>CM064328.1:43012395-53012395 GCA_032595735.1 Pelochelys cantorii | reverse complement strand
CATCAGAACTGAAAATCCACTCTATAAACATGATGACAAAATTATATGAGAGAAGAAAAGTGACATGAGTGAGTGATACATTGCAGATACAGTGGAATGTTAATTATCCTATTTAATTGGGATTGGAGCAAGATCAGATAACCAAAAATCTAAATAAATTAGAGAATGGGTGGGGCTCCTACTGTCAGAGTGTGTGGTGGAGCTCTTGCTGTTAGCCCTGAGTGGCAGGACTCTAGGGATATGTCTACACTTGCCCCCTAGTTCAAACTTGGGAGGCAAATGAAGCATGCCGAAGTTGCCAATGAAGCAACTTCATTAGCATATTCGCAGCCGGTCACCATTTTAAAATGCTGGTTGCCCGATTTAACTTGCCGCGTGTAGACGCGGTAGTTCGATTGGAAACTCTTCCCTCAATTCCCTCCTCATGCAATGAGGAGTAACAGTTAAATGAAGGGAAGAGTTTCCGATCGAACTACCGCGTCTACATGCGGCAAGTTAAATCGGGCGACCAGCATTTTAAAATGGCAACCGGCCGCGAATATGCTAATGAAGCGCGGGATATTTAAATCCCGCGCTTCATTGGCAACTTTGGTATGCTTCATTTGCTCCCTAGTTCGACCTAGGGGACAAGTGTAGACATACCCTAGGTGTCAGTCCTGCATGCTCAACTAGCAGTAGGAGCCCTCTCCATGTGGAACTGACAACCTGAGCCATGACCACCTGAGGCTGACTGCCCAAGCCACAGCCACCCACTGCTAGCAACCCGATCTCCAGATGTCTGAGGCGTGCCATGGTCAGTCCTGTGGGCTGGAGGCTTGGTTAAATGAGATTCTATTGTAATAAATTAATAAATTTCACACATTTCTCTCCTTGCACAGTGTTGGTGACAGTTCTCTAATTTGTTTGTTTTTTTACATTATTGAATTGTTTAACATATGGATTGCTCTAAGTTTTGGTTGAGTATTCAGTAAACAATTCAAAAATAAGATGTTTGATTTATTTAGAGAACAAAATGGTATATTTTCTGTTCTCTTATTAGATGACCCCAAATCTTGTGAACTGGTCCTCAATAAGTCACTGGAAATGTGATTTTTCTCCGGGTCAGTGCATTTTTGAAAGAGGTAGCAAGAGGTAATGTCAATAGTTGAATATTTTGTAAGAGCCCAGTCCTAGTTGACAAAGGTCTGATAAAGAATTTGTGGCAGGTCTCGATCCAGGAGTTTGTGATACATTGTAAGATAGTTCCCTTGCTCATGTAGGGTTGTGTTCCAGATGCTTTGAATTTAGTGGAGGTCTAATTTTCTGTTTTCATCATGATAGCTATTGGCACAAAGTAACTGCACAGTTACTTCACGTCTTCATTGGAAATGGTTGGTCTGATCATAGAAATTCAGAGCCAGGGTTTTGTTGTTCGTGTTTGGAGAACATTCATAACAAGAATTTGCCCCTGCAGTGTTAATAAATGTTGCTTATGTCTATATAAAATATACCTATGGTGCTGCATTTACTGGCTTTTGTATTTTTTCCCATTTATCCCATTTCATTAGGGTCATTGACACAGTAAGTGTAATTTAGACTGTAAACATGTGTCGTACTATTTGGAAAGATGCCACCAGATCCCTATAATTATACCTCTGCCAAGCCAATGGAGTTGAACAAGTCCATTCACTATGCTTAAGCTGTGTCCACTATTAAGTGCCTTTATGTGTCCTCAGCATACATAGTGCTTGATCGAAAGATTATTAAAAACTATCGCTACTGTCAGCTGTGCCCTTCCTGTGAGTACTGACTTCAATCTCCAAGATTTTAGATCAGGTGCATAATTAACTTTTTGCTAAAATGTGCAAGCAAAGCAAAATACATAAAAGAACATGAGTTCAGCTAAAGAAAATTCAGTTCATAATTCATTCTAATATATGTGGAACTTTTATTTTGTATAGCCCTACCTCTAATAATTGCTAAGGGTTTATCTAGACTATGCTAAAGTGTCAAAAGAGGATATGCAAATTCCACAGGATCTCCTTTTTCGAGAAGCTGCGTAAAACTCATTTTTTGAGGAAGAGTGGCTTTTCGAAAAAGGGGGAGGGGTCACCAAAAAAGCCGCGTCCAAATTACTTTCACTTTTGAAAGCTCCACTTCCGAAAATGAGATCGGAAGATGATATGCAAATTCTCATGGAATTTGCATATCCTCTTTCGACACTTTAGCGTAGTCTAGTGTTCAGAGACAGTAAGTGTTCAGAGACCAAACCTACTTTAACCCCCAGACTCCTACACTGCTGCAAAAGAATCCAGCACAGTAAAAACACATTGTCTAATCAAGCTAGGATGTAAAGAACCTGTACGGGAGACTCCCAATGTCCTACACACCTCAAAGCAAAATTCTACTTTCACTGTTGAAATGCAAAGAGGAAATTGTCAGAAGACTGACATTGTGAATGTACTGCAGTGAGGCTGCATAAGTCCCACCTTCATACATGTAGACAAGGGGCTCACTCTTGCTTAGATCTAGCAGAGCTTTAAAATAATAATAAATTGAAAAAAAGTTTTCAGAACTTAATTGCAATTACTGCTTGCCCCAAAATTCATAAAAACTATGCATTACTTGTTCTCCTGTTCGGAAAATATCAGTCATCCAACTGGGAGCAGAACCAGAGACAATATCATGTGACATAGGTGACCAACTGCAAAACATAAACAACAAATAGTTGGAGTACGCAGTTTGTGAACAATCGATCTAGTCTGAAAATAACCCATACAAACAACAGGGGGAATTCTTTTGCATAATATATAAGAACATCAGGAACATCTCATGAATAATTCACTAACCAACACAGCAGCAAAATCCAGGGCAAATATTACCATAACAAGCAGTTCAACTTGCTCAAACTATACTTTTCAGGATGGCATCTAAATGCAGGGCTGAAGAATGAACATTGACTCTAAAATACCAGCTCCCAGGTCATTAGGAAGGAGAAGATAAAATTCCACCCAAATTCCTGAGGATGGTAGGTTGTAGACAGAGAGGTGCCTTTTGTCTCTGTCTTTTCTGTTTCTCTCGTTTCTTGATATAACCTATGCATCCTAAACCTCAAAAATAAAGACTCTAGGGAAAAACTTGCTCGGTGAAAGTTTTTCTTTTGTACTACTAGAAATAGATGGTTCACTACTACTTACTCTGTACAACTCAGAACATTTCTTTATCTGAGATGTCATAGACCGGTGGACTCCAACCTTTTTTAACCACAAGATCACTTTTTCAACTTAGGTGCAATGTAAGATCTACCTCAAACCCAAATACCCTTGCCCGGCTTCTTTCCTGCCCCTTGTTTTAGACCCCACTCCTGCTCCACTCCTTCTCCGAGGCCTCACCCTGCTCACTCTATCCTCCTTCCTTCCCCCATCATCACTCATTTTCACCAGGCTGGGGTAAGGGGCTGGGGTGGACGTTCTGGTCTTGGGCCAAGGGCTTTGGAGTGTGTGAGGGGCTCTGGGCTTAGCCCAGAGTGGGATTGGGGTCCAGGAGAGTTTCAGGGTGCAAGCTCTGGGAAGAGTTTGAGTGCAGGGGAACTCACATCAGGGGCAGGAGGTTGTGTTCAGGGCTGAGACAGGAAGCAGGTTCTGGCTGGGCACCATGTAATTGAGATGGCTTCTGGGTGGTGGAGCAGTGGTGTTAAGTCAGGCTTACTCCTGCCCTGGCCCTGTATCACTCCTGAAAGCAGCTGGCATTTACAGCAATGGCTCCATGGCACCATGTGCTGCCCCTCATCTACACTAAGCCCACAGCTTCTACTGGCCACGGTTCCCTGCAGAGTTATTGATCTGCAGGAGTGGTGTCTGCAGGCCAGGAGCATGTGGAGACCCTCTGCTCTGCCTTTCTCAGAGGCTGCAGGGACATGCCAGCCACTTCCAGGAGCAGCAATTATCATAGAGATAATCACTCCAGCCACAACAGGTTAGGCAGTTTAGATCTCACTACTCAAAGAATTATATTTAAGTGTGAGAGAGAAATGAAAATTATGAAATGCACAGAACATTCAAAAAACAAAAACCTCCACTTTGAAAGCAGTAAAAGTAACAACTCCCCACATACGTGTTGGGTCAGGAGAAGAGAGTGAAGGACTGTGTGTGTGAGAATGACAGAGACACAGTGTGTGTGTGAGTGACAGAGATTTGCATTGCCAAGCTCCCTCCATCCCCTTCTCTCTGTGTGGAGATGGGGTACAGGAGTGGGGGGAGGAGGACCCCCTGACATCAGCGCCCTCCCCTTCTCCCTCCCACACTCTCCACAGCAAGCAGAAGGCTCCCAGAGGACAGCTCTAAGGCAGAGGGCAGGAGCAGCATGACAGTGGGTGGAGGGGCAACTGAAATGCCAGCTCTTGATAGCTTCCTGACCAAACCTGTCAGGATCACCTGTCAGAGGCTTCAAGATCCACTGGTAGATCCCGATCTACTGGTTGGTGATTACTGTCATAGACCATCACACAACCTTGATTAGCATTATATCACATATAAGCAGGGCTCAGCGAGGACTATCTGACCCAAACAAGTCAGCCAATATGTTTTACCAGGAAATGTAAACCTTTTCTCAAACCTGTTTTTTGGTTATTTCAGTCACAATGATACATCTAACACAACAGTACAATTTGCCTGGCTATTATATGTTAAGTTCACAAAGGGGACTTAGATGTTGCAATGCTTAACTTTCAGTGATCTGTTGCCTAGTGGAATTCACAGCCCTGAGTTAGGTATCCAGGCTCCCTCTACAATGTCTGGGGGAAGTTAAGTGCCTAAGAATGGGATTCACAGAAGCCAACATGCTGTCTAGATTAGCCTAACCACAGAAAAAAACACAGAGAAAGGAGTGTGTCCTAAGACCCATCCAAGGGAGTTAAGCAGATAAGTCTGGGCTGGAAGGAGGCAACTATCTGTCCTTAGGACTGACAGCTGCGAACACTCTCCTGAAGTTAAGCATTTAAGCCATGTCTCTGGTTTGTGAAGAAAGACCAAATAGAGGGTGCCTGGTAATTGTTAGGCTATTGAATAGAACACTCACCAAGGATGTTGGAGACCTAGGTGCAGTTCCCTCTTCTGCCTGGTGAGGAGAAGGGAGTTGAATGTGAGTCTCCCACCTCATAGAAGAGGTCATAACCACGGAGGTCTGGAGTGTCCTGTGGCAGGTTTTGTTCCACTTTGTGTAAATGGTAAAACCGTCATTGAAGGTGGGCCACTGGAATCAGAGTCTCCTGCATGCCTGGTGAGTGTTTTAGCCACTGGGCTATACAGTCATTCATGTTCTCTCTAGCCCAATGACTAATCATTTATACACTATGGAACAGCTTCAGCAGGAACTAGTAAGAGAAAACTGCCCAGAATACCGTATGGTTCAATGGTTAAGGCACAGTATTAGGATGTCTTAGACAAGATATTTCAAGCTGTGAAAAATACTAATGCCATTGTCAGGCCTGCTGATGGAAGAGGAAGGGGGGCAATTATTCAGGAGCTTAGGCCATGGTTGCTGCCAGCAGCACAGCAAGGCTAACACAGACTTCCTGCCTGCCTTTGCTCCACACTGCTCCCAGAAGCAGCTGACATTGACACTGGAAGGGGGAAAGGGAATCTCAGTGCACTGCCCTCTACCCAGAGCACTGACTCTGTAAGCTACCATTGGCCGGGCACTGTGGCCAATGGATGCTATGGGGGCAGCATCTATGGGCATAAAAACATAAGAACGGCCATTCTGGGTCCGACTAAAGGTTCATCTAGCTCAGTATCCTGTTTGCTGACAGTGGCTAATGCCAAATGCCCCAGACAGTGTGAACAAAACAGAGAATCATCAAGCAATCCCTTTCCTGTCACCCATTCTCAGCCTCTGAGAGGGCTAGGGACACCATTCCTACCCAGCTTGGCTCAAAGCCATTAATAGACCTAACCTCCATGAATTTTTCTAGTTCTTTCTTAAACCCTGTTAATATCCTGGTCTTAACCTCCTCTAGCAAGGAGTTCCACAAGTCAAACATCTGCTGTGTGAAGAAAAACTCCCTTTTGTTTGTTTTAAACCTGCTACCTATTAATTTCATTTGGTGACCCCTAGTTCTTATGTTATGCGAACAAGTAAATAACTTTTCCTTGTTCACTTTTTCCATACCAGTCATGATTTTATAGACCAGTATCATATCCCCCCTTAATCTCCTCTTTTCTAAGATGAAAAGTCCTAGTCTTTTAAATCTCTTTTCACATGGGACCCATTCCAACCCTCTAATCATGTTTGTTGCCCTTTTCCCAACCTTTTCCAACGTCAATATATCTTTTCTGAGATGAAGCAACCACATCTGTACGCAGTATTCAAGATGTGGGCGTACCATGGTTTTATACAGAGGCAATAAAATGTTCTCTGTATTATTCTCTGTTCCTTTTTAAATTATTCTTAACATTGTTGGCTTGTTTGACCGCCACTGCACACTGAGTGAATGTTTTCAGAGAACTATCTGCAATGACTCCAAGATCTTCTCTCTTGAGTAGTTGTAGCTAAATTAGTCCCCATCATATTGCATATAGTTGGGATTATTTTTTCCAATGTGCATTACTTCACATTTATCAATATTAAATTTCATTTGCCATTCTGTTGCCCAATCACTTAGTTTTGTGAGATCTTTTTGAAGATCTTCACAGTCTGCTTTGGTCTTAACTATTTTGATCTGTTTAGTATTATCTGCAATGTCTCAGTGGCATGCAGAGGCTCCTCTGCCTCCCTACCTAGGACCTGTTGCCAGAGAGATATGATAGTCGCTTTTGGGAGCTACCCAAGGTAACACTGACCTTCTCCCATACCCCATTCCCCTGATCCAGGCTAGAGACTGCACTCCACACCCCTTGCTGCACCCGAACATCCTGCCTGAATCTGATGGAAGTGAGTGAGAATGGGGGACAGCGAGCATGGGGTGGGGGTATGGTGTGACCAGGTGGTGGGGCATCAGAGAAGGGGCAGGGTAGGGGTGTGGCCTCAGGGAAGGGCATGGCAGGGGTTGGGCCAGGGTCTTTGCATTTGCATGATTAGATAATTGGCATTGCTACCAGGTGGGCATGTGGAAGCCCTGGCCATGCTGGAAAAGAGCACCTAGCAACACAGTTGGCAGCTTGCTAGGCACCAACTAGCACAGGTGTGGCTCTGCCCAAATTTCAGGCAGACTTCATCTGCGATGGTGCAGCATGTGCATGCATAGGGGCCCATTATCTCTTGTTCCCCTGGGAACTGCTGGAATTGCTGTCAGCAGACAGACATTGTACAAGATATTTGTACTCTTCTGTAGAACTCTGGTCATCCATGTTCAAAAAAGATTAATTTAAACTCTAACAGGTGAAGAGAAGTTAGGGTGATCAGTGGAATGAAGGGCCTGTCTTAGAGGAGACTGGAAAAGGCTGGCTTGTTTCGACCAACAAAAAGAAAGCTGGAAGGAGTTAACACACCTGTCTGGGTGAAGAGCTATGTAAGCTAACAGACAGTGTTGGCACAATAACAAATGCATAGAAACTAGCCACAAATAAAAGGGTGCCTAAGCATCAACCAGGTGAAGTTCTGGAACAGCATCCCAATAGGAATTATGGGGGAAAACTTAATTAGTTATAAGCAAGACAAGTTTATGAATGTAGTTCTATACAGGGTTGCTAGTTATAGCAGAAGGCAGGTCTGCACCATCCTGAGGCTCACTTCATTTTTATCTTCTAATCTGAAAACTCGTGCTGTGGGGTGTCAGTTAGCTACCAGCAAGGATCTGTAAGTGACAGTTTTTCCCTCAGTGTATTCCGGAAGGGTTTTTTTATCTTCTTCCTCAGAAGCATTAGGGAGAGTAATAACTGGAGATGGGACAATACGCAAGGTAGGCCAAGGATCATTTCTCCCAAGTGCTTGGCTGACTGGTTTTTGCTCACATACTTGGGGTTTAACTGATCGTCAAATGTGGGGCTGGGACATGTTTGCTTTCATTTTTAGTGTGTGGGTGCAGGTCACTTGCCTTGATTATCTAAGTATATCTCATGTAACCATTTCCCTGCTACTATAGAGTCCTTAAGGATTAATGTACCTCCATGCCTCCTGTTCTCTGCATATGGCATAAGACTTTTGCATGTCTCGTATATTAGCCTAACTGGACAGTTTCTATGGGAAAGAATTAATGGACACAAATAAGATATCCAAAAAGGCAATATACAAAAACCTGTTGGTGAACACTTTAATCTGCCTGGACACTCATTAATGGATCGCCAAGTCACCGTGTTGTTTCAGGTCAATTACACAAGGCAAATACATAGGGAAGGATTGGAACTTAATTTCATTTACAAGTTTAATTCTTATGTAAATTGTATGAACAGGGACATCTGCTGGCTCCCACACTACCTTCCACATCCTAATGACTTAACCAACCAAACAATGGGGATGCTAATTGTTCTTTTAAGCCTCTGGTAACTCCTTGAACCATCTACTTACTCTCTCTCTCTCTTTTTTTCTCCCCCTGCTTCATTTTTCTCTCCCCCCACCCCGCTTCCCTTATTTACTCTTGGATGTGGACTTCTAATACTCTAGTCATCTGAAGAAGTGGGTTGCGCCCACGAAAGCTCATGATACCATTAACATGTTTTGTTAGTCTTTAAGGTACTACTAAACTATTTGTTGTTTTTTAAGTTTTTTCATTTATTTTAGTCTCTCTTCCACTATTACTTTTAATATGTGGTGCTGCGTGGTAGTGGTTGCCTATTATACAGAGGAGCTCAGAGCATATAATCTATTGGTCTCTTCTGGCTTTAACTGTTATGACTGTGAGAAGTAGTTGACACAAGTTCAAAACCCTATTCCCTATCGGGTGGCATTGGGAGAAGGGGAGCTGATCCTGGGTGTACCCTTCACACTGGGCTAAAAGTTATTAGAACATAGGGCTTCACCTCCCCTTCCAACTGTGTTTTGTTTAGCCCTTCATCTGTAAGGGGACCTCTGAGAAGTCATCCCATGGGTGACTCCCTTTGGGTGAAGTCTTTTGGGGCTTAAGTGTGAATGAGGCCTAAGATTCTGGGCATTGTCAGGACTGAAGTGGCAGTGTGCATGCCTAGCTGCAGAAATTTAGGCACCTCAGGGGCTTTACCGGTGGAAACATAGGCTCTTAAGGACCTGAGGCACCTACCCAGCTAGGTGTCAGCAGAGATGGGGTTTTGTGAATGTCAGTGGCACCTAAACATTAGACTTAGGCTCCTGAAGAAAGTACCTTAGTCCTCTTGTGACTATTTGTTTCATTCCTTTTTCTACATGCAATAATTTATAATTCATTATTTTCACTTGCAGCATTTTTCCTGGCTTCTTCAGAATATGAAACCATATTTGAGTGTATAATGAATAATTTGCATTCAGTTATACTAGATTTATTTATTAAATAAAGATTATTGTACTTTAATATGGAGAGTCTATATTTTATCTGTCACAAATGAACAAATTACAGTCATGGTTCAGTGCAACCCTTCATTGGTCCATGGATCCCAAAGTTCTGCAGGCAATATGACAAATCCACATTATGTCCCTGAGTGATAGATTCTGCATTTGTGGCTGTAATTTAGTTGAAAGAAGTGATCTTAAAAAAAAACAAAAACAAAAACAACCCTCGTAGCCTTCCAGCAACTATAGCTACATATCTGAGAAATCTCAGGAGCATATTGTTGCAATCAAAGTTGGCAGTAATTTACACCCAGTAAATTGGTTTGAGATCTGTTTGTTTCAGATGCTATCACAAGAACAGGATTTTTTGCTAAATTCACTTATCTTTGGCCAAACTATGCTCCTTTTAGGAGATTTGCCATTACAAATTCAGATGACATGGAGATAAAAAGACTCTTTTGTTCTCTGGCGCATGACAGAATGTGGTGGATTAACAGTTAAGCATGGTAGCTTCTGTCAGCTCAAACACAAAACTTTTTTCCAGATTTGGAAATGAGACGTGAGTGTTGATGGCAGAATCATGATGTCAGGATATAATGTTCTCAATAAAACATAACTAGATAATCCAGACTAAGCAATACAAAACAAAGCATCTATGACAGAAAATGCATTGACTTTGGCAGCATGCTGTGTGATCTAAGAGGCAGGAATCAGTTCTAAATAAAGATGAAGGTTACACACCTTCATTTTGGTTAGGCCCTTAGCATTTTTCACATGCTGATGTGCTTTTTTGGACTGGAGCCTGTAATGAGGTGCAGTAGCCTCCCACTGAGCCAGAGTGGAAGGAGCAACTCTGTGATCCTTGGCAGGTGGAACCAATCTGGGCTCACCTTTCCTCATAGAAGCTAAGGGTATGTCTACATTACAGTGTTATTTTGAAATATCTTATTTTGAAATAGTTATTTCGAAGTAACGCATCTACACACGAAATGCATTTCGAAATAGCTTTTTGCTATTTCGAAATAGCGCGTCCACACTGAGTGGATGCCGAATCACACTTAAGGCTGGCCGGAACCAGGTCCAGCAGGGCATCAGGTCAGGAGTTACTTTGTGTGGCTGCTGCCTGGGGCTATCTGAGGCCTGTGCTTAAAGGGACACCGCCCCCCCCCCGGACAGCCAGTTCTCAGCTTTCCCTGCTTGCTTGCCTACCTCCATGAGGGACAGCAAAGCATTTTGTCTCTGCATGCTCTGGTTGCCCTCACTGGGGACACTACAGCACTCTTCAACTTGGAGCCAAAGCTGCCCCTGGGCACTCTGGTGCTTCTCGTGGATGCATTGATGTAAGCCTGGCTGCACTTCCTGCAGGCTGCCATCCGGGATGTCCATCGGGGGGCTGTCAATATCCAGGAGGCCCTGCGGGAGAGCTGCCACCCTCAGGTGCACTAAGAGCCTCCCTAGTCTGCCCCACTGGGGGCTTGTGCCTTATTCCTCCCTCACGTCCTTCCACTTACCCCTCCCTAACCCCCCTTCATGATTTAAAATAAAATACATGTATTTTCATGAACACAAACTCTCTTTATTTAACTGGGCAGGGGGAATGAAACCTGGTGAGACTGGGGAAAGGAGGTGGGAGCAGGGAGGAAAGAGGTTGGGAGAGGGGAGGGGGAAACCTGGGAGGAGGGAGCTGGAAGGGGAAATTAAGGAGAAGAAGGGGGAGGGGAAGCTCAGGACTCAGGGTTGGGGGTCTTGCTGGACCAACTTGATTTTCATGCAAACCTGATCCTGGGTTCACATGTGGCCTTTGGTGGCCAGGCTGGCAGCTATCCTGCCATAGATGGCCACGTTCCTCCATCTAGTGCAGAGATCATGGACGTTGGGGGCATCCCCCCCAAACCATGATCTCCACCCTGGACCAGGAAGGTGCCCGCCTTCTCTGGGCCCTGCCAGGCTCCTGGGAGCTGGCAGACTGCTCCTGGGGAGCGATGGAGGGCTGGCTGCCAGTGGCTTGCTGGCTCATGTTTTGGGGTCACTGGGTCAGGGGCAGTGACTGCTGGATCTGGGCTGGCAGGCTTGGAACTGGCACAGGCACTGTGGCTAGAGTCAACCCCTTTAAGGGCTCTGGGGAGGGGGGAGAGGGAGGAGTGTTCTTTGTTGAGGCTGAAGTGGCCACCAGGGCACCCTGGGAAGGCTGGAGGCCCCCTATTTCGAAATAAGTGTCTATACAGCACTTATTTCGAAATAGCTATTTCGAATTTGGTGTTGTTCCTTGTGGAATGTGGTTTACCAAATTCAAAATAAGCACTCTGCTATTTCGATTTAATTTCAAAATAGCAGTTTGGCTGTGTAGACTCTAGTAAAGTTATTTAGAAATAATGGCTGTTATTTCGAAATAACTTTGCTGTGTAAACATACCCTAAGGGATGGGATGGGAAGTATAAAAAGTGGAGCTTCTAATCCAGTTGTATATGAGACAGGGAAAAGAGAAGCGTTTCCAGGCTTCTGAAGATCCCAGGAGCAGAACCCACTCTGCACCACACCTCGTTCCATGGAGGACCAAGGATAAGAGCTTGCCACACACTCTGAAGAAGTGGGGAATTACCCTCAACTGATGATAGTGTGAGTGCCGGAAGTAGCACAGGGACAGTTGACTGTGAGAGTCATGCACTCCCTCTGCATTCACTGTGAGAGTCATGCACTCCCTCTGCAGCTAATCAAAGTGTTACTATGGGTCAATCAGCACATGCCACAAATTCTAGTTGTGTAAATGCACGTAGAAAAACTACTCTATCTTGGGAGATGATTGTGGGTATGACAATCTTACGGCCCACTGAGATGACGGAGGGCCACTCATGTGGCCCATTCACTAGCCTATTTTGACCACTGCTGCCCTAGATTGTTTGATGTTCCACCCTGGCTGAGAGCTGCTTGGTGTTCCACTCTGCTTGAGGGCCTCAGCCTCTAAGCAGCTTATTCATCTTCCCTGCCTGAGGGCCTGAGCTCATAGACTGCTTGTGACTCTGCTCTGATCAAGGGTCTGAACCCTAAGACAGGTTGCTCTTTCCTTCCTGTGGATCTGAGCCCCAAGACTCTTTGATTCCTCTTCCACAGCCCCTCTACTCTATCATGCCAAAGCGGCCTCAACCCTACCATTTGAATCACTACTCTCCTGGATAGTGTGCTTGTGATGTAGCAAATGAAGCACAGTGGCCTTCATGGAGACAGATATATATGTAGGTAGAACTGCTAATGCACTACAGGGCCATACAGAATGGATTGGGGCCATGGTTCTTATACAGTGGATTAAATTGGACCATTAATTATTAGGTTTACTAAAGGATGATCCTTACTGTCTGCTAGGATTTGAGGGCAAATTCCTAGAAGGAGGAAATATTATTTGAGATGGTAACAAAAGGGATTAAAAGGAGTGATAGTACAAAATTAAGAGAAGGAAAAATTAAACTGAATAGGAGGTATAGCTTTTTCAAGACATGGTGATATCTACTAGTTTGTGGATGACTCATTTCTTGAATACTTTTGAACTAGGAAGGACAAAATACTAGAAAATATACTGTTAATAATCTTGCACTTGCAAAAGATGATTTAATAGTTTTTTCCTATTTCTAGTTTCACTGATTCCATTAGTCTGTGAATAGGTGTGATTTTAGGAGACTCAAGGAAACCATGTCTCTTTAAAATGGTGAGCATGTGTGTGAAAGAGGTGGGAGATGATGACACACCAATATTCAGTTTGTTATGGAGTAACATGAGGAAAGAAGTCATCAGATAATGGAGTCTTCAACATATCTGTATAAGTGCCAGACTTCTTCTTCTTCTTATTATTAATAATAATAATAATAATAATAAAAAATAACCGTATGCTCAGTTTCATAAAGTGTCTTAATAAATGTAATTAAGAAGAGCCTATTAGAGAGCACCGTATTAGCAGGATTATTATAAGGTCAAATTTATTTTTAAACAAGTTAGACAGGAACTGCACTGCTGCATCTGTTTTCAAAATTAAATATTTTTTTTCTAATTTAGTGCGAAATTATTTTTCCCTTACTGCGACTAGTTTTGCTGTCATCAGGGAGCCAGCTCAGGTGATAAGGTGATCAACCTTTCATTCTTGTGACTTGCAAGGCCACAACGCAAAGGTGAAAACCAGCATAGAGCTCCTCAACAGCTTCTAATTAATCCAAGAAGTTTGTAAATAATAAATAATAACAATAATTAATATAAAGACCACAGGAGTGAGAGTGTGTTACAAGGAGAGGGCTCAAAGCGGTTTTAAATTTGCAAGAATTTTTTTTTTTGTGCTTGTAATAATTTAGTGTTCTCTACGTTTTTTCTTCATATATCTTGGGGATTTTAAAGACACAATTTACATAAACTGAAGCACTCTTGAGTTGCAATAGGTATGACCTATTTTGCTATTGTGTTATGTCTGTGTTGTTCCATTTTATCATTAGAGCATATAATTATAATTAGAAGTTTGATTTTGATTAAAGAAAATTGTTACATTGAAAATCAACTCAAATAATAACCAGACCTTTGAAGATTTTCCTGCTCTTATTTATAAAATAGTTATAGTTAGGAAGGGCAAATAGAATGATGAACAAAACACATTTTTAAACTATTTTGTGTGCAATGAATTGTGATGACTTGCATACAAATTTTCTCTTGAGGTACCTATTTCCCTAACTTCTGTCTACCAGTTTGTTTTACATTGTGAGATCTTGGGATAGGGAGCATTCTCTACTGACTGTTTGGCAAGTACTTTAGTGCACTGTGGATCCCACTATAAAATATTGAGACATAAATAGCCATAGTAACAATAATAACATGAGATACAATAGAAACAATTATACTTTTCCAGCCTATGTATGTGAAATAATACATTCTTTTCTGCCTACACACAACAGATATTTCTGTAGTTTGTGTATGCATCATTAGTTAACCTTGTGTATGTCTGAGAGTAGCAGAAGGATAATAGGAAGATCTGGCAGCTGGGAAAGGTCATAAGATATTTACAGTAAAATCCTACAAATATTTTTTTTTCAGAAGCCATATAAAGTTTATTTAAAGACAGGTATCAGATCAAACTCACTGCTGACACAACTCCATTCATATCAATAAAGCTTCTGGCCTGGAGATTTAATATTCTAAATGAAATGATCTCATAAATAATTGTTTGTTTCCTCACATGGTCACAGGGTCAAAATATTAGCATATTTATGTTTTCTTACCTTTGTAGTACAGTTCTCTTACTCCCCCCCCCGACTTCTTCTATGTCTGAAAGCTGAAGTTAAAACAACATGTAGAATAAGGAAAAACATATGCAATCAAGATTTTTAGTAACTGCTCCTTTCTGCATTAGCTCATTAATGAAGGTCTCTTTTCACATGTATAACAAATGTCTAAATATATGGTTTAATCTGGACTTTCATCACTAAAGGCCCACCCCAGTCCAAAGTGCCTCTTGAAAGATGTTTGAACAGTCAGTGACTTATAGGAGAGTTGAAAATGCAGATGATTTTGCAAGAGGGGTTGAGGATTCCTTCTCTTCCCACTATCACAATCCACAGTGTCACTATTGCTGGTGCAAATACCTCCTCTGAATCTCCTGCCAATCAGAATAACTTACTTATTTCTCTCTAACTCAGACTCTCCAGATCTTAAAAACGTATTTCTTCTCTATATTCTGCTGTTGGTTTTAACAGTTAAATGATTGAGGACCAAACCCTGCAACCATAGAAGGAAGTCAGTGGCAAACTCTTATTAATTTCAATGGTGATCAGCCCCTAATTTTTCCTCCTACAATGAATTTCCACAATTTATAATATATTTAGGATAGTGGTTTCATGTATTAAAATGTTTTATCATGAGTCTCTGAAACCCAGATCATCTTCATTCCTGCCACAAAGGTCGCAGCTTTATTTTAATAGAGTATATTAAAGCATTATCAGGGATCTGTCTTTGTTAATGATTCATAATGTCAAGAAAAAAGAAACGAGCACAAAACACTCAAGTTTTACAATAATATGGAAATATAAAGGCAGCTGGAGAAAGAAAGTGTTAAATTGTAATTGTTAGGTTGAGGAAGCAGCATCAGGCTTGCCCTAAAGAGGTGGTAAAAGCATGTTGACAAAATGTCTTGTAATTTCTTATTTACTGAACTCCCATAAAAGAGATAGGATTCTACAGTGTGCATAAAATAAAATATTTCACAAAATTATCATTTTGTTGCAGTTTATTATTGTGTGGAGAATTCAATTTTCCCACTGTGAACACTTTTCTTGTAGAAAGTCTAAACATATATGCAAAGAGGAGAACTGCTTAGGAATTGCTGCAGATTTCTTGGCAATAGTCTGATGTACATGTAGGCACAATATTTACAGCTCTGCCAGCCACTCAGCCCACTCTGGCTAATTTCTTTTCACAATTACCTATATCCCTTATGCTAAATGGGTTAGCCAGATAAACCAAAATTAAAGAATGTATGCACATATTAAAAATCTTTCAGTTTTATTTAGTACACTGGGTTAATACAGCTCAAAATTACAATGCAAATTATTGGATTACAATGTAAAAAATCCCACAATGGGCTAGAATCAGCAACTTTCCTTAGCAAAGACAGTTTTGTTCTATGATAGAGAAAACATACTGGTTGTGAATATTGGGAGATCAGCACTGAAATGTAATATCTATTTTCAAGCAAGGTTTAGAGCAGTCTCACACCATTACTTTCACGGGTTATGAGTCTATTACATGTCCATTAGGGCACTTATCAAAGACAAAACAAGGAATTATTTCCACCATTCATTCCTGTAATGCATGAGAACTCAGCAAGAAGTCCTAGAGAGTGAATAAGGAACCTGTGAAAGAAAAAAAAAGATTTTGAACATATAGAAACTTTTAGTTATTGCCAATTTATGCCTCAGTAAGTCTATAAATTACTAGGCAAAATTCAAGGTGTATCTTAGAACATGTTGTTATACGATGATGGCGGGTCAAAATATCTTAATATACCCAATTTCAAGACATTTCACCTTCTTCATGCTCACTAACATGGGAAGTGACTCTTTCTTTCTATAAAACCATTAAAAGAACTATTTTGTAATGCACCAGTGACAATTTCTGTGGAAATGTCAGGGAAATTATAAGGCAGTTTTTTATAGAGGGATGTTGTGCTATTTGTATGGTTTATATGTTTGTTCCAAAAAGTGAAAAATTATTTTCCTATTTTGAAAATGTAAAATGGAAGAAAAAAAATCAAATAATTCTCTTTAATCTCAGTTTCCCATCTGACACATTGAGGTATTACCCTTTATGTATTACATACTGCAATTTTGGTCACTGGGAATGCAGGAAGGAATCACTAAGTAAACAGCTGATTAGGGTAAGAAGTCATAGTTTATTACCAGATCTATAACTCTTCAGTGCTGTCTTAAAAGGATGAGAACCAAATGTATTGAGGATCAAATATATGTGGAGGGCTCTAAACACAGAAGACTTATGGTATGTCTACATCACAACACTATTTTGAAATAACTAGAGCTATTCCGAAATAACTTTGTCCGCATCTACACAGTAGGCAGTTATTCCGAAATAATGTCAAAATATTGCCAAGCTGGAGGACTTCTTACTCCGACTCCTGTAACCCTCATTGTATGAAGATTAAGGGAAGTTGGAAGAAGAGTGCCCTATTTCGAAATAAGCTATTTCGAAATAAGATACTCAATTAACATAGCTCAATTTGCATAGCTTTTTTCGAGTTAAGCCCTGCAGTGCAGTCACACCCTGAGTGTAGTTCTGCCATGGAGATTATGGTGATTTTGTACAGTTTGTCTCAATTTAAGAACATAAAAGTCACTATACTGGGTCAGACTAGTGGTCCATATATCTCAATATCCTGTCTTCCAAGAGTGGTTATTGCAAGATGCTTCAAAGGGAATTAGCAGAACATGACAACTATCAAGTGATACACTGTTGTCCATTCCTGGCATCTGGCAGAGATTTAGGGATACCTAAAGGGACTGCATCCCAGACCCTCTTGGCTATTAGCCATTTATGTATCAATCATCATGAACTTATCGTAATTCTTTTTTTAACCCAATTATAGTTTTGGCCTTCACAACATTCCCTGGCAATGAGTTCCAATGGCTTACTGTGTGTTGTGTGAAGAAGTTAAAAAAGAAAAAGAAGGCAAGCACTAGCAGCAGATGGTTGCAGGCTATGAAGCTCAACTACAAAGTCTCCCTGAAGCCTGTGAAGCTCAGCACAGCAGTGTTTTAAGGTAAAGTTTTGGGGAAATAACAAAGACAGTATCTCTATTATTCCCCACAAATAAGTGGTTGGACATATTACAAATTTGGGGCTTCAGTAGTAATTGCAGAGAAAATTCCTTTCCCCTGCAGCCCCTGAAGAATTTCCTGTGCCTCACTTGGATACTTACATAACCTGAACCCTTGTGTATCTTGGCTTTTGAATGCTTTGCTGTTCAAGTTAAATGTTCTAGTAACATATTTCTAATGGGTTATTCAAATATTTATAACTTTCAAGTATAGAACGGAAGTGATCTACCGTTTGATGTCCAACCTTTGACTCATCTCTTTAATTCTAAATTTTTATTATTCAGAATTCATCATTCTGTTTCCAAGAAATTAAATACAAAAATCATAACCAACTATTTTTCAGTTGTAGTTCAACAAAAAGTGTTTCCTTCAGAACTATGCACAAACCTACTGATACCATGATTGATGCTAGTGCACAGAGAAGGAAGTCATCAGCTGTCAAAATGCTTTGGCTTGGTCACTGAACATAGGACTTCTGGATCTAAATGCAAGATTGTCTACTACTTGAATAGGACCAGGACTGCTGGCATGTAGATAATAGCTAATTCATAAACAACTTTTTTTTTATGATCCAGGAAGTGGAAGAGGACAAAAATCCACACTAGGCACTTGTTAGTGCAACATTAGAAATATAACAAAATAAAATGCTTCCTAAGCAACGAAGGATAAGGAGAGAGGTTGTTATGCTTCTGAGTTGTTACAAAATTCAGCAAGAAAAATGCATGTGATCTGACCCTCTAATTCATGCATGCGGTATATGCCTTTATCATAGGAATTACAGAACAAGGTCTGCAAGGTCATATATGGACTCCGTCTCCTTTACAATATATTATCTACATAAGTGTAGTTCAGTTTTAAATAGCTCAAGAAAAGGCCAGGCAGCATTTCCTTAGGGACACTTTTCCATAATTGACTAGATATCACTCAGAGACTCACTGGAACATATTTCTAGAGTCCCTCTAGTAAAGCAACTTATCAGACTCGAACTGATTCAGAAAAGGTTAAATTTTCTCTCCTGTTATTTCACACTTGTCATTCTGTTCATTATTACTATAATTTCATCTCTCTCAGGGTATGTCTACACTAGCTCGTTAGTTCGACCTAGGTAGGCAAATGAGGGCAACCGGAGTTGCAAATGAAGCCCGGGATTTAAATATCCCGGGCTTCATTTGCATGTTCCCGGGCGCCGCCATTTTTAAATCCCCCTTAGTCCGAACTCCGTGCCCGCGGCTACCCGCGGCACGGACTAGGTAGTTCGAATTAAAGATCCTAATTCGAACTACCGTTACTCCTCGTAAAATTCGAACTACCGTTACTCCTCCTATGTAAAAGTTGTAATTGAGTCAATCTATGAAAAGTATATGAGGCATCCATCATTAATCCTTCTGCCCCTCTACTCTTACCCTTGTGTCATCACTGTTATGAAGCTATCCCATTTTCTCTTTCATTTAAAAACATCATCAAAAACCTATCTGAGTTTCAAACTTTGTTAACTAAAACTTTAACATCTCCAGCCTGACTTTTAAAAACAATTTGTAGAAAAAGTGTAACTACTGTGGAGCGTGTCCTCCACAGATACCAGAGAAGAAGGGGAAGTGTTGCAGCAAGAGAATTAACAAATTCAGGAATTGTGTCTTCCTGGTTAGGGAATTCTCCGGTTGCTGCATAAAGCATAGCTCTTTGTGTGTATGTCCTCATGCCACATGGTGTCAGGAGTGAGTGAATCCCCTTTTTTCTAAGGGAAGTGGAAAGGAAAGAGACACCCTCACCCCACAGATTGCCAGAATTATGAGTGGAAAAAGGGGGAAATCAGGGAACAGGCCTGTGAAAGCTGCAGCAAGGAAGAACCAGAGCCCTGTCTCAGCACAGCATTAGCTCCCACAGTGCAAATGGCTCTGTTAGAAAAGTTTAATATTGGCAACTCAAACAACTAGCCTATCTGGATCCAAAGATTTGAATGATTCCAGACAGCTTCTGGTTTAGGAGAGAAAACACAAGAAAGCAAGATAAATGCCCTGATATTTGCCATGGCTGCTTCTGATATCCAGTGTACCCCACCCACCACTGATAAGGAAAAGAATGAATATTTCAAAATGAAATATGCTTTTGATGCTTATTCCTTAGGCAGACAGACTATTGTATACTAAAGGCCCAAATTTAATGTGAGATGCCAGTAATAAGAAGAAAGAGCTGAGACTTTTTTAGTGTTGTTCATAATCTTAATGAACATTGCAAATATGCAATGTTAAAAGAAGAGCTAATAAGAGACAGGATAGTTGTTGGTATAAGAGACAGTTCCAATTAAATCCAGATTTCACATTCGCAAAAGCTACAGTAAATGTGAAAATGCAAAAACTATAAAAGAAGTAATCTGATTTATGAGCTAGCAGCATATGAAAGGGCTGCATCAGACAATACTGACACAGTAAAGAGACAAGACACAAATGAGAAAGGAGCAGTTTGACCAAATTTACAAATTAAGAACATTGCACTATTTGGCTATGTCTACACTGCCAGGTTATTCTGAAATAAGTTATTTTGAAATAATAACTCCTGAAATAACTCTCTCAAAATAGTGCATCCACACTACAAGAAAGCTTCAAAATTAGTCCAAGGCAGGCTTCCTTAATGTGGACATGCTATCTCAACTTAGGATGCAGGAAGACTGGAGAGTAATTACTTTGAATGACTCTGGGGAGTAATTATTTCAAAATAACAACAGCTGAACGTCCATACTAACCGTATTTTGAAATAGGCATTATTCCTCAAAGAATGAGAGGTTATTATTTTGAAATAACAAGCCCGTTATTTCAAATAATTTCTAAATAACAGGCTTGCTGTATGGATGCTCACCTTGTTATTTCAAAATAAGGAGAGTTATTTTGAAATAACTCTGTAGCGTAGACATGCCCTTTGAGTGGGAGACCAATAAATGTGAAAACTTGGAAAAGCTCTGGAAGATGTAGCTAGATTCCAAACCACAAGTGGCAGAATGTAGGAGATACCACAAAATGAGACATTTTACAGTATGATACAGGTCACCAAGGATAATGGAAATAAAACAGGAGATGATGATATCATGTGGGGTCAATGAATCTTTACTTTTAGGAATATATATTCTCAAAAGAACAGAAGACATCTTAAAACAGAAGCTTGAATTTAAAGTCAAAAGATTAAATGTTATATTCATACTGGGGAAATAGTCACTGAAATTCCCCCTCCCAAAATTATGATTGATCGCAGGATGATATCTGCAAAGACCAAATAAAATTTTATGTGGAGATAGTAACAATATATTGGATATTTGTGGCCAATTTCTTGGGAAATTGGAGAAAGGGGGGAAAGTTCTTTAAAAGTAATATACATAATACAAGGACTGACAATTCCCCTGCTAGGGCTGCCAGCAATACAAGGACTACACCTAGTACAGAAACTGTAATGTATTAACACTAAAATCAAAGTAAGCAAGAGTTATATCTTCTCATTTTCACAAGGCAAGAAAAGCTGTCTAGGAAGAACAAAATAAAACTGGGGTCATTATCTACTCCCTCTGTCCTCATAGCTCTAGATGCATCCAAATACCTTTACTAGGGAAAGTCAAAGGAGAAGTAAAAGACAATAGAAGAAATGGGAGTAATTTTTAGATAGAAGAGCCACAGACTGGTGCACAGGGATGGTTGTAGTACCAAAGGCCACAGATAAAGCCTTGATTTGTATAGACATTACACAACTTAGTAAAAACATATAGAGAAAGACACATGCTCCTGCAGCTGACTAGACATTAGCTCAGTTACAGATGCCAAAGTCTTCTCAAAGTTAGATGTTACAGCAGACTTTTGGCAAATCCACTTTGCTAAAGAATCTGCACCATTAACTATGTTTATCACCCTATTTGGAAGGTACTATTTCTGCCATCTGCCTTTTAGAATATCCTCAGCACCAGAACATTTCCAAAAAATATATCTCTGAGTATGTCAGGTGTGCTTGGGCTCTTTTGCCAAGCAGATGACACATTGGTATATGGCAGAAATAAAAATGAAGCCAATGAGTGACTATATGTAGTTTTGAGAGCCTGCCAACAAGACAGCCTCACTGTATGAGAAATGTGATTTTTGGAAAGAAGTAGATAAAATTTGTAGGACACATAATTAGGGGAAAAAAAGAAATTCAGCTATACTGAGATAAACTGAAGTCATTACTTGTCTGACCTGAACCTTGAAAAATGTCCATGGAAACACAATTCTGGGGCATGGCAAATCATTATGGGAAATTCTTACCAATTTGTCTTATCTAACAAAACTGTTTAGAGATCTAATTAATGATCACAATATGTGGATCTGTGGTTGTCCATAACAAAATGCATTTAATAAAATGAAAGAAGTACTGACATATCTACCTGTTTGGGCACAATATTTGTTAAACTGTCTAATAACAGTAGTAGTAGAAGATGATTTTTCATACAGTTTAGAAACAGTGCTTTCACCAAAGCATTCAGAAGACCAGATATCTGTTGCATTCAGATCAAGAAGTCTCACAGAAACTGAGCAGCATAATGCTCAAATGGAAAAAAGAAGGTTTATCACTCATGTAGGCCTATGAACAGCTCAGTGCATATCTCTTTGCCTTGAATTTCAATGTAGAAAGAGATTACAAACTATTAATGGCATTATTGGATTCAAAACCACTGGATGATCTTCCATACTCAAAATCTTTCAAAGATTTTGAGTACAGCTAATGTGATTTTTCTTTTCACTTTGAACACACATTAGGGAAAGCATTCATAGTAGCTTTCTTGACTATCTAGAACCCCAGCTGAGCAACCACAAATGGAAGAGCAAAAGGCTTCTGTAGTGGGGCGGAATGGCTGCCCACTGACCCGGAGGTGGAGAAGCCCCTCTGGGAGCCATTTTGGGCTGAGCCTAACCCCTCCCAGTCACCTGACTGGAAGCCAGGAGACATGGCCAGGACTATAAAAGCCCAGCCTGAGAACTCAGTCTGGGCCCAGGAGGAACCGGAGGTCCACTCAGCACTCCCTGCTTGGGATGCTGAGGTTTGGCCTGGACTGCCAGATGTGCTTGACCTGGAAGATGGACCTGAACCCCTGTGCTGGCCCACCCTTGAGGACCAGTCTGGATCTTCAGCTGTGCCTGACCCAGAGGGCTGGCTTGAATGCCTGCACCAGCCTGCATCTGGAACTGGCTGGGACCACCAGACCTGCAAAGGCCCAAGGACTGGCCTGGACTGCCAGCCGTGTCTGACCCAGAGGACCAGCCTGAATGCCTGCACAAACCTGCACCTAAGGACTGGTGGAACCGCTGGACCTGAAAGCAGCTGAGGACTGGCCTGGACCACCCGGACCCCAGCTGGATCTGGCAACCCTTGAACCCCCGAGAGACTGACCTGATGCCCAGGTATGCACTGAGGGGGAGAAGAGAAGTAGCCCAGGGAACATTGCTGACAATTAAACACCGGGGTCAGTGTGTTTTGGGCTGAAGCCCCGCTGACCCAGCAGCAGACCATGCTGCTGCTATTAGGGCCCTGGGCTGGGATGCAGTGGAGTGGGTGGGCCTGCATCCCCCCTGCCACCCACCTACCAGGTGGCAGTCTCCCCCTCTCTGCCACCATACGCAAATTGCCTGCACCCCTCCTGAACAAGGAGACAGACTACTGGCTACGCCTTGCTTGTTAGTTTGCGGCCCCGCCTGGAACAAGGCCTAGGCCACTGAACTACTGTTTATCCCTGTTGTTTGCTGCCCCACCCTGAACTAGGGCCAGGGCTCCTGAACTAACTGTGTACTGTTTGCTGCCTTGCCCTGAACCAAGGCCGGAGATTCTGAAGGGGGTTTGTTTGCCTCCCGGCCCTGAACCAGGGCTGGAAGCCTGAACTGTGTTTGTTTATTGCCCCACCCTGACCTAGGGCCAGGGCCTCTGAAATAACTGTGTATTGTTGGCTGCCCTGTCCTAATGCAGGGCTGGGATTCTGAACTGTGTTTGTGTGCTGCCCCGCCCTGACCTAGGACTAGGACTCCTTACTATGTTTGTGTGCTGCCCCACCTGAAACAAGCCCTGGGCTACTAAACTCCTGGACTAACTGGGTTTATTACTGCCCTGCCCTGACCTAGGGCCAGGGCTCTCTGAACTAACTGTACATGACTGCTGCCCACCCTGAACCAGTGCCTGGGCTTCTGTACTGACTTTATTTGCTGCCCTGCCCTGACCTAGCATTGTTATTGGCTGACTGCCCGACACCTTTGCTAGGTACCTGTCAGCCGATGGTCAGGGCAGTATGTGCGTGTGTATGTTACACCCAAGTCTTCAACTGCTAAAGCACAAGGCCCCGTCACAGTGGGCAGTCTAGGAGAGACTGAAGGGCACCCCAAACAAAAGTTTAATGTCAGTGTCTTTACCGCTAGGATCTGGATCCCTTCACAGAGGGCAGCCAGCAGGCTGACAGACGCCCCAGAGTTTACAGGGAGAGCTTATTACATCTCAGATTTTAACTGCTAGGATACATGATCCCTTCGCAGTGGGCAGCCAGGGAGGCTGAGAGATGCCCCAACAGATCTGTCCTCTGGGAGGGACACGATCCAACGCTCAAGCTTCCCCTATATCTGTCCCTTATGACCGGCTGAAGTTCTTTTAATTGTGTTTGGTTCTGTTACAGCAACTGAGGAGTCAGGTTAAAGCTTAAACAGTTACAGGTTTATTAAAGAAGCTTATAAATCATATGGTTACAATGGCTATTGCTCTATTTCTTAACTGCTAGCAAATATAGATCTTAAAAATGGTTACAAAGAAAATAAAGATAGAAAATAGAAATAAGGGTACCAAGTGACAGCTTAATCTTTAAAGAGCTCTAAGTCTATGTGTACACTTAAGACAAAGGACACATCCAGGTGCAATTTTTACCCCCTTCTGTGCCTCTCGACTCCAGCGGGTCAAGCCAGGGCCGGTCCCTCAATTCCTAGGAAAGACGAATACGAGGTGGGCGTCCCCATGGAACCTCGGGAGGCAATTACCTAACCCGACCAGCAGGCAGATGGTAGATTGACACTCAGAGTAAGTGTGCTGCTGGACCCATCTTTATACCCATAGGGGCTCGTATCCTCTTTCTTATCTAAGATGCCAAATTGTGTTGGTCTGTCTTTGTGACGCCAGTTCTTACAAGGGAGTTTCAACTTAATTTATACTTGCAAGAGAGATAACTAAATTGTGAGTACTGGACATTCTTTACTGGGCGGGAGATTCCTCCCCCTGCGGACGAGTATGTGTTCGTATCAATATGGGTTTCAGTCAAGGGCACTCCTCTGCAGCCTCTAGGTCAGCAATTGGCGTATCTCTGTTTACATCCAGGGTCACAGCAGCCAGCATATCCGGACCTCCTGTCTATGCTTCAAAGACTATGCTGATTTTACTGCTCTGTGTGCCCTGTGTGCTCCAGGCATCTCAGAGAGGGGCAAGCAAGATGTTACGGGGGAGGGGGGAGGGATTCCTGTCTGGCTACAGTACCTGAGTTAACCTTTAATTCACCAGGTGCTGGTCAGCACTCCTGATTATGACACTGACATTATTCCAAATTAACATAGTCCACGTCCACACAGCAAGCAGTTATTTCTACATAATGTCAAAATAATGGCGAGATGGAGGACTTCTTTCTCTGACTCCTGTAACCCTCATTTTATGAGGAGTAAGGGAAATTGGAGGAAGAGTGTTCTAACTCAGACTTCCTTCTGTGTAGACAGTGCCAAAGGCTGAAATAAGCTCTTTCAACTTAAGCTACGCAGTTGACGTATCTTGAGTCGCATAGCTTATTTCAGCTTTGGCCCTGCTGTATAGATATGCCCTTAGAGACCTCGGCAAAAACAGATTTGTTTTTTTCTCGAAAGGACACATCTACATAGTTAATTATTTCTCCAGATATATTGAATAGGTTATAGTCATACAGACATTCCTAGCATTAGCACAGGATTTTGATTTTGAATAGCACACTAGTGGTCCACATTTTTCTCTGAGCAATAGGAATAAGGAGAGAGCAGTGCAGGCTGTAAAAAGACTTCTGTGAAAGTTAGTGTACTCATGTAAAGCACCTTTGGAATATCAGTCAACATTCCTTGTGTCTGGACTATCTCCAGTAAATTTTCTGATGGGAATAGAACTTAAAAAAACAACAATGGTCCTATAGCACCTTAGAAGCTAACCAAAAATATATACAGATAGTATCATGAGCTTTCATGGGCACAATGCACTTCTACTATGTGCCATCTGAAGAATTGGGTTGTGCCCATGAAAGCTCATGATACCATCTATCTATATATATTTGGTTAGTCTCTAAGGTGCTACAGGACCATTGTTGTTTTTTAAAGTTTTTTTTTTCTTTTAGTTACAGACTAACGCGGCTACCCCTCTGACAGAAAGAAGTCTAAGAATGACTTTATCTGTGGACTGATATAGATTACACCTAAGTGGCCCAACCAAAGGGTTTTGAAAAAAGGATGCTGAAATAGAGCATTTGGCAGCAACAAAACAAAGAGCAATCCTCTATGGAATCATTTCTTTTCTGAACCCAGTTAGGGCATGTCTACACTGCAGGTCAAAAGTCGAATTAAGATACATAACTTCAGCTACATCAATTGCGTGGCTGAAATCGAAATAGCTTAATTCGGCTTTTGGCACTGTCTACACAGGAGGAAGTCGAACGAAGAACACTCTTCCTTCAACTTCCCTTACTCCTCATGAAATGAGGGTTACAGGAGTCAGTGTAAGAAGTCCTCCATCTCGAAATTATTTTGAAATAACAGCTTGCTGTGTAGATGCACATTAGCATCTTGATTGTTCAGTGGCTCCATTGGTTGTTTAGCAGGTTTCTTGCTTCTGAGGTACTTAAAATTGTTTGCTCTTTTTGCTGGACCATGGATGTTGCTAGACCAAAGAGTCCCAGGCCAGAGAGGTTCAACTGTATATCCCTATTGCTATGTGTTTATTATTCAAGCAATATTTTGACAATGACAGTAGTTCCTTCTTTTACAATCTTGTTAAATCCAGGCTCTCCAAGATACAATCCAGCAAAGCACATAAGACTCAAAATGTGTCTGGTTCTCAAACAAATACACCTCATCATTGCCATGTGCTTTGTACTTGAGCAGTACAGACAATGCTTCGTCCATGCAGCCTGAAAGTGTACTTTTTCTCAAAGGGAGCAGAAGAAAATGACAGGACATGGGTGCTGGAACAATGTTGCTAGGGGTACTGCAGCACACCATGGGTTAAAGTAGATTCCATCATGTACAGAATTTACAGTTTAGTTCCATTTCTGTCAGCACCCTTACTATACAAATTGTTCCGGCACCCACAGATAAGAGGACGTAATCTGTTCAGAATGCCCCCCTCCCAGCAGATACTACATACAAGGAAGGTTGGGAATAGATTGTGCCACTTCATGCAACTTCTATGAGGTTTAGGGTCGACAGATCAGTGTAAATGCATATTCCATCACTCTGCCATCTTGCCCACTCACTCCTCTCTCAATTTACTGGGGTAAGATTGGTGCAGACCCCTTTTTATTACAATTTAGGGAAGGGCAGGCAATATGGACCTTAAATGGTTTGGAAAGTCTTGTTCTGGATTTTCACTCCACTATGGTGAAATTCACCCTGGACACATTAGCACATATTGGCTATGTCTAGATTCCAGAGTTTTTCCGGGATACCACCAGTATCCTGGAAAAGCTCTGCCACATCCAGTGAATGCATCCACTTTTTTGGGCCAAATTTTGGAAAGTTTCAGAAAATTTATGGGCCAAATTTTGGAAAAAAATGTTCCAAAAAAGAAAGTGGTAAAAGATACGCAAATTGTGGTTCGCAATTTGCGTATCTCTTTCCGATAAAACTCTGCAGTCTAGATGTAGCCATTGTTATATAGCAGTGGACATAGTGTTCAAGATTTAGTTTTCTGGAGATAAAGTTTTATGAGAGGGTGCATCTACAGAGCAGAGTTTAACTCGAAATAAGCTACACAAATTGAGCTACGTCAATTACGTAATTTATTTTGAAATAGCTTATTTCGAAATTGGGAGGATCTACACAGCACTTATTTAGAAATAGAGCACTCTTTCTCTGACTTCCCTTACTCCTTATACAATGAGGGTTACAGGAGTCAGAGAAAGAAGTCTTCCAGCTTGACAGTATTCTGACATTATTTCAAAATACCTGCCTCTGTGTAGATACCGACTAAGTTATTTCGGAATAATCTTGCTGTGTAGACATACCCAGACTGCTTTGATGATATGTGGTACATCAATGACTGACAGTAGCAAAATCCCCAGTGGTTGGAGACAAAAAACTAGATGGTGAGGGCTCTAAGGTACTATAGAGAATTATTTCCCAGGTATATCCATAGTGGTTCTTTCCCACTTGCTTCGGATCTAACTGATATTTGGGGTCTGAACCCACCCTCCCCCCCCCGCAGGTCAGAGTGGCAGGTTTAAACTGGCATAAATATTAAATTCTCTTTACCCTGAAATCTTAAACCAATAATGGGCAACCTAGTTTCCCCTTCATCTCAGTGGGCTGCAAGACTCTTTCTTGGGAGAGGGTAGTTTTGCTAATTGTGCTTGTACACCTAGAATTTGCAGGGTGTGCTGCTTGAACCATAGCAGCGTTGATGCAGAGTGAGCACATGGCTCTCACAATCAATGCTGTATGCAACCAGCAAGCACCTCACTTCACGTGCTGTTGCTTTATGAGCATGTCACTTTAGTAATACCAGTAGGAAAAACCTGACAAAGTCAGAAATCTGTGGAATCTGTCAACTCTGCATGAGAGTAATGGTATACAAAATGTCTCGTGGCTCACACATAGAATCCTGATAGCCTTATTGGCTGTTGTGCCACAGATTTCCAACCACTGCTTTAAACCATATTTGAGGATCTCAGTTACTCAGAGAGAGGTTAGGGGTTTATTTCAGAAATGGGTGGGAGGGATTTTATGGCCTGCAATATGTAGGAGGTCAAACTAGAAGATAATGATGGTCCCTTCTGATCTTAAGTCTATGAGGTAATATTTAGCTGGAGCTGGAAAATTTGTTCTCCATCAGAATTTCTATTAACACACTGCTAGATAGCTACCTCTAACTGCCCCAACTGTGTTAGCGGTCACATTGCTTGTAATGGCATGTCTTCTTTGGGGAAGATTACAGGCACACTGCAGACAAGAGGCAACAGATTGGCAAGAGTGCATACAATTTTCAAATTGCTAGCTTCACTCTGCCACATAATGTTTTTTTCTTACACTAGAACATTTTTCATAACTCACACATCACTCTTATGGCATCACTCATTGGTTCTCACTGACCCATTCAAGATTGAAAACAGAAGTTACTCAGCTATTTGCACTGGTAAAATGTATTAAAAACAAAACAAAATAAAACATCACAACCAATTTTTCACATATATCGTATGCTCTCATATTCTCTATTTTTCATGAAATCTATATTTATGGATCAGAGATTTTTTTCAACAGCGAACAAAACATAAGCTATACCTTTTCAATATTTTACAAGAAGCATGGTATTTACAGAAAGTTATCACACTGTACAACCCAGATATAGAGGAGAAAAAAACCCCTCTAACTGAGCAAAGAAAACACACTTATGTCACTAGCAAACTATTCTTTCATTTCACAGTGATAATAATGCACATTATTTCAAGAGCATTTTACCAAATTCAATAGATAAATGAATGAATAAATGGATTAAATAAATAAAGAAAATATTTGTTTTTGTTATGAAATAATCAGTTGAAAATGTTCTGTAGGGGGCTCAAGATACACTTACTTGTTCGTAGTAATCTTTGCTATAATTTATATTGGTATAGTATCTACAGACCTCAATTGATATCGAGCACATAATAAGCACATAGTAAGAGGCAGATTCTGTCTTCAAGAGCTTTCAATTTAATCTAACAAGGAATAAAACATATGCCAAAAAAAAGATTATTATTATTATTACCTTTCCTATTTCATTGCTAAATGGGGAATGGAACAGAAATCGATTAAGTGATTTGACAAAAGTAATCCAGAAAGTCAGAGGCAGAGTTCAAAATTGACTCCAGATATTCTCAGGCCTAACTTTCTGCCTTAATAGAAAGCCCACATCTATCCATCTCTATAGCCATCACTCACTAACCCCCCCCCCCAAAAAAAACCCTATTTGTCTTCACATCACAAAGGATGCCATAATCCTTAAACCAGGAGTGGGGAACCTAAGGCCCAGGGGCCAGATGTGGTCCCCTGCTTGCCTGGATCTGACCCCCAGTACTCAAGGCTCCTTCCCCCAAGCACTGGGGAACCCATGCTGGCACTTCAGCCCCCACTATCGCCCATCGGACTGATTTTTCTGTGGGTCAGTGGCCCCCAACCAAAATAGGTTCCCCTCCCTTGCCTCAAACCAATAAAAATATGTTTAATTTTAGGTTTCTCATTAGCTGATATTTGGCTTTGTGGATTCATTTAGTTTCAAAGAAAATACTAAATAAGTGATCAGGAGTTATCAAGTATCAGAGGGGTAGCCGTGTTAGTCTGGATCTGCAAAAGCGACAAGGAGTCCTGTGGCACCTTATAGACTAACAGAAGTATTGGAGCATAAGCTTTCGTGGGCAAAGACCCACTTCGTCAGATGCATGTCTGTTACCAAGAACTTTAAAATGATAATAATAAAAAAAGTTAGCCTAGACCATGAAATGGTAACAGCAAACCAGGACATTACCTCACTATTGCTTTAATTGTTTACATAAAAGAGAAATGAAGTTGCTGGATTTTGTTCCCATAAAAATTGTGATATTTAACATTATTATCACCCCAAGAAATAAACAATAGTTTAAGGAAATGTGTGATAGCTGGTCTCACTGCTACAGTGCTGAGTCAATCAAGCAGAACTAATTTCCTGGCTGTATCTGAATGCACATAAAGCTGCTCTGTAGCTGCTACTGACAATGAACTAGTGACTGAAAAAAGGAATCTTAAACACAGTCACATCTCCTGACTGTTAAAATCCTTTTCACAAAGAATACTGATCTAATTTACCATCGTATACTCATCGCAGTTTTTTTTAAAGCAGTGTAGTGGGAAAAGTTTTAATATTTGTTATCTCTTGCAGTAGTTGCTAGGTAACCAAATGCTCTTTAAAGGACTCTTTGTTACTAATAATGTTATATTATTGACACTTTTTTCTTTTAGTGACTTGCTGTATGTTTAAAATGAAACATACAGCATTATGCAATGTATAATAGAGACCTATCTTTACTGCAGAGAAACTGTCATGGATATCTGAACCTGTTCTGCTAGTGTAGGACAACCACGTACCAGAAGTTTCATAAGAAAGGTTTTTCTATTAGGGCTGAATTTGACTAATAAAGTCATGAAATATTTTAGGACCAAAAGGACAAACAGAGCTAAGCTGACATTATAAAATCATATTTCTTTTGTATCTTTGGTTGAATAATATAGTTCATGAGAATAAAGCCCTTTCAGGACATGAAAAACTTTTAAAAAATGTTTCACTGACATGATTTTTCTTCATAAATAAAATTAATTGAATGAAGTGGTATCTCACTCAGCACAAAAGAGCAAGTAGCCTAGATTATCAAAATAAAGCTACTGTAGGGTTTTAATACATAGATTAATGCAGACATTTAGGAGCATAGGAGCTGACATAAAACCACAAGAGACCTTCTCATGTCATACAGATATATGGTTATCTCTGAGATAAACCTTAATAGTCGATAGAAGACAAAGACCAGAAGAAAGAGTTCCCAGGTCCAAGTATGTATTTTTATAGCCCCCACAAGGATGCAAATGAAGATTTGGACATGATCTGCACAGTGGAAGAGAAGATTTTACTGCCTTCTAGTAAACTGTGGCCACAAAAATGTATCTTAAAAGGTACAGAGGGGTGACTGAGTTAGTCTGTAACAGGAAAAACCTAAAAAAACCCAGAAAAGTCTAGTAGCACCTTAAAGACTAACAAAACATGTAGATGGTATGATGAAATCTCATGATACTTTAAGGTGCTACTAGACTTTTCATGTTTTTTTTTTCTTATAAGGTAGGCAGACAGAGTAAACCTAATCCATAATTGTTGCTGCAAATTCTACATGTATTCTTCCTGGAATGTAATCTGTTTTGTTTCCATATGCAAAGAATCGAACACATGCTTTCTGATTAAAGAAAACAATAAAACATAAAAGAAATGTCTCCCGGTCAGTATCTGCACTTTCAATTGTGATGCCATTTTTTTCAGCACTGATGCTAGTAGCTCTGTAATTGATAGTGTATTCTGTGATGGAATGGAATTTTGATAACATGGTGATCAAAATGCCTGAGCACTATGTACAAAGAGCCATGTGCTGTGTGTAGCAGCTGTACCAGTACTGAAAAACAAGGACTAACTTTGCTTTGAATGGAGGGGTGGCTAAGAAAATTTTATTGTGCCATAACACACCTGGACTGTGCAGATGCCCATACATGAAGTGGTAAGGTGAGGAACCTAAGGCTATCTCCAGACTGCATCCCTCTGTTGGCAGAGGGATGCAAATAAAGCACTTCGAAAGTGCAAATGAGCCCAGGATTTAAATATCCTGGGCTTCATTTGCATACTCACGTTCTGGCGCTGTGCCGATCACGCGCCATTTCGAAAGTGAAAGTGCTGTGTAGCCGCAGTTTTGCTGACAGTGGTGAGCTTTTTCGACAGATCCTGTACTCCTCATTTTTTCTGTTGTCAGCAGAACTGTGGCTACACAGCACTTTCACTTTTGAAATGGCGTGTGATCGGCACAGTGCCAGAACGTGAGTATGCAAATGAAGACCGGGATATTTAAATCCAGGGCTCATTTGCACAGAGGGATGCAGTCTGGAGGTAGCCCAGGTGGGCCAAGAAGAGGCAAATATTTGCTATCTAATCCAGTGGAGAATCCCCAGCATAAATAATATAGCCAAGGGCCTCATTAACTTTTCCTGTTGAGTTCCATGTGGTCATTCAGTGAAGGCAACTCCTTGGCACCAGAGCTCCAAGATCAGGACCATATAGCATGTCCATGATTGAAATAGCATTTTTCCCTTCTCTGTGCTGTTTTGGATAGCCATGTCCATGTGAAAACTGCTGTGTTGTTGCACATAAAGTCCTGATCCCATTTTTTCTATCATTCCTTCTCCGATATGAATTATATCCCAAATAAATGCAGTAAGAAATGGGAAGGAGTACATTGAGAACTACAGGACTAGTGTTTGTAGTGTGATACATAAAAATATGTGATCTATGGATTTTTTTCTTTGTGGTGGTTATGATCCTAAGAACTCCTCAATGCTAACTCTTTTCAGTCCTGACCAACGCATTACATTCCACACTCTTTAGGGTGATTTCTGTGACTATCCAGTGATAAGGGTTGGACATGACACAGTGAATGCTGTGGAGTCTTGGGATTTGATGAGTGCCTATTTGTAACTTGAACTGAGGGAACAAGATCTGAAGAATAGTGATAGAGATGTAGCTGTGTTAGTCTAGTCTAGCTGAAACAAAAAACAGGACTATGTAGCACTTTAAAGACTAACAAGATGGTTTATTAGTTGATGAGCTTTCGTTGGCCAGACCCACTTCCTCAGATCAAATTGTGGAAGAAAATAGGCATGACCATATATACCAAAGGGATACAATCAAAAAAATGAACACACATAAAAAAGGACAAATCAAATTTCAGAACAGAGGGGCGATAAGCGGGGGGGGGGGAGGTAAATGTCTGTGAGCTAATGATATTAGAGGTGATAATTGGGGAAGCTGTCTTTGTAATGGGTAAGATAATTAGAGTCTTTGTTGAGACCCTGGCGTAAAGTGTCAAATTTAAGCATGAATGACAGTTCAGAGGTTTCTCTTTCAAGCCTGGTGTGAAAATGTCTTTGAAGCAGTATGCAGGTAATCAAGTCATTGAGACAATGCCCTTTCTTGTTGAAATGGCAAGAAACTGTTTTTTCTTTGTGATACTGTCTGATATCCATTTTGTGTGCATTGATTCTTTGGCGAAGCGTCTGAGACGTTTGTCCAATGTACATAGCAGATGGACACTGTCAGCACATGATGATATAGATTATATTTCTGGATGAGCAGGAATATGTGTTGTTATAACTGAATTGGTTAGGTCCAATAATGGTGTCAACAGAGTAAATATGTGGGCAAAGTTGGCAACGGGGTTTGTTGCAAGGAAAAGTCCCAGGGTTGATATTAGTGTGGTATGTCCTGTGGTTGTTGGTAAGAATCATCCTGAGGTTAGGTGGTTGTCTGTAGGAGACTGTCTCCCAGAGCCTCTCAGAGTATAGTATCCTGTTCTAGTATAGGTTGTAGTTTATTGATAATATGTTGGACTGGTTTAAGCTGGGGGCTATGGGTGATGATAAGTGGTGTTCTATTGTTGGTTTTCTTGGGTCTGTCTTGAAGTAGATGGTTTCTAGGTATTCGTCTGGCTCTTTCAATTTGTGTTTTTATTTCTCCAGGTGGGTAATTGAGGTTTATAAATGCTCGGAAGCGATCCTGAAGTTTCTGGTCTCTGTCAGTGGGATTAGAGCAGATGCGGTTGTATCGAAGGGCTTGGCTATAGATGATGGATCATATGGTGTGTTCTGGATGGGAGCTGCATGAAGGTAACTGTATGAGTCAGTGGGTTTTCTGTAGAGAGTGATCTGAAGAGGCCTGGATGGTTCAGTCTGTGTGATCAGAGGCTGCTGGTTTCAGGGAGCTGAGCTACAGGCACTGCAAACAATACTGTTACACACGTAATGGTGGTGTGCCTCAACAATCCTTGACACTCCTGGGGGAGTGTCACAGAGGTCTTCCATGAACTTCTTAAGAACCCACCAGGCCCCCACTCACTCCATCCCCCATCCCTCTGTCGCTCACTCTTTCCCTCCCTTGCTCACTTACTCATTTTCATTACAAGCCCAAACAGGCACAAAGAGAGTGTTAGGAACTGCAACAGTTTGAGCATGGGAGATGCACTGCGTGATTCAAATATCCTTCATGTGAACAATACTAAACACTCTACTGAAGGAGCATGACTTTTTTGCCTTCACTTAACTGTCTTGGTAGGAGTTTCAGTAGTGCTGTGGACACTGACTGATTCCTTCCCTACCTGACAATAGCAGGAAAAAAGTTATGCTGTTCCATGTTCAAAGACTAGTTAAATTGTTTAAATGTATTCTTTAATAGACAATATATGTAATGTAGACAAATTAATGTTATGGGAGACTTTAATGTCAACATTTTTGTTTAAATACATAACACTATCCCACTGATGTTATTTTATTAATTCCTTATAGCTCTTTAATATTAAAAAAGTGAGACTGGATAAAATTGAATTCATTCTGCAGAAACTAACCACTTCCTATTTCACCATCCTGCTAACAAATAGATTTTCTGGTGTTCTTCTTTTTAAAGTGTTTTTACCTGTACTGCATCCTAGATTTGTCTCAAAGTGGGCTCAGAGGAAATACATTAGAATTTCACACAAAACATGACTGCCTGTCCTTTGGTGTCCAATATTCCATACCCATCAAATCAATAAACATTGTTCTGTATATACCAATAGTCATGCACAGGATTGTACACCGTAATACAATGTGTTAGTTGTATATTGGAGTGTGCCACAAATGAAACACTGAAGAGATGCCCTTAAAAATAAACTTTCTCCTATAATTTCCAAGTTGTCCTTTATTTGAAACAAAAAGGGCCTGTCTCTGGGTGGGAGGGAAACTACCATAGCCAGAGCACATCAACACAGCATTGTTATTTCAGAATAACTGATGTTATTCCGAAATAACAAAGAGCGTGTCTACACAGCAAGCCATTATTTTGAAATAATGGTGAGCTGGAGGACTTCTTACTCCAACTCCTATAACCCTTACTTCATGAGGAAGTAAGGGAAGTCAAAGAAAGAGTGTTCTTTGTTCAACTTCCTCCTGTGTAGACAGTGCCAAAAGCCGAATTAAGCTATTTCGATTTCAGCTACGCAATTGACGTAGCTGAAGTGATGTATCTTAATTAGACTTTTGCCCTGCAGTGTAGACGTGCCCCCAGGGACTAGCTCTTTTGTTTCAGGAATATCAGCCCCAGTGAAGCAAAGCATTCCCTGTTGCCGGGCTACTTTTGTATTGCCTATGGAGCTGGCACCTTCAAATCATATGACCCACTTACTTTTTGCAGTTTGCAGCTGGCATCCAGCAGTGCAAAGTGCCAGGCTTTGTACACAGCAATGTCTTGCTGCTGTCAGACCTGGGTGGGTTGCCGTAACCACCCTAATGGTAGCAGCCAAACCAGGCCCTGGGCACTGCCAGAGACAGGCATAGACATGCCCCAAACCACACTAATTGACATGCACCACCTGCAGAGAGGGACTGGCCTGCACAGCCACCTAGGCTAGCAGCTGCTGTGCCCCACTTGCTGGGAGGGGGGTATGGCTGGCAAGGTGTGTTTACACAGCAACTAAAACTGGCCATCCTAGTGCCGTACTAGGAGAAAGCCAAACATTCTGTCTAGCTTGGTACTTTTATTTTGGCTACAAAAATAAATATACATTAAGATGTACGAATTAACTATTGTTGTAATGGAGTATGCTATACCGTTATTCTTTTGTATATGTTAACTACCATTATATGTTTTGAGCAGCAGGGTTTCCAGCTCTAATTTTTCTACCTAGTAAAAAAAAGAGTAGTCCGGTAGCACCTTAGGCTGTGTCTAGACTACACCTCTCTGTCGACAGAGAGATGTAGATTAGGCACGTTGAAATTGCTAATGAAGCAGGGATTTAAATATCCCACACTTCATTAGCATAAACATGGCCACCGCTTTTTTTTGAAACGGAGCTTTTTCGAAAAAAAAAAACCCAAAAATGGCAGTCTACAGGTGGAGCTGTCGAAAATAAACCCTTTTTTGAAAGATCCTGTAAACCTCATTTTTTGAGGAATACAGGCTCTTTCGAAAAAGGGTTTATTTTCAACAGATCCGCATCTAGACTGCCGGGTTTGGGGGGGGGGGGGGTTCGAAAAATTCCGTTTAAAAAAAAAGCGGCAGCCATAATTATGCTAATGAAGCGTGGGATATTTAAATCCCTGCTTCATTAGCAATTTCAACGTGCCTAATCTACATCTCTCTGTTGACAAAGAGGTGTAGTCTTGACATAGCCTCAGAGACTAACATTAAATGTTCACTAGGTAAAAAAGTCTCAGAGGGGTAGCCGTGTTATTCTGTAACTTTAAAAAAAGTACTAATATATATTGTTAGTCTCTAAGATGCTACAGGACTACTCTTTTTTTTAACATTACAGACTAACACTAGGGTTCCCAGGTGTCTGGTTTTGAACTGGACAGTCCAGTATTTGAGCTTTCTGTTTGGGAAACAAATTGAGAAAATATAAACGAGAAAATATAAATGTCCAGTATTATCTAAATAAGATGTAATGTAGATTGTGATGTAATGTCAAGTGTGTCCGGTATTTTTGTTGAAACCATCTGTTAACCCTAACTAATATGGCTACCCCTCTGAGAATTTTTTACCTAGTGAATATTTACTTTGAGTTTTTTAATATATATCCTTATGATTTAATGACTTCAATCAGTATATATATCCTCTTTGGTGCTTTCTTTCCTACTTATCAAATTGGCTGTTTTTCTATTTTTTTTTCCATTTTGTGATTTTTCTGTAACAGAAAAAATAATCTTAAAAAGAGGAAGGGCCAATGAAGGCAGTGATCATCCTGTGCCCACATTCTTTAGAAGGTGTAAAAACTTGCTGTGCATTTATGAGCTTGTTGAAAAGCTGCCTGGATGAAATCACCCTAACCTCTTTACCTCCCTCTTTTCCCACACACTGTAAAATCAGTAGCATCAATAAGAATGATCAAATCGGTGCAGCTCTGAACATTACAACAGGCATACTCCAACAGACATGAGATGCATGAGTGTTTGGTGTACATTAGGAGACCTGTCACTGTGAACAATCAAAGGTGACACAGGTAAATAGACCAAGGAATTCAAATGTTAACTGACTTCCAAACAAAATGTTTTCAAAATGCTCATGATTATTTTTTATTGAAGATTAGCTGCATGAAAAATAAGACACTTTAAAAAGCAAAACACTTTTGATTGGTGACAGTGCAAATAGCTATAGGAAAGGGACAGAAACGTGACAATTTTTCACAGCCCAAATCATTTTGCTGGAACTTTCAAGAACAACTGAGGAAGAAAGCATTTTTGAGCTAGAAATGAGCATGAGAAATCCCAAAATGAAGTAGAAGTTAGAATAGAAAGGCTTCTTCCCATTACAGCTGCTCTACATCCTCAACTGAGAGAGACTGCAGGATTATGAATGCTTCAAAATATGGTTTTACAGAGCTGTTGTAACTTTAGAGTATAGTACAAAGTCCATTTACTTAAGTAGGCCTTTGCCTTAGGGATGATAAAGTGTATTTGTGTTTACTTATGGGTTTATTCCATTAACCCAAAAGGTGAAAATATAACATAGAAAAGTATCTTTGTCACTTGCATGTCACTCAGTAAGTGTATGATAGAAGAAAGCAATGACTGTCCTTCTATCACTTAGTTTATTTTAAAATACGCATTTGTAAATGATCTGTCCAATTTTATACTGGGGGGTCTTCTATTTTATGCTGCATTTTGAATTAACGCATTAACTTTAAAATTAGTGGTCAGAATGTGCAAAGCACTGGAAAAATATATGGGTTTGAACATAATAGGCTTTACATTAAACTCCACGTGGATTAGCCTAACGATGGAATTATGCCTAATACTCTTAAGGGAGCTTAGTGATCAAACACAGAGTAGATCCATGCTGACAATAAGGCTAACATCTGAGATACAGTTAGGATATCTGGCTACATCTACACTGAGCATTCTTGTGCAAGAAGATATGCAAATGAGGTGCAGCAATGAATATCACCGTGCCTCATCTGCATACCTAATGAACTGCCATTTTTGCGCAAGGGGCTTTTGCTCAAGAAGGAGCAGTCTACACTGCTCCTTCTTGCGCAAACCCCCCCTCTTGCGTAAGAACCGTTCTGCCTGAAAATAAGCAGCAGAATGGCTCTTGCGGAAGAGGGGTTTTTTGCACAAGAAGGAGCAGTGTAGACTGCTCCTTCTTGCGCAAAAATGGTGGTTCATTAGGTATGCAAACGAGGCATGGCGATATTCATCGCTGCACCTCGTTTGCATATCTTCTTGCGCAAGAATGCACAATGTAGATGTAGTCAGAGTATTGGAGCCTCTCAAAGTATGTCTACACTGCAATAAAACATCTGTGACTGACATCTGGGTCAGTAGACTCTGGCTTGTGGGACATGGACTGCAGGACTGTAAAATTGTGGTATAGATGTTTGGGAATGATCTGGAGCTCAGGCTCTGGGACCCTCCATCTTCTGGGATACACATCACTCAAATTACTGTACAATGTAAAGTATCAGAGGGGTAGCTGTGTTAGTCTATAAGGTGCTACAGGACTTGTTGTTGCTTTTGCAGATCCAGACTAACATGTATTGGAGCATAAGCTTTCGTGGGCAAAGACCCACTTCGTGCATCTGACACGAAGCAACAATAGCTGCTAGGAGGTTGAAAGAACTGTGGGGGCACTTATGGATAGTTCCTTAGATGGTATTCCATCAAGATAAAGGAATGCAGGAGATTCAACACAGATGTATTTCCACAGTAGTCACGGGATTTCTTATTAATCGTGAAATCCACCTCCCAGTATTTTCCTCCAAATCTCAAAAGCCAATGCAGGAGAGGATGGAGTATGTATATCAGATGCTAGGAGAGGACCTAATCCTTCAGGAAGTCCCAAAGACTTTAAGTTGAAAAAAAAAAGAGGGTCTCCCATCTCGTCACATATTGGATTGTAGGATGCTTCTTCCAGGCATTGTACAAGCTTTTGAAAGTAGACTTACCATTTAATATTAGAGGACATTTGACAAAAGTACAACTTGCCTTTCAAGCTTGTTTGACTTATCATGCCCATTGTGGATATTCTTAAGGTGGCTTCTTGGGCATCAATTCATACATTTACTAAACCCTGTGTTCTCATGCAAGTTTCTAGAGAGAGATCCCATGGTGGGATTGACTGTGCTATAGTCTACTCTAAAAAGAACTCTTCATCCCCTCTGTGCAGTAGATACTGGTAGGGAATCACCTGACTGGAATACCCAGAGAGACTATTGCTCGAAGAAAGAGGAGATGTAACTTACATTATACAAGCGACAAGGAGTCCTGTAGCACCTTAGGGTATGTCTACACTGCCACCCTAGTTTGAACTAGGGTGGCTAATGTAGGCATTCGAACTTGCAAATGAAGCCTGGGATTTAAATGGTTCCGCCATTTTTAAATGCCCCGTAGTTCGAACTCCCTGCCCGCAGCTACACGCTGCACGGACTAGGTAGTTCGAATTAAAGCTCCTAATTCGAACTACCGTTACTCCTCCTGGAATGAGGTTTAACAGCTAATTCGAGTTAAGGTGTTTACTTCGAACTCCCGTTTCACTGCCACGTGTAGACGCGGGCAGTTATTCCAGGCTAGTCAGTTTCCAAAATGGTGACCGCCCGGGAACATGCTCATGAAGCACGGGATATTTAAATCCCGCACTTCATTTGCAATTTCGGTCGCCCTCATTAGCCTCCCTAGTTTGAACTAGGGGGCTAGTGTAGACATACCCTCAGAGAATCCTGACCCAGGTCTCCAGTGGATCAACAGACTTTAGTGTTCTTTTTGTGGATAACCACATTTCTTGAAAATCCTCTGGAACACAATATTTTGAATCTGTCATTTGTGGCCCACAGAGAATACTGTTTATCAGTATGTTCAGCAGACCTTGGCATTAGTATAATAAATTGCCACCTTGTTGTCTGTCATACTTTTGATGGTCTGACCTTTGATTAATAGAAAAATGTGAAAGCATGCATCCCTCATCAGTCTCAGCTCCAATACACTGATATTTCTTGGAGGGACCATCTACCCTGAATTAAATTGTGTTGTATAGATGTGCCTCACAACTCATCAGTGATGAATCATGACTATGGCCTTTGTTGGCGGAGCAATGGCATACTCACACAAACCTTATCATCCTTTTCCCAAAAGACTGAATTATCTTCTGGGGAATTGACACTAGCATATCCAAATGATGCCTTCTGGAAATGTAAACTGACTTGATCCAAGCTTGAAAGGACTTCAGGTGTGGCTTGGTGTAATGTACAAGAGTCTGTGTAGTCTAGAAACTGGGGGCAATAATCATTGTTATACTTGGAACTGTCTAAAGAAGTGAGATGAAGTGAGAGATGGTCTTAAATCTGTCTCTCGTTAAGCAGGCTTTAGCTGCCCTGGAATCAAAGACCACCCTTTATACATTATATTTGTTGAACCAGGTATACATGTGGCAATGTCAACTTGTTTGTGTTCATTCTCAACTGTAGCTTGACAAACAGGTTCAGTGCAATCCCTATTTAATTCTCTACTTCTCACTAAATATGACATATCAACCAATCAAAATATGGGAAAATGCCACATAAGCTCAGATTTGTAGGTACATGTTAAAGAGCATTTTAGTATGCATTGAAATTTGGATACTTTGGAAAATCTGGCCCAGAGTTTAAAAATATGCTAACAAAAAGCAATAGAAATAGAAAACATTTTTTTCTTAATGAGGGATGTGAATAGTGTAGAGGAAGAGGAGCATAGAGAGCATTTTTATAGTAATAAACCTAAATATTCAGTGCTAAATAATACAAAAAGATAATAATCAGATCATTCCACTGACTGAATTGAAGGTTGCCTTCTACTGGATGCTGGCCACCAAGGCTACATTTACACCACAGTTTTATCAGAAAAAGATATGCAAATTACGAACTTCAATTTGCATATCTTTTTCTGCTTTTTTTTTGGAAGAGGCTTTTCCGAAATTTGGCCAGTCTACACAGGGCCAAATTTCAGAAAAAAAAACTTCTCTTTCGACACATCCTTTCTTCCTCGTACAACAAGGTTTACAGGGATGCTGAAAGAATGCACCTGCTTTTTGGAAACTGTTCAGAAAAGGCAGACGTGTTCCCTGGACACGGCAGAGCCTAAGACTGCTTTGTCTCTCTTCTTGCTCCTGCTGTGGGGTCTGGAATATAGTTTAGGGAAAGCAGCATATATGTTTACTATAAAGCACCAATAGGTTTTTCAAATTCATATGTGCTTTTCAATATGTTTTTAGGCATGCTTTTGCTTTTGAGTATTCTAAAGCACTTTCATTTAGTATTATGAGATTTCTAAGAATTGCTCATCTGTGGTTTAAGATATCTAGCATTATCCAAATGGCTCACAAGAGCACATTATCAACCTAAACAATGCAAGCAAGAGTGAGACTTATAAATAGATCAAACAATACATTAAAATGTAAATGCTGATTCACTTTCAATAATTGGCAATTATTTACACTGTTCTTTTGCCCGATGGAATGTTGAAACATGGAATTGTAAAATGTGTGACTTATGGGTGGATCCTAAAGGCTGTTACATAAATGACTTTATCTTCATAGCTCAGGCTACGTCTACACTATAAAGAAAAGTTGGAAAAAGATACGTAAAGTCCAGTTTGTGTATCTTTTTCTGCTTTTATTTTGAAAGAGGCTTTTCTGAAATTTGGCATATCTACATGGGGCCAAATTTTGGAAAAACCTCCAATTTTGACACATCCCTTCTTCCTTGTACAACAAGATTTACAGGTATGGTGAAAGAACATGTCTGCTTTTCTAAATTTTTTTTTAAAGTGGACGCGTTCGTTGGATTTTATGGGATTCCTTCAGTAGATATAGAAGTAGCCTCAGTTGTGTTAAATTTTCCAGTGCATATTGAATATCTCATCCTGAATTCAATCTCTTAATAGAATGTCATGCTTTCTGACATGAAAACCAGGAAGAATATAACATGCTCACAGATGATTTACTAATTGGAACTTCGTGTACATAGAATCATAGAATCATAGAATACTAGGACTGGAAGGGACCTCGAGAGGTCATCGAGTCCAGTCCCCTGCCCTCATGGCAGGACCAAGTACTGTCTAGACCATCCCTGATAGACATTTCTCTAACCTACTCTTAAATATCTCCAGAGATGGAGATTCCACAACCTCCCTGGGCAATTTATCCCAGTGTTTAACTACCCTGATAATTAGGAACTTTTTTCTAACATCCACCTAAACCTCCCTTGTTGCAGTTTAAGCCCATTGCTTCTTGCTCTATCCTCAGAGGCCAAGATGAACAAGTTTTCTCCCTCCTCCTTATGACACCCTTTTAGATGTTTAATATTTTTAGTATTAGTAATATTATATATTTGGTAATAAAAATTTTACATGCTAACTACAATTTAATGCCATGATTTATCCATACCATCCCCATTAATAATCAGTGAGAGTGGTCAGGTGGATGGATGCATGCTACAGCTCTACTAGAAGACAGCCAAACTTACGAGGGAAGATAATTGAGACAATAAACTAAAACAGCATTTGTCTTTGGAATATAAAACATGGACTCCAATATCTAATATCAGGGGTGATATATTACTTGTACTGTTTTGCCAATTTCAAGAACTATTCTCTTGTCGACTGTAGTACTTTGGATTATCCCAATAAGATAACTAAAAAAAAAAACCAGTCAGGGGAGGCCATAACTAAGGAAGAAGGAACCTTAGAATTCCTTTAGACAGACAGCCAAGATAGTTTTCCCAATTATTTAAGATAATTTTCCATTCTTTTTAGTAACTTTCCAAATCTGAATATCAGAAAAGTAAAATGTTATTTCTGATTCTCATTTTGACAGTTATTAATATTTTTGTCACAAAGTTTGATTTCAACAGTGTTTTTGCATTGGTTGTTTTGCAATTAGGTGCAATTGAAAGAGAAGGGCTATCAAAATGTTAACAAAGATAGTCATCAATCTCTGTCAGCTTTATCAAAAAGCAAATACATTTACAAGTTCCTTCATCTATCTAGGTCAAGTAATGATATTCCTGACTTGCTTTCCATAAGCCAGTTATTATATAGGCAAAATGACATGGAACACAAGACTTCAATTTCATTAGTTCTTTACTCACTAATGAGATCATGACTCTGCACTCTATGAGGCTTGATATAGCTATTTTTTATTTCTTAGTGTAGTTTATGTGAAATATTTCAGTAAATGGAATATTTCATTATTTATACTTTATCAAAACTTGAAATTCTAATGTTTCTGTTGAAAGCAATGCAAATTTTCCATAAAATGAAATTTCCCCCAAAATTATTTCAGATATATCAAAATATTATCAAAGTACTTACTTCTGATAAGTTCAGAACACTTCATTTCAAGTTTTAGATCTTATATTGTAATACTAGTCAAAAATTTTGAAAGCATACTTTATTTGCATTAGAGCTAGTGAAATGGATCTTCTGAATTGAATAGCACGAACAATTTCTAGAACTCTTTTGCAGTGAATATATACACCTAATTACCATGCAAAATTTAGAATGTATAGCGCCTAGAATACACAGCAAAAATGACTTGAACTTGTTAGCCATAAACCAACATTTGAAGAAAAAAATCCTTGGAGATTTTCCCTTAAATTGGCTCAATGATTGGAAACTGTAGCTTTTAGTTATCTTTCTGTTCTGCTAATTTATCCCTTGGTGTAACTTGGAGCCTAAGATCTATTCTAAATTATGTTAACTATAGTGGTCTCACTGGAACCCTTGTGCCAGTTAAGGGTCCATGCATCTTGCCTACCCCTAGTTTTATCTTAATCTTACCCTTAGTTTTCTGCACCACTATGCAACTCAACCGTGCCAAACAAAGTTTCAGTCCCAAAGGGCTTATAAACAGGGGAATCAAAGTTGATACAAGACAGATGAAAGAACTAGCAGATAGTGTCTTTGTGGATGGAAGTGTTTTACCAACAAGGAGAGGTTTTGAAGGAATTGAATAAAGGGACTTGTTATAACCTGGTTGTGAAGCTCCTCTATCTGGACATGTGCAAAGGAGAGGGGAGGGTCAAAGGAACTAAGGGAGTAATCAGTAAAGAAACTTGAGTGAAATAAGAAGACTTGGAAACAGGCTTCTAGAAGAGTGCTGATGTTCAAGGCTTGCTGACGGTAAATCACGTCAGAGGAAAGAAACACTAAAAACATTAATGAATTTGTTTTCAGTTAATTAGTTTGTCCTGAATTTGAATTGTTCATGAGAACAAAGGATTTATTTCAATAAAATTCATGGCCAGCTTCTGCAGTGAGAAAACTGGCTGCTCTGTAACTGAACTGGGCCCCTCATTTGCAGCTTGGCGTAGAGGCAAGTGTTTTATTCTGATGTTTGATTCTTTAGACAGTAATGCTTCTCAATCATAGAATTCAGCACTATGCACCTTTTAAGGAAGAATGTCAAAAACATCTTATTGCTGGCTTGAAGGCTATATAATGCAATAGTTTTTACTGATCATGTCTGAACAGATCTACATTTAATGTTGGTGAAGCTAGTCTATGACTGCACAAGAATAACAGCTAACACCTGTGGGTAAAAACTGCCAACATCAGGGCATAAAGGGGACAATCTAAGACTCCTGATGTAAAGCAATATTTAGGGTACCCATTATCAAACAATAATATGAAGAAAATCAGAGGGAAAAGCAATGCCAAAAATGTTTATTTGCTTTATCCTTATCATTCTGCTCCTATCCAAACTGGCAAGCAGGAAATGGAAGTTGCCAAATATGTTTGATTTTTAAATCCTTTATTCATTGGCAATGTTGCATGTTGTAGCAAACATCATAAATATGCTTCACAATGTCAGTAAGCCTTTCCAGCCCATCAGACCTCACATACAGACTGTTCTTACACTACCCGTATCTTTGTGGGCTGATTGGATTTCACTGCTAACCGCTCTACTAGAAACTTAGTATGTACGCCGTATGGTAAACCAACAATACTGAAATAACAGGAGTATCCGAATGAACCAGATCACATTGTCTTGAAATCCAACAATCTTTTAATGATTCACAGATGGTGACACACAACAATACTTATTTCATAGAATCATAGAATACTAGAACTTGAAGGGACCTTGAGAGGTTGTCATGTCTAGTCCCCTGTACTCATGTCAGGACCAAGCACCATCTAGATCATCCTTGTTAGATGTTTATCTAACCCGTTCATAAATATCTCCAAAGATGGAGATTCTACAATCTCCCTAGACCATTTATTCCAGCGTTTAACCATCCTGACAGTTAGGAAGTTTTTCCTAATGACCAAACTAAACCTTTCTTGTTACAATTTAAACCCCTGGCTTTTTGTCCTATCATCAAGCGTTAAGGAGGATATTTTTACCTCCCTTCTCCTTGTAACATCCTTTTAGGTACTTGAAAGCTATTATGTCCCCTCTCAGTCTTCTCTTTTCCAAACTAAAACAAAACCCCATTTTTTTCAGTCTCCCTTCATAGGTCATGTTTTCTAGGCCTTTAATTAGTTTTGTTGCTCTTCTCTGGACCTTCTCCATTTTTTCCACATCTTTCCTGAAATATGGAGCCCAGAGGTGGAACACAATATGCCAGTTGAAGCCTAATTGGCACAGAGTAGAGAGGAAGAATTACTTCTCATGTCTTGCTTACAAACACTCCTCTTAATACATAGCAGAATTTTCTCTAGAACTGGTGACAGGCATCAATTTAAATACATTTTCTTTTTCACATTCCATTCCTTGAGCACCTTTTTAGCCCTATCCACTTGGAACTCAACTAGTGAGGAAAGGAAAGCAGTTATAGCCTGGCCATGTATATTAAGATTCAGCTTTCTAGTTAGAGTAGTTTATATAAATTCATTTACTATTAGGTATTGGGCAATGTCTGGCACTATTCTGTGGCTAACAGCTCAATTGAGTGCAAACTTAACATAAGAACATAAGAACATAAGAATGGCCATACTGGGTCAGACCAAAGGTCCATCGAGCCCAGCATCCCATCTGCCGACGGTGGCCAATGCCAGGTGCCCCAGAGAAGGAGAACAGAAGACAATGATCAAGTGATTTATCTCCTGCCATCCATCTCCTGCCCTTGTTATGAAGGCTAGGGCACCATACTTTATCCCTGGCTAATAGCCATTTATGGACCTAACCTGCAAAAATTCATCAAGCTCTTTTTTAAACCCTAATAGAGTCCTGGCCTTCACAGCCTCCTCGGGCAAGGAGTTCCACAGGTTGACTGTGCGCTGTGTGAAGAAAAATTTCCTTTTATTAGTTTTGAACCTACTACCCATCAATTTCATTTGGTGTCCCAAATGAACTGAATCGCATTCAATTAAAGCTCAGAGCCAATCGCTAACATTTAATAGGAAGAAATAGGTGCAGTAATTTTGCTAGACAATGTTGTCAGATGTAGGGAGGCCCATTGTATCACAGTACAATTGAGTGCGACTGCCACTGAAATGCTGAACTAAATTTCTGAAAAGATTAGCATGTAATCAGTTCTCCGTTATGTGCCTCACTGAGTGTGCAATTCCACATGTACCATAGCCTATTCAAAAGTGTGTGCGGTTATTTGTATTACAGATGTTCTTAAAAAGTGTCATGTGTTATATAGACACAAGGCAGAAATTATTCCTCCCATTGGTCCTAGCCCTGAAGAGCTATTTTCCTAAATGAGAGCAGGGTGTTGGGGGAAAGAGTGGTCATCTATTAAAATAATAGACAAGTTCAAAATGAAGAATCAAGTCTACTGCCATTGCTCCTGCCCAGAGGCTGAAGGAGGCATTTGAAGAAGGTGGTGGAAAGAGTGTCTTAAACTTCTGTTGAGAGCTTATGTCTTATCATCCAGGTGGTGCAGATTTTGGGGATTTTACTTAGAGCCATTGCCATCCCTCGTCCACAGATTTCAATGATGATAATGTAGCCTGTAGGCAAATTTATAAGTTAAGGCATTAATACAATGAGCCTACAAGATTCCTGGCCTGTTAAACAATAGCTGAGTTAAACTAATCAAGGCATAACTTCTCTCCCCATCCTATCCCCCCCGCCAAAAAAAAGGCTCAGCATAAGGAACAATCATGTATGACAAGATAGATTCTGTAATTAAAAATAAAAAGCTATGAATAACCTGCTGATAAGCTGCCAGTTGATATCAGTTTTAGATGTTTTAAGTTAGGAACACTCGCAGATGTCTGAGCATGAGAATGCCATGGTAACTAACTGATATGGAGACTAAGGAGCTTGAGGTAAAAAGCCTAATAACTTACATGAGAAGGGTTCACCAACATTTGGAGGGTGAGGAAACACAGATAAGGAATGCATCAGTGTAATACATTATAAAAGCTGTTTCCTAGCCTGCATACCTTGGGAGATACCAGGATGTTGGCCGCTAGTGGTCAAGATGAGAAGGAGAATGAGGATTAATCACTTTGGATTTTTCTGCAAGAGCTGCAGTGAGTATATGAGGATAGGTCTACACTACACCTTTTTCTGATTTTTTTTTTCGGAAGATGCTTTCCCAGAATTTGGCCCGTCTACACTGGGCCAAGATTCGGAAAATCCCCCTCTTTCAGAAGATCCCTTCTTCCTCGAAGAACGAGGAAGACAGGGCATCTGAAAGAGTGTGTTTGCTCTTCCGCAAAAAGAAGCGGAAGAGCAAACACTTTCCCTGGATGCAGCGGAATTTTTCCAGGATACCTCTGGTATCCTGAAAAAGCCCCACAGTCTAGAAAAACCCTCTATGCTCAAATGTGGGATGATTTGACAACCTTATATTATTTATATACTTTCCTGCACTGAACTGTTTATGATTTTCCTAATGGCGCTCATAAATAGATTACAAGAGCAGAACACCTTAACTACACGTAATTTTCGCCTTTGTAGCCAATGATTTTAGTTTGGTGTTCATTTATTGTGTGGTTATGAGTAACTAATGTTATATTACATATATTCATGGTATGTTATTGAGAATTAATTTATAGGGATTATAGAAGTATGACATTGATCAGTATTTAGAAGACTCATATATTAGACAAAAGTAAGACAAGTTCAAATACAAGAACCTGCAGGATGAAGTTTGCAAGAGTTTGGGTGTGTCTAGACTACGGAGGTTTTTTTCAAAAAGAGGCCTCTTTTTGAAAAAACTTCACCTGCATCTAGACTGCTGTCACATTCTTTCAAAATTAAATCGAAAGAACATGGTAGTTTTTTCCAATATTGGTAAACCTACTTTTACAAGGAAGAACACATTTTTTCAAAAGAGTTGTTTTGAAAAAAGACATTCTTGAATGCAAACAGGGCTTTTTCAAAAGAGAGAGTACAGATTGAGTGTGTGCTGTCTTTCGAAAAAGCAGCTCACTTTTTCGAAGTTTTGTGGCTGTCTAGATGATCTTTTTTGAAAGAGGCTTGTAGTCTACACATACCTTTTGTCTTAGGCCTTGGAGACAAGAAATGACATAAGTGACCACAAAATAAAGAGATGCCCTAAGATTATGAGAAAAGAGGCACTAACTGGTAAGATTGTGCAAAACTACTCTGAATATTAATATTAGATGTTAAAGATATTGTAAAGGCACATTGAGATACAGGCTGTGCATCAATGCTAAAGAGAATAAAGGGAACTTACATAACCCATAGAAAATTGGTGTCCCTGAAGAGAAAAGAGGTGTAACATTTTTATGGACATGTGTAGAATGTACATATAAATAGAATCACATTAGACAAAGGAGATGCCCAGAATGGGAAAATCAATAGATCAAGCTGATGAATCAGATGAGGATTGTTGGTTAAGTCCATTCACTCTAGGCTACTGTCAGACTTCACATATTCCTCTCAGCCAAGAACCTAACCACAACAATCCAGATTTTGTCATTTCCAGTTTGATTGCTGCTATACGCTCTGCTTGAAGCTGATGGTGAGAGCACATGGAAGTTCCAGCTGGTGCAATGTGCACATGCCTGTCTCCCAGGAAATCTAGACTAGAAAAAAAACCCACCACATTTTGCTAGAGAGTTCTACATTCAATGGGATCCCCATTCTATTCTGTGACCTCTTCAAGGTCCCAGTATTCATTTTTAAAATGCTTAATGGTTTCAGGGCTAGCTATCTTAACAAGCACTTTTCTGTCCATTACTCATCAAGCTGGTAATGTCCATGGGTAATGTTGTGCTCGATACAGCCAAAGATGAAAGTCTGTTGCTGTGAAATTTTCTGTTTCAAGCATCTTAGTTTCTGTCTTGCCTCTCTCTATATTGTCTGCTGCATATGGAAGTAGCTACTTTTCATCTATATGCATGACTTGGTCAGGCACTGGAGTCTCTTTTAATCAGCTAGTCTTTCTTCAGTGAGGAGAAAGGGCCAGTGATGTCCCTCATGGATGAAGGCTAAATATAAGCAGAAGGCAAGAATGAACTGGAAGAGAAAATGGTGGAGCCCTGCTACTCATAATGGCAATAGTTATTTAATCTTGCTTAATACATGATACCCTCATCCTAAGGTCAGGGTGTGCTACAGATAGTTTGCCTTGTGCATGCTTTTAAAGAGTTGCATGGGACATTGGGAAATGCAGGAACTTTATTAAATTGCTAGGCTGTGCTTTAATAGGTCTTAACATGTGAAACACTTAGCCTCCATCACAAAGTGAGATTCACAATTGCTATAGAAATAATACAATAGAAGAAATAAATGGCAGACACTTTTCAATTGGATATAGAATCTCCTGTGTAGATTGAGAAAAAAAGTAGCTCAGTCTTTCTGGACACAGGTTGATCTCATCCAAAACAGTTCTATCTTTTACCTACTCTAGGTTCAGAACTCTAAAACCTATGACAGAGGAAAAAAAAAAAGCTTTAATGACTCAGATGATGTATGGGACGAAAGAGTTTGAGACTCTTCCTAGGCTAAATTTCAGGCCTGATGCTTAGATCAGGGCATGTCTCCACTGCAGGGATAAAGTTAAATTAAGATACGTAACTTCAGCTACATCAATCGCGTAGCTGAAGTCGAAATAGCTTAATTTGGCTTTTGATGCTGTCTACACAGCAGGAAGTTGAAGGAAGAACACTCTTACTTTGACTCCTGTAACCTTCATTTCATGAGCAGTAAGGGAAGTCAAAGTCCTCCATCTTCACATTATTTCAAAATAAAGGCTTGCTGTGTAGACATACATTTTGTTATTTTGAAATAATGTCAGTTATTCCAAAATAACACTCCTGTGTAGACATACCCTCTGAAAAGATAGTGGAATCATGCTGGAGAACCATCTTCAGGAGCAGCTGGAGGATTTTTATAAGCTGAAGCATCCATGCCAGATATTAAAGTAGAATTATAGGGCATATGGAATTCCAGAAAACTTCAATAAAAAGTATATATTCTTAACATCTAATATATACTGATGCTCTCATAACAGTCAAGGCACATTCTGGTGTTTTGACTCTTTCTGGCTACATCAGATGTTGTAAAGTGCTAAGAAGAAACAATCCAAAAATAATCAAGAGTTAACCATGCAGCAAGAGCCTTGTTTTGATTCCGAATAGTTCACTCCTGGTTATATTAAGGCAGTTCTTGTAATTGCTAAGCTTGGAGATACACATGGAAAATTACAATTATTTTATATTTAAAATAGTGTTCAGTTTTATTTTTCACATTGACTGAACAAAAGAATGAAGCTTTTATACCGTGGGAGATCTTTATTATATTAAACATGATTAACTGTAGAAACAGAAAGTATGCCTAGAAAAAATGACATAAACTAAAGCAATCAGATATTCAGGAAAAAATTAACCATTTAAATATTGTGAAATTGCAGTGAGAGAACTTTTTTTTTTGCTTCCTCAAAATATGATCCAGGGACAACAGTCACATTTTAACTAGAAGAAAATACCTTTGCACAATTCCTTTATCGTGTTAGAATATTTGGAATACAGATTACATGACTTTGTGCAGAGTTATCTCTCACTAGACCTGTTTGCCCAGATCCACAAAGGGTATGTCTACACTGCAAAGTTAATTCGAAATAACAACCGTTATTTCGAATTAACTTTAATAGTGTCTATACATGCAAACCGCTATTTCGAATTTAATTCGAAATAGAGGAGTGCTTAATTCGAATGTGGTAAACCTCATTCTACAAGGAGTAATGCCAAATTCGAAATAGCTATTTCGAGTTAGGTGCTGTGTAGACACTTAATTTGAAATAGGGGGCCTCCAGCCCTTCCCAGGGAGCCCTGGTGGCCACTCTGGACACAACCAGGAAAACTTATTCTCCTCTCCCCCAGCCCCGGAGCCATTAAAGGGGTAGACCCTGGCCACAGTGCCTGTACCAGTTCCAAGCCTGCCAGCCCAGAGCCAGCAGTGGCCACCGGGGTCCCTGACCCAGTGGCCCCAAAACATGAGCCAGCAAGCCACTGGCAGCCAGCCCTCCACCGCTCCCCAGGAGCAGTCTGCCAGCTCCCAGGAGCCTGACAGGGCCCAGAGAAGGCGGGCGCCATCCTGGTCCAGGGTGGAGATCATGGACCTTATTCAGGTTTGGGGGGGATGCCCCCAACATCCACGATCTCTGCCCTAGACGGAGGAATGCGGCCATCTATGGCAGGATAGCTGCCAGCCTGGTCACCAAAGGCCACATGTGAACCCAGGATCAGGTTTGCATGAGAATCAAGTTGGTCCAGCAAGACCCTCAACCCTGGGCCCTGAGCTTCCCCTCCTCCTTCTTCTCCTTGCTTCCCCCTTCCAGCTCCCTCCTTCCAGGTTTCCTCCTCCCCTCTCCCACCCTCTCTCTTCCCCTCTCCCTACCTCCTTTTCCCAGTCTCCCCAGAGGTTCATCCCCCACCCCCCAGTTTTGTTCAATAAACCCAGTTTTTATTTTTGAACATACGTGTCTTTTGTTTGACATCAGGAAGAGGGGCTAGGGAGGGGTAAGTGGAAGGACATGAGGGAGGAATGGGGCACAAGCCCCCCATGGGGAGGACTGGGGTGGCTCTGAGGGCTCCTCGGGGTGGACGCTCTCCCACAGGGCCTCCTGGATCCTGACAGCCCCCTGATGGACCACCCGGATGACAGCCTGCAGCAAGTGCAGCCGGGCTGATGGCAACGACCCTATGAGATGCACCAGCGTGCCCAGGGGCAGCTCTAGTTCCATGTGGCCGAGTGCTGTGGTGTCCTGAGTGTGGGCACTCAGGGCACTCCAAGACAGGACTGCTTTGCTGTCCCTCATCGAGGTAGACAAGCAAGCGGGGAACCCTGAGAACTGTCTGTCTGGGGTAGGGGTAGGGTCCCTTTAAGCACGGAGCTCAGTTAGTCTCAGGCAGCAGCCCCACACATTAAGTCCTAACCTGATGGCCTGCCAGCACTGGTTCCGGCCAGCCTTAACTTTGGTTCAGGGTCCACTCAGTGTGGACGCGCTATTTCGAAATAGCAAAACGCTATTTTGAGATAGGTTGTGTGTGTAGATGCGTTTGTTCGAATTAGCTTAATTCGAATTAACTATTTCTAATTAAGTTAACTCGAATTAACGCTGTAGTGCAGACATACCCAAAGGGACTTGAGACTTTCCACACTGCGTGCTGCAACACTTAAGACCATGTCTCCACTTGCCATACTGGAGCTCCATCTTCTGGCATTTGATTTAGTGGGTCTAGTTATGACCTCCTAAATCAAACACTGAGGGTGACTCCAGTCAGTACCAGTACTTCCCATAGGGCATGTCTACACAACAGTGTTATTTCAAAATAACAAGTGTTATTTTGAAATAACAAAGTGAACATCTACACAGCAAATCTGTTATTTTGAAATGGCCTCCAGGGCTTCCCACAGATACCCTGGTGGCCATTCTGTCCAAACTCGTCAGAACTCTATAGTTCCCTTTCCCCTAAAGCTGTGGTTCTCAACTGGTGGTCCATGGTGACTTTTTCGGTGGTCCACAGGAACATTGTCCAAAGTCACATGGTGTGAGCAGGTGCCGCCGTTAGGCTGTTTTACGCCATCTTCACAAGCACGCGGCGCATCATCCATAGCGTCACCTAGGATGCAACTGCGTTGTGTTGCCAGTAACTTCCGTCTGAGTCTCTGAGTGTCAGTGTAGCTGCCGCTGTCATGCTGAGCGGTTGCTGTGTCGTTTGTCCTGTGCTACATGTACTGTTTTACAGGTGTGGTGTAGTTTGTTTATAATGGCAACGACAGGAAGAAATGTCAAGCACAAGTATTTGGAGGACTACATCAAATTCAGCTTCGCTTGTCAAGAAAAAGAAGGCGTGGATTTGCCAAAATGTGTTATTTGTTTCAAAGTCTTGGGGAATGAAGCCAGCTAAGCTGAAACTCCATCTTGAAAAGTGTCAGCCCAACTTGTTGCAAAAGAATGAAGATTATTTTGAGCGGCGGTTATCAGGTCTGAAACGGCAGCGCCTCGACTCAACAAGTGCATTCTACAAGCGATGCAGTGCATGCTTCCTACATTGTTGCATACAAAGTTGAACAGGCCAAGAAGCCTCATACCATTGTAGAGCAACTTGTGCTCCCCTGTGCAAAAGAGATGGTGCGGCTTGTTCTTGGCGAGGAAGCAGCAAGGAAGCTAAATGATATATCTGTCTCTAATGACACAGTATTGAGACAGATAAATGAGATATCACAGAACATCAGTGAACAAGTTGTGGATGAAATAAAGAAGTCTCCTTTGTTTGCCATATAATTGGATGAATCGACCGATGTTGCATTGTGCTCTCAGCTATTGGTGTTCGCATGATACATGGTTGAGGGAGACTTCAAAGATGAGTTTCTTTTTTGTAAGACTTTTGATACCACCACAAAGGCTCAGGATGTGATGGAAATTGTTAACAATTTCTTTGAAGTACATGGTCTGGATTGGGTAAATCTTGTGGGTGTCACCACTGTTGGTGCACCTGCCATGCTGGGCTCAAGATCGGGCTTCCAAACGCTGGTGAAACAGCGCGCTCCAATGGTAACCAGAGTTCATTGCTTCATTCATAGGGAAGCTTTGGCATCAAAAACATTCCTGATCAGCTGAATGCCATTTTCAAAGGGTTGGTGAAAGTGATGAATCACATCAAATCATTGGCTCTGAACACCAGGCTGTTCAAAAGATTTTGCCTGGACATGGGTTCCGACTTTAATGTGTTGTTGTTCTACACTTCTGTACGGTGGTTATCAGCAGGGAATGTACTCAACAGAGTTTTTCAATTGAGAGAGGAGTTGGATTTAGTTCTCCAGGCTCAAGGGAAAGAGGAATTCCGAAATGTGCTGATGCAGTCAAATTTAGAACTTGCGTATCTTGTCAATATTTTTGGAATCTTGAACAAACTGAATCCTCAGCGGCAAGGGAAAGGTGCAAATCTGTTCTCTCACCAAAGCATCATCAAGGCTTTTCTTGACAAATTGGAACTCTGGATCGTAAGAGTCGAAGGCAATAATTTGGTTCAATTTCCATATGTGGATGCCATGCTCGGGAAAAGGAAGCCATTTGGATGCAAATTCTCGATCATTTATGGAAGCTACGAAACGAATTCCAACGATACTTTCCAGAGGTGGACAGGACAAGGGATGGATTATCTTTCATCAGGAATCCATTTACAACAGATGTTAATAGTGTTCCAGAGGATCTGCAGGAGGAATTCTTGGATCTGAAAAATGATTTTGCGGCTCAAGACATACCAGCAGTCTACCATAGAGAAATTTTGGGCCAGCGTGTTTGGGCGTTACCCAAATCTGTCAGCACATGCAGTCAGATTTCTTTTGCCATTTGCATCAACTTATATTTGTGAGACTGGATTTTTGTGTTTGTTGTGCGTTAAGTCCAAACAGAGGAATCGGCTTGCAGTGGAAAGCGATATTTGTTGTGCATTATCAAGTACTTCTCCAAACATTGAAAAGCTTGTCAGTGAGAAGAGAATCCAAAAATCTGTTTGTAAGAAATAAATTCCAAACCAAAATGTTTGTTGTCTGCTCTTTCTTATCATGTCTCAAAAAGGAGGTGGTCCACAAAAATTTTTTGATTGGCCTAGTGGTCCGTGGACTGAAACGAGTTGAGAACCACTGCCCTAAAACCCTTAAAGCTGCAGTCACTGGGGAAAAGGCTTGTGGCACAAAGCAGGCCCTGCTTGCACCGGGCCACACAGCAGAGCCCTGACTGCTTTTGCTGCTGCCATGGCAGATCCCCATGCTCCCTCCGAGCCCCCCACAGCTGCAAGGGAGCAGGCAGCCACCTTCCAAGCCCCTGCCCAGAGGCAAAAGAGGAGGGCGCCCTTGTGGACTGACGAGAAGATCCTGGATCTCATTGAGATCTGGGGGGAACACTCCAAAATCCAGGATCTCCATGCATATGGCAAAGTGTGGACGTCTATGGTCAGATGGCTGACAGACTGGTCCAGAGGCGGCATAGCTACACTCTGGACCAGGTGTGAATGAAAACAGAAGAACTCTAGCAGGCCTATGCCAAGGCCAGGGAGAGAAGTTCCCAATTGCTAGTGGCACCCCAGACCTGCTGCTTCTTCACCCAGCTAGATGGCATCCTGAGAGAGAAGCAGGTCACCTCCCCTGCCCTCATTGTCAACTCCAGCCAGAACACTGCCTGTCGCCTGCTTCCCGGAGGGTTTGGTTGTGGATAAGGATGACAAGGACAATGTGGAGGAGGAGGTGGCCAGCACAGACACCATGCCTGCCAGCAAGTACCCCCCCTTCCTGGGAGGACACCTAGGGTTCAGATGAGGCCAGGGAAGGCCCATCAGGTGAGTTGCATTACTTTCCCTGGACACATGTGGGGGGAGGTGGTGAGGGGCTGCACTTTTCTTGACCAGCCTTCCTGGCCTGGGGATTGCACAGCAGCCTGTGCATGTGGATGCACATGGAGTGCCAGTCTGGAGCAGACACCCAGCATGAGGCAGCTGCTCAGGAGCCTTGCACTCCTGCTCACAGGGTTTCTGGAGAGGCTTGCCTTACTCTCAACTCTGTGGTTAGACAGATTCCTATGACAAGCCACCACTAGGGAGGATGGGCTCAAGACATGCACATAGCAGTGCCGCACACGGCACATGGACATGCCCACAATCTCAGGGCAGCATGTGCTCCCAGGCCAGCATGGCAAAGTAGAGGACACTGAGCCCCTGCCGGGGAGTCTGCCAGGAAGGCAAAGATGAGGAAGTGGAGGGGACCCCAGCAACACCCTCCCTGGCAAGTGGCATTTGCCACCCACCCACACCTTCTCCAATATCCTCCCCTCCTCCAGTGGACAGAGATACAATCCTCTCCCTGAAGGTCATTGCCACTGCCAGACCCAGTGTGTGCACGGCATGGAGGGAAGCCAAGCTGCCCTGACACCCCCTCCCGGCTGCAGGCTCCCATCCTGGCTGGCACCTTCCCATTCCTGCTTGTCCCTGGGGTGAATGGGTAGTGAGGCTTCCCTCTGGGACATCTGTGGCCCTGTAGGAAAGGGCCCACTGTCTAGGCCACCTTCATCTGACCCTCCAAGATGAAGGTGACCCTTGAAAGACCTGCAGCAGGAGCACATCACCTGCCTGCATGCCCTGCAGTGATTTCTGAATTGACAGGCCCACAGACTGGAGGCTGACCTGGAGCTGCGCCGCAACGGGAGCTGTCGCAGCAGGCCCAGAGCATGTGCAAGGCTTACACCAATGCCATCGACTGCCTGCTGGCCACTCCTGCTGCCTCCCCAGCTTCAGCTCCCACCCCAGTTCCCACTCCAGCTTCTGTTCCTCTGGCTTCTCCCTGTAGTCCCCCCCCCCCGGCTGCTGAGGGCCCTGCACACTAAATAGTGGGACCACCTGAGGCAGGTGCCAGTCCCAGCCTCACCCCTGAGCCTCTCCTTCCCCTTCCACCTCCCTCTCCCCCCCCAGCTTCTTATCCCATTCCCTCCCCAGTTACATTTACTCCAATTAAACAAAAAATAGAGTTTATTGGTTCAAAACAAAAGGTCTGGTTTATTTTATCAACAGGGGAAAGGGAGGGGATGGGAGGGGGAAGAAGGACAGGGGAGGGGGGAAGGAGGAAAGGCACACTGAAGCATGGCAGATGCCCCTTATGGGAAGGCCCAATTGAGAGTCTCGTGGGTGCCCTATTGTGAAACTCTTCCTCTGGGGCCTCTTTGATGCACACGGCCTCCTGATGGGCCTGCTGGATGTCTGCCGTGTTCGGCTGTTCAAAGACCTTGGCAATCCTCTCAGCCTCTGCCCCCCTTGTTAGGAATCTCTCCCCTTTGTTCTCACATATATTGTGGAGGACACAGCAGGCCCTCACCACCTGGGGGATGTTCTACTCCCCAAGGTCCAGGTCGGTGAAGAGGCAGAAGAACCTCCCTCACAAATGGCCAAAGATGCCCTCAATGACCACCATTCAGGCCCTTCTGAACCTGGTGTCAAACTGTTCCTTTGTGGGGTCCAGGTGTCCAGTGCAGGGATTCATTCACAGTGGGAGCAAAGGATAGGCAGTGTCCCCCATGATGCAAATGGGCATGTCCACTTCCATGACCCTGATGGAGTGGCTGGGGAAAAAAGTGCTGGTGTGCAGCTTCTGGAAGAGGCTGGAGTTCCTGAAGATGTGGGCATCGTGTGCCTTCCTGGACAAACCGACGTTAATGTTGGTGAACCAGCCTTGATGGTCCACGAGGGCCTGCAGGATCATAGAAAAGTACCCCTTGTGGTTGATATAATCTGATGCCTGGTGGTTGGGGGCCTGGATAGGGATATGGGTGCAATCAGTGCTGCCCCACACAGTTAGGGAAGCCCATGGTGGCAAAGGTGGCAATAATGGGGTCCACATCACCCAGGATGATGATCCTGCACAGCAGGATGGTGTTGATGTCCCTCACCAGCTATAGAAGGAGACAAACAGGGAATCACAGCATTGCCAGGGCTCTCGGGAGTTCCCCGAGCCCACACCCCCTCCCCACACAAAAACAACCTCCAATTTCCCCCATCCCCCAGCAGGACTTTGGGCAGGACTGAAAACCTTCCAGGGAGGGAGCTTCCACCACTCCCCCCATTCCCTAAGGAACTCCATTCCAGCAGGTCACCACCCTCCTGGGATAATAGCACAAGGGAGCCATACCTGCATGACAACAGCCCCGAAGGTTGATCTCCCTATGCCGAACTGGTTCTCCACAGAGCAGTAGCTGTCCAGCATGGTGAGCTTCCACAGTGCAATAGCGACCCATTTCTGGAGGGGGATGGCAGGTTGCACATTGATATCCCATTGCCTGAGGGCAAGGGCGAGCCACTCGTACAGCTCCAGGAAGGTGTCCTTCCACATGCAGAAGTTCTGGAGCCACTGCTGGTCATCCCACTGCTTCATGATGGTGCAGTCCCAGCAGTCAGAACTTGTGTCCTGTCACCACAAGCGGCAGTACACTATGTGTACGGGAGGGCAGGTGGTGTCATGCTACATAAGCAGTGCCTGGAGAGAGTAGAGGAGGTGCCCCACAATGAGCTGGTCCTGTTCTGCAGTTCCATGTGGGCAGCCTGCAGTAACTGGTGCAGGAAGTGCAGCATATTGTCTAAGAGCTGGCAACTGCTTTGAGGCAGGTCTGGCTCCCTGGCTGGAGTTCTGTGGTGTCCTCAAGGGCAACTAAAGCAGACAGTGAAATGGCTTTGCTGTCCCTCAATGAGGTAGGCAAAGGTGAAGAACCTGAGAAATGGCTGTAGAGGAAGTATTTTTGAACACGAGCCTCAGATTTCCTGGAGCTGCTTCCAGAGGCTGTGAGTGCTATCCTGATGCCCTGCCTGAAGTGCTTCCGGGGGATTCTAAATGTGTTTCAGGCTCCAATCAGTGTGGATGCTCCATTCCTAGATAGCTCAGTGGTATTTCAATGGAGATTTGGAGTGTGGACACGCTATTTCGAAATAAGCTATTTCAGAGTTTTTATTATGAAATAGCTTATTTTGAAATAAGTGTGCAGAGCAGACATAGCTATAGTAGCAAGGAGTAAGGGAAGCCGACGGGAGCATTTGCTTCCATTAATCTCCCACTGTGAAGATGGCTCCACGCTTGGCTTAAAGGAATCCGACTCCAGCTACAAATTTTGCATAGCTGGAGTTATGTATCTTAACCCGACCTTCTAGATCCAGCGTAGACCTGGCCTAACTTTTAGGCACCCTGCTCTACCAACGGAAGCCACAAAATCTAAGGCATTTAGACATCCTATACGATGCTTGGGAAACAAATAATAACAAATGTCTTAAATCCTGCTACAGTCAATCAGGTAGGCACTTAAATCTGTGTCGGAGAGAGATATCTTATCTCTGTTTGCAATCCACAGCTGGAAATTATTTCCTGAAGTCAGACACCCAAGTCATTCTTGCAAAAAATAGAAGCTGTGCTTGCCTAATTCCATAGGAAATAGCCACAGGGGAAGAGGAGGTTTCTCTTATAACTTCCAGCTGAATGGTTAGGGCACTTTTCTGGGATTTGAGAGAAATTCAGTTCTCCCCTCTGCTGGATGAGGAGAAACCTTAGCCACACAATTGTAGAGCCGTTGACATGATCTCTTTTTGGCCTAATGCATATTATTTATACAACAGAGGAACAACTTCAGCAGGAATGATTCAAATGCAGATCAGTATAGTCCAGTGATTCAGGCACTCACCTGAGGTAGGAGAACCCATTGCAAATCTGTTCTCTACATCAAGCATATTAGGTATTCAACCAGTGTCTCCCGCATCCTGGGTGAGTGCCCTAATCACTGAACTCCAAGTTATAAGGAAAGCCATTTCCTCTTTCCTTCTACCCACTCGACTGTTTTGTGTGGATTTCAGCATTTTCAGAGCTCCCAGGCCCTGCAGGCACAACATTTATCTTCTCCTGGTTTGAGAATGGTGCTGGCGCTTTGGTTTGAGATAGCCAAGAAACTGAAAAGCTATCATAGCAATGTGTGCACTCAGAGGTATAAACTTAAGAACCTAAGAACGTCTACAGTGAATCTTTAGGCATAGAGAATTGAGACAGTGACAGAAATAAGGATTTTGGGGCTCCCAGTGGGGTCTATATGTGGGACTAAAACACCTAATCTATTTAGGGATTAGAGTTTGTCACAAAAATATGGTATCAGAATATTGAAGACGAAAACCTGTGCCCACTGAAGTCAATGGAAATGTTGCTTTCACAGGAGCCAGGACATGCCCAAAGTTGAGTCGAGCATCTAGTGCTGTGCCCATATCACTCTGATCATAGAATCGTAGAGTCCAACCCCCTGGCCAAAGCAGGACCAAACCCACTGAAATCATCCTACTCAGGCAATCCGGTTTTGTCAAGTCTGAACTTAAAAGCCTCTAGGGATGGAGATTCCACCACTTGGATAGGTAAACCACTCCAATGCTTCACCACCCTCCTAGAAAAATAGTTTTTCCTAATATCCAACCTTAACCTCCCCCACCACAGCTTGAGACCATTGCTCCTCATTCTGTCATCTGTCAGTACTGAGAACAACCTCTCTCCATCCTCTTTGCAACTCCCCTTCAAATAGTTGAAGGCTGCTAATAAATCCCCCCATTCTTCTCTTCTGTATACTAAACTCAAATCCATCAGTTGCTCCTCATAAGTCATGTTCTCCAGCCCCCTAATAATTTTTGTTGCCTTCTTCTGGACTTTCTGCAGTGTGTCCACATCCTTTCTGTAATGGGGGCCCCAGAATTGGACACAATACTCCAGATGTGGCCTCACCAGTGCTGGATAAAGGGCAATAATCATATTTCTAGATCTGCCGTCAATGCTCCGATTAATGCACCCTAATGTGCCATTAGCCTTCTTGGCGACAAGGCTGTTGACTCATATCCATCTTGTCATCCACTGTAATCCCTAGGTCTTTTTCTGCTGAACTGCTGCTTAGACAGTTAGTTCCCTGCCTGAAACAGTGCTTGGGATTCTTCCATCCTAAGTACAGTACTCTGCACTTGTTGAACCTCATGAGATTTTTTTTTTTGGCCTAATCCTCCAATTTGTCTAGGTCACTCTGAACCCTATCCCTACACTTCAATGTGTCTACTTTTCCCTCTAACTTAGTGCCAACTGCGAACTTGTTGAGGGTGTAATCCATCCCATCATCCAGTCATTGATAAAGATGTTGAGCAAAACCAGCCCTAGAACAGACCCTTGGCACATTCAGTTTGATACCAACCACCAACCAGATATCGAGTCATTGATCACTATCTAACAGGGTAAGACCCCCGTGTGGCAGCCAGCTGGGTCTGCATGCCCAGGGGCTGCATGGCACATGCTCACATATGCACAGGTTGCTGCATGATCCATGGACAGCAAGGTCCATGTGCGCAGTCTCTGGTTTCCGTCCCCGTCTCCCCCCTGCATAAGGGGACAGTGATGGCACTCACCTGTTAGCCACACGCGTGTGTGAAGAGACATGAAATGCTCCTGATCCCGGGGTGGGACACAGCAGGACGCCCTCCCTCCACAAGGCCATTCTACACAGAGGCAGGGGCCATCTCCCCCCCACCTCACCCACACTATACACAGCACAGGGTCATGGGTGCGGTCTCGGGGCAGCTCCCACTCCCGGGGATAGCAGGACATTCTGAACATGGCCTGTGTGCAAGCACATCAGCTCTGATGGTGCCGGGAACGGTCATCCTCAACTTGCAGAGGGGGGCTGGGCTTCACCCACTGTTTTCCTAGGGATAACTGACCACTTCTCTTGTTTCTCCACAGCCACACCAGCTGTGTGTGCAGGGCACACCACACCACCTGGGACATGCTCCCACACCTAAGGGCTCTGCAGGACCACCTGTTCAGTGCAGGGGTACGAATGTTAACCCTCAAATGGTTATTTAAATAAGTTTATATTAATGTATGTTAATTTTATGAATAAATTGGTTTGGGATTGATAGGGGTTGTGTCAAATTAAAGACTGAGTTATGTATCATGGTTCGAACTACGGTTAGTCCATTTCAGTATTTCGAACTAAGAAGGTTTAGTTCAAACTAAGTAAGTTTAGTTCGAACTAAGACGGGAACAGTTAGGATTAGAATTCCCGCTTTTTTCAAAACCTTTAGAACTCAGCCACAAAACCTTTGCACTCAGCCCCGAAACCCCTTTGCACTTGTTCCTAAAGTGTTGCACACGGCCCCCAGGGATTCATTCTCTATATATAGCCGTGTTCAGGTTCCGTTTGGGTTCCGCTTTTGGTTCTGGGCTCCAGCTATGTCTAGTTAGGTTTGAGTGAGTGTGCATGTCATTCCTGTCTGTAAGCATGTTAGTGAATGTGAGGGTATAGGACGGTAGGGATCATCCGGCGAGAGGGCTACTGACCTATGGTGAAGACCTGGGTGATCACCAGCCAAGATCAGGCGAGAGTTCCGGATTCCTTGATCCGCGGAGTGTGGAAGGCCTTCGCTCCAGGAGTCTGCTCACCTGTCTTCCTCGTCTGGAGGCCTCCGAGTCATCGAGGGACTGCCTCATTGTTCCTCTGCCTAGGCTCCCCACGAGCCAAAGCATAGAGGTTGTGAGCTACCTTGTCGTCCTTACTGGGAATGTAATGTATATACCTTATGTATCAGGGACTTTCTATCATACTTTTCTTCGGGGTTAGGGTGGATTGGGTTGTATTTTTACGTGTTGGCCTCTTAAATTTTACAATATATGGTTTGGCCCCAAATTCTGTCTCTGACTCATTTGTTAAGGAAAACCACTAAACCGGTGATAGATACGGCCTCGGGCGATCCCTTCTTCTGGGACTTGGGACTATTACATCTCCGAGTGTCAGGGCGAGCCAATGAGATTTTAAATTTAATCGTTACTGCATCCCAGGGTAACACCAACAGCAGCACCTGGAGGCACTGCGAGCCCTGCACTGCACCCTCCAGAACTGGGTGCAAGAAGACCAGGAGCTCCGGCAGGAGCAGCTTGCCCAGGGCCGTGCCATCTGCCAACACCTGCAGGCCCTGGTGCAGAGCGTGCTGCCTCCTGCCGCTTCAGCTGCCTCCCCAGCTACCTCTCCTCCTCCCACTCCTTCTCCCCCTCTCACTTCTCCCTCCACACCATCCATTCCCTCCATCCCTTCCCCATCCCCCCAGGGATGCCGAGGCCCCTGCATCTGTGGTGCTAGGAGACAGTTGGCCCGGCGAGATCCCCACCCCTGAGCTTCCTCTCCCCCTTCTTCCCCTTGCTTCCCCCTTCCAGCTCCCTCCTTCCAGGTTTCCCCCTCCCCTCTCCCACCCTCTCTCCTCCGCTCTCCTGCCTCCTTTCCCCAGTCTCACCAGAGTTTCATTCCCCACCCCAGTTTTGTTAAATAAAGACAGTTCATGTTTATGAAAAAATGTGTATTTTATTTGACATCATCGAGGTAGACAAGCAAGCAGGGAAACCTGAGAACTGGCTGTCCGGGGTGGGGGGACTTTAAGCACAAACCTCAGTTAGCCTCAGGCAGCAGCCACACAAGGTAAGTCCTGACCTGGTGCCCTGCCGGAACTGGTTCAGGCCAGCCTTAAATGCTATTCACAGTCCACTCAGGATATGTCTAGACTACATCCCTCTGTCGCCAGAGGAATGTAAATTAGACATACCAACATTGCAAATGAAGCAGGGATTTAAATCTCCCATGTTTCATTTGAATAAAAATGGCTGCCACGTTTTGCTGAGTCAGCAGTTTGTCGGCAAAAAGCGGCTGTCAAGATGGGGATCAGGTGACAAAGAAAGCCTTTGTCGGCCGATCCTGTAAACCTCATTTTACAGGAGGTATTACATATTTCGAAATAATGCTGTAGTGTAGACATATCCTTACAGTCCATTTATCTAATCTTTATTGCCTTAATTTGCTAGCAAGAATACTGTGGGAGACTGTATCAGAAACTTTGCTACAGTCAAGGTATATCACATTCACCACCTTCCCCATATCCACAGAACCAGTTACCATGTCATAGAAGGCAATCAGGTTGGTCAGGCATGACTTGTCCTTGGTGAATCCATGTTGATTATTCCTGATCACTTTCCTCTCCAGTACTTCAAATGGATGCCTTGAAATGGATTCCTTGAGGATCCTCTCCATGATTTTCCAAAGACTGAGGTGACTATACCAGTCTGTATTTTTTTGCTGGATTTTCCTTCTTCCTTTTTTTAAAACAGGGGCACTACATTTACATCTTTGCAATTATCTGGGACCTCCCATGATTGCCTCGGGTTTTCAAAGATAATGGGCAATGGCTCTGAAATCTCTGATTTTTCATTCCATTCTTGAAGCTAGTTAACCATTACAAATTAGGTGACCAAATCCATACCACTGAAGTCAGTTGAAGTTTTCCCATTGTTCTTTCCTATTCACCAGCAGGTTGAGATGTGTGCAGCTCTACAGGATGAAGTAAGTATATGCCTCTTTAACCTCAATAGCTGCACTTGTTAGTTCTTTTGCCTGATTTGATGTGTATTATAGAAGTACTTCTGAGATGCATGCCTGTGTGTTTCTAGTAAATCAATGAACAAAATCTTGCGGCCATTCACTTTTTTATGATACACTTTGATAGAGATTATTTGAAGATTTCCTCTCCACATTAACTTTTCAACTTATAAATTAAATGTTTCACTTAGTCATTAATATGGTAGATACCTCATTAATATGGCAGATACCTGTGCTCTTAATCTGTTCTGCAAGTTCATCAGCCAATTTTTCTTTTTTTTAAACAAAAAAACACCCACAATTGCTCTTGCGTTATCCTAACAGAACTTTCTCTTACAATCAGTTTTCATTTAAGGGATTTGTGTCCAGAATACTTTAAAAAAACCTTAATTCTCCATATAATTTATTAATCCTTTTCTTTTAGAGAGAGTGTGGCTTAATAGGCCTTTAAAACACACAAGAGTCACATAAAATAAAACCATCACCATCATCATCATCATCTATATTTAAATGTAAATCAGATCACAAGGAAAAGCAGACGTTCATTCACAAATAACTCATGAATTTGTTTTCAATATATTAGTTGTTTTTTATGCAAATCTCATTCTGTAAAAGAAATACAGAAAGGTGCATCTGTTTTCGCTGTCACAGGGTCAAGGCCTAGGATCCAATGATGTGGAGAACATTTAAAACTATTTTAATATTAAAATCCTTACTGGACAGGTGTCACAGCTGTGTTTTCCCTCTTCTTCATATGGGTTATCTTTCATCCTCTACTTCTATATAATCGAAATGGAGTATTATAGTCATGACAGCATAGATTAGTAAAAGTGGCCTTTGATGTTACAACTTGACAGGGATTTTAAATCTTTATCTCACAAAATGGCAAAAAAATCAAAACCAACAAATGCGAACGTTCAGTGCTATTTGGATTTTCCATGATATAATGAAAATGTATTGACCCAAGGACAACAGTCCAAATCATCCCTTTTTGTAATTTTTCCTCAGATTGTTTCACTTTTTTGATCCCTTTTATAAGAAATCTGAAACACTCTGGCATCTGTATTTTGCACCACTTTCTTGCTCCTCATTCTGCCAAGATCAGTTAGACCTAGGAAGCATTTATCTAAAGAGTATGCGATTATTTTTCAGAGGTAACTGCTGAGATAAGCACCCAGACAAACCTACTGCATTTAGCAGTGAGGATGGGGGCAAGCAGATCCACTTCTATTAATGCCCAAGTGACTCCCTGTAGCTGATTCTGGAAGCATACCCTTCGTATAAAGGTGAATGAAAGTGAGGAAAGGAATGAATGCAGGCACGTAACAGTTTCCCAAACCCTGTACAGCTATTAGCACACTTTTGCTTCACCTTTGCCGCAGGACTCTATGTTCATACATAGCAACCAGTGAAAAACATTTTCTTATTCCCTGGATCCCTGACCATTGAGCTGTCTATGGTGCTGCACTTCTCTTTGGCCAGCCAGGAACATCATCAGCATTCCTTCGGCTCTGACAAGGAACCAACTGCAGGTTGCATTGAAGCTCCTTTTATACTATCCAGCAATTCTCTGATTGATTGCTTCTCCTGCAGCCATTCTAGGCTGCTTAGAAGATTCCTCTCTTGGTCCTTCCCTGGGACCAGTGTGGCAGTACCCTGAGGCATCCAGCAGGAGGTCTCAGGGCTGAGTTCACCCTATCACAGGGCTAATATAATACTGTAGATATCCCCTTGAATTCAAGCTTGTGCTTTGAGCTCCACCCCTTTGCCAGGTTTCAGGGCTCAGGCTCTAGCCTGAATGGGAATATCTAAACTGCTATTTTTAGCCCTTGGCATGAGTTTCATGAGCCCAAGTCAGTTGACCCAGGCTCTAAGACTTGCCAATGCATTTTTTGCAGTGTTGACATACCCTTAGAGTCTCCTTTGCCTAGTGTCAAATGAGGTGAACCACTTTACCCACTGCTGTCTGTCTATAGCAAGATATTTCAATCTACCATAAGTTGTCTCCATGGTGGCAACATACTTTTAAATTGATACATCATTTGTCCTCCACAACTTCTTTTCTCTTCAAGTTGAATCCAATGCAATAAATACCTTGTGGGTAGCCCAATGGCGTGGCCAAATCCCAGTAGCCATCTGTCAGATTGATTTCTGTGTGCTATCCCATATGGAACAACATTTCCACATTGGTTACATGATCTCATCAATAAATCCGAAGATTATTTCTAAACAAGGCTGTTAAAATGCATTCAGCATTCTGATGTGTACTTCCACTTTCTGCCTTGTTTCTGATTCAGTGTTGGAAGGGCAATCCTTATATAATTTCATCTTAGTGAGTAGGTGTATCTTTTTACTCTTCCAGATGTCTGACACTGAGAAAACCATTTATTAATTTTATTGTTTCTTGCCTTCACCTCTTTAATTGAGCTAGCCATTAGCAAATATTGTACTTCCAAGATAAACAAAGTTATCAAATCTCTTTTTACTCTTCTCCTTCAATCAATCACACATTCTCTAATGTTGACAGCATTCTCTCTGATCTCAGTAATCTTAGTCTTCTGCTTAATCTTTTCCTTTTATCCAAGCTGGCAACCAGAATGACTAAATCATCTGCAAAATGTAATTTTTGTATTTAATCTCTTTCCCAGATAATAGCAATGATCTTGGCAGCAGATGGAATTCTTCTCATCACAAAGAAGAGAAGTAGGGATAGCACACAAATTTGCCTTTCAGTAGTAAGAATCTGAAACTAATCCATGTCTCCTCTCTGAGTCCTGACACAACACATGAACTTGTCATACAACGCTGTTTTCAAATCAACAACCTTTCTTGTAATTCCACAGTGTCTCAAGATCAGGTGATCCAGAGGGCTTCTCTGTGGACACCATCAAAAGCTGTCATAAAAACATTGAAGTTAAAAATGATCTGCTGCTTACTTAAGCACTTTGTCAACAGTGAAGACTAGGGCTTTAACAGTGTTCAGAAAAATAAGTTCATGCAAGTTAGGTCCATCAGTGGCTATTAGCCAAGATGGGTAGGAATGGTGTCCCTAGCCTCTCTTTGGGTATGTCTAGACTACAAGCCTCTTTCGAAAGAGGCTTTTTCGAAAGAGCTCTTTTGAAAAAGACTCTTTGGAAAGAGATCATCTAGATATCCACAAGACTTTTGAAAAAGCAATCCGCTTTTTTGAAAGAGAGCTCCCAGGCAATCTGGACACTCTCTTTTGAAAAAGCCCTGTTTCCGTTCAAGAATGCCTTTTTTCGAAAGAGCTCTTTCAAAAGAAGGCATTCTTCCTCATAAAATGGGGTTTACCGCTGTCAAAAAACCTGCTGTTTTCTTTCGTTTTAATTTTGAAAGAATGCAGCAGCAGTCTAGACACAGGTGACATTTTGTCAAAAAAAGTCTACTTTTTTTCGAAAAAACTGTGTAATCTAGATGAGCCTACTGTCTGGAAATGAATGACAGGAAAGGTATCGTGTGATGATTACCTGTTATGTTTACTTCCTCTAGGGCATCTGTCATTGGCCACTGTCAGATACTGGGCTAGATGGACCTTTGGTCTGACTGAGTATGACTATTCTTATGTAACAGTAGTGTTCATCCTATTCAAGTAGTGCACAACTCTTTTCCAGGTAGAGATAGGAATGTCATCCTTCTTTGGTTATCATTAATAAGGATCTTATGGATAATTCATCTCCAATCTTTTGGACAAATCTCCTTTTCCCCAAGCCATTCTACATTGCCCGCGTGTGCAATTCACCATCACTTACTCTTTAACTTTTAACATTTTGGCATATCTTGTCACAGCCTGGTACTTTAGAACTTTGCTGTTTATGGCATTAGTTACTTCCTTAAAGGCAATTACTTTTAATGATATAAATAAAGCTACTACTACTTTTAATTTCTGATGGGTTGAGGACAGAGTGGAAATATTCTATCCAACAGATTCTCTGTCCTTCCTTTGTGGTTAAAATTGTACCATTTTGAGCCCTCACAGTGCCAACATCATTCAAGAATTGTAATGTCAGTGGTTTGGATACTAGAAGAAACTTTTTAGAATCACCTCTCTTTATGCATCCTTACTTTATTTTCCATCCATTCTTTCTTCTCTTCTGGCTGATCTTTTAAATTCCTTGTCTTTGTCTACATTTTATTGTTCAAGAATAGTTTGTTTAATGCTGACTCATTCTTGTTGAATTTTTTCTTTAGTTCTTTCCTCTATTCAATAAATCTCCCTGAATTTGATTCGAACTATTTTTGTTTCTTAGAACTTCTCACTATAGTGAGGCTCGCTACATTAACACTTGCTTCCTTGAAAAATTGACATTATTCTTCTATGTCATCTCTCAGTATCTAACTATTCAAGTCTATAAAAGTTGCAGCATAAAATGTGCCTTCATTGCTGGATCTACTAATTTACTAGTATCATACATACCCTCTGCTTTTACATGGTGTTGCCTTCCTTAGTTTTATTTTGACTATCCAGATAAGAAGGTGTTAGTTGCCTTAGACATCAGCACTCATATACACTCAAACATCTAACATTGATTTTCTCCAGAACCTAGTAATGGCAATATGGTCAAATTATTTATGGACGAAACCATAACTTAATCTCTATTAGTTCATGGCTTTCCCTCTATGGAAATAGTATTCCCAAAATTCAAAGAGAGTATGGGCAACCGAGTGCAACAAAATGTTCTTCACTCAGCCTGTTCTCAGATGCCCATGCCAGCAAATAATATGTTTGTATCTCATGTTATCACCAACCTGTGCATTTAGGTCTCACATAGGTTGTCTGTCTCTGGGTAGTTTCTGTAACACAAAACATTTTTGCATGACTTACAACCTCTTACCAGGGCATGTGGGCTGCGTTTAGTCTGGCTACTGTCCTTTAACTTGATTAGCTTGAGTGGACCTACTAGAAATTATAACTGAGCCAGCATAGCTCTCAGGGTCACTGAATCATACAAATTCTACCACATCAAGACATAGTTCTCGCATAAGTTCCCTAACTTTGAACTCCTTTAAATCACTACCATAAGAAGTCTCCCAGTATTCATGTTTTCCTCACACATGATGGAGGAGATATGGAGACAGGATGAAGAAAAATCCTACTGTGGAAATTTTAAGGGACTTTTTGACAGATTTATAGATTTCTATGGTCAAAAGGGATGGTGTGATCATCTCCTCCTGTGTGTAACAGCCTAGAAAGCTTTGAGCTCCTTTTGCTGCAGCTGCGAACCTTCTGAGACCGCACTACAAGGTTAGGCAACCTGCTGCAACTAATCCCAGGATCAATATAGTAACACATCACACAGAGAAGGTCAGTGAGAATGTATGAATAAGATTAATTATCTGGAACTGTACTGGGCACACAGAAAATGGCTCTGCTATGTTCCCAGTACTTCTCCATCTCCTGAGAGGCAAGGTTGTACAGAAAGCATAACCGAAGACTATTTCCTGGGATCCAAAGGTTTAAATTTGGGAACTCTCCACACCTGAAAAGAGAACAGTAGGCAACCTTAACTATTAGTTAACAAAGATTTTTTTGCAGTTACTTATAACAGAAGTGCAGTCTTCATAATGTTTATCTGATAAGTGTATTATTATAATATTTTGTGCCTAGTTGGCTGTGTTAAAATAAAAATGTTGTAAAATAGTATAAGAGTTTGATCTGCTCTGTTGGGAATGATGTAAAGAGGCAAAAGGGCCTACAGTGTCTGTTATCAGCAGGGCACTGTCTTCCATGGTGGTCAAGAAAGCAGCAACTGTCATATGTGACTAGAACACTGACTCACACACTGAAGCTCCCTGTACAGCCAGCTAATACGTACGCTGGAGTTTAGCATGTGCTTGTCAGTAGTAACGCTGCTCCTTTTCACAACAGCAATGAATCATGTCATTGTGAATTTCTCAGTGGTCACCTGGGGTAGGGATTTTACCCTAGTTGGCAATAAGCATGAATGTGTCTGATAGCACCCTTCCTTTCCCTTTCCAGCTCAGGATTTCTTCTCAAACCCTTGCATGAGTGACCACATTATTTGACACAAAGTTAACAACCCTTCACTAGCAGTGAGAACAATGGAGACATAACCTCTCAATGGTCTGTTTTTCCTCTAAATTGTTGTATCTGATTGATCATCCTCAAAGTTTTTCCTTCTTGAATTTAAGTGATGAAAAATTCTAAAGCATCACATGTCAAATTGTTTAACTGAGACAGTAATACCACAATTAAAACATGATCAGATCATTTAAAAATGTGAGTTCCTAGGGGTCAGAAACAAGGTTTGGACTTCTGTGTTTTCTACGGGTAGGGAAAAACTTAGCAACAATGTTCTGAGGTCATGAGTAATAAGTTCCGCCTAAGGTCATGATGAAGACAGAGACAGATAGCAAGAGAAGACAAAAAGTTAACAATAATATACAGCTATAAAACATGTACTTCTGTTTCAGGGTTAAAATAAGCAAAGGAAAACATTTTGCATTTACATGAAAATCTCAACAACAAAATATTATCTCTGTTTAAAAATATTTTTGGTTTTGCAGATGTTAACTTTCCATGTACTGCCTTTCAGCCATGTGGGAATAGAGTAAATGAGAAAGTAAATGAAAATGCAGTATAATCAAAAACTAAATTCTGCACCACATTACTGTAATTCCCATATTTTACAGTACTTTATACTCTGCAAACTCATAAGAATTTTAATGAGAAAAGAAAATGACATTTAATATATTCAGATGGCAAAGGTTGTTATAAGAAATGAAAAACTGCACAATATTGACCCATCACTGCACAAATGAGAAATAGTACAGATACAGTATGTTCTAGGTGTGATTTAGTCACCTCACTGCCAGTTTTATAGGATTCAATAATCTAGTTCATTTTTAGAGCGGCTTATGATTTTCTACTGTAGCTGATGCCAAGCCTGGATGTTCCATTCCTGGTGGTGATATACTGTAGAGAATAGAACATTGTTAACTTAAACATGCACAATGTGAACCAATCATTCCACATTATAGCTGCTCAGCAAGCAAAATGTTGTCTCAGGGTATCTTGTTCAAACCATTTCTGGGCCTCAACTCAGGGGAAAAAAGAGTCTGTTTATATGAATTTCACTGTCTACTTGGTTTGCCAATAAACTTGGATTTTGCCAAAGTCTTCTAAAATGTTCTGACTCCAGTGAGTTTGATCCCAAAACTGTTGGCTCAAATACCAATAATGACTGGTAAAACTAAAATCTGCTGCACTGTAGATAAGACTTCATCACAATAACCATAAGCTTACAATGTGAAAGCGGAAAACAAATGTTTTATAAAACAATAATGATCTGAACGTAAATATTGAAAGCAGCAGGGAATGCTTTTCCACAGACTATAAAACTGAAAGTAATGTTATAATGGTTTCTGTGGTACACCCATAAATGGTATATCTTTGGCTAGTTTATTTGCCTCAAAATATGGAACATAATATTGTTTTCATGTTTAAAGACACAATATCTCAAGAAGTTTTTTCCTATATCCAGCCTGTTATGTAAGATAAACATTTTAGAACAGAAACACTCTGATTTAATGAAGAGAAATATAGAATGATTCTTTATATAGAGAACAAAAGTTATGCATAAGTGTGAAAATACTTCTAAAGTCTACTTTCAAATTTAATCAATTTAATACATCTATTGATTTAAGTTTGTGTGCTTCATTATGAAAAAGTGAGTCTGGTACATAGAACTGAGAATCAATAATGGTGGGTTTTATTCCTCATTTTATCCCTAATTTGCTATGACTCTGGGCAAATTATTTTACAACTTGGCCCTTCAGATTTTTTTTTACCTGCAAAATGATTTATTACATGTTTCATGAAGTATCGTAAGACTTATATGTTTGTAAAGTTATTTCAGATCCACAGATTAAAAGATGCTAAACAAAAGTGTTAGGTATTATGGTTATGACTTGTTGCCATGCCCATCCATTAAAAAAAAAACATACCTTAGTAGCTGGGCCAAGTTTTGAATGTGGCATGCATCATTTAAACAAAATAAGATGGCATGACTATTTTACCAGACTAAGTTTGGCTCTCCCCAAAAGTAGCTGAGAGGTCTTTCTGCAGTTCCGGGGGGGGGCGGGGGGGAGGGAGGAGCGGGTGCAGTTGCAAAGGCACATTCTGGAATGAGGCTGAGGCCAAACTTCCTGGTGTGTGTGGTTGTCCACTATGTCCCTATCTCAGTAATGGCAATTAGAGGTACCCTTGTGCAGTCTATTAATGCTCCAAGCAAAAATATTCCTCTCAATGAGAGGTGGTGGGAGGGAGTACTACCAGCCAGAGAACAAGTAGTATGACATTCTGCTTTTGTATTTTAATATGTATTTCTCCAATAGACTAAAATTTGGCCACAAAGTAAATTATTTGTGACCATTTTCCTTGCCATATATTGCTACAAAAACACGGGGAAACAAATCCCATGTAATTTGAAACCTGAGTATCTGGGATGCTTGGCAGGAACTGCACTTTGTGTTTTCTCACTGCCTGACATGCAGATAAAGCAAAGTCCTACAAAAACAAGTAGAAGGGAAGAACTGGAGAAGATGGCAAACCCTCATTCTAAGCCACTACTGCAAAAGTCCCATTGCGTCAAGAAAAGCACAAGAAGAAATCAGGCAGTGAATTTTAGGCTATTTGCCCACCAATTCCCTTCATTCCAACACACACACACACACACACACACACACACACACACACACACACAGAGCTCCCTGCCAGCAGTCATGAGGTTTCTAAGGCTACATCTAAACTATACCCCTCTGTCGGCAGAGGGATGTAAATTAGACGTATCGAAAGTGCAAATGAAGCCATGATTTAAATATCCCATGCTTCATTTGCATAATAGCAGCCGCCGCTTTTTTGCAAAATGGGGCTTTTCAAAAAAAAAAAACGGGCAGTTTAGGCGGGGCATTTTTGACAGAAATGCCCCGTTTTGAAAGATCCTGTACTCCTCATTTTTTTAGGAGTACAGGATCTTTTGAAACAGGGCATTTCTGTCTAAAATGCCCCACCTAAACTGCTGGTTTTTTTTCGAAAAGCCCCATTTCGAAAAAAAAGTGGAAGCCGCCATTATGCAAATGAAGCGCGGGATATTTAAATCACAGCTTCATTTGCACTTTCGATACGTCTAATTTACATCCCTCTGCCGACAGAGGGGTGTAGTTTAGATGTAGCCTAACCCAGGGATAAAGAGATCCTCTGGTGACTTGTGCTAAGATACTTAGTTTGAGTGAGCAAGATGAAAGCAACAGAGCAAGGGAAAGAGGAAGTGTGAGAAGAGAACTTCAAAGTTGTTTAGGACAATGATTTATTTAATTGATTTAGTTGGGGTTGGTCCTGCTTTGGGCAGAAGCTTGAACTCGACCTCCTGAGGTCTCTTCCAGCCCTATGATTCTATGTTTCTATGAATTTTTGTTTGTTGAGCCTTTCAGAATATCATGCTCCTGTATGGCTGTCTAGACTACAGGGTTTTTTTTGAAAAAAAAAATGTCCTTTCTTTCAGAAAAACTTCACCTGCGTCTAGACTGCCACTGCATTCTTTCAAAATTAAATAGAAAGAATGTGGTGGGTTTTTTTGACAGCGGAAAACCTCATTTTACGAGGAAGAACGCCTTTTTTTGAAAGAGCTCCTTTGAAAAAAGGCGTTTTTGACTGCAAATAGTGCTTTTTCTAAAGAGATCATCCAGATTGCTTAGGTGCTCTCTTTCAAAAAATTGGATCGCTTTTTCGAAAAAGTTGTGGCTGTCTAGATGATCTCTTTCAAAAGAAGCTTTTTTGAAAGATTCTTTCAAAAAAGCTTCTTTCAAAAGAAGTGTGTAGTCTAGACATACCCTATGAGAACAAACCAAACAATCCCCACTACACTATAACAGTGAATGAATCTATTACCTAAACAGGGATAAAAGTTTTTCCCACTATAAAAAAAATCCTTCTTTTAAAGGTAGTCCTACTTAACTGCAACAAAAGTTTGGGAGACTGCAAAATTTTGTCGAGTGTAAGTTGGAACATGAAGTATATTTTGCTGAGGAAGTCATCTCAAATGGAAGCACACTTTTGACCCAAGAGATTATTTAATTTAAAAATATTGATGTACTTTGCTTAAAGATGACACCTTTTCTAGGAAAGAACATTAAGAGCCTTATTCATCAATATTTGACATAACTGCCTGTATTTCTACTTCTCTGCAAGTTTGCTACATGGATGAATAGGTGTGTTAGTTGTAATGCAAAAGGATACCTGGAATATTGGTCAGTTTTACTGGAATTTGGACTGAGGGAGTGGGAGATTTGATGACCATCTATTTTATTAAAGATGTTACATAAGATAGATAAAAAAAGAGATTTCTTATCTTTGGACTGGAGGAGAAAACTGAGCAAATCTCCTTACCATTGTGTAATTTTTAGAAAAGTGGCATTTCTACTAACTGCAAAATGTACAGGTTGGTTTCATCATCACAGAATGTGGAAAAACTGCCAGACAATAGACACGGACATTTAAGATTTCCCAAACTTTGCTGCCTCTATATCCATTGATGTATGGAAAATGTTGTATATTTATTGTCATATAATGAAATGAACATGGAATGCAGTGAGGTAGGCAGAATTTATACAGTCTGCCAAAGAATCTAGCATTAGTAAAAATCAGACACAGAATTATACACCAAAATGGAACATTGGTCCCAGAGTATGGTCATTTGTACTTTCTTAAAACAACAAATTAGATGGAGCTTCATTTTCCATTTTTATAGATAATCTTATAATGAAATAGGGAATCAGATAAATAAGATGGCATGGAAATTGCTCTAAAATCTATGGAAAGACAAAGACTTTGATATATGTGCACTATAAGACTAGAGACAGAGTAATACAGCTCAGGAAAATGGAGCACAGGAAAAAAGCAGAACATCAAAATATGGAATGAAGTATCTTTGGGATCACAGGGTGACAATGGAGACATTACAGAAGAGAAAAAAGCAATCAAAGATAAAGTTATTTTGAAGACTGTAGAAAATGATATTGCAAGTCTTTTTTATAAACTTAGAAAATGGATTATATCTCATACAATAGATAAAGTCGCCTATAGATATGTATGTAAAGAAAAATGAATGGATTTTGAAGAAATGTGCGTTAGTAGCAAGCATGGTCAGCACAATCAAACTGAGAACTTTGTCATGGATGAAGTATCAGTGTGATTATTGTAATTTAATATTGGTTTGAAGAGGTCTTTTCCTTTGAGACACTTAACTCTGTCTTCATTTTTAAAATTATTTTGTTATCCTTCCCCCCAACACACACACACGCTATTCTTGTGTATGCCTTTGGGCTGCAATTTTGTGATGCAGTTCAGTGCATTGTTACATGAGGAATCTGTGTTGGTGAATACTGATTTTAAGTTACATGAAAAAAATACCTAATGTGCATTTAAGTCACATGCTCAATAATCTTAGATTATAACGTGAGATTTTTATGGTGAAAGCCCTGAAATAGTAAAATAACTGATTTGGGATTTTCACTCTACACAGTGAAGTTTTTTGAAATTATGTTTAAAGTATAAACTTTTGTATATTACTAAAAAGGCTACATTAAAAGAACATTGGGATTTCAAAGTCAAATACTGAGATGTTTGGAAATTCTAGAATTAAGGTTGTTTATGCCATTCCCTGCTCCCTTGTGCATATATGCATGTTGATAATTTTTAAATATGTGATCATGAACTGTTTTTTTCCACATGACCTCATTGAATGGATGGTGCACACATAATAATAACCAATTCAATATTTTGTGCCAACAGAGCATAAAGTATGGGAGGGCATTCATGCAGTACCAAAGGTTGGTGAGAAAGTATCTGTGAATGCAGCAATACTGGTGGATATTGGGATCTGTCTCTGGTTGGAATCCATTGTGGGGGTGGATGGGAAGGATACTGATATATGACCTTCTTATCAATAAACTAGGGAAATACAACTAGATGGGGCAACTAAAAGGTGAGTGCAAAACTGACTGGATAACCATTCTCAGAGAGTAGTTATTAATGGTTTACAGTCATGCTGGAAGGGCAGAACAAGCGGGGTTCTGCAGGGGTCAGTTTGGGGATCAGTTCTGTTCAATATCTTCATCACCAATTTAGATATTGGCATAGAGAGTACAATTATTAAGTTTGCCGATAATATCAAGTTGGGAGGGGTTGCAAGTGCTTTGGAGGATAGGGTCATAATTCAGAATGACCTGGATAAACTAGAGAAATGATCTGAGGTAAATAATAAGGACAAATGCAAAGTACTCCACTTAGGAAGGAACAATCAGTTTCACACTTACAGAATGGGAAGCAACGATCTAGGAAGGTGTACTACAGAAAGGGATCTAGGGGTCATAGTGGACCACAAGCCAAAAATGAGTCAGCAATGTAACACTGTTGCATAAAAAAGCATTAGCAGGATGGGATGCATTAACAGGAGTGTTGTGAGCAAGACACGAGAAGTAATTCTTCTTCTCTACTCTGCACTGATTAGGCCTCAGTTGGAGTATTGCATCCAGTTCTGGGTACAGTATTTCAAGAAAAATGTGGAGAAATTGGAGAAGGTCCAGAGAAGAGCAAAAATAATCAAAGATCTAGAAAACGTGAGCTATGAGGGAAGGCTGAAAGAATTGAGCTAGTTTAGTTTAGAAAAGAGAAGACTGAGAGGGGACATAATAGCAGTTTACAAGTATCTAAAAGGGTGTTACAAGGAGGAGGAAGAAAATTTATTCTCCTTGGCCTCTGACGATAGGACAAGAAGCAATAGGCTTAAACTGCATCAAGGGAGGGTTGGACATTAGGAAAAACTTCCTAACTAACTGTAAGGGTGGTTAAACACTGGAATAAATTGTCTAGGGCAGTTGTGGAATCTCCATCACTGGAGATATTTAAGAGCAGATGTCTATCAGGGATGGTATAGATCAGCGGTTCCCAAACACCAGTCCGCGGACCAGTGCTGGGCTATGAATTGCTGTCTGCTGAGCCTTGGTGGCTGCCAAAGCTGAAGCCAGCTGTTCGCGGTGGCTCACCACCGCACAGCAGCCACCTTCAGCTCTGGCACCCGTAGCGGCTGATTTTGCCTGGCGGTGACACTGGGGCTGAGGCATAGCAGGAGGTACCTCCCTCCTTCCTTTCCCCTCCCACCCAAGTAAAATGGCAGCCTGGCTGGTGCTCAGTGCTTCCCCTACCCCCTACCTCTACTCATGGAGGCACGAGATGCACTTGGGGAGGGAGGGAGCATGAAGAAGGAGGGAGCATGTGCACCGCCAACAGCCACTCCCCCTGCCCACACAGCAGTAACAGCCATGCTCACTAGAGGGGGCAGCCTCACTCTGGGGAGTGTGGGGTCAAAGGGCAAAAGGGTGTTGGGTGAGGGTGTGGTGGGGTCATGGGGCAAGAGGGTGTTGGCATGGGCTGTAGGGATCAAAGGTTAAAAGTTCAAAGGGCACAGGGCCTAGGGGTGGGAGTGAAAGGGTTTTAGGCACTGAGGAGCAAGGGGCTGGGTTGGGGCTAGAGGTTAAGGGGGGAGGCTGAGGCTGAGGCTGAGGCTGAGCGACGGCATGGGTTAGAGGTCAAAGGGCTAGAGGGGGCGGGTTGCAGTGGATCAGTGATTATGGAGCCAGGTGTGGCACAGCTCATGCTTCTGTCTTGGGGGCAGCAGATCTGAGGGTGAATGAGCAGGTTTGGGGGGGACTCAGAACTTGTGGAACAGGCAGTTGCAGGGTCATTGGGGTAGGGACAGGGTTTGGCACAACAGGCAGTCATGGAGTTTGTGGAGCAAGAGGCACCAGAGGTAATGGGGCAGGATCAGGGAGCACTGGGAGTAGTCAGGGAGGATCCAGGGAAATGGGAGATGGTCAATTTAAGTCAGGGGTCGCTGGGACACAGAGTGCCTAGGTTGGTAGTGACAGCAGATGCAGGACAGGCTCCAGGCAAGAGAGAGGTGATTGACAAAAGGAAGTTAGCAGTAAGGAGTGTTGGGAAGTGGGAGACAGTGGACATTGGGGTGACAAACTTGGCAAGACAGACTTGTGAGGTAATGGGGTTAGTGGAATGTAGGGGATATCAGATGATGGGTTTGGCAGGTTTAATTATACAGACACACCGAGTACCAGGGTTGGCTGGACAAGGTCAGAGGGTTCTGGGGTTGGAAATAGAGGGATGTGCAGTGACAAGATGGGGTCAGCAGGTAAATAGATTGATGGAGAGGTAACATTTTATTTGCATGTTTATTATATTCATTCATTGCAAATAAAATGCTACCAGTCCACCAAAAGTTTGTGAATGGGTTTGCTGGTCTGCGGTATAAAAAAGGTTGGGAACCACTGATCTAAATGATGCTTGGTCCTGCCATGATGGCAGGGGACTGGACTTGATGATGTTCAAGGTCCCTTCCAGTTCTAGTATTCTGTGTTTCTATATAGTCATAGCTCCTGGCTCTAGGCCATCTGTTATAAATTCTTCAGAATCTTGGCTCATGGAATGTGGTGCTAAGGTGCTGAAAAAGAGCCCTACTAATACCTTTCTAGAGTCCAAAAAAGTGTCATCCCCTAGGCTGAAGCAGGGGAGCATCGGATATTGGTGGTTGTACTGCAGGCTGGAGGGGTGAGCAGGATTCATTCTAGGAGGATTGTGGCTGGAGATGTCTGACAAGTATAATGGAAGGACCCTTCACAGTAGACTATTGTAGAGAAGCTTCTGTAACCTGGGAGCCCCAGTGGTGGTATCAGAGCACGCGTAGGAAGTCTGTCTGGAAGTGTCAGTCAATACTGAGGCAATTACTGTGCTCTGTTAGAAGACTCTTCCCCACACTGCTTCTTGTGTGGTACTGGTGGTTTAATACTGGGATTTGATGGTGCTTAAGATGTACCCCTGAGGGAACAAAATGTCCTTAAAGTGTGATTTATGGATGACTTATCCCCTACTAGTTTCTCTGGAAGGAGAAAGAGTCTCCTTCTTTTTAGAAGTTCTAGCCTTTGAAAGTTCTGCTGGAGCTCCTGTAACCTGGGATGTTGATAGTGATGTTCAGAGGAGAAAGTGAATGCTGCTGGGGCTAGTGAAAGGCTGGAAGGAACTTCAGTCTAACTTCTGTCTTTTCTTACCTATAAAGACCATACCGACCTTAGCCTGAGATAGGATATCACTGTCTCCAAAGCAGCAGAGGCATCTCAAGTCTCTATGGAAAAAAAAAAGACATCTGGCAAGGCTTAAACTCTAGGTCTTCCTCATAATTTGCAGTGATAATAAACCAAAGGCAGAAGGGGAATGAGAGAAGCACTCCTCTTCTAAACACAAAGGTGGTAAAATAATAAAATATAATATTTAAAGAAAATAAAAGAAAACAACTAAGAATAAAATGGTATAACAAGGAAGACAGGAAGCTAAGAACCAGTGGACATGCAATCACTCCATTTTGAGTTGCAGGAGGCTGAAAAGAAACTGAGCATCAGTGGGTCCACTCCTTACATGCCCTCATTTGGAGGCACCAGGTGCTGCTTTGTGCAGACATAGGCTCATAGACACTGGTTTGCATTCTCCCATTGAGGGTGCATATTTGGGCTGATTTTCAGGGGGATGGCAAAAGACACATTCCAGCTACCAAGCCCATCCCTTTAAAAAATTTCAAGTCTCTTCACCAAATCATGGGAATATGCAGAGAGTTTCAATGAGAAGTTTGCAAGATTTTTTTTAACTCAGGTAAAACAATATTATTCCCTAAACTAATTCTCAAAAACAGCTGAACTATTTTGAGTGAAATTTCCCAAAAATATTTAGTAAAAGGCAGACACCTAATACATAGAATTTCAGTGGAAGATGTTAATGTTTGGCAAAGTTTAATAGAGTTATTCAGTGGGAAGTGTCAGGCAACCTTAATAATAGGCATTTTTACCAGTCCACACTACCTATTTCAAACAAGCAAAAAACAAACAAAAGTGAGGTGACTATTTCCCTTTCCACTTTGTTTCTAAATGTCAATTAAAGTGTCTCTGTATTGTGATATTCCATACAGAATATATACACAACTACACATTTACCTTAGATATATAGCCTTTTAGAATTCTAATATCTGTGCACAGAACACAGTAATGAAAAGAATACCCCTTTGACCACACATTTTAAAGTGGGTAGAAAGAGTGTCATTAGGTTCAGGTAAACATGAAGAATAGGCAAAAATGCCACATTTTATATATACGTTGTTTTTTCTTAGTTGTTAAGAGATTATTTCATGCCTTAAGAAATCAGAGTACAGGTCTATGTTCAAAGTTGAAATATGACATAAAATAGGTCTTATGTTTTTCCCCTGGAAAAAATCCAAAATAAGTTTGCTCTAAAGAAATAACATTAATTTCAGTCCTGATCCTACATATAGTTATGAGTAGTCCTATTCCTGCTCATTCAAATATTGAAATGCAGTCTATTAGAAATACAAGAAATATTTTAGATACAGTGGTTCTCATTTCAGCCAGGTAAATGTCTGGGGTTTTTTTAAGAAGAGTATTCCCTCATTCCATGACTTTCTGCAGCTGCATTGTTCCCTGAAACTTATTTTTGTAATTTCATTATATAAACACAAAATCACCACACAAAATATGCCTGACAAAAGTTCTGAAAAAAGACACATATTTATAGGAAGAATGAGACATTGTTTGACAGCTACCTAATTTTACACTTTTAAAAAGCATTGCCAATTAACCTTCGTCAAATTAGTGTTCATGTGTTATTTTAATCTTTGATCATGCAGTAAAATGAATGCTAATAACTTCAGCACCGTGAAATGTTTGTAAATCTGTAATGCAACTGAACTGCTCCACAACTGCTTTACGCCTGCCACGATTAAGTTTAAAGTGGCTTCAGTCAGGTCATTGTAGATATTTGTTTCCTCACTTCTCTGGCCCACCCCTGTTGCCTGAGAGTGTAGGACAGCTGTACAATTCTCAACTGTCTAAAAGTAACAGTTGGACCACCTGCTACATTTGGAATTTTAATGAGTTTGGCTGCTCAAAGAGAAAATTGTCCCATCACAAGATCAGTGAAAGCCCCCATGGGAGTTTGTACACATGACATCAAAATAATCTTTTGTGACTGGTAATGGTATTATTCAATGGCATTACACTAAGGCCCACAGTGCTCCTTGCAGAATGTATTCTTTATCAGATAGAGGGAAAACACAGAGCTGAGTTCCTGAAGCACTAAGGGCTTTCTGAAGGAGCATCAAAGCATGGCATTACTGTAGCTAACCTGGTATAACAGTGTTACAACAGTTGGCTGGAAAGCATTGCACTAGGAACATAGTAATTGAGTACAAAGGCTCAGCTTCTCAAGCCTATATGAAACTATTTTTCTGTGATCCATTGCCATTCGCCTCCTGAGTGGGATAAGGAGGGCAACACAACACAGGATAAGTTATTGTTATTGAAGAATTCCCATAATCATATATGGAGATGCCTTTTCCACTTCAAAAATATTGATGAAAACATAAGGGCATCCCAGTGCCAGCTGCTCTAGATTATTAGGAGTAGGATACACTGTGTCTCCAGGTAGAAAACTAGCAAAGCATTGGAAGATTCATTATCATATATTCTGCATTCATACTACCTTGAGAAATTCTGAACAGCCCACCCTCCCATTCTGCTGACTCCATTCTGCTGAGCAAGTCTGTTGTGGCTGAAGGTATAGTATATAGATTGGCTTTGTGAATGAACTGACTTTGTGAATGGGTGTGTGTGCTTAACATCCTCTTGTGCCGGACCTATAGGAAAATTGCTAGCACTAATGAAAGATTACCATTAGCTTGTGTGGTAGAGGCATGGTGGGTTTGGAGCTGAAGGACAAGATGTGTTCCACTTCTACAGCTGTGTGTTATATAGGAATGATGTCTGTCTTCAGCATGTGATTTGTTATTTATTTCAGAAGGGCTCTATGTATACGAACAAGGATGATAAGACCAACCAAAACAAAAGCCACATTCAGGGAGTTAAAAAGAAAGTTTGTTACATCATAGTTTTGCTTTAATCTGACAAAAATGCCTTTTGTTCAGGCATTGGTTCAGATCCCTTTCAGAGGGTCTGCCTCAAAAGTTAAACCTAAAGAGAAATGGGTTCAGTTCCCTCTGTTTGTTATAGGCAAGAGTGAACTGCAGAAAGTACAGGTCTCTCTTGCTGTGGAGAAGCTAGATGTGGAAAAAAGTGAATAAGGAAGCTGTTTACTTGTTCCCATAACATAGGGTATGTCTACACTAGCCCCCTAGTTCGAACTAGGAAGCCTAATGAGGGCGATCGAAATTGCTATTGAAGAGCGGGATTTAAATATCCCGCGCTTGATTAGCATATTCCTGGCCGGCTGCCATTTTGGAAACTGACTAGCCCGAAGTAACTGCCCGCGTCTACACACGGCAGAGAAGTGAGTTTCCGAGTTAAACCCCTTAGTTCGAATTAACAGTTAAACCTCATTCCATGGAAGACGTGTAAACGTGGGCAGTTACTTTGGGCTAGTCAGTTTCCAAAATGGCGCCCGGCCGGGAATATGCTAATCAAGCGCGGGATATTTAAATCCCATGCTTCATTAGCAATTTCAGTCGCCCTCATTAGCCTCCCTAGTTCGAACTAGGGGGCTAGTGTAGATGTACCCTTAAGAACTAGGGGGTCACCAAATTAAATTAATAGGTAGCAGGTTTAAAACAAACAGATGTAATTTTTTCTTCACACATCACACAGTCAGCCTGTGGAACTCCTTGCCAGAGGAGGTTGTGAAGACCAGAACTTTATCAGGGTTGAAGAAAGAACTAGATAAATTCATGGAGGTTAGGTTCAACAATGGCTATGAGATGGGTAGGAATGGTGTCCCTAGCCTCTGTCAGAGGCTAGGAATGGGTGACAGGAGAGGGATTGCTTGATGATTTTCTGTTCTGTTCACTCCATTCATGGCATCCGGCATTGAGCACTGTCGGACGACAGGATACTGGGCTAGATTTTTGGTCGGACCCAATATGGCCGTTCTGATGGTTTATATACTTCCTAATCTCTTAAAGTGCCTTGTCCCACCCCTGAAGAACTCTTTGAAAGCCCAGCACAGAACTATCCTGAAACAGCATTATTCTTCACCTCCACCTGTTCCAGGGAATCCTGGTCTTGGGCTCTGAATGCAGAGTCTAAAGTATTGAGAATAGTACACTCTGTGGAGGATGCACACCCTGAAAATGAATAGAAAGGAAATGAAATTCTGCAGGAGTAATACACAAGGAAATACACAGGCATGGTATAGGGAGGGCTGCAGGGCCACTGACAGGAAGGCGAACAAAAAGGGCAGCTGCCCAGGGGCCCGTGATTGAAAAGGGCCTGGGGCTCCCAGGTGTTGCTATCAAAGCAGTGGCAGTGGCCAGAGCACTGGGCCCTTTAAATCAATGCTTGAGACCCTGGCTGTGTGGTCTGGGAAGCATAAGATTGGCACAGGAGCTAACCCTACTCCACTCCTTCCACCAGCGGTCCCAAAAGCCACCCTCATGTTTCACAGGGGCCCATCATTTCTGTCCTCATTCCTGGAATGCTGTGTTGGAATTGCAAGCTACTACTTTAAGAAGAATGACCTGGTATATATTTCAGGTCCTGCTTGCAGGTTAGAGGGTTCTAGTAGCAAAGTGTGTGCAGTGGGAGGAGGGGATTGCTCTGCTTCTATACCTTATGGAGCAGCCTGTTCTCCTGTTTCCTGAATTAAAAGCAATGCAGTAGTGTTACATTGCAACCTTCCATCAAGTCTATTCTATATTTGTAGGTTTTGAAACAAAAGAGATAATGGAATGTTCTAAAAACCACTCCTACCTGAAGATGTATTGAAGGATCTACTAGCACCTGCTGTAAACAAAGAGGGTAGGTGCCTAAGTCCCAGTTTTGAGAAGACCATGATGCCCCAAATTCCTGCTGAACCTTGTGGGTGCCTAAATTCAATTGGCATCGAAATTCCATCAGCACCCATGTTTCTTCATCTGAGCAGGTGCACTGTGGCCTCTCTTAAGATGATCTATTTCCAGTCTAAGTCCCAAAGCAATTCACAGCTGGGGTAAGGTGTGCATTTGACCTTCTAAGCCATGTGCAGGTCTCAATCTGGTAGGTGCCCTCTGAGTACACTTTCTGATTCATGCCACTAGGTGCATTCATACAAGGCAGCAGGGGAGGGAGAGGACTGCCCTCATAACTTTTCACCCAGTGATTAGCACATTCCTGTAGGAATAGATGACCTCTGGGTCAAGTCCCCTCTTACCTGAGAGGAAGAAGGGATTTGAATAGGGCGGTACTGCATCCTCAGTGGGCTAACTGCTGAGCTATGGGATACTCTGGAATGGGTCACCCTAAGTCTCACCTACTGAATCTGTTGTGCTTCATCAAAATATTTAAAGGAGTCATTGAGGTCAGAAAGAGGGAGCACTAGACAGAGCATCCACAAGCATGGCAGTAGCTCAGTGGTTAGAGCATTCACCCATGATGTGGGAGATGGAGAATCTACTCTCTTTTATCCAGTGACTCATAGCCCATGGTTAGAGTACTCATCTCAGAGGTATTAGATCTCTGCTAAAATCCTCTCTCTCTTTGGTGCAGGTGGGGGGGTGAAAGGTGGGGGGGATGGGAGGGGTAGGGAGGAGTTGCAGGGCAGGAGAAATGGTAGGGAGGAGTATTTGAACAGAGGATCTTCAACATCCTACCCTAGCTAATAGACTCAGAGTTATTCTTTCCTCATAAGCACCTAACTCGGGGAAAGGGTTTATAGCTGAGAATTGTTAGCTGAGTAAGATGTCTAGTTTTGTGACCCCTCTTAACACACATGCATCTCCCATGGATTAGTTTAGACAGCTCCTTACTTAATATTCTTGCTTCGTGAATCCCTTTATAAGGGGCCTATATGTCTCCATTCATTATCTAAGAAGCATAGGTGCCTAACTCAGGCTTTATTAATCACAGTGATTTTCTAGATGCTTAAAAGTTAGACTCTACAGGACTCTCTGGTTCGGCAACATCCGTGGTCTGGCAGGACCACAGATGTCCCTGGACCACAGAGCCCAGTTATGAGGAGGTCAGACTGCAGGGCAGGAGCAGTGGGGGAGAAGGAGTGGCAGAGGGGTGGGAACTCAGCCAGGTGCCCCATGGTGAGGGTGGGGTGGGTGACACAGCAGGAGTTCAGGCCTCTGCAGCCGGGTGGTAGTGGGGGCCAGCAGTGGCTACAGAGCTCTGGCCCCAGCCATGGAGCTTGAGGGCTGGCTGCAGCAGCTGTGGAGCTCCAGCTCAGGGAGCTATGGCCAGGTAGTCATCAGTGTGGCTGGGTTGGAGTCCTAGCTAGGGGCAGCACAGACCATGTTGGGAGGGACCTTGACCAGTCCAGTCCCGAGGGTGCTGGAGGAGGGTGGTCCAACCTGTATGACATTCAGCGTCACAACAGCTAACTCCTTTCATGAATTTACACTTAAATCCTTTTAATCTAAAATCCACAAATTCCAGCATAATTATTTTCAGCCCTAGGTGGTCCCCAGGAGGTAATGCCTTCTGATTTGGGACCCCCATCTCCCACCAAAGGATCCAAAGGATCACTTTTGCCTGCTAGATGTAATATTACATCTCAGAAGATGGCTTTCATATCACCATCGACCACCATTAAAGTTTGTAGCAACTTAGAACAATAAAACATAGCAGAAGCTGAGTCAATGACTGTACTTTCTCTCCATATGATTTAGGTAGGTCAGTAATAAGAATCAAATTATATTAGCTGATAAAAGTAATCTCCCAGAGTTCACGAGCTGGGCTTGTTGTCGAAAGGAGTCTCAAAATAGGTAAACAGACACACTAATCTAAGAGAAGAGAAACCTTCTAGTGGAACCATTCAATTATTTTCTCTTTAAGGTTAATAAAACAAAATACATATCTTAAAATCCCCTAAAGCACAGATATAGTTCTCCCAAAACTTGTAAAAAAAAAAGGAGAGTGGGAAATGATTTTTCCAATTGTATGAATATTTTCAAGACTTCAGTTTTTCCATGTCTCAGTCTGGGATGGAAAGCTGAAATATCAAAATTATTTGCAAATTGAAAATCTGAATTTTTTAGTTTGGGGTAAATCAAAACACTTTCTTTAGATGCTCTCAACATTTCATCTCAGTTTTTACCTTTGTTCTTTTATTTTTTCCACTCTGGCTTAAATTTTGAAGAGAAAATTCATTTCAAACTCAAAAACCCAGACTTTGTTGTGAAATTGATGAAATAAAACCTTTCAACGATTTTCAAACTTTGTTGTTCTCAACATTTTTTTGAATCAGGAAAGCCACAACATAGCTTCCACAATTTAAATTTTTTAATGAAAATTGATTTGTCAAAAAAATTCCTGACCTCCTCTAGGTAACTAACTGAGTAAGAAATGTAGGCTCCATGTTTCCCTCAGAGATCAATGCATACAGGGTACAATAAAAATATATCTCCCCTAACATTCTTATAGAGGAACTAGAGAATAGCACCTTCACAACCCTTATCCAAGCCACCACAGTACAATAAGTTGAGAGATCTGCTGGCAGGTTACCAGGCAAGTGCATAATTCTCCTGGTACCTGGATCAGGAAAACTGGAAGAATCAGTACAATCTAAGCTGTATTACTTTTATAAGGCTCTCTTCCAACCCATACACAATGAAGTCTCCTTGAAAAGAAGATTCCAAGGGCAAGTCTTTGAAAGCCTAATGCTGACAAAAAGAGAACAGGGAGCTGGGAACCAAAATGGACATACAGCCTCAGTATTGATGGCCATAACTTCTTAGAGTGCCAGACCTTATGCTTCTTTTAGAAGAGCATTGAGAAATATTGGCAAAAATCCTCATTTTCTCACCCTGCTACAGAAAAAAAAACAAACAAAACAAAACAAAACAACACCCATGGGAGATGACCTGGGGTGAGGTGAGAGAAAGGGCACTTGAATCTTTGTTCTCAACTAATGTTTGAAGCAGAGTACTGGCTCCAGTACAATACCAAATGTAAACCCCAAACCATTCTATCTTATGCCTGGAATATATGGCACAATGGTAACATATCAATGTCTGGATTTCACTTTGGTTGCCGTGCAAATTTGTCCAATTTTAACAAAAAACCTTAATAAAATCCACCTTTTCTCACGGTGGCTTTATGTTACTTTATACCTAAATAATCATGGACATTCCTTCCCCAAAAGATGAGAAGTAAATGCAGTAAAGATTGCATCCAGTAAAAACTGCATGTTATTTATGATAATAACCAACAATAAATTATACCAGCACTAACTTTATTATGAAAGAGAATAAAATATTTTTGTTTACAACATAAAAATGAAAATATGGAATCCTTTCTGAGTGCCAACTGTTATCAAGAATTAGTGATTTATAAAAACCAAGAAACACTTTCTGACCTCATTACAATAACAAAGCTATCTAATTCTTTTACAAGTTTGTGTGCCAGAATGTAATTTGGCTGTCTTTAATATTCTAAGATAAAAAGGTTTAATATCTTAGTAAACAGCTTATAAATGATATCAAAGAATCAGCTAGGAGTTTTACAATATGCTTTCTTGATTTGTCTTCTACTCTTTCCTCACAGAAGAAATTACGCACATTCCTTAACAGAATGTTTTACTATTTTAGCAAAATAGTGGATACATAAATTTTGTTCTGCTTACTTTGTATAAGAAATATATGGTGAGAAAGTGTTGCAAAATTATATACAGTGCTAATTTTCTGCCCCTGCAATCCACAGTGCTATTCCTTTAAACTCACAATAATCCCATGTCCTCTTTCTATAACAATTCAGATCCTCTTTCATTGTTTTCTACATCAGCCAAGAAATGAAGGATGGGATCATTCTATTTGCATATACCTCTTAAGTGGTTCATAGCATGATGCAACAAATGAAGCACATGTGTGACGTTACTGGATTTTTTATGTCAAATGGAAGAACATTGTTTCACCCACTGCTGTATGTTTGCCCCAAATTTTTTACAAAGTGGGCCAAGTGAAGTGTCTGTTGAAAGCTTATGCTTTGCTGATTGTTTATACTATTCATATGCTTGTATAAATTTTTGTATGTGAAATTATGAGTACTGGCTATGTACCTGTAATTTAAATGTTTGCTTCTGAGAGATATCAGTAGGCCTCCTACACTCCTTGTGAAAGGGTGTATATCAAGTAAATAGTAGTACTTGCCTGACAATGAACCTTAAGTGTTACCAACACACATCTAAGGAATTCTGCTGTAAACCTGTAGTCAAGCAGGCACACCATGAATGATTGTCTAAAAAGACATGGACAGGTGACTTGCTCATGTGACAAACTCCCTTTTGGGAGGTACCTTCACACAGTGACAACAATGGAATTCCCTCCACATGGGCAAGATTACAGCAAAGACCCTGAGGGTACATCTAAACTACATCCCTTTTTCGATAAAGGGATGTAAATTAGACGTATCGAAATTGTAAATGAAGCCGGGATTTGAATTTCCTGTGCTTCATTTACATAATGGCGGCCATGGCTTTTTTTCGAAAAGCAGCTTTTTGAAAAAAAACCCAAAAACCTGCAGTCAAGATGGAGATCGTTCGACAGAAATACCCTGTTTCGAAAGATCCTGTAACCTGCCATTGTGTAAATGAAGCGCAGGAAATTCAAATCCTGGCTTCATTTACAATTTCAATACACCTAATTTACATCCCTTTATCGAAAAAGGGAAGTACCCTATGGGTTCCTCCATTTTTGTCTTCATGCCAGTTCATCACTTCAGAAGCATTTTTGCTTTGAATTATGACCCATCGTAACAAAGAATGTATTCCAGAGACAGCAGACTATTCCACCTCTGCTACAAGCCTACACCAGGAACTTTGTAACTGGTGTATGCAATTCTGTTATTTTTAACAATTCTACTCTCAACCTTTTCTTTCAATAAACCTTTAGATTTTAAATGCTAAAGGATTGACATAGTGATCTTTTGGGTAAGATCTGAGATATAAATTGACCTGGGAATGTGGCTGGTCCTTTGGGATTGGAAGAACCTGTTAGGATTTAGTGAGCTTGTTTTTCATACTATCTCATCTATGCAACGTGGATAAAGGTTGTAGCACAAGAAAAACTGGAGTGTTTGAGGAAATTGTTTGTGTGACTTCTTGGTGACCAGTGTGGCAGACAGAAGTGTTTTTTGTAACTGATTTGATGTGCCTTAAAGTGGAGGGCCCCCAGTCTTGGGCTGTAAGTAGCCCTGTTTCTTAGCAATTTGCCCTGATTTGACTCTTTCAGAGGTACCCCCAGAACACCACTCATAGTCACAATACCTCCCAGAATTCCTCATCTTAATTGTTTTGGAGCACACCGTGCAAAAAGACATCACAGTTCACAGGCATATTCCCTTAAACACATATTTTTAGAAAAGAACTCACAACCTACTATTTAAGAGCCCACAATCTGCAATAGGATCTACTTGGTTAGACAGACTTGCAGCCTCACTGGAAGTCAATGGAACTATGTGGGTCACAGTATCGAGCTTCTGGAACTGGTTCTTTGAAACAGTGGTTTATTTTATTATTGTGAACTGTAGCTCAGTACAGATAAATAAGCCCTAGTCATGGACCATGAGACTATTCTGCTGAGGACCATACAAAAACAGAACAAAGATGTTCCCTGCTCCAAAGAGGTTATAATCTAACTCTAACACAATAGACATCAGATAGGGACAGACAAGCAGTGGAGTACAATGAAACTATTAGACAATATTGATCATCCTGATAAGCAGTGGTCTCACCACTCCAGGTGTCCCTAACCATTGTAAAGACTTTTTAATCAACATCATGACTAGTTTTTAAGTTAGTCATTTTCAAAAGGTTTCGGTTAACAATAGAATCCCTTCAGTAATCTGCATGCTCCAAGACACCCACACAAGAAAAATTGGAAAAATTGCAATTCTTTCATAGTATGGATCAGCACTATACTGAAAATAGACTTTTTTTCTTTGACTTAGCCACAGGGTGGCAAATGAGTAAGTAAGGCAGGATAATAACCTCACTGTGGTGTCAAAATTCTCTTATTTATAGTAAGTATTGCTTTAATCTCAGCCTTTTTTGGCAGTAAGCTTTTTAGAAATTGATTTGTAAACAAAATGAAATCACTATCATCCTTATTTCTCTGATGCGTCTGTGCACACACTCTCACAGGCATCAGACCCAAGCCAACACCTATTGACGGCAATGGGGATCTTTTCACTGATTTCAATGGGAGTCATTCCACCATTTTACTGAATTCATGGACCATAAACTACACATAAAAAAATATCAGGGTAGAAAACAGCAATGAAAGAACTAATTCAAAATAAATAAGAAGGGAAATAGATTACAGTGGGAGTTCTATTTGAGTAAAGATTTCAAGCCCGGGCCCACAAAGCTGTTTTAAAATACATAAAGTAAGTTCAATTCTAATGCATTATTTTTATGACTCTCTGAGGTAAACTAACAGGTAGAATCACTTATGTTGGTCCATTACATATGCCTCTTTCAAGTGAAAGAGTGCACGGCATAATAAAACAATCACATTTTAGTGCACATACCAAGCAGCCAATATAAATGTGCACTGCAATCAGTCAGTCCCTGCAATAATCAGAAATAAATATTTTAAGTAATTCCACTCTAAATCTCAAAGATTATAGGGATTTGGGATATACTACAGCTAACTGAAAGTGCAGTAGTGTCTGACTAACTCTTGTTCTGCTCAACAGGGAAATCAGGATGCTGAGTGCAGTTGGATTCATTAATTAAGTTTTATTTCCCCATTTCTTCCATTTCCCCATTAGAAATATGGAGGATGCATTTATTATAACTTGTTCTAGTTTAATTTTGATCAGAGATTTTTTTTCTTTTTTTTTTCTGAAGTGCCTTAGTGGTAAAGAAGAAAGTAGCTTAGTGAACTTCACCTTGTCATTTCATTCTGAGGATGCAGATGCCATCTTCTCAGATAGTTTGTTTTTAGAGGAGTATCTGAAAAACTAAGACAAGAGGGAAACTAGAGCAATCTTCTATAACATCAGGCCATATGTGACGGTCTCTTTGCCACTTGGTCTTTCCTGTTATCCATTCATTTAATTATTTATGTAACCAGATATCAGTGCCAGCGGTGGATAGTCAGAGCTAGTGGTTGAAACAGTGGAGGTTAGGCCTGGTGAGTGTGTTGGGGAAGAAGCCAGAAGCCAGAGCAGGAATGAAAAAAAGGGAGGGGGTATCGGAGCAGGAGCAGTCTGTCAGAAGCACCAAGCAGCAGGGGATACTCCAGGTGAAATAACCACTTTGAGCAGATTGCAGTGACTGCACTTATGGGGAACCTATATCTCTGGCATGGAGGGGGTCTGTTGGTTAAACCTTCACCTGTGCATTGCCTCAGAACTTATAGATTGACTTCAGGTAATCAGACTCAGTTGACTCATTACAGAGAAGACAAAATCCACCTTCTAATATTTTGGCAGCCTATCCAGCTGCAATAGAGTGGCTATGCCAGCAAAGGGATTGGAATAGTGACTGCTGCCCTATGTGTCCCCTTATAACTGAGTAGAGGTCCAGTAGCCCTTCTCAATGGCATTTAATAGGCCTCACTGGCCTGCCTATATAATGGAACTGGCCAATGTGGAACTCTGCTGCCTGTGGGGCTGAATGTCCAGAGGCCTCTTATACAGCTATGATTGCTTTCTTACCAATCGCAGAGGAAGTGTAGCATAGGAAGTTCCAGGAAAGGCCTTCTAATGCACTGGGATAACTCCATCCATGTATTTTGTTTGGTCACCTAAACTGTTTAAAGACTTTTCCCTACTAATAGATATATTTCTCCATAAATGTGACTTTCATTGAAATGTATATGGAGTAGTATTGTTTGTTATGGTAACACACAGAGGCCTAGATCTGGGCATCATTATGAGAGGCACTGTATATAGATACACACAATAAAAGATTCAGACACTTTCCCAGCTTGCTTACCATTTATACATATGACAAGACAAGAGGTTGATGTAATATTAATGGAGAAGGAGGGAAAGGTAAAAAGCAAGCTAATCCTCATCTGTTTAATAAGGAGCATCACTGGCAGCTCAGTCACCTGTGATGTACTTACGTCAGTGCAAGGATGCAAAAAACAATTAAAATGATTGATATTAGAATAATAATAATACCCTAAAATCCCCAATGTGTTTATTCCAGTAGAGATAGGAATAATAGCACTTTTCTCTAATTCTACTAGAGATACTTCCATCACTCTTAATAACATATTTCTTTATACATTCAATTATAACTCATTTTGCTGGATGATTAAAATGTGGAGTATTAAACTGGCATCAGTTCAATCCTCACAGAACATTAAATTACTCAGGAGATCAGGGACTGCAGTTGGGAAGGCCCACGTGGTACAATGAAATGTTCTATTAATCAAATTTTACCCTGGTGTGATAGCCATTTTATAGTAAAAACTTTATTTTCTCCACCTATGTCCTCTGTTATTAAGGAGATAAAAATATAGCCAGGGTCTGATTTATATGAGTATATGATCAATAAACGATGACCAATAAAGGTAAGGCATGCCTGGGCAAAAAAACCCGGAGACTCGCATTTTTTAATAAAGAGCTGAATATTATATATATTTGTTTCACTTGTTTCCTAGGCTTACCATGCATTTAATCTTGCTTATGTTGAATCAAGTGCTAAAATGTGGTGTATAAGAAATATATTTCTTAATGGTATGCAGACAGGAGTTTCAATGAAGCCTCATTGATATGTTTTGTTCAGCCTTTTCTCACAGGATTTTGTCTTGATAACTGAATGGGGTCAGGATGCTGAAAAAAAATATTACTTTGCCACAAGCCCCGAACAAATGTCAGCACACAGAAACAGGCCAGGAAACAGATTGTGGGATTGAAAGCCACAGTCTGGTTCCAGTTTCCTCTTGCTCCAGGAGGTGGTAATCTGCACAGGCCAGTACCTGGAACAGATTGGTTCTCTAGTCTGCCAGCTCAGCTCAACTAAGCTGGATGGCACATTAAGAGGTAGAGCCAAGCTTTGTTCACTTCTTGCCCATCTATATCTATATCAAAGTAGTAGCAGCCCTGTGGGGATGACTCTCCTAATGATGTGGGAAGCCTGCCCAGGAGACCTTTAAGATGTCTTACACTTATGATCAGGTACATAATATGGCTTATAATTAAGGTCTCAATTAAGAGCTTATTTGTTTATTCTTCACAAATTCTATCTTGTAATCAAAGTTTTGTAATGATACTTTCTACTCTAAAATGAACTGACATGGAACTGAACTGACATGGAATGCAAATAGAGGTACTTTCTTGGTTTTGCATCAGGATTACCTATTGCTCATAAATGTTTGGCTGACATAGAAAATATTTTACCAAGGAACAAATATGGATATAAATTAATCCCTCCATACTCTGTCTTCTTTGAAAAATGAGAGTAAAGAGTGACAAACATGCAAGATACAGCTTTGGTGGAGGATATTACTATGGAGGTCAGGAAGCAAAAACCTCAGATACTGTTAGACAAATAAAGCTGTCCATGTATTCCATTAGCAACCAGAGGACCCCTGAGAGCAGGAAAACATGAATGTCATTTTAGAGAGAGAGAGATTAGGAACTAAAAACACTTTTATAATGTGTGTATCTGATCTGTATTATTGTCAGCAATGGACTGACTGATCATCTCTGTGTCACACTGAATTTGAATCAAAGGAACTGTAAAGCCTTAAGTTAGTATTCTCTGGTGATAGTTCTAGTTCATTTATCAGAAGATATGCCTATTAGCAAGGACAAATTAATAAAAATTACATTTGCTGGCACTGAATCAGTGCCTTTTTATAGTTTTTATATACCAAACACCATAAAGAGCTGTACAGATCTAAGTCACAGCAAAGCTTATATTAAGCTTCTAAAAAATGCACATTATAATGTCCCCTCACGGTCTATTTTCTATATAATATTGATAAAGGGAAAATTAAAATGAATATATGAATGCAATAAGAAGAGAACATCAAATTATAAGAAAACTCAATGAAACACACAAGCCAGAGATGAAAAATGAGCCTGCATATACTTTGATCACAAATATGAACTTTATTTACAGAGGCAGAGGGCTGAATCTTAAAATGGAAGCATACTATACCATAATTACATTTATATTACAATAGTGCTTAGACCTCAGTCTAGCTCGAAGCTCCACTGATTTATAATGCTTGTGCATAACCACGATAAAAGAGAGACTCTGCCCCCCAAAAATGTATATTCTAAACAAAAAAATAGGCAGAGTGTGAAAAAGAAAGTACAGGTTGAACTTCTCAGGACCTGACCAGTGCTGGACTAGAACATTTGCCAGACTATGGGATGTCAAACATGGCCCTCAGGCTCTGATGTCAGCCCCATGGTCCCAGCCACCAGTCCTCACCTGGGGTCCCAGCCACAGGACCCAGGTGCTGCCTCCTACGGTCCCAGCTGCTGGACCGGGGCTTTGCAGCTACCCCAGATGTCGTCCTACTTTGGGACAAAGAAAGGTGTGGACAGAGGTGAGGAGGGGGCACAGGAATCTTGGCCTCACCAACAATAAACAGACATTCTGCTAACTAAAATCATGCTAGACCATGAATGTTGGTGGACGTAGAGAGTGCTGGACTACAGATGTTCAACCTGTATTATCCCTTTTTCATGGCATGGAAGGGGGTCATAAAGAGGTTAATGAATGACTCACTGAAGATTATGTTGGAAACCTTTGGCAGAGTCAGGAATTAAATCCAGATCTCCTGGTTCCCAGTCCAACTTCAAAATTCCATATACTTTCTATCTCTGCCTGCATACTGAGCTGCTCTCAAATCAGATGGAACCTTGAGGGAATTTGGGAAATGGAAGAAGAGTCTTTTACTCATCCTCACTCTCCAAACAATGCTGATTTTTGTAACATATGGCTATAATAAAAAAAAAACTTTATATTTTAGCTATAAAAATGCAATACAGAAGTTTGGCATCAGTTAGACAAGAGACAACCCAAAACTTCTCCTTTTTTTTTTTTTTGCATAACTCTTTTCATTCTGTTAATTCATCTCCTCCCCTTCCCTGCATCATTTGTTTTGTCCAGCTCTCATGTCGTGTTTGATACCTAGATGGTTACGTTTGCCCTCCAGGTTTGTCCTGGAGTCTCCCAGAATTGGCATCAATGTTTCCAGTGACTACTGAAAGCAATCCTGGAGATTTTAATAAGATATTTTAAGAAAATCCATGTTGGAAAAGAAATCTCCTAGAATATCTTCAGAGTGGGAAATCCTATAGATCATTGTAATATTGGGGGGTTGGAGACTCTAAAGTTCAATTAGTTGAATATAATATGATTACACAGAACTATATTTGGTTCTCAGTTACACCAGTGTAACCTGACTTCAGAGTACATATGAATTAATTCAAGTGAAAGCAGTATGAAACCAAAATTAGCCATGTCAGCACAGTAATTTATATGCTGGTATTTAGCCACCAGGCCATGACATGGTAGAAATTTGCCCCGTTAGCGCAACTGTAAAAAGTAAATAAATGTTCATAAAATGTCACAACAACAAATCTTGATGGGAAAAGGTATGAAGGGGAGACAGAAAAACTGAATTAGCTCCCCCCCCCCCAAAAGTACCTAATGTTACAACTCAAGGACTGTGTTAAGATAGTGCTTCATAAATAAGAAAAGTGTGGAACAAAAAAAATCAATGAACTAAATTGGTGTGCTGAAACCAGGCCTATGTGTTGGACAAAATAATAAAAGGCTAGGATATTCCATCCATTAGTTCCTTTTGAATTCCTTACAAGCAGAGACTTCGGGAAAAAATGCCTTCTGAAGCAGCTTTACCATCATGATTGTCACCCTCACTATCTCCTGGGACTCTGGCTGTCCTGCTTCTGATAAAGATCCTGATAAGACTGGGCTATAGAGAAGGGATACACATAATATTGCCACCTCTGCTGGCTCTAGCTGAATCCCAGACACCACCTGGGATAAAACAAGATTGGATTTAAACAACAGTAGCAGTGACAGCCTTTCCAGCCCATCTTAATTAACTTATCTTTTCCTCAAAAAGACAATTATCACAGTCCATGATGCCATGCAAGAGACTGTTAAACAAGGGAATGCTCCTTCTAAAAACTCTCCAATTACAGGCAAAGGAAACAAAGGATGTTTTAAAATGAATGGCTTATTTAATATGACATTCAAATTAATGCAACAGCTGTCATAGTACCAAATCCGGTTCACTTTTGAATTGCTAGGCCCCTGGGCAGTTGCCCTTCCCCACCCCCCATCTGCAGGCCTCATCTTGTCTGTTGTCAAACAGCTCTAACGCTAGTTATTCAGTTAATTCTTGGGGAAGTTATTCCATTGCCTATTTGATTCCTTTGTTAGAAAAAGAAGTTTTCCAAATGACTAGCTTGGATTTTTTTCTTTTTTGAGATTCAAGCCATTACTTTGTTATATCACTCTTAACAACCTTAAATAATGTTTCCCCATTGGTGACCACATTGCCAGAAGAACAGAGAACAGGTGGTCATAGATAGTCTTAGGTTTAATGCCAAAGCTTAGAAAGTTCAATAGAGATGCTAAGTGGAAAATTAAATGCACGGGATTCTGCAGTGATGTGAACAATCCTCTACAGAAGAGCAATTGACCAGCAATGGACTGAAAAGCTTAAAATGTTGATGGCACTTGCACATAAATGCTCAATAATATAATGTACAAAGAGGTGTGACAGTTTTAAGAAAAATTAACCCCTGGATTTCCATACTCCACTTGCTACACATCCTGTGCTACATTTTTAAGATAGGTTCTTTGTAATTAGTAGTGCCAATACACTGAGAGAGTAGGACTGCTTTTCAGGTCATTGAACAGGGAATTAGTTGCAAAAATTCTGTTAATAGCAACACTGGTTATTCAACTGATTTGCTACACACAGCAAAATAAATTTACCCATCCTCTGCATTTTCAGATCTACATATAAGGATGTAATTAAATAATTCTTATGAGCCCACTCATCCTTTTGCTACCATATGCAATGAATGCCTCAGAGTTAATATCAATGGAAGCAATAAGGCTAAATTCCCAAAAGCGTTTTGTAAATGTACCATATCAGTACTGGCAATTCATGGCATTAATATGTACTTCCAAAAAAGATGGAATACTTTTCTAATAACAAATCTGTAATAACAGCTAGTCATACTAATCTACTATATATTGCAGAGTTTTTCTGTCCGTCTGTCATCTGCTTAAGAACGTCTCCTAAACAGTAAGAGCTGGGACCGCCAAATTGGGTGTTCTGCTTCCTCTTATTGTAACTTAAAGCAAAGTAAAGGCTTGGTTGTGCCAGGAAAATGAGATGTGCCTGGAATGGGATTCTCTCTCAGAAAACCATACAGAATTGAGACAGAATCACCAGACAGGTGAAAGAGGCTGTCTGGGGTTGTGTCCCCACCCATCCAGGGCTGCCCCAGCCCCAAGCCTTCCATCCCCCAGGCACTCTTTACTATACCTAAACCAATAAATATCTAATATATTAATAAGACCTAGTATTTACAGCAGGGGTTTTAGAATTCTGCAAGATTTCAGACTTTTCCTAATTCTACAATTGACCCATTTTTTAAATCTTGGCCGTCAGTTTACCTAGCTATATATTTATGAGCTATGATGTAGGGATAAACTAATTAATTCTTATGAAGTGCTTTGAGAGTCTCATATGAACAATTTGGTTTAAGTAAAAGTTTTACTTAAGAGGTATCAAGTAAATGTTATTTTATTAATGTAGCAAATCAATCTGGTATATTGAGATTTGTATTGCAGTCACACACATTTGAAATGATAGTACCAGAGATTATTAGAACTGCCCACAGCTTTCTTGAAGGGCAATAATTTATATAATCAATACCACATAAATAAGTGGTACTACTTTTCTTAACAGAGGGCACCATCAGTGTTCCCTCTAAGCTAGAAGGCAGCACAGCTTCACGGGTGATTAATCAGCCCTGCCCAGTTGGTCACCTCCCCTCTCACAGCCCTGAGCCTCTGACTGGGTGGGGCTGATTAATCACCTGTGAAGCTGTGCTGCTGCCCATCTTAGAGGGATAACTGGTCACCATAGTTCTGACCTCTCAAAAGTCAATATGAACAGCCTTCAGTGAAGTGCCCAATAACCTTCAAGTCAGATGTCTCAGTGCCATGGGATGCACTGCTCACCACTTGTCTGGTACCTGCTCCTGGCTGCCCTGGGAATTATCTAATCAAGTCACTACCAATTCCTGTGGCTGCATGCTGTCACTTTGTCTCTTTCTGGTCTTTAGCCCCTCTCTCACTCCAGGAACCACAGAGTTCTCCACTTTGGGGGTATGACAAAGTCTCACTTTCAGCAGTTGTCGGCAGTTTTTCCACTCACTGCCTCAGGTGCCACTCCTTCAGTGACTAGTAGGGGAATACAGGCCAACCCATTATTCTGGGTTCCAGTCCAAGAGCCCTCATCACAGCTGTCCTGAGCTTCTGGTCTCCCAGCCCTTACTGCTTCTTCCCTGAACTTCTTCCTGTCACTCCTCGTTCACCTATTTATCCAGGATTACCAGCTCCAGCCCCTCCCCTGTCTTCTCAGGGAGTATCTGCAGCCTTGAAAAGACTCCTTCTTCTTCCCAAGAAGTGTCTGTTGACAGCTTCCTAGCTTTACAGGCCCTGACTACCTCAACACAGCTGAACTTGCAGGAAATTCTCTGCTTCCTAGCTCATTGTCCAGATGCAGCCTGTGAAATTAATAAACCTAACTAGCCACCTTAACCCCTTCAGTCCTGTGTGGGTTGGATGCCCTATCACACCTATAAATGACTATTACCAATTAATTGTCTTTAATCACATCTACCTGGCACTTCCTGGTGATGAAATACCTGCTAACCAACCCTGTTTGGTGTTTAATTAACTTTCAGGTTACTGCTACTAATATTAAGAGCACACAAAGTTCTAAAAAAAACCCCACAGTCACACTCTCATATTATAGCCTGTTCCCACAACAAAGTTGTTTTTCAGTGCTTTACATCTCATAGAAAACTAGGCAGGGACATCTGTTAGCAGAACCCGCAAAGAATTACTTAAATAACTTTCTGTAAAGAAGTATAGACCATTCCCATTTAATGTACAAAATCTTGATCCTCATCATTGGCAGGGCCATCCCTAGAGGTGTACAGGGCCCAGGACAAGTCCCCATCTGCCCCAAAACCAGTCATCCCACTTCTTCCTGCTCCTGCCTTGCCCCTTCCCCACTCCCACTTCATCCCTTCCCCCAACTCCTGCCACTGCTCCACCACATCCCGCCTCTTCCCACCCCAGCTCCATGCCCACGGCTAATTCCCCGGGCCATCTTTGGCCACATGCTCCCATGTTCCTTGAAGCACAGGGTCCCAGAAAGTGCAGGGCCCAGAGTGGTTGCCCTGAACTGTCCTAAGGATGGGACTTCTCTGCCTACTGGAGTACAGCACAAAATTCCTCTTTTTAACAGAGGGATCCAAAAAGATCATTAACTTATGAAAACTTTTCAAAAATCAACTGTTCATAGGGAAAAGGATAGTAGACAGCCTTTACTACAATAAAGTCTTTAATCTTTATTCCTTTGTGGCATCACACTTGGAATAATATGTTTAATTAATTGAACAGTTATGAAAAATAGAGTGTGGACTGGTTTTCAATAAGGATCTTAAATATCAAGTTGCAAAAAGAAGGGGAAAAGCCAGTTCCTTTAACTAGCTTTTAATCAATGAGTTAATGGTAATATCGCTTACTATTAACAAAAATTGTTGAAGAGAAAAAGTAATTGCAGAAAACAAGAAAAGGACGTTCACACAAATCAGTATTAAGTGGTTGCTTATGTGAATTATGCATCTTCTTAAAGAAGTATACAGAATATGAAAGACTTAATATAAGATGTGTAGAACAAATGACCTGTCACTTTTTACAACAATCTAATAATTTGAATAATTAAAAATGTAACTCATAACTTTTTTTTTGCATCTGTTTTTTTTTTTAATAATTCCACAATTTAGCATTGTGGTAAAGAAAGCAGTTAAGCCCCAGTCATTTACATGTACACGGTTGTTTTCATCTACAGATCTCAGAGTACTTTCAAAGATCATTACACATTACCATCTCAATTTCATAGACTGGAAAAATGAGTCACAGAAAATTTAACTGAGTTCTCTCAAGTCAAAGTGAGTTAATGTCAGAGCCAGAAATAGAACCAGTTTCTCCTGATTCCCAATCCTATGCACAGTCCTCAGGTGACATCCAAAACTATTTCCTGTAATTTTTTTACCTTATATTTATTACAGTAAGTTAGTAAGTACACAATGAAGGTTGAGTGCAACTTGCACCCTTACATTCTTTTTCTGTAGCTCATAGTTTCCCTGAACAAATTTCAAAGTTTGTTCTCAGATTATAGGTGATTTTTGACCCATTGGGAAATGTTTGGGAATATGGGCTTGTCAAATTTTAATTTATGTTAACATGAAAACTACTCCCTTTCTTCATATGTTCTGATTAGAAATTTTGAACTCTGATAGCTAGCGAGATTAAATTAGAAACCTTAAATTTGGCTTTCAGGAATAATTTTCTTTGAGATCTAATGTTCATGTCATGCAAAATAAATTAGAGTTCAAAACTTTTGAGCAAAGTTACTGAGTTTTATCATGGTTACTTATATGTTACTAGGTGCAGATTTAATTTTTTATATTTTTAAATCTGTGTGGAATTTGGAACAATTCCAGTTTATTGTTTTTAAAGGTTTGTAATTTTTTAAATGGTCTAAATTTCCCTCCAGCCTTGTTTGCTTTTAAATCTCAATTACATTGATAGCACAAGCCAAGTTTTGTAATGAACATATTAAATCAGAAAATTAGTCTCCAACTTATAAAACCTTAACAAATAGATCCAGAAAATTTCAGGAAGGATCAGGTTTTCGGACAGCCAAAGAATTAATGAGAAGACAATAGGGTTCCAAATGGGAGCAGGAGTCAGCCAATGCAGTTTAGGAATTTTCTACACAACCACTCAGGACAGCATGTATAGAAAATGCTATATTTAGTGACTTTCAGGTTACGAAATATAATTACTACACTGGCGATTGAATGAGAGTCTAATATGAACACCTTCACTTTAGTGAGACTGGAACTTTGTCAATGACCATGAACACTTATTAGTGTTACTGTACATATCATTCATACATTTACACTTTTCAAGCATGTTGATTCAAGACTGACATGGAGATAAGACAAGGTGGGTGAGATAATATCTTGTATTGGATTATTTTATTCCAATTTGTAAGCTTGTCTCTGCCTCCAACAAAAGTTGGTCCAATTAAAGGTATTGCATCATCCACCTTGTCCCATCCTGGGACAAACAAAGTCATAACAACACTGTATACACAAAGAAGAGTAAGTAACACCAGTCGAATCCATTGCAAAAGTTACTGTAATACTTTGGAGTTGATTTTTTTTAGAGCTCTCTTCCTAATACTGACTTGGTCCAAACCTGCTTATCTTGTGCAATTTAACAAAATTAAAGCCTCTGGTTGAATGCCCGCAGGCCATAACAGACACAACTTTGGCTAGTTCTGCAAAGCTCAACACTGAAGTTCCTAACTTTAGCTCCTTGCCCTTGAATGGAATCCTCACCTGAGTTATGTGCCCAGGTACCATATACAGTGTGTGTGGGAGATGCCAAGCCTCAAAGAATGGGATTTACAAATGAGTTGGGGAGCCAAGGAGAGTGGTTCATCCTAAGCCCCGCCCTTCTAAAAGAGTAGGACACCTAAGTTTGGGTTGGAGGGAGGCACCTATTTTCACCTGGGATTCAGCACTGTGAATTCCTGGAGCTAGGCCACATTAGCGCCTCTCACACAAAAAACTGAGGAGAAGAACTTCTTGTACTGTATAACCCAATGGTTAGACTGCACACAGGCCACAGAGTAAGTCAGTGTCTCCAGGGGTGTGGGAAATGCATATCTAAATTTCCTCTCAGCCTGATTTGGACTAGTGATTGAACCATCTTCTCCAACCTCACATAATCCGTAGCATAGGTGTATAGGGTATTCTGGGGTGACACAGTCTATCTTGTTGAAAATTGTTCCACTTTGTATGAACTACTTAAATATTCAGTGAAGCAGAAACTGGAGCCTTGGTCTTCAATGTAAGTGTCCTCACCACAGGGCTATACAGTTAGATATTCTTCTAGAGGAAGAATATCTAAGTACTTGTACCTCCTTCACTAGCTGTGTTTTGTGCATGGCCAAATCTGACGAGCATATTGTTAGGCAGCCTCTGAGCATCACTACTGGATCATGGCTTGCTGCCAAGATAAGGGGGAAAGTCTACCTTGAGGACAGTGGCAGCAGAACTTAGGTAGCTTTGCGCAAGCCCACCAGCCAAAATGTAGGCACATAGAGGCCATGTCTATAATAAAAGGAAGATCACCACTGCCATGATCTATCTTCCGAAGTTTGATTTAGTGAGTCCAGTTTAGATTCTCTAAATTGAACTTAGAGGGCACCCCCATTGGCTGTCAGTGCTCCTGTTTGTTTGAGGAGTAAGGGAAGCTGATGGAAGCATTTGCTCCTGTTGACCTCCCTCTGTGGGGATGGTGAGGAAATGCAAAACAAGATACGTCAACTCCAGCTATGTAATTAATGTAGCTGAAGTTGAGTATCTTGCTTCAATATTCCCTATGAATGTACACCTTGCTAGAATCTTTACACAATTAGGTAGTGACTGAGAAAGGGTTTTGATTATCAAAATTTTGGAGGCACATGCATAAAATGATGCCTAGATCATTACATTACATAAAAAATTACATTTCTTTTTCACATAGAACAGCTTAACTGGGTTGGGTGTCAGTCATAAGAGACAAATGTTTTGCTTGTTTAATATACGTCATTTATATCGGAGTACTCTTAACATCTTTACATTGAGAACAGAATAATAGATAATTGAATGATGAGAAGCCAAGCTGAGTCATAATATTTGCAATGCAGTAGGTGTACCTGACCTGGCCTGGTTTCCAAAAATCCTTTTATTTGCTGACTGATCACTAAAAGCTGCAGTTAGGAATAGAAAAGGGCAAATGCAACCACTTCCCTGTTGGAATCCTTGAGGTGGAAGTAGTTTGCTAATTAGACAAAAACAAGTTGACAAAACTTTACACGTGAGTAACTGAAAATACGCTTGTTGCTTTTTTACAAGTTCTGACTCTGAGAAGTGCTGACAGATGGATGACATATAAATTAGTGTTCTAAAGGCAAAGAAGCAATAAAAATCAGGCTGACTAGATGGTTATCTACTTTAAAGTTATTTTGATACCCTATTATTATGTATTGACTTTGCCATCAGTGGTGTCACTATAAGCAATCTGATTCCAATCCAGTCTCCATGGAAAGTGAATTTACATAACTATTACATTTAAGGAGTTATTCTCAATCATTGTCCACACTTGTAGAATCCAGAAGATATCTACCTACCTAAATCAGCTGATTAATGGTTGTAATAATGATTGCTGCAAGATATATTCTATTTTCTTATGCAAGATAAGACAATATTTGTTGCCTTATCCACTACTTTTTAAAAGGTGTCCGCATTGACTGATTGCTATAGGGCTGCCATGATGGTGCAGTTGTGGTTCAGTGGGGCTCTCATTATATGCTATTGTTTTCAGGTGCTTATAACTTTGAGGAAAAATATTTTCTGAAATATTCAGAAATTTCTCATGCTTATGCTCATCCTACAGGTTATTATATATTCAGATACATTGTTTGTTCTCTTCTGAATTACCTAAATAATTCAGAAAAAAAGATTGGGTTTTGCATATCAAGATGAGGACTAACAGGAAATAAATTCTCTGATATTCCCCAACAAAAGTTTCATCCAGTTTTAATTTTGAGAGGTAAGAAACAGGATAGAACCCTTATGGATTCCCCCAAACTGTAAATCTCTGGGAACCTCCTGAAGACAGCTGATCATGAATGTGGGGCATCTGTGCCTGTGATCAACTGCTACTTTTCGTTTCTATCTTTTTGGCAGCATGGCCCACACTGTAAGGAAATCTTTCATAAGCAGCTATCACAGCATGTAGGTAGCTCTGTTCAAAAGTTAAGAGATATTACCATTACATTGCCTTTTGTGCAACTTCATTTTGAAGTTTGAAGAGGATGATGCATTCCTCCCCTCCTTCTGACCCTATGCATACACGGTGAAGTATGGAGCTCCTGATTATATATGCCACAATATACAGAACTACACCTCTATATAATGCATGTATAGAATCTATGCAACTCCTAGTGACTTCTGTGGGAGCTAGATAAGGCTGTGTATGAGTATCACTTTAAATAAACACATGAAAATATATTACATTTTTATATCCCATAAAAATAAATGTATACCATTGGCCTATTTCAGTAAGACAAATTCAAAAATATTTAACATTTTTAGCTTGCCTTATGTGATAAAAGCAATATACAGTCATGCACCGATAAATTCTCAACAGCTCTCTGAGATAGTGGGATGAACATTATTATTCCTATTTGACAGGGGAAACAGAGAAAGAAAGATGAAGTGATTTGTCGAAGGCCATACAGAGAGTCCATGGCAGTGTCAGAATTGCCTGACTCCCAAGACATACTCATATAGTCAATGTGCCTTTCATAAACACGGATTCAGCTTTTCAAAATAGTTCCTAACTTGTTCTTTCCCCACCAAGGGCTGTCCACCTCCTTCCCATGCTGCATTGCCTTGTGCATTTGTCTGGGAGCTGACCTTGTCCGTGAAGACAGAGGCAAAAGAAAGCATTGAGTACTTCAGCTTTTCCCACATCATCTGTCACTAGGTTACCTCCCTCATCCAGTAAGGGCCCCACACCCTCTCTGATCACCCTCTTATTGCTAACATGCCTGTAGAAACCTTTCTTGTTATGCTCCACATTCCTTGCTAGCTGCAATTCCACTTGCGTTTTCACCTTCCTGATAACTCCCCTGCATTCTCGAGCAATATATTTATACTCCACCCTAGTCATCTGTCCAAGTTTCCACTTCTTGTAAGCTTCCTTTTTGTGTTTAAGCTCACCAAGGATGTCCCCGGTAAGCCAATCTGGTCACCTAACTGATTTGCTTTTCTTGCTGTGCATCAAGATGGTTTCTTTCTGTGCCTTTAATAAGGCTACTTTAAAATACTGCCAGCTCTCCTGGACTCCTTTCCCTTTCATGTAAGCATCCCAGGGAATCCTGCCCATTAGTTCTCTGGGGGAGTCAAAGTCTGCTCTTCTGAAGTCCAGGGTGTGTATTTTGCTACTCTCCTTTCTTCCTTTGGTCAGGATCCTGAAATCTACCATCTCATGATCACTGCTTCCCAGGTTGTCACCCACCTCTACTTCCCCTATTAGTTCCTCCCTGTTTCTGAGCAGGAAGTCAAGCTGCACATGGCCCCTGGTCGGTTCCTTCAGCCCTTGTACCAAGAAGTTATCCCCAACATTCTCCAAAAACTTCCTGGATTGTCTGTGTACTGCTGTATTGGTCTCCCAACAGATGTCAGGATGATTAAAGTCGCCCATGAGAACCAGGGCCTGCGATCTGGAAGTTTCTCTCAGGTGTCCAAAGAAAGCTTCATCTACCTCATCCACCTGATCCGGCGGTCTATAGCAGACACCAACCACAACATCACCCCTGTTGCTTCCACCTCTAAACTTAACCCATAGACTCTCAACAGTCTTTTCTCCCTCTAAGTACTGGAGTTCCAAGCAATCATACTGCTCTCTTACATACAATGCAACTCCTCCTCCTTTTCTCCCCCGCCTGTTCTTCCTGAACAGTTTATACCCTTCCATGACAGTGCTCCAGTCATGCGAGTCATCCCACCACATCTCCATTATTCTAATCAAATCATAGTTCTTCGACTGGGCCAAGGCTTCTACTTCTTCCTGTTTGTTTCCCAGGCTTCTTGCATTGGTGTACAAACACCTTAGATAATCAGTTGATCACCCTGCCTTCTCCATCTGAATCAGGGGTCCTCCTTTGTTGCTAGTTCCTCCTTGTGATTCTTCCCAGTGTCCGACTTCCTCACTTACCTCAGGGCTTTGGTCACCGTCCCCTAGCAAACCTAGTTTAAAGACCTCTTCACTAGGTTTGCAAGCCTGCCGGCGAAGATGCTCTTTCCTCTCTTGGTTAGGTGGATCCCATCTCTTTCTCACAATCCTTGTGCCCGAAACAGAGTCCCATGGTCAAAGAAACCAAAGCCCTCTCTCCGACACCACTTGAGCAACCACGCATTTACTTCCTCAATTCGACGATTCCTACCCGGGCCTTTTTCTTCAACCAGAAGGATGGACGAGAACACCACTTGCGCTTCAAATTCCTTGATCCTTCTTCCCAGTGCTACATAATCTGCTGTGACCCTCTCAAGGTCATTCTTTGCCATATTGTTAGTTCTTACATGAAGAAGCAGGAAGGGGTAGCAATCCAAAGGTTTAATCACTTTCGGAAGACTCTTGGTCACATCCTGAATGCGAGCTCCCAGTAAGCAGCACACTTCTCGAGATTTCAGGTCTGGACGGCAGATAGATGACTCAGTCCCTCTTAGGAGGGAGTCCCCAACCACCACCACCCGTCTTCTTTTGGGGGTGGTGATCTTGGAACCCCCATCCCTAGAACTACACATCCCATGCCTTCTGGTAGAAGGTGTTCCCTTCTGATTTCTTCTCTGAGAAGTCCCTGCCAAAGCATTCTCCACCGCAGTGCCTGTGGAGAAAGCCTGAAAGTGGTTACTTACTTCTACAGGAATGGGGGATACCTGAGTTGGCCTTCTTCTCCTTCTAGAGGTTACATGCTGCCAGTTTTCTTCATTGTCTTGTACTGCCCTGACTGGCTCTTCAGCCTGTTGTGCCTGTAGGATTAAATGCTGCCTTCTATCGAGGAAGTCTTCATCATCTCTGATAGAACGTAGGGTCGATATTTGGGCCTCCAGTCCTCTGATTTTTTCTTCCAAGGACCCTTTCACTGACATCAGTGTGGGATGGTCAGGAAAGGTGCATGACACATGCATCTTTAGGAACTCCTGCCTCTACAAAAATCTGAAAGCTGGAACATTCTCCCCAGACTGAAATATTCACATAGGAGCTGTTGAAATGCCAGTAGTGATCCATGGAGACCCAGTCTACTCCCTGCTCCTTGGCTCATGAAGCTGTACACAGGAAACCTGGATTGCAGTAAGGAGCAGTTCAACTACAGGCTGAGCAAGTGCAGAATGGTGGTAGAACGTGCTTTTGGGCATTTAAAGGGAAGATATCGGAATCTACTGACTAGGTTAGACCTCAGCAAAAGCAACATTCCTATTGCTGTTGCAGACTCCTGTGTGCTCCATAATATTTATGAGAGTAAGGAGGAAAGTTATATGGCAAGGTGGAGGGCAGAGGTGCAGCTCCTAGCCAGTGATTATAAGCAGCCAGATACCAGGGAAATAAGGAGAGGACAGCAAGGGGCATTGCAAAGCAGAAGGGCTGAATGGCCAGATGAATGGCCAGTTTTGAGAGTTATACATGTTGCTCTTAATTAGATGCCCCTCCATTTTATGAGCTTCAGGTAAACTCTGTAAATCCCTGCTCCCTTCCACATAAGCAATAAAGAGAGTGTTGTTCCGAAATCATCCATTTTTTTATTAAAGGAGCACAGCAGAGCAGAAAAGGAGTCCAGGGTGGGAGCTGTGGGGTGGAAGAGGGGTGATTACAATTGCAAGGACAGCCTTTTGCTTCATGTCACATTCCTCGGGGATGAGTGTGAGGCTTCCTCCCAGTCTTCTAGGGACCATGGGAGAGGAGGCTGTGGAATTCAGTAAGGGGGGAATGTTGATCCACAAGGGCTGGAGGGGTTGCCAGTTTCCTGCATGCTCTCTTGTTCTCATGGTCCGAATGCATCTCCTCTAGCAGCATATTCCTCCACTCACTTAAGTGCTTGCTGTCCTACTGGTTGGATTGCACTTGCTCTTTGAACAGGTCACCCTTAGTCCATTTTTGCATGCGGATTTGTGCCAGCCTGATAGCTGGGGGAACCAGTGGAGTGCACAGCAGGCTTACTGGGTAGCAGAGTAGGGCAGGGGCTTATATGGCACCTGTGTGTTCAGCAACCACCCCTTTGCTGGGAGAATGCAACTTTCCCTTCCGGCAAGAGCATGCAGTTGGGAAGTGGGAAGGGGCCAAGTGTGGTAGCAGGGAAGGAGCTCTCGCAGTGCCCATGTGTTCAGCACCCCCATTTGCCAGGAGTGCGCAACTTTCTCTTCCTGCAGGAGCGGGAAGTTGGAAGAGGGGAAGGGATCCAACTGTGGCAGCAGGGCAGGGACTCACGTGGTGCCCATGTGTTTGGAACCCCCCATTTGCCAGGAGAGTGTAACTTTCACTTTCTGCAGGAGTGGGCGGATGGGGGAGGAGTCTAGGTATGATGGCAGGGCAGGGGCTCATGAAGCACCTGTGTGTTTGGTACTTCCCATCCCATTTGTGGGGATAGTGCAACTCTCCCTTTCTGCAAGAAGGTTTACTACAGAAGCATCATATAATAGCTTCCCCTGCTTCATCCAGGTTGCCATGCATGGTATCAGTCTTCTCCAAATAACACGGAGTGACAGGGAGCAGATGATTATTGAATGTGGAGAGAAACCTGGGCCTTATGCTGCAATGCTTTGTGCTGCAATGATACCAGATCATTTACTGCTGGCTTGGTGTGGGAAGGTGTCCTACTGGAGAATATGGAGTAAGGCAGGCCTCCCTAGAAAACTTGTGGAAGGATTAAAGAGCTCTTCTATGAGATCTTTATGGAGATGTGCAGGGAGGATTCCCTTTTCATCTCTACACATGTTAAAAAGCTGTTCCAGAGACCCCCTGCTGTGTAAGGCACAGTGACCACCACAGATCAAACCCAATTGCCTTAACCCACTTTTAGCATGATAAAAAATATGAACTCACCAGAAGCACCCGTCCTGCCCAACTGTGAGATACCCTGAGAGGAGAGAATTGTCTCCAAAGTTATAAACAGTTCTTGGCTCTCGGTGACATTGGTTATCCAACACACCTGCTGACCATTCTCTCTCTCCCTCCTCCTCCTTCTCTTTCTTATACACCGCTGCCTGAGGCTGCGGGAGGAATATCTTGGGAGGACTCCACAGACTGTTTAGGAAAGCTGGCTAGTTCCTCTCACCAAAGATTACATGCATCTGCCCAGGGAAGCTGATTGTTTGTGGCAATGATCCAGACAGTTCATTTGCCTGTTTTGTCTTTGGTATGACTGCCTCATCTCTCTCATTTTCACTTCTGGGCATTCCTGGCTTATTCTTTCTCTTCCAGGCCCTTTGTGATTTTGGCATAGATATGTCTTTGTTTCTTTTGATGGTTCATAGTTCTGTGAGAATAGATTCCTCTCCCCACACAGCAATGAGGTCCCAGATCAACTGCATGCTTCATGCTGGTGCTTGTCTGTGACCCTGGGAACTCATGGTCAGGTGTACTTCTCAGTTGTGCTGCCTTCTCTGAGGTCTGCTCACCATGCTGGCCACACATGAAATGTAATTCAGAATTTCTCAAGGTTTCTCCTGTTCACCTGGAGAGCAGTATAGAGTTGAAAATCCTGGTCAGAGCAGTCACAGCAGAGCATTGAGACACACCTCCTAGAGGCCAAGTACACTGACGTTTTACAGTGTCTGGACTACTGTAAAGTTGACTGTGCAAGGTCAAATTTAGTGTTATTCCTCATGAAAGCAGAATTACCAAAATTGACTTTAATGGCCCTTACGGTCGATGGAATGAGCTTGGTGGCGTGGACTCATTGTTTAGAAAATCTAATGCAGCTAAGTTCAACCTAAACTCCCATTGTAGACTTGGCCTAACTGGTGCTACAATTATTTTTTTCTTTGTTGCAGAAACTCTAACCATGCTAGAAGTTACTATTGGGATCTGCCTTTACAAGCACGGCTGCCTCAGATTACTAAATAGTTAATGATTATGGTTTTAGTGATGTTTATCTGAACCTGCTAATCACATGATATCATGTTGCGTTCCTCTGCTTCCCTTCAGAGCATCTCTTTCCCCACCCAACCCTTTCTGTTTTCCTCCAAGGGCCACAGGTCTTGGTTTCATCTGTGACCATAGACACTAGTCACTTCATGTTGTAATCACTGTAGTCTTCTGTTTTATGATTTCTGTAAATCCCTATTTTTTATAGTTCAGTAAGTCCATATTACCATGACCAGACTATTTGCTCACATCAAAGAAATGAAATCAAATTTCCTGCCATGTCTCTTGGCTTCCCATTCTTTCTAACCATCTCAAAGTTCAATTAATCATTAATTCTTGATTTTCAATTGCATCCATGAGGTTGTTACTCCTCTTTTTTTAAAATCATAGATAACATACCTATTTCCCCCACTTACCTACTCTGTTTATTCAGTTTTAACTTCCTTTCTCATTCCTTCTTTTATTAAAATCTCAGTTGGGTAACACTATTTTAGAACAGCTGCCCCTTCTCTTTATAATATTTCCCTTTCCAATTTCTGAGCCACTGAACTCCCCTCTCTTTAAATCTCACATTAAAACTTTTTTCTTCAGAATCGTTGTTTCGCTCTGTGTGTTTTGTGCTAACATTTACAGATGTTATTATATAAAAATTGTGGTGCACTGTATCTATTAATTGCTATCATATGAGTGTTTCATTTTGAGAAAACATGTAATAGTTTGTGGAATGCATGTTTGGATCATGAGCTTTTCCTTTTGCTATGAGGACAGCTTGTCAAAAATGATTATGATTATGATTATTAATAACTGTTCACTTCAATACCAATAAGTATTGGTTCTGATCACATTCATGTTCCTTTGAGTTTGGTTCCTGTGTCCAGTCAGAAATAAGAAACAGTTCAAAATTCACACATTGGATGTTGAACAGCAAGACAGAATAAACAAAATGCACAAATAATTTAATCAAATTTAGATAATTAATAATTGTGAGAAAACTGCAGAACCCTGAGGATCTTCATTGGCTGTTAGTTCTAAAGTACATCTACCACACCATAATAGCAAGAAAAGTAATACCAATATAAAATAAGTCTGGAATTTCCAAAGCATGTTGGGACCCTATTAGATAAATGACAACTATAACATCACACAAACATTATCCTGACTAAAGATGCTAGGTAGTTACACCCTTCCCAAGATCATGTACTTCATATGTAAGACAAATAAAGTGTCCTTATTGTTGGCAGGTATACCAACTCACTTGCCAACTCTCACTATTTTATTTTTTTATACTGTAAGTCTGGCTTGTCCTGAGTAATTGGACATGAATGAGGACTCATTTCTTGGGAGACAGGATTAGGGAAGTAAATAGAGGAGCATTGCCCTTGTACTTCCTCATGCTCAGAAATTTCTTTAATCAAAAACCAAAACAACAGTTTCTCATAAATCCCATCTCTCAGAATCTTCATAAATAAGGATATTTCACCTCCTCTACATTCATCAGCCCTATTCTAAATGAACTGTCACTGTCCAAGCAGGTTTTAGGTATTTCTCTAACATACTTCTCTCTATAGGCATATGGCTATAATTTCAATTTTCTTTGAAAGCTTCTTCTGTGGTTTGTATAGGCAATTTACTATCCCTCTGTTTTGAAGCACACTTTCTCATATATCAGTGTCTATAAATCCCATTTTGATATAATTTCATTTCCACATGTTCTTTTACTTCTTTGTCATCCAATCAGCTATTCATATTTCATTCTCCTTTTCCTTCTCAGTGTATTAATATTAATACTTAGAATTCACCTAGCTCTTTTCTTTGATGTCAAAGTGCTTTCCGAAGGATGTTAAGTATAATTATTTCCATTTTACAGATAAGGGAGACACAGTTAAAGAGAGACAAAGTAATTTTCCAAAGGTCACACAGTGAATCTGTGTCAGAGCTGGGAGCTGAAACCAGATTTCATGACTCTCTATCTAGTACCCAATCTACTGAATCATGTAGCTTTTCACATCTGATTCTTTTCACTCCAAACCCTAATAGAAACTGCTCCTCCGTTAGCAAATTATGTCTTATTTTTTCTGCTAGAATAGCATCATCTCCTTTGTTAAGCTTTAACAAGTCTCATCAGTAAAAGCACTCTAATGATATCTAACACCCCACACAAGTGTACTTCAACCTGTCATACTGTCACTCAAATGACTCATCCAGATTTCTAATACATGTTTGCCTGTCTGGTTCCTCAGCAAGTCACATTATAGCTTGAAAGGCAAAAAGTATCCTAGAATTTTTGTTACTGAGGTGCCTTATCCTGTAAATTTCTTTAAAAATAAATAAATGAATATGCTGATGCAGAACGCACCTTCCCAGCTCCTGGTGAGAGTTTGTTCATATTTAATGATAAATGCTTTTTATAGAGACAATTATAAGGACATGCACTTACCATGAGAGCACTCCCTGGTGTCAGAATTGATGTTTTAGGAATCTTCACCCCCTAACACTATCTGGCGGCTTCTTCTTTGGGCCAGAGATTGCCTGTCTCTATATTCTGTAGGGTGGCCCTCTAGCCAGGACACTTGAAAAGTCCATCCCCTACTGTGTTAACAATGGTCAAACTACACATTCAAATCAGTGCAAACTAATAGTTCTTCTTTACCTCTTAGGGACTATTATGGAGTCTTCTGCATTTGCTGTCACACCTGGGCCATACTGAGTTTCTCTTCTACAACTTCTTCCCCAGCAGGATTCTCCCAGTGCCTTTCCCCCCAGGGCTTCTGGCAATTTACATAAAGGAATTCCTGCTCCCTATCTCAGGGCTGCCCCAAATGAAGATTCCTGTGGGTCTCTTCCAGTTTGAATTCCCCAGATCTTTGCCAGAGAAGGAAGTCCCTTTGCCCTTCTCCAGTCTCCTTCCTCACAACTGAGTTCACAGCTCTGTTTCAGTAGTTTTTTCTTTCCTCCCCTGCAGCTGGGGACAGTCATTGTAATTAAGATGCCATTATACTCAGCTGGGGTATAGCTGGTTGGTCACACAAAAGAATGAACCTGGCTTCCTGTAAAGGGCCAACTAGCGTGTGACAACACCCAGAGGCCAAGAACTGGTTGAGATACAATTGTATAAAGTACTGGCTGTATACCCTATTCAGGCATTCATTGCTATCATTAGCATGCTTCTTCTATTTCTTATGACTCTTCTTGATCACCTTCATCAGTCCTGCAACCAATGACAACATGCTGTTTCTTCATTACCTTTCTTCTTGCCAATCACTTCTCTGGTTTGGCAGGCACTGAGATGAGCTTGAGATGCAGGGACATCTGCACATCAGTGCACGTAATACATAGTCTGCAGTTGGATTGTTACTTCCTATAGAATATTGCATCATCTTCCATTGTTGCTCACTTCATCTCCTGGCTAATGTTGTTTTAGCAAATGTAACACATGTTACAAAGCAGCACTAATCCTTTTAGCAAACTGTGAAAACCCTTATTGAATATGCATTTTACTTCCCTGCAAACCAAAAAGCAGTTTTACTTGGAATAGCTTTTTGTTTTGTTTTGTTTTCTTTCCTTTTCCAAAAGGCAGCAGCAAACAACAAAAGGAGAAAGTAATTTTACTCATAGCAAATATGAACCAAGTGAGAATGAATACTAAGAATGCTATATAAGGAACAAACCAGCAATACAAAATAGACCACAATCTTCAAAATCAGTCATGCAAAGACTGAATTAAGGAACAAACATCCGGCTACATCCGGCATGGAGTAGGTAGTTCGAATTAGGATCTCTAATTCGAACTACCGGTACACCTCGTGGAACGAGGAACATGGAACGAGGTGTACCGGTAGTTCGAATTAGAGATCCTAATTCAAACTACCTACTCCGTTCCGTGTGTAGCCGCGGGCACGGAGTTCGACCTAAGGGGATTTAAAAATGGCCCCCGCCCGGCAAGATGCAAATGAAGCCCAGGATATTTAAATCTCGGGCTTCATTTGCAACTTCGAATGCCTACATTAGCCACCCTAGTTCGAACTAGGGTGGTAGTGTAGACATACCCTTAGTATACAGTGGACCAAGTTTATCCCTAATTTATCTTTGTTTAGTCTACTACAGGCTTGCCATGCATAAAGAAGGAAAGGTTACTCACCTTATGCAGTAACTAGAGGTCTTTCAGATATCTGTCCACTTCCAGTGCTCCACTTCAAGACCGCATGTGTCCCTGCACCTTTGATTGAAGATTTTTAGTAACATCCATTCTACATGCACATATGCCTTACACAGCCTCATATCAAGGATATATAGGGCTGCTCAGGCAAATCACCCTCAATTCTTCCTTTACTGCAAAGCAAATTTCAAAGTAGAGAGGAAGGAGGGCCAATAGTAGAGCACACATAAGGGGATCTATAGTGAACCCCAGTTATTGTACAAGCTCAGTAACTGCTCCCTCTTTACGGAGTATTGCTATAAGTTCTACTCTTCAGGTGAGTTCCAAGCAGTATCCCCAAAGGGAGAAGGGAACTTTGGAGGCAGTCTAACGCTGATGACAGAAATGCATTATGAATTGCAACATCTCATCTAGACTGGCATGACCCACAGCATAGTCTTTAGAGAAAGTATGTGCTAAAGTCCAGATTGCAGTTCCGCAAATTCCAGTGAGTAGAAGTAGAGATCTTGTCAGGACTGCCAATTGGGGAGGGAGCAAGGGAAGCAACAGCCCTAGGGCCCAGTGATTCAAAAGAGCCTGGGGGTTCCCGGCTGCTGCTGCTTCATCTACAGCTGCATCAGAGGCCAAAGCCCCAGTCCCTTTAAATTGCCACTGGAGCCCCAGGTGGTGTGCTCTGGGCTCTGCCAAAGATTGATAGAAAAGGCAATGTGCCAGATTTACTGAGACTTCACTGGGCACAGAAGTGGGTGGATGAATCAATAGACAGAAAAGTAGCTGAATTTTACAGGTTAACTGAAATACTAAGTGAAGCTCTTAAATCCGACACAGGAACTAAAGCTGCACTTCACATGACATTGCTAGTGAATCAAGTATAGTAAAAAACAGGAATTGATTTTTCAGGACAATGAAAGCCAAAAAGTTGTGAAAATTATATTAAGACATAATCAGTAGTAGTTTAAATTAGGAAAACATCACATTAGTTGGTCTAATGAGCCTTAGGAATGCATGTTTGAATTTAATTATAGAAAAGAATGTCTATAGTGGATAAACTACCTCCGATCATAAAACAACCTTCTCCCTCCTTGAGTGCTCATGAACTTGGCTGGTTTTGCTTTTCTTGGCACATAGTTAGGGGCCATAAAAAAATGGATGTGAGATTTTCATTACTACTAGAATACTCTCTATGTGTACCAATATCATATGGATCTATATTTTATGTGACAAATGAAAAAAGTGACTTTACTGTTATTGAGGTGTAAATATATGTTAGTTTTAAGGAGAAGTATGTGGGTAGATGTTAACCCATGCTATTAATTTAATGTTTTGAAACAACATATTCACCAATTTAATTATTTAATATCTTGCACTGCTAGGTAAAGCAGAGATTGATTCTAATGTTATCCATTAAAAAAATTATTGGATAAAGCCTAGGCCTTGGTATACACTGCCATACCTGTGTGCCTGGCAAAATGGCCCCATGACTGCTCTAACTTTTGCTGAGGATCAGTTTGGTTTCCTGTCTAGCTCAGGATTGGGATAAAGCATAATGATGTGTAAGAACCACTTGCAACTCCATGTGATATGCCCCTGTGCTTTAGGAATATATGTTTAGAATATAAATATGTATAACTGGAAAATGGTTTGTGCACAACTCATCTTGTAAGGTATCATTTAAAAAGTTATAATCTGCTGAATGTTCATGTTCTATTCATGTGTTTGTATCATTCCTCTATCATTAGAATATGAAGTATAAACCTGTTTTACTAATCTAGATATGCTAAGTGTGGGCCCTTGGTAGTATTCAAGGAACTTAATGGCCCATTACTTTGGACAATGATCTAAGAATAGCATTTTTCCTGTAAGCCTGAATTATTCTTGATCCTGCCAAGACAACTGGCCAGGTCTCCTGATGCTGGAACCCTTTTGGATGTTGTACTTTTCTACTGGAAGCGTGAAAAAGATTAAACTGAACACAAAGGCTTTCCACAACTTTGCCTTTGGAAAATGAGAAATAAAGGAAGGAAACTAAACAATAGGATGCATCCAGATGCCAGAATACCCAAATTTACCATCTAATATGGTGCTTGCAAACACCTGGAACCGAACAATAAGAAGGATTGGGCCCAGGCAGGGAAGGCTACCCAGTCTGTGAAAGAAGCTAATTGAAAGAACTTAAGTATGGGATTTTACATGTAACAAGTTTCTTAGTGTATTAAACTTAGCTGGTGTGTTTTGTTTTATTTTGCTTAGTAACTTACTTTGAGCTCCATGCTATCACTTGCAACTATTTAAATCCTACTTTTTATACTTAATAAAATAATTTTTCTTAATATATCCAGTGCAAAGAATCGTTACCTTGGGGGGTGGAACAGCTGTGCATATCTCGCTTTCATTGATAAAGAGGACAAACGTTTTATGAGCTTGCTCTGTATAAAACATTATAAAGAGTAAAACAGATTTATCTGGGGTTCTGGTCCCATTGGGACTATGCATCTTGGTGCTGTGGTAAGTCGCTCTGACTGATCCTTCCAGACCTAATCTGATCTCAGTGTCTGTATTACTCTACTATGACCCCAACTCTATGCAATTCTGGAGAAGACCAGAGGGTTTGGCTCAGCAGAACAGGGTGGTAGGGTGCACCAAAGGGCAGATAGGCTGGCTCAATGGTATTGCAGCACATCAAGTGACAGTCTCAAGGGGATCTCTGTGACCAAACCCATCACACTTCCCTCTTCTACTGCTGCACTGGGTGTGCAGTAACCAAAGTAATACAACATAATGGTATATGTTCTACTTCAGTTACCTCCCATTAAAAGCACATAACATGGAAATGCTGTGGTATTTTAGGTAACTGCTGATGGCGTTGACTTTTTCATTGATGGTCATTGTTCTTATGGTGTTTTAATATTCTATGTTGTTTAAAGTAATGTTTGCATAAACTGAAGTAACACTGTAAATAGATTTTATGAAGGCAAACATCATGTTCCTGACTTAACTAGGTCTCAGTGAAATACCACACATTAATTTAAACTCAACATATGATCATTAACAAAATAAAGCTTCTTGGATTAGGAACAGGTATTCAGAAAAGTAAGAAATTAATTAAATGTATCTTCATTGGTTCTTTTGTTACATGAGTCTAGCTGGTGTCAGTAATTAACCCCACTGTATGGGAAAAAATGATGCCACACACAGACTATTCTGGGAATATAAAACTGGTGGTTGACATAGGCAACCTGGCATAGACAAAGGCCGAGGTGAAAAGAAGATGGCTCTCTTGGTAAAGAAACCTGAACTCTCAAAGACCTCAGACATTAAAAGTCACTTGAATGTAAACTATTTAATCACAAGACCACATGGCATCATGCAAAATACTGAAACAAAATGATCCAACAAACATACTGAACATTTAAATGCCAGGTACTAAGACCGTAGTCTATTTAAAGTAAAAAATGAGTACTAACTCTAAAAGCAAATGAAATCAGAAATGAGTTTCTGGAAGCAATAGATCCAATTTTAGGTTGCTGTATATCATTATTACCTTAATTAGTTCTATAACATGTATTCACTTCCCAACAGTGATGAGAAACCAGCAAAATCAAGATCGAATGCCAGCAATGCCCCACTGCAATGTATACTGGCCAAACTGGACAATCTCTACGGGAAAGAATTAATGGACACAAATCAGATATCCGAAAAGGCAACACACAAAAACCTGTTGGAGAACACTTTAATTTTCCTGGACACTCATTAATGGATCTCCAAGTCACTGTTTTGTTTCAGATCAATTCCACAAGCGAAATACACAGAGAAGGGTTGGAACTTAACTTCATTCACAAGTTCAATTCTCATGCAAATGGTATGAATCGTGATATCGGATAGCTCGCACATTATCAACTAACCAAACAATGAAGATGCTAATGGTTCTTGATGTCTATGTAGCATCTGGTGCTGGTCATCTTCCTTTCCAAGTGCAAACTAATGGTTCTTATCAACCTCTTGTAACAATTTAGTCTTTAAGGTGCTACTAGACTATTTGTAGTTTTTTAAGTCTTTCCTGTTACAGACTAACCCGGCTATTCCTCTTAAGCTTATCTACTCCCTGTCTCTTTTTTCTTCCTCCCCTCCATTTTTTTCCTCCTCCCTCCTTCCCTTATTTATTCTTGGATCAGGACTTCCAACACTCTGGTCATCTGAAGAAGCGGGTTGTGCCCACGAGATATTATATAGACACTCAGATATTACAGTAAAGAAGTACCTAAATGAATTTGGATTTTCACTTAGAATCTGAAGTAGCTCCATTCAGATAAATTAGTTTCCACTGTTGTCATGTTGCTGTGTCTTCAGACCCAACATACTTAAAATCTGCTACTTCACCAAACAAACCAATCAGCAATGAGGAAACTGGGGTCCTTTTTCTTATCTACAAATAGTCAATAGCACATAAAATACATATTATTGGCCACTTTTGCTGGTTTCCTATCACTGTTGGGAAGTGAATACATGTTATAGAACTAACTCATGATACCATCTACATGTTTTGTTAGTCTTTGAGGCTATGTCTAGACTACATCCCTCTGCTGGCAGAGCGATGTAAATGAAGCACTTTGAAAGTACAAATGAAGCCGGGATTTAAATATCCCACGCTTCATTTGCATAATCATGTAATGGCGCTCTTTCAAAAAAGCGCTATTTTGAAATTGAAACTGCAGTCTAGAAGCAGTTCTTTCAAAAACAGGGTGCTTTTTTGAAAGATCCTGTAAACCTCAAGGCTTTTTCGAAAAAGCGCCATTATGTGATTATGCAAATGAAGCGTGGGATACTTAAATCCCGGCTTCATTTGCACTTTCTAAGTGCTTCATTTACATCCCTCTGCTGACAGAGGGATGTAGTCTAGACGTAGCCTAAGGTGCTAGTAGACTATTTGTTGTTTTTTAAGTTTTTCCTGTACAGACTAACTCGGCTACCCCACTGAAGCTGTATAATCTCTAAATTTAATAACCACAGGCTCATCTTTGTATGTTTTGTTGAAAAGACAATGAGCACTTTTCTCAAAGATGTGTGCCTAACAAAACCCTTTCAGTGAATTGTTACTACTCTACAATACTTAGGAGAATGAAAAGAAGCATATTGGCATTATTACACTCCTAACATTATTACACTCCTAACTTTGTCATTCTTCCAATCTTTTGCTTTTATTCCTTTTTTCTTTTTGTTTTCTTTGACAGTATATATAGCCATGAACAAAACTATTTAGGAAGCCACTGCTGAAAAATTACATGTGAAAAACATATAGGCTATGTCTACACAGCAGTGTTATTTTGGAGTAACTGATCTCATTCTGAAATAACAAAGAGTGTGTTTACACTGCAAGCCATTATTTCAAAATTATGGTAAGCTGGAGCACTTCTTACTCCAACTCCTGGTAACCCTCATTTCACGAGGAGTAAGGGAAGTCAAAAGAAGTGTGTTCTTCCTTTAACTTCCTGCTGTGTAGACAGTTCCAAAAGCCGAAATAAGCTATTTTCTACTTTTGAGTTGCATAGCTTAATTTGACTTTAGCTCTGCTGTATAGATGTACCCATAGACCTATTAACAAAAGAGGTAAGTAATATCCTCAGACTCCTGAATATTTGTCATCTGAAGAAATGGGTTGTGCCCATGAAAGCTCACAATACTATTTATATATTTTTGGTAGTCTCCACAAGACCATTGTTGTTTTTTAAGTTTTTGTTTTGTTTTGTTTTGTTTTTTAGTTACAGATTAACACGGCTGTGCTTCTGAGATTCCTGGATGACATTTTAGGTGCGCTGATGTCAATGGAATTTTTTCCATTGATCTTAGTACATCTAGCTGTCCTGCAGTAAAAACTGCAGGACAGATAGTTAAGAAACAAGACACAAACCCAAAATTGGTTGAGAGTTCTGTGCACAGGCTTCACCAACAAATTGTCAGTTGTAAACTCTGAAGACACTATAACAGCCTTAATGGAGTCTCAGGCAACTCCTTTAGGTACTCTGATCTCTCTTGCCACAAATGTAAGCTTACTGTTGTGATGCATGGTCCCTAGAACCACAGATCACAGTGATATTCAGATTGGTCCCAGTCCCAAAGGACCAGTCCCTTACCCCAGGAACCTTAGTCACTGAGGGTGCATCTATACAGCACCCTTACCTTGAAATAAGCTACACAATTTGCACTACACAAATTGCGTAGTTTATTTTGATGTTATTTTGAAATAGCTACACAGCACCAAATTTTGAAATAAGGCACTATCCGAAATGTCCCTTATCCCTCATGCAATGAGGTTTACAGGGACATCAGAATAGCGAGCCCGTTATATTTTGATATCATGGGCTTGCTCTTAAGATGCAGAACAGCTATTTCATGATAGTGGAGGTATCCCAAAATAGCTTCACTGTTTAGATGTAGTCTTAGATTTCACACTAAAGACAATATTTGTAGTCAATCTACAATGAAGTTTAAAGATTTATGATAGGGTTATTTAGAAAGTTTGAGTAGGTAAAGATATATACGAACACATTAATTCCAATCTTAAGTTTCAAAAAATAATAGAAGCTTCTGTGATAAGCAAGGTCTACATGTTCTTTAGGGCTATCATAGGTTAAGCAGCTGAAGATCCCTTGCTTATGCTGAGAAATCTTGCTCTCCAGAGTCCAAGTTTCTCCTTGTTACAGATTTTATTGCTTACTCACTTCTGCTTTAAATGGCAAACTTAGGTGATGGGAGGAATTAACTTGTACATCTCAGGAATGGTCTAGATAATACTTAGGCTTGGTTTGCACTTTTAAAATTAAAGTAGTAGGAGCCACACGGGAGAGAGCTTTCCCAGAGCTTTATGTAAACCACCTCCATGAGGGGAGTATCAAAGGGCACGTCTACACTTACACCAAGGGGTTTGGTTTGAACTAACGCGTCCCGGCGCGCACTTTCACTTTCGAAACAGCTGTTCAGCGGAGTAACGCGCTGGCTAGATCATGCTAATGAAACGCGGGATATTTAAATCCCCGCTTCATTAGCAATTTCGGTCGCCTACATTTGCATCCCTAGTTCGAACTCGGGTGCAAGTGTAGATGTACCCAAACTGCAGGGATTACAGCTCCCTTATGCCAGGAGGCCATTCACACTGGCACTTCACAGCACTGTAACTTGCTGTGCTCAAGGGCGGGGGAAAGGGGAGTTCACACCCCTTAGCCAGAAAATTGCAGCACAGTAAATTGTCAGTGTAGATTTAGCCTTAGTTCTCCTGTGAGGGCAGGGGACTGGACTGGATGACTTCATGAGGTCCCTTCTAGTTCTATATTTATATGTTTACATCTCCTCTTCAATGGGAGGTGGGGAGAACAACCAACAAGTCTTTTGTCCTCTAATATTTCCCAGTAGCTTGTCTCTGGGGCTACGTCTAGACTGCAAGCCTCTTTCGAAAGAGGCTTTTTTGCAAGATACTTTCGAAAAAGCCTCTTTCAAAAACGAGCATCTAGACTACAACCAGTACTTTCAAAAAAGCAAGTCGCTTTTTCTAAAGAGAGCACCCAGGCAGTCTGGATGCTCTCTTTCGAAAAAGTACAGTTTGCATTACATAAAGCCTTTTTTTGAAAGAGCATTTTCGAAAAAAGGCATTCTTCCTCTTAAAACGAGGTCTTCTGCGGTCGAAAAAACTGCTGCATTCTTTCGATTTACTTTTGAAAGAACATGGCAGCAGTCTAGACGCAGGGGAAGTTTTTTTGAAAAAAGGCCACTTTTTTCAAAAAAACCCTGTAGTTTAGACACACCCTTGTGGATGGACCTTCATTGTGGAGCAGGAGATAATACCTTCTGCTTGGGGCTTGTATTTCACACTAAATAATGCTTCTGTTATGTCTGGGTGATTTGCACAGTTACAGAGGTTTCCTATTGAAACATTTACATATTACTTTATAACCTAGGATACAGATGTTATAAATGAGATTAATGAATGCAGCTCTTAAAAGTATTCAATAAAGTTTAAACACAGTGTAATGGGGTTCAGTCACAGATGACCCCTTGGGGCTGTTCCATGGTGTCCTGATTATGCCACTGATACCTTCTTGCTCTCTTAGGCTCCCCACCACTCAGCCCTGCTGTGACAGATTCCCTGATCTCCCCCAGATAAGGCACAGAGTTGGGGTAACTTCCCCCCCAACACACAAAGAGCAAAGCAGACACTGAACCACTCCAGCTCTGGGAGAATACAGTTCTAAGGCACAGCACCCAGGAAACCACCCCCCAAAAGAGGTCAAAACCACAAATAAACCCGTCTTTCTCTGTGTAAAAGATTTACAGAAAGAAAGTTCATGAGGATGTTCACCCTCTTTATCAATGAAAGAGAGAATATGCACACTGATTCCCCCCCTCCCCCGCCCCCGGTAGCAATTATTTACACTGAGCTTGATAGTAAACAAAGGTGACTTCATTAAATACAAACAGTAGGATTTCAAGTGGTTGTATAACCCTTTTGCCAGGTAGCACTGACAGCAGCCAGGGCCAGGTTCAATATCTAGGAGTTCCTTTTCACCCATCCTACACAGAACTGGCTTGAGCCCCAACCCAGTAGCCTGGGAAATTCACACACACCTCTGGGTGCCTCTGGGAGGCAGTGCTTCCCCACTCACAAGCACAGAGTCTGAGCATAGAAAAGAAACTTTAATGAAAAAGGGAGAGAAGCAACGTGGCATTAACTTGGGAAAACACCACAAACAGAGTTCATAACCAAACCGCGAGTAAACGTCCCAGCTCAAGTGGGTCGAGCAATGTCCTGTGCCTCTCAGGCTCACAAGTCCAGAAATGTAAGTGTCCCATTCACATGCCCAACCTTTCTCCATACCCCACTCACCGTTGCGGCCCTTGGTCATGGCAGACCAGAGCTCAGAGGTGATTTTCAGGTGATTACTCTGGGGGCGGGGGATAGGAGGTGTGTCACCCACTCCATTGGCCACTTGCTGCTGCTCCTGCCAGCCGTTCCCACCAGCCACCTGCCGGCTGCTTCCTCCTGATGACCGCCCTGATGGCAGCCTGCTGCTGCTTTCACTGACCACTTGTCCCACCAGCCACCTGCTGGCCACTCCCGCCAGCCGGCCATCTGTTCTTGCCAGACACCCTTCTGGCTCCCTGCTGCTGCTTCCGTGATGGGTCTGGCTCTGGGCCAAACATAGTGATTTCAGCTCTTTGTGATAGCAGTTTCTCAGTGATTTCAGCTCTTGGCCCACCACATAAACTGGCTAAAAGATTCCCTTCCACTGGAATAATATTTTAAAATAATAAAGAGACCCCCCTTATAAAGTCTATTTTAGTTGTATCCTTAGAATGGAGAGAGAGAGGGGGGAGACAGGTTGAACCAATCTTTCAGCTCACATCTGGAGGACATATAGCCTGCTGGTTCAATATCCTTCTCCCGCAGTGCAATCCATTTGAGTCTGGAAGGGAAAAGCTTGTCTATCCGAGACTCTTTACAATGACAGTGTCTCTCCTGCAAGCACTGGCTGTCATATTTTACAATTCATACATTTAGGGTTAACATGGTTTGTGACCCCGCAACAGCCAAATTAGTTACAACAGGTAGAATACTATTTTAACAATTGACCATACAGCAGGCCTATAGCACTGGCTGAACTGGATTTATATAACCGCACCCAGGATTTCTTTCCCATTCCAGCATGAGCTGTATTTCTATATCAACAGTTGAATACCTTGCAGGGCTAAACAACGGAGTGAGCATAACCACACCTAGGACTCCTTTCCCCTTTCAGCTGGCTGCATTGGAAGCAGTGGTTCAGACTTGGCTTACAGTTGCCAGTGAAAATGGACACAGCAAAGTAAATTGTAGAATTAAAATTAAAAGAAAACACATAGCTAGTTCTAATTCTGTAAAAAACTTATTACAAGCAGTCTCTTACACTGAAGAGCTTGTTCTTATTTCAGGCCAGTATACAAGTCAAAAGATAATCATTTACTCTCACTTGGGTCTCCTGTGGTTCCCTTTTATTTCTTTTGTACCTTAGGGTACATCTACACAGCAGCATTACTTTGGAATAATTGATGTTATTCCAAAATAACATAGTGTGTGGCTACACTACCAGCCTTTATTTCAAAATAATGTTGAGCTGGAAGACTTCTTACTCTGATTCATAGTAACCCCCATTTCACGAGGAGTAAGGGAAGTTGAAGGAAACGTCTTCTTCCTTCAACTTCCTGCTGTGTAGACAGCACCAAAAGTCGAATTAAGCTATTTTGACTTCAGCAGTGCAATTGATGTAGCTCAAGTTGCATATCTTAATACGACTTCAGCCCTGCTGTGTAGACGTGCCCTTAGTGTGCCAGAACCTTCCACAGGCCAGCCAAAGACAAAAGGACTTATAGCTTCCCATTATATTTATGTAGATTCTCTTTGGATGGGAATGTTTTGTTCTCTACCCCCACCTTCCATGGAAAATTACCTGGTTAAACTAGTACCCCACTACCAGGTGGTATGGTCACATGTCTTTGTAAGATCAACGACTGTTTAGACTTAGATGATGCACCATTGAGGTCTCACCTTTGCACATTTAAAACCATAAACTATTTCATACCTCATATTTCTAACTTTTCATTCAAGAATAATACATGCACCCAAATAAGATGTAGAGATCCAGCAGACTGTAACATTAAAATTGATAACTTACATGAGGTATTTTGTCCAAAGTGTCTTTCAGTTATGCATATTTATATTCATAAGTCAATTTCATAAAGTATGGGGCGGGAATCGCCACACACATTTTTATCATTCTAATACCTATTTTAACAATTCTAATAGAAAGGGGAACCATACTAATTTCAGCTATGTATTTTTCAGTATCCAAGTGAGACCTGGGTACCTTGGCAAAAGCTGACATCTGGATTGACAGCCTCACACAGTAGATCAAGATTTCATTCCCAGATTTTTATTTGGTTTAGTATGTTAGCATAAGAATTTTTGCAGGCTGTTCCAATAGAAAGATAAGCTGCAATTTATATATTTAGTATATTTACAGGTGCAAAAAATATCCAAATGCTGCTTTCCTTTGCAGAGGCTGTATTGTGTTTTGTGACATATGGTCCCATAATATTATTAGACTCGCCTTATGTTTTAATTTCTAAAATTTTCTGTTCATAATTTGATTTGATTTGCTATTTCTGGATACAGTTTGTTTACTATTATGTTTTATATGCAAATATCAATGTAACTGCAGAGTCCCCACAAATTTCCAATGACTGGCAAGTTATCTAGAAGCCTCTCAAGAAGCTATATGTTTTTGGTAGAATAGCTAGTTTTAAGATCAGGATATTTCAACCTGAATTTCCCCATTTCTTCATAATCACTTTCTAGCGTAACTATGATATGAATGGGTTTTCACTGATATATTTTCCCAAGAGTTCATAACTTATTTGAGCCTTTGTCTCCCTGTGCTTTTTAGTCTTCACTATGGCTGGAATTCACTCCAGGTTCTCAAGTAAAAGAAATAAAAACACAAAATATAGCAAATGACAAGTGCACACTTCCCATCAATTGTTTTTTTCTGGTCAGCCTCTCTCAACATACCCTATTGTTATTCTTAGTCAGTTCACATTTTCAGCTAAGGTCAGATGATACAAATTAAGAGGTCCTTACAGTAATTACATTTATGAAGACATCTGTCAATAATGTACAGCTTGCATAGAATCCTTTAGAAAAATCTAAAAATATGTTTATAAGATTAAATCTAAAGGTCCTTTGAAAAGGCAAGTGGAAGTTGTGTGGGCGTACTTAAATGTAACAAAAGTTATATATATAACTTATATGAGTTATATATATCACCTCAAATATATATAACTCATTTTGCAATTCAAGTTAATATAAATTATGAAGATTAGAAATGCAAGTAATGTTCAGGATAACTACTGATTGCCCATGTCAGTGAGGAATTGTGCCCCTTTGAATGATTTTTTCCATAGAAATTTGTATTTGTCCAATATTTTCTTAAATATCTCCAATGGTTGGAGCATCCAAAACGTCTCTTCAGAAACTATTCCACATTCTAATAGATTTTAGTTTCAAGCAGTTTTTAATGATATTCATCCTAAATTTTCTTCTTCCCAATTTCATCTCATTTCTTTTAGTTACACTCCATTATACTTAGGGGTAGGTCAAATGAGAAGATTGAATCAATTACAATTGCATAGAGGCAGAGGCCTAATAGACACCACACTTGGGAAGGGGGTTCACTCCCACCAGCTGGGAAAGTGTTTTAAAACTCAGTGCTTTCCAGCTGGGCTGATAACAGGGAATGCAGAAAAAAGATGCCAGTTCAATTAATGATACTGACCTATTTTCCTTCTCCTACCATTGTTCCTTTTGTCCACTAGTACTGTGGGTTGGGTTGGAAGCAGAAGCTCAATGCCATATGTTGCTTAGGCAGCTGCAAACTGACTGCCCATGTTGCTGCCCACCTTCTGTCCTCTGTTTCCTTGGCCACAGAATTGTATATTAGAAGCTTTGCCACTCAAATATATGGACTAGTTTGGAGCCATCTATCCCACAGAGGGGCGAGGCTACCGGGGACCATGGAGATAAAAGGACTCCAGACAAGCAGGTATTCAGACTAGCAAGAGCAAGAGATTTTGGCCCATGATAGAAATTTTATAAGAAATCCAAACTCATGAGATTCCCCCTTCCAGAATGATGTGAGATCACAAGATCAACTGATGTAATCAATTTCTGCTCTTTGGGGGAAAATCTGGTAAGAAAGCTGAAAAGGTTTTGAATCTATTAACTCTTGAACTTTAGCCTTAAATTCAAATGCTAGTCCTGATTCAGCTTCAAACTGGCAATCCAAATCATTGCATATCCTATCTGGACCTACATTAAAAAGCTGCCTTCATCATCCATCTGTAATTCATATTCTGAACAAAAACAAAAATCTCCTTTGAAAGATTTATACAATAGTCACATTCATATCACTTTCACTGGCATCATTTAACACTGACAACACGAGAACAGTGGGATAAATTCATATTCTTAATAAGTTTAAATCCACTTGCTATTCCTTTGTCATCAACTTAATTGTTACATAGTACCTGAATGACAAAAAACAAATGAATCTATGATGCAATAATCTAAATACCTAAGTTGTATCATGTGAAATTTTGCAGGTAATTGTTACATCAGATGATGAATTATATGACACTGTAAATTTATTACATTGCATCATTTAATTATTTGCATGAATACATAATCAATGTGAAAATCACAATTTTGCATGGAAAATTTACAGCTATATTGGAGCCCAGACCAATGTTCATTGATTGAATTAAAAGACTTTCATCAACTTTAATGGGGCCTGAATTACAAACAATCCCTAAGAATACTAGAACTGGAAGAGTTAATAACAAAACACATTTTTGGGGTTTTTTTTTTCAGTTTATTTGTGTGGTTGAGAGTGCATAGACTGTTTCATTGTGTAATTAATCAATCATTTTTTTCATTGCTAAAAAAACCATATATGAACATCAGCAGAGGAGTTGAACAAAACCTAACTTTATTAAATTAAAATATTCAAACATTCAGAACATGCTATTTAAAGGGTGCTCAATGAGAAAATGTGTGTTTTTTTAATATCCAGATGGGAAAATTCAAGTTGAGACTATCCCTTTAAAAGTAGGCTAAACAAAGCAAGGGAGCACACACTATAGGGAATAATTGTGCACTGGGATTGGGTAGATGATTTAATACTGTAGGTTTCTCCAAGCCATAATTTCTGGTAGGCAGACTGAATATGCAGGGCGGACTTAAGGACTTCTCTTTTCCCTGCTTTTCTGTTTAGTACAGAGGTGGGCAGCTGCGGTTTGTATACTACCTGGACTTCAGGGACTGACTCTCTGCTGTGCAAGACTCCCCCAAAGGAAGGAAGAAATGTGGGGAAGAGGAAGAGCTACATTCCTGACTCCCTAGGTACTGTGCGAAGGGACTGACTGGGAATGCAGGATATAATACTTTGCACCATCAGAGAGGCATAACAACCATATAATCTTCCATATGACACAAAGAGCTGAGAAATAGCTCCTTGCAAATTCAGTCCAAAGCTCCTCCAGCACAGGAAGTGTGACTAAAGCAGGACTATGATTTAAAAGCAGAATATAATCTCTAAATTGTCTGAATTGGGATCAGCATCTGAGATGACCTACTAGAAACATATATGTAAAACCCGTGGTGGATACATATTGCTGGGATCCAAAATAAGCTGATCCCCATTTTTTTTTAAAGTTACATTTTCTGTCCAATTCTTTGGATTTTCTTCTGCCATTTCAGCTGTGCCTTGGAAATCTGCAAACTTCTAAGTTTTACTTGGTAAGAGAGATGGTAGTTTTTCCAATGAGCTGCCAGCTTTGAGGCACTCTCATGTTATGTGTGCTGCTTGCCTCTAAAAACAGCTCTACAACCTACACCTTATAGAGAGATCTATTTTTCTGAGATTCAATAAGGAAATGCAATTAGCAATGTTTTAACCCACTAGGCTAATTAAACTGCTCCAAATTACTCAGCAGTAGTTCAGATAGTTGAAAAGCTGGTAGAAAGCACTAATTACCCATCCATGGCATATTTCTGATTCTAGTGCAAAAAATATGGTTGTTGAACTTGCACTGCTTCACTTGCGATTATGTAGCTTTCCAGGGGTTTACATTATCTCATCTCCTGTATATGAAGAGATGCTACAAATTGCAATTATTTTTTTAAAATATTTTTTTGCTGTGTAGAAGTTGATTGAAATATCCTAATAATGTGGATACTCATATTTTGATGCAGAAAGAGCAGCCTTCTCAATACATGGAGGTTTATCAAAGAGAAAAAGCAGTGTTCAGCATGTTGCTCTTTTGTTGTGGATATCACTTCTTGAATATGCATGTGGGCATAAGTACAAACAAATACAAAAAGTAATTCTGTGTATATCATTGTGATGCTGTCTGACTGAAATATTAGATATCTCATTAAAATGTGGCACATGACCAGAAAAGATTAGCCAGCTCATAGACTGACTGACTCAGGGTAAAGTTTGAAAGACTTGTTGGGAATACATGCAAATGATAGTTGGGCTATTAAACAAGGTTAGAGTAGAACTTTGAAATGCAGACCTGTATTGTTAGGCCTTGGATGCTCATGGGGAAAGATACAACAGGACTCTTCATTGTTTTTGCAGATATAGACTAACACAGCTACCCCTCTGAGGGCATGTCTACACTGAAGGACAAAAGTCAAATTAAGCTATACAACTTGAGCTACATCAATTGCGTAGCTGAAGTCGAAATAACTTAATTTGACTTTTGGCACTGTTTACATAGCAGGAAGTTGAAAGAAGAACACTTTTCCTTCAACTTCCCTTACTCCTCGTGAAATGAGGGTTACCATGAGTTAGAGTAAGAAGTCCTCCAGCTTGACATTATTTTGAAACAACGGCTTGTAGTGTAGACACACTCTTTGTTTTTTTCAGAATAATGTTAGTTGCTCTGAAATGACACTGCTGTGTAGACTTATCCTGAGAATTTTCACTGGATTTATGTATAAGGAGGGCACCTTCTCACCTTTTTATAAGAGAAGGCAAACTTGATTTTGGTGCCCTAGTCTAGGATTTGGTACTGTGAATTCTGTGTGGAGGGAGGCACTTGTAGCATCTTACTGATGAGCAAATCAGTTTCAAGATAAAATCTTTGTTAAGAATGGAAACTGTACAGAAACGCTGTTGTAGTTCAGAACGAGTGTCAACCTAATCCTTATGGTCTCTGCTTCTGTTTCATAACTCTACCTTTGTGAGACTCTAAAGAGCAAAAGAGATTCATTTTTTTTCTTGTTAGCTGTTTTCATTTCCTTTTTCCAGAATTCAGGCTGGTGGGAAAAGCCCCTTTCTGGGTGTGCAGAGGCAGCTATCAAAGTCTTGGCATTGTAATGTTACCCAATGGCTCATTTAATTTTGATTAATCTTCTTTATGGGTAAAAGGGAATACCATTCAGACGGATTTAGCATTTTGGATAATATTTAATTTTTTTTCTTGTTTGCTGAGTTATGCAGTTCATAATAAACATTTTACAGATATACAGAAAACAATTAAGTCTTATCTTATAACATGGGGAACAGTCATTACAAGCAGGAAAAATACATATAGCAATTTACAGGCATTTCATAAAATCTAAAACTGTTATAAGTCCAATACTCATCTGAACCATAATAACACAAAGGTGAACTGGGTTGGTTTCCATCAATGAATTTGTCAATGCTCATCTGAGGCCTAGAGCTTTGGCAAGAGCTGGCACCCAGTCTGCCAGCATCACAAATCCTTCCAGCTACTCTCCATTATTTCAAATTGACATTTGGCCTTGTTCACTATAAGGTTATTAGGTTGTACAATTTCCATTATTCTCCCCACTTGTTCCTGTTGTTCTATGGTGGTATAGTGCCAAATTATGTCATCTATGTGCACTTTTGCTCCTACTAGACCGTCTAACATCTGTCTCATTGTACAGTGAAATACTTCTAGAGCTGAACATGTTCCAGGAAGCAGTCTTAGGAAACAGTATGTGCCAAATGGTGTGTTGAAAGTGTAGATCTTGGAGCCCTCTGGGTCCAAGGACATCTGCCAAAATCCTGCCAATTCATTTAATTTATTGGGAATTTGGCTCTTGTCATCTCAGACAATATTTTATTGATTGTATGCAAGTGGAAATACACTCTTTATGTTTTTGTTATGCCCCTGAAAGTCCACACACAACCATACCCTTGCTTTTTCTTTTGATTTCCAAGAAGTGAATCCAATCTGTTGGTTCTCCTATTCTCCAGATTATCTCACCTGCAGTCGTGTGAAACTTTCCATGTAGCATATGCTAGTGGTTCTGTTTCTGGCATGTTACTAGGAGATACCATTTCCTGGGAATACATCTTCATCTGATGATACAATTACTTTTATATCTGATTCCTCTGTCCTTCTAATTCTCTATGGTAAATATTCTCTTGACAAAGACCAAGTACCTCATGTGTGTTAGCCCAGGACTGGCTGCTTGCCTCTGTGAGCCATCACAAAATCTTGGGTTTTTTATCATTTTTCCCTTTGTGTTTAAGTGTCAGTGTGGAATGAGAACGCTGGAATTCTTCTTCCACTGTAATCTTTTAGACTCTTTTCACTCTTCCATTTTTAGGTTCTCCTCTTACTCTGTAAGTTGTTACATTTATTTTCTTCTAAGGCTATGTCTGCACTACCAGGTTATTTTGAAATAAATTATTTTGAAATCATAACTCCCAAAATAACTATTTTGAAATAAGCGTATTCCTCTTCACAAACAGGAATTATTATTTCAAAATAACAAGCCCCTAAGGGTGAGCCAACACTGCACCCTTAGCTCGAAATAAGCTACACAATTTGAGCTATGAAAATTGCATAGCTTATTTCGAGTGTATTTTGAAATAGCTTTTTCCATAATTTGGCACTGTCTACACAGCGCAAAATTTCAAAATAAACTGCTATTCCAAAACATCCCTTAATCCTCATGGAACGAGGTTTACAGAGACATTGGGACAGCGAGCCTGTTATATTTCAAAATAAAAGACGTGCTGTCAAGACATGGAATAACTATTTTGGGATACTGGAAGTATCTTTAAATGGTGCCGCAGCATAGACATACCCTTATTTCAAAATAAGAAGCTTGGTAGTGTGGATACTCGCCTTGTTACTTCGAAATAAGGGAAGTTATTTCAAAATAACCGGTGTAGACATGCCTAAGTGCTTAATTTGTATACCACATAATTGCCATTTGTGAATATTTATTTAGACAGTCTTTTGAGTTTTTAGGCTCTGCCATTATTGCTTTTAAGAATTTCAGCTCTTAATACATACACTTTCCCACTTACTTTACACATTTTAGCTTAATGATTTAGTTTATTACTATTTCTATATATTTGCCTAAATGCTGGGCATTTCTGTCACATGCTGATAAACACATCACAAGCACTGTTCACTGCTTTTCGTGTTTCAGTCCTTACTATGGTAACCAGGAGTACGTCTACACAATGAGCTTATTTTGAAAAAAAGCTATTTCAGAATAATAACTCCCCAAATCTATTTTGAAATAGCTCATCCACACAAATTCCCATCAAAATAGCACACAGCTATATTGAAATAGTGCATCCACACTGATTGGAGCCTGAATCACATTTAAGGTCCCCTGGAAGAACTCCAGGCAGGGAATCGAGACAGCAGTCACTTCCTGTAGCTGCTGCCTGAAGCCAGCTGAGGCTCGTGCTTAAAGGGGCTACCCTCTACAGCCATGTCTCAGGCTCTTCACCTTTGCCTATCTCCTCAAAGTCACCTCACTGTGTGCTCTGGTTGCCCTTACAGGCACTACAGCACTCCAGCCATGGATCTAGACCTGCTGCAAAGCACTCGCTGGCTCTTAGACCTCCTGCCACACCCCCTGGTGCAGTAACTGCCAAGTAGCACTGCAGGAACAGGACCCACAGCTCACTGTGGGGCACCTCCTCACCTCACTTGCAGCCTTGCTTGAAGGCTCACTTGCAGCTCTGGAGGGCTCAGTGGGAGAATGGGGATCTGCCATGGAAGCAGGGAAGGCAGAACAGGGTGCTGAGGTGCTGCACAGAGCTGACAGGGCTTGCTTTCTGCCACAAACTGTTTCCCCTGTGGCTTTAACTTTAAAGGCTGCGGGCCAAGTGGAATGATAGAGTTGTGGTGAGTGTGGACAGAGTGGCCACCAGAGCCGCTGTGAGAAGCCGTGGAGGCCAGTTATTTCAAAATCACCACAGCTGAACTATCTATACACACCCTATTTCGAAATAACTACTTCAAAATAGGCATTATTCCTCGTGAAATGAGAGTTTATTATTCTGGAATAAGAAGCCCGTTATCTTGAAATTATTTTGCAATAATGGGCTTGCTGTGTAGATGCTCATCTTGTTATTTTGAAATAACATTAGTAATTTCAAAATAACATTGTAGCATAAATGTTTCCCAGTTTTCCTGATTTTATAGGGGCGGTCCTGATATTTGGAGCATTGAAATATGTAGCAGAGGGGCATTGCTGGCAGATGATGGCATATATTATATTGGTAGATGTGCAGGTGAAAGTGCACTTCCTGGACACCACGGTGCAAATAAGTGACGGTCACATAAACACCACCCTATACCGGAAACCTATCGACCACTATGTCTACCTTAATGCCTCCAGCTTCCAAGCACGAAGGTACAGCCAAGCACTAAGGTACAACAGCATCTGCTCCAACCCCTCAGACAGAGACCAACACCTACAAGATCTCCACCAAGCATTCATGAAACTATGATACCCGTACAAGGAAGTGAGGAAACAGATTAACAGAGCCAGACATGTATCCAGAAGCCTCCTACTACAAGACAAGCCCAAGAAAGAAACCAACAGAACACCACTGGCCATCACCTACAGTCTTCAGCTAAAACCTCTCCAATGCATCATCAGTGATCTACAACCCATCCTGGACAATGATCCCTCACTTTCACTTGGGAGGAAGGCCAGTCCTCGCCCACAGACAACCCACCAACCTGAAGCAAATTCTCACCAGCAACTATAAACCGCACCACAATAACTCTAACTCGGTGCCAACTCTGCCCTCATATCTACACCAGTAACACCATCACAGGGCCTAACCAGATCAGCCACACCATCACTGGTTCATTCACCTGCACATCTACCAATATAATATATGCCATCATGTGCCAGCAACGCCCCTCTGCTACATACATCAGCCAAACTGGACAGTCCCTACGTAAAAGAATAAATGGACACAAATCAGATATTAGGAATGGCAATATACAAAAACCTGTAGGAGAACACTTCAATCTCCCTGGACACAGTAGCAGATTTAAAGGTAGCCATCCTGCCGCAAAAAAACTTCAAGACCAGACTTCAAAGAGAAACTGCTGAGCTACAGTTCATCTGCAAATTTGACACCATCAGTTTAGGATTAAACAAAGACTGTGAATGGCTAGCCAACTACAAAAGCAGTTTCTCCTCTCTTGGTGTTCACACCTCCACATCAGCTGCTAGAAGTGGGCCTCACCCTCCTTGACTGAATTAACCTCGTTATCTCTAGCCTGATTCTGGCCTGCATATTTATACCTGCCTCTGGAAATTTCCACTACTTGCATCTGATGAAGTGGGTCTTTGCCCATGAAAGCTTATGCTCCAATACATCTGTTAGTCTATAAGGTGTCACAGGACTCCTTGTCGCTTTTGCAGATCCAGACTAACACGGCTACCCCTTTGATACTTGACTTATATAGAATTCTATAACCTGCCACCTGCAGTCCTGATGCTTCACACTTCGTTATCTGGTCACCCCAGTCCTTACCAATTTCATTTCTGCAATTGTTCCTTGTTAGTTTAAAGGTATGGCACTCACAATTATATGCTCAATACTTTTCTGCAGGAGTTTTCTTTGTTTGTTGATTTTTCTCCTTGGCATATCCATATTGCCCTTCATAGTGTCAGATCCCTCCCCCTGAATAACTGTAAACTTTTTTATTGTTACACCCCAGTAAAGCTGATATTTAATGAGAGGTTTTTTTTAATGTTCCCTATCTGCAGTAATGACTAGTTTTATGTATGTGGCATAATATTCATTCCCCTTCATTCTGTGCTCTCATCTTGAACTTATATTTTTCAAAAATAATATTTTTCTAGGAATACAATGATCCTTAAACATTTTAATTATTTCTGCGAAGCTTTCCTCTCGGTCTCCACAACAACTAATATGGAACGCATTGTGCACATTTAGGCCTTCTCTGTATGCCACTGTTAAGAGCAATCTTTTGCTTAGTCAGTGCTTTTGCCCTCCTGGCTTTCATAAACAATGGATACAATGCCACTCTCAAGCATATTCAGCATTTTCCCTGATTACAGTGGTCTATAATTTTTTAGAAGTCGTCTGCTTCAGAGATAAAATGTGCTATTTATTATGTATTTTGATGTGCTGAATTCAAATGCAACCATTAAAACAACTGATTGGCTACTGTTTCCAAGATATTTAAGCTTTTACATTTCACGTCTATGTATATTGTGTAGATAGTAGAGTTTTAATCATAAATTGTAAACCTAGGTCTTTTCATGTGTTTATGGTTGCTTTACATGATAATATTTCACCTGTCCTGTTTATGTAACACTTTAAAAATCAGCAAAAGGATTATATAAATAAAATTTATTATGAGACAAAAGGCAAAAAACTATTATGTACATAGTTTAGTCCTATTCAGTGTCTACTCGGTGCTTCTTGGCTTGTCTCTTGTATTCATTAAATGGAACATCTCTTGTCACTGTCCAGCAATAGTCTGCAAGCATTGATGGGCTCCATTTGCCCTGATAGCGTTTCTCCATTGTTGCAATGTCCTGGTGAAATCGCTCGCAGTGCTCGTCGCTCACTGCTCCGCAGTTCGGTGGAAAAAAATCTAGATGAGAGTGCAAAAAATGTATCTTTAGTGACATGTTGCAACCAAGGCTTTTGTATGCCTTGAGGAGGTTTTCCACCAACAACCTGTAGTTGTCTGCCTTGTTGTTTCTGAGAAAATGTATTGCCACAAACTGGAAGGCTTTCCATGCCGTCTTTTCCTTGCCACGCAGTGCATGGTCAAATGCATCATCTCGAAGAAGTTCACGAATCGGAGGACCAACGAAGACACCTTCCTTTATCTTAGCTTCACTTAACCTTGGAAATTTTCCACGGAGGTACTTGAAAGCTGCTTGTGTTTTGTCCACGGCCTTGACAAAGTTCTTCATCAGACCCAGCTTGATGTGTAAGGGTGGTAACAAAATCTTCCTTGATTCAACAAGTGGTGGATGCTGAACACTTTTCCTCCCAGGCTCCAATGACTGTCGGAGTGGCCGATCTATCTTGATGTAGTCGGAATCTCTTGCACGACTATCCCATTTGCAGAGAAAACAGCAGTACTTTGTGTATCCAGTCTGCCGACCAAGCAAGAGAGCAACAACCTTCAAATCGCCACAAAGCTGCCACTGATGTTGGTCATAGTTTATGCACCTCAAAAGTTGTTTCATGTTGTCATAGGTTTCCTTCATATGGACTGCATGACCAACTGGAATTGATGGCAAAACATTGCCATTATGCAGCAAAACAGCTTTAAGACTCGTCTTCAATGAATCAATGAACAGTTTCCACTCATCTGGATCGTGAACGATGTTGAGGGCTGCCATCACACCATCGATGTTGTTGCAGGCTACAAGATCACCTTCCATGAAGAAGAATGAGACAAGATCCTTTTGACGGTCACGGAACATGGAAACCCTAACATCACCTGCCAGGAGATTCCACTGCTGTAATCTGGAGCCCAACAGCTCTGCCTTACTCTTGGGTAGTTCCAAATCCCTGACAAGGTCATTCAGTTCACCTTGTGTTATGAGGTGTGGTTCAGAGGAGGAGGATGGGAGAAAATGTGGGTCCTGTGACATTGATGGTTCAGGACCAGAAGTATCATCCTCTTCCTCTTCCTCGTCTGACTCAAGTGAGAATGATTCTGGTGCATCAGGAACCGGCAGTCCTTCTCCGTGGGGTACTGGGCGTATAGCTGATGGAATGTTTGGATAATGCACAGTCCACTTTTTCTTCTTTGACACACCTTTCCCAACTGGAGGCACCATGCAGAAGTAACAATTGCTGTTGGCTCTCTCCAAATCATTGGTACTGCAAAAGGCATAGATTTCCTTTTCCTGTTCAACCACTGGCAAAGATTTGTTGCACAAGTGTTGCAGCATATGTGTGGGGTCCACCTCTTGTCCTGATCTCCAATTTTGCAGCCAAAATAAAGGTGAAAGGCTTTCTTAACCATAGTGGTTATACTGCACTTTTGTGATGCAAAAGTCACTTCACCACAAACATAGCAGAAGTTATCTGCACTGTTCACACAAGTACAAGGCATCTCTGCTCACTTTGGCTAAACAGAAATGTGTCCCTTTGCAAAAATCAAACACTGACAAATAAGAGAGCACGACACTGTATGATTTCTAGAACCGATATTGGGCAATTTGTTCAGCAGAGTGATGTAAGCTTCGTTATGATTGCATCATCCATGACTTCTAGGAATAACATGATGCAATTCATATCATGTATGACGCAATACCAGCTTCAGATTGCATCATTCATTGTTTTGCCTAAAAAGCAAGTACTGTCCAAACCCAGTCATAGATTTATTCATAGATCCAGTCAAAGATGTATTTTAGTCGTTTCTGGTTTAAATTGAGATCCCTTCCCTTTATAACTCACTTATCCTCCGCCATTCCCGAGTCAAGGGTCGTATATACTGACCCAATAGCATATCTTGCCAATCAACAATTTTAAGCATCATTTTCGTTCTCAGTTACCCAGAATTAGTAAAGTTTGACTACATTTATTTCAGAAGCATTTTGGCTGTAGAGTAGTGTTATCAAGGCCTGTTGCATAGGCACAGTAGCCATCATCGCAATGTTACCTTTCTCAATACATCTTTTACTCTGCTCTGCCTTCTATTTCTGGCACTATGTTGTATTTTATTGAAGAGCAGGTTCCAAGGTAAACACATAAGTAATCATAGAAACTATGTATAGAAATAAGGTAAAAACATTCTCTATTGGTAGCTTGTGGCTGCCCTGTCTTGGGCTCCTTTGTTTCTGCTTCCAACCAGATACAAGTAGTATGTCACAAGAAAACCAAAGAATGCACTTAGAGTGTACAGGAAGTGTGCATCTCTCATCTTCATCTCACAGCGCGGTGGACTCTCTCTGTCCCAGAGTGAGTTACCCCTCTCCACAGTATTTTAGATGACTCCCTACTCAGTGTGCTGGCTTTTATGACTCATTTGTAGGGATCTCTCTCTCCCCATAACCGTATGGAGAATCTGGGTGTTTAACTCAGGGCAGCGGGTTCTGACAGGTGGCATCTAACATTACATACTGCATCTAACATTAGGTAGTGTTAATTCCCCTGTGTGGATCAAACTCTAAGGCTATGTCTACACTGCAATGCTATTTTGGAATCCTGGAGTATTCTGAAAGATCTATCCTGTGTCTTCACAGTAAGCCCATTATTTCAGGCTTGCTATTGTGACGTCTTTGTAAACCTCATTCTATGACGAGTAAGGGATGTTTTGGAATAGTGCTTTATTTCAAAATTTGGCACTGTGTAGACAGCACCAAGGGTACGTCTAGACTACAGGCTTTTGTCAACAGATACTGTCTAGACAGTGTCAAAGAGTGTCTAGACTACATCCAGGTCTGTCGACAAACCAAGTTGCTTTGTCGACATGAGAGTGTAGACACAAAGGACAGTATAGATGCAATAACGCCTTCTGTCGACAGAATTCTGTTGACAAAAGGCGTTATTCCTCATAGAATGAGGTTTACTGCTGTTGACAAAACTGCTGAGTTCTGTCGACGTTATGTCGACAGAACTCGGCGGTAGTGTAGACGCAGGTACAGTTTTGTTGACAAAAGGCCACTTTTGTCAACAAAACCCTGTAGTCTAGACACACCCCAAATGACGAAACAAGCTATTTTGAAATAGCATCAAATTAAGTTATGCAATTTGTGTCGCTCAAATTGCGTATCTTATTTCGAGTTACGGTGCAGTGTAGATGCACCCCAAGTGTTCATATATGGTGTCTATTTCTGAAGAATGGAAAGATCTATTTGATTATTTCATTGTACAAGGAACAGTTAAAAAATAAAAACCAGGTGCCTAATTCTGATTTCACTTATACCAGTGAAGACAGGGAGCAATCTCATTGAATAAAACTGGCGTAAATGAAATTAGAATATTTTTTTTCAAAATGCTGAACAAATTCCATCTATAAGTTTGCACTCTGTTCTTAGCACAACCGACTATCACAAAACGGGGCATAAATTCTTCTTGTATGGATTATTTATGGATTTGTTATGATTATTTATTATTGATGTAGCAAAAGGATTGTGCTTGGTGCCTTACTGATAAATATAGCAAGATCTCTCAATTGAAGAGCTTCTCTGTAAGGGGCATTGGCTCAGTATACTGACATAAAATAATGGTGCAATTGAACAGGCCTTTTAAGGCTTAGGAAGGCCACAGCTGCAAGACTAACGTTTTATTTATTTATTTTTGGATGACTGGTAATTTATAGACTTACAGTTATTATGAATATCAGACAGCATGTGTTGGAAAGTGGGAACCAAATGGTATAAATTTTGACTATGTAAAATCTTAGTACATTGATGCTAACCTGTGTATCCATTTTTGTAAATTTTCCAACTAGCAGTTCTGTGTGGACTGAGTCCTAAAAATACTGGGCTACAAACCTCATCCAGGTTATGTCGGCATAGCTCTGCTGAAGTCAATTAATCTATGTTGTTTTATACTAACTGAAGATCTGAGATATTAACCCTCTGCTCATGATGAACACAGTTCACAGCTTCTCAAAGGGTGTGTCTAGACTACAGGGTTTTGTCAACAAAAGTGGACTTTTGTTGACAAAACTATACCTGCATCTACACTACCGCCGAGTTCTGTCGACATAAGGTCGACAGAACTCAGCAGTTTTGTCGACGGCGGTAAACCTCATTCTATGAGGAATAACGCCTTTTGTCGACCGAACTCTGTCGACAGAAGGCATTATTGCATCTACACTGTCCTTTGCGTCTACACTCTCATGTCGACAAAGCGGCTTGCTTTGTTGACAGAACTGGATGTAGTCTAGACGCTCTTTGTCGACAGAATCTGTCGACAAAGCCTCTGTCGACAAAAGCCTGAAGTCTAGACGTACCCAAAGAAAACCTAAGTAGAAATATTTTTTTAAAACACAGAATATGTACTGTGCTGCTATGTGGAAGACACTCAACAGGTTTTAGGTCTGATCCAAATTTTGTTGAAGTCAATGATTTGACTTCAATGGGAGTTGACTGGGCTTATTCTGAGGATTGATTCATGTACATGAAATAAGAGTTCTCCTATGCTCTCTCTTTCTAAATGCAAAAGAATAATAGAATCAGATACAGAGCATTTAGGAGAACTTTTATTTGTTTTATAATTGTTCTATATCTACAAAAGAAATACAACATGGACTGACTTCTTCACACTATCATGCCTATACATCTTAGCTTACCTTAGAGGTGAAAGAATAGTACCTTCTACATGTTTCTTCTGCCTTTGTCTTGTCTGTTGAGCCTGCCAATGAAACTCTTAATAAGAGCCTATTGTGATGCTGGCTTTACAAAATCATGAATCTTTAATTCATTTTATTACACACATTATTTCTGGATATTTCTTATACCGTAATTTTCTTAACATCTTCATGTAAGGATTTTGTTATTTACTAGTATAGGCTCCCTGGTGTAATCAGGGTTGATATTGTCTATCTAGTTTTGAGTCAAATACAGTACAGTCATTTCCCAAAACTGTAAATTAGCTCAGAATGTGTCTTTAGATGACAGATTTGCTTACCCACTTCCAGTTGTCACCAGCCTACACTGCATTTTATGAATACGGCTCTTTGGCATGAAAGCCAGTTGGAATGAATAGGTCCTTTGATTAATGGAGGTCTTACTCTAAACAAATACCAATTTCCTAAGTCTAGTTTTTGGATAAATAAAAAATAAATAGTTGACTGGACTCTATTCTCTCTACCCATCAGAATTAACTTTAATCTTCATGTTTTTGTCTACTTAAACTCCCTGCTTTTAGCATTGTAGTTATTTCACTAAACCTAGATAGATTTCAGATTCTTCACTTAATGCTGATTTGACCATACACATATTTAATTATACCTTAAAGGTTGTGAGGTCCCAGTTGTTCTAAACCTCTCACTGAAGTGTGACTGTAATGTTGCAGAGCAATGTCTATTTTTCATTAGTTGATACATTTTATGGATGAATAACAGAATGTCATTCAAATAAATTGTTTCACTTAGAATGTTAAGCTGCAGAAATGAATTGCTTTTGTACACCATTATATAAAGCACAAGGATATACATTTCAGAAACATTCTTAAATTAAAAAAGTTATCAAATGTTACAAAGGCACGATAATTACTTTGCATAAAAAGGAGCCCAATGCCTGGAAACAGTGTGCAAAAGTTAATGCACATTGTGTATGATTATTTATAAAACTCAGGATAAAATGAACTTTTCCAAGCCACAAGGCACATGCATTAAAAGAAAGTCCATTTTTATGGGTAATGACTGGAGCTTTATTATAGGTGCCTCAAAACTATAATACTGGATGAACTAAACATGTATTTGCTTAGATTTGTAAGAAAAAAAAAGCTCTCAGCACATATAGTTTGTGCTTTCAAAAACACATGGTAAAAACATTAGGTTAAACCAATAGCAATATAAATACATGCTAACAGAAAAAAAACACATTCTCAGCTATATACTGAGTAAAGGCCTGGAGGAATAGGTTTTGCATGCATCTGTCAGACCAAAGGAGGGGAATACATTTCAGAGTCAAGGGCTTTCCAAGGAGAATGTCTTGTTCCCAGCATCTCCCAGAGTAATACATATCTAAGTACTGAGGTAAAACAGAAATGTTGGTGGGGGGGGAGGGAAAATGGGATTTCAAGTGCCTAAGAAATGTAGAAGCCAATGTTCCAGAGAACATCAATGAGACCTGTACTCTGAAGTAATGTAAGCACTTTTGAAGAACCCACTCACATTCTCTAAGATACAGAGGACGTAAGCTATAAACTGCTACAAAACAGCTCTAATGAAAAATTGGCTGGAGGGAAGCTGAGACTATTGTAAAATGTTTCATTTTTCTGTGACCTCACTCTTTTAAATCTCTATTTTCATAGTTTCTTTAAAGCTGCAGCCTGTGTGTACAAGGGCCCAAATCCACTATCTTCTTTGAAGGTGGGGACTCTCTTCCCTCTGCCAGCTCACATTGACCTGCCACTATTGCTAACACAATCTTCTCTGGTGCTGTTTTCCCATCATGTTTTCAGTAGTCTAATCCTTCTGCCAAATGTTGTTAGAAGAAAAAAAAAAAAAGGCTGGGTTCAGTTTTCAAGAAATTCTTCCTGAAATCTTAAACACTAGCAATTAATACATCAACAATATCTATTCAGTTAGACTCCCACCCCCACAGGGTGTCTTAAAAATAGTCCCAATCTCCGGCAGTTGTGACTGGGTAATGCATTCTTTATATTCCCTCTTCTTAAGCTGTTTCCTCTGGATTCGTTGTCCTAGACTGGTGAAGTATAAGGATTCCACCAAGGATGGTTGGTTGGAGGGCTGTACCACCTTGCCCACTTGAAGTGATTTAAGCTATGGTTTCTAGATCTGCACCAGAGTCCCTAACACAGACTGCTTCTCTTTCTTGTAGATGTTTTGCCAGGCCAGCTTTTTAGAGAGTGATTGGTGTTATCTAAGACCCTTATCAGAGTCCTTCCCACTAGTGATATAGTCTTCTTAACAAAAGCCCTCCATCTGTCTTATTAGCCCTACCCCAGGCTCCCTCACTCAGCTGTGCCTGACTGATGTCTCAGAGGACAGAGGAATGTTTAATATGAATGGCTTGTTCCTTCCTTTCCAAAATAGGGTCAATGGCCATTTATTGCCCTCAAACTCAAATTCTTAACTGTAGTTTAACGAAAATGACCACACTGTCACAAACCAAAATGCAAATGAGGCCTGGCTCATTCGGTCCATTCTCTTTTCTCTTCAACTGTTGCTAGCAGAGCGTTTCCCTCTTCAGTTCAGCCTCTGCCTTCCAGGAGTTCTCAAGCAGCTCTGTGATGCTCTTTTGATTTCACTGTCAGATGTCAATACTGAGCTTCCTACTTTTTCGGGCTTGATGATAAGATGCTAGTGGTGGAGGTTAGGATGCAACAGGAATGCAGTCATGCCTTCTGTGGCAAGCACTCTCAGGCTCTTAGCATGGTCTCTGAAGTGTTATTCTCATACTACGAACATTGCTTTTGCTTTTTATAGCTGAGTTTCAGCTTGTTTCATCCAGGTGGCTTGTCCCATGTAGGTACTGTGACTCCTGTGTGGCAGCATTGATTGCATCATCTAGGAATGAGATATAAAGCTGGGTATCATCAGCATATCAATAAACAGAATGTGAGCTGAATAGCCAAGACACACATATTAAGTACTGCTAGATGTAACATGGGACAGGCAGAAGTCTGGGCCCATGAAACAGCTATTGGAAAAGGATTTTAACTCTTGTTTTCCTATAAACTAGCAGCCAGCTCCTTAGATTGTCACCAATTATTGTGAAAATGTGGTTGGGGTTTGGGAGGGAAGTGAAAAACAATAGTAAAGAGGTGTTTATGGATATTCATAACCTAGATTTTTAATGGCTTACCACAACTTACCACATATCCATGTATGCACCTGGCATCCAACCTACTGTCTTTCTTCTTCACTCTACTTACTTGCTCCCTTCCATTACCAAAAAATAAAAGGAGCACCCTTTATAATCTTCTAATTTTCAATGAGGACAGTATGCTGGCCATCTGCACAAGATGAACCAAACTTTCTTCTCCATCTCATGTATTTCTCTGCCTGGTACACTCCTGACCTTGGAGAATACTTACTGCAATTTAGCCGCACGGATTTGTTTTTCAAAAACACCTGACTGACTTAAGAGCCTGAGTCCTAATTTGAAAGTTGGCCTAAGCATGTAGGTATTGCTGTGATCAATGTTATAGTGCCTAATTCTAGGTGCCCTATCATCTAGGGAAATCAGGCCCTCAAGAGGACCACTGGGCCAAGGAAAAAAGATTTTCAGAACCCAGCATGCTGAACAGAGAGCCGCCACTTCACCCAACCAGCAGTGAAATGCAGAGAAGGAAGGACAGATCTGTAATGGGTATTTAAGCAACAACACTTCCATCTATCTAGTCTTAGGTGCCTGACTAATCCTGAATGGAGGGAGTCTCAGCTGTGAATCTTCTCCTGGAGTTAGACATCTAAACTAGGTTAGTCTTTTCCTGGGGGGAAAAAAAGACAACCCCTCCTCCTTCAGTAATTAAATGGTTAAGGCACTCCATTAGGATGGGAGAAGCTCGCATTCAAATTGCTGCTCTGCATGATGTAGAGCTGCAAGTTAAACCCAGGTCTCCAATGTTCCAGGTATTGCCCGAACTACAAGGCTCTTGGATATTCTAGAGTGAGTTTTCCCTCAATCTCTCTTCTAGTTCAGTTGTTTAATTTTGTTTAAAGGATTAAATATGCATTAGGACAGAGCAAGCTTGTCAACAGCTAAGTGACACTGCCTGTATACCTTGCTTCTCCGTGTAGCAGAAGTCAACACCCTCCTAAGATATACTTCTACTTTATGCACTCGTGTATTTCTAAATCATAATGGCTTTTCACATGTCCTGTCTTCTTTTTAAAACTTTACTTGAACTTCCCTAAAAAAGATTGAACTATTTTCACTTCATTAACAATTTCTTTCTTTCTTTCTTGCAAATCATCACTATCAATTTCTGAACTTTATGCAAGCAGCACGAGATGGCACTTAAGGCAAGAAAGTGCATGAGCACATTGGAAATTTAAACAGCAGTGAATGAGGGGAAGGAGATGAGTCAGTGATTTATAAGAGTTTATAAATGTTTTATCACCCTTGTCATCTTGCAATGGTGCATTAACCCTGTTACATTTGACAACTTAGGAATGATCACACAATTAGTTATTTAATTTATACTTGCATTTGTGTCTAGCCTGCAACTGGAGGCAGGTATTTCTTAAATAATCATTTTGAATATTAGCAAGAGAAAACAAGAATATGTTTCAGAACTGTCATTTGTGCAAAATAATAAGAAGAAAAACAAGTACAATAGGCACATTTACTATTGTATTGTATTATTACAATTTAAGCTCAATTAAAGTCAAAGATTTTTATAACTGCAATAAAATATTTAGAGGGCCACAATACTTTTCATCTATGAGTTATCAAAGCATGTCACAAACATTAATACATGATGCTTTGCAAGAGGAAGGTATTATTTCCATATTCCACAGGGAATTGTGGCTTGTCTAAAGTTATAAAGAAAGAGCTATGAACTGAGAACAAATCTCCTACTCCAAATCCAGTGCTTTAACCATAAAATCACCATAAATCTACCTGTCAATATAGCATTTTCCCCAAAAAATTTGAACAAATTTATGTGTAAGCAAAATGATGTGACTATATCAGACCATTTTGTCATGTATGAGCAAACAGCACTGATATAAACTATTACAACACAAATGTTAGAATGCTTATTTATTAGATAGTCATTCAAAATGGTGTCAGTATGCTGTATATACTGATTTATAAAGATTAATAAATAAATGGATATATTATTATTTATTTTGTCATGTAACAGTAATATATGCTGTAGTTTTATATGTAAAATTAGAGCTCATCTTTGGAAAATATATCACTTATTTTGAATTATAGCTATTTCACAATATCATCTATTCTAATGAGGTCTGGCATCTCTGACAGAAGCCATTTGTTTTGGGAACTGATGTGAGGAAAAACCAGCAACCTATGGGGTGGATTCAGATTCAGAAATATGACTCCAAATCATACCCTACATTCAGAGAGGTTGTCAATGAAGTTCAAAGTTGGGTCTATCTCTGGGTTAGGAACTTTGGTTATATCCACAGCTACACTTACAGCACGTAGGATGGCAATGCACTCACATACCACAGGGATGTGAGAACAATAGAAGAGAGTGGCATGAGTGGCAGAATGGAAAGCAAGCTCTATTCATTGATCATGTGGGGAAAAGCATCCTTAGTTGTAAGAAAAGGGGAAAAAAGGATTCAATGTGATCAAGAAAGTTGAGCTGAAGAAGATAGTCAAAGAGGTGATAAAAATGACTTTTATTTTATTAAGAAGATAAATGTATATTCCTGAAAACCAGTAAGGCACTCACCTTAGAAAACTAAGTTCAGTAAAACACCATCAGCTTTAATGGTCTACCTCCTGAAAATATTTCTTCCAGAACTTCATATGAAATGAAGCCAACAACCACCTTTGGTCCCAGGATGAGTTGTCTGGGGGCCCGGCTCTGCACCCTTAGAACGTGCATGGCCTCAGAGAGAAGAGGTGGGGCCGGAAGCAGCAGCCCTCCCCAGACCTCAGAGCTGCGCAGCGCACCCGGTGTGTCACTCAGGCAATAATTCAAAGGGACCCAGCTCTCCAGCCTTCGCTGCTGCCATAGTAGCAACAGTGGTGGATGGGACCCTAGGGCCCCTTTGAATTGCCAGGCCCTGGGGCAACTGTCTCCTTTGCCTGTGTATCAGTGGGCCTATTCATATGGAAAGTTGTTGCAGTTAAATACGAACCAGTTCAACTGGGGAAATGTGGGGGAGTGATGGCCCATGACAATATTTGGTTGAATAAGATTTTGTACTGACTGCCTATAAAACACAATGGCTGAGATTCATCTTCCCTTTGGATAGGAACAAGGGTTCTACCTCATTCTGGGACATGTTGGTTGTCTGCTTAAGTTGTGCTCATGTGTATTAGCCTAGTATTGGTCATTACATTACAAAAGAGATACAGCACACTAAACTGACCATATACCTCACCAGCTCCTAAGACAGAACAGGGGGGTCAGATTAGAGCCATTATACTGGCAGTATTTGGCTGGAAGACCCTCCAAAACCAGGGATCATTGGAATAGTTTGTAACAGAATAACTTTGTAATAATCCTTAATATGTACACTCAGAAGTGTGGTTTTGAAGTTTTGGGAGTGCAGAGTGTGTGTGGTTTCATCTATTATCTACTTATTTTTAGGCATTTCATAAAACTAAAAACTGTAGCATCTGCCACAAGAAGACATCGTGATAGCTCTGCAACTCTGAAAAGCTTCTTGACCTTTACAGTCACCTAGAGTGAGTCATTCCATCTTAGCAGACGTCAGTGGGAGTAAGCGTCGCTAAAGAGGACAATCAGATTTTACACAAGTTAGACACATGCACCAAATTAGCTCACCTAAAGATCAGTTAATAGCTAAAGAGTTAGGGAGCAACTTGAATTATGCTAGATAGTTTGTAAGGGGATTTAAGACATGAGCGTTCAAGGTACTGTCTGACAGCAACAGTGATTTGATGATAGTATAGACAGTGAATAAGAACACATCAAAATTACCTCCTTATAGTCTAGGTGCTGGCATCTTTTGGCTCTTGGACCCTCAGGGTAATCTGCTGGCAAGCCACGAGACATTTAGCTGATGTTGACTGTCTGCGGACATAGCCCCCTGCAGCTCCCAGTGGCTATTGTATGCTGTTTCTGGCCAATGCAAGCTATAAGTGGTGTGGGCTGCAGCGGTGTGCTGGCCTATCTGAACTGCTTGAACCAATATGAAAGGCTTCTCCCTATAGACCAATGATTAGTGCATTCAACCAGGATATGGGAAATTGAAGTTCATAGTCCAGTCTGCCTGATGTGAAGTGAAGACTTAAACACAGGCCTTCCTCCTCCCAGAGAGAGCCCTAACTACTGGACTGTAAGACAGTATTCTGGGAAATATTGTAAGAAATATTTAAATAGTCATTCGGTTAACAGGAGAATAAGTATGACTCCATAGCCCAGTGGTTAGTGCACTCAGGTGGGAGACCTGGTTTTAAGTCCTTGCTCCACATCTGGCATATGGGGATCTGGATGTGGATCTTCCGCCTCCTAGGCATGTGCTCTAACTATTAGACATAGGGGAGAGGAAGCAATGCTTCATCCTCCTTGTTTTCTCTTGAGAAAGGCATTTAAACCATCTCATCCCTAACTCCAGGAAAGTGTTCATAGCTCTGAACCCTTAGAGGAGATAGGTACCTCTCTCCAGCCCATGCAAATTCCCTTTGAAGAGTGGAACTTAAGCCACATACCTCTTCTCAGCATTTCTAAGTGGCGAGCTCAGACTGCTCCCTGCTCTGTGTGCTGGCTTCTGTCAGTGCCTTTTTAGATACCAAGCATTGTATGGAGAGCTTGGGCATCTAACTTGGGGGTTTGGATTTCATGAGATGTCAGGGAACCTAAACATTATTGGAACACTTAAGCCTTCCTTATGAGCCTAGCCGCATGCTCTCTTCCTGCTAGGTGTCTTCCACCAACATTTTATTTTCCTTCCTTCCTTCCTTCCTACCATTGTTAAACGAATCATTGCAATCAGACTAGTGACACTTTATATTCACCATCTATCAGCCAAATTCCCTTTCCTAATCTTCACATCAACAAACAAAGAGGGGCACTGCTTAAGCAGAGTTTAAGTATCAAGATGATTTGGTTGTATTTTATGTTCTGAACTCTGTGCTCAGGTGGGGGGGGCGGAATTTTTCGTGACACATTCCTACCAACTCTGTTTGTGCTGATTATTTTGATTTATATAAGGACCCCTAATCTGAACTCCAGGGCACTCTGACAAAACTTAAATTATAACAATTCACATAAAAATGGCAAAATAAAAAAAAATAAGCAGGCAATAAATAACCCAGTCAAACAACTCAACAAGTTAGCACAATAAATAACCAATCAATTATACTGAATGAAAAATATTGACTTTCTCAAATCTCCCCTGCCAGTCAGCATTCTTCAAACTTTACCTCAGATAAGCCAGTTTTTTGGAGCAGGTTTCATGTCGTCTTTATGCATGTGAACTGCGTACCATAACCAGAAAAAAGATATTATTATTATTGTTTAAAATTTTAAAAAGTAAATAGTTTGCCTCATGTTTTGGGTGACTAAGTAGCAATATCTTAAAAAGTCTGATTCTCAGTAAACATCCACTTTCAGAAAACTAGGTTTTCTGAGGGTATGTCTACACTATCAGCTAGATCGATGGGCAGCAATTGATCTAGGTAGGGTTGATTTATCAGATGCAATACATCAACCACTGATCACTTCTCCTGTCAACTCCAGTTCTCCACCAGAATGAGAAGCGCAAGGGGAATCAGTGGGAAAACATCTGTTTTTGATGCACTGCAGTGAATACGCTGTGATCAGTACATCTAAGTATGTCACCTTCAGCCACTCTATTCATGTAGTTGAAGTTGTGTAACTTAGTTCAATCTCCCTCTGTAGCATAGACCAGGCCTCAGATTGGACACCCAAAAATGGAGACACATAAAATGGACACTTTGAAAATCTTGGTTAGCACTATATTATTTCTTATTAATATTAGATGTTTCTTTAGTGACCATCATCATAGTATCAAATCATGTCTGTAGTTTTGCTTAATAAAATACAATCATGTCTGATATCTCAGGGTATGAAGTAATCCCTACATGTGTTGAGAAATCATTTTTTTCTCCATGGACAGGAATGCACAGTTTCACTGTGTTTGTATTTTTAAGCTACCTCTAATGGTGAGTGATCACTACGGTGGACAGAACACTGGTTTTAATAAATTAAAATGTGATGCAGTAGAACAAATTTAATGTTGTTTCAATATTTGTGTCAAGTGTGTTATTGTAAGTAGTTTATTGGAATAAGTGAAAATCCAGTGATACCCTCTAGAGATGAGGGTTTGTCCATGTTACAGAATTCATGTTATTGTGCAGCTCAAAGTCTAGCTGTAGGTATTATATGGTGCATATCCCCTTTTACACTCTTGTGACATATACACATATTTTATAGAGTTCAACATTTTTCCAGGGGAACATTTTGTCATTGGAAAATGCCAGTTTGGTGAACTCAAAACTTTTTGTGGTAATTTGTTGGTTTCAATGACATGGTGTTTAAAAAAATAACCCAGAAAATAAGTATTTTGTTAAAGTCAGCTTTACTGGAGTAAAAGATTTCCATGTTTTGTTTCAAAATAACTTTTCATTTTAAAACTATATTATATTATATTATATTATATTATACACTGTAATCTAATATACAAAGAAAAAAAGTCAAATGGTCCAAAATTGTGTTAAAAGATTTTGTGTCATGGTACATAAAGCTTTATTTTTCTTCCAATTCCAAATTAAACAAATTTGAAATTGTTGAAATTCTTGCTGAATTAAAATTGTAGTTTATGCATAGCTTTAGCTAGAAGGTATGTTTTTTTGACCACATACTCTGACCTCAGGCATAATGCAGATCACAGAATTTCACCTGATAATTTCTACATCAGTTTTTTATTGAGCCACAACATATCTTAATCTTTCTTGGACACCTGTCTGAGATTGCAGAATGAGTTCCCACAAAATCTAATTCTAAAACTCCTCAGGATTTTTTTGATGAAATGCTTTTTCATGAAAAAATGCTGATTTCTTGAAAATGAAACTTTACATGGGAACACATCAGTTTCAGTGAAAATAAAGTTGGGGAAAGGTTCACAGATCCCAGATGGAATTTCTGGCACTCACCTGAGATGCAGGAAAATCTAGTGCTAAGTCCCTGCTCTGCCTGATTTAGAAACTGTTTATAGAGTCTCTTTCCCTTTCTCCTATTGGGGCTGTTCCACTTTGTATGAAAAATTAAATGTTAATTAGACCATAGGTAGAAAGAGACAAATTGGCTGTACCTTGGCCAGAGCAGGAATTTGAATTTGAAACCCACCTCTCACATGAATCCCATAACCACTGGGCCATCGGTTATTGTTTGAGGGTCCGACATGGGCTGGGAGTAGAGCTGGGCCAGAGGCTGGAAGCTGGATCAGCAGCTAGGAGTGGAGCTGGGATGGCACCCAGGAGCCCAACCAGGGCCTGGAGTGGAGTCATTCTGTCAGCCTGGGGCAGGGAGCCATTGGCTGGGACCGGCAATGGTGTCAGCTGACATAAGGGGAGCCTAGGACAGTGGGCCGGCAGCCAGGAGGGGCAGCCAAAAGGGGAGCCAAGAGGGGGGGCTGGCATTAAAGGAGAAGGCATTTACCTCCCCTGGTCAGGCAAACTCCCTCATTCGGGACTAGTCAGATCCTGAGGGTACTGGACCTGGAAGGTCCAACCTATATTTCATCATCTAAAGGGAATGGAAGGTGCATGCTGCCTCAGTTTCTTCATGTAAAAGAGTGCTCCTCCTCCCCTCTGAGAGAGCCCTAGCTGTTTTTGCACTTTCTGGCTTTTCACAAACTATCTCTAAGTATTGGAAGGCAGAATATGATTTTAAATAAATCAGAAATGTTCACTATAATCTGAAACTGCACCTCCTTCTATTCCAAACAAAAAGTGAACTTCTTTGACCTTTCCTTCTTTACTAGAAACACTCAATAGTATGTATATAACAAATAAGAAAATAATACCCTACCTAATGAAAACACTACACTTGCTAACTTCTGCTGGGTTAATTGTGTTAGTATGATCCATTGACTCTCTATGTAAGCAGCCTAAAGTGCAGGATTTTGAAAAATCTGTTGGTATCTAATCTCCTGAAGGGAATAGAATAGATGTTTGTCTCTAGCCCATGTGTCTGGAATCCAAATAATGTTCCTGGTAACAGCAAAACAAAAGGATCAGAGAATCAAAAGAAGGCAGGGGAGGCTTGGATCCATGATTGCCTAGAACTGGCTTTCTTTAGGCAGGTGATCTACAGGACTACAATTAGCTACAAGTAAATTTTTAAGTTCAGTTCTGTCATTAGTGTTGATGATATTTTCTCCCTCTTCTTCCTTGCAAAATGGCATCCGGATGGCTAGTCCCAAACCTGGAGCCTGGTCTGACCCTGCACAAAAACAACATCACTGTGGCTGCCCTCAAGATAGATAGTACCCAACTGGAGGGTGAGCAGAGTTTATATAAGCTCAAGTACATAAAGGTTCTGTTGGAGAAGGTAGCTTCCAACTAGCTAGAACCAATCTGTTCCAGAACTATTCCACCACTAGGTTTGCAGTCTTTGAGTTAGGAATTCTCTTACATGTGAATAAGATGGAGTTTAAGACTCCATATTGGATTCCTATAAACAAATATTATAATAGTATTTAAAATACAACATTATAGCCAAAATTATGCCACAGACTGAACACGATTCTCTCCCTGGGAAGAGAATGAGGGCTTGTTTACACAGTGCATTAGTCTATAGGAGAAGAGTATAAATTCCAGTATGAACTACTGTGTTATATACTACCTGGCCTATGTGGCCTTCTTTCAAAGGGTATTACACTAATGTAGAGAACTTTTAGTGCTCACCAGCAAGTTCAACATGGGCCATTTAGGCTGCATCTACACTGCACCATTATTTCGAGATAACTAGTGTTATTTCAAAATAACAATGCAAGAGTCTACACAGCCATTCTGTTATTTTCAAAGAATTTCAAAATAATGGAAGGCTTATTCTGAAATCTGTAAACCTCATTTGATGAGAAATAATGCCTATTCCGAAATAACTATTTTGAAATAAGGCATGTGTAGATGCTCCACTGCTGCTATTTCAAAATAGTCCCTTACCAGGGACATTCTAAGATATTCCTCCCCAATGCCTCCTGAAGCTCTAAATCGAGATAGTACATCTACATTAGGGAAGCCTGTTTCAGACTAATTTTTAGGCTTTTCTGCTGTGTAGATATGCTATTTCAAAAAAAAAAAGCTATTTTGGAATAGCTATTCTGGAACAGCTTTTTTCTAAATAAGCGTGCAGTGTAGATGTACCGTTAGTGCGCAAGACATTAGTATACATTATATACACCTTTCTTGGGCAGACTAAAGCACCTTGCAGACAAGCCCTGAGAGAAAGGATGGATTATATATCATGTCATATTTTACAACAGGATGAAATTTTCTGGATGAGTATTTTATTTGTCAGAAATGCAACTTTGGGTCAACCAAAACTAATTGCAAATTTGTGTCAAGTTCACTGAACCATTTTTACTGAATAGAAAGTTAAAAAATTTCAACAATGTTGAAACAAAGTTTTTAATTTTGTTTCATCCCAGTCATCTAAAATATGTGAGAAACTGCTCTCTGCCTGTTATGAAAAAATGATTTGAACTTGGAGCTTCCACATTGTAGAAAAGGACTCTAGCTACTGGGCTTAGATTTATTCTGGTATAATACTTTCTGCATCTCATTTTGAAGCTGTTCCACATTTTAAAAATAATTAAATAGTCATCAGTGCAGGTGTGCGTATGTGGTTTTCTAATCTCCTAGGTGACCTTAATCATGAATGGCTGAATTGAAAATATGAATGACAGTGTATTATCAATGGCTTTTGGAAAAAAAGTCCATGAGACTGATGCTAGAGCCTCATAGGTAGGAACTCACACAGAATGTGGGAGATCCACGCTCAAATCACTGCTTCTCCTCCTCTGGTTGGCTTGTGAATTCTTTCCTTTCCTTTGGTCTCAATGCTTGAAAGTAGAAACAAAATTTCTTGGGAAAAAAATGAAACAATTTGTTTTGACATTACCAGCTTTATTCAATTTGTTTTGATGCTAGCTTTTTCTTTTGACATTTCAATTTGCCAGGAATTTTTTTTGAAATGTCATTTTTGTTTTGACCCAGAATAAAGGTTTTTTTTTCCTGCTTTTCAGAATTGCCAGCAAACTGAAAAATCCATTAATGTCCCAGCTCTAATCATGTTATTTAATGGAAGGCACTTAGGGTATGCCTACACAGCAAAGTCATTTTGAAATAACAGCCCTTATTTCAAAATAACTTTACTAGTGTCTACACGGCCAAACCGCTATTTTGAAATAAATTCGAAATAGCGGAGCGCTTACCCTCATTCTGCGAGGAATAACGCCAAGTTCAAAATAGCTATTTTGAAATAAGTGCTGTGTAGACACTTATTTCGAAATAGGGGGCCTCCAGCCTTCCCAGGGTGAGCTGGTGGCCACTTCAGCCTCAAACAAGAACACTTGTCTCCCTCCCCACCTCCCTGGGGCCCTTAAACAGGTAGATTCTGGCCACAGTGCCTGTGCCAGCTCCAAGCCTGCCAGCCCAGAGCCAGCAGTCACTGCCCCTGACCCAGTGGCCCCAAAACATGAGCCAGCAAGACACTGGCAGCCAGCCCTCCACCGCTCCCCAGGAACAGTCTGCCAGCTCCCGGGAGCCTGCCAGGGCCTGGAGAAGGAGGGCGCCTTCCTGGTCCAGGGTGGAGTTCATGGACCTTATTCAGGTTTGGGGGGGATGCCCCCAACATCCATGATCTCTGCACTAGACTGAGGAACGCGGCCGTCTATGGCAGGATAGCTGCCAGCCTGGCCACCAAAGGCCACATGCAAACCCAGGAGCAGGTTTGCATGACAATCAAGTTGGTCCGGTGAGACCCCCAATCCTGAGTCCTGAGCTTCCCCTCTCCCTTCTTCCCCTTGCTTCCCCCTTCCAACTCCCTCCTCCCAGGTTTCTCCCTCCCCTCTCCCACCCTCTCTTCTCTCCTCTCCTGCCTCCTTTCCCCAGTCTTACCAGAGTTTCATTTCCTCCCCTCCAGTTTTCTTAAATAAAGAGAGTTTGTGTTCATGAAAATATGTGTATTTTATCTGACATCAGGAAGGGGGTTAGGGAGGGGTAAGTGGAAGGACGTGAGGGAGGAATGAGGCACAAGCCCCCAGTGGGGCAGACTAGGGAGGCTCTTAGTGCTCCTCAGGGTGGAAGCTCTCCCGCAGGGCCTCCTGGATACTGACAGTCCCCTGATGGACCTCCCGGATGGCAGCCTGCAGAAAGTGCAGCCAGGCTCGAAGCAATGCATCCAAGAGAAGCACCAGAGTACCCAGGGTCAGCTCTGGCTCCATGTTGCAGAGTGCTGTGGTGTCCTGAGTGAGGGCAACCAGAGCACGCAGAGACAAAATGCTTTGCTGTCCCTCATCAAGGTAGGCAAGCAAGCAGGGAAAGCTGAGAACTGGCTGTCCGGAGGGTTCCCTTTAAGCACAGACCTCAGATAGCCTCAGGCAGCAGCCCCACACAGTAAGTCCTGACCGGGTGCCCTGCTGGAACTGGTTCCGGCCAGCCTTAAATGCGATTCAGAGTCCACTCAGTGTGGACGCGCTATTTCAAAATAGCAAAATGCTATTTCGAAATGCATTTTGTGTGTAGACACATTATTTCAAAATAAGCTATTTCGAAATAACTATTTCAAAATAAAATATTTCGAAATAATGCTGTAGTGTAGACATACCCTTAGATATTGTTGGTGATGGCAAAGGGACCTACACAGAACAGAATTTTAGGAAGGTGTCAGTTTACTTTTAAACTTTGAGAGAGAGAGAGAATGCATTACGTCTCACTTTGGTTGTTCCAACATTTAATTACACTTTCTATTAACAATCACAGATAATTTCCTGTTTGAAACTGTGTAACTTCAGCATCTAGTAATTGGCTCTTTTTCTGTTTGTGTTTGCTAAGTTAAAGAGCCCTCTAGAATCAGAAGTTGTCTCGTGTATTTATACATCATGATAATTACATATCTTTCCAGATATTTATATGACATTTTCTTTCAATAATATAAACTGACTGAATTTCTTGAGTTTCTCATTCTAAGGCAGGTTTCCCAAGCCATTCTTGAGGGTCTTTGCTGAATCTTTCACTCGAGTTTGGCAGGAATAAGCTGAGGAAGGATGGGAGCAAGGATTTTCTGACATGTAAATCCTCTCTTCCCAATTATCACAAATGCACAGGGCAGGGTAACGAAGAAGAAAAGTTCTACACAGATTGCAGTAGCCATTCGACTAGAAGAACCTTCATGAGGTAGCTTCACAGCATTCTGCAGGCTGAGTAGTTATTAGCATTCATCTACACCATTCACTTTCCCAGAACTCATCCCCCTCACTTGTAGACACTGAGTTCAGGATCTGAGCCTTAATACATAGAGTATATAGAAATGTTCTTGTTCATTATTATAATCCTTGCTTTTAATCAACTACTCTTAAAAATATTGTTATTATCTTCCCAGTGTTACTTGGTTTCCAGAGCTGTTCTTGTGTATGTGCTACATATTCATTGTTTTCAGCATTCTATATGGGATTGTCTATTAAACATATTTCTACCATAGCTCTGTCTTTTCTGAAAGTTAATGGTACAGACTGAAGAAAGTTCTTTCTTCTAGAATCATACATACATAGACATTGAAAGTAGTATCTTCCACAGAGAGAAGGTGAGTGAGGTAATATCTTTTCTTTGACCAACATCTGTTGGTGAAAGAGACAAGCTCTCATACTCCACAGCTTCTCTTCAGGTGAAGTACTGAAAAGGAGCTCTGTGAAGATTGAGAGCTTTTCTCTTTCACCACCAAAAGTTGGTCCAAGAAAAGACCAACTTCATTCTCTTTCTCTCTCATATCCTGGGATCAATGCAACCATAACACCACTGTCATCTATAGATTCAGTCACAAAACTAATTTCTGTTGATAATTCTAAATCTCTATGCAGGAGTACATCTGTACATCACCTTTAAATAATATTATCTTGTAAACATGAATGAACCATTCAAAAGTGTGCACATAATTGAGAGCAGTAATCTGTTCTTATGTATGTATTTCAGGATTAGTTTTAGAAGTGTGCATTCAGATACAGTATATAGTATTAAATAGAGTAGGACCACGCTTCAGTACTCCTATTTCTTATCCATTCCATAGCCTTTGGCAGTTGATTGTGAAATCCTACTGACTTGCATACATGAAACAGGGCAGATGCACAAATACCAGATTCATCTACAACCGGACCCAGAGTGTGGTGATGCATAACTTCTTCTCCTCTCCAATGTTCCCCTTTATGCTTTGACACTTTTCACTAGCTCTGAGTCCATTTCTACCATCCTTTCAAAGCTCTGGACCATCACGCTCATCAGTGGGTCAGGAATCATATGTATCAGCAACAATATTCCCAATCAGATCCAGATCCACTTAGTGAGCTTGTTTCCTCTAGGATTATGCATATTATTTAGCTCCAGATAAAGCATGTGAAAGTTGGAGTTAAAGCATTCCCAGTCAATGGGGTTAGGAAATGCAAAAAGATTCCATTTGAACTAAAAATCTCATCTCACCATCTTTACATCACATGGTAAAACATGTCTTTGAATCATAATTAGCACAATTATAGATTGTATACACAGACACACATACACAAAAGATATATTATTTTTACATCTATTGCTATAGTGCCTGGAAATCCTGATAGGGAATCATGGTCCCATTCTGCTAAGCACTAGGTATGCATATAATAAAAAAGATAATTTATTTATCTTTTGAGCAGTGACTGACATTCAAGTCATCCTGAAAGTTGCATCAATTTCCTGTTGGAGAAAGAAAGATTTGATTGGAGTTAGGAGTTAGGTTGTGGGGAAATACAGTTCTATGGGTGTTCTACAGAGGGTTGAGGGGTTTTTGGCTGTTTTGTGAACACCTGCCAGTTCACACCTTTAATTACTCAGGGCTGTGGATTACATCTTTTATGTATACAGATTGTATGTGTACAAAACGAAGCCTACTGATGTAGGGGAGGGAAGAGAGCAAAAACATGCACTGGGGACTGGTTCCTGTGCATTTATATTACCTAGAGAGAGTTGTGCTGCAATGGTGATGGATATTATAGAATCCCAGAAGTAGCTAGAAACAAATTGTTAATGCAGTATCTGTAAGGGTACGTCTACATTGCAGCATTATTTTGGAATAATTGACAATAATCCAAAATAACATAGTGCATGTCTACACTACAAGCCTTTATTTCGAAATAATGGAGAGCTGGAGGACTTCTTACTCTGACTCATGGTAACCCCTATTTCATGAGGAGCAAGGGAAGTTGAAGGAAGCGTGTTCTTCATTTGACTTCCTGCTGTGTAGACAATGCCAAATGCTGAATTAAACTATTTCGACTTAAGTTACACAATTTATGTCGCTGAAGTTGCATAACTTAAATGAACTTTAGCCCTGCTGTGTAGAGTATCCTAAGAGATCATATTAATTTTCTTTTTTATTTTCTTTTTTAATTTACCTCAGTTAGATATAATAGCAAACTCTGTTACGCTGGTTTTCTATTCTTTTTTCTGTTTAACAATCAGCAAAACTTGTCATGGTCAGTTTTCAGATTTTCAGACTTGTCTTTCCTAAGTATGTGACAACTGTACAATAGATATCTGATGAAGTAGGTTTAACACATGACAGTGCATGACATAATATATTTTGTTAGTCTCTAAGGCCTTGTCTGCACTACATGGGAAGGCTAAAGTAAGATACGCAACTCCAGCTATGTAAATTACATAGCTGGAGTTGTGCATCTTACACTGAGTTTCCATATTGTCCACACAGTGGGAGGCTGATGGGAGCAAATCTCCACTTCCCTTACTCCTCATGAGGAGCAGGAATACTAGTGCTGAGAGGGGCACCCTTTGAGTTCAATCTAATGGGTTTATACTATACTGCTAAATTGAACCCTGCAAGATCGACCGCAGCAGTGTCGATTTTTTATATAGAATAAACATGCCTTAAGGTGCCATAGGATTGCTCATTGTTTTTACAATAGATATGGTCCATTTTGGGTGGCTAATTGCAGAAAACATTTTTTTTTCCTTTTTGAATTCAGACATAGATGAATTTAAAGTAGATATTCATTTCAGTGAGCAGGGATTTGCATATTTAACTCCCGTTAGCATTATGAGGCGCTCCATACATAAATCCTTGTGCATTGTGAGATCATAATATGGAAATCATTTATCTCAAATGTTATGCTGGTTTTTCTCAAATGCTCCAAGTTACAAGGGATTTTTTTTCATTTTAAACCTAAATGTCTAACTTTATTTATAGCAGAAATGCTGAGTCAGGACCAGTGGTAGCAACTGTCCAAGCACAGGCAGACACTCAGGCTTGAAGGCAGTGCTTTGAAGTCTGCTGACCTGGGCTCAAAGGCTCACTGCTGTTGACTGTGTAGATGTACCCTTAGAGTATAGAAAATTATATTTATATAAAGGTAATCTAGTCCCCATTATTTTAAGGTTCCTAAGTAAGTATTTTTCTTGCTTGTTTCATTTTTGGTCATTGCTGATATTGGGAACAATCCTTTTCTCACTGAAGCCAATATAAATTTTTTCATTGGATTTATTAGACTAGATTATGCTGTCATATACTACGTTCTAAATCTGGACTAGCTACATTGTCTCTGCAGTCATTCTAGATTTACAATGGTATGACTAAGCAAAATTTTGCCCAATGGGAGCAGGACTGGACAATGGATGCCAAATTTTGCCTGTGGCATTTTGATATGCATGCCTTACACACCAGAATATGGAACAATATTCATGACTTAATTTTACTAGCACATGTGCATTTCTGGCAGATAAAATTAACTGTCTCTCTAAATGACCAAAGTCTGCTTTCTTGTGTATCTCTCTATGTTCTACCTGTATCTTGGGTTAAAGTTGAGGGGGTGATCTTGCATACAGATGGGTGTGGGGCGGATGGCGAAGTACAACGGGAGACATTTGACTCTGCACCTAAAGCACAAGACAGGAAACTGAGCCACCATGGTAAAGAATTGTAAAGGGCTTTATTATAGGTAAAGAGTTTCATTAATGAATTGCAGAGTCAATTGCTTGACCACACTTTGGTTCATTATGGAATATAATGAAGAGACCAAATAATCAATATCAGAAAGGTTTATTGCTAAAAGTAAAACATAGCACAGTATAGAAATAAAATTCAGTATGATACCATTTTCTGGGTATCTGTCTTGTGCAACATTGCTACAGTCACCTTAAATGAGAATATTTATAGGATGATTTTACCAGTTACAATACTTCTTTTACATTTCATAAAAATTCAACCCATTTGTTTGTCCAATTCCTTAATTTGTTGCTCTGTACCTTTACCTTCCTTACTTTTGGTTTGGATACTAGTTTTCCAGGTATTGACCCATGAAGGTACTTGGATAAAACTTGATTTTGACAAGTTTCCTGCTTGTTATGCCAAGTTCTGAGGTATAGTATTGTGGAATGTTGTGGGATAATTGAACACAATTCTGGGAGAAAAAACATAGGCCAATTCCTCTCTTATAACTGCCAGACATTCATATAATGTGGTATATACTCACATAGATGTGTTGGCTAACAGTTGGCACAGGTTACATTTTCCCATGAAGCAAGGGAGAAACTAACATATTGTGATTAACTGATTTAGTCCCTGATTAGCAGGGTCAGCAGTTTAATATGATCTTTATTCAAGGAAGGTTATTAACTCAAAATCTATCCCTGTGAAGATCCCTCCGGAGGCTTTCAACCCTCTGTTTTCACACTTTATCTGAATATCTGTTGACCATCACTAACACTAATTATCTCAAGATTCAAGAACTAAATAAACAAATTAAATAGAGAGGAGGTGGAGAAGTTTAGTGAGAACAGAGAATCTAGATTGTGCCCAGATCATAAAAACAGAGTGAGAAAAAGTACTACCAGCAACTAAAGCTGACTAGAGGAATTATTTTCTGAAATAAGCAGTAAAAGCCCTTTTAAGCAATGAGGGCTTGGTCCTGTGCCCACTGAAATCAATAGTAAAGCTTCAGTTGACTTCAGCGGGGCAGAATAAGGCACTACAAGTTCAGGCATTCATAAAAAACTGATGGCAATTAAAAGTAAATTAGAATTTATTAACTATTAATACCAAAATATATAAAGAAAGCACAGAGCTGAAAAAAAAAAACCCTCCTTCATAAAAGATCTCCAAGAAATTCACTTCAAAGGAACTCAGGAAGAATATTTTAATTGCATATGGCTAGATCAACTTTTTTGTTAGATTGGTTAGGTTAAAAAAAAGAAGGGATATTTTTCTACATACAAAAATGCAGATAAATGACCAAATTAATATAAAAGAGCAGCTAAATCACACTTACAGGGATAGATACCATGTTCCTGGATTGTTGTGCACTGTGGGGGTGGAGACAGTGCAAGAATAGATTGAGAATAATGAGAGAATAACAATGAACTCAATATATGTCCATACCAAAATTGTAAATGTTGTTTAAATTGTTCATGCCATTTAATACATTCAAGTAAGGGAATGTCATTAGAAATGGAAGAATTTAATTAGCAGATTAAGCTCCTTGTATATTAGAATACAGGTGAACAAGGAACCAATTTATTCTCATATATTGTTATTAAGAGTGAAAGAAGACCTTAGAAAGAAAAAAACTAGTATTATAAACAAAAAAGTAACAAACAGGCATGACCCTCATAAGGGCCCTTAAATAACAAAAACGTATAACGATTGTTCATAGGTTTAGATCACACCACAATTAATACTGTGAATAAAAATTAAGAGAATTCTGAACAAAAAGCTAGAAGACTTAACTGACTTCTATTGCTAGTCCATGAAATAATTGAATTATTTATTTGAAATCTTAGTCAATACTTTGGAAAGACTGATACAGAATATATACAAAGAAGATTATGATATGAAAGCAGTTATGAAAAGGAATTTTATTAACTTCAAAAAGAGACACTGTAGCACAAGTTGTAACTAGAACAAACAATTGCTAAATTAGAAATAATCCATAACAGATTTAAAATTCTAAAAGGATTTATAAATGAGCCAAACTAATTACCTTACACATATAACAGAAAAAGCTCTAAGATGTACAGAAATTGGAATAAATGAGATACCAATAGCTAGAAAATTAAATTTAAGTTTTTCTGCCAGAACAGGATGAACAAGGCCAAATTATGACTCCCCCTCGCAAAACCAGAGAAGTATTTGATGACTTTTATAGTGCTTTATGTAACAAAGCCCACAAACAGATAATTATATGAAGAATGCTTCTGCGTCAAACTTGCAGAAATTTTAAGACAGATCAAGCAGTACTAGAAGATACAAAAGCTGTAAATATTATGAGAAATGGTGGGGGGAAATGGTGGTGAGTTCAGCGGGGAGGGCAAGCCTGAAGACAGTCAGCGTAGCCAAAATGTCTTACAGACCACCAGCAGGTTATCCTGATTTGCCACGTACCAAAAGTTGTCAACCCCTAGTATAGAGCATAATTGATGCATGCTTAATTTTCAGCTGGGTTTCTACTTAAAGCTCAATTTTGTGTCCCTACTCTAAAATTGACAAAAAAAGACACATTGTCATAAAATCTTTTAGTTAAGGTTTGGGCCTGCGGTGGAATATTTTGAATAAAAGTGATGGCAATTTAATAAAAGTTATGCCATGGATCAGTAACTGGTTAAAAGATAGGGAACAAAGAGTAGAAGTAAGTGGTCAATTTTCACAGTGGAGAGATGTGAACCGTGGTGTCCCACAGGGATCTGTACTAGGGGCCTATGCTGTTCAATATAGTCATGAATGGTCTGAGAAAAGGAGTAAACAGCACAATAGCAAAATTTGCAGATGATACAAACTACATCAAAATTGGTTCACTGCAGACTTTGAAGAGTTACACAGGAATCTCACCAAATTGGTTGACTAAGCAGGAAAATGATAAACGAAATTCAGTGTTGGTAAATGCAAAGTAATGCACAGTGGAAAACAATCCCAACTGTATATATATAAAATGATAGGATCTAAATTACCTATTGCCACCCAAAAAAGTCTTGGAGTCATCATGGACAGTTCTTTGAAAACATCTGCTCAATGTGCATCTATAGTCAAAAAAGCTAATGGATCTCAGGTGCGTCTACACTGCATTGTTATTCCGGAATAACAAGCTGTTATTCCGGAAAAACAATACTAGCTTCCACACAGCAACTGCATTATTTTGAAAGAAAATCAAATAACGCAGGGCTTTTTCCAACCTTGGTAAACCTCATTCCATAAGGAATAATGCCTCTTCTGAAAAAACTCTTTTGGAAGAGGGTGTGTGTAGACGCTCCACTGCTATGTCGAAATAGCTCCTCACCAGGGAGTTATTCTAAGTTATTCTTCTCAGTGCTTCCTGGGGCTCTAAACTGAGGGAGTGCATCCACATTAGGGGATCCTGCCTTGGACTAATTTGGAGGCTTCCCTGTAGTGTGGATGGTCTATTTCAAAATAAGCTATTCCAGAAGAAATCTTCTAGAATAACTTTTTTCCAAAATAAGCTTGCAGTATAGACGTACCCTTAGTAACCATTAGAAAATGAATAGATAATAAGTTAGTAAATGTCATAATGCCACTATGTAGTAAGTCAGCGTGGCCTCCCACTGACCCACAGGAGGAAACTCCCACAAAAAACCCTTGGTAGGCAGTGCCAGAACCACTGGGGGAATAAAAAGAGGAGCTCCAAGCTCAGTTAGGGTATGTCTACACTACAAAGTTAATTTGAAATAACAGCCGTTATTTGAATTAACTTTAATAGCGTCTACACATACAAACCGCTATTTCGAAATAAATTTGAAATAGTGGAGCCCTTATTTCGAATTAGGTAAACCTCATTCTATGAGGAATAACACCTAATTCGAAATAAGTGCTGTGTAGACCTTCCCAGCCCTTCCCAGCCCTTCCCAGTTCCCCCTGATGTCCACTCTGGGCACAATCAGGAAAACTCGTCTGATCCCCCCCTACAGCCCTGGAGCCCTTAAAGGGGCAGACTCTGGCCACTGGGCACATGCAAGAGCCAGGCCTGCCAGCAGCCGCAGACCCTCAGCCAGTGGCCACATGATAGCAGCCAGTGGCAGCCAGCTGTCCCCCGCCCAGTTCCCCAGCACCCAGGGGCCAGCCAGGGGCCGTAGATGGCGCGCGCCCTCATGGACTAGTGCAGAGATCATGGACCTCATTGAGGTTTGGGGGGAGGCCCCCAACATCCATGATTTCCACACTAGGTGGAGGAATGTGGCCGTCTACGGCCGCATAGCGGCCACCATGGCCAGGAAAGGCCACAGGCGCACCCAAGAGCAGGTGCACCTGAAGGTGAAGGAGCTGCAGCAGGCGTACACCAGGGCCACCAGGGGCGGCGCCACAGCAGGGGCTGACACCTGCCCCTACTTCCCCACCCTCGACCGACTCCTGGGGGGCGGGGCGGTCCGCGCCAGCCTGGGAGACAGCGAGCCAGGACCGGAGGGCCCTGACCCAGGCACACCAGAGGGGCCACCACCAGCTGTCCCGGCACCGGAATCGGCAGGGTCATCCAGGGAGGCTATACCAGGTAAGTGCCAGCACTGTCCCCTACCCGGGGGTAAGGCGGAGAGGGAGACCAGGGACCGCGCGTGTGGGCCATGCCTCCCACGGATCATGCAGCCACCTGTGCACATGTGAGCACATGCCATGCCACCCTTGGGCAGGTGGCTCCATCTGCGTGACACCCAGGGGCCATGGCCCAATAGGCACATGCGTGTTTGAAGAGACCTGACACGCTCCTGACCCCGGGGCAGGACCCAGCAGGACGCTCTCCCTTCACACTCCCCCTCTACACAGAGGAAGGGGACATCTCCCCCCCGCCCTGGCCGCACTATACACAGCACAGGGGCATGGATGCGGTCTTGGGGCAGTCCCAGGGAGAGCCAGACATCCTGACCATGGCCTCTGTGCAAGCACATCAGCTCTGATGGTGCAGGGCATGGTCGCCCTCAGGTTGCGGGGGGAGGTGGGGGGCTGGGCATCATCCACTGTGTCCCCAGGGAGAACTGACCACTTCTCTTCTTTCTCTACAGCTGCACCAGCTGCTCATGCAGGGCACACCATCCCATCTGGGACATGATTCCACACCCGCGGCCTGAGCAGGACCACCACCACACGGCAGGGATACTGGGACCAGCACCTGGGGGCCCTGTGAGCCCTGCACTGCACCATCCAGGCCTGGATGCAGGAGGACCTGCAGCTCTGCCGGGAGCAGCTTGCTCAGGATTGAGCCATGAACTCAAATCTGCAGGCCCTGCTGCAGAGCATGCTGCCCCGGGCTGGTCCTGCGCCTGCTGCCTCCCCAACTACTGTTCCTCCTCCCACTCCTGCCCCACCTCCCACCTCTTCCTCCTCAACCTCCACACCCTCCCCCTCAATCTTCACACCCCCCACCTCAACCTCCGCACCCTCCTCCCCATCCCCCGGGGATGCCGAGGCCCTCTCCCCCACCGTGCTGGGAGGCAGTTGGCCAGGCAAGACCCCCAGCCCTGAGTGCTGAGCTTCCCCTCCCCCTTCTTCCCCTTGCTTCCCCCTTCCAGCTCCCTCCTCCCAGTTTTCCCCCTCCCCTTTCCCACCCTCTCTCCTGCCCTCTCCCGCCTCCTTTCCCCTGTCTCCCCAAAGTTTAATTCCCCCTCCCCAGTTGTGTTAAATAAAGACAGTTTATATTTTGGAAAATACATGTCTTTTATTTGACATCAGGAAGGGGGGGCTAGGGAAGGGTAAGTGGAAGGACGAGAGGGAGGAATGGGGCACAAGCCCCCAGTGGGGCAGACCGGGGAGACTGTTAGTGCTCCTCAGGGTGGAAGCTCTCCCGCAGGGCCCCCTGGATCCTGACAGCCCCTCGATGGTGCTCCTGGATGGCAGCCTGCAGACAGTGCAGCCAGGCTGCTGGCAACGTGTCCACAAGATGCAGCAGAGTCCCCGGGAGCAGGTCTGGTTCCATGTTACAGAGTGCCGTGATGTCCCAAGTGAGGGCAAGCAGAGCACTCCGAGACACAAATGCTTTGCTGTCCCTCAGCGAGGTAGACCAGCAAGCAGAGAAACCTGAGAACTGTGTCCGGGATGGGGGGTCGGGTCCCTTTAAGCACAGCCCTCGGCTAGCCTGAGGCAGCAGCCCCACACACTAAGTCCGACCCTGATGTCCTTTTGGCACTGGTTCCAGCCAGCCTTACCTTCAATTCAGGGTCCACTCAATGTGGATGCGCCATTTCAAATTAGAAAAATGCTATTTCAAATTAGTTTTTGTGTCTAGATGCATTATGTCGATTTAGCTTATTTCGAATTAACTAATTCGAAATAAGTTAATTCAAAATAGCGCTGTAGTGTAGCCATACCCTTAGAGCTCAGCTGCCAAGCAGAGCAGAGGTCCTTCTCCAGCCCCAGCGGAAGAAGGCCCTGCCACGCTGCCCTCAGAGGAAGGATTGGGTTGGGCCACCTGGGCCACTGCTGGGCCCTGAGCACTGGTCTAGACTGCCTTGGCCACCGCCGGACCTGGACAACTGGACAGGGCTGCGGAAGCCATTGCCTGGGCCCACAGATCTACCAGGACCCCCAGGGTCTAACTAACTAACATCACTGGGTTCAACATATGGTGAGTATCTGATGAAATTCAATGTCTGTGTTACAATTTAGGTCAGACTACATGACCTAATGGCCCTTTCAGGCCTTCAGCTGTCTAAAAACTATAAAAGCAACAAAAGGACAGAAAAAGAGAATGAAACTGTGCAAAAAATATTTTAAAGGAATGTGTGAACAGGAATACTAAACACTTAACCTGACGATTGCCTTGTGCCAGCCTGTGGTAACATGGTTGCATTGGAGGGATTACAACTCTTTTGTTCCACCTGTTTATCTCAGACCTCTGTGTAGGGTACCTGTGATTTTGGGGACATATCTAAACTGCAAAGAAAAACCCATGGTGCTGAGTCTTAAAGCCTGGGTCAATTGACTTGAGTTCCAGGGCTCGGGCTCAGGGCTATAAGTATCACTGTAAATGTTTTTGTTTGAGTTGGATCCCAGGCTCTGATACTCAGCATGGGATTGGATCTCATAACAAGGCTCCACTGTGAGTGGGAATGTCTACATTACTATTTTAAGCCCCACAGCAGAAACTCAAGGAAATTGATCTAGCTTCTGACAGCTGGTGCATGTCTTTGCAATGTGAACTGTCCTAAGTGAAGGTCTGCTAGTGACACCATAGAAGCCTTTCCTATGTGGTTCTCTTTCTTCATATAATCACATATGATGCATTCCTCTAGAACTTTCCAGTGGTTTCCATAGCTACGTGTTAACTTAGTAAAAGTCTGTTAGAATTTGTTTATCCCTTTAGCTGGTTATTTTTAGACAAGACAATCTTTGATGGCAATCATTTCCCACTCCATATGAGTTTGTCTATGTAAGCATCTTTACAACAATATAGCCTCAGTTCTTTAACACCATGCATCAGCTTCCAACTATTAAGCTTAAATTAAAGTTCTAAAGCAATACACAATTCTTTCCCCGTGGATCAGCATCTGATTATTTTTTTAAGTTGGGCCATAAATAACAATTACAAAAATACAACAGTGTCCATTTACTATTGTGGCTGTGAAGCATTAATTAATATCTGCAAATCCCATTCTTTCATTACAACAAAAGTGCATAGCAGTGCTTGTTTCCATCATGCATCTGTCCAGGCCTTCTGAGGCTGCTCTACAAATCTATGCCCTAGGTTGGATAAGCCTGTCTCAATGAGATCATAGAAACCAGACATCAGATAAGCCTTTTAACTTAAATTATTAACCTGTTTTTATACATACTCAACCAGTGAAAATCAAAGCATGATGTTTTTATGGAGCAGAAATGTGGAAAGAAAAAATATGCTTCAGTTGCTTAAGAAACTAAACTTTTCAAGTTCTTTTTAGGATTTGTAGGTTTGTGAAATGTGTTCCTATAGTAATGCAACAAAAGATTGATAAGATATTCATGAAAACAAAATGAGTTTCTGAAAGTTCAGTTAAGAATGTTTTGATTTATTTTGACTAAAACCTCGTAAAATATATTGGCCAGATTCTGACCTCACTTATACAGACGTAAATCTAGTAACTCTGTTGAACACTGTTACTTTGAAATACCGTAGAACAATTTAACCTTTTTTTTAGTAGAAAAGCACAAATTCAGAGTTGTTACTTCTCTGAATGATGAAAAAGTTAATATTACAAAACAATGGGCCAAATTATACTTTATTATGCTCATTCTGTCTTTTTGGACTCAGTAGGGTTTCATGTGTAATTTGAGAAAAAAAATCAGTCTTTGGTGATTATTAGCTAAAGGTAGAAGAAGAACTAAGAACTAAGAAAGTATGTGTTTATTAATGGATGTAATTCTGAAGAATATTTCAAAGTTTTTCATATGTGACATTCCCTCTGAATGGCCTATCTCCCCCAGGGAAAATAACAAAACTGACAATTTATGTGCATATTAGAGGAAATGTATTAAAAGTTTAAAATATAAAATAGAATTTATTAACTAAGAAAATATGGATAAGAAACTGCAAGTTTTAGGAAAGTAATCAGCATCTCAAGACAGAAGTTTCTTTTGAATATGAATTTTTTCCTTCAAAATCATTTTTGATATCTGATTGTATTAAATACAATATTTTTTGAGGAAGAACGGCTCTTGGGCAAAAAGATTTTTTTGCGCAAAAGGCACCATCTACACAGTGCTTTTTTGCACAAAAACCTCTTGAACAAAAGGGAAAGGAGGAGGAAATGCAAATGAGAACATGCCATATGCAAATGGACACTTCATTTGCATTTGCTCTTCTGCAAGAGGCTCGTAGTGTAGACATAGCCTCAGTCTAGGGTAAGGATACTGGGCAAATACTGCCCTGCTGTGTAGATGTGCCCTAAAAATCCCACAAAAAGTGGAAAGTAAGGCTATGTCTAGACTGCAGGCTTCCTTTGGAAGAACCTTTTTTCTTCTGAAAAACCTTCTTCTGAAAGAGAGTGTCCACACAAAAGCACATTGAAAAGGTGATATGCTTTTTTGAATGGACAATATCTCACATTTAAGCTGTGATTACTATGGATGGAGTGGCCACCAGGGCACCTGTGCTTTTTTCTCTTTCCTCTTCTTGCAAAAGAACTCCTTCTTCCCTGTCCACACACGCCTTTTTCCAAAAGAGCTCTTTTGGAAAAAGGCTTCTTCCTCATAGAAAGAGGATTACCAATGCCAGAAAAAAACCTCTATTCTTTTGATTTACTTTTGGAAGAACGTGATTGCAGTGTGGACGTAACTCAAGTTTTGTTGGAAAAATGGCTGTTTTTCCTACAAAACTCTGTAGTGTAGAAATACCCTCAGTCAGATTACAAAGGATAAATATCAAGTTACTCAAGTAAGGAGCAAGGAGCAAATTTAGAGAAGCAAAAGGATAAAATAAGCTCAATCTAGCTAAAGACATAAAGGGTAACAAGAAAACATTTTATAAATACATTAGGAGCAAGAGGAAGACCAAGGACAGGTTAGACCTGTTACTCAATGAAGAGGGAGAAACAATAATAGCTAATGTGACAGTGGCATTGGTGCTTAACTTCTTTGTTTTGGTTTTCACCAAAAAGATTGGTGGTGATTAGCTACTTAAAATAGTGAATGCCAGTGAAAATGGGCATTCACTAGCTAAATTAGGGAAAGAAAAAGGTAAAAATTACTTAGAAATGTTCAAGTCACCAGTACCTGATTAAATGCACCCTAGAATACTGAAGAAGTTGACTAAGGAAGTGAGCTATTAGCTATTATATTTGAAAAGTCGTGGAAGACGGGAAAGATTCCAACAGACTGAAACTGGGCACATATAGTTCCCATCCATGAAAAAGGGAAAAAAGGGCAACCCAGGGAATTACAGATCAGTTAGCTTATCTTCTTTACCAGGAAAGGCAACAGAGAAAGCAATTAAAGAATCAGTTTGTGAACATATAGAAGATAATAAGGTGGTAAGTAATAGTCAATATGAATTTGTCAAGAACAAATCTCAAGCCAACCTGGTAACTTTTTGGAGAGAGTAAGAAGTCTTGTGGACAGTGGGAAGCGCAAGATGTGGTATATCTAGATTTTTAGTAAAGCTTTTGATACAGTGTCACATGATGTTCTCATTAACAAAATAAATAAATACAACCTAGATGAAGCTACTATTAAGTGGATACATAACTGGCTGGATAATCATTGCCAGAGAGTATTTATCTATTGTTCACAGTCATGCTGGAAGGCCATAACAAGTAGGGTTCTGTAGGGATCAGTACAAGGGCTGGTTCTGTTCAATATCTTCATCAATGATTTAGATAATGACATGGAGATTGCGCTTATAAAGTTTGCGGATGATACCAAGCTGAGGGGTGGGAGTTGCATGTTCTTTGGTGAATAGTATGGAAATTCAAAATGATCTGGACAAACTGGAAAAAATGGTCTGGGGCAAAAAGGATGAAATTCAATAAGGACAAATGCAAAGTACTCCACTTATGTAGAAACAAGCCATTACACACATAAAAAATGGGAAATGACTGCCTGATAAAGAGTACTGCAGAAAGTGATCTCAGGATCATAGTGATCTCAGGATCATAAGCTAACTGTATGCGGGGGAATGGTCCCGCTATTGTGGGGAACTTTTCTGGCTTCTATACTACCCTGGTGAAATGAACCAGCGAAAGGATCTGAGTCACCGCTCCCACTTCTTTTACCCAAAGACCTCCCTGACCCTGAGTAGCCGAGTCCTCGAAATCCCAACAAGGCTGGGCCCAGGTTTCCTGGGGCTTATTCCCCGACCTTGTAGTCACTTAGGGCAGGGGCTAGGGTGTCCCCACTCTGGGGTCCTCTCTTCACACTGGATGCTTTCTTGACCCAGTGATCATTACATACAGATCAAAGCAAATACAATTTATTAAACAGCAACTGATTAAAAAGAAAAGAATAAGGAAAAAATTAAAAAGGTTAAGAGAGAACACATAGCCCCGCTCTGTAGCATGGGGACATCACAAACAGCAGTTTGCAGAGTGTAAGGACAGTTCACAGTCTGTTCCTTATAGGTCCCAGGGCTCTCTCTCAGGCCCTGGCTGTGCTGCAGGGTGGGGGGTAGGGGGGCTGCAGTTGGATACGCTTGCTCTGGCAGTGACCACAGGACTTCAAGCTCTAGGTGGCAGGACCCCTCTCCCAGTTGGAGTTACAATCCCTCTCCAAGTCTGGCCTGCAGGGCCTCTTGGTTGGTGGCATCTCCCTGCCCAGAGCCTCTTTCCCCCCCTTTGCTCGTCCCAGCTGCTCATCACACCCAGCTGCAGACTATGTTGCTTTGCCAGCCTCCAGCTCCTAGCATTGCTCCTCTGACCCCTTTGGCTCTGGTCACTGTAGGTCTGCCTCTCAGCACAGCTTGCACTCCTTGGGCTGTGTGTGACTGACTGTGGTCACTGCAGGTCTACTTCTTAGCACAGGGTCTGCGCTCTGTGGGCGGTATGGGCCTCTGGCTCTGTCATTGCAGGTCTGCTCCTCAATACAGCCTGGACCCCTTGCTATTCTTCTTAGCTCTCTCCCCCTTTGACTCAGACTCAAAAAATCCCAGCACACATGGAGGATGGGACCTGGCCTCCTAATTCCCCCATTGGCCTGTCCAACCTGTCAATCAGGCTGACTTGGAGTGTTGGCTTCTTCCCATTGTCCCTGGGGTTTGTCAGTCTCAGGGTCCTGATTTCTCATGGACCCTTCCCCTTTTGGTACTGGGAGCTGGCCAACCAAAAACTCCCACTGAGTTTTAGTAAGGGGCTAACAGTCCCCTTACATAACTATGGGTCAACAGTTCAATACTATTGCAAAAAAAGCGAACATCCTTCTGTTATGTATTAGCAGGTGTTATCCAGGGAACGAAGTAACGATAATTTTGAAGGTAATTAGACTCGCTCTGACTAGCTGTTAATGATCCCTGAACCAGAAGCAAGGTACGCCTGGTAATCCGTATCTCTATCACTGGCGATTAAATGACCCAATAATCAGGCATACACAAAGTTTAGGGCCAAACCATGTATTAAATTTAAACAGCAAAAACAGGAACAAGAACACGACCCACCCTATCCCCAGATACAAAGAAGATAGAAAAGACCCATACACACAAAAGGTAATACTTTACAAAATGTCAGACAATCGGAGCTCGTGACCTGCAACTTCTAAGCTAATTTAAAGCCTTGAAGGAGGATCAGCGAGGAGATCTCTCGATGTAGTGATCCCAGCCTGTTGGCCTAGGGCTGCCAGAAGATCCTCGACCGTCTAGGATAATGGCTCTCCCTTGATATGGTACTGGTTGGCTCTTCAGCGAAACCGTCTGGTCCAGAAGGCAAGTGGGATTATGACAAAGTCCAAGTCCAAAAGTAATATGACTCCAGCCCAAAAACTCTTACGTGGGATGTTTCCACATGCGGGTGGTACGTGAGTCAAAAACAATAGGCTTCACCACAGTCCATTAATCCATAGATATTATAGGGTACATCTACATTTGCTCCCTAGTTCGAACTAGGGATGCAAATGTAGCCGACCGAAATTGCTAATGAAGTGGGGATTTAAATATCCCACGCTTCATTAGCATAATCTCACCTGTGCGCTATTCCACTCGCCATCTGATTTGAACCAGGAAATGCACTCCGGGACGAGTTAGTTCGAATCAAACCCCTTGGTTCGAACTAACGTTACTCCTCAAAAAATGAGGAGTAACATTAGTTTGAATCAATGGGGAGCGCGTCCCGGAGCGAACTTCCTGGTTCAAATCAGCTGGCGAGCGGAATAGCGCGCGGGCAAGATTATGCTAATGAAGCTCAGAATATTTAAATCCCCGCTTCGTTAGCAATTTCGGTCAGCTACATTTGCATCCCTAGTTCAAACTAGGGAGCAAGTGTAGACGTACCCATACTCAATAGACACGAACACAAAAAGGCATGGAACCTAAGGAACCCAAAGAACCAGAGGAACCCGAACTCTCCTCAGCCCAGACCTTTTATTGGCCTTGCGGCAGGAAAAGGGGTTAACATGCTGACTGCAATATTTGGGGCCGTGTTCAGCTAACGAGAGGGATGAGTGCAACTTTGGTGAGGGGTGCAGCACTGTAGGGATGAGTGCACATGACTTTGAGATGAGTGCATAGATAGAGGGTCGTGTGCAATGCTGACCCTTTTGGCGGGAATCTACACTTGTGATAAAGACACACTCCTTCAAAATGGAAGCTTCACAGGCTCCATTTTGTATACCCTATACATACATTATACATATTGCCTCTACGCAGGAATACACAGGAGTATTGTAAGTAAGGCAGGAGAAGTAATTTTTCTACTCTTCTCCACACTGATTAGCCCTCAACTGGAGTATTACATCCAGTTCTGGGAATTGCTCTTCAGGAAAGAGGTGGACAAGTTGGAGAAAGTCCAGAAAATAGCAAGAAAAATTATTAAAGGTCTAGAAAACCTGACATATGAGGCAAGATTGAAAGAAGTGAGTTTATTTAGTTTGGAAAAAAAGAAGACTAAGAGGGAACATTATAAAAAATTTCAAGTATCTAAAAGGTTGCCACAAGGAGGGTGAAAAATTATTCTCCTTAGCTTATGAGAATAGGACAAGAAGCAATGACTGTATATTGCAGCAGGGGAGTTTTAAGTTGGACAATAGGAAAAACTTCCTAACTGTCAGAATGGTTAAGCACTGGAATAAATTGCCTAGGGAGGTTGTAAATGTGCATCACTGGGGATTTTTAAGAACAGGTTAGACAAACACCTGAAGCAAGTGTTTTACAGATTATAAACCTGTGGCTTCCTTGCCTTAATGCTGAACATAACTAAGATAATAAAGACAAACTAGCCTTTTGAGCTAGAGTACTGAGATTTTAAAAAAATCCTTACATAAATGAAATAATTTACTTTACTTTTCTCAATCATAAGATTTAAATATTTTTTTGTAAAATGTATATTTCTATAGTAGCTTTTCCCAACAAGCATTTATAATTTTCAGAAAAAATATAAACTAAGTTTCAAAGATGCAAGATTTTTCTTGGTGGTGATTTTGTACTAATGACAGACACATTTTTAAATAACTTTTTTTTCTCTTGAAAGGATAAGAATCAGTAGATGAAAGACAAATATTTTATTTTGCCTTTTTTTGCAGTGCATTCTTCCCTTTGTGTGTGGGACATTTCTCAAATTTCTTTTGTATAAGGATTTTATGATTTGCAGACTTCAACTATTTTATAACTCATTAAATTCATTGTCTGTGTTGATAGACAAATCTATCATAGTAACAAACTATTTGCTTATCCAATAATAAATATTATTATTGTTAATAATAATTTTACTATTTCATTATGTTGTAGATAGCTTATAATAAAAAACTTGATTTTCTGCAGTGACTTAATAGGTTAAGCAAACACATCTCAGTGCTAAACTGCTTGGTAGCACTAGTCACAGCTGAGTAGAGGCAGCTGCAAAATAAGTACTAAAAGCAGTTCCCATCCTGCTTTAAACTACAGGAGCTTGTAATGATTCTAAAGGGCCATTACATTGGTTGCGTTCCTGACACACCCGTGGAATATCTCCAATATTTTCCCACTTCCACCTTGCAGGCCTCCTACATGTGATGTAGAGCCAGCTTTGTGCCCATGTCTAGGAACACTTCAAGCATAGCCAAAATGGCTTCCCAAAATGGTTTGTTGCACATAAATATTTAAACAATAATTTTCTTCCCTTCTTCTGGCTATTGAACACAGGGGTTGGCAACCTTCAGTTTGCAGCCTTTCCATGGCTGCAGCTTGACATTTCCGGCCAATGGGAACAGCAGGAAGCAGCAGCCAGCAAATCTCTGCAGCCCGTGCCACTTCCCATGGCTCCCATTGGTCAGGAACAGCAAATAATAGCCCCTGGGGCGGGGGGGGAGGGAGAGTGCAAGGGACTGCCAGTGGATTATCCTGATGAGATGCATTCCTGCCAAAGGTTACTGAGTCCTGCTGTAAGATATCAGCCATTTATGTTTTAACACTCACTGATACATGCGACTAGACAGATGCTTAATTAACTAGTTTTACTAACCTAAAGTTTCAGTTTAAAATGTGTTTACAGAAGTGTCTTCAACTGCAACATTGTCTCAGAAACATGTGCTTCAAGATTAAAAACTGCTGCTGATCTTATTTCTGAACTTTGATGTGGACGTATTGCATAGTTTCAGAGTGAAAATAAAACATATTTATGCTTTGGTAGTTAAAGTGGGAGAGTGGGAATGGAAAACACATGGTCTAAACATTTGAAATTGAAAAAGCAGAAACTTTCTGATACTTGCGTAGGTACTTATGATTATTCAACCCATATATTGTAACCTTATGTCTGATGTTGTATAACATATTGTTGCCTGCTCTTTAGATTATGTATAAATTATATACATTATTTAAGAATCACCATTTCTCACTTTGAATGTTGAAGGGTTCTTATCCCAAGTTCAGGCTCAGTAGTATTCAAATTATTCTATAATTGGGACCCCGATGTGCAGAAAAAAAAACTCTAGAAAACTTATAACTTGCATTGATTTGTATTGCATTTTCATTATTTATTTTGATTGCTATTGACTAGTACCAGCATATGCAATCAATATTGACAGAATGACAAAATTGATCACTAAAAATCAGTCAACTATTTTATTGCACACAACATCATACAGTTGTTTGTTTCCTTCTTTGTCATTACTCTGCATTGTTTTGGTAAACAGAAATTGTATTTCAATTTCATGTAGATTTAGTGTAGATCATTGGTAGTGTAGTGCTATATGTGTTCTTGGAGTAACTTCATATTGTTTAGTATTCAGGAAGCATTTTATCTCCTTTAATCACAAGGAATAAAATCCATGCAAATTTAGGTTCACAAATACAGAGTTTCACTCCAGTTGATCAAGTGGCTATTTTTGAGTAAATTTGCAATGTGTCTCATATAATGGTAATTTACAAACGAGTAAAAATAAAAGTCAATATACTCAGAAACAGTTTGGGTTAAGGAGTTTGTGCCTGGTACCATTAATTTTCTTGGAGATTAATCAATATTTTATTAATTTTAGCTAGACAAGAGATCAATATTTCGGAAGGTTCCTCAAGGGAACCTGAGAATTTTCATTGTAATACAGGAATTGAATTAGGCGCAGGAATATTACTGCTAGTAACAGAAGAAAATGAGTTTGGTATGAATAAATTGATATAAAAATCTCTGGTTTTTGGCTGTCAATTTGAAAGTGCAGTGGACTTGTAGGACTAGAACCGGCTCTTGGCACAGTTCTTGACTATGGGAGATATTAGGGAAAGGTGGCCATGTGCAAAAATGGACTTTGAAAATATGGTATATTGTATCTACATTACATGCAAAGTCATGCTTAAAATGAGTTAACTATCATATTTTCAAAAATGCCCTAATCTATACTGGGTCACATTTTAGCAAATGAGGAAGGCAGAGGCCATGGATGAGATTCTGTCTTGTGCCTGTAGAAGAGCAGCACATTCTCATAGCACGGTGGAAGAAACCTTTTAAACCTTCTGCATACAAGCAATCCTGGGATGGGTTGGGCATCCCTGGAATAATGATAGCCTAAGGGCTTTTCTACACAGGGAATAATTCTTCCTATTTTTAATTAACTCTATGTTGGAAGATCTTTTTCTGGACTATGGGTGCATCTACACTGCCCCGTTTTTCCAGAATAACAGCCATTATCCAGAAAAAATAATACTAGGGGCCCACACTGCAACTGCGCTATTTCAAAAGCTTCAGAAGGGTAGCTGAGTTAGTCTGTAACAGGAAAAACTTAAAAAACAACTAATAGACTATTAGCACTGTAAAGACTAACAAAACATGTAGATGATATCATGAGCTTTCGTGGGCACAACCCACTTCTTCAGATGACTGGAGTCTTAGAAGTCCAGATCCAAGAATAAATAAGGAAGGGGACGGGGGGGGGGGGGGTGGGAGGGAGGAAGAAAAAAAAAGAGAAAGAGAAAAGGAGGGGGAAAGGAGAAAAAAATAAAAAGAGAGAGACAGTGAGTAGATGGTTCAAATAGTTACAACAGGCAGATAAGAACAATTAGCACCTCTATTGTTTGTTTGTTTGGTTAAGTCATAGGATGTGGTAGGTAGTGTGCAACAGGGCTTGTGGCAGGAAGCTGGCCCTCAGAGCCTCCAGCCACAGCGCAGCTACCAGTGCCTGACATCTGGGCACCATGTCCTAGCCACAAGCCCCCAAGAGTCCCCTGCCCATCCCAGGGAGCATGAACGGGGCTCCCAGGAGCCTGCCAGGGACATAAAAGGTGTTCACCGTTCTAGTTTGGGGCCCTCCTTGAGGTGTGGGGCAACGAAAAGAACCTCCAGGATCTCCGCTCCAGATGCAGGAACACCAACATCTATGACCAGATGGCTCAGAGCCTGACCAGAAAAGGCCACACCAGGACCCAGGAGAAAGTCCAGAGCAAAGAAAAAGAGCTCCAGCAGGCCTACACCAGGGCGAGGGAGTGCAGCTAATGCTCTGGGGTTGGACCCCACTCCTGCCCCTATTTTGGTGACCTGCACCACATCCTGGGGGTTGGTGCAGCCCCTTCCCCACTGCTGGTGGTGGATTTGGGGCTGGAGACACTAGTCATCACCCGCCCAGGGGTCCCAACCCACGAGAAAGAGGAGAAGGAAGAGGGGGAGGAGGAAATGGCAAGCACGGTGATCACCATAACCCTGGAGCCGGTACCCTATAGCCTGGATGTCATCAGTTGAGTGGTCTTAGTTTTTCACACACACAGGCACTGAGGGGCTGTGGTGTGATTGTTGCTTGACCTTCTTGGCTTGGGCATCATGCTGCAGTCCATGCATGTGGATGCATGTGCAGCACTGGTCTGTGCCACACAGCCCCAGGAGGCAGCACCAGAGCACCCCTGGGCTCCTGCTCACAGGCTCTGGGGAGGCTGCCCACACTTCTGAACTCCAGAGGGGGGAACACCCTCCCAGCACGAGTCACTGTGGAAGGAGGCTGGGGACAAGGACACACACACGCATGCACACTGACTCTGGAGTGTCACAAATGGCACACAGGCTCTCCTGGTGTGTGTGTAGCACTGATGGAAGCCCAGGCAGCTTGAGGCCCCCCTCCCAGCCATTGGATCCCACTGTGGCCAGCTATTTCCCTTGCCTCTTTGTCTGAGGGGGAGGAGGGAAGGAGCGGAAGCATGGTCCCAGGGGGACCTCTGGGCCGCTGTAAGGCAGGGCTCGCTGTCCAGGCCACACATGGCCATGCTTCCAGGACATCACTGTCCTCTGACCCAAGAACTGTTGCTCTCAGCTCACAGATAAGGGCAAGTCTTTAGGCACAGTGTCTCCAGGGATGACTGACCACCTCTCTTTAATCTCCCCAGCCAGACCAGATGTGACTGTAAGGTGATCAACAGTACCCGAGCCAGCTGCCCGACCCCTGGGGAGCCGCAAGTGCCAGAAGGTCCAGGATGACCTCATGAGGGAGCAAGTCTCCATCCTACAAGACATGCAGCAGACTCTGGTCCAGAAGGTGGGGGATGATACACAGTGGCGGGTCCAGATGTTGACTGAGCTGCTGCAGCAGGGATGCAACATGTGTGCAACCGTCTGGGAGCTCCTGACCTAGCTGGCACCAGTCCCAGTCCCTGGAGTTTCAAAATTACTTTGATGTCTTTGAATACCCTACTAGTATACTTTTTATGATAGCTCTCAAGCCTACATATTTGAAACTAATGAACCAGTAAGCTTATTTTTCAGAAGTACTTAATTTTGCTCTAACTGAAGTCAATCTCACCATAGATTTAAAAAAATACATTTATATTTCTTTCCCCTCAATATACATAATATCCAATAGTTTGATTAATATATCAACACCTTAGAATGAACACGTATACAATGTATAAACCAATACAAGTCACAGGCTACCTGTCTTCCTGACACAAGTCATTTTGAAAATAACTTTCAATTGCACTGGGCCTGAGACTCCTGGCAGAGGGGAAATTGCACTTGCTTCCTATCACTACATCTTCCTTTGCTGACTGACTTTATTCTGCCAGGGTTCTATGCCAGAATATATGTCAGAGGAAGACAACATTAATCTGTGGAGAAATCTGGACCTTTCATCTGTGAATGCATACACACGCACATAATCAGTTTTATAAACTAAACAAAGAAGGATTTTCTGGGCCACTCAAAATATATTTGAATTAGATTATATCTTTTAGAGACACATTCAACTTTGAGTTAAAATATGTCAGTGATGGAGAGTCCATCGTGACCCTTGATAAATTGATATGATGGTTACTTACCCTCACTGTTAAATGTTTTTCCTTATTTCTAGTCTGAATTTGTCTAGCTTCAACTTTCAGCTGTTAGAACTCATACCTCTGTCTGCTAGGCAGACAAGCCAATTATCAACTACTTGTTCCTCATGTAGGCACTTATAGACTGTTCAAGTCACCCCTTAACCTTCTCTTTGTTAAGTTAAATAGACTGAACTCCTTGCGTCTATCATGACAAGGCAGGTTGTTTAATCCTTTAAACATTTTCATGGCTCTTCCCTAAACCTTCTTCAATTTATGAACATGTTTCTTGAATTGTGGGCACCAGACCTGACACAATATTGCAGAAGCGATCACAGCTCTGCCAGAAATAGTAGGCAGAGTAAGCTGCATACTCCTACACAATGTTTCTCCATTTATGCATCCAAAGATTGCATTACTCCTTGTAGCCAGAGTTTCACATTGGAAGCCCATGTTGAGTGCAATTCAAAGGATACCAAGACCCCCAAAATTTTTAAGAGTCACACTTTCCCAACATAGAGTCGCCCATCGTTTAACTATGACCTATAGTCTTTGTTCCTGGATAGATATATTTACATTTGGCCATTGCTGGGTTTGGGATGTGGTCAACTTTTTCACAAGCAATTTTTTTGGTTTAACATCTTAATTTTATTGTGATATAAACATGAAAGAAAGGAAAAAAAAATGTAAAGCATCAGCAAATGTCAAAAGTCCCAGGGGTATTTCTTATTCTTTAATGGCAAATTAAGTCTTTAAAATTAACAGCTATGCTTCATGCCCAACTCTGGTCCTTCGTCCCTCCTAAATTAGAAATCTAGCTTGAGTGTTTTTACTAACCATTAACTGCAAGAAATTTGAGAAATTAATAATGAACATATTGTACACAAATGAATGTATGTTATAATTGTAGCATATTTAGCTAATTAATGACTTCATTGTTCTATTTGGTACTGTGTGGCAACTCTGAATATTTTTTTTCACTCTACACTTCCCTCTTTTAGTTCATCATAACAAGAAACAGACATCTGCTTGTCATTCTAACTTTTTTTTTTTTTGCTTGACAGTTTCTTACCAATGTATTAAGAGTATGTCTTTCTTGAAAGGATATGATAAATACAAGAATTGACTTTTTATGTCCATGGCCATAGGAGAAGTTTGACAGGAAGGAAGTTTTCACCTGATATCCTGTACTGATATCATGAAAGGAGCTAAAAGCTGATTTTGGCTGTTTTAATAGCGATTTTGCAATTTACTGAACTCCAACATCAATATAAAGAAAGTAGGAGTTGTCCTTTAAAGGAGGACATAAGGCCTGGGATAGACTGGTCCTAAATGGAAACATTCAGGCAGCCAAGTCTAGAAATAGCTTATACTGGAGTTTCTTTAGTTTGAGTTACCTTAGGTAATAAAGCCAATACTCCAGAATGTGTTCAATTTAACTAGGCTTGAGGAAAAATCAGAATATTGGTCTTGTGGGAAATTCAGATTTTGAATAAAAAAATCAAAATATCTAAACTTTTTAGGGGGCAAAAATTTTTAAAAATGAATCAGAAATGTCAAAACCATTTTGTTTTCAAAATTTTGATATAAACAAAATTTTAAATACATTCTAAAATAAAAATGGTTAACTTTGAGCTGTTTAGCTGAATCTAAACATTTAGTTTCAGATCAGTTCAAAATGAAATTGCATCTGCTTTGGCTACTGCAGTACTTCATAGGAATTGTAGTGTAGCCAGGGAGCTGAGGTAAGAATGCACAAAGTATATCTTATATGATTCACTGTGGTGTCTCAGTCATAGACAATATGAGAGTCTCATGGGAGATGAAGTCTATCCATGGATCCTACCTTGCAGGGGATGATGGGGACATGATTCATTAGAACTCCAACATCTACAAGGCACTGTGGAAGCTTCTGAAAGAAACAGATTACTGTTGAACATTTTGATTCAGTTCAGCAAACTGAAGTCATTCAATTTAGGTTAACCTGACCCAAAACTAAATGTTTTGTTTAGATTTTTCCAAAGGGAAATTGACAAACAAATATCAGCAATTTTTGCATGGAACATTTTGATTTTCAGAAGACACATTTTCTGTCTAAAAAACTCTGACCAAAAGCTCATTTCTGCTTTTAACTTTATAAAGAGTGTACTAAGATTTTTGTTGGAAGATGTTGCCTGGGAAGGAGTTTAATACAATTTGGATAGGTAAGGCTTGCCAATCTGATCAGGAAAAGATCTAAGTTTGTCCTCTATCCCAGGTCACAGTTCAGTGGAACCATATAAGAAACTCCCTCTCTTGAGGGTCAACAGGTGACGGACAGCAACCACACCTTAACTCCGGGAATGAAATAGAAAACAGCTTTATTGATAATGGGATAATGATTATGATCACCATAGCAAAAACAATAGTAAGAACACAGATCACTTGAATTCCTTCCCAAGATGTCATTAACATAATCAACTTAAAACTTATCTAAGTGTACAAAGAGTAATAATAATAATAATAACAATAATAATTCCTACACAAACAAGGATCCCAAGGATGGATGGAGAAGGGTGGCTTTCTTTCCCCTGGAAGACCTGGGAGCAAGTTTTAGTAGGATTCCTAAAAGCAGACTTAAGTAAATTTAAGGAAAGAAAGCAAGCTGTTACAAGAGGGAGAAAATAGATATAAGTTCTTAGTTTCTCTTACCTTATAAGCAAATGTCTTGAGGCAGACTGTTTCTCAGCTGTGCACTGATTTTGCATCAGCCCAGATCTCCTGAATCACTAGGCCTAAATACCCCTTTTGGTGCCAAAGTGATCCAGATATACCACCCCTTTTCCATAACTGGGCCTAACACCTCAAGATTTCTGAGGGTACCATCTTTGATTGAAAGAGATCTTTGGGTGTCTTATGAATATTTATTATGAGTGACTGATCTTTCTTGGATGCTGTCCCTATACCACAAAGAAAGCACGGGAAGCTGTATGGGAAGCTGCAGTCTATAAGCCTCCATCTGTTGCTATTGCACAAAGAGATTGAAATGTTCATAACTGTCAAGTTAGCAGATTTATGCCATAAATTCCGGGTAGGATTCAAAAAATAAACTTGCACTGACCGCAAATTCTTGCTTCACCCCTTTATGGAAAATTACACAAATGGCATATATTTCACCACTTATGTCTATTGCCATCAGCCATCTTACAGAACCTGAATTCTGTAGGCCCCTTGCATTACCAGCATATTTAAAATCTATATAAAGGAAAATAAGAATAGAATAATAAACTATTACTTAACTAAGGCAAATATCATTTTAATAGGCTGAAATAAAGCAGATAATTGTTGGCAGGCTACAAAGAGGAGACACCAGTTATGGGGTCTCTACATTGCAAGAAAAAAAAAGCAGTCATGTAGCACTTTAAAGACTAACAAGATGGTTTATTAGGTGATGAGATTTTGTGGTGCAAACCCATTTCTTCAGATCATATTCTGAAAGTGAATTGGCATGACCATTATATAACAGGGGGATATAATGAAGAAGTAAACAAATTATGCAGTAATGAATCAGCTACATAAAATAAGAAGGTGGGGGCGAGGGGATGAGGAAAAGACAAGGAAGGAGGAAATTGCCTATTGTAAGAGTCAATTAAGTGGCTAGTCTGGAGTTACCATGAATATCAAAAGATGGGGAGGCCCTCTTTGTAATGTGAAAGGTAATTATGATCTAAATAAAGGCCCATTTGCAGCGTGTCGAATTTTAGCATAAATAAAAGTTCTGAAGTCTCCCTCTGTAATCTGGTGTTAAAGTCTCTTTGAAGTAAGATGCATGTTGTCAGGTCTTTAAGGGAATGGCCAGTTTGATTAAAATGTTGGCTAACAGGTTTCTCTGACTGGAGATGTATGATGTCTGATTTCTGAGCATTGATTCTCTGGCTAAGGACTGACCAGTTTGTCCAATATACATCACATAGGGACATTGCCGGCACATGATGGCATATATCATACTGATGGACATACAGGAATATGAGCCCTTGATCATATCACTGACATGCTTAGGTCCAGTGATGGTGTCTCCAGAGTCAATATGTGGACAAAGCTGGTAACGGGGTTTGTTGCAAGGGAAAGTTCCAGGGTTAATTTTAATGTCGTATACCCTGTTGGTTGTCAGTAAGAATCTTTGTGAGGTTAGGTGATTGTCTATAGGAGCGTATAGATCTGTCACCCAGAGCCTCTCGGAGTGTAGCATCCTGTTCCAGTATAGTGGTAGGTTATTGATAATGCGCTTGAAGGGTTTGAGTTGGGGGCTATAGGTAATAACAAGTGGTGTCCTATTGTTGATTTTCTTGGGCATATCTAGAAGTAGCTGGTTTCTGAGTATTCGTCTAGCCCTTTCAATCTGTTTTTTTACTTCCCCCAGTGGGTAATAGAGTTTTACGAATGCTTGGTAGAGATCTTGAAGTTTTTGGTCTCTGTCAGTGGGATTGGAGCAGATACGGTTGTATCTAAGGGCTTGACTATAGACGATGGATTGTATGGTGTGTCCTGGATGGAAGCTGGAGGCATGTAAGTAAGTGTAGCAGTCAGTGGGCTTCCTGTAGAGAGTGGTATTGATTTTGCCATCAGTGATTTGTACTGTGGTATCCAGGAAATGGATCTCTCATGTCAAATAGTCTGGGCTGAGATTGATGGTGGGGTGTAGATTGTTAAAATCTCTGTGGAATTCATCCAGTGTTTTTTGACTATGGGTTCAAATGATAAAGATGCCATTGATGTAGTATAAGTAAAGGAGGGGTAAAAGGGGATGGGAGTTGAGGAAACGTTGTTCCAAGTAAGCCATAAAGATGTTAGCATACTGTGGGGCCATGAGGGTACCCATGGCTGTGTTGCTGATCTGGAGGTATAAGTTGTCCCCAGATTGGAAATAATTGTGGATAAGAACAAAGTTACATAGATCTGCTACCAGATTTGCCATGGTAACCTCTGGGATAGTGTTTCTAATCACTTGTAGTCCATGTTCATGTGGAATATTGGTGTACAGTATTTCTTCTGCAATGCATCATATTAACCAAGCTGTCTACTCTTTCTAAGTAACACCACTGTATTAGTAAGAATGCATCTTCACAGCACCGTTACCTTGAAATAAGCTTAGTAATTTGTGTAGCTTATTTCAAGGTAATTTTGAAATAAAGCATTATTCTGAAACATCCCTTAACCCTCATGCAATGAGGTTTACAGGGATGTTGGGATAGTGAGCCCATTATATTTTGAATATATATATTCAAAATATAACAGGCTTGCTCTTAAGACGCAGAATAGCTATTTCCACAGTGTAGGCATAGTGTAACTGAGCTACATGTGGGACAAGACATCTCACATATATTCATGTAGCAAACCCAAACATTTAAACTTGAACAAGGTAATAAAATCTTGAGATAATTCACAAAATGTATTTAACATGTGCCCATATTTGTCTATGTTCAGTTAAGCTAACATGAACAAAACACCAACTTTTCATATATAACCACCTAACACATCATTTAAAAAAAAACCTGAAGTAAATCAAATCAACCCTACTGGTATTTTAACCAGAAACACCAGATCTGGTTAATGATGGATTTTCAAGTTAATTTCCTCTCTTAACCAAGTTGCCCTAAACTATCCATCCCAAACTTTTATATTCCAAACCCCATCATTCTATCTTAAAAATCTGGATGGGAAAAGAACTCAACAACCAATATCCATTATTGCCAAATTCAAACATTCCAAAACCATGAGCCAAGCCCCTCTAAATCATGATATCGACTTAAAAAATGATTTTTAAAAGAAATAAAATATTATGTTCTTTTTATTCGCCTTCTGGTTTGCAAGCCTTTTTGTATTCATATTTTTAAAACATCAATTATCACAAGACTTATGTTAAAGTCAAAAGTGCTATCATCAGCGAATATCTGAAAAGTTGTCTTGGCACTGGAAGACCTTTATTTTGTTTTAAGAAATGTGGGGTAATGCACACTGTATGGTATACAATCTGTTTTGTTGAAAATATAGGATGGCTATGGCATTCTTCCATAAAAACTGATGCAAATAGCTATCTGTGCAATGTGAACAAAGAGGATTTTTGTCCAAGGATTAATCTTCCAACAGGAAAAGGAGGAAGAGAATTGGGTGAAATATGTGGAACCAGTAATTCACTAAATCACTGAGAAAAAAGAAAAAAAGATTTCTATTTCTCCCTTTTCAGTCTCTTCGCAGAGTCCAACCAGGCATAAATTTGTTCCTCTTGCTCAATTTTCAAACATCCATTTTATTTACCAGAGATTTATTCTCCTTAACCAAACTAGTACAAAGCATGCCATGCCCAAAGGCAGTATTTTCTAAGTCAGTGATTCAGAATTCAACTCCCTGCAGTCTTTTAAAATCACTTCAACTTTATTATCTATCCCACAAAGTAGCTCATGGAAGCCAGCCAATCTGCTAAGCAGGAGATTTAGGGCCCAATCCTGCTCCCATTAATGTCAATAAGAGTTTTGATATTGGTTTCAAATGAGAAGACTAGGTCCTTAATGCTATGGAAATCATGCTTTTCAAGTCCTATAAAATGGCTTTCCAGTGAATGCTCTGTATGCTGGAAGGTAATAACAGAGAAATAACACATTTGTAAACAGATGCTTCAGTTTTTAAGTTAACTTTTCAATATAACTTATTTACTTGAGCACAGTGAGCTTTTTCCAATGACCCAGACTAAACATGTCTTTTTGCACAATAGGTTAACAATTACATCACCTGCAGAAGCTCAAAACTCCAAAAGTAGCACATTAAGAGTAACCTAAATAACATGCATGAGGGCAGAGCAAAAGTGGCTTTTACACAAATACATCCCTATCCATTTTTAACCAACTGAACAGTTGATAGATCAGATAAAAAATAAGGAAGTAAAAAGAATATTTTGGTACAAATTTTGCATTCAGTGCTACATTTTCAAAATTGACTCCCTCTAAGTAGAACATGCAACTATGCATATCTATGTATTCTACATACAATTTTTACTCACGCATATTTCACATACAAAAAACCTGGATTCCCACTGGCAAACAGCCCTTTTATTTTGTTTTTCTCTTTACATACAAGTGTTTTGAATATCTTAATGCTGCCTATTTGCATAACTCTGAGATTTTACATGCAGAAAGTTCTGAGCAAATTATTTCTTGTGCAGAATTGCAGGGGCATGCTATGATGTCACCCAGGATGCCTTTGAAAACTTACCCTAAAAGTGAATATTATTGTGGAGTCAGTCATGGCACAGGCAGACATGTGAAATTCAGACACTGCTCTCAGTGCTTTTCAGTTGTGATTTGCAACACCCACCATGCTCCTAGTTTTGGACCTCTGTGTGAGCAGAAAATCCCCAGCTGTAGCCAAATTTAGTGTTTCCTTTGTGTTATTGTGCTCTTTTTCTTGTTATTAAAACTCATTTTCACAGACCTCACGACTGTTGCAGTATGGGCTTTAAAATACAATTACAGTGAGAGCAGAGTAAATCTAGCTTTGGTTTACAACTATTAGTGTAGTCTGTGGCTCTTTCAGTGCCAATGTAATTAAACTTGTGTCAAAGTTGACTTTGCCAATCCCTATTATCAGAGTTTTATAGCTGCAGTCAAAATTGAAAAGTATATGAAAGGTTTCACTCAATTCATATGAAATTTGTCAGAAATAAAACACAAATTTAGTCTTTCTGAGGTACAAATAAATGGGAGATAGACATCTGAGGACTTTTGCTCCCAGAGCTCCTGCCAGAGAAAGAGAGAGAGAGAGAGATAGAGAGAGAATGATTTGGAAACTCATTTAGTCATATTCTGCCTGAGTACTTCAGTCCCATTTTTAAATTGAGACTGCAACATTTCCTCTGTATGCCTGAACTATTTAGACCGTAAATGCTTCACAGTCTATTTTACTGTGTGTTTGTATGGTGCAAGAACTGAATCCTTATTTATGCATTACAATAATACATATAACAACGAGCCACTGAAATCAGTGTAGTTATTCCGGTTTTACTCCAGTGTAAATTAAGGCAGAACCTGGCTCTGTTCTCTTTTCATGATGCTTTCAGAGAGAAACTTTAAATTACAATTCAAAATATATTTGCTTTAGTATGTTTACTCAGTATTTCAGAAATGTTTTGGTTACAATTTATTTTAAGAGTCCTGTCATGATGAATTCATTTTGCATTCACTGCAAAAGCACTGATCTCACTGATATAATTTTGTATTCATGTTGCTCCCACATGTCTCTTTTTAGATATTCTGCTTTAATCAACAATTAATTAAGACTTAGTAGATACTGTGCTTTTGATAATATGCTCTTTGGGGCTCCAGATATTATGGACCAAAGTCATCTTTTGGGCCAACATGAGCCAGATTAATGACTTTGGTGAAGTTACACCACAGATGAGTTTGGCCTTTACTATTTTCATCATTTATATTACAGTAACACCTAGAGATCAAACTGAGATTGGAGTCTGTCATGGGGTGTTCTCATAGGGTCCCATTGTTCTTTTCTTTATACAAACATACAGTAAAAGGCAATTCTTGTCCACACCAAATTTACAGGCTAAATAGGAAACCAACTAACCAACCAAAAAACAAATAAACAAACAAATAAACAAACAAAACCAGACAAATTATGCAAGGGGAAAAAGAGGGGAAGCAACTTACTCAGGTTTATAAAGCAGATTATTATCCAAGCCAAGAACAGAATGCAGTTCTCCTAAATCTTAGCTCAGTGTCTTAATCCATGCATGCTGCTGCTTTAATAGGTAGTCCCATGCTGCTTAAATCTGAACTGTATATCTAAAAGCCTGAAATATAGCATCAAGGCAAACCTTCATTTTTGCTTCAGTATTATCTCTATTTAGAATTTGCAATTAACTACCTTTCCAGTGGCATAGAAGCTACAATCTAGTTGATTTGGTTGATGAGATATAAACTCTCTTCAGAGATGGAAACAATATTCTATATTATGCATTCAAGAAACATTAATATGCTGCTGGTGGGAAATATGTGGTAGCCTGCTACATCTCCAATTTTAAAGTCAATTGGTCAATCAAGCATTTATTCTATCAGCTGTACAGAGGTAGCAAGATCGTCTATAAACATTATAGAAATAAAACTAATCAATGTTTTTAAAATATTAAGACAATATTAAGAAAAGGCAATACTAATCATATCTAGTGCACTTAAGACCAGATGCAAAGCACGCAGCTCTACCCCATCCAGTCTCAACCAGGTCCATGTCCCCTTCCAGGAAAGGTTGAACCTCAGAGCTAGCCAATTCAATCTGCCAGAATTCAGCAAATCTAAGCTTCTCATCCCTGACTGAGGCCCTGAGCCAGCAATGCACTTTTCATATATTTGTGGATCACAAAGTCAGAAGGGACCGTAGTGATCATCATCTCTGATCTGTACAGCAAGCCATAGAAATTCACTGAATGAATTCCCATTTTAAATAGAGCATATCTTTTAAGGAAAAAAAACACACAATCTTGATTTACAAATTACCTTTGCGAAACAATCCATCACAATCCTTGGTGAGTTGTACCCTCACTGTTAAAAACTATCCTGATTCCTAATCTGAATTTGCCCGGCTTCAGTTTCCAGGGAGTTAGGTTTCTTTATGACGTTTCAACTTGAACACTGAAAAATTAAGGCATCCAGAATGATTTTATAGATGTAAACAGTCACACATGTAAGCTGCATCAGGTTGATTTTTTTTTTTATTGGCATACTGTTTGAGAATGAGAGGTATATGTGATATTTGTACAGAAAGTCCTCACTGACATAAGAATTTTCAAGAAAATGTGAAAAAAAATATATTATTACAGTTGGTTATTGCATTTCCCTGTTGTGTTTGTACGAAAAATACTGCTGCATTGCCTTGCTGCATGAGCACCAGAACACTGCATCATTTGGAAATAAACCAGTTTATTTTCCCTGTCCAAGTAGGGTAAAACACAAGAACTGAACAGAATACAATGTGATAAGTAAATTAGATTTTTTTTAAAGTTAATGAGTTTTGATAAACCATGATGTCATTTGCCACACTGATAAATAGTTTAAAAAACCTTCCTGTGAGGCAAAGCTAGTATTAAATGGCATGGTGCCAATGAAATCAGTGGAGCTGTGCTGATTATACTAGCTGTTGATCTGTTGCAATAATTAGGCCCACAAATTGACCCTAATTGTAAGCTCAACAGTTTGCAAGAAGCTGGGAATGGGTGACAGGGGATGGACTGCTCGATGATTACCTGTTCTGTTCATTCCCCCTGAAGCACCTGGCATTGGCCACTGTGAGATGACAGGATATTAGGCTAGACGGACCATTGTCATGTCAGTATGGCCCTTCTTATATTCTCTATATTCATAAAATGTCAAAACTACATATAATGATAATAAATATTGATGGGACAACGTATGAACGGGAGAGGAATTATACTAAAATCATGCTTGGTAAAAGCAAAACATGTGAACAGGAAAAGAGTGAACCACATTTGATGTACCAGATGTTAGGTCTAACTGTTGATCAAAATAGTGACGGGATGGGCTATTTCACACATCAAACTTTCTTTCTAACCATAAAGAAAGGGATTTGACAGAAAAAATAGAAATAGAAATAGAAAGTACAGATGAAAACCAATTGGAAGCTATTAATGCAAGCTTCAGCATTTATGGCTATCATCCCTGGGCTTTGGTCCTGAAACTGAGCCATGGCCTGACAAAAGTAGGACAGAGAGAGGAATCCAGGTGACATTGCTACTCCTACCAGTCCCAGCTGAATGCCAGCCACCACCTGAGATGAAATGGGATTGGACATTAACAACAGCTTTAGCCTGTCTCAGATAACTTATTTTCTTTTCCCCCAAAGAACAGTTATTGCCATCTTCAATACCAACTAAGAGATTGTTAAACATAAAGTTTTCCTTCTAAAAACTTCATTTAGTTAAAGGAAAAGGAAACAAGGGAAATGAGGGTATTATTTAATGCTTTATATTTGAAATTCTTTTAATTATTCCCTTGTTTTCTTTTTCTTTAATAAAAGTTGAAAAGGAATTGTTAATGGTGTGTTTGCCATGGTTCTAAGCAGGCTGACGTCACTGCATCCCCAAACCGTGATTAACACTATTTAATGTTTGATATTACTGAGTTATGTTAGTACCTTTGGTCCATTTATTCCATCTAAAGTAATATAACAGAACTGGTGATATGTATGAATTTTAATTTCACAGAGTCCCCTACATTACCAAGAACAAAATGCTGATAAGAAAAGACAAAATTAAATGATAACTGCTTTATGGTGTGATCAATGTTTTATTTTTAATAGCATGTTTCATACCAACTGCATCCCAAGAAGCCTTCCAGAGAAGTTCTAAATAATCAGGCCTGGCCTTAGGACAAGGTGGGCAAGATGGTTGCCTTGGGCCCCACGGCTTCAGGGTCCCACGCTGCAATTGACAGCTTTTTTGATGAGAGTCAGGTGGCTAATTCAGCCTCACAAGAAATACCTCAGGCAGTGAAGCCACCCAATTCCTGTTGAGGGGTGTCTGGCTATGGATTGCTAGCTGAAACACTAGCAGTGATGATTGGCCCCAGCTACTTCTGTGCTACCCAATGGTGGCCCAGGCTTGGGCTTAAAGCCCTGCCAGAGCCCACTCTTCCCATACTCCCTCCTGTCTGTTCCCACAGCCTGGGGCATTCTTCCCTCCACCTGCTGCTCCTGACCCTCACCTCTGGCTGCTGCTACTCTCTGCCCAGACCAGGTGAGCGGGGTGGGCTGGGCTGGCTCCTATGGCCCAAGGAAAACTCACCCGGGTTTGCGGGAAGGTGGGGCTGGGAGGGGAGTTTCCTGGTTTGGCCTACACAACAGGATGGAGGGGTGGGGGCAGTTCCTTCCCTGGCCCCGCTCCCTGGGACATCTCCTGCACTGCGGCATCCACCGTCAGGTCCCTGCTGTCAGCGTGCTGCCTTGGGCCCTGAAAACTCTTTGGCCATGCCTGTAAATAATAGTTATGCGGTGAAACAGTACATAGATTAAAAGCAGGTCAGGAGAAAAAAATGAGATGTTTTAATCTCAGATTTAGAATGAGATGGAACATTGATGAGGTAAAATGGAGCTGTAAAGGGAAAAATTCTTGAATCAAGGTTGCAAGACTGTATGAAGAGACAGAGAAGAAGAAGCAATGAGGGGGATTTCAATTGACTGTAGTGGTCTTTCAATGAGTCCTTAGAGACCAAGAACAAATTAACCAATGGTCTAAATGTGCACAATTCCATTTGCTTCAGTAGAATTTTATGCTTTTTAAACCAAAATTTCTACCTAGGGTCTGATATTGTGCCTATCTGTATAGAATTTGAGTTGCAGTAGTTGAAAGGAATATGAGCAGCATTAAAAGATAAATTATACTGTAATAACTCGTATGATATTTTAAAAACTATACTATCTTCAGTATCTGTCAGCTCCTTCAGAAGTCTACATTTCAGATAGTTTCCATAGTAAATGGCAGTGGTATTGAATAATATAAGTGGCATCTGCAGGCAACACTTCCTCCCACAGATAGCTTACTTAAGTAATGCACAGATATTTCTTCTGGTAGGATTTGTGGCTGGAGGAAACAAGAAAGGGCTGGCAAAATGTCATATTTATTATACACCATGACGTGTGTCACAAGTAATATACAAAACAATATTGTCAGATCAAGCTCAAAGCTTCTCAACACCAACTATTAGAAAACACTATAAGTTGGTGACATTCTCCCTTTTATTTTTTGACAAAGTTGCTTCATGCCATGCAGCTTAATTGAGGTGAAGACTACTGGTCATCTCACAGGCTATGTCTACACATCAAAGTTATTTCGAAATAACGCTGTCATGTAGACATACCCACAGTGAATTAAATAAATACAACCCAAAACTGAGGAAAATCAGCACAATCAGTGAAACCAGCCAACTAGGATGTGTGATTGGATATCACCATCCAGCTGGTATAAGAAAAAAAGTAGCTCTGGTTGGTAACTTTCTAATTCCAGAAAACCAAACACCCACCCATGTCCTTCCCACTGATCTACTCCTTCTTTGAGGCCCCTCACTCCACTCAATCCTATCCCCCCTCCATTGTTTGCTATTCCATGCTATCTCTTATGTGATCATTTTTGCTGTGAGATCCAAACAGCTATTTTTATTGTTTTAACAGATGTATTATGCTAAGTTCAGGTTTTATTTGTTATAGGACACTAGAGCTGGCAGCAAAATAATAAAAAAGGATAATTGGTTAAAAAAAAGAATACAATTTCACAAAGGTTTTCATGATCCTTTCCCTCCTTTCTTCCCATTTTCTATAACCAGATCTGTGTTTTTTTGCTCACTAAAGACATTGTAACTTCATGTGTAGAATTAGGACCACACATTATTGCAGCTGCAGTGGTCCTTTAAAGGCCGACTCCTGAAGCCCAAATATAAATACACACAGCACAACCACAGAAATGCACGTCTTGCCCAGATATCTCTATAAATAAATTGGTGGAAACTTATTCCTGAACCTACATGCAGAATATACACACGTATTAATGTGTACACATCTAGCGTGCACTAACAAATATACTTCCATATCTTCTTATAAATATTTCTGAAAGTTTGTTTGTTTGTTTGTCCCAAACGATCTCCGAAATGGTAAGAGCTAGAAACACCAAATTTGCACAGATAGTACTGATTTCCTAACTTAAATAACTGGATTGGTTATATGTCAAAATCAGTTCCCCTGGTTCCCCAAGAGCCCCAATTGGGCCCATGATAATTCCGAAAGATCTTCGAAATGGTAAGAGGTAGAAACACCAAATTTTGAACAGATGCTACTGATTTCCTAACTTCAATCACTGGATTGGTTATATCTCAAGTTCGGTTCCCCCAGAGCCCCAATTGGGCCTACTGATAATTAGCTTTTAGTAGCACCTGATCATAGGCATTTGCTGGACTCTTCTGTTAAGCGTGTCACATAAACTACAACTACGAGATCCTAGAGGATAAAGCATGTGGGCACCTTCAGCACCATCAAGGGAAAGCCCATCGGGGAGAGGCTACAGTGGGGCAGAGAATCAGCAACCTCCCCTATACTAGGGCACCAGCAGGTCTCCAGGACAGACCCAAATGTGGCTGATGCTGGCTGGGGTCTAACCTTGCTAATTGTGGCTGGGAGAAGCTTCCAGCTATCACAGCCTCTCAACATCTTCACAGAGCCGGGCTCCGACTGAACCCCTTCTGGAAATTAAAGTTGCTTCCCTCCCCTCACACCCAAACAAGCCATCCCACCACCTGCCCTCCTTTGGGCTGCATGTGTTCTCCTGGCAGGGCTGTGTGCGTTATCAGCAAGTGCCATGGGCATTATGCACTTTGCAGGATTCTGCTCACATTCAAAGAGGAGGTGGGTGGGAGGACAAGGTTTTGAGCTTCATGGAGTCTGAGGAGGACCTGGCACACTCAGAACAGTCTATTCTCATTAGAAACAGGTACGTTGAGGTGCTGCATGTTCTGATCATCTATATATCACTAATTGCACCTGGTCTGAAGGTGTTTCGCTTTGTCTGATCAATGCAACTGGTCCAGATGCTGCTAGGAAGTCCATTCAGGTTGCCGCATGGAGCGTGCACTGAAGGCACTCAGGGAGTGGCTACTTGGGGAGCAGTGATTTGCTGCTGCTGCAGAGCCCAGGAGACATCCCCTCCATTTCTCAGGGCTTCTGGCAATGAAACTGCAGGCATTGATTTTCATAGAGTCTTTAAGGGAAGATGGGCCTTCCTGATTTGTGGGGATTGAGAAAAGAGACCCTATGGGATTTATTGTTTTATAAGCACATCACTAGCTATGTTAATTTCTTAAAGTAATATATCAGAGAAAAGTATTTCCAATAAAATATGCTATGTTAATGTAATTGACATAGTTCATTCATCACACCTTTTACTCTATTTTCCCCGGGTGACACCGGGTATTTCTGCTAGTTATTTAATATTACTATTATTGTTTAATGCCTAGTGGTGCTGACCAGAACCTCCAGGATCCCTTTTTGACCGGGTGTTATAGTGCAAAATTGGACACGTGGTCACCCTACATGACTCCAGGAGGCACCCTACAGGAACCAGGATCAAACCCTGAGCCAAAGCATGAGTCCCACTACCTCAGGTGCAGGCCAAAGCCCAAAGCCTCACTGCCCTAGGTGGGAAGACCAAACCTGAAGCCCAAGGGCTTCAGACCCAGCAAAGGGCCTATAATCTGAGTCCTGCAGCCCAGGGCTGAAGAGCCCCAGCCAGTAAGACTTAGACTTGGGCTTTGGCTCTGGTCCTGGGCCCCAACAAGTCTAACATTTTGGGGTCCCAACCCACAGTTTGAGAATCATTGTTCTAAGGATTCAATTATCATTACACCATTGTCTGTCTTCTTAAACCAATCATTGCTTGCTCTAAGGTTAGCATAATTTAGCCTTTAAACTGAATACTTAGGTAGGCAAAGGCAAAGAATATTCTTTTTCTTCTCTTGAGTCTCCAATGTGAAAAAGTTTGTAATATTAATGCCTTGTGATTTTGAAATATTTTTCTTTGTAAAAAGCACCAAAGGCAAGAAGAAGAACCTACAAATTTAATAGTACATCGCTGTACAGAAGAATTGTACATATAACAACAGGTTATATGGATTCCCAATGGAAGACATCTATTTCACTCACAGGACAAAAATACTTCCATATTCTTGATATTCCTTCATGTCCTAATCATTAGCTGGGAGATTGAGAGCATTCTCATTTACATCTTTCCACCATTTTTGCCTGGGGAGAATTGGGAACCTTGGTTAATATTCATGAAATAATTTGGGACATAGAGACACCAATGAACTAACTTCTGCTGCATGAGCAGTAATATTACTCCTCATTAAAGCTTGTGAAAGTTCATCTCACATTCAATTACCAATGCTTTAAAACTGTTTTCCAGGCAATCTATTCCTCTTAGACAGAAGGGGACAGAAGGGCTGAGTGGCTGGGAGTGTGAGGGAGTAAGGGACAGAAATCTGTTTTCCCTTTGGTGTTTACTTTTTTGCATTCTCTATGTATAACAGTGCCTACCAGCTGGCGAACTGTGTAAGTGACTTATTGGTCAGAGAGATGTCATATCACTGCTTTGATAAATGATGAATGATTTAGAGCTCTAGATCTAAGATGTTACAGAAATAAAGCATTAGTCCCTAAGGGATATTGAAGGCCATATCTGTAAAAGCTTAGAAACAGCAGCACTGTTCTAAATTCCATATCAATAAAATCCCTGGATTTTCTGAGGGCATAGCATAGTTACTTTTAACTACTTTTGAATGTGAAGTAAGTGATAGTGTTTTTGTGTGATGATGGAGTATGAGAGAGGGGATTTGGGAAGAAGGTAAGAGTTAGACTATAGGTAGACTTATTATTCTGAGTTCCTTTTTCACACATCTCCATGTTTCACAATGATTATACTAGCAAACTTTTTATAATCCATAAAATAAATGACTAAATTGTGAATGTGGAACTTTAAATATTTCATACAACTAATTGCTCATTAAAAATATTTAAAAAATGGGTAGAAAAAGGAAAACTAAAGAAGTTTGCTTTAAAATCCTGGCAGATTAGGAGCATGATCCAAATTTTCTTGAGTCTTTGCACTGATTTCAGTGGGCTTTGGATCAGGCTCTTGTTTTTTATGAGCAGTAACCTGTAACATTTTACATTTGATCTTTTTGTAACTGTTTTCTATAAGCTTTGCTTGAATATATATTCTTCTGTAATGTATATCCACATCACAGTATGCCATCTTACAGATTCTCTTGGCTCTGGGTAATGTCTACCAGTGAGACACTAGGCTCCATCTGCAGGTGAAAACATTAACACATGTAATGAACAACATAATTACTGCACATTTTCTGGTAATAATGCTCCATCTTTTGTGTATAGCTGTTTTTAAATCTAGGATGAAAACCCTTATACTACATTGCCATATTGAAAGGGCCCTGAAGTAAATGTGTGTTAAAATTTGAAATTTTTCATCTGAATTCTGGACCATAACTGACTTTTCCATCATAACATGATGTTTGATGTACTGTGTTATGATAATGTTTATTCCATGAACAGAGATGCCTTTTAATAGACATTTTGGGAATGGAGAAAACTTTTTTCAAACCTGCAATTATTACAATACAAAACTTATTTTGCAGATAACGAGCTAGTTGTTTTCAAAGGCAGAACAACGGGAATAAATCCTAATCTTTTTCTGGTTGATGTAGAGCTGCTATCACTGACTGGGGTATTGAAAGAATGGGGGAGCTTCTTGTATGGGTTGAGAGATAGGTGTTGCACCCTAATTTGCTGTCAGAGAATCTTCCAACACCACAGTCAGAAGATTGGGGTGCCAGGTATCCTCAAGCTGACGATGTTAAGGCCTCTGCTTAAGACTAAATACATTGATATGGACACTCTTGTTGACTGTTGATTTGTGCAGAATTTCATATTCTTGTTAAAGATCATGGAGAAGTGTGTGGCAAAGGAAATGAAGTGATATCTGGAGTCCCTAACTAATTCCACTTATAAATTCACATCTGGGTATAGTAGAGAACCTGCATTTGCTGTTTTGTCAGTGTCTCCTATAGGTGTTAGATGAAGATTATGCGCTACAGCTCCAGGTAGTGGGAATTGGCATATTTTCTTTTAATTTGCACAAACTGAAGATCTGCCTCTCCCCTGTTAATTACTATTTATGTTTAATAGAACTGACTATGAAGTATTGTGCAAACATTTACACTGGGGATATGGACAGCTTCTTTTATGTGATTCAGTTCCTTTCTTGAGAATCCCCAATTATACCTTGATGGCTTTCTAATGTGGGCTAGCTGTAGTTTCAGTGTAGAAGGCTATTTTGAGGAACAGTGAGGTGTTACATATCTCCATCTTGTTTTACCCAGAACAGATGATTGATCAAGACAAGGAGAACCTGAACACGGTTCTGGCTGAGTGGGATAAGATATTACTTTCAGAAGCAAATTAAATGCCCTAGTTTAACTAAAATAATGATGTTTTAGAACCTTTTAATTTACAAGGATTTTTTGCACCAGCATAACATATTTTGATATTTAAATAGCTATTCTCAAGGTTTTCTTCAATAATTTGGTCTAACTGCTTTTGGTATTTTTTTAAAAAACAAGCTATTAGAGTAAGAACAATATGTGGAGGACAGAGTAATGATTTTCAAGAAACATTTTGTGGGGATTTTGAGTCCACAGGCTGAGTACACACATTCAGTGGCTGGATTGAAACGACAAATCATAATAGCTCCAGAGGAGCTGTTACAACCTACCCAGTCAATGATCCATGAACTAAGACGGATTTGCTCAATATGGAGTCAATACCTTCAAACATGTTAAAAAATAAACAAACAATCCTCCACCCATGCCCAGCTGATCCACACAGACTTTCTCCTTCCTTCAGAGGACACTTGCTTAGCTGTGTCCACAGCCCTGCTTTGGATCCTGACAAAAGATATTCCAAATGAAATATGAAGAAAGTGGTGGGCCAGAATTGAGGCAAATGTGACACTTATTTCCCTACAAAATCCTCCTCCCACTTCTTAAAAAGAGGAAGGATCCAGTGGTTGGAGAATTGACCTGAGATTTAGAAGCCCTGGGTTCAATTTCGATCTCAACTACAGACTTCCTCTGTGATCTTAAACAAACCATTTAATCTGCTCAATATATTAGCTCCCTGTTTATAAAACACTATTAGTATTTCCCTACTGTATGCTTCCTGGAGCTACCCAAACCTGTGAGGCACCTCAAAATCTGCTGCTACTAAAGAGTAGGTGTGCAGGTCCCCTCTCCCCTTACAGCTACCTTCCTTCCTCAGTGTTTACCTCTGGGAACTCAGACAGTTCCTCTTGCTACAGGTCACAATATTAACAGCTTTGGGCAGTGATACTACACCATTTCCCACTAACAGTCTTAAAAATACCTCTTAAACCTTCCCACTTTAATTCAATATGGGCTCAAGGCATCATGATTATAAATTGCCTTGAGGCAAGAAGTTTTACCTCTTCCCCTTCCTCAATCTCCTTAATCACATTTCTCTTGACTAGAGATATCTGGGTATCTGTGCCTCTCTACCACCAATTATTACTTAACTTGGCCTTTTAAATAAATTCTTTGTCTACCTCCAGGAGGTCAGATTTGACAAAATCAACTAGAACCCCCTCTCTGTCACCACAGAAGTCTTTAACTCAAGGGGTAGCTACATTAGCTGTGATAGATTTGGACTCCCCATATATAAGACATTGTTTCTTCATATGTTCAAGGGACCTACAAAAGAAGCACTTTGCCTGAAGTCTGATGATTAGGGTTACTCCTGGGGACCAGTACTGGGATTATGTGCACTTAATTCCCTCTCCATTCTTTCTCCTTTTTCTCAGGAACAAATCAGGACACCCCTTTTATGCCAACTTTTTGCAATTTTATTTGGAATCACACGCCTGAATAATCTCACTTGCATGTTTCAGTCGGTGGCTTCTTCTACAGTTGTGGAGACTTTTCTTCTCACACTGCTGCCCTCTCTTCATCAGGGAAGACATCAAAAAATGCTCCTGAGTAAATAGATCTTCCAACTTGTCATAGAATCATAGAACTATAGAGCTGGAAGAGACCACAGAAGGCCATCAAGTCCAGACCCCTGCCCAAGGCAGGACCTATCCCAACGAAATCAACCCAGCCAGGGCTTTGTCAAGCCAAGACTTAAACACCTCTAGGGATGGAGACTCCACTACTTCCCTAGGCAACCCATTCCAGTGCTTCACCACCCTCCTAGTGAAATAGTTTTTCCTAATATCCAACCTGGGCCTCTCCCACCGCAACTTGAGACCATTGTTCCTTGTTCTGCCATCCATCACTACTGTGAACAGCCTTTCTCCAGCCTCTTTGGAACCTCCCTTCAGGAAGTTGAAGGCTGCTATCAAATCCCCCCTCACTCTTTGCTTCTGCAGACTAAATAGACCCAAATCCCTCAGCCTCTCCTCGCAGGTCATACACTTCAGCCCCCTAATCATTTTGGTCGCCCTCCGCTGAACCCTCTCCAATGCATCCACAACCTTCCTGTAATTGGGGGCCCAGAACTGGACACAATACTCCAGATGTGGCCTCACCAGAGTCAAATAAAGAGGAATAATCACATCTCTGGATCTATTGGCAATGCTCCTCTTAATGCAACCTAATATGCCATTAGCCTTTTTGGCTACAAGGGCACACTGTTGACTCATATCCAGCTTCTCATCCACTGTAATCCCCAGGTCCTTTTCTGCAGAACTACTACTTAGCCAGTTGGTTCCCAGCCTGTAACAATGATTGGGATTCTTCCATCCCAAGTGCAGGACTCTACACTTGTCCTTGTTGAACCTCATCAGATTTCTTGTGGCCCAATCCTCCAATTTGTCTAAGTCACTCTGGACCCTATCCCTGCCCACCAGCATATCTACTTCTCCTCCTAGCTTAGCGTCATCCACAAACTTCCTGAGGGTGCAATTCATCCCTTTACCCAGGTCATTAATGAAGATGTTGAACAAAACCAGTCCCAGAACCGAACCTTGGGGCACTCCGCTAGAAACCAACTGCCATCCTGACATCGAGCCATTGATCACTACCCACTAGGCCCAACCTTCCAGCCAGCCTTCTATCCATCTTACCGTCCATTTATCCAATTCACAGTCCCTTAACTTGCTGGCAAGAATATTGTCATAAATTTCTGCCCTTCCACTTTTTATCATTTTTTCAATAACCAGCCATTTTATGAACATATGTCCTGTTCCTTAACTTGTCAAGTTTTTTGAGGTTTCTAAACTTTAGGCAACATACATCTGCAATAATTTGAAGTCTTTATTAACCACAAGACCTTTAAACCACTCATACAAGATATTATCATTTATATCCATATCTTTAAACACCTGTAAAGCTTTAACAGACAATGTGGGGAATACAGCAGTCATCCTCTGGTCTTTTCTGTATGCTGCAAATCCTTCTGAAGTGGACAAATATTTCTGATGCAAACTATTCCTTTATTACTTTGGGCACATTTTATCCCAAGTATATGGTCCTTAGGGGGGAATACCAGCGTAGGGTTCAATCTTTGTATTTCCAGGGTTTTTTGCTTGGACTCCCTTTCTTGTTCATTCAGACAGGGAGGGGAAGGAGGGTGCCATCTCCCTTTCTTGTTTCTGCTTCAAATTTTAGCTTCTCTGCTTCCAGCTTCTTTTTCTGAACCAGCATCTTCCTTTTCCTGGGGCATCTAATTTTCTACTTCTTCCAGATTTTGGACTGCTATTCTGGCTAGTTCTAACTGCATTGCTATGTTCCTGGGACCCATGCCAGACAGGTTACCTTAAGACTGCACCCTCTGTATCTTCGCAGATTTTTGATGAAAGACTCAGATCTCTTGCATGCTTATCATATGCCATGAGTATAGCTCTCATCCTCTCCATATTTTCCCTTGTAACATTCAGGCCATATTCTACAGTTTTTTTCAATTATTCCTTGGTATGTTTCGCATAAATCTCTGGTTTACTCATCTTGTTGTTTCCTATGCCTGATATAAACAAATAGGGTGCATCTACACTGCACCGTTATTAAAGATAACTAGCGTTATTTTGAAATAACAATGTGAGCATCTACACAGCCATTCTGTTATTTCAAAATAATTTCAAAATAATGGATGGCTTATTGTGAAATCTGTAAACCTCATTCAACGAGGAATAATGCCTATTTCAAAATAGCTATTTTGAAATAAGGCGTGTGTAGATGCTCCATTGATGCTATTTTAAAATAGCCCCTCAGAAGAGCCATTCTAAATTATTCCTCCCCTCTAAATTGAAATAGCATGTCTACATTATGGGATGTTGCCTTGGACTAATTTTGAGGCTTCCCTGCAGCGTAGACGTGCTATTTCAAAATAAGATATTTCAAAATAGCTATTCAAGAATAGCTTATTTCAAAAATAAAAAAACAGGACTATGTAGCACTTTAAAGACTAACAAGATGGTTTATTAGTCTTTAAAGTGCTACATAGTCCTGTTTTTTGTTTCAGCTACACCAGACTAACACGGATACATTTCTATCATTATTTCAAAATAGCTGTGCAGCGTAGATGTACCCATAGAAAATAACAAACTGTAACCCTCTTTGTTTCCAATCTTCTCATTTTCGAATCTCTGAGTATCTGTGTTATCTGATATGCAATTTCTCTGGAGCATGAGCCTTGGATAATCACCAAAGGGGGAGTAGAATTTGCAAACTGTGTCATTATGAAGTTTCCTGGAGGTCCCCAGGTTTGTGAGCCACCTCACGACCAGCTGCCCTTTTCATAAGGAAGCCTTTGTGGGAGTCAGCTCCTCAACTCCACTGCCCATGGGCAACTCAAGAGTGTCCCTCTATGCCTGTGTCAGGCTTGTTCTCTTTCTACAGCTTAATGACTAGTATGATCCTACACTAGTACCCTCTGAACATCTCCCAAGTCTGTCCAATGCCTTGTTCACTGGACCACAGGAGACATGTTTTGTAGACAGGGGGAGACTGTGCCTCCCCAAACAGTGTACCATGGCCCCACCCTAGGCCTCCATGCCTCATGCAGAGACTCCAAATCTCTGGTGCTAGGGTCATACCTCTTGTCTGCTGCTCAGGGGCTGGCTGCCCAAGCACCAGGACTTGGGGACACCCAGAGCCCTGGGGTTGGGGGAACAGCGACCACACTGCCCAGTCACCTGAGCACCAAGGCTGAAGACACTGTGGCTATGCCACCCAGGGTCTGTGTGCACTGAGTGGGGCTGGGGCTTCACCCTGCACCTGCCAGCACTGGGATCATGGGCCTGCAGGGGAGGGAGGGTAGAAGGAGAATAGTGGGAGGGGTGGCAGAAGAAAAGGGGATGGGCCTTGGGCACAAGGGGAGGTGTTGTGGTCTAGCTCCCTACGCACTGGACATTCACAGTATGCATAGTTTTGATGCTCACAAAGGAATTGTACACCCCAACTTACATCCTACAGTACATATTAGCTTATTCTTCACATCACTACTCTGTTAAATACACAGCACTTTGTTAAGTTTATAGCAGAAACAATTACAATTTTGCTTGGCAATGCAAGTGATAGCAAGTAGAAGTATTGGAAACAAATGGTTACACGTACACTAAAATAATATATTCTAAACCTGGATTTAATTAACATCTTGCTCTTAGGTCTAATAAAGTATTATTCACCCCCAGTGCTTTCCAACCAGGCAGGCTGTGATCCCTTTTTCATGAGGCAAGACACACTGTCAGCTTGTCCCCTAAGTGAAGGATACTATGTGTTTCCTTGCATTATTTGATATACCAGATGAATCCTTTGATTTTAGTAATGAACAGGGCACCTCCTCGATGGCTGTGTTTTCCTGTAGGTTTTCTCTCTTGTAGATTTTGCCATCTGACGGCTGGTATTTGGTTTGTATGCAAATAGGTATCCCTTGTAAGACATGCAATGTACAATACACGCATGACCAGACAGAAATAGGTGTTGGTTACCTCCAGTCTAAAGAGAATGTATCTATGGAGTGACCCTATTACCAGCCTTAACTCTTATATCTTAAGAGCATAATTTTCAGTGAAAGTGCTTAACTCTGTAAATATTATCCTACCGACATTTTACAGTCATTATGATAGCCTTGTGTGCCACAGTTTAATGAATTAAAGTGTATATCCAAACCTGGGGATACCTGAAACCTCTATGCACGCCTGGGGTCTCTGCCAACAGAGTCCACAAGGTTCCTGGGTCATACCAACCACACAGGTATGTTGTGAGAATTAAATCCCTAAGTGATTGTGAGGTGCTTAGTTGCTACAGTGAACACAGTCACACAAGTAGACTGAATTTAGTTTAAAAAAAATCATGGAAAATATTCAGAAAGATAAACAAAATTGACATTGCCTACATTGTAGTGGGAACAATTCCCATTTTAAGGATAATTCCAGAGGCAGAGATATAAATGAAATCTTTATGAATTCCAATGGTGCTGACGTAGAAACACAGAGCTGAGTGTGGATCCTCCAAGGACTGGGCGGAAAAATGTCCTTCAACAAGAGGGCATAGCCTTCCTCTCTGATTAGAATCATGCAGAAGAAAGAAGTCCCAGGAAAAGTCCATTGCAGAACATGCAGATTTGGTTTTCCACATTAATACACTTTTTGTTTTGTTTTGTTTTTTTCAATGGGAAGAAATGACCTATACCACATTTTTAAAAGATGCTTGTTTGTGGATATGAAATCGAGATACTATGTCATAGTGCTCCTTACAAGCTATTCTGGTCTTCTGGGAAAATACAATTAAAAAAATTACTATATATGTCAACCTGATGGCAGGTCACAGTTCTGATAAGGTCACTATGATCTACACTTATAATGCATTTTCTAAATAAACTAAGCATGCATAGTGCTATTAAGTATCATTCAGAGCTGTTAGGTTGTGCAAATTCATATAGAAATTGGAAATGAATACTGCTGAGATAATATTCTATTACCTGCCCACATATTGTATGAGACAAGGTTTTTGCGGCTTAAAGACAGGTTACTCACAATATGCAATGAATGTAGTTGTTTGAGGTATGATCTCCATGGGGGTTCCACATCATATGCATATGCACCTTTAATCAGAGATTTTCATTAGTAGTATCAGCTTGGCCCACACGTGTGCTGTTAATTTCCTTGTGTCCCACATTGACATTATATCAGGTTCTGCCAGAGAATTGGCATTAATTCCTTCTCTGTTGCCCAGTCTCAAAAGGAAACTGAGGGGAAGGAGAACAAGGAATGGAGTAGGCAGAGTAACATTTGTCTTGATGAATTAATGTTACTGTACAAGGTGAATGAACTCTCCTTTTTAGAATAAAAGAATCATACAAGTTTATGTTTGGAAGAGACCTCAGGAGATCATCTAGTCCAACCCCCTGCTCGAAGCAGGACCAGTCCCAATTAAACCATTCCAGCCAATGTTAAAAACCTCTAAGAGATGGAGATTCCATCACCTCCAAATATAACCTATTCCAGTGCTTCATCACCATCCTAGTGAAGCAGTTGTTCCTAATATCCAATTCAGATCTCCCCCACTGTAACTTGAGACCATTGCACTTTGTTCTGTTATCTGTCACCACTGAGAACAGCTTACCTCCATCTTCTTTGGAACCCTTTTCCCTTAAGGTAGTTGAAACCTCCTATCAAATCACCCTCATTCTTCTTTTCTGCAGGCTAAAAAAGCCCAGCCCCCTAATCATTTTTCTTTTCCTCTCTTGGACTCTCTCCAATTTGTCCACATCCTTTCTGTAGTGGCAGGCCCCAAACTGGATGCAGTACTCAAGATGTGACCACACCAGCGCTGAATAGAGTAGAATAATCACTTGTCTAGATCTGCTGGCAATGTGCCTACTAATGCAGCTCAATATACCATTAGTCTTCTTGGCAACAAAGTCACACCATTGACTCATATCCATCTTCTCATGCACTGTAATCCCCTGCTCATTTTCTGCTTCTTAGCCAGTTGGTCCCCAGCCTGTAGCAGTGCTTGGGAATCTTCCATCCCAAGTGCAGGATTCTGCACTTGTCCTTGTTTGCTTCATCAGATTTCTTTTTGCCCAGCCCTCTAATTTGTCTTAGTCACTATCCTTACCCTCCAGCATATATACTTTTCCACCCCCCTCCACTTAGTGTCATCCACAAAATTTCTGAGGGTGCAATCCATTCCATCATCCAGATAATTAATAAAGATGTTGAATAAAACTGGCTCCAGACCCAGCCTCTGGGGTCCTGCGCTTGATACCAGCTGTCATACCAGCTGTCATCAAGCCATTGATCACTACCTGTTGAGCCCAGTGATCTAGCCCACATTCTATACACCATATAGTTTATTTATTCAAGTCATACTTCTTTAACTTGATTGTGAGAATACTGTGAGAGACAGTATCAAAAGTTTTCTAAAGCCAAGGTGTATCACATTCACCACTTTCCCCATATCCACAGAGCCCATTATCTCATTATAGAAGGCAATCAGGTTGGTCAGGCATGACTTCCCCTTGGTGAATCCAAGTTGATTGTTCCTGATCACTTTCATCTCTTCTAAGTGTTTCAAAATGGATTCTTGAGGACCTCCTCCATGATATTTCTTTAAGTAGTGTCCTTCTGGATGCTTTATTGCAGGTAACCCCTGTGCAGTATCTTTTTAAAGAAGAGGGAGCTTTGGAATCAAGCTCAGTACAAAGGAAATAACTACATTGCCAGCTGCCACATCTGAGCTACTGGCAGCATTTGGGACATAGTACTTGCATAAGGTACGTAGCAGCTCATGCATACTGGGATATTTTTAAGTAGAGCCATAGATAGGGACTGTGACCTCATAAAAATGAGCTGAAGGAGGATTAAAGACATGGAATGCTGGCAGCATTGTACAAGCAATAATACAACCAGAAATCCATTTTGATAATCTTTGTGTAAAAATAGTAACATCTTTAGATTTGTCTGCAAAAGAAACAAACAGTCTAGAAGAATTTCAGAATGATTTAGTGTTATTTGGGTAAATGGCTAATGCCAGATTTGAATTATGTTGTTTTGGAATGAAAGTGGGTAGGTAAATGTTCTGATTCATAGGAAATTGAGAAATCACTTAACAAAATAATGTGGCGTGTGCCTGTAAGAAAACCTTGTCCTTGTAGAATTTTTGTGAAAGGAAGGCCTCTCATTGATGCCCCAATTTCTCTGATTCTTGGGGCTCATGTAAGAACTAAATTAAAGCTCCAAGCTGGCATGGAGGCTTGTAACTGTGGGAAAAGATTCCCCCAAATTTCTTATGAGCCCTACAGTTGTAGGGGGAGCAAGTAGAAATTTGAACAAATGGACTTTGGGAGAGCTAAGTGACAAACCTGTTTTCTTTAGTTGCAGCAAGTAATCCAAAGTAAGCAGACGTGAAACAGATTTGAGAACAACTTTCTGGCATTTATATTAGTGATTTAATCTTCTCCACTTTTGAAAGTAAATATTTCTGGGAGAACCTTTCTGAATATTTAGTAATATGTGTTGTACCTTTGCTGATTTTACTCCTGTGAACCATCAAGGAGCCACACCTGGAGGTGGAGACGTGTCACACTGGGATGTAGTTGTGAACTAATGTTTTGAGAGAGGAACTGAGGGGTGGTTGCAAGACTAATTCACAGACAAAGAGCTAGGTAAGGAAACCATGCTTGTTTTGATCAAGTTGGTACTATCAGTATAACTCTGGCCTTGTCTTGTCTAATTTTGTTCATCACTCTCAGTATCAGAGGTGTTCAAGGAAACATGTAAAACAGTCTCTTCATCCAAAGGAGGAGGAAGACATCCCTCAAAAACTTTGACCCAAACACACAGCATTGTTCAGGATAGATGGCATTTGTTTGTAGCTGTGGTAAAAACACCCATTTCTGGAAATCCTAAAGTTTGAAGTATGCCCACAAGAATCTCAGAGTCCAACTCTCACTCATAGTCTTGGGAAAATCACCTGCTGAGAACATTGGCTGTGACATTTTGCTTGGTCAGAAGATACAATGCCCAACACATTTTATGTGGCGTTTTTTATATATTAGTTCCATAATCTTAAGAGATGCAGATGGAAAGGGATCTCTTATCTCTCTGTTGATTGATATAGAATCAATCAGGCTACATTGATTGAAGGAGTGCTAGATACTCCTGGATATTGGTATACAGGAGGTTTCACCTGACCTGGCTCTGAAATGAGGTGAAGGAAGCACTCCTTCATCAGTTTATGTTTCTACTTTTTTTATGCTAAACAGAAAAATATGATAGATATGTGACTCTCCTATGCAGTGAATACACTTGAAACAGTGCATCATTGACTGGAGTGGCCCCCCTACGACTGAAAGCAATGTTTAAACGCTGGTGAAGCAAGCATTCCATTCTCAGAGGACATAAAACAATCTTTTAAATAAGAAAAATAAATTATTAACTAAAATAAACGAACCTATACCAAAGTTATCAAATAGTCAAGGCCTGCACAATGAGGACACATGAAGCCCCATCTCAGACAGAGGTGGCTGAGAAGGAACTAAGGGCAGTTTGCCTGTGCAGCCTGATATAGCCTTGGTATGTAGCACAAGGCTATTAACAGTGGATGTAGGGACCAAAGAGACATTGCTAATGAAAATCTCTTCGGGTACGTCTAACAGCAACATTATTCTGAGATAACTAGCATTATTTCTAAATAACTTAGTCCGTGTCTACACAGCAGACAGTTATTTTGAAATAATGTTGAAATCTTGTCAAGAGGGAGTACTTCTTACTCCAACTCCTGTAGCCCTCATTGTATGAGGAGTAAGGGAAGTCAGAGGAAGAATGCTCTATTTCAAAATAAGTGCTGTGTAGATGCTCCCAATTTTGAAATAAGCTAATCTGAAATAAGCTACGCAATTGTCGTAGCTCAATTTGCATAGCTTATTTCGAGGTAAGCCCTGCTGTGTAGATGCACCTTGATTGAAAGTGCATAGGGCATATCCATATGTTAAGTAGAGCATTGATAGGGTTACTATTAGAAGAAAAACGTATTTCACAATTGTTTTAGAGAGTTTTATTTCGACTACATTTTGTGCCTTCCACATGTAAGGCCAGATGCCATGATTAACATTGGCAACAATTACTGACCACTGGAATCTTTCCATTGACTTCACTGTGTACTGTATCAAGTCCCATGAGTCCAATTATTCAGGACACAGAGGGATAAAAACCGCTTACAAATAACCTAGATGAACTTTAAATATAGAAAGCTATAATAAATTGAAGTGTTTGATATCTCAGGAACTTTGACTGATAGAAGTTTATCTATACTGGATGAAAAGCAGGACATTTCCAAAGGCAGAAAGACCTTGCAGGTTTGTGAGAGAATAAAACTTAACCCATCACTCATACATTTACTGTATGGAGACTCAGGCAAGTGTGAATTTCCGGATAAAGTACTCTTTTGGAGAAAAAAAGGAAACATTGGTGGAGCAGGTTGATTGAAACCTCCCAAAGAGAAGTTTGAATCCATTAAGAGGTTTGAGCCACAATCCCTTAGGATCTCTTGACAAAGAGGTGAGGCAGAACAGGGGTTTCAAAGACATTTCCTAAGTGACCAGGATAAACAAACAGGGGAGTTTTGTGAGGGAGTTTAGAGAGAGAGCATGAGCACCAAATACACCTAACAATCATACATTAACATTAGGCCAATAACTGACAACTTCCCTGTCAAAAAACAAAGAATAACAAACAGAGCCTCTGCAAAAACATGAATAACACAGTAAACAGTAATTAATGAACACCAGTCAGAAGTCCAGGAGCAGAATGTGGGCTATTCAGTTCATTACACTAAATGCAGCATGCCTTGTGGGGGGGGGGGAAGTGGTATATGTGTACATTCAATGCAAGTGACTTATAGCTTTCAGAGTACTTCTAGACTGGCTCAGGATACTGACTCAGGATACTTCTGGAGGTATCCTGGAAAAACTCCGCCACACCCAGAGAACTAGTTTGCTCTTCTGCTTTTTTTTGTGGAAGAGCAAACACGCTCTTTCAGGGAGCCCTATATACCTTGTTCTATGAAGAATAAGGGCTCCGCTGAAAAAAGCTTTTCCACCATCTGGCTCAGACTAGGTGGAAAAGCCTCTTCTGGAAAAGCAATCAGAAAAAGCTACACAAATTGCAGAGTGCAATTTGCATAGCTTTTTCCAATAAAAGAGTGTAGTCTAGACCTAGACTCAATGATAATGTAGGGGCTCCTGAGACCAGAGTAGAACTGGAGGAGCTAAGAGACACAGAGAGGGAAATGATCCCATAATGTCCCTTCTTCCAGAAGATGCCATGATATCCTTTTCACTGCAGATACCTAAGCAGGAGAGAAGACCCTAGTAAAGTACTAGAAATTGGGGCAGTAAATTATTAGAATTACAGATATCTGGGTTTGTGATGTCTGGGAATATGGTAAATTGAGAGAGACAGACAGACAGACAGAAACATCAAATTTAGGCCTCTAGGTAAGACAAGAAAACCCAGGATCTCTGAAATGTTTCAATTTTCATGTGCAGGGCCAGGATCTCTATATATGGATAAGACAATGCTGTTTGAAGGAAGAAATTATGTTTTTTGTGAACTGGAAAACTTTTTTGAAAAGGAGGAGCCAATACAGAAAGAATAGGCTCCACCTAAAACAAAGCAGTATCAAATTGCTGGCATAAAACATAAGAATATAAGAACAACCATACTGCATCAGACTAAGGGACCATCTAGCCCAGTATCCTGTCTTCCAGCAGTCGCCAATGCCAGATGCCCCAGAGGAAATGAACAGAACACGTAAGAATCAATCCCCTGTTGCCCATTCCCAGCTTCTGATAAACAGAGGCTAGGGACACCATTCCTGGCCATCCTGGCTAATAGCCATTGATGGACCTAACCTCCATGAATTTATCTAGCTCTTATTTTTTTGAACCCTGTTAATGTCCTGGTCTTCACAATATTCTCTGGTAAGGAGTTTCACAAGTTGACTATGAGTGGAATTAGCAGTCTCTGAAGGCTCTGGCCCTCTGGACAGGGGAGTGCAATAAGCAGTCACAGGGCTCTGGCTCTCTAGGTGGGGCAGAGCAATCAGTAATACTTTACTTGGTCTCCTAGCTCAGACAGCCAGCAGGCAAACATAGGCCTCCTGGGCTATGGTAGATAGACAGTCACCCCAGGTGTAGGGTCAGCATCAGGGAGATAGGAAGGCCTAGACCACCCTACATCATTGGGCCCCAGATCAGGGCTTTAACAAAGGTGGAGAGTTCTGACAATGGGTAAGGGAGGTCCCACTGAAACACACTAACAACACAACCAGACTGCTGTTTGATTTTGCTACATACCTTCTAAGTGTACCTGCTGTCTCCTTGGCGTCTCTGGGATACATGGCCAGCAGTAGCCCCAGCAATTCCTCCAAGTACTCATCTGCCAGCACTCCTGTTAATTCCTCTTGGTTCTCAGTGCTGTAGGTCTGAGTCTCGGGTGCAGTGTTCAGCAGCAAGTGATACATGTCTCCTTTTTTCCTCAGCTCTCTCACAAATGAGATGTAAGGCCCACCTTTAAATTTCCTGTCCTGCCACTCTGTCTCAGGAGGGGGGCATGGCTAATTTGGATCCATTCACTAGTAGGAGTGGTTTAGTTTCTCCTTGTCCTCATTGCCTCACTAAAAGAAGCACTCAGTATCCTAATACAAAAGAAAGGATTGAAGGTGATAAAGAATTAGTAGGAACAAAAGAGAAACAGTTCAATGAAAGATGTCCCATCCTATTACATCGCCTGAAGACAGACAACTTAACACAGACAAACTTTATAAATGTTTGTTTCCAAATGCTAGAAATCTGTTTAAGATAGGTGAGCTTGAGTGCCAACTATTAAATTAGGATATTGATATAACAGGCATCAAAGAATCTTGGTGGGATGGTGATAACAGGATACAAAATATATAAGGATGATATAATAGGTTATACTGATGGGGGAGTGGCATTCTATATGAAAGAAAGAATAGAGTAAAAAATAATAAACATCTTAAATGACTCAAACTGTACCATATAAAGTCCAGGGAAACAAATTCTATTAAATAATAGGAGAATAACAGTGGAAATGTGTCACTGATCACCTCGTCCAGCTGGTCATCTTGATTATGAGATCCTAAGGGAGATTAGAAAGGCTAAAAAAGAGAAATCACAATAATAATGGGGGATTTCAACTATCCCCATGTTGGTATGTGACTTGAGGAAGAAATACAGGGATAAAAAAGCTCTGCATACCATTAATGACTGCTTCTTGAAGCAGCATATGGTTATCAATGACATAGAAAAATTTAATTTGAAATGTGAGAACTTAGGTCACACCAGCTGATAAGCAATCTTGGAGAAAGTGAGTAGCTTAATGTGCTGAAAAGCACAGATGGACTAAGGACTGGAGAACCTTTTCTGTGCTGGGGCAGCTGACCCACAGAAAAATCAGTCGGAGGCTGCACACAAGTGAGAAGCAAAAATCCAGTCCCCCTCACTGACATGGTCCCTAAGGGTACGTCTACACCGCACCCTAAACTTGAAATAAGATACACAATTAATTCAATTCTATTTCAAAGCAGCTTTTTTGAAATTTGGCGCTTCTACATGGTGCCACATTTTGAAATAACGCACTATTTTGAGATATCCCTTTACCCTCATGGAATGAAGGTTACCAGGATGCCGAAATATCATGCCCGTTATTTTGAAAAATATTTTGAAATAACAGCTGGCTTGTTAAGACACGGGGTAGCTATTTCAGGTTACTGAAGATATCCCGAAATAGCTGCACAGTGTAGATGTACTTTAACTGAGAAGAAGAAAGACACTCCCCACATTTCCCTGGCACACCAGAGCCAATAAGGACCCAGGCTAGTAGATTTTTTATGCTCCGGCCCCGTGGTGGGGTGGTAGGCTCCCCAATACTGGAATGGATCCCTGAGCCTCCAGGGCCGGATCCAGGCAAGTTGGGGTCTGCATCCAGATCCCGGTCCTAACATTCCCCATTCCTGGTCTAAGGTAAGGTCTTGAAGCAGCTAATCCTGGACCCCATGAGAGAAGAGGCAATTATTTGATTTAGTCCTAAATAGGGCTTAGGATCTGGTCCAAGAGGTGAATATAACTGAGCTGCTCAATAACAGAGACCATAATGTAATTAGATTTAATATTCTTGTAGGGGGAAAATGCCAAAGAAAACCCACTACAATAGCAGTTAACTTCAAAAAGGAGAACTAAACAAAAATGAGGGAGCTAGTTAAATGGAAAGTAAAAGGAACAGTCACAAGAATGAAATGTCTGCATTCTGCCTGGAAACTCTTTAAAAACACCACAGTAGAGGTTCAAATGGAATGTTTACTCGGATTAAAAATGGTCAAAGGTTCAAAGCATACTTCCATGACTAAACTACACAGTAAAATAAGTGATTAGAGGTTAAAAAGCATGCTTCAAAAAATGGAAGTCAAATCCTGCTGAGGAAAATAGAAAGGAGCATAAACTCTAGCAAGTCAAGTGTAAAAGTATAATTAGGCAAGCCAAAAAACAATTTAAAGAGCAACTAGCAAAAGACACAAAAACTAACAGATTTTTTGGGGTAAAAATATCAGACACAGAAGCCTGCCAAACATTCAGTTGGGCCACTTAGAACGAAATCAAAAATTGCCTTTCCCTTGTAGGAAGGGGAAGGGGGGGAGGGAAGCTCCATGAAGAAATCATTAATAGTAACTAGAGATTTTATCTCTTCATGCAGTCCTGAGGTGACAAGTACCCAATCAATATGGGGATGATGAAATCTGCCATTATTAATATTTTTCCTGTTTTTGAAGCCTCTTTAATATCTCTGAGTGTTCCATAGTTACCATCACCATGTTGGCTGGGAAGTAAATTCCTGCTGCTATACTATTATTATTATTATTCAATGCCAGTGGGCTGCGCCCCCTACTTGCTCTGTTCACCAACCCCCCTCTCTCTTTGGGGGTAGGTGTCTGGCCAGGGGAGAGGGGGCAAGAGCAGAGGAAGAGGCAGGAGCTGTTGGCAGAAGCAATGAGGAGGCTGAGGGTATGGGGTGTCGGCTTGGGAGGGTATGAGTGAGGGGGCTCAGGGTGCAGGGTCTCAGTGGAAGGGGTGAGTGAGCGGGGTGGGGGTGCAGGGTTTCAGCAGGGTGGTGTGTGAGGGGGCTGGAGGTCTGGGGTCTTAGCTTGTGAGGTTGGGGGAAACTTACTTTCTTTTATGTGTCTCCCAGCACCATAGCTTAGGCATCTCCTACCATTGCTTTTTAAAATCTAGCTAATTTGTTTTGTAGTAATGGCTTGAGTTAACTACGATTAATTGAGAGCCTTAATTTTCATGCCATTCAGTAAGTTGAGAGTTTGCCCTCATCTGCAGTGCTGGCTGTGTTTACCTTTGGTCATCCTACCTCCAAAAAAATGTAGCAGACATAGAGAGATTTGCAAGCCATGCAGTGAAAATTATTAGAGACCCAGAAAGATTATGTGTGAAGAAAGATTGAACAGACTGGGACTGCATTGTGCTGCCAGTAGACAACCCCCTGGGACATGCCAACGCTACACATACCAATGAATAAATAGGCAAACATTGAGGGCTCAGATGGCGGCGGGCTCTAGTGCAGCCCGGAGGGGTGGGGGATGGGTGCTGATGGCAGAGGGGACCTGGCACGGCCTGGGGGGGAGTTGAGCTCGGGTGGTGGAGGAGACCCGGTGCAGCTTATGGTGGGGAGTCGGGCTCAGATGGCAGAGGAAACCCAGCTCCAGCAGCTCCTCTCCATCAGCGCAGCCCACCGGGGCATGAACTGGGAGCTGGAGCAGCCCATGCTCAGAGGGGACAATACCAAGGCTGGACACAGCAAGCAGTGGAGGCGGGCAGAGGTGATGGCATCTGGATGCTGATGACATGATGACATCATTCTGTCATCCCAAGGGATTTTTTTTTAATAGAAAGAGAGAGATTATGGAATTTCTAGCCTTAGAAAGTCTATGATAAAGAAGCTAAATGAATTCTTTGAATTGGTTTTCTCCACAGAGGATATTCAGAAGATTCTCACACCTGATCCCTTCTTTTTAGGTGACAAATCTGAGGACCCATCCCAGACTGAGGTGTCAGTCGAAGAGGTTTTGGAACAAACTGATAAACTTAACAAGTCACCAGGACCAGATGGCATTCACCCAAGAGTGAAATTGCAGACTACTAGCTGCGGTTTACAATTTACCATGTAAATCAGCCTCTGAACCAGATGTCTTGAAGCTAGCTAATATAATGCTGATTTAAAAAAAAATGCTCCAGAGTTGATTTGGTCAATTACAGTCTAAAAAACCTAACTTCAGTCCCAGACAATTTGACTGAAACTATATTTAACAAGATTCACTCACTGCAAGAGTGCTTCCTCCTTGATAGGCATGGCACAGCAGCTTTCTTCTTATATGATGTCCCTTGTGATGGTCACTGCATTGCTGTACTGGTTTCTGCTTCTATGATTCTCAGTGCTCTCTTTATGTCTCGACGTTCCAGCTAGACCACTATACAGTTTCCACTTTGGAGGTACCAAACACACCCTCTCTCTCTCTCTCTCTCTGGACTAGCTGTCCAGATGGCACCTTCTACAGTCCTGCACCACTTCCCATTGGCTGATAGATAGAGCCGGTCCCTTCCTCTACCCTGAGTTCCATCCCAGAAACACTATATCTAGCAGCCAAGGTCTACATTAGGAGTGGGCTCCACCCCCCAGCTTCATTTCAGCTGGCCTGTGTTAAGACTCTGCACTGTGGGCCACAAGAGAAGAGCCTTGTTTATCCCCTTCACCCCTACCTGGCTAGGCTGGAGCTGTGGCTATCAGGAAAGTTCTGTACACTGTCCTTGCCTGCAGGCACTTCCCCCGCATCTCCCATTGGCCAAAAACCATGGTTCACAGCCAATGAAAGCTGCGGGAATGGCACCTTCAGGCCAGGGCAGTGTGCAGAGCCATCTGCCTTCCCCATGTATGGCCGCAGAGATGTGCCAGCCGGCTCCAGGAGTCACACATAGCCAAGGCAGGCAGGGACCCTGCCTTAACTCTGCTATGCTAGGGTATGTCTACACTAGCTCATTAGTTCGAGCTAGGTAGGCAAACAAGGGTGACCGGAGTTGCAAATGAAGCCCGGATTTAAATATCCCAGCCTTCATTTGCATGTTCCCGGGCGCCACCATTTTTAAATCCCCCTTAGTCTGAACTAACTACCTGCGGCTAGACGTGGCAGTTAAATGTTAATTCGAACTAACTCCTTAGTTTGAATTAACTGTTACTCCTTGTGGAATGAGGGAAGTTAGTTCGGACTAAGGGGGATTTAAAAATGGTGGCTCCTGGGAACATGCAAATGAAGCCCGGGATATTTAAATCCCGGGCTTCATTTGCAACTCCGGTTGCCCTCATTTGCCTACATAGCTCGAACTAACGAGCTAGTGTAGACAATACCCCTACTGACTAGGAGCCATCTGAGGTAAGCATCCACCACCCCCTCCTGAACCCCAATGCTTTATCCCAGGCCTGAGCCCCATCCCACATCCTAATTCCATCCCAGAACCTATAACCCCCCTCAGTGCCTTGTTCTTTGCCCCAATCCCTCATTCCCGGTCCCAACCCAGAGTCTAAACCCTCACCTACACTCCAACTCTCTGTCCCAGCTCTGAGCACTCTCCTACACCCAACTCCCTCAAGAACCTGCACCTCCACCCTAAGCATGCTCCAGCACCTTAACTCCCAACCAGGCCCTCCACCCAACTTCCTGCCCCGAGACCACTCATGCACTCCAAACTCAGTGGCTCCATCCCGGAGCCTCCTCTTACACACAAAACCTGTTAACTTCAGTTCCACCCCAGAATCTGCTCAAACCCACTATAAAAGAGAAGGTATGAAGAGCCATCTTCTTCCATCTTGTAAGCTGTCTGTTGTCTGTTTACCAGTATTTCCCAATAAAATAAATACTTTCTTTTACTTGCTCAGAGTTATACTTCCAGTGAAGTACTCTACCTAAAAGAACTTACATCAATTCTGATGCTGGTTTTTGTATCCATAGGTCTCTTTAACCCTAAGTCTTAGCTGAATTCAATTATAAAATCTTAGGAAAATTTTACCAAGCCTAAATAGGACTTATGAAAAAAATAAAAATAGCTATGTGTGAGATAATATAATAGCACTGAATATTTTGCACTCTTTCTAAATAAAGAAAGCCCTATTAATAACTCTTGCGGTGGATCCCAGAAAAGCCTATTCACCAAAATGATTACTATGTATATTCCCTAAATCCACTTGTAAACAGAAAGCCAACATAATACTTATGTGCCATTCAGTCCCACTTAAGGCCTCAGCAAAGAATTGTGACATCTAATCATACCTGCTGCAGTCCCAGATTTGGCAAAAATGACTACACTAGTGTCAGGTTTAAATGAGACTTAAATTGGTGCGTGCTCCCTGTATGCTTGGGTGAATTTCTTCCATAGAGAATATTTGCTTTGATGTTTAATCTACTGGACTGGAATCTGCCTATGTAATACTTAACTTTTTCTTTTATTCCTCAGAAAATATCTTTAAAAATATATATAGTATATTTGGTCAAGCAACTGTACAAAACTTGTAATGGAATGGCTGAAAGAAACTGAAGGATTTCCCCTTCTGAATGTCTTATGGTTTGAAACCTAAAAACTTAATTAGGAACCTAATGCAAACACCATTAAAAAAAGTGGGGGCCAGATCCTCAGCTGGTGTAAATTGTCATAGCTCTACTGGCTTCAGTTAAGCTACAACAATTTACTTGAGTTGTGGAGTTGTCCTTAGGAGTCTTTCCATTGACTGACTTCAATGGATTTTAGATAGGCCCCAGCAGAGTTGTATAACCCTGCTTTGCAGATATACTGAGATCCCATTCCAGAGGGTCCCCAGCATGCAGAACTCCCTAGTGTCTTCAAATTGAGTTCTAAAATCTGAGCACCCAAAGCATTGAGTCTAATCATGATAGGGAACTAATCGTATTCTATTGGCTCCTTGTGAGGTACATTCCATTAATCATGTCATGAGATAGGTGGTAACATCTTATACACAATACAGTAAATATGTGTAAAGGTGTTATAAGGCTTTCTTGATTTTCTCTCTCCATTTCCCCACCTTTTGGTACAGGGCACACACACATATATATATATATTCACCTGAAGGTTTTAATTTGGCTACGTCTAGACTACAAGCCTCTTTCGAAGCAGAGTGTCTAGACCACAAACAGATTTTTTGAAAAAGCGAGCCGCTTTTTTGAGAGTCTAGATGCTCTTTCGAAAATGCACAGTTTGCATTCAATAGCGCCTTTTTTTTGAAAGAGTACTTTTGAAAAAAGGCGTTATTCCTTGTAAAATGAGGTTCACCGCGATCGAAAAAACTGCCGCATTCTTTCAATTTACTTTCGAAAGAAAGTGGCTGCAGTCAAGATGCAGGTGAAGTTTTTTTGAAAAAAAGGCTACTTTTTTCAAAAAAACCCTGTAGTCTAGACATACCCTTTGTGTTACAGAGCAGGCGGAACTCAATTTTGCAATGAAACTGAAAAAGGAGAAGCCTTGTCTTTTGAGCCTAATTATAAAAATAAAATAATCATGGTTTACCTTTTCTGAATCTTATAAAAGTTATTTCAGCAAATGAAGATTCTCCTTTGCACTTCACTAAGATATTATCACATTTTTAAAACACTGAAATTGTATTCACTGGGGAGAATAGTGTCTCGGCAAGACCCCAAGTGCCAGTTAAGCTCTGTATTAGGGTTGTTTTGTGCATGTGTTTGTAGGTACAGGAAGCATGCAGAGATTGAATCTCTTGTGCATTTTGAAGTAGAGTGACAAGTCCTATGTCTAGACTGCTGAAAAAAAGTTGGAAAAAGATACTCAAATTGCGGTTTGCAATTTGCGCATCTTTTCCTGCTTTTTTTCCACAAGAGGCTTTTCTGAAATTTGGCCCATCTACAGCCAAATTTTGGAAAAAACTCCTCTTTTGGAACATCCCTAATTCCTCTCATCGAGAGGAATACAGGGATGCCAAAAGAACATGTCCGCTTTTTCGGAAACTGTTCAGAAAAAGCTGACTCATTCCTTGGAAACCTCTGGTATCCTGGAAAAGCTCTGCAGTCCTGTTATTAAAGGGACAGTCCAGTATTTAAACCCTCCTGCCTGTGTTCTTTTTCTTTAAAATGAGCAAATTGTCCCATATTTTCTGTCTTCCTTCCATCAGTACTGGCAGGTCCTGCTGCTGGCAGGTTTCCTACTTACCAGCTGCCGGCGCACCAGCAATGAGTGGGAGAGGTCTAGTGGCCAACAGTGGGAGGTGTGCAAGGCTGGTGGCAGATAAAGATGCAGCGTGTTGAGCCAGCTGCTCTCCTGTTGGACCAGCAGCACAGCCCCTACTGCATGCCAGCTCTCAGCCAGCTGGGCCCTGATTCCTGTCCTGTTTCTAGCTGACACTAACTGCAGTGGTTGGTGAGTGCAGGAAGGTGCCAGGGGATGGCCAGTTACGTGTCACCACTGCTGTTCACCCATCAGCCTTTTACATGCTTCCTCTCTAGCTGTCTTCTCCCTGCTTTACCTCTTTAATCCTGCCTCCCTTCCCCACTGCTCCTCCATATCCATGCAGTGGGTCACATCCCGCTCCCAGTACTGCACAAAGAACCATCCCTGATCAGAGCACTGAGCTCATCAAAAGCCTGGCTGACAAGCTCCCTCCTCTTGCCACTGCTTCTAGCTGGGCCAGTGTGCTGGAAAAGCCCAAGACTGTCCAGGCCAGGGAGAGCTGAGCCCTGCATGTACCACAGCCCCACACAGCACTGGCATAGGGAAGCCTCTTTTCCTCTCAGCTCTACTGTGGAATAGCAGCGGTGAGAGTGGGGAAATGATTTCCAACCTCTTCACACTCTGAGCAGGGGCTTAGCACCCTCATCTACCCCCCAGGTCCCATTCCCAGGGAATGTGGGACTGCTCTGTCCCCTAAGCAGCCTCCTCTGATGAGCCACTTCTCTGGCTGGGCTACCTGAAGCCCCTGCTGTCAGGTTCCCTCTACACAATGTAGCCTCGGGGTTTAACCCCTTCATGCCCATACTGTAGCCACGGGCCAGGATGTGTCTGCATTATGTTGGTGGCCAGCAGCAGTCTGGAAATTTGAGTTGCCTTTTGACACCATGACAGCAGGATAGGACAACCTGCTTCCAGCCACATGAGAGTATGTGTGTGGGAAGAGATGAGCTCCACCACATCATCCTTCCCCCCCAGCTCCTCAGCTGTAGCTTGAAGCAGCTCCTGTCCTATCCCTTCCACACAGTGCTGAAAGGCTGCTGCTGGCCAGTCTGGTGTGAACCCTGGCAGAAATTTCAGGTGGGAAGCATGTGACCCTGCATGCTACCCACATGTTGCCCCAAGAAGATACTGTTCCAAGTATCAGAAGAGTCTCAGCTAGGTGTGGAGGGCAGAGAGCACCAGGCAGGAAGGGTTGGGTTGGTCAGTCCCCTCTCCCCATGTAAGAGAGGTATATGGGAATGTGTGTGTGTTTCACCTCTGCCTGTCTGAACTCTAAAGCCTTAAAGATAAGAAGGTAAATTAAAAGAATCCAACTATGTAGCATTTCTTTTTAACAGAGACTCAGTCAACTTTATGGTAATTTGAATGTTTCTACTACTGACTGCCACTGAACTAGCTAGAATATGAGTAATTTTATGAGGTGTCCAATATTCAGAAGCGGGATATATGGTCACCCTACCTGGGAGATGGCCTCTTCATTTCCAATGTGCCAAAGAAAAGTGGTCTATACCAGTTATGAATAGGATGGTGAATAAGAGAGGCACACAGGAAGGTGAGCTGGATCTGATTATTATTAATACTGTGCCATCGGAGTGTGTGGCACTTTGCAAGCCTCTTGAATGTGCCAAATTCTATACCATGGAGTCTGTCATTCAATCTAGGTATTTATTTATTTATTTTCAAAATACAAAAGATGTTTATCCAAGGCAGTAGGTACACTAACATAATTAATACACTGTAAATAGAATTAATTATTAGTAGTTCACAGGAATGCCGTCAAATGATTACTTACCCCATTCGCCATCTAGGAAGAATAACCCCAGCTTTCTCCAGAGATCCTATAAATTTGTGTATTTTGCAGTATGTCTGGACAAGAACAAAATTTGGGCTATTTTGGACCAAATGAGGCATGGGGAACAAGTTTTAGAGTCTTTCTCTCAGGAATTCAGCTGGCTTCAGCATGGTCACCTGACAACCCAATGTGCTTAGCTGGACCCACTAAGTTCTCACTAAGGGTACGTCTAGACTGCACGCCTCTTTCGAAAAAGAGAGTCTAGATTACATTATGCGGATCGGAAAATCAATCCGCTTTTTCGAAAAAGCGCGTCCTGACTGCTGGATGCTCTTTCGAAAGAAAAAGCCACCCGGAACCACTTCTGCCAGGGCATGGGGGCAGCATTTCCTTCCGGGTGCCGCTGCCTGCCCTTTGCAGAGATGCGTGGTTAAAGGGACCCCCCCTGAACACCCGTTGCTCTGCTCCTGCAGTTGCCTTTGCTGTCCCTCTAGGAGGTAAGCAAGGAAGTGCAGTGATTGTTTTGAGTGCCCAGCTTCCTGGGACACCACAGCAGGTTTTTTTGTTTGGAGGTTTTCCTGATTTGGATCCCTTTTCTTTGCCATGAAGCCAGAGTTGCCCTGGGCAGGCGATGGCCCCACGCCATCATATTGCAAGTTTTGCTGAATCTGCATGACACAGTCATGAGTCTACTTCCCCATGTGGACCCAGAGCAGAGGTACGAAAGGTTTGCCCGTCATGCAGCCCCACTGCCCTTGCCTCCAAACTTCCTCATGGAGAGCCGTTTTTGTAGGCTTGACATCAGCTCCGACACAAGCTCGTGGGACTGGCTTGTTATGGAGCTGTGGGATGACTAGCAGTGGCTCCGTAACTCCCGGATGCGGAAGGCTACTTTCCAGGAGCTGTGTACCTGGCTCGCCACCGCTCTGCAAGGGCAGGACACCCACCTGTGGCCCGCCATCCCCCTGGAAAAGAGGGTCGCTATTGTCCTCTGGAAGCTGGCCACCCATGACAGCTACCGCTCTGTAGGACACAAGTTTGGAGTGGGAAGGTCTACTGTTGGGTCCATTCTGATGGAGGTGTGACGTAGTGTGGGTACCTTTCTGGTTGCTATGCTGGGCAGTGGGTTGTCAGTGACCTCCACTGGCTGCTGTCTGCAGCATGACCCAGCAGGGCAGGGGATCAGTCATTATGCAAGGGGGCTTCGAAACTCGTCAGACAGGTATCTCCCATGGAGCGGAACAATGGAAAGGAAGGGGGTGAGGCCAGACCTGGCTGGGGGCAGGGCTGGAAGTGAGGGAGTTAGTTTTCTGTCTGGGATCATGGAGGAGACAGCCTAGGGCCCAGAGGGGCTGGAATTTAGGGGCCCAGCATCCCCCATCTCAAGGGGGGCTGAGGCATCCTAGGCCCGGTTCCTGTAACCAGATGACATCTGTGCTGTGCTGTATCCTGGAGAAGCAATAAACTCCCTCTATTCTATTGGCTGGTGGAGTCTGTCCGTGCCATTACGGGGGTGCAGGAGTTGGGGGACCCCGATGCGCCGCCACAGGAGGTAAGTCATTGTCAGGGGACAGTCACAGTTGGGGGGGGTAAAAAAGGGAGACTGTCAGGAAAGGGCAAGGCGGAGTGGGGGATGGGGATGAATGGGAGTGGGAGTGGGAGGGAGCTACTCCACTCACCCTGAGCTGCCGGGCACGGGGGAGGGGGGAGTTCTGAGGAGGGAATTCCCAGGGTGTTTGAGGGGGAAGGTGGGTGGTGGGTTCTCCTCCCAAGAGATCAGGCACCCCTTCTAAAATGTTGTTGTCTGTCTATTTGTCTCTTTCTGCAGGTGCTGAGGGCCATCAATTCCGAGCTGCTGAACAGGCTCGTCCGTCTAGCAGACCTGGACAGCATCGTGGCCGGCTTTGCTGCCCTTGGCTTCCCGAACTGTGGAGGAGCGCTCGATGGGACACACATTCCAATCCGTGCACCGCCCCATTGAGCAGCCCAATTCATTAACAGGAAGGATTACTTTTCAATGGTCCTCCAGGCCCTGGTCGACCATCATGGCCAGTTTACAGACATTTGTGTTGGGTGGTCGGGGTGGGCACGTGATGCCCGCATCTTCAGGAACTCCTACCTCTACCGGAGGCTGCAGGCAGGAACATTTTTCCCGCATCTTGACCTTGCGATTGGGGGCATGCACATGCCGGTGTGCATAGTGGCTGATGCCGCCTACCCCCTGATGCTGTGACTGATGAAGCCCTACACCAGCCACCTGGATGTGAGCAAGGAGCAGTTTAATGCTCATCTTAACCAGGCTCGCAACCAGGTGGAATGTGCGTTCAGACATTTAAAAGGGAGATTCCGGTGCTTGCTCACACGGCTAGAAATGGGGGAACGCAACATCCCTGAGGTGGTGGCCGCGTGATGTGTTCTCCATAACCTGGTGGAGAGGAAAGGGGAGGCCTTCCTACCAGGGTGGGGAACAGGTGCCGATGGTCAGGAGAGGCCCTGTGACCAGCCCCGGACAGCAGCCATCTGCCAGGTTCACCGGTTTGGTGTTCGAATCCGGGAGGCCCTACGGGAGCGATTCTCTATTGGAGGCCACTGACTCTCCTGAGGGCCTCCTGTCTGGGGGCTTGGCCCTGGCCCAATACAACCTTCCCTCCTGAACCCTCACCCTGACCCTGTTTGTAGAAATAATAAACACCAGGTTTTGTCTGAAAAGAATAACTTCTCTTTTATTGTTGTAAATGTCAATAACTGAAAGAATGTAGAAATGTTGCAAACATATAAAATCTTTTGTTTATTGTACATAGTTTTTTCTCAAAGTATACTTTCTGCATCAAAAATAAACATTTTCTTCAATACCCAACATTGTGTTTAACTGGGGTGGTGGGGATGCTTAAAACCTGGAGAGGGAAAGGGGAGTTGAAACCTGGAGGAGAGAAGGGGATCAGGTTGGACGGTACTTGTCTGCTCGCAGGCCCCTGGGGCCTTGCGTTCAGGGTCCACCATGGCCTCGGGATCGGGTGGGGCAATTGACTGTTGGCTGGACAAGAGAGGGTAGGTGCACTTGGGTCTGGGAGGCCTGGGGGAGAGGAGGGCCAGGGGAGGTCTGAGAGACTGGGCGGGGAGCTGGGGGAGAGGGAGGTACAAGGGGGGAAGGAGATGGTGCTGTGGAAGCGGGGTTTGGTCGGGCAAGGTCATGGTGTGCTGGAGGAGCAGGACCAGGCACAGGAGCAAGGAAGCCACAGACCTCCCTGGGGGTATGTCTACACTAGCCCCCTAGTTCAATCTAGGGAGGCTAATGAGGGCGACCGAAATTGCAAATGAATCGCGGGATTTAAATATCCCGCGCTTCTTTAGCATGTTCCCGGCCGGTCGCCATTTTAGAAATTGACGAGCCCAAAGTAACTGCCCGCGTCTATAAGCAGCAGTGAAACGGGATTCTGATTTAAAGCCCTAAATCGAATTAGCTGGTAAACCTCATTGCAGGAGGAATACCAGCTAATTCGATTTAGGGCTTTAAATCAGAATCCTGTTTCACTGCCGCGTGTAGACACGGGCAGTTACTTCGGGCTAGTCAATTTCTAAAATGGCGACTGGCCAGGAACATGCTAATGAAGCGCGGGATAGTTAAATCCTGCACTTCATTTGCAATTTCGGTCGCCCTCATTAGCCTCCCTAGATTGAAGTAGGAGGCTGGTGTAGACATACCCTGAGAGTGGCCCACAGGGACGTGCACTGCTGGACAAGCTCCTCCATCAGCCGATCATGCCACCGAGCCTCTGCCTCCATCCTTTCTCGCAGGATGGTGCTGAGCTCCTGCAGGTCCGCCACATGCTGCCTCAGGATGTTTGCATAGACACCCCTCTGTCTGTGGCTCCCATGTCCCCGGGATGGAGGTGGGGCTGGGGTGCTGTGGCCCTCTTGCACAGCTGGTCCGGTTGTGGAGGAAAAGAGGAAGACACAATCAGTCATGTGTGCCACAGCTGTCCACAAGGGCATGCCCTCTCCTTCAGACAGGGGACTCAGACGTTCTGAAGGTAGGACCTGAGCATCAGCCTGAGCATCACAGGGGGCCCGAAGTGCCAATGGGACCTCGCACTGACAACCTACCCGGGTGTGTTCTGGACATGGTTTATGCCACCATGTGGCGCACCCCCATGTGTCACACTCTACCACTGAACATGTTGGCACATGCACAGCCAGCTGCATGATGTCCAGGGTGAGCATTACAGGTTTCTCTTGTGCATCACCCACTGTGCACCTCCCCCACCCTGTGTGTTACACGACCTCACTGCACTCACCTGCTGCTTCATCTCCGGCATCAGATGACACCTGGGAGGCCTCTGGGGTCTGGGTGACTGGCTCCAGAGTGAGGGTCATGGTCTCCTCGCTGTCCTCCTCCTCCGGCACCATCTCCCCGTCTCCAGACTCCCTGGACTGCTCTAAGTCCTGATCTGGCGTGTTCACCACAGGGTCCCCCAAGCCAGACTGGATGAGACGCAGTGGTGTGTGTGCTTCCCCACCATCAAGGATCTGGGCCAGCTCCGAATAATAATGGCAGTAGTGGGGGCCTGCCCCAGAACGGGAGCTCTCCTCACTGACCTTTACATAGCCCTGGTGCAGCTCTTTCACTTTAGAACGCACCTGGTCCTGGGTGCGGGGGTGGTGCCCTCTCTTGGCCAGGACCTCTGCCATGTTGCCAAAAATGTCCGCATTTTGCTGCCTGTTATTCAGGGCTTGTAAGGCCTCCTCCTCCAACCAGACCATGCCAGTGCCTGGCATTTGGAGCCCCTGGTTGGGTCCCCTGTGGCTGTCTAGAAGGACCAGGAGGGTCTGGGGGCTGGGACATGGCTGCACTGGAAGCTGCTTTGCTGCCACAACTGGCTGTGAGGGTGACTGTGCCTTTAAAAGATGGCTGCAGACAGGAACAAGAGAGAAGCAAGGCATGCCCCAGACAGTCCACCAGGGCTTCTTCCTGGTGGCCCTTTTTTTCGAAAAAAACTGGCTCCCTGCGTCTACAGACTTTTTTTGATGGATCTCCCTCGAAAAAGGTGTTCTTCCTCATGAAATGAGGAGTACTGCTGTCGAAAGAAAAGCCACGTTCTTTCGATTTAATTTTGAAAGAACACAGCTGTAGTCTAGACGCAGGTGAAATTTTTTCGAAAAAAGACTACTTTTTTCGAAAAAACCCTGCAGTCTAGACACAGCCTAAATGATTTTTCACTCTGATTCAGCAGCTCATTTAAACCTTGTTGCAATAGCTGCACAATGGCTGCTCAATATGTTCCATGGTGCCAGACTTGCTTTTTGTGTTTGCCCTTGATCCAACCTGTGCTAGTTCCCTCTTGAGCCCCTGTATCTACTTTTCTCCAAATCTCCTGACTATTGCTTCTAACCTCTGGGTTGTCTTCTCACCATGACTTGAGTTGTGCAGCAATTATTGCTTCCTGGTTCTGATGATTGGCTTGTATCCCAGCCATGGCTACATTTTCTCCCTCCAGCTGTCCTCTGACCATTGTGGCTGACTCCGGCTCCAACCAGTAGGCTGCACTGCCTACACCTTGGCATGTGACACTTAGAGCTCTCTCAGCTCTGGTCTACAGTGGACCTTTATTTCAAAATAACCCCCCTTCGGTCAAACATATTAGCGGAGCATCCACACTACCAAGCCTATTATTCTGAAATAACAGTCCATCGAATTCAAAATTTGTACTTCTGCTTTTCTCAGGGTACGTCTACACTTGCTCTCTAGTTTGAGCTAAGGATGCAAATTTAGGCGACAGAAATTGCTAATGAAGCGGGGATTTAAATGTCCCGCGCTTCATTAGCATGATCTCGCCAGTGCGTTACTCCACTCAACAGCTGATTCGAACCAGGAAGTGTGAGCCGGGATGCATTAGTTCGAACCAAACCCCTTGGTTCGAACTAATGTTACTCCTCATTTTTTCAGAGTTATGCTAATTTCGAAATAGTTATTTCAAAATAGCATCAGTCCCATGGACAGTCCCATGCTGCTATTTTGAAAGAACCACTGCCCACAGTAATTTGAACTAATTACTCCCCAATGCTTCCTGGGGCTCTAAGTTGAGGTAGCTTATCTACATTAAGGGAGCCTGCCTCAGACTAATTTTGAGGCTTCCCTGTAGTGGGGACACGCTATGTCAATTCTGTAAAATCAAAAGCTAAGTCGAATTTAGTTATTTCAAAATAGTTTCCTCATGTAGACATGGCCTCAGAGAACTCCTTGCAGTCACCTCCTCTTTTATAATGATGATTGTTTTGTGTACTCTGGTATAATGGTTTTGCCTCAGCACTGAGGGATGCACTTGATCAGTTTTCAGGTTTCCTTCCAGTCCAATATTTTTGATTCTAACATAAACAAGGAAGAATATGGGAGTAGTAGTGTTAGACTTGTGAAAAATCATCAATAGAGTCCTGCACAGATACAAAGTTTGTATTCACATCTACATTTGAACCTGCAAAAATAAGCCACAGATATCCACTTCCATATCCACGGATGCAGATATCCACAGATATCTGCAAATTTTCAGGGCTCTAATCATCAGGTTCGCACATTGTTAATGAATGAATCTTGACAGGCTTTCCAGTAAAAAATATATTCAAATGTAAGGAATGTGCCCAAAGTAAAAACTGAGATGACTACAACAGTTGTAACCCTCTTTATTATTTTAAAACTGAGTCACAACAATTGCACTAAATCATGGCTGCCCTTTGTTTCCTACACGGAAATTACACAAAACATGAAAAAAACCCTAGATTTTTAGGCAATTTGTTGTCTTTGTTGTCACTGATGTGTAACAGCTATAACATTACTCTATGGTCACTTCTATAATTTAATCTATTGACTTTTAAAAAAATGTGTAATTCCCACCTTTTGCTATTTCAGTCAATAAAATAATTCATTTATTGAAATAAAAAGTGTGTATTTACATATACAACATACAGAAATAAGTTTTAAGAAAGATAAAAATCAATGATACTTCAGTTATAAAGTTGAGCACAGCTTTCAAAATCCTTATAAGCACTCAACAGATGTTGTGAGTTTTAAAGAAAAGCCTGTAAACATTATAACAGCATGAAGTGCAGTCTGTTCTTCAGTTCGGAAAGTAAGTTAGTACTTGGAATTTTAATGACTTTTTCATTCTGAGTTTCTTCTAATTTCAGGTAGATTTATGCATTACAAATCACAGAGATTATCATTCAGAATTTTAATTTTAATATACTTTCTATAATAAAGAATGTCACCAGAAGAAAGCTTTAAAAGGGTAAAATATATACAATGAGAATTCTATTACAGGTTGTACCTCTGAAAACCGGCATTCTCTGATTCAGCAACATCCATGGTTCATCAGGACCACAGATGCTCCTGGAGCAGAGAGCCCGGAAGTCTAAGGGCAGGAGGCCAGAGCCCTGCAGCAGTCTCCAGCAGTCTGCAGCAGCGCAGGGCCAGAGTCTCCTGGCAACTTCTAGGAGTGTGTGTGTATGTGTGAGCGGGGGGTGGGGGGAAAGTCCCCTGGCATTCCCCTGGAGCATAGGCCTAGGGTACTATGGCAGACCCTGGAAGTGTAGTGCTGGATTTAGAGTTCCCCAGAAGGCTCCTGGAGCATGGGGTAGGGCCAGAGTCCCACAGCAGCCCCCTGTAGCATGGGGCCAGGGCCAGAGATCCTGGGGCTGCCCCCAGATGTGTGCGTTTGGAGCCCCTAGCAGGAACCAGAGCCTGTGCCACCCAGGGAGTTGGCAGCATCTGGGCAAGCAGCCCAGCCAGTTTGTGGGGAAGGGCAAGGCAGGGTGCCTGCTGGGGCAACCTGCCAGTAGGAGACGATGGACTTGGGGGCCAGTGGCAGGAGACTTCCATGGTCCAGCAAATTCTCTTGTTTAGGACTGGCCAGGTTCTGATTGTGCCAGACCAGGGAGGTCCAACCTGTATTAGGCACAGAATCAACAAAGGCTAATACAATAAGGCAAGTGCTTTTCTTTAAAAAAATGAACAGGACCACACTAAAGCAACAGACAATGATCATCAAAGTTTAACATACAATCCTTTTCCAAAAATTCTTAGTTATAGATTACATATAGTCACACCTGATGTTGTACAATGCTGTCAATAAATTTGTTGCTCCAATAAAGGGATTTGTTGAGATCATGTGGCCAAAAAAGGAATTAAGATTTGAAAAGCAAGATGTATTTGAAGGTAACTTATGAGCTGCTTCACAGATATCTCCTTGAGACTGTTACCTAATGGGTTGATCATATAATTGAGGCCACCCACCTGTCTTTTTGGGGCACCCTACCGCCCTGCCTGCTGAGCCAGAAGCTTTATTCCCCCCCCTCCCCAAGTCACAGAATTGAGGTAACAGCCCTCCTAGCAGAGTAACACAGACACTGATAACAAGTCAGCTCTTGGAGGGATTGGTTACAGGGACTTGTCAATATCCAGGAGCACAGCCCCAGTGGGACCAAAATGCCACATAAATCTGCCTTACTCTGTACCAAAGTTTTATACAGAGAAAGTTCATAAAATTGGTTCCCTTTATCAATGAGGCCTGGTTTACACTACATGGGAAGGTCGAAGTAAGATATGCAACTTCAGCTACATATCTTAAATCCCCATCCACACAGCAGAAGTTTGACATGAGTAAACGCTCCCATCAACTTCATTTACTCCTGGAGGAGTAGGAGTACTGGCTCCAACAGGGTTGCTCTTTGAGTTCGATCTAGTGAGTCTATTCTATATCCACTAAATCAAACGCTGGAAGATCAACCGTTCTAGCATCAATCTTCCATGTAGTGTATATGTGCCCTGAGAGATACACACAGCTGTGGGTTCCCATGGGTAACAATTATTTACACTGGATTTGATAATAAACAAAAGTGATTTTATGAAATATAAGAAGTGGGATTTAAATGATTGCAAGTGATGACAGACAGACGAAAGTAAGTTACTAAGCTAAAATGAACAAAATGTGCCAGCGAAGCATTATACTCCAAGAGAAATCATTACAAATTATTAATTTCTCACCCTAGTCCTTTTTTCAGGTACAGTTCTTCAGGCCAGAACTGAACTTTTTCCAGACCTTGTCTAACAGCTTCTCCCCCTGTTAGAGTTATTTTCTTTTCAGTCCTTTCACATGTCCTCTTTAGGTGGGGATCAATCTGTGAAGCCAACTGAAGACAATCATTGCTTGTTTCCCATCCCTTGGAATTTCCCCAGGGCAGGTCTCTACATTCTGTGTTTCCCTCATCTCTGGTGCCACAGGAATCATACATAATAAGGAAACGAGAAAGGATTTCAGGGAAAAGATGCAGAATGTTTCTTTGATCTGTTCTGCTGTTCCAGAAGGAACTTTTCTGATTCATGTGGAGTAGACAGAAGAAAGGAGACAAAGCATGGTGCACATAGTGATTCCAAGACTTAAGAAAGTATTGCCATAAAGTATCCCTGTGAGGGAGCAAAGAGTGGAGAGCCTGTCAGTACAGGAATTACACAAAGTCTTTTGGCCCAGCTAGCCCTGCCCCACTTCATCTATGGCCAATGTCAGGCCTGGAGGAGTATAAAAGGAAGGAGCCTAGCTCAGTTAGCAGCTGACCAGCCAGGAGACAGAAGTGTGGTTCTGCTGTCTGCTGGGCAGAAACCCAAGCCTGTCCACTTTGCCAACCAGAGGAGCAAGTAAGCCTCCAAAGCCAACCCCCTGCAATAAAGGGGGAAACCTGCTAGAACCCCTGCTAATGGGGAAGTGTGAACTCTTGGGGCCATGGCCCAACTAAAAAATTATACCCATAGGGTATGTCTAGACTGCATCCCTCTGTTGGCAGAGTGATGCAGATTAGGCAGGTTGACATTGCAAATGAGGCGGGGATTTAAATATCCCGTGCCTAATTTGCATAAAAATGGCCACCGCGTTTTGCTGACTCAGCACTTTGTTGGCAAAAAGTGGCAGTCTAGAGAGGGATCTGTCTAGAAAGAAAGCCTTTTTCGACAGATCCTTTATGCCTCCTGCAAGGAGGTTTACAGGATCTGTCGAAAAAGTCTTTCTTTCTCGACAGATCCCCCTCAAGACTGCCACTTTTTGCCGACAAAGTGCTGAGTCGGCAAAATGCGGTGGCCATTTTTACGCAAATTAGGCACGGGATATTTAAATCCCCGCCTCATTTGCAATGTCAACCTGCCTAATCTGCATCACTCTGCCAACAGAGGGATGCAGTCTAAACATACCCATAGTGTGAACTGGAGTTTCTAGGTTGGGCTACCAGCAGTAGGGATCTGAACCCCCTTTTCTGCTGGCTGCCTTAGGCTGTCTAGACTACGGGGTTTTTCCAGGATACCTCTGTTATCCCAGAAAAACTCTGCCACATCCAGGGAACATGTCTGCTCTTCCACTTTTATTTGCTGAAGAGCAGACGTGCTCTTTCGGAAGCCCCATCTTCCTCCATCCACAAGGAAGAAGGGCTCTTCTGAAAGAGGAGGCTTTTCCAAAATTCGGGCCAGTGTAGACAGGCCAAATTTTGGAAAAGCCTCTTCCAAAAAAAATCAGAAAAAGATTGCAGAGCACAATTTGCATATTTTTTTCCAATAGCTCATTGTAGTCTAGACATAGCCTCAGGGACATAACCACTAGGCTATCCTGGTGCCAGGGAAACCCAGCCACAATCCCATTTTTAATTTTAAAAATATGTTTACTACAGTTACCCAGACAATGACAAGTTCTGAGCTTTCATATTTGTTTTCATTCTACTATGGAATGAAAACTGAACTTTTTAAAATAAAAAAAAAACCCACAGAATTGTGCTGAAATGTCACTTTTTGGACGAAAACTTGAACTTTCTTATCTGAGATATGTGTGTCTGCTGATCAATTAGACCAGAACAGAGTTTCCATTCAAGATCACTCTGATTTAAGAGATATGGGACTTTCCAGAACAATGGTCTAACCACCAGGGTGCGGAGTGTAAGAATCTCTCTCTGTCTCTTCATTCCTGATGCAAGCTATCAAAATGTACATGTTTCTGTGAAATGTTGTTTTTAACATTTCCTTTTGTCTCAAATGTTCTGACCAGATATAACAATCACTTTATTTAGAGTTAAGCAAATGTTCCAATCTTTTGTCCAATGTGAATGCCTTCTTGCTTCTCTATCCACATGTAGCAGGAGAAGAATGGGATAATATTTATTTTTACAAGTTTTAAATGGCTTTATTCATCTGTAATAAGTGGGCTTCTTTTAAGCATATAATGGGTCCCTCCCCCTCTAATGGGCAGTAGAATGGCAAGCAGAATAGTTTAGTACTGAAATCATTAATCTCTTTTCTTTCCTTTACTGCTATCTTGTGTTCTTTACTTATGCTTTGGATTTTCTTTGTAGTATTCAGTGGAAAAGTAGAACCTTTCAAATGAAGAAAGATCAGTCTTTCCCTTTCATGGAAAATCAATATCCTCTGTGGTTTCTTCTTCAGCTTACTTAGACTTTGTCAAATGTAGAATGTGCCCCAGAAAACCCTTCTGGTGTTCATCAATTACTGTTTTAGTGCAAGCACAATAAAGAACTAAAATATGCTTTTTACTTGACAAATGAAAAAAGAAAACTTGGGCACTTTATTATAGTGCACTTAGGATGTGAATGCTTGAGCTTTTTATCAGTGTTGTTGGTATTTTATTTTCAGAGCATCACATGGTAGCACAAAGCCGATGTCCATTTGGAGACAAGCAAAAAGCAGACAGATTTCTCCACTATACACAATTATTTCTAATTCAAATAATAGTATATTAGGCTGGTAATTAATTTAAACACTATTTTGCTGGCAAATATTTTTTTTCCATTTAAAAAAAATATTATGCTGATTAAACCTAATATTGGACTAGTGGCTTTGCCCCTGTTAGTTTGCACAAGTTAGGCTAGCTTCATCAAAACCAAATATTTGGATCTGAAGTGGAAAATCGTCCTCTAACTCTGCTCCATTGCAGGCTGGAGAACATGAAGTTGCTTTTTTATTTTTTAAACAGTGACAATCTATGTTGCTTACTGAAACTCCTACATCCTGGACAGCACCATTTGGTAATGAAAAGCTGTCCCGTGATTACAAAATGAAAACATTCATGACCTCATAGATTAAGCATATAACCAGATGCTCTTGACCGATACGTGGTGATGTTTTTATTGCCTTTTAAAGAAAAGATTAATGGCGTTTAAATGTTACTGCTCTCTGACTCATGAAGATTGGAAATTTTCATTTTAGATAAGAGACAAATAAAATAGGGCATGATAAAGGTGTACACAATAATAAATGTTATAGAGAAGTTAAATTGGGTACTTGTATTTAATGCTATCATAATGCAGGAACAAAGGGGAATAGTACAAGGAGGTGAAACAAATTAAAATGATAGAAAGAAATATATTTTCAGAAAATACCAAATTAATCTCTGGAACTCATTGCAGCATGGTATCATTTACACCAGGCATTTAAGAAGAGTCAAAGATTTAAACATTCATATGGCTAATGAAAATATCCAACGTTCGATTAGACCAGATAGTTTAGATTGGATAAAAGAAAACAATAGGGATATAACCCTTAATGCTTTAGGTTATTAGTCCCACACACTAAGGCTACGTCTACACTGGCATGATCTTGCGCAAGAACTCTTTTGTGGAAGAGTTCTTGTGCAAAAACTCTTCCACAAGAGAGCGTCTACACTGGCATGTGTGTTTGCGCAAGAAATGTGCTTTTGGGCAAGAGCTTCCATGCCAGTGTAGACGCTTTCTTGCGCAAGAAAGCTCTGATGGCCATTTTAACCATAGGGCTTTCTTGCGTAAGAAATTCATGTTGCCTGTCTACACTGGCCTCTTGCGCAAGAACAGTTGCGCAAGAGGGCTTATTCCTGAGCGGGAGCATCAGAGTTCTTGCGCAAGAAGCACTGATTTCATATATTAGAATGTCAATGTACTTGTGCAAGAACTCGCAGCCAGTGTAGACAGGCAGCAAGTTTTTGCGCAAAAATGGCTGCTTTTGTGCAAGATCGCACCAATGTAGACACAGCCTAAGGGTAAACCTAAATTGAAACAGGGATGTGACTTCTACACTTGTAGACATAGCAGAAGTAGTTTTGTTATAGCCAGCGTGAATATTTTTAAAAGGTGTTTAATTTATGTTAAAAGCAGGTATTTCTTCAGGTTGTTTGAGTACAGTGAGACTATATGAATGATACATAGAGTATGGAAACTGTACAAACTTTTTAATTTCCTTTCTGTATCAACAATTAGGCCAAAACTCATTAGAAAAAACCCTTTCAAAATGGTGAAAATCATCATTTTACAGGTGAAATGTGTGTTAGGCAAGGAAGCCTTCATGAGACATTGCCAATAACTGCTCTGTTAGGGCATGCCCACACTCAGAAATTATTTTGAAATAAATTATTTCTAATTAATATATCCTGAAATAATAATTTTAAAATAATGCATTCACACTGGAAGGCAGCATCGAAATAGCTCAGAATTATTTTAAAATAGAATGTCTACTCTTATTGGAGCTTGAATCAGATTTTAAGCCCCCGGAAGTTCTGAAGCCACTGCTGGTTGTCCTATCACTGCCCACATGCTGTTCAAGCAAAACAAGGACCAGCTTGGACCACAGGCCCTGCTCATCAGGTCCTGGCACTCCTGCTAGAGCAGCATGTGGGCAGTTTGGGTGAGCTGCACCATGAAGTGTAGCATGAGGCCTGTGAGCCTGGCACTGCTTTGCAGCGGCTCCGGCTCCTTCACCCAGGTCCTGGTGCTCCTGCTGCAGCAAATGATTATCAATCCTCTGGAAACTGTGGCATGCTGCTTTTGGCAGAGGGAGACCAGTTCCAACTGGTGGGACAGCATCATCTTGAAGTGATGGGATGACCAGCAGTGGCTCCAGAACTTCTGCATGAAGAAGGCCATCTTCCTCAAGCTCTGTGAGTGGCTCGCCCCTGCCCTCAAGCGACAGGACATCCAACTGCAACCTGCTATCCCCCTGCAGAAGCGTGTCGCCATTGCCCTCTGGAAGCTCACCCCACCACAGCTACCATTCCGTTGGGAACCAGTTAGGCATGGGGAAATCAACAGTCAGGGCTGTGCTCCTGCAGGGAGTGAAGGCCATCAACAACATTTTGCTGTGGACGGTCATCACTCTGGGCAACATTGACCCCACAGTGGATGGCTTTGCCACCATGGGCTTCCCCAACTGGAGGGGGAGCCACAGATGGCACTCACATCCCCATCCTGGCCCTCAACCACCATGCCTCAGACTTTATCAACAAGAAGGGGTACTTCTCTATGGTGCTGCCCTGAAGGGCAACAAGGGATGCTTCACAGACATTACTGTTGGTTGGTTGAGGAAGGAGCATGACACCCGCATCTTCCGGAATGCCTGCCTGTTCCAGAAGATGCACACCGGCACTTTTTTCCCCGACCGAACCATCAGGATCGGGGATGTGGACCTGCCCATCTGCATCCTGGGTGATATAGTCTACCCTTGCTCCCTTAGCTGATGAAGTCCTACACAGGCAGCCTGGACCCCACCAATGATAACTTCAATGCTAGGCTCAGCAGGTGCTGCATGGTTGTGGAGTGTGCCTTGGGTCACCTAAAGGAGAGATTCAGGAGTCTCCTCACCCGCCTGGACATCAGTGAGTGCAACATCCCCTATGTGGTGATGGCCTGCTGTGTGCTCCACAACATATGTGAGAGCAAGGGGGAGACTTTCCTGCCAGGGTGAGGGGCAGAGGCTAATTGGCTAGGGCTTTGCAGCAGCCACACACTGGTGCCATACGGAGAGCATATCAGGGAGCTTTGCTCATCTAGGAAGTCTTGAGGTAGAGTTTCAGATAAGGCCAGCTGTGATACTCTCCCCCAGGACTCTCCAAAAGAGGTCCCTGCATTGCCCCTGTGTGCCTTTCCTCCCCCATCCATCCCTTCTCCTGCCCTTCCTTCTCAACTTCCCTCCCTCCTCTCCAGAGCAAATAAAGAAGCCTCTTTTTGGGGTGGTGGTGGTGGACAGATCTGTTTGTTATTTGGGGAATATACAACAGGGGAAGGACTGGGGAAAGAACCTGGAATGAGGTGGGGAGGAAGAAGGAGGAGAGCTCAGGGATGGGGCTGGGACTGGCACCTGCCTTGGGTAGCTCGGGAGGCTTTGGTTGTTTGAGAGGTTCAACTGCCCTGTGTTCGGGGGCCCCGATGGCCCCTGAGGGAGACGGGGGGCTATGAAGGGAAGCCAAGGGGTGAGGGTGGGGGCAAGGGTAGGGAGGTTTCTGGTGGCTCACTCCAATCATGATGCCTTGCATTCCATCACAGAGGTGATGGAGGAACACATGGCCTTGTGCTGGCCCACCAGCTGGTCCCCCATGGCTTTCCACTGCTCCTGGTCAGCCTGACACTCCTCTCAGTTAGCAGCCCACTCCCGGTGCTCCTCATCAAGCTCCTGAACCTGGGACTGGAGGCAGGCCATCTGATCATGCAGCAGGTCTTCGTGAGTTCACATCCTCTGTTGGATCCTACACAGCCGTGTAGGTTGCACGGGAGATGGTGGACAGGGCACACTCACAGTTGGCCCAGCTATGAAGAAAAGTTGCACGGGCAGTCATCCCAGGAGACACTGTGTATGAAGCATAGCCTTAATCTCTGCACCAGCACCTAAGGTCTCAGTTCAGATGATGGTGATATGCTTCAAACAAGGTCATCTGTTGCCTAGACAGTGGGCACTTTCCTTCAGGGGCACAGATATCCCAGGGGAGCATTGTAACACCCATGGCCTGGGGACAAGCCTTCATGGGAAGGTGCTGGCCAGGCCAGGAGCCTGCAGACCGGAGGGGTGTTGGGGTGGCTCATCTTCCTTTTGTGTACCACACATGCTACATCTGGCACTGGAGGCATCCCACAGACAAAGAACTTCTATCCCTGCCTGATGGAGGAGAGGGGGTGGTGTTGTGTGTGTGTGTATGTGTGTGTGTGAGAGAGAGAGGTAGAAGCTGCTTGCTGGAGAGACTGTTACTGGTGTCCCCTCCTTTTTCTCCTCCCGGAAGTTTCCCATACCTGGGATCAGTATCCTCCACATTGTCATGCTTGACCCAGAGCAGATTCTGAGCTAGTGCAGACATGATACTGCACTGTGTGTGGCACTGCTCTGTGTTTCCATGACCCCAACCTCCTTAGTGCTGGCTTGTCATAGGAAGGTGTCCCACCACCGAATCCAGCCTAAGGCAGACCTATGCAAGAACCTTGTGAGAAGGTGTGAGGGGTTCCTGTGCAAGAGTGTTATGGAGCTGAGTGCTCCAGACTGGTACTTCATGAGCACCAACATGCACAGGCTGTTGTGCAACCCCCAGGCCTGCCTCTGTGTGTGTATAGGGGAAGTTATAGAACTCACCAGAAGTGTCTTCACCAGGATCGTCCAAGGCCTGGGAGACATCCTGGGAGGGGGGGACTGGCTCAAGGGTGAGGAGTATTTCCTGGCTGGTGGGCATTGTGGCCTTGCTGGCCTGCTCCTCCTCCACGTCCTTGTCGTCGTCATCCTCCACAATCCTGCCCTTGTGGAGGCTGATGCTGGACGTGTCCTGGCTGGACTTGATGACAATAGGGAGGTAGGTGACCAACCCCCCTCCCAGGATGTCACCTAGCTGTTAGTAATAGCGGCAGGTGTGAGGAGCCGTCCCAGAGCATCCACTTTGCTCCCTGGCCTTGTTGTAGGCCTACCAGTGCTCCTTTATCTTCATTTGGACCTGGTCAAGAGTCCACATATGCCCCTTCTTGGCCAGGCTGGTGGCCATCAGGCTGTAGATGTCAGCATTTCCCCTCCTGGTGAAGAAATCCTGCGGATTAGTCTACTTGCCCCAGACCTTGATGAGGTCCAGGATCTCAGGCCAATAGTTCAGGCCATTGTCCTCTTTTGTCCCTGCCTGGGGCAGCCAAGGGTGCTGTGGGAGTGCTGGCAGCTGAGGGGGGCTTAGAGGGAATGCTGAGGTCCTACATGGCTCCTGGGATGAGTGGTGTGTGGAACAGGACTGTGAAAGGCCCACATGTGCCACAAGCCCTTTTTTCTTCAGCCTGCTGCTTTAAGGGGAGCTTTGGAGATGTTAAGTATATAGCCAGAACAGCCACAATTACAGCTCTGAGAAGCCTCTGGAGGCCAATTATTTTGAAATTGCATCAGTGGAGCATCCACACTAACACTATTTTGAAATCACAGTTTCAAAATAAGCATTAATCCTCGTGGAAAGCAGGAGTTATTTTGAAATCACTAGCCCATTATTTTGAAATAACGAGCTTGGTAGTGTAGATGCTCCACTTGATATTTTGAAATAAGGGGAGTTATTTCAAAATAACTCCTTAGTGTAGACCAGGGCTTACAATGATATAAATCCAGAGTAATTCCACAAGTATCAGTGGAGTTATTTCAGATCTTCATAGGTGTACTATGCTAGTCTGGGTACAGTCTGAGATTACTCACAAGAAAAGTACATTAATTAATTGAAAGAAAGATGACATAGCTATTAAAGAAGTCATAGCTGTTAAAGGAAATATAATTAGTAGGGTTTTTTTGTATTTTTTATTTTCTGTTTTTTGTTTTTTTGGGGGTTTTTTGTTTGTTTTGTTTTTTGCTTACTGAATATCCCTATTTCCATTAAAAACAAGTTGATGGGAAATTGTCCACCAGCTCAAATATTTAACTTTGACTAATCAGGACTTACGCACGTGCTAAAGTATTTTGTTGAATCAGAGTGTAAATAGTTTGGTCAGCCTAAGTGGGCAAACTTATGTGTTTTTTCAGCTAACGTAGAACTGAAACATGTCTAGAATCAGAAGTGAGAAATAGCAACAAGATCATGCTGACCCGTTATGACTGGCTTTTTGTTCACAGGAACCAGAATGAACAGTGTTAGTTTAGTGCTGTTCAAATGTTTTAATTTCAACTTAGTCATTGTGAGCCACAGGAGGTAGAAAGTGGCTGATGACTCATACTTCTGATACTTTTGAGTCAGAAGAGAAAATAAATCCAAACCCCAGGTTTTTCCTCATCCAATTTGCTTGTCAAGGACACCTTTCAGCAACTCTAACTCTGGGCCTTCCATTATGAATGAAAATCTATCCGTTTGTAAATACTTGTGAACTAAGAGACACAGCATAGGGGAAGAATTACTAAATGTTATTAAGGTGGCACAAGACAAAATAGCTGCTTGAAACTTGACAAAGAAAAAAATAGCTTAAATATTAGGAAGACAATCCTATACTAAGGACAATGCACACATCTGGAGGCAATTAATTGTTCCCTCTATTCCACAAACATTACTAACTACTATTTATGACTATTATATCACTGTAGTGTTCTAACCATATTCGTCCTAGACCTTTGGATGGATGAGATGGGTCAGATAATATCTTTTATTGCACCAACTTCTGTTGGTGAAAGAGACAAGTTTAAAAGTTCTTCATCTTCTTCATCATCATCTTCATCATCATCTATCAAACAGATTGGGACAAACAGCTGCACTACATTAACATGGCTCACACATAGTTTTGACTCTAATTGTACTGATCTATCATTTCTTCAAAGTGATCCACATTGGCTGCTCAGAGAGCAAGTAGTGGACAAAATACTACCAACAAACACTTTGTCTGTCACATCTCCCCCATCACAGATGTACACTGGTTGCAGAACTTTCTGTGATGGACTCCTGATGCTTTATTAAAATGTATTATGTATATAAATATGCATAACTCAAAGATGATTTGGACAAATATTTGATGTAACCTATCAATTTTAATTTCTCAATCTGCTGGATCTGTATATCTTATTTTGGTGTATGTATCACTCACATGTGTAAAGTTAGAAATATGGAGTGGTTTATGGTTTTAAATGTGCAAATGAAAGCCATCAAGTCTTTCCCTCAATGTCTGGGTGATTACTGGTAAACAGCTTCTTTTGTCCTTTAAGTCTAAGCAGGGGTTGATCTTAGGGAGACATGTGATCCTAACTGTAGGGTCTGACCAGGTAATTTTCCATATAAGGGGAGAATGTGAAACAAAGAATTCCTGCCTAAAAAAAGATGTCTATTTAAGATGCAAAGTTTTCACTCTCTTGGGGTACGTCTACACTACAGCGTTATTTCGAAATATCTATTTTTGAAATAGTTATTTTGAAATAAGATATTTTGAAATAACGTGTCTACACACAAAATGAATTTCGAAATAGCATTTCTCATTGAGAAAACCACCAGGGAGGCATGGACCATCCAGCCCTCCCAGGATGCAGTCCAGGGCATCGAAATAGGGGAAGCTTGGTGTGTCTGCTCCTGGTTGGGAGTTGCCCCCTGTGACCCTGGCATATGCCTGCCAAAGCTCTTTTATTTTCATCAGCACCTGCTGCTGGTGTAGATGTGGCCTTTGCTGGCCATGCTGGCAGCTATCCTGCCATAGACAGCTGCATTCCTCCATCTAGTGCAGAGATCATGGACATTGGGGGCATCCCCCCAAACTTCAATGAGATCCATGATCTCTGCCCTGGACCAGGAAGGTGCCCGCCTTTTCCAGCCCCTGGCAGGCTCCTGGAAGCTGGGGGACTGGTCCTGGGGAGCAGTGAGGGCTGGCTGCCACTGACTGCCTGATTCATGCTGGGGCCACTGAGTCAGGGGCAGCAAATGCTGGTTCTGGGCTGCCAGGCCTGGAGCTGGCACAGATACTGTGGCCAGACTCTACCCCTTTAATGGGTGGGGGGGGCGGGAGGGGAGGGAGAGGCGTTTTCTTGATTGAGGCCAGAGTGGCCAGCAGGGCATCCTGGGAAGGGTTGGAGGCCCCCTATTTCAAAATAGCCCCTATTCCAAGTCTACACAGCGCCTATTTTGAAATAGCAATTTCGAAATAGGCACTATTCCTCGTGGAATGAGGTTTACCAATTTCAAAATAAGCCCTCTGCTATTTTGAATAGCGGTTGGCTTGTGTAGACACTAGGAAAGTTATTTCGAAATAACGGCTGTTATTTCGAAAAAACTTTGCTGTGTATGTTGTGCTTAAAAGAAGCACCCGGGATCTTTTTCAGGGGGATAAGGCAACATGCCACATTTATTGAACATGCATAGATCAATCAATGCTTTATCATATTCATATGATACATTACACTCATGCATACACACACAAGCACACTCCATCTTGTTGTTACCAATAGTTGCTCCCCATAACTGCACTGGCCGGTTAGATGGGGAAGGGCTTCTGCCGATCCGGATCAATGCTCCCATGTTGACAAGATGAAAAACCCAGGATCCCTCTGCAAGATGCTTCATATTTATTCCTCTCATGCAGCCAATTTGTCATCACCTCGCCTTTCTTAATGCTGCTTCAATGAGAGTTCTTCCAAGGGCAGGCACTTGCTGCTTGACTCCCAAGGCCTTCTGTATGTCCAGTTTTCTCAATGAGCTCACTTTACGCGTATTGTCTTGGATCTGGCTCCCAGCACCCTTGCAACTGTTTCTTGAGGAGCTCACCTTTCATTCTCCATTCACACCTCATTCATTTCAACAGGACAATCAAGGAAAGGGGAGAGCTCAAAAGACATTTTTTCTTTACCTTAAACAAAGTTTCTTAATACAAGGGAATCTATAAGAAGGCTTACAAGATCTATATATATAAAAAGGAAAGTTTTTCTTAATACAAAGTTATATGAGAACTATTCCTAAGACCTGTAGCATAAAGAGCTTGATACAAAGTTACTATGGAAAAGACTGGATACAAGGTTTCTCTTAATACAAGGATTCTATAAGAAATCTTAACATATATATATCTAAAAGAACAAGATATGTATATATAAAATCTCTTAATACAAAGTTATATGAGAATGATACATGGTTATATGGAAATGTTACAGAGATTTATCCACATGTAGACATACCCTGGGTCTTTAGCTGGAAGGTCACTTGCAAGAGAATGAACCAGAGTCCCCGGGAAAAAAAAGATCTTCCCTGGTTTGGAGGCTTAACTGGAATAAGGACAGTTTCAGGGTAAGTTTGTAACAAGGGTTAGAACTAGCTAGGTTTTTTTTATTCTAAATTTGTAATCTACTTTGCTCTGCCTGTTTTCTCTTGCAACTACTTAAAAACCCACTGCTTGTACTTAATAAAATCACCTTTATTTACTATCAAGTCCAGCGTAAATAATTGTTAGGTGGGGGAGCAATCAGTATGTACATCCTCCTTTCATTATTAAAGGGGGCTTAGCTGAATGATTCATTTGGGGTTCTGATCCCATTTGGGGAGTTGTTTCCCTGGAAGCTGGGTCCAAAACTGTGTTCTCCTCTGACCTGAGGCGATTCAGTGTCTGCACTGCTTTTTGGGTGGGGTGGGAGGTGATCTCATATCTGTGCCTTGGCTGGGGGAGACCAGGAGATCTGGCCCAGTAGGACAGGATGATGAGAAGCCCCAGAGATCAAGGAGGCAAATGTCAGTGACTTTCTCAGCACACCAGGAAGCATCCCAAGGGGTCTTCTCTGACTGCACCCCATCACACTTTCTTCATCTGAAATCAAAGCAACACACCATGAATGTAATAGACTAAAAAGGATGCTATTGTTTAGTGATAGGGAAAGAAGGCTGGGAATGAATAACTGTTGATATTTTAGAAAAAGAGAAAAATGATAAATTTTAACCTTGTGAATTAATTTAATTGTTTTATGGTCGTCATCAGAATGAAAAAGTCTAGATTTTTTACAAGATAAAATAGTCAAAAAAAGGAGTATGAAAATCAAGGAGGCCTGTGACCATGAGTTCTCTGGGCCTCAAAGGCCCTCTTTTGCCCAGACACCATCTATAGAGGAGTTGCAACACAATGAAGTCCTGACATTCAGTACTGTTAAACACCCTGGCTGCGTCTAGACTGGCATGATTTTCCGCAAATGCTTTTAACGGAAAAGTTTTTCCGTTAAAAGCATTTGCGGAAAAGAGCATCTAGATTGGCACGGATGCTTTTGTGCAAAAGCACTTTTTGAGGAAAAGCATCCGTGCCAATCTAGACACAATTTTGCGCAAGAAAGCCCCGATCACCATTTTTGCCATCGGGGTTTTTTTGCACAAAACAGTTTTTAGCTGTCTACACTGGCCCTCTTGTGCAAATACATTTGCGCAAGAGGGCTTTTTCCCGAACGGGAGCATCATAGTATTTGCGCAAGAACACTGACAATCTTACATTAGATCGTCAGTGTTCTTGTGCAAATTCAAGCAGCCAGTGTAGACAGCTGGCAAGTTTTTCCGCAAAAGAAAAACTTTCCAGTCTAGATGCATCCCCTTAGTTTCCATTAAAGCTAGTGGGAGTAATAGGTGCACAGTACATCTGAAAATCAGAACAGAAAACAGATGCTTTGGTGATGAAAGTCATATTACAGCCCAGATAAAGATAGATGGAATGAACTAGGTAACTAAGAAGTATCCCTGCAACTAGCCTATACCTTTAATTTCCAACTGCCCAAGATGTGCTATTTTGGCTATTGGAAAAATGCAGCGTCAGTAGGATGCATGGGAAAAGACAAAACAGAATATTGGATCTTTTCCTATCTTCCCCTTCCTTAATATCAGTTATCTTTGCAAAATGGGATTTGGAGATGGGCTAGCAAATGAGCCTGAAATCCTGATTGGGGGCCTTTCCACATTGCTGTAATATAGCAATATTAAAATAGATGCAGTGCTGGAAGACCAGGCACCAGTTCATGCCAAAGTCCCATGCATCAGTGAATGGCTATAGATACATAGTTTGAAGCCTTGAAAATTCATTTTTGCATGAGTACAGACCGGGGTGGGCAATAAGTGGCCCATGGGCTGGACGTGGTTCACTATTATTAGCATCTCGCAGGCCACCAGATACTTTGTTTGCCTAAACATCTGCAGGTATAGCCATTCACCACTTCCATTGCCTGTGATTCACCATTCTTGTCCAATGGAAGTAAATTATTTATTTTTGCTGGTACAATTGGGGGGCATTTGTATTTCATAACCTTGTAGGATACAACTTTGGTATGAAATTGAAAAGCAGGGAATTTATGAGAACATCTTTCTAGTAACCTGTAGGACATGGCTATGGAGCATTGCCTCAGTGTTTCCCATGTCTTCTCTGTTGAGAAACTTTACCAGCTCATTCAATCCTTGCAGGCATTTTAAGTAAGCTGAGCTTGGCTGACAGCTTCAGGGTCTTCTCTTACTGCTACTGTGGCAGTATCTCCTGTGCTTTTATAATGCTGCACAGCTGATCAAATACATTTCATGTCCATCAGATACCTGAAGGATGTACTTGAAAAATGATAACGTATGACTCAGAGGTAACAAAAAACTGAAATCCCTAGCAGGAAAGAGTAACCAAACTGGTTTAAAATTATGATGAAGCACACTAGGTTGATCCTGTACCTGCAGAAATATTGATGAATGTTGTAACTTTATTTCTGGAAGCACTCAAGCATGAGATACTTTTCAGCAAAGAATTCCAGCGAGTAGAATCCCACTGTTTCAAAGTAATGTGCCAGAAAGTTTTTCTTTCTTAACTCAGTTCTTGGTGGAGCTAAGATAAAATTGCTGAAGAGTTCATGAAAATCACAACTTTGCCTTTTTTGTAAGCATTCAGTTGGCTTACATCATAGCCAGATTTATCATTGTATGCTGCCATCTTCCTTTGCAATGTAGGTAAGAGATCTCTGATAAAGCTGACAGATAGAATATTTCAATTAAATGTATTTAATTGTATGATTTATTGTAAAGATTAAAGTGTGTTTATTTTCATTTTGACATTCACTTTAGAAGAAAAATATTAAAACTAGCAAGATAAAAGGCCTTCTAAAATGTGTGGTTGTCTGGATAATACATGTTTTCACAATATTAATTTCTTCAAAATAATTTTATAGATACCAGCATTGAGGGTCCAATCTCAGGCAAAGCCATGCTGATGATAGAGAGGCTGCAAGAGGTGTAACATGCTGCTCTGCATCAAACTGTAGAAATTAAAATGGATTCCAAAGACAAGGCAGCTGATAGCAGTAATGTAAAATGATTGCTGCTTTCTCAAGCAGAATCAGAGTGCTATCTTGTGTGGGAGAAAACAAGAGGAAGGACCAGAGGTTCAGCAATCCTTATTTATTTATAGTCTGTACACAGTTCAATCACCACACTGAATTTTAAGATCCTCATTTTTTGCAGTCAATATTGAGGGAGTCATTTTGTGAATGAAGGGAGTATGTTGGCTTGGAGAACAGGGTTTAGGAGGGCATTCCGTGCATTACGGGCATGGAAAAAGGCACAAAAATTGGAATGGATGGAAAAAAAGGGGGAGGAATAGTTGAGAGGCTGGTTTTAAAGGGAAAGTGGACTGAGTAGAATGCAATAAGATATGAAAGGGACATCACCTGACACAGATGGGTGGAGTGTTTGGAATGACAGAACAACAAATTTCAGTTTGATATAAAAGGCAATGGGATGTCAGAAAAGGGACTGAATTATATAGAAGAGCAAAATATGTCACAAAGTATGCATTCCCTTATATTATCAAAACTTGCTTCCTAGTATTTGGTATAGTACTAATTGTAGAGCTAGTAAAATCATGATCACAACCTCTTCTAGGTTTGGGGTTTTAGCTAGCTATTTGAAGCAAATGAGGAAATGTCTTCAGGATTCACAAATACATTTATGATCACATATTCTTTGACACACTTCTTAACTACCTATAACTTGCTCAGTTGTTGAATTATACACATCTTTCACCCATTAACAGCTTAACATTTCCTAACATTTCAGCCATGTACCTTAATTCTCTGATATCATATTGTAAAAGGAAACAATGTATACATTCCATCTCTGATATTCCAGTTTTTTCATGAAGAACAAAGTCCCTTGTCTTTAGATTTCAGAATACTTCCTATGATTCCCCTTCCAATTATGATCTTACAAAAATAATCGTGATTACCTTGGATCTTTAGTAAACTGTAGGCCAATATATTAATGTTTACATTTATATGTTGCAGTTGTCACTATCAGTAAAAACATGGGTATTACAAAATGGGGTTACAATTCAGAAATTTTGTGCCAGTTTGATTTGATGGAAGCACTATTTTATGTTCAATTTTCTGAAAATCTAACATTGCTGGGTGCTGTTAAATAGCAGGGGACAAAATTAGGTCCAGAAATCGGAAGAGTTGCCCTGTTATTCTGCCTATCTGACTTGAGCACATGTTTCTTGCAAGGCAATATTTTTCTGTGGTCTAAAATATCCTATTAGCTTCTGAACTGCAGCATCAACATTTCTGTCTTTCCTTGTTTCTTTGAGGGTAGGAAAAATAATCTACGACATCTGGCCACCTAAAGTGCCACAAAAAAGGCACATTTCTGAGAAGCATCTGTGATTTTAGAGGCAGTTGCAAACAGTTTAAAGCATCAAAGAAATAGCTTAATTCTGACCGATGCCCAATGGATGTACAGAAAGGGCAAATGGACATGTAAGAGGTAAACTTTGTCCTGTTATTTCCAGATCATGCTGAGTTACAAATCCATTTTTACAATGCAATTAGAAAGAGGATTATGACACTATCACTTTAAGCTGTGCAATACAAAGTGTAAGGTCTGGGTATCTTTGTTAGCAATATTGCAGAATTTAGAGTCTAATTAGAATTATTATTGATAGCAACATCTTCTCACCTTGAGGAGCAGGAGGAGCAGAAGAGCAAGAGTGGGGAACTTGGAGTTCTAAGCATGACTTGGACTCTGATTTATTTGGTTTAGTAACTTAACCTCTCTGAGATGAATCATAGCTTTGAACTACAGCCTTTGGGATGATATGACAGCTCTTCACCCCACTGGGAGCTTCCAAAGATATTGCTCCTGTGGCAGGCACACTGCCTTAGTGAAGCTTTGAGGAGTACAGTCAATGTTATTCCCTTTGAAAGTGAGCAGTATTCACTTCCTCTGTCTCCAACCAGAAAAGACCATTTCTAACAAGGCCCTCAATTTCTTTCTTTTGAGAAATGTACATTACTCCTGAAAAACACATAGGAGATCTGTTGTTCAACACCAAGCATCAAATGTATTATAAGAATGCTTTGTGCAGTTACTTAAAAGGATGTTAGAAGGGCATTATGAAAAAAGCGAAGGGAAACCCTGCAGTATTGTGTGGCAACTGTTCTCTTATGATATATAGGTCCTACATCACATTCTCAGAAAACTCCAACTGAGATATTTCTTAAATGCCAGTTATGAATTAGTAGATTTGATTAATTTTGATAAGATTTAGTGGAAGAATTGGATGAAAACAGTGCTGAATACAGGACAGCTGTCTTACAGGGTTTTGTGCAGAGACCTCAGGGACTTTCTATGAAGTTACAGGAGAAAAGGAAGTGTGCATACATGTATGAGTGTATATGTGGGAAAGATGTAGTATAAAAGATATTGGGATATGAAGTCTACATAGCAGAGGTTAAAGGGAGCTAATGAAGAAACTTATTGACCAACTGTCCCAAGATAAAGGTTCAGAAAGGATAAGGTTCAGAAAGGGTAAAAGGCTAGGAAATTGAAACTGATGACAGTGCAATCACTGGAAAAGAAAATGCCTTTACTTTTCACAGGCCTAAAGAAATACATGAAGATGTACTCAAGGCACATCTACACTGCAACACTATTTCAAAATAACTAGCACTATTCCGAAATAACTTAGTCCACGCCTACACAGCAGGCTGTTATTTCAAATTAGTGTCAAAATACTGTCAAGCTGGAGGATTTCTTACTCCGACTCCTGTAGCCCTCATTGTACGAGGAATAAGAGAAGTTGGAGGAAGAGTGCTCTATTTCCAAATAAGTGCTGTATAGATGCTCCCTATTTCAAAATAAGCTATTTTGATATAAGATATGCAGTTGATGTAGCTCAATTTGCGTAGTTTATTTTGAGTTAAGCCCTGAAGTGTACCCTCAGGAAGATACATTTTATAATACTGGAGGAAGAAGAAGTATAGAATGCCCTTTCTGATAGGTGTCTCCAGGAAAAAAAAATAATCAAAGAGCATGCAAACAGGCAAAACTCTGCAGCAGCACAGCAGTGCAGCAGTGCTGCAGCACTTCTGTGAAGATGTTACTATGCCTACGGGAGGAGTTTTCCCATCAACACAGTTAATCAGCCTATACAAGAGGTAGGAGCTATGTCAGTGGGAGACAACCTGTCTCTGACATAGCTCTATCTACCCCTAGGAGTTAGGCCAGTATAACTGTGTGACTCCAGAGTGTCACACCCCTGGTTGACATTGTTATACTTATGTACATTTATAATGTAGTCCTGGCCACAGAGACAACAAACACACAAACAAACAAACAAACTCCCTAAGGTAGCATATAATGTATATAACTGATGAGTATTCTGTTTTCTTCTCCTGAGTTGTAATTTTCATTTCTGTACTCAAAGTCTAAGGGACAGATTGTGCAGGGGGGTTTTCACCTGATTAGTCCCAAATCAGGAGCAAAGGGCGTTATAGTAGTGGGTCAAGCTTTGGTTCTGGACCTTTCACTTCACTTACAACACTAGCTAAACTATCGAGGAAGCAGTTTATAAGTTACAGAGTAGGCAAATGGTAAATTACTAATCTCTGGGAGCAGAGAGATAACAGGGAGGAAATATGTCTCAAACAGGTGTGTTTATGTCTCAGTGCCTTCAAGGTTTCCTCCAGCAGTGGGGCATAAACTGCAGCCCCACTCCATGTTCAGGTCTGTGCCAAAAGGCATAATCTAACCTTAAAACTATATTCACAGAAACTTCTAAGGTTTGGGCTTTATATGAAATACACTGAGCAACCTCTCCCAATTCAGGATTCATATGTAATTGTGGGAGGAGTATCTCACAAAAGGTTACCAACATGACAAGGAGCTGTAAGTTCTAAGCTGGCTAGAAATTCAGATATTCATTCATTCTCTTTGGTTTCTGAAATAGCCTTCAGCTAGAAAGTCTGATTTTGGTACATGGATCATTTAAATAAATCTCTATACAATCTTTATACTCCATCTCAGCTGGTTCCTTTCTTTCCCTCCCCAGGAAACCTCCTTGCTCTGATATCTCTTGTAGCATATTTTACAATCCCTTCATCACCATGTGCAATCTGAAGTATTCCCATACATTAAGGGCAAACTTGAATATGAATGTCTTCTGTCTTTAGGGTTTGCACTAATACCCATCTCTGTAATAGCTGATTGCCTGTTATTTGGATGAAAAGGTGCAACCAAACAAGAAAGGGCATAAATAAAGTCAACACCAGGCAGCACAAAAAGTGTCCCCTCTGTAACATGCTGCCTCCCTAAAGGGCAGCCTTTTGCAAACAGCTGACTCCTACATGACTACAGCTGAAATGGCACAGAAAAGAAAACCAAAACAATTGTGTGGACATGTTAAATTTTCTGATTTGGCCTGTGGGTTCCTCTTTGGGAGTGAAATTTCCCAATTTTCCTAACAAAGGAGGCACTCAAGGTTGCAGCTCTGTGGCTAGAATTGCTCTAAGTGTGATATCCAGAGTTAGAGAGGGTCATATAGCTTTTAAGTTTAGAGATCCAGCCAGGAAGACACATAGCTCAGAGCAATCCATCCATGGCCATAGAATGAACCTATGTCTAGATTGGCAATGTTAGACTATGAACCATTTACCTCTCTAGTTGCAGAGTGTGCCAGTGGTAAACTTGGAATAAATATGGGAGCCAGAGCCCCTTTAGTCAAAGAGCAAGAGACAGTTGGCAGCCAAAGCCAGCACTGCCATCAGCACATTCTCCCAGATGATGCAAAGAAGCAGTTAGAGCCTTTCCAGCTCAGGACAAGCAACAGCCAGAAGCAGGACTAGCAACCCAATCACACTCAGGGTATGTCTAGACAGCAGCGCTATTTTGGGATACTTCCAGTATCCTGAAATAGCTATCCCACTTCTTTTAAACATGCCCTTTATTTCCAAATAGCTTTCAAAATAAGGGGCTTGCTATTCCGATGTCCCTGTAAACCTCATTCCAGGAGGATTAAGGGACATTTTGGAATAGTGCTCTATTTCGAAATACACTTGAAATAAGCTATGCAATTTGCATAGCTCAAATTGTGTTGCTTATTTTGAGGTACAAGTGCAGTGTAGATGCACCCTAAGAAATTAAGAAGTGATCAGAGTTATCTGAACACCAAGCTAATGAGAGGCAAGGACTAATCAACAACAGAGAAATTTCCATGTTCCTAAAGCTTGTTCCTTTTCAGATGGCTACCCACTGATCAGAACTAAAGCTGGGTGGGAACTGGTCCAGAAAACTGTTTTTTGTGGAACCAAACTTTTACACAGGAACATACCAGGCGTAACAAATCCTTAGGGTCCAGGATGCAATTTGTGTTCAGAGAGAAATAGAATGAACCTAAAACAGCCCCTTCGTACTTGTTGAGACTCACCTAGTAGAATATTTTGACCACCCATCAAATTATTCTGTGGTGGGTCTTTTCAGATGGAATTTGACTTTTTTATAAATAACTAAATATTCACTGACAAACATTCTCATGTTGTGGATATGTATGTATGTGTGTGTTCTCACCATAGGGACATATACAGTTCCTCTCATTTACTCTGTCTTTTTTTTCAAAAACTTTGAAAAGTCTTGGGATTGTTCCAATCTGGGACATACTCCATTTCCCACCCATGACATTTGCTGTCATTATATAAACAAGTTAATGCATACTCACCAAATACCTGGATAAAATCAATGACTTTCTCAGCCTTCTGAACAATTACATGGAATGGCCATATACATTACACTGGTGTCTATTCGGATTCACATAACTCATAATCAGAGCAGAAGTTGAAGAAATCACCACCATACCGAGTTTCTCAGCAAGAGAGAGAGGGAGAGAAGATTAGAAAATTTTGTATCTATTCCTTTCTGGGCCATGTGGACATTTCCTGAGGCATCTGTTGCAACAGGCATGCCATATTACTTTAAAAAGCAGTTCTCCTAGATTTGTATCTCCTTGTGTGAAAATTTGCTTATGAGAGAAATTGGACTGATTCCTCCAAGAGTGAGGAGACCTGCATTCATATGTGATTATTGAGTCGTGAAGGTGGAGGAAAAGGTTCACCTTTGGGGAATCAGTGTCTGAGGCTATGTCTACACAACAAAGAAAAGTCAGAAAAAGATACACAAATTGTGAACTGCAATTTGTGTATCTTTTTCTGCTTTTCTTCCAAAAGAGGCTTTTCCAACATTTGGGCCGTCTAAATGGGGCAAATGTCAGAAAAAAAAACACTCTTTCAGAACATCTCTTCTTCCTCATAGCATGAGGTTTACAGGGATGCTGAAAAAATGTGTCTGCTTTTCCAAAATTTTGGGGGGAAAAGCAGACCCGTCTCTTGCACACGGCAGAGCTTTTCTGGGATACCTCCGGTATCCTGGAAAAAGCTCTGAAATCTAGACATACCCTGACTCTAGAACAAAGACATTAACTGGTTGGTGCATTACAAAGCCAATGTCTCCTCCCTTTAATATCTACATTTCCACATTGAAAGCTACATATGGCACACATCCTGCCCATTTAATTAGCCTCATTGACATTGGTCATACAATTGACTGATACTTCCGATGTTTTATATATATATAAACACACACACACACACACACATAGTTTCTGTTATTTCCTCTCCAATTCATCTCATGAAGTGGTTTTTACCCACAAAAGCTCATGATTCTATATATTTTGGTTAGTCTCTTAAGGCATGTCTACATTAGAGAGAAGATTTATCCTCCAGAGGTCAATCTTCTAGATTTTGATTTAGCGAGTCTAGTCTAGATCTATAAATTTAACATTGAGGGCAGCCCCTGCCGACTTCTGGTTCTCCTCGTTCTGCAAGGAGTAAGGGAAGCCAACGGGAGTGTGTGCTCCCTTTAGCCTTCCACTGTGTGGACTCTACCATGGCTCAGCTTGAGATAAGCCAACTCCAGCTACACATTTTGAGTTGCTGGAGTTGTGTACCTTAATTCGACCTGCCAGGTCTAGTAGGGTGCATCTACACTGCACCATCATTTTGAGATAACTAGCATTATTTTGAAATAACAATGTGAGCAACTACACAGTAATTCTGTTATTTTGAAATCAATTTGAAATAATGGATGGCTTATTCCGACTTCTGTAAACCTCATTCCTCGAGGAATAATGCCTAATCCAGAATAGCTATTTCGAAATAAGGCAGGTGTCGATGCTCCACTGCTGCTATTTCAAAATAGCCCCTCACCAGGGCCATTCTAAGTTATTCCTCCCCAGTGCCTCCTGGGACTCTAAATCAAGATATCACGTCAACATTAGGGAAGCCTGCCTCTGACTAATTTTGAGGCTTCCCTGCAGTGTAGACACACTATTTCAAAATAAGCTATTTTAAAATAACTATTCTGGAATAGCTTATTTCAAAATAGCTGTGCAGTGTAGACATACCCATATACCCCAGGCCTAAGGTGCCAAAGGACTACTCATTGTCTCTTAAAGCATTGGCTGATATGGGTGCTTTGGGCAAGTGTGCTATGCTGAAGTTTGAGTGGAAAGCTCATTTATGCTCAGGTTGGAGTTGGGGAGCATTCATCTGTGGGAATTGATAAGGACTGTCCAGTGTGTGTGTGTATGAGAGAGAGCTATGTCTAGACTACAGTGTTTTACTGGAAAAAAGTATGCAAATTGCGCTCTTGTCTACACTGGGCTAAATTTCAGAAAAAACTCCTCTTTCAGAAGAGCCCTTCTTCCTTGTGGAATGAGGAAGACATGGCTTCTGAAAAAAAAGTGGAAGAGCAGACATGTTCCCTGGACGTGGAGGAGTTTTTCTGGGATACTTGCAGTATCCCGGAAACCCCACGTAGTCTAAACGTAGCCAGAGACAGAGAGAGAAAGAAAGAGAGAGAGAGAAAGAGAAAGCTTGAGTAGTGTCTCTGTGTTTATCATTTTAACTCCTGAACTTTTTATTTGGCAGTAATAAATTATTTTGGACCTAAAGGCCAAATTTGATACTTTCCAGCCTCATTAGGCTATTTACTGGCCTCAAGGGGAGCAAAACACATTCCTAGCTGGCAGAACTACTGGAGACTTATCTCAGTTCTGATGCATTTTCTCAAACTGGTTGCAGCAGATGCATTTAAACACGTTAATCTAGAAACTAAAAAACTAAATATTTAATGCCAAGGGAGAGTCGGACATATTAAAAACAATACAGTAAAAAAAGAATCTATGGCAAAATATTCCAAACTAGAATAAAAAGCTGTATTTAGTTACACTTAGCAGAAACAATATTTTATTTCAATTTACAAGAGACAATGAGCCCCTGGCATGAAAATGGGAGAACCACGCTTTCTTTTCAAACAACCACATTTGAAATTTTAGCCAAAAACAAATAACAGTTGCTTATTACAGAAGCTGCTTATAGTCCCACAATAACCAAAGATTTTGCACTTTATCAGAAAATTGGACTGATTTTCTAATTAATAATTTTAACACCATTTTTTTACTCCACTCAGCTTAAAGCATTTAAAAATATTTCCATCTGCACTCCCAGGAACTTAGCAAGGGCTTGTGTGTACTATTTTAGTAGGTGCTGAAGTTTATGCAACAGCCTTGCTAGTTGTCATTATCACCTTATGTAAAACCTGGCAAGAGCATATTGAGCATCTGGCTATTAATTTGGTACAGCCAATGGCAAACTGCACATTTAGGAAAATATAATTTGAGCTGCAAGAAATTCAGTATATAAATTATGGTAGGCCATGATCTGGCAAAAATTATATCTATTTATGACTGACCACCCCCAATGAAAAAGTAACAGATGAGATCTCTCTTGTGAATCACAAGATATTACAGAAAATGTGTTCCACTTTATACTCACATTCCCTCTGTTCTGACATACACATTAAGGAAAAAAATAAACCAAATAAAATACAATGGAATGAACTGTGACAAGGCTTTTTCAGTCATGGAGTAAAAATTATGCTCAGAAATGGTACTTAGGAGGCTAGAGTTTAATTTCTCATTTCTCATTCAAACAGAGACTGAGAGACTTTCGACATATATAGTGGTGTACTATTAAGGCTTATATTTGAAGATGATGTGTAACTTGTTTCATTTAGCAACAAAGCAGTTGTTATCAAGAGAAAAAAACTGTGCTATTGTAGAAGGAATGAGTTTTCATAAAATGCTCCTTACAAACAACTGAAATATTATTTACTGTGTAGGCAATGTAGAATGGTGAATATCCATAAGCTTTTAACATGATTATCATCTATGAAAGCAATAAACTGCCCTTTGACGTGACTGTATTTTAAAAAATCTTTTGTTCTTTTAAAAAAATGTTGATAAACATAAATCTGTAGGGAGAGGGAATCAGCTATTATCAACACTCTATCACAAATACAATCTGAGCAGTGTGAAAGGTTTATGTTTTAAACCAGAGGTAGGGATGAGTATAAAACAAAATTGTTGTGCTTTATAAAAAAAATGACACTGTTTAGGGGCTCACACAAAGTCTGGAGGAGTATGTGGTTTAAGATACCTTGGGGGAAAGCGTGTCTATAGCTTATTTGTAGTCCTCAAATAAATAAGCCTGTTCATATACTTTTCTACTTAAATGTTATTCTGTTTAAAATGTAGGCTCCTTTCTTATTTTTAAAATAAATAGTGTTGGCTAGGGCTGATATTTCAGTGGCTGAAAAAAAGAGTCTAAAGGGTCAGAGCAAATGTTATTAGGTAGACCTTTTAGGTCATCCCATGCTGGGGGAGGCACTATACCTATTTAACATGCTATTTGGCTTGAGTAACCTACACACAGATGCTCTATTGACACTCCATAGCTATAGGAAAGGAACTGATTTCTTCTTTCCCTCTCCATTCTCCTTAGCAACCATCTGATAGGGTATGTCTACACTAGCCCCCCAGTTCGAACTAGGGTGGCTAATGTAGGCATTTGAACTTGCAAATGAAGCCCTGGATTTAAATATCCCGGGCTTCATTTTCATTTTCCGGGGCGGGCACAGCAGTCAGAACTTAATCCAAACTAAGTCCTTTGTTCAGATTAACTGTCACCCTCACAGCCAGTTGTGGCAGCAAAGCAGCCAGAGCACACGGCTCTTCCAGTGCAGCCATGTCCCAGCCCCAAGACCACCCTGGTCCTTCCAGACAGCCTTCTGGGGATCCAACCAGGGGCTCCAAATGCCAGGCACCGGCATGGTCTGGGCCAGAGCTCAAGACCCTTCTTGAGCTCTGGTTGGAGGAGGAGGCCTTACAAGCCCTGAACACCAGGTGGCGAAATGAGGACATTTTTGGCCGCATGGCAGAGGCCCTGGCCAAGAGAGGGCACCACCTCCGCACCCAGGACCAGGTGCGTTCTAAAGTGAAAGAGCTGCTCCAGGGCTATATAAAGGTCAGGGAGGAGAGCTCCCATTCTGGGACAGGCCCCCACTACTGCCCTTATTATTCGGAGCTGGCCCAGATCCTTGGTGGTGGGGAAGCACACGCACCACTGCGTCTCATCCAGTCTGGCTTGGGGGACCCTGTGGTGGACGTGCCAGATCAGGACCTAGAGCAGTCCAGGGAGTCTGGAGACGGGGAGATGGTGCTGGAGGAGGACGACAGCGAGGAGACCATGACCCTCACTCTGGAGCCAGTCACCCAGACCCCAGAGGCCTCCCAGGTGTCATCTGATGCCGGAGATGAAGCAGCAGGTGAGTGCAGTGAGGTCGTGTAACACACAGGGTGGGGGAGGTGCACAGTGGGTGATGCACAAGGGAAACCTGTAATGCTCACCCTGGACATCATGCAGCTGGCTGTGCATGTGCCAACATGTTCAGCGGTAGAGTGTGACACATGGGGGTGCGCCACATGGTGGCATAAACCATGTCCAGAACACACCCGGGTAGGTTGTCAGTGCGAGGTCCCATTGGCACTTCGGGCCCTCTGTGATGCTCAGGCTGATGCTCAGGTCCTACCTTCAGAACGTCTGAGTCCCCTGTCTGAAGGAGAGGGCATGCCCTTGTGGACAGCTGTGGCACACATGACTGATTGTATCTTCCTCTTTTCCTCCACAACCGGATCAGCTGTGCAAGAGGGCCACAGCACCCCAGCCCCACCTCCATCCCGGGGACATGGGAGCCACAGACAGAGGGGTGGCTATGCAAACATCCTGAGGCAGCATGTGGCAGCCCTGCAGGAGCTCAGCACCATCCTGCGAGAGAGGATGGAGGCAGAGGCTCGGTGGCATGATCGGCTGATGGAGGAGCTTGTCCAGCAGTGCACGTCCCTGTGTGCCACTCTCAGGGTATGTCTACACCAGCCCCCTAGTTCAATCTAGGGAGGCTAATGAGGGCGACCGAAATTGCAAATGAAGCGCGGGATTTAAATATCCCGCGCTTCATTAGCATGTTCCCGGCCGGTCGCCATTTTAGAAATTGACTAGCCCGGAGTAACTGCCCGCATCTGCACGCAGCAGTGAAACAAGATTCCAATTTAAAGCCCTAAATCGAATTAGCTGGTATTCCTCCTGCAATGAGGTTTACCAGCTAATTCGATTTAGGGCTTTAAATCAGAATCCCGTTTCACTGTCGCATATAGACGCGGGCAGTTACTTCGGGCTAGTCAATTTCTAAAATGGCGACCGGCCGGGAACAAGCTAATGAAGTGCGGGATATTTAAATCCCGCGCTTCATTTGCAATTTCCGTCACCCTCATTAGCCTCCCTAGATTGAACTCGGGGGCTAGTGTAGACATACCCCCAGGGAGGTCTGTGGCTTCCTTGCTCCTGTGCCTGGTCCTGCTCCTCCAGCACACCATGATCCTGCCCGACCAAACCCCGCTTCCACAGCACCATCTCCTTCCCCCCTTGTACCTCCCTCTCCCCCAGCCCCTCCAGTCCGCAGACCTCCCCCAGGCACTCCTCTCCCCCAGGCCTCCCAGACCCAAGTGCACCTACCGTCTCTTGTCCAATCGCCCCACCCGATCCCGAGGCCATGGTGGACCCCGAATGCGAGGCGCCGGGAGCCTGTGAGCAGGCAAGCACTGTCCAACCTGATCCCCTTCCCCCCTCCAGGTTTCAAGTCCCCTTCTCCCCTCCAGGTTTTAAGCACCCCCACCACCCCAGTTAAACACAATGTTGGGTATTGAAGAAAATGTTTATTTTGATGCAAAAAGTATACTTTGAGAAAAAACTATGTACAATAAACAAAAGATTTTATATGTTTGCAACATTTCTACATTCTTTCAGTTATTGATATTTACAACAATAAAACAGAAGTTATTCTTTTCAGGCAAAACCTGGTGTTTATTATTTCTACAAACAGGGTCAGGGTGAGGGTTCAGGAGGGAAGGTTGTATTGGGCCAGGGCCAAGCCCCCAGACAGGAGGCCCTCAGGAGAGTCAGTGGCCTCCATTAGAGAATTGCTCCCATAGAGCATCCCGGATGTGAACACCAGACCGGTGAGCCTGGCGGATGGCTGCTGTCCAGGGCTGGTCACAGTGCCTCTCCTGACCATCAGCACCTGTTCCCCACCCTGGTAGGAAGGCCTCCCCTTTCCTCTCCACCAGGTTACGGAGAATGCAACACGCGGCCACCACCTCAGGGATGTTGCATTCCCCCATTTCTAGCCATGTGAGCAAGCACCGGAATCTCCCTTTTAAACGTCCGAACGCACATTCCACCTGGTTGCGAGCCTGGTTAAGATGAGCATTAAGCTGCTCCTTGCTCACATCCAGGTGGCCAGTGTAGGTCATCAGTCACGGCATCAGGGGGTAGGCCGCATCAGACACTATGCACACCGGCATGTACATGTCCCCAACTGCAAAGTCACGATGCGGGAAAAATGTTCCTGCCTGCAGCCTCCGGTAGAGGTAGGAGTTCCTGAAGATGCGGGCATCATGTGCCCACCCCGACCACCCAACACAAATGTCTGTAAACTGGCCACGATGGTCGACCAGGGCCTGGAGGACCATTGAAAAGTAGCCCTTTCTGTTAATGATTTGGGCTGCTCGATGGGGCGGTGCATGGATGGGAATGTGTGTCCCATCGAGCGCTCCTCCACAGTTCGGGAAGCCAAGGGCAGCAAAGCCGGCCACGATGCTGTCCAGGTCTGCTAGATGGACGAGCCTGTTCAGCAGCTTAGAATTGATGGCCCTCACCACCTGCAGAAAGAGACAAATAGACAGACAACAGAATTTTAGAAGGGGTGCCTGATCTCTTGGGAGGAGAATCCACCACCCACCTTTGCCCTCAAACACTCCAGGAATCCCATCCTCAGAACTGCCCCCCGCCCCCGCTCAGCAGCTCAGGGTGAGTGGAGTAGCTCCCTCCCACTCCCACTCCCATTCATCCCCATCCCCCACTCTGCCTTGCCCTTTCCTGACAGTCTCCCTTTTTTTTACAGCCCCCCCCCCCCAACTGTGACTGTCCCCTGACAATGACTTTCCTCCAACAGGATGGACCCAACAGTAGACCTGCCCATTCCAAACTGGTGTCCCACGGAGCAGTAGCTGTCATGGGTGGCCAGCTTCTAGAGGGCAATAGCAACCCTCTTTTCCAGAGGGATGGCGGGACATAGGTGGGTGTCCTGCCGATGCAGAGCAGGGGCGAACCAGGTACACAGCTCCTGAAAAGTGGCCTTCTGCATCCAGAAGTTGCGGAGCCACTGCTGGTTGTCCCAGAACTCCATTACGAGCCAGTCCCACTAGTCGGAGCTGTTGTCAAGCCTACAAATACGCCTCTCCACGAAGAAGTTTGGAGGCAAGGGCAGTGGGGCTGCATGACGGGCGAACCTTTCATACCTCTGCTCTGGGTCCAGATGGGGAAGTTGCCTCATGACTGTGTCATGCAGATGAAGCAAAACTTGCAGTGTGATGGCGTGGGGCTATTGCCTGCCCAGGGGCAGCTCTGGCTCCATGGCAAAAAAAAGGGATCCAAATCAGGAAAACCTCCAAACAAAAAAACCTGCTGTGGTGTCCCAGGGAGCTGGGCACTCAAAACAAGCACTGCTCTTTTTCAAAAAAGCGGATTGATTTTCTGATCCGCATAATGTAATCTAGATGCTCTTTTTCGAAAGACGCGTTTTCAAAAGTTTCTTTCGAAAAAGCATCTTTCAAAAGGTGCGCAGTCTAGACGTACCCTCAGAGTCTTTCTTTCTTTCTTTCTTGGAAGATGTAGCCCTGGAATTTTGTAACTAAGAAGTCAGTTAGTTATAATGAATGTATGTTATAGCAAAAGGTTTGGATTAAACTTAAACACAAGATGTAGGCCTCAGACAGGCCAGGCAGCTTTGTTAACTTACCTCCAGCTCTGTTTGATGTTAGCATGTTCTTATGTTAAAGTGAAGGGATGGATTATTGTAATGCATAGTGATGTCAGCATTAGATAAAGCCTTTTAGTAGATAGAAAGAAGTTTAATGTTGAAAGATTTTGTAACTTTGTTAAAGTGACTAGAAGTACCCCTTTCTTCCATGCTACAATTCTGTAAATGTATTGTTTGTGTGAAGGAGAGAGAGAATGTTTTTGGAGAGATAAGTGTGAAGGCCACTGCATGCTCAAATGGTCAGAGGAGGGGCGGGAGACTCAAAAGCACCAAATAATTATCAACTAAGCTAAAGCACACTGAAGACACAAACTGGACTGAGGCAGACTGATGAACCCTGAAGTTAGTGGCAAGCACCCCTACATAGGGAACCGATAACAACTTTCGATGGAAAGACAACACTCCCGAGGGGTCGTCAGCATATGGATATCAAATGACTATGAGAACAACTTCTTCCTGATAAGCATATGTCATAGGAAGTTTGATTGTGATGTTGAGTGACTGATTAAGGCCTGACAAGGCAAAATGCATAGACTTGCATGGAAGGAAAATTCTATAAAGGATGGGGTGTCTTGTATGGTTCTTCGGGTTCCTGTCCTACTAAGATTATAGAGCAGTGGTCTCCAACCTTTTTAAGCACAAGATCACTTTTCGAATTTAAGTCAGTACAGGATCTACCTCAAACCAACATACCCCTGCCCTGCCCCTTCTCTGAGGCCCTAACCCTGCCCTTTACTGAGGCCCCGCCCTCTTCACTCTGTGAAGATGGAGTACAGGGGAGGGGGACAGAGTGACATCAGTGTTCCCCTGCCTCCATCTTCCCCACCCTGCACAACAAGCAGGAGGTTCCCAAGGGGCAACTCTGGGCAGGAGCATTAGGGCAGTGGGAGGTGGGGCAGCTGAAGTACCAGTACTTCATAGCCTCCCAGCCAAACCAGTCAGGATCACCTGTCAGAGGCTCCAAGATCTACCGGTAGATCCTGGTCTACTGGTTGGCGACCACTGTTATAGAGCATCAGTTTGGACTGACAAGAACCCTGGTCTCCCCCTCGTATTCTACCTATCTGGTGAATAGTTTGGGCTGAGCAAGGGACTGGTAACTATTCCATCATCAGGGGGTGTGTGTGTGTGTGTGTGTGTGTGTGTGTGTGTATGTGTGTAAATGCATACGCTACTTTGTTATATTATCAAGAAATGCAGCGAGTTGCCTTATCCCCCTGAAAAAAGTCCTGTGTGCTTCTTTTAAGCATAACAAAGATACCAGTCTACTAGCACTCCAGCTTATTTGTCCATAGCATACATAAATCTTAGCAATATCCATGAGTAATCATTTATGCCTTGCTCTGCCAATGTCCTTAAGTCCTCACCTGGGGAGTTACCACAGTAGGCTGTTGTCTGTACCCATTTAGTCCCTTGCCAACCAAGCCTCAAAGATATGTGTGTATTTATCTAATATATATATATATATTTTAAAATGTTGGTATAGCTGGTAAAGCAGACACCTCTACTAATAAATTCAGTTTTGTGTATGTGTAAACAACACACATTGTTTTGAATATCTTGTCCATGGTTTATTTTAAGGGAATGAGTTTCCAAAAATATATAAAACTATAAGTGTATCCTTATGACCTTAATTTCACTGCCTTTTGTGTATGCTCTTTGAATTGAACTATCCAAACATTATTCAGTAGACTATGATTTAGAAACATTGCTTATTTCAGCTAAAGGCAAATCTGGAGAAGTAGTGCATAAGCAAATTTGAAGTAAGAATTTTCACAGCTTTTCATACAATGGCTTTTAAAATTCTTTAAAACCTCTACCCAAAGTCTATTTAATTCAAAAACTGAGGGCACACTTAAATGCTTAAGAAGATGATACAAATATGTTTAATTTTTGAAATCTGTGCATTTTTCTAAGACAATATCTCACGTATATTTTATTGAATTTGATAAGTGTGAAGTGTTTGAAGCTATTTATGACTGAATATACAAGGATCCCTTGTATTTATAAATGACAGATCCATAGAACAGCTATGAATCAAAATGACCCCAGGTAACTGAACATTACTTGTGCTGTAGGTCTACATGCAGCCAAATAATAAAATGAAACCCACAAAGGACTCTGAACATAGTTGACGTGAGATATTTTATGATTGCTGCTGGAATAAAGGAAGTGACATACTGGGTTCTCACAGTTTCATTACAGGCTATGATAGATGTTGTATCTAAAGCAAAACAATAGAGAGCTATTTTTAACATATATTGGCACATGTACTTGGTCTATCAAATTAGTTGTTTGTACAGCACTGACAATATTTGATGTCTACAAGCTTCATGAATGTATTTTTCACAAAGAACAGTAACTTTTAAGGCAAATCTTGGGTTTTTTCCTTCCACTAAATATTCAGAAACTGCTGATAAATGCTCATAGCTCATTCATATGACCTGGCATCAGATGGATTATTTTTCAGAAACTGCATTATATATGTGTGCTCAGCCTGTCAGCCTACTTGGCAGAATCACTGCAATGAGATTTATTACCTTTTTCTTATGAGGTAGTAGCATGGCATTGTCAAAAGAGGGAGGAGGGGAAGCCTAAGAACTACAAAAAATACCACACAATTTTTTCTTATCTTTGCCCCTTGTGGTCATTCTTTTTTTATTTTCCCCCTCTGAGATTTAACATCAATTTGACTGTCCTTATTGCTGAACTCACCAAGGACACCATAGAGCTGGAGACTACACCCAATGCCAAAAGATAACAAATGTCCTAGGAAAAATCATCTTTAACGAAAACATCTGGAATGAAAGTCTCTGAGTTTGCAAGAGGTTGAGTGGGATTCCATAAAAGCCATGCAGGCTTATATTATTGAATTGAGTTCAGTGGGTGGCAAGAAAAATAAACGTTTGGAAGACCAACTAACCCATATATTGTCCACTTTCTTGAGTGGCTATCATAACATTTTTATGGTTGTAGCTGTGTTGGTCCCAGGATATTAGAGAGAAGCTGAATGAGGCAATACCTTTAATTGGACCAACTCCTGTTGTCAAGAGAGACAAGAGCTCTTCGACCTTTCCCAGACCAGAAGAGCTCTGTATGGCTCAAAAACTTATCTGTCTCACCAGCAGAAGCTGGGCCAATACAAATCCATATTTTTTACAATCTTCAATATTTCAAATGTTGTAGCTGTTCCCTTCTCAATTTCACTTAGGCAAGGTATCATATGACATGTGTTAGAACTTAGCATGGTGTGACAAACATAGGAACGTCAAGCCCTTTATTAGGACAACCATTTTTCTTTTCTTGGTAAATTTTAAATAAAGAAAAGCTCAGAAGAAAAATCAAAAGGGCTAAAAGGAAAAAAATGATTATTTAAAAAAATATTTTAAAACACCATATTATCTGAGAAAATCCAATGTACACACACACACACACACACACAGGCTGTTCTACAATCAGGACTGTGACCTTTTATATCATTACAAATCTCTCTCTCTCTTGGTTATCACACTGTTACTGTTACCAGAGCTCATCAGTGTATGTTTAACTGCCACTAAGATTTCTGCTGCTTCTCACTGGTGCACTCATCTCTGCTGCCACTGGACACATGCTACCACCTCTCATCTCCGCCACTGCTATCACTGCCACTTTTGTAATGTCATGTTCTGAGGTTTCCCCACTTAATACCGTTCTTAGTGGTTTCAGCTTGGATTGATTTCACTGGGTGGCAGGGAACCACTATGCTAGTGCCTCTTTGCTGTCTTCCACTACAACACTGTCCCTACACCAGCAGGTGTTAAGGCTCTGCCCTTAGAGCTGCTCATGAATGATTTCCGCTCTAGTGATCACTGAACAGAAACAAGGACTCCAGTCAGCTCTGTCTTTAATAACTGGAGCAGGAAGAGTCAAATGGCACCAGGATTCTATAGCCAGACCCACACACCATCAGCTAGGAACATCTGTCCTCACCCCCTCTCATCTTCAGAGAGATTTGGCATCCTTACCTTGCTTGGTAAGTGAGACTCAGTTTAAGATGACCTCCCGCAGTCAGGGGCCACTAAGCCCACTGTTGACCTTTACTTGTGCAAAAAGAATAACAACAATTCATTATCCATACATTCAGTGCTCAAGTGATTTGTAACCCAAACCCAGCCAAAATTGATTCATTTGGCAAAGAAGTTCTACCTGCTTAATACCGATTCAGAGCATGTGCAAATACTCTCTGCTCCAGAAGTCTTTTCCATCATTACAACACTAGATGTCAGGAAAGAGCTCATTCAGATGCTGCTTACAGTTAGACATAACCCATTTTCAGAATGTACCACAAATGTAGGTGTGTAAAACATTGCACTCAAAGTCTGGTCTGTTTTCCAGTTAACCCACATTTGCACCGCTATTGTGGATCAGCAAAATTAATTTTGGGTTCACTAATTTATTGTCAAAACCAGATACAAATTCAGTGGGATTCTGTTCAGGAGTGCAATACTTCAGATTCAGTCATTTCACTCTTCCAGCAAAAGGGGGTGTTGTAATAATCGGGCCTACAAATGTATCTTGTTGATGAGCTCATTCGCGAAACGTGACTAAAAGTTCATAAAATGTTACAATAGCCTACAACAAACAAATGCTTGTAACCCAAAGGGCCTAAGATCATTGAGTAGGCAAGTAAAGTCTGCTTGATAGAGTTAGCTAAGTAGTGGTTTTATTGGCTTTAGTCTTTAAGGTCCCAGGTTCAATTCTGCCTGCTGATGATCTGAATCTGTGGGCTTTACATATTGATGGGAATTTTTTTAAAAAAGAGATAGACTAAATTAGGACTCTGTTAAAATCATTGCTGATAAACAAGAGAGATGTGGAACTGGAAATTAACAAATTAGTGTATCTGAATGTAGGCCTACATTCTGGACAAAATAATGAGGGACTGGGCTATTTAACCAATTGCTCCCTTTTAGATCCGGAAAAGAAAATAGTTTTGGGGGAAAATCAAGAAGAGGAAGCCTCCTGACAATCACTGCTAGCTGGAAGAGGCATGAACAGGAAAGCTGCAATCTTCACCATCATAGCTGCCACTCCCATGTCTTCTTGGACACTAAGATTCACTATGACACTACTGGGTCTTTGTTGTCTTAATCCTGACCAGAGCAGTCCAAAAAGAGGAATCCAGGGATCATCACTACCTCCACTGGCTCTGGCTAAATCCTGAACACCACCTGGACCATGACATTTTGTCACTTCATCCCTCCACTCTTGTGTCCTTTTCCTTCACTGTTTTATTTCTTCTTCTTGATTGCATTGTTTAATAAGGGTCTGGCTTACACTGTATATTCTGCAACACTGTTGTAAGCCTGTGGCCAGAAAGAGGCTGCTAACAGCAAGATCCTAAATACTCCAAAGCTGGTATGTGTTTGCCATATTTCAAAGTGCAAATTTTTCCAGCAGTGAGTCTGCAAATGAGAATCAATGCCAGATACAGAAGCTACATTTTCTATCTTTGCTGTTCTTTTCTTTCCCCTTTTGTGTGTGTTTGTCTTGTTTTATTTTCTAGGAAATGGGATCAGACTTCAATAGCAACAGCAATAACAACAGTTCCAGCCCATTTCAACCAACTTATTCTCTTTTCAAAAAAAAAAAGAGACAGTTATTGCCATTTTTATAGTACCTAAAAGACCGTCAAACAAGGGATTTTTCCCTATGTAAGTGCTCAATGGCTAAAAGAAAAGGGACCAAGACTTATCATTAAAATAAAAACCTTCTTTACTATGTTATGTTTGAAAAACTTGAACTGTTTTTCCTTCTTTCCTGTATCTTTAATACCATGGTAAAATGATCTGTAATGTTGTATTTGCCACGGTAATTAGCAGGCCAAAGTTTCTGTATAGCAAACCGAGACTTTGTATAATACTCTTTAGTGTTGGACAGTTTTAAGATCATGGTATCACCTTTGACTCTTTGGGTCTATATACTCCATCAACATTAATTCAACACAGGAAGACTCTTAGTGTATGTCTACACAGCAGCGTTATTTCGGAATCACGGACATTATTCTGAAATAACAAAGAGCATGTTTACACTGTAAGCCATTATTTTGAAATAATGACGAGCTGGATGATTTCTTACTCCAACTCCTGTAACCCTCATTTTACAAGGAGTAAGGGAAATTGAAGGAAGAGTGTTCTTCCTTCGACTTCCTATTGTGTAGAAAGCACCAAAAGCTGAGTTAAGATATTTTGACTTAAGCTACGCAATTGACGTAGCTCAAGTTGCGTAGCTTAATTTGACTTTTGTCCTGCTGTGTAGACGTACCCTTAGTTAATAGAAGAAGCACTACATTCTGCCTTCCACACCTAAATCCAGTCCTACTATCAACAATGAAAAACCAAATTCTGAAGATTGTCTTCTTGTTTAACCCTTTTCCTACTTCTCTCCTTGGATTCTATTGTGCCCCATGAAGAAAATAATATGATCCAATTCTTTTCTTTTCTTTTTTTAAATATAACATTTTCTGGACATTCCCTTATACATTTTTTCTCTCATTTTCTTGTGATGATGTTGAGAGAGATATTGAGTAAGAATTTCAAAATAAAACCCTAAATATACATATAGTTTAGCCACAGTATGTCAAAGGCAGGAGACAACAACTGATTAAAATGTCTGTAGGGTATTCATTTTAAAAGGGGAGATAAAATATAATGCAAAGAGAGATGTGGAGGCCCCACCAAAATCAACTTAGGAAAATAATTGAAATATCCACTTACAATCCTCAGTTGCAAATGCAGCAGATGTTCAAAGAGAATGCTGACATCCAGGACTAAGAGTAGCAGCAAAATGGTAGCTAAGGTTTGGATGGATAGTGTGTGAACAACCATAAGGAGAAGGCAGAGCCTAAGGTGTATTGTGAGGCAGGAGCAAGAAGTGCCCACTGTGACAGAGCTCATAGAAGAAAAGCCTTATTGTCTCTGTTTTGGTGGGGCAGACTCTGAAGGAGACAACACATAGTATAGTCAATCACGAGCAAGGTATCGACTAAGGAAAAAGCCCTGTGAGCTTCTGAGACCCCTTCAAGGATTATTATTTACTCTTATGTGTTGGTGTCCTTTTAATTCATCAAGATTCCCCAAATATAATGGCTAATTTGGGCATTTTATGTTGGTTTCGGTTTTAGACATGTGAGCTAAAATAAGTGAGCTAAATTATTCAGATATCACGATTTCCACTAAACTTTTGTACTTAAAAATACCGTGTTCCTAGAGCAATGTTGTTCCTGTTATAATATGAGGATAGTACTTTTTTTGTTTAAGTATCTGAGATAACTTACAGAGCCCAATCTTACATTTCTTGTGCACCAAGAATGCCTGTGAGAGTCATTGGAATTTTGAATGCAGAGAATAAGACCTGTAGCATTATGATGCCAAGCTGCAGCATTGGAAAAGAAACAATTAAATTTTTAAAAAATTACTAAAAAGAGCCATAGTTAACTTTTATATTCCTCTGTATACTACAGATGTCAATTACAAACATATAGTGCTGCCAATTTTTTTGAAGAAAAGAACACTGTCCCTCTGCATAAAATCTTGTTTGATCTTACAAGCTTTAACAATTGTTTGAAGTACAGCAAACAATGCAAGTTCAACTGAAGTTTAGTAGACGCAATAAGTCTTTGTCAAGAGAGGGATGGAGGTAACAAACTCTAGGGTATATTGAGAAGTTATTCATTTCCCTAAGAGTTAAAGTAGGTCAAGACAAAGAAAGTCTGCCTCTTTCATGAAGAAATTTGAAGTACTGGCATAGTAGCTATTTACAAGAGAGGTAAACTGATCTTGTAGCTGGCAGCAATGAGGATAGGCTATGTAAGCAATCCTTTCCAGCAGAAGACCTAAGATTCTCTTTGACACTGATTGGACATGGCACCTAGCACAGCAAACAATGCAACAATTAGTTATGTTTTCTTGACAAAATAAAAACAATCCCTTGTGGTAATTTTAACATAACCTGGGGCCCAAGATAATCCACAGTAATAACCATTTTGTGGGGCTGTCTTTCCCCATAAATAATTGAAGACTACAGATGAGGAAAAACATGATCATGACAGCCTGGAGAAGTTGGAAAGACTAAACAAAAAGAGAAAAGTATTGATTCCTTAGCTTGCTTGCAGAAGATGCAGTGCTGGTGTGAAATGCTCTCTCTGTTCAAAATAAAAGACAAATGATCATGATAATTTAAAAAACACCAGAGGTGGCTTCCAAAATAGTTGAGAATTTTCTGACAATGAGTAAATGCAGTTTTTTCTAATGCATGCTGTAGAAAGTGATGTATGCACAGACTTTCTAGTGCTTCAGATATGTTATTTATTATATATGGACAGATATCGGTGCTTACTGCTTACTAAAGTTAACATTCAGTAAAAATATGCCATTTTATACATGTGAAACTCTGTTGCATAGAGCTTTAGTGATACTTTCACATTATTTCCTTTGAAACAAACTTTAAATCAATTTTTATAGATTCCATGATGAAACATTACTCCTTGAGGCCATGTCTACACTACAGATAAGATTGAAGCAGCTGCAGTCAAACTTGTGAGGTTCAAATTAGCGGGTGTAGTGAAGACATGCTAATTTGTATCAAGAGGGCACTCCTGTCAATACTGGTAGTCCTGCCTTCGACTTCCCGCAGTGTGGATGGCACCAAAATTTGAGTTAAGATACTTTGACTTAAGCTACTCAATTAATATAGCTGAAGTTTCGTATCTTAATTCGAACTTATGCCCTGGTGTAGACCAGGGGTGAGAGAAAGGATCAAATGTGAGCAGAGAAGTGTAAAATATCACAAAAGGGATAGAGGACTGTGAAAGAAGGCAAAAGAGAGTAAGCATGAGAGTCAGTCAAGCTTTGGCAATGATCAAAGAAGATCTGTGTGGACCAAACAGGACCTTCAGAATGCAGATGGGAGTATTAGGGAGAACTGAAGGGCATCAGAGAGGAGAATATTATTGAAAGCTATTATTTTCTCAAGTGACTATGATTTTGGGCGCCCAATTTGATATATCTTATAGAGGCTTGCTTTTTAGCACTATCCTCTGAAATATGGGCTCCTTATAGATATTTAAGGAGAGGCACTCAAAAGTCCCCTCTGACACACAAAACCACTAGTCACTTGAAAATCTTGGCCTAAGTAACTTGCCCATGTTTACACTATAACTCAATATCACAGTTGAGAACCAAACCTTGGTCTCTTAAAATACCTAAGAGCTCATCACTCTTTATCCACAAAGTCATGTTTTATTTTTATTTAAAAGCACTGGAATTACAATTTACATTTTCTTTTGATTATAAATGTTGTTACTGATCATTCCCAGTTAAGAGATTTATTATATTTATAAGATAAATATTTTTCAAATATTCTGCTGGTGATTTTCCATTCAGTCCAATCATCTCCTAGACACTACAACACTGAAGTACTCTGTAAGTGTCACACAAGTGGAATGTGCATGAAGCCACAGGCTTTCAGCACTTGTACTCTATATAATAGCATTTATTACCTCAGGAAAGCATGCTTCTTGCCTACTGATCTGAGACTCTCTTTCATTTCTTCCCAACTGAAACTCCTTCAGCCTATACTGCCAGGCAATCACTCACTCACTTACTGAACAAAGAATTGGATTGGGTTTTATCAGACCCTATCATTTTTGTGACAGTGTTTTGTGAACCTATCTTTGGATATAGTTTTCCTAGTCCCTTTTTCATTCTTAAGACTAGGATATGTTTGCTTTGAAATGATGAGTCTTGGCCACTTCAGTTTAAAAGAATGCTGTCTTGCATGTTGGATTCTACCCATCTTTCTAAAGGCTTCATTTAACTCAGTACCTGTAAGCTGCAGTTTTTCACAGGGAAGGTCATTTTCCTGGTGTTAGTAACTTCAATTTTCAGAATTGAAAATTGATTTCAGAATCTATTTTATACCAAATTTTAAAAGCATAAGGTGGGACCACAGATTTCTCCAGGATGTCTCTGCAAAATGGCTATAGACATGTTCCTTAATGAGCATATTGTGCTCCCCAAAAGCCCATTACCATGTTCTCAAGACAGGCAGGTGCTTGGGTGCTAGTGTGAACAGAATAAAACCCTTTGTCAAACCAACTTTTGGTTACATGTGACATCAGTTCCATGGGTAATGCTGTTACCAGGGAGATGAAGTCTAAATTACTGCATGATTGCATTTCACATTGTTATGGTCTCACAGGCCTAAAGCTGAGAACCATGTCAAGGCAGATTAGAACTAAAGCACTTCACTTCATTTCTCCACAGTATTTCTATTACAGACATCTGCAAAGCAGCCACATTGTCCTTGCACCATGCATTTACAAACCAGCAATGCTTGGTTTCAGCCTCTAAGGAGAAATGCTGCTTCATGGTCTCAGCCCTGCAGACCTGTTTTCAAATTATGGAAGCACAAACTTTCACTCCTTACAATTTTGTTCTTCTGTGATATCCCATAGTGGGGTTGGTGGGTTTGGGAGATGTCTTAGCTCAGTGCGGGTGAAGGACTGAATATGTCACTAGGAGGGTGGTGGAGCACTGGAATGGGTTAACTAGGGAGGCGGTGGAATCTCCATCCCTAGAAGTTTTTAAGTCCCACATTGGCTGGGATGGTTTAGGTGGGATTGGTCCTGCTTTTAGCAAGGGGTTGGACTGGATAATCTCCCGAGGTCTCTTCCAACCCTGTAATTCTATGATCCTCCCTGCATCTCAGTTCAGTGTAATTTTTCAGAATAAAATTCATATGTGATGGACAAGAATAAAATGTTGGTTAATGCCAAAGAATGTGTTCCCAAAGGTATGAAATACTGGAAATAGTCTTGGAGGAGGTGGTTGAACACACACAGAATACAGGTCTGGTCGTTAAAGTGCATGAAGAAAGCAATTTACTGTAGAAACCTCAACTCACATATTTCACCTCCATATCTATGCCCCAGTGTGCACTGACCAATTCAAGCCTCTTCACCTGCATGAAAAATCCTGGAATTCTTCAATTTTACTTCTTTTCTGGGCATCTCTTGAGCCATCTGGTCAGAGATCCAGCTAAAACAGGAGGATTTGTGAACTGCTGCATGGTTAACTCATGTGTCTTATTGATAGAAAGCTAATTTGTCCTCCATCTCCCCTAGCTTGAGTTACACAGCTCCCTGAAGAAAAAGACTGCCTTGCAGGCAACATTCTGTGCCAACAGTAGTAAATGAGACCAGAAGGAGACACATGATAGTGATGGACTGGACTTGCCCCCACCCTGAAGTGTGGTGAGGTGATGGGCAATCCAGGAACTGGTTAGGACAGCAGAAAGAAGGAAGGGGGATAATCTTGGGGCTTAATCAAGTATGTGCCCTGATTAAGCCCCCATCTTTTATTTTAAGGAATATCCTTACATGGCAGTTAATGTCCTGCTATTTGTATAAAGAAAGATTACGAAACTTTTGTTCCAACTCATGTTTTAAAGCAATAATTATGAATTACAATACCCACTGATACAAATGCATGATTTTGTACCAGAAATAAAACATTATAGATATCTTATATTTTTTTATTTTTTATAATTTATTTTTTCAAAAGTTGGTCTTTCTTCTTTAAATGCAAGTGGTCATTCTAACTGGTAAAACATCATCCTTGATACTGAATCCAGAGAAATTCTTCTATAAAAACAAGTAAGTCACGTATAGCTTTGACTTCCCTGATTCCCAGAAGACTACTGTGTCTTGCCTGAGGACTGGTTCTGGAGAATTTCACATCTTCTTTATGATTCCAGTGTCCCTAGATGAGGCAGCATCTAATGTTATCCCTTACCGTGTAAGTATTCCTTTATCCACATACTATTACATTTAAATCAGAAGCCTTTCCAGATGAATAAGATGCTTTTGGTTTCCTCTCCAGATACTAAAACTAGGATATCAGAGAGGAATTATCTTGTCTTTATTTGATAATCAGTAACAACAGACTATTTTCAATGTACGTTCTCCACTATTTTTCTCTGTGTACTCATTTAAAAAAGGGTCCACTAAAAGTTGTATAGGAACTGTACAATCACAGTACTTTTCTTACAGCAAACCATTTGCTGTACCAGTTTATATCTCCCACTGTGATTTAATACATTTATTTAATAAAAAAAATATTTTGCTTGGTCCTCGTGGACTAATTACTCCTGTGAGGGACAAGAATCCCCACACTACCTTTCAGGAACAGGTAAAGAAAAAGGGGAGACAAGAAACAAACCCTGCTGGATTTCCTCTACCCATACACACTCCCTGATATCCAGAGTGAGACCAGTGATCAAGTTACTTCCTTTATTCCCTCCAAACACATACAATTTGCCATGTAAGTCAATGGGAGATGTGGGAAGCAGTGACCCAGCTCAGGCCACTTCCTGCAGTCCTGTTGGCTGGGAATGGCAAACTGCAGCCAATGGGAGCTGTGAGCAACCATCCCTGCAGACACTCAGGAAATAAAGAACCTAGAGGCCCTCTATGGGATAAATCTAGTGAACTGGGTCTCGATCATGGGCTGCTCATTTCCCACCACTGATGTAAGCAGATACTTCCTCCAGTCCAGCTCCTGTGGTGGAACAGTACCACAAGTGGGCAATAGACTTTTCTGGTGCCAGCAGAGTAGCATTAGTGCTGTGGGGGGAGCAGTCACCTTCAATGGTCTCTTCATGTAACAGTCTTCACTCATTTTTGCTTTCAGGGAAGTGCATTGAAGAAGTCCTTAGAATGTGAGTAAAGCATACTGTTCATGAAGTTGACTATCACTGAACATATAATAAGTTAGGCAATAGCTTTTGTTTCAATGAATATTGGTGCAGTCGTTAAAACTGGGGGCAAGAAAAACAGACACAAGAATGCTTGGGAAGAAAGATTGTATAGAATAGTTTATATATAAAAAAATGAAAAGGCATAAAAGACAAGACACATCCCTAACTTCACACTGGTCACTGTTCTCATTTATTTTATTCTTCCTTGCTCCCCTGACAGTTCCTGAAGTCAGACGAATAACCGAGAATCTTAGCGTTCTTCAAAAAATAAAAAGTTTTTAGCTCTTGGGGTTGTGTGTGTGTATGGGGGGGGGGGGGGAATCAAGAAAACATGAATCCTAGAAGTTAATACCCAAGAGTCAAATAAGACGATACACATTTTTTGTGTGTGATTTTTCAAACTACTCTCATTACTTTGGGATGTCTAAGCAGTGATTTCTAAAGATCTGTGGATTGACAACACCACATTAATATTAGTATTTATTTTTATTGAGTTAACTCCCCAATGTCCCAAAGAGTTTATGGTCTAATTAAAGAAAAAAACCCACAAATTATTGTAGCAAATCATATGCAAAAAAGGGAAAGGAGGGCAAAAATGTAGGAATAAAGACAAGTGTCTAATTAGTCCAACCAGGTGGACAAAGTAATGTATCCAAATCACGTTTTTAAACATTTGCTTATTTCTAGTTTCCAAAATATCACATACTAATTTAATTATTTACCTTTTTCAATATACTGAAACCCTTCAAAAATAACCAGTTATCCTTCCCTCCAGTCGCGTTGTCCTCTTTCATGACTATGGGTACATCTAAACGACATGGCTCCATCGACGGAGCCATGTAGATTAGTGTACTCGAAAAAGGGAAATGATGCGGTGATTTAAACAATCGCCACTTAAAAAGGGAAATGAAGCAGTGATTTAAATAATCGCGGTTGACAAGGAAGCCCTTGTCGACTGCAGAGCGTCCAGACTACTGTGCTGTGCCGCCAAACAGCTGATCAGCACAGCACGGCAGCCATTTTGATGTAAATGAAGCGGCGATTATTTAAATCGCCGCTTCATTTCCCTATGTCTAGAAACCTCATCTACATGGCTCCGTCGATGGAGCCATGTAGTCTAGACATACCCAATGAGTCCATTTCTGTCTCAATGCTCTTCCTATGCCTTCTCACACTGGCAACAATGCAAAGATCAGCGCTGAGAATCCAGAGGGTGTTGCAATAAAAATGATCTGGTGGGTGCAAAGTAGAGTATGGGCTGCACACCCCAGCTCCTGCTGAAGCTGCTGTTGCAGATGAGGAGAGACTGTGGTGGGTGAGCTCTCTGGGGAGAGAGGAAGTCAGAGAGGATGATATATTATCAGATCAGATATCCATAATTAATTATTAAATGTGTATTTTTCTGAAATCATTACTGGGAGTCAGAAGTCTAATGGCCTGTTCATCCCAGATCATATGCAGGGAACCCCTACCATCTCTTGGGGTGGGGGAAGACTAAGGCTATGTTTACACCACAGTTTATCTCAGCATATGTCATGTTGTTCAGCAGTGTGAATAAACCACCTTCTTGAGAGAAATAAATAACACTGAAATAAGTGCTCGTGTGCGGAGTGCTATGTTGTCAGGAGCTTCTCCTACAACACAGCTTCTGCCATTTATAGAGGTGGTTCAATCATGCCAAAGACAGAGAGCTCTCTCCAGTTGGCATAGAGCATCTTCACTAGATATGCTGCAGTGGAGCAGCTACATCAGCACAGCTCTGCTGCTGTGGCAGTGTACATGCCTCTAGTGGTAGGCAGCAAAGAGGAGAATGTATGGAGCCTTGTGGTCAGCCAGTGGGGAGGTTGCCATGGAATTGTGCTTCTGGGATCTAAAAGCTTGTCTATCCATTGATGTTTTAGAAGAGCTATTCCTGAATAATCCCACTCTGCACTATTTTTGTCTTTTCTTTCTTTTTTTCTTAAGATAATTCCATCCCCCTGGATGTGACAAGAACACTGAAAAGTGTAAACCAATGGAGAAGAGTCTTCCTGAGAATTCAGCCAGCCTGAAGCACTGTCTCTGGGAGATGTGAACTGCCTCATTTTTTTCAGTGGTTTATTAAACTCTGAAGCATAAAGATAACTATACAGAGTGGGGTTTTCAAAGCATCTAAGAGAGTTGGGCACATGAGAGCTGGGAACCTAATTCCCCTTTTAGAAATGCTCACTCATGAGTGCCAACATTGTTAACTGTTTCACTGCTGATCATTTTATCAGGAATATCAAAATAATGTACTTTTCTCATAATCTGAAACTGCTTTTCATGCTTTCCTGGGTTGTAAAAGACCTTATCACTCTCTGCACAGTTACCAGCATCCTCACAAGCTTCTTTAATGCAGTTCTGCACTTTCAATATAAAATCCACATCATATCAGACTGTAAATATGAAACAGAATAAAAAAGGATTGAATTTAATATCAAAGTGAATAGCCCAACTGCTCTATTTGCTGTATAATTCATTTTCACATGAGCTTCATTAATTACATCTTTTACCTCCATCCACCCCAATTTTGTAAAATATCAAAATTTCCAACTTTATACACTACAGAGATTCAGAATCAAGGAATCCTGATGCACAATTTAGGTCCATCTTGCCTCAGGGTACAGAGGGCCTTTTCAAGTACTTGTATGTGGAGAAAATAATCAGTTGTGGACATTTTTGTATTTGCCTCATTGTGTGCTACTCTCATGGCGGGTTATACTTGGTACACTCAGTTTCTTATCACATTATACAATACTCTGATGTTTTAGACTGCTTTTCCAGGCTGTCTCCAACAAACATAAATTTGCTGAATAAACTTAAAAAACAACAAATGGTCTGGTAGCACTTTATAGACTAACAAAACATGTAGATGGTATCATGAGCTTTCTTGGGCATAGCCCACTTCTTGAGATGAGAAGTGGGCTGTGCCCATGAAAGCTCATGATACCCTCTACACATTTTGTTAGTCTATAAAGAGCTACCAGACCATTTGTTGTTTTTTAAGTTTATCCTGTACAGACTAACTCGGCTACCCCCTGAAGCTTATAAATTTGCTGGTTCGTGATATTTTAACAAAATGTAGAAGTTTAAAAAAAATTAAAAGTGTGAAAAAATAAAAATATTTTTGTGAATGTTTTTCCCTTCCTACCTCTTCTCTCCCCCCAGCTATCTCTAATATTTAATAGTCATGTACATATAGCAATATTTTGCTACATTTCTGCTGGTATGACTACCCTATTTCTACAAACTGATTTTACATTGCATCCTGAAAGGGTATTTTTCTCTAGGGAACAAATGCAGGGAGTGTTGAATCTGCCACCTATATATATAGGCCACTCTCTTTTTCCAGTTCTTAACACATTCTGGAGTTCCAGATTTTTGGCAGTGAAATCTTTGATTTGGTGTCACAGTGAATTGGCCAAAGCTCTTCCATAAGTGTCAATTTCCACAGCTATTTATAATGTTCTTTCATCAGTCATATTTAAAGATTGTTTAAAGCTAGAACAGCAACAACCAGAATCTTGTTAGACACATGCTCTTCTTGGAAATTGCACTTAATCATGCAAAGTAGTCTTTATCATCACTCTGGCACACATTTAAGCTATTCTAAAAAAAATAAATAAAAGAACCTGGGGTAGATATTTTAAGATATTTAAGAGCCTAAAGACAAGTGCCTAGTGTGATTTATAAAAGCACATTGGCACCTAATAGCTATTGAAACCACTAAGCAAGCTGTAGCTTTAGGCTTCTAAATACCTTTATAAAGATACTCAAATGTTTTGAAAATTTGCATGTCCATTCTCCAGCAAAATGCCTTGGAATCTCATTATAATGAATCTCAGCAACACAACTTTGCTTCAGCTGAATTTGCAATAAACAAGTAGAAAGGAGAACTGGGAGGAAAGTACAGTGAAACTGAAATACTTAAACTTAATGGAGTTGAGAAAGCTAATCACTGCATTTCTGCATCTGAATAACTCCAAGTGACTCGGTTGATATTAATTATTTTGGCTGATTCTCTGGGCCTCTCAGTGATAGGATAATCTGGACATGGACATAAGATTTCATACAACTCCTTTCATTCTGAAACCACTGCCGAAATAAATGCAGATACTCTAAGAAATACTAGAGTGTTAAGACTAGAAGACATCTCTATTGTTCCTTAATATATTTCTGCATTTCCACTATGGTGGAAGTCCAGTGCTTGGGACTTCTAGAACTAGACTGGACAAAACACTAGATTTTTTTAGGAAATTATCCTGTATACCAAGAGGATGAGCTATTTAATCTAAAATATCTTGCTATGATTAAATGAATATTATGAGTGTGCAGTAATGCTTGTCCTAGTACACTATATTGAGAAAAAAGACCAAGCAATTCCCAAAGGTTAGCTTTCAGCCTAGAAGGAATCATAGAAGGTAGGTGTGAGTTTATCATATAAGAGGCATTTCAATGTGTTGAATGGGCAATAGTTTGTTGTACGAACATACTAGGTCCTTTCAGAAATTTTGAAAAACTGTAATATTTCTGACAGTTTGAAATATATCTGACCAGATATTGAGTCAACAAAACTTGGTAATTTGAGAGTTAATATATTTGTCTTCAGTTTTGGTTAGATACTCCTTTTTATAATTAAAATTCTCTTTTGGACTGTCTATGATAGGGGGTTTAACCTAGGAAGATTATGCAGATATTGATACATTAATTTGAATACAGCAATAGCATCAGCTTTTTCCACATTTCAATCAAATTACACTCTTAGGCCATGTCTACACTAGGAAATTATTTTGAAATAACTAAATTCAACGTAATTACTCCCAATTTCACAAAATCAAAATAACATGCCCCCACTACGGGGAAGCATCAAAATTAGTCCGGGCTAGCTCCATTAATGTGGACACTCTATCTCAATGTAGAGCCCCAGGAATCACTGGAATAATTAGTTTGAATTACATTTTGTAGTAGTAGTTATTTTGAAATAGCAGCACCGAAGCATCCACACTAATGCTATTTTGAAATAACTATTTCAAAATTAGTGTTATTCCCTGAGAAAAGCAGGAGTACAGATTTCCAAATAAGCAGCCCCTTATTTTGAAATAATGGGATTGGTAGTGTGTACACTCTGCTTATAAATTTGATCTAAGGGAGGTTATACTGAAATTAAGCTCTAGTGTAGACTGGGGCTTATTGTGTGAATAACTAGGAAGGAGTTGTGGGCTACACATTTGATACAGCAGGAGACTGTCTACACTGCACGGCTATTTTGAAATAAGCAATTCTGGAATACTTATCCCGAAATAGCTTATTTTGAAATAGCACATCTACACTGCAGGCAAGTCTCAAAATTAGTCCGAGGTAGGCTTCCCTAATGTAGACATACTATCTCAATTTAGAGACCCATGAGGTACTGGGGAGGAATAACTTAGAATGGCCCTAGTGAGAGGCTATTTTGAAATAGCAGCAGTGAAGCGTCTACACACACCTTATTTTGAAATAGCTATTTCGGAATAGGCATTATTCCTCAAGGAATGAGGTTTACAGATTTCGGAAAAAGCTGTCCATTATTTCGTAATTATTTTGAAATGAAGAATGTCTGTGTAGATACTCATATTGTTATTTCAAAATAACGCTAGTTATCTCGAAATTACGGTGCAGTGTAGATGTACCCTGAGAAAAGAAGCAAGGGGGAAGGCCTGTGGGGGCTGCAGTCTACTTTACGCAGGAGAATACTTTGTCTTATGGTAGCTCATGAGTTTTTGTGTTTGAATAATATATTGCACTCTGAGGCAAGGGTCTGAAAGAGACTCAGGCATGAAACTGATCTTTTCCTGGGCTGCTGATCCAGATCACCAATGTGCACACTGATTCATGGCTCACTAAATAACCTGAACAACTGAAAAAATGATATCACTTTTGCATTGCCTAACTTCTCTCACTTCCTGCATGTGATATACAACTACGAAAGGGGCTGTCCTTGAAAAGAGTATCTCCTTGACCCTACAGCTTTTTGCCATCCAGCTTCTAAAATGCTAATTGCAATTTCTAGGAAAGTTCTTGTTCTGAGATCCCTGTTCCTACTTTCCCTTTCCCATCTCACAATTTTCAGCTAACACATGCAGAGCCTTTAAAAATATTTATTTTGTATCCTCTAGGTTTTTGGTTTGTCTGGAGTAAACATGAACTCTCATGAATCAGGTTCTCTTTAGAGATAAAATATTCATCAGCCTTCCCCATTACTATTTATCATCATTGTTGTCTTCACTTTTAAATAAGCATTATCTCCCAGTTTTCATATCCTTTTCCAGTCAAATATTCCTTTCAGAGTTCCCTTCTTTCTTGTAACTTTTCTGTTTGGTACTATCATTATTATTCAGGGTTTACTTCAATACTATATTGAATAAAACCAGAAATCAAGTTACTTCTGCTTTATTGAACCAGTAACAAACTGCTCACAAAGGATCACCAGGTTCCATTACTTCCCGTGTGTTAATTGAAAACACGCTATATTTCACACAGCAACTTTAGGTTCCTCCTGTATTTCAACATAGATTCATAGAGTTTAAGGCCAGGCATGACCACTACATCATTTCTTCTGACCGTCTGCACAATATAGGCTATTACATATTTTCTGTAATATATTTTATTATTACATCTATAATTGGCCATTCCTTATGGCATTTATAATTTTTCAGCTTATTTTAAAACGGAGACATGGCTCCTGATACATAGGTAACAAGAGCCATTTAATGGTAAGTTGTATATTGCTTCCCATTTTAGGAAATGAATCAGACTTCAGGAAGATGTCTTTCCATATCGTTTTTCCTTTAGATATTCAGAAATTATTTCAGGCTATCATTGAATCAGCAATGGTATGATCACCACCAAAATAAAGTTATTTTAATGGAGAAGAATGTCTTAATACTGGATTCTGTAGAGAATACATCTGTACCTCTTGAAGACTTTGGGGGGTGCGCTACACTGCACCTTTATTTCAAGATCACTAGCGTTATTTCAAAATAACAATGTGATCATCTATACAACCATTCCATTATTTTGAAATAATTTTGAAATAATGGACCGTTTATTCTGAAATCTGTAAACCTCATTCTATGAGGAATAAAGCCTATTCTGAAATAGTTACTTCTAAATAAGGCATGTGTAAACACTCTACTGCTGCTATTTCGAAATAGCATATCACGCCTACATTAGGGAAGCCTGCCTTGGACTAATTTTGAGGCAGTGTAGATGTGCTATTTTGAAATAAGCTATTCCGAAATAGCTTATTTTCGAAATAGCCATGTAGTATAGACATACCCTGGGTGTGCAAATTGATCCACGCTAGTAGTGACTTCAGTGCAGTCTTATGGGTCTGTTTCAATGCTCCTCCTCCTTCATTTTTAACTGAGAGAGAGCATTATTATAGAGGTATAAAGACAGAGTGAAAGAGAAGTCATCCTTTTTGGAACTTCATTAGCACCAATAAAGCCTGTTGAATGCCGATGAGCTAAAAAATTCAGAGCAATTAGCCTTTCCTTTTAACTTGAGTGTTTCAGTGCAGATTGGTAGCTAATCAAGCTGGGAAATTGAAATAGAGTGTGTAAAAAATTGTTTATGAGTAATATTGTAAACAAGCATTGCAATAGCACTGTACCTGTTTTAATGCTATAATAAAATAAGCAGTGAAATCAGCATTGCATCAATTTAGGTATAATTGTACAAATTGCTAGCTAATCAGACTGAGAAAATTGAACCAGAGCTTGGAAGAACAATGCTATGTGCTATTAGCTTAGTGTGCTTAGCTATGTATTTAATGCATTTGAGTAAATAACATGGAAGAGATTTTTAAAATAAAGATGGATTCTTTTATTATAAATGACTGTCCTAATTCTGATCTCTCACTTACACCACTGTAAATCAGGATTAATTCCACTTGCATCAGTCCAGGCACAATGTAATAAAACCAGTGTAAGAAAGAGGAGAATCAGAGCCATTTGCTTTATTGTCTTCTGCTGTGTTGAGCCATAGGCATTTCATTAAAAATGCAGAACTGGTCAAATGCATAAAATTCACAGAAACAAACAGCTCAGTTTATCAAGCCAGCTGCAGTCAGCAGTTCAATGCATTTTGACATGCTCTACACAGCAGGGACTTAGAGCTGTGCAAGTCTGGCTTAAAGGTTTGTGAACTTTACAAGAGATTCAGAAAAAAAGCTTCAAACTTTGTAAGACAGAGATGCATCTTTCCTGTACATTCTGTGTTATTTAAATTTTTTCACACTGTAGTGCAGTGCATAAATGCGTGAACTATCCAGCTCTGTGGATGTAGACTGATGTACTTGAATTTTAAAGAAATGTGATACAAGGCAAGACTTCTCTATACTTTACCAGGGGAAAACATTTAGGCTTGATCCTCAAAGGAGACTTGTAAGTGCCCTGTCACCTAATGGAATCCACATACCTGAGTTAGGTGTCATCCATACATGAGGAGTTTTATGCACCTAGCAATGGGATCCACAAAAGACAGATGATCAGGGAGCTACCTATGCTAGTCAAGAGCAGATGTGTAACCCTGGCAGACCAGGTGCCATCTCACGCCAAGACCCCTAGGATTCAACCAACCACTGACAAATGCATAGCCGGAAACCATTTTGGCCCATCTGTGTGTTAGTATTGTTAAAATAGTTACTAGATATATAAAAATAAGTTTAGTGTTTAGACTTTATTAAATTCTTACAAGTTGCTATGTACATTATCTCACTAATTACATCTGTACCCCATATTATGAGGTTATACAGGATGTTTGTATTGTAATGTCTGTATCTTTAAACTCGCCAAACAGAAAAGAAGCATTAGCTAATGAAAAATGCTGTTTTTTTACAAAAGCTTTTAGGAAGACTCACCAAGAAGACCCACTGAAACCAAATGAGCCATTGTGAAACAACAAAGAGCAAAGACTTTGTTAATTACTGCTCAACCCACCTATGAATGTGGATGGAGCCGCAAGAATGCCGTTTCGGGAGAGTACGTGTGTGTGTGTGTTGGGGGGAGCACCGTGACTATCAGGACATGGCTTGCTTTTCTTCCCATTCCCCAAATGATAAGGGAGCACTGGAAGATTCATAGGTGTCTAAAAGGCTGTATCAGCAGAGGCATAGGCATTTTAAGCACATAGTGAGCTAGGTGGCAGCTGAACAGGGATTTTGAGGCTATAATATTAGACTTAGTTAACTAAAGGGGCAGGTAACTGTTTAAATCTACTCCTTAAATGCTAGTGGCACTTATTTATCCAATGACAGAATTGTTTGAAAGGCCCCATTACTCTTGTAAAGCACTCTTTGCATCTGTTAATTCAATGATGCTCAGAGAAACAATGTAACAAAATTATAAGAATTCCTAAAAGGGTAATAACTTGAATGAGGTTCACTCCAATATAATACAAAAAAACTTCACAGTTAGAACATAAGAACATAAGAATGGCCGTACTGGGTCAGACCAAAGGTCCATCTAGCCCAGTATCCTGTCTGCCAACAGTGGCCAGCACCAGGTGCCCCAGAGAGGGTGGACCGAAGACAATGATCAAGCGATTTGTCTCCTGCCATCCCTCTCCAGCCTCTGACAAACAGAGGCCAAGGACACCATTTTATCCCCTGGATAATAGCCTTTTATGGACCTAACCTCCATGAAATTATCTAGCTTCTCTTTAAACTCTATTATAGTCCTAGCCTTCACAGCCTCCTCTGGCAAGGAGTTCCACAGGCTGACTACACGCTGTGTGAAGAAGAACTTTCTTTTATTAGTTTTAAACCTGCTACCCAGTAATTTCATTTGGTGTCCTCTAGTTCTTCTATTATGGGAACTAATAAATAACTTCTCTTTATCGGCCCTCTCCACACCACTCATGATTTTATATACCTCTATCATATCCCCCCTCAGTCTCCTCTTTTCTAAACTGAAAAGTCCCAGTCGCTTTAACCTCTCCTCATATGGGACCCGTTCCAAACCCCTAATCATTTTAGTTGCCCTTTTCTGAACCCTTTCCAAGGCCAAGTTCACTCTCTTTCTTCAGGTTGGATACTTCTGAGTGACACATGGACTGGAAAATAGTTAGAATTTTCACTCCTTAGAATCCCTTAAAAGTGAGTTGCAAAGCAGAAATAAAAGTTATGTTGCTCCCAGTTTTCTAAGCTGACTGCCTTAATCGCATGGGAATTTGGGGCAGAAAGGAATTTGTTTGAACTTCCGTGACTTTTTTACCTTACACTTATAGTCAATAAACTTGTTTTACCTGTTATCTTTACCCGTGAGTTTGCCTGACGTGTCTGGTAAATATTTCATGTTTATAAAGGTTGGTGTGTAGCAGGGGTGGACAATAATTTTTGCCCAGGGGCCACTTCACAAATGTTTGAATTATCCCCGGGCCACACCAGAATGGGTGGGGCCTAAACAGGAAGGGGTGGGGCTACCCCACCCCCAGACCATGATTGATCTAGGACTGGGGGAGCCCCTTTGCCCCCCTTCCCACTAGGCACCCATGCCCTGGAAGAGGCTTCACGTTCCCCCACCCCCAGCCCAATCAGGGCCTGGGGTGGGGGGCAAGCACAGGAAGCCTTCTCTCTTCAGGGCCAGGGCAGGGGGAAGGATGCTTCACACAGCTCCCCCGCCCCCAGACCCTGATTGGCCTGCAGGTGGGGGAGCACACAAAACCTCCTCCTTCTACCCCCTACCCCCATCCTGTGAGCAGTGCATGGTGCTGCTCCTGGCAGGGCAGGAGGAGGCTTTGCGTGCTCCCCCATCCCCAGGCCAATTAAGGCCTGTGGGCAGGGGAGTGCGCAAAGCCTTCTCCGCCCTGCTCTTGCCCTGCAAGCAGCGCGCGGCACTTCAAAGCACTACACGCTGCGAGCAGGGCGCTCCCCTGCCCCAGGCCCTAATTGGCTTGGGGGCAGGGGAACATCGGGGCCTCCGCAGGCCAGATCCACCCACTTGGCGGGCCATATCCAGCCCACAGAGGCCCTTTTGCCCACCCCTGGTGTATAGTGTATATCCATTGTCAATTGATGAAATCGTGAACCAATTAATAAACTACTCATCTTGAGCAGTACAAGACAGTGTATTCCTGAGGTACAAGATTGGGAGCAGGGGGGATAAATTGGTGCTTTTCCCTGTGTGATTCATGTGTGGCTCTGAGACCATTTATGCAATCTAGCTGGGTGTGGAGCTGGGTGAGAAGTCTGCGCATGTTGTGCTCAGTGATAACAGCACTTGGAGTCATTGCTGCTTGTCACTAGCAAAGCATTGTGCTAAACAGCCAAGGCTGGAGACAGTTAAGGGAGCACAAAGGCCCACAGTCTGTGGCTGCAGCCTCGGGATCCCGTCACAAACGCTTTGAAGGGTATCTACTTGAAACCCTGGAAACTTCAAGATTAGAAAGTCACCCATACCCATGATGGGGCCAGATAGCTCCTGATTTCACATTAGTGGGGCTAATCCTCCAAAGAATTATCAGTCTCATTGTCTGAGACTAGGCCATTGGAGTTGTCTATAAGCTATTAAACTCTGGTTGCTGAAGATCTAAATTAACTAATACTGATTTAACTTTTAGTTGCCCATTACCAGCAGCACACATTCTTCACATTAATTTTATCAATATCCATGTTGTTTAGTATTTTACTGTGGCTCATTTTAGCAGGAACAGATTATGTGCTTATCTCTCAGTCCCAAACAACCTCCCAACCCTCCTCAAGTGCCAGTAATCTTAACTGGCCCCAATACAGGTGGCACAATCTCTAGTTTCGCTCTGCACACTTTTACAATATAACCATATGCTGGTTTTTATATACATATCTGGCATATCAGCAAATAGACATGTGGAAGAGCATTCCTGGCCCTGGAACAGCTGCTGGCCTCCTGGTGGCTCCGTTCCTCCCACTGCCACTGGCCATGCTGCCTGCTGGTCCCCCCACTCCCTTCTGTGCTATGCCAGGAAGCCCAGCTCCAGCCCAACTCCCTGAACACCAGACTCCTGGACCTGCCGGGCAGCCCCACTATGACATGCCAGGCTCCTGTCTGGTCAGGCGGCCCCTCTGAGTTGTACATAGCAGCAGGGGTGGCCTGTGCGTATAGGCCGACTCGGCCGTCGCCTAGGGAGCCGCGTTAAACGGGGCACCCAGTGATGAAGTCACGCCATTGTGGAGGCAGGGGCACCAATTGTGCATTCCACCTGGGGCGCGGGGGCCCTGATCGTGCATTCTGCCTGGGGCGCCAGCTGCCGGCAGCCCGCCTCGGGCCGCCCTTTCATAGCAGCTTAGATATGGCATGATGGATAGCCCCACTGCAAGAAGCCCAATCATCAGCCCTCCTTCAAGACTCTCTGGTCCTGGAACATCTGTGGTCCTGCCATACCATGGATGTTGCTGGACCAGGCAGTCCCAGTTAACAGTCGTTCAACCTGTATTTTGAATGTATCACTACAATAATTAAAACAGAAGCTGACTGTATGATCTATTTCTTAATTAATTAATTAACTCCACTCACCTTTTCTATTTAGCTGAAGCTGACACAAAATTTTCAGTCTGATGTAGTAGAGAATTATGGAATTCTGGGAAGACACTCAGAAAAAATAATGATATCTACTTAGCTGAATTTTTTAAATAAAAATACACATGCTCAGGACAAATGGGCAAACTTTTTTTTTTGAATGATGTATTTAAGTCTTGCAAATTGATGTAGCAGAAGTAATTTTTATGTCTATTTTATAATTACAACAGATATCAAATTTTTATCAATCTACATTTTCACAGTTGCACATAATTATGGATTTTGTTCAATTTGTATCAATGTAAGTGTTCACTATTTCAGAAAATGATGGGGAGATCAACTATCAGGGGAGATCAACAATCAGGGAAAGGACAACAATTATATGTGACAGAAAAATTATTTGTGCTGCTATTCAAAAAGTAAAATTTTATAACTGTTAAAACACACATGTTAAACATCATAAGTCCAAATATACAAAGTAAATATATTTGAATAAAACCATAATAAATTTTGGCGTAGTAATTTTTTACTTTGCCTTAGTGTAAATTGTGATTATTAGCAATGTAAATAAAATATTTTTTCAGCAGTTTGTGTGTGTAGGTGAACTCAACATTTAGTAATTCAAATCTTCTGAGCATACTCATAATCTTAGTAGATGCTAAGGGCCATCCACAATGCCTGTATTACTGATGGCGAAGTAGAAAACAGCTGTGAACGTGCTTCAAAGAGCTGGAAATGGCAAATTAAAATTGAGTAACTAGTGCAAGCAGTATTTATTCTTTGTGGAATACTATATGTCTTCTAGATGGTCACAGTTTTATATGTTTCTTTTTTTTTCTTTTAACTTGGTCAGGTTATCTTTGAATCTTCAGTGTATTAAACAAACCCTTGATTTCAAATTCATGCCGTCTAATATTTTAAAACATACATATGTTAGCAACTGCAAAATAAATTCCATTCTTTCATGTCAGGTACTGCACTCCTTGCCATTTCTTAGGGCTTGTCTACACTTAAAAAAATTGGGTCTCCAGCCTCCCAGGAGAATGGCTCAGCCATTGGACAATAGGGTATTTTGGAGCATATTTCTCTAAGTCTCTCTTGTTGAAGCTGTTCCACAGTCTAGAATGAATTAAATAGACACTAGAAGCAGGTACTTAAGAATATAAGAACGGCCATACTGGGTCAGACCTAAGATCCATCCAGCCCAGTATCCTGTCTGCTGACAGTGGCCAATACCAGGTGCCCTCGAGGAAGTGAACACAATGGGTAATCATTTCATGATGCCTCTCCTGTCATCCATTTCCAGACCCAGAGGCTTGGGACACCATTCCTACCCATCCTGGCTAATAGCCATTGCTGGACCTAACCTCCATGAATTTATCTAGCTCTTCCTTGAAGTTGAGTCTCCCACATTCCAGGTGAGTGCCCTAACCACCACTCTACAGAGTCTCTCTCCAGGCCTCTGACAGTAATTTTATTATACCCATTTTTTTTTCCTGCAGGATGACAGAGTGATGTCATTACATTACTCTGGATCCCACAGGAACAAGCCCCACCATGTGGGTGGCTGGGACTGCACCTGCCCAGGGCACAGCTGGCCTCCCCTTCCCAGCAGCTGGCCTGACCCCCCCGGTGGCTGGGGGGAGGGATAGCTGGGCCAGTCTCAGACTGGCCCAACCCCCTCAAAGGTCAGGGTGGGAAAGGGCTGGGCCCAGCCAAGCCACAGTTTCTGCCCAGCCCAAACTCCCAAAGGCCGGTGGGACAGAGGGTCAGGCCTGGCCGTGCTGTGGTTTCAGCCCTGCCCAACTCCCAGAAGGCCAGAGGGGAGAGGACTGGGCCTGGCTGCGGCTTTGCCCTGGCCCAACCTCTTGAAGGATGGCAGGAGGAGAGGGTCGGGCCTGGCTGCACCACGGTTTCAGCCAGGCCTAATCCCCCAAAGGCCGAAGAGAGGGCTGGGCCTGGCATGCCCTTAGCCAGGAGAGGGGGGAAGTTAGGGTTAGGCCGCAATGGTGAAGTAGGTGTGGTGGGAAAGAAAAGGCCCGGTTGGGGAGGGAGAAGAGACCAGGGCTGGCAAGGCTGCAGCCCGGCCTTCCCTGGTGGCCAGGGGAAGAGTCAGGGTTGCCTACCCCCCACAACAGCAGGGTTGGCAAGCACAGCGAACAGGGAGCACCACCCCCTTGTTTATATAAAGAAGAAGAGCTTTAACAGGAGATATTGAGAAAGAACCCCACAGCCATCGGGTTAGGGAAAGGCTGGGATAGCTATAGTGAGTGGATCTGCAACTATGCAGATTCACCAGCCAATCCCAACCTGCACAGATGGACTTCAGCTGTTACCAAAGCACTGTGAGAGTCATTTGATGCCCTGAACCTCCAGTAGAACTCCACTCCACACAAGTGACTGTACTCAGCATCTCAAGATTCTAGGCCCATGTTCAACAGAGATTTCTCCCACTGACATATTTATTCAAATGTCTCAGTATCCCTACACCAACCGTCAGCTAATATACTATAAACGTACTGTGCTGTACAGTACAGAAGGAAGAAAGGTAGACCATGGTGCAAAACCCAGAGGTCTTAGTTGTCTATTTAAAAAAAAAGCTGATGCAGTGCAGGTATAAAACCCATTAATGTAATTTAAAAGGGACCTTAAATTAAGCTTCACCGAGGTTTCATGTTCTGGGAAAGGATTTGGCTCAAGAATTAAGATAGAGTTTGCCTCTAAAGGAAGTTAACTTATTACTCAGAATTTCATAGGACTTCTGCAGGCAAATTAATACTGATGCTTTCAGATTTGTGGTGCATCCCTATTCCTACTGCTAAAAGGAATTATCTGCCTCCTTACTACTTTATTATTAAAAATGCGCTATATCCTGTATTCCTCATTTTACCACCAAAACCAAAGGATATTGCCTCAAAAGCTAAATTCGGGAGGAGCGGGGAGGCGGGGGAGGGAGGAAGGGGAAGGGACTGAGTGTTGGAAGTGAAAAGTGCAAAAGCAGCTGATTATGCAGAACAAATCCAGAGAAAGTCACCTTCTCATTTAGTGCGCATTAGCATTTGGTCTTGCCCCAGCTACTGTACTAGGTAATTGAATTGTTCAATTTGCAGCTGGATTGTTTTAGTTGCTTTTTTTTTTTCCTCATCTCTCATTACTGAATGATACTTAACTCCCATAAGAGTAATTTAAACTGAAAGTCTGTCTTTGCTTTGCATAGCACTGAGCTCAGTTGCTTTATAATGAGTAAATAAACAATCCACTACTTTAAGCATTGTTGTTATACACCTGAAACCTGCTATGTAAACTACATAAACACCTCTGTGCTCTAGTACATATGTCATTTTATTTTCTGCAGTAGGTGTTTAATTAGATTGGCATCTGAGAAACAAACTGAAATCCATTTCCTTTCAGCTGGCATGAATGAAACATGAATATTAGATCTCTGAATACTTAAAAAGCTTGAATGATTAGGATGAGCCATAATGAAAAAGAAAAAAAGAAAAAGATTCTGATAAAGTCCTTGTTGTAAAGGGGAAAGGTTTACGTGGTGATACCAATAAAATACACATGGAGAAGTATTGTTTTTGCTGAATGTTCAGTCAGAGAACTGGGGGGTGGGAGGGAGGAAGGAGGTGTTACTGGCTCTACTAAGTTACTGCACTGAATCTACATGATTTTAGTTGTACAATAGTAAAGAAACCCAGATCAGTGGCTTTCTAGAGGTATATTATTAAGCACAGAGGTATATTATTAAGCACAGGTGGAACATTGAATAAAATGCCACTAATTGATGGACTGAACATATCAAAGCTATGAACATTCTTGCAAGGGGTTATTTTTTGATTAATAGTAACACTGTCAGAAGTTTATGCTACAATTTCACTTACTTTTTACCCTATTTTCTGTGTAAATTAAATAGCTGCACTCTGAAAATCCATTCACCATGCTTTGAATATACAAAGCAGACAAAATTCCTGGCTGAAGCTTGAGAGGTAGTTGAAATTAAAACAAGAAATAAGAAATAACTTCTGGTGACAAATTAGGAGACCATTCATCCTATCTTAGAAAAGCACTGAAATCTCATTCACAAATTTTAAGTGTTTCTTAAGGAGTTTGTCTTTCACTGTGTATTCTAAGCACTCCACATGAGTGCACATATCTTTATTAGATAATAGAGCAATGAGGGTCTGATTCTCTATTTCCTTGCACTTTTTGTTGTCATTTACACTCTGAGGCTACATCTAGGCTGCAGGCTACTTTCAGAAGAAGCTTTTCTGGAAGAGATCTGCTGAAAAAACTTCTTCCAAAAGAGAGCATCCACAATGACAAAGCGCATCGAAAAAGTGAACTGCTTTTTCGAAAGAGAGCGTCCACACTGAATGGACACTATCTCACATTTAAGATGTGATTACTATGGATGGAATGGCCACCAAGGCACTTGTGCTTTTTCCTCTTTCCTCTCCTTTCAAAATAATTTCCTCTTCCTCATCCACACATGCCTTTTTCCAAAAGAGCTCTTTCGGAAAAAGGCTTCTTCCTAATAGAAAGATGTTTACTAATGTCAGAAAACCCCCTCTGTTCTTTCAATATTTATTTCAAAAGAATGCGATTGCAGTGTGGACATAAGTGAAGCTTTTTTTGAAAACGGCTGTTTTTCCAAAAAAACTCTGTAGTGTAGACATAGTCTGAGAATGGGCAGAGAATGAGTATAAAATGTTAACAGTCTGATAGAGTAATACTTAACTTTGTACAGATGTAAGGCCCTGACCCAGCAGAGCGGTTGAAATATTTGCACAAGATGGAGTGAAGAATCATACCCCCCACCAGAGTATGAATTGCTTTTCTCTTGTCCTGTGCTGCAGACATGAAGTAGTTTATAAAGCAATTTCTCAGAATATTGCTGTCATTTGAAGGATATTTTATATGGCAGTCTGATGCAGAATTTCTGAAAGTCCATTTCCATATAAAGTCTGTCATGGAGATTACTAAAGGTTCTCTCTCTCAAGAATGAGCCAAGTTTTCAAGCTGCACAAAACTACAGATACTGCAGTTGCATGAACCTACTGGGCATGAAGGTCACTTGGACTAAAATATATAGTTGTGAAGTTCTGCAGCCTCTGCCTGAAGAGATCTTCAAAAGGGTAACATGTTCATTCCAATGAGTTCATCATCTTCTCGGGCCTTTGCACATTAGTCGATACAGCAATTATTGTTTAAAGGAAAAGGTTTTGCCGCTGAAGGCTTGATTAATGCACTAATGTAATTCTATATAATCTTTATTTAAGTAGGAGACCTGGTGTAACTTCTCTTTAAGGCCTGAAGGGGATGTCTTCTCCTTACTAAATGTGGATTCAACATCCTAATTGGCATTAGCAAGTTATCCTTTGAGACTTTTCATGGAACTGATTGCTTGCTACCCATTATATTCCAGCCTCAGAGAGGCTTACATAAAGCAGCAGTTCAGGTTATCTGTATAGCTCAAAATGTAAAATAGCAGTGCTTATGCTTCCACAATGAAAGAAATCAGTTTTGTAAAACAATGAAATCCCTGTACCACTTCAGAAACATCAAGAGCTGATATCAGAGTATTGATGGGGTAGTATGTATTGCTGCTGGTCCTCTATACTTCATCACTGGCATTTTCAATATAATAGTTTCTTGGGATTGGTGTATAGAGATTACTCAGGACTGGTGAAAGAAGCTAATATCAGAGATATTCTAAGTATTTCTATACACTGTGACACTTATTAGTGCCATAATGAATAATGAAAATCAATAATCAGAAAACTAAAAAGACACTTTTAGGTAGAATTAGATTGTGCAGTTGTACCTAACAGTATGTCAATAGTATGTCTTCATATCCTGAGACAAGTGAGCATTAAGATTATGTAAGAATAAGAAAAATATTCATAGAGTCATAGAATCATAGAAATTTAGGGTTGGAAAAGACCTCAAAAGGTCTTAAAATCCTAATATTAATTTGCTAAAGATAAGATTGCCACCCAATAATAACAAGTAACCAAAGAATCCATTCAGTCAGGGAGAAGCAATCTTTGTATTTATGCCAAGATGAAACAAGCTGTTAATTTGATGGGATTCCTCGTCTGCTGAAAGTTAGGTACATTCGGAGGTACTTTGCTAAATCAAAGCCTACATCAGGAAATTATCAGGAAGGGATTAGTGAGTAGATCATGAAGAAGCTGTCAGCAATGGATATAGTCCTTTTAGATTAGTTATGTTGCAGAGATTGTTGATATAATAGCTAAATAAATGCATAGGACTAGGTGCTGATATTCTTCCTCATCTCCAGTGGGGCCACTTCTTGTATTCTTGGTGGTATGCAACATGAGTACGAGCAGGACAGAATCTACCCTTTACTAAATAAAGCTCTATTTATATCTTCAGAATTAGCCAGAATTTATCTCAGAGGGAGCTGAATATGTCTCAAATGCAATATTCTGGCAGAAAGAAATTGTTAAAATATACAATTTCTAGACAAATGTTAACAACACATGCCACTGCTGCAATTTTTCATAATTGGAACTAATATTGTTACGTGTGAAAGCTGCTAGTTTAATTCTCCAGCAGCTGGTTTAATCTGATTATGTAATTTAGGAAGCCACATAAACATCTCACTATCTCAATATGTGAGTAATATACAAGTTTCAAAGTTGTTGTGGAACTGTTCTGTAAATCACATTTTTATTAATATAGCAGTAGTTGTTTTACTAATGTTCCCCTTCCAGTTGTTTAATTACAATTTACTGTACAAGAACCATGGTTATTTTCCACCATGCATGTGTCCTTTATTCAGTTGGTGAGCTACATTTCTTGTGTCCATTATTACATTTCAAGATACTAACTTCCTGTTGATGGTGATGATTGTTCCTTATTTTTTGTTGGTGACTTATTCCTCTTTGTGATTAGATGTAGTTTTAGAAATATTTTTTTCAATTGGCATTTGGGTTTTGCTTTAATTGTCAAAATGGGCAAACAGTAATGATTCAGCTGGTTCAGAGTAGGTGATCGCTGATTTATTAAAATCCCAAAAGAGTAAGTCTGTAAGGGTGCGACTACACCGCACACTAAACTCAAAATAAGTTATGCAAATTAAGCTTTGTCAATTGCGTAGCTTATTTCAAAATAGCTTATTTTGATATTGGGAGCATCTACGCAGCACTTATTTTGAAATAGAGCACTCTTCCTCTGCCTTCCCTTACTCCTTGTATATTGAGGGTTACAGGAGTTGGAGTAAGAAGTCCTCCAGCTTGACAGTGTTTCAACATTATTTCAAAATAATGCTAGTTATTTTGAAATAATGTTGCTGTGTAGACGTATCCTAAATGGCGAATTTCTGTTTAATAGAAAGTTGGGGACAAGTTTAGTAGTCTGAGGCCCCAATCCTGCAACTGCTTTCAGGTGGACTGTTTTAATTCAGTTTCAGAGGTGTGGTCTATCAGAAAAATAATGAAATGCCAATAGAGAGCTGAGCGATTAGGGCAGGGAACTAGAAGTCAAGGTTCCTAAGATGTATTCTCAAATATTCCAGTCATGATTGCTAGGTTATTAGGACAGTCATTGGGCCAAGGTTTTAAAACTTGGATTCATATTTAGGCATCCTGAAGGCATCATGCAGGACCAGAAGAAATATATTGTAGAACCAGAATTAAATGAACAAATAGATGCAAAGTACATAGCAAATTGAAGATCTGCCCATCTGTAGTGTTAATCATTAGGCTAAATTCTCTTCTCAGTAAACCAATATATGTCTAAAATAGCTCCATTAAATTTTGGGACATTAATCCTGATTTTCCAGTGGCATAATAAATAAGATAAGATTGCCTAGAATGTGAAAATCTGAGTAAAAGTGCCTTATAATCAGCATACCAGAAATTATTAAAAAGAGTTACACTAACAGATTGAATTGCCCTCTTTATTGTAAACACGTGTTTAAGGGATAGAGGAAATAGTGAGTCTGAATTTCCAGTAAGACATATTGCTTAGAGGTAAATTATCAAAAAGAGAGTAATACTGAATGGTCTGCAACCCTTATACGATAACATTGTCAGACATTACTAGCTAAGCAGGGGCAAAAAGGTTCAGTTAAGCAGTGGAACCTCTGTTGAAATTACCTCTCTGCTGCAGATGGTGATTGGAAGGTCATACCCTTTCTTCTAACTCAGTACTAATTTAATGCCCCACCAGGACATTAAAATGACAATGCTACTGAAAGTGGTAACTTTTGCATAAGATTTAACACTGAAGTCCTGAGCACTTATGCATATTAAGAATCTGAAGGTGTCTGTTCTTGTTCAGATGCACTAAAGGAAAGGAGAACTGAGGAGCATCCCTCTACCACTTCAGCATCAAGGTGCACTTGAAGTTTTTTGTGCTGAGGTGCATAACATCAAGCATTGAAGAAAGCCAGTGAATTGCAGTTGCCAGAAACCTCTCAGATTTCCTTCCTCCAAAATGAAACTGAAGATCCATTGGTTCTTATGAGTCTTTACTAGATAAGATGTTACTCAACAGGTTCAAGGATGGCAGTTCTTTCCCTAAATAAATGATGCAATAGGTGTGCATTTGTGCATTGCTATGAACATGTTGTGCAGATTTAAACCACACACCTATTGGATCTGGTGCACTGTCCCATGCAGTGGCACGTAGACCACATATAGAGAGAAGGAACAAGTGTGAGAATCAGCTGGCTTTTAGATCAAGCTGTAACTGCTCATGCACTAAACTCCAGAAGTCTCAGGTTTGGATCTACCTGAGGGCGTTACACAGACACATCACTCAAGCACCTGCAAAGAATTACTCCATAAAATAGAGGCCAGTTAAATACATTACTAGAGATAATTGTCTAGGTATTCATTCTGATTTGCCATTACCCCGAGGCTTTTTCATGAAAAAAAAGGGGGCATTAAAACCAGTGGGAATTAGAAAATTCTGCCGATGAAGTAGGACACTCTGTGTTTCAGAAAACAAGCATTACCCTACACCCTCAAATAGTTCACAGAGATAGGGAATTACAATAGCCCTTTTTACAACTTCAACAAATTCAGCAACATAGTTTTTAATGAAAAGTGCTAGCTGAGTGTTTATTGTACCATTTCTATATACACCTTCAAAAGAGAAAATCAGAAGACACATACTATATTTTTTCCGGGATTGAATTATTTTGTAATAAGATATTTTGGATTTATATATAAATCCTGTCCATGTATTGAAAATCACGAGAGTGCTGGAGCTTTAGAATGGTGGATCGGTTCACAAGGTTGATGTTTTCCCCTTTGTTTGAGCCAATTTATGCAACCTAGCAACTGACAGTATTAAATTCAGAATAAAAATGCACCAAAGTTAGGCCCTGACAAGTTCTAGTATTTATAGCCTTTGGATCAGTAGTGGATTTTTAAGAGTTTATGCATGTGAATACTTCAGCTAACAAAAACAGATCAGAAAGGAATTTAAGATTCCTTTTAATTTAGGACAAAAGTGAAAACAGATCACTGATCAATGAGCGATCCAGTGCTTTAATCCAGAGTGAAGAATTTCCACTGAAAATAACAGGTACATTTTCATGACTGATTGAAAAGCACAGTATGCTGAACTGAAGAACTGGTATCTTGCTGACTGCAGTTTAGTCTTTTCCATAAGGACTGAATGAGGAAAGAACATTTCTGCAAGTATTTTAGTATCTCATAACAATGAGTTAGCGATTCCACCTTAAGTGTAACCTATGGATCTGCGTAATTAAGACTGGGTCAAGCATCTACCTTCTTTATTCAATTGTTAATAACTAAGTATGGAATATTCACTTTGTGTTGAAATTCTTTAAATATACATATTACATGTGTTCCAAATAAAATGGAGAAAATACAATTAATATATCTTCCACACCATAAATATTTTTGCATAATATTTTAACAGGTCTGGGTAAATAGTTACTGAAGTTAATAATAAAGACTTCTAATGAAACTGGTAAACTACCCAGTTTCTGCTAAAATTCAGTACCCAGACTGGTTAGAGATAAGCAGATGGGGATCCCATTGTGAGATTAAAAGGCAAAACTAAGACGTTTCACTCTGACATTTGGTTATAGTAGAACCAGACTTCACTTCATTGCTGCAAAGGCATCTTGATACTTTTCTTGTGTTAAGATGTGAGTCTCTATGGGTATGTCTACACTACCACCCTAGTTCGAACTACACCCGTGTAGCCGCGGGCACGGAGTTTGACCTAAGGGGATTTAAAAATGGCGCCCGCCTGGCAAGATGCAAATGAAGCCCGGGATATTTAAATCCCGGGCTTCATTTGCAACTTCGAATGCCTACATTAGCCATCCTAGTTCGAACTAGGGTGGTAGTGTAGACATACCCTATGAGACTCTTGGGAAGCAACACAATGTATCTTGGAGGAGGGAGCTCAACCCTCACCTCCACTCCAAGGCTTGCTCTCCCACACCTGCACCTGAGCCCCCGCCTCAACTCTTCCCACCCCTGCTCCACTCCAAAGCCAACTCTTCCCTGCCTCCTCCCCCAAGTGTGCCCAAATCCCATATCTCCCTTTTCTTCCTGGAGCTTGAAGGTAACTAATCAGATGTTCATAGTGCTCCATAAATGCTGGGAGAGAGGGAGAGGAGCTGGTAAGTGCAGGGCTGCTGGCTTGCTGGCTTACAAGAGACATGGGGGGAAGGAGTCAGAAGTGGGAACTTGGTGCTGACAAGTGCTCCATACCCATTAATTTTTCCTCATGAGTGCTCCTTAGATCACTCAAGGAATTGGGCCTTGTGATCAAAGCATCAATGTTCCCCTCACCATGTCGCTTACCTCCACTCCCTCCACATCTTTGGGTGTGTCTAGACTACAGGGTTTTGTCGACAAAACTGGACTTTTGTCGACAAAACTATGCCTACATCTACACTACCGCAGAGTTCTGTCAACATGACGTCAACAGAACTCGGCAGTTTTGTCGACGGTGGTAAAGCTCATTCTACGAGGAATAATGCCTTTTGTCAACAGAGTTCTGTCGACAGAAGGCGTTATTGCATCTACACTGTCCTTTGCATCTACACTCTCATGTCGACAAAGCTGCTTGCTTTGTCGACAGAACTGGATGTAGTCTAGACACTCTTTGTCGACAGAAGCCTCTGTCGACAAAAGCCTGTAGTCTAGACGTACCCGTAGTGTCAAGCACCTGAAATTCTAGACAATACATATGCTATTTTGACAGATAATTACTGATAATCTATTTTTGTACATAAACATTGTCTAAGTTGATAAAACAATACAATGCTGGCCTTTACCAATATAATAAAAGAAATACTTTTACAATAGTTCTTGGTTGATGAAATACAAATATAAAATATTTATCTTTCTGTATAATTCTCTGACTTTCTTTACAAAAACAGAACATAGGTTTATGCAAACCTCTTTTCTTCATTACTGAAGACTTTTAAACTGAGGTTCAGTGGTACTGGATGCTTCTGAAATACTGAACCTGAGGTCTGATCTGAGAAAAGCTATCTAGTCACAGAGACGTGTGTGTCATTAAACTAGTGATGGTCAATGTGGGCCAGGAGAGCAACATATGGCCTAAGCAATGGCTTTTGTGACCCAGGACTCGCCCACAGAATGTCAGGCACTGGGCCTTGTTGCTGCAGGGTGACCATGGGATACTAAGGCAGGTTTCCTGTCTGTCCTGACACTGCAGACTACGCTGTGCCCCAGAAGCAGCAGGTCCAGCTCCTGGAGGGATGGGAGGAAGAGTACATAGGGCTCTGCACACTGCCCCTGTCCTGAGCACTAACTCTACACTCCCATTGGCTGGGAACCTGCTACTGGCTGCTTCTGAGGCGTAGCATGGTCTGCAGTGCCAGGAGAGGCAGGAAGGTGCCTTAGCACCCCCACTGCTTTGCTGACCAGGAGCCGCTCAAGGTAAGCCCCAGCCCTGATTCTGTTCCCCCACCCAAAACTGAAGCCCCTTCCCACAGCCCAAAGCTCTCTTCCTTTGCCCCACCATGGAGCCCACACTTAGTCAAATTATATTGGGTCACAGGCATGAACAATTTTCTTCAATTGACTCATAATAGAAAAGCTTGAAAACCACCAGCTTAACACATGCCAGGGTATGTTATGTTTTATATACCATTGCCAACTCCCTAAGTAATCTAGTCTCCTCCATTCCTCATTTTAATATCCAGCTATAATATGCTCCATTTCTGAAGGTAGTGCTCTACATTAAATATAGATATAAAATATTCTAAACAGTGATTCTACAATTAAAGGTAATCATATCTTTATGAAAAGCTCTTTAAAAATAAATCTCCTCTGACTGTTTTCACAAGATATATTGTATATTTTTGGTCCTTTCCTCACATTTAAATTGGTTTCATTTCAAACTGTGTAATGGCACTGGCCAGAAAATATTATCTGATGAATAACTTCTAAATATTATCTCACCATTGCTACTACATTCCATTCTTGTTTTGTAAAACAATCAAAAGGTTTTGCAGGTCTTTCACCAATGACAGTAGCCTTACCACCCCACTCCACCTCAAAAATGGAAATAGATTTGGCCTCTTCAGTCTTTGTGTTTAAGAATATTTTTTTTTATCTATAGCAGGATTTATTTACAGGCCCTAAACTCGTGTTGACTATAAGTCAGATAGTTATATAATGGAGCAAAGAAACACTCAAATGAGCAGATGTAGGGCTGTAGAACCTTTCTGAGCCCTCAGAGGTCTCTGTTGTCATCAGTCAGGTTGGGTCATCCCAATGGGTTCCTGACAAGTCCTCTACTCCATCAATGATGATAAATTTTCAGTTGCGTGCATGCAATCATGTGCTCCCCTGTCTAGCATGTTAACCATGTGTTATTTGTTAACATAAGCCCATGTATCTCTCTAGACAGCCCCCAAGACCACAAATCAGATAAGGATCGAAAGCACCTGAGTAGGTTTATTGCCAAGCGACGTACAATAATAGTTAGCAGTGAACAGTCTCACAGCTGCACCACTACACCTATGTAAGCCATGACAATGGACTAACACCCACCTAAATGCTCTGGATTTTAGTGCCATCCATGGTCAGTCAACGATCACCTTTTGGGGGTGCCACCCTCTGTTAACTAGTTACCGCCCCTTACCTCACAGAAGGGGGGTTTCCATTCCTATCGATCATGATGTCAATTTAGACCTGGTCCTGAACCTAGGTTGGTATGTATGTTATTTGTGGGATATGTGCTGGTACCAAGATGTTTCTTACTGAGGTATTCTGTTATGACCCCTGTGCCTAGTACCTCCTAGGTATGTAATATCAGCCATGTTCTTGCCAGTTTCTGTGAGCAAGCCCTACCTCTTGCTCACAGCTTAACTTTGCTTTATATTAGCAAAGTCTTGACCATTGCTGTCTAGGCCTCAGGCCTCATACCCCACTTGTGATACATGGGCTTATGTTTCAGACACTCATCTTACTACTCTGTGAAACAATCCATATGGCTAAAGCTCTGTAATTCAGGATCAACAGACATAAAGGAACACGGTCTCCACTGAAAAACAGAACTATTGAGATAAAATGACAAAGGTGGAAATATTGCTGGAAAAAAAACAAGGGGAAATAATGTAGCAAAAAGCAGTATTAATTCTTGCTATACACTTGCCTGCCCCTTGATATTCAGAGAGCTTTTTGCAGTCCAGTTTCACTTTTGTTTGGTCCCTCACCAGTTTATAACAGCAGAAGCATAATGAAGCTCCAATCTTGGAAAGACTCATGGGCTTGAATTTTGAACACTATTGGACTACTCAGATGCTTAAAGTATGTTCATAAATCTTTCCAGGATCCAGACCTCAATTTGTAGAACTTGCATTAGGAAGAATGTGTGGTTTCTTTAACATTTGCCTTCAGTCAGCTTCCTCCAAAAAGAATCTTAAATTAACTCCTTATTGAAAAAAAGCCCAGCCTTTAAATCTCTTTTTATCTGTCGGATAGAGTCTTGTACTCTAATTCTGTTCTGCATCTGTGAGATTAAATTCTTAGCTCTGAACACATACTGTATGGCATTCCTGCCAATAGAAAGGGACATGACTAGGGGTTTTACTGACAGCTCCTCAGTCATGACGGCAGCATACTCTAAATCTGATTTCTTACAGGTCTCACTGACAAAATTGTATGCATGTAATGTATGGGGAACTCAAACAATATTATGGACAATGACAGCATAAACTTCCCCATCTTGAAATTCTCCTCAGAGAAGCAGCAGTTACTGCCTCTAGGTATTCTTGGTTCTGTTTAACCTCTTTACCAAGTGGGGAAGCATAAGAAAAATCAATGAATCAGATTTTGGAGGTTATTCTTTAAAGGTTATTTCTTTTAACAAATAAATTGTTTTCCTCCATTTCCTCATAAATACAAACAAGGAAAATGTATTGTAACTAGTGACAATGTTGGTGACTAAATACTGCAACTTTGCTTGGATATAGATAAAAAGGTTGTAAACCTTGCTTGACAGTGTCCAGTCACAGCATGAAGGGCAAATTTTTCATGGAGTCTGCATTAGTGTGATGTATGATTCTCTTTGCCCCCAAAATAAATTACCTTCATCTAAGATAAATGTAAATATAAGAACAAGCTGTAACATTACTTGATAATTTAATTCTCCTTCAACATGTCCTTGAAACTTCCCACAAAGCATCGCAATCTTTTTTGAGTAACTTAATGCATAAAGTATCAAACCACCAAGAGAGCCCAACAATTTCTCAAAATTAGACAGGCATTGATTTTTTTACTGCTTTTTTTCCTTTTCTTTATTAACATCTTCCGTTGTGTTCAAAAGGAATTCTGAAGGAAGATAGTTGTCTGTAGTCTTTAAAATTATAATGTTGATTGTGATGTTTATTGCGAAGTAGTTGACATTATTTTTGCAGTAATGTTTACTGCAGAATTATTGTCTGCTCTCACTAAAATGCTAATTCATTTTCAGTTAAGGATGAACAAAATAGTTTTGATTACCAGTCCCTGCTGAACTGTGCCATCCAAAGCCCTACAACTGCACAAATGACTAACCTCCAATATTTGAAAATATATTGGGAAAGTTCATGGCTGAGTACATATATGATGCTGAGACCTTTCTATTTGCATCAGTTACATCATATATTTTGAGTTTAGTTACTGAGGCCAAAGGATTTCAATGAGAGTCAGATCTGAGTTAGAATCAAAAGATCTGTCTCCATGTGACATAATATTAATAAGCACAAAGGATGAGTAAGTTATGATTCAGGTGATGCCTTATGGGACAAAGGCTGCATCTGTTTTTCCCACCCTCTTTACATCCAAGTTCATAGGGTACAGCCAAGATTCAAGATGGTTTAGGACAGTAAATACTTGAAGCTGCTGCTATGCAGAACATCAGGGCCTCATTTATATGAGTATCCATGGATACCACTCTAGTCTATTCATGGCCTTGGAAAGGGATTCTTCCTCTACAAAACAGTCTGTTTGGGAATAATCAAGGTCTGAAATAGTTATGGACATTGGGCCATTAGGCCAGGGACAATCTGACTCAAAACCTGATGTGAAATACATAGAATTGATACTGGTACTTTATAATGTTACCAAATTAGTCATTTTTATATGTTCCACTAGTGCCTCTCTGCCACTAGTGCACTAGTGCCTCTCTGGCACTTCAATACGTTTGTAAATTTAGCCTTGAGCCTATACACTGCTCTACAGCCAAAATGCTTCTGAAATAAATGTAGTCAAACTTTACTAATTCTGGGTCACTGCGAACGAAAATGATGCTTAAAATTGTTGATTGGCTCTAGTTTTCAAGATATGCTATTGGGTCAGTATATACGACCCTTGACTTGGGAATGGTGGAGGATAAGTGAATTATAAGGGGAAGGGATCTCAATTTAAACCAGAAATGACTAAAATACATCTTTGACTGGATCGATGAATAAATCTATGACTAGGTTTGGACAGTACTTGCTTTTTAGGCAAAACAATGAATGATACAATCTGAAGCTGGTATTGCGTCATACATGACATGAATTGCATCATGTTATTCCTAGAAGTCATGGATGATGCAATCATAACGAAGCTTACATCACTCTGCTGAACAAATTGCCCAATATCAGTTCTAGAAATCATACAGTGTCGTGCTCTCTTATTTGTCAGTGTTTGATTTTTGCAAAGGGACACATTTCTGTTTAGCCAAAGTGAGCAGAGATGCCTTGTACTTGTGTGAACAGTGCAGATAACTTCTGCTATGTTTGTGGTGAAGTGACTTTTGCATCACAAAAGCGCAGTATAACCACTATGGTTAAGAAAGCCTTTCACCTTTATTTTGGCTGCAAAATTGGAGATCAGGACAAGAAGTGGGCCCCACACATATGCTGCAACACTTGTGCAACAAATCTTCGCCAGTGGTTGAACAGGAAAAGGAAATCTATGCCTTTTGCAGTGCCAATGATTTGGAGAGAGCCAAGAGATCATACCAGCAATTGTTACTTCTGCATGGTGCCTCCAGTTGGGAAAGGTGTGTCAAAGAAGAAAAAGTGGACTGTGCATTATCCAAACATTCCATCAGCTATACGCCCAGTACTCCACGGAGAAGGACTGCCGGTTCCTGTGCACCAGAATCATTATCACTTGAGTCAGACGAGGAAGAGGAAGAGGATGAAACTTCTGGTCCTGAACCATCAATGTCACAGGACCCACATTTTCTCCCATTCTCCTCCTCTGAACCACACCTCATAACACAATGTGAACTGAATGACCTTGTCAGGGATTTGGAACTACCCAAGAGTAAGGCAGAGCTGTTGGGCTCCAGACTACAGCAGTGGAATCTCCTGGCAGGTGATGTTAGGGTTTCCATGTTCCGTGACCGTCAAAAGGATCTTGTCCCATTCTTCTTCATGGAAGGTGATCTTGTAGCCTGCAACAACATCGATGGTGTGATGGCAGCCCTCAAGATCGTTCACAATCCAGATGAGTGGAGACTGTGCATTGATTCATCGAAGACGAGTCTTAAAGCTGTTTTGCTGCATAATGGCAATGTTTTGCCATCAATTCCAGTTGGTCATGCAGTCCATATGAAGGAAACCTATGACAACATGAAAAAACTTTTGAGGTGCATAAACTATGACCAACATCAGTGGCAGCTTTGTGGCGATTTGAAGGTTGTTGCTCTCTTGCTTGGTCTGCAGACTGGATACACAAAGTACTGCTGTTTTCTCTGCAAATGGGATAGTCATGCAAGAGATTCCCACTACATCAAGATAGATCGGCCACTCCGACAGTCATTGGAGCCTGGGAGGAAAAGTGTTCAGCATCCACCACTTGTTGAATCAAGGAAGATTTTGTTCCCGCCCTTACACATCAAGCTGGGTCTGATGAAGAACTTTGTCAAGGCCATGGACAAAACACAAGCAGTTTTCAAGTACCTCCGTGGAAAATTTCCAAGGTTAAGTGAAGCTAAGATAAAGGAAGGTGTCTTTGTTGGTCCTCCGATTCGTGAACTTCTTCGAGATGATGCATTTGACCATGCACTGCGTGGCAAGGAAAAGACGGCATGGAAAGCCTTCCAGTTAGTGGCAATACATTTTCTCGGAAACAACAAGGCAGACAACTACAGGTTGTTGGTGGAAAACTTCCTCAAGGCATGCAAAAGCCTTGATTGCAACATGTCACTAAAGATACATTTTTTGCACTCTCATCTAGATTTTTTTCCACCGAACTGCGGAGCAGTGAGCGACGAGCACGGCGAGCGATTTCACCAGGACATTGCAACAATGGAGAAATGCTATCAGGGCAAATGGAGCCCATCAATGCTTGCAGACTATTGCTGGACAGTGACAAGAGATGCTCCATTTAATGAATACAAGAGACAAGCCAAGAAGCGCCGAGTAGACACTGAATAGGACTAAACTATGTACATAATAGTTTTTTGCCTTTTGTTTCATAATAAATTTTATTTATATAACCCTTTTGCTGATTTTTAAAGTGTTACATAAACAGGACAGGTGAAATATTATCGTGTAAAGCAACCATAAACACATGATAAGACCTAGGTTTACAATTTACGATTAAAACTCTACTATCTACACAATATACATAGACGTAAAATGTAAAAGCTTAAATATCTTGGAAACAGTAGCCAATCAGTTGTTTTAATTGTCATATTTGAATTCAGCACATCAAAATACATAATAAATAGCACATTTTATCTCTGAAGCAGACGACTTCTAAAAAATTGTAGACCAGTGTTATACCTGCTCAATGTACAGAGAGTGGAAGATGCTCCTCTTGACACCAGTTCATGAATTTTCACAAGATTGCACTCACGGGGTCTGTAACTTTTACCTATTTCATTTTGCACATCCTGTTCCACTCTTGAAATTACAATGCGCACCTGAGGAAGTGAGGAAACAGATCAACAGAGCCAGATGTGTACCCAGAAGCCTTCTGCTACAAGACAGGCCCAACAAAGAAAATAACAGAACACCACTGGCCATCACCTACAGTCCCCAGCTAAAACCTCTCTAATGCATCATCAGCGATCTACAACCCATCCTGGACAATTATCCTGCACTCTCACAGACCTTGGGAGGTAGGCCAGTTCTCACCCACAGACAACCTGCCAACCTGAAGCAAATTCTCACAGCAACTATACACCACACCACAGTAACTCCCACTCTGGAACCAATCCCTGCAATAAACCTTGGTGCCAACTTTGCCCACATATCTACAAGAACGACACCATCACAGGACCTAACCACATCAGCCACACTATTACGGGCTTATTCACCTGCACATCTACCAATGTAATATATGCCATCATGTGCCAGCAATGCCCCTCTGCCATATACATTGGCCAAACTGGACAGTCCCTACGTAAAAGAATAAACCGACACAAATCAGATATCAGGAATGGCAATACACAAAAACCTGTAGGAGAACACTTCAATCTCCCTGGACACACAGTAGCAGGTTTAAAAGTAGCCATCCTGCAACAAAAAAACTTCAAGAACAGACTTCAAAGAGAAACTGCAGAGCTACAATTCATCTGCAAATTTGATACTATCAGTTTAGGATTAAACAAAGACTGTGAATGGCTAGCTAACTACAAAAGCAGTTTCTCCTCTCTTGGTGTTTACATCTCCACATCAGCTGCTAGAAGTGAGCCTCATCCTCCCTGACTGAATTGACCTCGTTATCTCTAGCCTTACTCTTGATTGGAACTCTTTTCTTATGCCTGTATATTTATACCTGCCTCTGGAATTTCCACTACATGCATCTGACGAAGTGGGTCTTTGCCCACGAAAGCTTATGCTCCAATAAATCTATTAGTCTATAAGGTGCCACAGGACTTCTCGTCATTCTTGCAGATTCAGATTAATATGGCTACTCCTCTGACATTTGAGTTAAGGACCCAACCAACACCGGGTAGATCTTCAAGTCATGAATATTTACCAGTACCTTTAGCATGATGTTGGGTGAGGATCAACAGAACACACATGACAAAAATTAGAGCTCTGCTTTTCTGTTAACAGCTGATCATGACCCAAACTCATGCACATGACTCAGATTTTTAAAATACTTGCCAGATTTATTCTCGTCAAAATCTATAATTTCAGTGGGCTAACACCAGAGATTAACTTGGTCTAATAAATTCAATATCTTAAACAGAGATAAATGTCCTTAATCAAAGAAGAAAGAGAAAAAAATATGAACTCTATGTATAATAATAATAAATCAGTGATGCTGTAACAACAAACTCTGACTACTTTTAAAATGTATACATCTTCTGGCTCTTCTCATCTGTGTTGTAATCTCCCAGTGAGAATTAATGATGAGTCCAAGAGAACCTCAATACTGAGGACCATCAACATGATTAGAAGGTGGGTGCACTCAGTGGAGAATATTTCAGTCAGATCCTCAGATGTTATCCTCCTGTCTTACAAGGTTAAACTTGCTTTTTATCCAGGTCCTTTTAGAAACTGCACCAATGTTAACAGAATGATGTACAACTATCATCAATGTATTATTGGTCAGAACATCCAATGTTGTGAGTTCCTCTGTAAATGTCTTCGAGACCTCATGCAAAGCCCTTATAAATCCAAAAGGTCATTACATCATTGATCATTTGTTCTCCCTTTTTTCACCACTTCTTCTGCTGATTTGAACTTTTCCAGTTATGATCAGTTTTGTTGGGATGGATGGTTTCTCTGGGCATTGAGCCCACTTCAGTGAAAGTTTTATATATTATCTACTATGCTCCAAAATCTGTTTTACAGAAAGGGGATTTATAAATATTGGTATTATTTATGTGATGTGCTGAGGCAAAATACTTTGAGCTAATACAGCAAGCATCCTTGCAAATACAGGGAAAAGAGAAAGAATTTTAATAGCAGTAGGTATCTCCAGATTTCAAATATGAAAAAGTCCACTTTATCCATTGTGCCTCTTTACCTACATAGTATCAAAGGTGAGGCAATAGTTGCTACAAAACAGCATTAGTACCTTCGAAGGCTAAATTAATTGGAATCATAGTCATTTATCTTCTTCCCACAGCCTTAGGAAAGTTCTGTCTAATTTTACTGAGTGTTTAAGTATTAGGACACATAATTAGAATACATGTTTTGAATAATTTGAACAGGTTGATAAATGACAGGGCTATATTTTGACTGGTTTTCTCAGTTGTTTCTCCGGTGTTACTTAACATGAGTCTTGTTAATACATTGATGACAGTTATATGCTAATTCTTAGTACTAGTGGCAATTATGACATCTGTGAGTGAAAATCTGTCTAGCCAAATTATACATTTTGCATTATTCTTAAACATGCAAGGCTAACAGACCAACACCAATTTATGCTCGTTTAGTACTTGGTCTCCATGTAGTCATTGTATCTATATTTTCTCAGTTACACAATCAATAAGAAACTGCACTGATTAAAAGCTTTTGTAAATGATTAGGTATTTATAATAGTAGCCTTCTCCTATCAGACTAACACTATTTCTGAATTAAAAATGCCACAGGGTATCTCCCATTGCTGTAGTTAATCCATCTCCTTGAGAGATGGTACCTAGATTGACAGAATAATTCTTCAGTTGACTTAGTGCTGTCTACATTGGAAGGTACGGTCAGCATAGTTACACATATCACTGCATGGATTTTTCTGATGCTAATGTAAGTTTTCAACGTAGACCAACCTTAAGGTTTGTTCTGCTGGACCAGCTCACCCTCTGAGGTATATTTGTCCAATCTTCCAGTCAAAGAATCCAGGGTAGCTATTTCTCAACTGCGATAGTTACATTAATAGAGCATTCTTAATAGAGCATAATAAAATCCTTGCATACTCTTATTTCAAAGTCTGGACCAGACTAGAGTATACCTTATTCCTTTACATAAGTCCTCCCCTCCACACACACTTTGAATGATCCATGTCTTCTTCAGTTCTGTAAAGTAAGTCTACAATCCAGTAGTCCTTCCACAGCCAATACTCTACTTGGAATTAAATAGGTTGTGAAGCTCAGTATCATTGTACACTATGGGCATTCAAGTCATTCATTACTTGGCGCCACTTCAGTGCTTCATGGCCAGTGACCAGAACAAAGGGTATTCCAAATAAGTAGTATCTTGCTGCCAACCATATGGCCAAACACTCTCGAGGAAGACTATCCATTTTTTTAATCAAGGAGCTATCTACTTATCTAAAGGAAATGGTGCTTTTGTACCTGCAAGTGTTGGGTTAGTGCTGTGCCTACAGTAGGGTGTGAGGTACCTGTTTGTAAAATGAATTCTTGTGAGAAATTAGGACTGTGAAATACTGGTTTATTACAGGGTATGAACTTAATTTTCTACAATGCTTGATCACACTGGAGAGACCTCGTGGCTTATAAAGGGGTTGAATTCTTAATAAAATCAGGAAAAGATACTACTAAAAAGGTAAATTGGGCACAAGTGATCCAGAAGATCATGAACATAGGGCCCTGGATATGCATCAAAGTCAGAAATGGTGTTTATCTGGTGAAAATTGATACTAAATAAGATGCTCTTATCTGGCTTTAGTGCGAGAACCACCAGATTATGCCAGACCCAGAGGATTCTCTGATAATCTCCAGTCTTAATATTTCTGGACTTTTTGAACTAGTCTTGTTTTTATCCCTTTGAGGATTTGAGGATGGAGGGAGGCTGGGGACAGGTATTTGTACCTGGTGGTGGGGCCCTGTCTGAGGGCCTAAAAAACAACAATTGTACCCCCTCCTTTCTGCACTGTGGAATATCAGAGCTAATTTGGATTCAGGGATGGTCTAGACAGTATTTGGTCCTGCCATGAGGGCAGGGGACTGGACCCGATGACCTCTCGAGGTCCCTTCCAGTCCTAGTATCTATGATTCTATGATTTGGTAAACTTTACAAACTGGCTTGGTCCCTGGCTCTCTTTGGTATAGTTGGTGAACACTTTCTGATAAGCTTATGTGCCTTCTTTTCATGTTAAACTGTCCTTCCCAACATGGCACCTTTTCTGCCCCCATTTCAGCAGGCTTGGAATGCTGAGGCATCAGATCTTTCTTCTTTCTTTCCAGGATTTAAGCAGATTCCCATGATGCATCTCATTTTGTTTCCATTGATCTAGAAAGTAAATTTCATAATCTACTGGCCTCATCTACTAGATCACTTCATACAGGTCGTGCCATTTGGCTGGGAGCTTGCTCTCTGAGGGTATTTCTACACAGTAGAATTATTTCAGAAAAACTGATGTTATTCCAAAATAAAAAAAGAGGTTATCTACACAGCAAGCTATTAGTTTGAAATAATGTTGAGCTGGAAAACTTCTTACTCTAACTCTTGTAACCCTCATTTTATGAGGAGTAAGGGAAGTTGAAGGAGGAGTGTTCTTCCTTCAACTTCCTACTATGTAGATAGTGCCAAAAGCTGAATTAAGCTATTTCGACTTCACCTACTCAATTAACATAGCTGAAATTGCATAGCTTATTTTGACTTTTGCCCTGCAGTGTAGACATGGCCTGAGTAGTAGAAGGAATACTAGGTATCCAGCTGGAGGTACATGTTCTATCTTCTTTAGTGTATTCCTGTATGTGGGTCTATTGAGCTTGAGATAGATTAATTAAGGGAAAAAAGGGGCCTCGACATTCTAAACTTTCTCTCATTTTAATGATGTATTGGAGGATATTGGCAGAGGGGTAGAGTGGGCTTCCCAAGACCCCTTAACCAAGTCTAATACTCCTCAGGACTGTTTCCAACAGAAAAACTCAAAAGGGGATCATACTTCTGATATTGTAAACAAGCGAGGAAGAATAGCTTGTCCCAGTCTTTGGCCTCTGTCTCCACAATCATCTTTAGCAGATTGGTAATTGCCCCAACAGACCATCAGTACAGGGATGTAGACTGCAGTCTGGAATTATCATTCTTTCAATAGTGCCAAAACTTGTTGGAGTACCTGGGAAATGAAATTCTTGTCAGTGACAACTTCTGCAAAAAGACAAGAATGTGAAAACACTTGGAGAAGCTCTTGTGCTATTGTGGAGGCACAAGAGCAAAAGTAGATTGTCTCTTCTATTATTTGGTTTTCTGTGGCTTTTGCCCTCAGCAGTAATTCTAATAGCAGTTCATTGGGGGGCCACTTCTGATGCCTCAGTTTCCTGGAGGGTGTTGAAATTTCTCTCTCTATTCCTTCTTACTGCTCTCTTTATATAAGGGTCATTACATTCCACTTCTTTCAGGGTGGGAATAATCAAACATCCAGGCCAGCTCCAGGCCTGTGACCCCACCAAAAGAAAGGTATTCCTTATTCCTTCACAGCAATAAAGGTTAAAAAAAGAAACAAACTTGCCAAAAAAAGTCCTTCAAAAAGCACGAGTGAGAAAGAGATAAAGATAGATATAAGACTACAATGGAGTAGTTGTCTTCTGTTTCCATACCAATAACCTAGCCTGCAGATGTTTAATAGCATCAGTGATCTAGGGAAATAGAATGTACATCCTGGAAAGTGCATGTTTATGGATATGTGGATGCAGATTCAGACATTTTATTACAAATGTACAGTATTGGCTTTAATTGCCATGGCACCTTGCTGAATGCTGCCTTCTGACATGCATATAATATTATTTCTTTTTCTTACCCTTTTTGTCAAAAGCATATCCCATTGCTGACACCTAATTTTGGTCAGGAAACACCAGATGCTTTCTGAAGTATGGACAGTGCTCATGAAAAGAGCAAGACTTGCAATCTGCCCCTCCATTTATTAACAGCATGAGAAATCCCAGGGTTTTTCTATGTGAAATGGTGAATATGGAAACAGTTAGGAAGTCATCTTGTCCACCCAATTCTGCTCCTTTGAACTATTCATTCCTGTAGTGTATAGGTTGGGATGCTGATTCACAGTAGTTATTCTATCCTGAGCACAGCATACAGTACGATTTTTCTTAATACAATATGAAAATTAGCTTGAAAGCCTTGAACATTTTTTAAATAGAATCTTAATTTTTTTTTCAAAAGGACAGGTGCTTCATAATTCAGTAAATATTTTACAGAAACTTATGGCATCACACAAGAACTTTCTGCTTACTTCACATACTGAAATTTAAAATATTGGTTTAGTGAAAAAGCTGCAATCCAAGGTCTTTCTCTTTAACTTTATAACTTACAACTGGATTGTAGCTCTTTCACTAAATCAGCTTAATATATTTGAAGATGGTTCCTTCTCCCTGTTGCTAAATAGAATTTTAAGTGTATCTCTTGAATGTCTTTGCATTGCCTTAAAGGCATATACTCAGTGCCTTGATGTTTCATAAAAAAACAATGTAAAGCAATAAAGTTGTGAGAAGGACTTTAGATCATCCTCAAGCACATGCAGATCAGACTTCAGGCATCAGCACTGTTACAAAATAGAAATAAACTGTAAAATACATTTGGGGTATTAGTAGAAAAGAAATATATATCTTGCTTTATTATTGATTTATTTATTTACTTCGTTTGGGGTTTTTTAAGTACAAAAGTTTTTAAAATACACTAAATAAATAAACAGAATCTTCACTTCCCTAAGGCCATATCACTGCAGTGACAGCATAAATACAATACAAATTGACACCCTCAGAATTTACTTCATTTCAGTGTTTCTCTTTGGGTGCATCTACAAAGCACCCTAAAGTCAAAATAAGATACGCAATTTGTGCTATGCAAATTGCGTATCTTATTTCAATTCTATTTTGAAATAGTTTATTTTGAAATTTGGTGCATCTACACAACACCAAATTTTGAAATAACACTCTATTTCAAGACATCCATTAACCCTTGTGGAATGAAGGTTACAGGGATGCTGAAATAGCGCGCCTGTTATTTAGAAAAATATTTCGAACTAATGGGTGGCTCATTAAGATACCTCCAGTATCCCAAAATAGCTGCACATTGTAGACGTATCCTTTGTGTAGCTTCAGGAATTTCTGTCCAGCAATATACAAAATTATGGATCAGAATTAAAAGAAACCATCAAATCTTTATCTAACATTATGTAAGGATTCCTGGGCCTACATTCGGGTAAAAAACTCTGTAACGGTGGTGAGGACAGAAATAACTGTTAGGTTATGGGACGTTTCAGCAAGAATCACTGTTCACCATATCCTCTCTAGTACATTGATACCCTTAAAAATGTACTCTGTGGATATGTCTACACTGCAAAACCAATTAAACAAACCACAGTAATGTTTTTCACAGCTCAAGACAACTGACCCAGGCTTGTTGACCAAAAATAGCTTTGTAGATATTCCAGCTGGGGCTAGAGCCTGGGATTTGAGGGATTATCCCTCTGAGGAGAGGGGATAGTCTCAGAGCCCTGACTTCTGCATGAGAAAAATGTTGACACTTTTGTTTTTAGCCCTGTAGCATGAGCCCTGAAAACCCAGTCAGTTGACCCTGGCTCTGAGACGCATTGCAGAAAGGATTTTTTTTTTCAGTGTAGACGTACCCATGTTTTTACAAACGCTGGCAGAACCAAAGTGCAATAAAGCTGAAGGCAATACTGGCCACTAAGGTGATGGAATGTTTTGATTATTCGAAAATGCAATTTCAAATTTGTATGTAGTTTCATTGGACCAATTTGTGCCAACCTTACTTCCACTGAATAGCAGAACTGCTCCAGAAATGTAGTAGGACTCCAAGGGTGTGTCTATACACCAGGGCTTAACTCGAAATAAGATACGGAAATTGCGCTACATCAATTGTGTAGCTTATTTCAAAATAGCTTATTTTGAAATTAGGAGCGTCTACACAGCATTTATTCTGAAATAGAGCACTCTTCCTCCGACTTCCCTTACTCCTTGTACAGCAAGGGTTACAAGAGTCGGAGAAAGAAGTCCTCCAGCTTGACAGTATTTTAACATTATTTTGAAATAACTGCCTCTGTGTAGACACTGACTAAGTTATTTCAAAATAACACTAGTTATTTTGAAATAATGTTGCTGTGTAGACGTGCCCCAATTGAGTAAGGCATAGCTGGTCATATGAATAAAAGATATTTTCAAGCAGAGTATTCTATAGCTGCAAGACAAGTATCTATATGACGATTAGCGTAACATATTCAAGGAATAGCTTTGACATGAGTAGCATGTTATAGTAATTAATCATGAAAAGTCACAAGATAAATATGACAGTAAAAGAAAATATGATAAATATGTCCTGGGAAAAGAAAAGGTAGGGAACAGGAATTTTATATTTTTGGAATTTTAGGGAAAGATAAAGGATGTTGAGTTTTCTTGAGACTTACATGTAGTAACTGCAGACATAGCACAGCAATTAACAGATATAAATGTTAATGAGTATACCATGAAATTGCTAATTGGCCTATTGATTTTAGGAAACCCAGTATAGCTGAAGTGTGGAATTCTTAGCCTCTGAGCAGTGAATACAGTGGAACACATTGCCTTATGAGCCTGCTTTTTTTCACATTACTCACTTTGAGGTAACAAGTAATGCAAGTGCTGGACATTCTGTGTTGGTTCTACGTCCTTTGTTATATTATAGCTCTTATGATTTTGTTTGTTTTATTAATAAAGTTTATAACTTAGCTCGTCAGAGATTTCACAGTGGATTGTTGCTTCTTTAGGTCCTCTTTCTAATGACAACCTCACCACTCTAACTGACCTGGAGGCAGAACCCCGAGACCCTGCATAGTAGACACATATAAATATGCCATTATAGATCACGCTACAAAGGTCATCACAATCTATCTCATGATAAATATTAGAGGTATGGAAGGTTGGAGAAGTTTAAATTTCTTCAAAACATGAGATTTACTTTTTTCCCCAGACATGAGGAGGAGACTCTTCATTCTACCTAGAGATTAGATTGTTCTGGATCCTATCTAGCAAGTACATAAGGACAACACAGTTATTGAAAGGATTGAATACGAATATTAATTTAAGATGTCTAGGTGATGTGAACTTTGCTAACTTTCAAAAGGATGCCGCATAGAGACATTGACTCAACCAGTCAAGTCCAACCCCTAAGCTTGTATCCACGCTGTTGTTCTCATAGTCAATGACTGGTACAATTTAATTGGAACACTCAATAAAGGGCTTAAATGTTATCATCTAGGGTATGTCTACACTACATGGCTCTGTCGACGGAGCCATGTAGATGAGGGTTGTAGACATAGCAAAATGAAGCGGCAATTTAAATAATCGCCGCTTCATTTACATCAAAATGGCTGCCGCACTGTGCTGATCAGCTGTTTGTCGGCACAGCGCAGTAGTCTGGACGCTCGGCGGTCGACATCAAAAGCCTTTGTTGACTGCCCCATTATGCCCCGTGGGATGAGGTTTACCAGGGCGGTCGACAAAGGCTTTTGATGTTGACCGCCGAGCATCCAGACTACCGCACTGTGCCGACAAACAACTGATCAGCACAGTGCGGCAGCCATTTTGATGTAAATGAAGCGGCGATTATTTAAATCGCTGCTTCATTTTGCTATGTCTACAACCTTCATCTACATGGCTCCATCGACAGAGCCATGTAGTGTAGACAAACCCTTAGACACCAACCACTATACTTGCACTCCTAAAAAAGGTAGTTCTGTCATTTATGCTTGGATTTGATGGTATTTGCAATGTTTGGAGAACAAAATCAGAGGATGCTTGTGAAAATGTGCCCATTGCTCTTTTGAAAAAGTTCCCTGCTATTTCAACCATACAAACAACAAGAATCAGGCATAACTGAGACAAAAATCACAAAATTAGTTTTAAATTTTCAACTATTTTAATTTATGTTATTTATCAGCTTCTGAATTCTGTGAGCCTGGACAGTATTTATCAGTATTGCATGAAAAAACTAAGCATCTGTTTTTGATAGAAATTTTATTTATTTACTATGAATCTGAAGAGATAATTGTTCAGTGTTTGCATCTCTCAGAGAGCATAATAATATTGTGGCACAGAACTTGGAACCAGATATAATCCTGCCTGAAATGAGGGATACAGGAGTCAGAGTTAGAAGTCCTCTAGCTCGACATTATTTAGAAATAAAGGCTTATAGGGTAGACACGTTAGTTATTCCAAAATAACATTGCTGTGTAGACATAGCCTAAGTGAGGCACAACTTTAAGTGAGGTTCTGCCTCTCAATACCCCATGAACATAGTAGATATAATTAACCCTGATTTGCTGATGTGGAAATTTGTTAATCAGTGCTAACTGGATTGCCCAATAGACACTGCAGTCCAGTAGACTGTTTCCCATATTACTTCTGACATTGACTTGATATGGGACATTGAGCAAGTCACTTAACCTCTCAGTTCCTCACTAGTAAAATGGGATTAATGAAGTTGATATACCTTTTACAGCTGCTGTGAAGCATAATTAAATAATATTTGTAAAATTTTATATAAGCGCAAAATCTTATCAAGGTCAGTCAATGGTAGATATGGGCATAGATTCAATAGGGAACATATCTGGTTTTATGTGGGCTTCGTTATATTGTAATTTTCCCCAATTAAACATCATGTGCTCCATAATCTCAACTTCAATGTATTTAAAAGGAATTTTCTCGGCCTAATGCTTGTAAGGAAACTTTTTGTACTGTGAATTCCAGTGTACCATACACTGTAATTTCAGAATGCCTGAAATAATAGATTTAAGCTGTCCCTTCCCCTCTCAATGAGCTGTTAACTCAGCTGCCTAATTCTGTTAATGTAAATATTATTAACTGTTTCACTGCTGATCAATGCATGCAAGAAAGAAAAAGGATGATTGTGTTATTATGTTCATTATCTGCCAAGATTGGTGCAATGAGTGGGTGGTTCATGGCACAGTTTCACAACACTTTTTTTTTCCCCACAATAGAGAAGAAATAAAGCAAAAGGTGATCTATAGACACAAGCCAAGTAATTCACTATCGCTTGAGGATCTGGGTCAGGATCAGAATCACAACTTGGGCTGACAATGATGTCACAAGTACACCTGTATCTCTGCTAAGCAGTTCAAAAAGCACAGGCTTTTGGTTCTTCAGCCATTGCTTTTCTTGGGTGGAGAACTATGTCTCACTCCCATCTTTACAATCTATTTCCAGACTACACAATCCCTTGACTAATATTATGATATCCCAGCAAAGACTGGCCACCTTAATTAGCCTTCTTGCTTTCTCTTTGAGGATGGTTAATAGTGTGACTGCCCACTCTTATAATTACCACACAGTTCTTTTTATGCAAGCCTACTTTTTCTTAAAATAAAAGCCATACAGCATGAGTGGAGAACCTCTTGCATGCCAGCTGGATGTAGTTCATCAGCACTAGCTTTTGGGATGTTGCCAGAAACTTTGTTTATGTGATCATCTATGAGCATTCAGCCCTGCAGGTTTCAGATCAGGGGCTGCAGTTCACCTTTCCAGGGCAATGGGAGCAGTGAGAAGCATTGTGGACCAGCCACCGCTTCTTGAAGCTCCCATTGGCTAGGAATGGTGAACTGTGGCCACTGAGAGCTCCAGGACTTTGTGTCTGTGGATGCTCAGGAAAACAAACCATATGTTAGCCCACCAGCAGCTCACCCTGATAAACTGTTGCTGGCCTGCATTACAAGTAAAACATATATACAAAACAATAAAGGAACCTATACACATGTTAATAGAATTATCAGAGAGTGCCCCAACCCTAATATTGGCTTTGGTGGGAGCTGTCCTTCAGCACCCTATCCAAGGGGTTTCCTCCTGGTTTCAAATTCATCACCACTTCAGCTCAGAACAAGCATACAAACTCATGGGGCCTTCGTAAGCCTAGTACTCTCAATCCTTTCCTAAGTTTTGGGGTCCTCTGTGGGCTAAGAGTCCTGTCCACTTCCTGGGTCTGGAAGAAAGCCTTAGCCCCATGCAAAATCAAGCTAGTCATCTAAAAATCCTTTTTTTTTTTTTTGTCTGTTGATCCCTGGAGAATGCAATTTGAGCTGGTAAATGCATACCCCTTGAGGGGGTAGTTTCAAAGGGGATGATAATTGAGGGAATTACATTAGCATCCCCCTCCTTCTTGAAGAGTTATGTATAATTCTACCATATCACATACTCAGTTACACTTTTTTACAATGGACCTCATGTAACAATATGGTTTTTCGATAGTTGTATTGGAAGGCCTATAGCCATAATGGAAAAAATGGAAGGCCTAAAGCCTTCCTCTGCAGCCAGACTGAAAAGCAGCAGCCATTAGCTATAAAGCTTGAAGTCACATACTGACACTCTATCTAAATTGCATTAAAATAGTGCCATACCAGGCTGTTAAAAAGAACAGCCTGTCCTAATGGCCCCCACTGTCACCAGATAAAGAAATAGATACCAAGAAGGGTAAAGAAAATTTAGTCTAACAGCATTTTGTCTGGCAAGAAACTGTTTATCGATAGATGACATTGTGGAATCCTAATTCTATGATTATTGTCCTCACTTTCCTATATAATCTCTGTCTGCTATATAATTAATTTTGCTAGGTATAAATCAACTAAGGTGGTAGTGTATGATTGGTTAGTAAAATTATTCTAAAATAATTGTTTAAAGTTTACCTAACCAGGACTCAAGTTTCACTATATAAACTGGGGTCCAAGAAGGAGATGAGGAGGGAGGAAGAAAAAGAGGAAAGGAAGAAAGGAACAGCAAGAAGAAGGAGGGAAGACCTGGAAGAAGAACTCACCTCCAAGACACAGCCTAAGACCAGAGCTGCCAGAACTCCTCTGCACGACTGTGAAATGCAGTAGCTAGAATCCCATGAAACTGACCTTTCTTGGCCAATAGGGGAAGTCTGCTGCCTTTATCAGGATTGGTGAGCATGACACTGTATGTTTATCATGTGTATTCTGCTTGCTTGGTAATTGTCAATAAATAGAGAAAAGGAATAATACTGTGTAAGGCTCTTTCAGTGGCAAAAGATCCTGCAGACCCACAGCAAATTATGACCTGAGCCCTAGGAATTGGGTAACGATGTGTGTCCCTAAAGTGTGGAAGAGATAAGGAAAATCGTGTGGGTAACACGCAGCAATGTGAAACATCATTGAGCAAGGTTTCACTTAAATCAGTAAAGTTTATCTTATTTCCATAAGTTTTACCCAGGCACTTCAAAATATTGTCAGTCTGGCATATGTGCAACATGAGTTACAGACTGATTGGGACATTACTTAACATTGAGCTAAATTACATCTGAGGTAATACTCCTTTCCCATAGTCTTATAGAGAATGTTTCAGCCTTCTTTCTTGCATGCTCTGAGATTATCACTTATTTTCTTTCTGATTAAGTTGCACTGCATACTCTGTAGATAAAATCTGTGTTTGCATCATAAGCAAATTTTGTTTGAAAGTGGACTGTTATCATTCTATTGATCCTTAATTATTCTGTTTAGAAACAAATGGAATTGTAAACTAGATCATTTATTTCTCTGATAAGAATTAAACTTGTAAATGAAGTTAAGTTCCAACCCTTCCCTGTATATTTGGCTTGTGGAATTGGCCTGAAACAACACCCTGACTTGGAGATCCATTAAAGAGTGTCCAAGCAGATTAAAGTGTCCTCCATCAGGTTTCTGTGTTGCCTTTTTGAATATCTGATGTGTCCATACTCCAGTCATCTGAAGAAGTGGGTTTTGCCCACGAAAGCTCATGATACCATCTACATGTTTTGTTATTTTTTAAGGTGCTACTAGACTATTTGTTGTTTTTTAATGCATTTTAACTTCATTTGGAGAAAGTTTGCAACTAGCAGACGTGTACCATGTTCTATAATAGCTGTTCTTGCACAGCCTAAGACACTGCATCAGAAATACATTATAATTAAAAGAAGAATCCTTGTATTATGTATTTTGAAGGAAAGGAGTAGGTGGTTAGTTTTGGCATAAAAAAAGTAGGTAGGTAAATAATGCTTATAATGAATAGCTAGAAGTCATTAGTTATGGTACATAAGCAATAGATACATACATCACAGGAGTACAGACTTGCTTTTCCTTAATGCTGTTTTCACCCTTTCCTCCCTTGTTTAGTGAAAAAATATGCACAGTATTAATTTTTTTCTGTCATTCAGATGGAGTTTAATAAGCGGTGCTGTCTTGGAGTAAAGTTGAGTCAGGCTATTGAATTGTGATCCACTGAAGCCCATTATATACCCCGTAGGATTGTCTTTGTATGTGTTTGCGTGTCCACATGTGTGCATGCAAAGGACAATCAAGTTAATGAGGCTTGCTTTGCACATTCATCAGAAAGCAAAATTTGCCCCCATCAAATACATTTCACATTTCTCTGTAATGTGCAGATTTCAGCCTTTCAGAAACCAAAGGTCTGTGTCTGCTCTCACTTACTCATCAGAGTACAATGAAGTTATGATCTAAAATCAGTGGCTATTATGGTTACTGGATTTCTTTAGATGAACTATGACATCACTGATGATAACAGCATCTCTCTGAGATTAGTCATTTTGTGTTACCCATTGTTGCTGAGATTTATTTGCTGACCCCTCAGAAATGATGATTTAGGAATACAATATTTTTACTGAATGGGGAAAACTACTGAAAGAAAGAGCAGAGATTATATGAGTATCCCTAACTGAAGACTTCTGTCCACCATTTATTTTAAGATTCAAAATCTGAGCACATCTTGTGAGATCCTCTTCAGATTGCAGAGAATCACTTAGGGACAGGTACCAATAGAACTTTTTCTTATCTGTATAGAAGGAAAGTTGTGACCTTTTCTTTCAAATATGAGATTTTGCTAAAGTTATCTTTACCTTTGTCACTTCAAGATTACATTTCTGTAGTGAGTATATATCTGCAAACCGATCTGAAGAATGAAGCTGCCTGTCTACATTTCAACTGATTTCCAGAAAAAAATTAAAATGTTAACTTTGCTCAATGAAGCCTTAAATATCTTAGTGTGGTGTGCCTAGGACTGTATTGGAATTGCAAGCTCTTTCTTTAAAAGTATTTGTGTGGGTTTCCTAGTCCTTCCTGCAGGCTTGGGTGGGAGGTGAGAGGAGGGGAGCTCCATAGTGAAGTATGTGGTCTAGGAGCAACAGTCAGTATGGAAAGACCCAGCCTAGAAAGAGGTGGTGTGAGTAGTATCTATCAGTTTTTGGGGAGCAGTTTTCTTTGTGTCTCTCTTTCTGTTTTTTGAATTCTTGTGTCTTAGGATTCTGAATTCGAAGAAATAAAGTTGTATTATGCTGAAACCTTCTGGCAACAGTACCATATATTTTTACCTAACTTCTCCATGAGCTCAACAGTTGGGTCCTAGATAACTGAGAAAATGCCTGTCTCCCAGTGTGACACTGTGACAATTGTAGTAATTTGAAGCATCTGACAGTCCCTGGTTTAAAATGAAAGAATACTAATTTTCTTGGAGAAGGATAACCAGTCTCAAATTCACCTTCCAGCATGGTCTGGCAGAGCCCATATCTAATGAACTTCGGATCGTACTAGTGGACTTGACCGCTTTTATAGGTCACAGATGATTAGGCTATGGGGTTCAGGGTTGGGAGGTGTTTGTTCTTAGGGTTGGGAATGTCTCCTTTAAAATGTATTTTGATGTCTTTTTGATCTACTAATTATTCATTCACTCTTTATGTTGTAAATTTTCTGTGCACGTATGGCCTGATCCAACACTGATTTAAGTTAGCAAGAATTCTTCTGCTGATTTTCACAGGAAAGAAATTAAGCCCTACAAATTTTAATGGTGTATAAATCTAATTAAAAATATTAAATTCCATATTTATCTCTTATTCACTTCAATGGGAATTCATTATATGTAATGGAGGCAGATTTTAATTGATTCTTAGATTTTAAGTCCAGAAGGAACCATTATGCTCTGCGAATCTGATGCCCTGAATAACATAGGACATAGAATTTCATCCAGTAGCTTCTACATCAAGACCCTAAATCCTGTTATGGTAGAATGTATCTCTTATAAAAAATCTATTCTCTATTTAATTCCTTACAGGGTGGAGACTTTGTCACATCCATTTGGGTTCTATTGTATCTTCAATACACACACATATAACATTTTTATTAACAAGGATTAACAACTGAAGAAGAGTTGAATGGTTAACAAATCTTGGGATTTTGCCTCCATTTTATAATGTCTAATTTAGGAGGTTACATTTTGAAATTACATTAGTAGCAGCTGTAATAAGAGACAAGTTATGTCCCAAAACTGCAATCTCATTTCAGAAAAGCCTCAAGTGACTGTGACCATGCAAAAGGAGAAAATGGTGTAGAAGGGACAGGAAATAATGAAAATAGAATCATGCAGTTGCATAGTTAGTTGTTGAAAGTATTGGTTCCTGAGGTTTCAAATTATTGTAAAGATAAGTAACGAAGTAGAGAAATAAATCTGCAAGCCAAGTGTCTAATCATTATTAGCTGGCAGTTTATTATAAACATCACTTCCAAAATGAGTCTTGAGCAAAGGAAGCCAGGTTAGTGGACCTATGCAGAAGTTCCATGCATGATTACCACATATACCATCTTGGGGTGTTCATTTAACTATGAATATTTAGGATTGAAATCTTTTAACACTTTTTACAAACACATTTTCAACTTCAGGGGATGAGGCAATTTAAACAATTACTTTTTTCTATCCATATTCAAAACGTTTATTGTCTGTTTTCCATGGAAACTGGTATGAATAGTCAACTGGCACTTGATTTAGTTTAGATGTGATCTAGGACAATTTAGGAAAAAAAAGAGCTGGTGCTACTTCCTTCTGACCTTTCTGGGGTTTTTTTATTATAATTTATTATTTTTCAGTTTAAAGGCTTAATCTTATAAGGTACGTCAAAACTAGCAGGGAAATTCAGGAAATGAGAGAAGCCACTTGACTCACCCAGTTCACCTGAGATAGCTAAGAGTATGGTCTACAAGATTGTGTTTTAGATGTGTGTCTATGAGACTTGGTGGGCTACCAGTCTGAGTTTAGGAGAATCTTCAGAATAATTAAGAACCTAGAGTGAATGGGAACAAGATTCATTATGATAGATTTTATTTGTTATCAGGGGAGTCATTTGACTACAACATGTTAAGCCTATAATATCTAAAATGTCTGAATATCTCAAGTATTTCAAACAAGGGAAGGGGAAGAGTAACCATTTGTGAGCATCTCTTACTTGCATCTGTATTTTTGTATTTGGAGCCAAAAAAACAGATGGCTTAAAATATCTGAAGAATCCAGACTTATTAGGCACCGTAAGCAGTCTGGAATTTTTATGAGTAAAAATAATGTATTGTAAAAGAAACATTTGTCCTCGGATATTGTCACACATTTTTCTATTTTTACACAAACAGTTTTTGATTGTGTACTAACCTTTTCTCTTAGTGCAAGTTTAGACTTGCCTCACTAGAGCTGTGAGGATTAATTATTTAATGTTGGCAAAGCTCTCTGAACATGAAAATTGCTATATAGAAATAAAACTGTATTTTGTTTGAAAAACTAATATGATTGTTAGAAAAAAATGAAGAGGATTTATTGTAGACAAAGGAGGAATATCAGCTGTGGATAACAATTGATACTCTGTGAAATTTATTATATTTTTCAAGCCTCCATTTTCTCACTGAGAAATTGCAACAGCTACCTACAGAGATCTGAGTCACCCACAGAGAATTCTTCATAAGACCTTTTCCTGTAAGCACTCTGGGTGTGAAGCGCCCATTGATTTTAAAGGGACATGTAAATGAAAAGTGCTTACATGAATTTGGAGCTCAGTTCTGTATAGGCAAAAGGACAGAAAAGGTAAGGCATACTTTAAGTCCAACTAAATGAAGATACCCACTTTTTAAAAGAGTGTTTTCCAGGCTCATATATCCTTAGCCTGCCAAGATCTGTTTTAGATAAATCATGAATCATATAACCTGTATCACTGTAAGGGTGTGTCTAGACTACATGGCTCCGTCGACGGAGCCATGTAGATGAGTGTACTCGGCAAAGGGAAATGAAGCGGCGATTTAAATAATCGCCTCTTCATTTACATCAAAATGGCCGCCGTGCTGTGCCGATCAGCTGTTTGTTGGCACAGCGTGGTAGTCTAGACGGGGATCAACCGACCCCAGATCCCTTTCTCATCAGATCCTGTAAGCCTCGTTTCACGAGGCAGAAGGGATCTGATGACAAAGGGATCTGGGGTCGGTTGATCCCCGTCTAGACTACCACGCTGTGCCAACAAACAGCTGATCGGCACAGCACGGCGGCCATTTTGATGTAAATGAAGCAGCGATTATTTAAATCGCCGCTTCATTTCCCTTTGCCGAGTACACTCATCTACATGGCTCCGTCGACGGAGCCATGTAGTCTAGACACACCCTAAATGTATACTGAAAATTGGCTAACATTTTGCACTGTAGCAATCCCAATGGCACAAGAGGATCTGATGGTGAAAAATCCTCCCTTTCAGGCCACAGAATGGTAGCACAGTTAACAGTCACTCCACAAGTCACGTCCCAAATTAGGCTTTGGTATATAGTTGGTGGATCTTTGCAGCCAAAGATCCTCAGGCCCTACCTCAATCACCCTGCTATGGCTGCAGAGAATCTCTCGTAACTGAGTTGGTTGGTACACTGGGAATGGAGACCCTTTAGTGAGTACTCCTACCCCATGCACCTGAACAATAATTCCACCAAATCAAGGACCTTCCCCAGGAAGGGCGTGTGCTGGCTTTGCCCAGAAAAAGCACATTTTGAAAGTGCCATGATTGCTTTGGTGATGTTTATGGTAAATTTTAATTCTTAATGCCGCTTTCCATAAACCAGAATAGGCTGAACCTCTCTGGTCTGGGACTCTCTGGTCTGTCAATATCTGTATTCCTGCCAGACCGTGCAATTGGTGGACCAGAGAGTCCTGGATCACAAAGGTCTGGTGGCTGAGAGTGGAAGTTGGCTGGGAGTCCGGTGCAGGGAGGGTCAGGTGGTGGGGAGGCCAGCCAGGAGGCCAGGAGGCCAGGAGCGGAGCCAATCCAGCAGCCAGGGGGCTGGGAATGGAACTGGAACCCATCTAGGGGGCTGGAAGTGGAGCCGGTCCTGCCACTGGGATCTGGGAGAGGAATTGGAATCTGGCCAGGAGTCCAGGAATAGAACCAGAGGCTAGGAAGGGAGCTGACCATCCCTGGTCTGGCAAACTCCCTTATTTGGGACATGTCAGATCCCAAGGGTGCCAGACCAGGGATGTCCAACCTGTAGTTGCTTTTAATGTAGGAATTTTTAGCTGGAGCTCTGGGTTTTTTTATTTGTTTCATCAAGAACATCTGTATGAAAAATCGTAGTATTGTGGTTTATGTTTAATACCGCAAAATATCTGTAAACAAAGATGTCGGCTTTATTTCTTCTTAATAATCTTCTAGCTTTTTCTCTATAGAGAGGGCCAGCATTTTATGAGGGTTATTTCTTTTTAACAAAAAATATTTATTTGTCTTATTATCTATAACTCCCGTAATTTGTGTAGTGCGATCTGTCAGTAAACAGCTTTCCCCCTTTGTAATGAAATAGAACACACTTAAAATTTTAATGTAGCCTGTGAGTTGGTATATATTTGTACTAATGTACTAATGTCTGGGAAGGATAATATTCATGTACTGAAATTATCATTATTAGACTAAAACAAGCTCTATGTAACTGTTCAATATTCTCTCCACCTGCTCTTAAATATTTAAACAACAACAACAACAGCAAAATCTGCCTTTGAAAAGCAGCTAGGGCTCGGGATCTAAAAACTGTGATTTTTGGGAAAAGGAAGCAAGAGATTATTAAAGAACTGATTGACTCTTGTGCATTCACAGCAAACAAAAGAATCAGTGCTGTATGAGAAGGGCTTATAATGAGGGGTCCTTCGACTCACCCACCCTTCTTGGTCCTTCTAGGGTCATAAATATGTTCAGAGTGTGACTGTCTCTGTCCTTGTTTCTTTTGCAGTGACATAGCAAAAAGATGGAGCTGCAGAAAACAGAACTTTATTAAACATGCTGATGCACCATTGTTACAGAGGTAGCTTGTAATAGGAGACCTGGGTTCTTCCCATCCTCACCAGTATAGGTCCTCATGAAATGTGACCTGGCTACTCCAGTTCCAATTTTCATCTTAGGGTACATCTACACTAGCTCGTTAGTTCGAGCTAGGTAGGGTAATGAGGGCAAGCGGAGTTGCAAATGAAGCCCAGGATTTAAATATCCCGGGCTTCATTTGCATGTTCCTGGGCGCTGCCATTTTTAAATCCCCCTTAGTCCGAACTCTGTGCCCCCGGCTACACGCGGCACGGACTAGGTAGTTCGAACTGAAGATCCTAATTCAAACTACCGTTACTCCTCATTCCACGAGGAGTAATGGTAGTTCGAATTAGGATCTTTAGTTCGAACTACCTAGTCTGTGCCGCGTGTAGCTGCGGGCACGGAGTTCGGACTAAGGGAGATTTAAAAATGGTGGTGCCCGGGAACATTCAAATGAAGCCTGGGATATTTAAATCCTGGGCTTCATTTGCAACTCCGCTTGCCCTCATTACCCTACCTAGCTCGAACTAACGAGCTAGTGTAGACGTACCCTTACAGCCATTGCATGGGCCACATGGAGAAGGTAAATCAAGGAGTGGCCTTATACAATCTGCCCCTTTCTTTTCCTGTTTCATTATCTTATAGTGTTAATTGCATGAACAGTTAAGTTCCATAGTTTCTGTTTGTTGTAATCATAGTCTTGAACTCTCAGAGCCATATTGTGCAGATTTTTAAGCAGAACTCCCCAGTGAAATAACTCACACGATAATCCTTAAAAATCAAAGGCATAGTATGACTGTATGAACATCCTTTCAGTACATACTCCAAAGCACCTTGCACTAAGTCTGAATTTGCCTCTACTTTTTCTCCTATTTTCTAAATACCTTCTCCACATTTTGGATTGTATTCTCTTCTCAAAGATAAAGACTCTCTACCCCTAAGAATATCATACTGAAAGCATAAAACTAAAAGTTCCAGTATCTAGTGAGAGACTGCTTAACTTAACAATATATTTTTTTCTGACAGGAAATACAGGGAAATCTAGTAAATCTAGGTTAGAGGGAGGAGTGACCAATTATAGATAAAGTGCAGACTGAGAGCTTTGCAAATGTAAGTAAATTACAGAGATATAATATGTAACTTTGTTAACTATCTAAGTGCCATGCCCCTTGGCCATGTCATTCTGAATGGTATTTTCAGTGGTGCTCTTAGGGTGCACAGTATTAAACATGCTACCCTGGACCACTGCTATGCTTCCAGGCTTAATATAACAGGTTTCTGTTTCTTCTTTGTCTCCTTTCTCTTTTTAGTACAATATTTTATACCACCAGAATTGAAAGTTGACAATGTTTGTTTGAACCATGTTACCATGTTACCCTTGCAGGAGGCATAAGGGATCTGTTGAAAAAGCCTTTCTTCCTTCACAGATCCCCCTCTAGACTGCTGCTTTTTGCAGACAAAGTGCTGAATCAGCACAACGTGGCGGCCATTTTTATGCAAATTAGGCACGGGATATTTAAATCCCTGCCTCATTTGCAATGTTGACCTGCCTAATCTGCATCACTCTGCCAACAGAGGGATGCAGTCTAGACATGCCCTTGGATTGTCTGTGAAACAAACAGAAACGAGCCAAATCAAATTCATTAAAGATTCAAATGACTATTAATTGAAATAGTTTTACATACTTCTCCAGGGGCAAGGTTGAAAAGGAACTGGATACAAACATTGTAAAAGAAAATGGAAAGACTCCCATTGACTTCCGTAGGCTAGGATTAAGCCCATGCAGTGATTGCACTTCAAAATTCGTTCTACTTTTAGAGGCATTACCTATTACACTGAACATTGGAACGTCTTTTGCAGAACATTTTTGCCTCACTTTTCCAATTTGCTTCTTTTTTTCCTCTTCTGTCAACTTTCTCAAATATCTTTTTTTTTCCCAATTCACTCCTACTCTCCTAACTTCTGTTCAGTTCTTCTTTCCTGCTTGTCTGTCACATTTTAAAAGCATAATACTAGAGTTTCTGGCAATTATAGCCAGTGTTTGTTTCATTTTGTCTTCATGTTGTGCTGAACGAGCTTTTAAAAGTCCCACCACCTCTCAGCAGGGGACTGCTTGCTTGTGATGGGAGAAAGGCACAGCTTTCAGAACAGGCAGACTAAGTCAGAGGAGGAAAGGTGGCACGTGGCAGTTTTAACAGTTTAAATTGAACTGATACATCAGGCACTGGAAAGGGCCTGCAAATTATGGAATTAGAAAATGCCAAATGACTCTTCTTGATAGTAAATGAGGACAATGTAACCAGAAGCATGGAAATCCATGATAGCAGCTGGTGGGCTTTGGGGCAAATGGGATGTAGCAGAAAATAAAAAAGCCTGGTCCCTGGGTAACCACTAAGCTGGGTGCTGGAGTCTATGCTAGTTGCATGGGACATGTGAAAGATGGTCTCTACCATCTGTGCCAGGACTGGATGGGTACTCTAGAGCCCTCTAAATTGCTAAGCTCTAACTGCCCCATATAAACTCTGCTGGTACTCTCTAAGGGTACGTCTACACTAGCTCGTTAGTTCGAGCTAGGTAGGATAATGAGGGCAAGCGGAGTTACAAATGAAGCCCAGGATTTAAATATCCTGGGCTTCATTTGCATGTTCCCGGGTGCCACCATTTTAAAATCCCCCTTAGTCCGAACTCCGTGCCTGCGGCTACACACGGCATGGACTAGGTAGTTCAAATTAAAGATCCTAATTCGAACTACCGTTACTCCTCATTCCAGTCCATGTTTGTTGGGCTGGCAGGCCTGGAGCTGGCACAGGCACTGTGGCCAGACTCTACCCCTTTAAGGACTCCAGGGAGGGGGGGAGGGAAAGTAGTTTTCCATGGAGTGAGGCGTAATGGTAGTTCGAATTAGGATCTTTAATTCGAACTACCTAGTCCGTGCCGCGTGTAGCTGCGGGCACGGAGTTCGGACTAAGGGGGATTTAAAAATGGTGGCACCCGGGAACATGCAAATGAAGCCTGGGATATTTAAATCCTGGGCTTCATTTGTAACTCCGCTTGCCCTCATTACCCTACCTAGCTCGAACTAACGAGCTAGTGTAGACGTACCCTAAGGGCACGTCTACACAGCAAAGTTATTTCGCAATAACAGCTGTTATTTTGAAATAACTTTACTAGCGTCTACACAAGCCAACTGCTATTTTGAAATTAATTTGAATTAGAAGAGGGCTTATTTTGAAATTGATAAACCTCATTCCATGAGGAATAATGCCAATTTCGAAATAGCTATTTCGAAATAAGCGCTGTGTAGACACTTATTTCAAAATAGAGGACCTCTAGCCCTTCCCAGGGTACCCTGCTGGCCATTCTGGCCACAACCAAGAAAACTACTCTCCCTCTCCCCGTCCCCGGAGTCCTTAAAGGGGTAGAGTCTGGCCACAGTGCCTGTGCCAGCTCCAGGCCTGCCAGCCCAACAAACAGTCTATCCAGCCCCTGACCCAGTGGCCCAATATGAGCCAGCAAGCCACTGGCAGCCAGCCCTCCACGACTCCCCAGGAGCAGTCTGCCTGCTCCCAGGAGCCTGCCGAGGCCAGAAAAGGCAGGCGCCCTCCTGGTCCAGTGTGGAGATCATGGACTTCATTGAGGTTTGGAGGGAATCCTTCAACATCCATGATCTCCACACTAGATGGAGGAATGCGGCTGTCTATGGCAGGCTAGCTGCCAGCATGGCCAGCAAAGGCCACATGCGCACCCAGGAGCAGGTGTGGATGAAAATAAAAGAGCTTTGGCAGGCATATGCCAGGGGCACAGGGGGCAGCTCCCAACCAGGGGCACACACACCAAGCTGCCCCTATTTCAATGCCCTGGACCGCATCCTGGGGGACGGGATGGTCCATGCCCCCCAGGAGGTTGTCAACCCTAGGACAGAGGGCCCTGACCAGGGCATCGAGGAGGAGGAGGAGGAGAGCCAGGAGCCACAGCAGACCAGACGAAGTGTGCTGAGCAGCCAGGACCCCTGAGCCACCCCAGCAGACTTGTCACTAGTGTCATCTGAGGCCAGGGAGGCAACAACAGGTGAGTGCCATCACTGTCCCCTTATGCAGGGCGGGGGGGGACGGAAACCAAGGACTATGCGCATGGGCCTTGCTGTCCACGGATCATGAAGCAACCTGTGCATGTGTGAGCATGTGCCATGCCACCCCGGGCATGTGACCCCAGCTGGCTGCCACACAGAGGCCTTACCCTAAGAAGCATGACATTCTCCTGACTCTGGGGTGGGACACAGCAGGACGCCCTCCCTCCACAAGGCCACTCTACACAGAAGCAGAGGACATCTCACCCTCCCCCCCCCCACACACACTATATACAGCACAGGGGCATGGGTGCGGTCTCGGGGCAGCTCCCACTCCCAGGGATAGCAGGACATTCCGAAAATGGCCTGTGTGCAAGCACATCGGCTGTGATGGTGCGGGGAACAGTCATCCTCACCTTGCAGAGGGGGGCTGGGCTTCACCCACTGTGTCCCTAGGGATAACTGACCACTTCTCTTGTTTCTCCACAGCCTCACCAGCTGCGCATGCAGGGCGCACCACATCACGTGGGACATGCTCCCGCACCCGAGGGCTCTGCAGGACCACCCGTGCAGTGGAGGGGTATGAACAGCAGCACCTGGGGGCACTGCGACCCCTGCACCGCACCCTCCAGCACTGGATGCAAGAAGACCTGCAGCTCCAGTGGGAGCAGCTTGCCCAGCGCTGTGACATCTGCCAGCACCTTCAGACCCTGGTGCAGAGCATGCTGCCTCCTGCTGCTCCAGCGCCTGCTGCCTCTCCAGCTTCTGCTCCTCCTCTCATTCCTTCTCCCCCTCCCGCTTCTCTCTCCACACCCTCTACACCCTCCATCCCCTCCCCACTCTCCCCATCCCCCCGAGGATGCCAAGGCCCCCGCACCTGCAGTGCTGGGAGAGAGTTGGCCCAGCGAGACCCCAAACCCTGAGCCCTGAGCTTCCCCTCCCCCTTCTTCCCCTTGCTTCCCCCTTGCAGCTCCCTCCTCCCAGGTTTCCCTCTCCCCTCTCCAACCCTCTCTCCTCCCTTCTCCTGCCTCCTTTCCCCAGTCTTACCAGAGTTTCATCCGCCTCCTCCCCCGAGTGTTGTTAAATAAAGAGAGTTTGAGTTCAGGAAAATACGTGTATTTTATTTGACATCAGGAAGGGGGGCTAGGGAGGGATAAGTGGAAGGACATGAGGGAGGAATGAGGCACAAGCCCCCAGTGGGGCATACCAGGGAAATTGTTAGTGCTCCTCAGGGTGGAAGCTCTCCCGCAGGGCCTCCTGGATACTGACAGCCCCACAATGGACCTCCTGGATGGCAGCCTGCAGAAAGTACAGCCAGGCTCGTAGCAACATGTCCAAGAGAATCACCAGAGTACCCAGGGGCAGCTCTGGCTCCATATTGCAGAGTGCTGTGATGTCCCAAGTGAGGGCAACCAGAGCACACAGAGAAAAAAATCCTTTGCAGTCCCTCATTGAGGGAGGCAAGCAAGCAGGGAAAGCTGAGAACTGGCTGTCCAGCGGGGGTCCCTTTAAGCACAGGCCTCAGATAGCCTCAGGCAGCAGCCACACAAAGTAACTCCTGACCTGATGCTCTGCCGAAGCTGGTTCTGGCCGGCCTTAAATACGATTCAGTGTCCACTCAGTGTGGACGTGCTATTTAGAAATAACCAAATGCTATTTCAAAATGCTTTTGTGTGTAGACGCGTTATTTCAAAATTAGATATTTTGAAATAACGCTGTAGTATAGATGTACCCTGAAGGGTACTTAGTCTAGCTTTCTTTCAGTGTGTGCCTGCAGGGTCTACACAGGACATTTAGAGCACAGACATTAGAGCACTCTAGAGTTACTGCAGTCTGTGGCTTGGGTGGTAAATCCAGTTCCCCAAGGCCCACTGAAAAACACCATGGCTTTGCCTGCTGTCAAACCATGGAAGACAAACCTGTACACCTGCCACGGGAGGCCTGAGAAGAATGTTCTGCTATGAAATGTAAATTGTGAATACAGCAAATCTAAAGCAGGCTGCTATAGATTTGCTATGTTTGCGATTTTTATTTGGTGGAGCAGGGACCCAGTGCCCCCATACATGAGCAGATATATATTTTTGACCAAACGTCAATGTTTGAGTGCATATCTTGAGGCCTAAAATGTATACACTAAATCCCAGGGAAGTATCTATTTGCTATTCCAATGTGTTGTTCCAGACAATAAATTATTGACATTTTATTCCCATAATACTAGTTAGTTGTTTTCTAAAGTAGTGGTTGAAATAATACTTTCCAGTGACTTTCGCACTAGTCTGCTGGGGAATGTCCTCATACCTCAAAATACATTTTAGAAAATCTCCTACTCTGCTGTTAAAAAATATATTTAAAGAATGCTCACTAGCCACTCTATCTACCGACATAGATTGCCACAGCCATTATCCAACTGCATTGAATGATTAGGCCTCCCGTTACCTAACCTCTATCCCCTTTTTATGTTTTTTGCCTTCCTCATATTGTAGTTTGGAGGTCAGATCCTCAAAGATATTTAGGTGCCCAACACCCTGTCACAGGGTGGATACGCCCAGCCCCCTCTGAGGCAGGGCATTGAGCCTATCAGGCCCCTTAACACATGCTCCATCCCATGAGTGGTAACAGCCCCCATACTCCCATGTAACAGTCTGGCCTAGTGGCCAAAGTCAGTAGCAGGGCCCAGCAGCCTAAATCAATAGTAAATCCTGGTTCACTGGGAAGTAAGGCCTGGCAGCCAATGTCAATAACAATCCCCTATTTGTGGGGCAATAGGGACCAGCGGCCCAAATCTATAACAGCCCCTGGTTTGCAGGGTAGTAAGGCCTGGCGCTAAAGTTAGTGGTCCCAGTGATAGCATCCTCATCAGATATAATGAGAGTAAGGTAGCGGGACCTGGGCCCCTCCTCCACCTGGTCCCAGCCCAGGGCCCTATCAGTGGTGGGTGCATCCCACCATTAGGTCAGCGGGGAATCTGCCTGCAACACGCTGAGCTCTTGGGGGTCAGCTCCCCACCCTGGGCTACTTCCTACCTTGTTCACAGTCATCAGCATCTTCCCCACTCACCTCCTCCAGACTGGGAGCTTCTCTGGCCAGTCTCTCCTGGCTGGTCTCCATTGTGGCATCTGTCTGCTGTTCCTCCTCCTCCTCCCGAGTTCTGGCAGCAGCTCCTTTCTCTGCGTTGGTCAGCCCAGACTGAGTTGCTCCACTGGCCTTTATGCTGGTCCTCCAGTTGGAGCATGCCAGGCAGGGCTGTGGGGGAGGGGCTCTCTCAGACAGGCAGACTGGTTAACCCTTACAGGCCCAGTGTGGGGTTGGTACACCCTGTCCACTCCCAATCAATCAATGGGACCTACATGCTTAAATCTGGGCACTTGATGCTGGGGAAGAGTGGGGACTCTCAGCTGAATGCTCCTCTCTGTGAGCTAGTAGGCACAGAACAGGTGAGAGGAATAGGGTCTTGGAGAATCTTCTATTGGTTGGCAATATTGCCTGGCAAGTTCCATGGGGTGACACAAATTGTTTCATGAAAAGAAGTGAAATAACTTATTCCATTCACAGAAAAAGAGGGGAACACTGTAGGAATTTTTACTGGGTCATTATTTATTCTTAGTTGTGCTTCTGGGGCAATTAATTTGTGCTTTTCAGGGTAGATTTTAAAGTCACACTACAGACCACAGACACTACAAAGATCCCTCTTTGGCCCTTTTTACTCAGGCAAAGCTGCCATTGATTTGATGGTATATTATCTTCACTTTTCTGGTTATGCAGTATTAGCAGAAAATTGAAGAACTTAGAGTAATAATGGCATCATCAATGATTCAGGTACAAAACCCAAGAAATGAACAAAAACTCATGATTTATGTTATTTGAGAAAGAAAGAAAGAAAGAAAGAAAGAAAGAAAAAGAAAAAAGAAAGAAAGAAAGAAATGCTTAAATTATGAATACTACTAGACAGTATCTCTTTATAGAGAATTCGGAAGCTGTGGTGAGCAGAGCATTATAAATACATAGATTACCTAGATATAATATTTAAATGGCCAACTAAAGAACTGTTGGCAGATGTTATGTGATCAAACCATGCTTATTATAAATATGGTGTCTGTTTATCTTTACCAACCCTAGGAATTAGTTCTGGGGCCTCTTGGCTATGTCTACGCTGCAACACTATTTCAGGATACAGGACTATCCCGAAATAGCTATCCCAATAAGCTCATTATTTCAGGATCACTATTCCAATGTCTCTGTAAACCTCATTCTACAAGGAGTCAGGGACATTTCAAAATAGTGCTTTATTTTGAAATTTGGTGCTGTGAAGACAGCATCATATGATGAAATAAGCAATTACAAAATAACATCGAAATAAGATATGCAATTTGCCTAATTCAAATTGCGTATCTTATTTCAAGTTATGGTGCTGTGTAGATGCACCCCTAGAGTTAAAGCATGAAACTCTACAGTTTTCGATAAGGGTTCCAGCAGCACAGATGGGAGTTACAATATACTCACACATTAGGTGGTTCAGGTACACAGGAGAATAGCTAACACATTGAACAATGAGTTACATAAGCAAAGGACATTCTTGCCAGCTATAATATTTGAAAGATTTGGTTGAATATTAGATTCCATTTTGGGTCTCTCGTCACTTTTTTTTTTATCTGATCTATCCCATCAGATGAAGACGTCATGAACCAGTTTATTTCCATCTCTATTTCTCCTTTAGTTCTCTACCAGTAAATACACAAAAAGAAAAAAAATATGAATGCAGCATGCATTCATGTTTTTCAAGTCACGTAACTATTTGCTAAGTTGGTTGCAATGTATAGAGTGGTGTGTTGCGGGTATCATTTTTTCTACTGAAAGAATACTTGCATGTAGCACCCAAAAGAGTACAGTTAATAACCACTGCTTACTATTATGAATAATTTCAACAGGGGATAATTCTAACAATAAACTTCTCAGAAAGCTTCTCCCATGGACCCTCTTTATGATTGCTCATAAAATAATCCTACGGGTAGTTCTCTTAACTTCCCATTTCTTGCCATAGTATGTAAAGGACAAAGTGGGTGGAGTTGAAAAGGTTCATTTCTAGTCTCAAAGTGATATTTAGATTTATTTATTGGTGGAATATTGTTTTAAATTTGTGTCAATAAAGGCTTTTCTAAATTGGGGAGTTTTGTTGGTATTGATCTCCATATAGAGGGTGAGCACATAGTTTATGTACTGCTTATCTGCCAGAGAGGGTATATCTACACTGCTCAGTTAACCCAGGGTGTTCTAGCATTAACTCTCCTGCTGCCTACACAGAATAACTTCAGACTTGACTTGGAGGTACTTTAAACGGGGCTATCTGACTTGGTTGAGGCTGTAGATTAAAACTTGGGCTCTGCTGTATCTTGGGTTAGACACCACCTTATGCAGAGAGGATACAGGGAAAATCACCCCAGTATGGACTATTCCTCCAATGCCTTTCCCACAATTACTCTCAAAAGACAGACAAATTCTCCTGCAATTGGGATAATCCTGGAGTGACTCAGCACACAAAGAACTGGGATGTGCCTGCCCCTTTCCCACAGGCAAGTGTAGAAATAATGATAATGCAGCAACACAGGTAAAACTTTTCACTAAGGCCTTTCACATGTTGCAAAACTGCTTATACCTAAGTACCAATTGTTCAGATTAACTGTGAAGTATAGTCATAACCTTAAGCACTGAGATAAAGTAAACAGAGAGCTCTAGCATCTAGAGATCATAGTGACTGTTGCCTTCTAAACATCTAGATAAATTATTATAGAGGAGTTCTACCTATCACAGTTTGTAGACTAGCTATGACTGAGTTCCAGCTGCAGCACAACCACACTTTTTCTGTCCTTTATAGATTTAATTTATTATTAACTCTCAATATTATACTTACATTATGGGCTATTTGGGCAGGGCTTGTCTTGACATTTTATATATTTGAACTGCACCTAGCAAGAGGGAGGGCAGTCCCTGATTGGGGCAGTCCAGGTACTGCCACAATACAAATAGTGATGAAAATTTAAATCCTCTGTGATACTTTTCATTCTTCTCCAATTTTCTGCAGTCCAGTGCTTCCAATTTCCATGAGGTTGATGACATCATGATATAATCATTTCCATTAGAATTTATGATGTCATACCAAAAAGACAAGTTCACTATTTTGTGAAGAGCTACGATAATATTTAATGTACAGTGGAAATTTTAAGCACACAATACTTCAAAATGACACACAGAAGTAAATGGACCAACATTTCATTTTATGCAATAGGGAATGAAAAATTTGCTTCTTTCTTGTATTTGCACAGGCTGTGTTATGAGTGATTGATATATAAATATGAACAGAGGACAGAATTGTGTACAGGTCAAAGGAATAGACAAAGTTTAAACTGCCTTCATTACTGGACCTTTTAGGATAACTATCACTGACCAAACTCTGCTCCTTTGTATTATGCATCATAAATTATATTTTAATAATACAAATACCAAGCTGGCCCCAGGTGACACAGTTCTGCAAGATCTTCTCTTTGAAGTGGAACATTTAATCCCTTCCCAACTTAAATTATGTTTGCCTCTTCTCTTTTAACATTTTATTCTTTGAAGAAATTAAAGCAGTACTGATTCAGCATTGTCTCCGCAGTAGTAACATGCCTGGGAATTCTGTCTTCAGGGGGATGATACAACTGGAAACTGTACACAGAATCATGGTGCCATCTCTGTGGGTGGGTGAGGGAGCAAGGTTATGGTGTGCATCCTAACAATGCATCAGCATGCCCTGAATGTCTGTGATTTAAAGGTCTGATTTAAACCAATGAAAGCCAAGCAGTCCCAACTTAATTCTTCCACTATGACCTCACCCTTTTATAGCCAAGTTTCAAAGCACTTGGTGATAAGAAATATAATAAAAGTGCAGGTGCTCTGAGATTCCAGCAATACCTGTGCTCACTGGAGGGGAGCGAATGACTGAACACTGGACTAAAACAGAAATCTTTCAGCATTTACTATTTTTTTCACTAAATCCTCATTTTACTGTAACATTGATCCTTGTACCTGATATTCCTCTGTTTTAGCAACAACACAAAATACAGTATTTTTTCCTTGAGTCCAGCTGCCTGTTGGGCTTGAGGGTTTTTTTTTTTTTGCAACTAAGCATGTATATTTTTTGTAGGCCACAAGATACTTATTTACTGCATTTCTAAAAGTATTCGTCAATGTAGTACCTCACTTATCTTAACAAATTTAGTCTCATAAAACCCTTAGGGTATGTCTACACTACAAAGTTAATTCGAAATAACAGCACTTATTTCGAATTAACTTTAATAGTGTCTACACAGCCAAACTGATATTTTGAAATAAATTCGAAATAGTGGAGCACTTATTTTGAATTTGGTAAACCTCATTCTACGAGGAGTAACACCAAATTTGAAATAGCTATTTCGAATTTAAGTGCTGTGTAGACACTTAATTCGAAATAGGGGGCCTCCAGCCCTTCCCAGGGAGCCCTGGTGGCCACACTGGGCACAACCAGGAAAACTTCCTCTCCTCTTCCCCAGCCCTGGAGCCATTAAAAGGGTAGACCCTGGCCACAGTGCCTGTGCCAGCTCCAACCCTGCCAGCCCAGAGCCAGCAGTGGCCACCGGGGCCCCTGATCCAGTGGCCCCAAAACATGAGCCAGCAAGCACTGGCAGCCTGCCCTCCACCACTCCCCAGGAGCATTCTGCTAGCTCCCAGGAGCCTGACAGGGGCTGGAGAAGGCGGGCGCCTTCCTGGTCCAGGGTGGAGATCATGGACCTTATTCAGGTTTGGTGAGGATGCCCCCAACTTCCATGATCTCAGCCCTAGATGGAGGAACACGGCCGTCTATGGTAGGATAACTGCCAGCCTGGCCACCAAAGGCCACATGCGAACCCAGGAGCAGGTTAGCATGAAAGTCAGGTTGGTCTGGTGAGACCCCCACCCCTTACCCCGGAGCTTCCCCTCCCCCTTCTTCCCCTTGCATCCCCCTTCCAGCTCCCTCCTTCCAGGTTTCCCCCACCCCTCTCCCACCCTCTCTCTTCCCCTCTCCTACCTCCTTTTCCCAGTCTCCCCAGAGGTTAATTTCCCCCCCCAGTTTTGTTCAATAAACCCAGTTTCTGTTTTTGAACATAAGTGTCTTTTATTTGACATCAGGAAGGGGGGCTAGGGAGGAGTAAGTGGAAGGACATGAGGGAGAAATGGGGCACAAGCCCCCAGTGGGGAGGACCGGGGAGGCTCTGAGGGCTCCTCGGGGTGGACGCTCTCCCTCAGGGCCTCCTGGATCCTGACAGCCCCCCGATGGACCCCCCGGATGGTAGCCTGCAGCAAGTGCAGCCGGGCTGATGGCAACGACCCCACGAGATGCACTGGCGTGCCCAGGGGCAGCTCTGGCTCCATGTGGCTGAGTGCTGTGGTGTCCCGAGTGCGGGCACTCAGGGCACTGCAAGACAGGACTGCTTTGCTGTCCCTCATCGAGGTAGACAAGCAAGCAGGGAACCCTGAGAACTGTTTGTCCGGGGTGGGGGTAAGGTCCCTTTATGCACGGAGCTCAGTTAGCCTCAGGCAGCAGCCCCACACACTAAGTCCTAACCTGATGCCCTGCTGGCACTGGTTCCGGCCAGCCTTAACTTCGGTCAGGGTCCACTCAGTGTGGACGCGCTATTTTGAAATAGCAAAACACTATTTCGAAATAGTTTTTGTGTATAGATGTGTTATTTCGAATTAGCTTAATTCGAATTAACTATTTCGAATTAACTTAATTTGAAATAGTGCTGTAGTGTAGACATACCCCCAGATAGGCAGTATTATTCCTTTGTGTTAATGACGGGAAACTGAGGCATCTGTGAGTATTAATAACTTCATTTTTCAATTGTTATCTACATGGTAGTGAGTATCTGGCTATATGCACAGAGTGACACAGTCTCTAAGCATTTACATATACAAAGTGAATCTTGGATTCAGGGCTTTAGGAAGACTTCATCTCTGAGTGAAGAGGAAGCTCCACCAGGAAGATCCAGGAACCCAGATCATCTAAAGTCCAGTTCCCTAACCACAAGACCGTGCAATAGTTTTACCTGCTCATTTCAACTTTACCACCACAGTCAAATAGAGAGAACCATTTCTGGCTCCTGCATTTGCTGGATTTTGATGACATCAGACATGACTTTGAGTTGTGACAAAATGCTGCAGTGTCATATGTGATAAAAAAAAATGTGTAGCAGGATGATATCCAATCCAGACAAAAATGCAGAAAATGCATTTTTAAAATGTGATCTGTATTATAAAATTTCACAAGTGCCACCAGAAGCTGACTGGGGAGGTATCTGAACCATTAGCTTTCATCTTTGAAAAGTCTTGTCAGATAGGAGCGAATCCAGATGACTGGAAAAGGGAAAATACATTGCCAAAAGGGAAATAAGGACAACCCAGGAAACTACAGGCCAGTCAGCTTAACTTCTGTGCTAGGGAAGATAATGGATGAAATAATTAAAGAATCCATCTGGAAGATAATAAGGTGGTAAGTAACAGCCAGCATGAATGTATAAAGAACAAATCATGTCAGACCAATCTGATAGCTTTCTTTGATAGGATAACAAACCTTGTAGATAAGGGGAAGTGGTAGATGTGGTATAACTAGACTTTAGTAAAGCATTTGACATAGTATTGCATGACCTTCTTATCAATAAACTAGCAAAATACAATCGAGGGTGGGTGCATAAGTGGTTCAAAAACCATTCTGAGGGAGTAGTTATAAATGGTTCACAGTCATGATGAAAGGGCATAACAAATGGGGTTTCACAGGGATCAGTTTTGGTACCAATTCTGTTTAATATCTTCATCAACAATAGATGATGGCACAGAGAGTATGCTTATACATTTTGCAGATGATAGCAAGCTGGGAGGGGTTGCAACTGCTTTAGAAGATAGCATCATAATTCAAAATGATCTGAACAAACTGGAGAAATGTTCTGAAGTAAATAGGATGAAGCTTAATAAGGACAAATGCAAAGTACTCCACTTAGGATGGAAAAAACAGTTTCACACATACAAAATGGGAAGTGAGTAGGAAGGAGTATTGCAGACAGGGATCTAGAGGGTCATAGTAGACCACAAGCTAAATATAAGTCAACAGTGTGACACTGTGTCAAAACAAGCAATTGTCATTCCTGGATGCATTAATAGGAATGCTGTGAGCAAAATGCAAGAAGTAATTCTTCCACTCTACTCTGCACTGTTTAGGCTTCAATTGAAGTATTGTGTCCAGTTCTGGACACTACATTTCAGGAAAGTTGTGGAAAAATTGAAGAGGGTCCAGAGAAGAACAACAAAAATGCTCAAAGGTCTTGAAACCATGACCTTTGAGGGAAGACTGAAAGAACTAGGATTGGTTAGTTTGGAAAAGATAAGACTGAGAGGAGATACGATAGCAGCTTTCAAGTAGCTAAAAGGGTCTTACAAAGAGGAGGGAAAAAATATTCTCCTTAACATCTGTTGCTAAAAAAGCAATGGGCTTAAATTGCAGTAAAGGAGTTTTAGGTTGGCCATTAGGAAAAACGTCATAATGGTCAGGGTGGTTAAGCATTGGAATAAATTGCCTAGGGAGTTTGTGGAATCTCCATCTGTGAAGATATTTAAGTGAAGTTTAGTCAAATATCTATCAGGGATGATAGATAGACAGTGCTTAGTCCTGCCATGTGGGCAAGGGGCTGGACTTGATGATCTCTTGAGGTCCCTTCCAGTTCTACTATTCTATCAGTCTATGATTCTGTGATTATTTGAGTAAGCTTGTAGGAGAAGGAGTTCAACAGAGATGAGTTTTGGAGATAGGATCCAGTGATGCTAGCACTCTGGGTGCTGCTGCATCCATAGCTTGAAGCAGTAATTACAAACATCAAATATATGATTTTCTTAGTGTCCATCTTCAGCAACTCCTGTATAAAAATTGTTCCATCACCCCGATAGAAACTAGGACTAGGACTGCATGGGGAAAATAAACAGTATCCCCACAAAGTATTGGTCAGTGAATTGGCCTCTCATTACAGCTTCTTTGTGAAGGAAGAAGCACATATGAATGATCATTTGCAGGGTATCTGGTCTATGTTGTATTTCTGTGTGACCATGCCACAATCTCTGTCACAAAAAGAATTCAGCAAGCTGAAGGTCAAGATCGGCAAGGATTATGACCTGTTTAGGAAATGGCACAACAGAAATCCATTCCCATGCTAAGCAATGTTCCTGTAAAATATTGACCCCCTAACCCCTTGTCACAGAGCTCATGGAGCTGAACAATCAACTTAAATAAAACATTGTTAATGGGATCAGGAAATAGATCTTGTAAAGTCACATGTAATATTATAAGTCAAGCATCGAAGCAATGGAACATGAAGGCACTGATGTAGGTGTTCCATATAAGGCTTGATAAATGAGAAAATAGTGTTCAAGTTCTTTAAAGACATTTCTCAGGGCCTCTACTGAGATCAGGACAGTCTACAAATATAACTCATTCTCAGGAAAATTTCTAGACTGATTTCTCTCAGTATTCTAGAAGATCTAGTAAATATGACAATTGATGGTAACTATGAATAGTGATTTTCATTCCTCAACCTGAATGCACTTGGTGAATTGTGTTGTGAGTAGTGAAGGTTTACATTCATGTTTTCAATTTTTCATTTCTAGCGCCTTTCCAATTAAAATCTGAATTTAATTGCTAGAAAAATAAATGTATAACAATTGTGGTACTGGAAGGCTCAGGTATTTGTTGACCAGCTACAAAGTCTCATATACATTGGTTACCTGAGTCGTGTCCAAATGTTATCATTTGATGCTTTTTAATGGCATATTTCTATGAGTGGCCTCTTTCAATTTCTCATCCCCAACCCAAAATTGTATCATATTTGCACCCTTGTTGGTCATGTCAACAAAGTAAACAAGGACAGAATGGAAGTAGAAACTGAACTTCTCTTTCACCCAGATAAGAAAGCCTTAATATCAAACTTGAGGCAAATTTGAAAGATTATACAAGAAGCTTCGCCTACAGCAACACATACTATAAAGAAATAGGAATTCAATGCTGTTGAACCAATAACTTTCTCAAGGACAACAACTCCCTTTTTCTGTGGTAGAAGAGCAAATGTGTGGGTCAGAGCAGCAGAGAGCACAATACATTGATGAGAAAAACACCTCAGAAAGAAAAATAAATTAACAATCAGATCTCAAACAATCTTCAAAGGGAGAAGTACAGCTGGCAGGTTAGCAGCGTATCTTTTCATTTATAGGTTTTCCGAGAAGGCTTCCTGGTCAGAAACCTCCTCATTAGTTTTATTTTCTATTTTCAGCATTTATGATAGCTCCTTTACTGCATTCAATTTAATATGCCCACTTTCAATTTATTTCCTGACTCTGCAACTTAGACAGTAACCTCCAATGCAGAATTTTGTTGAACATTTTCAGAAAATGTAAGTGTGTGATGTGCACATCTCCTTTGTCTAAGCTGACAGACATATCCTCTGAGAATTCCAATGAGTCTTTAGTTCCCTTGTCTCTCTTTAGGCCCTTTTTAAATAATGGCATTATGTTGGCTACCTTCCAGTCCTCACAGATATCTCTTGATCTATTTTGAAGAGCACAAGTATATAAAAATGTCTGCCAAATCTTTTTCAGTTTCTGTCCTTATTTCCTTAACCCTTCTTATACATATATTGTTTGGTCATGGCCCTATAAATTTTAAAAGTCATTTTATCTTTTAATAGCCATGTCTGATGCAAGCTGTACCTATCTTAATTTCTAATCATCCATCTCCATAAATCTGATTTCAGATGTAGTCAAATATCTACTCTCATCTTTTATCAGGACATATATAACTGTTATTTAATATGTCTGCTTTCCCCTTATCTTCTGTTTTAAGGGCTAGATTGTGACATAACAATCTCCTTTCTGTGAGGAGCATAGTTGTGCTACCCCTGGAGCAGGCAAGGGAATGAATTGTAACTCAGAGGCACAATTCATTTTTCTGGCTCGCCTCTGCTCCAGGGAGGAAGTAATGTGCTACTGATATATACCGGTAGTAGATTATTTTCCTGTCTATGGCAGTTTAACTGCAGCCTCTGAGAAGTTGCCCTGCATTAAGAGCCATGGGGCATGTAACCCAGTCAGGGAAACAAAATGTGCTTTATTGCCCTTTAATTTCTCTGCAAAGGTATGTAAAGAGAGTGATAATCTGTCTCTAATTTTTCCATCACTCTTATAACAAGATTTCTAAAAACGTGCATGCTACTAAATCTGCTATGCCAGCCTTTATGTTTTGATTTTAACTTCCATGCTGTTTTATTTTAATGCTTATGCATGTGAAGGGCTGAGCCCAAACTGCACTACAGAAGCCCTGTAGAAGCTAGGGACTGATCCTGCCAAATCTTATAATGAAGGGAAATTGCTTGATAGAAGGGTTTTTTTCACTGAAGTTGGTTTAATACCTGGTTCAAAGTGTTTGTTTATCACTTCCTAGGCCACTTCAGCCTCCCAGTGAACCTTAGCTACAGCTGCTTTTCCAGTTCTGAGCAGAGACTGCAATTCTAAGTTTGTTTAATGATGTGAATATAGCAAGATTGGATCAGCTGCAGGTATTAAAACTAAAACCATGAGAACCACCGCCTCAGGCCTGGTTTACTCTGGGAGTTTAGGTCAAACTTAGTCACATTTTCTAAACAATGAGTCCACACTACCAAGCCCAATCCATTGACTTAAAGCGCCATTAAAATCAGTTTCTATACTTCTGCTTTCATGAGGAGTAATTGCTTAATTTGATCTTTCATGGTTGACTTTCTGGTAGCGCAGATGCAGTGCTGTGAAAGTTGATGTTTTTGGCTTTCACTTGGTCCCATGGTGCCCCATAATGACTGGTCTGGCCATGGCTTCCAACTCTACTGATCTTCAAGTGAACATGAAAAGCCCAGGGAAAATTTGAATTGCATTTCATGTGTGGACAGTGTGGCGAGCAGACGTCAAAGCAGGCAGTATACCTGAGCAATGTACCTGACCATGAGTTTCATGAGTTCAAGTTCCATGAGCTCCATGAGTTCCCAGAGTCACAGATGAGCACCAGAATGGAATGTGTAGGAGGTCCTGCACTTCATTGCTGTGTGGAGAGAGGAATCTGTCCTTGCAAAACTATGAACAAGCAATAGAAAAACAGATATTTATGCCAAGATCACAAGGGACACGGAGGAGAAAGAATACGCCAGGGACACCCAGCAGTGCCACATGAAAATAAGAGCTGAGGCAGTCATATCAAAAGACAAAGGTGACAAATGGACAGTTTGGAGCATAGTTGTAAACCTGCCACTTCTACAAGTAGCTTCATGCAATCTTTGGGAAGAGACCTGATAGCTTCCCTAGCCAGTCTGTGGATTCTTCTCAAGACACCTAGGCAACCTTGAGCTGTGTACAGGACAGTATGGGGGAGGAAGAGGAGGAGAATTATCAGTGGGCAACTGAGGTCACTGAGAGCCAAGAACCTTTTATAACTTTGGGGACAATTTCCTCCTCCCAAGATGTCTGACAGTTGGGCACTGATCCCGGAGATGGCACTTCTGGTGAGTTTACATTTTTGTTATCTTAATAAAAGTGGGTTAAAGCAATCAGGTGTGATCTGTGGTGGTCACTGTGACAAAAAAGCAGAAGGGTCCCCAGAACAGTTTGTTAATGTGTCTGGAGATTGAGCTGGAATCCTCCTCACACATCTCCGTAAAGCTCTCATAGAGGAACCCTTTAATCCTTCGCACAAGGTTTCTGGGAAGGCCTGCTTTACTCCATCCTCCTCGGGAGGACACCTTCCCAAGCCAAGCCAGCAGTAAATGGGATGGAATCATTGCAGCACAACCACACTGCAGCATAAGGTCTGAGTGTCTGGCCACATTCAGTCAGCATCTGCTCCCTATCACTCTGTGTGATTTGGAGAAGACTGATCTCTCAGATGGAAACCTGGATGAAGCAGGGGAAGTTATTAGCTGATGCCTCTGTAGTAAACCTCCATTTGCTCATCCCCAATAAACTATGGCATGAACCCCGGCCCTACCCTTCCACCATGACCCCTCCTGCTGTTCACTTGCTCCTGTGACAAGGAAAAGTTGAACTCTCCTGGAAAATGGGGAGGATGGGGTGCAAAACACGTGGTGCTCCATGAGCCCCTGCCCTGCCCTGCTGCCACAACTTGCAGGCTTATGCTTTGGCCTGTTTCTTTCCATACTGCCACCAAACTAAGTCTAGCTGCTTCCTGAGGTGTACCTGCTGCAAAGTGACTCCCTAAAAGCATAACAGTAACCTTGTACATAACACATCCCTATTTTCTTTAGACAGATTTTCATTTTGTTCTTACAGATTAGGCTTTACACTCCACAATGTATCCCCTGTAAAGTCTGCCCTTCCATTTTTTTACAGCAGGAACAGCAGTCAGCCTGTTGCACACTCCCATGGCCCCACCAACTGTCCACCTGGCACAAATCCACAGGCAAAAATGGACAAGGGAAGAGATGTTCAAGGAGCAAATGTGATCTGCCAACTTGAACAGGGAGAGCTTAACCAAGTGGAGGAATACACTGCTGGAGGAAATGCATGCAGGGAATCAGGAAAGGAGAGCATGCAGGGAATGGGAAGTGAAGCACCAGGCGAGAGTGCTGTTGTTCATGGAGGATGTGATGGACTGCATGGCAGCACTCCAGGACTCATTGCTCAACAGACACCACCTCTGACCCTTGTGGACCAATGTTCCCTCCTCTTCAAGTTCTCTCAGGGTCCTAGAATGTGAAGGCAAGGAGTCAAGGACAGCCTCTCACTCAACCCCTAAGGATGTGTCACAAACCAAAAGGCATCATTTCCCTCCTCCAGATGCTCCCACTCTGGACTCCTTTTCTGTCACTGCTCTGTGTTTCCTTAATAACACCCCCCCTCCCGATTTATGAACAACAGTCTCTTTATTGCTTGTGATGAAGGAGTGGGAGCACACTGAATGGCAGGACACCTGGTTGAGAGCAACATACATGATTTTGAAAACTGGCCATTCATAAAACTGCCTTTCAAAGCACCTCTGATTAGTACTGGCCATTGTTGTGCTCTCCTAATTGTCCTGGTGTCTGGTTGCTAAAAATACCTGGCAAGGCACTGTGGCTTGGCATTCCACCAGGACAGATGCATTTCCCTCCTTGCTCTCACAAATATTATGGAGCACACAGCAAGGTGTCACCACAATGGGAGTGTTGCTTTTGCTGAGGTATAACCTAGTTAGCAGACTGTGAAATCTCCCCTTTAAATGCTCAAAAGCACATTCTACCACCATTTGGCACTTGCTCAGCCTGTAGTTGAACTGCTCCTTACTGTGGTCTAGACTGACCATGTACAGCTTAATGAGTCACAGGAGCAAGGGGTAGGCAGGTCTCCAAAGCTCAATATTGGCATTTCAACATCTCTGATTGTAGTTTTCCACTGGGGGGAAAAAGTTCCAGCTTGCTGAACAGGCAGGAATCCCTAAAGATGTGCGTGTCATGCACCTTTCCCAACCATTTCATGTTGATGTAGGTGAAATGGCCCATTGCGATCCACCATCCCCTGCAGCACCATCAACAAGTACCCCTTGTGGTTTATATACTCCTTTGCAAAGTGGTTGGGTGTGAAGATGGGGATGTGTGTTTTGTCTATTGCCCCACCAGAGTTATGGAACCCAAACTTGGCAAAGTCCTCCACTATGTGCTCTACACAGTGTTTATTGCCTTGGCTACTTGGCTCACAACAGCCTCCACTGTAGATTTCCCCACTCCAAATTGATTCTCAAAGTCCAGTAGTTATCAGGTGTTTCAACCTTCCACAGTGCAGTTGCCACTCGCTTCTCCACAGCCAGAGCGAGTGTCATTCAGGCATTCTTGCACCTCAGGATGGGGGAAAGCAATTCACAAAGTTCCATGAAAGTATGAAAGTGGCCTTATGCATACAAAAGTTTTGTAGCCACCACTGGTCATCCATACCTGCATCACAATTCAGTCTCACCAGGAGGTGAAGCACATAAAGTAGGGAACTAAATCTGGGTCTCCTATAACCATATCCTAGGTGAATGCTCAAACCACTGCTTTATGGGGGCGGTGCTCCTCCTCCAGTTGTGTACTGTGGAAGGCCTGTTCTAGTGGGTGGCAGTGGCTCTTAGGCAGACTCTGAGAATGCCTATTGAATTGGGTCCTGCAGGAGAACACCTCATTTGAGGAGCCTGCTTAGAAGCTGTCAGGGAGAATTTAAATGTCTAGGGAACTTTATTAAAGGAAATATAAATCCTATAAGGATAAGTGGCAAATGAACAGTGGTTTTGAAGAAGTAAATATTGGGTTTAGGGAAAAAAAACTGTAGTTTGAAGCCTAAATCCCTTTGAGGATCAACCTTATGTAAAGTCTGAAGTGAATTCACTTAGATAATCCAGTTTTCCGGAGGTGAATTCTCAAAATCTGTGGTTGGTGTAAATCAGCATATCTCAACGAAAGTCAATAAAATACACAAATCAGAGATCATGAAATGATAATGAATAATCAAAAATATGAGCTGTGTTGCTCATAGTGATTGAAAGTATATGTCATGCCTGGCACCACTTTTTTTTTTCAGTGGATGGATATTTAAGCACTTTCAACATGAATGCTGAGATTCGCTTTTAAATTCAATTTCCATGATCATCATGATAATGGACTGGATTGCTTACATGCTGATAAAATGGGCATGTGGCTGAAACAAATTCATCTAAAAATTAAATAAATATGGAAAATGTTTTGTACTGTTCACCTATCCCGAAGGAGATGCCATATATCATATAACACTGTGTTGGACTTTCTAACAAGTTTTTAAGGTCACAGTGAGAGTAGAGGCTGCGATTTATTAGGATTTGTACTGTCTTCAGTGAACAGCAAGATCTGCCAAAGTTTCCTTCACAATTCACATATAAGTCATAAAAGACAGAATTTGGCCCCTAAGAATTTATCTTTCAAAGAGAAAGGGGAGAGGATTATATCTGAAGGAAGCTTGCTGACACCCAGTGCTTTAAAAAATATTTAACAGTGCTCTGTACTTTATTTTCTCTCTCTGACTTCTGCTAAGAAGATATGCATTTGATTTGTTAGTATCATGAAGAGTATAGAAAAAATGTCTTTTTCACAGAGATAAAATTCATTTGATTGGGTACACAATCGTACATCTTAATTATGGCTGACATCTTCACTATTATATGATCAGGTTCCCAGGAAAACAAGAGCTCTTTATTAAAGGAGATGGGTTAGTGTAATCTGCTGAAGATGCTGATATGTAGGTGGAACATTTTTTTTTAAAGGTCCACATTCATGAACAGTAACACAATAGCCTGCCATCATGTCTGATAATCAACAGCTCAGGCAATATTTTTCTAATGGGTTTGTGTGGCAGACAATAGGAAATATACAAACAGTAGTAATATAAACTTTATAGAATACAAGATATAATAAACTTAAAAAACAACAAATGGTCTGGTAGCACATTATAAACTAACAAAATATATAGATGGTATCATGAGCTTTCGTGGGCACAGCCCACTTCTTCAGATGACTGGAGTTTTGAGTTTAGGATGTGCAGGCCCAAAATAAATAGGGGAGAAGGGGAGGAGGAAAAAAAAAGGGGGGCGGGAAACAAGGAGCAGAGAGTATAGAAATATCAAAGGGGAAAATAGGAAGGCAGAACTGGGAATCAGTAAGCACCTGAAGATTGGGTAGTTAAAACAAAGCAGATAAGAATCAAAGGCAATAAGAAAAATCTACACAAAGAGCTGTTAGCACCTTCATTGAATGTTAGGCTGATAGTGTCCCAACCATCCCTCACCATGACTGAGGCCATTAGCATGAGAATTGAACTTGCTGATGAATTGTAAATCCAATGCCTCTTCGTGTATTTGGCTAGTAGAATTGGTTTGTGACAAGACAGACACTTGAAGATCTTTTAAACTGATGTTAATGTGAGTTTGCCATTGAGCTCTATGGGTGCTAGACCATATTATATGTGTTTTTCTTAGGGATGTTTTATTTAAATGAGGGTGTAGGGAACAAGAAAAGAAACCAGAAAAAGTGCCTATTCCATTTTGGATGCATCCTTGAAAATTATTTTAAAACATATATAAAAATAGAACTGAGACGCGTTGCAATATACATACATAATAGCATAAGAAATATACCTTGTGACAAAACAAATCAAAAATAAAAAAGAGCATTTGCCCAGAATTACCATATAGTGGTACTGATATACTGAGTAGTTGACCATAGTCAAAGATTAAATATCTGTGATAACTCAAATACCACTGTTTCCTGAATGTGGCTAAAGTTTGACTTTTGAAAGGTGATTAATCTACTACATAAAATAATATCTTTCAAATGCTGTTTTCCACATAGACATATACCAAAATGCCAGTGTGACCCTCCCAACCTTTATTAATGTTAACAATTCAAATACAGAACTAAAAACAAACAAATGACATTAAAAAGCTAAACGGATGCCCTACCTACACTGAAAAACGTGAAGATTAATGTGTACAGGAAAAACATAACTAAACTTTTATACTTTAAATTATATCCCTGCAAACCCAACAAGTCCTTTTCAAGTATGTGGTAGTAAAAATTATTCCCGCATAGAAAATAATTCTTTTTTTTTATTTTTCCACTTTCATATGCACTCTCTTCAGCTCAGAGGAATTCAGTGCTGAATTCTGTCCCTCTCTTAGACCACCACAAGAAATAGATCTTCTGAGTTGGCTGCTACCCCCATCAAGTCATGACACTCCTAAATCTTCTGTAAAATGAAATGCTTCTTTTACTTAAAACATCTGAGAAGCCAAGAATCTATGAAGAAGCAAAATATAATAGATTAGGAAATGATTGACTGCATGCAGGATGATATAAAAGTTAGGAGAAAGGGAGATAAAGAGTGGTCTTATGATTAAGACAGTAAAGTGAAATACAGGCGATCAGGGCATAGAATTTCTATTTGACCCTGGCAAGATAATTTGTTTTCACCTCAGTTCCCTATCCATAAATTCACTTTGTCTCTGGCTAGGCTAGTTAGACTGTATGTTTTTGGGAGCAGGGACTGTCTCTTACAATGTGTTTGCATAGAATAATGGGGCATCAAGTTTGGTTGTTGCCCCTAGGCACTACATATTTTTAATAATGATGAAATCAACACAATGGATGCTTAAAATACTACATGAGATAAGATTTAACTTTTGAAGCATTAGACAGCTCACCAAATAGAAGTTTTGGAAATACTACAACAGATCAGACAACCAAATTACTACCAGAAAATCCAGTGCCTGGCATTTTTAAAACTGAACCTGCCAAGATTTAATTATACATAGAAGTTTACACCGCCTGTTGATACTGCGTCTCTGTCTAATGAATCCAAGAATAAGTAAAATTGGTTGCATTATATGACAGAGACTGGTCACTTTTCTTTGTTCCTTTGGAACACAGATTAATTTGCCATGACGCTGGAACAATTTCACGGATGAAGTTGGTCCCCTATGAATGTTTGTCCAGTTGGTATTACACAAGGCTGTATGAAAACTCTGTGTACAGAACAATTAGTGATGATTGTTTTACCACCAGGTTAACAATTCCTCAGATATTGTGCAAACAATTAGAAATCTTAAACATAGGGAAATCAGTTTGAAACTTTGCTGAAAAGTACCGTTGGTGTTTTTCATGCAGCACCACATACAGAGAAATCAGAAAAGGAGTGTAAGAAAAGACCTATTTATAGTGGATGTCCAAAGAAGTTCATTCTGGGAGAATGCTTTATCTACCAATGTGATGAATGTAAATGTAAGGGATGAAATTCTCCAGCAGGACTCTACACCTCCTAAAAGAGATGACTGGCAGAATGTCTGGACAGGGGTGTTTGTGCATGTCTTCAGTGCTATCGGAAAGTCTGGCAGAGACGAGCATAAAGGGGCCAAACGGTGGTTCTAACACACTGCACAAGTGTGGCTGTGACTCTAAAGTGAATATTTCCACTGATGTCAATGGTCTTTACATTTGGTTCTTGAAGAAGGGCTGTTGCACCTGTGGCACATAAACTAGATTAGCAACAATGGGGGAGGTGGGGTTGGTAGCCCGTTCAGTATTTTGGTTTTTTAATTGTTGTTTTTTTTGCGGGGGGGGGGGAGGGCTGTGGCAGTAATGGCAAGCTCTTCCACTTTCCCTCTGCATTCCAGTCACAAAGTGCCCAATTACTAGCAAAGTAAGTATGGAGTGAATTTCACCCAAGGTGAATTCCCCAGATTTAACAAAAATGTAATGTTTTCGTTCCCCTGGAACAAACATACTTTTTTTTCTTAAAAACAACAACACACAGGCATTTTTTTCACAGTATGCTGGTGGGAGTTTTTCATCATGTGGATTTTCAGTTCATCCTGTATATCATGTTAAATTCCTCTGCAGTACTTTGGCTATGCCTTCTTTAAGTTCACCCATCTGTGCATATTTGTTTACCTGTGCATAAGTTCTGCAGAATGAAACGTTGCCTGTCAAGGTTGATTTCATTATTTTATAGATTGTGTTGTTATACTGTTGATTTAAAATAAAATCCAAACATGCTTTTTAATTAATCCTCCCTTGATAGACAGATTGGTTTTTATGCATGGGGAAGGACAAGGTTAATGTTTCTAGTACCTTGAACTCTATTGCACTCATTCAGACATAATTTTAATTTATGCGTGGGTCTAATTTTGCAGTGGGACTTAATAGGTCCCCACAATAACTTGAGAGTTTTGATCAGTAAGAACAGTAAGATTTGGCCTATTATTTCTAACATTATTGTTTCTTTTATTTTCAAGTAGGTAGCTTCATTCCAGTTGTAAGTTAAAATATTGATGCTATAAACATACTTTTGTCTAACCACGTGCAAATACCATGTCTAGAACTATTGGCTGGAGCCTCTCAATGTTACGGTAATAACAACAGTAATAATACTCTTCATCTCAGGACCACCACGCTCCCTTTCCTTTATGGCACAGAGTCTTCCACCCACAATGATTTTGTGCACATAAGAAAGGCCACAGTGGGTCAGGCCAATGGTCGATCTAGCTCAGTATTCTGTTTCCCAACAGTGGACACTAGCCAATGCCAGATGCTTCAGAGGGGATGAATGTAACAGGGCAATTAGCAAATGATCCATCCCCTGTCATCTAGTCCCAGTGTCTGACACTGAGAGGTTTAGGGACACCCAGACCATGATGTTGTGTCTCTGGTCATCATGAGTAATAACCATTGTTGGACCCGTCCTCTGTGAATTTATCTAATTAGTTTTTTAATCCAGTTATAACTTAGATTTTCACCAAACATCCTAGTAAGAAATTCCATAGGTTGGCTGTGCATTGTGTGAAAAAGTACTTCCTTTTGTTTGCTTTAAACTGGCTGATGTCACTAGGTGACATAGGTGCTGGAATATTTTTTTTGTAGGGGTGTGCAGGAAGTCATTGACAAACTATAACTCTTGTACCTGATGGAAACTACCTCAAACCAGGTGGTGCTACTGCACCCGCAAAACTCCTCATTCAAGCACCTATGTTGGGTGACCCCTGACTCTTGTGGCATGTGAAATGGATAAATAACACTTCCCTATTCACTTTCTCCACATTCATGATTTTACAGACCACTCTTCCCTCCTTGGTTATCACTTTTCTAAAACAGTCCAGTCTTCTTATTCTGTCCTCATATGCAAGCTGCTCCACACCCCTACTTATTTTTGCTATTCTTCTATGTACCTTTTCCAATTTTAATATATATTTTTTGAAATGGGGTAACCAGAACTGCATGCAATATTTAGGGTGAGGTCATACTATGGGATTTTTTAGTGGCATTATGATATATTCTGTGTTATTATTTACTCCGGGTATGTCTACACTAGCCCCCTAGTTCGAACTAGGGAGGCTAATGTAGGCATTTGAACTTGCAAATGAAGCCTGGGATTTAAATATCCCGGGCTTCATTTGCATGTTCCCGGGCGGGCGCCATTTTTAAATCCCCCTAGTCCGAACTAACTGCCCGCGGCTACACGCGGCAGTTAAAAGTTAATTCGAACTAAGGACTTAGTTTGAATTAACTTTTAACTGCCGCATGTAGCCGCGGGCAGTTAGTTCGGACTAGGGGGATTTAAAAATGGCGCCCGCCCGGGAACATGCAAATGAAGCCCGGGATATTTAAATCCCAGGCTTCATTTGCAAGTTCAAATGCCTACATTAGCCTCCCTAGTTCGAACTAGGGGGCTAGTGTAGACATACCCTCCTTTCCTTAGATGCTGTTAACTTTTTTGACTGAAACTGCCCATTAGTCAGATGACTTCAGAGACCTCTCCAAAATGACTCAAAGATCTTTCTTGAGTGGTAATAGCTAATTTAAAATCTCTCATTCATAATTAGGATTATATTTAGCTTGGTCAGGATGGTTAAGTGATTTCCAATGTGCATTATTTTGCACTTGTCAACAGTGAATGTCACCTGCCATTTTGTTGCCCATTCAATCACTTTTGTATGATTCCTTTGTAACTCTTTGCAGTCAGTTTTTGATTTAACTATTTTGACTAATTTAGTATTATCTGAAAATTGGCCACCTTAATTTTATGAGACCATTTATGAATATGTTGAACAGAATAAGTTACAGTACAGATCTGTAAGGGACCCTGCTATTTACAATAGTGACAACTGACCATTTTTCCTCCCCTTTGTTTCCTGTCATTTAACCTCTTTGTGATCTATGAGAGGACCTTCCCTCTTATCTCATGACTGCTTACTTTGCTTTGTTGAAGGACCTTGGATTCTGATGGATTTCTGAGGCATGGTTTCTATGCTGATTATTCCCCAACATATCATTTTCAGCTATGTGTGTGATAATTCTATTTGTTACTACAGTTTCAACCAATCTGCCTGATATTGAAACTAGGCTTACCTGCTTGTGATTGTGAGGCTCGCTTCTAGCCTTAGCATTACGTTAGCTATATAGAGGCTAATTTAAGTGGTATATTGTGTACCACATTAGTAGCTCTGCAATTTCATCTTTGAGTTATTTCCAAAATCTTAAATACCAACTTGTCCTAATGACTTCTTATTATTTATCAATTTACTTCAAACCTCCTGTATTGACACTGTAGTCTGGGATAGTTCCTCAGATTCATCACCTAAAAAGAATGGCTCACTTGTGGGAATCTCCTTCATATTCCTTGCAGTGAAGACTGACAAAAAGAATTAGCTTCTCTTCATCTCTTTGTCTTCCCTGGGTGCTCCTTTTGTACCTCGATTGGATATTGGGCCCCACTAGCTGTTTGGCAGACTGCCTACTTTTGCCTTTTTTTTCTTTTTTGCAGTTTATGCATCTTTAGGAAGTTGCTCATCAAGTTCTTTTTTGGCTTGCCTAATTATACTTTTACACTTGACTTGTTTGAAATTATTTTCCTCAGTAGGATTTGAATTCAATTTTTAAAAGGATGCCTTTTTGCCTCTCTCCACCTAGTTAACTCTGTTATTTACACATGATGACATTTTTCTTTTTGATGTTCTTGTTGTTGTTTTTGGGTACGGTGTATGTATTTTTTGTAGCCTTTATTATGATATTTTTAAATGGTTTTCATGAAGCTTGCAGGTATTTCACTCTTGTGATTGTTCTTTTTAATTTCCAATTATCTAGCTTCCTCATTTTTTTAAAGTTCCCCTTTTTGAAATTAAATGTTACTGCGGTGGATTTCTTTCCCCCTCTTCCAAGTGTGATAAATTTAATTACTTTATGGTCTCTAATGCTGAGCAGTTCAGCTATGTTCACCTTTTGGACAAGATCCTGTGCTCTACTTAGAATTAAATCACGAATTGCCATTCTCCTTGTGGGTCACAGACCTAGCTGCTCCAAGAAGCAGTCAATAATGGTGTCTAGAAATTTTATCTCTTCATTCAGCCCCAAGATGATATGTACCCATTCCATATGGGAATAACTGATGTTCTCAGAATTTTATAGTCCAAGATTCAGCTGAGAGATTACCTTTCCTCCCCACCCACTCATACCTTCTGTTGTGTAGAATCCCCTCTCTACATTGTATCAGTAAACCTCACCCTCCTGGTGGTCAGAACATCCTCATTTCAGGAAGTACAACTGATTTACAAAGTACTGTCATGTGAGAGTGTATTGTGAAGACTTATTATTATGTAAACAAGTGAATAGTCTCAGTTTGCATCGACAAGAACCATGAGGGGAGTCCTTAACGTACCAGTCATTAGTACAATAAAAGAAACTATAGTGATCTATCAGTCCATAGCCTGTACAGGGGCATTTAAATGAGCAAATCCTTGGTGCAAAGAACCACCGTAACTCCTTTGGAAATCAAAGTTTGAAAGCACATAAACGTCTGCTTGTCTGCAGAACTACTTTTAAAAAGTAAAGCAAAAACAACTAACTAACTAAGCATGCTGTTAGGGTTCATCCATTACCTTGGAGCAGTTTCCAAGTTATGTGAGGCTAGACAAAGGTCATTTGGATTGTTTTTGACACATATTCTATGATCCAATTTGTACTCAAAAAGGACACCTGAAAACAAGAAACTGTATCTTCAGGTTTCATGAATCACACAAAACATTTTGGAAATAAGGAAACACCAGTGCTTTCTGGAATTTGTAGGAGGGAAACCAAAATGGATCATCATCCCTCCCTGACTTTTTTCAAAAAGTCACATAGGTATTAGTGGCATAGTTCCCATTCAGTAGCTGTTTCTATATAACCTCCCAAAGGCCAGATCTATACTGGCAGAGAAATTGATACAAGATACATGACTCCAGCTACATGAATTATGTAGCTGGAGTTGACAAACTTTGCATGGTTTTCTGGGGAGGCGCCACACTGGGAGGTTGATGGGTTACTCCTCAAAATTGTGAGGCATTCCAGAATTGACAGGGGCACCCTCAACATTTGATTTAGTAGTCCTTGCTAGACCTACTAAATTGAATGCTGGAAGATTGACCACCATTTAGTATTGACATGTCCTAAGAGGGGGCCATCTAATGGACTGAGAACTTCATTTACACCAGCCTAAATTAGGTGCACCTCCATTGTATAAGTCCAATTTAGAGCAGTATCTGGCCCTCTTTGACTACATGATTCCTTAGCTGCATAAAAAAGGTGTAAATTTTAGCTTAACCTAGTGTATTTTACACTAACTGCCCCTTGTAAACTGCTGGTGTGTGATAGAAGTGTGCATTAATGCAGTACTGTTAACATGTACTAGATATTTTTTAATGTGCACCAGCAGAGTCTACATTGGGCCCTAGTGCACAACACACTAGCCAGGCTACAATTTATGCCCTTCTGGCACAGCTAAGATACCATATTGACAAGCCCTTAGTCTCACATTTCCTGTCTGTAAAATGAGAATGACAGTATTTACTTACTTATCTTACAGGGCGTTATGAGGAATAATCCATTAATTTTGTACTGTGCCTTGAAGATATATATTATTAACATGGGACTATCAGAACAGCAGGCAATTTTATTGTATATATATTACACAAGTTGTGAAACCTTAGCATACTATGATGAGTTAAGGGTGGCATGTAATTGAAGTTATAAACACAAGAGTGGGATAGAGAGAAAGGAATCATTTAGGATTGCCCAAGGGTTATAACTAGGAATAATGGGATAAATCTGAGCAAAGAAAAGTTTAGACTGAATATAAAGAAACATTTCTGAATAGCAAGAGATGTATTAGACTGTAAAATAATCTCCCAGGGGAAGAGGTAGAAACCCTGTTATTTGAGTTATTTAAAATTAAGCTGTGCAAAGCACTCCCAGAATACATTGGGGAGAGCAAGACAGTATTAGTGGGGAGATGCACAAGATAATTAGAGATGGGAAAGACCTGTTAGTCCAAATCGGATGCTGATTTACACCACGTGCAAACTTCTTGTAATAAGTGAGCTCATACAGAGTGCATGTCAATGCATAATCTGGCCTGTTATTCTATAGTATGTGTCCTGCCTCTGAAGATTCAAAACTGTATCCTACAATACATTCAAAAGAGGGCTTTTTTTTTCTAAACTTGTTCCCACCTTGGCCATCAAATTTTCCCACAATGCCTTAATCCTCCTAAAACTTATGCCACCAAGGAAATGTCCATAATTCATAAATGTCAAATTTACACTGAAATCAGTGGAAATCCCGTCCATGTTGATGCCAACAGCTAAACGTCCATTGATCTTGGTGAAGCCAGGAGTTCCCCAGGGAGGCTGAGAAGAGAAAAAACAACCTATATTTCTTCCCCTCACTTCGCTTTTATTCTGATTTGAATGACATTATTTTCTACTAAGTGATCTAATCATATCTTCCATGTGATATAATAACAAACAAACTGAAGGCATGCATATACACAGATTGATTGGTGTCTATTTTTAATACGGTTTTTACAGTTGATCCAGAGAGAACATAAACATAAAAATATAAGAATGGCCATACTGTGTCAGACCAAAGGTCCATTTAGCCCAGTATCCTGTGTCCCAACAATGGCCAATGCCAGATGCCTGAGAGGGAGTGAACAGAACAGATAATCATCACATGATCCCACTCCTGTCATCTATTTCCAGACTCTGACAAACAGAGGCTAGGGACACCATTCCTACCCATCCTGACTAATAGCCATTGATGAACCTAACCTTCATGAATTTATCTAGTTCTTTTATGAATCCTGTTAAACTCCTAGCCTTCACCACATCCTCTGGCAAGGAGTTCCACATCTTGTGCACTGTGTGAAGAAAAACTTCCTTTGTTCGTTTTAAATCTGCTACCTATTACATTCACTTGGTGATTCCTAGCTCTTATATTATGGGAGCAAGTAAATATATTTTCCTTATTCACTTTTTCCATATCAGTCATGATTTAATAGTCCTCTATCATACCACCTTTAGTCTCCTCTTTTCTAAGCTGAAAAGTCCCAGTCTTTTTATTTACTTTTCATATGGAACCCGTTCCAAACCCCTAATAATTTTTGTCACCCTTTTCTGAACATTTTTCAATGTCAATATATATTTTTTGAGATGAAGTGACCATATCCGTATGCAGTATTCAAGATGTGGGTGTCCCATGGTTTTATATAGAGGCAATATATACTCTCTGTCTCATTCTCTATCCCTTTTTTAATGAGCCCTAACATTCTGTTTGCTTTTTTGACTGCCGCTGAACATTGAGTGGATGTTTTCAGAGAACTATCCAAAATTATTCCAAGGTCTCTCTTCTGAGTGCTAGATAAATTAGTCCCCATCATATTGTATGAATAGTTAGGATTATTTTTTTCCAATGTGCATTACTTTACATTTATCAACATTAAATTTAATTTGCCATTTTGTTGCCCAGTCACTTGGTTTGGTGAGATCTTTTTGAAGCTCTTCACAGTCTGCTTTGGTCTTAATTATCTTGAGCAGCTTAGTATCATCTGCAAATTGTGTCACCTCACTGTTTACTCCTTTATCCAGATCATATATAAATAGGTTGAATAGGATTGGTCCCAGTGCGGATTCTTGGGAAACACGACTGGTTACCTGTCTCCATTCTGAAAACTGACCATTTATTCCTACCCTTTGTTTCCTGTCTGACAATTCTATTCTTTACTATAGTTTCAACCAATTTGTCCGGTACTGAAGTTAAACTTACTGGTCTTCTAATTGGCAGGATCACCTGTAGACCACTTTTTAAATACTGGCATCATATTCGCTATCTTCCAGTCATTAGATAGAGAAACTGATTTAAAGAATAGGTTACAAAGCACAGTTAATAGTTTTGCAATTTCCTATTTGATTTCTTTCAGAACTCTTAGATGACTGCCATCTGGTCCCAGTGACTTGTTACTGTTAAGTTTATCAGTTTGCCCAAAAATCTCCTCTAAACCTTCTCTAACCCTGCTCAATCTGGGACAATTCTTCAGATTTGTCACCTAAAAGAATGACTCAGGTTTAGTAATTTCCCTAACATCCTCAGCCGTGAAGACCGAAGCAAAGAATTCATTTAGTTTCTCCACAATGACCTTATTGTCTTTGAGTGCTCCTTTAGCACCTCAATTGTCCAGTGGCCCCACTGGACGTTTAACTGGCTTCCTGCTTCTAATGTACTTAAAAAACATTTTGCTATTATTTTTTGAGTTTTTGGCTAGCTGCTCTTCAAAACTCCTTTTTGGCTTTCTTGAATATATATTTGCACTTAATTTGACAGAGTTTGTGCTCCTTTTTTATTTTCCTCACTAGGATTTAACTTGTACTTTTTAAACAATGTCTTTTTTTATCTCTCACTGCTTCTTTTACTTGGTTGTTAAGCCACAGTGGCACTTCTTTTAATTCTTTTTTTGTATTTTTGAGTTTTGAGTATACATTTAAGTTGAACCTCTATTATGGTGTCTTTGAAAAGTCTCCATTCATCTTGAAGGGATTTTACTTTTGGCATTGTACCTTTTAATTTTTCTGTTGAACTATCTTCCTCATTTTTGTGTAGTTCCCCTTTCTGAAATTAAATGACACAGTGTTAGGCTGCTGAGGTGTTTTGCCAACACAGGATGTTAAATTTTATTACATTAAATTTCATTTGCCATGTTTTTGCCCAATTACTTAATTTGGTGAGATCTTTTTGAAGCTCTTCACAGTCTGCTTTCATCTTAACTATATTGAGCAGTTTAGTATCATCTGCAAATTTTTCCACCTCACTGTTTACCACTTTTCCCAGATCATTTATAAACAGGTTGAATAGGATTGGTCCCAATATGGACCCTTGGGAACACCACTATTTACCTCTCTCCATTCTGAAAACTTACTATTTATCCCTACCCTTTGTTTCCTCTATTTTAACCAGTTATTAATCCATGAGAGGACGTTCCCCCTTATCCCATGACAACTTACTTTACTTAAGAACCTTTGATGAGGGGAGGATACTGGATTAAGAACTCAAGAAGTCTGGGTTCTGTTCTAGCTCTGCCACTGATCTTCTACTTGACCTTAAGAAAGTGACTTCATTAATCTGCGCTACACATTCCCAATATGTAAAAGTGGGAAACAATGCTTGCTCAGAGATCTAGGGATAGAATATGATATAGAAATGGTCTCGTTTGCAGCACCAGTTCATTTACAAATTCATTTTGAATATTGAATTCCAGATTTTGTAGATATCATGGCAAAAATATCTGTTGGGTTTTTTTTCTTTTTTGAACTTCAAGAATTTTGATTATGTTAAACTTTTTTTTTAAACCTCTCAGGTTGATTGGGCAGCTTGCACTACTCACCAGATTTAAAGCCTTATGAGTACTAATGGGCAAATTATAGCACTGGAGCATGTTAATGAGAAGGCTTACAGCCCTTACACTATAGAAGCCGTGCTAAGTTCTGCTATAATTTGGAGAACAGCCATCTTCTGTATTTCAAATTATATCTACTAAACAAATTCATTCTTTTCATTCTTTATGTCAGGCTTGTGTGAGTTAAGACTATATAATCTAGTGTGAGGTCATGAATTCTATGACATGAAACATGATAGAAACACCCTACTTATAATTTAAATTATGTACAAACCTATCACCATGGAATAATTTTCCATATGCAGAGAATCATCTAATTTACAACTTACAGAAGTAATGATACCCCATTTCTAATTTTATTTGTGATGCTTAACACTGCTATAACCCATGTAAGTATTTTCTCCAGGTGCTAAAGGGAAGATCAATATAAATTGAATGTGTTTGAACTGGGAAGCATTTAGAAACAAAATATATAATATATATATTATTAATGTTTCCTTTGTGTGCATTTTAAAAGCAAAGTGCAGATTTGGTAAAAAATAATTTTAAAAAGGTATATTGTATAGTTTCAATTTTCTTTCAAACAATGCTTAGCTGTGTGCTTACGAGCTTTCAAAGCAGGTGTCAGCATTTTTAAAAGGTAAAGATGTAAATAAACAATGGATAAAGGAAAAAAATACACACAGGCCCTGATTCCCCAAATTGTTTTCTAAAGGCAGACCCCTGAGATTATGAGTTCAGTAAAAATGTTTAGCTGGCGGGAAAAGAGAGGGAAGGTATTAGATATTTTGTTGAGAAAGACTTATTGTGCATGAGCAATAAATATTTTCTATATACATTTTAAATATGTAAACTTGATATAGATCATGTAATCTGACCTCCTTTAAAACACAGATCACAGGGCAGCTCAAAATAAATTCCTGTTTGAACCCTGGCATATATTACTTTAGAATAACAGTTTCAATTTAAATAGCCAATAATGGAGAATACACCACGGTGTTTAGCAAACTGTACTCTCATTATTATAAATGCATGCCATGGCTCATGTCTGAATTTGGTTAGCTTTAACTTCTTCTTACATCCTTATCTGCTATATTGAAGAACGTGTTATAAAATATTTGTTTTTCATGTAGGTACTTCTAGGCTGTGATCAAGTCACCCTCTTTTTTCTTTTTGTAAAAGTCAAGAAGCTCCATCTATTTAGCAAGTCACTCTACGATATGTTTTCCTGTCCTTTAATTATTCCCTTGACTCTTCTGCTGTTTGGTTAGTAGATACTTAATATAGTTATTGTTGATAAATATCCTTCTTTTGCTTTTTTTTTTTTTGCATTCCCGGTGAAGTTTAAGCTATATTTATCTCTGTTTATGCTGTGAAGTATGAATAATCCAGATTCAATTTTTTAAAATTGATTGAAGTAAATTAAAAGGATCTGGGGATCTGCTGAATTGATTAAATGAATGTTAGAAATCCTTCACTGCTCTCACTAAGGGTTAGCTTATCCAAACTTTCATCATATTGGCAAGTTGTGAGGAACATGTATAATTCTTCTGCCGGATAGGGTGGGCAACAACCAGGGCCGAGTTCAATATCTAGGGGTCCATCTCACACAGAACTGGCTTGAGCCCCCACCCAGTAGCCTGGGAAATTCACACACCCCTGGGCCCCTCTGACCAGCAATGCTTCCCCACTCGCAAGCACAGAGTCTGAGAGTAGAAAAGACACTTTTAATGAGAGAGAGAAAAGTCACATGGCATTAACTTGGGAAAATACCACAAACAGAGTTCATAACCCCTCCTCATGAGTAACCGTCCCAGCTCAAATGGATTGAGCAATGTCTTTTGCCTCTCAGGCTCACTAGTCCAACAAGGTAAGGGTTCCATTCACTTACCCAAACTTTCTATTCACATACCCCACTTCAAACGCCCCACTTACAGCTCTGTCCAGTCAGTGCAGACCCTGACACATCATCCTGATGACTCCACTCATTGAGCCTGAGGCCATGCCACCCTTGGGCTGCTCCTGTGGTCCGCTGGTCACCTGCCACCGCTCCTACCAGCCAGCCAACAGTAGTTCCCGCCAGCTGCTCCTACTGGCCACCCACCGGTCGCTCCCGCCAGCCACTCTACTGGCTGCCTTCTGCCGCTCCTACCGGCTGCCCGCCAGTCGCTCCCACCAGCCGCTTTGCTGGCCGCCCGCCAGTTGCTCCCACTAGCTGCAATGGGTCTGGCTCCAGACCAAATCAGGGACTTCAGCTCTTAGTGATTTCAACTCTTTAGCCACCACCAAGGCTGGCAAACTATTTCAGCTCCCACTTAACTAGCAAAAAGACTCCTGCTGGAGTCTGCTTTAGGTCTATTCTTAAAACACAGGTGGAAGAGGCAGGCTGAAGCAGTCACAGCTCACACCTGGCAGGCATGAGCAGACTGGTGCAAGCCCTTTCCCCCCTGCTCAGTACACTCAACTCTGGAAGGGGGAGGCGTGTTCACCTGAGACCTCTTACAATGATGGTGTCTCTCCTGCAAGCACTGGGTTCATATTTTACAGTTCCCACATTTAGGGGTAGCATGATTTGTGACCCCCACAACAGCCCACATTTGTTATAATACATCACATTCCATTCCAACAACTGATCCTCCATCAGCCTTGGCTGAATTGGATTTACATAACCACACCTCGGATTCCTTCCCCATCCTGGCATGAGCTGTATTTACATATCAACAGTTAACAGTTAATTATCTTGCAGAGCTAAACAATTTGAGTGAGCACACCCACCCCCAGGGCAGCTCTCTCCTTTTAGCTGGCTGATAGCAAGCAGTAGTTTAGCCCCTGCTTACACATGTAATACAAAGAAGTAGATGGAAAATGCTTACATGAGTCCGGGGTGCTCAATTTAGCCCTCAGGAAAGGAGGGAGCTTGGAACTGAAGTAGTTTTTACCCACAAAAGCTTATGCCCAGATAAATCTGTTCGTCTTTAAGGTGCCACAGGACTCATTGTTTTTTGCAGAAACAGACTCACACAGCTACCTCTTTGAGACTTAAATTCCTGAAGTAATTTATATACATAAAGATAGCCTGCCCTAGGGGCCAGGTCAGGTCTTTTTTTAAAATGACATAGAGTTCACACCAATACATCATGGTAAAACTAGCATTTGTATAGATCACAGATGCTCTTTGAGATAGGGAATGTGTCTGCCTCTCTGTTTGAAAAGTGTTCTCCAGCTTCAGGATGCTTCCACAATCTAGCTACTTAATGATATTAATGAAGAGAAATGATCATTTTTGCACACGTAAGCAAAAGGAGGAGCTCTGGTAAGAGTTTCTCAGGCATAGTAGACATCACGACTACATTACATTGTCACTTTTATTCAAATATATTTTAAAACGCCACAGGGGCACCAACCTGGTGTGAGAACTAAGGGCCTATGGATCTTAAGGTTGTGGGGGGGGGGGGATAACTTTTTGTTCTTTAGATTTTCTAGCACAAGTTGTTTGAAACAACAAAGAATTTTGTGCTCATTTGTAATGAATGATATTTTAGTTTTTAAAATACTTTTCCATCTGGACTGAAAACCTGTGTGCCAAGTCTCAGCCTAGGGGAATTTTTAGTCTGAAAGAACAAACCTTTGAAAAGAAGGCTTCACAGTGGAAACACTGATATGTTTTCCCCTATGAATCTCAGGAGAGAATGTGAGAAAAGGAGAGAGGTTTTTACCTTTTTTGCCAGACTATTATTATTTTTATCGTTCAGTGCCTGCTGGGCATGGAAGGCCTTTAGTGGGGTTGTTATTCAGGTAGCAGAAATGTTGATATGATGGGTTGTTAAAGGCTGGTGGGGGATTTGGTGAAAGGGAAGTAGTTCTGACTTTTAGAACTCCAACTGTTAATATGTCAGTTATTGCACCAAATAAATGGTAAACTTGGGGAGTGCAGAGATTCATAATTAATTAAGGAAATATTTGTTTTGGGGAGGGCAAAGTTAATTGAAAGGGGCTGGCTTCTTAGGGATACAGAAGAGGCATATTTGGAGATGGTCAGAGAGCATACGGGGTCACAGATGGATGAAGAAAGATATGGGGAGGTCCTAAAAGATGACAAAACCCACCTCTCCCCATCTGCTAGTGGAAAAACAAAAAGCATAAATGATTTCCTGGAAGTTAGGAAGGCTATGCTCTTCATTGTCTTCCAACGTGGGAGAAATGCTGGAAGTGGCAACCAAAGAGGCCAGAGAGGGTAAGAAGATTATTGCTCCTTCCAAAAATTTCAAAAAATTCCAGATGTCCTTCTGGCTTGAAGTTTTGTGATTTTGCAATTTGGATTATTTGAAAATTTAGTATGTCAGTCTTCCTTGGCAAATTTGGATTGGGAAGAAAAGACTCAGAGGGATATGGCAGCCCCCAGAAACATTTATGTATTATATTCATACTCAGAAAGTCTCACAGGTAGACACAGAAGAGGGAAAAGCTGTGTGCATCATGGTTTCACCTCTAAGTGGAACAGGATGTGTAGAGTGCTGCAAATGGCAGTTAGGAACCATGTATCTTTAAACCAACATTGTGCACAACTGGAGCAAAAAACCCCCCCAAATCGGCTGTATTTACAATAATGAACATTGCTGTATTAATTCTCCATCAGTGGCAGCAACTGTGAATATTGTAGTGTAAGCAAGATGATTGTGTTTTTGCTACCTACTCATCAGACAATACTCACAATGTGTAACATATAGTATAATTTCCTCCATTGCTACTACTGGTGCAGTTGCATAGGTGAAAAATAACTGAACAACCTTTGCCAGTGAAGACAAGGCTTTTAGGATGATATTAGTATTACTTGTATTGTTACTACAGTTTAGCAGCATCTAGGTTAACTTGTTTTCCACCTCTTTAGCTAAGCATTATTGATACTTAAATTGGAGGTCGTGGGGAGTAAGAAAAAAAGAAAAACAAAAATTCACGGTATGCCAGTATTCACATAACCATATAATCTGTCTCTTTTACTGGTTACTTCTCATGTCATTTGAGCATTCCTTCAATTTCCTCTGAGTTTAGTCTCAGGAAATTAGTCCTCAGCTGGTTTCCTCTTATGGATTCCAGAACGAGCAGCTCCAAGAAGCAGTCATTTAAGGGGTCAAGAAACTTTATCTCTTCATCCTGTCCTGAGGAGATGTGTACTCAGTCAATATGGGGATAGCTGAAATCCGCCACTATTATTGAGTTTTCTATTTTTTATAGCCTCTCTAATCTCCCTTAGCATTTCATAGTCACTATCAGTATCCTGGTCAGGTGGTATATTCTTATTATTACTGCTATATTCGTATTATTAGAGCATGGAATTACTATCCATAGAGATTCTATGGAACATTTTGGTTCATTTAAATTTTTTACTTCATTTGATTCTACATTTTCTTTCACGTATAGTGCCACTCCCGCACCAGCACAACCTATTCTGCTCTGATATATTTTTGTACCCTGTTTATGTTTTGTATCCTGTATACTGTGTCCCATTGATTATACTAATTTCACCAAGTTTCTGTGATGCCTATTATATCAATATTCTCCTTAAATACAAGGCACTCTAGTTCACCCATCTTATTATCTAGACTTCTAACATTTGTGTATAAGCACTTTAAAAACGTGTTATTACCGAGCTGCCTGACATTTCCTGATGTGTCTGAATTGCACTTTTTTTATTTGACAGTTTCTCATCTGATTTTACCCATATTTTATCATCTTCCATCCTTTCTTCCTTACTAGAACATAGAGAATCTCTATTAGACTATCCCCTAAGAGATGTCTGTGATTGAGCCATGTGCTCCTCTGTACCTGTTGGCTTTACCCCAGCTCTTAGTTTAAAATCTGCTCTATGACCTTTTTAATGTTAAGTGCCAGCAATTTGATTGCATTTTGGTTTAGGTGGAGCCCATCCTTACTATATAGTCTCCCCCTATCTCAAAAGTTTCCCTAGTTCCTAATAAATCTAAACCCCTCCTACCTACACCATCATCTCATCCACTCATTGAGACCTTTCATTTTGGCCTGCCGATCTGGCTCTGTGCATGGAACTATGAGCATTTCAGAGAACACTACCATTGAAGTCCTAGATTTCAATATCTTTCCTAGCAGCCTAAATTTGGCCTCCAGGACCTCTCTCCTACCCTTCCCTATGTCATTGGTATCTACATGTATCACGACCACCGGCTCCTCACCAGAACTACACATAAGTATATCTAGATGTCTTGAAAGATCCGCAACCTTTGTACCAGGCAGAGAAGTCACAATATGGTTCTCCCAGTCATCACAAACCCAGTTGTTTATGTTTTTAATGATCAGATTCTCCATTACTAACACTTGTCTTTTCCTAATGACTGGAGTTCCCTCCCCTGGAGAGGTATCCTCAGTGTGAGGGGATACCACAACATCATCTGGAAGGAGGATCCCAACAATGGGATCATTTCCCTCTGCTCCAGTGGAATGTTTTCCTTCCCTCAGCTTTCATCCTCCTTAATAGCACAGAGGCTGTCTGACTGGAGGTGGGACAGTTCTATAGTGTCCTGGAAAGCCTCATCCACATATTTTTCTGCCTCCCTTAGCTTCTCCAATTCAGCCAACCTGGCCTTCAAAGTCCATACACGCTCTGTGTGGGCCAGGAGCTCCTTGCATTGAATGCATTTAGTTTGGTTTAAAAGCAGTTTTAAAGAATCCTAAGTGTATATAGCCCCCTCCAAACTCCCCCTCTAAGTTCCCCCTCTAAACTACCTCACAAAACTCCCTATTAGCTGATCCTGTTCACTAAGAACACCATGAAGAGTTAGGGTCCCAGAGTTTGGGCTTCAGACTGAGTCTGAACATTTATACTGAAATAAGCACCTGCTTAGCCCAGCTCTGCACACCTGAGCCAGCAGGCACAGACCTGCCATAAATGTGTAATTGCTGTATAGATGTACCCTTAGGGCAAAGCAGACTTAAAAGAGGTGCAATAGGTCCATTGAGAGTTACACCAAAGTAGGGACAATTTTGAATAGGAATAAGACGAAGGACTGAGGAGCTGGTGAAGAATAACTGTACTGGAATAAGGGGCTGGATTAGGGATGGAATTTTAGCTTTTTACACTGAATTTCCTAACCCATGGCAGTTATAGTTAAATCAATATAATTTTAATGCAATTTTGTATTTAATTGTAACAATAAACTCCTATTAAATACCAAATTGTGTCTAAAGTCACAGATCAGGCTAGATGTAAATGGCTTTACTAGCAATGACCCATGGACAAACACCAATGAGTTCAATGAGCTGTGAGTCAATATTGGCTTTATATGCCTTGCTAGATAGCATTTTTAGAAATGTTTGTAGAGAGCACTAAACTGTACTGATTCCTGAATGACAATAATGACCTACATTTAAAGAGTAAACCAAATAGCTCCCAGTTGAAAATTAGCCTACCAATATTATGGTACGCTGCAGAAACACAAGTATGTTTTATGTCGCTGAAATGAAAATATACAGCAAAACTCATAATGAGCATAGAACTCAATATGGTAGTTGCAATCTGATTACAGAACTACCTTCTGGCATATGCAGTTTAGTATGACTGTCATTCATTCATCTGAGAGTCAGAAACTGAATCACATTTGTGAATAGGTTAGAACAACTAAGGGCATTGGCAAGGCTGAGGGTGAAACTTGATATAATATCAGACTCGTGAATTTGATCTCTCACTATTTTGTTTATTCAAACATATCTTTATTTCATGCATTTTTTTCTTTTACACAGCAGATGGATGTGATTGGCTGCATAATATGGATCATGAAGAATTCTAAAAAATCATATGTGGGCTTGTATATGAATTCCAGTCATGAAATACTTTCCTTTACATTAAATGTAAAGTAAGTATTTTATATACTGTTCAATAATGAAGGAGGAGTCTGCACCATTGTGTAGTGAGAAGAAAAATTTAGACTCAGAACCCTAAACCAAGACCATATATGGTAGGCTGAGCCTTGAATTCTGCCTTTTGTATGACTTGGCACTTCTCCCTTGAAATTCTCTGGCCCAAATTCTTCAGTGATGTAAACAAAGGGCTGGGAATGCTCCCACCCCAATTTTTCAATTCTAATGACAATTTTAATTGATATTTCTGAATATAACATATTTTTTTCAAATGTTCATGCCTTTTTTCTGGCCATTTTTCAAAGAAAGTGCTAGTTTTAAAACATTCAAATTGAAAATAAAACTGTTTGAATTTTGACAACAAATATTTTAATAAAGTGTTTGATAATTTCAACCATCCCTATATCAATGGCAGTGTAAGTAAAACTCATGGGGCTAAAGGGTGAGGTTGGTCATAATGCTTGCAGTGGAAATCATAGAATCATAGAACACTAGAACTGGAAGGGACCTCGAGAGGTCATCGAGTCCAGTCCCCTGCCCTCACAGCAGGACCCAGTACCGTCTAGACCATTCCTGATAGATGTCTATCTAACCTGCTCTTAAATATCTCCAGAGATGGAGATTCCACAATGTGTCTAAGGGTATGTCTACACAGCAAAGTTATTTCGAAATAACAGCCCTTATTTCAAAATAACTTTACTAGCATCTACACAGCCAAACCACTATTTCGAAATTAATTCAAAATAGCGGAGCTCTTATTTTGAATTTGGTAAACCTCATTCTACGAGGAATAATGCCGAATTCGAAATAGCAATTTCGAAATAAGTGCTGTGTAGACACTTATTCGAAATAGGTGGCCTCCAGCCTTCCCAGGGTGCCCTGGTGGCCACTCCAGCCTCAACCGAGAACACTCCTCTCCCTCCCGCCCTCCCCAGAGCCCTTAAAGGGGTAGACTTTGGCCACAGTTTCTGTGCCAGCTCCAAGTCTGCCAGCCCAGAGCCAGCAGTCATTGCCCCGACCCAGTGGCCCCAAAACATGAGCCAGCAACCCAGTGCCAGACAGCCCTCCACTGCTCCGCAGGAGCAGTCTGCCAGCTCCCAGGAGCCTGACAGGGCTCAGAGAAGGTGGGAAGCTTCCTGGTCCAGGGTGGAGATCATGGACTTGATTCAGGTTTGGGGGGGATGCCCCCAATGTCCATGATCTCCGCACTAGACAGAGGAACGTGGCCGTTTATGGCAGGATAGCTGCCAGCCTAGCCACCAAAGGCCACATGAGGCAGGTTAGCATGAAAATCAAGTTGGTCCGGTGAGACCCCCACCCCTGAGCCCTGAACTTTCCCTCCCCATTCTTCCCCTTGCTTCCCCCTTCCAGCTCCCTCCTCCCAGGTTTCCCCCTCCCCTCTCCCACCCTCTCTCCTTCCCTCTCCCACCTCCTTTCCCCAGTCTCCCCAAAGGTTCATCCCCCTCCAGTTTTGTTCAATAAACTCAGTTTCTATTTTTGAACATAAGGGTCTTTTATTTGACATCAGGAAGGGGGGCTAGGGAGGGGTAAGCGGAAAGACATGAGGGAGGAATGAGGCACAAGCCCCCAGTGGGGCAGACCACGGAGACTGTTAGTGCTCCTTGGGGAGGAAGCTCTCCTACAGGGCCCCCTGGATACTGACAGCCCCCCGATGGACCTCCCGGATGGCAGCCTGCAGAAAGTGCAGCCAGGCTTACAGCAACGCATCCAAGAGAAGCACCAGAGTGTCCAGGGGCAGCTCTGGCTCCATGTTGCAGAGTTCTGTGGTGTCCCGAGTGAGGGCAACCAGAGCACGAAGAGACAAAATGCTTTGCTGTCCCTCATCGAGGTAGAGAAGCAAGCAGGGAAAGCAGAGAACCAGCTGTCCGGGGGGGGGGAGGGTCCGTTTAAGCACAGGCCTCAGATAGCCTCAGGCAGCCGCCACACAAAGTAAATCCTGACCTGATGCCCTGCTGAACCTGGTTCCGGCCGGCCTTAAATGCGATTCAGCCTCCACTCAGTGTGGACATGCTATTTTGAAATAGCAAAACACTATTTCAAAATGCATTTTGTGTGTAGACGCGTTATTTCGAAATAAGCTATTTCAAATTAACTATTTTGAAATAGCTTATTTTGAAACAACGCTGTAGTGTAGACATACCCTAAGCAACTTATTCTAGTGTTTAACCACCCTGACAGGAAGATTTTCCTAATGTCCAACCTAAACCTCCCTTGCTGCAGTTTAAGCCCATTGCTTCTTGTTCTATCCTCAGAGGCCAAGATGAACAAGTTTTCTCCCTCCTCCTTATGACACCCTTTTAGATACCTGAAAACCGCTATCATGTCCCCTCTCAGTCTTCTCCTTTCCAAATTAAACAAGCCCAATTCTTTCAGTCTTCCTTCATAGGTCATGTTCTCTAGACCTTTAATCATTCTTGTTGCTGTTCTCTGGACCTTCGCCAATTTCTCCACATTTTTCTTGAAATGTGGTGCCCAGAACAGGACACAATACTCCTAATGGGGCCTAATCAGTTCAGAGAAGTGTAGAAGAATGACTTCTCATGTCTTGCTCACAACACTCCTGTTAATGCATCCCAGAATCATGTTTGGGTTTTTTGGAAGAGAGTCACAGTATTGGCTCATATTTAGCTTGTGATCCACTATGACCCTTAGATTCCTTTCTGCAGTACTCTTTCCTAGACAGTCACTTCCCATTCTGTATGTATAAAATTTATTGTTCCTTCCTAAGAGGAGTACTTTGCATTTGTCCTTATTAAACTTCATCCTATTTACCGCAGACCATTTCTCCAGTTTGTTCAGATCATTTTGAATTATGATCCTATCCTCGAAAGCAGTTGCAACCCTTCCCAGCTTCGCATCATCTGCAAATTTAATAAGTGTACTCTCTATGCCAATCTCTAAATAGTTGATGAAGATATTGGAACAAAACCGGTCCCAAAACGAAGCCCTGCCATCCCCCACTTGTTATGTTCTTCCATCAGGACTGTGAACCATTAATAACTACTCTCTGAGAACAGTTATCCAGCCAGTTATGCACCCACCTTATAGTAGCCCCATCTAAATTGTATTTGCCTAGTTCATTGATGAGAAGATCATGCAAGACCGTATCAAATGCCTTACTAAAGTCTAGGTATACCATGTCCACCACTTCTCCCTTATCCACAAGAATTCTTATCCTATCAGAGAAAGCTATGAGATTGGTTTGACATGATTTGTTCTTTACAAATACATGCTGGCTGTTGCCTATCACCTTATTATCTTCCAGGTGTTTGCAGATGAATTTCTTAATTAATTGCTCCATTATCTTTCCTGTCACAGAAGTTAAACTAACTGGTCTGTAATTTCCTGGGTTGTTCTTATTTCCCTTTTTATAGATGGGCGCTATATCTGCCCTTTCCAGCCTTCTGGAATCTCTCCTCTCTTCCATGATTTTTCAAAGATGATAGCAAAATGCTCAGATACCTCCTCTGTAAGCTCCTTGAGTATTATAGGGTGCATTTCATTGGGCCCTGGTGACTTGCAGACATCTAACTTTTCTAAGTGATTTTTAACCTGTTCCTTTTTTATTTTATCTTCTAAACCTACACCCTTCCCACTAGTATTCACTATGTTAGGCATTCCTTCATCATCAGACTTCTTGGTGAAGACTGAAACAAAGAAGTCATTAAACAACACTGCCATTTCCAAATTTCCTGTTATTGTTTCTCCCTCCTCACTGAGCAGTGAGCCCACCCTGTCCTTGGTCTTCCTCTTGCTTCTAATGTATTTTTAGAAAGTCTTCTTGTTTCCTTTCATGTCTGTAGCTAGTTTGAGCTATTTTTATGCCTTTGCCTTTCTAATCTTGCCCCTACGTACCTGTATTGTTTGCTTATATTCACCCTTTGTAATTTGTCCTATTTTCCATTTTTTATATGACACCTTTTTTATTTTTAGATCATACAAGATCTTCTGGTTAAGCCAATGTGGACTTTTGCCATACTTTCTATCTTTCCTACATAGCGGAATACCTTACTTTTGGACCATTAATAATGTCCCTTCGAAAAACTGCCAACTCTCTTCAGTTGTTTTTCCCCTTAGTCTTGCTTCCCATGAGACCTTACCTACCAGCTCTCTGAGCTTACCAAAATCTACCTTCCTGAAATCCATTATCTCTATTTTTCTGTTCTCCCTTCTACCATTCCTTAGAATCTGAACTCTATGATTTCATGATCACTTTACCCAAGTTGCCTTCCCCTTTCAAATTCTCAACCAGTTCCTCCCTATTTGTTAAAATCGAATCTAGAACAGCTTCCCCCAGTAGCTTTTTCGACTTCCGAAATAAAAAAATTGTCTTCAAAGCAGTGTTCCTGTCAACATTTGCAAAAAAGTGAAAACAAAAATGGCACTATCAAAGTAAATTCATTTAAAAAATCCAAACAGATGTACATGGATAAATTCTGGCAGTATCAACCCAGCTCATGCACTCCCATGCTATTTGAAGTTCAAACTCTCATGGCTTCCCCCCTCCCTTTTTCTGCTTTTCACCTCTTGGATACTGGCTAGTTTACTTTTCCTCCTCCTTTGTCTTTTGTATGTTGTCACATTGAGTGTCTAACAGTTTCATATACAAGATATCTTTTCACTAGTTGGTAGATATGGTCTCATAATCTCGTGTGAATATAAAACTTCTTCACCCATATATGTTGCATGATTTATGCCCTCAGTCTCCTTTATTCATTGATCTAGGCCACTGTTTCCCAGTTTTATTTGGCCACGGAACCCTTTAAAAAAAAAGTGCCAGCGGAAACTTGTCAAGCAAAAAAAAAAAAAAGGTAGAAAAACTGTCAAGCAAAATAACAAAACCAAAAAATGCCGGCCCACCACTAAAACCGAGGCAGCTGGTGGCCCCTTGAAAATGGCAGCCCAGGGTGACTGCTTGGCTCGCCTGCCCCTAAGACCAGCTTGGGGGGCGGATGGGAGTGATCGGGTTCTCATGGTACCCTTACTTTCATTTCACGGAACCTGGGGTTTCATGGCACACTATTTGGGAAACAATGATCTAGGCAAAGAAATGGGTTTCTGAGAGTATGTTTACACTTGCACCCTCTTTCGAGAGAGGGATGCAAATGAAGACATTCAAAATTGCAAATGAAGCCGGGATTTAAATATCCCGTGCTTCATTTGCATATTCGCATTATGGTGCTATTTCAAAATAGCACTATTTTGAAATAACAGAAGCTGTTAAGATGCGGTTATTTCGAGAGAAAACCCTTCTCTTGAAATAACTGGTAAACCTCATTGTATGAGGAATAAGTGTTATTTTGAGAGAAGGGTTTTCTCTTGAAATAAACACGTTTCAAGAGAGTCTGTTATTTCAAAATAGCGCCATAATGAGAATATGCAAATGAAGTGTGGGATATTTAAATCCCAGCTTCATTTGCAATTTTGAATGTCTTAATTTGCGTCCCTCTCTCAAAAGAGTGTGCAAGTGTAGACATAACCTGAGTGTGTATTTCCAGATCTTTTAAAGGAAGTACCACAGCAGTATGCAGTAACGGTTCAATACTCTGAATCTTTCAATAGGAGTAATTCAGCACATTGCATAATTATTGTGGTATACTGTGTGGAGGGAAGGACTGATATGAAGTATTTGGATTTCCTGACCCACACATTTTTTTGTTTATTAAAATTCTGATTCTGGAACTTTTTCCCTGTGCTGTGGTTTACCCATCTTTTCTCCTGTGCCTCTCACTCACACTTCACTGTTTATATTATTTTCTTTACTTAAGAATAGCAATTTAAAAGGCCATTTTATGGCTGCATGTTTACTTGTGATTGGGCTCATCTGTCCCTGGAGTTACAAGTTTTAGCTTTTCAGTTTGAAAGAGATTTCATGGGCTTTTAGTGCTTTTGTGGACTGTTCACTGAAACTGAAGGAATTTGAACTAGTGATAAGAATCCTTGGATTCACTAAAGTGAAAAAGTGGTTGAATACTCTGGATTCCATGAAAAGTAAAAATAAGAGTTTATTTTCTCTTACTTTTAAACAGTGTAACTTGTTTTGTGAAAAGATAATGTAGATCATAATTCCTTCCCCTTCTTCTGGACCCTTTCAGAGTTAGCTGCCCTAGTTTTATGTTGTTACCCCCACTGGGTATTAGTCCATTCTAGGTTGCTAAGACCTTAAAGAAGTGACATCAGATATTGTGTGAGAACTAGCAGCTATCTATGAACAGAAGAAACAGATGTTGAGTTATGTCTGCAGTATCACTCACTCATCCCATCTGACTGGCAAGAAATGTTTTGATGTAACCATTAGGGGTATGTCTACACTGCAAAGTTAATTCGAAATAACAGCCGTTATTTTGAATTAACTTTAATAGCGTCTATACATGCAAACCACTATTTCGAAATTTATTCGAAATAGCAGAGCGCTTAATTTGAATTTGGTAAACCTCATTCTACGAGGAATAACGCCAAATTCGAAATAGCTATTTCGAATTAAGTGCTGTGTAGACACTTATTTCGAAATAGGGGACATACAGCCCTCCCCAGGGAGCCCTGGTGGCCACTCTGGGCACAACCAGGAAAACTTACTCTCCTCTCCCCCAGCCCCAGAGCCATTAAAGGGGTAGACTCTGGCCACAGTGTCTATGCCAGCTCCAAGCCTGCCAGCCCAGAGCCAGCAGTGGCCACCGGAGCCCCTGACCCAGTGGCCCCAAAACATGAGCCAGCAAGCCACTGGCAGCCAGCCCTCCACCGCTCCCCAGGAGCAGTCTGCCAGCTCCCAGGAGCCTGACAGGGGCTGGAGAAGGCGGGCGCCTTCCTGGTCCAGGGTGGAGCTCATGGACCTGATTCAGGTTTGGGGGATGCCCCCAATGTCCCTGATCTCCGCACTAGATGGAGGAACATGGCTGTCTATGGCAGGATAGCTGCCAGCCTGGCCACCAAAGGTCACATGCGAACCCAGGAGCAGGTTTGCATGAAACTCAAGTTGGTCCGGCGAGCCCTGAGCCCTGAGCTTCCCCTCCCTCTTCTTCCCCTTGCTTCCCCCTTCCAACTCCCTCCTCCCAGGTTTCCCCCTCCCGTCTCCCACCCTCTCTCTTCCCCTTTCCCACCTCCTTTTCCCAGTCTCCCCAGAGATTCATCCCCTCCCAGTTTTGTTCAATAAACCCAGTTTCTATTTTTGAACATAAGGGTCTTTTATCTGACATCAGGAAGGGGGGCTAGAGAGGAGTAAGTGGAAGGATGTGAGGGAGGAATGGGGCATGAGCCCCTGGTGGGGAGGACCGGAGAGGCTCTGAGGGCTCCTCGGGGTGGATGCTCTCCCGCAGGGCCTCCTGGATCCTGACAGCCCCCCAATGGACGCCCTGGATGGCAGTGCAGCTGGGCTGATGGCAACGACCCCACGAGACACACCTGTGTGCCCAGGGGCAGCTCTGGCTCCATGTGGCCGAGTGCTGTGGTGTCCTGAGTGCAGGCACTAAGGGCACTCCAAGACAGGACTGCTTTGCTGTCCCTCACTGAGGTAGATAAGCAAGCGGGGAACCCTGAGAAATGTCTGTCCAGAGTGGAGGTAGGCTCCCTTTAAGGACAGAGCTCAGTTAGCCTCAGGCAGCAGCCCCACACACTAAGTCCTAACCTGATGCCCTGCCGGCACTGGTTCCGGCCAGCCTTAACTTCGGTTCAGGGTCCACTCAGTGTGGACGCGCTATTTCAAAATAGCAAAACGCTATTTCGAAATAGTTTTTGTGTATAGATGCATTATTTCGAATTAGCTTTATTCGAATTATCTATTTCGAATTAAGTTAACTCGAATTAATGCTGTAGTGTAGACGTACCAAAGATGATTTGCTTAACTGGTCCTTTGCAGCAACATGTAACTTCTTTTGCCCCTGACTTGTAAGCACTTTCATGGGATGATAGATTAAAGATGGATTATCATGATATCTTGTTGTTGATGTAAGCCGTGCTCCAAAAGGCACTGAAGTCAACAAAAAGTCTCCCATTAACTGTCTTCAATGGACTTTGGATCAGGCTGCATTTCATAAACTACATGTAGCACAACATGGATTGGATTGACAGAGAGCATAAATTTTTTTTTTGCAAGTCAGTAGCATAATAGAATTATTTTCTTCAATATTTTTATGTTGTACTGGTGGATCAATAGGAATCACTGAACAGAACAACTGTCATCACTGATAGTCATGGACTGAAACACTGTATGAGCTCAGTAATGAGTTAAATTATAGTTGGGTTCACTGGAAAACAAAAATTCTGTGTCTTATAAAAAAATGAGGTTTTGACATTTGTTTCCATTGAAATCAATTCTATACATTTGAGATCACTTAATGGTAAGAGCTTTCACCTAGGATGAGGGAAACTCAGGTTCCAGTCTTTGTTCTGCCTGATTCAGAGCAGGGACATTGAACATGTGTCTCTCACAGCACAGGTGTATGTCTTATCCACTAGGGTGTGACAGTCTCTCATGCCCCTTATGCTGCTGTTTGACTTTGAATCATTCATTAGGCCAAAGAGAGAAAAATGGACTCTGTAGTTTTGGCTATACTGAGTGTCTCCCCTCAGTTATTTTGACTAGAAATGACAGCCTAAAACTGAGAAAGTTTTGTTGAAACTGGTACATTGCCATTAAAAGTTTGGGGTCCAAACTTGGGTTTGCCTTTGTCTCATGAAAAAGAATTGTCAACAAATCCCTGATCAGTTCTAATCTGTATCTTGAAAGAGATTAACTGAACTGAGGGGTAACATATTCCCAGAAAACTGTCATCCTCACATTTTTCCTGTTTTTCTCTGTGTTTCATAGCATCTTCTTCCTTGTTGGTATCTTTATATAAGACACATTTCATTTCATTCTGTTGACACTGTGCCTGCTAGCATTATTATTTAGTATTAATCATTTGTATTGCTGGGGCATCTAGGAGCTGTGGTCATGGACTAGAACTTCACTATGGTAGATGGAATGCAAATGAAAAACCAAAAGATGAATCCTGCCCCTAACGTGTGTATAATGTCAGTGTAAGATTAGAGACAAGAGATGCATACAGACAGATGGGCAAGTTACAGAACAAGGAGACAATATTGGTCAGTGTGATAGACAATGGATATGGCACACCAGAAAGCTAAGAGAACTGGGATTGACTTTCATAATATAGGTATGTTTACCAACTACTGTCAGACCACTTTAGGGGATGACGAACTTATTTGTGTTGCTCCACAAGTGCACATCAGCCAGTATCTTTATTGCCTGTACTCACAGGAAGTGTTAATTGCCATTTGTCTTGTCTGGAAAGGCAGACTATTATTTTGTATGGGAGAATGAAGTTGGAACTTTTTAAGCAGGACAATGAAGCTTGAAATTCATCACAGATGCCAGTTCAATCAATTCTATGCTTATGGAAGATAAATATTCCTCAATACTGGACAGCAAAATGTCTTTCCACCTTTTTGTCACATGCAAAGTAGAGATTACTGTCTTTCAGAGCTCATCATATACTTACATTATGCCAGAAAAATGAGAGAAGATTTTATCTAAATTCTTTCCTGAAAGCTGTACTACGATGTTTTTTTAACAGCAGAGAATTCAATATATAAAGAATAACAGACATTGAACTGATATTAACATAGATTTTGAACCCTAGGTTATGTAAAGCTTGTGAAATCCAAATAATCTGCTTTTTCCCCCATCACCAAGGTGCTGCAAGTTCATAGTCACCCTACATTTTTTCTTTTTCTTTTTCATCTGCAGTGTCATAATCACATCTTTCTTCCTTTCTTTCTTCAGCATATCCTATTCTGTGGAGGAACATAGATCACATGACTCCCCAATTCTTCTGTTCCTGATCTCTGCAAGAATGTAAGGTGTAGTGCTATATAAAATATGCAAGTAGAAAAGCCAGATATTTCATATAAACTGAGACTAACAGATAAGCTACCTGTTTGCCTGCTAGCTATAGAAATTGCCTCCAATGTGCTATACTCAATAGTCTGTTTAGCTCAGAGAACAGTGTGTGATCAGCTGTGGATAGCAGAGTAAGATGCCAAATGAGATGTTGCTAATACTAATCTCAGCTGACATTCGCTCCGTATAAGTCCTAGGGTGTGTCTACACTGCACTGTAAGTCAAAATAAGATATGCAATTTGAGCTACATAAATAGCATATCTTACTTCAATCTTATTTTGAAATAGCTGATTTCATAATTTGGCACTGTCTACAGCGTGCCAAATTCTGAAATAACCCGTTATTCTGAAACATCCCCTACTCCTTGTGGAATGAGGTTTACAGAGACATTGGAATAGTGAGCCTGTTATAGTTCTAAATAACGGGCTTGCTGTTAAGATGCAGGCCAGCTATTTTGAGATACCCATGGTATCTTGAAATAGCGTGGCAGTGTAGACATAACCCTATTCATGTAGGCTTAGGTGAAATTTAAAGTTCAAAGAGGGCTGGTTATTTGCAAAGCATTGATGAACTCAATGGCTATGCTGAATTAGAAACAAAGTGGGTTTTACTGGAGTTTGGCAATTCAGTTTCATCAATGCACTGCACATCTGACTGAATTTATAGTATATCTACCTTTCCTCAGCTATGGTGCTCACTAGTGTTTGTATGCTAATTTTTTCCATAAGAAACTACAATTTAGACAGCTAATTTAATAACACCTATAGGAAAGTGCTGGTCATCTCACCAGTTGAGCTGAATAGGCTAAAAGAAAGAGGTCTCAAGAAGGGAAACAAAATAATTGTGGGTTTTTAATGCTTTTGCTGTTAAGAGCTATAATACTTTTTAAAAAATTATAAACAGAATATAGCATGGGGACAAATTACTGTTGAACTACTATATTATATATAATGTTTTACCACCTCACTTACCTATCAGATCATGTAAATGTTTTGACAGATTTTCTATCTTTTCTTTCTTTTTTATTCCCAACCTATTCCTATCCCTTTCTCAGTACTGCATTTCAAATATTTTTTTCAAGAATCTATTAGTGCCATTGATTAGTGCAGTTGATAACACATAGAAAAAGAGCCCCAGGTAGATTCTCTGAGCTCTGTTTCTGATAATTCAGGGCACTAGGATCTGCTCCCCACCCCCAAATCAAATTGGCTAGCTTCTGCAAGTCTGCTTCTGCTTATGTTCCACTTCAATCAAAGTAATGTCAAATTCATATGATTATAAAAAAATGTATAATACCTGGCACATGAATAGTGCAGTAACAATTTACTTTGGATACAGAGGATGTCCTCAGCTGGTGGTCTCTGTGAACTCCATACAAAAATCAACACAGGCAAGGCAAGAAGACATGGAACTTCCTGCTTAATCACCAAAATCAAAAGTTTCATCTAGTTTCTAAAGAGATAGTTCTAGAAATACTTATGCTAGTTGAAGATGGAAGGAATAAAAAAAAGGAAGAAAAATAATATCAAAGATGCTTTAAGCACCATGGCGTAAAGGAAAAATACTTTGCAGGGTCTCCTGCTGAGTTAGAGCTGTTCTACATATAGTTTTTTTTACCGATTTAATTACACTGATTTAGAAAATGCTATGGTTAAACCTTGAACTGTCCTGGTGGGGAAGAAGTTTTATGAATATCAACACTTTTCAATTAGTGTTGCTTAAATACCCATAGGGTGTCTGAGATATAGTTAAAGAACAATACACATTTTTAATGATAAACCAATAGTGAGATACTAAAAAAGATATTTTTCCATATAATGCTCTCAACGTACATTTGAAAACTCTCACATAAAGCTAAACTAAAATTCATTGAACTCAGCATTAAAATATCATATTTTTAAACTTACAAACTTAAATCGAGTGGTCACTGGCCACTGAGCCTAATTATTTTAGCACAGACAGTATAATAATTATTCAAAATATAAACAAAACTCTGTTCCCTGTGGGGTCAAGTCACCATTCCTCACACAGACCCCAATCCTACTCCCTCTGAAGTCAATAATAAAACTCCCATTAACTTTAATGTTACAGGATCAAGTCAATATTGATATTTAGGAGTATTATTAAATATTTAGTTAAATTTTCTCAGCTACAGAAGTAATGATCACGTCAGAAAAGTAATGCTAAATGTCTGTAGAGAGCACAGCAGATTATCTATGAATAATACACATTCCAATGTTATTGCCATGGAGCCAAGCTGCTCTGATCATTTGGTATTGTTACAATAATGTGAATGGAGAGTCAATAATGAGTTAAAGATCACCGGTAACTAAATAATTTATCCAAACTCAGCTCATTAAAAATTATATATATAAAAGAATTTGTTCCTTATGTCTTTTATACATTCCTCACAGGTAACTAACTGTTTTAGTCATCACTAGTTTAAAAGTGATTTGTGGCCACCTAAATTATTTTCCTTGTTCTTTGACTGAATCATTTCTCCTGTACTTGTAGTCATAATTTTTATCTGGGGTTTTGTTGTTTTCCATATGTGGTAGAAGATGTGTCATTGGATTAGAGGCAAGGCTTTGAGCAGCCCCTAGCTTCAGCCTTATAAAAAGGCAGCCAGAAAGAATGCAGCGAGCAGCTAACAGGGCAGCAGCCAACAGGGCAGTTTGCCTGAAAGTTTGCCCTGGGGGGAGCCCCATAGTGTTTGGTGGTCATTTCCTTGCAATTTTTTCTCTTCTGCCCTTCAAAGGGGCATTTAAAAATATCTGAGGAATCTCTCTGAAGGAAGGCAGGTATGGATAGTGATAGGTCTGCTGCTGTTACCTGCACAGTATGTGCCATGTTTGTCTTCCTCCCGGAAAATAGAAGGGATTTCATCTGCACTAAGTGCAAGCTGGATGCCATTTTGGAAGAAAAAATTAGAGGACTTGAGGTCCAAGTATCAACCCTACGATCCATCAGAGAAGATGAAGACTTCCTCGATAGAAGGCAGCATTTAATCCTGAAGGCACAGCAGGCTGAAGAGCCAGTGAGGGCAGTACAGGACAAGGAAGAAAACTGGCAGCATGTAACCTCTAGGAGAAGAAGACCAACTCAGGTATCCCCATTCCTGAAGAAGTAAGTAACCGCTTTCAGACTCTCTGCACAGGCACTATGGTAGAGAATGCTTTGGCAGGGACCTCTCAGGGAAGAAATCAGAAGGAGACACCATCTACCGGAAGACATGGGATGCGTAGTCCTAGGGATGGAGGTTCCACAACCATCACCCCCAAAAGAAGAAGATGGGTGGTGGTGGTCAGGGACTCCGTCCTAAGAGGGATAGATTCATCCATCTGCCACCCAGACCTGGAATCTCAAGAAGTGTGCTGCTTACCAGGAGCTTGAATTCAGGATGTGACCGAGAGTCTTCCAAAACTATCAAACCTTCAGATCACTACTCCTTCCTGCTTCTCCATTTAGAAACTAACGATACATCCAAGAATGACCGTGAGCAGGTCACCAAAGATTATGTAGTGCTGGGAAGAAGGATCAAGGAATTTGAAGTGTAAGTGGTGTTCTCATCCATCCTCCCTGTTGAAGGAAATGGTCCAGGTAGGGATCGTCGAATCAAGGAAGTAAATGCGTGGTTGTGCAGGTGGTGTCGGAGAGAGGGCTTTGGTTTCTTTGACCATGGGATTCTGTTCCAGGTACAAGGATTACTAGGAAGAGATGGGATCTACCTAACCAAGAGAGAAAAGAGCATCTTTGTGGCAGGCTTGCAAACCTAGTGAGGAGACCAAAGCCCTGAGGTAAATGGGGAAGTCAGATACTGGGAAGAAACACAAGGAGGAATGAGCAACAAAAGAGAACCCCTAATTCGAATGGAGAAAGTAGGGCAATCAACTGGTTATCTAAGGTGTTTGTACACAAATGCAAGAAGCCTGGGAACCAAACAAGAAGAATTAGAAGCCCTGGCCCAGTAAAAGAACTATGATTTTATTGGAATAACGGAGACTTGGTGGGATGAGCCACATGCCTGGAGCACTGTCATGGAAGGGTATAAACTGTTCAGGAAGAACAGGCGGGGGAGAAAAGGAGAAAGAGTTGCATTGTATGTATGAGAGCAGTAAGATTGCTCAGAGCTCTAGTATATAGAGGGAGGAAAGCCTGTTGAGAGTCTATGGGTTAAGTTTAGAGGTAGAAGCAACATGGGTGATGTTGGGGTTGATGTCTGCTGTATACCGCCAGATCAGGTGGATGAGGTAGACAAGGCTTTCTTCAGACAACTAAGAGAAGTTTCCAGATCACAGGCCCTGGTTCTCAGGGAGGACTTTAATCTTCCTGACATCTGTTGGGAGACCAATACAGCAGTACACAGATAGTCCAGGAAATTTCTGGAGAATGTTAGGGATAACTTCTTGGTACGAGTGCTGAAGGAACCGACCAGGGGCCATGCACAGTTTGACATGCTGCTCACAAACAGGGAGGAACCAGTAGGGGAAGTAGAGGTGGGTGACAACCTGGGAAAGTAGTGATCATCAGATGGTAGATTTCAGGATCCTGACCAAAGGAAGAAAGGAGAGTAGCAAAATACACACCCTGGACTTCAGAAGAACGGACTTTGATTCCCTCAGAGAACTGATGGGCAGGATTCCCTGGGATGCTTACATGAAGGGGAAAGGAGTCCAGGAGAGCTGGCAGTATTTTAATGAAGCCTTATTGAAGGCAGAGGAAGAAACCATCCCGATGCGCAGTTAGAAAAGCAAATATGGTAGGCAACCAGATTGGCTTACCGGGGAAATCCTTGGTGAGCTTAAACACAAAAAGGAAGCTTACAAGAAGTGGGAACTTGGACAGATGACTAGGGAGGAGTATAAATATATTGCTTGAGAATGCAGGGGAGTTATCAGGAATGCGAAAGCGCAATTGGAATTGCAGCTAGCAAGGGATGTGAAGGGTAACAAGAAAGGTTTCTACAGGCATGTTAGCAATAAGAGGGTGATCAGAGAGGGTGTGGGGCCCTTATTGGATGAGGGAGATAACCTGGTGACAGATGATGTGGGAAAAGCAGAAGTACTCAATGCTTTCTTTGCCTCTGTCTTCACAGACAAGGTCAGCTCCCAGACTACTTACTAGGAAAAGCAGAATGGGAAGGAGGTGGGCAGCCGTTCATGGAGAAAGAACAGGTTAAGAACTATTTAGAAAAGCTAGACATACACAAATCCATGGGTCCGGATTTAATGCATCTGAGGGTACTGAGGAAGTTGGCAAATCTCATTGCAGAGCCTTTGGCCATTACCTTTGAAAACTCGTGGAGATCGGGAGAGAACCTGGATGATTGGAAAAAGGCAAATGCAGTGCCTCTCTTTAAAAAAGGGAAGAGGACAATCCAGGGAATAACATACCAGTCAGCCTTACCTCAGTTCCTGGAAAAATCATGGATGGGATCCGCAAGGAATCCATTTTGAAGCACTTGGAAGAGGGAAAAGTGATCAGGAATAGTCAACATGGTTTCACCAAGGGCAAGCCATGCCTGACCATAGATTAGCTTCTATGATGAGGTAACTGGCTCTGTGGATATGGGAAAGTTGGTGGATGTGATATACCTTGACTTTAGCAAAGCTTTTGATACTGTCTTCTACAATATTCTTGCCATCAAGATAAAGAAGTATGGATAGGATAAATGGACTGTAAGATGGATAGAAATCTGGCTAGACTATTGGGCCCAACCGGCAGTGATTAATGACTAGATGTCAGGTTGGTGGTCAGTGTCTAGCAGAGTGCCGCAAGGATCAGTTCTAGGGCCGGTTTTGTTCAATATCTTTATTAATAGCCTGGATGAAGGGATGGATTGCACCCTCAGAAAATTTGTGGATGATACTAAGATAGGGGGAGAGGTCAATACATTGGAGGGCAGGAATAGGGTCCAGAGTGATCTAGACAGATTAGAGAATTGGGCCAAAAGAAATCTGATGAAGTTCAACAAGGACAAGTGTATTGTCCTGCACTTGGGACGGAAGAATCCCAAGCATTGTTACAGGCTGGGGACTGAAGGGCTAAGTATCAGGTCAGTAGATGAGAGTGGATGAGAAGTTGGATATGAGTCAACAGTGTGCCCTTGTAGCCAAGAAGGTGAATGGCATATTAGGTTGCATTAGGAGGAGCACTGCGAGAAGATCTAGAGAAGTGATTATTCCTCTTTATTCGGTTCTGGTGAGGCCACATCTGGGGTATTGTGTCTAGTTCTGGGCCCCCCATTAAAGAAAGGATGTGGACACATTAGAGAGGGTCCAGTGGAGGGCAACCAAAATGATTAGGGGACTGAAGCACGTGATCTATGAGGAGAGGCTGAGGGATTTGGGTTTATTTAGTCTGCAGAGGAGAAGAATGACAGGGGATTTGATAGCAGACTTCAACTTCCTGAAGGGAGGTTCCAAAGAGGATGGAGAGAGGCTGTTCTCAGTAGTGACGGATGGCAGAGCAAGGAGCAATGGTCTCAAGTTACAGTGGTGGAGGTCTAGGTTGGATATTAGGAAAAACTATTTCACTAGGAGGGTGGTCAAGGGCTGGAATGGGTTACCTAGGGAGGTGGTGGAATCTCCATCCCTAGAGGTTTTTAAGTCTCGGCTTGAGAAAGCACTGGCTGGGTTGATTTAGTGGGGATTGGTCCTTCTTTGGACAGGGGCCTGGACTTGATGACCTCTTGAGTTCTCTTCCAGCCCTATGATTCTATGATCATTTTTACTAAAAAAATCCATCAGTCAATTAATTAATTATATTCAACATCTTTTGAGAGGTAGTCTCAATTTTTTCATCTTAGGACAGGATAAAGTTATCCTGAAGTGGACACTGAAGTATACACAGTACCTGTGTCATCTCCTGACTGTTCTGTTTTACATCTCCTTTATATCAATTTTTTATTCTTCTCCATTTAATTTCTATTGAAAATAAATTACTGAAAAAAGGAAGAAGATATTTATTTCTGATACTGCATAAACCAGTGATCTGTCTCCATGAATTTTTCTTCCATTTCTCAGTTAAGTGTAAATATAGTATTCCCCATGTGCCATGGTAGAGTCACTAAATAGTTAGGGTATGTCTACACTACAGCGCTATTTCAAATTAACTTAATTCGAATTAACACATCTACACACAAAACCTATTTCGAAATAGCATTTTCAAAGTTAAGGCTGGCTGGAATCAGTGCCAGCAGCGAATCAGGTCAGGACTTAGTGTGCGGGGCTGCTGCCTGAGGCTAACTGAGCTCCGTGTTTAAAGGGACCCTACCCCCACCCCGGACAGACCATTTCAGGGTTCCCCGCTTGCTTGTCTACCTCAATGAGGGACAGCAAAGCAGTCCTGTCTTGCAGTGCCCTGAGTGCCCGCACTCGGGACACCATAGCACTTGGCCACATGGAGCCAGAGCTGCCCCTGGGCATGCCAGTGAGTCTCGTGGGGTTGTTGCCATCATCATGGCTGCACTTGCTGCAGGCTGCCAGCTGGGGCGTCCATCAGGGGGCTGTCAGGATCCAGGAGGCCCTGAGGGAGAGCGTCCACCCTGAGGAACCCTCAGAGCCACCCGGTCCTCCCCACCAGGGGCTCATGCCCCATTCCTCCCTCACATCCTTCCACTTACCCCTCCCTAGCCCCCCTTCCTGATGTCAAATAAAAGACACGTATGTTCAAAAGTAGAAACAGGGTTTATGGAACAAAACTGGGTGGGGATGAACCTCTGGGGAGACTGGGAAAAGGAGGTGGGAGAGGGGAAGAGAGAGGGTGGGAGAGGGGAGGGGGAAACCTGGGAGGAGGGAGTTGGAAGGAGGAAGCAAGGGGAAGAAGAGGGAGGGGAAGCTCAGGGCTCAGGGTTGGGGGTCTCGCCAGACCAACTTGACTTTCATGCTAACCTGCTCCGGGGTTTGCATGTGGCCTTTGGTGGCCAGGCTGGCAGCTATCCTGCCATAGACAGCCACGTTCCTCCATCTAGTGCGGAGATCATGGACATTGGGGGCATCCCCCCCAAACCTGAATCAGGTCCACGATCTCCACCCTGGACCAGGAAGGCGCCCGCCTTCTCCAGCCCCTGTCAGGTTCCTGGGAGCTGGCAGACTGCTCCTGGGAAGCGGTGGAGGGCTGGCTGCCAGTGGCTTGCTGGCTCATGTTTTGGGGCCACTGGGTCAGGGGCTCCGGTGGCCACTGCTGGCTCTGGGCTGGCAGGCTCGGAGCTGGCACAGGCACTGTGGCCAGGGTCTATCCCTTTAATGGCTCCGGGGCTGGGGGAGAGGAGAGTAAGTTTTCCTGGTTGTGCCCAGAGTGGCCACCAGGGCTCCCTGGGGAGGGCTGTATGCCCCCTATTTCGAAATAAGTGTCTACACAGCACTTAATTCGAAATAGCTATTTCGAATTTGGCGTTACTCCTCGTAGAATGAGGTTTACCATATTCGAATTAAGTTTCAAATTGCATGTATAGACGCTATTAAAGTTAATTCAAAATAACGGCTGTTATTTTGAATTAACTTTGCAGTGTCGACATACCCTCAGAGATCAATTCCAACAGACAATTTTATAATATGAATGTTTTTTATTCTGTTTAATTATAGGAAAACAAAGACGAGTCAAAGGAAATGAATGATTAGTTAATAAATGTGTGAATTGACAGTGGGAACTTGATTTATTAAAGTTATGCCAAAGCAAAACTTTTAGCTTCAGAATGCTGTTGAATTAATCTGCTGCTGTGTTAGAGCTAAGTTATAATGTCCTGAATTCTAATGGGAACTCATAAATGTATACAACAGTAAATGTAGTTCTTCTGTGTTTACACAAGTATAAAGGAGACCAGAAATTGCCCATTAACCCTTTGTGTGTGTGTGTGTACTAGTATATTATAAAATCAAACAATGTTCGTTCTTAAAATTATATAAAATCTGAAGAATCTCCACTGAATTATTGGAAGTTTCACTGGAGAAACTGTGAACAGAATTTGGCAAGAGAGTTTATTTTTTTTTCTCATCTCAATGTGTGAGAATTTATTTCTAAAACTCCTCACACATTGAAATGAGAACATAGTCCTTAGAATTTCAACCTGATCTATTACAAAGAATAGCTAACTGAAGTATAATATAATGTGGGAAGTTCTTAAGTGTCTCACCTGTAATTACATTCTGGCTAAGTCTAGACTGCAGGCTTCTTTTGGAAGGAGCTTTTCTAGAAGAGATCTTCTGAAAAAACTTCTTCCGAAAAAGAGTGTTCACACTGTGAAAGCGCATTGAAAAAAGCAATTTTCTTTTTCAACAGATAGTGTCCACACTGAATGAACACTATCTCACATGTATGCCGTGATTACTATGGGCAGAATGGCCACCAGGGCACCTGTGCTTTTCCTTCTTTCCTCTTCTTGCGAAAGAACTCCCTCTTTCGGAAAAAGGCTTCTTCCTCATAGAAAGAGTTTTATCAATGTTGGAAATACTCCTCAGTTCTTTTTTTTTGAAAGAACACGATTGCAGTGTGGATGTAATTTAAGTTTTTTCTGAAAAAATTCTGTAGTATAGACATACCCTCTATCAGTGCCCCAAAAAAGCTAGTTTTATGTTCTTGTCATATCATGAATGAATATGCAGCTGAGTTTACTTACTAGTCAGTGATCAAAATCCTGCTATTTTTATTTTGACTGAGATCTTTCAAGACACATTGCCAAACAATATACTAACCAAAGCTAAACTACTTTGCTTGCTAAGAATAAAGTAAAATGTGGTTATTGTAAATCACTTTTAATTCATGGGGAAAAAAAAGAAATCATTTAGTATAATGTCATCCAATGTAGGTTCTCTCTTGAAGAATTTACCAAGGAGCCCGATTAAAGGTGGGTGAATAACACATTTTACTTCATTAAAGGAAGAAAACAGATTCTATGTGCATCTACAAAAAGTCAAAGTCCTTGGTGATTTTCTGTTTAGCCTGGCTTGCATTGCATGATATCCCAATACATTTATAGAAATATTTCTTGGCTTATACAGTAGTTACAGAATACTTTAATTTTGTTTATCACAAAGTCAATCATCCATGCTCAGGCTTCCAAATTTTAATCTTCAGATCACTTCTCTTCTTGCTGTTTTTGGACAGTATTTTCCAGTAAAAAAAAAAGGCCATTAATAATGAATAGGTCAGTTCTGTCAAGCAGGTTATGACATGTGTTTTCTCTTCTGCATTGAGAGATGTCAATAATATTTAAAGTTGCTGTGAAACAATAGGGACATTAATTAATTTAAACAGCTGAGTGAATAATTCACAAAATATTTGATGAATATCACACATTCTTGTTCTAAAGTTTTCTACAATTAGTTTATTATTTTCACAAAAACATGTGCAATTTAAACTTAATGAACAATCCTGGTGAATAATTCTTAGGGTTGTAGATCATTTGAGTTTAGTCTGGTATTCAGAATTTGGTGCACATTGGCTAATTTGATGAAGAACATAAGAACACAGGTCCATCTTTCCCAGTATCCTGTCTGCTGACAATGGCCCATACCAGATGCCCCAGAGAGAGGGAACAACAGGTAATCCTCACTAATTACACATTAGTGCATGTGGCATATTTCTCTTCCCTGATCTGATGAATATGAATCTTAGAGGGAAACTTCTATTGAAAACACAAACTCATGAATTCAGTATTCACTTTCCAAGATTTTTAATGGTTGCCTAAAATCCACTGTATCTGGGCATATTAATTCAAAGGGGACCTGAACATTTAAAAAATCATGTAATACTCACAGAAGGCATTGTTAAATAGGCACCCAATTCTATCAATTTCCATTGACTAAATGGTGAGTCTATAAGGTTTCCCCTATAAGGAGCATCACGTTTTTGCATTGTCCATTGTACCACCCAGGAAGGAAACTATGACTTGAGATGGTGCTCGCTTTTCTAGCTGCTCTGTGGAGAGAGCAAACAAGGCGAAGTCAATGCTCAGCACAATGTATGTTCCTTGATGTGTCAGTGCAGCTATTGGGGAAGATAAACCATGGTTCTTCCCATTGCTACCTGTCACTTGCCCATGGAAGGGAACATAGTATCTTGGCTTGTGGTGTAGGTACCCAGCAAAGGAAGATAAGGGAACCATATTGGCTGGGCCAAAATTAGCACCACATGAATTGGATAGTAAGAGCAACAAGTTATTCTCCATAGCTAATCATGCAGTTTTTAAAATTTTTGCTTAAATTCATAACGTTATCTTTCTACCAGAGTTGATTCCTTTGCTCATATTGACTATCAGGAGCAGTCTGGTGAAACCAAACGGATAATTTGAGTAGAAAGTATTTTTTCTTGTAGTCTAGTCCAATGTTTACATTCTTCATGAATTTTCCAAATCAAAGATTTTCTTGTCTCTATGTTTAACTATATAATGAGTGCACTTCCGAAATGGGATCACTGGATCCTTTTGCAGTGTAGGTATAATCCCAAAAAGGGCTTAGTGCTTCAGGGATTTCCAGCTGACAGTCTACTGACTATACAGAATTTGCTCAGTTTATCAATTTAACCCTAACCCTTCCTTCTCTCCCTGGTAATTTACTTATTGTAAATTAAATAAGTAAAGTGGAAATTTCCAACTTTCTCTTTGTCAGTGTATTTCTTTCACTTTCTTCCTATTCTTTTCTTTCTTTTTCTACTCTCAGACCATTATAACTTCCTTCTCTCAATTTTCCGTTTAGCTACCAATCATTATTTCTGTATTTCCACTAGTCTTCCTCCATCTCTGCCTTTCTCTTTCTCATTCTCCTTCCATCCTGCTTTCTCAAAGTGTTTTTTTTTCTCCTCATGGACTGTCCACACAATTCTACTTCTTCCCAGCCTACTGCAACTTCCATTGAAGTTGCTCTGATCACAGAGGGAATGAATAAGACCCCACATTATGTCTCATGATAAGTTAAGAAGTACAGATCGGACATCTCTTATCTGGTACCCTCAGGACCTGACCAGTCCTGAATCAAGGAATTTGCCAGACTAGAGAATGTTCCCTGCCACAGCTCCCAGCTGTCAACTCTGTTGGGAGGGGAAGGGGCAAAGGGCAGGGGGACTACCTCCAGCCCCTTCTGGGCTGCCTACTGGGTTGCTGGCCCCGCTGCTACTGCCCCAGATGGATTGCCTGTCGGGCTCCAGCATCTTGTGCTGCTGCAAGCTGCCAGATGCTGGCTCTGGCCCTGGTTGGGCTGCTAGGGGATCCAGTCCAAGCCTTGTGGCAGCCTGTGGGCTCTAGCCCCACTTCCACTGGCTTTCTGGGGCTCTAGCCCCATGCTGCCGAGTGTTGTTGGAGCTGCCACCAGCCCCAGTCCCACACTGCTGCGGGCTGTCGCTGGCATAATCTTGTGCTGCTAGGGCTGCCCCAACCAGGTCCTAATGCCTCAGGCTGTTGGGAGTTGCCTCAGGCTGCTGTAAGTTCCAGCCATACTGCTGGGGGCTGCTGCCAGCCCCAGATCCTGCCCCATCCCACTGCTTTAGCCCGACATCTATTGGATTGCACTCTTGTCACTAGGCTACCAAGGTTCTCTGATCAAGGAACATCCATGGTCCTGCCAGACTAGAGAAGGTTCCCTGCCACAGTTCCCAGCTGTCAACTCTGTTGGGAAGGGAAGGGGACAAGGGCAGGGGGACTACCTCCAGCCCCTTCTGGGCTGCCTACTGGGTTGCTGGCCCTGCTGCTACTGCCCCAGATGGATTGCCTGTCAGGCTCCAGCCGGCCCCAGAGAATTCTGGGTTTGGGAGGTGCAACCTGTATTTTAACACCATTGAAATACTGAAATGCTTCTGAATCTTTTTCTGAATCAGAAAAGGAGCCCTTGTCTTCAACTAAGGATCAGTGGTGCTACTAAAACAAAAATAGTTTGCAATAAATTGAAAAATGTTTTAAAGACATTAACTTGTTATATTAAAGAGCAATTGTATGCTCCTACTAATGGTTTTTGGTTTTTAATTTTTGGGGTTTTTTTTGCTTGTGGAGTGTCAGCAATGTGTGCTGCCAATGTCAAGTGCTCAGTGTAGAAGTTACACTTTTGTATGATTTTATTTTTTTCTCTGTCTTTGTATTGGGAATTGTAATAAATGCATTGTCAAAAGGAGTCCCTGGTCAAATGAAATTTAGGAAAGAAGAAATGCTTGAAGAATCAGTAACAGTGCATTATTTTTCTCTAACATGAAAGTTTTAGCATGACTTGAGAAACCAAGAAGGTGAGACTTTGAAGTTTTGTTTTGGAGTAAGTCAACAGACTCTGATGTGAAGATCGTTTTTAAATGATTCTGGATGGATTTATAGCCTGTTTGAACAAGCAAAATGTGCCCCAAACCTCCAGTTTATAAAAAGCTCAATGTAAGTAAAACGTGAAGAAAAATTTTGATAAAAAAAGTGGAGCACTACCCAAGAATTATGAAAGAAGTGATAATATGCAAGACATCATTCACAGTATAAATTTATTTAATTTAGTGATGTTGAAGTATCTGTTTTTCATAATCAGAATGTTGCAGGGCATTGTTGCTGCTGTCCTGCATGACTCATGAATGCTAATGTATTTTTTGAGACGTTCCATTGCTTCCCACATTTTCATGCAGTACACGTCACCTTATTAGTAGTTAATCCAGTGTCCTGAGTTCTGATGATCTTATTTATTGCTGGATTCTACACACAAAGCCACACTGAGGATCTCTGAAAAGTGTAATGAGGAAACATCCAAATTTAATAGATAGTATATAGCTTCTAGTAGATAGCTTACAGTAACTTCTTTTTATGAGAGTCAGTTTAGGTGGCTAAGGTTAATGATTTTAGAAAAAGGAAAGAAAGGGAAGACACCAACAGAAATCCAATTATAGAACTCATTTTTGAATAGACTCTAGACAAAAAAAAAGAAAATACCAAAAGACAATTAAGTATATGACAATTTACTAGGCTCTTTTGAGTGGGAACAATAGACAAGCAGATCATCTCTATGCTTTAGCCATCTTATCAGGGGCATAAGCAGCTCTGCATGCAACAAAGTATGACAGTATTAGTTAGCTGACCTATGGCATGCGAGTGTCACAAAATCATTCCAAACTTTCCCTAACTTTTGCGAGGCTACAAGAAAACTATGATAAGTTTGGTAAAGAAAATAAAAACATGTTGTCAAATTTATTTTCAGTGTCTTCAGTGCATCAGGATTTCCCTTTCTGATTTAAAACTGTTATTAATCATTTGAAAATAATTTACTCTAGATAATAAAAATGTAGCTGAGATTAGAATCTGATCCAATCTCTTGCATTCTAATAATACTCGGAAACTAATTTCCTCCAAAAACATAATAAATAAATGGTCATTTATGTATAATATCACTCATTGTTTTCTTGCTTAGTCATGTGTTACAAAGAATAGTTTATTATTAAATTTAAGCCTGGAGATTTCCCATAATAAAACAGAAAGCACTCTGACAGGGTTGAAGTCAAATTGATTAGCTAATTACAACCCACTCTTGAGATACCCCATTAGAGGGATAAATCAAAGGCAGAGCTGGACGAATCACTTATTTCATGAAATTCCCTTATTTTTCTGATTACAAATGTCTACCAACAGCTCAAGACAAATATACACATTACTGACAATTATTTGCCAGCTAATTGTATTATAGTCTATTTATTATAATATAAAATATGTTGTGCACATTCAAAATTCAGGCTTCATTGGATAGTTTTAGTCGGTCCCATTTTGTGTTTGTTGTCCAACAGGATGAGCCTTATTCTTAAAATCAAATTTTCAGTGCCAATATTTCTATCTTCATATAAGAACATAACATAAGATATGTAAGTTTTCTAATGAATCTTCTCCTGTGTTCACTTTTAGTTCCCTTTTCCATGTGAGTAAATTGTTTACTTGTGTATTAATGAAAAATGGATACAAAAAGATGTGAAAAGAAAACCTGTTTACAAGTTGAATGACTGCATGCAGGGTTTTTTTCTGGCAAAGAAAGGAAACAAACAGATACAATCAAAATTAAACAAAAATTCTTTTCCCATTTAAAACCCTTTTGGAGACAATATTTTATAATTAAGATAACTTTGGTAGTGTACGTGAGCAAAATGACATCCTTCTTGGAAAACCAAACTATTCAGGCACTATATCTTCCATATCCACCTACCCTTCCAGAGTCTGATTGTGATACTAATTTCTGAATTCAGTCCATTTATTCCTGATTTACTTTGGGTTACCTTGGGTTTTATTAGGATCAAAGTGACTAAGTCAAGATAATCACATACAATGTATGCAGAATTAATTTGGTTTATTTGTTTTACTAGCAGCAAGTATCCTAATTTATGTAATTTACAACAACATGCTATTAACTGCCAAAGACGATATAATTACAAATTTAGTTGACATATATATATATATATATATATATTTATTTCAAATTGCCATTCAGACTTTTGAAGTTTGCTCTCCAATCCTTGTATGAGCTCCCTTCAAAGAGCTGCCCACAAGAAACCATTTGCAGTACCCAACAAAGCATAGCCACGGAACTATACTACTAGTTCCTGAGCAGCGTATATTGTCAATTTAGCTATTTACATAAATACAGACGTTGAACATCTTGTAACAACCCCCATACTGCAAAATCATATGGATATTGGTACCCTGAAGACCTGACCTTGTCTCTGCTATTATGGATTATAACTGTTGAGATTTTGTTATATATACACAATACATTGTATTCTAGGTATTTGTAGCTATTTTTTCATAAGAACATCTTCATCTAAGTCATGGTCAAAATTTCCTCTTGCATGTTCTTCACATGTTTCAAGCCTATCGCTCCCAAGGGTGGAGTTTTGAAGGTTACAGGGGCAGAAGCTATGCACTCCAGGATGAGGATTGCTTTTCATTCCCTTCCTGGGACTCTCAGGGTATGTCTAGACTGCATGCCTCTGGCAACAGAGGCATGTAGATTAGGCTACCCGGCATAGGAAAATGAAGCGTCAATTTAAATAATCGCCGCTTCATTTAAATTTAAATGGCTGCTGCGCTGAGCCGATCAGCTGTTTGTCGGCTCAGCGCGGTAGTCTGGACGCTCCGTGGTCGACATCAAAGGCATTTGTCGACCTCCCCGGTAAACCTCATCCCACGAGGCATACCGGGGAGGTCGACAAATGCCTTTGATGTCGACCGCAGAGCGTCCAGACTACCGCGCTGAGTCGACAAACAGCTGATAGGCTCAGCATGGCAGCCATTTAAATTTAAATGAAGTGGCCATTATTTAAATCGCCGCTTCATTTTCCTATGCCGGGTAGCCTAATCTACATGCCTCTGTTGCCAGAAGCATGTAGTCTAGACTTACCCTCAGGGAATGAGGGGAAAGTACTTGCATTCCATGTTTATCTTTCACACCTTGCTGGTGAAGGATGCTCACCAGCCAGGTATGAGAGGCATGCACGGAATGTAACTACTTTCCCCTCACTCCATGAGAGTCCAGCCTCTCCTCTAAGCTCTCACCATCTTGTGTCTCACTTCAACATCTGTCTCTTTGACCTTAGCAAAGGCGGGTTTGCCCTGCTGATATCCATTCAGAATCCTGTTGCAACGATCATTTCCCTAAGACACCAGTTTGACCATATCATCCCTCTCTCTGTGATTCCTCTTCTCTATTGCATCAAACTGCTTGTTTTCACTTTCAAGACCCTTCAACTCCTCCCACCATTTTTACCTGTCTCCCTCCTCTACTTGGCTATCTAGGGGCACGTCTAAACTACATGGCTCCATCGATGGAGCCATGTAGTCTAGATGTGCCCTAGATGTCAGCTCTTGCTTGTGATGACAAAATATCTCCCACTCCTAAAAATTTCAGAAGGGCCTTTGTGTGCTTTTCTCCCATGCTGCTCCTCGAGCTTGGGAGGAGCTCCCCATAAGTATCTGTGGAATTGACTCATTATCTGCCTTCTAAACCTTCTTCAATATTCTCCTCTGCCTTGATGCCAGTAGTGTGCTGAGATCATTGCCTACCATGCTGACCAGTGCTGTCTCATTGTTTATTTATACAGTAATTCCTCATTTAACACTATAGATGCGTTTCTGAAAATGTTCGTACTAAGCAAAAATGTGCTATGCGGGGTCAATTTTCCCATTAAGAATAATGGAAAAGGGTGGGGGTTGCGTTTCAGGTGGTGGCGGCAAAGTCAATTTTTTGTTGGTGCTGGGTCATCATTGACAACTTTAGATATCTAGCAACATAAGAACATAAGAACATAAGAATGGCCATACTGGGTCAGACCAAAGGTCCATCTAGCCCAGTATCCTGTCTGCCGACAGTGGCCAGCACCAGGTGCCCCAGAGAGGGTGGACCGAAGACAATGATCAAGCGATTTGTCTCCTGCCATCCCTCTCCAGCCTCTGACAAACAGAGGCCAAGGACACCATTTTATCCCCTGGCTAATAGCCTTTTATGGACCTAACCTCCATGAAATTATCTAGCTTCTCTTTAAACTCTATTATAGTCCTAGCCTTCACAGCCTCCTCTGGCAAGGAGTTCCACAGGCTGACTACACGCTGTGTGAAGAAGAACTTTCTTTTATTAGTTTTAAACCTGCTACCCAGTAATTTCATTTGGTGTCCTCTAGTTCTTCTATTTAGGGAACTAATAAATAACTTTTCTTTATCGGCCCTCTCCACACCACTCATGATTTTATATATCTCTATCATATCCCCCCTCAGTCTCCTTTTTTCTAAACTGAAAAGTCCCAGTCGCTTTAACCTCTCCTCATATGGGACCCGTTCCAAACCCCTAATCATTTTAGTTGCCCTTTTCTGAACCCTTTCCAAGGCCAAAATATCTTTTTTGAGGTGAGGAGACCACATCTGTACACAGTATTCAAGATGTGGGCGTACCATAGTTTTATACAGGGGCAGTAAGATATTCTGGGTCTTATTTTCTATCCCTTTCTTAATAATTCCGAGCATCCTATTTGCCTTTTTGACCGCCGCTGCACACTGCGTGGAAGTTTTCAGAGAACTGTCCATGATAACTCCAAAATCTCTTTCCTGATTTGTCGTAGCCAAATTAGCCCCCATCATACTGTACGTATAGTTGGGGTTATTTTTCCCGATGTGCATTACTTTACACTTATCCACATTAAATTTCATTTGCCATTTTGTTGCCCAATCACTCAGTTTGGTGAGATCTTCTTGGAGTCCCTCACAGTCTGCTTCTGTCTTGACTATCCTAAATAGTTTGGTATCATCTGCAAACTTTACCACCTCACTGCTTACCCTTTTCTCCAGATCATTTATGAATAAGTTGAACAGGATTGGTCCTAGGACTGACCCTTGGGGGACACCACTAGTTACCCCTCTCCATTCTGAAAATTTACCATTTATTCCTACCCTTTGTTTCCTGTTTTTTAACCAGTTCTCAATCCAAGAAAGGACATTCCCTCTTATCCCATGACCATGTAATTTACACAAGAGCCTTTGGTGAGGGACCTTGTCAAAGGCTTTCTGAAAATCTAAGTATACTATATCTACTGGATCCCCCTTGTCCGCATGTTTGTTAACCCCTTCAAAGAACTCTAATAGATTAGTGAGACAGGATTTCCCTTTACAGAAACCATGTTGACTTTTGTCCAACAAATTATGTTCTTCTACATGCCTCACAATTTTATTCTTTACTATTGTTTCAACTAATTTGCCCGGTACTGAAGTTAGACTTACCGGTCTGTAATTGCCCGGATGGCCTCTGGAGCCCTTTTTAAATATTGGTGTCACGTTAGCTACCTTCCAGTCATTAGGTACAGAAGCCGATTTAAGGGATAGGTTACAAACCACAGATAATAGTTCAGCAATTTCCCATTTGAGTTCTTTTAGAACCCTTGGATGAATGCCATCCGGTCCCGGAGACTTGTTAACATTAAGTTTTTCTATTTGTTCCAAAACCTCCTCTAATGACACTTCAATCCAGGACAGTTCCTCAGATTCATCACCCACAAAGGACGGTGCAGATTTGGCAATCTCCCCAACATCCACAGCCGTGAAGACTGAAGCAAAGAAATCATTTAGTTTCTCCACAATGGCTTTATTGTCCTTGATTGCACCTTTTATAGTTCGATCGTCTAGGGGACTCACAGGTTTTTTATCAGGCTTCCTGCTTCTAATGTACTTAAAAAACATTTTGTTATTTCTTTTTGAGTTTTTGGCTAGCTGTTCCTCAAAATCTTTTTTTGCTTTTCTTATTACATTTTTACACTTGATTTGACAGGGTTTATGTTCCTTTCTATTTATCTCACTAGGATTGGACTTCCACTTCTTAAAAGATGCCTTTTTGTCCCTCACTGCTTCTTTTACATGGTGGTTAAGCCACGGTGACACTTTTTTAGGTCTCTTGCTATGTTTTTTAATTTGGGGTATACATTTAAGTTGGGCCTCTATTATGGTGTCTTTAAAAAGTTTCCATGCAGCTTGCAGGGATTTGGCTCTAGTCACTGTGCCTTTTAATTTCTGTTTAACTAGCCTCCTCATTTTTGTGTAATTCCCCTTTTTGAAATTAAATGCCAGGGTGCTGGACTGTTGAGGTGTTCTACCTACCACAGGAATGTTGAATGTTATTATATTATGGTCACTATTCCCAAGCGGTCCTGTAACGGTTATTTCCTGGACCTGATCCTGCGCTCTACTCAGGACTAAATTGAGAATTGCCTCTCCCCTTGTGGGTTCCTGCACCAGCTGCTCCAAGAAGCAGTCATTTAGGCCATTGAGAAATTTTATCTCTGCTTCTCTTCCTGAGGTGACATGTACCCAGTCAATATGGGGATAATTAAAATCCCCCATTATTATAGAGTTCTTTATTTTGGTAGCCTCTCTAATCTCCCTCAGCATTTCAATGTCAGTATCACTGTCCTGGTCAGGTGGTCGGTAATATATCCCTACTGCTAATTTCTTATTATTGGAGCATGTAATTACTATCCATAGCGATTCTATTGAGCATGTTGATTCACTTAATATTTTTATTTCATTTGATTCTACATTATCTTTCACATACAGTGCCACTCCGCCACCCACCCGGCCTGCTCTATCCTTTCGATATATTTTATATCCCAGTATGTGTCCCCAGTTCCTAATAAATCCAAACCCCTCTTCCCTACACCATCGTCTCATCCACGCATTGAGACTCTGAAGCTCTGCCTGCCTACCTGGCCCTGCGCGTGGAACTGGAAGCATTTCCGAGAATGCCACCATAGAGGTCCTGGATTTCAGTCTCTTTCCTAGCAGCCTAAATTTGGCCTCCAGGACATCTCTCCTATCCTCCCCTACATGTACCACGACCACTGGCTCCTCCCCAACACTACACATAAGTCTATCTAGATGCCTCGAGAGATCCGCAACCTTCGCACCAGGCAGGCAAGTGACCATACGGTTCTCCCGGTCATCACAACCCAACTATCTATGTTTCTAACAATCAAATCACCCACTACTAACACCTGCCTCTTCCTAACTGGCATTCCCTCCCCCTCAGAGGTATCCTCAGTGCGAGAGGATACCGCAACATCCTCTGGGAGGAGGGTCCCAACTACGGGATGGTTTCCCTCTGCTCCCATTGAATGCTCTGTTCCCTTGAGACTTTCATCCTCCTTAAGAGCACTGGGGCTCTCAGACTGGAGGTGGGACAGTACTACAGTGTCCCGGAAAGTCTCATCAACATATCTCTCTACCTCCCTTAGCTCCTCCAGTTCAGCCACCCTGGCCTCCAAAGCCCGAACCCGGTCTCTGAGGGTCAGGAGCTCCTTGCAACAGGTGAACACATATGCCACCCACCCACAGGGCAGGTAATCATACATGTAACACTCGACGCAATAAACAGGATAGCCCCCACTCTGCTGCTGGGCTTCTGTCTCCATTTTTCTAATGAATAAGTTTAAGCAGAAACTGGGATTTTTTAAGCCTCTGGAATATCGATTATTATAAGAGTTATGTTTTAAAGAAGGTCAGAAGTCCCTCATGCCCTCTAACCTCCCCCTCTAAACTCCCTCTCTAAACTCCCTGTTAGCTGTTCCTGTTCACAAGCTCCCTGGTCGCTGAGTCACAGGCTTATATAGCTCTGGTAGCCCCTCCCCCTGACTGAGGCTCAGCCAATTAACAGAGGCTTCTAGATTTCAAACCTTTTAGAAGCTCCTTCAAACAAACCAACCAACCAACCAACCAAACACACAAACACAAGCTCAGCACACAGCAAATAACTCCCCCACACACAAACACACACTCCAGACAGCCACTTACCACAAGGGTCCCGCTTTTACTCCTCTTTTACCTGGAGAACTCCCTCTCCAAACTCCCTGTTAGCTGTTCCTGTTCGCAAGCTCCCTGGTCGCTGAGTCACAGGAGAACACAAGAGAACTAGCAACACAAGTCACCGTGGTTTGTTAAAACACAAAGATAAATATCTGAGTGAGCGGAGGAGTGCTGTGACCACATGTATTCATCTGCTCATGCGTATTATTACTGTTTTCACCAGCTTATACCATCACGCGAAGTAGTCCGCCACTTGATTATTTTCGTGTTATTTCGGGGACAGTCGTGTTATTCGAAAAATGTTCCCTAAAAAAAATCATGTTATTGCGAAAACATGTTAAGCAGGCACGTGTTAAACGAATAATTACTGTACTTCCTTGTCTGAGGCTACGTCTACACTACAAGTTTTCTTGGCAAGAAATATACTAATGAAGGACTCATTTGCATGAGTCACAATCTCATTTGCATATTTTCTGCTAATCTGGTTTTGCGCTAGGGGTTTTTGTGCAAAAACAAGCAGTGTAGATGTTTTCTTTTTGTGCAAAACCCCCTTTTTCCACAAGATTGGGGCATAGGGATTGGGGGAAAAAGGGGGTTTTGTCCAAAAAGAAAATGTCCACACTCCTTGTTTTTAATCAAAAACCCCTAGTGCAAAAAAGGATCGGCAGAAAATATGCAAATGAGATCGTGACTCATGCAAATGAGTCCCTGATTAGCATATTTTTTGCCGAGAAAACTCGTAGTGTAGATGTAGCCTGAATATCTTCATTCATTATGCTTGTCTTAGATTGTGAGCTACTTGGGGCAGACACCTCCTTTTTGTTTTGTGTGTATATAGCACCTTCTACAATGGGGTCCTGGTCATGGCAAGAACTTCTTGGTTCCATAGTAATACAAATAAATAATTAGTTAAATATTAAATAATGGCAGAGGCAGAGGAAGCATTATAAGTAGTACAGGCAAGTGACAAGCAGTCTTCAGTCAACTGTTATTGCTTTACTGTACCCTATTGGATTCCCCACTTGATGATATCCAACTAGGAGGGCATCACTGAAGTAGTTTTAAGGATGCTCACATAAATAGACAGGGAGATAAATGTTTAAACATTCTATATATCATTTATGTAGTTGATGCTCTTGAATTTAACAATTGATTCTCATTGTGGCACAAAGGAACTTAGAAGTGTCTGAGCACCTAGCCTTGGGTTTCTGAAAATAAACTGAAAGATGTGGGCATGCCTGTGTGTATACTAAGTTCTTTTCTCCTGTGCTTTGCAAGTAATATACAATAGTTTGCCCAGTGTATGTTGTTTGACCCCATTTTCCTGTCTTTGAGTCACATCTATACAACAAATAGTACCTAATAGGTAGGTCAAAAGCTATCTTCCTATATAATTCCCAGTGCCAGGATATCTGAGTGCCTTACAATAGCTCTGTGAGTTAGGGTAAGGTAACTATGGCCATTTTACAGATGGATAACCGAGACCAGATAAAGTAAGGTCTAGATCCTCAAAACTATTTAGATGCCTATCTCCCATTGAGTTAGTCCTAAGGAAGTGTGTAGCAGAACAGGGCCAAATACTGGCATTCCCTAATCCCCAAGCTATCACTGTAACCACTGTAGCTACATAGCTATAGAATGCTCTATATTGAATGTTAACTTTCATTTGTTATTTCCCCCTTTTCAGTTGACTAGATAGGATGGCCAATTGTCTAATCACACAAACCTAAAGATCCTTGCCCTGCCCTGCCCCTTGCTTTCCCTTCCCTCCCCTCCCCTGAGCTCATGCGCCATCTCACCCCTTCTCCAAGGCCCTGTCCCCTTTTTACTCCATTCCCCCCTTCCCTTTCTCACTCTCCCCCACCCTCACTCACTTCCACCAGGCTGGGGCAGAGGGTAGAGGTGGGGCAGGAGGTGCAGGATGCAGATACCAGGAGGGAGTTTGGACGGGGAGAGCAAGCTTTGGGCTGCGGCTCAGTGTTGGCCTGGAGGAGGGGGAAGGGGATCAGCACTTACCTCGGATGGTCCCTGAAAGCAAACAGCACAGAACATCCCTCTGGCAGTGACTCTTGGGCAGGGAGGTCAAGGGGTCTCCACATGCTACTACCTGCTGTCACTGCATCCGTGTCTCCAATTGGCTACAATTCCTCATCAGTGGGAGCTTTGGAGTCAGTGCCCAGGGCAGGCGCTGTGTACAGAGCCCCCTCCCCATTTCATACCCAGCTATCTACATCCAGTGCTGGCCAGTTCTGGGAGAAGCGAAGTATGAGGGTGAGTAGGAAGCGAAGTATGAGGGTGAGTAGCATCACTTTTTCTGCCAGTGGTAGCTGGGGATGCCTGGGCTCTTTTAAATAGCTCTGACTCCTGGGCAATTGCTTCCTTTGCCCCTCCTCCCTTGTTACAAATAATGTAATAATTGAATGTTTATGTCATGCTTATGTATCATGATCTATGTAATGTGTCATTTATTGTAGTAAGGTGTCTGAATGCTTATACTGTCATTCAATATATCTGTCAATCATTGAAAGAACCATTACTGTAAGACCACCTAGCCCGTAGGGTTAAACTGACTGTGTAAATTTGAAAATATATGAATATTCATTAGAGGGACTGTTACTCATGAATATGGGATTCCCAAAGTGTGTCATCCAGTCATTTTAAACTTATGTAAATAAGCATTTTTGTCCACCAATCATTTTAAAATGTAAAGCTTATGAATATGCATAAGCCCAGCCTTATAAGTCCTCGCAACACCCGTTTCCAGGGTTCGGTTGCGTCGGGGGCGTTGGGCTTAGGCATAGATCTAGCATAGAGAGAGAGTATGAGGTCTAGTGTCTTGTCCCGGGTCGTATGAGAGAGGGTTAAGCATCATCTCAGATTTAAGACAGGTGGAAGGCTTGTTCTTATTCTGATAGTCTTCATTTAGTTTAGGTTTAGTTTAGTTAGCTTAGTTTTTAGATAGATTAGATTTCGTCTTCGTGTTTGTCCGTCAGGCAGCGTCGGTCTACGCATGTCGGCCATCGTCGTGTCTGTTCGGCGGGCGCGTCGCGAATTAGTTAAGGTATTATTTTAGGTTAGATTAAGTTTAGGGTAAGGTAGGAAGTCTTAGCATCCATCGCCGTCGAGCTGCTTCCGAAGCACAGGAAGAGCCGGAAGAGTCGTGACCAGCAGAAGGTGAAGTCATCACACTCAACCTCAGCGCTTCGTGGGATTGCCTGGCAGCTCCTCTCCCGCGGCTTCAAATTAGCCAACGGATCGAGGTCACCAGCTTCGGTGCCGGCAGCCGATGAGGGACGCCTGGCAGTTCCTCCCTGAGGGCTTCCAATTAGCCCAAAGGTTGTAGGTCGCCAGCAACCCATCCATCGCTGTTGCGTCGCAGACTTTGGTAATATAATTGTGCATTTTAAAAGGGGACTTCCCCCTATCTGTTAAATTTGAGATTTATTCTTTAATATAGTCTTGTGATTATGAAATTTATCTAAATTGTTAAGTCTTTATTTACACACCACTTCTTTGGGTAGAGGCAATCAACCGGTGATTAGATACGGCACTCGGAGTTGCACCTGTAAGATTTCAATATTACAATTAGGCTAATTAGGCATAGGTAGTTATAAGTGTTGTTCCCCCATAAGGGCATAACACCCTGCCCATTAGCAGGCCTGAATACAGGACTACAGGGACTGACTATACACAAACTGAAAGTGGGAAAATATAAAGCATTCTGATTACCATGACTACTAAGGAGTTATGCACAAATAAATTTTCATTGGCATAGCTGTTGTTTCAGTTGGCCCTTCTATATGGATTTCTAATGAACTCTAGTTCAATAATACCACCATAAATATCTGTCCAAAAATAAAAGTGAATTCACTTAGTTGTATTTGTTCCAAGCATGTTAAATTTCCATGAACATTCAGGAAATCAAGTTTGCTTCCCCATATATCACCTGAAAGCAAATTGTACATTTGCATATGCAAGCATTTTTTTAAAAGATCCATTTGAAACAGTTCAGTAATTATGCCAGAGAGGCATCTGACTGTGACCTTCAAAACTTGGGCAGAATACCCACATGCAATTATTTTATGAGAAAGACTGTGGTAGTAGCAGACATTTACAGACTAATATATGCAATATTTCATGGAGTCTGTGCCCCTGTGTGGCATCCCTCACCGGGGCCCTAGAACAAAAGAAATTAAAAAGCAATTAAATTGTATTGCACACTCTTAGCTGAGAATACACATGCACAAACTATTACTCTGTGAATTGGATTAGACAAAACGAAATGTATATGGTGTTTCCAGTTACTCTGTCAATAGCTCTAGGATGGGGTATACAAACCTCATACTGGGCCTGAAAGGGTTAAAGAACAATATTTGGCCTAGATAGCCCAACCCCTTAGGGCCTGAAGATCATCCTCCAGCTGGAAGATCAGGTTAAAAGGATCTCAGAAGATCAATTGATGGGAGAATAATGAAAAGGTGTGGGTGGGGGACAAGCCTTTCTCCTAAAATCCACATGAAAAGTTGAGCATGAGGTGGGACTACAGTATTGGTGAACTCCATGAGCAGTTCCTTCTCCACTCCTCCTCCTTTTTTTTTAAAGACCTGGCAGGTCCTGTTGGGGTCTGCTCATTTGACCCCCATTAAAATCCTGATTGTTTGGACTATAAGGGTCCATACCCCAAGCTGAAGGGGAGTGTAGGAGGTAGGAGGTAGCCCAGGGTAACAGACCTGGATTCTATGGAGGAAGGACTCGGTGATGCTGCTTCCCACAGGGCCCTAGGCTGGGACTCATGGAGAGGGCAGGCTCGAGTCCTTCTTACCGTGCCCCTCTTGCGAGCTAAGCCCTGAGGTGGGCCAAGACTGTGATGCCTCTGGGATTAGGGAAGGGGCCAGGTACATTTACTTCTGTTGCTTTTTGGGCTGAGACACTAGAAACTAGATATGATAATCACTGGCCACCCAGCACCTCAAAACACCCTAAAACAAGCTCCATTTTTGTAGAAATGATTGCTGACACTACATCTGCATGGACCAGAAAGAAATAGGTATTTTTTTTCTGAAGTGTCCTATTATGTTTTAATTGCTACATCTTTCTGAAGGTATCAAAGTCCTTATGGCTTCTTTATGAGTAATGCTCATTCACATCCCACTCCAGGAAATCACTTAAATATGTGCTTAACTTTTGGCACATGAGTTGTTCCATGAAACTCAATGAAGGTATTTGGAAAAACATGCTGCATGTTATGCAAATGCTTAAATGCTGCGCTAAAAGGGGCCATTCAGGAAACAAACACTGCCTGTAATTTCTGTGACCAGTCACAACTAACCAACACAGATTTGATTTCAGATATAATATATAAGTGACCCACAGCAAAGTGTGCATAATTGATCCTTCCAGGAAAAAAGAAAATGAATAAATTCTTGTGGACCCTTCTGATAATCAAGTAATTTCAAAGAATCAGAATCTGTGTTCATTCTCCAAGAAGAAAAAGACTGCATTAATTGAATAATCTATTCATTATGAATTATGTATTCGGCTCTATTCACATCTGAACCAAAGCCAGACTTTTATTTAACCCTATTTCTATATATGCACAGTGCTTTTTCCAATGCTTTTCTGCTAAGTTGTCCTGCATCATAATTTCAATGGGAAATTACTTTAAGTAATTCAGAGGTTTAGTTCAGTTCCCATAATTCTTACAAATCTGAGATACCAATCTGTATTTTTATATAGCTTCTCTGTTGCTCCTACCTCCCAGTTTAATCTGTTTTCTTACTTTGGCTCTAATAATTCAATTTCCGCACCTCCTCCTTCATCCTTGAATATTTTTCTCTCCCTCCATGTACTATAACTCATAGATTCCAAGGCCAGCAGGGACCGTTGTGAACATCTAGTCTGACCACCTGTACAACACAGACCATAGAACTTCCCCAAAATAATTTCCACATATCTCTCTTAAAAAAACCATACAATCTGGATGTTAAAATTATTGGGGTGGAGAGCCCACCATAGTCCTTTCACAATTCTTCTAGTGGCTAAATATTTTCCCTTTTAAAAATGTACTTCTTTCCATTCTGAACTTCTCGAACTTGAACTTCCAGCCATTGGACCGGGCCATGCTTTCTCTGCTCAACTGAAGACCCGATGCCAATTTTTAATAGCATGTAATCAAGTGATCCTAAATTGTTCATTTGTAAATTTAAATAAACTGAGTTCTTTGAATCTCTCATTATAAGGATGTTTTATATAGTAAGCAATAGAATTATCAGATACCTAGATGTAAATGATAACTTGGGGAAGAGCCAATACAGATTTTATAAAAGGAAACCAAGTTTTACCGTTCTATTAGAATTCCATATGAGGACAGATTAAGGAGTTTGGGACTACTCATTTTAGAAAAGACGCCATGAGGTGTAGATATGATAGAGGAGTTTAAAATTATGACTGGTGTGGAGAAAGTGAATATGTGAATGTTATTCACCTCTTAGCATTATACATGAACCCCAGGGTTACCTAATGGAATAACAGGCAGCACATTTAAAACAAGCATAAAGAAGTATGTCTTCACACAACATACAGTCAGTTTGTGGAACTCGTTGTCAGGAAATGTTGAGAAGGCCAAAAATGTAACTAGGATTAAAAAAAATTTAGATACATTCATGGAGGATAGATCCGCCAGTAGGTATTTTCCAAGGTGGTCAGGAACACCACTCCATGATCTGGATTTTCCCAAACCTCTGAATACCAGAAATTGGTATTCGCTAATTGCTGTGTTCTTTTGATTCCCTTTGAAATGTATGGCCCTGGCCACTGCTGAAAGACAGGAAACTGGGCTAGATGGGATCATTGGTTGGACCCACTACAACCTTTTTTGTGTACTTATATTTCCAGTCCTTTAATCACTTATATGGCTCTTTTCTGAACCCTTTCTAGTTTATCACTACCTTCTTTAATTAAAAACAACAGAACAGTATTCTACCAGCAGTTGCACCAGTATAGAGATAAAATAACCTCTCTCCTCCTACATAAGATTCCCCTCTTTTTGGGCCCTTGGATCAAATAGCTCTTTTTGCCAGAGTGTCACACTGGAAACTCATGTTCATCTGATAATCCATTATAACCCCCAAATCTTTTCAATGTAACTGCTTCCCTATTTAGAATTCCCTACTGTGTAAGCATAACCTATCTGCTTTGTTGCTAGATGTATTCATTTGCATTTAGCTATATAATGTAAGCAAGGTCTGAATCAATGTTCCATTTCAGCCAGCTGGAATGGGAAAGGAATCCTGGGTGTGGTGATATAAATACAGTTCACTCAGTTGCTTAGGCATGCTAGATATTCAATTGTTAGAATGTTATTTTTCTTATTGTAACCAATTTGGCTGTTGTGAGGTCGCAAACTATGTTAACTCTAAATGTAGGAATTGTAAAATATGACTAATGCTTGCAGTTATTGGGAATGCAGAAAAGCAGACTGTTTAGTTCAGTTCAGGGGAGAGACACTGATATTGTGGAGAATCTCAGATGGATAAGGCTTTCTCTTCCAAACTCTGTGAAGTCAACTGTGGGGAGGGGCAGAGCTGTGAATCAGCAAGCTACATGCCCTCCAGGTATGAGCTATAAGACTGGTTCAACCTGTTTCTTTCCCTCTCCCCTCCCATTTCTAATGATAGAACTAAAACAGATTCCATAGGGAGCGTCTTTTTTAACTTTAAAATGTTATTCCAGTGGATGCTGGAATCTTTTGACTGGATTGTGCTGCAGGCCAGGAGCTGAAATCACTGAGAAGCTGAAATCACTAGTTTGGCCTAGAGCCATATCCATCACAAAGCCATCTGGCAGGAATAGCGGCTGTTGGGAATAGCAGCAGACGGCGAGTGGGGTGGCGAGTGGGAGAAGCGGTGAGCAGCAGGTGGCCAGCAAGAGCAGCTGACATGAAGCCGGCAGGAGTGGCACATAAACAAAGCTGCCAATGGGGTTGCCAGGGGGAGCGGACGGTGGGAGCAGTGACAGGCAGCCGGCAGAAGCAGTTGGCAGACGGCAGACGGGAGCAGTGGCTGGCTGCTGGCAGGACGGCTAGCAGGAGCAGCATGTAGGTAGCATTGCCAAATACCCAACGAGTGGAAAAATCATGATGATGTACCTGTGGACTCTGGGTCTGCACTGACTGGACAGAGCTGTGAGTGTGGAGTTTGAAGTGGGGGGAACCACACTATGTGAGTTAGGAATTGGACTAAAGATCTTTAAGCAAAAGACTCTGCCCTGCAGACTCTGGGGATGGTATCTTGCTTACAGGTTTTCTTTGTTTATGTTATGGGTTTTCTTTCTTTATATGTGTTCCTGTAGGTTGATGCTAGATTACTGATTAATGTATGCGAGAGAAGAAGAATTGCTTCTAAAGGCACCCCATGGGTAGGTTGGAATTTTTCCAGTTTACTGGGAGGGGGCTTGAGCCAGTTTGTTTACGTTGATGAAAGAAACTCCCTAAATACTGAACCAGGTCCTCTGGCTGCCAAGTGCTACTGGCAGGAGGGTTACATTAAAATGAATATTGTTTTCTTTTACCCAGCTTATCACAAAAATCCAGATTACTTTGAATCAATGATCTTCATTATTTACCACTCTCCAATGTTTGTGTCATTTGCAAAATTAACAAATGATGATTTTATATTTTTTCTACAGTTCATTGATCAAAAACATCAAATATCATAAGGCCAATCCCGATTCCGTGAGACTCGAGTCGCACTCAATCTCTCTAGAAGATCTCTAGGGTCTGTAATAAGTGACTTTTTGTCTCTCTTATGTTTCTTTTTTCTTGTACCTCCCAATAGGCAGAAACTATGGTCTTATAAAACTGAAATGAAACTCTTTTCTTCTGTTCCGCGAAGTGTACTGCTTCCATGATGTTAGAACCACTACTTAGGGTGGCCAGTAGGCAGCATATGGTAAGGCAGTAATTCTATGTAAATTTGAATTAAAAACAGTCTGAGATACACACCAAATTCAAACACAGTCCCCTTGGCCTCTTTAATCTCTGCTGTTTCAGCAAGTCTGTCAGTATTTGCTGGATTGTCTGTTTCCTATAAATCTAATATCTGGCCATGAAGTACAACACCAAATGTATACAGTGCCAGTCACATTCTGTGCCTTCAAGCACTGCATCATGTAAATTGTCAGTGATCGAGAACACTTAAATGCACTAGCAAACATATCATTCTACTTTCAAATTCTAACACAGACTGGAAATTATAGATAATAGGAGAAGTCTTTTCCATAGCTGATGGGCATATTTACAAAAAAGCCCTTGCTCTGCTGTTTGAAGTGCTTTAAGATTATATTCAGGGCATATTCAATAGCCAGTTAACACAGAGCATAGAAATCTTTGGGGATCTCTCTGTAAAGAAGCTCAGTCATGTATGATGAGTTATTCCACTAAGGGTCAACTCAAAATTAAAAGGCAAATTGCTAGCATGGCCTTTACCATTTGAGTGTGATATGAATATTTGCTGGTATATGATGATAGGAATACTAGCACATATTGGAGGGAAGATTTTTTTCAGAACCTAGAGAAAGAGCAGGCAAGAAGAAGGGTGTATAAGATGGAACAAGAGGAAAATACAAGTCTGTGTCTTTGGATATCAGACAGAGAATTAACAGTACTGAAAGAAAGAATTAGAATAGTTAGGTGACTGGCCATAAGGTTACATGTGTAAGAAAGGAAGAGAAAAACGAGATTGGAATAAGGGGGAAAAAAAAGATGTGTGATCTGGAGTTGCAGATTGCTAATTGGAAGGCCAATGAAAGACGATTCACAGAAATAATCTCTCATGTCTACACTGGCAGATGTGAAATGTTGGCAGTTATAGCGCCGCTCAGAGAGGGGGACAGTGAAAACAGTACAGTAATTCCTCATTTAACACTATAGATGTGTTTCTGAAAATGTTTGTGCTAAGCGAAAACGTGCTATGTGGGGTCAATTTTCCCATTAAAAATAATGGAAAAGGTGGGGGTTGTGTTTCAGGTGGTGGTGGCAAAGTCAATTTTTTGTTGGTGCTGGGTCATCAATGACAACTTTAGATATCTAGCAACACAAGATAACTAGCAACACAAGTCGCCGTGGTTTGTTAAAACACAAAGATAAACATGTGAGTGAGCGGAGGAGCGCTGTGACCACATGTATTCATCCGCTCATGCGTATTATTACTGTTTTCACCAACTTATACCACCACTCGAAGTAGTCTGCCACTTGATTATTTTCATGTTATTTCGGGGACAGTCGTGTTATTCGAAAAATGTTCCCTAAAAAAAAAATCATGCTATTGCGAAAACATGTTAAGCGGGCACGTGTTAAACGAGTAATTACTGTATTCAGTGTCCACGCTGTCAGCTGCCAGCATAGTACGTGACCACACTCACTACACTTACAGCATTTTTCAGAGCGGTGCTTTCTGGGCAACTATCCAACAGAGCACCTCTTGCTCTTCTGCTGCAGAGGTTTGTGGGGAAGCAAAGAGAATCCTGAGTCCTGTCCCAATGCCCAGTAGTGCATTGCTTTGCATCCCAGCCATCCCTGTGCTTCTATCTGCATTTGGCACCATCTTTTAATGACTTGTGTGGTGCATTCTGACTCCTTGATGTGGCCAAAGACCTGTTCAATTAGAGGAGCACAATGCAGGAAGTCTCCCAGAGGCCAGTAGGGTCTAAGTTCTGGCAACACTGCATCTACACTAGAGTAAACTTGACCCTGTACAGTCAGGAATAGCATTACTCCTGGTGAAAAGCAGCACTGCAGAAATCGACATCATTGCCCCCCAAGGGCAGAGAAACTGGCTTGGTAGATAGATACAGTGCTTAGATAATCGACTGTGGACGGGTAAATTTGGTGCAAGGTCCTAGTGTAGATGAGGCCTTAGAGTCTGGTCAAGCAAACATTTATGCATATCCTTAAATTTTAAGCCTGTGAATGATCCCATTGATATAGGAGACTACTCACAAAATTAAATGTAATCACATGAACATGTTTCAGGTTTGAGACCTTAATTTCACTGAACAAATAAAGGAACACAAGGCTTCATCTCTCATAGCTGTTTTCTACTTGTAATATATATTTATCCTCCACATCTTTCTAAATACAAACAAAGGCTGATTGTATTTCACATTACAAAAATAGACGTAATACATCTACAAAAATAGATCTAATACAACTATCTGAATGGCTAGAATTAATTTGTAAAGATATGGTTTGTAGAAAAGTGACTGTTTGAGACTGCTCTTTGTACCTATACTCCATATATATCTAGATCTGTATCTATAGTTATAGTTATAGCTATCCTCCTTACTATTTTTTTATCATTCCTTGGTGGGGGGCAATTACTAATGTGGTGATAGAAACAATATAAAATGCAAATGTGTAACAATCATTGTGATCCATAAATCAAACTGTTAGTGAAGTGTTGTGTTAATCAGTAGAAGTACTTTACATAGTATAGTGCTATATAGAATGGAAAGTATAATAACACATCACAGTCTTAGTTAATTATGGGATTTTAAAGTTGTCTTGTGATGCATCTGCTACGCAAAACACTATATTTATCCTGATGCCCATTAGCACTGCTGTATTCCAGGGTCTTTCAGTTTTACCATCATAAACCAATGTCCATCATGGGGTTTTCATTTAGCATGGAAACTTTAATTGACTATTCTTTTCTCAATTTTTTCTTCTATCCTTTCCCGCCCCATCCCCCTCTTTCTCTGCTGTGTATTTGGAATCTGGACCCCTTAAACTCCATTCATGTGAAGAAGTGGGTTGTGCCCACAAAAGCTCATGATACCATCCACATTTGCTGTTAGTCTCCAACATGCTGCAGGACTATTTGTTGTTTTTTAAGTTTTTTCTATTACAGACTAACACAGCTACTGTGCCGAAACTTTTCATCATGGGGTTTGTGACTCAGCTATAGCCATTCTTTCCAAGCTGAAACTTGGCCTCAGTATGTTACGAAATTGTTTGTTCTTGCTGATATTGCAAAGTTGGTTTAAATTTCCTAGCTTAGGCCTGCCCCCAATCACACCACTCCTGCTCAACTAGAGTAGTAACTTCCTATGTGAGCATTCTAATTTCATTTTAACTTATAAGGAAGGGATTGATTTTGTTGTTGCACCCACTTATTTCATTCTTTAGTAACATGAAAATGACTGATGTAAAACAGAAGGTATTTCTAGATCTTTTATAATCCTCTTCTCCACTAAAACTACTCTTTTTTACCACCGGTGACAAAGGCCATTGGTAGCTCCCTGGGGGTTCTGCGCTTCTTGGCAGTTACTTGAGTGCCTCAGACTCATGGAGCCCTCTTTGTTGCCCTGGGATTTCCCTAGAGGCAAGGGTCCCCACTTACCAAGTCATTCTCATCACAGGACAGTCCTTGGGGCTCAGCATTTCATTTCATTTCTATGCTCTGCTCTGATCTGCTCTGTGCGCCTTTCAAAAACTCCCCCCTTGCTACCTGGGAGGAATCCTTTTATAGGAACCCTGCCTTAATTGGCAGCAGGTACTTAATTAATCCCAGATGCAAGCTGCCTCCTAATTAGGCCTCTATTTTCTACCCTGGCTGCTGGGCTGTGTTCAGGTGAGGCTAATTTGGAAACAAGAAAGCATTAACCCACCTCCCAATATGGCTGCCTTCTATAAGAGTTTTGCAGTTTGCAGGCTGTGGTCTGTCACACATCCTCCCCCAGTGCTCAACACCAGGGGGTTGGGCAACTTGGGATGCCAAACTGTGCATGCAGGATAGCCCATCCGCATTCCCGTGTTGGGTTCCAGCCCTGTGATGACCCTAAATTGGAAAGGTTGTAGGGATACGAACCACTGGGTGACCATAGCATTCTTTTCCCTATTCCTCTGCATCCACTGCAGTGGGGCATGGTCCGTCACCAATACAAAATGTCACCCAAGGAGGTAATAGCGTAGTGCCTCCATGGCCCATTTTATGGCGAAGCACTCCCTCTCAACTATTGCGTACTTATGTTCCCTTGGGAGCAGTTTCCTGCTAAGATATAACACTGGGGGTATGTCTAGACTACATGGCTCCATCGACGGAGCCATGTAGATGAGTTTACTGGATGTAGGAAAATGTAGCAGCGATTTAAATAATCACTGCTTCATTTACATCAAAATGGCCACCACGCTGCGCCGATCAGCTGTTTGGCGGCACAGTGGGGCAGTCTGGATGTGCCACGGTCGACAAGGGAAGCCTTTGTCAACTCCGGTATGCCTTGTGAAATGCCTCGACGGAGCCATGTAGTCTAGACATACTGTGGGTGTTCATCTTCCCCAAATGTTTGTGATAGTACTGCCTCCAACCCCACATCTGATGCGTCAGTTTGTTGGATAAACTCTTTAGAGAAGTCTGGGGATATCAATACCAGGTTGCTACAGAGAGCAGTCCATAGGTCCTCAAATGCATTTTCTGCTGCCTCGGACCATTTAAACAGATCAGGCCCCTGGGCTTTCACCAACTCTCTCAGGGGGGTAGCCCGTGTTGCAAAATGGGGAATAAATCATTGATAATAGCCCACTACTCCTAAAAAAGCTCAAACTTGTTTCTTTCGTTTAGGCCGGGGCCACTGCTGAATGGCCTCTAATTTATTTAACTGAGGTTTTACCATCCCTTTTCCTACCACATACCTGAGGTATTTAGCCTCTCTGAACCCCACGGCACATTTGGCAAGATTTACCATGAGGCCGGCTTGCCTAAAGGAGTCTAAAACAGCCTCTACCCTCTTCAGGTGGGTCTCCCAATCCACTGTGTGAATGATGACGTCATCTAAGTAAGCAGCGGCATGGGGCCGTAGCAGCTTGTCCATGAGGTGCCGAAAAGTGGCTGGTGCCACATGGAGGCCGAATGGGAGGACTATGTACTGAAACAGCCCCTCCAGGGTAGCAAAGGCCATCTTCTCCTTGGCGTCCTTCGCCAATGGGATCTGCCAGTAGCCTTTTGTTAAGTCCAGGGTGGTCAGGTACCTTGCTTGGCCCAGGTGGTCTACTAGCTCGTTGATGTGTGATATGGGATATGCATCGAACTGGGAGATCTCATTCAATCATTGGAAATCATTAGAAAAATGGGTGGTGCCGTCAGGTTTTGGCACCAGTACTATGGGACTGGACCACTGGCTATGGGATTCTTCGAGGATACCCATCTTTAGCATCTTGTGTACCTCCACGCTTATCTCCTCTCTTTTAGCTGCCGGGACCCGGTAGGGCTTCATCGTCACTCAGGCTCCCGGATTGGTAATAATTTGGTGGGTGGCCTCCGACGTTCGGTCAGGCTTCTCCGAAAACACGTTCCTGTTCCGGGCAATCATGTTAGAAATCTCTTTCCTTTGGACTGGCGTTAACTTGGGGCCCACTTTCAGTGGTAATGGGGGTTCGGTCGGGGGATCAAGCTCCTCCCTCCAGGTAACCACACAGGCACCTCTCTCCTGCCCAGGTTTCAAGAGGTTGATATGGGAGATCTGATCTTGCTTTTGACGTCCCGATTGACATATGCTATAGTTTACTTTCCTAACCGGCTCGATGACTTTATAGTGTCCCTGCCACTGGGCCAGCAGTTTACTCTCACTGGTGGGCACGAGTACCATGACGCAGTCCCCATATCTTGGCCTGGCGATTATAACAGGCCTGCTGGGCTTCTTGTGCCTCTTCCATGTGCCTCCTCACTATGGGGGTAACCTGGGCTATCCAGTCCCTCATCTGTGTCACATTCTCCACAATATTTCTCCCTCCCTTTGTCTCTTCCTCCCAGCCTTCTTTGGCTATATCCAGGATGCCTCGAGGGTGACATCCATACAGCAATTCAAAGAGGAAAACCCCGTGGATGACTGGGGCACCTCCCAGATGGTAAACATGAGATAAGGCAGCAGCATGCCCCAGTCCTTTTGGTCTCTGCTCACAACCTTCTTGATCATAGCCTTGAGGGTATGATTAAACCTCTCAACAAGGCCATCGGTCTGAGGGTGATAGACCGAGGTCTGCAAGGTTTGCACCCAGAATAGTGTGCAGAGGTCCTTCATCAATCGGGACATGAATGGGGTGCCCTGGTCAGTTAAAATCTCCTTTGGGAGGCCCACTTGGGCAAATATTTCCACCAAGGCCTTGGCTATGATCTTGGAGGCTGTATTCCGAAGGGGAATGGCTTCGGGGTATCACGTAGCATAATCCAGGACCACCAGTATACACTGATGTCCTCGGGTTGTCCTTTCCAGGGGACCCACCAAGTCCATCGCAACCCGTTCAAACAGGACTTCAATGATTGGCAGTGGCACTAGGGGGGCCCTCAGATGAGGGAGAGGATGAGGGCTGTGTAGTTGGCACTCTGGGCAGGAAGCGCAGTATTGGAGGACGTCCTCATGCACCCCTGGCCAATAGAAATGGCGTAGGATCCGGGCCTGGTCTCTTCTACTCCTAGGTGTGCTCCGAACAGGTGACTATGGGCCAGATCTAAAATGGCCTGTTGGTGTTTTTGGGGTGTCAAGAGCTGGTGTATTTCCTCTTCTTGCGTATGTACCACGTGGTATAGGAGATCCCTCTTGAGAATAAAGTAGGGGCCAGGCCCATGGGTCTTGCCTTCTACAGGTACCCCATCTACCTCAGCCACCTCCTTCCTGGCATTCTCGTACCGGAGATCCTCCACTTGATCCCGCCCAAAGGTTGGTCTCCCTGGGCTGGCCAATTTGGGCCCTAAGGGGGTTCCCTCAGGCCCCTGAATTGCCCCTATGGTGCTGTGACTGGCACTAGCCTCCACCTCCCCCAGGGTCTCTGGTCCCTCTCCTGTTACTGATTCAGGGTCCTCTCCATCCTGCAGACCACTGCTTTCCCTTTGTGATCCCCGGGAACATTTAGTTATGCAGGTAACTCCTTGGGCTGGGCCTGCATCATGATCCACATGCCCAATACCTTGGCTGCCCTCCTCTGCCTCTTTGGTTTTCTGCCCTCCCTCGGGGTGGAGAACAAATCTTGGGCCATCTCTGGGAATAGTGGAGTATGCTGCATTGTGGCATCTTTTCCCCTAGGGTCAGGGGGCTCCCCTGGTTCCTGTTGTTCAGGAGGGAGTAGGCTTCTAAATCCTGGAAAATCCCTTCCAGTGAGTACCGAGTAGAGGAGGTGTGGGACCACCCCAGCTAGGACCTGGTGCTGGTCCCTTGGATTTCTACCCTACCCTTGCTCTGTGGTAAAAGTTCACCGTCCCATGGATGCACGTAACCCCTGTGCATTTTTCCGATATCAGCTGATTTGGGCTCACCAGTTTCCTTGAAATTAGGGTGATGGCACTTCCTGAATCTACTAGTGCCAGGGTCTCCACCCCTTCCACCCACACTGGTGTAGGGTGTAGTTGTGGGGAGCAACTGCCACTCCCACCAGATTAAGCAGGGCGCATGGGTCTCCCCAGTCCCCGAAATTGCACCGCATTGGTTCCTCATGGTTGGAGAGCTGGGCTGCTATGTGGCCCAGCTCACCACAGCCATAGCATGGGTAATTTTTCCTGGGGCCCCGGGGGAAAAAGGACCTACTCTCAGGGGTTATTTTTCCTGGCTCATCCCCTTCAATTTGTGACCCCTGTGAAACTTCTCTCCTCCCTACCTCCTTTCTGGGGCTCCCCAGGCCCTTAGATGCTTGACCCGTGGGTTGGGGTTTGGAAGCCTCCTTCTGGGGCCAGACCTCTCCTCCGTAGGGGGACGAACTAAATCTCTCACCACCAGCCGTCACTCCACCAGTGCAACCGTCTCATCATAGGTGGTGAGGTCATGCTGGCCCACCCATGCCCCAAGGTCCGGTGGCAGTTTCTGCATGAACTGGTCAATAACCAGGGTCTCCATGATATCCTCTGCATTGCAGACATTGGGGTGCAGCCACTTATGAGCAATGTGGATTAATTCGAAGAGCTGGGCTCTTGGGGACCTCCCTTCTTGGTATTTGCACGTGCGATACTTCTGGGCCTGGGCGGCCATGGTTACCCCCAGTCAGGCTAGTATTTCTTCTTTGAGTCAGGGGTAAACACTTGCGTGTTCCATTGGTAAGTCGTAATAGGCTCGCTGAGTTTCTCCACAAAGGAACGGGGCAAGGATGATGGCCCATTTTTCCTTGGGCCGGGCCTCCCGCTACGTAGTCCTCTTGAACACATAGAGGTAAGCCTCTACATCATCCTCCAGTGACATCTTGGGGGGGCAAGCTGAGGCCCTCAGGGCTCTCGCACCCTCACTTCCAGGCACTCGACCTGCCCACCCCCGCAACTGGTCAAACACTTCCCCAAGGAAGGCACGATCTGCAGCAGCCTGCTCCAGTATGAGTTTGTTTGTTCCTTGCTGCACCTGTATGGCTTCCTCTTGAGCTGCCGTAGCCAGGGCCAGCCTTAGGCCGATTCCACCGATTCCCCCAAATCGGTCCCCACGTCTAAGAGGGCCCCGCACCTTAAAGCCACAGTCCCCAACCAGTTGATCGTGATCGACTGATCGATCACAAGACCTCGACCAGTGGATCGCGAGGCATTCAGGGCTCACCACCCCTCATTCTCCCCGCCCCCGAGAAGCCCCACTACCTACCTCCAGCATAGTGCCGGCTTCCCCGGGGTGGACGGAAGTCCTTCCTGCAGCTTCGCACCACTTCCGGGGATTCCAGAAGTGCGCTGGCTGCTCCCCTCCCACAGCTCCGTCGCGTGCCAGGCACGCTGCGGCAGGGGGTGTCGGCCCCGGAAGAGGAGCATGGTGCTGGCAGCTTCCCTGCAGCACCGTGACTGCAGGACTCAGGAGGGGTGAGTCAAGCATAGGGATTTTGTCTGCGCCGCGGGAGGGGGTTTGGCCCCACCGTGGGAGGGGGGTTTGGCGTTGCCACGGGAGGGGGGTTTGGTGCCGGGGCAGGTGCGAGTGGGGGTTTGGCCCTGCCGTGGGAGAGGGTTTTGGCCCCGGCCCCTGGGGCAGGTGCGGGACTGCAAGAGGGGTTTTGGATGCACCGCAGGAGGGGGGTTTGGCCGGCTTCCCTCTGGCAGAGGGGGGAGAATCCTGGGAGGAGGCGGGTGCAGGGGACTCTCTGCCCTCACTCCCCTCCTGTTCCCTCTCCCCAGCCACAGAAACCTGACCCCACTGGCCCCCTGTTCCCTTTCTCCTCCTGGCAAGGAAGATAAAGTTTTAAAAACATATAGGTGAGGTGTACAATAAAGTCCCTCTTAACCAACTTGATATTTATAATATATGACGCAATGTACCGAAACTTTTGTGTGTGAGGTTTTTTTTTTTTGCTCAACAAAAAATCCTGGGTGCCGGGGCCCCATGAAAATTGTTCGAATTGGGCCCCGCACTTCCTAAAGCCGGCTCTGGCTGTAGCTTGCACCATTGCCTTCACTATGTCCTCCATTTTGGGGGACATCCCTGGTTCCAACCCCTCCACACAAGTGGGAATTACCCAGATAACAGGGGTGGGGTGAGGAAGTTAAGACAAACTGCCAGATCCACACCCAAGTGCTCGCTATATCTCTATATCTATCTATCTATATATGTATAGATATATATTTGTTTTGGGTTTTTTGTTGTTTGTTTGGGGGTTTTTTTTGGTTTTTCTTTTCTTTTTGCTGCTGCGCAGTAAAGACTATCCCACTCCTGACACCAGTCCCTTGGTAGCTCCCTGGGAGTTCTGTGCTTCTTGGCGGTTACTTGAGCACCTCAGAGACTCACGGAGCCCCCTTTGTTACCATGGGATTTCCCTAGAGGCAAGGGTCCCCACTTACCAAGTCATTCTCATCATTTTTTATAAATACATTAGAAGCAAGAGGAAGACCAAGGACAGGGTAGGCCCACTGGTCAGTGAGGAGGGAGAAACAGTAACAGGAAACTTGGAAATGGCAGAGATGCTTAATGACTTCTTTGTTTCGGTCTTCACCGAGAAGTCTGAAGGAATGCCTAACATAGGGGATGCTAGTGGGAAGGGGGTAGGTTTAGAAGATAAAATAAAAAAAGAACAAGTTAAAAATCACCTAGAAAAGTTAGATGCCTGCAAGTCACTAGGGCCTGATGAAATGCATCCTAGAATACTCAAGGAGCTGATAGAGGAGGTATCTGAGCCTCTAGCTATCATCTTTGGAAAATCATGGGAGACAGGAGAGATTCCAGAAGACTGGAAAAGGGCAAATATAGTGCCCATTTATAAAAAGGGAAATAAGAACAACCCAGGAAACTACAGACCAGTTAGTTTAACTTCTGTGCCAGGGAAGATAATGGAGTAGATAATTAAGGAAATCATCTGTAAACACCTGGAAGGTGGCAAGGTGATAGGGAACAACCAGCATGGATTTGTAAAGAACAAATCATGTCAAACCAATCTGATAGCTTTCTTTGATAGGATAAAGAGTCTTGTGGATAAGGGAGAAGCGGTGGATGTAGTATACCTAGACTTTAGTAAGGCATTTGATACGGTCTCACGTGATATTTTTATCAATAAACTAGGCAAATACAACTTAGATGGGGCTACTATAAGGTGGGTGCATAATTGGTTGGATAACCGTACTCAGAGAGTAGTTATTAATGGTTCACAATCCTGCTGGAAAGGTATAACAAGTGGGGTTCCACAGGGGACTGTTCTGGGATTGGCTCTGTTCAATATCTTCATCAACGATTTAGATATTGGCATAGAAAGTACGCTTATTAAGTTTGCAGACGATACTAAGCTGGGAGGGGTTGCAACTAATCTGGAGGATAGGGTCATAGTTCAAAATGATCTGGACAAATTGGAGAAATGGTCTGAGGTAAACAGGATGAAGTTTAATAAAGACAAATGCAAAGTGCTCCACTTAGGAAGGAACAATCAGTTTCACACATACAGAATGGGAAGCGACTGTCTAGGAAGGAGTACGGCAGAAAGGGATCTAGGGGTTATAGTGGACCACAAGCTGAATATGAGTCAGCAGTGTGATGCTGTCGCAAAAAAAGCAAACATGATTCTGGGATGCATTAACAGGTGTGTTGTGAGCAAGACACAAGAAGTCATTCTTCCGCTCTACTCTGAGCTAGTTAGGCCTCAGTTGGAGTATTGTGTCCAGTTCTGGGCACCGCATTTCAAGAAGGATGTGGAGAAATTGGAGAGGGTCCAGAGAAGAGCAACAAGAATGATGAAAGGTCTAGAGAACATGACCTATGAAGGAATGCTGAAAGAATTGGGTTTGTTTAGTTTAGAAAAGAGAAGATTGAGGGGGGACATGATAGCAGTTTTCAGGTATCTAAAAGGGTGTCATAAGGAGGAGGGAGGAAACTTGTTCATCTTGGCCTCTGAGGATAGAACAAGAAGCAATGGGCTTAAACTGCAACATGGGAGGTTTAGGCTGGACATTAGGAAAAAGTTCCTAACTGTCAGGGTAGTCAAACACTGTAATAAATTGCCCAGGGAGGTTGTGGAATCTCCATCTCTGGAGATATTTAAGAGTAGGTTAGATAAATGTCTATCAGGGATGGTCTAGACAGTATTTGGTCCTGCCATGAGGGCAGGGGACTGGACTTGATGACCTCTCGAGGTCCCTTCCTGTCCTAGTATTCTGTGATTCTGTGATCACAGGACAGTCCTTAGGGTTCAGCATTGCATTGCATTGCATTGCATTGCATTGCATCTGCTCTGCTCTGCTCTGCTCTGCTCTGCTCTGCTCTGCTCTGTGCACCTTCCAAAAATTCTCCCCTTGCTACCTGGGAGGAATCCTTTTGTAAGAACCCTGGAGGCCTTAATTGGCAGCAGGTGCTTAATGAACCCCAGCTGCAAGCTGCCTCCTAATTAGGCCTCTATTTTTTACCCTGCCTGCTGGGCTGTGTTCAGGCATGAACTACACCATTCCTGCTGCTGCTGTTTTCCCTGAGGCAGAGGAGGTAAAGGGGCTGCTTTAGGGTTCTCTCTCCCCATAGTCTGCCCTGTGCTGGGGGGGAGATTAAGGGGCCCTTTCCATCAGTGTTCCTGGGTGGGGGCTGGTGCAGCTCTTTTGGAATGCTGGGAGCAGGGGGTGGTTCACATCCCCCTGGTTCATCTGCCCTTGAACTTCTGCTGATGCTCCCTCCCCAGGCCTAGTTGCTACAGGGGCCTTTCCATTCTTGGCCCCGCTGCTTGCCTCCCCGCCTTTCTTTGCTCTTCTCGGCCCTGCAGCAGGTGCTGTAGGCCTGCTACTCAGGCGTCTGTGGGCACACTGGTTCCCTCCCCCAGCCACGTCTAGCTCCCCCACCTTGAGCAGGCATCTCCTCACTGCCTGCCTTCCCTCTCCACTGCTTGTACCCCCACCCTTTTGTGTGCCCATGCCCCCCCATTTTTTTTTTGGTGCCTGAGCTTCTCCCCCTTTTTCATTACCCTCCCTGCACACACAGCTTCACTTGTCCCCATGTTCTTTAAATAATTTACCCTCATCTCCCCAGTGGAGCTGGAGGAGCCACTCTTTCCATCCTGCGCTGGAAGCTGTACCCTTACTCCTTTATTCCCCTTCCCCTTTCTGCATTGTAGCCCTCCCACCCCACTTCCAGGCTAGTGGGGGGGGGGGGAGCGGTAAATGTCCTTCTTCCCCTCCCTTCCCCCTCTTGTTCCCTCCCCTAGTACTTTTGTCCTCCCCCAACTATTTGTTCTTTCCTCCCTGCCCATGACCACAATGGAGGGGTTGTCTGGTGACAACCTTGCCGACCCTTCCCCACCTCTTCTCACATCTAAAAACAACTCCTCCTCTGAGGCTGCCGGGCCCCCTGTCATTACAGTGGAGATGGTGGACATGGACAGGGATCCTGGGGCCTCGACTGCTCCTGCCGCGGCACCTCTGGTCACCACCAAGAAGGCCCCCCTGAGGGGCAGGAAGGACCAGGGGACAAAAAAGGGCAAGAGCTCTGCCCAGAAGGCAAAACCTCCTGTGGCGATGGCTCATCCCCCCCCCCCCCCCAGCTGCAGCCCCCGTGTCAGCCGTGGCTTCCCCTCCTTCCTGTCCCCCTGTTCCTTCCACCAGCTCTGGCAGCGACGGTGTCCCGACCTCCAGGCCATACGCCCAGGTAGCCACCCCCCCCCCCACCTGCTGCTTCCCAGAATTCCAACTCCAGCAGTTGTGGCTCCTTTCCCAAACTGACCAGGAGGCATGGGGTCCGTTGCCTCCTGGTGTCAGCCTCACCCCACATGGAGACCTACGTGTGGGCATTGGCACGCGTTGTGGGGCCCACAGCCATAGTGACGGCCTCTAAGATGTTTGGGAAGGTGGTATTCTTCCTGGCATCTGAGGCCGCTGCCCAGGAGGCGGTGGAGAGGGGTTTGGTGGTGGGGGGAATCCATGTTCCACTAGAGCCTTTGGAGGACCTGGGCATATTCTCCTCTGTTCCTCCCTTCCTCCCCAATGCCACCCTACTGCCTTTCCTTTCCATCCTGGGAAGGCCTTTGTGAGTCTTAAGTCCCCTTCCTTTGGGCTGCAAAGACCCTACCCTCCACCACGTCCTCCGTTTCGCCAGCAGGTACAAATCCAACTACTGCCGGTGGGACATGGCAGAGAAGTCCTAGAAGTGTCTTTTCTGGTGCCCCATCAAGGGGCCCAGTACCGGGTGTAATACACCATGGGGGAGGCCCGGTGTTTTCTCTGTCCGGCGACGGGGCAAGTTCAAAGGGACTGCCCTCTGGCCCGGCTCAGAGAGGCATCAGGGACCCCCTGATGCCCAGGAGGGCACCAGCCCCACCATCGCCAGTGGCCCTGATGGTCCGGACCCTGGGGTCACCCCTCCTCCAACCGTGACCCTCGTCAGTCCCGCTTGGGCTGTTCAGGGACCTGATGAGTGAGCAGATGCCGCTGCCACCGCCAAAAGCAGCAAGGCCGGACCCGTGGAGGAGAGGGTGGCGGGGTCAGTGATGGGACTCGGACAGGGCCTACCTCGGGGGGAGGTCTCCCTTTCCCCTGCTGCCATGCCCCTGTCTTCCCTCACCCTCCCACCACTGCCTTGTCCCCTGGCTCTTCCCCCATTCAGGCCCAGCCTTTCTCCTCCGAGGGCTGGGAGCTTGCTATGGGGAAGCACCGCAAGCATGCCCGATGGTCCACCCCACTCACTGAGGGGGATGACACCCTTCCTTCACCTTTGGGGGTGAACACTGGAGCCATCCCTCCCTCTGTGCCCCCAGACGCTTCACAGAATTGTGGGGTGGCTGAGGTGACCGCGGCGGTTGCGGGAGGGGTAAACATGGAGGATGCTCCCACTGTCCCCACCTCCACTGAGGAGGCAGCCACTGACCCTGCCACCGACAAAGGCCACCACCTGGTGGCAGGCAGTGGGCTCGCCTTCCTCTTCCAGGAGGTGGAGGCTTTCGGTTTGACCCCGGCTGCCTCAGTGCGGGATCACCAAGTCCTAGAGGGAGAACAACTGTCCTCTCCTTCACCTTCCAACCCGCCACTCTCCCTTTTCCCTGCCTCTGAGTCGCCCTGGGGTGTGACCATCTGCCCGGCTATTGGCAGCACTTAGACCGCAGCCACTGAAACCCTGGAGGCTCCTAGCGGGCAGGAGCTTCCATCACTCCCCATCACCCCGGCGCTGGGGTCTCGAGTGCTGCACTCTCTGTGGTGCCAAGGCCCGGTGCTGGGGAGATGCTAACATCCCCTTCCACCGATTCCCTGCCCTGCGAGGAGGTACCACATCCCGGTGCATCTTCCACTGAGGCTTCTGACCCCGTTCCCGCTCCCAACATCTGCCCCACTCCTGCACCCTGTTCAGCCCCTCTCCCAACATAATCTCCCACCCCTCTTCCTGCTTCCCCTCCTCCTTGTCTTTTTCCTAACCCCCCACTTCTTCCTCCTCCTACTCCCCTTCCTCCTCTTCCTCCTTTCCCTGATCCCCTCGCTGACCTCTTCTCCTCCCCTTACACTATTACTGCCACTCCCGGGGCTGCCATGTTCAGCTCAGATCTTGGCCCCTGGGAGGTAGTTTTTGTTTCTCCCACTCCCAGCACGTCTGTGGCTGTTCTCCCTCTGCCACTGCCCCTACCATCTTCCAGAAGGGAATTCAGAGTCCCTGCTTCCCTGTGATTGGTCGCGGGACACGTGAAGGGGTCTGGCCCCAAGGTGTTCGGGGGCCCGAGGCCCCGACGCCCGATGCTCTGAAGGGCGAGATGCGTGACTTCTTGGAATACATCCGTGGCTCCAAGAACAAAGTAGCTCTTGCCCTTCAGCGCTGGGGAGATTTCCATCTCGTCTTTCAGACGATAAGGACCATCTTGGGGGAAGGGTAAAGGGACCGGACGGCAGGGGATTGCAGCCTACCAGCAGGTCCACAGCTTCCATGATGCCCTGCTCACATTTGGGTATGGTCATGGTTTGCTGCGGGGCCCAATGGGGACTGTCAGCACTCCCAACAGCGAGGATCTTCCCCAGCCCTCTCAATGCCACCGATCATCTTTGCCACTTTAAACACCCGGGGCTGCGGGCTGGGTCTCTGCAGGTGTCAGGTGCTCTCCTTCCTTCGGGAAGGGGGGTACTCTGTCATCTTCCTGCAGGAGACTCACACGGCTCTGGCTGCCGAAGCTAGCTGTTGGCCCATCAAGCCGGGGTGCCCACCTTGTTTTCCCTGAATGTGCAGCCAGAGGTGCTGGGGACTGCTGAGGTTGTGCAGGGCCGCCTGCTGTATCTTTGGATTCGGATGGAGGGGCTGACACTAAACTTCATTAACATCTATACCCCTATGTCCGGCCCGGAGAGGCTCTGCTTCTACCAGCAGGCATCTGCCTTCCTCGGCTCTCTGGATCCTTTTGAGTGCCTGGTCCTGGGTGGGGATTTCAACTACACCCTCGAGGAACAGAACTGAATGGGGACCGAGCACTGCCTGGCCACCGCAGACGTCCTCAGGGAGATAATAGCCCAACACTCCCTGGTGGATGTCTGGCGAGACCTCCACCTGAGCGAGGACACAGCGTTTACCTATGTCCTGGTGGTGGGTCAATGGGCATTCCACTCCCGGTTGGACCACATTTATCTTTCTTGTCATCATCTATTTCAAGCCCACTCCTCCAGCATTCGGCCGGCCCCATTCTCGGATCACCACTTGGTGGCCATGACGGCCTCTCTTTCCTCAGAGAGGCCGGGACCGACCTACTGGCATTTGAACAATAGCATGCTGGAGGACATGGGCTTTGTAGCATCCTTCCGGGAGTTCTGGCTAGCCTGGCGTGGGCAGCAGCGTATCTTCCCCACATCCCACCACCACCGTGCAGAGGGAAAGGTGCTCACACGGCTCTTCTGCTGCGATTACACTCGGGGGGCCAGCCGGCAGAGGGATACAGCAATAGAGCAGTTGGAACAGGAGGTCTTAGAGCTAGAGAGGTGGCTGGGCACTGATCCCGGAGATCCACCCCTCTGCGGAGCATACCGGGAGAAGCAGTAGGAACTCTGGGCCCTCGACAACCTTTGGGCCCAGGGTGCCTGTGTTCGTTCTCGCATCCATCTCCTTTGGGAGATGGATCATGGCTCCTGCTTCTTCTACACCCTGGAGAGAAAGAGGGGGGGGCTAAAAAGCACATCGTCTGCCTTCTGGTGTAGGATGGCACCCCCCTCACAGATCCAGTGGAGATGCACTAGAGGGCTTGTGCCTGCTATGCCTCTCTGTTCTCCCCAGATCTGACTGACACCGATGCCAGCAGGGTTCTCTGGAAAGAACTCCTGATGGTCAGAGTGGATGACCGGGACTGGCTAGAGCTGCCTCTCTCTGGCTGAGTTCTCGGAAGCCTTCCATCTCATGCCCACCAATAAATCCCCGGGCATGGACAGGCTGACTATGGAGTTCTACTGCATGTTCTGGGACGTCCTCAACCCGAACCTTGCTAGCATCTGGGCTGAGTCCTTGGAGAGTGGGGTCCTCCCTTTATCGTGCAGGTGAGCTGTGCTCACCTTGCTGCCTAAGAAGGGGAACCTCCGTGATCTGAGGAACTGGAATCCTGTCTCGCTCCTCAGCACAGACTATAAAATCATCGCCAAAGCCATCTCCCTCAGGCTGAAGTCCTTGCTGGTAGACATGGTCCATCCAGACTAGACCTACACTGTCCCAGGCCGTACCATCTTCGATAACCTCTTTCTGGTCCGGGATCTCTTAGAGCTTGGGTGTAGGGATGGTCTGTCATTCGCCTTCCTGTCCTTGGATCAGGAGAAGGTGTTCAACCGGATGGACCATGGGTACCTCCTTGGCACCCTGTGGGCCTTTGGCTTTGGGCCCTGCTTTGCGGGGTTTCTTCAGGTGCTATACGCCTCCGCAGAGTGCTTGGTCAAGCTCAACTGGACCCTGAACATACCGGTCAGCTTCAGGTGGGGAGTGCCTCAAGGCTGTCTGCTGTTGGGACATCTGTATACTCTAGCCATAGAGCCCTTCCTCCGTCTCCTTCACAAGTGGTTGATGGGGTGGTTCTCCATTAGCTGGAGATGCAGCTGGTCCTGTCAGTGTACGCCACAGACATGTTCCTCTTGGTCCAGGACCCAGGTGACCTGGTGTAGGTGGAGGCCTGCCAAGCTGTCTACTCAACGGCCTCCTCCGCACGGGGCAACTGGGTCAAGAGCTCTGGCCTGGTGGTGGGGGCCGGGTGGCAGGTGAGCTCCCTCCCACCCACGCTTCAGGCCATCAGGTGGAGCATGGGTCCACTGCTCTATCTCTGCATTTTTCTCTCTGCCATGCATCCCTCTCTGCCGGAGAACTAGCAAAGTTTAGAATCCACGGTGGTTGGGAGGTTGCGGGGATGGACAGGACTGCTCTGGTACCTCTCCCTGCATGGGAGGGCACTGGTGCTTAACCAACTGGTCCTGCCCATGCTCCGGCACCATCTCAACATCCTGGTCCTGCCCCTGGGTTTTCTGGCTCAGATCCAGCAGCTGATGCTGCGGTTCTTCTGGCCAGGACTGCATTGGGTCTCTGCAGGGGTTCTCCATCTCCCCCTGGAGGAGGGAGGGCAGGGCATGATGTGCTTGCACACGCAGGCTCATGTCCTCCGCCTCCAGGCCCTGCAGCGACTCCTATACGATGCAGGTAGTCCAGCATGGAGCACGCTTGCGCACACTTTCCTTCGCCGCTTCTGAGGGCTCCGATATGACCGTCAGCTCCTTTATTTGAGAGGTCTTCTGCAAGACCTCTCCAGGCTGCCGGCCTTCTACCAGGACCTCCTCCAGATCTGGAAGCTGCTTGTGGTGACCAGGTCCTTGGGAGCCACTGTGGGGGCAGACCTCCTCGCGGAGCCCCTGCTACACAATCACCATCTACATGTGCAGGTGGCAGAGTCCCCCTCGGTGCGCCAGAGGTTGGTCCTGGCAGAAGTCACCAGAATCGGAGACCTCCTGGACTACAACCAGGGAGACTGGGTGGATCCTCTGGCGCTCACCCAGCGCATGGGGCTCTCCACCTTATATACTCCCTGGCACGTACTTCAGGAGATGAAGGACGCTTTGGCACCCCCTTCTCAGGTGTACCTAAACAGGGTCCTGCAAGAGGGTGCACCCTGCTCATCCCAGGCCCTCCTGATCTCTCCATCGGCCCCCAGACCCATGTACCTTCCCGACCACCTCCCCCTCATCACCCGAGCCAGATGCACGCATTGCAGCCGGTCCCCTCCGAACCGTGCCAAAAAGTCACCTGTACACGCTCGTGCTTCACACGCTGCACTTCCCCACCCTCATATCCTGCCCAGACAACAAGTGGCAGGACCACCTACCACCAATAGAGGGTGGGAGCCCTGGTGGGCCAGTCTTTATTCGACCTTGGTTCCATGGCCCACCAGGGACATCAGCTGGAGAATCCTGCATGGTGCTGTGAGCATGGGCGTGTACTTGGCGCAGTTCACCCCCGTTCCCAACATTTGTCCCTTCTGTGGCGTGAGGGAGATCCTGGCGCACGTCTACCTCAAGTGTGCCAGGCTACAGCCCCTCTTTTGTCTCCTCCAGTACCTCTTGTTGAGGTTCTGGCTGCACTTCTCCCCTCACCTACTAATCTATGGACACCCCATCCATGGCCCCAAAAAGTCACGGGACCTCCTGGTCTACCTCCTCCTGGCTATGGCCAAACTGGCAATTTACAAAACCAGGGAGCAGCGGTTGGCTAAGGGAGGGACCTGTGACTGTAGGGCCTATTTCCATTCCTGCATCCGCTCACGTATCCGGGCGGAGTTCCATTGGGCAGTGTCCGCTGGCTCTCTTGAGACCTTCGGAGGGCAGTGGGTGCTGTCCGGGGTTCTCTGCTTGGTGTCCCCATCCGGTTCCCTTGTTTTAGCCCTTTGACCCTCACACCCGTCCCTGTTTTCTCTTTATGTGTCCCAAGTAACTAGTTGGTTTTCTGGGCTCTGTGGACCCTCCCCGTAGGCTGGGGGGAGGTCCTTTAGATGTGGGCAGGCTGGTGCCCGCCCACCTCCCGAACACCAAATAGGATAAGAGTTTTGCAGTTTGCAGGCTGTGGTCTGTCACACATCATTGTATTCAGAGGGCTTTAGCACATGAAATCTTTAATCACACCTCTTATTAACAAAGGCTGTTAATTATTGCAATGAGCTCAAGTCTCCATAAAACAACACTGTAAACCTCTTCTCCCAATTTTGGCTCTCTTAGCTCATAAATAAAGATGAACAAATTACTGCAGATTTGGTTGGGCTCTACTGTTTTTGCAAGGGCCAGAGGAATGTGGCAGAAAATGGCCAGCCCCCACGTTCTCTCTTTCCTTTATCAAGCACAGAGTGCCTGCACAGGAGCTTCCATAGGAATGGAGCAGTGGACATTTTTTATTTGCCTCTCCAGAGTCTGCTGCAAGTGCAGTGGTGCCTCACATAGTACAAAGAGCAGATCATTAGGATCCACTGTCCCAGGAAGCCTCTGAATGGGTGGAGTAAAAAGAGGTGTTAGTCAACACAATTTTCTCCACCAGCTACTGCTGCCCTTTGCATTTGGATAATATAATATAATACAAATTCCTCTGTATAGTACATACAACTTTGTACCATATTGTACTATTTTAAAAATATTCAGTTTCACTTGACAAGATTCTGTATTACGTAAATGATTTGTACATTACAGGTATCTCACGCTGTGCCTTTGGAAATCTTTTTTTAACTACTATTAAAACCCTCCATATGAATATCCATTTTTTTCCAATAAAGCTGGGAGCCAGAATATACAAAATTAAGATAGCAATTGCATCCTTATATTATCCCTTTGTGTCTAGCAATTGTGCAATTGTGTGTAAAGACAATACAGTCTTTGCTCTAGCAGATTTCAAACACATCTATTCTATTCTATTACTTCAACAAATTGTTTATTCTGATAATAATATCCAATATTATATCATTTAAATGTAGCCTTTTTAGGCTCCTGTCTGCCTGAAATTCTGCAAGGGATGTGTAATATCTGTCAAAAATTGCCACACATTCTTACTGTGAGTCTCCTTTTGCTAATGTGAACTTTAGTTTCCAAGGTTAGCAAAACGGTAACTTCTAGTTGGTAATTTTCTTCAGTCTTCAAACTTCGTTGAAATCTATTGACTGAATACTAATGGAGTAACCACAGAAGGATATTTATCAATAGTTAAAATCCAATAGCCTTTGATTCCCAGAGTGTAATTCTCATAAGGTCATCAGTGAGACTTCCCATAAAGAGGAGATCCGGTAATGAGATCATAACTAGCAACATGTGTCTTAAATAGTAATGGCTATATTGCAGCAGGAAACAAATGAGCCACAGAATATGTGAATGCTGATCCAATACTCATCAGGATGAGTGAACCAAGAGATTAAAGATCTTGTTGCTCTTGTATTGACAATAAAGAAAAATCTATGCAAATATTAGGAATTAAAGAAGCAATCCAATGTATCTGAAAATTTTAATGTTAAAAGCACTTCTCCTTAACTTGTCTCTTTCTCTCTGTTTGTTTCCTTCCTTATTTTTCATCCTCTTTTTTTTTCCCCTGGCCTCTTTCTGTCATTGCTCTCTATCCCAGTTGTCTTGCGGTAATAATAGTCATACTGACAAAGGTGCCTTGTTTTTAGTCATTTTCACCTACTCTTCACCGTTCTACTACTCATAGCACTTCAGGGGGTAGCTGAGTTAGTCTGTTACAGGAAAAAAAACAACAAATGGTCTGGTAGCATTTTATAGACTAACGAAACATGTAAATGGTATCATGAGCTTTCATGGGCACAGTCCACTTCTTCAGATGACCAGAGTTATGAGTTGGGGATATGAAAACTCGAAATAAATAGGAGAGGGGAAGGGGAGGACGGAGAGAAAGAAAAAGGGAGAGGGGAGGGAGACAGAGCATTAGTAAGTATCTGGAGAATGGGTACTTAAACCTAAGCAGATAAAAATCAAAGTCGATAGATTCCTAAAACAGGAAGGATACCAATCAGGGAGCTGTTAGCACCTTCAGTGGTAATTAAGTAGGTAGAGTCCCCACCAGACCATATCACGATTGAGTCCATTAGCATGTGAATTGAATTTGTGGATGAACTGGGATTCCAGGGCTTCTCTGTGTATTTGGCTTGTAGAGCTGGTTTGTGACAAGACAGCTACTTGCAGATCTCAGTAAATCAGCTCCCAGCACAGCAACTTTTGAGGGGTCCACACTGCCAAGGCACTTACTGCGCACTAGCTCTGCAGTTAGTACTAGCTAATCTACCTCTGTGAGAAGCTTAGAAATTGCTGTGCTCTGGATACAGCACTAAGGTGTCAGTGTTGTAACTAGCCTCCAGTACACTTCCCATAATACCTGTTCTTGACTCTCTGGTCATCTCTTTGAACTTTACTGCCTTGCTTTCAGGTGACCAACCCTCAGACCCACCATTTGCATTCTTTTTGAAACTTGAAAGTCCCCTTCCTGTTTGCTTGGTGATGCATGGTGTGTTCTTTCCAGCTAGCCATGAAATGTCTGCCCTTGTACCTTTTCTTTTCAGCTGAGGCATCTGCCAGCTCAGTGTGTTCTACACCTCCCACTGCATATGCCTGCCTGGTGCATATCCATAGGTGAAAGCAGACACAGGAGGAGATGTTCCACAAGCAGATGGACTGCATGCACTCTCTCGTGCAAGAAATCTGGGCCAAGCACCAGGAGTGGATAGTGTAATGGCAGAAGAGAAGAGCTGCCCAGGAACAGCTGGCACATCAGCAGGAGACTATGTTTTGTCCCTGACTGCTGTCATCGATTTCATGATGAGCTGCCTGGAGTGGGCTACCTCCCAGAACCCTGCCATCCCCAATGATACCCAGGTCCCTCACCTCTACCCCCTGGGTTCCACCCCAAGATCCTCAGGGCTTGTCTGGAGGAGGGAACTCAAGGAGAGCCAGAGCCTCCTGGACCTCTGAGGCAGGAGGCAGTTCCACTTGTGTTCCTGAGCCCCTCTTCCCCTTCTGGTTCCCAGTTCATTCCTTCCCTTGTTGTTTTTCCCCAAATAAAAATGGTTGTTCTGTGAACAACGGTCTTTTTATTGCTTGTACTGCAGGGGTCGGGTGGGGTGGGGGATGAAAGGTAAAAACAGGGAATGCAGGGTTAACTTGTTGAGAGCCATGGGAAAGAGTCTCAAACCTGGCCATGCATAAAACTGTCCTTCAGGGCATCTCTGATTCACACTGCCTTTTGTGTTCTCCTGACCATGCTGGTGTCTGGCTGCTCAAACTCTCTAGCGAGGCACTCTAGCCCCACCCTGCCAGAAAGATTTCCCCCCAGTTCTCGCACAGGTTATGCAGCACAACATGCTGCCACCACAATGGAATGTTGCTATCACTGAGGTCCAAGATGGCAGGAGACCCCTGAACCTCCCGTTTAAATGTCTGAATGCACATTCCACCACGATTCTGCACCTGCTCAGCCTATTATTGAACTTCTCCTTGCTGGGGTCCAGGCTGCCTGTGTAGGGCTTCATGGGTCAGGGGAGCAAGGGATAGGCTGGGTTGCCCAGGATCACAATGGGAATGGCCACCTCTCCAACTCTGATTGCCCAGTCAGGGAAAAAAGTACCAGCTTGTATCTTTCAGAAGAGGCAGGAGTTCTGAAAGATGCACATGGCATGCTCCTTTCCCAACTATCCCACATTGATGTTGGTGAAGTGGCCCTTGTGATCCACAAGCAACAGTAGCACCATGGAAAAGTACGCCTTTTGGTTGATGTACTCTGAAGCACAGTGGTGGGGGGCCAGGATAAGGATGTGTACACAATCTCTGACACTCCAAAGTCAGGGAAGCCCATAGTGGCAAAGCCCTCCATCATGTTGTTCACTTTCCCCAGAGTAAGAAACTTCCATAGCAGGATGTTATCAATAGCCTTAGGTACTTCTATGAGAACAGCCCCGAACATAGATTTCCCCACCCTGAACTGATTCCTGACTGAGCGGTAGCTGTCTGGCATGGCAAGCTTCTGTAGAGCAATGGTCATGCACTTCTGCATGGTCACAGCAGGTCTCATGTAGGTACCCTGTTGCCTCAGAGAATGGATGAGCCATTTACAGAGTTCCAGGAATGTGGCCTTGTGCATGCAGAAGTTCTGCAACTACTGCTGCTTCTCCCATCTCTGCATGATGAGGCAGTCCCAACAGTCTGAGCTCATCTCCTGACATCAGAACCAGTGTTACACTGTGTCCAAGGGATTGACTGGTGGCTGTGCTAGGATGAGCACCAGAGCCTGGCTGAGTAGGACCTCCTTGCCACGTCAAGCTTTGCGCTCGTCCTCTTGCAGGTGGAGCAACATGTGTACGCTTTTGAAATACTGCACCATGAGGCACACCATGACACCCATGAGCATGGGCATGAATTCCAGCACCCGGGACTCCATGCTTGCATTGCTCTGGCATCTGTGTGGGCAACCAGGGCATGAAAAGTCATGCACACACTATGGCCCCTTTATGTCATGTGAGGGAAAGAATGCCTTCTGGGATGCAGGCGACATGAGCCCCTGTAACTACCCAATGCCAAGGTTTGGGCCCAGGAGACACTGGAAGCATAGCCTGGACTGCCAAGGTCCCCATGGTGCCTAACTCTCAGTGACTTGGAGGTAGGCTCCGTAAATGTGGATGTGCTATTTTGGACAACATTCAATTCTTGCTCATAATGAGGACATGGACCTTCACCTTCTCAACATTGGGAGACCAGAAATCTCCCATAGTAGATTCAAGCTTATCTCATAGTATAGATGTGCCCTAAGTGTTTATATCCTACGCATTCACAAATTACTATTTGAGGTCTAATACAAAGCCAACAGAAATTATTTTCATTTGCAAACTCAAAACTTGCACTTTAAAGCAAGGAGGTGATGGGTTTGAAAATTAAGAGAAAAATTCCACTTGCTGTTAGAAGTATTCTTGAGCAGAATCATGCACACTTATAGAATCACCCTCCCTCACATCTGAAATATTGTGAAAGGGAAATAATGCATGGTTGCTTATTAAGAGTTTTGAGAAATACCCAGTGATAGTCTGAAACACTGGAAGATTGGCTCTGCTACTTACATTTAATGTACATAATTTATTCTCTTTACAAATGAGTACAACTGTAGTCCATGCCATTGTTTTCTGTTTATAGAGATTTAGGGGTTCCCTCTTTGTGAGAAGCAAAAGGTAGATATGGAGTACTAGGATGGGAGCAATGATTGCCCTTTAGTTTTTAAAACAAGAAGAATCATCCCAAACCAGAAAGGAACATCAAAAGATGTGATAGAGTCTCAATTACGGGATAATATAAAGGCAGAAAAGTACTCATTAAACCTCAGAACAAGTTCCCTGTATTTTCCTTCCCATTACGAGCAGATCAATTTTTGGAAGACCTGTGCACTACTGAAAGGGTATGCAACAAGTTAATAAGAGGAAGCAAACACAAATTTTATAAAAGTAGATCAGAAAATATCTATCATTTGATGCATACTGATCTGGAACTCTAGAAGTCCTTTAAATCACATGTGTTGCAGTGGTAATAAAACCCCTATAAATAAACTATTGCTATATCCTGAATAACTTACATTTCCAGAAGTGTATTTTCCTCTTTCTTTCTTCCTTTGAGCACAGTATATCTTGATTCAAACTGAAAGAGTGCTATCTATTTGTCCATGTCTGGCTTCGTATAATACCTATCACTATAGAATAAAACCACTGTAAGATTTATGTTGGAAGATGCCAGACCCTGCATGACCACAAACATTGCATCATGAATTCATGTGTTTTTTGACGATCTACTGCTCTCACTGCCACAATGGTATGAAAACATTAGACAAATAATGTTTACTCTCAGAAGCAAAGATATTTGGACAGCTTGAGAGTCATGTATTTACCAGTGTTTAATGCTTCAATATGTACAAATAGTGTGAGGGGTCTCTCTCGTAATAATTATTAGGAACATAATAGCTGAAGAAACTACTCTCTTGTCATTAAAATGAATGGCAAGTTGAATTGTAATTACTGTAACAAAATTTGAACACACAGAGCCTGATTCTCCATTTTGCTGCAGCTTGTGTGCAACTTTAGTGTAAATTCTTTTACCATTCTAATTTCATGGAATTCAACACGCCATTCTTGTTCATTTTGCATAGAGAATCAGGTCCATACATTTTCACTGAAGGGAAAAATTAAGTCTCCACAATCATGTATGAATATTGCTAAAATAACTGATAAAGTAACCTGGTTCACCTAATGCTTTAAAAAAGTGTTTGGTATTCAGACTCAATACCCATAGAAAAGTCACATGAAAATACAAGAGAGGGATTATTCTTCACAGCTAGACTTTGTGAGACAGGTAAGAATGCATTTACAAACTGATTTGAATAATGGGGGTGTTTCTGAGCATAGAAACCCAGAAATGAAGGTCTGAAAGGGACCTCAAGAGTTTGTCTAGGTCACACCCTCTCCCACCCCCACACTGAGGATTCCTTATACTTACACCATTCCTCACAAGATATGGCCCATGGGCTGGATCTAGCCTGCAAGACTTTTGATTCAGCCCATGGCCTCACTGCTGCGTCCCTGTCCCTAGGTCAATTGAGACCTGAGGAGAGCGTGCAAAGTAATTCGCTGTTCAGTTGGCTTTCCCTCCTGTCCCCTGTTAGGGTGCAAAGCACCTAGAGGGAGCCACTAGACATTTTGAATAGTGAATGACTTTGCATACTCCCCCCTCTCAGGTCTCTATTGGCCTTGGGGCGAGGGAGCACACGAAGTTTCCTCCCTCCGCCAAGGGCACACAGTGACTAGAGGGAACTGCCAGCTGTTCAAAGTTGTTGGTGGTTATCTCTAGGCTTTGCATGACCCTGGCAGGGCAGGGGAGGGGATGAGAGACTTTGTACACTCCCTTGCCCTCAGGCCACTCAGAACCACCACAGAAGAGCTGTCACATTCTTGACATGTTCAAATTGTGATCCACTATAGCCAGTCCCATCCTTACAATTTATGGGTCCCGATGCAAATTACCTGAGGCTGTCTGCCCTGCCACTCCCCATATGGCTTCTGCTAGGGTTTGGGGTTTCCCAACTCTTCCCTCCTACCTCTCTTCCCCAGCGTGATCCCTGCCATGGCTGGGGTCTTCCCTTGCACATTGCCTCCTCCCTGCATGGCTACTGCGAGCGCTCAGGGTTTTCTGGGGGCTGGCACACAGCCACAAAGCCTCGGGACTCCTCTCCACTCCTCTCCACTCATGTGGCAGAAAGGAGCTCTCAGCTCAGTGGCTGGCTGGCCAATAGGAGCATGTGGGCAGAGAGGAGGGGCCAGGGAGAAGGTAGTCCTGCTGCCAGCTAAGAGAACAGCTGGGGAAAAAGGGTTGGGTCAGAAAAGGGACCAGCAGATTGGGGTGAAAGCCATCCATAGGCACACCAGCACACACAGCTATATAGAGGCACCCCAAATTTGGTTCCTCAAATTTTCAGGTGCCCTACACATCTGTTTATATTGTGTATGCCTAAGGATGGCCCTGACTATAGCCCTCACATACTTCTTTGCACAACAGTGGCAGTGGTGCTCCAATGGGAAAGCAAAATATACAGCATTGATACAATGATCTTTGCTCAAAAATAATTGAATGCTTAAATTTGGTGACTTTAAAAAGTAGATAAGAGTGACTACTGTTTCAGTAACAGGGGAAGGTGTGTTGGAAAGGAGGAGAAACACTTAAGAACACAAAAGAGACACATGGAAGAGAAGGCATTATAAAGTGGTACGGACAGAGTCTTTGGGCTTATCAAAATAATGCAGATCACAAAGGAATCTTCCTTGGCTATCATACAATGTCTTTGAGGGTCTTCTTTTTAAAATTTTAAAACCATATGGTAAAAATATAATCATCTTTCCTGCTGAATCATTCTTTCATGGAAAACAAATAATGATGACGGTTTCACGAAAACATAAACATTAAAGTTGTTCACAAGTATTGCAGTAATGGGTACATTAAAAGATAGATGGATATTCTGTTCCCAGACACATTCTGCAACTCCTGTTGGACCAATTTTTCTGCTTTCTTAACTTTGTTGACTGAAGTAGAATTACACCATCAAAGATATGACTTTCTAATTTTAACAAGAGTTATGAATGTGCATATAAAGGCAAAATTTTGCCCCCAAGAGATTTTTTTTGTAAGGATTGGAGGAAATTTGGAACATAATGAAATTTTAGATTATTCATCTCTCCTTCATTCTTTAGTTGAAAACAATGGGCCAAACTTGAAGGCTTTAAGTCACTATTTGAGAATTTCAATAACATCATCATACACAGGTTAATAGTCTATTACAGGGCTGCGGGGGCATGAGTGAGGTTCCGTGGGCTGCAATGTGTAGGAGGTCATTCTACATAATCATGACAGTCCCTTCTGATATTACAGTCTATAAGTCCAAATCTTCAGCTGATGTAAATGTCATAGCTACATTGATGTCTACTCTGATTTTCTGCAGTTGAGAATGTGGCCCAGTGGTATACATTTAAAAATACTTTTGGAAGCTGATGATGGTGATACATCTAGGTGATTTTTTTTTTCCTGAGGCAACATAAGTATCCTAAATGTGTGAAATGGAGCCTAATTGAATAATGGCTCTAAATTTTTGAGACATCATTAAATACAAGATCTGAATAAGACACAATGGGATACTGTTAGTTATTTATACAGAACAGAAATATTTAATCTTGTCAAATTATGTTCTCCATCAACATGTGCATATAAGCTATATTAACATTAATAGGAATTAGGCATGGGCATCAAGGGGAGAATGGACTCTTGAGGGAGCAGAAATTGAGCCTTTGAAAGATCTTTCTTTGACTGATCTCTATATAATGCGATGTCAGCTGGCAAAGAAGGATTGGGATCAAATACAAGATATAGGATTAGAATTTATTAAATGCTTTTGTACAATATGTGTATAACTCTTTCAAATGCCACATTTCTGACAGCTTTTCTTTATCATGAAAAATGAGTTCATTGAATGAATCAGCAAACAAAGCTAACAACTGGCTCAAAAGAGATATTATAAATAACATCCTTTTTAGTTTGCTATTGTTACATTTATGATGTATCAGCACTTTCCTTATGTAATTTCTGTTTCTTAGCGGGTTGTAACTCATCTATAAATATTGTCTCTTAGCTGAAACATCACATGAAGTTTAGATGGGGCAAACTTCTCATTTGCTGTGCATTCCAAGGGATATAGCTAATGTGCTGAATTAAGATCTCAGGGCACATGACATTTCCCTTTCTCCCTCTCCCGAATAGCTTGCCAAACTTTCCTCCCTGTCTTTCACCCACTTGTTCCCCATTCCTCCCACTTATAAAATAGGAGCCCAAAATGTTGGAAATTTCTCAGTGGAGCCCAAGTGCATCACTCACTGCTAGTCTTTGGGAATTCTGAATTTCCTAATAACTGACCCCCTCCTGTAGAGCATAATTTTGCCTTTTTTAGGGAATTCTCCTGTGCACAAGATTTCTCACTCCAGGAGTTCTTATCAGAATGGACATGGTGTACTCTTGGGTAGAAATAATAGTGAATTCCCAAAGTGTTAGTAAATTTAGAATGAGTGGCATGTAGAAATGTAAAGTTGCCAATAAATCTGCTGTGCAGCCATCACAATAGATAGAGGCAGGGGGAAAGAAGTAAAGAGAGAGCTCTGGAATAAGGTCAAGAGTGGAAGTAGGAAGTAGGTTGGGACTGAATAAGTGAATGTATGCTAGTCTCAACAAGGAGTTGGATTCCATTCAGGTGATGGGCAAAAGTATTTGCTGTGTCTGAATCCATTTATTTATTCTGGATACCCATAGGACTTTTCTGTGACTGGCAGAGAGCTGGCCACTTGAACCTTTTCATTTGACCACTCGAGACCATTCCAGACCAGGAGGTAACTATTGTTTGGGGCATTATCTCTCATTGCATAGCTATGTGTGCTTCAGATCTTAGATGAAAGCACTTTGCAATCCTCCTTAATCAGACAGATGTGTTGTATTGGAACCACCACAGAATGGGAAGTGATTGTCTAGAGAAGAGTACTGCTGAAAGGGATTTAGGAGTCATAGCGGACCACAAGTTAAACATGGTTCCACAGTGTGACATTGTTGCAAAAAAAGCAAACATGATTCTGCTGGGATTCATTAACAGGAGTGTTGTGAGAAAGACACGAGAAGTTATTCTTCTACTCTAGTCTGCGCTGATCAGGGGACCACATTTCAAGAAAGATGTGGAGAAATTGGAGAAGGCCCAGAGAAAAGCAACAAAAATTATTAAAGGTCTTGAAAACATGAGCTATGAGGGAAGACTGAAATAATTGGAATTGTTTAGTTTAGAAAAGAGAGAACTGAGAGGGGACATGATAACTGTTTCAAGTATCTAAAAGGGTTTTGCCAGGAGGAGGGAGAAAAATTGTTTTTCTTGGCCTCTGAGGATGGAACAATAAGCAATGAGCTTAAATTGCAGCAAGGGAGGTTTAGGTTGGACAATGGGAAAAACTTCCACAAACTTCCTAAGTAACTGAACTGCTAACTAAGGTTATGTCTATACTACAAAGAAAAGTCAGAAAAAGATATGCAAATTGCGAATGGCGATTTGTGTATCTTTTTCTGCTTTTCTTTCGAAAGAGACTTTTCTGAAATTTGGCACGTCTTCACGGCACCAGTTTTGGAGAAACCTTCCTTTTTGAGTTATCCTTTCTTCCTTGTGAAATGAGGTTTACAGGGATGGCAAAAAAAGTGTCTGCTTTTTCGGAAATGTTTCTGAAAAAGCATATGTGTTCCTTAGACACGGCATAGCTTTTCTGGGATACTGGAGGTATCCCAGAAAAGAGCTGCAGTCTAGATGTAGCCTACGTAATACTGAAGTAGAAATACTGCAATACATGAGTGGTAGAAAATGTACTAGGTATAGCAGCATAATTATACCATTTAGACCTTTATGAAGTGTGTAAGGAAAAGAAAGGCGAAAATTCTGTGTTCACACTAGATATGTATTCATCAACTGTGCAATAAGTATATGGACTAGCACTTGATGAAGAACTTTCAGAATGAAAAATATTGGGGCCTGTCTCCTGTTTACATTTCATACCAAATCAAGCACCACAATTAATCATGGTCTTTTTCAATATTTGTTTTAAATTTCTGATTCATCATTGCAATTTTTCAGACTAATTTATGTTTGCCTTTTAGTTTAGTTTAAGCAAATTGATTTTCCTATAGGACTTCAAGCCACAGAAAAGTTTAATGCTATTGAAAAATAACTGGGAGATGAATTAGTTTTGTTAAAAAATCTGTACAGGGTTGTGGGAATAAAATGAAAACCCAAAATATTAAGGTCATCCATGAAGCTGCATGTAAATTTCACTTTAGATAAAGGTAAAAATATCAGATTATGTGGAAAAAAAGTTGTTTTTTAGTGTTTTGACCTGCAGAGCTTAGTGGGGTGTACTAGTGAGGAATATTGTCATCAGCCTGTAGATTTGAGAGGGAAATAAATCCTGATGGAGAGCCATGCACAGAACTATTTTTCAGTAAGCAAGATGGCACATTTTTGCTTATTACTCACATCAGCATTTCCCAATGACTTGAAGAAAAGACAGTTTTACAACCTTGCATGGCACAAAGGTTAGATGCTAATCAACTATAGTGAACACAGTGTGGTTGGCAATTTTATTGATATAATTCTAGCTACTTTGGTTATCATAGTATCTCAATTTGTACTGGTCATATTACCTTGCATAGCTGCCGTCAAAATAAAAATCTTTTCTACAACCATCAGATACTTGAATGCAAAGGATGAGCCCTGGTATTCGATCTTTTCTGTAAGTGAGAATCCAATTATTTTTATGTCATTTTCAGACACCCCTTTTCAATGTTCTGCTACTTTCTGATAGCAAATCAGTATTGCAGCCATGTGATGTATGAAGTACAGGCAGAGCAAGATGAATGTGGCCATTCTCGTTAAATGGGGCACTGTTTGCTATATGGAAAGAAGATGTATTACTGGTGCTGAATGATGTGTATATTCTGCAACATCTTGTAACCACAGTCCATTAGAAATTATTCCCCTCACAATACAGTACGGTCCGAATTGGTTCATATTTCTTTAGAGCACAAGGGTAAGAAAGAGGCTTATGACTGAATGACCTGACCCTGGTCAACTCCACTGCCTGACTTGTGTCAGTAGTAATCTACATCAGACCTGCAGATGCCCAAATATCAAGCAGGGCTCTTTTAACACTGGTGACTTGTAGTTAAAGCACAAGATCTAAAAATAAAGACTGTATATCAGTGTCACGGCATGAAAAATTGTATTTTGCCAGAGTTTATAAGAACCAGGGGTCTGACTAATGTTTTACAGTAAAGTTTTTTTACTGCCATTTGTTTAGTACATAGCACAGGGTTGGCAACATTCTGCTCTGATAATTTGTCTCTTTCTTTGGTACTGGTGACAAATACCAGAGGAATATTTTTTATAAAAATAATGTTTACATACTTTGATTAAACAAATACTGAATATGCACAAAAGAATGTTTTAGGAGAATGTTAGTCTGATATATTTACCTGTTGACTCCAAGGCAAAGGGAATAACCAGCAATGTGCCCATACAAATTGGGGGTGGGTGGGAGGAGTTTCAGTCCCCTCCCCCAACTCCTCCTAAAAGGTGCCTGGGAATGGGATGCTCAGGACTAGAGTAATCCTGGATAGGGAAATGGGGCACCCTTAGCCAGTCTCTTTCACTTGTCTGCTGATTGTGTCTCTTTTCTGTATGGTTTTATGAGAAGCCATCCCATTCCAGGCACATCCCATTTTCCTGGCACAACCAAACACTTACCTTGGTTTATGTTAGGATAAGAGGAAGCTGCATTTCGAATTTGGTGGCCCAAGCTCTTACCCTTTAGGAGGAGTTCTTGAACAAACAGATGCATGCACAGGCACATAGGGTACATCTACACTTGCTCCTTAGTTCGAACTAGGGATGCAAATGTAGGCGACCGAAATTGCTAATGAAGCGGGGATTTAAATATCCCATGCTTCATTAGCATGATCTCACTGGCGCTTTACTCTGCTCAACAGCTGTTTCAAAAGTGAAAGTGCACACCGGGATGCTTTAGTTCTAACCAAACCCCTTGGTTCGAATTAATGTTACTCCTCATTTTTTGAAGGAGTAACATTTTTGAAGGGGTAACATTCAAGTTGTTTTTTTGAAAAACTTCCTTTTGTTTTTTTTTAAATCTGCTGCCTATTAATTTCATTTGGGGACCCTTAGTTCTCATACTTCTTTCAATAATAAGAATATAGCAGTAGGGATATATTATAGACCACCTGATCAGGACAGTGATAGTGACTATGAAATGCTAAGGGAGATTAGAAAGAGTATCAAAATAAAAAACTCAGTAATAGTGGGGGATTTCAACTATCCCCATATTGACTGGGTACATGTCAGCTCAGGATGGGATACAGAGATAAAATTTCTTGATACCTTAAATGACAGCTTCTTGGAGCTGCTGGTTCTGGAACCCACAAGGGGAGAGACTGTTCTTGATTTAGTCCTAAATGGAGGATATGGTTCAAGAGGTAAATATAACTGGACTGCTTAGAAATAGGGACCATAATGTAATAAAATTTAACATCCCTGTGGTGGGAAAAAATACCTTAGCAGCCCAACACTATGGCATTTAATTTCAGAAAGTGAACTACACAAAAATGAGGAACATAGTTAAACAGAAATTAAAATGTACAGTGACAAAAGTAAAATCTCTGCAAGATGCATGGAAACTTTTCAAAGACAAACTTTTCAAAGAGAGGCACAACTTAAATGTATAGCCCAAATTCACAAACACAGTAAGAGAACCAAAAAAATGCCACCGTGGCTTAACAACCAAGTAAAAGATGCAGTGATAGATAAAAGATACCTTTTAAAAAGTAGAAGTCAAATCCTAGTGAGGAAAATGGAAAGGAGCATAAACTTTGTCAAATTAAGTATAAATATATAATCAGGAAAGCCAAAAAGGAGTTTGAAGAGCAGCTAGCCAAAAACTCAAAAAGTACAGGCAACCCCCGACTTATGACTGCCCGACTTACGACCCTCTGCATTTTCGACCGTTTTTTTCATGCAAGATAGCTCCTAAAACCCCCCAATTTACATCCTCAGCTCACATTTACAACGGTGTACAATGCAGACTCCACACATCATCCCAAAACAGTAAATGCACAAGGTCGGTCAGACTCGCCAGTCTGCAGCTGCTGCTTGAACTGTGTGCATCTCCGCCACATCGGTCTTCACTTTTTAGTCATTTTTGTGCATTATTTGAACTATTTAGTTTAGTTTTCCTCCATTTCTGTAGTCAATTTTGGCATTTTTTGGATATGAAATGGGTTTCCAGGAATGGAACCACCATTTAAAACATTGCACCTATGGGAAATAAGGGTTCAACTTATGACGGCTTGACTTACAACGGTTCTCCAGGAACCAATTATGTCATAAATGCGAGGGTTGCCTGTAATGCTAAAATGTTTTTTAAGTACATCAGAATCAGGAAGCCAGCTAAACAGCCAGTGGGGCCCTTGGATGATCTAGATGCTATAGGAGCACTCAAAGACAATAAGGTCATTGTAGAGAAACTATGAATTCTTTGCTTCGGTCTTCACGGCTGAGGATATTGGGAAGATTCCCAAACCTGAGCCATTCTTTTTAGGTGACAAATCTGAGGAATTGTCCCAGATTGAGGTGTCATTCGAGGAGGTTTTGGAACAAATTGATAAACTTAACAGTAACAAGTCACCAGGACCAGATGGCATTCACTCAAGAGTTCTGAAAGAACTCAAATAGGAAATTGCGGAGCTATTAACTGTGGTTTGTAATCTATCGTTTAAATCAGCTTTCATACCTAATGACTGGAAGATAGCTAACATGATGCCAATATTTAAAAAGGGCCCCGGAGGTGATCCTGGCAATTACAGACCAGTAAGTCTAATGTCAGTACCTGGGCAAATTAGTTGAAACTATAGTAAAGAATAAAATTGTCAGACACATAGATGAACATAATTTGTTGGGGGAAAGTCAACATGGTTTCTGTAAAGAATCTGCTTTAAACTAATCTGCTAGAGTTCTTTGAGGGGGTCAACAAACATGTGGAAAGGGTCCCACATGAAGAGAAATTAAAAAGACTGGGACTTTTCAGCTTACAAAAAGAAGAGACAAAGGGGGGATATGATAGAGGTCTATAAAATCATGACAAGTGTGGAAAAAGTGAATAAGGGAAAGTTATTTACTTCTTCCCACAATAAGAACATAAGAACGTCCATACTGGGTCAGTCCAATGGTCCATGCAGCCCAGTATCCTCTCTTCCTCCCCCAACCCAAAAGTTTCCCCAGTTCCTAATAAATCTAAACCCCTCCCCTCTACGCCATCATCTCATCCACACATTGAGAGTCTGAAGCTTTGCCTGCATACCTGGCCCTGTGCATGGAACTGGAAGCATTTCAGAGAATGCTAGCATAGAGGTTCTGGATTTCAATCTCTTTCCTAGCAGTCTAAATTTGGCCTCCAGAATTTCTTTTCTACCCTTCCCTATGTCATGTACCACAACCACCAACTACTCCCCTGCACTACACATAAGTCTATCTAGATGTCTCGAAAGATGCGCAACCTTTGCACTAGGAAGGGAAGTCCCCATATGGTTCTCTTGGTCATCACAAACCCAGTTATCTGTGTTTCTAATGATCAAATTCTCCATTACTAACACCTGCCTTTTCCTAATGACTCAAGTTCCCTCCCCTGGAGATGTATCCTTAGTGCAAGTCCATAATGTACTCTGGAAGGAGGGTCCAAACTATGGGATCATTTCCCTCTGCTTCAGTTGACTATTCTCGTTCCCTGAGCCTTTCATCCTCCTTAACACCACAGGGGCTGTCTGACTAAAGGTGGGACAGTTCTACAGTGTCCCTGAAAACCTCATGTACATAGCTCTCAGCCTCCCTTAACTCCTCCAATTCAGCCACCCTGGTCTCCAAAGCCTGTACGCGGTCTCTGAGGCTCAGGAGGTCCTTGCACTGAATGCACACATATGCCACTTGTCCATAGGGCAGGTAATCATACATGCTCCATTGGGTGCAATAGACAGGATAGCCCACACTCTGCTGCTGGGCTTCTGCCTGCATTCTCTCTTACAGCTAATTAGGTTATTGATAGGGTTTTTATTTTATCAAGCAGTTTTGGTTTTAATTATTTTAAAAGTTGTAAAGAATGGCAAGAGTACCTCGCCCCCCTCCAACTCACCCTCTAAACTCCCTCATGAAACTCCCTGTTAGCTGCCCCTGTTCGCAAAGCTCCCTGGTCACTTACTAACTGGCTTTATAAAGCCCTGGCCTTCCTGATAGCCCCAGCCCCTGGCTAAGGCCTGACCAATGAACAGAGGATTCTAGATTTCAAATCTTCGTTAAGAAGCTCATAGCTTCCAACTGTTAACCACAGCACACAGGCCTTCAAACAAATAGCTCAGCACTTGATAGGGATGGGGGTGCAGAATCTGGGTGGGAGGTCGGGTGCAAGAGGGCGTGAGGGGGTGAGGTATGCATGGGAGGTAGGGTGGAGGAACTGGCTGGGAGTAGGATGTCTGGCCAGTGGGAGGAGGCAGAAGCAAGGGAGGGTGCAGGGTGTAGAGTGTGGCCAGAAGGGAGAGTACAGGAGCAGGCTAAAGGGAGGGTGTGTGGCTAGTGGCAATGGATGGTGTAGGAACAGGTTGGGGGTGGATAGGGTGTCTAGCCAGGGGGGAGGTGCAGAAGCAAGGGTGGGTGCAGGAGCTTGCCAATCCCTCCTCTCTGGCCACTATGCATGCCAACCTATCTCCCCCCCCGGCTGATATACTCACCACCCTCTTCCCTCTGACTGCGACACTTGCGACCCCGCCAGCCACTATGTCCTACCACCAACTTGCTCCTGAACCCTCCATTGTCCATGTACCCTCCCCCCTGGCCAGACACCCTACCGCAGCCTGCTCCTTCACCCTCCCTCCTGGCCTGACTCTGCACCTTCACCCTCTCCTGCACCCTACCTCCCACCCAGACCTTGCACTCTCCCCCCTCCTACACCCCACCTCCCACCCAGATCCTGCACCCCCATCCCTATCTCACTCACTGACAGAGACGGGAGGTGGGGCATGCACAGTGGGGGGAGGGAGAAGGAGAGGCAACATGTCTCCCACCTCCACAAAGCCCCGGGGGGTGTGGGGGAAAAGGCTACATTGCTGAAGATGGAGGTGGAGTTGGCACGCAGATTACGTGATGATGTTACTCTGTCGTCCTGCAGGAAAATTTATATATATATGAAGAGAGAGAGAGAGAGAGAGAGAGAGAGAGAGATGAGATACATACTAACAGACCTTTACCATCTCCTGACATCCCTAAGAGCCTCCCCACATCCCCTTCAAAACCCAGAGTCCCCTCCCAATACCCCATATCCCTTCAGCACCTCCCCACCCCACCCCACATTCCCTGAGCACTGCCTCCCCACGTCTTCTTCAAATCCCAGAGCCCCCTTTCAATACCCCACATCCCTGAGCACTGACTCCCCACGCCCCCTTCAAATCTCAGCGCCCCCTCCTTGCTCCATATCTTTTTAATTCTTCCCTTTCCCATGTCCCAGTGTGCAAAGCCCTCTGAATACCAAGTGCTCCCAGCACCCTCTATTGTCCTGTCAGCCCCTGCCCCAGACTTCTGTGGATCCCCATCCCTAGCTCAGGCATGCACCCGCCTGGGGTTCCCTTCTGCCTTCTTCTCCTGTGCATACACGCTCCCCTCACTCAGCTCTCCGGCACACCTCCGCTCTCTCCTTTATGGCCCTGGGGCCACAAACTGCAAGCTCCAGGCCCTTCATGCAGCTGCACCAGGTGCGGGCTCTGGCAACGGCCTGAGCCCAGGGCAGGTAGGTCAGCGGCTCAGGGCCAGGACAACTTTCCCAGAACCCCATGCTCAGAGCAACAGACCCTGCGGGCCCAAAACTACCATGGCAAGGGGAGGGGCAGGGGACTGCTGGGGGAGAGATGAAGCCGAATGGCTCCCTGCCTTTCTGGAGCACCAGGGAGAGGAGAGGGGGGAGGCCGTGCAACTGAGAATGCAGGGAGAGGTGGGAGGTGGGATGCAGATGACATCATGATGTCACACTGTCATCCTGCAGGAAATTTTATTTTTTTATATATAAAGAGAGACAAAGTACATTGGGCAGCTGAAATTTTCCATTTTAAAAAAATGATCAGAAGCTATAGTCACCCAGCTGTAATACTCAGTCCAACAGTTGAACAGAACAGATTAGCTTCTCTCACATGTGGTAACATTTTTCAGTCATGCCCATGACAGAGAATTTAAAGTTTGGTGGATATGGTGTGAATCAATATAACTTCTAAAAAGTGATCGACCATGAACTCTCAAAAGTCAGAGCTCTGACTCTGCAGTGGGATATGTTCCAAAAGTTGGTAGAATTCACTTTGTCAATTAACTATCTGGCCAAACATATTTTATACAAGGATGGGAAAAGGCATATTGATTTGCTTGACTTAAATAATAATTTTCTTTTTGAATGACATATAATATGTATTTAAAATATGCTAGGGCACATCTACACTAGCTCGTTAGTTCGAGCTAGGTAGGGTAATGAGGGCAATCGGAGTTGCAAATGAAGCCCGGGATATTTAAATCCCGGGCTTCATTTGCAACTCCGGTTGCCCTCATTACCCTACCTAGCTCGAACTAGCGAGCTAGTGTAGATGTACCCCTAGTGTTTTATTAAATGTCAACTATTTTTTTCTGTATTTGGCGTATATGCGGCCTGATCCAAAGTTGTCTATAGTCAGCGGGAATATTTCTATTGATTTCAATAGGCTTTCGATCAGGTCGGCCCATGGAGACTGCATTATAGCTTCAAAGTAAAGGAAAGACAGACAGAGAGAGAGGGAAAGAGTTTTTCATGGCTGTACACATAAAGGGCTCTTGAATAAAAAAATGTCAAGAGGAACAATCTTTTTTCTTTTTTTTTATGTCCAGACATTAGGAAATGTATTACTGAATCAGGCTCTTATTAATGGTGTGTGATATTTTTGTGGGAGCTGGAGATATTACAAAGCTAATTATTTTATTTTATTTTAAGACTAACACATAATATTTACAAATGAAAATACATCATTAGGATTAAATACCTGGGGGAGAGTAGTACATTTTTAGTGTTCATAAAATATTGCAGAAAATATCGATAGATACACAGTTTTAAGTACAGAAAGTTAGTAGTATTTTACAGAAATATACAAAAGTATGTATTTGCTCTTCTTGATTACAAACTTCTCACTCTAGTGCTTTTTTATTGAAACATGGGTAGCCATGTGAAGTTAATGACTCTCCTCTGTTTCTCACAAATAATGGCAAGGACTGATTTCTTCATGTCTGTGACAGTAAGTCACAATGATATATTTTTAACAATCTTGCATTATTAGCATACTGCATATGGGTGTATGGGACTACAGACATATGGTGGTTGGTATAATTTAATTTGGTATAAATTCTGATATACTGTAATGCAGTATCTATTTATTTTAATACATAAAATTATAAGAATTTAGTAAAAAAACCCTTTAGTCTGAAGAACAAAGTGGGTTATCTGTAAAGCCCTGCATGGATACAAATTTCTACCCACGGAAGTGGATATCCATGGATAGAAATTGGTATCTACTTACCTGTGGGGCTCCACCTCCTGAAGACACTGTGGCCACAGGAGAAGAACATGGTGCCACTGCTCCCAGGAGCCCTGTAGCGACATCTTCTCACACCCAGGCGTGAAACTGTACCACCCAGGCGTGAAACTCACCCCCGCCACCTGCTACGTTCATTGTATCAAACTGAATTCATTTTAATGTTATAGTATGTTTTTCTCTCTCAGAAATTCTGTCAAACACAGCGGATAATGTATTAAGGCCTGTATCTTATTGGCCTTCTGCTTGAACTTGTTGAGATTTCAACCTGGGCCATTGCTTGTTGTGGTAACAGTTTCCTTGTCCTTCGTATTTTTCCAAAAGGTTAAGAAATTCATGAGGACTCAAATCATGCAGGCTTCCTACTTTCCCTTTCCATGATTGTAGAAACACGTGGGAAGCAGATACCACTCCCCAAGTGCCTCTGAGACCTGATCATTGTGTTCACAGAATCAATCAATAGTAAACATATTAAGAATAATTTGAAGAGATCTCAATCTTTGACATATATTTTTCAATGCGCTATATGTGTATCTACACAGAAGGGGTGGTGTGTGTCTTTGAATGGAGGGGTGGAGTCTTTGAATGACTTTCTAGTACATTAAATCAGTGCTATCTGGAATGTAGGCATCTGGAAAACTGTAGAAAACCGGCACATTTCTTACTCCGGGAAAAGCAAAACAAAACAAAACCAAAAAAGGAAATTGGCCCTTTAAGTGCCGGGCTGCTCCTCAGATGAGCGTGCAGCATGTACCTAGGGGAGGGGCGAATGGCAGCCAGAAGCAAGCAGCAAGCATCTTGGCTCCCACCATGGCTCCTGGCACCCCTAGGAGGCCAGCTCCCGTGCGGCTCCTCCTCTCCCCCCCCCCCGGCAGGTCGCCCCCTGCCATCTCTGCCTCCCGCCCCCCAGTTTCCACCCCTCCTCACCAGGCTGCATCATGCCCCCCCTGCAGCTCATGCTCCCCCCCCAGCAAGCTACATCCCAGCCCCCGCACAGCTCCTGTGCCCCCTGCCCTGCCGTAGGCCCCGCACGGCTCCCGCCCCACCTCAGATAACGAGAATTTTTACGTTACCGGCACGCCCTAATCCCCAGGCATGCTGGATAACACATGTTTTACTGTACTTGTTTTTATGTGTTTGTGCAGGGAGATGCAGTTGCTTCTGAAACAGTTGCCGGAGATAGCATAAGAACATAAGAAGGGCCATAGTGGGTCAGACCAAAGGTCAATCTAGCCCAGTATCTTGTCTTCCAACAGTGGCTAATGCCAGATGCCCAAGAGGGAGTAAACAGAAAAGGTAATCATCAAGTGATCCCTCTCCTGTCCAGACCCTGACAAATTTCCAGACCCTGACAAATAAAGGTAGAGGCACTATTCCTACACATTCTGGCTAATTAGTATTGATGGACCTAACCTCCATGAATTCATCTAGTTCTTTTTTGAACCCTGTTAAAGTCCTGGTCTTCACAACATCCTCTAGCAGGGAGTTCTACAGATTGACTGTGTGCTGAGTGAAGAAAAACTTCCTTTTGTTTGTTTTAAACCCACTACCTATTAATATAATTTGGCGACCCCTAGTTCTTATGTTATGGGAACAAAAAATAACTTTTCCTTATTCACTTTCTCCATACTTATGATTTTATAGATCTCTATCATATCTCCCCTTAATCTTCTCTTTTCTAAGATGAAAAGTCCCAGTTTTTTTTAATCTCTCGTCATAAGGCACCCATTCCAAACCCCTAATCATTTTTATCACCCTTTTCCAATGCCAATATATCTTTTTTGAGATGAGGCAATCACTTTTGTATGCAGTATTCAAGATGTGGGTGTACCATGGAATTATATAGATGCAATAAGATATTCTCTGTTTTCTTCTCTATCCTTTTTTAAATGATTCCTAACATTCTGTTTGCTTTTTTGACTGCTGCTGCACACTGAGTGGATGTTTTCAGAGAACTATCCACAATAATTCCGAGATCTTTCTCTCTTCACTGGTGTCAGCCGGTGGTCAGGGCAGTGAGTGGTGTGTGTGAGCTATACACCCGAGACTTTAACTGCTAGGAGTGGGGTCCCTTAGCAGTGGGCAACCTGGAGGAGGTTGACGGGTGCCCCAAAGAGTTTAACGTCCGTGTCTTTACTGCTAGGATCGGGATCCTTTGCAGTGGGCAGCCAACAGGCTGACAGACGCCCCAGAGTTTAACAGGGAGAGCTTTACACTTCAGACTTTGACTGCTAGGACACAAAGTCCTGTCGCAGTGGGCAGCCTGGGGAGGCTGAGAGGTGCCCCAACGGATCTGTCCCCTGGAAGCGACACGATCCAACGCTCAAGCTCTCCCTATATCTGTCCCTTATGACCAGCTGGAGTTCTTTTGTTTGTGTTCGGTTCGGGTACAGCAGCACGGGTTCAAGTCAGAAACTCAAACCACACTTGCTTATTTGTAGGAGAAAGAAAAGAAAGAAGAAAGAAAACTTGGTTCAATATATATATTTAAACTTATAAAGTGAATGAGGGCACAATCTTATTTTCTTGTTTACAATAGAAGTGAAACAGGTTGATTAGAGAAACTTATAATAGAGTAACTAAATTAAAGTGTACACATAAGAAACACATTGCAGGTATAATTCTCACCCCTGCGTTCCAGACTTGGCGTGGCCAGCGTCTTTCTCTCAATCCCTCGGGAAGAAGTAGGGCGAGGCTGGGCGTCCCACAGACCTCGGGAGACAACATATACCTGCCAGCAGGTATAGATTGGAGCTCAAATGGGGTGGGCTACTAAACCCCTCTTTATACCCCTTGGGTCACGTAGGCTTCTTCCTGGTCTCAAGTGGCCAATTAGGAAAAATGGCTTTGAATGCCAAGTTTCCCACAAAGGGTGCAAAGCATAATTCACACCTGGGAAACTGCAGACAATGGGCACTCTAGTATGTGATGGGCGAAGATTCCTCTCCTGGGACAGTGTAGGCGTGTCAATTACTGGTGCTAGCCATCAGGGCAGCAGGAGGGGGGGCCCCTCCGGTTATCAGCTAGCCCATTTACTGTCTGGTTTCTGTTTATTAGAGTCAGGGACAGGCAGCACCCCTGCGTTCCCAGGGCATCAAAGGCTGACTGCCTTTCTCTTGCTCTCTGGGGGGGGGGGAAAAACAAGATGGGGTTCATGTCTGGCTACAACTGGTTACAGCTAAACTAATCCTCAACGGTTTGTATGTGGAATTGGGATTATTTTTTCCAAAGTGCATAATTTTTCAGTTATCAACATTAAAATTCATTTGCCGTTTTGTTGCCCAATCACCTGGTTTTGTGAGATCCTTTTCAAGCTCTTCACAGTCTGCTTTGTTCTTAACTATCGTGAGCAGTTTAGTATTTACTTTAGGTTGAGTATTGAAATTGTGTAATGTTGGCAACTCCTTCTGTCCTCTGGTATGAATGAATCTGCATCCTGCGGGGTCTATTCTTTGAGGCTTTTGTCACATTGGTTCTAGTAGGAATTTGCCTGAGTGTGACTGCAGTATCAGGTCATGTTAACATTTCCTTCTCACTGCCTTTCTTCTCATTGCCCTGTTGTCAGGACAGATTATACAGAAAAATGGTTCCGTGGTATGGCAGAAGAACACAATTAAAGGAAAGTACCATAGTGAAAGGAATGGACTATAAGGGTGCATCTACACAGCAGGGCGTAACTCGAAATAAGCTATGCAAATTGAGCTACGTCAATTCCATAGATTATTTTGAAATAGCTTATTTAGAAATTGGGAGGGTATACACAGCACTAATTTTGAAATGAAGCACTCTTCCTCCGATTTACTTTACTCCTCGAACAATGAGGATTACAGGAGTTGGAGTAAGAAGTTCTCCAGCTTAATAGTATTTCGACATTTTTTCGAAATAACTGCCTGCTGTGTAGACGCAGACTAAGTTATTTCAAAATAACACTAGTTATTTTAAAATAATATTTCTTTGTAGATGTACCCTGAATGTCCTATGGTCTGGAAACCTTAGCAGCATGGCTATAGAGTTAACCATAGCTATCCCTGAAACAGTCTACAAGGAGCAGGTCCAAATAGCTACAAGGCTGTAGCACATATTTTCAGGAGCCGTGTGGTTATGAGGTCATGTGGTCTACCCTTTTCTTATTCTCACTTAATGGAAGTAAATCCTCTGCAAGTTTCAACTCATGAAGTTCCAGCATTAACATTACCCCTTGTATGCATTTTTTGTGCAGAAGTGGAGACATGGACTATTTGCTTTAATTTATTTACTTATTCTATTTTATAAAGATAATGCTTTACAGATGGCATGTAAAGCCATAAACAACTGAGAAACTTCTACATTCCGTAGGGACAAAGAGGATCATTAAAAGAAGAATAATCTTAAATACTGGCCTCATATTACTGTTTTCTTATTAGACACAAGTGGCATTTTGATATATTTAATATATTTAATATAGTTTTCCATTCATAAACTTTTTGACATAACAGTGACTCTTTCGCGAAATATCAGTTAATTAAGGACATTGACTAAAAAGAGTTAATGAACTTTCCACCCTGATATTTTTAATGAGATGAAATGAAGAATATATTAAATCCTGTATTGTTTATGTATATATATATATATATATTTATATAAGGAAGATTGATTATGGCAAACTGAGAAAACTATTTATCAAACACCGTAATATTGTATGGAAGTACAAAAATAAAATAGGCCCATTCTTTATGAAATGGCTAGTAGGAGTAAGATATTTGGGAAGGATTTTTTTTTCTTTTATAATAGGGTTTACTGAAATATCTAACCTGTCCAAGTGCTGAAAATTACTTATTGGTATTTTATAAGTGTTACCTCAAAAGTACAAACGTGTGTATTAAAATATAGTGGTCAAATATTCTGTAGTCTCAATCTTGTGAACACTAACACATGAAGAATCTCTTCTGAGTGCAACAGGACCAACTCTATAAAGTTACATATGGGCATAAGTGTTTGGAGAACTGGGGTTTAAAACCTGATCTAACTAGAAAGGGATTACCTGTATAGCTATACAGGCAAACTCTACTGATAAAGGTATAACTAATATGGTTCTGCACAGTGTATACCAGTGCCTTGAACAAAAATTGTACCAGCAAAATATTTTTGTTATTGTAGCTATTTTAATAGTAGGGTATTTTCCTGATATAAAAGGGTCAAAGAATCAGCAACATTATGTTTTAGACATGGTGTTCATTTGCATCAACTTCAGCTAACCTCGAAAGGTTGAAAGAGAAAAGTTGTACAAAGAAGCCACAATAAACATAAGAAAAGGAGAATTTCAACTATATTTGGGACTCTGTTACTGATACCACCACCAACACATGCCCACTTCGTTCTAAGTCAAACAAATGACATGCCACTGCATATTGTATGGCAGAGGTGGGCAATAATTTTTGATGGGGGGCCACTCCAAGATTTTGGAAAGTGGTTGAGGGCTGCACTCTTCCATGATATTAAAGGAGGAGATGCGGGGTCTGGGATGGAGGTTGGGTGCAGAAAGGAGCTTGGGGTAAGAGACTGGGGTGCAGGAGGGAGACTGGAGTCTGGGAGGGAGTTTGGTTTAAGGAAGCGGTTGTGACCTAGGGTGGAGAACTGGAGTGCAGGGGTTTGGGATGTGACCTAGGGTAGAAGGGGATTGTGATCTGGGGCTGGAGATTGGGGTGCCAGATCTAGGAGGGGGTGTGGGTGTAAGAGGGAGACAGAGGGTTTGGGTATGTTGAGTGGGTGGGGGGCGGGCAGAGAGTTGGGGCAGGAAAGGGCTGGGGTGCCAGAAGCAGGCTGTGGCCAAGAGACTTACTTGTCAGCTGCCAAACAAACCTGCCTGCCTGCAGAGCTTAAAATGTTCCAGCCAGCCTGCCTGCCTGCCTGCCTGGCCATGTGCTGCATGAATAATTCAGCCAGGAGAGGGAGGCGTGGTTCTTCTTAGCTGTCTGTTATTCTAATAAGCAGCTCCCATTGGCTGGTTTCTGGCAGAAACTGGCCAATGGGAATGTGCTGGGGGCAGGGCGGCTCCTAAAACTTACTCCCTCCCCTCCAGTTTTAACACAGAAATGGAGCCCTGCAGCGGCCTGTTGTACGGACATATTGGTCAGGGCTCCTATAATGTAATAGAGCTATGGTGTTTGCACCAACCATGTATTAGCTAGAGATAATCTCATGTGTTGGAGAGTAATCATCAACAATGGGGACTAGAACTAGAGCACAGGACTGGCCAAAACACAATATTTCCTTCTCATGAAAAAACCCTGAAGATTTGGATTTGTTTCATCCTGATGTGGAACAAAACTGAGCCCTTTACAGAAGGTAAAGCTGACAGCTTGGCTGGGCCCATGGACAAGATGAGAGGGGCTGGCTCTGCACTCCCAGAAGAGGTGGAGCCTCAGGCATAAGGGATGGGACCAGGGGCAGCCAGACATCAGCACTGCCTGGACTACAGCACATCCCCTCTCCAGCCCTCAGTGCACCCCTTGGAGCACACCATATTGCACCCCAGTTTCCCCAAGCAGCCATAAGAGCTGCCAGCAGCATATTAAAGAGCCCAGGGACCCTGAAGCAGCAGCAGGTCCTTTTGAAATGCTGGACCCCAGGGCAGCTGCTCCCTTTGCCTCCCCCAATCAGAGGGCTTGGTCACACCACCAAGTAGCCACTACCATGGTAGTTAGGGAACTCACCTGGGATGAAGGAGACCCACATTGACATCCTTGCTCAGTATTAAACAGAGTAGGGAACTGAACCAGCACATTCCACATCACAGGTGTATACCTTCAGTATGAGTCTATTGAATCAGTTCCTCTTATAAGCTTTCCTGCTCGAGCTATTCCACTGTGTATAAATAAATATTTATTGGGCCAAAGCACTAGAGACTGACACCCTTGCCAAACAAGAAGGGCGTACAACCATGGTGGGGAAGATCCAGGTTCAGATACCTCTTTTGTCCAGTTCAGACCAGGGACTTAAACCTAGAGTTTCTATATGCTTTTCATGTACCTTAACCATAGGTCTATTGGCTAGTCTGGAATGGGCTGGTCTCTGATCTTGGCCAGAGATGACATTCTAAACACTTTCCTGATTCAAGTTTCATTGAAACAAATGCATTTCAGCATTCTTTAGACAAAAATTATGTATCTCACCAAAAAAATGGTCTGTGAGAGCACCAGTTATTTTCATGGACTGTTTGTTTCATCTAATGATATGTAAACTGGAAGGATGCATGTAGGATAGATCAGGAAATTTTCCTGATTTATCTTCTGGAAAGTGAGACACAACACTTGTGGCAGAGGAGAACATAATTGCCTTTACCAGCATTGTCAATACATGCTGTGTAGCTTCTGGTTAGTGGATGACTCAAGCAGAGTAACAGTCATTGTCATATGGCTCATAGCCAGACTTTTAGCTTCCAATACACAGGACTTTCCCTGACATATTTTAGCCCTTTCTCTCATTACAGAAATACAGACACAGATTAGACACAGTTGGAGTTTGCCTAGGTACTTCTGCCACCTTGTGAGGTATGGCAATACCCCTAAGCTATCCATATGTTCCCTAAAACTCATCAGAATTCTCCTGGAAGCAGAAAGGTATTGCTACTTTTCATTCTCCCGCAGGTCTGTGTGGTTTCAGTGAAATTATGTTTCACTAGTTTATTTTACCCTTCCTCATTTTCTTGGAGGCCTTTCATTGTATGAAGTATATCTGGCTTGAAATCTTCAGAAAAAGCGTGGAGGATGAGATACCTCCCCATATTTTGTTTAAAAGAATATATTACAAATGATCAATAACTACACAGGATAAATATAAGATACAAATTCTGTCCTCAAGTTATATAGACAATACGTATTCTTGCACTCCAATCATTACACTAATTCCGAATTTTGAGAATATCTAAGGGTACATCTACACTGCAGAGCAAAAATCAAATTCAGATACGTAACTTCAACTATATCAATTACAGAGTTGAAGTCAAAATAACTTAACTCGGCTTTTGGCACTGTCTACAAAGCAGGAAGTCGAAGGAAGAACACTTTTCCTTTGACTTCCCTTACTCCTTGTAAAATGAGAGTTACAGGAGTCGGAGTAAGAAGTCCTCCATCTCAACGTTATTTCAAAATAATGGCTTACTGGGTAAACATGCACCATGTTATTTTGAAATAATGTCAGTTATTCCGAAACAACGCTGCTGTTTAGATGTACCCTTAGAAACTAACAGGAAGATTTTCAAACCGCATACACTGCATACCTAAACTACCTGGTTAGCATATAGATATCCATGAATCATCTTGGGTAGGAACTTGAAAGGATGTTCTGAAAATCCAATTACATAATTGTGTATCCAGATACTAGCAGCTGTCTGATCAGGCTAAGTACCAGGAGAATTGTTCATGTCTGAGATATTCCATGGGTAAATGGAAGCATGTAACCTATCATTTAATGTTACTGTAAGGCCACCAGAATGGTAAGAAAGTAGCCTGTTATAAATATGCGTCTCTCATTTCTCTTGGAACTTTGTGCGATAAACTTGTATTTGGAATTCTCCATCCTTTCTTTTTTCTCTGTGTATAGTTTTGCACTTTAACAATCACACATCTTTGCCTGTATTTTCCTAGGCTAATCCATCCCCCAATCCCCATAACAGTGTCTCTGGTATATTCTCACATGCAGGCTTTGAACATTGTTCTTTTCATTTATTGCTCTGTGCTGCTTACAGTCAAGGTAGGTGTAGCCAATTAGGTAAACACACCCCAGAAACCACCACTGGACTATGTTAATACACACTTAAAGGGATTCTTGAGATCCAAATTGGTTGTGCTCCAAACCTTAGATTATCCCTTCATTTTTTTCCTCAGGAGAAAAGGAACAGTATGTAAACAATATAATTACCATCCATACTACTGGCTAGTCATAGGCACCTACCACATTATCACGTTATATATGAGGAGAGTATGGTGTGCAATGGCTGCAGACAGAGAGGGTACCCAGTGTTAAAATATATGGACCACATCATATCTTTGTATCTCAGAGGCTACGTCTAGACTACATGCTTTTTTTGAAAGAAGATTTTTTGAAAGATTATTTCGAAAAAGCTTTAGAAAAAAAGCATCTAGATTGCATTACGTGGATGGAAAAGGGATCTTTTGAAAAAAAAAGGCACCCGGAACTGCTTCTGGCAGGGCATGGGGGCAGCATTTACTTCCTGGTGCTGCTGCCTGCCTTTTGCAGAGACGCGTGCCTAAAGGGACCACCCGCCCCCCCCAGACAGCCATTTCTCTGCTGCTGCTTCTAGTGCTTGCTCTGGTTGCCCTGTTTTCTTGGACACCACAGCAGTTTGTTTTCTGGTTGGTTTTTCTGCTTTTAATTTTTTTTTTTTTTTTTTTTTTGCCATGGAGCTGGAGCTGCTCCTGGGCAGACGAAGGCCCCACACAACCATGCTGCAGCTTCTGCTGCATCTTCATGACACCATCATGATGCTCCTGCCCCATATGGACCCGGACCAGAGCTATGAAACCTTTGTCTGGGATGCAGGACCAATGCCCTTGCCTACAAACTTCTTTGGGGATGGGCAGTTTTGGAGGCATGAGACAAATTCGGACTGGTGGGACCGGTACATCATGGAGCTGTGGGACAACCAGCAGTGGCTCTACAACTTCCGTATGCAGAAGGCCACATTCCAGGAGCTGTGTGCCTGGCTCACCCCAGTGCTCGAAAGACAGGATGCCCACCTGCGGCCTGCCATCCCCCTGCAGAAGCGGGTCGCAATAGCTCTGTGGAAGCTGGCAACACCCAACAGTTACTGCTCGGTGGGACACCAGTTTGGTGTGGAGAGGTCTACTGTCGGGGCCGTTTTGATGGAGATAAGTCACTTTTGGGGGACAGTCCCTGCTGAGTGGGGACAGAAAAAGGGGGACTACCAAGCAAAGGCAAGAGGGAGTGGGGAATGGACAGTGGGAGGCAGTTACTTGACCAGCCCTGCATTGATGCAGGGGAGAGGGGAGTCCTGAGAAGGGGAATCCTGGGGTAGGTGGGCTCTCCTCCAAAGGTCTCAGGTACCCTGTCTAACTCCGTGGTTTTTGTCTGTCTATTTGTCTCTTTCCAAAGGTGGCGAGGGCCATTATTTCAGAGCTGCTGCACAGGCTTGTCCGTCTGGGAGACCTGGACACCATCGTTGCTGGCTTTGCTGGGCTTGGCTCCCCTAACTGCGGAGGAGCCCTTGATGGGACACACATCCCGATCCGTGCACTGCCCCATCGAGCAGCCCAATTCATTAACTGCAAGGGCTACTTTTTAATGGTGCTGCAGGCCCTTGTCGACCATCATGGACATTTTACGGACATTTGTGTCAGGTGGTCGGGGTGGGCACATGATGCCCGCATCTTCCGTAATTCTGACCTCTACCACAGGCTGCAGGCAGGAACGTTTTTCCCGCAGCGGATGTGGATGTGCAGATGCTGCTTTGCACCGTGGCTGACGTAGCCTGCCCCCTGATGCTGTGGCTTATGAAGCCCTACGCCGGCCACCTGAATGCGAGCAAGGAGCTATTTAATACACATCTTAGCCGGGATCGCATGTAGGTGGAATGTGCATTCGGCCGTTTGAAAGGGAGGTTTTGTTGCATACTCACATGGCTGGAGCTAGGCGAATGCAATATCCCCGAAGTGGTGGCCACATGTTGCGTTCTCCATAACCTCATGGAGAGAAAAGGGGAGGCCTTCCTGACAGGGTGGGGGACAAGTACTGATGGGGAGGGAAGGCAATTTGAGCAGCCCTGGACAACTGCCATCCACCAGGCTCACCAGTCCAGTCTTCACATATGGGAGGCCCTGAGGGAGAGATTCTATGAAGGAGCCCACTGACTCTCCCCCCGGGCCTCCCTCATGGGGGGTTTGGCCTGGCCCACCCATACTTTTCCCTCTACAACCCTCACCCTGACCCTCTTTCCATAAAGAATACAGAAACACCAGATTTTGTTTGTAAACATAAGTTGTTTTTTATTAGAAACAATATCTGTAACGAAAATGTGCTAACTGTTGAAAAAAAATCTGACTCTTTTTACTCTTCAAATGTTTATAGAGAAGCAAAGTCTTTCAATCAAAAATAAATATGGGTATGTCTACATTACCACCCTACTTCGAACTAGGGTGGCTAATGTAGGCATTCGAAGTTGCAAATGAAGTCCGGGATTTAAATATCCTGGGCTTCATTTGCATCTTGCCGGGTGGGCGCCATTTTTAAATCTCCGTAGGTTGAACTCCGTGCCCGCGGCTACACGCGGCACGGAGTAGGTAGTTTGAATTAGGCTCTCTAATTCGAACTACCGGTATACCTCGTGGAACGTGGAACGAGGTGTACTGGTAGTTTGAATTAGAGATCCTAATTCGAACTACCTACTCGGTGCCGCGTGTAGCCGTGGGCATGGAGTTCGACCTAAGGGGATTTAAAAATGGTGCCCGCCCGGCAAGATGCAAATGAAGCCCGGGATATTTAAATCCCGGGCTTCATTTGCAACTTCGAATGCCTACATTAGCCACCCTAGTTCGAAGTAGGGTGGTAGTGTAGACATACCCTATTTTGTTACATGAGTGAAATGTTCTTTAACTAGGGTGGTAGGGGGCTGAAAACCTGGAGTAGGGAGGGGGGCTCAGGTAAGCTGGTGCTTCCCTGATCGCAGGGTCCTGACGCCTCGCATCCTGGCACTGCCGTGGCCTTGGGGTTAGGTGGAGCAAGAGACAGTTGTGTTCTGGACGGAGGGGGGGGCAGCACTTGGGTCAGGGAGGGCTGGGGAATGGTGGGGGACTGGGGGAGAGGTGGGGCTAGGGGAGAAGGGGAAGCTGGGGGAGAAGGGGGGGTGGGGGAGAAGGGGGGCCAAGGGGGGAAGGGGGTGGTGGTGGCCAAGGGGGACTTGGGGGAGCAGGGTCCTGGCATGCAGGAGGACTGGTACCAGGGACAGGGGAAGGCAAGGACCTCCCGCACAGTGGCACAGATTGAAATGTGATATTGGACTAGCTCTTCCAGCAGCCAGTTGCACCACTGGGCCTCTGCCTCCAGCCTGTGTTTCAGAGTCCTGTTGAGGTCCTGCAAGGCCACTACATGCTCTTTCAGCAGGGTTGTGTAGACACACCAGTGCCTGGGGGTGCCACGTGTCTGGGATGGTGGTGGGGCTGGTGAGCTGTGACCTTCTTGCACGGGGGGGGGGTCCAGCTGTGGAGGAAAAGAGGAAAAGACAATCATGTATGTGTTCACCCATTGTCCCCAAGGGCATGCCCTCGCTGTAAGGGACTCCCCTTCGGACAGGAGACTCAGAGGTTTTGCACGTGACACTGTGTGTGAGCTGGGCAGCAGCCTGAGCATCACAGGGGCCCCACAGTGCCAATGGGACCAGATGCCCCCCTGCACTGCTAACCAGCCCGTGTGTTCTGGGAATGGCTCTGGCACCACGTGTCGCACACCCACATGTCGCACCCTGCCAGTGCACATGGTTGCACATGCATGGCCAGCTGCATGCTGTCCAGGTTGAGCATAACATGTGTCACTCACGTATCTGCCACTGTGCACTAGCCTCCCCTGCCCTATGTGTGGTGAAACCTCACAGCACTCACCTGATGTTCCCTCCCCGATGTCCGATGATGCCTGGGAGATCTCCTGGGTCTGGAGGACTGGCTCCAGGGATAGGGTGACTGTTGTCTCTTCCTCCTCCAGCTCCTGTTGTGGCTCTCCTGTCCCTCCTCCCGGCTGGTGCTCCTTCAGGGGTTTCTCCACAATATTCTGGGATAACCCAGACTCCACAAGACGCAGTGGAATCTAAGCTTCCACACTGCCTAGAATGTGGTCGAGCTCCAAATAATATGGACAGATCTGTGGGGCTGCCCCAGAGCAGGAGCTCTGGTCTCAGGCCTTGGCATACCCCTGCCGCTGTTCTTTTACTTTGGCCCTCACCTGGTCCAGGGTGCGGGGGTGGTGACCTCTCCTGGCTGGTCCCTGGGCCATGTGCTCATAAATTTCAGTGTTCCTGCGGCACGTCTGCAGGTCCTGCAGGGATTCCTCCTGCAACCACAGCGCCAATAATTTTTTATTTCAGGCCTTGACCAGGCTGGTGCCCACCTTTTGGAGCCCCTGGGTGGGTCCTCTTCACTCTCCCTAGAAGGGCCAGGGGGGGTCCTGAGACTGGGACATGGCTGTCACAGCTATCACGGGTGCTCTGGCTGGCTCCTGACAGAAATGGCTGTCCGGGTGCCTGTGCCTTTAAGAGGCTGCAGACAGGAACCTAGAGGTGCCAAGCATGTAGATGGACGGTCCACCAGGCCTTCTTCCTAGAGCCCCTTTTTTTCAAAAAAACTGGCTCCCCCGCATCCACACACACCTATTTTAGACAGATCTCTGTCAAAAAAGGCATTATTCCTCGTAAAACAAGGTTTACCGCCATCAACAAAACCACTGCATTCTTTCAATTTATTTTTGACAGAACGTGGCGGCAGTCTAGACGCAGGTAAAGGTTTTTCGAAAAAAGACCACCTTTTTCAAAAAAACCCTGCAGTCTAGACACAGCCTAAGTGTCACCTTTTATGGCTTAATGTGTAAAGATACTGCAAAGTATCTGTTCAACAGGTTTTGGGGAAGCCAGTACAGTATTTTGTACCTCATGCCTCCATTCCTATCTGTGGTTCCACAGTTAGATAGCTAAGGAAGCCAGCATTTGATTCTTAAGTTATTGTTACTCTTTTGGGCATATTTTCCCAAGTCTCAATATTCCCTCTAATTTTTTTCTATCCATGTGTAGCATAAATTTTGTCATGTGCACTGAGGCATGTGCAGAAGTGTACCACCAGGAGAAACACATGCTGCCCACTGTGGGCTCTTTGCTAATCAGCGGGACAGCATCCAAATCTCTCCTGGTAGCTGCTCAAGTGCTCAACATACAGGGAACACTGGTCTCAATATATGTTTTGTAAAATGTATTGGAACATTGAGATGTTTTTGTTTCTACATTGATATTGTTTGTATATGTGATGTACAAAATAGATGTCTTTTGAACTGTCTGGTCTGGGGAAGAAATGCACCCTGTATAGAGTCCCAATAAAAGCCTAGTCACACCTCTGAATTCTCCCAGTACTCCTACTTGGGGGGCTGTGTACTGGTCTTGCACTAACCTCCTGGCAAAGGGGAGAATGTCATTCTATCAGCAGCAATTAACTAAGAAGCCTTTCGTTTTTTTAAAGAAGTCTGAATATAGTGCAGCAAACATTTCTAGTACACAAATAGATTTCCAGAGTGTTTAGCATCACTGGTGAAGTCATAAGGCTATTCAAAGACTAGAGGAAAAGCTCTTCTTTTGGCTGCAGCAGCTCTAGCACAACAGCTAATTAAAATGTTTAGTGAAAGCAGGAAAAACTCTTGCTGAAGGAGTGAGTGTTATGTAAGCTCCAGGGGCTGGACATACGGTACTGCAAAAATGAAGATGACAAAAAATAACAAAGAAATCTGTGAAAATGACTTTGACATTATACTACTTAAAAAAAAAAACCCAAACCCCAAGCATCTTCACTTTGTTCATTAGTCAGACATCTGAAAGCAATTACCTATAAATGATACCTTTTAAAAGATTTTGTGACATGATTAATATACCTTTACATTTTGAAAGAGGCCTTGTGTGATTCTTATGACTAACACGTTTCAAAATCAGGCAGAAAATGTAGTATTTCCCTTTGTTGTTGAGAAATCATGAGATAATGAGAGGATTAGAAAGAGTGGACCTGATTCTCTTCTCATTTTACATGGATTTTACGCTAAGTAAATCAATTGACTTAAAAGGAATTGTTCCTTCTATATGGAGTCTCAGAACTAAGTGATAGAACTAAGCAAATCTATAACTGATCCTGCTACATAACATGCTATTCTCTAGAATCTTTGAAAAGTGCAAGACAATTTTCAACATATTTCTAATTTAATGATGTCCTGACCTTACCTATACAAGAATACTCTGTAAAGGGGGGGAAATGGCAGAAGCTACCTTATCAAAAAGATATTGGCACCCTCTCAACATATTTTATTTAATGAAGCATGGTTGATAGAGGTAAATAGCAAAGGACAGCATAAGGGCATGGATCTTAAAATGTCTTCTTTAAATATAAGTTCTCTAGTCATCAAGTAAAGAGCAAGAGCATCAGTGAGGCATCAAGGCTGACATGTGGTGTTAATTAACATAGTCAAATACATTTTAATGACATTTTTGGAAGTGGACTAATCATACAAAGATATAATATGAGAACAAGGGAAATTTCTCCCACTCTGTTGCCCTGCAATATATGAGTCAAAAAAGTATGAAAATGTGTGTGTGTGTGTGAGTGTGAGTGTGTGTGATTTCTTATTTGCAGCAATCAAGCTCATGGAGGGAGCAAGAGGGGCAGGGATGGAGGTGGGGGATGACTCTGAGGAAGAGGCAGCGTGGATGTGGAGCTGCACAGCCAAAATCAGGAGCATAGCCAGTGTCAGCAGTGGTGCTGGCATTGACCTCTCCTGGTTTGGCAAATTCCCTGGTTTGGGGCTGGTCAGGTCCCAAGGGTGCTGGACCAGGGAGGTACAACCTGTAGTTTTAGTAAAGTTACCAATAAAGTTATAAATGTCACAGAATACAAGGCTTAAAGATAAATCGCAGTTATACCTACAGACGTACTCACTTCCTCCTTCATGGTATTGGAGTCTGTTGGCCCTCTCATGGATTGATCATAAATATAGGAGTGGTTCCTGCTGGATTTTCCAGTTTTCCTGTTCTGGGCATCCCCTTTTAATACCCCTCACTTGAGTCTGTCTATACCTAAATTCTGTGCATGTATATGAAAGTATCATCCCTTGCTTTCTTACTGGTCTGTGTGGCTTAGAAATAAAAGGAAACCCAAATTCTGTGTAGGTTATATAGGTTCTTGCTAATAATGCATGTGTTAGAGACACAATTTGTTGTTACAGTATTTTATCATTTAAATTTAATATTCCCAGCTATACTTTCTCAATATTACCAATCAGTGCCTCTTTCCCATGATTTTTGGGGGTTATTTCTCAATCATTGATTTGCACTGTCATTTCTTGTCTCCAAGGCCTAAAATAGTTAAAGTCTTACAGGCCTCATCCTACAAGTTCTTGCATTTCAGCTTGTCTTACTAAACAGATCCTCTAAATACTGATCAGCCTATTACTTTAATAATCCCACAAATCAAATCTGATTAAAATATAATGAATATATGTAATATATTGATTAATCATAACATCACAGAATAAATGGATAAACTAAAATCACTGGCTACAGCTCAGTTCCTCTTTCCTAAATTTAAGCATCCTTTGATGGTTTAATGGTGGAAACTTAAGCATCTAGGAACTTTGGGTACTTACAGAGGCAGCTGAGTGATGGTTATGTAAAAGTCAGTCACACCTAGTGTTGGATTTGGGAACCTAAAGTGGCAGCTAGGGACCTATGTTCCCCTGGTAAATTCCACCCTTTATTGCTTCTTTGTGCCTCATTTCTCCATCTTATAAATGAGGACAGTGGCAGTTTTTTCTAACACATAGGCATGTTGTGGATATAAATACATTACAGACTATGAGGAGCTCAGATACTGTAGTGACAGAACCATTCCTTAATAATAAACAGGCTTCAAGAATCTAGAGCATACAAGATCTTCCACAGAGCAACTATAAGAATTTAGGTAAGTTATTTTGGTCCTGATTCAACCAGATGCTTAAGCACATGTGCGTAAAATAAGGCATGAATTGTCAATTGAAGTTATACGTACAATCAGGCACACGCTGAAATGCCTTAGGGTATGTCTACACTGTATGGCTATTTCGGGATACCAGAAGTACAGCTATCCCGCGTCTTAACAAGCAGCCTGTTATTTCAATTTTTTTTTCAAAATAATGAGAGTGCTATTTTGGCATCTCTGTAACCCTTGTTTCATGAAGGTTAAGGAATGTCTTGAAATAGTGCATTATTTTGAAATTTGGTGCTGTGTAGACAGATATATTTGTTAGTGATTATGAAGCATAAAAATATTTTAGTTCCTGGGCTATGTCTCTATCTAACCAGCAATGGGCAATAATTTCTGATGGAGGGCCATTCCAAAATCTTGGCAAGTGATCAAGGCTCACACTTTTCTATGGAGGGGATGCAGAAGGGCGCTTGGGGTAGGGGTTGGGGTACAGGAGAGGGTGTTCGTTCTGAAAGGGAATTTGGATGAAGGACAGGGTTCACAGTTCACAAAGCTTCCTCCAACCTCCAGCGCAGATAGACAGATGGAACAGACAACTGCTCTGGGCCCTGAGGCTTCTCCCTACATTTGGGTCCAGTGGGGTGGGCCATGGGCCAGACTGAATGGCTTGGGGGGCCAGCTCCAGCTCCTGGGCCATATCTTGCCCACCTCTGATCTAAACAGAGATTGAGTAGAAATTATACACGTACAAGTCTGTTCTTTGGAGGTTTCCTAGTCAAGTAATGAATACTCCAAGCCTATTTACCTTGTGAGATTTAACAAAATATCAGCACAAGAATCACAATTCCTGAGGGAGGAGATTTGATGTTCATTGCCATGTACCCTGAAACATCAGACACTAACTGAAAACTAATTCAATATTGCACTTAAGTGTATGCTTAATGTTGTCAGTTTTAATCATGTGCTGATATAGTTGATTCAATTCACGCCATAGTGCTCACATTCACAATAGTTGTTTTCTGGATATGGAGATACATATGTGGTGGAATAGAAACTATTTGTGTGTTCAATTTTAGTCACTTATGTCTTAACAGACTTATATAAATATAAATAACTCCTTTTTGGAACATTTGTTGGACTCTGAGACATTAGAACTTGAAAAACTTTGGGCTCAGATTTGGTTTATTATCTAAACATTTCTTAGAGTAGTAAACAGAAAATGGAAGAGACAAGGACTACTGAGTTCTTAATCCTGGCTGGGGCACTGACTTCCTCTCTGTATCAAGTTTCCTAACGTAAAGTATGGGGCTGCTTACCCACAAGGTGGGTGAGATAATTAATTACTCTGTATTTGTAGAGACTTTTGCAGCTAGGGCATACACAAATATGTTCAAAACTACGTATCCCACCCGCCCCACTACTAGAGTTACTAGTTGTCATTCTTCCTCTGGCAAAGTCCTGTTCACCATTCTCATGCAAGAATCCCATTCAAAACCAACACTTGGTCCTGTATCTTGCTCTCAATTGTTTTGCTCTCTGAAGTACTCTATTTACAGGATCAAATTTTGTCCTTATAAATAAAATTCATAATCTTCAACCTGGCACTTCATACTTAATAGTACCAGCAGAAAATCATTTACGATTCTCTAAATTGGTGCACAGACTGATCAAGTGGACTGTGCATTGTGGGTTATTGCAATGCCTATGGGGTGGGGAAAGGAGCAAGCCCTTGGAACTGGATTGTGGTAGATGGTGGAGCTGTTGGTGGATTAACTATTTTTGCTAGTACAGAGAAATCCACCACCTCCCAGGGGCTCTTCCCTATATTTTCCCTACACAACAGTACACAGGGAGCACCTACACATCAGGAAACACAGCGCAATCCTTATCCATATTCAGAATATGCAATTGTATAGGGTACCTGAAAATTTGGGGGCACCACTGCGTCTTACTGTCCACCCACCTGCCTCCTCCTATCCTTGTTCTGTGGCTCTTCTTCCTCAAGAGAGGCTCTAGTTAACTTAAAAGTGGAAAAGCCTGGCAGACCTATTAGCAGAATACTGAACCTGTGAAAGAGCCTTTCAAGTGGTAATGAAGCCATGTAACTGCCATTTGCCAACCCATGGTATATATAATCAGTTTTTGAATTTAGCATGGTAGCCTACAGGATCTTGGTGTAAAATTTATTTTAAAAGGATTTCATTACTGTGTTGCTGAGGGTTATAAAATCACTCCTCCAAGGAAATGCCCCCCTCCCCTCAGGTGCCATTTGGCATAGTGGCACCAGTTTAGTAGTAACGAGTAGGGCCCCACAAATTCTAAGGATAGCCATGAGGGTACTGCAGTGCTTTACCTGTATAGTGGCAGCATACAAGTTCATCTGCATCCAGGGCCTTCTGTGGAGGCAGGGGCAGGGGAATAACTGCATCTACCACCCTGTGGACTACCCTGTTTCAAAGCCAGTCATTAAAATTGAAAATTATGCCCACCTCAAGGCTGCTTAAAATTACTACAGTGGCACAGAGGGCTTTTACCAATATGAATCAGGCTCTAGGACTGTCATACCATTTTGTTCTTAATTTGTTCTCTTTGCAGGCCTAGAGCATTTAGAGGCTGACAAGCAGTTCATCTGTAGATAAGAGATTAGTCTATAAAAGCAATAGACTGAGTCCGGCATGAAATGAATAAAAAATCCATAATCCTCTCTTGAGAAATGGAAGGTGGGTAGTTACAAAAAGGGCAGAGACCAGTTGTGCAGAGTGCAGAGCACCGGCTCCATGAGTCTGAGTGTCTTTGCCTCCCTTTTTATATTTATAGGATGGGAGGATAATCAGTACCTTGCAGGAGGTAACCTACACTTTGTAGGAGGAAGACCGTATATTGCCTAAACAGACAATAATTTAAAGATGCAGTTTCATGTGTTATAGATTGTGTTGTGATAGGGACAGGGAAACAATTTTTCTTTCTACAGTAAGGTCACTTGCAAGAGTGTGCTCAAGGGCCGGGTGGCCTAGCAGCTGGGTCACCTGGGTTCCAGCCCCTAGCTGCTCAGAACAGGGACAGAGGTGCATCCTTCCTCACCTTAGGCTGATGTACCTTCTGGCCTCCATCCTCATCTGGGCCTCAGCACTGAACCCAGTCCAGAGACTTGTGGGAAGTCACATCAGGTGGATCTTCCCAGCAGAAAATCTAAACTCTTTGCCTTAGGCTATTCCTACCTACGTGCCTTCAATTTGGGGCATGACCCCAGTAATCTAAACAGTCTTTAGTGGCTCAACTCAGGTAACACCCCTTAGTCTGCTTTTTGCAGCATCCTGTCATGGCCTCAGGTCCCACTGGGCAAGGACAGATAAGATTGGGGAGGCCTAGTCCCCCTTGCAGTGAGATAGTATAGTTCACTCACAGATGGCTGCTCTGCACTTTCTCTCTCTCTCTCTCAGACAGAAATGCAGTGCTTCTCCCCCAGCAGAACTATCACCTACCTCTTCACCAGTCAGCCATGAACTGACCCATGTTCTCTGCTTTACTTTCCCCCAGGCCTGGCATTGGCAGCAGAAATAGCAGGACAGGGCTAGCTGGATCCATAGGCTCCCTTTTCTGCTGGTATGAGGTTGTCTGCTTTACCACATCACCATTCCCCTTGTCTGAAATATTTTTGGCTGCTGATGAGTCAAAGTTAGTGAATCAATGTCAGAGAAACAACAACCATTATTGAGTCAGTTTCTGCAATCGTTCTAAAAACGTATTTAACGCTAAATACAACCATGTGTTTTCTGAGATAGTTATTGGCACTGGAAGCAATTCAGATCTTTTTATACTAGGATGATGCTGGGTCGACCGTGCATACTAACCCATAAAAGGTGTACAAGCTGATATAACATACAGTTTTATCAATTTATGGGGATATCCCAGAAGGGATTCTGAAAACATCATGTCAGTGTATTGCAGGTCTTTTGCAGCAGCCTCACATTTTTTTTATAACTTTAGACATAAATCTGGCTAAAAGGGCTACTGTAAACATACTATTCAAGCATGCATCAATTTACACAAGAGCCAGTGAATTAATGCCAAGATGTTTAAGGTTTAAAGAAATATGTTGTATTAAAGAATTAAGAGCCACGACAGAATTTTTACATTAGGATACAGAATGCATCATGTTTATATTACAAGTAAGAATAGTAAACAACCCAGATGAAAGCAACAATATTTATTTGTACTAAGCATAAATTTACAAAATACTAGGTCTCATCTTCATTCAAGTTGTTATGCAGCTGTTGATGTGGGAAAGTAATTAAAAGGGCGTTGATAGTATATTAAGGAGCACATTTTCAAAATACTGTTTCTGGGGAAAAAATTCCCTCATACACCCTTTCCTTTCAGACATTCTTTTTTCTCCTTTCTTACCCTCCCTGAAATCCCTGTTTTCTTCCACCCTTTCTGCCCCTCCATTCTGATATTATCTTGGCTTTTTTTCCCCCCAACAACCATTGTTTGCCAGGGAGTAAAAGGTCCAAACACAGAGCATAAGGAGATAACAGACCAGCTAAAACAATCTCTTGGTATCAGCAAAGCCTATAGAGGTTGGGCCCCATTGTGGAATGTATTGCAGAAACCCATGGAGAATGATAGCCCCTGCCCTAGAGTTTACAGTTTTAGAAATTAAGACATAATTGGATGATACAAACAAGTAGGCCAGCCTACCCATCTCTTTTTGTTTTCTCCATGATAGCTCTGGATCTTCTATTTCCCACTAAACTGGGCTCTAGATATCTTGCTTTTCTCTGGGGCAGTGTTCTTCCTCCCACCCTCCTCATTTCCTTTTCCTTCCCATATCTTTGTAGAAGATGAATGCAGTTGAGTGGTGTAAGAGGAAGCTGTCCCGTCTACTCTTACAGTATTGCCCTCCCCTTAGCTCACAGTAGATTACACTGACATCTATGAAAGTGTCTCTCATCTTTCTACTGAGTCATATTTTAACAAGGAAGCCTGGGGCATCTCCAACTGAACACATACATGCAGTAACATAGTTCACTTAAAAAAACAACCAAAATATAGAAAAAGAAAAATGAGAGAGAGAGAGAGAGAGAGAGAGAGAGAGAGAAGACAATGTCTGACTGAGTGGCTGTCTTATAGTCTTGTAAGAGAAAGGAGAAGGAACTATGTAAGGAGGCAGAACCAAGTATTCCAGCAGAAGGTCACAGGAGCTATGGAGTCATCACACACGTAAAGTTAAAGGATAAGAGTGATTCTGGTGGTATCATTGGTACTTGGAAGCGTGCCAATAAGACATAGTGGCCATATCAACTTAATTTGACCTCCAGGGAGGTTATAATTTTGTGTCTTTTATTGAATGTAAGTCAACATTCTCTTTCATGGCTACAATTTGAAACACCACCTGGACATAGCACTGAGTAGATTGTTTACATATCAGCAAATATTTCAAGATTATGTTTTGCTAACCAGTTTTATATGTATATCAGAGGACACAGGAGGAATGGTTTAAACCTTTTGATCATATATTCTGTATCTGTTTCACATTTGAAATGAACACCTTAAGGAATATCATAGATTTATATCAATATGAAAGATTTCCAGCAGGGAAGGATATATATTTATTTATGCACACATATATTATTTATGTGGTTCCTCTATTTATTTTTGTTAGATATTGGTCAGGTTCATATTATTGGAATCAGTAAAACTGACAGTTCTAACAGAAAAATGAGATGCATAGCCTTAGTTATGTTTATTCCTTGAAGAGATCTCAGAGCAGTTCAGCTAGTGATCTCACAGCAATTCTGCTGCTGAGCCTTCTTGCAGTTTTACTGTCTTTCCCCTGCAACATTTTCAATATAACTAAAAGATAATAGAAAGGTTAAATTGGGAAACATCTGTGCAAGCATTAAAATCAATATACTGAGATGAAAAACTTTTCAGCAAGCATTGTGGATGGTTTACTTATAGTCGGCATGGCACTCTGGAACAAAATAAATTATTTCCCATTAAACGCATTACCTCTGGGGATAGAAATACATTGTGTTTTATAAAATTTTGTGCCTGGGTGGAAAACTTAACAGCCCAATACACAAATTAAGTTGTACTGTAAACTGAAAAAAGCCTGGTTGATTTACTTTATTTTAGGTATATGAACTCGGGGTCCTTTATTTGGTCTCATAGAAAGTAGATATATAAGAAACAATACAGTTAGTCTCCATGAAAAGTACGTATGTTTGACAGATCCCAATCAAGAGCCCTCTGTTGACTACTCAGACTGCTGTCAGGGGCCTCGGGCACTGGGTACTTAGGGGTATGACTACACCGTACACTTATTTCGAAATAAGCTATTTCTCAAGAAAAACTCCTACATAATCTTATTTTGAAATAGCACGTCTACACAGCAAATGTCCATTGAAATAGCTGTTTTGAAATAAAGCATCTACACTGATTGGACCTCAATTGCATTTAAGGCCCCCTGGAAGCACTTCAGGCAGGGCATCAGGACAGCAGTCACTTCCTGGAGCTGCTTCCTGAGGCTATCTGAGGCTCATGCTTAAAGAGACCCCCGTGTATAGTTGTGTCTCAGGGTCCTCTCTTTTGCCTACCACCTTGAGGGAGAGCAAACCCATTCCACTGCTTGCTCTGGTTGCCCTTGCAGACACCACAGCACTCCAACCATTGAGCAGGGCCTGCTGGAAAGCACTCGCCATCTTCTAGATCTCATGATGCACCTCTTGGTGCAGTTTTTGCAGTTTTCTCTCATGGCACTGCAGAATCTGGACCCACAGCTACCTCTGGGGCACCTCCTCACTTCTCTCCATGTGCTGCTCATGCAGCACAGCCCCACCTGCCTTTCCCTGCTCACTGTGCACTGCTGCTTCTGACGACAGGACACCAGTTCCAACTGGTGGAACGCAATTGTCATGGAGTGGTGGGACAACCAGCTGTGGCTCCAGAATTTCCACATGTGGAAGGACACCTTCCTGGATCTGTGTGAGCAGCTCACCCCTATCCTCAGGAGATGGGACACCCATATGAGACCCACCATCCCCCTCCAGAAGTGAAAGCTCTGTGGAAGCTCGCCACACTGGACAGCTACCACTCAGCATGGGGAGATCAACTGTATGGGTCGTGGTCATGCAGGTATGATTCTCTTACTATGTTATTGGGAGGGTGCTGAACTGCTGGAAGGGAGAGGGGGGTGGAAGCTTCCTCCCTGGAAGGTTTTTCATTCCCTCCTTTACAAAGCTCTGCTAGGGGATGGCATGAGTTGGAAGTTGCTTTGCTGTGTGGGCGAAGGGGGGCTGAGCTCGGGGACCTCCCAAGGGTCCTGGCAATCCTGTGATTCCCCGTTTGTCTCCTTTTACAGGTGGTGAGGGCCATCAACACCAGACTGCTGCTCCAGCTCATTCTCCTGGGTGATATGGACCCCATCATTGCCGGCTTTGCCACCATGGCTTCCCCAGTTGTAGGGGGAAGGCAGGGGCATTGACGGAATCCACCTCCCCATCCAGGAGCCCGACCACTGGGCCTGTGATTATACCAAGCAGAAGTGGTACTTTTCTATGGCCCTGCAGGCCGTCGTGGACCACCACAGCTACTTAATGGACATCAACGTCGGGTGGTTAGGGAAAGTGCATGATGCCCACATCTTCCACAACTTCAGCCTGTTCCAGAAGATGCATGAACATAAGAACATAAGAATGGCTGTACTGGGTCAGACCAAAGGTCCATCTAGCCCAGTAGCCTGTCTACCGACAGTAGCCAGCACCAGGTGCCCCGGAGGGGGTGGGCCGAAGACAATGATCAAGCAATTTGTCTCGTGCCATTCATCTCCAGCCTCTGACAAACAGAGGCCAGGGACACCATTCCTACCCCCTGGCTAATAGCCTTTTATGGACCTAACCTCCATGAATTTATCTAGCTTCTCTTTAAACTCTGTTATAGTTCTAGCCTTCACAGCCTCCTCTGGCAAGGAGTTCCACAGGTTGACTATGCACTGTGTGAAGAAGAACTTTTGCGTATTAGTTTTAAACCTGCTACCCATTAATTTCATTTGGTGTCCTCTAGTTCTTATATTATGGGAACTAATGAATAACTTTTCTTTATTCACCCTCTCCACACCACTCATGATTTTATATACCTCTATCATATCCCCCCTCAGTCTCCTTTTTTCAAAACTGAAAAGTCCCAGTCGCTTTAGCCTCTCCTCATATGGGACCTGTTCCAAACCCCTAATCATTTTAGTTACCCTTTTCTGAACCCTTTCCAAGGCCAAAATATCTTTTTTGAGGTGAGAAGACCACATCTGTACACAGTATTCAAGATGTGGGCGTACCATAGTTTTATACAGGGGCAGTAAGATATTCTGTGTCTTATTTTCTATCCCTTTCTTAATAATTCCTAACATTCTATTTGCCTTTTTGACCACCGCAGCACACTGTGTGGACTTTTTCAGAGAACTATCCACGATAACTCCAAGATCTCTTTCCTGATTTGTCATAGCCAAATGCCAGCACTTTTTCCCCCAACTGCATCATCAGGGTCAGTGACATGGATATGCTGATGTGTATCACGGGGGACGCAATCTACCTTCTGCTCCCCTAGTGTAGGAAGCCCTACGCTGGACACCTGGACCTCAGCAAGGAATGGTTTAACGCCAGGCTCAGCAGGGCTCACATGGTGGTGGAGGGCACCTTTTGGCATCTGAAAGGAAGGTTCTGCTGCCTCCTCACCCATCTGGACCTTGGTAAGCAGAATGTCCCCCAAGTGGTGGCGACCTGCTGTGTTGTCCACAATATTTGTGAGGACATGGGGGAGACGTTCCTGCTAGGGTGGGGGACAGAGGCCGAGCAGAGCGCCAGGGTATTTCAGCAGCTGTGCATGTCTGCCATCTGGCAGGCCCATCAGAGAGCTGTTCATATCCGGGAGGCCCTGAGGGAGAGTTTCATCCAAGGATACCCATGAGACTCTCCCCTGGGCCTGTGCATTGCCCCTCTATGACTTTCCTCCCACACCTCTTCCTTTCCCCTTCCTCCTCCCTCCCCATCCCTTTCCCCTGTTGTTTTGAACCAGTAAACTCTATTTTTTTAACTGGGGTAAAGAAAACTGAGGAGGAATTGGGGAAAGAATCTGGGAGTTGGAGGAGGGGGGGAAAGAGGGCAGAGGGAGGAGGAGAGGCTAAGGGATGGGGCTGGGATTGGTGCCTGCCTTGGGCAGTCCCACTGCCTCATGAGCAGGACCTTTGGTGGCCATGGGTGGGGGCAGGAGAGAGAAGTTGGAGGGGTGGGAGCAAGAGTGGAGGGGCAGGTTATAGACCACTCAATAGCTGTGAGCATAATATTGACAGCGGCCGTGTATGCCTCACACGTGTTGCGGGGCTTTTGAGCCAGCTCCTGCCAGGTGGTGTAGTGCAGCTCCTGGTCCACTTCCCACTGCTGGTCCTGCCACTCCAGAGCCCGCTGGAGGCCACGCAAACAGGTGATGTGTTCCCACTCGAGGTCCTCACAGTCTTGTCTGCAGCGGTGCCCCCCATCGGGTCAGGAGACTGGCACAGGAGGTGTTGCAGGCACCGTACTTTCAGCTGGTCCAGTTGTGAAGAACAAAGAGAAAGGTAGTCATTCCACGAGATAGGGGTCCTGAAGCCCAGCCTTCATCTCTGAGGTGACACCAAAAGGTCTCGGATCAAACAAAGGTGATGTGCTTGGAGCAAGGCCATCTGTGGACTACACAGGGGCATCTTCCTGCAGGGGCACAGATGTCCTGGGGGAGAACCTCGCTACCTCCACGTCCCGGGGATGAGTAGGCATGGGAAGGTGTCAGCCAGGCCAAGAGCCTGTGGGCGGGAGGTAAGCAATGTGGTGGCTTGGCTTCTCTCCATGCAATGCATGCGCCAGGTCTGGCAGTGTCTCACAGGGAGTGGACTTTTAGCGTTGCCTGCTGGAGGAGAGGGGGGAGGGGGGAGGGGGAGATGTATGTGAGTGGCAGATAGTGCTTTCTGGAGACGGTGCTACTGGAGTCCCCTCCATTTCCTTTCCCACTTAGCAGGCTTCCCTAGCAGGGGTCCGGTGTCCTCTGCCTCACTGCACCTGCCCAGGTACGGATGCTGCCCCAAGAGAGCAGGCATGCCCATGTACTATGCGCTGCACTACTGATACAGAGGCAGCAAGGGGGAGGAGCGAGTAGTTGACTCAACTACCTGACAAGCTTAAGCTTATCAGGTAGTTGACTAGTTGACTACTCTCTTACATCCCTAGCACAATCCCCAGGCCAAGAAGACTGAACAAAGAGTGTGCAGCCACTTGCCGCCCGCTGCCTACCCTATGTATGTCGAGGAAAAGTAATGGAGCTCACCTGATGGGCCTTCCCCAGGTTCGTCAGATCCCTAGGTGACATCCCAGGAACATACTGAAGAATATCTTTTTGGTATGAGGAAACACTTGTAGCTATACCATTTAATCATACTTTATCCAGGTCACATATTACCCAATGCAGAGTTGGGAATAGCTCTCAAAACCTGCATATGCTTACATATATATCACATAGTCACTCACACACATTTACTCGTGTAAGAACATAAGAACATAAGAATGGCCGTACTGGGTCAGACCAAAGGTCCATCTAGCCCAGTATCCTGTCCGCCGACAGTGGCCAGCACCAGGTGCCCCAGAGAGGGTGGACCGAAGACAGTGATCAAGCAATTTGTCTCCTGCCATCCCTCTCCAGCCTCTGATAAACAGAGGCCAAGGACACCGTTTTATCCCCTGGCTAATAGCCTTTTATGGACCTAACCTCCATGAAATTATCTAGCTTCTCTTTAAACTCTATTATAGTCCTAGCCTTCACAGCCTCCTCTGGCAAGGAGTTCCACAGGCTGACTACACGCTGTGTGAAGAAGAACTTTCTTTTATTAGTTTTAAACTTGCTACCCATTAATTTCATTTGGTATCCTCTAGTTCTTCTATTTAGGGAACTAATAAATAACTTCTCTTTATCGGCCCTCTCCACACCACTCATGATTTTATATACCTCTATCATATCCCCCCTCAGTCTCCTCTTTTCTAAACTGAAAAGTCCCAGTCGCTTTAACCTCTCCTCATATGGGACCCGTTCCAAACCCCTAATCATTTTAGTTGCCCTTTTCTGAACCCTTTCCAAGGCCAAAATATCTTTTTTGAGGTGAGGAGACCACATCTGTACACAGTATTCAAGATGTGGGCGTACCATAGTTTTATACAGGGGCAGTAAGATATTCTGGGTCTTATTTTCTATCCCTTTCTTAATAATTCCGAGCATCCTATTTGCCTTTTTGACTGCTGCTGCACACTGCGTGGAAGTTTTCAGAGAACTGTCCACGATAACTCCAAGATCTCTTACTTACTTGTAAACTCAAATAAACAGTTTTATAGGGCTCTTAGTGGCAACAGACTTTAGCAGAGTTTCAGGGTATAAATCCTTTGAGAACTGGAAAATGAGTTTGAAAATACAATTATGACTTACTTTGGCAGTAATTTGAACATTATTCTAAAGAACATAATCAAGGTAGGGTGGGTCCAATTAACTTAAAATGTAAAAAAGGTCCTTATGGAACGGAATGTATTGACTTTTAGTCTTTGTAGATAAATTAGTGCTTTGCGGATGGTCATAGCTCCATATTTAGAGTCTCTTCTAGTAGTTCTCATTCTGCAGATAATTTCTCAAAAGAATGACCAGTTTCTGTATCAGCATCACTTACACAGTTTGGTTCCCAAAGTATTTCATCCTGTGACTATTAAGAAAAACTCGCTCAAGTACTGATGATACATGGACCATAGCTTGATAATGTCAATTCTATTTGAAATGCTGACACATTGTGTTAACACATTTGAAATTGTGTCCTTAGTCTCTATTTCTCTGGAAGTGGGTGACAGGGGAGGAATCATGTTGTGTTTCCTCCCTCTGGGGCATCTGGTATTGGCCACTGTCGGCAGACAGGCTACTGGGCTGGATGGACCGTTGGTCTGACCCAGTATGGCCATTCTTAAGTTCTCATGTTCTTAAACATTAACATAAACTGTAGATTTTTTATTAAATTCTTAAACACCTAGAATGTCAATCTCATAGATCAAGTGGTCCATTGCAAGATTATAGTTGGTGGTACAGTAATTTCACCTATATACCTGGGCTCAAAAAAAAAAAAGACAAAAAAAAATGAAGATAGCTCTTATGTGGTCTACTAATCTAATCTATCAACCCCCCAAAACACAGAATAAATTGCCCCATTTATTAATGGTTCCATAGAAAATTAATCTGCAAATTAATCTATATGAAGAAATGTGAACATTTTAAGAAGAAAAATAGTTTCAAGAAATTAATAATTACATTCCTGTTAACTGTTACTGATATCTGAAAAGATATCATGTTTGTGACCTTTGCAGACTTAGAAGCAGCAAAATGTAAACAAATACATCCACAACAGTCTTTAAAAATACTTGAAAGGCCCTTATAATTCTTGACTTTGCCCAGAAGAGTCTAGCCAGGATCTGTAATGAAGATGTTATAAGGAAGATCATATAAAGCATCATTTTTGTATAACTGGTTATTAGATCTAAACTCAGAAATACCACATAGCACAAGACAGGTTTGTTATGGTGATTTAAATTCATCCTACTCACAAGGTGAATGGAGCAACTTATTAAATATGAACTACAAAGCTGTTTGGGATGCACACTGGAAGCTGACACATTTTGAGACTGAGTTGATTATATTACATTGGACACCTAAGAAGATGAGTAAATTGGGGTTTAGAATTATCAGTTTGTGCTGACATTACTCCTAAAACCCCAGAACATGGTCATACATTTTTATCTTGTAAGGAAGTAAATTATTTCTGGAAGAATTTGCCAGATAAAATGAGACATGTATTGAACGAAACATATGCATGTCGTAGTCCCTCTGTGTACCAGGCGATATGACTAATTTGAAAACAGTTGCAAGAGGGGCGATAAAATTGATCAAATATAAGCTTCTTGAAAATAATAATTCTTAGACCCTGGCAAAACCTGTTTTTACCTCCCCAAAAGAAACAGATATTAGCATTGTCATAAACTGCTGCTCAAAAGAGGGTAGTAGCGTAGAGATCACAAGATAAAATATATATATAGAATCTGGGTAACGTTTTTAGAACATATAGCATCATTACACAGTAAATGATTTAGTTGGGGCTGGTCCTGGTTTTAGCAAGAGGTTGGACTCAATGACCTCCTGAACTCTCTTTCAACCCTATGATTCTATAAATAGCTTTTACCTGATCAGGCATCATTGAAGATATGGGTGAATCTTTCAGCTAGTTAAATGCATTCAGAATTAGGACCCTTATTACCAGTTCTACTCCTTTTAATCCACCTAGTGCCCACTGACTTTATTTCTGCCTTTATTATTTCTGTTGTGTATATTTTACAAGATTAATATTAACTGTGGTCATAAAAATTGACTGATGTGCTTACTTTGGAGTTAGCTGTATCATTCTCCCTCTGGGAGGTGAACTCTAACCACAGCAGATGGAAATGTGCATTTGTAGATAATCTGATATATGTCATTTTTTTTTCCAATTTATTTTAAAGAAGAGACTGAGGAACAAGCAGATAAACTGAGAACCATAGTAGAACAGTTACTCCCTGAATGGCTATATAACTCACTGCATACTATTGGTTTTTATGTTGTGTCCTGAACAGGTGTGTAAGTGATGGGGAAGGGCACAAGAAGCCATGTCTTCTATCCTCTTGTGACCTAGTACATGTGCACTACACAGGTACATGTTGGGTTGGCAGCCAATCTCTTACTCCCCTTCTTTGCTTGTTAATGATCCTAAAAACCTCTAGAGTAGTGAGGGGTGGTGACATTATAAAGAAACACATAATGGAAAGGAGATGAAAAGGGCTGGAAGAGTGCTTTAGGGGGAAGGTGCAGTATGAAGCAGGAAGAATCAGAATTAGTAGTCTGATACCTGGGATTGCTTAGTGGTTGAAGGCATGTGACAGTCTGCAACCCAAAGCAACATCCCTGGCATTATATTCACCACTGTCACATAATTATGTTTTGGACAATGTATGTCTTATGAGGTAACATTTTAAAAGTTCATCTGTTAAGTATCAATATCCTTTTCGATTCTATGTGTTATCACTGTATGTGAAGTAATGAAGTTTTGCTATGTATGTGTTTCTGAAATACATTGTGAGGTTGGGAACACCCAAGAGCAGTTTTTTTCTGGTGTCACAATGAAGAGTCCAGACGGTGTTGCTCTCTCATTAAGGGGCATACACACACTCCCCAATGATTAACCTGGGATCTATACAATGGAAACTTCTCAGAGATAGCATGTATACAATAAAGGCTGTTTGACTCACATCATAGTAAAAGATCTTTTCAGAAAGCTGGGAAAAGCTATAAAAGAGGGGAAATGATGGTATCACTTTGGCCCTCACTCCCCCCACAACTCAACACCTGAAAACATGCCTGGAGAAAAAAAGACTTTGAATGGGGGAGTTCCAACCTGTGTATGGAGGATCTCTCTACTGTTCACATTATCAGGCTGAGACATTGCTGAATTCAAAACCTGTCTAGTTAACAGAACTCAGATTGTAAATTTGTTTTACTACGTAGGTAAACAACTTTGATATATATGTTATTACTTATAAACTTTAAACTCTATCTTTCTGTTGTTAATAAATCTGTTTGGTATTTTTTACATAAATGGTTTTTAGTTGAAGTATAAAGTATCTGCACAGGAATAGGAGCTGGTGCATTGTCCTTTCCACTTTGAGGGAGGGGCAGACAAAAACGTATGCTGGTCAGGCTTCTGACAATTACAATTAGGGGGTCCTAAGTTGGGGGGTTGCAGGGAATTGGGCTGGAGCCTTTCTATTGTTGGTTCATGAGCGACTGTTGAGAGCATTCATACAACTCAGCTGAGTGTGTCCCTGCCAGTGAATCTTCATGTGAGTGCAGGCCCTCAGTGGTTTGCAGCTTGTCACAATCACAGGAGAGGGAAAGAGAGTCCAGGTTGGTAAAACATTAGGCTTAGCAGTAACCCAGTTCCAGGTTGGTCCCTGGAAACCCATTGAAGGGCCTATCTGGACAAATTAGTTACTTTATTTTGGAGTAATTATATATTTTGAAAATAGACATTTGTGAGTGTCTCGAGTTTCAGGATGAGTCTTCATCTTCCTAATAATTTTTAATAAAGAAATGCATGGGGAAAAGTCCCTTATCAAATCCAGATAGCTAAATGTTAATATCCTCTTTCAAATCTTTCCTTAACACTCACTTTGGTTGTCATGCCTACTAAAGCCAACCTGTGAATCATAACTAAGCATATGGCAATCTGTGACTATTTCATGTCCCTATACTACCTTTTCCTACCACTTCCCACCATACTCCTGTCATTCCCCTTCACGTGACCGCTAACGGAATTTTAAAAAAGAAAAATACAAATAATGAGCTAACAAATCTTCACCATTCATCACTATGTTCATTTGCTTGTGTCCTAGATCCCCCAACCTTCCAATTTTTTTTGTACTTTGTAGACTGTAAGCTCTCTAGGGTGAAAGCTGCCTTTTAAATGTTTGTGCAGCAAAGAACACAATCCTCATTGAGGCCTTTCTGTGTTAACATCTTATATGATTAACAATTATTAATGATAATGTAACCCCCTCTTTCCTCCCTGTGTGCCTGATGGTTGTAACATTAAAGGAGATCCTGAGTACCCCAGGGGTGATGTTGAATAGTTGGGGATCCCCTATCCACCCTTTTGCTACAGTCCCTTGCTTCTAAAGAATATACAGTGGCAGCGCCTCCACCTGGCTGGCCCCTCTACACACTTAACTGTGTGCCTTGGGAGTCTCCAGGAATAAACTTAATCCAGTAATAATCTGTATTTAACTCCAAAACAACAGTTATAAATACAGTAGACTTCCGATAATCCGGCACCTTTTGGACGTAGGTGGTGCCGGATTATCAGATTTGCCGGAGAATCGGGAGGTCCGGTACAACTGCATGGCTTAACAGCTGGCCAGGACACAATCTCCCTCCCTCTCCCCTCCCCTTTCCTCTTCGCGTCTCCTCCGTGCTGTAACCTGATCCTCCTCCTCCTCCCCTCCCCTTTCCCCTTCGCTGAAGCAAAACGCTCTTCTCCATACTGTAACACGATCCCCCTCCCCCCCTCCCCCAACCTTATGCTCTGTCTGGTTACAGCCATCACGTGTGCTGAGCGGCAGGCTTTTTAATCAGCTGGTCAGGAGCACTTGGCATTTTGATGCCGGAGTATTGGGAGTGCCGAACAGTTGGATGCCAGACTATCGGAGTTTTACTGTAATATACATCTAATTGATTAAATTAGAATTAACTCACCTTTACTTAACACAGAGTTTAACAGACCAAAAGTGAATGAAATCAATTAACAAAGTACACAGAATAAAGGAAACATATCTAACTGGCATTTACACTGCCACCATTTATCCCAACCTGGAGTGTGCAGGCCTCTGGATCTCAGAGTCCCAGACACTTGTATGGGCACGCTTGAAGATCTGCAGCTGGAGTGGAGACACACAGGTTTTGTGTGTGTGTCAGTCCAGGCAGCAACAACTGCAAACTCCCTCTGACACTGGAGCAGGCCCCCCAAATGCCAGCAGCTCTGGTATACTGGGCAGATCACTCTGCCTCTCTTTGGACCCAGAGTCAGTTTGTCCTCTGTGCAGGCAGAACTTTCCTAAACTGCCCTCACAGTATCTTCTATCCAGGCCCTTATCAATCACAGGCACAGCCAGAGTCTCTCTCCTTCAGGGATAATCACCAACAACCCCAGAAGCAGCCTGCTACATAAAAGCAACAGCAGGTTCTCAGCAGCAGTCTCTAGCTTACAGCAGCAGCTCCTAGACTGGAAAAGGCTCCCCACCGGCAAACTTGTTCCTCTCTCCAGATAGAAGCTCCCTCCCCCCAACTCTCTCCCTGCATTGCCTGAAGGAGAGCAACAGTTTCCCTCCTTTTTCCCAAGGGCTCATGGGAGTTGTAGTCTCTGGGGCTAGATTGCAGCACAAAAGATCCTCCCAGTAAAAATTAGGGGCTCATATAGTAAAGGGAGCTTACAATAATGAATACATGTTCCTTTTTAAAATTTGGAAACATATGCAATGCAAGACACGCCTTCCTGGGTCTTTGGGCTGTGAACTGTATAGATACTTCTTAATTCTTTTTCCCCCTTAGAAACTATGAATAGTTCGGATCCTTTTTTTGAGAACTTTTGGCACAAAGACATTCTACTCCAAATCCATACTCTCTGGGATTTATTTTTAAAACCACACTCAAATGAAATAAAAAAATGTCACTTGGCTATTTCATTTATCCTTTTCTCCAGCACGACTCACAAGAAAATTACTAGAATTAGAAATTTTGGAAATTCATCTATTTTCAGGGTAAGCAGCAGTGAATTATATTAATAGAGTCATCACAAGATAGCATAAACATTTATGTAACCAAGAGGGTCCATATCAATACAATATGACAACTTGAAGTCCCAAGTCTTTTTTTAATGATGTGCAAAACTATAAAACTAAAAACATTAGGTGAAAATAGCGAAAGCAGCAAGAACTCAGATGACTGGATTTTATCATCACAAAGATAAATCGTTAGAAAGATAACTGTGCCACAGTTTTCTCATCTGTAAAATGAGAATACTTATGATGACCTTCTTGTTAAAGCATGTTACATTCTGAGCATGAAAAGAGTTGTTCAAAGCCAGGTATTAATATTCAATCTTATTACTGGAGTGTATTTCCAGATTTTAAAAGAAGTAAAAGTTTATATTCAAGATTAAGTTGACAAACTGTGCATTTCCTCAGTTGTTCTTTATTCAGACTCAGGCTGTGTCTAGACTGCAGGGTTTTTTCGAAAAAAGTAGCCTTTTTTCGAAAAAACTTCACCTGCGTCTAGACTACAGCCACGTTCTTTCAAAATTAAATCGAAAGAATGTGGCTTTTCTCTTGACGGTGGTACTCCTCATTTCACGAGGAAGAACGCCTTTTTTGACGGAGATCTGTCGAAAAAAAGTGTGTGTGGATGCGCGGAGCCAGTTTTTTCGAAAAAAAGGGCCTCCAGGAAGAAGCCCTGGTGGACAGTCCAGAGCATGCCTTGCATCTCTCTGGTTCCTGTCTGCAGCCATCTTTTAAAGGGACAGTCACCCTCACAGCCAGTTGTGGCAGCAAAGCAGCCAGAGCACATGGCTCTTCCAGTGTAGCCATGTCCCAGCCCCAAGACCCTCCTGGCCCTTCCAGACAGCCTTCTGGGGACCCAATCAGGGGCTCCAAACGCCGGGCACCAGCATGGTCTGGGCCAGAACTCAAGACCCTTCTTGAGCTTTGGTTGGAGGAGGAGGCCTTACAAGCCCTGAACACAAGGCGGCGAAATGCAGAAATTTTTGGCCGCATGGCAGAGGCCCTGGCCAAGAGAGGGCACCACCCCCGCACCCAACACAAGTGCACTCTAAAGTCAAAGAGCTGCTCCAGGGCTATGTAAAGGCCAGGGAGGAGAGCTCCCGCTCTGGGGCAGCCCCTCACTACTGCCCTTATTATTTGGAGCTGGCCCAAATCCTTCGTGGTGGGGAAGCACACACACCACTGCGTCTCGTCCAGTCTGGCTTGGGGGACCCTGTAGTGGATGCGCCAGAGCAGGACCTAGAGAAGTTCAGGGAGTCTGGAGACAGAGAGATGGTGCCGGAGGAGGAGGACAGCGAGGAGACCATGACCCTCACTCTGGAGCCAGTCACCCAGACCCCAGCGGCCTCCCAGGTGTCATCTGATGCTGGAGACGAAGCAGCAAGTGAGTGCAGTGAGGTCGTGCAACACACAGGGTGCGGGAGGTGGGTGCACAGTGGGTGATGCACAAGGGAAACCTGTAATGCTCACCCTGGACATCATGCAGCTGCTGCGCATGTGCCAACATGTTCAGCGGTAGAGTGTGACACATGGGGGTGCGCCACATGGTGGCGCGCCACATGGTGGCATAAACCATGTCCAGAACACACCCAGGTAGGTTGTCAGTGCGAGGTCCCATTGGCACTTCGGGCCCCCTGTGATGCTCAGGCTGATGCTCAGGTCACACATGGTGTTACCTTCAGAACGTCTGAGTCCCCTGTCTGAAGGAGAGGGCATGCCCTTGTGGACAGCTGTTGCACACATGACTGATTGTGTCTTCCTCTTTTCCTCCACAACCGGACCAGCCGTGCAAAAGGGCCACATCCTGAGGCAGCATGTGGCGGCCCTGCAGGAGCTCAACACCATCCTGCGGGAGAGGACAGAGGCAGAGGCTCAGTGGCATGATCGGCTGCTGGAGGAGCTTGTCCAGCAGCGCACGTCCCTGTGTGCCACTCTCAGGCAGCTCTGTGGCTTGCCTGCTCCTGTGCCTGGTCCTGCTCCTCCAGCACACCATGACCCTGCCCCACCAAACCCTCCTTCCACGGCACCATCCCCTTCCCCCTTTGTACCTCCCTCTCCCCCAGCCCCCCCAGTCCACTAGCCCCCCTCTCCCCCAGGCCCCCCAGTCCCTTAGCCCCCCCCCCCCGGCCCTCCTCTCCCCCAGGCCTCCCAGACCCAAGTGCACCTACCCTCTCTTGTCCAGCCAACAGTCAATTGCCCCACCCGATCCTGAGGCCATGGTGGACCCCGAACATGAGGCGGCAGGAGCCCGCGAGCAGGTAAGCACCGTCCAACCTGATCCCCTTCCCCCCTCCAGGTTTCAAGTCCCCTTCCCCCCCTCCAGGTTTTAAGCACCCCCACCACCCCAGTTAAACACAATGTTGGGTATTGAAGAAAATGTTTATTTTTGATGCAGAAAGTATACTTTGAGAAAAAACTATGTACAATAAACAAAAGATTTTATATGTTTGCAACATTTCTACATTCTTTCAGTTATTGATATTTATAACAATAAAAGAGAAGTTATTCTTTTCAGACAAAACCTGGTGTTTATTATTTCTACAAACAGGGTCAGGGTGAGGGTTCAGGAGGGAAGGTTGTATTGGGCCAGGGCCAAGCCCCCAGACAGGAGACCCTCAGGAGAGTCAGTGGCCTCCATTAGAGAATCGCTCCCATAGGGCCTCCCAGATGTGAACACCAGACCGGTGAGCCTGGCGGACGACAGCTGTCCGGGGCTGGTCAAAGTGCCTCTCCTGACCATCAGCACTTGTACCCCACCCTGGTAGGAAGGCCTCCCCTTTCCTCTCCACCAGGTTATGGAGAACGCAACACACGGCCACCACCTCAGGGATGTTGCGTTCCCCCATTTCTAGCCGTGTGAGCAAGCACCAGAATCTCCCTTTTAAACGTTCAAATACACATTCCACCTGGTTGCGAGCCCGGTTAAGATGAGCATTAAACTGCTCTTTGCTGACATCCAGGTGGCCAGTGTAGGGCTTCATCAGCCATGACATCAAGGGGTAGGTGGCATCAGCCACTATGCACACCGGCATGTGCATGTCCCCAGCCGCAAAGTCACGATGCAGGAAAAATGTTCCTGCCTGCAGCCTCCGGTAGAGGTAGGAGTTCCTGAAGATGTGGGCATCATGTGCCCGCACCAACCACCCAACACAAATGTCAGTAAACTGGCCACGATGGTCGACCAGGGCCTGGAGGACCACTGAAAAGTAGCCCTTCCCGTTAATGAATTGGGCTGCTCGATGGGGCGGTGCATGGATTGGAATGTGTGTCCCATCGAGTGCTCCTCCACAGTTCAGGAAGCCAAGGGCAGCAAAGCCGGCCACGATGCTGTCCAGGTCTGCTAGACAGATGAGCCTGTTCAGCAGCTGGGAATTGATGGCCCTCACCACCTGCAGAAAGAGACAAATAGATAGACAACAGAATTTTAGAAGGGGTGCCTGATCTCTTGGGAGGAGAACCCACCACCCACCTTCCCCCCCCAAACGCCCCGGGAATCCCCTCCTCAGACCTACCCCCCCCCCTTCCCCAGCAGCTCAGGGTGAGTGGAGTAGCTCCCTCCCAGTCCCACTCCCACTCCATCCCATCCCCCACTCTGCCTTGCCCTTTCCTGACAGTCTCCCTTTTTTACCCCCCCCAACTGTGACTGTCCCCCGACAGTGACTTACCTCCATCAGGATGGACCCGACAGTAGACCTGCCCACTCCAAACTGGTGTCCCACGGAGTTGTAGCTGTTGGGGGTGGCCGGCTTCCAGAGGGCAATAGCGACCCTCTTTTCCAGGGGGATGGCAGGCCACAGGTGGGTGTTCTGCTATTGCAGAGCGGGGGTGAGCCAGGTACTCAGCTCCTGGAAAGTGGCCTTCCGCATCCGGAAGTTGCGGAGCCACTGCTGGTCATCCCACAGCTCCATAACGAGCCAGTCCCACCAGTCGGAGCTGGTGTCAAGCCTCCAAAAACGCCTCTCCACGAAGAAGTTTGGAGGCAAGGGCAGTGGGGCCCTTTCATACCTCTGCTCTGGGTCCAAATGGGGAAGTTGCCTCATGACTGTGTCATGCAGATGCAGCAAAACTTGCAGTATGATGGTGTGGAGCCATTGCCTGCCCAGGGGCAGCTCTGGCTCCATGGCAAAAAAAGGGATCTAAATCAGGAAAACCTCCAAACAAAAAAACCTGCTGTGGTGTCCCAGGAAGCTGGGCACTCCAAACAAGCACTGCAATAACTTGCTTACCTCCTAGAGGGACAGCAAAGGCAGCTGCAAGAGCAGAGCAACGGGTGTTCAGGGGGGTCCCTTTTACCACGCGTCTCTGCCAAGGGGAGGCAGCAGCACCCGGAAGGAAATGCTGCCCTTATGCCCTGGCAGAAGTGGTTCCGGGTGGCTTTTTCTTTCGAAAGAGCATCCAGCAGTCAGGACGCTCTTCTTCGAAAAAGCGGATCGATTTTCTGTTCCGCATAACGTAATCTAGACGCTCTTTTTCAAAAGACGCTTTTTCGAAAGTTTCTTTCAAAAAAGTGTCTTTCGAAAGAGGCACGCAGTCTAGATGTGCCCTCAGAGTAGACTGTGCTGGACATACTCAGATAAGATGCATCTACACAGCAGGGCTTAACTTGAAATAATCTTTGCAAATTGAGCCATATCAATTGCCTAGCTTATTTTGAAATAGCTTATTTCGAAATTGGGAGCATCTACACAGCACTTGTTTTGAAATAGAGCATTCTTTCCTCTGTCTTCCCTTATTCCTTGTACAATGAGAGTTACAGGAGTCAGAGTAAGAAGTCCTCCAGCTTGATAGTATTTTGACATTATTTTGAAATAACTGCCTGCTGTGTAGACGCAGACTGAGTTTTTTCAAAATAGTGCTAGTTATTTTGAAATAATGTTGCTGTGTAGATGTACCCATATTCATAGTTTTAAAGTAAGAGAAAACTATCAGATCACCTAATCTGATTTACTATATAAAAGGCCAGAGAATTTCACCCACCTACTCCTCCACTGTGCCCAATGACTGGTGTTAGACTAAAGCATTTCTTTTAGAAAATTAGATGCGAAGACACCAAGAGATGGGCAATCCATCATTTTTCTTGGTAATGTGTTTCAGTGGTTAACCCTTCCCATTCAAAAATGTGCTTTATTCCTAACTTCAATTCATTTGGAATCATGTTCCAACATTGCTTCATGTTATGTCATTTTCCACTAGATTAAAGATCCCTTGAGTAACTGGTATGTCTCCCTATGAAGGTACATCATCAAGTCACCTCTCATTGTTCTTTTTAATAAGCTAAACAGATTGTGGTACTCATAAAAAATGTCTTTAGCCCCCAAATCATTTATCTGACTTTTTTCTTCACCTACCTCAATTTCTTAAGATCCCTTTAAAAATGTAGATAGCAGAGCTCTGTGTAGTATTTCAATATTTGTCTCACCAGTGCCACATATGTACTTAAAATCACCTTCTTTCTCCTAGTCTCTACTCACCTGTTTACACACCCAAGATCACATTAGCCCTTTTTAGCATCACACTGAGAATCACTTGTCCAATATGATCCTGAAATCATTTTCATTGCTTCTCAGGATACAGTCCCTCATTCTGTAGGTAAGACCAACATTCTTTATACCTAAATATAGGACTTTGCATTAGGCCTTATTAAACATATTTTATGTGAATAGACCTAGTTAACAAGCAATCAGATCACTCTATAGGCTGACATGTTCTCCACATTATTTCCATCTAAAAAAAAAAAATCCCCCCAAACCCTTTTAGCTATGCCATCCTGGCTGTATCCTGTTGAAATGCATCTTTAATAGCCCACAGGTGGGCAGTTACTGGTACCAGGGAAAATTTCTGTTTAATTTGCTCAGTGCAGAGCAATTCATTTGAGTCACAGTAAAAGATTATAAAATATATTTTCCTAATAAGCCTCAATTCCTCAAGCATTAACCCTCAGTAATTATGTTGGCCCTACACAGTACCTTAATGACTACAGAGCAGACAGGGCGATATGGATACCAGTGCTATATGGAGACTTCTCTTCTCTTTTCAAGTACTTGGTCTGTCCTTTGTCTTCTGAAGCAGAGTTTGACTATCCTGAGGCACTCTCATTGAAAAGTCCCACAAAGGTTCCCCACAGCAGGACACTAATATCCTGAGCACTTCCATCTTACATCTTTTCAAAAGATATTATTTGGGAAACTGTCACTTCATGTATAATATTCTTAATATTTATCCTTTTTTGTTCTCAAATGAATCACATGACTCCAAAATATGGCCTGTGAATGTTTCATTACCAGTTTTCCTAATTAATATTTTGTGAGAGCTAGTGAAGAACAAACCAAAGAGCAATTGACATTTACTTACTCAATAATCATTCACTTATCTGATAGTGTGTTGCCATCCTAAAGGTGTCATTTTGATACAGGTCAGTTAATATAAATCTCACTGTTTACATATTTCCTGCATATTTACTTAGTGAATTGGCCATTAGCTAATCATGATCAAAGTTCCAAGCTGAAATACACACACACCTAGAGCATCTGGTAAAATTATTCTAAGTACAATTTCAACACTCTTAGTAAATTTCCATACAAATAGTCTTATGCTATGAGAAACCTGCTCCTAAAACCATATAGCCAATTCAGGCATGCCAAGCCATACAAATTCATGTTCAGCATATTCATTCATATAAATCACAATTCATAATAATGCAGTACCATCCCAACATGCCCCCTTACAGTATTATCCATGGACCATGCTCTCCACCTATAACAAAACACTTTTCCAGAAAATTTCCCTCCTTCTCTTATCCTAGTCTGATGAAACAAGTGTGGTTTGCTGACTACGCCTCCTCCATTGCTCTCTGGCACATTATTTTGCCTTCCCCTGATCATGACTCTCTAGTCATACTCAGTCCACCAATAATTGATATCTGCCAAAATATTGGATTGTCCTGTAAGCCAGACACTCTAATTATTATGCTGGTTTTTGCAGCTATCATTCCATCTGCAGATCACAGGTTGGACAGAATAGAGACAAGGAAAGGGGGCATTTTTAGATGAATGAGGTGTGTGGAGTCCTGAATCCTCTGATTTCCTACCATTGTTGTGCCTGTTCAGCCTCACAAAGGCACTTTTGTTAAAATACTGCTCTGCAATCTGAACCAGTAATGGATGTATCATAATTTTCTGGTAGTATTATTGGTCACAGATTACTGCCTCTTGGGAGCAAGATGAGAAGGAACAATTTGAATTTCTTTGATGGGATGCTCCTGGGGCAACTGAGCTTATGTGTCACCCCCGAGTGATAGGTAGGTGTGAGAAATTCAGTTGTAATAGATTTATTAAAGGAGGGGGAATAGTGAGATGGAAAAATTTGTGGATCACACACAAATATTTAAATGGGCAAAAATCAGAGAAGACTATGAGGGAATTAGTCTAGTTAGATGAATGCTTGAGCCACCAGAAAATGTAAGTGTAGGTCAAGAAAACTATATTTCAATTATTTCTTTGGGATATTTTCCTTTTTTATGCAATAAAGGCTCATGTTCTCTTTTATCTATTACACTCTCAATAGGAAAACTTTTTTTTTCTTTACATCCTTCAATAGGATAAGAGTATTTCATTACAAACGATAATACAAAACCAAATATTAACAGGTTTAAAAACAATTGGAAGAGTTCAGAATCACATCTAACAACTTATCCAGTCCCAAATCTGAATTTAAATACACATCTATTAGCTGGGGGGATTCTAGTCACAACAAAATGGATTTTTCATGCACAGATGAATGAATAGACATTTCAATGCACAGTGGAGAACCTGTTCATTTTTTACTCTCAAAAACAATAACCTAAGTAGACAAATGACCCTTGTACTACAGTCTGGCTGTTATGAAGCTTTTAAAGGTCCCAAATACAAATTATCTTGCTTATAGAGCTCATGAGGGCATGGTTTCAAGGAAACACTCACCAGGGAATGGAAGTGCACAAGTTACATTCAAAGGAAAATGACATCTATGAATCAAATGACAGTGATATGTAGGTGGATACGGCAGCTCAGAGAACTCATCAGTAATATATATACATGACAGTCCGAGTGACAACTCTAAAGCTGCCAACCCAGATGCGTGAGAATTCTGCCAGGGAACCAAAAGTGTTTGAGAAGGAAAAATGCCTTCTGTAAGTGCTTCAAGAAGATAAGGAGCATAAGAAGTATAATGAGCTGGGCTGCAGTACCATTAAATGATGAAGAGAATATTTCTATTTTCAGTAGACAGAAAAATAGTTGTGGGAAAATCACAAAAGAAAAAAAAACGGTCAAATGCATATTAATATGCTGGATTGCCTTGCTAAAGTTTTGCTGAGGCACCAGCCAACATAGTATCTAGGCATCTATGCCTACAGGGTGATATGTCAAATAGGAGTAAGTAAAACAAGTTACTCTGAATATTATTCTACATTTCCTTTCAAGTACACACCGGTAATTCACAACCATGTTTTTTTAAAATTTAATTTCATCTGCCTTTAGAAGGGATAGAACTATAAAATGAGTACAGAAATCAATGGACTCTTCCACATCACGGAAGCTCTTGCAGTATCTCTGCTAACATGTCAGGACAAAAATGAGCTCTGCTTATTGTTAAGATAATGACTCCTCCTCAACCAACATGTCAATATGCTGTGTGTTTATTGACAGTGTAATCAGGCTGTCAATACAACTATTTCTTATATATTTATCAATACAATGGTACTTAAAATGACAAAAATTGGTTTTGCATTGAGGGTCTGAGTGAGTGGGTAATTTTAAAATAATACAATGTCAATGGAATTATTCAATTCCATTGTGATGTGTTATCTCCATTAAAGCAAAAGCTAAAGCATAATAAAAAAGTGTCTTCTCTGTATGCCGCATAGCTGCTTTTCAAAGCAACACAACAGACTTTTAAATTACTTTTAAAGGTAAAATCAAGTTCATAGTACATGATGAAATAGCTGAAATCTGAATTTTAGAAACTAATAAAGACGTCTTTTCTTTAACTGAATTAAAAACACTAGTAGGAAAATATTTTATTACTCTGGGTATGTCTAGACTGCAGGTTAGAAGCTAACATTAAAGAACTCTTTCGAAAAAGCTTCTTTCGAAAGAAAGCATTCACGCCTCAAAACCGGATCGAAAAAGCAATCTGCTTTTTTGAAAGAGAGCGTCTAGATTGCATAGAACTCTCTCAAAAGAAAGCCCTGATTGCTATTCACAATTGTGCTTTTTTCTATTGCCTCTTCTTTCGAAAAAATGTCCCTGTTCTGCATCCACACACGCCTTTTTTCAAAAGAGCTCTTAATTTGAGGTTTACCAATGTTGAAAAAAACCCTGCTTTCTTTTGATTTAATTTTGAAAGAATGTGATTGCAGTGTGGACTCAGGTGAAGTTTTTTTGAAAAAAGGGCAGTTTTTTCAAAAAAATAATGTAGTCTAGACATACCCTTCATGTCTACAGAGTGCTTTACCAATTTTCAGCCTTGAATTGGTAAGTGCTGACAACTTGTTTGATAAGAAATGAAATAGCCAGGTTATAAACTTTTGAAAAGCAGACTTCACAATGGAAATGACAAATTGACCTTTTGCTTTATTGGCATTAATGAGCTTCATGCTAATAACTCATGGAGAGTAGCTATATGAAAACAAATGTTTCACTATGAATAAACGTTTTGGAACATTTGGGCTGAATTTAAAGTAAGCGAACGTTGAGCATCATTCAAGCACTTCACATTAGCTTTGTGGTGTAATGTATTTATCGGGATTTATAATGTCCTCACATTAATTCTCTGTGTAATGATAATGCTACTTAGAATAAGGTTTGTGTTCTAGAAAGCAATAAGGTAAAACAATGGATAAAAGAACACTGTAATGTTTTTCAGATGGGAAAATTGTGCAAAGTATTGTAGCTCTCAGACTCAATAATACACACAGCTTGATATTTTAGAAGCTGTGCAAAAATCATTCCATCATCTTGTAGGAACTCTTCATGAGATATAATTCATCGGTTTAGGACCTCTGAAAAACTGAACATCTATTATTGGTGCTGTACATTTGTGATCACTGTTGTTCAACTTGTTTGAAGAGAGACTATTATTTTGGAAACCATGGAATACAAAGAAGTTTCAACATTTACAAAAAAATGCAAATACGGATGTAAGCAGAACTTGCAGAGAGTATTCATTATGTTGCGCAGTAGGGAAGCTAACATTAAAGAAGTTAGGGCAAAGCAGGAAAAGCAGTGACACAAAGTTTGGTACCTTACAATGGTTCTAGAGCTAGTCATGAAAAATCTCCACCTTCCTCAATACGGATTCTATGAATCACCTCTCCTAGCAGTGTAGATTAGGAAGAATTCTGCTGCTGACAATGGGTAAAATTGGAGTCAATGACATTAGAGTCATGCCCATTTAATTAAATATCATTAAACATATCAATGGAAAATATGTGATGGAAACATGACAAAAATATTGATATCACTTGAAGGTGATGTGTACTCTAATTCTTCATTGTCAGAGAATGTGCTTGCTCATGACAGGAACAGGAGAAATATTGGGGAAAAGGAATATGCAGCATAGTAGGGGCTACTGGTACTGAAATATGCTTTGACCAAATAATAGACGTAAATAAATGAACCAACTGAAGCCAATAACTGTAAGAGAAGCCAGACAGCGGCACAGTACAGTATTGATTTAATCACTACCATAACATAATTATTTTTATCAGCATCAAATCTTGAACCCTTTATAGTTGCCTCAACTTGATAAGAGAAACTAAATTGATCAAACTTCATACATCACTGTGTCATTTACAATATCAGCCACAGTCTTTTTTAAGTGGAAATCAACGGCAATATTGTTCAAGTCCAACTTTCGAAATCACACATGTACTAAGTTAGGTATAGGAGGGTTGGTCAGTTACCAAAAAAAAGCAATATCCAGACCTGTGCTTGTTTACCTGGTGAAAAGGATAATTTTTCATTTCATTTGGTGTTAATATAGATTTGTATATCCTGATAAAATATAAAAAGACATAAAACTCTTACTCCAACATAGTGACCAAGCTATGCAAAACTATATTCACACCAAGTGAAATGACAAGAAAGGAGGGGTAATGTGGGTGAAGACAGACTTATCGGCGTCAGAAGAACATCAGTGCGTACCCATGGTCAAGGATTGGCAGACTGACGACTCTAAAGTGAAGCTAGCACCCCTAAAAGACAATTGATTACAGGATGAGCCTCTCGGAGATGTTTTGGAATGTTAACATAAAAAAGATAACACATCAGACACAGACTGACAAATCCATAGACTTCAACAGAGAAAAGGATTATAAAAAGGCTTTCGAATAAGTGCCCCGTTGTCAAAAAAAACGCATCTAAACCGCGGTTTCAGTTTCGAAATGCCGCTTGTTTGAAACAGCACCATGACGCGATTATTCAAAAGAAGCGTGGGATATTTAAATCCCCGCTTCATTTGCACTTTCAAAACATCTAATTTATATCCCTCTGTCAACAGAGGGGTGTAGTTTAGATGTAGACTATAACATCAACTAGCGGGACTTTGTGTGTGTGTGTGTGTGTGTGTGGGTGGGTGGGTGGGTGACTGAAAAGCATATGCTACTGTTGTATTCTCAATAAATGCGGTGTACTGCCTTTTCCACTATAAAGGATCTTGTGTGCTTTGTTTAAGCATAACAACTACTTTGTTAATTGGTATTCTAAACTATTTGGCCTGACTCCTAATTTAGTCTCTCCAAAACACATTAAGATCCATTGTGAAATATTGGTGCTGCATTGTACATATAAATCTTCCAAATTATAACACATAAGAATTTGAAGTGCTCCAATAATTGTAAATAATGTAATTTAGTGTAAGACCACATCTCTAATCAAACTTGAAGAGTTAAGATGCTGCCTAAGCCTTACAAATTTCAAATACTCTGCATGTGTTCAAATCCTAACTTATTTTCTATTTTATAATTAATACATTTCAAAATTCCAAAAGTAAGAGAGACATGAATAAAATAGGCAGTTGCAAGGTAGTACTAATCTCCTTTTCATTTAAAATGTTGTTAGACACCAACAACATTCCAACTGCTGTAAGGGAAGTATATTACTCTAGAGAGAAATGCAAATGGATCATAAATATCTGTGGCTCTCCAAGACCAAAAGTACTTGTAATAGGGTCAGTGCCCACCTCTCATGAACTCCTCCTCTGATTGGCTATGTCCATAGTCTTTAAATCAGTCCTGCCCTGGTATGAGGCTGCATCTCCAGGAATTCCTCCCTGGGAACACTATCTTCCTGTGGGTGTCTCTGGGCTCAGTCCCTACTCAGTGCCCACAGCTAGCCAGGACCTCCTTCATTGCTCCTCCAGCCTCTCCTAGCAAAATGTCTTTGGCTTAGTCCTAGGAATCAGACAGGCACACCTCTTGTTCATTTGGTCCCCGCCAGCAGTCTTAACTGCCTATAGTCATGCTACTCCTCTCCCGGGCACATAATCCTTTTTGCTCCAGCTCCAAACAGTAACTAACTGCTGCTCTGTTATGCTATTGGCTGCAGATGAGAGTAGTAGTTTCTAGACCCTGATTAGCCACTCCTACACTCCCATTGGTTGTTCCCTCACAACCATTCTATGCTGCTTGGAGGAGAACTCCACCGCTTTTTTTCCCTGGATGGGTGTGGCAGAACCCTGAGGCCTCCAGAATGGGTCCTTTGGACTTGGTCCACCTCTTCACGCAGATTTGTATAAGGTTTCTCTGAGGAGGTGAGGTCCCACATCGAATACCCTCTTCCCCTCAAGTGAAGGGAAAACTTGAATGAAGAGTCTTTCACATTTAAATAAGCACCCTTACCATTAGCTTGAAAGCTTGAGGGAGGTAGTTATCCTCTTTCCCCAGCTGTTTTGTGTGAGTCTGAAAAAGGGAACCAATACAATAGACAGATTGGAGCACATTTACCAGATTGAGCCTCACGGGTAAATTAGAAAGACAAATGCTTAATTTTACCTAATTCATGCAGTGCATGGATGAATAAGTGTCTGGACATCTAGGGCTTGTCTGCACAACAAAATTAGATCAACCTAATCTAGTTTAGCCTATAGCCACTGCAGTAATCCAATCAGCTGTTTGATGTCCTCTCCAGGAGCGCTTGCACCAATTGAAGTGGGGCATTGTGAGGCACTGACAGCCAAGTGTGGGGCACTGACAGTCGAGTGGAGCTTTCAGCTGGAGCCTCTGATCCACTCAGACATGCACAGCCCAAGCTGTGAACCCCTCAGAGGCTCAGTTTCACAGCATGGAAACTACAGAAGTGAGACTGACATTCTTGCCTGTTTCTCAGGTGCCTGTGGCTCAGAGCAGCAGCAGGGGGCTGACAAGAATAACAACCAAATGCCCTAACCTCACGCACATAAGTACTATGTCTCTTGTGGAGATAAGGTTATGGTGTTGGTGCAGCAGGCCATTTACTTCAGTGGATGCACCATTCTAGTGTAGACAATGACATAATTAGGTCATCCTAAGATGACGTATGTCAATCTAACTCTGTGGTGTAGATTGACTAAGCCCTAGTGTAGGGCTCCAGCATGCACACCCAGAGGCAGAAACAAAGGCATCTAGGGAACTTTTAATGCAAATATTTAGGCACGGAGTGAATTCAGACACCAACAGCTGTTGGTGGCATCTGACTTGGGTTTTGTGAATCCCAATGGGGTCTAATTCTGGGATTCAGGCACCTAAAGTGGCAGTCAGGTGCCTTACTCTTTGGGAATATGAGTTGTGAATTCCCTTTGAGTCCCCCACCTGCTTTGTACCATCATTCTAGCAGGATGATTCCATGGAAATAATGTTTCTGGGACTTTGCAGCTGGAATCTGCAGCTGGGAGCCTAGATAAGAGAAAACCTGAGAGAAATGATTACTCCTTGGGAAAGCTAATATAGTATTGCTTATAAATGTTTGGCTGATAATCGTGCATGTCAACTCACTCGTGCTGCCTCGGTATGCCCCATATAGCAGCTGGGACTACCCTCTGTCCACACACAATTTCCATAGAAGACCATGACATATAAGGAGGGAATGTTTTATATGTTGAAGGCATCCTCCATGTATAATCTTCAGGGTAGGGAAATATAGTGAGAATATATACCACTCTGCATCAGCTATTTGTATTTCAAATTCCTGAAGCTATCTGCAAAAGGTGATGGCTGATCATAGTTCCCCAGCCCATTAATAATCTCTTTGTCATTCCAAGGACTACACGCCAACATTCTAGAATAGTGGGTGTAAAATATATAGCCTTTAAGTTATACTTTAGTTTTTACTAAATACTTCCCAGTTTGTTTTGCAGGCACAGCAATAACATGGTATAACTTCAATCACTCCCACTTGTTAATCACTATTTAGTTTTTTACAGGGGATGGGGGGGATGTAAAAAGCTGAAGATAGTAAAATGTAATTTTATCAGGATGAGTCCTATGGAGATTTTAGGGTCTACCATGAAAGTGTCAGCCTATCCCTGCTGTTTTAGGGCTACTGTCATTGTATTATGATTTATGAATCAAAGTGAACTCGGTGTCATCTATTCTTGTGACTCAGGAAGACATGAGATGGAACATGTAGGTTTAATTTATTTCTGAGTTTGTCTGGATTTTTGATATTTTGTTCAAGGGAATATTCAACCTGTTGAGCCCAGAATTATTTAAATTATAGATAAGACACCACTATTTGCTGGGTAAAAAGCAGTTGGGGCTCATTTTAGATGGCTGAAGAATTACAAATGGTTATAGGCTTTAAATACCATCCTTTTGTAAGTTCATTTGACTGTAAAAGGAATTAAACTGGCCTTTGGTAATGCTGATCAGCTGGTTTCTCTGACCTTTTCAACATATCCTGTTTGGAGTTAAGATGAAAAAAGAAAAATTCAAATATGTAATGAGAACAGGCATATTATGACATTTAATTTCTAAGAAGAGAACATTGTAAAAAGTTTGCTTATAATTAAAATTAAGGTGGTCACTTATGCTTATTTGCCTGACTTCACTAATTTTCAGGCCATTCGTAAAAACTATTGACTAAACATACTTTGCATCAGGTTGAGATATCTTATATTAAAAAGGACTTTTTCCCATTAGCCTTAAATATCATCACAGAATCAAACCTTGTGTGCCACTGATTTGCATATTTGTCAATTAAAGTCCATGGAGATGGAAACACCTGTTCTCTCTTTAATTACAGGAAATAAAGACACACGGTACTCTCTTTTCCCAAGTCAGTGAACTAAATGTTATTTAATCTTCTTAAATAGCTATACTGTATCTGAGATAAGATTGTACAGTTAAAATAGATACAGTAAAATCAATTAACATGAAAGCATAGTGTAGATGACAATCCTGATACTTAAATATGTATCCCTATCTTCAGTTTGTCAGAGACTGGGAATGAGTGGCAGATGACTGTTATTTTGAATTAACTTTGCACTGTAGACATACCTTCAGATGTTCACAGAAAGTGAGCACAAAGGATCCCAAGCATAGCTGAAGTGAATGTATTTGGTTTACTTAAATGAATATTCATGGATATAGATTACCAGCATTCACTCAATTATGATATTAAGAAAAAAATATGATGTCCTGAGGGAATATTTGTTTTTAAGGTAGTCAATGAGATATTTCCAGAGTAGGATATGGGAAGGTTATAAAAGATTCTGCAGAACTGCCGCTTAGTTAGTTGGCCCCCAACCTGTAGTGAAGGACGCTGTGCTTGTCTTTGATGAATCTCGTCAGATTTCTGTAGACCCAATCCTCCAATTTGCCCTGTTCACTCTGGATCCTATTCCTACCCTCCAGCATATCTACCTCTCCCTAACAGCTTTGTGTCATCTGTCAACTTGCAGATGGTGTAATCCATGCCATCATCCAGATAAGTAATGAAGATATTTAACAAAACTGACCCCAGGACCTAACAGATGTCAACTGGCTATCGAGCTGTTGATCATTACCCACTGAGAACAACAATCTAGACAGCTTTCTATCCACCTTCATTCATCCAATCCATACTTCTTTAACTTAGTCCATTCATCCAATCCATACTTCTTTAACTTGCTGGCAAGTATATGATCACAGAGCATATCAAAAGCTTTGCAAGAGGCATGGCATGTCATGTACACCACTTTCTCCATATTCACAGAGCCACTTATCTCATCATAGAAAGCAACCAGGTTGGTCATCCATAACTTATCCTTAGTGAATTCATGTTGACTGGTCCTGATCACCTTCCTCTCCTCCAAGTACTTCAAAATGGATTCCTTGAGCATCTGCTCCGTGATTGTTCCAGGGAACGAGGTAGGGCTGATTGGTTTGTAGTTCCCTGGATTCTTCATCTTAACTTTTGCAAGAGGGGGCGCTATATCTGCCCTTTTCCAGTCACCTATGACCAACCTTGATCACCATGAGTTTTCAAACATGATGACCAATGGCTCTACAATCTGATCAGCCAACTCCACCAGCACCTTCAGATGCAATCCATACACCCTATAGATTTGTGCAAGTCCAGTTTTTCTAAATAGTCCTTAACCTGTTATTTCACTGCAGAGGGATGCTCACTTCTGCCTCATATTTTGCTGTCCCATGCAGCAGTATGGGTTCTTACTTTGTCAGTGAAGATTGAGGTTAAAAAATGAGTACTTCAGCTTTTTACACATCATCTGTGACTAGGTTGCCTCCCCCTACTATGGGTTCCAAGCTTTCCATGATCTGCTTATTGTTGCTATCCTAAAAATAGTGATCAGTCTCTCTCCTGCAGATATAGTGGGCATGCCTATATCTGAAACATTGTGGAAAACAATGATGATGTAATGTTACTGGTCACCTTTTGACACATCTTTCTACCTTTTGAATTATTGCTTAGATAAGCGTGAAAATGGAGTGTCATCATATGTAATGATCATTTGAATAGGCTGTACTTTACACTCTGTTGGATGTAGTCTTGAGGATTTCATTGTGGGCATTTTCTCGTCTTGGTTGAATTGACTTTGCAGGATCTGATATTTCTCTCACATTTAGTATCATTCTCTACAGAAATGCCTTGCAACATACAGGTTTCTTGATTCTATTGCATATTCTTTCTTCTTGTTCAGACTTGTAAAGGAATGTTGACAGGAACATTCTGGTATATTGTGTGGTAGCATAAAGAAACAAAAATGTTTTCCCTCATTACCCTAAACATACTGAATTAAAGTCAATGGGTAATTTGAAAGTCATGAAAAATTCAGACTTGTAAAATGAAAAAAAAAAACAGTTGAAAGCAGTCCAAGAAAAGCCCTGAGGCACCTGAAGACAGTCATCTCTGATGCAAGGCAAGGGATAAACTAAAAATAGGTAAGACCATGTGGGAATTATAATGAACCAGCCAAGGAATGTGGTGGCCTAGCTTCTAACAGCTAAGTAAACAACTGTACACCTGCTTAAGTATTTCCCTTGATGATGGATGTCATTGGTAGCAATGTAAGAATTCCTTGTCTGCCAACTTGGCTAAGAAGAGTATTCTCTCTCTTATATTCTTGCCCCAATTACACTTAAGGCTAAATTTTATCTATAGCCAATGAGAAGAAAGTACAGAAAAAGAGCCATAATATAGTATGATTTTATAAACCAGTTTGGCCCAAATTATCTGTTCCATTTGGAACTATCAAAATAAGAAGCTACAGCAAGTCAGCCACTTTAGCACCTGATGCAAAAGTAATGTAGATGAAAAAGAGAGAAAAGAAAATGTGTTTCTTAATTGTCCTTTTGAGTTTATCTTATGGCCCTTGTTCTCAAACCCAACCAATATAAAGCAACTGGCTCATTGCTGATCCATCTGTATATCCAGAAGTGGCACTCATACAGCTGTAAGTATTTGGCATACAGTTGCTTGTTTTTCAACTTGTTTCACTGCCAAATTTTGGAGGAGGAGCTGTTGCAGAGAGAAATAGAAAATACAAGCCTTGTCTACTGACAGTAGCTGTAATAATTTTCATCACAAGAAGCTGTGCTCTTGAGCCACATATAATCTGTAAACAAACCCTTCTCCTCAGGGTATCACACCTACAGGATGTCTGTCAAGCATTCTTAAAACTATAATACCAATATGGAGAAATGAAGAAACAGATTGATAAAGCCCAGTGGATACCCAGAAGTCACCTAAGCTATGGATTCCAGAAGAACGTCTTTTTAAAAGAGAATGTCTCCATAGCAAAAGTGCATTGAAAAAGAAATCTGCTTTTTCAAAAGATAGTGTCCACATTGATTGGACGCTATCTCACATCTAAGGCCACCCAGAACCAGTTCAGGCAGGATATTAGGTTAGCAGTTGCTTCCGACTGCTTTGCTTATGTTCATCAGCAGAAATTTGAGTGTCTAGTGATTTAGTGAAGTTGATTTTGCCCACTAAAGCTCATGATTCTCCATATTTTGGTTAGTCTCTAAGTTGCCACAGGATATACCCGTTTTTTAGTGATTTACTGGTGGAAGCTTACGAGACTTTGGATTTAAGGTTAGATAACTGTTTAGCAGTGGTTGTGAGGATCTAAATTTTGGCCAAAGACTCCTGAAGTAGCATTTTGGCACCTACATTTCTTTATGGCTATTATGAAATATACACAATTCACATTTTTTCCTCTTTGGAATTTCTATCTACCTACAGACTTGCTGAGCCCCTGAACAAGGTGTGTGTGTGGGGGGGGGGGGCAGCTCCTTGCCCCCGCAAGGGGCAGGGCCTCTGGTGGAAGGGCTGGGAGTGGGGGCAGCCAGCCATCAGCACCCCCCCAGCCAGATTTCAATGCGCCTGGAGCATGCAACACGGTGCTCCAGTGGTAATTTAAAGAGCCTGGGGCTCTGGCTGCCACCACTCACGCAGTAGTGACAGCACTAACCAAGAGCACTGCATCCTTTTCAATTGCCAAGCCCTGGGAAAACTATCTCCTTTACCACCACCCCTTTATCGGCAGACCTGTCTACCTACCTAGGTTCCTAGATGATGCCCCTCCTGTGGGTTATGAACCCCTTTTCTTCAATCTTCCTTTTTTAGCTGAACCTACATACAGCAAACCTCACAGATGAAACAAAGGAAACTCACATGCAGTAAGGGACTTACGAGCAGGGCAAGCTGTTCAGTGCCATTCTAATTCTTGTGCGCTTTGCCAAAACCAAGTACAGATGGTGTAATTGTATTAAGACTGTTTAAGATGAATCTGCTGTAGTTCCTTCAGCAGATTCTGAATATTGCTTCTATGTATTAAAGTGAGCTTACATTTTTAAAGTGTTGGAAGTGAATTATACTACTTACACAATTTTAGGTAGCTCTGACCAGCCCTAGCATTGGTGGTGCTTAAATCAACAAAAAGAAGATAAGACTTACTGCTATAGTTACCAGTTTCAGCTGTAGAAATGATGAATTCTTTAATAAAGATAGCCTATTGTTTGCTAAAGTTTGCAGCAGTTTGGGGCTACTAAAATATGAATATCATGTACTGTTGCCCCTAAAGATTTAAAATAAAGTAAAAATTGTGCCAGCAAAATTTCTTGTTCATTTGAAATTTCAATTTCTGATTCTTTTTATAAATGAAAAATGTAAATATATACTCCTCTTCTGACTGCATGCTAAACATTTATCTGCAAATTCATATAATCAGATTAAGAGGCCAAGAAGCTATTTGAGTGACTTAGTGGCTTAGAATGTTAAAACTGTTGAACTGAACTTCAGTGATAGACCCAATGGGCACTAAGTGCTTGGCAGTGAGATGCTGTGCCATTCCCTGGATGTATGCTGATAATCAAAGCATTGTATGGCATGAATGCCACTTCAGTTTTATGAGCTTTTTATGTGACGTGGCATATCAAATCTGCCAAGCAAAGGAACATCTGGAAATGGGTCATCAGAATGGACTCTGACACTGTTTGACAGACAAGAGTGAAGACAAACAAAGAACAGAAAGGAAAAAAGAAACTGGCTTACATACCAGTCGAAATGAACTAAAACAAAACCACATTTTGCTTCACTTTACTTGAATAATATATAGAAATTTAATAAATGCAGACAGAGGTTTCCTGGGGGGGATTTTAAAATATACTACAGGTTGAACTGCTGTAGTCCAGCACCCTTGGGATCTGATTGGTGCCGAACCAGAGAATTTGCTGGACCACAGGAGATCAATATTGTCTGTCGTGACTTTCACATGTGCCAGTCATGTCTGCATCAGGCACTGATCACAAGGCCCTGAGGCAGACGTCATGTCAAAAGGAAGGAACCCTAATATGGTACCGGATATCAAATTATAGTATAAACTAAAGCTAAACCCTAATATGGTACCAGATATCAAATTATAGTATAAAACACGCTGAGCCCTAAGCTCAGGGAGGTTCCGTATCAAGATAGAAGGCACGTATCGTCCAGCCTGGCTAAGGGGTTGATCACCCAAGGCCGCCTCCCATCCACCGAATCATGAAAGGGATGTATGAATCCGGAGCATGCTACGCGTTGTTTTTTGTCTGTGTATCGTAATTGTCACTGGGTTTGTAAGTAGTGCTTAATATATTATTTATCAGCTTAGCAATAGTTAGTTGTATTGTATTAACCATATTGTAAAATGGTATGACACCTAGGTCTAAATAAGAACTAGGAGTAGAACTGAGGGGTTCTTAAGTGAATAGGCAGACTAATAACTAACTCTACCAGCTGTTCCAAGATAATCATAGAGGGATTGGCTGTAGGAGGAATTTTTATTATTGTTGTATTAACTTTCTTTAATGTATGTTTTATTTGCATGCTACGTTGTCTTAAATCAGAGACAGTGATTTAATATAATCAGATTGTAGTCAATAAAGTTTGAAATTGGTTAAGTACATTTAAGTTCCGGGCTTTCCTCCTTCGCGGCCCCAGTCCCTCGCCACAAATGCCACCTCTAGACAATCTTTCGAGACTCCTGGTTCGTCATTGTCTAGCAGCATTGCCAACACTTCCACTGCTTTCTGGGCTCTTAGAAGACATTTAGGGGTAAAATAAAGCTAAATAACAGCACAGAACTCTGTATTAGTGCTGTAAACAAACTTTATGGGACCATGGGAAACTTGGCCACACCCATAATAGTTGGACATCCCACTAACAAAAATCATGCTGGGCCATGCTTCTTGCTGGATCAGAGAGTGCTGGATTAGAGACATTCAGCCTGTGCTTCATTGAATTTTTTCTTCTGACATGCTATGTCTGAACTATTTCCTGGAACACCATTATCATTTTTTTCTTCCCTCCACCCAGATAAACAAACATGATGTTTTTAAACTAACATGACTAACATTACTCCACACACATTGAGGATGGAAAACATGGTTTGTGGTGAACATAATCGTTACCTCAAGGAGCTCTCAACCTAAATAGATAAAAATACAAAACTGATAGGGACACCTAAAGACAGACTGTGATCCTTCAAGTGAATCCATTTGGGTGGACATTTACATGTACATGGAATTCTATTCAAGTCAATGAGTCATATAGAGCTGATTGCAGTTTCAGGGCCTAAGATTAACATTAGGTCCTTTTTTTAAAAAGTTCTTTTTGTCTCCATTTGGTGTTCTGGAGAATGAGAGTTTGTTAGCTTTGAAGGAGGAACAAGTTACAATGAGGTCTGTTATAGGATAGGTTAGATGGAAGAAAGCAAGAGTAGAAGATCAGAGGTGAGAATCATTGCTGAATTAGCTTGAACAATAAGATGAGAACATGGATTAAACTCTCTGCAATAATAATTTATTGTCTCTCTCTCTCTCTCTGGGGGAGAGGTGGGAAATGGAGGGGACACTTTTTTCTCCTATCATGGTATATCAGATAATAGTTTAAAAGAGAAATTATAACCCTATAGAACTTATGTATCCTTTATTTCTAATGCAATTCAGGTCTGGTCTTAAGGCTGTCTGTGCAAGTATGATTATGTAGATGTATTAGAGAGAAAAAATAGGACAAAATGTAATTGCTATAAAACATGCTGATAATGCCAGTCATGTTTTCCCTCATCTATGAAAGTCCTGGGTATATTTTATACTTAGGTTTTTTTCCCATCTTACAATAATTTGTGTCACTGTAGAATTAATTATGTATTTTCTGAGAGCAAATAGGGTAACTAAAACCCATTTAATTTATATACTAAATAATGGCAGATTAAGTATGTATTGAGGAGTGAAAATTCCCATTTCAGTCCTTTGAATTAGTTTGCCAGCAAAGGCTAAATGTCAAGAACAATTATAGAAATGTCAGAAAATTACTCGGTATTGAAGTATTCCCACAAGAAGTCGTGAAAATATTGGGCAATAACTGAAAATATTTTTATTATTAGCAAATTAGTGTTTGTTGGCTTGTCCTTATTTCTTTTTGAGAACTTATTCACATTTTTTACAGTTTTTTGAAAAGTTTTATATGCGATGGATACTCTACAATTGTTCAGGTCACCTGTTCATTAAGTTTCCTAGGAAGTGTAACTTAGTTTTTTTGGTGGTTTGGTTTTGTAAAGAGATGCTGAAATTCTGTATTGCAAAAAGCACAAGATTAGAAGCTATTTGGTCCAGAGGTCTGATTCCACGCTGTACCAAGCTTCAGAACTGTTTAATTATGGGCCCTAGGTTTTTTGAGGAATATTCTTTAAATTGAATCATCTGGCTATATCCTAAGAGGCCATACACCACCTGGTTTAGCTAGAGTATAGTGTCCCCTGGCCACCTCCATCTCCTAGGGTACCTTTTTCCCACCCTTTGCACTAGGGTCTATGGGGAGACAGGCAAAGGAGCCATTGATGCTGTCTCATTTCGTATTGAAATCTCCCATACATTGGGGAAAGTCCACAACAGGGAACTTGTCTGATAAATGCAAAGAAAGCAGAATGCAGCAGAGCTCTTTTGTACATCTGGTGAGTGGGAGAGAAAAATGTAACTGACGGACAAGATTTCTTGACCAGCTCAGGCATGCAGAAGTAATTGTAGAACAGAATACAAATATGACTGTGACGGGTAAGCAGCTTAACTGAGAAAAACATACCCCCCTCCCAAAACAAAAGAAAAATCCTGTTCAGATGGTCATATGAAGGCATTGAAAGATAGTCACAGAGAGTCCACAAACCAGACAAGTGTCCATATAGATGGGAAGAACAGTATTATTTCCCTACAGTAACACCAAAATACTTTAGCCTGTGTCCAGACATAAACAGAGAAACAGCCAATGCTATGCCATACCACTGCAGTCTAATGTATAAAGAGAAAAAAAAGACAAGACCAAAGCTATGAAAGGAGAATACAACAAACCAGCAAAAATGGACAGGGGGATTATTGCCCCATCTCGGTAATTTTAGTTTGTTTTAGTCTAAATCAATATAGGAATTAACATTATTTTGACCCATTTTGAGTATATGTAATGACAGACAAGGATCTTAAGGAGGGATTTGAGTGAAATGAAGGTAATCTATCAATATAAATGTACTTGCTTACTAAAGTAAAATACTATATGATTATCTGTCAGCCTTTAATGGTTTTAATTCCCCCGCCCAATACTACACACTGTGAGGTAGGGAAAAACTATCTATCCCCATTTTACAGACAAGCATAAAGAGAGTAAATGACTTACCTGCAGTGATATGAAGAAGTCTTATAGAAACCCTTGTTTTCTATATGCCACATTGGAAGCCTGAGCCATCTCCATCTGGGAAAGGTATTCATTGCATTGGGGTGGAATGGAAAAAATCCTACTGATACTTGATGGAGAAAGTGGCAAGCAGAACATCAGGGTTGGAATCTGCAGAGTAAAGGCATGTGAAGAGAAACACAATAATGCACATAGTGGCCCGCGTGGGAGAGAGTTACACAGGGAAACAAAATTTAAATTTCATTGGGGTAGAGACAGAGTAGCCAAGATAATTATCTGAAAGAGAGGCCAGAACAACGGTCCAGGCTTAATATCCTAGCAGCTTCTTTTTCTGCTTTTGTGGAATAGTGCGTGATGTGATATTAGGGAAGGCACAGAGGGGGACATTTCAGTAACCTAGATGAACATGATGAGGGCCTCAATAAGGCAAGGCTGTTTGAACAGAAAGAAAAGGTAGCATCTTAGACATATGCAGAATGAAATGGCAGGTTTAGGTCACAGACTGGGAGTTCATAGCAAAAGTGACTTCCAGGTAACAGGGAAGAATGGCACAATCAGGAGCAGCACATAAGTAGAGGGAGTGTGAAGGATTAAAGAGGAAGAATAGGAAACATCATTTGGCCATGCTATGTTTGAGCTGACAGGGAGTCAGGCGGGAGGTGATATCAGAGAGACAGGCTGAGATGTGGAGTTGGTTAGAGGAAGACAGGTGAGGAGTGGGAAGGTAGAAATGTGAATCATCAGCAGAGACTGAAGTTGAAACCGTCTGAGGAGATGAAATCAGTAAAGAGGTGAAGCAACTCAGAGACTGGGTGAAACCTCTATGGGGACAGAGATAGGAGGAGGATACATCATAAGCTATGATTTATAAACAGCTTAGGAGCATATCTCCAAGATGCTCAAATATTTTCAAAAATTTTCTTTAAAATCAATCAACTGTATGCTATTTGATGATATTATTTGAAAAACAGTAGTACCCATGCATTAAAGAGGTAAAGATTTGCCTAAACTCTGTGCTAGGGGCTTCAATTCCTGCTTGCATAAACATATTCGTTTTATCTGTCATTGAGCTAGTCTGAGCATAAATAGCATTGTAGCCATGGTAGCATGAGGAGCAGCAGTGGAGGCTTGGCTAGGCTGTGCCAAGTATCTACTGATTTCAGGCAGGTACAGATTCAGCACAGCTAAGCTGTGCCTCCTCTTCTGCTACCCAGGCTACCACAGTGAAATGATTATTTTTACATACACTAGCTATCTTCAATTTAGACTCAGTCTGTATACACAGGCAGGGGAATCACACTCTTACCTTATAGGGTAGACATAATGCACATTGGGAAAGAGTGCAGAGTTAATTTTGAATTTACCAATTTGTTGTGAAGAACAGGACTTTAACAGGGTTCAAAAAAGAACTACATACATTCATGGAGGTTAGGTCCATCAATACTTATTAGCCAGAATGGGTAGGAATGGTGTCACTAGTCTCTGTTTGTCAGGGGCTGGAAATGGATGACAAGAGAGAGATCATTTGATGATTACCTGTTCTGTTCACTCCCTCTGGGGCATCTGGCATTGGCCACTGTAAGCAGACAGGATACTGGGCTTGAAGGGCCATTGGTCTCACCCAGTATGGCCTTTCTTATGTTCTTATCTGCCACCTTAATTTCACCAATTCCTAACTTTCACTCTGAAAGTGTAATGTTCTTTATAACAAATGAATCATGGAGCAGACACTTGAAACAAATGTTTAAGGGTCTAACAATTATAGAGAGTGCTCAAAAACTCTAACTTCTCTACCATAAGTCCCACTCTATGCTTTGCTTATGTCCTTTTCTTTATTTACCTTCCAATATAAATAATGAATATGTACTACCCAACTTACTGGACATGCTTTCCAGAAGATTCTTCGTAAGGTAGGTCTTTTTACTAGATTTGGTACCTCACCATGAACAAGATATTCAGCTTTGGTAGTGGACAATTCAGTTTCAACTTTGGGAATTGCCAGTTGGGAAACAGCCAAGCATGACAGGGTGCTTCCCACTTCCTCTTTCACTCCCCATCACTCGTCTAATATAGCATAGAACAAAGTAGAATCATAGCCTGCACCCAAGTTCTATTCACATGAAGTCTGACTAAGTAACCCAAAGAACTAAAGACAATAGTCAACATTTTTACATTCATTGAAATCTTCCTGATAGGGAGTCAAAGGGCAAGTGAATGGTCACAGTTAAAGTGCAAGTCTGCAATCAAGCCAATATTATGGCTGCTTGGGTTTCTTTTTGTGGCAGTTCAGTTTCTGAGTGCATCTTGACAATCAATATCATTAATTCTCAGGCAGGAGTCAGTGCCAAGCAAATTGGAAGGAATTTTGTGTATAATGCCCCCACATCTTTGTAAACATTTAATTTAATTAGGTGCTTTTGGTGAATCATACTCATTTAATTGAATAAGTCATAAAATGAGTAATTAAAATCATATGTTTGATCCCTTCATTGTTTATCATAGTTCAGAATGTAATTATCTTCACCAGTTATGCAAATCACGTATTCTTTTGTAATCTTGAAACATGTGATTGTGAAATACCACAAATCTCCCTCCCACATACAATATGTGGGAAAAAAATCATGACAAAAGTTGGTTACAAAAGTTTGTTCAGCCTGGAGCTGCTGTAACTAATCCCCTGATTTATATATGATTTTATGCTCCTAGGTAACTTGCAAGTCATTAAATAATCATACTCTGGCCAACTGCCACATTATGTCTTACTCATGCTACAGAGCTACAGCTGTGCAGGTATAGAAATAACCACTTCTGCAGAGCAGGTACTGAATGTTTATCCACAGCTGCCAGGTCAACTCAAATTATCTGCAAAGATCCCCATTAGTCAATTATATGACAAAAGACACTATAAAGAAATACTATGTGTTAGTAGACAAAAATATTAAAAAGATGGGAAACTAAAGTTTTCTGTGTCTGACCTAGTGTATTATTCTCCATTTTGGCTTTATCCTAAAAAAGTACTGAGTATAGACACTCTCTCTCTCTCTCTTTCTCTCTGCATTGGATATGTTATTAGGTCTCATAAAGCAACATATTTCCTTTTAGTAATTATTAATTAATTAATGTTTGTAATGTATTTGAAAAATATAATTCTCTGCTTTCAGCAAGTGCTACACGTTATTATTATTATGATGATCAGGGAAATATATTCATTAATACTGGAGGCCACTTAGACACCAATTAGATGCACATATTAGCTAAAAGTATATTTTTGTACCTATTATGTAGCATATTACCATATAAATTAGAGAAAAAAGGATCTAGAAAGCAACTAAGTCTATTATGCTGCCAATACAGAATTGTTCCCTGCTGTATATTTCTTAATGCATTGTATATATGTGCAACTGAGCCAAAAGCTATTACCATTAATAATTCATATTTATATACTACCCTAACTATATTAAGGGGAGATTTTCAAAGGCAAAAATAAGAAGTTAGACATCAGCTTGCATACTGACTTCCAATTAAAAAATTGACACCTAATGCCCATCGGCTTTTTTGAAATTCCCAGGCTGCAAAGTCCCTGCCCTGAAGAATATATACAGTACAATTGTGTCTGTTTAGTAGAGACCCATCCTGTGCAAAATGTGATCTGCACCCTGAAGAGATCCAGGGAGCATTATACCTCAGAGAACTAATGGCCAGGCCCAGTATTAGATTCCTTTCATCAAGATAAAGAGGGCATAGATCCTTTCCTGGGCTTGACTTGGAGCAATACAGCTTGGCACCATCCATTATTAAAGATTAGGTTTGAAAGCACTTCCTTGCAGATAATTTATGTACATAAAACCATGCTAAGTTCACTAATTACATTAATTACAAATGCCCCCTCGCCCTGCTCCCACCCCCCTCCCCATCTAAGTTCAGTACAGTGGGTCTTAATGATCCACAGTCTAGAAGCTTTTTATCCCTTTTTAGTTTTGGGCAATCACTGGCCTGATAAGATTAGGTTTCAATGTGTAAAAATGACTTACATACATTTCTACCTGCTATCCAAGGTCATGATTTTTCTGCCTGTCTTGATCAAATTACCTTTACCTCTTCTTCCACATGTACAGAATTTAGCTTTTCTTTTTTGTAGCTCATGCATATTGGCAATTAAAGGATTCCAAGTACCCTTTCGTTTCAGAGTCAGAAATCTTGAGTTGTGAGTTTACTAAAAGTCATGCTGATGTCCACAAAGATATGACTGCTTTTGCAATGATTTGTGTGGATTTGACTCAAACTGCACCTGGTGACAGAGATGCTGGTGCATCTTTGTCACTCTGTATAAGACACAAACTTTTTGATTTTTCCCCATGCACATAGTGTCTCTGCTCAGTGTATCTAATTGATTTTTCTGTTTTGGAGGTTTGGAGAATTGCCAGTTTCCTGTGGCTGTCTAAAGCATTTTTATAGATCTGTCCATCCCACTTACCCTTACTTTTCTTATGAGAATTTTCCAGTTGTCACATGTGCTGTATTAAAGTAATTGTCTTTTTAATTTTTGCCTCATTTAAGTGGAACATGAAAGGGAATATTTCCCTCAGATCACTGCTTTGATGGAGTTCCCAGCAAAGAGAGGATCTCCACTCCTCTTTAAAATGAAGCTTAAATACCAGATACAGGGCTTGCTCTGTAGATGCCACAACAGGAACTCCCCATCAGAGTATCCCATAACCCTGTGGTTAGGCATTCACCTGAGAGATGGCAGAGCCCCTTTCAAATACCCCCTTTGGTTGATGAGAAGGTATTTGAACAGCTGCCTCCCACATGGTTCTAGGTGAGCATGCTGGCAACCGGGCTAAAAGTTACAAAGGAGTTCTACCCTCTGCTCAAGCTGCTTTGTGTGGAGGTAGGCAGCTTCTGATCACAGCTACACGATCAAGCTCTGCAGGTGAGCTAGGCATAGTAGTCACTACTTCTGCTAGTTCATGAATCATACTGGAGCTGCAGAATCTGTATGCCTACAGTAAGGCAGAGATGTGCATTCCCAGAGGCAGAAACACAGGTGCATAGAGAACTTTTATTGAAAAACCTTAAGTGCTGAATGAGTATATGCACCTATGCATTAGGCCTCAGATGAGTAGAGGCTTTATGAATATCTGTGCCATATAAACCTTGGACTTAGGCACCTACATACCTTTGTGAATGTAGCCTTAATTGTGTAGCTTGATACAGGCACTTGGCAGAACATTAAGGGTACATCTACACAGCAACATTATTTTGAAATAACTAATGTTCTTTCAAAATTACTTACTCCGCATCTACAGTGCCGGCAGTTATTTCGAAATGACGTTGAAACACTGAAGGACTTCTTACTCTGACTTCTGCAACCCTCATTGTACAAGGCATAAGGGAAGTCGGAGGAAGAGTGCTCTATTTCAAAATAAATGCTGTGCAGACAGCACCAAAATTCGAAATAAACTATTTCAAAATAAGCTACGCAATTGACATAGTTTATTTTGAGTTAAGCCCTGCTGTGTAGATGCACCCTAACAATTCTACTTTCCTACTTGTAGGTATAAAGGGGCTGTGACTGTAGCTCTAAACAGACCCAGTCTGGATAACTGAGAGCTAGAAGTAATATTACATTACATCCCACTTAATCTCTACTCTCTTTTGTCACTTCTCATACCCCTTTGCAAATTTTGCAATAAATTTATTCATGGGTAGGGAAAGGGTGAAAAATGAGTCATCAGCTATTTATTAGTTGCTATTTCCCCCGATACCTGTGTTCAGAACAGTCAATACAATCTCACCAGTTTATTCTACATTTATATTATTGAAAGTTCTTTTTCATACAGAATAGGATAGGATTTCACTCCAAAATTGATTAGGATCATTTAATTGGCTCTGGACAAGTAATAATTCACAATCAATAGACAGCTGACAGAGTGTATCATTGAAATAATAAAACATTAAAACTTATTCTCATAATTGCAATTTGACTAATCATTTTACATGTGTTGCATTATCAATAATACATGAAATGATAAATTGATATCAAACCCCACAAACTCATGACATTCATTAAGCTAAGGCAAAAGTAACTTAGAACATGTCTGTCTTAGTGAATAATACTAAATTTCTTGAAAAGTTAAATTTGTCATCCATATATACGTATGAGGAATTTTTGTTGTTCTTTTTAAGTAACACTGTCTCACACATAAGCATGTAACTATGCACTCATGGTATGTAAAACTAGATTGTGTGGACCCTGTACCTGGAGAAAGAAGAGTTTGTCCTCTGCTATGTGCTCTGACAATCATGTGGAAGCCACTCCAGGTGATTCCAATGATCCTCTTCCTCTCTCTGGATTTGGAAGAAAGTCCTCTTCTAGGTTTTCCTACACAATCCTGCTTTCCCATCTTTGTTAGGAAAGAGCTTCCTTGTGGTGGTGAAGGTGGGAAGTGTTCAGAGGCACAAAAGTTTGGAAACATGACTTCAAGAATGAGGTGGCAGAACTGAGGCGAAGGACATCCATGTGGGAACCTTGCGCCCTATGGGTATCATATATCTGGGAGAATTTTGAGTGCTCTGAGATTTAAAGGGACAGAATATTCAGCTTCATTGGTGGGAATGCTCAACATATTGATATATAGTCTGAAAAAGGGGGTTAACAGTGTAGTGGCAAAATATGCATGGTACAGTCTCCCTGAGTTCCTATGTGTACCTCCATCTCAGTCCACATTTAAGTTCCTCTGAAATAGCCAGTTCTGCAATATTGTTTAGAGTGAACCAAGGTGATTTATAGTTAAAATTGCCTATCTTTTTTTCTCTCCCTAGCTTCTGCTTCCTTATCTTTCTATTATTTGACTAAGAATGCTTGAGAACAGAGATCATTCCTTCTTGAAGGTCTGGAAAATATTTTACCATGCATACTACTGAAAATATTAATCAAAGCATGGGGCCAAGATGTATTATCAGTTACACCCATGAAATGCCCCTGAAGTCAATGTGTGTAGAATTTGGAATTCATTTTTATTTGTAAATTTTTGCTTCAGAGTTCTGCAGTACAGAACAGACCAGTCTAGAGATAGAGCCATACAAATATTATAGCATTTGTGCCCCATCTTGATATGGGATATGGTTACAGTAATTTAGTACAAGCAAACCAAAAAGGTGAGATTTTAACCTTTATTTCAAAGCACTATAAAGTAAAGTTCCATGAACAAAAATTCCAGAATGAAGATTATTTCACAGAGTAGCAGAAGTATCTGCTAAATCTATTATCACTTTAAGCTTACAGGCAAACCTTCAAAAACCCCAAAAATGTGTCTCTCCCAACTTTAGCTGTTACCCACAAACATTAAAAGTCAGTGCAGTATAAAAGATGGAGGCCATGGAGTATTTACAAGTTATGGTTGTGTGAGTTTCTGCCAAATTCAAAATGGAAGAAATAAATAAGGCCCCATGGAACTGTATATTTGCTGTAAATTTATTAGTGGCATATGCAATAGTGTTGGTCACCATTAAAATCGTACTGATTCTTCCTTAATAAGAAATACTACAATATTCATAGTAGGAATGCTGTTCCTCAAGTCAGGTGTAAGTTAGTAAGAAGATGTTTGCAAATGTTTACAGTATTAATGGTGATAATCATTTGGAATTCACTGGGTTTGCAAAATGATTAATATACATCGAAGGGGGTATAAAGGGATGGTTGGACAGAAAAAGCAACTAAAAAGAGGCTGAAATTAAAGGTGAGTCACTCATCCTTAAATTTATTTTGGAGTCATTTTCAATACTCCTTACTTCCATATACTAAATTAATCATGTGACACTATCTTAAGCCCACCTATTAATTGCTTGTCCCAAAATACCCCCTTCATTTCTTCCTTTGGACATGTACATCATGATCATTTTGCACATTCACTGATCCTTGAACATGACTTACTTTCATTTGAACCTTTAGATTGTAAGATATTCGGGGAAAGGTCTACATTTTTCTATATTCCTTTCACATTCCCTTCTCTTCCCTAAGACATTTTGGGAGCTACTCTAATAAATAATTCAATGAGACAATTTAATGATTAGGAAAGTACTATTTGTTCCATTTTAATTTTTCAGAGTAGACCCTCCCTCCCTCTCCAAGCACACATTTTTGCCAAAATGTGATGCTTGCATATACGGAAAAAAATGTTAGTGGACAAAGTCTGTGCATGGATGGGTAGTTATACTGCTTGAATCTCTTCAGTCACATTTCAAAGGAAGACACAGATGAGTAGCTGTTTGGTTCCCTCATGCACTGAGCTGGCCCTGCCCACTTGTGCTAGTCCATCAGAACAATGACATGGCCATGGTCAGAAAGCTGTGATTGCGATGGAAACAGTAGTCCTTTTAAACAGAACTAGGTCATGAAAAGGGGATTAAAAAACAGACATTTTCATAAAAGATGGAACATGATTTAATTCAGATCTCAGGATTCTTACAACTAATACAGGAACAATTTGTCAAAAACTCCACAAATAAATAATGAGCAGCAACAGGAAGCTGGAAATGAGTTTAGGAACTGGAAGCAACAATACTATCTTCAAAATTATGTGTAAACTCATTGTTTTTTCCATGTTTAAAAAGAGACACAATTTGTGCTATAGAAAGTACAGACTCCAGATCATACAAAGATAATTTCACAACTAAAACTATTAGTTAAAGGAACTTTAGCATAGTTGAGTCAAGCCAGAATTTTAGAAGATATGCAAGGCTGGGTCATCCTCAGTGATCAGCAGAAGCAAATGCAGTAGTTGATCAGAAAAATCAAAGCTACATGAGCCACAAAATCACCCTAAAATCGCACATCATTACAAACCCCATTGAGAGTCTCCTCGCTATGATTAGGTTTCAAAGTAGACTGAAATATACTAAATAATTGATTCTTAGTAAGGTGGATTATCTACTTCCAAAAGCGGCAAGGAGCCCTGTGGCACCTTATAGACTAACCAAAGTGGGACTTTGCCCATGAAAGCTTATGCTCCAACACTTCAGTTAGTCTATAAGGTGCCACAGGACTCCTCGCCACTTTTGCAGATTCAGACTAACATGGCTACCCCTCTGATACTATCTACTTCCAGTAACCCCTATATTCACAAAATTTTACTCAGATACATAGACTCATTTGATATCGGGAGATAGTGAGCAAGCTAATACATTAATATTGTTTTATTTCCCCAAGACTGGAGGAACAAATGGAGACTTGCATGAGAGAAGACTATATCTCAGAGGCTAAGGAAGAAGTGGAAATCTATAGACCACGTTCTTTTTCTGGTGTAAACTGATGTAACTATTAAAAATGGAATGGCAGCCATCTACATCAGCTGAGGATAATTTTGAAAACTGGAATAATATCAGAAGAGTAAGAGAAAATGCTGCTTAACATTTTGAAACACTATGAGGCTGTGCCCTCTGCTCACTACACTCGCCAACCCCCTCGGACTGCTGCAGCCAGATCATGGCCTCCCCTACTACCCGTGCCTCAGGAGGAGGGGGCTGCCACCAGCCTTTCCTGTGGACAGATGGGGGCAGGACCATGGGGTCTGCCCCAGGATTGGGGCCAGGTATGGGATGCTGCAGCCAAATGGGGACTGATCCCTGATTGGGGCCTTGTTGGCCTGGCTTCATTTTAAAAAAAGTAAAATATTATGTCCAACAAAAATGGTTTCATCATTGTCTTTATTTATGGCAGGGGTGGGTCAGGGCCTCCTTTGGGTTAGAGGCCACTGAACCACAGAAAAATCAGTTGGGGACCACATAAGTGAGAAGGAAAAAAATGAGGGGCTAAACCCCATAACCCTCACTGATGTGGCCTGCAATGGAAACATCTCACTCCTCTGGTGCTTGGGCCCCATGGTGGAGGGTAGGAGGAATGGGATTCAAAGCCTCAAGCCAGATTCACTCTTCTGGGTTTCCAAGGTTAGTGGATTTTGTGGGCTCCCCTAGTCTCTGGAGTAGGGTCAGAAATGAGGGGTTCAAAATGTGCAGGACAATGCTGCCAGTGAGTGGGATAGGGATAGGGTGTAGGATATGGATGGTAGATGGAGTGCAGGAAGGGGTGAGGGTGTGAGGTCTGGGTGGGAGGTAGGGTGCAGGAGCAGACTGGGAATAGGGTGTCTGGACAGTGGGAGGGGGTAGGAGCAAGGGATGGTGCAGGAGCAGGTTGGGGGTGTATAGGGTGTCTGGCCAGGTGTGAGGTACAGGAGCAAGGGAGGGTGCAGGAGCTTGCCAACCCCCTCCCCTGTCAACTACATGCACTAATTTCCCCTCCCTCCCCCCCCAGTCTGGCATCTGGCTTGCCAACCCTCCCCTCTCCAGCCAGTACATTCACCAACCTCTCCCTCTGGCCACTATGCTTTACCACCAGCTTCCTCCTGCACCCTCCCTTGCTCCTGCGCCTCCCCCCCCAGCCAGACACCTTACCTCAACCTGCTCCTGCACCCTCCCATTGGCCCCACACCCTACCAACAGCCTGCTTCTGCATCCTCCCTCCTTGCTAGACTATGAACCCTCACCCCCTCCTGCACGTGGGGTATATGGGAGGGGGGAGAGAGGAGGCCACACAGCTGGATGTAGGCAGAGGCAGGTCATGGGACACGGATGATGTAATGGTGTTACACTGTCATCCTGACGGAAATTTATATATATATATAAAGAGAGAGAGAGATGTTTAAAGAAGACATTTAACCCCTTCCATTTACATAATGTCATGTATCGAGGCAGCACGTGCCTCTAAAAGAGGGAAGCTAGATTAGTGCATTGCATTCTAATGAGCTCCCTAAAAATTTACCCTGACACTTTGCTGAATGAAAAGGTTGCTTGCTGTCAGTGATGACAATCAGGCTGAAGGCGTGGCACAGGGGTGAGGATGAGATGCTCCCTACCGGCACTGCCTGTTTTGGTAGTATGTTGTTTGATGTATGTTGAGTTTATTGTCCTTCAACCAGGAAACAAGAATTAGCTATTAAAGCCCAACATTTACTTTCGCATATTACCCATTTTCTTTTCCTCTGAGACTGAACATGCTGGGCCTAAAAGTTGTTGGGTATATTTGTACAGAGAAAGAATAAAAAATGTGAAAACTTCACGTTAAATAACTGAACAAAATAATAGGAATCCTAGTGGTACTACATATATATATATATATATATATATTAGAATGTGTCTATCTGTCTGTGTCTGTGACTCTCTGCAAGTCCATTTCTTTAAGAAATCCTAAACGGTAAGACCTAGGGCCACCACATTGGGTATGCATCTTCCTCGTCTCCTGACTTAAAGCAAGGTCAGGGTTTGGTTAAGCCAGGACAGCCAGAAGCACCAAGACAGCCAGAAGCACCATAACATGCAAAGAGAGGGACTGCTATTTGGAGGGACACAATATGAGAGTGATCACTGGGGGCAGTGAGCTCACAGGGGAGAGTTATCCTGCAGAGTATCCACTGGGAACTGCCATACCACCAAGAGAGTGGCCAGTGGAGTTGGGACTCTGCCATCTTGCCTACCAATGCATTGGGTAAGTAGCCCCTTTGCCCCCAAACCCTCCCCCTCCCCCCCGGTCTTTGGCCACAGCACCAGAGGGGAGGAGAAAAAAAGGCTCTTGGCAGCCCAGGGAGGGGGAAGAGAAGGTGCTAGGGGGAGAGAAAATGCCCCCCTGTGGCCAAGGGGCTGAGAGGAGGAGAAAAGGCCCATGCCAGATGGGACCCCCTGCCCTGATCCTCTCCTCTCCCCCAACCCTCACTCTCTCACACAGACCATTTCCAGTCTCCTGCACTCCCCTGCCCCACACTGTTACCAGATTTGCCCAGTACTCTAGGGGATACTCATTTATTAGGGTTACTCTTATGGGGCTAGGGGGAGGTTAACAATTCTATCAGTGTGCTGCTTGTGCTTACTTGTGCTCTCATATGGAGCTGAATTCTCCATGCTGCCAATTCCCCCTCCCACTGGAGCTCTCCTGCAGGAACTAGGTTCCTCAGGATGGGGTTCTTCCCACCTTAGCAACACACACAGACACTCACACCCACTAACAGAGCACACCTGAGAGGACTAGGTAATCAGCACTCACAAGCTGACCCCTCATATGTTCCTGGACTCAGCAGGCTGGGTTAACAGCAATGCCACACTGCACCCTCATGAGCCTTTGGACTCAGTGGGCTGGATTAAACAGCACTTTAAGCTGCCATCCTCATAAGCCCCCAGGTTCAGCACCTGCTATCCCCACTTTCACACCACAATCATTCATTGGTAAACCAAACGATGAGCAAACCCCACAGGATTTTGGGCACTACAGGGATCTTTAGCTTGGGTACAAGAAGTGTTGTTGCAGAGCAAATGAGGAAGCCAAAACAACAATACTTCAGGAAGAGTGAGCGAAAGAGAAAGAAACAGAGAGGCAACCAGCTTAACAATGAAAGTTATTTATTTCTGGGTAGTGAATATATATATATAGGGAGCCAGACACACAAAATAGTTACAATATTAAATCTAAATTGAAACTGATTGCAAATGTTAGGGCTAACTAACCATATAACAGTTTACATAGGGAGGAGTCAGGAGGCTATGTTTAGAGAGAGGTGGGGGGGGGGAGGAGGAAGAGAGATTGAGAGAAAGAGAGAGAGAGAGAGAGAGAGACCTCACTGTTCTGTGGAGCTTTCACTGATTGGGGTTCCCAGTTGGTGATGGGAGCTGGGGATCCAGAGGGCAGGAGACAAGCAGAGCAGAGCCCCCAGCATGATCAGACAGGAGATGAAAAAGTCTCAGTGGAACTGATGCAGTTTAAATCCAGGTATCAGAACAGTTTTTCTTGGGCAAGGGTAGGAGTTTTTATAGGGATAGGACAATAGTTCAAAGAGAAACAGAGGCGAGACAATAGAGACTGATCACATCTGGTTATGGGTGATATTCCTTGAAGGAGCTCACAATGCAACTAGGCATTTTTAGTATTTTGGATGTCAATAGGATCGTTACTAGAATTGGTCTGATAATGACTGATTTGGGTGTGAGCAGGCCTGGGTTCATTAGCATCTGGAGCAGAGATTTCCCATCAGGCAGTGCTTCTCTGCTTTTGGTATCCCATAATTCACTGCGGTTCCTGCCTTGGAAGAGCTGGTCTCCATTCTGTATGCTAATGAGATGTCCCTCTGTTCTATCTTCAATGCAGATGAGGCTGGGGTGTTTCCTTAATTAGTTTAGGTGTGTCTTCCCTGGCCTTTTCATTCCTTTGTCTGATTCTAGCAGAGGCCTAGGGGAAGGGGGGGGATGGTTTTCCATTAATGTTACTCCCTAGCTCCCCAAGAGCACAGGGCTGGTAGGGTAACAACACACACATCCCTAAGGCCCTGTCCTAACTCCTGCACCCCCTGCACCACAAGCCCCCTGCTCTGAAGGAGCCAGGCAACACTTAATAAGTTTTCTTCAAAGCGAATATGTACTGATGACAACATTAGGGACAGATGGAAGGAACACTGTGTCTCTGCCACTGGAGCAGTGGAAAGCCCTAATTTAAACATAAGAGTGGTTGTGGATGTTATCTTAAGGAATGCACTTAAAATGTGTGTATTACAGAATATGACATTGGGGAAGATTGGGTATAGATTTTGTGGGATATTTTCTGTAGATGGTGTGGCCAGTCAAAACCAAGAGGATGGACTGTCAATCTGTCATGAGATAAGTATTGATATATTTGAATCTTGGTTTTGGTACCTAGTATGTCCTCTGATAATGACATTGAGGCTCATTTAAATAATTGTCTACATAGTGTGGTTTGAGCAAACACAGCAGATTGGTGGTTTGGAAGCATCTTTAAACAGCATTAGAGATGGTATGTCTTGCACCTTAATGAGCAGATTTTTCAAGGTGGCTTGTCACCTGGTTTCAGAAGGGACAATGTGACACATTCCCAGAAGGTGGGCCAGGGTGATTGGTCACACTCTACTAGTTATTATACACGTGATTTCATTCAGATGGGTGTCCACTGGTCCTAATGAAAAGAGTTCAGACATAGTGGGAGCAGTGCTCTGCAGCGGAATAGAACAAGACAAACACAGAATGTCTTAGTGTCTGTGGTTGGCTCCACTGTTTGAACCAGCTAGTTTGCCTATCTGGTTGTTTCTCATCTTTATTTTCAGAAATATCTTGATAAGGTGTTTCTTTAAAGTTTATGTGGTAAAGTGTAACACCTAAATACACAGACTTTAGGTCATGGTCCAACCTCTGAACATTCAGGAAGATGTTGAGCTCTTTATTGTCCAGGGTGTGGTTTAGATGGAGGCAGCTGGAAACAATTTTTGTGTGTGTGTGTGTGTTGCAGCTGGTTTAAATCTTCCTCTTTTAAAACAGTCAGCCATTTGTCTTACATCTGTCTTAAGGTCTTCTTCTAGGTACATGAAACTCTGACAATGCCCTGCCAGTAGATGACATCTGTGTAGGTAAAATACCTGGCAGAGGTGTAGGGAGGTTTCTGAATGTCACTTGTAAAGAGGAGAAAGTGTTGGTGTTAGAATTTATTTCCCAGGCAGACCATTATTTGGGGAATGCCAGAAGCTGATTTTTTCCAAGTGAAACTTAGAACCAGAATCTTGTCAGCAGCAGTTCCAGAGCCATGACAGCTCATTGCTATAGGACTAATCACAGTTGGTACAGTAGGCCTGGATGTCAAATCATGTCATATGCTGTAATAAGATCTAGGAATAACACACCTGTCTCTGCTTGGCCTGGAAGCCTTTCTGAATGTAAATGGTGAGTGCCAGCACTTACCACAGTTTCTGAGGCTTGTTCTGAAAATTAGTTCTTCTATCCTCGGGATATCGGCAGCAGTCCCTGTGAATCCCTACAGCTTGCCTGACAAACATGCCAGACACATCTACACCTATATGAAATATACCATTATGTTTTATAATCAGATCTGGAATGGTAAAATTTGTATAGAACTGAAGTAGTGTGAATTTAGTACTTATATACTTACTTTATAATTGTGTGTCAGAGTGCTGGGCAACAGCCACCAATTGAGCACTCTGATCACTGAAATTCCAATTAACTGCTGGAGACTAGATCTGACTAAGAAAAATTGTGCCTAATTGAGGGATTGGCAAGAATAAAGGTGAGCTGAAAGGCTAATTAGTCCATTAAGCCAAAGGTAAAAAAGAAATAGGATGGAAGTACAATGGGTGAAATTACAGAGAGAGGAGGCAGGTAGAATAAGTCACCTTTCCATCTCCTCCCTTCTTGTCTGTGGGAGCTAAGGATGATATATTGTTGATGTAGGGCTACACTAATCTGTAAGGGTGCAGCTAGACAGCAGGGTTTAATTCGAAATAAATTATGCAAATTGAGCTACGTCAATTGCATAGCTTATTTTGAAATAGCTTATTTCAAAATTGAGAGTGTCTACACAGCACTTATTCTGAAACAGAGCACTCTTCCTCCAACTTCCCTTACTCCTCATACAATGAGGGTTACAAGAGTTGGAGTAAGAAGTCCTCCATCTTGACAGTATTACACGTTATTTCGAAATAACTGCCTGCTGTATAGATGTGGATTAAGTTATTTCAAAATAACGTTAGTTTTTTCGAAATAATGTTGCTGTGTAGACCCACTCTAAAAGTGGCAGGGAGGACAGTGTTAAATAAAACACATGAGGAGGTTACCAGAAGAAGTTTTCTAAGCTGTTTTGTGGCTTGAAAGAGACAAGAACATAACCCTGCCATGTCACAAAATCATGATCCATCTAAACTATCCATTTTGTGAAAGTCTCACTACTTTTTCTCCTTCCTTCTTTGGATCTATCATATGATTACATTTGCTTTGATTCAGATTCCAACACCCTTGTTCATGCCGCACCTTGCTCCATGAGTAGTTTCATTTATATTAATAGAACTACTAATGGAGTAAAATGTCACTTAACATAAATACAGATATCAGAACCTGACCTTTCGATATCAGGAAAGATATTCTACATAGTGACCAAAATCTCTTCAAAGAAAAATGCAACCTGATGCACACAGAGAAAATCAATACACCAACCAAACAAATTGGAGTAATTATATAAAATATATCCATAATACTGTTTCTATAACATGTGGTGCCAAATACAGCATATAATATGATGTAACTTGGTTTACACACTTTCAAAATGACTTGTGTAGTTACTCCTGGCTTCCGCCACTTGTGATTAACATGACCAGTCCTGAACTCTTGCTTAAGGCTAGTCAGAAATCTGAATTCTGTTTTATGAAGAAAAAAAAGGTCTCAATGTTTCTTTTTTCATTTGAGTGAATAACAAAAATGATTTCTTTCAAAATTTTAGAGAGAGGCCCAACAGCTTACTGGTTAGGCCACTTATGTTGGAAGGCCTAGATTTAAATGCCTGCAGTACCTGTGTGAGAGCAGGGATTTGAACCTGGGGTTTTCACACCCAAAGTGAATGCCATTGGCTGCTCAGGGTTTGTCTTGCTCCATATCTGTTCAGAAATATCATCATGGACCTCAGAAACTTTTGTCCAAACCAACATAGTTCCATGCCAAATCTAGATCCGCAAAAGACAATTTTCTTGGTGAAAAATTACCAAATTTATCATTCATGCTGATAAAAGCTAAGACACCTCATTATCTCAAGCCTTAGGTAGTCATTTACATCAGTGCACAGTGTGTGCAAAAGACTGCCATTTTGATCTGATGATATTTCACACCCATGTCACACTCAGTTTGCAATGTTGCAAATAAGTACATAAGATGAAGGGCAATGAAGAAAAGAATAGAACCCATAACTTTTACACAATGACGTATCAGTATGTGTTTTTTTTCTTTCTGAGTCCTTAATGCTGCTTATAGTTATGTTGATTCTCTTGATGACATATCTGAATATTAGAGGGGAAGATAGATAAATCAATTAATGAATCTTAATGGTGTTGCAGGGTTGTATTTTTTGTGGGGAAAAGAGATAAACTAAGATTTTAATGTCTTTAGAGTAAACTTTTATATTACATTACAGATACAAATTGTCCCCTTATGGAATGTTATAACTACAAGTGATTACCTTTTGGTGTACAGAAGCAACATATAAACATTACTTTTTTCTGATTACCAATCTATGTAATACTCTGTAGATTACATACATTTTAGATAAAAACCTCTCAAAATATTTAATGTTTCACAGTATGCTTGATAACATCCAAGACAGAAGTTTATCATGTTTTCTTCCAAGAGTAGGTCTTTGCTAATAAAAGGATACTTGCTCTTATTTGAACATAATTCTCTCTCATTATTATTCATTACCCTGATGTTCAGTTAACAAAATCAGAGAACAACAATCCACAAAACTTACTGAAGTATAAGTAAGTGTTATGGTGATAAAATTAGGACACTTTAATTAGTTATTAATTAACAAGTATGGAGCCCTAATTTCTTATCTGCAGATACATTCACAATTTAGGAATTCAAATATCCTAATCAAAACCCCTTTTTTTGTAAGATGTGATTTTTAAAGAGTCTCCTCAAAAACAAAAATCAAAATTGCAGATCCTATGTTAGAATTGCAAAAAAAAAAAAAGGGGGGAGGACGGGCAAGAAAGACTAAAACTGCAGTACTCTTAAGAGCTCCTAAAGGTGCTCCAAGCAAATGAAACATAGCGTAAGAGTAGCTAATGGTTACTATGTACGTTTTCCAAATACATTTCTTGATGAAATGTTTGGAACTGTGGTAAAAAATTATCAATGCCATCAAAGTTTTTTGTTTCCAAAAGGATTTATAAAAAGTCTGTCAAAACAGTTACTTTGATTTGATGTTCACCAAAACTCAGGATAGTGTTAAACAAAACAAACATATTGCCCTCCTGAAAGGGAACACTATTTAGTGACCTTGTCAGAGGTCTAAGTTGCAGAGAGAGATGCTATAGTGTGAACAATTAACAGAACTGGGCATCAGCTATGATGAAAGTTAATTCCCAAACCCTTTCACAGTCAACTAGAAAAATTGTTTCAATGCAGAAAATAGAACCCCCCCAGTGACCCTTATCTTCTGCTTGTCACCTACCACCCCACACTGGAACCCATGTGAGGTTTCAAACAGCTACAACCCATACTTGATGGAGATCACCTCCTGGAAGGAAACTTTCCTGAATCCTTTCTGGAATTCATCTTCACATCCTGCCCCTGCTCAAGGATGGATATCTCCACAACACATATTTCAAGATACCTGGATATTACACATGCCTATCACATATGATGTATCTCATCCAGTGTACAATAAGCCTCAGCAGCAAGTATATGGGTGAAGCCAGATAATCACTACACTCTCAAATCAGCGCATATAGACAAATACATCCTCTCACCCATGGGAGAATACTTTTCTCAACACTGATTACTCTATATCTGATCTATCATTGCTCATCCTCAAGGGAAACCTTCACAGTATCTTCAAAGAGGACCTTAATTTTGTATTTCTGCTAATCACTAAAAAATATGGTCTGAGACTCAGATTTTATGACTTGTAACAACAATTTCTAACCTACTAGACCTTTGTTCTATCGCTGGAGAGGTATTAATTGTCCACTTCATGTCACACGTCTTCTTGCAACATGTGTTAACCTCTTATGCTTAACAATCTCTCCCAGGCCTGCTGATAAGGGAAAGCAAAGAGGGGCCATTGCCCCAGGGCCAAACAATTCAAAAGGGCATGGAACTCCCAACTACTATTTCCCCCCTTTAAATCACGATCACCTCTCAAAGCTGGCTGGAGCAGTGGTGGGGGGGGGGGAAGGTATGACATACTCTGTGTGGCGCTGAAGGCTGGCTGGCCCCAGCCCTGCCCCTTCTGGAAGAATGGAGATGACCCTTGCTCACAGGCACAGCAAGTCTGTCAGTCCCCTTGTTTTATCCCACGTTATATTTAGCTGTGACTCTGGTTACCTTTTCTAAACCTCAAAAGCTTATCTCTTCTATGAGCAGAAGTTGGTCGAATAATGGATATTACCATATGTGCCAATTCTGTGGATGCTCCATGGCTGAATCACCTGTGGAAATAAATTAGTGACTGGTTAGCACCCACTGGCAGCCAGCTTCTCCACACCCCCCAGAACCAATCAACCCCTCGCCCTCCCTCCCTGTGCCTCCTGCCCTCTGCACTCAGCTATTCTGAGGTGCACAGGGGATGCTGGTGGAAAAGAGAGGAGTGGGGATGGTACACACTCAGGTGAAGGGGCAGAACTGGGTGGAAAGAGGTGAAGTTGGGATGGGAACAGGTTTTGAGGTGGAGCTAGGTGTTGTTGAGTATCCCCAAGGTCCAAATGAAGCTGGCGCCTGTGGATGCAACCTCACCTACCTCACCCACCTCCCCTCAACCATTGTGATAAGATTGTCATAAATGTTATATATGATATTCATGACAATTAAAAAAAAAAGAAAAATAGCACTGTTTGGACTACTCATGCAAAACCAAAAACAAATATTGATTTTTTTTGCAAGTAAACAGGCTTTTTTGTTCAACCACTGCCAGGTATACCTACTTTGCCATTCTTATCATTGGCAAAAAAGTACACCACATCTTGTCAGTATCTGCTTCTCAGCAGGTTCATTTTCTTTTCCTGCTAGTGTTTGCTCTAGGAGATGTGTTTACTCAGATTGTCAAAGGATATGTGAAACTCGCAGCAAAGCTAGAAAACATTAATTGGGTTAGGTTGCTCTTAATGCCTATCATCTACTCAAGGTAGTCAAAGAACCTGAATCACAAAAAAACCCAAGAATGTAAATACAGAAAGCATAGAAAAAATAACAAGCATCTAATTGTTTCTTATGCAATTAAATGAAACGGTACACAAATTCATTTTAGTGTAGCATGGCGGGGATTAAAAAACAGTCTAAGTTCAGATTCTGCTATCTATATTCTTATGTTCACAGAGAAGACCCTTACTCCATAAGCAGTATCAACAAACAACTGAACTGAAGACTACCCCCAGTGCAAGCAATAGTTGACATGAGTAAAAGTGCCACAATCGGTCCCTTAGAAATTATATATCATTTTCCCAGGCTATCTGCCCCATTCACTAGAAGATTGTTTCTATCAAATTCACAAATGTAATTCAGAACTGCAGGGACTTTTAAATTACTGCTTTTAAAGCAGGGTTTCTGAAGAATTTAGGATGAAAATGTACCTTAAATCTCAGATGTTGCACTAATGGTCTGATAAAAAAGATTCTGAAATTCTAAAGGATAAAAAGAATAGCTTGCCACATGTATTATTTTGAAAGGCTTATGGGGTGTGTAAAAAGGAAGATATCTGTCTTTTCTGCTTTCAAAAGCACTACATTTACTATTCATCTTAAAAACCCTATTTTGTGAAGCACATACAATTATTTTTTCTTTCTGTGTTACACCCTCTCTCTGTCTCTGTCTCTGTCTCTCTCTTCACACACACACACACACACACACACACACACACACACACACACCACTGTTCTTCTAGTCAGATAAATGTCAGATAGTCTTCTTCCAAAATCCATCATTTGCTAAGAAGGATAAACTCATTCTCTCTGGCTCTAAATGGCTCAGAAAAAAAAAAAACCCTCAGCCTAAACTCAACTGCCTTACAGCTTTGCACTTGTGCATGCTCATCTAGTTTGTGGGTGAGAAGTGGAGGAACAAGGAGTGGAAGATTATGGATGATTTCTATCTGAAGGAAACTTTATGGAATATTGTAGAGTCCTTTTATCTGACAGTGATATAACAGAGTCTGACATGCCTAGCAGTGGGCAGAAGCAACTGTCAGTGCTAGTATAATTTATTAGTGTCTCTTTGTGAATAAGAAGCCTGACATACTAACATGGAAGCAAAGGGGAAATCTGCCAAGTCATTGCCTTGCACCTCAGGCTCAACCTGCTGATAACCCACTGCAGAGTGTGCACAGCATTAAATCTATATTGATTAATTTAGTGGCACAGTCCATTGACCCTGCTGTCAATGATGAGGAAAACAGTTCGACCCTAAGTTCAGAGAAAGGCCACAGTACAGTATGTTGTCTGAGAAAGGGCTCAAGCATTGACATTTAGATTAGTCTGTAAACATAAAGATCTTGAAGAAGGTGTCTTCCGGTCATATTTTTACAGCAAAGATAAGAACAGAAAATTGGGGATAAGGAAGACAACAAATTAGGGACAGATGAGGAACCAGTTTTGTTTTTATGGTACAATTGCTCATCTGCCCCGTATTTATTGTCTTCTTTATCCCCAATTTTCTGTTCTTGTCTTTGCCATAACAATATGCATGGAAGACACCTTCTTCAAGATCTTTATGTTTACAAACTAATCTAAATGTCAATGCTTGAGCCCTCTCTCAGACAACATACTGTGTACTGTGGCCTTTCTCTGAACTTAGGGTTGAACTATTTTCCTCCTCATTGTATATATTTAAGAGAGATTGTGCATATGTCTGTCTGTGAGTCCATTTGTTCAAGAACTCCTAAACAATAAAATCTAAGTCTAACAATTTGGTACGTAGCTTTCACTTATCCTAACTTAAAGCAAGGTCAGGTTTTGGCTGTGCCAGGAAAATGGGAAGTGCCTGTAATGGGATTGTTTTCCATAACATGGAAAGGGAGCAGTTTGTGAGCAGGGACAGTTATGCGCCACAACGATCACTGGGGCAGTGAATGTGAGGGACGGTTATACTGCAGAGTGATCACAGAGGGGTGGTGGCACCAGGAGGATAGTGGTGAAGTTGGAGCCAGAACTCTCCATATTACTGGCTCCTCTTTCCCAAACTCCTCCTCCCAGCCATTGGCCACAATGCCAGAAGGAGAGTGGAGCCCCACTAGTCAGTAGTTCCACCTCCGTGACCCTGCTGCTGCCTCCTCTCCCCCACTCCACCCCAACCCAGAAGCACTGACTCTGAGGAGCCATATGGACCAGGGCCAGACAACATTCCCCACCCTCCAAAGAGGAGCCACCAGCCAGGCAGTGTGGCCCTGGCTGCCTTAGAGAGCCACTAGCACCAGAACAGCACTGCCCTCCCCTCTGTGGGTAGTCCCAGTGAACCCCCCCCAGACCTTCCAGCCCCCATCCCTGACTCTTGCATCCCCTCCACCTGCCCTGAGCCCTCACAAGGATCTGAGCAACACTGGGTACATGATTTAGTTAAATACATATGGACTAGGTAACCTGTTTGTTTGATGAAAATTAGTTAAATTTGTTTGGAAATCTGGAGTAGGCACCATTAAAAGTGAAAATTAACCACCTATACTAATCAAATTTCTATACTAAAATAAGTGAACACTGCATATATACAAGTAAAGGTCAACAATAAAGATCAATTAACAACCATTCTGAATGGTTTCAACTGTTACTTCGGGTATAGTAATAGCACAACTTCATTCCATAAAACCATTCTTCAACACACATATAAACTCAAAGGGCACGTCTAAACTACATTCCTCTTTCGAAAGAGGAATGTAAATGAGGCAAATTGAAAGTGCAAATGAAGTGTGGATTTAAATATCCTGTGCTTCATTTGCATTTTCGTGTCCGAGCGCTTTTTCGAAAAAGGGTTTTTTGAAAGTGAAGGCGCAGTCTAGACGGGGTTCTTTCCCAAAAAAAACCCTTTTTCAAAAGAACGCATACTCCTCATTTTTTCAGGAGTACGGGTTCTTTTTCAGGAGTACAGGTTCATTTTTTCAGGAGTATGGGAAAAGGGTTTTTTTTCAAAAGAACCCCATCTAGACTGCACTTTCACTTTCAAAAAACCCTTTTTCAAAAAAGCACTCGGACGCAAATATGCAAGTGAAGCACAGGATATTTAAATCCGCACTTCATTTGCACTTTCGATTTGTCTCATTTACATTCCTCTTTCGAAAGAGGAATGTAGTTTAGACGTGCCCTAAAATCTGTGCTGTTACTAGACACACTAATCACTATTACAAAGTCATCATTTACCACACACTGGTATCTGAGATATTATAGTTTTCTCTATGCTGGCTCTTGGATCAAAAACTGTGGTAACTCCATGGTATCTACTGTCAAGTGTTAGAATTTGAATGGTGAGTATATACCTTTTATAAAAAAGGAAAATGAGGACAAAAAAGAAACAGAGATTTTAGAAATTCACACCTCCAAATATCCTCAGCACGGTTACTGTCAGGAACTGCTCCCATTCCAACACTTCAGGATCATTATCTCAGTGAGTACATTGTAAACCTTTTAAAGTCTTTGCTAGGCAACCGAAGGAAAGAAACTGAATTAACAACTGCCTGAACTTAATAATGAAACCAAGGAACAATTTCTAATTCAATCTCTTGTTAATTTATATTGTGCCACTGGTGTAAGGGAAGAGGGCAGTCACATTTAATATTGATTTAGCTTATGTTTAGGGGAATATTTAAATGGTAATTGGTAGGTTTAGATTTCCCCTTGTCCTGTAAAAATACTGTAGTCTTTTATTGAATGATTTCTGTGCAGTTCTGACCTTCTAATCTTCTTCTCAGCCTGGGGAAAGTGGGTGTCTTTAATGAAAATTATGCACAGCTCAGGTTTTTTTTATGCACTTTTCCATATGAAGCTGAATTTTAGTGAGACACCATAGAGGGGTGCTCTTGATTCCAGTTTGCTTTTAGGTCCAGGCTACCCACATTGTCCCAAGTCTCATAGGCAGCCTGAGCTGAATGTGCATTAACTTATCTGAAGTCCTCTGCTGTGCCACAAAACTCCCTCATTTTTATTAGAGTCACAAAATTACACTCATTATATAATTCTACCAAATAAAGCAAACTAGTTCTAATTTTGCTATTTCGGATATGTAAATAGTTTCAAGAGACGCGTGAATAATAGTTTGTCAACTCTCTAGCCAGCTCAATTTCAGGGAATAAAGATCACCTTTATCTATTGAGGATTAGGAGAATATTTTCTCTGGGAGAAGATTATTGTGTAAGTGTCTAATTTAGGCATTCAAGCACTTCCTTTTTAAGAAACTGGGAATGGGCAAAATTGGGTTTTTGCCACTGAATGATTGGCTTGGTCCAGTGTGGAAATTCCTATACTTCCTAGAATTACTTATTTTTAAATGAATGGTAATATGTTTTATCCACTGGGAATACTATATTATTTTATACATATTTCATAGAAAGCAATAGCTTTCAGTATCCATGACTCATAGCAGTCATGCTGAACTTGTCTCAGGATCTCCAGCGATATTTAATGGAAGCTCTGTCTCCACATTAATGGATTACAGATAGTGCTGAGGATATGTGTCATAATCCCTAATGACTGCTGTAAATACAGCTATTCTCTCTGGGTTCCATATTCAGAAGTTTCAAATCTGCATTTCCCTTTGGAATTGAAGCCAAGAGTAAATCATGGAGTTCACCTCTTGAGCACTTCCTATCAGCTGGACATGATCCTTCAGTCCTTTTCTTATATCTTGGAGGTTGCCAGATGACCATGGTTCGTCTTCTAGGGCTTGGCCTTTCAGTCAAGACACAAAGTCTGATTGAACCCTTTCTGGAGTAGTAAAGAGTCCTATAAATGAACAGGCTGATTATCCTTACTACGGTCTTCATGCCCATCTCTTGCCCTTTAAATTCAGCCCTTCAGTTGGACCCTCAAATAAGATCAGTCTCCTCCTTTTGCAACTGTAGCCAGTAGAGGAACTCAAGCCTGCCCGCTACAGAAGGTTCCAAGCCAAGGACCCTATAAACAGTAGATACATTCTGCTCAATTTTATTTCATTTCTGCTTCTTCCCATGGCTTCTTCCTAGCTGGGCCATTTTAGGATTAAAGTTCTTCGGTTTTCTCACTTCCTGCAAACCAAGAAACAAACTGGTTATCCTTCAAGCAACTTTAGTCAAAGGGGAGCAATCTGCTTTTCCCCTCTGGTACCAGCCAGGAACTGACTTGATAGGATCCTACAACACTTTATTTGAGCCTTCAAGACTCTGATTGGCTACCTCCTTGAAGCTGGAGGACTCAGCATTGCTACTCCTTTCCTGGGCAGGGTGTAGTAGGAACATAAGACCTCCTTTAGGGAGTTGCAAAGGTTAGGCACACCTTGTCCACCAAGTCATTACTTGTTTATGACAAGTTTTACAGAGACAGCCAGTTATAACAAAGATGATATTCATACCAACTTTTCCATCCATGGACCTCTCAGTTTTTTGGGGGAGGGTTTGTTTTCAGGATGTAACACAGAGTTTTGTGGTAAGAAATATCCTTGGACTCAGAAAAGTTCCCTGTAATTAGTAAGGAACTCCAGAAGGGCTTGCAGGCTTTTAGAATCTTACAAAAGATTTCCAAATGTTCTCAGTTCCATGGTCATGTCCTAATTCCAATACCTAATTTCTTCTATTACTGAAAAAACTCAGCTCACACCAGCAGCTTTAATAAATATATCTGGATAAGGGAAGAATTAAATGCTTGCTGACAATAGTTGTGGCACAGATTCTATTTTGTGTCGGAGCCATTGAATCTACAATGAAATCCCACGAAGTCTACATTAGGAAAGAGAGTTCAATAGATGTTTCTACATTTACCAGAACAAAAATGAAGTGGTCTTTCAATAAGTGGACTCTCACTAAAATATGCAGACTGGTTATCTGTCCGGACCCTGAAGCAATCAGATAAGAGGAGCATTTTTATTCCTAGAAACCTAGGTTGATGGTAGAAACCCAATAGACAAATATACAAGTTAAACACCATTGCTTTGCTTTAATACAAAGCTCCTTTGCAGAAGGACCTTAAGATTTTCTCGTAAATTGGATGCACATGGAAGCTGAGAATGCTCTACTTAACTAGAAAATCTTTGTAAACAGTGACTCTTAAGACCTTGAGGCAGTCCATGCCAAACAGCAAAGCACATAAAAACTTGGTAAACAGTTTTAGATTTATACCAAGATGTTATCACTTAGTGGACATGGCGGCTATAAAAGATGATGCTTATCTACCCCTCCTGGAAGTCAATTCTGCTGAGGTGGGAAAGAAAAACTGTTTTCATTAAATGACAGAAAGTCAGTTACTGATGGTGTGATGTATGCAACTGCATAACACACCTCTAAATTTCTAACAGATTTGTCTAGTGGCAGAGACAAGCAGTCATTTTGACCCCAGCATTACCACATCCTGTTTCAGAGGAAACACAAATATAAATGTTATCAATTTTCGATAGTGCACGTTACCGGAGTAAGTCAGTCTTTCTCATGTAAATTAAGACTTCATAGCGTACTTCACAACTCTGTTATGCTTTTGGAGCCTTTGCTTGGATTTATACATCTTGTTGTTTTTCTTAATCTGTACAAAATAATTCAGATTGAAATTATAGGATTGCTCTTTTTGTATAAACAAAACAAGCAGAATCTCTAAGCTACCATAGGTGGCTCAAGAGTTCCTTTTACTTTCAACTTACTCCTCAGAGGTACAGATAAATAAATGATATCTAGGAAAATATTGCCATTATTCTACAATGTATGCAATATCTTGTGTACTTATATTATGTGTGACAATTTCTGTGCAAAGGGAGAAAAAGTCCCTGAGATTGACCCCACATTTTCCTTTTGTGAAATGATTGCAAAGAGACTATGGAGCTTTATTCTCTTCAGTCCCAGAAAAATAGGCCTTTTTAAAGTGATGTATGACCCTGGAGTCAAAATGGCTGCATGTCTCTGTCACTTTCATATTTACCTTGCACACTCTTCTCTAATTTCTGCTCAGTATAACCCATTGCAGGGGATTGGACTAGATGACCTCTCCCGATCCCTTCCAATCCTACAGTTCTGTAATTTTATGAGAGAGTCACACTTTCCTTTATACTCCTCAGTCTTAATGCTTGCAGCTGCACTTAGTTCCCAGATGGTAAGTAAGGCCCCTTTGACCTGCCTGGGAATTAATCCCTGGAGACCTAGGCTGTGGACTGACTTGAAAGGGCTTCCTAACAGAGATGCCATTGGGTCAGGGTGAAGTCATGACATATCATTAAATAATTAAATAATGTGTAGGCTATCCCCTGAGGCATAGCTCAAGCCTCATTTTTCTTCTTTTTACCCCTGGTCTGGAGCTTGTTATTAACAATAGTTGCAGTGGCTTCTCCCTTTTACTCCTGTGTTAATTGCTTGCCTTCACCCGGTGTAACCACTTACTGTACCAGCAGTGCTGTACCCTGAAAAACTCATTAGTGCAACAAGTTAGTGAGACATGTAAAGTGCAGTACACACAGAGGAAATAGAGTAAAGAAAACAAACCACAGCAAAGGAATGACACACCCAAAATAATAGTATAAAAATGGGGGACTGGAAATTAGGAGCTCAGCACAAAAAGGGTGAATGCTAACTAACACATTTATAAACAAGCCAATTCTTCGCTTCTTAACACTCCAAACCCTCAGCCTCTCCTTCCTGGCACGATCTGTGAGGCTGTGCCCTCACTCACTCAATCTCCCCTCTGCTCCCTTTCCCCTGCCCTCACTGACTCACTTGTTTTCACCAGGCTGTGACAGGGAGTTGGGGTGCAGGATAGGGTGAGGGTTCAAGCAGAGATGAGGTGGGCTTTGGGGTGGAGCCACAGATAGGGGGTTTGGGAGACAAGTAGGGGCTCCAGGATGGGATCAAGGGGTTCAGAGTTCAGGGAGAGCTCAGGGCTGGGACATAGGATGGGAGCACAAGAGGAGGTGTGAGGAGCAGGCTTTGGGCAGGAATTTGGGTGTAGGAAGGTGTTCAGGGCTGGGCATTAGGGCATGAGGGGGGATGAGATGTATGGGCTCTGGGCGGAACTCACCTTGGGTGCTCCCTTCTAGTAGCAATACATCCCTTGACTCCTTGGTAGAAGTGCAGTCAGGCAAATAGGCATGCTACCTCTGCCCTCAGGCACCACCCCTGCAACTCCCATTGGCCCTGGTTTGACTCTTATTTTCTATGTACATTTTTTGAAGTTCATTACACTGAGATGAGCTCTTTAGTAAGTTTACAGTTGTCTGACCCTTTAGACTGGGAAACATACTTTATATATCTGAAAAAGAAACTTTTATATCAAAGTCTCTGCCTAAATTTTCAGCAGTGACTGGTGATTTTGGATGTCTCATATTTTGGTGGCCATGCTGAAGCTGAATACCCTCTAAAAAGCCTCATGCTGGTTACCCAAAAAGAGACACCACAAAACACTAGTCACGTCTGGAAATTTAGGCTACAACGGCAGCATTTCCAGGCACGTATCTTGGAAAAATATTCATTAAAGTAAAGTTACTTAAGACTTCCGTCTCTCCAAAATACTACTCTCTATAGAGATTGTTGTATTGTTTACCATTCTGACAGAGCTGAAATCCTGAATGTTGCACTATGAGGTTTGAAAAAAAAATCTCACAAACCCTTGCATCTCAGAGCCATAGCTTAAGGATAGACACCTATGAATTTTACCCAGGAATGTGATAAACAAGGGTAGAACAAATCAAAACCGGATACATACAGACTGATCACTTATCTGTTATGTCTTCTCTCTTTTCAGGTGGGTAAGGACCATTTGTGCTTTGTCCTTCTCAGTTTCCTGCTGCATGTCTCCGCAAAAGAAAAGGTGGGTTTTTTTGTTACACAGTGTGACCTATTAATGTGTGTGTGGAAACTGTCAGTTTCTCGCACACATAAACTCTCAGAATCCAATAGTCGGTAAGGAATCATGCTACTATTTTAGTTTTGGTAAGATGATACATTAATTTCAGAGGGAAAGGTAAAAGGAGATTGCACACTGAGGGTGTGTCTAGACTACAGGATTTTGTCGACAAAAGTAGACTTTTGTCGACAAAACTATACCTGCGTCTACACTACCACCAAGTTCTGTTGACATAACATTGAGAGAACTCGGCAGTTTTCTTGACAACGGTAAACCTCATTCTACGAGGAATAACACCTTTAGTCAACAGAGTTCTGTCGACAGAGGGCTTTATTGCATCTACACTGTCCTTTGCTTCTACACTCTCAGGTCAACAAAGCGGCTTGCTCTGGCCCACGAAAGCTCATCACCTAATAAACCATCTTGTTAGTCTTTAAAGTGCTACATAGTTCTGTCTTTTGTTCTTGCTTTGTTGACAGAACTGGATGTAGTCTAGACACTCTTTGTCGACAGAAACTTTGTCGACAGTATCTGTCAACAAAGCCTCTGTTGACAAAAGCCTGTAGTCTAGATGTACCCTGAGTATGAGGAGTGCTAGGACTGGTGTGTGTGTATGATATTGAAAGTGCAAAATGAGTGGCTTTTGAAAGTGCTAAGCTATTAATATTTCCAGAAAGCTTCTAAAATAAGTTAAATTGGTAATGAGTCTTCTGATAGTTTTAATGAAGTTGGTACCTTTTTATATATTTGGAAGGATAATATCATTCTCTTCCAAGTAAAATGAAGGACCTCTCATTGCCTTATCCAATCTATATCCAAGGAAAGGTCATTCTAAATGACAATTTGGCACCTATCACAATCACAGAAAATTGAGTTGGGAGCCCAACTTCCCTTCTCAAGTTCTTCTGTTCTTCCCTGAATAGAAGCTTTTAAAATATCTTATAGTTTCATATTTATTATCTCTTTGGAAGTAAAAAGGTTAATTTAAATGGTTTTTTTTCCTAATTGCCAGAACTGCAAACTCAAGTTATGATCTGAAAATTAAGCTTAGTTGTTTCTTTCATCTGCATCATCTAATTTTAAAGGTTTGGCAGTGCAATGTATGCCCTAAGTTACCCCCATACAACTTCTAGCAGATGGCCTGGGGAATATCAATAATTTAATGGCGTGTGAACTTGATAAATTTATACTACTCCTGTGATCAGCTGAAATAGAAACTGGATATATCTAGCTAGAGGGAGTGCTCTGACTCTTACAGCTAAATAAAATGAATACTAACATGGAAAGTCAATCAGTTTGACTTTTTCAAAGCAATTAAAGGATCAAGCCCCAGACACATTAATGACCAAATTCATGCCTACGAATTAGTATGTCAGATGTGCTCTTCTGAGCCAAAACACATCACAAAGACCAAGACAAAATGTGGGAGAGTTGAGGACAAAGCATTCTCAGTTGAAGGGATTTGACTATGCAACAATCTTCCCTCAGAAGAGAACAGGTGAATTAAGTTCATCTTTAAAAATGCTGAGAAACCTGCCTTATCTAAAAAGTCTTTCCACCATAGGGATGATGTTGCCAATTTTGACAACCCCTACAGCTCAAAAATCCTACAGTAGATATACCCACAAAATATACTCACCAAAGCAGATTTTTTTTAACCTTAAACTGGAAAAATTTCCAGAGACCACACTAGGGACTTTGCTATTGGTACTAATTTTATGTGAAAAGTGTTCAGCTGCTTCAGTGATGAGTGGTATTGTGAACCCTTAAGCTGAATAAGATAGCGTCTAAGGAAGTAGAAGTACAAGAGTTGGAAAAATGAAGGTAGGGGAACTCCCAGGGGATGATTAGGGGATAATAGTCCATGAATGGGGGACATCAGAACTGTTGCAGTTCCTCCAGGTGGTTCTCCTGATCACACACATGTAGAAATGTTGATTTGACATCACTCTGATAAACTAACAAGGTCTAATACCAGTGCAAGGTATGCACTGGTTAGGGAGATATTTATGGATGAACAAGGAAAGAGTCTCAGGACTGATTTGGGGGTGAGCACTGATTGCAAGGTATGTAACATTTTCTTTTAATTAGTGGAAATTGATCTCGGGTTTGCAGCGCATTCAGATGAGATTTGTTCATTTTGTTTTACTATCATTGTATGTCTATTCTTAATTAAAATATTTTAAGAAAACAATTCTTGTGTATTGTGTAATTTCACACATAGAGCAGAGGTGTAAAAAGGTAAAGAAATTCTGAAGCCAAATTCCCCTACGTCCTCAACACATTCCACCTTGCACTCACGATCGTAGTCAAATGGGACATGTAAAGAAGTATAAGGTTGTTGTTGGCAAAGACACAACAGAACAAGAAAGAGATGTGAGTTGGTGGAGCTGAGATTGATACAGTCAAATCAACTTAATTCAGTGGAACATATGTACAGCTCCACTGTGTTTTAGAATTAGGCCTTCACTTACACTTGCAACACTACTAGAAGCTAAGAGTGCACATACATATAACTGAACTCATATGTAAAAGAGGCTCTCAGTTGACCTGAAGGACTTCAATAATCATGATGAATGAAAAGGAAATAATATAGGTTGACAATGAAATCCTAGACTGAGGCTAAACATCTGGTAATTAGGAAAAAATAATTGAGTAAATTTGTTGTGGGGTCATAGGCACACAACTAACATGGAATCCCAATATGTGATTTTTTACACACTTCTATTTTCTAGGGTAGAAAACCATTATCATCTGGATGTGAGTCAACAGTGTGCCTTTCTTGCCAAAAGGCTAATGGGCATATTGGGCTGCATTAGTAGGAGCATTGCCAGCAGATGGAGGAAAGTGATTTTTCTATTTGTTATTGGTGACAACACATCTGGAGTATTGCATCCAGTTTTGGGCCTTTGACTAAAGAAAGAAAGTACACAAATTGGAGAGAGTTCAGAGGAGAGCAACAAAAATGATTAGGGGACTAGGGTGCATGACTTATGTGGAAACACTGAGGGAAATAGGCTTGTTTAGTCTTCAGAAGAGAAAAATGAGGGGGGATTTAATAGCAGCTTTCAATTATCTGAAGGGAGGTTCCAAAGAGGATGGAGGCAGGCTATTTTCAGTGGTGACAGATGACAGGACAAGAAATAATGATCTTAAGTTGCAGTGGGGGAAGTCTACGTTGTCAATTAGGAAAAATTACTCCACTAGGAGGTGGTGAAGCACTGGAATGGATAACCTTGGAGAGATGATGGGATCTCCATCCTTAGTGGTTTTAAGCCCAGGCTTGACCAAGCTCTGTGAGGAAAGATTTATTTGGGATCTTGAGGTCTAGCCTTCTATCATTCTCTGATTATCATTATTAGCCATAGTTTACTAGTTAGTCTGCATTTCTGGTGTTCATTTTTGTTGTTGTTTTTAGTTAAGAGTTGCAAAGTCCTTAATTCCAGGTACATCTAATCTACTAGAACTTGAGTTTTAGGGGAAAATATCAGAATGACTGATAGAAAATTATCAGAGTGCATTTCGAAAATTTCTTTAATTTCAGCTGAAAAGCTGGGTGTATCTAGACTACATGGCTCCATCGACGGAGCCATGTAGATGAGGCAGGATGACAAAGGGAAATGAAGCGGTGATTTAAATAATCGCAGCTTCATTTAAATCAAAATGGCCACTGCGCTGTGCTGATCAGCTGTTTGTTGGCACAGCGTGGCAGTCTAGATGGGGATCTGCTGACCCCAGAACCCTTTGTTGGCAGATCCGTTATGCCTCGTGAAACATAGCTCGGACAGGAGCGGCAGCAGAAGCAGCAGCAGGAGCAGCAGCAGGAGCAGCCATCAGGTGGTCGACGGTGGCAGTGTAAGCTGCCACGTGTTGCAGTGCTGATCCAGGTCCTCCTCCAGTGTGCAGTCCTGCCATTCCAGAGACCTCTGCAGGGAATGCCGGCTGGTGATGTGCACTCGGTGCTGGTCTTCTTGCAGTCGTCTTTGCCTGCAGGTCACAGGGAGTCTGGAGGTTGCTGCAGGAGATGTGGCTCACACCTCACTTGCAGCAGGTCCAGCTGTGAATAAAAGTGAGAAGGGCAGTCATCCCAGGAAACAGGGTGCCTGAAGCTGAGCCCTCATCTCTGAGCCAAAACCAAAAGGTCTCAGGTCAGATGAAGGCAATGTGCTTCGAGCAAGGCCATCTGTGGCCTAGACAGACCTGGGGAGGAGCCTCACTACTCCTTCACCCCGGAGACAAGTAGGCATGGGAAAGTGCCAGCCAGGCCAGGACCCTGCAGGTAAGAGTGGGATGACGGGGCAGCTCAGCTTCCATCCATGCTGTTCACATGCTGAGTATGGCAGTGGCAGTGTCTCACAGGGAGAGGTCTGAGGTGCCACTCCCAATCAGAAACTTCTTTCCCTGGCTCTGGCATAGGCCTGGTGAATTTCTTTAATTTTTATTCGCACCTGGTCCAGAGCACAGATGCGTCCTCTCTGGACCAGGCTATCAGCTATCCAGTTCTAGACATTGGCATTTCACCATCTGACAGAGATCCTGGATGTTGGTATGTTCCCCCCGATCTCAATGAGATCCAAGATCTCCATGTCAGTCCACAAAGGCACCTTCTCTTTTTGCCCCAGGCAGGGGCTTGGGAGGTGGCTGCCTGCTCCCTTGCAGCCATGGGGGACTCAGAGGGAGCACAGGGATCTGCCATGGCAGCAGCAATAGCTGAAAGGACTCTGTTGTGTGGCACGTTGCGAGCTGGACCTGCTGTGTGCCACAAGCCTTTTCCCCTTTTGCTGCGGCTGTAAGGGCTACAGGGGAAGGGGAACTATAGAGTTCTGATGAGTGTGGACAGAGTGGCTACCAAGGCACCTGTGGGAAGCCCTGGAGGCCACTTACTTCAAAATAACTTTAGTTGTCCTATCTATACAAACCCTATTTCAAAATAACTAATAAGGTGTTATTCCTTGTAAAATGAGGGTTACAGAATGTGGAAATTATTTTGAAATAATGGGCTTGCTGTGTAGACGCTTACTTTGTTATTTTGAAATAATGCTAGTGCTGTGTAGACATACTCTGAGAGCTGAAGGACAACTTGAAGGTGTGGGACTGCTTTTTAAGTCAATTTAATTGGGTGCCATTACAAACAAATGAAAGGCTATTAGAGACAGATATTAAAATCCATTTGGATGCTTCCAGGGCTATTGGTTTGAGGGTCTTTTACAATGGCATGCCATCTGGGAGAAAAATGACATGGCTTTCCTGGAATGTATTCCCTTTTTAGTTGCAATGATTATTGGGAGACCAGAGTTGATTAATATTAAGGCATGTTTCTCATGTGTTACAATGATTAAGCCATAACATCTTGCTTTTTCCCCTCCAAGCAGGTGCTCAAGTGGTTAATGGCATAGCTGAGGCCTTGTCTCAATTTCAGTTTGACAGATGTCAGGAGCTTGCATCAGGAGCGAGCAATGAACCCACGTGGATGTCACTGGCACTGTGGAATTCTGGCATAAAATATTGGTAGCATCGAGATCTCTGTTGCAGCCCGATTACACCCATAAGAAGTATCTCCTGTCCTTCTTTTGGTGAATCTGAACTATGAGTAACTATCCAATATTTATTTTTTCATCCTCACTTTTCAATGCATAACACTTGCCCAAGCTATTCGGTAGTACTGACAACATTACGCCATTTCACTGCTAAAATAATAAGCCAGGTTTACCCTGCCCTTTGGCTGCTATCCTCCACTTCAACCCAATCAACTTCAAAATGAAAGCAGCTTGTAAAAATGAACCATGCTGAAAATGTTTTTGATAATGTTTCTGTCTCCTGGTCTTCTCATTACACATCGAAAAGAAGAAACCCATAGCTCCTTAGACAATTACTGAAAAGTGCCTGTCTGAAAAAATGTGGTGGCAGGTGCAAAATGAGAATGTTTCAGACTGGCATGCAATACTGCAGCTGCCAAGAGTGACGGATGTCTATCATTGAATAGTATTAAATGCAGTAAAGTGAATAATTATAGAATGAATTTCACTGAATATGTGTATTTGACTGGACAGTTATTTCTGTGAAAATAAAGGAGGAATTTCCAAGTCAATAAGACATGATGATAGAATTTCTAATAAACTTACCATATTAAAATTGGGTTAAAATAGGGTTCTGAGAACTCATTTAAGAATAATAAAAATAATTTTTAAGTTTGTAAAGGATTAAAAAATGACAAATCTCTCATTGAGTCCCAGTAAAAGGAAAAAACAAATTGACTGATAATAGTCAACTTGGAAAATTAGACAACATAGAAACTTAGTGAAAATGTATATAGTAAACTAAATATTAGTTCTTCTTTCAGTGGTCCAAAGGCAACATCATTGCCTAATTATGGTTAATAGTTCATCAAAATTTGATTAATTTTGGCAAAACCTGTTTGGTTCCATTTCCATTTCTTTTAACCTGAGTACTTTTAATGAATGATCACCCAAAACTATTCCACTTTCACCTTTAATATAAAAATCCCCAAATGTGTGTGCTTCCTAATTTATTGATTTATCATCATTTGTGTGCTTGAAAAATCCATTTATACATCATTTCCTTCTTGTTTCATTGTCTCTAACTTGTTACAAAAAATAAATACAGTGTCGCATGGACTTATTATTGTTCATTTTTTCTTAGGCGTTCACTGCTTCATTTCATCAATCAAATTATAATTTTGTATATTATTCATTATTATTTTTTTCTAGTGCACCAATAGAAGGCTAGATGTTTCACAGAGAAATATATGATTTGGCCATATACCTGAAAAATTTGCAATCTACACTTAGAAGACACAAGGATGACAAGTTAAAGAACATTAGATAAGTCAGGAAAATGAGAAGGAGGTTGAGGAATATGGAATAAGAAACTGTGGTAACAATATTGCTGTGCTCTGCTTAATTTTTTTTAAACTCATCCTGAAGATCTTTGGTCAATTTTTTCAACCTTAATTGATTAATGTTAGGTATATAAATATGTAATTTCTCCTTGAATGATCCATTAGACTGTTTGGATATATAGTAGTTGGTCCAATAAAAGATATTGTCTCACCTGCCTTGTCTCTCTAAAATATGGAAAATACATGTTGGCATGTACACTATTTTAAAACTGCGTTCCTAAATAAAGCTTCCTATACACTAGAAAAAGGACTTATGTTAAATTATTAATTTTGCCATTCATTTCCACCTCACATTACAATTTCTTTATGTTTTTCTCTGTTTATCACCCCATCACATAGCTACAGCTGAATGTACCATACAAGATTCTGAAAGAGCTAGAGAACTTTCCTGTTAGCACTGTGGAACATATACCTACAATATTTCCATCTTACCAGCATAGTTGTCTCCTTTTTTACCACCCAAACCAGGATCAGGATTGAGGCTTCCAACATTTGTGCGGTGTACAAAATTAAATTGAAAAAGTCCACATCTCCTTTCATTTTAATTTTCCAAAACAAGTAACGGTAGCAGAGTTCCTATAAAATGTCCTGTAACAGCAGAGTGTAATAAAATCCTTTCAATTGGCACATCCCTGTGGAAAAAGTGCCAATTAAATAATCATCCCAATTATCAGCAGCTACATTGTGATGGTTTATAATCCCTTTCATTTCCTGGGTTGCCTTTAAAAGGCAAAAATGTCATCTTTACAGCTTAATTACCTGATGCAAATGATAACAATGCATTTATTTTATAAACCTAAGAGTTGTTGCCTTTTTTGTGACAAAGTTAGTACCTGCCTCATGCTAAAACTAACAAATACAGGGTTTCTCAATTGTCATTGCACCATGAACCCCTTCTGACAACAAGAATTACTTCATGACCCAGGGAAGGAGAACCAATGCTTGAGCCCTGTCTCCCTCGCTGGGGGAGCACTGCCAAAGTTGAACCCCTCTGACTTTCGGAGGGGACAAAGTTTGAGGGCTTTAGCCTTAGGTGGGGGTCTGTAACCTGAGCCCCGCCACCCAGAACTGACACCCTTGGGCTTTGGCTTCAGCCCTAGGCAATAATGCTCAGACTTTGGTTTCAGTCTGGACATAAGAACATAAGAACAGCCATACTGGGTCAGACCAATGGTCCATCTAGCCCAGTATCCTGTCTTCCGACAGTGGCCAATACCAGATGCCCCAGAGGGAGGAAACACAACAGGTAATCCTCACGTGATCCTTCCCCTGTCACCCATTTCCAAACAAACAGAGACTAGGGACACCATTCCTACCCATCCTAGCTAATAGTAATTGATGGACCTAACCTCCATGAATCTATTTAGCTCTTTTTTGAACCCTGTTAAAGTCCTAGCCTTCACCACATCTTCTGGCAAGGCATTCCAGAGGTTGACTATGCACTGAGTGAAAAAAACCTTCCTTTTGTTTGTTTTAAACGTGCTGCCTATTAATTGTGTTTGTTGACCCCTAGTTCTTGTATTGTGGGAATAAGTAAATAATTTTTCCTCATTCACTTTTTCCATACTAGTCATAGTTTTATAGACCTCTATCATATCCCCCCTTAGTCTCCTCTTTTTTAAGCTGAAAAGTCCAAGTCTTTTTAACCTCTCTTCATAAGGGACCCATTCCAAACCCCTAATCATTTTTGTTGTCATTTTCTGAACCTTTTCTGGACCCCACTAAGTCTAACTCCACATCTGGTGATCCCATTAAAATGGGCATCACAACATACTTTGGGTTCCAACCCACAGTTTGTCAAAAAAATTGCCACAATAAAAAATGACAGTTCACTTTTTCTTTGACATAGATGAATTCTTTACTGTTGATGAATACTCAAGTATAGGTGCATTCACAAGAATATGTAACTAAAACTTAGTTTTTACAGTAGCACCTTCCAAAATCAGTGAAAATTTGCCTACTGAGCTCCATCCAGATCCCAAAGAATCCCATAGGATTTTGTGCTTGATTTCAGTGGAAGAAGGATTGTACCATATGTGTTATTAGACACAAGGAGTGAAATCCAGGACCCATTAAAGTAAGTGGAAAAATGCCCAAAAGTGCAAGGTCAGAATCTCATCCAAAGAAAATATGAAATGAAGGATTTAAAATAAATATAAAAGTATTGTGATTAACAGCACCATAAAGCTTTTTTAGATTTTCCAATAAAAGACAAAAATTCCTTGAGAGAAAAACTTTCGCATATTCTTACATTTGGGAAAATGCAGAAAATATCTTGTGTGATTGAAACAAACACTGACGATATGTAAAAAATCATTAGGTATTGAATATATCGAGAGTTGTGTCCCTAAAAACTCCTTCAGTCAGTACATTGAGAGTCAACAGTGAGACATAGAACGGTAGGTTATATAGATCATTCAAACAGCACACCCTAAATTCCTAAAGTCTTGCCTTAGTATTCAATAGACTATTAGTGTTAATGGTAGAATGAATTCTTCCTTTAAGGGAAGGCCTTACTTCATGTTTTCCGAATTTCTGTTCATAAATCACACAGATATTCCCAGAGAGAAGATATATAGCTATATCCTCAGAGGTAATATCTGTAACATGTTACATTGTGGGCCAAACAAACAGTAATTAAATTATTGTGTACCTGAAAATAGACTTTGGGGGGAAATGAATTATGAATGCTGAAATGAAAGATGGAATGAAGCAGAACCACTGGTATTTGGACATATTCATACCTAATGTAAATTTAATGAGATCAGTGGAACTACACATTGAGTGAATGTTGCTCATTACATTTGCTTAGGGAGTGGTACATTACAGCTAATGTAACATTCAACATTTTGATTAGCGTTCTGCAGATATGAAGTACTGAATAGATTGTGATTAAGAAACAATATTTATACTAGAAAAGTTCAAGGCTTTAATCATACTTTCAAACTTTTCAAATGAGTGTAGATCAATAGATATTGGAACCTCAGCATGTACAGTAAGAAAACCAATATAGCATATACTGGGGTAACTTTATGTTCTTATGGATTGCACTACTAAAAATATAAAGGTGATCACCATAGATATTTGTGAAGCATGTTCAGGAGCTATCCAAATATAACATATGGGATTATGATGGATACGAGGAGTGCTGGCCAGTACTCAGTGATTGAACTCAGGTAGCTGGGGGGTGTTAGCAGGAAGCCAGGAAAGCCAATGGGAAATTGAATAGATATACCTGCCTGCTATGCTTTTGTGTGAGTTTTTAAGCTAGGAGCTAGGGGAAACAAGCATAATTAATCCAGGCAGAACTACCATGCCTATAAGGAATACTGGACAAGGAAATGGACTGTACCTTGATGTATGGATCATGAGTAGATAGGAAAATGTACATTTAGTTGCCATCATGTTATTTTCTTTGGTTGTTGTTTGGTTAAACTTCTCTGGGCTATGTCCATGTGCCCTCTCCCCATTCTCTATATATAAGCTGCACCCAAAGATGTTATGTTTCTCTGCATTTTACTTTGTTTTTACTCAGTTGCTCTGTAACACCTAGCAAACAAGTATGCTTTATCAAGTATATATTTTTGTTTTGTTAATAAAATCACCCTTTTTAAGGCGATGATTTTTATTCTTGTGTCCTGGAAAGTAGCAAGGAGTCTCTGTATGCATGTCCAAGCTTCAGATCTCAGTTATCAGAGATTGCAGGTACCCCTCTGGAAGAAGTTCAAGTGCTTCTTCCTGGGTTTCAGAAGAAGGGGTTTTGGTTTTACACTTGATGGTGGTAGCTACCTCCCAGGGGCAGGAAATCTGTGACCTTGGGGAGTTTTATAAGCAGAAGCCTATAGAGGCAAGGTATTTAAGGTCCCTTGTGGGCCCCCACATTCTGCACTTAGGGTGTGTCTAGACTACATCTCTCTGTCGACAGAGAGATGTAGATTAGGCACATTGAAATTGCTAAGGAAGCAGGGATTTAAATATCCCATGCTTCATTAGCATAAACATGGCCACCACTTTTTTTTGACACGGAGCTTTGTCGACAAAAACCGGCAGTCTAGACGCGGATCTGTCAAAAATAAACCCTTTTTTGACAGATCTTGTATTCCTCATTTTTTGAGGAATACAGGAGCTGTCAAAAAAGGGTTTATTTTTGACAGATCCACATCTAGACTGCCTCTTTTTGTCGGCAAAACTCCGTGTCGAAAAAAAGCGGTGGCCATGTTTATGCTAATCTTGGGAATGGAGCCCAAGGATGGTGGCCAGGATCCTGGGTGGCAGCAGAAGGGACAGTAGTGTAGACCCTGGGTGAAGGGCCAGTAACTGGGAACCAAGGTGGCAGCAGTGTCTCTGGGCATGGGCTGGTGACTGGTAGGTACCCAGTATGGGGACACAGTGTATGCAAAACCTGGGAGTGCTGCAGACCCCCTGAATCCTTAATTCCCACACCTATGTCCCACCCCTCAAGTAAATGCACACACCACAATGTTTCTGGTCTAACACCAGTATTTCACATTTTCTTCTATTAAAGTTGTACCATTTTGTATACATAATTTAAGTCTTATTGAGAATTGACATTGTGTTGTTCCTTGGAGTCCCCCAACTACTAGGCTTGAGAGATGAACATTCACTCTGACCTATTTGATATATATCTATTCTTACAAATCAGAAAAACTTCAGGAGGCGAGACCTGAGACTGCCCTACCCCAGCATACCCAATAGTCTGATGATTAAAGCAAATCCTTGGGATGTCCAAGGCTGTGGTTAAAGTCCCTGCTCTTCTCTGGCTAAGCGAGGACTTAAAAATAAATCTGCTACCTTCCAGATGACTATCTTAACCATGGAATTATTCATCACAATCAAACTCACTTTCTATGATTTTTTGTGAGAAAGGGCAGATCTGACTTAGGTTTCTGTTCCAGAGGGTTCATGGCTGAGACTCCCAAACAGAAATAAACATTTCCATGTGTCCTGTCAATCAAATGCTTAAGGCCCAGAAAAAGGGAAGCTGGGTGCCCGATTCCCTTGAGGATCTTAGGATATGTGTTTCAGCACACAACTCCCACATAAATCAATGGAATTTAGCCCCTATATAACTTTTAGGATCTGGTCCCTAACCCCCACTCCATCCATTTGCATTTAACTCCTGGTTATCTTAGGGAGCTCCATGCTCACTTGAAAAATCCCTTTCTTAGACACCTAACTCTCCCTATTCTATTCATAGAGATCATGAGCACCTATCTTAGGCTATGTCTAGACTGCTGCTTTTTATCGGAAAAAGGTACACAAATTGTGCTCCGCACTTTACGTATCTTTTTCTGATAGTTTTGTTGGAAGAGGCTTTTCTGAACTTTGGCCCATCTACACTGGGCCAAATTTCAGAAAAACCTCCTCTTTTGGAAGAGCCCTTTTTCCTTGTGGCATGAGGAAGACAGGGCTTCCAAAAGAGCACGTCTTCTCTTCCGCAAAAAATGTTGGAAGAACAGACGTATTCCCTGGACTTGGCAGGATACCTCTGGTATCCTGGAAAAACTCCGTAGTCTAGACATAGCCTTCAGTGACAGAGTGCTTAACAGTTAGATATTTCACCACTCAGTGTTGCAGGGACTAAGTCTACTTTGTAAATCTATGCCTGAGCCACTACTGACTTCAGTGGTACAGGATCAGAACATATTTAAATGCCTAAATATGGAGTTTGAAGCCTACATGTAAACACACATTCCTCTTAAGTTGGCTCTTGTATATAGACTAATATGTAACTCTTTTTTGTGTGACATTGTTGAAAGCAACTGTGTATCTAAAGAGTTTAGAGTTCAATACAATCAGTAGTAATTATTATGAATAATAAATAGTAGAGAACACAGCAGAGAGAATGAAAAATTAAAAGGTGCCATAGAAGCAAAGGAGAAAAGATATGTTTTGACTGATACTGGAAATCAGAATGAGACTCTATGACATACAGGAAGGTGGTTACAAATGGCAATAAGTAAAGAGGAGAATATTCTTGTACCAGTAGTGCTGAAACTGTGCAGTAAAAACAAGATAGGATTGTGTGAATTAGCAAATGGATGAGGTAGGAGATTAGAGAGAAATATGAGATTAAGTCCTGACTCCAATGAAGCTAAATGGCAAAACTCCCATTGTGTTCAATATGGCCAGGATTATATATGTTGTCCATGAAATAAATGGCAGTGATTGAAAAGGCAGCAATAGCATGCTGTATGTGCTGTGCTCTGAAGAGCTGTGACCTGGTGAAGCCATACAGAGGATAATCCAATTAAAAATGATGAAATGCAATGATACAAAAAGTGCTACCTCTTCTTCCTAACACATTCGTTTGTAGATGAAATAACATTTTATTTTTATCCTTCCTAAATATTGCTATTTATACATGGCATACAGGTTGAAACTCTCTAGTCTGGCACCCTTGGGACCTGACCAGTGCTGAACCAGAGAATTTGCCAGACAACGGGAGGTCAATATAGCCAACACTTCCACTGCTTAGTGGACTCTTAGAAGACATTTGGGGTAAATTAGCACTAAATAACAACACAGACGACTGAAAGCCAGGTCTGGTGGCTGAAAACAAACTTTAGGGGACCAAGGGAAACTTCACCCATGATAACTGGACATCCTGCTAACAAAAATCATGCTGGACCATGGATGTTGCCGGACCAGAGAGTTCCAGACTAGAAAGGTTCAAGCTGTACTAGCTAACAAAACCACCACACTTCATTTCTTACCAACTGATTATTATTGTATTGTCTGGTACCTCCTTTCCCAACTTTCCACCTTTTCCTTGTCTTTCAAGAAAAAATATATTAAGGAGAGTATCTTCTTCATGATGATCCAAGAATAACTGATCTTGCTTTTAGCCTTCAGCAATTTAATGTTCCCTTCCTATTCCAGAGGTGACAACCTGTTCCTATTATCCCTGATATTTTATCTTTCTGTACAACTGCTGCTTCTAGCATCTTTTCCTAACATTATTGCTTATTCTTGTAGAGCCTTCTTTGGAATGTAGCATGTTATCAGTTAAATACAGTTCCTGAAATTTCATATTTCTTTTCTCTCCAGGTATCAAAATCTAGTTAAGTAGTCCATTACAAGAGTTTCACTCTCATGGTACGTTTCATGGCTTTCATGACTCTTAAGGGGAAAATTTTCAGGGTGATGAATGGGGTATTAGATGAGAAACTCCTATTATTGTTAATGGAAATGGTGGTGTGATTTCCTGCACATTGCACTTACAATTTACCCTTTGATGTCTAGGTCATGCTTCAGGGCATGAGCAGGCTTTCAGCCATTGTAATTGAGAGTAGAAAATTAAAGAAACAAATTTGTGATTTCTTAACTTCAAGACACAGTACTTTTGATTGACTTCTAGGGCATAAAAAAGCTATGCAAATGATATAAGTAAAAAGACGCCAAAAGAAAGTTTCTAATACATATCTAACAAGTCTATTATTTTCTAATCTGAAAATGACTTTAATTTCTTAGGTGGATATGCTTTTGTACACTCTTTTCAAGTTTATGTTCTTTTTATTTAGGTAAAACACTCAACTTTCATAGTACCACTTCATTTCTTAAAATCTCAATTAATCAAAGCTAACATTGATCCTTGCTAGGAAAATATCCTCCATACGCTATTATAGATAGAAAAGATTTTAAAAATCACTGTAGTGTATTTAATTCCCGAAAGAAATTATGGACTTGAGTTTTAGAGGTTTTTTTATTTTGATGAGGATGCCAGACATTGACTTTTTTCTAAGGATGAATACAAAATAATAGCACAAGCATGTCAGGAGAAAGTCAGAAAGGCTAATGCACAAAGTAAGTTACACCTATCAAGGGACATCATATGTAGCAAGAAACGGTTCTATTTTGGTATTAGGAAAAATAAAGGGAAATGTAGGTCCACTGCTTAAAGAGGAAGGAGAACTAATATCAAATTAGTTCAAGAACAACAAGGAGTCTGGTGGCACCTCAAAGACTAAACATTTTATTAAGCTTCCATAAGTTGCAACTCACTTCATCAGATGCCTGAAGTGAAAGAAAAAGAAACAGATAGTAGGGATACAGAGATGGGAGAGTGTTACATCAGAATTAATTCAATCATGGCAGATGTGGATAAAAAGGTGCAAATTATTCTTAAAGTGGAAAATCACTGAAGTGGTAATGAGAGAGACATTACCAGATGCTATTCAGACCCATTTTGATGGTGTCAAATTTGCACATGAATTCCAGCTCAGCAGTTTCACTTCAAAGGCTGTTTTTGATGTTCGTTTGCTTGAAGATGGCAACTTTCAAGTCTGTGACTGTTTCCAGGGAGATTAAAATGTTCTTCAACTGTTTTTATATGTTACCATTTTTTATGTCTGATTTGTGTCTGTTCACATTAATTTTCCCTCCCTAATGCTGTAGGGATAAAATTAAACCTAGGATAGAAATTAAACCTAGATCATCACTGCTAGGTGTTCGTAACACATGTTTTTAAAAACCTCTTATGATTCCACTATTTCACTTGGAAGCTAATTCCAGAGATTAACTGGTTTTACAGTGTGAAAGTTTTCCCTAATATTTAGTCTAAATCTTGCTTGCTGTTAAGTCCACTACTTCTAGTCTTACTTTCAGTAGACATGGAGAGCAGTTGATTGCTATCCTCTTTATAACAACCCTAACGTGTCTAAAGATGTCACCATCAGCCTTCTTTGCTCAAGCGTAACAGGACCATTTTAAGAACTTTTGCTCATAGGCCAGTTTTTGTTTTGTTTTACTCTTCACTTTTGTTGACAAAAATCAAGTGAGACCAACCTAATTGCTTTCTTTGACAGGTTGATTTGCCTGGTGGATTGAGAAAACAGTAAGAATTATATATCATTTTTAGTCAGATTTCAAACACGGTCCTGCATGACTAGGAGAATATGGGCTAGATGAAATTACTAAGGTAGGTGCAAAACTGGTTGAAAGACAGTATTCAAAGAATAGTTATTAATAGTTCCCTGTCATACTGGGAGGATATACACAAGGTATTACTTTGCATTTTCATTAGTGACTTAGATAACAGAGTGGAGAGCCTGGCCATAAAATCTGCAGATGATACCAAAATGGAAGGGAATACTAGCACTTTGGAGGACAGGACTGTAGTGGAAATGTGAAAGACAATTGTGAGGTCAAGGAAATTAGGTGGTGTACCACAATCATTCCTTTTATGCCTGCATCTCCTGTCAGGCCTGGATGCTCTTGGCAGCCATTTGTGCTTTTTACTGCTTATTATTCTTTTGTTATTCTCAAAGAGTTAGCTGTTTGCTTAAGACGGTACAGTATAGGAATGCACTGTTGAATTTCAACACGTTCTGGGGCAGGTCCCAAGGCCATGCACCTGGTATGGGAGTATAGGAGCACTTGGGAAGATCACATAGTGATCTGTGCTGAATGTTTCCCACCTGATAATGCTAGTTGTTTGGCCTGGGAAAATATGCAAAGTATCAACAAGCTAATTATTGGATGTGGGAAAATATGCAATGTATCAACAATCCTGTTAGGTTCTCAAAACAACAGGTGTGATTTCTGTAGATCCAACTGTATATAAAGTCAGGAATATTCCTAACATTGGAACTTTTGAGTAGACTGAAGCCGCAGGAGGTGCTATGCACTGGCCACTGCGGTCCGTCAGCTGTCCTTCTTCAAGGGGTTCCCGGCAGCAGAAGGGATGTAGGCGTTGCATTTTATTCTGAGGTTTGCTTAAGCTTAATAAGCATTGAACTTTTTTAATAGACATTGCATTTTATTTTGAGATCTGCTTAGGATTAATAAGTATTGTATTTTATTCTAAGATTTGCTTTATTGTATTTCATTCTAATATTAAGCATTGTATTTTACCCTAATATTTGCTTAGTAAAATCTTTAAGCCTTCGCCCAATTTGTGTGCTTATTGCCTCTGATCCCTTAAGGGAAGAACCATTGCCTTTTGGCAATACAAGGACTAAAATTCAAAATGACCTTAAAAATCTGAAATCAGCAAGATGAAATTTAATACAAAGTATTACATTTATGACAGAAAAATCAAATGCACAACTACAAAATGGAGCAGTAACATTGATGAAAGAGATCAGGGGACCTATGATGGATCACACATTGAATGTCTGATTGCTATGCAGTGGGAAAAATCTAATCTAATATAATTCTGGAGTACTTTTTGTAAAATGGGAGAAGTAGTTGTTTCACTCTATTGATACTGGTGAGACCTCAAATGGAGTATGGTGTACAGTTTTAAGCAACACATACTAAGAAAGCTATGAAACTATTGGAGAGAGTCCAGAGGAGACCAGCAAAAAAACTTTAGAAATCCTGGCCTACAAGGAAAGTATTACTTTGGGGGGGGAATTAAAAATTCTGTACCAAATTTAAAATTCTGCAAAATTTGGCATATTTTATATGTAAAAATAATACAATATAATCACATAGGTTTTAATTATTTAGATCATTTATTTAAACTATAATACAAGGAAGGAGAATGGGAAGAGGTGAATATTGGAGAAAATTTCCAGATCTCCTTGAGTAATAGTAATGTAGGAAGGTTTGACCCTTAATTTCTAGTTAATAGTCAAGAAATTCATGAAGCCAATGATTCCATGTTTGCTGAAAGCAGGATAAGCGATTCTACCATTCTTTCAAAGCTAGATTTGCCAAGCCAGTTTAAAATTGCTAATTGATAAAGAAAATACTTGCTCATCTCGACAAAATTAAAAAGTATTTAGATTGGGAAACTCCAATTCTCATAATATTAATTGAAGTATTGTAAGGTGGTACTCCAGCAAAGCACTTAAGAACACGTTTAGCGCTAATAACTTCAGTGGGACTAGTAGCTTGATAGCAAGCACCTGGTTAAGTGTTTTTCTGGATCAAGGTATAATTTGATTATAGTAATATAAATTTATATTTAAAAGCAAATTTATATTCAATGTCCCTCTTAGGTACTGGACATGGCATGAAGGACCTCTGTACAATTTACTAATAACTAATATTCAATGCAAGTTGTTATGTTACTGAATGCATAAATATTTTATTCTTTAAATGTAAAAAAGTAAGTCATGATGATAAACCACAAGACTGTAAAGGATACAATGAATGTATACTTTAATGTGTTATTATTTTACATGCATAGGCAATGAAAATGAAAACATTCTTTACCCTAAAAATTACAAAAAAAGCCAAACATTTTGCTCTAGAAATTATGTATACTTCACACTCAAATACTATCTATTTTCTTTGCAACAGTAACAGCTACTCTAACTGATGTAGACTGAAAAAAAGCAGCAAAAGCTCATTTGAGGATTCTGTCTACCACTTTCTCTAGTGTGATTAGTTTTTTTGCATCAGTGGTGACTCTGATTTAATGGTACCTACTCAGAATTGTTTTCTTGTAAAGCAAAATGGAAAGATCAACACTGATAATAGATGACAGGATATATCAATAGTATCTCTACTGAAATTCCTAAATGTACAAGTCCTTTACACTAGTTTAAATCAAGAAATGAATCAGATTTTTGTCTATAAATGAATCAGTGGGACAGAACCATAGAAAGTTCCCATGTAAAAACGACCAAACTGAGAAATTCATTCCTGCACACATCGTCAGCCGTTTCCATCCTTTATTTTGATGGTTTAAGGGGACTGAGGCAAGATGATTAAGAGGTAAGGGTATGTCTACACTAGCTCGTTAGTTAGAGCTAGGTAGGCAAATCAGGCAACCGGGGTTGCAAATGAAGCCCGGGATTTAAATATCCCGGGCTTTATTTGCATGTTCCCGTCCGGCCGCCATTTTTAAATCCCCCTCAGTCCGACCTAACTGCCCGTGTCTACACGCGGCAGTTTAAGGTTAATCCGAACTAACTAAGGACTTAGTTTGGATTAACCTTAAACTGCCGCGTGTAGACGCGGGCAGTTAGGTCGGACTAAGGGGGATTTAAAAATGGCGGCCGGACGGGAACATGCAAATAAAGCCCGGGATATTTAAATCCCGGGCTTCATTTGCAACCCCGGTTGCCTGATTTGCCTACCTAGCTCGAACTAACGAGCTAGTGTAGACATACCCTAAGGGAACTAGCCCTGGACATAAAAGATTGAGCTTCTGCTCCATACTCTAACAAGACCTCCTGGATGACCTTGGGCAACTCAGGTAAGCCCAGATATTCAAAGGGACTTAAGCATCTAGAGCTACATTCACAAAAGGACTTCAATGCCCAAGTACCAGATTAAGTGCCATTGGTCTTCACAAAGCCCCCACTCTGTTGCTACCTAAACTTCATTTGATGCCCCCTCTTCCACAAATGTAACAGCTATTTTTTTTTCTTGTTAAGTGGCAGGGAGAAAGAGAAGGAAGCTGTTACTTTTTCTTTCATCTCGATGACTTACCAATGGGTGGTTTTCTGCTGCTGCTCTTCTGCCTCCCTTCCTTTGTTGTTCCTCTCTGCTTGCCACTTCTGGTGTTCATGTCCTTTGTCTTTTTTTTCTTTCTTCAGTCTGGCCAGTTCTCGCTTTGCAGTTGATTCACTGTCACTCATGATAACGCTTTACTCTTTCCATTTCTTTTACATGAAATAAACAGAAAACAACAATCTCTCTTTGATTCTTTTCAGCCACCACACTTGAGACTTACTTGAAATTGCTCTACCATGCTTAAAGTGTAAGCCTTATTTAAAATAACAACCTGTGCATAAACACTAGTTCCCTGTCCCACCGTCACATACCAGATACAATACAGTCCAGTTAGGAGTTGTGTCACCCCCTGCCTTCTTATCTGGGATGCCTTGCAATGCTTCATTGCTATAGTGTCTAACCTGGACTACTCACAACCAGCCACCAGCATGCAGGCCACTCCCAAATAAGCCTGTGTAAGTGTAGCCTGCCAGTCATGCTTTGACTCTTGCTAGCCTTGGTTATATTGCAGAAGAACCATTTCAGAAATGTATTTAGGAGTGGAGTAAATGATGGCAGCTGGTCGAGAGCAGTCCAAGGTGAAGGCTACAACTTGACGGTATTCCAAAGCACCTCAGATTTGTGCCCTAGTATGACACAGGCACCTAAATCACCTGATAGATGTTCATTGACAGCATTGTTAGAAGGATGGGAATTAAAATACAGCTATCTCCTCAGCATTTTCCATTGGCTAGCATAAATATCTCCCCACTTTGCATTCTGGCTGTTGTGGATTGCTTTCTTAGGAACCAATCTCTCTTCATGAATGATATAGGAAGCCAAGTTGCGTAATTCAGTATTTGTGGTCCCATTTTTGTTCCAGTTATTTTCTGGGCACCTAAATGGTTTTGCAAAGTTTAGTATTGCAGTCCCTAAGTACTTTTATGTATCTGGGCATTCACTGCTGTTGGCTTCAGTCCCCCCCTGTGTAAAATGAAGATAATTGCGCTTTCGTGCTTCCCAAGGGTGTTCTGTGGATGATTACTTTAAATGTTGTGAGGTGTTCATCTACTACACTGACTGAAGCCACAGAAGTACCTAAGATACAACAAATGAACAGGTCATGAGCTGACCCTCTGCCTGTGGATGAATTTCATCCAAACAGAATAGAAAACAAAGTGTATCTGCATTCGTTTTTATCATGCGGTTTGTAAACAGATGGGGAAAATATTTATCTCACAAACCATTCCTAATGTGTTTTGTAATATATGCAGGTACAGATTTCAGTATCTACTTCAGACTCAGAACAAAGCATGTTTAGAGTATACCAGGTCTCTTCAAAGAGATCAAATTAAACTTAAAAAAATATGCCCTGATAAAACATACATATTTGAGAGAAGAAAATCCTACGGAATAGGGCAGATCCTCAGCTGGAGTAAACAATTTGGCTCTGCCCCAATTTCTGTTTTAATGTCTGGTACATGGGAGAGAAGAAACAAGCAAACAAATTAACCCATCTTTTTCAGAAAAGTTTTTTTTTAAAAAAAAGCAGTCTAGAAGGGGTTTTTCTCGTGAAAACCCCCTTTTTCAAAAGAACCCTGTAAACCTCATTTTTCTGAAGAATAAGGGTTATTTCAAAAAAGGGGGGTTTTGTATGAAAACCCCCATCTAGACTGCTTTTTAAAAAAAAAAAACTCTTCGAAAAAAGGGATCGAAAGAAGATATGCAAATTCGCACCTAATTGGCATATCTTCTTTCGGAAGCCGCAGGTAGCCTATACACAGCCTTAAAGTTTACATATATTCATATTTTTCTGAGAAAAACACATCTCAGAGGTTCATAGGTTAAAATATTTGCTGGAAAGAAATGAACTAGGATTAAAAGATGTATCTTCAAAGTAAGAAGGATACTAATAAGCACATAGTTATTGGACAAAGTGGAGATGAGAAAATATTTTTAAAAAGTAATTTAACACTTTCCCCTGAATCTGAAATCAACATCTGAAATCTGAAAATAGATCATAATCTGAGTTTCTGATCAAAATATGTGCTGTTTAACAGTCAAAATTGTTCCTCTCAACTAAGATTAAAGATACAGCAGAAGTACCAACAAACTACAGATAGTGGTGGATCCTTTATAACAGGGTTTTTCAACTCGTGAGTTAGGAACCAACATTTGGTCACCAGATTGTTTCAAAGAGTCACCTGACAGCTCCTTTGGCTCCTGTCCCACAGGGATGTCTGGCTGCTCTAAGTACTGCATCCTCTGGGGTCCCAGCACCACTCAGGTTTGGCCCAAATGTGTGAGTGGCACAGCAACCGCATGAGCCAGGTTACAATTCCACTCTCACAGATTTGGTCCATTCAGGAGGACAGGACCAAATCAAAGTGAAGTTACAATCCGGGAAGTTGCAATCCCAGAGCTAAGAGTCAAATTCAGCCAGTCTCACAGCACAGGAGCTGCTACTGAGTGCCAGGCAGGACTCCTCTTCCCCACCTCTCAGTATCTGAGAAGGGGCAAAACCCAGTCAAAACCACCCATGGCCTCCACCTCCAGGCTGTGTATTGTGTTGCGACAGCTCATATACATACACAAATAGGTCCTGAGCCCAAAATATTGAAAGGTATTGCTTTATAACATCATTGGAGTCTGCAACGTTAGGAAAGGTATTTGGGTTTTTTTGGCTAAAGATATGCAGTACAATGATTACTTAATAGGATACTCTAAGGCATCTGCATAATCTTTTCAATGGTATATTTGTTGAATGTTTAAAAGTAGCAGCCTGATGCACATCATCAAAATAAATTATTGAGAATCTGTGGAACAATTTTTGGTTAGTAAACAAGCTTAGGTAGACTTTGAATATGAAGATGAATGTGAGATCAGGCTTATTTGTTTTTTCACACTGGCATTTTTTGTTCTTTTGTGATCTGAGAAATGTCATCATGTATTTGAAAGCCATTCCATTCACTTGTTATAGGGATTAATCTGTATCCTGTCTATTCAGAGGCACAGACTGTGAGCCAAATTAATTTCTCACTTGTGCTTCTGGCTGTAAATCAAGAGTATTTCACTGCATGTGTTACTCCTGTTTTACACCAGAGTAATTTACATCTGCATCTGTTTTTTACAAGTAGTGGCACAATTTGGTTTTGGAATTTTAAATTTAAAGTAGGGCAGCCAGATATTCCAGTACCCAATGCTTTGAACAATAGTATTTGCATTCCCACTCTCCATCAAGTTGCATATCAGTTCATGTACTTTTAAGGTTCAGAAAAAAAAAATCCTGGTTCATTACATCTCTGAGTATCTATCAGAGGCACCTGGAATGTTCAGTAACGTATTGTTTGTCATTTCATAAATCTAAACAAATACAATGTAATCCAGACTTTAAAACAAACAAGGAAGAGAACACGGAAAAGCACATAGGGCCCTCAATGAGCAGAAAGGGCATGTCTACACAGCAGCATTATTTCAGAATAAGGGGTCTTCAGCCTTTCCCATGGGTGCCCTGCTGGCCACTCTGTCCACACTCATCAAAACTCTATAGTTCCCCTTCTCCTGTAGCCCTTAAAGTTGCAGGCAGAAGAGAAAAGGCTTGTGGCGTGAAGCAGACCCTGCTCGCATCGTGCCACACAGCAGGACCCTTCACAGCCTTCCCAGCTGCCACGACCAAGCCCCCCACAACTGTCAGCACTGCCTCAGGCAGCACCTGGAACCCTGCCTGGGGCCTCAATAGGTGTGCACCTTCCTGGTCTGCTGTGGGCAGAGACACTGAGAAGGAGCCAGATGAGGCCAGCACCATCTCTGTGTGAGCAAGCCAAGATTTCAGGCTCACCCTGGTGCAGTACCCCACACCCTGGATGTCTCCCAGGCATCATCAGGAGCCAGCAGAGGCCCATCAGGTGAGTATCATTTCTTTCCCTACACACACAGCAGAGAGGGGCTACCACATGCTCCTTGCTTGGCCTTCTTGGCCTGGGGATTGCACACCAGCTTGTGCACATAGGTGCACAAAAAGTGCCAGTCTGAGGTGCACAGCCCCAGGAGGATGCTACAGATACTCCTTGTGTTATGGCTCACAGGATCTGGGGGGCCTTCCATACTCCTGACACTGGGGTGGGACACCCTTCCACCACAAGCCACCACTAAAAGGAAGCTGGGGACATGGAGACACACACACACACTCCGGAGTGCCATACACGGCACACAGGCATGGCCACATGCTTGGGGCAGCACCCGCTCCTGGGTACAGCGTGGGGAGGCAGAGGAGTGTCTGCCACACATACACACCTCCCCCCCAACACCCTCCTTCCCTCTCTTCCAGTGGGCAGGGATACAAGTGTTCTCCCTGTGAGATGCCGCCACTGCCAGACCCCGTGTGTGAGTGGCAGGTAGGGAAGCCCAGCTGCCCCGTGACCCCCACCTGCCAGCAGGATCCCAATCTGGCTGCACCTTCCTATGCCTGCTTGTCCCCGGGATATGAAGGTAGTGAGGCTCCCCCGCCAGGACATCTGTGCCCCTGTAGGAAAGGGCCCACTGTCTTGGCCACAGAAGACCTTACTCCAAGTACATCACCTTCATCTGTCCCAAGAACTTTCAGTCTCAGCTCAGAGATGAGGACTAGGCTTCAGGCACTCTGTCTCCAGGGATGACTGACTTTCTCATTGTTCTACACAGCTGGACCAGCTGTGAGAGGGGAGCAGTCGACACCTTCCCTGACGAAGACCAAAGCAGACCGTGAAGAACTTCAAAAAGATCTCACCAAACTAAGTGACTGGGCAACAAAATGGCAAATGAAATTTAATGTGGATAAATGTAAGGTAATGCACATTGGAAAAAATAACCCCAACTATACATAGAATATGATGGGGGCTAATTTAGCTACAACTAATCAGGAAAGTGATCTTGGAGTCATCCTGGATAGTTCTCTGAAGACGTCCATGCAGTGTGCAGCGGCAGTAAAAAATGCAAACAGGATGTTAGGAATCATTTAAAAAGGGATAGAGAATATGAGGGAGAATATCTTATTGCCCTTATATAAATCCATGGTACGCCCACATTTTGAGTTCTGCGTACAGATGTGGTCTCCTCATCTCAAAAAAGATATACTGGCATTAGAAAAGGTTCAGAGAAGGGCAACTAAAATGATTAGGGGTTTGGAACAGGTCCCATATGAGGAGAGATTCAAGAGACTTTTCAGCTTGGAAAAGAGGAGACTAAGGGAGGATATGATAGAGGTCTATAAAATCATGAGTGGTGTGGAGAAAGTGAATAAGGAAAAGTTCTTTACTTGTTCCCATAATATAAGAACTAGGGTCCACCAAATGAAACTAATGGGCAGCAGGTTTAAAACAAATAAAAGGAAGTTCTTCTTCACACAGTGCATAGTCAATCTGTGGAACTCCTTGCCTGAGGAGGTTGTGAAGGCTAGGACTATAACAGGGTTTAAAAGAGATCTAGATAAATTCATGGAGGTTAAGTCCATAAATGGCTATTAGCCAGTATGGGTAAGGAATGGTGTCCCTAGCCTCTGTTTGTCAGAGGGTGGAGATGGATTGTAGGAAAGAGATCGCTTGCTCATTACCTGTTCAATTCACTCCCTCTGGGACACTGGGCGTTGGCCACTGTCGGCAGACAGGGTACTGGGCTGGATGGACCTTTTGGTCTGACCCAGTAAGGCCATTCTTATGACTACCTCCCAACCCATTGTGACCCCAAGAGACCACACAAGAACCTCCAGAGGGTTCATATAGTCAACCTGCGAGCCCTGCAGCCCTGCATGGAGCAGCAGGACCACAGAATACAGGAGGACCTGCAGCTGCACGGTGAGACTTGGAGGGAGATGAGGGAGCAGGGCAGGTCATCTGCGCTGATCTATAGGCAGTGATTGTCACCATGGTGCCTGCTCCTGCTGCTGTTCCCATGACACTTTCTTCCCAAGCTCCTGCTCTTCCTGCTTCTCTCCCTAGCCCTGTCCTGTGGCCATCGGGACCCCACAAACAAAGCAGTGGGACAATCAAAGCCAGGTGCCACTCCTAGCCCCAGCCCTGAACCTCTACTCCCTGCTCCTCCCCCTTCCAACTCCCTTCTCCCCCATCCATGGTTTTTTCCCCATCTCTTCCCAGTCACATTTACCCCAATTACAAACAAAGAGTTAATTTTTTTAAAACAATAGGGTAGTTAATTGTCTCTGCAGGGGAGGGCAGCTGGGGGGAAGGGAGGAGTTTGTGAGGATAGGCGAAGAGGGGACATTCACAGGCCCCTTTTGGGGAGGCCTAGGGAAGAGTGTCAGTAGGGTTCTGTGTGAAACTCTCCCTCAGGGCCTCCCAGATGCACACAGCTGCCTGATGGGCCTGCTGGATGGCAGCCATGCATAGCTGCTCAAAGGCCCTGCCAATCTGGTCAGCCTCTGCCCCCCACCCTGGGAGGAACATCTCCCCCTTACTTTCACAAAAATTGTGAAGGATGCAACATGCCACTTCCCCTTGGGGGATGTTCCTCTTCCCAACATCCAGGCAACTGAGGAAGCAGTGGAAACTCCCCTTCAGACACCTGAAAGAGCCCTAACCAACACTGAAGCATCCCTTGCTCTGGTCCAGGTGTTCAGTGTCATTCAAACAAATGACAGAATCCCTTTTAGGAAATAGAGAACTTTTTGTTTTATAAGAATTCTTGGAACTGAATCAAAAGTGACCTAGCAATAATAGTTTTCTGACTTTTTATTATACTTTTTGAATTGGTTCTTCATAGGGATTGGGCGTATAGGTGCTGGGGTAGCACCCCCAAATTTTGCATCCTGCACTGGGGTCCCAGTGGCCAGTCCATGAACTGGGCCCCACTGCCACCTGAGGTTCCATGCGCCAGCTCCAGTGTGTTCCAGTCACTAGGATTCCCAGCCATTAGCCCTATAGCTATATAGGCTGTATTGTAGGCTTCAGCATCCCAGCCGTTGTGGTTCTGCTGCTGCCCAGGGTCCCAATGGCTCCACTGCATGCCCCAGCAACCAGACCATCAGCCCCACGCCTACAGCTCTGCTCCATCCTCAGCTATGACTAAAGCCTGGAGTAGTGAGGGATGTAGAAATGGCGAAGTGGTGGTGGGGGCACAGCTCAGAACCCCCACCCTAAAATTGTTCCAAAGCCACTGATTCCTGGAACATTTTTTAAATGTCATGGACTTCATAGCTCGCCTAGGGGTTCACCTAAAATAACATAATTTAATTCTAAATTGACTTAGTATGATGCTGGCTTAAGAAATGTAAACATTCCTTCCTGAGCCAGAAAAAGACAGGATCCTTTAGACTGTGACCTTCCATGGGTATGACAGACTGTATTTTTATGATGATCCCTTTTACAAAGCTCTCATATATATTGTAAAAGTATGCCTTGTGAAGTATCATTTCAAAATTCATAGTATGTTGATCATTATTGTCCTGGTAAAATATGTGTGGCAACATTGTATGTAAAGTTAAAATATTTCATTGTATAACATCGCTATAATATATTTTAATTTTAAAAGAAGCAGAACCACCCAGCCAAATGTCAGCTTAATCATATGAGTTATTATAGACTTGATAGTCTATAATAACTCATATGATTAAGTTGACTTAACTTGAAGTCTAGTTAAGCAGCCATTCTGTACCAGTAAGAAGGGTGTGGTGAGTGAGAACTTTATATATTGAAAACAGAAACAGCTGAAGAGTTTCTGTGTAAACTGACTGGTTATCTCCTGATACTCAGATAGAGATTGTCCTCAAACTGAGGAGAATCACATAACAATGTAGGACATACACAACACATCCTTTCATCAATACTCAAGGGAGCTACAACATTTGAAAGACAAAGGAACATCACTGAACTGCAGGGGAAGGTGGAAGTCTTGACTGTGGTAAGCTTTAGCTGAGAAAAATCTTTTTTGCTTTTAAGTTTGCTTAGGTTGTCAAGCTAGGTAGCAGTATGGGAGTTATCCTTTTTGCCCAAATCTCTGACTTCAGTGCCTAAGTCCTTTTGTAGATCTATATCTAAGGCCAGGTCTACAGTAGACCCAGCAACTCATCTTGAAGTAAGCATCTCCAGCTATATAGAATATATAGCTGTGGTCGGCTTACCTTAAGCCAAACTTGGTGGCGTCCCCGCAGCGGGAGGTCGACAGAACTAAACACTCCTGTTGGCTTCCCTTACTCCTCACAAAAAGAGAAGTACCAGATGCTGGCAGAGGCACCCTCTGAGTTTTATTTAGTGAGTCTTAATGGACTCACTAAATAGAACTCTATAAGTTTGATCACAACTGCAGCAATCTTCTCTGTAGTGAAGATGAGAGCTAAGAGTATACTTCTCTACTCACTTGCATCAGCAAAAATAATGGGCCAGATCCTGATATTCTTACTTATATGGTTCAGTGTCGATTTATAAAACAAATAAATCCCTAACCTTAGTGGGATAACCATCAAAAAAAAGCTCTCAACATTTGGCCCTCAAGGAATCCTCATTAAGTTCACAAACTATGTAGGAAAGTAAAGTGTTAGAAGGCCATCAGTGGAATGAAAAGAAACATGAATTGGAGTAAAGAGTTCAAAACCTTCTCTCATTTGGACTCCAGCCCTTATCTGGATATGGCTTTAATGGAGATATAAGGTGTCATTTCAAACTGATACCTATTTGGCAAAGCACTTTAGTTGCATTCTTAGCATGCAGTTTTAAAAGCAGGGAAAAAAAAAAACCCATACAAAGCAAAAAGTCAGAATCCTACCGAAGACCTTCTAATAATTGTTTTTCCCTCCAGAGCATGCATCCTGGCTTCTGATCAGCAGAACAAAGGAATCAACCTTCCAACCACTGAACATAACACCCTTTTTTTTAAGGCTTTGAGCCTATTTAGGCTCATTTTCACTTAATTAGCTCCTAGATGATCATGCCTCCTTGAACTGATTCTGAAATCTGACTAGGGAGTTAATCCCCAAACCTCAGGCTATCTGCTGAATTGGCAGGATATCCTTACATGGACCCTGCAAAAGGAGGGTCTGGAAGGGGGAACATGGCCCACTTACATGGGGGAAGGATTGCAGAATCAGTACCATAGTCAAATGGCCTTAATCTAAAATGTTAATTAAATTATTTTTAGGCTAAAGAACAAGTCTCTAACCTTTGGTTCTGTTATTTTTTATTATTATTACTTTTATTTTTGTGTACCTCTCTATTTCTTTCTTTGGGCTAGAATCAAAAGCATGAATTCTGATAAGACTTTTTTTTTTTTAATGAACCAAACAATAGAAAAGAAGTGTTTGAAATCTAACATGAAACTCTGCAACTGAGATTTCCACATTCATTTTACAGATTGTGGAGGCAAAAATTGATCTACAATAGACTTTCTAAAAACAGGCTTCTGACATTTTGGATATTTTTATACAATATATAAAGAAAATCTATTTTTATTATTTTTGAAGAGGTTTGGAGCTGCTTATCTATCTTAAAAATAGCATGTATGCTAGTCCTGGCCTACCACAATATTGCGGGAGGACACTGTCTTTCTTTCAGAGGATGTATATTGTGAGCTCTCACGACTTAATTTGTGATGTTCTTTTGAATCTTTAATTTTCTTTTTCCACAATGTTAATCACGAAATTAAAATAGTTAACAAAAGCAAAAAAGTATTTTAAACAGCATGACTAAAACTTACTTCCTTTTACAATTGCCCAAGTATTTTGACCTTCTGATAGCATTAACCAGTTATCAGTAAGTTTGAAAGACCCAATATTTTTTACATTGTCCCCCCACTGGGGTTTATTTTTTCCATTGGTAAGACAATCACCAAGCTCTAAAAAAATTCCAATCTAAACCCCTCATAATGTGAGTCTTTATTACTATCCTGTGGTACAAGCTTCAACAAATGCACAAGTTGTTTTAAAACCAATTCAGACTTCATCAATCACAATCCATGTCAATCTTTTATAGTTCAGTCACCCTGCAGTTCAAAAGGACTTGGGCACTGAAGTCAGAGATTTGGGCAAAAAGGATAACTCACATATAGTTTATCACCCCTGACCTTCCCTGTTCCATCCTTTTCTTGGGCACCAGTTGCTTACTAGTGCCTCCCCCTGTGCTCAGTACTGTAGTTAAAGAACTGTGTAAATGTGTCATTGATTGTATGTTTATAATTTTAAAATATTTTCCAAAGGAGAGAACTGGGTAAACCACCCCTACTTTTATTGAAATATGCACACTTCTGGGGGATAAAGAATTGCTTTTGAAGAAAGAGCACAACAAAACTTTTAAATTCCGTATCTAGATGATAACTGGCTACATAATTATTAGGCAATAGGTTTCTGGAAAGGTTGTTTCCATTGTGATGAAAGGGGCTGACATATTGCATAAGTCTAATCTTTTCAGACTGCACCTGCATTATCTTCAAAGATGACTGTGTTTTGGGGAATGGAGAGCTTCAGGTAAAAAGCCTTAGTTTGGCAGAAAATCAGTGTGAAGCACTTTGGATTGTTTCCCAGATCCACTGTACCTTTCATGCTGTTTAGTGACATCAGCATTTTATACTTATTCTACAGAGAAAATAATTCTCACAGCAAAATAAAAAAAATATAATTAAATCGGCAACTTGGTTAAGGAAGACAAATACTGAGTTGCTATACATAGTATATTTGGTATGGTTTGAAATATATAGACAGACTCATCAAAAGGAATAGGCCTTTTTTCCAATCCAAGGTATTTTATCAATTTTCATCAAAAGCTTTCATATAAAGCTTATCGAATTTTGATAAGAGGTTTTTGAACCCATTGAAAGCTGGCAGAATGTAAAGTAATGAGCTCTGATCTTGTTCAAAGCTTAAGTTCTTCCTGGTGCAGCACACACAGATCACCTGCTTGCATCCAGGGAAAAAAAAAATTAGAAACAAAATTACAGGAGACAGTATCCCTTTAGTATTCTTACTCAGAGGAGCCAGCAGCCTTCATGGGCCCCTGGGCATAGTAGAGGGGCTGGTCCACACCCCTGAAGGGACCAAGGCCTTGAGCGGAAGAGGTAAAGGCAGAGGCAGCCAGCCAGACATGCTTCCCACAGTGCATATATCCCCCACAGACAGCAGAGCTGAATGGAGCATGGAGAGAAGAGTTCCAGAGGCGATTTAAAGGGCCAGAGGCTGTAGCCACCACTACTGCTGCACTAGCAGCAGTAGTGCAGCAGCTGGGAGCCCTTCCCCGCATCACTGTTGGCAGGCCTGTGCTTACACATAACCATTGTGAAGTTATAAAAATGATGACAATACTTGTACTGGGTCTGTGAGACTGAGACCAGACACCTTTTGTCATTTTGGGTTGTGATTTAAGCAAGGCCAGGCATGACCATCATTCAGATGGCAATCATTCAAAGAGCTCCATGGTCTGGTAGATTCTCATTCTTTGTTGAACCCTGTTGCAAGGATCAGCCAGACAAGCACCTGAGAAAGAGGAAATGATTGGTGGCCCATACCATCCAGTGTCCTATCTTCGGCTGTAGTTATTTCTGACACTTCAGTGGAAAAAGGCAAAAATACCCAAATTCATCTATGGTACATTAGGGAAAACAATCCCTTCCTGACCCCTGCAGGAAGTCAGGGAACTCTGAAGTCTGGGATTTTTAGGAGCATCAGACCAGAACCAAATGGAACTCCAAGGGCTGCTCTGCTCTCCCACCAACATCACAAGCAAATCATACAATCCCTCTTTCTATTTTTAAGTTGTTTGCCCAACTCCTATTAAGAGGATGTTCCAAAACCTTGCCCCTCTGATGGTTAGAAACCTTTGAATGCCCATCTTGAACTTATTCATGGCTATTTTGTGCTTATTTGTTCCTGTGCCAAGTTTGTTTTATAGCTTAAATAGCTCTTTAATCTTCATTGTGTTTTTTGCTACCAGACTAGCAACATCATATGCCAGTTCTTTCAGTAGTCTCCTAAATAGAGTCCATTAAGCCCTTTACATTTTTTCTTTCACTTCAGATGTAGTAACTTACACCAAATGTCATGCTTTTATGTCCACATTCCATATTATCATGCTTATTCAAAACCAATGCAATTTATTTAGTTTTGTGTCATACCTGTACATTTAATTTCCCCACATCCAAACTGCATATCAACCCACCTTCATTCGTCCTTATTCTTTTTAGTCATATAAATAAAAACCTCTTGTTCTAATATCACTGACAATTTAGCTTGACTTTTAGAAATGCTTAATTTATTTGTATGTGTCCTGATCTTCAGGATATAGCAGGCTTTGTTGATCAGTCCCCTTTTCCATCTCCTATAGGCTCTCTGCTTTCTCCTAAACTTTTTTGCAGTGATTATTCATCTAGTTGGGTCTGAAGCCTATCCCTAAAACAAATTGCAAATAGTTTTTTATATGATTGATTTTAAAGCCATCCAGAGTCCTCCATTAATTTCCCATTGAAATAAAAATCATAGTTGATTACTTGGTTTTGATTATCCTTCCATTTAATTTAAACTGAGTCAATGGTTGGGTGCTCTATCCAAGGTTATTTCCTATGACCAGATTTTCTATGATGTCCTCATTACTTACTAATTCCAACTCTAAAATTGCTTAGCTTCTTGCTGGTTCAGTGGCTTTTATAAAGAAAACTGTCCTCTATCACATATAGGGATAACTGAGCCCCACAAGTAGTAAGAAACATTTATTTCCCCTTTATGATACAAATCCTAGTGATATTTATTTCTTTTATATTATTAAGAAGCTTTCTATCCATTGTAGAATCTCGGTCTGGGGTATATAGCAGATCCTTAACATTATCCCAACAGCTTCAGAGGGGTAGCCAAGTTAGTCTATAAAAGGAAAAACATAAAAAAAACAACAGATTAGTAGCACCATAAAGACTAACAAAACATGTAGATGGTATCATTAGTTTTCGTGGGCGCAACCCACTTCTTCAGATAACAGGAGTGTTAGAAGTCCAGATCCGAGAATAAATAAGGGGAGGGGGAGAGAAAAAAGAGGGAAAAAAAGGAGAGGGAAAGGATTCTTGGATCTGGACTTCTAATACAACTGCCATCTGAAGAAGTGGGTTGCGCCCATGAAAGCTCGTGATACCATCTACATGTTTTGTTAGTCTTTAAGATGCTACTAGTATATTTGTTGTTTTTTAAGTTTTTACTATCTCATTAGAAACTCCTTTACAATTCTTCACCAAAATGATTTTGATCAAAGCATATTCAGTTTTGGTGATACAAATACATATTTTTTATTCCTTGTTGCATCACTGATGTATGCCATCATCTTAACCATCCCTTATTGGTATGTCCCTGTGATGGGGTGGGCTATGCCCTGAGGCCCACCACTGGAGGCCCTGTGGTCCTGCAAAACCCCACCCCAGAAAAGGCAATAGAGAGATCCTCAAAGCAAGCTAGAGTGGCTGCAGGGGAAGCAGCCAATCAGGGCCAGAAAGGTCATATAAAAGGAGCTGTGAAACAGTGCAACAGTTCCTCTTTGGAGTTCAAAGTGTGCAAAATGGGTGACTTGCTGGCTGGCTGAGAGAACAGCAGTACTGTGGATGGACAGTTCATTCTGGAAAGCTTAGAAAAAAAAGATGACAAAAATCACTCCTAAATGCCCACCTACAAACTCTCATAGAAACTCTGCTGTTATCTACTAGCTATTTGCTTATGACAACTATACAACTTATTCATGCATACTGATTACTCCATGAAGCAGAGACAAATTATTTAACCATTTTGCAAAGAATACAGCAAAGTCTGTTAACAAGGAACTTATTTCTACCTGTTCAAATCTGAGTAATGCCTACATATTACTTCTTTGTCTCACACTGTAGGGTTCCAAGGTGGGGCAGAATTGTGTCAGGCACAAATGTACAGTTCCACTACAACCGCCTCATGGACCTTTTCAAAGGGGAGCACTGAGAAGGTGAATTTGCACTTTGTTTAACAGCCAACATCTCATCTCATCACCAGCCTCTTCTAGTATATATGCACAATTGAACCCTAAGGTCTTGTTTAAGATATATCCATTATCAGCTGTCTTCCACATTCACTGTTTTTCTTGGAGACAGCTTATACAGATTTCCTGGTAAAGTCTCACCAGTATTTTTAAAAATATCCACTTTGGATTCTTTGAGGATGAAAGGAATAAATGTAAGATTATTAGTAATGGGTGAAGGACAAAAGACTCAAGGGCAATTGGTCTGGCAAATAGAACTACTGACACTTTGGAAAAAATTATAATGCTGAGGAACTCTATCAGCCCAGGCTATTGTACTTGGGAGTTAGAAATACCTTGTTTTCAACTCACTGTCATAAGGAAGTTGTATGACTGTTCACTAGTGTATTCTTAAAAGCACAGATATTTTGTTAAAAGCATCCATTGATTTTCCATTCCTGGTACAGAATAAATAATATACTGTGAGGCTGAAAATAACAAATGATGAGATATATCATTTTACATTCAACCCAAGAATACCCAGGCATGTTGTAAGCTTCAATGATAGTTGTTAGTATGTTGATATGTGCTTTATTTTAAAGCCATTTACTTAACACAAGATGTAACACCTCTGAGACACTGTAAAAAGCAAAAATATTCAGTACATTGCATTGCTTTATTGCTATTTGAATTTCCACAGTAACAGGACTTTTTTTTTTTTCAATAAAACATGCTGCACACAATACTAATTTCCCGGGATAGTCAGACTACTTACATTTTGCAAAATAAACAAAGTACTATACATATTGGACAATCTGATTTACTAAACTTATCAGTTTAATTGTAAAAGAACAAAACAGTTATGTAACAGGAGGATAAAGGCACAAACTTCTTGAAAATTAAAGGTTTTTAGTTATTTTTATTTCTATCTATTACTTTATATCTCAGAAAATGTAAAAATTCCATCATCACATAAACCAATGAAAGTTGCATACCTGTAAAGCTAAATTTGGAATCTCTGAATTGGGGTCTATTTAATTGATGTCCTATTTTATCTTTAGACAACAGAAACCTTCCCCACAAAGTGCCAAGATGACTATAGGTAAATATAGACATAAAAGCATATGGACAAAACATGCAAAGGATAGAGCAGAAAAAAGATAATAGCTATATATTTATACTGATATGGCACTGGAAAGAAATACTAAGAATAGGAAAAAGCAAAGTAATACAATAATCTCCTCTTTAGGATGGGACAAAATATGGCTGAAGTAGAAGATCAATAATTTTATGTCCCATAAGGAAAGTTGAGAAAAGTAAAATAAATCAGATTCAGCAACTATGTACAATTTTAGATTAAAATCTATTGACACAATCTTGTTAAAAATAATTATGTGTAATTCTAGGCATTGCAAGTAAGCCACTACATCCTTTAGTAGAGTTAGGTGAAAATTATTGGCTGAATTTCTTTTCTGAAAAATGTTAATTTGACCAAAACTTTGTGCAAATTCATGTAAACTTTGAGAGGCAGAAGAGGTAGATATGTTGGAGGGCAGGAATAGGGTCCAGAGTGACCTAGACAGATTAGAGAATTGGGCCAAAAGAAATCTGATGAGGTTCAACAAGAACAAGTGTAGAGTCCTGCATCTGGGACAGAAGAATCCCAAGCATTGTTACAGGCTGGGGACCAAATAGCTAAGTAGCAGTTCAGCAGAAACGGACCTGGGGATTACAGTGGATAAGAAGCTGGATATGAGTCAATAGTGTGTCCTTGTAGCCAAGAAGGCAAATGGCATATTAGGTTGCATTAGGAGGAACACTGCAAACAGATCTAGAGAAATAATTATTCCCCTTTATTGGGCACCAGTGAGATCACATCTGGAGTATTGCGTCCACTTCTGGGCCCCCCACTACAGAAAGGATGTGGACACATTGGAGAGGATCCAGCGGAGGGCAACCAAAATGATTAGGGGGCTGGAGCACATGATCTATGAGGAGAGGCTGAGGGATTTGGGTTTATTTGATCTGCAGAAGAGAAGAGTGAGGGGGGATTTGATAGCAGCCTTCAGCTTCCTGAAGGGAGGTTCCAAAGAGGATGGAGAGGGGCTTTTCTTAGTAGTGATGGATGGCAGAACAGGGAGCAGTAGTCTCAAGTTACAGTGGGAGAGGTCTAGGTTGGATATTAGGAAAAACTATTTCACTAAGAGGGTGGTGAAGTACTGGAATGGGTTACCGAGGGAGGTGGTGGAATCTCCATCCCTAGAGGTTTTTAAGTCTTGGCTTGACAAATCCCTGGCTGGGTTGATTTAGTTGGGATTGTTCCTGCTTTGGGCAGGGGGGTAGACTCGATGACTTCCTGAGGTCTTTTCCAGCCCTATGATTCTATGATTCTACATAGCTTGGACAGGAGAGAGAGGAAAAAAATCATAAATCCTTTTATTGTTGAAAAGGAAACACTAAATTGCCTCGTGAATCTGCCCCCCTCCCTCCCGCAAAAAAATAGATTCCTTTCTTAAAGGGAGAAGTTGGTGACCTCTTAGCATTTGTGCCAGTTCTTAGGGCAATTACCTGAAATTTGGAAGACCCAAATTTGAATCATGCCAAAGGAGAAACTTGAAACCATGTTTTTGTCCCACCTCAATCATTAAGAGTGCCCTAACTCCCAGTCTATTGGGTATTTTAAAAGTAGTGTCTTTGGCATCACTCTGGGCTAATTTCATGAGTGGACTTAAGCATTGCAATGGGTCAGTATTGTAGCTCCTAACTTGCAGATGCCCACACTTTCAGAGGAATCCAGAGCTCCAAGTTAAGGCACCCGGGTTCCCCACAGTGAGCATGGGGAGAGACTGGGGCCTATTTGGTGAAAAGCACTGTTCACATTGATTACTACACTTAACTAAATTAAAGCTTTAGGAAAATGTTAGGACAATCCATTATCACCTTATTTAAGCACAGCAAGCAGGACAGGATAGTATAGTGTTTTGTTACCCAGGTCCGGAGTGCAGTTAGGCAATTTTTGTCATCTGATCCAATCTCATTTAAGTTTTGCATTTTTCCATCCTATCCACAGCTTTGTTAAACACACATCCTTTATACCTTGTTTTGTGACATCACATAGGTGCAAGTTATTAAAACTAAATTACCAATAAACATTTCATTTTAAATATATTTGAATAAGCTCTTGCTTATTCTGCTAAAATTGTAATTAATACCTTATTTACTGTTTTAGCCATTAGTTTGGTCTCTTTCTGTTTATTACTTTTATAACAGTTGTTTTTTTATAAGAGTGTGTCCCTGCATGCTGTTGGCTGAGTGACCACAGCACCTGAGGCCACAAAGCCAGCACACTGAGCAAAGAGCAACCTTGCTACCTAAACTAGCAAATGCCAAGGGGAGGGATATGTCCAAAGCCCTACTCCTCTCTTGGAGTTAGCTATCTGTGCTTGGGATTCACAGCTGGGAATTCTTTCCTGAGTTAGGCACCTTAGCTGTCTCTTATATGCAGACTTCACTCTATCCACAATGGCTGAGACCAAAAAAAAGGATCCCTTTACAATCTTAAGATCCCCGATTAGCATATTCCCCCCACAGTTTGGGAGATCACTGCTCCTCTGCTCTGCCTGCTGTGGAGGAGGGATCGGAATTTCAATCTCTCAGATGAAGGCCCTAATTACAAAGCTGTTGGTTACAATAGGGTAGATCACATTCCATCTCTTGGAGGCTCTTTCACTGGATATAAATATTCAGTGAAAGAAGGACTTAATCCTGACTCTTGCAGACCAGGGTTATAATCAATAAGTTATAGTCTCTCATTTCTCGTTCTGACCCAATGAATATATTAGTTTGTTTATACAGCATGGATCAGCATCAAAGGATACAATCAGAGAACCTACCTCCCAAAATAATCAATACACTTGTGTCAGGATGCTCTCCTGGTTCAAGTTCCTGGTCCAAATCAGTCAGACTAGGGATAAGAAAATAGATCCTCCACCTCTGATGACAGTTCACTAATTACTAGCGTATGCTATCTATCCTGCACAATTCTTGCAGATTTTCTGTTTGCTTCTGGCTGTCTTTCATGGGGAGGTAGGCATACCCAAGAGCACACCTACTGTGTCAGGTCCTGAAGGCATGATAGTCAGGAAAACACCTAGTTGGAGAATCTCACGAGTGTTTGGGTATGAGCAAGGACTATGAGCAACTCACTAGCTATGGTGTGGCATCATTACTTGTGCAGAATTGTGCATGCCTTCTAGGGGTAGGTTAGAAACATAGGGGACTTTAGGTAATTAGAGAGTTAAGTAGCAACTGAGTGGTATTTAAATGGGCTCAAGTATCTTTGTGGCTCTAATGTAAAGATGCTATTTATTCCAAACATAGAGCTAAATACTGAAATCAGTGATAGACTTACTATTAACTCTGATATAATTTAGAGTGAGTCTTCAGTGCACTAATTAAAGCACAATCAGAGCTTGAGCAACTCAACAGTCAACCATAGCCTCTATGATATTTTCTATATATATCACCACCATTATGGTCTCATTACATCACCTTTGGATTTTTATCCCTTTTTTCCGTATCTGGAGACTTTCAGCAGGTCTATCTCCTATTTCCATTTCAACCTCAGAAATGGAAGATATATTAAAAATGTATGTAGTTAGAATACATTTTTCTTAATATACAGTGCAGCACTTCCCCCTTTTTCCCCTATCTTCCTGAGCACATTGTATACTTGTATACCAATATTACAGTAAAGTGCATTATCCCAACAAGTCTGTGTGATGCCAACTTTGTTACAGTTTTGCTTATTTACAAGTATTATGAGTTCTTTCTACTTATTCCCCATAATTCTCTCATTAATAGTAAAGTGTGTGTTGGTGGTAGGGTCAAGGTAGGTCAAACTATATCAGGGTAGTCTAGGGGTAATGTTCAGAGTTCTTGCAGGGGTCCATAGCCAGAAAGTCCAATCCATGGGGACTAGAACAGTGAGCTGGGGAGATGAGGCCAGGAGAGGTGGCAAGTCAGTCAGGTGAGACCGCAGGGCAAACTGTCATAGGTAGAAAGCCAGCATTCAATAAATACTCTGTTGCTAAGTCTGTTTACTGTTCCTTTTGAGGCATTTCTATAATCCACATATCAATGAGAGTGCTGCCTATCCATCCAATCAAGGTCTGGGGTATGGCTATTATAGGGCTTTTGTGCCAATAGGTACCAGAGCCGCTGCTAACCAATTGGCAGCCCCGGGCAAATTTCTTTTTGCGGCCCTTACAACAATATGCCGTGTTAGCCTGAATATTCGGAAAATGTTCTTTGATCCTTAAGTTTGCATATCTGATAATGAAATATATTAAAGAAGCATTTTCAAATTATTTTTATTGATATATTAATTATTAAAGGCAATTAAGGTTTGGTCTCACCCTGGGCGACAAAATTCCTTGCTATGGCATTGCATCTCTTTTTCATTTAAGAGAATTAGAGATACTCACCTACACCTTTCTGACTGTCAGATGAGGTGCATTGCTGATACCACTTCTGAAGAATGAGAACTTATCTAGTGTGGTTGATTGATTTGCTCTTCAAAGAAAGGTGACGAAAAATTGCCACAGTGATTTTTATGCAATTAATAGGGCTTCTATCTTCCAGCTGCGCCTGCTGCCTTGAGCCTTGGGCCTGGCTGGGAAATACAGACACTAGGGGGAGCTGCCCGGAGACGTGAGACTCTCCTGGGAGTGTCTGGTGGGGAGAGAGCCACAGATGCAGGGAGCCAGAGGCAGGTTCCCGGCACCAGAGGGTGAGAAGCAGCCTCAGTGCAGGGCAGAGCGCTGGGAAGGATGGGCAAGGCAGCTTGTGGCGGTGTGAGAATGCAGCCTGGGGCTGCAGTGACACAGGGACAGTCAGGCGCACGCGCTGGGGAGAAGGTACCGCCTAGTGCCAGGGGCTTTGCTGTAGCAGGGACACTGCTGACAGATGGAGACAGACAGATGTCGGGCCCTGCTACTGGGAGTGAGACTCATTCTGTGGGGTGGTGTCCGTCAGGGCTGGATCCCAAACTGTCCTTCCTGCCGACTGAGCAAACCAGCCCAGGACTCCACTTTGAGCTTTCCTGGCACCTTGTTTCATTTATTAATTGCTGCCAAGAAAACATGAAAAATATCTAACCAAAACTCATGCAATTTTTCCCTTTATATATACAATTCATTGTGTTACATTTCGGCAGCCCCTTGAAAATGGCAGCCCCTGGCAACCACCCAGCTTGCCCGCCCCTAAGACCAGCTCTGATAGGTACAATAGCATTAAGACTGCTAGCTCAGGATCTGATGAGCTTCAGTTCAATAGCAGGGTCCTAACAGTCTTCTGAAACATTTTGATTGAACAAAAACAATTCTTTTTCTTAATTTTGAAATATTTAATTCCAGTTTACAGCACGACAAATTTCAGAATCTCAAATCTTTTGCAAAATGGAATTTCTGTCCTCTGCCAAATGGTCATGGCCAGCATTTCTTATCTTTTCTAAGGATATTTCTAATTGGTTTATCACTGAGGAGCCTTAGTAAAGTACCGTGCCATCACTGTACTAGAACAAAAAGATGTTCCCTGAAATGTTTCATCTGTATTTATATTTTATATTATAATATGTACAAATAAAATAGGTAAACATTTTTTTTCCAAAAAAACCCAAAAGACATGTTAGAAATTTGTCAGCTCTTTTCTAATCAAAGTTTTGGTGAAGTTAACATGATTTCATGAGACAGTTTGATTAAGGTGGAAATGCATTCTGTGACAGAAAATAGTTCCATCAATGTTTTTTCTGACTAGCTGTACTGGCTATTTATGAAACAGCTCACAGACATATTTATGGGCAGAAATCAGCCAAAGAGAAAACAGATTCTAATATATTTTAGAGAACTCATTGTGCAAAGGACTATCTAAATTCTAGAAAATGAACATGAAACTACAAGAGTATTCATTACAAATGAAATCCAGCTTCTTGTGACTGACCCACCTGAGGCAAGCAGGTCATTGCTGGAGCTATTAAATAAAATAGAAGGAAATAATTGAAAGGGAAGAGGAAAAATAAAAGCAGGTAAGAAAGGAAGCTCATTTAACACTTTAGTTAATGATTATGAATGCAAACATTTTGTGATAAACATACCCCAATGTCTGATGTATACTTACTAATGTATTCTTTCGAGGGATTCGTGGCATTCTACCCTATGTCAACGTCAGTCATCACAATTGTATGCCAGTATGTACCTGTTATACACAAATGTTTTGTTGTTGCTGTTGTTGTTGTTAATTGAAAGGGGATTTATGGTAATATTATCCCAGTTGCACTGAAAAATATTGCTTTTGTTCTCCTGCCCGACTATGCAGAAAAGGAGTTTGGAGAATAGGAATGTCTGGAGCTTGAAATGAGAAGTTTCCTGCTGGAAGAAATTTTCACTATGTTGTAACCTGGTCAAAATATGCTGTATGTATCTTTACTTCCAGTTCCATCCTAATTATATTAATGAAAAAGTTATCTTGACTGTTCCTCCCAGAATATCAGGTGAGTGTACACAGACGACTGGTATCTTCCCATACTGGAAGGATGCAATCTAAAGGGGAGGAGTCTCCTGTCCCCATGCTGTGCCCAGCCCTGGGTCACAAGACATTCCCCACCTCATGTTCCCTGAATGTGTATGGATTCTGTCCATTCTTCTCATGCTGCCTCCTCCCCACAATGGCATATCTGACTGCTACACTACGGGTGGAGCCACTTCTGCCAGAGAGAATTTGGCTGAGAGTCTTCAAGGACCCACTCCCTGCCTGGCCTCTACTGAAGGGAGGGAAGTGACTCTGGCTTGCTTGGCCCCTATACCCACAGCAGGGCTCAGGTGATGGTGATCTGCCATCTCCCCAGTTCCAGAGATTTAATATCAAGAAATTCATATGGTCTTGTACTAGGGCATTAAAACGCTTATTGTGTAGTGTATAAATTTAAATTGTAACACTGCCATGAGGTTTGAGATTTGGACTACAATTATATTTTATATTAACGTAATAAACTCTCAGTGAAGAGGTAAAGAAAAGGGGGTTTTCTTGTGAGAGACTTCTCTCCTCAGATTTCAAAGGAAGGTAAGGGTAACTGGTTTGCAAGTGCAACATAAAGTTTCTGGTAGAGTTTGAACATTGAGCTACTGCATGGGTCTATATATGTGGACACCTACAGATTATTTTTTTTACTCTGATGACAAGAAATGTTCACTGCTACCTTTCCTGAAAAGATGTTGAAACAAGCTATCATAGATGGTACAATCTGTGCTGTCAGCTCTAGCTGCTGCTGACATTAAATATGTTCCTACTAATAGAGTGACCTTGAACCTGAAATGATAACCAGAAAAAAAATAAGTTACATTAATTATTGTGAAGTATCTAGATACATGATGTACCCTGCCAAATAGGAGGTTCCAACTAGCTTGCAGAAAGAAAAATCCAATAACTGAAGGCTGCAGGGAGGACATGGAACAAATTTGTTTAAACTATCAGAGGTCAATCTGATTCATTAACAAACTATGTGAGAACACTCTACTACAGGTGACTGAGAAAGGAGCATGCCACAGAATAATTTAATCATATTTTTTTTATCCTTTGCTACTCCAGCCTTTTAGCGGAATTATTCCTTATATGTCTAGACAGATATTGAATCAATTAGTGCTTCAAAATTAAACAAATTAAAATAAGTGTATACAAATTATGGGGCTTAACCAACCTTTTGAGGCACTTCCTAATGTTGAAGAATAACAGAGCAAAATGAGTCCAGAAATCACAAGGGGGTGTGCCCATTGCTATTGCACAGTGAGGAGTGTAGTTTACATTCCTTTCTGTGTCATAGGGGAGAGCAGACTCTCTCTCAGCAGTCACTAGATAATGAGTAGGTTGTCTTCCTGGTATCCTCCTATTTGTGGATCTGTAGATGGCTGACCAGCCCAATTCTGGAGCCACAGGTCTTATTACAGAAGAGGCAGGTGCTAGTGGCTATTGGAGGGACATGGGGCAGTTTTTGCTGCTCTTTTCACCTTCTCCACTTCTCCTCATCTGCACTGTGGCAGAACCTCTCAAATTGCGCAACCTCTTCACCTCAACTGCTCTCCACTGGGGATGGTTCTGGGCAAGGTTCTCCCAAGTGTCAACACCAATGCCACATTTTTTCATGTTTGCCTTCAACATGTTCTTAAATCACTTCATCTGGCCTCCAGTGCTCCTCTGTTCTTTCTTCAGCTTGGAAAACAGAATCTGTTTTGGGAGGTGCTGATCAGGCATCTGGACCACATGATCAGTCCAGCAAAATTGTTGGTAGATTATGATAACTTCAATGCTGGTCATGTTTGACTCTTCCAGGATGCTAGTGTTCATGTGCCTGTCCTCCCAAGGGATATTTAGGATTCTCCTGAGGCTGCGTTGATGATATTGTTCAAGTACCTTCAGGTGATGCTTATATGTTGTCCAGGTTTCACAAGTGTATAGCAGTGTTGGAACAACCACTGTGTGGTACAAAAGGAGCTATGTCTTGGCATTGATGTCCTGGTTCTCAAAGACCCTTCGTCTCAGGCGGGCAAAAGCAGAGCTTGTGCAGCTCAGGCAATACTGGATTTCCATGTCAATGTTGACTTTGGTAGAGAGATGACTTCCAGGGTATAAGGCCCAAATGATTCCCTGCTGACCCAGAGTCCTGGTGATATAAAAGTGACCAGACTTCTGGGCCCTTTTGTATCGCTGGACCTCAGGGCAGTTGCCTTTTCCTCTCCACTCCTATCTGCAGACCTGACTGTCCCACTGTAGAGCAGTTAGCTCCACTCACCAGGTGCAATTCTTGCTCTCATGGAGTGCGATTTTTGCCTTGCTCATGCAGATTATGGGCTCGTGCACAGAAATCCTTTCCCCTCCTTCCTTTCACATCTGTACTGAGAATTGTCAGAAACTGGCCTCATGTCCCCAATTCAGGAATATACTCATATACACAAATAACTTTAAACAATGGGCAGTCCCACTGACTTCAGTGGAAATTCACATGTGCTCCAAGTTCTAAGCATACTGAAGTACCTTTCCTAAATCAAAATCTAAATGAATAAACAATAGTATAAATTAATGCATGCTGAGGAGCGTGTGTGTGTGTGTGTGTGTGTGTGTACATTTAGAATTTTCCTTGGCAACTTCACCACTATAAATGCCTACAATATACACAAAAAGCATGCAGACCTACAGCACAATCTGTTTCTGGCTGTAAAATAATGCAGGATTTTTAGTCAGTTCTGTTGGTGATATAAATCATGAGAGCAAAGATTCAATAGGTTAGACACTTTACCACCACAACACTAATACAGAAAAACACCAGTAAAGTCCTACACAGTATTAAAATGTACAAGACAGGGATATAACTTATAATACTATAAAGTATAGTACCAACACATACCAAACTGAGCATTTTTAAAATTATTTATTAGAGGTGACATCAAACTGACAACCTTTACTATATGTTTTATTTATTTAATCTAGAAATGCTTCTCTCAGTTATGTCAAAGTCAACATTTGAAAATTTAGACACAGTTGTGTTGTTTAGATGCCTCAGTTTTTGGGTGACCAAACTGACACAGTTTCAAGGGGCCTGATTTTTATAGTGTGGCTGCCCTATATTTTCTGCTATTCAGGTCTCCTCAATGTCTCCGTGGATTACCATAAATGGAAGCATTCTGAATCTTTCACTTTTGAATATCTTGACTCTTATTGAGAATCTAAGAGCTTTATGAACTCTTCATGAGGAAGAAGAGAAAAAGTTGTCTAGGAGAAAAACAAAGAAAAATGAAATCAGGTCAATAAAAGGCCAATGTGTGTGTCTGAAAGAAACTCATAGATACAAGACCAGAAGGGACCATTGTGATTATCTAGTCTGAACTGTATTGGCTGAAATGTGAAAGCTAATTGATTTACTACATTCCTGGTTAGTTCTTAAAAATGTTCAAGAGGCCATATTACCAAACTGAGACAAATATATTGTCTAAAGACAACACAGTATAATACAAAAATCATACATACATACCCTTGTGATATACCCAGGGATTAATCCAGACTAATGGGTGTTTATATCAGCCTTACCCTACAACCTGGCATGACTCACAATTCCCTGCTAGAGGAGCTCTGGGCTACTCACAAAACAGCCTTCCAGCATAGAAGACACAGCCTGAGTATCAATTTAACTGAAGCCTAAAAGTCACATTTGAGTTACACATCTGAGTCTCTCATCAGCCTTGTTTGTATTGTAGGGTGACCCCCATGCCCCTAGTACCGGATTTTTACCCAAATATGTGTATCCTATACTGCCCATCTCCCTCCAGGACAATCCAAGCTTATATAAAAATCTACTATTTAGCTAAGAGTAATGATGTGCACATGTCCTGTTACCCAAATTTGGTTTTCCAGCGGATTCAATTAAAAATCATGGTACTAGATAAAACAATAAAAGCAAATTTGTCAACTATAGAAAAATAGCTTTTAAATGAGTAGAAGTAATGAGATATACAAGTTAAAAATGGTTGCAAGTAAAATAAAGATAAAATAGAACTCATGCCTAATTTAACACGCTATGTTAAATTCAAAGAGAGGTTTCCTCAGCACATCCTTTAGCATCTTAGTAGTCCAACTTTTAGGCCAGGAACCCTCCTCCAGTTCAGCACTGCTTTCTATCTTCTTCAGGTGCTGTGATTTTGGTGACAGCGAGAAGGAGAAGGTTTTTTTAGGTGTCTCATCTTTCTTGTTTTAGTCTTCTCCTCCCTTTGAGAAGTATCTCCAGGTGGGAGCATGACAAGAAGTAGTCTATTAGGATGGCAAGCTCAATCTTGTTTATTTCCTGAAATGCAGATTTTTTTTTGTTCTTGTCTCCTTTACTGCCAGAAAATGGCCATATAGCAACAATGGCCCAGTGGCCTTGTTTATACTTGGCTGAAGAGTCAGCTTGCCCTCTGTCCCTGAGGAATTGGTTTGACCTCTCTCCAAACTTGGAATATGTTTCAGTAACACCATACAGTGGAAATTTATAATTTTGCATACAATGTTGCCACATATGTTTTACCAGGACAATAGTGATCAGCAAATTTCCTTTGTTCAAAGATTATTATAATAGTAGGAACAGAGGTATATTCTTTCACAAGACATCTTCTTGGAAGACAAGTCTCTGCAAATGTTCCATATACATAAAAGGTGTGCTAAAGAGATATGCATTTCAGCTAATTATATTTATAATTTGGTTTTACATATTGCAAGCTTTTATATATCACTAAAACTTTCAATTTGACCCATGAGTTTTGTGCCAGATTTGTCCTTGGTACCTCCGTATGCTTTTTCATATCTTATATTGAACACTGCTTTCCAAGTGTTGATGAGCCATGAAAGTACTCCCTAACTATACTTGATACAAAGTAATCACACATCTTTGCTTTGACAGGGTCCCAATTTTCAAATGCCTATCTGACTTCAGCTTTGCAAAGTGTTGTGGGATGCTTGATATGAATGAACAGAAAGGTGGGTGAGCATAAAATGTTAGTGAATATAACACCAATATATCTACTATATATTTTAGAGAGTTTGTCTGTTTCATCAAAACTCCTCCTAAACAATAGGAGCTAGTACCACCAAATTCAGTACACAGCTTCCTCTTATCATAACTTAAAGCAACATAAGGGTTTGGTTGTTCCAGGAAAATGGGATGTGCTTACAATGAGATTGCTTTTTATGATCTGTTTGTATACCTTCTCTTTTACCTTCAGATACATTAGGTGCCTTCCAAAGTGTAAATGAATTTCCAGAGATCCCTTTGATATAAAGTCTTCCTTCTTGTAGAGCCTTTCTTGAATAAGAAAAGTGGTGGCTTCAGCAGAACACCAGAATGGTTTCTTAACTAATATAGTGATTGCCCCAGTCACATTTAAACCATTTAAGTTGATTTGTTTATTCCTTGTTTTTTAATAAGCAACTGAATTCTGGTGATTACATGGCATACACTTAAGCACAAGTGTCTTGCAATTGTCCTCATGGTACATCAGTTTGCAATGTTTTTCCCCCCAAATACTATGTAACCCTTCTGCTGGTAGCAGTTGGTAGCCAGAAGGGTCAGGTTCAGTATCCTGAGAGGTTCTTTCAACAAGGTAACCAAACCAGCTCTAGCCTCCACCCAGTAAACTGGGAAAATTCCAACCTACCCACGAGGCTCCTTTAAAGGCAATTCTTTCCCTCTCGCAGGCACTGAGTCAGAGATAGAAACAGTCTATTTAATAACAGTAATCTAGCATCAACCTACAGGAACACACATAAACAAAGAAAACTCAAAACATAAACAAAGAAAACCCGTAAGCAAGGTACCATCCCCAGAGTCCGCAGGGCAGAGTCTTTTGCTTAAAGATCTTTAGTCCAATTCTCCCAACTCCTATAGTGTGGTTCCCCGCCACTTCAAACACCCCACTCATGGCTCTTTCTTGTCAGTGCAGGCCCAGAGTCCATAGTCAAATCATCTGATGTCTCCAGTCATTACCCATGTTGCAATGCCACCTACCTGCTGCTCCCCCCGGCCACTCTCGCCAGCCAGCCACTTGCTCCTGCCAGACGCTCCACTGAACACCTGCCACTGTTTCTGCTGTCCGCCTACCGGCTGCTTGCTCCTGCCAGCCACCACGTTAGCTGCCTGCTGCTGCTCCTGCCATCCACTCTGCCAGCCGCCTGGTGTTGCTCCCATGATGGGTTTGGCTCCAGGCCAAACCTAGTGATTTCAGCTCTTGGTCTGTAACACAGGCCAGCCAAAAGATTCCAGCATCCACTGTAATAATATTTTAAAATAATAAAGAGACTTATGGAGTCAGTTTTAGTTCTATCATTAGAAGTGGTGGTGGGGGGGGAGAAACAGGTTGAACCAGTCTTACAGCTCCCGCCTGGAGGACATGTAGCCTGTTGGTTCAGATCTCTAGCCTTCCCCCCAAGACTTCACTGAGTTTGGAAGAGAAAGCCTTGTCCATCCAAGATTCTTCACAATGACAGTGTCTCTCCTGCATGCACTGGTTGTCATATTTTACAATTCCTACATTTAGGGTTAACATGGTTTGTGACCCCGCAACAGCCAAATTAGTTACAATAGGCAAGATACCATTCTAACAGGTGAATATTTATCAGGCCTATAGCACTGACTGAACTGTATTTACATAACCACACCCAGGATTTATTTCCCATTTTAGCTGACTGCATTAGAAGCGTTGATTCAGACCCTGCTTACAACTATAATGAATAGAGAAAGGCAATGCAGGAGGTAGAGATAGTTATTATTCAACTACCATTGTTGATAGATTGAAAGAAAATACAAGAGTTTTATTTAAAAAACTTGCATCAGTTTTTTTTCCTAAGGTCGGTAAAGGGACAGTTCAGACTGAATCTTCTGATGGATATGAAGCATTTGCCCTTTTCTCTAAGGATCAGGATCATTAAAAATTCATTAGCTTCCCTCCCCATGTCAGTTTTAAAGGAATAAACTGCCAGGTTACACGATCTAGTTCTATAGTAAGGCTTTTCAGTTTCAGGGCTGTATCATATAAAATGCAATCTTTGGAGACTGATTAAGCAGAGACTCGTGTAATCTGACAGTTTATTTCTTTAGATGAGACACGAGGTTAAGGAGTTTCTGATTATCCTGATTTTACCCTTACAGAAAAGGGCAAATTCCCCACTACTACATAATACAGAAACTAATCACATTTATATTCTTGCAGTTGGAATTTTATAATATATTTCTGAGATGATGGTTATAGAAGCATCTCAGAAATATATAATATATAATATATATATTATTCATTTTTGCAGTTGGAATTTTATGAAATTATAATATATTTCTGAGATGCTGATTTTAGAAGTATCTCAGAAATATATTATATTTATTATATTTATATTTATTTCTGAGATGCTGGTTATATCCATACAAAGAGAACTTTACCAGACTTTTGGGTTGCACCAGACCCAGTGATGTGCACTACTGTGCCAGGCCAGGGACTGAAGTTGGCTAAGGAATCACAGGTATTTGTCTACTAGAAATGTAACCACTTTTTATTGTAGGTCTCCTTTTTTCTAAATAACCTTGTGGTTAATGGTTGTTCATCACATATTAATGTGTTTGTATCTTAGGGTATGTCTACACGAGCCCCCTAGTTCAAACTAGGGAGGCTAATGAGGGTGACTGAAATTGCAAATGAAGCATGGGATTTAAATATCCCATGCTTCATTAGCATGTTCCCAGGCAGTCGCCATTTTGGTAATTCGAAGTAAGGGGTTTATTTCGGAATTGTCCTTCTCTGCTGCGTGTAGATGCGGGCAGTTCTTCCGGGCTAGTCAATTTCCAAAATGGTGACTGCCCGGGAACATGCTAATGAAGCGCAGGATATTTAAATCCCGCGCTTCATTTGCAATTTCGGTCGCCCTCATTAGCCTCCCTAGTTCAAACTAGGGGGCTAGTGTAGACATACCCTTTTTTACATGAGCAAACACAATAATGGAGTGCATATGGCACTGCTAAATTACTGTCAATAGTATAGTATTGTACTGTTATTTAGGCCCAGTTCTTGCCATTAAATCTGAGTGTACATATTCCTGCACTCATGTGAAGTCCCACTGACTTCCAGCTATAAGATATAGCCCATATTTTGTCATCCTCTCCCTGCTTCAGTTTTTTCTTTCTCTTTAACAAAGGTATCTGAATAAATGACTGCAGATACGTGTTTTAACTAGTAGGAGCGCAGTCTTGCTGTGCTTCAAAATATATAAATGTCAACATTTTATTTTTGCTTCCTATTTGCTATAGTGAGCATTAATTAATACTTGAATGTAAGAAGTTCTCCATGTAAGACAAAAAAGTACATTATAATTATATCTATCAGGTCTTTCATAATAGTCTGGTATTTGTTTTTTCACTATAATATGGAATAAAAAGCTCCAGTCCTTTTTGGTGTTTCTTTGTATCTGTAACTACATCTGTACTTCAGATCAAAACAAAATGCCCTCCTGCCGTTCTGGCTGAAAACACAAATTTTTCAGTGCCTGTTTTATCTTTGGAGACTGATAACTTTATGTTATGTTCACATTTTTTCAGCCAACATAATTCAGGAGATTCATAATTTTACATTGACATGTATGCATCTTTAATTTTATTAACTACACAAGTTATACCAGAAATATTTTATGGATGAAAAATCCATACGCATTCATTTAGTGTTTTGTTATTGAATTTCTTTAGTAATATTGTCAGATTTAAAAAAAAACTATTCTATAAATGAATTTTTAACAAAGTAAAGAAATTCAAGTTAAGATTATGATAATACCATCAGAGCTGGAGGTAATGATAACAAAATACAACTGCATATTTTAACAGACTTATTTTAACATTCCCCTGCAAAAATGTAATTTATTCATGCTCTGTCTTCTGAGTCCATACAATAGATGCAATGTTAGTATCAGATCTCATTAAATTAAACCTTAAAAAAGCAACCAAATTATAAAGAGGCATTTGAGCTACATTATTTAAAATGTTTGATCAGAGCAGTATTTGGATTGTAGTTCTCATTTTTAAGGCTTAATTAATTTCTAGCAAAGCCTATTAATAAGAGACAAAATACTTTGGTCAAATACAATATAATTTTTTGCATCATTGTTTATACAGAGAGAGCCTAATTACCAAATCCTCACAAAAACACAAGACTGAAACAATTAAGTTGTATAATCCAAGTAAATGACACAGAAGTAGAATGTTTTCCTCACCACTATAGTTTATGGGAGCACCAGCACTAAATTATAATGATGGCAAGATGCAGAAGCCACTCATGCAGAAGTAAAAACAGTCCTATTACTCTGTTTTGAGGGTACTTAGAATGGTAAGCTAAGAAACATGTTAATGTAGAAAAATGATAGTAAAGCCAAAGTTGCTATGATTTAGAAAATCTAAAAGTGGGGATTCAATTTAAAAGGCAGAAGTTTTAAAGTAATTACTGTTCATTTTATTTCTCCCTTTTTATTTCCCTTATATTTTATACAATTTTCCTATGAAGATTATCTAGTGGACTGCAATAAGCCCCAAATGCTGCATGTGAGCTGGTAGGACTCCGGGAGGGGCGCCTCCCCCTCGGAGTCAGTGGGCTGCCATTCTGCCCCACAACATCCTGCTTAGACTTTTGGGGAATTAACGGTGGTTTTGGTCTAGAGCCCAGGACCTTGGTCAGGGTGGATGGCAACAAATAGCTCAGAGCCCCAGGCCTGGGTTTGCGGCGGGGTGGCTAAACAAGCAGTTCAAAGCCCCCAAGCCCTTGCTCAGGGCAAGGTAGCAAAATAAACAATTCAGAGGCCTAAGCACTTGCTTCAGGGCGGGGCAGCAAGCAACAGTCAAAGTTGGGTCTTGGTTCAGGGTGGGGCAGTGAGCAAACAGTTCAAAAGCCTGGCCTTGGTTCAGGGCAGAGCAGCAAAGTAAACAGTTCAAAACAAACAAATAGTCTTAAGTTGAGCGCCCAGCTGGATCCTCTTGCTCAGGTGGGGGGTCCAGTGGATGTAGGCTGCACTTCAGACACAGCCAAGGGGGGAGACTGCCACCCAGGAGTGGGGTGGCAGGGGGGACACAGGCCCACCCACTCCACTGCATCCCAGCTCAGGGCCCTGGTAGCAGCAGAGTAGTCTGCTGCTGGGTCAGAGGGGATCCACTCTGCAACGTGCTGACCTGGCTCTGGCTTGGCCAAAAGGCGGTTGGCTTTCCCTGGGCTCTTTCCACACTCCCCCTCATGCTGTACCTGGGTCCAGGGCCAATCCTTGGGGCTCCATCGCTCTGGAAGCTCTGCCCAGGTAAGCAGTCCCTCCAGGAAATCTGTGAGTTGTGGGCCGAAAGGCCCAGGCCAGTCCTGAGCTTCTCCTGGGTCCAGTTCTTCCTCTGGGTGCACACGGGAGGCGTCTGGCTCCGTCAGCCACCAGGGCTTCACTGGCCTCTCTGGCAGGCTTTTTATATCTCTGATCCAGCCTCCTCGTTTCCAGTCAGGTGGGTCGTTAGGGCATCTCCCCTTTGGGGTCAGTGGGAGGCCACTCTGCCCCACTACACTACAGCCTATTCACGAGAAGATCTGTGGCCCCACATTAAGCTCTATTTACAGTGGTGGATTTATGTGTGAGCATGGTGGCTTGCCCATATGTTTTTGTTTCACAGACTTGGGGCCACTGATGTCCTCTGTTTCTTGAATACATACAAGCCAAGTATTAATGGTTCATGCTTCTCCACATTGTCCTACCAAGATACACCAGTCCTGGACAGAAAGGTGCCCACCTTGAGATTTAAGATGAAGGTTCACTTTTCAAGCTCATCCTACTCCTGCTCTGAATGCTGAAATCCCCATTAAGAAGTTGAAATAAGTGTAATTTATAGTGCCACACCACTCAGTCTTCCCTCAATCCATCAAGACCCACTGTGCTACTTCCTCTCTTATATATTTGTCCCTTCAGAGCCCTCTAACTGCAATTCCCTCTAGGTGGGAAGCATCTTTTTTCTCTTATCATCACCTCCCTCCTCTTGGACTATTTTTCCTCAGTCTCACCAAACTATTTCTTTACATCAGGGAAATTATCCTTCATTTCTCCATTTACGGCTTTCACTCTTTTATACTGGAAGAAATGAAGAAAATAATACCTTCCAATCTCTTCCAGACTTCTGTTGGTCCATGTTGTGGAAGTGAGGAGCTAAGGAGACTCTGAGCTTGGTGTCAGACACGGAAAGAAACAGTCATGTCTGGAATTCCCTGGAATAGTTCATTATCACCAGCAGAATTTCTAGAATCATTTAAATGAGCCACGACAATTGTAAATTGTGTTTTTACCCCTTTGTCAGAGCACGACTTGAAATGGGGTACTCTGTGGCTATGGTATTTATATTAGAGAGTACTGCCCATGTGACAAGTGGTGCAATCTCTTCTCAAATTCATTTTTTGCAAATGGTAAATGAAAACAAATACAGTACTTAGTTCTGCAGTTTACTTCTCTTTTACACATCTCTGATGTTTATTGACAACATGTTTGTTTGAGATACCCAATGTTTTGGACATAAAGAGCGACAAAATTTGCAGCTTCTATAAAATTAGACAACTGCAGATGATTACAGTGGAAATTGTAGAAGAGAGCCAGGTACATGGATTGCTTCCTATGAAGATCAGATTGTGCTTGGCACCCATATATTAACAAAGAATAAATTAATTAGTATGGTGTAACATTGTTTTGAAAAGAACAGTCAAAATGTTTTGAAGTGTATAAAAAATGTAGTGCTTCACATTATTGTCTGAATATGATCTCTATAGTGAAACTACCCTTAATGTTGCACTAAAATCATCAAAGGCCTTAGGGAGCTAGAGATGAACAAATATAGACCCAGTTGATTAATGACCTGGGCAGTCTAACTGTAAGGATCTCTGAAGGCATACATAAAGGCTCTTCATATGGTGTCCAATCATGGGAGCTTTGATAATGTCTTCAGTAGCAATACGATAGGCATAAATAGTGGGCGTAAATCCTTAATATATTAGAATGATAGCAATTTTAACCTATTCTGCACTAACTTTGGACTGGTGTAAATGACTATTCATGATGTACAGCAACTGATATCAGGCCCACAATCTGAATATACCCTAATTAAAGAAATACATTCCTTTTTTCTTCTGAAATGAGTCCCAGAGTCTCAACTCTGCCTGAGCACAGCTCGTGCAGCTCTGTCACCACCAATACTTCTGTGCAAGTAGAAATTCTCCCATTGAAATGTGCATCTCTGACCAGTTTAAGGACATTTTTTGCTTGTATTTACCGAAATAACATAAAGTAGCATAAGCAGGAGAGAAAATCTGGCCTAAAGTGATTTGCTATTTATGGACCAGATTTGATTGAAATTGATAAATTATTCAGCCTGGAGCTCTAATGCAAACCATTCATTTATGTACAGCATGCTGAAAAAGAATTACTAAATGTAACCTACTGCCATTTAATACTGTAAATATAATTGTACAGAAGGTTCAGATTATAACTTTGATTCTTAGATAAATTATAAGAAATAAAACTACGCACTATAAAATCATACACTGGCGCCTTAAGTTGCCAGTAAACAAACAATGATAAGCAAAAAGTGGATTCTACGATGCATCTTTCCTTACTCATGAATTTTCATATTGCTGTATTAGTTCACACGTGGCTCTTTTCCATAATATACAGTAAGCTAAAATATCTTAAACATATTTTCTGCATGTTTATGATGCCAAATAATAAATATGTTAACTTCACAAATTCAGACAGCAATTTACTTATGAGGAATACATATTTATTTTCTTCTAGCTATTGTGATGATTTATCTACTTTCAAAAATAAAAGTTTAAACATTGATTGAATCCCAAATATTAATAACCTATAATATGATTTAAGGATTTAAATGGTCTCAGTGATGTTCTGACCAGCTTGAAGTCAATGGCAGCTTGGCCATTTATATCAATAAGGTTACGATTTCACCCCTCTCTGCAATGCTTCAAGGAGCTAAATTGATTTGAAATCTGATTCCATACATTTTTATTATAACAGTGATTCCAAAAATCCTGAGAGACTAAAATACACAGTGAATTTATGGCATGCATACCTATCATACTATATTTCTTAAATAATAAGAATAATAATCTGATTTGGACATTCATCTCCTGACTAGTATGAGTTTTAAAGGATGACATCAGTTAACTGTCCAATATATTTCCCTGTTTATTCAGTCTTAGAAAAGCTTCTCATATTGAAAAAAAATCCAAACTGCAGGTCTGAAGAAAATTGATATAATTTTCCTTCCTATAACATGAACAATATTAGATCAATTTTATATTTGTCAAGATGAAAATACTGAAAGTATTTACATGCTTTGGTATAATCCACTCGATTACAATACAGAAGCAACATTTTCCAAAGGGCATCAGAAAAAACACATAATAGGCCTAGCTCAACATTGCAATTTCATGTCAGTGTAGCTCTGTTGGCATCAGTGGAATTATATTGGTGTACCAGTGGAGTAACACAGCAGTGAATCCAGACAAATATTGCTGAATGATACATTTTGCATTTAGATCTCTGATATAACTTGAAAACTCCCAGGGACTACACATGTAGGGGTGTTGAAAAACATGTTATTCCAGTAGAGTTCAATATTAACTTACAAAAAAAACCTTACTTTCTGCTTATCTGCCTTTTTCTGAGGGACTAACATTGTAAAGAAAGTGTGTGGCAGGCCAGATTTTTCTGACTTGTCATGTTCCATAACATCTGAGTAAATTGTTTTGGAGCCAGAGTTTATCAGAAAGTATTTTTTCCAATGAAAAACTTTTTATAAGAAAGAAAAACTTTCATTTTTCAAATTAATTATTTGAAATTCTTTTGGGGCCTCATAGAAAAGCAATTTTTGAAAAGTCTTCAGTGAGTCAACAGAAAACATTTTATTACTTCTATTTGAAGTCTTAAGGACTTGGATACTATAGCATTGGGTGAACCAGTTCAGGGATAAGGGATATAAACAAAACCCACCAACATTCTCCCATTTCTTTTACAAGCCAACTTGAATGAATATTTTTTGTTCTAAAAATTTTTGGGTACTTTTTTCTTCCATTCCCATATTCTAAAATTCTAGATCATATAAACACTGTCTTCATAAAATGCACAAACCAATTTGGCAGTCTCAAGAGGTTGATATAAATATCATATAGCATCCAAATCTGCTGAATTTGATGCAAACCAAAGCAGAGATTGAAATCTTTGGAGATTTTCCCTCATTAAGGCATATTTGTATATTAACAGAATTGAGTATACTAATTCAGATTGTTAATATATTATATAAATGTATTGCTCTTGCAAAAATCCTATCTCAGACCATTGTTTGACAGACTCATCTTGCTTCACATTCCCCCACTTGCTCCTCATTATCTATTTCATTACACATTAGCTGCTTCCCTGTGCTTTCAAGGCCTATAATGATCTAACACTAACTTATGTATTGTCTTTCATTCACTATCAAGATAACAACTCTCCATTCTAATCAGTTTAGAAGGCCATCTTCTATCACCCACTTGTTACATGCTGCCCCTGTGCTTGGGAGAAGCTCTCCATAAACATTCACAAAGATGTCTCATTACCCACCCCCAAATCCCTCCTCAAAAATCTTCTTTGCTATGATGACTGCAAAAAAGATTACGTTAGTTAGGCCATAGCTGTGGTGAGAACATTGGCTATCATGCTGACCAGCAGTGACTCACTGTTTCTTTATACTCCACTATGTGCTAGCTCATCTTATGCTTTGCTTTTAAGGTTGTTGGTACAGAGATCATATCTGCGTTCTGTATATGTGCAGCACCAAGCATAATGGAGTCCTGATCCATGGCCCATGCTACTAGGTGCTACAGTAATACAAATAATTAATAACAGTAAATCCTTTACCTACTATGACAGGTATGGTAAAATCCATTATATTCCAATTCTTCTTTGACTTGGAAGATATGGATATCTACCCATGGAGATTCAGTCTAGAGAACATGTAACTCCATTTTTAAATAGTATGTATCCAAAAACATCCTTTCTTGTCAACTCCCAATACATTCTAGTTTTATCTGGAGGTAGTTTGGTAGTAAAGTGGGAGTAATACATAATTTTTGTAAAATATTAGAAATTAATGTACAGGGTAGGGTTCAGTCCTGATCCCACTCATGTTCTCACGTTCTTTCAATAATACCTCCTTGGTCTGTCACCTTTGGGACCTGACTGGTTCTAGATGAGAGATCTTGCTGGACCAAGGGAGGTTATTTCTGCCCCTCCTCCCCTGCTACCAGCTCTCCAGTGCTAGACCAGCTGCAGGCTCCACTGCCCTTCCGGTCATCACCCTCCTCCCCCTTTTTGCCTGCCATGCCAGGCAACCCAGCTCACCATGTGCTGGGCTTCTGCCCCACCAAGCAGTCCAGCTGTGGTGTGCTGGGCAGCCTAGCTAAGCAGCCCCACTGCGGCGTGCCACTCCTGGCTCCTCTAGGCAGCTCTGCTGCAGTGCTCCAGGCTTCTGGCCCTTCTGGACAGCCCAGATGGGGTGTGTTGAGCAGTCTAGCTGAGATATATAGGGTAAATTAGAGCTAAATAACAGCACAGAACACTGAGAGCCAAGACTGGCTGTAAACAAACTTTATGGGACTGCTCAGGAATCTTGGCCACACACATGATACATGAACATTCAGCTAACTAAATCATGCCAGACCATAGATGTTGCTGTACCAGAGAGTGCTGGACTGGAGAGGTTCAACCTGTAGTGGCAAGGATACTAAAAGAGAACAGTGGGGTTAAAATTTGGCTACAATAAATAATGTCCTTTATGAATCTCACAATAGATTTTTTTACTGAATTTGTTTGGATTTTCATCATGCAGATAACCTGACAAAGGATTTTTTTATGTTTGTCAAACCTTGTTCCTTAAATGTCAGGAAGGGTAGGTAGTTTCCTGTGGGTTTTCTTTTTCTACTTAATTTTTTACAGGCTAGACTAAAAGGATAGTACAATAATAAATCATGAGACATAGAAATCTGTGTGGAAAGTGGTGAGTCTCCTAAAATGTCTATATAGACTGTATTTATTGTCATTAAGGTTGTGGAAGGTGAGAGACAGCTCTTTTTCCAAAACTTGAAAATTGAAGGTTCTGTTGATATTTCTCAAAGACTTACAAATTGGTACTAAGGACCAAGGAACAGTGTTACTGGAGACGGGAAGTTTTGAAACAGTGACTGTGAGTACTAGGTTGCACACAGAACATAAATGGAGAACATCTTCAGAAAAATGCTGAATTCTGGGTATTCAAGAAGATTTGGAGCGTAAAGTCCTAGATGTCAGCCTTAGCTAGATTAGATATATTGGTTTTTTTATGCAGCACTTGAGTCACTCTTACAACTGCAGAAAGGATTTCAGAACTCAGGGTTGTCAATAACACGAGGAGTAATGATTGCACAGAGAAGAATGAATCACATGTGACAGATATTAGTCAAAACACTTGATGTATTATGGGAAGGATTCTATATGCTACAGTGGTAAGGTCGGTATTAGACACTCTACAGAAAAGAGAAGTTGCCTCAGATTGTTACTTTTACTGATTCTTTTTTCCCCATTAACAATGAAGCTTTTGTCAAAAATGAGAAAAAGAGTTGTTTTCTTTGGTACATTTATATGTTTCCTGATATGTAAGAACAATTCAAGAGATGGAAGTTGATTTATTAGAGCATGAATGAAGCTGGAAGTACATGTATTTTATCCCCAAACCTCCAAATCTCTTAGGATGATGAACTTATGGATGGCTGTCTTGGGAGACTGTGAGCCAAACTAGGTTGTCATTTAAATCAGTGTCAGGTAATAGGGTTGAGCTTTGCCATTCTCCCCCCTGTGGTACTCACTTCCCCTGCCCTTTTTACCTATATTGAGTGCATCAAGTAGGGAAAGATTATGTGATGAGCAAACCTTGTGCAGTTCATTAAAGCAAATGTAAAAGCCACTGCTCCACTATCTAGATTACTTTCTTTCCACAAGCTGGAGAAAGTTAAAAGTTGTATAGCAGGGTGATCACCCCACTCTGGAGAAATAAGGGTTAAATCCAGCCCTAAGAGAGGGCTGGGACCGTCAATCAGAAGAGAGCTAGAGACCTAAATGGGGCCTGCCTAGGCCTTCTAAAGAGGATGAGCACACACACAGCTGTGGAGTAAGAAGAACCTGGTTGCCTGGAAAACTAGAAAGGGTACCTAACTCAGAACAGTGCAGGGGAGGGCCAGGCAGAGCTAAAGAGCTCTCACCAGACAGACTTCCAGGATGAGGCTCTGTTCTTACATTCTGGGGGGAAACTAGCGCTCCAGGGAGGCACTGGGCAGGAGAAGGCAGCAGGTCCACTCCCCTTGCCAATGATGAGTGGCCATTTCAGACTACAGTTTGCCCCAAGGCAGGGGTTAGATGATAACTGGCAGTGGACCACAGAGGCAAGGTGAGTAAAGGTGTTGGGGCTCCTTGGGAGGGGAGTGAGGAGGCACTGCCGGAGGGCAGTACTGTGAGGGAAGGGGCACTGTGGGCTGTGAGGGACATGGGGATTGACGAGTAATGAAGACAATAACAGAAGACAGGTAACTGAGAGTGAGGCACTCCTGAACAGGAAACACTCCAAGGCTGGAAGAGCTAATCCCCGAATAGACCAGCAAGAAGCACCACACACATGAGTACTTGAACTGATTCAAACTGGAATACTAAATGAGCAGCACTGTAGATCTATAGGGGTCAGATTCTGCTATCATTTAACCCAGCATAAACCTGGATTAGCTCTGCTGAAGTCAATGAACAGTTGACTTCAAGGTAACTATGTTGAGGATCTGACCCAATGCATTTACTTTGGATTTACATTATTGTAATTAAAGAGAGAATCTGACTTGTGATCAGACCCATAGTATACAAACATTAATAAAATGTAGCTGATCTTTAGGTTTGTAAAGTGGGTCTCTTGGTTTGTTGTTGTTGTTTTTTAATCCATCACTTAATTTATTATAATAAAACTAAAATTTATTCTCAGGCCAATGATTCTCTGTGTAAAGAGAATAAGGCTAAATTAATAAATTTTATTCTATATGTATTCAATTTACAAATGAATAACATAAAACAATGAGAAAAGGAAATAAATCATATCATCTTAGTAAAATTAAAAATCAATTTTAATTGATTCACAGAAAAGCATTGATCCAAGATCATGAAATTTATTTACAAAGATATACATTTTTTGTTTCTATATGAATATTCCAAGTGCACTTCCAGTTCATTGAATGTTGTATGCAGTAGCAGCCACTTGAAACTTTATAATTGTTGTTTGCAAGTGGAGATCCCTATTAATATATAAAGGAAATATGACAAATAACACTGTTACCCTGGAAAAATGGTAACACTGTCAACTATTGCCACAATTACTGGATTGTACATGTTCTATTTTTTTTTCTTTTTTGTGAATATCTGCAAACAGATCACAATTTTTGCAGATAGATTCATTATTCAAATTTACACATTTGATTTCTATTCCCTCTGAATATTCAATAGCTGATTCAAGTTATATTGAAAATTCAAGTTATGTTGATTAGTTATAATTGGCCACATGAATCACATATTATTTGTTTGCTAAATGGAAGGATCTAACTTGTAATCATCTGGAAGGGGGTTTAAAGAGGGCACTGGGATGTTCAATTTACATGAGAAGGCAGCAAGGAAACAAAATTAAGGAATTTTAAATATGTTTCTTCCTGGTACATTGTAGGCTGTGAGGCCATCACTTCCTGTCAGTCTCTGAGGGAGGCCATGTGTCCTTGCTGTCACATACCTGTAACGGTGAGCTCAAATGGAGGAATTAGAAACATCTAGTGCATTAATACTCCAGCAAGGCAGAACAGTAAGGCAGTCTATGAGCTCAGGTCCTCAGTTGGGGAGTGGGGGGAAAGAACAAAGGCTCAGACAGATTGGCTATGCAATCTAGGAGTCCCAAATAAGAATAAGCACCAATAAAGTTTAGAGGCTCAAGTAAGGGAGCCTGAGGAGGACAGACCTCCTGGCCTAAGGATGGAAGTACTGCCACCCCAGGGGTGGGGTACCAGGGGCAATAGCCCAGAGACCTAACAGTGTTGGAGCAGTCCACTATTGAGTCAGCAGGGACCTGCCTGCAACACATTGACCATATATCAAGCCAACTCCAAACAGAATAAAACCAGCAAATGGTCTGGTAGCACTTTTTAGACTAACAAAACACGTAGATTGTATCATGAGCTTTCATGGACACAGCCCACTTCTTCAGATGACCAGAGTTATCAGACTAAGGGTATGTCTACACAGCAAAGTTATTTTGAAATAACAGCTGTTATTTCAAAATAACTTTTCTAGCATCTACACAAACCAACTGCTATTTCGAAATTAATTTGAAATAGTGGAGGGCTTATTTCAAAATTGGTAAACCTCATTCCACGAGGAATAGCGCCAATTTTGAAATTGCTATTTCGAAATAAGCACTGTGTAGACACTGATTTCAAAATAGGGGGCCTCCAGCCCTTCCCAGGGTGCCCTGCTGGCCGCCCTGGCCACAAGATAACTTCTGACCTGATGCCCTGCTGGAACCAGTTCCAACTGGCCTTAAATGCGATTCAGCATCCAATCAGTGTGGATGCACTATTTTGTAATAGCAAAAAGCTATTTCAAAATGCATTTTGTGTGTAGACGCGTTATTTCAAAATTAGATATTTCGAAATAACTATTCAAAAATAGATGTTTCGAAATAACGCTGTAGTGTAGACATACCCTAAGGGTATGTCTAGACTACATGCCTTTGTCGCCAGAGGCATGTAAATTAGACTACCCGACATAGTCAATGAAGCCGTGATTTAAATATCCCCGGCTTCATTAAAATAAAAGTGGCTGCCGCACTGTGCCAGCTCAGCTGATCATCGGCACAGTGCGGCAGTTAAGACGCGGATTGGTCGACAGGCAACGCCTTTGTTGACCGCTCCCTTATGCCTCGTGAAACTGCTAAATCCCGGCTTCATTGACTATGTCGGGTAGTCTAATTTACATTCCTCTGTCGCCAGAGGCATGTGGTCTAGACATACCCTAACAGACTAACTTGGCTACCCCCTGAAGCTTCCAAACAGAATGTTGCTTGGTTTCCCTAGGCTGCTTCCTATTCTTCCCCGCATGTGCCTACCTGCATCTGTCATCTTATTGAGCTCTGGCCAGTCCATAGCCCCAGCAGCTCCTCAGCATCTCAGTCAGCCATTGATCTTCCAGAAAGAGCACCGGAAACTTCTATGTAAGCTCCAGCTGGCAGGATCTTCTGTAGTGGCCTCAGCCAAACAGAGCTGTTGGGCTCACCTCTTATACTTCCCCTTCCTGTCCTACCTTTCTGTTTCCAGAGGCTCTCCTGGTTCAGCCAAGCAAGGGTGCTTTCTGTCACTGTCTGAGGGAGACCATGCCTACATATAGTTCCTAGAAAAACTAGGCCACTGTAAAATGTCAATACAGAAAAATGTAATTGTCTCTACTCATGGTCACACAAAGTAATTGCATGTGCATACGCCCTTAACAAAATGCAGTCACGCATTCTTGTCTATCTCTTTTGTGTACTTCTCTGTAAGGCTCTGGCAACGAGTTTTGGAAACCCTTGGCTCATGCTGTGACAGCAGTGTTCAATTCCATTGCATTGCATTTAATGGTCTGTAATTTTCTTTTATCATCACACTCTGTGTCACAAAGTAACCATGTGCAGTCTGTTGCTTATCTTACCCATTCTAATGCCTATTTTCCATAGCTCTGTACTGTGTCAAATCTATCATTGAAATATAGCATCTCCCATGCATGGAAGCTTTGAATTCACTATTTGAGAATATGCAATCACTTAAGGGTCAAACTTCACGTTTCATGAGCATTCATGTGAGTAAAACTCAATTGGTTGAATATTCATGGAAAACAATCCCAAAAGAGACATGAAAATAGATGAAACCTCATTTTTAAATTGCAAGCAGCTACTCACAACAAATATTTTGAGGTACTTGATTAGTTCCTGTAATTTGTTTGTGATTCTACATTCAAATGGATTGTTTTAACCTGAAATGAAGTGATCTGTTAATTAAACATGTTGCTTTATGCAATAATAATGTTTACCACTATACATTTTTGTAATGTTACCAAATGTAAAATAATATATAAAGAAACAATTCTCTCAACATCCCTCAGCTGTATATAAAATAGTTATCAGAAGTAAAGCCAAACATTTTCAAAACTACTTCATTTTAGACACCTAAATCCATATTTTTAGCACACAGATGGTTGGAATCGCCAACATATTGAACACCTGCAACTTCTGAATTCTTTGATTTTCAGAGCAGAAAGTCAAACAGAAGTCATACTGAAGCCAATGGTATTTACATGGCTCGGCACCTCTGCAAATCAGGATGACCTAAAATCCTGATGTTTAAGGTGTATCAAATGGCTAAGTTTAGTTTGAAAATTTGAAGATTTTAATCTAAGGGAGAAATCTGAAATTGCACAGTGACCAAGTGGCATACCTACAACTGTAACTCATTGCCTTGTAATCAGTCCCCCATGTTGCACTACCTCCCTTGGTTGTTTATGAAGCGGTTTGACATATGTCCATACTATAACAAGCTAAATGTTTATTAATATGAGAATTACATTGGTTCATATACATTGCACTGGATTGTTGGTCAAAAATAAAATTGGTTGCTGATAGATGTTTTGACTCTAGAAACTAGACCCTGACTCTAAGAAAGGATCTGTATAAACATGAGAATTGGTATGTGTGGTTCTTTTTGCAGGACTGTGGTGGAGTGGAGAGAGATGATTACATAGACGGTAACAGGTGAAATTGGGTGAATGGGTGAGGAGGTGATTTTAAGGGATTTGATAATTAATCAAAGTTATGGTCTGGCCTAGTACTGAGCACAAAATAAGTGTCAGTCATTTAGATAGTATCAGAGGGGTAGCCGTGTTAGTCTGAATCTGCAAAAGCGGCAAGGAGTCCTGTGGCACCTTATAGACTAACCGAAGTGTTGGAGCATAAGCCTTCGTGGGCAAAGACCCACTTCGTCAGATGCATCTGACGAAGTGGGTCTTTGCCCACGAAGGCTTATGCTCCAACACTTCGGTTAGTCTATAAGGTGCCACAGGACTCCTCGCCGCTTTTGCAGTCATTTAGATAGTCCCCAAGATGCACAGAGGCAGGATTGCTTTCCCAGGATCAGTATGATGCATATACCCTGTTGATGACATACAGTTCTATTCCGCTTCTGACCTGGACAGAGAGGGGGAAAGGCTTAGATGTTGTTGGGCTTTTTTACTCTGCATATAGATGAGGTCTGTGTTTCAATGCAGAGAAGGCTGGGATAATGTTGGGTTCTTTGAGAGAAACAGACAGAGGAGTTGATGGCTTTTGCAATATTACCCCACAACTGAAACTCTGACTACCATTTGTAAACCAAGTTCCCATTCTGAGGTGATTTTGGATGCTGGTTTCTCCTGGATCACCAGATAATGTAGGCTGACCATATTGGGACATTGTGCGGGGTTAGCCCGAGTCATATGGCATCAGTGTTTGCCTGTGCAACTTTCACTCCCCAGGTAAGGCTGTCCTGAGTGCCCCTCCTGTGCAGGGTTGGTGCAAGCCTCCCCCCCCCCACTTCTTGTTGGGTTGGGCGATGTTGGGTTGTAAACTGTGCCTCTTTTTAAATTTCTCAACCTACACCTTGTTTGTGGTGAATGAAATTGCATGGTCATATCTTCCCCCTTCACCATTTGGTGTTTGCACAAAATGCTTCCACAAGATCACAGCCTTTTAAATTACAGCACCATTCACAGGGGCTCTTTTTCTTGTGCCATGTCTTCTATTCAAATGCTTAATGCCTTTTCCCTTTTCTCAGATATGAGATCATGACTGACACATGACACCTTCATACAAGCTGGCACACTTCCAACAACTCTGTCCCTTATGTTTTCTCCTTTTTAAAAATATAACACACAGGAGACTGTATATTCTAGTTTCTGAGGCTTCACTACAACCACTCACAAGTTCATCCAATAATTCAACTTTCTGGCTTAAAGTCATCCCCCCTTTCCCCTTTTTAGCCTCTTGACCACTATCTGCATCACTTGATTTTCTTTTTGGTATCATAATGAAGGGGGTATGTTAATTTAACAACTGTAATTTTTTTTATTAGAACACACAGAAAAAGTATCAGGATGCTGTATCATGTGCTTGAGCTGGTGTGGTGCAGCACACCATGAATAGGTGAAACTATGGATGGTGAGGACTGCCTGTATATCACCAACATAAATCTTGGGCAATTGATTTATATACAAATGAAATACAAGGAGATGAAATTTACCCCTTTCTTCATGCTGGTGTCAGGATATCTCTGCAGCACAGCTTCCTTGTAATTGTCAGTCTAGTTTATGGGCTGGACTAAGGCACAGTTAATTACACAACTGGAGTCGACATATCTCACATTGAATTTTCACACCCTTCATACAGTGGGAGTCTGATAGGAGCAAACACTCCCATTGAGTTCCCTTATTCCTCATGAGGAACAGGAGTACTGGCACCAACGGGGACACCCTCTGAGTTCAATTTAGTGGGTCTTCACTAGACCCACTAAATCGGACCCCAGAAGATCAACTGCGGCATAGCGTAGCATAGGCCTGGTGTAGCATAACTTCTGCGAAGCATAGGCCTGGCCTAAGTATGCTGTTTCTCCTCAATACTTTCCCTGGGTGTTCACGTCACTGGTTTTATATACATTTAGATATGCTGAATCATCCCCTGGATTTTCCCTGGTATACCTTACAACCATCTTATATGCAGGGCCAATATAGTTTTATCATATGTCTCACTGAATTTGTTGTATATAACCTTATAGAAGTTCTGTAGACTGTGAATTCATATCCATAGGTGATATAAATTGGCTTAGCTCCACTGAAGTCAAGGAGTTATGTTATACACAATTTTCTGAACCTAAAGCTCTTATTAAGTTTTACTCTTGGTGAGGTGGTGGCAGGAAATAAATTGATGGCAACACAGCTATCCAACTGGTAGGTGGTTGACACAAGTAGTGGAAGAGGGATTTTACTTAAATCTACACTTTATTTAGACTGAAGCACTCAAACACATCTGTAACAGATTAGTAAAACATGCCAACCCTCAATAATTACCAAAATCTGGAGTGGTTTGAGTGATTCAGAAACAGTTATCTCATGGTCAATCTTTCATCTGAGGGTGGGGATCCTCAGATATGTCCACAAAGTTATTCAAACAGCCCAAACTTCTCCTCCCTTATTTATTCTTGCTAGTATGACAATAACATGCAATTAAAAATTATAAAACAAGCAATTTCAAAGGTCAATCAAGAGATTTCCTCAAACTGTTAATTTAAGAGGTGTGTTTATGCAAAGTCCATGTGCTTAAGGGCATAACACATTCTGGAGGGCAAATATAGATAAGATTCCTGTTTTCTAAATCACATTCCTCACCAATCCTTAGGAATCAAGCTATATTCCTAGTTTATGCAGACAAATCTTGGGGCGTGTAAGGGAGGGCTGAGATTGCCTCCTTTTCTGGGAAAGGACAAGACTTACTGACTTTAAGGAAAATTTTCTGGGTCCTAAAGCCCACATCAGGAGAATGAGGTCTTTTTTTCCACTTTACCAAGGGTGCAGGGTCAGTACAATGCACAGTGATGGCAGTGTTTCAAGACAAAGGTAAAGACATTGAGGCAGTTGCATCTCACTGCCAAGTCTTAGACACTAATCCCAGCGTGGGAGATGCTTGAGAAGACAACTGCTTGGGAGATGACAAAAAGAAACTACAGATATGAAGGAGGGGGACTTCTTCCCATCATTACCATGTACCTGTTAGTCTATGAAAATGAAAAAAGATCCTGAACCAAGTGGAAGAGGGTCTGCTACTCACCTTTACTCTGACAGGCTACGTCTATACCACACACTTCTTGCGCAAAAGCCTATGCAAATGAAGCACAGATTAGCATATTGCTGTGCTTCATTTGCATAATTAATTTGGGGCCATTTTTGTGCAAGAAGCTTTTGCACAAAAAGGAGCTGTGTAGACGGCTCCTTTTTGTGAAAAAAAACCCTCTTGTGCAAGAGCCATTCTTCCTGAAAAAATGAGGAAGAATGGCTCTTGTGCAAGAAGGGGGGTTTGTGCAAAAAGGAGTTGTCTGCACAGCTCCTTTTTGCGCAAAAGCCTCTTGTGCAAAAATGCCCCCTAATTAATTATGCAAATGAAGCATGGCAATATGCTAATCTACATTTAATTTGCATAGGCTTTTGCGCAAGAAGAGTGCAGTGTAGACATAGCCAGAGTGTGGGGAATGAAAGGCCACCTTCAGTGGGGTGAGGGATTAGACCACAGAGTCCTTTGCTCCAAACCCCATGCAAAGTGCAGTGGACAAATAAATGTGATTATTGTGGAGGTTTGAAGAATCTCCCATCATAACATCTCTTCTTTTAAAAGCAGTGCATGGTTAAGAGCCACTTCACAAGGAAACAGACCTAGACCTATTTCCCTTTGGTCCAACGAATGCTGGTTTGTAATACTTTCAGGGAGGTTGGGGAACCTCAGCTCATCATTGAAGCAGGTGACCCATCGAGAAACAAAGGACTGCCACACATCTTCCCTTGAAATAGCATAGAAGGGGAAGGTCTTAAGTTTATACACAAAGGTTGTGGGGTAACAATGGTAAGGAACATGTGAAAATTCAGCCTCAGAGGTTCCAAAAAGAAATTATGCAGGATGGTTGACAAATGACTCTATATGTCCTTTTGAAGAGTGTATGCTGACTTGCTAGCAGAATGTTTATTATGTACATACTTGAAATATGAACTTATGAAAGGTAATGGCAGAAACACCATCAAGGAAATAAACTTGTTCAAGAAATAAATTAAGGTTCTCCTAGGCTGCCTGCCAATCACCCTAGTTACACCCACTTCTTTAGGAAGGAAATGTAACAGACATAACAATATCCTGCAATAGCCTGGATAATATCTTTGGAGCCCTTGTATTAAAAATATAATTGGTTATATATTAGTGTGCAACTGTATGTAAACTCTGTAACATAGGGGGATGCTAATGTAATTCCTGTAACACAGCACATGTATTTGTCTATCAATTCCAGTAATTATTATATGTTGTATATGGTTTTCAGTCCATTTAACAGGTTTATTTCTCATCCATATTTACTTAAAATATTTTAATTTTGAATACAGGACAGGTGGTTTGCATGCAACAGATTTGTTGCACTAACAGGCTTATTCTTAAGTCAGCTATTTATATACATGGATTTCTAGGTATTCTAGCGTAACCACTCCTGATTCATACTCCAACATTTATTAACTAATAGTAAATCAACAGTAATTGATCTGTTCCTAATTGTGCTGACACATAAAACTGCCAGGGAATTTCATAATTTATTGAGCACTTCTTAGCTTTCTGCTCAAGAAATATGAAGGTCACGAATCTTGAAGTTATTGCAAAAACTAATTTTGAGATATATATTTTTTCTCTATGAAAGACTATGCTTAGTGTTGTATGTCTTCAATTGTCAGTATAGCACTATCCCCATAATGTATTGAATTCCTGAATTCAATAAATAAGCATGAAACTGGAAAAAATTGTGAAAGACAGTTTAGTCATTCTTGACACAGAAAGAATTTTTGGATCTGATAATTTGTCCTAATGGTGTACAATTTGGAAAAAAAAAAGACACAGATTACTGGCACAGAGATGAACTATGATGTCAAATGTAAAATATTGAAAAGGAAAATTCATTTATAAAGGACCATGCCCTAGATGCCTGCTTTAAAATCCCAGTGATTTCAGTGGATTTTCTACACATGGAATAAAGTCAAATGTGATCCCTAAAGATTAAAATTTAAGATTAAACTTCCAGATTTATACAAACAAAAGTATAGTTACTGAAGATTAGATAGGGCTGTAAAGTTAATTTTGTCTGGTTACTATGTGTTGTGTATAAATTTGCATGCATAAAACTATGGACATGCCATCACAAAGGCGATAATCAGCTTACTGCAAAGTGAAGAAAATCTCACTCTGCCTGTGCAAATCTGTGTGACCTGTTCTACTGACTATTAGAAGCTAGAGCTTCAGTGATTATTAAAAAGATGGACAGTTGTGATGATGGGCAGATTTAGTAATACTTCCTTTCAGCTCTTAGAGCGCATCTTGCTCTCAATCCACCAAATCAACTCCAATTAATGTTATAGCATGCTGATGAGGATGTCAATGGAGCTTTCTTAAGATTCTAGACAGAGACATCCCTCAGTCTCAAGGCCAGACTACAGTGATGTATTTTATTGTGACTACATTTCCAAGCTCCATTCTAATCTTAGTAAATATGGGTGAATCACTTACTTCCTCTATTTTAGATTTCCCATAATGTTTACTTATTTTTAAAAAGGGTATTATGAGGGCTAATTAGTTTTTGCAATATTAAGAAGGCAAAAAGTACTATGTAAATGCCTAGCATTACAATCTACATGCAGGAATACATTAACTAGTCTCTTTGTCCCATGGGATATTTCTCCCTGTAGTCTTCTGAGATTTTTCTTCCACTAACCCAAATATATTCTATATTAAATCTTGCTAATTATTACTTATAAGTTTCATTTATCAAGAATTGGCCAATCAAACTCCATTGCTCACAAAAAAAGCACTTTCCACAGATGACTAGTTGTTACATCCATGCAGTCTTTCTCCTGATTCACAGAAACTGAGCTGTTTAACAAACCAAAACTGTCAATGCTGATCTAAATTATCCACTAGTGTAAATAGTGAAGATTCATGATACAAACACATAGAAATATACACAAATATCTTAGCATTTGCATCCACTGTATTACATATCCTGATATATATATAGCGTTATGGACCTAGATGTTTTCAGAGAACATATTAATAGACCCCTAATTCTAGACATTGGGAAGAAAGATGGTAACCTTTATGAGGTCCTCTCTGTTAAGAGCTTCAGCACAACTAATGACATCAACATGGTGACCATGGTGTATACCAATCTGATCACTTAGCCAAGATGCTATGCAAACAGAAAATCAATGCCCTTGTGCCATTAGATAATAAACAAGCATCAAAATATTACATTCAAGAATGTCATGTAATGGCAATCAATACCACCCAACACATGGATTGGAAAATTTTATGAAGGAACAGTTCTGGAACATCTTCTCAAGATCACAAGAAGAACTGGTGAACTTGCACCTACCAACAGCCTCTAAATGTTGTCTGTCCCTTACTGGTTCTTCCAAATCACAGCCACCCTTGAATATGGATTAGATACTTCAATAGCTGTCATTCATCATGTGAACAACTTTTTGAATGGGCCTCAAATCAGGACAAGCACCTAGTATTTGATCCCATACAGCTAGGAAGATGTCATTGCATGCGATGGAGAAAAGACTACTCATGGCATCTGTGCTTTGTGTTCTGTGTCTGGAATGCATGACGTCTAGTAGCAGAACAATCTGTCCTTTATGATTTTCCTCATTGCAAGCACATTCTTATCAACATTGGTGATGCGTAAGGAGAGTTCAAGGGGGCCACGTGCGCCCAGAACACTGCAGGTGGGAGGGCCAAGGGGCCAGAGCCTGAGGGGAGCCTGGGGAACTACCAGCTACTGGCTGGCACCCACAGCAGGAGTCCCCCTCCTCCCCTCACCGATGGCTACAGGGAGAAGTGGAACAATGTGGCTCCACTCCCTGGCTGCCAGCGTGTCACTCAGGAGTGCCGGTGAGTGCTTCCAGGGGTCTTGCCTCTTGGCACTCCCCTAGGGGAAATGAGGCATCACTGGGGGAAGCAGCTTGGGGAAAGAGGTGGGTTGGGGGTAGAGAAGAGTTGGGGTGGTGTGGGAAAGGGGGGGGGGAATGGAACAGAGGGGGCATTGTCCTGGATCTCCCCCAGGTGGTGTGGGGAGGAGTCACATGGGGAGAGGTCATATGGCCGGTGCTTCCTCTCCCCCATGTCCTTCTTCACCAGTAACCCCCGTTAGTCATAATATCTATTGGTTTCCAAATCTCCCTCATTTCATCACTACCAAAACTGCATAGGAACATTAGAAATGCATATCAGAATGGATACATGGAAATCAAATAAAAAGGGGGTTACCAAATAATAGCAAATGTAGCCAGTTATGACAGGTTCATCAACCTTCTTAAAATGGTTGAGAAAAGGAACATCTCCATGTCTACTGGAAAGTCTACTCTCCCCGGTGGTTGGCAGTTAGTGAGGTGATCTGAAAGTAATACAGGCCAACAGATAACATGTTGCTGAAATAGCACTCCTGAAATGTCAGAACTCCACCAGATGAGAGAGCTCCACCAAGCTATATAGAGCTTACTAGATTTCACTTACTCAAACAGGAAAGCCTGGAGGCTTCTATGTAATTTTCGAAGGTGTTTCCCCTACCCAAACAGAATGCCATATATCACAGCCAGCACCACTGCCACCCAGATGCTCCTGAATTCCTGCGCTCAAACAAATCAGCATCACAAAAGGAAAGTGAAAGGAGAAATAAAGCGCTATTTAACTGCACAGCAACAGCAAATCAATCAAAGCCATTCACTAGTAAAGAAATGGACAAGGCCTTAACACTCATCAATCCTGGCAAGACTGCAGGCCAAGGCAACATCTTCCCACAATTTCTGAAATACCTAAATCAGCTGACACTTCTTTTCCAATGTGCTTGGTCAAGCACATAAGGTATGGCAAAAGGCAAAGGTCTCTGCCATCCTGAAACAAGGGAAAAGAGCCAAGAAATTATGTTCAATATCATTAGTATGCGTAATGCACAAGCTCTTAGACAAGATTCTACTCCACACATGAGTTGTTATAATCATCTTTAAGGACTACATCCCTAAAGAGCAATCTGGTTTAGATTGGGACAAAGCATCTACAATCAGGTAACTACACTGACTACCTACATCAAAAGTTGGCTATCAACAGAGGCTCAAAATAGCAGTTGGCTTTATGGACTTGTCCTCAGCATATTACATGGTTTGGAAGGACAGCCTGTTTCTGAAAGTGTCAGAAATAGGGTGCTGCAGATCATGTTTCCTCCTGACAGTTATGCTCACCAAATACAAATTTCATATACCTTCAGTGCAAGAGACCAAAAGACCTCATTTAACAACAGGTTCCCACAGGTAGATACCTGCCTTTTTCTCCATTGCTCTTTAAGATGTATATTATCAACTCAGTACAGAATTTGGGATACACAGCCAATCTAAGCAAGTAATTTCACTCAAGTGGAGCATATCCTCATAGACAATCTCAAAAATGGAAGCATAATATAGGTTCTGGAGACTCTCATGGCACCCTCATAAAATCAGCTCTTGAGCAAGAGCATTCAAAGAAATGACTCAAAGTCATCTTATGCAATGTCAAAGTCAAGCATGAGGATTTTCTGAAATATCTGGCGATGGCTCTGAATCACAGCATCACATACCACCAACATCTGATGAAGACTGCTGTCACAGGAAAGGCTAGGAACAATATAATACACAATCAAGGCAGGGCCAGTTGGAGAGCAGATGTTCAGACCTTGGAGACAGCCATCGGGGCATTTGTTTTCTCAGCTACTGAATATTGAATGCCAATATGGGCAGGCAGCTTACATACAAAACTCTTTGATGTGCAATTGAACAGTGTTATAGGAATTGACACAGGCATGCTGAAGTTAACACAGACAATCTGTAGTCCTATCATTGCACATATTTAACTACCATCCTTCCAAAGTGAAACAGCTTTTGGTTAGCAGCCAAAATTCTTAAAACCTTAAAATTGTCACTGAAAGACAACTCCCAGAAGCTTCCAAAAATAGCAGAATCAAGAATTAAGACCTGATTATAGATCCTACAAACCAGCCACCTGGCTTCAACATGCCATGTAAAATAAGGATCACAACGAACTGCATCAGAACTTTACATGAGTATACAAACACCTACTTCACAAATGAAAAATTAATGACAGCCTATTATGTGAATGTGGAAAAGACATCCAAAGAAATGTAGTTAACCACTTCCTTCTCAGGTCCTTCTCTGGATAGTCAGCCTTAGTTCATTCCATGTCACTGGCAGGCACAGAGTGGATGACAAAGTTGTATGTTGACCTTTATTGTTGCTTTGAAAGTTGTCATATGAAAGAACAAATGGTGTTATATAAAACAATGCTTCATTTTGACTACGTCTACACTACAGGTTTTGCTGAAAGAGGCAATGCAAATGAAGCGCCAATTAGCATTTTCTCATGCTTCATTTGCATAATCTTTTCCGATCCGTTTTTGCGCAAGAGGTTTTTGTGCAAAAACAAGCAATGTGGATGTTTCCTTTTTGTACAAAAAACCCTTATAACCCTCCCCGGGGCATAAGGATCTTGCGCAAAAAGGGGGCTTTGCGCAAAAAGGAAATGTCCACACTGCTTCTTTTTGCGCAAAAACCTCTTGCAGAAAAATGGCTCGGAAGAGATTATGCAAATGAAGTGCGAGAAAATGCCAATCAGTTCTTCATTTGCGTTGCCTCTTCCGGCAAAACCCATAGTATAGACGTAGCCTTTGTGTATAATACTGAATCTCACTGAAGATGAAGAGAGTGTTCCCATTAAATAAACTTTGGATCTGGCCTTGGAACGCCATATTCTGGAGCTCAGTATTTGAAGGTTTTGGATATGTTTTTTCTAGAATATCTGTTATACATACCTAAAAGAAACCCTTTAAATGTAGATGAACTGCATCATTGTAAGACTAAAAAAATATAATTAATTCACAAGCAGTTCTTGGATACAGCAAATCATACGAGGTTATAGGTGACAAGAATGTTTCTTTTCATAAATACGCAGTGTACATTGATCAATCACTTCCAATCATTAGAAAATGTAGGCAACTTTAGCAACCAATACATATTGTCCAATTTTACTACTCACAATTAATATGCCAATAAAAAGGATTGAAAAAATGACTTAATAAACAAGATATATGAACAAAAGAATCAGCTGGCTCATAGCAGCACATTGTCTCTGTTCTAATTTAGGAAAGCCATATAACTAAGTGCAATGAATTAAACTAAAATGCTTGAACATTCTATGATAAATTACTTTCATATTTTCTTTAAATATGCAATCATTACTTTCATCAGTGGTACTCCTTAATCTTCATTAATTGAACATGGAATGTTAAGTCTTTGGAGACCAGCAAATAGAATTCTGACATAGTCATAGAACTTGACTAATTAAAAATATTTTTGCCACCTTGTCAATTCTAAAGAAAGTGCAAAGCAGGATTTGTGAGAGCAAAGAGAAGAAATCTGTTCAATACAAGGAAAATACAAATTAACTGGTATAACTTTCTTGACAGAGTTTGAAAACTCCACTTTCACAAGAAAGTGCCACCAGTTTCTGCATAATCTAAGCTTTAATTTAAAATTTTACATTTCAAGTCCTTATGGTTTTGAAGAAAACCTTCCAAATATGAACCAAGAATAAACCATTCCACTGTTGTCATCGTGAGCTTGCAGACACATAGCAGTGGTTCCTTTGCTCTTCCTCCTACTTTTCCAGCACTGCAGCCAAATGAAAATTAGCCAGTTATCAGTTTTCACTGATTTGATTCAGAGTCTTGTGGGCAGCATTGAAAGTGACAAGATTCTTATCACTTTTATTGTGATTTTTTTGGGCACTACAATTATTGACCTAGAAAAAGGACTCAGAACTGAAATCTTGAGAATATATAAAATACCAGTAGCAATTCCCTTATATCAGACAGGTCTGATAGGTATAGGAGAAGAGAAGGAGTTTGTCTGGGATAGATCAGGGAGAACAGGAAAAGAGAGATATAACGCTTTTTTTTTGGAAAAAATTGCGACTTCAAAATTCTTAAACAGAAAAATACCAAAAAATTGAGACCCATATCAACAAAAGGTTTTAGTTGCCTAAGTCTCAGAGGAACCTCTGAGATTCTCAAACCTGCTGCTCAGCTGCTGCCTAGCCCTGGAGAGTCATAAAGCACCTATATTTTCATCATAAAAGTCTCCTAGCTTCCTATGTTACTTCATCTCAGCATGTGCTTGACACAGTCTAAGTGGCTGGGCACAATATCATGCCTATATTCTCACAGGAGCCTCACATCCCAGGTAAAGATATGTGTTCTCTTTCATATCGCGCCAAGAGCACAGGTAATCTCAAAGCATGCCTAAGTCTCCCTTCTAAACTTTAAACTAGTAATTTAAGGTACTGAGAGAGGATCTGAAAGTCACCGGTTCAGTCTTCCCTTCTTCCTAATTAGGTAGTGGGCATTGAGGTTGAGTTTCTCGCCTTTCCATTACCTGCCTTAACTACAGGCTAGTTTGAAATGGGACACACTCAACCAAGCCTGTTGAAGCTAAAAAGCCCCTTTAGAGCAAAGGGACTCTATAGTCTCATGGTTAGAATGCTCACCTGCAGCAATAGGCTATCCAAGTTATAATCCCCTGTCCTTATCAAATGTAGGAGGAAATCAAATTAGACTCTTCTACATCCCAGTGGAGTGTTTTAGCCATTCACAGTAGAGTTACACTGTCTGGGTTACTGTGCATTTAATTATTTATAGAAAGAGAAATGCAGATTCCACTCAGTGATTAGGCACTTAAGGCTTTGTCTACACAGCAGCGTTATTTCAGAATGATTGACGTTATTCCAAAATAATATAGTCTGCGTCTACACACAAGCAGTTATTTCAACATAATGTTAAAATAATTTTGAGTTAGAGGACTGCTTACTCTGACTCCTGTAACCTTCACTGTACAAAACAGAGGTATAATATAATATGAGAAATTTGGCGAGAAAAAATGGGAGAAAAGGAGGGGATACAATAGAGAGGTATAACCAGGGAAAAGTATGAAAGAGAGAATTAAGACAGGTCATAGACATTGATAGATATTGATGGTAACTCATAGACACTGATAGTAACTCAGGAAAATATTAATCATAACCATAGGAAAAACAAAGAAAAGATGCATTATAGCCACGAATAAGAAATCAAAAACCTATAGAACTGGTTGTTTATGATTTGACAAAATTCACCAATAGTTCTTATTTAATTTTACAATAGTCAGTCATATCAATATCAGGCCAAATACCATTTTTCTTAGGTTTGTACATGGCTCCAGTACCTGAGTGTGTTACAAACTTTAATGTATTTATTTTATTGACATTTCTGTGAGGAATGCAAGTACTAATATCCCTATTTCGCAGATGGGAAACTGAGGCTCAGAGAAGCTATGTAACTTGCCTTTTCTGACACAGGGATTTGAACTCCACTTTCTTAAAGCAGAGATCCAACTTCAAGACCACATTTTCTCTATCTATAGTAATCATCAAATAGTCTGGTAGCACTTTAAAGACTAACAAAACACGTAGATGGTATCATGAGCTATCGTGGGCAAAACACATTCCTTCAGATCTTCAAATCTTTTGGGGGGAAATGTGCTGAATAATAAACTTGAAAATGTATTCTCCTGCTATTTCACCAGACCTAGCTGTAAATTACATTTAAAAACAATATTAGATAATTGCTGGACAATGTGTTACAATTAAGCACAGCACATATTTAAAAACACATGAAACTGTTTGATTTTTTTAAGTTACAGGATTGCAGAGAACATGTAGGCACAGATTATTTTTTTACCCTAGCTATAAAGATTAGTTTGTATGCTCCTAAGTGTGAGGCACATTTTCAGGCCCTGATCATTGGACAACCCACCCTTAATAACCTAATATATATATATACATATATATATACACTTTTGCTGTTTTTCTGTAATATAAATGATATAGTGAGAAATATGCATTTATATTACATAATAAAGATTAAATATGGTTTCACAGCTTCTTCTAAGGACAGAGAGGACCATTATGATCATCTAGTCTGACCTATATTATTCACGACAGACTGTATAATAATATAGTCCAAAATAATTCTTAGAACAGATCTTTAGGAAAAAAATCCAATCTTGTTTTAAAAATTGTCAGTGATGGAGAATATGCCACAATTCTTGATAAATTGTTCCACTTGTTACCCTCCTCCTTAAAATTGTATTCCTTATTTCCAGTCTGAAATTGTCTACCTTCAACTTTCAGTCATTGGACTGAGTTGCCCCTTACTCTGCTAGATTGTAAATACAGGAAGGATGGGCTCCACCTAAATCAAAGTGGATCCAGACTGCTGGCACTTAACATTAAAAAGGTCACAGAGCAGTTTTTAAACGAAGAGATGGGGGAAAGCCGATTGGAGTAGAGGAGCATATGGATCGGACAGAGACATCTCTTAGAGGAGAGTCTATTGATAGAGATTCTCTAGGTTTTAGTCAGGAGGAGAGGATGGAAAAGAATAAAGTATGGGACAAATCAGATGAAAAACATTCACATAAAGAATCTGATACATCAGAAAAGGGCAGACAAATAAACAGTGACAAGTTTTTAAAGTGCTTGTACACAAATGCCAGAAGTCTAAAAAATAAGATGGGTGAACTAGAGTGCCTCGTGTTAAAGGAGGATACTGATATAATAAGCAGCACAGAAACCTGGTGGAGTGAGGAGAGTCAATGGGACACAATCATTCTCGGTACAAAATATATTGGAAGGACAGAACAGGTGGTGCGGGTGGGGGAGTGGCACTATATGTGAAAGAAAATATAGAATCAAATGAAGTAAAAATCTTAAATGAATCAACATGTTCCATAGAATCGCTATGGATAGTAATTCCCTGCTCTAATAAGAATATAACAGTAGGGATCTATTATCAGCCACCTGACCAGGACAGTAATAGTGACTATGAAATGCTAAGGGAGATTAGAGAGGCTATCAAAATAAAGAACTCAATAATAGTGGGGGATTTCAACTATCCCCATATTTACTGGGTACATGTCATCTCAGGACGAGACACAGAGACAAAATTTCTTGATACCTTTAAAGACTGCTTCTTAGAGCAGCTGGTACAGGAACCCACAAGGGGAGAGGCAACTCTCGATTTAGTCCTGAGTGGCGCGCAGGATCTAGTCCAAGAGGTAACTATAACAGGTCTGCTTGAAATAGTGACCATAATATAATAACATTTAACATTCCTGTGGTGGGAAGAACACCTCAGCAGCCCACCACTGTGGCATTTAATTTCAAACAGGGGAACTATGCAAAAATGAGGAGGTTAGTTAAACAGAAATTAAAAGGTACTGAAGTAAAATCCTTGCAAGCTGCATGGACACTTTTCAAAGACATCATAATAGAGGCCCAACTTAAATGTATACCCCAAATTAAAAAGATAGTAGAAAAAGTGAAAAAGAGCCACCGTGGCTTACCAATCATTTAAAAGAAGCAGTGAGAGATAAAAAGGCATCTTTTAAGAAGTAGAAGTCAAATCCTAGTGTGGTAAATAAGAAGGAGCATAAACACTGCAAATTAAGTGTAAAAATGTAATAAGAAAAGCCAAAAAGAATTTTGAAGAACAGCTAGCCAAAAACTCAAAAGGTAATAATAAAATGTTGTTTAAGTACATCAGAAGGAGGAAGCCTGCTAAACAACCAGTGCGGCCCTGGATGATCGAGATACAAAAGGAGCACTTAAAGACGATAAAGTAATTGCGGAGAAACTAAATGCTTCAGTCTTCACGGCTGAGGATGTTAGGGAGATTCCCAAACCTGACCCATCCTTTCTGGGTGACAAATCTGAGGGCTTGTCACAGATTGAAGTGTCATTAGAGGAGGTTTTGGAATTAATTGATAAACTTAACAGTAACAAGTCACTAAGAGCAGATGGCATTCACCCAAGAGTTCTGAAAGAACTCAAATGTGAAATTGCAGAACTATTAACTATGGTTTGTAACCTATCTTTTAAATCAGCTTCTGTACCCAATGATTGAAAGATAGCTAATGTAATGCCAATATTTAAAAAGGACTATACATAGAATATGATGGGAGCTAATTTAGCTACAACTAATCAGGAAAGAGATCTTGGAGTCGCCGTGAATAGTTCTCTGAAGACATCTACGCAGTGTGCAGCGGCAGTCAAAAAAGCAAGCAGGATGTTAGGAATTATTAAAAAAAGGATAGAGAATAAGATGGAGAATATCTTATTGCCCTTATATAAATCTATGGTATGCCCACATTTTGAATACTGCATGCAGATGTGGTCTCCTCATCTCAAAAAAGATATACTAGCATTAGAAAAGGTTCAGAGAAGGGCAACTAAAATGATTAGGGGTTTGGAACGGGTCCCATCTGAGGAGAGACGAAAGAGACTAGGACTTTTCAGCTTGGAAAAGAGGAGACTAAGGGGGGATAGGATAGAGATCTATAAAATCATGAGTGGTGTGGAGAAAGTGTATAAGGAAAAGTTTTTTACTTGTTCCCATAATATAAGAACTAGGGGCCACCAAATGAAACTAATGGGCAGCAGGTTTAAAACAAATAAAAGGAAGTTCTTCTTCACACAGTGCACAGTCAATCTGTGGAACTCCTTGCCTGAGGAGGTTGTGAAGGCTCGGACTATAACAGGGTTTAAAAGAGAACTAGATAAATTCATGGAGGTTAAGTCCATAAATGACTATTAGCCAGTATGGGTAAGGAATGGTGTCCCTAGCCTCTGCTTGTCAGGGGGTGGAGATGGATGGCAGGAGAGAGATCGCTTGATCATTACCTGTTCAGTTCACTCCTTCTGGGACACCTGGCATTGGCCACTGTCGGCAGACAGGGTACTAGGCTGGATGGACCTTTGGTCTGACCCAGTATGGCCATTCTTATGTTCTTATGTTCTTATAAATGTATTCCCACTGTGTAAGTAGACCCTACATTCAATATGTACATCTTTTCATAAAGCCATATTCAAATGCATGTTATTTTCTTTCACCCTGCTTACCAGGAAATCCATACTGCACTGTAACGGTGACCTGTCCTCTTTAGTTTTTACAACTTTCTCAAATTTTATGTCATCTGCAAACTTTATAAGTGATCATTTAAGTTCCTGTCTCATTAATAAATATGTTAAGTAGTGTAGAACTAAGAACCAGTGCCGGTGGGATTCAGATAGACACACCTGCTCAGTGAATCCTTGTTTATATTTTCAGACCTAACAGTTCACCAGCTTTTAATCCATTTAATATGTGCTCTGTTCATTTTATATTGTCCTAGCTGTTCAATCAAAATACTGCGTGTTACCAAGTTAAATGTCTTACAGAAGTCTAAGTGTATTATGTCAACACTATACCTTTGCAAATAAAACTTCTGATCTCATTTTAGAAATCAAGTTAGTTTGACAGGATCCATTTTCCCTTAAAGCTGTGTTGACTGGCATTAATTATATTACCCTCCTTTAATTCTTTATTAATTGAATGTCATATCATCCTCCCATTTTCTTGCCCATTATTGATGACAGACTGACAGGCCTATAATGGTTCAGCCTTTTTAAATATTAGCACAACATTATCTTTCTTCCAGTTTTCTGGAACTTCCCTAGTTGTTCCAAGACTTATTGATCATGAATGGTACAGTGAATCCTTCAGACAGGTCTTATAAAATTCTTGTAGGATGTTATTTGAATCTGCTCATTTAGAAATGTTGATTTTAGTAGCTGCTGCTTAACATCCTCCTGAGACACTAACAGAATGGAAAGAGTACTATCTTACCATATGACTGCATCATCTGTTCTTTTCCCAAAGACAGAACAGAAACATTTATTGACACTTCCACTTTTTCTGAGTTATTATTGATATTTCTACCTTTTCCATCTACTAATGGACCAATACCATTGTGAAGATTGTTCTTTCCCTTAATATACTTAAAAAAATTCTTCTTATTGTCCTTTAATCTGTTGGCCATAGATTTCTCCTTCTATTCCTTTCCTTCCCCAGTCAATGTTCTAAGGTTCCTTGCTTCTGATTTATATTCATAATAATCAATTTCCCCTTTCTTCCATTAGTTATATCATATATTTATGGATTCCTTCAATTCCCCTCTAATTCAGATCAGTTTTTTAATCAATATAGCCTTCTTTCTCAGTTGTGGAAGTGGCTTTTGGGGCCTCCAATAGAATCCTCTTAAATAATTCCCAATTATTTTTCACATATTATTGAGGAAATTCTTCTTCTCAAGTCCTTGGATTATGATTGTTTTCAGTTTTGTGAAACTGGGCGCTTTCAAAGAACCTAATGCCCTGTGTATGTATCACAGGCATGTTTTCACATTATAAATATGATCAAGTCATGATCACTGGTTCTTATGCTACTATTAATTTTTGGTTGTGTGATCAGTTCCTCTTTATCTGTCAAACAAGTTAGGTCCTGTTAGGCACATCAGAACTTTATTTATTCTCTTATTCCCTTTGAAGGTGGTAGTATTTTATATATATTCTGTCCAATGCTCAGTTTTTGCTCATGACTTCTTTTTTAAATGATTCAACATCTCAAGCATTTTAACACGTTGATTTTCAGGAAATTGATCTGTCTTCTCTGTCTTTGTAGGCCAGTCATTAGAGGACAATATAATCAGTGCACGTAGGCAGGTCTGACTTTCAACTCAGCAGAGGGCACTGATGCACCCCCACAGATATGTTACAACCACTGTAGCTGACTTGTTACCAGGGGATAGGCAAATATTAGAGGCAATTTGCTTAACAATTAGTAATTCCCCTTGTGACATGAACCATTTAAAATTATTTAATATTAATTAATTAATAATACAATATTTATATTTTTAAGATTTACTTTATTTTATGACTCTTTAAGTTACCTTGTGATGTATCTAAGTTATATGCTCCCTGAGCCCTGTCCCTGACAATGCTGCTAATTGGATATATTAGTCTTTGATATGGTACATTGGAAATTAGGTTAGAAATCGAAAGCAGAAAAATTTCAACAAAAGAAAAAAAAGGCAGGGGAGTCTGAGCAGCTACAAAAAGCATCGAGAATAGTAACCCAGGATATATCAATATCATCCTTGCAATGCAGAATGATAAATGTCTTCACACTGCCAGTTGAATTTTACATATTTAGGTTAAGATTGAAGTAAGAGAATATAAATGTCAGGTAGAATGAAGAGACTTAATTCTGCCCTCTGTGATCAGTTGTGTGATCTGTGCAAAAGAAAGTTACAAAGATTTGCAAACATCCTTTAATTCTCCCCACCTGAACATAAGACATTTCCTGTTTCAGTGTTTCTCAAGGACATCCCATGAAATAGTAAATAAAAATAATTTACAGTCATTCATTCGCATACATGCCCCAAGTCTTGGCAATATGGAGTTTTCTGTAACAAGTATTTCTGGCTCTTCATCCAAGCAAATATCTGATACAAGGGATTGGATACACTAGGATCATATGAACAACACAAAGTGACTTTGCAGCACCTTAAAGTGTCCAGTGATTGCCAGTAGAGAAATCCCCCTGAGTACCGAATTGTATGCTGGCGGCTAACTGGCAGATATGGCTCCATCATATCCTGATGCTGGTGTGAGAAGAGTGCGTCAGGGACATTCTAACTGTAGGGCATTGGTGGGATAGGGAGAGGACAAGATGTGGTATATCAGAGCTCTGCTAAACCAGATTCTCCACTCTGATAAGGACCCTAAGGTGAAGACTGCTCTCTTAAACAGGTCTTACTTATGTTAGGGTATTATATTTGCAGTATATATGCAGAGAAGTTATATAAAAAAGGAAATTGTTCTTGCTGAAAGGTTGCAATGTGATGCTTTTTCATTTTTTTAAAATTCAGAATAGAATTCTGAAACCCCAAACTGGAGAGAAACAAAGCAGGCTGCTTCCTAGAGCAGTATGGAATAATTTAATCCTATCTTCCTCTCTGCTGTCTGTCTCCATACTGACTGTGCAATGCCCAAGTTGCATAATTCCATACAATGTCCCCTGCTTGGAAGCAGAACTAGGAAACTAGGAAACCTCAGCATTTCAAATGATAGCTTACATTTTTAATACAGTCTCCAATACTCAGGATTGGGTGTTAGGGTGTTAGGGACCTGAAAATTGGTCCTGGTAGACCCACTCTTCACTATATCTGAGGAGAGCTTGCAAGTTTTTGGGGAAAAAAAACCCTCATAGTCTTCAATTAGGGTATGTCTAGACTACATGGCTCCATCGACGGAGCCATGTAAACTAGTTTACCTGGCATAGGCAAAGAAGTAGGGATTTAAATAATCCCCGCTTCATTAAAATAAACATGGCTGCCGCGCTGTGCTGACAATCAGCTGATCCGGCACAGCGCGGCAGTCTAGACGCGGATCTGTCAGCCGGAGAAGCCTTTGCCGATCGATCCCTTATGCCTCGTGAAACGAGGTTTACAGAATCGGTCGGCAAAGGCTTCCCCAGCCAACTGATCCGTGTCTAGACTGCCGCGCTATGCCGGATCAGCTGATTGTCAGCACAGCACGGCAGCCATGTTTATTTTAATGAAGCAGGGATTATTTAAATCCCTGCTTCTTTGCCTATGCCGGGTAAACTAGTTTACATGGCTCCGCTGACAGAGCCATGTAATCTAGACATACCCCTAGGGTAAATTTAGCTTTGCTCCATGAAAGTCAGTGGACATACATCAGTTTACTATACCTGAGAATTTTGTATCCATTAAGTACTTTCATGAAGGAACAGATTTATATTTGAGAAGAATCTCAAATTATTCTTAATCAATGGCTTCAAATGTTTTTTTTAAATTGATATTAACAAGGATTTGCCATTTTACCCAGGGTGAGGATCTGGCAAATGGTTGGGTTTATAACAGATTCAGAAACCAGACTCCTATACTTTTTGATAATGTCTCTCAACTGTACTTGAAAGTTTATGTCCAGCTAACTCAAATTTCTAAGGGGAAATTTCTTCTCTCCTATTCTTGTAACTGTGCACAAGAAACTCTCCTTACTCTTTCTTGCTGGGCCCTTGGAGGTATTGAGGGATCCTTCCCACCTTCTGGATATTAGGAATGATGCTGGAAAGGAACACTGAACCTTTTCAAACCTAGGAATTTCTAGCAAGTCCTCTAAAATATTCTACTGTTTCCTCCATCCTAGAGGCAACTGAAAATGTTTACTTTCCCTGGCTATAAATAAATTGCTTGCAAAGTGTTTTGATGTTGCTTCTAGCTTGTAAGTGCTTGTCATTCTATATCTCCTTCCAAGTTCTTGGGGAAAATATATTTCATACTAAAGGCCCATATTTCTTTAATAAATTTCCAGGAAAGAATGCTATATATTCCATTACGAAAGTATTATACAGACAGAGTGTATGACAGGGTAATAAAAGAGTTCTATGTTGATTCTTTAATTCCACATATATAGAAATATGTTTGTAAGATAACTTTGACTACATTCCAATATATAACTGTATAAAATATGCAACAAGCACTTCACTTTCAGATTCCACATAGAAAATATTCCATTTATCTGCTTTTGAAAAGCATTTACTGAGACAGATGAATAACCAGATTTTCATTATTTTTGCCATTATTAGATTATGTTGATTTTTTATGTGACTTCTGATAAAGTGAGGCAAAAATTGGATGCGATGCACAATAATTTGTTTCTCTATTAGACTTTGTACTATTCTCATTGTACATGGTAGTGTTAGCTAGATTAAAGTGATCCCACTACCTTCAGAAAGATTCTCTGATTAATGTTCATGTTCTGAATTGTAGTGCCTATCATTATCATGTTATGTGATGAACACAAATTTAGAATACAAATATATAGTTGTTTTGAAATGATGAAAAGAGACATACGTTAATATTTAGCTAATGCAGTGTTGTAATTTTTCAGTGAACTTTGCTATTTGGGGTTTGCGGGTATTGTTTTAATAAATGTTATGTAGTAATTCCAATATATATTTAATGGAAAAATGACACTGAATTCTGATGAGGCTTTTGGTGGTTATGTAGTAGAGATAGATTGTATGAAGGAACTGATGGTATAAGGTCTAATAGTTTTATTGATATTGAATTACTGAATTTGGAAATAATCTCAATTATTTGCAAGTGACAGAGGTATAGACAAAAATAGCATCCCTTTTGGTGACATTTTATGCTTCTGCTGAGGTCTGACCTTTCAGAGGTTGTTTTATGTCAATGCAGATAGTAGAGGAATGATATATAGTCTATTAGATATGGACTTAGCTCTTTAAGGCGTCAGTTTAGAACTAATTCTCATAATTTGTGTTCACAATGATCTCAGGACATATGCCTGATATACAATCTACTTTTGAGTAAAGTATCAGGTGGGTAGACTCTAAGGCTGTGTCTACACTGGCGCGAACTTGAGCAAAAGCGGCCGCTCTTGCACAAAACCTTGCTGTCTCTCTACACTGGCCGCGTGTTCTTGCGCAAGTAAACTGACGTTCTAATGTATGAAATCAGGGATTCTTGCGCCAGAACTCTGATGCTCCCGCTCAGGAATAAACCCTTTTGCACAACTGTTCTTGCACACGACGCCAGTGTAGACAGGCAGCCAAGAGATTTTGCGCAAGAGCCGTCCAAACAGAAAAAAGCCCTAGTGGCCATTTGGACGCTCCGTACGTGCAGTCACCGCTCCGGACTTCCTGGTAACCCGAGCCCCCTTAAAGGCACACGCAGCCTGCAGAGGCCACATGACAGAAGCACCTCTGCCACCGAGCTCTGCTCCACGGCTCTGCTCCTTTTCAGACACCAGACCACCCAGGATGGACGCTCCAGGGGGGAACAGCAACCTGCACCCCCAGTGCAGGAGGCCCCAAGGGGCACGGAGAGGCGTGCCCCTTCCTGGTCCCCAGGGGAGATCGAGGCCCTGCTGGATCTCTGGGCTGACGAACAGGATCTCCATGACACCCATGCCCCTCGGAGGAATGTGGACATCTTCCGCTGCATGGCCCAGGCACTCTCCCACCAGGGCCATCCAGCTCGGACCCTTGAACAGGTCCGGGCTAAAGTAAAAGAGCTGCGCCTGGGCTATGTCCAGGCCAGCTAGGGCCAGGGGGCAGGAGCTGACAGCTGACCCCATTACCAGCGCCTCCATGCCATCCTGGGCGACGTGGCACCCCAGGAACCCTCGGTGCCCGTGGACACCAGCAGGTGCCCCCCGTCACAAGGCACAGTGAGGCGGGGGACGAGGCAGAGCTGCCCACCGTGTCAGAGGAGGACGAGGATGACCGGGGGAGCACCGTTACCCTGCAGCTCGAAATGCTGTCAGGAAGCTCAGATGTCTCCCGCGTATTGTCGGAGGCTGGGGAAGGATCCACTGGTGAGTGTTGCACTTTGCACTCACAAGGGCGGGGAGGAGCCAGATGCCTGGGGGAGAGGGGGAGGGAGCGTCACTCAGGTAATGTGAGCTGCACGCTGTGTACCAGTATGAAGCACGTGCAACCACGTGTAGCCTGGTGACCGAGCGGCATGTAGCCACGGCAGGCAGCTCCAGGGCACGCCTGGGACCGTGCTGCTCGCACACATCTGGACTAGGGCGAAAGGGTGGGTGGCAGCTGGAACCAGCCAGGGCCCCAGGGGCTCAGGCCAGAGCCCACACCTCCCGAAGGGTGCAGCACACAGCCAGCACACTGTCATGCCTGGCTGTGCAACACAGCCAGCTGCTCCTGGGAACACCGCAGTGACACAGCCCTGTGAGCATGACCCCCACTGAGCCCCTCGCCTGCTCCCGACGCCTTGGCTGGCCCCCCGAGGGAAGTCCCGCACTGCGGCCACACATGTCCCTGGGCTACGTGTGCGAGGGCTAGCAGGAGGGGGAGGGGGAAGCATCCTAGAGCCACCTGAGTTTCACTGCAAGGATGGTACACTCCCCAGTCACCCCTGGTTACATCTAGGAGACATCCACATGATGGGGATCTGAGAGCCCAGACCACATCTGCCATATGTGCTCCCAGGCACTTTGTGGGGATTCATCTTGCTCCCTGTCAAATGCCATTGATTAGTCCAAAGCCTCCCAGCCTCCCCCGGCAGGGAGTTCCACAGGTTAACACAACACATGCCAACGGGCCAGGACACAGACCGGTGGTTACAATACATGGAGGAGCACCCTACTCTGGGGGCTGTCCTGTATGCAAACATACAACACAGGGGGGGAACGAGTGGGCCCAAGCCACAGTACTGTGGTGTCACCTAGGCTCAGGGCGGAGGGCATGGGGCGTGGGGATGGTGGCTGGGCTGCCTGACTGACCCATCCTTTCCTCTGTTCCCTGCAGTGGGACCAAGCAGGAGTGAGGGACCCTCTAGCCCTGCAGCAGTGGCAGCACCCCCAACTGCCCAGGCACCAAGCCGGCGGGTCCAGCAGCGGGACCAACTCCTCCGGCGCCACGTCCAGGCCATCGAGAGAATAGATGTGGCCGTCACACGACGGGTCGACACTGACCTGGAATGGTGCCAGCAGGCCTGGGGGTGCTTCCAGGCTCAGTGTTACCGTGTGTGTGATGCTGTCACCGCCCTCACCGAGCACATTGGGCACGCTGTGCATTATGGAATGGCATTACCCCATGCACCTGCCATCCCTCGCATGCCAATGCCCATGCCCCCTCCTGCTGCCCCTTCTGCTCCCACCATGCCCCCTCCTGATGCTGCCATACCCCTCCTGATGCACCCCATCCTGCCCACCTCCCCGTGCTGCCTGCCCTGATGTGGCCTGCATGCCCTGCAGTTGTCCGCCCCCGCAGAGGCGGTCGCAGGGGCCACCCCTCCCAGCAGTAGCTCCCTCCTCCCCCTCCCAGTTCAGAGCTCCCTCCCTTCTCCCCCTCCCGGTTCAGAACTCCCTCCCTTCTCCCCCTCCCAGTTCAGAGCCTCCTCCCTCCTCCCCTTCCCAGTTTAGAGCCCCCTTCCTCCTCCCACCCTACGTCCCCAGTTGGGGAACCCCAGCTCAGCAAAGTCGGCCACCGTTGCATCCACGTCCCGCAGGCAGATGACTCGCTGGAGCAGGGTGTTGTTGATGGCATGGATGACCTGCAGAAGGGTGCACAGAAACACAGGGGAACACATCACATAAGGCAGGGTGAGTGCATGCTCCCTTGGGGGGTTCCCACCCCCCCCCCCCGTGATGCCCTCTGTCCTCACACACACCAGGGCCTCGTCCCTCCACGGGCCACCCGCCCCTCCCCCCAACCAGCAGGCCTGTGCAAGGGAGGGATAGCCCAAACCCTTGGGTGATGGGGCATTCCCCATCACCCCAGCCTGGTGTCTTGCTTGCCCCTGGGCATGGAGTGCAGCACCCTCCTCCCCCCCTCCCAGGACTTACCTGCATGACGACGGCACCGACAGTCGATCTGCCCACCCCGAACTGATGTGCCACCGATTGGTAGCTGTCCAAGGTGGCCACCTTCCAGATGGTGATGGCGACCCTCTTGTCCACAGGGATGGCCCTCAGCTGGGTGGTGTTTCTCTGGAGCGCAGGGGCGAGACAGGCACACAGCTCCAGGAATGTCTGCTTTCACATCCGAAAATTCTGGAGCCATTGCTGGTCATCCCATTGCCCCAGGACCAGCCGGTTCCACCAGTTGGTACTGGTGTCCAGTCTCCACAATGGCCTCTCCACAGTGGGGTGGGGATGCCACAGGAACGCCACCACCTCCATGGTGAGGGAGTCCAGAGCGACCTGCGCCCCGAGGTCCTGGATGACGAGTGCAGCAGCATGGAGCAGCAGCTGCAGGCACTCCAAAATGGCCAGAAGGGGCCAGAGCAGGCATAAGGCCACCCCTGGCTCCATGGCACAACAAAAGAGCTGATGGCAAAAAATCACCAAATGGCACTAAGGCACAAGCTGTGGTGTCCAAGAAGGCAGAGGGCAACCACAATAGAACTTCTACGGCTGTCAGTCTCTGCAAGAGGTACTAAAGCATGCAGCAGGAGAGAAACGGCTGTGCAGGGAGATCCCTTTAAGCACGTGTCTCAAAGGAGCTCCAGCCCCTGCCCCCGGAAAGTCATGGTGCCCTTTTGCCTTCTCCAAAGTGGTTCGGGCTCATGCTTTTGCACAAGACCGTCCCGCCAATGTAGATGCTCTCTTGCACAAAAGCACATCGCTCTGACGATGAGTCCTGGCCAAGGTAGACGCTCTCTTGAGGAACTTCTTTAACGCAAGAACTCTTGCGCTAAAGAGTTTTTGTGCAAGATCTCGCCAGTGTAGACGTAGCCTAAGGCTATGTCTAAACTGCAAGGTTTTTGTGCAAAAACCCATGGAGCATCCACATCACAAATGCACTTTTGTACAAGGAAATGAACAGTAAAACAGAAGAAGGGAGGGCTTTTTCTTGTATAGGTAAACATCCTTTTACGAGGCATAACTCCTTTTCATGCTAAAGCTATTGTGCAAAAAGGCAAGTGTGGATGCTCCAGAGGGAAAAAGCACAGGTGCTCTGATGGCCATTCTGCGAATGACCATCAGAGCTTTCTTGCACAAGAGCGTCCATGCAGTGTGGACGCTCTCTTGTGCAAAAGCACATCACTTTTGCAATGTGCTTTGAGGTGTGGATGTGCTCTTGCACAAGAAATTTTTGCACAAAAACTCTTGCGCAAAAGGCTTCTCACACAAAAAGCATGTAGTGTAGATGTAGCCTAAGTGGGCAATATTCCAATCAGTATCCTGCACAGCTGTTTTAGGGGAGACAGGGAGGGCTTTTATGGCAGGAATACACTGCACGCTTATTTTGAAATAAACAATTTCAGAATAAAAACTCTGAAATAGAGTGCCTACATTACATATGCCCATCAAAATAGCACTGAGCTATATTGAAATTGAGCGTCCACACTGATTAGAGCCTGAATTGCATTTAAAGGCTCTCCGAAGCACTTCAAACAGGGCATCAGGACAGCAGTCACTTCCTGTAGCTGCTGACTTAGGCTAGCTGAGGCTTGTGCTTAAAGTTGTGTCTCATGCTCTTCACCTTTGCCTACCACCTTGAAGATGCCACAGCACTCCTGCCATGGAACTGGATCTGCTGCAAAGCAGTAGCCAGCTCTTGGATCTGCTGCTGCACCTCTTGGTGCAGTTACTGCAGGCTGCCCTCATGGCTCTGCAGAAACAGGACCCACCACTCCCTTTGGGGCATCTCCTCACCTCTCTCCATGTGCTGTTCATGCAGCACAGCCCTTCATGCTCTCTCCTGCACACTGTTCACTCCCGCTTCTGGTGATAGGATATCAGTTCTGACTGGTGGGACTCGATCGTCATGGAGCAATGGGACAACCAGCAGTAGCTCCAGAATTTCTGCATGTGGAAGGACATCTTCCTGAAGCTGTGTGAGTAGCTCTCCCCTGTCTTTCGGTGATGGCAGACACACTGTGACCTGAAGCAGTGTGCCATCACACTTTGGAAACTCACCAAGCCGGACAGCTACCGCTCCTTTGGGAACTAGGTCAGCGTAGGGCGATCGGCCATCGAGAACATGCTCTTGCAGGTATGACTCTCTCATGCTATTGTCCCAGGAGGGCAGTGGACTGCTAGAAAGGCATTCCCTAGGAAAAGGGTGGTGGTGGAAGCTCCCTCCTTGGAAGGTTTTTCAGCCCTGGCTTCACAAAGCCCTGCCGGGAGAAGGGGTACGTTGGGATTGGGCCCGGTGTGTGGGAAGGGGGGTTGGGTTCAAGAAACTACCGAGGGCCCTGGAAACCTTGTGGTTCAATTTGTCTCCTTCTACAGGTGGTGAGGGCCATTGACGCCATCCTTTTGGGCAGGGTCATCATCCTTGGCAATGTGGACCCCATTGTGACCGGCTTTTCCACCATGGGATTCCCCAACTGTGGGGTGGGGGCATTGAAGGCAACCACATTCCTATCTGGGCCCCCAACCACTCAGCAGCAGATTATATCAACAAGAAGGGGTACTTTTCCACAGTCCTGCAGGCCCTCATGGATCACTAAAGCCATGGATCACCCACTCCGATCGGGTGGTTGGAAAAGGTTCATGAAGCCCATGTCTTCTGCAACTTCAGCCTCTTTCGGAAGATGCACGCCAGAAGATGTACTTTTTTCCCCGCACCATGAGGGATGGGGAGGTGGACATGCCAATGTGCATCATGGGGACTCAGCCTACCCCCTGTTCCCCTGGCTTATGAAGCCCTACACAAAACACCTTGACCAAAGCAAGGAATGTTTCAACACCAGGCTCAGCAGGGCCCACATGGTTGTGGAGGGCACCTTTGGCTGTCTAAAAGAGATGTTCTGCTGTCTCCTCAACTGCCTGGACCCGAGTGAGCAGAATGTCCCTCACATGGTGGCGGACTTCTGTGACCTCCACATCCTGTGGGAAAACAAATGGGAGATGTTCCTGACAGGGTGGGAGGCAGAGGATGAGCAGTTTGCAAAGGCTTTTGAACAGCCATACACGGCTGCCATCTGCAAGCCCATCAGGGGGCTGTGCACATCTGAAAGGCCCTGAGAGAGAGTTTCAGACAAGGACACCGGTGACACTCTCCTCTGGCCCTCCCCATAAAGGACCTCTGCATTGCTCCTCTGTGCCTTTCCTTCCCCTGCCCTCCCTTCTTCTCCTTTCTGTCCTCTCCCCTCCTCTGCAGACAAAATAAACAAGACTTTTTGTTTTTGAACAATAAACTGGTTTTTTAATTGAGGTAAATATAACTGTGGAGGGACAGGGGAAAGAACCTGGGAGGGGGGAGAAGGGAGGTGGAAGGGAGAGGAGGGCAGAGGAGGAGCTCAGGGATAGGGCTGGGATTGGTGACTGCTGCGGGTGGTCCCACCACCTCATTTGTGGTGCCCTCCATGGCCAGAGTGGGGGCTTGGGGAGAAGCTGGAGGGGCAAGGGAGAGAGCAGGGCCAGGAGCTGGAGCTAGGGCAAGTGCAGAAACTGGAGCTGGGGCTAGGGTAGGAGCGGCAGCAGGAGTGTCAGATGATTGATCACTTAATAGTGGCCACCAGGCAGTCAGTGGTGGCAGTGAAAGCCACACACATGCTGTGGGCGTGCTGCAAAAGCTTCTGCCAGGTAGCATGATGCAGGTCCAAGACTGTATCCAGTCTGAGGCCCTGCCACTCCACTGCTGCAGGGCATGTAGGCAACGTGCTCCCACTGCAGGTCTTCCTGGGGTCACTGGGGTCTGCAGGTCTCACAGGGTCTGGAGAATGGTGCAGGAGGTGGTGGATACACCTCACTCACAGCTGATCCAGCTGTGAAGAAAAGTTACAAGGGCACTCATCCCTTGAGACGGGGTGCCTGAAGCCTAGCCCTCATCTCTCAGCGACACTGAAAGGTCTTGGGTCAGACAAAGGTGAAATGCTTCAAGCAAGGCTATCTGTGGCCTAGACAGTGGACACTTTTCTGCAGGGGCATGGACATCCCAGGGGAGCCTCGCTACCCCCACATCTCGGGCACAAGCAGGCATGGGAAGGTATTGGCCAGGGTGGGAGCCTGTGGGTGGGAGGTGGGGATGGGCTGGTTCACCTGGCCTCCATGCCACGCACACGCCAGGTCTGGCAGTGGCAGAATCCCACAGTGAGAGGACTTCTATCATTGACTGCTGGAGGATAGAGTAGGGGAGGGTATTTGGGGAGGTGTGTGCAAGCTGCAGAGGGTGCTTGCCAGAGAGAATAGTACTTGGGCCCTCTCCACCTCCTCCTACTCCTGGAACACTACTCTAGTAGGGACTCAGTGTCCTCCACCTTGCCGTGCTTGAGCAGGGGCAGATGCTGCCCGAGAGTGTAGCCAGGCCCGAGTGCCATGTGCACCACTGTTGTGTCCATGACCCCATCCTCCTCATCAGTGGCTTGTGGTGGGAAGGTGTCCACCACGGGGTCAGGAGTGAGGCAGGCCTCTCCAGAAACCCTGTGAGCAGGAGCACAGGGTTCCTGTGTTACAGATTCATTGCAGCTGTGTGCTTTAGACTGGTGATCCAATATATATCCACGTGCACACTCAGCTGTACGATGCCCAGAATGAGAAGGCCTGGTGAAGAGCACGCAGCCCCTCACTGCCTGCCATCTCCCCCTGAGTGCAGTGGGACTCACCTGATGGGCCTTTCCTGGCCTCGTCTGACCCTTGGGTGACATTCTAGGAGTGGGGGACCAGCTCCAGGCCGATCTCCTGGCTGGCAGGCATATCAGTGCCCTCCTCCTCCTCCTCCTTCTCCTTCACCTCCACCTCTTCATCTTCTTCCTTCTCCTCCACAGCCTCAACCTCATAGAGGTTGACAATGGGTGTGTCCAGGCCAGAGTTGATGACAAGGAGAGGGGAGGCAACCAGCCCCCGCTCCCAGGATTACATCCAGCTGGGTGTAGAAGCAGCAGCTCTGAGTTGCCTCTCCCGATTGGGAGCTTCTTTCCCTGGCCTTGGTGTAGGCCTGGCAGAGCTTCTTAATATTCATTGTAACCTGGTCCAGAGTGTGGCTGTTCCCCCTCTGGAGCAGGCTATCAGCCATCCGGCCATAGACATTGGCCTTTTCCTGTCTGGTGCAGAGATACTGGAAGTTGGACTGAGCCCCGCAGAACTTGATCAGGTCCAGGATCTCTGCTTCAGTCCATGAGGGAGCCCTCCTCTTTCACCCCTGGCCAGAAGCTTCTGAGGTGGCTGCTGGATCCCTTGCAGCTGTGGTGGGCTCGGTGGGAGTGCAGGTTTCTGCGATAGCAGCAGGGAAGGCAGTGATGGCTGCTGGTGTGAAGCACAGGACTAGCAGGGCGTGCATTGTGTCACAAGCCCTTTCTCCTGTGGCTGCACCTTTAAGGGCTGCAGAGGAAGGGGAACTAAAAAGTTCTGATGAGTATGGACAGAGTGGCTATCAGGGCAACTGTGGAAAGCCCTGGAGGCCACTTATTTCAAATAACCACAACTCTACTGTCTACAAACACCCTGTATTGAAATAACTATTTCAAAATAGGTGTTTTTCCTCATGAAATGAGGGTTACAGAGTTCAGAATGTATCCTATCAAGTTACTTGCCTATCATGCTAATAATATGGTTGTGTTGATTTAGATTAATTCGTTAATATATTAATGGGTAGATTTAGTATAGAGGTAATAGTTAAGAGTTGTAATGCAAGAAATCTGCTGAAGGCCATTTGCAAGATCAGCAGAAGCTAAGGTTAGTAGATTTCCATGGTTGAGACATGGTCTCATGTAGACACAGGTCATAGCTTATTTATGGTTTCCCAGGACAGAAAAGGGGAACTTATATCTGGGACCTTTCACCCACATAGGATGATAGGAAAAATACCCTCAGACTCAGCAGATGCATCATTATATAAAAGTCCCAAAATAACCGGTTCAGGCTGAGTTGAGTAATCAGGACACAGGATGTGATAGATGATCACAAAGGCCCATGGTAACGAATTGACATACATGATAATAAGTTGAGAACACTGATAAATTAACCTATGGGAAAAGGACACTTAAACATTAGAAACATCCCCTACTGAATATGCATCAAACATGTCAGTGTCAGCGTCACATAGTATACAAGTGGACCCCAGCCTAAGGGCGAAGAAGATGTAGTCCTTCGAAGGTCCAGAATGATGGCCCCTGGTGATGGGGAAGGTGAACATAATGAGAAAGATGATGGGCTAATACCTAAGATTGTTCTAAAAGGAATGATGGTATAATATGATATGGAAATATGGATGTATATTCCCTATCTTATGAAATTGGGGTGTTCATGACTGTGCTAACTGTATTGATAAACTTTATTTGTAAATATACAACAGTTTCTATAGTGTGAGTGTTGCAACTATGCACATCAGGGTTCCCAATCATAGCATGATTGAACACTGGGCCTGATCCTGGGGCAAAGAACCTGTCAACCCTAAAGGTAGGTAATTAGAAATTAAAATGTAATCTTAGATAAGGCAACAAGAATAAGAAGTTATTTTGAAATTATTTTGAAATAGAGGGCTTGGGGTATGGCTACACTAGCTCGTTAGTTTGAGCTAGGTGGGGTAATTAGGGCAAGTGGAGTTGCAAATGAAGCCCGGGATTTAAATATCCCAGGCTTCATTTGCATGTTCCTGGGCGCTGCCATTTTTAAATCCCTCTTAGTCCGAACTCCGTGCCCGCGGCTACACGCGGCACGGACTAGGTAGTTCGAATTAAAGATCCTAATTCGAACTACTGTTACTCCTCATTCCATTAGGATCTTTAATTAGGATCTTTAATTAGGATCTTTAATTCGAACTACCTAGTCCGTGCCGCGTGTAGCCGCGGGCACGCAGTTTGGACTAAGGGGGATTTAAGAATGGCGGTGCCCGGGAACATGCAAATGAAGCCCGGGATATTTAAATCCCAGGCTTCATTTGCAACTCCGCTTGCCCTCATTACCCTACCTAGCTCGAACTAAAGAGCTACTGTAGCCGTACCCTCGCTGTGTAGATGCTCATTTTGTTATTTTGAAATAATGTTAGTTATTTCAAAATAACGCCACAGCGTAGGCATGCCCTGAGTCTCTCCTGTGCTGCACTGGCCAATCTTGGGATTTGTCTGTGGGCTGAAATATATAAATACAGTGGAGAGAGAAGAAACTAAATTGTTTGGTTGCAGCATAGGATTTTGCTATTGAATGCCTCAGTTGAGATATCTTGTTATAATCTGCTTAAACCCCACAATGGAATTATAGGTGGATTTAGACAGCTCCAACTAGGAAAGAAAAATGGTTGTATCATGTTTCAGGGCAGATGAAAATTTTAGGAGTAGTGAAACATTGGAAGACATATAGGAAGAGGTGTATATATAAAGAAAGCACTATGGGTACGTCTACACAGCAAAGTTATTTCGAAATAACAGCCCTTATTTCAAAATAACTTTACAAGCGTCTACACAGCCAAACAGCTATTTTGAAATTAATTCAAAATAGCGGAGCACTTATGTCGAATTTGGTAAACCTCATTCCATAAGGAATAAAACCAAATTTGAAATAGCTATTTCAAAATAAGTGCTGTGTAGACACTTATATTGAAATAGGGGGCCTCCAGCCTTCCCAGGGTGCCCTGGTGGCCACTCCAGCCTCAACCAAGAACACTCCTCTCCCCAGAGCCCTTAAAGGGGTTGACTGTGGCCACAGTGCCTGTGCCAGCTCCAAGCCTGCCAGCCCAGAGCCAGCAGTCACTGCCCCTGACCCAATGGCCCCAAAACATGAGCCAGCAAGCCCCTGACAGCCAGCCCTTCTCCACTCCCCAGGAGCAATCTGCCAGATCCCAGGAGCCTGCCAGGGCCCGGAGAAGGCGGGCACCTTCCTGGTCCGGGGTGGAGATCATGGACCTTAGCCAGGTTGGGGGGGATGCCTCCAACATCCATGATCTCCACACTAGACAGAGGACTACAGCCATCTATGGCAGGATAGCTGCCAGCCTGGCCACCAAAGGCCACATGCGAACCCAGGAGCAGGTTTGCATGAAAATCAAGTTGGTCCATCGAGACCCCTAACCCTGAGCCCTGAGCTTCCCCCTCCCCTTTGCTTACCCCTTCCAGCTCCCTCTTCCCAGGTTTCCCCCTCCCCTCTCCCACCCTCTCTTCTCCCCTCTCTTGCCTCCTTTCCCCAGTCTCACCATCTCCCCCCCCCCCCCGCCCCAGTTTTGTTAAATGAGAGAGTTTGTGTTCATGAAAATACATGTATTTTATTTGACATCAGGAAGGGGGTTAGGGATGGGTAAGTGGAAGGACGTGAGGGAGGAATGAGGCACAAGCCCCCAGACCAGGGAGGCTCTTAGTGCTCCTCAAAGTGGAAGCTCTCCCACAGGGCCTCCTGGATACTGACAGCCCCCCGATGGACCTCCCGGATGGCAGCCTGCAGAAAGTGCAGCCAGGCTCGCAGCAATGCATCCACGAGAAGCACCAGAGTGCCCAGGGGCAGCTCTGGCTCCATGTTGCAGAATGCTGTGGTGTCCTGAGTGAGGGCAACCAGAGCACACAGAGACAAAATGCTTTGCTGTCCCTCTTCGAGGTAGACAAGCAAGCAGGGAAAGCTGAGAACTGGCTGTCCAGGTCCCTTTAAGCACAGGCCTCAGATAGCCTCAGGCAGCAGCCACACAAAGTAACTCCTGACCTGATGCCCTGCTGGACTTGGTTTCAGCTGGCCTTAAATGCGATTCAGCATCCACTCAGTGTAGACGTGCTATTTCGAAATAGCAAAAGGCTATTTCAAAATGAATTTTGTGTGTAGATGCGTTATTTCGAAATAACTTATTTCGGGAATTAACTATTTCAAATAAGATATTTTGAAATAACGTTGTAGCGTAGACATACCCTATCAATAAATCCAAAGCCTCAGTAGAGGTAAATTTATGTGAAGGCCAAGGTTTTTTTAACACAAATGCCCACAATTTAGGCTCCTAAATTTATATTTGGGCATCTAAATAAGTGACCTGGTTCTCCAAACAGCTGTTAGGTCCCACATCTTCCATTATTAGGAGAAGAGTAAGTTCTCTAGGGCTTAGGGTTTAATTTAACCTTGAGGTACACTTGGTCCTATGATTTCTAAACTAAATACTACATAATTTACATTGCAAGCAGAAAAATACATTAAAACTGTCATTAAATGCCGTTGTGTTCATATAAACGATTTTCCAAGAACCAGCTATCAAACATCATTGATATTATTTAAAAAACTGTCAACAATACAAAAAAGCTACAATGAAGTAATTACTAAAAAAGCACAATGATATGGAGATGTGATAATCCATTCTTTAGTATATGATTTTAACAATAGAAGATATTACCACTAATGGAATATTTAAGACATTGTACCATATCTCATTTCTTTAATTCTTTTATACAACCATCAATATTTTATTAGGAGTGATTGCATGACTCTTTTATTAGGAGCAATATGTTCGACAGGCCCTTATGTTAAAGTGGTATTTTGTACACTCTCTTGTCAGTGATATATATTCTTGCAGAAAAGCAACATTAAAATAACATTATACTTCTAGCTTTAACAAAAAATAGACTATAAATTCAGAGCTAAGGCAGAAATTTTATCTTTTATCCATTTGTTGTGTTTGGACACTTCTGGTCTCTCCAGATCAAGAGTGATTTTACACACCAATGTACTGCAGTACTCAGGTTTTATGAAATATTCAATGCAAACTAAAAAAAAATAGTGAAAATCCACATTTGAGTTCTAACTGCAACTGCTAACGTAAGAACTTTTCCACTTCAGTGGAGATTGTAGTGAAGGTGGGCATGACATTTTTTCATTGTCTGTGATTAATTTGAGACAACTCTTTCCAATGTCAAACTACTAAGGCCTGGTCTATATTGGGACTTTACCCCAAATTTAACACCCCCCCCAGGGTTGCTTATCTAAGCAGTGCACCCACACTACAAAGCTTGTTATTCCACCATTAGGGGCTGCAGAATTCAAACCCTTTAGTTCTGCTTTTCATGAGAAATAACACTGTTCCTGACCATGCATGTCTGAAATTACGGTAGTGTAGATGCTGTGGTGCCATAAATCTTAATCCATTAACCTCTGGGAGGCCTTTCACAGCTGTCCACTATGACTGCTCTGGTCACACCTTGTGTCTCCACTGCTCTCCTCCTCCCATGGAGCTCTAAAAGTCCTCAGAACTGGATTAGGACCTGTTCCACATGGCTAGCTTACATGTGTGAGCGACCAGGACACCAAGACATGAGAGCCCACAAGTCTCCCTCAGACACTCAAGTCGCTGTGAGCACTTCTGGTCCCACAGCTTCCATTGCCCAGGGCTGCAGAAGAGCTCCACCCTGCAGTGCTCGGGAGATCCTGGACCTCGTCGAGATGTGGGGAAGGAATCCAAGCTCATAAACTGTGCACCAAAAAATGGAATGCTGACATTTACAGCAGGATTGCCGCCAGTTTGACAGCCAAAGACCATCCCAGGACCCTCAAGCAGTGCAGGCGGAAAATAAAGGAGCTGTGCCAGCCCTGCCAGAAGGCCAAAGAGCAGAGCAGATGCTCTGGGGTGGCACCTCACACCTGCCGCTATTACAAACACCTGTATGCAATTCTGGGGGGTAGCCACCTCCCCTGCCATGGTGATTGAGTCTGCCCAAGACATGCCTTACATCAGCCTGCAGAAGGGTGGGATGGCACAGCGCCGCAAGGAGGAGAACAAGGAGCTAGAGGAGGAGGGGATCAGCCAAGCAATGATGTTTGAAAGCCAGGAGCAGCTCCTCACCTGGGAGCCAGTCCCTCCTTCCCAGGACATTTCTCAGGCCACCCATGACCCTAGGGAGAGCACTGCTGGTGAGTTCTCTAATTTTCTCTAACTATAAGTGGGGTCAGGCAATGGGCTCTGAGAGGTGGCATACTCTGTCCCGGCCTACAGCTTGTTCACGTATTTCCAGATGGACCACCAGTCTGAGCCCTCAGCTCCATGAAATTCCTACACAGGAACCTCTTCAATCCTTCTCACAAGGTTCCTGGGGAGGCCTGCCTTTTTCCAGCTTCCACGGCAGCACACCTTCCCATGCCAAGCCACAAGTAAGTAGTCTGGGGTCATAGAACCACACAGCAGTGCAGCATAAGGCCCAGGTTCATGCCTAATTCCAGTCGGCATTCACTCCTAATCAAATGTGCTGATGTGGAGAAGACTGATATCTTGCATGGGATCCTGCCCGGAGGATAGGGAGGGGAACCTATTAGCACTGTCTCTCAGGGAGGCCACATTTGCCATCCCCACCAGCCCCTGAGGGCAGGGAAACAAATTCCCTCTCAGAGCCTAGGGGGGCCCTACAAAATCTTCTAGCCCCAGATCCCCAGATATAATATTTCTTATGCAAATTAGGACTGGGATTTTTTTCTCTCCTGTTATGTTTATGTCTGTAATGCTTCAGACACTGTGCTTGAAACATTTAGTGTCTCTTTGAGTTCTTCAGGCCCTCCTGTTTATAAAGTTTAAGTATCCCAGATCAAGCGACAGAACCCAAACAATGTGATTTAGAGTTTTAGACATCTAGTTAGCCTACAAATTGAGTAATCCAGTCCAAATATATGATTATGAAAATATTCACTGAAGAACTACAAACACTAGCCAAATTGATCTCTAACCTATGGCCAGATTTTCTAAGAAGCTGAGCACCTGCATTCTCCATTGACTTCTGTAGATGTCCAGTTCCACTGAAAATCAGACCATAATTTATTCATGGACAAGTGGCAAACAGAAAGAGGGTAAAACCCGAAGGACTGCGGAGAACTTTTCAGCACAATGAAAGGGTTGTGAGTAGTGTTGCATTTAAGAGAGGCATTTTGATATGGCTTTGACCATGCTAGGTTTTATTGTCCAGTAACTGAAGTATTTAAGTCTGGGAATGCGTTTGCTATATTGTTCTCATATTGTTTCCTTATGTATTCTTCAGTGCTATATGTTTCCACATCTGTAACTACCTCATGCAGGTTTTTTTTATCATTTACATAGAAATTGAAGCATAATAGCATATAAATGCAAGTGTTATGAGATATTACTTGTTTTATTTCTATACACAGCTGTTTAATGACTTACATTACTCTCTTGTTTTACATGGATGATGTAGTTTTACATTCTTTATATCCAATAGGCCTGCAGCAATCTGTGATGTTTATTTTTAAAAAAAAGCTTTCAGTAGCTTAGATCTTCTGAAAAACTGCAAGGCAGCTTAAAGTTGTTTTTAATTCCTGCACAAATAATGATATTTGGCTCCTATTTAAGGAATGGATGTAATTGACATATAACTCTAGATCTTTGGGCCAAAGCATGCCATGGTTCCCAATGTATACTCCGAAAAAAATTAAATTGACATCCTGTGAATATAATTCTAAAATTATCTTTCAAAATTGTAGATAATATTGTTGCATCCCGCTGCCTTATGCTTCTTCTTCAGTAAATGTTGTTCAACTGAATATTTTACTGAAGTTGAGTGCTGGGGGGAGCAGTAGATATTCTTTTAAAAATAGAACAAAACATGTCTTTATCCATTTATTTGGTATCAATTCAAATGCTTTTGAGATCAGAACCTGGAGAACTGCAGAGGGAAAATGTAGCTGTTAGGATAAAATATGAACCTTATTAAGCTATACCAGGAATATATTCCAAAGACTTTATTTAAAAGGGTTTGGACAGGATGACTAAAGATAGAACAAGTAGCATCTCTTCTTAAGATGATGTAACAATTATATGTGGTAATTCAGTTTTTTCTTTTATGAAAAAAATACATCTGTTTTCAAAAATATTTAAAAGCTAAACAGAAATTTAAAAAAATATATTTTTTTTGAGCTCTCTGGAACAGCTGAAATCTGCTATTGAGAAGCTCCAGTCTATGTATTGCTCTAACCAATAATAAATAAAGCAAATATGTTACTACAAATATGTCTTGCACAACGATAGGAACTTTAATCATCCAGTGCTCTGGTGCCTCACCAAGAAACAGTTCTAAAGGTGAGGACTTTCCACTGAGAATTCCCTCCATCAAGCTACAGGTGTGCATATGTAAGAGGTGTCAATGATAATACCTCATCTTATTTTCAATTACATCTCAAATCATGTTGGATTATAGGTTAGAACCACGATCCTTAGTTTCCTGCAGAAATAGATGGGAAACTACGGGTAGTATAATTTATGGAACACATGTGCAATAGTCTCTTGCCGGCTTACTTGATAAAATTGATGACCCACTGCTCCAGTTGAAGTGTCTGCATGCTCATCAGAGGTAATGACAAGTAGACATTGTTGCAGAACTCCAGCCTGGAGATTATAATGTAATTAATGACTATGTTAGGATCCATATTATAAAGGGAATTCCTCTTAGCTGTAAGTGATAAAATCAATATAAACCATCATTGCTACCTAAGAATGCAGGAGACAGTAAGGATTCTAAATTCCCAAGATTATGAACCTTATTTTCAGAGGTGAATGCAGTCCTAATGCCTCTGAGCAGTCACAATCATTGTCCTTTCCTTTAGTGGCTTCTCCTTTAAGTCAGCATTTTCTTCAGATTATGTCTGAACCCTCTAATTCTGATCCTGCACTCTATATGGGAGCTTCAGTGTGTAGCCGAGTTAGTCTGTTCCAGAAAAAAACAACAAGCGCTACCAGACCATTTGTTGTTTTTTTCTATATGGGATGGATATTGAGAAAGCAAGGAATCTGCATAGTTCAGATCTGTTGAAAATGGACTGATACATACAACACAAAACACATTCCAGATCATAAGCACCCTTATTATTGGAAGGGTTTTCCTAATATCCAACCTACATGTCACTTGTTGCAGATTAAGCCCTTTACTACTTGTCTTACCTTCCATGAAATGGGAGAACAGTCCAACACCATCTTTTTTTTTTAAATATCCCTTAACATGATCTTTTCTTAGGATTAACATACCTAATTTTTGGCCTTTCCTTATAAGACAGGTTTTCTAAACCAGCGGTTCCCAACCGCTGGGCCATTGACCTCTGGCTGCAGGGCTGTGGCAGTTCTGGGGGCTGGGGCTGGGGTACACCACTCCCGCTGTGGCAGTTGGGAGATGCAAGTCCTGCCCTGCCTCTCAGCCAACCAGTGCTGGGCAGGGGTGGGGGTCTTTTCCCAGACACGGAAGAGCACTTTACTGCACAGTGGGAGGGCTGCATGGAGCCTGGCACAGCAGCCTTACAGCAGGTGCAACATGGGCAGCAGCACTCAACTGGCAGCTGGGAGGCACTTCAGGGCTAGGTGAGGGGGGGGTGGAGCAGGAACAGGGAGCTCCAAGAGTGGAGCTAGTGCTGGGGGATTCTGGGGGTGAGGAGTTGGCACTGGGGGGCTCAGGAATGAAGCTAATACTGGGGGCTCTGGAGGCAGGGCTAGTACTAGGGAGCTCTAAGGGGTTGGGGGCTTTAAGAGGCGGGAGACACTGAGGCATCTGAGGTGGGGAGCTGGCACTGGGAGGTTCTGGGGGCGGGAGTTGTGGGGGGCTCTGAGGGTAGGGCTAGTACTGGGGAGTTCTGGTGATGGGGCTAGTATTGGGTTCTGAGGGCTGGCACTTGGGAAGGGTTGGGGGGGTTGGCTGCAGTGGGACATTGGAAACAAGAGGCTGGCATGGGTGGGTCTGGTGGTGGGGGACTCTAAGGGGCAGGGGGCAGACACTGAGATGTTTGGGATGAGGCGCTGGCATAGGAGACCAACCAACCCATTCACAAACCTACGGCAGACTGGTAACTTTTTGTTTGCATTTTGTCATAGTCATTATGCAAATTATGTTTGCATTTTGTCATAGTCATTATTCAAATATGCAAAAATATTACCAGTCCACCAAAAGCTTCAGCCACCAGAGCCCTCCAGTGCCAGCCCTAACTTCTAGTGCACCCCACCTCTTCACTAATCCCTAATGCCAGCCTCCTGTTTCCAGTGCCCCTCTGCACCCCTCCCCCCCGCCCTGTGCCAGCCGCCTGCCCTCAGAGCGGCCCAGCATTTGGGAACTTCTGTTGTAAGTCATAGCCTGCAGCTACCCCAGCACATGTAAGCAATATGTATTTGAAACCTGGTGAGACCCACAGTGAAGATGGTATACTTTGGTGTTGTAAGAAATATTTCTAAGGGCAATTTATTAAAAGGTAGGTTAATATAATTCTATTTTTAATAGGAATTACATGGTATTACTGTTCAAAAATTGAATCAGCTTATGGGTTTTTAAAATTTAGTTACATGACTATGTAATCTTTTAATCCTTATATATTTAATGATAAATATAGAAATTTAGCCATAGAACTTAATTTGAATGAAATAGGAATTTAGTGACAAATTCCCTGTTTAAATCAGAAAATGTACGTTAGCTAATACGACTTGTGAGAAAAATAATTTTTTCAGGTTAAGTGTGCTGTGTGACATCCCCCTACCCTAGAGTTCAAGAAGGATAAGCAGACATGGCAGCAAGGAGAGCATGTTTCCAGTCTCACTGCTTCAAAATGATAGATACTTAGAATAAACTGAATTATAGATAAAAAGAGATTGAACACGTTGACCCTAAAAGTTGGCCAGGCAATAAGAAAGTTCTTTGGAGATGTTAAAGAGAAGTGAACTAGAAAGAGACTGCACATAAAAGAAAAATAAAGTTGGGCAGAGACCAAGAGAACTTTGTTAGCAACCGTTACGACTAGTTTTTTAAACAGAGGGTATGTCTACACTACAGAGATTTTTCGGAAAAACAGCCATTTTCAAAAAAAACTTCCATTACGTCCACACTGCAATTGTATTCTTCTGAAAGAAAATCGAAAGAACAGAGGGTTTCTTCTGACATTGGTAATCCTCATTCTATGAGGAAGTAGACTTTTTCAGAAAGAGCTCTTTCAGAAAAAGGTGTGTGTGAACGGGGAAGAGGGAGTTCTTTTGAAACAAAGAGGAAAGAAGAAAAAACACAGGTGCCCTGGTGGTCACTCTATCCATAGTAATCACAGCTGAAATACGAGATAGTGTCCATTCATTGGCTATGTGTAGACTGCAAGCCTCTTTCGAAAGATACTTTTGAAAAAGCCTCTTTCGAAAAAGAACTTCTAGACTACAACCATAGTGATAGAGATGCAGCCGTGTTAGTCTGGTGTAGCTGAAATAAAAGACAGAACTATGTAGCACTTTAAAGACTAACAAGATGGTTTATTAGGTGATGAGCTTTCGTGGGCCAGACCCACTTCCTCAGACTACAACCAGTACTTCCGAAAAAGTGAGCTGCTTTTTCGAAAGAGAGCACCCAGGAAGTCTAGATGCTCTCTTTCGAAAAAGCACAGTTTACATTACATAGCGCCTTTTTTTGAAAGAGCACTTTCAAAAAAAGGCATTATTCCTCGTAAAACGAGGTTTACCACTGTCGAAAAAACTGCCGCCTTCTTTTGATTTACTTTTGAAAGAATGAGGCAGCAGTCTAGACGCAGGTAAAGTTTTTTTCGAAAAAAGGCCACTTTTTTTCGAAAAAAACCTGCAGTCTAGACACGCCCAGGCTACATCTAGACCACAAGCCTCTTTGAAAAGAGGCTTTTTTGAAAGATACTTTCGAAAAAGCCTCTTTCGAGAAAGAGCATCTAGACTACAACCAGTACAGAGCGCCTAGACTACAACCAGGCAGTCTGTATGCTCTCTTTCAAAAAAGCACAGTTTGCATTACATAGCACCTTTTTTCGAAAGAGCACTTTCAAAAAAAGGCGTTCTTCCTTGTAAAATGAGGTTTACTGCGGTCGAAAAAACTGCCGCGTTCTTTTGATTTACTTTTGAAAGAATGTGGCTGCAGTCTAGATGCAGATGAAGTTTTTTCAAAAAAAGGCTACTTTTTTCAAAAAAAACTTGCAGTCTAGACACACCCCTATTATGGACACTATTTTTCAAAAAAGCAGATCACTTTTTCGATGCACTTTTTGCAGCATGGACGCTCTTTCGAAAGTAGTTTTTCCAGAAGGTCTCCTCCTGAAAAGCATCTTCTGAAAGAAGTCTGTGGTCTAGACATAGCCAGAGTTTAAACAAACATTGGAACTATTTACCAAGGTTTGTGGTGGCGTCTCCATCACTGACCATTTAAAATCAAATATGAATACCATTTCTTTGCAATACACTATAGGAATCATTTTGGAGAAGTTATATAGCCTGTGTTATATGGGAGAGCAGATTAGATGACTACAGTGGTCCCTTCTAGCCTGGAATCTATGAATCTGAGAATTTGCCTGATTGCAATCCTTGTTCACGCTCAATAGAACTGTGGGTAAGACAGTATGAACAATAGTTGTAGAGTCAATACTTCAGTTATTCAGATTTTGATGTGATGTGTTGATATTTCTGGGAGATGGTCATTAACTTTTTCATATGATATTCCAATTAACTTGCAAATTCGAAGGTTGATATGAAAGGGTATGTCTACACTACAGCACTAATTCAAACTAATTTAATTCAAATTAGTTAATTCGAACTAAGCTAATTCGAACTAGTGCATCTAGACCTAAAAACTAATTCGAATTAGCGTTTTTCTAATTCGAACTAGCATGTCCACATTGAGTGGACCCTGAACCGAAGTTAAGGCTGGCCGGAACCAGTGCCAGCAGGGCATCAGGTTAGGACTTAGAGTGTGGAGCTGCTGCCTCAGGCTAGCTGAGGGCTGTGCATAAAGGGACCTGACCCCCCCCACCCCAGACAGACAGTTCTCAGGGTTCCCCGCTTGCTTGTCTACCTCAGTGAGGGACAGCAAAGCAGTCTGTCTTGGAGTGCTCTGAGTGCCCACGCTCGGCACATCACAGCACTCGGTCATCAGCCCGGCTGCACTTGCCGCAGGCTGTCATCTGGGAGGGGTCATTCGGGGGGCTGTCAGGATCCAGGAGGCCCTGCAGGAGAGCTTCCACCCCGAGGAGCCCGCAGAGCCACCCCAGTCCTCCCCATCGGGGGCTCGTGCCCCATTCCTCCCTCATCTCCTTCCACTTACCCTTCCCTTGCCCCCCTTCCTGATGTAAAAAATAAAGGACACGTGTGTTCAAAAATAGAAACTCTCTTTATTTAACAAAACTGGGGGTGGGTTAGGGTGGCTAGCTAAAGTCATGGAGGTTGGGTCCATGGAGTGCTATTAGCCAGGGGGTAGGAATGGTTTCCCTGGTCTCTGTTTGTGGAAGGCTGGAGATGGATGGCACGAGACAAATGGCTTGGTCATTGTCTTCGGTCCATCCCCTCTGGGGTACCTGGTGTTGGCCGCTGTCAGCAGACAGGCTACTGGGCGAGATGGACCTTTAGTCTGACCCAGTACGGCCATTCTTATGTTCTAAGCTCAGGGCTCAGGGGGGTCTCACTGGACCAACTTGATTTTCATGCAGACCTGCTCCTGGGTTTGCATGTGGCCTTTGGTGGCCAGGCTGGCAGCTATCCTGCCCTAGATTGCCACTTTCCTGTGCCTAGTGCGGAGATTGTGGATTTTGGAGGCCTCTCCCCAAACCTCGATGAGGTCCACGATCTCCGCACTAGACCAGGCGGGCGCCCGCCTCTTGTGGCCCCGGGCAGGCTCCTGGGAGCTGCCAGCCTGGTCCTGGGAAGAGGCGGAGGGCTGGGTGGCAGCGAGTGGCTGGCTCATGCCGTGCCAGGTGCAGGGTCTGCTGGCTGGGTGCTGGCAGGCTTGCACCTGGCACGGGCATTGTAGCCAGACTGTGGCCCTTTAAGGGTTCCGGGGCCAGGAGGGGGGCAGAAGAGTTTCCCTGGCTTGGCCCAGAGTGGCCACCAGGGCAAGCTGGGAAGGGCTAGCCTCCAACTAGTTCGAATTAAGTGGCTACACAGCCCTTAATTCGAACTACTTAATTCGAACTAGGCATTAGTCCTCGTAGAATGAGGTTTACCTAGTTCGAATTAAGTGCTCCGCTAGTTCGAATGAAGTTCGAACTAGCGGTTTGTATGTGTAGCGCCTATGAAAGTTAATTTGAACTAATGGCTATTAGTTCGAATTAACTTTGTAGTGTAGACATACCCAAAGTTATATATGAATCAAAATGATGCCAAGCATTATGTTTTTCCTGCTGTCATAGAATTATTAGGTTGGTTTTATGCTTGATTTAATTCAGTTTTAATTTAGATAACATTTTTTCCTTCTATGGTTTGCTATGATGCTTTTCATTCATTAGTAAAAAAATTAGTGAAAAAATGTGATTACTAGCTTTAAACATCTATCCTTTTCACATTTCAAGAGGAACAATGATTTACTTATCTTGCACACAAATATAAAATGTAAATTGCCATACATTGAATGGGTAGGTTTTCCAATTCTGTTTTCAAGTGAAAATTGGCCTCACAAGGTACATAGGCACATACACACAAATGCATTGTGCACTCATTTCCTGTTTTCATGTGCATGCATAAAACTTATGGGTTCAATTTTGGTGCTGATTTAAACAAAATAGTCCCAAAGTCTTAAAGTGTAAGTTGGGAGGAACATAGAGCTGTAGATTCTTATCAGATCTTTCTAAACATCAGGAATCTGCAAAATTGGTTCTTGAATCTTATGCATGTAAGCTTACTAATGCAGTTTCTGGTTAGGTATCAAGTAAAACAACAATATAGCTAATTTTCAATAGCACTACACAAGATGTGTTAAATAGTATGCTTTCATGGTAAACAGAAGCTTTTTTAAAAAGTATCTGTCAAACAAAATGCCAGGGATCTATATATCATACCTTTATCGCTTTACATTTGGAATTCAGTTCCTACCTTGTCTCAGTCCTATTTTACAACAGGCACTAGAGCCTACTGTTATGTCCCCATATTCTGCACCTTTGCTATTCAAATGTCTCTGATAACTTACTGAGAAGTTATGAAGCATTAACATTAGGGACATAAATGATAGAGACACATTACAATTGTGGAAAAAAATGTATCTTTAAAAAAGGAGCAGCACTTGATTGCAGTTGAAGCACAGGTTTTTAACCAGGGAAGCATTCTGATTAAGACTCACACTCTGATAGTCAGCTGTTTCACAAGGTTATATTTTCTTTAAAACTCTTGTTTCATGTTTTCATTTTAAACTCAAGTAAATGTTGTGAATAAAAAATAGTACAATACTTGATGTACCTGAAGCAAATATTGCTGAGCTGCATCTCTGAATAATGTGGAATTTATTATGGATTATTTGTTGCCTAGGAAAACAGGGCCCCACTCTCCATTTGAAAAGATTTCTCTGGTTGTCTATGAAACTTTGGAAAGCCACATCTTATTATGTCCATCAGTGAGCATAAATCTAGTGATTTCAGTACAAATTGGTACACTAGAAAAGCTTGAGTCACAGGAAAATCAGACTGCATGTGCTGCAGCTGTGGAGTGAGTCTCTGTTGCCTCCTATGAATATCAGAAGCAACAACTTAACTTGCCGCTGGGACATTGACCATTCACTGCCAGTCTGACCTGAGAGAAAATTCCCTCCTGACCTCATGTACGGTGCTTAGTTAGACCCTGAATATGTGACTATAGCAGAAAGAAGAGAGCCTGACAGCATGGGTTTTTAGGAATGGAAGAAGTGTCTGAGTGTGATGGGCGTACCAGACCCCAAAGCCTCTTGCTGGAGGCTTGTGGCCTTTCCACACCCCACCCCAGAAAACCATAGAGAAGTTATCTAGGCAAGCCAGAGTAGCGCAAAGGAAGCAGGCAATCAGGTCACAGCGAGTCATTTGAAAGAAAACAAGGTGGCCAAAGTGAGGCATTTTCTCTTTGGGGCTCAAAAGGTGCAGACTCAGCCAAAGGGCTGGGTCACAGAAGGGCTGCCATAGCAGAGAGTGTAGGAACCTGCACTTAGCCAAAAGGGGTGCTAATGTTAGGTGAGTGCCACCCCATCACACTTTGGGAAGTGGAATTCAGAGGTGGGAAGCAGCAAGGCCTCAGAAGTAGGGAATGGAGCTGGAAGAGGAAGAGGAAGGAAGCGAGAACTGGGAGAGGACTGGAGAAGAGTTCATGGGAAAGGAGAGACCCAGAAAAGAGTAGGGGAGCCTGCAGGGATGGGAGGAGGGACCCAGAGAGCAGTGCCTATGTGTGGAGGGAAGTAGACTTGGTGATGTGGGAAAGCAGATGTTTATAAGGAGGAAAGAGGGGAAGAAATCAGAGACCCATAAGAGAATGCAGATTGGGGAGTGGTGCTGATGAGGGAAGAAAAGCCTTTAGTGGGGGAACTGATTGGCTGGACATGAGTGGATAGACCCAGAGATGGGAGAAGTGGTGATAGAGAAGGGAAACAGGGGGCCTAAGAAGAGGTATGGATCTGGAAAGGGGATAGTAAAGACCTAGCCATGGGGTGGAAGGTTGGAAATGGCTGTGAACAAAGAAGATAGACTCCTTGTATAGCAGGAGGGGAGAATGGGGGTGCACACAAAGTTGCTGCAATGGGGGACATACAGGGTATGTCCAGACTACATGCTTCTGCCGACCGAGGCATGTAAATTAGACATACCGACATAGTCAATGAAGCGGGGATTTAAATATCCCCCGCTTCATTAGAATAAAAATGGCCGCCGCGTTGTGCCAGCTCAGCTGTTTGTCGGCATGAAGCAGCAGTCAAGACGGGGATCGGTCAGCAAGGAAAGCCTTTGCCGACTGATCCTGTAAATCTCGTTGCACGAGGCATAAGGGATCGGTTGGCAAAGGCTTTCCTTGCCGACCGATCCCCGTCTTGACTGCTGCTTCGTGCCGACAAACAGCTGAGCTGGCACAACGCGGCGGCCATTTTTATTCTAATGAAGCGGGGGATATTTAAATCCCCGCTTCATTGGCTATGTCGGTATGTCTAATTTACATGCCTCTGTCGGCAGAGGCATGTAGTCTAGACATACCCACAAAGTCCCTGCCAATGTGACCGAGTGGGCCATGGAGAACACAGAATCATTGGCATGTGGGAGGAGATAGGGAATTGTAGGGAGCTGCTGAAAGAGAGAAACATAGGAGGGTGGCATACAGGGCACTTGTGGGGCGATAAAAGGATTCCCTGGTGTGAGCAATATGCTTGACCTGCAGATGAAGTGTGAAACCCTGGATATATACATTATTTGCAGCTAATGTACAGAGGCTCAAAATTGGAAAGCTGGTGGTTCAGGTGCCTTTTGTCTGTTGTCTATTCATTAGAAACTAATTAAACCTTTATTTTTGGTTTCACACAACCAAAGGTTCAAATGTCTTTTGTCTATTGTCAGGTGCCTTTTCTCTATTGTCTATTAATTAGGAACCAATTAAATCCCCTATTTTTAGTTTCACAAAGCAAAAATCCAACTGGTGGCCAATATAAACATAGCATTCCTGGCACATCTCTGCTTGTTAGCATGTTGTGTAAATCGTTCAATTAAATTAAAACTGTTGTAAAACAGTTTAAGTGTCACTAGAGGTAGTTTAAAAAAGGATATGAGTTCCCAATCCCATTTATCTATTTAAACAATTCACTTTTTTATTTACAGTTTTCAATAAAGTCTGGAAGAAGAAAAAAATGTCATTCTAGTAACTCTTAATGATACAATAACAGCCTTTCTAGTGGTATTTTTGCCTTTATGACTTCTTTCCCGATGGGAATTAAGAAATATAACAAATGAAAGAATAGCAATATTATGGCCATCTTTAAAGAGTCAGCATTCAGTAAGAGTAACCACTCAGTGGTATCTGAGGTACCCAAGGTATTTCTGTATGCTTATGCTTCTGTGCTCAGGGAAATATCTATGATTTCTCTAGAACTTCTGCTGATTAATTTCTGTCTTTTCTGTGATGTCTGTACATTAATACTATGCAGCAATTGTCTTACAATGCACTAAAAATATCTTTACAATGTTAAGGAGATGGATAGATTAATATATATCCGTTTTATAGAGGGTCAAAATTGAGGAGCATAGTATTGAAGTGATTTGCAAGAGCCCTTACAGAAAATCAATGGCAAAGCTGGGGAAATAAAACAGGTATGAATTTCTGGCTCCGCTAAAGTCAATGGCAGTTTTATCATTGACTTCAGTGGAGCCAGAATTTCACCCCAGGCATTTGAACCTATAGTTGCCTGCTGTAATCTCTGGACCACACTCTGTACACTACAAAGCAAACCCCCAAACAAAGCAAAATGCACATTAAAAATAAACTCAAGCAACATTCTCTGGTTCTTAAAAAATAAAATTCAGTTTCATTTTACATTTTGTGCCAAACTTTAGATGCATTTGATTTTATTCCACATAGATTTTTCCATCTCTACACAATGTTACAAGAATCTTTGAAATGCAAAATGCTGTATTATAAGGTACACTTAGTTTTTAAGAAGGACCGAGGTTCACACTTATGTATATAAAATGCTTATCATTTGAAGGGATTCATCTGGCCCCCATTCCCAATTGAACAATACCTCACAAATTCTAGTGAATGTATACACCCATGTTATAGGGAACAAAGACACAGAGGCTGTGTCTACATTGGCGCGATCTTGGGCAAAAGCGGCCGCTTTTGCGCCAAAACTTGCTGCCTGTCTACACTGGCCGCGAGTTCTTGTGCAAGAACACTGACGTTCTAATGTATGAAATCAGGGCTTCTTGCGCAAGAACTATGATGCTCCCGCTCAGGAATAAGCCCTCTTGCACAACTGTTCTTGTGCAAGAGGCCAGTGTAGACAGGCAACATGAATTTCTTGCGCAAGAAAGCCCTATGGTTAAAATGGCCCTCAGAGCTTTCTTGCACAAGAGAGCGTCTACGCTGGCATGGATGCTCTTGCGCAAAAGCACATCTCTTGCGCAAAGGCACATGCCAGTGTAGACGCTCTCTTGTGGAAGAGTTTTTGCACAAGAACTCTTCCGCAAAAGAGTTCTTGCGCAAAATCATGCCAGGGTAGACATAGCCAGAGAGGCTAAGTGATTTGCTCAAGAGCAAACATAAAGCCTATGGCAAAGCAAGAATTTGAAGAAGGGCTCTCTAAGCCCAAACCAGTATGATAATCTCTGAACTAGTCTTCCTCTCCTAGGATAGCATTTGAACTTGACCTATAATATTAACATTTTTCATCATATTATTTTAATGAGAAAATACTAGAGTTTGATTTTTCATGAAGGAGCTCCTTAAAATTAGATTCAGGATCCTCAGTTGGTGTTAAACGATGTCAAAGAAACAACTCTGCGTGCAAAGTATTCTGTTTGACATGTATCTATATATCAACTATTAACTGGGTGTTGCCAAATTAACAGCTTTGGAGAATTAAGTCCTTTGTTATCACATGGTAGAGGGTGCACAAGTGCAACTTATTTTGCCTAGTCTCGCTGATACGTATTTGTGGGTTTTTTTAATCAGGCCCCTTGTTTCTGAAACAATGAAAATTTTAGAATAACCTAAGGGTTCAAAATTACATTTATCGAAGACATTTCTCAGTTATTTTTAACAGGGTAACTCCTGACCACTTTTCCACCTGGGCTTTACAGCAGAGCCCATGAGTACTGAAACATGGAAGTTAAATGAAGGAAGTTGTTAAGATTAGATGCTGATGACAGACTATTATAATGAATAACCCTGAGACATCAGATTAATGTGACTGTTAAACATTTTGAAATGTGAACCTAATAAGAATAAACCAAAGATGTATAGGATATATAAAACAACTCTTCCTAGCTACCTATTAAAATTTTGTGAAGTTGAGATGAGCTATCTATGGCTCATTATCATTTAGAACCACATAAATATAGGACCGTACAAAGTTTTATTGCAATCCTGGCTCTCAAACACTTTGGAGACTGGTTCTGTGAGTGATTGTTTGGAAGCCTATGGTTGGTTTACTCCTTCTGGTTATATGAAATGCATAGCAACAAAACGCTTTGTTTTGTCAGTCTCTCTATGGCAGTTCTATTGAGAATGTCATTCTATCAAAAGTTCTTCCTGTCAGGAACTCAGACCATGATCCTGCAAATTACTGGGCCTGGAGCCATGTGAAGTTCATTCATACTGAGCACTGTGCTGAGTCAGAGACTTAGTCGTTGGTCCCATAACTGTCAAACCTAAAGTCAGTCTCATTTCTCAGCTGTTTTACACCAAGTGGGTTCAGTGTACCTCTGCATAAGCTGGTATACATGTAGCATGTATTACTGGGAATGGTAACTGATATTTTCCTTCTGATGCACTGTCTCCAACAGAAGTAATCTAATAATAGATCTTCTAGTCTGTAGGAACAACTAGTAATTAAGTAAAAGAATGACATATAAGGCTAGATTCTGGCTGCCCCTGTACAAGCACACAAGGAGGTGGTGAGAAGAGACAACAACAGATGAATAACGCTTGGCTCTTATGAATCTAGCCCTCCTTCATTTGCAGATCTCAAAATACTTTACAAAGGAAGTAAAAATCTTTATCACCAGTAACTATCAATGGTGAAAAAGGAGGAGAAAAAGGAAAACCCAAGCTCTATAAAAAGCTGAACATCCCAACATTATTCCACTCACCCAATGAGGCATGTCTTCTTGATAGAGATAGGAGGGTGTACTTGCAAGTAGTATCCTTTTAACACATCATGCTGTGAGTGTGAGGAATCTGAAGCCAATAAAATACAGCCTCATCCACCTCAGTTCATATGAGGAGAAACAACACCAAAGAGGACTATTAGTAGACATAGCTCCAGAGAAAGAAGGCATTGGATTTGAGTTCCTTTTGAGTGCCATAGGCTCGGGTTCGCTTACTTGTAGAGACTAGGGACTCCTCTGTAGAAGAGAGAAAGGCTTTGGACATACTATTAACTAAAACACATGGGCTACGTCTACACTGGCGCGATCTTGCGCAAAAACTCTTTAGTTCTTGCGTTAAAGTAGTTCCACAAGAGAGCATCTACGTTGGCCGGGGCTCATCATCAGAACGATGCGCTTTTGCGCAAGAGAGCGTCTACATTGGCGGGACACTCTTGCGCAAAAGCATGAGCCTGGAACCACTTTGGAGAGGGCAAAAGGGCACCAGGACTTTCCGGGGACGGGGGCTGGAGCTCCTTTGAGACACGTGCTTAAAGGGATCTCCCTGGACAGCCGTTTCTCTCCTGCTGCATGCTTTAGTACCTCTTGCAGAGACTGACAGCCGTAGCAGTTCTAGTTGTGGTTGCCCTCTGCCTTCTTGGACACCACAGCTTGTGCCTTAGTGCCATTTGGTGATTTTTTGGCATCAGCTCTTTTGTTGTGTCATGGAGCTGGGGTGGCCTTGTGCCTGCTTTGGCCCCTTCCGGCCATCTTGGAGTGCCTGCAGCTGCTGCTCCATGCTTCTGCACTCCTCATCCAGGACCTTGAGGTGCAGGTCGCTCTGGACTCCCTCACCATGAAGGTGGTGGCGTTCCTGTGGCATCCCCACCCCACTGTGGAGAGGCCATTGTGGAGACTGGACACCAGTACCGACTGGTGGAACCGGCTGGTCCTGGGGCAATGGGATGACCAGCAATGGCTCCGGAACTTTCGGATGAAAAAGCAGATGTTTCTGGAGCTGTGTGCCTGTCTCGCCCCTGTGCTCCAGAGAAGCACCACCCAGCTGCGGGCACCCATCCCTGTGGACAAGAGGGTCGCCATTGCCATCTGGAACCTGGCCACCCTGGACTGCTACTGATCAGTGGCACATCAGTTTGGTGTGGGCAGATCGACCGTCAGTGTCGTTGTCATGCAGGTAAGCCCTGGGGGGGGGGGTGCTGCACTCCATGCCCAGGGGCAGGCAAGACTCCAGGCTGGGGCAATGGGGAGAGTGAGGGATGCCCCATCACCCAGGGGTTTGGGCCATCCCTCCCTCTCACACGCCTGCTGGTGGGGGGGGGGTGGCCCATGGGGCGAGGGAGCCCTGGTGTGTGTGAGGACAGAGGGCATCACGGGGGGGGGTGGGAACCCCCCAAGGGAGAATGCACTCACCCTGCCTTATGTGATGCATTCCCCTGTGTTTCTGTGCACCCTTCTGCAGGTCGTCCATGCCATCAACGATGTCCTGCTCCAGCAAGTCATCTGCCTGCAGGATGTGGACGCTATGGTGACCAGCTTCACTGCACTGGGGTTCCCCAACTGCGGGGGAGCACTGAATGAAACCCACATCCCCGTCCGTGCCCCGGAGCATCGAACAGCCCATTTCATAAACCACAGGGGGTACTTCTCCATCGTGCTCCAGGCCCTCGTGGACCACTGTGGCTGCTTCACGGACATTTATGCGAACTGGTCCGGCAGGGCACATGACACCCGCATTCTACAGGCTGGAGGTGGGCACTTTCTTCTCCAAGTGGGAATTTACTGTTGGGGACGTGCCCATGCCAACACGTATTGTGGGGGACGCGGCCTACCCCCTGATACCCTGGTTGAAGCGGCCCTACACGGGGCGGACAGACCACGACCGGGCACGATTCAATGACTGCCCAAACGGCCCACAACCAGGTCGAGTGTGCCTTCGTCCGTCTGAAGGCCCGGTTTCGTTGTTTGCTCACCCATCTTGAGATGGGTGAGCGGAACATCCCCGAAGTAGTGGCTGCGTCCTGTACACTCCACAACATTGTGAAGCAGAAGGGGGAGGCCTTCCTCCTGGCATGGATGGCAGGCATGGGCCAGGCCTTCGAACAGCCCTGCACAGCTGCCATCCGCCAGGCTCACCATGATGGGGTGCACATTCGGGAGGCCCTGACGGAGATGTTCTCCCAGGCCCCACAGTAGGGTCGCCTCTGTCTCCCTTGACATCTCCCTCCCCCCCCTCCCCTTACCTCCCAATAAACAACACAGTTTTTTGTGGAAAACAACGCATTGAACTTTTTATTTACAATGGGGACATAGGGTGGGAGGAGGGAGGGGGCTCTAAACTGGAAGGGGGAGAAGGGAGGGGACTCTGAACTGGGAGGGGGAGGAGGGAGCTACTGCTGGGAGGGGTGGCCCCTGCAACCGCCTGTGCGGGGGCGGACCACTACATGGTGTTCAGGCCGCATCGGGGCAGGCAGCATGGGGAGGTGGGCAGGATGGGGTGCATCAGGAGGGGTATGGCAGCATCAGGAGGGGGCATGGCGGGAGCAGGAGGGGCAGCAGGAGGGGGCATGGCAGGAGCAGAAGGGGCAAGAGGAGGGGGCATGGGCATTGGCATGCGAGGGATGGCAGGTGCATGGGGTAATGCCATTCCATAGTGCACAGCGTGCCCAATGTGCTCGGTGAGGGCGGTGACAGCATCACACACACGGTCACACTGAGCCTGGAAGCGCCCCCAGGCCTGCTGGCGCCACTCCAGGTCAGTGTCGACCTGTCGTGTGATGGCCGCATCTATTCTCTCAATGGCCTGGAAGTGGCACCGGAGGAGTTGGTCCCGCTGCTGGACCCGCCGGCTTGGTGCCTGGGCAGTTGGCGGTGCTGCCGCTGTTACAGGGCTAGAGGATTCCTCACTGCTGGCTGGTCCCACTGCAGGGAACAGAGGAAAAGATCGGTCAGTCAGGCAGCTCTGGCCACCGTCCCCGCACCCTGAGCCCAGGTGACACCACAGTACTGTGGCTTGGGCCTACTCGTTCCCCCCCTGTGTTGTATGTTTGCATACAGGACTGCCCACCGAGTAGGGTGCTCCTCCATGTATTGTAACCACCCGTCTGTGTCCTGACCCCTTGGCATGTGTTGTGTTAACCTGTGGAACTCCCTGCCGGGGAAGGCTGGGAGGCTTTGGACTAATCAATGGCATTTGACAGGGAGCAAGATGAATCTCCACAAAGTGCCTGGGAGCACATATGGCAGATGTGGTCTGGGCTCTCAGATCCCCATCACGTGGATGTCTTCTGGACGGAACCAGGGGTGACTGGGGAGTGTACCATCCTTGCAGCGAAACTCAGGTGGCCCTAGGGCCAGGCCGAGTGCTTCCCCTCTCCCCCTCCTGCTAGCCCTCGCACACGTAGCCCAGGGACATGTGTGGCCGCAGTGCGGGACTTCCCTTGGGGGGCCAGCCAAGGCACCGGGAGCAGGCGAGGGGCTCAGTGGGGGCCGCGCTCACAGGGCTGTGTCACTGCAGTTTTTCCAGGAGCAGCTGGCTGTGTCGCACAGCCAGGCATGACAGTGTGCTGTCTGTGTGCTGCACCCTTCGGGAGCTGTTGGTTCTGGCCTGAGCCCCTGGGGCCTTGGCTGGTTCCAGCTGGCATCCACCCTTTCCCCCTGGTCTGGATGTGTGCAAGCAGCACGGTCCCAGGCGTGCCCTGGAGCTGCCTGCTGCGGCCACATGCCGCTTGGTCACCAGGCTGCACGTGGTTGCACGTGCAGTATACTGGTACATAGCGTGCAGCTCACGTTGCCTGAGTGACACTCCCTCCCCCTGCCCCCTGGGCACCTGGCTCCCCCCGCCCTTGTGAGTGCAAAGTGCAACACTCACTAGTGGATCCTTCCCTGGCCTCCGACGATGCGCGGGAGACGTCCGGGCTGCCTGACACCGTTTCGAGGTGCAGGGTGACGGTGCTCCCCAGGTCATCCTTGTCCTCCTCTGACTCGGTGGGCAGCTCCGCCTCGTCCCCCGCCTCACTGTACCTAGTGATGGGGGGGGGGGGCTCCTGTTGGTGTCCACAGGCACCGAGGGTCCCTGGGGTGCCACGTCGCCCAGGATGGCATGGAGGCGCTGGTAATGGGGTCAGCTGTCGGCTCCTGCCCCCTGGCCCTCGCTGGCCCAGACATAGCCCAGGTGCAGCTCCTTTACTTTGGCCCGGACCTGTTCAAGGGTCCGGGCTGGATGGCCCTGGTGGGAGAGCGCCTGGGCCATGCGGCAGAAGATGTCCGCATTCCTCCAACGGGCACGGGGGTCATGGAGGGCCTCCTCATCGGCCCAGAGGTCCAGCAGGGCCTCGATCTCCACAGGGGACTGGGAAGGGGTACGCCTCTTCATGCCCCTTGGGGACTCCTGCGCTGGGGGTGTGGGTTTCTGCTCCCCCCTTGGAGCGGCCATCCTGGGTGGTGCTGGTGGCTGAAGGACAGAGCCGCACGGGAGAGCTCGGTGGCAGAGGTGCTTCTGCCGTGTGGCCTCTGCAGGCTGTGTGTGCCTTTAAGGGGGCTCGGGTTACCAGGAAGTCCAGAACGGTGACTGCGCGTACGGAGCTTCCAAACGGCCACTAGGGCTTTTTTCCGTTTGGACGGCTCTTGTGCAAAATCTCTTGGCTGCCTGTCTACACTGGCCTCTTGTGCAAGAACAGTTGCGCAAAAGGGCTTATTCCTGAGTGGGAGCGTCAGAGTTCTGGCACAAGAAGCCCTGATTTTATACATTAGAACGTCAGTTTACCTGCGTAAGAACATGCGGCCAGTGTAGACAGGCAGCAAGTTTTTGCGTAAGAGAGGCCGCTTTTGCGCAAGATCGTGCCAGTGTAGACACAGCCATGGAGAAATAGGGCTAACTGGAACTGGAGCAATAAATACCTATGTGTTTTCAAGAACTGCATCCTTCTTACCACCACTTCTGGGGCCACCTGGTCATCTGTCTAGAATTGAATAACAGGCGATATCACCATTTTACAGAAGGAAAATCTGAGGAATGAGATGTGATACAATTACCTTACATTCTAGGTAGAAGACATGGGAATGGAACTCTGGCTGAGACCCAATCAAGTATCTGTGTTGGAGGAGTTTTCAGGATGAGAGCACCAGCCAATTTAGAAACCACTGAATGTGTACAAATAGCTTAAATCATTCTAATGTACATTACCTTGTACTTGTCTACCTGAAACTTCATCTGTCATTGTGTTGGCTGTTTGCCTTGCTGTCATGGAAATCTGAGGTTCTCTTTGGTCATAATGAAACAAATACATTTTGTCACAGACAGATTTCTCTACCTCACTATTTGCACTTCCCACTGCAGATAATTGTTAAATATCTTTTCTTTTGCATTTTTTTGCTGATAATATGAGAGGCAGGAGTTTCTGAGTAGGATTGTTATTTGTTGATGGGAGCAGAGATTTAGTTGTGTTTTGGTTTCGTAATTATTTTTTAATTAATGTCATGTGACTCTTGAGCTCACGAAGAAGTCATTTTGTGTTGTCGTTAAATCTAAATAAGTGATAGATACATCTTTGGGGCATCCAATCATTAACCTCTCTTCTTGTTAGACTTTCCTACTTATTCATATACATTTGTTTTCTGTCTTATAACTAATTTACAATTCATGACAGATCTTTTGGAGGCCTGTCATATTGCTATTTCTCAAATACATATACAGAGTTTTGCTGTGCTGCAAATCAAGCAGAATTCAATGTTAGTAAACTCAACTATGGTGCCAGTATGAGAATTCTTTCTATAGTGTTTGCTTAGGGAGGTTGGTGTATAGATCTCTTCTTTTTCTGGTTGTCTTTGTTTCTGCACAATCATGAGTGTACAAGGCAATATTTTAGCAAAACTGAATTCACTATTAAAAGTTCAATTAAAAACTCCACTCTTCAACTAATCTGTACCTCCACAGTTAAGAGCCTATCAAATTCATTGCTATGAAAAATTCATTACAGACTGTGAAATCTGGTCACTCCCCATGAAATCTGGTCTTTTGTGTGCTTTCACCCTACACTATAGAGATTTCATGGGGGAGACCCTTACTTCTGTGCTGCCTTCAGAGTTGGGCAGCCAGCCTATGTCTAGACTGCAAGCCTCTTTCGAAAGAGGCTTTTTCTAAAGATACTTTCGAAAAAGCCTCTTTCGAAAAAGAGCGTCTAGACTACAACCAGTACTTTTGAAAAAGCAAGCCGCTTTTTCAAAAGAGAGGACCCAGGTAGTCTGGCTGCTCTCTTTTGAAAAAGCACAGTTTGCATTAAATAGTGCCTTTTTTTGAAAGAGCACTTTCGAAAAAAGGCATTCTTCCTGGTAAAACGAGGTTTTTGGTGGTTGAAAAAATTGCCACATTCTTTCAATTTACTTTTGAAAGAACACAGCAGCAGTCTAGACGCAGGGGAAGTTTTTTTGAAAAAAGGCCACTTTTTTCGAAAAAACCCTGTAGTCTAGACATACCCCCAGAGAATGAAGAAGTAAGGGTGGCAATACCATACCATGCCAACTTTACTTCTGCACTGCTGTCTTCATACGGGAGAAGGCAGGTGAGGGGAGGGTGACAATTGTTGACTGAGGGCCCAGCTCTGCAGACAGCAATGCAGAAGTAACAGTGGCAATACCATATCATGCCATACCACACCATGAAGTAATAGTAGTTCCACAATCCTCCCTACAATAACCTTGTGACTCCCTCCCCCAGACTCCCTTTTGGGTCAGCATACTTACAATTACAACACTGTGAAATGTCAGATTTAAGTAGCTGAAATAATGACATTTACAGTTTCTAAAATCCTATGACTGTATAACTGACCAAAGCGGCCCATGGAATTACATATACATATTTAGACATTTATATCCTTTTTAACTTGTAGTGGATTAGTTTTAAATATAAAATAATATGAAATAATAGAGAAATTCAACATATTAATTTGACACTTTCTTGATGTCCATTACTGGAGTCATTAACTGAATTTGGTGATATGCCTGTTTCAATAAAGTCCATAAAAGATAGTACAGAGTGTATCATTCTATCTGTCTCTGGAGCAGGATGCACTGGTCACATTTTATGCTCAAACATGTAGCTATAGTCTAAATTTAGCCTTTCTGTTTTATCCATGCTGCCCTTACGCAGTGTGCCAAGTACATGATGTTTCCTTTTAACACTGGAAAAGCTTATTAAGTTGAAATGCTTTCTTTTCTTTTCTTTTCTTTTCTTTTCTTTTCTTTTCTTTTCTTTCTCTTTCTCTATCTGTTTATGTGTGTTCTCATATTTACTTCCATTTCCACAGATATATCCACAGTACTTGTGGTGTCATCAGGGGCAGCCTGAGGTTGGCTGCAGCAGCTGGTGCCCCAGGCGGAATGTGCAATCGGCGCCCCCGCCTGCACGGCCATCAATGGCATGACGTCATCATTGGGCACCCCGGGCGCCCCATTGAAGGCGGCGCCCTAGACGACGGCCGAGTCGGCCTGTACTCACAGGCTGCCCCTGGGTGTCATTCCAGTTACCACAGCCAACTCTAATATGAATAAAGCAGCAAACTTTTTTGCTTTGTCAATGCAGCAGCATCAGCTTGTTCTTCAGCTGTGAGGAGAGTTTATTATATATTTAAAGTGTAGTTCCACTGCCCTCTGAAGAGCTTCCATAAATTTGGATCCCACAACTTTATTCCAGATGCCATCATCAATAGTAAAGAGAGCTTATTTAGATGTGTCAGACATCTTTCTAATTTCTGTTCTTGACATACTGATGATATCCTTAATATCTCCACTGAAAATTATTGACTCATCATAGAACAGTTTTCAGGAAACCGATATATCATATCCTTTATAAATAAAATAATTAAATAATGCTTTAGCACTTTGTTAAAGGTCTAGCCAGGCATATGATCAGAATTGTCACTGTGTACATACATTTTAGTCACTAAAAGTCTATGGGATACTGTCATTATCTAGTTAGATTTATGGCAATTTAAATGCATAAATAATATGCTACTTCACATGCAAGTTTTTAACATATCATTTACACAAACTGGTCAAGTAAAAATATACAAAGGAGCTGGTTTCACCAGATAACAAGTGACTTTTCCTTATTTTGTGGTATTGTTTCTGGATCAGATTGTCCATTCTCTTACATAGTGGAAAGGGAAATAGTTTATAGGAATTTGCTGCATAAGTATTAGCACCCAAAGTGGAATGGATGCGGCAGGACATACTCTGTATCAAGTGAAATATATACTGATTTATAGACGTTCTGAAGTAGTGCACACCCCTAAACATTGTGGAGGTTACTTAAGTTGGAAAATACTAAATTAATGCTATTTTAATTAACATAATTGGTCTGAGACCACAAGAAGGGATGAAAAAAAACCACATAAATCTCCATCAAAGAGGTCACAAAATGCAGGGCAGGCACCTCCAGAAAGCTGGTGGCTCTCTGGCAATTGCACAATTATGCTACTAATTCATGGGTTGGCAAGCCCCCAGAGCTGTTTAAAAGCATGTATATAGCTTGGGATACAAATTGGTGGGAAATCTCTAACCATATGTCTTTAGTCTGTATGATTTACAGTAGCCTTCAGAAATGGTGGCCATTTTCAAGTAGTTTCTCTATTACTGTGGAAGGGACTTTAAAGAAAAAAAATCTTTCTTTTTTGGTAGAAAGGCAACTTGAGACACAGACCAGGACATATTACCATGGTCATATCACAATAGCACTATATCAATCAATGGTATGCCCGCATCTTGAATACTGCCTACTCTTTGTGGCAACTCAAAAATATATATTAATATTATAAAATGTACAGAGAACAACAACAAAAATGACTAGGGGAAATGGAACAGCTTCCATATGAGAGGTAAAAATATTGATACTTTTCAACTTGAAAAGAGACAAAGGATGATCTGATATAGATATATAAAATAATGACTTATATGAAGAAAGTGAGTACAGATGTGTTTTTGCCCTTTTATGTAACACATGAAACAGGGGTCACCCAATTAAATTAATAGGCAGGAGACTTTAAACAAATTTAAGGAAGTATGCATAGTCAACTAGTGGAACTTGTTGCCAGGCAATGTGAAGGTTAAAACTATAACTGGGTTCAGAAAAGAATTAGCTATATTCATGGACGATGGGTCTACATGTGGCTATTAGCTAAGATGATCAGAGATACAACCTCATGCTCTGGGGTTGTTGCTTTTAAATTACAATATATCAACAGGGATGTAATACAATGTTTTCTAATAACTTAATCTGTCTATTTCACCTTATTTTCTTTCTTAAAAAGAAATAATCCCCTTCTTCACTTTAAAACAAACATAGTTTTCCTTCGTATAAACTCATTTTGTACTGGAACTAAACAACTCTGCATTCAGCACTGGAGCAACAATAATGGTAGAGCATAGAAGAGGTGAATTGTGGGGACTGTAGAAATAAGGAAGAGGGAGGATTCTTGCAATCCAGAGGAGAAGTCACTGTTTTGGGGACTTTGAGTAACACGCTGGAAGCTATATATCATGAAATGAATGAGGCAGCTCTATTTGCTTGCCCAGCATTTCCCTCTGTCCAGTGCTCTCCCCCAATTCCTCTCATAAAACAAAAGCATTTGTAAAAGAATTTAAACATAATCAGGGCAAATAGGATTCGTGTCAATGTCAAGAGCTAGTTGGAAACCACAAGAATGTATACCAGGTATGTGCCCATCAGTGGCCTTCAGTTCTGTCTTTCACAAATTCCATAGACTTCTATTTTTTTCTTTCCCATGGGATCTTTCTTGTTAGCATTTGCTACTGAAATTGAAGGCAAGCTGTGGCATCAGAAAGAACCAGAATAAGTGTTGCTAGAGCCCTAGGCTATGTCTACACTGCTGGCTTTTGCCAGCAGAGACTATGCAAATGAAGCTCTGATTAGCATTTTGTCGCTCTTCATTCGCATAACCTATTCTGAGCCGTTTTTGTGCAAGGGGTTTTTGAGCAAAAACAAGCAGTGTGGACATTTCCTTTTTGTGCAAAAATGATTACACAAATGAAGCATGACAAAATGCTAATCAGCACTTCATTTGCATACTCTCTGCTGGCAAAAGCCATACTGTAGACAAAGCCCCACGGTATATGCATTTTAATCACTTAGCTCTGGTCTACATGAGGGCTTTATTTCAAAACAACCCCCAGTAGGTTGAATTAACAAGTGGAGCATCCACATTACCAAGCCCGTTATTTTGAAATAACAGGACACTTATTTCAAAAGCTATTCTCCTGCTTTCCTTGAAGAATAATGCTAATTTCAAAATAGATATTTTGAAATAGTGTTAGTGTGGATGTTCCGGTGCCACTATTTCAAAATAACTACTCCACAGAGTAATTCAAACGAATTCCTCCCCAGTGCTTTCTGAGACTGTAAGTCAAGGTGGCACATCTACATTAATGGAGCCCGCCTCTGTCTAATTGCTTCCCCATAGTGAGGACATGCTATTTCAATTTTGTTATTTCTGAAGATATTACATTTTTTTTAGTTATTTTGAAACAATTTCCTAGAGTAGACATACCATTCCATGGCAAGGAAACAGGTTAATTGTAATTATTAACTTACATTTATAAGGACTGAAATTGGTTTATAATATGAAATATTTCACCACAGGTATGAAACTTAACAAGTCTTTAACAATATACTACAGCAATACACTGTAACTTAGGAACAGAAGTCAAGAAAAATGTTATATCTATTTGAAACTGCAAGATTTGATATGACTGCAGAATCCATTCCTAAAATTGGAATTTGGCCAGGACAGCAACAGGACACTTTGTATCTAGCAAAGAAATGGCATAGGATCTTTAATGACCAGGGGCGATCAGGTTTTATAATGGCTCTGAAGGATATTAAACTTGTGTTTCATGCTGAAAATTGAGTTCCTACTGAATAAAGAAATGGACGTGATATAAATCCATTCTGTAGCCATCGGTGGATACACAAGGAAGGAGTTGTGATCATGATCAGGACAGTTCTTATATAGTAATGTAACCCTAAAATCACAGTGAGATGGGGAGAAAGGATAAGATGCTAAGAGGCTACAATGGGAAACATGCTTTGCAGCACTTCTAAGGATCCAAGTTATGGGAGCCTTTAGAAATACTGCTAGGATCCCCAATAGCTGACAGTGATACTGGCAAGAAATGCAAAGAAGAACACTAACAACTCATGGTATAATTAATGGATAGGCAAGTAAGGTAATTAAGTTCAGACATTTCAATGGAAGATAAGCAACAAAATAAAGGGAAAGAACCAACCTACATTAGAAATATATCGTTAGGCCATTGGGATAGAGACCCAAGAGTAGACAGGTGACTAAGATGCAATAAGGTAGCAGAAGGCTCAACTTAATGTGCCATTTTGTAAGCAGACTAAGGCCCTGATTTTTCATCAAAATCTGCTACTATGGACCCTTGCAATGGTGCAAAGTTCCTCAAGAAGTACTTTCTGTACATTCAACGCAAAGTAACTTGAATGGCATATGCGTGAAGATGGAAATGTAGAAGAGTAATGGGATTCACTGGGCCTTATGAAAATGCCAGAGGCAAAATGTGACCGGCCCCTCGAAGGGGAGAGATGGGCCAAATACTGAAGAGGACACTGCATGAGCTGCTGTTTGAGGAGGAAATAAAACCAGAAATGTGGAACATTGCATAGTTACTAACATCCAAGGCAACTATAAAAGTAAAGAAGCTGGCACCAGTTCCTAGAAGGCTGCCACACCTTCATTCTCAGTGTAGATGTCTGCAGAAATCTGTTGTGTGCTTTCACAAGGATCAGATTTTCAGCATGAAAGTGTTATCAACAAATGACTTTGATTCCTTGAGCTTGTGTGGGGATGGACAACGGCCTGGTGGCGAGGAATCTCCTCCTAACTCACTTATCATTTATAATGACCAGGATCTAAAGTAGTATTTGAAATGCATAATAAATATAATGTAAGAATTCAATACGACCCTCAAAAGGCAACAACAAAATGCCTACACAGAACAGAGTTCTGCTTATCTAGTATATTACCCAAAGTGGGTTTTACCCAGGAAAGTTCATGTTCTAATATATTTGTTGTTCTCTAAGGTGCCACAGGACTGCTCATTGTTTTTAAAGTTACAGACTAACACAGCTACCCTCTGAGACTTATTATCCATAGTGTTTGTCATTCGGATAGAATATTATTCAAAATCTTCTTGTTTTCTCTCCAACATAAATATCCAAATAGAAGCTTTTAGTTATTCTGCAGTTTAATAATCAATATCATGAAATGGCTTTATAGCACTGAACACAAATGGAGTTTTTTGATTGTCTGCCAGCATCATAACCTTGGCTATACTTATGTGATGAGTGCCGTCTTCCTTCCTTGACAAAATGTGCTGGGCATTTCTAATGAATGCTGGCAATGTGTATTCAGAAACCAACATATTTTCTCCTCAAAACTCATATAGCCTCTAAAATAGGACACACCTGGGCTTTGGTGCCAAGAAACCAAAAGTGTTTAATCGGTGAACTTAAGGAGTAAATCCATTTGCTCAGCAAGTAGAAGGAAATTATATCTCTATAGTAAAATTCCACGATTGTCACTCTTTGTGTCATTCACAAACCAAAAATATCTGTTTACTCAATGTGAAATGATTGAAATATTTATCAGAATGTCTGAGAGCCCTTTTTTGTTAAAAAATCACCAGGTTCAGTCATTATTAACATTCATGTACGCTTATCCTCCAATTTTTAGGACCTTAGGCATTTTGACTTTAAGAATTATATCTATGAAGTTTTGATAGAATGGCATGTATCTGTTGCCATGCAATGAGTCCCAGTTAGACCATTGTGATTTCAGAAGTAAGTCAAGCAAGCAAGACCATTACTCTACAGTTAACTTGTAAACAACAATTTTATTGGACGTAGGCAAGAGATTTATTATTTGGTCTAAATGCCACACATATGAACCAACACAGGTTTTCAGCTTCATGTGTGTGTGTGTTTCTGTGTATGTGTGTGTCTATGTGTGTGCATGGGTGTGTAGAAGATGGCTTCAGCAAATATTCACAAAGGAGTCTAGATACTTAAACCCCAGTTTTGGTCACCTAAAAACCTAATTGGCTGCTGCCTAATCCTGTGGTCGCCTAAATTTAGTGCCTAAATTTTCAATATAAAATGTTCCTTGGCACCTACGTTTTGGTTTCTGGGAATGTGCACTGCTGCCTCACTCTAGTCATCTGGATGCATGCCTAGCTCATACCTAAACCCCTACAATCCACAAACCTGGAAAAATATATGGCCTGCAAGTCCTATTCCACTGGGCATTCTCTGAGCATGCCTACTGGATCAGACCATATTCAAAGTGCATTTGAGGAGGATGCAGCAGTTCCTTTCTTATAAGTACTTGGCTAGTGGCTTGATCTCTTACCGGGGATGTGGGAGACCCACAATCAATTCCCCCTTCAACTCGATAGGAAGAAAGAAGTTGAATGGAGATTCCCCACCTCTCAGGATCTACTTGACTATATAGGATATTGTGATATGAGGCTCACTAAGTCCCTCCTGTTGAAGCTTTCCAATTTGGGTAAATAATGACATAGTCTTTGGACAAATAAAGAGAATAGCACTATTGTTGGTGCTTAGGTCACTCACCTAGGTGCTGGGTGTGTCAAGGTCAAGTTCCATGTTTCAGTAGCTGTTCAATTATTCATCTGAATAGGAACAGCTTCAACATAAAAGACTGAGAGATTTATATCAGAATATCCCATGATATGGATTGATTGTCCATGTGTGGCATCTGATTTGCTTTTGGTGTATATAACCCTACATGGCTTGGAATTACCTTACTGAGAGACTGCCATGGTACTGAAGGTGAGGTCAGTGCTGGCACCTGATAGCTCTGTTCACATAAGAGGGAGCTATTAGCAGGATGTCATCTGCGATGGAACCTTTTGGTTTGAAACTTGAACACTGCCCCTAAGTACAAATGTTATAACCTACGTTTCTTGACCTTGAAGAAATCTACAAGGCTAATCATTCTCTGTTGGAGCATTTAGGAAATATGAAATTCAGTAAGGATGAATGCAAAGTACTGCAGTTAGGAACAAATGTTAATCATAAATACAGAAAATGGGAAATGAGTGCCTAGCAAGTAGTACTTCAGAAAGGGAACTGGGGGTCAAGTAGATCACAAAGTAACTATGAGTCAAAGGTGTAATACCTTTGCAACTCCGTTTCCCCCCCAAACAACAACAAAAAATCAATCCATGCTGGGTTGTTAATACAATCCATGCTGGGTTGTATTAACAAGACTAAAGAAGTAATCCTTGTGCTCTACTCCACACTGATTTGGCCTCATCTGGAGTATTGTCTCCAATCTGAGTGCCACACTTCAGGAAATATGTGGACAAATAGGGAAAATTCCAAAGAAAAGTAACAAAAATAACAAATCTAGAAAACAGGACCTATGAGGAAAGATTGAAAAAAATGGGTTCGTTTAGTTCAGAGAAGAAATAATTAGAAGAGGACATGCTAACAGTTTTAAATTACATGAAAGGTTATTACAAGAATGAGGGAGAAAAATTATTCTCCTTAATCACAGAGGATGGAAACAATGAACTTAAATTGCAACAAGTGTGGTTTACATTGGCCATTAGGGGGAAAAAACCCAACCCTTACTAAATGTCAGACTAGCTAAACACAGGAATAAATTTCCTAGGGCAGTTTTGGATTCTCCATCACTAGAGCTTTTAAGAGTAGTTTAGACAAACATCTATCAGGGATACCCTAAAGTGCAATTCATGCGGTAGAGTGCCTAGATGACCTCTTGAGGTCCCTTCCATTCTCATGATTCTATGATTTTTTGTATCAGAGGGGTAGCCGTGCAAAAGCGACAAGTAGTCCCATAGCACCTTATAGACTAACAGATGTATTGGAGCATAAGCTTTCGTGGGCAAAGACCCACTTCGTCAGATGCATGTAGTGGAAATATCCAGAGGCAGGTATAAATATGCAGGCCAGAATTAGGCTAGAGATAACGAGGTTAATTCAGTGAGGGAGGATGAGGCCCACTTCTAGCAGCTGATCTGGAGGTGTGAATACCAAGAGAGGAGAAGCTGCTTTTGTAGTTAGCTAGGCATTCACAGTCTTTGTTTAATCCTGAGCTGATGGTGTCAAACTTGCAGATGAACTGTAGCTCAGCAGTTTCTCTTTGAAGTCTGGTCATGAGGTGTAACAGTTAACTTGAACTAAGGACTTAGTTCGGATTAACTTCTGACTGCCGTGTGTAGCCGCGGGCAGTCAGTTCGAACTATGGGGCATTTAAAAATGGCGCCCACCCGGGAACATGCAAATGAAGCCCGGGATATTTAAATCCCGGGCTTCATTTGCAAGTTCGAATGCCTACATTAGCCTCCCTAGTTCGAACTAGGGGGCTAGTGTAGACATACCCCAAGGTGCTACAGGATTACTTATGATTTTTTGATTACCCACTGCATTATCAGCAAGAAGATCACAGCCAACAAAAAAGCATCCTTATCCAATGTCCATAGTAACCTTGCATGGCTTAGTCTACTGTTACATTTTATTTGGCTTGGTCCACTCTTACATTTTACATTTTCATCGGTGCCCTGAAAGGTGTTCTCAGGAGTTCCATAGTGGCATAGAAACTTTCATAAAACTTTTCTATTCACTGTTCTAAAGGCATTTGGAAACCTATTTTTCTTCATATCTATTCTTTTCCTCTAATGTCTGGTTGGTTACTATTAAATATGGTCAAGGTTGCTTCCTGTTTTGTCTTCATGCTAAATTGTTGTTTTATTAGAATCATTGGCCCATGGAAAACCTTATTTTAGAAGACTGGTCCATTGTGTTCCATTATTACTTTGGAAGTAGTCTGAAACTCATGAGTAACTGAAAGAATCAAATACTGCTCAGTGAAGGTTTTATTTAACTTCTAATTTATACCAGTCTCTTTTTCATTTCCCCCTCACATTGTTTGTTCCTATATCTTTTTGCTATTATAGATCTAGACACTTTCTTCTATGAAGTTGTTTCTACCAAACTCGTCTCAATTTTCAATAAATTCAGAAGACCTACAGCACAGTACAGAGACTATTAATGCTCCGGCAGCAAGCCAAGATTTCAGAACTGTAGCTGGGACTAGAACTAGGCCTTTCACTTGGCAACAGATGGGGATAATGTTAGATCAAACAACAACAGCAATGAATAGACGAGGATAGAGCAATGAAAGGCCAAGAGAAAAGCCTTAAACATTATAAGAATGTATTAAATATTCAGCTTTTAAAATTGACATATAATCTGGAACTAAAAGTCTCAGAGAGGTAGCTGTGTTAGTTTGTAACTTTAAAATCAACTAATAGTCCTGTGGCACCTTAGAGACAAATTTTATATGTATAGATTTTTGTTCGCCTCTTAGGTGGCACAGGACTACAGGACTACTTGTTGTTTTTTATAAACTGTTTTTTATAAACTGTTCATGAAATGTTGCCTATTTTCATCTCTCCCATTCTAAATGGGAAATGTGCATGATATCCTGATACAAATACAACAACTGGAGATTTTATCTTATAAATAAAACATTTCTATGTAATGCATGTGGGCCTAGAGTTGCTTGAAATGCTTTTAGTCATTAGATTTATTTTGATAAATCAAGTGAGTATACTTAAATTTACTCTAAAATGAACTCTGAAAAGTTAAACATGAACTGTATATGAATGAGTCGGGTACAATGATGTAGCTTTGAAGAGCAGCATTGTAAAGATTTTTAAGCCAAAATAAACAATTCGATCTTGTAATCTTTTTTATTTGAACATTGATATTTTTAGATCTATTTACTATAATTAGTACCCTGGATATCTACCTTGTAAAACCAGCATGCAACTTATCTGATCTAACTCCAGCATTGGTATGTCATTACTTGATACAATGTGTTGCTGTTATGCTTTGTTGTTTCTCCTATAAAAGAGAAAATATGATTATTTTGAAAATATCTGTTGATACAAATCACAATTAATTGTGAAATATGCAACAGATGGCAGAACTTATAATCATTCTATCAGACTAATAGTATACTGTCTGCATTTTAGAATTTGCTTTTCCCAAAAGACGCTGTTGGGCTGAAGCCATATTGACAGCTGGTATGTTCCTAATGTAGTTAGTTTGATATACCTCATCTATTAAATTCTGTGCATTCTCCAAAATAACAGATGACAAGTGCAATTGACCACCTGGGAAAAGTCATCTTCAGTAGAAAGCTTAAATTGATCTTCTTTTTTTGAGTCTGTAGAGATGTACTACTTTTCTTTTTTCAGTGATGCTATAAACTACCAGCACACTCTTTGCTTTCCAAAACTACTTTTCTACACAATGATCAAAAATATTCTTGGGACAACTAACAGATGCTATAACGATAATGCTTTTAGAAAACTAAGCCATCCTTATAAACATCTTGCTTCAATTGTGGGCAGTTACAAACGAAGTTGCTAAGTTCTAAATTGATTTATCACTCTGATACAGCATTGCTCTGAGAAAGTACAGGGGTATCCTTCAGAAAGCCATACATGATGGATTAATTAACAAGAAAATACAACATTATTGCAACAGATAAGTGTTGAAATATTTATTGATGAACACTTTCCATTTGAATGAGAAATCTATTGTATGTTCTTCATGTCCCATAAGACAAAGGGAATTGTAGCACCTACTATTGGTTTTTTAAAAAACAGACAAACCCACCACATTTTGTAAAAGTTACAGGTCTTTTTAGTTAACTTAGGGATTCAAAATCCTTTGATAATACCTTTCAAAGGGCTGTGCAACCACTTCTAAGATACTAAATATAATGTACTAAAAGATTTACCTAGCGTTGCTTGGATTGTTAACTCAAATACATTTTTTTTTCAATTAAATCATTGCTCTGGCAAGGGATGAGGGGTTCACTATGAAGGCTGCCCTGGGGAGAGAGGACTAACCCAGCCCTCTCTCACTGCAGCAGCTTTGGGCAAGGTGACAAGTGCTTGACCATGACTGCTGTAGCTGCAGCAGCAGGCGGCACAGCCAGTCCATTGAATGGGGCACAGATAGACATACAGACAAACTGTCTAAAATATATAGTAGCTAGCTGTTCCTTTCTCTATTCCTGATCCCTGCTGGCCCCATCCCTATCTCTGGCCCCTTGCTGGCCCCCTCTAGTCATTCTACAATATAACTGTCCCTCCTACCAGACCCCTCCCTTCCATTTTATGAAAAACAATCAGTTTCTAGGCACCTCCCATTTTCCTGGCACAACCAAAACATCACCTTGCTTTACATTATGATAAGAGGAAGTTGCATACCAAATTTGGTGGTCCTAGCTCTAACCATTCAGGAAGAATTCCTGAACAAACATTTCTAAAATATAGTCAAAAGATATAATTATGCAGTCCTCTGGAAGATATTTTGCTTATTTTTTTCATCCTGTATTTTGCTATTGTAATGACCCGACATCATAGTTCTTTACTGGGGAGAAGGAGAACTTGAGATTCAATTCCAAACCACATATCTCTACCACTAGAGCTGGTAACAGTAGTAGGTTTTTATTATATTTTTAGTTCTCTCTTGTGAGATACACAACACATTTAGCCAACATAACATATATAGAGAACTTAGTGCTTGTCTACACTTAAAATGGGACCGTGGCACAACTGTGAAGCTGTACTGACACAGATGTAATTCTAGTAACATTTCCTGGTGCTAGAGAGAGACACTGCTTCTAAGTATAAAAGAGGGGTTCTCTCATCAGCATAAGTAACTTACCTCTCTGAGATGTGGTAGTTCGGTTGACAGAAGAAGTTATAGCTGTCCACATGGGGATTTAGTTAGGTTAACTGTTTTGCTCGGTGGTATGGAATTTTCACACATCTGACCAGCATACTTAGGCTAACCTAATTTTCCAGCATAGACCAGGCCTAACATTTAAACAATAATAAATGGTTCACTTGTGTTTCACAGTCTAGATACAGATACATAGTCCAGATACAAGCACAGGCCACAACTGACATGCCTCTCATCCAGTGCTAATTCCCCTTTCTGAAAATCAAATTCCAGTGTAGCCAGAGACCTACCCAGCCTCATTCTTCACTATCATCCAAGTACAAGTTGTCTTGACTGACCCCATAGAAGATGGTGATAGTCAGGGTGAGGGGGTGGCAAGTCTTGCCAGGAGTGTGGAGTAGTGTTGGTCTTGTTGTCAAGGAAGTTCTCTCCGTGCTCATTTTGAGGTCAAGGAGTAGGGGAACCGGTGCTATTGGTGTGTGTGGGGGGGGGGGGGTAGGCCCAATTGTGGTGTAGGGAGAGGAGAATGCTGATCCTAGTAAAGATTCTTGGTGCTAGAGAGAGTGTGTGTATGAGTGAGAGTTATCCCTGATGGGGACTGCTGATTTTGATTTTGGAGAGTTAGTGCCAGTGTGGATGCAAAGGGAACCATTCCATTTGCTTTGTGATAAGTTCCATGTGTAAATTCCATGTGGCATATGTAAATGGAACTTGTTTTCAGGCAGAATAAACTCTTTGAGAAATATTGAGAAGAATTATTTGAACTACAACAAGCTACTATTTCCTGTAGTTTGGTTGGGTTTCTTTTTGCATTGTTTGTTTGGTTGGTTTTTGTTTGTTTATTTGTTTGTCTGAAAAAAGTATTTGTCTATTTTGATTTTAAATAAGGCAAAGACAACTGGTGGCAGGTTATTATGAAAGAAAGGTAAGGTTTAGTTTCTGTAATTTGTCAGAAATCTGCAACCTTACTTAGAGGTGTTGATGTCACACAATATTAAGGTCAGGATTGTGCTCTCATTTACAACAGTATAAAGCTGGAATAAAGGCTGACTTCAGCATAGATATTCCAGATTTGCCCTGGTATAAGGTAAGAAAGTGGCCCTATGTAGCAATAAAATATCAAGGACCTGACCATAGAAGTCTTATACGCAGTAATAACTGCATTTACTAATGCAAGTTGTCTCCTTACGCTAAAGGGATTACTTGCATGAGTAAGTGTTCCCAGCATGAGTAAGGGTTGCATAGTCTGGGTCTAAAGAACTTCACACAGCAGGCTTCTAAAACAGCTGGTATTTCTTTTGCTGATTTTCTTAACCCTCTTCATTTGCTCAAGTTGTATTCTGCACAGACTATGAATTCAAATGACTCTATCATTAGAAGGATATTGAGCAGATACACTCATTTGTTTTTATATTTCCCATGGCAAAGGCTGTGTAAGAACTAACTGGCTAGCTGGTTATTGCAAGCTTATGCCCCTCCTTTCTTTGCATCATGATGCAGTTCTCTTAACACAAATAAGAGGCTTTAAATATATTTTCTCTCACAACCTTAACAGCAGACCTCGGTTTTACTCCTTCAATCATTAACGGAACTAATTGGTACAATAAAACTTATTATTGGAGGGGAGGAAGGCGGGAGAATGACGACTGGAAGATGAATAGTAACTACATTCCTTTACATTGCATACTACATTCCTTTTCTCACTTAATGTCAGCCCTTCGATCATTTCAAAATGTATTAGGAAATACAATGTAAAAATCTGTCCAACGGTATGAAATATTTCTTTGCTGTCCAATGAAATTGTTTTGGACTTCTTGTTAAATGCAATTACAAGATTGTTTTGAATGAAGAGTTGTTTTATTTTAAGAGTTTCATTTTGTTGACAATCAAACAAAACAAATACAGTCCCTTTTTGTCATTTAAAATCTCTGCATTATTATCCAGGGCCACTCTCCCCATAAGTTTCTTCTCACTTGGGTTGTGCTTAAGCAATAGAATTGCTTTAACACATAATGGGTAGATTTCGGTGGATCAATAAATGGAATAGCAAGAAGTCAAAATTTAGTATTGAATGTGACTGGGGAATTTGAAAAGAAAACAACATTAATAAGCCTGTTTCTGACCTTACTTACATCCATATAAATCAGACATAACTTTATTGCAATAAATTGAACTTCAACCACGTAAAACTGCAGTGAGATCAGAATCAGATCCAATGTCATTCAGAACTAGTGTCATAATGTGGAAAACACAGTGTTGTTAAGCTGTGTTTGTCCCAGGATATGGGAGACCAGGTGGGTAAGGTAATATTTTATTAGACTAACCTCTGTTGGTGACAGAGATAAGTTTTCTAACTTAAACAGACCTGAAGAAGATCTTTGTGTAAGCTCGAAAACTTGTCTCCCTCACCAATAGTAACATAGAAAAGGTATTGTGGTGTTACAAAGGCACTTAGATACAATGATGACAGGTGTCAATAACTGAACATAGGCAGAGGGATGATGGAACACTTATGCATTAATGCTGTCATCTCCCTTTGTATAACCAGTTACTCAGCAGGTTTAAGTGGAGGCTCTAATAAAATCTTTAGTTTGTTCCATTTGATATTCTCAACCATACAGCACAACAAATGATAACCATAAAGCTATTACTGCAACTGCAAAGAAGGGTGGGTGCAGAAAAAGACAAAATGAGAAAACAGATAATAGTTGTGGGTTTTATGCCTGGCAAGAGGTTTTCAGATACTCTAATGATGAACACATTATTCAAACTTGGGTAGATAGACAGTTATTTAACACAGCCTGGAACATAACTTACTAAGATGAAGATGAAAGGTAATATTTAGATACTTCTCCCAGTGGATGAATATTAGTAAAATGTAGTATTCAAACAAGCTTAAGTCAGAAAAAATATATGTTTTAGCATTTAAAAACTGTTTTTTTCCCCTCCAGCATAGTGGTACTGCTGTAAAGTGGGAAGTGCACTGTTACAGATGTTTTCTGAGAGCATATTCAAAGAATTTATCTAAATCTTAATGACTCCATTCCCTGGAAAACAATACTTTGGGCATGATTTTTCATTGCATTGCTCCAATTTTAAGTTGGTATAATTTGATTGGACTCAGTGGAGTTTCACAAATGAAAAAGTAAAGTAGTTCATTGGAGAATCCAGAGTTATTGTTTTTAACATTCTTTCTGATGGAAATGTCAAGCATAAGAAGATGAGCTTTTGTTCACAAAGAATGAATAAAAGTCACCAAGGAACCACTGTACTCTCTACGGATAGAAGCAAAGAATATAGGCAGCCTAGCTTGCTGCATTGCACCATAAGAAAAACCTCAAAGAAGGTCCTGGAAAACAAATTGTTGATCTGTTATACATGTGACTGTTGCTTAAAGAAACAACCACCACATTTTTAGTAAGCAAGCACTTAAGCATGCTGAGAAACATCTGCAAATAACTATCAGTTCCAGTCACTTATGGAAAGATTTGTACCAATAAAAAGGTGGAATACCCAAATTTCCTTTGCACCTTTTAGGAGCAGCCACAAAGCAGGGGCTCCAGCCCACGAAAGCTTATACCCAAGTAAATTTGTTAGTCTCTGGCATGTTAAAGACTATCACAGCTGTTTTTGCTGAAACAGACTATTGTAGCTACCCCTTCAAAACTCTATACACTTTGTATACCATGGGAAAGCTTTTGCTGGCTCTGAATACATCAACTTGTAAAGGTCTGCAGTTAGCTGGGAGGGGAAAGAGGTGAGGGAGAATTAGGATCCATGAATACCAAGAAACCCAATACCCTGCAGAGCAGCATGTTTTAGCCTTGAAGACAATCCCACTGATTTAAAGTGTGTTGAGTTTCCCCATTGCTTGCTTAGTTCCCTGCACAAAAACATGAGTAACCAGGCTTTGTGCAAAGAGGGATGATCTTTACCCTTTGTGCAAGATATGCACCTGCGCCAGCCCTGTGAGCCATAGCATCTTCTTTTTTAGGTATCTGTGTCTGATGGAGTTTTTACTACCACAAATATTACACATACAAAAAAATCAATTCCAATCAATTGCAAGAGTCTGTGTGTGTATATATCCTGGCAGCCTATTTTCTCAGGTTCTTACAAAGCCAATGTCTTCACCAGCTTAAAATGATTAGATAATAATAGAAATGCCTAGAATGCTATTCGTATTTTTTCTTTCCATTCAAAAAGAAAAATTCACTGTCCCTTGGCTCTCTCTCATACTCTATTTTTTAAACAATTTAATTGTAATAAAGAGAAGGTTGCTCAGTCTCGTTCAAATCCTGTCTAAAAGTTAATCATTAAAAATAATCAGCCATGTAACAAAGTTCAATATTTAAACTGGCAGAGTTCTCAAATTAACCTGTACAGATCATCAAAATGAATATCAGCTTCTGCTGCCGCTGTGGTACAAGTCCTATTGATTTCAATGGTCCAGGATCAGGCCTAAATTGAACATGTTGCAACAACACTCCACAGGAATCTACAACACATTGTTCAAGAAATGTCTTATGTAGATATTGAAAGACATGTTAGTCCAAAAGCAACAACAACAAAAGATCTTCAGCCTTTATAGAGTTTGAAATTTTATTCAACATCACCTTCTCCAAAGTCCAGGATTTTCAATTTTCAGGAACATTAAACTAGTTGTGCAACTGGATGCTTCTTACTCTCTCCCTAAAAGAAGTTACAGGGTGGTGCTACAGGTTGGACCTCTCTGGCCTGGCACCCTCAGGACCTGAGCAGTCCTGAACAAGATAATTTGCCAGGCTTTCACTGGGCTATCGCCTTGGCCATTACACTGCCTCAGCCCACCTTCTGGGCTGTACTGCCCCCAGCCCTCTCATGGGTCTCCTCTCCGGGCTGCCAGCCCCACTTTGGGCAGTGGTGCTCCCTGTCCTTCCTCTAGGGGCTGCTGGCCCTTCTGCAGCCAGTGGAGCTCCCTGAACCCAGTTAGTGGGGCTCTGCTCCATCCCACAACTGGTGGGGCCCTGCTCTGTCACCTCAGCTGGTGGGGCTTCTCTCTGGGATAGCCTCACTCTGACTTCAGCACAGCTCTGTGCCCCCTGGCCAGGCAGGGCTCCAGACAGCAGAGGTCCTTGCTCCTGGTCAGTGGGGCTTCTCTCCGGGCCAGCCTCTCTCTGGCTATGGCAGGACTCCACACCCCCAGCCAGTAGGGATCCCTACCTTGACTATGAGGGCTCTGCTCCATGCCCCAGACAGGGGGGCTTGGCTCTGTGCCTTTGGCTGGTGTGGCTTCTCTCTGGGCCAGCCTTACTCTGTCCGTGGCACAGATCTGCACCCCCAATCAGCAGAGCTCCCTGCCCCCCGGCTGCTAGCCCTGCTTCAGTCAGTGGGGCTTTGCATCCTAGCTGGCCAGCCTACTTACCCACAGGCCATTGGCCTTGTGTGCTGCCAGACACTGGTAACCTCTGCGTACCACCACTGTTGCTGGACTATGGACATTGCCGGACCCAAGAAGTTGCCTGTTATAGCCCACTGATTGACTGGCAGCAATACTTGAATCAGGAGTATATGAAGGTGAGTTCTCTGAGCAACAGCACAGACTTGCTTCCTGTCTCTGCTCCAGATACTGCCTAATAGATTCTAGAGTATGCTAGCTTCTGACCCTTGTTTCTGCTTGATTTCACTATTTAATCATTATCTATAACCTGGTAACCTGACCCTGTCTGACTCCATTGCCTGACCCAAGATTTGTCTTCTAACCTGTCTCAAATTCTCATCTCTAAGAAATCTAGTCCTTTGCCTGTCTCTTGGTCTGCCATCAGGCCTGTTTCAGGCTCTGACCAGAGCTGAATTTGTGACAGGGCTTGCCAGAGTCCGGAGTCCTGGATGCTTCCTACTCTCTCCCTAAATATTAGGAATCATTTAAAAGGGAACAGAAAATAAGACAGAGAATATCTTATTGCTTCTATATAAATACATGGTACATCCACATCTTGAATACTATGTACAGATGTAGTCGCCCCATCTCAAAAATGATATATTGGCATTGGAAAAGGTTCAGAAAAGAGCAACAAAAATTATTAGGGGTTTGGAATGGGTGCCATATGAAGAAAGATTAAAAAGACTGGGAATTTTCAGTCTAGAAAAGAGGAGTCTAAGGGGAGGGGGATATGAAAGAGGTCTATAAAATCATGACAGGTATGGAGAAAGTGAATAAGGAAAAGTTATTTACTTGTTTCCACAACATAAAAACTAGGGCTCACCAAATGAAATTAATAGGTAGCGAGTTTAAAATAAAAGGAAGGTTTTTTTCACACAGCACACAGTCAACCTATGGAACTCCTTGCCAGAGGATGTTGTGAAGACCAGGACTTTAACTGAGTTCAAAAAATAACTAGATAATTTCATGGAGGTTAGTCCATCAATACTTATCAGCCAGAATGGGTAGGAATGGTGTCCCTAGCTTCTGTTTGTCAGGACATGGATATGGATGACAGGAGAGGGATCACTTGATGATTACCTGTTCTGTTCACTCCCTCTGGGGCATCTGGCATTGGCCACTGTCAGAAGAGAGGATGCTGGACTAGATGAACATTTGGTGTGACGCAGTATGGCCATTCTTATATTCTTATGTTCTGGCATTTCTAGCCTTGGCATTTCTTAAGCCTTGGAACTCTGGGCTTATCTCATCAATTATGAATGTAAACAAATTGCAAGCACCTTGGCCCAATTGTTTGAGCCACAACACCTCTTTAATTTTAAAGTAAGCACTAACTCTGACTTCCTGACATCTGCACCAGTTTATTCCAGCTCTTACCACTAGCTCAAACAACCTATGTCTTAGTCATGACACTTTTCTCACACTGTACACCTGTAAAAGTACTAGGGACAAGTTACGTTACATTAATGTTCCACAAGAAAAATTACAAAAATGTAGGAAATGCAAACATTAACTCAATGGCAGGAATATCATCATTCACTCTGAAGAATTTAAATCCAGGTATTTCAATTGCAATTCCAATTTCCCTATACATACTCTCCCAACTGCTGCATGAGGAGAAACACACATGAGAAATTATAGGCTAGACTGCCTAACTTCAATCAGTTTGCAAGCATAAATAAAATAATGAGGTTATAAGTAATTGCTAATGTGGATTTTTCAAGAACAATATATATCAATCAAACATAATTTCCTTCTTTGATAGGGTTACTGGCCTCCTGGATATGGAGGTAGAGGTAAGCTGAACACATCACATATGTTGTTTTTTCACAAAACATTTGGGAGTTCCACTTGACATTCTCAAAAGCAAAGTAGAAAAATGTTGATTAAATTAAATTACTGTAAAGAAGTTAACAAAAATTGATTGAAAGATTGTACTTAAAGGGTAGCTATCAATGGTTCAGCATCAAGCTGGAGAATTGTAAGTCTTGGGGGAGCAGGGTCCAGAAAGGGCCTTTTGTGTATCTGAAACCAATCAATATTTTCATTACTGATTCTAATAATAGACTGGAAAATTTGCTTATAAATCTGTGGATTACACTGAGTTGGGAGGGGTTGCAAGCACTTTGGATGACACTATTAGAATTCATAATGACCTTGACAAATTAAAAATCGGTCTGAAATAAACAAGATAAAATACAATAATAATAAGTGCAAAGTACTACACTTAGGAAGAAAGAATTAAATGCACAGCTACAAAATAGAGAATCACAGGTGAGCAGTTCTACTGATGAAAAGGATCTGAGGTTTATAGAGGCTCATTAATAGAATATAAGTCGAAATATGATGCAGTTCCAAAAAAAGCCAATATTGTTCTGGGGTGTTTTAACAGGAATATAGTGTATAACAGGAAGTAATTGTCCCTCTCTACTTGGAGGACTCAGCTGGAGGTCTGTGTGCCATGTTGAAAACAAAAGATACAGAGAAGTTGGAGAGTTTCCAAAGAAGTGCAAGAAAAAGAATGAAAGGTTTGAAAATGTGACAATGGAGGAAAGATTTAAAACAAAATGGGTATGTTCAGTTATGAGAAAAGAAAACTGAGCTGGAACCTGATAACAGACCTTAAATCTCCTGCAAGGGAGATTTAGGTTATATATTAGAAGAAAATCCTTTCAAACTATAGGGATAGTTAAGCACCAGAGTATACTTCCAGGAGAGGTTGTGGAATCTCCATCATTGGAGGCTTTTAAGAACAAGTTTGACAAAAAGCAATGAGGGCTGGTCAAGGTATAAGTGGTCCTGTCTCAGTGAAGGGGGTTGGACTAGATGACGTTTCAAGGTCCCTTCCACCTTTACCATTCTCTGATTCCGTGAAAATGTTAAAGACAACCATTAGCATACTCAGAACTAATGTTTAAAATTACTTATTATTTTATTCCAGCTCTCTTCTCCCTGAATGGATCCAAGAGTCATCAGCAAGGACTATGCCCATTTCAAGTTTTGATCTTCAGATATTTTTGCTGTAGCCTTGTTCACCATAGTATTGTTGAGATCATTTTTGCACAGGGAATTAAATGTTTTTTCCACTCTCATGTCTCAACAATATACATACATTATGTGGTTATTTTTTTTCTATATTTTGATCTTTTATATATAATGGAAAGTAGTTTGCTATGAGTTTAAAAATTACAATGTAGACATAACTACAGTAAACATGGTTATCCAGTAGTCTCTAAATACCAATAAAGTAAGCTCCACAACCCACCTGTATCTCATCCATTATGCAGGGAATAAAGCAGAAGCATAGACTGATTAAGTAGCCTATAAAAAGTCACAGAGTAAGACTGGCAAAAACAGGAATGAAATGTTAAAATGTCACTCCTGTGCTTTCAGCCTCTGGAGCCCTCTTCCTCTCAATTTTCTTGTAGAGGTGAGTTTTCTCTTTTCACATCAGTCTCTCTAATATTGATGAGGGGATAGTATTTGTATTGGTAGATGATGGAGGAAACATATGTCATAACCAGAAAGGAGAAATTGCAAAGCAAAGTTCAAAACACTAACTAAGAATTAGATTGAAATAGTAGGAGATGAAAATAGAAAGTTCCCTCAGGTCTAGAAGCATTTGTATGGATCAGTACTATTAGCAGAACTACGACTGAGCAAAAGAAAGCAGCTTGGACTGATGTAATTCACTTGTACCCAGAGCATGCTGCGTGAAAATGAAAATATGTGTTATTGGTGCCTGTAACATTCCTCCCTCCCCTTTCTCTGAGTCCAGACCAAAACAGCAGTAAAATTTGCTGTTTATGGGGGAAGACTGTCAGTTCAGGGAAGAAAAGTTCAATGTGGGGAAAATAGTAGTTGGCAAGAGAGAAATATCTGTGCAACCATGCTGCAGTATGGGAAATGTGGGAAGATGCAATAGTGAAGCCAGTTTTCCAACTCAGGTGGCAATAGGCCATAAGGAGGGGAGGAGGAGAGGATGGAACAGGAGAGAGATCCATATCCCATAATGATGAGTCCTGTGGTTTCTGTCTTACAAGGCTGCCTGGGCTCAACTCTCCACACCGGGCCCTGTGATTTGGAGAATGGGTTTGAAGTGCTGCTCAGGTTTGGCCCAGCCACTCCTCAGTCATGGCTATGATGAGTGTAGACCTACGATGAGTGTGACCTGTATGAAAGTCACAAATTATGTATATTACTAAAACTGAACTAGTGCCTTTTTATTTAAAAAAATGTTGGTAAGGATTCTCATCCAACCATGTCCTGCGCTCATCAGTATGCAGCAACACATGTGAACACTGGAAAAATCCCATATGTTAGTGAGTGCTCTAAAAAAACACAATGAGTTCCCCAAGCAGTGAACTTCCCCCTTCTTATATCTAGAGGGGAAGATAGAGAAGATAGAGAAGACAAAGAAAGGGTTTTTTTCCTCCAAACTATTAAGCCACCCAGTCAATTCCTCTACCCAAGCAAGGAATATCCCTTGCAATACATTTAAAACAATTTTTAAAAGTCTCAGGGGGTAGCTGTGCTCATCTATAACTTTAAAAATGAGTAGTTCTGTGTCACCTTAGGGTACATCTACACAGGCGTATTATTTTGGAACCACTGGAGTTATTCCAAAATAACATAGGTCATGTCTATGCTGTGAGCTGTTATTTCAACATAATATCAAAATAATGTTGAGCTTGAGGACTTCTTACTCCGACTCCTGTAACCCTCATTTCATAAGGAGTAAGGGAAGTTGGAGGAAGAATATTCTTTCTTGGATTTCCTGATGTGTAGACAGCGCCAAAAGCCGAAATAAGCTCTTTTCACTTAAGCTATGCAATTGACAAGTTGCGTAGCTTATTTCAGCTTTAGCCCTGCTGTATAGATGTGCCCTGAGAGACTCACAAAAATATGTATAGACTCATGAGCTTTCATGGAAAAACCCATTTCTTCAAAAGAGATGGAGTAGAGTGGCTTTGCCCGCAAAAGCTCATGATACATATTTTTGTTAGTCTTTAAGGGTGTGTCTACACTGTGGCAATAGATCAAAATATTCTACACAATTTGAACTATGTAAATTGCATAGCTTATTTCAAGCTTATTTCAAAATAGACCACTATTCAAACAAGTCCCTTAATTTTCATGGAACAAGGTTTACCAGGGCGTCAGAATAGCATGCCCATATTTCAATTGCATTTTGAAACAGGCATGTTGTAAAGACATGTAAAACGTTATTTTGGGATACTGGATGTATCCTGAAATAGTGCTGCAATCTAGATGTACCCTAAGGTGCTATAGGATGACTCATTGTTTTTAAACAATTTTAGATATCCTTAGAGATTGGATATCCACAACTTCCTTGGAGGATACTTCCACATTCTAATAGATATCATCATCATCATCTGTTTCCTTTCCTGATATTGAGTTGTCAATTTCCTATTCTTAATTGTTTCACATGCATTTTAGTGTTTATACTGCTTCCTATTGCCAATCAATTCATTTTACAATAAACTGGCAGTGAGTGACGTCTCCATTGGACTTCTTGGTGTTCCTGGCTTTCCTTTTGGAGTGATAGGAAGCTGTGTGTAGGCTAGGGTGGATTTTTTTTAATACTCTTATTGAAACTCTCAACTATTACTGAACCTGAGATTTGTCTTCTCATTCATAGATTGCAGTTTTATTGCAGAGAAGCCAGTTTTATAAGAACAAAGTACCTATAAAAGTAATTTTAAGTTATGAGTTTTGTTGCAGCTGTGTTGGTCCCAGGATATTAAAGCTACAAGATGTATGAAATAACATCTTTTATTGGACAAAAGACAAGGATTTGGGGTACACCTGAAGAAGAGCTCTTTGTAGCTCAAATGCTTATCTCTCTCACCAACAGAAGTCAGTGAGAGATATTATCTCACCATCTTGTCTTTTAGTTATGAATTAATAAGACATTGGCAATATGCTGGACATGGGTTTTAATTCATTTAAAAACAGAGTGGCTGATTGAGAACTATAATAATTTCATTGTTTTGGAAAGAGTTCTATAACTTATTCATGAGCTACACAATAGAACACTGATTTTAGAAGGGATTACAATTCAATAAAAAATGATAACATTGACATGTATGATTTAGCCTTAGAAATGCATATGCAAGTTCTATGCATGATTATAATTTTGGCCTTTGTGAGAGGTGAAAGGGAATAATTCTGAAAAGAAAATTAAGGCTTAATTAGGTTAAAGCTCATTACTTTCTACCATTTGAACACAAAAATATAAAGCTGTGTACTCTACAGAATTCCTTATCATGCAAGCATCTAAAAAAATAAAGGAAAATCAACATTGCTCAATCAAGAAGCCATAAGTGCACATAAAATCTTAAGAGGTAAAGAATGTGAAAGACTAAATTGGTCAGTATTGCAGCTCCTTTATTTTAGGTACTGAATACTATTAAGTGGTTTGTCCCTTGCAAACTTCATGTAAAACCAAACCAAAGCTTTTTAAACAAGGGTTCTTCTAAACAGCAGGTCTTAACTTGAAATAAGCTAGACAAATTGAGATACATCAATTGTGTAGCTTATTTCAAAATAGTTTATTTTGAAATTGGGAGTGTCTACACAGCACTTATTTCGAAGTAGAACATTCTTCCTCTGACTTCCGTTACTCCTCATACAGTGAGGGTTACAGGAGTTAGAGTAAGAAGTCCTCCAGCTTAACAGTATTTCTAAATAACTGCCTGCTTTGTAGATGCAGACTAAGTTATTTCACAATAACACTAGTTATTCAAAATAATGTTACTGTGTAGAAATACCCTAACTGAATAAGGTAACATTTAATTCATTGAAGATTTCCATTTTGTTTATATTCTGATTAATTTGTAAATAGACATATTTGAGTGCAAACTTATTCTGCTGAGTGCAGAATATTCACTTTTATCACTACCTGCAGCTATTCACTTTCATCTTGAACCAATCCTCACTGAAATCAACAGAAACTGATATCAGTTTGTATTGGACTGAATCTTGCTTTGTTCCTAACAAAGGACACTTGCTGATTTAGGACAGTATTAGTCCTTAGAGTCAGAAGTATCCCTCCTGTAGTCCCCTTGCAAGGGTATGTTTATGGGATTTATCACAATGCCCTTAGTCATTCACAGCTATTTGTAGCCATTACATCAGGGAGCAGGAGCAGGATTACAACTCTCTTTGGGTATGTCTACATTACAGCATTATTTCAAAATAGCTTACTTTGAAATAGATATTTTGAAATAGCTTATTTCGAAATAACGCGTCTACACACAAAGTGCATTTCGAAATAGCTTTTTGCTATTTCAAAATAGTGCATCCACACTGAGTGGACGCTGAATTGCATTTAAGGCCGGCCGGAACCAGGTCCGGCAGGGCATCAGGTCAGGAGTTACTTTGTGTGGCTGCTGCCTGAGACTATCTGAGGCCTGTGCTTAAAGGGACCCCCTCTGCACAGCCAGTTCTCAGTTTTTCCTGCTTGCTTGCCTACCTCGCTGAGGGACAGCAAAGCATTTTGTCTCTGTGTGCTTTGGTTGCCCTCACTTGGGACACCACAGCACTCTGCATCATGGAGCCAGAGCTGCCCCTGGGCACTCTGGTGCTTCTCGTGGATGCGTTGCTGCAAGCCTGGCTGCACTTTCTGCAGGCTGCCATCCGGGAGGTCCATCAGGGGACCGTCAGTATCCAGGAGGCCCTGCGGGAGAGCTTCCACCCTGGGGAGCACTAAGAGCCACCCTGATCTGCCCCACTAGGGGCTTGTGCCTCATTCCTCCCTCACGTCCTTCCACTTGCCCCTCCCCAACCCCCCTTCCTGATGTCAAATAAAATACACATATTTTCATGAACACAAACTCTCTTTATTTCACAAAACTGTGCTGGGGGAGTGGGGAGAATGAAACTGGTGAGACTGGGGAAGGAAGGTGGGAGAGAGGAGAAGAAAGGTGGGAGATGGGAGGGGGAAACCTGGGAGGAGGGAGCTGGAAGGGGGAAGCAAGGGGAAGAAGGGGGAGGGGAAGCTCAGGGCTCAGGGTTGGGGGTCTCGCCGGACCAACCTGAGTTTCATGCAAACCTGCTCCTGGGTTCGCATGTGGCCTTTGGTGGCCAGGCTGGCAGCTATCCTGCCATAGACAGCCACATTCCTCCATCTAGTGTGGAGCTCATGGACGTTGGGGGCATCCACCCCAAACCTGAATAAGGTCCATGATCTCCACCCTGGACCAAGAAGTCGCCCACCTTCTCCGGGCCCTGGCACGCTCCTGGGAGCTGGCAGACTGCTCCTGGGGAGCGGTGGAGGGCTGGCTTCCAGTGGCTTGCTGGCTCATGTTTTGGGGCCATTGGGTCAGGGGCAGTGACTGCTGGCTCTGGGCTGGCAGACTTGGAGCCGGCATAGGCACTGTGGCCAGAGTCAACCCCTTTAAGGGCTCCGGGGAGGGGAGAGGGAGAGGAGTGTTCTTGGTTGAGGCTGGAGTGGCCACCAGGGCACCCTGGGAAGGCTGGAGGCCCCCTATTTCAAAATAATTGTCTACACAACACTTATTTCAAAATAGCTATTTTGAATTTGGCATTATTCCTTGTGGACTGAGGTTTACCAAATTCAAAATAAGTGTTCCGCTATTTCGAATTAATTTCAAAATAGCGTTTTGGCTGTGTAGACGCTAGTAAAGTTCCGTTTCAAAATAACGGCTGTTATTTCAAAATAACTTTGCTGTGTAGACATATCCTTTGTGACCCTTTGCACAGTCTGGTCACTTGTTCAGGATGAAGAATTACCGGGAAAAGTGCCTATACTCTTTCCACCCCACCCACATCTGCAACGTGAAAAAAAGTTGTCACATGCAGAGGATGTATATGAGACCTTTCTCCCATACCTTCGTCTACAACTGCACAAAGCCAGGAACAAATGAACTCTTATTTGTAACTGGCCATGTGATTTTATGGTATTGTTTTTTGTCCCTGATTTTATATCACATGCTAGAAGAGCATTCAGAGAGGAGCCACAAGAACTATTCAAGGATTAGAAGGTGATTAGAAGAATGCAAGGTGATCAGTCTATTTATGTAGTTTAATAAAGAGAAGTTTATCTTGATTACAGTACCTGCATGGGGAACAAATATTTAATAAACAGATCTTCCCTCTAGCAGACAAAGGTTTTAACATGAGCCAATGGCTGGAAGATGAAGCTAGATAAATTCAGACTGGAAATGAGACATAAATTTTCAACAGCAGGAGCAATTAACCACCGGAACAATTCATCAAGGTTTGTGGCAGATTATCCATCACTAGCAAGGTTTAAATTAAGATGAGATTTTTTCAAAAAGATTTTTGTTCTAGGAAATATTTTTGGGGTAGTTGTTTGATTGTGTTATATATGAGGTCAGACTAGTTGATCACTGTGATCCCTTCTGGCCTTGATATTTATCAATGACAAATATAAATAAGATCAGAAGGAGCATGCAAGTTTCAAAAACAATGGAGTTTATTGTTTTCTCTGGTGAGATCTCTGCAAAGGTACCCAAACCAAGAGCTACTGAGTTAACCAAACAAGATGTATTAAAAGCAAAGAAATAATGGAATTAAAGATATAGAAATGATTTATTAAAAAAAACAAAATTCCACCTGTCATAAAGCTAAAGAAGATAAGGCATTCCCAACAAAGAGAAAAAAAAGTGAAAAGTTTGGATAGTTTAAAAGGAATATGCTCTCAACGCTCTTTGACTGGTCTGCCAGCAGCTCTTGCTGTCCATGTATCAATTATATAACTCTTCTTGTATCCAGGAGCTGCTTTTAAAGTCCCTCCAATAGAATTAGCTTCCATGTCTTGGCATTATCTTTTATACACTCCATGTGTTTCTCAGGTGTTCAAATGCATTATCATATCAAGGTGATATGACATTTATACCAAGGGATCTTTGATTAAGCCTATTGTCCCCAAATTACCTCTGGGGATTTCCTACACATTTTTCCCTTTTATCTTAAAAACTGGCCTATTGAAATGGATTTCTATGTCTTCAGATAAAGTTCAAAGAGCAACTTGGAAACTTGCTTTCTACAGGAGCTGTTTTACATCCTCCTGCTACATTGAAATCATGTGGGTGTAGATGTTGACCCACATGATATCACTTGAAGGATCAGGAACTTAGCTGCCCAAATAATTCATTTGAGAACTTTTACATTTTTTTACAGAAATAATTTCATGCCCAAGTGTTCTAGCATTTATGTGCATTCACTTTATTATATTATGCATGTAAGTCAAAAAGTAGATATTTTTATCTCTCTAACTTCCTTGATTCCATCCCAGACCTTTAATGTTAAAAATGTATGTTTTTTTGCAGCCAACATGAAAGCATATTCTTCACACTTCACTGCACTGAACGATAGTTAATGGCATCCTGATTTACTCTTACATTTGAATAAACTTAATTATGTTCTTATTTTATTTAAGCTAGTTCAGTATCAAGGAAACTCATTAAGGTTGTACTTGCTTCTTCCTAAGGCTAGGCTTGGCCATATTTCTCCAATTACATTAATCAGCATGACAGAAATACTAAAGATCTACTTCACATGAAGTCATTGTCTTCCTGTAAAATGGGTCAGAGAAACTAAAATATGTAGGGAAGCTATTTTCTAGGCATTAATCTTCTGTTTGTGAAGGCACCATTTTTTTCTTTTCATTTTAATTAGGAATTTAGTACTTGTGAGAGGTGCTACGCTGACAGCTCTAAAATTGTCTGTTTACCCACATCAAAGATTCAACACATGCATCAGCCATGCAAGTTTCCTTGTGCCTCCATGACAATATGCCTCAACTCAGACCTCAGGGAGTCACAGCCAGTTCTGAGAGTTGAGTTGTGTCTATAGGTAGGAGCATCTCAAATAATAATGTCAAATTAAAGAAATGACTGTTACTAAAGTACGTTGGAATACTGCTAATTAGTTATATTTCAAAATTCAATGTACTCTTCATAATTTAGGCCTATCTTCTAATAAATAATACTTTTGGACACCTTATTTTTAGGGTATCCCATTTCAGACCTTTTAAATGAGTCTGATTTTTTGGGGGGAAGGACCCAGATCCTTACATTTATTTAGGAGCCTAATTCCCAGTGAAAGTTGGACAGCATGGATACCTTTGAGGTTATGAAAATCAGGCCCCCATAAGAGGTCTCAAGTTGGGCACCCAGAAAGTGACACCCAAAATCACTTTGGAAGTCATATACACTCTGATTTAATTAGCACACTGACGTCACACTCCCATCTCTGTATACTTCCCTCTTTTTTTTCTTTTCTTTTCAAGCATCTAAGGAAGCGAGTTATATCTCTTGAAAGCTTATAACTAATAAATTTGTTACTCTTTAAAGCTCCACTGGTCTCCTAGTTTTTTAATTAATTGTGATTTATTGGCAGCCCTAGATGTACTCCAACAAAGATTTACACTTTCAGAAACCTGGATTTTCATTTGAGCCAGATTTCTGGTCAGCTCCCAGGTCTCTGACAAGGCAGCCATGCCTCAATTAGACATGAGTTCTCAAACACATCTGGTAGTGTTGTTTTTTAAAGCAACAATTCTGACAATTTTTTTGAAAATTTAATCCCTGTTTTAATCCTTATTTCAAAAAAGGGGAGGTTTCAATTATTTTTAAATATTTATAGATCTAACCATCAGCAATATACCCCTGCCATTTAATTGTGTGTGTGTTCAATAAAATTGTTTAGCATACTAGTCCTAAGGTGTTACTTGACCACTGGTAAGAACTTCAGCACAAACCATTATTTGCCATAACATCTTGCCTGACTAGGGTCACAAGACTCTATATATTAAGCCAGTGGTCCCCAACCTTTAGGGGCTGCCAGGTGCCCGGGGGCAGCACCGCGCATGCGCCGTGCGCCTGGGGTGGGGGCTGCACATGCGTCGGGCACCCGGGGCTCAAAAATGGCTCGGGCCGGCTCTGCTCACTAGGCGGGCACACATAAATGCCCTGGCAGGTGTCATGATTAGGGACCACTGTATTAACCAATCACATCTAAGGTAACAGAGGTGTGTAGGAAAACAAATCACAGTTATTTCTGAACCCACACAGCTGTTGCCATCTGACCCAGATGAGTAGGAACTCTCTTGGGGTAAGTCTACACTACAACGTTATTTTGAAATATCTTATTTCGAAATAGTTAATTCGAAATAGCTTATTTTGAAATAACACGTCTACACATAAAATGCATTTCAAAATAGCTGACTGGATGCTGAATCGCATTTAAGACCAGCTGAAACCAGTTCCAGCCGGGCATCAGGTCAGTAGTTGCTTTGTGTGGCTGCTGTCTAAGGCTATCTGAGGCTTGTCCTTAAAGGGACCTCCCTGGACAGCTGGTTCTCAGGTTTCCCTGCTTGCTTGCCTACCTCGCTGAGGTACAGCAAAGCATTTTTCTCTCTGCCTGCTTGGTTGCCCTCACTCGGGACACCACACCACTCAGCACCATGGAGCCAGAGCCGCCCCTGGACACTCTGGTGTTTCTTTGGATCTTTTGCTGCAAGCCTGGCAGCAAGTGCTGGAGACTGCCTGGCACCATCTGTGGCAGCCCAAGCCCCAGGTCCTCTTCCAGACCCCCCCTGGGGACTGTGGAGGAGCAGCAGCCAGATGCCAGTGTGCCCCGCTGCATCTGGCGCCTGGACACCAGCAGCGACTGGTGGGACCACATCGTCCTGGAGCGCTGGGGAGACCAACAGTGGACTCAAAACTTCAGGATGAAGAAGGACACCTTCCTCAAACTCTGTGAGTGGCTTGCCCCTGCTCTGCGGCGATGGGACGCGCACATGAGTCCCGCCATTGCCCTCTAGAATCGTGTGGCTATCACCCTATGGAAGCTCTCCACGCTGGATAACTACCGATCCATCAGCAACCAGTTCGGTGTGGGGAAATCCACTGTTGGAGCAGTGCTCATGCAGGTGTGGCTGTCTCCGGCCATTGTGCCGGGGGGGGGGGGAAGAGTGGATGGGCTGCCCCAGGGAAAAGGGGCGGAGGGGGTGCAAGTCCCCTCCATGGGAGGGTTTGTTCTGTCCCAGCCGCACTTCGGACTGCCCACAGTGGCCAGGATTGCGGGAGGGGGGTGCTCCAGGAGAGTGGGGGCGCGGGGCAGTGGTGGGGAAGGAACACTCTCAGACACCTTGGCACCCCAGTGAGTCTCGGTTTTGTGTGTCTCTCTGCAGGTGGTCAAGGCCATCAATAGAGTGCTGCTCCACAGAGTTGTCTGCCTCACAGATTTGGATACAGTCATCGAGGGGTTTGGCACCCTGGGCTTCCCCAGCTGCGGGGGGGCAATCGACGGGACGCACATCCCCATCCATGCCCCGGAACACCAGGCCTCCCTCTACATTAACCGGAAGGGGTACTTCTCAGTCATCCTGCAGGCCATGTCTGACCACAGGGGCCGCATCCTGGACATCAATGTGGGCTGGTCCGGCAAAGCACACGATGCACGGGTGTACCGCAACTCCTCCATGTGCCAAAGGCTGCATGCCGAGACCTTCTTCCCCAACCACCACATCAGGGTCAGGGACATGGACATGCCTGTCTGCCTGGTGGGGGATGCAGCCTACCCGCTACAACCCTGGCTCATGAGCCCTACATGGGACACCTCAACCCCTCCCGGCAGGCCTTTAATGCTAGGCTCAGCAGGTCCCGCATTGTGGTGGAGGGGGCCTTTGGCCAGCTGAAGGCATGATTTCGATGCCTCCTCACCCGCCTCGACCTCTCCGAGAGGAATATTCCACATGTGGTGGCAGCGTGCTGTGTGCTGCACAATTTGTGTGAGTGGAAGGGGGAGGCTTTCCTGCCAGCCTGGATGGCAGAGGCCAACCATTTGGCTGGCCTGTACGCGCAGCCCCACATGGCTGCCAGCTGGGAGGCCCATCAGGGGGCTACCGGTATCCAGGAGGCCCTCCGGGAGAGCTTCCAGACAGAGGAGGAGTGAAGTCTCCCTGTCCTGCCCCACTGGGGCCTTGTGCCTTATTCCACCCTCACATCCTTCCACTTTCCCCTCCCTAACCCCCCTTTCTGATGTCAAATAAAAACATATGTGTTGCCAAAAAAACCCCTCTATTTATTGACCATAACTGGGGTGGGGGGGGGATGAGGGTGGGAGAGGGGAGGCGGAAACCTGGGAGCAGGGAGCTAGAAGGGGGAGGCAAGGGAAGGAAGGGGGAGGAGAAGCTCAGGGTTGGGGGTCTTGCCAGCCCACTTGTCTCCCAGCACTGCGGGTGCACGGGCCTCGGCTTCCCGGGGGGGGAGTGGGTAGGGAATCAGGAGCAGGAGGAGGAGCGATAGCTGGAGTGGCAGCAGGCAGCAATCTCTGCGCCATGGTCTGCATATGGTCACAGATGGCACGGCCCTGGTCACGCAGCTCCTGCAAGCTCTCCTGCCGCAGCTGGAGGTCTTCCTGCACCCAGTGCTCCTGGCTGTGGACCTGCCTTTGGAGGAACCCCAGGTGCTGCTGCTGGTATCCCTCCTGGTTCCGAGTGTGCCTGCTGACCTGAATGTGGGAGGATGTCCTGGGTGGGGTGGTGCGCCCTGCACTCACAGCTGGTGCAGTTCTGGAGAAACCAGACAGGTGGTCAGTTCTCCTTGGGGACAGAGTGGGTGAAGCCCAGCCCCCTTCTGCAAGGTGAGGACAGCAGGTCTCCGCACCATCATGTCCTGCTATCCCCAGGAGTGTGAGCTGGCCCGAGACTGTACCCATGCCTCTGTGCTGTATATAGTGTGGGTGTGGGGGGGGGAGAAAGGGCCTGCCTCTGCGTCGAGGGGGCTTGTGGAGGAAGGGCATTGTGCAGTGTTCCTCCCCAGGGTATGGAGCATGTCATGTGTCTTCATACATACATGTGTGTGGGTAACAGGCCAGGGCCCCTGTATGGCAGCCAGCCGGGGCCACATGCCCCAGCTGGCATGGCACATGCACAGGTTGCTGCGTGCTCCATGGTCAGCAAGGCCCACACGCGTGGTCCCTGGGCTCCCTCTCCCCGTCCCCGCCCTGCATAAGGGGACAGTGTCACATGTCACTCACATGTCGAGGTCCCCCCCCCCGGCCTCGGAAGACAGCAGTTGAAGTGCTGGTGGTATGCCTTGGGGGTCCAGGGTGAGTGCCACGCTCCCTCCAGGCTCCTGCAACTCCTGGTCATCGTCCTCCTTATCCTCCTCCTGCTCCGTGCCCTGGTCAGGGCCCTCTGCCCCAGGGTCGATGACCAGCTGGGGGGCATGGACCGTCTGGCCCCCCAAGATGCGGTCCAGGGCCTCAAAGTATGGGAAGGGGTCTGGGTCTGCCCTTGGTGTGGCCCTGGCATAGGCCTGCCTCAGCTCCTTTATCTTCAGGCCCATCTGCTCCTGGGTGTGCATGTGGCCTTTTGGTGGCCAGGCTGTCAGCCATCCGTCTGTAGACGGCCACATTCCTGCATCTAGTGCAGAGATCATGGACGTTGGAGGATTCCCCCCAAACCTCAATGAGGTCCATGATCTCCGCACTGGACCAGGAAGGTGCCTGCCTTTTGCGGCCCCTGGCAGGCTCCTGGGAGCTGCCAGACTGCTCCTAGGGAATGGTGGAGGGCTGGCTGGCACTGGCTGGCTTGCTCATGCTGGCAACTGGGTCGGGGCAGTGCCTGCAGGCTCTGGGCTGGCAGACCTGGAGCTGGCACAGGCCCTGTGACCAAACAGATGCTACCCCTTTAAGGGCTTCGGAGGGGGGGAGCAGAAGAGTTTTCCTGGTTTGGCCCAGAGTGGCCACAAGGGCACTCTGGGAAGGGCTGGAGGCTCCCTATTTTGAAATAAGCATTTACACAGCGCTTATTTTGAATTAGCTATTTCGAATTTGGCATTATTCCTTGTAGAATGAGGTTTAACTAATTCAAATTAAGCGCCCTGCTATTTCGATTTTATTTCAAAATAGCGGTTTTCCTGTATAGACGCTATTAAAGTTAATTCGAAATAAGGGCTGTTATTTTGAATTAACTTTGCTGTGTAGACATACCCTTGGAAACCCTAAAATGATCAGATATTTGAGTTAAGAAGTTGGTTTAATGAGGCAGATGATACAAATACTGAAATCGTTTGGTTTAAAAATAACTTTAATCACAATTTAAAAAAAAGAATATAACAAAAGGAAAATCTGTTTAGATTGCACAAGAATTTCATCATTATCAGAATAACTGTTAAATTTTCACAAATACATCACAATGTGCATTTGAAAATCTTTTAATCCTTTAGATAAATGTAGACAAATTTATTTTAATAATCTGGTATTTTCACATAAAGGAAAGAATTATTTTTCCTTCTAAACATAGATAGTTTTTGTATTGCTATGTTTATAAAACCACTTGGATTACCTTCCTCTTGTTGCACATCTCCCTTTCTTAGGGAAGATTATGGAAAAGATTGTTGCAAAGCAATGATTCCCTTGAGCTTTATTCCCTTGACTTCTTCAGTCTGGCTTTCAGGTTTGGTTTTGAAACAGTAATTATGCTGATTTGGTTAGTCATTTTGAGCTCTTCTGGCAAGTGGTGAAGATCAGGGTGTCTGTGCTGATTCATTTAGATCTGCCAAGATCCTTTTAATACTGCTTCAATCCTGCCAACATTTATGCCAATACTGAATTTTACATACATCGCTATTTTCTATCCGATTCACAGAATTACTCAAATGTATTGTTATGCATATGCATAAGTGTTTGCTAAAGAATTGTTACTTAGCTTGACAATTTAGGGATCCTGTCTGATCCTCATCTGTTTCTGGATGGATAGGTAGAAGCAGTGGTTGAGATTGCTTTGTTTGCCATCTGTGCTTGATTAGGAGGTTGTGACAGATTTTCAATCCCTAGAATATATTTTACCACAGTTATCTACGCCAGCCAGATTACAGTAGTTCATTGCTATGCATTTTTCCTACGGCTACATTTAAAGTTCACTCAGATACTTCAGCTCATACAGAAGGCAGCTGCCTAATAATACTTAGCTCTCACATGCAGTGTATTTCACCTCTGTCCCAAGACTGTCATAGCATCCAATTGATTTTCTAGGGAAATTTAAATTTCTTTGCCATGGGAAGTCCCATTATCATCTGTTACCTGCAGATGATATCTTAGAGCTTATTCCTTTGTTTCTGTGGCAATTAATTGGCACCCTTGAGCAATATCCTTATGTATGCTAGTATAATTTGGATTCAAATTCTATAAAAAGCATTTGCTTATGGAGGAGGAGTGAGCTGCTATGGGAGCAGAAGGAAGGGAGACAAGTGCTCCCTACACCCTCTGCTTATACTCATGTTGGATCCAAGCAACACTGGATTTTGATGGATATTTTTCTCTAAAACCTCAGCTGGTGAAGTCTGACTCAGAAGGCCCTGCCTCACAAGCAACATGCAGGTTATGCTCCATGTGTTGGAAAGTTCTTATGGAGTGCTCACAGAGAGCTAAAATATGTTCATTGTAAGTCAAATAAATGGATAAATATAGTAAGCCACCAAGGAAGCATGAGCGCTCCAGCTACCTGATGAATACATTCTTTTTATTTCTGTAATATACAGAATTAGGAACATTTCTGTTACATTTTTTTAACCATTACAGCCATTTTAGATTTTTTTCACTGTGAAACTAATATCTGTGAGCTGCATCTTGATTTGTCATGTTTCATAATTTCTTCAATTGTTAAGACTTCTGGCTTCTCATAGACTCTAATGACCATGATACTATACTTCTTTGCCAATATGAGCCCCTTATTAACTGGCGATCACATTTGATAATTTGTACACTAAATGTTTAATACCTTCTGGTAAGTACTGTAGGATGCATGTAATAAAGCAGAACTCTTATCTAAAAAGGATATAATGTAATTAATGTATCTGTTCTTTTGCCAGGAGGTATTGCTAAGTCACTAATACACCAAGGTAATCTAACGTCTTTCTTCAAGAACTGGAATAGTTGTATAGTTCTATTTTACATCACCTAATGAAATCAAGGGCATTTTTTTCAAGCAGGTTCCTATGACAGACTGAACACAAACAATAATTTGCAATGTAATAAGTTCAAACTCCATAGAAGTCAAAGTAAATTCTTCCAATTTATTACTTGTTTTGAAGCATAAAATCAAAGTCCCTTTTAAATAATCATTGAAAATGATATCAACACATTTTCAATAGTACCCTTAGGAATATGGCAGTGTTTCCATTTACTTATGTATTCATGGTAAAATGTTTCCTTAATTGCATACACATTTTCAGCTCTACAATTGATGTATTTAATTTTAAATGAGAACTATGTACACAAATACAGCTCATTTTTGCCAGATCCTCAGCTACATCAATGGAGCTATCCCAATTTATGCTAGTTGAGAATCTGCACTATAATTTCAGGATTTTTTGCCACTAGACTTAGGCAAAACACTGTATTAGCCATTTGAAGAGACTGCTTTCCACTGGCACACCAACCAGTCATCCGTTCTCCAGCTTGGCAGTGGAGGACACACTCACAGATTTTACCTGTGTGGGAAGATGAAGGGCTGGGCAGCATCATAGTAACTCCTTATTCACCATTTATTGGAAGACCAGACATCTTTTAGATAGGGGGTCTATGTTTATAGAACAGCAAGAAAGAAATTGAGCATGAAAAATGGATGACACCAGGGAACTGGAAGGACTTAACTTTAAAGAGGAACTTTATAGGAGGTAAATTTAAAAATGTGGCTTAGACAGAATTGTTAGAAAATAGATATACGGGAGAAAAAATATTATTATTGTATTTTATAGGAATTGGGTGATACCCCTTTAAATAGTTTGTGAGACCTATAATGGCTCTCACAGTGTTCTATGTTTTAGATGCTAGCCAGAACAACAGTGTGTGTATGGAACTAACATTTGCATGTTTTGTATATTTAGTAAACATAGTTATGTGAACCCATTATACACAAATGGCTTCTTCATACTAACATTGTTATGTAAAGAGCTAAAGACACAACAGTTCTTTTTATTGTTATTGTCATCTATAAGCCTCTGGCAAGGTTTTGGCACCATTGTGAATGGTACTATGAAGACACAGAGTAAGAGAGTCCCTGCTGCATGAATTTAAAATTTTAGAGAAAAAATATTATTGAATGACATGTGAAATTGGGAGGAATCCCAAAAGAATGTGGATGGATATAAGGTAATGAGTGGTGTTGCACAGCACTCTGTTCCAGGGTTAGTACTAGTCAGCATTTTCACTGGTTTGGAAGATGGAATGGAAAAAATATGAATCCACTGTACTGATATGTAGTTTGGACCACAAATATATTAAAGGATAATATTAAAAAGTGATTATATGTAAACAATTATTGAAATAGACTGTAATTGAGATTCCCCCCCCCCCAAACAAAGGAAAATTTGGAGAAAAAAATCAGACAAATAGCTTATTCATTGAAAAATAGAATTTTTGTTGACCCCAAATTAATTGCAAATTTAACATGAATAGTTTCAGCAGCTCAAAAAACAGCTGGAGAAGGTTGTGCTGCTGTTGTTTCTTATTTTGTCTTTAACACTAGCCTAGTATTTATAGCACTCACTGGGGATATGGAAGGTTGGGTCCAAATCCCTTCTTTAAAACAGACAAGAGAGAGACTTTTTCAATTCACCAAAATCAGAATAATTTCAGAATTGGTTTGAGTTTTTTTCCAGTTTTCCAAAATTTGCACAAACTGAAAATCAGTTATTCCCCATTTTTAATTCAAAGTCACTACAATCCTCCTGATAGGATTAGGATTCAATGTATATAATGATGCATTGAATAAAGCAAAGCTTTCTTGCTAGTTTCAGAGGGGTAGATGTGTCAGTCTGTTTCAGCAAAACAATGAGGAGTCCTGTGGTACCTTAAACACTAAATTTTTTATAGGTGTAAGCTTTCTTGGGCTGGCATCCACTTTGTCATCTCCAGCCCATGAAAGCTTATACCTAATAAATGCAGAATAGTAATAGAGATATAGCCATGTTAGTCTGGTCTAGCTGAAACAAAAGACAGGACTATGCAGCACTTTAAAGACTAACAAGATGGTTTATTAGGTGATGAGCTTTCGTGGGCATTTGATATATATGGTCATGCCAATTTTCTTCTACAATTTGATCTGAGGAAGAGGGTCAGGCCCACGAAAGCTCATCACCTAATAATCCATCTTGTTAGTCTTTAAAGTGCTGCATAGTCCTGTCTTTTGTTTCACCTAATAAATGCATTAGTCTTTAAGATGCCACGGGACAGCTCATTGTTTTTGCTTTGTTTACTGTGTACTATTGTGTGATTCATCATAGTTAATGAATGAAATAAATAGTCCATTTTATGCACTACTCTATAGACAATGAAGCAAGCTCCCTCGTCATTTGGTGAACTGCATACACAAGAAAGACAGGGCTCTTGATGAATCTGCACCTCAGCCTGGACTTGGGATGGCCCACCTGCTGTATAGTTGACTGTTGGCTAGCCATTTCAGAAAAAAAAATGTTTCAAAATATATACAAAAGGAATTCCCTTAAAAATAAAACTGAAGAATGTACATTAGAAGAATATTAAGTCTGAATAATTGCATTCACTTAATAGATTTTAAAATGAAATAATAAAAATAGACAATGGAACAAGTTTTTAAAGGAGGTTATAGAATCAATGTAATTGGAGATGATTAGGGTTAAAATAGATATCTGTCTTTAAAGAACCATTTAGTCTACTTAAATTGAATATACCATAATGCAGTGAGATACAGTAAATTATTAACAAGAGTTTCATTCTAACTCTAAGGAATCTGAATAATAAACTAGGGTTCAGTTCTCTTGATTTCAAATTATAGTTGAATGGAAAATGATAATTTGATCACATTCTATATCTTGCATTTCCAATATGATTAGACAAGGGTGCACCTTATTGACCTGTGTACTTCATTGTCAGTCACCAAAAATGAATTCATTGACATCTGTTTCTTAAATAAAATTCATATATTTGCTGTCAAGTGTTATTTGGCAGTACAAATATTTATCTGCCATAACATTGACCATATTAACATAATCTGACAAATAATCAGTGTTTTTCTGAAATGTGACAGCCCCTGATGCTAATGTTAAATAGAATGAATGGATGGAAAATCCTGAAAATGATTTATCAGATAGTTGCTATATGTCCAAAGTTCCACATTTCTTTAGCAGGCCATGTCTACACTACAGATAAGACTGATGCAGCCATAATCAATCTTCAGGGGTTCAAATTAGCTAGTCTAGTGAAGACATGCTAATTCGAACTGAGAGGATGCTCCCATCAATGCCTGTAGTCCTGCTTCTATGAGGAATAATAGAAGTTGAAGGGCAAGTGTGCTCCCTTTGACTTCCTGCAGTGTGGACGGTGTCGAAATTAGAGTTAAGATACTTTGACTTAAGCTACACAGTTAACATAGGTGAAGTTGCATATCTTAATTCGAATTTAGCCCTTAGTGTAGACCTTGGGTCAGTTATTAACTGTTAAGATCCTGGAATGTCAACTGAATTTTAATTATTCTTCAATACTGCCTTTCAATCAGTAAAGTGGTCAATGACTCTACATTTGACAGAAATTACTAAGGAGCAAGGTCTGTGTATGAAAGGTAGCTTAAGAGTAATTGTAAGAGTAAAATGCCGAATTAAAAGCTAAATTAAAAGACGAAGTTCTGCCTTTGGCTATGTGCATACAATATTATTGGGTTGCACATGAGTATATGAAGATAGAATAGATATCTTCAGTTTTGGGGTACCCAAGCTTGAAGGTTAATTTTGAAAATGTAACCTGTAATAATTTATGTAGCAGATACAATTGTTTGCACATACAAAACAGAGTGACCTTTAAGTTATTAATTTAAACACCAGAGGTTTTTAAAAACATGAACCCTAGATCTCAATACCTTTGTTCAGGTCCTTGGGTTCAGTTGGTACAGGATTGGGGGGCATAAGTGGAATTTTGCCACACCATACTTTCTCTTCACTACACCTATACTGAGAACATAATTTTAAGTGGCTGGGGGCACAAAATTCTGCCAGAGAGATATTCTGATCACACTTCCTAGTCCAAGAATGCCCACTCCACAAGGAGGAGGAGGAGACATTAGAGCAGTTCAAGAGAGAGGATTTTCCTTTCATAGGAAAATTAAACAGATTTAAACTCTGCAATTTGCAATGGGATATCAAAATATCTATCTTTTCATTAACAATTCTGAAAAGATTTGAATAAAAATATTAAATATATACAAATACAAAATGCTGACAGTGTTTAGATTCAACATGTTGAAAAGTGATTCCCATTTAAATAGACATATTTTTTCAATATTCTTGATTGGGAAAAATAATTTCACGTAAATCAATTTTTTTCCACAACCAAATCAATTTTGACAGAACCACATTTTTCAATAGGAATTTTATCACATAAAACATTCTGACCAGCCCTAAATGGATTAGAACATGCTATACTAAGCTTTTCAGGCATATCTCAACTGTGAATATATAATTTATTCATATGGATTAAAATTATCCAATGACAATTTTCTCAGAATTTGTATTTACTACAAATGACAAATAAAAATTGTGAGTCTCGCCCAAGAGGTAGTTGAAGTCAACCGAGAGTTTCTCTTTTCCCTCTTAATGTACACATGTATACCAATGCCTGGCTAAAAGGCTGCTTTGGGAATTGTTTTTAAAATATCTTGAAAAAATAAATGCCACATATTAAAAATTATATAAAGAAAGCTGCTCACACTCTTAGAGGTTTTACCATTTGTCAGCTATAATAGAGATGCAGTGAGACAAAAATTTGTATAATCCCAATCTTCATTCCTGAAGCCTTACCATTCCATCATTAACTTGCATTCTTAAATTATTTCTTGTTAAATGATTCAAAAGGAATATTAAGAGTAACAAGACTGGAATAAACTTAAAAAATCTATCCCTGTGAACTCAGCTTTTCTAGACGTTCACCTTGATGTTATTGTGTGTAGCAGAAGAGTCATGAATAGTAAAACAATAGAATCAAATCTGGCATGCTATTGCTCAGAATTGTAATCTAGTTCCCGACCTAAAAAGACCCCAAACTAACAAATTATTTTTTTCTTGTAATAACATATTTTGACATGTAACATGTTAGGAGTCTATTTATGTTCAATAGGTTTTTACATTTTATGTTATCTATACTATGTATTTAGTGGAGATAGACTTAAGTGCAACATTTGGATTTAGTACTGGATTCTAGGGGTATGTCTAGACTGCATCCCTCTGTCAGCAGAGGGATGCAGATTAGGCAGGTCAACATTGCAAATGAGGCAGGGATTTAAATATCCCGTGCCTAATTTGCATAAAAATGGCCACTGCGTTTTGCTGACTCAGCACTTTGTCAGCAAAAAGCGGCAGTCTAGAGGGGGATCTGTCGAGAAAAGCGGCAGTCTAGAGGGGGATTTGACAGATCCTGTAAACCTCCTTGCAGATTCTGTAAACCTCCCTGCCGACAGAGGGATGCAGTCTAGACATACCCTAGGATTTCTGAAGTCTGGGATTTGGTTTGATTTGGTTAGGGTTTTTACTATTAGTATAGCTGCATTGGTTCAGACCCTTAATCTTTCCACAGAAGTGCTATGTTCAGCTCATATTATTTCCTAACTTCTACATTTAATGTTCATGTCATGCTACAACTTTCAAGGGTAATGTCTTCATAAAATTACCAATATGGAAAAGAAAAAAAACACTGTGGCAAATTCTGTCCTGTTATATATTTTGTGGAATCCCAGTGAATTCGACAGGATCAAATGTACTGCAAGTCAGTGCAACATTTCACCTTCTGTGTCTATCTCAGGAAAACTTTATAACAAACATTTCTGTTAAAATCCTTTACTATGAAGATGATGTGACATTAAATAGAATAGGGATTTTTTCAAAGTGTTGCTTACCTAGAGTAGGAGGGTTGTTTGTTTGTTTGTTTGTCTGTTTGTTCGTTTGAAAGAATGTAATGAACACTAGATAATTCTCCATGCAGCACATTAACATGTTATTTATTGTGTTATCATCGAAAGCCTCCTTGTAATGGGCAGTGTATATGTACAAATGAAAGACAGCAAAGAAGAAGACAAGCAAAGTCCTTATAATCTCCATTTTTGAATTGCCACTGTTGAATACAAATTCCACATCTCAGTTTCACTTCTTATTGTAAAGTATCATGGCAACCTAGAATGTATGTTTAAGAATTATCAAGTATCTCCCTCACCATTATTTAAGTTGTTCTTTTCACCCCATTTTTGTTGCTTTCTCCCTTCCTTCATTTACCCCATATTCATGACAAATATGACATCTTGGTCCAACTTAAACCTCTATGCATGATCACTGGGTGAAACTTCTGCTTAGGGAGGTAAGCTCCCCAGCTTGCAACCCCCATCCAGAATCTACCCCCTGCTCTGCTCAGGCCCCTCCCACATTGTGCCCAGGCCAAAACCCCACTTTCTCCCTCTTCTCTTCCCTCCCCCTCCCTACTCATATTCCAGGCAAATTCTTTGAACCCAAATGTAGCAAATGACATTTGAAAGAAAAACACAGTTCTCCAATTTATTTCTAAAGAAAATGGAGCATATTTTCCACTGAGAGCCAGATTGTGAAGAGTGGACATGCAGGGCATATCTAATTAAAAGCTCTAAATTGCAGAATAAAAAATGTCAGTCAGAGGTTTTGATGTACCCTGAAATTTGTCAGAGATTTATCTGAAAAACTCTGTAGTAAGTGAAAGTCAGCTATCCTGCTGAATACTATATTAAATATTATGGACTCCATGATGTAGCTCTTTTCTGTTTTACATTTTCTTCATCAGTATTTCTAAGCTGATTTTATATTTTAAATATACTCTCATGGCTTCATAAACTAATTTTTCCATATTACTACATATTTAACACACTGAAAAAAGACATTTTAAATTAATCAGTGAGAGCAGTTTAGCATGTTCATAGACAAGTTCATTGCTTTTAGAATGTGTGATCTCTATAACAATAGACAAGTTTATGCAATTTTACTATAAGTTTTATGTTAAAAATATGTTTCCAAAGATTTTAGGCATAACAAATTGTTTTATATCTTACTAAGGTACTGATTTTGGTGGATGGTTCTCTTAAAAATAGTTAATCAAATAGTTATAAGAAAGGGAAACACATTTTTTCAGCTATCTGGAAGAAAAAGAATGTCCCTTTAAAAGCTCTTTTCAACAGGATGTGATGGGAGAAAAATTAAAGCAGTGATGGACAGAAAGGACAAGAAGACTTTGGAAACAAGTTTTTTGCACTAAAGTAATTAAAATGTGTATTTTAGAGAAGGGTAGTCTTTTGAAGAGTTTATTTAAAAACTAGATGACTCAAGATCCAAGCATTTAAGGCTAAAGATGAATACTCAGAGTGTGCATCTAAAAATCTACGCAAGGATATTTTAGACATGGGATTTTATAAACTTCAGCAACAAACTAATAAAATATTTAAAGCAAATTTTAAATTATGGTTCAGTAGATATTTTACCTTAATGTACAACTATTTTTGTCAGTAAATTCAGAAACTGACAATATATACCTCTGGGTTCGCACATGCCTGTTAAATGGCTTCATAACCACTTAATGGCTCTTTCACAGGTTCAATGTTATGCTGATAGGTCTGGCAAGCTGAAAGGCTTTTCACTTTTAAGTTACTATATCTACTCCAGAGGAAGACTCACCAGGCTGCAACAGTCTGCTGAGGGAGCCTGCAGGAATAGTCAGAATAGAGATAGGAAGAGGAGAGCACTTGAGCACTAAGATCTAGGGGAGGCAATACCTTCCCTTGCATCTTATACCTGCCACCCATGTCTCTATGGCCATCAGGGTCAATTCCCTGACATGTCTCTCTATCCCACTTCCTATCTCTACCCAGGGTGAAGGGGGGTGAGTACAACCTCATTTTTTCTCTGACAATGTCCTCATTTTCCATTTATTCATATAGAAGTTGATTGTAAAGAGAGATCGAGGAAGAAATGCTAAATTTCTTCTCCTGGGTGGAGTTCAGCTTCTCTATCATGGAGACATGTTTTCTGGGCCAGAGGAGCTTTCAGCCTATAAATAGTATCTGTATGTGAGTTTTCTTTGTAGTTGCATTGTCTGTTACGTTTGTTCTTGGTTATATATTTTGGGTTTGTGGTGTTATTTTGTTGTTCTTTATAGGTTTTCATTTGCATCAGATAAACTTATTTTGTCATGAACTTCTTCACCTTCCTGTCTTTAAAAATCCATTTCTTTCATGAACATTTCCAAAAGTTTTCTTCACACATTCCATATTGTGTTGCTCCATTTTGTGTGTACATTTAAATAGGATGATGGAATGGTTGGTATCTTCTTCTTCATTATGAATTTGTCATACTGTATAAATCTTGGAGAATTTGATATTATTTTTAAAGTATACATTAAGGCAGATTAAAATTATCCAGGAAACAGGGTCTATGTCAATTTGCATAGAAATGAGGCAATTTATTCAAAGATGCACCAAAAGAGAGGCTAATGAAATTTTATATGAACCACCTGCTGGCTGCTTCCTTTCATCCAAACACCTTTTCATTACAAGGGGCAAGCATTTTTATTAAATGTAAATTACTTGTCAGGCAAAGTAAAAGAACAAGAAATAAAAATAATGCAGAAAATGAGCCAAAAGTCTGTTTTGAATGTTATATGAAATGTAAACTTTAACCTTGGATTGTCTACAAGAAAACATTGCACTCGTGTGTAGGCATGCCAATAGGAATGATTCTGTTCACAAAAGGATATCTGGATTATCTAAAGACTAATTTCTAGATTAATTTGTGAGCCAAAATATCTCATGAGGTGGTTTCCCTGAATTGTGCTTTAAAATCCTGATTCAGCCAATTACTTAAACATGTTTAATTGTAATCCTTGGGTTAGACCCACTGATTTCAAATGGAAACTGAATGATTAAACCATAATTTGCTTTAAAAATCTAAAACCATTTTATATTTATGTTTTTGGAAAAAATATAGATAAAAAGATAGAAGTTATGATGATGGCCAATAGCTGTTGTGTTCTACTTATGTGACAATCTTTTAAAATTCTTTCTTAGCAGAGTCTAAAGTTCTGTCTATGCATATAAAGTAAAGTAGTGTAAAGGTGCTAAATAATGTTACATTATAGTCCAGGCTACCAATAACACTTTTGCAGTGAAAATAAGAGGAACTTGAGGTTTAAAACTGAATGTGCTTGTAGACAAGCAAATGCAGTATTGCAGGGATCCAGCCCAAAGGAAATGAAATTCAATAATGAGCTGTTCACAGTCTGTTAAAATAATGATGATTGTATTCTAGTGCTATTCTGTAAAGAATAGTATAAACTATTAACAATTTACCAGATACGATGTTCAAAACATAATTCAGAAATCCCAGACAAACCAGGTTCCTAACTGTGATAGAGATGCAGCCGTGTTAGTCTGGTCTAGCTGAAACAAAAGACAGAACTATGTAGCACTTTAAAGACTAACAAGATGGTTTATTAGGTGATGAGCTTTCATGGTCCAGACCCACTTCCCCAGATCGATATGTGAAAGAAAATTGGCACAACCATATATACCAAAGTGATACAATAAAAAAAAAGTGAACACATATAAAAATGACGAATCAGGTTTAAGAACAGAGGAGGGGTGACGGGGGGAAGGTTAGTATCTGTGAGGTAATGACATTAGGGGTGATAATTGGGGAAGCTATCTTTGTAATGGGTGATAATAATAATAATAATAATGGGTAATAATGTAACTGTTATTGTTGGTAAAATTCATCAACATCAATTAGTCATTTGACAAAAACTTGATGTTCACAGTCTTCTAAAAATTCATCTGAAATTGCAATGTGTGTGTGTGACAGATTTTGGTCTTAAGTAGTGCAGCTGCTAAACTTCATATTGAACAATCTTTCTTTTCTTTTGCTGGCATAAAGAGGGGCTACTTGGAAAAATTACTTGGTAGCTTTATGATTATTCCTCTGGGTGCTAGAAGCAAAGGTAGAAGATCCAACCTTCATATTTAATGCAAAGACTGTCAGCTCTCTAGCCATTATGGTAAATTGTGAGTGGACACTATACTTATCACTGCAGAAAACATTGTCCAAGAAGGCTAACCCCTGAAAATGTGGAGTGACTTATCTTCTTTATGGTTAATCAGAATGGATTCTTCTGTAGTCTAAGACTGGTACCAGAAAATAAAAAGCAACGATTAACATCCCCAAGGCAGAACTATAGTTTACCATTTTGGTGACACTTACGTTAATGACACTGACATTTACTTCTGAAGATCTTAGGTTGCAGCTATCAGCATAGCACTTAAACTGGGGGTTCAAAAGAATGACAAAGACACCCATAATGCTTGTCAATTAGGCTGGAAAATCAGGGCCTAAAATGGATCTTCTGATTGTTTCCAACTAGATCTCATTGAAAGCTTTTCAACAAATTATTTTTCTGTTGGAAAATACTATTTCATCAAACTCAAAACTTCCTGAAGATAATTCTTTATCATGTATTAATCAGTGGGGCCCTTTTCCCCTCTGAGAAAGTGAGTCTCCATTTTAACTGCAGGTATGGGGGCTTGTCTGGTAGGAAGTTGCCCCTTTAAGGTCTTCCTCCTCAGAGATATACCTGTGCAAGTGAAGAAGCAGAAAGCACTATGCCTGACCAGGTTGGTGGGTGGGAGCTGTAGGAATGATGCACACTCTTGACAGCTGATTGGGAAAAGGAGTGGTACTAAGTCAATTCCTGAAAAGCTTTCTTTATTTGAGATCTGGTTAGCATCAGCAACAGCATCTTGGCAGCCATGGCCATATGTGATATCTGCGATGGAATGGTGAGACGGGGAAGGGGGAAGAAAATAACCCTCTTTCAGTCACAATAGGGTAGTTAGAGCAGGAAAAGGGGAAACGGGGGGGGGGGATCTCCAACCCAGGCATGTGCATGTCCATGTCCGAGTGGGAGTTGAGTGGTCAGTGGAACAGGAAGCCTGACAATAGTTTCTGGCCATTTAATTAAGGTGAGTGTTTTCAGAGTTTCTGCAAATTTAGACATACTTGCAAAATGTGCTTTGGTGCCTATAAGCCCACAATTGCTGCAGCAGCTGGGGGAGACTGCACTATAGTAACAGACTATGTGGTATATCAAATAGAAAAACCCCAAGAGGAAAATTACTTCCCATTTACTTTATCTTTTAAGATCTATCAGTTAATCAAAGTCTAATCCATTTTGTATGGACCATGTTTAATTTTATGTGGATATTTTTTATCATAATTCTTTGTGGTGAAACTTACAGAAGTCTAAATGTAATACATCAACATAGATTTAATCAACCAGATTGGCAAGCTCATCAAAAAGTGGTATCAAATTTGTTTGACAACTATTTTCCATAAAACCAAGCTGATCAATATTAATTTTGCAACTATTCTATTATTTATATATTGCATCACATATCAGCCTTTTCAGAATTTTATCTGGATTTGCTTAGGCTAACTATCCCATTTACTCTTTTAAATTATTGGTAAATTAATAACTTTTTTACAATCCTCTGGAAGTTTCCCATTGTTCCAAGAACAAAAGGTCAAAAATCAACAAGAATGGTTCGGACAGGTTTTTCTCTAATTAATACTCCTGAGTGCAGGTTATCTGTTGATTTTAAAATGTTATATATATATGATTTATTCAATTAATTTAAAATAAACAATACCCCTACAATATAATTCTATAATTATAGGAGTTTTTTAACCAAATAAGCCTTCTGTGACTGTAGAATGGTAGGGTTATCATTTTCTTGTTAATTCATTTAATAAATCATTGCTAAGGTTTTATGTCCAGGGGTCTCGTATTTTAATTTTTTTATATATATTTGTATTGTGTTTTAAAAAAAAATTGTAAGCTGCCTTGAATATTTCAAATAGAGAGGAGGGGTAAAAATATTTTAAATAAATACTAGTTACCATCGCTTTTTTATTTTTAATACTAATTTTTAAACCATTTTATATGTATAGATGTAGATATAGATAGAGACATAGAGATAGAAATGCAAAAATATATAGATATAGTTGGGACAATATTCTGTTTAAGCAAAATGCTATCCTTTTTGACTCAGGCTGCTGGACAATATTTGTTTATTTTGGATTATTGCTGTTGGGAGGAACAACTGAGGATAGAGTTAGGCATTTGTCTGATTCAATCCTGTTTTCATTTTGAAAAACAAACAAACAAACAAGAGATATACAGAGTTCTATTTCACCAAACACAGTGAAATCAAACAGGATGCAATTCCAAGCACTCTTTTGAGACAGAATGCTACTCAAATAGTTTTCTTTCAGGGCCAAGTTATCATTGTTTCTCTTGTCAGCTCTGGTTGCTTCTGCCTCAGATACACACAGCTGCACCAGTGTCCAGTATCCTGCTTTTGCATTCAATATCCAGTGAACATCTTGGGCAACATACCTCATCCTCTGACAGGCTGTTTATGTGGCCTGCATTCTGGTTCAGATTGTTTCATCTCTTTTTCTCTAAAAATGGGCACTTTTACATTTGTCTTGGATGAAGGAAGACTCTTATGCCCACCACTTTCCATGGGGGTTCACCCAAACTTCATCATAACAACAGTAAATTAGTTTGTGCTCACTTGACCACATCTTCAGGATGCATCCCCAAAATGTAACTCTTCCATTATAACACCATCTTTCTTTCTACAGCTAGCTGTTTGAGGAGCTGCCCATTCTGTTCCCTTATCTAATTTGGTGGTTTGTAGAAGACTCCACCAGTATTCCATCCTATAATGTATCAGTTACACCATTGATCCATAAAATTAGATTTCTAAATAGGTTTTTGATAAATATAGATTTTGTGTGGGATTCCAAAAAGAACCTAATCAGCAATAGTGCATGACCCTTTTCGAAAGTCCATTCGACCTAGGCTCTTTAATCATGCAGGCACTTTTGAAAATATCTCCTTTCATCACTATCCTCCATTAAGCTTCCTTAAGTCCTAATGTAAAGGTTCTTTCAAACCTCTGTCTTTGTTTCTGTTGCTGATCTGAGGATATGAATATCCTTCATGGTGCATATTGCAATTTGTTCATACTCCAAAAACGGATGTTTGTCCCTGTGTGAAAGAGATTATGGTATGTGTAAATGCATCAGTAACAGTAATTTCATAAAGCAGAAATCTCAAGTACTATATATGATCTCTGATTTTCTTCTTCAAATAGACCATGCTATATTTCCCAGTTTATCTAAAACCATTACCATTTTATCATTATGTACATCAAATGTTAAAGGGATTTAACAAAAGTCCTGGAAAATGTGATTGAACCGTTACCATTTGGTGACCAATTTCAATCTGTATATTGCAAATAAAATGTGTTTTCCTTACTGACTGAGAGATAGTCATATTAAACTATGATAATTCAATGGAAATCTCCAGGCTATTATGTCCTTGATTTAACTCCCTGATTGCTCAATTTATTTCTCATAAAGATGTTACAATTAATAACTAAGGCCTTATCTACACAGTGCATTAGTCCATACTAGAGGGATGTAAATTCTAGTGCACACTAATGTGCTGCATACTAGCGATTATGGACCATATTGGTGTGCACTAAGAGTTCTCTCATGCCTTAATGTAGCATTAACTGACTACATTAATGCACAGTAAATAACTTTCATTCATGCCAGAAAATTCCACACAGGTCAGTTAGTATGCAATACACTAGTCCGCATTAGAATTTACATCCATCTAGTGTACTCTAGTATAGACAACTTTAATTTATTTGCTTTTAAAACAATTAAACAAGTGATAATGAGAGTATTTGTAAGATTAAATTAGATGACTACATGGTTCACTTAATTGGTGGCTTTCAGATTTTATTTTATCCCTCTTCTGGTATGTAGACAACACCAAAAAAACTTCTCTCAGACATGCATGAGATTCACTCTGAGCTGGGCTGATTGAAATTGGTCACCAAATGGTGAATGGTTCAATCACATTTGCCAGGACTTTTGTTAAATACCCTTAACATTAACATTCCTTTATCATTAAAACTACATGCATATAATTTCCATTATTAATTAATGTATTAGTATCTTAACCGACATATTACGTTTATTTTTCTACATTTGGACTGGTTCTTCTGAACTCATGTCTGCTCTGCTGTCTTGAGGATGCTTCTTTTTTAACTGTTCTGTCTCTTTGTAATAGAATCATAGAATCCTAGGGCTGAAAGAGACTTCAGGAGGTTGTGTCCAGCTCCCTGCCCAAAGCAAGAACAATCTCAACTAAATCATCCCAGCCAGGGCTTTGTCAAACTGGGACTTAAAAACCTCTAGGGATGGATATTATACCACCTCCCTATGTAACCCATTCCAGTACTTCACCACCTTCATAGTGAAATAGTTTTTCTTAATATCCAACCTAGACCTCCTCTACTGCAACTTGAGACCATTGCTTCTTGTTCTGCCATCTGTCACTACTGATAACAGCCTCTCTCCTTCCTCTTTGAAACCTCCATTCAGGTAGTTAAAAGTTGCTATGAAATCCCCCCTCACTCTTCTCTTCTGCAGACTAAACAAGCCCAAACACTCAGCTTCTTCTTATAGGTCATGTGGTCTAGCCCCCTAATCATTTTCATTGTTCTCTGCTGGACCTTCTCCAATGCTTCCACATCCTTTCTGTAGTGGAGGGCCAAGAATGGGATGCAATACTCCACATGTGGCCTCACCAGTGCCAATTAAAGAGGGATAATCACTTATTTAGATCTGCTGGCAATGCTCCTCCTAATGCACCCTAACATGTTGTTAGCCTTCTTTGCTACAAGGGCACACGGTTGACTCATATCCACTTTCTCATCCACTGTAATCCTCAGGTCCTGTTTTGCCAAATTGCTGTTTAGCCAGTCAGTCACCAGCCTGTAACAGTGGTGGGATTCTTCTGTCCCCAGTGCAGAGTCCTTGTTGAACTTCATCAGATTTATTTTGGCCCAATCCTCCAATTTGTCTAGGTCACTGTGGACCCTAACCCTACCCTCCAATGTATCTACCTCTCCCCCCCTCAGTTTAATGTCATCCTCAGACTTGCTGAGGGTGCAATCCGTTCCCTCATTCAGGTCATTAAACAAAACCAGCCCTAGAACCAAACCTTTGGGCACTCCACTTGAAACCGACCACTTGAAACTGACCACCAACCAGACATCAAGCCGTTGATCACTACCTGTTGAGCCCAACAATCTAGCTAGCTTTCTACCCACCTTACAGTCCATTTATCTAATCCATACTCCCTTAATTTTCTGGAAAGAATTATGTGGGAAACTATATCAAAAGCTTTGCTAAAAGCCAAGGTATATCACATCCACTGACTTCCCCATGTCCATAGAGCCAGTTACCGCGTCACAGAAAGAAATCAGGTTGGTCAGTCATGATTTGCTCTTGGTGAATCCATGTTGACTATTCCTTTCACTTTCCTCTCTTCCAAGTGCTTCAAAATGGATTCCTTGTGGATCCCCTCCATGATTTTTCCGGGGACTGAGGTGAGGCTGACCAGTCTGTGGTTCCCTGGATTGTCTTTCTTCCCTTTTCTAAAGGCACTACATTTGCCATTTCCCAATTGTCTGGGACCTCCCCTGATCTCTATGAGTTTTCAAAGATAATGGCCAATGTCTCTGCAATGACATCTGCCAATTCCCTCAGTATCCTCGGAAGCTTTAAATCCACCACATGGATTTGTATATGTTTAACTTTTCTAAATAGTTCTTAACCTGTTCTTTCTCCACTGAGGGCTGCCCCTCTCCTTCCTATATTGTGTTGCCTAGTGCAGTAGTCTGGGAATTGACCTTGTCTGTGAAGACAGACACACAAAAAATTGAATACTTCAGCTTTTCCCACATCATTTGTTACTAGGTTACCTCTCTCATCCAGTAAGGGGCCCACACCTTCCCTGAACACTCTTTTATTGCTAACATGCCTGCAGAAACTTTTCTTGTTTCCCTTCACATCTCTTGCTAGTTGCAGTTCTAATTGCACTTTGGCCTTTCTGATTACATCTGTGCATGCTCAAATAATATATTTATACTCCTCTTTAGTCATCTGTTTCCACTTCTTGTAAGTTTCCTTTTTGTGTTTAAACAAACCAAGGATTTCTCTGCTAAGCCAAGCTGATTGCCTACCACATTTGCTTTTCTTACTGCTCATCGGGATGGTTTGTTTCTGTGCCTTCAATAAGGTTTCTTTAAAATACTGCCATCTCTCCTGGACTCCTTTCCCCTGCATGTTAGCATTTCAGGGATCCTGGCCATCAGTTTTCTAAGGGAGTCAAAGTCTGATTTTCTGAAGTGCAGGGAGGGTATTCTTCCTTCAAATCCTTATGAAGCTTTATAATTTCTAACAACAGATCCTTCATGTCAGCTTTAGTGACTGTTTCTCTACATGCCTCTTTAGTGAGTTTGCTGATTAGAGGGTTATTTTCTTTTATAGCCCTTTGTGTACTGGATGGACAGACTTTTATATTGGACATTTTATGTCCTTTCCTAGACATCTAAATCTTTTTTGTCTTTGGTACTTACTTGTTGTTCCTCTCTCAAGATGGCTGCCAGCACATTCCCTTTCTCCTCCAGAGATCTCTAAACATGGCTTCCACCACTTTTATCCTTTATTTGTTTGACAATTCCAAGATGAAAAACATAAAAAACAACAAATAGACTAGTAGCACCTTAAAGACTAACAAAACATGTAGATGGTATCATGAACTTTTGTGGGTGCAACCCACTTCTTCAGATGATGCTCATGATACCATCTATATGTTTTGTTAGTCTTTAAGGTGCTACTACTTTATTTGGGTTTTTTTTTAAGTTTTTCCTGTTACAGACTAACTCAGCTACCTCTCTGAAGCTTTTGAAATTCCAGGATGGTCACTCCCATACTATTTCCTCTACCCACAATAGTAAAATAAGAATAAGAATTATTACATTCGCCCACTTTCTTGTTATAGACTTATGAGGGAAACATTCAATATCTCTGAGTTTGCAGGATCATTTTTAAATCTACTGTAGGCTAATGTCACTAGATTCTGTTGCTGGTTTTTCTCTTCTTAACACTGCTTCCTCAGACTGAGATCTGTCTGCTCTTTCAATATTCATTTTAAAGCTGGCTTGACTGGTAGCTTTTCATATGTCGGGGAAAGACTTGGTTGTTTTTATCTAATTAAGTCACTTTAATTTATTCCCCTTTATTGGAGAGAGCTGGATTAAGCCATCATCATGTTTAATGATTAATCCATGCTCCCATTTCATCAATCCTCACTCCCCTCCTCAGTGTAACATTCCTAGGATAGATCAGAGGGTGCTATTATCAATAGTTCTCCTTATCTGCATGCATAGGTGTGATGGGATCCCCTCTGGGTACAGCCTGTGATCATGGAACTGCTGTGCCTTCTTAATTCTCTCCACCCTAAGATGTCTCTCACAGTGCTACTGACTAGCAACAACTCATCCAGGTGCTGTTATCACTCAGCACAATCACATGTGGAGCCTAGAACCCAGCCAGATTGCATAACTCAGGAATATGGCATCTAATTTATTAATTGTATCACCAATTCATCAATGGAAAGTGAACATACACAAGCTTTTGTAAAACCTGAACAGGTTTGTACATATTTCACACACACTCACTGGTAAAGATAAACACTAAAGAAGTTTATTAACTAAAAAAGATTTTAGGACTAAACCAGGCTAGCCGCAGTCCCATCTGCTACCTTCCTGGAGGAGCCCGGTATCAGCTGAAGTTGTGACTTCCCTCCCTTCACCAGACCCAACCCAGCAGTATTTGCAGGCACTCCTATACCTGCATAGGACATATCAAAAGCATCTTCTTCCCAGAGTAGGCTGGGTCTGGGGAAGGGAGAGGAGGCATGGCTATAGCTGGTGTGGAACTCTGTTGGTATGAGGAGTGGCATGTGGTGCTTGGGACTTCTCCAGGTAGTGGGGGCCTGAGGCCAACCTGGGATTCCTCTGGCTTGGGGAGCCACTTGGGACTTTGCTGGGTGGGGGGAGAGAGCTTGTGGCTCCAGCTGGGGGTGGGGAACAGGGGTGAGTCTCACAGCTCTAGCCACAGCAGAGGGTGTGAGTAGAAGGAGTGGGGCCAAGGGCTAGCCTCACCGAAAGGGGTCTACACATGCCTAACATGCCTGCAGCCCATACAGGTGATTTTAAAGGGCTCAAATGGGTTCTCGGCAGCTGTTACTCTGGCAGGGCTAGTCCTCCCTAGCCATTTAAATCATGTGGACCTCTTGGCAGTTGTCCCCTCCCACCCCCACATTGATTGACCTGATGGGGGTTACAGAGTGCTCCCCAATATATAGAATATCACAACAGAGTTAGCTCTTGAAGAAATTCTTATTAGCTGATGACAAAGCTCTTTACACAAAGATGAGCATATTACTGGTAAACTATATTTTGCCAGGTTCTCTATGAATCAGGTTCAGTTATAGCAGTTTCTTAGGCATTATATAGACACAAATAAACAAACAAAACATTATGTGGAACCAAAATATTACACCTCTGGGATCAGGGCCACTGATGAGAAAGGAAAATGAAAAATTCTCCAGGGCCCAGTGATTGAAAAGGGCTCAGGGCTTCTGGCCACCTACACAGCACCAGCACCAGCTAGAACCTCAGGTCCTTTAAATCAATGCTCGAGCCATGCACTATGCGGTCTGGGCACTGCTGCATGCTGGTTGTGGGAGGCGTGGTGTGTTCTGGGCAGAGCTGAGGATTGACTGCCCCTAACCCAGTCCTTTCTGCTATAAGCCATGCCCCTTTTGGGGGCCCCTAGTCAAGTCGCTCCCTCATATTGTCCAGGGCTCAGTGAAGTCTGTTGTCAACTTTATCTGGGGCTCCAACACACATGTCATATGACAAAAGGAACAAGAGTCTAGACTATCCTTCAGTTGCTGTTGCTGTTTATTTTCTGTGATGTATATGCCTAAAAAAGAGATAAGTGCTGCAGAACACTTTCCACGATATGCCCTCCTAGGTATATGAGTGTATCTCTATTATTTATGATACTTTTTTTTATATTGCCACAAGGGAGAGAAAAAACAAAAAAAGAAGTTGTTGCTGTAAAACCACAAAACCACTTTTTCAAAAAAATGACCATGATTCAAATTGATAATTCCTCTAAAAAAGAAACTAATAAAAGGAATAATAAAATTCAACAGGATAATTATTAAAGCTCAAAATACGATTTCAAATGATTATTTAGGCAAACAACATATTTAAGATTTCATTTTATATGAATTAAATGCAACTGCAATTACACTTGCTAGATTACAGTTACTGGGCCTAACATTCTTCATGCTTCAGGGCTTAAATTTATTACAAACTGTGGCTCAGAAGAAATTTCTTCTTTCTATATTATTGCACAGTTAGGTATATTGTGGAAAATTAGCACTTAGCCCTGAAGTATCTGGCACTGGAACTACTAAAGACACAATATCAGAAGATGTAGAAGAAGCTCTTTTCCATTAAAGTGATTTCTATATTAATTTAGGGACAATTTTCTGGATTCTGTGAGTGCTTTGTACGACTAACCATACCTATTTTGCAAAACGTGTCTTTAGAAAAAAGGACAAATGAGAAAAGGGTATATTTGTTTTTGAAAAACTGCTTTGCAATATACTAGGGATGGCAAAGATAGTTGAAGTATAAGCATGTAAAAAATTATATTTATTTGGAAAAACTATTTTTTCTTCTGAGATTTTGCCAATGACAAGAATTTTAATAGCTTTCCCAACCCACCTAATTAGAATGTGAAATTGGTATTTTATGTGCAATTACTGCATATTTATACATCCAATTTGGCTTGGCACTTTGGGATAGATCTTCAAGTCATCTGGTATAAATTGGTATTGCTCCATGGATTTTAATCTATGTTAGTTACAGTAGCAATTGCCAGGATTACCTCTAGAGTCCTTTTTAAAAATTGGTGTCACATTAGCTATCATTCAATCATTTGGTACAGAAGCTGATTTAAAGGAAAAGTTACAAACCATAGTTAGTAGTTCTATACCAATTTATCCCAAAACCTCTGCTAATGACATATCAATTTGGGATGGTTCCTCACATTTATCATCTAAAAAGAATAGCTCAGTTTTGGGAATTTCTCTCATGTCCTTAGCCATGAAAACCAATGCAAAGAATGATTTAGTTTCTCTGCAATGACCTTATCATCCTTGAGTGCTTCTTTACCGTATTGATTGTCCAGTGGCCCCACTGGTTGTTTAGCGGGTTTCCTGCTTTTGTTGTACTTAACAATTTTTGTGATGAGTTTTTTTACTTTTTGGCTAGCTGTTCTTCATGTTAGCTCTAGTGTTTGACTAAAAAACATGGAATGTGAATAATCTCTGCGTCTGACCCATTGATCATGCAAATGTGTCCAGCTATCCAGGAAGGGATTATTTATGATTAACAAGGATACTTATTATTACAAATGTCTTCAGTGACTGATGAAATAAAGACCCACTGAGAGGTGTTTTTAGCTTATTAAGAAATAATTGTTACCATGGGTGTTTCCTACAATAAAGACAAGTAAACTAGCCTACATAAGCTAAAATATCAGAAAAGGAACTTCTTGTATAGATCAGTTATGGGAAAGAATTTTTTCTTTGTCTTGAACAAATGTATAAAAAGCAGAGTTTCTGGAAGTTAATTAGGAATGAATCAAGCTGCAGTCACTTCTCCAGTCTCCAGATTTGTTTGGGAATGCATAGCCTTCCTTTCTCTATTTTCTACAGAGCTGTGATTATTTTAACAAATACAAATTTGATAAATAAATACAAATTGAATCTGATTATTTGGAACTATGAATATATGGTCTCTTAGCAATAATTAAACCTAAATGCAATGTAAGAAAGAGAAGGGACAAATATAGCAACCTCTCACAATGTTGTTTCTGTGAGACTGCAAATAATATCGCCCCTGTAACTGAGATAAATATTAAGATGAACTGTGTTGTGAAGTGACACTTAGATTACACTCTACGTTCCTTACAATTCTACACAAATCACTTTTTCATTTCAGCAGTGTCTTTGGAAGTTTGGCTGTAATTTGAATAACCAAATATATGTCTCTTTGTTACTGGGGACTGCTGAAATGGCAGACAAACAACAGAAGATCTTCCATTGTAGTCTGCACTTCCTTAGGGAAGCCCAATAAATGTAACCAGGACATTTACCACATAACCACTGCTGCAAAGGTGGGCTGGACTGCCGTGTCAGCTCTATGGAGTGCTTATTGGAATGTTGTCTTAGTCATCAGTTGTCCCTCACTAACAATGGCCCAAAAGTGTTCACAGAGCAACTTTGGGAACTGATTATTAAAAGTGGTATAACGTAGTCATATTTTGTTGTCAGAGCTTGAAAGTTCACAATTCTGAATTGCAGAGTGGTGAAGGAACCGGCCTTTCTCCCAGACAGATTCACTTCTAATCCTTATCATAGGAAGTGGAATTCACTTGTTGTTGGCAGCTTCAGCAGTGTACTATGTCTACAATAGAATTGGTGAGTATAGAAACAAGAAATTCTGTATCCCTCATCAGGATGAACTATTTCTTAGTGGCTCATTTGCAGGGTAGGCGTGACCAATGCTAGAATTTGCCATATAAGCTTGGCTGGGTCAAGAAGATTCCCATTATTGGGGACAGATATTCTGAAGGAAGAGAAGGATGTCAAAGAGCTGATGATATGTATCTTTTATCTCCTCTGGTTGTTACTGGGGACTGCTAAAATGGTAGAGTTTTACACCTGTTCTGGACAGGAATTACACTAGGTACAAAACAAGGGAAAATCAGGACCTGAAAATTACATACTATCAAGGCTTTGAGTTGACTTTTTTTAAAAATTTAGTGTGCTAGAGACATGAGACAAAAATCTCATTAACATTTATAGCCAAGTCCTCATATTTTACTGACTTTTCTGCATATACAATATAGTCAATAACTGGAAATGCATAGCCCTGTATTAAATTCAATATATGAACTAAAATAACAAGGACATATATGTGCACAAGTATGACTTACTGGTTGTCACATCCTGGGAATAGCATAACAAAGTCATCTTGTTTTAAATCTCTTCCTGACAGCTTCTCTAGAACTGCAGTGATCTATTTTTGGTAATGAGGCCTTCTGGCCAGTTAATGCATAATTCCACCCCTTCCACGGTAAAAGAGAGTCCAACAAAACAGTGGCCTCATGCTGGGTCTTTGTGCCACCTTCTTGCTGGGCCTGCAGTGAAACCCGGTCTCTCTCTCTCTCTCTCTTTCTAGTTGGGGTTCCATCGCAGGCACCTGTAATGAGCATTTAAAATATCTCTCTTCAGACCCCCTGCTTCAATTACAATTATAGAACTGGAAGGGACCTTGCAAGGTCATCAAGTCAAGTCCACTGCTTTCACAGCAGGACCAAGTACCATCCCTGACAGATTTGCCCCAGATCCCTAAATGGGCCCACTCAAGGACTGAACTCAAAACTGTGGGTTCAAGCAGGCCAATGCTCAAACCACTGAGCATTCTCTGCTTCCTCTTGGGTTGGAAGTGAGTGGAGAGCCTGATGTCTGCTGGAGGTTCAGCACCAGGTTAATTAGGATTAAAGGCAAGAAAAATGTTTGATTCTGTAATTTCACTGTAATTTGTGATTGGTGTCTAGTGCAGAAAATAGGCTCAAAGAGACTGGATCTTAGAGGTAAAGAGGAGATGTGTGAGATTATTGTTGGGTGGTGTTAGCCAAGAGGAACAAGGGGAGACCTAAGCCTCCAGTGGACTTACATACCTTTTTTGAGTTCCTTCCTTGTGAGGGAGAGTGAGGAAAATTTAGAGATCATCTAATTCCTAAGGGTTAGCTTGAAGGCAACCAAATTCTAAATACTTTTTATTTGGCGTTGAAGTCATTGGGTAGGATCCTAATAAATGCCTGGTATTTGGCAGAGGTAAGAGGGACAGTGACCATTAGCCCTCAACAAACTTGTTTAAAATCCATCCTTCTTTATGTTTCTTTCTGCCACATGACTATTCTTCCCCATGGAGTAGGTATGATTCTCTAAAAAAGTGTATTTCTATTATAAGAAATGATGTTGTTGTACCAGTCTAAAGTTGGTTTGGAAGGAGAAGCAGGGTCTTTATTTCTGAATTTCAGGTTAAGTCAGAGCTCTAATTTGGATGCATAGTATGTAGAAGCAACACATCCATCATGTAGGTTTAATGTTTGTAATGCTCTAAAAAAATTAAGTATCAGAGACCTAATACATTTTAAACATAAATGAGAATTAGTAAAGGCTGTTTCCTTACCCATTCTCCATTGCTAAAGGTGTTGCCTCCTTCTTGTGGCCACATAAAAAGCTTTTGCAGAGGCCTTTAGCCAAATATATTTAAAAAAAAAAACCTGCTCTTGGCTGAATAGCACAATAGTGCTTCATGACAGGAAGCAATGCTCTGAGGAGAAATTCCTTTGCCTGGTGCTTTGAGATATGAAAGTTTATAGTCATAAATTATAACACTGGTTGTAATCCTGAGTTCTTATGTTCAGTATCATACAGGATCATAAGCAACTTGTTTTAGTACAAATGTGAATATTTGTGAAAACACAGTGTCTACTGGGGATTGCACTAGACATTAATCATATGTGCATGCAAACAATGAGGGTCAGCATACATCTGTGTCTTTAGCAGTTTGGGATGCTCTCAGAATTGCTATCATATTTCACAAACTTGAAAATTGTTTAAGGTGAGGTGACGTCAGACACCAGTGTGTACTAGTTTTGAGAAGGGCCAAAAGTCCATTGCATTAAACAACTCTGCTTGAAAAGGCATGGAAGCGGTTTATTTTAAACTGAAATTCCCATGCTGCTCATATAAAAACTCCTTCTTGTAATGTGTTCTTAAATCTTCCTTGGGGTATGTACTGACCTGCACAACTATGTCTCCCATAGGAAATGGCTGCTTTTAGTATAACCAATCTCATCACATTTTTAAAAGATGTCTATTTAAAAAAATTGTTAGTTGAAAACCATTTTTCATTTTTAGTTCCCTTTCCTTTAGCATGAAAAGTTTGCTACAAAAAATGCACACGAGCATTTGGCAAGATCTTGGCAAAACAGCCACCACCCTCTCATTTTTACTGAGCTACCATGTTATCCTCACTTAAGTTCCTTTGAAAACCCCATGTTCTCCAATGCAAAGAATACTTGAGCCTATACAAATAAATTATAAGTACAATATTGTTATTCCCATATACATATTGCAAAAAATCCATCTTTTATTTAAGATCCTAAGGAATTATTTGCCTGAAATACTGTAAAGTGCCAAGCTCATTGCTATGTTAAATAATATTTGGTCAGATTCTGCCATTCTCACTTAAAATTAATAGTATTTTATTCACTTAAATAGTACTTTATCTCACTTAAAATGAATACTACTTTATTCTGAATACCTCATCATTGGCTGGATGATTTGATCACATGAAACAGGTTCAACAGTTGTTAGGGTACCTAGTTTCCTTTTTTTGTTGTTATCCCTTTAGTGCTTGTCTTCATTGAAAGTTAATGAGCTCTATGGGAGTGGAATTTCTAAAGCACACTGCGAGGCACACTAATTGGTCCAGGTAGACCTTGTTGGTGTGCTTTAGCATAGCGCTGTTTGAAGCAGTTCTACCTTAAAGAGATCTAGGACACCTTTATTGCACACCAGAATATCAACTGATGAAAAAATAAGTGTTATTATTATTATTATTCCTTTTTCCACTGAGCTTTTAGGAAACCCTATAATGTGGTTCTATTTGACCACAAGTTCTATTTGAATTGTGGTGAAAGCCTGGCTCTGTTTAAGTTAATGGGAGTTTTACTGTTGACTTCGGGGGAAGGGCAGGATTTAGCTCTTGAACTGTAAGCAAACATAGTCTCATTGTGTCACAAATATATGACTCTTCAAATTAGAAGGGTTAGGCTGCTAAATTGGTTTAATTCTTGATAGGAGAGAAGAATACTGAAAGACTTATTCAAAATCACCACACAAAACACCAAGAGTCAAATGAGGCCCAGGCTCATTTAGTTGTGTATAATATATTGCATATGATGAATTCCTAAGAAGCTCTCATTAATTGGTGAAATTTAGCATTTTAGCATATGAATTCAGATCTATTGCTTTTGATTTTTTGGTTTTAATTGTACCGTCTCAGATTAATGAAAATAACAGATTTGTGAAAAGTAATAGCCTTAAATCTATATTTTAGCAAAACTCATCAAATTGCTAAGGGTTCCCCCCCATTTCATCTGATTTCTTTTTGTTTTGTGTTAGCTTTGTTGATGTTGGTGTGGTATACAAATAAAATTAATAAATCTTTACATGGTATCTGTTGTTTGATTTTTTCATAATTGTCTATATGAACAAACATTTTTATATGGGAAACTTTTATAAGATTTTGTGACTTAATGTCTATTTCATTAGCTAGAGGGGACTTTAATTTTATGGATAAAAGTTTGCACCTTTGTTTATATGTAGTGCCAGAAAAGCAAACAGACCCAGTGTGATAATCTAAAATGATTGGTTGGAATGAAGGAGCTTCTGAAAGGGAGGGAGATCAAATGCTTGCCACTTAGTCTATGAGGTTTCATCTATACAGGTTGAAACTCTCTAGTTCAGCACCCTCGGGACCTGACAAGTGCCAAACTAGAGAATTTTCCAAACCACGGGAGGTCAATATTGACTAGCAGCATTACCAACCCTTCCCCTGCTTACTGGGCTCTTAGAACACATATAGGGGTTAATTAGAGCTAAATAGCATCACAGGACACTGAAAGCCAGGACTGGTGGCTATAAACAATCTTTATGGGACAATGGGAAACTTGGCCATGCCCATGATAAGTGGACATCTGGTTAACTAAAATCATGCTGGGCCATGGATGTTGCCAGACAAGAGAATACCGGATTAGCAAGTTTCAACCTGTAGTTTAGTTTGACTTGCATTCATGGTCTCACCAACTTTTTCCTCACTTTATACTTTCAGACACCATAAGAAATTCTTACACTTTGTATCACTTGTTCATTAGATACCGAAGCTTATGTGGAATAGGTAATCATAGTAAGGTTTATGAGTATGAAAATATACTTCAGTTTATCACCGGGTAGGCTTTTGATGACAGCCAGAAGCAGAAAGGAAGTATGGTCCACAATAGAGGGGAACATATGTTTTACAAATGAACAAAAAAATAACTATTTTACAAATGTATTAACTAGCTTTAACAAAAAAAAAAAAAACAACAACTCTGTATGTTCACCTTGAGTTAGAGTGAGTTGTGGGAAAATCCCATATTTGTCAGGAGAAGGGGGAAATATGTATCTGGAAGACTGATATAAAAATGGTTTTAGAAAGTTAGAATAAAACCTATGTAGATAGGTTGGTGGGAGAGGAAAGTGAAGGTGTTAAAGGCGTATGATAAATGAAAGGCATGACTGCTATTTATTATCATGGACATATGTGTTACATGAAAATTATACTTAAACATGTTAAAATCATTATAGCCATATAAGACCATATTTTGTTACATCCCAATACCACCAATGTTTATTTTAAAAAGAAGACCTGGTACCACTTCATATTTATTAATTTATTCTTACTATACTGTGTGCTTGAAGTCTCAGAGGGGACCATACAAATATAAAAAAATTGCACTTTTCCCCAAACCTATGAATGGATCCAGTCAAGTAATGCATCAGTCAATTAAATGTTTTCTTCTGAGATTAAAATAGAATTTTCTCTGGAAGAAGGTAGAGCCAGGTTATTAGGACTTTGTGCAGTATTCAGAGATGGGCTTGTTCATTTTGAGATGCATTTGACTTCATTTTTGAGATATCACTGTCTTTATTGTTGCTATTAGTAAGCTTGGGGTTTGACCATTTATATAAGAATATTTACTACAAGAGAGACTTAAATGTCATCATTTTTTTGTCATCAGATTAAATGGCATCTTTTTACAGAATACCTAATACAATTTAACAATAATTCTTGTCCCTAAAAAGGACCCAGTTGTGCAAAGCTTACTCATGTGAGTAGTCTTTGTACATGCAAATAGTCAAATTGATGTCTGTGGAATGATTTTATGAGAAAGGACATTCACATGTAACTTCTAGGCACCTAGAAAACCATAGGATTTGTAAAGCATGGGTTAGATGCTTAGACTCCTTAAACAATGAATGGGGATAGATAGAAGTTAATATGCTAGGTGACACTAAACTAGTCAATGGGAGATGCCAAAAGGACACTGGTCTTAGAGATAGGTGTCTGTAAGCAGCCAGAGTAAGTCTCAGGTCCGACACTTCGCTCTCAAGGTACAAAATATGCCACACAGGTATCTGTCAAACACAAGTAGTTTATTTCTTGACAGCTAACAGCTGTGCCCCATAAATGGAAGAACAATATAACAAAGAAGTGGCATATCTTACGTCCCTTCCTGCAAGCCTGGGACCCCGGGTAGGCTGCGGACGAAGTGGGAGGTTGTCTCAGCTTCCAAGGAGCCGGTACCCAAAGCCCATCGGTGAAGTCCGATTTGCTAGGCTCTGAGGCAGCCTTAAATACAGTTTTCCTGCCTTGTTTGGCAGTTTGGAAATTTCTAGGGGTTACTCATTAGTGCTGATGTAGGACTTAGCTGTTAGTTATCAATCTGGTTCTGATCTAGTTCTACTTGTTCTCTGGCCCTGTTTACGTGATCAGTACGTTAGGGTAAACAGAATTGTTTATGCGTTCTTGCCCTTTACCCTTATCTCATACTTGTTCTTGCTATACTTGCAACAATGCTTATCTTAAATGAGCCAAAGACTTGCTTCTGGCTCATCAGATGTAGGGAAAAGGGAAAGGGGGGAAAGAATGCAAGCCTCACCACCCCTAAACTAGCATGTACAAAGTTCTTCCACAATTGACCACTACAGTGTCTAAGTCCAAGATTCAAAAAGGTGCCTCCCTCTGCTTGAAATTTCCAGATGCAGAACATCTCTTGGAATTTTGTAAGAAGAAGGATGGTGTGGGGTGAAGAAATCGCTTCAAGCTTTTAGCCCAGGGGTAAGGGCAGTCATAATTAATCTATTGTATCTAATCTAATTGATCTAGGTATCTATGAAAGAGAAGGCAGATACGGATTAATGTACACTCAGAAACCCATAAATTCACCACACTTACTGATGTATAAGAGTCTAAACTGGTTTAATTTACATGCAAAAGAGTAAAATTGAAAGAAGCTGCCATTTTGGCTTTCTTTAATGTACACCTTTTTGCACATTCCTATAGCTTGTATCTCCAAGCTCCTTGCCATTTGTCATTACACCAACCAAAGCAATACAAAGGGGGCTTGGGAAAGACTGGCAATCTGGCTCAGGATTTATAGGACATAGAGTAACTCAGATATGGCTCACCACATTGGCTTGTTCCACTTGATCCTCTTTCAATGTAAGTGCTTACTGTGGTTTACCTTGTAATGTGGTTCTCCCTAATGGTTCCCCTTCGGGGTTGGATGAATTGAAGATCTTCCTATGACACTGTTTTCTTGGTCCTAATGTGCTCGTAGGCAGCAGTTCCAGGAGGTGGGTGTACTGGAACAGTCACAAATACAAACATTGGATTCATAGAAATAGTTCCTTGTCCTGAATTAGTGCCAGTCTCACTAATACTGCCAATAAGTGGTAACCAATAAATCATTGTACATTAACTGCCAGATGCGTCAGTGTGCATCAGCTAGTATGACGTTATTTAAGAACCTTATCTGTGTACTTATTACCTTCAAATAATTGAATTTATTTAAAATATAATTACCTGTGCCTTATTAAAAGCAATAAGTTGAACTTTACTAATTTAAAGAATTGGCTAGCTTGAGGTGGAGCTTTATGAATCTCTTCTGTTGAAACTGTTCCACTGTGTATAAAAACTTAAATATAAATTGGGCCAGAGATTGGTCACCCTCCCTTGTTGCAGTGGTTTTGTGAATGACATTTCCCAAGCTCATTTGCTTTTATTTAAAAAATAATAGCAATTAAAATGTCTGAAATCAATGAAATAGCGGAGGGCTTATTTCGAAATTGGTAAAACTCATTCTACGAGGAATAGCTCCTATTTCAAAATAAGTGCTGTGTAGACAGGGAATAGGGGCTTTTTCGAAATAGGGGGACTCCAGCCCTTCCCAGGGTGCCCTGGTGGCCACTCCGGGCACAAACAGGAAAACTCCTCTCCTCTTTCCCCCTCCCAGAGCCCTTAAAGGGATAGAGTCTGGCCACAATCTTTTGTGGCTAGCACCAGGCCTGCCAGCCCAGAGCCACTCTGCTGCTGCCCCGACCCAGGCTGCAGCATGAGCCGTCAAGCCACTGGCAGCCAGCTCTCCACCACTCCCCACGACCAGTCTGCCAGCTCCCAGGAGCCTGCCAGGGGACGGAGAAGGTGGGCGCCTTCCTGGTCCAGTGCGGAGATCATGGACCTGATTGAGGTTTGGGGTGATGTCATCAATGTCCATGATCTCTGCACTAGATGGAAGAATGCAGCCATCTACAGCTGCATGGCTGCCAGCTTGGCCACCAAAGGCCACATCCAAACTCAGGAGCAGGTTCAGATGAAAATTAAGGAGCTGCAGCAGGCGTATGCCAGGGCCACGGGGGGCAGCTCCCAACCAGGGGCAGACCCAGAGAGCTGCCTCTATTTGGATGCCCTGCAGCTCCGGCGGGAGAGCTGGTGGGAGCAGCTTGCCCAGGGCCGTGCCATATGCGAGCACCTGCAGACCGTGGTACAGAAATTGTTGCCTCCTGCCGCTCCAGCCCCTGCTGTCTCCCCAGCTACTGCCCCTTCTCCCACTCCTTCTCCCCCACCGCTTCTCCCTCCACACCCTCCCCACGCCCCCGGGGACACCGAGGCACCCGCTCCCGCAGTTCTGGGAGACATTGGGCCAGCGAGACCCCCAACCCTGAGCCCTGAGATTCTCCTCCCCTTTCCTCCCCTTGCCTCCTCCTTCCAGCTTCCCCCTCCCCTCTCTCACCCTCTCTCCTCACCTCTCCCGCCTTCTTTCCCCAGTCTCACCTGAGTTTCATTACCCCCCAACCCCAGTTTTGTTCAATAAAGAGACTTTGTTTTCATGGACACATGTGTCTTTTATTTTACATCAGGAACGGGGGTTAGGGAGGGGTAAATGGAAGGACGTGAGGAAGGAATGAGGCACAAGCCCCCTGTGGGTCACACCAGGGAGACTGTTACTTCCTCTGGGTGGAAGCTCTCCCGCAGGGCCTCCCGGATATGGACAGCCCCCTGATGGACCTCCCGGTTGGCAGCCGTGCGGGGTTGTGTGTACAGGCCGACCAAGTGGTCAGCCTCTGCCATCCAGCCTGGCAGGAAAGCCTCCCCTTTCCACAAGCACAAATTGTGCAGCACACAGCATGCTGCCACCACGTGCAGAATATTCCACTCTGAGAGGTCCAGGCAGGTGAGGAGGCATCTAAAATGGGCCTTCAGCCGGCTGAAGGCACCCTCTACTACGATGCGAGCCCTGCTCAGCCTGGCATTAAATTCCTGTCGGGAACAGTTGAGGTGTCCCATGTAGGGCTTCATGAGCCAGGGTTGAAGGGGTTAGGCTGCATCCCCCACCAGACAGACAGGCATGTCCACATCTCCGACCCTGATGTGGCAGTTGGGGAAGAAAGTCCCGGTGTGCAGCCTCTGGCACATGGAGGAGTTGCTGTAGACCAGCGCATTGTGTGCTCTGCTGGACCAGCCCACATTGATGTCCACAAAGTGGCCCCGGTGGTCAGACACAGCCTGCAGAACGACGGAAAATTATCCCTTCCGGTTGATGTACATGGAGGCCTGGTGGTCTGGGGCATGGATGGGGATGTGTGTCCTGTCGATAAATTCCCCGTAGTTGGGGAAGCCCGGGGGCCAAACCCCTCCATGACCGTGTTGACATTGGCAAGGCAGATAACTCTGCGGAGCAGCACTCTATTGATGATTTTGACCACTTGCATAGGGATACACAAAACCGAGAGTCACTGGGGTGCCAGGGTGGCTTAGAGTGCTCCCTCCCTACCATTGCCCCGTGCCCCCATTCCCCAGGAGTAACGCCCCCCCTGCAATCCTGGCCACCGTGGACAGTCCTTAGTGTGGGCGGGACAGAACAACCCCCCCCCGGGGAGGGGAATTTCACCACCTCCCCCCCCTTTTCTCTAGGGCAGCCCCTTCCCTCCTTGCACCCCCCCCCCCGGCACAGTGGCCAGAGATTGCCATACCTGTATGAGCGCTGCTCCGACAGTGGATCTCCACAAGCTGAACTGGTTCATCACGGATTGGTAGCTATCCGGCATGGAGACCTTTCATAGGGCAATGGCCACACACTTCTGGAGGGGAATGGCAGGCCTCATGTGCATGTCCCGTCGCCGCAGAGCAGGGGCGAACCACTCACAGAGGTCCAGAAAGGTGTCCTTCTTCATCCTGAAGTTCTGGGTCCATTGTTGGTCTCCCCAGTGCTCCAGGATGATGTGGTCCCAGCAGTCGGTGCTGGTGTCCAGATGCCAGATGTGGCAGGGCACGCTGGCATCCAGGAGCTGCAGTTGTTCCTCCACATACCCCAGGAGGGTCTGGAAGAAGGCCTGGGGGTTGGGTTGCTGCAGATCCTGTGAGGCAGCCTGCAGAAAGTGCTGCCAGACTAGCAGCAACAAGTCCAAGAGAAGCACCAGGGTGCCCAGTGATGGCTCTGTCTCCATGCTGCGGAGTGCTGCGGTGTCCTAAGTGAGGGCAACCAGAGCATGCAGAGGAAAAATGCTTTGTTGTCCCTCAGTGAGGTAGGCAAGCAAGCAGGGAAACCTGAGAATTGGCTGTCCAGGGGGGGTCCCTTTAAGCACAGGCCTCAGATAGCCTCAGGTCGCAGACACACAAAGTAACTCCAGACCTGATGCCCTGCCAGAACCGGTTTCAGCCAGTCTTAAATCCGATTCAGCGTCCAATCAGTGTGGATGCACTATTTAGAAATAGCAAAACCCTATTTTGAAATGCATTTTGTGTCTAGATGCGTTATTTCTAAATAACATATTTTGAAATAACTATTTCAAAATTAGATATTTCGAAATAACGCTGTAGTATAGACATACCCTATTTTTTGCTAGTGGAAATGATTTTTTATAGACTGTACCATGTCAAGCCAAACCAAACATGGGCTAAGGCATATTTTTAATATTTTAAGAAACCTAACAGATTACAACACTGTAATGAAAACCATTTCTCCTATTTATATTCGTGAGATGTTCTACAGTACCACTGTGGTCAAAAAGAGCTTTGAAGAAGTATTCTGTGAACATAAGATCAGGTCCCAATTTTGCAGCACAAAACATAGGATAATAGTACTCAAGAAATTCATCTGCGTGGGACAGTGTGTAAATGTGAAAAGGAGACTCCCGCTCCCAACATTACCTTTTGTTTGAACTTAGGCACTTTTTAAAATACAGTAAAACTCCAATGTCGGCATCCAGTGGTCTGGCACTCCCAATAGTCTGGCACCAACTGGAACCCAGAAGTGCTCTGGCCAGCCGGACAATTGGAGCTGCTCCGCGCTGGTTCCTCAAGTCCGCTGCTGCTGCTGCTGAAACTGACCAGCAGTGGGCTTGGGGAAGGGCGGGCAGAGCAGCTGGAGTGCTCTGGGTTGGTCCCACAGTGCCGCCCCTCACCTGAGAGGCGCTGCGGAACCAACCCGGCAGCACCCCCGCTGCTCTGCCCCAGGGCTTCCTTAAGTCCGCCGCTGCTGAAACTGACCAGCAGCGGACTTGGGGAAGCCCTGGGGCAGAGCAGCTGGGGTGCTGCCAGGTTGATCCCGCAGTGCCACTCAGGTGAGGGGCGGCGCTGCGGGACCAACCCAGCAGCACCCCAGCTGCTCTGCCCCATGGCTTCCCCAAGTCCGCCGCTGCTGAAACTGACCAGCGGCGGACTTGGGGAAGCCATGGGGCAGAGCAGCTTGGGTGCTGCCGGGTTGGTCCCGCAGCACTGCCCCTCACCAGCACCTGGTTCACCCCACTCCGCGCCATTCCCCGCCCGACCCCTCCCCCCCAGACTCGTCACATTCCCCCTGCCAGAGTACCTCCTGATATTCCAGCATATCCAATAATCCGGTACCCCCTGGTTCCCAAAGGTGCTGGATTATCAGAAGTCTGCTGTAAAATGTTTGACAATAGATTAAAATGTGAGCCATTCTAACACAGATACACACCATTTCTATGTTTTATTCTTCAAAAGATGGGATGGGAAGAGGAAGTCTGTATTAGGTCTCCATTTACATTGGTTGTTCAATGCAAATAATGTGGTATTCTATAATTTGTGAATAATATTTCTGAAAAAAATTACACTATAATGGAATGCAATGTTACTTAAAACAGAAACAAAGATTTTGGTTACTAACTGGCAGATGCATCTTTTCTGTAAAATTACTGCCCTGTTTTATGCAAACTTAGTTGTTCCTGACAACATTTGTGAGACAATAAAAATTATTATGTGGTGGAGTGACATTAATTATTTTCTCTCTCTCAAAACACTTGGATTGTACATGTTAGATTCTATTGCCATTTAGAAAGAAGCAGGGTTTAGTGACTCAAAGGAGACTGTATTGAATTGAATGTCAAACAAAGAGTTGGGGTATGTCTACACTACAAAGTTAATTCGAACTAACAGCCGTTAATTTAAATTAACTTTAATAGGGGCTACACATGCAAACCTCTATTTCGAATTTAATTCGAAATAGCGGAGCACTTAATTCAAACTAGGTAAACCTCATTCTACGAGGACTAACGCCTAGTTAGAATTATGTAGTTCGAATTAAGGGCTGTGTAGCCACTTAATTCAAACTAGCTGGAGGCTAGCCCTTCCCAGGTTGCCCTGGTGGCCACTCTGGGCCAAACCAGGGACACTCTTCTGCCCCCGTCCCGGCCTCAGAGACCTTAAAGGGCCACGGTCTGGCTACCGTGCTCGTGCCAGCTGCAAGCCTGCCAGCACCCAGCCAGCAGACCCTGCACCTGGCACAAGATGAGCCAGGCACCCGCTGCCATCCAGCCCTCCACCGCTTCCCAGGACCAGGCTGGCGGCTCCTAGGCGCCTGCCCGGGGCCGCAAGAGGTGGGCGCCCGCTTGGTCTAGTGCAGAGATCGTGGACCTCATCGAGGTTTGGGGGAAGGCCTCCAACGTCCACGATCTCCGCACTAGCCACAGGAACGCAGCCGTCTACAGCCGCATGGCTGCCAGCCTGGCCACCAGAGGCCACATGAGGACCCCGGAGCAGGTCCACTGCAAAATAAAGGACCTGCGGCAGGCCTACTCCAGAGCCTCCCAGCCAGGGGCCGACCTGGAGGCATGCCCTCATTATGAGGCCCTGGACCACATCCTGGGGGCTCATGCAGTCCATGCCCCCCGGGTGGTGATCGACCCTGGGGCAGAAGGCCCCGTCCCTGACACAGAGGAGGAGGAGGAGGATGCCGAGAGCCAGGAGCCTGCAGGGAGCCTGCCCAGGACCCAGGACCCCCGAGGCATCCCACAGAGCACATCGGCTGTGTCATCCGAGGCCGGGGAGGGCTCCCCATGTGAGTGCCATCATGCTCCCCTTATGTGTATGGGGTGGGGGGTGGAGAGGGAGCCCAGGGACCGTGCGCCTGGGGCTTGCCCACCATGGAGCAGCAGCTGGGTGTCATGCAGGGGTCCTGGCCCGTTCCCCACACGCCGACCTCGCCTTGCAGAGGGGGGCTGGGGGGCTGTGTCCCCAGGGAGAAGTGACCACTGCTCTTGTTTCACCACAGCTGCAGCACCTGGGACTGCAGGGCGCACCACCCCGCCTGCAACAGCCACCTGCACCCGGGCCAGCAGGTGCACCCACAACCTGGAGAACGATCAGCAGCGGCACCTGTGGCTACTGGAGCACCAGCTCTGCACCCAGGACCACTGGGTCCGGGAGGACCTGCGGCTGCGGCAGTGGAGCTTGGAGGCGCTGGAGGAGCAGGGCCATGCCCTCCGCGGCCACCTCCAGACCCTGGTGGACAGGTTCCTGCCTCCTCCTGCTCCAGCCCCTGCGGCCACCCCAGCTCTCGCTCCTCCTCCCATCCCTGCTCCCCCTCCCGCTTCCTCTGCATCCCCCATCCCTCCTGCTCCACCCTCCACACGCAGTCCCCCCGACGCCCCTGCACCCGCAGTGCTGTGAGACGGGAGAGCCAGCAGAACCCCCAACCCTGAGCTTTCCCTTCCCTTCCTCCCCTTCCTCCCCCTTCCAGCTCCCTCCTCCCAGGTTTCCCCCTCCACTCTCCCACCCTCATTCCTCCCTCCCCCCACCCCAGTTATGTACAATAAAAAGAGGTTTTTTTGGCAAAACAGGTGTTTTTATTTTACATTAGGAAGGGGGGTTAGGGAGGGGAAAGGGGAAGGAGGGGGGGGGTGCAAGAAGGCCCCAGTGGGGCATGAAGGAAGAGTTCAGTCCTCCTCCACATGGAAGCTCTCCCTCAGGGCTTCCCGGATCTGGACGGCCCCCCGCTGGGCCTCCTGGACAGCGGCGGTGTGGGGCTGCACGTACTGGCCAGCCATGTGCCCAGCCTCAGCCATCCAGGCTGGCAGGAAAGCCTCCCCCTTCCGCTCACATACATTGTGCAGCACACAACATGCTGCCACCATGGGAGGGATATTGTGCTCGGCGAGGTCGAGGTGGGTGAGGAGGCACCTAAATCTGGCTTTCAGTCATCTGAAGGCCCCCTCGACCACAATGAGGGCCCTGGTGAGCCTGGCATTGAAGGCCTGCTGGGAGGGGTTGAGGTGCCCTGTGTACGGCTTCATCAGCCAGGGCTGTAGGGGGTAGGCCGCATCCCCCACCAGGCACATGGGCATGTCCATGTCCCTGACCCTGATGTAGCGGTCGGGGAGGAAGATCCCGGCGTGCAGCCTCTGGAACACGGAGGAGTTGCGGAACACCCTGGCGTCACGTGCCTTGCCGGACCAGCCCACATTTATGCACGTGAACTGGCCCCGGTGGTCAGACACAGCCTGCAGGAGCACGGAGAAGTACCCCTTGCGGTTGATGTACTGGGAGGCCTGGTGTTCTGGGGCACAGATGGGGATGTGCGTCCCGTCGATCACCCCCCCTGCAGTTGGGGAAGCTGAGGGCGCCGAACCCCTGGATCACCGTGTCCGGGTCGGCGAGGTGGACCACCCTGCAGAGCAGCACCCAGTTGATGGCCTTGACTCCCTGCAGAGAGACACACCAAACCGCGAATCACTGGGGCGCCCGGGTGGCTGGGAGTGTTCGTTCCTTGGCACTGCCCCATGCCCCACTCCCAGAAGCAACCCCCGCTGCGATCCTGGCTGCCGCGGGCAGCGTGTAGTGCGGCTGGAACAGACCGAACCCTCCTGTGTGGGGCACTTTCGCCTCCTCCCCCCCCATTTTCCCTGGGGTGGCCCAGCCCCTCCTTGCAGCCCCCTCCCCCCCAGCCCAGTGGCTGGTGAGTGCCGTACCTGCACGGGCACCGCTCCAATGGTGGATCTCCCCATGCCGAACTGGTTCCCGACGGATCAGTAGCTGTCCGGCGTGGAGAGCTTCCACAGGGCGATGGCCACCCGCTTGTGGAGGTGGATGGTGGGCCTCATGCGAGTGTCCCATTGCCGCAAAGCGGGGGTGAGCCACTCGCAGAGCTCCAGAAAGGTGTCCTTCTTCATCCTGAAGTTCTGGGTCCACTGTTGGTCTCCCCAGCGCTCCAGGACGATGTGGTCCCACCAGTTGCTGCTGGTGTCCAGATGCCAGATGCGGCAGGGCACGCTGGCGTCCGGGCGCTGCTGTGGCTCCTCCACGGCCCCCAGAGAGGCCAGGGGGTGGGGCAGGGGGCTGACGTGCACCAGATGGTGTCAGGCAGCCTCCAGCCATTGCTGGCAGGCTTGCAGCAGCAAGTCCAAAGACTGGAGCAGAATGCCCAGGGCGAGCTCTGGCTCCATGGTGCTAACTGCAGCGGCATCCCCAATGGGAACCACCGACACAGGCAGGCAGAGAGGAAAACGTTTTGCTGTCCCTCGGCGAGGTAGGCAAGCAAGTGAAAAAGCTGAGAACTGGCTGTCCAGGGGGGTCCCTTTAAGCACAAGCCTCAGATAGCTTCAGATAGCAGCCACACAAAGCAACTACTGACCTGATGCACAGCCGGAACCAGTTTCAGCTGCCCTTAAATGAGACCCAGCGTCCAATTAGTGTGGATGCTCTATTTCGAATTAGCAAAACGCAAATTCGAATTAGTTTTGGGTCTAGACGCGTTATTTCCAATTAGCTTATTTCTAATTAACTAATTGGAATAAGTTAGTTCGAATTAGCTCTGTAGTGTAGACATACCCTTGGAGAACTTTCTATCGTGCCCTTTGGACTATATAGTGATCCTTGTGTCTTTTTGAGAGATTATTTAACCATTTTCTGGAGGACATCACTATATACTTACTATGCTTCATTTATCTTAATATCACTTGTGTTTAGGCTAGTTATAGAAGAACCACCCTATTCTGATTAGCATTTGACATACTCAGGTAGCTAATTTAAAAAAAATGGACTTAAAAGAAACCTTTGAAAGAGTCTTAATTGTTGACAAAATTATGTGTACATAAATGTTATAAATAGAGGGGTTTAAAAAATCCATTCATTTATTTAACTGCTATGGTTAAGGTAAACATTGATGTTTTCTTGAAAGAATATGTGGCACCACATACTGAGGAATAGCTCCCAATCCTCTCAGGTTTTTGTGCTGGTTGCTCTTGCAGAAACCTGCACTGAGCTTTATTTTATTCTTGGGTTCATGTTTAGAAATCCCACTCCTGTTGCAATTGCTGCCAACTGGCAAGTCTTTTTTAACTCTGCCAGTCAAAAACACTCCAGATTACACACAATAATCCTACACTGTTGTTGCAGTACTTAAAGCTCCTTACTTCATATGAATTGGCTCCAGCTGTACTCCACAAACCCTAAAAAAGAGTTCTTTCAGCGAATTATTGTAGAAGTCCTCAGCACACAGATAGATTATTTGAGCTCTGTGTAGAAAATAGGATTTGTTCCACTGGATTTTTCTAGAGTTTGCATGTATTTGTCTCTAATTATGAAATTCAGGAAGGAGGGCATCAGTTCATTTGGACTGAAAAATATGAGGGTAGTGTTGGAAATAAAGGGTTAATGTATTAATGTATGGTTTTGTATTTAAGTGTTTAGTTATACATGATTCTAGTTAGTTGTTTGTGAAAGCCATTCAAGATGGAGTCAGTGAATTTTTAATCCCAAGAACTCCATTTTGATCAGTGTGCCTGTCAGCAGCTGAAGAACTCTGAGCTGTATTGGTTCTTACCATCTGAAACTGTTTTTTCCCACCTGAGCAGACCCTGAACTTTCCATCACCTCAGAGTTTTTTGCACTACAGAAATGATATAAGGCTCTGCACAGCTACTGGACGATGTGGTTTTTGGTTTTATCCATCCAGGAGAATTATTCCATTCCATCGACATGCCTGTCAATATCGAATCACCACAACATCATCAAGGCTTTGACAATGGGAAGATTTACTTACCATCAGTGATTCACCATCACTCATCAAAGTTCCCTGCTGGGATCTCCCCGAAGTTCCTCCCTGAGAGCTTTTAATTTCAAAAGGGTTGAAGGTCCCAGGTCCCAACTTGTGCACAGCACCCATCGGCGCCTCTAAAATATAAATGGTGTTTGTTACTTTTGGGGTCTTTTGCTGTTATCTTTCTCTTCTTACTGGCCAAAGAAGGTATTTTGGGCTAGGCTATTCCTCACTGATAAAATCCCTGAACTGTTATTTGTTGATTTAAAGATGATTACTATTGTTTGTTTTTGGGTCTATTTTGAATTCTCCCATTTTCCTAATTATTGTAATTTAATCCCTTATACATCACATCACACTGGGAGGGTGCACAGAGTAATTATTCCATACGGGTGACAGATACAGGAAAAGTATTCTGAATCTTCTGAAACAGGGGCTACCCTGATACTGGGATCACCTTCATGCTTCCTATTTTTCCTAGCTGCCTTTGTCCACTGGGTAAGAGTAGTTTCTTGTGTTGGGTTTGTGAGGGTTTTTTTTCTAATTTTGTGCAAAAGTAGTGCTTTGAAAAGGAATTTGGAACTACTCTTCTGGATTCAGAAGACCTCTCTTTATCCACTGAACAGATATATCAAATACAGCACAGACATAGTATGTTTAAGCTCCCTAAATAGTTCCACCAATGTATCTGTACACTCGAGAGGAGAGGTGATCTCTGATGGTCAGAAAATAATGCTGTCTTTAATGACTCTGGTGGTCAGAGAATAATGATGTCTTTACTGCTATTGACCTTTAGGCTGAGGTTGCCAGCAAATTTTTCATAGAGTTTAAGGTCAGAAGGGATCATTAAATCATCTGCTCTGACTCCAAGAAAATGGAGATGCCAGGAACAATTCATAAGTAGGTCACTAGTTAGTGTTAATAGTAGATATGTGTTTTCTAGTGTGGAAGCTAATTCATACAGACTCTCATATAATAGAGTAATTTCTGGTCTCTACAATGTGGTTTGAAGGTTATTTCTAGCACAGTATAATGCTCAGACAGAAGTCATTGACAAGACCAATGACATTGTCAACCTCATCTTTTATATGACACTGTGTATATGATTGGTATTTGGAAATCTGTCTGCCTTTGCACTGATTCCAGCTAAGTAGTATAGAGATGATATTGAATATGGTACATTAAAGTTGTTCTCTTATTTTAAATGCACTCTTACTTTTAAAAGTAGGAGAACATTATTGTCCATCATTACATGACAGAACTCTTCTATAAATACCTCCACACAAGAAAGCTATCCAAGCCTGTCATGCAATCTTAGTGTCTTTAGAAATTCTATAATTACAAAGAACAAATAGCTTGATGGGTACAAAACCTAAAACTATTATATTCATACGTATCAGTGTCCCAGCTGGACTCATAGGAATGCTGAAGACTTCTTCAAAGAAGTATGTTTTGGGACTTAAGGGTAAAATCAAAACCAGCTAATTATTATTTTAAAAATATGACAGGTTTCTATAGCAATTACACCAGACCCTATATAGCATTACTTTAGTGTTATGTTTTGAACCATTAACAGTGTAAAATGGTAGTAACTTTTCTTTTTTTATAAGGGAGCCTATCTTCATTTCTCAACTGGACAAAATGCCTCTAATACAACATTTTATGAAGAAGTTTAAAGAGAATATTTCAGATATCATATTAAACAGGTAGAAAAGTCCAGTGGAGTGAGGTTTCTTTAGAATTCAGTTGTCTCAAACCTACTCCTAAAATATTCCAACAAAAATAATATAATTGGAATATTGCAGCTGTTGAACATCTATATATATAAAGAGACATTGCTTGACAACCTAAAGATAGATGTTTTATGCTCACTTGTCACTTAAACTCTTGGTTGTGTTACCAGTAACAAAAGCAAAGAATTCTTGAAAAGCTTGTTGGGTATAGTGTTAGCTAGATATTGACAGATTGCTTCAGGAATGACACCAAATATTCTGTAGGGAAAAGATCAAAACAGAAGCCTCAAGGACTTTTGACTCAACCTACTTTCAGAATTATGGCTGAAATAGTTTTGTCCTGTCTCTTTAAGTGACTCTTAAATCATTTTCAGTATGAATGCAGTAGGTTGGTGCTGAAAAGGTTTTCAGCAGTGATTCAATTTCCTAGTGTAAACATGTCTTTATATAGGCTTTTGTTGATGTTCAGAGCTTTTTCTCAATCAGAACTTGGTAACCATTAGCTACCAATCATTGTGGATTAGTCGGATCATCTGAATCTCTTAAAACGTGGTGACAGGTTATTAGAAGTATTCATTGTAAATCTTATGTGTTCGAAACTTATAAACTTAATTGAATCCTGTGATGAACTGATTTCACTGGACTTATTAAAACTCAACTGTCTGATCAAAGATCACTGATGTTGTTTTATATATTAAACCCAATCTAACCTTTGGCTGTACTATAATCTATTTAGCTATGTCTTCTCTGAAGCATTCACTTGGGTGATTGTTCCTGGATTGGCATGGCTTGAGTGTGAGCAACCACACTACAAAGCCATATCTGAATTATTATCTGTGTATTTATAGTGCCATAGCACCTTAGGTCCCTATTCATAGACCAGGATAACATTGTGCTAGGCACTATGCTGGCACAGATCAAAAGACAGTGCCTGTCGCATTGGGCTTACATCTATGAATAAAACAAGAGAACACATCAATTTTAATGGGGAGTCTTGGAGAGCCAGGCCTCAGTCTATAAAGTTCTGGGCTAGGGGGAACTGCATATTAAATAACTTTTCAAAGACAATCACGTGGATAGAGATAGATAGTACAAATGAACAATGAGGCCATATCAGTCAATATGATAAGCATAGTTTTTGACCTGGTGCTGAATTCCAGTTAGATGTTACAGCTCTGGGGGAGCATATTCCATGGTGTTTGGTGCTGCAGTAAGCTGAGCTACTCCAATTCTTTTCCAGTGGATTGTGGGAGAATTTGTCTGTCTCTCTGGGTCCATAGGGGAAGATTGCAAGAAGACACTGGAGGACAATTTAACCTGCCTCTTTCCTACAGATTGGATAGGTTACTAGTATGAGTGAAAATTTAACTTGATTTTTAGTCTATACCCTCTGCCCAGGTTGAAAATCAGGTGAGAGAATTTGTGTGTGCATGGCAGGGAGGGTAGAGATAGGGTCCAGAGTGACCTAGCCAAATTGGAGGATTTGTCCAAAAGAAATCTGATGAGATTCAACAAGGGCAAGTACAAAGCCCTGAATTTAGGGCTGAAGAATCCTATGCACTTGCAATGCAAGAGCTTCATTCACTTCTTGTTTGGTTAAGAAACAGTTGTGCATAAAAGGACCAGAGGATTACAGTAGATGAGAACCTGGATACAAGTCAACAGTGTGCCCTTGTTGCCAGGAAGGCTAACAACATATTAGTAGGAGCATTGCCAGCAGATAAAAGGAAGCAATTTGTCCCTTTATTCAGCACCGGTGAGGCCACATCTGGAGTACTGTGTTCAGTTTTGTCCCCCCTCCCCCATCAGTGTAGAAAGGGTGTGGTCAAACAGGAGAGAATCCAGCAGAGGGCAACATAAATTATTAGTGGGCTGGGACTCAAGAGGCAAGGATGCGGGAACTTGACCTATTTATTCTTCAGAAGAGAAGAATGAGGGGGGATTTGATAGCTTTAGCTACCCTGAAGGGAGGGGGGGGAGGTTCTAAAGAGGATGGAACCATGCTATTCTCAGTGGTAACTGATGATGGAACAAGAAGAAGAAATGATCTCAAGTCACAGTGGGAGAGGTCTAGGTTGGATATTAGGAAAAACTATTTCACCAGGAGTGTGGTGAAGCAATGGAATGAGTTGCCTAAGGACAGGGTGGAATCTCCATCCTTATTAGGCAAATCTCTGGCTGGAATGATTTAGCTGGAATTGGTCTTGCACAGAGAGTTAGTCTAGATGACCTCCTGAGGTCTCTTTTAGCCCTAATATTGCATGATTCTATGACCATTTGAGAAAGAACCTGGGTTAAGCCTAGTAATGAGAATTTGTATGTTTCATTTCCATGAATTCAATGGAAAATTCATTTCAATTTCAAATTCATTTACATTTTTATGTTTCATTAACCCTGAAGCCTCAGTAGGCTCCCAAAGGAAGATCACACCAGAGTGATGATTTAAACCTTTGATGGTTAAATGCTGGCATAATTGCTCCTATGCAACTCCCCTGTCTCTGGCTGATATGGCTTCTGTGCCTGTCCTCCAGCTGACATAACAGCATAAACGCCTAAAGGAGTCATGGGAAACTAGCACCACAAAAACAGCCTTCAGGATATTATCTACAGAGAGGAAGTTAGAAATTACTTAACCTGGTCAAAGTTAAATGATAAGATGGCTGAAAGTCACTTTTATACCCCTCCTCCTGAACTGCAAGCAGGGATCAGGACCTTAATATTTAATCTAATATCTATAGTCTTACCTAATAATAAACAATAGTAAATCACCTATCCTACAGTATTTCCTTATATCTGAACTACAAGACAATTGGTATAGATATTCACACGTCCTACATGAGGGTAGATGCAACTTAGGTGGGGAATGAATTGCTGAATCCCCCCAGATACAGTGAAGAAAAGACACAGATATAAGGGTGGTAAAGTATCCGTTTTATTGATATTCTTTATAGTATTTTACTAATCTCTGATAATCTTTGATTAAATAATTCCAATTCAGCCTATTTGACAATCTTGAGTTGTCATTAACTGAGACAAACAGCAAAAGCTAACCCTACATCTTATCAGGGTATTCCAAATTCTAACTCTCATGTGTTCCATCAGAAAATTATGTCTCCAGTTTGGACAGAAATAATTTTGCCAAATACCCTTGTGTCAACTCTTGTGTTGTGAAGAATGCAAGATTTCACAAAACTTTCATTTGATAATGCACTAAACTCAATCAATAGAAAAAATATTATATTACAAAACTCACCAGTGCACACAAATTTGTGATTGAGGTCTGCCATTAAAATACATGTATTATCAACTTGAAAAGCTTTCCTCGATATTAAACATGTCATTAAAGTTTACAATGCTGCACCCACCTTCCTTGCAACCCACACACACTCAGGAAAAATCAACACGATAAACTAATTTAAAAATGCAAGTCTGTTTGAGACTATTATTTTGTTCTAATATTGCTAATACTCAGTGGGCAATCTGAGACTCATGACACATCTGATCACATTGAAAGAACACTTGAATAGCTCTTTCGAATTCTTAGTTATTGAAACCTGTGCCTATGTGGCATGAAAATATAGTTCTATTAGAGCTTGTGTGAGGAATAAAAATAGGAACTTCTTGGAAAAGAAATAAGAACATTTTAATTAGAATGAACGTAAGAATAACAGATCAAATATATTGTTGTGTATGTCCATTATATAGAAACTATCAAGGCCTTAAAAGAGTTTCAGTTAATTAAGTTAATTAAGTCAATGCTTCAAGAGACAGAAGATGTGTTACCAAGGACAGAGAAAGAAAAATGAGTGAGACTGACTTCCTATATCTATCAGTTCAAGGAGACTTCAGCTAAAAGAACACTCTCCACCAACACCCTAATTGTTCTAATGGCACACCGCTCAAATTCTGTTGTTTTTTTTTTAAAGAACAAAAAAGTTCTGTTGGATATAGGAAAATCAGGACTATTCTACTAGATTATAAATGCATATTTGAAGCATATCTGAACTCAGAGACTTTTCTAACATTCTTGATAGTTTGGGTTTTTGCTCTCTGAAGGAGGGAGAGGAGACATCATGACAGATTTATAGGAAATAAAATAGATTTGAAAATGTATTGCAATGCTTAGCACCCTACTTGTTTTGTCTTTAGCTGCATTCCTATTTATCTGGGTTTTTTTACTGTATCATAAAATTCAAATCATTTTGTAGGTTAAACAAATTAGTAATTGATACATTTTACTAGAAAACCCAATGAATTATTGACCTCCGCCCCGCAAGTCCATTTGCTGAGCTTTATTATACCTATGTGACCAAAAACACTGGTAGTAGACTTATTAAAAATAAAGTTAGTAAACACATGGAACAGAGGCGTAGAGAAGGCGGGGCAGGAGGGACCAGGGGCAGCCCGTGAGCCTAGGCAGACTAGGCGGTCACCTAGGGCACCGCCAGCTCAGGGCGCCCGATGATGACATCATGGGGCGCCCGGGTGCCCGATGATTACGTCAAGGCCATTAACGGCCGTGTAGGTGGGGGTGCCGATCGCGCCTTCCGCCTGGAGTGCCAGCTGCTGCAGCCGGCCTCTGGCCACTCCTGGAGGGGACAGTTGCCCCTGGGCGCCAGGCTGGGGGGGGCCAGGCTGGGGTGGGACTGGAGCGCATGCTGCTCTTGCCCAACTGATGCTTTGAACCAAGACCCAGGAGCTGCTGGCTAAGTGCTCCTGCCGGCTCTCTACATACTGCGAGCTGAAGCAGCCAGCTGGGTGGGAGGAGCAGTGGTTTTAAAGGTACATTCCTCCAGTCCCTGGCTTTTGGGGGGGGGGAGGGATTTGTTTGGGGGAGTGCTCCCCCCAGCACTGGGGGTGCCTTGCTCTGGGGGAGGAAGGGTGAGTGCATGGGGGGCCTGGCTTTGGGGCAGGGGTGAAGTGAGTGTATTGGGATGGGGAGCACTGTGGGGGGGCTGGCTCTGGGCAGGGGTGAGTACATTGGGATCGGGGATACTTGGGGGGGGGCTGGCTCGGGCAGGGATGGATGTGTTCTACTTAAAAGTACTGCATGGGATCTTTTTTGGGGAAAAGGCAAAATGCCACATTTTTTGGTAATACACACATATAGCAGTCAACACTTATATGCATATAATACAGCACACACACACACACACACAATGTCTTGTTTTTACCAATAGTTGTTCCACCTAACTGCATTGGACAGATTAGTTAGGTAGGGGAGGGTTGGAGCCAGATCAATGCTCCCATGTTGACTGCAAGATGCCTTAGAGATGTATAGTGTATTCCCTCTCATGCAGAGAGTCATCATATGCATATGCAGTTATTCGTCTATGGCACCTTCTTCTGGGTGTTGTTTTAATGCTCCCCGTTCACCTTCAAAGAGGAACCTTCCAAAAGCAGGCGCTTGCTGTTTACTCCCAAGGCATCCACAGGTCCAGTCTTCTTTCAATGAGCCCACTTCACAGGTCCCATTGTTCTTATTGTTCTTGAATCTGGCTTCCACCTTTCTCCAACCATTGCAAGTGCCCAGAGGTGCTTTTCTTTCATGCCTTATCCATTCACACCTCATTCACTCAACAGGACAATCAGTTTAGCAAAGGGGGGTACAAAGTCTACAAGATACAAGGTTTCTATGTAAAAAGGCTTAATACAAAGTTTCTATGTTCTGTAAAAGTATACAAAGTTTCTATAAAAGGACTTAATACAACAAACTAAAGACTTATTGCAAAACTAAAAGGACTTGATACAAAGTTAAAATAAAAAAAATTCAATGAGAAAATGATAAATACAGAGATTAATGAGTTGCATTGGTATGGAGAGGGCTGAGGTGCCTGCTCTGGGGAAAGGGTGGTTTCATTGGAATGCGGGGGTGCCTAGCTCTGGGGCAGGGGTGAGTGCATTGGGGTTACTTATTTTTTTTAAATAAAAGATACTTTATAACAGAAGGAAAACCCTAAAAACCAATAATCTGGTAGCACTTTAAAGACTAACAAACTTGTAGATCAGGGATGTCAAACTTAAAGCCCTCTGAGGGTAACACAAGTGAAAATTGATAGCTTTCAGGGACACCAAAGAAAATGTACTTCTATAGGACAGTTGTAATTATTTATTATTATAGATTATGTTTTAGATATATTTATTAATATTTTTCATGTCTTGTTTTAATATAATACAATAATTTGATGTGTAAAATTTAATTTAAATATAAATTTAAGGTACTTTAAAATTGTTTATATGATACATAACTTATTTTGTTGAAATAAAAACAAGTATAGACCATGGTCAACCAAATAGAACAGGCTTTTGTGAAAATTTCAGATACTTCCTAAGTCTGAGATTTTGCATAAACATATAATTATTCGTGCAATTGCAAAAATTGACATATTTATTGATATAAAATTAATATACAATTTGTGATTATTTGGGAATAAATACATAAAACCCCCCAAATTAACAAAATATTCCCTTCCTTCCCCCCAGAGCCAGGCACTCCCATATCCCCATTCTAACCCAATCCCTCTCCACTTCCCCAGAGCACCACCCCTCCCACTCTAACTTATTGCTTCAAGTGCTTTCAAAAAAGTGAGGGCTTTTCTCGAGTTGTGTGTTACTTTGATTTCAAAATATTTCTGAGTGTTATTTTAATAGGCAAGTTAATCTCTTACATTCATAATTATGATGTAGTTTATCGATGTGCAACAGCATGAAAAACAACTGGGTTAACTAGTAAATAACTCAACAGTTAGGAAGCATTACAGATTGCGTAAAATAAATTTGATATTCTCAATTTTTTTTACCTTTTATTCATTAAAGCAACGTGTTTGCTATAACAGTGGTTTTAAATGCTTGATTGAAATATAGTGATGAAATTCATATTTTGGTTGTATAACATTTATTTCTCTTGTGTTTTATAAAACTTACATATATTAAGAATTTGGCATTTTTAATGTAAAAGACGTGAACCTAATGAGACCAGGATATGAACAAATTAAAGAGAAAAAATTATTTAACAGAATGTAAACTCCAAAAACTTTATAATTTATATTTGTCTGTAGTTAGTAAAATAAGTAATTCATTAAACAATAAATATTCTAAGATGTGGATTATTTACAGTGGTGTAGTGAGGAGGGCAGGGGGGAGGGGTTGCCCCCAGGTGCCCTGCTAGTGGGGAGCCAATTTAGTGCCCCTACACTCCCCGTCATCCCTCTGCTTGCCTGCTCTTCCTCTGCCCACCACTGCTGGCTGGAGCTGCCTCTCTGCCCCCAGTACTGATCCTCCACCTCTGCCAAAGGGTTAGTGCATGCAGAGGCCTGGCCCCAAACTGGAGGGAGTGGGGTAAGATGTGGTACAAGCTCCCCCCACCCCCGGCTCAGCCATGCGCCAGGTTTGCAATGGGGAGGGGGTGTAAACTTTGCCTTCGCTCCCGGGCACATAACACCCTCACTACGCCTCTGACATGGAAAGCTAACAGACTAGGACTTATTCTCCCCACTGTAATGCATTCAGTAATAAAATTTGAATAATTGGCAGATAATAAACATGCAAATCCTCTGTTGATCATATGAGTATGTTTGAGGGAGTCTGTTACAGTACAATCAACTTCCAAAGGTCATAAAAGGTCCTTTCATTTTGAAAGTCTAGGAAATTTTTTTAAGTGGATAATTAATTTATGGGGTAGGCTGATATTTGTCTTGCCTAACTCAAGTTTTTGGTCAGCCACCTGAGGCATGTCAAAGTTCTAATTTGATTCCACCAAGTATCTAGTGAATTGAATACTGGACCTCATGAACATTTTTTCTACAATGAAGAACAGAAGCAGAATGCCATCATCCAACACTAGAACTTCTTATCAATAAAGTAGGGAAATACAACCTAGATGAGGCTACTATAAGATGGATAACCATTCTCAGAGAGTAGTTATTAACAGTTCACTATCATGCTGAAAGGGCATAATAAGTCGGGATCCACAGGGTCTGTTTTGGGACCATTTCTGTTCAACAATTTAGATATTGGCATAGAGAGTACTCCTATTAAGTTTCAAGATGATACCAAGCTGGAAGGGGTTGCAAGTGCTTTGGAGGCTAGGCTCATAACTCAAAATGATCTGGACAAACTAGAGAACTAGTCTGAGGGAAACAGGATGAAGTTTAATAAGGACATATGCAAAGTACTCCACTTAGGAAGGAACAACCAGTTTCTCACATACAGAATGGGAAGCGACTGTCTAGGAAAGAGTACTGCAGAAAGGGATCTAGGGTCATAGTGGACCACAAGCTAATATGAGTCAACAGTGTGACACTGTTGCAAAAAAAAAGCAAACGTGATTCTGGGATGCATTAATAGGAGTGTTGTGAACAAGACACGAGAAGTCATTCTTCCGCTCTACTTTGTGCTGATTAGGCCTCAGTTGGAGTGTTGTGCACAGTTCTGGGAGGGTACATGATAGCACTTGTCAAGACTGAGAGGGTACATGATAGCACTTGTCAAGTATCTAAAAGGATGTTACAAGGAGGAGGGAGAAGAATTGTTCTCTGATGATAGGACAAGAAGCAATGGGCTTAAATTGCAACAAGGGAGATTTAGGTTGGACATCAGGAAAATCTTCCTAGCTGTCAGGGTGTTTAAGCTCTGGAATACATTACTTAGGTATATTGTGGAATCTCCAACACAGGAGATATTTAAGAGAAGTTTGGATAGACATCTATCAGGGATGATCCAGGCAGTGCTTGGTCCTGCTGTAAGGGCTAAAACTGAGCTTGATGATCTTTCAAGGTCCCTTTCAGTTCTAGTATTCTATGATCTTATGGATCCACATATTCTGCTAGAAGAGAAAGGTGAGTGGGAGTTGTCAACACCAAATGTGAGAAGGTGGCAGACAGGTCCAGCAACTCACAGCAAGATAGTTTCTAGAGTATCTTCTGTGACTCACCAAACTCTGGGATATTGCCCCTGAAATAGAAATATTCGCATCAATTACCAACTAGCAGCAATGTGGACATCACCTGTTACATGACAGACCCAACAAAGAACACAACAGAACATCACTGGCCATTACCTAAAGGCCCAAACTAAAACCTCTCAAGCACAGCATCAAGGAACTACAATTTATCCTAGAGGACAATTCCTTACTCTCACAGACCTTGGGAGGCATGCCTGTCTTCACTTACAGTGAGTCCCCCTAACCTGAAGTAAATACTCACCACCACCTACACACCACACAACAGGAGCACTAACCCAAGAAGTAATCCCTGCAACAAACCTTGCTACCAACTCTGTCCACATAATGACACCATCATAGGACCTAACCACATCAGCCATACCATCAGAGTCTCACTTACTTGAGCATCTACTAATGAGATATATACCATGTGCAGGAATGTCCGTCTTCAATTTACATTGATCAAACAGGACTATCTTTACACAAAAGAGTAAATGGACACAAATTAGACATCAAGAATGGCAATATTAAAAAAACAGTAAGAGAGCACTTCAACCTCTATGCACACTCAGCAACCAACTTGAAAGTTATTATACTTGAACAAAAACCCCTTCAAAAACAGAAGGAAAATCTTTGCTGTAATTCAGTGAATATGCAACATAAATATTGGTATTATTTCAACCCTCTCTGTTCATCTTCTGTAAGAAAGAACATTACAGGGGGGCTGACAGACTTACCAGCCCATGGGCCAGGTGGGGAGTGTGGCTTGGGCAGAAGGTGCATGGCTTTGGGCAGAAGGGGTGGGGCTGAGGACTAAATACACACTCTGGCTGGCCCTCTGAGCCACCCAGAGCACAATGCTCGGGGCTCTGGAATGCGCCACCCAGTGCTCTGGTGGCAATTTAAAGGACCCGGGACTCCAGCCAAGAGCCTTGGGCCCTTAAGAATCACCAGGCCCTGGGGCAGTTGCTCCCTCTGCCTCCTCTGTTGGCAGCCCTGTTAACAAGCCACCTGCTTGTTCCTCTGACTTTAAGTAAAATTTGAGTCCCTACAGACAGCAGCTTGATCAACTAGATTAATCTAGGGCTAGATTCTTAGCTTCTGTACAGTGATGCTATTATTGAACTCAACCAGGGATTAGCCCATAGAAGTACACTTGCTTTCTGTCTTTTGGTCAAGACACTTTAAAATTTTTGACCTTAATTCAGCCTATGTGAATTGGCATATTTCCAGCAAATTCACCCACTTACTCACAGGCTAAACATGTTCCTCTGTATTCTATTATTCCCCCCCCCCCAAAACTGAGCAATTCATTTCAAATTCCCAGGGATATTAAAAAGATTGATTACTTATTGTTGGATGAGAGCTTTGAAGATGTTAAATGATAGGATAACTATTACACAAATATCTTTATTGAAAGTGGAAGCTGTGTTCTGTTGGATAAACATAGAATTTAACTTACTTCTGTTTGGTATGTTTGTCTCTCCTCCCCCCTCCCCCAAAAAACCCCAAAACAACAACAACCTTTTCCTGGTTGTATAAAATCTTCACACTGAAACTGAATTTTTTATCAGCTGGAACATAAAGGGTACCATGTAAATACAAAAAATACTGATCTGAATTATTTTTAAGGCACATTGAATGCATCATGGCAGTTTGTCATTTCACAATGGATGTATTCTATTTAAGGAAGGTAAATCATTTTCTCCCTGTTGTCCACTATTAAGTGAAAATAGTCTGAGCCCCCTGGTGTGATTCATTCGCATGCAGAAGCTGAAAACGTAATGCTTTATGGAGAACATTTCCAAACAAGGATGATTCTTACTAGATAAATGACATTTTATGAAATCTCAAAATGTGCCTTAAAAAGCTTAATGGTTTTTAAACATTTTAATTAGCTATTTGGCAAATCAACAGATGTAGACTATCATCAAGCATGCATAATTTATCCACTAACAATAGTGTCTGAACCCTTTAAGAGTTCATAACGCTGCCTTGTACTAGTGTGTTACACCATCATTCATTGTAATAGTAACTCAATTTGTAACAGTTCTAAACAGTAAACTTTCAAACAATGGAGTTCCAAGTAAAACAACCCACATGCTTTCCCCTTAATCTATACTACTGAGCCCAACTGTGAGATTCAATATTAACAATTATCCCTCAGAAACATCATAAATTATACTATTAGCATCAAATTGGTTTGCACTATAGAATTTAGATTTACATAAACTGTTCATATATTGAAATAACATTACTACCATTTTTTTCATTAGAAGAACAGGAAATGCTGCTTGAATGCCACAGATTCTCAAAAGTAGAGAATTTACAGTTGAGGCAAATAAACATGAGGATACATAGCCCAGTGACTGTTCCCCAAGCTTTCTAAGCATTTCCAGCTTTCAACTTTTTATGGTTTCTTACTTCTATTATTGACTATCAAATTATGTAGCCTTCTCTCTTCCTTTTCCAGTCTTACTGGGGCAGATGTAAGGACTTAGTGACAGCAGTGCATTTTTGTTAAAGAAGGGGTTGTTTGGGGTATCTGCAGTGTGCTCTGGTCTTTTGATCAGTTTTTGAAGGTTCAGAGGAATCTTTATTTTTTTTAAAGAAATTTAACCACAAATGTCACTGTCAAGAAAAAGGACTAGTAGGTGTTGGAGAAAATGAAATCTTCCCTTCTTTTTCTTAAACCAAAGAATCATGGAGTATATGTAGGGAAACTCCTGGGAAAATCTCACAGTTCCTTGGGAGTCATGGACCCTGGTTTGAGATTCCTGACATAGCTGAACAGCTCTCCAACTCTTTACTTAATTGCAGGTGGTCTACAGAGTGCTGACAGATCCTGTGGTTCTGACTCTTCTCTTTATTTCCAGCAGATTAATTACATTAAAGGAAGCTAAAACTATATCCATTATTTTTTCCACACAATCAATTGCTATAGTTGTCACAGGAAAGTGATATGATCATAAATGGGAAGAGACAGGGTCACTGGATTGTGAACTGAGCATAAGGTGCCACTGATTAGGAAAACTCTCTAAAAATACATTTCGCAGTTCCCAAGGTAACAGCCCCTCTCACCTCTACATTCCCTGCTTGGCAGCTCCCTTTCTCAGATCTTTTGTCTTTCCCCTTTCTGGGATGAGGAACTTCGCATCTCTTTCCTTCTGGACCGGAGACTGAGGCTATGTCTAGACTGCAAGCCTCTTTCAAAAGAGGCTTTTTTGAAAGATACTTTCGAAAAAGCCTCTTTCAACAAAGAGCGTCTAGACTGCAACCTGTACTTTTGAAAAAGCAAGCCACTTTTTTGAAAGAGAGCACCCAGGCAGTGTGGATGCTCTCTTTCGAAAAAGCACAGTTTGCATTACATAGAGCCTTTTTTCAAAAGAGAGCTTTCAAAAAAAGGCGTTATTCGTTGTAAAACGAGGTTTTCCACGGTCAAAAAAACTGCTGCGTTCTTTTGATTTACTTTTGAAAGAACGCGGCAGCAGTCTAGATGCAGGGGAAGTTTTTTTGAAAAAACACTGTAATCTAGACACACCCTGAGACTGCAGTTTCTCCTGTGGGCAATTTAGAAAATCTGAGGTTACTTCAAGACTTGTGGTCCTGTCATCTGTAAACATCATAAACCAGTAAATAGTCTAAACACTTGTTAAACTTACTGGCTGTGTCTATACTGGCGCGATCTTGTGCCAGAGCTATGCAAATGAGGCTCAGCGTGGAATATCGCCAAGCCTCATTTGCATAACTAATGAGCCGCCATTTTTGCGGAAGAGGGTCTTGCGCAAGATGGAGCTGTCTACACTGCCCCTTCTTGCACAAGAAAAACCCTCTTGTGCAAAGCCCTTATGCCTGAAAATAATCAGCATAACTGCTTTGCGCAAGAGGGTTTTTCTTATGCAAGAAGGGGCAGTGTAGACCGCTCCGTCTTGCGCAAGAGCCTCTTCCGCAAAAATGGCGGCTCATTAGTTATGCAAATGAGGCTCAGCGATATTCCACGCTGAGCCTCATTTGCATAGCTCTGGCGCAAGATCGCGCCAGTATAGACACAGCCACTAGGTATTACTCAGCAGTAGCATGAGATCCTAATTAAGTCTTACACACACTAGTTAGTTCTTTGATCCACAGAAAGTATCCCCCAAGTCAGCTTTGGCTTACCCTATGTGGAGTTTGGGGCCTTAGTCTCTTGAAACAAGTAAAGACCCCATTTCCCAATGGGATGAAGCTTCAAAGGGCTAGTTATCTACAGGTCCTGCCCTGGGAATACGCATTCATTATTGATCCATCCCCAACCACTCCAGCTTCCACAGAAAATCCACTCAGTGAGCCAGGAAAATAAAGATAGATTATATATTTATTAATACAATAGCCACGAATATGCAATATGGCCATGTCATCTGGCACAAATAGGTGCAATAGTCTATGAAGTTGTTACACTCCTAAGGTTTCAAATCTGTCACAATGTGAATGACACTGAGAAGTTTGATAATCCCTGTCAGTTGATGGTGTTTTCTGTCAGCACAGGCATTAAAGAAGGATCCTCTTAGATTTTTTTCTTATGGAGTAGGATGCCTGTGTAGAATTCAGAGGAGTACTGGTATGTCTCAGTTTTATATTCAGACATCTTTTGTCTTTTTCATACTTCACTCTTGCTTCCCCGTCACTTGTCATTACACAGGTAGCTACATTTTTTCCAGAATAGAGCTATAAGTGTGATTAATATAGAGATTTTTTAAAAAGGATTATTCATGTTTATTTTTGGGTAGAAAATGATTATGTTTACCCCACATTCATCAAAATGATATGGGGCTAGATCTTCCAGGAAGATGTGGCTGGTTTGCACTGCAACTCCCACAGAATCAGCATCTTTACCTAGCTAAATTGATCTGAAGAACCTGACTGCAAGGACAACATTCACAGAGCCAGATCCAACACAAGGGCTACTGTATCTTTTGCCTCACTTGCTGTTGGGAGTATCAGGTAAAAATAGATGGAGGAAATAGATATGGTGAAGATGGCCTTGCACCATGTTGATTTCCCTATTGTTTTTCAGCTGGCTGGGGTAATTAAGTCACCCAACTGCTCCACCATGGCACAGGGTGTTTCTGTGCAGAGGCAGTACTAGGATCAAAATGCAAAAATGGGTTTCTCATGTTAACCCCAACCCCTGATTTTTAGTCATTAATCTTCAATCACATTCCCAGACTCTGATCTGTGATCTATAAGTTGTATGTGAATGAAGAGGCTGGCTTGTTGGTAGAGGTGAGAAAAGGAAATGCCTTTTAAAAACTAAAAACATCTCTGCTTGAAATAATAATTATAAATGCACTTAGCTACCTTTCAGAACATCAGATATCTTTAATCACAGACCAAATTCTTGAAGGAAAGAGAGTTTTCCCATCTTCTATTTTGGGTAACCTTGTAATTTTGGGTCTGCCTTTGGGATCAAAATTCAACATGCCCAATGAGTTCATGCAAATCAGGGATTTAAGCATACAGGTTCAACCTCTCTAGTCCAGCACCCTCGAGACCTAACTGGTGCTGAACCAGAGAATTTGCTGAAACACAGGGGGTCAATATTATCTAGCTGTATTACCAATACTTCTACTGCTTATTTGGCTCTTAGAAGTCATTCAGGTGTAAATTAGAACTAAATAACAGCACAGAACACTGATAGTCAGGGCTGGCAGCTATAAACAAACTTTATGGGACCCTGGGAAACTTTGCCACACCTGTGATTAATGGACATCCAGGTAACTAAAATCATGAAGGACCATGGATGTTGCCAGACCATAGAGTGTCTGACTAGAGAGGTTCAACCTGTTCCTTCATAAATTCACAACTTCACCTTACTGGTATATGCATTTAGTGATCTGACGAGCAACCTCTGCATAGAAACTTTTTGAAAAATTGCCCATGATTATATTAAATAGGAGCAAGCTTGGGCCCTTCTGAAAAAGAGAAGCTCCAGAATGTTTAAAGCAATGAAAAGCCTGAGTGATGAATCCTATTATATATAACATTCTATTACATCTTAAGCCATGATGAATGCATTTAATTATTTATTGAACATGGGGATATGTGCAGAGGGCTAGCATTATGTGTAGGTCTTTTGTATCTATATGTTACATTTTGAAGAGCTCATCTTTTATGAATTCTGATTTCTATATCTTGTTAATGAAATATTTACGCGCACATTCTTTTAGTCACTGCATCACCACTGGAAATGAGATCACATGTGTTTGACTTGCCCTGCAGTAAAACAGAGAGTCTAATAAAAATTAAAAATATATGATTTGCTCATAAGTACCCTCTGATGTCTAGTCGACCCTGTAAAGGACATGATGTAATTTCTTTTTGTAAGTTTTAAAATTTCTATTGCAAAAAATGTCAGAGGAAGAAAAGGTTTTCTATCAACTATATTTTTGCTGCTTCACCCTGTGAAGTTACACTGAGAGAAAGAGAGTTTTATTCCTGACATTACTCTTAGCACATAATATTAGTCTTCACAAAGAGTTACAGCAAAGATTGATCTTCCAGAAGTTGATCTTCTAGTGTTTGATTTAGAGGGTCTAATGTAGACCCCCAAATAGAACCCATAGCTGGAGTTGTGTACTCTTCATTCTGTGAGGAGTACAGGAAGCAAACGGGAGCGTGTGCTCCCATTGACCTCCCGCAATGTAGATACCCCAGTGACTTGGCTTATGGTAAGCAGAATCCAGCTACACATTTTACGTAGCTGGATGGTGTACCTTTATCCAACCTGCCTGGTCTAGTGTAGACCAGTCCTAAGAGGCTCCACAGGAGTTCTGCCAAAGGAGGCCAGAGCAGAGATGTGCTAGAGCCATGATATCACAATTTCTTCTTTGGTGGCTGTGCTTAAGGGGAGGTTACATCTACTTGCTGCCTGCTCTATCTTAGATTCATAGATTATAAATCCAGAATGTACAGAAGACAGTCTGGGAATGAAGAAGAACATGGTGTCCCATTGGAATCTTTTTGTTAGAATAGGTGTGTAACATAATAATAGATGGTAAGTGGTGTTGAAAATAATCTTACTTAAAATGTAAAGGGTTTTAAAATATTGAATTAAATGACATAATTCCTATTCATAAAATCATTTGGTGGAAGTGAAGGATTTATCTTGCACCTGGATCTGTGTAGGTCGACTCATGTGCCCACAGAAAACATGTTACATTAAATGGGCATCTGCAGTGCCACAAGAATCTGCCCACATGTATCCAATTGTAGTATCAGGAGCTCAGGATTTCCCTGTTTTTCTACATCTTGATTTTTAAAAAAAATAAATGAAACAAAAAGTCTTTAAAAATTCAAATGAGAAGAGAAAAAAGGGTGACATTAGTTTTCAATTAATTTCATCCATATTGTAAACATTGTAAGTCCTGCAATCTTTTCTTTTCTGAATACATTTACATTGAATCCTTGGTAATAAACAGCTACATGTTCACTTTTATCTTTATATTCATCTTGATTCCAACATTCATTATACTGTGGTTAATGGAAATTTGCTAAATGTCATCATTAATTTTCAGACTAGATTTCATGTGCAGTTTAATGTTACAGCTGACAAACATTGCTGTCAATCTCTTTTCTTTCTGTTATACGGTTGTGTTTCCTCAGTTTCTTCTACTATGTTGTTGTTTACACTAGTTAAACTGCTAACTCACACATTCAGGTCTTGCTCTACTGAAAAATAGATGAGGGAACTGATATTCCACAGGCCTCCCTATACCCTGTTCTAGTGCTTGATCATGCACTCACTGAAATCAACCAGCGAAGGAGGAATTCCCCTTCCATAGAGACAACCCCTGGGCGTTTCATGATAGAAAATTGCACTTTTCTCTCAGCTGATTGAGGAGAAATTTTTATAGGTTCTGGCAGCCCTTTATTTCTTGAAGAAGGCAAACAAGAGAAAAAAAAAGATTACTGTCACCCTGAAAATGTCAGAGATGAGAAAGAACGTTGATGTTGTCCATTTCAGCCATAAGAGTTGAGTAATGATGAGCGTAGTAATAAGGTTTAACTCTTCAGATTTCAATAATACCAATCACTAGAAAATAGATTCCTTTTATTTCATGCCATTCAACAGGTTTGTTCCAGTCATAATGCCCTTATGTGCTTGATGGATTGCTCTGAGAATGTAAAGGTATAGGATGAAATCTTGAATTGATTAATAACAACAGGAATTTTGCCATTGATTTCAATGGGCCCAGTATTTCACCCATGAAGTGTGAGATGGAGACTTGTTGGAAGTTCATGCCTTTTTCCCATTTTCGTCACTTGTTTCCACTCTAAACCTTTGAAGATTGCTTTCCCTGTGACAAGGTAATAGTCAATTAGTGCATGAAGGCAGAATGGGACTCAACAAAAGTGAAGAACTTGGACAATGATTTATACCTATTCACACAGATTTGAGGAAAAGAGCCCTGAAGGTGCTCTTCTCTCTGGGAACCACACAAAAATCAAACCAACAAACAAAAATCTTCTCCCAAAAAAGAAGGAAAAGAAAGTGGGAGAGAAAGGAGAGGGGAATAATTACATCAGATAAAGTCACAGACACACTCTAGTCCTGGTATCATGAAGTGTCATCAATATGTGAGGCATATGAATCAAGGCAATGAAGAATCTTAGTATATTGACACAGCATAATGTAATAATATCAGGTTTGGAGAACAGTTTAAGAACATTATTTTGAGATTATATGGTGGGTCTGTGCAACTTCATTTGACAGTGAAATGACTATCTAGCTGTTCAATGCTGAGTACAACCGATACAAAGAATGCACATGCACAGATAGCTAATCAAGAAAGCCACAATATTTTTTACAGAGTTTATCTGGAAATTGTCAGTCCAACATATTCAGCCTTTTATCCTTGACTCTTTCGCAGCCCCTGAGTTTGGATGGCTGAAAATGAAACATCCAGTTGTGATTTAATAGTAGCAAACATTGGTAATGCCAATATTTATTATGTTATATTTAGGAAAATATAATTCAATAACCTCAGCAATTTACTAACTCCAATGCAAGTACGTTTTTAATTTCCCAGGCTACTGAAAATAAATGGCTCTGCTGTCAGTCGTCATACTCAGAATAAAAGACTCACGAAAGCTCATGATACAATCTATGTTTGCTGTTAGTTTCTAAGGTGCTGCAGGATCATTTGTTGTTTTTTAAGTTTATACTTAGAATAAGCAACTCTTATATTCCTGCCTCATTCTGCTCCTGTTACACTGCAGTCTTGGTATCTATATGCAGTTGAATAACCTTGAAAACACAAACTCCAAATCTTTTAAAAACTCAGATATTATTAAGCTTGGCTAGACATCTGTGAACTAATTTATTTTAAGCATAGGGTAAACACAAGACTTACTTTATTAACCTAGCTTTTGCAGACTCTTCTGAGCTCTATCTCTTCATTCACAGAAATGTGATTAATTTGGGACTTTTTTCTGTTCAGATTGCATGGAAACTGCAGTTATTTGCCTGTAACATTTAAAAATAAAATGTCCCCATGACATCTCCACATAAACCTGAATTCACATATTATAACAACAAATGGTCTGGTAGCACTTTATAGACTAACAAAACATGTAGATGGTATCATGAGCTTTCAAGTGGGCTGTGCCCACAAAAGCTCATGATACCATCTACATGTTTTGTTAGTCTATAAAGTGCTACCAGACCATTTGTTGTTTTTTTCTGTAACAGACTAACTCGGCTGCCCCCTGCAGCTATTATAACATATTTATTTTTCACATCATAAATGAATTATATACATTATAATTGAAAATTAATTGTATTGGTTATCACTGTCATAAATGTAATCACAAGCTTTGATACAGAAAAGTACTACAGCATGTGATTAGACCCACATTGTTAAAGTTCAGCATTTGTTTAAGTGATTGGTAGCAACAGAGTCACAATAGGTCACTGTAAAGGACTGATCAATTAATCTAACATCTTTATTACAGGAGATAATTGTTTAATTAGTTTAATTTAATTGCATACGTATGCATAAATACACATATTTTCATAGGCAAATATAATTATGTTTACTCATTTGTGTATTATTGGTGACAATCTATAGAAAAATGTTGATGAACAATTGAATCCCATTCACTTTAGTCACAGAGGTTGATTCATTTGACTCAAACATTTGAAAATGGCTACTGGAACAAACACTTATTATACTAAGGGCTTGTCTACACTAAGGAGAAGATTGTCGCTGCCGTGTTCGATCTTCTGGGGTTTGAATTAGCAGGTCTAGTGAAGATCCACTAATTCAAACTGAGAGAACGCTCCCATCAGCACCGATAATCCTGCTGCTCACGAGGAGTACGGGAAGTCGAGGGGGTGTGTGTTCTCCCATCGACCTCTGTCTTTGTGGACAGTGCCAAAATGCAATTTAAGATATGTCAACATTAATTACATAGCAGGAGTTGTGTATCTTAAGTCAATTTTACCCTTTAGTGTAAACCAAGACTAACAGGATTAATAAATAGTTCAATAAAGTATTAGGGCCCAATCTAACCCCCAATGAAGTCAGTCAGAGTCTTTCCATTGACGTCAGTGGGCATCGGATCAGGTCCTTACTAGCAGTCCATTACGTGTGTCACTGGGCACCTCTATATTTTATGAACATTTGTTTATGAATATGTATATGCATAACTAGAAGACACTATAGACAAAATTCATCATGTAACATAGCAACTTTGAAGTCACAGTCTGCTGAATCTGTATATTCTAGTTTTGTGCATGAATCACTCTTGCATGTGAATCTGATTTTAATTCTAAATGTGCTGATGAAGGCCATTAAGGATACTTTAGGATGTTAATGACTTGGTATTCAAACCAATGATCTGTGAATGTTCTTTGTCTTCTAAGCCCAAACTGTGGTTGGTCCTACAAAGACATGTGGCCAGGCCACCTGATGATGAAACTCATTTTAGAACAGGTACTTTTCTACTCAAGGTGAGAAAAGTTTGAACTGGGTACAAAGAATTCCTGCCTTAGGCAAAAGGGATATGGGGGTGGGGGTGGAGGGCTAATAATAGGTGCACTTTCCAGATGTCAGGAGATCACCCTTTTACCACCTAAGATGCCTGCTAGAACTATCTAAGACTGAACATGGGGAAGGATTAGGCTCAAGCTAAGAAGCTGTTTAGCTTGTGATAGAGATGTTTGGAATTTGCATGTAACAAGTTTCTTACTGGATTAGAATTTTCTGTTTATTTTAATTTAGTAACTTAATTTGATCTGACTGTTTTCACCTACAGCTGCTTAAATCCCATTTTTATATGTAATAACACTTTTATTTATTATCAAGCCCAGTGTAACTGTTACCTGGGGGAAGGGAGCAATCACTGTGCATAGTTCTCTTTCACTGATAAAGGGGGTGAACCTTATGAGCTTTCTCTGTGTAAAACTTTTACACAGGGTAAGTCAGATTTATTTGGGGTTTTCATCCCTTTGAGAATTCATTTCCTGGGTGCTGAACCCTTATTGTTAAGCTCTCCCAGAGTTGATCTGGTTCAGCCTCTGTGTTGCTCTGCAGGGGGGTAGTAACCCCAACTCTATGCCTTCTCTGCAGAGACCAGAGTTTCTGGTCCAGTATGACAGGGTGGTGGGGAGCACCAGGGAGCAGGAAGGCAGGTGCTAGTGGCATGATCAGCATACCGGAGGACAATGCCAAGGGAAATTCTGTGATCTAACTGGTTCATTTCTTATTTGTTCTTCCATTGCTGCACAGTTTAGGTTCAAGTATCTTCTAAATCTAAGATAGCATAACAAAACACTATACTTACAGATAGGGGAAGGAAAACTAGTTACAAATATTCGAAAAATATATCACAATTTTTTATCAGAAATATATTTGTAACTGTATTGATACAACTGTCAAAAGCACCTAAGTCCCATGTTCAAAAGTGGCTTAGTTCCTTAAGCACATAAGTTTCATTGCTTTTTCAGTAAGACTGAGGCTGCTGAGTCACTTAAATTATGCCTACATTTCCTCCCCAGGCGAGTGCCCTATCCCCTAGGCCACGCGGGAACCCACTCTTACATTTACCCGATGACTCAGGGATATGGTGTTAGAATATTAAAATAGCAGTATAGCCACTGTGGCACAGGAAGCAATGAGTGACAATGCAGATTGCCCATGCCAAGTATAAACCTACCTGAACGCCATGAGTACATACGAAGCACAGCTAGCCCAGGCTACAATTTAGTGCTACTTATGCTATCATGGTCAAAGTACTTATTCTAGCAAGCTAGCTCAATGAGAACTAGAATGATTATATCTGCATGAATGGGAAATCATGCACTTGTGCTCCAACTGCAGACATAGCCATTGTGAAATTTTTGCCCTACATGTCGAGTTGTTATGCTTTGAAAGAAATCAACACAAAAAAGTAAGAATATTCTATATCCTGTGAATAAAACATATGGAAAAATAATTCCTATGATGTTTGCAAGATCTGCATACCAATGGTATCAGATTATCTACAGAGGGAGTTCATGGAATCCAAGTCATCAGAGAAATTAGTTTGTTCCTAAGCAATGAAAAAAAAAATCCAGTTCCCTACATGACAGTGTTTAAATGTAGAAGGCTTTAATTGCTGCAGAATATTCAAGAAAGGCAAAACTATAGTCTGTGCATATCTAGAGTAGAGAACTGCCACTTAAATGATTAAATGTTTTTTAAAGAATCACTTACATGATGAGGAAAGAATTTGATGCCTGCCTGTATGAGACTTTTATTTCAAAAAGTATTTTTAAGGAAAGGTCTTCATTTAATTAGATCTCATCTGATGCAAAGAACGAGGGTTTGACAATACTGTTCAGATAATTCTGATTTTCTTGTTGAGAATGTTAATCGGAATCTATTTGGTAAAATGGATAGTTATATATTGTTTCAAGCTATTTAGCTAGTCCAAGCTTAGTTCTTAATTTCTTTCCTGATCCATGAGGAATATTGCCCTTTTTATAACATATATACAATTTTTGAATAGGAAACTGTAGTTAATGAATATTAGAACTACATACAGTAGCTAATACAGCTATTCAAAAAAGTGATTTTTTTAATTTTGATCACAATTTTCTAGTTTTTGGAAATGGAAAAGTGAAATATATTTCTGTATATATTTTAGATTTAGATTTTTTGTTACTTTTTACAAAAACTGATCTTTCCCTTGAAAATGGTTTTCAGATTTATTTATTTACTTTATCTATATATCTATCTCCTATTTTGCCTTTTTCTTTGACTCTCTGAAAAATATTGCAGGAAATTTGCAGGGATTGGGGGGGGGGAGGAGGGTGATATTTAAAACATCCTGTAGCAGAACTGGCATTTTACAACAAGCTCTGGTAATACTTAAAAGGATATCATAATGTAAGACATTTTGGTTCTCTAAGAAAAAGAGAGGTGGGTGTCTATTTATTTAATTTCTTTTCATTCATAGTGATCTTCTATTATTAGCCATTCCAAGGATCTCTTTCTCCAAATGATGGGCATGAAAGGGATATGTGGTTTAAAGGGAAAATAGAACTTTTCATAGGAATGAATTGAGAACAGAGTAGCAGGGACTTTCACATAATGACCTGTAGAGAAATTGTAGGTTTTTTTCCCCTGGAGGTTGGTCCTCAAATAGGCTCCAGAATAATACTGATTACTTTATTACCTTTTCTAGGGTAGTGGTTCCTGATAGCAATTTTGGAGCTTTCGGCATCAGAGAGCTAATTCCTAGGTTCTTCTTCGAGTGATGTCCCCATGGGTCCTTCACTCAAGGTGCTGGTGAGTCCTTGAGTGGTGAGTTAACATTAATGTGTTGTGATTTCATTTCAGATGTGGGAAGACTAGCCATGGATGTAGTGGTGTCAATTTGTGGCACAGGATTGTATTTTATACACATAGGCAGGCATCCTACAGGCCTTGAAGGCTGGCAACCAGGGTCCAGGGGTGGGGCAAGGTTCAGATGGCATGAAAGGAGGATCCTGTTATTGGACCAGCTGATGCCACTTCTATGCCCATTGGGGCAATAGAGGCAGTTACTCACATAATGTTCACACCTGGAAAAACAATATTTGGGAATATGTAAAGGGAATGAATTACTGCCTTCATTTTCGCAGGAGAAAATTAAAAAATTGTGTAGTTGGACATACATTAAAACAAGGTCTGGCAGGGAGATATGGGTAAGATCTGGCTGGACAAAGCCAGGCAGTTGCAACAGAGGTGTGGCCAAATTATTTAGGTCATAATTGGCTAGAAAATTTGGGCATCCTGGGTTACCAATATTATTCAGGATGGATGAGGTTCCCTGTCATGTTCCAGTGCTGATCTGATGGCTCATATAAAAGGGGACTCTCAGGGCATGTCGACCCAGTGGAGTTATTTTGAAACAACTCCCCTTATTTGGAAATAACAAGGCGAACGTCCAAACAACCAAGCTTGTTATTTCATATTAATAACTCCTTCTTGTGAAGAGGAATAAACTTATTATTTTGAAATAACTTATTTTGAAATAATCTGGTAGTGTAGACATAGCCTCAGACATGTCTGGGCTGGGAAGCCACTGGGTTTGGACGGGAGGCAGCCTAGCTACTTATTGGTGTCTCCTTGTGGTGGATGTTCAGTGCAGTTACTCCATAGGGAAAGTATATAGTGACCAAGTAAATGGGCTGGAAATTGTCTTTAAAAAGATATGCTTGTTAAAGAATGGAACAGGATGGTGGTGGTTGGGGACCCCTTTGATTGGTACAGCAAAGATCCAACCCTTCTTTTTTATAGTCCTTAACTCTTCTGGGGCGGGGGGGAGAGGATCAAGGTGCCAGCAGTGGATTGGCTTGTATGGGGAGGGGGGAGACCTGGGTAGGAGAAAATGGGAAGTGTAGAGGGATAGTTCCAGCATGGAGAAATGGGACACTCATTATGGGACACCAACCAGCTGTTCTCTCGAGCAGTCTCAGGTATCCATTTGTTGGCTGGGGGCAGGAAGGAGATGAGTCCTGATTAGCCAACATTCCCCAGCTCTCAGGATTTAACCTGAAATGAGAGTCACATACGGCCTCCTTTAGTGTGCCAGCAGTTCTACCTACGCTGGGAGTGGGGGCCCACTATGACAGATAATGCAGGTCTAGAATATCACCTATTTAGGGGACAGAAAGGATGTTTTTCTTCAGTGGGCCTATTCACAGATGGCCAGGGAGTTCCTTGCAACATTTTTATGCCATGGTGGGTTAATTAGAAATATGTTTAGTACCTAAGACTTGGGTTGAATTGTTAATTTGTCACAACTCGCAGCCAGTTTCCAGTGTGATTCAAAGGATAAAATGAGCAGTCCCTAAGGATAAAAAAACCCCTGGGATTTGGTGATGGGCATCAGACTCAGGGGACAGGATGAGACATTATGGTCTTCCCAGGCCAAGGTCTGGCCTTGTGGACCTCATGGGCTGAGATTTCCACCTTTCTGCACCTTCTGCCTTCCTTTCTGGTTGGAGTGTGCTTAAAGTTAAGAAAGCTTAGTACACGGGAGTAAGGGTAGCACTGAGGAGAGCCTACCCCTAGCTATTGGTGATATGGTAAGAATCTCTGTAACCTCCAAACTAAAACCAATTAAATTCCAGTTATCTAGCATGGTTGATGTGTGGGTAGCCTCTCCTGTGCTCAAGTTTAATAAAGCTTGTGGCCTACTGGTTATTTGAATGTCTGTGTCTGTCTTCATTGTGCTGCCATGTCCACACAAAAGATAGACTAAAACTCAGCAAACTCAGGTTATACTCATACTTCTCTGAACTGTTAATTAACATGATTGAATCAATCAAATATTCCTTTTTATCATTACTTTCATTATCCTCTGCACTTTATTACAATAAAATACCTAGGTTAAGTCAGCAGATCACAGAAGACTTAAAACTGAAGTTTTCTATGCAGACTTTATTTTTAGAGCTATAAATCTAGTCATAACATCATCATCATTGTATTCTGCCACTTTTTCAGCTATACCAATTGCAAAAAGTGTAGCATTTTCACTTAGTTATAGCAATCACCCATTCTGAAGGCCACCTCTACCTTTCCTGTGTCTAATTTCTCAATCAGACAGAGAATGTCTGAGCTGGCTAACAAAACTAGTGCTTAACACAAGGGAAGCAAGTGTAGAAAATGATGAATAAGTGGCAATCTTTCAAAACAAGCTTGGAAATCTCCCTTCCCCCCCCCACCCCATGCTATGAAATTGCAGGAAGGTCCACTTCCCTTCAGGAGAGTACAGATAATTCCAAGTTCCAATGGAGACTCCTGAGGATAAGATAAATGTATCTATTTTTAAAGGGACAAAAATTGATAGGTATGATTTTTTACTGTGGTGCTGTCATTAAGATGAGAGGGTGTATTTGAACCAAATTTCATGCAGTGAAATAAATATATTTCAAAGAAGAGAAGGATGGATGATGGCTTCCATATCAGTGGTAAAGGGAGAAAAAATAAGACTTCTAGTAAGTTCAGTACATTGTTATATACGTCAAACAGTTGTGGACTCAAGCTTTTATTTCAGGAAGAACACAGAAAATAAAAAAAAATAAGATCACTCATTTCTGTTACATATATATTCAACTGATCAAGAGATGCACATTACAATAAATAAAATCACTCTTCTCCTACTAACTCATTTCTGGATTCCACAAACCTTCATGCTATCCTGTCACTTGTGCTGATTCAGATAAAAAAATACATCAGGCAACCATTGTAATGTAAGAAAGAGAAATATCTAGGGTATTGAACATCTGCCATCTTTTCTTCCGTCTGCTCACTGCATCTTTTAGTCTCAGGGTGACCAGATGTCCCATTTTTAAAGGATGGTCCCGTATTTAAGCCCTCCTGCAGGTGTTTTGACTTTTTCTAAAGAACAGGCAAATTAGCCCATATTTTCTGTCTCCCACCCCAGCTTGGTGGCCACCCTCCTACCAGCAGTAAGTGGAGGTAGGTCCAGTGGCTAAAGAGGTGTGCAAGGCTAGTAGCGGGACAAAGATGAAGCATGTGGGGCTGGCCGCTCCCCTTTCTGGTTCATCAGTGCCTATGTAGTGGCTCTTGGCCAGCAGGGCCTTTTGCCACATCATGTTTCTGTCCAGCACTGTCTGCATGATGTGAGCTGAGGTAGCTGTTGAGTGTGAGTAGACACCAGGCAGAGGATGCTGCTCACTCATCAGCCCTTTACATGCTCTCCCACTTACTGTCCTCTCTTTGCTTTGCTCTTTTGCTCTATGCCCCCCTACAGACACTTTGTGGACAGCCAGCCCCTGGTTGGAGCACTGAAGCCACCAACAATCTGACTGATAAAGCCCAAGACCATTGAACTTGGGGTACTGCCAAGTGGAAACTAAGCTCTGCACATGCCAAAATCCCACACAGTGCTGCCACAGGAAGCACTGGGATTGGGGAAGTGATTTCCAGCTTGCTCCTGTCCTGAACATGCAGGCTCCACAGCAGCCTCCAGGGCAGGGGCTAAGCACCGTCTTCACATGCCCCCTTCCCCAGCGTGGGTCCTGCCCCCAGGAAGTGTGGGCCTATTCTGTCCCCTAGCCACTTTTCCCAGCTGAGCCCCTTGTCTAGCTGGGTTTTCTAAGTCTTCTAGCTGGCTTCCCTGGTCCCTGGTGCACAATGCATCCTTAGAGCTTAATTCTTTCCTGCCAGCACTGTAGCCAGTGGGGACAGGAGGCGACTGGGTTATGTCTATGGCCAGCAGCAGCCTGGAGGAGTTACCTGACTTTTGACACTGTGTTGGCAGGAAGGGATAAGGTGCTTCCAGTCAAAAGGTAGCAAGGGGAGAGTTAAGTTGGAAGAGATGAGCTTTGCAAAGACATAGGCCTGGTCATCCCTTCCCTTCCTCACCTCAGCTGGAAAAATCAAATAATTCCTTCTCAATGTTTAATAAAGCCTAAATTACAATGTTTGTCAGTTCCCAAAACTGGTAATTATAGCAAACTTCCTGTTTTAATATATCTAGTAACTTCTAGATGAAATCTAGATAGGAATATCATATCTTCAATAGTGATTTTTTGAAAGAGCCTTAGGTATATTTGCGCTGGTGTGAAATGATCTTTGAGAGGAAGCAATAATTTTATTACCACAGTATTTTCCTTTCTAACAGAAACCCCATTTCTGCTCATGAAAATTACTCTGTCTCATCGGACTGCCAGGATGATAGCTACTTAGTTGATGGTTAATTCTTCTTTTTACTATACTTACACTAATTTTATCAGATCTTTGTAATTAACTGTAGGGATTAGAATATATATTTATATTACACTCTGGAATTCCTTTGATATTCTTAAAAGGTAATCAGAAAGCATGAAGGAAATCTGCAAATGGTTCTCCCACAAGTCATTATCTGAAATATCTATCTTATTTGAAATTAGGTCTTTTATTTCAATTCCTTTCAATCTGATCCTACAAAGTTATACAATTTGTATCATTTAATGAAATAGGAATGACTTCTGTGAGTCAGGATTGGGCCTTTTTAATTTTTGTGCCTCCCGCAGTTTCCTATGAAACTTCCAGATGTCACTTCAGCTTTCTAAAGAAAGTTAGGTTCACCTCTTGCCATCAGAACATAAGAATCATCATACTGGGTCAGACCAAAAGCCCATCTAGTTCTGTCTTCTGACAGTAGGCAATACCAGATGCCTCAGATGGAATGAACAGAAAAAGCAATCACCCAGTAATCTACTCCACGTCTCCCATTTCCAACTTCGGGCATAGAGAGGCTAGGGAAACCACCCCTGCTCATTCTGGTTAATAATCATAGATGAGCTTACCCTCCATGAATTTATCCAACTCTTTTTTGGAACCTGTTATAGTCTTGGCCTTCTCAGCAGTCTCTGGTGAGGAGTTCTTTGCACATTGAGTGAAGAATGCTTCCTTTTGCCCAATATATTATCGTAACACTGTAGCTCCAATCCAGGCAGGGGATTGGACTCAATGACCTCTCGAGGTCCCTTCCAGTTCTAGTGTTCTATGATTCTATATACAGTAGTCATATCTGAAATCTAATATTTTCATTTAAAGATTAAAATTACTTCAGAGTGTGGAGGTATTTGTTTCTCCCTATAGTTACAGCAGGAAATACTGCAATACTGAGGTAATAGCATATAATATAGTAATCTAATTCAGAGGCATTTGGGAACCTTTTTAATTGTGGCCAATGTATGTGTATATAGAGTGACTAGCATGAAAGTTAACCACACATATTTGTACATGTGGTAACACAGCTTTTCCTGATTTAGGGTTCAATCCTTCAAGGTGCTGAGAATTCTGGTTCTGATCTAATGAGCCACATGTTTGACTTTAATCACATGAGCAGTAGAGATGATTCCTGGTTTCAATGCTAAACCCTTTTAACTCAGAGTTTTGCTATTAATTTCAGACTCAGTCTTCATATCCTTAAAACTGCATGCACATAAGTGATTATCTGGATTGGGATCAGATGGTGGAACATTTTTTGCGTACCTTTTTCCGTCTACACTGGGCCAAATTTTGAAAAAACTTCCGCTTTTGGAAGAGCCCTTCTTCCTTATGAAATGAGGTTTACAGAGCTTCCGAAAGAGCATGTCTGCTCTTCTGCAATAAATGTCGGAAGAGCAGACGCATTCCCTGGATGCGGTGGACAGGCATAGACAGAGCCACAGTCTATTGTAATTCTGTTCCACTAAAGTCAATGTTAGTTTTAATGTATTGAATCAAATGAAAGCAAGATCATGCCCATGTAGGAAAGAAAATATTTGTGGAATGTGATCACTGCATAATAATATTATAATGCTATTATGTACACTCTAATGTCTATAGCTATAGATACCACATGTCAGGATGATCCTCATATATTGCATGTTGAATCTGTGATATAACTTGTGTTTCAAATGCACTTTTAAATTTTGTGCCATCAGTTTCTAAACTAATCTCTCTCTCATTGGAATAACATTCCAAATCTGAGAACCTTCAAGTAGTTTTGATTAAAATAAAATAGTAATAATAATTATTTAATAAATAAAACACACAAAACAGTAATCAAATTTTTTCTAAGCTTTGGAATTTCCTTTAAAAATTTAACAGATCTTCAGTGGAAGATTGGCAGTATTTAGTTCTGGACTAGTCCAAAATCTCATCATCCATTAAGGGTAGTATTTGGAAGCTTATATAATAACACTTTAAAATTATAACATTGCCATTGCAGGTTGCATACATAATAACTTTCTTACTGTGGCCTTGCAATTCTGGTTTGTTTAGACACAATAAAAAACCTTTCATTTTTAATGGCATTTTCATGCCTTGCCCAGGAAAATTAATTACAACATCTTTTTATATACTTAGAATTGTAATGATCTGATAATAAATTATACATGGAATAAAATTATTCATGAGTAATTCATACAATCCACTCTATTTATATGCCAAAGTTGGATCAGATATTGGCAGTCTATTGTCATATAAAGTATTCAAAATAATGTTTATGTAAAGAACTTGACATAAATTATTATACCATGTTATATTCTGAGAGTTAGGCAGAGTTATAAAATATGCCATGAAGTGTCACAGGCTGAATCTCTCTAGTCTGGCACTCTCTGGTTCAGCAATATCCGTGGTCCGGCATGATTTTAGTTAGCTGGGTGTCCACTTATCATGGGTGTGGCCAAGTTTCCAGTGGTCCCATAAAGTTTGATTACAGTCACCAGTTCTGTCGCTCAGTGTTCTCTGCTGTTATTTAGCTCTAATTTACCCCTAAATATCTTCAAAGAGCCCAGCAAGCAGTGGAAGTGTTAGGAATGCTGCTAGACCATATTGACCTTGCATGGTTTGACAAATTCTCTGGTTCAGCACTGGTCAGGTTTCAAGGTTGTCAGACTAGAGAGGTTCAACCCATATATCAAATTTCAAATCAGGCATTTCCCATTAGTCAGACAGTGACTATACATCCTTAAATACAAGCAGTTGACTCAAGTCCAGGGTTAAAGCAAGTGTATGTGATGCTTATGAACTGTAGTTGTATGCCTGCCTTTCCTTGTGTTGCCAATAAATACAAACTTGTTGCACAAATTCGATTTCAGTAAATTGCCCTATATTGGCTTCTGCTGTCAATGAAATGCTGGAGATGGACTCTGATAACTAAGAAATGACATTTAACAGAATAGCAAACGTGAAACAACATCAGCTCTGTTGAAAAATGAACACAAGGCACAACTGAAGGTTCTTGTCAACTTTAAAAAAAATAAGTGGTCAGAGCAGACACCATGATGTTCCTGTGTTAGTTGGGAAAGTAGGTTTGCCAGACAGATTTAACAGATTATAATCAAGTCTGTTAAAAAAATCACAGTTACCTTGAATTCTGTATCACTTCTGGCACCATAGCACCAATGAATGCAAATGTTATTCAGTTTCCTATGTGTTTTGTAGTACAGTTACTGAAAGTTATACAATGTATGTGAAAATTACATTTATTTATAGACGAATTAAAGCAGGTCTTCAATTCACTTATTACAGTATCTGCTCTCTTACTTTCCTAATATAGTAAATTGGCATCTATGATTATAAATGCAATCTGCAGTCCATAATTTGTGGAAATCAATGGCCAAAACTTTAAAAAAATTAGTGTTAATATTTAGGCTCCTGAGCCAGTGCTTAAGTAGACAAATAATTCAAAAGTATTGAGTACCCTGCAGCTGCCAGTGGCTTTTGGCACCTGCTTTGAAAATCTCAGCCAATACATTTACTGTACTTCACTTTTGTATCTGCTCACACTACGCCACATCTACTGAAGCCTTTATTTGCCAAATCCAACCCAACTCACTGATGGAGGAGAAAATAACCTATAACTATGGTGGAGATTTCTCATTTTTCAGTGAAGACATATTTTCCATCTAAAAAGTGCATATGCACACCAAAATGTATTCTGTGAGTTTTGATAAAACATTCTTTCATTCATGCATTCATGCATTCATTCATTTTCCTGTTTGTGGAACATAAACTGCACATTTCAGATAATCCATTTCCAGAAACCCAATCTTCTACCAATATTGAGGCTTGCTTCATTAAAACCGAGGTGGGAAAAGTCAGAAGTGATAACATGCCTCCAGTGAATGTGAGGCTGTATGCAAGGACTTCTCCATACAGCTGTACTTGGATCAAACTTATAAAACTTGCAGGCTGGTATGTTTAAGGCATATGGAGCAGATGGTAAAATACTCTGGGCTATCTTTGAGTCAATTGGGAAGACATCAGAGGCTGGTAAATCCAATGCCTGATATCCCCATTTGTAATGTGATGAGAGCACTATATGCCTTGAATACATCATTGCTGTTTCATGATTAAAGTGCCCTGCTGGACTATTTACATCTTTGTGATAGCCCAGGTTTCAAAGCCATACAAAAGGATAGAATACACTGTTGTTTGCTAAATAGGAATCTTAGTTCAGATTGTTATGGGGCTTTGATGCCATAGAGACTTCCAAAGAACATACATGCAGGACACCCGTTGCCTTGATGATTCATTCTTTCATGTCAGCAAGGCAACCTCCCTCCTTCCTTGGTGATAAGTTGAAACTCTTGGACTTTTTCAGTAATCGAATGGCAAAAATCTGCTGTGTGGTTTATCAGAGATTAGTTTGTAAGGAAATGAGTATAGCCTTGTCATCTGCATAGTCCACATTCGTTATGCAGAAGTCATGCAGTGCTGCCCCTGATGCAGTTACTGCACTTGCAGGGAGTAACAATCAGAGTGAAAGACAGTTTTTAAATCAATTAAGTTGTATACACCTCATCATTGCTTCACTGAAATTCTTGGACTTTTTCAGTAATTTAATGATAAAAATCTGCCGTGTGGTTTATCAGCCAGGCATAAACACAGGTTACTGTACACAATGCAGATTCCAGCCATAGATTCTGGCATGAACACTTTGCGTGGTTTGGAAAGTAAAGTCATACCACAGTGATTAGAATATGCCATATTTCCAAACTGGGAGATTAAGACTGTGACTCCAGTAGTGGGGTAGTTGCTTATGAATGCATGCTTTGTTGATGATATAGGTTAGCTACTTCAGAATGAAATCCCTGCTGTGCTTTATCAGCTCAGCAGTATACCACACATACTGGCAACATGGCCATTCTTGAACTTTGAAACTCCTTTACATGGCATTCTCAATATTACCCTTAACTAATAAGAATATAACGGAAGAACATAGGAATGTCCATAGTGGGTCAGACCAAAGGTCCATCTAGCTCAGTATCCTGTCTTCCTACAACAGTGAATGCCAGGTGCCCCAGAAGGAACGAACAGACCTGGTAATCATCTTTGCATCTTCTCACAGCTGCAGATCTGAATTTCTAATGGAGTAATTACGTAGCTTGTGAACATACACTTTCCATCCACTCAAAGATTTTGCTTGTTGGTTAGCACATTGCTGCATCCAGCACTGAACGAGTGAGGATTCATTCCAGGTGCAGCTTTTAAGGTGAATAATTCTTTATAGGCAGTGCATGGTCACTTCTGGATGATGTAGTTTCCATCAATTTAGACTAATTTCCATCAATAGAACATCTCATGGTCCTGCTTTGAAGCTATGTTATGTAAGGCATTGAGATGTTAGTATTTTTGGCAGTTCCTCTTTAAGTGAGCCACACCGTTTTATATTGTCTAGAGTCTATTGACTGATCCATTGATATCTGGGTTTGGGGAACCTTTTCTCTCCAGTATTTTTTTCTTGATGGCACCCATAATGGAAATAGTCCCACAAATTGGTGATTCCTTTATGTTCTAGTCTTTCAACTACAAGGGCTAGAGCATCAAATCATTTTCAAATTTCAGCCGGGTATTCCAGCTTCACAGAAGCATTAATCAGCTTCTTTCAGTCCATGTCTACACTGTTACTTATGGCAACAAAACTTAAGTCACTCACAAGTGTGAAAAATCCCTCTCTCCTGAACTCTCTCTTCCTTCTCCCTAAAGCAGCCCCATAGCTTCCAAAACCAGGCTTCCTGCCCCAGCCACCTACTCCCTCCTATCTCCTCGGAATGCTCAGCTCTTCACCCCCAGCCCCTTCTCCCCTCCACTTCTGCTTCCCTGTCTGCATTCCCATTCCCTCCTTCCACCCCCTACACCCAGAAGTGGATCAGACCCAGGTCTCAGAAAAACCCCTGCTCAGTCCCAGGGGCTCCCCAGCTCCTCTTCAACTGTCAGTAACATTTTGATGGACATGATCCTCTGGACACCCTGGTTAAATATGTCCCCTGCCATTTCTGGGGCTCGGCTCTGCCTTTCCCAGACCCCCGCCTGGGGCCCTAGCAGCAAACACAACAAAGCCCAGGACAGTGTGTACCAAAATGGCTAGCTACTTCCCTTGCCCCTAGGTACTCCATGCCATTGCTATTCACTTACTTCCTAGGGATGGGGAAACTTTGGGCTGCACGCTGCATGAAATTTGGCAATGGGCCAGATCTTGCTCATGGGCTGTAGGTTTCACACCCCTGATTTAAATATTTGATGAAGATATTGAACAAAACCACATCCAGAACTGATCCCTGTGGTATCACACTTGATATGTACTTCCATCTTGACAATAAAACACTGATAACTATTCTCTGCAATGGTTTTCCAACCAGTTATGTATTCACTTTATTGTTGTTCCATCTAGGTTGTATTTCCCTGTATTGTTTATAAGAAGGTCATGAGAGGCAGTATTAAAAGCCTTACTAAAGTCAAGTTATCCCACATCTATTGCACCATCACCATCCACAGGGCTTATTACCCTGTCAGAGAAAGCTATTTAGTTGATTTGACACAATTTGTTCTTCACAAATCCATGCAGTTACTTATCACCTTGTTATCTTTTATGTGTCTGCAAACTGATTGCTTAATTATTTTCTTCACTATCTTTCCAGGTACTGAAGTTAATCTGGCTGCTCTGTAATTCCATGGGATGTCCTTATTTCCCTTTTGTCCTTTTCTAGTCCTCCAGCCTTCCATGTCTTTTTCAAAGATAATCTCTAATGGCTCATATCTCCTTCGTCAGCTACTTGAGTATTCTAATATGTATTTCATCAGTACCTGGTGACTTGAAAATATCTAAATTGTCTAAGTAATTTTAACTTGTTCTTCCCCTATTTTAGCATCTGGTCTTACCTCATTTTCAAGAAGGCTCTTTTCCACTCCTCTGAGATGAATTTGATGAATTTTAAACAGTGTCATAACATGTACTAGCCAGGTATACTGTGATAGGTAGAGACTAGGAATGAATCTCTGCAAGATGTTTTCTGGTGAGGAGAAGACTGTTATTGTGCTGTCTCAAAACTGGCATATGACTGATTAATACAAGAAGAGAATCAGAACACCTGGTGTTATTTCTATCACATCTGCATTAGCTAAAAGGGATGGAAATGTACTTCCATGTCAATACTGAATCCATCTGCATACACTAGGATAATTAAAATCTTTCAGACATTTTGTTCTGGGGATGAACTCCTTCAGCTTTCGAATTGGAAGGATACTTGTTTCAAAGTCTAATGAAAATGCATGTCAAAGAGATTAACATTAAGATTTTAGGGAAATAACTATACCTTAACTCAATGCATGTTTAAATAGAGCCATATTGGAACTTTGTTCAAAGTTTCTGATGACTATTTATAGGAAAATAAATCCTTTTTGATTATGTATTCTGCTTTTTCTTTAGTCTTGTCTTATTAGCAGAGAGTATCTCCTGCTTACCATTGCTGTTAGGTGATCCCTTTAGTCATTCACAAAACAGACTGTGAAATACAGTTTTGGTTAATTTTATTGCTGAACCACTTTATAAGTCATATTGTGAAAATCGTGTTTGGCTCTTTAAATTAAAAAATAACTAGACTCATACAGATAATCTTACATAAATGTAAATTTGTGTAATTTGACCATTATTCACTCAAAATAATGCATTTTTTATTGTTTAAATAAAACCTAACTCACTAATGCTAACTGTAATATGCTAGGAAAACCATTGTAACTCAATAACATGAAAGGTGAATGTAAATTATCAGTCTCCCTTGAAAATAAAGAAATCAAAAAGAAAATGGAATGGAAAAACTGTTCTTTATCTATCATTTGACGCTGATGAAGGGTTGTGTGAAAGGGGAAAAACTCACTTTATCATTCAGAAGTTTGTACAAGAAATGTTTGGAGCAGCCTCAGAAAATTAAATACTGTGTGAGATACACAGAACTGAAAAATGAAAAATGTTGTTGCCCATGATCATATTCTCCCTTTCCATTTTTTTTAAAAACAACTACAAAATTTAGGAAGGTTTGTCTAGTTGGAAAGTGTAGTGATTTAGTTAAGACACTAGTTAATGACTAAAAAGATCTGGATTCAATTTCAGGATTTACTTCATATATTATCTGTATGAACTTAGACAAGACATGTAGGCCAATATCTCACAAAGTATTTAGATCCCAACTGTAAGTTATAAACCTAAATACCTACAAGAATAGGGGCTTTAATCTCTTAGTGCTTTTATTCTGTAAATGTGGGAATGATACTTCCTTTTGCCCACCATTGGTCTATCTCATCTATTCAGATTTCAATCTCTTTTGGCAGTGATGATGTTTCTTCTGAATGCCTAGCATAGTGGTCTCAATTGAGGTCTCTAGACTCTATTGTGATAAAAATTGCAAATAATTCATCCTTGAAAGTTCTCGTAATTTTAAGAAAAGTACACATTATTGCAATTTAAGTTTCAAAATACATTATTTTATTAACTTTACTAGCTAACAAGAGTTTTTCTTAAAATCAAAGACAACATTAGTAGCCCAGCAAGCCACTTCTTAAGGAGCAAACTACAAAAAATGACTGTTGTGACCATCGAGCCTGTAATTTTTTCTTGATTGCAAATTAACTATGGAAAGTAGGTCAAGATATTTTCAATAATGACTGTTATAAACAGGTGCACAAAAACCAGACACAAAGACAGAATTAATTAAAAGGCATGTTGATATGGCTCAAGAACTGTGAACAGACTTAATATATAAGAAAATATGGGAACAAAGTTTTCTATGCCAAGTTTGGCCTTATGGAAATGGGATTAATTGTGGAACAAAGTAATGATGGGATAGGCTGTTCCATCTACTGTTCCCTTTGTGGGTCCCTAAAGACTTAAGGGGAAAATATGAAAGAACAGACCGTAGTTACTGAAGCAAGCTTAATCATGATAGCTGCCAACCCCATCACCTGAACCTTCTTTGCCTTAATCCAGACAGAGGTCCTCAGCACAGCGGGCCTCTACCATCCCAATCACACCTGAGATGAAATGGGATTGGAGTTCAACAACAACGGCAACAACAACAGCTCCAGCCCATCTCAACTCACTTTTTCTTTGGCTGCCAAGGACAGTTATTATAATCTTTGATACCATTTAAGGGACTACCAAATAAAGGGAAGGGGAAGGGAGTTTGTTCTAAAAATTCTCTCCAGATAAAGGGAAAGGGAACAAGAGAAGTTGTTAAAATGAAAGCTTCATTTAATACTTTGCATTTCAAATGCTTTACCTGTTTTCCCTTCTTTTCTTTGCCATTAATAAATGGAATTTAATGGTGTGTTTTGCATGGTATTAAGCAGGCTGATGAATACAAAGGCTTGGACCCTGGCTAACATTGTTTAATGCTGAAGAGCAACAGGGTATGCTAACCTCTTTGGACTTCTCTATTCCATCTAAATTAATACAACAGAACTTTTGTTTAAAATGTTTTCAGATTCAATATTTCCATATTCACTATTTCCTCTGTAGGGGGAGCAAAACCATACTCATTTGAAAGCTGGAATTAATTATTTTCATTGTGATCAACATCATTTTGTGGCCCACTCTCACTATGAGTGGTATTTTGGGAACAATTCTGCCTGACACAATTGTATCCTTAGCACAAGATTGTAAACAAAAATATATTGTGCTGAAAATATGGGGCAAAATTCTTAGCCCTTGTCCAGTAACTGGGTTATAAAAGCAGCACAAAACACGTGAAAACTGTCCTACAGGGATAGAGGAGGATTCTCCCAGACACAGGGGTACCCTCAGTTGGTGTAGAGACAGCATAAGTGACTCTCCTATACAGACAGATAGCAGGAGGAACTTGTGTGGAGTGCATGTTTCTTCACCTGATCTCGAGCAATGTGGTGGTCCCTATTTTACTTTTGCAGTCAACTTATCTGAGTACACCCTTCTGACTCCTGTGTATTATGCCAGGAACCTAACTGGTGTCAGCCAGTCCAAGATCTAAATGTCAGTAGGGAATCTTGCCTTCTAGCAATTTAGAATGAAAGAACTCTTGTCTAATTCAAACACATCATATATTAAACATAAATATATAACAGGCACAGATAATATATTTAATAGACAAAATAAAATATATTCTGACATTTACATAGTATAATCCAATCAAAGATCTCCAAGCAATTTATAAACACTAATGCATTAAGCTTTGTTGCTATTAATACACCATTTTTTGCAATGCTAAAAACCGATGTGCAAATTTCTTGAATGCTGTTGTCTCCCATTTTTTGTTATACAGCTAAAGTCAACCAGTCCCACCAGAAACTTTCTAAGCTAAGATTAAAAAGCATTCAGATCCTCCTCCCAGCCCAGGGCAGTCACAGCCTTTCATCCAGTCCAGGGCAATGAGATTCTAAAGTCAGAGCCAAACCCAAGAAGGGACCAGGACCAATAAGAGACACATCAGCTCCTGTGGTTCTAAAGCCCATTCCTGCTGCTGCCTTGTCAGGCTCAAGTTCTGGTTATTAGGGGCATGTCTACACTAGGAAAGTATTCAAAATAACTAAAATTGGTTTAATAACTCCCAAAATAACAAAATCAAAATAGTGTGTCCACACTATGGGGAAGCCTTGAAAAAAGTCTGAGGGAAGGTCCCTTAATGTGGAAATGCTACCTCAATTAAGAGGCCCAAGCAGCACTGGAGAGTAATTAGTTTGAATTACTTGGGGGAGTAGTTATTTTGAAATAGTGGCACCGCAGAATCCACACTACCTCTATTTCGAAATAACTATTTCAAAATTAATGTTATTCCCCAAGGAAAGCAGGAGTGCAGATTTCAAAATAAGCAGCCTGTTATTTCAAAATAATAAGCTTGGTAGTGTGGATGTTCTGCTTATTAATTCGACCTAAGGGGGGATGTTATTTCAAAATAAAGCCATAGTGTAGACCAGGGCAAGGACATCTGCTATCATTTACGTATGTAAGAAGATGCATAAGCATTCAATATGCAGACTACTACAACACTTAGCTATTTGCATATTATTTCCAGTGTTCTGTATCTTTGGCCTCAACCGTAGAAAATTTGGGGGAGGGTTCGTTTCCATTTTGTTTGTGGAATTTTGCTAACATAGAATGTAACAAACATTTCCAGTGTGAGTTCTGTGAGAATTAATGTTCTGTTTTGCACAGTTACTGAGGTTGATTCTCATTAATTAGTTCTTTCACTGGGGAGCAGAATAGAACTCTAAAACTACTGGAGAAATATCATCTTCTTACTCAATGAATCTGCTTCTTGAATTATTTCAGAACAACACGATCATTTTAATGCTATTCATCCTTATTGCTGAGAAGCCAACACATCCAAGAGTGAACTTTCTAGGGTCTAGCATATCTTATCCACAGATCATGTTGTACATTTCAGTCAATTTCACTTGTGCAATCTCATTAAACACAATTAGCTTACATAGGAATCACTGTGGAAATAATAGGCCTCTCAGACCTTTGGTACTGATAATGACATGTGAGATGGAAAGAACTCATTTTTATTCTCAGAAGACAGATTGCGTCTGCAGGGTTGGCACACAGAAAGCACCCCTCCCCATTTTTAACCTCTAAAATAAGGACAATAAATAGACACCCACAAAATAAATGGAAGTTCACTCTGAAGAGTGATTTACTGTGTCTAATTACATCTTCAGGTACTACATACATCTAAATGTGTGTGGTCTTTGCCTGCCAGCTGGCTGACAAAATCACCGAGCCTCCCAAATTCATGTTGTAGTTAGTTGTTAGCACTCAATAGAATGTTGGACATACATGGTGCTCACTTCTGGAATGTGTGGTCAAGTCCTGGAGTGCAAAAGGGGTCAGGATGCCTTTAGCCACACCATCACATGCCCTTAGGATGTTTTTAGACGCTAGACCCAGTTACTACTATTATACTCACCTAGTGCAACCTACTACTATTATTGAAACCTAATGTAACCTATTAAGACAGTGGTCTCCAACCTTTCTAAGCACAAGATCATTTTTTGAATTTAAGTCAGTCCAAGATTTACCTCAAACCCAAGTACTCCTGCCCTGCCCCTGCCTCACCTCTTTGCTGAGGCCCCACCCTCCTTTGTGAAGATGGGGTACAGGAGAGGGGGTCAGAGTGACATCAGCACCCCTGCCTCTGTCTCCCCTATCCTGCACAACAAGCAGGAAGCTCCCAGGGGCATCTCTGAGGCTCTGGGTAAGGGTAGTGAGGAGAGAGGCAGTTGAAGTGCCGGCACTTGATAGTCTCCTAGCCAAACTAGTTTGAATCACCTGTCAGAGGCTCCAAGATCTACTGGTAGATCCCAATCAACTGGTTGGTGACCACTGTATTAAGAAATGTTGTACTCCCTCATTATTCCTATTACAAACATTACCACATAACCTCTCACTCTGATGTGTGCTGTATGCATTTGGGAATGGGCAAGTCTATTCATTCAATGGGAACAAGTCTCACTGTTGACATTGCAGAAGGTCTCAGGAGATCTTGTTTAATTCCTGCTTCTTCCATTGACTGTGACCTTGGACAATTCAATTTATTTCTGTTACCCAGTTTCCTTATTATATGTTGTAATAATACAGGGATATTATAATATTAAATTAATGTTTGGAAGAGGTGCAGTGGTGACGTGGCCCTTAGGGAAAGCCCAGATGAAAGGTGGCATGTTCAGGGATACAGGCTTTCTTTGAATTAACTTGCAAAATAAGTAGTGTAATATTTTCTCAACAGACTGTTAACATAAATGACAATATAATAAGTTATTGAGAACTAAGTGCTTGGTTCATGATATCAATATGCCCATGTCTCTCTGATCTATGTGAGTAACTATCTGCTGAAAAATACTATGACCCTATGCAGTCTCCAGGGCTGAACATAAGGCTATACAACTAGGAAATCTAGTCCAGAGAAAGATTGATCTGCTATATAAGACTAAGGGTATATCTAGACTGGAGCTAAAAGGTATAATGTCTAACTCTTTTTGAGGTAATGAACTAAAATTAGCCATGGTGGCATAAGCAGTGCAGTAAGCTAGCTTCCCTGAGTAGGAATCTGTCCAAGAACCTTGGTACTTGATTGGGAGTCTTACAAAGATGTTTTTAGTGGACTGGCTCCATAAGAGCTGGAACTAGCATGTCTGCAAAAGGTGGAAATTATATTTTCCAGCTCAACCAAAGACAACCAGTAAGAGATGGGCGTAGACTTGGGAGACATGTAATCACTGTGATGCTCTAGCATTAGCTTAGTCTCACACACCTCACATGAGCTATAGTATTATATCCAGAATAGTGTATCCTTCATGAACCATATTGCTGGAGGAATGGGTTGGGAACAGGATGAGTTTTTATCATGTTTTCAAACAAAGCAGAAGATATGATGGATTCCTCTTTTCTGATTACTCTAAAGCCCCTCTCTGAGTGGGCCTAATGTTCAGAAAAAGCATTTTGGGGACACTGATGGGTAAAAGTGTTTGACAACCTGGATGTATCCTTTTTTTTTTTTTGTATCTGTAGTACAAACACTGGTATATATCCTTCCAGAAACATTGAATAGGCAGTGCGACCTAGTAGCTAGAGAACTGAATTAAGACTCAGGAGACCCAGTTTTTATTTCTGAGTCTATATTGATATTTTGGCTAAACTTAAAGATGTCACTTGAACACATCATGCCTCAGTTTCCCCATGTGCGATATGGGATAATGATACTGGCCTCCTTTGTAAGATAATTTTGAGATCTGCTGATAAAACACCATATAATCATAGAATAATAGAACACTAGAACTGGAAGGGACCTTGAGAGATAATTGAGTCCAGTCTCCTGCCCTCATGATAGGACCAAGCACCATCTAGACCATCCCTGATAGATGTCTATCTAACCTGCTTTTAAATATCTCCAGAGATGGAGATTTCAAACCTCCCCAGGCAACCTATTCCAATGTTTAACCATCCTTACAGTTAGTTAGGAAGTTTTTCCTAATGTCTGACCTAAACCTCCCTTGCTGAAGTTTAAGCCCATTGCTTCTTGTCCTATCTTCAGACACCAAGGAGAACAACTTGTCTCCCTCCTCCTTGTGACACCCTTTTAGATACTTGAAAACCGCTATCATGTCCCCTCTCAGTCTTCTCTTTTCTAAACTAAACAAGCCCAATTCTTTCAGTCTTTCCTCATAGCTCATGTTTTCTAGACCTTTAACCATTCTTGTTGCTCTTCTCTTGACCTTCTCCAATTTCTCCACATCTTTCTTGAATTGTAGTGCCCAGAACTGGACACAATACTCCAATTGAGGTCTAATCAGCGCAGAGTAGAGCAGAAGAATGACTTCTTGTGTCTTACTCACAACACTCCTGTTAATGCAGCCCAGAATTATGTTTGCTTTTTTTGCAGCAGTGTCACACTGTTGACTAATATTTAGCTTGTTGTCCACTATGACGCCTAGATCCCTTTCTGCAGTACTCTTTCCTAGACAGTCGCTTCCCATTCTGTATGTGAGAAACTGGTTGTTCCTTCCTAAGTGGAGTACTTTGCATATGTCCTTATTAAACTTCATCCTGTTTACCTCAGACTATTTCTCTAGTTTGTCCAGATCATTTTGAATTATGACCCTAGCTTCCAAAGCACTTGCAACGCCTCCCAGCTTGGTATCATCTTGAAACTTAATAAGAGTCCTCTCTATGCCAATATCTAAATTGTTGAACAGAACCGGTTCCAAAACAGACCGCTGTGGAACCCAACTTATTATGCCCTTTCAGCGTGATAGTGAACTGTTAATAACTACTCTCTCTGAGAATGGTTATCCAGCCAGTTATGCACCCATCGTATAGTAGCCCCATCTAGGTTGCATTTCCTTAGTTTATTGATAAGAAGGTCATGCAAGGTCATGTCAAATGCCTTACTAAAATCTAGGTATACCACAGCCACTGCTTCTCCCTTATCCACAAGATTTTTAATCCTATCAAATAAAGCTATCTGATTGGTTTGATATGATTTGTTCTTTACAAATCCATGCTAGCTGTTAACTATCACCTTATTATCTTCCAGGTGTTTGCAGATGAATTCCTTAATTACTTGCTCCATTGTCTTTTCTGGCACAGAAGTTAAACTGAATGCTGTATAGTTTCCTGGGTTGTTCTTATTTCCTTTTTCGTAGATGGGCACTATATGTGCCCTTTTCCAGTCTTCTGGAATCTCTCCTGTCTTCCATGATTTTTCAAAGATGACAGCTAGAGGCTCCAATACCTCCTGTATCAGTTCTTTGAGTATCTAGCTATTATTATTTAGCAGACATTGTTAAATTTTGTGAGGAAACTCCAGTGTAAGCATAAGAAAGTTGCCCAACTGCCACAGGAATTTACTAGTGATCTGAGGGGAATAATGAAATAGATATACATTGACATTAACAACTAATCAAGGTACTTAAATTCTGTACACTTGGAGCACAGGCCTGCTTGGCAGTAATAGTATATGTTTTGAATAACATTTTGGAATGAACAGCCAGGATGAGAACATACTAGGCCCTAAAGGGGAGGCTCTACTACATGTTTGGGAGGCTCTGCTCTGTGTTCCTCCACGTATGGAGATAAGGCTGACATCGATGCAGGAACACATCTACTCTGTGTTCCTCCATTTATGGAGATAAGACTGCCTTCTCAGCCTTTGATCACAGTCTATGGAATTTTCACCTCCAGGACATTCACCTGGCACCAACACTGGCATTGTTTTGGCGCCAGCCTAAAGCCACCCTTCTTACATGCTCTTTTATTGGTGTTTGTGTTTGTGTGTCCCTGCCTTTGAAGTGTCTTAGCACATTAAAAAAATAAATAAATAGGAACATGTAAGGAGATAGGGAGTGTTTAAACAATGACTTTAATTCCAAGAAATTTCAAGAAGGGAACCCAATCAATAGCTTGGCTCCTTGTGTTCTGAAACTATAGCATTCATACTCACTGATATTTTTCATGGTTTCTTTGTGGTTTGTCCATCTTCTGTCTGCTGTCGTATTTGTAAGTTCTGCAGGGAGCTGACTATCCTTTTTGTTCTACCACAGTGAAGTCCTTCTTCATGACTAGGGATTCTAGGAGCTATGATAATACAAATTATAAACAAACAGACCTACAAAACTTATAGAGAACAATCCTCTACAGTATGAATTTTGCAACCCTTTTCACATCTACAGGTCCTTTAATATTTCTTAATTGCCTTTTCATCTTCAAAGTAGCAGAATTATGCTTATAACTAACACTTCCATGAAAAGTATTTTGAATGCAAGCCAGGACTCTGTCATCTGAAACTGGAATTATCATTAATAAGAGAAATGCTGCCTGAATTTTCTGTGGGAGCTACAGGTGCTTCAAGAGTGAAAGGCTTTATAAAAAGAACTACTGATTGCTGCTGATTGGTTTGTGAACCAAGCAAGACCCTGCCAAGATTAAATTGCTGTGCATAAGGCCTGCAAGGGAAACTGTTACTGTAAGATTGCTATCTAACCTGTGCAAATGGAACATTTCAGTTGTGATAGACTTGCTTCTTTTTCTGATAAGGGACAATCTTTAAAGAAAAGTATTTTTGAAATAAGTTTCCAATAAATAACCATACACATTGAAGCCCTGATCCTGCAAATATATACACATCTGAGTAAAAGTTGAACCTTCCTGGTCTGGCACCCATGAGACTGGAGTGGTCCTGAATTTGCCAGACAAGGGGTGGTCAGGCATCCGGGTTCTCCAGTGGCTCCCTTCCTGGCTACTGCCCTGGGAGAACTTGGAGGCCTGACTTCCTCTGGTCTTCCTGACTGGCTCTGTTGCCCCCAGCCTGCTTGCAGGGCTCTGCTCCCTGCCCCCAGCACTACGTGGGACAATAGCTGCTCACAGGGTTCCCCAGCCCCTGCCCTGCACAGCTGCAGCAACAACTCTTAGGGTTTCCCAGCCTCACGTGGTGGCGGCAGCAGCTGCTCCCGGGGTGCCCCGGCCCCATGCATGGCAGTAGCATCTGCTCCTGGGGTTTCCCCAAACCCACACCATGGGGTTGGGGAACCCCAGAAGTAGCTGGGCTGCAACTGCTTCCAGGGCTCTCTACCCCACTGGTCACTGCTTCTGCAAGCTGCTGCTGACCAAACCAACTCCACTCCCAGCGCCTCTGCACCTCTGTGGCTGGGGCTGTCTGGTCTAGCAACATCTATGGCCCTTCTGGACATCAGATGTTTCCAGACCAGAGAATCCTGAACAAGAGAGATTCACAACCTGTAATTTTATGCACATGAATATTCCCATTCAGCACATTTGTGTACTGCTAGTCTCTAAAGTTCTGTGGAGGTGGACAATAGAGCAGAAAGAGTGAAGAATGGAACAGAGTGTTCGGCAATCCCCATCTCCCAATCACAGGAAAAAAAGTGGATTTCTTTGTGCTAAGATTAAACATAAGTAGGCAGTTTCAAGTTGCTTTGAAAACTACATCATGCACACATAGGGTATGTCTAGATTACATGTCTCCGTCAACGGAGCCATGTAAATGAGTTTACTAGACATAGGAAAATGAAGCGGTGATTTAAATAATCGCTGCTTCATTTACATCAAAATGGCCACCGCGCTGTGCCGATCAGCTGTTTGGCAGCACAGCGGGGCAGTCTTGATGCGCCACAGTCGACAAGGGAAGCCTTTGTTGACCGCTCCGATATGCCTCATGAAATGAGGTTTACCGGAGCAGTCGACAAAGGCTTCCCTTGTCGACCGCGGCTCGTCCAGACTGCCCCGCTGTGCCGCCAAACAGCTGATCGGCACAGCACGGTGGCCATTTTGATGTAAATGAAGCGGCGATTATTTAAATCGCCGCTTCATTTTCCTATGTTGAGTAAAATCATCTACATGGCTCCGTCGACAGAGCCATGTAGTCTAGACATACCCATAGAGACAAGAAGCAGTAGCAGAAAATGAGAAAAAGAGAGAGAGAGAGAGAGAGAGAGAGAGAGAGAGAGAGAGAATACAACCAGAGTAGATTATAGCAAAATCAGTACTGGACTTTTTTTTGCGGTAAATTTAAATAAATAGACAAAATAACCTAAAATCTTTTCCAATCATCACTAACGGCAGAAAATAGACCTCTGATCTCTGGATTCTATCCCATTTGAAGAAAGTGCAAGTGGGTGGGAATAGAAGAAAATGCAATAGAAGAGAGGGATGAAAACATTTCTTAATACGCCTCTGGAAACTAGGATGGGCTATGATGTAAAATAGCTGGGAAGTAGAGAGTTGAAAGATACTGTAAATAAGAGCTTTATTTCTGTAAATAGAGTTCTCTGAAGAAGTAGAGGCTTTGGGTTATGGAAAAGCAAGAGACTTAGGACAATATTCATGCAGGGTTGTGAGGTGTGGGAATTGAGGTAACATCAGGTGCAGTGGTGAAGCTGAGTCTAGTTGAATAGAAGTGTTGAGAGCAAGAGTGTTGGGACTGATGTGGCCTGGCTGTGAGGTATAGTTCCAGCAGCTGAAAACTGGGTCACAGGCATGAGGGTTAGAGGGACAAGGAAGAGCAGAAATTGAAGATCTTGTGGAACCAGTGTTAAGGAGGGAAATAATAGATAACTGAATATCTTGGAAGACTGATTGGGAGGTAGGGGAGCAGGCAGGGCCAATGTTGATGTAAATACAGATAAAAAGGACTTGGGTATTAATGACAAGTGCTCCCCAACAAAGGTATTTAAAAGTATAAATGTAAAGCCTAAAGCTGGGGCTCCAAGGATAACTATTGGCATTTCAATATCTCAAATGATAATTTTCCAGTTTGGGAAAAAATTTCCATCTTGCAGTTTTCTGAAGAGTCCGCAGTTCCTAAAGATGTGGGAATCATGTACCTTTCCTGACTATCCCATGTCAATGTCATTGAAACAGCCCTTGTAATTCACCAGTGCCTGCAACACCATTGAGAAAAAACCTCTGGGCTGTGTCTACATTGGCAAGATTTTGCGCAAAAGCAGGTGCTTTTGCGCAAAATCTTGCCGACTGGCTACATTGGCCGCGAGTATTTGCGCAAGAACACTGATGTTGTAATGTACAAAATCAGTGCTTCTTGTGCAAATACTCCGACGGTCCCGCTCAGGGATAAGCCCTCTTGTGCAAGTATTCTTGCGCAAGAGGCCAGTGTGGACAGCAACGTTAATTTCTTGCGCAAGAAAGCCCGATGGCTAAAATGACCATCGGAGCTTTCTTGCACAAGAGACCGTCTACACTGGCACAGATGCTTTTGTGCAAAAACAAATCTTTTGCGCAAAGGCACATGCCAGTGTAGACGCTCTCTTGCGCAAATACTTGTAATGGAAAAACTTTTCCGTTAAAAGTATTTGCGCAAAATCATGCCAATCTAGATGCAGCCCTGGTGTTTATGAACATTTTGGCAAGCTGGTCTGGTGCCAAGTAGGGATGTAAAATCCCATGTCATTAGTTAACTGGTTAAAAATTAGGTTTAACTGGTTAATTGATTAAATGGGGGCAGAGAGGGGAGCAGCTCCAGCCTAGCCACTCCAGCCCCTTGCGCTGGGAGTCAGCAGCCTTTTATTGGGGAAAAGGGACAGAAGAAGCAGCAGTAGGTGGGGGTAGGGATTGCCAGCTCCCAGCTCTCACAGCCTCGTGGGGTGGGAATTGGAATGCTCACATGATCTGGGAGACCGCAACTCCCCCCACATCCTCCAGATGCTACTTCTGCCCCACATGAACCTGCTGACTTCCAGCCTATGAGCTTTCATGGGCTAGGAGCCAGCTGCCCTCTCCCCTATGCAAGGTTGCCACTTCTCCACCCCCCCATGCAAGGCTGCTGACTCCCTGGCAACATGAGCTGGGAGCCAGTAGCCTTGTGGGTCTGGAGCATCCCTCTATCTGTGGCGGGATGCAGATGGAGGTCTGCTCCTGGGTAACTGTTAACCATTAGCCAGTAAGCATCACCCATCACCATCTCCCAGTTACCCGCTCATATCTCTAGTGACAAGGTAGGGTATGTGTTCCATATATCGCCCCACCGCATAGCAAAGCCATCCACTGTGTCCTGCACATTCCCCAGAATCATTATCCTTCCTAGTAGAAAAATATTGATTGGCCTGTCTACTTTGATCACAGCAGTCTAGCTGTACCCTAAATGTATAATTTTCCTTTTCACTCTACAACAGTAGCTGATTGTAGTTTCCTACCCTACTTAGCAGGGAATGCAGCTCCTGCGCTTATTTTCTCCATGTGGGACACTGAGCCCTGGACTTTATTTTGAAATAACAACCCTCAAGGTTGAATTTATAAGCAAAGCATCCACGCTACCAAGCCCACAGAATTAGAAATCTGAAATCCTTCTTTCCATCAGGAGTAACACTAATTCCAAAAGAGTTATTTTGAAACAATGGTAGTATGGATGTTCTGGTGCCACTATTCGAAATAATTACTCATCAAAGTAATTCGAACTAATTATTCCTCAGTGCTTGCTGGTGCTCTAAGTCTAAGGTAGCACATTCACATTAACAGAGCCTGCTTTGGACTAATTTCAAGGCTTCTCTGTAGTGTGAACATGCTCGTTCAGATTTGTGAAATTGGGAGTTATTAAGTCTAATTTACTAATTTTGAAATAGTTTCCTAGGCTCCGTCTAGACTGCAAGCCTCTTTCGAAAAAAAAAGCATCTAGACTACAAGTACTTTTGAAAAAGCAAGCCGCTTTTTTGAAAGAGAGCATCCAGGCAGTTTGGATGCTCTCTTTCGAAAAAGCACAGTTTGCATTACATAGTGTCTTTTTTTGAAAGAGCACTTTCAAAAAAAGGTGTTATTCCTTGTAAAATAAGGTTTTCTGCAGTTGAAAAAACTGCCGCGTTCTTTTGATGTATTTTCGAAAGAACACGGCAGCAGTCTAGATGCAGGGGAATTTTTTTTCGAAAAAAGGACACTTTTTTCAAAAAATCCCTGTAGTCTAGACACACCCCTAGTGTTGACATGGCCTACCTCATCTGCCTGCACCCTCCCGCATTGACTCACCATTTCACAGGGCTGGTTCTGGTTACACCATGAGCTTCCTCACTGATGCTAGGCTGGGGAGCGAGTCACTCTGGTACTAGTTGGAAGACCAGTGTGGAAATATGGGACCACGATCTCCTTGCCAGTGCAAGAGCAGGGCAAGGAGAAAAAAAAAGAGCCCTGGCAGTAGAAACTCAGGGCCGGAAGCTCCCCAACTGGTTACTGAGGGCCAACCAGAATTTTGGACAGTTGAAAGGGATCTGATTTGTTTACAAAAAATGAAAAAAAATACTTACACATGAAAAGTTATTTTTGTTTGAAGAATTTTAAAAATGTACTCATGTGCAAATGCTAAGTGAAAAATATTTAAAATACAAGTCACACAAGAGTGCTTTGAAATTCCTAAGTGTGTATTTAATGCACAAACATACTTAAGCACACAGGAACACAGGGTTGTCTTGTGAAATGGGTGGAGCACTCAGCAGAAGCTTCATTTCCTGATATTTGGGATTTCAAATGTATCTGGAAATCTGTTCCTTTGAAATCTGACCTCATTCCAAAAAATTGTGGTATTCACAGGACTATAACTACACTTGAGAGAGAATAGATATGTTCATTAAGAGCATATGGGGGAGTACTGATTGGAGAAAATGGTGTAAGATTACTTTGTGCAAAAGACGGAAAATATTTCTTAATCTTGATACAACTATCAATATTCTGCAATATATGAAGAGTGCCTAGCAATGCTCACACGTACATAAATTCCACAAAGAAATCCACTTGAATGTGATCTGATTCTGTAGTCCTTATTCAGACCATACTCCCACTAAGGCAGTGGAATTAGAAAACTGCATCCCTAATAAATATATTTATACAAGTATCTCAGTCATGGGTGGAATCTGCTATTGAGCAAGTTCCAAATGAAATCTCCCAGACATTTCACAATGCTGAAAGAATTCCAATTGAGAATAAAGGTGTGCAACTTATCATAAATCACAGTTCGACTCCACAGTATGACTTTCCCTGCAGCACAGAACAAAATTGCCCATGTATCATGGACAAAAAAAAGCAGACTAAACTGCTTTTAAAGCAATTCTATCAACTTTTGGTGAACAAATTCATTCAACGTATTTGACATTCAGAACTAAAATAAAGGTCAAGCCATGCCCTGAAGTACCTGAATACATTTAAATATGGTACCTGAGAAATTGTTTCTATAGTTACAGCTTCATATGTATCTTTTTATTTCTAGCCCATGATATATAACCTGCACTATCCTCTTAGTACTCCCAAATGAGTAAAGTGCCTAACTCTAAGCATGAGAGTAATCGTAACACCATCAATGGAATTTAAGTAGTTTGTTGAACTGAGACTTGACTGTGTTTTCTCTCACCTGGTCTGGTCAACAAAGCAAACATTTTGAATTCCCTCTGAAGATCTATAGCCTGGTTTCTGCCTAAAATTTGGGATGGGCTAACTATCTTGCTCAGAGGTCTAGAAAATTCTCCATGAGATATAGTTAGATTTACTTAAGCCCTCGTGTAGCTAGATCGAAGGAAAAATACTTCCATTGACCTCTTTACCTTCTTTTGAAGTGGGAGATTTACTACAATAATGGAAAACCACCTTTTGTTGCAGTAGCAAGTATCCACTCTTCAGCACGACAGCAGCATAGATGTAATGCTGGGGCAGTGTTAAAATAGCACATGTAGTGTAAACATCTGTGGAAGGCTGACACAGATTAAGCTGATTTTCACCATGATCTTATTATATGTGATCACATGCTGGAGCTTATAGCTTTCATTGTAAGCTGAAGACTGGTGCAGTTTTTCTGACCTGACCACAGCATACAACACAGTTTGGCACATGGCCCTTTGTTGAAACTGTCTAGAACTATGCTGTTTGTTTCTATGTGCAATACCTCTGTTCTTGAGAAACTGCCATTTCCACATAATAAAACATGCTTGGAGGTACTAGAAGACCAGCTTCCTGCAAGACTCACTATTATCTCTAATGTTGTTCATCTTATATTTGAATGACCTACCATATACTCAGTCTTACAAGTTTATTTATGGAGATGGCAAATGTCCTGGCACCTAGGCTTACTCTTTTGACATGCTTGAAAATGTTTTGAATTCAGATATGGCAGCTATATGCCAGTAATGTCATCAGTGGTGAATGATACCCAATGGAATTAAGAGTGCGTTGAGTGTTCTCTACTTGCATCATGCACAAGCAGGCAAAGGAACTGAATATAGTTCTCAATGGTCAGAGAACAATAAATGATTTTCTCCCAGTCTGTCTAGGCATCATACTGCTCTCACATATAGTGAGAGTTGGATACAACTCTCATATATATTGACTACCTTAAGTCCAAAATGGATTGCGGAAAGTTACTAAGGGATCTCATGAAACTGGATGACTGGGTAAACAAGATGGCAGATGAAATACAGTGTTGATAAATATAAAATAATGCACACTAGAAAACATAATCCTGACTATCCATATACTGTACAATGATGGGGCTTAAAATTACCACCCAAGAGATAGCTCATGGAGTCATGGATAGATTTCTGAAAAATTCCATTCAGTCTGCAGAAACAATAAAAACAGTAAATAGTATGTTATGAATTATTAAGAAATGGATAAATAATAAAACAGAAAACTTATTGACTCTATATATATTAATGGAATGCCCACATCTTGAATTGTGCATGCAGATGTGTACACCCCATCTCAAGAAGATATACAGGAATTGGGAAAGGTCCAGAAAAAGGCAACAAAAATGATTAGGAGTATTGAACAGCTTTTATGTGAAGAGAGGATAATAAGATTGGGACCTTTCAGCTTGGAAAAGAGACAACAAAGGAGGATATGATAGAGGTCTATAAAATCATGGCTGGTGTGGAGAAAGTGAATAAGGAAGTGTTATTTAGTCCTCATATCACATGCAAATGAAATTATTAGGCAGTAGGCTTAAAACAAACAAAAGGAAGCATTTCTTTGTACAATGCATATCTGTGGAACTCTTTGTCATAGGTTGCTGTGAAGGCCAAGACAATAACTAGGTTAAAAAAAGAACTAGATAAATCATGGAGTATAGCTCCGTCAATGGCTATTAGCCAGGATGGGCAAGAATTATTTGCCAGAAGCTATGAACAGGTGAGAGGGGATGGATCACTTGATGATTACTTGTTCTGAATATTCCATCTGGGACACCAAATTGAGCTTCTTAGAAAGATTTTTTATGGCTAGGTTGAAAAACATTCTCTACTGTCTACTTCAATTATTTTATTTATGTTTGCTTTATTCTATAGGACAAGGCTCAAAGATCAGAAACATATTTTAAATGACAAACAGAAAGTGAACAGCAGATGCTTTACTGGCTGACCTTATTGATCAGTCTACATTGGCATATATTATTTGATAGAGCTACCAGTAATGTAACTAGAAATTTTGCTGATGCTTTTCCCTGCATTCCTTGGCTTGAATTCCTCAAAATAATACCTTAAGAGCAGAAAGCTGTTGGCTGATATCATAAAAAACCATACACAACCTCTTTCCTACCTCTCCTGAAATATCATAATGAAAATATCAAATATAAGATTATATGTAAGTGTTACATGGTGGTCAACAGGCACAGTGACAGTGTGAGCTTAAGTGAGTGATAGTCTTGCACTTAGAAATGATAGCCTGAATAGACACTATAGTTCGGAACTCTTGACACCTTTAGAAAGTGAGACATTATCTGCAGACACGGAATCTGCTTCTATCATTTCCAGGGTGATGAAAAAATTATAGGAGCAAGGGAAGATGAGAAAATGGCCATTAGCTACTGTAACTGTGGCTGTCTTGCACATGATTTGTTTGCTGTTTATTGTTTAGCTTTAGTATATATTCAGGGCCACATCTGTCATTGATAGTATCTGAAAAACACTAGTTAAAGGTGGAAAGTTTGAGCTGAGACATATTTTTCTTGACAGTCATTTCAAGTTTCTCAAAACTACCTGTACTCCTACAAATTTACTGTTTAGAGAGTGGAAGTACTAACCAGCAAAATGCATATGTCCTTTGTATAGCAACTGTAACAGATCCTAAAAGCTTGCTGTAAAGAACATATTATGAAAATTTTACATCCATATCTTAAATGTGTGTGGTAATGCATCATTAACATATGTGAAATTATTTGAATTGTAAATGGTTGTAGAGTCTTATTATCTTTAGGTAAAGCCATCACAAAATAAATCTATTTTTTCTTTTTTCTGCTAAAGTTACTCCATTCTTCCACCTCATTCTCTGGAATATGTGAACAGTCCTGAGGAGTAAAAGAAAGTTGCTCAATTTTTCTTACAGTTTTCTAAGTTTTATTGTTATTTCTCAACCATTCTTCACAAATCATAGACCAATGGATACTGAAACAATAGCACTTTTGGATATTTGGGTAAATTTCGGGGGAAAAGACTAAGAGGAAAGGATCCTGTGGTAGCTTTCTCAGCAATATATCTAGTTTCATGTGGGAAGCAATCTAACCAGGGGACACTTCAAAACTTTAACAAATAGATGGGAAGATGATGCATCTTTGGATTAGTTCAAGTATAGAATGTTGCAGCAGCCTAGATTAAAAGTAACAAAAACATATATTTTCATGCATACACATTTATAAAAAGCTGTATTAGTGCTCATGATATTACTCTACAGCCTAACCTCTTAATTAAAAATACCACAAAATATTGAAGGACTATGTGTCCTACCTGAGATAAATATCAACCACTTTAAAAAAAGGCACATAAAACGAACATAATCTGTTTTCTGAAGTCCACCTCCCTGAGAAAAGCCTAAAAGAAATTATTGAAATGACAGGTTCAGCATCAGAAAGGAGAGAGAGCAAATTTAACTCATAGGGTGAGTATCTTATTTTGATCTAATTGAGAAATAGCTTTTTTTGAAATTTGGTGCTGTCTACATAGTGCCTAATTTCGAAATAAAGCACTATTCCAAAACGTCCCTTAAACCTAGTGGAATGAGGGTTACAGGGATGCCAGAATAGTGCACCCATTATTTCAAAATCTATTTTGAAATAATGGGTGCATTTAAAGATGTGGAATAGCTATTTTTGGGATAATAGCGTTGTTATCTAGACGTATCCACACTGGCCTGGAGCAAAATCCCTGTGTCAGGAGTAGTAGAGGAAGAAGCATGGGAGCTGAGTGAAGGGACATTCCTCTTTGAAACTGTCCAAAGTAGTTTTCTTTAGGGGATTTGTGTCTCACTGAAAGCATCCAGGAGCAAGAACCTTATTCTCTTGCTTCTTTTTTTAATATTTAATCAAAATCTTCAATAATGACTTGTGTGCTTGCACTTCTGCCTCTTGCCTTGTTCCTCCAAAGCTTCTCATTCCACTAGTGAGGCTCCATAGGTCATATCCTTGTAGGATTTACCTGGGGGAGGAGGTTACAGGGGCTGCAATGCTCAGCTCTGGCACAAAGCAGGGATTTGAATTTGGCTCTCCAATCTCTCAGGAGAGCAACCTAACCACAGGGATACAAGTTACAACATGCATGGCATATAATACTACATCCTCCTTTGGTGTCTTTTTACAGATTTAGGCTGAGGGTGCATCTACACAGCAGCCAAAACATGAAATAAGATACGCAATTTGTGCTGTGCAAATTGCACAGCTTATTTTGAGTCTATTTTGAAATAGCTTATTTCATCATTTGGCTCTGTCTACATACTTACTTCTTGTACAATGAGGTTTACAGGGATGGTGAAATAGTACATCCGCTATATTTCGAAATAGCAGATGCATTCAAAAGATGCAGGGTAGCTATTCGGGATATCTCTGGTATCCCAAAATAACTTTGCTGTGTAGATATACCCTCAGTGACAGAAACATAGGCACTTAAGGCATGTTAGTGATGGAAGGCAGCAGCTGAGTGGGTGGGAGAGGCAGGATTATATGGGCACCTAGAGGGTAAAGCTAGAAGATGAGTCTGACTCACTGCCACAACTGTAACATCACTCTAATCACTTTAAAATGATGTTACATCCATGGAAAGCCTCCCCCTCCCCCCATGTCCACAGCAGATAAACTGTCTATTTATTACACAGATTTCTTTACTTTACATTCTTAGAGATTCATATAAAAAGAATTTTTATGCTATGCCAGGTTCCATTCTAGAAGTGATAAAGGAATCAGATTTAAACTACTAATTGCCTTTATTCTAGGGCTGTGTCAATGACTCTATAGTAATGATTGATAAGTTCACGAGAGGCTCTTTATGGATCTGTCACTGTGTAAAAGACAGGAAACAAAGAGTAGGAATAGTTTTCAGAATACAGAGGTAAACTGTGGCTGACCCAAGGATCTGCATTGGGACATGAGCTATTCCAAGTATTCATAAAAGATCAGGAAAAAGGAGTAATGGGCAGAGTTTGCAGAGGATATAAAATTATTGAAAAGATAGTTAAATCCAAAGTTAATGAGAAGAGGTACATGGGGACTCTCACAAAAATGGGAGAATGATCAATAAAATAGCATATGAAATTTAATTCTGATATGTGCAAAGTAATGTGTACTGGAAAAAAATACACATATACAATTTCCACCCTAGAAGGAGAGCTTGTGTTACCATGCTTAGTTCTCTGAAAACTTCAGCTCAGTATGTAGCACTGGTCAAAAGAGTGAACAGACTGTTCAGAACCATTAGGAAAGAGACAGAATAGAGGTCTGATAATAAAACGCCATGACATAAGTCCTTGGTTCTCTCACACTTGGGGTACTGTGTCCAGTTCTCCTTGCCCCAAGTGAAAAAGGGTAAAATGGAACTGATAAAGGTTTAAAGGAGGGTAGCAAAGATTATCAAAGACATAGAGTGGCTTCCATATGAGGACAACCTAAGGTTAGGGGTTCTCAGTTTTAAAAAAGAGACAACTAAGAGGGGATATGAAAGCAGTCAATAAAATAACATACGAGGTAGAAAATGGACAGAGTAGTTTTATTTTCCCTTTCCAATAATAAAAAAACAGTTACACTAAGCTGGACAGCCAGTTGCTTCGAAGCCATGGCTCCAAAAGTAAGGAGTTGTTAGGTGTAGCCAAGGAGTCTACAGAATGCTTGAGTTTGAAAATAAGTGTTGGTTCAGAATTGGTTTGTTTGCAAAGCTTTCAGTGAAAAAAAATGTTTCAGTTACAAAAAACAAAAAACACTCAAATATAAAAATAACATTTCCAATGAAAATTTTCATCCAGCATTTCTGGAAAACCAGAAATCTTTTGAAGACAATATAAACATCTCTTTTTGTCATGACTGTCCCTGGTAACAACAACAAAAAATGACTACTTCAGGAAATACATGCATTTGTGGCTAACTGACTGTCAAGGTCATAGCAGTAGTACAAGATGAAATGAATAGACAAACAAAATATTAAAAGTGGGTACAATTTTACTCTAAGTTCCAAATCTGTCACTTAACCAAGTGATTAAAGCATCGATAATAGAAAAAAACAATGAACATCCATAATATCTTTGTACAGGAAGAGATGGTGTGCCTGCTGCTGCAGCTGGCAGTATAAAAACAGTGGACCATCAGTTTCCATTTGTTTTGCTTTTCCCAAGCATTTGTCAAATTCAGTCTAATTTGGTGTGATTCTTCAAAGATCAATTTTAACCACTTCAATATAGTTGTTTACCAAAGCAAGTTAGTTGCAGTGCCTACACTCTAATATTGATAGATTTGTCTTGTAAGAAACTCCAAGTCTGTTCAGTGGGATGACTAGAATACTTGGATCTTTATGTTACTACTTTTAATGTAGTCAAATAGTCAACATGTATATAGATTATGTAATAACCACGCACAAATAAAAAAATCTAACTCCTATAAGAAAATATTAAGGCAAGAAAAATCAATTATTCCACTATTAGGAAATGCCAGAATTAAGGTTGTTCATAAAGCTTTAATTTTTCCCTCTTGTTTGTATGGATTATGATACAGTCTTTGATCATCACATAATCACACGCTATTTTTTACACAGGATGCCTCCCTCAGTCACTAAATGAGGGAGAATAATTATGAGTCTGGCCAGGATCTAAGCTTAGATGACTTTATATTTCCCAGGTAAGCATAGTAGGGACAGACCTTTAAATCTTTTTCCCCATAATATTTTAAATTTAGCTTCCAGGAGTCTTCCTATAATTCTCTTAAACACTAATACTGACATACAACCATAAAGCTCCGCCTAAGTTCTGGTTTTTTTTAAATTACTTGCAAGCTGTAATTTTCTATTAATGTATATTTCAGTGGTTCTTTTAGGAATGATGATATTCAGTCAAAGACAATGAACACAGCTGATCCCGGGCTCCCGAGAGACCTCCACACCTCTGCGGCATTTCAAAGGGGAAGCGCTGCATGGGGTCAGCTGGGCTCCCACGGTGCTGCCCCTTTGAAAGGCCAAGGGGATGTTTCAAAGGGGCAGCACAACGTGGAGCCCAGGGTCAGCAGGAGTCTTATTATTGTTTAACAGCATGATTAATCGTGATTAAATTAATAGTGCAATTAATAGTGATTACATTTTTAATCGCTTGATAGCCCTAGTGCCAACTATATTAACTCAACTTATACAGAAATTAATCAACAGCATTTTGTACAGTTCAGATCCTGGTTCCTCCTTTTCTAATTTCTGTTGGAAGGCTGCCATTTTCTCTCTCACCCCTCCACAGTTAGTTTCAATCCATTGCTGACTCCTTCTACCCTGCTCTTGTAAAAGGATAAAGGGGATGAAGAAAAAGGGTTCTTTCCTCATTGAACCAGACATTAGAAGCTCCAATACTGTGTTCCTGTTTCTTTAGAGGATGCCTTCCCATAGTCCAATAAAAATAGTTGGGGGGGGAAGGGGGGAGAGAGAGAAACTAGGCTTGAAAAGGAAGCCTGATATATTTATGAATTACTTATGAATTCCAAGTTTCCCTCAATGGCAGGGTACAGGTCTAAGTTACATAGGAGATTCCAATTCTATGCTCCACTTCCAGTTATGGTTTGTAGAGAACTTTGCTCACTGTGGAATGAGTACCTGGAGGCTATGTCTAGACTGCAGGCTTCTTTCAGAAGAACCTTTTTTTGGAAGAGATCTTCTGAAAAAAGTCTTCCAAAAGAGAGCATCCACACACAAAAGCTCATCAAAAAAGCGATCTGCTTTTTCAAAAGATAGCGTCCACACTGAATGGACACTCTCTCCACTTAAACTGTGATTACTATGGGTGGAATGGCCATCAGGGCACCTGTGTTTTTTGCTCTTTCCTCTTCTTTTGAAAGAACTCCCTCTTCCCCGTCCACACACACCTTTTTCCAAAAGAGCTCTTTTGGAAAAAGGCTTCTTCCTTGTAGAAAGAGGATTACCAAGGCTGGAAAAAACCCTCTGTTCTTTCGATTTACTTTTGGAAGAACGCAATTGCAGTGTGGACATAACTCAGGTTTTGTGGGAAAAACGGCTGTTTTTCCGACAAAACTCTGTAGCATAGACATACGGAATTGACACCTGCCATAAGGAAGTGCCAGTGTTTAGCTTTGACTATCTTCTCCACATCCTAGGCTAGTTTGCAGACAATTAGCAATTTCCTGTGCAATATTGGCCAAAAATTATGTATTGTCCTCCTCGGGTACTGGATATGATATTTTTGATGGGTAATTACCAATTCTCTGCCTTTACTCCAGGTGTGATGGGGATCAGGCAGGAGGGACAGAGTTGTCTCCCAGATACACAGGGACTAGTGGTTTACCTGAGCCCCATTGTTAATCTTACTTGCCCAGGTCATACCTTGCCCTATCTCTCTGAGGACTGGAGGACACTTTTCCCCCCACCTGTCCAGACAAAGACTTTTGCATGGATTACATTCTCAGAGATATACCTGTTAATATGTGCAAGGAAACAATGAATCTAATGCTTATTCAAAGTTCATTCAGATGAAAGAATCCTTATAATTATTATCATTAATTGACATTTTGAGTGACCAGCGGAGACAGAATACTATTAGTCACCATTTAAATGATGTCAGAATTATCATATATTGTGTCCTTTAAAATAAAGCATGTTCTAGTGTTCTATTCTACTTTTGTTAGCAAAATACAGTATGCAAATATCATTGTCTTGTTACTGTTTTATCTATTTCAACTTTAAAATGGGTTAGAGTAGGAAACAAGCTGCAGTCATGGAAAAACTATTGATCTGGACATGGGGGCCATGAAGACAGACAGAGGAATGGATTTTAAGTGTAGGCTGCAACCGTTTTTAACATAACACAGTGGAGGAGCGCTTCCTACCATGGCTCCTGTTCTGAGGTCAAAAGTCTACTACTACATAAGCATTTTAGATTTAATAAGTGCAGCACTGTGACACCTGAAAATTCCAGTGTCTGCTGGAACATGTCGCTGGCTGCCTGAGGCATGAGCTCACTTACCTTGAAAATATGAAAGAAGGCCATACTGAATGCTGTCTAAAATAAAATGGCACCCATTTCCAAACTGCATATCTTGGCTAGAGCATTCAGTACCCTGATAAGTATTTCTATGATTAGGGAATGCCTCTTGTCATGGATCAGGTCCTTTTGACCACAGCCTCGCGCGTAGTGCCCATACTGCCACAATAAGGCCCCTCACAAGAAAATGTAGGCTGCTGAGGCAGACCCAGAGACAGAACTTAAAGTCCCTTGGGTGCTCAGCACAGTTCTCAGCAAACGGAACTTAACTTGGCAAGCACCCGGGCCAGGAAGATAAGAGTAGGGAAACGAGCTGTCACATACACTAAATTAACGAGCACTAAAAACAGGACAAGATAGGATTAGGGAAATGAGCTGTCATATACACCAGTTAACAAGCACCTGGAACAGGGAAAGAAAAAACATAGCTAGCTTTCACATGTGCCAGTCATGTCTGCATCAGGCACTGACCACAAGGCCTTGAGGCAGACATCATGTCAAAAGGAAGGAACCCTAATATGGTACCGGATATCAAATTATAGTATAAACTAAAGCTAAACCCTAATATGGTACCGGATATCAAATTATAGTATAAAACACCCTGAGCCCTAAGCTCGGGGAGGTTCCGTATCAAGATAGAAGGCACGTATCGTCCAGCCTGGCTAAGGGGTTGATCACCCAAGGCGGCCTCCCACCCACCGAATCACGAAAGGGGTGTAGGAATCCGGAGCTTGCTACGCGTTGTTTTTTGTCTGTGTATCGTAATTGTCACTGGGTTTGTAAGTAGTGCTTAATGTATTATTTATCAGCTTAGCAATAGTTAGTTGTATTGTATTAACCATACTGTATAATGGTACCACACCTAGGTCTAAATAAGAACTAGGAATTGAATTGAGGGGTTGTTAAGTGAATAGGCAGACTAATAACTAACTCTACCAGCTTTTCCAAGATAACCATAGAGGGATTGGCTGTAGGAGGTGTTTTTTATTATTATTGTATTGACTTTCTTTAATGTATGTTTTATTTGCATGCTACATTGTCTTAAACAAATCAGAGACAGTGATTTAATATAATCAGATTGTAGTCAATAAAGTTTGGAATTGGTTAAGTACATTTAAGTTCGGGCTTTCCTCCTTCGTGGCCCCAGTCCCTCGCCACAAACACCACCCCTAGACAATCTTTCGAGCCTCCTGGTTCGTCACCTGTCATCCATCTCGTTCCCATCACTTCAAGACCATCCCTCCAACTCTTCTGTGCTAAGAAATCTCTTCATGGTACCGGAAACCTGACAACTCATGCCAAAACACTAACCAGCTCACAAACCTGATATAGCAAAGGGAAACATGAGGTGCTCATGTTATTTCTCACTGCCAGCTGGGCCACAGATGCTGGACCCCTTCCCAGTTTCCATTAACTCAATAAAGTAGGCCCTGTAGTTCACCCAACCTTAAGACAAGTATGTTCTTCACTAGCTATATGGCTGTCAGGAGCCAGGGTTTCCCAGGAAGGTGGAGAATTATCTGTGACTGGTAAATGGGGCAAGCACCTGAAATCAAGATAGAGTGTTGAGCCAATTTAGAGCCATATCCTTGCCCATCCTTGCATCATTGACTGAACAGAAAAGAATGTTAAATGCAGTACAATATTGAAGTCCTGACTTGCCTCATCACCTGAATAGACTTAGCCAACTATTTTATTACTATATGAACAATATTTTCATTGTCATAGCAGAAAAGAACCCTTTGAGTCCTGAATGTCTCTCCACACATAGAAATTGTCATCAATACTGGAATAAAATCAAGGTAGTGTCCCTTGTAATATCCTGAGCCACCCAGTCTTCTAGCCACCTCTGAACAAAGTAGTATATACAAGGACATGTTCACCCTGATGCATTGGGTTGCAATTGAAATTCTCTCCATAGAATCCACTCTGATCAGCAAATTGAAATCTCATTACATTGCTCAAGAAATTTCTCCAGTGCCTCAAAATCTTCCTTAATTTCTCTGCTTACTTTGACTAATGTTGGGGTTTTTGTATCCAAAAGGTGGCCACCCCAGATGGGTTTCATCTGCTCCAAATATAAGTTGAAATAGAATCTCTCCTGATGGTATGGCACTCCAAAGACAGGTTTCCTGGAAAAAGTTGTATATAGGAATCCTGGTGTCATCAGATGCCACCAGTGTGGTATCTTCACAGGTATCTTGTTTTGTGAAATGTTGATAACCTTTTGACTGTGTGCATGTGTTCCCTCTATGTGCTGCTCCAGCTCTGCACAGATAGCCAGCAGAGCAGATACTGAGAGAACCTTCAATGACCACAATATCAGATAAGGGATGAAGGCAAGAGGCCAGGTTCATTGTCAATCTAGCAGATTGTACCAGACCACTAACACATGTGTGTATGGACAATCTTGGTCAGAGGTGAGACTTTCCACTGCTCCCTAGGCCAGACAGAAAGAGTCCCTCCATTGTATATTGTATTTTATATACAAATACATACAAGTTACACATCACCTGGGTGTCACCCATTACCTTACAAATGTTGGTTTTATCAAAACATCCGTATACACCATGCTGTCATCCTGTTCTATGATTCTGTCTCCCCCATGCTCATCTATAGTTTCATTTTCATACCTTTGAATCACCTTCAGTAATTTCTTTTCCATTTGTCTTGACTGCTTTAATAACATCCTCATTTGCATGAGACAATTGTGATTTATGTAAAAAATTCTCTTCAGGTGAAATGGGGATCAGTGTTTTTATTAAAGAGTTATAAAGGGAGATGGGTTCCTTATAAATATCAAAATGTGATACCAAGATAGCCATCCTCACCTTGATTGCCACTTCAAATCCCACTTATTTTGGTACTAATATATTTTACTAAGATTTTAAAATTACTTATCCAATTCTCTGAGTGAGACTATACAAATAACAAGTCATATAAATAAGCCAGTAATAAATCATTAACGATCCTCGCTCAAATACTTGACAATCAGTAATAAATAGTAATCCTCTTCAACACACCTGTACTCCCCTAAACAACATCCTTCTCAACTAACTTTGGAGGTTATTTAGACTTTGCAACTTCATAGAATCATAGAATCGTGGAACTGGTAAGGACCATGAGAGGTCATCAAGTCCAGTCCTTGACAGCAAAAGGCTCAGATACCTCCCCAATCAGCTTCTTGAGTATTCTAGGATACATTTCATCAGGCCCTGGTGACTTGCAAACATCTAACTTTTCTAAGTACTTTTCTAAGTAACTTGGTAAAAGGTCAACCAATTCAGGCATTTTCAGATAATAGGAAGATTCAGGTTCCAAAGTAGAGTTCCTGCCTTGAGAAAAATGGTTTGCCTGTTAATCCTTCATGGTTAAACTAAGCATCTATTAACTCATGTCTCTTCTGTGAACTCAGCCTCATAGAATCACACAAGGAGAGGAATAATTTCACCATTTTATTAACATGTGGTTATTGGATGGCTTGATGGTATCAGTCTCCTAGGAAGAGATTGTCTTTACAAAAGCTACCCATGTCTATAGGCTATATGATTCTTCTAAGCCTTTTGCAAACATAACCCTCCCAGTACTCCTTTGAGTTAGGTCAACATGCACAATTATCTTCCATTTTTTCTTTAGGAAAACAGGTAAGTTGAGCCTCACATTTTCAAAAGTGACTTCTAATTTTTGGTCAGGCTATTATTGTGTGTCCAACTTGAAACAGGAACAAGGCAGATGCACATTGCAGGACAATGCAGATGTCTACAGTGTCCAAAGAGCTGGAAATAATATGGCAGACACACAAGGACCTCCATGAGGGTTTCTCTTTCTGAATGTACCTTAGAAATGTCGACAAACAACCAATATTTTTCCTGTATGTCAATTTACAGATGTAATTTCAACTTTTACTCCAAATTTCCTCCAGATGAGATTAAAAATGGCCAGGAGACCAAAGATAATATACATATTTAGCAAATAAAATCCAACTCAATGTCAACTATAGCAGTACTACCACTGCCTTTATAAGTCATTATTATACTCAATGTGCATTAAATATGAGTATATGAGTTTAAAGATTGTGATAAGCAAACTTTTTTTTCATAAAATGGGAAAGGTAGAAGAAATAGGAAATAAAGAGACAGATAAAGTGTGGTCGTGAAGTTTTAGGACCTGATCTTGAAAGTTGTTCCAGACCAGACTGCTGCACCTGTGCAGATATAAAATGCTCTGCCTGGGTGCAGGAGACACTCAATGCAGATCAACTTCTAGACTGAAGGCCAGAATTACCAGCTGAAACCAGTTGTTATATTTATAAAATTAAACTCTAGCTAACCTCAGACAAGCAAGGTCAAGGACACAATAGAAATTAATTGGACAAAGTTAGGATAATGGAAAGCTGGATAGTTGAAAAGGGAGTTTCAGTTCATGAGTGAAGAAGTGGAGGAGGAAAGAAAGAAAAAATATTAAAGCATTAGATTGCAAGAAGATGAATGCTGCCAATTATGAAGTCAAATAGCGTAAGTAGTACTTAGAGCACCAAAAACTAGACCAATGGAGCTATTTATTCTATTTATTTTATAAGAAAATACATTAGCCAGATATCTTCCACCAAACTCTTAATATCTAGGTGAGAGTGTAGCTGATTTATCTGCAACCAGTACGTCAATTATAAGATAGATTTACACTTTTCTTCTGTTAGAATAATTCATGAACCAATTTTGATTTCTATATTTAGTGAATACTTTGAGAATAAATTTCAGCCCAGTGGTTATGGGTGGAACCAATTGCTTTCACTGTTTATTATTTGCTGTGTGTGACTAATCACCTAATTCACACAGTACTGTTTCTGTGCTGTGACTGGATAATGGAAAGTTTTGAACAGGAGAATATCAGGTGTGGACTTTTGGGGAAGAAATTATGTGGAAAACATGTAAAAAGTACAGTTCAGAAAGAACACAGTGGGATAGTTTGAAAAACAAACACTTAGAATAATAATAAGTGTTCCTATCATCACTTTAGTCTCTGTGTTGTATCCCTTTCTTCCTATATGGATGACAATACCCATTGTTTCAAGGACTGGATTTTCTATGTGTTTGTGTGGGAACAACAGGACTGCAATACTGACTGGAATATTTAGACACTATATAATTTCAATATTAAACAACAATAATAGATACTTTAAACCAATCTGTAATCACTACCATTTGAATAAAATTTATCATGGCAATTTTAAGAAAAAATATTTTAAAAGTTCAATTTGAATAAATTCAAGGGGTCCCTTCAGATTAAAGTAGCTCCTGAAATTAGAATATTTATTCAGATGTAAAATCCTATTGACTGATATCCAGGCTGCATTTTCCCTTTCATAGTAACCTTAACTCCTTCCTTAATGATAACAGTCTATAAGAATATGAATATTATGATTGGTCATTGGCTGTCTAAGAACACAGGAACTATAATATATTAATGCAAGTATCCTTTTACTGACAGTAGCCAATATAAAATATAAATCCCTTGGAAATAGCACTATGAGATAAAGTGTCCATAAGCGAAACTCCTCCTTAGCCCTACTGAAAGCTGTCTTTTGTCCTGAATCAAGCCTTTCCAAGCTTATGTTTTTGTTGATTAATAAACTCTTGATATGGAATTCTTTGTAGGTATTCTCATTAGCCACATAAATATCCAGTCCTTTTCATGAATACTCTTAAGCTCCTTGCCTCAGTTGTATATGTGGCAATGTGTCTCATAAGCTATTCGGCATTTGCTGCTAATATATGCATTCTGTTAGCAACATTATGCATGTTTAGCTCTTTTTTCCCCCACTTTTCTTCTTAAATGATTTTCTGCAGCAGTCTAATCATGGTAGTTGCACTTCTCTGAAGTCCCCTCAGTGTGTCCCTTTCTTATCTGCTCATGAGAGTCTGATTTTGAGATGCTGACAAATGAATATTGTGTTTTACATGTAGTTTTAACAGAGCAGCACTGGCCATCACCTACAGTCCTCAGCTAAAACCTCTCCAACGCATCATCAGTGATCTACAACCCATCCTGGACAATGATCCCTCACTTTCACAGGCCTTGGAAGGCAGGCCAGTCCTTGCCCACAGACTGCCCGCCAACCGGAAGCATATTCTCACCAGCAACTATACACCTCACCATAGTAACTCTAACTCAGGAACCAATCCATGCAACAAACCTTGGTGCCAGCTCTGGCCACATATCTACACCAGCAACACCATCACAGGACCTAACCAAATTAGCCACACCATCACTGGTTCATTCACCTGCACATCTACCAATGTAATATACGCCATCATATGCCAACAATGCCCCTCTGCTATATGCATCGGCCAAACTGGACAGTCCCTACGTAAAAAAATAAATGGACACAAATCAGATATTAGGAATGGCAATATACAAAAACCTGTAGGAGAACACTTCAGTCTCCCTGGACACACAATAGCATTCCACGAGGAGTAACAGTAGTTCGAATTAGGATCTTTAATTCGAACTACCTAGTCCGTGCCGCGTGCAGCCACGGGCATGGAATTCGGACTAAGGGGGATTTAAAAATGGCGGTGCCCGGGAACATGCAAATGAAGCCCGGGATATTTAAATCCCGGGCTTCATTTGCAACTCCGCTTGCCCTCATTACTCTACCTAACTCGAACTAACGAGCTAGTGTAGCCGTACCCTAAGGTGCTACAGGACTCCTTGTCATATTAACAGAGTATATGTCTACACTGTGCCTGTGATGTGTGATTCCGGGTGTGCGTAGAAAGACTCTCTCTAACTCTGCTTGAGCTATCAAACTAAAAATAGTAATACAGATGCTGTGGCACAATTGATGGCTCAAGCGACCCTAAAAACCACTGAGTTGCAGAGGCTTGAGATCAGTTTTAGTGTTTTCATTTGAGAGAGTTAGCGCAAGTCTATCTACCATGCTGGGAATCAGAGATGGAGTATAAACATGCCCATAGACCAGGTTGGACAATAATTTTTGATGGGAAGGGGGGCACTCCAAGATTTTGGAAAGTGGTTGAGAGCCACACTCTTTCAGGATATTAATAGAGGAATTCCGGGGTCTGGGATGGAAGTTGGTGTAGAAGGGAGCTTGGGGTAACGGACTGGGATGCAGGAGGGAGAATGCGGTCTGGGAGGGAGTTTAGGTAAAGGAGGCAGTTGTGACTGGAATGCAGGATTTGGGGATGTGACCTAGAGTAGGAGGGGGTTGTGATCTGGGGCAGGAGATTAGGGTGTCAGATCTAGAAGGGGGTATGGGTGCAGGAGGGGGGGCCGAGGGTTTGGGTATGTGGAGGGGGGCAGATGTTTGGGGAAGGGAAGGGCTGACGTGCCAGAGGCAGGTTCTGGCTGGGAGGCACTTATCAGCAGAAACCTGAGGCAGACAGTTTGCTGAAGGCTGCTCCACGCGGCTCCGCTCCAGGCATGAAAGGGAGGGGGAGGGATTCGAGGAGGAAGGGAGAAGGCTTCCTATGCTGCCCCTGCTCCCAGCAAAAATTCTCAGCTCCTATTGGCTGGAAACTGAGAGATTGGCCATTGAGGGGAGCTAAGAGATTTTGCTGAGGGGTGAGAACACTTCTGAGAACGCTCCTCCCACCCTAGCCGTCTGGAATGGAGAACAGCTGGCTTTTTTTAAGTGTGAGCTGTTCTCTGCCTAAGGGTTCCAGCAAGGTGGCCACGGGCCAGATCCAGTGGCTTGGAGGGCTGGATTTGGCCTTCTGGCAGCCTCTTGACCACCTCTGCCATAGACAGAGATAAATGCCTCTCTGAGCAATAACTTCATGTTTCTGCATATGAAACCCAAAATTGTGTTGGCCTTTTTCCTTCTGTGTTATCATCTTTAGATCTGAGAATGAAATGGTTTTCACATCACAGGGGGGGAGGAAGGAATGAGAAAAAATAGTCCTGCCCAATTAAGACAAAAAGATTTAATTTTAAACATAATTGTAAACCCACAGCCTTAAAGAATTTATGGTTTGGGTCAATGGAAATATTTTGTTTTGATTTTGACTTTTAAAACTATCATTAGCTTTATTTTCCAAACAAAAGTTATTCAGAACTCTAAACATGGATTTTTCAAGTTGAAAAATATAGAGTGGGACTGTACCAAGGTTGCACTCACCTCTCTCAAGTGCCCTGGACCAAATGAGTATGCATGCCCTCTCTCTTTGGTGACTCGGCCCTTTATCCAAGTCACAGGAATTCTGTATTGAAATGACAAGGGAAGCCTCTTCTGGGGTACTAGTCCAATAGAAGCCTCTCTCAGTACCCTCAGTAAAGTCTTGTGCTGTTTGTCCCCACTCTGAAACAGAGTGGAACCTCAATGCTCTTTCCCTAGAGACAATGTCTTCACTCTCTCACTCTTTCTGGCCCCAGCTCTTCAGCTGGGTTACTATATTTCATTCTCCACCCTCCTCCAAGCTGCCTCACTGTCCAGGTCACTTCTGTCAGTGGCTAATGGGGGGTTTGATGGAAGACACAGGCCTGCCCTCTACTCCAGTTACCAATCCAGAGACCCTTTAGATAGCAGCTGCCTGCAATACACGTTTAAATAACTGTGTTGCTGCTATAATTCTCTGGATCACTTCCTCATTGCTCCAGCACATTCTTCACCCTTCCCTCAGGCTCTTTTCCCAGCGGAGTCCTAGGTGCCAGCTCAGAGCTCCACCTCTAGCAGTTCCAGCAAGGAACTCCTCCCACTCTGGCCTGCAGCCCTTTTTTATACAGACCTGCTAGTCCCTCGTTTGCTGCTTCCCACATAACAACTCTAGGCAGGTTGGAGGACCTCTCTACTACTCCTTCCTGGGGCAGGATGTGGCAGGACCATAAGGCCTCCCATAGGGGGGCTCAGTACATAGTCCACATCACCGCAGGGACATTTAATCAATTTCAAACCTTTAAAAAAAATCAAAATAAGAAATTAATCAAAACTGACCTATCCTGTGAACTGCTGTGATTTGATGAACTAGCATTTTCCAATGACAAATAAATTTAATTGAAAAGTTCTTGACTATCCCTATCACATTGCAAAGCCATATTTAAATATTGCCCCACTTTTTAATGTTTGTTTTCTAGGATGTTCTTCTCTGAATGAAAACTAATTTTTAAGTTAAAATTCTCTTAATTCCACCTTCACCCCCCCCAAATTCTTTATTTCTATCCACTTCAGTTTCATTTGTATAACGACTCAGTTCTCGCAGATGTTCTCCAAACCTTCCAATAGCAAATTTCATTAATGCACTGTTTACTTGCACTTTCAAATGTTTAATGAAGTTGTTAAATAAGACCAGACCTAACACTGACCCCTGTGGCAATACATGACACTTCCCCTTAACTTGATACATTGTTGTTCGACATTACACTTTGTTTGCACTCCCTCAGCCAGTTTTAATTCAATGAGTGTTCATATCCAATTCAATTTGAATTAATTATATAAGATTTCATGAGACACTTTATCAAATTCTTTATTAAAACCAAATATATCACATCCAGTGTATTTCCATCATCTCCTAATTATCTAATTCCATACAAACTATGACATGGTCTTCATAAACCCATGCTGCTTGTTCTTCATGGTTCTATTATTCTTTTTTTACATCAAATTCATATGTGATATAATTCCATTTACTTCAATTTACCCTAAATCTTTAGTAATTTTCTTCTTTAACAGCAGTTGTATTATTTTATTAGAACAAATATGAAGAAAATTTAGACTTTTAAGAGAATAATTATTAAGATTGTTGTAAAAATTATATCACATTTGGTTTTATGAGCTAAAGTACAATACGGGTTGCATCTCCATAGTCAGGCACCATCGGGACCTGAGTGGTTCCGAACCAGAGAGTTCGCCAAACCGGGGAGGTCAATGCTCCCCTGCTGGCTGGCCCACTCCTAGACTTCCAAGGCTGGGGCTCCCACTCACTGCTGCAAGGAGTTCCCTGGGTTCCCCCGCCGGGGTCACATGGACGCCACCAGCCCTGCTGCCACTGGGGATTTCCCAGGGCTCTCCCACCAAGGCTCACCTGCTGCCGCCCAGCCCCGCTACTTCCAGGGGGTCTCTGGCTGAGCCCACCCCAAGCACAACAGCCACCCCACCACCGGGGATTCCAGGAGGTCCCTGGCTGAGGCTTTCTGGACACCTGGCCCTATTGATGCCAGGGGTTCCATGGCCCCACCTGATCCTGATAACGCTGGGGAATTCCCTGTTCAGGGGGTTGTGGGGGTGCTGCCTGCCTGCCCACCCACCTGCCCACTGCTACTAGTGGTTTCCTGGGGTTCACTAGCTGGGGCTGCCTGACCTCCACTGGGGCTGCCACCACAGCCAATCCTGCTCCTACCAGGGGTTTCCCAGGGCTGCCAGGCTGCCACCTGGTCCTGCTGATCCTGGGGATTTCCCAGCAAGACTGGGGCTCCCCAGACGCCACCTGGCCCAGCCACTGCTGTCCAACCCAAGACTCCCCAGCTCTGTATGGCTCCCACTCTCTGCCTCTGGGGCTCTTTTTCACTGAGCCAGAAGCCCTTGATTTGGGAGGGTCACCCTGTATTGTGGTTAAAGACTGGGAGTATAGAGGTGCCAATTTAATTGTGACTCTGTCATGGACAACATTTTTGGTCTCATTTTCTCTATGTAAAATTGGGATAATACTTGTCTGCTTCCTATGACTGGTCTGAGTTTATTTTTTTTTAATCAAACTCTCACTTCTTGTAAATCAGCATACAGGCAATGTTTAAAAAATTATGTAAATACATAAGTAATCCCATTGTTTACTATGTGACCTCTGACATCTAACTTGTGAATGTCTAAATTGTGTTTATTACAATATTGTAGCCAGGTTGGTCCCAGGATTCTAGAGAAACAAGGTGAATGAAGTAATATGTTATATTGGATTGAATTTTGCTGGTGAAAGCGACCCACTTAAGAGTCTTTTTCAGATTCATAGAAAAAACTCTGCATGCCCCCCAGAATCTTGTCTTTTTCATGGAGATTGGCTCAGTAAAAATATCTTACCTTGTCTCTGAGACTAACACAACATAACATAAGTGGTGTTTGTTACAATTTGTACCAAAGCAAATTTCCGAAAACTCATGCCAGTAACACTCCATATTATTTTAAAAGAAAAATCTACAAAAACATATGGACTGCAACTGTATTTAACATTTATTTAGAGGAGGTTATACTTTTCTTAAATACAAAATTGCATGCAGAGATGGCTACTATAAAATCATAGTGGCCCACACTATGGCTACTTCTACACTGCACAGTTATTTCAGAATAAACTATTTTGGAATAGTTATTCTGAAATAGCTTATGTTGAACGAGTATGTCTATACCGCAGGGAAGCCTCAAAATTAATCCAAGGCAGGCTTCTCTAATGTAGACATGCTATCTCAGTTTAGAGCCCCAGGAGGAATATATTAGAATGGCCACGATGAGGGGCTATTTCAAAATAGCAGAAGTGGAGTTTCTACACAGCCCATAATCCAAAATAGCTATTTCAGAATCAGCGTTATTCTTCGTAGAATGAGATTTACAGATGTCGGAATAAACCATCCATGATTTCAAAATTATTTTGAAAGAACAGAATTGCTGTGTAGACGCTCGCATAGTTATTTTGGAATAACTGCTGTTATTCCGAAATAACTTTGCTGTATAGACACACCCATGAATCCAGGTAGTCCTATCTTTCTCTGTGATAGTGGCAGCTGCTTCACAGGAAGGAACAAGAAATTCTGTAGTTGGTAAATATGGAATAATAAATATGTTTTAAAAGAAAATTTCCTTCAAACCTCAAAACATTATTGGTTGACTTATGCCAAGAAGGATAGAAATTTATATTCCTTTTGTAACAACTTCTTCTCCTTGTGCTTCTCTATTTCCAAACTTCTTTTTAAACTTTTTATTATAATTCTGGGTATTCTATTATTATAAATGTTAGCATTTTGAGTCCAATGATTTTTAAATGTTAAATTGTGCAGTGTGTGAAAAGAATAGATTTACACTGTATACCTTTCATTTTCCCTGAATGTCTACTTGCTTTTAGATTATCATATTATGGTCAAAAGCCTAACCAACAGTGGGGCCCCACTGTGCTTGACACTCTACACACAGAGAACAAAAGATGGTCCTGCTCATGAAAAGTTTATACTCTAAATAGAAAAGCCAAATGTTAGGAAGGGGTTTATACAAAAGCAAAGTGGATGATGAAATAGTGGCAAATATCACATTACTACCACATTTTTCCTTAGATAAATGAACAGGAATGGGAAGGCAAGAGTGCTTGGCTTCACTGTGGTGGTAGGAAGTGGAGTCTCTTGGGGCCAAGGCACTCTGATTCTTGCTGCCACAGTGAAGTTGAGCAATGCTGGCTTAGAGATGGTAGCGTGCAGAGCAGAGCAGGCTTCTGGACCTCTTCGGCTCCTGCTGCCATGGTAACTGGTGTGGGGAGCAAAACCCCTGCTGCCTTCTTGTGCCAGGTTTCTATAGGATGGTTGAAATGGCCACCATTTCCAAGTGCTGAGCATGGAGAGGGCATGCCAAACTGTTCTATTCAGGGAGACAGCTCTGGTATGGAACTGGGAAAGAGAGTTTTGGTGCAAACAGCCCATTAGCACTGGGTAAAAAAGGTCTAGCCCAAACTTTAGAAAGTTCTCAGAATGTCCAGAGGTACAAAGCTCCCTATTTTGGTTGCTTCTGCTCCTATTGGCTATACTCTGTGGCTAGCTCCTTTCTGCAAGGAAGGAAGGAAGGAAGGGGAAATATTACTTAAGTCCTTGTGCCCCCAGAATTTTAATCCGTTGACATCTCTCCTTACCTGCTTTCTCTATAACAGTTCATTATTTTAGAAACTCTCATCGTGTCTCTTTATTAATTTTCTCTTTCAGAAATCCTGTTCCAATTTTCCATTCTTTCTCCATGCCCACAGTTTTTCTTGCCACACCTCTCCAAAGCATACATTGTTTCAGTCTAAATAGGTTAGATAGTCAAATGTGTTCCAATTGATTTCTCTTATTCGGATGCTTAAAGAAGGTATGCCAATCCATATTAACAAACAGAGAATTATTATGATAATATTAGAGATATAGGAGAGAAAATTACAATTTCAGGCTCTAGTCATGCAATAATTCAAGTCCACACTTAACTTTATGCATTTTGAGCACATTTGAACATGAATAAAATTTTGCTGCATTTGCACCTTATTCACTGTATATGCATTCTTCTATAAAAGAGAAATGAAAAGCTCTAAATATGATGCTACACCAAGATCAAATGGGAAGAGTAAAGAATCTATCAATGTCTATGCCACTAAAATACAAAATAAATGTGCTATAATGCTAAAAAATCATCCTGTGACAAAATATCTGGGCATAAACAATATTTCTGATAACTTCCACTTCAAATTCTTTCTCAAGACCCATTTCTACTACCTAAAAAGAGCCAGAAATGATGGCTTGGCTGCAAGGAAGTCCGTTTAACTAATATTAGTTGATTAATTAATTAAACTTAAGCAATCGGCAAATAAATAAGTTGTATCTGTTGTATCACCCAGACTTTTGGGATCTTTGTTTTCTTTTCTTATAAATTGTCTGAGGCAGGGAGTATGAAGAAAGTAGGAAGAGAAGTTGAATTTTTTTGATGGTTTAGTCAGACTTTATATAAAACTTAGAATAATAATGCTTTTGGAAGATTATTGAACTATGCAACAAAGACCCTTTTCTAGTACTGATGATGTCAGTTTCAATTACTATAATAAGAGGGCATTGATTTATATGAAAGAAAAACAATTCTGAGTAAAAACCAAGAGCCATTTCTTCATGCAGAGTATCATAATGTGTTAGTCTTTTATAACGGTATTCAACCTGGCTGAGCTAGAAGAAGTGAAAAGGGGGAATTACTGCATGACCCATTAAATCCTGGGTAATCAATGGAATTTAGAAAGGGATTGAGATAAATAATTTTTTCCTGTCTATGGGGAACTTCAATTTAAATGCTTAAGGCCTGGTTCCACAACAGAAGTGAACTATTGTGAAGCTGAGCATCACAGCAATTGGGAAAATTATTGATTCACAAATCCTGAGTTAGGCATCTAGTCTGCTTATGGAATAAATGGGGAGAGAGAGGTTTCCACACAGTCAGCCTTTTCCTCTGATACTGTGAGAGCAACACCTATGTTAGCTAATGGAAGATGCCAGTGAGGGCACGCCTACACTGCAGGGCAAAAATCAGATTAAGCTACTCAACTTCAGCTATGTCAATTGCATAGATGAAGTCAAAATAGTTTAACTCGACTTTTGGCACTGTCTACATAGCAGGAAGTTGAAGGAAGAACACACTTCTTTTGACTTACCTTATTCCTCGTGAAATGAGGGTACAAAAGTTGGAGCAAGAAGTCTGCCATCTCAAAATTATTTTGCAATAACGGCTTGCTGTGTGGACACACACTTTGTTATTTCAAAATAACATCAGTTATTCCAAAATAATGGTGCTCTATAGACGTACCCTGAGAGAGGTGTCTGCTAATGTAACACGCACACTAGCTGAGCATAGTGTACTGCCCTACCTAGTGGCATCAAGATCACTTATAGAGAAAATAATGAGTCTGCTCTACAGTTTTAGCTGAGAGACAGCAGACTTTTAGCTCCAGAAGTCCCAGTTTCGGTTTCACCTGTCGGCGTTATACTAAGCTATTCCCCTTTCTCATGACAGCACCCATCTCTGCTCAAGAGTCACAGCTAGGAAGTCTCTTTGGAGTTGAGCATTGATGATGATTGTGCAAGCAGTCACAGAAGAGAAACACTTTCCGCATTGCTTTTAGACTAGTGGTTAGTATGCTGGGTTCATAGAGACATGAGGGAATTTATATAGGGATCTGTTGCCTTTCAAGTGACTGAATTAATCACTGGGCTATTGGATATTTTGATATGGGGAACCCTCAGCCTCTTCGTTTCAAGGTGTTCACTCTGGATAATTAATTAAAGAATCATTCAGTCAGGGAGACTGGATTTTCAGTCACTCACATCTTGGGTGGTGCCAACGTGATGGTTATGGTATCAGTTATGATACCAGGTTATGGTACCAGATTATGGTATCAGTTTCGTATTTTACTTGCTCTCATTCACTCACTCTTGGTCCAAATTACTCTATTTTATTCAGAGGGGAACAGTTTGAACAGGAGAGATGAGGAACTTCCTTCAATCAGACTATCCAGTAGTCTGGGGGTCAGGGTACTTTGAGTAGCGGGAGACTCCTGTATTGAGACCCTTATTCTCCCACCAAGGATTTCAACAAGGGTTCTCTGATATTCAAGGTGACTGCCCTAACCATTGGATTAGAAGTTATAAGGAATGTCCTCATCTTCTCTGCCTCTTTTGGGTGAACTTGGATGAGCTGCTCAAAGAGCACCTAACTTATTGGGTCCCACACCAAATTTAGGCAGCTGGTCTTTCATCTGGTTTGTGCATCACTCTGGGAAGTACATAGGCTTCCAGATACCTAGAAGAAGGAAGCAATGACCATGTTCAGAAGCTACAGCATGGGAGCTTTTACTACAAAAATTTAGGTATCAAGTCAGTTTAGTTGCCTGCAAGGCTCAGTGGGAGATTTGGGAATCACAATGTGGCATAAAATTGAGACTTTTTTTGAACCTAACCCTAATTAACCATATTTGCCTGTATTTTTGAACAGTGAATCCTAGGCTATGTCTAAACTGCAGAGTTTTTCTGGGATACCATAGGTATCCAGGGAACATGTCCGCTTTTTCGGAACAGTTTCTGAAAAAAGCGGGTGCATTCTTTCGGCATCCCTGTATTCTTCATTTTATGAGGAATAAGGGATATTCCAAAACAGGAGGTTTTTCTGACATTTGGCCCCATGTAGATGGGCCAAATGTCAGAAAAGCCTCTTCCGAAAAAACAAGCAGAAAAAGATATGCAAATTGCGATTCACAATTTGTGTTTCTTTTTCTGAAAAAAAACAGCAGTGTAGACATAGCCTTAGAGGTTTCTATGAAAAATAAAGCAATACATGAGGGGAAAGAACAATACTCCTTATATAACAAGGAAATGGACAATTCAAAATCCATTTTTATGTTACCAAATATATTGCAAAAATAGTGTAGAGCACTAACGTACATAAAATATGAATATCACATTGACTTTACATTAATTCAGTGTACTGTCCTGCTGCTTATTGTGTAATTATACCACTATACCAACACTTTTGAGATGAGATAGGAGATTTAGTTATCCTGTGAAGAGACAGATAAGAATTGCCTACAACTATCTTTTTAATTGAGGGAGATATTAAATTATTCATTTTTACTCTGTACTCAAAAACTAGACTACTTCCCACTCTTTTTTATTTGCTTTTTTTTACTGGTTGATATTATAACATGCACTTATGCCTTTAAAATATAGGTTCTTCACAATACATAACTATTGTACTATAAAATTAGAGGTTAAGCCGGAGTAAATCAACACAGCTCTCCTAAGCTCATCGCTAAAGGTTTTTCTAAACTAGAGTTTTTACCTCAAATTAATTGGTTGCCATTTAACTCAAAGGAGGTAAAATATTTGAAAACATTAGTCTTGTCACTCCCTAAATGTTTGTTGCGGGCTTCAGTTGTTTGCATTTTCCCCTATGGATCAAGCTATATAAAATGTATTTGAACATAATATTTATTTAGTTGTTTAGTTATGTAAGAACAGCCTAAACAAATACACCTTCATGACTACTACCCCTATTCTCAGGAGGAACTTACATTCTCCTGTCCAAAGTCAGGGCAAGCCCCTGATTTCTTATGCATGGCCTACATACAGGATTTGTACCAGTATAACTATTTTGGGTAGGGTGTGACTGTTTGTTTAGCCTCTACATAATTCCATGGGTATAACCCTTAGCATGGATGCAGGTACAACAATATGGGAAAAAACCTTTGCACTTTTATGTTCGTATAACTGTGTTTACATAGCTGTAATGGTTTAACAAAAATGGTACAGTTAAAGTGGTAAATCTTTTGTATGTAGATGAATTCTTGCACCAGATTTTCAAGACTTGAGTTGAGAAGCCTGTCTAGACTATTTCTAATTTTCTGTGACAGTGACACAGAAAACATCAACATTTAACACCAAAATTACAACAATTAAATCAATATTGTAGTCAGAAATGCTTTCCTGGACTAATGGTTGGCTTAAATATGAGAATGGTTACTACAGATGGTAGCAAAGACATCACAATGGCTGCCTTGAAGTCATTGCTAGAATGATTCTAAATTGTTTTAATGGTAATTAATGGAGGTGATCAACTCTAGATGTTGCACCTACTGAAGTTTAATTATCCCCAGACTATCCTTCTAACGGATCTTCACTTCATACACAGTACTTTAAAAAACTAGCATGTTCCAACGATTTACTTGATGCCCATTAAATGGACATTGTATTCATGTTTAGCTACAGTTGAAGATCACATTTTTCTGTTAGTTTATGCAGTTAAATAGGCATTCCTCTTACAGTTCTCAAAAATCAGGCACCATATCTTATGTTTTAGGGTATGTCTACACATCAAAGTTAATTTGAAATAACAGATGTTATTTCAAATTAAATTTAATAGCGTCTACACCGGCAAACCATGTAAATAAATAAATTTGAAATAGCAGCGTGCTTAATTTGAATTAGTTAAACCTCATTCTACAAGGAATAATGCCAAATTCGAAATAGCTTATGCAAAATAAGCGCTGTATAGATGCTTATTTCGAAATAGGGGACCTCCAACCCTTCCCAGGGAGCCCTGGTGGCCACTCTTGGCCAAACCAGGGAAACTCCTCTCCTCTCCCCCAGCCCCGGAGCCCTTAAAGGGGTAGACTCTGGCCACACTGCATGTGCCAGCTACAGGCCTGCCAGCACAGAGCCAGCAGTCACTGACCCTGACCCAGTGGCCCCAATATGAGCCAGGCAGCCAGATCCAGCCAGCCCTCCACCACCCAGTCCCCCAGCTCCCAGGAGCCAGCCAGGGGCCAGAGAAGGGGGGGGACTTCCTGGACTACTGCGGAGATCATGGACCTCATTGAAGTTTGGGGGGAGGCCTCCAACGTGCATGATCTCTGCACTAGACAGAGGAACGTGGCCGTCTACAGCCGCATAGCTGCCACCATGGCCACAAAAGGCCACATGTGCACCCAAGAACAGGTGCAATTGCGGCAGGGATATGCCAGGGCCACATGGGGCAGCTCCCCAACAGGGGCACACACCTGCCCCTATTTTGAGGCCCTGGACCGCATGCTGGGGGGCGGGAGGGTCCATGCCTCCCCAGGGGGCAGTGATCCAGGACCAGAGGGCCCTGACCAGGGCGCGGAGAAGAAGCCGCCACGGAGGATGCCACGGAGGGTGCCACACTGTCCGGACTCTTGAGCTGTCCCAGCAGCAGAGTCACCAGGGTGGTCTGGGGAGGTAGGCAAGCAAGCAGGGAAAGCTGAGAACCGGCCGTCCAGGGGGGTCCCTTTAAGCACAAGCCTCAGATAGCCTCAGACAGCAGCCACACAAAGCAACTACTGACCTGATGCCCTGCCAGAACCGGTTTCAGCTGGCCTTAAATGCGATTCAGCGACCAATCAGTGTGGACATGCTATTTCGATTTAGCAAAAAGCTATTTCAAATTGCATTTTGTGTATAGACGCGTTATTTCGAAATAACTTATTTCAAATTAGCTATTTTGAAATAAGATATTTCGAAATAACGCTGTAGTGTAGACATACTCTTTGAGAATTATTGACTGGAACATAGATTTAATTTTTTGTATATAGATCAATCCTTGCATTGCTGTAGGCCTTGCATTAATGCATTATTTAAAGGCCAGGTTAACACAGCTTACTTTGGAATAAAATCTAGTGACACTAGGCTTGTCTCCCATTGAACCATTTACCTTACGGTTGCATGTGAGCCTAAGGTCAAATGAGGTGGTTCTTGCCTGGTATTGGCTCTGATTGATTCTTTCACATATTGTACACATTATTACAATGCAAATGTATTTTAAAACATTCATATTAACAATTTATTTCACAATTAACTCCCCACTTTTTCAAAATACAAAATATTTTCCTTAAGTTTTGAAACCCTGCGCTCCTGAAAAATACAAACATAAGAGAAAATATTCAGTAAATACACGAGAGTGACCTTGCACTGTTTACAGACACAGCTATACTCTCTATGGGAGAGAGAGCCACCAGTGGCTTTACAAAGATACAGTGGTTTCACCTGGACTTCAGATATGCTTATTTAAAAAAGAGGTAAAGAGACATTGCTGAGAACCCATACACATACCTCAATATATCCCACTATGTTACTTTACCCTCCATGTTTTTTCATTCCCAAGTGGTATTCTCAGTGTATCCCAAGTCTCTTACTACAAAAGGTGGGTCAGGAGAGGCATGGGTGAATTGGCTGGGCCTGTTGCAGAAGTTATGATGGATCTCATCCATCCCCCCAAAAAGGCCTGGACCACTCTCACAGGAAGTAGAAAGAGAGTAAACCAAAACATGCCATCATAAAGAACAACAACAACAAAAACCTTTAGCCCCTGATCCCACAAAATATTTAAGCATATAGCTTAAAGCATCTGAGTCATCCCATTGACTTAACAGGGTTATATACTTTAGTGCTTTGTGGGGGCCTTAATCTGTTAATAAGAAATGGTATAAATGTAATGTGCGTCCTTTTAAAGGCAAAATGGATAATGTTATTTTATATAGCACTCCTAATTGTTCAGCTTTCATTTACAATGAGAAAGTTTGCATAAGAAGTCAGCCCTCACTTTTTCCTTTAAGCAAATTTATTTTACAGTATGGATTCTTCATGCCATTGTTTGTTACAGTCTATTGTAATTCTAACTAAGACTCAGTGTTTTCTGAAATGTGTTTATATATTTTTTTTTTTAAATTTAAATTATCAATAAGTCAACTAAAGTTATCTCTGTAATTTTTTTATGCTGACATGTGAAGGACATTTTGGTATCAGTATTGCATTGTAGAAAACAGTTTAGTAGCCTTCCATTAAGTAGATTGAGCAGCTAATCATATTGGGGGCTCTGGGCCAGATTCTCTATCTAATGAGCTTCACCTGGGCAGAGTACAGAATCCTGGTTCTCAGGGAGCTGTTTACAATTTCCTGAAGTTCTCCCTGGCCCCAGTACCGAAAGCAAGATAGAGCTACATCAGTTTACTATGATTTCCAAGGGACTATACACCAGCTGGATCCCTTATACCTCAAAAAATGAGGTTAACAGGATCTTGCTCAAAACGGGGGGGGGGGAGGGGTGTCTACACAGGGCTTTTTATCGCAAAAACCTCTTCCGCAAAAAGGAGCAGAAGAGAATATGAAAATGAGAGTACGAGATTTGCAAATGAGCACAAGATTTGCATTTCCTCTTCTGAAAAACTGCCACAGTATAGATGTAACCTGTCTCTAAGACTTCTGGAAACAGCTCTATGCCAGGGCTCCTATGTAGGTTTCAGATCCATTTGAGACACTAAAATAGCACAATGGGAGTGGCTCAGGGCCTATAATATAGTCCTGTGAAATGTTTTTCACTCAAGCACATTTACATCATATATTTTAAGTAACATTGCACAGTGTACACCTTCCAAAAAGATAACCTGTGAATGAGAACTTTCAAGGTACATTGAATAAATAAATAAAAAGTAACCAAAGACTCTGTACTTTGAGTTCAAACATTCATCCAGACATATATATGTTTCCATAATGTCTTGACAGTTGTTGACAGTTGATTTTCACAGAGTGAAATGTCCTTGTTCTAGTCCTACACTACAGTGCAGAGAAAGAAAGTAGTATAAAGTACCCCGTTACCTCCAATACCTTCCTTTTAAAAAAGTGTGGCTTGCAGCTTGTCCTGAAGTTCAACAGATTTCAGGCTATTAGGGTTTAGGAGAGAGGAAAATACATTCAGAAATAAAGGGGTCCCTCTGGAGAATACCCTGCCAACGCTCTCCTTTCTTTTATACTGTGTATGTGTGTGTGTGTGTCTGGCAGGGGGAAGGTCCAGTTCACATGCCTCTGCTAATCTGAACTGTGGGAGTATAGCACAGGGTATATGTGGCCTTTGCAAAAGGAAGGAACCAAGGTTCAGATTTTTAAAGATATTTATGCACATAGCTCTGACTGACACCAACACAAATGGTAACATCTTAATCTCTGCTCACAGGCATCCAGTGTAGTTCATGGAGCACTGGATGAATATAACTAGGGATGCTCAGTGCTGGAGTCCACCAAACCCCTAAGGCATCAGTAGTACCTATGCCAGGAATACTGCCACTCAAAGACAAGCACTGAAGGCATTTCACCAGCTTGGCCCTGTAGGTCAGGAAAGTCTCTGAAGATACATGGATAGGATGGTCAGGAAAGGGAAGAGTTGAGAATACCCCAGATATATTCGCTTGAACAGCTCTAGTTGAATGTGAGCAATAACAGTTCTAGTTTGGGCTTCTGTACGATCCAACTAGGTCTCTTCAGGCCTAACTCCTGAGATGTTTTCTCCAGTTCATCCCAATTCTTTTAGTCCCTACTAAATGTCAACTTGCAGGTTTCAATGTCAAGATCAGTTTTTATCTCTTGTTGGAGCCCCTCTACTGTAGATCCCTGCTCAGCCACTGCTGCATCCCAACAAATCCCATACAGACCTGCACCCAGCTGTAGCTTTGGTAGTACAGACCTGCACCCAGCACCGTGCACAGTTCTGGTGGTTCCTGACTGCATCTAACTTCTCTAGCTCTTGGCTCACTATGCAGATACTGCTTGTCCACAGAGCTAGGTCATTTCCGGCTTTGAGATTCTTACCCTTTACTGTATAGAGACAGGGAAGTGCAGAGTATGGGACTGATGGAGTTATAGTCTCCTGATTATCAGATGCATCACAATCTGCAAGCTGTCTCATTCTTCACTAAGTGTAACTTCTGAAAAAAATCTCAGGCACTACCCCAAGTAGTTAGTGTGCTTTGCAGCAGTTGTCTGAAGCTGACAAAAAATATGAAGGTCAATGGCAGAGTATGCATCAGAAAGAAAAAAAATTACATAAAATGAAAAAAAAAGCAGTCTTGGCTACCGCTGAAAGATGATCAGCCAAGTGGGAATAAAGCCAGTCTCCCACTCTGTAAACATGAGCAACAATCAGAAGTAATACAACTTCATTTCGGGGGAAAGATATAGTTTTTGTCACATATTCTGTTTTTTCCTTCCCCCACCAATATAATTTCCATCTTATTTAGAAATAGATTTTCCCAGTTATCTCTCATAACTTAGTTTTCACCAGAAGCTGGGAAAATTATGGGCTTGATCTGTGAACCACTTAATAAACTTCTGTTGCCCGTGTATACAGGATGTTAGACTAGACAACCAGAATTGGTCTTTCTGGTCTTGTAATCAGATCTGGAAAGGACGCTCAACTGTTTTGAAGAAATATTGAGGCAAATCTTTTGGGATTCTTTAAGGTCAGTTTATATATAGGAACATAAGCCTAATTTTTTTGGTAAAAAATGACACTGTAAAGAGCGGAAGTTGGATTGTGAATGGGTCATTGCATTTTACCAAAATTTTTTTAACTTGGGAGAGGTTGGCAAACTTCAGTTCCCAGCCCAACAGGGCAAACTGTTGGTGCACCCAGATGTTCTATGTACCTGGAGTGTTTGCAGGCATGGAGCCCCTCAGCTCCCAGTGGCTGCTGTTCCAGGTAAACGGGAGTGGCGGGAAGTGACCACCAGCACATCCTTTGGCCTGCACTGCTTCCTGAAGCTCCCATTGGCTGGGAATGGTGAACAGCAGCCCAAGGGATCTGAGAGGTGCTGTGCCTGCAGATGCCCCAGATAAACAAAATGTCTTGATGTGCCAGCATGGAATGGAAGTTTGCAAACCACCAATATGGAGTTGGCTTATGAACAGGTCATTTTCTTTTAACTTGGGAGGGGGGTCAGAGTATGAAAAAATGGTCTTATGATTGAGTATATACGGTAACTTCTTTTAAAATGTATGTACATTATGCATACCTTGTTATTAATCCATCCTATATCAGGAGGAGTTCTACTTGAAAACATGGGTTATTTTATAGTGCAATACATTTAAGATAATAAAACATATGAGAGAAAATGTGGGACAAATTTTGGCTGAAAGTACGTTTTTAAATGTGCTTAAGTAAGAAACTTACACCTCCTGAAGGCTTTATATTTTGTTAAATTAGTATCTCCTAGTATTTATGTTGTAGTTAATATTAGGAATCCTAAATCAATTGTCAGTGTGTTTATAGATAATTTATCTATATGCTGATGAAGATGCTAGGGAACAGAGTCCTATGCTAGGACAGCTGGGCACAATTTAAATACCTTTATTCACAACAAGCAAAATCTTATGCCACCATAACCCTAATATCTGATTATAGTGCATGATTGTAAGCAGGTCCACAAACTGTATACTGCACTTAGGCAGGAGGCAAAGGGACGCCTCTCCTATGTCAGGCAAGCAGCTCAGCCACATCCACATGAAGATGGCAGAGTTGCCGATCATGGATGCAGGTACTCATAACTGAACCCCCTGGAGGAAACAATATGTACTATAAAGGTGAGACTGTAGGGAAGGAGGAGGTAGAAAGGTCTTGGACAGCAAATGGGCAGCATTCCTTCTCTTTTAATGTGTTTTTTTGTGTGTTCTTTTTTGCCTGCCATATGTGACCTGCTCTATAATAAAGCTTTTTTGAATTCTTCTGGTAGATATATCTCAGCGAGCTGCTATTACCTGTAAGCAGACTGATCCATAATCAGAATTCACTGGTCTGTGTTGTATTTTTTTAGTGGAATGATTTTTTAATCTTGTTGTAAAAGTTTCCTTATTTTTTCTCATCTTTTATACAGTTGTTGCCAACTGTTGGCTAAAGGATATATATGTAACATACTAAGTTACATGAGGCGTAACTTTGCATTTCAATTATAGCTTTTTTCAAAAAATAAATATGTATGTGTTACATGTCTCAGTGTGAATTTTTACCTTGTAGCTAATATTTCTCTCCGGAATAAAATGAAACATCTAAAAGTATTTTAGTGTGTAAGTCCCCTTTCATCAAAATGACAACACTCATTTACTGTATGTCTCCACTGAGCTTCTCTTTAACCATGATTTCTCCTTTACACAAAACACAAAAGCAAAACAAGAACAATCACAGCAGAGTTCCCTTATCCAATGGGATTTCCACTGTCTCAAAGCCAGTACCGTTAGTAGTATGTATGCAAATCATGCTGCTTTCACTGCTACAAGTATTATCTTTCCCAAAGCATGAAAAGCAAAGTCACTCGATATTACAATATATTTTAGAAATGTGTGCCTGCCTGTCTGTCAATCTGTCTATGAGACCATTTGTTCAAGAACTTCTAAATTATAAGAGCTAGGACTTCCGAATTTGGTATGCAACTTCCCCTGTAATAACTTAAAGCAAAGTAACAGTTTGGTTGTGCCAGAGCAATGGGATGTGCCTGGAATTGGATTGTTTCTCATTAAACAAAAAGGAAGTGTTCTGAGAGCAGGAACAGTTATGTTTGCAATGGCCAGAGGGGGCAGCGAGCATGGGGGACAGTTATACTTCAGAGTGACCACAGGGGGTGCTGTCACACCTGTAGGAGTAGCCCCCACACCCTAAAGCCTCAGCCCAAACCACTCCCCAAGCCCTCAGCCCCAGTGCTGGCCATGGAAGTCCCAGTGGCCAGCAGACCTGCCACTGCTGCACCTCTAGGGAGCAGTCACAAGTTAGGGACAGACTGCACAGCCTCCACTGCCACAGCTGCCCCAGGGAACACTGCCAGTAGAGCAGCGCAGTCCTGGTCAATCAGAGCTGGCCACAGTAGCTCTTGCCACCATAGCCCCTTTGGGAGGAGCTTCCCTCAATGCAGTATAGCCCTGGGTGCTGGCAGGGGAGCTACTTGCCAGGGCTGATCAGCACAGCCCCAGCTACCATGCGCCCCCTGGAAGGAGCTGCCAGCACAGAAGCACAGTCTTGGCCGAGCCCAGGGCTCTCCTGAGCCACTACACATCTCCCAACTCCTGCCCTGAGTCCTGCCCCCCACCTTCCAGCCCCCTTCCCTGAGCCCCACATACCTCTCAACCCTCAAAAAAAAAAGAGTTACAGACCCAAGCAACACCAGATACATCTACTAATGTAAATATAATGCACCAGCTTCAGAGAGCAATCTGTGAAAGTACATGGCTAGGTAAACAGCTGGCACTGATCATAATATTTCCTCTACAGCATATATGTCTTCATCTTTGGGATTTCTTATTAACAGATTTCCCCCCGATTTGCAAATTCAGTCAAACACTTCAAATGGAATACTAATGATGGCAGGATACTCGTCCATTAACTAGTAACAAGATTTTCCCCATTAAGTTTGAAATAACTAAAAGACAAATTAAGGCAGCAGGAAAGAATGAAATCCCCAATGGTCAGTAGTGTGGGAAAGAGTTATAAAAGCCAGACTTACTTAATTATGATAAAGATGAAATGGTACAACATTTTAATAACAATAATAATAATAATAACTTAGTATCCTTTGTTCTACATCTTTAAAGTGATGTATAATTATTGACTAATCTATCTTCACAGCTATGTGAAGTATGACATATTTATTACAAATCTATATCAAAACTGTAATCCTCTCCAGGTGGAACCATGCTTCTCCAGTTATGCCAATAATGTTACCTAATTTTCACACTTTAAGCTGTTTTGTCATCATTCATCCATTATGATATAAAGATCATTCTTTCTCCAATTAAAGTTAATTTCAGTGTTCCCATTAACTTTGATGGGGGTAGAAGGCAGCTTTCAGTTCAACCACTTTCTAATTTCAAGACATTTCACATTCTCACATTGACAAGAGTACCAAACCATTCCATAATTCATTAAAAAATACCTATGCATTCTGTAGCTTACTTGTTCATTAAGATAAAGGCTGAATTTTCTGAAACTACTTCAGGGACTTGGATGAATACAGTGAACTGGGCCTCCAGTTCCTTTAGGCATCTTTGAAAATCCTGGCCATGGTTTGTCTTTTATCTTTAACAAATTAAAAATATTGATATTGAGCTTGAAGGAAAGGAGAAGGAGAAGGAGAATTCTATCTTTGCTGTATCTTTACATCCCTTTTGAAAGAGGGATGTAAATTAGACATATTGAAATTGCAAATGAAGCCAGGATTTGAACTTCCTGTGCTTCATTTGCATAATTGGGTCCTGGCGTTTTTTTGAAAAACGCTATTTCAAAACTGAAACCACTCTCATTTTTTGAGGAGTACAGGATCTTTTGAAAAGGGCTTTTCTTTATGAAAGAACTGTGTCTAGACCGCGGTTTCACTTTCGAAATAATGTTTTCCGAAAAAATGCCGTGACACGATTATGCAAATGAAGCATGGGAAATTTAGATCCCAGCTTCATTTGCAATTTCAATATGTCTAATTTACATCCTTCTTTTGAAAGAAGGATGTAGTTTAGACGTACCCACTGAGAGCCACATTTGAGTAAGTACAGGCAATAATAAGGCCAGGATACTAAATGAGAGCATTTAGCAACATAACTCTTTACTCTTTCATTGTGGTGTACCAAATGGTCATAACTCGACCTTGAGAGAAGCTGTAAGGAAAGGAACATACGTGTTTCACTGATACAGCACCATCAATTACAAAAGCGGTAAAACCAGTATTGGCACAAGCAGCCTATGTCACTTCACATTTCTGGCTGAGAGATGACTTTTCACACTCTAGGTAAGTCATGTCATTGCACATGTCATCAACTGTCATAACAATGTGACATAGTTAACAGACAAAACTCTGATTCCTTATTGAGCATTTAAAGGGGCTCTTTCAGCTGGGGAAGAGACTGTCACTTGATTTTAAATGCTGAAAAAACTATACAAATCTTATGAATGTTTGCTCCAAGCAGGTTGTCTCCTTCTCTCCAGGAGAGATAAAAATGTAAATATATGAGGTTACACCATTGCTGCTCATTTATTCTCTACCCCTGAGAACACAGAGAATCAGATAGAAGAGGCCCATCTAATATAGGTTTTTAGGAACAGAACAAAGATACACTGAGGAAAAAGTGATTTTGTAAAAATGGCTTCATAATATTTCTCATTTCCTGTCAGTGTCTCTCAGTCATGTGTTCTGAAGTAAAAGGTACTTTTACCTAACTTCCAGTCCTGAAAATAGCTTGGAATGTAAATGTCCATTTGGCTTCTTTGTACTTGTAAATTGGTATGCAACTCATCCAAGGATCTTGCCTTGGTAACTGCTCCTTGATGTGGTGAGAAGATTTGTGTTTTCCAATGACCTTGAGAACAATGCTGGAAGGTGCCTACAATATTTAGGAATATTTATCTTACAATTTACATAGGGAAATTGTGAGATATTCCTTTATATTATACCACTTTCTTCAAAAGCTAGATTGTCAAATCCTGTAAAAAGTATCTCTAAAAATAGCATATAATTCCTGGTGTAAAATACACACATATACACACACACACATGCATCCCAAACCCCCTTCTGAACTTCCTAAAAGTTCCTGAACTTTTTTGCTTACTTCTGATCTTCCTAAAACAATTATAATAATAGACCTGTGCCTTATTGAGACTGGAACCTGGCCATCTTCCAGAAAAAATAAGAGAGAAACAGACTGTCAAAATCCTTAGACACCAACCAGCTTCTGATTCTTTGTGTCCCTTTCCATCAGAGATTTCACCAAACAATTACACCATCACATCTGCAGAAGATGATAGAATCTTATTTTTGTAATGCACACTGATTCAGGATAACCCAAATATGTATTTCCCAAACATGAGCAATACAATGAGTGGGCTGATCCCATTGAGAGGAGGCAATGAATATTTGGTATTGTATAGAAAGGTTGCCTTTCTAAATCAAAGGAGACCTTAGAGGCATCCTTGACAAATGACTGAAGTTTTGTTAATGATGAATAATTTTTACTTTCTTTTTTCCCCATTTCTTTATCACAATGTATTGTCATTCCCCTGAAGTTGGATGCTGTCAGAGTATAATGTTTTCACATGAAAGGAGGTGTAATAAGAAAACTACTTAGCATGACTTAACAGTTTATTATTTTTAGATTTCTCTGCAATTGGGGTTTCAGCATAGTTCTCCTGGTAGCCTTGAAGATTTCCTTGTTTTGTATGAATGGGAATGGTCTTCTTGGCATAATCACGTTGATAGCAGATGTTGTTGCTTTTCACATTTAAGACTGTTTAATTTACATAGCTTTACAAGAAACAAACACAAACTTGGTACCACATACAGCAAATTGTCAATATATTTCACAGATTGTCCCCAGATGATTGCAATTCCTTAACTGGATTTGGGTATTTGAAATATTTTCTTTTTTCCAGGGTTTTTTTTAATTCCTCTTTCTTTTTGGGGGGTACATTATCTCCCTTTTCTATTATATGTATTACCATCTACACATGTTCCTTGATTCAAAGGAAAACACATGCTGCTTATTAGCACTTAGAAGCATTCCTGAACTGATAAGTTAAAGATCTGTATTCAGATAGGGTTTGTCCCTCTGAGAATGGTGCTGTGCAGGAACTGTTATATGATTCTCAGGGAGATGAAATCTACAGGGTTTGAGGGAAAGAGCTGTGTGAAGAGAACGGAAGCCAGCTGGTTGGAAAATTAAAAAAAAATTCACAGAAGGTTTGCTGTCCAAAAGATAACCAGATGGACAAGGTAATAAAAGGCCTACCATTAACAACTATCAAGTTGTCTAGTTAAATTACTAATTCTTGTTGTAGTTTAATTCATACTCTGAGTGCAGTATTTCAGTGAGGAATGAGACAGATTTAAAGCAGACTTATTTATTTAACTAGTTACACAGAACACGAAGAGTGCTGGTTCTCCTGTAAATATTTCTTGTTTTGTTCTCTGCAATTGGGTCTTGTCTCTAGGCATGTGAGAGCCAGTCAATAAAAAGCGTGGCAGTGGATAGTGTCCTGAAAAGTGCATGGTAACATCGTGATGCTTAATTCCATGTAACACATTGAACATACACACATTCATGCTCTAATACTTTTTACCCAGTTCTTTTATTCCCCTCTGCCTCTCTCTTGAGTGCCTTTATACCAGAAATGGTATGTTTTAAATGTTCAGTATGCCAGTGATGTATGTATAACCAGCTTTCATTATTACTCTGGGCACTAATTTTGTGAAGTATAGATCTCTAATGAATTAAGGATAGAACTTTCTTTAGATGGAGAAAACTAAAAATTACTCCTAAATACGTATCTCTCGGTGATGAGCGGAAAGAGGATAGATATATTTTGTAGATACTTGTGCATTCAGATATAAATTGCTGTCATCTGCTCATGGCACATGAGTTATTGAACAACTGATAGATATAAAAATAGATTTGTATGCATTAGCTGGAATTCTTACTGGCCATCTTCAGGATTAAATAGTCAAACAGATTGAATTACCTTCTAATTTCTAGAAGTCTAGGTCAGATTTGAGTAGAGTGAATAGAACTAGATTATGCCTTCTCTGTGGAGAGATAATTCATTTCCAAGACTGACAATATTGCAACTTTCATGAACACTACATATACTGAAGACATACAAAAAACTATGTTTGCTTTTTCTGGTACATTTTCAGGTTGTTATTATGCATTTTACACTTAAAAAAGTTTTAAACCTGATCTGAATTATTTTTAGACACTCAGTAAGAAAAACAAATTACTTTCTCATCGCTTTAAGTACAACTAGTGGTAAGAGGTATTTTTAGTTCTGGTAACAAAATATTCTGTTTTAATGAAGAGAAACCTATATCTTAGAGATATTACCAATGCCTCTACAGTCACAAACTGTCACTCACCAAGAAAAAAGAATATTGGTTTCATATATTCAAAAATTACTCATCTAGTGAAGAAATAGGAGGTTACTAGCTGATTGACAGATTATTTTTAAATAGAAAAGATAAGAACATAAGAACATAAGAACATAAGAACGGCCGTACCGGGTCAGACCAAAGGTCCATCTAGCCCAGTATCCTGTCTGCCGACAGTGGCCAGCACCAGGTGCCCCAGAGGGGGTGGACCGAAGACAATGATCAAGCGCTTTGTCTCCTGCCATCCCTCTCCAGCCTCTGTCAAACAGAGGCCAAGGACACCATTTTATCCCCTGGCTAATAGCCTTTTATGGACCTAACCTCCATGAAATTATCTAGCTTCTCTTTAAACTCTGTTATAGTCCTAGCCTTCACAGCCTCCTCTGGCAAGGAGTTCCACATGCTGACTACACGCTGTGTGAAGAAGAACTTTCTTTTATTAGTTTTAAACCTGCTACCCATTAATTTCATTTGGTGTCCTCTAGTTCTTCTATTTAGGGAACTAATAAATAACTTTTCTTTATCGGCCCTCTCCATACCACTCATGATTTTATACACCTCTATCATATCCCCCCTCAGTCTCCTCTTTTCTAAACTGAAAAGTCCCAGTCGCTTTAACCTCTCCTCATATGGGACCCGTTCCAAACCCCTAATCAATTTAGTTGCCCTTTTCTGAACCCTTTCCAAGGCCAAAATATCTTTTTTGAGGTGAGGAGACCACATCTGTACACAGTATTCAAGATGTGGGCGTACCATAGTTTTATACAGGGGCAGTAAGATATTCCGGGTCTTATTTTCTATCCCTTTCTTAATAATACCTAGCATCCTATTTGCCTTTTTGACCGCCGCTGCACACTGTGTGGAAGTTTTCAGAGAACTGTCCACGATAACTCCAAGATCTCTTTCCTGATTTGTCGTAGCCAAATTAGCCCCCATCATACTGTACGTATAGTTGGGGTTATTTTTCCCAATGTGCATTACTTTACACTTATCCACATTAAATTTCATTTGCCATTTTGTTGCCCAATCACTCAGTTTGGTGAGATCTTCTTGGAGTCCCTTACAGTCTGCTTCTGTCTTGACTATCCTAAACAGTTTGGTATCATCCGCAAACTTTACCACCTCACTGCTTACCCCTTTCTCCAGATCATTTATGAATAAGTTGAACAGGATTGGTCCTAGGACTGACCCTTGGGGGACACCACTAGTTACCCCTCTCCACTCTGAAAATTTACCATTTATTCCTACCCTTTGTTTCCTGTCTTTTAACCAGTTCTCAATCCAAGAAAGGACCTTCCCTCTTATCCCATGGCCATGTAATTTACACAAGAGCCTTTGGTGAGGGACCTTGTCAAAGGCTTTCTGGAAATCTAAGTATACTATATCTACTGGATCCCCCTTGTCCGCATGTTTGTTAACCCCTTCAAAGAACTCTAATAGATTAGTAAGACAGGATTTCCCTTTACAAAACCCATGTTGACTTTTGTCCAACAAATTATGTTCTTCTACATGCTTCACAATTTTATTCTTTACTATTGTTTCGACTAATTTGCCCGGTACTGAAGTTAGACTTACCGGTCTGTAATTGCCCGGATCGCCTCTAGAGCCCTTTTTAAATATTGGTGTCACGTTGGCTACCTTCCAGTCATTAGGTACGGAAGCCGATTTAAGGGATAGGTTACAAACCACAGATAATAGTTCAGCAATTTCCCATTTGAGTTCTTTTAGAACCCTTGGATGAATGCCATCCGGTCCCGGAGATTTGTTAACATTAAGTTTTTCTATTTGTTCCAAAACCTCCTCTAATGACACTTCAATCCGGGACAGTTCCTCAGATTCATTACCCACAAAGGACGGTGCAGATTTGGGAACCTCCCCAACGTCCTCAGCCGTGAAGACTGAAGCAAAGAAATCATTTAGTTTCTCCGCAATGGCTTTATCGTCCTTGACTGCGCCTTTTATAGTTCGATCGTCTAGGGGACCCACAGGTTTTTTAGCAGGCTTCCTGCTTCTAATGTACTTAAAAAACATTTTGTTATTTCTTTTTGAGTTTTTGGCTAGCTGTTCCTCAAAATCTTTTTTTGCTTTTCTTATTACATTTTTACACTTGATTTGACAGTGTTTATGTTCCTTTCTATTTATCTCACTAGGATTGGACTTCCACTTCTTAAAAGATGCCTTTTTGTCCCTCACTGCTTCTTTTACATGGTGGTTAAGCCACGGTGACTCTTTTTTAGGTCTCTTGCTATGTTTTTTAATTTGGGGTATACATTTAAGTTGGGCCTCTATTATGGTGTCTTTAAGAAGTTTCCATGCAGCTTGCAGGGATTTGGCTCTAGTCACTGTGCCTTTTAATTTCTGTTTAACTAACCTCCTCATTTTTGTGTAATTCCCCTTTTTGAAATTAAATGCCAGGGTGCTGGTCTGCTGAGGTGTTCTTCCCACCACAGGAATGTTGAATGTTATTATATTATGGTCACTATTCCCAAGCGGTCCTGTAACGGTTATTTCCTGGACCTGTTCCTGCGCTCCACTCAGGACTAAATCGAGAATTGCCTCTCCCCTTGTGGGTTCCTGCACTAGCTGCTCCAAGAAGCAGTCATTTAAGCCATTGAGAAATTTTATCTCCGCTTCTCTTCCTGAGGTGACATGTATCCAGTCAATATGGGGGTAATTAAAATCCCCCATTATTATAGAGTTCTTTGTTTTGGTAGCCTCTCTAATCTCCCTCAGCATTTCAATGTCAGTATCCCTGTCCTGGTCAGGTGGTCGGTAATATATCCCTACTGCTAATTTCTTATTTTTGGAGCATGGAATTACTATCCATAGCGATTCTATTGAACATGTTGATTCATTTAATATTTTTATTTCATTTGATTCTACATTATCTTTCACATACAGTGCCACTCCGCCACCCACCCGGCCTGCTCTATCCTTTCGATATATTTTATATCCCGGTATGATTGTGTCCCACAGATTTTCCTCATTCCACCAGGTTTCAGTGATGCCTATTATGTCAACCTCCTCATTTAATACTAGGTACTCTAGTTCACCCATCTTATTAGTCAGACTCCTAGCATTTGTGTAGAAGCACTTTAAAAATTTGCCACTGCTTATTTGTCTGCCCTTCCCTGATGCATTGGATTCCTTTGTACACGGTTGTTCGTCTGCTCTGGCCCATGGTTTGCCCTCACCCCTCCTCTCTTTCTGACTACAGCTTAGAGAATCTCTATCAATGGATTCTCCTCTAAGAGTAGTCTCCCTCCGATTTACGTGCATCTCCACACCAATCGGCTTTCCCCCATCTCTCAGTTTAAAAACTGCTCTACGGCCTTTTTAATGTTTAGTGCCAGCAGTCTGGTTCCACCCTGGTTTAGGTGGAGCCCATCCTTCCTGTATAGGCTCCCCCTCTCCCAAAAGTGTCCCCAGTTCCTAATAAATCCAAACCCCTCTTCCCTACACCATCGTCTCATCCACGCATTGAGATTCTGAATCTCTGCCTGCCTACCCGGCCCTGCGCGTGGAACCGGAAGCATTTCCGAGAACGCCACCATAGAGGTCCTGGATTTCAGTCTCTTTCCTAGCAGCCTAAATTTGGCCTCCAGGACATCTCTCCTACCCTTCCCTACGTCATTGGTACCTACATGTACCACGACCACCGGCTCCTCCCCAGCACTACTCATAAGTCTATCTAGATGCCTCGAGAGATCCGCAACCTTCGCACCAGGCAGGCAAGTGACCATACGGTTCTCCCGGTCATCACAAACCCAACTATCTATGTTTCTAACGATCGAATCACCCACTACTAACACCTGCCTCTTCCGAACTGGCTTTCCCTCCCCCTCAGAGGTATCCTCAGTGCGAGAGGATACCGCAACATCCTCTGGGAGGAGGGTCCCAACTACGGGATGGTTTCCCTCTGCTCCCATTGAATGCTCTGTTCCCTTGAGACTTTCATCCTCCTTAAGAGCACTGGGGCTCTCAGACTGGAGGTGGGACAGTACTACAGTGTCCCAGAAAGTCTCATCCACAAATCTCTCTACCTCCCTTAGCTCCTCCAGTTCAGCCACCCTGGCCTCCAAAGCCCGAACTCGGTCTCTGAGGGTCAGGAGCTCCTTGCAACGGGTGCACACATACGCCACCCGCCCACAGGGCAGGTAATCATACATGTTACACTCGACGCAATAAACAGGATAGCCCCCACTCTGCTGCTGGGCTTCTGTCTCCATTTTTCTAATGAAAATAGAGATAGAGAGAAGAGGAATAATAAGCATTCTTTACATAAGCAATTTCCAGAAAGACTTTCAAAACTACTATTGAAAGTCTCCCTTATGAACTTTAACTTAAATATTTTATTTCTATACTGTCTACATAGCTGATAATTTTTACATGCTAAAACATTTGCATTGGCCCAAATCTCTCCATTACACCTCTGCAACCTCTTTCAATTCAGTGCTATGAATATTAGAATATGACTCACTGTATTTAAATTGAGGCATAATAAAAATATTTTAAAAGCAAAAAAGACAATGCCACAGTTGCATCATTAGAATATGTAGAAGGAGAGGCATGCTCAATGGAGATGAAAGGTTTTTGAAAAGAAAGAATGGAAGGAAAAGGATCTTGCTTCAAAATCCATTCAGCTCAGTTCTTCTTCAAGAAGATTGTAACAATGAACATTCTTCCCACTACATTGACTAATGACATCTGTTGGGAAGCTGACCTTGATTAAAAGGATGTCATTATTTTTTATTGTTTGTTTCATTCCTGGAATTGTATTAAACAACATAATCTTCATCCATATATTACATGCTGTGGTTTTAGTCGCCACTTCACCAAAAAGGGGTACTCTGAAACAGCTATTGCTCTCTGAAGAGAATTTCTCTAGAACATTAAACATCTGTTACATATTTAGGACATCTTTCAAAGACGTTTGACTATATGATGTTACTGAAAAAAATTAAATACAGGTTGCACATCCCTGAACCAGGACTCTCTCATTCAGCAACATCTGCGGTCAGGCAGGACCACAGATATTGCTGAATGAGAGCGCCCTGGGGCAGGAAGACCAGTAGCTAAGAGCCCCATGAAAGACAAAGCTGGTGGTAGCGGACCCAGGGCCTCAGCAACTCGATAGCTGTAGTGGGGTCATGGTAGTGGGGCAGGGACAGCTCAGCAACCCAGCGGGGGCTGGGGCAGCCCATGTGTGCCAGTCTGGTAGCAGGGCTGTGCCATGGCAGCCCGACCGGGGCCATGTGCCAACTGGCAGTGTGGCTGGTGCCACAGTAGTGGGGCCAGGACTGTGTTCTGCTGTTCTGGCACCGCAGCTGGAGCAGCAGTTATGGCAGAGGGGCTGGGGCAGCTGTGTCGCCTGGCCAGCAGTGGAGCCGAATAGGAGCTGGTAGTGAGGAGGGGCAGCAGGCTGAGGGGGCTGGTGGCAGAGGACCTTCCCTGATCCAGCAAATTCTCTCATCCAGGATCGCTCAGGTCCTGAGGGTGCCAGAACAGTGAGGTCCAACCTCTACCTGATATTTTTATTTTGAAACTTTACCCAGTAAAATGTGTTGTTCTCATTTGCTATTTATATTACTAATTTCTGCTGAAAAGACACAAACAAAAGTGAATACATTCAGTTATTTATTATCTTTTTATCCTATTAGATTTCATCAATATGAACCACCATCTTTATTCTGCACATGGGCATATTTCTGTCTGTCAGGGTTTGAACCAACTCTCATTAAAACTGAAGGGAAAATAACCATTGACTTCAAAGAGAACTGAATCAATGCCTATATCTTCTGTGAAAAACTATGGGTATCATGATTGTATATTACAATAAGATATACCACCACATAATATATTTTTAATTTCTCTGTCCCCTTTACATACACAGATATACATAACCAAGGATGATATCACTGTAAATAAAACATTCAACTTTTCCTTAAGAATGTTAACATGAAGCTGCAATGTAGAATAGATACAAAATCAATTCAGGTATGTGTATGCATATTAAGGGGAAAGAGATGAGAAAAGTGTTATATGCTGGTAAAACTCTATATGATTTTCTGAAATCTTTTCTCAATACTTTATTGAGATTCAAACAGTCAGAAAAATCTGTAGACTGCCTGAAAACTATTCCAGAACACTCTATGGGTTCAGTCCTCAGCAAAGCTCTTCGGCCTGGTCTACAGTAGGACTTTACTTAGAATTTAGCTGCCTATGGTTGATTTTTTAAGTGATGCATCCACACTACCAAGCCAGTTGTGTAGCCTGTAGGGGTGACTTCTGCTTCTACTGCTCCCCCTTTGAGCTCAAAAAGCCCCAGGAACATAGAATGGCCTGTCCCATGTGGCCAGTGTTGTTAGCTCATTGTGAGCAAGCAGAACACTGTGGCACACCATAGAAATGAGTTTCTCCAACATTTCATCAGACACTGCAACAACTGCGAGTACTTCTGCTCCCATGGGCTCCAATTCCCAAGGGTATAGAAGAGTACCAGAGATAAATGTCCTGGAGATCTTTGATCTCATCGAGGTATAGGGAGATGAAGCCATCCTCACTGAGCTCAGAACCAGCAACTGGAATGTCAAGATTTATGGCAAGATTGCAAGCTGCCTTGGGGCAAAATGATATTCCAGGGACACCCAGCACTTTAGGATAAAAATCAAGGAGCTGCACCAGTCCTATCACAAGGTGAAGGAGGAGAGCAGACACACAGCAGCAGCACCTCACGTATGGTCATAGAGTCTGGCCAAGACATGCCTGGTGTCAGTCAGGAGGAGGAGGAGAAAGAGGAAGAGGAGACTAGCCAGCCACCAATGCCCAAGAGTCAGAGGCAAGTAATAATGGGGGAGCCTGTTCCCCCCTTCCAGGACGTCACCCAGTCCAGCACCAACCCCGCAGAGAAAACTTCCAGTGAGTTCACTAACTTTTTCGAACTACAAGTGGGTTAAGGCAATGGGGTGTGAGGTGTGATGTGTTCTCTCTGCCTACACGGCACGGAAGGTGCAGAACAGCTTGTTAACATGCCTGCAGATTGAGTGGGAGTCTTGTCTGAACAGCTCTATGAAGCTCTCAGACAGGAACTCTTTGATCCTTCTCACAAGCCAGACTTATTCCGTCCTCCACGATAAGCCATCTTTCCACTCCAAGCCACCAGTGGGTGATCTGGCTTCATTGAACCACAAAGCAGTGCAGCACAAGGCCCAGGTTTATGGCCACATTCAGTCAGCATACTCTCCCAATCACTCACTATGATTCAGAGAAGTCTGACATCTATCATGGCAACCTGCAGGGAGGAGGAGGGGAACCTAATAATACTCTCTCTGGGAGGCTGTGTCTGCCACACACACAAACAGATGTGAGAGAAGATGTTCTGGGAGTAAATCTGATGAGGTTCAACAAGAACAAGTGTAGAGTCCTGCACTTGGGACGGAAGAATCCCAAGCATTGGGAGGAGCATTGCCAGCAGATCTAGAGAAGTGATTATTCCCCTTTATTCCACTCTAGTGAGGCCACATCTGGAGTATTGTGTCCAGTTCTGGGTCCCCCACTATAGAAAGGATGTGGACGCATTGGAGAGCATCCAGCGGAGGGCAACCAAAATGATTAGGGGGCTGGAGCACATGACCTGTGAGGAGAGACTGAGGGATTTGGGTTCGTTTAGTCTGCAGAAGAGAAGAGTGAGGGGGGATTTGATAGCAGCCTTCAACTTCCTGAAAGAAGGTTCTAAAGATGATGGAGAAAGGCTGTTCACAGTAATGGTGAATGGCAGAACAAGGAGCAATGGTCTCACGTTACAATGGGAGAGGTCTAGATTGGATATTAGGAAAAACTATTTCACTAGGAGGGTGGTGAAGCTCTGGAATGGGTTACCTAGGGAGGTGGTGGAATCTCCATCCGTAGAGGTTTTTAAGTCTTGGCTTGACAAAGCCCTGGCTGGGTTGATTTAGTTGTGATTGGTCCTACCTTGGGCAGGGGGCTGGACTTGATGACCTCCTGAGGTCTCTTCCAGTCTATGATTCTATGATTCTATAAATGGACTGCATACACACCCTCATGGTGGAGATCCTGGCAGAGTGGCAGGACCAGATCATGTAGTGGCAGGAGAGGAAAGCCACCAGCAAGCAGCTCATGAGACAGCAGGAGACTATATTTGCCTCCCTGACCAGAGAGGGCCACCTCTCAGAACCTCACCTACCCCAATGACACCCCTGGTTCCTATCCCACCCCACAGCTTACATCCCCAGGATCCCCAGGGGCCCCAGGATCGGGGGGCAGGGGATAGTGCTCAAGGGTAGCTGGAGCCTCCAGGCCCTTGGGAGGGACACTCCCACTCCTGTTCCTGAGCCCTCCTTCCAGTTCCCAGTTCTTCCACTTCCCTGCTGTTTTCCCCGAATAAAAACTCCTGTTCTTCGAACTCGTGTTCTTTGGTCTTTTCATTGCTTGAACTGCAAGGGTGGGGTTGGCGATTAAAATTAAACACAGGGAATGCCGGGGCAACATGTGAAGAGCAGTGGGGAAGAGTCTTAAAAGAGGCCTTGGATAAAACTGTATGTCAAGCTCTCTCTGATTTCCACTTTCCCTTGCTGTGCTCTCCTTATGTTGCTGGCGTCTGGCTGCTCAAACTTTCTGGCTAGGTGCTCTGCCTCGCGCTTCTCCCTCCCCCCCCCCCAGCACACACACACATCCTGCCAGAAAAATTTTTCCCTTGTTCCCACACAAATTATGGAGCACACAACAGGCCAACACCAAAAAGGGAATGTTATGTTCACTGAGGTCTAGCAGTGTCAGGAGACTCCTAAACCTATCCTTTAAACATCCAAATGCACATTCCACCACCATTCTGTACCTCCTTAGCCTGTTGTTGAAATCCTCCTTGTTGTGGTCCAGGCTGCCTGTACAGGTCTTCATGAGCCATGGGAGCAAGAAGTAGGCTGGGTCACTACTCTTGGCATGCCCACCTCTCCGACTCTGATTGTCCGGTTGGGAAAAAAGTGCCAGTGTACATCTTTCAGAAGAGGCAGGAGTTTCTAAAGATGCATGCCTAATGTACCTTTCCAGACCATTTCACATTGATGTCAGTGGCCTTTGTGATCCACCAGCACCTGCAACACCATGGAGAAGTACCCTTTCTGATTGATGTACTCCGAAGCATGATTGTCAGGGGCCAAAATGGGGATGTGTTTTCTGTCTATGGTCCCATCGCAGTTATGAGACCCTGTCGTGGTAAAGCCATCCACTATGTTGCCCACTTTCCCCAGAGTCACAACCCTCCATAGCAGAAGGGTATTAATGGCCTTGGCTACTTGTATGACAACAGCAGGTCTCATGTGGGTATCCTGGTGCCTCAGGGCAAGCAAAAGCAATTCACAGAGTTCCAGGAACATGTCCTTGTGCATTCGGAAGCTCTGTAGCCACTGCTGATTGTCCCATCTCTGCATCAGAATGCTGTCCCACCAATCTGAGCTTGTCTCATGGTGCCAGAACCAGTGTTGCACTGTGTCCAGAGCATTGACTGGTTTCTGTGCTAGCATGAGTGCCAGGCCTTCCTGAACAGCACTTCTATGTCATGCTAAGCTTTGTTCTTGCTCTTTGTTCTTGCTCTTTCTTGATGGAGTAACATGTGTACACTTTTGTAGTACAGTGCCAGGAAGCACACCACAACACACACGAGAATGATGATGCTTTCCTGCGCATTGGGGCACCATGCTTGTGGTACTCTGGCATCTGCATAGGAAACCAGGGCACCAAAAGATGCAAGCACATTACCTCTCTTTGTGTCACATGAGAGGGGAGGGACTAGAGGAGTGCCTTATGAGCTGCTCTAACATGAGCCCCTCTAACCACCTGCTGCCGAGTTTTGGACCAGCAGGTCCTGGAAACACAAAGTTACCCACAGTGCATCGACAACAGGCTCCCTAATGGGAATGTGCTATGTCAGATTATATTCGATTCTTGCCTGTAGTGAGGACAAGGACCTTCGACATCTAAAAATCTGGTGCCCAGAATTTAAACAATCTGGATTTGACCTTATCTCATAGTGTAGACCTGCCCTTAGAGACTTAAACGGTGCATGGTTAAGTCATACATGATTCATACCTGAGAATGCAAGGTAGTTTTCTTGTGTGGTGCTATGTAAATAAAAGACTTTCCCCACTGTAAGTAGTGAGCTTGGGCTTGTTTTAAGGGTCTTACAATGATGAGTGCAGTATGAGAACCTTAAAGCAATATAATAGAGTTTACTATACCCATTATTATTGTTACTCTTTTTGGAGGGGAGAAAAATCCAACTTTTCTCCTTTTAATTTCCCATGGTGAGTTTTGAATTCTACATTTACAAGAGACTTGATAAGGAAATATCTAATCAAAGTAATGTAACTGCATGATTATCTTATTAAATTGAAAACTTTAGATTCATGTGGTCATTATTAAACTTCCAGTTTAGAATCTCTATCTACTGAGATTAATGTAAAGAAGAAAACATTGCAAATATAGCTCATTTATATTCAGCAATTAAAGTTTGTGACTTGTAAAAGAATTACTGGGTAATTTATTGTAGAGTGACAGAAATTGAAAGGGGCAATAAGCAGAATGAATGATTAATTTGTGAGCTTACAATAAAGCAGATAGTTCCAGCTGCTGTTCTGTTCTCTTCTGAGCTGATATTGACTTAATGCATTATCAATACTGACTGTTGAGATACGGGGACCAGTCATCTGAAACAGAACATGATCTGTTGTGATCAATGGGAATGTCATTGATCATTGTAAACACAGGATACATTATGCTTAGTACTGGGCCATTCAAGATGAAAGATGCTTTGGCACTCAATCATACTTCATCGCTGGAAGGCAGATTAGCTTAATAGAAAACTATATTAACCATGGTACTGATGACTTTTCAACTCCCCTGGTAGAGTAATAGTCAAAGTCACCCTAAAAATGGTTTATTATTTTGTTAGATAAGTGTTAACAAAATATGGGTAACCTTGAAATGCCTTTCAGGGAAGATATATTTTCTAGAGCAGCACATGACATTTATTGTGGTGCCTATTATTCAGTTAATGATTTCTTTCTGTCTGTACAGCATATTTGTAAATATTAAACATGTGCTATGCTTGGCAAGCTAGCAAAAAGCATCTAGTCACAAATAGCTTAATGGCCACTTACATCCAATAATGTATAACTGTATAGACCATGTGCTCTTCCTCTCTATGCCTTGCATATTCTATAAATAATACATTGTAGTTGTGCTCTTAAGTATTCAATACAAACCAGAACCAGCTTAAGAGAAATTAAGTTTGATAAAGATATGATTGTCTGCCTTGGGAATTTATAGCAGTGTGCACTCCAAGTTAAACACCACATTCCTTAGTCCCTCAAACAACAGCTCACTGAGCTTCTGAAATTAATTAGCCTGAAAGCCAAATGAATCCCTTGGTTTTGATTCTTACTATTCTGAAGATTCCTGATTTGATTCAAGTCAGATTTTCCTTTAATGGTTTGAACGAATGAAAGAGATGTGCCAGACAATGGACATGAGTCATTGCTCTGACAAATTTAATTCCTGAAATAAATGAAGAGCTCTGGCACTGAACCTTGAAGCACCTGGTTATATTTTGACTTTGTATTGCCCTCCTGATGTTTAACAATGGAGTTACTTGGTCTCTCACCTGTGACACTCAAATGTTTTAATAGCAATAGCAGACTTTACAAAGGCAAAATGGTCAATATGGCAGTTTGGTCCTTGTTGATTTTTTCTCCTGAAGCCTTCTTACTTTCTTAATGACCTGTACTGGAAGTATTTTATTTTGTGCATATTAATCAAACACTGTAATTCAATGTATGTATCATAAACAAAAAATAATTACTGGGTACGTTTTACCTCCTTTCAGGAGTGTTTTTGCTATGTAAAATACTCAATTACAATTTTACTTTTTACAGTTGTTTAGCAATGTAGTTTCACAGCAGTTAATGAAAGGCCATTCAACAACTGTACCAGACACTTGATTTAAATAGAAGCCTCCCAATTATATGCTTCTATCTGGCAGGGAGGCAGTTGTGTGTGTTGATTACTGCCTTCTGACTTTTATAATATTTATTATAATAAAACATTGGCTTCTCCTCTAAGTACATTGTCTTTGTCTTTCTCTTCTAGTCCTCTTTGAGGAGCCCACAAGATTTACTGTAAACTTATTACAACCAACATTCAAGTGAAAAAAATATTTCTCTCCTGGCACTTGGTCTGGCTATGTGTCTTTTTGATACCCCCTTACTGACTTCCATCCACTTCCCACATTAAGTCCACACCCTGTCTTATCCAGTCTGCTCCTCTTGACATCTTACCACTCATTACTTTCTGTCCTCCTTCATCTGTCTGTTCCCTTTCTCATAAAGAGCCTTATACACCTGTTATTCTATTTTCAGAATTACTGTTATCTATTTTTAAAATCAGGTTCTTATTTCTCTTTCTATATTATAAGCAATGTTCATCAAATACGAGGATTCAGAGGAGGATTTTATTATCTTGTCTTTTATTTCTTTCATGTAGCAAAATGTTACATTCCAAATGATTTTTATGTGTAAAAAGAAGGCCAAACAACTTTAATTTCTAATTTCTGTACTTTAATGGTCAGTTTCTCTCACTTTGGAATAATCTATTCATCAATTAAACAAACACACTACAGCTAACTGAAGCTATAGGATGGCGAAGGTTTATTCTATATAAAAGATCTGTTTGGTTTGCCAGTGCTCATTTTGTATAGACAAGTAAGGAGCGCTAACAATCACAGATCAAGCCAATCTATTTAAAGACTTGGTTCAACAAAGTACTTAAGCACAAACCTATCTGAAACAAACTCAATGGGATAACTAGTGTTTAAAGGCCCCAATTCAGCCAAATATCCCTATTCAATAAACCACTTCACTATGTGCTTGAATCCAATTATGTAAGGATTTGAGCATAGCTTTAACTTTTAAGTACACACTTAAGTGCTGAATGAGGATAAACTTAAGCATGTGCTTTAAAAGATACACTAAAATATAGCTGGAATTATGCATATGCTTCATTTTGTTAAGTTTCGATCTAATTGTCCTTTCCTCTATGTTTTCTTTTTGTCTGAATAAATAAAATGTGTACGTCAATAGAAATAAAACATTACATCAATATTTCACTTTTGGACAGTAATTCATAAACAGTAGGTAAGCGCATTAATCTTGTTCTCTGTTCTATATTTAAACTTCACAGTACATTGAAGAAGTTGGTCTTCTGTCCTGAATTAATTTTTACCACTGGGCTTGGATAAACCAAATTACGATAACATACTGTATAACAAATATTAGACTGAAATTAGTTATGATAGGATTAAATAATTATTTATGAATAAATACATTAATCTTTTTCCACTGCCAAAGCTACCTTAATATATGTGCAACACATACACTCACCGGAGAAACCAAAATAAAAAAAAAGCAAGGGGAGAAATGAGAACAATTTATTTTTGTATTGTGGGTAAAGAACTGGATCCATTATGTATCCCAACTGAATTCTATTTATTTCACAGATAAGTTCTAGCTTGATTAATTTATCGTATAATTCTCTATGATTTGATCTATGCCTTATATAATATCTATTTAATGTAATTATTGTGAATAGGTTGCTCAGTCAGTATATGAACTGGTGATTCACAAGTTGAATAGTTTACCTTTATATGGAATAAATGTAGGGCCTGATTCACCATTGCTATGCTCTTTGTGTAATAATTTACAATAGTGTAAAGTGAATGTGAGTGCTACTAGTACGATATAGGAGCCTTTTTACATGATTTGCACATTCATTTTGCACTGGTGCACTTTGCTCAAGGTATAGGGAACTGATGAATCAGGAATATCTAAAAAAAAAAACAAAACAAAACACTCAGCTTTAAAATTCATCCGGATAGTATGTCTCGCCTGTTATACATAGTTTGGACTATGGTCCACATAAATGTGTTTAAACTCAACCCTCTTCAGCAAATGATTTCAGCATCTGCTTAACCTGAATTACATGTTTCAGTTAAGTTGCAATCAGTGAGACTTCAGCATGTGCTTCAGTGTTTCTAGCTGAATTCAGGGCTATATTGGTCCTAAAAAAAGATCCTTTGTAAAGTCTTTCCTTTATGTTAAGATCAGTTATGTAATATCATTATAATTTGTGAATGTATTCAAGGAATTATATAATCTCTCCATAGACCTGACACAAAAATCAGTTTGTCCATATTTTTTTTTCTTTTCCCTATAGTGGATAACATCACATCCTCACTATTTGATAAAATATTTTTTCTAACATTTGTAATGGCATTGTCTGAGGCCCCTCTTATATTTAAATGTCGTTAGAAGGCATATATGTGTGGTCAAGTGTACATGGGGCTTGGTAGTGGAAGGAAGAAAAGTTCTTTCAGAGTAGATCTAACTCTAGCTCTCTATATGCCCAGCAGAAGAAAGAAAATAAATAAAAAGCCCAAATCCAAACATCCCTTAGAGTTTATTTTATTTGAAACTTTTTCTATCTGAGACTTCTGTGCTCACTGATGTTTTCTGACTACAACTGAACAAAATAGTATAGTAAATTATAAAGCATACGATAGTGGTGATTGAAAAGTGGTGTCTATATTCTCCCTGTGCACTGGGCAGGGAGCTTTCATTTCATACACCATTTATAACTTGCTTCAGTGATTCCACAAAGTCAGTACAAATCTTTTACACAAAGAAAATCAGATGAATATATTTGTTCAGAATGGCAAAAGTTGGAGATAAGGTTATGTCTGAAAAATGTCTTTATCACCCCTGTTTTCACATGCACTGAACAACTTCCTAAAGACAACCCTCCTCTTGTCTTGGTTTTCAGAATTAGTTCAGAGGTTTGTAGATAGGTGCATTATTGGAAAGTCTGAGCAAATTCCTTATTTTTTGTCATAGAGTAGAGTGACATTAAGCAATGTTTTCTGCTATGAAAAAAAATTGACTTTTCCCCCCAAGGAATCCATAATTGAAGAGTGGTTACAATTTAAAATTTGAGCACCAGCTATTTCATGCCTTCTACCCACCCGGAAATTCACTGATGTCAGTGGGATACAGCTCTCAACTGGCAAATAGAATTTCAGCCTAGAAATTAGTCTTCACTAGTGCACATCATCTTCGTGTTTATTCCTTGAACCCTTCTACTGACTGCCCTTCTCCACTGTATCAACTTTAATATTTTGTTTTGTTTTGTTTTTTGTCTTTCACATCCCTAAATTTTATGTTATCTATAGATCCGGCCTAGATTTTTATCATGCTCTCCATTTCTTCTCCCTTTGCTCCATTAGCGATGTCTAATCCTTTCATAATACTCTCCAGGCCTTCTTCCAGAATTGCCCTCCATTCCTAATCATCAGACTACTTCTCTCTCTTCATTAAAATCCCTCCTGAAGGCTTATGGGTTCTGTTGTCTCCTGGAGAATCAAAACCAGCAATTATTTTAAAATATGGTTCCTTTGAACTGAATCAAACCATGCTGCTGTCATATATGAGTAACTGAAATAACATTATTATAGGCAATTGTTTAAAAATTATTTTGGGGTAAGCCATGTTTTCACATTTGTACTACTGTGGGTGTTGTCGGTATAATTCATAATTTACTAAAAAAACCTTAGATTATCCCTGAGAATCCAGTTATGGAACTTATGCTTTCTAAGCAGATCTTTCCCCAGTTATCCAGAAGGAAATGAGCATCTTCTCTCTGAAACAATTAAGTGCCTTTTATGAATGATTATGTATTATTTGTATTACCAACATCTAGGAGTCAAAGCCATAATCCCTATAGCCCTATATCTTGCAGAAGCCAAGGATATCTGCAGAGAAATCCAAACAGATAGCAATATCATTCCAAACTGTTATCTCCCTATGGGTCTCTTTCAGAGCTGCCTATGTCCCAGCCAGTAAAAGCTCAGTTTCTGCTGAAACTTTTCTGCTTGCTTGGGCAGGGACAGTAACAAAGCAGCAGTCATCCCCTGCTAGATTTGCAAACTCTCCTCCTGCCTTTACATGTGTAGAAGCAGGGAAGTCCAAGGCATATCCAGGCCCTAAGGCTAAAAGGGATGGTTCCAGGACAATCTGATTAAATAAAACATCTTTCCATGGTTTTTTTAATGGCAACTATTGAAACTACTTGGAGATGTGGATGCTAATTCTATTCAATCATTATTCGTTCAATAATTATTCAATCATTGGATTCATGGGGTGAGGGTTGAGAGGGGTGATGTGACCAACAGACTTCAATTTGTTATGTGATTATACCATTTATCACAATGTTCTGTAATTTTATACAGATATCAACTCCACATGTACATAGAAGATATATGCACACACACATAAGATTGGATTATATATTTATTTGTATATGTTTAATAAGTAGCATCCTGCACAGACATAAGAATAAAGCCTGGCACATGCCAAAGAATAACTGGGACCTTCGTGTGTTTCTGGCTCCTTCCATGCTTTGCTCAACTGAGCTGATTGGAATGAAGGTATTTAGTTGGTTTCAGAAGTTCCAATGAAGGTACATATCAGTGAAGCTCCATTTAAGTATAATATAGATTTAAGTTTCACATAAGCCTATTGAAATTCTGGCCCCACATATTTATGTCTCAAACATTAATCAAAAACAATTTGCCTTCCATCTACATTACTATATTATACAGAGAAGAAATGCCTATATTAACATGGATCTTAAAAAAACAAAAAAAAAACCCCCAAGAAACACTTGTGAATTCAAAGATCTGATTGTACTGGGTCTTTCCCATCTAAATCCAAATGAATATGTTGAACTTATCTCTAACAGCATGTCATATCTTTACTTACCACAATGTTTCCAATAAGTGACGACAAAAATTCTTTAATATTTGAAAGTTTCGTCTGAATGCATCATGTACATATTTGACTGGACTGTAGACCATAATCTAAATCAGTCATAATCTACCAGTGCAACCCTGTTTCTTTCAGGTTTTCATACTTGTTTTTTGTGTTCTATATTTCATTGCAATCTTCCCTCCTAAGGATATTGCCATAGGCTGACACTCAATATCAAAGCTCAATCTCATCATGTCAAACATAATGAAAAAGTAAAATAGCAAATAAGAAACCTGGCACCAGGCATTCCTATGGGTCCTACATAAATAGATTCAATAGGTTACTCTAGTCTATAAGTCACAGCTGAGTTAGAAAGATGCTACCATCAACTCTACTTGTATCATGGGAGTGCCATACATCAAAAACATCCCATGGAAAACACTATACTAACTTAAGAAAGGTATTTATGCTATATTATTAAATGATATAGGGACGTATTACTTTTTTTGTTAATTACCCACTACTAAATAAGCCCCAGAGACAAACCTAAGACTTGTTTTTCTGTTTTTGTTTGTTTGTTTTTTGGAGGGGGACGGGGGAAACAAATAGGACTAAACTATATGTACTGTGGGTGTTGAATATGTAGATAATGAGTGTAACAAAATGCTGCTTGTTCCATGTTTCCCACATAAGGAGAAGGACTTAGGGACATATGAAATCCTTTGCTATCTAGTACAGAAGGTAATCTACACGAGGAGATTATTTCAATTTAACTAAATTCAACTTCTGGGCACCCAATTTTACAAATTCAAAGTTCCATGCCCACACTATGGGGAAGAATCAAATTTAGACCGAGGTAGCACGTCCACATTAACAGACCCTGCCTCAGACTCAGAACCCCAGGAAGTACTCTGGGGAGCTGCGGGAGGCCTCCCAGAGGCAAATTAGTTCAAATTAGTGGCATCAGAGCATCTATACTAACATTAATTTGGATTTACAAGTTAGGAAATAGAATTACTCTTCATGAAACGTGGGACTACCAAGTTGAAATTCTGCAGCCCCTTATTCCAGAATAATGGTCTTGGTAGTGTGGCTGCATCGCTTAGAAAATCAACCTTGGGGGGCTAATTTAGGACTAAGGTCCTAGTATAGTCCGGGCCTAAAAGGAAAATGTGGCAATTAGTTATTATTTCAAATAATAAGCCCCTTATTTTGAAATAATAGGCTTGGTGGTGCAGATGCTTGCCTTGTTATTTCAAAATTTTGAAATAACTCCCCAGTGTAAATATGCCCTCAATAAGTACCTAAAGACCAATGCAGAACTGCACTTAGCATGGCTAGCACATCCAACTGGCTTATAGCTACACTTCTATTTTTCATTCCCTCGCTCAATCAAAACTAGTGTACATACATCTACCCAAACTGGAAATTATGCCTCCTGATTCAATTGTAGACATACCTCTAAAAAGGGATTATCCATGCCAGGAGCCACTCCAGCCCCAGAGAAATCCAAAATCAGGAAGGTGCAATTAAAGCCTTCTAAACCCTCGTGTCTGTGTGGGCTATGATGTGACTCTCACCCTTACTTTATATTTCTAACTCAAATGATGGATTAGGAAAAGGTGAAAACATTTCAGAGTAGGAAAACATTTTAAAATATATTAAATTAAAGTTTTCAAAAGAAACTAAAAGTGATGCTATAGCAACAATGCTAATATGGAAGAAATTCCAAGAGATAGTGTTTTTGTATTTTCCAGTTAAGGCAAAGGATGTCTTTCTGCAAAATTAAGACAATATTTAGTGAAATGTAGGTGTATTTGATTAGAAATAGGATTACATACATTAACTCACTTTAATTATTTACGTGTAATCCTTTTATAATCCATTTCAAAGTATATTGGACATATTTCCAAGCATACATTATTCAAAATAGCAAAATGTCATAAAATTAGACAATCATAAGTCAGCGGGGCTAAAAAAGATAACAGTTGGCTAAATGGTTGTCTTCTGATTCTCTGATACCATTCCACATTTTCTTTGGTTATGGCTGAGTTCTGTAAAAAGTAATGATTTGTTGTGGAGTAAACTACCTGAGAATCCTGACATTGGCCTAATAGTCAGAAAGGAATGTGCACTTGTTTTCCCAAAATCACATCCATTTATGGGGTCATAAGTTATGTATGAAAAAAAACCCACCTAGGCTTTCAAACTCATGAGTCCTTTTAAATAATCTTTGCCTTTATTCTTTGCTATCTGAAGTAACATAGTGTACAATGTATATGATGTTACTTCAGAGAGCAATATAATACATTCTATGGCAAATTTCTGGCCATACCCTGTGGGTCTTGTGCTATTGGCAGATAAAATTAGCCTCAAAGACTCGCTGTGGTCCTATACACAACCACGTTCTCTTTACAAAAGTCAGGGTCCACAGTTTAGAGAGCCATACTCATCACAGGCTAGTCTAGGAATTATTAAGAAAGGGATAGAAAATAAGACCCAGAATATCTTACTGCCCCTGTATAAAACTATGGTACGCCCACATCTTGAATACTGTGTACAGATGTGGTCTCCTCACCTCAAAAAAGATATTTGGGCCTTGGAAAGGATTCAGAAAAGGTCAACTAAAATGATTAGGGGTTTGGAACGGGTCCCATATGAGGAGAGGTTAAAGCAACTGGGACTTTTCAGTTTAGAAAAGAGGAGACTGAGGGGGGATATGATAGAGGTATATAAAATCATGAGTGGTGTGGAGAGGGCCAATAAAGAAAAGTTATTTATTAGTTCCCATAATAGAAGAACTAGAGGACACCAAATGAAATTAATGGGTAGCAGGTTTAAAACTAATAGAAGAAAGTTCTTCTTCACACAGCGTGTAGTCAGCCTGTGGAACTCCTTGCCAGAGGAGGCTGTGAAGGCTAGGACTATAATAGAGTTTAAAGAGAAGCTAGATAATTTCATGGAGGTTAGGTCCATAAAAGGCTATTAACCAGGGGATAAAATGGTGTCCTTGGCCTCTGTTTGTCAGAGGCTGGAGAGGGATGGCAGGAGACAAATCGCTTGATCATTGTCTTCGGTCCACCCTCTCTGGGGCACCTGGTGCTGGCCACTGTCAGCAGACAGGATACTGGGCTAGATGGACCTTTGGTCTGACCCAGTACGGCCATTCTTATGTTCTTATGTCCATGGTTTTGGGGTGAAAACCCCTTGATAGTCCTTGTCTTCCTTCTTGGGACAGGCTCCATGTTGACCTGAGGAAAGGTTTGGGGGAACCTGGGACCACCCACTACTCCAGGTTCTGGCCTAGGGACCCTACTGTAGTAGGAGCTGTCAACATTATTTTTCCTTCCGACTTGGCAGCTTTTTCCCTGGTCCACTTCCCCAAACACCCTCTCCAAAATGTCTCCCTCTGGTACCTGTTAACCAGTCCTCAGTTCACACACAGCTTGTTCTTCCCTTTCTCTTCCTGGACTGTCATTCTTTGTCTTCCTCCACTCCTTACGGAGGGGAGGCCTTTTAAAGCAACTCCACTGGCTGTAATTGGCTGCAGGTGTTGAGTGATTTGCCTGAGGGAGCAATCTAGTTAATTAGCCCCAGGTGTTTTCCTGCCTTCATTTTATTGCAGCAGGCTCCAGTAGTTTATTCTGGAAAGAGAAAACCACTTATCCAATGCCCTGTATATTTGCCTTCCACCAGAGTGTGGCAGGCTTCTGGCTTAGATCTGTCACAATAAACACATACCATTCTACTGTTCACAGAGATTAGATAGATAGATAGATAGATATCTACCTACCTAACTCACATTACTCTGTAATAGCTGACAGACAGACCCTTCACCTTCACCACAGTGCTGGCTTCCTCCAAATTCCATCATGCAAGACTGTATCAAGTACTTTACTAAATTCTAGCAATACCACTTCTCCTTTATCCATAAGACTTATTATCCTATCAAAGAAAGCTCTCAGAACCCTTGCACCATTATAAGTTCTTAGTATAGCCATAACCTAAACTATTTGCTCAAGATCATACAGAATGCAGTGGAATATGAAATTGAACCTAGGTTTTCAAAGTCACAGGTAAGCAAGAGAAGAAGTGGAATTTCCTTTCTGTGAGTGCATCTCCACAGCAGCATAATTTCAGAATAACAGCCATTATTTTGAAATAATAACGTGAGAATCTACACAGCAATTTCATTATTTCAAAATAAATTTGAAATAACGGATGGCTTATTCCAACTTCTGTAAACCTCATTCAATGAGGAACAATGACTATTCTGAAATAGCAATTTTGAAATAGCAGTAGCAATAGCTTCTCCCCAGGGCCATTCAATGTAATTACTCCCCTGTGCATCCTGGGGCTTTAAATCGAGGTAGTGAGTCCACATTAGGGAAACCTGCCTTGGACTAATTTTGAGGCTCCCCTGTAGTGTAGACACGCTGTTTTGAAATGAGCTTTTTCAGAGTATTTCTTTTGGAATAGCTTATTTCAAAATAAGCATGCAGTGTAGATATACCCTGTGTGTAGTTTAAGAAGGAATATAAAGTCATTAATGAAGATAAAGTGACAATCAACCCAAATCCTGTCACAACTTGAAATGAAACCTTTTAAATTCTCAGGGGGTTTTTTATTTTCAATTTTTCAAATTTCTAGGTTTTGGTCTGACTCAAAACCGTAAGGGCTTTTTGAAATAACACAAATAAAGCTAGTCTCATTAGGGCTAAAAACTTGTATTCAAAACTCATGATTCTTGAATAATTAAAATTAGAGATGTTTGGACACTGAAAAACATATTCATCCAATAGTTATTTGAGATAAAAATCATAAATTGTATCAGCTCATTCAAATATTATTCAATCCAGTTTAGGTTTGAGATAAGTATCAGAACTATGGGAATCTTATGAAAACCAAACCCAGTAGAGGTTCATTGATCTTAATGTTTTATTTTTGCTACTAAATACATGCATAATAAAAACACCCTATAGAAGATTATTCACATAAGCCATCTGCTGTTATTCATGTTTCTATCTTGTAATGCATATTTTGATTTAAGAAAGAATACAATTAGAAGGGAAAAACAAGCCTAAAGAAAAAGAATTGTAGTTCATCTGAAATAAAAAGAGATGTACAATATATTTTAAAGTCAATGAATATTTGTGTAATTTAATTAGTAATAGTTAAAAAATAATACGATCATTTAAGAAAAATATTTCTAGACTAAATACTGAGAAAAATGAGTTTGACGATGAGGTTTCTACTTTCATCCTGAACAGAATTACAATGAAACATTACTATTATTTTCTTTACTAACTAGTTCAGCTGTCTTATATTAAGTGTCCATTATGGCCAATGTGAAACAAGGATATCTGCCCAATTGAACGTATAGATTTTGGAGAATAATTCATTCATAATTTTTATTAAGGGAATCTGCACAGTCAGGTTACTGCACTGTGTATTTGGTTAGTAGGAGACAGCTGAATTTGGAAGATGGAATACAGTGCATTAGTTGCCAAAGTGTTCATGTATTCATCCACTTTTTATTGTGATTGTCTCTATGTTGGCATAGAGTATTTAAAAGTCAGAAACTATCATAATTAATTAAGAATTTTCTATATATGGAAACAAATTTGGCAAGATAAATGCCTTCAGGGTGAAGAAAATTTCTAGTACATTATGTAATCCACACAATAGAAGTGCTCTGAAGTGACAATTGTAAAACTGAAGCTTCTAATTAATAAACACAGATTACATTTCATTTTTAATATGCTTGGCTTGATTTTGTTTTGTTTTATTGTTGTTTTCATTTATATTTTCTTCATTTAAAATGCTGTTTAAAATATATGTTGAGTTTTTAGCGGCATCTATTCCCAATGTTATAACAGAAGACAATCCTGGAAAAAAAATTCTTGCTTTTCCAAAGACTCTTTTCTACTTACATAAGAACAACCATACTTGGTCAGACCACAGCTTCATCTAATCCAGTGTCCTGTCTTCCAACAGTGGCCAATGTCATATACCCCAGAGGGAGTGAACAGAACAGGGGATCATCAAGTAATCCCTCTCCTATCTCCCATTTTCAGCCTCTGGCAGAGGCTAGGGACACCATTCCTACCCTTCCTGGCTAATAAGAATCGATGGGTAGATTCGATAAAGGTAGGTTTCCCATTCCTCTGATCATCTTAATATCCCTTATGAAGATCTGTCCAATTTGAATCCACCTTTCTTACACACAGGAGACCAGAACTGCATAAAATATTCCATGTAAGGTCTCACCAGTACCTTGAATACTGGTACTAACACTTTCCTATCAGTTCTCCATGCAGTTGGCTTACAAAGAGACGGGTCAATATAATTAATACTGTTAAATCTTTTTTTTAACAAAAGCTTTCAGCATTCACATTTTCTGTTGTCTTCAGAACTTAGCAAAAACTGAGAGCTCTGGAAAATCCCACTTCATCCTTATAACATTAATATCATAGTAAATTTGTAATTTTTTTATTATTCATAGACTCTAAGGCCATAAAGGACCATCATAAACATAGAGTCTGAACTGCTCATTGAAGGACACAAAATTTCACCCATCCACTCCTGTAATAGATCTAAAACCTTTGACTGAGCTACTGAAGTCATTCAATAATGATGTAAATACTTTAGTTACAGAGAATCCACTATTCATTCTAGTTTAAAATAGGAAGGGACCCATGCAGCATGCGACAGAGTGAATCCCTCATATGATCTGTGCCAGCCGAAACTGGAGGCAAATTCCTTCTTGATACCAAATGCAGTGATCAGATAGACAATAAGCATGTTGGAAACACCTGCCAGCCAGAAACCTGAGAAAGAATTCACTGTTGTAACTCTGCATACTCCCTACATATTATCTTATCTCTGGCAATTGGGGAATATTTGTTATTAGAAGTCATGATTGGCCACATGCCACTGTAGACAGTCTCATCATACGAACCCCTTCATAACCTTATCAAGCTCAGTCTTGGCCAGTTAGGCTTTTTCCCCATATTGCTCCCCTTTGGAAGGCTGTTCCAGAACTTCACTTTTCTGATAGTTTCTGAACCTTCTGATTTAGAAGTTAGAATCTAGGTGATTTCAAGCCTAAAGTTTATATGCATTTGTTCTTGTGCTCACATTGGAGCTTAATTTAAATAACTCCTCTCCCTCCACGCTATTTATCCCTCTATATATTCATAGAGAGCTATAATATCTCTTCTCAGCCTTGGGTTTGTTAAGCTAAACAAAGCAATCTCCTTGAGTGTCCTCTCATATGGCAGGCTTCCCATTCCTCTGATAATCTCAGTATCCCTTGTCAGGACTTGTCCAATTTGAATCCACCTTTCTAAAACACGAGAGACCAAAACTGCACAAAGTATTCCATATGAGGTTCCACCAGTGCTTTGAATACTGGTAATAACACTTTTCTATCTCTGAATGATAGACTTTGCTTGACATATCTTAGGGGTGTATTAACTTTTTTCACGGCTACTGTTAAGGCTCCAGTGGTAAAAATTTACTTGCGTGGCTACTTGCATGGGATTAGGTGTAAGTGGTTTTGTATCTGTATGACATGATGCAACATGTGTCTGAGTCAGATCTATTGGCTAAGTTTGAATTAACCCTCCTACCCAGTTTTGTTAGGGTTTGGGTATGCTGGAGCTAGCAGTGTAGTTTCCAGTTTGGGTAGACATATGAACCTAAGTTTTCAGATCAGAGCTTCCTTTGGGCAGCTAGCTCGTCCTGCTACTTATACCACCATAGCCAAACTTCTGTTTTTAGAGTATTCATTTGCTCAGAGCTAGTGTTAATATGTCTATGTGAGCCTGGATTCACACCTCTGAGATCAAATGTAAGCATACACTTAAAAGCTCTAATGAAAACAGAATATAAAGCATTTCCTAAGTTGTTTTCATTCCCTTATTATTTGTCTTGTACCTGACCTCAATGACCCTCCAAACTGAGGGTTGGCCTACACTGCATACATACTTTAGTATAGAATCATAGAAGCCTACGGCTGGAAGAGACCTCAGGAGGTCATCAAGTCCAGCCCTTGCCCAAAGCAGGACCAACCCTAACTAAATCATCCCAGCCAGGGCTTTGTCAAACCGGGATTTAAAAACCTCTAGGAATGGAGATCCCTCCACCTCTCTAGGTAACCCATTCCAGTAGTTCACCACCCTCCCAGTAAAACAGTTGTTTCCTAATATCCAACCTAAACCACCCTCACTGTAGCTTGAGACCAGTGCACCTTATTCCGCCATCTGTCACTACCGAGAACAGCCTCTCTCCATCCTTTTTGGAAACTCCCTTCAGGAAGTTGAAGGTTGCTAACAAATCCCACCTCACTCTTTTCGTCTGTGGACCACATCCCTCAGTCTTTCCTCGTAGGTCATGCACTCCAGCCCCCTAATCATTTTGGTTGCCCTCTGCTGGACCCTTTCTAATGCATCCACATCCTTTCTATAGTGTGGGGCCCCAAACTGGACACAGTACTCCAGATGTGATCTCACCAATGCTGAATAAAGGGAAATAACTTCTCTAGATCTGCTGGAAATGCTCCTCCTAATGCACCCTAATATACCATTAGACTTCTTGGCTACAAGGGCAAACTGTTGACTCATATCCAGCTTCTCATCCAATGTAATCCCCAGGTCCTTTTATGCTGAACTGCTATTTAGCCAGAACCTTGCCAGCCTGTAACGGTGCTTGGGACTCTGCACATGTCCTCGTTGAACCTCATCAGTTTTCTTTTGGTCCAATCTCCAATTTGTCTAGGTCACGGTGGACCCTGTTCCTACCCTCCAACATATCTACCTCTCCCCCTAGCTTAGTGTCATATGCATACTTGCTGAGGGTGCAATCCATCCCCTCATCCAGCTCATTAATAAAGATGTTGAACAAAACCGGCCCTAGAACCAATCCTTGGGGAACTCTGCTTGAAACTGACTGCCAGCCAGACATCGAGCTGTTTATCACTACCCATTGAGCCCAACAATCTAGTCATCTTTCCAGCCACCTTACAGTCCATTTATCCAATCCATACTTCCTTAACTTGCTGGCAAGAATATTGTAGGAGACAGTATCAAAAGCTTTGCTAAAGTCAAGGTATATCATACCCACCGACTTTCCCATATCCACAGAGCCAGTTACCTCATCATAGAAGCTAATCAGATTGGTCAGGCATGACTTGCCCTTCGTGAAACCATGTTGACTATTCCTGATCACTTTCCCCTCTTCCAAGTGCTTCAAAATGGATTCTTTGAGGATCCCCTCCATGATTTTTCCAGGGACTGAGGTGTGGCAGACCATCTATAGTTCCCTGGATTGTCCTTCTTCCCTTTTTTTAAAGATGGGCACTACATTTGCCTTTTTCCAATAATCTGGGACCTCTCCCAATCTCCACAAATTTTCAGATAATGACATTTGCCAACTCCCTCAGTACCCTCAGATGCATTAAATCCAGACCCATGGATTTGTGTATGTCTAGCTTTTCTAAATAGTTCTTAACCTGTTCTTTCTCCACCGAGGGTTGCCCACTTCCTTCCCATACTGCACAGAACTACTTCACTCAGGAGTGTGGATTTTTACACCACTTAGCAATACAGTTATACTGGCTTTAATCCCTCATATAAGCAGAGTTTCTCCCATTTTCATAGTTAGTACCTTCTATGGAGATGGAGCTGATAGGAAAAAAGCTCTCCTGTCAATTTAGATTATCTTCACCAACAGTGCTACAACTGTACGGCTGCATCAGTGCAGCTGTAATTTTGTAGTGTAGACTTTACCTGAGATTAAAGCCTAGGTAGAAGTTCATGGATGGATTGATATTTGCCTTGAAATTGCTACTTACAAAAATTCTGTGGTCCTATCACTGTATATGAGTAGGAGTCTGGATCTGAAATATTACATATCAGAAACAGTGGCACTGGAGAAATTGATTTCAGCTTTATCTTTTTAATACGCCTACATTGTGATCCTCAAATAGGTATTTATTGGACTGTTGTAATAAAAACATCCTCATTATGTCCCACCAATGTGCTTCAGCCTTTATCTGACAAGAGAGGCCTCAGGATGAGAAGGTAGTTCAGTGTCCGTGATATCTGTAATTTCCTGAATGAGACTTGGCTGCATTGTCAAAAATAGTCAGGGTCAAAATTAATCTTGTAAAAGCTACTTAGGCCTTTCCCAATATGCATCATATATCTAGATAAAAAATGTATTTTATTAATACAGACATGTAGATAAGGAACCAACCTCTGAAAGATAACCAAGAACAACATGTAAGAGAATAGTTGTTTGAAAAAACTAGAGCCTACATTATTTTTGCTGCAGCTTAATCTACCAATATTTATTTTATTTTATTTTAATCTCTCATATTACATCATTTGTTTTACAGAAAATAATATTCACAACAAACAAAATCGTTAAGCAGAAATGACTGCTGCAATGACAAGCTGCAGACCTGCTCCTGGTCTGACACTGCCACACAACAAGTAGAGACACACTCATCTGCAGTCACATGAAGATTCTCTGATCAGCTCCTGCACAGAAAGGCTACAGACAAGACAACTCCCAGCTCCCTAAGTTCGCACCCCCTGAACTGTCTTGTGCTGCACAGGGAACTATACAGTGTAAACTAATACAGTTCTCCCCTTCCTTTAATGTGAAGAAGAATATGTGACAGCCTTTGCCCCTTGAGCTAGGATTCCCATACACTTCACAACAACTCATGATTTTAGATGAGGAAAACAGAAGTTTATTAACTACTGAACATAGATTTTTTTGTGATTATCAGAGACTGCAAATAGATCAATGCAGATTTCCAGCAAATAACAAAGAATATAAATAAATCTTAATATACTAGATAGATTGGGTCTGATTTAGCAGATTCTCGTACAATAGGCTGCAGATTGTTGAGACAAGCTGCTATTGCTTTATAGCTTGGAAGCCCATGTCTTTAAAATACAGAGGTTAGAAATCATGTTAGCCAGGGTCCAGGACTTTCCCCCAGTTCAGTCTTTGTTCTGTGGTGTTTCCAGATGTCCTCTTGGGTGGGGAGTGAAGAACCCCCAGTGATGTCACTCCTTGCCTTATATAGCTTGTTCCAAAGCCAGTTGCCAGCCCAGTGTATGGAAAATTACAGACCTCCCAAGATGGAGTCCGGAGACATATGATTTGGTCAAAAGCACTTGCAGTATTATGGCAATCATTTCTTATAGGCTGGCTAAAATGTTCACAGGAAGGGTAAGCATTATCTTTACTGATGGGCCATCACCACTGTGTGACTTCTCCATTGTTGCAGCTGAAAGGCTAGTGGTGTGTGTCAGCACATTTCAAATACATATACGTAGTCTATATTTATAATGTCAGGTAGGAAAGTGATACATGCACACAAACAGGGCAATCACATCCAGCAATTCATAACTTGTCTAATGATAGTTTACATGACAGGTTGTATACAAATGCATCCTAATAATGTTAATATGAAGAATATGGGATGCAGTATCACACTCTGATCTAGGGGACAATGACTAAGGCTTATGGACAGGTCACGGCCAATAAACAAAAATTCAAAACTGTGACCTATCCCCAGACTGAATCTTGATAGGAGGTTTTGGGGTGGGGGCACTGCTGAATGGAGCACTCTTGAAGCTGCTGCTGGGAAGGGTGAGTGGCCAAAGCCATCGACACAAGCTATTGGGGGCTATGGACTGTAGTTGCTCTCACCACCTAGGGGTAGCTTCTGGGCAGGAGTGGGGGAGGGGACTGCCAACAATAGCTACTCCACCCTAGTGGCCATTGCACAGACATATTCCAGGGGCCAGTCATACTGGCCTCTGCTGAGGTAGTTCCCAGGGACAGCCACACTGGCTCCTGCTCAGATGGTGCCAAGGGACAGCTGCCCCGAGACTGCCCAAGCAGCAGCTGGTGTGGCTGGCCCCACAGCTGTTCCAGCAGTGGCCAATAAGGGTGGCTGCAGAGCCACCTGAGTGGCTGACTGCAGAGCTGTTCCACTTCTGGCTAATGTGGCAGTCTCCAGGGCCGAGTGATTATTCCTGGAGCTAGCTGCTTGAGCATTCCTGGAGTCAGCCATGCTGGCCACTGCAGAAGTCATGGAGGTCATGGAAAATCATGAAATCTGCAAATTCCCTGACACAGCCCTAATGATGACAGCTTAAGGTCCTGCAAAATAATTTATGGCAGCAGCAAAGCTGAGTGCCCAAAAAGTGTGAGGATGGAAGAGGAGAGCAACTCTGATCGTGTTTAGTAATGCTGCTCTCCATACCATCACAACAATCCATCTGAGCAGTGGAGCAGAGATGTAATTATAGATACAGAAAATTGGGCATGATGTTTAAAGCTCTATTGTAAAAAGTGCATATTTTTAATTAGTCAATTGAAAAAAATGCAAGTTGACAGTACCCCTTATGTGAAAAGAGAACAGAGGAATTCAAGCAGAAGTATTTCACTCTAAAAGCACTAATCGTGAGGAATAAGATGTCAGGTAAGTCCACTGAAGCGCATACTATAAATGAATTTAAGGGACAGCTAAATGTTTTTATAGAGCTAGAGAGGGAATTAGAAAAAGTAACAAAACAGGAAAAATAGGCTGAGCTAAAACACATAAAGGGAAAGTTTTTTGTTTCTTTTCCCACCTGGCATTTTTTTGGTTCATTTTTTAACATATTTTGTAACAGTATTTATATGATAGAAACCGGATTAAAAAAGATCTCACTGGAGATACTCAAGTGATCTCAGTGTTTCTAAAAACTTTACCCTCTTGGAAACTTAACATCTAGAGAGAGAAGACTGAAAATGTAAATGTAAACTGGAAGCCTTAACATTATCTCATTTTTATGTTATGAAGCCAAAAATCAGCTAGGAATCTCTGGGAGAACAGCAGGGAGAAGTTAAAAAAGAGCATATAAAAGAGATTAATCTTTGTATATTATGCATTGTTTTAAAGGTGATACTTTGTACATTTTTTCTATAACATTTTCAATTCCTGTAACTGCATCAATATTTCTTCATAATGGGTCCAATCCAACCCTCACTGAAATCAATAGGAAGACTCCCATTGATTTCACTGGGAGATGGATAACTTACAGCATGTGGTCCATTTTGTGTATAGCACAATAAGTAGTAGAGCTGGTTGAAATATTTTGAATAAAACTTTTTATTGGAGTGAAAAAATGATATTGTCAACATTTTTCATTTATCCCTACAAAATTTATGTTATTTCCCTATTTTCTGAAAACATTGTAAATTGTTATACTGCATTTACTAAACCCCCAGTTTTCTCTAAACCAAATCAATAACCATTTTTAATATCATTTGATAATTTTTAAAAATGTTTTCCCCACACATCTGAAAATAATAAAAAGTAAATATTTTAATATATATATATATATTTGTTTCATTTTGAACCCTTAAAATGAAAACAAACCTCTCAATATGTAGGGCTTATCTTAAATGCAGGATGTTCACCACAGTTTCAACTTCTTGCTATTGATTCCTTTTTTAGTTTTTATTTCAACCAAAACTTGCCAAGCATTTATTTAAAATACATTTGAAGTTTATTTTAGAATTATAAAATCATTTTTGTGTACATTTCAATGCCATAATGTGATTGAGCAATACAGTGGCATATGAAGATTTATAAAAAAGACGTAGCCTCATTAAAGTAAGTTATGTAAAGGTCAACTGTGTCTAAATGTGTTTATATATTTACATATTTTATTGTATTTTACATGCCAATGAATAGTGCAAGGAAATCCAGCTACCATAAAATAGATCCATCAGAGAACATACAGAAGTGTATCAGAACAAGTAATCCCACTGGACATAGATCAGAGTATTATACAATGGGTATAGCGGAACATATTAAGTCTTTTTACTCCATGAGAGAAAAAGAGTCTATGTTATGAAAGATGAAAGAGCTAGAAAGATAAATCCTGAGGCTCTTCAGCTGAAGTCCTCATTTTACAGATGCCCCTTTCCCAACCTGTACCTAGAAGTACTCCCCACATACTGGAAGGTGGTGTGAAGGTGCCATTAAGTGTAGTCTTGCACTCCTCCAATTCCACTGTTGCTATATGCACAGTTAGTCCCTTCTATACATTTGATTATCCTTTTGAAACTTTCACTGACTTCTAATGGCCTGAAAGGGGCTGAAAACACAACTCTGACCTGTTACAGTTATAAGCATTATGGCTATACTCACTTACTTTAGACTATAACTCCAAAGTAGTAACAGTTCATTGAGTGGGTTTAAAGATTGTGCTGGTTCTTCACCCCCTTCTGAAGCTTTACAGTCTAAGTATGACTGAAGTACAGTAAAAAATGTCTCCTCTGCACTGAGGGGGGTCTTACGCAAAATGTTAAAAACCAACTAGTATTTTTAAAAAAGCAAATCACTGTGTATACTATGTCACTGGAAATAGGCTGAGTAGCAAATTCCAGTTCAATTGATTGATTCAATAACAATAGAGCTTCTACAATATCCTACTTGCTACCCAGAAGCAAAAAACAAAGCTTCCTTAAAGCATCCCAGCTTCAGACTCCTACCCAGAGAGGCAAGTAAAATATGACGAAGATTACTGAAAATTACTGATTTCAGGTCTTACCCAAAGATACACTTACAGCCAATTATGATTAACAAAACTACAATTTATTATTTACAATTTATTGTTACAATTTATACAAATATGAATAAAGACCTTAAGTCAGTTTCAAAGCAGAAATATTGAGCTTCAGAACTGCAAAATGTTCTTTCAGAATTAGTTACATAGTATATTGCATTGTCCAATCTCAGGGGGATCCAAGCTGTAGCTGGAGACCTTAGTCCCATGACTCAAACTTCTCCTGAAAAAGCTTTAGAACTCTGATTTCAGATCTGGTTAAGCTTTGTTAAGAATCCTTTTCATACCTGGTTGGCTCCTGTTCACTAGCTAAACCCAAACCCTTTGAGGCTATCCTAGACCAATGATTTTCAATCTTTTTTCATTTTCTAATCCCTAAAACATGTCAAGTGGAGGCAGGGCCAGACCGAGCCATTCTGGCACCCCAGGCAGACAGGTTAATTGCGCCCCGGGTTGGGGGAGGGCGCATGCATGGCCCTGCCCCCATGTCGGTGCATGGGGGAGGGTGCATGCGCGGCCCCGGTCCCGCACCAGCGCGAGGGGGAGGGCTCATGCAAGGCCCCACCCCCGTGCATGGGGGAGGGTGCATGGGAGAGGGCGCACGGAGCTGGCGGTGGCAGGATGCACATTCCCGGCCTGGCCCAGCCCGGCTACAGCCCATGGGTTGGATGTGGTTTGTCAGGGTTAGCTATTTGCAGGCCAGCAGACAGTTTGTTTACTTGAGTGTCTGCAATTTCAGCTGCTTGTGGTTCCCAGTGGCCATGGTTCACCTTTCCCGGACAACAAGAGCTGCAAGAAGTGGCGCAGACTGGGTCATCACTTCCTGCAGCTCCTATTGCCTTGGATCGGTAAACCACGGCCAGTTGTGGCTGTGAGCAGACGCTTAGGTAAACAAACTAACTGAACATAAGAACGGCCATACTGGGTCATACCAGTGGTCCATCCCGCCCAGTATCCTGGCTGCCGACAGTGGCCAATATCAGATTCCCAGAGGGAGGGAACACAACAGGTAATCCTCATGTGATCCTACCCATCACCCACTTCCAGAAAAACAGAGGCTAGGAACACTGTTCCTACCCATCCTAGCTAATAGCCATTGATGGACCTAACCTCCGTGAATCTATCTAGCACTTTTTTGAATCCTATTAAAGTCCTAGCCTTCATCACATCCTCTGGTAAGAAGTTACAGAGATTGACAGTGCACAGAGTGAAGAAAAACTTCCTTTTGTTTGTTTTAAACCTGGTGCCTATTAATTTCATTTGGTGACCCCTAGTTCTTATATTGTGGGAATAAGTAAATACTTTTCCTTATTCACTTTTTCCACACCAGTCATGATTTTATAGACCTCTGGCGACCTGTCAATGGTTAATTCTGTTGACCCACATGCAGCTGTCCCTACTCCTGGTATTAAGGCGACAGTGAAAGATTGTGGTCACCATAAATCAGGGGGTTTCAACATGTGGTTTGTGTACCCCTGCAGACTCACAGACTATATCTAAGATTTCCAAAAGGGTCTGCACTCTCCAGCTGAAAATTTGGAAGGGGTTTAGCAAATTAAAAATGTTTGAAAATCATTGGTCTAGGGCAACCTTAAAGGATTTGAGTTTAGCTAGAGCATAGGAACTAACCAGCAAGGCACAACTGTGACTCCTACAGCAGCCCTTATTTTCACTGCTCCCCCTTGTGGATGTCATTGGGAGGAGGACATACCACATGGCTGCCTAAATACTAGCTCTATAGTGACATCTTTTGGCCAGCCTAGGGGAGCTGCAACTCTTGCTTGTAGCTCAGTCTGATGTGAGAAATTCAGGATGAGCTGAAAGCAGGCATGACAGGGTTGTCAAATGTGTGAGTATCATGTGAGATGCCACATGAGGGAGGCTTAGCAGCCCAGCATAACTCACTTATGGCTTTGTCATTTGTGAGTAATACTCTCATCACACATTTATGCTGATAAAACCTTTATACACTGCTGACATTCAGCTTAGATTATAGTTTATTTTCTCTCGTAAAATCTAAGTAGGTTGCTGTGCACTTGATTCTTTAGCCATTTTGAATTATTCCAGTTTTACTCTGCTGAAATGCAGAAATTAAATCAGTGAAATTATATCATCATAAGCTTAATGTGATGTAGTGGTAAAATAGACTCCAAAATATGTAAATGACCAAATATATGCCATAAAAGAAGAATATAAGAAAAGGGATAGAGAGAGAGAGTAGATGAGGTGCTATAAAAGTTTTATCAACAAGGGTTCAAAAGACACATATTACCCATGTGTAGCAATGCTGGAGTCATTTATGCAGGTCGTCCAAAATGAGCATCAGTGGAAACTTTATGCCACATCACATAGAAATCAATGGATTTACAATGGCATTAAAACTGGAATATTACAGTGATGATTCAATCTCTTATGTCCTCCCCCTCACCTGTGTACATTAGGAAAAGCCAAGTACAATCTGTCTTTGAAAGATGCAGATCAATGGATGGCCAACTTTTTCAGTATGTGAACAATTTTGCATGATTCTCCAAATGTGTCAAGTGACAGAATTCTAAAAAGGGATCAGCAGAGTACTTCTTAAGAATAGCTTGTGTAAGTAATAACAGAAATTTAAAAAATATACCCTGTCATTCCCCTTAATGAACAGAATTACCCATTCTTAAAATCAAAGGTAATCTTTCTCTTTTTTCCTACTGTCATTACATATACATTGTTCAGTTCTCACCTTAATTTCTTTTAATGTACAAATATAAAATATGAGTGTAATTAACCATGCACTGTGACTCAGGGATGATATATATCATATTTATTATGTGATTTCATGTGATCTGTCCTGAAAATGTGTGGCAGCTTTCAAATATATGATTACTTCCAGTGGAAATTATGGCCCTAGCAATGGAACCTTTGATTGCTCTAAAATGCATTAACAGTATAGCATTAAACTGAAATAACATTGCTTTAATGTATGGATGCCACTAAATTTAGACAAGTGAAAATCCCTCTGCAATTAAAAATATTTTTAACTTGTTCTAAACATTTTATTTATTCTAAACTGTAATCAGAGTGCTAAGTGAACAAAAATAAAACAAGTTATTGAAAATATAAGAGAAAAATGTAAAAAGAGAGAAAAATGTAATCTTCCAGTTTTTGTAAAAAAGTATAAGAATGTGAGGGGTAAGGGAAACCATATGAAGAAGCCATATAAAACCACATGCAGAAGCATATCCCATGTTGTTTTCAGATGGCAGACACTCTATCATAGTGCCCTTTTATATAATTCTGTGCCAACAAATAACATTGCTAAGAGGAACATATGTCATTTGAAGAAAATGTAACTATATCTGGGCAAAAACTCAGACTAGGGTTCAGTTCCAGCTTCTGAAAGCCCTTTTTCCCATGCAGAGTTCATGGATGTAAGAATCAGGCTCCTAGTTTATGCTCTATTGCCAGTTCAAAGTTTAAAAAGATTGGCTGCTAATTTAGGAATTCTTGGAACTTTGATCTAGAAAGATGAAAAGCTTTAGAATTCAGGGAGATAAGATTATCAATATTCTCATCTAAGAAATCAGCAGCTGCTGCTCTTTTTCCTAAAAAACATTTTCATATCCAAAAATCTTCTGGCATCCCCAAAAAACATGTATTAACAAATGTTATTCAAAGTTAAAGAGCACTGAAATTGATAGCATCATCTCCAGTTTTGGAAAAGACAGATTATTATTTTATTAAATCATATTTATGTTTCCTGACTTTCTTAGCTGAACCCAAGACAGGAATAATATGAAGTCTTTGTTTCAGATGATGAGTATTTTCTTGCACCACTGCTCAGGAGAGCTGACACAGTTGCTAGGCCCATGGGTCAGGTGAGTAGGGGCCGGCACTGTGCTCCATGAATGTGCAGAGCCTCAGGCAGGAGGGGCATGTTCGGGGTAGCCAGCTTTCAACACCACCCAGAGTGCGCCACCCTTGGCTCCGGTGGAAATGTAAAGGGCTTGGGCCTCCTGCAATGAGGAGTAACGGTAGTCTGAATTAGGGGCTTTAGTTCGAACTGCCTAGCCCGGGCCGCGTGTAGCCGCGGGCAGGAAGTTCGAACTACCGGGCATTTAAAAATGGCAGCACCCGGGACCATGCAAATAAAGCCCAGGATATTTTAATCCCAGGCTTCATTTGCAAGTTCAAATGACTACATTAGCCATCCTAGTTCGAACTAGGGTGGCTAGTGTAGACATACCCTTAGATACTAACCCGAATATATAGGATCATGAGCTTCCGTGGGTAAAACCCTGTTCATCAGTTATTCACTGGGATTTATTTTGTTACCCCAGCAGGACACTGAATTGAAAGATATTCTGGCTGGTAAGGCTAGGACTTGGAAAATGCAGATTGCAGCACATCTAGTAAGATGGGAGTAAGGGGTCCTAGAAGAAAAGGATCCCTTCAAAACCACAACCTGATACTACCGGAAGAACAATTATGGAAGGTGCAGTGCTGAATGGGAAGGAAAATCCATTGGCTGAATACTCAGAGGTGAACCCTTGTGAATATTACTTTCCCTTTACATATAGGCTTTGTCTGCACGTGAGGGTTCTTGCTCAAAAACTTCTTGCGCAAAAGCACGTCCACACCTCAAAAGCGCATTGCAAAAGTGATGTGCTTTTACGCAAGAGAGTGTCCACTCTGCATGGACGCTTTTGCGCAAGAAAGTACTGATTGCCATTCACAGAATGGCCATCAGAGCACCTGTGCTTTTTCTGATAGTCTCTTTTTGCGCAAGAAACCCGTGTTGAGCATCCACACACACCTTTTTGTGCAAGAACTCTTGTGCAAAAAGGAGTTATGCCTAGTAGAAGGAGGCATACCTACACCACAAAAAGCCCTCTGTTCTTTCGATTGACTGTAGATTTTCTTGTGCAAAAACACACTTGAAGTGTGGATGCTCCATGGGTTTTTGTGCAAAAATGGCTGGTTTTGCGCAAAAAACCTGTAGTGCAGACATAGCCATACTGTGGATTTTCCCACAGCAAAGGGGAATAGGGCCAAGAATGTTTTAGTGAAATGAAAAAGCAGAGCTTCAGAGTAAATTTTCACTGCTGAACCCCTCCTACTTTATTGCAGCCTCCTTTGGGTTCTCATTTTGGATATGATTTATATTTATGTCTAATTGTGACTGAAGCCCAGCATTTATATCCTCAAAGAGTCAAGGAAAACAATCATACTGAAGAGCTTGCATATGTGGAAAACAGAGACCAAAAATATTATTTTTAAAGTGTCGAAGTGACTTAAGGATCATCATCATCATCAACAACCATGGCCTCAATGCCCATTGGTGTCCGATGCCTCCCTCACTATTTCCTTCATCTTTCCCTGTCCAGTGCAGAGTGGTTTAGTTTCTGTAGAATAGCTCCGCACCAAGGATGCTGTGACTTAAGGATTCTGTGTCTTATTTTCCGAATTGATTTAGGAATTTAAGAACCCAATTACCACTGACTTTCAAAGAGACTCACAAGTGTGTAACAGTACGTCTGCACTGCACAGCTATTTTGGGATATCGTAAGTATCCTGAAATAGCTACCCCACATCTATGCAAGCTGTTATTTGAAAATATTTTTCAAAATAATGAGCGCACTATTTTGCCATCACAGTATACCTCATTCCATGAGGGATAAAGGATAGCTCAAAATAGTTATTTCAAAATTTGGCACTGTGTAGACACACCAAATTTCAAAATAAGCTATTTCTAAATAGATTCAAAATAAGATATGCAATTTGCATAGTGCTAATTGCATATCTTATTTCGAGTTTAGGGTGCTGTGCAGACGTACCCTAAGTCCCTTTGGAAAAAGGATTTAGATGCTTTTGAAAAGTTTACTGTAACATTAGTGCCAATCTGGAGGTCACTATTGGAGACAAGTCTATATAAGCTTTTCATAGCACTACTCAAACATCCCACTTTTGTAAACATCTAATGTCACTTTAATATTTCACTTGACAATAATGAAATTCTTATGCACAGAGCTTCTTACTACTTACTGTATGTAACTCATAACAACCATAAGACAAAATGTTTTGAAGTGTCACAAAGCAGCTTAACGTTATCTCACAGGAGTATCACGATTTTTTCCATGAAATATGATTAAAAGTGAATTTTAGTACTTACATGTCCTTTCTTTGCTGCTTTGTGTCTGTTCACAGTGGATTTAATGCATGCGTCAAGACATTAATGTAATGAAGTAATAATAGCTTCACACATGGTGACAGATAACAGGAAGTTATATAAGCGAGTGAAAACTGAAATCTATTCACCCACCAAAACTACTTTATAGAATGCTAATATATATTGCATTTGTTTCTTTTATTCCAAGGGATGAAAGGGATAAGATGCTGCTCCATAAAAATCTATAGTTTCAGATTCAAATCTCCATAGTTAATTTTTTTAATATTACCTTGAAAACATTACGACTACATGCATTTGACAAAGTGGGTCTTTGCCCAGGAATGCTTATGCTCCAATACATCTGTTAGTCTACAAGGTGCTACAGGACTCCTTGTCGCTTTTGCAGATCCAGACTAACACGGCCACCCCTCTGATACTTGAAAACATTATGAAAGTTATGAATCTGTACTCACAGAACATCAAATTCTTGTATCTAATGTGACATTACTGCAATACATAATGCTTGGAGTACATTTGTGCTTTGAAAATATCATTAGGGATCCCTTTATAGTTTTCACTATTCCCTTGTCCTCCCTCAAGACACTGGATACAAAGTGTCATTATGGTGAATATTTTGGCAGAGAGGGAGGTTTGGATGAATTTTATCCAGAGGGGATTTCTTGAAAAAGAAGCCGCTCACTGATGATGTCGCTGTCTTCACGATGTATTATTTGAATTGTATTTTTCTGAAGTAGGTAGAGTGCATTCCTGGAGTAGTTTCTTGTCTTTTGTTTATGTTTTGCTAAATGGAATGTGCTTTCAGATTTTACATACACATGCGTACACACACAATGCAAATATATTTAATCTTGCCTTAGGAGTCTCAGAGCTTTGTGGGGTCCCACATTTTGTTCTATATGGCTATGACATCACAAAGAATAATTTAAGTAGATTTGAAAGAAATAATAGAACTTTTTTTTTCCCGTTGAATAGTGCCATTTTATCTAATTCAAAATGTTCCACGGAAGCATATAGCTTTCAATTAAAAAAAATTGATTGCAACAGTTACTCAGGTCCCGGATGGAATTTGTGGTCAAAACCCAAGAGAGACCATAAATGCTTCCCCACCCTGCCCTCTTGAATAGCCAATAGGCTTATGGTTGAGTTTTTTTCCAGCGATATGGAGACCAACATTTGAGCCCCTGATCCAAATCAAGGGGCATAGGTACTTGGACGCTAAGGTTTCTAACATCCCCAATGAGTGTTCTACTGCTGAACTATTATGGGGGCTCCTGTCTTTTTATTCATGCATGTGGGGTTTTATTCATGATAAATTTCAAATGATCTTGTTGTCATTCGACTTCAGAAAGGAAACAGACAGGATTTGCAAAACAGGATTGTTGTTTTCTGGCCATCTCTAAATGCAAGACATATTGAGTTGGTCTGTTATCCACTGCTTGTTGAGTTGTGAGACATACTGAGCTGCATTGTTATCTGTCAGTGGCTGAATATTCATTGCAAGCAATTTATCTGTGGAACATAGTCCTTTCTTCTCTCTTTTGTGAACAGATAGCAATTTTTATAAATTTGATTTTCGAAACTACTCTAATAGTTATTGCAAAGATAGCTGAATGATTTTTTTAATGAACTGTGGCAAAGTTTTAAGATGATCATTCAGTATCTAGATTTTTTTCCTGTTTTTAGTTAAAATATTCTGAGATTTCAAGCCCAGAAGTAACCATTATGAAGTAGGCTGACCTTCTGCACCAAATTTTCATGTTCTTTACAGAGGGATCTCTTTGGAATCTACTAAGGAGCTTCTATGAAATGCAGCTGTACATCTTCTGAATAGGTTTGTACCACCCTGAGCTCATAGTACCCACACTCAAATCTATTCATGCTGCTTATGTGGCCAATGCAGTCTTTTAGGCTATCTACAGTATGGGATAAGGTTGAATTAAGATATGCAACTACAGCCATGTTAATTGTGTAGCTAAAGTCTAAGTACCTTAACTCTACTTGTGGCACTGTCCACACTGCAGGAAGCCAAAGGAAGAACACTCTCCCTTCAACTTCCCTTACTCCTCATGGTAGCAGGACCACCAATATCAACCAGACTGCCCGTCTCAGTTTGGATTAGCATGTCTTCACTAGACCTGCTAATTCAAACCCTAGAAGATCAACAATGGCAGATTCGATCTTCTCTGTAGTGTAGATATATCCAGGGTGATTTCAAATTTCTGGAGAGATTAAGATTAATTTAACTATGAGTTTATCTTTTGCCGTATACTATCTCATAACATTTAAACTGACTGGTAGGTTTGTCTTGTTGAGGGCCTCAATTTAGGAATGACCAGAGCCCTGCCAAGGAAGTTTCTGTACACAGTTCAAGACATTGATTTGGTTTCTCTTTTGTTTCTCTTTTATTTGGTTTTGATTTTTTTTTAATTTTTTTGTCTTTTTTTATCCCTGACATTATCAATTTGCTTTCTACCATGACTGAATTGAAAGCTTTCCATTGAAGTTAATATAGTTTTGAATCACAACTCATTTCTTCTGAGGAAAGCAACAGACAAAGATGGCCACCAGCAAAATATATAAAAGATAGAGGTAATCCCTTCCATGGAGCTGTCATTTAAGACTTGTGGTAGGAGGGGAAAAATGTTTTTAGTTAAATAGTTAGGCATTTATAACTGCTTATCAAAAATGGTATACCTTATAAAGTGAAAATACTGATGCCCTTGAAAGTTTTCCAGCATGCCTAATGATTCTTAGTCCATCCAGTTATGGACAGGGACTATTTAAGTGTTTCTGTTTCTGAAACAAGATTAGAGACCGCACATGTACTGAACAGGAAAGCTTCAACTTCTGATGGCTACAGTGAAAAATTGTATAAGTACATAGATCAATTTATCTTTGAGGATCTGTCAAACACATTTAATTGTCTACTATCATTCTAGGTTAGCAGAAACTTCAAGAAACAAAGCTCCTTTATTTTCATTAGAAACAACAACTATGTGTCTCATTGGCACCTGAAATATGCACAAGAAATTTTAAATCTAGCGTTATTTTCATTGTACATTTTCATCAATCATATAGTATTTGTAACTTTTATTATCCTATTTTCAAATTTTATCAAATGGTTTTCATAATGATTTCTGTCTATTTTGGAGATTTATTCATTGTGAACTCTTGAATAAATTATTCCTTATTTCTTATTCTTGTATAAATTATTCCTATGAGACAAAAGCATTAAATACATGAACAGGAACGTATTAGTCTTTCAACTTGTTTCAAATGCTCTGAGCTTTGTCATGAAATAGCTAGGTTTTTTCTTTTAGTACATTTTGGATATTATCATGAAAATAACAAGACTGAACATCCCTCTTTATTTCCAAAATGATCATGTCAATATCAGATAGCAAATTTTCTGAATATTAAACCAGTTTATTGTAGCAGTAAAGAGCCACAACTTTGAACAAACATAAGAAAGCAGAAACAACTATAAAATAAATTATAAATGCAAGAACAGAGCATGCTAAAATATTTTAAATAAATAAAAAAACCCTGTTATATATAATTCTAGGGACAGTCTTTTTCATGTTTTACACATTTCCTCAAAAGTTTATACTTAACACAAAATCATCGGAAATATAGGAGAAAGAACAATGGGGATTTTTCTTCCTCTTCCCCCAAACTTAATCTTTTTTTCTTTGTATGGCTTCCTTTTAGAATCAAACTGCAGAACACAATAAGTGAGTTCTTTAAAGTTAAAATGGGTGCTGTCTTTTTAGTGATTCTGTCTCAGAGAGAAAACTTTCAACATTAGTCATTAGAACAAAAAATACAAATTTGCAGGGAGAATCTGAATCCACTATGTGTGGGTTTTTTAAATGTAGTTGTTGATAGTGTCTTTGAAAAGGTAGGGGGATATAATATGGGCATCAGGGATGCACAGTTCCTCCTTCCTCCACCTTCCATCTTCTTTTGTAATTATAAAAGTGTTTCAACCTTTTTGTGGAAGAACCAGTCTGAGATATGTGACTACATCTTTATGGCCCATTTAGAGGACTTAGTCTTTTATGAGATTGCCATGAGAATACATTTAAATGTAGACAACTGTAAAGCAGGAATTAGAACACCAACTAATTTCATGTTGGCTAATGAAGGGGTTATTGTGTGGAAATAATGTTCTGTTGCTACTAACCTGCACAGACTTTGTATTTGTTTCTCAGACTTCAAAGATTCCATAGCCTATTAACATTGGCTAAACCACCCAATCCCCTAAAAATCAAAATACAAGTTTTCCTTTTTAAATAAGCACTCGTATAGTGTGTCTTATTTTTGATACAACACTTTCCTACATTGTAGGAGTTTAGATCCCAGTGTATGTAAAGTTTTTCATTTATATCCTGATACTCATTTTTTGTCAGAGCACACAGCTATTTCTGAGTTATGTCAAAGAGGAAGGCACAATCGAAAAGATGAATGTGTGTGTGTGTGTGTGTGTGTGTGTATGTGCGCGTGCACCAACTTCATTCAAACACTCATGTATTTGGGACAGAATGCTATAAATACCAGAACAAGAATTACTGTTCTTCTTAAAATTTGATAATAGACATACATCAAACAGGAGCCAGCTTTCATAACAATGTCTAATATACAAAAATTCTATAATACTATCTATCAAGTGTCCCATTTCTCTCTAGAAGCTGGATTTATTTTTATAAGAACTTCAGTTAATCATATTGCAACTATTTTACATTATGATTAAAATAGACAACCATTTCAATTCAACGAACTCTGTGGGATAGAATTATATAGAATTATAATCCATGAAATCCCCTTCTCTTTGAATATAATATGGAAACATTATCTGACTTTATAGATGCCTATTTAATTTTATTTGTGTATAATAGAGGAATATATATCATATTTCAAATAGATCCAATTTAAGATCTTAATTAAGATGAATTAATTAATTAATCAGGATCCTGCAAAGTTTTAACCATTGTATATCATTTAATACATGATTTATCAAACTGACTTTAATGCAATGTAACTTGAATGAAATAGTCACCTAATTAGAATTGTGCAAATGCTTAAGGGCCTTGTTGAATTGGAGCTCAAAGAACTTATGTATAAACTTGAAGCTTAATACATGCCTAAATGTTTTCCTAAATTGGCATAGACTTAAACACATCAATCACATTTTTTACCCCTTTTCGAGATCAGGGTCAAATTAGGTACATTTTCTTATGAGCCTATAGTCCCAATTCATCTGGTATACCCTTAAATAATATTCTTATTTATAATGATCATCCAGTCTATCCCTTTGTGAACCATGGTCATCATCAGTATCTGAGCCTTTAACAGGGGCATGGAGGAAGAATAGCTGAGGTGATGCCAAAACTGAGGTGTATATGTTATGAGTACACTGGTTTGTTTCAAATAAAACTTGACTGAATAGCTCAAATTTCATATCAGACTTAAGCTATGACAATTGTATGCTTTAAAAACTTTTCTCTTCCCTCCTACCTTTGTTGGTATACAAGAAATAGGAACAGTGGAAATGTTCTTAATCTATCTTAATTTAGAATACTAGAATCATACATTAAGAAGGGACCACAAGGGTTACCTAGGGTATGTCTAGACTATGTTATATTTTCGAAAAAACTGCCCTTTTTTTGAAAAAACTTCACCTGCATCCACACTGCAATCACGTTCTTTCAAAATTAAATCAAAAGAATGCAGGGTTTTTTTCGACATTTGTAAACCTCAAATTACGAGGAAGAACACCTTTTTTGAAAGAGCACTTTCGAAAAAAGGTGTGTGTGGACACAGAACAGAAAAATAGACTAGCAAAACATGTAGATGGCATCATGAGCTTTTGTGGGTACAACCCACTTATTCAGACCACCTTCATGAAATGAGGGTTACCTCGAGTCAGAGTAAGAAGTCCTCCAGGTCAACATTATTTCAAAATAAAAGCTTGTGTAATGTGCACTATATTATTTCAGAATAATGTTAGTTATTCTGAAATAATGCTGTTGTATAGATGTACCCTCAATGTGGATGTGCTACCTCTACTTAGAGCCCCAGGAAGCACTGCAGAGTAATTATTTTGAAAGACTCTGAGGAGTAGTTATTTCAAAATAGGAGTATTAGAGGGTCCAAACCACAGGTATTTCAAAATGGCTATTTTGAAAAAAGTATTATTCCTCATGGAAAGATGGAATTATTATTTCAAAATAATCAACCCCTTATTTCGAAATAATGGGCTAAGCAGTGTGGATGCTCCACTTGTTATTTTGAAATAAGGGAAGTTATTTCAAAATAACTCCCTAAATTAGACCAGGGCCTAGTTACTTAACTGTATATTTTTGTCATTATAAACATTACTTTCATAAAATAGTTACTCTGGATTTCTAATAATGTTGTTGTTTTTCTCTGAATTCTTTCCTGTTAGTCAAGCTCAATCAGATAATATGTTGCCCAAATGTGAACACAAAATACCAGGTGTGATTATACTTTAGCTCTGTGAAGCTATATAGCCATGAGGGCTTTCACTTTGGATAATGTCAGAAAATGTACACCAGCTGAGAATATGGCACATTGGATTTACTTCCATTGACTCCTGACAAATTAACATTTTGTTCAACAGAATCTTCATGGTAAAAATTTAAATGTGATGCTAAATAAAGGTTAAGTTAACGGAACCTGTTCTCCCAACCCCTCCAGGAACATTTCTGTCATGTGTTTTAAAATGTACAATACAGTCCTGAGTTAGCAAGCAGTGTATGAGTAAACTGTGTTTGGACCCACATGCTGGGTTTCCATTCCTCTAAGTTCCCCAAGGACTGGGCAGGCTCCAGTCACAATTTTTGGCTTTAGCATCCTGACAACACTTTCTAACAGATTTTCTGTAAGGTACCTTTTTTAGGGAATAGTTTTTATGTCCAGCTGCCCTACATCCCCAGGACCTGTGTGGGTACCCAATGACACCTATTTGCTTAAGCACACCCTCACTGGAACTCCACACTGAGGATTTGCTTCAGTCCTAGCTTGCCGCTAGGTCACTTGCGGCAGCTTTGCCTTTTAAATGGAGTGAGAGCAGGTGACTCTTACTATATTTAAAAAGCAGAAGTGTAGATGTCAGGGACCCAGCACGAGCCGGGACTGAAACAATTCCGGATCACGCTGGATCCACCACCATGTTTCTGCCTCCCGTGCACACCCCCAGATGGTGCTGGGGGGAACCAAAGCTGGCTCCCCCCAGCACTGGCTTATCGGGTAGTCACCTACTCGAATAGTCACATCCATCCCTAGCCTGAGTCAGTAAACCCTGCTTCTGAGACTCACTACTGAAGGGTTTTTGCTGTGTATACGAATCTATGAAGAAAGCATGAAACATACATGGTTCTACTCAAAATAATATGCACCTGTACTCCTCTTTGAGATCCCAAGCCTCTCATTCATGCATTCTTTCCCTGGACTCTTCTGTTACTTCTTCAAGAAGCTCTCCTTAGTTTGTTCACTTTCAGTGACCAAAATGTTCTTTCTCTGTTAGCTCATGCCCCTAAAACCCACATCTCTTCTGGGTGTAGTGTAATGTCCCGTCTAATGATACTGAGACCACTTACAGAGAGAAAAGTGAGTCTGCTCTACAGCCTTAGTTAATAACCAGCTGGCTTTTAGCTTATGTGGTAGACTCTACTTATAGTTTTAATATTTACTAACATCTTTTACCCTTTCCATATCTCTCACCCGCTCCAGACAATTAGGGAGAACTGTTTTTTTCCTAATATACCTAATTTCTAGGGTGCTTCTCATTCCTCAAGTCTGGGAAGTATGTCACAAAAATTCTGTTATAAATGGCTGATTCAATACACACAGAGGCATTCAATGATATACTAGTTTCAGAATAGCAACCAGAATTTGCAAGTTTTAAACAGAATATTTTCCAAATTGTCAGTCACATATTCATCACCCACACATCTTCTGTGGAGAAAAACCTGCAAAAATTTCATCTGCAAAGCATAAGGGATTCTGCCTACTTTCTTTATTGATCTGGCCCAATTACAGTGGGAATATATCAATTCTGCTTAAGTCTCAGTCCTGGAAACTATTCCATGTACAGAGACACACAGTCTCACTGAAGTTAGTGAAGCTCTGCATGAACACAGGGATCTGCCTGTGTAGATCTGACTGTACCATTCATACTTTCAACATCTGTCTTAATGGCCTTGGGATTAGATTTCCCAGTGAGGTAATGATATTACTGTGCAGCAGCTACCACTTAAAGTGAAATACTCACTGTTTTATTTAATTAATTATCTATATTATCACCTTATTGTCTTGCTTTTTGATTTTTAAACTGAAAACTACTTTTCCAACCAAGTATTTCACCAACTGTATTGACCAAATAATAAGAACACCCTGTAAAAAAATTACTGTTTTTAAACTTCATTAAACAGAACCATGAAACCTGCATTTGAGACAGAATAGTTTTATGGTGAAAAAATTATGTGGCAATTTAAGAAGCTCTCATACACATCTGCCTATGAAGCTAAATATCTAATTATAATATTTTTCTTATGCTACATAGTAATGCAGAGACAAAATGTCTTCAGAAACATTTGTAGAAAGTAATCCATAATAAATGTAAAAGTTGAAAGGTATGAACTTTCTAGATGATGTTTCTGAACTTCTATGTTGCTGGCACAAGAAAGCATAAAGTTTTTGATTTTGTTCTTTCGTCAAGGTCATACCACTTGCATCTAAGGTTGTCAGTCTCACTCTGGAACCCTGCTGAGCATTTGAAATCTTTCTGAATTCTATGCCACAGAGGTTTTAAAAAATACATGTATCTCTTCCTGGCTGTTACTCCATAAAGATAATATTCATATGTAATTATAAGCCTCGTCAGAAGCTGTGTATCTCATTTCTATCCCCAGCTGTTTCTGTATGAGTTTTTACTATGGTGGTAGCCAGTTCTTGCTATCTTTTTTCTTACACACTACCCAGATAAAAGAGTTGATCATATGCAAATTGTATTTGCTTAATAAATAAAACGGAATATAAATATGCCAGACTTAATTGCAAAATGGAAAGTTTTCATTTTTATAGAAATCTGTTCAGCAAAAAAAAAGGACATCCACATAAAAGAAATTGTCGCTCATTTGGTAAGTGTTAACAACTATAACTAGGTCACAGTAAACAGAAAAAAAATGGGTTAAACTTAAAACAATTAAAAGAACAACTTTAGGAAAGTAACATAAAACCAATTTTTTTCATTAAAAGATTAATTCAATCTAAAATGAAATGACATATATAAATTAGAACTTTGTTAATGTTTTTTATTTTTATAAAATAAAACATGAGTAAATTTTTACACAAAAATTCACTTTTGAACCAAAAATTTAAAAGGTTTCAGTTTGGAAATTTAAAAAATTAAAAGTTTTTATTTCTGCAGGAGCTTTTTAATGTTATATTTTATCAAAACCATTCAGCAAAATCAACACAAATACATTACGTGTTTCAGTATGACCAAATAGGTATTTTTCACCCCACTCCCAACCCAGTCAAATTATTTCACCTAATTCTCCTAATGATCATAAAATTAATATGATAAAATGCAGCTCTAAATATTTATACTCTTCAAATTACATTTCAAGGTGGTTTGACATTACTGGGTCTTTCTTCATGAAAATCATGGGACACCAATATCAGATAATGAATTCATACACCTAATCATGAAAAAATCTCAAAAAGTTTTAGAGAAGTTCTCAAAGCTTGGGTGATTTTCCAGACTTTTTCTGAATTATCCAACCTTGGACTAAAAATTTAATAAACAAGTTTTTTTCACATGAGGTTTCAGATACTTTCTTGTTTTTCATAGTATTCTCACTACAGGCTTATTTGCATACATAAATTGTACCACCTAAACTACACCAGTGTGGTTTAGTCAGTAACACACAGAAAGTATGGACACAAATATAATGTTATAAAGGTGCTTATACAAGTACAATATATTCCCATAAGGGAAAAGAAATAAGCTTTACTAGCATGAGGCCCTATTAAACTGCTCCAGTAGCACCCCCATTCTTTCAGTAGAAAATCACACTTCTAACTTCAACAGTTAAATCGGTACAAATACTGTGTGTACACTCATCATAAACAACTAACTCCGTGGCTTTGCTTTCATCTTTTTGCTTGATCACACACTTCTACACCGTTGATCGGTTTACTCTTTGTGGTCTTTTTAATTAGATACTCAGTCAAAAGAATGGTGTAACAAAGTAATTCCCATAGGAAATATCCTTCTGTGTTGAATACCTGGCAGTTATCTTGTAAATGTATTTACCCTTACAAAAAACCTATCTGGTAGGGAAGTACTATCATCCCCCTTTTCCAGTGAAGAACTGAGGTACATAGAGAGACTGAGGGTACATCTACACAGCAGTGTTATTTCGGAATAACATCAGTCCGTGTCTCTATTATAAGCAGTTATTTCGACATAATGTCAAAATAATGTCGAGCTGGAGGACTTCTTATTCCAACTCCTGTAACCCTCATTTTATGAGGAGTAAGGGATGTTGGAGGAAGTGTGGTCTACCTCACACTTCCTGCTGTGTAGACAGTGCCAAAAGCTGAAATAAGCTATTTCGACTTAAGCTACCCAATTGACATAGCTCAAGTTGCATAGCTTATTTCAGCTTTAATCCTGCTGTGTAGAGCTACCCTGAGTGATTTTCCCAGATAAGTTTGTGATAGAAGCTATAGTTCCCAAGCCACTTCCTTGCACTAGAGCAGTCTTACTGAAACATTGCTAAAAAAGAGTTCCAGAAAATGCCATTAATTGGACAGTCCAGTCCATTTTGTCAATAACTCTAGCAACCAATGGTATTGTTCAGAATAAAAGCTGAATCATACACTGATGAATCTTTTAATCCTCTTCTTTCATGCTGAGCAGGTGTTGGAACTGGAGTTTTGCCTTTTCCCTGATATTGAAAGTCTAAAAAATTGCTCTCTTAAGAAACTTGTAGATATTTTATATCCCTTGGGAAAAGAATGCTGAAAATATTTGTCAATAGAATTTACTTCTGGGAAACAAGCATTAAGCTGATGAACTTTGAAATGACTGTTTATAAGACTTTGTCAGGGAGACAAAGTTAATTGCAACTTGAGTTTATTTTATCCTAATTCTGAAACTCCTCTCGCCCTTCTTCAAGGGATTAGACATATTAAGTTCAATGATCCTGATTCTCCTCTCACACCAATTTTGTACTAGTTCCACTGACTTCCCTGCAGATTCTTTGCATTTAAATTGATGCAAAGTAGATCAAAATCAGTCCCAATGCAATACTTGAATGAATAAATGCTACTCAGCATTAGAATAGGATGCCACACCAAATTATATAATACATAATGTCTGAATCACCCGAAGTGAAAGTTTTTCAGCAGATTTGATTTCTTTATTGGTATTGTATTCTCTCTCTCTTTCTTACACACATATGCATCCTTAAGAAGGACATTATTAAGGCAGTTCCAAAGTCAAGCGACTAAAAAGTGAAGAAGGACCATGCTCAGTTGCTTTTTGAGGTGATGCATGTGCACTCTAATCAGCACTAGAAGCTGTGTGAGGCTCAGCAATGCTCAGTGAGGATGAAACTGAAGAATTTAAGTTAAACAAGTGTCCACCGAGCATGTGTGAACTACAAGTTTTTTCATAGTGTTATAATGGGCAAATTTGGGCTGATTTTTACAGGGGTGGCAAAGGTTACCTCCTTACATAACAACCACCCTCTGCCAAATTACAACTTCCTGCTGCAAAGCGTTAGAGAACTAGAGCTTTTCAAAGAAAAGGTCTCCAGATTTATTTACATTTTGAATTTGCAAAAGCAATATGTTATTCCTAGTCTTCTTCTAGCAAACTGCCAAGCCATTATTTCCAGAATAATGTAGCCTGAAAATTTCATATCAAACTGTTAAAATTTAAAAAGTTGTAAGATACTGAAAGCAGGTTGTCTTAGCAGAAAGTTGCAGGCAGCCTTAATAATAGTCAAGGATCCTAGCCATTCCTATAATATAGTATCTCAGAGTTACATTGTGGCATTGCTACACCATCTATGAAAGGGGCAGTTCAGAGTTGCTCAGTCACAGGCCTGGGACCAGACTGAAACTAATTGTAGTGAAAGACATGTTTGCTCAAGCTGTCCTGTGTTATGCTGATCCTTTATCAGGTTTCTTCAAGGCCCTGTCCTTTATGAGCCAATGTAAGAAGTGGATGAAAGAAGTGCACAGAGTAGCACTGGGAGCTTTCAATTTATTTTGCACATTTCTCTTCTGACTTGCACTGTGAGCATACCAGAGGATGCAGCCATACAATTTCATTTTCAAAAACATTGCAGGCTGAGAGGACAGAGAGGAAATCATATGAGAGGAGGATGAAGTGCATCCAAAAATGTGTGAACCAATATGTTCAAGAGATTTGGAAGTAAAAAGATAGTGACACTTAGAATCTGAAAAAAGTCATTCACAAGAACAGGACATCAAGTCAGGAGATATGAGTAGATAGGTAAAGAGTGACCGAAATTAGAATATCAAAGCCTCATTTGAGACAGCAGTAGGTACCACAAATATATATTGCTACCTGTCTGAATGTGCAGGATTTCCTTTACTTAAAGCAGAAAATACTCCAGTTAATATTATGGGCAGTAGAGGACTTATGTTTTCTTTTGTTTTTTAATATAACCCACCTCTAAACAATTTAAAGAGCTGACCAGGCATTGAGTTTTTATTGAATTAACTTTTTAAAGTTAATTTGCAATTGAATCATTCCTGTGGAAATTTCAGTTATAGTATAGCTAAGACAAGTATTAGAAATAAATGTATAAATGTACAAAACAAAATTGGCTTAGAATGGACTAATGGACTCATAGCAAATCCGGTGGCTATATGTGATATGGAAAACCTGTCCTACTAAGATGATTTAGGGTCTCTCTCAATATTAGTGCCTCAAATATTTTCTCCAAAGTGAAAACTTTCAACCTAAATTCAAATTAAATATTTTTCCTTTTATTTTTCCCATGGCAAGGTATCTTCCCATTTGCAAACCAGTAGATTTCTGTTTTCTGAGTCAGCATATGAAATGAGGCAATATAAATAAAGTGTAAATGGTCCCATTTATCTAACTGGGTGTTTTTTACTCTGAAGCTTAAATTGCAACAATTAATTGTCAATAGTATATTCTAGCAGAAACGTTCATTTAATGTACTTTGTACAAATTGTTTGATTCTTTATAAGTGGACATTCTCCATGAATACAATTTCAGGTTTTAAAATGGTCTTTCTGATGAGAGAGGGACAGAGAAAACCAAGGAAAATGGAAAGAACGGTAAGGTGGCACATAGTTGGCTTATCTGCAGGAAGACCATTAACCAAAAGGAGAGATCATTTTTGAGAGTCAAGGCATTATTTTCCAGCTAAATAAAATTAAATAAGAATTTTTATTAATACAGGAAAACACAAATAATTGACTATTTAATAGAGCTAGTGAAACCTAAAATGTCCATCCTATCAAAATTCTGTAATGGAAAAAATGACTTTTGTTTTATATTTGAATGAAACATTAAAATTCATAATTTCCTGAGAGATTAAAGATTTTTAAAAATATTTCATTTATGATTCCTGAAATTGTTCTATTTTTATTTTTACTTTGATATTACATTACATAATACATTGCAATATAATGTTTTGAAATGAAAAGTTGAAATAAAATATTTTGACACATATGTAAACATATTTAATTTATTTCTACATGAATATTTGTCAAAATCAAATGGAATTTGTCAAAATAAAATAATACTGCATTGAAAAATTACCAGGCATTTGTACTAGCCAACTTCTTATTGATTAGATAGCTAGATTATTCAAATATATTGTGGTTGAATTAACTTTTAAAAAAATATTTTTCTGCATAATTTCTCACACAAGATGCAAGCTGCCCCTAGATTTCAAGTGAATCCCACTCATATTCAGCACTTAAACAAAACATGAAATGCCAGCTGGCAGTCTTGTTATCCGTTATATGGTTTACTATTTGTATTTGAATTTAAACACTGAAGAAAACATGAACACATGTTTACTTCTAATAAACAAACAATCATCCAAGAGTGACATACTAACAATTACTGTTTCAGAGGGGTAGCTGTGTTAGTCAGTAAGGCTACATCTATACAGTGGAGCTATTTTGGGATACTTCCAGTATCCCAAAATAGCGTTTCCGCATCTTTAAACATGCCCATTATTTCAAAATATAATTTGAAATAATGGGTGAACTATTCTGGTATCCCTGTAACCCTCATTCCATGAGGGTTAAGGGATTTGTCGGAATAGTGCTTTTCTTCAAGGTAAGGGTGCTGTGTAGACACACCCAAACTGAATAAACTTAAAAAACAACAAATAATCTTGCAGCACCTTAGACATTAAAAAAATGTAGATGGCATCATGAGCTTTAGTGGACACAACCCATTTCTTCAGATGAATGAATTATGATAAGCAGTTGAATAAGGCCAGCAACACAAGCTGGGGTCCAAGACAATGTGCCCTCTTCACATTAGGTGAAGCGCTGTCATTGGCACATGTTCTTGTTAGCGTAGATGACTCTGTAGGGACCAGAAGTTCACACAGATGTGGCCTGTTTTTTCCATTGCGATCTCAGGAAGGACATGAGTCATGTAATTAATTTTTGCTGGACATTTAATAACAAATGGTTGTTTTCACAGAACCTGGAGATTCAAGCATACTTGTGAAATAAGCTTTAGGACCCATTCAGCCCATTTTTGCCAGAGCAGTAAGGGACGATCCCAAGGGAAAAACAAGGTTGGGGGGTGTATTGAGGTTGTGCTTGGCTGAAGGAAGTCATGAGATGCACAGGTCTGGGGGTGGTCCAGTGGGCACAGACACCATTGTCAGTTAGGCTTAAAGTGTTCAGGAAATCGTATAAGCTTGTCCTAATAAAGCACATGTGGCAAATTTGAGAGTGTGCGTGGGTTACTGTGGGAACAAAGGAGGATGTATTACATCTCCCTCCCAATAAAAGGATGAGTTTCTTGTTGTCAGGGGTGCAAGTTCTCAACTGCCAAACTTTTACTTCAAGCGGGGTTATGAAATTAGTGAGGAACTCTGTGCCACAGTGTTTAGGCCTTAATATCTATTCCTCACCCCAAACCATGCCCATAGTTGGATACTGATATAGAGGGTGCCCTGTCTCATTTTCAGTTCAACAGACTGTGAAAGCTTGCACCAGGAGCTAATGATGAACACAAGTAATGCTGTGAGTTCTATGGAACCATAGCGTATGAAAATCCAAGATGATGGTCACCTAGATGACCCTAAAGGAAAGGGCAGGTGTTGTTGTACATGGCATTGGCAACCCAGCTGCGTGTGTCAACAATCCTTACATAATGCAGAGGGCAATTAAGTTCAGCTTGGAGAACTGGAAGTTCATCTATTAAACTTGGAGGAGCTATGTTTTGGGCTGCTATCTAAGGTCCCTGCAATGTTTCTGCTGGTGGGACCTGGATGGAAAAAGGAGGGAGAGCTTTGGAAGCCCAGTAGTAACTATAGAATAAACAGGGGGTTTTACCTGTACTGTACATTGCTATCTGCCTGGTAGTCCCAGACATCTAATAATAACGTTGCAGTCTGATTAAATCTATATCAAGTGTTTTCTGTCCCTCTTTTGGTAGCCATACACTAGTTAGTTTAGGATATAAAAAGTAGAATGTGTATTTTAGGTTTTGGGACATGTGAAAAGATACCTACTTTTTTGTCAAGGAAAGAGAAGAGCGGGGTAAAAAGTTGATCCTGCAGTTTGAGCAAGTAAACAACTGGGTCACCAGTCCAATCAGGTAACCAACTGAATTTACAAGGTAATGTTAGTGTTCAGTAAAAATATTTTATAGAATATATAATTAATAATAATTAATATTAAAAACTAATAATATAATAACTTCCTAACAATATATTGAAGTTGAGCACCTAGATCTGAGTTTAAATTTAACCTTCTGTTGTGCCTCATTTTGGTGGACAAATCACTCATTGAAATAGCAAATAAGTGACTTACTTCTTTGACTCAAGACTATATCTGTGACGTGCATTCTGTCTGGCAGGGAAAGAAACAGTCAATAGTTAATTATTCTCACTGATAAAAATGTAGGCCATATTTCCTGTCTGAATTTGTCTATCTTCAAATTATAGCTATTGGATAATGTTACATCTTTCTCTGCTAGATTGAAGAGTCCATTCTTAAGTATTTTCCCCTTTGCACGTACATATAGACTGATCAAGTCACCCCTTTACCTTTCCTTTGGTAAGCTAAGTGGATTGAGTTCCTTCAACCTGTCATTGAAAGACATGCTTTCTAATCCTTTAATCAGTTTTGTGGTTCTTCTCTGAACACTCCCAGTTTTATCAGCATTCTTCTTGAATTGTGGACACCATAATTGGGCAAGGTAGTCCATCAGTGGTTGTACCAGAGCCAAATACAGAGCTAAAATAACCTCACTTCTCCTACCTGAGAGTTTCCTGCTTATACATCTAAGGATCTTATTAGCTCCTTTGGCCTCAGCATCACTCTGGGAGCTTATGTTCAGTGCATTATTCACTATGACAACCAAATATCTTTCAGAAAAAAACTACTTCCCAGGATAGATTTCCCCATCCTTTAACTGTGGGACTATATTACTTGTTTATGTGTGTATAGATAGATAGATAGATAGATTTCTCAATATTAAAACACATTCTTTCCATGTGCCAAGCTTACAAAGTGATTCAGGTCACTCTGTATCAGTCACATGTCCTCTTAATTGTTTACATCTCCCCAAAATTTTGTATCATCTGCAAACTTTAGCAGTGATCAAATTATTTTCTTCTTAAAATAACATTGAACAGATCCCACAGTGTATCCCTCCCTCCAAAATACACACATTTAATGATTTCCTATTTAGGATTACATTTTGAGATCTATCTGTTAACTAGTTATTAATACATTGAAACTTCTATTGTTCTTATTATCTTTATATTGTTAACTAGAACAATATAAAGTTACTTAATATTGCCATGTTAACTTTATATTGTCTGGTTTTTTAAATAAAAATATCAAGTAAAAAATCTTATAGAAGTTTAAATATATTACATCAGTACTAAAACCTTCATCAACCAAATTATAATCTAATAAAAAAGTTAGTATGTTAGTTTGACAGAATCTTTTTTTCCCATAGAGTCATGTTGATTGGCATGAACTGTATTACACTTCTTTCATTCCTTATTGAATTCCATATACTTGCTCCATTATTTTGCCTGGGATCAATGTCATACTGACATGTCTCTAATTACTTGGGTCATCTGATTTACCCTTTTTAAATACTGGCACAACATTAGCTTTCATCCAGTATTCTGGAATTTCCCATTGTTCCATGAATTACTGAAAATATACATTAATGATCCAGTGAAATTCTTAGCCTGCTCTTTAAAAATTCATAGATGCTAGGTGTCTGGAATGGCTGATTTTAAAAAGTCTAAATTTAGTAGCTGCTGTTTAACATTCTCCTGAGATGCTAATAGAATATAAAAGGTGTTATCATGCAAGATGACTATTACATCTGTGTATTTTTCCATAATAATGAAGAAAAAATATTTATTGAACACTTCTGTAATTTCTGTATTATTACTGATAATTCTGCTTTTTCAACTGAGTGATGTACAAAACCATTGCTAGAATTATTTTTTATTACTAGTATACTTTGAGAAAATTCTTATTATTATGATTAATTCTACCAGCCATAAATTCCAACTTTTGCTTGCCTTATGAATTTTGTACAATCCCTAGTTTTTTATTTATATGATTATTATATTATTTCTTTCTTTGGCTATATCTACCCTGCAGGAAAAGGTTGAAAAAATATATGCAAATTTCGAACCACAGTTTGTGTATCTTTTTCAGCTTTTCTTCTGAAAGAGGCTTTTCCAACATTTGGCCCGTCTACACGGGGCCAAATGTCAGAAAAAAAACCCTCTTTCAGAACATCCCTTCTTCCTCATATGCATACGTGTTCATTCAATGTGATAGAGCTATGATAACTTAGTGACCCTCAAGGGCTCAGATGATTAATATCTGAACTTAGAATTTAACTCTGAATTTAAAAATGACTGCAGGCCGAACCATAAGGTTTTTGTGGTTCCCATGTAATTTTTGTGATGTCTGTTTCTTTGAGCACTGGTTTAATTGTTTAATTACAGGCACACAAATGTTCAGAATAAGAGTTTCTCTCAGTTACTTCTCTACCTGGCATTACTGCATTGAATCTTGCCACTCACAATCTATTGACCCCGAGAGAAAAAGCTTAATTTATGTTAGGGAATCTTGCAGTTAATCATCATGATGAATTAAAGTTTAAAATTGCAAAAGATATTTCAGGGGTTTAGTAGAAACCCTGGGGAAAGTTTAGTCAAATACAAAACACCACAAAACAAATCATGTCATTTACATTTCAGAAAGGACAACTTCACAGTCTAAGCGTTGCAACATCCCATTTTATCCTAAAGTCATTGCTATACTGTTCCTTTTGCATGTATGAAAAGGAGTTTGTGGTCACTGTGGAAGTGCCGTTTATTTTAATATCCTCTATTTATTATTTATGCAGTGATTTGCTTGCACATCAGAATTATAGTTTGTGTTAACACTTGGTGTATGTTACAATAGTGCAAACTTGAAAATTCCTGTACAAGACATTTGAATATCTCCAACCTCACAAAGGGTATGTCTATATTGCATTCCTCTTCCGAGAGAGGAATGCAAATGGAGACACCCGAAATTGCAAATGAAGCATAGATTTGAATTTCCCACGCTTCATTTGCATAATCGTGGACCTGAGGTTTCAGGGTTATTTCGAAGGAAGGGTTTTCTTTCAAAATAACCCTGCAGGGACCGCGTTTGTTGTCTCGAAAGATGTTATTCCGGAAAAGCAGCGGTCCATGATTATGCAAATGAAGCGTGGGAAATTCAAATCCGTGCTTCATTTGCAATTTCTGGTGTCTGCATTTGCATTCCTCTCTCTCATCCCCAAACACACTAATGTGGTATGTGATATACATGTAGGAAATAATATTATAGTAGAGTTTCCTGAAATGAGTTTTGGAACATCAGGCAGGGCAGATGAAGGGTGAAAGATGAAAGATCACTATCATTTTTATAATCCCTCTAACAAGAGTATCATAAATACTTCTGCTTTTTTTTCTAATTAACACTCAACTAGGGTATGTCTAGACTACATGGCTCTGTCGCCAGAGCCATGTAGATTAGTTTACTAGACATACCCAAATGAAGCAGCGATTTAAATAATCGCCGCTTCATTTAAATTAAAATGGCTCCCATGCTGTGCCGATCAGCTGTTTGGCGGCACAGCGCTGTAGTCTGGACGTTCCGCAGTCGACATCAAAGGCATTTGTCGACCTCCCCTTATGCCTTGTGGGGTGAGGTGGGGGAGGAAAGGCACACAGAGGAAATGCAGGGACCCCTTGTGGGAAGGCCTGGGGGAGATTCTCACAGGTGGCCTTGTCTGAAACTCTCCCTCAAGGCCTCCCAGATGAGTACAGCCCCCTGATGTGCTCTCCATATAGCACTGGTGTCCAGCTGCTCATAAGCCCTGGCTAACCATTCCACCTCTGCCCCCCACCCTGGCAGGAAAGTGTCTCCCTTGTTCTCACAGAGGTTGTGGAACACACAGAAGGCTGCCACCGTGTAGGGGATGTTATGCTCGCTCACGTCCAGGCAGGTGAGGAGACTCCGGAACCACTTCTTAACTGACCAAAGGCACACACCACAATGATGAAGTACCTGCTCTGCCTGGCATTTAAGTTCTTTTTGGTGGGCTCCAGACTGCCCATGTAGGGCTTCATAATACAGGAGAGCAAGGGGTAGATTGTGTTGCCCAGGATGCAGATCAGCATGTCCACATCCCCAACCCTGATGATGCAGTCAGGGAAATAAGTGCCGGCAGGAGTACTGGAAGATATGCACATTTTGCACCTTCCCCAACCAGTCAACATTAATGTCCGGGAACTATCCCTTGTGAGTCACCAGAGTCTGCAGCACCATAGAGGAGTACCCCTTTCTGTTTATATAGTCCAAGGCATGGTGATTGAGGGTCAGGATGTGGGTGTGAGTGCTGTCTATTCCCCCCTCCCCCACAGCTGGGGAATCCCATGGCGGCAAAGCCATCCACAATAGTGTTGACCAGTTCCCCAGAGTGATGAACTTCTGCAGCAAGATATTGTTGATGGCCTTGACTACCTGCAGGAGCATGGCCCCAACCGTGAATTTCCCCACGCTGAACTAATCCCCAAGAGAGCGGTAGCTGTCTGGCATGGTGAGCTTCCAGAGTGCAATGGTGATGCACTTCTGCTCAAAGTTGTGTCCTGTTGCCTGAGGGCAGGGGTGAGCCACTCACTGAGCTCCAGGAAGGTGGCCTTCCACATGCAAAATTTCTGGAGCCACTGGTGGTCATCCCATCACTGCAGGACAATGTGGTCCCACCAGTAGGAAGTTGTCTCCCTTCTTGTCAGCTGATGGTCAGGGAAGTGTGTGTGTGTGTGTGTGTTACACCCGAGTCTTCAACTGCTGGGACACAAGGTCCTGTCACAGCAGGCGGCCTTAGGGGAGGCCGACTGGCACCCTGAGAGTTTTACGTCCGCGTCTTTGACCGCTAGGACCAGGTCCCTTCACGGCGGGCAGCCAACAGGCTGACAGACACCCCAGAGTTTTACAGGGAGAGCTTATTACATCTCAGATTTCAACTGCTAGGATACAGGATCCCTTCACAGTGGGCAGCCTAGGGAAGGCTGAGAGATGCCCCACGGATCTGTCCCCTAGAAGTGACACGATCCAAACGCCCAGCTCTGCCTGTATTTGTCCCTTATGACTGGCTGGAGTTCTTTTAATTGTGCTTGGTTCTGTTACAGCAACTGAAGGAGTCAGGTTAAAGCTTAAACAGTTACAGGTTTATTAAAGAAGCTTATAAATCATATGGTTACAATGGCTATTGCTCTATTTCTTAACTGCTAGCAAATATAAATCTTAAAAATGGTTACAAAGAAAATAAAGATAGAAAATAGAAATAATGGTACCAAGTGACAGTTTAATCTTTAAAGAGCTCTAAGTCTATGTGTACATTTAAGACAAAGGACACATCCAGGTGCAATTTTTACCCCCTTCTGTGCCTCTCGACTCCAGCGTATCAGGCCAGGGCCAGTCCCTCAATTCCTAGGAAGGATGAATACGAGGTGGGCGTCCCCGTGGAACCTCGGGAGGCCAATCACCTAACCCGACCAGCAGATAGATGGTAGATTGACGCTCAGAGTAAGTGTGCTGCTGGACCCATCTTTATACCCATAGGGGCCCATATCCTCTTTCTTATCTAAGATGCCAAATTGTGTTGGTCCGTCTTTGTGACACCAATTCTTACAAGAGAGTTTCAACTTAATTTACACTTGCAAGAAAGATAACTAAATTGTGAGTACTGGACATTCTTTACTGGGTGGGAGATTCCTCCCCCCGGACGAGTGTGTGTTCATATCAATATGGGTTTCAGTCAAGGGCGCTCCTCTGCAGCCTCTAGGTCAGCAATTGGCATATCTCTGTTTACAGCCATCCAGGGTCACAGCAGCCAGCATATCCAGGCCTCCTGTCTATGCTTCAAAGACTATGCTGATTTTACTACTCTGTGTGCCCTGTGTGCTCCAGGCATCTCAGAGAGGGGCAAGCAAGATGTTACGGGGGGAGAGGAGGGAGGAGGGTTCCTGTCTGGCTACACTTCTCCAGAAGTGACATTCCACAGTGTGCAGGGGATTGAGGGTTATTCGCAGCAGAAGGAGCACCAGGACCTGGGTGAAGCGATCCTCTGGTTCAAGCTGCTCATCATTGTGCTGAAGCAGCACGTGGGCAGTTTGGATGAACTGCACCATGAGGCACAATATGAGGCCCGTGAATCTGGCACTGCTTTGCAGGAGCTCTGGCTCCATGCTGGAAGTGTTGTGATGTCTGCAAGGGCAACCAAAGCACACAGAGATGAGGCCGAAGAGAGGAGCCTCTGTAAGCACATGTCTCAGCAAGGAGGCACAGGAAGTGTTCACCCTCCTAGGGCCTTCTCCGGAGTGCTTCTGGAAGTTTTAAATATGATACAGGCTCCAATCAGTTTGGACGTGCTATTTCAAAATAACTTTGAGCTATTTCGATGCTGCTTTGTAGTATGGACATGCCATTTCAAAATTATTATTTTGGGAGTTATTATTTTGAAATAAGTTATTTTGAAATAATTTCCCAGTGTAGACATGCCCTTAGACACCTCTCAGTTTTTGGGACTTGGATACACGAGATAGTGTGAGGTCTGAGAGGGAGTTTGGGTGAAGGAGGAAGTTGTGACCTGGATCAGGGGATTGGAGTGTAGGATCTGGGGGGAGGTATGGGTACAGGAGAGGATTCTGGCCTGGGAGAGGGGCATAAGAAGGAGTATAGAGTATGGGAGAGAGATGTGACCTAGGGCAGATGGGCGCAGAGGGTTTGGATGGTGACCTGAGGGATGGGGATTTGGGGTGCAGGAGGGGAAGGGGTGCCAGAGGCAGGCTCTGGGCGGGAGGTGCTTACCTAAGCATCTCCCAGCCAGCAGCCCTGCAGCAACCTCCAAGGCAAACTGGGCTCCTTGCCTGCTGCAGTGCCAGACCACTTAAAACTGCAGGGTGCTCCTTCCATGTGGCTCTCAGCCCTGGGATGGGGGGTGAGGTTTGTGCTGCCCCCGTCTTCCAGGCCAATCTCTCAAATCCTATTGTCTGGTTGTTTTCGGCCAATAGGAGCTGAGGATTGGGCTGGAGGTGGGGAGATTACATGAAGGCTCCCTCTCCCTCCAGAGCAGAGGCACATGGAGCAGCCCTGTGCTTATATCAGTGGCTGCTGTGTGCCTGAGAATCCCAGCAGGATGTCCGTGGGCCAGATTTGGCGGCTTGGCAGGACAGATCCGGGTCACAAGAGGTATTTTGCTCACTCCTGAAATATAGTTATGTGCATGCTTATGTGTTTGGTGAATCAATGTCCTAACCAAAAAATATAGAGTATAAGGGGAGGAGAGGCCAGTATCTCCCATCTCAAGGAAAAATTCAGGAAGGGAAAATAAGAGACTAAGAGGTAAGAAAATGTGAGAGATTCTGTTGATAGATCACCTCAAGAAAAAGGGATGTGTGGAACCATGGGGTTTGGAGGATGGGAGGTCTTCAAATCCAGAAGATCCTGGAATCAACAGGAAATGTTGCATAGTTGCCCAGTCTGGATATATAATATATAACTCAGTTGTGAATTAATTGGCTCCCTTATTTCCCATCGGGAGTCTGCTGGAACAGAAGCAGTTTTGAGGCTTTCCTCTCAACTGCAGAGGATTCACAGGAGCAAAGATGGGAAAGAAACAGTGAGGGGGAGAGGTATTCTTTCCCATGGTGATAGAGTGAGGTTGCTTGCAATGGATATATTATGAAGCAAAATGACAGGGGCAATTCTGTAGCAACAGGGACTGCATAAAACAGGGAGTTCATTGGGAAATCCGATAACCTTAAAGAGAATAACTCATAATTGCTTATTTCTAGCAAAGCATCCTATACTGAAAGTACTCTGCATATATGATTCCTACTGACTTCAACGGGAGTTCTACAAAAGGAGTATTTGGAGTATAGGGCCCTCAGTAATTAGCAATTGTGTAAGCTCATGTAGATTGGATACAGACTTCTAAAATGTATTGATGGTATTTTTCATTGTTAAATATATTTATACATTTTTAAAAGAATGTAAAAGAGATCAGGGTCAGTGAAAAGGAAAGAAGGATGAGACTTACCAACTATAGTTTCAAATCTTGAACATCTGACCTGGATACTGAAGTAAAATGAGTCATTTTTGAGACAGTGTAAATCAGCTTAGTTTGTTGATCTGTGCAACTGAGAATATGGCCCCAAATACTCAGCCAAATTTTTTTTTTAGTAATAGATATCAGGCATTCCATTCTCTGTTACTGTAATAGCTCTTTAGTGGACATGGACTATAAATGCAATTCATTTACATCTATCTGGTGTGACACATGGTGAACATGATCAAGGAATCTAATGAAGCACATGCCATAAGTTGTTTCTCATGCAAGCAAAATGTGTGGTAAAACAATTAATACATTAATTAAAATCATTATTTGGATAAACTTTCATATCACAAAGATAGATTTATGCAGGCTTTTATTAACTGTTGTTTCTTTAAAGAACAATTTTTGGCACCCACTAAGACTTTGAAGAAGCTGGGTGGCAGAGCTCTCTGTGTTGATTGTATTATGAACAATAAAATATGTAGTAAGTGAAAATTAATTTTAAAGAGAATAACAATACAAAATTAGCTGAGGTAAGATAGTAAAAGATTCTTATGGCACATAGGAAATGAGGAATGCCTCAACATACAGACTTTCTTCTAGTAAGCAATTAAATTTACTATACAAATGGTGTTACTTTATATGCTATTGTGATGTATGTTTCTGAATAATTGAAATTATATTTTAAGATAATTGTATGAGAAGATAACGTCTCAATAATGTAACTGTTCTCAGCAATCTGCAAGCAATGGCATTTCAGAATAATCTGTGTAGAAGACAGTTTAAGGGAAATAGCAGTGATCACGTTGACTTGGAAAATAAACAGATTTTAAAATGTATTAACCATCAGTCATTCAAAAAAAAGCACATGAATTAAAGTATTGTAAGTAATTAGCATGCAAAGGTCAATATAACAGTGAAATATGAAGACTTCTTTTCTTTTTATGATTTTATTGGGGCCTACAGCATCCACAGACGAAAGAAAAAAAAAGGAGGTAACAGTTGCTGATTTAAGAATTTTTAGTTTAACTCACTTCCAAGTAACATCATCTGTTTATAGGGGCTGATCCTGATAAGTCTACTGTATACAGAATTTCCACTGAAGTCAACAGTTTCTAAATATAGAGTGTGTTATGGTTACAGATGCTTGAACTGCATCTTTTTATTCTTTTTGGTTTGTCTGAATATTCCTCCTCAGGTGTTGGACTTCTTGCCCTTATTTGCTATAGGCTGGACTTAATTCTTCTACTCTTACACTAGAACTGAGGTACATTACTTCATGTTTACCGAATGCTAATCAACCTGCAGGCCCATCTTAGTATGTCATCTGCTTGATTGTTCCTTCAGGAACCAATGACCAGTGACACTGTGTGTTGGTCTTCTTAAAACATTTTGTTCTAATTTTGTATCTGGACTAAAGCATTAAACATCCCGCAAGACTGAATATTGGCTAACTACCCAGCAAAAAAATGAGCAATATCATAATTTTATTATATGCATTTAAAACATATGACATTGTTTTGGTGGTCAGTTTTGTGATGTTATGACGTTCTTCAAAATCAACACTTTCATTTTAAAGTAGTTTGTCATTTTTTCCAGGGAAAGATAGAGCTATTCTTTCAGTGAAACCATATAGGCTTTTCTTATATTAACTCAGGGTACATCTAGACTGCAGAATGTGTTCGCTTTTCCAAAAAAAATGTCAGAAAAGCAGACGTGTTTTATCGGCATCCCTGTAAACCTCGTTCTACGAGGAAGAAGGGATGTTCCGAAAGAGGGTTTTTTCCCAAAATTTGGCCCCATGTAGATGGGCATATTTTGGAAAAGCCTCTTTTGGAAGTAAATTGGAAAAAGATACGTAATTTGTGTACCGCAAATTGCGTTCCTTTTTCCCATTTATCTTCGTATTCTAGACATAACCTCAGTCTTGCAGATGACTAATGCAGGAAAATTGCACATTCATGGAGTTGGGAATATATTTTCTCCAAATCCTTATTAAACTGGGTGACTGTCAACATTTAGTTAGGGCTCAAACTGGTTATTAGAATTCAAAATTAGACATTTTGATATAATTTTAATCAGCATTTTAAATTTTGATTCAAATAGCGAAGTTTCATCCCATTTTTCAATCGTCTCTAGTTGGCAGTATTTAAATATTAATTATTAATCATAAGTAGGTGTTTTGTGTCTTTAACTATAAAAAGGAAATTAAATAGAAAAAGCTAAGTTAATTCAACAACAAGGCTGAAATCCTGCAAAGATATGTATACATATTTACCTTTGCACACTATGAATCATCACCTTTAAGTTACTGGGACTGTTCACATTAAGTAAAGCAAATCACATGATTAAATCTTCTCGACATCTTTCCCAGAAATACAGGGATACAAACTATGACATTTGTGAAGCATGCTCTAGAAGTTCTTCTGGAACATTAAATTTTGCCTTTGCAAATCTGTTATTTTCAGCACTGATTTTTTATATGCAATTATCACCACATCTATTTAACTGTCATAGTACTTTAGTAAATAGGAAGGCAATTTACACTTTTAAATTTGAAAAAATAATATATAGACACATTATTTTTTTTCTGATAAATCTATTTTTTTAATATATGCTCAGCCCAAATGCAGAGGTTCCTAGAAGTGGCTCATAAATTTTAATAGAGTGCTGGTAATGCACTTCATCCTTTATGATTTCATGATGCAAGTAGCAATTCTTAGAAGCACCTACCTGCTTCTTTATTTGATTAAATTTTCCATTCTCTTAGGGCTCAGTCCTGTACCTATTGGAGCAAATTGCAATACTCCAACTAACTTCAGTGGGTACATGTAGCTGGAAGTAAAGAGCCTCCCATCGCAGGTTGACAGACTTGAGCTAGCAGAGCCTCTGTCAGGGCTTGTACTTGTGCTGTAAAAATAGCTGTGTAGGTAGCACTCTATTTTTATATATTTGGCTCAAGGTCTAAAGCCTGGGAGGACTTCTGCTCAACCCATAACCACAAAGCACTGTGCACATAGATATTTTTAGAGCACTACCATGAGGCCTAGTAGTCCAAGTCTGTCAACCTGGGCTGATAGGCTTGATTCTGCAGACTGTGTAGACACACCCAGGGTATCCTCGACAGATCCCCTCTAGACTGCCGCTTTTTGCCAACAAAGTGCTGAGTTGGCAAAACACGGCAGCCATTTTTATGCAAATTAGGCATGGGATATTTAAATCCTTGCCTCATTTGCAATGTCAACCTGCCTGATCTGCATCCCTTTGCCGACAGAGGCATGCAGTCTAGACATACCCCCAGTGATGTAGGATTAGTCCTTTAAGGGTTGGAGTGATTAGGGGGAATCTTCCTGTATAATTTTTGAATTCTGTGTGAAATCATGAACTCTCTGTATATTTCTTTATAAAGCTGCAAACTCCATGTTAAGATTGTGGACCTTTATATTCTATATTGTTCTTTCACTTTCCTCTTGAATTCATATTCCAAAAAGGGATAGTTGCAAAGGCCTAACAATACTGTATAGAGTTGTTTTATATTGTTTGTCCTCTTCTCAAAATGAAAAACTCTAGACAAAAAGTGGGCTTCTTGCCTGGAGAACTGGTTTGCCAGGGGTTAGGTCACTTGGAACTAAGTAACCAGGTAGGATTCTGTGGTCACCTATTCAGTCTCAGCAGGGAGGCACCTGACAGAGATTGGAAGGTTATTAAGACAGGAGAAGGTTTAATCAGGGTGCTTTGGTTATTTTTAACTAGATTTAGACAAGGGAAGCTGCTGAAGGGGCTGCATACACAGATGGGCCTTCAAGGAGAGGGTGAGTTACAGGGAGGGTAGTGATAATTAAGTTTTAATAACATGAGAATTACAGATTTATATAAGAGTAATTATGTTTTCATTTCTTATGCAAATTCTGAATGTATTATGTACTACACCTACCATATGGTACATTGATGAGGTAAACCAGAAGGCATACACCTTTGTGGGGGTATGTTTAAGCTGTTTGTGGGGAATCATCAAACTTAGGCACCAGTCAGTTCATTGGAGTTCTTAAGAGGACATTATAGATGGAGGGTCTGCTCTCTTGAGAGTGGGCCTAGGGATCCCAAGATGGGCAGTGCCTCTCCATCCTTTGTATGGGCTAAAGTTAACTTTACTGATCTTCTCCTTGTGTCTAAAACAACTCCCCTGAAAACTACATGGAGATCCAGAATTCTGTCACTGTGGATTTTCAGCAAGGATTGCACAAATTCTGCCTCTCTCTGGTCAAATCCAAAAAAGAACAAAAATAATGCACTTAGTTAAGTGCCAACTTTATAAAATTATAAAATAATAATCAATAATTTAATGTCTACATTTTAACAAAGCTACTTTATAATCCACATGCATTATCTTCAGTTATACATAAACATAAAAGGAAACAAATTAAATCTAAACATGAGTCCTCATAGAACTCAGTGGGAAGTAACTCAGAGTTTCCAAAAACTTACTTTGAGGATACATGTGTCTTATTTTTTCACCAAATCTATCCAGTCTGCTGAATCAAAAACACTGCAACAATATCTCCTCTCCTCTTTCTTGCAGACACTTCCATCTGGAATCCATACAGAGTTCTTCTTCATCTGCTCAAATCACTCAGTTAACTAGTCAGCTAATAATTCACCAACCTCTCAAATTAGGTGCACAAACTCTATTAGAAGAAAAACATGAAACAGAGAAGAGCAAGATAGAAATGACTCTTTCTCCATCATCACATTTAAATAAAAAAAGAGTTGGTGAAACAAATTGGTTGAAAGAATGTATCTGAAACAGTTAGACTAAAATCAAATAATATTCAAAATATATTATTAAAATGAAATAAATTTGTTTTCCTTCCCAATTTTGCTTTTCAGTCATTAATATTGTCATGACTTCCCCGTTGGAAGGGTAACAATAGTGCTAGTCTTCTGCAAAATGCTTCAGCATCAAAGGGAAGCAGCCTTCATTTTGCACTTATGATCCCACTTCTCCCACCCTAATCAGGTCACATGTCCTTTTGTGAAGGAGATGCCATGACAACTTGCCCTCAGTGAAATCTGAGCTCAGTTACAGGGAACCTGTTGAGCATGCCTAAAACTACCACACCCAACTCCAAAAACTTGTAGGTGTGGAATGTTAATTGTTCATCTGCCTAATAACAATGCTTCAAACTGCTCATTCCTTCCTCCATCTTCTCTTCTTAAAGAGATAACTCTGTCAGGCATGCTGGACTTTAATCAGACTCTGGAGGCATAAAGGTCATTGGGAATTCAGTGTCTGCATCACCTCACAGGAATGAGGACTAAGAGATACTACTGGGTATCAAGGAGTCATGAAAGAGGAAAGGAGACTTGTCTACTGATTACCACATATTGATAGCCTATAACAAGTCTTTTAGATTAACATTTTAACCTGGATGCCTAAAATTATGTACCCAAATCCATTTTTATTTAACCAAACAAATGTCCTGAATTTCAGCAGTGCTGAACATGCACAATAACTATTCAAATTAATGGGAGTTGCAAGAGTTCAAAAGCCTAAAATTAGTAGTATGAATAGATGTCCTTCTTTCAGAGAGACCCTGGGAGTGATTTGGCAAAAAGATTGATAGAAGCAGTCCCATTTTATTCTATTAGACTATTCAGAAGCAAACAGTTACTTGTGTGCAATCCTTTTAGATTGGTGCCTGAGTACATACCGTTTCCCTCACAAGCTGCATTGATGAACCCTGTAAAATACATAAGGAACAAGGAAGTTGTAAACTCTGCTGACAAAGATTATTGGTACTACTGGATAAATAGCAGAACTAGAAGATTTGCTACTGGTAAATCTGGCAGGGATTAGAATGCTCCACATTCCACCTTGATTGTTATTTTTCTATTTTTTTAACAAACTTCCCTCAGACACAGTCATATACATTGAATCAGTTAAATTTAGTGTTTATCTTTAAGAATTATTTCAATAGTCCTACCCAAAATCCATAGGGCAATGCTATACCATGTGCAATGTGATTAATTTACATGTTTACTCAAGAAACCAATTATTTATACATAGGGGAAAAACCAATTATTTATACTGAGAGAGTCCTGCCCTAGCATACCACATATTTTGGTGGTTAGGGCATTTCCCTGAAATTCAGAAGACCTGTATTTAAGTCCCTTCTCTAGTGACCATTTGTGTATAAATAAATGAACAGCTCCAACAGGAAAAAGAGAGCATAGTCTGCAGGTACAGCGCTCTTTCCTAAGAGCTGAGTTCAAATCCCTTCTCCATAACATGCAGAGGAGGCAACTGATCCCAGATTTTTCACATCCTTAGTGAGTGCGCTAACAATGAGGCTAATAGCTATTTGTCTAAACATTTTCCAAGCTCTAATTTTGTATTTCTGTCTTTTTTGGCTATATCTTCTCACCTTTGTAATATATTTGACATTTGTGGATACAGACACATTTTTCCTCTGGCTAATGGAGCAAAAATATCATTTGCAAAAAAAATCAACAAAGATGAAAAAAGGTCTAGAAAACATGACCTATCAGGGGAGATTGAAAATAATTGTGTTTGTTTAGTCTGGAGAAGAGAAAACTGAGAGGGAACAAGGTCACAAGATTCAAGAACATAAAAGGTTGTTACAAGAAGGAGGGGAAGATATTGTTCTCCTTAATATCTAAGGATAGGACAAGAAGCAATGGGCTTAAACTGCAGCAAGGACGGTTTAGGTTGTAGATTAGGAAAAACTTCCCATCTGTCATGGTTATTAAGCACTGGATTAAGTTGTTTAAGGTGGTGATGTAATCTCTGATCAGATGATCTAAGTCCCTTCCAGTATTGCAATTATAAGAGTCTATGAAATAGTGATGTCCTGTAAGAGGAGTTAGAAATCTACATGTGTTTTCCATTAATTGGGTAAGAGGAAAATTATTCTGCCAAAGTAAAAAGAATGATTTGGAAAAGAACAAGACAGTTTGGAAGGAATATGGCCTTTGAGAAAAATCCATATACTCTGTGGTCTCTTTGCTCCCCAAAAAGCCATACACTTTTCTGTATACACTTGATATAAACTTGCTGGCTGCTTATTCCACTGTATATTTATGTTTTATGTAATAAATGAATTTATGACAAAGTAAATGGCTAGATACAGAAATATGATTATCAAACTTGCTGATAAGTTAGACTTCAGTTTATATAACCTAGACTACAGATTCTAAGTGATTCTTCATATTTTATTTAATTATCTTACAATTTAAAACAAATAATGATGACATAATCTCATTAAGTATCAAAAATGGACAAATAAATTCAGACATTTAAGACTTTCCCATTACTCCTATACTTTATATTTTATATTACCTTGGCAATAATAAGCAATTATGCACATGGATATACATAGATGCACTTTTATTCAACTCATTTAATGCTATATCAGTGCTGAAGACTTATATTACTGTTCACTAGTTAATGCTATTTATTTTTATTTTGAGCAAAAGTGCTCTAGGTACAACTTGACACTACTCTGAAGCACTTAGAGTATAAAATTAGATATGACTTTTCAAATGAAAGTATTTGCAGAAATGGTTGAAGAAGAGATACAAAGGTTTTCAGTTGCAATTATATGACTGATTTTTATTCTCTGTACTCATCCTATTGTTTTGTTTGGTGTTTTTTTCTCTTATCTTTTTCAATACATAATTGTATGATATTTTAGGAATTTTGCTTAATAAGCACAAAAATATTCTTTGAACAAAGTTTGTATGGGTTTAGCAAGATGGAGTGGAGTGAAATAATGAAGGCAAAGGAAAAAAGGATGAGAAGGAAGGGTGGTGGTGGATTAAATCAAAATGAAACTTGGCTCCAAGAGAATCATGGACTCATAGATTCATAGACTTTAAGGTCAGAAGGGACCATTTTGATCATATAGTCTGACCCCCTGCACAATGCAGGCCACAGAATCTCACCCACCCGCTGCTAGAATAATCCTCTCACCTATATCTCAGATATTGAAGTCCTTGAAACAATGGTTCAAAGACCCCAAGATGCAGAGAATCCTCCCGCTAGTGACACGTGCCCCATGCTACAGAGGAAGGCGAAAAACCTCCAGGGCCTCTGCCAATCTACCCTGGAGGAAAATTCCTTCCCGACCCCAAATATGGCGATCAGCTGAACCCTGAGCATGTGGGCAAGACTCACGAGCCAGACACCCAGAAAAATGTTCTCTATAGCAACTCCTATCTTCCCACCATTGGCCTATATACCACTGATAGTGAAAGGTCAATTAATTGCCAAGATCATGTTATCTCATCAAACCATCCCCTTCATAAACCCATCTAGCTTTATCTTGAAGCCAGATAGGTCTTTTGCCCCTACTACTTCTCATTGAAGGCTGTTCCAGAATTTCACTCCTCTGATGGTTAGAAACCTTCGCCTAATTTCGAGTCTAAACTTCCTAATAGCCAGCTTATATCCATTTGTTCTTGTGTCCACATTGGTATTGAGCTTAAATAATTCTTCTCCCTCCTTGGCATTTATCCCTCTAATATATTGAAAGAGAGCAATCATATCTCCCCTCAGCCTTCTTTTGGTTAAGGTAAACAAGCCAAGTTCCGTGAGTCTCCCTTCATAAGACAGGTTTTCTATTCCTCGGATCATCCTAGTGGCCCTTCTTTGTACCTGTTCCAGTTTGAATTCATCCTTCTTAAACATGGGAGACCAGAACTGCACACAGTATTCCAAATGAGGTCTCACCAATGCCTTGTATAACGGCACTAACACCTCCTTATCCCTACTGGAAATACCTCGCCTAATGCATCCCAAGACCGTATTAGCCTTTTTCACAGCCATGTCACAATGGCGGCTCATAGTCATCCTGTGATCAGCCAGGACTCTGAGGTCCTTCTCCTCTTCCGTTACTTCCAACTGATATGTCCCCAGCTTATAACTAAAATTCTTGTTATTAATCCCTAAATGCATAACCTTACACTTCTCACTATTAAATTTCATCCTATTACTATTACTCCAGTTTACAAGATCATCCAGATCTTCCTGTATGATATCCCGATCTTTTTCTGAATTGGCAATACCTCCCAACTTTGTGTCATCGGCAAACTTTATTAGCACACTCCCACTTTTAGTGCCGAGGTCAGTAATAAAAGGATTAAATAATAATGGTCCCAGAACTGATCCCTGAGGAACTCCGCTAGTAACCTCTCTCCAGTCTGACAGTTCACCTTTCAGTATGACTCGCTGTAGTCTCCCCTTTAACCAGTTCCTTATCCACCTCTCAATTTTCATATTGATCCCCATCTTTTCCAATTTAACCAGTAATTCCCCATGTGGTACTATATCAAATGCCTTACTGAAATTGAGGTAGATTAGATCCACTGCATTTCCTTTATCTAAAAAAATCTGTTACTTTCTCAAAGAAGGAGATCAGGTTGGTTTGGCACGATCTACCTTTTGTAAAACCATGTTGTAATTTGTCCCAATTGCCATTAACCTCAATGTCCCTAACTACTTTCTCCTTCAAAATTTTTTCCAAGACCTTGCATACTACAGATGTCAAACTAACAGGCCTGTAGTTACCTGGGTCACTTTTTTGCCTTTCTTAAAAATAGGAACTATATTAGCAATTCTCCAGTCAAATGGTACAACCCCTGAGTTTAGAGATTCGTTAAAAATTTTGCAATTTCATGTGCCAGTTCCTTTACTATTCTTGGATGAAGATTATCTGGGCCCCCTGATTTACTCCCATTAAGATGTTCGAGTTTGGCTTCTACCTCGGATTTGGTAATATCTACCTCCATGTCCTTATTCCCATTTGTTATGTTGCCATTATGCCTAAGCTCTTCATTGGCCTCATTAAATACTGAAGCAAAGTATTTGTTTAGATATTGGGCCATGCCTAGATTATCCTTAACCTCCACTCCATCCTCAGTAATTAGTGGTCCCACTTCCTCTTTTTTTGTTTTCTTCCTATTTATATGGCTATAAAACCTTTTACTATTGGTTTTAATTCCCTTTGCAAGGTCCAACTCAACATGACTTTTAGCCTTTCTCACTTTGTCCCTACATGCTCGAACCTCAATAAGGTAGTTTTCTTTACTGATCCCTCCCATCTTCCACTCCTTATATGCTTTCTGCTTTTTCTTAATCACCTCCCTGAGATTCTTGCTCATCCAACTTGGTCTAACACACCTACCTATACATTTTTTCCTCTTTCTTGGGATACAGGCTTCTGATAGCTTCTGCAACTTTAACTTAAAATAATCCCAGGCCTCCTCCACTTTTAGATCCATAAATTCTTTAGTCCAATCCACTTCCCTAACTAATTTCCTTAATTTATTAAAATTAGCCCTTTTGAAATCCAAAACCCTAGTCTCAGATTTATTTTTGTTTATCCTTCCATTTAGTTTGAACTGAATTAGCTCATGATCGCTCAAGCCAAGGTTGTCCCCTACAACCATTTCTTCTATGAGGTCCTCGCTACTCACCAAAACCAAATCTAAAATGGCTTCCCCCCTTGTTGGTTCAACAACTACTTGATGAAAGTATTCATCAGCTATCACATCTAGGAAAATCTGAGCCCTATTATTATTACCAGTATTTGTTCTCCAGTCTATATATGGAAAGTTGAAGTCTCCCATGATTACACAGTTTCCATTAGTATTTACTTCTTTAAAAACATTAAAGAGGTCTCTATCCATATCCAAATTAGATCCTGGTGGTCTATAGCACACCCCAAGCACTATCCCAGGAGAGGATCTAATAGTTTTCTTCCCCAATGTAATTTTTGCCCAGACAGACTCTGTCTTCTCCATTCCTTCACTTTTTAATTCTTTGAAATCTACCTCATCATTGATATACAATGCTACTCCACCACCTTTACCTTTATTTCTGTCTTTCCTAAACAGCACATACCCTTCAATACCTGTACTCCAGTCATGCCTGGTATTCTACCATGTTTCTTTTATTCCTATAATATCTGGTTTCACTTCCTGGACCAATAGCTCTAGTTCCTCCATTTTGTTACCTAGGCTCCTCGCATTGGTGTACAAACATCTTAATTTTTGCTGTTTCACCTCACTCACATTCTTTACCCAATTTGGCACAGACATTGTACCTCCAACATGACCTATTAGACTAGTATCCACTCTGCCCTTCCTCCTTATGTACATTCTCCTACCCCCAGCTATATCCTTTCTCACTTCATTTTCCTCCCTCTCAATGCTAAAATCTGGCATAGAGATTACCTGGACATCTCCCAACCATCTCCCCCAAATTCCTAGTTTAAAGCTCTCTTAATCAATTGTGCCAGCCTCCATCCTAGAAGTCTGTTTCCTTCCCAGTTAGGTGAAGTCCATCCCAAGAGAACAGTCCTCTGTCCGTGAATGCCTCCCAGCGGCCATACATCCCAAAGCCCTCCTTATAGCACCACTGCCTGAGCCACCTATTGAGCATCATAATCCTATCACACCTTTGTTGCCCTTCTCTAGGAACAGGCAGAATCCCACTGAAAATCACCTGAGCCTCGATTTCCTTAAGCGTCCTCCCCAACCTAGCACAGTCTCCCTTGATTCGTTCCAGCGAGAATCTAGCCGTATCATTTGTTCCTACATGAAGGATGATCAATGGATTCTTTCCCACTCCCTTTAGGATCGTCTTCAACCTTAGTTCCACATCCCGTATCTTAGCACCTGGCAGACAGCACACCCTTCTGTTCTCTGGATCAGCTCTGGTTACAGGCCTGTCTATTCTTCTCAATAAGAAGTCCCCAATCACATAGACCTGCCTTTTCCTGGTGACAGTGTGATTCTCTGGTCTATCCCTTGTTTCCTCTGGCTGCAAGTCCTTTCCATTCCTATCAAAGGTCCCATCCCACAACAAATTACAACATTTATGGCACTCCTCCTCCCTAGTCTTCCAGGTGAAGGGCAGTGCTATCTGGGTGGGTTGCCTCCATTCCCTTTCCATAGTTCATATTACACATGGGTGTTTCTCAAAGTAACATGGGTAACCCAGTAGCAGGCCTGCTCTGCTTTGTTTACCTAAAAGGTCCATAGCCACGGAGCCTCGCAGCTCCCATTGGCTCCAGTTTGCTGTTTCCAGCCAAGAAGAGCTGTGGGATGCGGCAGCCCAGGCCACATGGTTTCCTGTGACTCCACTTGGCTAGAAACAGTGAACTGGATCCAATGGGCACCACATCCATGGCTATGGATCCTATAGGTAACCGAAGTGGAGTGGACTTGCTGTTGGGTTTCCCAAATTGGGTCTGTGGCTCATTTTAAGAAACACTGCTATTCATTTATGGAAGATGTGGAAAAATATAAAGTTCTATCAGCAGGAGTTGGGGCTGAGTTCAAGATTCAAGGTTGAATATGTCTCACATGAACTTTGCAGATCATCCCAAATCAGTTTCAAAGCTTTAAAGCTATTTTCTAGAACTGGATAGGAATTTTATTTATTTACAAAAAAAAATCTATTCAAAACAACAACAAAAGTAATGCATGGAAACCAAAACATTTTGCACAAAAGGTTCACTTTTGACAAACTATCTCTTTTGAACATTTTTGAGAGAAGTGTCAACACTATTTAAATATTATGGTTTTGACATTATCAGAATCAAAGTTTTATTTTTTTTCAGTTCAAATATTGAAATGCAATTAATATCAATCTGAAAATACTGCAACAAAATAAACATATTTGAAACATTCTTTTCAGATTATTAGTCCAAGTACATTTTCAAGAATATGATTTTTCATCTTCACTTCAATAGAAAACAAATGTAAAAAAAAATTCTCAAATTCTTTTCTGGAAGAGGAAAATCATTTATCATCCACCTTTGCTATGCTTTTATGTATACTTCTCCGATAATACAACAAGAAGTTGTTAATTTATAACCAAATAAGAAAAATGGGGGCGGGGGGGAATCCTAACCCTTTTTACTCCTGGGGGAAATCTGTCTCACTGCACATACATAAAATTAATGTTTGCTGCAGATTTATTTTTTCTCCACAGATTATAAATTCTGCTGGAGAGGGACTGCAGATATTCCTTTACTTCACCAGATGCCAGAAGAAAATGCAGTTGTTGAGAGGAGAAGGAGAAACTGCATTCCTCACAGCAGGGCCACATGTGGAGGCATGGGAGAGACAGAGCGTGGTATACTTCGCTGATGAGGGTTACAGATGGCTTTAGATGGGTTAGTGGGGGGACATACCGGAGCAAAGACTCAGAAGCTAGTAGGGTGATAGCACAAAGCCATGTGCTTAATGAAAGGGGGCTACAGAGTCACATGGGGAGATGAGGTAGGGGTTGCAGGAACACAGGGGGCTGCCGAATGCAGGAACACATGGGGAATGGGGCAGATATGCCTGAGTGAATGGAAGAGGCTAGGGGTCAGCCAGGGTCTGCATGGTGGGGAGGCTTCCCAGCTTCCTAATGATCCCATTCCCCTAAAAACCTGTTTCATACTTATCCCACCCACACCCAGCAACTTTCCAGGTTCATTCCCATGATCCTTCTCAGAAATAATTTCCCTCTCCTTCAGCTCCTGCATTACCCCTGATTCCCACAATCCTTTGCACTGCTTCTGAGAGGTGCAGGAAATACATTTCTGTATTGAAGTTTAAATTAATTATTACTCAATTAGTGTGCCTATTAGCGGGAGAAAAAAATTCTGATTCTTTTTATTTGTCTCTATGGCTACGTCTAGACTGCATCCCTCTGTCGACAAAGGGATGCAAATCAAGCATGTCGAAATTGCTAATGAAGCTGGGATTTAAATATCCCGTGCATCATTAGCATAAACATGGCCACCGCTTTTTTTCGAAACAGAGTTTTTAAAAAAAAAAACGTCAGTCTAGATGCTGATCTGTTGAAAATAAAACCTTTTTCGACAGATCCTGTATTCCTCAAAAAATGAGATTTACAGGATCTGTCAAAAAAGGGTTTATTTTCAACAGATCCACAGCTAGACTGCCGGGTTTTTTTTTCAAAAAACTCCGTTTTGAAAAAAAAAGTGGCAGCCATGTTTATGCTAGTGAGGCACGGGATATTTAAATCCCGGCTTCATTAACAATTTCGATGTGCCTAATCTACATCTCTCTGCCGACAGAAAGGTGTAGTATAGACACACCCTATCAATACAGATGTATTTGAAAAAAAATCAACATAATTTAAACTGGCATTATTATATTATGATAATTAAAATATACAGAATATTAAAATATTGTGCAGAGATTATTTTTGCATAGAATTCCTCCAGGAATAAATATTGAAGTGAATCAAAACTTTAACCAGAGACTTCAGTGTTGTCATGATTTCAGTCAAGTTTCTCGTAGAAGCTTTAACATGGGCACATTGCATAAATCATGTATGTTTATTTAAAAACAAAAAGTAATTGCTAGTAGTTCAATAAGTTAATTATCTAATTCTCTTAAGATCCTACTGTTTAATCTCATCTGGATATGTTGATTTATATTCAGCTGAGTTTATTCAATTTTCCACGTATTAATTTGCCTCTTTTGTTTCACTATAGGTTTGTAGAATGTCTATGAAATTATCATGTGTCAGGTTCGCAAAGAGTTAGAAATAATTAACAATGATGTAATTGTATATTTATATGAGGGATTTTTTTTTTCATTTAGAGCTACCATTCTCTTGTTTCTCTCATCCATCATAGGAATAATCCATTAGAAATAAATGTTTGTCTATAGCTTATTGGGGAACCCATGATGGAATGAACTAGCACATGCTGGAGACAAGATAAAAAGCAGCTGACTCCAATTAACCATTGTTCTCAGTGTCTGCTGAGAGAGTAGGAGTAGGTCTATATAAGACAGACTCAAATCATTCTGAGAGGAGAGGTGACTCTCGAAACTGAATGAGAGTCAGTGGGGAAAAAGAGTGCCAGAATTATATTTCAGAAAAAAATATATGAAATGTGCTATAAAATGACTAATTTTTTCAGTCTGGGCCCTGAATAGTATTTCCTGTTTATCTTGCTCATCTATAAAATGAGCATATATTAGAGATAATATGATGCAAAAATGTTCTGGAGTCACTAAGGAGATTATTTTATAAACTTAACATGATAAAAATATGTATCCTAGTATTAAACAATTACTGCTAAAGTATGAGAAACACTTATCTGCTGCTGTTTTATCTGCCACAATATTTTTGATTGAATAGAATTTGTATAGCACTCTGTTTTAAAACTAGTGGGTTTTTTCTTTCTATTCACCATAAGCAGGTTAGGTTTCTGATACTTCACTCTAATAGATTACTTTTTATAAATATAACCATCCAAACTTTGCTTTTTGCTTATAAAGGGAAAGAAAAGTTCACATAATAAAACATTATTTTGATGAATAATTCAGAATGGAAATAAGATTTAGATGTCATAAAGTCACAGTTTCAATTCAAGTTTTGTAGTTGAACAACATGGCCTTTCACATCTGAAACCATGAATTGTGTTTAACCTCTAGTCCTCTGTGAAATGAATTTGGCCACTAGTCCATAGTAGGGAACAATTCCACAACCTAAAAGGATATTAAAGCATCCTTTGCCAATGACACAGATTTGTATATAAAAAAACAATTTGGTAATTTTTTTTATTGTCCCAGGATAAGAATGATATTATTACTGGCAAAAACAATTTGAGGGCAATAGCTGGCAATAGTCACCAGAGTGACATTGTGTCTAAGTATTAACAGGCTCAGTTTATGTAATTAAATCAGCTCTTGACAGATTATTCAGGTAGGTCATAGGCTGACAGAAAGAAACAGAGACTTCACAGATAACATCCTCTTAGGTCAGGACCTTATAGACCTTTTAGCCCACACTGTTCACAGTAGTGGACCCAGAAGTCTAGAGCATGAAGTTTAAAGGCTTCCACAGTTCACATGGGGAACAATAGCATGCAGAAGACACTTCAGAGAGTTAACTATGGAAATCCCCTAGGGCTCATGACAGCCAGAAACTGTTTTTGCTGATACTGCAAAAGGTAAGTTGAGACTTACTGGTCCCACTCTTTCATTCCCTAGATTGTCATGTCTTCCTATGTATTTAACAGTGTCTCACAAAATAGGGTGCCAATTGCCACTAGGGCCTTTAGGTGATGCCACACAGGGTGCATGATGTTCTTAAAAACAAACTAGGGAAAGAGAACCTAGAAGGAGATAGTAAACAGTGGGGGGTTTAAGTGGTTCCCAGAGAGTAAATATTAGTCAACTTTGAAGAGCATATCAAGTTGTGTTCCACAGGCATCAGCTCTGGGTCTGGTCCTTTTCAATATCTTCATTAATGATTTAAATAATAGAGAGTAAACTTATAAACAGGGCTTGACAAACCGCTGCAAAATCTACTCGCCAGCCCTGCACTGCGCATGCGCGCGCTGCCGGTGAATGGGGTGACCGGCTGAAATCTACTCACCACAGGCGAGTAGATTCACTGATTTGTCGAGACCTGCTTATAAAGGTAGTAGATGATGACAAAGTGGGAGGGATTGCAAGTGCTTTGGAAGTTATGATTAAAATTAAAAATGATCTGAACAAACTGGAGAAATGGGTTGCAGTGAAGAGGATGGAATTTAATATGGACAAATATGAAGTACTCCACTTAGGAAGGAACAATAAGTTGCATGCATGCAAAATGGGAAATGACTGCCTAGAAAAGAATATTCCAGAAAAGCATCTGGTGGTAATATACAAGCTAAATATATGAATAAAAAGTAACATTGTTGCAAAAAAGCAAACATCATTCTGTGATGTATTAGCAGGAGTGTAATAAGCAAGATATGAGAAGTAATTCTTCTACTCTGGTCTGTGCTGATTCTGACTCAGCTGAAGTAATGTGATAGTTCTGAGTGCCACATTTCAGGACAGATGTAGAGAATTTGGAGAAGACTGAGGGAGGTCCATAAGAGGACAATGAAGCAATGGGTTTAAATTGCAACAAATTGAGTTTAGGTTAGATATTAGGAATAATTCCTATCAAGGTGGTTAATCACTTGCCTAAAATGCCTAGGAAGGTTGTGGAATATCCATCATTGGAGATTTTTAAGAGCAGGTTAGACAACACCTGTCAGGTATCATCTAGATAACACATAGTCTTGCCATGAGTTCAGGGACTGGATTAGATGACTTCACGGTGTCCTTTTTTAGTCCTCTGAGTCAACTACCTCATAGTACTAATAATAAGAATAAACAGAGTGACAACTGGCAATAGATTGCTCTGTCCCTCCATAACTGTGTTTGCCTCTCTTTTTTTCTTGGATTTGGAACATTCTCAGATCATTCTCTGTGTAGACCTTTAATATGTATTCAGCCCTGCTTCCATGGCACATCAACGTCTGTTTCTGCTGCTATTGCATGAAGCATGTCTCAGGTCTTTGATTAAAGCACTGTATGGCTTCTCTCTGGAACATATTCCATTTCATGATGGTTCTCAGAAGGTGCTTATTTACAAGGATTGGGTTTTCTTTTATTATTCTGCATACCATCTTTATATTCCTAACATCCATCCCTCATGTGCTGGCAGGACTATGTTAGAGCCAGTCCCCTTGGTCACAGCTGTCCTGGGATAGCATATAGAAAGATCCCTGCTGCAAAGTCCAGTAAAAAAAAAAATAGACACATCTTCAAACCTACCCTAACCTGCCCAGTTCTCATCTCCTGGCTGCACAGACTAGAGTTACAGAACTTGCAATGGCTGAAGGTAGCATTTTTTCTGCAGAGGCAGCTGATGTGAGCAAGGGAGATGAACATGAGGCAATATATCCCTGTCATACTTTCTGGAGTTGGTCATGACAATAAGTGGCAATCTCAGGGCAGACTGTCAAATGCAGGCAGACACTCCAACCTGGTGGTATGTTCAGTAATTAGATTTCAGCAACCCAGTAACAAATGTGAGCTTCTAGATCATTGAAACAGTCTTACCATGGAGTCACAGACGTTCCCCTTGGGCTTGCCTGTTTATCTCTTCATCAGACACTCTGAACTTAGTCATACATTTTGGAGGACTAGCCATATTAGTCTGTAACTTTAAAAACAATAAGTAATTCTGCGGTACTTTAGAAACTAGCCAAAATATATAGACTCATGTGGAATCATGAGCTTTTGTGGGTAAAACTCACTTCATCAGATACCATAGGACTACTCATTTTTTTAGTCGTAAATTGTCATTTATCCCCAAAACATAAGATATTCAAGTTGTTTCTAGTCCCAAGAAACCAGTCACCCCAGATCAATTTAGATCTCATACAAAAAATAATGTCTGTAGCAAATTATGTAATAAGCTAACTAAAGATTTATTAAGTAGAAAAAAGAAATGAGAGTTATTTGCAGGTTAAATCAGGCAAGCATATATGCACAAATGAGTTTCAGTTTGTAATTCAAAGAGCAAGGTGAAGAAATCTGACAATACTGAATGTCTTTTTAGGGCTTAACAGAGATCCACCTTGGGGCTCTCTGCTTTTTGTTTCTCAGCTTTAGCTTTCGTAACACTGGTCTACAATTTTTTAGAAGTCGTCTGCTTCAGAGATAAAATGTGCTATTTATTATATATTTTGATATGCTGAATTCAAATATGACAATTAAAACAACTGATTGGCTACTGTTTCCAAGATATTTAAGTTTTTACATTTTATGTCTATGTATATTGTGTAGATAGTAGAGTTTTAATCATAAATTGTAAACCTAGGTCTTTTCATGTGTTTATGGTTGCTTTACATGATAATATTTCACCTGTCCTGTTTATGTAACACTTTAAAAATCAGCAAAAGGGTTATATAAATAAAATTTATTATGAAACAAAAGGCAAAAAACTATTATATACATAGTTTAGTCCTATTCAGTGTCTACTCGGCGCTTCTTGGCTTGTCTCTTGTATTCATTAAATGGAGCATTTCTTGTCACTGTCCAGCAATAGTCTACAAGCATTGATGGGCTCCATTTGCCCTGATAGCGTTTCTCCATTGTTGCAATGTCCTGGTGAAATCGCTCGCCGTGCTCGTCGCTCACTGCTCCGCATTTCGGTGGAAAAAAATGAAGATGGGAGTGCAAAAAATGTATCTTTAGTGACATGTTGCAACCAAGGCTTTCGTATGCCTTGAGGAGGTTTTCTACCAACAACCTGTAGTTGTCTGCCTTGTTGTTTCCGAGAAAATGTATTGCCACTAACTGGAAGGCTTTCCATGCCATCTTTTCCTTGCCATGCAGTGCATGGTCAAATGCATCATCTTGAAGAAGTTCACGAATCTGAGGACCAACAAAGACACCTTCCTTTATCTTAGCTTCACTTAACCTTGGAAATTTTCCACGGAGGTACTTGAAAGCTGCTTGTGTTTTGTCCATGGCCTTGACAAAGTTCTTCATCAGACCCAGCTTGATGTGTAAGGGTGGTAACAAAATCTTCCTTGATTCAACAAGTGGTGGATACTGAACACTTTTCCTCCCAGGCTCCAATGACTGTCGGAATGGCCAATCTACCTTGATGTAGTGGGAATCTCTTGCACGACTATCCCATTTGCAGAGAAAACAGCAGTACTTTGTGTATCCAGTCTGCAGACCAAGCAAGAGAGCAACAACCTTCAAATCGCCACAAAGCTGCCACTGATGTTGGTCATAGTTTATGCACCTCAAAAGTTGTTTCATGTTGTCATAGGTTTCCTTCATATGGACTGCATGACCAACTGGAATGGATGGCAAAACATTGCCATTATGCAGCAAAACAGCTTTAAGACTCGTCTTCAATGAATCAATGCACAGTCTCCACTCATCTGGATCGTGAACAATCTTGAGGGCTGCCATCACACCATCGATGTTGTTGCAGGCTACAAGATCACCTTCCATGAAGAAGAATGGGACAAGATCCTTTTGACGGTCACGGAACATGGAAACCCTAACATCACCTGCCAGGAGATTCCACTGCTGTAGTCTGGAGCCCAACAGCTCTGCCTTACTCTTGGGTAGTTCCAAATCCCTGACAAGGTCATTCAGTTCACCTTGTGTTATGAGGTGTGGTCCAGAGGAGGAGGATGGGAGAAAATGTGGTCCTGTGACATTGATGGTTCAGGACCAGAAGTTTCATCCTCTTCCTCTTCCTCGTCTGACTCAAGTGAGAATGATTCTGGTGCATCAGGAACCGGCAGTCCTTCTCCGTGGAGTACTGGGCGTATAGCTGATGGAATGTTTGGATAATGCACAGTCCACTTTTTCTTCTTTGACACACCTTTCCCAACTGGAGGCACCATGCAGAAGTAACAATTGCTGGTATGATCTCTTGGCTCTCTTCAAATCATTGGCACTGCAAAAGGCATAGATTTCCTTTTCCTGTTCAACCACTGGCGAAGATTTGTTGCACAAGTGTTGCAGCATATGTGTGGGGCCCACCTCTTGTCCTGATCTCCAATTTTGCAGCCAAAATAAAGGAGATAGGCTTTCTTAACCATAGTGGTTATACTGCTCTTTTGTGATGCAAAAGTCACTTCACCACAAACATAGCAGAAGTTATCTGCACTGTTCACACAAGTACGAGGCATCGCTGCTCACTTTGGCGAAACAGAAATGTGTCCCTTTGCAAAATCAAACACTGACAAATAAGAGAGCACGGCACTGTATGATTTCTAGAGCTGATATAGGGCAATTTGTGCAGCAGAGTGATGTAAGCTTCGTTATGATTGCATCATCCATGACTTCTAGGAATAACATGATGCAATTCATATCATGTATGATGCAATACCAGCTTCAGATTGCATCATTCATTGTTTTGCCTAAAAAGCAAGCACTGTCCAAACCCAGTCATAGATTTATTCATAGATCCAGTCAAAGATGTATTTTAGTCATTTCTGGTTTAAATTGAGATCCCTTCCCTTTATAACTCACTTATCCTCCGCCATTCCCAAGTCAAGGGTCGTATATGCTGACCCAATAGTATATCTTGAAAACTAGAGCCAATCAACAATTTTAAGCATCATTTTCATTCTCAGTGACCCAGAATTAGTAAAGTTTGACTGCATTTATTTCAGAAGCATTTTGGCTATAGAGCAGTGTAAGAGTTCAAAGCACAGAGATGAAAAATCTTCATGTTAGCTTTTATTATTCATTTATATTTATTTTCTATTTATGGGATATATTGCACCCTCAGCATGTTCTCAGGCTACACTAAGCTAGGAGGAGAGGTAGATACTCTGGATGGTTAGAAGGTGGTCCAGAGTGACCTAGACAAATTGGAGGATTGGGCCAAAAAAGTCTGATGAGGTTCAACAAGGACAAGTGCAAAATCCTGCACTTAGGAAGAAAGAATCCTATGCACTGCTACAGGCTGGGGACCAACTGTATTACAGTGGACTAAAAGCTGGATTTGAGTCAACACTGTGTTCATCTGCTGAAGAGAAGAGTGAGGGGGTAAGGGAGTTGATAGTGTTCAATTACCTGAAGGAGGTTTCTAAAGGGGATGAAGCTAAGGCTGATCTCAGTTATGGCAGATAACAGAACAAGGGGCAATGGTCTCAAGTTGCAGTGGAGAAGGTCTAGGTTGAATATGAGGTAAAACTATTTCACTAGGAGGCTGGTGAGGCATGGGAATTGGTTGCCTAGGGGCATGGTGGAATCTCCATCCTGAGAGGCTTTTAAGGCCAGGCTTAACAAAGTCCTGGCTGGAATGATTTAGTTGGGATAGTCCTGCTTTGAACAGAAGGGTGGACTAGATGACCTCCTGAGGTCTTTTCCAACCCTAACATTCTATGATTCTATGATTTCCCACTTTCAGAATTCAAACTGATGGGATGAGGCCAGGGGCAGACTGGCCTGGCAGGACACCGGGAATTTCCTGGTGCCATCCGCCGAAGAGCCGGCTGGAGGCTGCTGGAGGAGGAGGGGGATTGTGACGGGGTGCTGCAGCCCCGCACTTTAAATTCCCCGGCGCCGTGCGCCGGCCATGTACAGGGCATGGTGGGACCGAGGGAGCACATGCACGCCGTGCTCAAATGCCGCACAACAGGTGAGAGGGGAGACACCCAGGTGTGGCGTGACATCACGGCCCGGGACTTTAAAAGCGCTCGGCCCAGAGTTGCACCGCGCGGCCCAGCTCAAGGCCCGGCACGAGGTCTGGAGCCCCGGAAGCAGCTGGAGCCCAGTCACAGACTCCAGCCCCACAAACTGGAAGGCAGAAGGTAGGTGGGGAGGGGGGGAGGAAGGGACTTGCGTTGAGGGGAAGGGGGCAGGTCAGGAGAAGAAAGGGGAAGGCACCAAGGGACAGGGTGGAGGAGAGACAAATGCCAGGGGGCCAAGTGGAGACAATGAGGAAAAGGGCAGGAGGGGAGGTGTCAGTGGGAGGGGGACAGGGTAATGCTGGGAGAAGAGAGGGTAAGGGCATTGGGGGCTGGAGGAGGAGGTGCTGGGATAAGGCTTGAAAGAACGGGTGGGCATGAGGAAGGCAGGGATGGAGCAAGTCATGTGTGAGGGCACACGGGCATGAGGGGAATGGGAGCAGAGGGTGGTGAGGGGGTGGGCATCAGGGAAAAAGAGGGCAAAGGGGGCCAGGGCAGTGAGGAAAGGGGGAGGCACCAGGAGGGTGCAAGGCTAAGGGAAGGTGCAGGTGCCAAGGGATTCTGGGGGTGAAGCAGAAGGGCAGACACCTGCAGGGGAGGGACCAGCACCAGAGAAGAGAGGCAGGGCAGGTGTGTAGAGGAAGGTGTTAGGAGAGGGGATGAGGAGGGGTAGCTCACATGATCAGAGTGGGGCTACTGGAGGAGTGGGCACAGGGGGGAGAGAAGGGCTGGTGGAGGGGTGCAGGTCTCAGGAGGGCTGAGGGCAGTGAGAAGGGCAAGAGTCCAAGTCAGGACAGCAGAGGAGGGTGAGGAGTTGGGGGGCAGCAGGCACCAGGGGAGCTGATGGAGCAAGGGGAGGAGACATGGCAGCAGAGGGAAAAGGTAGAGGTTTATAAGATATTTATTAATAACTTGGGTGCCACAGTGGCACATCCAAACAAGCCACATGAACTCAGTACTGGTGCACATCACAAAATTCATTCTGCTCATGGGAGGAAACTCTTAGAGGGAACACTTCCCCCAGTCTCTCCGCCCCTGAGTTAATATCACACACATTGGGTTAATGCAATTGCAGGATAGTTGCATGAGGGGGGTTTGGTGGGGGCCAAACTAATCCCTATTGGTAGGAGGATGGTGGGGGGGGTCACATGACACCTTTTACTTCTGGTCATGTGTCCATCTTGCCCCGAGAGTGTTACCTCCAGAGGCCTGGCTAATGGGAGTCAGGAGGTGTCGCTAATGGGGGTCAGGGGCGCGGTTAACAGGGATCAGAGGTGTGGCTAATGGGGGTCAAAGAGTAAATTTTTAAAAAATTCTTTAATGTGAAAAAGTGGGCGTTCTCAACCCATTTCCCGGGCCTATTTTGATTGCCAGTCCACGCCTGCATGAGGCCTTCTGCACATACTTCTCCATGGTTTAATCGGGAAATTAACAAAGCTTTTTTTCCTATGATGGTCCATTTAATTATGATAGTCCTCCTGAATAATGAGGGAAAGTCAAACTTCCTGTCTGAATTCACAAATCCAAAACAGGCATTTTTATAGTTATAAAAATAACATTTTTTTTCTCTTTTATCATGAAATGCAGATATTACAAGTGAGATTAATGCATCCAGCAACTTTAAAGGCTTTTATACAAACTAAATTCATCCTTATCAATCCAAAACCTATCTTGCAATATATTAGCATATAGGTAAACTGGTTGCTTTCTAGGTATGTCTTTATTAGTGCTCAGCTGATGCCTACGGACTTGGCAAGAACGGCACCTAATTTAGCAGCATCACATGCCTCATAAGAGATGCTAAGCATCTGCAATATCTGCTGATGTCATTGAGATGAGATCATAAGTACTTAATTAAACATCTCATTCAAGGTGCTGGCAAGGGGGAACTAACCTGAGTGAGTTTTGTCTCTGACTTCAGTGGACTTATAATTTGAGTATGACAGTTTTACTAGTATAGGGAGTGTAAAATTTGACTCAAGGAACTTAAAGAATTACATATAACTAGATGTTTGGTTAAGCCCATGCAAAATCTCCCTATTTTCATATGCACCAGGTGTTCGACTTCATCTTGTGTAAACATTACTATTTGCATGTGTAATTGCAACTCATTGTATTTAAAATGTAGTGTTAAAAAAAATCTAGCCTTTGTATACTGCAGAACATTTCAAAAGCATATAAGATTTCATTTAGCTTTTCCTATCTGCATTATATTTTATGTCAGTTGTAGATTAACATAAAACTGAATAAAGGCTTTAATTAGGTAGAACTTTTAGAGTAAAGAAAGCAATTTTTTTCTCTAGGAAAAGAAAACTCTATTTCCCTAAAAATATTCTTGCAGGGACAACAACTCACTACCGATTGTAAGCATAACCCGAGCTGAATGTATTTTCCCACTTAAGTGCTTATGTAGGCACAGGAATAAAAGACAATTTGAATGGAATACAAGAAAACATTTTTTCTTGTGATAATATAATATTTCTGTAATTCTGTTCACTAAAAAAAAGAGTAGTATTGTCCTACTTCAGAAATAAAGCTCCCTATTTTTTATAGGTACTATAAAACTTACATTATTCTGTTTCAAATTGAACCATTTAGGGAATCTGTTACTGCTAGATCACACCATTTTTCAGTAAAAATCTAAGCCTTGAATATCCCTAGATGATATTATTTAAAGGATAAAATGCACTACTGTAAGATCAGCGAGGGTTGAGATGACTATATTCTCATAAGCTAAAGAAGACAATCAGTATGATAATTAGAGCATGTTAATTACTCTCCACTAGCAACAAAAATGCAAATGATATACAGCAGGAAATTAACAGCAGTTACTGTTCAATATTGCATGACTTTTCCATTAAGTATAATATGAGAAGTTGTTAAATTATAGAAAATGAGAATAATGAATCTGGAATATTAAAGAACCTTAAGTTTCTGGTCTGGCTGTGGAGGGAAACATTAGGAAGGGTCCTGAGGATGTGCTGCAGTCTGTATAGGTTCAGCATACTTGTGCAGTACAGAGGGGAAATCTTTATGTATTCCTGTTTTTACAAGGTAGAACAAGACTGGGTGTTCTGGCTCAGCTGGAAGCAGCACAGCAACCCTTTTCTGAATAACGAATCTACTGCAAAACAGCAAACACAATTTCATCATTTTTTTAAAAAAACAAAGACTGAAATTACAATGAGTATGATGGTTTCCTTGGAATTAGAATTACAGATTGAAAAAAAAATGGGGAAGAGGACTGATAACTTACCATGACTTCAGAATTGGTTTACAAAGAAGGCTAGAGTATCTAATAGCCCAAGCAGTACCAGGCAATGGAAGGGGTTGCATGACTGCAGCTTAATGCCATTACACATTCTGAGGTGTACAAATGTCTGGAATAAGGACACATCCGCTACTGTCAGCTATCTATGGGTGGCATGTTAAATAAAGTTATCTATGATCTGACTTTTCAACACTTCTGTCAGGTTTCATTTTAAACACCAAAAACCTCCCAGGTGGTATAGGCCTGATTCAAATCTTATTGACATTCACATAAAAATTTCCATTGACATCAAAGGGGTTTGGGATCAGGCCCTTTAACAGATCACCTTGGGCTACATGAGTCTGATATAATTATGAAATACAGCCATGACTGACACAGTGCAATATGATGTGTCATTATGCAACAGACAAGCTCAGAGTATGAATAATTAAACACATTTTTTGCTGAATAGGGATTTATTAAGTCTTTTTTTTTTTTTACTGAGAAAACCTGCAGTTTGAGTTTTCATTGTACTACATGACATTTTTTTGGAGTAATTGAATTTGCCAGTGCTTCAATATTCTGAAGTAGCAACTTACATTTAATTAAGCTATGGGATGTAGAACATGTGCAGTATTGTACAGTGTGAATAATTTTTACTGCTCTACTTGCATTATAGGTATACTTAAAACTCTACAATCACAGAAGTTCTGGCATATGCCAATTAATACCAGTTGGAATCACAACACAGTTTGTGCCTTCTTCTCCTTTCACTGTGCGCATTATTTATATGAGCAAATGGTTCCCATTTCTAGATTAGAGTTCTATGTTTATTTGCAAAGAGTCTAAGGAATGCCATTCTGCTAAGAAGCTACAGTATTGCTATAAAATAGCCAACCTTCTTCTGATAAATCATTAACCAATGTGCCATCCTTCTTCTCCCTTTCCCCTTCTGAGAATTATTTAGAACAATAGAATAGTACCATGGCTTAGTATTTAAATCCTGTGTGATACTACATAAGTAAAATTATTGCACCACTGAGTTATTGGCACAAATGAACACATTCATAGCTATATGTAAGCTGATGCTAACTACACAATAGAAATCATGGGTTGTTTGTTGCCTAACATCACTGCACTCCAGGTAGGCAATTAATTTCTTTGGAAAACACTACTGCAACATTTTCAGAATGATATTGCCTAATAACCATAGATTTTATTGTCTAATGCCTTAGATTTGATATTGTGTTCATTGAAATAATCTTTACTGTCCACCTTATCTTAGTACAGATTTTGCTGTAACATACATGATCAAAATGTTCTGGAGAAACACAGTACTATTTACAAAACTTATTTACATGTTAGCAAAGTACACATTACATTACATACTTGGTAGTTAAATTATGAACTATAGATAAAGTAGATGTATGTTGATATCCACAAAATCGCCCTATTGAAAACACTTTATTTTGAATGAAATTCAAGTACAATTGAGAGGTATACATGCAGAGATCATCAATACACTTCAACTATACTTTCATTTTATAAATTAATCTATTATTTATTTAGTAAGATAAAAATTGAAATCATATGTAAAATCTAGTAGGCCATATAAGTCACTTTAATTAAAGTTAGATAAGATAGATGTCTTTGAGTCACCAAGGCCTGATAGCAGGCCTCCTAGAATTCTCAAGAAGCAGACCAAAAAGATGTCTGAACAATAAACAATTATCTTTGAACAGCCATGGAAAAGCCATAAGACTAGAAAAGAGCAAATATAGTGCTAATCTATAAAAAGGGATAAAAGCACAATCTGGAAAATCACCAGCCAGTTAGTTTAATTTCAGTATCAGTAGGATAATGGAGCAAATAATAAAACAATGAGCTTGCAGGCATCTTGAGGATAAAAAGAGGATATTTAACAATAAGTATGGATTTATCAAGAGCAAATAATGCCAAACCTAATAGCTTTCTTTGACAGGTCAAAGAGCCTTGTGAATAGGGGAAGTGGTAGTTGTGGTACATCTTGACTTTAGTAACACTTTTGATAATGTCTTTCATGACCTTCTCATACACAATCTATCAAAATACAACATAGAAAGATCCACTGTAAGGTGGCTGCATAACTGGCTGGACTACTAGTTGTTGGAGGGTAGGTCCAAGTCGGTACAAGTAGTTCATAGTCCAGCTGAAAGATCATATGAATTAGTGTACTGCAGGGATCAGTTCTCAATCTGGTTCTCTTCAATAATTTCATCTGTGATTTATATAATGGCAAGAGAATAAACTTATTTTTCTATTTTATTAAGATGGGAGGAGTTGAAGGTGCTTTGGAAGGTATCATTAAAATTAAAAATGATAAGGACAAACTGGAGAATAATTATAGTAAATAGGATGAAATTCAAAAGAGAAAATGCAAAGTACGTCACTGAGGAAGAAACAATCATTTCCACATATACAAATAGGAAATGGCTACCTGAAAAGAGATCTGAGAGTCATAGTGGATCACAAGTTAAATATGAGTGAACTCATATTTTTGTAACATTTGCAAAAAGCCAACATCATTCTAGGATGTATTGCCAAGAGTGTTATAAGGAAGATACAAGAAGTAGTTCCTCTTCTCTACTCCACACTGAGTAGGCCTGAACTAGAGAATTGTGTCCAGTTGTGGGTTCCACATTTCAGGAAAATTGCATAGAAACTGGAGAAAGTCCTGAGGAGAGCAACAAAATGATTAAAGGTCTAGAAAACATTCACTTTGAGGCAAGATTTTTAAAATATGTTTGGTCAATCTGGAGAAGAGTAGACTGAGAGGGGGCATAACAGTTATCAAGTACATTCAAGATTGTTACATGTGGAAGGAGAAAAAATATTTTCCTTAACCTCTGAAGATAGGACAAGAAACAATGGGCTTAAATGTGGCAATGATGATTTTGGTTGGACATTAGGAAAAGCTTCCTAACTCTTATGGAGCTTATTCAGTGGAATAAATTGCCTAGGAAGGTGGTAGAATCTCTATCATGGAGATGTTTATGATCTGATTAGATAATTACCGTCCAGCAATGGTCTGGATAATACCTAATTCTACCATGAGATCAGAGGACTAGACTAAATGAACTCTCAAGGTCCATTCCAATCCTATGATTTGATAATTCTATGATGCTGATTTTCCAGTTATAATCTGTGAAAATGCATAGTCTCGGTGCATTGAGAAGCAAATCAGTAGGAATTAATGTGTAGAGGAACATTGTTTTACTTTCTATGTCAAAGAATGTACTAAGAAAAAAATGAAAGTCAATAAAGGATATTTTGAAATTACATGTCCTGAGATATAGTTGAAATATCATTCTTCATTTGCATGTTGGATAAAACATAAATTATTAGGTGGTAAATATGTATTTTCTTTATCCCTGTGAAAAGCATGTAATTGGATAGTAGAGGAGGAAAGGAGAGAGGGAAAGAACAGGTTGTGATCTAAAAATGAAAGCAAAAGGGAAAGTTCAATGGAAAGGTCTTTTTTTTTAAACCAAGAACTGTTATCTCTGATGGAATATCTTTCTTCTGGTTTTACTGATAGTCCTACTGTATGGAACCTTAGCTCTTTTTACTTTAAAGGGACAAGTAGATTGATATCAGATTAGATCTTTGCAAGCACTTCAAAAGGATGCTTGCAAAGATCTAATTTGTTATTAATTTGAAAAATCTATTTAACTTGTTTTCTTTCCAGTATCCCTTCTCCTTCTATACCCCTCAGGATATCCATTGTTTATGAACATCCAAAAATTCAAAACTGGTATTTTTTTGTGTGATGATGAAAGAAACTTCCAGGAGTTATTTTAAAGTTTAATAGATCAGCTAATTTAAAAAATATATAGGAAGAATATAATATTGTTTTAAAATGTATTGTAGGACAAAAGGAAGTAGAATGAAACTAAAACTGTTGCTAAAAATAATCTTTTATTCTATTACCACAGAGAAGACTGAGATATAATATTTCTATACTAGCCTGAGGGAAAACATGCTGTTTCACATACTGTTATGGGGTAACTTAAAATGTTGAATTAGCGATGGTTATCACTGTAGTAAAAATCAGACGATAATTGTGCTTTTAGTATCATCAGATAAATGAAATATTCTGGAAAATATTTGTGCTGTCTTCTCAAATAAAATCACAACAAATATCCATTTGTTTAGTATATTGTAAATGTTTTATTTTTGTTTAAAATATTATTTATAGTTATCATAAACACACAGTTCCTTATTGTATACCAGAGATGGTTGGGAAATGTATTTTTTTCTGCAAAATTCAATGGATTGTTTACATCCATTTTTTTTTTTACAAAATGCCTTGGTTACAACATTAGACCTAATTTTAGAAAAAAAGACATTAGTCTTGTCTGAATTCTTTCCAACTACAGGTTGGACCTCCCTGGTCTGGCACCCTCAGGAGCACCCACTCTTGAGGCTTCCTGCCCCCTCCCTTCCAGCTCCATGCTGGGAGACAGCCATTCCCAGACTCCTTCCCTCCATCCTCCACAGAGCAGGAGCCTCTTCCGGGACTCTCTGCCCCCAGGTCAATGGCACTGTGGGCTGCTGCCCACGAGACCAACTGTGCTCCCAGCCTCTCTCAACCTCTGTGACTGGGGCTTTCTGGTTTAGCAACATCCGTGGTCCTGCTGGACAAGTCCTGGACAAGAGAGGTTCAGTCTGTGTCAACATCCCTCTTTAACATGTTCACTACAGAATGGGACACAGCATTTCAGTAGTCACAACAATGTTGTACACATTGGTAATAATAACATTTCTCCACTCTTCTTTGATATTCCCTTGTTATACACACAAAAAATGCATTAGGTCTTTAAACCATGACATCAAACTGAGCTCTCATGTTGACTTACCTGTATATTGACCTTCTGACAGCAAAAGGGTTTCTACGAATGAGTCAGTAATGTTTACCATACAAAGCCCAATTTTAAATAACAATCTTAGTTCTACGGTGCTTCTTCAAAATGAACCAACAAACTTTTTCTAGTGCACCCATTCTTACTAAAATAAATGTATATGATATATGTGTACCCCTACCAAATTCAAACCATGAAAAACACATCATGGACATAAAATATCATCTCCCCATATGAAATAAGACTTTTTTGGCAACCCTGACCGAAATGGACCATGAAAAATGTGTGTCTGTGATCTTTCCATCTACTATATATTTGAGAGATCCTGTGCATCCTTCCATCCATGAGTCTGATTGTTCAAGAACTCCCCCTAAATCATAGAACCATAGAGCTGGAAGAGACCTCAGAAGGTCATCAAGTCCAGCCCCCTGCTCTAGGCAGGACCAATCCCAACTAAATCAACTTAGTCAGGGCTTTGTCAAGCATAGACTTAAAAATCTCTAGGGATGGAGACTCCACTACTTCCTTAGGTAACCCATTCCAGTGCTTCACCACCCTCCTAGTGAAATAGTTTTTCCTAATATCCAACCTGGACCTCTCCCACGGCAACTTGAGACCATTTTTCCTTGTTCTGCCGTCCGTCACTACTGAGAACAGCCTTTCTCCATCATCTTTGGAGCCTCCCTTCAGGAAGTTGAAGGCTGCTATCAAATCCCCCCTCACTCTTCTCTTCTGAAGACTAAACAGACCCAACTCCCTGAGCCCCTCCTCGTAGGTCATATGCTCCAGCCCCCTAATCATTTTGGTTGCCCTCCACTGGACCCTCTCCAATGCGTCCACATCCTTTTTGTAGTAGGGGCCCCAGAACTGGACACAATACTCCAGATGTAGCCTCACCACAGCCAAATAAAGGGGGATAATCACATCTCTGGATCTGCTGGCATTGCTCCTCCAAATGCAACCTAATATGCCATTAGCCTTCTTGGCTACAAGGGCACACGGTTGACTCATATCCAGCTTCTCATCCACTGTAATCCCCAGGTCCTTTTCTTCAGAACTACTATTTAGCTGGTTGGTCCCCAGCCTGTAACAATGCTTGGGATTCTTCCGTCCCAAGTGCAGGACTCTGTACTTGTCCTTGTTGAACCTCATCAGATTTCTTGTGGCCCAATCCTCCAATTCGTCTAAGTCACTCTGGACCCTATCTCTGCCCTCGAGTGTATCTACCTCTCCCTCTAGCTTAGTGTCATCTGCAAACTTGCTGAGGGTGCAATCCATCCCCTCATCCAGGTCATTAATAAAGAGATTGAACAAAACTAGTCCTAGAACTGAACCTTGGGGCACTCCGCTAGAAACTGACCACCATCCTGACATCGAGCCATTGATCACTATCCACTGGGCCCGACCTTCTAGCCAGCTTTCTATCCATCTTACTGTCCACTTATCCAATCCACATTCCCTTAACTTGCTGGCAAGAATATTGTGGGAGACCATATCAAAAGCCTTGCTAAGTCAAGGTATATCACATCCACTGACTTTCCCATGTCTGCAGAGTCAGTTACCTCATCATAGAAGCTAATCAGATTGGTCAGGCACGACTTGCCCTTTGTGAATCCATGCTGACTATTCTTGATCGCTTTCCCCTCTTCCAAGTGCCTCAAAATGGATTCCTTAAGGATCCCTTCCATGATTTTTCCAGGGACCGAGGTAAGACTGACTGGCCTATAGTTCCCTGGACCAACAAATTTGCTATGGATCTTCCTGTTATCATGACTTAAAGCAATGTAAGGTTTGGTTGTGTCTAGACAATGGGATGTACATGGAATATGATAGTTTCTCATCAAATGGAAAGAGAGGAAACTGATAACAGGGACATTTATACTCTATAACCATGGTCACCAACCCGTCGATCGCAATCAGCTGGTCAATCTTGGTGGCTTGACCAGTTGATCGCGAGGCTTTGGGGGTCCCCTTTGCTGCTCCCCACCCCCAAGATGAACTCCATGCTGATGCTACCTCTACGGACAATGGAGGTAGGACAGGCTTCCTGTGGGGTCGGGGGAGTTCTGCAGCTGCGTGACAGGTCCTGGAAATGCACGTTTCTTTTCCCTCCCCCCCCCCCAACAGCCGGTGAGGTACCTAAAGCAGCAGTTCATCATGTGCTGGGGACTTTGTTCCCCTGCTGCCTTCCTGCACATGTGGGAGGGGGTGAGAGTCTGGGATTGCACCAACTCTGGCTGCTTGGGTGGCACGTGCTGCCGTGAGAAGTGGAGGAGCAAGGTGCACACTGCCTGAATGGTTGGGGCTGGCGCAGTCCAGGACTCCCTCTCCCCCCATGTGGGAAGGCAGCGGGGGAATAAAGTCCCCAGTGCACGGGCTCCAACTGCTCGGGAGGTGCACGCTGCCATGGGGAGTGGAGGAGCAAGGTGCACACTGCCTTAGAGGTTGGGGCTGGTGTGGTCCAGGACTCCTCCTCCCCCCACTCAGGAAGGCATCAGGCATCCAACAGACCAGCATTTCAGGTACCGTGCCGCTGTTTTGGGGACGGGAGAGCAGCCCGTGCACTTCCTGGGCCATGACGTGCAGCGGCAGGCTCCCCAGGTACCAGTCCCTGTTCCCTCCCCCGCACCCAGACCCCCACAAGTATCCTGCCCCAGCACCCACTGGCACCCTGTCCCCTGCACCAGACCCCTGCCCCAGCACCCACTGGCACCCTGCCCCAGTACCCTGTCCCCTGCCCCCACCAGCACATTTGGGGCCACGTTAGTGAGGTTTGGAGGGGTTGTGTTTTTGTATATCACTTGTGTGGCCCCGACTGACTTTTCTGTGGATCAGTGACCCCTGACTAGAAACAGGTTCCCCGTCCCTCTCTTAAATAAAGACAGTGCTGAAATATTTTGTGTTTGACATAATATTTTATTTAAAAACGAAGCCTGTCCAACAAGCCCCCAGATGGGGCCAAGTCCTCATCTGGCCATAGCATCATAACACTCCTGTACCCTCTACCCAGACCCCAAATCTGAGCCTATCATATACTGGAACCCCCTATCCTGAGCCTCTCACATCCCCAAACTCCTGCACTCCCACATCCTCAGTCTTCTGCCACAACACTCTTACACCATCCACACACCACAAATCTGTGTCCTAAGCCCATGATACTCCCAACCTCCCTGCCCTGAGCCCCTCACATGCCCCAACCTGAACTCCTGCACTCTTACATCCACAAGCCTGTGGCTTGCTCAGCACCCCAACCCTACACCTGAGCCCAACACTCCACAACCTGGAGCTCCCTCCCTGAGCCAGCATCCACTTCTCCACATCCTCCTGCATCCAAATTCCCTCCCAGAGCTTGCACCTCTCACCTTTTCCCACACCTAAATCCCTCATTCCCACCCTAGAGCCCACACTTCCTGTCTCAACCCAGTGAGGCTAGACTGCAGGAGTTTTTCCAGCAAACACACTCTTTTGGCAGCCCCTGTATTCCTTGTTCCACGAGGAATGAGGGGGCTTCCAAAAGAAGGGGTTTTTCCAACATTTGGCCAAATCTAGATCCTTGCAACAGAAGGATCGAAAAAAAGCGGCATTGTAGCCATACCCTGAGAGTGTATAAGGGCTGGGGATAGCAAGTAATGGAGAGAAGGGGAACAGAGAGGGTGGGGCCTCAAGGAAGGGGTGGGGTCTTGGGGAAGGGATGGGGTAGATCCTGGCTTGTCCTGACATTTAAAAAGTGATCTTGGGTGTAAAAAGTTTGGAGACCACTGCTCTATAATGACCACAGGGAGGCAGCAAGCAAGTGTGCCCCTGGTTCCACAACAGACCTGGGGAGCCACAGAGCAGCCACCAGCCAGGCAGCACAGTTCCCATCACCTCTGCTGGCCCAAGGAAGAAGTCCCTGCAACCTCAACAGACCCGGAGACTCACAGAGCAGCTGTTGGCTGGGCAGCATGGCCCCTGCCTCACAGCTGACCCAGAGGAGGAATCGACAGCTGGGCAGAACCTTCCCCACCACCCTATGTCATCCCTGGGGAGCAGCTAGCAGCTTGACAGTTCAGCCCCTGCCACCCCAGCCTGGACCCGGGGAGCAGCCGGTGGCCAGGCAGTGTGGCCCCCACTGCCCTGGGACAACCAGGACAAGCCTGGGGAACAGCTACCAGCTACCCCAACATTCTGCCTTGAGCTCCCCTACCCCCTTTTGCTGAATCCTGCACCCGCCTCCTCGCCAGCCCCCCCTACACCTCTCAATCCTCTGACCTGACTCCTGCATCCCCAGCTCCTGGCCCAAGCCCCCAGCCCTTTGCCCTTTCTCCTGCACCCCTGCCCTCAGCCCCTCCTCATCCCCAACCCTAACTCCTTCACCCCAACCCTCTGCCCTGAGTCTCTCCTCACCATCAACCCTGATATGTGTACACCTCCAACCCCATGCCCTGAGCCCCCTCACATCCCTAAACCCTTGCCCCCCACACCTTCAGCTCCCTGCTTTGAAGGACCCAAGCAATGTCAGGTAAATCTAGTCAACTATAAAACAATATATTCATAGCCACTGAATTTTCAACTATATTTATCTTATTGCTAATATTACCCAAAAGAGTGCAACTCTTCCTTCCTATTTAAAAAAACACCCAAAACATTATTTTCGTTAAATATCATTTTGTACATTTGCCATTTAATCATATTTGTTATTATTTATTAAATTGTATTTAAATAGTACTATAATGTGTGCTAGGGGTCTAGAAATTATTCATAGATTTCAAGACCAGAGGGACCATTGTGATAACCTAGTCTGAACTCTTGTATAATACACATCAAAGAGCTACTCGATTTCAAAGAGCATATTTTTGAGGGAAAAAAATCCCATCTTGAATTTAAAAAAGTCAGTAATGACAAATTCACTACAGCACTTCTTAAGTTGTTCCAATTGTTAATTACTGTCACTGTTAAGAAATCAGATATTATTTCCAAACTGAATTTGTCTAGCTTCAACTTCTAACTGGTAGACCATGTCATACTGTTCTAGATTGAAGAGTCCAGTATAATATTTTGTTCCCCACGTAGGTGCTTATAGATAGTGATCTAGTAACCCCCCGCATCTTTTTGTTTGTTAAGTTAAAAAGACTAAAAGATCAGTCGCTCTAAAGCATGTTTTCTAATCCTTTAATCATCATAGTTATTCTTTTCTGAACATTCCTTAATTTATCAACTTTTTTTTTTAGTTGTGGGCACAAGTATGGAAAATACACAGGTAGAATAACCTCTTCACTCCTAGTCAAGACACCTATGTTTACACATCCCAGGATCACATTAACCTTCTTTGGGAAGAGCATCACAATGGGAGTTGATGTTCTCCTGATCATCCACCTGTCTCTACAAACTTTTTTTCAGAGTCACTCCTGTGCAGGATAGTGTTCTCCATTCTGTAAATGTGGTCTACATTCTTTATTCCAAGATGTATATGTTTACATTTAGTCATATAGAAACACATAGTGTTTGCTTATGCCCAGCTGAACAAATGCTCCAGATCACTGTATATCATAAGCTTTTCATTATTTATTATCCCCCCAATTTTTTCTGTCATGAAACCTTTAATAGTTATGATTTTATGTTTACTTATAATGTTAATCAGCATCAGACAAGGAACTTGTTTGACGATGGTCCCATTTATAATTACATTTTCCTACCTCTCGGTTATCCAGATATTAATCCATTTAAAGTGTGCCAGGTTGATTTTATACTGTTCAAGTTTTTTTTAATCAAAGTGGCATGCAGTATCAAGTCTTACAAAAATCTATATACTACATCAATTCACTTAATTTTAACAAATGAATTTGTAATTTCATCAATAAAAATTTCAAATGGATGTGGTATGGCTACATCATGCTTTGACTATGTGTTCATGCTGGTGTGAAACAAGGAGAAATATTGTATTTTTGCTACCAAGAGTTTGTGGGCTACTTGGACTTTGTGCATCATTATCTCTGTCCTGCACTCCAGGTGGGCAGGAATCAGTCAAGAACAGCTGAGACATGAAGAGAATTAAGGCTGTTCCCTTTTACTCCATGCTACAGAGCTGACAGAACAGCTGAGCCATCTCAGAGAGTGTTGTATTTAGCTGCTAGCACAGGCAAATAGCAAATTATTACCTCTTACCACCCTAAGGCCAGAATAAGCAAGGAAAGAATTATGCTTTAGAAGGGTGACTCTGAGGCCCAATGTGTCCCAGGGCTATACCTGAGGGGGAGAGAGATATGCAATGCACTTTCTTAGGTCTTTGCCCAAAGGCAAAATCTAGCCCTGTGTGACCAGAAAAGAAGGAAGATGTGTGAGCTTAGTCACTTTAAATGTTTTATTGGGAAAAATAAATTATGAGTCTTGTCATTGCCTTTTGTTTTGCTGTAAACAGGAGTCGATGTGATTCACAGCCCTGTTCTATCAGGCAATGAACACTGCAATCAGTTCTAAATAAATTGTTTTTCCTCCCTGCCTTCACACTTCCTTTCATACTTCTTGTTTAATAATTCTGAGCCAAACCTTGTAACCTTTACAAGCAACAGATTAAAAGGGAGAACATATTTTACATTTCTTTTCATTGCTGTTCTATGCTGTCTAAATATTTCTAATTTCCAATGATTATACTACTTAAATTAAAAAGAGGTTTGAGAAATAAAATTAGTGTTAGAAATGGCTATGGGTTTCTCCAACATAGTAAGTCATTTAAAAAAAAAGCTTGATAAATAGATTCAAGTTATTTGCTTGGTGTGTCTTATAATAGCTAATGAATCACAAAAGGGTAGACGAAGGTGATTTCTTCCCTCCCTCCATTAGTCTCTCCCTCCCCCCTCTTCCTTCCTTCCCTCTCTCTTTCTGTCTCTCTCTCTTCAAATTGTACAACACAACCACATTTAATTTAAGCTAGTTCTTGTCCCCAAAAAATGTACTGTAGTGGTCTCTGCACTTGCATCCCTCAAACCTTAATGCATGAAGACCAATCCAGCCTTTGCAAGGCCAACAGTAACTTGGAACTTTGTATACAAGGTCTCCAGGATCCACACAGAAGAAATCAAATTTAAAGAAAAAGGCTTAGTAGACAAACTGCAGGGACTCCAAAGGTGTGACCTGAGAAGAGACATTAATGGTGTCAAGTATAAGGTAAAACTAGGTAAAACAGAAGGAGGGATAGGGAAGTGATATAGTGTCTTGCAGAAGAATCAGGAGAGGTTCAAACCTTAAACACAGAATTTGTTGTCCCATTAAACATTAAAATAAACTCTTGCTTTCAGTCATTCATAAGGTTTTGTGGCAGGAAACATTCATGTTCTGCTAGATAGAGATGTTACCCAGGCTGGTGTTTTTAAAATGGAGTTTATAATTCAAAATGGAGACTGATGGGTTCCATCTTCCCCACCAACTTCTTCCCGCCAAAACCTGGGTGGAAGAAGGCTCTGCACTCCACCCTCAAGCCTGTGCACACGGCCCTAGGCTTGTGCACCCCGCACTAGCACCATGCGTGCACATCCCAGTTATGCACCCAATGCTCTTTTCCTATGCACACCGCCCTATTCTGTTGCACCCCACACGCTAACCCAGTTTCCCGCCTTGACATCTTTATAAACCCCTCTCTGAGGAGAGCTCGGGTTGCTTGGTTCTCCTTTGTCCATCCGTGTGCGTCGTTGTCTACCCTGAGGAGCCCATTCATCCATTCCTGAGTGACCTGATCAGGACTGTCCAGATCCAGTGGTGCTACTTCAAGGTGTGAGGCAAGCCTCCTCCTTTCCAGTACTTTGGGATTTTGGGATTATCATCACGGGTCCTGCTTATAAGGGACATTCAGACAAGGACTGGTGTCTACTAACTCCAAGCTTCGGTTCACGTGGAAGGCAATCAATCCAGACCACTCTGGATCCTGGATCACCAGACCACCGTCGGGGGATCTCCCTGCAGTGCTCCCTCAAGGCTTCCAATTAGCCACGAGGTAGAAGGTCGCAGGCATCCATCACTGCCTTCAGTGTTTTAACTATAACCCCTTTTGTATACGGGATCGTTTCTATCTCATTTTTCTTCCAGGTTAGAGTGGGACATGCACTGTTTTCTTGTTGATTGATACGTGTTCACAATTTTGTTAAAATGTATGGTTTGGCCCTAAATTCTGTCTCAGACTTCATTTGTAACTAGCTGTTCACCGGTGATAGATACGGGTACAGGTCAGATCTGGCGTCTGTGGGGGAGGCGCATTAGGCTTTAATTAATTGCCCACAGCAATTGTTTACCTCAGCCTTCCAGGTAACAGAGACTTTCAATACAACACTAAGTTAGTGATTGTCTCAGTCATACCCCTGAATTACTGTTTCGTCACCATTTCCTTCTTTCTTCTGGGAATGATTAATATACAGCTCCAGATCAGCACTCCTTTCCATTCTGTTCTGGTTGAATGACCCTGGCCAGTGAAGGGGGAGGAACCCGGGTTTTTCCCAGTCCCAGCCCATTCTTCCACCTTTTGCTTCATGGAGAGATTAAATGGGCAAATAGCCACAGCTGGGAAGCCATCATTTAGAGGTTCGTAGTTCCTTACACATCTGTGCTGTCCCAGCATAAGATAGAAATGGATATGTTTGTTATGGATACGTGGTAATAATCTTTGTAATGTTAGAAAGTAAATGAACAGAAAAAAAACACGCCTGTGCTAGGTGGAGGGGCTGAGTGTCTTGTCATTTGAGCAAATTCTTTGCATTTAATAATTCATGTATCGTTATTTCACTGGTGGTGTCAGGACCTAAATAGGAGTTAGAAATTATTCAAGCTCATGCTTTGAAAGACATAGGATTCAGGTTCTTAATGAGACCTTATATTAAAATGTTATAGAATATTTTTTATCACCAGGGAGAGAACATTAACTTGGGGTTGAATAAGCTAAAAACAAAAGATAAGAAAAAGAGCCATGATCCTCTGTGAATAAATATTCTGTTTCTGTTCATCAATAATGCATCCAGTTCTTGTGGCTACATCTCAGTGTGAGCGCTATGTCCTAGATCTGAACAAAGTCGACTTTATGCCCCAATTTTGATAAAAAGGTTTATCATTGTCAGACAGAAACAGGTGTAGGCACTTATAGAATCTGTAGCTGCAGGGACTCCCAATTCTACATTTTGATTAATTTTGTTTTGTTTTGTCTTTTTTACAAAGCTTCCCTGTCTGCAGTCTGAAAGCCTCCTGGACATTGGCACACTGGCAATTTGACTACAAGGGAGCTTTTCAATAATATTTTCCATGTAGAAAAAACAGCTTTGTCATACAAGCCAGATCAAATATACCATTATTGTAGTTCTGGTCTTGACTGCAGCCCCTTCTCTCAGGGCAGCGGGAGATCAGATGGCTGTGAGTATCAGATGTTCAAACCTTAGGGAAGGAGGAGCATTTCCACAGCTGCACAAGTCAAAGGCCTACACAACTTTGGAAAGGACAGCAAAACAACAGAGCAAAACCACACCCAGTTTAACAAGAACACTGGTAGTCCAGCAGCATGTAAATTTCACTCAGTGAAGTAGCAGTTGGTTTGCTGAAAGGGTTAAAAAGGCACATCAGTTAGGATAGTACCATAGTTGTACTTGAGTAATTCTTGGCAAATGCTTCTCTAAATTAGGGAATATATTTCTTAAGGATTCAAATGTTTATGCTCCCTTCTTAATACTTTTATGATGTTTGAAGTGTGGAAAGCTCTGGTTTCCAAACTTGGATATCTTTCAGGAACCAAGGGCTGTTGTACTTTAAAGCATAGGAACTACACTTATAAAATAGCATCAGAACCTTAGCTTTCATTTGTTCTTTTTAATTCTAGCCATCATGGTTGCAAAGAAAATCTTGAAAACGTGACTTGAGTATAACTGATAAGGTGATGTTTGCCAGTTCCCTGATACAACAGCTATAAAAGTTTTGAACTATTCCTCTTGTTTTATTGAGTTGGGAGTCTCCACCAATTCTACCGTAGCAGATGACTTTTGTGTGAGAGGCACCTCAGAGGGTCAAAGGTGCCATACACACAGAGTATTCTGCTTGGTAAGGGAGACCCAACTTGTCCAGAGAAGAAAGTAGCCCTTTCTACCAGGCTAGCAGATGACTTCTGTATGGTCTCATTACCATTCCAAGCAGGGGTAGTAACAAGATCCTTGGGAAGGACTCCCATACAGGGGTAAAATGGCTTAATTCACACCTGGCTAAGGGCAAATTGATCTGAAATGTCCAATTCCTTCACTCTAGCTCTGTGAAGGACTCCTTTGCTACAGTGCCTTTCTTCTATTCATGCCTAGCAGCACAGATGATAACAGATGATCTTAATTCCTGATGCTGTGGGGAAACAAATTAATGAGAGGACATGTGACTACCCCACATATTTCCTCTGCTCAGCAACCTCCCTACCTTATGCCCATTTCCCAGGTCACTGTGCTTTCCATGTCCCACCAGCATTACCTGTCCTCCTACTGTGTCTTTCCTGGCACATTGAGATGCTCTCCCTGGGAGCTGGGCCTGGGCAAGGAGCAAGATAAAGCTGCTCCTATCCTCAGATTTCTGTGCAGTGCAATAGATGCTGAGAGAGACCCCCCCTTCCACTCCCTCTGCTCTCCACCTTGGCCCAGCTGCCGGGGACAGGGGCCAAGCAAGCTGGAGCCTCCTCCCTGCAGCACATTTCCTCCTGAACAGAGCAGCTACCCAGAGAGGCCAGTGTGAGGCGCTGTTGCCCTGCCCCTCAATTTGGGCCCTGTTGCCAGGATCAGGCAGGGTGGAAGAAGGACGGAGGCTTTCTCCCTTCCCCACAGCAGGCCAAGCAGAAATAGGTGGGGGGATTGACTCCCACATGACCCTCTTGTGTTACCTATGCCTAGCAGCTTTATTTGCTACCAATGGGGAACACGGGATGCAGAGCTCGAGTTTTTCTCCATGACCCTAGAGCCACAAACAGAGATGTTTTAGCATATTTAGCATGAGTGTGGCCCTGCTGACTACAGTCTGCATGTAGCTTTTTGGCTAGGTATTTAGAGGCATTCTGCCTGTTGCATGTGTGCCAATTTAGGGCCTGTCTCTCTCCCCTCCCCTCACACTGTCACCCCCCGGCAGCCTTCATACAGGCAGGAGACAATTGTGACTAGTGTGCTTGGATTAGAGCAGAGACTGCATGCTAGATTCTTTGCACCAAAAGCAAGTGGGAGGAGAAGGGACACGAAATGGTGGAGCTCTGGCTCTCACATGCACTCACAGTCCTATTCCCCACTCCCTGATGTACTGTCTATATAGTTTCATTTAAAATCAGAAGGGATGATTAGATTACAAAGACTGACCTCTTGTATATCACAGACTATTAAATCCTACCTCATTATATGTGGTAGAATATGCTACACCCTGTAAACGAGCATAGTAAATTAATGCTCCTTTCTTCCCCTAACAGAGATGGGAAGCTCTGGGAAATTCTTTACTGCCCCCCTCCTTCACACCCGCAGATCTGCCACGATTGGATGCTACTATATCATACCCTAATATAGACTGCATGTCAAAGACATGAACTATCTGTTAAGACACTTTGCAGAACATACCAAGAATTCAAATTCTACATATATTAGCCCCAGAAAACAAGGAGAAATGGTAACATTTTGTATTTAAAAAATACAACTCAGGAGAATAAGCTTTCTCGTTTAAATAATGATGAAGCAAACAGGAATATTTTTGAATGGCTCTACATTATTCCCACTAGGATAACTTCAGTATGATAAACAATATAAAGCTTTCTATCCTATTCTATTCTATCCTGTGTGCCCCTCAAAGTCTGACTCCCTCATGACGTAAGAAGATTTAAGTCCTTGTAATTATATTGAAGGGTGGAAAAAATTAGCTTCCTAGACAAGAACTTGGACTGTATATCAAATTTCAATCTAAAGCAGATTTAGAAAGACATTATAGACTCTGAAAAGTGTTACTTTAATGGACATGGCAACTCAACCTTAATTATAGAATTGTGTTTCTTCAATGAAATCTTACCTCTGTTACCATCTTGTACGCTGATTCTTTTTACCCTTACTTTTCCATTCCTAAGGACACCATTTCAGATTGCCTCATAAAGATAGTGAACATATTTCATATTTACCCTTTAATGCAAGAAGCATTAAAAATAAGGATGTGTATCACTAACTGTACAGAAGTCAAACTTACTGAAACAAAAGACAGGACTATGCAGCACTTTAAAGACTAACGAGATGGTTTATTAGGTGATGAGCTTTCATGGGCTAGACCCACTTCCTCAGATCAAATTGTGGAAGAAAATTGGCATGACCATATATACCAAATATAACACAGCTACATCTCTATTACTAAAGCGGCAAGTAGTCCTGTGGCACCTTATAGACTAACCGAAGTGTTGGAGCATAAGCTTGCGTGGGCAAAGACCCACTTCATCAGATGCATGTGAAGAAGTGGGTCTTTGCCCACGAAAGTTTATGCTCCAACACTTCGGTTAGTCTATAAGGTGCCACAGGACTCCTCGCCGCTTTTGCAGATTCAGACTAACACGGTTATCCCTCTGATACTATCTCTATTACTAAACTTACTGAGATATTGTCCTATTGTAATATGGGAAATAGAGCAAATGATAAATGATGCTCACTAGTGCTAACTAATGTTTATATATTTTGTCCTTTCAATATTTTCTTTCAGGTTAACGTCACTTTTCAGTTAGAACAACACTTTATTCACAATGGTTCTGTCTCTGTTCAGTACTGCTGGCATAGTCTTTCTCAATTTTCACTAAAAGCATAGATTGTCTTATACAGTACACAGTTCCTCCTTGACTTGGAAAAATGTTAAGAGAATTTAACAGTTCCTCTTTAGGTCGAACAAAGTTTTTTGTGCATGAACCTCCTCACTATTTATGTCCTTCAGATGGGTGATCAAAAGATCACCCATGACCACCACATTTAGGCTCTGTCTGCACTAGGAAACTATTTTGAAATCACTGAATTTGACTTAAGAACTCCTGATTGAACAAATTCGAACTAACTTGTCCTCACTACAGGTAAGCATAAAAATGAGTCCAAAGTAGGCTCCATTAATGTGGATGAGCTACCTTGACTTAAAGCCCCAAGAAGCACTGGAGAGTATTTAGTTGAGTATTTAGTTCAAATTACTCTGGGGAGTAATTATTTTGAAATAGTGGCACCAGAGCATCCACACTGCTGTTATTTCAAAATAACTATTTTGGAATTAGGATTACTCATGATGAAAAGCAGGAGTACAGTTTTCAAATTCTCCAGCCCATTACTTCGAAATAACACACTTAGTAGTGTGGACATTCCCCTTATAAATTTTACCTGGGGGGGGGGGAATATTTCAAAATAAAGTCCTACTGTAGATCAGGGCTTAGAGACCCAGTTATGAACTGATCACTCTGGTGCTGAGACTAGTCTGAATAATTGGCTCATTCCTCAAGTTGCCTGTCTGCATTTCAGGTTGAAAGACAAGGAGATTTATCTCTTTATGAAGCAATATGTGTCCTCAGTGGTGCATAGAATGAGCAATCCTCCTAATGTAGGAACTACAACTGTAAGTGATTCTGGTATGGGGCACTCAAGAGCAGAAGGACTCCAAGTATGTTACCCACAGACGATCCATACATCATCTTGCCCACAACAAAAATCATGCCATTGTTTGTCAATCATTATGTGAGCAGTGGTAATAAGATGGTTTGTCCAGCCTTAATAATGAGTAGCATTGCTACACTGTCAGTATCTTAATCAAGTTGTTATGATTTTCTACACATGATGCTAAATAGCATACTGTCTTAGTAATTATGAGGCTTATCAGCAAAATCATTATTGGCAGGGAATTTTAGCAAGATCTATTGCAGGTTTTTTCTAACGCCTCAAGAGACTTTTATCTCCCATTGTTAGCCTTCCTGTTTGCATGCTAAAATATAATTATGAAAACAGAATTACACAGATCCCATTAGGTGAACAAATTGAAGGGAACCCCCCAGAAACCACGGAGAGTTGTACACTAAAGATGCAATCCAAACAAGCTGCTAGATCTTTTGTGAAAATAAACAAAGAAAGAAGCTTAGCCCTCTGTATGACTGTTAAGATCATAAAAAGTAGGTAGTGCATCAAAACAGAAATGATATAAAGTCAGGAGGATCAAACTGATTCATGTGAAAAAGTTCAGTCATAGCCAGGGAAAAAAAGCAGAGTTTTGTAGATTAGCGTAAGTGGAAGATTGCACACGGCTAAGCATGAAGGTTATAGAAAAGGGCAGCTATGGGGATTCAAAGTGTCATTGCCCTAGGAAACAAGTTGTTTAATGCTCTGATAGGGTAGAAAATCAGTTAAGGCTGCTGTAGTTTGCATAGCTGTTAGGGCCCGAGGAAAAAAAGCAGGCCCTGCATGCTTTAAAATATTTTGCCTAGAAGTGGGCTTTTAAAAAACTACCAGTGCTCAAGAAAAGACAGTAAGAGAGTAAACAGAAGAACAGGAAAATACAATTTTTTAAAAAAAATTTATCCACACAAACCTTTAAGCAGACAAGGATGGGTGAAGTAAGGAAGACAAAGGAAGAAACGTAAACTAAAGACCAATACCATAAAGTTAATGTTAGTAGGTCACATGAGCACAAGTCTTTCATGTGTGTATTATATAACCTACATAACTGGTTAAAATAAACTGACTTTATTCTATTGCTTCACTGTTAGAGGGGAAACACTTTAAAAAGCATATTTGTGAAACCAAACTCAGTGAAACAAATGGACAGCAAATATATAAATAAACAAATAAAGCCCCAAACAAAACTTTAATCATATTGATTTCCTACCTGCCTCATCTTGTTATCTAGAAGCTGTTCTGGAGTTAGATTAGTCATATATGGGACTTCAAAAGCAGCTCATTCCCATCCTCACTCAGATTGATCTTCTGTGATGTATTGTATGTGGTGAGCTCTGTGGTCAGATACCAAAAATGTCAATAGAAAAGAAATCTAACATGAAAAGGAAGAAAGCAAACAGTGACCCAGAAAATAACTTTTCCAGGGGTGATGATTTATAATATAAGTCTTAGAAACCTTCAAGTGTAGTCCAAATTTGCATGCATGGTTAGCAAATTTTCTACACTTACACATATGCTCTGACACTGCTTACCACTGATAAGAAAAGGAAATCCTACTCTCTTCTGTGCCATCAAAAAATATAACCATGCTTCATTGCCATTTTAATTCTATTATCTTTGGATTTGTATGTGTTAATTTTAACCTCGGTTGTGCCAAACCATTTTCATTAGAACTTTATCACTATGTCAAACTGAGCTACTACAGTAGGACTGATGTGTCATTTCAGGAAAAGTGTAGTCAATTTTATTTATATCACAGGTCAGGGGTGTGGATTTGAAGTATGGCTTGAAGAGAATAGCAAATGATAAGGCCAAAACTCATCTTAAAATGTGGAAGTAGAGTTGTTAGCCTAGTCACATGCTACATATCTAAATAGAATGGAATGTCATGCTATAATTTGAGAAAGCAGCCCTTGTGTGTCAGTAAAAATCTTCTGCTATGCAGTCACCAATTAAGTGACCATCACTTTATTAGATTGGACTAAAATTATTGGAGCCAAAAGTGAATGGAATATTTAACAGAAAATATCAGGCACTTCAAAGTTTCCTAGGAAATCGGTAAAAACAATGGAAATTTAAAGTATTATCTCTTTAAAAAAGAGAAGCTCTATTAATTGCACTGGTTGGGCTAGGTGGCTTAGAATGCCTAATATGTCTGATATATAGCCTGTGATCACAGTTTTCAAAAGTGACTTTTGGGTGCCTTAGTTTTTGGGTACCCAGTTTGAGCCATCAAAAAGGAGTCTGATTTTCAAAAGAACCAAATAGCTAACCTCTGAAAATCACTGACATGGTCAAGTTAGAGGACCCAAAATTGAGCCACAAAAGTTCAATAGTCACTTTTGAAAATATTGGACTCCACATTTTTCATTCTCTGAGAGACGAGGAACCATGTCTTCATAGATTGCAATGCAAAGAAGCATCACTGTGACCGTCTCAATTTGTCTCCTGAATACAACAGGCCATAGGACAATCCTGAATCAATTCCTGTGTGAAATAGAATATGTTGTTTTAGAAAAAAAAATCCATTCTTGCTGTAAAAAGTTCCAATGATGAACTAGTGAGAAGTTCTCCCAATGTTTAATTATCCTCACTGTTTAAAAATATGCACTTAATTTTTCTAGTCTGAATTTGTCTAGCTTCAATTTCATTTGACTCTTTTTATATATTTGCTGGCTTGAAGAGCGTTCTGATATTACATTTCTACCCAATGTAGATACAGATTGAAATCAAGTAGCTCCTTAACCTTATCTTTGTTAAGCTAAACATATTGAGATACTTGAATATTTCACCATGTATTTTCCAATCATTTAAGCATTTTGTGGCTGTTCTCTGTACCCTCTCCATCATTCTTGAACTGCAGACCTGGGAACTGGACACAGAATTTCAGTAGTGATTATATCAGTGATTATATCAGTGCTAATTACTAAGGTAATGTAACCTCTCTACTTCTACTCAACAATCCCCTGTTTGAGCAACCAAGGATTGCATAAGTCCTTTTGGTCATATGTTACAGTGGGAAATCATGTTCAGCTGAATAGCTACTGCAACCTCAAAGTCTTTATCAGAGTCTGATTCCCATGAAAGAATCCCCCTTCTTTAACTATGATCTGCATTCTTTGATCCTTGATGTGTGACTTTACATTTGGCTGAATTAAAAAGCATATTGTTTGTTTTGCCCCAGATTACCAAGTGATCCAGTTTATGCCGAGGAGGCTGTGAAGGCCAGGACTCTATTAGGGTTTAAAAAAGAGCTTGATAAATTTTTGCAGGTTAGGTCCATAAATGGCTATTAGCCAGGGATAAAGTATGGTGCCCTAGCCTTCATAACAAGGGCAGGAGATGGATGGCAGGAGATAAATCACTTGATCATTGTCTTCTGTTCTCCTTCTCTGGGGCACCTGGCATTGGCCACCGTCGGCAGATGGGATGCTGGGCTCGATGGACCTTTGGTCTGACCCAGTATGGCCATTCTTATGTTCTTATGTTCTTATGCATTGTCAGTGAACTGTCCTCTTTATTTTTTTACCACTCTCCCATTTTTGTGCCACTCTCAAACTTTATCAGAGATTACTTTCTGCTTTACTCCTGGTGTTAATCTAAATGTTAAAGAGTGTAGGACCAATAGCCAATATCTGTAGGACCCTGCTAGAGATACATTAGCTCAGTGATGATTCCTCATTTACAATTCCTTGTTGAGATCTGTCAGTAAGCTAGGTTTCTTCATTGGTTTAATGTGTGCCATGTTAATCTTGTATTGTGCTAGTTCTGTAATCCAGATATGGTGTGATGCCAAGTCAAATGGCTTACAGAAGACTAAGTATATTACATATGCACAGTTACCTTTCTCAACCAAACTTGTTTCAGCATCAGAAAAAAAATATTTTGACATGAATAATAAGAAATCAGTTTTCCTATACAGTGCATGAGGAAAATTAGGCAATTAACGAAGGGTTGTACAGAAGCCAGAATGAGTAGGGAGCCCATAGGAAATGCTGAGGAAAGGGGTATAGTCTGAACCCCACCCCAACAGAGATAGGAAACGCCTTATGCTTGGGATTCTCAGTTGTGAATACTCTCCTGGAGTTATCGCCTAAATTAGGTTAGCCCCATGTCATGATTACAGTCGTGATGTAGCTACCGCAACTGCCCTTTAATCCAATGTCCTAGTGGTTAGTGCACTTTTCCACTCCAACTGATCTGAAGTGGAAAATCTAGGTCTTCTATCTCTGAGGTGAGTGTCCTAATCACTGAGTCATTCTTCCTATCTCTTTGGTCAACTGAATAGCAAATGATTTATTAAAAAGTGAAACTACTTCAACAGGAGAGATTGAAGCAGCCCCACCCCAGACACCCCATGGCCTGTCCGCTGATGTGTTAAATTGGAGACCTAGGTTCAAGTTACTGTTCTAAATCAGGCAGGCCAGGGATTTGAACATATGTCTCCCACATTCTGGCCCAGTGCACAAACTGCTGGGATATGGCACATAAGAGGAGCCCCTCCTCCTTCATTGTTGGTATTTCAGTGTCTGAGATATCTTAAAACAGTTCTTCATTTGGGGGAGGAACTAGAGATGCTTTAAGGCAGGAGTGGGCAATAATTTTTAGTGAGGGGCCACTACAGGATTTTGGAAAGTGGTCAAGGGCTAGACTGTTCTGTGGAGAGGGTGCGGGGTCTAGGATGGAGGTTTGGCATAGAAGGGCACACGGGCTAAGGGACTGGGGTGCAGGAAATGGTGTGAGGTCTGAGAGGGAGTTTGGGCAAAGGAAGGGATTGTGACCTGGGTCAGCGGATTGAGGTGCAGGTTCAGGGAAGTGATATGAGTGCAGGGGAGGACTCTAGCCTGGGGGAGAGACACTGGGAGGGAGCTGTAACCAGGGAGAAGGGGAAAAGGGAGTGCAGACTGCAGAGGGTGTGAGTTGGGGCAGGAGAATGGGGTGCAATGTATGGGAGGGTGTTTGGGTGCAGCAAAGAATTCTGGCCTGGGGAGAAGTGAAGGAGGGAGTACAGAGTTTGGGAGGGAGTTGTGACCTGGGGCAGGTGGTTGCAAAGAGTTTTGATAGTGATGTGATCTGGGGGAAGGAGTTGGGATGTGGGAGGGGCTGGGGTGTCAGAGGCAGGCTCTGGCTGGGAGGTGCTTACCTAAGCCAGCAGCCCTGCAGCACCCCAAGGCAGGCTGGGCTCCCTGCCTGCTGCAGCCCTGCTTGAAACTGCAGGCTGTTCTCTCCATGTGGCTCTCAGCTCTGGGAGGGGAAAGAGATTTGTGCTGCCCCCATCCCTTAGGCCAATCTCTCCTATTGTTTCCAGCCAATAGGAGCTGAGAGATTGGCTGAGGTCAGTTCCTATTGGCCAAATGTTTCTGGCCCATAGAAGCTGAGGATTGGGCTGGGGGTGGGGAGATCGCACGAAGCTCCCCCCACCCTGCAAAGCAGAGAGCTGCACGGACTGCGCTTTAAACTGCACAGCTGTGTGCCTGAGGGTCCCGCAGGGTGGTCCATGGGCTAGATCTGGTGTCTTGGCTGGCCAAATACGGCTCCTGGGCCATATTTTGCTCAGCCCTGCTTTAAGGATGCTCGTCTAAATAGTATCTAGGATTGATAAATTCAGGAAAACTGTCTATTTGTGTTACTTTTTAAATTAATTTGCATAACAAAACAAAGAATAAAAAGGTAAAGAGCTAACAGTTGTGTATGTTAACAAACACCACACATTCAACAGGGTAGCCAATAAAATTATGCAGCCAGTTGACAACTTGTCAAAGCTGCAAGACCAGACAACACAACTACAGATAATATTTCACACATATAACAAGTCAGGGTGGAGGTAACAATAATAATTTTTAAAAAATGCATAAATAGGCAAAGATGGGAAGGAGAAGACAGGGACAGGGAGGTGAGAAGAGGGAGGGTAAAAGCAGAGAGGTCAGTTAGGACAATGTCCGAAATAATAACATTGAAATAGCATATCCATACCACAAGGCAGCATCGAAATAGCTCAGAATTTTTTGAAATAGCTCGTCTACACTGATTGGAGCCTGCATCAGACATAGAGCCCCCAGAAGCACTCTAGGGCGGTGTTACAGGGCCTGCAATAAGTTGGGGTCGGGCTCCGGAGTCCCACGCCGAAACTAGGACTCGCTCAGGCGTGTCTTCTGATGAGGGACTTTTATTAACAGAAATGTGACCTTCCCCACCTAGGGTCCACAATCAGGAGTTCTATATAATAACAGAAATATGGCCCACTTGGCCAGGTCCATGAACAGGAGCCCTCCATTAAGAGCTGTTACAAATAATGTATCATCTGTTGTCTGTAAGTTGCAATTATGTATATATTATAGGCGAAATGTGTTGTCTGTAAGATGCAACTATGTATATCTTGTAAGCAAAATGTTGTGATGTGCTATTGATTTGAGTAAAATGCCAGAATGCTTATGCTAGCACCTTAGACATAGAGCTGTCAATCATTGTAGAAACCATAATTGCAAGGTGAGTTAGCACGTAAGCCAGACTGACTGTGGAAATTTGAAAACCCATACATATTCATGAGAAGTTACAGTTCCTCATGAATATGGAATTCAGAAAGGTAACAGCCAATCATTTTGAACTTATTCAAATAAGCATTCTGGTACACCAATCAGCGGAAAGATCCAAAGCCCATGAATATTCATTAGCCTCACTTTATAAGTCTTTGCAACGCCCGTTTCAAGTGTTGCGTCGGGGCGTCGGGCTTGTGTATGGTTCTAGATTAGGAGGGTGTGAATGAGGTCTAGAGTCTTGGTCCCAGGTATTTAGGTAACCCAATGAGAGAGGTCTAACAGAAGTCTTTAGGTGCGGAGATAAACGGAAGGTTTATCCTCCCTTCTTTTAAGGTTAGCGTAGGTTAGTTATTTAGTTTAGAATTTAGCATAGTTTAGATCCCGTCATCGTGCTTGTTTGGCAGGCTGCGTCGCGGACCCGCTTATCGGCCGTCGTTGTGTCTGTTCGACGGGTGCGTCGGGAATTAGATAGGGTTTTATTTTAGGATAAATTAAGCGTAGGATAGATACAGAGTTTAGTGTCCATTGCCAGTTCCCGTTGCTTCGAAGAGCAAGAAGAAGGACGGAGACCAGAGACTCACGGAAGGTGAATCAACCGTCTTCGATCTCAAACATCCGTCGAGGGATCGCTTTGGCTGTTCCTCCCTGAAGGCTTTCAATTAGCCCAAAGGTTGCAGGTTGCCATCCTCGGTCTACCGAAGAGGGACTCCTGGTTGTTCCTCTCCTAAGGCTTGAAAGAGCCAAAGGATTGAGGTCGCCAGCAACCCATCCATCGGCGCTGCGTCGTGAGACTCTGATAATATAATTGTTTACCTTAAGAGGGGACTTCCCCCCCCCCTATTTTGTAAATTCTGAGATTTAGCTTAATATAGTCTTGTTGTTATAAAACTTACCTAAATTGTTAAGTATTTATTTCATGCGCCACTCTTTGGGTAAAGGCAATCTTTAACCGGTGAACAGATATGGCATTCGGTGTCGCACCTGCCTCTGTAAGTTATTAGTATTATAATTAATTAGGCTAATCAGGTATTCCCTAGTTCCCTAGTGTTGTTACCCATAGGGGTGTAACAGAGCAATATGGGCCTACTGGCCTCAGGTCCACAATCAAGAGTTCTATATAATAACACAAATACGGCCCGTTCGGCCAGGTCCACGAACAGGACCCCTCTGTTAAGGGAAGTAGAGGCTTCAGGGCCCAGAGTCCTCACGGTTCCACCCCAGAGCAAGTGGGAGGAAGGGTAGGGGCACAGGTAGGGTTAGGGGAACCCAGGCAGGGCCCTAAGGTCAGGGAAACGGTCCACTGCCTGGGTTGGTGGGGCTAACTGCCAAAACTCACCAGCCCCATGGCTTCAGCGTTTCCGCCCTGGGTCACTTCCTACTACCGCTTGGCTGCCTACCATTAGCCATCCTCCATCGTTAGGACTGGAGTCTTGAGGGGTCACGTCGGCTGGAATGAGTGTAGAAACGGCGGCTGGACTCACTGGAGCCGGAACCAGAATGGTGTTCTCGCCAACGTGGCCCAGAAGAGTTCCACTGGCTGAGTAGCTCCCATTGTCCATGAAGCCCCAGTTTGGGTGGGTGATGTGGTAATGCTGGTTCTGGTGGGGACTCAGGCATCCCCTGGATGCTGAGGAAAAGGGGTCAGGAAAGGCACCGACCTCTGCTGAGCGGCCACCTGCTCCAGGGCCCGCAGGGCTTTCCCCTGGCGCCAGTGTGGCTGCTGGTGCTGAGCCCCCTCCAGGCGGCAGCAATGGGGTCCCCGGCCCAGTCATTGGCTCCAGCCATTTCTGCCTTGCCCCACGTAGCAGCCCCTGCTCCCCTAGGGCCAGTCGGGGCAATCTCCCCACCAGCACACCAGACCTTCCTCCTCCAGATGCCCCCCCCCCGCCGACCTCCCAGCTCAGAGCTGCTTCTAGCTCTGTCCGGCTGAGCACATGTGCCCCCGAGTGTCCACAGCGGAGTGATCTCACCCTTGGCCGCGCTGCTCCCCAGGGTCCTAGAGCAGGGCGGATTCACTCCGGCTGCCTGGGAACATGCGCATCAGGGCAGTCATGGTGGAGCCCTCTCGCCCCAGAATGCAGCACTCCCACCTTCTTCAGTGCAGGGTGTGGATGCCCCGTCACAGGAGGGCATCAGAAGGGTGGACGCTTCCTGTGGGTGCTTGGTCAGGCAAGCTGAGACATGTGTTTTTAGGGGCTCCTCTCTATGGTCGTGTCTCACACACCACTCCTCCACTGCCCTGTGGGACACCAAACTGGCACAGTGTGCTTTGGTTTCCCTTGCAGATGCCACAGCACTAACACCAGGGAGCTGGAGCTGCTGCAAAGCAATGCCATGCTCATGGGCCTCATGCTGCGCCTCATGGCAGAGTTTGTCCACACTGCCTGCATGCTGCTCCAGCAGGATGATCACCAGCCCAAACTGGAGGACCTCTTCACCCAGGTCCTGGTGCTCCTGCTTCTGCAAATGCCCCTCAATCCTCTGCACACCATGGAATGTCACTTCTGGAGGAGGGAGACCAGTTTTGACTGGTGGGGCCACATCATCCTGCAGCAATGGGATGACCACCAGTGGCTCCAGAACTTCCCCATACATTAGGCCACCTTCCTGGAGCTTTGTGTGTGGCTCATCCCTGCTCTCAGGCAACAGGACACACAACTGCAACCCGCCATCCCCCTGCAGAAGCACGTTGCTATCACACTTTGGAAGCTTGCCATGCCGGACAACTACCACTCCATCGGGAATCAGTTTGGCGTGGAGAAATCCACAGCTAGGGCCTTGCTTCTGAATCTTGCCAAGGTAATCAGAAACATGCTATGGAGGATCATCACTCTGGGGAATGTTGACACCACAGTCAGCTGGTCAGGGAAGGCACACGATTCCCGCATCTTCCAGAACTCCTGCCTGTTCCAGAAGATGCACGCTAGCACTTTATTCCATCAGGATCAGGACGTGGACATGCCCATGTGCATCCTGGGAGACACAGCCTATCCCTTGATTCCCTGGCTGATGGAGCCTTATATAGGAAGCCTGGACCCCACTAAGAAGCACTTGAATGCCAGAGTCAGCAGGTGCTGGATGGTCATGGAGTGTGTGTTTGGCCACCTAAAGGGGAGGTTCAGGAGTCTCCTCACCTGCCCGGACCTCAGCGAGCAAAATATCCTCTTTGTGATGATGGACTGCTGTGTGCTCCACAACATATGTGAGAGCAAGGGGGAGACTTTCCTGCTAGGGTCGGGGGTAGAGGCTGAATGGCTATCGAGGACTTACGAGCAACCAGACACCAGTGCAATTTGACGGGCACATCAAGGGGCTGTGCTTATCTGGGAGGCCTTGAGGGAGAGTTTCAGCCAAAGCCAGCTGTGAGACTCTCCCCTTGGCCTCTCCACAACAGGTCCCTGAATTGCCCCTGTGTGCCTTTCCTTCCCCAACTCTCCCTTCCCACCTTCCCTTCTCCCCTGAAGAGGAAATTTTAAAAAACATCTTTTTTTCTTGGAACAAACAAATCTCTTTATTTGGGGAATATAAAACAGGGGAGGGACTGGGAAAAGAACCTGAAATGGGTGAGGGGCGGGGGTCAGGGCTGGGGTTGGAACTGGTGCCTGCTCCATTCAGCTCTAGAGGCTTGGCTGCCCTCAAGGTCTCACTACCCTGTACTTGGGTGCCCTGGCAGCCCCTGAGGGGGGGAATAGGAAGAGAAGCCAAAGGGGAGGGTATGGGGTCAGGGAGTTGGCTGGTGGTCTACTTTATGCACAAGGCCATGTGCTCTATTGCCAAAGCAAAGGAGGAGCACATGGCCTCGTGCTGGCTTGACAGCTGGTCCCAGACAGCCCTCCACTGCTCCTGATCAGCCCGACACTCCTCCCAGTCAGCGGATCACTCCTGGTGCTCATTGTCAGACCCCTGGATGAGGGACTGGAGGCAGGCCATGTGCTCTCACAGCAGGTCCTCACACATTCTCTTTCTCCAGTGGATCCTTCAGACTTGGTAGGATGGCTTGGGAGGTGGTGGACGAACCATGCTTGCAGCTGGCCCAGCTATGAAGACTATTGACAAGGGCAGTTATCTCATGAGTCACTGTGCATGAGCCTAGCTCTAATCTCTGACCTGACACCAAAGGTCTTGCTTCAGATGATGGTGATGTGCTTCAAGCAAGGCCATCTGTTGCCTAGACACTGGGCACTTTTCTGCAGCAGCATGGATGTCCCACGGGAACATCACTACATCCATAGCCCAGGAACAAGCAGGCATGGTAAGGTGGGCAGGAGGGAGGAACGGGGTGGCTCGGCCTCCTTCTGTATTTCACACACACTGGGACCTGCAGTGGCAACATTCCACAGAAAGAGAACTTCTATCCCTGCTTGCTGGATGGTGTGTGTCTGTGATGGGGGATGTGTGTGTAAGCAGCAGAGGCTGCTTGCCGTAGAGTGTCCTCCCCTCTCCCCATGCAGGTTCCAATACAGGGGCTAGGTCTCCTCTGCATTGCTGCACTTGACCGGGAGTGGAGGCTATCTGAATGCAGGCATGACCTTTTGTTATGTGCAGCACTGCTGTGTGTTTCCATTACCTTAACCTCCTTAGTGGTGGCTTGTCATGGGAAGATGTCCCACCACAGAGTCTGGAGTAAGGTAGGCCTCCCCAGGAACCTTGTGAGAAGTGAGGGGTTCCTGTGTGAGAGCGTCATGTAGCTGAGTGCTCCAGACTGGTGCTCCATGTGCACAGGCTGTGGTGTGACTCCCACGGCTAAGTAGGCTGAGCGAAGTTTGTGCAGCCCCTCCCAGCTCATCACCTACTCCTGCGTGTGTATAGGAAAAGTTATGGAACTCACCTGAAGTGCCTTCTCCAGGTTCATCCGATTCCTGAGAGACATCCTGGGAGAGTGGGACTGGCTTCAGGCTGAGGAACAGCTCCTGGCTTGAAGACATATTTAACTGGCTTGTCTGCTCCTCCTTCTCCTCCTCCTCCACAACCCTGACTTTGTGGAAGCTGACTTCAGGTATGTCCTGGCCAGACTCGATGATGACAGTTGGGGGGGGGGGGCGAAGCATGAGGTGACTGGCTCCTCTCTGAGGATGGCATTGAGCTGTTTGTAGAAGCAGCATGTATGCGGTGCCACCCAACATCACCAGTTCTGCTTTCTGGCCTTATTGTAGGCCTGCCTGAGCTCCTTAATTTTCATGTGGACCTGGTCCATGTGTGTCCTTTCTCAGCTATTCTGGCATCCAACTGGCTGTAGATGTCAGAATTGTTCCTTCTGGTGTGGAAATCCTGGAGGTTTGTCTCCTCCTCCCAGACCTCAATGAGATCCAGGATCTCCACAATAGTCCAGGCCAATGCTCTCTAGTGTCCCTAGGAAGAGGCAGCTGAGGGCAATGAAGGAGTGCTGCCAGCCCTGGGAGGCTCAGAGGGAGCACTGGGGACAGCCATGACTTCTGTGATGCTGCAGTGGGCATGGGGTAGAGTTTAAAGAGAAGCTAGATAATGTCATAGAGGTTAGGTCCATAAAAGGCTGTTAGCCAGGGGATAAAATGGTGTCCTTGGCCTCTGTTTGTCAGAGGCTGGAGAGGGTTGGCAGGAGACAAATTGCTTGATCATTGTCTTCGGTCCACCCTCTCTGGGGCACCTGGTGCTGGCCACTGTCAGCAGACAGGATACTGGACTAGATGGACCTTTGGTCTGACCCAGTACGGCCATTCTTATGTTCTTATGTTATGTTCTTATGTCTGCACATGCCACGAGCTCTTTTTCCTGCAGCCTGTTGATTTAAAGGCTTCTCAGGAGAAGGGGAGCAGTGGAGGTGACAGGTGTGGCCAGAGTAGCCACAAGTGCAGCTGTGAGAGGACTCTAGAGGCCAATTATTTTGAAAGAGAAGCAGCTGAGCATTGACACTCATGCTATCTGGAAATAACAATTTTGAAATAAATGTTATTCCTCCTGGAAAGCAGGAGTACAAATTTTGAAATAACTAGCCCGTTATTTCAAAATAATGGGCTTGGCAGTGTGGACGCTCTGCTTCTTATTCTGAAACAAGGGGAGTTCTTTTGAAATAACTCTCTAGTGTAGACCAGGGTTTAGAATGGAAGTCTGGGATTGTTTAAACTAACTCAGCATCTTTTATCAAAAGGTATCAAGAAACTGGCTTCAAATTTCTTCAAATTCTTCAAATTTGCTTATTTCTACATCAACAAGCAATTTTTCCTTTTTTTTTTTTTTTTTTTGCTAACTCATGGAGGTCTGACTACCCCTTTTCTGTTATGGAAATATTCCTACTCTCCATATTTGTAAAATTCTGTGCTTGGAAATCCCTGATCCTCAAAGAACAAAGTTTCTTGGTGATCTTAAATCAAATTTTAGTAGGTATATAACCTAGAGATATAATGATTATCTGGGGTTTGGTTTGTAAAACCAAGCAATGTTTTCATTCTTGTATCATCCTGTTTCCCCAGCTGCTTCACTGTTGAACAGTCCCATGGCATATATACCAGGGTTCCTTTTTTCTTTAGAACAGTCCTTGAATTCTGGAGTTTGGCGGAATCCTGATATTTCAAACAGGCATGCATATTTCTCTTTCTTAGCCCTTTCAGGCTAAGTTTAGACTGCAGGGCTTTTCCGGTATACCTCCGAAAAGTGGACATGTTCTTTCGGCATCCCTGTATTCCTCTCGGTGAGAAGAATAAGGGATGTTCTGAAAAAGGAGTTTTTTTCCAAAATTTGGCCCCTTGTAGATGGTCAAATTTCGGAAAAGACTCTTTCAGAAAAGAAGCAGAAAAAGATACTCAAATTTGGGTCTGCAATTTGTGTATCTTGTTCTGATTTTTCTCAACAGTGTAGACATACCCTCGGTTTCTTAAATTATCTCTGCTTCATACTTTTCTGAGCTGCTGTGAAAATATTAAAATAGTATGTATGGAATATTTCTTCTTATGAAGGGTAGAATTAAAACACTGATTTCTGTATTTTCATTTTTAAAAATAAGAATATTTTATGAAATGGGATTTTCTTCATGATATAGAAGGAAGGGATTTACAGTAGATTAATAGTCAGATTTTCTTTCAATATCAGAAAAACATTAGTAGTGGCTGTAGGTGAGGGAGGAAAGTTGGGCAGATCTGATTATCTGTAATTCTTTAGAGGCATGCCTTGGGCTGATCATCTTGACCTGTAATACTGCATGATTTAAGCAGAACTTTACTTGCTATGTGTTGGAATAACCTTGAATCTGCCAAGCCTGTGACATATACCTACATAGTCTATTTTTAAATGTTCACTACATCCCACACCACTGAATTAGCATAAGTGGTGTCATAGAGAGCTTCTTTGTACTTAACTACAAAAGGATATAATTATCCCAGAGTTTGCCGATATGCAGTAACATATACAGAAAGCTGGGGGGAGGGGAAATTAAGATTCAAATCACAAAACATTCAATAGTTAAACTGAGATACTTATATAACTATGAAATACCCATTACTATTCACTGAATTCAAATTGCTAAGCACATTGTATTTTATTATATTTGCCTATTTTTAGAGAAGTAGAAACTGCAGTTTCAGTTAACTGGACCCACTGCCAACAGTAAAATTTGGCTTGAAATCTAATCGTTTATATGACTCTGCACTCAGGTTACTCCAGAGGATCACGACATTACAATCTGAAGACATGAGCAAAAATGGATAAAATTGTACCAGTTCCCATTTATGTTTCAAGCGTTATTACCAGAATGGATTAATATTGTGCTATTTTCTGTTCTAATTAAGTTCTTTGTCAAAAAAAGAGGCAAAAGAATGTTAATGACTTGCAGCTTTTAGTGCTTAATATATTCTGTAGTTTCTTGTGAAATACTATAGCATCTTTCAGCGTTCAGAATTTTGAGTAGTCACATTATTTCTTTGAGCTAGCTTGCTAGGACTCTAGTGATTAGGTGCTCAACTAAATCCCAGAATACTGAAAAGCCATAGTAAAAATTGTGCACATTATATTGGTTCCCAAAACACACAAAACGTTAAAGGCCTGATTTTGAGGAGCAATCAAAATTTTGTGCTCATCATTACTTTCCAGAATAATTAATGACAGTTTAATATATAAGACCAGGTCTCCATTAGACCTGGAAGGTCAAGTTAAGGTACACAACTTACCTTAAGCCGTGTTTGGCACCGTCTTCACAGAGGGAGGCCGATGGGATCAAATGTTTCCATTGGCTTCCCTTACTCCTCATGATTGCAAGGAGTACCGGTGCCAACCAAAGCTACCCTTAACATTTAATTTACTATGTCTTAACCTGCTAAATCAAATGCCAGATGATCAATCTCCAGGGCAGCAAGGGAAGGCATGACCTGACTTGTTGATTGCAGCAACAACAAGATAGTAAAAGGTTTACATGACAAGAAATAGCTCTCAAAGATGTGAGTGTAAAATGAAAAGGCAAGTTTAATTCTCTTCAAAAAGAAAGTCACAAAATCTAGCAGCAAAGCCTGGGACAAAATGGTAACATTAATTAAATATCATAAAAAGAATTTAAGTCTAACTATTTCTAAGAGGCTTCCAGTTTGGAGGGCTCAGTTTTGGGTTACCAACTATATACAGATAAAGCCAGTGAATGTCAGAGGCACTGAACTTCCACAGCTGATTACTGCAGGTGGAGTAGTTGGGTTTGAAAATCAGTCTTTCCAGGTTTAAGGAAATCAGAATTAGAGGCTATTTATGAATATTTGGACCTAAAACTCTTCTTGTTCCATGCTTATGGCCTGATTAATTGGATACAAGAATGTGTATTGATGTATAGTTTATTTTCTTTGAAAAGCTGAATGCATAAGCATAATATGGTATCAGGCTCCAAAGACACAGTGGTCTGTGTATATTAGATGAGAATAATTGTAATTGGATGACCACATTTAGAAATTCTAAAGCCAATAGGATATCTTCTTTTGTTCCTTTTTTCATAAAACATATGCCTTCCATAAAACCTTATTCTCTGCTTGCTTGTATTTCATTTCGCCCTTTTATTGGAAGATGTCAAGTAACCAACTGAAGAAGATTTGAGATTTTATAACCGGAGCTAAAAAGCAAATGTTGCAAAGGCAATAAAAATAAAATAAATCTTAATAAGTATTTGCCATGTGTTGTGCAATGGATCATTTTTCAATACAAGAACAGAACAAGGGAACAGTTAAACCCAAGAATGACAAATAAAATTCACCTTAACAGATGCAGATTTCCTCTAGTGTTATGTGAGAGGATAATAAAGCTGGCTTGCAAAATATTAAACAGGAACAGTGTATCTCAGGTGTATGATAACACATGCAAAACTAGTATTTTATCACATCAAACAACTTTTTTAATTTGCCACCATTTCTTAAATTCAGAATAATAAAACCAGTAATTAAATTGACAGAATGTATACATTGTATTTTATAGTATATGGATAGATTTATTTACTCTCTCATTCCCTCCATTAATATGGGCTGTCAAGATAATAGCCATTCCAATGATTATGTTTTTTGCACAGTTACACAGACTTTCTTGGTGAGCCAGTCCAGCACTCCGTAAATTTTGTTTAAATAGGAAAAAAAGGGAAAACAAGAATTGTTTTACCTAGAGCTGGATGAGAAATTGTTTTTCCTATCCCATAGACATTTTCAAGATATTGTTAATTTTCCCATCTCAAATGAGGACAAAAAATTGAAATCTCTAAAATTTTTGTAAACTGAAAAATCTTAAGAAAGTTATGTTTGAGTCAATTGTAACTGGTTTTTTTTTACCATCTCAAGATATTTTGTTTCAGTTTTGACCATTTTAATTGTTTTACCATAATTAGTTCAAATTTAAATTTTTCATACAGAAATGCAAAATGTCTCAAAGATTTGATTAAAATAGACCATTCCCCATCAAAACTTTTGTTTCAGTTCATGTGCTCCACTCTCTTTGAGCTCCTTCTTTGAACAAGGTAGGGGCCTTGTAGCTTGGGGTATGTCTACACTGCACACTTATTTTGAAATAAGCTAATCTGGAAGAAATACTCCAAAATAGCTTATTTTGAAATAGCACATCTACACGATAGGAAAGCCTCAAAATTAGTCCGAGGCAGGGTTCCCTAATGTGGATGTGCTACCTGGATTTAGAGCCTCAGGAGGCACTGGAGAATAATTAGTTTGAATGGTCCTGGGGAGGAGCTATTTTGAAATAGGTATTTTGGAATAATCTACACTACTGCTATTCTGAAATAGCTATTTCGGAATAGGCGTTATTCCTCGTGGAATGAGGTTTACAGAAGTTGGAATAAGTCATCTGTTATTTTGAATTTCTAGGAAACCCTTCCAATTTTAACTGTATTAAATTCTGTAGTGCACTCCTAGTTGGCTAGGTATTTCAGTCTCAGCAAGGTTTCTCCAGTGTTTATTTATATAGATATTCCATTGAAGACAGATGTCTTACATTTGATCTTCTTTACATTTACATTAGACACATTTACCTGTTTAAAGCTGCTCACTACTCTTGATTGTATAATATAATGATGACTGGTATCTATGGATTTTGGGCTCCCGGTAACTTACAAGCCTACAAATGAGAAGTGGATATACATTTTCCAACCCCCCGAGTTTGTTTATTAACCAGCATATGTTATTATTATTAATTATTATTATTATTATTACTGCTACTACTACTTTGAGAGGTCGCAATATTTTAAAGTTTCTCCAACTTAAAATGTTTCACATGCCATTCAAGTGAGTGTAAGGGGCTCAGGGGCACATTCTACTATGAGTTACACCCCATAGAGTTTCCATGGAAAACATGACAGCAGAATTTGGTCCCAGAAAGTCTGAGGATGAAGACTTGAATTTAGTCTTCTAGTTGTACTTTTAATGAAGTTGACCTTGCATAGTTTTTTCTTTAAGGTTGCTCATTTTAAATATATGATTTATTTTAAAAGTTGATAAATTAAATAGCAAAACAAATTGTGTTTTGGGATTGGGAACAGGCTGTAACAATAGCAGTATCTATGCAGTGCAGGAAAATATTTAAATCCAAGATATTATAAGCATTGGGTACCTTCATTAGTAAAGTGATAAATAAATAAATAAGAATAGCTCCTGGAAATTGGCTCAGCTCTCCTATGGCTGATTCAGCAGAAAATCACCATGCCCTTGGAATTCCTTTTCCTTAAGTTATTTAACATGGCTCAATCAATTTTCAGAACCAAATAGGTTTTTTTTAAAAATGACCTGGCTGTTTGCCATAGGGAAACCATCTCCTTTTGCTAGAGGGCTCAAGGCTCCTGAATCTTCTTTCCCTCTCTCTCTTTGGCTCATTTGAACCATATATAATATCAAATGGTTCCCTGGCTGACAGACAAGGCCATCTCATCATATGGTAAATGGTAATACACTCCATTACACAGTAACTTTAAAATCACAGCCCCACTGAGGAGGCTGCACTCAGAACTTAATAGCTCTTCTGGCAGCCATCAGCCAGGAGCCAGTTATGTCAGCCAGAGAGAGCCCACCTTCCAGGGAGAGGTAGCAGTGGGACTACTTGTACGTGCTCCATGGACTAGTCTCCTTAGACAAATTTTAAATATCCCCGCTTTCTTCCTTCACATAGCATTTCTTTGTCTCTCTCTCCCACTGTTGCTGGTTAGATTTTGCTTTCTCTAAATCTGCTTCCTACCTCTATCTATGAATGTACCTCTTGGAAGTATAAAGAACTTTGTACTGTACTAATGAAAAATTCATAGGTTGCTTAAGGTGGAATTTCCATTTTTGTCTCACTCTTCCCTTTACATCTCTCCTCCCTCTCCCTCCTTTTTTTCTCCCCTCTCCCATGAATAGGATTGAGACATCAAAGTTAAATAGTCTATAAGCAATTTTCTGAGTCCAGTCCCAGACACAACCATAAGTTGGAAAACAGCTTGAAAAATGTTAAATGAAATTTTGTAAACCTTGAAAAAGATCATTTAAAATGGTGGGCAATACATTGCCAGTTGTTTGTTTAAAATATAGAGCATTTTTACCACTCTTAATTCCACCCCTTGTCAACATAAGTGCTATGGAGTCAAGGATGGATGCAACTCATCTCATTAGGAGTGTAGAAAATATCCTCCTCATTTGAAAATAGCATATTACCTTCTCTATCTGCAGGCCCAGTTGAACTTTGCATAGATCCTGCTGGTGGAATTACTATAGTTGGAAGATGTTAAATACATGAATGTCCCAATACACTCTGTGGTTTATCATTTAGTTTCTCTTATATTTATTTAGAGTTAAGTTCATTAAACATCCACAGGTCATAGGAGGAGAGAAAAGCTTTTATCAGAGATATGTCAAACACAGCAGCATTACTGGCAACAGGGAGACATCATGCATCACTGAGACATTTAACTTAGAGACGGTTTTGATCCATAAAGTTCTGATCTAAGTCAGATTCAAGATTCCCCACAACATGAGTTGTTTGCATTCTGAGGTTTTGTTTCAACTGAGATTTTCAAAACAGCTCAAAGTCAGATTTCTGAACGCATACCTCCCACAATTGGGATCAAAATTTCAGAAAAGCTTGGCTCCAGCATAGCCAACAATATAAGGAAATAATTTTCAAAACAGTCCACAGATCCAGAAGCTCCATTTGTGACACCTAAAGCCAGATTTTCAGATGTTGACCTCTTGAGGTAATCTGACCCTTTAACTTAGTGCTAGCACTGGAGCTAAACGCTCTTGAAAACCTGCCCTAGATTATGGATGGAAAAGCACATATGAAAATCTGGCACTTTAATTTTGACATTGATTAAAACTGCAAAACTACTATACATTGGACCTCTCTGATCCAGCACCCTCAGGACCTGACTGGTCCCTAATGAAGGGGTTTTTCCAGACCAGGGAAGGTCCCTTCCCTTCTGGCCTGGGCTGCCACTGGGCTAGAGCTCCAGCCTGCCCCCATTGTTGCCCAAAATGTCACCAGCACCACTGCTGCCAGGGCAAAGCACCTCTTCCTGAGCTCCACAGCCGCCTGATTCCATGGCTGGGGCCGGAGCTCTGCAACTAGGGTGGAGCTCCACAGCTGCCTGGGTCTGTGGCCAGGGCTGGATCAGAGGGCTGGGGCTGGAGCTCTGAGCCTAGGAACAGAGCTCCTTGGCTGCTACTGGGGCTGGAGCTCCATAGACACAGCTGAGGCCAGAACGTCCTGCTGTGCCACCCATTCCCCCACACATCCTGGGTTGCCAGTGCCCTCTAATGCACTCCTGCCTCACTGCCAGACTTCCCTGTTCCTGGGCTCTGTGGTCCAGGAACATGTATGGTCTATGCTGGAACAAGGATGTTGCTGGACCCAGGAGTCCTGATTAAGGGAGGTTCAATCTGTACATTCTGTTTCATGAGATCTACTTAGGAAAACCTCCTGTACTCTTCGGGTATGTCTAGACTACATGGCTCCGTTGACGGAGCCATGTAGATTAGTTTACTAGACATAGGAAAATGAAGCGGCGATTTAAATAATCGCCGCTTCATTTACATCAAAATGGCTGCCGCGCTGTGCCGATCAGCTGTTTGGCAGCACAGCGCAGTAGTCTGGACGCTCCGCGGTCGACAAGGGAAGCCCATTCCACGAGGCATAACGGGGCAGTCGACAAGGGCTTCCCTTGTCGACTGCGGAGCATCCAGACTACTGCGCTGTGCCGCCAAACAGCTGATCGACACAGCACAGCAGCCATTTTGATGTAAATGAAGCGGCAATTATTTAAATTGCTGCTTCATTTTCCTATGTCTAGAAACCTAATCTACATGGCTCTATTGACGGAGCCATGTAGTCTAGACATACTCCTAAACAAGTATGAGTATTACCCAATACATGTGCCTAATGGGTAAAGTATTAGCTTCCTAAATGAGGGACTGGGAGAAGGGGGATCTGAGATGAATAGGTAGCTTTTTCTATGATTCTATCTTGGATGGTTTAGACACAATCCTGCATCTTCATAGAGCTTAAACTAGATAATCCTTGCTCCCTTCTAATTGTGTGCCTCTATGAATCTATGCTGGAGAAGTGCAAGGGTTTGTTAATACTAGCCAAAATGATATGGATCCTGCAATATGTATTTGTTACCACATTGATTCAAACAAACCCTGGAGTACTTATGTATTTATTCATCTACCCCATCTTGTTTTTGAGGTTTTCAAATCTTTTAGCAAGGACTTTCATTTATTATATGTTGTACAGTCACTAGCACAATGGGGCCCCAGCGGAGTCAAGACTTATCACAATACAAACGTTTAACTCATCATCATTGTCCCCTGGATTTCTTTCAAATTCCAATTTGCGGTAATTCATCAGTTCCTCATGAGAAAAATAGCTTTGATCTTGTTGTGCAAGATTTTATTATCTCATCATTCAAACATGGTGTATAGTGTTTTCATTAGCTCTGCATCTATTTGCATAAATAAGCCAGTCAAAATAAAAGCTTTTGGACTTGTTGGGAATGGATGTTCCAGCTGTCAGTGAGGAGAGGTCCCTAGTGACATTCTCTCTTTCTCTCACCAGGCTGGGACAGGGCTTTGGGTTTCCTGAGGGGAAATGAGTCTTCAGCTGGTGATGTGGGTTCTGGGCTGGGGCCAGGGATGAGGGGCTTGAGGTGCAGAGATGCAGGGGAGGGCTATAGTCTGCGGAAAGGGTTGGCTGCAGGAGGGAGTTTGGGTTGCCAGGTTCCAGCGATGTTTACTGCAGCTCCTGGAAGTGGCTGCTGGATTCCTGTGGCTCCACTGCCCTCACACCCACAGGCACTGCCCCTGCAGCTTCCATTGATTGCGGTTCCCAGCTAATGGGAACTGAGGAGCTGGCACTTGTGTGGGGCAGTGTATGGAGCCTCCCTGGCCACCTCTGCACTAGGGCCACAGGGACCTGGGTGCTGCTTTCAGGAGCCACAAGGAACCAGGGCATGTAGGAAACCTGACTTACCTGTTAGCCCAGGAGGCACTCTGAGGGAGAGGAAATGAGGCAGGTAGGGGAGGAATTGATCTGTACCCCCTCCCCTAGATTTCCCTTGTGGATTTCCAGATGTCTCCGGACAACAGTTTGAGAAATTCTGGAATAGATCACAAAGTCTCCTTCATTGCCCTCCTAATGGGCACCCAGGACCACCTTATCTGAGTCTGTGTGAATGCTCTTCAATGGAAGGGCCTCTACGGCAGGTCTGGGTCACATGATCCAGCAGCTCAGCCCCATTATCATGTTATTTCTTTCCCTACCTGAGCCCTTCACCTGCCTATTCAGGCAGCAGCAGAGGGAGAAAATCCCCACCTCCAGCACTGGCAGTGCCTTCTTCCCAGAAAGGCAATGGGTACAGAGAGCCATCTCCTTGTGCTAGGGGATTCATACTGACAGGTCTGAACACTGACCATATGGGAATTACTTTAAATTGCCATAACCCCCACCTGGGCTTCACAGATGCATGAAGATCCCCCCACCCCAGCCCTGGGGTTTACTCCTGCCTGACCCCAACATTTATTGCAGGGATGCCTGTGCCAGTTATTACTGTGGCAGGGTTCTCTTTCATGTCTCCCTATGTCCCTGCAGAGAGTAGAGAGGATGTGCTGTCACTGGAAAGCAAAAATTTAGAAAATCTGAAAAAATGACTCTTCCCTTTCGGTACTATCTCATTGATTCTTAGCCGCTTTCCCCACAGTGTCTGAGTTTTTGTACTGCAAAAATCTAATATTTGATTTATGAATCATCTGAAATGAGAACAAGTCATTTTTGTTGCAGATATTTGATCTGGATCTATATCAACTCCTTTTATGGCAGAGTCATAAATATTTAGTCAACTTGTCCCATTATTATTCGCTTTTGTCTTTGCACTTCTAGGTTCCAATGGGGAAGGGAAAGAGAAATTCTAAAATACTAAGAGAATGTTTTTATATCATTGTATTTTTGACTGGATGAGAACTGGTAAGGCACTGAAAGTCATAAGGGAAATCTTGTTATTATGCCTTATTCTTTAGATCCTAAAGGTGATGATAAATTGTTTCGATAAGATTCAGTAATGCTGTGTTGAATCAAATTTGTAGATTGCTAGAAATCAGATAGCAAATCTCTAAAATTAATTTCTGAGGACAAAGTAAGTTATGAGAGAAATCAGCACAAGTTTAATGTTTATAAAAGGCTTTCCTAAACATGCAATATAGGGCCAGGGAACTCTTACTTAGACAGTGTAATATTTGAATCTTATTTTATTTTTACTAGCTAAATTGTCTAAATGAGCATTTTTCAACCTCTGGTCCACAGACTATGTTCAAGAGACCTGCAAAAATTGAGTAAAACATTAAAGTTTCAGATCCAAGAAAAGAATTCCAGTTTGGGACTACCCTTTACAAGACAGCAAATGGAAGTGTTCTTGTTACTGTAAAAGCCCACAGTTTAGCACATGCAACATTTATAGCTGAATTCTCTTCAGTCAGTTTTCAGGCTTAGACTTGTATGAAAAGGGTCTGCAGACCACAGGTTAAATTCTCAACATAGTCTTCACCTCCATTCAAAAATTGTGAATGAAAAAAAGGATGAAAATGACTAGTCTAAATGAAAAGTCTTTGAAATCTGTTGTGAAAAGTTGGGGTCTAATCCTCAAAGGCCTCGGCGAGCAGAAGCCGTACAGAATTACAGTGGAAGTGGCTAATCATAAAATTAGACAAAGTTTTTTCTTTCATCAATATTGCAATTTCAGTCTGTATCTTCAGGCGGCAATATGTAGGTGCTAAGAATGAAAATAAAAAGATGACTAATGGCTTTGGTTAAAATTTAATCTCTTAAGCTAATGATGCTCTTCTTTAATTGTTACCCTGTAAAAAACCTGAACTCTTAACTCAATTTCTTAAACTTATATGCACATTTATTCAGCCAGTAGAGTGATCATTAGTGAAACAAAGGCTTCAGAGGGATAGCCAGGTTAGTCTTAACAGGAAAAACTTAAAAAACAACAAATAGTCGAGTAGCACCTTAAAGACTAACAAAACATATAGATTAGTGAAACAGTACAACTCTGGCTTTCCCCCTCATTAGTTTTGTTTTGTAGTCTTCCCTCCAACCCCTAAATATACAGATTTATAACCAACCAGAACAGCACCTCCACTTACAATTATTACTGTGTCACCTTTAATGTCACAGATATATTGTTTGGGTATGGGCTTTGATTCTTGACATTAACATACATAAGCTACATGGTATTGTTCCTGTGTTTTGCTTAATCAAGATACATATTATAGGTTATGATCCTTGTTCACTGAAGTCAGTGGTATATCTTTGTGTCATTGCTTCATTCATTTTATTTGTTTAGCAAATGCATAACTTTCAGAAAGGCATCCAAGCTTGATTTGAGGAAACAACTACTTCCCTTGATAAACTGATCTAACAATTGCTCACCCTCACTGTAAAAGAGTGTGTATCTTTTTCAAATTTTCATTAGTATGGATTCAGCTTCCAGCTCTGGATTCTTAAGTCTTTTCCTTTTAGGTTAAAGATCCCCTCAATACCCCATATTTCCTTCCTGTTGATGCACTATATGCACTGTAATCAAGTCACCTCTTGAACATCTCTTGGATAAACTAAACAGATTGAGCTTTATTATGCTGAGACATCATTTGCTAGCCCTCCAATCATTTTAGAGCTGTTTTTTCACCCTCTGCTTTTTTTTTATGTCATTTTCAAAATGAGGAGAACAGAACTGTATGCAATACTCCAGTATCAGTTTCACTAGTGCCATAAACAAAGGTAAAATCACTTCTACATTCCTATTTGCTACTCCCCTCTTTGTACATACAATGATCACTGTCCCTTTTTGCCGCAGCATGGTAATGGGAGCTCATATATAGTTGTTTGTTTAGCAGACTAAGCCATCCTCTCAGAGGGTATGTCTACACTGCCACCCTACTTCGAACTAGGGTGGCTAATGTAGGCATTCGAAGTTGCAAATGAAGCCCGGGATTTAAATATCCCTGGCTTCATTTGCATCTTGCCGGGCGGGCGCCATTTTTAAATGCCCTTAGTTCGAACTCCGTGCCCGCAGCTACACGCGGCACGGAGTAGGTAGTTCGAATTAGAGATCATGGACGTTGGGGGCATCCCCCCCAAACCTGAATAAGGTCCATGATTTCCATCCTGGACCAGGAAGGCGCCCGCCTTCCCTGGGCCCTGGCAGGCTCCTGGGAGCTGCCAGACTGCTCCTGGGGAGCAGTGGAGGGCTGGCTGCCAGTGGCTTGCTGGTTCATGTTTTGGGGCCACTGGGTCAGGGGCAGTGACTGCTGGCTCTGGGCTAGCAGGCTTGGAGCTGGCACAGGCACTGTGGCCAGAGTCTACCCCTTTAAGGGCTCCGGGGAGGGGGGGAGGGAGACGAGTGTTCTTGGTTGAGGCCAGAGTGGCCACCAGGGCACCCTGGGAAGTCTGGAGGCCCCCTATTTCAAAATAAGTGTCTACACAGCACTTATTTCGAAATAGCAATTTCGAAATTGGCATTATTCTTCATGGAATGAGGTTTACCAATTCTGAAATAAGACCTCCCCTGTTTCGATTTAATTTCAAAATAACGGAATGGCTGTGTAGATGCTAGGATAGTTATTTTGAAATAACTTTGCTGTGTAGACATACCCTTAGGCACCTAAATCTGGTGTAAAAGACAAGATAAATGAACACGAGCTGATAGGGGAATAGAAAGAAAGAAAGAGCTTATATTAGTCAGTGTGATAGACAGTGATCTCAGCACAACAGATGCCTAGCCATTGTGTAAAATATTTTATAATAAAGTGCTTGATTCTAATGTTTCCTTAGTTGATATATTTTTTACATAAAGTTAATGTAAAATTCAACCAGAGCATAGTATTTTATAGTCACCTTTCAAATATTTATATAAAAAGGAGATTTTTTCAGACTTATAGCCATGTGAAAACCATCTTGGAAATGTTAAAATAAACCTTCACTGTCACAGTCAATAACAAGTGAACACTATTATATTTATCTATGCATATGCAAATCTTTAAACTGCTTCTATATAACTGTGTATTTCTACCATAATATATACATTCTATTGATTCCAATGACAAGGACAGCTCCAGTACAACCTCTGTGGACTCATCATCTATCATCTGTCTCATTGCCTTTAGAACCGCTTCCAGCAATTCACCTACAAATGACATCTGTAACTTTTCAGCTTGCTACAAGATTTCTGAATACGTTACATAAAAAAAAAAAAAAAAGCTAGGGATAATTCAAGGGTCAGTGCAGGACTCAGCAATTTACTGCATGGGGGACACTTGATAATATGTAAACAACTCATTTATTGGACATACTGGATTTTACAATTCTCTTGTTTGAATTTGTACATTATACACAATGATAGTTTCATACTCTACTAGTGCCTATCATGCCAAATGATTTCAATATATTTTTAAGTCTTAAATTTTATTCAGACTATAACCCTGTGAAATCCTCAAGTGATATTCACCCTGTATTGGTGGGGAGGGGACACAGCAATTGTTTATCAGACACACCATCTCCATTCAAAATATGGTTAAGACACCAGCATTAACGTATCTTGGTAGGTAGACTGCAACAAGATCTCTGACGATCATAATGAACTGCTTTCACTTTACATCTCCTCCAAAATATGTGGCAGGAATGTAACCCACATAGCTATACGAAACTTTAAGTAGCTCATCCAGAGGCCTATGGGTGAATGAGGTTCTATGGCCTATATTGTGCAGAAGGTCGAGATGCAAGTTATGTTAAAAAAAAAAAGCCTCTAAAGGTGTGATTCTTAATGCCCCAAAATCTCTTTGCAATGGCTGGGGCAACAAGGGAGGTTTAGGTTGGACATTAGGAAAAACTTCTTAACTTTCTTGATGGTTAATCTCTGGAATAAATCCTCAGTGAGGATTAGGGAGGTTGTGGACTCTCCATCATTGTTAGGGATGGTCTAGATGGAGCTTTGTCCTACCATGAGTGCAGGGGACTGGATCTGATGAGCCCTCAAGGTCCCTTCCAGTCCTGTGAGTCTATGATTTTATAGGAATTGGGAGATGTGCAAAATATCAAGAATGCTGATGTATTCCAAATGAACTATAAATGAGAAATAGATGAATTAGGAAGGCCAGCCAAGAAATGGTTACAATAGTCCAGCTGTAAGATGACAAGTACATAGGCAAAGATTTATCCATCTGACATGGTAAAATATCTTCAGGGTTTTTTCTTTTCTTTTTTTTTTAAATAGCAAATTGATAATGACATGATATTTTTAAGGACAGCAAAGAATAAACTGGAATACAAACAAATTCTGAACAGTTTTCTATCTGGAAGTATCCAGTTGAATTCAGAAATACTGTCTTCCAGATAATGAATCTCAGGTGCACAATACATCAGACCTATTGATCATCACCTCTTAGTAGCAAAGTTTCAGTTTTTTTCTGTATTTAATACTAAGACGAAACCTTTCTCCAGCATCAAGAAATACAGTTGCTTTCCTCACCAAAAAAGAATAAAAACAATATACATCAAATCACAGGTATAAATCTGAAAAAAAAATCCTACTAATAATAGTTGAAGCCCTGCCTGCAATACAATAATCTTTAAGGTAATAAAGTATGTGTGTCTATGCAGAGGAACTAGAAGGCTTTCTTCTCCTTACAGGAGAAAAGAATAGATCTTGCATATTAAATATACATATATTTTTCCTTAGTAAATCTTTACACCATGTTTTTGGTAGTGGGTTACTTTGAGTTCTTTTTTCAAAATGATATTAAATGATACATTTCAATGTATTTGTGAATGGGGGAGAAATTGTGCATGTGGTGGAACAGAGTTCATGGAACTCTGACAATGAAGACTGACCAGCGGTAGGAGATTTTGTGGGCAGATAGTTTCAGAATGGGGAAAGACCTGATGGTGATCAGGATTCAACCAAACAGACTGAAAAGAGGTGCATTCTGATATCCACATAAACACCAGTGCGTCTAACTGGATTAATGAATAAGGTTGTAGGTAGTTTTCAGAGAGGTAGCCATGTTAGTCTGTTTCAGCAAAAACAAGAAGGAATCTGGTGGCACTTGAAAGACTAACACACTTATTAGGGTATTAGAGCACAAGTTTTCGTGAGCTACAACTCACTTCTTCAGATACTGAAAAGGTAGGTAGTAGAGATAGCTTTGTGAATTTATATGCTGGATATCCTTAAGCCAATCATTGTATTTATTTTAAAGGGGACCCCAAGCCAGTATAGAAATTGGATGTTATAACTGCTAATGATGACTTGAAGGAAGGTAAACATTTAAATACTCAGAACCAGATTAACAAAGAAACTTATGTATGGTGATGCTGAGCATTACCATGCTTAATTTTAGGTGTCTAGAAAATCATAATAATTCACAACAATTTAGGCATGTTGGTTTTCTTTATGAGGTTTGAGAAAGTGGAGTGTTCTATAAAGGAATTCTGAAACACCAGCATGCTAAGAGTCTTCTCCCCTAAACTAGACAGTGAGAAGTACCAAAATGAGGGGGAGCACAGTGCCTAAATCCAGGCTTCAGTGTGGCACATCCCTCTGCATAGGATTCTCAGATTCAAACCCTCTCTTGGCATTAAGCACCTATGCCATTTTTGCAAGAAGCCAGAGAACGGGGGAGGACATTTGTTGTAACTGTCTCAGTATTTATACACAATGGAATAGTTTCAAATGATTAATCTTGAGCCAGAGAGATAGAATGTCACTGTTCTCTGGCATTTATAGAACCCACCTGAAAGGTGTCTATATCTCCTCTTCTGGTCACTATTTATCCAGGCTGGACAGTACAGAGAATCCCCACATTAAAATATCCCATAGCTCTGTTGTTAGACCATGTCTTCAAAGAGGTGGGAGACAACTCTTTGAATCTTTTGTCTCGATCAAGTAGAAGGATGAATTGAATCCAGGTTTTCCACAGCCCAGGTGTCATTGGGCTAAAATCCATAAGGTGGGCACTGGCACAAGCTCCTCTTCCTCTGGCCAATTTTTGAATGGAACTTGCTCAGGGGGCTGGCCTCTGAGCATGCCTAATGAATTCAGACTCTGCATAAAAGATAGCTAGGCAATGCCTATCTTGTGTGATATGTGAATCACACAGGGACTTGAGCAGGAGATAGGCATCCAATCAATACCTAGAGTGAGGCAGCAGTACTCATGCAGGACCTTAGGTATATACAGTATTCAGTAGGAATTTTGTAGAATTGCAGTGGAGCCTAAAACTGGGACTTAGGCATGTAAACAGATACATAGGTAGCTAAGGACCTTGTGAATGTGGGCTTAAACTGTCACTCTACATGAGCTTGGCCTCAAACTTTCTTTAAAAGGTCTTTGAGAAACTATCTTTGACAGCTATATTAAAGGATATCTAATAATGCTGTAAAATACAGACAAGCAATAAAAAAATCAACTGAATGCTTATTCCCAAAAATATTAACAATTTCATGTACTGCTCACTTACATATTAATCTACAAAGCTATTCCTTGTCAATGTACTTAGATGTGAAGACAGGTCAAAGAGCCTCTTTAGATGAGAAATAAATTCTTTCCAGATTACATGCATTTCTTCTTTTTTCCCCAATTGTTTTATATATAGAACGTTCATATGAATACATCCCATACTTGCAATAGGATATACATACCTAGCTTTTCAACCTTCTAGGGATAAAACTCTTTGGACAGCCAAGAGCTATTGAAATGCATTTAATAAAACACTTCATATACAAATGTATTTAGCTAAAATATAGCTGCAAAAATAGTTCTGAGTCATCTAGTAACTTGTAATAATATATACCATTTCTAACATTTTAAACAGAAGGGCACTGCTAGATAATGTATGTTAAATTGCCACTTTGATACCTCTCTTGCCAATGCACCATTATCCATCCATATCTGAACAACTGCTCAGGAGTCAAATTAAATCTTTGAATGATTTTACATTGTAAATTCATTTTAGCTTCAATGGCAGATTTGTTGTAATGCCAAATACATTTGCCCACTGTCTGCTGCCAAATCATTGTCTGAGTTTGCAAAGCCTATGCTCAACTTGATTGTGCTTGTCTTCTGTAAGGCAGTAACTTTTGAGAACCACCGTATCTGATTAATTCCAAAATTTCAGGGAATGCAGTAAGTGTCAATGAGCCAAAACTTGTTGCTTCTGGAGAAATTTGTAAAACTGGAAAGAAGAAATGGGGGGAGTGAGGTCTCAATGTGCTTATGAGGGAGGAGGGAGTCCCTGCTGTATACAATGAACCTGTAGAACAATCATGTGTGCAACCCTCTAATAATGTCATATGTTTAACTCAAATAATTACTTTCCCACATATAATTTACCTCCAATAAATAATTATTTGCCTATTTATTATTTCAAGTTACTAGAAGACTCAGAACTGTTTTAACTTACCTATGCATCTCTATTTAGAAGTTTGAAAGACACATCTTCAAGAAAATAGTCCAATTGATATCACATAAATTTGAGATTAGATGAGAGGAGGATGCAAATTTCAATGCTGAAAAAGCCATAGGAGATTATTCAATTTATGTAGATATTGATGAATGCAGATGGCTCTGCTAGTCTGTGTTGAGTGTGTTGGTGAGCCAGCTATAGCTCCCTAATCCTCAGAAGAAGGTCAGAGGAAGCCAGACAGCCCTAGTTTCACACTATTTTACAATCCATACCATAATGGACACTGTCAATGAAGCAGCACACTGCTCACACTCAAACTATTTATGCTGGGAGAGACACAGACTGGATACAGCAGAGAAGCATGAAAAGAGAGTTCATAGAATCATAGAATCATGGAGCTGGAAAAGACCTCAGAAGGTCATCAGGTCCAGCCCCCTGCTCTAGGCAGGACCAATCCCAACTAAATCAACCCAGCAAGGTCTTTGTCAAGCCGAGACTTAAATACCTCTAGTGATGTAGACTCCACTACTTCCCTAGGTAACCCATTCCAGTGCTTCACCACTCTCTGGGTATGTCTACGCTTGCCACCCTAGTTCGAACTAGGGTGGCTAATGTAGTCATTCGAACTTGCAAATGAAGCCCGGGATTTAAATATCCCGGGCTTTATTTGCATGGTCCCGGGCGCCGCCATTTTTAAATGCCCGGTAGTTCGAACGCCCTGCCCGCGGCTACACACGGCACGGTCTGGGTAGTTCGAACTAAAGCCCCTAATTCAGACTACCATTACTCCTCATTTCAGGAGGAGTAACGGTAGTCCGAATTAGGGGCTCTAGTTCAAACTACCTAGCCCGTGCCATGTGTAGCCGCGGGCAGGGAGTTCAAACTACTGGACATTTAAAAATGGCGGCGCCCGGGACCATGCAAATAAAGCCCGGGATATTTAAATCCCGGGCTTCATTTGCAAGTTTGAATGACTACATTAGCCACCCTAGTTCAAACTAGGGTGGCTAGTGTAGACATACCCGCCTAGTGAAATGGTTTTTCCTAATATCCAACCTGGACCTCTCCCACTGCAACTTGAGACCATTGCTCCTTGTTCTGCCATCTGTCACCACTGAGAACAGCCTTTCTCCATCCTCTTTGGAAACTCCCTTCAGGAAGTTGAAAGCTGCTGTCAAATCCCCCCTCACTCTTCGCTTCTGCAGACTAAACAGACCCAACTCTCTCAGCCTCTCCTCATAGGTCATATACTCTAGCCCCCTAATCATTTTGGTTGCCCTCCGCTGGACCCTCTCCAATGCATCCACATCCTTTTTGTTGTGGGGGGCCCAGAACAATACTCCAGATGTGGCCTCACCACAGCCAAATAAAGGGGAATAATGACATCTCTGGATCTGCTGGCAATGCTCCTCTTAATGCAACCAAATATGCCATTAGCCTTCTTGGCTACAAGGGCACACTGTTGACTCATATCCAGCTTCTCATCCACTGTAACCCCCAGGTCCTTTTCTGCAGAACTACTACTTAGCTGGTTGGTCCCCAACCTATAACAATGCTTGGGATTCTTCCATCCCAAGTGCAGGACTCTGCACTTGTCCTTGCTGAACCTCATCAGATTTTTTGTGGCCCAGTCCTCCAATTTGTCTAAGTCACTCTGGACCCTATCTCTGCCCTCAAGCGTATCTACCTCTCCCCCTAGCTGAGTGTCATCTGCAAACTTGCTGAGGGTTGAATCCATCCCTTCATACAGGTCATTAATAAAGAGATTGAACAAAACCGGTCCTAGAACTGAACCTTGGGGCACTCCGCTAGAAACCGACCGCCATCCTGACATCGAGCCATTGATCACTGCCCGCCGGGCCCAGCTTTCTAGTCAGCTTTCTATCCATCTTACCGTCCATTTATCCAATCCATGTTCCCTTAACTTGCTGGCAAGAATATTGTGGGAAACCGTATCAAAAGCCTTGCTAAAGTCAAGGTATATCACATCCACTGACTTTTCCATGTCCACAGAGTCAGTTACCTCATCATAGAAGCTAATCAGATTGGTCAGGTACGACTTGCCCTTTGTGAATCCATGCTGACTATTCCTAATCACTTTCCTCTCTTCCAAGTGCCTCAAAATGGATTCCTTAAGGATCCATTCCTTAAGGTTCCTACTGAAATCTGTAAGTAAAGCTGATCAAAAAATTGCCAGTGGAATGTTTGCCCAACAAATCAAAGCTTCCTGTGGAAGTGTGTCAATTTTTAAAATTATGAAAGAAAGAAAGAAAATATTTAGATAATGTCAAGCTCTTCTATTTCAACATTTTTAATGGCATATTTAGAATTTTCATTTGAAAATGACTTCTTTGAAATGTGTTTCCTTTTATATTATACATTATGATATTAAATACAAAGTTAAAATAAAAAGTTAATGTCAGAAAATAATAAACTAGATCACATATAACATAATCAAGGCTCTCAGAAAGGTAAGATCCATGCTACATCCAGAACTCCTGAAATCTAGAGAGCTCAGTGGATGTAGCATTTATTTTATACTCAACATTTTATTTTAAAAAATGTGTTACCAAAGATCAAGAAAATATAGCAATTTAAGCCTTCAGTTTGGTTTCTTCACAGTCATTAATCCCATTTGGAAATATTGTTCAATAGTGTCATCAGTTCTAAACCTAGGTTGAACAGAGAGGCCTAAAAGTTCATGTGCCTAAAGGAAAGACAAATATCTGAGCTAAAGCAATGTGCTCACGGAGTTTGTATGAAGGAGGAAAAGAAACACGTAGACAATAATACATTTGGAATATACGTAGTTGCTTTTTCTTTGTTTGTTTTCTAAGATACATACCAAAGAGTATTAGGGATAGAATTAGTGTAAAAATCAGCATCAAAGACAAACCATGCAGGTTTGTAAAGCACAGAGTCCAGCATTTAATCCTGAATTTCTTATTTAGGGTAGTGATACCTGTGAAGGATATAACTTGTGTTTGAGACTTTACATTTTGCTGGAAAGGGTTTTAGAAAACTTGGTATGAAACAGGCTGCTAATTGACTTTATCTGGAATAGGTACCTGTCAGAAATATCATCTAATTGTTCTGTCATAAAATCAGTTAATATTTAAATGTAATGTATGCATATAGGCAATGAAAATAAGTATATACATATACAGTAAGAATTCTTTTCCACTTATCAACTAGAATCAGCTTTCAAATATTGTTTACACAATAAAAAATAATACATCAAGAAGCAGGGAGTAGCCTAGATATGGCAAGAGACATTTTGATGAATATTCAGTCAGGAACAATTTGTCATACTATTTCAAGGCAGAGCTCCTTTAAATTATGTAGAACATGTCTTCAACAACTATGCTTCTGACACAGAATGAATAAAGCATTGGCAGCTCATTAGCTTGCTGCAAACGGTGTGGAAGAAACACCTCCCTGTAAGAGCCTTTACTTGTGAACTATATTGAAAACTGATCTAAACTCAAAATTATCCAGTGTGAGAGCATCCACAGTGCTGCTATATGTATCAGCAAATAAAGGTATACATTAAACCATAAAATCAAAGTTAAAATAATTACAGAGTAATAGCTGGGTAAATCTGCATCAAGGTTATCCCAATGGAAATCACACCAGACATACTTACCTTAAAAGCCTTAGGGAATCTGTGGGATTCCAAGGTCCTCTGTGTAGATTTCCCCATCAAGTCTGGCCATCAGCACTCCTTCTTCACTTCTAGCAGCAGAATCTAAAGGAACCAAGTTATTAAGGGTCAGTAGGTGCTGAAGACCCTTTTAGAGGCAAATGCCTTCCTTTGGGGGGCTAAGCATAAAAGACAATACATTCACAGGCAGTATTATTTTTCTTGGTCAATTCCACAAGGCTGGAGGATGAAATGCTGTATTCACTTACATCCTGTTCCTTTCTCTCTATTTTTCACACTCCATTAATTCTTCCCTTGCCCACAAATTCCCTGCCCCAATACCATATGTCCAGGAGCTATTAAGACAGATTTTCCACATGGGACAATTCAACACATGGAGGGTCCCCTGAGTATGCAGAGCTGGGGTGCCATTTTCTTATCATCCTCAGGATATCTTAGAGGATCTTCCAAGGAAGTGCATTTTCTTCGTCCTCTTTAGTTCCTTCAACATTGAGTCATTCCATTGTTCTTTTACATTTGTCATATCACTGATGTATTTCAGGTCACTTTTCATTACCTGACCTGTCAGCCTCTCTTGCTACATCCAGATTATTGGCCTGTCTCTCAGTGATTCCTAATCTATATTATATTTATCAACCATCTCTACAAGCCATCTCTGACTTCCCCTTAAATTAAACTTTTATTTTCTACTACACTTGATTTCCTAGATTCCCTCATTGGCAATTGTTCTGAAAATATCCCAGTCTCTTTCCACCTTTTCTCTATTTTTCAACTATCTGTAATTTTTGTCATGTCTATATTACACTCAGTATATTGTCTTAAGGTATGCAACTCCAGCTATGTAAATAAAGTAGCTGGAGTTGTCATATCTTAAGCCGAACGTGGTGCCATCTTCACAGTGGGAGGTAGATGGGAGCAAACTGCGAGGAGTACCAGTGCTGACTGGGGGCACCATCAATGTTTGAGTTAGTGAGTCTTTACTAGATCCACTAAATTGAATGCCAGAAGGTCTATCTCTGGTACATAAGTATAGATGTGGCATTATAGTTTCAATTTTTACTTTGGTTTAATTTTCTACTTTTAGGAACAAATCCTGCTACTTCACGACTTGCCTTTATGTCTCAAGCTATGTTTATACTATGAAATGTGGTCAAATTATTTATTTAAGTTGACATTTAGCTTCCAATTTTATGAGGTCGATTCTGCATATCCCCACAATGCACTTTCAGTCAGTGGAGTGCTTCTTTACTAGCAAGGCTCACGTGCACTCACAGAACTATGCACTGTGGGCAGCTATCCCACTTCTCCTATGGCTGTCTGGAATTCGAGTTAGGCTCCCAAAGCCTGATATGACAAAAACAAGGAAACAAACAGAGCGGTGGGACTCTGGGTTATGCAGCTATGGGGTGAGTAGCCTTGTCTACGGAGCTTTTGAATGCATAAGGGCACTTTCCTGGAACATTTCTTTCCCCAACCCAGAAGCACAGTGATACCAAAATGAGACTAGCCCTGATAATTAAGAAGCTGTGGTGGGGTCATAGACAGAATGCATATTGTTATCTTGGCATCAGACCACTTTTCAAAGAATACATAAACCACAAGGATACTTCCCATTGCTGTTGCAAACAATAGTGAATAACGAGGGCCAAATAACAAGGGATGGCTGGGAAAGGTGCATGATGCATACATTGTTAGGAATTTTGGTCTCTTCAGAAAGCTGCAAGAAAGAACTTTCTTCACGTACTGGAAAATTATCACTAGTGATGTTGAGATACCAATAGCTATCCATGGAGACCCAGATTACTACTTGCTCCCATGGCTCATGAAGCCATACACAGACAGCCTGGAGGAACAGTTCAACCACAGTCTGAGCAAGAGCAGAATGGTGATAGAATGTGCCTTTGGGCATTTAAAAGCACATTGATACAGTTTTACCTCAGTGAAAACAATATCCCCATTGTTGCTCCTTGTTATGTGCTTAATACTATGTGGGAAGCGGGAAAAGTTATTTCTGGAAGGATATGAGGTTGAAACATAATGACTGGCAGCTCATTGTGAGCAGTCAGACACCTGGGCAATAAGAAGAGCACATTGAGGCACATAGCATCTCCAGGAAGCTTTAAAAACCAGTTTCATTAATAACCCAACTTTGATGTGACTGTTACGTGGTTAGTCCTTACCATACTGCTTCCTTTCTTGCATATACTACCCTGTAAACTAAACCCCTGCTTATAACTATGTGTGGAGTGAATAAAGAGCCTCTTGCCCTCAATCCATGCACTTCTAATTAGCGAACACACACACTGAAAAATAACAGAAATTAATAGGAAAGATAACCCCGGTTTAAGAGCCTGATAACAAAGCAGGAGGAACAAGGATACATTGTTTACATTTGCTCTGTGTAACAATCAAAGCTGTGTGAATGAAAACCTTCTGCTCCTTTTAATCATCACCTGGAGTAGAGTAGAAGGGATGCCTGAGCCACTGTAAGATCTGTAGCACAGCTTTGTGTGTGGGGCCCTTAGTGGCCACACAAGGGAGAGAGGGAGCTAGGAGGAGAAGCCGGGGGGAGGGGGCAGGAGCAGGTGCAGGTGCAGTGCACTGTGGAAGGAGCAAGTGTGTCCGGGGTGGGGCGTGTGAAGGCGTGCATGAAGCCACTTGTCAGGTGCTGCTGGGGTCCCCTCCACTTCCTTCACCCCAGAAAATCCAGTGTAGGGGCTCAGTGTCCTTTGCCTCACCGCACTTGACCGGGAGCAGATGCTGCCCAGAGAGTGCAGGCATGACCATGTGCCATTTGCAGTACTGCTGTGTGTGTGCCCATGACCCCATCCTTCTTATTGGTGTCTTGTAATGGGAACATGGCCCACCACGGGGGTCAGGAGTAAGGCAGGCCTCTCCAGAAACTCTGTGGGTATGTCTAGACTACATACCTCTGGCGACAGAGGCATGTAGATTAGGCTACCCGGCATAGGCAAATAAGTGGGGATTTAAATAATCCCCGCTTCATTAAAATAAACATGGCTGCCGCGCTGTGCCGACGATCAGCTGATCCGGCACAGCGCGGTAGTCTAGACACGGATCGGTCGGCTGGGGAAGCCTTTGCCGACCGATCCCTTATGCCTTGTGAAACGAGGCTTACAGGATGGGACTCCCTTTCCTCCTCCTCTGCCTCTACTTCTTAGTCCACAGGCCTGTCCTCCGGCATGCTCACAATATGTGGCTCCAGGCTGGAGTCAACAACAAGGGGGAGGAAGGGAGCAACCACCCTCCCAGGACGTTGTGCAGCTGCTTATAATAGTGGCATGATTGGGGTGCCACCCCTGAGTGGTAACACCCCTCCCTGGTCTTCGTGTATGCCTGATTGAGTTCTTTAATTTTCACGAACACCTGTTCATGGGTGCGTATGTTGCCCTTCTGGCCCACAGCAGGTGTAGACATTCACATTCCTGCATCTAATGTGGAGTTCCTGGAGGTTAGCCTCTTTTCCCCAGACCTCAATGAGATCCAGGATCTCTGCATCGGACCAGGAAGGAGCCCTCCTCATCTGCCCCTGGGCAGGGGATCTAGAGCTGGCTGCTGGCTTGCTTGCAACTGTGTGTGTGTGGGGGGGGGGGGCTTGGTGGGAGCTCAGGGGTCTGCCATGCTATTAGGGAAGGCAGAGCAGGGCACTGCAGTGTGGCACAGAGCTATCAGGGCCTTTTTTGTGCCACAAACTGTTTCCCCTGTGGCTGTACTTTAAAGGCTGCAGGGGAAGGGAAACTATACAGTTCTGAGGGGTGTGGACAGAGTGGACTATTTTGCAATAACCGCAACTGCCCTGTCCACTCACACCCTACTTCAAAATAACTATTTCAAAATAGGTGTTATTCCTCATGAAATTAGGGTTTATTATTTTAGAATAAGAAGTCTGTTATTTTGAAATTATTTCAAAATAATGGGCTTGCTATGTGGATGTTCACCTTATTATTTCAAAATAACATTATTTATTTCAAAGTAACACTGCAATGTGGACGTGCCCTAAAACACCTCCTGGAGGCCAAATCCCTTCAAGTTATATAGTGCTATGTCTACACTATTCCAAAGTCTATCCAGGAAAGTCAACTCAAGAGCTTTGCTTCTAGCAGAAGTGAAGTACAAGATTCAATTGAAAATGCCTTTTAAGATGGCAGGAAGGGCATGGTAGTTTGGATATTAATTTTGAAATCAACCTAACACAACTAATTTCAATTTAACACTGTAGTGTAGACCAGGCCTCAGTTGCAGTCACAATACTACTGTTTCTCACTTCACAGAAGAGAAAGCCACCATCTTATTCTATTACATACTTGAAGAGTAAAATAAATCTTGCTCCCACAAGGAGTCTTATGTTCTCTAGTGCACAGATCAGAATTTGCCAGTCATTTGCATTGTGATACCTAGCTAAATACACAAAAGTCCTTCAGTGAATGTTTTCTATTTATGAAAGAATATGTATGAAAAAAATCATGTATACACATATCAAAAAAGAGTAAGAAAAAGAGAAGGAATATCTGAGCGAAGTTAGAACATGAGGCCAAATGAATTTGAGTCAGCAGACATAAGGACTATAACTGCTGAGTCCTGATTAATTTATTCCATTAGTTTTCACTATCAAATAAACTGAAGTTCAAATTATCAGCTTTAGTGTTTAATTTTTTTTCTACTCAAGCAATTATTCATATTTATAGAGTCCTGCCTCTTGTTGAGAGCAAAATGCTGATAGAGATACCTAAGAGAAAAGGAGAAAATTTAGAGGAATATGTAATTACATTTAACAAGCTGATGCAAGACATTATTTAAAGGGTTTTAAGTCTCGTCCTGAAAAAGCCCTGGCTAGGATGATTTAATTGAGATTGGTCCTGCTTTGGGCAGGGGGCTGGACTCAATGATCTCCTGAGGTCTCTTCCAAACGTATGATTCTATGTAGAAATAACTCTGATACACCATAATTGTCTCTTAGCTCTAACTTCTGAAATAAGACATATTCCAAATTTGAAAAGTCAGTGAAAAATAAACAGGAGAAATATCAGTTAAAATTTTCTTATTACTCCTTTCTCTACACTATTTTCTCACTTTAAAAAAAACATTTCTAGTAAGATATTTGAATAGGTATTTTTAGAGCTGCTAATTGCACCTTTTCTTTAGCAAGCAAACAATTTCAAATGTTTAGAAAATGTTCAGAAAATGTCAGTTTGCCAAAAGTCTCACAGAAATATGTCCTTTTGGAGTAAAGTTTGTTTCAAAGTAAAATGGAAAATAAATAATTTGTTAAGATAAAATAACATTATGTATCTCATTTTCAGAATACAATATTAACATTTTCCATTTCAAACTTTTTTTTTAACTTTTTTATAATACAATATTGTCACAGTTTCAGTGCAACTGCCCTTTAGTTTTCTCAGGCTATGTCTAAACTGCAAGCTTCTTTTGGAAGAAGCTTTTCCGGAAGAGATCTTCCAGCAAAACTTTTTTCTAAAGAGAGCGTCTACACAGCAGAAGCTCAACAAAAAAGTGATCTGCTTTTTCGAAAGATGGTGTCCGGATTGATTAGAGGCTATCTCGCATTTCAGTTGTGATTACTGTAGACCAAGTGGCCATCAGGGAACCTGTGCTTTTTCCTGGAGGCCTCTTTTAAAAAAAAAAAAACGCTCTCTTCCGTGTCCACACACGCCTTTTTCTGAAAAAGCTTTTTCGGGAAAAGGCTTCTTCCTCTTAGAAAGAGGTTTACCATTCTTTTGACTTTCTATCGAAAACCCCCTCCATTCTTTCAACTTTCTGTCAAAAGAACACAATAGCAATGTAGACATAAGTGTAGTTTTTCCAGAAAAACAGCTATTTTTCCGGAACAAATCTACAATGTAGACATACCCTCACTGTGATCCATTCCAGGAGTTCCAGTTAGACCTTAGGTCTTCAGCCATACTCTGTCTCTGTGAGAGACTTTTGTCCCATCCCTGTCTGGTTAGGGAATTTTAAATCTTCCTAGCTGCCGGCGCTATACTGTGATATCCTCAGCTAACCTTCCTAAAAAGGCCATTGATCTTTCTCTCTCTGAGTGCTATGAAGAATGTGTTGCCAGACTCTATAAATTATCACACAGCTTTTTCTAAGCAAGTATGTTTATCCTTAAGATAAAAGATTTCCATAAATTGCATATAAAACAATAAAAAGAATCTATGTACACACTGAAAAAGGTTACTGGAAGTCACTTACAATTGCAACATAGAGCTCTAGCAGGTGTCAGTAAAGTTTGGACCTCCTTGGTCTGGCACCCTGCGGACCTGACCTATCCCGAATGAGGGAATTTGTTCACAGGACACTGCTCCTCCTTCCAGCTGGCTCTGCTCCAGCCCTGATGCTCTGGCTCACTTCTGCCAGCTGGCTGGGGCTTTCAGGGGACAGAGACCCCCAGCTGCCACTGCCCTGCTTCTGTCAGGGACAGGGTTCTGTGGCTGTTCCGTTGCTGCCATGCTGGGTCGGGGCTCTGTGGCTGCCCCACTGCTGCTGAGCCAGACCAGGGCAGCCCTGATGCTGCCGCACCCAGTTGGGGCTCCCCGGGATGCTGCTCACCAGTCCCGATGGTGGGGCTCCCTGCCGCTGGACTCCCAACCAGCTCACACACCCAGGCACCGGGGCTCTCTGCTCCAGTAACATCCGTAATTCTGTTAGACCACAGATTTCACTGCACCAGGGAGTCCCAGATTTAGGAGGTTCAACGTGTACTTCAAACCCCATAACAGCATTTTCCCCCCATGGTTGCAAGTTCAAAGTATTCATGATTCTCTTTAAATCAGGTCCTGAAACAGTTTAAGCTCTAAAACAACTTTTTTTTGTCTGTTGGTCTCTGCAGAACGCAATTTAATCTGAAAATGCGATCCTCCCCAGGGGGTGATTAGTAATTAATTTGCCTTAATCATCTCCTATTTTTTTCACTTACTGAATGAACTTTCTCTCCATGGAGTACATACAATCCTGCACCCATAGAATATGGACTCTTAAAGATAATGTAAAAAGTTGCCCTATCTGCCACAAATATAACTTCTACAGGTCAAAATTAAAACAAAATGTTAGATTCTATTTAGAAAAAAACATTCCAATGACTCAAAATATTTTTTTAGATTTTACTTTGTAGGCAATTTACTATTTTTTGTTTTTGTTCCATTTTAGAGTGGTAAAACCATGAAACCCTGCAGAACAGTGGAGCAGGGGGTGCACAAATAATACCAGGTGTACCTCAAACTAGAATGGTTGCACTTAAAGCAGATCAAGTGTGCCTTCTCTATCACTATTCATGCTGCCACAGCTATCTACACCTGTGCTAGCTCAATGAGAATTAGTGTGAGTATGTGTACAAGAGCACCAAAGTCACACCCCTCCCAACACCCTACTGTAGCTATAGCCTTAAAGTGAATTTATGTGGATACCTTCTTAAATATATTCTGATTTTTCTTTCCTCTTTCCTAGCTATTTATATAAAAATGGGATTTGTTGTTGGACATCCATTGACTTCTGCTGCTTTTGCCGCATCTGAAGACAGAATCTGATTTATGACTGTTCATTTGGTTGCTCTGCAAATTATGATGATGTCATAAACATCAGATTATTACTTTAGGCTGAGAATAGGCAGTAGCAGCAGATGGACTCTTGAGAAACAAAGATTCAGTTTTCATGCAAATGTTCTTAGTAATCAAGAATAGTGGAAGAGAAATATAGAAAAAATAAATAATATATAAAGAGAATGGCTTGTACACAGAATGTTTTTCAAAGTCAGTTGCTCTTAAAGCAAAGCAGAATAAAAAGACTCATGAGAGACATTACATGATTCAATTACTGCTCTGTTCAACTAAATGTATTTTATGTAAATTCTAATCTAAGTCCATCAATTAAACTATATGATATGATGCTATACATAAGTACTGTAAGTGTATTTTGAAAGAAAACAGTGCACAGAAATATCTCAAGAAAGATGTGTTGGAATTGGAAAAAGTTCAGAAAAGGAAAATAAAATAACTATCAACATGGAATAGCTCCCATATGAGGCAAGATTAATAAGATTGGGACTTTTCACCCCAAAAAAGACAGTTATTGGAGGATACAATAGAGATCTATAAAATTATGACTAGTGTGGAGAAAATAAATAAGGAAGTGTTATTTTGTCCTCATACCACAAGAACTAGGAGTCACCAAATATAATTAACATGCAGAAGGTTTAAAATACATAAAAAGAAAGATTTCTTCAGACAATGAACAGTCAAACTGTGGAACTCTTTGCCAGAGGATGTTGTGAATGCCAAAGCTATAACAAGGTCAAAAAAGGACTAGATAAATTCATGAGAAGAGGTCCATTGAGGCTTTTAGGCAGGATTGGCAAGGTTAGTATCCAAGGTTCCCTGTAAACTGCGTGGCCACACTGCCCTTTTCTGAGCCCTGCACAGAGGTTTAGAGCTCCTTGCACAGGCAGGGAGCTCAGTTGATCAGCTGGGGAAAAGGGCGCCAGGTACTTGCTCCCTCATGGTGGAGGAGCAGAAGCAACAGCAGCTGATTGCTATACTGGCTCCAGCCTGTACTCTGGTCCTCCCTTCTTCCCTTTTCTCCCCTCCCTCCCCCTCAGAGAGTCTGTACTCAATGGTGTGAGCAAGTTCTCCAATCAGGGAGGCAGGAAGTACTTGGAAGATCCAGCTGAAGCTGCCAGCTGAAGGGGAAGAGGGATCTGTGCTTCATTACCGGTCATGTGGAAAACAGCTGGGTAAATTACAGACACTGACAGATAGGATCAACTTCTTTGCCTCTTTCCCAAATCTCCCCTGCCCTGTGAACTGCTAACAGATCAGCAGCCTCCCCACTTCCTGCTTCTCCCCAGTCCTCTCTTTGGGAAACTGGCTGGGCTGGGATCCCCTGTGTTACACTCCCCTGCTGTGTGTATGTGTGTGTGTATGTATGCCACATTTTCATGATTACATTTCAAACAAAGTTTACATAAGTGTTAATAGCTTAAGGTAAGAAAGAAAAAGATTCTTTTAACAGAATTTTTTTGAGTGTTGCCAATATCTAATCTTAATGATTTTTAAAAATCCTGTGTTACTAATTAATTCATGGTAAATTATATTGCATTAGTAGCAAGTACTAGGAGTGATGCTAGCTGTTTTGTAGTATGAAACCTTATTTTCAAGGTCTTTGAAACATTCATTGGTCTGTTAGAAAGGATGATGATACATGTACTCTAAGATCTCAGAGGGGTAGCTGTGTTAGTCTGTAACGAAAAAAAAAACACAAAAAAATGGTCCTGTAACACCTTAAACAAAGAAAAATATATAAATAGTATCTTGAGCATTTGTGGGCACACCCAGCCAAGGGTAGGGTTAATTTTGTTTTTATTTGATTTCATATTAAATAATCATAAGCATTACTTCTTGTTAATTATCCCTTGTTTTAATATATTTTCTTCCACGCCTATGGGCTATTTAAATATATATATTCATATCTATGTTTTTTGTTTGTACTGGTGGGTGCACATCCACACACTACCTCAAGATTAGTATTGCACATAAGAAAGTTCAACCCCCCAAAAGAAAATTCAACCCTCCTAAAGATGGAAAATCTTAAAGGAAACACTCTGGCTACGTTTACAATGCCTCTCTTGTGCAAGAAAATATGCAAATGAGGTGAAGTGGTGAATATTGCCACACCTCATTTGCATACTTAATGAGCCACCATTTTGCTCAAGGGGCTTTTGAGCAAAAAGGAGCTGTCTACACAGCTTGCGCACGAGCCGTTCTTCCTGAAAATAAGCGGCACAATGCCCCTTGCGCAAAAATGGAGGCTCATTAAGTATACAAATGAGGCATGGCAATATTCGTCACTATGCCTTATTTGCATATGTTCTTGCACAAGAGAGTGCAATGTAGATGTAGCCGTGGTATATGCATGGATGGCTAGATGTGAAGGTTGGGTAATGGGATGTTTGAAGCGGTATGTACTATAGAAGGAAGATGACCTGAGATGAATTATTACCAGATGTTTCCCAGCTGTATAAATAAATTTGTGGCCTAGTAAACTATAAGCTCATTGTCTTGTCTTTTGTATGGCAGTGTCTGGGAAAAGAACAGCTTTCTTTTGCTCCAACATAATTTCTCAATAATGTTATTATACAGGTTGGACCTCCCTGGTCCAGCACCCTCTGGACCTCACTGGTCCTGGATGAGAAATTTTGCTGGACCATGGGAGGTCATTTCAACTGCTTCTCCCCCATCTCACTTTTGGCTCTCCCTCACCATGGTCTGGCTGATAGCCTCCCAACTGTCCTGCCCCCTCCCTCACCACAGGTCCCTCCACATGCAGGGCTTCTGGCTCCACAGGGCAGCCCTGGTACCCCGGGACCGTTGAGCTGCTGGGTGGCAGCCTCATAACTGGAATTCAGTTGCGCTGTCTGGTGGCAGCCCCATTGCTAAACTTCAACCCCTCTGGGCAGCCCTGCTGTCTTCTGGCATTCCTGACTGTGCTGCCGAGTGGTAAACCCACTCCTGAGCTCCTGCCTCCACTGATGGGCAGCTCAGCTGTCAAGCGCCTGGACCTACTGCTGGGCAGCCCTGATGCCTCCCAGATCCCACTGGGCAAATGCATACATTTGTTGTATTCAACATTTCTCATTCTTTTATGTATATCTTCTAAGAATATGTAAAGAGGCTTGAGATATACAAAAAGGTATGCACTGAAAAATAAAAAAATCATCTTGTCACATACTGCACAATAAAAATTTATGTTTGCTATGTCTCTTTCCTAGCTACATAATGGGAATTCCATTTCCTGGTGAGCTCTTGACACAAAAGAGGCTTATGCTATTACTATGTGATAGACCTTATATAATAGCAATTCTATACAATTTGGTTCCTTCCTTGAAAAACTCTTTCATTCCCACCAGCCTTTATTGATCATTTTTCAATCAATTGACCAAAGTCTTTTACAAAAACACAAATGCTAGACATGATAATGAGAATTCTTGACCCTTTTCAATTGAATACTTGACCATGTCAAAGTGAACATTCAACACACCTACAACTTCATCACTAGCAGTAATTACAATCAATAAACAAGCTAACTCCTAATGCACTTTGAAGGATTGAGACAAGAGAGATTGCACAGGAGATATGAGGAGACAGGGTTATATGTACTGTATATATGTGGCTGAATAAACGGAATTGTTATATTAGGGACCTTTAAGTGCCACACCTGAATTCTGAACTCTAAACTATCAATCTGCAGCTTCAAATTGTTGTAATTAAAAACAATAATAAATCAACCTGCTAGAAAAATGCCATTCTTTCATCCTAAAAGGAATTTTTGTTGTTGTTTCTCTCCTCCATCTAATTCCATTCTAATTCCATTCGTACATGGTACAGAAATGGATAGTTGGCCTTCACTGAAAGGTGGTTGCATTCAGCATCCTTTCAAGATCAGCTTCCTAAAATAATAGTATAACAGAGAGTGTATTCAGATATTTTATCACATATCCTTTGCCACACTCCTTCTCTAGTGGTACTGAGACAACTTGCAGAGAGAATAATGGGTTTGCTCTCTAGCTTTAGCTACCAGCCAGCTAGCTTTTAGCTCATGCAGTAGAGGTTGATGCACTAAGCTCCAGGGGCATACTTTTCTAGTCTACACTAGAAAAATATTTCAAAATATCTTATTTCAAAATAATAACTCCCGAAATAACTATTTCAAAATAGTGTGTCCACACTACAGGGAAGCCTTGAAATTAGTCCAAGGTAGGCTCCCTTACTGTGGATTCGCTACCTTGACTTAGAGCCCCAGGAAACACTGAGGAGTTATTACTTTGAATGACTCTGGGGAGTAGTTATTTCAAAATAGCAACAGTGGAGCATCCACACTAACATTATTTTGAAAAAACTATTTCAAAATAAGCCTTATTCCTTGTATAAAGCAGGAGTTATTATCTTGAAATAACGAGCCCCTTACTCCAAAATAGCAGTTTTGGTAATATGGATGCTCTGCTTGTTATTTTCAAATAACTTCCTAGTTCCAGAGGTCCCAGGTTCAATTCCACATGTTGATGTTGCAAGTGGGAGTTCATCTCTTGTGAAATTACATTTGAAGCAATATATGATAAAATGTGTAATATTCACTGATATTAGAAGATTTGTTGAATTTTAAAAACTTGGTAAATTTGTCATTTAAAAGTGTGCTTTAGAAAAAAAATGATGTTAAACATTTATTTAGACCATACATAATTGTTTCATGGCTGTCATGTTTATTACCACTCTAAAGTCTGTGTTGTTTGAAGGACAGAGAGATTAAGTCCTAATGTAGACTGATTTTAGAATCCCCATTTTAAACTTCTAAAAATATTGAAGAATTTACATTATTTAAAAATCAGATTGGAGCCCTGTATACACAATGAGAATATTCTCTGGTTCTCTCAATCTCTAATTGTTGATTCATGAGCTCCTGCTTCCTTGAAGTGGCACTGCTTTGCTGCTTCTCCTTCATTTTTTGCTCTCCTTTTTATACTCAGTAAAATGCACATAATTCTACATCCTCATCGTCCTTAGCCTGTTAGCCACCTTTAACATGAAGACAAGGTATGGTGAGGTAATATTTTTTTATTGGGCCAACTTCCCTTAGTGAGAGAGACAAATCCTCAAGAAACAAAACAGCTCTTCTTCTGATCTCCTTTGACACCGTCAGTCACGCTGTTCTTTTAGAAATCTTGTCCCCTTTTAATTTCAGTGACTCTCTCCTCTTCAGTTTCTCCTCCTATCTCTTTAAATGCTCCTTGGACTTGTTCTTCAGCAGATCCTCCTCATCCTCTCTCCACATTTCTGTGGGGGTTCCACAGACCTCTGTGCTTATGTAACCCAAACACCTAGGCTATGTCTATACTGCACCCGTTTTGCACAATAAATATGCAAATGAGGCTAAGCGTTGAATATCGCCGAGCCTCATTTGCTTAATTAGCACCCACTTTTTGCGCAAGAGGCTTTTGTGCAAAAAGGAGCCATCTACATGGCTCCTTTTTGTGCAAAAGACCCCTCTTGCACAAGAACCATTCTTCCAGAAAAAAATGTGGAAGAATGGCTCTTGCACAAGAAGGGTTTTTTTTGTGCAAAAAGGAGCTTAGATGGCTCCTTTTTGCGCAAAAGCCTCTTGCACAGAAAGCGGGTGCTCATTAATTACGCAAATGAGGCTCGTGATATTCCACACTTAGCCTCATTTGCATATTTCTTGCGCAAAATGGGTTCAGTATAGACATACCCCTAGTGTGGTTCACTGTCCCATGTAGTGACACTTAGACCACTTACAGCCAGAGATAAGAACAAGGGAGCTCTCCAGACTAAGCTGAGAGCTAGCTGGCTTTAGAGCTCAAGCTATAGAGGCTCCTACACTGAGGTCCCAGGCTCAAATCTGCCTGGTGGTGGTTACAGTTGCTGTTTTTATCTGTGGGTAATCTCATCCACAAACACAATCACACATTCATCAAACACCATCTCTGTGCATGACTCACAGATCTACCTCTCTGATGTAGGTGTGTCTGCCTTTGTACAAAATAGAATCTTCATCTGTCTTTCTGACATTTACTCATTGATGTCTAGCCACCAGGTTAAGCTTCACGTGGCTACTGAGTTCTTGATTTTCCTCATTCTCCCCAACCCCCCAGTGCTGCCTTCTTTCTCTGTCAATGTTGATGGTGCCACCATTCTGCATCCTTGATTCTGACCTGCCCCTAGGTCCTCACAATCAGGATGTCTTGCTGGTTCTTTCTATATAACATCTCTGTCATACAGGCTTTCTTGTCCAACCACACTGCCAGAACGCTTGTGCAGGCTCTCCTCATCTCGTGCCTGAACTACTGTAATATCCTTTTCTCTGGCCTTGTCAAACGTAATTTTGCCTCATTCATGTACATTGAGAAGGCTGCTGCAAAGATCATGATTCTGTTCTCCACCCATTTTCATTCATTTTGCAAAGGTGAATGCCTACATCACTTTCAAGACAACAGAGGATTAGATATTCTGTTTCTTTTAGAGCACAAACTCTGTATATATTCCAGTGTGCTACCTTTGTAGATTCTGGGCAGTTCTCATCTAGGCAAGGAGTAACCACTTTTGGAAACAATGAGTAGTCCTGTGGCACCTTAGAGACTAACAAAAAAGTATAATAACCATTGATGAAAGTAACTTAAAATTTCTTACAGGTACTGCCCTATAGCAACCTGGGTCTCTGCCAGCTCTTTAAATAGCTCCCTGCTGGCTTTTGCCACAGCTCATCCAGCTCTTGCCAAAGCTGTGCAACAGGGTGCACCAGCTTACTTTACCTCTGATAGTATCATGAGCTTAAAAACCAAAAAAGCTCATGATACTATATATTTTTGTTAGTACTACTTACTATTTTTTAAAGTTACAGACTAACACAGCTACCACTCTGACAATGCTGGAAAGAAAGAAATACATTCCTTTTGCTACCTAACCCTGTGTGGTAGGTTCATTTCCCTGCTGATACAACAATAGTTAATATATTCATTTTCTATGGCCTCCTGAATGTCTTTTATCTATTACTGCTTTATTTTCCCCCAAATCTGTTTGTATTTCTCCAAGCTTGAAGACTTTAAGTTATCCCTTCTGTTCTCATTTGAAATCTGTATCATCATCAAGCTCTTCAGATTCCAGACAAGTTTTTCTTCCCCCTCCATAGACTGCATATCTGTTTATTCCTAATAACTGTGAGGAAGGAAAGGGGATGCAACAAAGGGATGTATAAGCAACTAATGCAGTGGAAACTGTGAATCTCCCATTAGAAATTATTTAGCCTTCTCTTCTATGAAGCATCTGGCAAAGAGAACAAAATGCATGTTTTATCACAGGCCTAAACTCTGTGATGAGATTTATCTTTACTTCTTCAGTCTTGTAATCCTTGACATATCACTCTTTTATTTATGGAAATAGGAACAGCATAGTTTGAATTTCAGATCTTTTGGAATGATAAATCAGAAGGTTCAGACCATGATCCACTGTCCCTTCACTCACCATATATTTAAATATATTTAAATCTTCACTGCTTCGTGCACACACCTGCAATACTCTTTACCAATGGCTAGTTTCATTTAATGATTCATATCTCCATAGATGATCTGATTTAATGGCTTTGTTGATATTTTCTTGATACAATCCTCTAAAAACTACCAACCTGAATGCAAAGTAAAACCAATTAAAAGTGATGATTTCACCTATGTTCTACTTTGCCATTAAACTGATGTGAACCTACAAAAACAAAAGACTGGTGAGGAAAGGGGAATTATAATACACTGAAAACATCACTGGGTACACAGATTTACGGATCCTCTTTGAGTTCTTGGTGCCTGCAATTTCCATTGAGTCCAGCACGGGGTGCAGTTTTGTATTATACCTGCTGATTCTGGCTCTGGTGCATTGAACCAAAGCTTCAAAACAATCATCATTTTTTGAAAGCAGGAATCTCTCCCTGACATATTGTTCTCATCATACAGAGAGAGAGGTGGCTGTGCCTTAAAAGCCTTCATATAAAGTAGCATGAAAATATACACATGAAACAGCAAGGAAGAGAATACATAAAATATATTTGTGACAGGGTGTGGTCACAGAATATCCTTTGGGATTGTTCCCCAGTGTACTGATTATGCCTCTAACAGGAGACCAACCCTCAAAAGGGATCAATACTCCAAATAAATCTGTCTTTCTCTGAGTAAAAGTTTTACACAAAGAAAGCTCATGAGTATGTTCACCCTCTTTATCAATGAAAGAGAAATATGAACACTGGTCATTCCCAGGTAATAATTGCTTATACTAGGTCTGGTAGTAAACAAACATATATTTGTGAAATACAAACAGATAACACATAGTTAGTTCTAAATCATTAAAAAAAACTTATTGCAAGCACATTTTTACCCTAATGAACGGTTCTTGTTCTAGGCATAATCTTCAGGTCAGAGACAACATTTTTTATTTTGACTAAGTCCCCAGCCCTGTTTGGAGTGTCAACCAGCCGAAGACAAATGGCTGATAACTTCCCCTTATTTAAATAGTTTTTTCCCCAGGGCAGGAATCTTTTGTTCCACATTCCCCCTTCTATGAAAAAATACGTGGGTCAAAATGTATCCCAGTACCAGGTGGTATGGTTACATACATATCTTACTAGTCCAATTACCTTTGGACTTACAGGACAAACAAAGTTATTTACAAATTGTTAAGTTCATCACCGTGGGTACGTCTAGACTACAGGCTTTTGTCGACAGAGACTTTGTCAACAGATACTGTCAACAAAGCCTCTGTCGACAAAGAGCACCTAGACTACACCCAGTTCTGTCGACAAAGCAAGCAGCTTTTTTGACAGAGAGTCTAGACACTCTCTTTTGAAAAAGCACAGTGTGGATGCAATAGTGCCTTTTGTCGACAGAACTCAGCGGTAGTGTAGATGCAGGTATAGTTTTGTCGACAAAAGTCCACTAGACCTGTAGTCTAGACACACCCCAAATCATTAAACTTCTGGGGTGGAGGCACCAGCAATGGATCTCATTAGCACAGTACAAAGTATAAGCTGTCTGATACTTCATATTTCTAACTTTACATACAAGAATGATGCATGCATCAAAATAGAATATACAGATCCAGTAGACTATAAGATGAACATTGATAGGTTTCATGAAGCATTTTGTCTAAAGCATTTCCAAGTTATGCGTATTTATATTCATAAGCCAGTTTTCATAAAGCATGGGGCAGGGACCATCACAATATGGTATTATCAAAGGACAAAGCCTTCAATTTCCTAATTGTCATAATGCTATTAATTCATTAGAATATTGTACTTCTGCCCTTGGTTGGGACTCCTCTCCCCTAATTATGGGAGATGACAGTATGGCTGTGAAGCAGCCTGTGACCTTTCTCCTGAAAGCAGGAACCTTAGATTAACTTTATTGTAAAGGAGGAATATGTAATGAACTTAATACATAGATCCTCCCAAAAGCCACCATTTCAAACTATAAAGGATACGAACAATTTTAAATATACAGATGTGCCAGTCATTTTATGACATCCCATAGTGAGTATTATCTTATTTCTTCATTATGGAGCTGATTTACTCATCTAAATAAATGACTTTCCCTTTTCTACAGCGGTTGTATCACATTTCCTTATATGCGGGTGGTAGGATATGTGTGACTTTCCCTACATGGACTGCACAACTGTTACATTGCTGAGACCTTACTAGAGAACACACAAAAACTTATGCCAAATATTTCTGTTGAACTGAAGGGAGAATCACATACATCTAATCCTAAGGAGCAAATTCTGCTCTCAGATATGTCCATTCAGTTGAATCTATTGAGATTACATTGATATAACCAAGAGTAAAACTTGTCCAAAAATATTTACAACACTAAGACTGATATTCTTCTTTTTTCTGCTGACACAAAACAAAGAAAAAGTTACAAATAAAAAGGTGCTTCATTAGACTGAAACAAGACAGAGTTACAATAAAATATTATAATGGTGAAACAATTTGGTGAAACTATATATAGGATATTCAAGTGAAAAATGAGGTGCAACATGAGGAAAAAAATTAGAGAAGAAAAGCTTCTGTGATTTCACTTGCTGAATCAAATACCCACCACCTCACCTTGCTCCAGTATTTGAATCTGGAAATGTATTATGTGTGGACACATTTATCTGGATAAAATAAGAACTGACCCTATCTATGTCCTTGGAAACCAAAAAAAACCCTCATATCTCTTTGAGTTTGAAAGAATTTTCTTAAACGTTTTCAAATATTCCTGAATGTCCTGATTTCAGTCAGGGTATACAACAGTCTACTATACATTTTGGAGCATTTGTTTGATCAAGAACATCTCCTAAACAGTAAGCGCCAGGACCACCAAAATCGATATACAGCTTCTTTTTATATCTAAAAGCAATGTAAGGGTTTGGCTTTTCCAGGGAAACAGGATGTGCCTGGAATGGGATTGTTTCTCATAAAACCAAACAGAAAAGACACAGAATCACCAAATCAAGAACAGTGCACAAAACTGACATAACTCAGCAAATGTTGAAAGAAATTGAACCAAAATGTACCACAAACATAGAATGAACCTGGAATAGGATTGTTTCTCAATAAACCTTATAGAAAAAAAATAAGACAGAGAAAATTGAAATAGTACTCTGTTTTGGCACAGCTGAATCAATGCTTAAATTTGAAAACTAGAAAAATATTATTTGAAATCAAATTAACTTCATACAAATAACACAGTATTTTTGAAAAGTACAATAATTTAAATGAAGCATGTACATTTTCCTTTTATTTTCTAGAAAAAGCCCTGCAGTTGAGCTAAGACTAAATCTGCTGGTATCAAATACATAGAAAGGCATCATACAGATTTGTCTACATACATTTGTATTAATTTAGTTAAATTAGTTTAGTTAAACTGGTGTCAGCTCCTGTGTGGATGTATTTACTCTTATTTTAGTTTAAGTGTAATTTATTTTTTTTTTAATTAAGCTTGTTCCTTATCAGTTCAAGCCAAACTGAAAGAAGCCTGGTTTGAACCCAAAATAGCTTATGGCATAATAAAAATGTTAGTCTTTTAGGTGCCACTGGAATCCTTGTTTTAGCTCATCTTAGAAATCGGAAGGCGTCCAGAGACTAGCCTTTAGTCAGTGTATGGAAAGTCATAAAAATTAGAGATAGTTGAGCACTTAAAATCTCAACATGCCTGAGAGAAAGAGACTAACCTATTGAAAGTTCTAATTCCCATTCCATTCATATGAAACCACCTGAAAATTCACTTGATTGCCCTTTGGTAATTTTTTCCATTTTATATTCTATTAGTTAGAGATGTTCACCTGCTTAGAGGCTCCAGAGTTGCTCCTATTACAAAAAAAACTACATCTAGAGTAAGTCTACTGTCAAAAATTGGAGTGTTTGTTACAGGAGCTATATAAAGTTCTATTTACTCACTTGTTTGATTATGTATTTTTTTCCAGGCAGTTGAATAAAATAATATTACTTTATTATGAATTTGGTAGGATGTGGTTTTAGTAGTGATATTCTGCAGATTCTCAGCCCAAGCTCTTTATAACTCCTGCTCAACTCAGAGATTAAAACATAAATAGAACTTTAATAACCTCACCAGGGAAAGAGAAGCTGTTAAAAACATAATGCAAACCTTAAACAGACCTAACAAGAGTATAAATATGGACTTTAAATAAAGCAGTACAAGCAAATTAAAAATATTTACACACACAGATATACATACACACATACACAGAGAGATAATTAACCCCTTTTGGGCAATAAAATACTCTGCAAAGCACATTTTAAATAAATCTAGTGTTCTAGTCTAATATAGCCATTATTTGTGCTATTTCACATAATTATTGTCCTGTTTACCCATTCCTACCAGTCATTATTTCTTGCTATAAAATATATTACTAAATATCTCACATCAATGTTCCTAAAGACTACATACAATGACAATTAAGTTTTGGTCTGTTATGCCCATAGTCATGTTTGGATCTTTTGCTCAAATTACAAATTATACCAGTGGTTCATGGCAATTCTCCATGGTTTTTCCTTTGTCATCCTTGGTCAGCAATATCTCTTTCAAGAGTTTTCTTATCTCTCTTATAATGTAACAGGAGAAGCCCAGGATATAATTCATCCAGGCCAGGTGTTATGTCAGTTTTTAATACATGTAATTTCTTAACTACCAATTTCATGGTGAGCATAAGTCTTTTAACATTTCACTTTCTTCCCCCAGAAAATTTATCCCAGGCTATGGAATGTGACCTTCAACTTCTGTCATACATACTGAAGCAGAGAATTCTTTTAGCCTCTTGGCAATATCAACCTCATCTGTCATTAATTTCTCACTCTTGTCCTTCACCAATCCAGCTGACTGCTCGTTATATAATTTAATATATAGCTGCTAGCTTGTTATATAATTATTTTAATTCATTTATTATTTTGGTGTTTCTAAAAATAAACAACCCTGGAAATTAGATGGGTGTTTTTTCATCCTCCTTTTTCTCCTAAATTATCTGTAGTCTCAAGCATTTTCTTTTCTGATGTTTTGTGGAATTTCATATTCATCTAGATGTGAAGTGTTTGTCTGTGCTATATTTATTACTAACTACATTTATACAATCAGTTTCTATTTCTTGAGTACCACCTTAGCCACCTTAATGCCTTTCCCCAGAACCATTTTACATGTAACTAATCTCGGCCCCTGCATTCTATACAGGAGTATCAGATATAAACCAAACCAAATCAAATGAACAAACAAAAAACAAACCATAAAAGTTACCATTTTTTATGGAACAAGAACTGATTCAATATGTGAAACATTACATTTCCTATCTCTTCTTTAAGGATTTGTCTTGACTATTATCCAGAATCTCACTAGATTATTTCACAGTCCCTTCTATTTTTAAGTTTTCAATCTTAGCTTTTGCTTTTATACCTTGAATGAAATTCTGGTGATATTGAAGCCAATAGGAGTTGTGCCATTGACTTCAAATGTGAGCAGGATTTCATTCCAAGCCCTTTTCTCTGTTGCTTGAAACATGTATTGATTTATAAGATCCTTGCTATATTTTGTATTACAATGGTGTAAAATGCATTGCCCACACATGCAGGAAGACATAGTCTCTGTTTAAAAAAAAAAAGTATAGTCTAAGGCCAGGTCTATATTAAGGGAGAAAGTTGACCTACGATACGCAACTCCATCTAAAAGAATAGTGTAATTGCAGTCGACGTACCTTAGGTTGAATTTCTGCAGCATCCCCACTGCAGAAGGTCAACAGGAGAAACTTCCTGTACTCTTCATGAGCTGGTGGAGTGCTGGGATTGATAGGGGCACTATCAGCAGTCAGTTTAGTGAGTTCTTACTAGACCTGCTAAATTGAACCCCAGGACATCAATCTCCTGAACATAGATCTCAGGATTAGTGGCGACAAGCCCTAAGAAGAAAAGCAATATACTCAGACAGACATAATCAATATGTATTTATTATATATATAATATCTGGTTTTTATTAAATATCAGTTTCACCTATTGCACAGGTTATCAGCCTTATTTTTTTACTCCTATGCTTACTAAGGAAAACTGGTTTCCTAACTTTTCTATGCATCTTTTTAGTGTTGGAATTAATTCTTCTTCCAAGAGAGTATTGTGGGAGACGTCCAGAGTAGCATGGAAAAATGATACTCACTGCTACCTCTTCCATCTAAGCATAGAAGGAAGAATGACTACTTCTACATCTGTTTTCTTGGGATCCTCTCACCCTTGGAAAACTAAGTTGTCAGTAAATCTGCCCCACTTGTCTAGTACATTCCTGCTTAACACTTCAGCACCATCTTAAATCCTTTATTATTAATCCAAAGGTTATTTCCATCCCCAGGAAGGTTTCAATAATTTCTCCAAATTTATCTTTCCCACTGTTTCTATTCTTAACTATCATAATTTATCAATGGTGCTGTTCCATTTTCTATTACTTTGTGCATGAAGTGTGATGCCACTAAATGGCCATAATGTGCAGACGGTGGACTGTTAGAGCCAGACACCCTTGGTTACTTGGCCAACTGAGGAGTAGACAGAATTGTTTTCATTATATTTCTATGGAGACTGAGTAAGAGAAAAAAAGAGTAATTCCTGTTACCTTTCTGTAGTCAAAAAGCCCCATTAAAGTATAGTTTGAAAAACACACACATAGGAACACCAGTATGATTTGTTCTGATGGGATTGAATCACAGAAGCACAGGTAACTCAAACTCATGCAGTTCTAATAAACAGTATCTTACTCCAAAAGGGACCACTATATATGTACTTGGTATATGGAAAAATTGAAGGTTCTTTCTGTCAGAGACTTGCACAATATGGGTATGTCTAGACTACAGGGTTTTGTCGACAAAAGTGGACTTTTGTCAACAAAACTATACCTGCATCTACACTGCCACAGAGTTCTGTCAACATAATGTCAACAGAACTCAGCAGTTTTGTCGACAGCTGTAAGCCTCATTCAGAGTTCTGTCAACAGAAGGCGTTATTGCATCTACACTGTCCTTTGCGTCTACACTGTCATGTCGACAAAGCGGCTTGCTTTGTCGACAGAACTGGACGTAGTCTAGATGCCTTTTGTCGACAGAAGCTTTGTCGACAGTATCTGTCAACAAAACTTCTGTCGACAAAAGCCTGTAGTCTAGACGTACCCTATAATTGAGTTCTGAAAGTGTAACAAATAATTGGTGAAAATTATATTTTTATTAGGAATCCCCCCCCAATTTCATTTTTTGATGTGTGCCTAATAAAATTCTAACCCTGGAAAGCAAGTTTAATTTCATGTGGCACTCTTTAACAAGAGTTGTAGGAATCTTTTGTGTTATATAATTATCAGTATGTGGTATTATGGGCTAGATAGTGAATTAGATGGTGCTCTGAGCAACGAAGAGAGTAGAAGCCACACCAGCCTAAGACTCCATTGACTATACAGGGATGAAAAGGGGAATTGTGATGTTGGTTCTCTTGCACAGACAAGTAGACCATGTCACAAACTAGCCCTGCAATATAGAATGGGATTTATTAATGTCGGGCTAGAATCTAACTTTATGATTTGCCTCTCGAGCCTGTAACTGCACTGTGTCTTAAGCAGACTCCAAAACTAACAATTGCTTTCCTGCTCCATATTTGCTCTCAGAGAAGGGAATGATTTCATCCCCACTTTTTTTTTGTTTTGGTTGTTGTTGTTGTTGTTGTTATGGGGTTTTTTTGATGGGGAGGAGGGAAGGAGATCAGCCTCACTTGTCCTCTGCACCTGGCCTGCTACTCTGGATGATGAGTAAACTGGGAGTTGGAGGGCAGCCATGGTGACACACAGTCTTCATTCCGCTCTGTGAGTTGTGTGGCAGAGCCCAAATGTCATCAACTTCCTGTCCCCTCTGCTCTTTCCTCACTCATTGGTTGACAGTGGGAGTTAATGGGCAAGGAGCCATTGCTAGTGTCTTCCCAACCATTTCAATCACAACCTGAGTAGAGTTACCGGATGGAGTAAAGTCTCTGTGACAATCCAGCTGTTTGTTATTTGCCAGTCTATGTTTTTATATGAGAGCTGTAATGAATGCAGAGAATGTAGTTATGAAAAAAAGAAAAGAAAACTGAAGACAGAGATTAATGCAGGAAATGAACATAACTTGGAAATGTGTGCTATTCATATGATTTGTATAAGATGTATAGATATTACATGATTAAAAGCTATAAAGTGCAAATTAACAGACAAATATATGTCATATTTATGTTACATTTTTTATTTTTGCTAGTGATGGAGAAGAGCGCATCACAAGGGAACAATCTACTGTTAATCCAAACGAAGCACTCAAAAAGCAATGAAAGTAGAGTTCAAAGAGAAATCTTAACTTGAATTCTAGTCCCTATGCAGCACAGATTGCTGTGGCAGCCTGTACCAAATTTGAGTCTGTGTGAAATATGTACATGCAGGGCTTTAAAATGTTAAAATGTTTTTGACGTGCTGCCATAATGAAGCTTGACAATGCGAGCCACCCATGGGAAATGATCACTTTCAGAAGACTATAGCTTTCCAAATTTGAACAGAATTTCATAGACTCAGAAAAAAAATCCCTGACCCATGGGCTATCCTCTGGCTAACTATCAATGTGTTGCTACAAATAGTGTTACCAGAGTTTCTTTAAAAAATCATAGACATTGTTAGGTAACCCCTACATATAGAGGTCATTGCCAGCTTTCCCTATAGTAATGCAAACTGGACAGTTTTATGGTAAGACACAGAGCAGTACATGTTAGCCTTCTTATAACAAATTTTGTTTAAATTTCATACTTTAAAATAATTCTGTCAGCTCTATCAGAGAGGAATTCTGGCTGAGCTAGTTGGTATTACTTCTGAGGTACCTAGTACAGCACAACCACTCTCCCCTGTGTATGGCTGTGGCTTAAAGCCCACAACTGACATAGAGTTTTCAGATGCAGTTTGATTTTTGGTTCTCACTGAGATCTATGACATAGACCACATCGGAAGAAAGTAATCTAATTACTTTCAAATTTATAATAAACCACTATAAGAGCTTAACTCTGTTTATATACGCTGCACACTTATCTCAAAATAAGCTATTCTGGAAGAAAGACTCCGAAATAGCATATTTTGAAATAGCATGTCTACACTACAGGGAAGTCTCAAAATTAGTCCAAGGCAAGCTTCCCTACTGTGGACATGGTACCTCAATTTAGAGCCCCAGGAGCCACTGGGAAGTAATTACTTTGAATAGCCGTGGGAGGAGCTATTTAAAAAGGGAAGAAGTGGAACATCCACACTACTGTTATTCTAAAATAGCTGTTTTGGAATAGGCATTATTCCTCATGGAATGAGGTTTACAGAAGTTGGAATAAGCCATCTGTTATTTTGAATTTATTTTGAAATAATGGAATTGCTGCGTAGGCGCTCGCATTGTTATTTCAGAATAACAGCCGTTATTCCAAAATAACGCTGCTGTGTAGACATACTCTAAGGGTACATCTACACAGCAGGACTAAAGTTGGAATAAACTAGGAACTTTAACTACATCAATTGCATAGCTTAAGTCAAAATAGCTGAACTCGGCTTTAGATGTAGTCTACACAGCAGGAAGTCAACGGACGAACACTCTTCCTTTGACTTTCCTTACTCCTTGTGAAATGAGGGTTACCAGGAGTCAGAGTAAGAATAACGCTAGATTGACATTATTTTGAAATAAAGGTTTGTAGTGTGAATGTGCACTATGGTATTTCAGAATAATGTCAGTTACTCTGAAATAACACTGCTGTGCAGACATAGCCTAAATACCCCAGCCTTTGCATCTGAAAAAAAGCACTGCATTACTGTTTCATAATTTGTATTTTGTAAGAGTTCTATGTAACCTCATTGCCATTTGACACAGCTCCTCACATCTCATACATACACAGCTCAAAGACAATGGGTGCTCAACCTGTGCTTGAGATGCATACCAACAATGGGATCTGGGACAGAAAAGAGAACAAGTTAGGAGGGCTGAGGTCTAACTGACATGCCAGGGAAACCTACTGTCGATCCTGACAGCTTGCACTTATCTAAGACTCCCAAGGCATGTGCATTGAATATGGACAGACACAATTTGGACCAAGGAAAAGCTTCTGGGCATCGACTTCCTGCCCGAGAAAGAGATTCAACCTCTGTAAGTAATTCTGAAGTGTACAGGAGAAGAAACACATGCACATACTAAAAGAAAAAGGATTTCACATTAGCTTTACTGAAGCACAGAACCACAGAATCCTAGAAATGTAGGTCTGGAAGAGACCTTGATAAGTCATGTAGTTCAGTACGATACACTGAGGCATGACAAGCATTATCTTGACCATCTCAGCCAGTAGTATGTCTAAAATGTTCTTAAAAACCTCCAGTGACAGACATTCCACAACATCTGTAAGTAATCTGTTCCAGTTCTTAACTACCTTTTCACATTAAGACTTTCTCCCAATGTCTAACCTAAATTTTCCTTCCTGCATTTTAAGTCTATTACTTCTTGTCCTGTCCTTGGTGTTTAAGGAGGAAAAACTATCACCCTCCTTTTTATAACAGCCATCTACACACTGGTATCATGCCTGAGAGCAGGTCATAGATAGCACAACAGAAAGCTATTGGGATGTACTGGAGATAGTAGTAGAAGCAGTATTAGTAGTAATAGTAGTAGTGGTAGTAGTAGTAGTATTTCAGAAGGTGGAGAAAGATATTAGGTGAGAAGCTATTTTATATTTGATTTTGAGAAATAGAGAGGAACTGATTGAGAATCTAAAAGTGAAAGGCATCTTGAATGAAAGCTATCATGAAATGGCAATGTTTGTGATTCTAAGGAATGGTAGGAGTGAAAAGAGCAAAATAAAGATAATGGATTTCAAGTAGGTAGTCTGTAGCCAACTCAATGACCTGGTAGGTAAGATCTAAAGGGAAGTAATTATAAGGAGAAAAACAGTTCAAGAGAGTTGGTAGTTTTTTAAAGACACATTAGTAAGGACATGAGATTATTAAGGGCACTATGTATGAATGATAGGCAGTATGGCAAGAGACCACCCTTGCTTAATTAGGCAATCTTCAGTGACTTGAAAATTAAAAACAAAACAAAACAAACAAAAAACTCTACAAAAAGTGGAAACTAGGGCAATTTACAAAGGATGAATATAAACAAATAACAAAAGTTTTGGAGGACAAAATTACAAAGGCAAAGGAACAAAATGAATTAAACAAGGTAGAACTATAAAGGGTAACAGAAAACAGTATACAATATTTTAGAGGCAAGAAGAAGACCAAGGATAGGTTTGAACCATTACTCAGTGAGGGGTGGAGGTGGGAGAACCATCAAAGAAAATGTGGAAATGGTAGAGGTAACAGATAATTGGTTTCAATTTTCACCAAAAGAGATTAATAGTGATTGGACATCTAACATAGAGAATGCTGGTGAAAATGGTAGTTTCAGAGGCTAAAATAGGGAAAGAACAAGTTAAAAATTTCGTAGACAAGTTAGATGTTTTCAAATCACCAGGGCTCGATGAAATTGGCTTGACAAAGCCCTGGCTGGGATGATTTAGTTGAGATTGGTCCTGCTTTGGGAACAGGGCTGGACTCATGAACTCCTGAGGTCTCTTCCAGCCTTAGGATTCTATGATTCTATAAATGTATCCTAGAATACTCAAGAAGCTAAAAAGATAGCTGTCTCATTAGAGATTCTCTTTGAAAAGTCATGGAAGATGGGAGAGATTCCAGACACTGGAAAGGAGAAAATAAAGCGCCAATCTATAAAAAAGCAGATAAGGCCAAGATAATGGAGCAAATAATTAAGCAAATTGCAAAGGAAAGTTTACAAATAACATTCAACATGCATTTTTCAAGTACAAAGAATGTCATACCAACTTAATAGCTCTTTTTGACATAATAACAAGCCATGTGAATGCGGGGAAGAAGTAGATGTGGTATCTCTTGACTTAAGAATGCTTTTGATACTATCTTGCCGGATATTTTCATAAATAAAAAAGGGAAGTACAACCTAAACAGAGCTACTCTAAGGTGGGTGCAAAACTGTTTGCACTGTTCCCAGAAAGAAGGCATCAGTGGTTCACAGTCAACATGGAAGAGCAAATCAAGTGAAATTCTGTTGGGTTTGGTTTCCGTTTCATATTTTCATCAATGATTTAGACAACGGCACAGAGAGTTCAATCATTAAGTTTGTGGATGCTACCAATCTGGGAGGAGTTGCAAGTTCTTTGGAGGGACAGTCTGGCCTAGCAACCAGAGTAAATAGAATGGCCCTCCTTCTCATGGCAGTGCAGCTAACAGCTAGAGCCATGCAAGGCTATCTCAGACAGGGGCGATGGGGGCAGGAAAGGGATGGTGAGCGGAGTGGCAGAAGGATGTATAAGTGTAATACTTTGCATTTATCCTTACTGAATTTCATCCTATTTATTTCTCCAGTTTTTCATGATGATGTTGAATTCTAATAATAGAATTATAGAAGATTAGTGTTGGAAGAGATATCAGAAGGTCATCTAGTCCAACCCTCCATTCAAAGCAGGACCAGCCCCAACTAAATTATTCTACCAAAGACTATGTCAAATCTAGCCTTCAAAACTTCAAAGGATGAGATTCCACCGCTTCACTAGGCAATCCATTCTAGTGCTTCACCATCCCTTTTTGAAATAGTTTTTCCTACTATCCAACCTAGACCTCTCCTACTGCAACCAGATACCATTGCTCTTTGTTCTGCCATCTACCACTGCTAAGAATAGCTTAGGTCCATTCTTTTTGGGACCCTGTTTTGAGTAGTTGAAGGCTGCTATCAAATTCCCTCCCTGTTGTGTGGTTCGATTTATTTTAGATCCAAGGGAAACCAAGACACTCCAGGGCTACTTAACCCCTTTCTTATTTATTCCAAGCTATAAGCAGTTAATACAGTTGTTTACGTTTTACAAGCCTTAAAAACAATTACTATACAATTTAAACCTTAAATACTATACATTCTAAAGCAATTAATACAGCACAAAGCAATGCAAAAGCAATTAATATAAGATCTACTATAATACAATAATAAAGCCTAATTCACTTATACTTCACCCATATGCTACCTACAGTACCAGGCAGGAGGTTGTGGTTCCTTTTCTTCCCACTCAATGGAACTCCATGCACTGGGTCACCAGTGTGAAGGGCCTGTTTACTTCTAGTTACATCGAGCAGGACGTGTGGGTCAATCCTGCTCATTTCCTCCCATCGATTGTTCTTACTAAGCCCATTTTATAGCAAAGCGAGACTTGGTCATTCTAATAATATTTACCAATTGATTACGTATTGTGTAGGATACGTAAAATGCCCAATGCCCTATCTGGGGAACATCCTGCTGCTCAGGATGTTACTGCTATGTGCATAGTTAACAGTTTCATGGCTGCATCTGAAGATTTATTTTGGTCCAATCCTCCAATTTGTCTAGGTCAGTCTGCACTCTATATCTATTTTGAAGTCACTGAGGATGCAATCTATCCCATCATCCTGATCATTGGTGAAGATGTTGAAAAAACCAGCCCCAGAACCTATCCCTGGGACATTCCACTTGATACCAGCTGCCAACTAGTCATTGAGCAGTTAATGACAATCCATTGAGCCCAACAATCTACCCAGCTTTCTATTCACCTTGTAGTCAAATCATTCAAGCCATATATGCTTAAGTTGCTGGCAAGAATACTGTTGGAGATCATATCAAATTACTTCCTAAAATCTAGGTATATCATGCCACAGCTTTCCCCACATACCCAGAACTAGTTATCTCATCATAGAAGGTAATTAGGGTTGGTCAGGCATGACTTGTCCTTGATGAATTCATGTTGACTGTTCCTGATCACCTTCCTCTCCTTGAAGGACTGCTCCATAATTTTTCCAGGAAATGAGGTGAGACTGACTGACCTGTAGTACCCTGGATTCTTCTCCTTTTTTTTAAAGATGGGCACTATATTTGCCAACTTCAAATCATCTGGGACCTGCCCCAGTCACTATGAGTTTTCAGAGATAAGAGCCAATAGCTCTGCAATCACATTGGCCAACTCTCTTAACACTCTTGGATTCATTCGATCCGGCACTGTGAATCTGTACAAGTGTAGCTTTTCTAAATAGTCTTTATCCTGTGCTTTCCTGGCTAAGAGCAGCTCACTTCCTTCCCATACAGTGCTGCCCAGCATAGCAGTCTGGGAGCTGACCTCATCTGTGAAGACTGAGGAAAACAACACATTGAGTACTTCAGCTTTTTCAACATCATCTGTCATTTTTAGGTTGCCTTTCCCATTTATTAAGGATTCCACACTTTGCCTGACCTTCTTTTTTGCTATCATATCTATAGAAATCCTTCCTGTTACCTCTCACAAATCTTGATAGCTGCAACTCCAATTGTCCTTTGGCTTCCTGATTACACCCCTTGCATGTCCAAGCAATATTTTTATATGCCTCTGTAATTATCTGTCCCAAGTTTCCACTTCTTGTAAGCTTCCTCATCGTGTTGAAGCTCATTGAAAATTTCTCTGTAAAGCCAAGCTGGTTGCTTGCCATATTTGCTATTTTTTCTGCACATTGGAATGTAGGCTTCTTAAAATACAACCAGTTCTCCTGAATTCCTTTCCCTTTCCTCACCCAGATCCTGTCCTCTACATTTTTACAATCACTCTCATCTTGATATCATTCCAAATCTTTATCAGCATATTCTCTGTGCCATTATCCGATGTAATTATGAAGATATACAATAGAACCAGTTGCAGGAAAGTCCTAGTAGAATCCAACTCAATATATCCTTCTAGCTTGTCTTAGAGTCATCACATATAATGACATATATCACATTCTCCTTGTTTGTTTTCTGGAGAGAGAAGATGTATTTTTTTAACTTTCACTTTTGCTTTTCCAAATCTGCCTTCCTAGTAGGTAAAAGCTTTGATTTAGATAATTTTCCTCAGGTATGATCATAAAGAGGACTTTCTAAAATTGTAAAAGGGGGATAAACATGTTTTACTGGTTAGTTCATGGTGAGTTAGGGTATTTCTGGAAAGCTTGCATCATTTCCCAACACTCTCATGAAAATTACATAAAATAGGATATATAACCCCTAGATATATAAGCTTTTCTGGGCTCTTTCCTGCACAAGAGAAATCCACTACACAGGGAGCTCTGGGGCCTGTTAAGGGGAACATGGCAGTAAAGCTCAGTTGGCATCAAGCTGCTGAGTACTGTGGACACACCAGGGGTTTATAGAGCTATCACTGAAGTACCTCCTTGCGCCCTCAAGATCTCATCCTTGTCCCCATGGTGGTGGTTACCTTATCTCTACTGTGGAGTGCTCCCAGAGGCACTTACAACTGCAACCTCCCTCACAGCTCCTTCCAGCTGGTGTTTCTACATCAGCACATTTGTCTTGTGGTTGGTTGGTTGGTAGGAAACTTTAGTGCTGCAAATAAAACCTCCTGACAAAAGCTCTCCAGGAAAGCATTGTTCTCTGGAGAATACTTACAAAGCCTATATTTGATGCATTTGCACAGCTGGCATGCCATTTTATTTTGCAAGCCCTGCTTACTTAGGTTGTAATTGTTGTAGTTTGCACCTCTAAAATTCTTGCTCTATCTGACTTTATACTGTAAACTGTAATTAAAAGAGTTAAACATTGCTGAAGCAATCCATCTCCGCCACCACCACAATCACCAAAAATAATGTGTTGACATTACATGCCACCAGGCAAGCAGATGCAGCTGACATCAGAGTGAAACTGCTGGCTGCCTTCAAAACAAGTGCAAGTACATTTTTCAGAAAGTCATTCTAAGCAAATTATATTATTTCTGTATAATCCGATATCTAAACCCATCAAGCACCAGAACACAGAACATGGTTATAGACATCACTTTTGCTATCAGTTAACATTCCACCTTGCCTCCTCTTCTGCAAATTACTCAATACTGATATTACCTCTATAAGTACCTTTTATTCTTTCAGATGAACCAAATATGTTATTTTCCCTTATATTATATCATTACTATGCCTGTACTTGTAGAATTATCTTTCTGTATCATCTACTATTTCCTTCACTGGAAAGTGAAATAATCAGTTTCTTTACCTGGTATATGATAAATTGTCTCCACCTTATTGTTTTAAGAAGAGGTTCTTTCTTGCTAAAAATTCCTTTTAGTGTGATTCAGAGATGCTTGGTTATGCCATCTACTGCACTCAAAGTAAAAGGCTTTTCTTCTCAAATCACTAAATACAAGGGAATCTCTTGCCTTAAGGTGTGTCTAAACTGCACCCCATAGCTTGAAATAAGCTACACAATTTGAGCTATGCAAATTGTGTAGCTTATTTCAAGTCAATTTTGAAATAGCTTATTTCATAATTTGGTGCTATCTACACGTTTTGGAAAAAAACTGCTATTCCAAAATGTCCCTTACTGCTCATGGAAGGAGGTTTACAGGGACATCGGAATAGGGAGCATGTTATATTTTGAAATAACGAGCTTGCTGTTAAGACACAGGATAGCTCTTTCAGGATACCTTTGGTATCCCGAAATAGTGCTGCAGTGCAGATGTAGCCTAAATAGCCAAGGGTATGTCTACACTACAGCACTAATTCGAACTAACTTAATTCAGATTAGTTAATTCGAACTAAGATAATTCGAACTAGTGCATCTAGACCTAAAAACTAATTCGAATTAGCATTTTGCTAATTCGAACTAGCATGTCCACACTGAGCGGACCCTGAACCGAAGTTAAGGCTGGCCGGAACCAGTGCCAGCAGGGCATCAGGTTAGGACTTTGAGTGTGGAGCTGCTGCCTCAGGCTAGCCGAGGGCTGTGCTTAAAGGGACCTGACCCCCCACCCCGGACAGACAGTTCTCAGGGTTCCCCGCTTGCTTGTCTACCTCGATGAGGGACAGCAAAGCAGTCCTGTCTTGGAGTGCCCTGAGTGCCCACGCTTGGCACATCACAGCACTCGGCCATCAGCCCAGCTGCACTTGCCGCAGGCTGCCATCCAGGGGGGTCATTCGGGGGGCTGTCAGGATCCAGGAGGCCCTGCAGGAGAAGTTCCACCCTGAGGAGCCCGCAGAGTCACCCCAGTCCTCCCCATTAGGGGCTCGTGCCCCATTCCTCCCTCACCTCCTTCCACTTACCCTTCCCTAGCCCCCCCTTCCTGATGTAAAAAAATAAAGGACACGTGTTCAAAAATAGAAACTCTCTTTAGTTAACAAAACTGGAGGTGGGAGGATTAACCTCTGGGGAGACTGGGAAAAGGAGGTGGGAGAGGGGAAGAGAGAGGGTGGGAGAGGGGAGGTGGAAACCTGGGAGGAGGGAGCTGGAAGGAGGAAGCCAGGGGAAGAAGAAGGAGGGGAAGTATAAAACTATGGTACGCCATATCTTCAGTATTGTGTAGAGATGTGGTCTCCTCACCTCAAAAAAGATATTTTGGCCTTGGAAAGGGTTCAGAAAAGGGCAACTAAAATGATTAGGGGTTTGGAACAGGTCCCATATGAAGAGAGGCTAAAGAGAATGGGACTTTTCAGCTTAGAAAAGAGGAGACTGAGGGGGGATATGATAGAGGTCTATAAAATCATGAGTAGTGTGGAAAGGGTGCATAAAGAAAAGTTCTTCATTAGTTCCCATAATATAAGGACTAGAGGACACCAAATGAAATGAATGGGTAGCAGGCTTCAGACTAATACAAGAAAGTTCTTCTTCACAAAGCAAATAGTCAACCTGTGGAACTCCTTGCCACAGGAGGCTGTGAAGGCTAGAATTATAACAGAGTTTAAAGAGAAGTTAGATAAAGTCATGGAGGTTGGGTCCATGGAGTGCTATTAGCCAGGGGGTAGGAACGGCGTCCCTGGCCTCTGTTTGTGGAAGGCTGGAGATGGATGGCACGAGACAAATGGCTTGGTCATTGTCTTCGGTCCATCCCCTCCGGGGTACCTGGTGTTGGCCGCTGTTGGCAGACAGGCTACTGGGTTAGATGGACCTTTGGTCTGACCCAGTACGGCCGTTCTTATGTTCTTATGTTCTAAGCTCAGGGCTCAGGGTCGGGGGTCTCACTGGACTAACTTGATTTTCATGCAAACCTGCTCCTGGGTTCGCATGTGGCCTTTGGTTGCCAGGCTGGCAGCTATCCTGCCCTAGATGGCCACTTTCCTGTGCCTAGTGCGGAGATTGTGGACGTTGGAGGCCTCCCCGCAAACCTGGATGAGGTCCACGATCTCCACACTAGACCAGGCAGGCGCCCACCTCTTGCGGCCCCGGGCAGGCTCCTGGGAGCCGCCAGCCTGGTCCTGGGAAGAGGCGGAGGGCTGGGTGACAGCGGGTGGCTGGCCAGGTGCAGGGTCTGCTGGCTGGGTGCTGGCAGGCTTGCACCTGGCACGGGCACTGTAGCCAGACCATGGCCCTTTAAGGGCTCCGGGCCCAGGAGGGGGGCAGAAGAGTTTCCCTGGCTTGGCCCAGAGTGGCCACCAGGGCAAGCTGGAAAGGGCTAGCCTCCAACTAGTTCGAATTAAGTGGCTACACAGCCCTTAATTCGAACTAATTAATTTGAACTAGGCATTAGTTCTCGTAGAATGAGGTTTACCTAGTTCGAATTAAGTTCGAACTAGCGGTTTGCATGTGTAGCGCCTATGAAAGTTAATTTGAACTAACGGCTGTTAGTTCGAATTAACTTTGTAGTGTAGACATACCCCACCATTCTCCCCTAGCCCCACCACACACACACACACACTCACACACACACTGAGGTTTGGCAGAAAATTTCAATCTTGACTATTTTTAGTAAAGGTATTTTATAGGTGCCTTAATCCATGTGCAATCCCATTTAAACCAATGAAACTAATCCCAGTCTCTAAATGCAGATTAATAAAGAATTTTTGGATCAGGTGGGCTAGACCTTGATTTTCTCTCACACTGCATGATTGTTCTAACAATCAGGCTAGAACTCCCACCCCCTCTCTCCTTGCCACTTTGAGAGAGGCTGTGTTCAGAGTGTGTATATTATATTCTGCATTTTGGAAGATATGTTGCTGTGGGTAGCCATGGCTATTCGCTGTGCTAAAATAATGTCTGCCTATTGAAAAAAAATAAATCTATAATGATTTTTTTGACCCAAGAACAGTTTACAAATTGTTTGGAAAAGGAGGGACACTGGATCAAAGAGTTTTTTGTTCAAGTTTTTTGCCTGTTTATTCCTGCTATTGAAGTTCTTTCCCTTAACAAAAGTGAGTCCTGGAGACTGAGGAGCACCTGCCTTCAGAAGACAGAGAAAGAGGTTCTAGAGATGGGAGTGAAGAATAGACTGATGACATGGATTTGTGGGACAGTTTCTAAAAGTGCTAAGTCTCTGGAGATCCCTGAACAACTAGCAATGGCTGAGACGGATAACATAGTGTTGGTTGGTAGCTGTATGCCTGCAGCTCACAGTAGGGTAGTGTCTTCTCCTGGCATATTGATTTCTCAAGCCCCTAGTTCTACAAACTGAAGCATCTAGCATGGGTCTGCACTGCCTACTCCTCTGAGCTGTCGAAGTAAAAGTGTGGTTGTGGATATAAATGCTTGGCTGTGCAGATGGTATGTCAGAGAGAGGGATTTGGTTTCTTTGACCATGGGGTGCTGTTCCATAAAGGGTTGGGATAGGGTGCAAAGTGACCTAGACTAATTGAAGGATTTGGAAAAAAATAAATCGGATGAGGTTCAACAAAGACCTACACTTTGGTAGGAAGAACCCCATATACAGCTACAGTCTTGGGACAGACTGGCTAAGCAGCAGTTGTACAGAAAAGAACTTGAGATTATAGTGCATGAGAAACTGTCTGTTAGTCAACAGTGTGCCCTTGTTGCCAAGAAGGCTAATGGCATTTTGGGCTGCTTAGTAGGAGCATTGCCAGTGGATGGAAGGAAGCGATTATTCCTCTCTATTTGGCACTGGTGAGGCCACATATGGAGTATTGCATCCAGTTTGGGGCTCCCCACTACAAATTGGAGGGTAATGAAAATGACAAGAGAGCTGGGACATATTATTTATGAGGAGAGGCTGATGGAACTGGTCTTATTTAGTCTGTAGAAGAGAAGAGTGAGACATGATTGCTATCAGCGTTCAACTACCTGAAGGGGGGGTTCCAAAGAAAATGGAGGTAAGCTGTTCTCAGTGGAGGCAGATGACAGAACAAGGAGTAATGGTCTCAAGTTGAAACAGGGGAGATATAGGTTGGGTATTTTAAAAAGCTATTTCACTAGGAGGGTGGTGAAGCACTGGACTGGGGTAACTAGCAAGCTGGTGGAATATCCACACTTAGAGGTTTTGAAGGCAAGCTTGAGAAAGCCCTTGCTGAAATGATTTAATTGGGGTTGGTTTGCTTTGAGAAGGAAGTAGGACTAGATGACCTTCTGAGTTCTCTGCCAACCGTAACCTTCTCTGATTCTATGAAAATAGATATGATAACTGCTCCTGCTGAATCTCTCTCTTTCATGAGTTATGGGAATGTTACAATGACAGTTTAATGCTTTTAGGTGGTGGATTCCAAGAGAGAGGTATAGGATGTCATTCTCTGACTGCTCACTGGTTGCTGATATCTCAGCCAGGTTGGAAGGGTGGGCACAGTGTGAAGAAGATTAATGACTTTTTGGATCATACTAAAGGGAAGCAGGGAGTTGCAGCTGAGGCCTATTTCCATGATGCACAACACTTTGTTCACTCATCTGCCCTTATCTCGAGAGATGCCACAGCAGATGGTAGGGAACATTTTTTTTTCTAAAACAGTTGTTGAACAAGGAGAAGCAGCATGCAGGGATTTTTGGGATTCATAGGCCTCCCCATGGCTTCTTTTGTTCAAGGTGCTTCTACTTTCCATTGCTCCTCTGCTACTTGTTGTCCTCCAGAGACTATTGTGTTCCTCATCTTATCCAATCTACATATTAATAGATTCTGGGATAGTCATATAAGGGCATAACTTATTTGTCAGACAGAAATGGGCTGATGTTGTCCTTTTGAAAAAGGTGCACTCAGACCCAGTAAATCAGGAGAACTAGTTGAAGGAATGGGAAGGTGAAGCTTTCCTGAGCTGTCTCCAGAGTCACTGCTGGGGTAACTATTCTAATTTCCCAGGATGCAGGGGCAGAGTTCCTTTCTATGAAGGGAATTGTGTAGTGCCAGTTGCAATGTTTTAGCCTGATTCTCAGTTGAGATCATGTGTCCTTTCTGCAGACATTTGGCCATGACATGCTAGGCTGTGACCTTCAAACTATTATTGTCCTGTGAGGGGATTTCAGTTGCACTGTAGATTATGTTATAGAGAGGCACCATGAGAAGGAAATGGAATTGTCCACCTATGACACTGTTAGGCACTATTCTTGGTATGGGAGCTAGACTGGATCATTTTTATACCATGAAAGACAGTGTGAATGTCTTTGTTTGGCCTTCCATGTCTCCCTCTCACTTTTGAGAAGGGTCCTCCTTCCCACCACCATTGCACTAACCCTCCTCTACCTCCTAGCCATTTTATGTGTACTCACCTCAGATTCCCAGTCTTGTAGTCAGTTTCTGAGCATTCCTACTAGATCAGGCCCTGCACTTGAATTAGGTGGCCAAACATCTACCTTCCCTTGTATGACAATTGCTCTGGGGCTTTAGATTGACTATATGCATCCATATGCCTAGAATGAGAGCATATAAACCCCACTGGATGTTTTTATCGAAAAACAAAAGTTTCAAAGTAAGATTAGACACCTGCAGGATCAGTGAGAGGTGTGTGAATTGTAGTGAAACCTAACACTGGGATTTAAACACCTAACCCCATATTTAGATACCCAACTGTGGAGGAAGGGTACATAAATACTTTTGTGAATATAGGTCAGAAAGTCTAGGATCTAATCTTGGAAGCTCTTTAGATCCTTGGGCATTTTTTGGAGAGAAGGTCACAAGCATAAGAACAGCTCTGAGCAATGAATAGAAGGGTAATCTTGTATTAGCAGTATCTTCTGTAAAATATTGTAAACTAGGAAAACTATAGGATAATGGACACTATAATCTGCTAAAATCTTTGAACCCTCACTATGCCAGCCATCACCCAAAAAGAAAATGCAGCACCAAAACTCACTTTTCTTTTTTATGACTATTATTTACAAATTCGGAGCCTAATTCTATAGTCTTCTCTCACACAAAATGCCACAAGTAACAATTGCTGAACTGACCTTTATTTGCTGATTGTTGTTTCAGACAATAGTGTAAAATATTTTAAAAGAGCTTTTATCATGGGGAAAGTATAGAAGTGGTGAACAGATAAAATATATGCCTAAGGGGGAATTTTGAATGACACTGGCTACCTCACTTTCAGAAATGTCAATATAGGCTATGTTAATGACAATCACTTTTAAGATGCTCTAACTTCATCATAAATTCTTCAATTGCAGGATCCATTTATCAGTAAAGATATGGAATTTAATATGCCAAGGGAGATATTAATTAAAAAGCCATCTCTTAATTGTATTATCTTAGAATGTATAAGACAGATTAAACTTTCCTGAAGGCAGAAGGAAGTTTGTATTTACAATTCAGCTATGGACGGGTGCCCAGATTTTAGTTTATCTATCATTTGCTACATGCTGGGTTTGTTGCATCCAAGCTGCCATTACTAATGATTTGGGACAATGCCATAAGATTTCAAGTACTATATATCTCAGGTCAGAGCACAATCTAGTTATTGTGGCACATGAAATGCATCCACCATTCAACTACTTAATAAAGGCTCCAGAGACAAATTGATCTGCAATGCACATTCATGTTTTACGCACTCTTTTCCTGGGACTATTGAAAGTAAAAGGATCTCTGTTTTATATTTGCAAACCTTTTGTTTCCAGTATGTCTGTTGATTCCCCTCTCATTTTGGGAGGGCACGTTTCCACATAATATTCAAGACATGATCAACAAAGAGTCTAGATTTCAATATTTTTGCATGTCCTGATGCAAATAAGCTGTTTTCTTATGTTAGGTACCTAATCTTCTCAAATAGTTAAATCTATCTATACTTCTATATATTTTTACATGTGTTGCACAAAAACCATACTAATTCTGCACTGTATTGCTGCAAGTGGCAGCAATGCCAAATTAATTGTATTTTACCAGTCCCTTTAAAATTCCTATTCAAGCTTTAAGTTCTTTAAACTGCTGGCTTGTTTTGCAAGGGGATATCTAGTATTTACAGCTGTAGCTGTTTCAGTTTGGAGAGATCGAAATTTGATATTTTTTATCTACAAAGGTAGTATATTGAGGCAGAGCGCTCTCAGAGCCATAAGAATATAATGGAGAATAGTGTATATTACTACTATGCGTTTTTCCTATGTTGTAAAGCATCATTTTTCAATAGTAGTCTTGCTCCAGAGTTCTATGTTTCAGACTCAAAAGCCAAGAAGTGGAAGCATAAAGATGGGAGTAGTTTCAAGCATTTCATGGGCTTTTTGCTTTAAACAGTTTGCATGTCCAGTACTATTAATGTTTAGTTTATCAGGGAATGCAATTTATGTGCATGGCTCCCACACATTACATTAGCAATTATCTATCTTCCATAAAATATTTTCATGCCCAATCTCAGTTTCAATTAAATGTACTCAAAGAACTCAAAGTAAATTTTTGTGCTTTTTTTTAGTGAGGAAAGATGTATTACAGAACCATTACTTATCTTTATGTGGATTGAACATTATGTACATGCATTTGCATGCTAAATATAATACTCTTTATTGACATAGATGTGGCACGTCTGTCTCATTATGAAGTGCTGATTAAAGGCTACATTGTAATTTTACATTCTGTAAATGTAGAGCAGGCCAGAGCACAAATTGTGGTTTACAATGCTCTGCTGCAGACACTTCCTCCTTGGGAGTGCCCTTCTTCTAGTGATGAATGTGGCAGAGAGGCTGGTATCTGTTAACCATTGATATTTAACATAGACAGTTATGAAGAAAACACCTCATTATAGAGTCTGTAAAATACTTTTCTCAACCCGGACAAATGTACATGAAACTCATCTACTAGACCAGCTGCATGCTGGATTAAAATGCTCATCTGCTGAAAGGGGGGTTAATTAGTATTTCTAATGGTTTTGTGTCCCATAATTGACAATCAGTAGAGGATAGAAATAGTCACTGACACTGAGGACGATGTGGAAATGATATGACAATGAACATGGAAAGAAGAAAAGAACCATATTTGAGTAAGTGGTGGCAGGAAACCAGGGAAACAAAAGGAACTGAATCCTGCACCAAGGCTTGAAAACAGGACTAAGAGACACAGAGTATCTCAGGGTATGTTTACGCTAGCCCCCTAGTTCGAACTAGGGAGGCTAATGTAGGCATTTGAACTTGCAAATGAAGCCCGGGATTTAAATATCCCGGGCTTCATTTGTAGGTTCCCGGGCGGGCGCCATTTTTAAATCCCCCTAGTCCGAACTAACTGCCCGCGGCTGCACGCGGAATGAGGTGGAATGAGGTGTAATAGTTAATTCGAACTCAGGACTTAGTTTGAATTAACTTTTAACTGCCGCGTGTAGCCGCGGGCAGTTAGTTCGGACTAGGAGGATTTAAAAAGGCACCCGCCCGGGAACCTGCAAATGAAGGGCTTCATTTGCAAGTTCGAATGCCTACATAAGCCTCCCTAGTTCGAACTAGGGGGCTAGTGTAGACATACCCTCAGACACAGATGTGAGAGACTGTGTCAGGATGGCCAGGTCACTACATAGTCAGAGGGAACTGATTTTAAGAGAGAAAAATATTCTTATTTTACTGTAACTAAACAGTGAATGTGAGGTAGGTTGGGGCTTTCGAAAACATTGGGTTGTAGAGTGGGGGGGATTCAGTTGGACCCTTGAAACAAAGAGTGTTTGTAGGTATGGAGTTGGGGACATATTAGGTAAGTAGGCCAGGAGTGGAAAGGAAATTGTATTATGTGGATGGGGGGAAACTGGTTTTACACTCCCCCAAAAATACTCTGCTGCAGAACTTACTATTTTCCTTTTTTGTTGTTAGCCTGTTGGCTGTATTTTCCCCTAGGCAATTTGACCTTCTCTCAAAATCCAAAGCTTTATAACCCTTATGCAGGCCAGAATGTTGTGGGTATGTTAGGCTGGATACAGTAGCTAGGAATAATACTATTACTTAACTCTTATATAGCTCAGAGCACTTTATAATGACAAATAGTATTGTTACCACAGATGGGAAAATGGAGGTCCAGGGAGGTGAAATAACACATTAATGGCCACAAAGTAAGTCAGTGGAAGAGTCAGGCATGGAACTCAGATCTTCTTCCTGACTCCCAGAACAGTGTTCTATATGCTGGCTGGCTGCCTGCCTACCTATGCACACACACACACACACACACAATTCTATGTATTAACTACATTTTATCAATGAAAAAAAGCCTGCCCTGTCTTCTTCATCCTAATTTGCATTTGGCCCACATAAAACACAGCACAACATTTTTAAAACATTAAAAAGTTTCAGTGTCTGAAAAGAAAGAACAGTGAGATTTTTTGGTTTGTTTTTTAATGTTGCTGTGTTACAGCATTTTACATTACTTGAAATTTACATTAACTAAGTCAGACCAAATCTTTTATTCTTCTTGTATTCACATGCTGAATATACATTCATGTCTTTTCATTGATCTCTACTAAAATGCTATTAATAATTTACATGTTCAGCCAAAACATTTTATTGGACTCATTAAAATAATAAACCATGATAAATACAAAATAAGATTCCATTCTGGTAATTGATAACCTCCTTCTGGCCTTCATAACTTAGAGCTATTAAGTTGTCATTACTTACAGATCATGCTCACAGAACTTAAGATCAACCCCTGGTACATGCTCAAGGGAAGCTAAATCAGCCCCATCAGCAGCCGCTAGTTTTTCTCTTCATGCTTGGCTGCTGGCTAAACAATCCTTACATAAAATGGGATTTTCCAGCCAGGTGGCCACCAGAAATAGTCAGTCTCAGAGGCCCTTTAAAGTCAGAACCTCCGGCATTCAATTAAGACAATATTTCAAAATGCTTTATAGCACTTCTGTGTCTAGATTATATCTGTGTTATTAATGAAGTGCCTTTCTAGTACATTGATTGTTAACAGTGAAGCTTGAGCTGATCCATGGGAATTCTGGGGTATAATTTATGTTCCTGTCATACTGACAGAAGGTAGGCAACATCTTCAGTACTTTAAAAATGTTGGCATTGTCAAAAATGATGTTCTCAAAATACCTGGCCACTCTTCTGTTTAGCCAAATAACAATCCCAACAGAAATATATTTTAACAGAGTAACATTATCAGCTGCACAGACATTTCACCTATAAAAAAATCTTTGAGAATTGTTTTATTACTATAAAAATTACAACACAAATTACCTATAATTTCTCATTGATAAACTGTGTGTGCTTTACATTATCACATCCATACAATGTCTAATAAAATTAGTTAGTTCTTTCCGAAAAGTGTTAGTGACAGTAAGACAAAAATAAGTCCACTGAATTATATTTTATGGGGGTTACGAAGGCATGAACTTCTTGTACAGAGAAATGCAAAAAATATGCCTGGGGAGCTTGGTAGAGGAGTTCAGATGATATCAGAAAATTAGGGCATGACAGGCATGGTAAAAAACCTAGTTACTTAATAAACGATGGTCATATAAGACAGGAATAGACATATAGTAATTTTTAAATAGTTCATATTAGAACCTTCCTCCCCTCTCCTTTATACTCATGTTGTGCAAGGTGAAATTTTTTAGGGTGTGAGAGGGAAATCCATATAGGACCTGAAGAAAAAAATACTGAAGGCTTCTGTGGAGAAGCCCTATAGTAAATATAATATGTGGGATGTGTATTGTGGATATTATTATATTTAATGTAATCAGTTTTTTTTGTGTAGTATTTAAAAAAACTACAGGAAATGACAAGTCAAATTTTGGGTCTCGTTCTCCTCTCATACTGACTTTACAATAAAAATTTGACTGGAATCAGCCCATTTATATTTAGAATGTGAATCCAACAATAAATTTAGAAACAGAGTAAAAAAGTGCTTAGAGGGAAAAAAATCCAGTCAAATGAAGCTAGATCTTGACAATCTCTTGCCTTTATTATTGTAATCTTCCTAATTTGATGGTAAACAAACATCACTAAAACTGCCTTTGTAACCCTCATGTCATTGTCCCCCAAGGTCCACAGAAGGGTTCCTACAGTTGTTCTGTCTGAGGGGAAAATTTTTTTTAATGGAAGGAACAACTAGTTTCTAGTCCAATGGGTCTCAAACTTGTTCATGCTGCTGAGTACTTCTTAAAAGAGGGTGATCTCTGCTCCCAGTTCCAATTCATCACCTTCCCTGTGGCAATTGCAGTGTGTCACAACATGAGGACAATACTGAGGAGACAAGATTAAAATAAACTACCTTTCATTTTATGGATAATATTGCTTTAGTGTATATCCCCATTTGATATATCTGCTGTTTATTTTATCTTCTGGCATTTCTGGCATTTTACTTCACTTAATACTGAACCTTCCTAATCTGTAGGCCTGTATGCAGTTTGCAGTATGTTTGCTTCTCATCCAGTTTTGGTATCACCCAAACATTTTGAATTTATGCCAACCACTCAAAAAGTGAAGACTTGATGCAGCCACATAGGGATCTCTTCAGTTATTCAACAAAAACAAAACCCCTGGAATGCTAAAAATTCTGAATTGGACTTCAGCCACCAGGAAATATCACTGCTTGAGGATAAACAGATATTTCACTACTGTGACAGAAGATGTTTTGTGGATAATTCTAGATCTCCATGAACTACACACAACAATGAACACAGTTTGAGATTAATTTTTGTACGTGAGCTGCAAGCTAGAGAGAGAGAAAAAATAACAAGTAAAGTTATTGTGTAAAAATTTTCTATTTGGGGTCATCTAGATCAAGAGAGATGTAAGGACTGGGGTTGGAATTACGATGACGTGGCATGGAGGTGGTAAGTTCACTAGTGTCCTAAAACCTTCTTAAACTTAAAAATGCAAGATAGTTCCTTTAACTCTTCATTGGCTAAATCTTTTCCTGATATCACTGTGGGGCCAGATTGAGGGTAAACTAATAGGAAATAAGTATCCACTAACAAGAAGTCTAACTTTTCTTGGCTTTCCAGAAGATATAGATATAGATATAGATAGTCTCAAAAGAACAGTTTTCTGTAGCTCATTTAAATATATTTTGGTTGTGGTGCATAGATATCGAGAAGCCTTATAAATGCTAGACATGGTGATTAGATTCTCCTCATGCTGAATATTGTCATATCCTGATTCCCATCAGATGCTCTTTTCTATCATCTCTTATTTTTTCTTCAAAAAAAGTGACATTTCACAGGATTGACAAGCTGGTTACATATACCATGTTAATATGGATCACTGGTTTCCCCCAGGTCTTCTGCAAGAATGGTCTTCTCCCTCTCACTCCTCTGGTTGCTTAAACTAACTAACTAACTAAATAAACCAAACCTTTCATGTAAAAAGTTACATGAAAATTTATCTTGCATTGGAGGGATTGTCTCTACTGTCAGTACTAGATAATGTGAGGTAAATAATCTACCATACAAATGCATTTTGAGTCAGACCCTGACGCATTTGTGCCAGGCGCTTATCTGGCTTGGGAGGTTGTAAACATGGGTTTATGAGTACACTAAGAAGAACAAACTGATATGTTTATTCAAGTGCTTTAAAGCGTATCAAGTTAATCGAGAAACCACAGTACAGCAGAAAATAGCTGTTGTAGATACAATAACAGTGTAGTTTGGATTAACTAGATATGTCTCAATTTCATAAAGATAAGATACAAAATAACAAGCTAGTCAATTTCATTGTATCACACCATTTGTCTTGAAGCAGCTTTTACACATAGAACTGCTTAAGACATATTTAAATGTTTTAGTGGATTTATGTATTACTGGTTGACACTCTGTAATCTGGACTTCGCTAGACTGGCAACTCCCCTGGTCCAGCATTGTAGGGTTGATACTATGAGGCCAGGAGCATTGCTAGACTAGGGTAGATGGAGTGAAGAGTCCTGGGTGGCAGTGGGATGGCCAGGAGAAAAAGTGGAGACCCCTGTGCATTGGCATTCCCTTGTCCAGCAAATTCCCTGGTCTGGGACTATTCAAGATCCAAGGGTGCTGAACAATGGAGATTCAACCTGTAGTAGTTAACTGGTGCATTCCACTGTGCAGCACTGGAGTATGTGATACAGGAATTACATTCATCCCAAGTTAAGTTGAATATGAAAGACAAGTCTTACAAGTGAAGGACATGAGAAATGTTAACAGCCAAGGCCTCATGAGAAAGAACTGGGAGAATAGAGAATGTCATAGGATTTCCTCCACATTCTTTTGCAGTGGATAGGGTTTGCCATTGTAAGAAAGGATGAGGTAGGGTTTGGGATGCTATCGTGACGCCTTGGAGATGTACATTCAGTCGACAGCTCTGCAAAAATAAAAGCCATGAGACCTTGGGCATGTCTCTAAGGCCCAGATCCTTAAAGGTACTTAAGTGCCTGACCTCCTTCTGAAATCAATGGAAGTTAGGATTTGGCCTTCAGTCTCTCTGTGCTTTAATTTTCTTCTGTAAAACAGAAATAATAGTAGTTCTCTCCCTCACAGGAATGTTGTGAGGATAAATACATACAGATGGCAAGGCACTTGATATAACAGTAATGAAGATGAGGCATATAAGTACATAAAGCAGTTAGAAATAATGGGGTGACTTTTCTCCAAAGTCTGCTAGAAATGAGGATTATTCTTGAGGAACCTGAGCTGAAAGTCTTCATCCCATGTTCCCTTCTCAGCAAACAACCAGTGGAGGTCATCCCTGGAACTTCTATAACATGAGCTTTCTCTGCTTAGAGAATACTTCATGAGGATATGCTAACATCTACATAGCTTTCCTATTGTGATGAGAAAGGGGATATGTATTGTCATCATTTCCCCCTGCATGAAGACCTGGAGGGACTGTTTAATCCCTTAGAGATGTGACAACAACCTGGCATCTAACTAACATTTGCACTATTAATAACAAACAGATGCCTCACAGGGGAAAAATCTTTATTCTGTGATATACTGATTACCTATCATCTCTTCCTTGAATTTCTCTTGCCTTGTTTTTAGTTACTAGGGACATTTGTTTCTAAAATAATTTGCTTGTTCCTGCAGCTTATTTCCCTTGTGAAGTAATAATTCTTTCTTATGTTTGGGGCATCAGAATTGGTTACTGTAGAAATAATGATGAGGTCAGAAACAGAGAGTTATTACTTCATTTGGGAAATAAGCAGCAGGAACAGATGAACTTTTAAAATACAAAGATCCAGTTCTTATGCAAATGGATTCAGCAATTAAAAACAAAGGAAGAGAAAAAGGGGGAAATGTATTTATGCTGTGCCCTTCAGAGAAAGATCTCAACGTGTTTTACAAATTTTAATAAGCTACAAAACATTCATGCAGGTTAGGTATAATCATACCCATTAGCAAGGAGTTTAATGTGAATTTAGTGGTCTTAAAAGGAGTTGGGTCAACACCCATTCAGCTGAAGTCCTCCATATATGGAGCAGGTACTACAGTAATAATTTAAAATTCCTCACACTATTTTAACCATAAGCCTTGATCCTGACCTGGCAGGAACACCTCCAAATGAAAGAGTGTAGTTCAGTCCCCAAATCCCAGCCATCATTATTCAGAAGGATAAACTGAAGAGCAGGCAGATTAATAGCTTTATCTAAAGATTATTGCAGTCAATAGAAAGACTGACATTAACTTCATTAGAGAGACAAGATTGGTGAGATAATATATTTTATTGGAACAACTGCTGTTGATGAGAGAGACATGCTTTCAAACATACACATAACTCTTCTTTGAACCAAGCCCTATGGGCTAGATCTACAACGGGGTTAAGGAACCTGCCACTTCAGTCACCTAAATCCAAAATTTAGATTCTCAATTCAGATGCTGCATAATCCTGTAGAGACCTAAAGTCCCTAGCTCCTTACATTTCTGCTGGTAAAGTCTCCTGATGCTTGCCATTTACTCAGTTCAAAGCTGTGAAACCCAAGGAGAGGAAGATACATCCCTGGGGCCCCAACTTAAGCGCTGAACTCTCTTTAAGGCAGCGGTGGGGAACCTAAGGTCCAGGGGCTCTTTACGGCCCACAGCTTGCCTGGATCCAGCCCCTGAAGTGGGGTGCTGGTGCTCCAGCAACCTGCCACCCCACCACAAGGCAGGAGCAAATACTATATACTGGCCTGGGCCCCCCAAAGCTCTGGTGGGTGAAGGGAAGGCGAGGAGTGTCTTTCTCCTTCTCAGTTAGGGGCCACGTCTGAGAGGGTTATTTATTTATTTGTTTGTTTGTTTGTTTGTTTTGCTTCTCACTTGAGTGTGGCCCCTGACTGATTTTTCTGTGGGTCGCAGCCCCCAACCCAAAAAGGTTCCCCACCTCTTCTGTAAGGGATGTGACCTAAGCCCTACTCCTGTCCTCGGTATTTCCCACTGATTAACTTAGATGGCTCTCTGATCATTTTGCTGGCTTTTGTGAATCTCATTCTTAAGTGCCACTGCTCCTCATGCCTTGTATGAGGAGCCTTGGTACCAAATTCTAAAGAGTGGTTTCAGCTTGGTGGCAGAATGCCTGAACATTAACCATGGCATTGTTGAGTTCAAGTCCGTTCCACAGATCTAGCCCTAACAGCACGTTACATCACAATAGAAAAGTTACACAATGAAATCCTACGCCATTTAACTCCATGTCAAAGCTCCCTTTGATTTCAACAGGGCTGCAATTCATCTCTAAGTCCTGACTCAAAGCACATGTCCCTCTAATCACTCCACCATAAGAGGAAGAATGATCATTAAAGAGAATATTATGCATATTTTTTCAACTGTGGAACTAAATGTTTTTAAAGTAACAAAACCATCCCTCTAGTAGTGGGTCTGATTGGAAAATTATTTTATGCTGTCTTAGAATAAACTGAAACTGTGTTCAAGTACTGACACATACACAACTATTGGAAACTCTTACTACAGGTTGAACCTCTCTGGTCCGGGACACTCTGATCCAGCAACATCCATGGTCCACTAGGACCATGGATGTTGCTGGACCAGAAAGCCACTTGAACAGAGTGCCTCAGCAGCAGATGTTGCCAGTGGCTGGGAGCAGAGCCCACTGGCAGAGCCCACAGAGCAGCACACCCCCTGAGACTCCAGAGGCCTGACCTCTCCTGCTCCAATAAACTCTCTTGACCGGGACCAGTCATGTCCCAAGGGTGTTAGACCAGGGAGGTCCTCCCTGAAGCCACTATTCTGTCCAGCCACATAAATCATCCAGTCTAAACATTAAGCACTTTATGATTGAGTTCAAGTCCCTTCCATAGATCTAGCACAAGATGAAGGTGAAGTCTAGAATATGTCCTACTTGCATGGGAGCAATCCCTACAATATATGAGCTCACTGACATATGTAAGTCAGGGATGACCCAAACTGTCCCTTTGCAAATCTGTCCCAAAGAGAGCACATAAAAATATATTCAACGCCTTCTTATAAAGTTAGTATCAGGAATTCACATTGAGTGTGTCAAGTATTACACAGTCTACTCTTCTATAGGAGGTTTATAAATAAAGCATATTCTTTTACTTTTAAGCTGAGGATCTCAAATCCATCCCCCCAGAGGCTCATCAGAACACAACCTGTATAACTACTGGAGGAAACTGTGCAGTCCTCAGTGCTCTCTGTGCATATATCTTTTCTGAAATTTGAATTTTACACATCCCAGACTCATGTAGTAAAGGGCGCTCCTGCCAAGAGAGTTAACAACTGCACAAAGTGTTCCATTTATAGCATTAAGGAATAGGGTTCTTCTTTTTTCCCTAAGAATGACACACCAAAAATACAACACACATTTCAAAACTGATAAACAGAGTAGTTAGGGAAGAACTCTGATGAGGAAAAAAGGGAAATGAGAGTGAGAAACTGAGGGAAAAGAAGAACTCAGTGACATAGCAAAGAGAGGAGGGAAATGGAAGTGAGCAGCTCTGGAAGCAAAGGTGACAGACGGGGTAAGCACCAACAGCTGGGAATGTGGACAAGCAAAAGAAGAGAACAAAATATCCTAGGTTACTTAGAATTAGAAGCATTCCTTAGTCTTTACTTAAATGGTGTGATATAGTAATTTTTAAGAGTGGCTTGTTAGCCAGTTGTTTGCAAAATGAATCTGGAACCCTCCATTTCAGAAGGAAGGAAGGAAGCACTTAGGAGGAGATTGGGGAATGGAGTTCACTGATTGTTTCCACTTGGGCCACATTTAGGCTGTAACAGCTCTGAGAAGTTTGCTGGTGAGAAAAACACACTGGCGTGGTGGGGAACTGACCTGAAATCCCACTTTTAGAAAAACTCACTCTTGCTGAGGCCACACAGCTCTGGATATCCCCAGCAGCATATAAGTGCCTTTCTGCTAGCTCTTTGCACTAGGGTGAATCTGGCCTCACTGAGAAAAGCCATGAAATCCCTGCTATCATAACAAAGGATTTGCCTCTTGGTATATTGATTTTCCTGTTTCTTGAATGACTGAGAAATCAAGTAACACTGATAGGTTGTCAGTATTCTGTGTTTCTATACATGGGGATTTTATTAGATGGGTTGCACTCATATACTTCACATATTCATGGTTAATTTATTTGTGATTAAAGCTGTGACTTAACAGAATCTGGCATTCCACCAGTGGAAAGATTATGAAAGAAATTAATGTATGTACTCCTCAAAACCAGAAGCAATGCACTGTATGCAGAATCAAAATATCAGTCCTCCCGCACTCTACCACCACTGTCTTGTACATTTTATTTATTTGCAGGGGAGAAGGTCTAATGACTTCTTGCATTCCTTATTCCAGCCAACAGTGCCTGGTAGTGGATATTGACATTTAAAGGAACCTGCCACAGTGAATAAAATATTCCCCATTTCTTTTCTGTAAAGAGATGTAGAAGGAAATGCACTCCTGGAACTTGTAGTTCAATGGGAAAACCTGTAATCAGATATACTATAGCTTAGTGGCTCTCAGCAAGGGATACACATAATCTTGAAGGTACACAGAGGTCTTCAAAGGGGTGCATCAACTCATCTAGATATTTAGGCTACATAAAAAGCATTCGGTAAGTCAGTACAAACTAAAATTTCATACAGGGACAATGAGAAAATAATCATTTTTCAGTAAGTGTGCTGTGCCATTTTGTATTTTTGATTGCTTTTGTAAGCAATTAATTATTAAGTGAGGTGAAACTTGGGGGATGCAAGACAAATCAAATTCCTGAAAAGGGTGCAATAGTTCAGAAAAGATGAGAACCACTGCTAACAGATGTTTATATTAAGCTGAACATGTTGGTCTCTGAGGGTACATCTACACTACAGCATTATTTCGAAATATCTAATTTCAAAATAGTTATTTCGAAATAAGATATATCGAAATAACATGTCTACACACAAAATGCATTTTGAAATAGCATTTTGCTATTTTGAAATAGTGCAACCACATTGATTGGCTGCTGAATCGCATTTAAGGGCAGCTGAAACTGGCTCCAGCAGGGCATCAGGTCAGGAGTTACTTTGTGTGGCTGCTGCCTGAGGCTATCTGAGGCCTGTGCTTAAAGGGACCTCCCTGAACAGCCGGTTCCCTGCTTGCTTGCCTACCTTGCTGAGGGACAGCAAAGCATTTTTTTCTCTGCATGCTCTGATTGCCCTCACTCAGGACACCACAGTACTCTGAACCATTGAGCCGGAGCTGCCCCTGTGCACTCCGGTGCTTCCTTTGGATGTGTTGCTGCAAGCCTGGCTGCACTTTCTGCAGGCTGCCGCGCAGCATCTGCTGCAACCCAACCCCCATGCCGTTATCTGGACCCTTCTGTGGTACATGGAGGAGCAGCTGCAGCTCCTGGATGCCCGCGTGCCCCAGCGCATCTGGCATCTGGACACCAGCAGCAACTGGTGGGACCACATCATCCTGGACTGCTGAGGAGAACAACAATGGACCCAGAACTTTAGGATGAAGAAGGACACCTTCGTGGAGCTCTGAGAGTGGCTCGCCCCTGCTCTGCAGTGATGGGACACACACATGAGGCCCGCCATTCCCCTCCAGAAGCATGTGGCCATCGCCCTCTGGAAGCTTTCCATGCCAGATAGCTACCGATCAGTGGAGAACCAGTTCAGCGTGGGGAGATCCACTGTCGGAGCGGTGCTCATGGTATGGCAATCTCCGGCCACTGTGCCAGGATGGGGGGGGGGTGCAAGGAGGGGATGGGCTGCCCTAGGGAAAAGGGGGGGAGGTGGAGCAAGTCCCCCTCCCCAGGAGGGTTTCTTCTGTCCCACCCACACTATGGTGGCCAGGATTACAGCGGGGGTTGCTCCTGGGGAGTGGGGGTTCAGGGCAGTGGCGGGGAAGGAGCACTCTCAGCCACCCTGGCACCTCAGTGACTCTCGGTGGTTTTGTGTGTCCCTCTGCAGGTGGTCAAGGCCATCAACAGAGTGCTGCTCCACAGAGTCATCCGCCTCACTGATGTGGACGCGGTGATCGAGGGGTTTGGTGCCCTAGGCTTCCCGAACTCTGGGGGGGCAATCGATGGGACACACATCCCCATCTGTGCCCCAGAACACCAGGCCTCCCTGTACATAAACTGGAAGGGATACTTCTCCATCACCCTGCAGGAAGTGTCTGACCACCGGGGCCACTTCATGGACATTAATGTGGGCTGGTCTGGCAAAGCACACGACGCGCAGGTTTACCTTAACTCCTCCGTGTGCCAAAGGCTGCACGCTGGGACTTTCTTCCCCAACCGCCACATCAGGGTTGGGGATGTGGACATGCCTGTGTGCCTGGTGGGGGATGCAGCCTATCCCCTACAAACCTGGCTGATGAAGCCCTACATGGGACACCTCAACCCCTCCTGACAGGCCTTTAATGCCAAGCTCGGCAGGGCCCGCATCATAGTGGAGGGGGCGTTCGGCCAGTTGAAGGCCCATTTTAGATGCCTCCTCACCTGCCTGGACCTCTCCAAGCAGAATGTTCCTCATGTGGTGGCGGCGTCTGGTGTGCTGCGTAATTTGTGCGAGAGGAAGGGGGAGGCTTTCCGACCAGGCTGGATGGTAAAGGCCGACCACTTGGCTGGCCTGTACATGCAGCCCCGCATGGTTGCCAGTCGGGAGGCCCATCGGGGGGCTGTCCATATCTGGAAGGCCCTGCGGGAAAGCTTCCACCCCGAAGAGGACTAAAGTCTCCCTGGTGTGCCCCACTGGGGGCTTGTGCCTCATTTCACCCTCACATCCTTTCTCCGACCCCTCCCTAACCCCCCTTCCTCATGTAAATAAAGACATGTGTTGACAAAAACAAACTCTCTTTATTGAACAAAACTGGGGCTGGGGGGGAATGAGGGCAGAAGAGGGGAGGCGAGAAGATGGGAGAGGGGAGGGGGAAACCTGGGAAGAAGGAGCTGGAAGGGGGAGGCAAGGGGAGGAAGGGGGAGGAGAAGCTCAGGGTTGGGGGTCTTGCTGGCCCACCTGTCTCCCAGCACTGCAGGTGCAGGGACCTCAGCATCCTCGCGAGGGAGTGGGTATGGAGGTTGGGGCAGGTGGGGGGGGAAGAAGTGAGAGCAGGAGCAGGAGTGGGGGGAGAAGCGGTAGCTGGGGCGTCAGCAGGGGCTGGAGCGGCAGGAGGCAGCAATCTCTGCACCAGGGTCTGTAGGTGGTTAGAGATGGCACCGCCCTGGTCAAGCAGCTCCTGCAAGCTCTCCCACCGCAGCTGCAGGTCTTCATGCTCCCAGTAGTCCAGGGTGCAGTGCTGGCCTCGCAGGATCCCCAGTTGCTGCCGCTGGTACTCCTCCTGGTTACGGGTCAGCCTTCTGGCCCGGGTACGGGAGGATGTCCTGGGCGGGGTGGTGCACCCTGCACTCGCAGCTGCTGCGGCTGTGGAGAAACAATAGAAGTGGTCTGTTATCCCTGGGGACACAGTGAGTGAAGCCCAGCCCCCCTCTGCAAGGCAAGGACAGCAGATCTTCGCACCATCGGAACCGATGTGCTTGCACACAGGCCATGTTCGGCATGTCCTGCTATCCCCAGGAGTGGCCCAGGACTGCACCCATGCCCCTGTGCTGTGTATAGTGCGGGGAGGGGGCCGGGGGGGTGAGAAGTCCCCTGCCTCTGCATAGAGGGGGCTTGTGGAGGGAGGGAATCGTGCAGTGTTCCACCCCGGGGTCAGGAGCACGTCATATGCCTTCATACATACACACGTGTGGGTAACAGGCCAAGGACCCTGTGTGGCAGCCAGCTGGGGCCACATGGCCAGGGGTGGCATGGCATATGCACAGGTTGCTGTATGATCCGTGGTCTCACTCTCCTGCCCTCCCACCCCCCACCGCATAAGGGGACAGGGATGGCACTCACATTGCCTCCCCGGCCTCAGATGACACCGGCGACAGGCTCGCTGGGACGGCTCGGGCATCCTGGGTACACGGCATGCTCCCTCCAGGCTCCTGTGTCTCCTGGCCCTCCTCCTCCTTCTCCTCTTCCTTCTCTGTCTCATGGCCAGGGCCCTCTGCCCCAGGGTCGATGACCACCTGGGGGGCATGGACTGTCCAGACCCCCAGGATGTGGTCCAGGGCATCAAAATAGGGGCAGGGGTCTGCCCCTGGTTGGGAGCTGCCCCCCTGTGGTCCTGGCATAGGCCTGCCGTAGCTCCTTTATTTTCATGCTCACCTGCTCCTAGCTTTGCACGTGGCCTTTGATGGCCAGGCTGGCAGCCATCCACCTGTAGACGGCTGCGTTACTCCATCTAGTGTGGAGATCATGGACGTTGGAGGATTCCCCCCAAAACTCAATAGGTCCATGATCTCCACACTGGATCAAGAAGGCACCTGCCTTTTCCGGCCCCTGGCAGGCTCCTGGGGAGCGGTGGAGGGCTGGTTGGCACTGACTGCCTCGCTCGTTGAGGCAACTGGGTCAGGGGCAGCGACTGCTGGCTCTGGGCTGGCAGGCCTGGAGCTGGCACAGGCACTGTGGCCAAACAGACTCTACCTCTTTAAGGGCTCTGGGGAGGGTGGGGAGGAGAGAAGTTTTCCTGGTTGTGACCAGAGTGGCCACCAGGGCACCCTGGGAAGGGCTGGAGGCCTCCTATTTCGAATTCAGTGTCTATACAGCAATTTCGAAATTGGTGTTATTCCTCGTGGAATGAGGTTTACCAATTTCGAAATAGCGGTTGGCTTGTGTAGACGCTAGTGAAGTTATTTTGAAATAACTTTGCTGTGTAGACATACCCTGAAAATTTCTGAGCATAGTGGCACAGAAATAACCAATGTATTCAAGAAAGCATTGTACACATTCTAGTCACCTTCCAGTGATCTGATCAAGAAAGCTTGTTCAGCAGCATATTTGTGTTTAAGGACAAGGAAAGGAGCAAGGAGCAATGGTCTTGTTAAGAGTAATATTGCATCCATAGGCACAAGACTATACTTTAAAATCTACTTTTGTGTTAATACAGATATTATTGTGTATCCATGAGTGCATGGGACTGGACTTGATGACCTCTCCAGGTTCCTTCCAGTTTTAGAATTCTGTGATTTCTGGACCTGATGCTGCAGTTCATTGTAGTTGTGTGTGTGGATGACTTACAGGACTAGAGGCCTGATGCAAAGCCTCATTCATACTGAAGTCCATTGAATGATGTTCACTGACATCTGCTGGTTTTGGATCAGACTGAAGGCCTCAACACACACAATATTACTGGACATGGTAATTTGATAACTGTGTTTTGATTAAATGTACAGAGTGTTTCTATTGTTGTCTATTCTGTGTTTGAAGAGGAGAGGAATGTGTTTACACAGTCTGCAAAATGGCTTCTCTCAAATATATATTCTAGTTTTTTATGTCACCAATTTAACATTTGTATTAATGTTTACATCTAGCTGCATGACCTCTGGCTGTAACTTTTTATGTTGTAGTCTTATCAGATCTCTCATGCTAAGCAGTGTCAGGAGGAGTCATGACTTCAGTAGAACATCTGGAATGAAAGTGGGGAGTAATAATAATAATAATAATAATAATAATACTGCTGTGAATAGCCATGACTCTCTCCACATTGTGATACTATGTTCCTTTAAGATTTCCTTCTTTCCTTCTTTAATAGGAATTGGATACTGCTGTAGTAATATTGGCTTTGATATGTGCTGAATAAGGCATTTCTATCTATTTTTCATCTCTGATTTGCACAAGAACATAGTTTAGTCAAGTAAACAATGCCAGATTACTTTGTTTGCCTTGTCTTTGCTGCTGCAGTGGTACTTCAGTCATAAAACTAAATTTAATTCAAATCTAACTGCCCTCAATTAGAGTAAATAGAGAGGTGAATGATGCCACTGTAGAATGAAACTTCCATTACCCTAAAAAAATATTGTTGATGACCTTCATTGTACAATAGTGTGGTGTAATTGCCAAAGCTGTATAAAGAATTAGATTTTTTTTTATGCTTGATATTGCAAATCAGGCTGTGCAAGCTTAATCTTAATGAAACTAGCAGAGAAACTAGCTCTGAGTAGAGAAATATAATCCCCCTTTCTCTTCTCCCCTTCCCCTCAGGAATGGCATTTCCTAACTTTTCCCAGGAACAAACAAAAGGTTAGCTATTTCATCCACAATAGCAGTCATAAATAAACAAACAAAAAGAAATAATAAGATACTTAATGCGTATCTTCACAATTATTATCATTAAGACAAACAGTTGTGATTTTTTTCACTTTGGTGTTTGTTGTTTTTGAATGTTCTAACTGTATGAATGAGTCATCATTCCTGTCTTATTGGTACTATCTGCACTGACCCTTGCAACTTTTCTTTTCTTAAATAGCAGTTAAAATGCTTAAATTATGTAGGTTTTTTTCTTGTTAGTGCTTCTGTTTGGCAGGGTTAAAATCGATAGAATCACAATCTGACAATCCCCTTAGCTACAGGACTAAAGGTACTTTTTCTCATATTTCCCCCAACAGAATCAATTACCACTGACACTTTTTCTTTAAGAAAAATATAAAAAGCCACTTCAGATGCCAGCAACAGTGTAAGAGAAAAATCCAGATTATTTCTTCTCCTTGTCACCCTCCCTTTACGTTTAATGAAAGTACATATAATCCATCAGGAGAGGAAAGAGCACAGTGTTTATCACTAATAGGGGCTGATATTTTTATGTGTCAAACATCACAGCCATGTTTATCTTTTACAATGCTGGTGACAACTCTTCAAATTTGAACATCAAAGCAGCAGTTTGAAAGCAGTAAAGGAAAAATAAAGGTTTAAAATGTGATTTGCCTTGCCACTGAGATATACAATTGGTTGTTAATCAATAGCCTCTCTGTGCTACCTTATATTCTGGCAGTTCTCACTAAAATTGTTTCAAATATCATATACAAGGCTTACCAAATCTGGGTTAATCAGTATCAGCAGCAAATATTTGGCATGAAGTCAATGGCAAAAGAGTAGTCATAAGTCTGCACCTTGAATAATTGCACAAAATAGATAATAGAATTCAAAATAAGGTATATTAAAGAAGTAAAAAAGGCCAGTTATGAAGAAAATAGAAAGTATTTATATGCCTCTCTTGCTGAGACAGAGAGGCAACCGTTCTGGTGGACCTGACATGAGGTGATTCTCCTGCGCTATTCAGCCTTAGTGAAGCATCAGCTGGAGTACTGTGTCCAGTTTTGGGTTCCACATTTTAGGAAAGATGTGGACAAACTGGAGAGAATTCAGAAAAGACCAACAAAGATCAAAGGGTTAGAAATTCTGGCTTGTGGGTCTTTAAAAAAAAAAAAACAACAACCTGGCTGAGCTTAGTTTTGAGAAAAATAGCCTGAGGAGGGTCCTAAAATAGTTTTCAAAGGGTTGTTATAAAGAGGATAGGCCACAGAAGTAGGACAAAAATTATGGACTTAATCTGTATCAGTGGAGAATTGGGTTAGATATTAGGAAATACTTTCTAACTATAAGAGTAATTAGATTTGATCTCCAACATTTGAGGCTTTTAGGAACAGCTTAAACACACGGGTCTAAGGTTACTGCCTCAGCACAGGGTGCTGGACTTTATGGCCTTTTGAAGTCCCTTCCAGTCCTATATTGCTATATTATATATTAAGCTGTATGACAATTTCGTTTAAAACCATGGTCTTTTTTTCATATATGCATCATACTATGTTAAAATGCAAATTTAGAATATCACCCAAAATGGGCACACTTCTATATTTCTTTACCAAATGTCCATACTGTAACAGATCTGGTGGCCCATGCTGACTACCCATTGGATTACTATCAGGGAAATCCAAGATTTTTTGTCCCTGGGTCCCATAGTGGTTTGAGCCTCACTGGATTTCAACAGGCTGCATCCCTGTTTCCATCATTGGTGTCTCTGGAACATTACCTGGACACTGATTCAGGCTATAACTAAACTATCAACTGTTGAAGTCTCCCGGTGCATGTGTAACACTCCTATTGCCCTTAAGCCACAGAAGTACATATATGAAGGATAAATAAACTAGCACACCTGAGGGCTAGGGTTAAGTACATATTTCAGGCTGTGGTACACTTGGATTCAGTGACAGTGTGAATTGTGTATGTGGGCAAGGGGCAGGTATGAGGTCTCCCATTTCAACAGTCCTCAATTTCCACATACTGAGCCTTTATTTCCTGAAGAAATTGCAAAGTGGTAACATAGCTTCTGGAAGAAATTTGTTTAAAAAATAGTAAATGTATCTTACCATTATAAGCCTCAGCTCTTTATTAATGGGCTGCTAAAGTTGTCTAGCAGCCACATTCCTGGAATGCTGAAAAGAATCAAAATTGTGGTTTTCTGCAGCACAGCTATGTGATGGGGGTAATGTTCCCTCTAATCTTTTCCATTCACATGTGGATTTTTTCCATCTATGTGAGGAATACTCAGCTGTGTGGCATTTGAAACTTTCCTGACTGGTCGCACAAGTGCACAGCTTACAGGGGGCAGGGGCAGAGGGAGGAGATTTGTCAGTTTCTTTTTCAGGAAAAAATAAACATAATGCTACACTTGTCTTTGAATCAAAAGGACCTGTAATTCCCAAGAGGGAAACCATTCCTCCAAGATGTCAGAACTGGTGGTTGGATGAGTGAGGGGTTTGCCTGCAGTTGTGACCACTGAATCTCTCCATGAACTGCTACATTTTTCCTGCTCGTCCATCCGCTGTGCAGGGTTCTGCTGAGCTAGAGGACTCAAGCTCCCCAGCCACATGTTGTGGAAGAGTTTGCAGGGCTTTCAAGACCATACATTTCACCAGCACACAAAACCCCACAAAGAGAAAGCCCCTTGAGCATTCATAAGAGACAATGAGTTTGTGCTGGAGCACAGCAAGTGCAAATCTCTGAAACTCCACGTAGGAAACTTTCCCATTGTCCTGCAAAACAATTTTCCTTATCATTTTCCCTTGTCCCAGGGGTGGGAAATGAACAGAGAAGGGTACAGAGACATTAACATTTGACCATCGTTTCATAGAATCAGTCCCATTTGTTTGGTTAATTTATATATTTTTTAATTAATTGCATGTTAAATATACGACTTTCAATAAATGCTACATTTCCTTGACTTGCATGGGGACCCTCTTACCTAAATAAGATGAATGTAAGATGTTTTCAGGTGGAGACTGGGTTGCATGTTTCACAGAACTTGTATTGGAATGGTTTCACACTCTCTGTTGCCACCATACTGCAGACACTTTCCTGATTGCCTCACATCCACAACACTCTGCCTCCTCCCTCCCCCCAGATTAAGAAACAGCCAAAGCCCTAAAGATATACAAGAGAAATTGGGAAACTGCACCTAGTGTGAGGCATTTACAGAAAACACTGCTAACACTAAGAGCAGCAGAACTCACAACACAGAAAATGACAGGGAGAAATGTTTTGGTGGTTTGGTTCACATGCAGGAAATCAGAACACAGTTTAAGTAACAACACAGTCATGCCCATACCCAGTGATAGGTGGCTCCTTTCCCCCCCTATGTTCTTCCCCACTCCCAAATATGACTGGGGTCAAGCTTGATATTAATGTTCCACAACAGCCATTAAATGCGCTTAGCATAGCTTTCAAATACCGATTTTAAAAATGTGCATACACATACACATACACATGCACACACAAGAACATGTTGTTCTGATAATTAGGAGGGACTGAATGTTCCTGATAAAAGGATTGTAAACAAGTGTGAAAGTTATGGCAAAGGAATTGCACGGTGACCACATGACAACTTAGTCGCCATTTTCCAAAATACAAATCCAATCTTAAAGAGATAATCCAGTGAGGTGAGCTGTTGTAATTGTGTGTAATGTATAAATTGTCATAGGAACAAATAGGGCCACTGACAGACTTCATTGGAATTTGTGGATGGTGAGGATAGAGACTCTTGGTCCCTGGAAAGTGTGGGGATATTTGGAAGAAGGGGAAGGTGCTGGGGACTATCCTTCCCCATATAATACTTCAGTGCAGCCTGATGCACAGTGTCCAGAGCTCTAAACATTTTTTTATAGATCTAGGGGCTTTGGGAGCTATTTAAAGAACTTGGGGCTTCAGCCTCTGCTGTTGCTGCTGTAGCAGCAGCAGTGACCTGGAGTCCTGGGCACTTTTAAATCACCCAGACTCCCCTTCCTCCACCCCACCCAACATTAGGCCTGGGAATGGATGGTTAATGATCTTATGCCCCTATGACATTCTCAATTTCCCTTGCCTGCCTGAAGCCAAGACCCTTGTGCACATGGTTGTAATCCAGCTGCCTTTCAGGGTCTATCAGACAGATTTTTCTTGTGCCCATAAGCACTCCCCTAACACTCTCAAACATTATGGAGTGTGCAGCATGAGATGATTATGATTATGCAAATACCAATGACCCTACTGGAATCCATACAGAAGCACATGCAGCACCAATGACATTTCAGCCTATCTAACAAGCATTCCATGACCATTCTGGAACTACTAAGTTTGTTTTTTAATTCCCTTTTTCCATTATTGTTGGTATATGAGCCAAGTTACGAATGGGTACATGCGGTTCCCACAGATAACAATTGCTACAGAGATTTCATGGAGAACCATATCATTTCTGGGGAATAAGATCTCTTCTTCCATCTTCAAGTACATCCTCAGCATACTGTCATCATGAACTTTTCCAGTGTTCTTCACATAGTTTACAAGATGCAAAACTCCTATTGACTTTAATGGGGCCAGGTTTTAAACATTTGTATTTATGCTGAATATCATATATAATCCAAAAATAAACAGAGCAAAAGATTTACTGGCAAAGAGAAAGAGAGAGTTTTGGATCAACCAACTACACACAAGCACTCACAGTATAGAAACAGCGTGCACAGAATAATGAGATAATCCAATTTGTCACATTAACCTAGTTCAGAATAAGTCACTGAAATGGGATGCTACACAGAAAGGACTTTCACCTAAAGTAACAGGCCATTTCTTCTATACAAAGTATAACTTTTCAGAATGTTGACTACCTCACTATAGAATAAATTTGTTATGCATGCATCTAGAATTATGCTTACTTCCTTTGATCACTTTTCCCTTTTCCTTGTTCATTTCTGATCTGGATTAGCATTAATTCGAGCCATAAAGGACACATAATGCTTAAATCCCACTTGATGTAATTCATGTAACATAAGATCTCCAAGCCCTCTAGTAGAAAGGGTTACAAGGAGTCCTGTAAAACAATGGCAAATCCTCTGAGCCTCCATATTGGGGCAAAGATGTCACTCAAGTTACAGTAGTTACTGCAACTTTCCAGTACCCCATAATGACGACAGCAGTACTCCATAAAGGAGCAATGTGAATCAGCCTTAAGAAAGACTTCTTTTCTGCCATTAGATTCCTATGTTATGATCATCATATCTGGAGTTCAAATTTCCGATCTGTCTTAATCTTAGACAGAAGCAAGAACTGCTAAGATTTTTTTGCTACAAGGATATGAGAGGCAGTTTACAATAAGTGAAAATGATGGGCTGTATAAGAGCTATCTACAGTAAATCAAAGGGGAATATTTTTGAAGTTCAATAAGATGTGCTCTTGCACTTTAAATTCACTGTGAAATTATCTCCTTTATTAAAATAATAGTTTTAGAAGATATTAGTTTACAAGTACTGAAGAAGAACTCAGTGTCATGAATTGGATTACATTTCTCATTTACATTTTGGTGGTTCTTTCTTGGTGAGGTCAGTTTTAATATGTAACAAAATCTATTGTGAATTATTTCTTCATATATGATAGTATATTTCATTGATGTCTGATGTAATGGATATCAACTGTAGTTCCTGTATTTTCTGTTCACAGAACCTTTCAGGAGAGAATCTTTATTTTCGGGATAGCTACTGTGAAATTAAAAGTGAACTGGTCTAGCTTTGTTTATCTACACATGATCTGGGTAGCTGCCTCTATTTGTTTCATTATTTAATTCACAGCTCTTTCAGATGTGATGCCAAATAGACATATATTTGAATTCCCAATAGAAAATAATTGTCAAAGTAGAGTTCATTGTATAGGGAAGATTTTATTATACAATCATATCACAATATATTTTAAACAGACCTCACAATCTGTGAGGACTGTCTAAAATATATTGTCGTGTATGGGTGGGAGGCCACGTGTCATATATAGGTAAGAGGACTCCTAAGGAAAACTCCGAGTGCTCCAGGAAATTATGACAGTCATTGCATTCTTCTGTTGGACTTTTATTAAACTAGTAACCCATCATAATGTGAGAAAGTTCTATGTATTAGCAAAAAACAACAACAAATGGTCTGGTAGCACTTTATAGACTAACAAAACGTATAGATGGTATCATGAGCTTTCATGGGCACAGCCTACTTCTTCAGATGACTGGAGTTTTTAGTTTAGGATGTACAGACCCAAAATAAATAGGAGAGAAGGGGGGGCAGTGCTTCTCTCAGATGAGATGTAAAATGATGGCCCTGACCTCTTAGGGCCATTAAAGAGTCTATGATACTTTTTATATTTGGATACCCTGGCCAAAGAGTATTTGAAAAATTACATTCTAAGAAGCTAACTTTCCTCTGAAAGAACGAGAAATCCTGTGGCACTTTATAGACTAACAGATTTATTGGAGCATAAGCTTTGGTGGGCAAAGACCCACTTCATCAGATGCATGTAGTGGAAATTCCAGAGGCAGGTATAAATACACAGGAACATGAAAAGAAAGGAGTACCCAATCAACTAACATGGCTACCCCTCTGATACTTTTCCTCTGAAAGTTCATGCAGATGCAGAACTCATTTCTTGTCCTAATCTCTGGGGTAGTGCTGTCGTGCACTGCCATAAAACTGTATGTTCTATCCCAGAGATGGTTCTGTTAGCGGGGAAGCTACAGTTGATTCACATCCTCGTGGGATAGACTAAGGTCCTCACTACTCGGATCTATCACCGGTTGTAATATCAGTAGATTTTAGGCGCAGTCAATAAAAACTGGCAAGTGGTTAAAGTTAAACAACAGGACTATATTGTAGTGCAAATTTAAATAACATACATCGAATAACCATGGAGGGCAGTCCTCCTATGGTTACCCCTAATAATAATTACCAGAGTCCTCGGCGCAAGCAGGATGATGGTGGCGATGCTGGTGACCTCAAGCCTCTGAGATTGAGAGCCTCGGGCGAAGAACAACCAGGAGTCCTTCGGTGACAGGGTCGTTGGTCAGGCAACCTCAATCCTTAGGCTAATTTGAAGCCCTTGGAGAGGAACAGCCTGTGCGATCCCTCGAAGCGCTGAGGAAGATTTCGAAGACGGCCGATCTACCTTCCGCAGATGCGTCTGGTCTTCGGTCCTCTTCCCGCTCTTCAGCTGCGGCCGGAGCAGACGATGGATGCTAGACTCTAATAATCCTATCCTATCTAACCTAAAAGAAAACCCTAATCTAATCACCGACGCACCCGTCGAACAGACGCGATGACGGCCGATAAGCGGAACCGCGACGCAGCCTGCCGAACAAGCACGACGACGAAAGCTAAACTACTCTAAAATACTAAACTAGCTAACTAAACCTAACACTACCCAAAAAGAAAGAAACAAAGCCTTTCGCCCTGTTTAATTCTTAAAGACTGTATTAGACCTCACACATTCTCTTGACCTAGGACTAAGATTAGGACCTCTCTCACTCTCTTACACTATACCTAACCCGACGCACATATACCCAACACCACCCCAACTGTTGCGTGGTACAGGCTTTTATAATATGGGCTCATGAATATTCATAATATTTCACTTTAAATCAATTGGCTCATTCAAAAATGCTAATTTACGTAGCTTTACAATGATTGGCTAAGGAGAATCATAACAAGCGCATACATTATTTTTCAAATTCCAACAGGTAAATTGGTGGATGTGACATACGTGAGCTATGTGCCAAAACATTTTGTCATTATGGTAGTTTACAATGATTGACAACCTCATTGATTGACATTTGATCTCACTTCATTCTAATGCTTTCCTTTCTGTTTTCTTTACATAAGATGTCCAGATAACGTATGAACTCAGGCTTTACATTTTCCATATTTGCTCTTATTAAAATACAATAATAGTAATAATAACAATAATAATAATAATCAAGACATTTTCATATACATAGAATTCTGCGTACAGTTCATAGGGTAGAAACTTTACAACATTAATTTATTTATCTCAATTTCAATTATATGTAAATTTAGAAAGTCCCTACCTAAAGCTTTAGAAATTAAAACACCTCCCCAGGTGTCTAAACTGGATTGAAAGTGAAAAACAACTGTGTTTAAGTTAGTTCTCCTGCTTTAAAATAACAGTTTATAATAGCTTGATATTGTTTGTGGCAAAGCAATGAATATCAGTGAGCATGAGAAGATAAATGAAGTTGCCATTCTGTGATGGAATGAATACAACAAACTGGCACTGAGATGGTTGAGTTAGGCCAAGTGTGCCTAATCAGCCAATTAGGTTGCAAATTGGAGGAGAGGTAGCCTGGAGGAAGCTAATTAGAAGAAGGTTCACTAGTGAGGGAACAGGTGGGGCTCCTGAAAAGCTAGGAGGCTGAAAATAGCATAGAAAAAAAAATTCCCTCCCTGAGGTAGAGGGAGAAGGAAAGGGACCAGAAGCATGGTCCAGGGATAAGAACGATAAGGGTACATCTAGACTACATGGCTCCGTCGATGGAGCCATGTGAAGTAGTTAACTCGGCATAGTCAATGAAGCAGGGATTTAAATAATCCCCACTTCATTAAAATAAAAATGGACACCACGCTGTGCCAATGATCAGCTGATCCGGCATAGTGCGGCAGTCTAGACGTGGTGCGGTCAACAAGGGAAGCCTTTGTCAACTGCTCCGGTAAACATCATTTCACGAGGCATACCGGAGTGGTCGACAAAGGCTTCCCTTGTTGACCACGTTGCGTCTAGACTGCCACGCTGTGCCGGATCAGCTGATCATCGGAACAGCGTGGCGGCCATTTTTATTTTAATGAAGGCGGGGATTATTTAAATCCCCACTTCATTGACTATACCGAATAAACTACATTACATGGCTCTGTCAACGGAGCCCTGTAGTCTAGATGTACCCTAAGGTTGATGTAGATGCAGAACTTAATTGTTTATAATGGGGCCATGGACTTGAACACAGCATAGAGGGTAGAGATTCTATAAGTCATGGAAAATAAAAATCCATGCCTTCCAGCTCTTAGCATCCTGAAGTGGAGCTCATTATAGATAATAATAAATTTAAACAAACTGTGTCATTCAAATGCCTGTGATCAGCTGTAACTTCTAACAATAATAGCCAGAAAAGTATTAGTATACAGGCCTGTGTACAGAGCAGTGGATACAAAGATTAATGGCAGTGATTGTGAAGATGGCCTCATGCTATTTGTGGAAAGGTTCAGCGGAAGGTTCACCATAAAACTGGAAACCATTAAGTGACCAGGCTGGAGGGAGGAGTAAAAAAAGAGGGAGGTGCAAGGAGGTGCTGCAATGCAAGAAGAGACAGTGTAATGGATTGCAAACCATGGGATTAGCAGAAATTGTCCAGTGGCGAGTAGGACACCCCCACCTCACACTCATTTGGGGAATGTCTTCATTATGCACTTACTTTGAAATAAGTTATTTCAGAATAATAACTCCCAAAATAATTATTTACAAATAGCACGTCCACACTGATCGGAGCCTGAATTTCATTTGAAGCCCTCCAGAAACACTTTAGGCAGGGCATCAGGACAACAGTCATTTCTTGCAGCTGCTGCCTGAGGCTATCTGAGGCTTGTGCTTAAAGGGGCTCCCTTCTACAGCCATGTCTCAGGCTCTTCATCTTTGCCTACCTCCTTGAGGGACAGCAAACTCATCTCACTGCGTGCTCTGGTTGCCCTTTCGGACACCACAGCACACCAGTCATGGAACCAGACCTGCTGCAAGGCATTTCCTGGCTCTTAGACCTCATGCCTCACCTTCTAGTGCAGTTACTGTAGGCTGTCCACGTGGCACTACAGGCCTAGGACCCGCAGCTCACTTCAGGGCACCTTTCCACGTGCTGCTCATGCAGCACAACCCCTCCAACTCTTCCCTGAGCACCGTGACACCACTTCTAGTGTAAGGACACCAGTCCCAACTGGTGTGACTAGATTGTCATGGAGCGGTGGGACGACCAGCAGTGGCTCTAGAACTTCTGTATGTAGAAGGACACCTTCCTGGAGCTGTGTGAGTTGCTCCCTCTTGCTCTCCAGTGATGGGACACCCACATGCGACCTGCCATCCGACTCCAGAAGCGGATCACCATTGCACTTTTGAAGCTCGCCACGCCAGACAGCTACCACTCAGTCGGGAACCAGTTTGGCATGGAGAGATCGACCGTCGGGGCCATGCTTATGCAGGTATGATACTCTTACTATTTTCCCAGGAGAGTGGTGAACTGCTGGAATGGAGTTCCCTGGGGAAGGGAGGTGTGAACTCTCCTACCCTGGCGATTTTTCAGTCCCACCTTCACAAAGCCCTGCCATGGATGGGGTAAGCTGAGGTTGCTCCTTCAGTGGGAAAGGGGTTGGATTCGGGGAATTCCTGAGGGTTCTGGTAACCCTGTGATGCTATGTTTGTATCCTTCTACACCATCAATACCATCCTGCTGTGCAGGGTCGTCATCCTGGGCAACGTGAACCCCATAGTCACTGGCTTTGCCACCATAGACTTCCCCAACTGTGGGGGAGCCATTGACAGCATCCATAACACCATCTGGGCCCCCGACCACCGGACATCTGTTTATATCAACCACAAGGGGTACTTTTCAATGGTGCAGCAGGCCCTCATGGACCACTAGGGAAGCTTCACCAACATTAATGTCAGGTGGTAAGGGAAGGCACATGATGCCCATGTCTTCAGGAACTCCAGCCTTTCCAGAAGATGCATGCTGGCACTTTTTTCCCTGACCACACCATCAGGGTTGGGGACGTGGACACGCTGATGTGCATCATGGGGGACACAGCCTATCCTTTGCTCTCATGGCTGATGAAGCCCTACGCATGGTGGAGAGTGCCTTTGGCCATGAGAAGGGGAGGTTCTGCTGTCTCCTCACCTACCTGGAACTCAGCAAGCAGAACATCCCAGAGGTAGTGTCAGCCTGCTGTGTCCTGCACAACCTGTGCAAGAATAAGGGGGAGACATTCCTGCCAGGGTGGGGGGCAGAGGTCAAGCAGTTGGCCAGGGCCTTTGTACCGCCACATACCACTACCATCTGGCAGGCTCATCAGAGTACTGTGTGTAGCCAGAGACCCTGAGGAAGAGTTTCAGACAAGGTCAGCTGTGACACTTTGCCCTGGGCCTCCCCACAACGGGCCTCTGCATTGCCCTTCTGTGTCTTTCTCCCCCACCCCTCCCTTCCCCTGCCTTCCCTTTCCACCATCCCCCCTTCCCTGCAGATACAATAAACCACACTTTTTGTTTTGAAATAAAATAAACATTTTTGAAAATTTGGGGTAAATATAACTGGCCATGAGAGGTTAGGGGGAGAAACTGGAGGAGCAGAAGCAGCAGCAGAAGCAGCAAGAGCTGCAGCAGGTACGGGGGTGGGGGAAACAGCTCCTGGACCACTCAGTGGTGGCCACCAGGTTGTTGATGGTGGTAGTGTATGCAGTGCAGATGCTCTGGGCCTGCTGCAACAGCTCCTGCCAGGTGGTGCGGTACAGCTCCAGGTCGGCATCCAACCACTGGTCCTGCCCCTCGAGAAACTGCTGCAGGGCATGCAGGCAGGCAATGTGTTCTCACTTGAAGTCTTCCTGGGGTCGCTGGTGCCTGCGGGTCTCGTGGGTCAGGAGGCTAGCATGGGAGGTGTGTCTTGCTAGGTGTGACCCAAGCGAGGTCAGTCATCCAACAAGTCATTGTGCATGAAGCCTAACCTTAATGTGTGAAGTGACACCAAAAGCTCTCAGTTCAGATGAAGGCAATGTGCTTGGAGCAAGGCCATCTGTGGCCTAGACAGCAGGAACTTTCCTGCAGGGGCACAGATGTCCGAGGAGGTGCCTCGCTACCCCCACATCCTGTGGGCAAGCAGGCATAGGAAGGTGTCAGTCAGGCCAGGAGCTGATGGGCAAGAAGGGGGCATGGGACAGCTGGCCTTCCCTCCGTGCCATGCACACATCCGGTCTGGCAGTGGCAGCGACCCACAGGGAAAGGACTTCTATCCCTGCTGTCTGGAGGAGAGTGGGGAGGGTGTTAAGGCAGTTGTTTATGAGAAGCAGATGCCTCTTGCCAGAGAGAGTGCTACTGGGGTCCCTTCTTCTTCCTTTCTCCCCAGCAGGCTCCCCTGCAGGCAGCCAGTGTTCTCCACCTCACCACTTTTGCCTGGGAGTGGATGCTGGCCAGTGAGTGTGGGCATGACCATGTGCCAAGTGCATCACTGCTGTGCGTGTGTCCATGACCCCAGCCTCCTTAGTGGTGGCTTGTGAGGGGAAGGTGTCCCACCACGGGGTCAGGAGTAAGGCAGACCTCTCTAGAAACCCTGTGAGCAGGAGCTCAAGGTTTCTTTGTGGCAGCCTCATGCCTGCTCTGGACTGGTGCTCCATGTGCAGCCATGTTCACAAGCTACAATGCAATCCCCAGGCCCAGAAGCCTCTCACCTCCTGCTGCCTCCCCCACATGTGTCTAGGGAAAGTAATGGAACTCACCTGATGGGCCAGCCCCTGGGTGACATACTGGCAGGGGAATGGGTCCAGGGACAGGTTGAACTCCTGGATGCTGAGCATGGTGTCAGTGCTGGCACCCTCCTCCTCCATCTCCTTCTTCTCCTCATCCATGGGCCTGCCCTCTGGGAGGCTGATGACAGCTGTCTCCAGCACAGAGTCCACAACGAGGAGGGGGAAGGGACTGACCCCCCACCCAGGACATGGTGGAGTTATTCATTATACTGGCATGAGTGGGGTGCTGCTCCAGAGTGGGAGCTCCACTCCATGACCTTCATGTAGGCCTGCCTTAGTTCTTTAACTTCCATGGTGCCCTCCTCTTCTGCCTCAGGCAGGGGCTTGCAAGTTGGCTGCCAGCTCACTAGCAGCCGTGGAGGGCTTTCTAAAAGCGTGGGGGTCTGCTGTGGCACCACAAATGTGTTTTGCTCTTGCTGCATGACACAGGGCTGGCAGGGCCTTCCTTCTTCCATGAGCACTTTCCTCTATGGCTTCAGCTTTAAACCCTGCAGGGGAAAGGGAACTCTAGAGTTCTGAGGGGTGTGGACCGAGTGACCATCAGGACAGAGGTGAGAAGGCCTAGGGTATGTCTAGACTACATGCCTCTGGCGACAGAGGCATGTAGATTAGGCTACCGGTCATAGGAAAATGAAGCGGCGATTTAAATAATCGCCGCTTCATGTAAATTTAAATGGCTGCTGTGCTGAGCCGATCAGCTGTTTGTAGGCTCAGCGCGGTAGTCTGGACGCTCCGCGGTCGACATCAAAGGCATTTGTCGACCTCCCCGGTATGCCTTGTGGGATGAGGTTTACCGGGGAGGTCGACAAATGCCTTTGATGTCGACCGCGGAGCATCCATACTACCGCGCTGAGCCGACAAACAGCTGATCGGCTCAGCACGGCAGCCATTTAAATTTAAATGAAGCGGCGATTATTTAAATCGCCGCTTCATTTTCCTATGTCGGGTAGCCTAATCTACATGCCTCTGTCGCCAGAGGCGTGTAGTCTAGACATACCCCTAGAGGCCAATTATTTCGAAATAACCACAGCTGTACTGTATTTCAAAATTACTATTTCAAAATAAGCATTATTCCTTGTGAAATAAGAGTTTATTATGCCTGAATAAGATGCCCATTATTCTGAAATTATTTCAAAATAACAGGCTTGCTGTGTAGATGCTCACCTTGTTATTTCGAAATAACTAGTGTTATTCTGAAATAATGCTGCAGTGTAGATGTGCCTTTAGGAGTGTGCTTAATTCATTTATGGCATCACCATTCAGGAATAATGTAGACATCTTTCTCTTATTTCTTTCCCTTTCAGTGTCTAATCTATTCTATTTACTGTACATTGTACATTTTTAAACTGTTTTGGTCCATTTTATAGGCAACTACAAATCAAGGATTGTAATGTGTCTAGTGTCTCCTACTCTGTCCTGAGTGTGTATTTGCACACCAAACAATTATGGGGAATAATGGGAGCTATGAGAGGGCAATACCATAAAATGAAGCAGAAGGGAGAACAAAATTCATTTATTTCCCCTTTCTTTCATTTTGGCCTGACAATAAAATGTCACGCATCAGATGACTGAGAGTCTAAATCCAGTTATTGATTGACTGGCATACTGCTGAAGACTTGCTATTCTTTCAGAGGCCTATCCCCTGCTGATACCTCTGACTGTCATGCTGGCAATAGTGTTCTATTGTTTCCTTGTAGTCCCTCATTTGTCTGTATCCATTGGTTTTATCTGTTTTTATATGATAGATCAGGGTGGGCAATAATTTTCACAGTGAGACTACTCCTCAAAATTCCGTAAGTTATCACATGCCAGCTCCAGACCCTCAGGAGATGAGGGGCATTGGGTAGTAGAGGTGGGACTAGGGAGAGAGAGAGAGAGAGAGAGAAAAGAGAGAGAGAGTGAGAGAGAGACTTTGTTACACAGCGTAAATGTATGGCAGGCTATGTGTGGATCTGGGAGCAGCTCAGGTGTAGGATGGAGCATGGTGGAGGGAGGGACAATTGTACATGCACTGTTGTCTGTAAGTACGTGTGCTCTGCTAATTAGCTGGACAGGCTGGATAGAAATGTTGGGAAGATTGGAACTAGCCTATGGGCCATATTTTGCCCATCTCTGCTTTGGATTGTAAGTTACTTATAGAAAAAAACTTTCTCTCTCTCTCTAAATTACGGAGTACAATATCATTCTGGTTCTTTTCAATAAAATCAGGCTATTTGGGGTTCATGGCAAATTTATTCTCATTGTATATCCCCATTGAGAAGTACCATACCTTTGAGAAGTGCTTAAGTAATGTGGCCAGAGTTGCCTACATAGCTTTAGTAAGAACTAGCCACTATATTTCACTAATGCTATTAATAGATACCATCCAAAGCACATTTAACAGTACTATTAACAAAAAGTCTTGAATGTTGAGAGGAAAGTAATCAGTATCTCATTAATACCTGCTAAAGGGAAAGGGGCATACACTTAGCAATGGCTTTAATCTAGTGATTCATGGACACAGACACACAAAGTCTTTTGAAGAAAAATCAGTCTCTATTATTTGTTTTTTAATTAATAGAAAACTATTTCCTCCATTTTACTGAATGAGAAATGTTAAGTCAGGGCAGAGGCATCTCTTTTACTTCACATAAGGTGAGGTTATGGAAAAACTGGAAGCCAGGGAATTGATAATTTTATGGAGTGCTGTTAATCTATGCAACATTTCCAAGGATTTCCAAGCATTTCCTTAATGCAACTGTAAGCTATTATGTATTATTGAAAGAATTCTAGGTGCCAAAGATCAATGAAGCTCTACCGTACAAGTGGCATTTTTCCCTGGTGACAGAACTTCTCATAGGTTCCCATGTTTGATTCTGTGGTATAATTATGCCTTTGTTACCAGGCTTTTACCCTTTCTCCTTTCTTAACTAACTAGTATCAGTTGATATACACTGTGCCACAGACCTTCCATTATTCATGTTATGTGGGGCTGTTATTAATTGGAGTTTGTTATCCCCCCCCCCACAACCCTATCCTTAAAAAATCTGAATGAGAATAAATAGGGGTTTGGGGTGGAAAAATCCTCTTCAGTTTGGAGATTTCAAGAAAACATTTACAAGAGGAGACTTCAGATTCTCTTGACATCACTTTGTCCAACTTTTGGACAAACCCTAAAACAAAAGAGTCGCAATAAAATTGCAGGAGTTGGTGGCAGTCTTTAAGGTTTATTGTCTCCTGAATCCAACATCTCCTTAATTAATGGGTGGAGTCAACTTTTCTGATTGTCTTGGTCAGTCTATACTAGCCTCAGTCCTGGAAAGAGTTACAGCTCATGGTACTTTAGAGTTGATTGAGAATTGGTGACATAGAGCCCCTTCCCTTCTTACTAGCTCTTCCCTCCCCCTACAGGCCACCTGGGTTAGGATGGAATGGAGAAGGGATGGTTTTGGCACAGGAACCAACTCTGCTAGTCAAAAATACATTGTCCCCAGCACTGGGAAAATTTCATCTGTCTAGGAATGGCCAGAATTCAGCTTCTGTCTCCAAAAGACAGACATAAAGCCAGCTCAAGAGCCTTTGGAGTTTTGAATTCAGACTTACAGTACTGTGTGTGTGTCTGTCTGTCTGTCCGTCTGTCTCAGAGGGAGTCTTGGTCCACAAACTCTGAACTGCCACTGCTTCTTATTTACATTAAATAGGAAACATTTTATTCCATATTATGTTATTAATTTAGGAAATGTAATAATTGCTCTCTACATAAACGACTATGATTGTACAACAGCTACTCTTTCTTTAGAAGATGCATCTGTCATTGTTCCCTTGTCCTATCTGAATCTAGATGACGAAGTGCCACTTCTGATGTGTGATTAGACTATATTTCCTTTGTCTATGATTCAGAGAGGGAGTATCCATTTAGTGGGGAGTTCAAGGGTATATAAACAAGTTGCACTTGATGCACCATATGCTATAGTTGCTGATTAGATTCTTGCTGACATTTTCTGCATATGGGAATGTCAACCTCTCACTCAAATTTATTATGCTTCCTTTCACCTACGCTGTTAATTGGCATATAACACTTAAAATACTGTTGCCAGGCAATATTCATAAATAGTTTTATTTCACATGAGCAAATACATTCAATAGAGGGTCTGACATTTCAGGAGATGTAACAATATTTTTCTATGTTAAATTAAGGTCAAGTAAGTTTAAGACATGATAATACTTCTTCCTGAGAAATGACTTAGGGCAGTTAGTTATTTGTGTGGCATTATAATAGTACAAGGTGCTTTGGAAATAATATATACAAAAGAAAAATACATTCTCTGTCCTGAAAATGTTACAATGTAAGTGCACAAAAGTAGTCTATAGTGATCAAAAACAATGTGGTCAGTGGCCTATGATATTCTTTCCATATCAAGTGGAATTTGAGAACTTAAAAATAAATCCTTGTTTTACCCACAAAACTATACCATTGGAAGTGCAGAATACAGAAAATAAATAGGATATGTCCTGAAGATCCTAGGATCAGATCTTCCTTTCCTGCGGTAAATATGATTTTTTCCACCAACTCCATTAGGAGTGTGTGCCAAGGCTTAAATTTACAGAGGATCTTAGATTTTGAATGCTTGGTGTTTCAGGACCTAACTTTTAGGTGTGTTTCCGTCTGGCTGAATGCACATACCAGAGTGGCCACATGAGTCCATATGCTATGCATAGCCTTTGGGTCAGAAAGCATGACAATGACTCTATAGCTCAGTGGCTTGGGCACTTATCTGGGTGTCTAGAGATCAGCTTTCAGTCCTTCTGCTCCAATGACTAATTATTTACTCACCCTGAGCCTGGCTCAGGAGTGATTGAGAAAAGCTCATTCCAGAATAGCCCACAGCCCTCTTCTGATAAGGAATCCAAGTTCAAATTCCTCCTAATCATCAGGTAGAAGACCAGGAATTAAACCTTGCTTTCTTGCATCTTGGGTGAGTATGTTAATGAATTTCCATTTCTTCTGGGGTTAGATATATTCAGAGTATGCTATTGGATTTGACCCTGGAGGTGGAATGAGTTGGAGGAAGGCTTGCTTGGGGCCTGAGATAGGTAGCTGTTTGCATGCTCACTGGCAGCAACCTAAGTGCTTAGGAAAATTAGGCACCTACAGCCTTAAGTAGCAGCAGAGCACAAGAGTCATTCTATTCTCTCCTTCACCCACAAAATCTATCCCATTCTTTTAGAGAAGATAGAATAGCTAGTATTGGACATATAACCATTTCCCATCCATGTACCTACCCTTTGGCTGCTATACCATTTCTTTGTCTGCATTTGACATTAGATACACTTAGATTTTCTTTTTTGTTCAAAAGTTATTATTTTAGTCATTTGCTATATCTGAAGTAGAACAGTTGAAACAAATACTCTAATGGCATGAATGCAGAGGATGTAAAATCACAATATGTTATTATAAGGCAAATATCTTGGTCAGATAAACAAAGTTTATACTGTATCTTCCATGTGTTAAAAATACAAGTTCATCAAACAGTTCTTTCAGGAAGCAATATGTTTACACAGTTGGAACTGTTGTTTGTATCAGTGATAGACAAGGTTGACTTGCACACTCATAGGCAAGAGCAAATGTGTCCAATGATCCTGAGAACTGACACTCTTCTCTACAGCTGATTAATAACATTTGGCATTATATGCCACAGACTTTCAATAAAACATTTTGATACACGGACACCTAGAAAACCTTGTAGAGTGTTAATGGTGTATGTCAAACTGCATAATCTCACCTCACAATGGCTCAAACTGTCCTGCAGTAAGCCACCACTGCCAGTTATTAGAAAGGACTATATGGGGCACTTTGTTGCACATCAACAGATAGCTATCTACTCCCATTTCTACTTTCAAATTTGCTGTTAATTTTTATATAGTTTAATATTTTGAAATATAGTAAATTCTATAAAATATGCAGCCGACAAAGTAGTTTTTACTCATGTAAGTTTATGCCCAAATACATTTCTTAGTCTTTAAAATGCCACAGGGTTCTAAGTTGTTTCTGTACAATATATTATTCATGACTCTAATATTGTTGGGATGCCCCTAATTAAAAGCTCCAAATGCTAGAATAGGGGTTTTCAGATTTTAGGTTGTGGCTTGAAAGGGTAAGCCGCTACCTGGACATGAGATGTTTTGTTTACCTGAGCGTCCACAGGTATGGCCATTTGCAGCTCCCAATGGCCGTGGTTCACTATTCCTGGCCAATAGGAGCTGAAGGAAGTGATGGCCCAGCATGCACTGCTTCCTACAGCTCCCATTGGCCAGGAATGGTGTACTGTGGCAACTGGGAGCTGCAAGCAGCCATACCTGCAGATGCTCAGATAAACACAGTTTTGTGGCCAGCTAGTGGCTTATCCTTACAAGCTGCAACCCAAACTTTGAAAATCCCTGTGCTAGAATATAACTAATGCAAACAACAAAATAATAGAAATAGTCACACAAAGGCTTTATATTTCTGATCAATATTTGCAATCAAATGTTCCTGAAACAACCTGTCAGGTGAGAATGAGGCATGGTGGCTAGATTCAGTTTTCCAGTTTGGAACAAGAAAGGAGTGACAACAATTCTTATTTTCACAAGAAATAGCATGAGTGGCAATTCCATGCAACTCCTAAGAAGCTGAAGCATGACCAGGCATAGAATTAGTGAGTTGGTGACATAAAAGAACATTCTTTCAGATAAAACACTTAACGTTGTGAAGTCCATTTTTAAAACTTCCAGTTTGTAATCATAAATACTGATTAGATGGGCCAGGATGAATTATCTGGGTGTAGAAATAAATTTCAAATCCATCTTAGTTTAGGATGAGGATTGAATCCAAGATTCAGATCCAATCACTGATATTAATATAAATTTGTCCTCAAATCTCCATGTAATATGAATGAATATCACAAGAGACTCCTCAGTCAACTGCCTCGATATTTCTGTATCTGCCTTTGACTATGAAATATCATTAAACCAAAAATATCTGAAAACCCAGAAAAATGAAAAGGCATTGCAGATGACAATAATGCTCTCTAGTGTCAACTCAATTCTATCATTATATCATCTATTTAATCTCACACCAATTGTACTGGGTATTTTGAAACTAACCTGCCTTTACCACATTTCTACTACATGTCATATCCAGGAAAGTTTAACTGGTTCTCTAAATTGCCTTTCAGAGGGAGTTAATGATGTAGGATCATTATAAGAAATTGTAATGTCCTGGCATTAAAACAAAATTATACAAAAATGGAGTTGTCACCACCGATGAAAGGGCAGGAGATTGAAAGTGCACAGTTACCAAAGCATAAGTGAAAAGGTTCCTCCCTTTCCATCACATCTTGCAATTCCTTGCACTTTGATTGGCTCTGTGCATTTGATTTGCATAATCATTGATTTTTTTATCATCCATTCCTCATCTTCTCTTCCCACCTTAGGGTATGTCTACACTAGCCACCCTAATTCGAACTAGGGTGGCTAATGTAGTCATTCAAACTTGCAAGTGAAGCCCGGGATTAAAATATCCCGGGCTTTATTTGCATGTTCTTGGGCGCTGCCATTTTTAAATGCCCGGTAGTTCGAACTCCCTGCCCGCGGCTACACGCGGCAAGGGCTAGGTAGTTCAAATTAAAGCTCCTAATTTGAACTACCGTTACTCCTCCTGCAATGAGGCGTAACGGTAGTTCAAATTAGGAGCTTTAATTCGAACTACCTAGCCCGTGCCGCGTGTAGCCGCGGGCAGGGAGTTTGAACTACCGGGCATTTAAAAATGGCGGCACCCAGGACCATGCAAATAAAGCCCGGGATATTTTAATCCCGGGCTTCATTTGCAAGTTCGAATGACTACATTAGCCACCCTAGTTCGAACTAGGGTGGCTAGTGTAGACATACCCTATCTCTTTTGTTTTTTACAGAGCAAATATTTATAATCAAAATAATAATATAATATAAACACTGTGCACTTGATATTCTGTGTTGTAAATGAAATCAATATATTTGAAAATGTAGAAAAACATCCAAAATCATTTGGCAATCTATTGTTTAACAGTGCAAATCAATTGGTTTTCAGTCAACCATGTGAGTTAACTCTAATTAATTGATAGCCCTATTACAGACACAAACTGATAGAAAATAAAATAGTTCGGAAGCGGGATCTTTAGATTATTGCTACTATGCAATATTAGACATTGTGTGATTCACAGTCTTTCATAAAGATGCAGCTAATCTGTATATTTGTTGATTTGAATAACAATTCCCTCCCAGATTTCAAGTTTCACTGGTAGCCAGTTGTGCTAACTGACATAGTGCCTTTATGCTCTGGATAAAAGTCAAACAAAAGTTCATATACTATTTTTCTCGTGATTTGTCACAATATGAACCAGTATGTTCAATGGTGAAAGGCCAATCCCCCAACTCACTCTCCAATATATTATTAAAAGAAATCTTTGAAATTATAATGAATACTGGCAAAGCAACAGGCAACTGATTTTTTAGTATGAGTGTTAGAATGTGAAGCCAGCATATGTTTGCACACCATTCCATATGTTCTGCCTCTGTATGCCCTCCAAATGCTCCTCATCCCTATTAAATTCTAGTCTACAATTTGATTGAGGTGAAGATGAGATTTTCAGGTGCCATTTTCTAAAGTTGCTTTAATTGCAGCTATTGCACAGCAAATTCACAAATTCCCCTGTGTAGCATTTATAATTCAATTAGTAGTGTCTGCAGTTTGTTCTCAATTTTTACTTTTTAGATCATTTTGGTACGCACACTCCAGGAAGAAATTGATCATGATTATTATTTTAAGTGTCCATTCTTCATATTTCAGGGTAATGTATTGTTGATCTAGCAATTTGTTTTGCTCCCATCCAGGAGATATTTGAAGCATGATAACATTTAATAAAAATTAAAATAGGGAATTTCCTAACTTTCAACACTTATAGTCAGGATACAGTTATTCCCTGTACCTGTCTGCACAACCTGTCTGTAGGCCTGGCCTTTGGACAAGGTGAGTGAGGTGGTCACCTTGGGCCCCGCACATTCAGGGCCCCGCACTGCCCAACTCCCAGCCCCACCCACACGGCAGGGAGCCGCGCACAGCCAAATCAGATGGCTTTCAGGAGCACCAGTTTCTATGGGATCCCTTCACTACTGTTGATGTCAATTACTATCTGCATGTGTATAATCACTCAGGCTCCATTTCAGCAAGGTACTTCAGCAGGTGTGTAATTTTAATTATATGAGTAGTCCCATGGACTTGACTTCAAATGGACAACCCATGCACTGACATTTAAGCATCTGCTTAAGTACCTAGCTGACCTGGTGTCTTCAAGTACAATGTCTGGGGTAGGGGTAGTAAAGATCAGTGCTTTTTTTGTGACGGTACAGCCTGGAATGGTGTAACGTCACCTATTTTCCCAGCACACAGAAAAGGAATGGCATTTTCTCTGTGCATACTGGCACCTGTTTTCCTGGGCCAGCTCGTCTCCTAATGGAAGCCTGCTTGGGATGTGAGGTATTTTTTTTCTTGGCTCCCAGCGTGGTGTTTTGGCTCTTAAAAGGGCCATGCCTGCATTTTGTCCCCCAGCGCGGTTTTTTTTTTCTCAACAAGTTTGGGCCTGGAGTACCAGCACCTTTTTTCTTACCAAAAAACCACTGGTAAAGATGAATAGGAAAAGAAGGTCCAATGACCTATGTGTTACTCCTCCATTTGCTAGAGTCCTACCACAAATATCAGAGACTGAAAGATGGGGCAAAGGCAAGACTTCTGTACAGTGTTTCCATTAGCCAATAGGGGAATTTCCTGTGAAAAATTCATTTTTCTATGCTTCCCCCTCTGCCCACAATGCAGGTACACAGCCCTATACTTTAGTATGGTGCACTGCTTTTCTGCTATGTGCTTGAAACCCATCCTGGCCTAAGAAGAAATTTTAAAATTTTAGGCTGTAGTGCTCCTCAATATCCAACAGGAGAATATTTGGCCAGATACTGAGATGACAATACAGTCCTTATTGTAAGTTCAAGGAAAGATCCCCTGTTGAGAGATATGGTGAAGAATAAGAGAGTTGGGTGTGATTTTCATATAAATATCTCAGTTTACCTATCTGATATTATGTTGCCTGAATACATAGAGATAAATCAAAAGAGGGTGTTGGAAGAAAGCAAACAGGAAATGAAAATAAGAAGCCTTATCTCTTGCGGCACTGAAGTGTTATTTTGGAATAACTGACATTATTTCAAAATAACATAGTGCATGTCTACACAGCAAGCCATTATTTCGAAATAATTTCAAGATGGAAGACTTCTTACTCCAACTCCTGTAACCCTCGTTTCACAAGGAGTAAGGGAAATCTAAGGAAGAGTGTTCTTCCTTCAATTTCCTGCTGTTTAGACAGCACCAAAAGCCGAATTAAGCTATTTCAACTTCAGCAACGCAATTGATGTAGCTGAAGTTATGTATCTTAATTTGACTTTTGCACTGCAGTGTAGATGTACCCTAAGGGAACAATGGGGATAGCTCTTAACTGAGGAATATCTCTGCCTGACTCCAGCCAAGCTGTCAAGGTTTATTTTTCCCTGTCCTGAGGCTAGGATAAAAGATGAGTATTGTAGGGTATTCTTTCTCAATTTCCCTCTTCTAATAATTTAGTCCACTGGTATAGGGGGTCATTGTGAGAGTTCAGGCAGGCTAACTTGTCTGGTTGTAAATTCATCTGTTTCATGATACAGGAACCACGAGTCTACAGCCCTCCTCCTTGGCATTATCAGCATTCAAGTAACTCCCTATTATAAGGATAGTAGACCACTAGTCTCTTCGTGGAGCTGGATTACAGCTCCATGAGCCTCTTTCCCTTTACACCAGGTGTACACAGCTCTCTCTCAGAGCAGGGTTATAATAGAAGCAGTTTGTCTTTTTGGACCTATCAATGAAAACATAGGAATTTCTCCTCCTTCCTTTGCCTTAGAGCAGTAGGCAAGTAAGATACCTCTTCCTGTTAGCATCTCTTTTGTATGTGGGAAAAGGCAGCATAAATACTGTCCTTCTTCCCAGGACTCATCCCAGCAGACTGGGAGAGAGAGGGACCCTTCCTCACAAATGCTGCAGTGCCCTTGGTTTCTTTAAGAGACAGTGGTCCTTTCCTTTTCATCCCCATCACTAAATGTCTTGGTTGCTTTCCTCTCTTCCCAATCCAACCATTTCTCAGGCCTTTTTTCATTCCAAAGTTCCTGAAACAGGGTTTTCTGTCCCCCTCTAGGCTTAAAATGCCAGTATACCCTAATACAAGCATTCTAAACCATTGAAGAACCTCATGCCTGGACAGCTAAGGAAGAGTGACTGGAGTATCTATTGATGAGTCTAATAGAGGGACCATGCTGCAACAGCACAGTGTGCATCTACCAGCTCAGAAATGGAGGTAACTGGACTGAATGGAGTTTTAGGTAAACAAAAGTAAACAAAAGTATAATTGCAGGCCTTTGCCATTGTTTCCTATTTGTTTTGCATGCTATGGGCAAATATGTAGTTCTTTGTCTGGAAGAAATTAGATGAGTTACTTTAGTCAATTGGTATCAGATGGCCCTGGAGGAAGAGTACTTATGACCACCAAACAGAGTGGGCCTGTCATTTGAGCACAGTTGGGAAACAGTGTGCTTCTCAGAGACCCATTACCAATGAGGTGGAAGGAGTTGGGTCCACCATTGAAATCAGTCCTGTACCCTGAGGGGTTCACTTCAGAGGGACTAAAAGGGGTCTTAAGACAGAGATTGTGATGTAACTGTGACAGATCCCTATATACTGGATACAAAACAAATCCTCTGTTTGCCACTGGATGGATTAAGCAAACATGACACTTTGCAAAGTATTAGCATTAAATCCAGGGAAACTGCTCCAGCCCCTATAGAGAGACTCCAGTGCTCCTTAAGGGCCTATACAGAGGTTACCTTTCTGCCTTTCCTCCCTGTAATACTTGGGATATTCCCTCTACTCTAGTTTTTCAGAATGCATAATGAAACTAGCATTATTTGGAAGCTATGCTCCATAATACCAGAGCAGATATGGCTCAGAGCATCGAATTTTAAATTATTTTGATCATGAATATCCCCATGAATTATAATTCCTTGTCACTGAGCATTGTATCTTTTCCCCTCAATTTGGCATCTATGTAGATGAGCAATGTCCTTATCTGCAGGAACAGATGACTTAAGCTTGACATGGTGAGAAGAATGGATGGGAAAGCATTTCAGAAATTTTTCATAAAGAAAGAAGCAAGATGAAAGCAATAAAGTATCTCTTCTAAGCATCAGTCTCAATGATACTTGCTAGTTTGCCAGCATTACATTCACTAAGGTTAATAGTGACTGGCAGCTACCTCACATATTGAAGAGACTTTTATAAGTTGTTAATTTAATTAGTTGTATTTGTTTCTCCCTATGTTGTTCTGGATTATAGTGTCCATGTTTTGACACTCAACAGGCAATAGTGATCAGAATTAAGAATTTTCGAACTAAACATTTTTTTCATCAAAAAGGTTGATTTTTCACAGGTCAGTTTCAATTAATTTTGGCTCTATTTTTTAATATTTCATTTTTTTACATTTTCTAAATGAAAAATTCTGTTCTTCATGTTTCAAACGCCATTTTACTTAGAAATGTAAGCTAATTTTAGTAAACTTTTAAAAAAGTTTACTAGCTACAAAGTTCCAAAAAAAGAAAGAGGGGGATTTTCCAGTTTATGAAATTTGAGAATGACTTTTTATTGTGATTGGAGATGGGAAAGTTCTTTTATATACAAAAAATTTTCCAAGCTGGGAAACCCAGTTCCTCCTAAGATATAACTGTTACTATGATAATAATTCAACTATGTCAGTCCAAGAATAGTTTTCGAAATAACAGCTTTTGGATTAGGAATTAGGTTTTATGTTTCTTACATTTAATATTGTTTCAAAACTGAAAAATATCAATTAACATATATCAGTGGAAGGAGTAATTATCTCAAGGTATTCCTTCTACAATTGATGGACATTTGCATTGCATTTACATTACATGATCATTTATACTACAAAGTTAGTGAAGGGAGGAAACTAAGAATAAATAAACATAAAGGAACTCCATAACACTCTTTGAACATGAAACAGAATTATACACCTTCTAGAACTCACTTCTCAGTCTTTACTTTTCTACTATATATTTGACAGAGTTGGGGGCTGCGTCTACACTGAAAGCTTCTTGCACGAGAACTTTTTGCACAAAAGCCCGTCCACACTGCCATGTGCTTTTGTGCAAGTGATGTGCTTTTGCTCAAAAGCATCCATGGCAATGTGGATGCTCTCTTGTGCAAGAATGCTCTGATGGCCATTTTAGCCATAGGGGTTTCTCATACAAGAAACCCCTGTTGCCCGTCCATACATGCCTTTTCGCGCAAGAGCTCTTGTGCAAAAAGGCTTATTCCTTGCAGGAAGAGGAATAACTCTTGAGCAAAAAGCCCTGTGTTCTTACGATTAGCTGTACTTTTTCTTGCACAAGAACGCGCTTGTAGTGTGAATGCTCTGCAAGTTTTTGTGCAAAAACAGCAATTTTTGTGCAAAAACTCTGCAGTATAGATGTAGCCTTAGTGTCTGTCTGTATGTCCATCTATCCGTGAATCTGTTTGTTCAAGAACTCTCCTAAATGGAGGAGCTAGGACCACCAAATTTGATATGGGGCTTCCTCTTATCATAACTTATAGCTAGGTCAGAGTCTGGTTATGCCAGGACAATGGGATGTGTGTGAAATGTGATTGTTTCTCATCAAATGAAAAGGAAGGGCTGTGATAGCAGGGACAATTATACTCCAGAATGACCACAGGGGGCAGCAAGCAAGCAAGCAAGCACACACACCCCCACCCCAAAAGTCCTAGGCTGGTCCCAGAGAGCATCACCACCAGTGGGCCATGCAGCATAGCTCCGTGCCTGAGACAAGCCCTTGGGAGCAACACCACCAGTGGGTTGGGCAGCATGCCCCCACCATCCTAGCCCAAGCCTAGAAAGCAATGCTGTCAGTGGATCAGCCAGCATGCATCCTCCATCACCACCCTAACCCTGACCTGGGGAGCCTGGTCTAGCTCCAAGGATCAGCTGGTGGCTGCCCCACTTCCTGACTGAGTTCCCCACCCATGGCCATAACTCCTGCACCTCCACCCCTTCCTCTGTGCTCCCACACCTCCCAAACCTTTGTCCAGAGCCCCTCACCCCTTACCATCATTCCTGTACCCCTATCCTGAGTGCTCCACCACCTGTCCTGAGCCCCCAGTTCTTGCCCTGACTCCTGCACCCTCACAACCCCAGACCCCTGTCCTAAGCCCTAACATCCACAAGTCCCTGCCCTAACTTCTGCACCCCTCACTCCCTTAGTCCTCTTCCCTGAAGGACCCAGGGAACACTGGGTAAATCTTCTACTAATTGATATAAGAAGACTAAGTGTTCAAGTCCAGGATGTTGAGGGACTGGAGAGTATTGAAGCAGTGTCTGAAAAGAGTTTTTGAAGAAAAATATTACAGTATCAGGCACATTTTCTGTTTTATAATTTTCTGCCACATCACTGTGCTTCTGATCTGTCTGTGAAAATTAGTCTTAGAACACTATTTTAATAATTGTGTACCAAATGATTGTTCAAAGGGTGAGATCTTTCTCTACATTTTTGTAGTGGCAATTACTGGGCTTAGTACCTCTTAGAAGTGTCTCTTCTGCTTCCATTGCCATGGAAGTTAAAACTCAAATGCTCTGAGATCACAGATGATACAAGATTTGGATTTATGCCAATCAGAACCCAGCAAAAATTTCTAAGAGTTCTGTGACCCACAATTAAATCACAAATAGAATGGGCAAGGCCCATTAGCTCTACTCCTTAAGGGGACTGATAGACCCAGATGGCAAAAACATCCCATGAAGAATTATTGTACAGTCTCCTTTTGCTTTACTTGGACAGACCTTTGACTTTTGGAAGTGTTTTGTTTCGATTTCGCTTGAGAAATATTTGAAGATTCAGAGCTGTTGTAATAAAAGTCATTCACTCATCCTCCCTGATACTAAGGTGCATCTAGACAGCACCCTTCTGTTGGAATAAACTACTTAATTTGCACTATGCAAATTGCGTAGCTTATTCCAAGTCTAGGTCGAAAGAGCTTATTTTGAAATTTGGCACTGTCTACACAGAGTAGACAGATTTTTCTGACAAATCCCTTAACCCTTGTGGAAAGAGGGTTACAGGGATGCAGGGATAGCATGTCCACTATTTCAGGAAATAGTGGGCATGTTTAAAGATGTGGCATTGCTATTTCAGGATACTGAAAGTATCCCGAAATAGTGCCACAGTCTAGACGTACCCTCAGTCTAGAAACAGACACAGATACATTTTAATTTGGAAGGTAGATTGTATTGAACGGTTTGTTAGGATCAAATCTTGAGAGCTATACCCATGGAGACCATTTTCCATATTGAATGAGCCAAATCATCCTATTACTTTTAATTAGGTATGATAAGAAAGGTAAACATAACAAATGAGTAGGCAGAACATGAAAGCAGTTTCACAGGAAGAATTAGGAGTAAATACATTGAGCCAATTGCTAAATCCTTGGCAGAGGATCGTAGTATCATTTTATACAACTCTGAATAAAGATGAGTCACTAATGAAGTGGAATTGGATTTCACTACTGATGTTTTTGTTTTTTTGATCCAATCTGAAATGCTTTTCTTCGGCTGCTTAACACTGGTAACACGTCCTTTGGTAAAGTTATCACATTTACTTCTTTGTTCTGTTTGACTTTGTTAATATTGTAATGACAAAATTGGGATCTTTTCTGCTTTCAAAATACTGAATAATTCTACTGAGCTGAAATGTGCAGCTATCACTAGGAGAACAAACACCTTGGTTGAAGTGTTGAAAAAGAGCACATTTCTTTTTGTGCATGTCTACTCTATGAGATAAGGTCCAATCTACTATGGTCAATTTCTGGGAACCTGATTTTGAGAAGCTGAAGGTCCGTGTCCTTACCATGGGGAAGAATCAAATGTTGTCTGAAAGTGTTTCCCAATTAGGGAGCCTACCGTCAACTCAGAGTGTGAGGTAGCTTTTCAGACAGAGCTATGCTTCTGGTGCTCGCTGGGTCCAAATCTCTCCAGTGGGTTGTTAGAGGGGCTCATGTCAGCTGCAGCCCAGAATCCACTCCTCTAGTCTGTCCCCCCTCCCATGAGATAAAGGGAAGGCAGTTTGCTCATGCTTCTTGATGCCCTGGTTGCCGGTGTGGATGCCAGAGCACTGCAAGCATGGAGCCTGGTGTGAAATAAAACATCATTATGCTCATATGTATCATGGTGCACCTCATGGTGCTGTATTTGGAGAGCGTACGCATGTTGCTCCACCAGGAAGAGGACTAGGATGAACCTCGATGTGGCATGGAGGCCTTGCTCAGGCAAGACTTGGTGCTCATGCTAGTTCAGCCACCAGTCAATCCTCTGGACACAGTGGAACACTAGTTTTGGCACTGTGAGACAAGCTCAGACTGGTGACACTGCAGAGAGTTTGAGCAGCCAGACACCAGCACCATAAGGAGAGTACAGCTGAGGGCAGTGTGAATCAGAGGTGTGAACTGCCATGAAGGACAGTTTTATGCAAGGCCTCTTTTTAAGACTCTTCCCCATGCCTCTCCACAAGTTGCTCCCCATTTCCTGTATTTCCCTTTAATCCCCACCCTTCCTCTGCAGTTTAAGCAATAAAAAGACTGTTGGTCAAAGAACAGGAGTTTTTGTTTGGGGAAAACATCTGGGAAAGGAAACAGATGGGAACTGGAAGGGAGGCCAGGAATGCGAGGGGGACTGCCTTCTGCCTCTTGAGGGCCTGGAGGATCTGGTACCCCTTGAGTTCCTCCCTCTCTCCCGCGTGTCCTATGGCCCTGGCAGACCCTGGAGACCTAGGGAGTGAAAGCCATGGGGTGGGAGAAGAAGGGATCTGGGGTGTCGTCAGATTGTGTGAGGTTTTGGGAAGTGGTCTGCTGGAGACAGGATCCCATGCATTCCATTACAGCAGTCAGGGAGGCAAATATCATCTCATGCTGTCTTGTTAACTGCTCCCAGGTGGCTCTTCTCTCTTTCTGCTCTGCGATCTGGTCCTTCTGCTCTATGTCAATCTCCACCCTGAGGGTATGCATGCAGTCCATTTGTTCCCTGAACATCTCCTCCCATATGCATTTATGCCTGCAGATGTCAGCTAGCTGGACAGATAATGGAAGAGGTGGAGGATACACCAATCTGGCTGTTGGCCCAGCTGCAAAGAAAAGTTACAAGGGAGGACATTACCAGAGATACATTGTGCTAAGCCTAAACCTAATCTCTTAGCTGAAGGTCTCTCTAAAGACAGTAGTGAAGTGTTCCGTGCAAAGATGTTTGCTTTAAATGGGAACTCTATAAAAGGCGCCTAGGCATCTCAGGGGAGCATCGGGACACACTCACTCCAGAAAGAGGCAGACATGGTAAGGTGTGGGGGGAGGGTAGCAGCAGAGGGCAGCTTCCTGCTGTGTCCGGCACACATTGGGTCTGTACATGCAGCCTCCTGGGGACACTGCTTCTTTTCCTGCCCACAGGAGGGGGGAGGGTGATGTGTGTGTGGCACACATGGACTCCTGGAGAGAGTGCTAATATGTTCCCCTCCTTCTTCCTCCAGGTTGCCATGTGAGATATCAGTCTTCTCCAAATCACAGCAAGTGATTGGGAGTGTATGCTGACTGAATGTGGCCATAAATCTGGGCCTTATCTTGCACTGCTTTATGGTTCAATGACACCAGACCACTTACTGGTGGCTTGGCATGAGAAGGTGTCCTACCGTGGAGGGCAGAATAAGTCTGGCCTCCCAAAAACCTTGCGAGAAGGATCAAGGAGTTCCTATGTGAGAGCTTCATGCAACTATGCAGACAAGACTCCTGCTCCATCTGTAGAAACATTGACAAGTTGTTCCATGACCCCTACCTGAGTAAGCAGAGAGAGAGAGAGAGACATCATATCCCATTGCCTTAACCCACTTCTAGTTAGAAAATGTTTGTGAATTCAGTAGAAGTGACCTCCCTCACGGTGGTGATGGACTGGGAGAGATGTCCTGGGAGGGGGCCGGCTCCAGCGTTATGATGAGCTCCTGGCTCTTGGTCATGCTTAGCTGGCTAGTCTCGTCCCCCCCACACCTTCTCCCCCTCCGCCATCTCCTCTCCTCCAGGCTGATGCCAGGCATGTCATGGGCCAACTGGATGACCAGGTTGGGGGAGCTGCCTCCCTCAGAATGGCATCCAGCTGGTCATAGAAGCAGTACATAAGAACATAAGAACGGCCGTACTGGGTCAGACCAAAGGTCCATCTAACCCAGTAGCCTGTCTGCCGACAGTGGCCAGCACCAGGTGCCACAGAGGGGGTGGACTGAAGACAATGATCAAGCGATTTGTCTCCTGCCATCCTTCTCCAGCCTCTGACAAACAGAGGCCAGGGACACCATTTCTATCCCCTGGCTAATAGCCTTTTATGGACCTAACCTCCATGAAATTATCTAGCTTCTCTTTAAACTCTGTTATAGCCCTAGCCTTCACATCCTCCTCTGGCAAGGAGTTCTACAGGTTGACTACGCGCTGTGTGAAGAAGAACTTTCTTCTATTAGTTTTAAACCTGCTACCCATTAATTTCATTTGGTGTCCTCTAGTTCTTCTATTATGGGAACTAATAAATAACTTCTCTTTATCGGCCCTCTCCACACCACTCATAATTTTATATACCTCTATCATATCCCCCCTCAGTCTCCTCTTTTCTAAACTGAAAAGTCCCAGTCGCTTTCACCTCTCTTCATATGGGACCCGTTCCAAACCCCTAATCATTTTAGTTGCCCTTTTCTGAACCCTTTCTAAGGCCCAAATATATTTTTTGAGGTGAGGAGACCATATCTGTACACAGTATTCAAGATGTGGGCATACCATAGTTTTATACAGGGGTAGTAAGATATTCTGTGTCTTATTTTCTATCCCTTTCTTTATAATTCCTAACATCCTATTTGCCTTTTTGACCGCCACTGCACACTGTGTGGAAGTTTTCAGAGAACTATCCACGATAACTTCAAGATCTCGTTCTTGATCTGTCGTAGCCAAATTAGCCCCCATCATACTGTACATATAGTTGGGGTTTTTCCCATAACATGTTGTGTGTTGACACATTCACAAGGCAATGCACCACCAAACCCAGAGGAATAGGGCAGATAGTTTATCACCAAGACCTCTGAAATACTTATGCACAATTTGTCAAGCTAAAGATAAGAGGGTTTTTAAATTTGCTTTAGCTTAAGTCAGACCTGAAATTATTTCATTACATTTCTTTTCAATTTAATAAGGGGAATACAATATGAGTTAAATATCCTTTGTGTCTGCACTTAAAAATCCCATTAGATATAAATGGCCTTACCCGCAATGACCCATGGACAAATACCAATAAGTTCAATGAGCTGTGAGTCAATATTGTCTTTATATGCATTTCAGCATCACATTTTACAAATCCTTAATACAATGCACTAAACTGTGTGATTTCCCAAATGACATTCATGACAGATACTTAAAGACCAGATTCTTCTCAGCTGAAAAATAGCCCTCTAAGGTACATTGTTGAAACAAAACATGTGACAGTATACATAGCTGAAATTAGATAGCTTCCTCAGTAAAGTTCAAAACTTAATAAGTATGCCAAAAGCGAAATGTTAACCCACAGTCAGCAACTATCTCAATGGTTATCACTTATGTAATATAATCAGATCAAATGCCAGTTTCGGGTGCTGAACTGGGAGAGATGAGCAACTGGGAAGAGGGGAGGGAACAAACTATATGAAGACACAGAAATATCAGTAATACCAGAGAAAAATGATATTCAGATGGAAAAACACAAGTCAGAGTACTAAAGGAAAATGGATGTTCACTAGAGTTATAGAATCATAGAGTTGGAAGAGACCTCAGGAGCTCATTGAGTCCAACTATATCATCCTAGCCAAGGCTTTGTAAATTTGGAACTTGAAAACCTCTAGGGATGGAGTTTCTACCACCTCCCTAGGTAACCCATTCCAGTACTTCACCACCCTCCTAGTGAAATAGTTTTTCCTAATATCCAACCTAGAACTCTCCCCATTGCAACTTGAGACCATTACTTCTCATTCTGTTAGTTGTCACCACTGAGAACAGGCTCTCTCCATCCTCTTTGGAACCCCCCTTCAGGTAGTCGAAGGCTGCTATCAAATCCCACCTCATTCTTCTCCTCTGTAGACTAAATAAGCCCAAATCCCTCAGCCTTTCCTAATAAGTCATGTGCTCCAGCCCTCTAATCATTTTTTGCCCTCCACTGGACATTCTCCAGTGCATCCAAATCCTTTTTATAATGGGGAGTCCAGAATTGGATGCAATACTCCAGATATGGCCTCACCAGTGCCGAATAAAGTGGAGTAATCACTTCCCTAGATCTGCTGGCAGTGCTCCTCCTAATGTACCTTAAAATGCCATTAGTCTTCTTGGCTACAAATGTCGCACTGTTGACTCATACCCAGCTTCTCATCCACTGTAATCCCCAGGTCCTTTTCTGCAGAAGTGCTGCCCAGTCAGTCTCCAATCTGTAGCAGTGCTTGGGTTTCTTCCATTCCAAGTGCAGGACTCTGCCAAAAAACAGGAAAGTGGCAATGATGAGAGAGATGTAAGAGTCCTGGGGACAGCAAGTTAGCTATTTTTGCACTATTATGTGGCATCCAAAAGAGTCAATGTGCACTTGAACTATGTAAGCAAAGAAGCATCACATGAAAGTCAGAAAGCTAAGATTTCCTCTCTCTAGATTTGGTCTCAGCATACCTGAAATATTGTATTGGTTTCTGGGCACTTGACTACCATTTACAAGTTAAAAAGAATTCAGAGGAATAACGCTAATTAATTCACATATCTGCTAATTTCTGAGTAAAGGACCAAGCCAAAGGTGGACACGGAGGCTATTTCTAGACTTAATCCCTTTTCCAGGATACCTCCAGTATCCCAAAAAAACAACACTCTACCCAAGGAACGTGTCCGCTTTTTCCAAAAAAAAATTGTTGAAAATGCATACGCGTTCTTTTGTCATCCCTGTAAACCTTGTTCTATGAGGAATAAGGGATATGTCAAAAGAGCACTTTTTTTCTGAAATTTGGTGCCACATGGATGCACCAAATTTTGGAAAAGCCTCTTTTCGAAAGTAAATTGGAAAAAGATACGCAATTTGCATACCGCAAATATGCTTTTCTTTTTCCAACTTAACATTGCAGTGTAGACCTAGCCTGAGTGTGCAATGGGTGGATATGGTTCACCAGACTTACCCCCTGGAAGGCCACTGCACACCTTTTTTACCTGCACTTCCACACCTCATTCACAGTTCCCATTGGCTGCAGATCAGCATTCACAGTCAATGGGAACTGCAGAAAGCTGCACGATCTGAGACATCACTTCCTGTAGCTCCAATTGTCTGGGAATGGTGACAGTTGGCCAATGGGAGCTGTGAGTGGCCATAAGTACAGATGTGCCAGTAAATAAAGTGTCCAGCAGCCCTCCAGGGACTAGAGCTGGAGAACTGCATTCAACCAGTGAACCACTTATTCTCCCCTCACCTGCATTCCCTGATCAGGTTAAAGTCCACATTTCCAAATTTGGGTTTCTAAACTTAGGGTACTCAATTTATAAGTAGGTATCCAGATAAAAAGTGTAATTAGCACTTGCAATTTCCTTGAATAATGCTGCTGAAGATCCTCAATACTGAAATGGTTTTTACAAGTAATAACTATTAATTTAAATGTTTACTTTCAGAACATAATTTATCTAAGGTTATTAGAAAGAGAGGTGATAGCAAGTAATTAAGGTTGCCTGACATTCCTCATAATAAAACTATATCCAGTTGCTTATAATTTTGCAAAACTTTAACCATTTAGGTTGAAATTTTCCATGCCTCGGGCTTTTAACTTTAATGAAAAAAATCCTTCTGCCATTTCTGGAAATAAAATTGGGGAAAATGTGTTGTTCACCTATGTTAAACAAATTCTTTTAACCATTTCATTGGAAAGTGCCAATACATCCATGCTGTGGAGCAAAGTCCTGCTATTTGGCAGATAGTTATAGATGTGCCTTGTTTTGTTCCATGGGGGGGAAAATCACAAAATTTGTCCACATTATAAATACTTGAATATTTTCAGCTTGCACATGCACAATAGAGGCTTTCTGGAGTTTGGCAGATAACACTGCTCTACAGTCAAAATGCTTCTGAAACAAATGTAGTCAAATGTTACTAATTCTGGGTCACTGAGAATGAAAATGATGCTTAAAATTGTTGATTGGCTCTAGTTTTCAAGATATGCTATTGGGTCGTATATACGACCCTTGACTTGGGAATGGCGGAGGATAAGTGAGTTATAAAGGGAAGGGATCTCAATTTAAACCAGAAATGACTAAAATACATCTTTGACTGGATCTATGAATAAATCTATGACTGGGTTTGGACAGTACTTGCTTTTTAGGCAAAACAATGAATGATGCAATCTGAAGCTGGTATTGCATCATACATGATATGAATTGCATCATGTTATTCCTAGAAGTCATGGATGATGCAATCATAACGAAGCTTACATCACTCTGCTGAACAAATTGCCCTGTATCAGCTCTAGAAATCATACAGTGTCGTGCTCTCTTATTTGTCAGTGTTTGATTTTGCAAAGGGACACATTTCTGTTTAGCCAAAGTGAGCAGAGATGCCTCGTACTTGTGTGAACAGTGCAGATAACTTCTGCTATGTTTGTGGTGAAGTGACTTTTGCATCACAAAAGACCAGTATAACCACTATAGTTAAGAAAGCCTATCACCTTTATTTTGGCTGCAAAATTGGAGATCAGGACAAGAGGTGGGCCCCACACATATGCTGCAACACTTGTGCAACAAATCTTCGCCAGTGGTTGAACAGGAAAAGGAAATCTATGCCTTTTGCAGTGCCAATGATTTGGAGAGAGCCAAGAGATCATACCAGCAATTGTTACTTCTGCATGGTGCCTCCAGTTGGGAAAGGTGTGTCAAAGAAGAAAAAGTGGACTGTGCATTATCCAAACATTCCATCAGTTATATGCCCAGTACCCCACGGAGAAGGACTGCCGGTTCGTGATGCACCAGAATCATTCTCACTTGAGTCAGACGAGGAAGAGGAAGAGGATGAAACTTCTGGTCCTGAACCATCCATGTCACAGGACCCACATTTTCTCCCATCCTCCTCCTCTGGACCACACCTCATAACACAAGGTGAACTGAATGACCTTGTCAGGGATTTGGAACTACCCAAGAGTAAGGCAGAGCTGTTGGGCTCCAGACTACAGCAGTGGAATCTCCTGGCAGGTGATGTTAGGGTTTCCATGTTCCGTGACCGTCAAAAGGATCTTCTCCCATTCTTCCTCATGGAAGGTGATCTTGTAGCCTGCAACAACATCGATGGTGTGATGGCAGCCCTCAAGATCGTTCACGATCCAGATGAGTGGAGACTGTTCATTGATTCATCGAAGACGAGTCTTAAAGCTGTTTTGCTGCATAATGGCAATGTTTTGCCATCCATTCCAGTTGGTCATGCAGTCCATATGAAGGAAACCTATGACAACATGAAACAACTTTTGAGGTGCATAAACTATGACCAACATCAGTGGCAGCTTTGTGGCGATTTGAAGGTTGTTGCTCTCTTGCTTGGTCTGCAGACTGGATACACAAAGTACTGCTGTTTTCTCTGCAAATGGGATAGTCGTGCAAGAGATTCCCACTACATCACGATAGATCGGCCACTCCGACAGTCATTGGAGCCTGGGAGGAAAAGTGTTCAGCATCCACCACTTGTTGAATCAAGGAAGATTTTGTTCCCGCCCTTACACATCAAGCTGGGTCTGATGAAGAACTTTGTCAAGGCCATGGACAAAACACAAGCAGCTTTCAAGTACTTCCGTGGAAAATTTCCAAGGTTAAGTGAAGCTAAGATAAAGGAAGGTGTCTTTGTTGGTCCTCCGATTCGTGAACTTCTTCGAGATGATGCATTTGACCATGCACTGCGTGGCAAGGAAAAGACGGCATGGAAAGCCTTCCAGTTAGTGGCAATACATTTTCTCAGAAACAACAAGGCAGACAACTACAGGTTGTTGGTGGAAAACCTCCTCAAGGCATACAAAAGCCTTGGTTGCAACATGTCACTAAAGATACATTTTTTGCATTCTCATCTAGATTTTTTTCCACCGAACTCCGGAGTAGTGAGCGACAAGCACGGCGAGCGATTTCACCAGGACATTGCAACAATGGAGAAACCCTATCAGGGCAAATGGAGCTCATCAATGCTTGCAGACTATTGCTGGACAGTGACAAGAGATGCTCCATTTAATGAATACAAGAGACAAGCCAAGAAGCGCCGAGTAGACACTGAATAGGACTAAACTATGTACATAATAGTTTTTTGCCTTTTGTTTCATAATAAATTTTATTTATATAACCCTTTTGCTGATTTTTAAAGTGTTACATAAACAGTACAGGTGAAATATTATCATGTAAAGCAACCATAAACACATGAAAAGACCTAGGTTTACAATTTATGATTAAAACTCTACTATCTACACAATATACATAGACGTAAAATGTAAAAACTTAAATATCTTGGAAACAGTAGCCAATCAGTTGTTTTAATTGTCATATTTGAATTCAGCACATCAAAATACATAATAAATAGCACATTTTATCTCTGAAGCAGATGACTTCAAAAAAATTGTTGACCAGTGTAAGCTCTGTGAAGTTTTTGTGTTTATTGAGCATACTCCAGCCCAGGATTGGAGGGATTAAGCAGAGAGTTCCATGAAAATGTTGTTACCTGCTGATGTGGCTCTGAGAGCAACAAGGCTGTCTCATCTGTGTAGTCTCAGTGCTCTGAGCCCCATAGTGAGGAGAAGAAAGTGATCTTATTCAAATAATTCAGAGTAGATAAGAACAATATGGGCAAGCAGCCAAGACAGTAAATTGGAACAACTTTTGAGGTAGTTTGGGAAGGCTGGGACCCAGAGGGAGAATGTAGAGCAGAGGGAGGGCCTGGGGGACCAGAAGGGACTTAGTAGGGATGGGACAAGGAGACAAAAGACAGGTATGGGGATAGGGTCGTGACTGGGAACCAAGGGAAATTTCCCAGGAAAGCTAAGTTTTCGGAAGTTAAATGCCAAAATTTATGGTTTCCTAAAAAACTTTACTTTAGACCCCAAGCGAATATGCATAATGCAATCTTTAAATATAACACAAAATACTTTCCCAAAAGACGAGTCTTACTGAACAGGATAGATTAGGCTGAGGTATCTATATGGAGGCTCACTGGCAGAAACTTCAGGAAATATTGGTGTTTTGGTGCCTGAAGAGTTAGGCAGCAAGTGAGTAGAAGTTTTGAAACTTAGGTTTAGATTTAGGCACCTAATTGAGATTTTAGGTGCCTAAGTCCCTTTGGGTATCTAGCCTTCAGATGTTTCAGAGAAGAGTGTCCCTGAAGAAATTAACAGTTCTTATTCCAAAATAGGGTTTATGTAGTGTTCAGTAAACAAGGTGAGGTGTCACACTGAACAATGAGGATAAAATGAAATATGTATAGGTTCTCATTCAATGATCCATCCATTATGTACATTGCAAAGGTAGGTCCTTCGGAAAAAATATAAAATATGATCACAGAATTTAAGTCTGTCAAAACCCAATTGTCCAAGATACTCAAATAAATTTGCAAAGCAAGAGTTCATTATGGTATGTCCTAACTTTTAAGTGCTTGACTTTGAAAATTTAACATCCATGATTTGTGTGTTGGTCCCTCGCCCCACCAATTCCAAACCTAGATGTCACAAAATTAAGGCATTAACACACCACAATAACTATATATACCCTTTATTTATAAAGTATTGCATGTGTGATAGCCATCATCTTGACCAATACATCAGGGATGGAACCTGGAACCATTAGAACATGTATTGCTACAGCTTAAGCCAGTCAGTAATTCACAGCTTGAGATTGTAAGAATGCAAACCTTCTGTGAATTTTTATCACATTCACTAATTGCTAACATACTTCCTCTGCTTAAAAATAAAACTGGTTTTGAGGATCTGAAACATACAGTGGTTCAGATCCCAGATGTGTCTCAATTGATGTGATAATCAACATGCTGACTGGCAACAGCAACTAAAATAGGAATCTTTCGAGATAGAAGAATCAGGTAGTACAGATAGTGTGAGTTTAAGAATTAATGCCCTATAAGTAGGTGGGCTGCAAAAACTTGATATGACACTGGTGGGACCTGTAACACATTTCTTAATGGGCTACATAAGCAGTGAACACATAGTAGCTACATAGTTAAATGATTATTTGAAAATATAAAAATCTTCCAATATATGGAAGAAGCGGGAAAGCGTACAATTATTAGAACTAGTAGAAACGGGTGAAGTAAGAAATGGAGTGGTTTGACTAAATAACAATGAAGTCTTTTTGACAGTGAGGTCTGTTAGATAATGGAAAAGGGGCAATCACCATTTCTTGACACATTTTCAACTGTTGCTATTGGTTTGATATACAGTAGCACTTAAAATACATATAAAGGAATCTTTTCCGATGTGATCAAGTAGTTGCCTTATTCAGTCCTATTTATATTGTGATATAACTAGACTTGACAAAATCTGCTTTTCAAGAATTTTGACAGGTGTACATGTCAATTTTTTTCAAGTTCTATATTTAGTTTTACAAATTGCAGGAAATTATGGAAGGGTCAGTCAAAAATTAAGTGATAGCTGTTGTTCAAATTCTAAAAAGTAATTCTTAAAATAAAAATAGTTATCAAATGTCAAAATATACAACATAAATATCCTTCAATCAAACTGTAACAAGAAGCATTTTCAAGAAGCATTTCTTACTTTGGTTATCTGTATATTTTGGTTCTCAATAGCAATTAATAGTTGATATGCAAATAGAGAAACTGGCATTTATCAATAAAATCTCAGATTTCCAAGCCTAAATATAGCTTCATAATGTGTAATAATATAACTTTGGTCAGTATTGCTCTATGGGAATCATCTAGCTGTTCAAGAAGTAAAAATAGGAAAAGGATCAAAGTATAGGCCAAGTAATCATAAATCCCATTGACACCAGTTGAAATCTGTTGGAATTGAGTGTTTTTACGTTTTACTGAAGCCAGTGGAAATGGAAGAGAATCACAAGAGAGCATCTTCCCTTACAAGGTTCCCAGACTTAAACAAGGACTGCAAACTAGAAGAAATTGCTTTTCAAACTCAGTTTTCACCAAGAGGAATAAGACAATGCAAGAAGCAAAGGGATTATTTGAGACAATAACATGAGGAGGTCTAGAGCAAAGGGTAGGCACTGCAGTAAGACAGTGAAAGAGTTTAACAACACTAGATCCTCTGGGCTGGAAGAAATACACCAGGAGAATGTTAATATATTTCCATGGCAGTGAAACATTCAATAATTCATCAGAGAAACTTTTAGTGGGGGTAGCATATTGGGCAATATTGCAATAGTACAGGGATGAGAATTCTTACTATGCCCCTAAGAGATACAGTACAGAAAATGCAGCCCAAAGGTAAAAAAGGGCTAACTAGACTTTCATGCCATCTTTGTACCCTCACAATACTCAGTGCAATTCTCACTGTCTACTTACAGCACTTGTACATACTATCAGCCCTGCCTCTGGCTTGCCCTCAACACCGGAGTTAACCTGAAACTGTCTTCATTAGTTACTGAAAAAGAGGAGTTTTGTTTAACTGGATCTAGCCCCCTTTGCACAGCTTATAGAAGCCGAAACAATATTGAGAATCTCATCCATGATGGTAGACTACAGAATCCAAGTGATCTTTCCTTACTTTCCTCATAGTATTGGTCAATCTTATGTCTATTCTATTGTCTGAAAAACAATTTGCATCTTAACATAATGCTTTATTTACTGCATAGATAGTAAATATGAAGATAAAATAGGTAAAGTGAGGCCATTTGAAAGCATCATACATTTTCTCAATGACATTCAGCAAAAGAAATGTTTAGGTGTTTTAAGAGTCATTGACTGAATCACTGAACTGCAAAAATCTGAATGTTTTCACCAAGAAGTTGTAGAAAATCCAGCATTTCCATCAAATGTTGAACTGTTTTGAAATTTGCAAATCCAGATAATGTAAATAACTTGGTTAGTTTAAAACCTCCCATATGTGGTCCTTTGTCAGAAAAAAATTGTTTCATCTGATGAAAAATTGCATGTAAAGAACTTCTCTGTGCCAGACTTACTATCTGTAAAATGGGGGAAATTATATTAATCTACTTTCATAACTAAATAAAATTGCTCATTTATTGCAATGACCAGTCATAGAAACTGGAAATGTCTAGCTTCCAATTGTTTGCCTAACTTGCTAGAATTTATTGCAGTTACTATTGTATCATCAAGTTTTAATGGTTCCCATGGTAGCTGGGTGTGAAATTCAAACTTTCAAAATATCAAGGATCAAATGTTGAATAGCAGTACAATCACCATTGGAGCGCCTTCTTCATGACTGGGCATGGCATTGCAGGCACTCTTTTTCTAATAGACTTAACAGCTACTCTGGCCCTTTAGTGGTTGTGACATGACTCAGGTCTCGAGCCAGGACACACTTTATTCTCCATGCTTCTGGTGTAATGAACTCTAACAAAAATTCAATAGAAAGTGGCAAGACCTTGTATGAGGTCTTAGGTCCCTGACTCTGGACACACACATCTGTATACTCTTTTCTCTGGGCTCTGAGTTAACCATCTCCCGCTGTATCAGAGGTTCATGCTACCTTCCCAGCTGCTGGTAGGTGAACCCAAGTCCATCCTTTACTTTCAGTTCTAGTCCAGCCACTCTAAGATAAATAACCAAAGTCTACTCTGTCTGGCCACAGCCTCCCTAGACTTCTTCCTATGATTAACCATTGTTCAGGATTTTCCCCAGCCCCCTTTCTGAACTGTTGGCAATGAGAAACACCTCCCAGGACTTTTCCCCAGAGCTCAGGTTCCTATCCTTGTGTCAGTCAGACACAAGTGCATGTGCTAAGTCTGTGTCCTCCAAATATCTTCACTGCCTACTGTCCAGAAAGTGACCACAGAGATCTTCCTTTCTTCTCCACAACATCTCAAACACCAATCCAAACAGCCCTTAGTTTTCACTGTCACAACCTCTGTCACAAGACTGTCACAACCTCTTGGTTTTCACTGTCTTCACCTTCCTCCTGGCTCAGGACAATCTGCCTCTGGACCCAGGGTGCACTCACCTCAAGCTTCCTCCTGTCTCAAGGCCATCCAGTTCTGGCTTTAGACCTTCAGCCTTGCCTCAGCCTTTGGACCAAGAAACAAACAGGTTATATTTATACTCCAATTAAACATCCACAGCTGGCCCATTTTAGCTGACTTGGGGGTTGTGAGACTTGGGCTGTGGAGCTATAAAACTGGAATGTGAATATTTGGGCTTGGGCTGGATCTTGGGCTTTGGGACCGTCTTCCATCACGGGATCTTAGAGCTTGAACTCCAGGCTATGTCTATGTGTTTATGACACATTTTTAGAGCCCTGTGATCTGATTCCTATGAGACAGAGTCAAATGACACATACCAGTCACAGATGTTTGTGATGGGATCCCGGGGGTAAAACCTGGAAGTGGGGTAGAATGGTGCCTTCTTAACCCTCCAGCCTGGACTGTCTCTCACAATGATTTGCAGTGACAAACAGCAAATCCCTCTGGGCACTGTTATCACTCAGTATAACAGCAAGTGGTGACCCACATCCATCCATATTGCATGAATGTTCTCTAAGCCACTCACAAAATATGTGGAGAAAAGCACCAGCCAATTTCTCCCAGCTCCCCAGCCTTGTACCCTTGAACTACGCAGTTTTGCCCTTCTCAAAATCTGGCTAGCATACATTTATTACTCAGTCTGCCTCTCCCTCAATGTGGAGGGGACACATAACAGCCATCATAATCTGAGCTAAGATTCCCCATGCATTTCAACCAAAGCACACTGTTTTAGGTAAAATAAAAAATAAATTTATTAACCACATAAAAATAGGTTTTAAATGATTATAAGTGATGGGTACAAATGGTCAGAGATAATTCCCAAAGAAAATAGGAAGTGCATATTGTAAATCGTATACCTTACTATCTTAGACAGAATTTGGATCAAGTACTTTTTTCACCCCACTGCATATTACAGGTAGGTTATAGTTCTTAATTCATAGGTTTCCCCTATAAGCTTTGGACCAGTTTCCACACTTCAGGTCTTTTGTCTTCTCAGCATTCTTGTTGCTTCCAGCATAGGTGGGAGAAGAGAAAGGCCAAAGCATGATGCCACTGTCCTCTATTTTATATCATCAGTCCAAGTGCTTGGAAGACACCAATCCAGACATATTCTGGTGGGCTCTGTTGGGTCACGTAGTTAAACAATTCTCTACTGTATGATGCCCACACAGCCCCCTTTCAGCATTGTAAATCCCTTATTTACAACTCCTCCAGCTGGTTAATGGTTATTTCAGAGGCACCAACTCCTTCTCTCACAGGAGGGTGCTCACCTGCCTTTCTGCCCAAGGTCCTGCCCCTATTCACGTCTTCCCCCAAGCTGCACCCCTGCTCTGCCACTGCCCCAATCCAACCTTTCCCCCAACCCTGCCCTGCCTCTTCCCCACCTCCTCCCCACAAGTTCACCCCATCCCTATTCCTCCTCTCCCTACTGGAGCTTCCCAAATGCCACAAATCAGCTGTTTGTGGCACTCCAGAAGAGTGCTGAGAGGAGTTGGTAAGCAGGGTGACCGTTGTGTGAGAGGGTGGGGGAAAGGATTGTCAGGGGGAGTTTGGGTGCCCATGGACATTCAGCCCTCTTTAATTTTTCCCTATGGGTTCTCCAGCCCTAGAGTCAGTGTGTCATGGGTTGTTTAACACCCTAATGGATATGGATCACCTCCTATGTTGTCACCAGCAAACTTACAATATATTTCAGTAACAATGTTACAGCAAACTCTCATAATTTCATACATACTATGATAAACATATTTTGATAGAACAGTGGGTTTCAGCAGATCCTGATGTTTCATAGGATATCTTCCAGGGCATGGCTTTTGTAGGGTAAATTGAAGTCCATGGTGTTTCCCTATCTGTGTGTACCTCAGACGGCCAGCCCCGATATATCTTTGGGCATTGGCCACCAACTCCTCGATCTTTGCCTGCAGGGCCAGTAAACCCTCCTCTTGGCACTTACTTCCGCCATGCCACTCAGGATCTCATATTAGGTTACCCATTACTGCCGAAGTGCAATAGAGCCGCATTCCATCAACGGTCAGGATCGCCCAGTGAGGGGCTGTTATGTATACAGACAGATATGTAGAGGGGCAGGATGGAGTGATCTGTCTGGGTAGTCAAACACCAGTAGGTTACCGTTCATTTGGACCAGCTCGATGTTCATTTGTTTTTCTGTGACAACCACATCAAACCTAGGCAGATTCGTCATGATGTTAAATGGGCAGGTACATAAAATTTTCTTATCAAAGTGGGTGCAACAATCCCTGGGGTATAGGGAGGCCCCACACCTTCTGAATAAGCGATGCCCTTGACTGTATCTATATGCTCTTGCTTGCTGTAAGTGGGAATACCCAGAGGGGCCAAAAGGTTACACTACGACCTATCCAAACAGGCCTTTGGATTCTCATGGATTTTATACTTCCCTACTCCCATGGATAGGCACAGGGGAGACGGGGACTCACCACTTCCATAAGGGCTGGGTGGTAATGGCTAAAGCTTACCCTATTCTTCAGTACTGGCCTTTTAATTCCTTTAATTTAGTTCCATTAATTAACAATCCAGTTAGTCTCTAGTCCAAGTATCTGGTTGTGTCTAATGAAGTGGACACAGAGCTGGACAGATCCTTCAAACTATTTAGGATCACTCGATTAGCTTGGCTGGTGTCTAGGCCTTTACAGGTGCTGGATATTACTGCATCCACCAGCCTGGATACTATACAGTTTTTGTTCTTTGCCATAAGTGTTGCTGACAGTTTCCAGGCCCAGACCAGCCTGCGATGGTACCTGCTAAGCCCTGTTGCCGAACTAGGTGTTTACCAATTTGATTAGCCAATCTGGTAGTATTGGTGCATTGCTGGTTTATACCTTTTAGGGCAATGCAGATCTCAACCTTATAAGTGTGGAACACCACTGAGGTGAGGACTGGCGACACTGGTCCTTTCATTACCAGTGAGAGTTCTGGGACAGGGATCTGCTCGGCACATGATGTACATTCAGGAGGTTTTATTTTGTCCTTAAGGACCTGGTTGATGATATCCAGATGAGGGCAAGTTAGCGATGGATATTGTTTAACAAATGATAGCCATGCCTCAGGGGTTACCTTTGTTTGGTCTTTAAGTGGTAAGCTCCAGTGGGAGTCAGTAGGTCCCACTTTAACTGGTACCTTGTCAGTATAATTGGTACATGATCTGATATTAGTGTTTGGTTTTCTTCACAACGTCCCATGCAAACTTTAATGCAGAGGACTGTGTATTCTTTGTCCTCGTAGTGTTCATGTTGTTATGTGTGAATGGGGGGCGGTCCAAGGCCGTGTATTCCCCATCACTATTAGTGTATATTTGTTCTATGTATGTGACTTGAAGTCTGGTTTCATTGACTGGAATCGCTGTTTTTCTTATGGGACCAAGCATGGTTCACAGATGTTTGATTGTTAATAGGAACCCATGCAATTCCATAATTCTTGAGGCCTTTTAAGGCATCAGGCACCAATGAGTAGCAGGGCAAGTAGCTGTTATTGCAATGGTGAGGTTACTAGTTTCCTCATTGTTATGGGCATCAGTTATGGGCTGATGTCCCACTTGCCCGTATTGTTTCATTTACAGATGTTTTATTATTTCTGGCCAAACTACTTTCATGGTTGGTGTGCAAATTTGCAAAAGCTAAATATTTCATTCGTGTGGCCATTAAAGCAAAACCAGTCCGGTGGGGGTGGGGGCTGGTACCCCACTCCCAGTCCTTCTGTTCATGTGGCACACTTCTTGCTTCCTTCCAGTTTCTTCTTTATTCATCTGTGGAGATATTGTTAACATTCTCTTAGCTTAAACAATTACTACTACACTATTATCCTTTCATTAAATTTTAAAGTTGACAATTGATTGCCAATTGATTGGGCCCAATTATTAATTTTGTTTGTTTAAATTCATGCTTTTGCTTTACTTAAAATATCCTTTCATTAAAACAATATCCTACACACAACAATATTTGCAATATGTATTACAATTAAGACACACAAGACAAACTTGGACAGAACACAAACTTATTATGTCATGACACAGAACCATGTTTTGTTGTTGTTGTTGTTGTTTCTTCAGCTGGCACCAGTGCTTTCTGATGATCTGAAAGACAAGAAAACATTTCTACCCCCGTCGGGGTGGTACATTATAACTTAAAATACTTTTCTTTTACAGATGTTTTTTGTTAATTTGATCAGCTGTTGTTACCTAATGATATGCTTTTATTTTGTAAATCAGCTTCAGAGGGTTTGAGTGAATTACTTTATTGTTCAGTTATTAAGTTAATGGTGGCATGCCTCAGTTTCCCTCTTGTACTGCAGACCAGGTGTTTAATGTGTGAAGCTTCAAACTATTCACGGGTGTTAACTGAGAGGCTTTACTGTTATAGACATTCTCCTTACTACTAGGTGTTGCCAATTACCATTCCAGCAATCGAAAAGGTTTTCAGTTCCTGAAAAAGAATCATATACAGTGTTACAGGGTTACTTATTAGTGAATAATATCATTTTGTTAAATGGGTGCTTATAAATATTTTGTTTGTATTTGGACAATTTACTTCAGGGGACAGGTGTTTTATATTCCTTTGAAATAGCCAGGCAGCCTGTATTCACATATAACGTTGGATTTGAAAGCGAGCCAAAAGTGTTATCAACTTAGTCTTGAAAGGAGACAGTGAAGTTCTAAAGCTTGAATTCCTAAAATAATAATTTGTTTTTAGAGAGTTAAATTTAACCTTAAGAGTTGAATGCCCAACACAAGCACTAGCCAATTTGTGCCTTGTCTGTTTGCAATTTTAAGTAAGAGGGCAATATCCAAAACAAATAAAACCAATTCATTTGAAACCTACAAAACAGAGTTACGATATATGGAGCTTATTCTTTTATGCAGTTAACCAATGAAGTTTCAGTAGAATCCCTAATTTCCCCTTTGCAGATTTAATAAAGTGTCTGTAGCCAAATAGTTAAATTTGATTGTTTCTTTGCCTAGATGATTTGCGAACTGCTTAAGAAAGAGGCTGCAAAGAAACGAGGTGTCATTTTTTTAAAGCAGGTTTCCCTTCACATATTACAACAATCGCTTAATTCCTTCCACACTCCCATGGAATCCACTTCTCACCTTCACATTCCCTCAAATCACTTGCTTTGTCCTTCCAAAGAAAACGTTTCTCATTCCTAGTAACTTTCCAATGTCTGTCCTACTTTCCTTATTCCTTCCACTATGCCCATAGGGCTCCAAACCTTTTGCCTTCCCCTTTCACATGATTTTTCCTTCTTATAGTCTGTCCTGATTCCTGCTAAATGACTTTTCCCAATGACACAGGTTTGTCCAGTATTAATTTGGTAAGGAGGGTGGGCTTTCCAATTAGCCCCCACACCTCCTGATTCTTTTCAGTAGGTAAATTTGAATGTTTATTATTGCAGTCAGCTATTACTAATTTTAAACTTCTCGGTATAGGGTTTTCATAACATCTATGCTGCAGCAGAGTCTGCGGTGTTTTGTTCCTTGCAATGAAATTAAGAGATTGTAAACGTTGTCAATTTACTTCAAAGTCTGTAGTGTTTTCTCTGAAACAATTCATTCTATGCTGGCTTTGGGGTTAACTACTTCCTCAAACTTGATAGGAGATCTAGGTTGCCAATTGTGTCTCCTTGTCAGGGGCTAATGATGATTACATCTTCAAATTCAATTGCCACTAGCTGGCTTAAGGTGGCTTTTAATTTACCTCCTCCCACGCCTTTGAGCAAATATAATGGCGTGTGAGGGGAAGGTTTGTCTGCTTATTAATAATTTGCCCGGCTGCCCTCCCTGTTCATATATTACAAAACATTATTTGCTGGCACGGAGCTTAAGAATCTCCTGGAGTTGCTTGGCAGTTTCTCCTGCTCCTGCATGTTGTTCTGTGTGTCCTGTGTGGTGGGGGCGCTCCTACTCGGCCACTGTCCTGCCTTGCCCACTCTGGGGTGGCAGCATTCTGGTTTAGTGTGGCCAGTCTTTTTGCAGTTGTTACAAAGTTTGGGCTTCCTTTCGTGCCCACAGTCCCGTGTTATGTGCCCCGGCTTCCCGCAGGTGTAGCAGAGAGTGGCCTGAATTGGATGGATTGTGGCTGCTGCCTTTATAGTGTTGATTGAAGCTACTTTCTTTCCCTTCCTGTTTTGTAAATCGATAGTCTATTTCATTATGTCTATGTATGCATTTCCAACCAAAATGCCTATGGCCAATACAGCTGGATGGTCGGTGGGCATCCCTTCCTTCAGAATTTGGAGGAACACTTCCCCTAATCTGGTAAGCTTATTCCAAGACTCGGTGTTTCGCTTTGGATCGGGCACATTGGTTATTAGAGCCCGTTTCTCCAGAGGGACGATCTGATCCCTTTCGGTTATCTTCAGTGCCTCCTCTCTGTCTTCAGTGATGTGTGGTAAGGGCCCATATAGGGCTGGGCATAGAGAGGGGTAAAGGGGGTGATGTGCCAAATTCTCCCCGAAGCTTGGGAGAGGTGGTGCAGTTGGTACGGCACCAAATGAAAAATCTGTTCCTCTCACTCCTAGTGCATTCCTTTGGCACAGAGGTGCTACAGATGCTTGTAAGTTACATTTCTCACTTCAGGGCGGATTTTTGCTCTTCTGAGCTTCAATCTCATCCCTCAGGACTTTAATTTCTTCCTCTTTTAATGCGAGGGTTTTTAACAATGTTATTACTACCTTCTTGGTGTTTTCACTTTCCTTTTCAATTCCCCACTTGATCAAATCCTTCTCTGGTGCTTGTTTGTAGTCTAGATGTTCCTGTGGGTTAGCTCCCCCTTCTCTCTGCGATGTCATGGCTTCTATCTCTCCGCTCCCACCTGTATTACTTATGTGTTTCTTCCTTCACTTTTTTTCCTTCTCTTTTCCAACCTTGATTCACAAGCCCCCTGGATCAAGTGTTGGGGTTTTGGGTTTTATGGAGGCGATGCGCACTTTGCCTCCCTTTGGATGTCAGACACTGACACCCCCACACTCCTGGGAATCTCGAGAATCTCTCCCTCCCTTTTCTCTGTACACAGCTTTGCTGTTTCCCCCAGGGGATGAGCTTTCCCCTGCTGGGTCAGCCTTTCCCTCCTATGATTTTCTGCATACAGCTTATACTGCACAGTCTTTGTGCCTACAGGCACCCTCCCATTACTGCTGGCTGGGTCGGGGATCTGCACTATTCAAGGGTGTATATGATATGTGCCTGTTGGGGGGCCTCCATCAGGTCTTACAATGTTACGTGCAATAAGGGAGTGGACCACCAGTTCGTACTGCCTGCCGTCTTGTGTACCCAGTCAATTCTGAGCTTAACGTACGGCTCAATAACTCCCTGGTGGTTTTATCCAGTCCCTCCGTAATAGCTCCTTAGCTCAAACAGTACACTGCCCTCTTGTGCTTGTCCCCTCAGGCCTGCCTCTATGCTTGGTTCACACACGTCCAGGTGTCTCGTACTTCAAACGGGAACGGATCCAGGATGTGTCTGAAGGGAATGAGAGACTTCAAACCCAGGCCTAATGAGGTGGTAAATAAACGTACTCACCTCTCTTTGGGTAACAGTCTCCAACTCCCGATCAGCTCACAATTCCTGGATCCCACTTTATCACTAATACAAGTAATTATTCCTAACAAGCTAAATGAGCCAACATAAACAAAAGCATGTTGATGGTCATTTTGTCTGCTGGAAATATAATGCATCTCCTGCGGGGGTGGTATTGCCTTGGCGCTATCTTTGGGATCCAAGTTTATTTTCTAGGAACAAAGCAGACAATGAAAAACAATCCCGTGCGGTTGTTTGGTTGTTTGGTACTGGCCTTATCAAAGTGAGGCCCTTTTGGAATGTGGTTGCCAGGGGAACCAGGGTCACAGTAACTGCTGTACTGTATACTTCCCAGGCTTGGCCTGATACTTTCAGATTTGAGTTTGTCAGTTCTCAGCAAGATACCATGGGCTACCTCAATTTACCTTACAGTTTTTATGAAATACCACAATTATATGAGAGGGTTAAATAGGAAATTCCAGGGTGATGTTTTGAGGTACAGAATACCACAGTGTATACATAACCCTGGTACCTCTTACCAAGGATTTCTCTTTGACCATCCTTCCCTGCCCTGTGGTCCTTCATTTACAAACACCCAGCTGCTTTCCAGCTGCATTTGGTCTCCAGTTTTGCATAAATACCCCTGCAGGTGCCAGCTAGTGGGCTAATAAAGTTTAGGTTCCTGTTAACCAATCGGTAAGCAGTGTGATTGATGTATTTATACTCCATCACAGTTTCTATTCTATTTTTATTCAGACCCTATTGAGACAAAACACCCGTTGTTTTTGAACCAGGATTCCAACCTTTTGGGGGAATAAAGACTTCCAGATTAACTGTGCTAGGAGGTAATGTTACAAGCCCATCTGCATGAAAATAAAATAACCTAGACATTTAATGGGAAACATTATTAGTTTTTGAAATCTCAGAAACCACGAAATGAATTGGTGAAAGTATGAAAAAAAAATTAGATTTTTTTCATGAGTTTTAAACAGCCCTAATAAATAGAAATAAAATCATTGCTGCATCTGATCTGTCTGCATAGAACCTTGGCTATGGGTGGGAAGGCTCTTGACATAGTTAAATGTACAAAAATTCTAATAACATTGAGGAATACAGTTGTGTCTATTTTTCATACATTACTTCTTCCTGATATCATTATTTTTGATTTCTCAATTGTAGTTCCCCAGAGTTTATCATGCAGATTACAATAGCATATTAACTATTTTTTTAGAACTAGAAAATAATTAAATGCACAACATGATGTTTGGATGGTTGTGTTTTAATCTGTTCTATGCTGCACAATCTCTTTAGTAACAATCTGTGCTGCCCATTGTTTTATGAAGTTCTACAGAAATGACAGATGCTTTTTAATTCCCTATCCTGTTAGTGAACACTTCATGAATCTTTTACACAGAATATATATATATTATACAAAATGTACATTTTATACAAAAGGTACCCTGGACCTCTTAATTCCATTCATTTGAAGAAGTGGGCTGTGCCCACATAAGGACATGATACTGTGGAAACCTTTGCTTCAACAATACCATCTACATTGTTGGATTCTGGCCTGCATATTTATACCTGCCTCTGGAAATTTCCACTACATGCATCTGACGAAGTGGGTCTTTGCCCACAAAAGCTTATGCTCCAACACTTCGGTTAGTCTATAAGGTGCCATAGGACTCCTCGCCGCTTTTGCAGATTCAGACTAACACGGCTACCCCTCTGATACTTGACATCTATATTGTTGTTAGTCTCTGAGGTGCTTCTGGACTATCTGTAAGCAGTTTATCAACTCAGCTGACCTGCATCAACTGATTTTGACATAAGGACAAGCTTAGATCAAATACAACCTTTATGGGTTCGCCTCAGATTTAAGAGCTCAAAAAAGATATGATAGTAAACCCATTCGGGGGAAAAAATCATGATTTCTACAATAATTATGTTCGTGAGTTAATCTCCTTTATGTCATCAGCCTAACTCTATTAGTCTACTTATCTCCTATGTAACTGTGACACAGGTTATAAATCCCACAGTGGGACAACTGGGGCTGCTCTATCACTGTGGACCCAAAAGTCCACACCTGCTCACCCTTGCATAAAAGAAGACAGCTCAGTTCAGTTATTGCTGGCTGCAGGGTCCTGCAGAGGAACTGTTAACTCTGTAAATTGCTGAGGCCATGGACCCAGACTATGCTATAGAGAACCAGTTGATTGCAGAGACTGATTGGGCTGCTGAACAGCTGCCTGCTGAGGAAGTAGTTGGGACATGCTTTATGGGAGGAAGAGCCCCAGGGATTGTATTAGAAGCTGATGCTTGAATCCTTAATATGGAGCTTACTGACTTCAGAGGGCCCTGCATCAGATACTGGTAGAGTAGGGATGGCCTGGGCTCCCTTTACATTCCCCCACATTTAGATACAGCTGCTGGAGACATTTGATTGCTTGTTTGCTCTGTCCCACCTAAGTCCATAGAAGATTGGTGCTTCCCCATACTGCCATATTTTGTTGTGTTATAGTCAGAGTCCCAATAAAATATGCCAGTGGTGTTTTCTCTCCTGCATGTGCTCCTAGCACATTCATGTCATCAAGCTCATACACACTTGTTCCAGAGTTTGACATTCTGGTAAACAGCTAAATTCATCTCTCGTATGATATTTACACATATTGCAGGTGGATATCCTGTCCATTTGGTATTTGTTTTCGCTGTGTAAATTCTCCAGCTTGCCTCTGTACATTGCCAGTCACTTTATTAATTCAGGGGACAGAGAGGCTGTAAGTGAAGACATTAGCAGTATTGAGGCAGGATTTTATTGTATGGCAGCAGTGTTGTGTAAGTATCACGCAGGGCAGAAAGCACTTAAGCAATGCTGGTAAATGGAAATTCCAGCAGACTGTGTTAGAATCATTCTACTGCTCTCTGTGGATTTATTCTAGTCTCTTTTGATTTCACAAACAGAAACAGTGTGGAATTGTCACACTGTAAAAGAGTTAGACTAACCACCATGGAACCCGATAAGTGAGGGAAAAGACTGAAAGGGAACTGGCTCTAGAAGTCTGTAAGGAAATGTGTCCCCTGACATTCTACTTCCAGGTAGCCTACCCACCCACGGGGTGAATGTCACTCCAAACAGGCATGGGGATTGACCCCAGGATTGATTGGATTTGGGCCGGTGTGGTGGGGCTGAAAAAAGAACAAATATAGTGGAGGCCTAAAATGTCCTGTTTGCTGCTATTATTGCTGCTGGAAGGAATACATTCAGGTGTAGTCTGGATCTGAGCCTGTGGAATCAGCTCAGGGTAGGCCTCATTGCAACTAATCTGAGGGAACAATTTACACCCTGCAGAGGAAGCTGAGCAGCCGGGTCACTAGAATAGATGCTAGGCCATGCAGCAGAGACCAGTGCATAGATCTTAAATAAACCTGTATGGTAGAAAGAGCTGCGGTATTACAAGATGCTGCCCTGTATATTTAAGCATCAGAGTCTTGAGTGCAGTGTAATTTTCTGGGTGGTGAGTGTGCATGTGACTCCTTATGATGCCTCCCTGACTTGTCCCTGGTACTAGCTGAAAGTTTGTCTCTGCTCAGATACAACTCCTGTTTTATTTGTTTTTGGAGTTAATTTTTGCTTCTCAAAAGCTGTGGAAAGGAACCTAGGGACTTAGACCTAGTTGGAAGTAAATGGGGTTTTCACAGGCTTGTGGTCTGAGATTTGAGAGTAAGTATTTAGAAATCACATGTAACTTGTCAGGAGGAACACCAGTTGCAATAGGGAAGAGTTTAGATTAGGCACAAAGAAGTCTGTCTGTGCACATATAGTTTGAATGCAGGATGTAATTGCCTCAATTATTGATATAGTTCTTTTAATAAAGAACCAGCTTAGTTTTGCTAATATGGGGTTGGAGTCCTTTCATGTTATTTTTCACTGAATTGAATCTGGAATGCCCAGTCACACCAGCATCTCCAGGTTATACCAAAACAATGATCTTTTTGCTCTATCCCCAAACCTAATTGTTAACTGGAAACAAAAGGAACCAGCTGAATAATTGCAATGGATTTTTCACTAGGATAATAAAAGTTCATCACTATGTACACTGTTTATGAATCTGTATACAAAATGTCATTAAGGTAAGTGATAAAAACAACAGTGCATCTAATTTGCATTAGGCATATTAAAGAAGTCTGGAACCAAAATGTAACAAAGATTATTCCAGTTTAACTACTTCTTTTCCACCTCCCAAATATAATTATGTCACAGAGACATTGGTGATGAACTCCTATACTACGTCTATACTGAACTCTCTTATTCAAGAAAATATTCAGATGAGACGAAATGGTGAATATCACCGTGCCTCATTTGCATACTTAATGAGCTCCATTTTTGTGCAAGGGGCCTTTTTACATGGCTCCTTTTTGTGCAACCCCCCCTCTTGCGCAAGAGCCATTTTTCCTGAAAAAAGCAGCAGAACGGCTCTTGGGCAAGAGGGGTTTTTTGCGCAAAAAGGAGCCGTCTACACAGCTCCTTTTTGCGCAAAAGCCCCTTGTGCAAAAATGGTGGCTCATAAGTATGCAAATGAGGGATGGCGATGTACACAGCTTTGCATCATTTGCATATTTTCTTGCATAAGAGAGTGCAGTATAGACTAGCCCTATATTTATTACATTGATCCTATTTCCAAAAGAGTGTGATAGTCACCTTTTTTTCCCAAAACTCTGCCCACATCCTCTCCCACTTAACCTTGCCAGATTTGAACTTCTTGTCTCCTGCTTTAGTGACTTCTGTAACCTTAGTGCTACCTCTCTCCTTGCTCCCATTTCCTCTTTCTCCCCCTCTTTCTCCCTGTGTAATTTCGTTAGTCTATACAACACTTTCATATCCTTTCCCATACTTGTTTTATGTCTTCAACAGTGCTATGATACCAGCTAGTCTTTTCCATGCCATCCTGTCCTCACTCACCTTTCCTTTAAAACCTTCATTACATACCTCTTCAGATAATCCCTCCAGATTTTTTTCAACCTTAATTCCATAATGTCTCTTTCCTTTTTGCTTTCTTGCATCTCATCTTATTTGTGTTTTATTTTGCATTGTTTAGAATGTAGACTCTTCAGGTTCAGGAATATGTATTATCTATAGCCTGACCCATTAATGTTAATGTGCTCTGCCATAACTTCAATGGAATGCAGGCAAAATTCAGTGTGTGTATTTGAAAGACTGGGGCCTATGACTCTATATATAATGATTGGGAAGGAATTAGTAATTTCGTTAATTCAGGGGGAAAAGAATTGTAATCAAATCAAGCAGGCATTAAATGAATGTTTCCACATTGTAATAACCCGCATAGTTAGCTTGCTCTGTTTTTAAAACAGTAACATGCTTTCCAGTCTCCAGCAGATAGTATTCAAGTACATCTAATTGCACATTACAATACCTACAGTATTTTAGTGTCACAATAATTATGCTACAATTAAGATTAGGTTAACACTTCCATTTTATTGCCCTATTAGAGTTGCTTATAACTTTCTTAAATTTGTCTTTCTCTCTCATTTTTTTATACTCAGAAGTGATTTTTTGGGGGGGAAGTTTGGAGAAAATCTATACAGTCATGTTGTGCTTTTCAGTAATTGAAATAATTATTCAAATATTTTTCTAATCTTAAATAACTAAAAATGATGGGGGAGGGGGGCTTCCAGTCCATAAAGGTGGCATATATCATGGCAAAGGTGGCATGGTGTAGTTATGGCAAAACAATATGTGCCCCATTTTTCAATTTTTGGTTTTGATGTGAGAAGGATGGCAATCTTAAATTTCCGAAGAGTCCTTAGATAGAAAATTTCATTGACTCAGGATTGTGAAAGAACTTTAAGAATAAGCCTCAATTTATGAATTTTTAAAATAGGGTAAATACAAACATGAGTTATTTTACCCATGTTAATAAACCTGGTTAGTTCAACATCTGTGAATAGAGTTACTTATGGTGAAGAAATATTTGCAGCTTTCGGATCTTCGGTGTGCACTGCAGTGGGTTTGTGTCTTTGGGAGACTTGGACAGCATCTGCAATATTTCAAATCTGATATCTTTCTGAGGGTTATACAAGAAGGCTGTGTCTAGACTGGCCAGTTTTTCCGGAAAATCAACTGCTTTTCCAGAAAAATTTGCCAGTTGTCTAGACTGGCCGCCTGAATTTACGCAAGAACACTGACGATCTAATGTATGATCGTCAGTGTTCTTGCGCAAATACTATGACGCTCTCGTTCGGGCAAAAGCCCTCTTGCGCAAATGCTTTTGTGCAAGAGGGCCAGTGTAGACAACCCAGAATTGTTTTGCGCAAAAAAGCCCCGATGTCTAAAATGGCGATCGGGGCTTTCTTGCACAAAAGTGCATCTAGATTGGCATGGATGCTTTTCCGCAAAAAGTGCTTTTGCGGAAAAGCGTCCGTGCCAATCTAGATGCTCTTTTCCACAAATGCTTTTAACGGAAAACTTTTCCGTTACAAGCATTTGCGGAAAATCATGCCAGTCTAGACATAGCCGAAATGTATACTATGTGTGTGAGCAGGGTCTGAACCACTGCTTCCAGTGCAACCAGCTGAAAGGGGAGAGGTGTGGTTATGCTCCTTCAGGTGGTTATGCTCCTTCAGATGGTTAGCCCTGCAAGATAATCAACTGTTGATATGTAAATACAGCTCATGCTGTAATGGGAAAGGAATCCGGGGTGTGGTTATGTAAATCCAGTTCAGCAGGCCTGATGGATGGTCAGTTGTTGGAATGGAATGCTGTGTATTGTAACTAATTTGCTAATTTGGTTGTTGTGGTGTCACAAACCATGTTAACCCTAAATGTAGGAATTGTAAAATATGACCATCAGTGCTTGCAGGAGAGACACTATAATTGTAAAGAGCCTCTGATGGACAAGCCTTCCCCTTCCAGATTCAAGTGGATTGGAGTGAGGGATGGAGCTTGAGCCAGCAGGCTATATGTCCTCCAGGTATGAGCTGTAAGACTGGCTCAACCTGTCTCTCACCCCTGCCCCCCTGTTCTAAGGATAGGCCAATAACAGACTCTATAAGGAGTGTCTTTGTTATTTTGAAATATTATTCTAGTGGGGGCTGGAATCTTTTGGCTAGCCTAGGTGGTGGGCCAAGAGCTGAAATCACTGATGAAACTGACAAGGAGATGAAATCACTAGGCTTGGCCCAGAGCCAGACCCATCGTGGAAGCAGCAGCTGGAAGGACAAAGCAGCCAGCAGGGCAGCTGGTAAGAGCAAGTGGCCAGCAGGTGGCTGGTAGGAATAGCAACAGGCATCCAGCAGGGAGGCTGGTGGGAGCGGCCAGCAGATGGCCAATAGGGGCAGTGGCAGGTGGCTGGCGGGAGTGGCTGGTAGGAGCAGCGGCAAGTGGCCAATGGAGTGGGTGAGATGCCTCCTATCCCCAGTCCCTCACGAGTGGGAGGTGAGCTCTGAAAATCACTTCTGAGCTCTTATCCACCCTGACCAAGGGCAGCAACTGTGAGTGGGGTATGGAGAAAGTTTGGGCATGAAAAAGGGACACTTACATTACTGGACTTGTGGGCCTGAGAGGCAAAGGACATTGCTCAATCCATCTGAGCTGGGACATTTACTTGTAGTTTGGTTATGAACTCTGTGGTATTTTCCCAAGTTAATGCCATGTTACTTCTCTCCCTCTTTCATTGAAAGTTTCTTTTCTATGCTCATATTCTGTGCTTGTGAGTGGGGAAGCATTGCCTCTCAGAAGCAGCCAGGGGCGTATGTGAATTGCTCAGGCTACTGGGTGGGGGCTCGAGCCAGTTTTGTGTGAGATGGATGAAAAGGAACCCCTAGATCAGGGGTCTCCAACCTTTTGAAGCATAAGCTCACTTTTTGAATTTAAGTGCAATCCAAGATCTACCTCAAACCCAAACACCCTTGTCCTGCCTCCTTTGTGCCCCTTCTCCGAGGCCCCGTGCCTGCTCATTCCATTCTCACTCCCTCCCCCATTCTTCCTCACTTTCACCAGACTGGGACAGAGGGTTGGGGTGCAGGCTCTGGCCTTGGGCTAAGGGATTTGGCATCTGAGGGGGGGCTCTGAGCTGAGCTTAGGCAGGCAGTTGGTGTCCCAGAGGGGTTTCTAGGTGCAGGCTCTGGGAGGGTATTTGGATGTAGGGGTGCTCAGGGCTGGGGTAGGGTCTTGGGGAGCTGAAGGGGGTTCATGGCTAGGGTAGGAATTCAGGATGTGGGCTCCAGCTGGCCCCTGCTTATCTCAGGTGGCTCCTGGGTGGTGGTACAGTGGGGCTAAAGCAGGCTCACCCCTGCCTGGCCCTGCACCACTCCCAAAAGCAGCCAGCAAACTCCATCCCAAGTCCTGTTGTGTCCCTACCCTGATCTGTGGAGATAGGATACAGAGTGGGAGACGGGGCACCTTGACATGGGCACCTCTCCTCAACCTCCCCTGCCCTGCACAGAAAGCAGGAGGCTCCTGAAAAGACAGCTCTAAGGCAACGGACAGGAGATGCACAGCAGTGGGGGGAGGGGCAGCTGAAGTGCAGTTACGTGATAGTTTCTTGGCCAAACCAGTCAGGATCACCTGTCAGAGGCTCCAAGATCTATCAGTAGATCCCAATCGACTGGTTGGTTACTGCTGCCCTAGATATTGAACCCGGCCCTGGCTGCTGCCGTCACTACCTGGCAGAAGGGTTACATGTGATACTCACGGGAGTATCCAAATTTGCAAAGCACCTAAGCACTATCTTGTCTTAGTGTAAAACAGTGAAGATCAGTTCCCTGAAACTAAGAAAATAAGAAAGCCATACTGGGTCAGATCAAATTTACATCTACTACAGAACATGTAACCATCAAGTGATCCATCCCATGTTACCCATTCCCAAGTTCTAGCAAAACAGAGTGTAGAGACACAGTCACTGCCTACCCTGGCTACTAGCCATTGAGGGACCTATTCTCCAAGAATTTATCTAGTTCTTTTGGGAATTCTATAGACTCAGTCTTCAAAACATCCTCTGGAAAAAGAGTTCCACAGGTTGACTGTGCATTGTGTGAGGAAATACTTCCTTTTGTTTCATTTAAATCTACTGCCTATTAATTTCATTTGGTGACTCCCAGATTTTGTGTTATGAGAAGAAGCAAAAAACAGTTATTTACTTTCTCCACACCAGTCATGATTTAATAGTCCTCTGCCATACCTCTCTCACTACAGGGTATTTTTGAAAAAAGTGGCCTTTTTAAAAAAAAAAACTTCCCCTGCGTCTAGACTGCTGCCATGTTCTTTCAAAAGTAAATTGAAAGAACGTGGAAGTTTTTTTGACCACAGAAAACCTCATTTTACAAGGAAGAATGACTTTTTTTGAAAGTGCTCTTGGAAAAAAGGCGCTATGTAATGCAAACTGTGCTTTTTCAAAAAAGAGCATCCAGACTTCCTGGGTGCTCTCTTTCAAAAAAGCGGCTTGCATCGATGGTTTGTGTCCGATAAGAAGTACGCTCATAGTATAACAGACTCACATACTGATATACTGGTAGCAGATACAAGTCCCTCTTGAGTTAAATATATATTATGGGTCTCCTGAAAACTGGAAGAGACTATAGCTGGAAGTTTCAAATTACTGGATTGAAATATGCCTAACCTTTTAAAAAAGCTAAGCAGAACTGAGTCTGTCAATACTTGTATAGGATTTATCTAAAGGAAGCCGAAGAGCATATTCATCTTTTGTCCAGCAAAGTATTCCTAATAGGCCTCAAACAAGGCCTATGAACAAGTAGCCCAACCACTTTGTAAATTCCCTAGTTCAATTTATCGGTGGACTGAATCCCTAAGAAAATTGAGAATGCTCTTTATTCAGCATTTGTTCACTTTTGCTCTTTCCATAAATGTATGTGAAACTTCTATTTTAGCACCACTCTTAACATTAAACCAGTGGATATCAATTAAATACTTGATCCCAGAGCTGCACTCATTAAGAAGATGAATCAGTATGAACATTTCAGCAGTGTTCAGTGGAACTAATCATAGATAGATAGAGAGAGAGACAGAATCAGGTTTAAGGGTTTTCTTTCTAAATATCCATATCTAGACAGCGTTTCTTTTTTTGAAATAGGGTATTTTGAAATAGCGCCTGGACACAATTATGCAAACGAAGTATGGGAAATTCAAGTCCACGCTTCATTTGCAATTTCAGTCAGCTGCATTTCCATTCCTCTCTCGAAAGAGGAACGCAGTGTAGACATACCCTAATAGATGTCTATCCATTCTGCTCTTAAATATCTCCAGAGATGGACATTGTGCAACCTACCCAGGCAATTTATTCCAGTGTTTAACCACCCTGATAGTTAGAAAATTTTTCCTTATGTCCCCTAAACCACCCTTGCTGAAGTTTAAGCCCACTGCTTCTTATCCTATCATCAGAGGTGGAGGAGAACAATATTTCTCTCTCCTCCTTGTAATAGCCTTTTAGATAATTGAAAACCACTATCATGTCCCCTCTCAGTCTTCTCTTTTCTAAACTAAACAAGCCAATTCTTTCAGTCTTCCCTCACAGGTCATGTTTTTTAGACCTTTAATCAGTTTTGTTGCTCTTCTCTGGACAGTCTCCAATTCTTCCACATCTTTCTTGAAATGTGGTGCCCAGAACTGAACACAAAACTCCAACTGAGGCTTAATCAGCACAGAGAAGAGTGGAAGAATGACTTCTCGTGTCTTGCTCACAATACTCCTATTAATGCATCCCAGAATCATGTTTGCTTTTTTTGTAACAGTGTCACACTGTAGACTCATATTTAGCTTATGGTCCACTATGACTCCAAAATCCCTTTCAGCAGTTCTCCTTCCTAGATAGTCGCTTCCCATTCTGTATGAGTGAAACTGATTGGTTTTTTTTCCTAAGTGGAGTACTTTGCATTTGTCCTTAATAAACTTCATCTTGTTTACCTCAGACCATTTTTCTAGTTTGTTCAGATCATTTTGAATTATGACCCTATCCTCCAAAGCAGTTGCAACCCCTCCCTGCTTGGTATCATCTGCACACTTAATAAGTGGACTTTCTCTGCTGATATCTAAATAATTAACAAAGATATTGAACAAAACCAGTCCCAAAACAGACCCCTGCTGAACTCCACTTGATATGCCCTTCCAGTATGATTGTGAACCATTAATAAATACTCTCTGAGAATGGTTATCCAGCTGTTCTGAACCCACCTTATAGTAGTCCCATCTAGGTTGCATTTCCCTAGTTTATTGATATGAAGGTCATGCAAGACAGTGTCAAATGCTTTACTAAAGTCTAGGTATACTATGGCCACCGTTTTTCCCTTATCCACAAGGCTTGATATTGTACCAAAGAAAGCTATCAGATTGGTTTGATATTTGTTCTTTACATATCAATGCTGGCTGTTACCTCTCACCTTATTATCTTCCAGGTGTTTGCAGATGAATTCCTTAATTACTTGCTCCATGATCTTTCCTGGAACAGAAGTTAAACTGACTGGTCTATAGCACCCAGGAGCAGCAAATAGAGAGTTTTGAGAGGGAGTTCTCCAGGTAAAAGAAGAGCAAATACGGGACCCTTGAGGAGTGTGTGCTGTGGCCAGCAGTTGGAAGCTGTGAGCTTCTAAAGGTTTGAAATCTAGAAGCCCCTGTTAATTGTCAGAGCCTTAGTCAGGGGATAGGGCTATCAGGCAGGCCATGGCTTTATAAAGCAGTGAGTCAGCGACCAGGGAGCTTTGCAAACAGGAGCTCGCAAAGGAGTTTTGAGAGGGAGTTGGGAAGGGGAGTGGGAAGGGGCCAGGGTACACTTGCCATTCTTTATAATTTAATTTAAAGGTTTTAATCAAAACTTCCTGATTTAACTAGAAATCCTATCAATAACTGTATCAATAACAGGTAGCTGTAGGAGAGAATGCAGGCAGAAGCCCAGCAGCAGAGTGGGGGCTATCCTGTTTATTGCACTCAGTGTACCATGTATGATTACCTGCCCTATGGGTGGGTGGCATATGTATGCATTCGGTGCAAGGAGCTCCTGGCCCTCAGAGACTATGTACAAGCTTTGGAGGCCAGGGTGGCTGAACTGGAGGAGCTCAGGGAGGCAGAGAGGCACGTAGATGAGGCTTTCCAGGACACTGTAGAATTGTCCCACCTCCGGTCAGACAGCGCCTGCCCTGTTAAGGAGGAAGAAAGGCTCAGGGAAGGAGAGCAATCAACGGGAGCAGAGGGAAACCTTCCCATAGTTGGGACTCTCCTTCCAGATGTTGGGATATCCTCTTGCACTGAGGTTACCTCTCTGGGGGAGGGACCTCCAGTCAGTAGGAAAAGGCAGTTGTTAGTAATGGGAGGTTAGTTAAACAGAAATTAAAAGGCACAGTGACTACAGTCAAATCCCTGCAAGCTGCATGGAAACTTTTTACAGATACCATAATAGAGGCCCAACTGAAATGTATACCCCAAATTAAAAAACATAGTAAGAGACCTAAAAAAGAGTCATTGTGGCTTAACCACCATCTAAAAAAAGCGGTGAGGGACAAAAAGGCATCTTTCAAGAAGTGGAAGTCCAATCCTAGTGAGATAAATAGAAAGGAACATAAACACTGTCAAATCAAGTGTAAAAATGTAATAATAAAAGCAAAAAAAGATTTTGAGGAAAGGCTAGCCAAAAACTCAAAAAGAAATAGCAAAATGTTTTTTAAGTACATTAGAAGTAGGAAGCCTGCTAAAAAAACAGTGGGTCCCCTAGATGGTCGAGATATAAAAGGAACAATCAAGGATGATAAAGCCATTGTGGAGAAACTAAATGATTTCTTTGCTTCAGTCTTCACGGCTGAGGATGTTAGGGAGATTCCCAAACCTGACCCATCCTTTGTAGGTGACAAATCTGAGGACAGATTGAAGTGTCATTAGAGGAGGTTTTGGAATTAATTGATAAACGTAACAGTAACAAATCACCAGGACCGGATGGCATTCACCCAAGAGTTCTGAAAGAACTCAAATGTGAAATTGCAGAACTATTAACTATGGTTTGTAACCTATCCTTTAAATCAGCTTCTGTACCAAATGTCTGGAAGATAGCTAATGTAACGCCAATATTTAAAAAGGGCTCCAGAGGTGATCCCGGCAATTACAGACCTGTAAGTCTAATGTCAGTACCAGGCAAATTAGTTGAAACAATAGTAAAGAATAAAATTGTCAGACACATAGAAGAACATAATTTGTTGGGCAACAGTCAACATGGTTTCTGTAAAGGGAAATCATGTCTTACTAATCTATTAGAGTTCTTTGAAGGGGTCAGCAAACATGTGGACAAGGGGGATCCAGTAGATATAGTGTACTTAGACTTCCAGAAAGCCTTTGACAGGATCCTTCACCAAAGGCTCTTCCGTAAATTAAGTTGTCATGGGATAAAAAGGAAGATCCTTTCATGGACTGAGAACTGGATAAAAGACAGGAAACAAAGGATAGGAATAAATGGTAAATTTTCAGAATGGAGAGGGGTAACTAGTGGTGTTCCCCAAGGGTCAGTCCTAGGACCAATCCTGTTCAACTTATTCATAAATGATCTGGAGAAAGGGGTAAACAGTGAGCTGGCAAAGTTTGCATACGACACCAAGGGTATGTCTCGACTATAGGCCTCTGCCAACAGAGGCATGTAAATTAGGCATACTGACATAGTCAATGAAGCGGGGATTTAAATATCCCCTGCTTCATTAGAATAAAAATGGCCACCGCATTGTGCCGGCTCAGCTGTTTGTCGACACAAAGCGGCACTCAAGACAGGGATCAGTCGGCAAGGAAAGCCTTTGCCAACTGATCCCTTATGCCTCATGCAATGAGGTTTACAGGATCGGTCGGCAAAGGCTTTCCTTGCCAACCGATCCCCGTCTTGACTGCTGCTTTGTGCCAACAAACAGCTGAGCCGGCACAACGTGGTGGCCATTTTTATTCTAATGAAGCGGGGAATATTTAAATCCCCGCTTCATTGACTATGTCGGTATGTCTAATTTACATGCCTCTGTCGGCAGAGGCATGTAGTCTAGACATACCATAAACTGCTCAAGGTAGTTAAGACCAAAGCAGACTGTGAAGAACTTCAAAAAGATCTCACCAAACTAAGTGATTGGGCAACAAAATGGCAAATGAAATTGAATGTGGATAAATGTAAAGTAATGCACATGGGAAAAAATAACCCCAACTATACATAAAATATGAAGGGAGCTAATCAGGAAAGAGATCTGGGAGTCATTGTGGATAGTTCTCTGAAGACGTCCACGCAGTGTGCAGCGGCAGTCAAAAAAGCAAACAGGATGTTAGGAATCATTAAAAAAGGGATAGAGAATAAGATGGAGAATATCTTATTGCCCTTATATAAATCCATGGTACGCCCACATCTTGAATACTGCATACAGATGTGGTCTCCTCATCTCAAAAAAGATATACTGGCATTAGAAAAGGTTCAGAGAAGGGCAACTAAAATGATTAGGGGTTTGGAACGGGTCCCATATGAGGAGAGATGAAAGAGACTGGGACTTTTCAGCTTGGAAAAGAGGGGACTAAGGGAGGATATGACAGAGGTCTATAAAAGCATGAGTGATGTGGAAAAGGTGAATAAGGAAAAGTTATTTACTTGTTCCCATAATATAAGAACTAGGGGCCACCAAATGAAACTAATGGGCAGCAGGTTTAAAACAAATAAAAGGAAGTTCTTCTTCACACAGCGCATAGTCAATCTGTGGAACTCCTTGCCTGAGGAGGTTGTGAAGGCTGGGACTATATCAGGGTTTAAAAGAGAACTAGATAAATTCATGGAGGTTAAGTCCATAAATGGCTATTAGCCAGTATGCATAAGGAATGGTGTCCCTAGCCTCTGTTTGTCAGAGGGTGGAGATGGATGGCAGGAGAGAGATTGTTTGATCATTACCTGTTTGATTCACTCCATCTGGGACACCTGGCATTGGCCACTGTCGGCAGACAGGTTACTGGGTTGGATGGACCTTTGGTCTGACCCAGTATGGCCATTCTTATGTTCTTATGTTCGTATTTTTCCTTGGTTGTCCTTATTTCCCTTTTTATAGATGGGTTCTGTTTTTCCCCTTTTCCAGTCTTCTGGAATCTCTCCTGACTTCCATGGTTTTTCAAAATGATAGGTAAAGGCTCAGATATCTTCTCTATCAGCTCCTTGAGTATTCTAGGATTTTTCTCACTTAAAGCAGAAAGAAATCTCTGCTATTTTGCTTATTTTTTTAAAAAAAAAGGCAACATAAGAAAACTCTGAAGTAATATCCATTTTTCTCTTATCCATCCAAATGTGAGAGGCATGCACAGAATTCAAAAACTTTCCCCTCACTCCTTCAGCATCTGAGGAACGTAATGAAAAGCAAGTTGTGACCCGGAGTGCATGGCTGCTGCCCCCCCCCCACATCATCCTGAAATTCCACACTTGTTATTAAACCCCCCCCCCGCCCCCAAGAATGGGTCAAACCCTGAGTATTTATAAATATCTGTTACATTGGCTCTAGGATTTGGCAAAATTACATAAGTCTATCAACATGAGGTAATGATTTACAAGTGGACCAAATATGGATCAACGATTACATTATCCTTTGTATTTTAAAAGAGAAGAACAGAGGATGAAAGTTTGTCATGCAAATTTCCCAATCTCTACAGTTTTATTTGTGTGTCAGATACAAAACAGGAAAGGGACTCTTTCCTCATCTCACTACTGATACTACTGAAATCTCCTCAAAATAAGATGAGATCCAAACGTGAATCTGAGACTTGATTCATTCTCACATCCAAATTCATTGAGGTTAAAATTCAGAAAGGGAACGTAATACTAACACTGTTAGGTCATGAACTAATCTACAAAGGGAAGTGGGAGATTTTAAAAACTAGACTAGACAAAATTAGCAAATAAACATATAGAAGGAAGCAAACCTTCAATGGCGGGAGCTTGACTAAGTATCCAAATAAACTGGATCCAAGTATCCAAACAGAGGGTAGGGAAACCATCCATGTCTACCCTGGCTCATATCACTGATGGACCTATCCTCCATGAGCTTATATAGTTCTTTTTTGAGCCCCATTATAGCCTTGGCCTTCACAAATCCTCTGGAAAAGAGTTCCATGGATTGACTGTGCATTGTGTGAAGAAATATTTCCTTCTGTTTTAAACCTCCTACCAATGCATTTCATTTGGTTACCTCTAAGTCTTGTATTACGAGGAGAAATTAAAACTTCCTTATTTACTTTTTGCACACCAATCAAGATGTTATAGACCTCTATCATATCAAACCTTAGTCATCTTTTTTATGAACTGAAAAGTTCGAGTGATCCAATGAAATTAATAGGAAGTCTAACACCAACAAATGGAAATTTGTCTTCACACAACACACAGTCAATCTGTGGAACTCTGTCGAAGGATGCATTGAAGGATAAATTTGTAACAGGATTCCCAAAAGAACAAAATAAATTCATGGAGGATAGGCCAACCAATGGCTATTAGACAACATAATCAAGGACACAACTCCATGCTCTGAGTGTCCCACAGCCTTTTATTGCCAGATGCTAGGACTGAAGAACAGGGGATGGATCAATAAATAATTGCTTTGTTCTATTAATTTTCTCTGATGCATCTGCATTAGCCACTGCCAAAAGACAGGATACCAAATACGGGCCTAAATGGATCAGTCTGACCATTGTTATGTTCTTATATATTGTGATTCAAGAAAAGAAATACAGTCACATTTCGTGCTGCAAGTATTTCTTTATCAAGTGTGTATGTCCCAGAAGACTTGGCAGAAAGCTTTGTAAAACCAGAAGCTAAATGAATGGAAGAACTTTGTTTTAGACAGCTAGTCAGATCAAAAGTACATGAAAAATCCTCTTTTTTGGCAGTTTTCATATTATGAGTCTGCTTCTGCTACTCCTACTCACATTGAGATAATCCTTACTTCTCAGGTAATCCCAGTTATCACAAAGAGACTATATCTATAGTAAGATTCTACTCAATAGCTGAAATCCTCATCCCATTGAAGTAATAATAAAACATCCATTGACTTTGACAGAGGCAAGATTTGACCCTACATAACTAAGAATGGAAGAATCTTGCCCTATCTTTTTTAACAAAAAAGCATTGCCTTATTTAGTAATTAATGTAATAAGATTTTATCATTTGCATGTAAAATCAACAAAGGACAATGTTGACACCACCCAAACTATTCAAATCCACACTTTGTCCTGAGGGGTTTGAGTGAGTGGGTAAATAATAGAACTTTTAAATAACATGCAAATAGCCTTTGCGGGGAGAAGATACAAAACAGTATCAGTGTAATCACAAATGAAATTGTCTGTTTATATTATTAAAAATAGCACTTAAGAGAGGTAAACTTTTTATTATATTTTAACATAAAAACAAAACAGATTTTTCACTGTAAAAGAAATAATTGACAGTGGACTGTGTATAGTACAGAAGAGCATAACATTCTTTTTTTAAAGAACTTTTGTACATCTTAATTATAAATTAGAGCCACAGATATGAACTGGAGGGCATGAGTCTTTAAAATGTTACAAATAATTTTAAAAGTTGATGGTCCTACAGGACTTCAATTTTTTAAAAATCAAACAAGAAACAGGCCGTTCTAAAGAAGGCGGAATTTTTCTACACATGGGGATGTTCTCTAGACATTTTTTTCTGATCCCTCCCCTGCACTGCTATAAAAATTCCACAGCCAACTGTGCCACAAAAACTGTTTCTGCAGATAAAAGCCAGGACCAACATAAGGTGGTAGCAAGCAGAGCCACAGGGGCCCCAACCAGCTAATTTGTGCAGGCTTTGTCTTCAGGCCTGGCTGGCAGGGTTCAGCCCCTCAGCCCCTCAGGCTTCAGCATCACACAGAGCAACAAAGGCATTCTGCCCTGGGTCCCAGCAAGTCTAACAGCAGACTAGCTTTGGGGCCCCTTGAAACATGCTTGCAGCCCTCCAGAGAGCTCTGGACCCCTGTCTGAGAATTGCTGCCCTACAAGGTGGTCCTGTGACCAATCTTCCCACTAATTTTTTTCAGTCCATGTTCAGAATAAATTTTGTTGTCTGCACTAAAGTATGTGAGGATGTGTACTACCAGCAGAAACACATGCTGCCAGCACTAGTTTCTGTGAGTGCTCTGCTAATCAGCTGGGTGGCATTTGAATCTCTCCTAGGTGGCCGCCCAAGCTCTGAACTTACAGTGAACACTGCCTATGTTTCCTCTGTCATTACCTGCCAACAGGATCTAATCAAATCTACATGGATTTTTACAAAGATTTGTTTTTGTTATTTATTGGTTAATTCTATTTTTTGAGATTTGCATGAATTTGTCTGAATTTTTTTAACAATGTTACACTACCAAGAAAATGTCTTCGTTTTTTATTTGCAAAGTATTTTTGCCAGTCATATTTTAAACGCAGTTCAGAAAAAGACCTAAGTTCTCATATATTTATATAACAATTATAATCTGACTGTAATTTATAAATTCTACCTCTGCCTCTTTTGCTCTCCTACATTTTTTCTATACACAAACACACATGCTTGAGCATATTCAAGAATCATATCCACCAATTAAATGCAATTACCCCCTAATGCAACGTAAAGCTATTGAACAATCAAATGTACACAAGGCTGTGATCCTGAAATTAGGTGCAGGCAGACAGCCCTCCATACCCTTACAAACGCCTAATGAAAACAATTTAGGGGCTCTGTGTGAAGGTGAACATCTGCTATGTACTGCACAATCATGGCCCAGTTTAGTATCGGATGGGAAGAAAAATACCTTATATAATTGAATCTGCAAGGGGAATTTAGGTCAGTAGAATTTAGCTATTCAAACTGGAAATGTCCATTACAATAACTGAAAGCTCATAAAATTCTCTTACAAATATTGGTTTAATATTATAACAGATTTCAAACACGACTAATTAATCTAACAAGAATGTGACAACAAAATCCATTACATGTTAGTGGTTGGACGTAGCTTCTTTTTTTTCTCCTTCAACAGTAGTAACACCTTTAAAGGTGGGAGGAGGGCTTCTTTGAAAAATGAGGGATTCAGTTTGGCAGCACCATCTAAAAAGAACTCACGCTTTGAAGCATTTTCTCTATAATATTAATCACTGCTGTGCTGTGTAGTATGATGAAAGCAAACCTCTGTCATCTCATTGTTTCTTATCTTAGAGAGGCACAAAAGGCAGTGTTAGCACAAAGCAAGTATAAAAAAGGTACAGTGGGAGTCAGCTTTTGTTTAGGAGCAAAACAGGAATTATATCAGTGTGTAGTCAGCAGAATAAACCAAAAGGGGTCAATGAAATGCATGCCAAAAATAGAAAATAAGATTAAAATAAATGTTTCCATTATGAGGCTTTCTACTGGATATGGGAAAATAGATATGATGTTATTTTATTAGCTTACTTTGTTTTAATGCTAAACTTATTAATTGGAATATTCTCTTTCTTCAGGATTGAAACAGTTCTAGATGTGTTTACACTATGCAGTCTTCACAGACAGATGGAATATTCTTTCAATAGCATTTTCAAAATAAAGGTACAGTTAAAAGTTTTCTTTTGAAATGCTTTTCTGCAAACCTTTCTAGTCTTTATTTAATGTTTCCTGGCACAATATGGTCATAGATAAGCTGTCATTAGGTACTGTGAAAGATACAAATGCAAGAATTAGAAATTGTCCATCAGTATAAACAACAGCTCAGAGAATGTGGAACGAGAGGAAAATTAATCTAAAGATAAATAACACTGGTCTACAATTTTTTAGAAGTCGTCTGCTTCAGAGATAAAATGTGCTATTTATTATGTATTTTGATGTGCTGAATTCAAATATGACAATTAAAACAACTGATTGGCTACTGTTTCCAAGATATTTAAGTTTTTACATTTTACGTCTATGTATATTGTGTAGATAGTAGAGTTTTAATCATAAATTGTAAACCTAGGTCTTTTCATGTGTTTTTGGTTGCTTTACATGATAATATTTCACCTGTCCTGTTTCTGTTACACTTTAAAAATCAGCAAAAGGGTTATATAAATAAAATTTATTATGAAACAAAAGGCAAAAAACTATTATGTACATAGTTTAGTCCTATTCAGTGTCTACTCGGCGCTTCTTGGCTTGTCTCTTGTATTCATTAAATGGAGCATTTCTTGTCACTGTCCAGCAATAGTCTGCAAGCACTGATGGGCTCCATTTGCCCTGATAGCGTTTCTCCATTGTTGCAATGTCCTGGTGAAATCGCTCGCCGTGCTTGTCGCTCACTGCTCCGCAGTTTGGTGGAAAAAAATCTAGATGAGAGTGCAAAAAATGTATCTTTAGTAACATGTTGCAACCAAGGCTTTTGTATGCCTTGAGGAAGTTTTCCACCAACAACCTGTAGTTGTCTGCCTTGTTGTTTCCGAGAAAATGTATTGCCACTAACTGGAAGGCTTTCCATGCCGTCTTTTCCTTGCCACGCAGTGCATGGTCAAATGCATCATCTCGAAGAAGTTCACGAATCGGAGGACCAACAAAGACACCTTCCTTCATCTTAGCTTCACTTAACCTTGGAAATTTTCCACGGAGGTACTTGAAAGCTGCTTGTGTTTTGTCCATGGCCTTGACAAAGTTCTTCATCAGACCCAGCTTGATTTGTAAGGACGGGAACAAAATCTTCCTTGATTCAACAAGTGGTGGATGCTGAACACTTTTCCTCCCAGGCTCCAATGACTGTCGGAGTGGCCGATCTATCGTGATGTAGTGGGAATCTCTTGCACGACTATCCCATTTGCAGAGAAAACAGCAGTACTTTGTGCATCCAGTCTGCAGACCAAGCAAGAGAGCAACAACCTTCAAATCGCCACAAAGCTGCCACTGATGTTGGTCATAGTTTATGCACCTCAAAAGTTGTTTCATGTTGTCATAGGTTTCCTTCATATGGACTGCATGACCAACTGGAATGGATGGCAAAACATTGCCATTATGCAGCAAAACAGCTTTAAGACTCGTCTTCGATGAATCAATGAACAGTCTCCACTCATCTGGATCGTGAACGATCTTGAGGGCTGCCATCACACCATCGATGTTGTTGCAGGCTACAAGATCACCTTCCATGAAGAAGAATGGGAGAAGATCCTTTTGACGGTCACGGAACATGGAAACCCTAACATCACCTGCCAGGAGATTCCTCTGCTGTAGTCTGGAGCCCAACAGTTCTGCCTTACTCTTGGGTAGTTCCAAATCCCTGACAAGGTCATTCAGTTCACCTTGTGTTATGAGGTGTGGTCCAGAGGAGGAGGATGGGAGAAAATATGGGTCCTGTGACATGGATGGTTCAGGACCAGAAGTTTCATCCTCTTCCTCGTCTGACTCAAGTGAGAATGATTCTGGTGCATCAGGAACCGGCAGTCCTTCTCCGTGGGGTACTGGGCGTATAGCTGATGGAATGTTTGGATAATGCACAGTCCACTTTTTCTTCTTTGACACACCTCTCCCAACTGGAGGCACCATGCAGAAGTAACAATTGCTGGTATGATCTCTTGGCTCTCTCCAAATCATTGGCACTGCAAAAGGCATAGATTTCCTTTTCCTGTTCAACCACTGGCGAAGATTTGTTGAACAAGTGTTGCAGCATATGTGTGGGGCCCACCTCTTGTCCTGATCTCCAATTTTGCAGCCAAAATAAAGGAGATAGGCTTTCTTAACCATAGCGGTTATACTGCACTTTTGTGATGCAAAAGTCACTTCACCACAAACGTAGCAGAAGTTATCTGCACTGTTCACACAAGTACGAGGCATCTCTGCTCACTTTGGCTAAACAGAAATGTGTCCCTTTGCAAAATCAAACACTGACCAATAAGAGAGTACGACACTATGATTTCTAGAGCTGATATAGGCAATTTGTTCAGCAGAGTGATGTAAGCTTCGTTATGATTGCATCATCCATGACTTCTAGGAATAACACGATGCAATTCATATCATGTATAACGCAATACCAGCTTCAGATTGCATCATTCATTGTTTTGCCTAAAAAGCAAGTACTGTCCAAACCCAGTCATAGATCCAGTCAAAGATGTATTTTAGTCATTTCTGGTTTAAATTGAGATCCCTTCCCTTTATAACTCACTTATCCTCCACCATTCCCGAGTCCAGGGTCGTATATACTGACCCAATAGCATATCTTGAAAACTAGAGCCAATCAACAATTTTAAGCATCATTTTCGTACTCAGTGACCCAGAATTAGTAACGTTTGACTACATTTATTTCAGAAGCATTTTGGCTGTAGAGCAGTGTAAAATAAATGGGCAACATTCAGTAGAAAGAGCCAAGAGGTATCCTACAGTTGGCATTTACTTTATTTACTATGCAGTTCAATATCTGGAATATGTATTCAAAATATCAAGATAAACTTTTTCCTCAAGGTGAATTACAAAGTCAGAAAGTACATTAAATACTAATGAAGCAAAATTGGATAAGCTGTTTAAAATAAATCTCTTGCCCTTGCTCTCTTTACAGGTACATATTTCATAACAGCATGTTTTTGATCCACATGACACACAAGCTAGAAGATGAATACAGTTACACAAAAATTATATTTTTCACCTGTGTGGCTACTTATTTCCATTTAATGTATGGTCATGTGCCAAAACAAGATATAAAATCACATTTTCATTCATACCTTGTAGGACTTGATCCAATACTTAAAGCCCTACAGGGATACAAAATGTGTATATGCATCCACATTTGTATCCGCAAAAATGATCCGTGCATATCCACATTGACATCAGCATATGCAGATACCTGCAGATATAAAGTGGATATCTGCAAATTTGCAAGGGTTCTAGATACAAATTTTGTATCCTCATCTGCATCCGTATCCACAAAACTGAACTGCAAATATCCACACACATGGATGTGGATACCTGTAATTATAATGCAGATATCCACATATTTTCAGGGCTCTACCAAACTTATAGAATAGTGTTTTATTTTCAAAGTCCTTTTTCCTTGTTCTATGGTGAAATAATGATTCATTTCATAACTAAAATATATATCTGCAAGTTCGGGAAATTTTCTTTCTCTTTCTATACATTCTGTTCATAATTGTGTTGTTCATTATGCCGCAACTACACAATTATGCTGAGAGATATGAATTGCAGTTGTGTGGTGAACTCATTCCCAGTTCCACTATTTGTTTACAAAAAGCCCTGGCCTTTAAAATTAATGGCTCTGCCGTTAAAATTGATGTTAGTGAAACATGTATTTGTATTTTTCTTTTTTTTAATTGAATAACACTGTAGTAACAATTGTATTTCTGCATCATTCTGTAGATACAATATTTTACAGTCCCAAAAGCAATATTGTCTTATATTATAAATTTCAAGGAGACTGAAACCTGAGGGGGATCCTCTTCTCTAATTTCTTCTGTCATGTTTCCATTCTTGCCCTGCAACAAACAGGGATCAATCCTGAATCTTCCAAGATCGCTCAAGGAGTAAGACTGGCTGAATTCCCATTGAAATCAATAGAAAGACTGATTTTCTTATGTGGGAGATGGACTTATCCCTATAGGATATGTCTACACTGCACACTTATTTCGAAATAAGCTATTCTGGAATAATTATTCCAAAATAGCTTATTTTAAAATAGCACGTCTGCACTTCAGGGAAGCCTCAAAATTAGTCCAAGGCAGGCTTCCCTAGTGCTATCTCGATTTACAGCCCCAGGAGGCACAGAGGAGGAATAATTTAGAATTGCTCCGGTCAGGGGCTATTTTGAAATAGCAGCAGTGGAGTGTCAACACATGCCTTATTTCGAAAGAACTATTTCAGAATAGGCACTATTCCTTGTAGAATGAGGTTTACAGATTTCAGAATAAGCCATCTTTTATTCAAATTAAATACATTTTTTTTACCTCCTCCAGTTATTGACTGCAGATTTCATCTTGGGTGGTTCAAGAGTATGCATGAAAGTCAATATTAATTCTTTCTCATGTTGAGTTCTGGGCAAAGTGTTGGGTAAAGGACAACTATACTCTGAAACTTTATCATCTCCCAGTTCAAATTTTCCACACAGAGGGTATGTCTAGACTGCATCCCTCTGTTGGCAGAGGGATGCAGATTTGGCAGGTCGGCATTGCAAATGAGGCAGGGGTTTAAATATCCCGTGCCTAATTTGCATAAAAATGGCCACCGTGTTTTGGTGACTCAGAACTTTGTCAGCAAAAAGCGGCAGTCTAGAGGGGATCTGTTGAGAAAGAAAGCCTTTTTCGACAGATCCCTTATGCCTCCTGCAAGGAGGTTTACAGGATCTGTCGAAAAAGGCTTTCTTTCTCTCCAGATCCCCCTCTAGACTGCCACTTTTTGCCAACAAAGTGCTGAGTCGGCAAAACGTGGTGGTCATTTTTATGCAAATTAGGCATGGGATATTTAAACCCCTGCCTCATTTGCAATTTTGACCTGCCTAATCTTCATCCCTCTGCCGACAGAGGGATGCAGTCTAGACATACCCAGGGAGAGATAATGATGCTACAGAAGTAGTGACTGGAACCCTAGACATGTGATCTACTGGACTTTTTTCTATAAAATTTGATGGGATAATTTGAATACAATTGTGAAAAATACTGAAAAGCAACTATATTTGTATTTTGTCTCACAATGTCAGTTTGGCTATGGAAGAGGAATCTGTTAATTCCTGGGCCCATGGAAATGGAATTAAAAATGGAATTCCTTATTCTAAACAAAATCAATTTGCTAACCCTGTTGTAAAAGAAATAAGAAGCAAGGATGAGAAGCCAGCTCCAAATAAGGTGCAGGTCTCTGCACACCACCCAGTGCCTACAGACAACTATTTGGGAAATGCTCAGTTAAATGCCTTATTAGGGCTATGTGATTTTTGGATCCAATAGCCCATACCATAACCAGTCAGACAGCCTTCTGATGGTCAGCATAAAGCTCAGTCTCCCAGCACATGGGAGGACAGGAACCCTGCAGTTGCTGTACTCACACTTCAATAAGTATATTACATACAAGGCCCCTTATACATGCATATTCTCTTGGTACTGGGATGAAAGTCAATCAATGTACTTAGGTCTTAGCATATTTTAAAGAATTAAATTGATAAGACATCCATAGATTTTGAGAATTATAAATGTCTGAAATGAAACTAAATTATTCTGTTGTCAACTACTTTGGCTAGACAATTGTCAGCCTTATTTCCCTGGATATTAATCCTGTGTGTAGCATAAAACAAAGACACTATGACAACATGCTGTCATAAGAGTGTTTTGCTGCATTCTTCCATACAGATACCACATCAGAATGTCTGTCTTTTGGCATCTTCTTCTATAAAGGGCTTCCTTCATCTCATTAAAGGCTCTCCTATAAAAGTGATGAAGCTCCTCAGGGAAAAAAAACCACGTTTGATGCTTCTCAGAATAAATATATTCAGTGGGTTCTAAGCTAAGCTTAAATGTGGGATCATTGTATATAGTGGGATAAAGTCTACATGAGATAAATTACATTTTAAAATTAATGGGATTAAGTATCAAAAAGATTAGAACATGGTCACTGAGAACACTGTAGAAAGTATTAGGCCTGAAATGTAGTTTAAGATGGAGTCCAAATTAAAATAAGAAGATAGTGACATGAGAATAAAGAGACAAACTTGTGAAAAACACTTTTTGTGTTTCTTCATACAGTAGTGAAGAAAAGATCCATAGCTGAAATTTATTATACTAGGGAAGTTCCAAATATTAAAATTCTGTTATCACCACCAGGTCTGAGATCATGGTAAATATAAGAACTTTAACAGACTTTTCATAAAAACTGCAAACCTTACCAAAATTTGTGAACTTCAGGAGCTATTTTCTATTTGTCCTAAAACTATATTCTAAGGTTTATCTATCATCACCCATGAGTAGCCTATTCAATTCCTATTTTATTCAATGTCTAACTAGTACCTTGCCATTGCATTGACTTTTTGTGAACTTTCAGCTTGGGAATCCTTGAGGGGATTCCTCTCAGAGTCCTTCATTGATAACATTATACAGTGTAGAATATATAGCAGCTTTCCTCCTGGGAATTAGCATTTCCAGGTTAAAAGTCCTTTGGACAGTTTCCAAAAACCAGCTTAACATAATATAGCCAAGTTGAAACTAAAGTGTAAATAATAATTGAAAATTAAAGTGCTTCCACCACAATCCCTTTCTGCAGAGCCTAAGATCTGTGCTATACTCTGTGCTGGGTCATAGAGACTGTGACACTAGAGTGTTCAGGCTTGAAAAATATTCTAGGGCGGAGTGTACACATGAAGAAGTTTGCATAAAATAAGGGCTCAGTACCTCAGCTTCTGTAAATCAGCAGAACTCTCTTGACTTTGAAGGGGATTGGGGTCAGGTCCACAATATGCCTTAGCCATGAAATCCTTCAAGTAGAGAATTTTGGTGAAAGGCATATATTCAGATTTTAAAATGGCTTATAGTGAACATAGATGAGAGCATGATCTAAGCTTGAGGACAAGGTTGGTCTTTACAAGTGATATTAGCCCTAATTTTAAGGGTGGAGCTATGACAAATAGAATAAACACAAGAATGTCCTTAGATAATTGTATTTGACTTTATGAATGTTTTATGGATCATTATGGGCTAGGAATTATATTCTATGACATGTGAGAGATCCTTATCACAGATTCTTCAGGAATTAAAAAGATTATCGTGTGAGTAGAGTAATTACTTCAGCTCTAGGATTGTAAACTATTCTGGGGATGTACAGACCCTTAGATTGTTTTTCATATGCTAGTTCAGAGTAGTCCCAGGAGAGATGCAAGACACAAAGAAAGGGAGAGGAGAATAAAGGGAGAGCTTTAACTTAATAAGGGAGGAACCAGCACTGACTTAGACAAGTTGGTGATAATCACAGTAAAGGACAAGGTAGCTTCAAGCCGAAACCTCTGGTAAGGGAGCAGTGGGATGTTGGTCTATTTCCAGAGAGAGTTGTAAACTAAGGGCACATATATTCTTATGCAAAGACTGAAGCTCCAGAGCATGATCTTCTGGCATTCGATTTAGCAGGTCTGGAAAGGACCCGCTAAATAGAGTGCTCAGCATGTGCCTGTTGACCCCAGAACTCCTCACAGTCATGAGGAGTAAGTAAAGTCAATGGGAAGGTTTCTCCCATTGATCTCCCACTGTGGGGCCACCCCACAAAATAGACATAAAGTATGTCAACTCCAGTTATGCAATTCATATAGCCGGAGTTGTGTATCTTGCATCAATTTTTTTCCATCGGTATAGACCCGACTGATGCAATGAACCACGGAAATGATCTTTGTGGAAATAGTTTAAATATACAGAAGTGGGAAAAGATTGCATTTGTCGATGTTAAAGATGAAGCAATTGCCATAGTCAAAACACAAGATGATAATAAGGAACAGAGGGTTTATATTTACTCTGTTTGAAAGTAGTACACTCCTGAACTATTGTGCTCCAGTTTTGTTGCTGGAACCATTGCTAGGCCCTGGGGATTTTTTTAAGTTGCACAAGGAGCCAAATTAATATCCAGAAGTCCTGGAGATAAGGGGGAAGAAAGAAGGTGGAGAGCACATCTGAGATTTTTGTCTCATAATGTGTTCGTTTTACAAAAAAATGTGACAACTAAGCTGTCATATGGTAAATTTCCCTTTTTTTCAAAGTGTCACTGGTCTGAAATAGGAAAATAGTTGGAACTCACTTTTCAACATGTATTATGATTAAAAGAGAAAACAGGACTACTGATCTTTCACTGACTCTTTGCATTATAAACACATTTGGAAAATCATGTGTTCCATTGTTAAAATTTCTTCTATGCAAGCTGCTTTCACTTCCATTTGGTGCAATTGATCTTTCAGATATTCCAACCATGGGGACAGAGAGATGAAAAGGAATGTGCAGAGTACAATGAGTAAGTGCTTACATCAACAGAAAATTGCTCAGTAGTGCCATTTACTTTCGTGTCAAGCAACACCAAATAAAATATATATTGTCACTTCCTGATCTCCCCAGAATATTTAGCTTTCCAATTACATTGTTTCATTTCTCAAATGGGAACAAAGCTGTTACTAATTCACAAGAAGATTCCTTTTGAATTTCTGCTTTACAGTTCTCTGATACTTCCCAATTTCCAGATAATTCCTAAATTGCATAGCTATCTGCCTGACATCTTAGAAATTCTATGGGGATGCCCAGAGCAAAGTGAGAAAGGGAGCAAAGGATTCAATTAACGAATATAGTAAGAATTGTAGCTTACAAGAGCCTTATGATACTGCCCTAAATCTGTTAGAATGTCAGTATAAAATGATATCACTCTCATAAAGGACTTCTGAAAGGTTATCCATAATTTATCGTAGGTACTCAAACAGAAATGAGAGGGGATCTGAGAAGTTAGAGATGGGAAAGACCTATTAGATTATCCAGTCTAATGAAAGATTGTTTCCTAAGAACATTTTCTACTCTTTTGTCCCGGCTATTTTTAAAAATCCTAAGTGAGGAGGTTTTCACCAGTTCCCTTGAAAGACACTGTTAGTGAATATTTCCCCATATAAAGTATAATGTTCTCTTTTAAAAATGTATCTTCTCTTTTAGTTATTCCTCCATGTACCACGCTAACTAATAGTTCCCCATTTTTCATGTTAACAGCCTTCAAATATTTGTAGAATATCATGACCTACTGAGTTGTCACGCACCCAATTTATACATATTTAACTCTTTTTATCTCTTCTCAAAAATCAGTTTATTCATCCCTTTAATCTTTGTAGTTGCTGGTTTTATCTTATAGTCCTCCATCAGAGGAACATCTCACATTTTCCTGTAACACTGGTGCTAACAATGATTCTCATGATTCACTAAAGATTCCCTCAACTTGACATATTGCTGCTTATCATAACCTTATCAGTTTGACCTTTTAGCCAGTTTTCACTTCACAACTGTTCCTTTCCAAGCCTGCCTGAAAATTTTTTTTTTTTTGCAGATTTTATGAGACACTGTATCAAGTCCCATCTTGGGGGCATGCCAGGGGTGGGGCTAGGGAATGAGAGGTATGTTGGGGGTGTCACTGATGCACAGAGGGCTGCAAACATTCTAGGTAGCACTGCAATCCTTTGAACAAGTATTGGAAAGCTGCCATAACACTGACAAACCCCCAGGTCACAGTGAAAGTAAGGGTTCCAGAGAAGAGGGTTGGGATCATGCAAAGGTGTCTTAAAGTTATATTAGCTGTCCTGTTCCTGCAGATATGAGTTCTGGGTTTGTACTTCTTAAGGGCTCAAAAGAGAATATAACCCACTATTTTTTAAAAGTCTATCTAAAGAGTCACAATATTTGCCTAGCAAGAGGCTGTTTATACATAGCAATTTTGCCTATAAATCTTAGCTCCACTATTCTCTCCCTGCCACTGAACTCCCAACTGGATCACACACCCAGGCGCTGGGGCTCTCTGGTCCAGCAACTTCTGCCAGATTCTGCCAGACCATGGATGTTGCTAGACCAGGGAGTCCCGGATTTAAAACCACTATTGGGATTGGTGAGCCCCATCGCAGGGAGTCCCAGCTGGGCGCAACAGCAGCGGGACAGCTGCAGAGCCCTGACCTGGTACAGCAGCGGCGAGGCAGCCACAGAGCCCCAACCATGGGAAAAAAAATGCAGCAGGGCAGCCGTGGTGCCCCAACCTGGCACGGCAGCAACAGAGCTTTGTCCCCAACAGAAGAAGTGCAGCGGCAGCTGGGGAGCTCCATCCCCTGAGAGCCCCAGCCAGCTGGCAGAAGCAGGCTAAATCTAAGCCCAAGCCTGATAGAAGCAAGGCTGGAGCAGAGCCACCCAGAGCAAGGGGCATTTTCTTGGGAGGCTAGTGGCAGGGGACCTCCCCTGATCCATCAAATTCACTCATTTGGGACATCTCAGGTCTGCAGGGTGCCGGACCAAGGAGGTTCAACCCGTACTTCAGCTTTTTCCATATCATCTATCACCTGGTTGCCTTCCCTATTCAGTAAGGGCACATATACAAAGCAGGACAAAAGTCAAATTAAGCTACGCAACTTCAGCTACGTCAATTGTGTAGCTGAAGTTGAAATAGATTAATTCTGCTTTTTGCACTATCTACATAGCAGGAAGTCAAAGGAAGAACACTCTTTCTTCATCTTCCATTACTCCTTGTGAAATGTGGGTTATAGGAGTCAGAGTAAGAAGTTCTCCCTCTCAACATTATTTCACAATAATGACTTGCTGTGTAGACACGAATTTTGTTATTTCAAAATAACATCAGTTATTCCGAAAAAATGCTGCTGTTTAGATGTACTCTAAGAGTCCCACACTTTCCCTAGCCTTCTTCTTGTTGCTAGCATACCTGTAGAAATCCTTCTTGTTATCCCTCACATCTCTTGCTAATTGCAACTCCAGTTGTTATTTGGCATTCCTGATTACAAGCCTGCATGCTCAAGCAATATTTTACACTCCTCCCTGCTCATCTCTTCAAATTTCCACTTCTTCTAAGCTTCCTTTTTGTTCTTAAACTCACTGAAGATTTCTTGGTGAAGCCAAGCTTGTCACCTGCTGTATTTATATTCTTTCCTCACATTGAAATGGTTTGTTCATGCACCCTCAATGAGATTTCTTTAAAAGACTTACTGAGCTCTCTTGGACTCCTTTCCCCTTCATATTATCCTCCTGCCCATCAGCTCTCTGAGGAAGTCAAAGTCTGCTTTTCTGAAGCCCAGGGTCTGTATTCTGTTGCTCTCCTTTCTTCCTTTTGTCAGGATCCTCAACTTGACCTTCCCATGATCACTGCTGCCCAGCTTGCTTCCTATTTGAAGTTCCCTTACCAATTCTTCCCTCATTGTGAAGACCAGGTCAAGAGGATCATGCCCCAGGTTGTTTCCTCCAGTATTTGCACCAGAAAATTGTCCCTAACACTCTCCAGAAATGTCTTGGATTATCTCTACACTGTTGCTTTCCCAGCAGACATAAGGGTGATTGAAGTCCCTTAATGAACCAGGGTCTTTGATTTGGAAATTTCTCATAGTTGTCCAAAGAAAGTCATGTCCACCTCATCCTCTTGGCCTGGTGGTCGATAGCACAAACCCATCAAAACATCATTCTTGTTGATTTTACCTCTAAACTTAACCCCAAAACTCACAACAGGGCTTTTCTAGTTTCATACTGGAGCTCTAAGCCAGCGTTTCTCAACCAGTGATACAAATATCCTTAGGGGTACTCGAGAGACGTCTGAGGGTACATCAACACAACTGAAATTTGGAGAAAACTGAATTTTTGTTTTAAGTTTTACAGCATTTTATTATTTTTGTACTTTTTACACCCAAAAGTTTCATCACCCACTTGGCTATGATTAAGTTGTTTAAACAAATGTGTTGAAATGGTAGAAAATAATTGTACGTCTGAAAACTTTAGGTACTGGGGGTATTAATTTTTTTTTAAAAAAGGGGTTACTTTATAAAAAAAGGTTGAGAAACATTGCTGTAAGCAATTATAATGCTCTCTTACCTACTGTGCAACTCCTCCACCTTTTCACCCCGTCTGTCATTCCTGAACATTTTATACTCATCAGTGCTCCAGTCATGTGAGTTACCCAACTACTCTCTGTTATTCCAAACACAGAGTTGCTTGATTATGCCAGCTGGGGACTGTTTCCGTTCTTCTTGTTTATTTTCCAGGCTTCTTGTGTTCATGTACAAGCACATATGATAATTAGCCATTTGCCATACTTTCTCAGTATGAATCAGGCCTCTTTGAGTTTCTTCCTGTTATCCCACTTTTCTACTTACCTCACCATCACCAGTGAACCTATTTGAAAGCTCTCCTCACTAGGTTAGCAAACCTTCCTGCAAAGATGTTCTTCTCTCTCTTTATTGGGTGGATCACATCTCTTTCTAGCAGTCTTCTTCCTGGAATAACTTCCCATCATCAAAGAATCCAAAGCCGTTTCTCTGACACTATGGGTACGTCTAGACCACACGCCTTTTTCGAAAGAGGCTTTATTTTTTTGAAAGAATCTTTCGAAAAAGCCTCTTTTGAAAGACGGTGTCTAATTTGCACTAAGAGGATTGAAAAAGTGATCCACTTTTTCAAAAAAGACACCTGGACGCTCTGTCGAAAAAACTGCACCTGGAACCACTTCTGGCAGGGCATGGGGCCAGCCTTTACTTCTGGGTGCTGCTGCCTGCCCTTTGCAGAGACGTGTCCCTGCCCCCTCGACATCCGTTTCTCTGCTGCTGCTTCTGGCTTGCCTACCTCCGAGAGGGACAGCAAAGCTGCTTCAGTGCTTGCTCTGGTTGCCCTGCTTTCTGGGACACCAAAGCAGTTTGGTTTTTGGTTGGTTTTTCTACTTTTCGTCCTTTTTTTGATATGGAGCCGGAGCTGCCCCTGGTCAGGCGATGGCCCCACACAGCCATGCTGCAAATTCTACTGCACCTCTATGACATTGTCATGATGCTCGCAGGCCATCTGGACTCAGAACCCAGCCTTGAGCCCCCCGTCCAGGCTGCAGCACCACTGGCCTTTCCACCCAACATATTCCTGGAGAGGCGATTTTGGAGGCTGGACAACAGTTCAAACTGGCGAGACTGTCTCGTCATGGAACAGTGGGACGACCAGGCTTGGCTCTGAAACTTCTGTATGCGGAAGTCCACATTCCAGGAGCTGTGTACCTGGCTCACCCCTGCCCTACAATGACAGCACCACTTGCAGCCCGCCATCCCCCTGCACAAGCGGGATGCTATTGCCCTGTGGAAGCTGGCCACCCCCAACAGCTACCGCTTGGTGGGACATCAGTTTGACGTGGGGAGGTCTACTGTCAGGACTATCTTGATGGAAGTAAGTCACTCTTGGGGGACAGTCCGGGGGGGGGGGGAAGGGGACTGTCAGGAAAGGGTAGAGGGAGTGGGGGATGGGGTGGGAGTGACAGAAGCCCTCCTGGCCTCACCCTGCCCTAGTGCGGGGGGGGTCTGCCCGAGGGGGGGTCCTGGGGTCTTGGAAGGGAGGGGTAGGGAAGCACCTCTCAACAGCTCAGCCACTCCCTCTAATTTTCTGTTATGTGTGTTTCTTATTGTCCCTTTCTGCAGGTGGTGACGACCATCAATTCAGAGCTGCTGCACAGGACTGTCTGCTTCGGAGACCTGGACACCATCGTGGCTGGGCTAGGATTCCCGAACTGTGGTGGAGCGCTCACATCCCGATGGGTCTCACATCCCGATCCATTCACTGCCCCATTGAGCAGCCCAGTACATTAACAGGAAGGGCTATTTCTCCAAGGTGCTGCAGGCCCTGGTCAACCACTGTGGACAATTCACTGACATTTGTGTCTGGTGGTCGGGCTGCGCACAGGATGCCCGCATCTTCCGAAACTCGTACCTGTACTGCAGGCTTCAGGCAGGGACATTTTTTCTACAGCGCAACTTTGCAGTCGGGGATGTGCAGATGCCTATGTGCATCGTGGCTGACGCGACTTACCCCCTTATGCCCTGGCTCATGAAGCCCTACACTGGCCACCTGGACGCGAGAAGGGAAATATTTAATTCCTACCTGAACTGGGCTTGCTTGCAAGTAGAATGCACCTTCGGGCATCTGAAGGGGAGGTTTAGGTGCCTGGACATGGGGGAATGCATGTCAGATTCCACTACCTTCTCTGGAGACAGGGGTTCCCCCCCGCCCCAGGATCCAGTCCAGGTCCTCATAATATGTGCAGTACTGTAGTGCTTCCCAGAGCAGGAGGTGTGCTCACGGGCCCCGACATACTCCTGCTGCGGGGCCTTGACCTTCCCTCTCACTTGGTCTAGTGTGCAGGGGTGGTGGCCTTTCTTAGCAAGGCCATCAGCCATTAGGGCATAAATGTCTGCATTTCTCCTCCTAGACTGCAGGGCCTGCAGAGACTCCTCCTTGGACCAGAGCTCCAAGAGGGTTTTGATCTCAGGGCCAGACCATGATGTTGCCCGGCATTTGGTGCCCCTGGCTTGGTCCTGGGATGTGTCCCTGGAAGGGCCAGGGAGGTCTCGGGGGGCTTGTGCCTGTAACATGGCTCTGAGTGGGCCTACCAGGAAGAGCTGAACAGTCAGGGTCCTGCTTGGAGCTGGCTTCCTGCCATAATGCTTCTCCTGGCTGCTTGTGCCTTTAAAAGATGGCTACAGACAGGAACAATAGAGGTGAAAGGTCTGGCAAGGGTGTCCGCCAGGGGTTTTTCCTGGAGGCTTCGTTTAAAAAAAAAAAAAAAAAAAAGCTCCCCCGCATCCACACACATCTTTTTTCGAAAGATCTCTTTCGAAAAAGGCGTTTTTCCTTGTAAAATGAGATTTACCACTGTCGAAAATACTGCTGTGTTCTTTTGATTTAATTTCGAAAGAACGCAGCAGCAGTCTAGACAAAGGTGAAGTTTTTTTGAAAAAAGGCCACTTTTTTCAAAAAAAGCTTGTAGTCTAGACACAGCCCACTTGTCGAGTGTTTGGCTAAACTGCTTTTAAAAATTTCTAATGACAGAGATTTCATAACCTCTCTAGGCAATTTGTTCCACTTTGCCTCGTAGGAAGTTTTTCCTAATGTCTATCTTAAACCACTGTTGTAGCATTTTAAGCCCATTGTTTCTTGTCCTATCCTCAGAGGTTAATAAGAACAATTTTTCTTCCTTCTTGTAACAAACTTTTATGTACTTGAAAACTGTTATCATGTCCCTTCAGTCTTTTCTTCTCTAGACTAAATAAACCAATTTTTTTTTCAATTTTCCCTCATAGGTTATGTTTTCTAGATCTTTGAATAACTTTATTGGTCTCTGTATTTAGCCAATTTGTCCACATAATTCCTGCAATGTGGCACCTAGCATTGGACACAATATTCCAGTTAAGCCTTAACCAATCCATAGTAGAGCAGAAGAATTCCTTCTAACATTCTGCTTACAATACTGTGGGTAATGCACCCCAGAATGATGTTTGCTTTTTTACAACAATATTATACTCTTGGCTCATCTTTAGTTTGTGATCCACTATGACCCCTAGACTCCTTTCCAAAGTACTCCTTCCCAGGCAGTCATTTCTTATTTTGTATAGGTACGTCTACACTTGCTCCCTAGTTCGAACTAGGGATGCAAATGTAGCTGACCGAAATTGCTAATGAAGCGGGGATTTAAATATCCCATGCTTCATTAGCATAATCTCACCCACATGCTATTCTGCTCACCAGCTGATTTGAACCAGGAAGTGTGCTCCGGGACATGTTAGTTCGAATCAAACCCCTTGGTTAGTTCGAACCAAGGGGTTTCATTTGAACTAATGCGTCCCGGAGCGCACTTCCTAGTTTGAATCAGCTGGCGAGCAGAATAGCACGTGGGCAAGATTATGCTAATGAAGCGCGGTATATTTAAATCCCCACTTCATTAGCGATTTCGGTCGGCTACATTTGCATCCCTAAATTCGAACTAGGGAGCAAGTATAGATCTACCGTACATGAGCAACTGATTGTTCCTTTCTGAGTGGAGTTCTTTGCATTTTCCACATTTCATTTCATGCTATATACATTAGACCATTTCTCGAGATTGTCTCTTCCAACCCTATGATTCTATTATTCTAATTTTTTTCTTGACAAATCCATGCTGATTGTTACTTAGCACCTTATTATCTTCTAGGTGTATAGATGATTACTTAATTATGACAAATTTAACTTTTCTAAAATAACATTTTGGAGTTTCTTAGAAGTCTAAAACAGTGCAATTGCTCAGGGCTATAGAGAACAAGGTATTCTGGGAGCTGAGGTCACAGGAAAAAAAATGGGTGATGCTGAAACTAAAGTGAGTATATCTGATTTAATAAATACATTCATAACATGTATATAATTCATAACCTCTGTTGATAGCTACATTGTTAATTTTAGTTTGCATTTCCAAATATTGTCCATCTAGCATTATACCCAGAAATGTTTCTAGTGTTATAGGTGTGATTTGACTTGCTTTCTATACACGATCATAATAATTTGGATCCAATCAAATAGTAATGTTTATTTACAGAAGCTGAATTAAGGAAGGTAAAAGCCATTTGCCCAGATCCAGTTTGCTTAAATGTCAGATGTTATAAAGGAAATCTACGATTCTTGGGGAGAAGTACTCAAAGTTCATGTTAGTGCAGGTACAAAAATATTTAGTTCTTGTAAGCAGCAAATGAATCCCATTTATGTTTTACATAATTATTTTATGTTAAAGCATTAGCAGGCCAGAGAAGGATTAATTACATAAATTCTTCAGGTTCAGAATTCCATTACATGCTGTGGTACAAATCAGATAAAGGCGATATAATTGAAATTACTATGAAAAAATGCTACTCGATAACCTGAAAAAATGAACAAAGTATAAGAAAATTAACGTAGATCAAAATTAAAAATAGTCACTGGAAAATAAAGCACCTATATCTAAGCTTAGATGTACTGTAAGCAATCAGAGGCTCACTTTAACAGGTTACTTTCATGCAAAACCTAACATGAATGTTAGGAACCTGAATAACTACCAAAAACAAAAAAGTCTCCCCCCACAAAAGAAAATCTAACACGACTCATGTCAAATTGCACCATCGGAGAGAGAGAGAGAGAGAGAGAGAGAGAGAGAATTATAAGAACTACATATCGTTTTATATATAGGAATACCAGGCAAAAGACCCATGAACACGGTAGCAGTGTGGGATGTAGAGATTCAACACAATGAGAAGCAAAGGAAGCAATTTCTGCATTGGCTATGCTTCATTGAAATTTGTGTCTTTGTAATATATACAAATAGCTGAAACTATGAGTAATCTCATCATTACTCAACTGATACCAATTAATGTGAATAGTTTATTACATAATGCAGTGTGTTGTATTAAATTTAAACTGAAAATAAAATTGTCAAGATAGAAATGTTTGCAATTAGTCATATCTCTATATTTCTGTATTAATAGTTTATTTTTGAACAATATTTCAATTCCCCACTGGAAAACCAATATAATCTGTGAAATGGTGAATTTTTTTCAGTCAATATTTTTGCCATTTTATTGTGTCTGATTTTGTGCCCCTGAAGTTTTGCCTTTACAAAAGATAGTTCCAGTAGGGTTCTAGATCCATTTTGAAAAATTCTTTTGCAGGTGTTGTTATTATGGAGCGTATGATGAATGGGGGCGGTAATACCCTTTTCTGGCCATCCAGCCATTTACTTAACTAAAGTCTTTTCACAAATTGTGCTCTTGTTAAGATAGCCACACCATATAAAGGAAGAAAGGAATCTGCCAATAGTAACAGACTGTCATCCCCCTAATATTATTCTCGCTGCTCTCATTGGCCACAAATGGCAATTCATGGTCAATGAGAGCTGCGATAGTCCAATACCTGCAGAGGAGCAGGTAAACATAGTGGTGGCAGCCCACCAGGGACTAACCCTGGTGAACTGCTGCCATTTTATTGACCATCCCTGATCTAGATGGTGCTTGGTCCTGTTGTGAAGGCAGGTGATTGGACTTGATTATCTCATGAGGTCCCTTCCAGTTCTAATATTCTATGATTCTATGAAAAGTTAATGAAAAAAACAAAATTTCAATACATACATCTCTTCCGGGGGGAGTGGGGAAAATTGTCATCCTCATCCTTTCTCTCTCCTTTGAGAATAAAGAATCAAAGGTCAGATTAAGTTTTTAAGCAGATTGCATACAACTTTTTCGCAAAAGATTTCATGAGATCAGTAAAAGGAAAAGCCCAGGCAGTTCTATTAGCCAGGCCCTGGGCAATTATTATTTCTGATCCTCCTCAAAGTAACACCTTCAGGGCAGAGGAATATTGCATAGATTCTAAGGCCAGAAGGGACAGTTATGATCACCTAGTCTACAACACAGGCTATATAACTTCCACTAACTTATTTCAAGAGCATATCCTTTAGAAAAAATATCCAATCTTGATTTAAAAATTTCCAGTGATAGAGAACCCACTGCAACCATTGACAAATTGTTCCAGTGGTTAATTATTCTCACTATTCAACATGTCATGCCTTATTTACAGTCTGAATTCCAGCTTCAGCTTCCTGGCATGGGATTGTGCCTTTGCCTGCTAGAATAAGAGCCCATTGCCAAATATTTGTTCCCCATATACATATTTATGGAGGGTGATCAAGTCACCCCATAATCTTCTTTTAGTTAAGCTAAATACACATTGAGTTCCTTGAATCTATAACTGTAAGGCAGAAGTTCCTTAACTTAGTATTTCCATGGATGTGTAGAATCTGGGAGCTCATTATGGCAAGGGTGCCACACTGCTGTCCATCCCACAAGCATCCCTTGTCCAGGATATTTTCCAGATGGTGGCCCCCGTATGGCCCAGAAAGCCAGGCTGTGCCCATTACTTTGCGTACTCACCTTGCAAGCCCTTGCTCCTTAGAATCACTCACAATCCATAGACAACTCTGGTCCTAGCATGATCCCAACCTTGCATGCTGGAGTGAGTTAGAAAGTCCCCGTATGCAAACACACACACAACTCCTATACAGACAGAGGACATCCCACCTTTTCTTTCTCATATTTCTCACCTCCTTGTTTTCCCAGCTTGACAGAAGCAGCAAGGGTTGGAGCAGGAGGCTAATAAAGACTGTCAGGTCCTTGCACCAGCACCCCAGTTCTTCAACGCAAGTTTTCTAATTTTAATCATTCATATGGCTTCTCTTTGAACCTTCTCAAATTTTTCAATGGCCCTCTTTAACTGTGGGCTTCATATCTGGGCACAGCACTTATATGATTTTCAGGTCACTGAGGGTATGTCTACACTACAGCATTATTTTGAAATAAGCTATTTCGAAATAGTTAATTCGAAATAGTTATTTTGAAATAAGATATTTTGAAATAACACGTCTACACACAAAATGCATTTCAAAATAGCATTTTGCTATTTTGAAATAGCACGTCCACACTGAGTAGATGCTGAATCGCATTTAAGGCCGGCCGGAACCAGGTCCGGCAGGGCATCAAGTCAGGAGTGTCTTTGTGTGGATGCTGCCTGAGGCTATCTGAGGCCTGTGCTTAAAGCTGGTCCTCAGGTTTCCCTCCTTGCTTGCTACCTGGATGAGGGACAGCAAAGAATTTTGTCTTTGCGTGCTCTGCTTGCCCTCACTCGGGAACCACAGCACTCTGCAACATGGAGCTGGAGCTGCCCCCGGGCACTCTGGTGCTTCTCTTGGATGCATTGCTGTGAGCCTGGCTGCACTTTCTGCAGGCTGCCATCCGGGAGGTCCATCGGGGGGCTGTCAGTATCCAGGAGGCCCTGCGGGAGAGCTTCCATCCTGAGGAGCACTAAGAGCCTCCCTGGTCTGCCCAACTGGGGGCTTGTGCCTCATTCCTCCCTCACGTCCTTCCACTTGCCCCCCCCCCAACTCCCCTTCCTTATGTAAAATAAAATACACATTTTTTCATAAACACAAACTGTCTTTATTTAACAAAACTGGGTGGGGGGAATGAATCTCTGGTGAGACTGGGGAAAGGAGGTGGGAGAGGGGAGGAGAGAGGGTGGAAGAGGGGAGGGGGAAACCTGGGAGGAGGGAGTTGGAAGGGGGAAGCAAGGGGAAGAAGGGGGAGGGAAAGCTCAGGACTCAGGGGTGGGGTGTCTCACCGGACCAACTTGATTTTCATGCAAACCTGCTCCTGGTTCGAATGTGGCCTTTGGTGGCCAGGCTGGTAGCTATCCTGCCATAGACGGCCACGTTCCTCCATCTAGTGCTGAGATCATAGACGTTGGGAGCATCCCCCCCAAACCTGAATAAGGTCCATGATCTCCACCCTGGACCAGGAAGGCGCCCACCTTCTCCAGGCCTTGGCAGGCTCCTGGGAGCTGGCAGACTGCTCCTGGGGAGCAGTGGAGGGCTGGCTGCCAGTGACTTGATGGCTTATGTTTTGGGGCCACTGGGTCAGGTACAGTGACTGCTGGCTCTGGGCTGGCAGACTTGGAGCTGGCACAGGCACTGTGGCCAGTCTACTCCTTTAAGGGCTCTGGGGATGGGGGGAGGGAGAGGAGTGTTCTTGGTTGAGGCTGGAGTGGCCACCAGGGCACCCTGGGAAGGCTGGAGGCCCCCTATTTCAAAATAAGTGTCTACACAGCACTTATTTTGAAATAGCTATTTCGAATTTGGTGTTATTTCTTGTAGAATGAGGTTTACCAAATTCAAAATAAGTACTCCGCTATTTCGAATTTATTTCAAAATAGCGGTTTGGCTGTGTAGATGCTAGGAAAGTTATTTCAAAATAAGGGCTGTTATTTCGAAATAACTTTGCTGTGTAGACATACCCTGGGAGATATGCCTTGTGATCTCACGTTGGCCTTTAAGATATCTTTATAACACTTATACTGATCATCAATAGAGCACTTTCTGCCAATAAGCTGTACATAGAAGACCATCTTCAGAACCTGTGTGTCATCCAGCCTCATAACATTATCAATTTAGTGGAACTGTTTGTTCACAAGTATTGCTTCTGTGCCCATGACACCACACAGCTTATGGAGCTCAGGGTATGTCTACACTACCACCCTAGTTTGAACTGGGGTGGCTAATGTAGGCATTCGAAGTTGCAAATGAAGCCCGGGATTTAAATATCCCAGGCTTCATTTGCATCTTCCCGGGCGCCGCCATTTTTAAAAGTTCCCTAGTCCGAACTCCGTGCCCGCGGCTACACGCGGCACAGAGTAGGTAGCTCGGATTAGGTTCTCTAATTTGAACTACCGTTACTCCTCATGGAACGAGGCGTACCGGTAGTTCGAATTAGAGAAACTAATTCAAACTACCTACTCCGTGCCGCATGTAGCCGCGGGAACGGAGTTTGGACTAGGGGACTTTTAAAAATGGCGGCGCCCGGGAAGATGCAAATGAAGTCCGGGATATTTAAATTCCGGGCTTCATTTGCAACTTCGAATGCCTACATTAGCCACCCTAGTTCGAACTAGGGTGGTAGTGTAGACATACCCTCAGTGTTTAGAATTTTGTCCCACCAATTTACATGAGGAAATTTCCTGAGACAGTGCATATGGAGCTGATCAAGTTTCAAAATGTGGAGGTGATATATGGTCCATGACTCCGAGCCATACAGCAGGATAATCATGACAACTGCCTGATCAACTGTTACCTTCATATGATGTTTAACACCATCCCCATTCCATAAGCATTTGGTCAGTCTTCTGAAAGCAGCAGTGGCTTTGATTAGTCAAGCAGTTACATCATCATCAATGTTTATTCTGGAGAATAATATACTTCCCAGGTAGCAAAACTTATCAATGAGCTTCAGGACAGTATCAGCAGCAGTGATTACTGGAGTGCTGGACTCTTCCCAAACAGACATAACCTCTGTCTTCTTAAGTATCAGAGGGGTATCTGTGTTAGTCTGAATCTGTGGCACCATAGGGTATGTCTACACTACAGCGTTATTTCAAAATAGTTAATTACAGCCAGTTCTCAGGTTCCCCTGCTTGCTTGCCTACCTCAATGAGGGACAGCAAAACATTTTGTCTCTGTGTGCTCTGATTGCCCTCACTCGGGACATCACAGCACTCTGCAACATGGAGCCGGAGCTGCCCCTGGGCACTCTGGTGCTTCTCTTGGACTCACTGCTGCGAGCCTGCCTGCATAGGACAGTTGGTATGACAATAGGAAGTGGGGCTGTAACCCACAAGCCAGCCACTCTTAAATACATTCTGGACATAGTAATCCAGCAGCAGTCAATCACATCAGTGCCAAATAGAGAAGAAAATAACCTCTCTGCTTCTGATCTTTTCCCAATATCCTTTCCCCTATGCATCCCAGGATCACAGTAGTCTTTTTGGCCACAGCATTGCACTGAGCTCATGTTTTGTTTAGTGTTCCTCTACCAGCCAAAAATATTTTTTGGTATATCCTAGGATACAGTCCCCAATCCTATACTTATGGTCTACCTGCTTTGTTGTTAGATGTATATCCATTTATATTTAGTGATTCTAAAATACATATTGTTTGTTTCTGCCTAGGTTATGAAGTGATCCAGATTGCTCTCCATCAGAGATCTTTCCTCTTCATTATTAACCTCACTGCAGGTTTTGAATGGGAACCTACGTGGAATACTCACATTTCCTCTCGTATTCACATATTGCTCTGGGAAGGGAGCAAGTTACTTCCCTTCATTTCACAAAGCAATTTACTCCTCTGTGTGTCTCATGCAAAGGCTTTTCTTATTCTCTCCCTGTCTCTCTCTTTTCTGCCCACTTATTCATGTGGGAAATAGGAGGCAATAATCCTTGATCTGCTCCCCAGGTCTGAATGTGCTGGCTGGAGGAATGTGGGATTGTGGGCTTTCCATCCCTGGGTGTCCTAGTAAGGTATATGACAATCTAGTGCAAAAAATTTCTAATACCACTAGGCAAGTTCACTTACATGGCTTAACTTTGATTATCAGAGTTGAGATTTAATCAGAACGCAATTGAATCAGTCCCCTTCCTTATTGTATTGATATTATTTAAAAACTGTCATGTTTGACATTCCCAAAATTCACTTAATAAAAAGAGCGTATTTCCTGTTTTTCATTTCAAGAATAAAGAGAAGAGAAGGAACTTATCTCTTAAAGAGAGTACCATAAAATATTCTATTTATACAGCATAATGTTGATGAGGGAAGAGAAAGTTCATATATTTGAATAATATTTGCAATCAATTCTATCATTTTTAACATTCGGGTTTTGATCTCCACGCCACATTATGCTATAACCCAGGGATATTGAGACAAATATATTATGGCCATAAATGCAACACAGAAATAATTACAAGAAATTGTAGCTTTACAAGAAATGCTCCATTGCCTGGGAATCCAATGTCTCAAATATTTCCCTGATGGATTTATTACAATTAACTGCGATTCATGGATTGAAAAACTGGTAGGATTCTTCATTATGACTTCTTTAGTAAGAGCTGTCAGGAATGATATATTGACAACTGTTCATTTTAACTCTACTACAGATGGTTTATTTCAGGCAATAATTTTCAAGGAACAGCTCTGGGATTTTCCAAACCATTCCTCCAGTCCAAACAATTGGTTAACTTTTAGAGCCTTAAAAAAGATGATGCAGAAAAAATTCATAATCAATATCTTCTTGTAAACTAAACAACTACGTATATGCATATACCAGAATTCTGTCCCAGGTCCTGCAATTGGGTCCCTAAGCATAAGCCGTTTCTCCTGTACAGAGTCCCACTGATTTCACATTAGTGGCTATGAAGGCAGTATGGGACTAGTAGAATAAAATAGTCTGTAAAAACAAAATAGAAGTATATATTACTCTCCTCAGATATGTTGATTGGATCCTAAATTCAAGGTATCAATTCTCTCTGCCCTGGTCTACAGTAGGGAGTTATTTCAAAATAACAAGCGAAAATAACAAGCGGAACATCCACACTAATAGTTATCATCTGGTTTGTTATTTCAAAATAATAACTCCTGCTTGTCATGAGGAATAGAGCTGTTTCGAAATTGTTATTTCAGGAGTTATTATTTCGAAATAATTTCCTCGTGTAGATATGCCCTCTCAGAATGACTAATGTGTAACATACCTGTAGTTTGAAACTTAAACCTCAACCCACAACACTGAGTTTGCTTTATATTCTACAAAATATTCATTCAATAAAATTACTGGAACAAGGTTTCAGCTATGATAAATAATGTATTCAATCAAACTGTAGATTTGGTCAAATAAAGCAGGAAGCCCAACCTCCTTCCATTGTCCTCCCATACAAAACAAACCACCAAAATAAATTCCACAAATGGATAAAAACTTTTCTTAGATTATCATATACAGTCAGTAGAATTCAACTATCTCTAATACAATTTTTTGAGCCCAGTTTAACATGTATGGAAATTAGATTCAACATATTAAGAAGAAAAAAGTAAAGGCAACACTATGGCAGGTTTGAAAGGTGCCCCTTGCATCAGAAGAATGTCATCTTATCCTAACCTGTCATTCGGGAACGTTCCATTTATACTGACGTTCTTAGAAAATTACCTCATTTCTCAAAGGGTATGTCTACACTAGCCCCCTAGTTCGAACTAGGGAGGCTAATGTAGGCATTTGAAGTTGCAAATGAAGCCCGGGATTTAAATATCCCGGGCTTTATTTGCATCTTCCCGTCCGGGCGCCATTTTTAAATCCCCCTAGTCCGAACTAACTGCCCGCGGCTACACGCGGAAGTCAAACTAAGGACTTAGTTCGAGTTAACGTTTGACTGCCGCGTGTAGCCGCGGGCAGTTAGTTCGGACTAGGGGGATTTAAAAATGGCGCCCAGACGGGAAGATGCAAATAAAGCCCGGGATATTTAAATCCCGGGCTTCATTTGCAACTTCAAATGCCTACATTAGCCTCCCTAGTTCGAACTAGGGGGCTAGTGTAGACATATACAAAGGTACTTTTGTTCTCCTGGAGAACTGCATTAAATACAGAATTACATGAGGAACTGGACTGCATGTCTGAACAGAGCTTTGGGTTGTGTATATAAATGTATATATATATTGTTAGTCTCCAGGGTGCTACAGGTCTACTGTTTTTTTTTAAAGTCACAGACTAACAGGCTACCACTCTTAGGCTTTGTCTGAACAGAGCCCCACCCTTATGCTCCAACACAGTATCCACAGCTGGGGTTTGGAATTAGTGGAGCCTTGGTTTCACTCTCAATATGCTGACAAGCACAGTTGAGCTTTCAGGGTGGCTGGATTAGTAATTTGTTGCTGGCATGGCTATGAACTACTAGGCTCTTTCTGTTGCTGAAAAAAAAAAAGCTCTCAGATGGCTGAAAATTAATTTTATGAGGACTGGTGCCAAACAAAGATTTGAGGCGTCTCTTTCACTGATTGAATTCAAATGTAAAACTAATGATACATAAAGGAATGTAATTGATCATTATGGCTAGACTTAGAAGGATTTGATTTTTATTCGTAAATGTCATCAATAGTTGATTTAATTGAACACACACAAACTGACAAAAATATTTCCATTAATAAACATCTAAATCTAAATAGCTAATATTAAAAATGCTTCTTGAGATATTACTAGAGCTGAATTTAAAGATGTTTATATATTCGGTTATGTGATGTTGAAAATGTATGCTTCATTGGTTATAAAAGTTTTACATTTTTATATCTCAATGGCTACTGTAATTAAATTATTGTTGTGTCCCCATCATCTCCTCCTGTATTTCCCAGAACAATGAAAATTAAAAACAAATAAAATGCTTAAAGAAACACCCATATTACCTGTGAAAATTATTACATTATAAAATCAAATTCTGCCAAACCTTCTTATGATCAAGTATATCAACATATTATTAAATTTCAGACATAAATCATCAAAAAGCAAGAACAACTATAGGAGTGACTCCCAAATTGTAACTTTTGAAAAATTACAGCATGAGACGCAGATGAAGAAGGATAAAGGTTAAAAGGGATAGATATTTAACTGAAGCTTATCTTGGACGGGAAATTGAGCCAGAAAGTTAGTGAGATCATACTTGCCATGGAGATATCCAGTGCTGCTTGGTTTCATATAGGTAGCAATTATATGAGAACAGCCTTTCTTGCTGTACTGATAATTATCTTAAATAGAGCCTTTCATCCCAAAATTCATTAACTTAACAAAATTCAATATTCATTAACAATAGCAACAATATCAACTCATTGCATCCAACACTGAGTGATAGCCACCTAAAGGTGAAACACACAAAATGTTTAACATCACATAACACGACACAACGGTTTAGATTATTTATGTCACTTCTTCAGCTGATGCAATTCTCATGGCTTCATTAATTTTAATGGCATTTCTGTCTAGAAATGAGCTGTCCCCATCATTTACCTTTATTCAGGAGACCCTGCTTCTGATCCTCACATAATATTGTGTCAATTTACTTCTGAACTATCTTTCTTTAGTAGGCATCTATGTGTGTGAACCTTTCCATTATGTTTATATGTTAATTAATAATGGTCTGAGCTATTGTTTCTCATATAAATTAGAAGTTCATAAACCCTATACATGTTTTTAGTTAACTTCCTCTTTTATGATGACTATCAACTGCAGTTAACTTTCAAATGACCAGCAGAGAATTGACCTTTTCCTCTGAAAGGCTTCTGTAATCATGCAATTCATGGCCTATGTAGTTTTATCTTAAAGAAATACTCCTTCATTCCTGACAGCATACAAGTAGGCAAGTCAGGCAGGGAACAGATGAGAGACAGAGAAATGGGGGATATTAAGAGGACAGAAGAAGGAAGGAAAGATGGTAATGGAAGTTATTATTATATAGAAGGAAGAACTCAACAAAATACAGGAGATGCAAACCATAGGTAAATGGGAATTAAAGCAAAATATAGATAAGAAGAGAAGGAGTAAATGAGAGGGCAGAGAACAGAAGGAATGAGAGGGAGAGAATAGAAGGCAAAGAAAAAGTTGTAGCATCCTGAAAAGTGGTACCTGTGTAATGGAAAAACAAAGGGGAAGTTACATTGAAAAAAAAAAAAGGATTAGCTTTGATTTCTGAAAATTTTTCAAGAAGAAAGACCAGTTAAGGTCTTTGTTTAAACACTTCTATAGAATTTCCATATGAGAACAAATTGTATTTGGCATAATCTATGGTTTCCTGGTAGCTTTTCCAGAATTTATCTTCTTTTTTTTAATGGTTGTGTATGCAGTTTATCACCTGGTCACAGATCAGGCAGACATCTCATTGAGCTGTTGGATTCTCCATAGTTCATCAATTAAAACATCTTTTACTTACTGACAAAAGAGGGTTGGTTGGGGTTTTTTTGGTCTCCAATCTTTGGGCCAAACTAGAATTTAGGTCTTATGAGGGGCTATTCCTGTGATCTAGTAAGTTTCAAGTTTGGAGTTTTTTCAACAGTTTCTTTTCAGTTTTTACTGCTAATCCTACTTTAGCGTTGTTTTCAGGATTTCTGATCTTTCTAGCAGGAATGTATGGCTCAATATGTCCACCAACACCTAACGCAATACTTGATCATATACCTTACCTCTGCAGTTGCATCATCATCCACTATTAGTGCTTTGGCCTACTAAGTGATGGCTTTCTCCAAATGATTTTGAGAGATTTATGATTAGTGCAACTCCAAGAATGATAGGTCACATTGTAGCATGTGGAGTGATGGGTCACATTGTAGCATTAGAAATATTGCATTATAGCTCCACATTGTAGCATGTAGTGATCTTCTATGTTGTAATATTTCAAAATAGGAGTTGTCCTAATAGTCTTTTTTACTTTTCAAAATGCAGCAGTTCAATGGGTACAGGTTGGACTTCCCTAGTCCAGCACCCTCAGGACCTGAGTGATCAGATCTCCAATATAAAGTGAGAGAAAAATATGCTGAGAATCTTTGGGTTACGTTTAGAGGTTGTGGTGGGTATCTGCTATTAGATCACAGGCCCTGGTTCTCATGGGGAAATTTAATCACCCTGACATCTGTTGAGAAACCAAAAGAGCAGTACACAGACATTCCTGGAAGTTTTTGGAGAATATTGGGAATAACTTCCTGGTACAAGTACTGAAGGAACCAATGAAGTGCCAATGCCATGTGCAGCTTGACCTCACAAACAGGGATGAATTAGTAGGGGAAGTACATATGGGTGGCAACCTGGGAAGCAGTGATCGTGCGATGGTTGATTTCAGGATCCTGACCAAAGGAAGAAAGGAGAGCTGCAAAATACACACCCTCGACTTCAAAAAAGCAGACTTTGACTCCCTCAGGGAACTGATGGGCAGGATTCCCTGAAATGCTAACATGAAAGGGAAAGTTTCAGAGGGGTAGCCATGGTAGTCTGTAAGGGTATGTCTACACTTGCAGCCTATTTCGGAATAGGGCTGTAAATGTAGGCATTCGTAATTGCAAATCAAGCCCGGGATTTAAATATCCCGCGCTTGATTTGCATCTTCCTGGCAGGGCTCTATTTTTGAAATTTACAAGCCCGGAATAACTGCCCGCGTCTATACGCGGCAGTGAAATGGGTGTTCGAAATAAAGCCCTATATCGAACTACCTGTTATTCCTCCTACAATGAGGTTTAAATCCCGGGCTTGATTTGCAATTCTGAATGCCTACATTTGCAGCCCTATTCCGAAATAGGCTGCAAGTGTAGACATACCCTATCTGAATAAACCTAAAAAACAACAAATAATCTTGGAGCACCTTAGGGACTAAAAAAAATGTAGTTGGTATCATGAGCTTTTGTGGGAACAACCCACTTTTTCAGATAAATACTGGGGTTGAGGGGACAAATAAACAGCAGAGAAAGTGAGGGGATGGGGAGGAAAATAAAAGGAAAAAATATATTGTCAATTAGAGTGTCCAGGCCCTGCCCTAGGGCAAGGTGAGCAAGACAAATGCCTCGGGTGTTTTCGGGGCCCCGCGCTGCTGAGTATTCACCATCCACTGGCTGGGCCCAGGGCCCCCACTCCCAGCATTCTGCCTTGGGCCCTGCAAACCCTTTGGCCAGGTCTGAGAGTGTCCGTGGTAAAAGAGGCTGACAGAGTGGGTTATAAGTATTCTAAGTATCAGTGCTTGGCTTTTTATGTCATTAAGGTATGGAATGTAGTGGGCCGTCCAGTTAAGGTCTTTGTTTAAACATCTATTGCAGGTGTCAAACTTGTAAATGAAATCAAGTTTTGCAGCTTCTCTCTCCAGCTAATTTTTTTTAAATTGCCTTGTAATAATATTTTCACCTTTAAATACATTAGTGATTGCTGGAGCAAGTTAAAATGTTCCCCAACAGGTTTCTGTGTGTTGCCATTTCGAATATCTGATTTGTGTCCATTAATCCCTTGTCATAGAGACTGTCCAGTTTGGTTACTATATATAGCAGAGGGGCATTGCTGGCACTTGATGGCATAGATCACTGCACATCCACCAATGAGATGGATGGAGGAAAGGAAAGTGATCAGGAATAGTCAACATGAATTCACCATGGGCATGTCATGCCTGACTAACCTGATTGCCTTTTATGACAAACTAACTGGCTCTGTGGACGTGGGGAAGGTGGTGAATATGATATATCTTGACTTTAGCAAAGCTTTTGATGTGTCTCCCATAGTATTTTTGCCAGCAAGTTAAGGAAGTATGGATGGGACAAATGGACTGTAAAGTGGATGGAAAGTTTGGCTACATTGAGGATGGCTTGGTCTCTGGTTGGTGGTCGATATCAAGTGGAGTGCCCCAAGGGTTGATTCCAGGGCTGGTTCTGTTCAACATCTTTATTAATGACCTGGATGAGGGGAAGAATTGCACCCTCAACAAGTTTGCAGATGACAAGCTAGGGAGAGAGATAGATACTCTGGAGGGTAGAGATACGGTCCAGAGTGACCAAGACAACTTGGAGGTTTGGGCCAAAGAAAATCTGATGAGCTTCAACAAAGACAAGTGAAGAGTCCTACACTTGGGATGGAAGAATCCCAAGAACTGTTACATGCTGGAGATCAAGCCAGCAGTTTGGCAGAAAAGGACCTGGGGGTTACAGTGGATGAGAAGCTAGATATGAGTCAATAGCGTGTCCCTGTAATCAAGAATTAGTGTGCATTAGTAGGAGCATTGCCAGCAGATCTAGAGAAGTCATTATTCCCCTTCATTCAGCACTGGTGAGGCCACATCTGGAATATTGCATCCAATTCTGGGCCCCCTATTACAGAAGGGATGCGGATGCTCTGAAAAAAGTCCAGCGGAGGACAACCAAAATGATTATGGGCCTGGAGCAAATGATGTATGAGGAGAGTCTGAGGCATTTGGGCTTGTTTTGTCTACAGAAGAGCAGAGTGAGGGGGGATTTGATAGCAGCCTTCAACTACCTAAAGGGGAGGTTCCAAAGAGGATGGAGAGAGGCTATTCTTAATAGTGACAGATGGCAGAACAAGGAACAATGGTCTCAAGTTGCAGTGGGAGGGTCTAGGTTGGATATTAGGAAAAATTATATTACCAGAAGGGTGGTGAACCACTGGAATGGTTACCTAGAGAGATGGCAACATCTCCATCCCTAGAGGTTTTTAAGTCCCGGCTTGACAAAACCCTGGCTGGGATGATTTAATTAGGGTTGGTCCTTCTTTGGGCAGGGGGTTGGACTTGGTGACCTCCTGAGGTCAGGTGTGGGTTCTCCCGGGGCTCCCCTCCTGGCCTCTTGAGGTCTCTATCAACCCTATGATTCTCTGGGGGAGTTTGCCAGACCAGGGGAGTCAGGTGTGGGGCTCTCCTGGGGTTCCCCTCCTGGCCTTCGGCATGGCCAAGGAGCTGCCCCCAGCCAGTGACACAGCTTCACTCCCAGCTGCTGTATCACTCTGGGCAGTGGGACTACCTGCCCATGGTAAACAGATGCTTCCCTGCCCCCAGCTGCTGACAGTTTTTTGTCCTTGGCCAGCGGAGGCTTCCCTGCACCCGGCCGGTGCGGGCTTCCTGGACAGCAGCGGCTCTGTGCCTCTGGCTGAAGGAGCTCCTTGCCCCTGGATGGCAGCAGATCCATGTCCCCAGCCAGCAGGGACTCACTGTCCTCACTGATGTAGCTCTGCTCTCAGGTGGCAGGGCTCCCCACCTGGTCCTGCTGCTGCTGACAGCTGCTGGCTGGGCTCCCTGCCCCCTGGCCACTGGCCCTCCAGGCTGCCAGCCAGATGAGCTCCCAGATACTGACAACCTCTGTGGCTGGGGCTCTTTGATCAATCAACATCCATTGCCTGCTGGATCATGGATGTTGCTGGACCAGAGTCCGGGACCACAGAGATTCAACCTATACTTTTCTTTTTAGTAATTGGACTACCTTTACACTGTTGTCTCTAATTTTTAAACATTGTCTAGCCAACCATTTCACAGAAACACATCTCTGTATTCCCTTGGTATCATCTCCTGATCCCTTGTAATACCATCTGTGATATCTTTAGTCACCCTGCTATCCACTTTCATTATGTTCTGGAACTGTACTCACATCAAGTACATGCCCTGGGCAGCCTTGCTGTTGAGCAGAGGTGCAGCTGTTTCATCATCTAGGACCATAAAGTCCAGTCTGTATTTCTTTCTGTTCCTTGGATTCCTTAATTTTATATTTCCCTGCAGGCTTTGTATGGTTGTACATTATTAACAGTTGGTTAATCTTATCTCTTCCAACTGTATACCTCTGTTCACCAGACTCACCAGGGTAATGTTATAACTTGTACCACAATCTAATGAAATCTTATTACTATCTTCCCAAATAACGTAGCTGTATGTTATTGGTACATAGGCCTTTGTTGTTGTTGTTTATTTTACCATTTGTTCAGTCACCTACATAAGGTCCTCATACTCATTATTTGTCTCTTTAGTTGCTGGGTATAGCTTGGATTTGTTTTCCTTCTCTCTAAACATACACTAGGCAGCAAAATGATTGCATTTGTCACAGATAATGACATTTTCCCTCTAAGCTAGGCACTTCTCTTTCTGTCTTACATGTTTTCTTCCACAATGCTTATATGTGTTTGTACCATTCTCATCTACTTATGTTGTATCTGGTTTTGATCTCTCTGTTTTATGTATTTCATGGGTAGTTTCTGATGATTGTCCTTTCAGGATTATAATCCTCTCCTTGGATAGCTCTGCTGCCATGCATTTCCACAAAATTAAGACAGCTTCCCTCAACAACCACTCTTGTATTTACAAGTCTCATATCTTGCATATTATCCAATATGTTTTCAATGACATTTTTATATTTCTTAAATTGCAAGTGACTGGTAGAACTATTAAAATAGAGCTCTATTTATCTATACCCCATTCAGCTGCTTGATCCTGAATAAAGGAATAATATTGTTCCACTGTTTATTCTGGCTGGTGTTACAGTGAGTCAGTTGGGCTATGTCTAGACTGCAAGCCGCTGTTGAAAGAGGCTTTTTCGAAAGATACTTTCGAAAAAGCCTCTTTTGAAAAAGAGCGTCTAGACTACAACCAGTACTTTCGAAAAAGCAAGCTGCTTTTTCAAAAGAGAGCACTCAGGCAGTCTGGATGCTCTCTTTTGAAAAAGCACAGTTTGCATTACATAGCGCCTTTTTTCGAAAGAGCACTTTCAAAAAAAGGTTTTATTCCTCACAAAACAAGGTTTTCCACGGTCAAAAGAACTGCCACGTTCTTTCGATTTACTTTTGAAAGAACGTGGCCGCAGTCTAGACGCAGGGGAAGTTTTTTTGAAAAAAGGCCACTTTTTTCGAAAAAACCCTGTAGTCTAGACACACCCTTGCAGAAGAAGCAGCAAAAGAGACAGGGCTGGGTCCTGGCTGACCAAGTATAACACCCACCCAGAACCAAATCTAGGACTCTAGAGCTTAGTGCATGAGCCTCTACCACATGAGGTAAAAGCCAGCCGGCTATTAGCTCAGGCTGTAAAACAGGCTTACTATTCTCTCTGTAAGTGGTCTCAATGCCACTGGATGGAACAGTATACTACACCCAGCAGGTGAGTGGGTTGCACAAGGATAGCCAGCTCTGTTGGGGTGTAAGAGAAGGAAAGTAGAGTGGGAATGTTAAAGGGACACTTCTTTGTTGAAATCTCACAGGTCAATGTGAGAAATTGAGGCAAAGGATATTGCCCAATATAATGTGGGTTGGACACTTATTTATAGATACAGTTTTAAAATCATAGTTGTGATGTTTTCCCAAATTAATACTTTTCATTTTAGTAAAAGGTTCATTTTATTATACACAAACCCAGTGCTTGTGAGTGAAGAAATATTGCCGATTAGAACTACTAGGAGCAGCATTTAGTTTTCCCAGTTTACTCAGTAGGGGTTTAAGCCAGGTCTATTTTGTATTGTTAAGAGAAACCAGTAGTTATTGAACTTTCATTTTGTTGTTGCTGACTCCAGCAAGCAGAATGGTTACAGATGCATTAGATTTGGACAGGTGTCTAATTTAAGACATAACATTTGTTTTCAAAGTAGATACATTGAACCTACACTTTTGCAATGCCAAAAGTTCCATTTCCCCAGAGTTCATGGTAATCTAAACCATTTATTAATGGAATTTAAATAGGGAGCTGGGTCAGTTTGTCCAAAATACCATCCATTATCTTTTAAACCATTAGAAACTTCACTCCTACAAATAGAAATTTCAAGGTAACTATCCCTGTCCATGCTCCAGTTTCTTCAGTGCCTATAATAAAGATTTAAAGAACCTTTCTCTCATACTCCATGCTATGCCTATGCCAAGTCAAGATGCAAAGCAGAGTATTGTGTTTCATAAGAAGAAAAGAGGATGGTTGTGAAATTATCATTGTAAAACATAACAGAAGGCCATTTTCCAATATTTTTAATTTTGCAGACCATACTACTTCAAATTATAAGATCTGAAAAAAAGAATGTTCTGGATACATTTAGTCACTTTTTGGTAAAATTTTCCAAATATTTAATATAAAGATATGGCATTTCATTTCTGTTTTATGGATTGTTGATTTTAAATCTTTTTTAAATTCCTTTGACGTCTCTGATAATGACTTTCCCATGCATGCTAAGTTCAAAAACCTTCAAAACTCCTGGCATTTCCTCCAGTTTTTTATGTTAATATAATTTATATTAACTCCAAATAGCAGTGTATGACATATCACTTATTCTAAGAAATATTTAGAAGTAAATGATCATAGAACATTGTATGAGAAGTTATGATGTCTGTGCTCTAGGTTTCCTTGTACATATTTCTTTGATATGTTTTTGAAAAAAAATAAGAAAAATAACATTTTGAATAACCTGCATAATCTAAAATCCATCTTTAATCTTGTATTTAGGATTTTTTAAATCAAATATAATTTTCAGATAAACAAGCTAGTAATACTTATAAATGAAAATAATTGATGCTTGCTTAATTTTACTGCTCAATGTAAAATTCATGCAAACAGGTTTCCTAGAATTAGACAGAAACTAACGGCAAATTCAAATAGCTAATAATGGGGTTTAATATTAACATAAGTTTCTGCAATGTATTCTATTTCTTTTAAATTATTCATGATTTGATTTGGGGTTTTTTTTTTTTGTTCAGACTCTAGGGACAAATACTTCTTCTTCTGTGGAACTTATAAGAGGAAGCAGTCAATATATCTGACAAGAGGAAACTTCAATCCAGATATTTTCAAGGACTCAGGTTTTCAAACTGAAGAAAATTCGTACTTTTGTGAGAGAGCTCTGCTTTTTTGTGTGTGCTTAAATTATGTGTCATTTAACCTTCAAAGCTGTCAACTGTTCTAATGGAAATGTCACCTGTGTTGTGAGTTCAGCAGGTCTCCCCGTGCTGCTGCTGCTAAAAATTATACAAACACTAGACACATATCTCATAAGGACATTTAGAATAGTTGGACAAGGAAAGGTCATTTGGCCCAGCATGCCTGTACCCTTTAAATTTAGCTCAATTTCATATCCCTGTTCAATATTAAAGAACTGAATATGACTATTCTCATTAGAGCTCTGCAAAATCTTTGACTTGAAATTAAAGCACAAAAAATTGTCCTTTAGGGACTTCAAGGAGCTTTCATGTACACTTTTTAAGGGGGAGGGTGCAGAATTTTGTGTGTCAGTGAAAACCGTGTCATAGTCTATCCCAAAATATTTATTTTTAGTCTATGTTTGTTTGCAAAATCCTCAGGCAATGTTATTTGGGTTTCAGTGCATGGCATTTCTTCAGGCTACCTGAATGGATACATCTACTCCATATCCTCACAGAAAATGTGTTTCAATTTATTTTCAGGCCTCTTACATGTTTTGGGTGGATTCCCCGCTAACCCAGTGGTGGTCCTAGTGACAGGATCCTGAGCTGGGACCCAGTGGAGGAGGAAGAAATTGGCTCCCGCTACCAAGATACCACCCACCCTAGTGTATGGCCCATTCCTTTGACAGGCTAGGCAACCCCATGGAAGGAGCAATTATAATGATTCTGGCCTCTAAGCTATGTGGCCCAAGATAGGGCAATCTTACTGATTACCATTTGGCAAGGTAGTCCTAACAGCAACCCTCAGAAGCAGAAAGGACAGTCCTTCTGATACTTGTTGCTAGGCCATACTGCCTTGCTGAGTCAGGTGGCCAACTGACTCTGACTACCAGGCAATACACTCTGGACAAACTGGATTCAGGATGTTGGTTCCCACAGCTCAATGTAAACAGGCCATCACCCTAACTTTGGCCATTGGGCCACACAATACCCATACTAACATTTACTATAAGTCCATTCTACCCCAAGATAAGTGGGTAGTCATAAGAACACGACTATGGGGAAGTAATTATCTCACCCTTCCCGAAGAGGAGATGGGTTGCACTTGCCCCACAATACTGACACAGGAGCTGGCTCTGCCAGCCGTATGCCTGTAGAGAATTTCACTCCAAGAATTGTACCCTGAACATTTTGAGATTCCCTAACCATTAGTCGTGTAGTTAGGTTTTCATTCTTCAGGCTTGTTTGTTCTGTACTGTGATGTAGAGTTTTTCTATGGTGTGGTGAAATGATGGTAGGTGCACCCTGGTAGGTACAGCTAATCCCACCCTGCTTGCAAGAAATGCAGGGGTAGGTTAGGAATATAAAAGGATATCCTGTAATTATGGCTGTACCAAGGAAGGAGGCAGATATCTCTCCAAGAGAGCTGAGGCCTCAGTGGAATGTAGGACTGGCCATGAGGAAGAAAGGCAACCTCCTGGATCCAGGTGACAGATGATCCCAGAATGATTGCAAGTCTGAGCCCAGCAGCAATGGGGCAGCAACAGTAGGAATCAACAGGAAGTAGCCCAGAGAAACCAGACATTGGTCTCGTTGTTCTTCCAGGACATGAGGCAACAGCCATGTGTTCCCCTACTGAGCTTCTGGAGGGATCAGTGAGCTGTTTTGACTCTTCTAGTGCCCTGATCTTTAGAAAGGTGGGCCTACCCACCCCTGCCCACAGCCTTACATATGGGACTGAATGTGCACTAACCTTTAGGCCAGAGGACCAGAGCTGTTTGCTTCAGCCAGGAAGATGAGAGTTATAGAGATGGACCCATAGACCATAGACTATTGTCATTATCCCTGGCCAGATGGGGGTATGTGGAACCCTTCTATTGCAATCTGAATGACTATTTAGCTGACTTGTGTGGTCACAGGTCAGACTGCTTGGTGAACCTCTGGCCAGGCATACTGGTTTTCTGACATCACCAGAAGAGAGAGCCTGTGACCCCAAGAGGGAAGAATATTATGGATAGCTGACTGCATATTTCTGTATTCAGGTTTGTAATACAGAAGCTGGTTTAGTGAAGGATTATATACTTACTGAGTCACTTTTGTACTTTTTTTGGGATCCTAGTTATTTTAATGTTATGTATTACATGTTTATTTTTAGTTGTCTTTTTTCTTGCAGCCTTAGAAACAGAACAAGAGCCAAACACTCCTGAAATCTGGTGAAGTTTGGTCTGGAACAGAACTTTGTAGTTGTAGCCCTTGTCTGTGATGACTTTGGGGAAGTTTTGATTTTGCTTGTGAAGTGGACTAGCATCTATACAGTTGGACAACAATAACATTCAGCTGCTGTTTTGTATGTACACAGGTAGCACTGATTTCAACTCTTCTTTTTGATTCCTATTACTTTAAATGTATATACTGCATTATACATATGGTCTGTCACAGAAATTCACTTTGTTCTCTGAAATACGTTTGATATCCTGCTGTAGAGAGAACCAGCTTACTTGTTGATGATACTTCTAGCTCCTGGGTAATATTATTATTTTATTAAACTAATTTGTTCATTTGAGACCTCTGTTAACTCTCTGTTTGCTCTGAACTGCCTGCACTGGTCACATGCAATAGTTCTCTGACTACACATTCACATCAAAGGTGTAGACATTCTGGTGAGGGACAAGTACAAAAGAAATACGGAAAAAGTTAAGCAGATAGTCTTTCTTATTCTGCCTCTTCTTCCCTGTGTAATAGGTGCATGCAACTGCCATTATCTGCATGAATGTCACTTCTTTCTTGGGGCAAGTCTACAGGGAAAGTTATACTGGAATAACCTAAGGTTTTAATATAAACTGATAAAATGGTATAGCCCACTCCAATATTAAAGTGACTTTTTTTATTTTAGCTTGTATCATTTGGGAAGATGTTTAAGCTCAATAGAAACACACCCATCCCAAAACCTTATGGTCTGGTATACACTAGACCAGGCAAGTCATCTTAAGGTATGCTATCCAGCTATACAAAATGCACAGCTGGATCTGGCTTACCTTAAGTTGAGCTGCCACAACATCTACACTGAGGAAGACCAACGGGAGCATGTATTTCCATCAGCTTCCCTTATTCCTTGCAGAATGAGGAGCACAGGACACAGGCAGCAGCTTCCTTCAGCATTCGATTTGGGGGTCTACACTAGAGCCACTAAATCAAACACTAGAAGATGGACCTCCAGAGAACTGGTCTTCTCCATAGTGTAGACATGCCCTATTAGTATAGTTGATTTATGCCAGTATAACTATAATGGATTAACTATACTGGTGTAATTATGCTGGTATTACTATTAAAACTTTCCTGTGAAGGCAAGCCCTTATTAGAGTAGGGACTCCTTTGAGGTGCATCCTCAATGCAGAGAAATATCTAGTACAGTACAGCTCTGAAATATAGAAATGGAATTTGGAAAAGCCCTATTAAGTAGTCCAGTTCCCCATGGGGATTGCTTTCCACTATAAAGTTTCTAATGTTTTTCCCAGAATAGTTTTAATTGTCTTAACTGATAGATCTTACATTTCCCTCTGGTACTTTTTTCACATTCTAGTACATCTTGCTGTCAGGAAGTTTTGTTTCTTCATTTGTTTGTTAGTTGGTTGGTTGGTTGGTTGGTTGGTTTTTTGCCCCTTGACATTCAGACTTGCTTTGCTTATCCATAGTATTTAAATGCCATCCTATTGCCACTTATTTGCAGTAGTTTTAGCTTAATTCTCTATTTATGCTTTGGGTTTGGGTAGAGGCAGAATGAGGAGGAGGAAGCAGCATAAGGAACTAAAGTTAAAATGTAATGTGGTTTTGCTGCATTTATAAACTTTAAATAAAACACTTCAGAAGTTTAACTGAGCACATAAAAAGTGTGTGTGTGTAGATAGAGGGTTGCACATCATAAAGCATCCACTAAAATTATAGAGTTAGGGATGTTCTAACAATTCATAATTTAATTAGCTATCAATAAGTGATTTATAATGTTTATTTATAATAACAAAATGTAACTGTATTTTTACATTATTTAGATTCTTCCTCACTTTCAAAGTGTGGGCCATCATTTTCTCAAAGGCAGGATTATCTCATGAAATGATATAAACTAAACATGAACACTCAGATCCTACTATAATTATCTGCATTTAAGTGCCTCCACTCTATCATTTCAAAGGGTAATGTAGACTTAGGCAGTGGGAGCCAGGGAATTAAAATATTGGAAGCTCATTGTAAATGTAGAGGTAGTGTAGAAGCAAAGACTTCACTCAGTTTACGCGGCTAAACAGATGGTTTTATTGGCCAATAAAAGCAAAGTGAGCCAAACGTGGTCCCAGCAGAGCCGGGCCCAGTGAGGCTGGCTAATACAATCAATCCTAGTATTTTATACCCTTAACCAAACAAGTCTGATGCCAGGGCATTCCATCAAAACAAACTTCAAAGAGAAATTGTTATCAGCACAGAAAGAAACAGGTTTTTAGGGAGTTTGAGCTTCAGCTCAAAATAGTTCATTAACACATTCCAACAGCCCATCCTCCTGGCCTTTCTCACATTGGCGAAGGTCAGTTAACTTTCTAGTGTACGTGCAGAAGCGAGAAACTTAAATGGCTTCTGTTATATGAAGTGGCTTCTAGCTAAATATCAAATGGTTTCTACAGTTTTTCTACAGTAGCTAACTACAGAAAATCTCTAAAATGTTCAGTCATCATATACTTCAGTTCATAGCTTGAAGGGGGAAAGATTTTTCTTTTAAAAGGAGATTTTTCCATGAAAGAAAGACTCTTTTTATCAGAGAGCAAGTCCCAGCGCCATTATTCCCATTAGAAAACCTTAGTCCACCTCAGGCCTTTGTCAGCACAGCTAGCTCATGGGTTATCAACAACTCTGCTGACATCTATGAAGAAGCTATAACAGACCTAGCAAAGTCAGCCAACAGCAGAGGTACTTTAAAGTACATGAAGGGATCCTGCTGATAATCTAGCTCATCTTGTTACAAATTCCTGGTTATGCATATTCTCAAATGTAGCTTATATGATACTTTCTAAAGAAAATTGTCTCCTCTCTAAGCCCTGGTCTACAAGGCTTATTTTGAAATAATCCCATCGAGGTTGAATTTATAAGCATACTACCACGCCCATTATTTTGAAATAACAGGCTGTAGAATTCAAACTCTATACTCCTGCTTTTCACGAGGAGTAAGTAGTGCTAACTCTGTAATAATAATTTTGAAATAATGGTAGTCTGGATGCTCTGGTGCCATTAATTCAAAATAATTGGCCTCCAGAGGCATCCCACAGCTGTAGCTCTGACCGCTCTGGCCACACCATGTGTCTGCACTGCTCTCCTCCTCCTACAGAGGTCTAAAAGTCCCAGGAAGAAGAAAAGGGTTTCTTGTACATGGCCAGCTGCATGAGCAATGTGTGAGAGACCAGGACCTGAGACAGATATGAGCAACCCCAATGCTTTCCTAGACTCTCCGATGGCTGCCAGCACTTCTGCTGCTCCCATAGCCTCCACTGCCCAAGGATGCAGGGGTTTCTGGCCTGGATAGAAGCAGAGATCTTGGACCTCATTGAGGTGAGAGGGAGAGGAGTCCAACCTCCAGGCCTCCGCACCAAGAAGCCCAAAGCTGACATTTACAGCAAAATTGCTTCCAGCCTGTGTGAGAAAGGGCACAGCAGGAGCCTCGAGCTGTGTTGGCTAAAATAAAAGCTGCACCAGGCGTACCACAAGACCAGGGAACAGAGTGAACAGTCTGAGGAGGCACCACACACCTGCCGCTACTTTAAACAGCTGGATGCCATCCTGGGAGGGGGGGCTGATGATCTCCACAACTGTTGTCATTGAATCCATCCCAGACACGCCTGGTGTCAGTATTCAGGAGGATGGGGAAGTGCAGAAAGAGGAGGAAGAGGCCAGCCACATGACCCTGCCCGCAATTCAGGAGCTGCTCCTGACCTTGGGGCCAGTTCCCCCCTCCCAGGATGTTTCCTAGGCTTCCGATGAACCTGGGGAGGGCACTTCATCTGAGTTCTCTACATTTCCCTATCTATAAGTGGGCTCAGGCAATGAGCTGTGAGGGGCTGCACACTGCTCTCTTGGCCAACTCAGCCTGGGAGTTACACAGCAGCTTGTTCACATGTGTGCATATGGAGTGCCAATCCAGAGCACTCAGCTCCATAATGCTCTTACATGAGAACCCCTTGATTCTCCTCACAAGGTTCCTGGAGAGGCCTACCTTACTCTGGACTCTGTGTTAGGACACCTTCCCACAACAAGCCATCAGTAAGTACTCTGGGAACTTGGAACAACACAGCAATCCCACACACAGCCCAGGGTCATGCCTGCACTGAGCCAGTCTCTGTTCCTGATCAAGCATGGTGATGTGGAGAAGGCTGATATCATGCATGGGAACCTGCTGGGGGGAGGAAGACAAAGGGAACACATTAGCACTCTCTCTGGTAAGTGGCATCTGCCATTCATACACACCTTCCCCAACACACCCCTTCCTCCTCCAGTGTGCAGGGATAGAAGTTCTCTCTCTGTAGGATGCCACCGGTGCTGGACTCAGCATGTGAGCTAGTTCCTGACTGGGCAGTAGCTGTCTGGTATAGTGATCTTCCACAAGGTGATGGCAACTTTCTTCTGCAGACAATGGCGGGTCGCAGTCGGGTGTCCTTTTGCCCAAGGGCAGGGGTGAGTCACTCACAGAGCACCAGAAAGGTGGCCTTGCACATGCAGAAGTTCTGCAGACACTGCTAATTGTCCCATCCCTGAATGACGATGTGGTTCCACTAGTCTGAGCTCTTCTCCCTCGGCCAAAAGCAGCATTCTGCAGTGTCCAGGGAACTGAGGGGTATGCGCAACAGCAGGATCACCAGGACCTTGGTCTGCAGGGCCTATGGGGCATGCTGGGGTTCATCCTCCTTATCCTCATCCTGTTCCCGCTGGAGCAATAGGCAGGCAGTTTGGAAGTACTGAACCATGTGGCACAGCAGAAGTCCATGAGCCTGGCACTGCTTAGCAGAATCTCTAGCTCAATGGTGTCAGTGCTGTGGCATCCAGGCAGGCAACCAGAGCTCAATAAAGCACATGACCACTGCATCCCTTTAGTGTCTCCTGAGAGAGGAAGCAGTAGAGGTTTGGCATGTGAGACAAGGCCATAGAAAGGAGCCCCTGTAAGCATGCATCACACCTTGGCTGACCAAGCAGCCATAGGAAGTATCTGCCCTCCTAGTGCCCTCACCAGAGTGCTTCCAGGGACTCTAAGTCCGAGGCAGAGTCCAATCAGTATGGGCACACTATTTTGAAATAATTTTGACTAATTTTGATGCTTCCCCATAGTGGGGACATGCTATTTTGATTTTGTTATTTCAAGAGTTATTATGTTGAATTTAGTTATTTTGAAATAATTTCCTAGTGTAGACATGGCCTAAGCGTTTATACTCTTTCATTATCTGAATAAGGAGGATGTGTATTATGGAGCAGAAATGGAAGTGAGTATCCCATTATAAACTTTTCAGAACTGTACCTCCAAATTTTCCCTCAGAAATAAAAATGATGCATCTCATTCCAGGTGGAGCTTTTTTGAAAAAACCAAAACCAAAACCTTAACCTTTAAAGTTAGTGTTTTAAAAGTTTCTGAATTCAACTTTAGAATTGCTTCTGACATATTTGATTCATGAAATGCCTCCTGCTAATAATTCTAATTTGTTTGTACTGGCTTTACTGAAGAGAAGCAACTTTTAGCATTTTTATATGGTCATTGTTTCTTCTTCTTCTTCTTCTTTCTTTCCCAGCATCTGGCCTATGAACAGAGAATTCACTCCCAGAAAATATCAGGATGTCTGTATCTTCTTGCGTACTGGGCAAATGCTATATCACATCTTTGACTTTACCTTCCCACATAACACCACGCTAATACCAAATCAAAACAGCAAACACAATCAAAATGTATAAATATAAATGGAGTCCACTCTTGTGTGACCAGATGGAAGAGACAGAATACAAAATAGCTGTATGAACACTGTATTATTTGGGAAGATATGGCACCGATCTGGCTGTTTATTTTTTCCTTCTTCCCTTTTCACATACACAGCCTGAATCTGTATCTGTGGGATAAGAAGGACTGGCTCAAAACTGTTGGATCATATTGGTGGAGGTACCTAGAGAAAGACATCCGGTGGATAATCAATGGTTGGGGGAGTGTGGATAAAAATATTGTAACTAACAACAGATGGTCCTGTGGCATTTCGCTTTTGGTTTGACTGTTGTCTATTGTTTGCCTGTCTTGTCTATTTAAATTGTAAATTATTTGGATGGGATATGTGCCTCTCTCTTTGTAGAATGCCCAAGGCAATAGGGCCCAGGTTTTATTTGGGTGTCTTAGACATTTGGCAATAAAATATCGAAAAAAAACAATAGAAATAATAATGTGGTAATTAGCCGAGAGTAACTGGCTGGAAGTAGAGCTTGCAAACGTTATAATGAATTTAATCAGATTATGTAGCTTTCCCTTCTGTTTTCTCTGCTTTTGGTTTGGAAAATTTCAGTGACATCTGATGAATTTCTTTTGCCCCCTCTCTTTCTCTTTCCCTATATTTAAATATCTAAAATGGTTCACTTGTAATAATCAAGTCGTAAAAAGAAAGATTTGTTTCCAAATATTTTTCTCAGTTTCCTGGAAGAGCAGATAGTGGGAAAACAAGGGTCACACTCTTGGCTGCTCATTGGAGCAGCAGGGCATGAAAAAGGAGGGAAGTACTGGCAGTCCAGTCCCCTCAAGCAAAAACAAATTCCAGGAGAATGAGTCATAGCACCTAAAAGAGGGAAACAGACTGTCCAGTTTCTTCATATTCTCTGTTACATGGAAGAGATTGACCACAGATAGAAATGGAGAACTTTGCCCTCTTTCAGGGCTAGAATTGAGGAAACAAGATCATTGTGGGCACTATCCAACAACATATCTGGCGGGAGGACTACGTTGGATATTAGGAAAAAAACTATTTCACTAGGAGGGTGGTGAAGTACTGGAATAGGTTACCTAGGGAGGTGGTGGAATCTCCATCCCTAGAGGTTTTTAAGTCTTGGCTTGACAAAGCCCTGGCTGGGTTGATTTAGTTGGGATTGGTCCTGCCTTGGGCAGGGGGCTGGACTCGATGACCTCCTGAGGTCTCGTCCAGTTCTTTGATTCTATGATTCTATACCAAAGTTAGCTATTTGCAAAATTGCCTGCAACCAAACTAAAAAATAAACCCATCCAAGACCAAGACATACATATGAAACTTCAGCAAATACTGCATTGGTACCACAGAAACAAAACGTTTAGGGGAACATGTCTTGGCTTTTAAAATTACTGCTGCATAGATTTTAAAATTGACCATGCAGTTCCTCCACCACAGCTTACACCTTAGCAATAGATTGCAACAGGGATATAGCCATGGGGGACGGGATGAGTGGCTCATGACCCACCCACTTTGCACCCAGAGCCACCCCTTTCAGCCCGCCTGGCAAACCAGCAAGGGAAAAGTGCTGGAGCACTGGGTGTTTGACTTGCTCCCCCCCACCTCCCCGCCCAGCACTCCGGTCAGGGAGTGAGGCTGGGACTTGCTCCCCTCTGCCCTGGTGCTCTGGCTGGGGGAGCGGGGCCAGTACACGAGGGCTTGCCCTCCTCTGCCCCGGCATTCCTGCCAGGGAGTGAGGCTGCGGTGCCAAGGCTTACCCAGCTCTGCCTGATGCTGTGGCCGGGCAGTGGGGTCAGGGCTTGCCATAATCCGCCCCGGAATTCTGGCTGGGGAGCAGGGTAGGGGCTTCCCTTCCCCCCATCACTCCTATCCCACTTCCCCTGCCCTCCCATCCACCTGAAATTGGGCCCTGCTGGCTACAGGACTGGATTGAATTGTATTATGGATAAACAGGCTGAAATGAAGCAGTGGAGTATGCAAAATCTACCTTTTAACCTGAAGTTCCTTTTGTTCCTTTCTCTGTTCACTGCACCAAGACATGTGTGATTTGTTTTCACCCTTGGTAAAACAAAAGTAATTCAAATCAATTTTCCATTTATTTTGCATCTAGCAGCCCAGATGTTCCCTCTAGCTCAGTCTCAAAGAGGGAAGCAAGCTATGCCACAGCAGTCACCATGGAGAGAACATGTGGGCATTTGCAAATATTTGTGAGGGCACATTGGTATACAGAATTTTCCTCTAGGACATGAAAAGTTGTGTAGAATTCATTTTCTCTCTGTGACTTCTGTTTATCCCAGAAATGGCTTTAGTATGGTAGAAATGGCTGCACGACTCTTCAGGGATCATTAGAGAAGATACCAATCTCTTCAAGAATGCTTGAGAGATTGGACGTGATCGCCCTGTGGATCCTTGAGCTGTATAAGGTCTTCCCTTCCCCTTCAAACCTCTCCCTCCTGAAGGAATTGTGAGGTTCTATAGCTATAAAATGAACCTCCTGTAGTATTTGAAGCATATTAAGCTTATGGTAAATTGCCAAAAAATGTACCAGTTTCAACTTTGTGTTAATGCTAAACAATCCTCCTGTTTGGAGGAGAGCCCAAAAGTTTGAAAGCTTCTAAAGACTGAAATTAGTCTAAAGATCTCAAAAGAGCAGGTATATTTCTGGATACACTTAGTAATGTTTTCCCAGACCTATTTTGCAAAAACTCTAACTTAGTTAATAAACGTACCCCGAAAAACCCCAATATTTTTTCTTCTTTGGCCTGCAAACTATAATGCATCATCTGGGACCACAAATGATTTATATTTTTGAAAATTCCTAAGCAAATTGGCCAAGCTGTTTCTGACTCATAATATAGTGAACCTGTAACATGTTTCAGGCTTAATTTTCACATAACTTAGTAGAATAATTAACAAGGAAACAGATGTAAGTGGGGATTTGGAATTAACAAGGAAACAGATGTAAAGAGAGTTGCATCTTTAAATTACTAAATTATTTGATATTATTTTAGAGGAATAAGTTAGAAATCTTAACAGAATTTTTGTAAAAATAACCTTGTGTTAGTGTGCAAATGAATTGTAGTCAGTTCTGTTCAACTTCTTTGCTCTGTGTACATCATTTTTTGTGATTTTTTTGAGTGATATAATGTTGGTGGCTGTGGGAAGGCAAAGGGTACCCCCTCTATAATGTCTGGGTGGGTTGGTATTGAGTGGCCATGTTTTAGTTTTAGTTTTAGATTGGATTCTTCTTTCTTTCATATATTGCATTTTAAGTTCAGGTTGTGACTGGCCCTTTCTCAAGTACAAAGGGTAAGATGGTTCACAACTGGACTCCGCTTGTATTTGGTCAGCATTTTGTTTAGATAGTGCAGACTCTGCTTCCAGGTAGTAAAGTTACCAACTGGTGGAGTGGACACCAGTTGCAGCAATGGCAGCCAGTTGGTCCAGTCAGAAAAGTTGGCAACATTGCCAGGTAGTATTCCACATTCCCCTGAGTATGGGAAGGAGAAACCACTCCACATCAGCTAAGAAAATTGACCTATCATAGGAAGAAGCACTCATTGTCAGAGCTAGGGCAGGGCAAGACGTGCAACTGCACAGGAGCCAGCATGGGGTGCAAAAATTGGGCAATGAAAGATTGGATCCAGTGGCATTATTTCCCCTCACTCCTTTTAGGACTGGGCTCAATGTTCATGGGTGTAATTGGGATAGAGGGGGCACTGCCCTCTCCCCTCAAACAGAGGCATGGGGTTGGTATGGAGCTGCTTCTCCTGCTGATTGTGCCTCTGCAGCCAGACATTGACACCTGGGTTCCTCAGCACTGGTTTATCTTCCCCTTCTACATGTGCTGGATGTCCTGCATGGCCAGCATCTTGTCTTCTATACAAGGGTGAGTGGCCTGTGATGGGAGAGGTATGGGAGAAGGAAGGAAGGTGGGAGTAATGGGGAGGGAGATGGGACGGGGACATTAGGGGAGAGATGGAGATGAGAAGGGGACAAGCAGGAGCCCTAAATGCAGCATCTCCATGACAGCAGCAGTAGTTAGGGCTTCCCCATTTAGCTGGCCTATTCCTCCTCTCCCACAGCACTGGAAGCATACCTCCCAGGAGGAAATTATACATAATCACAAATTTCTGTAGAGAAAAAGGTTGGATGTTTCATTTCAATTCAGGGTTTTTTTTAATTCCTCTTTTGAAGCACTGAAGAGAGTCCCTAATTAATCCCAACAGTCTACTACATCATGACCAGTACTAGCACAAGCGTCCCAATTATCTCCACAAAACTAGCCTCTATGGGGTGAGAGTCTCCATGCGTACTAGTCCTGGGACTCTTTGTTAAGACTTCCCCAAAGTACCAAGTACTGATTTAATTTTAATACAATGACTTGTGTTTCTAGTGGCCTGACTCAAAGATAGTAGCAGTAAGCGAGAGTCTTTCCAATTGCTTCAGTGGACATTAGGTCATGCATTTGCACCTGGAATGAGAGTGCTAAGTTATTAGATAGTTCTGGAAGTGGCATCTATAGTTCTGTTTAGCTAACATTTTCCATTAAAAGATCCTGTCCCCAGTTGCTCATATATTTACTAAATTGATTCATATAAAAAGATTAGGGGAAAAATAAGTTGTTGAAAGTGCTTCTGAGCACTTCCTTGAGAAAATCTAGGATCTCCATGCTTTGCAGAAGAGACCTGAAATTTAGCAGAAGATCTACCTGGAGTCAGTGATGTGTTTTGTACTGTTCCGATAAAAATCTTCAAAAAATCTGAAAACCACCAGAGAGGTTTTTTAGAGGTCGGCAGCTAAATTCTATGAAGATTTCATCTGTAGTGAGCATACTCGACAGTGCCCAAAGAATGAAGGGGTTCACTGGAAATAAAAGTATTTGCTATATCCTAACTTACACATTCCAGGAGAAGAAATTAAATTTCCACAGGCAACCTTCATTCTTCTATATCCTGACATATGACAGCTTGGGTTTGTAACCCTATCTTTCTTTTAACATAGTTTAATATATATAATACAACAAACAACATCTTTAGCAACAGTTATTATTAACCATTATGCTGCACTGAAATAACTGGCTCCACAAGCAAGTCATGCACTGCTAAATGAATGACAACAGTCCCTTTCTAAATCTATTGAATGCAAAACAAAGCTATCAATGTGGCATGATAGGAATGTCTTAAGAAAAACTGTAAATAAATATAACTGATACCAATAAATTTAAGCTACAGAACACATTTAGAAAGGCAAGAGATAGTTTTTATTTATCTACGCATATCAAGTGCTTAACAATATACATATCAAATCTCTGAATATATTACAAGAAATCCATACTCTGAAAGCACAATGAAAGAAAAAAAATTAACATATTAAAGACTCTCAAATAAATAAATGAATACTGTATTTCCAAATTTTCCAGAATAGCTGATTTATATATTTTAAATACATTAGAGCGCAGTTCTGTTTGACTATGAATTGATGAGAGACTTGGTTAAGTAGTGCATACAAGATTTTGTCAGTTTTTTGGGATACAGCTGAACAAACAGGTTTTCATTTAAATAAATAAAATATTTAATGCTATACTCCTTGTTCCAAATAGAAACTTGGAAGGGTTCATTAAAATCAAACATGATCTTGGGACAGGACTAGAACATGCATGATTGGTCCGATTCCTCAACTGACTTTTTGCATGTTTAATATGATAAGCCAAGTATTCTTGGGCAGTCACTGTTTTCAAATGGTTCTCTGATATTTTTTTCATTTTAAAACACGTTTGTCTTTTTAAAAAATTGCATATGTTTTATACTGGCCTGACCTGAACTGAATAATAGAGGTTTAATTTATTCATTCCAAAAGAACCTTAAAACTTTTAAAGAGTATCAGGGTCTCCCCGTGTATTAAGCTGTTTATAGAAAAGCTTTTGGTTTGAACCAACTAACACATACTATCAGGTATAGTGCTTGTTTCTATGAATAGACTTCAGTGGGACTACTCAAGGGAGCAACACCACAGACTATAGGAAATGTTTGTAAGATTAGGGTCTTTGTACAGTGACAAGACCTGCATACTTGTGCTGCAGTATCAGCAAAGGTTAGCCATAAACTGTCTCCATCCAGGACCGGATTAGTGCCCTGATGCCTTGATGTCTGCTGCATATGATCCACTGTCAGCCAATCATTAACAGGGAACTTCCCGATTGTATAGGAAAAGAATGGACTTGGTCTAAGACGCCATGAAAGGTAGGATAATAAAAACAAAAACAAAACCTTCAAAGGGGATTACTCTTTTGTATTCAGCAATCTATCTGGACTCATTAAGGTGGGGCTTATCTGTGGTAGCACACCTGACCACAAAGAGATGCTCAGAATGGCTGACATTATACAATGAAATGTCTGAAACTTTCCAGAGCTATGGGCAAGAACTCATAAACTTTCAAAAACATTAAGGCGTGTCATGGTCTCAAAAAATAGTAGTGAGTTCAGAGATTCTCTGCTATGGAATAGGAGGAGTAGAGACAGTGATGGATTGTTCCATTGTGTTTGGTTTCCCCTAAATCTTCTTTCTCTTTCTACACTTTCCTTTTCTCCCACTGATCCATCCCAGTGATGGAATAAGTCATAAAATAACTAATCTACAGTTTAGGACCTTGCAATATGAGGCAACTCTAAAAACAAAACAAACAAACAAACAAACACAAAACTGACTCCATTTCAAACTTTATCAAAATTGGTTGATAAATGAAGGAAATATGAGGAAAAGAAGAATCTCTTTAATATAAACATTTTTATTGAAAGATGACAAAATATACATATCTAGCTAAAATACCCTTGGCCTTCATGTATTGTCCATTACTGACAAGTGAGGGGCCAGGACTGAGAAAAATGAAAATTCCCCTTATAAAATTAGTATTTCTATGAGTAACTGAGAATTTTGTTGGTCAGCTGCTTTACATGTATACGTCTTACACATGACATACCTTAGTGTCTCAGAATGTCATAATCTGGCCTCTAATCCACCATTTGATTTGAATGGAAAATATGAAAGCGCTGGGGTTGAACTAGATTAGATGATCAAAATTGTCCCTTCTAACCTTAAAGTCTATGGACAGTCCGAAGAGTCTGCGATAGCGTGGTTGAACTAAGATGAGAGAAACAACTAGAAAATATATGATGCAATGGAGCAACAACTAAGAAATGCAGACTACACATACTAAGACATAAACTGGAAAAATGAGGAAACACGAATTGGGAGAACTCTGAAAGGCAAATAATAGAAATGATTAAAAATCTAGAAAATATGACCTATGAATGCAGATTGAAAAATTTGGGTTTGTTTAGTCTGGACAAGAGAAGTTTGAGGCTGGACTTGATAACAGTTTTCCAATGCATAAAAATAGTTACAAGGAACAGGGCAAGAAAAAAGAAAGAAAAAAATAATTTTCCTCACTTACCTTCTGATGATAGGACAAGAATCAAAGCAACAAGGGTGGTTTAGGTTGGACATTAGAAAAAGCTTCTTAACTGTCAGAGTAGTTAAGCACTGGAATAAATTGGTCAAGGGAGGTTATGGAATTTGCATTATTGGAGATTTTTTAAGAGTCAGTTAAACAAATCTCTGTCAGGAATGGTTTAACTAATCCTTAGTCCTGCCATGAGTGCAGCAAACTAGGTTACATGACTTCTTGATGTCCATTTCAGTCCTGTAAAATCTATGAAATCATATTTTGTATCATATGCCTCACTGTACTCTCTGTGTGCTGGGGATGCTTCCCTGTACCCAATTTCTTATCTTTGGTTATTTCACACAATACTCTTCCTTCTTTTCTGATCAGCTTCCTCTATGTATATTTGTCCACCTTTGTTAACATAATAAAGACATATATGAATAATGGATCTGTAACAGACAATCTATATAATACACATTTACGTTATGCAATGAAGGGATTATTAAGCAGCGATTAGACTGTTTGATGTGAATGTGCCTTAACACTCATTCAAAAGCTGTGGATAAACATATATATTCTGAATGATGGCTACCTACTACAGAATGAATAACATTATTAATGAGCATTAATATCTCAATATACACAGCACCAGAAGGCCTCCAAATTTGGATCACAATTTAGCAGGTGGCTGGGCATACTATTTTTTTTGTCACCAGTTAATGCAGCATCTTAATTTCACTTTTGTCCCCTCTTCTAATTACATACTCCAAAAATGACATAAATCTCATTCAAAAACATCTATTGAGCAATTATTTTCCAAAACGTGTTCCTAAATTGAATGCAAAATAGGGAATTGTATAATCACTCAAGAATGCGAATGCTCTTCTGTTCCCTGGAGTGTTTTTTCAGAGGCACTTAGCTGACTTGATGCTATGTTCTGCCTCTGACCTGCTGTATTACAATAGATGAGTCATTTTCCCTTTTTGTGCCTCAGTTTCTCCATCTTTCAAATGTGGATAGTAATGTTTTCTCTTTCATTGAGATGCACAGATGAAAGACACAAGTTATGCTTCACATAGCGGCTAATAGTTATTGGAATTTTTATGAAGAAGGAAAAAACTATTTTATGCCTAATCAATACACAAAAAAAGATTGGGTGGGTTTAAAGAAGGCATGATGAAGTAGAATAAACTGAAGAATATTCTAATTTCATGTCCTCGATTTCCACTGTTCAGGAGTACTATGCAATGCTTTGCTCTTCTGATCTTACTGTAGATCTATTATTTGTAAACAACTTTACAATTGTTACATCATCTAGCCCATCCCATGCTAGTGCAGAATTATTCCCTGTAATGTATTTTCTAGCTCTTACAAGGTAGTGACCTCTGATCTGACACAAGAGTTTGATGTGGGGTTCTCCAGTTCTGAAAACAGGAGTAAAAGAGGACACACATCCTTTATACATCAGACACTAGGAAGAGGACACATAACAGATGATGATCACTGCATTGGATTTGTCCAATAAATTTAATCCAAACCCATAAATTTAGGACTTCCACAGCAGTTTATATTTTCTAAATACTGCAGAAATATTAATTAGTTTTAATCTTCAGAACAGATGAAAGACACATTTTATATACCATAAATTACATAAGGCTCTATAACTTCCCATTTACATATTTGAAAAACTGAGAGAGGAGGATTAAGTTTCAAATTTTCAAACTTGTGCGCCTATCATTAGATTGGTAAATCTACATGAAGGCATGAAAATAAAAGCTGTCTGACTTTCAGAAGTGTGAACATCTCAGAGCCTTTCAAATTTCAGTGGGAGCAGTCATCCCTTCTGCAAATTTACAGATCTCTAAATTTAGTATTTTCCCATGGAATACAAATAAAATCAAATATACAAGTTACAAACCATTTAGTTGTTCATCAAATTTTACCATGCAATGGTGTTTGATGACAAAATATCCCAAGATTTCTAATTATACTTAGTGAGACTGCAAAATTCATGATCTTCTTATCTGTAGTATGTGTACTGACTGGAAGTTGTTATATGGTGATATAGGAGGAGTGATGAGTGAGCTGTTTTGCTTATGTAATTGTTAGAAGGAGAATCATAATAACCTGATAGGCATTCCTTTAAACTGTTGTTGATGTAGCAAATACATCATTAAACATATTGTAATCTTTAATAGATCAGACTGGAGATTGTTCTCCAAACCCAAAAACAAACTTAAGGCTCATAACATCTGCATCATCAACATGTACAGGTTTTGCAGTGCTGCCATTTAATTAACCTGTTAAAATTCTCTAAATGCTGAATATATTAAACAAGTAACTGCATACAGTCAGCAATTGCATACTATTTTAGATCCGTTGTTCAATTCCAATCCAGACTTTCAGCATCTGGCTTCTTTCCCTTAATCAATAGAATCCCCCTGGACAGAAAACTCGAAGCAAGTTGGAACACTTGTGCTAAATTATGTATTTAGTTATGTGTTTAATTGCTGTGAGCAGATAATGGATCAATTATGTTTTAATTGTAATAATTCTTGGTTAATAACATTTAAGTAATGTACCATTTTAGCATTACTTCTTGATAAAGACATGATATGAAATATGCCAAACTTGGCAAGTTTCTGGTGTTTCATTTAAATTTAGATGGTCACCCTTAAAAGAAACAGATTCTGAAATCTGCACTCTACTAAACACCAGAAATTTACTAACCTGATCACATGATGTCACTGTTGCTCTACCATAGTACATTGAAAAGTGCATTAATTTTGTAGTCAAAAAGTGACTCTTAAAGAAGAGGATTTGACTTTTAATGTTTGAGGCAATGCAACAATTTCTTGACCAGCTTTATAAGTAGTTTAGTACAGGATCAGTTGTAATTAATTGCTTTCCCATCTTATTTGGGCCTTTACATATGTTAGCTGTTCATAAGGTTCAGGTTGTATATTTACTGTACATCTAAAGAAGGATTGTAGAGCAGAAATCTGTTTATCATTACCTACAAAAGGATCTAGGTATACAAGAATGTTCAGAAAATGTACAAGTCAATATGCACAACTTTGCATGACTAGAATGCAAAATGAAGTCAGGAGTGGCCAAGGGTACCATTTTACATGAAAAAATGAAACCTTCAAAGAAATTTTAATTTATGTGAATAAAAATAGGTAAGAAATTTAATTGTCTACACATATGCAAAAATAAAAATAAAAACAAATACCTATGTGCCTGTAACAATTTGACACCCATATGAAGTCTATTTTATTACTAGACATATGTGAATAGTGCCAGCAAAAAATCCTTTTTATTTTCTAAAACAAAATTGCTGTATCTGGATTTGTGCTATTGCTTGTTCACTTTCAATGAACACTTTGGGGTCAGGTTTTATGTGTCAGCAGGCATCCTGTGACCAGAAAAAAAGGAATTTTGACATAATGCATCCATTGAAAACTATTCACTCAGTTCTCTTGGGGCCAGATCCATAGCCTTTTTTAAACTATTGGGAGTCTTTTAAGTAATGCCAATGTAATTAGTTAGAATCATAGAAAATTAGGGTTGTTAGATGCCACCAGGAGGACCTCTAATCCAACCCCTACTCAAAGCAAGACCAACCCCAATTAAATTATTCCATCCAGGGCTTTATTCCTTTGCTTCTAGTTCACTCATTTGCCACCACAGAGAATATCCAGGCTCTTTCCTCCCTGGAAGTTGAAGGCTGCTAGCAAGGAACTAATTTAAGAGTCAGTTTAGTACAAGTATATCATGCACCTGTGCAGAACCCAATCAAGGAACATGGTACTTCATGAGGACATGAAATCAGCCTGTGTTAATAGCAGAACTGGGACTTATGTTTTCTACATTACTTTTGATTAAGGAACGCCCTCAAAAAGCTCTGAAGACAAGATTCCCCAGGACAAATTGACCACAGGATGCTTGTGCATTCAGCTAAGGAACAGGTGTTTATATTATGCACAGTATTTATTATATTCCCTAATTTGGATTCATTAAAAGAGGAATCAAGTACAGGTTGAACCTCTTAAATCTGAGACTCTCTTGTCTGGCAATATCCATGGTCTGTCAGAATCACACATGTTGCTGGACCAGAGAGCCCCGGTGCCCAGGAATGTGAGCCCATCAGGGAGTCCAGCAGAAGGGACACCATCGGACTGGTGAGCCTTGTCCCTGGTGAGTCCCATTCCCAGAGAGCCCCGACTAGGTGGGGCAGCAGCAGGATCCTGTGAGCCCCGTCCTTATGGAGCCCCATCGCAGTGTGGCAGCAGCAGAGCCTAGTACCTGGGAAGCCCTAGGTGAGAATGTTACAGAGCTTAAAGATTTTACAAGCAATAGCTGAAAGTTACAAAGCTTGGAAGAAGTTGCAGAACTTGAAACATGACATGAAAATTACATGGTTTGCAATAGAAGAGAGCCACATGACTTGCAATGGCTGAAACTGACATTCACTGGACTGGAAAGAGGTTTAACACAACACTACCTTTGCCCAGATTTGGAGAGAAAGTGAATTTCACCTTTATTCTCACTTGTGGGGAAGCATTTTTTGATGGCAGGGAAAATAGCACAGATTTACTATACTATATTTGGTGTCTCAAGGCAGGAATGATGCTCGAGCTTTTTGGAGTTTTGTTTCACTCTGAGACGTCTTTCTAGTAACATTGCAGTCTTCTATCGTGCAATGCACCCACAAACTATTTGTTTAAATTTGGATTTAGGTGGTTTGTCGTGTCAGATTACAAAGCTTATTTCTCTTTGCTCTTCTATAATTGTGAGAAATCATGCCATTAAAATATTTATATTTAGAGTTAACAGTTGCATGCTCACTAAACAAGCACCATCAATAATTTTCACTTTGATGCTTTTTTATGATAATACAGTATAATTGGATTCAGCAATAAATCCAAACACAGCTCTGAGGCATTGATTTTTTCCAAATGGTTCTGTCAAAATTATGCAGTAAGAAATGAAGCAGCAGCTTGATGAGGCATAGCATAAAATGATTTTAAAATATGCTTATTGAGCAGAAGACACCAGGAAGTTGATTATTTCTGTTTCTTAAGACAATCTTGCCAGGGATATTCAGATATTTTTTATAAGATTTGTTGTCACTTCTATAGTAACCCTGCTGCATTCTTTGTTAATATAAATTGACAGATAGATATGGAGGTTTTTTTGTTTGGTTGGGTTTTTTGTTTTGTTTTTGTTTTCTTTTGTTTTGCAACCGACAGGCAAAATGCTTGTGAATTTAATCATGGCTCACAAAAGCTGATTTGGGGGAAAAAAAACCCTATTTGGTGTGTTTATTTCATCGCTCTGCCGGTTTTAGACCATAATTCATGAAAACAGGTGAGTAATCTTTCATTCAGTAAGAATGATATGGTTTCTACATCTGCCATACACAGTATGTGGTTTATCAGTGCTGTTTGGCTGATTTATATTTTTTGTACATACCTCACATGTGCATTCACTATTGTTATCTGGGAGGGTAATACACATGCTTCCTAACTCTAGCTGTTTATTGGTGAGACTCAAGGAGCTTGTTTGTCCATTCATATGGGTGATCATTCAAAAAAAAAAACATGTTTATGCATGTTCATAAGTCCATCCCTGGTCAGCAAAACACTTTTTGAACAAAGAGTAATTAAGCACCTTCTTAAGTGCTTTCCTGAAATGGGGCCTAACCCACATGAACTTTACTGCGGTCACTGTTGTAAAATTGTTGTTCCAATGATAAGAATGGGGTCCAAGAATTTATTCACTGACTTTGTTTTATAATATTCTCAATTATAAACTAAGCCTTTCTTATAATTCTTGGTGGGAATTTTAACTTTCACCTGGCTTGTCTGGTTTCTAAGGGCACACTATTATTTACTTTTCCATTTGAACATAAAAGTAACATTAGCACTGGCATGTTACCACAAATTTTCCTCTTCCACTGAGTTACATAGGAAAAGTTGATGCATTTCAATAAAGTGACAGTAACATTTTAATTTGAAAATAAGTGGAGTTGTTTGGTTTATAACATCCTTAATTATTTTTTCTGTAGATGTTTGTCGATTTCTGAGAAGATTATGTTTGAAAGATATTTTCGTCAAAGTATTGTTAAATCCATCTTTTGGAGTGATATAATAGTGATTCTTTGAACATAAGACTATTGGGAATTATTCAACTAAAATATTTAAGTTTCAAACAGATTTATTCTTTCACTTTCCTATTATTTTATGAAAACCAGTACTAAACTGGTTAGAAAGATAGAGCTAAAATGAGATTGAATCATAAAATATATGATAATATTAGTAAAGATAGAAGAAATGTCATACGGAATCTCAGCAATGATTAGATTATTACAATTAAGCCTGCAGATAAAGACAGCTCCATTGTCATAATGTATTATAATAAATATAGGCGTGAAATTCTTCAAAAACTAAATTATTAGGATTGTTATTTGAAATTAAGTATAGATTCTACATTTAAGTAGGAGAAAAAGATTAATGCCACTTTGATGACAAAACTTAAACATTTTCAAGGACTTTCTAGTGTACTTACCATCTCAGATAAATAATAGTGATATCAGCGTGAGTATGTAGTTTTCCATACTTTATAATAAAACCAATACTTGGTAGATAGCAGAAAAGTATAGTTAAAATAATTTATTATTTAATAGTTTCATCCTGAACTTATGCTGGCTGCATAGTCACCATGTGCTCTTCTGGAGTCCACCAACCCATGCTCATATCACTCTCCAACTCCTGGTGAGCGGGGGAAGGGAGACCAGGGGATTGAGCTGGGGACTGCAGGAGACAGTGCTGAGCCATTTAGGGGGTGGCCAAAGGATGGGGCTGGCCGCAGAAGCCAATGAAGAGCATTGGGGAGGTCTTGAGGGTTGGCAGCTGAGAGATGTCTAGAATCTCCACCTACCTCCTCATCCCTCTCCATTTAAGCCTACCTTTTCTCAAGCATCAGTATTCAAAGTTAAATAAAACTCTTTCTATCATTTTTCACAATTTGGTGAGTACTCTGTTCAATGCTTTCAATGTGAGTAAAGATGGTAGATGTAATTTATCAATTCAAATATCCTTATGCATTATCAGATTAGAGCAGGTCACCAGATATCTGAAATTACTGAATTACTCAATGTAAACGTGCTCTTAGGCCCCAAATCAGTGAAATCCAGGATGAAAATAATCCCATTGATTTCAGATAGAGTACTAAAGGGTCATGAAATAGATCCATGCTTAAATAACTGGTTGAATCAGGTCCTTATGACTCATGATAATAAGTGATGATATCTCATCCTTATGAGGGATGAGATATCATCACTTATTATGACCCTTTACAGGTGAAATAATTCTATTTGTCCCCCAGGTCTTATGGGAATTGAACAGTTTTGGATCAAACAGAGAAAATGATGAAATTAACAAGAGTGTCCATATTCAACTTTATCTCCTCTTGAACTGAAAGATTGGAATTTGCATTCCATTTTGAGGAACAGATCTTATAACCAATCAGCAAGCTAGCAGCAGTCCTGTACAGGTATATTTAACCTGCAATTGTTAATGGTTAAGTCTTTGTGCATTGTGTATAATGGTGGCTGTCGTGGTCATTTTTTTATTCAAGTTTATTTATTGGAATTTTTTTTGGTCCCCAAAAGCACTTTTAGTTTTTGCTTTTAAATGACTCTTCCATTTAGCCAAGTTCTTCTTTTCATTGTTTTTTTGCCTTCTCGATTTGGAGATAATTTCCATTTGTTCCCCTTAGTTGCCTTCCAAGGTGTGGCCTCATCGCTGCTAAAAACCATAGATACCTGTTAAACATAATTTGTTCCTCCTTTTTTTATCCTCCCTTCCAATGAGTTCCTTCTTCAGATGTAATTCCTCATTAACATTTGTCCCCTTTATGTACATTATCAAATTAGTCTGGATGATAATCAGTTAAGAATTACATCTTAATGAAGATGACAATATATTTAATTAACAGGAAGACAGAAAGTGCTATGCTGACTCTGAGCAGGGTTCTGTCTAGTTCAATAACTATTGTCTGACACAGGCTTGAACCAATAGGACAAATCTTCAGCTGTGAATCATCATAGCTCCATTTAATTCAATGGAACCATAGCAATTTACATCAGAAAAGCACTTGACTGAGGGATTCACAAAATGTAAACCTACCAAATCAGAAAGGAGACACAATACTGTCACTTATCACTTTTTGGGGGAGTAAAGATTGTAAAATGGGCAAGGCAGTGGAGAATCAGGCCCTTTTTTCCAATGTATGGTTTTGCAGTCTCCATATTAAGCTTCTCAACCTGTTTATTTTAAAAACAAGATTGAAATTATTTGATTATGGTGTGTAAGATAGCAGTCTTCAACTTCTTGAAGGGAGGTTCCAAAGAGGATGGAGAGATGCTGTTCTCAGTAGTGATGGATGGCAGAACAAGGAACAACGGTCTCAAGTTACAGTAGGGGAGGTCTAGGTTGGATATTAGGAAAAACTATTTCACTAAGAGGGTGATGAAGTATTGGAAGGGCTTACCTAGGGAGGTGGTGGAATCTCTATCCCGAGAGGTTTTTAAGTCTCGGTGTGACAAAGTCCTGGCTGGGTTGATTTAGTTGAAATTGGTCCTGCTTTGGGCAGGGGGCTGGACTTGATGACCTCCTGAGGTCTCTTCCAGCCCTATGATTCTATGATTCTAAGTACTTCACAGGAAGGTACCTATACCGGATACTAAAGGGCTCTTTAGTGACGGAAGGCATAACAAGAACCAATGGTCAGTAACTAAGGCAAGATAAATTCATAAATGTAATTAACCATTTGGGGAAATTAGCAAGGGAAGTGATAGATCCTCCATCCCTTAATTGGATTCCTTTCTGGAAGACAACTTGTGCGTAGCTAACATATATTTAAGCCAATACAATCTGGTAAACTTGTGAAATTCTGTGGCCTCTGCTATACAAGTGAGATTAATTATCTGAAGATGTCTTCCACCCTTCAAATCTATATATAGTCATTATCCTACTCAGGCTTATGTCAAAACATGTATTGGCTACTGTGAACTGCAAGCAGGACAAGAATAAGTATAATTAGCCAAATTCAGCTCTCAGTAACACCTGTGCAACAGGGTGTAACTGAGAGCAGAATTTGTGCCAATGTATATTCTGAAATATTTTGCTTACAAGAAGTCATGGGGCATGTAGTGCAAGATGATCAGTTTTCTGCTCAGTAAACTGGTTGAACAATGATTGAAAAAATAGATGGATGCAAATTGGATCTTTAATAGCATGGTGAAAAAATTAGCGTATGAACTGTAGCACCAACACAAAATGAGAGAGAAAGAAAGAGAGAAGATGGATCACCAGAACTGTGAATCTTAAAAATAAGCTTCCTTGTAATTGGGAAAAAATTTAAGTATTCCATCTTGACCAGGCTATCTCATCCAGCTTTTCATTATTCAGACAAAGTATTGTCACCAGAATGAATTCATCAATGTAACAGAGACAAATGATCCAACATGGAACAGACAGAACTATCTTCCTGTTCTTGTGGGGCAAATTGTCTCTTTGTACCATTATATCAGTGACAAAGATGTCTGGACTTTATAAGTATCTCTTTCCATTTAGTCTGCCTTAAATATTAATGACACAGTGATTTAACCTCTCTACAGTAGGTTCAAAAAAGTGCTTAAAAAGTACTATTAAGGAAAAGGACTGTCTAAAGCAAAAAATAATCAAATTAAGTTAAAGATCTGGCCAATTTGTATGAGTTAGAGAACATTAATAATCATAAATAAAAAGGAGAAATAGAATACACAGATACTATTATCATGCATCTTTTACCACAAAACTTAATTTTGTTTTTGGAAATTTCCTCAAATGCAGCTTATGTGCAATTTACACTTTAGCAGGCAAACAATGCAGAATCATCTGTAATTCATTTGCAAAATCATCTCCTGAAGCATTAAAAGTTCTCCATATTGTAGGAGTAGAAATTAGTCCTTGCTAAACTTGCCTGTTTCTCACTCTCCCCCTCCCCCCCAACATGTCTTCCTCTAAAATTTCCCAGTTGTGCAAGTACACTGGTGGAGCAATAGCAGAAGTGTGGAGACAAGACATTATCAAGAGCTATTGTGAGAAGACTTAGAGGCTGTTTGGTAAAATGCCAGTGACTGTCTGGAGCTCTTTCTATGCTGATTCTCCCACTATTGTTACAAGCAGTGGAGCTGCAGCAATAGTTGAAAAGTATTGAGTTACAAAAGGCTATGTAAACATAAACTTTAGGTCTTTAAATTACAAATGACAACGATGGTTTTAGTGAATATACTGAATGGGAGGGTCAAAGGTAATGAAAAGAAGAAGCTCTTCTCTGCAGTGTAACTATCTATAGGGCCACAAGAAAGCAACTGGAATACTACAGAAAAACTGGATTGGAGGTTAGAATAAACAAGAAAAAGAAATGACCATGCAGGCCTGGATTGCAACTGCTGAAAATTATATTTATGGACAGTATAGGAAAAAAATTATGGCCAACCAAACTTTTTATATGCACATTTTTATGTAATAAAAAGATGGCTCAAAAGGACAAAAACAAACAACAGGCAATGTTTTTATTCATTCATCACAACAGCAACATTGTTATTCTGGTTTTCCTTACTTACACATCAGCATCTGCCCAGTTTTCCAGTTTTCAGTCATAGGCAGCAGCTTTATTTCAGAATAAGCTTTTCCAGAGAGATAATCCGGAACAGTTTATTCTGAAATAGCGCGTTTACACACAAAACGCTGAATCGCATTTAAGGCCACCTGGAACCAGGTCAGGCAGGGCATCAGGTCAGTAGTTACCTCATGTGGCTGAGGCTTGTGCTTAAAGGGACCCCCCTGGACAGCCATTTCTCAGGTTTCCCTTCTTGCTTGCCTACCTCTTTGAGGGACAGCAAAGCATTTTCTCTTCTTGCTCTAGTTGCCCTAATTCAGGACACTAGAGCACTCTCCGCTATGGAGCAGGAGCTGCCTCCGGCCACTCTTCAGCTCTTGCAGCTTTTGTTGCAAGTCATGCAGCACTTTCTGCAAGCTGACTCCCAGGCTCTGCCTGAGCCCAGTCCCCAGCCCTTGTGGCAGACCCTCCTCGGCTATGTGGCTGAGTGCCTCCAGCAGCTAGAGGCCTCCCGCTTTGGCCTGGATGCTGTGCCCTGCCGCATCTGGCATCTGGACACCAGTGCAGACTGGTGGGACCACATTGTTCTGGAGTGCTGGGCAGACCAACAATGGCTCAGAACTTCAGAATGAAGAAGGGCACCTTCCCTGAGCTGTGTGAATGGCTCGCCCCTGCCCTGAAGTGACAGGACATACATATGAGGCCTGCCATCCCCCTCCAGAAGTGTGTCACCATTGCCCTCTGGAAGCTCTCCACGCTGGATAGGTACCGATCCGTGGGGAACCAGTTCAGCATGGGGAGATCAACTGTTGGGATCCTGGTCATACAGATATGGCATTCTCTGGCTATTGTCACAGGATGGTGGAAGGATGGAATGGGTTTCCTTAGGGAAAGGGGGCAGGGGGTGGTGCAAGCCCCCTCTGAGGGAGGGTTTGTTCTGTCCTGCCCTCACAAAGCACTGCCAGGGGTGGGCGTGATTGCAGAGGGTTGCTCCTGGTGAGTGGGGGGGAGGGTAACTACAAGGGGGAAGCAGGGGGGAACTTGCAGGCACCCTGGCACCACTGTGATTCTTGGTTTGTTTGTCTGTTCCTGCAGGTGCTTGGGGCCATCAACAGTATCCTGCTGTACAGAGTCATCCATCTGGCATATGTGGATGCCGTCTTCAAGGGATTTGGTGCCCTGGGCTCCCCCAACTGCAGGGGGGCTATCAATAAGACACACATCCCTATCCATGCCCCAGACCACCGGGCATCAATGTACATTAACTGCAAGGGATATTTTTGGTGGTCCTGCAGGCCATGACTGACCACCGTGGCCAGTTCATGGACATATATGTCAGGTGGTCGGGGAAGGCGCACGACTCATGTGTCTTCAGGAACTTGAGCATGTTCCAGATGCTGCACACCAGAACTTTCTTCCCCAATCGCAACATCAGGGTCGGGGAAGTGGACATGCCCATCTGCCTGGTGGGGGATTCAGCCTATCCTCTGCATCATGGTTCATGAAGCCCTGCCACCTCAACCCCTCATGATAGGCATTTAATGCCAGGCTGAGCAGGGCCTGAATGGTGGTTGAGGGCACCTTCAGCTGCTTGAAGATGCGTTTTAGATGCCTCCTTACCCACCTGGACCTCAGGGAGCACAACATCCCACATGTGGTGGCTGTGTGCTGTGTTCTGCACAACATGTGTGAAAGGAAGGGGAAGGCCTTCCTGCCGGGGGGGGGGGAGGGGGGCAAGGCGAGTCTGATCACTTGGACAGGGCCTATGAGCAGCTGCGCACAGCTGCCATCCGGCAGGCCCATCAGAAGGCCATGTGCATCTGGGAGGTCCTGAGGGAGAGCTTCTCCCCAGGGGACCAGTGACACTCTCCCCTGGTCCACCCCACTGGTGGCTTCTGCTTCTCTCATCACTGTTGTCCCTCCACTTATCCCTCCCTTCCCCCCTTTCCAAATGAAATAATAAAGACACTTTTTTTGGCAAAAAAATTAACTCTCTTTATTTTACAGAACAGTGGGGTAAAAGAAACTGGGGACAGACTAGGGAAAGAACCTGGGAGAGGGCAAGAGAGAGGGTGGAAGAAGGGGGTTGCTGAAAACCTTGGAGGAAGGAAGAGGAAGCTGCAAGGGAGAGGAAGAGGGAGGAGAGGCTCAGGGCTCAAGCTGGGAGTGGCGCCGGGCTGTGTGGATCCCACTGCCACGGATGCTGGGGCTTCGGCATCCACAAGGGTGTGTGGAGGGTGTGGAGGGAGAAGCGGGAGGGGGAGAGGGAGGAGAAGTGTGAGCAGGAGCTGGAGCAGAGGGAGGAGTGGCATGAGGCAGCATTCTCTGCACAAGTGAGTGCGCATCATTGCAAGGAGCTCCCACCCACTTTCCTGCTGGAGCTGCAGGTCCTCCTGGACTCAGCCCTGCATGGTGTGGTGCATGGCTCTCAGTGCCTCCAGGTGCTGCCTCTGGTATTTGTCCATGGGATGGGTGCATCTGTGGAAGCCTCAGGTGTGAGAGAATGTCCCGGGAGGTGTTGACTGCCCTCCACTTGCAGCTGGTCTGACTGTGGAGAAACAAAGAGAGATGGTCAGTCATCCCTGGGGACAGAGTGCCTGAAGCCCAGCCCCCATGTAGCCAGACATGAACCCCATCTTGTTCCCTCCTCCCCCCCCCCCCCCAGAGAGCAAGAGAAAGGCAGTCAGCATTTGATGCCCTGGGAATGCAGGGGTGCTGCTTGTCCCTGACTCTAATAAACAGAAACCAGACAGTAAATGGGCTAGCTGACAACCAGGGGACCTCCTGCCACCCTGATGGCTAGCACCAGTAATTGACACGCCTACACTGTCCCAGGAGAGGAATCTTCGCCCATCACATACTAGAAGTGCTCATTGTCTGCATTTTCCCAGGTGTGAATTATGCTTTGCACTCTTCGTGGGAAACTTGGCATTCAAAGCCATTTTTCCTAATTGGCCACTTGAGACCAGGAAGAAGCCTACGTGACCCAAGGGGTATAAAGAGGGGTTTAGTAGCCCACCCCATTTGAGCTCCAATCATCTACACCTGCTGGCAGGTATTGGTTGTCTCCTGAAGTCTGTGGGACGCCCAACCTCGCCCTACTTCTTCCCGAGGGATTGAGAGAAAGACGCTGGCCACGCCAAGTCTGGAACGCAGGGGTGAGACTATATACCTGCTAGGTGTCTATTTTGCATGCATTTAATAAGAGCTCAGAGAACCAAAAGGGTTTCATGGTACCTGTAAGTGACTTATTAGTGTAATTTCTGTCCTGTCCTTTGTAGTGGCTGTGTTATCTGTAACACAGTAGTAGCATTTAACAGCTAAGTTTACCCTGTAACAATAAAATAGTAACTGTTTAAGCTGTGACCTGACTCCTTCAGTTGCTGTAACAGAACCAAGCACAATTTTAAAAGAACTCCAGCCGGTCATAAGGGACAGATATAGGGAGAGCTTGAGCGTTGGATCGTGTCGCTTCCAGGGGACAGATCCGTTGGGGCATCTCTCAGCCTCCCCAGGCTGTCCGCTGCGAAGGGATCGTGTATCCTAGCAGTCAAAATCTGAGGTGTAATAAGCTCTCCCTGTAAACTTCTTGGGGCGCCCGTCAACCTCCTCCAGGTTGCCCGCTGCTAAGGGACCCCAGTCCTAGCAGTTGAAGTCTCGGGTGTATAACACACACACACCACTCACTGCCCTGACCACCGGCTGACAGAATTGGCGTAGTCAGCAGGATTGTGTTATAGGTTTAAATACAGCAACATGAAGCTAGTCATGGTAAATACTGATTTCAGTAAAGTAGAAAAGAATTTTGCCCAGGAAGGTTGGGGAAACCCAAAATGGGATAGAGAAATGTTAGAAAAGGATTGGGGAAATCCTGAGGAGTTGTGGGTGCAGTTCTGTAAGTATAGAACTGCTTGCAAGTTAAAGAATGGGACAAAGCCTGAGTCTGTGGAAAAGAGCCACTTTCCATTTAGCAAGGAAAACAGGATCAGGCCCAGACAAGCAGGCAGGTAACAGATAGATTGAAGGCCTTGTGGTAGAACTGAGGAAAAGGCAGTAAGTACATGTACTGGAAATCTAAATCCTTAAAACAATACTTACAAGAGTAATATCTGAAACAAGGCCAGTTTTTTTTATTTTTTTAGCGATAAGAAAGTGTTTTAAAGAAAAAGAAAACCCACAGAGAATTTAACTCTACAGAGAATGGAGAGAATTGAGCTAAAATGGTGTAGATAGAAAATTGTGGTTTCTTTGCGACATTCTGAAGGAAAAATGGGCCCTTTTTCCAAAGGAATGTCTGTAAATAATCCAAGCAAATTTGACTCAAATCCATACATTTGATTATAGATACTAATAAAAGAACTCTAAAGGGAGGGGGTTCTATTGGAACTTAACTACCCCAATGAATAAAAAGGGAATGTAATTGTTGTACAGCTATGTAGAAATAGTGTAAGAAAGATTCAGAGAGAATGTATGTGTATCTGTGTGTATATAATATATATAGTGTAAATAAGTGAGGTTTTCAAGGTCCAGTAATCTTGTTTTGTAGGTTTAAAACAAATTGGTTTGATTTACTTTTAGTAAGACCATTTCAGTCCAAGTTGTTTAATGAAAGTACAGGAAAACTGTAAGCATAAAGAAAGAGTTACACCCTATGCAAAGTTTAATGTGGCTAAGTAGTGTTGTAAACAAAGACTGCACATTTTCCTGTGACATACCATGTATATTGTAGAAGAGGTAAAAACTGCAAACAAATTAAAATCCTGTGGAGGCTCCAGGAGCCACAACAGGTTATAATTTCCTTTGTGATGCAAATGCCCTGGCTGGCAGCACAAAGAAGCTTTGCAGGTAATGGCTAAGTTTGATCAGCAAACTACCTGAGATCAGAAAGTTCAAATTGTAGCCCTCCAGAAAGAAAGATGGGAAAAAGAAGTCAAACATAAAAGTGAGAATCTAAAAGGATTTATGTTTGCACAATGCTAAATGTGAGAACAGATACAGAAGGGGGAGCAACCTTTGGTAACAAGACAGAGTGTGCTTGTGGGTGTGTGAGAGTACATGAGTGTAATGTATCATATGCATATGATAAGTATTGATTGATCTATGTATGTTCAATAAATGTGACATGTTGCTTTATCCCCTGAAAGAAAGAAAAAAAAAAGGAGGTATTGGTATTTCTATTTTAGTCCCAATAGGGGGTTGGGTATACTAGAAAATGTTTAAATGTAAGCAGTCTTTTAAGAAGGCTCCCAGAGAGAAGACTGAGAAATTGGCATTTGTAAAAGATGTTACCCCTTTTGAACAAAATCTTGCAAAAGTTTGGGCATAGCTCTTGGTCTGATCAGGTGTTAGCTGCTGTCCATACAATTTCAGACCTAGAAGACAAATTGGCTAACTACTTGTGGATATGTAAACCGTTGCCCCCAATGAAGGGGGAAGCAGCTGCAGCTTGACTTCTATGGAAAACCTGTAATGAGGTGTTCTTCAAATTGACTGAATATAAGAATGTAAATATGAAACTGCAAAAATTTAAAGGCCTCTGCTGCAGAAGTGGAGAGGTAGAAATGCATGTCCCTCAGTACCCAGATAGAGTTAGATTCCCTTAAGGATGGGTACTGAGAGTTAAAGCAACTCTTAGATTTTTCAGGAATATGCTTAAGAAAAGGACCAGGAGGTATGAGGCTTAGTGAACAAGGCCACCCTCTTTGCTAAAACTGGTAATGGGCAAACTGGCGAATTGATTACATTGGCCCATTACCCTCCACCAGACAGAGAAGGAAATATGTTTTGACTGGAGTAGAGATTGTCTCGGGAATTGGCTTTGCCTACCCAACCCGATTAGCAATGGGGTTGTCAACCATCAAGGGACTAAACCGCTCAACAGCACTTGTCCCAACACCCCAAGTAATACAATCAGATAAGGACTCCAAATATGCCCCTCGGGATACTGTTGTAGTCAAACACCCCAGCCTGGGCACACATACCTGTGTACTTCAGTCTTATAAAGACAAGGGCTTTGGATTATTGCAAACCCCGACAAGATGCCAATAACTATAACTAAGGCTTGGATTGTATCCAAGACCGGTTGACTTTGTGCTTTCTTTTAGAATCAGACTTGGTTGTGTGGCAGACCCCGATCCGAGCGACAGCATGATGTTTGGACTCGTTGTAACGTTCCTTGTGGCCATAGCAGCCTCCGCTGTTCCCAGACATCCTTTCCAGAATGCCATCCAAACTGGCGCCACGGACTGTTGGACGTGTACACTGCTGAACTTTTCCACAGGACTAGGGATTGAATTTGTTCCTCTAAACTTGAACAGCTCGTGGAACAAGAGCGACATCCTCAGATGGGGACCAGCCTGGTTCAACGACAGCGACCCCGACCACCAGGATCTTTGGAATGGCTCTGGGAAAGGAACTTGGGGGTGGCATGGACAATGGCAACCTACCCTATGGGGTCAACCTCTGGAGTATGTAACAGGAAGCTCCAGGGAAGTGTACCCCATCTGCTTTGAGAACAAGAAGTACTGGACCCCACCTCGGGTGGTTAGGGGACCAGCAGTGTACCCACACTGTAAGTTTTAATGAGAAATTAAAAGTCTGGGATGTCTATCCCAGTGCAACCCACTGAAAACCCTTAAGGTGCTGGGGATATAACATCTCCCAAGGTGGCACACCACTATCTAGCAATGTTACCATTATTCCCCTAAACTTCAGCCAATACCCGGAAGGAAAAGCCTGGTACAATCAGTCATTATTCATTATTCCTAACACCGGTCAAATATACAACCCCACACTGGTAACCAGTAACACCCTACTCCCAAACCAGTGTGCTAGGGCAGAGCTTTTTGCAGCAGATCAGGTCCTACAGGACTTGCTGCTTGCCTTGCATTGCACAGCCGCTAATGATAGTTACTGTGCTACCCACCATACCCCAAAGAAAGGACCCACTGGAACAGGGTGGTATAAGGGACCCTGCTCCCCTATTCTAAAGGAAGAACCAGGACTCTTTTTCATTTGCAGGCAGAAAGCCTACAAGTATCTGCCACTGAATTAAATAGGGCGCTGCTCACTGGGGCACGCTTCCCTTGGGGGACTCACTGTACACCCCCACATTATGGCTTCTGGTCTCACTAATCTTGGAAGTTTCCTGCACCGGATGCCAAGAAGATTCACCCTGAACCCCCTATAGAACGCCCTACAGATTTTTCACCAGTTCACCTGTGCATTCCTGCCCTGGCTTGGAGTAGCTGAGCTGGAGAAGGCATTAGTGAATAGCCTTAGATGCAGTTTTAGCCCAGCGGGGGAGGGGGGCGGGAGTGTGTGCGATAATTAACCATTCTTGCTGCTTACAAATTAAACAAGATGCATTTGCTATAAAGGGCGCTATTAAGGTGCTACACGCTGTAACTGAGGACAGAAAAAGCCTCATGGCTAGATTGGCTAGCCCAACACCTAGGATTTTCGTGAACTCCATTCCTTCACTCTATTGTAAATACTATATTAACCATTTTTCTTGTTGTAATTGCTTGTTGCATGCTTCTATGTATTGTTAAGCGTTTGGTGTACACTGCTACCTCCTCTGCATAAGTCCGGTATATGGCATTGGGAAGCGATCCTAATCAATCCCTTGATCCAAAATTATCTGATCAGACCCTGCCGATAGGGCGATTTTAGCTTCCTCCAAGGAGGGCAAAAAGGTGCTGGCATCACCGCCATCTTGCGTTCTGGGACATAGTGAGGCGTGTCAAGGGGGTGGAATGTAGCCAGACATGAACCCCATCTTGTTCCCCCCGCCCCCAGAGAGCAAGAGAAAGGCAGTCAGCCTTTGATGCCCTGGGAATGCAGGGGTGCTGCTTGTCCCTGACTCTAATAAACAGAAACCAGACAGTAAATGGGCTAGCTGACAACCAGGGGACCTCCTGCCACCCTGATGGCTAGCACCAGTAATTGACACGCCTACACTGTCCCAGGAGAGGAATCTTCGCCCATCACATACTAGAAGTGCCCATTGTCTGCATTTTCCCAGGTGTGAATTATGCTTTGCACCCTTCGTGGGAAACTTGGCATTCAAAGCCATTTTTCCTAATTGGCCACTTGAGACCAGGAAGAAGCCTACGTGACCCAAGGGGTATAAAGAGGGGTTTAGTAGCCCACCCCATTTGAGCTCCAATCATCTATACCTGCTGGCAGGTATTGGTTGTCTCCCGAGGTCTGTGGGACGCCCAACCTCGCCCTACTTCTTCCCGAGGGATTGAGAGAAAGACGTTGGCCACGCCAAGTCTGGAACGCAGGGGTGAGACTATATACCTGCTAGGTGTCTATTTTGCATGCATTTAATAAGAGCTCAGAGAACCAAAAGGGTTTCATGGTACCTGTAAGTGACTTATTAGTGTAATTTCTGTCCTGTCCTTTGTAGTGGCTGTGTTATCTGTAACACAGTAGTAGCATTTAACAGCTAAGTTTACCCTGTAATAATAAAATAGTAACTGTTTAAGCTGTGACCTGACTCCTTCAGTTGCTGTAACAGAACCAAGCACAATTTTAAAAGAACTCCAGCCGGTCATAAGGGACAGATATAGGGAGAGCTTGAGCGTTGGATCGTGTCGCTTCCAGGGGACAGATCCGTTGGGGCATCTCTCAGCCTCCCCAGGCTGTCCGCTGCGAAGGGATCGTGTATCCTAGCAGTCAAAATCTGAGGTGTAATAAGCTCTCCCTGTAAACTTCTTGGGGTGCCTGTCAACCTCCTCCAGGTTGCCCGCTGCTAAGGGACCCCAGTCCTAGCAGTTGAAGTCTCGGGTGTATAACACACACACACCACTCACTGCCCTGACCACCGGCTGACACCCCATCTGTGACCCGAGAGCAACAGTTCTCAGCTCTGTCGCAGGCAATGTGCTTGGAGACAGGTCATGTGCCTCTGACCAGTGGGCCCAGATGTCTCCAGGAGTGGGGGCTGCCCCAAGACTGTGGGCATGCCCCCTGTGCTGTGTGTGGGACTGCTGAGTGTGTGTGTGTGTTTATGTCCCCTGCCTCCTTCTAGAGGTGGCTTGGTGAGGAAGGTGTCCCATCCTGGGGTCAGGAGCATGGCAGGCCTCTCCAGACACCCTGTGGCCAGTAACCCAAGGATCCTCTGTTGCAGCGTGATCCATGCCCAGCAAGGGCCAAGCATGGAGTACCTTTTGAAATAGTGGTTTTGCTGTGTAGACTCATCCATATATTGCAGCAGCCACACTAACAACCCTTGCTTAAGTAATTTTTCCAGGTCCATTTCTGACAGTCAATAACCCTTACCCACACAGGAGTGCACAGTGTATTTCTTATATTTATGTGACTACCCCACTGTGACTTGCCAGCAGGAGCCTGTGGGAGGCTTCTATGCTCATCCCGCTATACCCTATCCCCAGCTATCCCCAGCTGCAGGGAGCTTGGCAGGGGGCTGTGCTGTTGCTAGTGAACCCACTATTATTTCTTATATTTAGCCTGAATGAAGTGAATCTACGGTTTAAGGGGTTTAAACCAATCTATAGAAATAGTTATATCTGCATGTGAGCTGAGAAGTCTGGTTGTCAACTTGTGTATAAGTACACATACTAGCTGTGCTCAAACTAATGCACTAAGGGTATGTCTACACTAGCCCCCTAGTTCGAACTAGGGTGGCTGATGTAGGCATTCGAACTTGCAAATGAAGCCTGGGATTTAAATATCCCGGGCTTCATTTGCATGTTCCCGGGTGGGCACCATTTTTAAATCCCCTTAGTTCGAACTGACTGCCTACGGCTACACGCGGCAGTCAGAAGTTAATCCGAACTAAGTCCTTAGTTCGGATTAACTGTTACTCCTCCTGCAATGAGGTGTAACAGTTAATCTGAACTAAGGACTTAGTTCGGATTAACTTCTGACTGCCGTGTGTAGCCGCGGGCAGTTAGTTCGGACTAGGGGGATTTAAAAATGGCGCCCGGATGGGAAGATGCAAATAAATCCTTGGATATTTAAATCCCAGGCTTCATTTGCAAGTTTGAATGCCTACATTAGCCTCCCTAGTTCGAACTAGGGGGCTAGTGTAGACATACCCTAAAATAGCAACATAGCCAGGGTACTATGGGCAGCAGTTCCAGTCAAAGTACAAGCAGTACTTATAGCCCAAGCTGCCATCCATGGTACCCTGACTACATTGCTATTTTTAGCAGACAAGTTCAAAAAGAGCCAGCAGACATATGTCTCAATATCACACATTCCACGTCAAATGTAAATGTAGTCTATAGATTACATTGTTCTTCATGTGACATAAAATGACTCTGTGGACTTTCCTGCCAAAGGGAGGCAGGAATTTCATGTCAAACATTGTGGCTGAACTTCAAAGAGGGCTGGATAATTTTATGACATTAGATATTTAAGGAAGAGATCACCACAGGGATCAGAAAGGAATTATCTTCTCTCAAATACATGACTGTTCAAATAGATCCAGATATGACAGTTACATGAGTTAGGTGATTTATTCCCAAGGACAAAATGGGTATGTTCATTACCTTTTGTTTCGAAAAAAAAGACATACACAAAAATACTGTTCATCACACTATAAAAGAAATTAAAAAATTGTGCAATAAGAACCATATAATAAGAAGTGATCCTACTGAATAACTGCATATGAATCAAATTACTTCATTATAGTCCAAATAATAGGCTATTTTTCATAAAGGTTTACATGGGAGTGGTTATTTCCCAGGGCGGGCCCACAACATTTTGGCACCTGAGGCAGTGAGCTCAAATGACGCCCCCATGCTCCTTTGCTTGGGCAAAAAAATTGAAAGGTGTCACTTCTCTGTATCCTAGTGGCACCCCCACCCCCACAGTCTGGCACCTGAGGTGGCTGCCTCAGTTCGCCTCATGGTAAGGCCAGCCCTGTTATTTCCTGTGGACCAAATTGGGAGTGGCAAGAACTATAGGGCCTCCTATACAGCTGCATAGCTTGCATACAGGGCAGGTAGCATGGGCTGGACTGCTCTTGGCCTCACCTCAGTGTGAACCTCAAAGTAATGTACAAAGGTAGAACTGGATGAACCCACTGCCATCTCTGCAGTGGGGACATTTATCTACAATTTAAGGCAGGATAATATTTACATAAAAATCACAAATAGGATTCTATCCAAAGCCACATGAATATAATAAAATCGCCATTTTATCTGGTTAATTTACACTGCATTCTCGAGGGTAACTAAAGGTACTTGTACACAGCAGCATTATTTGTATTCTTCCTTCGATTGCGTACTGTGTAGACAGCTCCAAAAGCTGAATTAAGCTATTTCGACTTAAGCTATGCAATTGACGTAGCTGAAGTTGTGTAGCTTAATTCGACTTTAGCCCTGCTGTGTATATGTACCCTAAAAGAAGTGTAGATGCTCTCTTGCGCAAGAAAGCTCCAATGGCCATTTTAGCCATTGGGCTTTCTTGCTCAAGAAATTAACGTTACTGTCTACATTGGCCTCTTGCGCAAGAATACTTGCACAAGAGGGCTTATCCCTGAGCAGGAGCGTCAGAGTATTTGTGCAAGAAGCATTGATTTTGTACATTACAACGTCAGTGTTCTTGCGCAAATACTCGCGGCCAGTGTAGACAGGCGGCAAGATTTTGCACAAAATCTTGCCAATGTAGACACAGCCTTTGTGTTCATTATTTGTAACTAGACCTATAGGAGTACAAATTACTCTATTACATGTGGTCCCATAGGGTATGTCTAAACTACATGGCTCCATGTAGATGAGGTTTCTAGACATACGGAAATGAAGCGTCAATTAAATAATCCCCACTTCATTTACATCAAAATGGCTGTCGCGCTGTGCTGATCAGCTGCTTGGCGGCATAGCGCGGTAGTCTGGACGCTCCAAGGTCAACAAGAGAAGCCCTTGTTGACCGCCCTGTATGCCTCGTGGAATGAGGTTTACCAGGGCGGTCTACAAGGGCTTCCCTTGTCGACTGCGGAGTGTCCAGACTACCGTGCTGTGCCGCCAAACAGCTGATCGGCACAGCACGGCAGCCATTTTGATGTAAATGAAGTGGCAATTATTTAAATCGATGCTTCATTTCCCTTTTTCGAGTACACTAATCTACATGGCTCCGTTGACGGAGACATGTAGTTTAGACGTACCCACTGTGTTACAGAATGTGATTAATCATTCATGCAGGCTGCAGTTAAATTTGTGCATGGAAATATTTTTTTCAACATTTGTCCAGATTATTAATTTTGCATGATGTTGTACTCTTTTTTATGTAAAGAACAAATATTGTTCCCACCTTACAATATCTGTGAAAAAATACAAAATAATATATCAAATGAAGAAAATAGAATTAAGTAGTCAACAGTAAACTCCACTTGAAAAACCTTATTTGTATTCCACCAATGACTTTGCTCAGGAAATTTGTGCTCAGATGTGTTATGCAAAGTGACAAACTTCCATCCTGAAATGTATGGGATCAGTCACCACGGAACCTAGCTAGCCGCTCACCAATTTGAAACACCCAAACCACATTTGCTAACTACATATCAGGAATTTCTGATTGCTACCTGCCACGCTGCTGGGCACATGCCATAGGTTTATTATGAAAAATCAATTTTAATGGACACACAAGACATATAAGAATTTTTGTTTTATGTGGAAATAAAAGAAACAGAGCAATATATTTTTATCTACTATTTCTGATGTCATTAAAAACCACAAGAGTAAAGCTCAAGCAATACAAGCTGAAGATAGTAATGCAATTTTGTAGTCTTGGCATATTTATTGGGTTAAAGAAAACTAATTTAAATCTTTAAAGTGTCATTAGAGGAGGTTTTGGAACAAATAGAAAAACTTAATGTTAACAAATCTCCGGGACCAGATGGCATTCATCCAAGGGTTCTAAAAGAACTCAAATGGGAAATTGCTGAACTATTATCTGTGGTTTGTAACCTATCCCTTAAATCGCCTTCTGTACCTAATGACTGGAAGGTAGCCAACGTGACACCAATATTTAAAAAGGGCTCTAGAGGCGATCCGGGCAATTACAGACCGGTAAGTCTAACTTCAGTACCGGGCAAATTAGTCGAAACAATAGTAAAGAATAAAATTGTGAAGCATGTAGAAGAACATAATTTGTTGGACAAAAGTCAACATGGTTTCTGTAAAGGGAAATCCTGTCTTACTAATCTATTAGAGTTCTTTGAAGGAGTTCACAAACATGCGGACAAGGGGGATCCAGTAGATATAGTATACTTAGATTTTCAGAAAGCCTTTGACAAGGTCCCTCACCAAAGGCTCTTGTGTAAATTACATGGCCATGGGATAAGCGGGAAGGTCCTTTCTTGGATTGAGAACTGGTTAAAAGACAGGAAACAAAGGGTAGGAATAAATGGTAAATTTTCAGAATGGAGAGGGGTAACTAGTGGTGTCCCCCAAGGGTCAGTCCTAGGACCAATCCTGTTCAACTTATTCATAAATGATTTGGAGAAAGGGGTAAGCAGTGAGGTGGTAAAGTTTGCAGATGATACCAAACTGTTTAGGATAGTCAAGACAGAAGCAGACTGTGAGGGACTCCAAGAAGATCTCAGGGGATAGAAAATAAGACCCAGAATATCTAACTGCCCCTGTATAAAACTATGGTACGCCCACATCTTGAATACTGTGTACGCCCACATCTTGAATACTGTGTACAGATGTGGTCTCCTCACCTCAAAAAAGATATTTTGGCCTTGGAAAGGGTTCAGAAAAGGGCAACTAAAATGATTAGGGGTTTGGAACGGGTCCCATATGAGGAGAGGTTAAAGCGACTGGGACTTTTCAGTTTAGAAAAGAGGAGACTGAGGGGGGATATGATAGAGGTATATAAAATCATGAGTGGTGTGGAGAGGGTGAAAAGTTATTTATTAGTTCCCATAATAGAAGAACTAGAGGACACCAAATGAAATTAATGGGTAGCAGGTTTAAAACTAATAAAAGAAAGTTCTTCTTCACACAGCGTGTAGTCAGCCTGTGGAACTTCTTGCCAGAGGAGGCTGTGAAGACTAGGACTCAATGCAAAGATACCCACTGATATTAGTAAATGGTGGGTTTCCTCATTGCCTCAGGATAAAAGAGATCTTCTATCTCCTCATTCCCCCAACTCTCCTTCCCGAAAACTACTGGTAATCAATTTCAGCAAGAGACTTCAGTCAATCATGGATTCTAGGGCTTTCCTAAGCCTCCCATGTTTTAGGATGCCCACAGATAAATGCTGTCCTTTTGTGAAGTGAGTGGGGTCAGTTTAAATGTTTGTCTCCCTTACTAACTTCTCCATTTCTAAAGGTAGTCAGGCTTGTGGGTGTTCTATAATTATTCTGAGAACAATACAGACCACTTTCTGGCACACTGGGAGATTTACTTATCTTGGTTAAGATGTGCATATTTTAAAAGCTATTTTGAGGAAGAAAAAAAAGCTAATATATTTTATACTAGTTAAAGGCATTTGATTTTGTTTTTCTTTCTTCCGCTGCAGTGAATTAGTTTGTCTTTATGTAACCTGCTCACAAGTAGAACCTGTTCAGATTTTTAGAAGGCTTTTCAATTTTTATATAATTTCAGTGTAACATAAAATATGCCTGCGCTTTCCTTACTCATGCATTTTGCTTGCCAAAAATCCTGGGCAAGCCATTATAATGGTTTTCAATGTGAATTCAGTATATAGATTCATAAATAACATACTGCAGAATTTATTTTGCTTAATTTCACTTCAGTTGCTGATGGACCTCAAAAGTTTAGAGAAATGGATGATGTGACAGTGACACCATTCCTATAAAGTCTGTGTGAGGGTTGATTTCTGTATGTAAGGAGGTAAGATAGGTTTCTAAAGGGAACCATTATAGAAGTTAATAGATATAATGGCAGTTTATCAAAATATACGCCTTTTTCTGTGTCATGGGAAAACAAAGAAGAGGAGGAAAGAGAGATGAAATCTTTTACTTAAAACCTATGATGTTTCAGAGATATTCTTCCTTCTCCAGTGGTTCTGCAGTTTCATGGAGTGTGAAGGAGACGGAGACCCAGAAGAAACTGTGGTCCATGCCATAAATATTGGAAAGTGGACACACAGCCCTTCATGGTGGCATAACATTCCATGATGACATTGCCATAGCTCTACTTCACCCAGAGTGAATCCAGTGATAGAATCCACAAAGGGAGAATTAATATTGGGCTTTGAAATATTAACTGATAAATGTATTTCTTCTGGTGGATTGAGGTGGTAGAAGACGATATAAATTAGTTGACTTTTGGCTTCCTACATCACAATACATTCTCATAAAACACTTCAAATAACAACTGTGATATGTTGGTTCCTCCTCTCGTAGGGTATGTCTACACAGGAAAGTTATTTCAAAATAACAGCTGTTATTTCGAAATAACTTTACTAGCATCTACACAAGCCAACAGCTATTTCAAAATTAATTTGAAATAGCAGAGGGCTTATTTTGAAATTGGTAAACCTCATTCCATGAGAAATAACACCAATTTTGAAATTGTTATTTCAAAATAAGCACTGTGTAGACACTTATTTCGAAATAGAGGGCCTCCAGCCCTTCCCAGGGTGCCCTGCTGGCCACTCTGGCCTCAACCAAGAAAACTCCTCTCCCTCCCTCCGCTCCGGAGCCCTTAAAGGCGTAGAGTCTGGCCACAGTGCCTGTGTCAGCTCCAAGCCTGCCAGCCCCTGACCCAGTGACCCCAATATGAGCCAGCAAGCCACCGGCAGCCAGCCCTCCACTGCTCCCCAGGAGCAGTTTGCCAGCTCCCAGGAGCCTGCAAGGGGCCAGAAAAGGTGGGCGCCTTCCTGGTCCAGTGTGGAGATCATGGTCCTCCTTCAGGTTTGGGGGGAATCCTCCAATGTCCATGATCTCTGCACTGACGAACCAGAGGCTTGAAAGATTGTCTAGGGGTGGCGTTTGTGGCGAGGGACTGGGGGCTGCAAAGGAGGAAAGCCCGAACTGAGATGTACTTAACCAATTCCAAACTTTATTGACTACAATCTGATTATATTAAATCACTGTCTCTGATTTGTTTAAGACAACGTAGCATGCAAATAAAACATACATTAAAGAAAGTCAATACAACAATAATAAAAACTCCTCCTACAGCCAATCCCTCTATGGGTATCTTGGAACAGCCGGTAGAGTTAGTCATTAGTCTGCCTATTCACTTAACAACCCCTCAATTCTACTCCTAGTTCTTATTTAGACCTAGGTGTGGTACCATTATACAATATGGTTAATACAATACAACTAACTATTGCTAAGCTGATAAATAATGTATTAAGTAATACTTACAAACCCAGTGACAATTACGATACACAGACAAAAAACAACGCGTAGCATGCTCAGGATTCATACACCCCTTTCGTGATTTAGTGGGTGGGAGGCGGTCTTGGGAGATCAACCCCTTAGCCAGGCTGGACGATACGTGCCTTCTATCTTGATACGGAACCTCCCTGAGTTTAGGGCTCTGGGTGCTTTATACTATAATTTTGACATCCAGTGCCATATTAGGGTTCCTTCCTTTTGATATGACGTCTGCCTCAGGGCCTTGTGGTTAGTGCCTGATGCAGACATGACTGGCACACGTGAGAGCTAGCTATGTTTTTTCTTTCCCTGTTCCAGGTGCTTGTTAACTGGTGTATTATGACAGCTCATTTCCCTTATTCCTATCTTGTCCTGTTTTTAGTGCTCGTTAACTTAGCTCTTTTCCCTACTCTTATCTTCCTGGCCCAGGTGCTTGCCAAGTTCAGTTCCGTTTACTGGGGACTGTGCTGGGGCTTGAAGGCCTCTGGCCCGGGTGCTTGCCAAGTTCAGTTCCGTTTACTGGGGACTGTGCTGGGGCTTGAAGGCCTCTGGCCCGGGTGCTTGCCAAGTTCAGTTCCATTTACTGAGAACTGTGCTGAACACCCGAGGGACTTAAAGTTCTGTCTCTGGATCCGCCTCAGCGGCCTGTGTTTTTCTTGTGAGGGGCCTTAGTGTGGCAGTATGTGCAATACGCGCGAGGCTGTGGTCAAGATGACCTGCTGTACGACACACACTAGATGGAGGAATGTGGCTGTCAATGGCAGGATAGCTGCCAGCATGGCCAACAAAGGCCACATCCGCACCCAGGCACAGGTGCGGATGAAAATAAAAGAGCTTCAGCAAGCATATACCAGGGCCACAGAGGGCAGCTCCCAACCAGGAGTACACACACCAAGCTGCCCCTATTTCAATGCCCTGGACCGCATCCTGGGGGACGGGACAGTCCGTACCCCCCAGGTGGTTGTCAACCCTGGGGCAGAGGGCCCTGACCAGGGCATCAAGGAGGAGGAGGAGGAGGAAGAGAGCCAGGAGCCTCAGCAGACCAGATGGAGTGTGCTGAGAGGCCAGGACCCCCGAGCTGCTGCAGCGGACTTGTCGCCGGTGTCATCCGTGGCCAGGAAGGCAACAACAGGTGAGTGCCATCACTGTCCCCTTATGCGGGGGGGAGACGGGGATGGAAACCAGAGACTGTGCGCATGGGCCTTGCTGTCCATGGATCATGCAGCAACCTGTGCATGTGCGAGCATGTGCCATGCCACCCCTGGGCATGCGGCCCCAGCTGGCTGCCACACAGGGGCCTTACCCTGTTAGCCACATGCGTGTGTGAAGAGGCATGACATTCTCCTGACTCTGGCATGAGACGCAGCAGGACGACCTCCCTCCACAAGGCCACTCTACACAGAGGCAGGGGACATCTCATCCCTCCCCCCCACACACACACACACTATATACAGCACAGGGGCATGGGTGCGGTCAAGGGGCAGTTCCCACTCCCGGGGATAGCAGGATATTCTGAACATGACCTCTGTGAAAGCACATCGGCTCTGATGGTGCAGGGAACGGTCATCCTCACCTTGGAAAGGGGGGCTGGGCTTAATAGGGAACAGCCAGCATGGATCTGTAAAGAACAAATCATGTCAAACCAATCTGATAGCTTTCTTTGATAGGATAACGAGTCTTGTGGATAAGGAAGAAGTGGTGGATGTGGTATACCTAGACTTTAGTAAGGCATTTGATACAGTCTCGCATGATATTCTTATCAATAAACTAGGCAAATACAACTTAGATGGGGCTACTATAAGGTGGGTGCATAACTGGCTGGATAACCATACTCAAAGAGTAGTTATTAATGGTTCACAATCCTGCTGGAAAGGTATAACAAGTGGGGTCCCGCAGGGGTCTGTTTTGGGACCGGCTCTCTTCAATATCTTCATCAACGATTTAGATATTGGCATAGAAAGTATGCTTATTAAGTTTGCAGATGATACCAAGCTGGGAGGGGTTGCGACTAATCTGGAGGATAGGGTCATAATTCAAAATGATCTGGACAAATTGGAGAAATGGTCTGAGGTAAACAGGCTGAAGTTTAATAAAGACAAATGCAAAGTGCTCCACTTAGGAAGGAACAATCCATTTCACACATACAGAATGGGAAGCGACTGTCTAGGAAGGAGTACGACAGAAAGGGATCTGGGGTTATAGTGGACCACAAGCTGAATATGAGTCAGCAGTGTGATGCTGTTGCAAAAAAAGCAAACATGATTCTGGGATGCATTAACAGGTGTGTTGTCAGCAAGACATGAGAAGTCATTCTTCCTCTCTACTCTGAGCTAGTTAGGCCTCAGCTGGAGTATTGTGTCCAGTTCTGGGCACCGTATTTCAAGAAGGATGTGGAGAAATTGGAGAGGGTCCAGAGAAGAGCAACAAGAATGATTAAAGGTCTAGAGAACATGACCAATGAAGGAAGGCTGAAAGAACTGGGTTGTTTAGTTTAGAAAAGAGAAGATTGAGGGGGGACATGATAGCAGTTTTCAGGTATCCAAAAGGGTGTCATAAGGAGGAGGGAGAAAACTTGTTCATCTTGGCCTCTGAGGATAGAACAAGAAGCAATGGGCTTAAACTGCAACAAGGGAGATTTAGGTTGGACATTAGGAAAAATTTCCTAGCTGTCAGGGTAGTCAAACACTGGAATAAATTGCCCAGGGAGGTTGTGGAATCTCCATCTCTGGAGATATTTAAGAGTAGGTTAGATAAATGTCTATCAGGGATGGTCTAGACAGTATTTGGTCCTGCCATGAGGGCAGGGGACTGGACTTGATGACCTCTTGAGGTCCCTTTCAGTCCTAGTATTCTATGATTCTATGATTCACCCACTGTGTCCCCAGGGAGAACTGACCACTTCTCTTGTTTCTCCACAGCCGCACCAGCTGTGCGTGCAGGGCACACCACACCACCTGGGACATGCTCCCGTACCCGAGGGCTCCGCAGGACCACCTGTTCAGTGGAGGGGTACCAACAGCAGCACCTGAGGGCACTGTGAGCCCTGCACCGTACCCTCCAGCACTGGGTGCAAGAAGACCTGCAGCTCTGGCAGGAGCAGCTTTCCCAGGGCTGTGCCATCTGCCAGCACCTGCAGACCCTGGTGCAGAGTGTGCTACCTCCTGCCGCTCCAGCGCCTGCTGCCTCCCCAGCTACCACTCCTCCTCCCACTCCTTCTCCCCTTCTCACTTCTCTCCCCACACCCTCCATACCCTCCATCCTCTTCCCATCCCCCTGGGGACTCCGAGGCCTCCACACGCACGGTGCTGAGAGACAGTTGGCCCGGCGAGACCCCCCCAACCCTGAGCCCTGACATTCCCCTCCCGCTTGTTCCCCTTGTTTCCCTCTTCCAGATCCCTCCTCCCAGGGGTCCCCCTCTCCTCTCCCACCCTCTCTCTTCCCCTCTCCCGCCTCCTTTCCCCAGTCTCACCAGAGTTTCATCCCCCCAGTGTTGTTAAATAAAGAGAGTTTGTGTTCATGAAAATACGTGTATTTTATTTGACATCAGGAAGGGGGGCTAGAGAGGGGTAAGTGGACGGACGTGAGGGAGGAATGAGGCACAAGCCCCCAGTGGGGCAGACCAGGGAGACTGTTAGTGCTCCTCAGGGTGAAAGCTCTCCCGCAGGGCCTCCTGGATACTGACAGTCCCCTGATGGACCTCCCGGATGGCAGCCAGCAGAAAGTGCAGCCAGGCTCACAGCAATGCGTCCAAGAGAAGCACTAGAGTGCCCAGGGGCAGCTCTGGCTCCATGCTGCAGAGTGCTGTGGTGTCCTGAGTGAGGGCAACCAGAGCACGCAGAGACAAAAATGCTTTGCTGTCCCTCATCAAGGTAGGCAAGCAAGCAGGGAAACCTGAGATCTGGCTGTCCAGGGGGGAAGGGCAGGTGTCCCTTTAAGCACAGGCCTCAGATAGCCTCAGGCAGCAGCCACACAAAGTAACTCCTGACCTGATGCCCTGCCTGAACTGGTTCCAGCCAGCCTTAAATGTGATTCTGCATGCCCTCAGGGTCTGTCTAGACTACATGGCTCCATCAACGGAGCCATGTAGATGAGCTTTCTAGACATAGGGAAATGAAGTGGCGATTTAAATAATCGCCGCTTCATTTACATCAAAATGGCTGCCACGCTGTGCCGATCAGCTGTTTGGCGGCACAGCACGGTAGTCTGGATGCTCCGCGGTCGACAAGGGAAGCCCTTGTTGACTGCCCCGTTATGCCTCGTGGAATGAGGTTTACCAGGGTGGTCAAAAAAGGCTTCCCTTCTCGACCACGGAGCGTCCAGACTACCGCGCTGTGCTGCCAAACAGCTGATCGGCACAGCGCGGCAGCCATTTTGATGTAAATGAAGCGGCGATTATTTAAATTGTCGCTTCATTTCCCTTTTTTGAGTACACTAATCTACATGGCTCCGTCGATGGAGCCATGTAGTTTAGACGTACCCTCAGTGTGGACGCGCTATTTTGAAATAGCAAAACGCTATTTCAAAATGCATTTTGTGTGTAGACGCGTTATTTCGAAATATCTTATTTCGAATTAACTATTTTGAAATTAGATATTTCGAAATAATGCTGTAGTGTGGACATACCCATACAGTTTGAAGGCTCTTAATTCCCTTTTTCCTAGCTCTTATGTTCTTCTATGCATCTACAGTGAACTGCAATAAAAGGACATAAATAACACTGATAATGTGTCTCCTAAAGCAAAATCATTGAGAATCAGTTACTCCCTTACTAGCCTGGATTAAGGGTTTGCTTTTCAATGTTGCTAACATAGTCATTTACACAGAGCAGTAAATGTGCCTTCCTGCAGGAAAGACACAGAAATTGGGTTCACACAAGTAAGAGAGCTTTACACTCACATATTTACTAGTGCTGGTCAAGAATTTTTCAACAATTATTTTCCCCCAGCAAATGCTAATGTCTTTCTGCAGGAAAGACACAGAAATTGGGTTCACACAAGTAAGAGAGCTTTACACTCACATATTTACTAGTGCTGGTCAAGAATTTTTCAACAATTATTTTCCCCCAGCAAATGCTAATTAATCAAAACCAAAACTCACAGCCTGGGTATCCTGTACCATAAGGGATTGCCCATTTTCTCTGGCCCAATAGATATTTAACTGATTATTTAAAGTGAAACAGATCCAGTAGGAGTGAAAGACTGACTGTAGCTGATGGTCAGGATATGTGCCTGTGGTTTGAGATACATACAGTGAATCCTTGCTTAACCTTAAGTGAAGCAGGGATTTATACCTAGTTTTCTCACATCTATGGTATCCCACTTACTGGACATTCTAGGGTCCACTTCATATTATTTCATGACAAATGTTAAAAGATCTCATGCTCAGTCTGATATGAAATGAAAACACATAGAAAGCTTTTTTTTATGACCAGCCATAATATCTACTGCATTCATACCATATTTACATGTTGGATTGGGTTCCATAACAATTGTATGCTGGTGGTTCCTTGTAAACTAAATAGTCATATCATTGTTGAAAAGCCATTTCAACTAATTGAAGAGCAGTGGAGAAATGTTTTCAAAAACAGAACTGAGATATTACCAGTGTCTTCAGTTTTCAAAGACAGCTGCTTTTGACCTGTGAATATAAATGCTAATAATTTAAAACTACAATTAAATGATTTAAATAAAAATGTTCTGAGCTGCCTGATTATGCCCAAAAAAGTACTGTGTCTCAATATTGTGTATTATCTGTACTTCAGTTATGACACCATAAGACAATTAGGCCTTATAATAAAACAGAATATATTTTATCTGAGTGAAGTATACCACAGCTATACAAGCTTCCAACACAAACTGGGCAGAAGACTGCCCAAATACACCTTGCATAAGTCCTATTATGATAAAAGGACATATTAAATTTTATGAAAGAAAACCAGTGAATATTTATATTTGCTTAGAGGACTCAGTTTATCTGTCATCAGAAATCCAGTTTTGTGAACACTACATTGCACGAGAATGTCTATCTCCATTTTTCAGATTGTAGAGCAGCAGAGAATGTTGATTTACTAAATATTTTGAAAGTGAATTTAAAAAGGCTTTACTAACTCTCGTTTCATTGAACTGAAAACATAATTCTCACAGAAAATCTGGTTCTCTTGCCTGACATGTCAGCAATAATTTAACCACTTGGTACTGTGGAGATGTTTCCTATTATTAACACATTATTTGTACAATATGAACTACAGCACATTTATTTGTAAACCATTGTTACAAATAATGTAATAATTGAATGTTTATGTCATGCTTATGTATCATGATCTATGTAATGTGTCATTTATTGTAGTAAGGTGTCTGAATGCTTATACTGTCATTAATATATCTGTCAATCATTGAAAGAACCATTACTGTAAGACCACCTAGCACGTAGGGTTAAACTGACTGTGTAAATTTGAAAATATATGAATATTAAGAACATAAGAACATAAGAACATAAGAATGGCCATACTGGGTCAGACCAAAGGTCCATCGAGCCCAGCATCCCATCTGCCGACGGTGGCCAATGCCAGGTGCCCCAGAGAAGGAGAACAGAAGACAACGATCAAGCGATTTATCTCCTGCCATCCATCTCCTGCCCTTGTTATGAAGGCTAGGGCACCATACTTTATCCCTGGCTAATAGCCATTTATGGACCTAACCTGCAAAAATTTATCAAGCTCTTTTTTAAACCCTAATAGAGTCCTGGCCTTCACAGCCTCCTCGGGCAAGGAGTTCCACAGGTTGACTGTGCGCTGTGTGAAGAAAAATTTCCTTTTATTAGTTTTGAACCTACTACCCATCAATTTCATTTGGTGTCCCCTAGTTCTTGTATTATGGGAAAAGGTAAATAATTTTTCTATAATCACTTTCTCCACACCATTCATGATTTTATATACCTCTATCATATCGCCCCTCAATCGCCTTTTTTCCAAACTGAAAAGTCCCAGTCTCTCTAGCCTCTCCCCATATGGGACCCTTTCCAAGCCCCTAATCATCTTAGTCGCCCTTTTCTGAACCTTTTCTAATGCCAATATATCTTTTTTGAGGTGAGGAGACCACATCTGCACGCAGTACTCGAGATGTGGGCGTACCATAGTTTTATATAGGGGAAGTATGATATCTTTTGTCTTATTATCTATCCCTTTTTTAATAATTCCTACATCCTATTTGCCTTACTAACTGCCGCTGCACACTGCGTGGATGTCTTCATAGAACTATCCACTATAACTCCAAGATCCCTTTCCTGATCTGTCGTAGCTAAATTTGACCCCATCATGTAGTACGTGTAATTTGGGTTATTTTTTTCCAACATGCATTACCTTACACTTGCCCACATTAAATTTCATTTGCCATTTTGCTGCCCAATCACTCAGTTTGCTGAGATCTTTTTGTAGTTCTTCACAATCCCTTTTGCTTTTGACTGTCCTGAACAACTTTGTGTCATCTGCAAACTTGGCCACCTCACTGCTTACCTCATTTTCTAGATCATTGATGAACAAGTTGAACAGGATTGGTCCCAGTACTGACCCCTGGGGAACACCACTAGTTACCCTCCTCCATTGTGAAAATTTACCATTTATTCCCACCCTTTGTTTTCTGTCTTTTAACCAATTCTTGATCCATGAAAGGACCTTTCCTCCTATCCCATGACCACCTAATTTACGTAAAAGCCTTTGGTGTGGGACCGTGTCAAAGGCTTTCTGGAAATCTAGGTATATTATATCCACTGGGTGCCCCTTGTCCGCATGTTTATTAACCCCTTCAAAGAATTCTAACAGATTAGTTAGACACGACTTCCCTCTGCAGAAACCATGCTGACTTTTGCCCAACAATTCGTGCTCTTCTATGTGCCTTGCAATTTTACTCTTTACTAGTGTTTCTACTAATTTGCCTGGTACTGATGTTAAACTTATCGGTCTATAATTGCCAGGATCTCCTCTAGAGCCTTTTTTAAATATTGGTGTTATATTGGCCATCTTCCAGTCATTTGGTACCAAAGTGGATTTAAAGGATAGGTTACAAACCACTGTTAATAACTCCGCAATTTCACATTTGAGTTCTTTCAGAACCCTTGGGTGAATGCCGTCTGGTCCCGGAGACTTGTTACTATTCAGCTTATCAATTAATTCCATAACCTCCTCTAATGTCACTTCAGTCTGAGTGAGTTCCTCAGATTTGTCACCTAAAAAGGCTGGCTCAGATTTAGGAACCTCTGTAACATCCTCAGCCGTGAAGACTGAAGCAAAGAAATCATTTAATCGCTCCGCAATGGCACTGTCTTCCTTGATCGCTCCTTTTATATCTTTATCATCCAAGGGCCCCACTGCTTTTTTAGCGGGCTTCCTGCTTCTAATGTATTTAAAAAACATTTTACTATCATTTTTTGAATTTTTGGCTAGCTGTTCCTCAAACTCTTTTTTGGCTTTTCTTACTACATTATGACACTTAATTTGGGAGTGTTTATGTTCCTTTCTATTTTCCTCACTAGGATTTGACTTCCACTTTTTAAAAGCTGCCCTTTTCTCTCTCACTGCCTTTTTAACATGGCTGTTTAGCCATGGTGGTTCTTTGTTAGGTCTCTTACTGTGTTTTTTTATTTGGGGTATACATTTAAGTTGGGCCTCTAGTATGGTGTCTTTAAACAGTTCCCATGCAGCTTCCAGGGATTTTAGTTTAATTACTCTCCCTTTTAGTTTCTGTTTAACTAGCTTCCTCATTTTAGTGTAATTCCCCTTTTTGAAATTAAATGCCAGAGTGTTTGACCGCTGCGGTGTTCTTCCCAACACAGGAATATTAAAAGTTATTATATTGTGGTCACTATTTCCAAGCGGTCCAGTAACAGTTACCTCTTGGACCAGATCCTGCGTTCCAGTCAAGACTAGGTCGAGAATCGACTCTCCCCTTGTGGGTTCCTGTACTAGCTGCTCCAAGAAGCAGTCATTTAAGGCATCAAGAAATTTAATCTCTGAATCCCGTCCTGAGGTGACATGCACCCAATCAATATGGGGATAATTGAAATCTCCTATTATTACTGTGTTTTTTATTTTGGTAGCCTCTCTAATCTCCCTTATCATTTCAGCATCACTATCACTGTCCTGGTTAGGTGGTCGGTAATATATTCCTAATGCCATATTCATATTAGAGGAATGAATTGTTATCCATAATGATTCTATGGAACATTTTGATTCCTTTAGGATTTTTACTTCATTTGATTCTATATTATCCTTCACATATAGTACCACTCCGCCACCCGCACGACCTGTTCTGTCTTTCCGATATAATTTATATCCCGGTATGATAGTGTCCCACTGATTGTCCTCATTCCACCATGTTTCTGAGATGCCTATTATGTCAACTTCCTCCTTTGATATGAGGTACTCCAGTTCACCCATCTTATTAGACAGACTCCTAGCATTAGTGTAAAAGCATGTTAGAAAACTACCACTATTTATATGTCCGCCTTTCTCAGACACATTGGATTTTTTTATGCACGATTGTTTCACATCTGATCTTGCCCATATATTATTTCCCACGTTCCCTATCTGACTAACTTCTAGGGAATCCCTACCTATGGAGCCTCGTGTAAGAGAAGTCTCCGTCCGATCCAGGTGCTCCCCCGCACCAATCGGCTTTCCCCCACCTCTTAGTTTAAAAACTGCTCTACGACCTTTTTAATGTTTAATGCCAGCAGTCTGGATCCACCTCGATTTAGGTGGAGCCCATCATTCCTGTATAGGCTCCCCCTACCCCAAAAGTGTCCCCAGTTCCTAATAAATCTAAACCCCTCTTCCCTGCACCATCGTCTCATCCACGCATTGAGACTCTGAAGTTCTGCCTGTCTATCTGGCCCTGCGCGTGGAACTGGAAGCATTTCAGAGAATGCCACCAAAGATGTTCTGGATTTCAGTCTCTTTCCTAGTAACCTAAATTTGGCCTCCAGAACATCTCTTCTACCCTTCCCTATGTCATTGGTACCAACATGTACCACGACGACCGGCTCCTCCCCAGCACTGCCCATAAGTCTGTCTAGATGCCTCGAGAGATCCGCAACCTTCGCACCAGGCAGGCAAGTAACTATACGGTTCTCCCGGTCATCACAAACCCAACTATCTATATTTCTAATGATCGAATCCCCCACTACTAAAACCTGCTTCTTCCTAACAGCTGGAGCTCCGTCCCCCGGAGAAGTATCCTCGGCACGAGAGGATACAACATCACCCTCTGGAAGGAGGGTCCCAACTATGGGATGGTTTCCCTCTGCTCCCATTGACTGCTCTCCTTCCCTGAGCCTTTCATCCTCCGTAACAGCATCAGGACTGTCAGATTTGAGGTGGGACAGCCCTACTATGTCCCGGAAAGTCTCATCCACAAACACCTCTGCCTTCCTTAGCTCTTCCAGTTCAGCCACCCTGGCCTCCAAAGCACGCACTCGGTCTCTGAGGGCCAGGAGCTCCTTGCATCGAGCGCACACATACGCCACCCACCCACAGGGTAGGTAGTCATACATACTGCACTCGACACAATAAACAGGATAGCCCCCACTCTGCTGCTGGGCTTCTGCCTCCATTTCCTACTCTAATTATATATGAGGGTTAATTAAATGTTTCAGATAGAGGTTGTTATAAAGGATTTAGTTTAAGGGCAATAGAAGTCACTGGCTCCCCCCAAGCTCCCCCTCTAAACTCCCCTCTCAAAACTCCCTCCTGTTAGCACTCACCCTGTTCGCGAGCACCCGGTCGCAAAGCTCCCTGGTCGCTTACCAGCAGGGTTTAAGTGCTCAGCCTCCCTGATAGCTCCTCCCTCTGCCTACAGCTCAGCCAATCAGCACACGGTGTTTCAATTCAAACCTAATCAGCTTCCAACTGCCTGCCTGCCTGCCTGAGCACACGGCCCCAAGGTGCTTTAGTTTGCTCCTTCCTTCTCCTCCTCCAGGAGAGCCTCTCAAAACTCCCTCCTGTTAGCCTCTCAAAACTCACCCTGTTCGCGAGCACCCGGTCGCAAAGCCATATTCATTAGAGGGACTGTTACTCATGAATATGGAATTCCCAAAGTGTGTCATCCAGTCATTTTAAACTTATGTAAATAAGCATTCTTGTCCACCAATCATTTTAAAATGTAAAGCTTATGAATATGCATAAGCCCAGCCTTATAAGTCCTCGCAACACCCGTTTCCAGGGTTCGGTTGCGTTGGGGCGTCAGGCTTAGGCATAGATCAAGCTTAGAGAGAGTGCATGAGGTCTAGTGTCTTGTCCCGGGTCATATGAGAGAGGGTTAAGCATCTCAGATTAAGACAGGCGGAATGCTTGTTCTTATATTCTGATAGTCTTCATTTAGTTTAGGTTTAGTTTAGTTAGCTTAGTTTTTAGATAGATTAGATTTCGTCTTCGTGTTTGTCTGTCAGGCTGCGTCGGTCTACACATGTCGGCCGTCGTCGTGTCTGTTTGGCGGGCACGTCGTGAATTAGTTAAGGTATTATTTTAGGTTAGATTAAGTTTAGGGTAAGGTAGGAAGTCTTAGCATCCATCGCCATCAAGCTGCTTCCGAAGCACAGGAAGAGCCGGAAGAGTCGTGACCTGCGGAAGGCGAAGTCATAGCACTCAACCTCAGCGCTCTGTGGGATCGCCTGGCAGCTCCTCTCCCATGGCTTCAAATTAGCCAACGGATCGAGGTCACCAGCTTCGGCGCCGGCAGCCACCGAGGGACGCCTGGCAGTTCCTCCGTGAGGGTATGTCTACACTACCACCCTAGTTCGAACTAGGGTGGTTAATGTAGGCATTCGAAGTTGCCGGGCGGGCACCATTTTTAAATCCCCTTAGGTCGAACTCCGTGCCCGCGGCTACACGCGGCATGGAGTAGGTAGTTCGAATTAGGATCTCTAATTCAAACTACCGGTACACCTCGTTCCACGAGGAGTAAGGGTAGTTCGAATTAGAGTTCCTAATTCGAACTACCTACTCCGTGCCACGTGTAGCCGTGGGCATGGAGTTCGACCTAAGGGGATTTAAAAATGGCGCCCGCCCGGCAAGATGCAAATGAAGCCCGGGATATTTAAATCCCGGGCTTCATTTGCAACTTTGAATGCCTACATTAACCACCCTAGTTTGAACTAGGGTGGTAGTGTAGACATACCCTGAGGGCTTCCAATTAGCCCAAAGGTTGTAGGTCGCCAGCAACCCATCCATCGCCGTTGCGTCGCAGACTTTGGTAATATAATTGTGCATTTTAAAAGGGGACTTCCCCCTATCTGTTAAATTTGAGATTTATTCTTTAATATAGTCTTGTGGTTATGAAATTTATCTAAATTGTTAAGTCTTTATTTACGCATCACTTCTTTGGGTAGAGGCAATCAACCGGTGATTAGATACGGCACTCGGAGTCGCACCTGTAAGATCTCAATTTACAGTTAGGCTAATTAGGCATAGGTAGTTGTAAGTGTTGTTCCCCCATAAGGGCGTAATACCATGTACCATTATCCTAAAACATTTAAACTATGTTTGTCAAAATAAATTATCAGAGTGCATTCTGTGAGGCAGATGTTTGATTTCTTTTATCATGTGTGTCTGGTTACTCATTATTTTCCAGAATATAGGCCTCTCATATATTGAAGTTCTTCTATAGCATTAGTGAATGAGAATAACCAGAGTTCTGCATATATCATTTCCTTCAGTTCTAGATTCCTCTTTTGTAACTAAATATTGTGTGGGATTGAGAATGCTGTGGGAATTAATGTACCATATTCGTTGCAAATATCTTGAGACAATAGAATCAGTTAAAGATAGCTACACCATGAACTCTGAATTTCACATACTTTTGTGGGTTACAGTAAACCCTTTATATAAAAAACCTATTTCAATTAATTGCCTTGTAAAAATAAAATACAATCACATAAATGAGTTCTCTGAATATTCATTGTATAAAAGGAATTTACCCATTTTATGTATATACAAATATACAATAAAATAGTCTACAGTGTTTTATATATATTATATACACACACCCACACACACACACAAACACTGGGGCTGTGTCTAGACTGGCCAGTTTTTCTGCAAAAGCGGCCGCTTTTGTACAAAAACTTGCCAGCTGTCTACACTGGCTGCTTGAATTTGGGCAAGAGTACTGACGTTCTAATGTAAGAAATCAGTGCTTCTTGCACAAATACTTTGACGCTCCCATTCGGGCAAAAGTCCTTTTGCACAAAAGGGCCAGTGTAGACAGCTCAGTTTTGTTTTGCGCAAAAAAGCCCCGATGGCTAAAATGGTGATCGGGGCTTTCTTGCGCAAAAGCGCGTCTAGATTGGCCACGGATGCTTTTGCACAAAAAGTGCTTTTGCGCAAAAGCATCTGTGCCAATCTAGACGCTCTCTTGTACAAATGCTTTTAACGGAAAACTTTTCCGTTAAAAGCATTTGCGGAAAATCATGCCAGTCTAGACGTAGCCTAGAAGATTTACTCAGAGTTGCTCAGATTCCTCAATCAACTGATTTTTGTTTTCCTTCATTTAAATCATTGCTGTAGGGTAGGACTGGGGATGACGGGTTCAGTATGCAGGCTTCCCCGGGGAGAGAGGACTACCCCAAACCTTTCTTACCACAGCACCTTGGGGCCAGATGAAAAGTACCTCTCTCAGGCTGCTGCAACTCTAGCATGCGTAGCTGGGGAGGGGTGTATTTCCCCCAGTTGGGACAGGTCCTAGTTTATTTGCCCACTGCATTCCCCAGCCAGTATGAGGAATGCAGCAAACTGAGCACTTTCCCCTTGTTCCCTGATGAAGGGGAACAGCCAGCAATGTCCACATATGAATGGAGGTAGCTGCATTGCACACTGCCCTTCCTAAAGGGTGTGAGTGGGGAAAGGGTGACTCAGGGTTGGAGTAGTCCTGGATGAGGGGAAGGAAAGGGACTTCCCCTACCAGCCTCTTTCACCTGCCTAGTGATTCTATGTCTTTTCTGTATGTTTTTATGCATCCCGTTACACAATGGGGAAGGAAAGCCTCAGCTCCCTCTCCCCTACACAACCTAAGCCTCATCTTGCTTTATAGTTATGATAAGAGGACACTGCATACCAAATTTGTTGGTCCTAGCTCTTACCATTTAGGAGGAATTCTTGAACAGATAGACAGACAGACAGATTCACTTGCTCACAGACAAACACATATTGTGCATTAATCAAAACACAGTAATTATGTATTTAATCTATCACTAATACAACATAATAGCTATTTTTTGTAGAATTTATGCTGCAATAGTTTTTCCTTTTACTTGTTTGGATTCTTATGACATGGATCAACATATGAATGCCTCAATAGGCTTCCATATGCTATTTTCCATTGATTATAATGTGCAATTATAGTGTATTTTCTTTTAGTATTTTTTAAACAGTACCTGTCAACAATAAATTATTGACTTTATGCTGTTTCACTTTTTACTGTTTTACTATCTGTTTTAATCTGCTCTCAGAAATATTGATGAACAGCAGGAAACCTTTATGACAATGTTGGAGTTAGCTATTTATTCAGGGTATGCTTATGTAACCCTTCTGCTGGGTAGGCCTGGCAGTAACCAGGGCTGGGTTCAATATCTTGAGGTCCATCTCACACAGAACTGGCTCGAGCCCCCACCCAGTAATTTGGGAAATTCACACACCCCTGGCTGCCTCTGAGAGGCAATGCTTCCCCACTCGCAAGCACAGAGTCTGAGTGTAGAAAAGAATGAAACAGAGAGAGAAGTCATACGGCATTAACTTGGGGAAAACACCACAAACAGAGTTCATAACCCAAACATGAGCTAAGCCCCCCCCCAGCCAAGAATCACCTGAAGTCCGAAGAGTCCGACAGCCCAAAAGTCTCTGTCCCTGGTCAGTACCACCCAGAGTCCCAAAGTTCACCCACAGGGTTTCACCTCCCAACCTGGGTAGAAATGGTGGTGGGGGATAGATGGGGGGACACTTTACGACACTCCACCACACTCCACCAGCTGTCTCGTCCCACACCACCGGACGCTCCGCTGGTCGCCTGCCACCACTCCTCGCCTGCCGCTGCTGCTGGTCACCGCTCCTCGCCTGCCACCGCTCTGAGCCACACCGTTGGTCACCGCTCCATGCCACGCTGCTGGTCGCCGCTGATCACCTGCCGCCACTCCTACTGGCCACGCCACGCCACCGGCCAATGATTCCCACCAGCCACTCTGCTGGCCGCCGCCACTTCGCTGGCTGCAATGGGTCTGGCTCTCAGCCAAACCAATGATTTCAGCTCTCAGTGATTTCAACTCTTTAGCCACTAGCTGGACTAGCAAAAGAAAAGACTCCTCAGGGAATCTGCTTTAGGTCTGTCCTTAAAACAAAGGGGGAGGTTGGGCCAGTCTTACAGCTCACACCTGGCAGGTGTGAAGCAGGCTGACTCAAGCCCTTTAACCCTTCCCCCCAGCTCAGTTCACTCAACTCTGGAAGGGGGGAGGCTTGTTCCTCAGAGACCTCTTACAATGATGGTGGTGTCTCCCCTGCAAGCACTGGTGGCATGTTTTACAGTTCCCACATTTAGGGGTAGCATGATTAGTGACCCCCACAACAGCCCCAAATTATTTACAGTTCTCCACATTCCATTCTAACACTGACCCTCCATCAGCCCTGGTTGAATGGGATTTACATAACCACACCTCATATTCTCTCCCCATCCTGGCATGAGCTGAATTTACATATCAACGGTTAACAGTTAATTATCTTGCACAGCTAAACAATTGTAGCGGGCATACCCACCCCTCCTTTTAGCTGGCTGATAGCAAGCAGCAGTTCAGCTCCTGATTACATCTACTAAGGAGAAACACTTGCTTTTAAAGGAAGTTTTTTAAGGAAAGAGACATTTCTTATCTATGGGATGCAAGGATTTCCAGATGTCTTTTTCAGGACTAGAAATAACCATTATACATTTTTTCAGGTTTTCTGAGAAGTTAGAATTGGATGTGAGCAATTTCTCTGTACAACTGAGAAACACATAATTAAAGAAATTGGGACAGATTCTGACTTCAGGTCCTTTTTTGTAAGGACCTGATTCCAATGATTCAGAGGTTTGCTTCTGCGTGAAGATCATGGGAGCTCAGTAGGACCCTTAATAAAGATTTCCAAATTATTACTGTTGGTGGTGAATACATTAGTGAAGGCCAGTTTCTTGCTGATATCCAAGTTCAATAATGTGTACATATCTGAAGAAACAAGGTGGGTGAGGTACTCTTTTTTATTGGGCCAACTTCTGTTAGTGAGAGAGACAAGGTATTTCCTCACCCACTATGCCTCTCTAATATCCTGTTCCTGACAAGACTACAATTACAATGCATACTGATCCAAATGTAATTTTAGAGGAATTTATTTCATTCACATGGTCTTGAAGTGTTAAAGCTCTTAAGAAAATGCAAATTATTTTTCAGAAGAAATATCTAATTTTTCTTCAACCTTTTTCATTTTTTGCTTGAAAAATCACATCCAGCCCTAAGCATTCCCAGAATTTTTTCCCACAACTTTTGTTTTTAAGAATCATTCATAAATCCTTTCCATTTGAAAATCAAAGATAAAAAACTACTCAAAATGTTTCTTTCCAATTTCTTTTTTTTAAGAAAATTTCAACCAAAATTAAAACTTTCTACAAAGATGTAAAATTTTCTTGACAGGATACTTTTCAATCGCAATTCAACCATCTCTAATTATTATATATATTTTATGTTCCCCTTTTATGCACCTATATTTTATTTTATCCTCCTTGAGTGTCTTTGCTTGTCTAGCTCCAATACTACTGAATTATTAACTTTCCCTTATACAAGACTTGCCTAATCAAAAGTGACCTCCTAGAACATGAAGTGCCTTGACTTACTTGGAAAAATGCATCTGTTTGAATAGAAACTAAGTTATAGGTGTTTCAACTTGCCTTATGACAGACCTATCTACTAAATTTTGATATTCTGAATAGTAAAAACAGACATGAAAATTTCACCCTCACATTTTCTCTGTCTGAAGAAGGTATGACAAAACTGGTCCTCCCACTATTTTTCATAGAATAGCAGATTGGGTCTGAATGAGGCAAAATTACCTTATCTTAAAATCAAAGAGCCATTTTTAGTGACACTTGACTTAAACCTTAACAAGCAATGTCTCTATTCCTACTGCTGATTATAGAGAGCACGACATGTTAGAACTCTGTTTCTTTCATCTTCTCCAAAACCACACCCACTAGCCAACCACTGGTGTGTAGCTAGGTCACCATAACAAAATGTTAAAGTCTGATTCTTTTCTCCATCTTGCAGTGAGAATGAAGAAGTGTTTTTATCCTGTATTACCAGAATGTTGTGTATAAAACAATTTATAACTTATCTAATTTATAACTTATCATTCAAGATACTGTGAATATATTAAATTCTGAAAACTAGTAGCACTGAAACTAGATTTTGCTGAAGTAAATGGATATATAGCAAGCCCAGTCTATGCCATAATGACATTTTTATAAGAATAAATATATTTTTATTGCTTTGATGCTAAATGATTCTTGAATTGCCTTACATACTACTGATCCTGGAGGCAGTGTACCATCAAATGTTAACACTTTACATGAAGATTTGTACAGTCTTCTACCCTATCTGGTGAACAAGCAATGCTTGTACCAAATGTGATGACATTTATCCTAATCAAAAGGGGAAAATATAAAACCAGAATTGATATTGCTGATGTCAGTCATGAGTTTTTCTACTAAAAGCTCTAATATTCAGTATATTACATGTCCTGATATATGAATGGCAGTATTTCAAATGCACTTTGTTCTCATTGCAGTCAATGGAAGTTTTACTATTGATTTCAATGAGAGTAGAGTGAGTCACCTGCTGAGTGCTTTTGAAAATCATCCCCATAATACAGTTGAAAATTCTTGAATCCTGGCTCCAACGCTCATTTTAGGGTCAGACAGGTTATTGTCTCAAGCACCCTTCTTAAGCAGCATCACATCACTGTGCTCCACTCATTGGTCAGTCTATGTTTTTCTTAGCCACTCCAGGATGGGAAAGCACTAGAAAAGGTTTTTTTGCCCTGGTGGTATGACATCCAGGGCTGTCCATGCCTTGGTCCATTGAACTCATGGCAAACCAGTTAACTTCACAGGCCCAGAATTTTACCAAAGCTATATTAAGAGTATAATTGCATGATCATATATAAAGGTTTAAAAATGTTCAGTCTGCATTAATACATATGGGGAGGGGAAGAGGAAGAGGGTAATACAGGGAATCTACAAATATGCTTTCTTAGTGGAATTAGCAGTTAAATATATTGGGTCTGCAGAAGAAAGGCAATCTGTTTGGTCCCAGATATTAGGGAAGTTACTTATTAATTTCTTTATGGGTGAAAGCACTCAGCTTTCATCCTAACATCTTCAAAGGTGTACAGTAGATCCCAACCTGTTGTATCTGATTCTCATGAGTGGTTTGCATGAGTGCCTAATATAGATACTGATTGATGTGACAGCTTAAAACTTTATCAACAGCAAACAGAGTAGGACCCAGTCTCTCAAGGTGCTCCCTTAGTTTGCACTGAGATCAGAAGGAACTGCCAGAACTCTGCACTTAATAAAAAATGCCCCGACCTCCATACTTCTTTTGAAAAAACAGGCTATCCCACAGCAGGGGCAGGGGATGGAAGCTTCTCTAGATAAGGAAATAATGCAAGTATGCAGGGGCAAGATTAGAAAGGCAAAGGCACAAAACGAGCTCAAACTAACTAGAGATATAAAGGATAACAAGAAGACATTCTACAAATATATTAGAAGCAAGAGGAAAACCAAGGATATGGTAGGCCCATAGCTTAGTGAAGAGGGAGAAACAATAACAGGAAGCTTGGAAGAGGCAGAAATGCTTAATGACTTCATTTCAGTTTTTGTCAAGAAGTTTGATGGTGACAAGGATGCCTTAACATAGTGAAAATGGGGTAAGCTTAGAAGTTAAAACAAAAAAAGAACATATTAAAAATCACATAGAAAAGTTAGATTCTTCAAATCACAAGGGCCTCATGAAAGCATCTTAGAATACTCAAGGATCTGATAGGGGAGGTATCTGAACCTTTTGCTATCATCTTTGAAAAGTCATGGAAGTCAGGAGAGATCCCAGACGATGGGAAAAGGATAGATATAGTGCCCATCTATTAAAAGGGAGAAAAAAACAACCCAGGAAACTACAGACCAGTCAGTTTAACTTCTGTGCCAGGGAAGATAATGAAGCAAGTAATTAAGGAATTCATCTGCAAACATTGGGAAGAAAATAAGGTGATAGGTAACAGTGAGCACGGATTTGTAAAAAAGAACAAATCATGTCAGACTAACCAGATAGCTTTCTTTGATAGGATAACAAGTCTTGTGGATAAGGGAGAAGTGGTGGACGTGGTATACCTAGACTTTAGTAAAACATTTGATACGGTCTCACATGATCTTCTGATCAATAAACTAGTCAAATACAACTTAGATGGGGCTACTATAAGGTGGGTACATAACTGGCTGGATAACCATTCTCAGACGCTGTGTCTATACTGGCGCGATCTTGTGCCAGAGCTATGCAAATGAGGCTCAGTGTGGAATATCACCGAGCTTCATTTGCATAACTAACGAGCCGCCATTTTTGCGGAAGAGGCACTTGCGCAAGACGAAGCTGTCTACACTGCCCCTTCTTGCGCAAGAAAAACCCTCTTGCGCAAAGCCATTATGCCTGAAAATAATCAGCATAATGGCTTTGCGCAAGAGGGTTTTTCTTGCGCAAGAAGGGGCAGTATAGACAGCTCCGTCTTGCACAAGAGCCTCTTCCGCAAAAATGGCGGCTTGTTAGTTATGCAAATGAGGCTCGGTTATATTCCACGCTGAGCCTCATTTGCATAGCTCTGGCGCAAGATCACGCCAGTATAGACACAGCCAGAGAGTATTTATTAATGGTTCACAATCATGCTGGAAGGGCATAAGAAGTGCAGTTCTTCAGGGGTCTGTATTTGGACCAGTTCTTTTCAATATCTTCATCAATGATTTAGATATTGATATAAATAGTGTGCTTATAAAGTTTGCAGATGATATGAAGCTGGGAGGGGTTGCAACTGCTTTGGAGGATAGGGTCATAATTCAAAATGATTTAGACAAACTGGAGAAATAGTCTCAGGTAAATAAGATGAAGTTTAATAAGGACAAATACAAAGTACTCCACTTAGGAAGGAACAATCAGTTTCACATATGCAGACTGGGAAGCAATTGTTTAGGAAGGAGTACTCGGGAAGGTATCTAGGGGTCATAGTGGACCACAAGCTAATTATGAATCAACAGTGTAATGCTGTTGCAAAAAAAGCAAACATGATTCTGGGATGCATTAACAGGAGTGTTGTGAGCAAGACATGAGAAGTCATTCTTCCACTCTACTCTGTGCTGATTAGGCCTCAATTGAAGTATTGTGTCTAGTTCTGGGCACCACATTTCAAGAAAGATGTGGAGAAATTGGAGAAGATCCAGAGAAGAACAGCAAAAATTATTAAAGGTCTAGAAAACATGATCTATGAGGGAACACTGAAAGAACTGGGTTTGTTTAGTTTAGAAAAGAGAAGACTTAGAGGGGACATGTTAGCTCTTTTCAAGTATTTCATGATAGAACAAGAAAAAATGGACTTAAACTGCAGCAAAGGAGGTTTAGGTTGGATCTTAGGAAAAACTTCCTAATTGTCAGGCTTCATCTACACTGCAGGGTTTTTGCGGAAGAAGCCTTTTGAGCAAAAGTTTTTGCGCAAAAACACATTCACACCTCAAAGCGCATCGCAAAAGCGATGTGCTCTTGCGCAAGAGAGTGTCCACACTGCATGGACACTTTTGCGCAAGAAATCTCTGATGGCCATTCACAGAATGGCCATCAGAGCACCTGTGCTTTTCCCGATAGGGGTTTCTTGTGCAAGAAACCCCCGTGGAGTGTCCATACTTGCCTCTTTGCACAAGAACTCTTGCTCAAAAAGGAGTTATTCCTCGTGGGGAGAGGAATAACTCTACCGGCAAAAGCCCTCTCTTCTGCCAATGTACTTGCGCAAGAATGCACTTGAGGTGTGGACGCTCCGTAGGTTTTTGCGCAAAAACAACTGTTTTTGAGCAAAAAACTTGTCGTGTAGACGTAGCCTCAGGGTGATTAAACACTGGAATAAATTGCTGTGGAGGTTGTGGAATCTACATCACTGGACATAATTAAGAGCAGGTTGGATAGACATCTATCAGGCATGATCTAGATGGTGCTTGGTCCTGTCATGGGGGCAAGGGACTGGACTCGATGACCTCTTGAGGTCCCTTACAGTTCTAGTATTCTATTATTCTAATCTATCTTCAGCCTTGCACAAAAACATCCATTATTTCCACTTTGTGTTTGAGTATTAATAAACAAAATATTTGAACTATATGCTAGTTAGCTATCTTCTTCTAAATGGTAATTTTACATCTCCTTTTTTTATCCCATAACATGTTAGTATCAGAAACATCTTTCCTGATTTATTGGGGGAAAGGGGGGTTAAGCTAACACTAAGACCTGGTAAGTTTTCTGCCATATATTTATCCCACATCATCTTTATTACTTCAAGGCCACTTCACTGTAAGCAACTTATTTCATAACCACTTTAAAAAATTAAGAGTTTTAGATACTTTTCCTCTTTGTTTTTGTTTTTGTTATTTTCTACCTTTCTCCCCTCACTTCCCATTGTACTGAAATCAGAAATACCAACTCTGTGATTTACTTTCATTTGCAATTCTGAATTTACTTACTGTGCTTAACTGTTCAGTTGCTAAGCAGAGATTATCTTTTTCATGCATGTGCAAGGTATTTCTTTGAATTGTCTGGCAATTTAGTTTTGTAAATGATTTTGGTGCATCTAATGATTAATTTGCAGGAGCTTATTATTAGTGGTAGATATTTGGGTTCTTAATTCTCTTCAGTCAATGTCTGTTCTTTGTGGACTTCCTTCCTGTCCCAATCAGATTCATTCTGAGTCAAAGTTTTTTTTTTTCTTTGCTGTATTATATGATCATATCCACTTTATAAAACATAAAATTTCTTGTATGTGCATTTGTCAATTTCAGTGAAAGTCCATTAATGTTGTATATCTACAACCAGTCACAATCATGATCAGTTTTCACATTTGTTAATATATCCCCCTAAAAGATAAAAATCTGTTTGATATAGATATAGATTGGTGGTATTTGGTATAATATATTTTCATGTTTCCCAGTTTGATGAGATACAATTTCTGTTCCATTTATTATTTCAGGGTCACTTGGATTTATTAATATAGACTGGTATATTTGAGGCAGTAATGGGATGTGTAGTTACACAGCACACTTTGGAGGATGTGCATATGGCTTTGACATAGGATAGGATGAATTACATTGTCCAAGTAATGGGTCAAATCCTCAGATCTTTACTGAGGTTTAAGCAGTCTGTGGAGCATCGGACAGAATAAAATGTTTGAGATTGTTCAGACAATGTCCACATATTTCAGATAAAATAGTAAAACATTTGGAAATATAATATCAGCTGCTACCTCACATAACAACCCCATATGCAACAAAATAAAACCAACTTCCCAACCCCTTTCCAAATAAGCAGAGCTTTCTATATCTTGATAATGGAGAAAAGCCAGAGTCTCATGAATTCCAGTGGAAAAGGCCTTTGCTCTTTCCAGTCTAATTCACATGGAAAGTACATGTATACTATGGCAATGGGTGGAAATACAACCCCCCTAAAACAGACAAAATGTTTATCCACTGTATGTCTGAATGAACACCTGGCCCCAGTGAAATCAATGGGACTTTTGTCATAGATTTCAGGAGATCCAGGATTTCATCCTTGGTTTAATTAATCCAGTGGGATTTCTCATACAAATGAAGACGTATTGGATTAGATCCCAGATTTTCTCCTCACTTCCCTCTATTAGAGGAAAACTGAAAATTAACAAATAGTGAATATGCAGGAAGGAGTGAGTTTGTGTGAGATTTCACTGCTTGAAGAGTTACAGTTGCTAGTAATCATAATGACACAGGGAAGCCATACTTTATACAATGAAAATGATTGTGTATGGCACCAAACAGAAGCTTTAATGTAAAATATTTATGATCACCAACGGAAGAAATCCATATAAAGGGAAAAATCATTGCACAAAGAACATCAAGAAATATCAGATCACCTGGAAGTTAAACGATTTCAAAGATCTATGTTAAGGAGAGTGAGAGCAGAAATATAATCTAGAAGAATGATGTATACCTTGAAGGAAGACGTAGAAGTATTCAGTAGTAAGAAGATACACTATAAATTAGAGATATCACATCTTAACAGATAGATAAAGGGATTAGAAAGAGAATTAAGCAAAATGTAAATTTATCAAGAGTGTCTTGAGAGAAAGCACTTGGGTTTCTATATATGTGTGCAATGTGAGATCAATGACGAAGTTGGGAGAAGGAGACAGTGAGAGGTGAAGTGTTGGATTGCAAATGGATCAATGGGAGATGAAATGCATGGTTCTGGTTCATATATTCAGATACAAGAATCTGCGTGTATCTTGTGTCTTTTTAAATCAACAGAAGGAAGAATGTAGTAGACTCACAATGCTTAATGGAGAAACAGAGAACAAAAAATACTAATGTGAAAAAATTATTCACTGATTAATAATTTATTTACTGAATTATTTACTGAAAATAATTTATTTGATGAATATTGGTCAACTGACTATAAATCTGTTTGGGGGATATTAATATGAAATGTGATCAACAACTGATGAATGGATCTATTCAAGGTACTCAGATGGTCTCCATTTCTGTAGTATTTGAGTACCTCATTGTTGTTATTTAGCCTCAGCACCTCTATGTGGTATTTTCATTTCACAATAAAAAAGCCTATGTCTCAATCAGATTTGCTCATGATTACACAGGAAATCTGTGGTGAAACACTGAATTGAACCTCAAGTCTCTGGTTAACATTCCAATAATTGAACCATCCATCCCTATGTACACAGATGATATCCAACAGCTCCTGACTGCTTGATTTGACTACTTAGAGTGTATAAGAAGATCCACACTAGTATGTAGTATATTCTGAAGTGATGTAACAAGTTGCAACGAAACAGCTATGCTGGTTCTCATGTTAGGACTGATCACTTGTTTCTGATTTCATGTCTAAATGTGTCTTAATAGCATATCTCTTCTCTCTCCACTTCTATGACTTGTCATGGTGTTAGTTGTCATGGGCTAAGAGGGAAGGTCCTCTCATGGACTGATACATGGTTAAAAGACAGGAAATAAAGGGTAGGAATAAATGGTCAGTTTTCAGAATGGAGAGAAATAACTTGTGGTGTCCCCCAAGGGTCTCTATTGGGACCAATCCTGGTCAACATATTTATAAATAATCTGGAGTAAGGGGTAAACAGTAAGGTGTCAAAATTTGCAGATGACACAATACTGCTCAAGATGGTTAAGAAGAAAACAGACTATGAAGATCTTCAAAAGGATCTCACAAAACTAGGTGACCGGGCAACAAAATGGCAAATGAATTTTAATGTTGCAAAATTCAAAGTAATACACATTGAAAAAAATAATCTCAGCTATACATACAAAATGATGGGAACTAATTTAGCTATAACCACTCTAGAGAGATCTTGGAGTCATTGTTGTCTCTATATAAATCCATGGTTTTCCCACATCTGGAATACTGTGTACAGATGTGGTTGCCTCATCTCAAAAAAGATATATTGGCATTGGAAAAGGTTCAGAAAAGGGCAACAAAAATAATTAGGTATTTTCCCCTATAACATGAGAGATTCAAAAATCAATGGGTTCTTAAATTCCCATTCCTATTTATAATAGCTACATTTAAGAAACAAGGGGAAAAGTTAACAGGTGACCAATTATTCCAGTTTAAAAACCCTATTAAATTATTGACCAACATCAAGTTTCCACTGTCCCTCTTCCTCTCCTCTGACTTCATGCTCTCCTCTGAAACAATACAAATCTGCATCTGTGAAAAGTGTAGAGGATTTGAAAATAAGGAAAGGTAGTGAACATAAGAGAAAAAATATTATATTAGTTGAGCAGGAGAAAGAGAGCTGATTAGGAATCTGGAGATGTTGTAGAGGAATCTGTGACATGGGAGGCTGCCAAAATACTTCAGTGAGGAAAAAAAGTGTATGAATAATACAAAAAAGTTTAGTTGCAATTATTTTTATGTAGTTTCACACTCGCTAACTAGTCAGTGGTATTATGTGTGGCATTATGCCAAAGCAGTCAACAATCTGGCTGGCCTTTTTTTACATCACTCCAGAAAACGTGGGCTAGATCATTTGCACCATCTGCTGCATAGGTCTCCCTAGAGGAGAGGGCAGTGGACAGTTGTGGACATCTGTGCTAGAATGTCATTTAGGGGCATGGACTATCTGGGGGGAAAGGCAACAACAACAGCAGCAGCCACAAATACATGTGGGTTGCCAAGAGACAAGAGCTGATTGCAAGAAAGAAGAGCAAGCATAAGTGATATTTGTTTTGAATTCCTGCATATCTATAAAACAAAGAAACACAATTTGAATGTCTAATTCTATCAGCCCTTGTCAACTGGAATTCTCTCTGAATTCCATGAGAATTCCGTGCATTGTGGGGTTATGGAGTAGGTTACATTGTTTTGCATAAATTCCTTTGTACAAACTCTTCTAAAATACCTACATTATTGATCTGGTGAAAACAAAATTTCTCATTTTTACTAGTCCTACAACTGGATGAAAAAAATTGCATTCCAATGAAAAAAAGAACACATTTCAAAAAATCACCTTCCCCAATTGTCCTTTCTAAAAATATTTCTGGTTAAAGAGTTATGATAAATAACACAGTCCAAAAGATACATTTTGCGACTAAGCAGTGGCACAAATGTAAAAGTAAGGGAAGTGAATGGGGAAGAAAAAGGTGTTTTTCCAGTACAGATGTGACACAGAGAGGATAGCTAGTTTGTACAGAGATACAGAGAACGCTTTTATGCCCTCTGTGGTGAAAATGAGAAAAAGACAGATGTTAGAAGGGAACGTTTAAGAAGAAGATAAGAGAAGAAGACAAAGTTGGTAAATAGTCTAGAGCAAATTCACATGTTTCTTGACAGTCAAAAAGGAAACATTGAACTGCTTGACAAAATGGATGGGGAGTCCTAGGCTTGTTTAAGGCTGGAAATGATATTTGCAATTTGCTGCCATTATTCTTCTCGTCCCAGCTCTTATGAAATGTAGTGAACAAATGCACCTCTCCTCACTGAAAAACAGTTAACAGTAACTGAGGATGTTCTTTGGCCTGCAGACCATTAAGCAATAGAATATGAAAGCACCAGAAAACCTTAATTAAAGTGATCTTACAAGAATATTATTGACATATGACCTATGTTGCCACAGTAAATATATACTTATTTTAAAGCGCAAGTGAGGGGGAAGGAATGGAACAATCATCATCATCATCAGTGACAGTGAGTGAGGTCTTCATTTTTAACTTCCAAAAGATGTAGGCTCATTATTATAAATTATAATAAAAGAATGATTTGTTGGTGTGCCAGTAATGAGGCTGGGACTTCACTATCATGTACCTTTCAATGGATTTATAGTTATCTCCTTTTTCTTTTAAGAACTTCTTCACTGTCATTATAGCCAGAAGAACATCCACAAAGGTAGAAATGGACCCAGAATCAAAACCCTAGTTCCATTCCCAGTTCTGGAGGAAGCTGTCACAAAGCTAGGGAGAGCTGCCAACACTGCAGAGGGACACACAAAACCACTGAGGGACAAACAAGGAGGATAGAGCTAAAATTCAGAGGGACTTTGATAAATTGGAGAATGGTGCTACAGGAAACAAAATGAAATTCAGCAAAGACAAATGTGAGGGAAGAAAAGCTAAATGCAGAAGGAGGGTAACTGGTATGCAGCGGCACTGCTGACCAGGATCTGGGAGTTGTGATGGATCACAATCTCAGCATGATTCAGTAACGTGATAGAATGCAAGCCATTGTAGAAGATAGTGCTGCTTTACTTGGTGCTGGTCAATAAGGAATATTATGTCCAATTCTGGTCACCATGGGTATGTCTACACTACAGCATTATTTCAAAATATCTTATTTCAAAATAATTAATTCAAAATAAGTTATTTCAAAATAACGCATCTACATACAAAATGCATTTTGAAATAGAGTTTTGCTACTTTGAAATAGCGCGTCCACACTGATTGGACGCTGGATCGCATTTAAGGGCAGCAGAAACCAGTTCCAGCAGGGCATCAGGTCAGGAGTTACTTTGTGTGGATGCTGCCTGAGGCCATCTGAGGCCTGTGCTTAAAGGGACCCCCCTGGACAGCCAGTTCTCAGATTTCCCTGCTTGCTTGCCTACCTTGCTCAGGGACAGCAAAGCATTTTTGTCTCTGCCTGATCTGGTTGCCCTGACTCAGGACACCACAGCACTTAGCATCATGGAGCTGGAGCTGTCCCTGGGCACTCTGGTGCTCATTTTGGACGTGTTGCTGCAAGCCTGGTTGCACTTTCTGCAGGCTGCCTCACAGCATCTGCTGCAGCCCGACCCCCATGCCATCCTCCAGACCTGTCTGGGGATGGGGAGGAGCAGCTGCAGCTCCTGGACTCCAGCGTGCCCTGCCACATCTGGCATCTGGACAGCAGAAGCAACTGGTGGGACCACATCGTCCTGGAGCACTGGGAAGACCAACAATGGACCCAGAACTTCAGGATGAAGGACACCTTCCTTGAGCTCTATGAGTGGCTCTCCCCTGCTCTGCAGTGACGGGACATGTACATGAGGCCTGCCATTCCTCTCCATAAGTGTGTGGCCATCGCCCTATAGAAGCTTTCCACGCCGGATAGCTACCGACCCGTGGCGAACCAGTTCAGCGTGGGGAGATCCAACGTCAGAGCAGTGCTCATGCAGGTATGTCAACCTCCGGCCACTGTGCCTGGGGGGGGTGGGGCAAGGAGGTGATGGGCTGCCTCAGGGAAAAGGGGGGGAGGTGGTGCAAGTCCCCTCCACGGGAGGGTTTGGTCCGTCCCACCCACACTATAGGCTGCCCGTGGTAGCCAGGATTGCAGGGGGGGTTGCTCCTGGGAGTGGGGGCACGGAGCAGTGGCAGGGAAGGAGCACTCTCAGCCACCCTGGCACCCCAGTGACACTTAGTGGTTTTGTGTGTCCCTCTGCAGGTGGTCAAGGTCATCAACAGAGTGCTGCTCCACAGAGTCATCCACCTCTGATGTGGACGCAGTAATTGAGGGGTTTGGTGCCCTGGGCTTCCCCAACTGCAGGGGGGCAATCGACGGGACGCACATACCCAGCCGTGCCCTGGACCACCAGGCCTCCCTCTACATCAACCAGAAGGGATACTTCTCGATCATCCTGCAGGCTGTGTCTGACCACCGGGGCCAGTTCGTGGACATCAATGTGGGCTGGTCCGGCAAAGCACACAATGCACGGGTTAACCTCAACTCCTCCGTGTGCCAGAGGCTGCATACTGGGACTTTCTTCCCCGTGGATGTGCCTGCGTACCTGGTGGGGGATGTGGCCTATCCCCTACAATCCTGGCTGATGAAGCCCTACACAGGACACCACAACCCCTCCTGACAGGCCTTTAATGCCAACCTCGGCAGGGCCCACATCGTGATGGAGGGGGCATTCGGCCAGCTGAAGGCCCATTTTAAATGCCTCCTCACCCGCCTGGACCTATCCGAGTGGAATATTCCGCACGTGGTGGCAGCATGTTGTGTTCTGCATAATTTGTGCGAGAGGAAGGGGGAGGCTTTCCTGCCAGGCTGTATGGCAGAGGCCCACCACTTGGCTGGCCTGTACACGTAGCCCCGCACGGCTGCCAGATGGGTGGCCCATCACGGGTCTGTTCATATCCGGGAGGCCCTGTGGGACAGCTTCCACCCTGAGGAGGACTAAAGTCTCCCTTGTGTGCCTCACTGGGGGCTTGTGCCTCATTTTGCCCTCACATCCTTTCACTGACCCCTCCCTAACCCCCCTTCCCATTAAATAAAGACACATGTGTTGACAAAAACAAACTCTGTTTATTGAACAAAACTGGAGTGTGGGGGGGGGGGAATGAGGGCGGGAGAGGAGAGGCGAGAGGGTGGGAGAGGGGAGGGGTAAACCTGGGAGGAGGGAGCTTTAAGGGGGAGGTGAGGGGAGGAAGGGGGAGGAGAAGCTCAGGGTTGGGGGTCTTGCTGATCCACCTGTCTCCCAGCACTGCGGGTGCAGAGGCCTCAGCATTCCCTGGGGGGAGCGGGTATGGAGGGTGGGGCAGGTAGAGACAGGGGGGGAGGAAGGAACAGGAGGGGGGAATGGGAGTGGGAGGAGGAGTGGTAGCTGGGGCATCAGCTGGGGCTGGAGCGTCAGGATGCAGCAATCTCTGCACCAGGGTCTGCAGGTGGTCGGAGATGGCACAACCCTGGGCAAGCAGCACCCACCAGCTCTCCTGCCACAGCTGCAGGTCATAATTCACCCAGTGGTTGAGGGTGCAGTGCTGGCCTCACAGGATCCCCAGGTGCTGCCACTGGTATCCCTCCTGGTTCTGGGTCAGCCTGCTGGCCCGGGTGTGGGAGGCTATCCTGGGCAGTGTGATGCGCCCTACACTTGCAGCTGCTGCGGCTGTGGAGAAACAAGAGAAGTGGTCAGTTCTCCCTGGGGACACAGTGGGTGAAGCCCAGCCCCCCTCTGCATGGCAAGAACGTCAGGTCTCCGCACCATCGAAGCCGATGTGCTTGCACACAGGCCATGTTCGGCATGTCCTGCTACTCCCAGGAGTGTGAGCTGGCCTGGGACTGCACCTATGCCCTCTAGTGTGCAGGTGAGGGGGGGAGGGGAGATGTGCCCTGCCTCTGCATAGAGGGGTCTCGTGGAGGGAGGGCATCATGAAGTGTCCCTTCCCGGGGTCAGGAGCATGTCATGTGCCTTCATACATACACATGTGTGGGTAACAGGCCAGGGCCCCTGTGTGGCAGCCAGCCAGGTTGCTGCATGCTCCATGGTCAGCAAGGCCCAGACGCGTGGTCCCTGGTCTCCCTCTCCTCCTCTTACCCCGCCCCACATAAGAGGACAGTGATGGCACTTACATGTCGAGGTTTCCCCAGCCTCGGATGACACCGGCAAGAGGCTTGCTGGGACGGCTCGGGGGTCCTGGGTGCACAGCATGCCATCCTGAGGTTCCTGGCCATCCTCTTCCTCCTCCTCCTCAGTGTCATGGGCAGGACCCTCTGCCACAGGGTCGATGAACACCTGGGGGACACGGACCATCTGACCCCCCCCCAGGATGCAGTCCAGGGCATCAAAATAGGGGCAGGGGTCTGGGTCAGCACCTGGTTGGGAGCTGCCCCCTGAGGCCCTGGCATAGGCCTGCCACAGCTCTTTTATCTTCATGTGCACCTGCTCCTGGGTGCACATGTGGCCTTGGATGGCCAGGCTGTCAGCCATCCGCCTGTAGATGGCCACGTTCCTGCACCTAGTGAGGAGATCGTGGACACTGGAGGCCTCCCCCCAAACCTCAATGAGGTCCACAATCTCCGCACTAGACGAGGAAGGCGCCCACCTTTTGTGGTCCCTGGCAGGATCCTGGGAGCTGCCAGCCTGCTCCTGGGGAGTGGTGGAGGGCTGAGTGCCACTGGGTTGCTGGCTCATGCTGGGCCAGGTACACGGACTGCTGGCTCTGTGCTGGCAGGCTTGCAGCTGGCACAGGCACTGTGGCCAGAGTCTACCCCTTTAAGGGCTTCAGGGTTGGGGGGGGGTGCGTGGGGGGAACAGAAGAGTTTTCCTTGTTGTGCCCAGAATGGCCACCAGGGCACCCTGGGAAGGGCTGGAGGCCCCCTATTTTGAAATAAGCATCTACACAGAGCTTATTTTAATTTAGCTATTTCAAATTTGGTGTTATTCCTCGTGGAATGAGGTTTACCAAATTCAAAATTAGCGCGCTGCTATTTTAAATTAATTTTGAAATAGCAGTTTGGCTGTGTAGACGCTAGGAAAGTTATCTCGAAATAACGGCTATTATTTCGAAATAACTTTGCTGTGTAGACATACCCTAATATACAGAAAGAATGTAGAGAAACTGGAAATAATCCAGAGATGGCAACAAAGATAAGCAGAGGAATGGAATGCAAACCATAAGAGCAAAGGCTGAATAAATGGGTATGTTTAATATGAAATAAAGAGATAAAGGGGGGAAAAGATAGAGGTCTTCATTTTCTTTCACATTACAGAGGGCAGGACACAAGGAATGTTCCTTCCAATCTTTTCCATGTATGTGCAGATTTTTTTCCGTCCATGTGAGGAAGCTTTGCATTCATTTTCTTTTACCTATAAGACATGTTACAAGCCTGAGCCAAAATATAAAATCAGACTAATCCCAATGTGACAGGGCATCTGCCCCACACTGGCCCTTTAAGGGGTTAAAACCCAGCCCAGGAGAGGGATGGAGTGGTGGAGCTCTGGAGCCAGCAGCTGTGGCTGGTATGAGCCAATTAGGGCCCAGCTGAGGACAGTATAAATAAAGGCTCCTAGAGGGGAGGAAGGATGGACGCCCTTGCTTTAGCTGAGGAGCAGGAGGGACCTAGCTGCCAGGGAAGCTAGAGGCTTCCTGATTTAGAGCAAGGCTGGGGAAAGGCAGGCAGAGCTGAGGAAACTCTGGCCAGGCAAGCTCCAAAGCTGTAGGGCCTGAAGAAAGGCTTCAGGGTACTAAGGCTGTGGGGAGGCAGTCACAATAGGCAAAGGCAGCAGGTCCAAACCCCCTTGCCAAGGATGAGTGGCCATTTCAGACTGCAGTTTGCCCTTGATGTAAGGGACTAGATGAAGACTGGCAGTGAGTCACTGAGGAAAGGTGGGCATAGGTGGTTGGGAGTTCCCTGAGGGAAAGGACCCCAGAGTGTTGGGGGCAATACCCAGGTGGGAGGATGCCATGGTCTGGGTTGGATGTGAGTCCTAAGACACAGAAGTAGGAGACTAACCAGTAACAGCAGGCGAGACACCAGCCAAAGGGATTGCTCTAGCACCAAAAGCTAATTCACCGAGTGGCCAGCAGTAGGCATCTATGGGATGAGTGTTTGCCCTGTTACACCCAAACATTAGGGAAGCTTGGATTCATATTCTATTCAGACCTATCACTATTTTAAAAGAGGATTAAGAACTGATTTTTAAAAGAGATACTAATACTAAAGAGATACAGGATACTAATCCTGTATCTTGATAGATATTATATGGATCTATATTTCATCTGCAAAATTTTAACAAGTAAAGGTATCTAAAAGTATTGTTTATCATCTTTCAAATTTCACTGGAAAATTCTTATAGGAGTTCGAGAAATATTATCTATAGCAGTGATTCTCAAACTTTTTGGCCCATGGACCACCTGCCTCAATGTAAACCTTTCCATGGACCACCAGTTGCTAATGGACACCTTTAATTACATAAATATGCCTGAGCCATATTGCTAGTGCTTCAGCTAAGGAGACTGGTTTAATTTAAATTATTAAACAGATTAAGTGCTTTAGATTTTGCATATTAGTTTATCAGACTTCATCTTATATTAAATAAAATATTAATTTATGTCCCAAACAAAAGGTTTCAATGTTCTCTTTATTTATGGAAGGTATAGGAAACCTTTTTTGTGTCAGCGGCCATTGACCCACAGAAAAATTAGTTGGGGACCACACAAGTGAGAAGCTAAAAAAACTCCTCAAAAAAACCCCCAACCCTCATTGATATGGCCCCCAACTGAGACACCTTACTTCTCTGGTGCTCCAGGAAGTATTGGGGAAGGGAAAAGGCAGGGAGGACTGAGGTTCAGGGCTTCCCATAGGCCAGTTTTACTTTTCTGAGGTTCCGGAGTTAGGGGATTTTATGTGGCTCCTTAGGCTTTGGGGTGGGGACAAAATGAGAGGTTCGCTGTGTGGGGCAGGACTGCCAGTGAGGGGGATAGGGATGGGTTGCAGGATCTGGGAGGTGGAGTGCAGAAGGGGGTGAGGTGCAAAGTCTTGGTGGGAGGTAGAATACAGAAGCAGGCTGGGGGCAGGGTGTCTGGCCAAGAGGGAGGGTGCAGGAGCAGACTGGGGATAAGGTGTCTGGCCAGGGGTAGGGAGATGGGAGCAGGGAGTCCATGGGGCTAAATCTGGGGGGCAGAGTGGCTGAGGGGGTTCAGGGAGATGGGGGCAGGGTACCCCTGGGAATAGGGCTGGGGTCAAGGTGTTCAGGGAAATGGAGTGGCAGGGAAGCTGGGTACGGTGCACCAAGGTGGAGGGTGAGTAGGTGACCCTGGCGTGTCCAGCCCTGTAGGGGATGGGGCCCCACAGGGGTCCAGTCCATGGTGCCCTTGGGGACCTAGTCAATGCTCAGCCCCTCCCCCCAAACCAAGTCCCCATGTGTGCAAAGCCCCAAAGGGCCCCAAGCCCCCACCTGCCTCCTGTGTGTGCAGGGTCCTCAGCCCCACCGTTGCCTCCTTTCACTGCTGTCGGGCATGGCACAGCCCAACCTGCTGCCGGGGAAGGGGGAATGCCGTCTGCTCACACACCATGTGAGTCCGCCCTGCCCGGCTGAGCCCCACACAGCCCAACCTGCTGCCTGTCCCGCCGGCCCAACCGAGGGATGTGCCGCTCTTACCATGGTGGCAGCACTCCTGCAGGTGTAGCTCCATGGCCCATGTGGGCAGGGAGAGGTAAGTTTACCTCCCTGCCTGCTGGCTGGAGCTAGTGTTGCAGACTCCTGGCTATGTGCCAATCGTGAGGATGCAGCAGCAGTGTGGGCTCCCCACTGCATAGGGATGGGGGTGACCTCCCCCTGCAAACCACCTGGAAGTGGTCCATGGACTGCACTTTGAGAACCACTGATCTATAGAAACCCAGTACTTTATACTACCTAAAGATTTATTCATCAGAAAATATATGTGATCATCTCAGCTATGAAAGGCTCAAGGTGTCACTGCAGATCCCACATCTATGGTAAACGGACCTATTTATCAAAGATTTCTATCAGTAAAAGGAATTTTTTAAAAAATCAAAGCAGTTTCATTCCTTAATTCTTCTCAAATTTATGTATGTCTACACAACAGAGAACAATTGAAACTGCCACTGTTGATTTTCCAGGGTTCCAATTAATGGGTCTAGTTAAGATAGCTAACTCAAATTGAGAGGGGCACTCCAGTCGATGCCAGTAATCCTGCTTCCAGGAGGAGTAAGGGAAGTCGAAGGGAAAGTGTTCTCACTTCGACTTCCTGCAATGTGGACAGCGTCAAAAGTCGAGTTAAGGTACTTCAACTTCAGCTACACAATTAATGTAGCTGAAGTCGTGTATCTTAATTCAACCTTGTTCCATAATGTAGACATACCCTTACAGTCCATGGCACTTCGTTGTTGGTCTTTCTGTTAAGCCTCCAAAATACAGTCATGCTGTGAACAGAAATTACTCCAGTTCTAGGCTTGAGTTATTTTCCTGTTTTGCCAATGGCCATAGAGTTGTGGTGATAAGTGATCATGGCAGCCAGTAATCTTGTGTCTTCGTGTCTTGTTGTTTTCATCTCATTTCACTTTAAACTTAATCCTGCATCCTGATCCAAGTTTAATGAAGTCAACAAGAATTTTTTCATCTACTTCGGTAGACTTTGGATCAGATCCAGAATTGCTAGTTTATTTACTTATTTGTTTTTAATGTACAGACAATACAAGATTCTTTCTAGCTCTTAATTTTCTCATAAGTTAAGTCTTGACAGAGATATTTATTGTCTCTCATTGTTCCATAAATACCAGCAATTGCATAGTAGCGGCAGCTAGCCCCACTTTTCAGTTCTTAGCAATAATCATCACAATACGAGATTATGATGTAAACTGAAGCAAGACAAATGGAACAGATAATGTTCTGAATGTAAAGCAAACTTAATAACTGCAAAACATGGATAAATCTTTCCTTCCCAGAAAATAATAACTCAAGTTGGTTCAATTATTCATCAACTGGTTAATTTAGGCCTTGTTTCTAATTGTGAAGCATTTCCTAGCTGATCCTGATTTCTGCAAACATACCATTTCCTCATACTTCTGAATGACAATTAAATGCAGCCTGGGAGATGTTTTCAAACTATTTATATTAACAATTATCTAGTATGGTTTGGAATGTCTGTTTTTTCTCAGTTACATGGCATTTTTTTGCCACCTGCCTGGACAGTTGAAATTTATAAGCAAGAGAATAAATAGTGTGACAATATTCCTGAACAGTGACTATTCAAGGTACAAGTGGTCAAACAGAACATCTGTTCAGAGTTCAAACAATTATGGATGAACATTATTTTACACTGCTTAGTCACAGAATTTGTGCATGGATGCCAATTCTGTTCCCACATTAGTATTAAAATCAGAGTGACTTTGTTTAAGTTGGCAGGAATATTTTAAATTTACGTTAGTGCAACTGAGAGGAAAATTTTATCGTGTCATCTGAAACTTTCTGATTGCTTTGAATTCATGATTCTCAGTTGACTGTCATCTGAAGAAGTGGGCTGTGCCCACAAAAGCTCATGATCTACATGTTTTGTTAGTCTATAAAGTGCTACCAGACCATTTATTGTTTTTTAAGTTTATCAAATAAAGGATCTGCTAAAAAACAACCAACCAAAACAGGAATTCTGTATCCCCACCATACTTCAGCCCCCGCTGCCTCAAAAGTGCTCCCAATAAAGAGGGTGGGGTAGAGATTTTCCAGGAACTGCAAGGAAAAGATCCCCTCTTGGCAAGCTCCCTGGGGTGGAAGAGAGTTATGGTACTGACTTCTCCCCACATGATAGACTTATATATGGGTGGGACTTCAGCAGAGTGGAGGGACCACTTACTTCTCATCCTCACCACCTGATTGGCCCATTCATGGGTCACCTGGACACTTCAGGGCATGAAGGCAATCCTGTAAGGCCATGTCTACACGAGGAAACTATTTTGAAATTAGTAAATTTGACTTAACTCTTTATTTAACAAATTCAAACTAGTGTGTCTATACTATGGGAAAGGTTCAAAATTAATCTGAGGCAGGCTCCGTTAATCTGGACACACTACCCCAGACTTAGAGCCCCAGGAAGCACTGGGGAGTAATTAGTTCAAATTACTCTGGGGAATAATTATTTTGAAATAGAAGCACTGGAGTATCCACACTACCATTATTTCAAAATAACCATTTCAAATTAGTGTTACTCCTGATGAAAAGCAGGAGTACAGATTATGAATTCTGTGCCCTGTTATCATATATATAGTAGCCCAATGTCTGTGCCTCTGTAACACTGTAGTGTTACATGTTGCCTGCGGGGAGCGCTGTTGCCTCCCGCCGTGGTGCTCAGCTGACTTCTGCGCCGCTCAGCCAGGCTGCCACGGGGGAGCCCAAATGGCCGCTTGCTCCGCTTGCTCCCCCGCGGTGGCCTGGCTGAGCGGCGCAGAACTCAGCCAAGCACCACGGTGGGAGGCAAAGGGGGGCGGGGCAGTGACATGCGGCATGACAGTGGCTCTAGGCCCCGCCCCCTGTCTGTGAACATCACCGCCCCACCCCCCTTTGCCGAAAGCCACGGTGGGAGGCGAAGGGTGGTGGGGCAGTGATTTACACGCCCAGGGGGCGGGCCTGGACAAGCGTGCATCCCCAACAGAGACAGAGGAGAGCGGAGAGAGAGTGAATGGCAGGAGGGGAGAAGAGAAAGAGAGAGAGAGAGAGGCAGAAGGCGGAGGAGAGCTGAGAGAGAGAGGAGGAGGCAGTAGGAGGAGGAGAGACAGAGCGAGAGACAGAGCGAGAGACCGGAGGCTCAGGAGAGAAGACAGACATGGAGGAGAGACCTGAAAATCCCATCTTACGATGGGCTAATTGGCTAGTTTCTAAATAAAAGGTTTGGTAGTGTGGATGCTCCACTTATAAATTCAACCTGGGGGCCATTATTTTGAAATAAAGTCCAAGTGTTGACCAGGGCTAAGAGAGGAAACTTAAATTGAACTTTAGGTGAGGGCTGCCATTTCTGCCTAGTTTATTTTTCCACCCTCTTTTTCGTTGTAGTTTCTTCTTCTCTTGCTTATTTCTCTTTTTGCAATGGATTTTATCCATTGCTCTTCTAAGGGGATAGAAAGAATGTTTCCCACACCACAGAAAGGCAACCTCACCATTCTGTTAGCTGCCATTCTCAGAAGTATAGAAAATTTTGCAAAGCACACACCAGTTTGTAGCAGGTGTACAAAGCAGGTCACTCTTTGTACTCTCAGTTCTCATATGAGAAAATGTTTAAAAGTTCATGATCCCCAAATTGATTTTTGGGGGGAGGGGAGGATATAGCCTCATGTTAAAAACTGTTGCCTTTTGGTCTTTCTTTTTAACTGAACTGGACTTATCCTTCCAGATAGCTTGTGCAGTTATGAACTGCATGTCAGGGTATGTCTACACAGCAGGGCTAAACTTGAAATAAGCTATGCAACTTGAGCTACACTAATTGTGTAGCTAAAGTCAAAATATCTTATTTCGAATTTGGGAACATCTTCATGGCACTTATTTCAAAATAGAGCACTCTTCCTTTGACGTCCCTTGCTCCTCTTACAATGAGGGTTACAGGAGTTGGAGCAAGCAGTCCTCCAGCTCAACATTCTTTTGACAATATGTCAAAATAACTGCTTGTGTGTAGACACAGACTATGTTATTTTGGAATAACATCCATTATTCCAAAATAACACTGCTGTGTAGACGTACCCTCAGTGTCCTCCCCTGTCGACAAAAGAAGCCCTTAAATTTGGGACTCTCTTTTTCATTATAGCATCTGGGACAACACATGGTTTACTTTATGACTGTATCACTCAGGAAACATCTTGAACTCCTGTGAGTCAGCATGAAAGCAGCTGAATCTGTTTCAGTTGTGATATTATTTACTGAGTTATTTTATTTATAAAGCATGATATACGTTATAAGCTATTCGGGCAAACACTGTCTTTTTATTAACATGTGTACAATATAGCACATAGCACAATGAGGATATGAGAATATCTAGATATTAATATAAGAGAAAAAGATAGCCCTACATTTATACCACAAATTAATGGAACAATCAAGATCATTCATCCAGTCCAAAAACCAGATTAATAATACATTAACAGTACAAAATTAATAACTCTGTCCTACCACCACTAGCTAGAGCTGGTCAAAAAATTGTGTGCATGTAATTTTCCTGTTAACAAAATGTGTTTTTATCAAAATCAGCAACAATTTCCTGTGGATATGTTGATATTTGAGGAACTCTTGTAATGTTCTAACAAAACAAAATAATGTTTTCTTCTATTCAGAATTTGTAAACAAACATACATTTTTATGTTAAGACCCTCTTTCACAACAAACAAAATTGTTTTTAAAAATAAAATAAGTGTTTCTTTGCAGTTATATTTACATTTGTTTTCATCTTGAGCACATTGGAAATGTCAACATTTCCTGTAGGATGGAAATAACCATTTCTAAATAACTTCAACAGTGAATCTCAAACTACCTATGGAAAATCATGGGATCTGCCGAGTGCTTGAAAAATTAACAAATCTCGATTCTGTGAAGACTATGCAGTGGTGCAAATCACAGATAATGTTCATGTATAATTTTTTCTTGATCCTTAGCTGAAATACAGTTGGGCTTTCAAGATGCTAGGCTCTCCTTGGAGAAACTCAATATCCACTTTGCAGCCTAACACTATTTGGGTTGCCAACTTTCTAATCACACAAAACTGAATACACATGCCTCATCTGTGACCCACTCCTTCACTAAGACCCTGCCCTGTCCCACCTCTTCTCCAAGGCCATTTCCCCTCTCGCTTCATCCCCCTCCCTCTGTCCACTCTCACTCCCTTTCAGCAGGCTGGGAAAGAAGGTCAGAGTTTAGAAGGGGAGTGAGGGTTCCAGATGTGGGGGGGGAGATCTGGGGTGGGGTTGGGAATTAGAGGTTTGGGGTGCTAAAGGGGCTCAGGACTGTGTCAGGGGATTGGGTTATGAGAGTTACAGGCCCTAGGAGGGAGTTTGGGAGCAGAAAGGGAATCCAGGCTGGGACAGGAGGTTGAGGGTGCAGGGACCTGGTGACATATACTATTCCTCCTAGTAGCCACCAGATTCCTGTGCCACTAGAAACGTGGTGGGCAGCCAGGGTGACTCCATATGCTGTCCTTGTGCCCAAAGGCACCACTCTTACAGCTCCCATTGGCCTCAGTTCCCAGCCAGTGGGAGCTGTGGGGGTGGTGCCTGAAGGTGTGAGGGAAACATGTGGAGCATCTCTGACCCTAAGCCTAAAGGCCACAGGAACCTGGTGGCCAATTCTAAGAGCCACATGGATCCAAGATAGAAGGAAATCAGCCTTAGCTCCAAGTCCCCATTGTGACGCCAACCAGACATTTAATGACCTGGTGGGCATTGCTGACTGGAGCCAGGAGGATCCCTTTTCAACTGAGTATTTTGTTTAAAAAAAACAGACACCTGAGAGCCCTAAACACTATGTACCCCTAAACAGTCTTATGGTTTGGCTGATCAGCCAGACCCTGATAGTATGTGTTGATAAGAATACCATAGACTCACAAAAGAATATTTTAGTTAATATCATTGTCAAGGCTGTTCCCCACTCTGGCACTTAGAGTGCAGAAGATGTAGGACAACAAGAGACCTTAAAAATACCTTGCCTCTGTAGGCTTCTGCTTAAAAACACCCCAAGATCACAGACCTTGGGAGGAAGCTACCACCACCAAAGTGAAAAACAAAACTCTTTCTTCTTGAGCTCAGGAAGAAATCACTGGGTAACTTCTCCCAGAGGGTTCCCCAAGCTCCTTTACCACAAGAGGGCTTGAAAAAGAAAAAGAAAAAGAAAACAAAGTGCAGTCTCTGATAGCTGACCTCTCAGTCTTAGGCATGCATACACAAACTTCCTATTACCTTCCAGGACTCAAGAATCAGGTGATTTTATTTACAAAACATGATATACTTGGTAAAGCATATTTGGTTGCCAGGTATTATGAAGCAACTGAGAAAAGAACAGATTAAAGCAGTGTTTCTCAAAGTGGTTCGTGAAATCACTTTGAGAAACCAGTTAACTGGCTCTTATAGTTTGTTTATTTACTGGCTCCATGGCCATGGAGCTTCGCAGCTCCTATTGGCTCCAGTTCACTGTTTGCATCCAAGAGAAGCCATGAGAAGTGGTGTGGGAACCGGCTGGGCTGCTGTTTCCTGCAGCTCCCCTTGGTTGCAAATGGTGAATTGGAGCCAATAGGAGGCACGAGGCTCTGTGGCTGTGGTGCCAGCAAGTAAAAAACTGGAACAGCCAGTTAACAGGTTTCTCAAAGTGATTTTGCAAACCACTTTGTGAAACACTGGATTTAAGCACAGATGATTGCTTCCCTGGAATTCAACTTTAGTTACAGTGTGTGTAGGGGGGAGAGACATATGGACCCATCACAGAGGAGTTTAACCAAACAACAAAACAACACTGATCAAGTGGGTCAATTGTGGTTCAATTCATCTTTTCCCCCCAGCTCCTGTTTTAAAACTCCCACAAAGAAAAGCAGCAAAAAAATTCCCTTTCAATTCACATCTCAACATTTTCTTCCCATTGGTTCTCCTGGCTCCCTGCCAACATTTCCTAGCTACCTCGGTTTAACCCTTTAGTTACTGAATGCTGGGATGTTTAGAAGAAGGCAGCACTCCTCCTATCCATCACAGTTATGTTAAGGATTTTTTTTTCAATTTGTCTAAATGGAAAGATGGTTGAAAAGACTTGAAAAAGAAAATAAAAGATCCCTCCTGGACCCGATTTATCTTTGCTCATTTCTGAAAATGAACCTGAATTAAACTGATTTCCACTCTGATTATGTTTGATACATTAAGAACATAAGAACATAGGAATGGCCACAATGGGTCAGACAAATTGTCCATTTAACCCAGTATCCTATGGTTGCTGATGCCAGGTACCCAACAGGAAATGCACAGAATGGGTAATCATTAAGTGATCCATCCCCTGTTGCCCATTCTCACATTCTGACAAGCAGAGGCTAGGGACACAATTTCTGCCTAGCCTAGCTAATAACCATTGATGGACCTATCCTCCGTGAATTTGTCTAGCTGTATTTTGAACCCTGCTATAGTCTTGGCCTTCACAACATCCTCTGGCAAGGAGTTCTACAGGTTGACTGTGCATTGTGTGACGGAGTACTTTCTTTTGTTTGTTATAAACCTACTGTCTATTAATGTTATTTAGTGACCCCCTTGTCCTTGTATTATGGGAAGGAGCAAATAACGTTTCTTTATTCACTTTTTCCCAGTCATGATTTTATAGACCTATATCATATCCTGCCTCTGTCATCTTTCCAAACTGAAAGGTCCCAGTCTTATTAATCTCTCCTCATGACAGCTGTTCCATAACCTTAATCATTTTGTTGCCCTTTTTTTCAATGCCAATCTCAACAGAGTTTCTGATTAGCTACAAGAAAATTAAATACTTAGTAGTGCCACTTAACTCAAAATATAAGCAATTTCGTATTGTCTCTTGCTTTCCAAATGACTATTGCTATGGTAATAGCTGGAGAAGGGAAAGCAAACTGGCTTACAGATTTCAGTGAAAGGTCATTGTAGACTGTTTACCTTGTATTTCTCTGCATATTCTATTAATGCACACACATCTTGCTGTATAAGGAACCACTCAAATTCAACTTATACAGCAGTAATTAATGTTTCAGCAGGTTTGAGCTATCTGCTTCATTTCATATGGTATTTCAACAAGTTATTAGTCCTCTGAAATGTATTCAGTGCTCCTCTTGGCCTGAAAGAGCTAACTAAGTTGCAGGCCCCAGATGTTATATGCCACTTAGCTAAGGTCTACACTAAGGGGGAAAGTCGACCAAGGAAATACAACTCTAGCTATGTGCCTAGCATAACTAGAGTTCATCTACATTAGGTCGAATTTCTGCAGAGTCCTCACGGTGGGAGGTAAATGGGAGAAACTCTCCTGTCTACTTCCCTTACTTCTTGTGACCTGGTGTGCTAGAGTTGAAGGTGACACTCTCAGCAGTAGATTTAGTGGATTCTTCCTAGACAGGCTAAATGTAACCCAGGGAGATCAATCTCCACAATATCAATCACCTGCTTATGGGAGACGAGCCCTTATTGTAGTGTCAGAATTAGACTAATTCATTGTGAACAAATTATTACAAAAGAAAGGTAGCCCAGCTTTTTATTCATGAATTGTCACTTGACAGATTTGGATGTTTAGTTTTTTGTTAGTTCTAATTGTTGAATGAACAGCTTTTACAAACATATTTTTAATGTGGATGATTGAATAATCAGTCCATTATTTCCAATCTGATATTTAAAGTCACATGGCATTTATTCTGCTATAGGGTTAGATGACATAATTCACTACATGACTGTATTCTTCTCAAAAGAAATATTGTTTGATGAGTAAGTACATTTAATTTCTTAATTAAATAAATTGTTACCATGGGGCAAAAAAAGCTTTCCTTGAACAGTCAAATGAATAAAAGGAGTCATTGCAATGTTCATGAGTAAAAATGGGTGTCAATAGGCTGAATTAAATTCTGTTTTCCAGTCTGTTAGTGTATATCTTTTTATGCTATTGGATGAGGCCTAGCTACAATGCAATTGCTATTGAGAAAATCACTGATGGTCAATTCTAAACCAATTCATTATGGGTACGTCTATACTAGCCCCCTAGTTCGAACTAGGGAGTCTAAGGAGGGTGACCAAAATTGCAAATGACACACGGGATTTAAATATCCCACGCTTCATTAGCATGTTCCTGGGCGGTCGCCATTTTGGAAACTGACTAGCCCGGAATAACTGCCCGCGTCTACACGCGGCAATGAAACGGGAGTTCGAAGTAAACCCCTAACTTGAATTAGCTGTTACTCCTCATGGAATGAGGTTTAACAGCTAATTCAAGTCAAGGGGTTTACTTCAAACTCCTGTTTCACTGCCGTGTGTAGACGCGGGCAGTTATTCCGGGCTAGTCAGTTTCCAAAATGGCGACCGCCCGGGAACATACTAATGAAGCGTGGGATATTTAAATCCCGCGCTTCATTTGCAATTTCGGTTGCCCTCCTTAGACTCCCTAGTTCGAAGTAGGGGGCTAGTGTAGACGTACCCAAAGTGCTATGAATCTATACATATATGTATATTGTCAATGAAGATGAGAAATGGAGGCAGAGATGGCACAGCAGAGCTCCCTCGAGTGGTGCAGCTGGGAGTTTGGCTTGGGGGAGCAGAGTGGGCTGGGGTTGGATTGTTCAGCTTCCTACCTCCATCGTGCAGTGGAGTGACTCTACTGGGAGAAGGCAAAGCAGAGCACGTTGTGGCTTCTTTGTTCTGCTTCCTGCATCTCCTGCAACCACTGGTGAGTGTGTGTGAGGGCCTGCCCCCTACTTTCAGTGCCAGGTGCACTGGTAATCCCCTTTGGGGCCCCACAAAACACAGGGCCCAGGGCAGCTTCCCCAAACTATTCCATGGCCTGACAAGTTTGACCCTATTAAAATAGGGTCAGGACCCACTTTTGGATCCCAGACCACAGTTGGTGAACTGGTGGCTTAGTGAATTGATCTGAGAAGTTGCAGATTCTCTCTTCCCCTGAGGTGGATGGAGGATTTGAACCAGAGTTTGAAATTCACATTTTCAAAGTGTCTTACAGCATGTTACTGCTGATGTAGATATTTTGTTCAGAATTGTTATTGTGCATCTATAAATCTCTGGAGCAGTCATAGTTTAGCAGGTCAATAATTTGCTGCTTTGAAAACATCCCAGGTGAGTCCCTTAGCCACTGGGATAAAAGTTATGAGGGAGCTTTAGCCACCTCCTTCAATCCCACTGCTTCTTGCTAAAATGGCATGAGGTGCCTAACTCCAAAAAAGCTCCTCTTTGGGAATCACAAGCAGAAATAGATGACTCCCCACATTCCAGATTTGTGTGCCTACCTCTGTGAGAGGAGTGGGCTTAACGACATCTCTGGTCAGCATTTCCTATTGGCCTGCATGACAGCTTTTGTGAATGGCAGTCTAATGGAGTGTCCACACTGCCAAGCCCATGATTTCCAAGTAACAGGCTGTTGTTTTCAAAATCTGGACTCCTGCTTTCCTCAGGGAATAACACTTATTTTGAAATAGTTATTTCAAAATAGCATTAGTGTGGATACTCCGGTGCTGCTATTTCGAAATAACTACTCAAAGAGTAATTTGAAGTAATTACTCCCCAGTGATTCCTGTGGCTCTAAGTCAAGGTAGTGTGTCCACAATAACAGAGCCTCCTTTTGACAAATTTTGAGGTTTTCCCATAGTGTGGACATGCTATTTTGATTTTGTTATTTTGGGAGTTATTAAATTTATTTGAGTTATTTCAAAATAGTTTCCTAGTGTAGACATGCCCTTTGATGCCTATATTACTCCATTCCATTCATTATGTAGGCTCTGAGACAACTAGGTCTGGCTTTGTGGATCACAGTGATTTTCCCAGGTGCCCCAGGATTAGAAGCTGTGACTGTCAGCATCACAATGCCTAAACCCTTTTGTGCATTTTGGCCTCAATGACTGAGATGTTCACATTTTCAAAGTAGCTAACAGTATGTTGCTTCTGATGTAAATGCTTTGGTTAGCATTGTTATTGTGCACCTGTAAATCCTCAGGAGCAGTCATGGTCTGGTAGGTCAATAATCTGCTTTTTTGAAATATCCCTAAAGTACGTATTTACATGAGAGTGTAATAGCTCCAAAGAAGCAATCATGACTGAGCAAGTCAATAACCCACATTACAAAAAATCCAGAGAAGGTTACACTGTATTCTAACAACTTGCATCAAGACCAAATCATCTCTATTAATCTATTTTATGTTACTTTTCATTTTAAACTACACAGGCAGGGACTGAACATAAACATATTTGAAATTTAAGTAAGCATCCCAATCCAATTTCCAAGAAAGTCTATAGAAAGATCCCTAACCCCAGTCTACATTAGGAGATAAGTTCTAATTAAGAGATGCAACTTCAGTTATGTTAATTGCGTAGCTTAAGTTGAAGTATCTTAACTTGTATTTTAGCACTCTGCATGCAGTGGGAAGTCGAAGGGAGCACACTCTCCCTTTGACTTCCCTTATTCCCTGTAGAAGCAGGACTATCGGCATTGGTGAGAGTGCCCTCTCAGTTTGAATTAGCATGTCTTCACTAGACCTGCTCATTTGGACCCCAGAAAATCGACTGCAGCTGCTTCAATCTTATCTGGAGTGTAGACGTGGCCTAAGTGATTAGTGGAGCTGGAGCTGTTCTAAATTGCACAGGGCACTGAGAAAGGCCAAAAGAACAACAGTGACAATCTGTGATTTTGCCTTTAATTCACTCCACCTCCCCGAGGTGATCTGCAGGATGGTAGGTCAGGCAGATTAGATGTCACAAAAGCAAGATTAATGTATTGTGAGAATGGGATAAATGGATAGGTGTTATGTTTTCTAAAAGGCAGGCACTGGCACTATATTAGCAAAAAAGGCTGGTTAAGAAAGAGCTCCCATGACCTTCCATCTTGGTGCTTGCTTGCTTGCTTGCTTTTATTTATTTCAGATCATAAGTATGTTTTGCAGTATTAAAGAACCTTTTTTTTTGTTCAGAGACAGCGATAAGAAGTTATAAGTGGTATTAAAAATCTTCCTTTATACTAATATGTTAAAACTAAATTTCCATTATTGATTTGAATTTACAGCACAGAGCCCAGGGACAGAGGGTCCCCGTCCTAGAGTTAAAAAACACTTAACTAATACAGTAAGACTGACCATGAATATAAGCAACTTAGCTCTTACCTTACTCACTCCTCAACAGCCTGAGAAAAATGTAGGACCCTTGTAGTACTTCTGGGTGGGGAAGGGGCCAGGTCAAGGTGTAGGCAGAAAAATAGCATCAGTCCTTGACCATCACAATCCCTACTAGAAACAGTCATCTGTACCTGTAATCCAAATAATATGTTCTGATCACAGACTTCTATGTATTTGAATTTGCATGATAATTAACTGGGAACATTTGTATTAGGTATCTTCAGATTTGTTTAATTTTATCCACATCTTTTAGATGGTATTGTGGTTTCCTTTTATGGGATGACATCATGGCAAATGAGTGCCTTTGGAACACCTTGAGTACTTTTTGCACATAAACTGCCATTTGTAACCATTTTCAGACTTGGCCCTTGTATATCCTGCCTTTCCTGAAAGTTTCCATTCAGTATCTCCCTGGAGGTTTGCCAGAAGGAAGCAAATTCTTATTCTACTTTAAATGCTTCACCTCATATACATGCATGTGTGTAATAGGCAATAGATCTGAATTTAACTTTTACAGGCCGATGAGCTAGGCATATCTGTCTCACTGATCCATTAGACTTTGGGGAACACAGATCACTGTAGCTGACACACTCTGTTGATGCCTTCCTATTCTGCTAATACTGAGCTTCTAACTGACATCAGCATTGCGTGGCAAAATTGCTTCTAAACAGCTGCACATTTGAACAGGCTTAAATGATGGGTTCTGGTAAATTGGTGAAGCATAAGTTTGTGGACGCATAAATTAACCTGGCCAAAAGCCAGCTTTCAGGAAATCCATTCTTATTTAGCTGCCTAAAGCAAATGTATCTAATGCTGAAGGGAAAGGAGGGAGGACTCTTATTTAGTGTTCTATTTGAACCTTACAAGCTATGTGCATCATTGGTTTCTCTAAGCCCATGGACTGAGCGGCTCCGCACTGACCTACTACCTCAGAACTCACAGCTGCTCGGCTTTACTTTCTCAGTGCTCAGTGAACTGAAAGGACTCTTTGGAACTCCTGCCTGATTTTCACTGCCATCCTATGGCAGTACAATATCCATCGCTGTTTCCCTTTCATTGAAACACATCATTCATTTTCCCCCCGTTTCTCACCCACATCAGCCCACACAGGCTTCATTATCTTGCCTTTTTCACAGAAATTACACTTTTGCAGCATTAATGCAGCTAGACAACTTAGATTTCGATAGCCCACAAAAAGAAATCTACAGCAAAATATGTGTGCAATCACATAATATTAAGGATGCCACTGAAATCTCACTGGAAAATTTCATAGTGTTTTTTTTTTTCCTCATTCAGCCATCTTTTAAAGAGCTAAAACCATCCGCTACAAGACTGTGAAATATTTTTCATTCTCGTGAATCACACAAAACTGAGATGACCTTGCAATCAGAAGATAGGATACATTGCAATGTACATCTTTTTTATTGCACTTTGGAGTTGGATAAGCTTTAATATAATTACATTTGTGAATATTGGCTTTCTATTTTTCCCCAATGATAAATGCTCCATCTAGTGGTCCGAGCACTGGTGAAAGTTATCACAGGTAGAATTCCTTTAAGATTCTTTTAAAAAATGTTCTTTATGAACAAAAATTAGAGAGTGAAATAGACAGTTTCCACATTGCCAGAACATATATAACATTAAGCAATAATTATTGTATTATAAGGTATCCAGAGGCATTATTCTTCTCACAAGGCAATACATCTATTAAGATAGTCAATTGTTGCCATGGTAAAACATCATACATTTCTAGCAACTACCTAAAATAACTGCTGATCACAATGTAACTATTGTTTTCAAAGATTATTATAATTTCTTTTTTAAAATTTCACAATTAATATATCAGTCATGGCTTTACAACCTGTCAAAATGTCTATGTAAGTGTGATGATCAGACAAATGTTTATTGCATTTTTCTCTTTATAGTGAATGTTTACTATATTGTATAAAATATCTAATTGAAATGCATTTATATAGATAGATAGATAGATAGATAGATAGATAGATTTTTGCCTTGACCAATAGATATTTATTTAATCTAATGTATACTGTGAATATTAGTGAGATCATGATGCTGGAAATATGTACTGTGGAGATGTGACATGTCTATGAATCTTAGTCATTACTCCTGTCATTGTTTATAATGTGATTTTCAGCATGGCTAAGCACTCAATGCCCTGATGAAAGAAAAATGCAATATTAAATTAAAAAGTATAAAAGAAAAGAAAAGCTAGTTCTGAATGCTAGGGAGTGATGCACCCTTATATGGTAATGAATATTTCAGGGGAAAATGGTACATTCACCTACAATGTCACCTACTCACCAAGGTTCTCTCCTCAGCAGTGTGATTGAGAGCTGTCATGCATGACAAAAGCTTAAACAGATCTGACAAGTCATGCTTAAAATAATGTGACGACACTAGGGAGTGCAAAATTCATATCACCGAGGAAGCACTAGCAAATTATTATTGCTAGGGAAGCCTTTAAGATTTTACACAAAACAAAAACAAAAACAAAGCAACAGCATTTTCTACCTCCTTTAAAATCCTTGAACTTTCTGGTTGAAAAACAGATTAGCTGTTTCTATTAGATTTTACCTTTTTTTCATATTATTCTTTTCTTGTGACTAAATTAACCTAAATTTATGTGCTACAAATAAACAAAATCAAGGCCTGTATATATTCACTGGCAGCAATTTTATATTGTGATTACAAAACAGCATAATTATGTCTCTGTTGTTTAAACTCCGTTTTGATGCATGGCACTGCAGCCAGGCAGAAGTGCAATGCTGGCTTATCAGGAACTTGTGCTGTGTTTTGTGATGTAATGTGGTCTAAAATATCTAATACATTAGCATTCTGCTCCAGCCACACATACATAATGCTGCAGACTCTATAGCTTTCAAAGCCAAAGACATAAACAGGCTTTAGTGTCCTGAGTAAAAAGCATTTGGGAGTTGACGGCCCTATTCATTGATATAGTCATCTTTGTTTGCTGAGCGTGAGAGGATACTTGCAGAACAGAAAAGACCACTTTCAACATTCATGAGATTGGACATTTTTCATGAATGACTCATAAAATGTATGTTTTGTATATGGAAAAGCCAATTGAAGGAAATATAAGTTTAATATAAGCTTAGCTAAATTTCTTACAAAATGGTTGGTGTTATATTAGCGTGCTCAAGTACATCTCATGAAAGAAAAAAAAGACTAAAAAACAGGGAATCCATGAAAGTTTTGGTTTCCCCCCTCTCTTTTCTTACTCTATCCTTCTGTTTGCTCTATCTTACAAGGTATACTTTTAATTACTTAGTTTCAGGTCACGTATATAACCAAACATTATAATTCAGGATTTGCATGGTCAGTCATTACAAATCAGACATTTCAAAATACAGAGAAATGTTTGGATTTGATTTTACCACAGTGAAGAAAATGTAGTCATGAAAGGCCTGTAGAAATGTGTCTGCATTTCTATTTAATTCATGATTTCTTAACATGTAGTTAAGAAAAAAAGAGAGATTGTCCCAAATTACAATATGTGAAATCAAAATCATGCAGTTTGCAAAACTGAAAATTGGAGACAAATATGAACTTTCCCAAAAGTCTGAATATATTTGGATTTGGTATTTTAGTGTTTTCCCCCAGCATAAAGATCAGACTGAATCACAATTTTTTAAATGAGAAACAGACCCATATCTGAACATCCCCAAGTCTGGAGGAAAGATTCAAAGCCAATGATCCAACTTGGGTTTACCTCTAAAAAAACTGAAGGTGAAACCATATTTATTTTGTATAATGAAGACCATAGCCATGCATTTACTGTGGCCATGACAGGGACAATGGCAGAACTATACAAAATGTTATAAAGGTATATTATAGAAATTTGGAATAGTAATAAACACATGTTCAGCTCTAGTAACTTAAACAGATATTGGGGACTCTGTGGGCACATGAAACTGTCTTTCCAAGTCAAGCATTAGCAGAGCTGATCCATACTCTCTACCTTTAAGATTAGTGTGTCTAGGGTTTGACGTGGGACCAGCACCTGAGGTTCTTTGTTATAAATGAAACTGTCCCATTGGCTTAAATAGTCTTTAATTCATGTCCGTGAGCCCTTGCCTTATGTCAGGTGGATCTGTATACAAAAGAAATGAGTGAAAAAATTGCTCAAAATGAAGTTGACTGTCTTTTATCATATTTGAAATGCCATTATCTGACCATTTTGTCTTTGTTTAGTTGTTTGGTTGTGGGAGACAGAGGTTGTTTGTTAATTGTTCAGTTAATGTTCTGATTCAACAGTCCATTCCACAATCCATTTGGCTATTCAGCACTTTGTAGAACTGGAATGGATATACATACTTTTCCAAACTAAAGCCATGGGTGATGAATGGAAGGGTACGGGGTAGGGACACATGTGCCTCAGATGGCATGGTGGGAAGAGCAAGTGGCCAGCTAGCAGCTGGTGGTGGGGAGTAGTGGAAGGGGTCTGGAGCCTTCAGCAGAGGTCCGGCCTCCCCTACGCACTCACAGGCAGCGGCAGAGCAAGTGAAGCAACATGGCCCCAGCCTGCTCCTCTGGCCGTGTCACTTGTGGGGAGTGGAAACTGACCCTCACTCATCTGTGGGAAGTGGAGCAACATGGGGGCCACATTGCTCCACTTACCCTGCCACTGCTGGTGAGTGCGGGGGCAGGGTGTAGACACCTGCTGCTCCCCTTCACCAGTTCCTCTGACTAAAACCTACATGTTTTATGTGGATCTAGAAACAATGAGACTCAAATATTGCAATGTGATTAAATTCAGGGGCCACAATCATAGGTGCTGGAACTAAGGGTGTCGGGGGGTGCTGCAGCGCCCCCTGGCTTGAGGTGGTTTCCATTATATTCAGGGTTTACAGTTTTGCTCAATGGCCCTCAGCACCCCCTACTATACAAATTGTTCCAACACTCCTAGCTATAATCTTATTTAACAGTTTTTACCTAACTGGAGTAAGTATCAGTGTTCCCTGCAAGCTGTAGCTTGTGTGGCCACTCAGGAGAGATTTGAATTCTGCCCAGCTGATTAGATGATCACCCACAACAAGGTTTTTTGTTTCTACTGATGCTGCAGATTGAAACATGCCTTGGAGCACACAACATTTATTCTGCATGTGGATGGAAAAAAATACACACAGAGATGGAAAAACTCCACAGCATCTGAAATTACACAGAATTGCCCCCATTGAGGATTTCTATTGGAACCAATTGCTCCAGTGTACTATAAACCCAAAGGTGAGCCTCACTAACTTTCATGGGTGGTAGATAACAAAGGCCAGGGGAGATAAACCCTTCGGAAAGCAGGCCACTGCCCTGCTCACGATCTACCCTGAGGCCATCCTTTTGTCCCCTAAAGTCAGTGGAAGATCTGCTTTGGCCAGCAGGCTATAGCTGGGGTTCAGATGGAGGGGTAGCTTGGGCCAGTGAGCAGTTCAGATTGGCTGGCAGCCTGGGGTAACTCAGGTCAGGAGTTTGGGAGGTTGGGCTGGTTTGGCTAGGGTTCCTTTGGCTGCGGGGGAGGGACGGCTCGGGGATATGGTGTTTGAGGAGTGGCTCAAGGAGTGGGGCCAGGAACTGGCCTTCCTGAAGGCACAATTGATGTGCCACCAATACCTCATTTTATAAAATCATAGGCTTCGAAGGAATCTGAAGAGGTCATCTAGTCCTGCATTTACGGCAGGACAAAGTTTTATCTCAATTTTATTCCATCAGATATTCCAAATGATCTTGACTGTAATCCACAGTCCTGACCTGTCCTTTATGCTGGATGTAGAAAAGGTGATGATGGACAACATACTGCATACAAGATAGAGAGAGAAATCATCTCCTCATGCATTGTGAGTGCTTATAAATAATCCCTAACCTACCTATTTCAATCAGATTTTTCTGAACCCACCAACTCAACCACAACCCCCAAAGCTGTGACAATTCTAAAGTGAACCCCATATCAGATCTCCTTTGTGTCAGCTGGAAAGTAAAAAAAAATGCACATAGCAATTCATCAATTTTGCTATATGGGGAAAAAAATCTCTTTCAGATGCCAAAACAGGTGATCAGCTTGGCCTAACACCATCAACAGCGTTCCAACAATTAGATTAAGGGTGAAGGATGAGAGTAAAACAGAACCCACTTTACTTAGGCAGCAAAATGTATCACTTTCCTCCCACTCTATTCCACCAGACAAGAGGCAGCCACCTAGGCCTGCACTATCCCCAATGCCTATTGATAGCATCCGCAATTTATTTGCTCCATCTTGTTGTAAAAGGCTGTGAACCTAGACCCTGATTCAGGATCTAACCCATTCTTCCCACACCACCCAGCATGAGGAAGGAGGAGGGGGAATGGGAGGGTGACAGGTAAGAGTGAAGCAGCATCCTCCAAATGACACAGACAAAGGGAGGGGAGAAAGTGAAGGGAATATGTTACAATTCTTAGTTGCTGCCAGCTGAGATTTTCCCACATATCATAGAATCATAGATTTATAGAGCTGGAACAGATCTCAGGAGGTCATCAAGTCCAGCCCCCTGCCAAAGCCAGGACCAATCACAACAAAATCAACCCAGCCAGGGCTTTGTCAAGCCAAGACTTAAAAACCTCTAGGGATGGAGATTCCACCACCTCCCTAGGTAACCCATTCCAGTACTTCACCACCCTCCTAGTGAAATAGTTTTTCCTAATATCCAACCTAGACCTCTCCCACTGTAACTTGAGACCATTGCTCCTTGTTCTGCCATCCATCAGTACTGTGAACAGCCTTTCTCCATCCTTTTTGGAACCTCCCTTCAGGAAGTTGAAGGCTGCTATCAAATCCCCCCTCACTCTTCTCTTCTGCAGACTAAACAAACCCAAATCCCTCAGTCTCTCCTCATAAGTCATGTGCTCCATCCCCCTTATCATTTGGTTTCCCTCCGCTGGACCCTCTCCAATGCATCCACATCCTTTTATAGTAGGGGGCCCAGAACTGGACACAATACTCCAGTTATGGCCTCACCACAGCCGAATAAAAGGGAATAATCACTTTTCTGGATCTGCTGGCAATGACCCTCCTAATGCACCATAATATGCCATTAGCCCTCTTGGCTACAAGGGCACACTGTTGACTCATATCCAGTTTCTCATCCACTGTAATCCCCAGGTCCTTTTCTGCTACTTAGCCATTCAGTCCCCAGCCTGTAACAATGATTGGGATTCTTCTGTCCCAAGTGCAGGACTCTATACTTGTCCTTGTTGAACCTCATCAGATTTCTTTTGGCTCAGTCCTCTAATCTGTCCTCTAATCTGCCTTCCTGAAGGCACAATTGATGTGCCTCTATCCCTACCCTCCAGCGTATCTACCTCTCCCCCTAGCTTAGTGTCATCTGCAAACTTGCTGAGGGTGCAATCCATCCCCTCATCCAGCTCATTAATAAAGATGTTAAACAAAACCAGTCCCAGAACAAATCCTTAGGGCACTCCACTAGAAACCGACCGCCAACATGACATCGAGCCGTTGATCACTACCCGTTGGGCCTGATAGTCTAGCCAGCTTTCTATCCATCTTACAGTCCATTTATCCAATCCCTATTCCCTTAATTTGCTGGCAAGAATATTGTGGGAGACCATATCAAAAGCTTTGCTAAAGTCAAGGTATATCACATCCACTGACTTTCCCATATCCACAGAGCCAGTTACCTCATCATAGAAGCTAATCAAATTGGTCAGGCATGACTTGCCATTTGTGAATCCATGCTGACTATTTCTGATCACTTTCCCCTCTTCCAAGTGCTTCAAAATGGATTCCTTGAGGATCCCCTTCATGATTTTTCCGGGGACTAAGGTAAGGCTGACTGGTCTGTAGTTTCCTGGATTGTCCTTCTTCCCCTTTTTAAAGATGGGCACTACATTTGCCTTTTTCCAATCATCCAGGATCTCTCCCAATCTCCACGAGTTTTCAAAGATAATGGCTAAGGGCTCCACAATGGCATTTGCCAACTTCCTCAGTACCCTCGGATGCATTAAATCCAGGACCATGGATTTGTGTGTTTAGCTTTTCTAAATAGTTCCTAACTTGTTTTTTCCTCACCAAGGGCTGTCTACCTCCTCCCCATATTGCGTTGCCTAGTGTATTTGTCTGGGAGCTGACCTTGTCCGTGAAGACAGAAGCAAAGAAAGCATTGAGTACTTCAGCTTTTCCCACATCATCTGTCACTAGGTTAGCTTTCTCATCCAGTAAGGGCCCCACACCCTCTCTGATCACCCTCTTATTGCTAACATGCCTGTAGAAACCTTTCTTGTTATCCTTCACATCCCTTGCTAGCTGCAATTCCACTAGCACTTTCGCCTTCCTGATAACTCCCCTGCATTCTCAAGCAATATATTTATACTCCTCCCTAGACATCTGTCCAAGTTTCCACTTCTTGTAAGCTTCCTTTTTGTGTTTAAGCTCACCAAGGATGTCCCCGGTAAGCCAATCTGGTCGCCTACCATATTTGCTTTTCTTACTGCACATCGACATGGTTTCTTCCTGTGCCTTTAATAAGGCTTCTTTAAAATACTGCCAGCTCTCCTGGACTCCTTTCCCCTTCATGTAAGCATCCCAGGGAATCCTGCCCATCAGCTCTCTGAGGCAGTCAAAGTCTGCTTTTCTGAAGTCCAGGGTGTGTATTTTGCTACTCTCCTTTCTTCCTTTGGTCAGGATCTTGAAATCTGCCATCTCGTGATCACTGCTTCCAAGGTTGTCACCCACCTCTACTTCCCCTACTAGTTCCTCCCTGTTTGTGAGCAGCAGGTCAAGCTACGCACGGCCGCTGGTCAGTTCCTTCAGCACTTGTACCAAGAAGTTATCCCCAACATTGTCCAAAAACTTCCTGGACTGTCTGTGTACTGCTGTATTGGTCTCCCAACAGATGTCAGGGTGATTGAAGTCCCCCATGAGAACCAGGGCCTGTGATCTGCAAGCTTCTCTCAGTTGTCTGAAGAAAGCCTTGTCTACCTCATCCACCTGATCTGGTGGTCTATAGCAGACACCAACCACAACATCACTCCTGTTGCTTCCACCTCTAAACTTAACCCATAGACTCTCAATAGTCTTTTCTCCCTCTAAATACTGGAGCTATGAGCAATCATACTGCTCTCTTAGGGTATGTCTACACTAGCCCCTTAGATCGATCTAGAGAGGCTAATGAGGGCGACCGGAATTGCAAATCAAGCCCGGGATTTAAATATCCCGCGCTTGATTTGCATGTTCCCAGCTGGTCGCCATTTTAGAAATTGACTAGCACGAAGTAACTGCCCACATCTACATGCAGCAGTGAAACGGGCTTCCGATTTAAAGTCCCTAATTCAAATTAGGTGGTAAACCTCATTGCAAGAGGAATACCACCTAATTCAATTTAGGGCTTTAAATGGGAAGCCCATTTCACTGCCGCGTGTAGACGCGGGCAGTTACTTCGGGCTAGTCAATTTCTAAAATGGCAACCGGCCAGGAACATGCAAATCAAGCATGGGATATTTAAATCCCGGGTTTGATTTGCAATTCCGGTCGCCCTCATTAGCCTCCCTAGATTGATTTAGGGGGCTAGTGTAGACGTACCCTTACATACACTGCATCTCCTCCTCCTTTTCTCTCCCGCCTGTTCTTCCTGAATAGTTTATACACTTCCATGACAGTGCTCCAGTCATGCGAGTCATCCCACCAAGTCTCCATTATTCCAATCAAATCATAGTTCTTTGACTGGCCAGGGCTTCTAATTCTTCCTGTTTGTTTCCCAGGCTTCTTGCATTGGTGTACCAGTTGATCGCCCTACCTTCTCCATTCGAATCAGGGGTCCTCCTTTGTTGCTCATTCTTCCTTGTGTTTCTTTCCGGTATCTGACTTCCTCACTTACCTCAGGGCTTTGGTCACCATCCCCCAATGAATCTAGTTTAAAGCCCTCCTCACTAGGTTTGCAAGCCTGCCCGCGAAGATGCTCTTTCCTCTCTTGGTGAGATGGATCCCATCTCTTCCTAACAATCCCCATGCCCAAAACAGAGTCCCACGGTCAAAGAAACCAAAGCCCTCTCTCCAACACCACCTGTGGAACCACGCATTTACTTCCTCAATTCGACCTTTTCCTTCAACAGGGAGGATGGACGAGAACACCACTTGAACTTCATATCAATAGAAAGTCTCCACTGCCCCCATCTAAGCACTTACTGCACTGAGAAAAACAAAGAACAATAACAGTTTCAGTGAAATAAAAACGATATAAAGGTAAATTGAATAAGAAGCTACCTTCCAATATTTTGTATATGTTCACTGCTTCATACTGCATCAAAGTTCAGAAGAAAAAACCCCCTGAAAACAAAAGAAAAAAACAGAGAATAATGATAGCTAGAAAAGAACATGCCATACAGAAGAAATACCGTGCACAGACTGGAAACAGACTTCTCAGAACAAGGACACAGGCCTAAAAGTGTATCTTGAACTCTAATCTATCTGATCAACAAATCTACCTGTACAGCTACGACAGGGGCAGAGGAAGGCATGCTCTACTTATCTATCAATCAGCAACTTTAAGAATAAAGATCAAATGTCAACCCATTTCTGGAGTTCTTCCCTTTTTGATATGCTGCTTTTTCAAAAGCTTCCATGACATTGTACCACTTTTCTGTCCTATGAAATGTGATTTCCTGTGTTGTTGTATCAGCCATTTTGCAACCAAAAATGATAGAATTGGTAAATGACAGCTTCGGGTTTGTGGGACTTGGTAGAAACAATTCTAGATGCAACAAAACAGAAGGGCCTAATATTAAATTATTTTAAGCTTTCCTCTACCAAAGAGCTCAGTTTTAGAATAACTGTATAATATATGCAGTAAAAAACAAAAGATCACCAACGTTAATGCCTATTATGGTTTTTTGAGTTGAAGCTCAATGGATAAGAAATTTCCTTGTACTCATTGTCCCTTTGCATGTCCCTCATCTCTATATATTCATCTTTTGCCCTTAGCTTATACTTACATTAGAAGTTCTTTTTAGCACCATCTATACTTTTGTTCTTTCTGTGTACAGCACCTAAAAATAAGATTTTGGTGAAGTGCCTCTGTGTTTATTGATTAGAACTAGCTGAAATATTTCAGCAAAAACATTTTTGCCCCTGTGATAGATAGGAGGAGTGCTGACCAGCACAAGGTGACAAAGGGTTAATCTCAGGTAATTAGTGGGGCTGTGGGCAGAAAGCCAGAAGAACCAATGGGATGCAGTTCTGAAATTTGAATTGTATATAGATATCTTGCCTGCTTTTTTTGTGTCTGAGAGTTAAGCCAGGAGTTAGCAGACAAAATGATTTAAACCCAGACAGGACCACCATGCCTGCAAGCAATTCAGGGGCATGGAAGTGAACTGAACCAGGAAGGAAGCATAAGTAAATATGGGGAAATCTGTATTTAATAATAATAATAATAATAATCAGGGTATTTTTCTTTGTTTTGGTTGTTTGGTTAAACTTCTCTGTGTGAATCCATGCCTTCCCTCCTTCACTCACCATTTAAGCTACAGCCCAAAGAGCTATGGTTCTCTGTGTTTCTGATCTGATTTTTTATTATGTGCTCTGTAACACCTAGCAACCAAGTATGCTTTATCAAGTATATCTTTTTGTTTGTTTAATAAAATCACCTTTTGTAAGGTGATGATTTGATTCTTGTATCCTGGAAATAAACAGAAAGTCTGTTTGTGTATGCATACCTAAGACTGTGAAGTCAGTTACCAGAGATTGCAGTAAGTTTTCTCTTTTTTTCCAAGCTCTTCTTCTGGAAGAAGTCCAAGTGTGTTCTTCCTGGGTTCAAGAAGAAAGGGGTTTCTTTTATATCATTTGGTGGTGGCAGTTGCTTCCCAAGGCTGGGGATCTGTGACCTTTTGGGGAGCTTTAAAGCAGAAGCCTATAGATTCAAGGTATTTGTTAAGGTCTCTTGTGGGCCCCCACCTTCTGAACTCAGAGTGCCAGAGAGGGGAACAGCTCTTGGGAAATATTAATTTTTACATTTTGTTCATCTTCTGATTAAGATTTCAACATAAAAATTTAGTTTGGTTTATGAGAAATGAAATTTGAAATATTGGATTTTGATCTATTTCAATAATAAAATAAATACTAATAAGCATCATCATATATTTTTACTAAGAAGATGGAACAAATTAACTATTTTTCCACTATAATTATAGGTTGTAATCCTCCAGTTAGCTCTGTCTCTTAGACTGTATTTCATTTGTGAGGAAACTGGTGCATAGGCCATAACTTCTTTCCTGTTTGGAAATAATCTAGCATGCTATATGTGATAATTATAAATAGTTAATAAATAAGAAATAATAATAATAATAGATTGATAAGATTCAATGCAAAACTCACATGATCTTCAATGGGCTAATAATTCCTCCATAATAGATGCAGAGATAACTTAAGTTCTGCTATTTTTCTCTGCCTACAAAAATAAAAAAATAGTGGACACAAATGAACCGAAAAATATGCATGTATGATAACTGAGCAGTCCTGTCTAGCATTCACTGTTTATTATTTGTTTCATACAATTTTGATTATTTTGATTATGTTCCTCAAACCATATCTAAAGGAATAGAACAGATAGCAAAGGAAAAGCAGTAACCTTCATTATGTTGTTTAATACTTACCTCTATATTTAGATAGAAAATGTGATAATAACATGTGATAACTACTGATAGAAACTAGGAGTTTAATGATGACCACTATGTTAGGCACTATTTAGGAGTATTAGGCAAGTATTTAATTTGAAGAATACATTACTTCACACCAATAGTATTCACCAATTAATTATTAGCAGGAAAATAGGTAAAAAACATGGGGTGGCATTTTCAGATGTTCTTCAAGTGAGTAAGGAGCACAAGTTCTATTGACTTGGAAAATTACATTCACAATTCATTGTACCAAATTCAAATGCAGCATTATTGCATGTCAAACCACAAGGAGAGTTCATCACTTTGTTTCATTTAGAACTTAGTAATGTGTAACCTTTAAATAAATAAAGCTTATCAATTTAAATAAAAGTTTTGCAGTTACTTAAAGTTTGGAACACTCTGTGGTACACTGAGTTTTAAGCAAAGTCAGTGACATTCTTCAAAGCAACATTAATATTGATTAACTGAAGTGACTGGCAGATATCAATGAAATCCATTATTTAGAAAATGCCAACTTGGCTGACTTTCCAGCCTGACATTGCACTTCAGCACAACTTGTAATCAGGATGTTGTAATAAGAAGGGAGACAGACAGATCAATCAATTGATTGCAAATCTTAAATTAAAATAAACAAATAAACAAAACAAACCTTGTTAAATCAATAAAATGAAACATGTTATTGTTTACTTCCCAGGTGCACAATACGATCAATAAAGACTATTTCTAAAATACTCCTTTGGAATTTCATCAGTAACTCAAAGCTGTGATTTATCTAACCTCAGTAATGCCTGATTGTTGTCACATACTTTGCTTTTGTTTTGACCAGGGAAGAATCCCATTCACTGTGTACCAGGATCATAATATATCCTACCAGTCTGTGAGCTAGCTCAGAAAAATAAAGAGAGAATATTTTTTGATAAAAATGAATGAGTTCTGAGACAAGAACACAAAGAGATTCCACTCACGGAACTCACTAGAAGTTCAGACGGATTGTTTAAAGGGATAGCTTTCTGAATTGATTGTTCCTACAAAAGTTTTTTTAAAAGGATTTTACCTTCAATGGATGTTCTCAATCATTCTAATGTTAGTAATAATAATGATAATCATAATGATGCTCTTCACTTTTCCTTTCATTGAAATATCTAAAAATACTTTACAAAGATAGGTAAGTACTAATTTGCAGAGATAGAAACTGAAAGCCTTTAAGCAGGGAAGGGCAATAAGCATCAAAAGTTGAGTTAAGGTACTTCGACTTCAGCTATGCAATTAATGTAGCTGAAGTTCTGTATCTTATTTCGACCTTATCCCGTAGTATAGACATACCCTTGGACTGTTAGCATAAGCTTCTCATACCATTTTTATTTAGTACTGTGTTTTGAACCTAGCTGTTCTTTTTTTCAGACTCGGTTATTCTTTTATTCAGTACAACAAAGTTCTCATTCTCTCAACTTCCCTTATTAAAGAAATACAAATCGTTTTCATTGTCCGTCATACAGAAATACCAGTAGCTATACTGGCTAAAAGGAAAGGTTCTTTATTTTGTAATCTACACTGAAACAGCTCAGTTGCTGGCACTGTCTGCATCCCAAAAACTAATTGAGCTCTGAAATATTGCCATGTTCTTTCTTTCATCATTTAGGTCCTGCTTGTGTCCCCACTGAAGTCAGTTGGAGTTTTGCCATGGACTTTAGTGAGAGAAGGAGCAGGACCTCAGTATGTTATAATTTTGTCAGAAATTTCAATTGCAGATCACGCAGCTATTGAACGAGGCTCCCCTTTAATGTCTTTTTATCCCTCTTTTCTTCATCTCTTCTACTCCAATGGCTGAGTCAGCTTGTTCTGAATTCTGAAATTTTAGCTCTGCATTTTTTAATTCTTCTAATATTACAATTCAGTATTTACTAATTGTTGCTGCTGCTATTTTTTACCTATCCAGTGCTTTTTATTTAAAAAAAATCTCAACTCCCATAGGACATCTATCACCCAATCTACTATATATTTGAGAGTGTTTGTCTGTCTGTCTGTGTGTCTGTTTGTTCAAGAACTCCTCCTAAATGGTTAGAGCTAGGACCACCAAATGTGGTATACAACTTCCTCGTACCATAACTTAAAGCAAGATAAGGGTTTGGTTGTGCCAGGAAAATGGGATGTGCCTAGACTGGGATTGCTTCTCAGAAAACCATAATGAAAAGAGACAGAAGCACCAGAAAGGTGAAAGATCGTAGCTGGGGGGGCACACCTTCCCTTCTGGGACTGGCCCAGCCCCAAGCCTCTCGCCCTCTAGGTACCATTTAGGTAGGACAGTGGGGCTGAACTCCTTCCCTCTGCCCTGATTCTCCCCCCCATTCATACTGGAACTTTACTGGCTATTCCCCTTCATCAGGGAGGGAGGGGAAAATGCACAGTTTGCTACATTCCTCAATCTGGCTGGGGAGTGCAGGGGGCATATGAACATGGACCTGCCCCAGCCAGGAGACATGCATCCCTCCTCCGGCTGTTCCTATTGGAGCTGCAGCGACCATGGAAAGGTGCTTCTCACCTGGCCCCAAGCTGCTGTGGAGAGAGAGGGCTTGGGTAGTCCTCTCTTCCAAGGGCAGCTTGCATACTGAACCTCTCATCCCCACCCCCATCCTCATCCCAGAACAATTATTTAAATGAAGAAAATCAAAATTAATTGAATTAAGGACCTGAGCAATAATAGCATCCACCAATGACGTATATGTACACCTTTCTAGACAATATATTGTCTCCATTTCACAGATAGGTAAACTGATGTACTTAGTGAGTAGCTTTAAACCAAAAATCACAAGACACAGAAATCTAACCTCATTTGTTTATACCCACCCTACAGTTCCTGAGTACCTCTGAAGAGTATTGCATTGTTTTCACTTTATAGGTGTGGGATCTAAAATATCCATGGGGTAAGCCACATAGCAGACTGGAGTTAGAGACCAAATATGTTAATCCTGTATAGCAAAACATAGACTCTTTCATCCATGTTTAAGTGCTTTGTGTGAGGTTTTCAAAAGCACCAAAAGAACTTAAGAGCACAAATTCCACTGAATCAATATGTTGACAATTCTATGTGAAAATTGAAGTAGCTTGATATTCAAAAGTATTGTGCTATCTCTTCTCCCATTAAAGTCAATGAGAGCTGTAAATTCCTAGCACATTTAAAAATCAGGCCACTTCCACATGGGCACCAAAATATGGATTTAGGAACCCATTTTATGGACCTAAGGGAAAAATTTCAAAGGCACAAAGGTGACCAACTACCACTGGAGCCTTTGAAAAATCACACTCTGAGGTTTGAAAATTTTGGCCAGAATCAATAATAGCACCTGTTTTTTAATTCTTATTTCTGGTTCTCATTGTTAAACCATGTATCAATCCATGCATCACACTGTTGTGGTCACCAATTCACAAGGTCTTTTGCTGTAACATTAGCCACTGCTTCAACATGTGATGTAGTGATGCCAACTGTTACAATAATTGTGTTTTTTTCTCAGAGCAACAGGTCCTGGAGTCATGTAATTACATTGCATGCACAGAAAAAAAAAGAAGCTGCCCACTCTCATTTTGCAGAGGCCAATTTGAAAATGTAACCTGAATTCACTGTAATGCTCAGTCTCCAATAAAGGAAAGACAAAGAACCCCAAATTGTTTTATTTATGCTAAATCTCATTATTTTTAAACTACTCTCATGATTTCTGGGGGCCTGACTCATCTTTCTGAATGCTTGTGGCTTGAATGATGTGGTGTTCTGGATTCCCATTTCCCAGGGCCCACAGGGCATAATATGTTCAGCATCACAAGAGAGGAGATGTTTGCTGTCGAACAAATTTTATCACTATTTTTATGGTGGTAGCAAGGATCACAAGTTCCGTAAAAATTATGCAAGTAAAGTATTATTGTTCAGATAATAAAGCTGTCATCTGATGTAGTATTTGTATTTATTTTTTTAAAAAATTACATGTTTTATTCCTCCTCACCCTTCATCTCTTGTTTGTCTATTTAGTTCATGAGTTATTCATGGTAGATGCTTCTTCCCATATGAATCTGATAGCACTTAGCACAATGTGGGTGTACCGTCATACAAATAGAAAACAATAATTAATCAACTGGCCTAAAATGCTGAAAGGAAGAGAAATGAATTTCTTGTTTCCACAAACAAACTTACAAAGGTATCTGTCTAGGTATATTATTGTTCCACTGTTGAATGGTAGCAGAATTTTACAAATCAGAGATGTACAGTCTGGTATTAGTGTTTACTTAGTTGCTTTCTTACAATAATATACAAGTTCTATTGTGGTAAAAATATTGCACACAGACAATCCCATTTTCTTAGACCCCATCTTCCTCGATCCCAGATGTAGCTTCCTGCTACCCTTGATTCTCTCTAGGGTCTCACACAAGTTTCACTGCTTAATAAACTTGGTGGCCCTTCTCCTCCTTTAATTCCTGCCCTTATAACTGGGGGAAGCCCCTAGTACAAGTTTCCACATGAGGAACATATTGCTTAGAATGGTGAGCCTGAACATCTGAAAAGCTGAGCCTCCTTTTCTGCAGCTGCTTTGCAAAATTAAGGCCCAGCCAAAGAAGAATGTTTCAGACCACAAAATAATCTTTAATAGCTCTCTGAATCCATCTAAAGCATGATATCTTTGGGTATGTTTTCAGCATGGTCTACACTGAAAAGTTATAGTGGCATAGCTATGTTTCTCCAGGATGTGAGCTGCACAGTGTTGATAGCATTAGATCAACAGAAAAATTGAGGAGGTGAATTACCAACCCCTTCCAGCTCTGTAGTAAGAGGTTACAGTAATGTTTTAAGTGTAGACATAGCCTTCATTGCAGAATTAATGGCTCCTAACTGTGTGTTTTTCTTAACCAGATTTCCATCCACACACACAAACCTCTGACCTGAGTCCGATTTTTTTTTCTATGGACAGTTTCATCCATAGTGGGTTATACATCAATAACTTTAATGTGCAAGATGCTAGGTTTTCAACATAACAATATATTTAGTTTCACCCCAAATCTGCTGTGAATTGGCCATTTATTTTGACATTATGGTGTATGATTCCCATAACCAAGAGTGTAGCTACATTGCTGATTTACATTCTACTTTCTTGAAATATAGTTTTAGTGGAGTTTTACTGCAGTAAAAAAAAATTATACTAGAAACTGTGTAACTCCCATTTTAATTATGCTACAGTGTTAATGGTATCCAAAATCTGAACAATATGGTATCATTACATTAACTTCGTAAAGCATCATAGAATTTTAGTGGAGAATCAATTTAAATTTATCATTCAGGATCTTTAATGAGCATTAAATGGGGATGGAAAGGATTGTAAGATAAACTTTGAATTAGACATTCTTGGCCTTGGCCTTTACAAAGAGCTCTCAAACCATATTAGATTTGTCATTGTGCTTGCACTTTTCAGCATCACTTTCTGATTCAGCGCTAAGTGTCTTTTCTTCAGACAGAATTACATTCTATGATCCATTTAGACTGTTCATCCTTGTTTCTGCTAACAAACCTTTAATGAGCCTGTAGTTTATACATGACTATGCAGGTCTTGCCATGCCAGGACATAATATCATTAGCAGAAAAAGAATAATGGTAAGAAATGAAAAGAAACACTTGAATAGTAGAAAATGGAAACAGGGAAAGTGAAACAGAAAAATGGATACAGAATAGTAAAAAGACTAGTTTTTAATATCATTTAGGTGATTTTGCAATATTTCTCACAATGATATGAACACAAAAAAAAATTGTACATTATTGCCTTAGCTAGTTAAATTCTATTTTATGGTTCTATTTATATCAAATGCATAACCAGCTTTTGTCTGCAACTTTTTTTATTAAATCATATCGATCAATAGGTCGTTATCATCCTCAGATTTTTGAAGTGCATGCAGTTTACTTATGCTATCTGTTAGCTCTTAGTCACACTGTGTTCTGTTTTGCAACACTGCATCTTTGCTTTGTAATTTTTCTTATTTAGCTTTTCGATGCACACTGAAAGGAGAGACAGTACTGGTATTGCTTTTTCATTCATCATTAGCAAACACTGCATTTTTAGCAATATATTGCATGTGAACGCATAGGGACTGATTCTTCACCAGATGAGGCAACTGGCAAAGAACCAGTGGGATTTTCCACAAAAGCACCACAAAAGTTGGGATTTTCAAGAGAATGGAAGTTGTATTCTTCAATGGTAACAGTGTTACGCTATTGCTAAATGCCTTTAAAATCCCCTTTACATCATCCTACCCCAATATTATCAGACTTTTATCAAATACTGTATGAAGTCTATGGAAGGGACAGGTTGATAGTGAAGATTTGAAGATCAGGTGGGATATTTTGTGATCAAATAATGATTGGTACTTTGTATGTGCATTAGAGGGAAAAGAAGCCACAGGGAACATTTACCATTTCCAATGTATACTGATTATGATCTACTTTCCACTTTTCCCATTTGTTATTTAATGGTTTTGTTTATTTCTAATTGCTTTCCCTTTACATTGAATCAGATTGAGCTTATAGTTTATAGCCAAAGTTCTCCACATTCTTTTTAAATAACTACTTATTCTAGTATTTTGTCTATTTTCTCCACCCAATAATTTTGCTTATAATATTATTCAGTTTTAGGAAATCAGCCCTACATTTGTCGGGACTGTCCTTTGTCTGCTCATATTGGATGTAATCAGATCACGATCACTGGTTCCTAAGCAACCATCAACTTTAGTCCAGTTATTAATTTATCTTTATCTTTCATAATGAAGGCAATACATTTTGTGTTAGAAAATTATCTATAATTTTTAGAAAATAATGTTTTATTACTGTCTGCTTAATAGTTCCAGCAAACTTAAGTCTTCCATCACAACACATTTCTTTTTTCATGTATCATGGGCATGTGTTTAGAGGGATAACTCATACTCTTATCTGGCTTGATTTGTGATCTATATTCCTATAAGGTTAGTATTAACTTAAATTGCCAACAGTGTCATAAAAATTACATAGAAACCTATTTATCATCTAAAGAAATATAATAACGACACATATGTCTTCATATTTCAAAATAAGAAAATCCATTTCAAAGGATCAGACGTCACACAATGAAATTGCTAACTGCTTCTAAGGTGTTGGGCCCAAATTCAGGGATAATGCGTAATGTAGTTTTAGGCCAGGTCTACACTTACCCTGAGATGAATGCTCCAGAGAGTGATCTTCCAGGGTTTGTTTAGTGGGTCTAGAAAGGACCCACTAAATCGATCACTGTTTACCCCAGTACACCAGAGGGCTTGCAAGGAGTAAGTGAAGCCAATGGGAGAGTTTCTCCTGTTGACTTCCCACAGTGGGTATGCCACAGAAATTCAATTTAATGTACTTTGACACCAGCTACACTATTCTTGAAACTGGAGTTTTGTACCTTAGGTCAACTTTCTCACATTGTGTAGGCCTGACCTTAATTGCCTTTTTCTTTAGTTCTCTTTTCTGGCTACTTAGTGGATAAGTTATACTTTTTAGACTTATTTAGAAAAAAACCCATACACTCAATAAGACTAAGTAGGCCAAATTCAAAGAAAATACCTAAGGGAGTCTAGACAGAGAAAAATAATTATGGAATACAAATTGAATAGAAAATGGTGTAAGTTACAGCAAGTTACATTCTCTCTAAATGCTCTTAGCTTTATTTAAACTCACTTTAGAGCTTTCTGAAAAGCTATAGCTTCAGATTTTATGAACAATTCATGAAAACAGAGCTGACATTCTGTATAGATAAGAGGCTCTTATCATCTTTATCCAATATTAATCAGTTGCTTTAAGAAAATTTCCAAGGTAAAATAATAAATCATCATCACCAATGTGAGGAAAACCAATTTTGTTTAAATTATGTGAGAGGACTAGATAAGTAATAAGAGAGATGTATAACACGTTTTTTCCATGTAACATGTGAAGAAAAAAGAATAAGATGAGTGCTTAGCTGTTTCAAAATAGATTTTTTAATTATATTTTGCTGCAGGCAAATTTGATAAAGTGCTTTGAAGGAGATGAAATCCTTTCTCCTCTGAGTGGGAGGGATGTTGATCAGATTGGTAGGGAAAATACAATCCCTGATGTTTTCAGAGGAGGAGGGTAAAGAAGGGCAGGCTTGGCTTCTCTGAAGCCATCTCACAACTTCACCATACCAAACATAGATGAAGATTATTTAGAACATTTTTTTTTTGCATTTCAGAAGGTGGAGAAAGCCACTAGGATTAAGGCTGCTCTAGATTTTATTTAGACAAATAGGAGGAACTGATTAAGAAACTGAGAGTGGAAGGCAGCTTGAGTGAAAGTGATCACGAAATGCTCGGGTTCATGATTCTAAGGCATAGTAGTGAGGAAAACAGCACAATAAATATAATGGATTTTGAGAAGTCAGATTTCAGAAAACATAGGAAATTCATCGGTAAGGTCGCAGGGGAAGCAAACCTAAGATTTATTAAAAAACAACAACAGTAGTTTAAGAGACTTGTCAGTTTTTTAGAAAGAAATTGCTAAGGGAAAACTATTCTATTGCATACTTGGAAGAAACCACACTATCTTAACCAGGAGCTTTTCAGTGATCTGAAATTCAAAATAGTCCTACAAATAGTGGAAACTAGGTTAAATTACAAAGAAATACAAACTTGGGCACATAGGCACATAATTAGAAAGGTCAAGGAACAAAATAAGATTAAAAGGGCAGGAGACATAAAGGGAAATAAGAAAACATTCTACAAATATTTTGGAAGCAAGAAGACAACCAAGGACAGATTAGGTCCATTAGACAATGCGGGAGGAGAAAGATGATATAAAAAAATGTGGTAATGGAAGAAGTGCTAAATGACTTATTTTGTTTCAGTTTTTAGCACAAAGGTTAGTAACAATTAGATGTCTAACATAGTGAATTCCAGTGAAAATGAGACTAAAATAGAGAAAGAAAACATTAAAAATGTTTAGACAAGTTAGTTGTCTTCGCGTCATCAGGGACTGATAAAATAAATCCTAAAATAGTCAAGAAGTTGACTGAGGAGATACCTAAGGCATTGGCACAAGATTGGGGAACCTCCGGCCCATTGGTCAAAAGAGATTCATCAGGGTTAGCTGCTATCAGGCCACCAGACATTTTATTTACCTGAGTGTTTTCAGGCATGGAGCTGCACAGCTCTCAATGGCTGCTGTAAACCATTCTCAGCCAATGGGACCTACAGGAAGTGTTGCAGGCAGGACCACTGCTTTCTGCAGCTCCCATTGGCTGGGAATGGTGCACCGTGATCACTGGGAGCTGCAAGTGTCGTGCCTATGGACAGTTGTGTCAGTAAACAAAACATCTAGCAGCCCACCAGCTGACAAATCATGTCCAGCTGCCAGACCAGAGGTTCACCAGACCTGCATTAGCAATTATCCTCAAATAGTCATGAAAGACAAGAGAGATTCCAGAGGACTGGAAGAGGGCAATTATCATGCACATCTATAAGAAGGGGAAGAATGACAATCTTGGGATTACAAACCAGCCAGCTTAACTTCAGTACCTGGAAAAATAATGGACCAAATAATCAAAAAATCAATTTGCAAACACCTATGCGATAATAAGGTGATAAGTAACAGTCAGCTTGGATTTGTTAAGAACAAATCCTATTAAACCAACCTAATAGCTTTCTTTGAGAGGGTAGCAAACCTTGTGGCTAGGAGTGACATGAGAGATGTGGCATATCTTCCTTTAGTAAGTCTTTTGGTACTGTCTCACATGACCTTCTCATAAACCAATCAAGGAAATTGAGCCTAGATGTAGAAACTAATGTGAGTGTATAACAGGTTGGAAATCCATTCTCAAATGGAGAAATGAAGGAGAGTCACATGTACCCCACCAGGCAGGAGGGGCTGGTCAGCAGCTGGGAAGGGGAGTAGCAGGACAGAGACCGGCTCTGGCGGCAGGGGTCTCTGACCCCTCCCACACTCAACGGCAGGGAAAGTGCAGCAAGGTGGCACCAGCTCACGCTGCTTTTTGGCAATGGTGTGCCACTTGTGGTGAGTGCGGGGGTTGTCCCACACCTACCCAGGAGCAAGCTAGAACCACCCCTTGCCACCCCTTCCCCTCCATAACGTGGAGGTGGAGGAAGGATGGGCCAAGGCCTGGGAGAGGCAGGGCTTGAGGTGAAGGGGGGGTTGGGCTGCAAGGGACACATGGCTGGTGCCCCCTCCCGGAGCCTCTCTCACCACTCACCTCTGCCTACAGGGATCAGTCCTCAATCCAGGCCTGTTCAATGTTTTCATCAACAATTTAGTTAATGGCAAAGAGTACACCTACAAAGTATACAGAGGATACCAATCTGAGAGGCGTGGTGCTTTGGAGGTTAGAATTAAATTCTAAACAATCTGGATAAACAAGATAAATGGTATGAAGGAAATAACATGAAATTGAATAAGGACAAATGTAAAGTACTCTACTTAGGAAGGAACAGACAATTGCACACACTCACAAACAACATTGGAAATGACTGCATAAGAAAGAGTAGTGTGGAAAGGATTCTGGAGATTATAGTAGATTTCAAGGTAAATATGGATCAACGGTGTAACACAGTTGCAAAAAAAGCAAACATCTTCAGGTGTATCAGCAGCAGTGTTGTAAACAAAATATGCAAAGGAATTCTTTCACTCTAGTCTGCAGTGATAAATCTTGCATTGTAGTATTGTGTCCATTTCAGGGCACCACATTTCAGGAAAGTTGTGCACAAATTGGAGAAAGTTCAGAGGAGAGCAACAAAAATGTAAAAAGGCCTAGAAAAACATGACCTATGAGGAAAGATTGAAAAAAAGGAGTCAGGAGGAGACCGAGAGGAGATGTACACCTAGAAGAGATTTGGCAGACACTCCTGCTGGAGAAGACACAAAGGATGGGGCTACCACCATTGTCCTGGGAACTCAATCTGTCATCAATCAGATCTAAGTGTTATAAAATGAATCCTAATAACATTAATATACAAATATAATACTTTGGAATTTTAGCTCAGTAACAATCAGAAGACTATATGATAGCTTCTCCCCTCATATACTGCATGTTTTACAGATTGAACATCATTTGTGTGTCTTGAGGCAAAGTTTTATTTGTACGCGGAAAGAGAATATCAATATATTCATTTTATAGCTGTAGAAAAGGATTTTCCCAGTTGCATTTCTTCTGTCTCATGTTTCTTTGATAGGCTGCTGGTTTATTAGAAAACATTTTTTTCTTGGCCAGTAGAATCAGTGAAGGAACTGATTAATAAATACACACTGATTGGAGAAAGTTTTATTTATTCTATTTCCTTTTAGCAACTCTGAAAAGCAGGCACATTTGTCACACATTGTTTCAGCACTTGACTGTCTCGTCATTTATGCCTCTACATTTTCTCAGTTTCCCAGCAGGTTCCTATAGCACTCTCAATGCCACTTACAGCATAACAATGCAGATAGGAAGAGAAGTATTGTTCAGTCTGTTTGGTTATTAATATTATATTACCATATGTGTCCCCAAAGTTGCAATATTCTCCAGGGTTTTTTTTCACTTTATCTGCTTTCTGTGTTATTTTCCAAAATAATGCAAACATTTTTCTTAATCCACATTCCCAAACTCTTATTGAATAGGCAAATTCTTAGGAATTATGCGCAAAATATAAAGACCTTGTATTGTTCAGTACCCTTGTGTACTTCATACTGTTGTACGTATGTGCAAGCTTTCCCACGTTTCCTAACAATCATGGAACCAGAATAATAATGAATCCTATGAATATTCATGGACATTTCTCTGTTATTCTAGCATAATTTTCATGCAACGTCTATTCTTTGTACCATGAAGTAATTGAAACCATGAAAAACAAGAAAACATGTAGTGTTCACAAAAACAAAGGAACACTAACAAGCATGAATGTGACCAAAACTGTTTTGATAGCTTTTATTGTTGATGACTGTACATCAAGAAAATTACTTGTAATAAAGGTTTATGTATGAACACTTCTGTCAGAAACCTTTTTGATGAAAGAACAGCATTAGATACATTATAGGTATAAAGAATTTGCTCAAAGTATGTATTGCTCTAGTTATAATAAATGGGTTAATCAAACACTTGTACTGGCTTTAGTGCTAGAAATACACCGCTCACACAAATAAAAACTACTTCAATCATAAAATCCTATATATTATATATGCATATACATATTACAGTTTAAAATTATATATTAATAGAAATTTATTAAGTTTGCAAAGTCAACACTCAAATGAAAGGAAATGTAACTTGTGTTTCTGGACCAGCAGAGTGATTTCCCCAGCTTCAAAATCTTTAGGCGTTCCCACACGAGTGTTTAAAACTGTCAAATTCAGAGCATGCACACACACACAGGTGGCATAATTGGTGCCAGTGTAAATGGGAAGTGATTTACTACTATAAACTGTATTTATTAATTGATTAATTGAAGTGACTCCTACTGATTAAGTTGGTTGTGCCATTTTAATTAATCTCAATCTGTTATATCTTGGTTCTTAATATATCACGGTATTAAGATTACCCATTAATCTTAATTTTGCTCCCTAGTGTATATGGTTTTAAATTACACGATCAGATACTATTTTTTCCACGGGACTCAAATCCTGCTCAGTGCACAATAAACACAAGAAATCTGCCTCACATAGTTCCGTTGTGCTAGAGGACTGGAGTGGAGGCTTGAGTGACTTTCAGGAATCCTGGGCCCAGACCATTAAGCTCTCTGAATGTGAGACTAAGGGTGAGAGCCACACTCTTGCTCTGGCCCCTTTAAACTGAATAAAAGGATGGAAGTGATATCATAGTAGCCTAAAAGCCTTGTATCTCACTGAGGAAGTACTCTATCAGTGAAGGTGCCACAGAAGACTGTCCTCTAAGGATCCTTACAAGCCCTGGGCTGGGATCTGGATTGGGAATGTCTTTTTCAAGACAAAAAGTTGAGAATATTTTTGGCAGCCAACAGGAGCAGCAAGCACCCATGTCTGCAGAAGTATAGGTAAATAAAGTGGTGGAGGCCCTCCAGGGGCTATCTCTGGTGAACCACATCCTTCCTTCCACTGATGGTCTACAGGCTTTCCCTAAATCTTTCATTGCCAGTGCAGACCCCATCAGACTTCTTAACCCCCTCATTGCCCATTTGAGGACTTTTCACCCCAACTCAGTATTCTATGGTATTTTTCTTAATGCTCTATGATGCCAAAATCAAGAATTTACAAGAGCATCTTGGCTTTTGTGATTAACAGCAATATGTTTTTGGCCCTCATGTTTGCACACAGAACCTGAGTGTACTGTGGAGACTCAGAAAATAAAAGGTTGATGAAAGAATGAAAATGGCCGTAAAGAATATTTCATGATTTTTAACCCAGATTCATACTTTGCAGTCTGACTGTTTTTCGACATGCAGACTTGGCAGTACTGTGAAACAGCTGAGATAAGCCACAGGAAATGGCCTTAACATAGTTTTAAATGGTTAAAATAAAGTTTCGAAAGCCTATCAGTATTAGATTGTAAGATATTTGGGGATCACCTGTGTTCACCTTTGTGTACGTGAAAAGTCTAGAACAATGGGGCCTCAATTTGAATTCAAGTCTTTAAACCCTTGAGATATAGATATTAATTAAATAATTAATATTAATTAAATTGTGTTTTGTAGGATATCAAACAGACAATCACATGTTTGCACATCTGTTGGTTTTATTTTAATTTTCCTCTTTTTGATTTTATAACTGGCATTATGTAGTTTTTATTTATTTTTCATTCCTGAGATATCTGACTAATGAAAAGAAAAGATCAGACTGAGCTTTTAAATAGTATAGTGTAAATCAGTGATGCACGATAAGCAGCCTGCCAGCTGAAAGTGGTTCACCAGGGTTAGCCCATGTCAGGCTGCCGGATGCTTTATTTACTTACGGACGCTTATTGCCCATCCCTTTTGTAAAGGCCCTTGGGTTACTCAACATTCCCCTGATGCTGTCAATAGTAAAGGAGATCCTGTGTATCCCAGTGATGATATTGGAGAGGTAGGAATCCTCTAACCACCCCTCCTTTTATATATAAAGAATATTCATCTTGGTGGAGTTTCTCCCTGGCTGGACCATATACAAACTCACTAGTATACTTTGGGAGCCTTCAGGAACACAGCTGAGTTAATCTATGCATAGGGTCTACCTCAAAAGTACCAAGTATAAACAATATAAAACAAGCATACACTTAGATTTGAAATTTCAATTTAAAAACTTTGATCTAACGGACTGAGATTAATTAGAATGGCACAACCAAATTAAATCAGTAGCAGGCACTTCAATAAATCAATTAATAAATGCAGTTTCTGGTAGTAAATGAAACTTAACCAATTTCCATTTACACTGCCACAGTTTACCCTACCTGTGAGTGTGCATGCCTCTAAGTTTCAGAGTTCTACACACTTGAGTGGGTAAAGAGCCTGAAGCTGGGGACAGTGCTCTGGTGCTCTAGAAACAGAAATCTAACCTGGAATCATTCCAACCTGCACAATCCCTCCAAAGATGGGGGTTTTACAACGAGAGGTGAGTAAGCCTGGAAGTTGATTAGATTATAAAATCACTTCATCTCTTCTCACACTCATACAATCCTTTAAAGCAGTGTTTCTCAAAATGTAGTTCACAGACAACTGTCTTTCAAGTAAGCCATGGGCTCAAGGTTGCCCCACATCCTCCAAGGCAGGGAGCCCATGCTGGTGCTCCAGGCCCCCAATGCACCTGTGAGGTTTACTTGCCACTTCAGGGGGAGGCCCAAGCCTTGCAGGGCAGATCAAACTTGTGGAGGGAGGAAGTGGCTCGCATTGGCCTGAATCCTGGCCAGACTTCCCACCCTCAGCCTGCTACTGCACCCAACTTCCAGGCCAGACCACCACCCCGCCACCTTCAGCCCACTCCTGCACCCTACCTCCCACACAGATCCCTCACCCTCAGTGCACTCCTGCACCCAAAATCCTGGCCAGACCCTGCACTTCAACTCTATCCAGTACCTATTTTGTCATCATGGGTGGTTAGCTGGTAGGCCACAGAAAGGTATGCGCTGAGCAGGATGGATCACAGGCCAAAAAGTTTGAGAACCACTGCTTTAAAGTCTCTGCTGTCCCCCTTCCCATGCAAGTACTTTTTCCAAATAACAAAGATGGTGGTGGCAATCTTAGTTACCCTGACAATGATCTCAGCTCCCCACCAAGATGGAGCCCACCGCATGGTTTCTCTGCCTCTCCTAGAAATAGATTTTGTTAATTTCCCCCAAGACATCATGGGAATTATAGTATCCAAGGCTGGATTGTAAAGCTCAAGATCTTTCTAACTGAAAATCTCCAAATTAAATGTAAAGCCTCCCCTTCCAGTGGAGGCTATGCACATTATTGTTACCCTCAGTCTTCACTGAACTAAAACTAAGTTTTGCCTGGTTAAAATTGAGTTCTGTGTCTTTCTGCTGTTTATAACATTCAAATATGTGCACTTTTTATCAGATCACATTGGGTCCAGGCATCAGTTGAAATGTTGGATGATTCCCTATTTAGATTGTTGTCTCTGACATAAAGAGTGTGTATGCAATGTGTCGGTCTAACCAACAGAAGCTGGTTCAATAAAAGATATTATCTCACCCGTCTTGTCTCTCTAAATGGTTTAGTCAGCCATTTGCAAGGGACAAAAATTAGTCACATTTTCCGAAAAGCTGATATGAAATTATAGGAACATAGAATCATTCTTTTTATTGTTATGGATAGATTTTCAGGTAAGTTGGAGATATTAAATAGCCATTCTTAACCATGGATTGAACAATAAGGTTCTTTCTGAGTGAGGATAATGTCAACTTTCTGTTTCTGTATTATCAATGGTTGTCTCATATATAACTCAAAGATAAAAATATCTACAGAAAAGAAAAATTAGTAGATTGCATGTCTAACAAATACAAATTGGATAGGCCTTGGATAGGAAAAAAATCTGTTTTTTTTCCAGTAGAGAGAATTTCCCCATTGCTCTACAGTAATAAATGGAGATGCCTATATGTTGTTGAAGAGGATACACATAAAGATGCTTCATATTTATTTTCAGATCCATGACATGAGAGAGATGACAAGTTTTAGTAACTCTTCAAAAGGTATGATATTGTGTGAGAAGTCTATTGATGTTTTTTAATTGACCTGAGTCCTACAGGTTAAATTTAAGATCTTTTCCCCTTCTAAATAGGCATTTCTGAAACAGAAATTGCAAGTGGCAAGATAGGAAGAATACATCTCTCATTGCCTTATTATTAATTTTTAAATTATTTTTGAGCTATCCCGAAACATTCAGTTGGAATTAATAATGTTCAGCTGTAAAGAAGGAAACATCTTTTCCTTAAGTAAGTACTTAATGAGGTGTATGTTTTATCTTTTTCCTAACTAATACTTTTAGATCTATCATTATATGCTACAATGTACATTACATGAGGTTAATAGAACTGTTTCCGTGGAACAGTTCAGACAATAGTGGAAAGAAGTAACAAGTGTTTTGTATTCCATTACACAATGCTGATTCTTTGTGGATTCTGCTTACCCTATATGATTTCCTGTGAGAGACAACTTTTATGGTAAAAACTATTCTACTGACCACTCAACCTTTTCCCTTGGCCATAGGAAAATAACGTTTTTAGTGAAAATATCAACACATTGAAATTTTTCTGTGCACTTGGTTTGGAAAGAAAATGTCAATGGTTAATTATTTAATGAGAAAATGTAGGTGACATATGCAACAACAATCTTTTTATTCCACTATTCATTCTATGCAACTACTACAAATGTTGACATTTTTGGCATTCTAATAAGAATATTACAACAAATGATTTTGAAAGAATTTTAAATTGAATGATAAAATAATTTCTAAACCCAACTTCACACTTAAAATGAATGACACGGGGATTAAACCAGTGTTCAGAAATTATCTGGATATAATTATACAATATTCTTCATAACTCTTATATTTAAGCCAAATCAATATGTTTAACCAAGCTAAAACTAATGAAAATACTTGGAAAGGCAGTGGAAAGAGTCACTTAGGGTATGTCTAGACTACACGGCTCTGTCGACGGAGCCATGTAAACTAGTTTACCTGGCATAGGCAAAGAAGCAGGGATTTAAATAATCCCCGCTTCATTAAAATAAACATGGCCGCTGCACTGTGCCGACGATCAGCTGATCCGGCACAGCGCGGTATCAGTCGGCTGGGGACGTGGATCAGTCAGCTGGGGAAGCCTTTGCCGACTGATCCCTTATGCACAGGACCAGTTGGCAAAGGCTTCCCCAGCCAACCGATCCGAGTCTAGACTGCCGTGCTGTGCTGGATCAGCTGATCGTCTGCACAGTGCGGCGGCCATGTTTATTTTAATGAAGCGGGGATTATTTAAATCCCCGCTTCTTTGCCTATGCCGGGTAAACTAGTTTACATGGCTCCGTCGACGGAGCCGTGTAGTCTAGACATACCCTTAGTGTAAAACAAAATAAAAGGAAAACAACAACAACAGAAAAAAAAACCCCAAAGCACCATGCTTTATACAAAAAAACAGTCACATCCGTGGTTGTGTCTCAGGAGTTATAATTTGTCCCAGAGCTCCTCAATGAACACAGGGATTACTGATGTTCTTCCTCATCCATTAAAATGGTGCACATTGCTACACTGGAGCACTGGCAGTAGCATTTAATTGGAAATTTTTACTCTTGATAGAGCAAAGGATTTCCTTTGCCACATCATCAAGGCAGATTGAAATGCAGTTCATACTTCAGATGTAAGAGGATATAACTCAATTGACTACATCTCGACATTTGCATACATTCAGAATTGGGGCCTGTGATGATCTGTTTGGATCAGGGTGCAAATCTAAACCACCGATAAGTTGTATAACCACTTCCGTTGGCTGACTTACAATACCTTCCTGCTAGGGCTCCCAGTCTGGGATGCTCACAATCAGCAAAAAACATATAGGTCACACCATGAGTCTCTGTGCTTAGACAGCTCAGCTGGCTAGAGTGGGAAAGGCGGAAAGACTGGTGGGGTGACAGGGCAGGGGTGGGCCCAGCAGCAGTGGGGCAAGAAATGACCTCCCCTAGTCCTACAAAATCCTTCATCTGGGACCAGTCAGGTCCTGAGGGTACCGGACCAGGGAGGTCCAACCTGTACCATATTTAATTTACATAGGAAACAGGTAAGTAGTTTCCCTGCCTCTTGTCAAGGTGGGAACTGTTCCTTCCTTTGTTCTGCTACACACTTTAAAACATTTTATCAATGAGCATTTATAATTCTTCTGATAGTTTTAATACATACATTTTACTACAAGTTGATTACATGCCCCAGTTTTATAGGGACAGTCCCAATATTTGGGTATGTGTCTTATATAACAGTTTATTCCCTCCACTATACTCACAAAAATATAGTATTCTTTACAAGAATAAATATTACATCACACTATAAAAAAGAGATGGGGGGAAAAATTCATGTCATTTCCATTTGTTTCTGAAAACCTGAAAAAAAAAACCCCTGAAATACATTTCATACTGGAGCCCCATCATAACACCTGTATATGAGCAAAACTTGATTGAAGTCAGCAAGAGATTTTTTCATAATGTAGATCACAGGATCAGGTCCTTTGTGTATGTGAACAATAAAACACTGTGGTTCACAGTTTGATAGAAAGAAAAGTGAATTCTCTGAGACCAAAAACTTGAAAGTCTCTGATAACCTGAAGGAAAACTGCACTACTATGCAATGGTTCCTACAGGACAGAATATCACAGAAGTTCAGAAAACATGCAAAAATGCCTAAAATATGGATATATTTTCAACAGAGAAATACATTGATGACTTTTACTCCTAGCTGATTGGCTGATTAGTCAATAAGTTTCATGATAGGTGTTATACCTCACTAGTATTAAGAAAAACCCATGTGTATTTTGACAAATCATAAATAACCACGTTTTTCTTCAGTGTGTTATCTAATGCATTCTATCTCCTAAATCGTATTTCAAAGAATACCCTCTAATAGGTCAATGCTATAACATGGATAGAAACTTGAATTTTTATGTACTGAAAAACTAAATTATAAAGATGCTACATATGTAGGGAAATATCATTCCATTATGAAAAAGAGTTAAGAAAGAAAAAAAATAATAGGCAGAAATGACTCTCTTCATTTACTTTATTTCATATGCAGTTTTTTCTTTTTTTTTCTTTACAGCTTTAAGTTGCAGGATCAGGAGTTCAGAGAAGCGCGGGGAAGAATTCCATTGACTTCTAAGGACTTTGGATCAGGTCCCATAGCTGCATAGCCATCTATAAGGAACTGTTAAATAAGAAGCAAGCCATGCAGTAAAGTATGGAGGGTATAAAAACTGCCTTTTTTCTTCTTTGAAGCTACTCACAAGCTGCTGCCTCCCCTTCTTTAGCCTCCAGTAGTACTTTCCTGACAGCCCAGATCTCTTTAACTTCTCGTGTCTTTTCAAAAAGCTATACTGGGAGTGGAAAGCAACACTAGATTTATGCCTTTTAGTAAGAATTAAAAAAAGATTTAGTCATTATAAAAGAAATAACAACAACAAAAGATTTACAAAATGTTTTTCAAATAGGAAACACTGAGCCCAAGGCAAATTGTTAATTAGCAACTTGAGGGGAAAAACCTGTAGCTCTCTTCTACCTATAATCATAATGAGTTTCACTCACAGACATCATCAAAGGAAAAATCCTTAAGCAATACTATGAGAAAAATATTCTTTTGTTTAGAAGGCTTTATATTAAGCATATGACAAGATGATACATTAGCAAAGAACTTCATGTGTAAAAGTCACAGTGGTGCAGGTGTCTGATGTGGCTCAAGGCTGTGAGTAACAATCTCAAGAGAAACAGTTGAGAAGCAGGGCACATACCCCAAATTGATTGTTCATTTTATATTTCGATTTCACCAACAAAGCACCAGGTGTGAACTCATCAGGCACTACAACAGCCTTAACATAATCACAGATAGTTTCTTTGGGTACTCCAATCTATCTTGCCACCCAGGTGAGGTTGTCTTTGTAATAGATGGTCCAATACACCAAAAATCACAACCATATTCAGGTTGTTCCCAGCAGCAAAGATTACTCTCAGTCACTTAACCCAGGAAAATTGCACATTAGCTCTTACAACCAAGAAAATATGTATGACCTGCCCTATAGTAATCTAAGGTAAAGATGTATTAACTAAGAAAAAATAAATTAGTTATTTACAAGGTTAAACCAGATAAATATACACACAAATTAATTACAAGCTTAGCCTTTAGGGCTCTCCCAGGCTAAGCAACTGCTAGAGAATACCTTGGTTGGAAATAATTCTCTCTCAAAGTCCAAGCAGCATAGAGAAATAGTTTCTTCTTATTTTTACCCCTCCTCTCCTGAGTTTAAACTAATGGGAAGAGTCCACATGAATGTCTCCTCTTAATGTCTCTGTGTGTGTATATGTGTGTGTATGTAGCAGTTAATAAACTTTTGATATCTGATGTTTCACAATGGCTCATTTGATTTCAGTGGGCTTTCTTGGTGGACCAGATATAACACTTTCTGTGGAAAGACATAATATCACATTAATGATTCTTCCCTGTTTGGTGAATGACACAGTTTACAGAAGTCTATAATGTAAAAACTCAATCTGACCTTTAAACACGGGGTACAGATGTTATAAGTGAGATCAATACATTCAGCAACTTAAAAGCATTTAATAAAATCTAACAACATTTAAAAAAATAATACCTATTTTGACTACCAATATACCAGCGATCTAAAGACGGGGGGGCATTTTTTCACCAAAAAATGTGAAAAATGTTTCCTGAATGTTTAACCAGCTATGGTGGTTACACGCTATCTCTTTCCCAATGGAATATGTCTCAGATGATTTTTGCTCCAGATGAGTCAGCACTTGACAAGGTCAGTTCAGTAATTTTTCAACCCTGATATTGGATGTGTAAAATAGTTCCTCATTACAAATATTCACATAAATGATTGTGCAACATCATAAAATATATGTGCTACTCAACATTGTTTGTTTGTTTGTTTGTTTAACAAACTTCAAAGAAAGATGAGCTGGCAAATAAAAATGACCTCATGACAATCTGTTTAATTAGACTAAATTAGCAGAAAATATTGTTTTAACAGAAAAGAATCACTAGAGCTGACTTTAACAAGACACTTAATTACATACATCAAGGAGAATTTCTTAAGGGACCTTTCTTTTCTTCGTCTAAGTAACTCATTTAGCACAGTTCTTCATTTGCAAATGTGTTTGGGGAAATGGATCTAACTAGATAAATTAGTTCTAATTTCATCACCCATATAACTTTTCTAAAAGTTCCAGCCCATTAGGGGGGAGAGAGGAAGGATTACCTATGCTGAGCTTGCTTTTGCTGACAGTTGCATTTCATACTAGTTTTATTTTAGTTAAGAGTGACTAAGTACAGATGTAATGTATTTAATGACTTACATACATAATTTGAAAGAGAACATGATACATTTATCTACTTGTTACATTCATCTGCTATTTGCTTGGCCTTCAAATTGTGTAGAATTATAAGTTGAAAACACAAATCAGAAATATTGATTTTTTTCTTGTAGGATTTTCTTATTTACTGTGTAAAAACATGTATCTTAAAATAGATATTGGTTAAGTGGATACTGCAATAGTAGTCAGCACAGCTGAACCCTATTCACTGACTTGCCACAGACTCACTAAGGCCACATCTTACTTACCAGTGGATTGATGCTTCAGAGGTCAATCTTTAGGCATTTGATTTAGCAGGTCCAGTATAGACCTGTAAATTAAATGCTGAGGGCAGCTTCAGCTGGCATTTGTACTCCTCGCAGTTGCGAGGTGTAAGGGAAGTTGATGGGAGCATTTGCTCCCATTGGCCTCCCACTGTGCGGATGGTACAGAAACACAATTTAAGATTAATCAGCTCCAGCTAATTAACATAGCTGGGGTTGTGTATCTTAAATTGATCTCCCGCTGTAGTATAGACCAGGCCTAAGGGTTTAAAGAACAGACATATTGCAGTGAAGCATATAAGGTCCAGGTTTCTTCCAAAATTTATGCTTTAAAGAGTGTCTTTATATAGTAAAATTTGCTTTTCAAATACTTCTTATGGTTCAGGAGAAGTAGAACCCTTATATCTCCCTCCCTATTTACAACTGCAGTAATATATATATCCGGTGTTTTATGTTACCTTCCCCAATCCTTATCGGAAACACTGTGTTTCAATACAGAAGCTGCCAAGAAAGAGATGACCACCATAAATTGTTTAGCTTCTGGACCTTAATCCTCCAGGCTAATAAGTGCTGGTAAAAGAAGTTTGGAGAGAGAAAGAGACAATACTAATGAATTAGGTTTAGTTCAGCACTTATCCAGAAGAATATAGGACAAAGGAGTAATTGATCAATGTAGTAGATGAAAAGCTGGTTTAAATAATGAGTGTAGGAGTTCCATAGTTGCACAAAGACAGCACAGTTAACTGTATGCCACTAACTGTACTTGGCCCACTGCCTTTCACACCCTGTATGGAGAGCATGATGGAGGCATGTCAGGAGCGTGACTTTCCTTTTCTGGAAAAGATGCTATTTTGGGAACATAATTGTAAAGATAGAGAAAATAACTACTCTAAACTTGTTATTCCTTTTCTCAGCCTTTGAACTGCTTAGGGGAGAAGATAGTATTAACAGCTAGAGTTTTAGTTCATAAGAATTTATTATTGTAACCTTTTTTCCCATTCCAATCTTGATAGCAGTGTTAACAATACAGCCAAGTATTAGAGCTTATCCAAGAAACATTTCCAGAACTCATGCCCAAAATAAGGTTAATACAAAGTAATTTGATTATTTTATTCTACCTAATAGCTTTTTTTTTTTTTTCATTTCTCTTCAATTCACATGATTTGAAAAGTTTGAGCTTCCCACTGACTTGGAGACATGATTTTCATTCACCCCTTTACTTGGCTTGCATTTAAGTGGTGTCCTGATGAGTACATTCCATCCGCTTACCACACATCTGACAAACAGCTTTCAAATTAATGATCAGAAACTGAGAGGAACTTGTTCACCAGAGTTCATAACCCAGCTGAATTGTTTGCTCATGTTCCAGACATTTTTAAATGATCTAAAATATTGACAGAGTAACAATTTAGTAACTAATGGGTTGTAAAAAGGAAACACTTTAGGAATAGGTCTGGATTTGATCAAGAAAGATCAGTGGTGTCAAGTATAGGTTATCTTGGCCAGGCCTCGCACACATAGCCGAGATCTACCTCAGCAACCTCACCACGTCACATGGATAGCAACAAGGCTTATCTACCAATAAAATGGAGCTTGTCAGAGTCCAGCACTCAACACCATATATGGGCATCACACCACACCCAGACCACACCCATGCCACTCCCAGAGTACAAACAATACCAAATATGGTAATAGGCAATAACATAAAAAACCCCTGAGCCCTAAGCTCAGGGAGGACTCCTGAATATTGAAAGACAGAATCTGAGTCTGGCTTAGGACTGATCACCTGAAGGCCACCTCCCACCCACCAAATCTAAAAAGGGGTGTACGAATCTCGAGCATGCTCCGATTCCTTGTATGTCTTTGTGTTGTGGTTGCTGAGTTCATAAGTATTTAATTTACCCTCACTGTTTGTTAAGTGGTTTAAAAGAGACAGGTTAGAAAATATATTGCTCAGTTGTAACTTTTACCTTTGCTATCGTCAGTGTTAAAGAAACAGTTTTTGAAATGTGTATATATTTGACTTAGCTGTAACTTAGATAGAGTTTTAAAAATTGTTGTGGTTCAATTGTTTGTGGCAAATATTGGGTAATTGCTCAGTTTAAGTTGTTCAGTTTAATAAATCATTCCTTCTTTGTTAAAACTTGTTGTCTTGCCATCATTCGGTGTTTTCACTGGGTATTTGGCATTAAGCCTCTGGGACTCCCGCCATTTTAGCGAACCGAGAACCAACAAGTGGAAAACAAAATAAGAAGACTTTCACTGCTATACATACAACATTATCAATTTATCATTTCTAGAAGTTATGAGAAAAAAAAAAGAGATTGAGTCTAAATCCTTTGTTTGGTGACCTCAGTGTTTTACAGAGGTCATGAAAATTCCAAAAGCCTGAGGTAACTTACACAATATGATAAAGAAAACCAGAAGATGGAAATTTGACATTTTATCTTTTTATTCTCTCTTCCTTAGTACGTTTGTCTCTCTTTGCTAGGTAAAAATATACATAAAGAATAAGTACAGAAGGCACACATAAAAGTATGGACAAATTTCAAAAGAACTCTGCACACATCAGCTTTCAGTGAAATACCTAAATAAAGTCTGATCTATATTTCAATGTTAGGTTGCCATATCAACTTATCAGGGCATGTCTTATACTGAAAATTGCCTCTGGCCAACATAAATGGTGCATTACCAAAATGCGTAACACCACCTCTCCAAGTACCATTGAGATATGGTGAATGTACTTTGGTCCATACAGTATGTTTGTAGATACTGCATGACCTATATCAACCCTACAAGTTCTCCAGTAGTTCTCTTACAATCCCTGTTAGTGGCAGCTCTGGAAACAATTGTGAACTGCACCACCAATGGAGCCACAGAGACCAGAGGCCACACACCTTTTAAAACTCCTGTGTAGTTTTGAAATGTCATTTCCTGACTGCCCAGCATGGCAAGCACATGTAGCAGTTCTCAGATATGTTGGTCAACTGCCTGGCCAATGATTCCAGCTATGCAGTCTAGATGTGCTCCTGCCTGGAGTAAACAGGAGATATTGAATCTCCTCAGGAGAAGGAGGAGGAAGCCTGTGGGGAAATAGGGTTATGTAGACTAAACTACAGACTAATCAAATAAATGTGGACGTTTAGCAAAATAAAGCAAAATGGTTGGAAGTGATGGTACATGATAGAAATCAGCAGTAGTGCTGTGTGAAAGTGAAGGAAATGGAGTAGGCATGCCAGATAGGCAGGGAAGATAACAATTGATGTGGTGCTGAGCTGATTTTACAACAAGCTATATGCCATATTTCACCAAGTCCCCACCCTGCATGCCATGATGGATACCTCTGAGAAGCCCAAGAGAGAGGCCCCCATTGTGAAGAGAGAAGAGGAGGATAAAAAAGAGGAGGAAGAGTGACACATGAAGCAGAGAGTCCAGCTATTACCCAAGCCAGGATATTTTTGAGATATCAACAGTTTGCTGAGTCCCACCAGCCAAGTACAGGGACAGGCACCTTGGGGCAGTGTGTGTATGCATTCTCCCTTAAAATGTTAATCATGAATATAGCACCTGGCCCAGCTCCATGCTAGCAGGACACGTGTATTTACTTTTAATTGTTTTACTCATACAAAAAGGGGTAAATGCACAACAAAAAGATTTTCTCCACTCACCCACCTCAGGAGACTGTAGTCACCATGGAAGTGCCTCGTGGGAGGTGCTGCAGATTTCAAGTATCAATAAGTACGTCTTATTCAAAATTCTTTTGGGAATAAGGGAAGGAAGTTCTGAAACTTATCTTTCAATTTCTGCTGTGGCTCTAAATCCATGATACGTCTGTCTGATCTATTTGTATCTGCTGCCATTGCAGCTTTGGGAGGTACCTCTTCCACACTATCATCCTGATGAGGATGAGAAAGAAATAAAATAAGGAGGACAAGTTCACCAACATCCTGAAATCCAGAGCTGTAACAGATCTTGAACAGAGAGGCTTGAGGGTAAATATACCAGGGAGCCAGGAGAAGGGAAAAGCGGACAGAAAAAAGGCCAAGAAAAGAAAATGAGAGAGGCCACGGGCCACAATGGGGCTTCTTGGGTAGCAAATGTTAATGCTGAGGACTCTTGTTGACCTACAGATCCTATAATCATGGTCTCACCTCTTCCTACCATCAATGGAGAACTTCATTTCACCTGCTCCTTATACTTTTCAATATTCCTTGTAGCATCATAGCCTGCAGTCCTGCCCCTCTACCACTCCACACCTGGGGGCAGAACAAAGACCACAGTTGTGCATACACTGACCTTGTGAGAGTCACAGTTGGTTTATGTTTGGCAGAAATGAACTGAAACGGATACAAAACCTTTATGCTGTTCTAATTTTAAAGTTTTCTCTGTTAATTTATAAGTCTGGATTGCACTGGCTTTTAATTGCACATTAATGTTTGTACTGTTTTGGTACACAATATTTTTATTGTGTAAATAATTTATTATTTGATAATATAGGCTACTCATGCACACATTATTTATAACAGAGCCACAGAACTCCTTGGGTTAGTTAAGAACATAGTGTAATATTTATAACTATGCAGTAAGTGCCACATAATGCATAGTTTCATAAGTGTACATCAAACACTACACAATCATCCCAATTCAGGGCCAGGGAGAGCACTGTTCAGTACAGAGCATTACCTTGGCTTACTATAACAAAGTGCTCTTTCAAGGCATCCCTCAGCTTTATATATCAACACTGATCTCTACTAAGGATCCTTGTTCAAAATCAGCAAGCAACCACCCCACCGCCACTCACCAACTCAGGGGACAACTTTTTCCCCTTTGCCTCACAGATATTATGCAGGTCAAAACTGGCAGGTATAACAGGGATATTTTTCCCTCTCTTTGAGGTCTAATCTTATGAATAAACATTACTACTATACCTTCAATCTGTCAAAAGTAATTTCAACTGTCATTCTGCAACTGCTGAACTGCTGGTAGCAATCCAGCATTACAAACTTCCAATGTGTGATTGCTAGTCACATTTCCACTGTCAACACAGCCCTCAGTCTGGTGTCCATGCCCTCGAGAGCTGGTTTGAGCTTAGCATACAGATCCAGGAATATGGTCCTTCAGATTCAAAAATTCTGCTGCCACTGGTCATCATTTCAAACCTGTATTATAATATGATTCCACCAGTCAGTGCTCTTCCCATGAGCACAGAAGTAGCACTCAGCCATCTGAAGCTACTACATGAATGCCACCAACAACTTTGAATTAGTTTTTACTCTGACTTTCAGCAGTCTCTCTTCAAAGAAATTACCATGTTCCCCCCATATTCCGTACTGGAAGATCATTTGTTCTGTATTTGCATCATTTCATGACAATAGTGCAGAGCTGTGCAGGTTCTGTGTTTCTGTCAGAGATGGTGAACAGCAACAAGTGTCACATGCATTTGTGTCATTTAAAAAAAAAGATGTGAAAATTATGGGATAATCTGATGGGATGGAAAAAGTTGCATCATGGGAACTTGACTTCTTTCTCCCAGTCCTTACTGCATGGCTTGTCTGTGTAAAACAATGCATTATTAAAATTCCCCAAACAGCATTGAACCAGAGGGTGATGCGTAGTTGGATCAACATATGTGTTCCTACTGAGTATCTGAAATGCCAATGCAAACAACCAACATGCATGCACAATTGAGATGGCTTTATACCAATGTAACATGTGTCAACCAAAGTTTGTACTGTAGACCTGGCCTAAGTAATTAGAATTTCAAAAGTGCTCAGAGATCAGCAACTCCTGCTTTTTTCACTGAGCTTAATTTAGCTGTCTAAGTAGGATTTCTTAGAGATCTGGACCACAATTGTTTTCTTCCTTGCTGTGGTGGGAGTAGCTAGGATTTTCTAAAGAAACATCCACAGAAGCAAAAGAAAAATCTTTCTCCACAGTGAAGGGAGCTGAATGATCCCCTTTAATTGCTTATGTAGCATGACAGAGGGTAGATGATGTTGACAAGAAACATACTAAGATCTGTGCAGAAGATGCTCTGTCCCCATCCTTTCCTTGACCAAATATAGTCTTCTCCTCCCCCTGTGCTCTATTGTGTAACGTGCCATCTGGGATCATCTCGGCTCCCATAAGTTCTACAGAACTTCTACAATCCATTGCCTGGGAAGCTTCCATGTCCACAGAATAAAACAATGGATTTGGGCCTATGAGAAAAAGGCAGAAGCTAGACAAACTTTACAGTAGGATCCTTGTATCCAGGAAGTAAGATAATGAAGAAACGAACATTTCATCCTGTAATGTCTTCATCACAGTTTGAATCAGAACAGATTAATATTTATGTTTTGCAGTTTCCTTTTCAAATACAAATGAACAAATGAATCTTGCTAAGTTATCACTGTATGTATCAATTAGCTCATCACTTCTGCCTATTATTTTCGTCTGGATTGCTGAAAACAACTGTGACTTTAAAATAATCAGCCTACTCCCAACATATTCTTAGTGTAATATTTGAATTTTTCATGTTTATTTTGAGTACACACTTCTGAAGTGAAGCGACCTTACATAACATCTGGAGAAATGCCATGAACCATAGCTTCCCTGTATCTGTATATAAAACTCAGAAAATAAGCATGGCACACATGATTTACTTTTGTGCCAAATACTGTATGATTCAGATTTGTTCTAAGGTTCATTAATCTTGCAATAAATATGTCATTTGCAAGATTGCAATTGTGGGTAACACTATAAAAGCTCTCTGGTGATCTAGATTAAAAACAGTCAAGGTCAAACTACTATACACATTTTCCTCATGCTTTTCAGCAAGTTAAGCTGCTAGTCTAGTAATCTTCATTATATTAAATATACAAGACAGAAACTGTAGTGCATTACCTTAAATTCACAACTTTTCCTGGTTGTATATCCAATGTATCCATATATCTGTATAGATAAATGCCTTCCTCCTGATCTGCTGTGAATTTAGCCATGTTATTTTCATTATATCCTCTCTTCTCATCTCTGAGGAGCTAAAAATAGTGGCTTCACTAGATATTATCTTAGCACTTGGATTCTATAAACTTCTATTAAATCTCCTCTTAACTGTCTTTCTCCCTCTAGGATATATAGATTTAGGCTATTTGTAGCATAGCTCATGCTTTTCAGATCCTGGTATTAACTCTATTGCACTTTTTTTCACAGTTTCAAGTGCCACAGTATCTTTCTGAGAATGGTATAGCAGAATGGAATGCAATGGTCTGTGAGTGGTCTGTTATAAGAACTGTATAATTTTCTTGTCTCCTTCAGATTTGTGTTCCACTATCATTTCACTTTATCCTACCATCCTGAGAGTTTTAAAATTGCTTTGAAGTCCAATACTTTAAACTTTAAGCAAAAACACTACTACTTAATTTATTTGAAACAATTCCTTCTCTGATTAGATTTAATTCATTTTCACTACTTCTGTATTCATGTTGTCTGTACCTGGTGTTAATATTTTCATGCTTATCACCATTGCAGGTATACAGATAGTATAATTCCCCTCACTCTGCCATACTTGTTGAAAGGCAGAAAGAAGCACTTCTTCTGCAAATCGTATTCACCACAGAGAGGGACATGTAATTATCCTGAAGCTTCTCATGCTCAGGATGGGATCACTGGCCTAGTGCCCACACTGGCCCTGTTTTGGCAGATTACAAAATCTTTGTGGATGAGCTCATGATATTTTCTAACAGAACTCCACTTAATTAGTAATACAGTATATTCTCAGCTGTGGAGCTGTCCAAACCAGAGTCCTTTTTAATTTTACTTGCTGCTTGCTCTCTGGTTCATTGCTTTCTCAGTTTTGTATCATCAGCAGATTTAATAAGTGTACAATTGGTCTGTCCTTTGTTAATTAGATTACAAGTAGCAGAGCACTAAGTAATGAGACAACTCAACTCTAGTTAATATTTCTCCAAACTGGCATAATTTTTCTCACATTAAATTGATATTATTTGTAGCTTTTGTGTAACCCTTACACTCCCAAGTTTCAGGAGGTTTGGATCTCCATCTTCTGAGATCTCTGATGTATTAATCTTCACCATCAGTTCAGTGAATGAGAACATCATATAGTCCAGGGACATCAGTAAGGTGACTTCTTATTATTGCATTAATATGGCAGTGAATTATGGTGCCACACTTCTGTGGTGAGTGGTCTGTCAGTATTTGTAAAAGAAGCCTCTATTTTGCAAAGTATTTAGAGTATCTCAGCAATTTACAGTCACTTCAATCTAAACCTGATATTCAAGCTGTGAGTCTCCATATGATTTTAATACATATTTTTAAAGAGATCTTTTCTGTCCGCTTCCATCATTCCCTCTGGAGCACCTGGCATTGGCCATTGTTGGAAGACAATTGAAGCCAATGGGAGTTAGGCATATGCTAAATGTTAAAAGAGCACGCATAAATTTGCTGAACCAGGGGTGTTATTAAATATGTGGTTGAAGCTGAGCACGTGTTAAGTGCTTTGAAAATCAAGGCCTAAAGAAAACTTGCTATTTATATTTTTGATTTATGATACTAAGGGATACCTTAATTGGAAACCTATGCTGATTATTCACATGTATATTTTTACAAGATTCAGCAATTATCTTCAATCATTTAACTAGCCACTGCATGATAGACATAAAGGCAGAATTCCTTTTGTCTTGGCAATTCATACGAATTTGACAATCACATATCCACCAGCTGAGATAATGCTATTATTTTTAGGATTAAAGTTCAGAAGTGCTGATAAAAATGGTCATTTGAGTGTGATGTTAAATGTAGAAGACACCCGTAGGGAGTTCTGTCTTTTAAGCATAGTACAATATTTCAGAAGATATCAGTAGCTTTGATTAGGTCCTTGAAAGAAAAAAAAAGGTTACAATATTTTGGAGAGTGGCAAGTGGGACTTAGAATATAGAATGTCTTATTTTAAGCTTTATAGGTTCTTATCACAGGTTATATTTTTTCCACAGAATAATGATTGATCTTTCCAGTAAACTCTGAACTCTTAATTAAAGGATCTAAGTGAGATTATTTTTTCTGTTGCATGGGTGAAAATACAAAGTAACTACTGTAACTTAATTTAAATGTAACCCTTCTGCCAAATATCTCCAGCAGCAGTCAGGGCCAGGTTTAATATCTAGGGGTTTCTCTCCATCCATCCAACACAGAACTGGCTCAAGCCCCGACCCAGTGACCTGGGAAATTCACACAACCCCCTGGGCGCCTCTGGCAATGCTTCCCCACTCAGAAGCAAAGAGTCTGAGTGTAGAAACGAAACTTTTAATAAAAGGGGAGAGAAGTAACCTGACATTAATTTGGGAAAACACCACAGACAGAGTTCATAACCAAACCATGAATAAATATCCCAGCTCAAGTAGGTTGGGCAATGTCCTTGTCCTCTCAGGCTCTGATGTCCAGCAATGTAAATGTCCCCTTCACATGCCCAACCCTTCTTTGCATTCCACTCACAGTTGCTGTCCTTGGTCAGGGCAAACCTGACCTGAAGAATTAATATTCCATACTGAGTAGGCGGGTAAGTGGCATGTCCCCCACTCCGCTGGTCACTCATCCTCCATCACTTCCACTGCTCTGCTGGCTGCTCCTCACACCTCTCCATCACCACCCTGCTGGCTCTGCATTGCATCTTCCACTAGCTTGTGGTGGATTTGGCTCTGGGCCAAACCTAGGGTGTGTCTAGACTACATGGCTCCATCGATGGAGCCATATAGATGAGTGTACTCGGCAAAGGGAAATGAAGCGGTGATTTAAATAATTGCCACTTCATTTACATCAAAATGGCTGCCACACTGTGCCGATCAGCTGATTGTTGGCACAGCGCAGTAGTCTAGAAGGGGATCAGCCAACCCCAGAACCCTTTGTCGTCAGATCCTTTATGCCTCGTGAAATCAGTCTTACAGCTCGTGCCTGGAGTACATGCAGCCTGCTTTCTCACCTCTCGCCCAGCTTAATCTATACAGATCTGGAAGTCGATCCTCTGTCCATCCAAGATTCTTTACACTCTCTCCTTTGAACTGAGTTAAACACAGTCTGACTTTTCTGCATCCCCAATAACTGCAAGCATCAGTGATTTTATCTTACAATTCCTACGTTTAGGGTTAACACAGTTTGTGACCCCACAACAGCTAAATTTGTTACAACGGACAAAACACCATTCTAACAGTTGAATATCTAGCAGGCCTAAGCAAACTGATTGAACTATATTTACATAACTTCACCCAGGGTTTCTTTCCAATTCCATCTGGCCGAAATGGAAGCATTGATTCAGACCCTACTTTCATCTAGCACTGATACAATTGTCTGTTAATGATAACTTAAGAGATGGACACTGAAAATATACACACTGACTGTTTAGGTGAAAGAAAAAAGTCATTTCCCCTTTAGGGGCTCCCTTGCAACAGTGAGGGTAGAGGAAATGGACAGGAAAGGCAGGATGCAGTAACAGCCAGATCAAAGATGCAATATTATCTTTCTTGCTGACTGGAAGAGTGGAGAGGTTTCTGTACTTGAGAAAGGTCTCATTACCAGATGAGGGAAACTGAAGAACAACTAAGTGGAGAAGTGGCCCAGGATCTGCTAGGAGCGGTGAGGTGTTGGCACAAGTAGGAAATGGTGTGCATGCCCTCCAACAGACAGGGAGTGCAAAGGGGCCATTGTCCCAGGGCCCAGCAATTCTAAAGGGCCTGAGGCTCCCTGCTGTTACTGTCTGTACTGTGGCAGCTGCAGCAGTTGGAGTCCCGGGCACTTTACATTATAGCTGAAGTGCCACACTGCAGCTCTAAGTGCTAGAGGAGGTGGTGAACTGTGCTCTGGGTGGTGCTGTTGACTATGGGAGTGGGGACTAATGAGAGAGGGAACAGTGGAGTGTGCTTGCTGCCCAGTCCGGGGTCCCAGCATGGCTGTCAGTTCCCCTGATTTAGTGTGCCAGGATTCCACTGGGAATATGGAAAAATTGCTAGAAGCCGTGAGACCCTAGTACAACCAAGAAACTGTGTGTGCCAGCACTCCACTGGAAGCAAGACAGACAGAGTGGGAAGAGATCTGCTTGCATAGTTTTGGGTGGAGCAGGTGAAAGATCTGAAGTGACTGCTGGGAGAAAGATGGCTTTTAAAATTGGGGAAATATTTCCCTTAATCTATTGGTTTAGGTTGGTCACTTTAGGGAAATTAAAACATATTCAGGGTTGGAAAACAATGCAGCCAATGGGCTATCCAGAAAAGATAGAGACAGAGTTGAACCTTATGTCATGGCCAGTGGCCAAAACTCAAGCGTCAGACTATCAGTGGTGATGTGACAATTAAGGGTCCAGAATCCCCCTGTGGAGATCATAAGGTCTATACACTAAAGAATAAGGAATTAAACCAACTGGTTGTATAAAAGTTATTTTGTATAAATATATAACAGGGTGGTTATTGTATGAAAGCTCATAATGTTCTGAATGTGATACCCATTATGAGATATGTGTGCAGACCATCATTATTAATCTTTTTATTTATATATACAGAATATTATGCTCATGACTGGAACTACAGTCTCAAGTACACCTAGCAGCAGGGAATTCACCAGTTGTTTACACAGAGCTAATTTAAGTACTCATTCAGGGCATATCTACACGAGGGAGAAGATCAACTCTCCAGAGGTCGATCTTTTAGCATTGGATTTAGTGGATCTAATGTGGACCCATACACCATATGCTAAGGGCAGCCCTCACTGGTATCTGGTACTTCTCATTGTGTGAGGAGTAAGGGAAGCTGACGGGAGCAAGTGCTCCCGTCAACCTCCCGCTGTGTGGATGCTGCCATGGCTCGGTTTAAGGTAAGCCAACTGCAGCTATGCATTTTGTGTAGCTAGAGTTGTATACCTTAAACCAACCTGCCTATTCTAGTGTAGACTTAGGCTCATTGTCCACATAAGAAAAATACAATGATGGATCACCAGAGTTAATGGGGATATGTTGAATCAATCTGAAACTGAAAAAGAAACCTCCAGTGTTGGAAAACTAAGAGTGGGAAGAATTTTCCCTAACATGAATCACCATGATCTCAGAGAAAGATAAAACAAAACAAAACAAAAACCCCAAACTTACAAAACCAGAAAGAAAGTGGGTATGAAGTGAAGGACTTCAAGAATCTGAGAGCCAGCATGAAAGCAGGATACTCTCTATGAAACACCGCATCCCCTCTATGACAGAAGGTATGCTGGGAAACTGTTCAGAGGTAAAAGATAACTTGTATTACAAAAGGAATTAATCTAATATAGAAGTGTGTCTTTATTTTTGTGTCACTTATATGTGTTCACTCATCCTTACTATTTCATCTCTGAGTCTATCATTTTTCTATTTAAAACATTTTCATTTATTTTTACAGAATATAGCTCACTGATGTGGAAACTCTCTGGAATGTGTGTCCCAAAATGAAGCTGCTAACTGAGGACTGTTGTCTGAGCTTTGAGGGTGATGTAGTGAATGGGAAAAGTCCAAGTATCCGGTAAATCAGGGAATACTCAAGACTGGATGGGCTGTTGAGGTCACCCTGCTAGGAGTAATTAGGCTGGTGGAAGACAGGGTGAGACCTTTGTGCTCATTGGCTGGCTACTGGTGTCAAGGCTCTGAGCATTAAGGCACCCAAAATTATAGCATCATAGCATTAAGGAGCCAAAAGTTATTAGACAGGTGGTGAGAGAATTCCTTAGTTGTGTGGGTGAGCTCCAAAACATTAGAGTGGTGTATCACGATTAAAGGATTTTTAATCAATATCAGTGAACTGAAATATGCGATGAGACCTACTTCTTCCTCTTATAAATTCTTGGCAGCCTGGGAGTGGACACTGGAAACAAATATGGTTTACCTTGGTTTAAAAATAAAAGGATCTTTAGATTGCTAGGAACCCAATGAGGTGGGAAAGAGAGATCCAAGCATGTTGCTGGTGCTTCCTTGTAGCAGATATCTAGTACAATTACGAAGTATGGAAGGAATATGATTATGAGATAAATTGGACAGAAGAAGGATTTGAAGATAAATCTCTTGAGGGAACTGAGAAAGGGGATTTAGGATTCCTATATCTGTGAGGAGCCAAACACCCTGTACTGTACAATTTGTTGCCAGGAACTCCCAGTTTTATGAGTGACTAAAGGTGAACCATAATTAAACTACATCCATGGCCCCCTACTTTTCTCCTGGTGTAGATAAAGAAAGATAAAATGATTAAGAATTCTTCTGGTAAAGAAAAAAATAAAAAGCGAGGTTTACATTGTCCATTATTGATTATGCTATAGGCAAGGAATGAAGAAGGAAGCTGCAATTGCAGAAGTCTTAGAAGAGATTCCATAATCAATAAATTAATAGCACAAAAACTTTGAAAAGGTATTTTGGCTTAGAATCCGGGTAATCTAAAGAATAGATATTCATGGACAAAAAAGAAGAATGTCTATAGACATGGATAGGAAGCAACTATAGAGAGTTTTATTGCTTCCATTTCCTTTTGCCTTTTGGAGATCAAATTAAGGAAAAGAATAAAAACCTAGAAATGCTTTATACTTTTCTACAGTATCAGTGACTTTTGTAAAATAGGTTACTTTTACTTTGCTACCTGTATAAACTCCTCTGGTTAGTCTTCTTCTAACGTCTGTACGTAAACAAGATGGAGGTCTGGTAGACTACAGTTCTTTACCAGTTTCAATAGTGAAAACAAAGTAAAACACCTAAGATCTGCAGATTCTACCTACTGAAAAGTTTTATCTTACAACCTAAAATTGGTAATATCTGGGGCAGGATGAGATGAGTTAAGTTCTGTGTAGTTTTTTTATTGTGTTGTTTTAATAAATGGTATATGTGGCTGGTTTGTTATTTTGACTCCAGGCTAGAATCATAGCCTCCACTGTTGCAAAACTGAAAGCAAGTAGAAACACAGGAGTCACAACAAATCAGAATGAAACTTAGTGTTTTCTTTCTTCATGACAGTGTTGGTTATAGTAACAAATCCAACCTGAAAAATCATAGGAGCCCTCCTTGAATCTCCTTACTTTGAAAACATAATAACAAGATTGTTTTACTGTTTGTGGATTTCACAGTTTCTTAAATGTCGAAAAATTACACTGTGGAGGAAATCGGTAATGACAAAACATACTGCTCTAGAAATGCTCTTGAGCCATACAGTTCACAGAATGTGAAATCTAGGCCCTGATCTATATTAGGACTTGTTTTCGAAATAACCAATCCCTCCAGTTGAATTTATAAGCTGTGCATCCACACTAGAAAATGTCTGCTTTCTAGGCAACATATGGCCTTGCTCAAAGCACAACACCATGGTCTGAACTGAGACCTTCAGTGTCAGCTCAGAGATTAGGGCTAGGCTTCATACACAGTGTCTCCTGTGATGACTTCCCCCTTTAACTTTTTTTCACAGCTGTGACAGCTGTGAGTTTGGCAGGTTCCCCACCTCTCCCATTCTATCTACTTGACTGAGCAGCATCTGCTGGTGGAAAAGCACCCAGCAGGAGCTCATGAGAGAGCAGATGGTCTGCCTACAGTCCCTCATCCTGGGACTTGAGGCAGAGTGCCAGGAGTGGGCCACTGCTTGGGAGGAGAGAAAGGCTACACAGGAAGCACTAGCATGGCAGCACAATGCCATGTTTTCCACCCTCATCTCAGTGATGGAGCTCAAGGCATTGTGCATGGAGTGGGCAACTAGCATGGAGTGGGGGGGGCAGGAAAAAGGAGAGGTGGATGGGGGATGAAAGGCACACACAGGGAATGCAAGGGCCCCTTCTACAGAGGCATGGGGAAGAGTCTCAGAACTCGCTTTGCATGAAACTGTCCTTCAAGGCCTTTTTGATGAGCACAGTCCCTTGCTGTGCTCTCCTGATGGCACTAGTGTCTGGCTACCCAAACTCCCTGGCCAGACATTCAGCCTTAGCCCCTCACTTTGGCAGAAAAGTCCCCCCCTTGATCTCACCCAGGTTGTGGTGAACACCACAGGCTGCCCTCAGATGTTGCAATTGCTGAGATCCAGATGGATGAGGAGACTCCTGAACCTCCCCTTTTAACACCCGAATACATATTCCAACACCATACAGCACCTAATCAGCCTGATGCTGAACAGCTCCTTGCTGGGGCCAGACTGCCTGTGTGGCTTCATGAGACTGGGGAGCAAAGGGTAGGCTGCGTCATCCAAGATGATGATGGGAATGTCCACCTCCCTGACTCTGATGGTGAGGTCAGGGAAAAAAAGTACCAGCATGCAGCATGCCTCTTTCGGAAGAGGCAGAAGTTCCAAAAAATGTGGGCATTGTTCACCTTTCCTGACCATGTAATATTGATGTTGGTGAGGGACTGCAGTACCATGGAGAAGTACCCCTGCCTGTTCATGAACTCTGAGGCACGGTGGTTGGGGGCCAAGATGGAGATCTGTGTGCTGTCTATGCCCCTCCCCCCACAGGTGGCAGCAAAGCTGTCCACAATGCTGTCCACATTCCCCAGTGTGACAGCCACCCCTACAGCACCTAATTCATGGCCTTGGCTACCTGCATGAGCACATCACCAAATGTGGATTTCCCCAGGCCGAACTGGTTCCCAACTGAATGGCAGCTGTCTGGGGTGGCAAGCTGCTACAGGGCGATGGCCACGTGCTTCTGCACAACGATGGCGGGTCTCATGTAGGTGTCCTGTCACCTGAGGGCAGGGGCAAGGCACTTTCAGAGAACCAGGAAGATGGCCCTTGGGCATGCAGAAGTTATGCACCCACTGTTGAACATCTCATCCCTGCATGACGATGCAGTCCCACCAGTCCAAGCTCATCTCCCTTCGCCAGAAGCGGCATTCAACTGTGGCCAGGGGATTGAGCGATGTGCTCAGCAGCAGGACTGCCAGGACCTAAGTGAGATGGGCCTGCAAGCCAGGCTGGGGTTTGTCCTTCTCATCCTCATCCAGGCCCCACTGGAGCAATATGCAGGCAGTTTGGAAGTACTTCTCCATGAGGTGCAACACAAGGCCCACGTGCCTGGCATGGTTTTACATCAGCTCTGGCTCCCTGGTATCAATGCTGTGGCATTTGCGTGGGCAACCAGAGCACAAGAAGTGCATGCCCACTGCATCCTTTTTTTGTCCTGTGAGGGAGAGGGAGTGGTTAAGTGGATTGTGAGATGTAGCTGTAGAGAGTAGCCCCTGTAAACACGTGTCACAGCTTGCCAGACCAAGCAGCCACAGGAAGTATTTGACCTCCTGGTGCTCTCCCCTGAGTCTTTCCGGGGCTCTATATCTGAGGCAGGCTCTTTTAATATGGATGTGCTATTTCAGACTAATTTAGACTAATTTTGATGTTTCCCTCTCGTGAGGACTCGCTCGTTCAAATTTGTTAAACCAGGAGTACTTAAGTCGAATTTAGTAATTTTGAAATAGTTTCCTAGCGTAGACATGGCCTTCGATTGCCCAGTTGTAGGGATGTATTGAGCCCATTCATGTAGTTGAAATAGGTAAAAAAGCAGGATTATTTGCCATTTTGCTGTTAAAAATGCATTTGATATGTGGTGACACTTTATCCTATCTTAAATTTCAGGTTAAGTGCTACATTATCAGGGTAATCAATTTTAACTAATACTTCAATTTTCTTTGTAAAGTACAATAAAAGCAGATACCTTATTTGGGATATTAATCAAACCACTTTTGATCCACAGTTCAGTTGTGAGAAATTTCCAAAACCATCTAGAAAGCCACCAGCAAGAAAAACATAAATAGATGTTTCTGCAATACAGTTGTGTTCCTTTGTAATAATGTCTATATAAAAGGAATAATATTCTTCAGTAATGTTTTTTTCCCCCATGCCAACTACATTTAGAACTAAGACTTACAATTTTCACTCCCTAGTAAGATACACTGTTGTAATGTTGAGGTGAGAACATTGGTATATGGGATAAACACAATAGGCAAAATTATTGTTTCATAAAGGTAGTTCTGATAAAAGAGGAATAGTTCTGGAGAAATAAGAACATAAACTTTCATACAAACCCAAACTAAACTTGTTACCTTAAAACTGGAAAAAGTTTCCAGAACCATGGGAGCTGTTTGCGGGTTTGTTTTTTTTCTGAATTTCATATATATAATGCATTTGGCCATTTCTGTTTGAAAATTGGCTGGCAACAGATCATAATTGCTTATAAATTTGTTCATTATTTAAAATTGTTCAACAAGGGAGTATCAGTGAACCTACTAAAGCTGTGAATTGTTTAAAAAAATCATTTTTTTAAATATATACCAGGTTGACTAATAAAAGTTGGGGGCTAAATCACATGCCATTGTTTCTCTTTCCTTCATGGATCATGTAGCATTTATAAACTTTTGCTTCTGCCTAAAATTAATTGAATTGCATGACAAGAAAAATTAAACAGATAGGAATTTTGTTTTCCGCGGACATTTGTGATAGGAATAGTTTGTGTTTCAATTCAGCTCCCCCTAACTCCTGATCATAATTTTTCATCTTACCAGTTTCTGATTTACACATAAATAAATTCTTATTTCTTACAGCTATAGTAGTAACTAAGGAATAGCAAATTCATCTTTGGACCCTTGCCAAGTTGTTTCACCGTTTAATTTACTATTATATATTATATCAGGTTAGGTTTCCTAGGTTACTAGGAAAGAGACTGAAATCCAGAACATCTTTGGTGGCATTCTCTGAAATGCTTCCAGTTCCACGCGCAGGGCCAGATAGACAGGCAGAACTTCAGAGTCTCAATGCGTGGATGAGACGATGGTGCAGGGAAGAGGGGTTTAGATTTATTAGGAACTGGGGACACTTTTGGGGTAGGGGGAGCCTATACAGGAATGATGGGCTCCACCTAAATCAAGGTGGATCCAGATTGCTGGCATTAAACATTAAAAAGGTCGTAGAGCAGTTTTTAAACTAAGAGGTGGGGGAAAGCCGATTGGTGCGGGGGAGCACCTGGATCGGACGGAGACTTCTCTTACACGAGGCTCCATAGATAGGGATTCCCTAGAAGTTAGTCAGATAGGGAACGTGGGAAATAATATATGGGCAAGATCAGATGTGAAACAATCGTGCATAAAAAAATCCAATGTGTCTGTGCAAGGCGGACATATAAATAGTGGTAGTTTTCTAACATGCTTTTACACTAATGCTAGGAGTCTGTCTAATAAGATGGGTGAACTGGAGTACCTCATATCAAAGGAGGAAGTTGACATAATAGGCATCTCAGAAACATGGTGGAATGAGGACAATCAGTGGGACACTATCATACCGGGATATAAATTATATCGGAAAGACAGAACAGGTCGTGCGGGTGGCGGAGTGGTACTATATGTGAAGGATAATATAGAATCAAATGAAGTAAAAATCCTAAAGGAATCAAAATGTTCCATAGAATCATTATGGATAACAATTCATTCCTCTAATATGAATATGGCATTAGGAATATATTACTGACCACCTAACCAGGACAGTGATAGTGATGCTGAAATGATAAGGGAGATTAGAGAGGCTACCAAAATAAAAAACACAGTAATAATAGGAGATTTCAATTATCCCCATATTGATTGGGTGCATGTCACCTCAGGACGGGATTCAGAGATTAAATTTCTTGATGCCTTAAATGACTGCTTCTTGGAGCAGCTAGTACAGGAACCCACAAGGGGAGAGTCGATTCTCGACCTAGTCTTGACTGGAACGCAGGATCTGGTCCAAGAGGTAACTGTTACTGGACCGCTTGGAAATAGTGACCACAATATAATAACTTTTAATATTCCTGTGTTGGGAAGAACACCGCAGCGGTCAAACACTCTGGCATTTAATTTCAAAAAGGGGAATTACACTAAAATGAGGAAGCTAGTTAAACAGAAACTAAAAGGGAGAGTAATTAAACTAAAATCCCTGGAAGCTGCATGGGAACTGTTTAAAGACACCATACTAGAGGCCCAACTTAAATGTATACCCCAAATAAAAAAACACAGTAAGAGACCTAACAAAGAACCACCATGGCTAAACAGCCATGTTAAAAAGGCAGTGAGAGAGAAAAGGGCAGCTTTTAAAAAGTGGAAGTCAAATCCTAGTGAGGAAAATAGAAAGGAACATAAACACTCCCAAATTAAGTGTCATAATGTAGTAAGAAAAGCCAAAAAAGAGTTTGAGGAACAGCTAGCCAAAAATTCAAAAAATGATAGTAAAATGTTTTTTAAATACATTAGAAGCAGGAAGCCCACTAAAAAAGCAGTGGGGCCCTTGGATGATAGATATAAAAGGAGCGATCAAGGAAGACAGTGCCATTGCGGAGCGATTAAATGATTTCTTTGCTTCAGTCTTCACGGCTGAGGATGTTACAGAGGTTCCTAAATCTGAGCCAGCCTTTTTAGGTGACAAATCTGAGGAACTCACTCAGACTGAAGTGACATTAGAGGAGGTTATGGAATTAATTGATAAGCTGAATAGTAACAAGTCTCCGGGACCAGACGGCATTCACCCAAGGGTTCTGAAAGAACTCAAATGTGAAATTGCGGAGTTATTAACAGTGGTTTGTAACCTATCCTTTAAATCCACTTTGGTACCAAATGACTGGAAGATGGCCAATATAACACCAATATTTAAAAAAGGCTCTAGAGGAGATCCTGGCAATTATAGACCGATAAGTTTAACATCAGTACCAGGCAAATTAGTAGAAACACTAGTAAAGAGTAAAATTGCAAGGCACATAGAAGAGCACGAATTGTTGGGCAAAAGTCAGCATGGTTTCTGCAGAGGGAAGTCGTGTCTAACTAATCTGTTAGAATTCTTTGAAGGGGTTAATAAACATGCGGACAAGGGGCACCCAGTGGATATAATATACCTAGATTTCCAGAAAGCCTTTGACACGGTCCCACACCAAAGGCTTTTACGTAAATTAGGTGGTCATGGGATAGGAGGAAAGGTCCTTTCATGGATCAAGAATTGGTTAAAAGACAGAAAACAAAGGGTGGGAATAAATGGTAAATTTTCACAATGGAGGAGAGTAACTAGTGGTGTTCCCCAGGGGTCAGTACTGGGACCAATCCTGTTCAACTTGTTCATCAATGATCTAGAAAATGAGGTAAGCAGTGAGGTGGCCAAGTTTGCAGATGACACAAAGTTGTTCAGGACAGTCAAAAGCAAAAGGGATTGTGAAGAACTACAAAAAGATCTCAGCAAACTGAGTGATTGGGCAGCAAAATGGCAAATGAAATTTAATGTGGGTAAGTGTAAGGTAATGCATGTTGGAAAAAATAACCCAAATTACACGTACTACATGATGGGGTCAAATTTAGCTACGACAGATCAGGAAAGGGATCTTGGAGTTATAGTGGATAGTTCTATGAAGACATCCACGCAGTGTGCAGCGGGCAGTTAGTAAGGCAAATAGGATGTTAGGAATTATTAAAAAAGGGATAGATAATAAGACAAAAGATATCATACTTCCCCTATATAAAACTATGGTACGCCCACATCTCGAGTACTGCGTGCAGATGTGGTCTCCTCACCTCAAAAAAGATATATTGGCATTAGAAAAGGTTCAGAAAAGGGCAACTAGGATGATTAGGGGCTTGGAAAGGGTCCCATATGGGGAGAGGCTAGAGAGACTGGGACTTTTCAGTTTGGAAAAAAGGCGATTGAGGGGCGATATGATAGAGGTATATAAAATCATGAATGGTGTGGAGAAAGTGATTATAGAAAAATTATTTATCTTTTCCCATAATACAAGAACTAGGGGACACCAAATGAAATTGATGGGTAGTAGGTTCAAAACTAATAAAAGGAAATTTTTCTTCACACAGCGCACAGTCAACCTGTGGAACTCCTTGCCCGAGGAGGCTGTGAAGGCCAGGACTCTATTAGGGTTTAAAAAAGAGCTTGATAAATTTTTGCAGGTTAGGTCCATAAATGGCTATTAGCCAGGGATAAAGTATGGTGCCCTAGCCTTCATAACAAGGGCAGGAGATGGATGGCAGGAGATAAATCGCTTGATCGTTGTCTTCTGTTCTCCTTCTCTGGGGCACCTGGCATTGGCCACCGTCGGCAGATGGGATGCTGGGCTCGATGGACCTTTGGTCTGACCCAGTATGGCCATTCTTATGTTCTTATGTTCTTATCAGCAGTCCCCAACGTGGTGCCCGCGGGTGCCTTGGTGCCCGCCAGGGCATTTATGTGTGCCCGCCGAGTGACCAGGGCCAGCCCAAGCCATTCTTGCACCCCGGGCCCCAGGTGCGCAGCGCATGCGTGGCCCCTGCCCCGGGCACGCGGCTCATGTGCAGTGCTGGGCCCGGGCACATGGCACAGGCGCGGCCCCACCCCCAGGCGCACGGCGCACGGCGCATGCGCGGCCCCACCCCCAGATGCACAGCACGTGAGCGGCCCCGCCCCCGGGCGCCCGGCAGCCCCAAAAGGTTGGGGACCACTGTATTATATGTTTGTCTGTCTGTGTGTCTGTTTGTTTAAGAGCTCCTCCTAAACAGTAAGGCTACATCTGTACTGTGCTGATTTGCGCAAGAAATATGCAAATGAGGCGAAGCGTGAGCTATCGCCACACCTCATTTGCATAATTAACTTTTTGCACAAGAGGCTTTTGTGCAAAAAGGAGTCATCTACACAGCTCCTTTTTCCACAAAAACTCCCTCTTGCATAAGAGCCGTTCTTCCTGAAAAAAAGCAGAAGAACGGCTCTTGCGCAAGAGGGGGTTTTTGCGCAAAAAGGAGTTGAATAGACAGCTCCTTTTTGCACAAAAGCCTCTTGAGCAAAAAGCGGCTGCTCATTAATTATACAAACGAGGTGTGGCGATAGTCCACACTTCACCTCATTTGCATAATTCTTGCACAAAACAGTGCAGTATAGACGTAGCCTAAGAGTTAGAACCACCAAATTCAGTATACGGCTTCCTCTTATCATACCATAAAGCAAGGAAAGGGTTTGGCTGTGGCAGGAAAATGGAATGTGCCTGGAATGAGATGGCTTTTCATAAAACCATACTGAAAAGAGACAGAATCACCAGGCAGGTGAAAGGGGCTGTCTGGGAGCATGCCCTGGACCTGCTCAAGCTGGGGGACATGCATCCCTCCCCCAGCTGTGCCTGCTGGAGCTGCAGCAGCCATGGAGAGGTGCTTCTCGCCTGGATCTAAGCTGCTGCAGAGAGAGAGAGCTGAGGTAGTCTTCTCTCCCAGGGACAGCCTGGATACTGAACTCTTTACCCCACACCCCATCCAGAGCAATGATTTAAATGAAGCATGTACATTTTCATTTTATGTTCAAAATAAAATTAATTGAGTTAATTTAACAATACTGGGTAAATCTTCTCGTGTATATATATAATTTTCACAGCAAAACTTCTATCTTCTGTGGTAGCTCTTTCTATTATTTTGGCTTTTTGGTGGAGGCTAAAACTGATTCTGTTCGACCTAAGACAGTTGATTCGGTCTGTGTTATTTGTTTAGTGGCAGCAATGTGCTCAATGCTTGCATAATATCCCTCCAAACAAGCTAAGTCAGTCCGAGGTTGCAAGAATATAAAATCTAAATTCCTAATCTGAAAAGAGCTCAGTTGAAGGACACTTTCTGTAGTGTGCTGTACAAGCCTCCATTGGTTGAGTAGTACTGTATTCAGTGAGCAGACTCACCAAAACCTTTTCTGCTGTGGGAAGTCTCTTGGAAGCCAATAAGTTCAAATTAGTGGCACTAGACCATCCACACTAAAGTTATTTCAAAATTACTATTTTGGATTTAGCGTTACCCGAAATAGCCATTCAGTGTAGACGTACCCTATAAGAATTAAAAGGAAAACTGAAGATTAATCATTCATCATCCATAAGTCACTGTATCTATTGCATTAGGAATGAATCATGCTATTACTAATTCTTGTTTACCTAGTTCTGCAATTTTTTGTTTTTGTTAACTTGTAACTGGAACCATATACTGTGATGTGATTCAAGTTTTCTGAAATCAGACCTTAACTGGATTTTTTTTTTTTTGCACAAGAAGATTTGTAAGATATTGAACTGTATCAGACACTTTGGAATCTCAATTCCAATTCAATTTCAATCAGATTCCAGAACTGTTTCCAGAAAATCAGGGAACCCTGTAAGTTTTTAGATAGAGTCCCTTAGTGGGAAAGGCAAAGATTCAGGGTAAAATCCTGACTCAGTTGAAATTCTTGGAAGTTTAGACATTGATTTTAGAGGTCCAGGGGTTTTATTCTTGTCATATAACATTACTCTAATTCTGCTTCCCCTCAGCTCTCCGCTTCCCCTTCTGTTCTAGTTAATGTCATTGTCTTAGCTGCTATATCTTTGGTCCTGATTCCTAGAGCACACTCCGTAAGGTGAACACTCCCCTGCCCTCTCAGTCCTGAGATTTGACAGTAAGCCTGGAGGCCCTCAGATGTCCCATATCAGCCAAAATACTGAGATATGGCTCAGTAATAAGATCATAAATATATATTTAGAAAAATACTGTATCTTATATATTAGAGTACAATACGTAATCAGCAATTATCATCTATACATCCATCCTGCATATGTGGTATGTAGGTCCATCTAGATGCTCACAGTGATCACTTGTGGCCTCGAAATTTATGAATCCACAATTGACAATAGTATTAAGTTTCTCAAGTTTTTATCATGTGTCTATTGCATCTCCAAGCCATTTTAATGAATAATAGTCTTGCAATCACTATCTTTTCTTTAGCCTACAGTAATGTTGTAGTATTTTATCCCCAGTCAGTCAGGAAAAGTACTTGTTGGCATTTTTATGGAATAAATACCACCAATGTTTTATCAGGTGAAATATTCACATTGGGTTACAAAACAAGTCTCCCTATAGAAAAATTTCCTTTCAGATCTATTTTCCAAGCTAACAGGGTATGCTGCCACTATTTAACAAGGGGTTCCAAGAATATTGCCCTTTAATTGTCCTTGTGTCCCCATAGTGTATGCACTTGCAGATAGAATGGGTGAGAGACTGAGAAATCAGTTCATTTGTTGGCTTATTGAAACATAAAAATGCTTTCTCATACCCATTACTAAAGAGGGAGGCAACACAGCTTGGCAAACAAAAAGACATTAAGTGCATTTGCTGGAAATGTTTACTTTGTCCTGGAAAAAAAAAAGCACCTGCTATATTGATAGTACAGAAAAGTTCTTTATGTTATTTGAACTGAAAACTGAGGAGAAAGCATTTAAAGGGACATCAGGTCTACTTTACCCTGGAGAATTTGAAAATACCTGCCATTTGATGTAATTTTAATTCATTCCAAAAGCCAAGTATTTTCTTTTCAAAACAGTTTTCCGGCCAGCAGAGATATCAATTCTGGTAGGGCTGACTTAATAGTAAATAGAGAAGGGATAAAATTTATTAGAGGCGAGGAAATTGTGCCACACTTTCCTTAATTTGGATGGAAGACTTTAATAATGATGCCATTCTATAATCTCATCCAGCCTATCACTGGAAGTAAAATACATACCTTAGCTAACATGGACCTTTACTTATGATGTAGCTGTAGCCCATACTTCATACTAGCCCAGAGTTCTCAGAGCAACCTTTTACCATAATGGAATCTCACATTAATGTCAAAGTAAACGCATGAGGATCGAGTAAACAGTACAGGTGAACACTTGTATGTGAGATCAAATCAATGTGAGAACTGCAAATGTGGTTATATGTGAAACAAACAAGATGGTCCCTGACTGGTTTCCTCTTTTTGCACAGGTCATATTGTTGATGCACCTTGCTTTGAAGTGGTTAACAGATACATGACTAATCTACCGCCACTTTGCTCTGTCATAGACTCTTTCTTCCCTTATGCTGGGATTTCCTGCTTTAGAAGTCCATAAAACAAGGCTTAGGGTCACCTTAAATGGGTTATATAAATGAGATCCCCAGGCCATTGCAGCTGAACTTTTATGAGCTCGCTATGAATGCCAGCCATCCAACTATTATTAAAGATTTCAATATTGGGAATTTTGTGCCATGCTTTGATCCTGCAACAGACCAAAGAGAGCTCATATAGAACTGACTAAGGGTATGTCTACTCAGCAGTGCTATTTCATAATAACGGATGTTATTCCAAAATAACATAATGTGTGTCTACAATACAAGCCTTTATTTCAAAATAATGTCGAGATGGAGGACTTCTTCCTCTGACTTCTGGTAACCCTCATTTCATGAGGAGTAAGAGAAGTCAAAGGAAGAGGTCTCTTCCTTCGACTTCCTGCTGTGTAGGCAGTGCCAAAAGTCGAATTAAGCTATTTTGACTTATGCTACTCCATTGACATAACTGAAGTTGCACAACTCATTTTGAATTTAGCCCTGCTGTGTAGACATACCCTGTTTCCTAATGTTCTGCTGATACACTGTCCATGACTCAAAACCATCTAGGAACATTGTAACCACAAGTGCCTGAGAAACATATAGCTTAGAGCTTATCTGGATGCTCCAATGGTTTCATAGCTAGTATACATTTCCAAATGCAGAGCTGGCCTTAGCTATATGATAGGTAATTTCATTAGCAGTAGTGGAATAGCATTGGAGCATATTTTCCAGTGTGCAATCCCCTGGAGAAAAAATTGGTATATCATGTATACCCCTGCCAATTTCACCTCCCTTACAGACGTAGTGTTGGTGACCTTGAACTTAGATCCCTGGTGTAAATGTCCTCCCTTTCCACTCGCTCATCAGCCTGGCCAGTGTGTATCATGATCGGTAGATTTGGAGTCAGAGTGCCCATTTCTTTGAAGAGACTATTGATAGGACACACATGTAGTAAGGGAGGTAAGCTGGTAGCAACTCAGCCACATAGACAGAAATGACTATAGGATTTATTAAAGTTTCACTTGTTCTGCTTGACCTGCATTGAGTTTTGATCTTTGCTAATGAAACAGAGTATGGGCACCAGACAAGGAATTAAGAGACCTGGGTTCTGTACCTGACTCCACCACTGACCTTGCATAAATCACTTCACACCTCAGTGCCTCAGTTTCCTCATTTGTAAAATGGGAACAATGACAATTTCTCCCTTTACAAAGTACCTTGAGGTCTAGATATGAAAAGTGCTACATAAGAGCTAATTTTAATTTACTTTCTGAACATATTAACAGAAACATTGCAAAGTGCAGGAGGTACACTGGACACATGAGGAGCTTTCTGAGGCCATATCTGCAAGACCCCAGCGGCTTACCATTGTGATCTGTGTGTGGCCCCAGGCCACAGTTTGCCCACCATTGGATTAGAATAGTTGAAAATGAAACAGACAAAAACCTGTTCAATAATGTTCATCGGAAATGTAATGCTGACAGATATGGTCAGAACTAAACTGACCCACCGAAGTTCTGAGGTTTCAGATGATACCACAGAGAATGGACAGGCATATTTCTTACCTCCAGTCTGACCTTCCACAGACATGGATCCCAATACTCAGCTAATCTTCATGGGGAGTCTTCCAGGGAGTCACGAAAAAGGGGGAATCAAGCAGTGGAGCAACATTGCCCCCTACCATAGAACCCTTGATTACCTCTGCAGATTTCCCATATCTCCCCCTTCCAATCCCACCAGCATGGGTAGAAGAGACAATTAGGTCTTTTATGTTCGATAATCCAGCAATTTTCAGTGGGAAATAATTCAAGCTTGGAAAGAAGATAAGCCTTCTCTTAGGAAAATTCACATTCATTACTACTCTTTTCTTGACAATTAAATATTAATCAAAGGAAAGAATTCCTAAAGCATTAAGTACGCAGGAATTGCAGCAAGCCTAAATTATATCATTGTTGGCCTTGGTGTTCCATGGCCAACTGGATGCATAATAACTCTTCACAAAGGGACAGCAATTCTGTGTAGAAAAAGCTTGTGGGTTAGCCACAATCAGTCTTTCTTTGAAGTACTTACACTGAGAAATCATAGCTAAACCAATATCATTAAACGTCCATTACAGTTTTTACACAGCAATTTATTGTGCAACTTGCACTATAGTTTACAACCTATGTTTCAGACCATTTCACAAACCTTCCTTAGGGCAAAATAATGAACTCAACAGCTATTACATGGAGTAGATTAGATTAAGAAAAATCACCGTTTCATTAAATATAAACATGCACACAAGTTAGTCATACAACACTTTATTTTAATCATTCCTAAATTATAATGCATAGAACCAAGTCTTGATCTGATTATGCAATCCTCCTAGTTGCCTGGAGCTGGGGATGGCCTGGTGTGCTAGGAGCTGCATGGCCCAGGGCAGCAGTGGCCTCATGCCTTGGTAGCCCAGGACAGTTCAGGGTGGCAGTGGCCAGCAGCTGCTCCCCAGGGAGGCCAGGGTGGTAGGGCCATCCTGCCAGCCAGTGGTTGCTCCACAGGGATGGGGGGCCTGCTGCCCCCCATGGTCATTTGTGAGTATAACTATCCCTGCTTCCACACCCCTCCTTTTCCATTTGATGCAAAACAATCACATTCCATGGACATTCCATTGTCCTGGTACAACCAAACCCTGATTCTGCTTTAAGTTATAAGAGGAAGCTACATATCAAATTTGGTGGTCTTAGCTTTTACCACTTAGGAGGATTTCTTGAACAAACCAATTTACAGATGGATGGATGGACACAAAGAGAGACACACAAACTTTCTGTAGATTAAGGAATTTCTGTGTTTATATTTAATCAAATGCTAATTGTGTTATATAATCTTCTCTTGAAAGCTGTTGAATCCATTATTTTTCCCCGAGGCAGTATTGTGAAATGGTCCAAAACATTAATTATAATAAATTCCTAATTGCAAAACCATACTGCATCTTTAATACAATAAGCTATGTATATTGTAGTTTTTTCATCATTTTATCTTTTATCCATCAGTTATATGGCAGAAAGCATGAGAGCAGTCATCAAAGAAAAGAACAAATCCAACATAGGTTTTGATTGCTCTGATGATTATTTTCCTCATGATCAATTACTGTAAACTCAGCAATATGAGAAATGCTAGCCTGGAGGATAGATTATGCTGACAGTCAAACATCCACACAGTGGGAAATACAAGGATGGTACCTCTACAACATGTGTGTAATTTACAATCATTATACTGTATTCTCAAGAGCATCAGTACTACAAAGATTTGTAAAGGACTACCAGGAATAAAAATCCAAATCTACACTTAGGGTGCATCTACACTGCATCCTTAGCTGGAAATAAAATACGCAATTTGTGCTACGTAAATTGCGTATCTTATTTTGATACTTTTTCAAAATAGGCCATTTCAAAATTTGGCGAATCTACACAGCACCAAATTTCAACATAAAACACTATTTCAAGACAACCCTTATCCTTCATGCAATGAGGTTTATAGGAATGCTGAAATAGCGCGTCCGCTATATTTCGCAATGCCAGACGCATTCAAAAGATGTGGGGTAGCTATTTCAGGATACCTCTGTTATCCCAAAATAGCATTGCAGTGTAGACGGACCCTTAGACTCATATATCCCTTGGGAGTGTTTGGAAAAAATGGCAAAAGGATTTAAAGTGAACCAGGTAGTACTCTATGAAGAAGTTGGCTTTGGAGAGGTTAGGATCAAAAGGGTGGTTTGGTTTGTTTTGTTTTGTTTTTGGTGTTTGTGTTTTGTTTTGTTTTAGTGTTTGCTTGCTTGCTTGCTTATTTTGTATTTTTAATTTGGGATCAATTATTAGTCATTCCAGGATAATTACATAAACTTTACATGCCAATGGTCTACTGTCAGTAGCATACGTATTTGTCTATCTGAATGAAAACATAAACATTTCCTTGAGAGGATAATATTTTTTATTATTGTATAACAGTTAAATAAATATATATAATTAAGGTAAATGATGAAAATATGAATCTGAAAACTGGTTTACTCTGCTGAATATGAAGTTGATGGCTCACCCAAACTAAAAGTACCTGCAGGTGAAATTACATGTGAAATTGACAAATTATATGTTTTATAATGAAACTGAAATGTGTGAATAGAGAATGCAGAGATGCTGTAAAGATCCTGGTTTGCAAATGGATTGGAATGGTTCCCAATCCCACAGTATGCAAGTCCTTGCATTGTAACTAACTCCCAGTTGCACACTGTATCTTTAAAACTTAATAGGGTATTGGCCTGATCCTGGAGTCTTTTTTTCCTGTCCATAGAATAGTCCACAACATGGACTAATTTTTTTTAACATAGCTCAGCAATTGGTGCACAACCAAGGCTAGATTTTCAGAAAAATTCAATTAATATTTAGGTATAAAAAGTAGCTAGATTTTAAAATAAGATCTTAGCACTGGTATCATAACCTAGGCAGGTGTTGATAGAAGCTACACTAAATAATCTATGCAATTAAAAAAAATAATATCTACCCCACTGAGATCCACAGAACATCTATAGATTTACTATAGAAGTGTTCCACAAGGGAGATAAAAGAGTCATACATTTAAAGCAGGAGATTAACACTTATTTGTTGGCTTAATAACAGGTAACATCACCTCTACCTTGACCATCTTTTATTAGAGATCAATATAGTAATAAACCTTTTCTGCATTTAAACAGATGTAATTTGTTTTCTGTACAACTTTCTCATGCTTTGCATCAGAAAACTCCTTTTATGAAGTGCGCACAAGGATTTCCTTTGTAAGAATGGCTGGAGGAAGATGTATTTAACTGACAAGAACAGATCAAAATCTGTATCCTGTTGAACTATGGTTTCAGTTTTCCCCTTAAAAGTAGAATCTAGTAATGCTGCCAACTCATTAACTGATCAAATTAGTCATTTACTTCCAACTCTCTAAACAGATTGAAAGCTGTTTCTTTCTCCCTTCTCTTTTTCCTTCTTCTTTTGCTGGTGTTACTATTTCACAGTCTCATTCATTTTCATCTTAGGTCCATATTTCTTAGCAAAACTTGTATCTGCTAAATGTGTTGTAAGACCTAACATAATGATAGATGAATGAATTGACTTCTCAGGTGACCATTTCAGATTAATGGAAAAGTTAACCAAAATGGCTATCAGATTAGAATGAACAAAGGTCAGGATAATATCTCCATGTCTGTTTTGTACTTGCCTATGTATTCAGCTTGCTGGGTTCCAGGGTCGTTCAAGCACATAATAAGTAGATTTTCAATGAGTTGTAACCTGCTGCAATAGTTGATGTTTTTGCATTGTTTTCTCCAGCTCAGTGAGGGATTTCCTGTCTTTTTCTCAAAGCTGCAACAGTGACACAATGAGCACAGTTTGTTTTGGGGTTTTTTATGTGACTTCAAACAGGCTTATAGTATCTGCTTATCCACAGTTATTTCACAGCTGCAAAATGACCTGTAGCCTTTAGTAATACAAATCTACTTGTCTGAGTGTCCCACATTGAAATCTGTGCAGTTGTACTATGGTACTTACCTGGCACCATAATACTGGAGCCTCTCAAAATCTTTCTCTCCTTCACTGTGATGATGTATAGTATCGTCCCCATTTGAGAGGCAGAAAACTGAAACAAAAAAGCGACAAATATGCCTGTAGTCACCCAATTGGAACAACGAACCAAACCAAGTTCTCCAGAGTCCCACACTAAACAGTTGCTAAGGACTATGGGTCTCACATTCTGAGGTACGTGATTCCTAGAACCCAACAAGTTCCAACTTGCCAAAAGTTTTCAGAACAAGAGGGTGAATTCTGAAAGATATAACTAGGATATGACAGGCAGAACTTTGGGTGTTCTGATTTGTTCCCTGCTTGTATTTAAACTGAGCACTGGAATTGAAGTTGTCCATGCAGGTGGGTTTCCCCTGCTTATAAATGATTCCCTTGCAATACCTACACCTACTGCCTGACTGATCTCCTGGGAACATGAGATTACCTGCCTCCTAACACCTGACCTTCCCCAATTCTCAGTAGGACACCTGAGACACCTCGTTCTGCCTCCTGGCATATCTCAGAGTCTGATCTCCAGATATCTAACCTGGCCTGATTCCCAATGCCTGCTCACTATGTCAAATCACTGAAGTCCTGGCTATGACAGTTTGCATGGACCACTTAGGCCAGAGGAGAGAGTCTGGTGATGGCTGTTGCTGGCAAGAAAAAGTCTCAAGTCCGACACTGGGTTCTCAAAGTACAAAAACACGCTGCACAGGTATCTGTCAAACACAAGCAGTTTATTTTCTGACAGCTATCAGCTGTGCCCCTTAACTAAAGAACAACATGATAGGAAAAGCGACGTTTTACATCCCTTCTGCAAGCTGGGGACCCCGTTTCAGCTGCGGATGAATCAGATGATCATCTAGGCTTCCAAGACGCCAATACCAAAGCCCATAGGTGAAGTCCAAATTGCTGTGCTCTGGTGCAGCTTTAAATACAGTGTCTCTACCTTGTTTGTCAGTTTGGAAATTTCCAGGAGTTACTCATCACTTGTTACAGTATGGCTCAGCTGTACTGCTTGTCCTTTGACTTTGTTTACATGATCAGTACATTTGGGTAAATAGGATTGTTATGTGCCTGCCCTTATCTACAATTGATTCTTGCTACAATGGCGTATGTTCCTAGAGGCTTGCTTCTGGCTCATCAGTAGCAGGGAAGGAGGAAGGTGGTGGCGGGGGGGGGGAATGCAGGCCTCACCACCCCTATAGTTCAAACGTAGAGTTCTTCCGCAATTAACCCCTACAATAGCAAAATGGACCTGGCTAATCTTTTGTGGGTCATCCTGTTGATGACCCACAAAAGCCCAGGTCATCCTGTTGACCTCAGATAACCAGCTATAGCAGGAGCAGGTTGCATACCAAAAATGTCTCACTGCACACATGTCTCACAGAGCTTATTTTCCTTAATACATCTGGGCATAGGCAAGCGGGAATGGATTCCTTGATGATTACCTGATCTGTACATGCTCTCTGGGGCACTTGGCACTGGCCACTCTTGAAATACAAGATACTGGGCTAGATGGACCTCTGGGTCATACCGATGCCTTTGTGGATCTGAACATCTTTGTAGACAATCAGTTATGGAAATGAAGGGAGTAAAAAAGAGGGCATGTCTTCCAACTATCATATCCAGTGTCTCCCATCATGATGATGAAGACAGATGTGGGCTATCGATCGCACATCACCATAGGAAAGTCTAGCCTCATCTCTGCTTCTATTGTAGGAATCAGGTCATTCCATATCTGCTTCCACTCTATGAACACCAAGAAATCAGTGTAAAGTTTTCTCAGACTTCAGTCTTGATTGGAACATACCCTAAGCTCCACCTAAAATTACCCCATTTGCAGGTGCCAGTCCAGTTGCATATACCCAGGGAATTACTGTGAAATCCCATCTTATAACCCTCATTAACTCAGGTGCAGCTGACTGTATTGAAGAAATAGGGGCAGCACAATTCCTACAGATCCCCTTACCACACAAGGCCATTCCTGACTTCAGAGAGACTATTGATGGTTTCTCTTTGTCTTTAGATCTAGTAATGGAGGAAACAACTACAATAGAGGCTGTGATTTGGGTCACTGAGGACCACTACTATTTGGTATGATTCATTCGATATACATTCCCCATATCCTTGGAAATGCCTAGCTTGCCCTTCACAGTCTTCTCATTTAGTGCAGGAAGTGTGTTTTCCATTGGAGTTTATTGGCAGCAATGTCTCAGATCAATAGATCTTATCCTAGCATCCAAATCTCGAGAGAATAGAAAAAGAAGGGGGTGGCTATCCAAGAACTTTCTGCTGATGTTACATCTGAACTCCCCTCAAAATAACAAGACTACACTGAGGGTTTTGAAGAGAGGAATGTGGCCACTCTGCCTCCACACTGGGATAATAATATCCCAATAGAGTTGCAGCCAGACGCAAAAATGTCATCTGGATGAAATGATGTCATGTCACAATGCAGACTGGCAGCACTCCTGGAATATCTTCAGGAAAACCTGGTCTGAGAGGTTGTCTGCAAATAAACTCTCTGTCTTGTACTCCAAGTCCTTTTCATCCAGGAGAAAGATGGCAGTCTCCAACTCTACACTGACTACCACACATTGAATCAGTTAACAATTAGGAATCATTACCAGGTATGGATACTATGAATATCTTATACTATATATCAGGCTAACCAGCCTCTCAGCCCCTTCCAACATCTTATACATAATGTATTCCAAGACATACTGGACATGTAGTAGTCTCCAACTACCCTGAAGAGCATACTGCTTATGTCCAAATGATGCTGGAATGCTTATGTCCAAATGGTCCTGGAATGATCCCAGCATGGCCTCTATGTCTAGCTTGAGAAGTATGCCTTTCATTAGGCTTTCATGGGGATCTTGGGTTTTATTTTATACGCAAAATGATCCAGATGCACATATGCAAGGGAGCCTAGGGACATTGTGGAATCTCCATCTCTGGAGATATTTAAGAGTAGGTTAGGTAAATGTCTATCAGGGATGGTCTAGACAGTACTGGGTCCTGCCATGAGGGCAGAGGACTAGACTCAATGACCTCTTGAGGTCCCTTCCAGTCCTAGTATTCTATGATTCTATGATTCTATGCAAGGTCCAAGATGTTCAAGATTGGCAGTCCCCCACAAAGTACATGACCTGGAATGTTTCTTAGCATTCACCAATTTGTACTGAATATTCATCTTGAATTTTTAAAAACAAATGATGTCTCTCAACATCCTCCTCTGCAAAAATACTCAATTCCATTGGTCTCTGAGGCAAGCATGAATTCAATCAGCTGAAACTTGTCACTACCGCATCCATATTGGCTCATTCAGATGTCATGCAAGCTTTTATTTTAGATGTTGATGCCTCCAGCATGACATATGGGGTTGTGCTTTACCAGTGAATTGACCCTGAACAAGTGTTACACCTTTGTGTTTATTACTTGAGGAAGCACAATCCCACAAAGCTAAACTACAAAATATTGATAAGGAACTCCTGATGATAAAAAGAGGTTTTGCAGAATACCAGCACAATCTGGAAGGTGTTCAACACCTAGTCAAGGTATTCTCTGATCTTAAAAGGCCAGAATATCTTAGAGCAAAAGCTTTAAACCAGGGGTAGCTTCAGTGAGCCCCATTGCTCCTCACAATTAAATTTTGTTATAACATATAACCCTGGATTTAAAAATAACAAGACTGATGCCTTTTTTTCCCAAGATACAATACCTACCCACAAGGCCCAGCCAGGAGACAATTCTTATTCTCAAATCCCATAACTTTCTAAATGCAGCTCATCATCAGGATAAATTCACGTTGCTATGTTCTGCTTCTGCCTCAGAGATTCCACCCGACAAACAACCTATTATCAAAAACCAGCCATGTAACTCCCAAGAAGGGATAATGTATGTAAGAGACCATGTCTGTGTTCTCTTAGGACCCACAACAGTTGCAATCCTGCAGTTATGCCAAGACTTTCCCCTCGTATGATACACTGGGCACTTTAAAGCTCAATGATTAGCATACCACTCCTTTTTGTGGCCCCATAAGTATGCAGTGATACAGTCATTCATTGTCTTCTGCAATGTTTGTGCCAAATCCAAAACAAGACTTGAGATCTCCTTTAACTCTTGAACACCTCATCTCAGCTCTATAAACATTATTGTAGAATTACTAGATTCCCACAGATATTTTCATGGTAACTGATCACTTTCCCAAGATGTCCCACATCATTCCTTGCACACACTACCCGTCCACTATAGAGACAGACCAACTTCAGATTAACCATTGAATCCACCTCCACAGCCTTCCAGAGCTTATCACCTCCAATCAACAGGTCTTGTTTATGTTTCATTTCTGGTGCAAGGCTATGTGCGTGCAGGGACCCACACATGTCTTTCCTTCACTTACCATCCCAGTTCAATGGCCAAATAGAAAGACCAATCACATTATCAAGCAGTATCAGCAATGCTGCATGAATCATTTCTTTGATATAGGGTCTCATTCCTCCTTTATGAGTAGTTTGCATACAGCAATCCAGACCATGACTTTATAGGTCCAATCCCCCTTTTAAATTACCATCAATGGGTACCACCATCCCCAATTCCAGCCAAAAATACCCATGTCCTTTCCCAACTCAGAATCTGAAAACCTTCAGACTTAGTACAGTGGATTCACCAGGTCCAGGAAAAAAATCAAGGATCACCTAGAAAAAGCAAGAGCAGATTATAAATAGTATTCAAAGTAGGGTCAACATTGAGAGATCCCTCACACACATACTCAGTGGGACACAATGTACAGCCTTCCATGGAGCATTCCTGAACAGAAAGAACAATTTGCAAATGGGACTTTGGGTTCCTTGGCCTTTTTAAGACCCTGGATAGGTTAATCCAATCATATATATATATATGGAAACCCTTTCCTTTATAGGAACCAGTCACTTGCTCCACCAATACATGTACAGAGCCATGAGGAATAAATGGCTCATGAATTCCTGGACTCTAAGGGTATGTCAACACAGCTGCGTTATTTCAGAATAACTGACATTATTCTGAAATAACAAGAGTTATACACAGCAAGCCATTATTTTGAAATAATGTCGAGCTGGAGGGCTTCTTGCTCCAACTCCTGTAACCCTCATTTCATAAGGAGTAAGGTAAAAGTTGAAGGAGAGTGTTGTTCCTTCAACTTCCTGCTGATGAAACAGCACCAAATGCCGAATTAAGCTACTTTGACTTCAGCTAGGCAATTGACATAGCTGAAGTTGCATAGCTTAATTTGACTTATGCCCTGCTGTGTAGATGTGCCCTAAATGTAAATGTATCAGACTTAATTAGTTATTTTATTGACTGGGAGTGGCATGATTCTGAGGAATGTATTTGATAGCTGGCAGTAAATAATACACATCTGTGCACTTATGTTCCACAGGAAAAGCCTAGTTCCTTATCACCCGATGGGTACCCCTTGATGAGAAGGTGATGTCAGAGACCTCAAATCTCAAATCTTAGTCCACAACACTGTTAGGAGCCAGTATGTTCTGAGTTGCCAATAGTCACCAGAACTAGAAGTTGGCCTCTGACAGAGGACTCCTTACACCTGATTTGATGTCTGGTCTGGTACATACCAGACTCTGATCTCCAGGTAGCTGACTTGACCTGGCCACTGACTCCTGCTCTGATCATTAGTTCAGACTGCCCATGTCCTAGTCATGATACCAATGGACTATATGTTCTTTTGTAAAATGTCAGTAGAAAGAATTCAAACCTATAGTCCATGTGTTAAAAGAACACTGTTTTCCCCCTGAGACACTGTGGGAGTACAGTAAAACTCCAATTGTCCGGCATCCAGTGGTCCGGCACTCCTGATAGTCCAGCACTAACTGGAAGTGCTCCAGCCAGCCGGAAGTACTCCAGCCAGCCGGACAATTGGAGCTCCTGTGAGCCCCACGTGCGCTCATGGGCCGGGAAAGGGAAGGGGAGGAGAGGGGAAGGGGATTATACCCCCGTGACGGGTCTGCCGGACCGCACTGCATCTGGCCGGGGAGCGGGGGGAGCGGGGAACGGCCCGGCGAGGAGCGAACCCTCCACCATTTTGCAGGGAGGCGGAGCAAGCCCCACGCAGCTGCCTGCTACAGGCCAGCTGGGGCTGCAAGCAGCAGCAGCGGACTTGGGGAAGTAACGGGGCAGAGCAGCTGGGGTGCTGCCGGGACCAACCTGGCAGCACCCCAGCTGCTCTGCTCAGCCGCTTCCCCAAGTCCACCACTCATCAGTTTCAGCAGCGGCAGACTTGGGGAAGCGGCTGAGCAGAGCAGCTGGGGTGCTCCGGGTTGGTCCTGCAGCACCTCTCAGTTGAGGGGCGGTGCTGCGGGACCAACCCGGCAGCACCCCAGCTGCTCTGTTCAGTCACTTCCCCAAGTCCGCCGCTGCTGCTTGCAGCCCCAGCTGGCCTGTCGCCAGCAGCTGCGCAGAGCTTCCCCCACCTCCCTGCAAAACGGCGGAGGGTTTGCCCCTCGCTGCACCGTTTCCCACCGACCCCCCCCCCCGGCCGGTCATAGTGTGGTCCCAGCAGACCCGTCACAGCCCCCCCGGCGGAGTACCTCCTGACACCCCAGCATATCCAATAATCCAGCACCCCCTGAGTCCCAAAGGTGCTGGATTATTGGAAGTCTACTGTATATTGAATCAGGTCCCTAATTAGGAATGGCTTCCATTTAATGAAATTACTCCAAAATAAATCTAGTGAAAATGAGTGGAGAATGACAGGCCATGGAACATTTATTAAACAGCAAATGAGTTCTTTATTATACATTAGGATTATTTTCCTAGAAGAAAATGCCCTTGATTCTTGGCCTGGTCTGCAATTCAGTCTTTCTGGCATAGCTATATTGCTGAGAAATGTGGAAAAAAAATCTCGCCTCTCACTGACAGTCACATAACTAAAAACCTTGATGCAGATGCATTTAAACAGGCACAAAAGTTCTTTGGTCAGTATAGGTTCATTCAGGAAATGTGTATAGGCTACACTGGCAAAAGATCCTGTTAGCTGGTATAAGCTTGGCCTCATAAGAAGGGTTTGCTTGTATTGGCATACAAATACAGATAGGCTGTGTCTATACTGGCGTGATCTTGCGCCAGAGCTATGCAAATGAGGCTCAGCGTGGAATATCGCCGAGCCTCATTTGCATAACTAATGAGCCTCCATTTTTCAGGAGTATTTTCAGGCATAACGGCTTTGCGCAAGAGGGTTTTTCTTGCGCAAGAAGGGGCAGTGTAGACAGCTCCGTCTTGCACAAAAGCCTCTTCCACAAAAATGGCGGCTCATTAGTTATGCAAATGAGGCTCGGTGATATTCCACGCTGAGCCTCATTTGCATAGCTCTGGTGCAAGATCGCGCCAGTATAGACACAGCCATATAGTATAAAACCCTTCCTAGTGTAGGTAAAGTCTGTATGTCATTGTTACATTTTTCTGTCATTCTAACTAGCAAACAAAGATATTCCTGAAATGCCTATTACCATAGCCAATAAAAAAGTGGTATTGAGCCACTATTTTTATATTCTGGCATTCATATGATCAGTGTATTAATTTCTTTGAATGCATTTAATATGATATTCACAGTGGCACGGGGAAAGGTTGCAATGCAATCAAATCATTCTAGTACAAATATACCCATCATCATAATTATAATCATCATCATCATCATCATCAAAACCAGGATCCATTAAAATATTATTTATATTCTTCCAAATTGCCCTCAGTGAAAGAATAAAGCTTTCATTTGTACATTTGATCAAGCACATTAGCTTTTAAATGCTCAGATTCCCACCATGAAGCAAAACTAAGTCTTACAATTTTGAATGAGAAGTCAATGGCAATCTATTCTTAGAATTCCTTCTCATCTCCAGCAGAGTCCAATTCCTTATCAGTCTTTCTGAGACCCTAGAATCTGTGATTGCTAATAAAACATCCCCTTGCTATGGTGCTAGAATGCAGCCCCTCACCCCAGCGCTCTTCATAGCCCTCTATTGTGTAGTTCCATGCAGAATGTGTGTGTCCTTGCTGAGCTTCACAGTGAAATGATTCCAACTTCTCTTTCTCCAAAGGGTTTTACATTTTGGACATAGAGCTAAGAGTCACATTTTATTTGTTTTGTTTTTTGCTTTTGTTTAACAGAGGTTATAGTGGCACTGTATAGTGCTGTGTAGTGTCATTAAAATCTACTTTTATAAACATCTACAGTATTCTCTGAATTTTCTCCCAGCAATTGGAATTCCCACAGGTTTCTTGTCAGCATTTTGTTACTCGCTGAGGAAGTTTTTTGTTGCAGAAACGGAATGGTGAAAATTCTATCTCCAGGAAGAATAAGATTTACTGTCATTTCATAGCCATGACATTTTAACTGCAGGCTGGTGTGTGTGGGGCGGAGGAGGAGATAGGGCATATACTCATAATTCATACAGTTATAATCTTGCATCTATCTTTTAAAGCAATAACTGCTGTTAACTTGAAAGACACTTGTATGAGGTGCAGACTACCTTTTGAAAACTGTTAGGGGTTTTTGAACAAATACATCTATAAAAAGCCAAAGGGAAAGTAAATACAGTAAAAGCTTTGTTATCCAGAATGTTGGGGGAATGGGTAGTGTTGGTTAGTCAAATATTCTGGTTATCTAAGAGTTTGGAATGTGGAAGGGGGCTTCAGGCTGAAGCAGGTGGATAGATGTGTGATGGGCACAGGCTTTGAGCTGGAGGTGCAAGCTAGGAGTGGGACCAGAAATGAGGGGTTCAGGGTATAGGAGGGAGATCTGGGTTGGGGCAGGGGTATTAGTGCAGGACAGTGTGAGAGGTCTGGATGGGGGTGTGGGCTCTGGGGTGAGATTAGGGATGAGGGATTTGATATGCAGGAGGGCAATCCAGGCTGGAGTCTAGGGAATGGGAGTGCGGGAGAGAGTGCAGACTTAGGGAAGGTGCAAGAAGGGACATGGATTAGGGGGCTGGGGCACAGGAGGCACAAGATGAGTTTGGGGATTTTAGGGTGACAGGTCTGGGCAACACTCACCTCAGGAGGTTCAACATGTCCATGCTGCTCTTAGGCAGAGGCATGGCTAGAAGGCTCTGTGCAATGCCTCAACCCATAGGCACAGCTCCCACAGCTGCCATTGGCTGTGGTTCCTGGCCAAAAGGAGCTTCAGAATCAGAGCTCATGGTGAGGCAGGGTCAGCTATGGAGCAGCAAGAATAGGTCACTGCTTCCAGGAAGTCACATGGAGCCAGGAATGGAGACTGCCAGCTGTGCATCAGCCAGACTATAAAATGGACTTGCAATGAAGATCAGAAATGCTGGTTTACAGAGCTTTCCAGTTGATAAAGGGCTGGATAACACAGCTTTTACTGTAGAGGCCAGGGGTGGGCAAAAGGGCTTCCGCAGGCTGGATGGAGCCTACCAAGTGGATTGATCTGGCCTGCAGAGGTCCTGCCACTCCCCCGCCCCCAGGACAATCAGGACCTATGGGAGGGAAGCACGTGAAGTCTCCTCCCACCTTGCCCCTGCCTTGCAAGGAGTGTGCTGCAAGGAGTGTGCAGTGTTTAGAAGCGCTGAATGCTCCTGGCAAAGGGAGAGGAGTCTTTGCAAGCTCCCTCCACCCCCAAACCCTGATTGGCCTGGGGGGTGGGGAGGGAGGGAATGAAGTCTCCTCCCACCCTGCAAGGAGTGTGGTAATTCTAAGCGCCAAATTCTCCTTGCAGGATGGAGGCAAGGCAGGAGGAGACTTCACACACTCCCCCTGCTCCCAGGCTAATCAGGGCCTGGGGGCGGGTGGAGTGCACAAAGTCTCCTCCAGTCCTGCAAGGGGCTCAGCATTAAGTCAACCGCTAGCTGCTGCTCAGCTGGCAGTTGACTCTTAAGTGCAGCGCTCCATTGCAGGGCGGGGGCAGGGAGTGAGAGATTTTGTGTGCTCCTCCTCCACAGGCCTGGATTGACCTGAGGGCAGGGGGGAGCACACGAAGTCTCCTCCCACTGCCAGGGGCAGGGTGCCTAGAGGGAACCTCCAGCTGTTCAGAACAGCTGGTGGTTCTTTCTGGGGGGGAGGAGCAAAGACTTTGTGTACTCTCCCACCCCGAAACCAATTAGGGTCTATGGGTGGAGAAGCACGGAAGTGTCCTGGCCCCACCCCTTCTGCCTGAAGCCTAGCACCTTCCTGTGACCTATGGCCACTTCAGAAATTTCTGAGTTCTTTTAAGTTGTTTGCCATAATTTCACCACTCAACCTTCAATTTTCTATAGCAGGTGTATGTCCTATAATGTTTTTAATTTAATTTTACTTTATTTTATTTTATTTTTTGGAAAGTGTCATTTATAAGAGTCCAGCCTTTTCTGAGGATATGTCTACATTTAAAATGGTACAGCACCACTACTTGCATTGATGAAAGGATTCTTCTGTAGTCATTGGTAATCCACCTCCCTAAGGGCAATAGTTAGGTCATCATCCCCTGGAATATACTATGGGACAACGCTGAATTAAGATACACAACTTCAGCTATGTTAATTGTGTAGCTTAAGTCAAAGTATCTTAACTCAAATTTTGGCACCATCCACACTGCAGGAAGTTGAAGGGAGCGCACTCTCCCTTTGACTTCCCTTACTCCTCATAGAAGCAAGACTATCCGCATCAACAGGAATGCCCAGAGAATTGACTGTGGCTGCTTCAGTCTTATCTATAGTGTAGACATGGCCCTGAGGAATTTTATCAAGCTATTGCTGTCTACATCAGGGGTAAGGTGGGTTTAATAGCTCTCCTTAGGGTTATGGGTTTTTCATATCTCTGGCCCACATAGTTAAACCGATCTAATTTTCTGGCATAGACCAGGCCTGAGAATGTGGTAAGGAATAAAGTATGTGTATTTAATTCAACATTTTGAATCCCTAGCACATCCATGCTTGAGGGCAAAGATTTGATATTTGGCAAGGTGTCAGGCACGTGGCTTTTGCTTTACCCATGAAAAATACCCCAAATCTGGGTAAAGTTACAAGACTCTGAAAAAATAATTTTTCACACATATCCAGAAGAGACATGTTAGTGTCTGGCAGCTACATTCTTTGAAGTTTCCATGAGCTCTGGGCATACTCTATCCCAGGAATTCACCAGCTATCAGGACTTACTCTGCAATTTCTGCTCCCAGCTGGTGTGCCTCCAAAGAGAGGTAATCTCTCTTTTCTGTATTCCCAGTGCTTGTGTGGCTGGTGCCCGGGCATTGGAAACAGAGAAGAAGCAGACTGAATGAAATGCAGAGGTGACGAAATCTGAACAGGGTGAAGGGAGAGACTAAAGCGAAACAGACACAATCAGAAAATGTTTGGCTTGAAGGAACAAGGACAGAAGATTTTGTGACCATTAAAATACACTCCCTTTCCAAACCTGGAATTGAACCCAAGAGATGAGTCCTTTGTCTCCTGGTAGCAAATATTAAATACACTGGGAAAGTGTGAGTCTCATTCTTCTCTGGTGCTGATCCATACAAAGGAGGAAAACCAATCACTGCTATTGGTTATTCTGATTTTTAAGTGTCTACAGAAACTTCATTTGTACCTTTGTGCATAAGCACTATGATGCTGTCTTTATTTCCATAAGATCCCTGACTTATTCAGTGCTAAGGAAGTTCAGTGCACAGCAAACGAACCGGGGTTGTATAGTATTTAAGCCTGTTATTTCTAGGACCCCAGTCTCATTTGTGAAAGAAATTAGAAGGTGTGCAATGAACAAGGCAGAGGATTGTAGGACAAAAAAGGATTGTTTCATAATTAAGACAATTGAATGCAACACCTGGGAAGTTTGATTCTACCCCTGCCCTTGCCCCAGAATTCCTTTGTGATGCTAGATTCATAACTTAAACTACACTCTATACCGGTAGCCAATAATTGTGTGTTCCTCATTTTCCAGACGTCTAGCTTCAGACACTTGGGATTGACAATTCAGAGTTGCAGTTGAAATCAATGAGATCTGTGATTTGAATGTATAAAGTGCTATACATTACTTGCTAAGTACTCTGAAAAAATAAAGTCCTAGGCTTCCCAAATATAACAGCAAAAATTAGTGGATATTTTTTACTTTAATTAATCTCTGCTTTAGTCCTCTGGCTGTAAAACATGGACAATAATACTCCTTTACCTCATACGTAATGGTGAAAATTAATTAATTAATATTTGTCAAGCAGTTCATTCGATAATGATTACTGCCATAAAAAAGCCTATGAGAAAGGTCCCAGATATATAAAAGCACCTAAATATTTGGTATGAAGAATGAAGTCAACATCTATGCTCCTCTGGTGCAAAGGAACCTTCTGCAATAAGGATAAACCTCATCTGTGGAGAAGAGAGAATTAACTTGTGGACTGGCACAAGACTGTAGAATGAACATTTCTACAAACTAAGACAATAACAAACGTCACCACATTCAACTCCAAATGCAAAACATATTTTCTTGACCTTGCCTTCTCTAACAAAAGTACTTAGTAATAGGTATATTTAAAATATAGCATGTGATTATATAATTAAAGATCACAATGTAATATACACATATAATGGGGCCTATCTAAGCTTGTAGAGGCAACCTTAATTTTAGCATCTGAATAATTAAATGTGTATCTTTAGTACTCCTTTAACATTTTTATGTGCAATTTTTTTTATACAGAAACATATTTTGTCCCCAGTTTGTATCATACCCTCATATTAGATGATTATTCTGTTTTACTCCCTTTTTTGATCCCTCATCATGAAAGATGCCTCTAATAAGTACAACCACTTGAATGTCCAATAGGTGTAAGTTATACTACTGTACTTTACCACTTAGGGAGGTGTATCTTACAGCACTATTTATATCACTGCAGCACGTAGCTAGAGTTTACTGTGTTATATGTTTATATTGTAAAACAAATAACTTCAGTATCTGGAAAGATAATGGAGCAAATAATTAAGCAATCAATTTGCAAACACCTAGAAGAACAAATCATTGCAAACAAATTTAGTAGCTCTCTTTGACAGGATACAATCCTCATTGACAGGGAAGAAGTAGTAGATGTGGTATACCTTGACTTTAATCAGGATTTTGATATTTTCTGACATGACCCATTAATAAACAAACTAGGGAAATACAGTCTAGATTGAGCTACTATGATAATGCATAACTGGTTAGAAAATTGTTCCCGGTGAGGTGTTATCAGTGGTTCACCCAGAAGTAACAGTTCTAGATGTGAGTCTGTTCAATATCTTCATAAATGATTTAGATAATGGCATAGAAAGTACACTAATAGGGTGTGTCTAGATTACAGGGAAAAAACTTCCCCTACATCTAGACTGCTGCCGCGTTCTTTCAAAAGTAAATTGAAAGAACGCAGCAGTCTTTTCGACAGTGGAAAACCTCGTTTTACAAGGAAGAACACCTTTTTTTGAAAGTGCTCTTTTGAAAAAAGGCGCTATGTAATGCAAACTGCTTTTTCAAAAGAGAGCATCCAGACTGCCTGGGTGCTCTCTTTCGAAAAAGTGGCTTGCTTTTTCAAAAGTACTGGTTGTAGTCTAGACACTCTTTTTTGAAAGAGGCTTTTTCAAAAGTATCTTTCAAAAAAGCCTCTTTCGAAAGAGGATTGCAGTCTAGACGTAGCCATAAAATTTAAATTATATGAAGCTGGTGGGGCTTGCAAATGCTTTGAAGGATAAGATTAAACTTCAAAGTAATCTGGACAAACTAGAGAAATGGTCTGAAGTAAACAGCATGAAATTCAATATGAACAAACACAAAGCACTCCACTTAAAAAGGGACAATCAATTAGTTGCACAGGGAGTGCTGTGGAAAAGGGGCTGGAGTCATAGTGGACCCAAGCTAAATAGAATTAACAATATAATTCTTTTGCAATAAAAATCAACATTATTCTCAGATGTATTAGCAGGAATTTTGTAAGCAAGACAAAGGAAGTAATTCTTCATATCTATTCCATGCTGATTAGGTCTCAGTTGGAGTATTGTGTCCCGTTCTTGGTTCAATCTTTGAGGAAAGATGTAGACAAATTGCAAAAAGTCCAGAGAAGAGCAACAAAAATTATTAAAAGCCTAGAAAGTATGACCTATAAGGGAAAATTGGAAAAAATGTATTTCTTTTGTGTGGAGAACAGGAGACATGATAATGGTTTTTAAAAACCTAAAAGGAGGAGGGAGAGAAACTGGTCTCCTTAAAGCAATGAAGAAACAATGAACTTAATTTGCAGTAAGTGCATTTGGACATTTGGGAACAAAACCTTCTTGACTGTCATGATGGTTAAATACTATAATCAATTGCCTAAGGAGGCTGTAGAATCTCCATCATTGGAGATCTTAAGACACAAACTTTTCATATATGGTCTAGATGTTACTTAATCCTGTCCTGAGTTCAGAGGACCAGAGTAGATGACCTCTCGAGGCATTGGGGCTGGAACTAGATAAATTCACAGAAGTTAGGTGCATCATTACTTATTAGCCAGGATGGGTAGGAAAGATGTCCCTAGCTTCTGTTTGTCAGAGGCTGGAAATGAATGACAGAGGAGGGATCACTTGTTTACCTATTCTTTTCACTCTCTCTGGGGCATCTCGCATTGGCCACTGTTGGAAGACAGGATACTGGGCTAGTTGGGCCTTTGCTCTGACACAGTATAGGCATTCTTATGTTCTTAACTAGGAGTATTGGGAGGTGCCCCTGCACCTCCTGGCTTGAAATGATTTCCATTATATAGAGGGCTTACAGTGGCTCACAGCACCTCTACTATACAAATTTTTTTAGCACCCCTGTCTCAGGGTCCCTTCCAGTCCTTCAATTCTATAATTCTTGATTATTTGAGTTGGTGTAGTCACCCACTATAGACCAGTTTCAAGAACTGAACTGTTATTTTATAAATATTTTGATGACTTTTAATTTGAAACTGTGGATTGATATGATTTTTCCATATTATAAATAATGTACTTTGCTGGATCTACTTAGAGTACATCTACACAGTAGGTCTAAAGTCAGAATAAGCAACTCAACTTCATCTACATCAATTGCGTAACGTAAGTTGAAATAGCTACACAGCAGGAAGTTGAAGGAAGAAGACTGTTCCTTTGACCTCCCTTACTCCTCATGAAATGAGGGTTACCATGAGTCAGAGTAAGAAGCCCTCCAGCTCAACATTATTTTGGAATAAAGGCTTGTAGTGTAGATGCACATTTTGCTATTTTGGAATAATGTCAGTTATTCCAAAAAAATGCTGCTGTGTAGATGTTCCCTAAATCATCTTTTAAAAGGAATATTTAGCACACTGAGCATACACGTGGGGAAATATCTGGGTAGCAAATTAAACTAATATAAGAAGTGTCTAATTAGGAAATTGAGTTGTCTTTCTGGCTATTTGGGGGCATTTCCACACTGCAGTGCTTCAAAGCAGCTTAAGTGAGGTCCAGTATCTTGTCTATTTTTAAATGATCAGTAAGAAGCTGGTTTTCCTTTTAATGAAACCAGATTCATATGCAACATGAAACCTTGCAAGGACTCTTCAGTACAAACTTGCAAGCTCAGGACATTGCAAAAAATAGGAAAAAATATTGTTGTATTTTAGAAACCATTCAAAAAGCAAATCTTATCTCAGGTATCTGCTGCCTGAACAGAGTAAATTAGAAAAGAGATTTGTAGGCTCTAATTCTATAGATGTTTCAGCAGACAATTCTGTGTTTCCCTTTAGGAAATGGACATAAGTGTGGCTGAAGTGTTGCCTCATTTCACTTGATCCTAGAGAATGATAGGATTTGGGATTTGCTCAGTGTAGCCGGCCAGAGTAAGTCTAAGGTCCGACACTAGGTCCTCAAAGTACAAAGGACGCCACACAGGTATCTGTCAAACACAAGTAGTTTATTTCCTGACAGCTAACAGCTGTGCCCCATAACTGGAAGAACAATATAACAAAGAAGCGGCATATCTTACGTCCCTTCCTGCAAGCCTGGAACCTTGGGTAGGCTGCGGATGAAGTGGGAGGTTGTCTCAGCTTCCGAGGTGCCGGTACCCAAGGCCCATTGGTGAGGTTTGATTTGCTAGGCTCTGAGGCAGCCTTAAATACAGTTTTCCTGCCTTGTTTTGCAGTTTGGAAATTTCCAGGGGTTACTCATTATGTGCTGATGTAGGGCTTAGCTGTTAGCTATCGATCTGGTTCTGTTCTGGATCTACTTGTTCTTTGGCCCTGTTTACGTGATCAGTACATTAGGGCAAACAGAATTGTTTATGCTTTCTTGCCCTTTACCCTTATCTTATACTTGTTCTTGCTATACTGGCAACAATGCTTATCTTAAAGGGCGTATGTTCCCAAAGACTTGCTTCTGGCTCATCAGATATGGGGAAAAGGGAAAGAGGGGAAAGAATGCAGGCCTCACCACCCCTAAACTAGCATGTACAAAGTTCTTCTGCAATTGACCACTACACTCAGGAAAGCTTTTTTGAGTAGGTTGCCAATGATGGCTTTAATTTATCAAGCCAGACCTGCCACTGGATGGACTATGTGACATACATACAACTTGTAGAGTAAACAGTAATTGATACAATATTTTTTCAGCCTATTTAATGGAAGTTCAATCAAGTTCATATAAGTAGGACTTGATCCTGCAAATGCTTATACTGCAAGTAGTGCCAATAAGTGCAACAAGTCTACTCACATGAGGAAGAGATAGTCATGTGATGGTTATGCAACTGTTTCTGGGATAAGCATCACACCTGTAGAGAAGTTCAGAGCTTGAATAGTAAACATTTAACACAAAGAGTGTTTTTCATTTTTTCCTTGTTCCATCTGGATCCATTTCATACAGATAAAACTGGTTTACCTCATTACCCCCTTCATTACAAACAATGATTATTGTTCCCTGTCTGTCATGGAATACTAAGCACCTAGCTGCTTTTCTTTCAAATCCCTCTTCAAAGTCCACTTTGAACAAAGTGTAAGGATGTTATGAATCCAACCCATTCACTATTATATTAAAAACAAAGGAATCAAATAGAAACACTGTAAGAAAGCACCTTCCTCCAAGTCCCATACTGAGATCAGTGTTGTCTTTCTGCTTAGATGTTTGTTAATAGTAGGCACAGTATAGAAGTAGATCACAGAGGTAGTATAGTTGAGACTAGAAACTGTAAGGCGACACCTACACTGCACGTTGTTGTGCAATAAGATATGCAAATGAGGCATGGACATGAATATTGCCACACCTCATTTGCATATCTAATGAGCCACCATTTTTGAGGAAGGGGCTGTTGCGCAAGAAGGAGCTGTCTACACTACTCCTTCTTGCGCAAAAAACCCCTTTTGCGCAGGAGCCGTTCTGCCGCTTGTAGGGTAAACTGAGGCAGTCCCTGGTATTTATCTAAGAACCCCTATTCAGTCCTAAAATTTGAGACAGTCCTGTGAACTGAACCACACAGCACAGGCAGATACATGACCCTGGTCACCCTGCAAACACATTCCAAGGGGCCTCACCAGATAAGGCCGTCTGGTACCAAAGCAGCCTTGTTAAGGCTTGTGTGATATGTTCTTATTGTTTTCCTTTAATCCTAGATAATGGGCCCAGGACCCAAGGATCACGCCAGCTCGAGGAGGCATCATCCTCCTGCAGATGCATCATAACTTATAGAGACAAAAGTTGCCATTGAATTGTCTGTTTTGTTTATGTTGGCTTATTTAGCTTGTTAGGAATAACTAACTGTATTAAGAGATTAGGTGCTTAATTGGCGATGGGTGGAGATGCTGTGTAACCTTCGTAGTTTATTGGCTTACATGCTCATTTCGTCTTGTTGCTAGAACCTATTGAATTGCTTCCCCTCCGTCCATCAGTCCCCCTATCTAATGTATTGTAATGTTTTGCTCAGTTAGTGTCAGCCAGCTTAACCCCTGGTGACACTCCACCAGTGCTGTGTATAATAAATCTCTTGCCTGTTTTCACCGCATCCAGAGTGTCCAGATTTGTTTCCAACATGCTTATTTTCAGGAAGAATGCTTATTTTCAGGAAGAACAGCTCCTGCACAAGAAGGGTTTTTTGTGCAAGAAGGAGCAGTGTAGACAGCTCCTTCTTGCGCAAAAGCCCCTTACGCAAACGGCTCATTAGGTATGCAAATGAGGTGCGGTGATATTCATCACCACGCCTCATTTGCATATCTTCTTGCGCAACAATGCGCAATGTAGATGTAGCCTAAATATAGTGGAAACCCCATTGTTTTAGGTACTGTGCATGGAAGTATCATGAGCCAATTCTTACTCCCAAAGAATTTATAATCTCAATAAACAAGACAAATGGTGGGATAAATAGGGTGCTATCTTTATTTTAAAGACAGGAGAACCTAAAACAACATGGCTGCGTCTAGACTGGCATGATTTTCCACAAATGCTTTTAACGGAAAAGTTTTCCGTTAAAAGCATTTGCGGAAAAGAGCGTCTAGATTGGCACGGACGCTTTTCCGCAAAAGCACTTTTTGCGGAAAAGCGTCCCTGGCCAATCTAGACGCGCTTTTGCGCAAGAAAGCCCCGATCACCATTTTAGCCATCCGGGCTTTTTTGTGCAAAACAATACCACGTTGTCTACACTGGCCCTTTTGCACAAAAGCTTTGTGCAAAAAGGACTTTTGCCCGAACGGGAGCAGCATAGTATTTCTGCAAGAACACTGATGATCATACATGAGATCGTTAGTGTTCTTGCGGAAATTCAAGCGGCCAGTGTAGACTGCTGGCAAGTTTTTCCGGAAAAGCGGCTGATTTTCCGGAAAAACTGGCCAGTCTAGACACAGCCCATGTGATTAAGTGACTTGTTCAAGATCACACGAAAAACCTGTTGCAAAGCCAGGAATAGAAAGCCCAGCTGTCCACTGTCCCAGGCCAAAGCTTTAATCTGACCATTTTTCTGTTTCTGTTCTTAGTATTCCTGAAACACTGTTCAGTACACTCATTACCACATGAACATAAGAAGAAACATCCATGGTTGTCCTAACAAAGAAAAATGTAAACATTTGGGACAGAAGATAAGGGTTTATCTAATTACCACCTCAAAGAAGCACAGTGTTGGACAAGATGTGATTCAGCAGGATCTCTATCCATTTAATTTTCTGTTTCTAAAGGAAAAGTTTCTTTTCACAGTGAAAGAGAATATGAACTGAGAACATTCAATTTGCTGAAAAATATACACCCAATAATGTGGAAGAATATCTCCAGAGAATGTGTCAGCTATTTATTACCACCCCTGCACAGTGTCTGAATCAGTCTGCATTGTAGTTCTTTGAATTTCTCTGAAGCACAGATTGTCTTAACAAGGTGTTAGCTATGACATGCAAAATTTGCAGCCATTGCAGACAATCTACAGCAACCTGTCAGAATTTGAAAAATGTGGGCTGCTTTCATCAAAAAGATACTCAAATAGGAGGGTCCCACGAGACAGAATTTTACTTTGACATGTGTAAAAAGCTCTTTGAGCTACAAAATACATAACCAGGAGGGAAAGGGGATGTGAGCCTAAGCCAGCAGTGGTAGAAAGTGTGAAATACTGAAACCTGTGGAGGAAGAAATATTTATAGTGAGTGAGACTTGGCTATAAGAGTGTTGGAGCATCTCTATTCATCCCTCTTAGTGGATTCTAGAAAAGTACAGATGATGAAGTATATTACTTATCTAAAGTTACATTAGAACTTACATAGTTAGAACTTCCATTGTTTTCTATTAATTTTTCAACTATTCAAATTATATGGATGTCATGGCAACTAAATGTTATACCACTGAGTTGCTTTATCCTATACAATAAATACGTAGGTTAATGATAAGTGGGAATCAAAGACTCTTTTGCAGCATACCTACTGCCACATATTCTCTGTCATCGTAAGTATATTCACTTGCGTTGTATTATGCTAAGGTTACTATGCCAACCGTTTGTTCAGTAGAAAGCAAGCCCCCTGTTTTTCTGTGTGTAAAAGTATCAATTTGAAATCTACATTTAATTTCCCACAGAGCCGATAGAACTTTTTTTCAGTTTTTCTCGTGCTCTCTGATTGGCTCCCTTTCTGAACATATGATGTTAAGTGAAGAATGCAGGTGTAGTTGTGTAAATTGGTCCTTTTTTACCCCCTTGGTTTCTGTAACTGCATAGCAAAAATCAGTGTCTATGCTAGCTGGGACCTAGTCTCCATAATGGCTTGTACCATTTTTTAGTATTATTTATTATTCTTATTGTTATAGTGCCCAGGAACTCCACTCTTGGACCAGGATGCTGCTGTAGGTACTGCACCAACACAGAACAAAAAAGAGGGTCTCTGCCTGAATGAGCTTGCAATATGACTATAAAACAAGAGAACTCTGTTAGTTAGTGTCATCCAAGGCTGGTGTCTTCAAAAGCCAGTTATTATCCTCATGTTTGGGAGACCATGAAACATCATCAGATTCTTCTTACTGAAATTCAAAGACCTGGGAATCACCTTCCTCCTAACATGCTTAACTATGGAATTAGATGTCTTAGTTTAGTTATCTAAGGAGAAATTTTCAAAGGCATTAATAACAGTTAGATGCCTAAATCAGTTTGAGCCTTTAATTCTCCCACTGCCTGGTTAGAACATTTTGGTCTGAAATAAGCAGGGAACAGAGTTTCTGACTTTCTTTCCAGCTCTGATTATTGAACCATATTCTGTGGTTAGAATAAAAAAGCAGATTATTGTAACATCATCTATTCCCATCTCAATAAATGAATGTGGTTTTAAATGCATGATAACGACATCCAGAGTACTGGAGAGGGATCCTTCAGTTTGGAGTTTTTTCTGTGAAAAGAATCTAAATAACTGTAAGCATGATTAACTAAACAGACACTGGATATTGTGTCTGAGAGGGTGATGAGAGCTTCTCAGAAAGAATATTTGCATAACGAGCAGATCCAATTAGGAAATTAATTTTTTCCTTACAAAAATATTGATGAAAAATGTACATACAGTTAAAATTCTGTATCAGAAGTTTTTTGTATTTTCATTAAAAAGACAATATTTTCTTTTTAAGATTTTTGACAGTTCACTTTATTGATAAAAATAAAATATTTTCATTCATTCATTCATTCATTCATTTTTGGCAAAAGTTTGTTTCACCAAAAATCCATTTTACATGAAAAAAAAACCAATATGGAAAAATGTTGACAAGCTGTATTAAGTTTCTTTATGAGAGAAATACTGAACTGAAGGCATTTTTAAGAAAATATTTAAAAACAAATGTATTTCATGGGCATAATATGCATAATATTCTTCGAATCATATAACTGCAGAATCTTAGAACTGGAAGGCACCCTGAGAGGTCACTGAGTCCAATCCTCTGTAAATAAATACATTAATTATTATAAAGGTACTTATTCTTTCCAAATCCTTTCAGCCAAGTTGTAAGCACAGTGAAATAAGGATATGTAAGAGAAAAAAAAAAAGATTAGGATGGTAGTGCTTTCTGAATGCTACCAACAGTTGCATAAATACTAGAGGTTTATATAATTCATTCCTCTGATAAAGCTTATTTCATTTTATGAAGGTCATGATAGTTATGACTGGTTTAGGACACTATTATATAAGTGGTGTTTATTTTTTCTCAAAATTCTCTGAAATACCAACATATATTGCATTTCTGTAGCTACAGAGACTGTTGCTGTTCCCTATGAAAAATTAATAGAGTGTTTACTCTATTTATTGTATTTAAAATCATTAATGGAGTAATGCACAAAAATACATTAGAGAAGAATTTTTTCCATTTTCAGAATTTCCAATGCCAAGTAATCTATGGCTCTTTTAAAAATAACATGTCCTCATCATTAGGTACTGCCCTATTGATCTTTGTGTTGTTTGAAAACATTATCAATGGTGAATTTATATTTTCTTCCAGGTCATTAATTAAAAAGACAGCATTGGTAAAAGAGCTTTGGCTCTCTGAGCTCCCCAGGAGAAACTTACCCATGTGATGATGATTCCCCATCAGAAATGTAATTTTGACATCAATTAATTCACTAATTTCTGGTCCATTTAATGTCTACAATATTAATTTTTCTGATACTAATTATATATAAATATAAATAAATATGTAACCATGCTTGTACACATCAATTTAAGAGAAAAAGCACTAGAAAGATAACAGGCTCACTAATAAAGGCTTATTCCTACTCCCATTTAAATTACTGGTAAAACTAGCATTAACTTTACTTTGGCAGTAATTGTGTTGGAGATGAAATTAATGATGATTCTTGAAATCACTGAAACACTGAGATTTTTTTCCTTAATGAGAAAATAAAGAAGCAGAACTTGAACAAAAAATAAGTAAGAAAGACTTTGCAAAGATTACTGTTGAGAAAATGCAGTTAATGGTTTAAGAATGTGAATAATTACAGGACAGGCAAATTCACCATTTTTGATTATATAAATACTAAAATGTTAAAAGGAAATTATTTAATAAGCTGACAGTTTAAAAAACCATGAAAAACTGGGAAGGCTCCAAAGGATCACTCTAATTATAGCTCAGTAAATCTAACTTCTGTTCCTAACAAAAATGGAATAAATATTCAAATGGAAAAAAACCTCCAGGTTTCTACTAGATGTGATCACCTAATGCACAAGAAACTTACAGGGTTGGAAAACAAAAGAACATCACATAAGAGCATAAGAACGACCACAGTGTGCCAGACCAAAGGTCCATCTAGACCAGTATCCTGTCAGCTGCCAGTCACCAATGCCAGATGCCCCAGAGGGAGTGAACAGAATAGAGAATCATCAAGCAATCCCTCTCCTGTCACCCATTCTCAGCCTCTCACAGATGCTAGGGACACCATTCCTACCCATCCTGGCAAATAACCTAACCTCCATGAAAGTATCTAGTTCTTTCTTTAATCCTGTTAAAGTCCTGGTCTTCACAACTTCCTCTGGCAAAGAGTTCCATAGGCCAGTTATGTGCTGTGTGAAGAAAAACTTCATTTTGTTTCTTTTAAACCTGCTACCTATTAATTTCATTTGGTGACCCTAGGCCTTATGTTATGGGAACAAGTAAATAACTTTTCCTTATTCACTTTTTATACACTAGTCGTGATTTTACAGACCTCTATCATATCCCCCTTTAGTCTCCTCTTTTCTAAGCTGAAAAGTCTCAGTCTTTTTAATCTCCCTTCATATGGGACCTGTTCCAAACTCCTAATCATTTTTCTTGCTCTTTTCTGAACCTTTTCCAATGCTAAAGCAGCGAGGAGTCCTGTGGCACCTTATAGACTAACCGAAGTGTTAGTCTATAGTACTTCGGTTAGTCTATAAGGTGCCAAATGACTCCTCACCACTTTTGCAGATTCAGACTAACACGGCTACCCCTCTGATACTTTTCCAATGCTAATACAGCTTTTTTGAGATAAGGCGACAACATCTGTATGCAGTATTCAAGATGTGGGTGAACCATGGTTTTATATAGAGGCAATAAGATATTCTCTGTCTTATTCTCTATCCCTTTTTCAAATAATTCCTATCATTCTGTTTTCTTTTTTGACTGCCCCTACACATTGAGTGGATGTTTTCAGAAAACTATCCACAATGACTCCAAGATCTCTCTCTCTCTCTCTTTTGGGTGGTTAAAGCTAAATTAGTTCCCATCATATTGTATGTATAGTTGGGATTATTTTTTTCGAATGTGTATTAGTTTTCATTTATCAACATTAAATTTCATTTGCCATTTTGTTGCCCAGTCACTTAGTTTTGTGAGATATTCTTGAAACTCTTCACTGTCTGCTTCGGTCTTAACTATCTTGAGCAGCTTAGTATCATCTGCAAATGTTGCCACCTCACTGTTTACCCCTTTCTCTAGATCATTTATGAATAGGTTGAATAGGATTGGTCCCAGTATGAACCCTTGGGGGACACCACTAGTTACCTCTCTCCATTCTGAAAACTTACCATTTATTTCTACCCTTTGTTTCCTGTCATTTAACCAGTTATCAATCCATAAGAGGACCTTCCCTCTTATCCCATGACAACTTACTTTACTTAAGAGCCTTTTTGTGAGGGACCTTGTCAAAGGTTGTCTGGAAATCTAAGTACGCTATATCTACTGGATCCCCCTTGTCCACATGTTTATTGACCCCCGTCAAAGAACTCTAGTAGATTAGTAAAGCATGATTTCCCTTTACAGAAACCATGTTGACTTTTCCCCAACAAATTATGTTTATCTATGTGTCTGATAATTTTATCCCTTACTATAGTTTCGACTAATTTGCCCTGTACTGACATTAGACCTAGTGATCTGTAATTGCCAGGATCACCTCTAGAACTATTTCTAAATATTGGCACCTCTTTAGCAATCTTCTGTTCATTAGGTACACCAGGAGGGTATGTCTACACTACAAAGTTAATTTGAAATAACAGCCGTTATTTCGAATTAACTTCAATAGCGTCTACACATTTAAAATCGAAGTAGCGGAGAGCTTATTTCTAATTTGGTAAACCTCATTCCATGAGGAATAATGCCAAATTTGAAATAGCTATTTCCAATTAAGAGCTGTGTAGACACTTAATTCGAAATAGGGGGCCTCCAGCCCTTCCCAGGGAGCCCTGGTGGCCACTCTGGGCACAACCAAGAAAACTTGTCTGCTCCCCCCCCAACCCCGGAGCCCTTAAAGGGGCAGACTCTGGCCACAGTGCCTGTGCCAGTTGCAAGCCTGCCAGCACACAGCCAGCAGACCGTGCACCTGGCACAGGATGAGCCAGCAACCCGCTGCCACCCAGCTCTCCACTGCTCCCCAGGACCAGGCTGTTGGCTCCCAGGAGCCCGCCAGGGGCTGCAAAAGGCGGGCGCCTGCCTGGTCTAGTGCGGAGATCGTGGACCTCATTGAGGTTTGGGGGGAGGGCTCCAATGCCCACGATCTCCACATTAGGTACAGGAATGCATCCATCTATAGCCGCATGGCTGCCAGCCTGGCCACCAGACGCCACATGCGCAGCCAGGTGCAGGTGCAGAGAAAAATCAAAGAGCTGCGGCAGGCCTGTGCCAGGGCCTCCCAACGATGGGCTGACCCGGAGGCCTGCCCGCAGTACGAGGCCCTGGACTGCATCCTGGGGGGTCAAATGGTCCATGCCCCCCTGGTGGTCATTGACCCCAGGGCAAAGGGCCCTGCCCCTGACACAGGGGAAGAGGAGGAAGAGGAGGAGGATGGCATCCAGGAGCCACAGGAGCCTGCAGGGAGTGTGCGCTGCACCCAGGACCCCCGAGCCATACTGAAGAGCCCATCAGCAGCCTCATCCAAGGCCAGGGAGGCCTCCACAAGTGAGGGACATCACGGCCCCCTTATGCGGGGAATTAGATTTTGTGTCTAGATGTGTTATTTTGATTTAGCTTAATTTGAAATAACTATTTAAAATTAAGTTAATTCAAAATAGCGCTGTAATGTAGACATACCCGGATAGGTTACAAACCACGGTTAGTAGTTTGGCAATTTCTCATTTGAGTTCTTCCAGATAGGAATGTGATTCTTTATATATATATATATATATATATACAAAGAGATTTAGGGAAATATATATATACTACCTAAACAGAAATAAGAGAGGGATGGAGTGTGCCTCCCACTTACAATAATCTGAGTAACCACTGGTGACCACATCCCTTTGGGTATGTCTACACTACTGCGCTATTTCAAATTAACTTATTTCGAATTAGTTAATTCGAAATAAGCTAATTCGAAATAATGCATCTAGACCCAAAAACTAATTCGAAATAGCGTTTTGCTATTTTGAAATACCGCATCCACACTGATTGGAAGCTGGATCGCATTTAAGGGCAGCTGAAACCGGTTCCAGCAGGGCATCAGGTCAGTAGTTGCTTTGTGTGGCTGCTGTCTGAGGCTATCTGAGGCTCGTGCTTAAAGGGACGCCCCTGGACAGCTGGTACTCAGCTTTCCCGCTTGCTTGCCTACCTCGCTGAGGGACAGCAAAGTGTTTTCCTCTCCGCCTGCTTCGGTTGCTCTCCTTTGGGACACTGCAGCACTTGGCACCATGGAGCCAGAGCCACCCCTGGGCACTCTGGTGCTCATGATGAACGTCTTGCAGCAAGCCTGGCAGCAATTACTAGAGGCTGGCTGGCACCCTCTGCTGGAGGCCAGCCCCCTTGCCCTCCCCCTTCCCTCCTTGGGGGCCCTGGAGGAGTGGTGCCCGGACCCCAGCGTGCCCCGCCGCATCTGGGGTCTGGACACCAGCAACAACTGGTGGGACCACATCATCCTGGAGCGCTGGGGAGACCAACAGTGGACCCAGAACTTCAGGATGAAGAAGGACACCTTCCTGGAGCTCTGTGAGTGGCTCGCCCCTGCTCTGTAGCGACGGGACACACTCATGAGGCCCGGCATTCCCCTCCACAAGCTGGTGGCCATCGCCCTCTGGAAGCTCTCCACGCCAGATAGCTACCAGTCTGTGGGGAACCAGTTCGGCATGGGGAGATCCATCGTCGGAGCGGTGCTCATGCAAGTACGGCACTCACCGGCCACTGGGCCAGGACGGTGGGCTGCAAGGAGGATGTGGGCTGCCCCAGGGAAAACGGGGGGGAGGTGGTGTAAGTGCCCTCCCCGGGCGGGGTCAGTCTGTCCTGGCCGCGCCACAGACCACCCGCGGTGGCCAGGATTGCAGTGGGGGTTGCTCCTGGGAGTGGGGCATGGGGCAGTGGTGGGGAAAAAACACTACCAGCCACCCGGGCACCCCAGTGACCCTCGGTTTTGTGTGTCTCTCTGCAGGTGGTGAAGGCCATCAACAGGGTGCTCCTCTGCAGAGTCATCCACCTCACTGACCTGGACGCGGTCATCCAGGGGTTCGGCACCCTGGGCTTCCCCAACTGCGGGGGGGGGCAATCGACGGGATGCACATCCCCATCTGTGCCCCGGACCACCAGGCCTCCCTCTACATCAACAGGAAGGGGTACTTCTCCGTGATCCTGCAGGCCATGTCTGACCACTGGGGCCAGTTCATGGACATCAGTGTGGGCTGGTCCGGCAAGGCACATGACACTCGGGTGTACTGCAACTCCTCCATGTGCCAGAGGCTGCACACCGGGACTTTCTTCCCCGACCACCACATCAGGATCAGGGACATGGACATGCCAGTATGCCTGCTGGGGGATGCGGCCTATCCCCTACAACCCTGGCTCATGAAGCCATACACAGGACACCTCAGCCCCTTCCGGCAGGCCTTCAGTGCCAGGCTCAGCAGGGCCTGCATCATGATCGAGGGGGCCTTCGGCTGACTGAAAGCCCGGGTTAGGTGCCTCCTCACCCGCCTCGACCTCTCCCAGCACAATATTCCGCATTTGGTGGCAGCATGCTGTGTGCTCCACAATTTGTGTGAGAGGAAGGGGGAGCCTTTCCTGCCAGCCTGGCTGGCAGAGGCTTACCACCTGGCTGGCCAGTATGCACAGGCCTGCACGGCTGCCAGCCGGGAGGCCCTTCGGGGGGCTGTCTGCATCTGGGAAGCCCTGCAGGAGATCTTCCAGGCAGAGGAGGACTGAAGTCCCCCTGGCCTGGGGCCTTACATTCCTCCCTCACCTCCTTCCCCTTTCCCCTCCCTAACCCCCCTTCCTGATCTACAATAAAAACACCTGTGTTGCCACAAAAAATGTCTTTATTTCACATAACTGGGGTGGGGGGAGGGGGGAATGAGGGCAGGAGAGAGGAGGGGGGAAACCTGGGAGGAGGGAGCTGGAAGGGGGAGGCAAGGGGAGGAAGGGGGAGGGGAAGCTCAAGGTTGGGGGTCTTACTGGCTCTCCAGTGTCACAGCACTGCGGGTGCATGGGCGTCGGGGGGGAATGGGTGTGGAGGGTGGGGCAGGAAGGACGGCGGGTGCGGAAGAAGCAGGAGGGGGAGCAGGGGTGGGAGGAGGAGCGATAGCTGGGGCGGCCGCAGGGGCTGGAGCAGCATGAGGCAGCAATCGGTCCGCCAGGGCCTGCAGGTGCTTGTGGAGGGCACGGCCCTGCTCCTGGAGCTCCCTCAAGCTCTCCCACCACAGCTGCAGGTCCTCTTGCACCCACTGCTCCTGGCTGTGGACCTGCCATCTCTGCAACCACAGCTGCTGCCTCTGGAATTCCTCCAGGTTGCGGGTGCGCCTGCTGGCCCGGGTTCGGGTGGATGGTCCAGGCGGGGTGGTGCATCCTGCACTCACAGGTGCTGCAGCTGTGATGAAACAAGAGAAGTGATCAGTTTTCCCTGGGGACACAGTGGGTGAAACTCAGCCCCCTTCTGCAAGGCGACGATGGCAGGTCTCCACACCATCACGTCCTGCTATCCCAGGGAGTGTGAGCTGGCCCAGGACTGCACCCCAGACCCTTTGCTGCCTACAGTGTGGTGGGTGGCGAGGAGAGGAGATGTGCCCTGCCTCTGTGTAGAGGGGGTGTCTGGAGGGAGGTCAGTGTGTAGTGTCTCTCCCCGGCGTAAGGTCCCTGGGCTCACGCTCCCCCTCCGCCCCGCATACGGGGACCGTGATGGCACTCACATGTGGAGGCCTCCCCGGCCTCGGATGAGGCTGCTGATGGGCTCTCTGGTTTGGCTTAGGGTTCCTGGGTGCAGGGCAGGCTCCCTGCAGGCTCCTGGCTGCTGTCGTCCTCCTCCTCCTCTTCCTCTGTGTCAGGGGCATGGCCCTCTGCCCCAGGGTCAATGACAACCAGGGGGGCACGGACCGTCTGACCCCCCCAGGATGCGGTCAAAGTGAGGGCAGGCCTCTGGGTCAGCCCCTGGTTGGGAGGCCCTGGTATAGGCCTGCTGCAGCTCTTTAATTTTGCAGCGCACCTGCTCTTGGGTACGCATGTGGCCTCTGGTGGCCAGGCTGGCAGCCAAGCGGCTATAGACAGCTGCATTCCTGCATCTAGGGTGGAGATCACGGGCATTGGAGGACTCCCCCCGAATCTCAATGAGGCCCACGATCCCTGCACTTGACCAGGAAGGTGCCCACTTTTTGCGGCCCCTGGCAGGCTCCTGGGAGCTGCCAGACTGGTCCTGGGAAGAGGTGGAGGGCTGGGTGGCAGCGGGTGGCTGGCTCATGGTGTGCCAAGTGCACGGTCTGCTGGCTGGGTGCTGGCAGGCTTGCAACTGGCACAGGCACTGTAGCCAGAGTCTGCCCCTTTAAGGGCTCCAGGGTTGGGGGGGGAGCAGACGAGTTTTCCTGGTTGTGCCCAGAGTGGCCACCAGGGCTCCCTGGGAAGGGCTGGAGGCCAGCTAATTCGAAATAAGTGTCTACACAGCACTTATTTTGAATTTGCTATTTCGAATTAGGTGTTATTCCTCGTAGAATGAGGTTTACCTAATTCGAAATAAGGGCTCCGCTATTTCAAATTTATTTCGAAATAGCGGTTTGTATGTGTAGACAGCTATTACAATTAATTCGAAATAATGTCTGTTATTTCGAATTAACTCTGTAGTGTAGACATACCCTTAGTTTACAGACAGGATGTAGTCTTGTAAATAACCAGAGGTATCTCTCTCATGGGGTGTCATCCTTTTATGGCAGCCAAGGCCTGGGTCAGGTTTAGGGGCAGGTGGCCCAACTTTTGGGGGGTGGAACATTCAGAATTCTGAATGTTGTTTTTGTCGTTAACATCAATGGGGAAAATAGCATGTTTAAAGTAAAATGTTTCATGTATTATGTATATGGATTAAGCTTAGAGGAAACTTTTTTTATTTGCTTATATATGGCATGAATAAATCAATATTTAACAACCCCAGCAAATTGATTATCTTTTCTGACAGGGCTAAATCATGCACTCAAATTGTGCGTCAGAGGGGTGATATGGACTAGGAATGCAATACAAATATTCAAAAGTTTAACAAATGGAGAGGGCCACCAAAGATGCTCCTTGCTTTGGGTGCCATTTCCTCTGGAGTTAATCCTGGCCAGGGTTTGCTGGAGCACCTGATGTTGGTGCCATCTTTTACAACTTTTTTCAGATCCTGTTCTTGTGTGGCCACCATACATAGCTCTGAGCCAAACATTTCCTGCTAGGGCATGCTTAATGCAAATCTGTCAGGAATGTACCTTGTCTTTGTGAAGGAATAATAACTCTTCTACCCAACAACATACATCCATTCTCTACGTTCAGTTCTATATGCCTGACCCTAAATGGACAGCATTCTTCTCTGCAGAGGCCCTTGGCAAGCCCTGCAGTAAAGCACTGCTGTATCTGGGACAAGATAACTAATCCTGTCTGGTAATTTTCTGATCTGAGACACCTTTTCTTGTGTCTACCTGGCGTGTTTCATGAGTTACAAAGAATTTCCTGAAATCTCTGTGGAACTAGATCTATTGTCGTAATGGCAATGGACTGAAGAGAACTGAGGAGAACTGCACTGGCATGCTGATGGTCTGCCTTAGAGACAAAGCCCCGTGGTATTTTCCATATACAAAATAAAATGAAAAACAATGAATACAACAAAGTAAAACAAACACCTCACCATTCTGCAGGACTGGGCCTAGCCCCCACCTCTGCATATATTATGACTGGCTGAATAGCATCATAATGCCACTCACTTTGGCCATGTGGGCCCTCCATTATTACTGGAAGGGATGGCAGGGCAAATGTGAGCAACTGGGTGTCTGTACAGCTTGGGTATGGCAGATGAATGGCTGGACAAAACTTGAGCTGTGCTGTGACCTCATGAGCCAAGTCACAACATCCGTATCAGGGAACCAGAATCAGCCACGTAGGACAGGAGCTGACACTACAGGATGAGTGCAGTGCAAATTTACTCTTCAAACCCTATGGTCCTCCCATCTTCAGGTGTTTGGACCCAAGCTCCAACAGACCCTTCCATTATTGAGGAAGTATCCAATAGCCCCCCCCCCCTTTCCCCATCACATGGATAAAATGCAGAAAATGAAATAGCAGCAAATTTTCCCAAAAATAAAATGACAAATTATAAAAGTTAAGAATTTCACATCTCTGTTTCTGGAATATAATATACACATACATGGTCAAGGTCAAAGCCCAATGCTGTAGCCAGGTTTCTGCCTTGTTTTCACTGAGGAATTTATTTTTAAAATTTCAAAAGTAGTACCTGGACCAGGGCTACTTAGCACATGGCCCGTGGGCCACATGCAGCTCGTAGCCCATTTGTTTGCGGCCCACTGTGTGGTTTGGATTTACGTGGGACTCAACATGCAGGCCACAAGTGGGAGCCAAAACTAAAAAGTAGTCTTCTGTTGATATGTATTTTAGTAGTTAAATTCCTGGACTGTCATTGCTCATTAACAGTGCTATCATATGGGGGGAAATTGGATTAATATTGCATTTTATTAATATTAGCAGAACTGGCTTAAATGGAGCCTGCGTAGTCTTGCCTTAATCTTTGTATTCATGCCCGGCAGTGTAAAAGAAGCTATTTGCATATATATTTGCATGTGTATGCAACCACACTTAAATTGTGGCCCGCTGCATGTGCTGTGAGTATCATTGTGGCCCCTGGGGCTTCCAAAGTTGAGTAACCCTGACTTAGACCTTGTTTCTCTGTAAATAATCCTGTTCAGCTTTAGTCAGTGACCTGGAGTTAAATCCAATTGATTGTTTTCCAACCTCCCTTATTTTAGATAACCAAATTCCCCCTAACCCATATGATGAAATGTCAAGGCATGATGAATTTTTTGCCTCTGTCAAAGTGAACAAGGATCTCTGAGGATTTTAGCAGCTTTTTTTTTTTTTTTTAAACTCCTGGGAAGCTCTTGCTTGTGTCCTTTCCTAGGGCACAAGCAAGGCTTGAAAAAACCTTTCCGAGAAACCTGAGATGATAATTTACACACCTAACTATGCTGGTAGCTCAGTTTTGTTCTGAAGCAATGGGACCTGTTCAGTTGCCTTGCCTTCCTTTTCTATCCTATTCTATTCTATAGGTCAGATACATCACTCCTGGCCTCATTAAAGCATTTAATTTGTTTTAAGGAAATCTTTTCTGCTCCAAGGTTGACAGAATTTCAAAAACATTTCTGCCTGTGATGAAGACATCATCAGTCATCACTTCAACACACAAGATATTTTTTCATGGCTTTCTGGAAAATTCACTGACATATTGTATACCAGTATGGTCAATACAATATTGCAAATGACCATACTGGTATAAGCCATTGTGAGTATTTATAGTGCTAAATATCATACAGTGCACTAGGTTATTAGCTGATGCACATGGAACATGTTCATCTTACTAATTCTTGACTCTCATCTAATACTGCAATCAAGCCTTCAATCCTTGGTATGGGGTAATTGTCTAACTTCACAGACAGTCTTGTGTGGTTTAACCATAGATATTATAGGTGTGGTCAATTCAGGAAACTATACTGGTGAAATCATGGCCTCCTTTTCCAGCCTTTCTGATTCAATCTTTTCTCTGAGGAAGTAAGGCCTTGCTTTAAAGTATCTAGATTTGAGCCTATCCTTGAGATAAATCCTGGCCATTACACCAGTTAATATTCCTGACTCTTCTTTAAAAGCATCTGGGTGTATCCAATGTGTATCCAAAACTTCCTGGAGTATTGGCGCTTTGCAAGTCTAATCTGAAAATTTCCTAACCAATCTCTGCATAACAAATTTGGCCTTTATCTCCAGACAAATGGAACTGGTAGCAATTTCTTTTGACTTTTATATTTTAGGGGATTTAGCACAGCACCTACTCCCTTGGCAGTTTCTCCAGGATATGTTGAACAAGGTCACTCGTAAATTCATTAGTGGGCTCAGTCCAGTTTTGCACTGATTCACTGATCGTAGTGACTGAACCCCCTGTATCTACTTACATTTGAACCAACTGAATGTGTAACTCCACCATCATTTCATAATATTCTCTTTTTGAGAGTACAAAGTGTGAACCTTCTCCTTTGTGTCTTCCTCCCTCCCTCCCCCAGGTAAAAACAAACAAAGAAACAAAGTACAAACAAAGAAACAAAGCACTCATTCCTCTGTCCTTTTGGACTTTACTCTGGCCTTTTGGACTTTACCCTCTGGTCTTTTGGTTTTACCCTCTTAGGTTTGAGGTGTTGTTTGAGAGTATCCAGAACTTTTTTCTAGGTAAGTATCCAATATGGAGCATTAATGACACTAGACCCTTTTTAATTTACAAACTGGCACAAGCTCCTCCATCATGGAAATACCCTTCAGGAGTCTGTGCCCCTTTCAGCTTGCTTTGCATTTTGGTTATTCTATCCAGTGTGATTAGCCTTGCATTTGTCATGCAAATCTTGTAAGTTTTTACCTGTTGATTCCATTGAAGTTGCAAGTTAAATCTCTTTTGCTAGCAATTATCTTTGAATTCTTTCATTATTAATCCTATGTAGATTCATAAATTCCAAGGCCAGTCTGACCTCTTATAAAACACAGAACTTCATAAAAAAGTATTTTCCTACAGTGTATATATTTTTAAAGCCAATCTTGATTTTAAAATTGTAACTGTTGGAGAATATACCAGAACTCTTGATAAATTGTTTCAGTAATTAAAAATACTCTCATTGTTAAACATATATGCCTGATTTCCAATCTGAATTTGTCTAGCTGCAGATTCCAGCCATTGGAACATGTTATACTATTAGATTGAAGAGCCAATAACAGGTTAGACCTCCCTGGTCCAGCACCCTTGGGACTTGAGCTGTCCTGGACCAGGGAGTTTGGCAGACCAGGGGAGGTCATTGCTCCCCTGATGACTGCCCCACTCCTGGGCTCCTCTCACTGGTGCTCCCTGCCCTGCTGCTGACCCTGCTAAAGCGGCTCCCCACCTTGCTGCCTGACTGCTGCCCCAGGGTCTCCCAGGGACCACTTGGCTGCTGCCAGTCCCGCTGCCACAAGATGTTCCCTGGGGTTTCTATCTGAGTCTACATGGCACCGCCAACCCTGCTGCTATCAGGAGGTTCCCCAGCTGGGGCTCCTGGCCATCCTGCCCAACTGCTGGGGCCGCCCTGCTGATGCTGGGGATTCTGCAGGTTCCATGTCTGGGGCCGTCCACTTCTGCCAGCCCCAATTCAGCTGGGGGTTCCCCAGCAGAGGCTGCCCAGTCACTCTGACCCCACTGACATCGGGGGATTGCTATGATTCCTGGCCAGGATTCCTGGCTTTGCTGCAGCTGGGGGCTCCATGGCTGAGGCCAGGGCTCTCTGGCCATGTGGCCCTGCTAATGACAAGGGTTCCTCAGGCAGGGTGGGAGCTCCCTGGCCACTGCCTGGACCCGTTGATGTTGGGGGTTCCCAGCCAGGCTGGGGGCTCGCCAGATGCTATATGGCCCAGCCAAGTCTCCCCAGCCCCTGTGTTGCTCTGGTATCTTTGATCCAGCAACATCTGTGGCCTTGCCAGACCATGGGATGTTGCTGTAACGCTAGTTATTTTGAAATAATGTTGCTGGGTAGACGGACCCTAAGGCAGGTTTTCTAATCTATTAATTGTTCTCATGAATATTCTCTGAACCCTCTTTAATTTTTCAACAACTTTCTTGAATTGTGGACTATAACTGGACATAGTTCTCCAGCAGCAGTCACACTAGTGCCACATACAGAGGTTAAAAAACAAAACAAAACCCCTTTTCTTCTCCTACTCTAGGATTTCCTGTTAATACATGCAAGGATTATATTGACTTTTTTGACCAGAATGTCACATTGAGAACACACTTTCAACTGATTATCCACCACAACCCCCAGAGTAATTTTTCCCCAAGATAAAGTCTTCTATCCTGTACGTATGGCCTGTATTCTTTTTTCCTAGGTGTATGTATTTACATTTAGCCATATTAAAACACATATCTGCCTGTACTTATTTTACTAAGTGATCCAGATTGATTTGTATTAGTGATCTCTTTGCTATTTACCACTCCCTCAATTGTTGTTGTTTTATCAGTGACATTTTTGTGCTTTCTTCCAGGTCATTGATAGAAATATGAAAGAGGATAGGGACAAAGAACAATACTTGTGGAACCTCAATAGAAACACCACTGCTTGATGTTGACCCCTTTTTACAATTATATTTTGAGACCTATCAGTCAGATGCTATTAATCCATTTAATGTGTGCCATGTTGATTTTATATACAGAAAGTTTAAGTATATTATATCAATACTATTACCTTTGGCACAAACAAATCTGTCCTGCAGAATATTCTCTAGGACGTTCTGAATAAACAATATTCCAATAACTGTTTTACTTCTGCCACATAACCAGGTACACTTTCACCATGCCTTCTCATTTTAGCATAACATTTAAAATGTTCTATAGTAGTAGTTGGCTTTGTTGTGTAGTGCTCTGTTAAATTTTTTTTGCAGAACCTCTACATGTTTATCTCCTGCATGCTGAGGTTATACCAAACTCTTAAAAAGAAAAATTGTATTGCCACAAGCACTGAGGAAAATTGCTTTCCATTTGTCCTTATCTATAATCTCATTTGCCAGTAAATAGTGACCCAGTCTTTCAATACATTGCTGCCAATGCTTATTTTATGCATTAAACAGCTCTAATTTCCCATACATAGCCATTTTTTATCTTTTCCTCTTCAACAGTTTCAAAAAAAGGCTTCTCAGAGCAAAAGAAAAAAATTTTACTCACAGTACTGCAGGCCGAGAGCATGTTGCTTTATATACCTATAAGCAGCAGAGTGGAGGAAAGGATGGATGAAACATGGGGTATGTCTACACTACAAAGTTAATTCGAACTAACAGCCGTTAGTTCAAATTAACTTTCATAGGCGCTACACATGCAAACCGCTAGTTCGAACTTAATTCTAACTAGCGGAGTGCTTAATTCGAACTAGGTAAACCTCATTCTACGAGGACTAACGCCTAGTTCGAATTAAGTAGTTCAAATTAAGGGCTGTGTAGCCACTTAATTCGAACTAGTTGGAGGCTAGCCCTTCCCAGCTTGCCCTGGTGGCCACTCTGGGCCAAGCCAGGGAAACTCTTCTGCCCCCCTCCCGGCCCCGGAGCCCTTAAAGGGGCACAGTCTGGCTACAGTGCCCGTACCAGGTGCAAGCCTGCCAGCACCCAGCAAGCAGACCCTGCACCTGGCATGGCATGAGCCAGCCACCCGCTGCCACCCAGCCCTCCACCTCTTCCCAGGACCAGGCTGGCGGCTCACAGGAGCCTGCCCGGGGCTGCAAGAGGTGGGCACCCACCTGGTCTAATGTGGAGATCATGGACCTCATCGAGGTTTAGGGGGAGGCCTCCAACTTCCACGATCTCCGCACTAGGCACAGGAAAGTGGCTGTCTCGGTCAGGATAGCTGCCAGCCTGGCCACCAAAGGCCACATGTGAAACCAGGAGCAGGTTTGCATGAAAATCAAGTTGATCCAGTGAGACCTCCGACCCCGAGCCCTGAGCTTAGAACATAAGAACATAAGAATGGCCGTACTGGGTCAGACCAAAAGTCCATCTAGCCCAGTAGCCTGTCTGCCGACAGCAGCCAACACCAGTTACTCCGGAGGGGAAGGACCGAAGACAATGACCAAGCCATTTGTCTCGTGCCATCCATCTCCAGCCTTCCACAAACAGAGGCCAGGGACACCGTTCCTACGCCCTGGCTAATAGCTCTTCATGGACCCAACCTCCATGACTTTATCTAACTTCTCTTTAAACTCTGTTATAGTTCTAGCCTTCACAGCCTCCTGTGGCAAGGAGTTCCACAGGTTGACTATTTGCTTTGTGAAGAAGAACTTTCTTTTATTAGTTTGAAGCCTGCTACCCATTCATTTCATTTGGTGTCCTCTAGTCCTTATATTATGAGAACTAATGAAGAACTTTTCTTTATGCACCCTCTCCACATCACTCATGATTTTATATACTTCTATCATATTCCCCCTCAGTGTCCTCTTTTCTAAGCTGAAAGTCCCAGTCTCTTTAGCTTCTTCATATAGGATCTGTTCCAAACCCCTAATCATTTTAGTTGCCTTTTTCTGAACCCTTTCCAAGGCCAAAACATCTTTTTTGAGGTGAGGAGACCACATCTCTACACAATACTGAAGATATGGCGTACCATAGTTTTAGACTTCCCCTCCTCCTTCTTCCCCTGGCTTCCCCCTTCCAGCTCCCTCCCCCCAGGTTTCCACCTCCCCTCTCCCACCCTCTCTCTTCCCTCTCCCACCTCCTTTTCCCAGTCTCCCCAGAGGTTAATCCTCCCACCCCCAGTTTTGTTAAATAAAGAGAATTTCTATTTTTGAACACACATGTCCTTTATTTTTTACATCAGGAAGGGGGACTAGGGATGGGTAAGAGGAAGGAGGTGAGGGAGGAATGGGGCACGAGCCCCCAATGGGGAGGACTGGGGTGGGTCTGCGGGCTCCTCAGGGTGGAAGCTCTCCTGCAGGGCCTCCTGGATCCTTACAGCCCCCCGATTGACCCTCCCCCCCGGATGGCAGTCTGCAGCAAGTGCAGCTGAGCTGATGGCCGAGTGCTATGATGTGCCGAGTGAGGGCACTCAGGACACTCCAAGACAGGACTGATTTGCTGTCCCTCATCGAGGTAGACAAGCAAGTGGGGAACCCTGAGAACTGTCTGTCCGGGATGGGGGTCGGGTCTCTTTAAGCACAGCCCTCGGCTAGCCTGAGGCAGCAGCTCCACACTCTAAGTCCTGGTTCCGGCCAGCCTTAACTTCAGTTCAGGGTCCACTCAATGTGGACATGCTAGTTCGAATTAGCAAAACGCTAATTCGAATTAATTTTTAGGTCTAGATGCACTAGTTCGAATTAGCTTAGTTCGAATTAACTAATTCAAACTAAGTTAGTTCGAATTAAAGTTGTAGTGTAGACATATCCATGGCTCTAACCCATAATACTCTAAGCTCTGATCTACGCTTATTTAGAAATAAGAACTGAAGCGTCCACAATAACAAGCCTGTTATTTCAAAATAATGGGCTGGTTATTTTGAGATCTGTACTCCTGCTTTCCTCGGGGAATAATGCTTATTCCGAAATAGTTATTTCGAAATAGCTTCAGTGTAGATGATCCAGTGCTGCTAATTTGAAATAATTGGCATCCAGAGGCCTCCCACAGCTGCACTTGTGACTGCTCTGGTGTGGAGCTTAAAGCAGCAAGCTGCAGGAAAAGGACTTGTGACATATGGAGAGCTTTGCTGGTCCCATGCCATACAGCCTCAGCACACAGAGGCATGGCAGACCCCAGCACTCCCTGAGTCCCCAGCAGTTGCCAGCACTCCCATGGTACCCTTCGCTGTCACTGGCCAGGGACTCAGGAGAGCACCAGCCTAGACTGGTGCAGAGATTTTGGACCTCATTGAGGTCTCTGATGAGGAAACCAAGCCCCGGGATCTCCACACCAGAAAGTGCAATACCAACATTTCCAGCCAGATGGATGCTATCCTGGCCAACAAAGGGCACACCTGGACCCGTGACCAGGTCCTGATGAAAATCAAGGAGCTCCTGCAGGCCTATAACAAGGCCAGGGAGTAGAGTGGATGTTCTGGGGCAGCACGTCACACATGCCGCTACTATGAGCTGCTCAGTGCCATTCTGGGAGGGGGTGGCTGGTTATCTCCACCCTCATTTTCATTGAGTCCACCCAGGACACACCTGGTGTGAGCCTCCACGAGGGTGGGGTTGTTGAGGATGATGACTAGGAGGAAGAGGACAAGCAGGAGGAGGAAGCCAGCCAGGCAACCACACCTGCAAGCCAGGAGCTGCTCCTCACCCTGGAGCCAGTTCCCCCCTCCAAGGATGTCTCCAAGGCTTGAGATGAACCCAGTGAAGGCACTTCAAGTGAGTTTTATAACTTTCCCCCATACATATATAGGGACAGGCGATGGCCTGTTATGGGTGTTTGCTCCTCGCTTGGCCTACTCAGCCTGGGGGGGTCGCACAACAGTGGGTGCACATGGAGCACCAGTCTGGAGCACAAAGCCCCATGACACTCTGACTCAGAAACCCCTTGATCCTTCTCCTAAGGTTCCTGGAGAGTCCAGCCTTACTCTGGCATCCGTGGTGAGGCATCTTCCCATAACAAACAACCATTAAGGAGTCTGGGGTCATGGAACCACACAGCAGTGCCACATGCAGCACAGGGCCATGCTGCCACTCAGGCAGCATCCACTCCCAGTCAAGCATGGCAATGCAGAGGAGCTTGATCCACTGCATGGGAACCTGCCAGGGGAAGGAAGAGAAGAGGTACCCAATAACATTCTCTCCAGCAAGTGGCATCTAACACTCACGCACACCTCCCCAAACACTCCCTCCCCTCCTCAAGAGGAAGGGATAGAAGTATCTCTGTGGACCCATTGTCTGCGGGACACAGAAGAAAGCTGAGACACCCTATCGTCCATGCCTACCTACAGGTTCTTGGCCTGGCCGGCACCTTCTCATGCCTGCTTGTCCCTGGGCCATGGGTGTAGTGATGCTCCCCTGGGATGTCCGTGCCCCTGCAGGAAAGTACCTGCTGTTTAGGCAACATATGGCCTGACTTGAAGCACATCACCATTGTCTGAACTGGAATTTTTAATGTCAGCTCAGAGACTAGGACTAGGCTTCATACAAAGTGTCTCCTAGAATGAGTGCCCTTGCCATTTTTCTTCACAGCTGGGCCAGCTGCGAGCGTGGCATGTCCACCACCTCCCACCCATCTTCCTGACTCTGTGGGATCCACAGGAGGAAGAGAACCCAAGAAGACCTGATGCGTGAGCAGATGGCCTACCTCCAGTCCCTTGTCTTGTGGCTCGACAAGTAGCACCGGGAGCAGGCTGCTAACCGAGAGGAGCATCGGGCTGACCGGGAGTAGAAGAAGGCCACCTGGGACCAGCTGGTATGCCAGCATGAATCCATGTGCTCCTCCTTCACCTTGGTAATGGAACGCATGGCTTTGTGCATGGAGCAGGCCATCAGCCACCTCCCTGCCCCCCATGGCTTTCCCTCTTAGCCCCCTGGGGGGCCACCGGGGTTCCAGAACATGGGGCGGTGTGACCTTGAGAACAGCTGAAGCCTCCCGACCTGACCAAGTCAGGCACCACTCTCACTCCTTCATTCCAGGTTCTTTCCTCAGTCAGTCTCTCTGTTTTATATCCCCCAAGTAAACATACTTGGGTGTGATTTTTTTTTTCAAATAAAAAAGACTTTTTTATTTTCTCTGAAGGGGAGGGAGGAAAGTAGGAAGGGACGAGTGGGGGAGGAAAGACATACATGGGGAATGAAGGGGCTTCTTGTGGAGAGGCACAGAGGAGAGTTTCACAGATTGTCTTGGCTGAGACTCTCCCTCAAGGCCTCCCTGATGAGCATACCCTCTTGATGTGCACATTGAATGACTCTGATGTTCAGCTGGCCAGCTATTCAGCCTCTTTCCCCACCCTGACAGGAAAGTCTCTTCCTTGCTCTCACAGAGGTTGTGGAGCACACAGCAAGCCACCATCACAAAGGGGATGTTACACTTGCTGAGGTCCAAGTGGGTGAGGAGACTCCTGAATCTCCGCTTTAAGTGGCTGAATGCACACTCCACAATTATGTGGCAGCTGCTCAGCCTGGCACTGAAGTGCTCCTTGCTGGGGTCCAGACTGCCAGGGGAGCAAGGAGTAGGCTGCTTCGCCCAGGATGCAGATGTCCACATCCCTGACCCTGATGGTGCAGTCACAGAAAAAATGCCAGTATGCATCTTTTGGAAGAGGTATGATTTCCAGAAGATGCAGGCTTCATGCACCTTCCCTGACCAGCCAATGTTGATGTCAGTGAAGTCTCCCTTGTGGTCAATCAGCGCCTGCAGCACCATGGAGAAATACCTCTTTCTGTTTATGTATTCCAAGGCCCAGTGGTTTGGGACCAAGATAGGATGTGAGTGCTGTCTATGCGCCCCCCCCCCACACACACACAGTTGGGGAAGCCCACGGTGGCAAAGCCATCCATGATGGAGTCCACATTGCCCAGAGTGATGACTCTCCATAGCAGCATGTAGTTTATGGCCTTAGCTACTTGCAGAAGTATGGCCCCAACTGTGGATTTCCTCATGCCAAACTGGTTTCTGATTGAGCAGTAGCTCTCTGGCATGGTGCACTTCCACAGGACAATGGCAATATGCTTCTGCATGAGGATGGCATGTCACAGTCAGATGTCCTGTTGCCTGAAGGAAGGGGCAAACCACTCACACAGCTCCAGGAAGGTGGCTTTCTGCATGCATAAGTTCTGGAGCAATTCTGGTCATCCCATTGCTTCAGGATGGTGTGGTGTGGTCCCACCAGTCCAAACTGGCCTCCCTCTGCCAAAAGTGATGTTCAAAGGCGTGTAGGAGACATTTGTAGCAGCAGGAGCACTGGGACTTGGGTGAAGAGGTCATCATCCTGCAAGAGCAGCATGCGGGCAATTTGGATGAACTGCACCATGAGGCGCAGCACAAGGCCTGTGAGCCTGACACCGCTTTGCAACAACTCTAACTCCATGTTATAAATCCTGTGGCATCTGCAAGGGCAACCAGACCACACTACATCCATTTGGTGTCTCATGAGGGAGGAGGCAGTGAAGGAGTGGCGTGTGAGATATGGCTGTAGAGAGGAGCCCCTGTTAGCACATGTCACAGCTTGCCTAACCAAGCAGCCAAAGGAAGTATCTGACCTCCTGGTTCCCCCCTCCACCCCCCCCCGAGTGCTTCCGGGGGCTCTAAATCCAAGACAGGTTCCAATCAGTGTGGACACACTATTTCAAAATAATTATTTTCAATTTTGATGCTCACCCATAGTGGAGATGTTCTATTTTGATTTTGTTATTTCCAGAGTTACTATTTTCATTTTCCTTATTTCAGAATTATTTCCTAGTGTAGATATGCCCTCTATCAACCCTCTATCGACCTCCCTGATGACCACTCTCTTACATAATGAAATCAGGAGCAATAAGTAGTACAAATTTCTGGACAAGTTTAATCTAAGTATTTCAGAGAACTGCAAAATTGTGGCTAAAAGCTGATCTAGCATATTGGGATTTAAGAAAGTGCCCAATAAAATCTTGAGCTCCATTACTCATCAGTGTGAGCTATTCATGCAATAGAGTAAGAAGCCTGTTACTCATCTGTGTGAGCTATTCCAGGCCCACTTCCCTGTGGCCCAGCAATTCAAAAGCTCCTGGTTGCTGTTACTGCAGCAGCAGTGGTAGCCAGAGCCCCAGACCTTTTAAATCACCATCGGCGCACTGCAGGGGGTATTTTAGGTGGCTCTGAAAACTGGCCGGGGGGAGGCGGGTGCAGCATGGCACTAAGGGCTGGCTGCCCAGCCCCTCCCCTACTGCGCGAGGCCCCATCCCATCTGGGAATGGAGAGCCATCCCTCTCCACCTTGCCTATGCAATGGGATTTTGTAATTGAAATGTTGTCAGCCCCCTTGAGCCACTCAGATCACCATTACCTCAGAATGGGGGAAAACAGACCCTGAAAAGTTGCTACTTTCTTTCCTGTGCAAGTGCATAAAGAGTGGGTGGGCAGGGATAGCAAGCAGGAGGAGTGTTAGCTCCACCTAATACAGCAGCTGAGCCAACGTGGAAGCAGGAGTAAACTAGTTCAGAAAAAAGCCTGTGAACAAATGACCAGATCAAAGGAGAAAAAATTAGGATCCTGTTGCGTATGTATGCACTACATCGTCCTCAGGCTGCATTGCAAGGTGCCAATCTAGCCTATGTTAATTAGAAATACTTTGTACATACAGTTTGAAATCTGCATGAAGGATGGTAAATAGAGGATAACCTAAATGGTCTAGGACAGTGTTTCCCAGTTAGTGCTCTGCAGAATCCCGGGGTTCCGCGAAGTGAAAGTAGGGGTTCCGCAAGAACCCAGCACTCCCCTCCAGCACTCCCCTGCCCCCTCTTAAAGAGACAGAGACAAATTGCGGCTGGACTTGGTGGGGTTTTTTTTTTTTTGCTTGACAAATCGGAGTGGGACTTTGGGGGGGGGGTTTTGGCTCAGAACCTAGGGGTTCCTTGAAATTCTTTCAAGCTAAAAAGGGTTCCGTGGCCAAATAAAATTGGGAAACACTGGTCTAGGAAGTAAAGTCCAGAGGAGGTTGCATATTGCAATTATATAGACACCATTGTTAAAAGCAATCTTATTCAATATTTTTTGTTACTGGTAGCTACATAGTGGGGATTTTGTAATTGCCAAGTAGGACAAACTCGTATTCCAACAGACCACCCAGAGAAGCTAGGAATGAACAGGCCTTCCAGGTAGAAGGGAAGCTGCATAATTTTTGCACCAGTGTAATCTTTACTATGTTCTCAACAAGATGTGACTCAGGCTCAGTGCATCACTAATTTTTGTGAGTGATTTCCCCTTGTACTCTGGCCCTTTCACACTGCTACCCCAGAGCTTTCCAGGGGGGAGTTGGTGTAAGTGCAGACTGTGAACAGAGCAGTTTGCATTGCTCTGCATGCTCCCCACCTCCCTCCAGAATGTGGCAGAGGCAATATATGGAGACAGATCTGGATAGGGGACAAGTGGGCCAAGGATGTGAGAGACTAGGCCCCATTGAATACTGATGTACTGATTCTGGATCACACTGTCACCCTCAAGGCTGTCCACATTATAGTGAGGGGTCTCATCTGTAGAAACCTGCATGAAATGTGAAAGAAGCTTGGTTTGCTAGTTGGAAGGTTTTAGAAAGACAAAAGGAGGTCAGTCTATTTGCACATGGCATGAATGCTAGCTCTCTGTAAATTGTTCTCTAAAAAAAATAAACACTTGAGTTGGGGACACATGGAGTCCTCTTCTGTTATTAGTCAGCATGTGGTACATGAAATGCAGTGTCAATGGTCAGTCTAGTGAGACTCACTGAACGGGAGAGAATTTAATTAACGGGCAAACAAAGCAGCACCTAGAATCAGAGCAAACAACAGCTGAAACAGCTAACAGAAAATGTTTGATGAGCATTGTGACCCCAGATGGAATAAGATTGTAAAGAGATAGGATTTTTATACCTAAAACTAAGAAGCAGAACACTGAATAGAGACTTACATTACAGAGTTGAGAGTTCTTGAATCCTCATGTAATTTTAGCAATATTAAAGGTTTTCTGCTAAGAGATAAGATCATTTGTGATACCCATGAATTCAGATAACAGGAGAGAGTATAGAAGGAAACAAATCTAACCTTGGGGACATACTTCCAGAAAGGAGTAGAAGCAGGGAGAAGATCAGAACAGTGACAACCACTTGTGCAGAACACAGCTCAAACCATGAGAAGAGGATAGAGACAAACTGACTGAGGCTACATTTAGACTGCAAGCTTCTTTCAGAAGACGCTTTTCCGGAAGAGATGATCAGAAAAAACTTCTTCCGAAAGAGAGTGTCCACACTGCCAAAGTGCATTGAAAAAGCGATGTGCTTTTTTGACAGATAGCATCCACACTGAATGGATGCTATCTCACATGTAAACTGTGATTACTATGGGTGGAATGGCCATGAGGGCACCTATGCTTTTTTCCTCTTTTCTCTTCTTGCAAAAGAACTCCCTCTTCCCCATCCACACATGCCTTTTTCCGAAAGTGCTCTTTCAGAAAAAGCCTTCTTCCTCATAGAAAGAGGTTTACCAATGTCGGAAAAACCTCTCAGTTCTTTTGATTTTTTTTGAAAGAACGTGATTGCAGTGTGGACATAATAGAATTTTTTTCAGAAAAACTCTGTAGTGTAGACGTACCTTCAGAATCATGGTCCAGTTTAGGTATTGTAGAAGACAACACAAAAGGAAGAAAAATTATGTCCAACCTATGAGCAACATTGCAAAACATGTGGGAAAATAAATAGAACAGTGCCCGCGGTGATTCGGGCTGGTGAGACTTCAAATGAACAGAATGAGATCTGCAGTGTGATGTTAGAAGTTCCAAAGACTCTCAGAATAAATGGGCTGCAGAAGAAGGTTGTCCACCATTCAACTCCCACATTTGCAAATAAGGTTATTAGATCAATGACCAAATAGGTTCCAGCTGGATTCAGGAGACAGTTACAAAGTAAGCTGACAAGATGTGATAGTAAACTGCATAAATGTGTGCAGGTGCAGGTGATGTACAATTAAACTGTTAGTTTATAAAGTGCTACCAGACCATTTGTTGTTTTTTAAGTTTAATAAAACTATTGTGAGACCAAAGAACAAATACAGGACATGAATAAAAAAACCCCATGAAACAAGAGACTTTATCCTTGGAGTTCAGAGTAGCTGAAGCATAGAAGTACCTTTCACTGCTGAACACTGCAAGTCAAAGGTTTGATTATAGACAATCTCAGAATATCTGCAAAGTGAGGGAGGATGGGAAACCCTCACTGTGGGCCCTGTCCAGCATTCAACAGAATGTAAGGACATATTTAAAGGAGATAGAAAACCAAAGAGCAGATGAAGTTAGAAACAGACACCCATATATAGCTATGACACTATGAAACTGAAATGTTTACTCCTGGTGAATCCACTGCAGAAGGTGACAGCAACTCTGGAAGGAAAAGACATCATTACACCCACTGAAACTAGTACAGACTGGCTCAGCGGCCTAACACTAATAAGAAAAAAACCCTTAGGCTACGTCTAGACTGGCATGATTTTGCGCAAATACTTTTAATTTGCGTATTTGCGCAAAAGCGCGTCTAGATTGGTCCTGGAGTTATCATTATAATGATGCGCTTTTGCACAAAAGCGCGTCTACATTGGCAGGACGCTTTTGCGCAAAAGCAGAAGCCCGGAACCATTTTGAAGAGGGCAAAAGGGCACCAGCCCTTTCCAGGGGCGGGGGCTGGAGCTCCTTTGAGATACGTGCTTAAAGGGATCTCCCTGGACAGCTGTTTCTCTCCTGCTGCGTGCTATATGACCTCTTGCAGGGACTGACAGCCGTAGCAGTTTTGGTGGTTGCCCTCTGCCTTTTAGGACACCACTGCCTTTTGTCACTTAGTGCCTTTGCTTGTTTTTTTTTCATCTGCCTTATTTTTTCTGCCATGGAGCCAGGGGTGGCCATGTGCCTGCTCTGGCCCCTGCTGGCCATTTTGGAGTGCCTGCAGCTGGTGCTCCAGGCTGCTGCCTTCCTGTTCCAGGACCTGGAGGTGCAGGTTGCTTTGGAATCCCTCAGCAGGGAGGCCATGGCATCCCTGTGGCATCCCCACCCCACGGTGGAGAGGCCACTGTGGAGACTGGACACCAGTACGGACTGGTGGGACCGGCTGGTCCTGGGGCAATGGGGTGACCAGCAATGGCTCCGGAACTTTTGCATGCGAAAGCAGACGTTTCTGGAGCTGTGTGCCTGGCTCGCCCCTGCGCTCCAGAGAGCCACCACCCGGCTGCGGGAACCTATCCCCGTCGACAAGAGGGTCGCCATTGCACTATGGAAGCTGGCCACCCCGGACAGCTACCGATCGGTGGCACACCAGTTCGAGGTGGGCAGGTCCACCGTCGGTGTCATCGTGATGGAAGTAAGTCCCAGGGGGAGTGGGGAGTGGGGTGGGGGAAGGGTGTTGCACTCCATGCCCAGGGGGAGCCAAGACTCCAGGCTGGGTCACCCATGGGTTTGGGCCGTCCCTCCCTTGCACAGGCCTGCTGGTGAGGGGGGGGCCTGTGGGGCAAGGGGGCCCTGGTGTGTGTGTGTGTGTGTGTGTGTGTGTGTGTGTGTGTGTGAGCACAGAGGGCATCACGGGGGGGGGGGCCAAGGGAGCGCACACTCACCCTGCCTTATGTGATGTGTTCCCCTGTGTTTCTCTGCACCCTTCTGCAGGTCGTCCACGCCATCAACGACGTCCTGCTCCCAAGAGTCATCTGCTTGCACAACGTGGACGCTACCGTGGCCGGCTTCACTGCCCTCGGGTTCCCCAACTGCGGGGGAGCCCTGGATGCAACCCACATCCCTGTCCAGGCCCTGGAGCATCGAGCAGCCCATTTTATGAACAGGAAGGGGTACTGCTCAATTGTACTCCAGGCCCTCATGGACCACCGTGGCCGCTTCCTAGATGTTTATGCGGGCTGGTCCGGCAGGGCACATGACTCCCGTATACTACGGAACTCCAGAGTGTTTTGCAGGCTGGAGGCGGGCACCTACTTCCCCCGGCGGGAGTTTACTGTCGGGGATGTGCCTATGCCCATATGTGTCATTGGGGACGCGGCCTACTCCCTGCTGCCCTGGCTAATGCAGCCCTACACGGGGCAGCCGGACCAGAACCGGGCCTGGTTCAACAACCACCTCAACCGGGCCTGCAATCACGTGGAGTGCGCCTTCGGCCTCTTGAAAGCCCGCTTCCGGTGTTTGCTCACCCGTCTCGAGCTGGGTGAGCGGAATGCCACAGAGGTAGTGGCCGCGTGCTGTGTGCTCCACAATGTTGTGGAGCGGAGTGGGGAGGCCTTCCTCCCTGCATGGATGGCAACTGAGGGCCAGGGCTATGAACAGCCCCACACAGCTGCCATCCGCCAGGCGCACCAGGATGGGGTGCGAATCTGGGAGGTCCTGACGGACATGTTCGCCCAGGCCCCATAGTAGGGTCGCCTCGGTCTCCCTTTACAACTCCCTCCCATCCCCTACGCTTCCCCCTCCCCTCCCCTTCCCTTACCTCCCAATAAACACCAAACACAGTTGTTTTGTTTTGAACAGAAAAAACTTGTATGTTTTTATTTACAAGGGGGAGAGGGGGAGGAGACCTTCAACTGGGAGGGGGAGGAGCTACTCCTGGGAGGGGTGGCCCCTGTGACCGCTCCTGCGGGGGCGGATCTGCACATGGGGGGCAGGCCGCATCAGGGCAGGCTGCACGGGGAGGTGGGCAGGAGGGGCAGGAGCAGGAGGAACAGGGACAGGAGCAGGAGGGGCCATTGCAGAAGCAGGAGGGGCAGGGACAGGAGCAGGAGGGATGGCGGGGGCATGGGGCAAGGCCATGCCATAATGCAGGAGGGGGCAGGGGCAGTGCTAAGGGAGGGATGGCGGGGGCATGGGGCAAGGCCATGCCATAATGGATGGCATGGCCAATGTGGGTGATGAGGGTGGCGATTGAATCTGCTATGCGGACGCACTGGGCCTGGAAGGTGCCCCAGGCCTCCTGGCGCCACTGCACGTCCGCCTCCACGAGCCGAGTGATGGCTGCCTTGACGCGCTCGATGGCCTGCACGTGGCGCCAAAGGAGCTGGTCCCGGTGGTGGAGCCGCCGCCTCGGTGGTTGGGCGGCTGCGGATGCTGCTGCTGCCACTGCTGCAGGACTAGAGGGTCCCCGGCTTGTGCCTGGTCCCGCTGCAGGGAACAGAAGAAAGGATGGGTCAGTCAGGCAGCCCAGCCACTGTCCCTACACCTCATGCCCTCCACCCCTGAGCACAGGTGACACCACAGTAGTGTGGCTTGGGCCCACTCGGTTACCCCCCTCCCCGTGTTGTATGTTTGCATACAGGACCGCCCCTGGAGTAGGGTCCTCCTCCATGTATTGTAACCACCGGTCTGTGTCCTGGCCCCGTGGAGGGTGGGAGGGCGCTTGTGTTATGTTAACCTGTGGAACTCCCTGCCAGTGGAGGCTGTGAGGCTTTGGACTAATCACTGGTGTTTGACAGGGAGCGAGATGAATCCCCACACAGTGCCTGGGAGCACATCTGGCAGACGTGGTCTGGGCTCTCAGATCCCCATCGTGTGGGATGTCTCCTGGATGGAACTAGGGGTGACTGGGGAGTGTACCATCCTTGCAGCAAAACTCAGGTGGCCCTAGGGCCGGCCCGAGCGCTTCTCCCCCTCCCCCTCCCATTAGCCCGAACACACATAGCCCAGGAACATGTGTGGCCGCAGTGGGGACTTCCCTCAGGGAGCCAGCCAAGGCACTGGGAGCAGGCGAGGGGCTCAGGGGTGGCAACGCTCACAGGGCTGTAACACTGCAGTTTTCCCAGGAGCAGATGCCTGTGCCTCACAGCCAGGCATGGGACAGTGTGCCGTTCTGCGTGCTGCACCCTTGCGGAGGTGCGGGCTCTGGCCTGAGTCCCTGGGGCCCTGGCTGGTTCCAGCCGGCATCCACCCTTCCCCCCTGGTCCTGCCGGATGTGTGTGAGCAGCACAGTCCAAGGCGTGCCCTGGAGCTGCCTGCCGCGGCCACATGCTGCTTGGTCACCAGGCTGCACGTGGTAGTACGTGTTGCACACTGCCTAATGCTACACAGCGTGCAGCTCATGTGGCCTGAGTGACGTTCCCTCCCCCTGCCCCCCTCTGGGCGCCTGGCTCCCCCCCTCGCCCCCGCCCTTGTGAGTGCTAAGTGCAACACTCACCGATGGATCCTTCCCCGGCCTCCGAGGATGCATGGGAGACATCGGGGCTGCCAGAGGGGGCCTGCAGGGTGGCAGTGCTGGCCTCGTCCTCCGACGCACTGCTGCTGTCTCCTTCCCCCACCTCGGTGGTCCTGGTGATGGGGGGGGGGGCGCATGCTGCTGTCCACGGGGACGTCTGGTGCCTGCGGGGCTGGCTGGCCCAGGATGGTGTGGAGCCGTCGGTAACAGGGGCAGGTGTCAGCTCCTGCCCCCTGGCCCTCGCTGGCCCGGATATAGCCCAGGCACAGCTTCTTTACTTTAGCCCGGACTTGCTCCAGGGTCCGGGCTGGATGGCCCTGGACGGCTCTGCGTTCCAGCGCTGGGAGCGGGTGTCATGGAGGGTCTCCTCCTCCTGCCACGAGTCTAGCAGTGCCTCCAGCTCCCCCGAGGACCAGGATGGGGCCCTTCTTTTTCTGGCACTGGGGGCCTCCTGCGCCTGGGGTGCAGGTGCTGATCCCCACCTGGAGCTGCCATCGTGCTTGGGGGGGTCTGCTGGACGGCAGGGGCCACGTGGCAGACCTCTGGCCAGAGGTTGGAGAAGGGCTCCTGCCTTGTGACCTCTGCAGGGCTGCGTCTGCTTTAAGGGGGCTCGGGTTACCAGGAAGTCCGGGACCTGATTGCAGCTACGGAGCCTCCAAGCATCCACTAGGGCTTTTTTCCGTTTAGCCTGCTTTTGCGCAAAAGTCTTAGCTGCCTGTCTACACTGGCCCTTTTGCGCAAAACCATTTGCGCAAGAGGGCTTTTTCCTGAGCGGGAGCGTCAGAGTATTTGCGCAAGAAGCACTGATTTCGCACAGTAGAATGTCAGTACTCTTGCGCAAATTCTCGTGGCCAGTGTAGACAGCTGGCAAGTCTTTGCGCAAAAGCGGCTGCTTTTGTGCAAAATCTTGCCAGTCTAGATGCAGCCTTAAGGTAAACTGAGAATCTGCCCTCATTCAAAACTACTGAACACAGCATTGAAAAGAAGTCATTACCCGTTAAAAGGAACTGAGGACACACTACCCAATTTATCCAGCTAAAAAGTGTTCACTGTTTGTCTTGTTATATTCAGTCTATTCACATAATAGGTGAGCCATTCAGTCCACACTGATGGCCTTTGCTACACCTTTTGGCAGGTTCCAATGCATAGAAATACCTAAGAATATGAGCCCAGCCCCAGAGGTATTATCATGTAAACTGAACACAGTAGATAATTCTATAGTGTGTGAATGAGGAACTGTCAGAGATCCCACAACATGCATTGGAAAGAACAATTAAATCATAAGGAAGGCACGAATCCTAAAGCACTAAAACCCTGTGGAGCAGCTCAGTCCTCTGGGGTCATTTTCTAGTGGATAGAGACCCATGCCTGGCATGCAGGCAAAGAGTTGCACCTGATCCTACATCCCTCACATGGCTGCAAGAAGGAGTGCCACAGGAGGGTATTCCCTACTGCCAGATAAGGGATAAGTTGTGTATGCACAGGATAGGATTTTGTTTGAAGAAAACTGGGCAATAATCCCAGAAGATTTAAGAGTTAACCTCAAAACATAGATGCATGTTTCACACCTGCTGATAAAGGAATGCCTGAGACAAGCCAGGCATAGAATCATAGAATCATAGAACACTAGGACTGGAAGGGACCTCGAGAGGTCATCGAGTCCAGTCCCCTGCCCTCATGGCAGGACCAAATACTGTCTAGACCATCCCTGATAGACATTTATCTAACCTACTCTTAAATATCTCCAGAGATGGAGATTCCACAACCTCCCTGGGCAATTTATTCCAGTGTTTGACTACCCTGACAGTTAGGAACTTTTTCCTAATGTCCAACCTAAACCTCCCTTGTTGCAGTTTAAGCCCATTGCTTCTTGTCCTGTCCTCAGAGGCCAAGATGAACAAGTTTTCTCCCTCCTCCTTATGACACCCTTTTAGATACCTGAAAACTGCTATCACGTCCCCCCTCAATCTTCTCTTTTCTAAACTAAACAAACCCAGTTCTTTCAGCCTTCTTTCATTGGTCATGTTCTCTAGACCTTTAATCATTCTTGGTGCTCTTCTCTGGACCCTCTCCAATTTCTCCACATCCTTCTTGAAATACGGTGCCCAGAACTGGACACAATACTCCAACTGAGGCCTAGCGCAGAGTAGAGCAGAAGAATGACTTCTCGTGTCTTGCTCACAACACACCTGTTAATGCATCCCAGAATCATGTTTGCTTTTTTTGCAACAGCATCACACTGCTGACTCATATTCAGCTTGTGGTCCACTATAACCCCTAGATCCCTTTCTGCCGTACTCCTTCCTAGACAGTCGCTTCCCATTCTGTATGTGTGAAACGGATTGTTCCTTCCTAAGTGGAACACTTTGCATTTGTCTTTATTAAACTTCATCCTGTTTACCTCAGACCATTTCTCCAATTTGTCCAGATCATTTTGAATTATGACCCTATCCTCCAGAGCAGTCGCAACCCCTCCCAGCTTGGTATCATCTGCAAACTTAATAAGCGTACTTTCTATGCCAATATCTAAATCGTTGATGAAGATATTGAAGAGAGCCGGTCCCAAAACATACCCCTGCGGAACCCCACTTGTTATACCTTTCCAGCAGGATTGTGAACCATTAATAACTACTCTCTGAGTATGGTTATCTAGCCAGTTATGCGCCCACCTTATAGTAGCCCCATCTAAGTTGTATTTGCCTAGTTTATTGATAAGAATATCATGCGAGACTGTATCAAACGCCTCACTAAAGTCTAGGTATATCACATCCACTGCTTCTTCCTTATCCACAAGACTCATTATCCTATCAAAGAAAGCTATCAGATTGGTTTGACATGATTTGTTCTTTACAAATCCATGCTGGCTGTTCCCTATCACCTTGCCACCTTCCAGGTGTTTACAAATGATTTCCTTAATTACCTGCTCCATTATCTTCCCTGGCACAGAAGTTAAACTAACTGGTCTGTAGTTTCCTGGGTTGTTCTTATTTCCCTTTTTATAAATGGGCACTATATTTGCCCTTTTCCAGTCTTCTGGAATCTCTCCTGTCTTCCATGATTTTCCAAAGATGATAGCTAGAGGCTCAGATACCTCCTCTATCAGCTCCTTGAATATTCTAGGATGCATTTCGTCAAGCCCTGGTGACTTGCAGGCATCTAACTTTTCTAGGTGATTTTTAACTTGTTCTTTTTTTATTTTATCTTCTAAACCTACCCCCTTCCCACAGGCATCTACTGGCCAGCATGAGTGCTCAACTAAGACTGTACACGGAACAATAAGAGGGGTGCAAAGACTTTAAAGATCAACAACAGGAGCATCTACAAACTCATGAAATCCAACTCTAACCCTGTGAATAGACTTGTTCATTTTTAATGACAGGAACTACAGGATCACAATTGATTAGTACTCCCATTTGGGGGAGGTGAACAATTTAGGGGACACTGAGGCAAGAATTGTGATCTGAAAACAAGTCATTTTTGCAAGATATGGGATATCTGATGCAATGAAGTCAGACAATGCACCATTTAGTTGAGTAGAATTCACATGATTCCAGACCAAATCAGAATCTGAATACAAGACCTCTTTCCTGGATACCCAGAAAGCAAGAGGGAGATTAAGTTGGCAGTAAAGACAACCAAGACATTGATAACAAATGCAAAATTTACATGAAGGGTACCATACCTGACAATGCTGGACAATCACAATGCACCTTCCCAGTAGCCTAGCACAAATGTTTGTGGGCTTGAGAATGAGGACTAAATTTCTCATGAGGAAGCTCAGCAGAGGACTGATAGAACACAGAACCAGTTAAAACAAAACAAAACAAAACAAAACTAGGCCAGCAACCCACTACAACAATCCCTGCACCGAGAAGTTCATCTTCCCATGAGCCACACATGCTGTAATTGAGACTTAGTTGCCTCACTCATAAATCTCAGCACAGAGTACTGACAATGAGCTCCTTTCCTTCTACATTATGCCTGAAAGCTTGAGGGTTTCCTTGCCTGGCCTGTGGAGTACTCTGGTAGGAGACTTTGCAGTAAAGTTCCAGTGCACTGTTAAGAACATGATGGACCCTATTAACTTCCTAAACTTTCTTTTTAAGACAAACCATAGATTTACAGCAAAATCAATTCCTAAATTAACATTTTTCTTTCTCTAATTGTACTTCCAATTTTCTTTTTGCATAGTACAGGTCAGATAGACATTAACTATGCCCTCTAATTTTAATTCCAAGCAGTAATTCAATTAACTAAAGCACACACAGGATCTGAGATGTTCTTGTTTGAATGCTGTTAATATGGAGAATCAGTTTCTATCCTCTGCCCACTTCAAATGATGACACCATTATCCTGTAAACCTCATCCATGACTAAGTGATATAAACTTCCCTCTGTTATGTTTTGCCTGGGCTTTCTGGGCTCTCAACTACTCAATGGTTGTTTTATGCACAGGGCAGTTACACTTCTGTAAAGTGGTTGTTAAACCTTAGCCTTTTAGTGTACTGCACCCATTCCCTACCATTCAGGTCATTTCCCCCTTAGCTTTATCTACTCCAGTTTTAAAATACTGAGTATTTCTAAAATTCCTACTGTTGCAATCACTGTATTAACTCTACAGAGTGGTAATCACTGTAGGTATGTCTTCACAGCAGGGCAAAAGTCAAATTAAGCTACACAACATCAGTTATGTCAATTGCATAATGGAAGTCAAAATAGCTTAATTTGGCTTTCGGTGCCGTCTACACAGCAGGAAGTCGAGGAAAGAGCACTTTTCCTTTGACTTCCCTTACTCCTTGTGAAATGTGGGTTACCAGGAGACAGAGTAAGAAGTCCTCCATCTTGACATTATTTCAAAATAACGGCTTGCTCTGTAGATGTACATTTGGTTATTTTGAAATAATGTCAGAGATTCCGAAATAACGCTGCTATGTAGACATATCCTGTAGGATTTCCCATATTGATAGCATTGCTGGCTTGGTATTTTAGCTACCTCTGAAGCAAGGTCAGATGGTGTGGAGGCTAAAATAACATAATCTGAACTCCACTAGCTCCTCTGCAATTGCTATCAGTAATAGTAGATTTTAATAAAAAACTGGCTTATGTAGTAACAGTGCTGTGACAAGTAAGTGTAGCTGCAGCTGAGCTGAGTGGCAATGGGAGTGGAGCTGTAAGATTCAAAAGGGGCATGGCTAGCCAATATTTTCACTATAAATATTCTAAACTATGGGTAACCTACAGGTAAGTGACTGGTATAAGCTGGAGTATCCATAAGGTTGCTGTACTCATAAGTGCAAATGTTCAATATAAAGCTGTCCTGTCAGAGGGCACATCTACACATCAGCACAAAAGTTGGATTAAGCTACACAACTTCAGCTACATCAGTTGTCTTTTTTTGCTCAACTTCCCTTACTCCTCATAAAATGAGGATTACAGGAGTCAGAGTAAGAAGCCCTCCAGCTCAACATTATTTTGAAATAATGGCTTGCAGTATTGACATGCTTTTAGTTATTTTGGAATAACACTGCTGAGTAGACATAGCCAGAAAGAACATATGCTATGCTATTCTACCTGAGAGCCCTTTTGCCAATTTCCCCTGGCCTACGGATGGCCCTTTATGTGTTCTCTTTTCTTTTTAGAGAAGAGTTTAAAGAACATGCAATCTGTCATGGAGATCATGTGTAAAATGGAGATTGACCCCTTTGGAATACATGTATCTAGGTGCAGGATGTAAACTTTGCTGCGGAGCTGGAAGATGGAAAGGAGTGACAGGTGTAAAAAGAAAAGATTATCCACTGATGGGCTGGAGAGCCTCAGTATTCAGTCAGTGCTTGTCAAGACTTTTGCATGCTAATAATTTAGTACTGAATTAAATTAAAGTATTGTGGGGGAACTTCACAGTAATAGTGACAAGTGAGTGAGAGCTTTCCAAAAAGGTCTTTTTCATCTGTAGTTTTACATAACAGTGTATTTCTTCATGAACAGTATGTATCTATTTTTACTTAGAGACAACTGAGGTGTTTATTATCTTGTAATACTCTCCAAATTTCCTGTGTAGATGTAGCAGGATTATAATATTCTATGGAGTTCTCCTACTGAAGACAGAAGGGAATGTAGTGTGACTGCAAGTCCCACATATTTGGCTCCTCCAACTAGCTCTTCTCCAGTGAGCCAGAAGAGCTCATTTTGAGCACAAAACCTACTGCACAGGCAGAGTAGTGTAACTTAGTCAGTATCTGAATTTACTGCAGATCTGAAGCTGCAATACTTCCTGTGCATGTGCTATCCAGAACAGAATCAAGCACTCCGATCATCCTTGGAGGAGCATGAGAGAGGGTGCTGGATTGGGTAGAATTAGTCTGCATGTAATAAAGGGCAATATGAAAATTGTAATTGTTCAGTCTGCTACAGCAAGAGAAAGAAAATTATAATTCCATTTCAGAATAGTGAATTTTACTTCCACAGTTATAGAGGAAGCCATAGGCCAGAAGCTGGAGAGGTTAATTTCAGCTAGTTCAGCTCCTCAGATAGAGACATGGGGATTGAATACATTTCTCAGATCGTCCCAGGGTTATTTAGTATGTGTTTATATAAACTGAGATGAATGACTAACTCAAGTTTCAGCACTCTTAGTACACTTTGGCCTGTTTTCTGTTATAATTCATTACCAAAGAAGCACAACAGCACTGAAAACATATTATATTGATCATCAGTAATTTGAAGGCTGAATCCTCCAATTCTTTGACTGGGATTTCTCTTTCATGGTTTGCCTAATAGATAGCTCTGACTATATCTAAATTTTGTTACCGAATTCAAACAATGGATGTGAGTACATGGAACTAATTAGATATCCATGATGGGGAAGCACTTCTTGGCAAAGGATAATTGCACTTCCATTATTCCCTCACGTTTATTATTGTTTCTTCTTTCTTATCTTCTGCAAGTCTGGGCAAGCTGATTAGCTCAGACATTTTAATTCCTTCCTATTTTCATGTACTACCCATTCAACATCTTGGACCCTTTAACTGTTAAGGTCTTTTGACACTTTCAGGTCTCAGTCATAGCATTTTCATTATTAGTACTGACATGACCAAGTGACAAACTCTTCAAGGAGTACTGTGGGGGGGGGCGGGAGGGGTGACCTTATTCTATACAATCTTGCCAACATTTCCAAGACAAAGGAAAGCATTTTACACAATGCAATTATGTCAATAGTGAAAAATTCCACATATTGAAAATGAATCATTTAAACAAAAATGCTTGATACACTTGACAATTATTACATTTTCATGAACATCATATTTTGCACAGCCACTATAGTACAATCTCTCAGAAGAATTTAACACAATCGAGGGACCTAGAGTCAAATGTTTTTTGCCTTCAACTGCACATTGATCAATATTCCCTGACTCATCAGTTTATCTCCCCTCTAGTTTTCACAAGGTAAACAACTATTATTAGCGCTTCTGTGTTTTTATTCAAACAAACAATAGCCTTTGCAATGAAGAGAAATACATGCAGTAAGGGAAGCTTGTTTTTAATGATGTAGGGACCACATTGTTACTAAAGTATGAATGTAATTTCTCCAATACTCCTTAATTCCCCACAAATATTCTAATGTATCTCACCAATGTATCTGAAATACTTGTTCTTCTTCCAACTAATCCTTTATCTAAATACTTTAGTAACTTGGTAAAAATTATTTCATTCTTCCTATACATGTTAATATTCATACGGTCACAGAACAGTTTATGGAATTTCAAAGACAAATAAATAAAGAGTAACCTTGCTAAATAAGCTTATAATTTAAGTACATATTTGGATAAATATATATATATATTTCTGAGACTTATATTTGCAGATATAGTGAATTTTCAGGTATGATTCCTTCCTCAGTTTGTCATTTCTCAACTTGAGGCAATGTTAAGTGGCCTGATTTCATAAAGTGCTGATCCCACATTATGAAAATTGTGCCCCTCCAAGGTGTTACTGATTGGAAACTCAAAATCACTGGTTATTTTTGAGATGCTAATGTACAAGGACTTTTGAGATATAATATGCATGTGTTTCTTAAACAAACTTCAGTCATCCTTAGTGAAATATGCATGTCTAAGGGTGTGATTGTTTTTAGGCATGATTTCCTCAATATTGCTTTACAGAGTAGTTTTTCCACTTTTGCTTACTTCATAGCATTTACAACACTTTATTACAAAGGATTTATTTTTAACTGTAAACATATGTCTAATATTCTCGCCTGATATATACATGCACAGTTCCATTGAAGTCAATGAAATTGCATTCATTTACACCAACTGAGAATTTGACTCATTTTCTAAATATATCCACAAGTAACTATGTCCCTCAGCAGAATATAAAAGCATTATATTACACCATTACATCTTTTTCCTGGTGATTTATAATTCCTTTAAATACTGAAAAATTAATTTCCAGATTCATGAGTTCCCTGGTCACATCAGTTGAAAATACATTGCTTTCCGAGACTGCAAACACACCAATGTTGTCTTTTGGACCTTAAATTAATATAATTTGAACCAATGTTAGCAACACTGGGAATATTTCTCAAAATGTCCCTTGTATAGATAAGGCTTGTCTGAAATTGCCTCTGGTTTAACTAGGTTAATTCTATAGTCCTGTGGTTAGAAATGAAGCTTCTAGTTTGAGGGCTTGCTCGGAATTATTTATTTTCTATTGTCCCCAAACACGGTGTTTAAATGGATCACTCATGAAAAACAAAACAAACAAACAAACAAACAAACAAAAGATGTTTTAGCCTCTTCTGTCTCCTGAAATGAGGAAGTATAAAAAGCAAGTAAAGAGCTGGCTACCAGTAAGTCATAGGAAAGATCTATACTAGCAGGGAGAATGACTGGGTAAATCAATTAGCCTTTTTCAGGCATTAACTTCTGTGAGGACTATCTTTCTCCTTTGCCCAGATACATATACTCCCAGGGTATGTCTTCACTTGCACCCTAGTTCAAACTAGGGATGCAAATGCAGGCATTCGAAATTGCTAATGAAGCTGGGATTTAAATATCCCGCGCTTCATTAGCATGATCTCGCCAGCGCGCTAATTCGAATCACAGCTGATTCGAACCAGGAAGTGCGCGCCGGGATGCGTTAGTTTGAACCAATCTCCTTGGTTCGAACTAACGTTACTCCTTATTTTTTAATCATGCTAATGAAGAATGGGATATTTAAATCCCCGCTTCATTAGCAATTTCGAATGCCTGCATTTGCATCCCTAGTTCGAACTAGGGTGCAAGTGTAGACATACCCTCAGAGTTTACACAACAAGGATGGAATATGGGTAAATTGCTCTTATACACAATCGTCTTACTTGCATGAACCCCAAGTATCCAAAATGTGGGTAAACCCTTGAGGTTACATTAACCTTTGTTGGTCTGTGATGGACATGCCTACTGGATTTCTCCACCACTGTCCTGCTTCTCTGTGCTTAGCATCCCAAGATCTGATAAATATATTATATATGTATGTGTTCCCTCACAATATGTACAGGAGAGAAATGCTTTTGCAGGCAAGGCACCCAGGTAGATTTCTATACAAGGGGTGTTTCCCTACTGTAGATATTGTGAAGGGTCACATACATATACAATATCCACTCTTGGGGAGTCTCCCTACATTATGTACAATGAAGCACACAGTGCAGGACAGGGGTGGAAAAAACCTCACAAGATATGCCCATCATGGACCAATGGAGGCTAACGCTGCCTCAGAGATTTACCCAAATACTGGGTACTTGGGCGTTGTGCAGGTAAGTGTTTTTGGTTGTGTATAAGGGCAATTTACCTATATTCCATGCCTGATGCATAAGCTCCAAGAATGTAGAATATGTATTGAGCGGTCAGCTGGGCTACCCAAACCAGATTGTAGATTTAGTCATACCTAGGAGTGATCAGGGTGGTTGCTCTAAAAAGAACAGCAGGATGCTGCAAGTAGGGGCAGGTTCTTGTCTTGGCTTGTGCATTACAGTGTGCTTGGAGTGCATAAGCTTTCACAGAGAGTCCTGGGAATTAAGACTAAGACACCAGCAAGCAGAGGCTGCCAAAGAAGAGTAGGTCTGGGAGAAGGGAGGAAAAACCTTTGTTTTGGCTGGACTTTCAGATGGATTTAAAACTTTCATTTTGAATGTTTGCTAATTTAACAAAGCAGAACCTGAGAAGAGAAGGCATTGAACTAAAGTGGTTTTTTTTCTTGGTCAGTTTATTGAACAGTTCAAGAGAAGAACCTGAGGCAGGTTGCCAATGCTGTAACCCTTGTCAACAATGGGGTACATGAGAGGTGGTTGAGCCCAATGAACTTCCACAAATCTACCAATGCTATGGAACTGTGTTTTTCTGCATCTATAGATATCTGTGTTGTTGGAGGGCAGAATTTGGCATTTGGAAACAAATTGTTTCATAATACTGGTTGGACCTCTCTGGTCTAGCACCTTCAGGACCTGATCAGTCCCAAACAAGGGGATTTGCCTGACCAGAGAGGTCCCTCCCCTAATGGCCCAATGATGCTCTGCTGCCCCTGAGCTAGGACTCCAGTCCCACAGGGATCTCTAGCTGCCACCAGCTCAGCTACTGCTGGGCTGGAGTGCTGCAGCCAAGGCTCCATGATGGTCAGGGGTGAAATTTCCTAGCACTGTGGCTGGGGCTGGAGCTCCCCAGCCATGGAGCTCTGGCCCTGTTCTGGACTCAGCAGCTAGGAAACACCAGCCCCAGTAGCAGCCAGGGAGCTCTGTCCCCGGCCCCAGCCATGGAGCCAAGTAACTGTGGAGCTCCTGCCTGAAAGCAGCCAAGGAGCTCCACAGCTGCCTGACTCCACAGCTGAAGCTCTGCAGCTGGGACCTGGCCCAGAGCTCCCTGTCCGCGGCTGGGCTAGAGCTCTCTGGCCACCAGGGCCAGAACTCCCTGCCATATCCCACCACCGACACAAGACTCCTGGCTGAGTTGCCGGCCCCCACTGTTCTGCTTCTGCCCTACCGCCAAACCTCCCTGTTCCTCGGCTGTTTGGTCCAGGAACATCCATAGTCCTATTGGACCATGGATGTTGCCAGACCTGAGAATCCCAGATTAGGGAGGTACAACCTGTATCACTTATTGCCTGTTAAATGTTTTTAAAGAACGTATTGTATTTTTCTTCAGATTCACTTACTTACGGATCCATAGGGATATTTAAAAGGGATCAACAGAAAAGATTCTAATGAGGCTAATTGTTCAAGTAAATTGATTTGTTATATGGAAGGGAAACATTTGTTTCTAAGTAAGAAGTGGTTAAGGACCAGCAACCACTTTATTTATTTGAAAAAGCTATCCAGATTTTTGGACTTCAGATGGTTTCCAACAGACTCTGGAAGGTTTTGCAGGTATGTGATTTTAGCAATGTTCTCATAAGTATGGGTTGCTCCAGCTAAGCGTGCTAAATCCACTACTATTTTTGGACTTCTTCCAATCTTCCCCAGCTTCTGCTCAGATCAGCTCTTCTCAAAATGAGGTCAATGTCTCAGTGGACTACAAGAGCACTATTCATTCATACATAGAATGCTGAGCTAATAGCAATGTATCCTGTTGCAAAGTACAATTAGATTGTAATTGATAAATGGGGAATGTATGATTATTTAGCAGTTAATGAGAGTTAAGATGCTAAAGCAAATAAAACAAGCAAGTCAAAATACAAAAGGTAAAAATAAGCTTGTTTTAAAAGTCTATCGACACTAATTACATTGACTGATCAATGCCTAGAATGCATTCCCTACCTTTGAAACTCTGAACTCCTTATTAAGATCTTACTCAGAAAAGCTCCCAGGTTAAACTTTTTTTGATTACTCAGAAGTCAGCACAATGTGGAGGAACTAATACACAGGGCCATATCTTGAGTTCTTTACTTATTTGTTATGCCCTACTTCAGCAAGGTATTTAAGTCCATTGGAATCACTCATGTGCTTAAAATTGAAAAAGTGCATATGTACCTGTCAGCCGGTGGTCAGGGCAGTGAGTGGTGTGTGTGAGCTATACACCCGAGACTTTAACTGCTAGGAGTGGGGTCCCTTAGCAGTGGGCAACCTGGATGAGGTTGACGGGCGCCCCAAAGAGTTTAACGTCCGTGTCTTTACTGCTAGGATCGGGATCCTTTGCAGTGGGCAGCCAACAGGCTGACAGACGCCCCAGAGTTTAACAGGGAGAGCTTACACCTCAGACTTTGACTGCTAGGACACAAAGTCCCGTCGCAGTGGGCAGCCTGGGGAGGCTGAGAGGTGCCCCAACGGATCTGTCCCCTGGAAGCGACACGATCCAACGCTCAAGCTCTCCCTATATCTGTCCCTTATGACCAGCTGGAGTTCTTTTGTTTGTGTTCGGTTCGGGTACAGCAGCACGGGTTCAAGTCAGAAACTCAAACCACACTTGCTTATTTGTAGGAGAAAGAAAAGAAAGAAGAAAGAAAACTTGGTTCAATATATATATTTAAACTTATAAAGTGAATGAGGGCACAATCTTATTTTTCTTGTTTACAATAGAAGTGAAACAGGTTGATTAGAGAAACTTATAATAGAGTAACTAAATTAAAGTGTACACATAAGAAACACATTGCAGGTATAATTCTCACCCCTGCGTTCCAGACTTGGCGTGGCCAGAGTCTTCCTCTCAATCCCTCGGGAAGAAGTAGGGCGAGGTTGGGCGTCCCACAAACCCCGGGAGGTGTCCAATACCTGCCAGCAGGTGTAGATTGGATCTCAAATGGGGTGGGCTATTGAACCCCTCTTTATACCCCTTGAGTCACGTAGGCTTCTTCCTGGTCTCAAGTGGCCAATTAGGAAAATGGCTTTGAATGCCAAGTTTCCCACGAAAGGTGCAACGCATAATTCACACCTGGGACAGTGCAGACAATGGGCACTTCTAATATGGGATGGGCGAAGATTCCTCTCCTGGGACAGTGCAGGCGTGTCAATTACTGGTGCCTAGCCATCAGGGCAGCGGGGGGGGGCCCCCTCCGGTTATCAGCTAGCCCATTTACTGTCTGGTTTCTGTTTATGGTAGAGTCAGGGACAGGCAGCACACCTGCATTCCCAGGGCATCAAAGGCTGACTGCCTTTCTCTTGCTCTCTGGGGGGGGGGGGGGGAAACAAGATGGGGTTCATGTCTGGCTACAGTACCTTCCAGTATCTTCCTGACACCAATACTACAGACTTCAGTAAAAAAACCCCAAAACCCTCAATAAGGACTCAGTCACTACAGTGGTAAAGTCTACTTGAGTAAAGGTGATTTAAAACTAAGGGCCACAAGTTGAGACTGAATCCACTCCTCTTTGAGAACATCTTAGGGTATGTCTACACTGCCACCCTAGTTCGAACTAGGGTGGCTAATGTAGGCATTCGAACTTGCAAATGAAGTCCGGGATTTAAATATCTCGGGCTTTATTTGCATGTTCCCGGGCGCCGCCATTTTTAAATGCCCGGCAGTTCAAACTCCCTGCCCGCGGCGACACGCGGCACGGACTAGGTAGTTCGAATTAAATCTCCTAATTCAAACTACCGTTACTCCTCATTGCAGGGAGTTCGAACTACCGGGCATTTAAAAATGGCGGCGCCCGGGAACATGCAAATAAAGCCCGGGATATTTAAATCCCGGGCTTCATTTACAAGTTCGAATGCCTACATTAGCCACCCTAGTTCGAATTAGGGTGGCAGTGTAGACATACCCTTAGTGACTTGCTCATAATGACTGAGAATATGTGCCTATAAATCTCACTGTGTTGGGAAATAGAAAGACAAAGGCAAAATATGCTGGTGATCATATATCCCAATGATACAACAGTAAAAGAGGGTTGTTCAGGTGGATGCTTGTTGTCACATTTTGTTCACTAATATCTTCCTTTGATTTGATGTGTATTTAAGATAATAAGGGTTAGAAATATGAAAGCCTTAACAGATTGTTGAATCCATTGTAAGGCATTTCCTAAAGGATGGATTTGGATTTAAAAATCAATATTAAAGATATGTCCTACATTTTCAAAAGTAGCTAGTGATTTTGGATCAATGAGCAGTCCTGTACCGCCTAAGAGACTAAAAAAAATATAGAATCATAGAACCATAGAGCTGGAAGAAACCTTAGAAGGCCATCAAGTCCAGCCCCCTGCCCAAGGCAGGACCAATCCCAATTAAATCAACCCAGCCAGGGCTTTGTCAAGCCGAGACTAAAACACCTCTAGGGATGGAGACTCCACTACTTCCCTAGGTAACCCATTCCAGTGCTTCACCTCCCTCCTAGTGAAATAGTTTTTCCTAATATCCAACCTGGACCTCTCCCACCGCAACTTGAAACCATTGTTCCTTGTTCTGCCATCCATCACTACTGTGAACAGCCTTTCTCCAGCCTCCTTCAGGAAGTTGAAGGCTGCTATCAAATCCCCCCTCACTCTTCGCTTCTGCAGACTAAATAGACCCAACTCCCTCAGCCTCTCCTCGTAGGTCATATGCTCCAGCCCCCTAATCATTTTGGTTACCCTCCACTGGACCCTCTCCAATGCATCCACATCCTTCCTGTAATTGGGAGCCCAGAACTGGACACAATACTCCAGATGTGGCCTCACCAGAGCCTAGTAAAGAGGAATAATCACATCTCTGGATCGACTGGCAATGCTCCTCTTAATACAGCTGAGTATGCCATTAGCCTTTTTGGCTACAAGGGCACACTGTTGACTCATGTCCAGCTTCTCATCCACTGTAATCCCCAGGTCCTTTTCTACAGAACTGCTACTTAACCAGTTGGTCCCCAGCCTGTAACAATACTTGGGATTCTTCCATCCCAAGTTCAGGACTCTACACTTGTCCTTGTTGAACCTCATCAGATTTCTTGTGGCCCAGTCCTCCAATTTGTCTAAGTCACTCTGGACTCTATCCCTGCCCTCCAGCGTGTCTACCTCTCCCCCTAGCTTAGTGTCATCTGCAAACTTGCTGAGGGTGCAATCCATCCCCTCATCCAGCTCATTAATAAAGATGTTGAACAAAACCAGTCCCAGAACTGATCCCTGGGGCACTCCGCTAGAAACCGACTGCCATCTTGACGTCGAGCCGTTGATCACTACCCGCTGGGCCCAACCTTCCAGCAAGCTTTCTATCCATCTTACCGTCCATTTATCCAGTCCACATTCCCTTAACTTGCTGGCAAGAATGTTGTGGGAGACTGTATCAAAAGCCTTGCTAAAGTCAAGGTATATCACATCCACTGAGTTCCCCATATCCACAGAGCCAGTTACCTCATCATAGAAGCTAATCAGATTGGTCAGGCACGACTTGCCCTTCATGAATCCATGCTGGCTATTCTTGATCACCTTCCCCTTTTCCAAGTGCTTCAAAATGGATTCCTTGAGGATCCCCTCCATGATTTTTCCAGGGACTGAAGTAAGATTGTATATGTATTATATCATGAGCTTTTGTGGTCAAAGCTCACTTCATCAGATGAATCAGAGTGGAAATTATGGTATCCGGAGTATATATAAGAGCAAAAGCAGTTACCTATCAATTGTAGGACTAATGTTAATGTTGCTAATTGAGTCAGGTTGGATATATAAATGGGAACATCAAAGGCAAGGAAATAGCCTTTGTATTACTTTAACCAGTTAATATCAAGCCCAAGTTGATAGTGTCAAATTTGTAAATGAATTCCATATCAGCAGTCTCCCGCTGTAATTAGGTGATAAAATTTCTTTGCAGAAGAATGGCTACTCTTAAATCAGTGAAGAAGCAAAGCTACAACTACCCATAGAACCCTTAAAATGAGCACTTATTAAAATAAATAAAAAATATACCCAGATCGAATTAAATTACAAGTAAAGAAAGCTGTGGAAAAAAAGACAGATGAACTGTGGAAATGATAAAAGGTTACAGGCTGAAATGTTACTGTGATGTAAACTGAAGCAGGTTTGCTATATCTGGAAATCAACATGTTTGCGATTACTCTTGAAGTCTTTTTATATATAATGAGAAATCCATTTCTACAAAAGTGAAAATATTCTAAAACCAGTAAGAAAAAATGAGGCAAATTATCATGATGTTCATCCCATATATATACATACTGTGATGGTTACCCCCATGCTTTATGAAAATTGGCTTGGGAATATAAATATGCATAACTCGGAGATGCTTTGGACAAAATACATCATGCAATCTTTCAATTTGAATGTTACAATCTGCTAGATCTGTATATCCTATTTAGGTGCTTGTATCATTCTTGTTTGTACAGTTAGAACTATGATGTATGAGACTGTTTATAATTTAAATGTGCTAATGAGAGCCACTAGTGGTGCTCTTGAAACCTTGGCAACTGGGTGACCAACTTAGTGTCTTGTAAGCAACCTTGTTTATCCTGTAAATCCAAAGGTGATTGGACGAATAAGACATGTGACCATAACACCTCATACTGGGTTTTCATGGGTTTTTGACCTATGTAGTTTTCCATAGACACGGGGGGGGGGGGGCAGGGCCGGGGGAGCGAGGGGGAGAAGTAAAACAAAAGATTTCCACCTTGTGAAGAAGACTATTTAAGCAATGAGAAGCTATCAGGTATGTCTACACTACAAAGTTAATTCGAACTAACAGCTGTTAGTTCGAATTAACTTTCATAGGCGCTACACATGCAAACCGTTATTTCGAACTTAATTCGAACGAGCGGAGCGCTTAATTCAAACTAGGTAAACCTCATTCTACGAGGACTAACTCCTAGTTTGAATTAAGTAGTTCGAATTAAGGACTGTGTAGCCACTTAATTTGAACTAGTTGGAGGCTAGCCCTTCCCAGCTTGCCCTGGTGGCCACTCTGGGCCAAGCCAGGGAAACTCTTCTGCCCCCCTCCCGGCCCTGGAGCCCTTAAAGGGGCATGGTCTGGATACAGTGCCTGTGCCAGGTGCAAGCCTGCCAGCACCCAGCCAGCAGACCCTGCACCTGGCATGGCATGAGCCAGCCACCCGCTGCCACCCAGCCCTCCGCCTCTTTCCAGGACCAGGCTGGCGGCTCACAGGAGCCTGCCCGAGGTCGCAAGAGGTGGGCGCCCGCCTGGTCTAGTGTGGAGATCGTGGACCTCATCGAGGTTTGGGGGGAGACCTCCAACGTCCACAACCTCCGCACTAGGCACAGGAATGAGGCCGTCTAGGGCAGGCTAGCTGCCAGCCTGGCCACCAAAGGCCACATGCGAACCCAGGAGCAAGTTTGCATGAAAATCAAGTTGGTCCAGTGAGACCCCCGACCCTGAGCCCTGAGCTTAGAACATAAGAACATAAGAACAGCCATACTGGGTCAGACCAAAGGTCCATCTAGCCCAGTAGCCTGTCTGCCGACAGTGGCCACCACCAGGTACTCCAGAGGGGATGGACCGAAGACAATGACCAAGCGATTTGTCTCGTGACATCCATCTCCAGCCTTCCACAAACAGAGGCCAGGGACACCGTTCCTACCCCCTGGCTAATAGCACTCCATGGACCCAACCTCCATGACTTTATCTAACTTCTCTTTAAACTCTGTTATAGTTCTAGCCTTCACAGCCTCCTGTGGTAAGGAGTTCCACAGGTTGACTATTTGCTTTGTGAAGAAGAACTTTCTTTTATTAGTTTGAAGCCTGCTACCCATTCATTTCATTTGGTGTCCTCTAGTCCTTCTATTATGGGAGCTAATGAAGAACTTTTCTTTATTCACCCTCTCCACACCACTCATGCTTTTATAGACCTCTATCATATCCCCCCTCAGTCTCCTCTTTTCTAAGCTGAAAAGTCCCAGTCTCTTTAGCCTCTCTTCATATGGGACCTGTTCCAAACTCCTAATCATTGTAGTTGCCCTTTTCTGAACCCTTTCCAAGGCCAAAATATCTTTTTTGAGGTGAGGAGACCACATCTCTACACAATACTGAAGATATGGCGTACCAGAGTTTGATACTTCCCCTCCTCCTTCTTCCCCTGGCTTCCCCCTTCCAGCTCCCTCCTCCCAGGTTTCCACCTCCCCTCTCCCACCCTCTCTCTTCCCTTCTCCCACCTCCTTTTCCCAGTCTCCCCAGAGGTTAATCCCCCCACCCCCAGTTTTGTTAAATAAAGAGAGTTTCTATTTTTGAACACGTGTCCTTTATTTTTTACATCAGGAAGGGGGGCTGGGGAGGGGTAAGTGGAAGGAGGTGAGGGAGGAATGGGGCACGAGCCCCTGATGGGGAGGACTGGGGCGACTCTGCAGGCTTCTCAGGGTGGAAGCTCTCCTGCAGGGCCTCCTGGATCCTTACAGCCCCCTGATTGACCCCCCCGGATGGCAGCCTGCGGCAAGTGCAGCCGGGCTGATGGCCGAGTGCTGTGATGTGCCGAGTGTGGGCACTCAGGGCACTCCAAGACAGGACTGCTTTGCTGTCCCTCATCGAGGTAGACAAGCCAGTGGGGAACCCTGAGAACTATCTGTCCAGGGTGGGGGCTCGGGTCCCTTTAAGCACAGCCCTCAGCTAGCCTGAGGCAGCAGCTCCACACTCTAAGTCCTGGTTCCGGCCAGCCTTAACTTCGGTTCAGGGTCCACTCAATGTGGACATGCTAGTTCAAATTAGCAAAATGCTAACTGGAATTAGTTTTTAGGTCTACATGCACTAGTTCGAATTAGCTTAGTTCGAATTAACTAATTCGAATTAAGTTAGTTCAAATTAGTGCTGTAGTGTAGACATACCCTCAGGTATTTGTTTTCAGCAGGCATGACACACTCTAAAGAGGGTGGGGACCCCAGCCAGAGTTAAAGATCATCTGTGACCTGAAGATTCTGCCTAGAAGAAGAATACTTTTTAGGGTAAAAACCTGCTTGCAATAAGGTGTGAGGGTTTTTTTTTTCGTGAATTAGAACTACCGATGTGTTTTCTTTTCATTTCAATTCAGTAACTTACTTTGGCCTGTCTGTTTTCACTTGCAACCACTTAAATCCTGCTCTTTGTACTTAATAAAACACTTTTGTTAGTGTGCATATCTCTCTTTCATTAATAAAGAGGGCAAAAATCCTCATAAGCTTTCTTTGTGTAAAATTTTCTCAAAGAAAGATGGGTTTTTTTGGATTCTTGATCCCTTTTGGGGTTGGTTTCCTTGGTGCCATGCCCTAGAACTGCATTCTCCTAGAGCTGAAGTGGTTCCGTGTCTGCATTATTCTTCAGGGGAGTGGTTACCCCAATTCTATGCCTATTCTGGGGAAAAGATCAGAGGGTCTGGCCCAGCAGGACAGGGTGGTGGGGAGCCCCAGAGAGCAAGAAGACACCTGTCAGTGGCATAATCATCACACTGGGGAACAATCCCAAAGGGTCTTCTGTGACCACACCTTGATCGCACGGCTCTGACTGCCACAGGCCTGCTGACAGATGGCAGAACCACAAGCCCCCCGAAACCTCCCTGGCCCTTCCAGGGAGCAGCCCCAGGGATCCCAGGACCCACCCAGGGGCACCAAACATCGAGTGCCTTTCTGAACCAGTCCAGAGATCCTGTCCTTCCTGGAGCTGTGGGGGGAAGGAGGAGGCTCTGAAGGATCTGAACTCCAAGTGCTGCAACACGGACATTTATGGCTGGATGGCATAGGTCTGTCCCACAGGATACACCACCCCTGCACCCTCGACCAAGTCCAGTCCAAGGTCAAGGAGCTCCAGCAAGTGTACTCCCAGGCCAGGGAGTGCAGCTCTCGCTCCAGGGCAGGACCACACTCCTGCCCATAGTACCATGAGCTCCACCAGACATGGGGTGGTGGGCAAGCCCTTTCCCCACACTTACTTGTGGACTTGGGCTTGGAGACACACCTGGCCAGAGCTCCTGGAGGAAAACAAGGATGATGATGATGATAGATATCAAGTTCAGGAGGAGGAGGACACCATACTGATGTCTACATCCAGATTTCTGACGGCCTGGTCAAGAGGGAATATAGCCACACTCTGAACCAGGTTAGAATAAAAATAAATGAACTCCGCCAGGCCTATGCCAAGAAGTTCCTGACTGGGAGAGGCACCCCAGTCCTGCCACTGGAATTACCCCAGTTAAGCAAAAAATAAAGTTTCTTGTTCCAAAACAAAAGGCCCAGTTTATTTTATCAACAGGGGAAGAGGAGGGGGAAGAGGAAGAAGGGAACAGAGGGCCTGGGCAGGGAGGGGCGTTGTTGGAAAGGCACAGAGGGGCAATGCTTAGACCCTTTGTGGGGAGGCTCAGGGGAGAGTGTCACTGGGGTTCTTGTCAGAAAATCTCACTCAGGGCCTTTCAGATTAGCACAGCCCCATTATGGGCCTGCAGGATGGCAGCCATGAACAGCAGTTCAAATGTCCTGGTGAGCTGTTCATCCTCTACCCCCCACCCTGGCAGGAATGTCTCCCCCTTGTTCTCATATATGTTCTGACATATACAGCAGGCCACCATCACTTGGGGGATGTTCTGCTTGCCAAAGTCCAGGAGGGTGAGGAGGCAGTGGAACCTCCCTTTCAAACAGCCGAAGGCACCCTCCACTACAGTGCACAAGGCTCAGATAGCCTTAGGAAGGAGCTCCAGAAAATGACTGCTTTCCGATGCCCTGACTGAAGTGTTTTTGGGGACTTTAAATGTGTTTCAGGCTCAAATCAATATGGGCGCCCAGTCCTATTTCGATGGGCATTTGCAGTGGAGTTTTTATTCCAAAATAGTTTATTCTGAAATAATGCTGCAGTGTAGACATGCCCTTAGGGTACATACAGACTACGTCCCTCTTTTGACAGAGGGATGTAAATTAGGCACTTCGAAATTGCAAATGAAGCCGGGATTTGAATTTCCCGTGCTTCATTTGCATAATTGCGTCATGGCGTTCTTTCGAAAAAGCACTATTTCAAAAGTTAAACCACAGTCTAGACACAGTTTACAGGATCTTTTGAAAACGGCGTCTATTTTCAAAAGAACCATGTCTAGACTATGGTTTTACTTTCAAAATAGTGCTTTTTTGAAAGAACGCCATGATGCGATTATGCAAATGAAGCATGGGAAATTCAAATCCCGGCGTCTTTTGCAATTTCATAATTTACATCCCTCTGTCAAAAGAGGGATGTAGTCTAGACACACCCTTAAAGTCCTGGTCTTCACAACATCCTCTGGCAAAAAAAAAAAATGTTACCAGGAGTGGGGCTCAAGCCCATATGATCATGTAGTCATCAGCTCATTAGTCCAAGACATTCACCAATCAGCCATCACAGTACTGTTTTTTACTTCACTGATTTTGCCATCTTTCACTCCTGTTGTTTCAAACTATTTCATCATGTACTACGTTGGGGTGTCCTTGTACTGTCCTAATGGAATGTATTTACATATTTAACGTGCATTTAGCAGTGCTAGCAATTCTAATCCTGAGAGACACTAACTTGCAGGCAAACATCTGCTTTTGACAAGGCCTGTCTGTTATTCATACTATTCACAGAATCATAAAATCCTAGGGCTGGAAGAGACCTCAGGAGGTCATCGAGTCCAGCCCCCTGTTCAAAGCAGGACCAGCTTCAACTAAATCATCCTATTCAGGGCTTTGTCAAGCCAGGACTTAAAAACCTCTAGGGATGGAGATTCCACCACCTCCCTAAGTAACCCATTCCAATGCTTCACCACCCTCCTAGTGAAATAGTTTTTCCTAATATCCAACCTTGACCCCCTCCCCCCACTGTAATTTGAGACCATGGCTCCTTGTTCTGTCATCCGTCACTACTGAGAACAGTCTCTCTCCATCCTCTTTGGAACCTCCCTTTGGGAAGTTGAGGGCTGCTATCAAATCCCTCTGCACCCTTCTCTTCTGCAGACTAAATAAGCCCAAATCCCTCAGTCTCCCCTCATAGGTCATGTGCTCCAGCCCCCTAATCATTGTAGTTGCCCTCTGCTGGACCCTCTCCAATGCATCCACATCCTTTTATAGTTTGGGGTCCAGAACTGGACCTAATACTCCAGATGTGGCCTCACCGGAGCCGAATAAAGGGGAATAATAACTTCTCTAGATCTGCTGGAGATGCTCCTCCTAATGCACCTTAATATGCCATTAGCCTTCTTGGCTACAAGGGCACACTGTTGACTCATATCCAGTTTCTCATCCACTCTAATCCCCAGGTCCTTTTCTGCTGAACTGCTGCTTAGCCAGTCGGTCCCCAGCCTGTAACAATGCTTGGGATTCTTCCATCCCAAGTGCAGGACTCTGCACTTGTCCTTGTTGAACCTCATCAGATTTCTTTTGGTCCAAGCCTCCAATTTGTCTAGATCACTCTGGACCCTATCCTTGCCCTCCAATGCATAGCTCTCCCCCTAGTTTATCACTGGAAACTACTTGCTGAGGATGCAATCCATCCCCTCATCCAGCTCATTAATAAAGATGTTGAACAAAATCAGCCTTAGAACCAATCCTTGGAGCACTCCGCTTGAAACCTACCACCAACCAGACATCGAGTCATTGTTCACTACCCATTGGGCCCGACAATCTAGCCAGCTTTTTATCCACCTTACAGTCCATTTATCCAATCCATACTTCCTTAATTTGCTGGCAAGAATATTGTGGGAGACCGTATCAAAAGCTTTCCTAAAGTCAAGGTATATCACATACACTGACTTCCCCATGTCCACAGAGCCAGTTACCTCTTCATAGAAGCTCATCAGATTGGTTAGGCATGACTTGCCTTGGTGAATCCATGTTGACTATTCCTGATCACTTTCCCCTCTTCCAAGTGCTTCAAAATGGATTCCTTGAGGATCACCATTATGATTTTTCCATGGACTAAAGTAAGGCTGACTGGTCCGTAGTTCCTTGGATTGTCCTTTTTCTTCTTTTTAAAGATGGGCACTACATTTTCCTTTTTCCAATCATCTAGGACCTCTCCCAGTCTCCACAAGTTTTCAGAGATAATGGCCAAATGCTTACTTGCTTACTTTGGTTCAAGCACCAGTCCTATGCTTCAGGCTCTTCCCTTTTCCTACAAGAACTACTGAGCTTGTATCTGATTGATTGTCGAGTGGCTGCACTTAAATTTACTTGCCTTGTCTGACAGACAGTAGTTTCCAGTGATCAAAATACTGGCAGTACATAAATTAAGACAAATAATTATCATATTTATCTGATTACTTGAGCAGTTACATTTTCATGTACAAGTGTAAGATGACTAAACACACTGAAATTTCTGAGGCTTCATTACAGGATGTGTCAGCTATTAAACTGCTATAATAAATACTCAAAAAATTGAGCTTAAAAATACAGACATAAGGTCTGATCGAAACCCCATTGAAGATAATGAGTGTTTCCACTGACTTCAATAGGCCTTACACGTGACACATACTGTCTAAAGTTAATGAGTGAATCCCTATTGGAGTCATTGGAAATCTTTATTAAAGTCAATGAAACCCTTGTTATTTAATTCAGCTGGGACAGGATTTCACCCTATTTGATTATTAATATATTTTGAACACAGAGATTATAAATTATCTTGTGTATTTCTGTGTGATTATATACAATTCATTTTCAGTGGTAAATGCATGATAATGTAAAACTAGCTGTTCATATCCAACTGCATGATTTGTATGCTTCAAGCTCAAAGTAAGGTGCAATAAACACACTGTAAAATATCTGCAATAAGAAAAGAGAGAAGACTGCATAGTCACACAAAGCAGAACAGAGTTATACTCAGCATGGAAGCTTAAATAATTCTATTCTCTGTTCACTGGTTGCAATTTATATGATGTAAAAATCTCTCTCTCTCTTTCTGTATTAGGTGCTTGCCTGGGTGGTTCTCGCTCACACTCAGGGTCTAACTGATTGCCATACAGAGGATCAGCAAGGAATTTTGTCCTAAATCAGACTGGCAATGGACATAGGTAATCTCAACTTCCTTTGCAATGTGTGAGTGCAGGTAACTTGCTAGGATTATGTGGGTATATCTTACTTAATCAATCCTGCAACTGTGGAGGCTTCAGACACTGTTACACTTGTTTCCTCCCATTTCCTGCTTATGGCAAATAGTCTAGCTTCCTAGGCTATGTCTAGACTGCAAGCTTCTTTCGAAAAAAGAGCGTCTAGACTATAACCGGTACTTTCGAAAAAGCAAGCCGCTTTTTCCAAAGAGAGAACCCAGACAGTCTGGATGCTCTCTTTTGAAAAAGCACAGTTTGCATTACATAGTGCCTTTTTTCGAAAGAGCCCTTTCAAAAAAAGGTGTTCTTCCTCGTAAAACGAGGTTTTCCGTGGTCAAAAAAACTGCTGCATTCTTTCGATTTACTTTCAAAAGAACGCGGTGGCAGTCTAGATGCAGAGGAAGTTCTTTCAAAAAAAGGCCACTTTTTTTGAAAAAACCCGGTATTCTAGGCACACCCCTATAGTCCAGTTTCAGTTGTTGGTCTTATGTGCACGTTTTCCTTCTGACTTTAAAATCTATGACTATCTTTCAAAAAGTTTCCCATTCTGCACTGTGACAAAACCAAGATCAATATAAAATTTCTCCTAAAAAAACAGAGCACAAAAGACCCACTCATTTATATGTATAGGGGATGCAGGTTCAAGTCCCTAATTTGCCTGATTCAGGCAGGGTCTTTTAAAAATCCTGTTGGAATTGATGCACATTTTGTAGATACAAAGTGGGGCCAACAGCCAATTTGGGGCTGGGGCAAGAAGGGGTGAGGCCTTGGGCAGAAGGGGCAGGGTTAAGAGAAGCTAGCCTTCAGTGCCACCTAGATGGCAGCACCCTTCCTCCCCCAGCCTTCAAAGCTGTGTGGAGTGGTGCTCCAGAATTCTGGTGGCGATTGAAAGGGGCCTGGGTCTCTAGCCACTGCCGCTGCTACTGTGGCACCCTGGGCCCCAGGGCAATTGCCCCCCCCCCCCATCAGTGGGCCTGTAGATACATATTAATTGGAGCAGGGACTTTTACCAGGGTTTCCTATAACCCAGGTGAGTGACCTAGGCTAGTCACTTAGGGTATGTCTAGACTACATGTCTCTGCCATCAGAGGCATGTAAATTAGACTACTTGACATAATCAATGAAGTGGGGATTTTAATATCTCCCACTTCATTAAAATAAAAATGGCCTCTGTGCTGTGCTGGCTCAGCTGATCGTCGGCACAGCGCGGCAGTCAAGATGCAGATCGGTTGACAGGGAATGCCTTTGTCGACTGCTCCTGTAAACCTTGTTTCACGAGGCATAAGGGAGTGGTTGACAAAGGCGTTCCCTGTCGACCAATCCGTGTCTTGACTGCCCCGTTGTGCCGACGATCAGCTGAGCCAGCACAGCGTGGCGGCCATTTTTATTTTAATGAAGCGGGGGATATTTAAATCCCCGCTTCATTGACTATGTCAGGTAGTCTAATTTACATGCCTCTGTCGGCAGAGACATGTAGTCTAGACATACCCTTAGTCTCAGGCTTGATAAAGAGTTATAGACAACTCAGGAGCTCCAACAGGACAGTTTGTGAGCACAAGATCCAGAGACTGATTCTCTAGCCTGGTGGGTAGGACAGATATCTGGGATATAACATATCCATTTTGACATTGCTGTTCTATTACATTTGGAGCAGGGTCTTAAATGGGAGTCCCTGAAATCCCTGGTGAATGCTTGACTCACTATTGTGAAACTGTGGTGTTTTCCTCAAGAGCTTCAATTTCCATGAAAAACCTTTTCATTAAAAAAATCCCAACCAGTTATTACCAACATACAATTGGTTATTACTAACATACAATTATAGGATAGATTTTCAACTCTTGTTCAAAACTCACCAATTAACTTATTGAACTTTCTAATGATGGCAAAGTCCTGGACATGCTGTGGAGCCTCATATTATGCTCTGAAAATGTCTTAAGAATCTGAAGCAAATCCCATAAGCCTTACTCAGTTTGCATTCAGTCCTCAGTTTGTAAAAATCACAATAATGTTCATTACAATGGGCATTTGCCTAAATAAAGACTAAACAAGAAATGAGTAAGAATCTCAGGATTCGACTCTTTAGAATGATAGGTTTTCATTGATTGGACCAAAATGCAAAGAATACATGCAGTAGCACGGTCTTCAAAAAAGTGATTGGCATAACATAATAAAACACAATGGAATTGTAAGAAAAGAAAATTGAAATCTGTACTGAAGTGTCTTTTGTGTCTCAGTTCAAGGAATCTTTTAAACACTTCATTTTCAACTCAGCACCACTGCCATTATTCTTCACAAAGAGGCCAAGGATTGAATGAGGAAGGAGAACAAGCACCCTCCCAACTAAAAATACAGGGCTTGAATGAAATTCTTCACTGGGATTCTATTCTCAGACTTGCTTCCCTATAGACTTGGAAAAGTCACTTAGGGCACGTCTAGACAACATGGCTCCGTCGACGGAGCCATGTAGATTTGTTTACTAGGCAAAGGGAAATGAAGCGGTGATTTAAATAATCGCCGCTTCATTTAAATTAAAATGGCTGCTGCACTGTGCTGATCGTCGGCACAGCGCTGTAGTCTGGACGCTCCATGGTCGACATCAAAGGCATTTGTCGACCTCCCCGGTAAACTTCATCCCACGAGGCATACTGGGGAGGTCAACAAGTGCCTTTGATGTTGACCGCAGAGCATCCAGACTACAGTGCTGTGCCGACAAACAGCTGATGGGCACAGCGTGGCAGCCATTTTAATTTAAATGAAGAGGCGATTATTTAAATTGTCACTTCATTTCCCTTTGCCTACAACCCTAATCTACATGGCTCCGTCAACGGAGCCATGTAGTCTAGACGCACCCTTAATGTCTCTGTGTGATACTGTCCAGGGGTATCCAGGTTTATGAGTCACCTCGCTATCATCTGCTGCAGCAAAAATGTGGTATTTTAGTATTGGTATAAGAATATAACTTTTATGTACAATGATTTGCTTATGAGATCTGTGTGGTTCTATTTCTTCCTGTTTTTCATGATTAGATAATGTCTGCACTAAAAACTAAGTTGTGTCTTTTAGTAACTATCTAATCCTTTGTCTGGAGTGCTCTGGAAATTGTTTGGTGTTAGTGAAGAATGGGTGAGAAAATCATCAGGAAGGTCCAGACAGTCAAAAAAACTTGAGAGACTTGGAGATGATGAGCGAACATTTATAGTGCTAGAAGCTGAACAAATTAGCACACTAGATGAGCCCTGGAGACAGGATGATGCTCCCAAAGGTGAGACCACAAACAAAAGATAAGGAAGCCTGACCACAGACATCAAAGGATAACTGTGGGGAAACACAATGATGAATTGCAGCATGATACTGCAAAACCCATAGACTCAAATGGGATCTCACAAGCATAAAATGGGGTGTTCTTGCCATGAGACTCTGGGTTTGATCTTGCAAGCCAAGCCTCAGAGGAGCCTTGAGTCATGATCGATGAACCCCGACTCCTCACTCAGTCAGTCTTGCCTGGCCAGTAAGCCACCACAGACTGGTAACTATACCATCTACAGGACGTGTGTGTGTATGTGTGTAAATGCATATGCTGCTTTTCATGTTTTACTTTCAATAAATGTGGTGTATTGCCTTTTCCCCAGAAAAAAGATCCTGTGTGCTTCTTATAAGTGTAACACTGTGCTAATAATGAAGATGTTTTGTCTGTGCTTGCTGTGGATCAGCTCCTTGATTCCACTAGTCCCTGATAACACAAGCCCTGCCTTCCAAACTTTGCCCTCGCTGTACAGGTTAGCAATGGGCACATACCAACCACCACATCCTCCAACTGCCCCTGGAGTGTTCAGTTGCTGTTCCACTGAAAACTCACAGGACTCTGCACTTCTCTATTCTTTGGGCGGGGGAGGGGAACCTGTGGCACACTCCCTGCATGTGTTTGGTCAAGGTTAGTTGCTGGAAGGCCACAATACAGTTTGTTTACATGAAAGCCCATCTGCAGGCATGGCTGCTTACAGCTGCCAGTGGTGGAACTTCATTTCCCAGCCAATGGGAGCTGTGGGAAGCAGCGCTGGCTGGGCTACACATCACGCAGCTCCCAATGGCTGGGAACAATGAACTGCTGCCACTGAGAGCTGCAAGTGGCTATGCCTGCATGCACTTAGGTAAATGAAGCATCTTGTGGCTCACTAGCCTCTAATCCTGATAAACTGCATGTGTTCCCCACTTCTCCACCAAGGAATAGCTAGATTACTAGATTACTAGATTCAACTCAGGATCACAGTTAAGACACAGCACATAGCTATAGAGAAAAATAAAGAATACTTTTATCATGACAGAACTTAATTTTCAAGACATATCCATGTCCGGTACAGAGTACTTATCCCAGCTCCTTTTTCCAGAATTTTCTATCAGGATAGCTCAAATTCTCCTTTCATGAGATCAAGCCCTCTAGCAGCTTGCCTTCCCAGACTGAAGGATGAAATTATCTCCATAACCACATTTGTACCCCAAGAGTTGATTGTTTTAATTTGTGAACAGGATAACCCCTCCTGCTTTTGCTTTTATTTTTTTTGCAGAACTCACAATCTATTAATTAACATTTGACTCAATGTGCAAATAGACTTCCACTGTAAGAAACACCATGCTCAGTAATCAGAGGAGATAAGTGCCTCCCACCTCTTTCTGGATAAGTCTGTCCTGTCTGTCAGTGACCTTCCTTTAACCACCCTGGCTTATTAATATAATTTTCACTGCCATATGTAATTCCTTACTCATTATCTGTGCATACATTTTCCAGTAATTATGGTGACCATTGTGATACTTGCTTTCAGTAGCTGCCTTACATGATCCCTTTTGGTGAACCCTAAAGATCCTTGTAATTCTATGTACTCAGTGGACACCAAGCTCCACCCATTACATCACATAATGTCTCTGTGTCTTGGTTAATCTCTCTGTTAAGCAGGAATGGCTATTGTGAACATATTGTTTGCAAGATATTTTGTAGTTTTGGGATGAATACCAAATTATCATTAGGTATAAAGATGAGTTCCTGCTAGGACTGAGATACATTGTGAACCTGTATAGAGACACACATACTGCCACTGCCTCTACATTTCTGTGGATAAATAAGTGCATATCTACACAGCGGTGTTGTTTCAGAATAATGTCAGTTATTTAAAAATAACATAGTGTGTGTTTATGCAGCAAGCCAGTTATTTCAAAATAAATTTGAAATAACAGGCTTCTTACTCTGACTCCTGTAACCCCCATTGTATGAGAAGTAAGGGAAGTTGGGAGAAGAGTGCTCTATTTCGAAATGAAACAAAAGACAGAACTATGTAGCATTTACAAGACTAACAAGTCTTTAAAGTGCTACAGAGTTCTGTCTTTTGTTTTAGCTAGACCAGACTAACATGGCTGCATCTCTATCACTATTTTGAAATAACTGCTGTGTAGACAGCACCAAATTAATCTATTTCGACTTAAACTATGCAATTAGCATAGCTCAAGTCGCGTAGCTAATTTTGAGTTTAGCCCTGCTGCGTAGATGTGCCCTAAAGGATTCTGACTCCAGGCTTCTCCATCTAGCAATGTACATAAGCATTACTTTAATTGAAAGAAAAAAAAGAATCCATCGGCAGAGGAAAAAAAGTAATGATCTAAAACATTGTTGCTATTTTTTTTCTATTTTCACTGTTCATTTAAGATCATCTTTGTGTAACATTGGCAGTCTATATGCTGATACAAAAGCATCCCTATTTTTCCTTTTGTTCACATAGCAACATTGTTATTTATGTTCTGTAAATGGTTTAATTAAACTTGTCATTACTGAAAAAGTAGTTAACGAGAAGCCATTCATATTCATTTAGAGAGTAATTAAATGGTTATTTAACTATTATTAAGGAGGCTTTGGTTTGAAAAAATGCAATATTTCATTTGCTCCATGGATATTTCACATTTTATAAGATTCACAGAAAGTAAACTTTTCTTGCCTGTTTACACATGAGCCCATTTAAAAAAAACCTGATTTTTCTCTGTGAAATAATTCAGTAATTTACACATGGAGGGGAGAAGCACTGCTAATGCATTATAGAAGAAATGGGATGTAGGTGCATGTCTTGCTCTATTAGGATGCATTAGGAATATTCAATTTTCTTATCAAGCAGAATACAAATCATAGTAACAGGGTACATGTACCAAGTAAATGCATAGCAATCCACTGATTTATTTAAGTATACCTACAAATAGACTGCACTTCACTACACTTATGTTGCAGAGCTTTATCTCTCATAATTTACATGATATGGTAAGTTAGAATAGGTTCACAATCAGTGGCTGATGAAATCACTGTTTGTGATCATATGGGGCCCATTTAGATATGCAAACACATCTGTCAGGGGAATTGCAGGGTCACTGATGTAATAGACTTGGGGACCTGATGCATTCCCTTGATCTTTACAGATCTTTTGTTCATAAAATGAAAATTAAAAAAAAGTTATTGTTAATTAAGATCTGAAGTAAAAATTAAGGTAGGAAGGGGGAAAAAAAACACCTTTTTGATGTTTACCTGAAAATACCATGGTGAGTGGCAAGACCAGATGCTGTAGATTAAGCACACATCACACTAAATCTACAATTCTCTTTGTTTCTACACCTTTTCCTTCCTTTAGTCCTTTTGGTACTGCTTGTCAAAAGCTTCCTGCCACAAACATTTCAAACACATTTATTTTCTGGCAACTTACTTGGGATTTTTTTTTTTAATAGAACAGCATCAGCCTAATTCCACATTTCCTTTCTCCTATGGATAGGGTACCAATGTCTTCATTATTTATTTCCATTCATTTTAAAAACCTTTCAATCAAGATACATACTCTTCTTTTGAATGATTAAAGACTGCAGACACTGGCAATTAAGATTCTGAGCACACTTTCTTCTTGGCTTGTTTGATTATATATCTTGAAATTCTTCTTTATTTACCAAGATTTCCTTCTATATTTCAGCTCACTAATTGTCAGGGCTTGCTAGGCGGGCACTGTTTCCCTTTGACTGAAGATAATATTCAGTGGGAAGAAACAAACCAGGCAAGAAAAAGCTGAGCCCTGATGCAGCAAGTATTGTTTAATTTGGCTCTCTGGGGTCTACCACAAATCCTCCTCATTCTGTGCTGTTGTCAAGATTACAGTCTGGAAAGAAGCAAGTGCAGAAAGGAAATTTCATTCTGGGTTATATAGCTTTTTACACAAAGGATGACATGCACTTTTCTGAGCATCTGCCTTTGCTTGATTAAGTAGCTGTTAAGTCTGTGGCTTTATCTAAGCCTCTTTGATCTGACGACTTCATAATATTAATTATATTAAAAACACACCTGTGAGGAGCATACATGCATTCATGTGAACAGAAAGAAAGAGCAAACCAAAACAGCAGGGCTGCACATTAAACTGTAAAGGGGAATGAAATTAGCAAATGGCCCTCTCTTAGCGTCCGGTTGTACATCCAGTTTTCAAACAAAAGAAGGAACAGAAATCATTTAAGCTTTCATATTATGGCCCATATGATTGAATTCAAAATTCATCATCTTTGAATCAAAAACATTTGCCCTGAGCACCACACCTGGATGTGGTAGCTCTCTCAGGCAACAGGACCCTGAAAAATGTGACTGACTCCTTTACCTCAAGCAGAGGTGTTTTTTCTCCCCATTGGCCAGGGGTTGCTGAGTTGGATCCTTTAAGGGACTGAGCTTTTCCTTCCCACCCCCAATTCCAAGTGCTAGAACATGGGTAGTCAGGGGAGAACAGCCAAAAGAGCATGTGCAAGAGTGAAGAGAAGCACGTATGCAGTCCACTGCAGCAGCAGAAGTGGTGTCGGGACAAAGACTAGGGATCAAAGCGATAGTGGTTCCTCGCAAGAGCAGGTGAATAACTGAGTTCCCTATTCCTCAACCTCCAGAGGCAATTTATTCCAGTGTTTAACAACTCTGACAGTTAGGAAGTTTTTCCTAATGTCCAAGCTAAACCTCCCTTGATGCCATTTAAGACCATTGTTTTCTGCTTTATCCTCAAAGGTTAACAAGAATAATTTCTCTCTCTCCTTCTTGGAACAAACTTTTATGTACTTGAAAGTTGTTATCATGTCCCCTCTTGGTCTTTCTCTTTTCTAAACTAAAGAAATCCCATTCTTTCAGTCTTGCCTCGTAGACTTAATGTAGGCATAGGAGTGGGAAGTAGAGGTGTGGGAGGAGTGCAAGGGAGTGAAACACCCCCAGATTTTAAACCTGATTTTTTCATACCTAAGGGCTGGCCCTACTGCCAAATCCTCCAGACCTGGGTCCTGGCCTCTGGGCAGCCCCTGTGGGGTCCTGCCTGCCCAAAGCAGTCTTTGGGGTTCTGATGGCTCCTGGTCATGCAGGCTTTGTCAGCCATACAGGGTCCTGCCAACCCCTTGGCCTCCACTCCCCTTCAGGGTCCTGCCATATCATGGGTTCCACTGGCCCTCAGGGTCCTGCTGTCTGCTGGCCCTGCCAGTCCTGGGGTCCTGACAGCTTTGGCCACCAGCTGTGGCCTGAACCTGGATTGGTGAGGGTTGCCAACTCTCCCAAACTGAATGGACTGGACAACATGTTCAATAATGGAGTCTGGTCCATCCAGTCTGAGAGAATTGGTAACCCAATCTCAACAGGTCTAAAGGTGGGGTGCAGCCAAGGTCCATGACGTTTCCATGGGATGACTGTAAACTGGTTTGAAATGTTATAGTGGAAGTTTTTCTGAGGATCCAACGGCTCTCCATGGCATGAGAAGGCCAGAAGCATCTGGCAGGGGGAAGACTGAACATTCTCCTCCCAAACACACACAATCAATTAAAAATGAATAAATGCATCATAATCCATAACTTAGTTCTCCAAGGATTAATGGGTAGATCTCTCTCGCTGTCTCTGAGGAGTAGGTATATTTCGACAGATGTTATGGAGGAACAATTTACTATCTGGGAACCTAATGGAGATTGGGTGAGAATGCAGCCAAACTAATTGTCAGCACTTCTTTATGGTGAGTGTCCACTGCCAATATTTGTTACAGTTCCCTGATAAACAGAAGTTTAAAGTGAATTTAGGAGGAGACATTTCCTAAGAAATATGGAGAAAGGAAAGTTGTGTCTCTTAGGCTATGTATACACTACCAGGCTATTTTGAAATAAGTTATTTTAAAATAATAGCACCCCAAATAACTATTTCAAAATAAGTATATTCCTCTTCACAATCAGGAGTTATTATTTCAAAATAACAAGCTCATTATTTTGGAATAACAGGCTTGGTAGTATGGATTCTTGCTTTGTTATTTTGAAATAAGGGGAGAATATACATGCCCTTACTGTCTGTAAGGGTACATCTACACTGGAAGGCTATTTTAGGATACCAGAGGCATCCCAAAATAGCTACCCTGCATCTCCACAAGCTGCCCATTATTTCAAAATATTTTTCAAAATAATGGGTGCACTCTTTCACCACTCCAGTAAACCTCGTTGCACGAGGAATAAGGAATGGCTCAAAATAGTGCTTTATTTTGAAATTTGGCACTGTGTAGATGTGCCAATTTTCAAAATAAGCTATTTCAAAATAAAATTGAAATAAGATACACAGTTTGCATAGTGCAAATCATGTATCTTATTTCCAGTTTAAGGTACAGTGTAATGCACCCTAAGAGTGGAAAGACACTCCCCTGAAATACTTTGTTTTCCAGTTCTCTTTAACAGTCCTATGAGGGGTGGGTGATGGTATCTCAGAAATGGGCTGTCTCTAGTAGGTGGAAACAATTACAGAATGAATGATGACCTAAACTGTACCATTTATTCCCAAGGAGTCCCAGATATGTTAAGTGAATAAAGATGAGGCTTAATTAAAACACATATATTGCATCTTGCCTTTATTTTTGCATGGCTGGACAGTTAGCTTATCCTTGTAGGTTGCAATGTTGCCTTTTCCTAGAAATATTGAAGTAGATTACTGATGTGTACAATACAGAAGAATTGTTCATGCTACCCTGATTCATGAGCAAGTTTGCTAATCTTCCACAAGCACATATTTAGATAGTGGGTTTTCTTTTCTTAATCTTTGCTTAGATTCTACACTGCAAAGCATTATAAAAAATTTGTTCTAAGATCTGTTTTGCATAACTTGCAGTCTTTTAGCTATCATAAGGAGTGTTACCTGAATATGGAAGTGCTAAAATTGACTTGCTAGGAGTTTATTTTGAACCTTCTGAAATCAAAGCCCCGTTTCTAATGGAGTGGGCTTTTACTTTTCAATCACTCCATTGCTTATTAGTTTTGCTCACTGACACTTCAATCTGTTCAAGGACAAAAACTCTTCTGGTGAAATTCATTTGGATAAACAAGAACTAACTCCACTCTTTGCTTGACCTGCCATGAAAACCCCCCTTTTTTTTTTCATTTCAAACAGTTTAATTTCTCATGTTCTTCTGCACGTCATGGCTTTGGTCATAGCTGAAACTGAAACAGTATGAGAGAAGCTATGTGTGCCATATTACCAAATTAGTTCAAACCAGAAAAGTGCAGCTAGTCAAATACATCTAATGCAGATAAACAATGAAGTAGCAGCTGGGACTTCAGATGCCTGTGGACACCAATCATTTCTTTTTTTTTCCCCTGAACTGAATATAGTGCTAGACTGAGACTGCTAGAGACTGAAATCCTTTGTTTATCCGCTGAAAGAGTTATCTCTCTCTGTTGCTCCTTATACGGGTCTATCATGTATGAGCTCTGAGAGCTGTAAAGTAGATAATCCATGTCCTTCTATGTTGTACCCCAACTCTGTCCTGATGAGACGAATTCTTTGCACTCAACAATAATAAAAATAATCTTGGACTTACATTATTGATGAGACTAATTTGATATCATTTTTAATATATTACAAGTTTAGTTGATAAAGGTAGTAGTCCTCATGTCATATATTTAGACATCGGTAAGGCATTTGAGTTGGTGTCTATGACACTTCTCAGGGATATCTATGGTTGTGAGGAAGCTCCCCACTACCTACTATTAGCCTGAGGGAGGCCCTGTCTGTGCCTGCAATGGATCAAATCCCTGAAATCACAAGACAATGTTAATACAAGCAATGTCTTCCAGGTGAGTGATAAGCACACACTGACCTCCAAATGAGCCTCTGGAGCACTCAGCCTCTGTTCCACTGATGCTCCCAGGACTCTCAGAATATCTAAACTGGACTTGCACACTCTAATTCAAGGAAAACCTAAGGAACACTCACTGCCCTTCTAGATGAAAGAGCTTTAGCACATTCCATGCTTCTTCATCTAAAAACGGGATGAAATCCTGGCTACATTAAGGTCAACAACAAACTCTTATTGACTTCAATATGTTAAAGATTTCATCCTGGCTAATTATATTTAAGGTTGTTCCTATAAAAAGAGAGAGAGAGACATTACAAAAAAAATAACAGTATCTAACCCTACCATGCTCATGCTACATCAAAAATAGTCCATGGAAAGCCAGAGCTGAAATTACAGTATAGTAGTAAATTGCAGTTGCAGGCTAGCAGGATGGGTATGAGTATAAGGCAATATCAAGGGAGAAATCTCTTTGTTTTTGTTTTGCGAGCTAGAGTCTTTAATAATATGACATGGAGTAAGGTTGTATGTGTAATGTATATACAACTAGAGCTTAGGGTGGATGCATATTATAAAGCAAATAAAGAACTTACATATTTAAAGAAATTGAAATGTGGTTGGCATGGAATTCTTTCTTTACTCCAGTGTAGAGAACCTTGTTCCATCTTCAGCATCTAGAGAGTTCTAGGATATTTATATTCCTTAAAGCTTCCTACATCAGCTTTCCCAAATCTGGACCTACACATCATTAAGCCTGCATGAAAATGTTGAATTCCTGTTATAGCAAAGGGGACTAAATTCTCCACTGCAAAGCATGGGATTTTTGTGGGTACTGTGGCAAGTTATTAATAAACTTAAAAAACAACAAATGGTCTGGTAGCACTTTATAGACTAACAAAACATGCAGATGGTATCGTGAGCTTCCGTGGGCACAATTATTAATGTAATTGTAAACATAAAAGCGCACAGCTTGCAGGGCTTGGTGAATATGGGTCACAGAATCCCAGCATAAAATGTTTTGTGCAAATTCATTGCTATGAAATCAATCTCCACTTCTCAAAGAGATCTGGGTTAGTACAGGGTATGTGGTAGGCACACTTTGGCTTATGTTTACATGTTTGGGTTGAGCCAGAAACTCATTTCCATTTTGGTTCAGATATCTACCTATAAAGCTATTTTGAGACCAAGAATATAAAATGTGCCATGGAACACCAATTTGTATCCCATTATCTCTGAAGTACTGCAGCCTAAACATGTACTTCAGGTTACTTTAATGGGATAGCACAAGTGCTTCATGTGGAGATTTGACTGTGAGGCCTAAGCTCAGAAGCCTACTTCCCTGAGAGAGTGGCAAAGGTGTCACTTTTACCTGCATGAGAGGAAGGATTCTGAAACAGTTTCTATCATTGAACCGAGAGCCATTCAGATGAAAATGTTTCAGAGATCAAAGGAAACACAGAGGCTTGGTAAGATAGCTAACCTCTTTGAAACCTTGTGAAACTGATGGAATCCTATTTCAGAGGGTGTGTGGATGTTCAGGGACTGAGAGGTTCTTATTCACAGATATCTGGCAGATTTTAATTTTTGTTTCAGTGCTCCTTAAAGCATGTCTAGCACCTCAGAAACAAAAGGTCTCTTATATCCTCAAGAGAATACAGCATACCATGGGGTATGATTGAAGCTTATGCAAACAAACCTGATGTATATTTAATCTACTTGCTTAGGTACTGGATGAAACTGCAGCAATGTGTACTTCAGGATAAGCTTCACAAGGCCACCTACACCCTTCAAAAGCAGCAATCATAGCCCACAAAGTCAAACTTCAGTACCAGTCACAGTTGGTTGAAATGATAGTAAATAACAGAATTATCAGACACATAGATAAACATGATTTGTTGAGGAAATGGCAACACATATTTTGTAATTGAAAATCATGTCTCACCTATGCCTTGAGGTGGGTCAACAATATGTGGACAAGGGTGATCCAGCATACTTCAAAAAGCCTTTGACAAGGTCTCTCATCAACAGCTCTGAAGCAAAGTAAGACATCATACAATAAAAGGAAAGGTTATATCAGAAATAAGTAACTGGTTAAAAAACAACAAACAAAGGATAGAAATAAATTATACATTTTCAGTTTGAAGTGAGGTGAATATTACTGTCTCCTTGTGATCTGTACTGGGACCAGTGCCATTCAACATACCCATACATGATCTGAAGAAAGGAATTAAAAGTAAAGTGACAAAATTTGCAGACAATATAAAATTACTCAAGATGTTTAACTCCAAAGTAGACATGGAATTTTACCTGCCATTTTATTGCCAAGTCACCCAGATTTACAAGTTACCATTTTTTTTAAAATATTTGTCTCCTGCATGGCAGCCTCATAATATTCAAACCATTCTGCAATTTTATCAGATCCAGGATTTCTAAATTATTTGGTGTCTTCAGGTAGCATAAGTCAATTAAATTTCTGTTTATAAATATTTACTTTGGGGAGTTTTCCCTCCAAGCCCTTCAATTTCCCAATGCAGCTTTAATAACCAGCAATATTTTTTTTTGGTAATTAAGTTTCATTTTGCTAAATCTCTCAAGACTATAAAGTTTGCTGCCATTCAGGAAGTAGTAGCCTTGTAAGAGACACATTGGTAAGAGAATATCTCAATCCCAAAGCTCTAAAGCTTGGAACACAATCTTCTATCAATTCCTTATTTTACCCCAAACTTCCTGTAACCCATACTTATTATCCTGGATAAAAAGAAAAAATAAACAAAGCCAAATCAAATGCTGTGTTAGAAACTGTGCACCTGTAATGCTGACAGGCCGAACTGAACCTGGAACTTCTGGAGCTTAGTGTATGAGTCTCTACAGCTTGAGCTAAAAGCTACATGGGACAGTGAGCCACACCCACTAGGTATGTGGGTTACACACCTACTTTGGCTTACAATTCATAGAGCGATTCTATCTGGGGGGAGGGGATAGAGAATTAAATAATCTATAATATAGCATTGCTATGACACTTTAGCCTAGAGAGCATATTTTTCTCATAACATGTGTGATACGATTCTTGGTACTTTATTCTTCAAAATAAATTCTTTGTATTAAATTATAAAAGGTGAGAGTAAGCAGATCATGCAAAAGGGGTCTCAAATATTATTTTCTGTTTGTCTCCTTTAGCAGACCACAGTGTCAAAATATCTAATCTGTGCTCAGTACTGTATAACTGAAGTTTCTCAAGATCCATACCACTATAAGGCTGCATCTCTGTCATCCTTTACAACCATTGAATAAGTTGTGGTGTTCTCATGATTGATCTAAGACTGATCTGTCAGCTGTAGACAGTAAGGAGAAAAATAATTCAAGAATTATATGTGTTCACTTCTTGCCCACTCACAAGGTTTTTAAAAGACATTGTTAGATTTTTCAGCATTGTCATTTGAATGAGGTTGAGTAGATTTTGTAACTTTGTAAACTCACATGACAATTTTGCTAGATTAACTTTGTTTATAAATGAAGTAATCCATTCCATTAGCATCCCTTGCACATAGGCACAATTTGACATTAAGTTAATGCAATATAAAGGGGGAGTTGTTTCTTATACATTCATCTGATGTGATATGTTTAAATACTTCACTAAGACCTACCCAGCAAACTGGAGTTACTGAACCTTCCCTGCACCTCCTTTCCACTCTTCAAAGCTGTTGGTGACATCTCCTCTAATCTGGCCTCCAGGGCATATGACACTTTCCTCTCCCCTCTAGTTCTCTGTCTATATTGCGTGCTCTGTTTTCTCTACGATTATTCCTATCCTCTGCTCCACCTCTTTCCTGTGAAATTATTGAACCAGTGGGTTTCAAATGAAGGGAAGAGTCTCTGAATTAGTTACTCTTGCATACAATTGACAGAATACATTAGTGATCTGCTTGCTGTTGATAGATTTCCTCTGTTATCAGAGATAAAAGCAGATTTAGAAAGAGTGAATGTATTGATCTCTCACAATGATGTAGCCTGATAAACCTTTTAATTTAGCTTATTGCCAAATCATCACTTTGAAGACAAATTAAAAAAAAATTTCTCATATGACATCAAGCAAAATAAAAGGCAAAAATAAACACACTTTACTCTCAAAAGGTGAAGGGGAGCACCAATAGGAATCCATTCTGGGAAAAAGATATTATTGAGGACTCCAGTCCTACCTTTGTTTCGGTGGAACTACTCCCAAGCTATAGAGATAGAATGAGTCTTTGCAGGACCTGGGCCCCATCATTTGATTACTACTTATAAGAGTAGCCACAATGTGTTAGGTGTTGTATAAACAGAAAAGGCAATGTGGTCGCTACATATGGAAAGGCCCTAATTATAAATTTTAATGAATACTCTCTCTCTCTCTCTCTCTCTCTCTCTCAATTTACATTTAGGGCCTTTCCATATCACTTTACAAATAACTAGTTAAGTAAGTAAGCTGTACATATATTAAAATTTTAAAATTTTGTTCCTATTTTACCAGGTGGAATACCTGAAGCAGAGAGGTTAAGCCATATGCTGAAGCAATCCAAGGGTTTGGTGTTGAGGAATAATAACTCAAGACCCTCCAGCTATCACTGGCATCGACGAGAGTTCCCTCTTAGTTCGAATTAGCGTGTCTTCACTAGACCTGCTAATCTGAACACTAGAAGATCAACTGCAGCAACTTTGATCTTCTCTGTAGTGTAGGCAAGCCTGAGGGGTCCGCTTAAACATGTATATGCATGTGTGCGTAAAGATATATTTATATATAGAAACTACACACATTAGAAATGTTACAAAAATAAAAATACAGCAGGGATAACTTGGAGAGCCAAATCATAAACGTTTTAGCGTTTAATTCCAACTGAGTTTCAATATCTCATTCATGTTGATATTAAATCTTTTAAAATCTAGACTGCCATATAAAGACCCACATTATAGTCTGGCTGACCTTTTTTGCATTCTTCAGTAGAAAAGGTTGAACTTCTGCAAAGAGGAGTAATTATGACAGACACCTTGCTATAGTTTCAGGATTGCAAAATTGTAAGGTTTGAAGTATGTCATGTCAAAAATGTAAGAGGAGGCATGTTTTTTATAGCCACTTGGCACTATACTCTTTCATGTGCAAAATGTTAAAAGGAGGAAAGTGTACCTGTGTGGCACAACTTGATCAATGAATGTTTAATTTTGAGTATATATCCAGTATGCTGGCTTATGTTTGATAGGTTTGGTTATTGGTACTGACTGACATAATAGTAATACATGTTCAAGGAAGCTGTGCCTGAGTCTGTGATTTGAGGAAAGAGTCAAGGAAAATCATAACTGTACAGATTTGATATCTTTTCAGTGCTTTACCCCAGCCATGTGTCCATGATAGCTAGGTTCAAAATGAAATAAGAGCATTTCTGGTCCTAGCAGAATGGCATGCTGTACAGATCTAAGACTCAGATTTGTCAGATCTTGAAGACTGAGTATATTTAAATGAAGTTGCTCTCATGAATGGACTGAATACAAATGATATATTATAAATTATTACAAAGCATGGAAGTATAGCAATACCTGCTATATTTTGTCAGACCAAGAACACTAGAGAAAAAAAATCATGCTCCTTAACTAGGACATCTCATATTGTTGTGCCAATGCAAAACAATTTCAGCTAAGATATTCCTCAACTAATACTCAAGAAGAATATCCTGAATGTTCTTATTTTTGTGATTACTAGTGGGTAGTCTAAAATCTGTAAATACGCATTAGTTACAGTTTTCCATTTCAGCCTTTTCTGGGATTAGAGATCTAAAAGAAAATCTCTTTGTGCATTGTATAAGGTGGCTCTTTAATGTGGCTCATTAGAAAGGTCATACAATTTTGAATGGCCAACACATTTTATCATAACAAGATATAATGTTTAGGTATTTCTGTTATTTGTATTGCCATCTGATGTGAGAATTGCTGATATATGTAAGAAGTCCAAGACTACTCTATGCATGCTCTTGCCGATTTGAAGGAGGCATATACAAGGAAAATTTTCCCAGGTGGAGGCTGATTAGTTGTCTATGTGAACCTGTATCAGAATAAAAGATCTCCTTTTTTAGATCAAATCTGTTTGAGGTCTCCATTTACCACACTGGTGATGAGAAAAAGCCTAGTGCCAAAACGTTTGATGAGCTAGTTGAAGTTGTCGTATGCTGTCATAACCCCATGTCACCAGACGTTGTGCACTGTTTTAAATTTAACAGTTTATCCTGACAACCTGGAACCTCTGTGGCAGTTTTTGTAGCAGAATTGGGTAATTTGTCAGAGCACTGTGCTTTTGGAGATACATTAAATGCCATGCTGTGGGACAGACTTGTCTGTAGTATCAGTGATGAAAACATTCAGACAGGTCTGTTGACAGAGTCCACATTAGATTTCTTCATAAAGCTCTGGAAATAGCACAAGACAGGGTAGTTTCTGCACTGCATGCTTTGGAATTACATGGAACCATCAGGCAGCAGACAGAAAGCCACAGAGCTGTGGGCACTGACACCATGCAAAAATTATCCAGCATTCCACACAAGACAAATAAAAAAATAAGTACACAGAAGTACTTCATTAAAAATACACAGAATCACTTAGATGAGGGAAGAAACAAACTATATCTCCTGCTGATACATGGATATGGAGTGGTAGGTTTATAGGAGTCAGGTTATCTTGCAAAAGTGTGCCATAAAAATGGACACACAGAAAGAAAAATGGAGGTCACAAGAAAGAGGTTCATCGTATTGCAAAAGAGAAATGGAGCCAGAAGTAAGAGCTCGGTACATACCATATTTAATGTTACAAGCAAAAGCCAACAGGAGAATCAAGTAGATTTTACAAACAAAGTTAAGAGAATAACTGTGGAGATTTATATATGTGCTTTGGGAGTATAATTAGTGAGCTTACTTATTACCCTTTTTTACCACCAAAGAACCATAAACGACAGTTGGGGAACAAAAAGGCAGTACTATGTACCTATACAGGAAAATAAGTGTAAGGAGGATACCAAGACTAGAAGTTAGGCTTACCTCTAGCAATAGTGAGGAAGGAAGGAGTCAGTCTCATGGGAGGTGATTGATTATTAAAACTTAACTTGGCAGATATCAATTATGTCCATATATTCAACTACATGGGCATTTATTGAGAAAACAACACAGCAGGGTGCAGATTATCCAAGGAATTTTCAGAATGCTTTGGAGAGAAATATTTTATTTAAGAAGGTGGAGAAAGCTATTATAGTCTTATGTTCTTATGTATTAAGGGAAAGGCTAGTCTAGATTTGATTTTGAGAAATAGAGACAAACTGAATGAAAATTGGAAAGTGGAAGGCAGCTTGGGTGAAAGTGACCATGATTCTAATGAATAGCAGGAGGGAAAACAGCACATAACAGTAATGGATTTCAAGAAGACAGACTTTAGCAAACTCAGGATTTTTGAAGGTAAGATCCCATTAGAAGGAAGTCTAAGGGGAAAAACAGTTCAAGAGAGTTGGCAGTTTTTCAAGGAGACATTATTAAGGGCACAGGAGCAAACTATTCCACTGCATAGAAAAGGCAGAAATTATGACAAGAGATCACATGCTTTAACCAGTATATTACCAGTGACCTGAAACTCAAAAAAGTCCTACAAAAAGCGAAAACTAGATCATATTACACTAGTATGTAGAGACACCAATGTAAACAAACAATACAAGTATGAAGGGACAAAACAAGAAAGAACAAGGCACAAAATGAGATTAAACTAGCTAAAGGCATAAAAGATAACAACAAAACATCCTGAAAATATTGTAGAAGCAAGAAGGAAGGCCAAGGACGGGTTTGGCCCATTACTCAATGGCAGTTGGGGCAGATGAAGAAATGGTAGAAGTAGGGAAAGAAATACTTGCTTAAACAAATTACATGTCTTCAAACCATCAAGGTCTAATGAAGTACAGCCTAGACTACTAAAAAGGAGATATCTGAGTCATTAGCAATTATCTTTGAAAAGCCATGAAAGATGGGAGAGATTCTAAGTCCGTTGTTTCCATTTTGTATGTATGCAAACTAATTGCTCCTTCCTGTCTGAGGTACTTTGCATTTGTCTTTATTGAATTTCATGTTATTTATATTTGATCATTTCTCCAGATTATATATGCCAGATATTAGGCCAATATAGTACCTGTCTATAAAAAAAGAGGAATAAGGACAACTCTGAGGAATTACACCCCAGTTAGGTTAGCTTTAGAACTTGGCAAGAAAATGAAACAAAGAATTAAGCAATGTGAAAGCATCGAGATGATGATAAGGTAATAATTAAGAATCAGCATCAATTTTTCAAGGACAAATCATATGAAACCAACCTAATAGCTTTCTCTGACAGAGTAACAAGACTTGTGGATAGCGGAAGGCAAAAGATGTGATATATCTTGGCTATAGTAAGGCTTCTGATACTACCTCACATGACTTTCTCATAAACTAGAGAAACAACCAGGTGATGCTACTATAAGTCAGATGCATAAATACTTGGAAAACCATTATGAGAGAATATTTATGAGTAGTTCACAGTCGAGCTAAAGGGACACATCATGTAGGGTACCGCAGAGACCAGTTTGGAGTCCAGTTCTGTATCTTCATCAATTATACATAATGGCATAGAGATTGCGTTTACAAAGTCTATAGAAGATACCATGATGGGAGGGTTTGCAAGTGATTTGGAGGACAGGATTAATATTCAAAATGATCTGGACAAACCGGAGAAATGATCTGATATAAATATTATGAAATCCAATAAAGACGAATGCAAAGTACCTCAGACAGGAAGAAACAGTTAGTTTGTAAACATACAAAATGGAAACAACTGTCTAAGAAAAAGTACTATGGAAAGGGATCTGGAGTTCACAGTGGATAAGTGAAATATGACTCATCAGTGTAACACTGCTGCAAAGAAGAAGAAGAAGACAATGTTCTGAGCTGTATTAGCAGGAATGTTGTAATCAAGAGACACAAAGTAGTTCTACTGTTATACTCCATGCTGATTAGACCTCACCTGGACTATTTTGTCCAGTTCTGGGCACCACATTTCAGAAAAATTGTGAACAAATTGGAGAGAATCCAGAGGAGAACAAAAAATGATTAAAGGACTAGAAAATATGACCTATGAGAGAAGAATGAAAAATAATGGGTTTGTTTAGTCTGGAGAAGAGAAGAATAAGAGGGGATATGATAACAGCTTGCAAGAACATACAAGGTTGTTATATGAAAGGAGGTAAATTGTTCTCATTAACCTCTGAGGATAGGAAAAGAAAAAAAATGGCTTAAATTATAGCCAGTGCGGTTTGGGTTGCACATTGGGGAAAAAAATAAAACTTCCTAACTGTCAGGGTGGTTAAGCACCATAATAAATTGACTAGTGAGGCATGGAATCTCAGTCACTGGAGATTTTTAAGATCAGGTTAGACAGTGATAGTCCCTTTGATAGTCCCTACAATTTTATCATTAAGCCTTGAAGAACTTCTTCAAGAACAAACAGTTGTTCAGAGAATGTCTTCTTACTTTTAAAGAGGTCACTAGCAGAATTTATGTGGATCCAGTTGTTAAGCCACATTTTTGTTCAATCCCAATCCACCTCCCTGTGCCAGGTGCCCTAATTTTAACCAATAGCTGGACTTGTTACAGACAGTTTGTATAACCAAATATGCCCAGTTCTCAGACTGGGCTGCCTCTATTGCCCCCATTTGAAATCAGATTGGGGATGAAGATGTGCAGAGCTATGAGGTCATGATCAACCATGTGGACAAGTTCAATGCGTATCCAGTCTGAAGGGGTGAAGGCATGTATGCTACCTTATCTGGGGGGAAAACCTTCACAAAAATGATTTAAATAATATATGCCACCAACACGTTCTGCACAATAAATCTAAATCCTACTTACCAATTAATATTCCCTAAAGCGTATCTTGTTGCAATTACCTCCCATTCATCATCTCTGGGTATTTTTCAAAGAGTGATGGACAATTTTATTCCAAGGCATGCCACATGTCTCTGTACATCTTAATGATATCTTTATAACAAAGGAATCTAAGTGAGAACAGCTGAAAACCTTGGAGTGAGCATACAAAAGTTGGCTGATGCAGATATGCATCTTAATAGGGAGAAGTGTGTTTTTCAGGCTGCTGAAGTAATTTATCTATGATGCAAAATTGATATAACTGACTTACATCCAATAGAGGAGAAGTTAACAGCCATTGTTGAGGCAATACCTGAGGTCGGTGTTCAAACTCAAATTCTTTTTAGGCCTTCTAAATTTACCAAACTTGACATTTCACAAACAGTAACAGAAAGGAATAAAATTTCAGTGAAGTCAAAAGCAAACACCAGCTTTTGTGAAGCAAAGAAATTGCTAAATTCTTAAAAACTTTTAGTTCATTATGATAGAAAGACCCAGTATTTTCTTGTGACATCTCAACACATGGGCAGGAACAGTACTAGCATACTTTATGTCAGATAGATCTGAGTGTCCTAACAATTATGCATTAAGGTGCTCCAAAAAAACCCGCCCAACCCTCAGCTAAAAAGAGAAGGGCTAGCTGTGGTTTGATGTGTGGTAAAGTTCCCTATTTACCTACATGACAGGCATTTTTGTTATACACTGACAACAAAACACTTCAAAGTGTCCGTTTTGGTAAAAACAAACCTTTACACCACAGACCATCAGCCAGAATTCAGAGATTGGCTCTTACCTTATCAGTTTATTAGTTTGATTATAAACCTGGAAAAGTATTGGGTAATCAGAATTCTCTGCGTAGACTCATCTTAAAAGATAGCCCACCCAAAGTGCCTTCTTACTGAACTACCATCCACTTCTCTGTCACAGCACAACTAAAAAAGAGCTAAACAAAGAGAAAGAAACCCATTATCATCTTGAGTGCTGAGAATGGTTACAGGTGGCTGGACAGCAAGATTAAGGACAGGACTGCTACCTTATTCCTCTTGAAAGGAATCTTTAGGGGTATGTCTACACTATAGAGAAGATCCTATAGAGAAGATTAAAGCTGCCATTATTGATCTTCTAAGATTCAAATTAGTGGTCTAGTGAAGACATGTTAATTTGAATGGAGAGGGGTGCTCCCTTGATGCCAGCAGTCCTTTTTCCACAAGGAGTAAGGGAAGTCGAAGGGAGAGTGCTCTCCCTTTGAATCCTGCAATGTGAACAGTGCCAAAAGTTGAGTTAAGGTACTTTGACTTCAACTATGTAATTAATGTAGCTGAAGTTGCATATCTTAATTCGACCTTATCCCATAGTGAAGACATACCCTACGTGTCCAGGAAGAGTGCTTATTATTAGGGTCACAGGTGACCGTGCTACAGTAAGCAGGCCATTAGTGTTGAAGTTGTTTATTTGGAGCACATCTTAGCATTGTATTCAAGAAGGGGATCACACAGTTATGTGTTGTGGTTAGAAATGGATTGGAAAATTGAAACTGTTGTTTGACAATGTGTGATTTGCCAATCCATCTGCCATGCTCTATCAACAGTTTCTCTGCACGCAAGGGAGAGGCCTCAGCCATTCTAGATAAGGCTTTATGTGGACTATGCTGCTCCATTTATGGCAAAATATTTTAATAATAATTAATGTTCATTAAAAATGAATTGAGGTACACACAACGCCCTCCTCTACCGCCCAAGCTACAAATGGTAACCTCAACTTACATTTATGGATTGTCTGAGGCAATGGTGTGTGACAGTGGCAACCAGTTCACTTGTGCTGTATTTCAGAAATTTATTAAAAAAAGGCATCAGACACATTAGAATTGTGTGATACCTACCTTCTTCAAGTGGATGAGTCTGTGAAAATCATGAGAGAGGAGAAGAAAATGGCATGTGGTAGCATAGAGGCCAAGCTAGCTAGTCTTCCTTTCTAATATTGCACGACACTTCATGACACAGCAGGAAAGTCATGTGAAGAACAATTAATAGGAAGGAAACTAAGAATTCATCTGGTTTCTCTACATGTGATGAAGCTGCTAAAGTGAAAGCAAAGCAGGTGACACAGACAATATGTAATGCTGTATGAACATTACCTAGCATTGGACGCAATACTCCAGATGTGGTTTCACCAGTGCCGAATAGGGGAATAAGGTCAAGGTCTCCTCTACAGTGTAGAGTGTAATAAAAGAACGATTGTAAAATTCCTACTCAAGGTTGAAACATTTCACTGAAAATCACTTTGAGCAACATAAGCTGCCACTTTTTCACACTGACCTCTGAGCAAAACACACATCTCTGCAGCCATTGTGAACACGATGAGTTTTGGGGAAGGGGAAAAGTGGGATGAGGGGTGTGCATAGGAGCATAAGAAAGTACAGTCCTGTCTTGTGCTCCATGTTTGTATGGAAATAATTCTAATGATGTCCCACTTTTGTCCATAGGCTGGCATCACTCTTGCTGATATGTCACTCCTGAGAGTAAGCAGGGAAACCAAAGCTCTGATTGTGGATGCTAGTGGGGGTTGCCCCCTTCCTTATGCAGCCCAGCTCTTTGTCACCTTGCTTCCTGCAGTACTGATTGAAGAATGGTTTGGGAGAATATCATACCACAAAGATGGGGAAATGGCAGTACTGACATGGAATCTTCCAGAGAAAATTAATTAGTACCTCAAGCAAAATTTGCAGAACATCTCACTGCAGGATTCATTTGACATCTCGGTGTGCATCAACAACCCTGTTCGGACACAGCATCTAGCTATGCAGGGTTAAGCCAGCTCGCAGAAACATATCCAGCCTCCTTCATTTCTGTGACTCCTTTTCCCACCCCCGGTGGAACTCCATAAGGAGAAAGGGGTTTGGGCAACAAAACTTGCCAGTGTAGGCATGCTCTGACACATTCTCCTAATGTTGGAAGGGAGAGTGAAAATTACTTTAAAAATGTCCTAGTTTGGGATTTGGAGATGAAATTTGAGGGGAGAAGCTGCAGAGGTCTGAACTGGTATCAGAATTGTGATATAAAGCCACTTTTACCACATACACTAACTTCAGTCCTATTGAAGGAGCACAGCTTGGCCATGCCAATACATGGGGTTCAATATGTTTATATTTATTATGGACAGTTTAAAATTTAAATATTAATTTCCTTATTCTAAGTGACTGTAAAAACAGGACAAGAAAATTTCATATCTCTTGGATTTTTGTTTAAACATTCTCTATTTTATTTTACTCTACAGTAGATTTTATTCTATTCTACTCTATGGTATCCATTACTGGCATCAGATTTTTAGAATTACTTTGGTCTAAAAGGTATTATAGATACTGTAACTTTGCTTCACTGCCACAGCATACATTGAGTAGCTCCAAAATGCAGTGCAAATCTCTTGGATGGAATAACATAAAATGAAATGGGGGGTTATTTAGTTTATTTATTGGGCTTGGGATATATATTATTAAAATGAATAGCTGTGCCAATTTAAAGTACTTGAAAGTAATTCAGAAACTTGAAATTGATGTATTACCAGTTTGTGAATAGCATGCATATTTTATCCTTGACAACACTTCCAAATGTAATAATAGATTTGGATCACTTGCTAACTTTCTACATTAAAAATAAACTTTCTTCATTATATTAGCATCTGATCCAAAAGAAATGCTTTTGTAACAGATACCTGACATATCACACAGCACATTTTTCCTATGGGGACATTCCAGGAGCCAAGAATCATGAAGAAATCCCCCCCCCCCCCAGTTGACCTGTTATACCATCTTTCTCATCCTTTTGCACCACATGAAACTAACTGAGATTCTAATTGAATTCTAATTGAAATGCAAAGTGCAAAGTAAAGTATAGACTCAAAAACGGATTCTTTGTATCATTGAAGCCAAAGGTAAAAATCCCTTAAATTGTGTACATTTAGAAACGTTTCATTGTATGTGAATAGCTCTCATTTTAAAAAAATCAACTGCCCTTAGAAGATTAACAAGGCCCAATAAACTACAAATATATCATACCTACCCTTGGGAATTCCAACTGATTACATTTCAATCTCCATACCAACCTCATAGCAACAATATTATCTTCCCAGAGTTGTAGTCAAAGACTCAATAGCAAAGGAAATTACATTTATAGTACAACTGGTTGGTCAGAAATTTTCCAACAGAACATTTTTCCATCAGAAAATGTCAGTTTGTTGGAAGTTTAGCAAAACCATGTCAATGCTGATAAATTTTCACTTAAAGAAATAATGAAGCTGTATGATAATGCTGAATTGTCCCATTTGGCCTTTCTAGAATGGAGTATTTGGATTTTCCATTTTCAAATTGCATTTTTTTCATTTTTAAGAATTGCATATTCTATAAGAGAATATAAAACTTGAAAAGGCAAAATGAGGATGAAAGGTTTCACTCTGGAAGCAAAACATTTCAACTGGAATTTCACGCCTCCCCTGCACTTCATTTACAAATTTCTGCATTTCCCACAGAATGGTTCCTGCCCAGCTCCAGGCTCTAGTGCTGACTATTCTCACACAGGAGTTCTCATGAAAATCCTTTCAATCTAATACAGGCTGTCTTTCCCATAATTGTATGTAATGGGTATTCACAGCAGGGATCGCTATGAATACTGTGGTAATGCTAACTTCCCACAAATGAAAAATATAATGATTTAATTATGATAATCACGGTACCCAAACACTGATTATGATTGCATCTGTTGTGTCCAGCTCTGAGTACAGCACAGCATAGAGCCACCTGGCTCCATTGGTAGCACTTGGAGACTTTGTGCATCAAGAAAGAGCTTATGCCAGCAGCAGAAGTAAGAACAGGACTCATTTGCTCTAATTTATGCCAGGACTGTGGGCTGAAGACCAGAGGGCAACAGTTGATTTTCTGCAGCCACCACTTTGCAGTGTATCCAAGTTCAGCTAGGACATGGTGGAGAACTGGGACCTGCTTCTGCTTCTTACATCACCCCCTCTCATTCCCCCCTCCTCCACATACACAGATACCTGTGCACTGATTCTCATCCACAATGAAACAAAAAAGATTACATACAATGTTGGAACAACATTTTTCTATAAAAATGTCATTGCCCATCAATTGTTATCTTTCAGTGCAGAGGAAAACTACCTGAAACTAATAAGGAAAGTGGCTGTTAATAAAGCCTTTTCAATTATCCTTTACAAGCTTAGCACTACATAACAGTTCTTTGCCACAAAAATGGAATATTTAGTATTTGTTTCTGATTTCCTTTTGTGCTAGCATGGTATCTTTTCTGAAGTATGAATAGCAAATCCCTGTCTTATAGGTTATCTACTTTGTTTCTCAATGGATTAATTAAGAGAGTAAATTCTGCTGTATTGGTCCGTCCAGTCAATGCTTCCAAACCATTTAGTTTGTTTTGTTGCACAGAATTATTTAGACTACCATTTATTTCAAGTAAAAAAAAGAAGCTGTATCTCTCTTTTACATTTTGGCTGCGTCTAGACTGGCATGATTTTGCGGAAATGCTTTTAACGGAGAAGTTTTTCTGTTAAAAGCATTTCCTCAAAAGAGCGTCTAGATTGGCACGGGTGCCTTTGCACAAAAAGTGCTTTTGCGCAAAAGCATCCGTGGCCAGTCTAGATGCGATTTTGCGCAAGAAAGCCCCAGTCACCATTTTTACCATCGGGACTTTTTTGCGCAAAACAGTTCTTACCTGTCTACACTGGCCCTCTTGCACAAGAATACTTGCGCAAGAGGGCTTATCCCTGAGCGGGAGCATCATAGTATTTGCACAAGAACACTGACAATCTTACATTAGATTGTCAGTGTTCTTGCGCAAATTCAAGCGGCCAGTGTAGACAGCTGGCAAGCTTTTGCGCAAAAGCAACTGCTTTTGCGCAAAATCTTGCCAGTCTAGATGCACCCTTTGATTTTTCTTTGTTTCTACAAGACTAAGGGTACGTCTACACTGCAAGCTTATTTTGGAAAAAGATATTCTGGGAGATATCTTCCGGAAAAGCTTATTTTGAAATAAAGTGTCCACACTACAGGGAAGCCTCCAAATTAGTCGGAGGTAGGCTTCCCTAATGTGGATGTGCTATTTCAATCTAGAGTCCCAGGAGGCACTGGGGAGGAATAACTTAGAATGGCCCTGGTGATGAACTATTTTGACATAACAGCAGTGGAGCGTCCACACACACTGCCTTCCAAAAAAGCTTTTTCAGAAGAGGCGTTATTCCTTGTGGAACGAGGTTTACCAATGTCAAAAAAAGCCCTACGTTATTCTGATTTTCTTTCGAAATATGTAATCGATATGTGGATGCTCGTATTGTTTTTCCAGAATAATGGCTGTTATTCTGGTATAATGGTGCAGTGTAGTCTCACCCACACATGCTTGTGCCATATTATCATCTCTTCTATGACTCTGCTCACACAGTTTTAATATAATTAGTGCCACAGTTACATATCCTGATTCTCTCTTTTTGTTAAGGAAATTGGTGATAAGTGCCTAAAATAATATGGTTATCACAATGATCACTAATATGAACTACAATCATTTTTTAATTAATAAGTTAGGATAATAATATTCTATATTGTTATATACAGTCACTACAAATTAATATTTTACAATTAGGTGAGGTTTTAAACAGATTATATTTCAACTCTATGATATCTGTTCCATTATGCTATAGACATGGATTCTGAATTGCATCTTTATCCTACTGAAGTTAAAGCAAAATAGTGCAGGTCTAATTCTCCATTGCCTTCATCTTGTGTAAACATTTACTCTTGTGTAAAGTAGATGTCATTTTATGCGCAATACAGTCAAACTGAATACACTGAAACTCATATAATTTCCTATTTGATCAGTTTAAATGACATAAGCATAGCTTTACATTTAATACTCTCATGTTTTTGCTAGTTACCACACAGACATAAACACACACACACACACATACATGCTCTCTCTCTCACACACACACATACACACATTGTATACACATGCACAAATTGTTCCATATAAATATACTGAAATAAAATCAGTATGATGTAACACCATAAAAGTTATATCAGACTAGTTTTGTCCCAGTCTATTTATATGTGTGTATATGTACATGTACACAAAATTACATTAATCCCACTGTATTTCAATTGACTTTTATGGAGTTACATCAGACCAGTTTTATTCCAATATATTCAAGTTCTAAATCCTGTTGTGTCCTTGTAGAGACATGACATGAGGAAAAATGTATACTATTGAAATATAGGGCCAGATGTATGGCTTGAGTAAATTGGCATAAGTTCATTGAAACTAATTTACATCATTTGAGGATGTGGCTCAGAGTCTGAATAGTTTTACATTGAAGACATAAATATATATTATAGGGCTGATCAGAAAGCCAACATTTTATCCACCAAAACTATTCAAATCAATAAGAGTTGTTTATAATTTTTCAGGGGTTTTGTTTGTTTGTTTATTTGTTTGGGGTTTTGGTTTATTTTGTTTTCCACTAGAAGTTTCAAACTAATCTCAGATGTTTTCTCCCAAAACTGGGGAGTATGTAGTTCAAATCACTGGGGGGACTAATTATTTCAAAATCGCAATGTTGGAGCATCCACACTAATGCTATTTTGAAATAACTATTTCAAAATTAGTGTTATTCCCCAAGGAAAGCAGGAGTACAGATTTTGAAATAAGTGGCCCATTATTTTGAAATAATTGGTTTGATAGTATAGGTGCTCCTCTTAGAAATGTGACTTAAGGGGGGTTATTTCAAACTAATGCCCTAGTGTAGACCAGGGCTACATGTGTCCAGACATGCTGTTGTGTCATAACTCTCCTATTGACACTGAAACAGCTTGAAGTGTGTCTCAAGATGTACACTGTGCGCGTATTTCAAAATAAGCTATTTTGGAATAAAAACTCCAAAATAGCTCATTTTGAAACAGAGCATCCACAAAACAAATGCCCTTCAAAATAGCGCAGAGCTATTTCAAAATAGAGTGTCCATACTTATTGGAGCCTGAATTGCATTTAAGGCCCCTGGAAGTACTTTGGGCAGGGCATCAGGACTGCAGTCATTTCCTATAGCTGCTGCCTGAGGATAGCTGAGGCTCATGCTTAAAGTGACACACCTGTACAGTTGTGTCTTAGGCTCTTCACTTTTACTCACCTCCTTGAAGGGCCAACAAACTCATCTCACTGTGTGCTCTGGTTGTTCTTCTCCCATGGAGCCAGACCTGCTGGAAAGCAGTCGCTCTGAGTATGTCTACACTAGCCCCCTAGTTCGAACTAGGGAGGCTAATGTAGGCATTCGAACTTGCAAATGAAGCCCAGGATTTAAATATCCCGGGCTTCATCTGCATGTTCCCAGGCGCCGCCATTTTTAAAGGTCCCCTAGTCCGAACTCCGTGCCCGAGGCTACACGCGGCCTGGAGTAGGTAGTTCGAATTAGGGGGCTAGTGTAGACATACCCTCTTAGACCTGCTATTGCACCTCCTGGTGCAGTTACTGCAGGCTGCCCTCGTGGGTCTGCAGGGCCAAGACCCGCCACTCCCTGAGAGGCATCTCCTCACCTCTCACCACATGCTGCTCATGCAACACAGCCCCTCTTACCCTCGCCTGCACACTGTGTGCTGCTGCTTCTGGCGACAGGACACCAGTTCCGACTGGTGGGACCGCATCATCATTGAGCAGTGTGATGACCAGCAATGGCTCCAGAATTTCTGCATGTGGAAGGACACTTTCCTAGAGCTGTGCGAGTGGCTCACCTCTGCCTCAGGTGACACAACACCAACATGCAACCCAATGTCCACCTCTAGAAGTGGGTCGCCAACCCTCCCCGTCCCCGGAAGCTCACCATGCTGGACAGCTACTGCTCCATCGGAAACCAGTTTGGCATGGGGAGATCAACTGTTAGGGCACAGGTATGATTCTCTTACAATTGTCCCAGGAGAGTAGTGAAGCACTGGAATGGGGTTCTCTCAGGAAGGAGGGGATGGTGTAAGCTCCCTCTCTACAAACTTTTTCAGTCCCACCTTCACAAAGCTCTGCCAGGGATGGGGTAAGTGGGGGATGGTCTTGGTGTGTGGGAATGGGGGTTGGGCTTGGGGAACTCCTGAAGGCCCTGTTTGTCTCCTTTACAGGTGGGGAGGGCCATCTACACCATCATGCTGTGCAGGGTCATCATTCTGGGCAATGTGGACCCTATCATCTTTGGCTTTGTCTCCATGGGATTTCCCAACTGCGGGGGGGGAGGGGATTATCTACACCCACTTTCCCATCCAGGTCCCTGATCACTGGGCCTTTGATTATATCCACCAGAAGAGTCTTTTCAATTGTGCTGCAGAGCCTTGTGGATGACCAAGGCCAATTCACCGACATCAATTTCAGGTGGTTGGGAAAGGTGCACGACTCCCACATATTCCGCAACTCCAGCCTCTACCAGAAGATGCATGCAGGCACATTTTTCCCTGATTTCACCACCAGGGTCAGGGATGTGGAAATGCCCATGTGCGTTGTGGGAGACACAGCCTGTCCTCTGCTCCCCTGGCTTAGGAAGCCCTACACTGGACACCTTGACCTTTAGAGGGCCTGCATTGTTGTGGAGGGTGCCTTCAGCCATCTCAAAGGGAGATTTCGCTTTCTCCTCACCTGCCTAGACCTTGGTCAGTGGAATGTCCCTCAAGTGACAGTGGTCTACTGTGTCCTCCACAATATGTGTGAAAATAAGGGAGGGGAAACGTCAGGGTGGGGGAGGAGAGGCTGACCAGCTCTCAAAGGCCTTTATCTAGCAGGCTGATTGGGGGTCTGTGCACATCCGAGAGGCCCAGATGGAGAGTTTCAGACAAGGACACCTATGAGAATCTTTCCAAGCCCTCCCCACAAGGGACCTCTGCGGTGTCCCCGTGTGCCTTTCCTCCCTTATCCCTCCCTTCCCCGCTCTCCCTTCCCCTTTTCCTCCCCCCTCACTCTCTCTAGCTGATAAAATAAACAAGACTTTTTTTTTGAACAATAAACTCTCTGTAATTTTTAATTGTGGGGGGAGGAGAGGGGGAAGTGAAAGGGGGAAGAAGCAGGAGCTGGGGCTCAGAAATGGGTCTGGGCAGTTGGTCCCATCACCTCTTGTGCTGGGCCCTTGGTGGCCATGGAGGGGGCTAGGTGGAGAAGCCAGAGGAGCAGGAGTGGGAGTGGGTCCATGGGGGATTATGGAAGGGGCAGGAGTAGGGAGGACTTGGGGAAGAGCAGCAGCGGGAAGTGGGGGTTGGGAAGGAGCAGGCGTAGAGGGGGTGGGTTCTGCACCGCTCAATCATGGCGACTAGGTGGCAGACAGTGGCTCTGTATGCCATGCATATGCTCCAGACCTCCTAGAACAGCTCCTGTTAGGGTGGAGCAGTGCAGCTCCCAGTTGGTACAGCGCTCCTCCATGTCCACAACAAATCTATGGTCTTGCTGCTCCAGAGACCACTGTAGGAACAGAGGCAGGCTATGTGTTCCCGCTTGAGATCGTTGCAGGTTTGGCAGCGCATGCAGATCTTCTGGTATTGGGATGCTGGCATGGGACATTTGGCTCATGCCACACTCACAGCTGAACAATGATAAGGGCAGCCATCCCAGCCATCCTGAAGCCTAGCCCTCATCTCTGAGCTGACACTGAAAGTTCTTAGGTCAAATGAAGGCAATGTGCTTCGAGCAAGGCCATCTGAGGCAGAGAAAGTGGGCCCTTTCCTGCAGGGGCACAGATGTCCCATCAGGAGCCTTGCTACTCCTATTCCCCAGGGGACTAGCAGGCATGGAAAGGTGCCAGTCAGGCCAGGAGCCTACAGGTGGGAGTGGGGGTAGGGGGGCAACAGAGCAGCTCAGCTTCCCTCTGAGCTATGCACATGCCAGGTCCAGCACTGGCAGCTTCCCACAGGGAGAGGACTTGTATCCTGCCCTCTGGAGGAGAAAGGGGAGGGTGTTGGGGGGAAGTGTGTGTGAGTGGCAGACATTGATTGCTGGGGAGGGTGGTACTGGGGTCTCCTCCTCTTCCTCCCCATCTCAGCAAGCTCCTCTGGACTGGTGTTCTCTGCCTCACCACACTTTCCCAGGAGTGGATGCTGCCCCAAGAGTGGGGGTATTACTGTGTGTAGCATTTCTGTGGGTGTCCCTCTGACCCAACCTCCTTAGTGGTGGCTTATGATGGGAAGGTGTCCCACTATAGGATCAGGAGTAAGGCAGGTCTGTGCAGGAACCCTATAATCAGGAGTGCAAGGTTCCTTTGTGGCAACCTCATTGCAGCTGTGTGCTCTGGACTGGCACTCAATGTGCTCCCATGTGCACAGGCTTCTGTGTGATCCCCAGGCCGGGAAGGCCAGGTGAGGAGCACGCAGCCCTTCACTGCCCACCATTGCCCCCTGTGTATGTCTAGGAAAAGTAATAGAACTCACCTGATGGACCTTACCTAGATTCATCCAATCCCTGGGTGATATTCTGGGAGGGGGTAAAAGCTCCAGAGCCAGGATGACCTCCTGGTTGTCAGGCATTGTGTCCAGGCTCGTCTCTTCATCTTCCTCCTACTCTTCCTGCACCTCCTCCTCATCCACAGCCATGCCCTCTGGGACATGACAGAGGGTGTCTCCAGCCCAGAGTCCACAACAGGGGGGGTAAGGAACTGACCCCTCTCCCAGGATGTGGTGGAGCTGATCAAAATAGGGGTAGGTCTGGGGTGCCACCCCTGAGCAGGAGCTGCTCTTAATGGCCTTCATGTAGGCCTGACTCATTTCCTTGACCTCCATCTGCACCTTTTCCTGGGTGCGTCTGTGTCAATTCTGGACCAGGCTGTCAGCCATCTGACTATAAATGTCCACATTCCTGCATCTGGCAGATATCCTGGAGGTTAGCCTCCCCTCCCCAGACTTCAGTGAGATCCAGGATCTCCACACCAGACCAGGAAGTGAATCTCTTATTTTGTCCCCAGGCAGGAGCTTGAGAGCTGGCTGCTGATTCCCTTGCAGCCATGGAAGGCTTGGTAGGAGCATGGGGCAGAGAATGCTGTGAAGGCTGCTGGTGTATGGTGCAGGGCTAGCAGGGCTTTCCTTGTGCCACAAGCCCTTTCCCCTGTGGCTGCAGCTTTAAGTGCAGGACACTGTGGCCACGCAGGCAGGTGTGAGAATTCCTGGAGGCTACTTATCTTGCAATAAGCACAGCGGTCCTGTCTACACACACCCTATTTCGAAACAGCTATTTCAAAATAGGCATTATTCCTCATGAAATGAGGGTTACATATTTCGAAATAAGAAGGCCATTATTTTGAAATTATTTTGAAATAACAGGCTTGCTGTGTAGACACTCAATTTGTTATTTCAAAATAATGCTGCAGTGTAGATATGCCTTAGGAGTATACATGCCGTATTAACCAGCTTTCCTGAGGGGTGTGGATAAGTACATGAAATGGCTATGGCATAACCCCATTCTCAATCCACGTTACAATGTGAATGGGATAAGGGTGAGATAGCAGGTCTCAAGCTTCATAACGGCAGAGATGCTTAATGACTTCTTTGTTTCGGTCTTCACCGAGAAGTCTGATGAAGGAATGTCTAACATAGTGAATGCTACTGGGAAGGGGGTAGGTTGAGAAGATAAAATAAAAAAAGAAGTTCAAAAGCACTTAGAAAAGTTAGATGTCTGCAAGTCACCAGGGCCTGATGATATGTGTCCTAGAATACTCAAGGAGCTGATAGAGGAGGTATCTGAGCCTTTAGCTATCATTTTTTGGAAAATCATGGAAGACAGGAGAGATTCCAGAAGACTGGAAAAGGGCAAATATGGTGCCCATCTATAAAAAGGGAAATAAGAACAACCCAGGAAACTACAGATCAGTCAGTTTAACTTCTGTGCCAGGAAAGATAATGGAGCAAGTAATTAAAGAAATCATCTGCAAACACTTGGAAGATAATAATGTGATAGGGAACAGCCAGCATGGATTTGTAAAGAACAAATCATGTCAAACCAATCTGATAGCTTTCTTTGATAGGATAATGAGTCTTGTGGATAAGGGAGATGTGGTGGACGTGCTATACCTAGACTTTAATAAGGCATCTGATACGGTCTCGCATGATATTCTTATCAATAAACTTGGCAAATACAACTTAGATGGGGCTACTATAAGGTGGGTGCATAACTGGCTGGATAACTGTTCTCAGAGGGTATGTCTACACTACAGCGTTATTTCAGAATAGCTTATTTTGAAATAGTTATTTTGAAATTAGTCATTTCGAAATAACGCGTCTACACACACAAAATGCATTTCGAAATAGTGTTTTGCTATTTCGAAATAGTGCATCCACACTAAGTGGACGCTGAAACGCATTTAAGGCCAGCCAGAACCAGGTCCGGCAGGGCATCATGTCAGGAGTTACTTTGTGTGGCTGATGCCTGAGGCTATCTGAGGTCTGTGCTTAAAGGGACCCACCCTGGACAGCCTGTTCTCAGGTTTCCCTGCTTGCTTACCTACCTCAATGAGGGACAGCAAAGCATTTTGTCTCTGCATACGCTGGTTGCCCTCACTTGGGGCACCTCAGCACTCTGCAACATGGAGCCAGAACTGCCCCTGGACACTCTGGTGCTTCTTGTGGACACGTTGCTGCGAGTCTGGATTCACTTTCTGCAGGCTGCCATCCGGGAGGTCCATCGTGGGGGCTGTCTGTATCCAGGAGGCCCTGTGGGAGAGCTTCAACCCTGAGAAGCACTAAGAACCTCCCTGGTCTGCCCCACTGGGGGCTTGTGCCTCGTTCCTCCCTCACGTCCTTCCACTTACCCCTCCCTAACTCCCCTTCCTGATGTCACATAAAATACATGTATTTTCATGAACACAAACTCTCTTTATTTAACAAAACTGGGGGGGAGGGGAATGAAATTCTTGTGTGACTGGGGAAAGGAGGCAGGAGAGGGGAAGAGAGAGGGTGGAAGAGGGGAGGGGGAAACCTGGGAGGAGGGAGCTGGAAGGGGGAAACAGGGGGGAAAAAAGGGGAGGGGAAGCTCAGGGCTCAGGGTTGGGGGTCTCGCCGGACCAACTTGATATTCATGCTAACCTGCTCCTGGGTTCGCATGTGGCCTTTGGTGGCCAGGCTGGCAGCTATCCTGACATAGATGGCTGAGTTCCTCCGTCAAGTGCAGAGATCATGGATGTTGGAGGCATCCCACCCAAACCTGAGTAAGGTCCACCCTGGACCAGGAAGGCTCCCGCCTTCTCCAGGCCCTGGAAGGCTCCTGGGAGCTGACAGACTGCTCCTGGGGAGCAGTGGAAGGCTGGCTGCCAGTGGCTTGCTGGCTCATGTTTTGGGGCCACTGGGTCAGGTGCAGTGACTGCTGGCTCTGGGCTGGCAGGCTTGGAGCTGGCACAGGCACTGTGGCCAGAGTCAACCTCTTTAAGGTCTCCAGGATGGGGGGAGGGAGAGGAGTGTTCTTGGTTGAGGTTGGAGTGGCTACCAGTTCACCCTGGGAAGGCTGGAGGCCCCCTATTTCGATATAAGTGTCTACAAAGCACTTATTTCGAAATAGCTATTTCATATTTGGCATTATTCCTCATGGAATGAGGTTTACCAAATTTGAAATAAGCGCTCCACTATTTTGAATTAATTTCGAAATAGTGGTTTGGCTGTGTAGACGCTAGTAAAGTTATTTCGAAATAACTTTGCTGTGTAAACATACCCAGAGATTATTAATGGTTCACAATCTTACTGGAAAGGTATAACAAGTGGGGCTCCACAGGGGTATGTTTTGGGACCGGTTCTGTTCAATATCTTAATCAACTATTTAAATATCGGCATTGAGAGTACACTTATTAAGTTTGTAGATGATACCAAGCTGGGAGGGGTTGCAACTGCTTTTGGAGGACAGAGTCATAATTCAAAATGACCTGGACAAATTGGAGAAATGGTCTGAGGTAAACAGGATGAAGTTTAATAAGGACAAATGCAAGGTGCTTCACTTAGGAAGGAACAATCAGTTTCATGCATACAGAATGGGAAGTGACTGTCTAGGAAGGAGTACAGCGGAAAGGGATCTAGGGGTTATAGTGGACCACAAGCTAAATATGAGTCAACAGTGTGACGCTGTTGCAAAAAAAGCAAACATGATTCTAGGTTGCATTAACAGGTATGTTGTGAGCAAGACACGAGAAGTCATTCTTCTGCTCTACTCTGCGCTGATTAGGCCTCAGCTGGAGTATTGTGTCGCATTCTGGGCACCACATTTCAAGAAAGATGTGGAGAAATTGGAGAAGGTCCAGAGAAGAGCAACAAGAATGATTAAAGTTCTATTGAACATGACCTATGAAGGAAGACTGAAAGAATTGGGCTTGTTTAGTTTGGAAAAGAGAACATTGAGAGGGGGCATGATAGCAGTTTTCAGATATCTAAAAGGGTGCCACAAAGAGGAGGGAGAAAAATTGTTCTTCCTGGACTCTCAGGATAGAACAAGAAGCAATGGGCTTAAACTGCAGCAAGGGAGGTTTAGGCTGGACATTAGGAAAAACTTCCTAACTGTCAGGGTGGTTAAACACTGGAATAAATTGCCTAGGGAGGTTGTGGAATCTCCATCTATGGAGATATTTAAGAGTAGGTTAGATAGATATCTATCAAGGATGGACTAGACAGTACTGGGTCCTGCTATGAGGGTAGAGGACTGGACTCAATGACCTCTTGAGACCCCTTCCAGTCCTAGTATTCTATGATTCTATGATAGTCCCATTCCCACAATGCATTGTATCCATTTCTTCCTGACCTTGATACAATCTAAAAAGTTCCCCCTACCCAACTTTTTGTAGTGGTCATTATGCACTGCATTCACCACTTCTTACTTCAGTGCAAAATGCAGATTTACGGGTAACCATGGCCACAGCTTCAAGAGCATTTAGCTAGAGAATACCAGGGTTTTAATAAATATATGGATTGAATACAGTGTTTGCACAATTTTGGCGAGAGTAGCAGGAACATCCAACTGTGCAGAGACATTGCAAACAAGCTGGTATAATTAGTACAGCTGAATAGAAGATGTACCTCTATGTAGTGCAGGGACAAAAACGAAATCCTTGAAGGAAGGCCCATGACTCCAAAAGTCAGAAGAGGAAGGCTTCTGTCACAAGCCTTTTTATGAGAAACCTAACCTGTGCCCTCAAGGCTTCCCAGTACTGAGCATAAAATCATACTATTGTAGGACTGGAAGGGACCTGAAGAGGTCAGGATAGGTTTAAGTATTATCTCTAGACCATCCCTGACAGATGTTTGCCAAACCTGTTCTTAAAATTCTCCAGTGGTGGAGATTCTGCAATGCTTATCCAGTGCTTATCCACTCTGACAGGAAGTTTTTCCTGATATCCAGCCTAAATTGCCCTTAATGCAATTTAAACCCATTGCTTCTTGTCCTATGCTCCGGGTATGTCTACACTACAGTGCTATTTGGAATTAACTTAATTTGAAATAGTTAATTCGAATTAAGCTTATTCAAAATAACGTATCTATACACAAAAACTATTTCAAAATAGCATGTCCACACTGAGTGGACCCTGAGCTGAAGTTAAGGCTGGCTGGAACCAGTGCCGGCAGGGCATCAGTTTAGGACTTAGTGTGTGGGGCTGCTGCCTGAGGCTAACTGAGCTCCGTGCTTAAAGGAACCCTACCCCCACCCCGGACAGACAGTTCTCAGGGTTCCCCGCTTGCTTGTCTACCTTGATGAGGGACAGCAAAGCAGTCCTGTCTTGGAGTGCCCTGAGTGCCCGCACTCGGGACAGCACAGCACTTGGCCACATGGAGCCAGAGCTGCCCCTGGTCATGCCGGTGCATCTCGTGGGGTTGTTGCCATCAGCCCGGCTGCACTTGCTGCAGGCTGCCATCCGGGGGGTCCATCGAGGGGCTGTCAGGATCCAGGAGGCCCTGAGGGAGAGCGTCTACACTGAGGAGCCCTCAGAGCCTCCCCGGTCCTCACCACCGGGGGCTCATGCCCCATTCCTCCCTCACGTCCTTCCACTTACCCCTCCCTAGCCCCCCTTCCTGATGTCAAATAAAAGACACGTATGTTCAAAAATAGAAACTGGGTTTATTGAACAAAACTGGGTGGGGATGAACCTCTGGGGAGACTGGGAAAAGGAAGTGGGAGAGGGGAAGAGAGGTGGAAGAGGGGAGGGGGAAACCTGGGAGAAGGGAGCTGGAAGGGGGAAGCAAGGGGAAGAAGGGGGAGGGGAAGCTCAGGGCTCAGGTTTGGGAGGTCTCTCCAGACCAACTTGACTTTCATGCTAACCTGCTCTGGGGTTCGCATGTGGCCTTTGGTGGCTAGGCTGGCAGCTATCCTGCCATAGATGGCTGCATTCCACCGTCTAGTGCGGAGATCATGGATGTTGGGGGCATCCCTCCCAAACCTGAATAAGGTCCATGATCTCTACCCTGGACCAGGAAGGCACCCACCTTCTCCAGCCCCTGCCAGGCTCCTGGGAGCTGGCAGACTGCTCCTGGGGAGTGGTGGAGGGCTGGCTGCCAGTGGCTTGCTGTCTCATGTTTTGGGGCCACTGGGTCAGGGGCCCCGGTGGCCACTGCTGGCTCTGGGCTGGCAGGCTTGGAGATGGCACAGGCACTGTGGCCAGGGTCTACCCCTTTAATGGCTCCGCGGCTGGGGGAGAGGAGAGTAAGTTTTCCTGGTTGTGCCCAGAGTGGCCACCAGGGCTCCCTGGGAAGGGCTGGTGGACCACTATTTCAAATTAAGTGTCTACACAGCACTTAATTCGAAATAGCTATTTCGAATTTGGTGTTACTTCTCGTAGAATGAGGTTTACCATATTCAAAATAAGGGCTCCACTATTTCGAATTTATTTCAAAATAGCAGTTTGCCTGTGTAGACTCTATTAAAGTTAATTCAGAATAACTGCTGTTATTATGAATTAACTTTGTAGTGTAGACATACCCTCAGGCTACGTCTAGACTGTCATGATTTTCCACAAACGCTTTTAACGGAAAAGTTTTTCCGTTAAAAGCATTTGTGGAAAAGAGCGTCTAGATTGGCACGGACACTTTTCCCACAAAAGCACTTTTTGCGGAAAAGCGTCTGTGCCAATCTAGACGTGGTTTTGCGCAAGAAAGCCCCGATCGCCATTTTAGCCATCGGGGCTTTTTTGCGCAAAACAAATCTGAACTGTCTACACTGGCCCTTTTGCGCAAAAGCTTTTGCACAAAAGGACTTTTGCCTGATCGGGAGCGTCAAAGTATTTGCGCAAGAACACTGACAATCATACATTAGATCGTCAGTGTTCTTGAGCAAATTCAAGTGGCCAGTGTAGACAGCTGGCAAGTTTTTGTACTAAAGCAGCCGTTTTTGCGCAAAATCTTGCCAGTCTAGACGCAGCCTTTCAGAGATTAATGAAAACATTTTTTCTCTCTCCTCCTTGTAACAATCTTTTATGTACTTGAAAACTCTGTCTTGTCTTACCCATTTTTGTTGCCCTTCTTTGGACTTCCTCCAAATCAACCTCTTTGTTGAAATGGAGCACCCAGAACTGGGGACAATATGTCAGCTGAGGTCTAATCAGCAAAAAGTAGAGTGAAAGAATTAGTTCTCATGTCTTAATTATGATACTCCTAATAAAATGGTGTTTGCTTTTTTCCCCCACAATTGATTTATGTTTAGCTTGTGATCCGGTATGAAACACAGGGCCCTTTCTGTAGTATTCCTTACTAAACAGTCATTTCCCATTTTTTATGTGTGCAGTTGATTTAACCTCCTAATTGCAGTATTTTATATTTGTCCTTATTGAATTTCATGTCATTTATTTCAGACCTTTCCTCCAGTTTGTCCAGATCATTTTGAATTTTAATCCTATCTTCCAAATGACTTGAAACCTCTCCCACATTGGTATCATCTGCAAAGTTCATAAGTGTACTCTCTGTTCCATTATCTATATCATTGATGGATATGTTGAACAGGACCAGAGCTAGAACTGATTTCTTTGGGACCCAACTCATTATGCCTTTCCAGCTTTACTTTGAGCAACTAGCAACTACTCTCTGGGAATGTTTTTTCCAACCAGTCATGTACCCACCTTATAGTAGCTCCATCTAGGTTGTATATCAAAAGTGTGTATATGAGGAGGTCATGTGAGACATAATCAAAAGCCTTCCTAAGTCAAGATAAACCACATTTACCATTTCCCCCATACCCACAAAGTGTTACCCTGTTAAATAAAGTTATCAAGTTGGTGTGACATAATTTTCCATTACAAATCCATGCTGATCTTTGTTTATCACCTTATTATTTTCCAGGTGTCTGCAAAGGAATTGCTTAGTTTTTGCTCCATTATCTTTCCAGGTAATGAAGGCAAACTGATTGATTTCCAATTCTCTGGGTTGTCCTTATTTCCCTGTTTATAGATTAGCAGTATATTTGCCTCTTTCCAGTCCTCTGGAATCTCTCCTGTCTACCATGAATTTTCAAAAGTTGTCTCTAATAGCTCAGGTATCTGCTTAGTTCCTCCAGTATTCTAGGATGTATTGCTTCGGGCTCTGGTGATTTGAAGGCATCTAGCTTGTCAAAGTAACTTTGAACTGATTCTTTCCATATCTTAGTCTCTGGTCCTTTCTCATTTTTATTGCCATTCACCATGTTTGACATGCAATCACTACTAACCTTTTTTTGGTAAACATTAAAACAAAAAGTGATTTAGCACATCTTGCATTTCCATATTTTTTTGTCATTTCCTCTCCTCTCCCCCTTATTGAGTAATGGGCCAACCTTGTCCTTAGTCTTCCCCTGGGTTCCAATGTATTTGTAGAACGTTTTCTTGTTACCCAGTTCCTGTTAGATTGAAAGCAGTGTCGATCGGCTGCTGAGGTCCAAGAATCAGCTCTCGAACCACCTTCTCCTCCCCCTCCACTTGCAGCCAAGAGTATTACTGCAAATTAGCAGGTCTGTCAGGGCTCTTCCCCACTCTTGCACTCCAAGTGTAGAAGATGGGGCCCACAAAAGACCTTAAATATCTTGCTTCTATAGTCTCTGCTTACAAAAACTCCCCAGAGTCACAGGTTTACTGACTGTGGGAGGTAGCTACCACCAGCAAGCGATTTAACCCTGAAAAAATAGGAAGGAACACTTGAATTCCTTCCCCAGGGTACCCCAAGCTTTTTTGCCCCAACAGAGATTGAAAAAAGAAGCAAAAAGCACAGAAAAACAAACTATGTCTGATAGCTGACCTCCAAGGCAAGGCAGACACACACAGACCTCCTATTACCTGCCAGGACACAAGAATCAAATCATCACCTTGAAAATGATGATTTTATTAACAAAGGAAAAAGATATACTTGATAAAGTATACTTGGTTGTTAGGTGTTACAGAGCAACTAAGAAAAGAACAGATCAAACCCACAAAAATCATAGTTCTTCAGGTTGTAACTTAAAAGGTGAATGGGAGAGGGAAGGCATAGATTCACCCAGAGAAGTTCAACCAAATAACCAAAATAAGGAAAATACCCTGATCGCAGCTAAATACACCTTTTCCCTCTACTCACAATATGTGCTGATCTGTACTTCAATGCCCAGTTCACTCCCAAGTTCAATATTTTTTACAGGCATGGTAATTTTGATTACTGCATCTGCTCCCTCCATCCCTTAACATAGAAGACATACAAAGGAAGAGCAGACCAGTTATCTATATCCAATTCAAATTTCAGCACTGAATCCCACTGGTTCTTTTGGCCTTCTGCCAACGCCCAACGCCCTTGCTAGATACCTGAGTTTAACCCTTTAGTCACCTAGTGCTGGCTAGCACAAGGTCCATGACCCAACATCCCTCCATCCCAGCCAGTATGGTAATAGTGAGTCTCTGAGCATGACATGAATTGCAGTTACCAGCCCTTGCAATTACAGTTACCAGCCCTTGCAAAACCTCTTTTGACTCCAGGAGCCATCTTGCCTCAACTTTTCACCAGGTGGAAAAGACTAGGGTTAAGCAAACAGCTTAAATTGGGAGCATACTTTAGAGCTGATATTTTAGTAATTGGAAAAGCATTTTATTTTTTGGTTTTTAATATCTCGCCTTCTTACGCATATTACAGAAAATCAAATCTGGAAGATTGTGAAGGTGTATTTTTTTCATATGTTGCCTTAACAAATACGTTGCTTCCTGTAGGACATCAGCAAAATTGTGTTTTTATGTGATCTATGAAAGTTTCAATTGAGATAGATACTGAATTACTCGTACTTATTTCTTTTCTTTTTTAACAATTTGATCACCTATCTCACAGCATCATCAAAATTGGGATTTTATTTCACTATGTGTCTTTTTTTTTCCTGTCAATATCATACAGGAGTGAATTTAGGTATAAGAGTGAATTTAGGTACATGTCCTTAATGTGAATATTTCAGCCATTATGTGCCTCAAAGAGAACAATAACATTTCACCTTGTGCCTAATGCTTTCCCTGAATATACAAGTGTAAGAAAGAGACATCAATTCAGTAAGGCTAATGAGGAAATTAATTATTGCACTCCCTTCACCTTGGTATTGACCGCTAATTGTAAATGGTTTGTAATGTTGCCATGTTCCATCATGTGTTCATTTACTTTTCAATGTACTGTTGTGCATGGAAGAAAACAGAGCAAATTCACCTAACCTGAGTTAAACACACAAATATCTAAGTTCCCTTGTCCCTGAAAAGTGACATGATTTCTGCAGCTATTTTCACAAGTTACTTTACAATCATTCATTTATGTCATTGTAAATGTGAGAGGAGGACAAGTGCAAAGCTCTATGTTGACTTTTACTTTTAAGGATTAATTTCTCTTCTTTTCATTGCAGTGTGGGGACAGATCAAAGCACATATTATGAAGCACAACTGCATTTTAAAAGGTATTAATACAGTACACCAGGGGTTCTCAAACTTGTGATACCGCGACCCCCCGTCTCAATTGCTCGTGACCCCCCTCTCCATTGCTGCAACCAGCCTCTCAGTTGCTCACAACCCTCCTCTAAGTTGTTTGCAATCCCCCTCTAAGTTGCTCGCGACCCCCCCAGGGGGTCAGGACCCACAGTTTGAGAAACGCTGCAGTACACAATTCAAATGTGTGGAGTAAAGTTCATGACAGCTTTACTTAATGGCTCTAGTAGGACTATTTCAGTGTTGTATGTTCAGAATACTGCTATCCTACTTAGTCTCTGAAGAGTGGAAAACTGGGGAAACTGTTACGTGCATTACAAAACCCCAGACTCTAAATACTAAAGGTGTTTGTTGTTGCTGAAATGAGACATACATTTTGTATGTCTTATCATTGGAGTAAAAAATTTGGCGGAAGTGACTAGGAAAGTATTTCTCAATCTCTCCTACTGTTCAGAAGTATCTAAAGTTGTAGGGGTACACATATAGGACAGAAAGAGTTCTAGGTATGTTTTTTGTACTTTAATACTGTGACGGTCTGTCTGCCCCACACTGGCCTGATCTAGGGAGTGGGACTGCAGATATTTAGGGCACACCTGACACTGATAAGAGGGCAGCTGTAGTCCAGGGAAAAGGAGAGTGAGGGAGAAGAATGACTTCTGAGAGGGTTGCAAAGCTAGCAGTAAGAACAGCCTTGCTACATCAGGCAGGCTTGAGGCCCTGGGATGAGAGACCTTGGGACAGAAGCCAAAAGTGCTGGGGCTTTGTGGAAGTGACCCAGGAAAACACGTGATGTTAGGTTGGAGTAGACAGCAAACACAATCTAGGGCCGGGGTCCTCTTGGAGGAGCAGAGCTGAGAGCAATCTTTAGCCCTGTCTTCTTGAAAGGGCGAACACCAAACCCTACCTCCCAGGTAGGACAGAACAAAGAGCAGTATGTGGCCCAGCATTCTGGCTAGGCCAGACAGCAAACATACAGTCTGGGGCTTTGACCCCATGGGAAGGGCCATGGTCATCCACACACGTGTGTGTGGCCCATGACAACCTTCCCTCCACCCCACGCCCTACCTCCACCCTATCTTTTCCTGCCCAGGCTTTGGGTGAGTTGGCCACTACCCCATACATAGGATCAGCAGCTGTGAGGGCTAGGGGGACACAGGCTTTCCCTGTTTCACCGAGTACCAGCCAAGTATCCTAACAATGGTGGAGGGTTCCCCACTGTGTAAGTGGGGATACCACCAGAATACACTGACAGGTGCTCTAGCTATACAACTGGATTAATGTCTAATTTCCCTGGGCTACTTTTGTCATGGAGTGTGAGGGAGTCACAAGGCCCTGCAACCCCATCCAGAGTCAGATGTGACTCTCAGCCAGCAAGCAGAACAAAAGGTTTATTCATGACAGGGACACAACACAGCACAGACTTGTTACAGGAACCAGGAGTAATCAGTACAATTTATCTTGCGTGTGTGTGGCCCATGACAACCTTCCCTCCACCCCACGCCCTACCTCCACCCTATCTTTTCCTGCCCAGGCCTTAACTTCAGCTCAGGGTCCACTCAGTGTGGACATAAGAACATAAGAACATAAGAAAGAACCACCATGGCTAAACAGCCATGTTAAAAAGGCAGTGAGAGAGAAAAGGGCAGCTTTTAAAAAGTGGAAGTCAAATCCTAGTGAGGAAAATAGAAAGGAACATAAACACTCCCAAATTAAGTGTCATAATGTAGTAAGAAAAGCCAAAAAAGAGTTTGAGGAACAGCTAGCCAAAAATTCAAAAAATGATAGTAAAATGTTTTTTAAATACATTAGAAGCAGGAAGCCCGCTAAAAAAGCAGTGGGGCCCTTGGATGATAAAGATATAAAAGGAGCGATCAAGGAAGACAGTGCCATTGCGGAGCGATTAAATGATTTCTTTGCTTCAGTCTTCACGGCTGAGGATGTTACAGAGGTTCCTAAATCTGAGCCAGCCTTTTTAGGTGACAAATCTGAGGAACTCACTCAGACTGAAGTGACATTAGAGGAGGTTATGGAATTAATTGATAAGCTGAATAGTAACAAGTCTCCGGGACCAGACGGCATTCACCCAAGGGTTCTGAAAGAACTCAAATGTGAAATTGCGGAGTTATTAACAGTGGTTTGTAACCTATCCTTTAAATCCACTTTGGTACCAAATGACTGGAAGATGGCCAATATAACACCAATATTTAAAAAAGGCTCTAGAGGAGATCCTGGCAATTATAGACCGATAAGTTTAACATCAGTACCAGGCAAATTAGTAGAAACACCAGTAAAGAGTAAAATTGCAAGGCACATAGAAGAGCACGAATTGTTGGGCAAAAGTCAGCATGGTTTCTGCAGAGGGAAGTCGTGTCTAACTAATCTGTTAGAATTCTTTGAAGGGGTTAATAAACATGCGGACAAGGGGCACCCAGTGGATATAATATACCTAGATTTCCAGAAAGCCTTTGACACGGTCCCACACCAAAGGCTTTTACGTAAATTAGGTGGTCATGGGATAGGAGGAAAGGTCCTTTCATGGATCAAGAATTGGTTAAAAGACAGAAAACAAAGGGTGGGAATAAATGGTGAATTTTCACAATGGAGGAGGGTAACTAGTGGTGTTCCCCAGGGGTCAGTACTGGGACCAATCCTGTTCAACTTGTTCATCAATGATCTAGAAAATGAGGTAAGCAGTGAGGTGGCCAAGTTTGCAGATGACACAAAGTTGTTCAGGACAGTCAAAAGCAAAAGGGATTGTGAAGAACTACAAAAAGATCTCAGCAAACTGAGTGGTTGGGCAGCAAAATGGCAAATGAAATTTAATGTGGGTAAGTGTAAGGTAATGCATGTTGGAAAAAATAACCCAAATTACACGTACTACATGATGGGGTCAAATTTAGCTACGACAGATCAGGAAAGGGATCTTGGAGTTATAGTGGATAGTTCTATGAAGACATCCACGCAGTGTGCAGCGGCAGTTAGTAAGGCAAATAGGATGTTAGGAATTATTAAAAAAGGGATAGATAATAAGACAAAAGATATCATACTTCCCCTATATAAAACTATGGTACGCCCACATCTCGAGTACTGCGTGCAGATGTGGTCTCCTCACCTCAAAAAAGATATATTGGCATTAGAAAAGGTTCAGAAAAGGGCAACTAGGATGATTAGGGGCTTGGAAAGGGTCCCATATGGGGAGAGGCTAGAGAGACTGGGACTTTTCAGTTTGGAAAAAAGGCGATTGAGGGGCGATATGATAGAGGTATATAAAATCATGAATGGTGTGGAGAAAGTGATTATAGAAAAATTATTTACCTTTTCCCATAATACAAGAACTAGGGGACACCAAATGAAATTGATGGGTAGTAGGTTCAAAACTAATAAAAGGAAATTTTTCTTCACACAGCGCACAGTCAACCTGTGGAACTCCTTGCCCGAGGAGGCTGTGAAGGCCAGGACTCTATTAGGGTTTAAAAAAGAGCTTGATAAATTTTTGCAGGTTAGGTCCATAAATGGCTATTAGCCAGGGATAAAGTATGGTGCCCTAGCCTTCATAACAAGGGCAGGAGATGGATGGCAGGAGATAAATCGCTTGATCATTGTCTTCTGTTCTCCTTCTCTGGGGCACCTGGCATTGGCCACCGTCGGCAGATGGGATGCTGGGCTCGATGGACCTTTGGTCTGACCCAGTATGGCCATTCTTATGTTCTTATGTTCTTATGCGTATAGGGGGTCCCAGAGCCAAGGCTCTGAACCCCTGTCTGACCTCTCAAGCCAGCTAGACTCCCCTCACCCATAAGCCAGCCAGAAAACTAACTCACACCCCCAGCCACTGGTCCCAGCCAATCTGGCAGCCCTACCTCCTTTTGTCCTGCTTCCTGAGCCCCAAATGTTATCTGACCATCCCAGGTTGCATCTTCTCCCTGGGGTCAGGTGACAGGATGACCTGGACCATTTCCTACATGCATTCCCTTGGGAGCTCTCCCCCAAAGATCCTATCCCCTGCTGGGCACCCCCTCCCACACACAGAGTCACTACAGAGCAGCACAGAACAGCAGGAATCACATACAACATAACAACACAGACAGAATGAACGCAATCCCAATTACATCACAACTTTCAACACCTACCTGATTGTAGGGCTCCCTTGCCTACAGGTCTTCTCTCTCTTTGGTTTATTCAGTAGGGGCTGCAATGTAGCTCCCTAGTCATGGGATTTGAGATAGGAGGAACCTACCAAACTTTCCAAGAAAGGCTAATATCAAGTCAGAGAGGCATATCTTATGCCTGCTGTTTTAATCCTTTTACTCTGATTGCATTGAGTCTATAGATACTTATATAACACATTATTAGAGGGTGTTTTATGTCCCTGCATTTTCATACTTAACATGTTCTCCCAAAGGGAAGTCTATTGCATGGTTGGATGCCCAGCTCGAACTACTAAGGAGACAGAATTGGTAAACAAGGGTGTTCCGACCTGGGACCCAGTGTAAGAGTAGGGTGAACCATGGGATACCGCTCTGAGAATAATATTGGTGCCTGTCATTTTAAAGGTATTTCCATGGAACAACAATGTGGGTTAAAGGTATAGGTAACCTAGAGCCATAACATATGGCCCCAGCACACAGATTCAGCTGTCTATGAGAAAATATACAGTAAAGCATAATTTGGGGGAGAGGCATATACTTCATTCCATTATACGCCAAGTGCACTGCACCCACCAGGTGCTCCCTACATTCTCCACTATGCACACAACATTCCCTATGTGCCACTTTCCCATGGCCCTGTATTTCAAGTCCCTCACTCATGCTATCATGCCAGAGGCTGTTTATCCATGGTCACCTTCCCCACATGCCAGGGAGTATTCCTCATATCCCTGTAGTAGGATAATTGGATGCCCCACAGAAAACAGGAGGATTGAGGAGAATCTATAAGCCCAGTTGGCCTTGCTCTACTATATTTATATCAAATATCACCATGGAGAGGGATTTAAAAGGAAGAGATCTAGCCCAGGATAACAAGGAAGAAGAGCAGAGCTTTGCTTCTCTTGATGGGAGAGAAGCCTGGTTGCACCCAAGAGACTGAGCTAGATAGCTGACTGCATAAGTCCCTGATAGAAGGGATGACAAGACTATGGGGGATCCAAGCCCTAACTAGAAGGATAGGTCCCACTTAATGTTTATGGTCTGACTATGTTTTGAGCTTTTTGATTTTGAGTCCTGATTTAATTTGGTCCTTAATATGACAGAATGGAAAGGACTGAAGTGTGCCTTGGCCGGAGAGCCAAAGTACCATCATCTTTGACCTCTGAGACAGAGATGAAGCTCCACTGAAGAAAGAGTTGTGCTCGGATGGGTCACAACAGAGCACCCCACAATCCAGTCATAATTTTGGTGGTAAGTGTGGGAAATTTATAGCTTTAAGGAAGGTGTTATTTTTGAATGGATAGCAGCCACAGAGTTATCTAGGAAGGCTTCCCTGGAGTCAATATTTCAGCTATGGGTGATAGAAAACTTTAATTTGGAGGAGAATGGCAACTTCAAGAGGCACTCCACCACTTGTGGTATTCTATCATCACAAACTACTTTTCATATGCATTTATTCTCTGTTAATAATTTTTTCTATCTGTTACTGATATATATCATGTTCTTTCTGGGTACTGCAAATGCACAAGTACTATCTATCTTTGCCGTTACATTGGGCATTCCAGTAACATCATTAAAGTCTTGTTTCACTTTTTGCTGATGCAATGCAATAGTACACATATAATGAAGATCTTTATGGCATAAAAAATCACAAAACCCATTTTGAGAAACAGATAGTTCAGATAATTCATCCAAGTGATACATCTGGCTAGTTTTGGTGAAAATCCTTCATCTAGATAAAAGGCACTCAGTTTCTTAAGAATAGTAAGTGAATGGCTTTGTTTTGACATACTTACTAGCTACAGACTGATAAGAGCACATATGTCCACCTAATTAAAATAGAAACTTCATATGTCTGTCCTTCCTATTCTTAGATGTTAAGGTCTTTAAAGTCTTTCCTTTTGACTCTTTAGTCCATTGCCTCAGGACTGGATAAGAAGAAAAAAGGAATACTTAGCAATGTCATAGCCTTTGTAATCTTTAAAAATACGTTGCAAAGATTAATTCATTCTCATAACATCATATCCTTTCTCATACCAGAGAAATTGAATCACATTTTCAATCACACAGAATAACCCAATAGCAGAGCCAGAATTGGAATATAACATTCTATCTATAGCTATAGCTATAGCTATAGCCAGGGCTTGACAAACGGCGGTGAAACCTACTCGCCAGCCCCGCACTGCATGTGCGCAAGACCCACATTGCACATGAGCGCGCCGCTGGTGAATGGGGTGACCAGCTGAAATCTCTACCACGGGCGAGTAGAGTCAATGATTTGTCAAGCCCTGGCTATAGCTTTCCATGGGCTTTAATTGTCTCTCAGGTCATGGTCTATATTAGCTATAGCTATATAGCTAATATAGACCATGACCTGAGAGACAATTAAAGCCCCTGGAATGATTTACATTAACTTACAATGGATATTTTATTAGGCCCTGGTTCTTGACATAATAATGAGGGTAAAATTTGAAATCTAAGTCACCATTGTTTCACCTTGGATCATTTATATGTAAATATGTAATTTCAAATTAGGCTCAACTGTAATATTTGAAAAGTTCAGGACATTGACACAAATTAATTGGAATCCTTTATCAAAACTGAATAGAACATGGAAAACAGCAACAGACCTTAGCCAGAACATGCTGAAGTTGGCTGTTTCCAGAGTTGCTCCCACCAAACATTCTATCCCTATCTCTATTTTCATCTCCTTCAGAGAGATACTCATATATTTTATATTCCTGGGCTGGAACCAATAGGACTCCTTGGATATGACTGCCAGGGTGAGTCAGTAAAATAGCTCAGAACCTCTGTGCAGTATTCTGTGACTTGACATCTGGGCAAGTCAGTTGATGAGTTCAGCATCTTTATCAAGTGTCCTAGAAGCTGACACTATTATGTTGATATACTTCAACTGGAAACAATATTGCTAAAGGGTTTTCAGCCTCAGTAATCAGTTTCAATCAGCAAGGTCTTTTCCTCAAGGGTAAGAATTTATAGGAAGAAAATAAAAGAGCTATCACATAAGCAGAAAATTCAGGCAAGTATTCCATGTAGTCCTATGAGTAGTGTACATGGAGTGCTACCTTCCAAAAGATATTTTACCCCTGCTATTTCCCAGGTACTCTTCAAATATTTCCATTGAGCACTTGTGCAAAATGACAGGAACAATGGCTTACAGTTAAATCTGTGTTTCCAACTGTTCAGCTATTTCCCCTATATCTAGTAGAGGGGTGCCTATAAAATAATGCAAACCCAAAGCATATTCTCAATATGTAATTTTATTGTGGAAATTTACCTCAGATTAGAGGACATTTCAGTTACTCAAAAACAAAGGAAATCTATAAAAGGCTGTAATCATGAGAAAAGCACCAGAACACAAAATATTTCATTATTTGGACTTCAAAGAGGTCATAGTCTCTCCAATGGGTCTTCAGTTTGTGATTGTGTTACTAGATAATGGACTTTCAATAATTTGAAAGAATAGGAGGATTAGTGGATTAATGCACCAGTTTTTGGATTCTGAAGAATTAGGTTAAGAGATCTGCTTTAGGTCAAAAGAGAAATGAGTTGGATAATCTCTGCTTAGTCCCTAAGAAATATTTGTCCAAATTATAAAACCACCTTGAAGCATTTCCTGCTATTGGAATTCTTTACTTGCAAAGGTCAGAACTGGTGTTATGTGCAAACAAAATCACCCTGCAATGTTATGTTTTGTCTGATTGAAACCGAGCTGTAGTGTCAAAACACACTAAAACATTTGGATCATACTCAGGTGCATTATATTGCTTTGTGTAAAAATCAAATGCTTCTGTTTGAATATTGATATATCTTTTTTTTCTTTTGTAAAACATACATTCTTTGTTCTTGTTATTTTTAGAAACAAATAATAGTGATGAAATCAGGAATATTAACCAAACTTCTCATTGGATTTAATCATGCTTTAGAAAAATCAGATTGACTGTCTCCTTTATACCGAAAAAAAGGAGAGATACATCCAAATGTCACTATGAACATATTTATTTGTTCATAGAATGTCATGAATGTAAGTGGCTTGAGTTGCCTTTAACTTGCTCATGGATAAATCATAGAATAATAGAAATGTAGACCTGAAAGGGATCTTGATAGACAGCCCATCCCTTGGTGCATGGCCAAGTAAGCCTCAACCTGTTCTTAACCTCCCCCCCCCCATAATGGTGATTGTACAACCTCCTTTAGACACCTATTTCCGAGTTTAACTGCCCTTATAGTTAGAAAGTTTTTCCTAATATCTAATCTAATTTTCCCTTGCTGTAGATTTAGCCCATTGCTTCTTGTTCTATGTTAGCTGGACACAGAGAACAATTGATTACCATTTTCTCTATATCAGCCTTTAAGATATTTGAAGATGGTTATCCATTCTCTCTTCCCCAGTTCTTTTTCTCAAGACTACAACATGCCCAGGTTTGTATTGGGGGGTGGGTGGGGTTTTTTTTAATGTTTCCTCATGGTTCCAGTTTAAAAAAATACCTTTATTCATTTTTGTAGCTTTCTTCTGGACTCTCCAGTTTATTTAAACTGAATATAGTACTCCACTTGAAGCCTCCACAGTGCCGAGTAGAGGGTGGAGAGTTACTTTCTGCATCTTACATAAAACACGCCTCTTAATTCAACCCAGAATATTAGCCTTTCTTGCAACCACATCCTAATTTTGACTCATATTCAATTTGTGATCCACTGTACCTCCCAGATTCTTTTCAGCAGTACTATTACCCACCAGGCACACAACTACAAAATCAGGATTATTTGATTTTTTCCTTCTTAAGTTTAGTATATTGTGCTTGCCTCTATTGAATTATATCTTGATCTCTTACCAATTCTCCAATTTGTCAAGGTCAATTTGAATCCTAATCCTGTCCCCCAATGTGCTTACAACCTCTCCCATCTGAAGTCATTCACAAATTTTGTAAACAAACACTCCACTCCATTTGTGAAAATGTTGAAAATTATCAGACTTATTACTGATCCAGTGAGATCCCACCAGGTATCCTCTCCAAAATAACAGCAATTCACTGACAACTGCTCTTAGAGTTCCTACCATCTTGCAACTAGTAGTTCACCGACTACGACATTCTATATCTTGTGAGAGTGCCATGTAATTCCCATATAAAGCATGCAATGTTTCCAGGGAAAAAGTTATCATCTCCTGAAAGCCATTGTGCTATCTAAATATGTGTATCATTAGCTCATATGAAGTCATGAGATTGTGTTGTATGGTCGGCACTAAAATATGCTGTGATCTGGGGAATCATCTATATATTAGACACCTGGAGACAGCAACAAGGAAGGTAACAATACCCAAGCAAGTGTCAAACAACCAACAACAGACATTGTCCAGCAGATAATTCAATGACTCGCCTGCATACATCCATAATAGAGGAATTACTCAACCTTGCCTGATGACTCAGGAATGTCAACCAGACATGCCTGGACTTGTGTTCTTCAACCACATAGAATAAAAATATAAAATAGAGAATGTAGGTTATATAGTTTCTCCTTTCTCTGCTCCTACCCACACTGAAGGCAGTGAGAACAGTGGTGTTGAGGAAACTGTTTCTGCAGGCTAGCAGGGAGAGTTTATATATGTAACCAATTTGCAGTATCCAGGGGGGTGACAAAAACCTGCTTAGTCCAAATATTGCCTAGTCTATTAAGGTTAAGAATTTAGACTGCATATTTATCTTTTATTTTACTTTGGTAAATACTCTGATTTTTGCCTCTCACTAATAATCACTTTTTTTGTAATCAGTAAACTTATTTTAATATTTATTCTTACCAGTGAGTTTGTCTGAAGTTCTTGGTAAATCTGCTCGGGTTATAATGGCTAGCGTATATTCAATTTCCATTGGTGAATTGGTGAACCAATTACAAAAATACCATTGCACAAAAAAGGATATTGAGTAGTTCAAGACAGTATATTTCTGAGCTATAAGGCTGGGAGCTGGGGCAATTTGGATGTCACCTTTCTTGGAGTGATTTCTGGGTGGCTCTGGAAGCACTCTTGCCATTTATCCGAGTGTGGGTCGAAACATGCAGTTATGCTCGGTGGTAACAGCATCTGGAGGGATTTGCTGCTTGTCACCAATAAAATTTTGTGACACACAACCAATATTCGTGGGCTAGGAAGGCACAGTAGCCCACAGTCCCCGGTTGCACACCAGAGATCCTATCACACCCTTTTTATAGTAGTTCAGTCTAGGCAACATTTCCTTGGTTTGCTTATGACGATGGTGTAGTGCATCTACTGCTTCTCTCCCATCTGCTAGAAATGATTTCATTGTTAAACCAGTACAAGAACTCAGGTCAGCAAAACACTTAAGCATATCTTAAGGTCTTGTCTGCATGGGAAAAGGGGTGGTTTATTTTCAGTATAAGGTAAGGTGTGAATTTATAATGATATAGACCCCTCTGTTGGACAGTATTGTACGATTAAGCTAAACAAAAAACGCCAGATACTTTCCCAAGCAAGATAAACACAATCGATAAAAGGCACTCATGTACAGGAATAAGAGTGATTGCATTTGACTAAAGAAACATTCCTATATAGACAAGGCCACGGTCTATGGAATTACTTAAGGGTATGTCTACACTACAGCGCTATTTCGAATTAACTTATTTCGAATTAGTTAATTCGAAATAAGCTAATTCAAAATAATGCATCTAGACCCAAAAACTAATTCGAAATAGCGTTTTGCTATTTCGAAATAGCGTGTCCACACTGATTGGACGCTGGATCGCATTTAAGGGCAGCTGAAACCGGTTCCAGCAGGGCATCATGTCAGTAGTTGCTTTGTGTGGCTGCTGTCTGAAGCTATCTGAGGCTCGTGCTTAAAGGGACCCCCCTGGACAGCCTGTTCTCAGCTTTCCCGCTTGCTTGCCTACATCGCCGAGAGACAGCAAAGCATTTTCCTCTCTGCCTGCTTCAGTCGCTCTCCTTTGGGACACCGCAGCACTCGGCACCATGGAGCCAGAGCCGACCCTGGGCACTCTGGTGCTCATGTTGAATGCCTTGCTACAAGCCTGGCAGCAATTACTGGAGGCTGCCTGGCACCCTCTGCTGGAGGCCAGCCCCCTGGCCCTCCCCCTACCCGCCCTGGGGGCCCTGGAGGAGCGGCGCCTGGATGCCAGCGTACCCCGCCGCATCTGGCGTCTGGACACCAGCAGTGACTGGTGGGACCACATCATCCTGGAGCGCTGGGGAGACCAACAGTGGACCCAGAACTTCAGGATGAAGAAGGACACCTTCCTGGAGCTCTGTGAGTGGTTCGCCCCTGCTCTGCAGGAATGGGACACACGCATAGGCCCACCATTCCCCTCCACAAGCTGGTGGCCATCACCCTCTGGAAGCTCTCCACGCCGGATAGCTACCGATCCATCGGGAACCAGTTCGGCGTGGGGAGATCCACCATCGGAGCGGTGCTCATGCAGCTACGTCACTCACCGGCCACTGGGCCAGGACGGGGGGCTGCAAGGAGGACGTGGGCTGCCCCAGGGAAAACAGGGGGAAGGTGGTGTAAGTGCCCTCCCCAGGTGGGGTCAGTCCGTCCTGGCCGCGCTACAGACTGCCCGCGGTGGCCAGGATTGCAGCAGGGGTTGCTCCTGGGAGTGGGGCATGGGGCAGTGGCGGGGAAAGAACACTCCCAGCCAAACAGGCACCCCACTGACCCTCAGATTTGTGTGCCTCTCTGCAGGTGGTAAAGGCCATCAACAGGGTGCTCCTCCGCAGAGTCGTCCGCCTCACTGACCTGGACGCGGTCATCCAGGGGTTCGGTGCCCTGGGCTTCCCCAACTGCGGGGGGGGCAATCGACGGGATGCACATCCCCATCAGTGCCCCGGACCACCAGGCTTCCCTCTACATCAACAGGAAGGGGTACTTCTCCGTGATCCTGCAGGCCGTGTCTGACCACCGGGGCCAGTTCACGGACATCAATGTGGGCTGGTCCAGCAAGGCACACGACGCGTGGGTGTACCGCAACTCCTCCGTGTGCCAGAGGCTGCACGCCGGGACTTTCTTCCCCGACTGCCACATCAGGGTCGGGGATGTGGACATGCCAGTGTGCCTGCTGGGGGATGCGGCCTACTCCCTACAGCCCTGGCTCATGAAGCCCTACACAGGACACCTCAGCCCCTCCCAGCAGGCCTTCAATGCCAGGCTCAGCAGGGCCTACATAGTGGTCGAGGGGGCCTTCGGCCAACTGAAAGCACGGTTTAGGTGCCTCCTCACTCGCCTTGACCTCTCCCAGCACAATATTCCGCACGTGGTGGCAGCATGCTGTGTGCTCCACAATTTGTGTGAGAGGAAGGGGGAGGCTTTCCTGCCAGCCTGCATGGCAGAGGCTGACCGCCTGGCTGGCCAGTACGCACAGCCCTGCATGGCTGCCAGCCGGGATGCCCTTTGAGGGCTGTCCGCATCTGGGAAGCCCTGCGGGAGAGCTTCCAGGCGGACGAAGACTGAAGTCCCCCTGGGGTGCCCCACTGGGGTCTGGGGCCTTACATTCCTCCCTCACCTCATTCCCCTTTCCCCTCCCTAACCCCCCTTCCTGATCTACAATAAAAACATCTGTGTTGCCACAAAAAAAGTCTTTATTTCACATAACTGGGGTGGGGGGGAGAGGGAGAATGAGGGCGGGAGAGGGGAGGAGGGAAACCTGGGAGAAGGGAGCTGGAAGAGGGAGGCAAGGGGAGGAAGGGGGAGGGGAAGCTCAAGATTGGGGGTCTTGCTGGCTCTCCCATCTCACAGCACTGCGGGTGTGGGGGCGTCGGGAGGGAGTGGGTGTGGCGGGTGGGGCAGGAGGGACAGGGGGCATGGAAGAAGCGGGAGGGGCAGCAAGGGTGGGAGGAGGAGCGATAGCGGGGGAGGCCACAGGGGCTGGAGCAGCAGGAGGCAGCAATTGGTCCGCCAGGGCCTGCAGGTGCTCGCGGAGGGCACGGCCCTGCTCCCGGAGCTCCCTCAAGCTCTCCCGCCGCAGCTGCAGGTCCTCTTGCACCCACTGCTCCTGGCTGTGGACCTGCCATCCCTGCAACCACAGCTGCTGCCTCTGGAACTCCTCCAGGTTGAGGGTGCGCCTGCTGGCCCGGATTCGGGTGGAGGGTCCAGACGGGGTGGTGCGTCCTGCACTCGCAGGTGCTGTGGCTGTGGTGAAACAAGAGAAGTGGTCAGTTCTCCTTGGGACACGGTGGGTGAAACCCAGCCCCCCCTCCGCAAGGCGAGGACGGCAGGTCTCTGCACCATCACGTCCTGCTATCTCCGGGAGTGTGAGCTGGCCCAGGACTGCACCCCAGCCCCTGTGCGGGGGGGAGATGTGCCCTTCCTCTGTGTCGAGGGGGCATTGGGAGGGCAGTCTGCAGTGTCTCTCCCCGGGGTAAGGTCCCTGGCTCCCCCACCCCCTCCACCCCGCATAAGGGGACCGTGATGGCACTCACATGTGGAGGCCTCCCTGGCCTCGGATGAGGCTGCTGATGGGCTCTCTGGGATGGTTCGGGGTTCCTGGGTGCAGGGCAGGCTCCCTGCAGGCTCCTGGCTGCTGTCATCCTCCATCCTCCTCTTCCTCTTCCCCTGTGTCAGGGGCAGGGCCCTCTGCCCTGGGGTCGATGATGACCAGGGGGGCACGGACCATCTGACCCCCCAGGATGTGGTCCAGGGCCTCATAGTAGGGCCTCATAGTAGGGGCAGGCCTCCAGGTCAGCCCCTGGTTGGGAGGCCCTGGAATAGGCCTGCCGCAGCTCCTTGATTTGCTGCACACCTGCTCCTGGCTGCGCATGTGGCCTCTGGTGGCCAGGCTGGCAGCCATGCGGCTGTAGACGGACGCATTCCTGTGCCTAGTGCAGAGATCGTGGGCATTGGAGGCCTCCCCCTAAAGCTCAATGAGGCCCACGATCTCCACACTTGACCAGGAAGGCACCCGCCTTTTGTGGCCCCTGGCAGGCTCCTGGGAGCCGCCAGCCTGGTCCTGGGGAGCGGTGGAGGGCTGGGTGGCAGCGGGTGGCTGTCTCATGGTGTGCCAGGTGCACAGTCTGCTGGCTGTGTGCTGGCAGGCTGGCAACTGGCACAGGCACTGTGGCCAGAGTCTGCCTCTTTAAGGGCTCCGGGGCTAGGGGGGGAGCAGACAAGTTTTCCTGGTTTGGCCCAGAGTGGCCACCAGGGGGAACTGGGATGGGCTGGAGGCCCCCCTAGTTTGAAATAAGTGTCTACACAGCACTTATTTCGAATTAGCTATTTCAAATTAGGTGTTATTCCTCGTAGAATGAGGTTTACCTAATTTGAAATAAGGGCTCCGCTATTTCGAATTTATTTTGAAATAGCGGTTTGTATGTGTAGACAGCTATTACAGTTAATTCAAAATAACGTCTGTTATTTCGAATTAACTCTGTAGTGTAGACATACCCTAACTTTAAGCCTTGAATTCAAAGAGATTTAACATGTACCTAAAGTTAAAAATACAATTAAGTGCTTTGCTTTGCTAATAGAGAAAGGAAATCAAAAATATTTTCAGAAACTCTTCTGATCACTTAGTCAGGTCTTGTACTCAGAACAGGTCAAAGTATTTCACAGTGTAATTACTGCTTCAAACCTGTAACTTGTAGTCAAGCTTTCAGAAAGAACTAGAAAATTACATTGCTAAAACTGTCATCTTGGAATTAAGCATCACCAATATTAGTTTGGAAGACAAGTATAATCTCCAAAAGTCAACAAACAGATCCCTAAGTAGTACTGATAATGTTTCTGAGATGGAATAATCTTTATTAATTGCTTCTCCAAACTTCAGCTGGTCACCTTCACAAATATTTTTAGTGCAGTGAAAGCTGTATTTGAATCTAACAATAAAATCCTCACTTTTGCATTCAGTTCTTGCTCTTTAGGAATGCAGTAAAGTTCAATTTGGCTTCTGAAGATCAGCCATCAATCAAGATTTAAATAGTGTAATATCACACTGTGAAATGAAAGCTTATTGTATTGATATGGAGCTTTAGTATACTCTGGAGTTACCTCAGATTCACAAAGCAATTAGCCAATAATATTAAAAAGTTATGGCTAATTTAACTAATGGTTAATGGAGCCCAGTAAAGCTGTCAGGGTTGATGAGCCCAATGAGATTTTGTGCAAGAAGACTTTTAAGTTAGGGTCCTTATCTCATTTTAGCAGTTTAATTGGTATCTTGAATTATATACTTTCTTTCTAATTATTTGAAAAATGTGCTTTTTTAAAAATCCCCTTTAAGTTTTAAGTATGTGTATTAACACGTGGATTTTGTCTATACAATTTTTTTTCTAGTTTGGGCATTTATTCCTTAGGACAATGCCAAAAAGAAGATGCACAATTTTATATTATCACTATTGGGACAAATATTACCAAAATAGTTCTGTATTTTGTGGCTCTACATATTCTAGAACTTCTGTAACCATGATTGTGTTGCTGAGTTGCATGAATGTTTGTGAAAGGACTTCTTGAATCACTTGCTGGATTCAGTGAAAGTATCAATTATTCAAACAAAACTAAGCAAAAGGGCATTGCAGAGGGGTAATTTGCACTGCAAGGTCTCCTGAAGAGTTAAGAAAAAAATGACAATGTCTCTTTTAAACAGCAGTTTGGATGCCCCTAGTCTAAAGGACAAGGCACCTTCCTGAATAGGCTTCATGTTTTATTCATTAACTGTTGTGAGCTTTTACAAGCTGTTATGCTTTTCCACAAAGTTCATGTGACAGCATATATTCCCTTCCTTTAGAAAGCTCAGAACCCCACTGTGAGAAGTTCACTTACTTCCAAGCTAAAAATGCAAATAATGCATCAGACACTGGAGTTACACAAAAAAGAGAAACTTCCTAAAAATAAATAACCAAACTGCATGATCTTTAAAGGAAAGATATCCAATTAGTTAGAATATTTGATGAAAGTTATGGGACATTTCTGTTTCAGAGAAAAAAAACCCCTTCATCTAAACCCTGCCTGCTGACATCAATATTTTGCTATTGGGATTTAGGATTATGCATAGTTTATTACATTTAGGGATGAAAACTAAGTGATTCGTTTTTAAATTGTATACCTAATTGTGAGAAGAGCATTACTGAAAGAACTGCTGTTAGAGTTTGTATGCTTTTGAAATCAAAATGCACATTTCTTATAATATAATTTCATACTATTTTGCTTCCTTTTGCATATTCTAGCTTGCTTTAAGAAACAGTGTGAAATCCTGTTGCCATTAAAGACAGTGGGAGTTTTGCCATTGTCACAGAAAGGGAAACAAGACTTTACAATGAACAGATGGTACTGGAAAAATAAATACAATAGAAAGTTATTATTATTAGATTCCATATGAAACTGAATTGTGTCAAGTGAAAGCCACATGTAAGGCACTGGTCTTATTTCTCATGCAAAAAGAAACAACTTGTGAATAATAATAATAATAATAAAAAAAGATCAGCGATCTGTAGTTGATTGTAACAAACAGCAGCTAACAAATGAGGAAGCAGTGAATTACATGACACCAATCACAGCAAAGGACATGTCAACCGTGGAAGCATTTCTTTTTTTTCCTCTATAGAAATGTTCCATTAGAACATGCTAACAAATCTTAATATGCAAATTAGCAATAGAAATAGCATTGAAAGGGAGCCTTAAGAGAAACTGTGATCGTACGGGATATTCTATTCAAGCAATTAATAAGGTTCAGGGGTTTATTAACGTTTTGTTCTTTTCTCTGCCTGCCTGCCTCTGCCCTCACCACCTGTTCTCAGTCTAATTTCAAGTGATACTGTATGGTCAGTGTGTTTCACTGTTGAATATATAGTTATAAAGTTCTCCCTGTCTGAACCTTTCTAGAATTACACAGTGCAGCCATCCACACTGAACAATTTTAGGAACTACTGACTTCTGGCTGAAATAGCTGCTAATGCCCAAAGTGCTCATAATCTCACTTTTCAGATGTCAAGCAGATGTCAAGTGTGCTGAAGATTATATACATGTACATAGAGACGAAAATACCAGTGTATATTTCTAAAAAGGAAGAAATAATAAAATAGAAAGAGAACTTATAGTGCAATACCCCAGGAAGAAGCAATTTAAGGTGATCAGTTTAGACTGTAAAATTCTGGGGGCAAGTATTGTGTCTTGTGAACCTGGTCAAAATGATATTCTAAATCTATCCAATCTACACTATTACTAGTGCTTGTGAATATATATAGATGGCTTGTGGCAAGGAATAAAATTTGGATCCAAAACTATCTACATAATAACTAAGGGTACATCTACACTGAAAGGCTGTTTTGGGATACTGGAGGTATCCTGAAATACCTACCCTGCATCTACACAAACCACCCGTTATTTCAAAATATATTTTTTTAAATAACAGGCATGCTATTTTGCCATCCTGGTAAACCTCGTTGCATGAGGAATAAGAGATGGTTCGAAATGGCACTTTATTTCAAAATTTGGTGCCATGTAGACACCCCAAATTTCAAAATAAGCTATTTCAAAATAAACTCGAAAATATATGCAATTTGCATAGTGCAAATTGCTTATCTCATTTCGAGTTTAGGGTGCAGTGTAGACGCACCCTAAATCTACATATAAGATTTAAATCTACTCTTTCTTCTATATGATCCCACATAATTAAACAATATGCTAAGATGTCAAAAAACTGGACCACATTCTTCAAATACTTTCATAAGCAGTTGGTTGGATGACCTGTGGGACGATGGAGGCTGCAGTGGTTAGGGACATCATGTCAAGAGGCAAGGAGAGGAGTGGGGAGGAAGCAGGACTTGGTGGTAACAGACCAAGTGGGAAAACCCAGAAAACAGTAGGAGTTAGGAGTGCCATAATACAAGTTTGTTCAGGGATTCATTTTCCCTAAGGCCAGCCCTTGACATAAATAAGTCCTAGTCAATATGAGGAAGGGTTACAGAATCTGGATCATAGAAATATGGAAAAAATGAAAGAATATTGTAAATATAACTGTGCTACCTCTTGAGGCCACATGCAGAGGTAACCAACTCTCAGTTTATGTGGTAAATCAGACTTTGTTATTTGAAAAATGAGAACAATTTTTTTCTAAGTTCGCTATGATTTAATTTAAAAACCCTTACCGTGTCATTTTATTAAAGGATAAAACATTCAACTGAATATCAGGGATTTCCTGATTATGGTTTCCTCTGAGTAAAACATCTTATCAGCTCAAAATCAAATAAGGAACTGAACCATTCAAATCAAGAACCCTAGAAAAGCTCCTTACCCAGATGAGTCCACACAGAAAAACTATTATAGTATGTTAGAAAACTAGATGTTATAAGGAGATAAGCAAACAAGGAACTTACGTGGCTGACCTGAAAACAAATATCCTTGCTGAAACTGAGACACAGAAGCTTAATGGTAACCTGTAACTTTTCTGGTACATACACAGCTTGAGAATTACCCCATTATTTACAGTATCCCTGTACAGACATACTTTTGATGCTGAAGAAGCATTAATTAAATATATATGTCAAAACTGAAAAGATTTTAACAGCTATCACTATTTAGCATTAAAATAATATTAATTCATACTTACATCAGATAGGTCAGCAATTTGTGATACATAGATTTATATAATCCTATACAAAATGTTATATAGACATTTTTTTCTAACTCATAATATATAGGAAATAACTGAGCCATTTAAATCATATGTTATAATAATCATACATGAAAGTGACCCAATATTGGGCACATATATCTAAAAAGTGATTCCACATAAACTTATATAGTACAAACAAATCTTCACAGAGTCTATCAAAATAGAATTTTGCTGGAAAATTGGTATTATTACAGGAAAATAACATATTGTACCAACTGTGGAGACACTGATGGATTTTTGTGAACGTACATTTCAAAGGCCCTAATCCTGCAAAGAAAAATACACATATGATAAGGATTCCTAGATATCCATCACAAAGTGCATTGATAACTATAGATTGTAAACAATATATATGAACAAGATGATGAAGTTTTAGAGAAACAAATTTCCTGATACTGCTCCCATTGGAGTCAAGGCAAAATTTTCATTGACTTCAAAGAGGAAAACATCAAGATAAAATTAATTTAAAATAATTAACTAATGTCCATCTGGTAAACTATTTCAATGGTCTAGGTTTCTAGTGGCCATGTATCTATACACCAAAAATTCATTTTCACAAATTGCAAACATTGGCAAATCTTTGGACTGTGTCAAGGTAATCCTTCTAGAAAAAAGGTTAAGGCATGTTTGTCTCTGATGGATAGTTAATACCCCCTAGTTCTATAATATTTAATCTACCAGTATTTACTCTATTTCATGGAAAGCAAATATGTAAAATAAATAAACAAGCAAGCAAGCAAACAAACAAATAAATAGTTGGGCAATAACCTGAATTTCTGAATATGCACTGTTATAGAAAAACTATTATGAAGATTCTGATGCAAAATTAGATTACAGACAGATATGCATGGAAGAGATTTGAATTTTTTTGCTAAGAATTGTTTTAGTACCTATTGAGTTGGTTATTTATTTTTATTGCCTACTGTCATTTAACTAATATCCTCTTTACATGCTTGCTCTAAATGATAAATGTGAATATGAGGACGCATGAGCAATTTTTATAAAGAACCAAAGGAATGTCCATTTTTAAATCAGATAGTCCATTTACTGTATATCGGACAAAAGGCAAATATTTCAACTGTATATCAGATAATGTTCTAGTAACACAGTGTTTCTCAAAGTGTCCCGTGGATCTGGTTTGGGAAAGCCACTAGTAGGCCTGCGCTTCTTTTGTTTACCTAAAGGCTCCATAGCCATAGAGTTCCTGCTTCCTGTGGATCACCTTGGCTGGAAATGGTGAACCAGAGCCAATGACAGCCACAAGACTCCATGGCTACAGACCCTTTAGGTAATCAAAGCGGCATGGGCCCGCTAGAGGCCTTCCCAAAGCAGACCCATGGAACACTTTCAGAAAAACTGTAGTAACATGATAAAACTAGCTTAAACTTGCATAAGATTAAGTATCTTTGATTTTAGAATGGTTTGTTGGAGCTACTAGGTAACTTTGCCTAGTCTGCCACAGTGGACTCCGAATTAAACCAACAGCTTAAGCTGTCTTCTGGTGGTTTAGAATAAAGACCACATTATACATTGCATAGTTTATTCTTTTCCTCTCAGTAGACAAGAAATGACCAAACACAGAACAGGCAAACCCCTTTATTTGCCACAATCAGTCACTAATTCACATTAGCAATTTGTTTAATGGAAGCTGAATTAATAAATAACATAACTTTCCTCCTTAGAATTATTGCATATGTTCATCCTCTTCCTCTTTAATAACATACAAATTTAAAAAACCAAAAACAACAACAAAAAACCCTCAACCCTTCATCTTGATCAATTAAACACAATTTTAGGTCCGCAAGAAATCTCATTTGTAAATAGCCCTGTAATTTGACATTTGCATGTCAGCTTTGGGGATACTTTGCCTTGGATATAATATTGAAATGGGTGATTGAGAATGAGGATTTGTATAGTCTCTAATCACTGATAACGAGCTGAATAAAGATCTCTTGCTCTCCCTTCAGCTCTCTAGGTAACTGTTGTCAAATTGCCTAATTCCACTTATTTCCATCTAAGTTTTAAAAGTACTACTTTCAGGTATGTAGGATTCATATTACTACTTACCCATGCCACCAGGGGCAAGTATGTTGTGTTCAAGTAGGCAAATGTAGTACTTATGTACATGACGGGAGAAAGAAGTTAATTTTAAAAATATTCACATCTTCCTTAGACAAAGAATGACTGCCTTGATTAGAATTTACAGCTTGGCTGGTTTAGTGTAGGACACAGTTGAGACCTTATGGGAAATATTTTAAAATAAGAGCCATCCTGTTCACCTCTCTCTCCTAGGTAGCTTACTTGGGACCCAATTTTTTCCACTCTCATGTTGAGCTGAATCTAATTTCACAAACAGTTCCACTGAAATCAATTGCTATATACAAGATAGTAGTATAGTATCTTTCCTATAGATTTAATTGTACTGAGTTGCTGCATGAGTGCAAAAGGGGAGGAAAGGGCACAAGAAGTATCTGTACTCCGGGACTCCCCCAAGTTATTTAGATGCACTGGAGGACCATAGTGTTTTCCTGAAGAATGCAATTTCTCCCATAGCTACCCTTCCTTTTCAGTTCTTTCTGGAGTGGGATACACTGCACTATTGCCAATATAGACTAAAACCTATAATTCATGATTGAGACCTATTTGATCTGGATCTTGCCACTGAAACCACATTTTCCTTGCCTAGTCATTCATTCTTTGGCTATATAGAACTTAAGGCTGTGTCTACACTGGCATGTTCTTGCACGAAAATGGCCGCTCTTGCACAAAAACTTGCCACCTGTCTACACTGGCCGCAAGTTCTTGTGCAAGTAAATCTACAGTAGAGCGTCTGAAATCAGGGCTTCTTGCGTGAGAGCTCTGACGCTCCCGCTCAGGAAGAAGCCTTCTCGCGCAAGAGTTCTTGCGCAAGAGGCCAGTGTAGACAGGCAGCCAAGAGTTTTTGCACAAGAACCGGCCAAACGGAAAAAAGCCTAGTGGCCGCTTGGACGCACCGTACCCGCACTCACAGCACCAGACATCTGTGGTAACCGGAGACCCCTTAAAGGCACACACAGCCTGCAGAGGCCACGCAGCAGCAGCACCTCAGCCACTCTGCTCTCCTGCACAGCTCTGCCCCCCTGGTGAACCCAGATGCCCAACCACCATGTCTAGTATAGTATCTTTCCTATAGATTTAATTGTATTGAAGGGGGTCACCAGGAACCAGCACCCTCCTCCCAGCAGCCAGCCCAGGGGTTGCAGGAGGCCCCGAAAGGCACGAAGAGGCGCACCCCATCTTGGGCCCCAGCGGAGGTCGAGGCCCTGCTTGACCTGTGGGCTGAAGAGGAGGCCCTGCATGGCCCCCATGCCCGTCGGCGGAATGCTGACATCTTCCGCCGCATGTCCCAGGTGCTCTCTGACCAGGGACATCCAGCCCAGACCCTGGAACAGGTCCGGGCAAAGGTCAAAGAGCTGCGCCTGGGCTACGTCCGCGCCACCGAGGACCGGGGGGCAGGGGCCGACAGCTGCCTGCACTACCAATGCCTGCATGCCATCCTGGGAGAGACGGCAATAGAAGGCCCCTCCGTGCCTGTGGACAGCAGCGTCTGGCCCCCCGCCACCAGGCCAGTAGAGGAGGAGGAAGAGGCCAAGCTGCCCCTGGGGGTGGAGGAAGAGGACGACGACCAGGGCAGCAGTGTCACCCTCCCAATAGACACGGTGCCAAGCAGCCAGGACGTCTCCCGGGCTTCGTCAGAGGCCGGGGAAGGATCCTATGATGAGTGTTGCACTTTTCACTCAACCAAGAGTGGGGGGGAGCTGGGTGCCCACGGGGAGGGGAAGGCAGCGTCACTCAGGGCAGTCCGAGCTGCACGCTGTGTACCAATATGCAGCACGTGCAACCTCGTGCAGCCTGACTGTGCATCATGTGGATGCAGCAGGCAGCTGCAGGGCACGCCTGGGACTGTGCTACTAGCACACGTCTGGACCGGGGGGGGAAGGAGGTGCTGTCTGGAAGCAGCCAAGGCCCCAAAGAGCTCAGACCAGACCCCACACCACCCGAAGGGTGCCACACACAGATAACATGCAGCCATGCCTGGCCGTGTGACACAGCAGCTGCTCCTGGGAAAACCACAGTGAGCCAGCCCTGTGAGCACACCCCCCACTGAGCCCCTCATCTGCTCCTGGCCCCTAGGCCGGCCACCAAGGGAAGCCCCTCACTGCAGCCACGCACTTCCCTGGGCTACTCGTCTGAGGGCTAGCGGGAGGGGGAGGGGGGAAGCAATTGGCCTGGCCCTAGGGACACTTGAGTATTGCTGCAAGGATGGTACACTCCCCAGTCACCCCTGGCTCTGTCTCCAAGGCCATCACTTGACAGGCGTCTGAGAGCCCAGACCTCATCTCCCAATACTTGCTCTCATGCAATGTGGGGATTTATCTTGCACCTCTTCAAGCTCTGTTTAATCGTCCTAAGCCTTCACAACCTCCTGGCAAGGAGTTCCACAGGTTAATGCAAAACATGCCACAGGGCCAGGACACAGACAAGGGGTACAATCCATGGAGGTTCCCTTTACTCCAGGGGGGAGTCCTGTATGCAAACATACACACAGGAGGGGTACCGAGTGGGCCCAAGTCACAGTACTCTGGTGTCACCTGGGCTCAGGGCAGAGGGCACAGGGCACAGGGACACTGTGGGCAGAGCTGCCTGACCAACCCACCATTTCCTCTGTTCCCTGCAGCTGGACCATCCAGGAGCGGGGGACCCTCCAGCCTACAGCGGGGGACCCTCTAGGGGCAGCACCAGCCTGGCGGGTAAGGCAGCAGGACCAGCTGCTCAGGTGCCACATCCAGGCCGTCGAACGCATCGAGGCGGCCATCACTAGAAAAGTCGATGCCAACCTGGAGTGGCGCCAGCAGGCACGGGGGCAGTTTCTCGAACGTTGTGACCACAGTGCAATGCCATCACAACACTCACAGTGCACATCAGGCACACCGTCCACTATGGCATGGCATTGCCACATGCCTCTGCCCTCCCTGCCATGCCCATGCCCTTGCCCCCTTCTGCTGCCCCTCCTGCTACCCCTCCAGCTGCCCCTGTTGCTGCTGCCATGCCCCCTCCTGCTGCCACCATGCCCCCCCACCTGCTGCACCCCATCCTGCCCACCTCCCCGTGATGCCTGCCCCACTGCGGCCTGAAGGCCATGCAGTCCTCTGCCCCCACAGAGGCACTGGCAGGAGCCACCCCTCCTGCCAGTAGCTCCCCCTCCCTCCCAGTTCAGAGCCCCCTGCCTCTTCCCCCTCCCAGTTCAGAGCCCCCTCCCACTGCCCACCCTTTTCCCCCCATTGTAAATACAAATAAACATTTTATGGTTGTGGCAAACAAAACTGTTGTGTTTATTGGGAGGTGAGGGGAGTGGGGGAGGGAAGGGTTGGGGATGGGAGGGAGAGGTAACTGGGAGACAGAAGTGACCCTACTGTGGGGCGTGGGAGAACATCTCCTTGAGGGCCTCCTGGATGTGCACTCCATCAAGGTGCGCCTGGCGGATGGCAGCTGTGTGGGGCTGTTTGAAAGCCTGGCCCTCTGCTGCCATCCACGCCAGCAGGAAGGCCTGCCTCCCCGTTCTGCTCCATGATGTTGTGGAGCATACAACATGCGGCCACTACCTCGGGAATGTTCTGCTCACCCATCTCAAGATGGGTGAGCAGACAACGAAACCATGCCTTCAGACGGCCGAAGGTGCACTCCACTTGATTGAGGGCCCGGTTGAGGTGATCGTTGAACCGTGACCGGCTGGGGTCTGTCCGTCCTGTGTACGGCCGCATCAACAGGGCATCAGGGGTTAGGCCGCGTCCCCCATCACACAAATGGGCATAGGCATGGGCACGTCCCCAACATTAAAGTCCCGCTGGGGGAAGAAAGTGCTCGCCTCCAGACTGCGAAACAGGCCGGAGTTTCTTAAGATGCGGGCATCATGTGCCCTGCTGGACCACCCCGCATAAATGTCCATAAAGTGTCCACGATGGTCCATGAGGGCCTGGAGCACCACAGAGAAGTACCCCTTTTGGTTAATAAACCGGGTCGCTCGGTGTTCTGGGGCACGGACGGGGATGTGGGTCGCATCCAGGGCTCCCCAGCAGTTGGGGAACCCCAGGGCAGTGAAGCCAGCCACCGCTGAGTCCACGTCACGAAGGCGGATGACTCACTGGAGCAGGATATCATTGATCGCATAGACAACCTGCAGAAGGGTGCACAGAAACACAGGGAACTCACCGAATGAGGCAGGGTGAGTGCATGATCCCTTGGGGGGTGCCCGCCCCCCTGTGATGCCCTCTGATGCCCTCTGTCCCCAAACACACCAGGACCCCCTCGCTCCACAGGCACACACCCCCATACCAGCAGGCCTGTGTGAAGGAGGGATGGTACAAACCCCTGGGTGACGGGGTGTCCCCCACTCTCCCCACCCCCCCCCAGCAGTGAGTGTTCCCTTCCCCCGGGCAGGGAATGCAGCACCCCCCCCCAGGACTTACCTGCATCATGACGGCACCGACGGTGGATCTGCCCACCCCAAACTGGTGTGCCACCGAGAGGTAGCTGTCCAGGGTAGCCAGCTTCCAGAGTGCAACGGCAATCCTCTTGTCCACAGAGATGGGGGCCTGCAGCCGGGTGGTGCATCTCTGGAGCGCAGGGGCGAGCCAGGCACGTAGCTCCAGGAATGTCTGCTTTCGGATTTGAAAGTTCCAGAGCCATTGCTGGTCATCCTATTGCCCCAGGACCAGCCAGTCCCACCATTCGGTACTGGTGTCAAGTCACCAAAGAGGCCTCTCCACGGTGGGGTGGGGATGCCCCAGGGACACCGCCGCATCTGTGAGGAGGGAGTCCAGAGTGACCTCCATCTCGAGGTCCTGGAGAAGGAGTGCAGCAGCATGGAGCAGCAGCTGCAGGCACTCCAAGATGGCCAGGAGGGGCCAGAGCAGGCACAAGGCCACCCCTGGCTCCATGGCACAGCAAAAGGTGAAGGCAAAAAATGACCAAAAGGCACTAAGGCACAAGCTGTGGTGTCCAAGAAGGCAGAGGGCAACCACAACTGGAAACTGCTACTGCTGTCAGTCCCTACAAGAGGTCCTAAAGCTCTTAGCAGGAGAGAAACGGCTGTCCAGGGAGACCCCTTTAAGCATGCATCTCAAAGGAGCTCCAGCCCCCACCCCCGGAAAGTCCTGGTGCCCTTTTGCCCTCTGCAAAGTAGTTCCGGGCTCACAGTTTTGTGCAAGAGCGTCCCGCCAATGTAGATGCTCTCTTGCGCAAAAGCGCTTGGCTCTGATGATGCGCCATGGCCAATGTAGATTCTCTCTTGCGCAAGTACTTTAAAGCGAGAATTCTTGTGCAGAATGGTACTTGCACGAGAACGCACCAGTGTAGACGTAGCCAAGGTGTATACCTTTCCTAATAGCCTTCATATAATTTTAGGGTTCCACCAATGCCAATCCTCACACCTCATGCAAAACTGAGAAAGTTATTCAATCTTTGTACAGCTATGAATTTACACAATCATTTCCAGTTCAAGAAAGCTGAATCTTTTTACAGAGAGCTTCAATGAACAGTTAGCTAGTGAGTTTTCCTGAAGAATGCACATTCTTCCAGAGTAACCCTTCCTTTTCAGCTATCTCTGGAGTGTGATACACTGTACCATTGCCAATATAGTCCAGTGTCTACAATGCATGACTGAGATCTATCTGGATCTTACAGCTAAAATCTCATTTTCTTTGTCTAGTCATTCATTCTTGGACACTTTCATTCATGTAAGACATAGATTAGGCTTCCGGAGACAATCTTAAGGTACATTTTTGGCATACTATCTAGCTATAAGATCTACACTGTATTAATAAATGTTTATATTTAATTTTTGGTAGTTTCTTTTTGGAATAAATCACAATACCGTATTTTACTATTAATCTAGTGCAAGTTCTTTTAAAAATATGGAATGTTTCACATTTTTACTTTGCTTTACATTTTAACTTTGCAGGACATTGTTCTCTTGAGGAGTTACTAAAAAGGAGATTTTCTAAGGCACATATATGAGTTGGGGCCCTAAATCCTAGTGTCTTTCTGGGAGGGTCATAGCTGCCCTTTGTACCTTAGAAAATCTGCTTTGAATACATTTGTGTGTAAGAGCATTAACAAGTTTCCTTGTTCATTGATTGTCACTCATTGCACTGCTGAATTCACTATTTCGCTACTGCATGCAATATGGAGTTGTCTGCTTCTGCTGTTGGGTCACACATTGCTTATTAGATGAGAACTGAGTCCTGTTAAGGAACTGAACAGCTGTGGAGTTACCAATCATGATTGTGCCTGACACTCATCATTTAGCCTGCTAGGCATTGCTGGTCAGCTGTTGAAATGAGATTCAGTGTGGATGAAACAGAACATTGAGAGTGAAAGGTAGTATTTCTGAAAATCAAAGGAGAAAGCATAATTCAAACTAGTAAGGAGCTGTGAACATGATGACATTTTACATTAAGGTTCCATTGATTTGTAGTTTAGGTAAACCCTGTGGCCAGAAGCCTATGAGAGAAGGGAGGTAGCTGAGTGAGCTCTCTGAAAGCATCTGCTAGGCAATGTCTTGTGTGCATATTAATTGGATATTGAGGTATAATTTGGTAAAAAAGGAGTAGGCCTGTGGCACCTTAGAGAATAAAAAATATATATATAGTATCATGATATCAGGAGCTTTTGTGGGCAAAACCCACTTCTTGGGATGAACTTAAGATGTTCTGGGCTACCAGTTGTTTTTAAAGCTATAGACTAACACAGCTGCCCCTCTGAGACTTTTAATTTGGCTAAATTTTGTGCTTGGGACCAATATTTTGGAAATTATTCTGGTGGGAGTCAGCTAGGCAAAGTTTGGCCAGCGAGTCGTCTGGGATCACTTCAATTCTATGAGAGGTTTCCAGCCCAAATAGCTATACTGCAATTTTACTGAACTGTGCATTTGAGCTAGCAGATCCAGACCAGCTGATCTAGTCCAGCCTAATAGGCTAAATGATCAATGTCAGTCACAATCATGTTTAGTAACTTCTCATGCTGTGTATACCTTGAGAATCCAGTTGTAAAAGTAAGCAAGGCATTATTTATAAGGTTAAAGCATATACATAAATGAGCTACAGTTTAAAGTTTCCAAAGAGAATAGAAGACTCTGTAATAAACAAGTTCGATAGGTCCTTTAGTGCTAACCATGGATAAGCAGCTGGGGATCACTTGTTTATGCTTAGAAAAATTTCCTTCCACCCCAGAATGCAAGCAGCATAAAGATACAGTTTCTTCTTCTTAAAGAACATCCTCCCATGTGCTCTCAGCTGCAAATTCAGATGATGAAAAGAACTCACTTGCGTAATTTATTGCCACGGGGCAAGAAGACCAAAGTAAAGTTTTTTGTCCTATTTAATCTTCTACAATAAACCATCTGTTGTTGATGGGCCTTCCCCATTGGCCAGGATGCAACAACTTCTGTTGCAGACCAGTATTTTATTCTAGTTAATGTCTGTGTCCAGACTGGTGATTTTCAGAGAGTCTTACAAGACAAATGGTTTAATATTACCTTACAATACGTGAGACGGATATTGTAAGTGAGATTAATGAATGCATCAATTCAGAGGCATTCAGAAATGTCAAAACACTAAACCTATTCTACTAATTCCAATACTTAAAAAACCCATTAACATACATGTGAGCCATACTGAATCCAGCTATGTATTTCTTAGGCTGTGTCTAGATTACATCCCTCTTTCGACAGAGGGATGTAAATTAGGCACTTCAAAATTGCAAATGAAGCTGGGATTTGAATTTCCCATGCTTAATTTGCATAATCACGTTATGGCACTCTTTTGAAAAAGCACTATTTCGAAAGTAAAACTGCGGTCTAGACATGGTTCTTTCGAAAAGGGAAGGCTTTTTCAAAAGATCCTGTAAATAGTGCTTTTTCAAAAGAGCGCCATAACGTGATTATGCAAATGAAGCATGAGAAATTCAAATCCCGGCTTCATTTGCAATTTTGAAGTGCCTAATTTACATCCCTCTGTCGAAAGAGGGGTGTAATCTAGATGTACCCTTAGTGTTTAACTGAGGCATGGGGACCTTAGTATGAGCTGACACTTGGTGACACCGACCCTACTGTTTATCTCTCTGAACTCTGTAAAATGACTATCTATTCCTACCTTTTGTTACTGTCTTTTAACCAGTTATTCCTCCACAAGAAGATCTTTCCTCTTATCACATGAGTGTCTAGTTTGCTTATGAGATTTTGGTGTGGGACCTTGTAAAATGCTTTCTGAGTATCCAAGTACAGGGTATCATTGTGTCTGATAATTCCGTTTCAATCAATTTTCCTAGTACTGAAGTTAGGGTTACTAGACAATAATTTCCTGGATTGTCCCTGAGTCCTTATTCAAAAATAGGCACTATATTAGTTATCTAATACAGAAAATAATGTAACGGATAACTTGTGTAGCATAATTAGTATTCTGCAATTTCATATTTGAGTTCTTTGAGAGCTCTTGGGTGGATACTATCTGACCCTGGTAACTTATTAATGTTTAATTTATCAATCAGTTCCAAAACTGCCTCTATTAACATTTTAATCTTCAACAGTTTCTTATATTTATCCCATAAAAGGAAGAGTTGGAAATGGGGACTATATGGGGATTTTTCTACAGTGAAGGTTGATTCAAAACATTCATTGATATTCTCCAAAAAGGCTTTATCTTCCTTGAGTGCTCAGTTACCATCTAAATCAAGTGGCCCCACTGATTGATTGGCACACCTTCTTCTTCTGGTGTAGTTAGAAAAAAAGTTGTTAATTCTCGTATCCTTAACTTTGTTCAAGTAATTTCTATCCATAGAGATTCTATAATAGAGTTTGATGATTAAATGAATCTTTTATTTAAGAATTTTTTATAAGCGAGTCTTAAACAGTGACTGAAGTCTCACATTAAAGATCTAAGTTAAAAGGCCAAATTGAACAGTGCAAACTTCAGAAGAGTATACAAAAATTTTAACAAAGATTGTAATTTTCTAAACCTTCCAATCTGGGACCAGAGTATTTTAAGGGGGAGAGAGAAAATTTGGCTTAAGATTCTATATATTAGCTTCATTACCAAACTGATTACATTCATCCAAAAAGAAAAATCAAGATGGTGCTTCCAGTCTCCTGGAAGCAAGAAATAATATTACTCAAAGGTAGAAATAATACATTCTGAGTCCAAGAGTGAATACTTGCATCTCCAAATATTTGCCAAGCTATGTGTGAAAATAAAGCTTTACAGTAGTAATTAATAGTAAAAAACAAACAACAACAAAACAAAACAAAAAACAACCAAACAACCCCCACCCAAAACACACACACACACACACACAAACCCTTGTTGATAAGGGGGAACCAGTAGATGTGATATAGCTAGACTTTAATAAATCATTTGATACAGCCTTGAATGACCTTCTTATCAATAAACTAGGGAAATACAACCTACATGGGGCTACTATAAGATGGGTCCATAACTTGGTGGACAACCATTCTCTGAAAGGCATTATCAATGATTTACAGTCATGCTGGAAGGGCATAACAAGTGGGGTCAGGAAATAAATCAAGGGAGACACAGACATCTGACTGGTAGATGATTGGCATAAACAGGACCACGCAAGAGTGCTTCCACTTAAAATCAAACTTTGCTTAGCCTTAGGAACTTACACATGTCAACAATGGGTTAGTAAAGCACCCCCACTCTTAATAGTCAATCCAAGGTTGGATGTGACTCTCAAGTAGCACAATAGCAGTCTTCTGATGGCCAATCTTTTGTCTCCTGGTGGACAGCACAATATGTATCCAGAGGAAGAGTTCCTGAAGAGTCCCTCTTGAAGAGTCCAACTACCCTATACTTTTCTTTGTTAGTATTACAATAACACGTCATTTAAAGAACACATTTAAAGAAAACAGTTTTAAATGGTAAGAAAGAGGTTGCATTCTGATCATCAATTAGCCAGATGCATTTTTTTTTAAGAGTTTGCCTTGAGGCCCTGACAGACACATTGCTGAGGGGACATAGACAAGTGTCCTGTTTTGAATTACATTGTTCATCAGGAAGGATGTGGGATGAAACTCTCTTTCTGCAGCATCCAAGCCCCCTCTCCTTCTGATGTGGTCATTCTAAGGCTGTTGCATAGGCTAATTTATGGCCTGCTATTATCAATAAGCAGTAGTGATTCAGGCACTTTATAGGTTTGTCAAATTCTCCCTGAAGACCTCTAGTAAAAGCTTGCTTCCACCTCCCCCTTACTCACATGAGAATCTGGATGTCTGGTTCAACCCTGCCTTGCCCTTATATAGTCATTTACACCTGTCCAAAATGCCATGATATATTAGCATTCTGATTCAGTTTCACTCGTGTAAATTCATATAAACCTGGAGGGCAGCAGAGAATCAGGCCCTTGGTATTTATGATATTCGGGTTGCAGAGCAAGGATGTGATTCACATTGCAGAGCTGGTGTTTATTTGTTCCCTTTAGCAAATCCGATCATTCCTCTAAGCCCAGAACCAGGATCCTACTTCTGACCTTAGTATGTTGGAAAAATATTATTTCTGACATTTTTGTTTTTATTGAAATATTTCTGAGCTATCTCCCTCCGAGCTAGCATAATGTTATCCCCATATCAATAGTAAGAGCATTTTTATTCCTTCCCTTGCTCTTTGCTAGCAAGTGTACATTTTAGATATATCCTTTTTTATTACAGTTTCTACAACATTACAATAGATGTCTGACCTGCTTCCATAGCAGTAGAAAATGTCAGGCTCCTTAGCTGCTTGCTGTTTCCAATTTGCTGTTCGGCTTTTGATATGGTACATATTTTATGGTCATTGCCCTCTGTCTTGGCCCAGAATATAATTCTATTGCTACTTAAGTCACAGTTTCCATAGTCACTGTAATTTGCAACACCATTTTTAAATGGGAATTCTAGGCAAGTCATAAGCCTCTTTGTATATTTTTGTTATTGATTCTGCATAATAATCTATCCATCAGGCATCATTTAATCCATCTCCAAACTGACAATATACTGGCAATTATTTATTTGTTAAATGTTGCTACATGGGAAGACATAGATTTTTGTCCACATCAATTCTCCAATGAGATCAGAACAGTTTTGCTATAACAAGTGGCTCTGAAAGCAAGCAGTCCTACAAAACTTGCCACGTGTGCTAATGTTGCCTGACGTCTGAGAAATCATTGTTATGCATGGTAAACTACATATCTTTCTTCCATTGCATGCAGTAGAATGAGAATGTATTGGTTGCTGTATCATTAACCAGAAATATTGCTCCAGCTCTTTCTGTGTAAAGCATTATTGGCTAATCCCCAGATGGATTGTCAAAAACATCAATATTTTCAGTGTTCCTGAACATAATATGCTGTCAAGCTATTTGATGGGAGAACAAGCTAACACAAGGCTCATAACACTGTCCTAGACACCTTAGTGCAGTCCTAGTGTCTTAATGTTAGTGTCTCTTTTACAAGCAACTCAATATTTTTTTTTACAATCACCATGAAAGGTGGGATATCTCCTCAAGGAGAGGAGAAATTTTAAAGCTCCAGAACATGAATCCTATTTTTCTTTAATGGGCTCTGTGCATGGCCTGCCTGTGCCAAGTTGTGTGCAGGATCAGAGATGAAGAGAAAGCATGGTATAATGGATGGATTATTATGGAATAGTATCTAACTAATTAATTTTACCCCACAAATCTGTGTTCTTCAACCATGTATATTATTTTACCAAGAAAAAGTCAAACCAATTGAAACAAGTACCTGTAAATGAATGTGATTTGACTATTTTAGGTCCATGCAATCTGTGAACCTTCCAAGTCAAACATACATTTCATATCACTTCTTTGCTTTTGTGTCTAATATGGGTACTGTATTGTATTATCTGGCCATCAGGTTTGACATGCACATCAGAACGTCTGCAAATAATTAACTGCCAGTTTCTATAGTAGCAGAGACTATTCTGGAAAAAATGTGTTAAGCAATTCAAAGGAATTAACACTTCCACACATAATAGTCTATGTGTTTGTGTGTGTGTGTGTGTGTGTGTGTGTGTGTGTAAGAATGCATAATAATATAATATAATATAATATAAAAAGTAGAAACTATAGAGAAAGCTGGAAGAAATGGGATAAAATGTGAAGATTGTTATTAGTAATTGGATATCAGAGGTAGCCCTGGAAGAATTCTGGCTCTGAGGCAGCACAAGCTGGAAGGACACATCTACCATCCTGTTTCTTCTTCCAACATCAGTCTCAGACCATATTTTACCCCCTTTTGGGTGACGAGTGGTGCTATCCTGAAGCAGTCCTAGACTGAAATTAATAGATTGAAATTAAACTAGCTTCTGCTCAGAGGTGGCATTTGCCATGGTAGCACATTCAAGATGGCCCACCACAAGCTGACTCTTTATTTGAATTTACGTAGGCATTTTCAGCTGGCAGTATGTCAGCAAGTTTCTGTGATTCAAGAATAGTTCTCATATCTGTAGCTAGCTGTTCATAAACCAGTGAGAGCCTGAAAATCACTCATTCAACTGATTCATTTTCTGTCAGCCATAGAGACTATGGGGCAGCATGATAAGGTATTTGCCTCACACTGACTGATATGGGGTTACTAGAACCAATGGAGCCTTCACAAGAGGCAGCCAATTAGAGAGGGACTGTGAGTAGCTAGTCAGGGATGGGCAGACCCATATAAGAAGGGTTCCAGCGCAGAGCAGGTCGGTAACTACCTGGAAATTGAGGAGGTAAGAACAAGGTCCCTGTAGGAGGAAAGAGTGCCAACACCTTGGACAAAGTAGTGCTGCTAGCAAGGACTGGGGAAGCTAGAGAGAGCTCCTAGCTAGCTGCTAAAACTGGCGGGTGAAGCTCTGAGACAAGTGCAATGAAGGTGCTGGGGCAACAGCGAAGTGACCCAGGGAAATAAACTGAGGAGTTGGAGAAGATGCAGCTAGTGGTGGCCATCTACAATGTACCTGGATCAGGACCTGGAGCAGTGAGTGGGCCTAGACCCTCTCCATTACCACAGAGGAAGTGGCCACTCTGAGGGATGTGGCTGGACATCTGACATACAGGTCCCCCAGAAAGGGGGAGCACAGAGTATGGCACAGCTGGAGGGCTGTATCCTGAAGAAGATGCCATGGTTCTTGGAGCAACATGGGTCCAGGGACAGAGGCAACAACAGAGGGTGGAGAATTAATTCTTATGATGGCCGCTATTAGGTGTCACAGTACTGATTAAACCTCATCAGAGCCAGATTCAGACTTCTGACAAAGCAAGGTTAGCCCCAATGAAGTTCACGGAGTTTTATGTATGTGCCCAACGTCTGACTTTGACCCCATCCTTTATAATTAAGGATGGTAGGTCTTTCTATTGATACAGGTCATTTCTAGTTGTGTGGGATTCTGTGTGCTTGTTTCACAACCTGTAGACTCCCTTTCATCCATTTATTCTTATCTTTAAAGTGTCTTCATTATGTGATATCTTCTAGCACACAGAGGAGCTGTGACAAGGTCGTTTTTAGTACTCGTATTAAATTGAATATGGCTAATTTTCCGGCCCATTAACTGCAAATGTTTGTCATCCTTACAGGTCCAAAATATACATACCTAACATTTGTAGTATGTAGAACAATGCCAACAAGCATAAATGACGTGGGTGTTCTTAATGAAGTAACAGTTGCAGCTCCTGGGTGTTTTAGGATTATGAGGTGTAGGAAAGTTAAAGTGGATAAATACTGGACAGAGTGAGTACAGTTCTAACTGAGACCTGTATGAGTCAAACCTCTCAACAAAGGTTAGACCCCTTTAGGGTACAATTTTCAAAAGATACTAAGTGACTTAAGACTCTAAATCCCTTTTAGGATATGAGTTAGGGTATGTTAACACTTGAAGCTGGAGGTGTAATTCCAGGGTCAAGGAGACATGCACATGCTAGTTTTGATCAAGTTATCTGCCTAAAATAGATGTGTAATTGCACAAGTAGTGAGAGGGGCTAGATGCCCAAGAATATAAATTTGGCTATCACCACAGCTCATAGTTCAGATAAAGCTAGTGCATGTATAGCTCCTTGATCACTGGTCCTTATGGAAGCACTTCTCTGTAGGGAAATTCTCAGGGCTGCCAAGTGTGTCCATATTAAAGAGGACTTGATCCTGGGTCTTCTGCCTACAAGCTGTAGGACCTAACCACTAGTGGCTATGAAATTATTTATCCAAACTGCAATGACTTCAGTAGGAGAGACTAGTTGACGTGTATTATATTCACTGCTTTGCATTACATTCTTTTTGTAATATATTCAGCAGTAATGCCAGGTACCTACAGACCTGTATCCTGTAAGAAGCTTGCTTCAACAAGGTAATGTAAGGCTTGAGGCTATGAACTTTGAACAAACAGAAGACTCCAAGTACTGGGGAGATGAAAATGGAGTATTTAAGGGGAAGGAGAGTGATTGGGGATGGTAAGTACTGAAAGCCCTATTTGCAGTGCTATTATACCTTTTGCTGGGTTCCTGTGGAGGCTTCCCTACAGGTGTGGGTGAGGACAGCTGTGCAGAAGGATGGATTATGTATTAGAAAGAATCCTTTGGGAGGGACACAGCTTCTATGAAAGCAAGAGTTGTTGGAAGAATTTATATAGTGGGAGTGCTGACAGCCATTGAACCAGACTATATGAAAAAAATCAATTTCTGTGAAAGGGTGAGGCAGCATACCCATCACCTCTAGTTCCAGCACCCATGTATGAAAGTGCAAAAACGAACATTACAAATTTCATTTGCATTAACACATAGTTCTTTACCGTGATCTATGGCTCTTTAAATATTCAGAGTGATGTAAAAGGTCCTTAATTTAAATAAGTCATGCCCTGAATTTGTTCTAAATTAATAAAACTATTTAGTATTTATTTTTCCTTGTTTTTCACTGGCATTAAATATTTTGCATTTCTAACACCCACAGCTGTGACTCTTCCTCTCTTAAATTTGTGTCTCAGATTGACACACTAAAAAGAACACGAACGCTATATCTACACTACCTCTTTTTTGTGGAAGAGGCAATGCAAATGAAGCGCTCATTAGCAACTTCTCGTGCTTCATTTGCATATTCTCTTCCGATGCTTTTTGTGGAAGAGGTTTTTGCACAAACAAAGCAGTGTAGATGGGTCCATTTGCACAAAATCCCCCTTTTGCGCAAGAACCTGTAAACTCCATTTTTTGAGGAATAAGGGTTCTTGTGCAAAAGGGTTTTTTTTTGCGCAAAACGGACCCATCTACACTGCTTTTTTTGTGCAAAAATCTTTTCCACAAAAAGCATCAGAAGAGAATATGCAAATGAAGCACGAGAAGTTGCTAATGAGCGCTTCATTTGCATTGACTCTTCCTCAAAAAAGAGGCAGTGTAGATATAGCTGTGTCATTGTAAGCTTTGATACTGATATCTATATTTACACATATTTTTGTCATAGTGATTTATGAATATTCATCTGCTTTTCTATAAGCCAGGCTGTCTTTTGAACTCTTTCATTATACACAACTTTACTTTTCTTTTCTTTAACCTAAATGATAAAATTTTACAATGTAGTCTCTAATACCCTTTTTATATTCTACTTTAATTTGCTTATCACACACCCTGACACTCCTGGAAGTCAGCCCCTCCATATTGTTCTGGATTCCCAGGTTATCTACTGCCATGTGACCTAAGTCCTCCTATTTCAAATTAAAAGTTTCTATGTTGTTGATAAACATTGACAATCGTATGCCTTTAAGTCATCCTAGGTCTACCCTTCTGTCTTGTTGGATTTTCTGGCTTCCAACTGAGTGTCATAATTGGTAGTCATTATGATCCATTCATAGCACCTTAGTCATTGATGTCATCTCTTACAAATTATTTGTTATAGAGACCTCATTTTTCTGACCTCGTTGTTCATTTTTCTTTCCTCATTGCTTACTCCTAATATTCTCCACAAGTGCTTATGATGGAAAGCATCTCACTTCTGAGCACTGGTTTTCTCAAGTTGCCAGGTTTCACTGCCATATGTTGATATGGCTACCATATTGGCTGAGTAGATTCTGAGGGGTTTTCTTTTAATGCAAAGATAAGGTATTAAGTTTCAAAATATTCTAAAGTTTACCAAAGGCTCTGTTTGCTTTGCTGATCCTCATTCTTATTTCCTCAGAGCATGAACCATCTTGGCTTATTGTGCTTCTAAGATATTTTAATCGATCTTTCCTCTCTAGCTGTCCATCATCAATTTTAATGTTTAAATCCATATTCCCATTTACCATGTTTTTACATTTCTTTACATTGAATCTCAGTCCTACAAATTGGTTAAACTTTTTACAATGAATCAATTTAAGTAATGTTGAAACAATTCTCAATAACTGAGGTGGTAACATTTTCTGTATGGAGACCTCTGCCCAGGTAGATTTCACATCTGATGCAACAACATATGTTTGATTTCAGGGCAACAAATTTCTGATTTTGTGGGAGAAGCAGAATTAATAGTCATATATAAAAAATGTAGAAGAATAATTAAACATTTTCCTATGAGAGTCTGTGTATTAGTCTGGTAATAATAGGCTAGGCTGGTGCTTTCCAGGGAGGACAGACACAATGTATAGAGCAAAAGTATTTCCTTCCCACATAATATGAGGTTTACAGGATCTTTCGAAAAAGGGTTTTATTTTTGAAAGATCCCCATCTAAACTGTCATTTTTCTATCAAAAAGCCCCATTTCGGAAAAAAAACGTGGCCACCATTATGCAAATAAAGCATAGGAAATTTAAATCCCAACTTCATTTGCAATTTCGAAGTGTCTAATTTACATCCCTTTTTTGAGAAAAGGGATGTAGTCTAGACATAGCCAGAGTTTTCACAAAATAGTGACCCAAATGGGTGGAAATATCACACAAATTAATTGAGCTCTTGAAGTTTGTTCTATTTTTGTCAGAAATCTTGTGGAAGTGTATGTTCTTATGAGACTGAAGCGGCATTTGAATCATAATGAATCATGTAGGTACCTTACAATTTAGATTGTAATGAAACTAGAACTATAGCCAGGGTTCAGATTTGGGTTTTTAATACAGCAAACAAAAACAAACAAACAAACAAAACCTTTCATAGGCCAGACTTCTTATATCTAAAAGGAAATGAAATGAAACATAAAATACAGTACTAATACTTGAGTAGCTTGAGAAAGGTAAACAGTAACTAAATGGATTCCTATGAACATCTACACAGCAGGGCAAGAGTCGAATTAAGCTACACAACTTGAGCTGCTTCAATCGCATAGCTTAAGTCAAAATAGCTTATTTAGGATTTTGGTGCTGTCTACACAGCAGGAATTTGAAGGAAGAACACTCTTCCTTCAAATTCCCTTACTCCTCGTAAAATTAGAGTTACAAGAGTCGGAGAAAGCAGTCCTCCAGCTCTCCATTATTTTGAAATAATGGCTTTCAGTGTAGACATGCTTTTTGTTATTTCAGAATAATGCTGCTGTGTATCCTAAGTGTATATTTTACAATTTGAGTCAAACAGTTCACATACCACTAGTGTTTACATTAGAAGGAAATGTTATTCATTTTAATAGTTGAAATACCAGAAAAAAATAGAAATCATGCTATATTGTGATTCACACTGAGAAATATTTTTCACAGTATTTTTGTAGTCTTGCACTAAAAGTGATAAGTATACTGTACTTTTTGCTTCTGGAAATCAATGTGTCCCTTGTAAGTGCTTAACAACACAGATACACACAATCATTAATGTCCAGGAAATTTCAAATTTACTCTAAATACTTGTACTCAGCATAGATGAGTAAATATGATTTTCTAATATCAAAGCAGTTCCATGCACACTCTTAATGAAGACACAAGGTTCCTGACTGCAATTTTAAAAGCAATGGCTTGCTTAGACTATGTCTATACTGTAAGGAAAAGTTGGAAAAAGATACGCAAATTGCGAACAGCAATTTACGTATCTTTTTCCGCTTTTCTTCCAAAAGAGACATTTCCAACATTTGGTCCATCTACATAGGGACAAATGTCAGAAAAAAACCCTCTTTCAGAACATCCCTTCTTCCTCAAGAAGGTTTACAGGGATGCCAAAAAATGCATCTACTTTTCCGATTTTTTTTTCAGAAAAGCAGACACATTCCTTGGATGTGACAGGGCTTTTCTGGGATACCTCTGGAAAAGCTCTGCAGTGTAGACACAGCCTCAGTCTTAAGGGCTATGTGATACTGTCAGACCTTTACTATGGAACTCTTCATGAATGCAAAAGCCTGATAATTTTGTTAGTAAATAAGCCAAAGTAAAACATATTACAGCATTCATACAAAAGTTATTCTGTTGTTATATAGAATAACTTATGCTTTTGAACATCCATGTATGTTCAGACAATAGGGAATTGCCTGTCTGCCTGTACATGTACTTTTACTCACAAAAGTTGTCTTTTACATACAGGGTCACTGAAAAAAAAAACCTGCCGGGTCAAATGAGAGGTGGGGTGTAATTGGCATTAAGGCCAAGAATGTAATTGCCAAATACACTAAACCAATTTATTTAAGGGGAAAAAAACCAAATATCCATATCTGAGAGCTATTTTTTCAGGCTATCCACAGCAGCAGGCAGATGTCACTGTATTGGTAACACTCAGATCATTTTATTAAGGTTTTCTTAGCAACTGCAATTGCTAGGAAACATTTAAGTGGGATTCTCATGTCAACTCATGGCATCACAAGACAGGAGCCTAGATATGTGTATATTTAAGCAGCCCTGCATAGATCATTAGTAACATAGATGTGCCAGCCATCACTATGCATTCACAATGGTAAATTATACCTAGATAGTCTGAAACCTTAATGTTGTATATATGTATACTGAATGTTTTTATTTCCCATATACCTCTTCCTGCCCTGTTTCACACTTCAGGGCTTAATGCATTACTTTTGTTTATCCTTCCACCAGTCATCTGTGTTTTTAATCACTCCTTGGCAGAGGACTCTGAAGGTGGAGAGCACTGATGTTGCTTTAACCCATTTCAGCTCCTTAGTAGTGCAACTACACTGGTTGTGACTTTGTTATGCAGATGAAAGCCTTAGCTGTGGCTTTCCACATTTTTCACATATACATTTAGGTCATTTTCATACAAGTCAAACTCCATAAGGCTTTTTCCCAAAATGATTACTTTTATATATGCACAAATTTAACCTTGTTAACAAAGTTGTTTGCCTGGGAATAACCCTCTGTGGTTATGACTTGAATTCCTATTTTGTAAAAGGTCTTTGTCTTCTGAAGGAAATGCCATAGATAGAAAGCCCAACTTGAACCTTATTTCTATATACAAAAATGCCTGAATAAAGACTCACGCAAGCCACTTTTTTCTCCCCAAATCAGTCTCATTGACTTCAGTGGGACTTACATATACAAATAAAGGGCTAAACTGTGCCCAGACCTCACCATGGGATGATATGCAAACTGCACTGCCTGGAGGAGGAGGTATTGTGACTGAAATGCCTCACTGAAGCACGATTCTTCTAGTGCTTGCACATTACTCTTACCCAAAGCAAGAGGCAACCGTCCTTTATTGAGTACAGTATAAATACAAGCTCTTCTGCTCCCCATCGCTTCCATTTGCTTGTTTACTGAGAAGGGTATGAGAAGGGTATGAGCTGGCAGCGTTTAATGGATTCTGCTAGTCTGTCAAGAGAATTCACTCACCTTAGGAGTCCCTCCTTATACACAAGCATGGCACAACAGCTGTCTTTCTGGCTGGTGCCTCCTGCTCACAATGCTCTTTTGTGGTGGTCTTTCTTCCTGTAACTCAGCCCTATGCTCAGGTCATGATTTGGTCCACCCCTTTCAGGGCAACAGAAAGGCCAACATAAAGTGGTCCAAAGTCCTCATAAGAAGGTCTCTGGTCGCAACTCCAGACCCCTGGTCCCCACACCCTGGCATCAGTGCTTTCCAGTGTCCTTCTACCCTTCTCTAGACTCATGCCTCCTTGCCAGTGATTGTTTGGGAAACCTGGGTCCTCTCACTACATTATGTTCTAGTCCAGGGACTCTAAAACTAGCAGACAAGGTCCACACAGTCACACTCCTTGTTGCTTTTTCCACGGGCTCCTTCATTCTGACTTTTTTCAGGCCTTCTCCTCCATAATTTCTTTAGGTTGTCATTTCTTTAGGAACCCGAGGCTGTGTCAGATCTCTGGGCTTCCTTCTTACCCATCACACTTTTCCAAAAAGCGATTGTAGATTGTCTCCCTACTGAGATATTTCTCCCCTGCTTTTTTTCCCCAGTGAGGGAGACTTGTCTGAATTGTTTATTGCTTCCATCAACTATAACTCCTCAATTCTTAGCAGATTCTATTCTCTCAGTCTGCCATGTGTCTTTCAGGTAATGTACAACATCTTTTTTAATAATGTTCCATTTCCCTTATGTTTTTACAAAGTAATATTTTTGTTATCTTAAGAAATTTGAATTATTCATAAAGCTTTTCCTTGCCTTTATTCAAGCCATTATATACCAATAATAGATGAATTTACATAGTCCTTCTTTGTCTCTATTAATTAAAAAATATTTTTGTTTAAACCGCAATAGCCAGTTAGTAATCTGAACTTCATTAATCCTATCCAGGTATATTATCGCCAGGTCTAGGGCATGATTAAAAAATTCTTCCTTCTCTTTTTAATTAATCTATTTTTTAGCCTTTTAAAATTTTACGGACAAGGCTTTTAAATTCCTGCTTACTCAAACATATTTCTGTCAGTTCTTTTATTTTTTACTAGTATGTCTTCTGTCATTTCATTCCCTATTATCCCAATATGTGCTCAGAGCCAAGCTAATGCTGCATGGAAAGATGGATTTAGGGGCAGGGAACTCTGGCAAACACCTGGGGTGCTAGGTTTGAGAGTGCAGGGCTCTGGGTGCTGTTTTTGGTTTTAGCAACAAAAGGGAAAATAGAAATGTTTGAAGTAAAATGTTTCAGGTATTCCATATGTGGATTAAGTTTAGAATATTTTATTTGCTTATATATCACATGAATAAATACAGATTTACCGATCTTAGCATGCAAATTTATAGTTTTATATGTCAGAGATAAATCATGCATGCAAATCATTCATCAAAATTGTGAAATGTAATAAAGTAAGATATTCAAAAGTTTAACAAGTGGAGTGGGCACTGAAGATGCCCTTCACCTGTGTCACCATTTGGTCTAACCTATTCTGAAAATATGTATATGTATAAAATTACAGCTGATTTCCAAATCTTTGTCCACGTGTCAACTGCACAAAGCAGAAGTCAGATGTAAGGTACAAAGGATATCTTGGACCTGTGTTCTTGAATTGATTTTATAACAGCCTGAGGGCTGCTCTAATCTACTGTGATACATCTGCAAAGCAGCCTTCTCCTCACTGAACAACCCCTCCCTTCTACAGGAGCAGACATTACATTTCCCATCAGACTTCTCTCTATTGCATTTCATGTCCCCTGGCCAAGCAATAGAAAAAGACCTGAATCTGGCAATGATTGAACTCTTTTTGGGGCTGGGAGCTGCATGGAAGCAGAATGCTGCAGAGAAGCCCCGCAAACTGTGAACAAGGCCACATGTGGGATTGGCTGTGAGTGTTAGATACCAACAGCTAGCTATGCGCAAGTCTTTGTGAGATTATGGGGGAATAACAATGGCTGGAAAAGGAACCAATGTGGCAGGGTCCCAATGAGAGACACAAACTGAGAATGGTTTAGAAATCCTCAAAGGCTTATCTACCTGAACAGAGACTAGATTGGAGAGAACATCCCACTCAATCCTGTATTTTGTTTAACTACAAAAAATTTAGGTCCGTAAGAAATCTCATTTGTAAATGGCTCTGTAATTCGACATTTGCATGCCAGCTTTTGGGATACTTTGCCTTGGATATAGTATTGCAATGGGTGATTGAGGATGAGGATTTGTATAGTCACTAATCACTGATAACATGCTGAGTAAAGATCTCTTTCCTTAAGCTCTCTAGGCAACTGTTGTCAAAAAGCCTAATTCCATTTATTTCCATCTAAGTTTTAAAATTACTACATTCAGGTATGTAGGATTCAGGATGAATGGAAGATATGTTGTCTTTTTGGAAAACAATAGACTTTTAGATAAAGTGTAGGATTAGGTTAGGAAAGAAAGAAACACCATTGATCACAATGCTATATTAGAATCTGAAATCCTAAAAAGTATGAGACACAAGGATTTCGTAATAGCAGTCTTTCTAGATATTGAAAAGGCACATGACATACTATGGAGGGTGTGGGCTGTGCCAACGAAATCTCATGATACCATCTACGTCTTTTGTTACTCTATAAAGTGCTACCAGACCATTTGTTGTTTTTTCTGTAAGGGTATGTCTACACTTGCCCCCTAGTTCGAACTAGGAAGGCAAATAAAGCATACCAAAGTTGCAGATCAAGCGCAGGATTTAAATATCCTGTGTTTGATTAGGATATTCATGGCCAGTAGACATTTTAAAATGCCGGTCGCCCGATTTAAGTTGCCACGTGTAGATGCAGTAGTTCGATCGGAAACCCTTCCCTCGAATTAACTGTTACTCCTCATTTAATGAGGAGTAACAGTTAATTCGAGGGAAGGGTTTTAAATCGGACTACCGTGTCTACATGCGGCAAGTTAAATCGGGCGACCAGCATTTTAAAATGGCGACCGGCCTCGAATATGCTAATCAAGCGCGGGATATTTAAATCCCGCGCTTGATTTGCAACTTCGGTATGCTTCATTTGCCTTCCTAGTTCGAACTAGGGGGCAAGTGTAGACATACCCTAACAGACTAACTTGGCTACCCCCTGAAGCTTATGGAGGGAAGGTCTGTTGTACAAAGTAGGCCCACTAGAGATAAGGAGAAGAATATATGAGTTGTTTAGAGAATTTTGGAGGAAAAGTACCATGAAGGTTAGAATTGGTAAAGGTATGACATATTATGTATATATCCATACCTATATATCTATAGCCATGTTTATATACATGCATACACACCATATATATAAATGGTACACCACAGTGAAGATGAACTTTATTTAATGTCATAAATAATCTCCCAAGACTAATAAGTGCTTGGGTAGATGATTGCCCTATTTTCAGATGGTTATGTTGGGAGTAGGAATGTCGAGATGGCAGAAAAGAGAATGAACAAAGGCCTCTGACAGGGCAAATGCATGAGGCTTCACGTTCTCCATTGCTAAAAGCAAAGGATTGCTTTAAAAAAAAAAGGTACATAGGAATGAAAATTGTGTCTGTATGGAAAGAGAAAAGAAAGAGTGAGGATGGCATATTGTAAATCAAATTGGGAATTAGTACTTCTAAAACAATATCTTCTTGCCACATGTACCAGTAGCAATAATAAAGCTACCATTAAATCGGATGTTGGATGTACACCCAGCAGAATTGGTCATTTTTTGTATTCAGTACTCAAGCTGGATGGTGATAAACAGGGGTCGACAAATTATGGAAAACCCTACTCACCAGGCAAAAAAGGGACTTGCCACCCCACCCACCCAAAAAGTATTTTAATGGCATAAATTCCTAATAAGAATAAGAACAGTAATTACTAATAAGTTATTAATAAATATCACCCAAGTTATTAATAAATATCTTATAAACCTCTACCTTTTCCCTCTGCTGCCATATCTCCTCCCCTTGCTCCATCAGTTCCCCTGGTGCCTGCTGCCCCCCAACCCCTCACCCTCCTCTGCTGTCCCGGCTCCTGCCCTTCTCACTGCCCTCAGCCTTCCTGAGACCTGCCCCCCTCCACCAGCCCTTCTCTCCCCCCTGTGCCCACTCCTCCAGTAGCCCCACTCTGACCAAGTGAGCTACCCCTCCTCATCCCCTCTCCTAACACTTCCCTCTACACACCTGCCCTGCCTCTCTCCTCTGGTGCTGGTCCCTCCCCTGCTGGTGTCTGCCCTTCTGCTTCACACCCAGAATCCCCTGGCACCTGTACCTTCCCTTAGCCCTGCACCCTTCTGGTGCCTCCCCCTTCCCTTACTGCCCCTGCCCCCTTTGCCCTCTTTTTCCCTGATGCCCACCCCTCACCACTCTCTGCCCCCATTCCCCTCATGCCCCTTTGTGCCCTCACACATGACTTGCTCCATCCCCACCTTTCTCATGCCCACCCCTTCTTTCAAGCCTTCTCCCAGCACCTCCCCCTCCCCCCTCTAGCTCCCAATGCCCTTCCCCTCTCCTCTCCCAGCATCACCCTGTCCCCCCTCCCACTGACACCTCCCCTCCTGCCCTTTTCCTCATTGTCTTCACTTGGCCCCCTGGCATTTGTCTCTCCTGCACCCCTGTCCCTTGGTGCCTTCCCCTTTCTTCTTCTTCTTCTCCTGACCTCCTCCCCTCCCCTCCCTTCCCCTCAGCACAAGCCCCTTCCCCATATTTTTCCCCTCCCCTCCCAGCCCCAGCCCCAGCCCCAGCCCCAGCCCCTACCTGGCTTCTGCCTTCCACTTTGCGGGGTTGCTGGAGCCTTTTTTAATCCGGCGGTCACCGGCCGTGACGTCAGGACGCCATGTCACGCCAGCGTCCTGGCGTCTGCTGGCATCCCGCCCTCTGGCTTGTGCCCTGCCTCCTCGTGCCGGAGCTGCACGCAGGCAGCCCGGCGCTGAGAATCGCCTCACTTCCCCCTTGCCGGCGGCGTTCTGCTCCTCTACTGGCCGGCGGATCGGATGGGGCCACACCACCCGTAGTGCAGGCTTTGACCAGCCTGTCACGACAGCCCACGGGGCCAGTCCACCCCTGCACTCGCCAGCTGGTAAAATCTACTCGCCACGGGTGAGCGGGCGAGTGTATTTGTCGAGCCCTGGTGATAAAAGTATTTTCAGTTTCTAGACGTGATGTCATCAATGGAATTATATTTCTAATAATAGTTAGTTAGATAAGGATACATGGAGCTAGAGTTGGTCCTAGAGGAGTGGTCTCCAATCTTTTTGAGCATCAGATCCCTTTTTGAATTTAAGTGCAATCCAAGATCTACCTCAAATATGAATACCATTATCCCGCCTCCTTCCTGCCCCTTCTCCAAAGCTCCACCCCTGCTTACTCCATCCTCCCTCTCTTGCCCATCCTCACTCACTTTCATCAGTCTGAGGAAGAGGGTTAGGGTGCAGGCTCTGGTCTTGGATTAAGGGAACTGGAGTGTGAGAGGGGCTCTGAGCTTAGCTTGGGGCAGGCAATTGGGGTGCTGGAGGGGGTTCTAGGTGTAGGCTCTGGGAGGGCGTTTGGATGCAAGAGTACTTGGGGATAGGGCAGGGATAGGTACAGGAGGGGGTTAATGACTGGGGTAGGAGTTTGGGATGTGGGCACCAGCTGGGCACTGGTTTCCTCAGGTGGCTCCTGGGTGGTGGTGCAGTGTGGCTAAGGCAGGCTCACCCCTGCCCTGGCCTTGGACTACTCCCTATAGTAGCCAGCAAACTCCATCCCAAATCCTGTTGTGCCCCTTCTCTGCTCTTTGGAGAAAGGATACAGAGTGGGAGAGGGCACCTTGACATCAGCACCCCCTTCTTCTCCCTACCCTGCCTTGCACAGCAAGCAGGAGGCTTTCCAGGGGGAGGGGAAGCTGAAGTGCCAGCTCTTGATAGCCTCTTGGTCAAACCAGTCAGGATCACCTGTTAGAAGCTCCAAAATCTACCAGTAGATCCCAATCTACTGGTTGGTGGCCACTGGGTTAGCTTAAGCACTTCTGTGAATATTAATACAATTGTCTTTTGTGGTTTCTAGAAGCCAGTGTGGAAAATTTTTGGGTGGAAATTAATACAATGGATTCACAGTTTTCATGAATTTACAAGTGACCTCCCCTATCCAGTTATTAATTCTGTAGCTCACAATTAAATTACTGTCCACCTTTCAAAGAACACAAGGGAACCAATCACTCACTCAGTAGCTCTTTGTCTCTCTATTCACTGATGAATTGTAGAGTATACTTTTTAAATTTAAAGTGTATATCTCAATGTCAGTGGAATTACACTGTTGTTCAGATGGGTTTATCCAGCTTGTAGGAATGTAAAAAAAAAAAGGAAGAGTTATAACATTCAGGAATTGTATGGATCATTCATCACTTCATTGAATAATACTGTGTCTGGATTAAATATCTCCTTGAGCTATGTGAATAACAGATATAATTCATGAAAATGGGAGCAAAAAAAGTAAAGTAGTTTTTAATTATTACAGTTTATAAAGCTTTCACTAAGACATTACAAGATGAATGCAAGATCGCATCTAGTGATTTAAAGTCACCACATACCCCACATGCCTCAATTTATTTGTGATTTTTAAGAAATTTGAAGGCTGAAACACAAGCAATTTATAGAAAATTATTCTCCTGAAAGGATCTACAAATTAGACTCTTACCAATGGAGCGTAAATTAGACTGTATTTTAGCAATATTTACTGAAATGTGTTTCTGTTTGTGGCTCTGTGATGTGGTGTGAACATCACACAGGTACCAAAAGGTTAGATATGGGCCCGAAACCCATTTTGTGATCTGGCTATATCAAGACTGGGAAGCAGTCTTTTATACTAACCAGCCTACTCCAGGTTATTATAAAGAGAGGAAATATGCAGCCACAGTAGCTTGGATTGCTGGCTGAAGGAGCTGGGGTGGGAGTGAACAAGAGAAGAAGAGAGATTCGCTGACCCATAATGAAGTCAGTCTGGAAACTTAAGAAGAGTCTCTTAGAAAGGCAGAATTGATATAAAGTAAGAGAAAAAGAATAGAAAAGAAGAGAATAAGCAGAATCAGTATCAGATTATGATGATGATACCAGCAAAAAAAAAAAAAAAAACCCGAAAACAAAAAACAAAGCTAAGGACCAAAATGTTACAAATGAAAGATACTTAGACCAAAAAAAGAAAAAGAAAAATGAAAAAGATTAGGTGATGTTAAACCTGGTTTGGATGAATGGACCAAATGGTGGCTAGAAAGCTGTCTAGATCAGCATATTTAGTGTGAAGTGATTGATGTATAATTGGTAGCCACTATGAAGCAGAGAGCCCCAGAAGTCAAACTTGGGGCCAGTTTTGTTCAACATCTTCATTATTGATCTGGACGATGGAATTAACTGTGCCCTCAGCAAATTTGCAGATGACGCTCAGCTGTATGGAGAGATAAGACACTAGAGGGTAGGAATATGGTCCATGGTGACCTAGACAAATAGGAGGATTGGACCAAAAGAAATCTGATGAGGTTCAACAAAGTCAAGTGCAGAGTCATGCACTTAGCTAGAGGCTGGAGACCAACTAGCTAAGCAGCAGTTCTCCAGGAAAGGACCTGGAGATTACAGTGGATGTGAAGCTGGATATGAGTCAACAGTGTGCCTTGAAGGCTAACAGCATATTGGGGTGCATTAATAGGAACATTTCCAGCAGATCTATCAAATTGATTAGTCCCCATTTAGACTACATCTAGACTGCAGCACTTTTCTGGGACACCTCCAGTAACCTGGAAAAGCAATGCTGTGTGCAAGGAATGTGCCCACTTTTCTGAAAAAAAAATCGAAAAAGAAGACGCGCTCTTTCACCATCCCTATAACCTCATTCTTTACAGGGATGTGTTGAAAGAGCAGGTTTTTCCAAAGGAAAATTGGAAAAAGATATGCAATTTGTATACCACACACTGTGTATCTTTTTCTGATTTAACTCTGCAGTCTAGACGTAGTCTTATTCAGCATTGGTAAGTCCACATCTAGAGTATTGCATGCAGTTCTGGGTCCCACATTACAGAAAGGATGTGGGTACACTGGAGAGAGTCTAGCAAAGGGCAACAAAATAATTAGGAGTCTGGAGCACATGACTTATGAGAAGACGCTGAGGGATTTGGGCTTATTTAATTTACAGAAGAGAAGAGTGAGGGGGGATTGTTAACATACTTCAGCTAGCTGAAGGGAGGTTCCAAAGAGGATGGAGAGAGGCTGTTCTCAGTTATGACACATGACAGAATGAGGAACAATGGTCTCAAGTTGCAGTGGGGGAGGTCAATTGGATATTGGGAAAAACTATTTCACTAGAAGGTGGTGAAGCACTGGAATGGGTTACTTAGGGAGTATGTTAAGCCATCCCTAGAGGCTTCAAAATCATGGACAGCTGGATGACCTTGTACCACAGCACTTGCTTTCCTGAAGCCACTGCCTCTCCCCTCGTGGCAATGACCAGCATGGAGCAATGATACAATGGATTATGATTAAGAGTAACGGGATGAAGTTAAGAAAGGGAAATTTAGACTAGATTTCCTGTCAGAGAGATCTCTTAAACTGAAATAGTCCAATTCTTCAAAGGAAGTAATGGAAGTTCCATCATCTGGAACATTTAAAATTAGACTAGATAATGAGCTTGTGAAATGTAGTGTATGAAACAATTCTGTACTAGCAGCTGATAATGTCCCAGAAGTTCTTTTCAATCTCCAGTTTATGATTTTATGAAGGTTCTAGAGATACTGCATGGGTGCATTTATACCTACAAAAATATATATATTTTATTCCACCAAAAACTAGAGTGACATATCTGCAAGTGTTAAATGAAATGGAGGGCTATGAAAGGGAAAGATTTGGTATGATTAATTTGTTTGTGGAGTTGTGTCGCCTATAGACGCTACGTGGGTAACACACTCATTTGAGTCCAATTATCCCCAACCCAGAATGTTCTGTGTAGTATGTTTTGTGGTGCTCTAACACTTAACCCTCATGTAAGGACACATGTACACAGCAAGGCTATAGCTGAATTAAGCTATGCAACTTCAGCTACGTCAATTATGTAGCTTCAGTCAAAATAGCTTATTTTGGCTTTTGGTGCTGTCTATACAGCAGGAAGCCCAAGAGAGAACTCTTCTTCCAATTTCCCTTACTCCTTGTAAAATGAGGGTAACAGGAGTCGGAGTATGAAGTCCTCCAGCTCAACATTATGTTGACATTATGTCGAAATAACTGTCTGTAGCATAGACGCAGACTATGTTATTTTGGAATAACACCAGTTATTCCAAAATAATACTGCTCTGTTGACGTACCCAGAGACCTCTTGTTTGTTTTGTTCCATTTTGCAGGCCTCTGACAAAATGAAAAAAGAGTCCAGAAACAGCAAAAGAGGAATAGAAAGAAAAAAAGTTAAGGTAACTCCCTCCAGGCTATCACGCTCTTGGTGTATCACTGTCCATCATTATCTTTTTAATAAATTTAAATTATAATCTAAGGCCCAAAGACATGTTAACATTCTAAAAATGATTACTTTTTCTATCATGAAGGTAATATGGAATAATATATTTTATTTCTGAGCATATTTCGCGAAACCTTTGTCCTTTGGTTTTCTCATTCCATAGTTCTTTTCATTTCTTTGCACCCTCCTTTGTAATTACACTTTACAATTCTTGTTTATCTCAAAGACTATTCTTACTCTACCCATGCTGTGAACTTTTGATCTTTTGATAGACTTGGCAAAGCTGGCTCTTTTTTAAAATAAATACATTCAGAAATTTCAGTGGTCATAAAGTGGTTTTTTTTCCTTTTCTCTTTTTTTTCATACAACTTCAAATCCAAAACTGGTAAAATAATTGCCCATGTGTAATTTCATTTCCCATGTCTATTTTTTTGTTCACTCAATTTTTCTTTTTCACATATCTCCTTTACTCATTTTGCCCCTGATAGTATGAGGAAATGGGGAGAAATCCATACAATGTTTTTATCCTTAGATGTATAGGTGCTCCTCCCATAGCAATTTGCAACATGCACATGTAACCCACACACCTAGGCTATGGCTACACTACAAGCCTCTTGTGGATGGAGCAAATGCAAATGGAGAGCTCATTCACATATGTCGCACTCTCATTTGCATTTTCTCTTCCTTTCCCTTTTGCGCAAGAGGTTTTTGCTGAAAAAAAAGTACTGTGTAGACAGCGCCTTTTTGCACAAAAAACCCTTTTTGTGCAAAAGGGAAAGGAAGAGGAAATGCAAATGAGAGAGTGACATATGCAAATGAGCACTTCATTTGCATTTGCTCCTTCCGCAAGAGGCTCATAGCGTAGCCGTAGAGCTAGTGGGTGCAGTTCACTGTCCCATGTAGTGGCACTTAAACCACTTACAGCAGAAAGCTATGAATGAGTGAGCTGTACAGCTCAAGCTGTAGAGATTCCTACACTGAGATCCCAGGTTCAAATCTTCCTGCAGGTGGTTATCATTGTGCTGAATGATTGTCGCAGAGCTTAAGCCTGAAGTAATTACAAGTTTTTAAGAGCTGGTTTTGAAGCTGAACCAAAAGCATGGAATCTATTATCTAAAACTACTCTTTTCAATGCTCTATGCCCATGGTGTCCAACATGCTAGTCACATGTGGCTATTTGGCTGGTTGAGTGTGGCTAGTTTGCTATAGCATTTTCAGAATAATATGGCTAGTTGTATGATATTATCTATGTAACCTTTCCATGTTAATTTATTATCAAACACTACTCCTAGCAGCCAGCGGGACCAACAGCCACTACAGGACCCAGGACAAATTGTGGAGGGGTGGACTTGGGGGGGGGGGAGCTGACACCGTGTCTTGGGAAGTGATAGGACCTCAGGAATAAGAGGAAAGGCTAGGGGTAGTCCTTAATGCTGCCCAGATTGTGACGTGTCCCCCACCTGCAGCCCTCAGATCTGCCTGCAGCTCTGGTGGCAATTCAAAGGGGGCTGTGGCTCTAGCCCTCACAATGGCCCCTTTAACATGCCAGGCCTGGGGCAATTGCCCTCTTTTCCCCCACTCCCATAGGCGGGTCTGCTAGCAGCATAAATTCTTGTACTATCTGAACTTTTTTACCATAAAGAAGTCCCAGACTTCCCTAATTCTCTTCCAGGTTAACAGTATTCCCTTAGTTTTCACAGGGGACATTTTAAATCCACAGTTATTTTTGTACTTGGATATCCTCTGGAATACCTAATGACCTTTCTACAACTACTTTAAAGTCTTCTGTTCTTGGTCCATATAGCATAGTCCTTTGTGAAAAGGGAAATGCCTTTTCTCATCTGCACACTTTCTAGGATGTCATTTATCATAGTGCAAAATTAAGTAGAACTGATGATATTCTGTTGTGGTGTTCCATTTGTAAGCTTTTAGGATTTTGATAAAACTGTTCCCAATTTGACTTGTATAATTCTAGCACTAAAAAGTCACTTATCCAACAAAACATTCTCCTTTTATTACTATTTTGGTTAGTTTATATATGAGGCATTCCCTCCATTGCATGGAGTATGTTTCTTCAATGTCCAGGAAGACTGTTATCATAAATGCTTCAGTCTTTATACATTTCTAGTCCCATTACATATTCAGCTGTTCATCTTCCTTTGCTGAAACAAATTTGTATCTCAGTTATGATGACAGTCTGCACCCTATGTTCACCGTTTTTATAAGATTAAACTAATTTTTGTACAAAGTATGACTTGGATGGTATCATTTGAAAACTCACAATCTTTTGAATGGTCTTGTTCTGTTAAAAGAGTCATGGGCAAATATCAGCCTGCGGGACGGATTCCGTTCCCCAGGGTTAGCCCCTGGTGGGTTGCCACCACTATATTTACCTCTGCCGTCACAGGTATGGCTGATTTCAGCTCCTGTTGGCTGTGGATCACCATTCCCAGCCAATGGGAGCTGTGGGAATGGTGATCTGTAGCCAACAGAGCTACAATCGCTTCTGCCTGCTAAAGCGCAGGTAATTATAGCGTCAGCCCACCGGGGGCTAACCCTGGTGAACCACCGCCATTTTAACGCCCATCCCTGTGTTAAATTGTATGTGGCAATATTGTTAAATTTATAATATTCTACTGTGTGGTGTTTCTGAACCATGTCACAATCCTGGGGAAAACAAACAAACCAGTGCCTCAGAGACCAGAGACAAACTGATGCCTCAGCTGGGTATCAACAAGATCATATGGACTATCTCCTGGTTAAAGGCCATTCTTTGATAAAGTAATGGCTTGAGGTTTCTATCCAAACCAACTTTCTGTCCACTAAAATTCAGTTGGAAATGACTATAAAATATCTCTCCTTCCTTTGTCTCTGTTGCTGGCATCAACAACACCTGAAAGACAAGGGACCCTGGACTAGGGGAAAGAATCCTGGATATAAAGATTCCAGACAGTAAAAGCATTTGGTAAGGACTAAAACCCCACACCTTTTCTTTGAATTCATTTACCTTGTTACGTTAGGATATGTCTACACTACAGCGCTATTTCGAATTAACTTAATTCAAAATAGTTAATTCGAATTAAGCTAATTCGAAATAATGCATCTAGACACAAAATCTAATTCAAAATAGCGTTTTGCTGTTCCAAAATAGCGCATCCACACTGATTGGATGCTGGATCGCATTTAAGGGCAGCTGAAACTGGTTCCAGCAGGGCATCAGGTCAGTAGCTGCTTTGTGTGGCTGCTGTCTGAGGCTATCTGAGGCTCATGCTTAAAGGGACCCCCCTGGACAGCCGGTTCTCAGCTTTACCGCTTGCTTGCCTACCTCGCTGAGGGACAGCAAAGCGTTTTCCTCTCTGCCTGCTTTGCTCGCTCTCATTTGGGACGCCACAGCACTTGGCACCATGGAGCCAGAGCCGCCCCTGGGCACTCTGGTGCTCACGTTGAATGTCTTGCTGCAAGCCTGGCAGCAATTGCTGGAGGCTGCCTGGCACCATCTGCTGCAGGCCAGCCCCCTGGCCCTCCCTCTGCCCCCCCTGGGGGCTGTGGAGGATCAGCAGCAACGCCCGAATGCCAACGTGCCCGCCGCATCTGGCGTCTGGACACCAGGAGCGACTGGTGGGACCACATTGTCCTGGAGTGCTGGGGAGACCAACAGTGGACCCAGAACTTCAGGATGAAGAAGGACACCTTCCTCAAGCTCTGCGAGTGGCTCGCCCATGCTCTGCAGCGACGGGACACACGCATGAGGCCCTCCATCCCCCTCCACAAGCGGGTGGCCATCACTCTCTGGAAGCTCTCCACGCCGGATAGCTACCAATCCTTCGGCAACCAGTTCGGTGTGGGGAGATCCACCGTCGGAGCGGTGCTCATGCAGATACAGCATTCACCAGCTACTGGGCCAGGAGGGGGGGGGGCTGCAAGGAGGAGATGGGCTGCCCCAGGGAAAACGGGGGAGAGATAGTGTAAGTGCCCTCCATGGGAGGGTTCGGTCTGTCCCAGCTGCACTACAGACCACGCACGGTTGCCAGGATTGCAGCGGTGGTTGCTCCTGGGAGTGGGGTGTGGGGTAGTAGCAGGGAATGAACACTCCCAGCCACCCAGGCACCCCAGTGACCCTCAGTTTTGTGTGTCTCTCTGCAGGTGGTGAAGGCCATCAACAGGGTGCTGCTCCACAGAGTCATCTGCCTCACTGACCTGGATGCGGTCATCCAGGGGTTTGGGGCACCCTGGGCTTCCCCAACTGCGGGGGGGGGCACATCCCCATCCATGCCCCGGAACACCAAGCCTCCCTGTACATCAACCTCAAGGGGTACTTCTCCGAGATCCTGCAGGCCGTGTCTGACCACCGGGGCCAGTTCATGGACATCAGTGTGGGCTGGTCCGGCAAGGCACACAACGCGTGGGTGTACTGCAACTCCTCCGTGTGCTAGAGGCTGCATGCCGGGACTTTCTTCCCCAACCGCCACATCAGGGTCGGGGACATGGACATGCCAGTGTGCCTGTTGGGGGATGCGGCCTACCCCCTACAGACCTGGCTCATGAAGCCCTACATGGGACACCTCAACCCCTCCTGGCAGGCCTTCAATGTCAGGCTCAGCAGGGCCTGCATTGTGGTGAAGGGGGCCTTCGGCTGGCTGAAGGCCCAAATTAGATGCCTCCTCACCCGCCTTGACCTCTCCCAGCACAATATTCTGCACGTGGTGGCAGCGTGCTGTGTGCTCCACAATTTATGTGAGAGGAAGGGGGAGGCTTTCCTGTCAGCCTGAATGGCAGAGCCTGACCACCTGGCTGGCCAGTATGCACAGCCCCGCATGGCTGCCATCTGGGAAGCCCAGCGGGAGAGCTTCCAGGCAGAGGAGGAGTGAAGTCCCCCTGGTGTGCCCCACTGGGGCCTGGTGCCTTACATTCCACCCCCACCTCCTTCCCCTTTCCCCTCCCTAAACCCCCTTGCCAATGTAAAATAAAAACACCCATGTTGCCACAAAAAATTCTCTTTATTTAACATAACTGGGCTGGGGGAGGGGGGAATGAGGGTGGGAAAGGGGAGGGGGGAAACCTGGGAGGAGGGAGCTGGAAGGGGGAGGCAAGGGGAGGAAGGGGGAGGGGAAGCTCTGGGTTGGGGGTCTTGCCGGCCCTCCTGTCTCGCAGCACTGTGGGGCTGGAGCAGCAGAAGGCAGCAATCGTTGCACCAGGGTCTGCAGGTGTTCACGGAGGGCATGGCCCTGCTCCCGCGACTCCCGCAAGCTCTTCTGCCAGAGCTGCATGTCTTCTTGCACTCAGTGCTCCTGGCTGTGGACCCACCTTCCCAGTAACCCCAGGTGCTGCCACTGGTACCCCTCTTGGTTGCGGGTGCACCTGCTGGCCCGGGTGCGGGTGGATGTTCCAGGAGGGGTGGTGCACCCTGCACTCACAGGTGCTGCAGCTGTGGTGAAACAAGACAAATGGTCAGTTCTCCCTGGGGACACAGTGGGTGAAACCCCCTCTGCAAGGCGAGGATGGCAGGTCTCCACACCATCACGTCCTGCTATCCCTGGGAGTGTGAGCTGGCCCAGGACTGCACCCCAGCCCCTGTGCTGCCTATAGTGTGGTGTGGGGTGGGGGAAGGGAGATGTGCCCTGCCTCTGTGTAGAGGGGGTGTCTGGAAGGAGAGCAGTGTGCAGTGTCTCTCCCCAGGGTCAGAAGCCTGTCATGTGCCTTCATGCGGCCACATGTCCTGGCTGGCATGGCAGGTGCACAGGTTGCCGCCTGCTCCATGGTCAGCAAGGCCCACACACATGGTCCCTGGGCTCCCCCTCCTCCCCACTCCGCCCCACATAAGGGGACCGTGATGGCACTCACATGTGGAGGTCTCCCTGGCCTCGGATGAGACTGTTGATGGGCTCTCTGGTATGGCTCAGGGGTCCTGGGTGCAGGGCACGCTCCCTGCAGGCTCCTGCAGCTCCTGGCTGTCATCCTCTTCCTCTTCCTCCTCTTCCCCTGTGTCAGGGGCAGGGCCCTCTGCCCCAGGGTCAGTGACCACCAGGGGGGCACGGACCATCTAACCCCCCAGGATGCGGTCCAGGGCCTCATAATGTGGGCAGTTGTCCGGGTCAGCCCCTGGTTGGGAGTGCCTGGCATAGGCCTGCTGCAGCTCTTTAATTTTAGTCCGCACCTGCTCCTGGCTGCGCATGTGACCTCTGATGGCCAGGCTGACAGCCGTGTGGCTGTAGACGGCCACATTCCTGCACCTACTGCGGAGATCGTGGGCATTGGAGGCCTCCCCCCAAACCTCAATGAGGTCCACGATCTCCCCACTAGACCAGGCAGGCACCCACCTTTTGTGGCCCCTGGCAGGCTCCTGGGACCTGCCAGAGCGGTCCTGGGGAGCGGTGGAGGGCTGGGTGGCAGCGGGTTGCTGGCTCATGATGTGCCAGGTGCACGGTCTGCTGGCTGTGTTCTGGCAGGCTTGCAACTGGCACGGGCACTGTGACCAGAGTCTGCCCCTTTAAGGGCTCCGGGACTAGCGGGGGGAGCAGACGAGTTTTCCTGGTTGTGCCCAGAGTGGCCACCAGGGCTCCCTGGGAAGGGCTGGAGGCCTCCTATTTCGAATTAAGTTTCTACACAGCACTTAATTCGAAATAGCTATTTCAAATTTGGCATTACTCGTAGAATGAGGTTTACCAAATTCGAAATAAGCACTCCACTATTTTGAATTCAATTTGAAATAGCAGTTTGCATGTATAGACGCTATTGAAGTTAATTTGAGATAACGGCTGTTATTTCGAATTAACTTTGCAGTGTAGACATACCCTTAGATACCAGTTTTCTTTTACCTTTTATTTTCTTTACTATTTCTGACTTTTATACCTCATTACATGTAGTCACTTAAAATCTATGTTTCTGGTATTAATAAACTTGTTTTATTGTTTTATCTGGACCACTGTGTTTGGATTGAACTGTCTGGGAAACTCTATTTGACATAGAGGGGTTTGTGCATATCATTTTCTCTTGATGAAATGACTTTATATCAAGGTCCCTTCCATGATTCTATGAGTTGATGATTTACAGGAAGCATTTAATTAGTTACGTTATCTTTAACTGAAACTGCATTTTTCCTTCTAGTATCTGCCATAAGCTCCAGCATACAACATTTTGTGTTTAACACATCACCAGTATATTCCCTCAGACTATTTAACAGTTCACTGTTTTCCTCAATAAACCTTCTTTTCCCTGATTCTTAATTTCTGAAAGCTTTGAATCTTTATATTCAATTTCTCACGTAAATGTCTTGCCCCCATGTCCTCTTCCAATCCTGGCATGATTCACTGGAGATATTTAAAAACAGTTTGGATAGACATTTATCAGGGATGATTTAAATGGTGCTTGGTCCTGCCGTGAGGGCAGGGGACTGGACTTGATCTCTCAAGGTCCCCTCCATGATTCTATGAGTTGATGATTTACAGGAATGGATGGACCAATCCAGCCCCTTAACCCCTTCCATTCCAATGTGAAGATTATACACCCATATCAATATAAAATATATAATACCTTGAGATGATCTTTAACTCTGTCTTTGTCCAATTAAAAATAATGGGGTTTTTTTGGTCCATTGCTTGCAGAAGCATTTGATTCATAATGTCTCTGAAAGGGGAAGGCAGGAGCAGAAGAATCCTGAAATTATTTGAATGGTGATATCAGAGGAGTAACTTTTCACCAGCAAACTCATGTCAAACACAAACACAAAACACAGCATGTCAATGTATTTAAAGAACTACAGGCTTTTTTGTATTTGGGAAGCCAATTTGTTCAAGCACCAAAGGGAAGCTTTTTATTAATTTTTTTCTTCTGAATATAAAGATGCTAGAAAGCAAAAGTAAATGAAATAGTCACATGCTAACACATAGTGAATAAAAATATATGATTGTAATGTACGTACGTGGGATGCAAAGGAGACAAAACTGAGTGTCAACATTATGGTAAAGAACATAAGAATGGCCGTACTGGGTCAGACCAAAGGTTCATCTAGCCCAGTATCCTGTCTGCCGACAGTGGCCAGCACCAGGTGCCCCAGAGAGGGTGGACCGAAGACAATGATCAAGCGATTTGTCTCCTGCCATTCCTTCACAGTCTGCTTCTGTCTTGACTAGCCTAAACAGTTTGGTATCAAACTGTTTAGTGCAATTTAGTATAGTTCTTTACTAGCAAACCAAACAGTTCAATAGCACATGTTCCCATCCAACAATTTCCAACCATATAAAGCTCCCCATTTTATAGGGTTGTTCAGAAAAACAACATTTGTGGTATGCCCAGAAGACTGTCAAAGTCAGATTATTTTGGACCACAGGGAAGGGGCAAAATGCCAAGAGGCCCTCATAGAGAATAGTCTGTTAGAAGCCCCTTTTTAGGGATATCATCTTGAACATTCTACTCATCTCAGCCTTGGCAGCGTGGCTTAAGAAAAAAGAAGATTTCTCAGGTAGGTAGGCCTTTCAAAGTGAAAACAAATTCAACAACACCACAAATTCTGTCTGGTAAGCCCCACGTTTCTTCACCAGCGATCTGGGTGATTTCAAGCTGCAGCCCCAGACATGTAGAGTGTATTATAGCAGCCCTATTCTGAAGATGAAAACATATATAGGCATATTCATGTGACTTAAGTACCTAAGAGTGAGTACAGACGCTCTCTGAGTTACGAACAAGTTACGGACCAACACTTGGTCTGTAACTCGAACTGTTCGTAACTGGATCCCATTGAGTTACACACGACCGTGCTGTTCGTAAGGGTGGGTCGCGTTCGTAAGTCGGGGACCGCCTTTACGACCGCTCCTTGGGAGCATTGGTCGTAAGTGCGAACAGTCGTAACTCGACCGTTCGCAGCTTGGGGAGCAGCTGTATTTATGAAACTTTGAAAAATATAGTTCTTTAAGTACATTAGAAGCAGGAAGCCTGCTAAAAAACCTGTGGGTCCCCTAGACGATTGAACTATAAAAGGTGCAATCAAGGACGATAAAGCCATTGCGGAGAAACTAAATGATTTCTTTGCTTCAGTCTTCACGGCTGAGGATGTTGGGGAGATTCCCAAATCTGCACCGTCCTTTGTGGGTGATGAATCTGAGGAACTGTCCTGGATTGAAGTGTCATTAGAGGAGGTTTTGGAACAAATAGAAAAACTTAATGTTAACAAATCTCCGGGACCGGATGGCATTCATCCAAGGGTTCTAAAAGAACTCAAATGGGAAATTGCTGAACTATTATCTGTGGTTTGTAACCTATCCCTTAAATCGGCTTTTGTACCTAATGACTGGAAGGTAGCCAATGTGACACCAATATTTAAAAAGGGCTCTAGAGGTGATGCTGGCAATTACAGACCTGTAAGTCTAACTTCAGTACCGGGCAAATTAGTCGAAACAACAGTAAAGGATAAAATTGTGAAGCATGTAGAAGAACATAATTTGTTGGACAAAAGTCAGCATGGTTTCTGTAAAGGGAAATCCTGTCTCACTAATCTATTAGAGTTCTTTGAAGGGGTTAACAAACATGCGGACAAGGGGGATCCAGTAGATATAGTATACTTAGATTTTCAGAAAGCCTTTGACAAGGTCCCTCACCAAAGGCTCTTGTGTAAATTACATGGCCATGGGATAAGAGGGAAGGTCCTTTCTTGGATTGAGAACTGGTTAAAAGACAGGAAAGAAAGGGTAGGAATAAATGGTAAATTTTCAGAATGGAGAGGGGTAACTAGTGGTGTCCCCCAAGGGTCAGTCCTAGGACCAATCCTGTTCAACTTATTCATAAATGATCTGAAGAAAGGGGTAAGCAGTGAGGTGGTAAAGTTTGCAGATGATACCAAACTGTTTAGGATAGTCAAGACAGAAGCAGACTGTGAGGGACTCCAAGAAGATCTCACCAAACTGAGTGATTGGGCAACAAAATGGCAAATGAAATTTAATGTGGATAAGTGTAAAGTAATGCACATCGGGAAAAATAACCCCAACTATACGTACAGTATGATGGGGGCTAATTTGGCTACGACAAATCAGGAAAGAGATCTTGGAGTTATCGTGGACAGTTCTCTGAAAACTTCCACACAGTGTGCAGCGGCAGTCAAAAAGGCAAATAGGATGCTAGGAATTATTAAGAAAGGGATAGAAAATAAGACCCAGAATATCTTACTGCCCCTGTATAAAACTATGGTATGCCCACATCTTGAATACTGTGTACAGATGTGGTCTCCTCACCTCAAAAAAGATATTTTGGCCTTGGAAAGGGTTCAGAAAAGGGCAACTAAAATGATTAGGGGTTTGGAACGGGTCCCATATGAGGAGAGGTTAAAGTGACTGGGACTTTTCAGTTTAGAAAAGAGGAGACTGAGGGGGGATATGATAGAGGCATATAAAATCATGAGTGGTGTGGAGAGGGCCAATAAAGAAAAGTTATTTATTAGTTCCCTAAATAGAAGTACTAGAGGACACCAAATGAAATTAATGGGTAGCAGGTTTAAAACTAATAAAAGAAAGTTCTTCTTCACACAGCGTGTAGTCAGCCTGTGGAACTCCTTGCCAGAGGAGGCTGTGAAGGCTAGGACTATAATAGAGTTTAAAGAGAAGCTAGATAATTTCATGGAGGTTAGGTCCATAAAAGTCTATTAGCCAGGGGATAAAATGGTGTCCTTGGCCTCTGTTTGTCAGAGGCTGGAGAGGGATGGCAGGAGACAAATCGCTTGATCATTGTCTTCGGTCCACCCTCTCTGGGGCACCTGGTGCTGGCCACTGTTGGCAGACAGGATACTGGGCTAGATGAACCTTTGGTCTGACCCAGTACGGCCATTCTTATGTTCTTATGTTCACTGCTTCATTTTAGCTATAACTGAATAAGAATTTAGTGAATTTTGAAGTTTCATCTGGAGAACATATGATTAGGCACTTTTTTGCCAAACACATTTTTAAAGAAATACTTATATAAACACAAATGTCTCTATGTTTTTTATCTCACTAAGTGCACAAGAAGCACCTGTCAATAACTTAACAGAATTAAAGCTGTTATTTGCTTCCCTTGGCAGATCATAGAATAATAGAATCATAGAGCCAGAAGAGACCTCAGGAGGTCATCATGTCCAGCCCCCTGCCCAAGGCAGGACCAATCCCAACTAAATCAACCCAGCCAGGACTTTGTCAAGCCGAGACTTAAAAACCTCTAGTGATGGAGATTCCGCCACCTCTCTAGGTAACCCATTCCAGTGCTTCACCACCCTCCTAGTGAAATAATTTTTCCTAATATCCAACCAAGACCTTTCCCACTGTAACTTGAGACCATTGCTCCTTGTTCTGCCATCCGTCACTACTTTGAACAGCCTTTCTCCGTCTTCTTTGGAACCTCCCTTCAGGAAGTAGAAGGCTGCTATCAAATCCCCCCTCACTCTTCTCTTCTGCAGACTAAACAAACCCAAATCCTTTAGCTTCTCCTCATAGGTCATGGGCTCCAGCCCCCTAATCATTTACTTTATTCATGTAAACAATCCTATGGATTTCAGAGGGATCACTCATATGCATAAAAGCCCCTTGACTTTAGTAGAGGAGGAAGCCTGGGTACTTTATCTGCTGATCCTAATATCATAATTCTGCTCTATATAGATTGTAAAAAAATATCACTAGCATTTCTGAAAGGAATAAAAAAAGATACAGCATGATCAGAATCTTGAATGAGAGGTTAATCAGGTTAATTGTAAAAATGACAAAAAGGAGTTGAAGATAACGAATACAATATAGTCATATAATTAAGTTAGTTATACTAGACCAGAAAATGTCAGTGATTTTCCATTCTGAACATTTTCATAAAAGCAAGATATAAGAGACACTGTAAGGTACTTTATTTTCATTTTTAAGTCTTTATAAATTGAATTATTTCAAAGAAACCAGGAAATAAATTTCCTTTCCTTAACCATTTTCCATTTTTCCATATTGAAAAAAATGAATACTTTTCTCTTCCTTTTCTATTATAATGTGAACTAAAACACTATAGTATTTTCTTCACTATTTCCTTTTGTGTGAAACCCATCTGATTGACAGAGCCATCATTAATGAATGACCTCACCACATATTCAGTGATCCTGGCCATTGTCTGGCTTGTCAGATAAGATGTGTGACCAACTTAAAGGGAGAGAAACTTGTTGCTACAGCTCCAGATCAGGTCAGGCTTCTTCCACTAGGTAACAGGTAGAACTATTTAGATCCATACCTATGCAAGAAAAAAAATTTTTTTAATCTGGATCAGGTGGAGCAGCACTCATCTTTCTTCTGATGAAAGTAATGAAACACCAGGTTTTCAGATGATGCACTGTGGGCATTACACTCGACACTTCTTTTTCAGAGGGGTGGGGAAGGAAGGTGGTGACTAAGCTGAAAGCATCCGTGCATGAAAGGAATTCATTCGAATTCCATATTCATATGGAGATGTCAAGGATCATCCAGACTTCTGACTTCTCCCCTATGTTATTCATACCTCTGGGTACCAGTGATACCACAAGCTATGACCCTGAGCACATAAACATGGGAAATGACTGCCTATAAAGGAATGATGAGTACTGCAGAAGGGGATTTGGAGGTCATAGTGGATCTCAAGCTAAATATGAGTGAATAGTGCAAAAAAGTGTGAAAAAAACCCCTACACATTATTCTGCAATGAATTAGCAGGAGTATTATAATCAAGAGACACAAAGTAATTCTTACACTCTATAGTGTGCTGATTGGCCCTCAATTGGAGTATTGTGTTCAGTTTGGGGTGTCCCATTTCAGGAAAGATGTGGACAAACTGGAGAAAGTCTAGAGTAACTAAAATAATTAAGCATCAAGAAAATATGGAAGATTGAAAAAAATGTGTTAATTTAGTCTGGAGAAGGGGAGATTGAGAGGAGACATCATAGTGGTTTAAGTAACTAAAAGTCTGTTAAAAGGAGGATGGTGAAAATTGTTCTCCTTAGCCTCTGATGATAGGACAAGAAGCAAAGTACTCAGACTGCAGCAAGGGAGGCTTAGGTTGGTCATTAGGAAAAACTCTTTCTCAGGGTGGCTAAGCACTGGACTAAACTGCTCAGGGAAGTTATGGAATCTCCATCATTGGAGATTTTAAAAAGCAAGTTAAAGAAACACCTATCTGGGATGGTCTAGATCAGGGGTGGGCAAGATATGGCTTGCGGCTCACCAAGCCTTTTAATCTGGCCCATGGTCCACCCCTGTGTACAGAGAAGTACATGCAAAGTGGTTGGCTACTCCCTGTGGCTTTCAGTGCTGTGGAGGAAGAGAGAGGCTTTGTGCGCCGCCCCCAACCTCAGCAAAATCTCTCAGCTCCTATTGGCCAGAAACCTGCTATGTAGAGAGCCACATTGAACAGCCAGACACTGTGAGCAGTCTGGGGCTCCTAGCAGGCAGGGAACCCTGCCTGAGAGTACTGCTGGCTAGGAGCTGCTTAGATAAGCACCTCCCACCCAGATCCTGTCTCAGGCAGCCCACCCTCTCCTGTACCCAACTCACTCCCAGACCCTGCACCTTTTCTTATGCCCCTCCCCCAGGCTAGAATCCTCTCCTGTACCCATATCCCTTCCTGGACTCTGGACCCCAATTCCCTGCCCCAGATCACAACCCCGTCCTACACCCAAAGTCCTTCTCAGACCCCAGACCCTCTCCTGCACCCCAGTCACCTACGCTGAGCTCCCTTCTACACCCAGCCTCCATCTGAGACCCCACACTCCCTCCATAGAAAAGTGGGACCCTTGACCCTTACCTCAAGCTTATAGTGCCCCCCATCAAAAAGTATTTCCCACTCCTGATCTAGATAGTATTTAGTCCTATCTTGAGCACAGGGGATTGGACTGATGACCTCTTGAGGTCCCTTCCAGGCTTCTGATTCTATGATTCACATTGCTATTTTTAGCATGTTAACTTGAACAGAGATTGTGCATGTCTACCTTCTCACTGCCTGCCATGCAGACATACCTTGTGACAACAGTCTTCCCTAGCAGATTCTTCCACAGGAACAAAGAAAATGTCAGCCTGAAGGGTGAAACTCATGAGAGCTGGAGACGGGGATTTCTTGGCAACAGGCCCAAAACTTTGCAACTCATTACCAGAGGAGTTACAATGACCATTAGTCTCACAGCCTTCAGAATGAAGGGTAAAATGCATTTCTTCGATTTAGCATTTCAACACCTAAAGCTAAAAACCAGAAGTGAAGAGGTGGAAGAGATGGAAAAGGAGGCAAAGGACATGGGGGGAGGAGAAGTAGAGGAGGAAGAAAAAATAGCAGGATAAGAAGGAAAAAAATATATTTTTCTTATGTTGTTTTTGTATATATTCATTTTAAAGTACCTGTCCCAAATGCTTTATGGGAAATCCTGCCGGACCACGGTGTTGCCAGCAAGAGTGAGTCTCAGGTCCAACAGTGGGTTCTCAAAGTACAAAAAACGCTACACAAGTATCTGTCAAACACAAGTAGTTTATTTCCTGACAACTATCAGCTGTGCCCCTTAACTAAAAGAACAACATGATAGGAAAAGCGACATTTCTTACATCCCTTCGGCTAGCCGGGGAACCCATTTTGGCTGCGGATGAAGTGGGAGACTGTCTCAGCTTCCGAGGCACTGATACCCAAAGCCCATCAGTGAGGTCCAAATTGCTGTGCTCTGGTGCAGATTTAAATACTCTGTCTCTACCTTGTTTGTGGCAGTTTGGAAATATCCAGGGGTTACTCATTGCTTGTTACAGTATGGCTCAGCTGTACTGCTTGTCCTTTGACTTTGTTTACATGACCAGTACATTTAGGTAAATGACATTGTTATGTTCCCGCCCTTATCTACAATTTGTTCTTGCTACAATGGCGTATGTTCCTAGAGGGTTGCTTCTGGCTCATCAGTAGTGGGAAAGGGGGCGGGGGATGGGAAAGCAGGGAGAATGCCGGATTCACCACCCCTATACTTCACATGTAGAGTTCTTCCGCAATTGACCCCTATACACAGATATTGTTGGACTAGAGAACCCCAGCACCCGGGAGTGTGAACTGGCTGGAAGACCCATCTCGGGAGAGTCCTGACTGGGTGGGGACACCAGCAGGACCGGAGACCCCCATCCCCAGGAAGCCCTGACCAGACGTAGCAGTAATAGGACCATCTCTGGGGAGCCTCCGCAGAGTACAGCAAGAGCTGGGCGGCTGGCAAACTCCACGGCCGGGCGGGCGAGAAGCAGGGCCACAATGGCTTGGGAGCTCTGTTCTAGGGAGTCCCAGCTGGCTGGAGCAGGGCGCTGTTGCCCAAGTCCAAGCATTGTGGCAGCAGGGCTGGTTCCAAGTAGCAGTGGGACTGGAGTGGAGCCAGCCACGGGGATGGGGAGCATCCTGGGAGGTCTGTGGCAGGGTACCTACCTGATACAGCAAATCCTCTTTCAGAATGGGTCAGGTCCTGAGGGTGCTGGCCCAGGGTGGTCCAACCTGTACTAAATATTTTGGTGTGGTATGAAACCCTAGATGGCTAGATAAGAAGAATGACATCTCTTGCTCTTTTGAAAACAAAGCAGAGCAAAAACTCATTGTCTTATTTGGACTCTATGAAGCCCACTCATTTGTAGTTAACCAAATCACTGTGTGACTGGAATTTTTGTAGCCATTACTATTTGTATTATTCAATTTTATTACTGTGCTAATGCAGACACTGCCTCCATGGGGTTATGTTTTTTGTTTGTTTGCTTGTTTGTTTTAGTTACTTTTGTCTATTGTGCAAGAAACAGGTCCTCATTAATTTCACCATGGGTAACTTCCATTGGTCACATGGGATTTTCTGCCCTATGATTGATTAGATTAAATCATTCAGATCACAAGGAATATTCTGGAAATTTTAGGTGTGCAAAAGATGTGGGGGAGGAATAGACACTATGCTTAGGAGCCACTTACACCCAATTTGTGAATTGGCTGTGTTTTCAAGGTAGCAGGGACTCAATTTTTTTTTTCAAATAGCAACAGGGACTGAGGAAAAACTACGATCTATGGTGGTGCCTTTTCATGGCTTGGTCAGCGATGGTGACAGGAGTTTCCAGGCTCATTTTTTGACCAGACATTCCAGTCAAAAACCAAACTGGATACAATTCGCTAGGACTGACAGTTGGCTCCAGCGAAGCTCAGTATTAAAACAGTGACTCAGACAAAGCTGTCTGCCAAATTTTATAGAATAGAAAAAAAAGCTGAAACAAAAATACTGAAACAAAACATTGTGATTTTCTCAGAATATTTCCCTCTCTAAACAGGGTGGTTAAACACTGGAATAAATTGTCTAGGGAGGTTGTGGAATCTCTATCCCTGGAGATACTTAAGACCAGGTTAGATAGACATCTATCAGAGATGATGCATTATAGAAGGTGGTTGGTTCTGCTGAGGCAGGGGACTGGACTTGATGACCTCTCGAGGTCCCTTCCAATTCTAGTATTCTATGATTCTATGCCCTTTCAAAAAAGCTAACAGCTGCTCCTGTTAGGAAAAGGATCAATCCCTGGTATACAAGGAGAGTCTTCAGACCCTGGTCTGGGAATATGTCATAGAGCTAAAATAGGTGCCTTACTGTGGCAGGAATTTTCTCTTCATTTCAAAATTGTCTGTTGTGACTTTAGAGTCAACAATAAGATTGAAAATAAAATTGCATACATGGGTTATCAGAAATAGGCGGAATGTGGAAAGGTGACAGGCATACCTGGGGAAATACTCTCGTCTTGGCTATGGGCTTTCTCTGTGACTGCGGTGTTCAGCACACAGTCAATCCATGGAACTCCTTGCCAGAGGATGTGCTGAAGGCTAGAACTTTAACAGAGTTCAAAAAAGAGCTAGATAGATTCATGGAGTTAGGTCCATCAAATGCTATCAGCGAGGATGGGTAAGAATGGTGTCCCTAGCCTCTGTTTCTCTGGAGGTGGGAGACAGGGGTGGGATCACGTGAAGATTACCAATTGTGATCCCTCCCTCTGGGGCATCTAGTATTGGCCACTGTCAGCAGACAGGATACTGGTCTAGGTAGACCGTTGGTCTGACCCTGTATGGCCATTCTTATGTTCTTATGAACCCTGGGGAATTCCAAGCCATCCACTATTTATTATACACCAAAAGGAGATCTGAAAATCAACCCTGTCCTCTGCACAGTCAATATTCCTTCCTTGGCTATGAAGTTGGCATGATTTGGGCAGCTAGAACTAATGGAAAATTGCAACAACACATCTGGGAGGCAAGAGTCCTTGGAATTAGAATCACAGAACTGGAAGGGAACTTGAGAGGTCATTGAGTCCAGTCCCCTGCCTCACTGCAGGGCCAAGTACTGTCTAGATCACCATGATAGATGTCTATCTAACCTGCTCTTAAATATCTCCAGGGATAGAGATACCACAACCTCTCCAGGCAATTTATTCCAGCGTTTAACCACCCAGACAGTTAGGAAGTTTTTCTAATGTCCAACCTTAACCTCCCTTGCTGCAACTTTAGCCCTTACTTTTTGTCCTATCACCAGAGGCCAAGGAGAACAATTTTTCTCCCTTCTCCTTGTAACACCCTTTTAGATACTTGAAAAGTGTTATCATATCCCCTCTCAGTCTTCTCTTTTCTAAACTAAACAAGTTATAGGGGTTTTGTTTTAGTAGAATTATTCATATGAATGAAGGTTTTATATGGTCAAATACAATAAAACTTCAGCCAAAGGCTTTTAAACAAAACCAAGACAATGTGAACTTTACTGGTTCTGCTGCAGGTGGCAACGACAATGTACTATGCATAATTTTACTTCAGAAATTTCCATTGTAAGGCATAAAAGAAGAAACTATTTTTTTCTTCCTTCTGTAATTACAATACAATGCATTATCATTGGACATTGTTATAAATAAAAAATACTGGGGTTTATTCTCAGAATCACTAAGCTTAGACTTAACATAGGTGAGGAAAGCTTGCAGTAAATATGTATAATTTGAACTGCCATAATCTGCATGACAAAATTTTCACTGTGATATTAACATGTAGGACTATCGTGGTATGATTGGTGGGGCTAGCTGTTCAATCTATTATTAAGATTAATCAACAATTCCCATTTTAAGACTGTTTTCATTGTTATAACTTTGTCAAACTTTAACCATTGAAGATAAAATATTCCATGCTTCAGGGTGAATTGTTCTAAGAAGCTTCAGCTCAAATAGTTTGCTGTTTTGTGAGAATAATGCTAATGGAAATATTTCAGTAATGTTCTTTTGATGGAGGGCTTTCTCTGTGTTTGTAATAGTGTGTTGGAATGTATAAAAAGATATAGCAGTTACTATGCATTAAGAATACAATTTTTGCTGTTGTGTCTTATGGGATCACTACATTGTTTCATGAGCAGCTTAGGTAGTCATTCCATTATGTATTACTTTGTATTATGCAGAGTTCCCTTGACATGAATGGGAGACTTGCATCATTGATTTCAATGGGACTTCATTTAATAACAATGATACATCGAAATGTTGCATATTAAAGTGGGCCAGAGAAATGAAGCAATCTGGTTTGCTCCCATATGTGTGGTTATCACATTATAACTACACAGCCTAGAATTAATTTTCTTCTTCACTGAATTACTAATAACAATTCTGTATAAAAGAGCATTGCATACTTTGATTTTTAAAATTTAAAGTAAATTTAAAGACACTGAAGAGTAGAGAAATTTAAGAAATAAACTTTCTCTCTGAAATGATATAAAGGTAAATAAATGACCTGTATTAGCAAAAAGAAATTGGTATTTCAAAACTAGAAAATACCAACAGTTATATAGGTACAGTGAATTAAAATCAATCAACATTGACAAAACAGAAGAGAACAGAAATAACAAATATCATCACTTCATCCTGAGCCATTTCAATTTTAAATGGCTAGTTAAAATAAAGGGAAAGTATTCTATAGATTTGAGTAATATGTTATTCATTTACCATAATAAGTTTTTATTTTTAAGAGTCTATGCAATCAGTACAAGTCATACTAACAGCACTTAGGGAACAGCAATTATAGTACACAGAGCAAGAAATTTATGGAGATGTTTTTTAATAGGCAGATTAACCTATTGTCTAACAGATTCAGACAATTAGGATCTAATTCTTCCTGGTGTAATTCCACTCTTTCAACCTCGACCTTTTAATTTTGACTTAAATACAGTTGCTCAAAAATGAATTTGGCTATAATGCTTGGGAGTTGAGGGGAAAGACAACCACTCACCACAAATCTCAAAGACTAAGGGTATGTGTGCACTACCAATTTTATTGAGGAAACAAATGGTGACATGCAGTAATTGACAATGGCAAAATCACCAATGAATATTCACACTCTATCCCTCTGTTAGTGGATTGAGTTCACATTGGGAGCTCCTCCATTGACAGCAGGAGCAATGTACTGTGGGTATGTACCTCACATTGCTTGGTGACACCATCTGTAGGAAGGTGTTGTGGGACCATGTTACAGAGCATGGCATCTTGGGACTGTGAATATGGCCTATTTTGGTCACAGACTTCCAGTTTCCTTTCACACCTTTTTTCCAAATGCCTTTCTTTACTGTGTTCTCTGGCATCTGTCATGAGGACCTTGTGTATGGCAATGGAGATCATCTTGAAGTTACTGACAGAAAAAGAATTCTCTGAGGAGCCTGACAGTGTGTGTGATATGGACACCAGCATCCTGTCATTGCATTTCATATTCAAAGAGCAGATGTACAGGATAGTGTGGCCCTTTGGGACTAGAGAAATGAGCACTGATTGGTATGATCTCATGGTCATGCAGGTGTGGGATGAAGACCAGTTGCTACAGAATATTAGCGCCTTCCTGGAGTTGGGTGGCTGTGCTGGCCCCCAACCTGTGGTGCAAGGACACCAGAATGAGAGTTACACTCTCAGCTGAGAAGCATGCAGCAATTGCTATAGGTTGCAAATCAGCTTGGAGTGGAGAAGACTACCGTTGATGCTGAACTACTGCAAGTGTGCATGACAATAAATCACATTTTGCTATGGAGGACCATAACTGTGGGAAATGTCCATTACGCAGTGGCTAGCTTTGCAGACAGGGGCACTATTTTGTATTCATATTCTGATTTTAGCACTAGCTCACCTTGCCACCAATACTTCAACAGAAAGGTGTACTTCTCAATGATACTTGCTGTAGGTACTTGTGGATCACCATGGAGGGGCATTTCACAAATATCAATGTGGGATGATCTGGAAAGGTTCATGACACACCCATCTTCAGGAACAAGAACACTGGCCTGTACAAAAAGATTACAGTGGGGGATGTAGAAATGACTTTTGTGATCCTAGGAGACTTGGCTTACCCCTTGCAGCCCTGGCTCATGAAACAGTACACGGGGCACCTGGACAGCAGCAAGGAACATTTTAACAACAGGCCGAGCAGGTGACACATGGTGGTCAAGTGCATCTTTGGGAGATTGAAAGCAAGATGGAGGTGTCTCTAGGGAAGGCTACATGAAGAGAAGCTCAATGAGGACAATATTCCCATGGTTATGACAACATGTTGCACTTTGAATAATTTGTATGAATCTAATAAGAAATTGTTTGCTTAGGGTTGGAGCACTGAAGCACTATACTTGGCTGCATAGTTTAAGCAGCCAGATTCTAGAGCTGTAAGAGGAGCTCAAAGGGCTACATCAGGGAGGTTTTGAGGGTGCACTTTGAAATTGAGGAGCATTGAAATAAACCCCTGTAACAGTTGAGGACTCCCAGAGTGTGAAAAAGAATGTGAAGGTATAGAGGTAGGTTGTGTGTGTGTGTGGTGGAGGGGTGGGAGAGGGGGAAATGAACCCATGCTGGCTCACTGTACTGCTTGACTAAACACTTGAGGATCTCTGTCTGTTCATCCTGCTCATGTATTTTGTGGCCTGCCTGGTGAAGGCCTGGTTGTCCTTGTGGTTCCACAGTTCCCTTTCCAAGTGCTATTCCCAATATCTGCATTCACTCACTCACTGGTTTAGTAATTTATGAAACAAATTCTCCCAGTTTCTTTTAGGGTGCATCCTTATATGTTGCAACCTCTCAAATATGGTCCATGGCAGGACCATCAAGGTCTCTGCTCTTCAGCATAATGCACAAAAAGGAGTCTCTTAACATTGAGTCCTAACTGCAACATTTCACTTACAAATCCCTTTTCCAACACTTCCACTCACTTTCCGGCTGACCCTTGCAAGGAACACCTCTTGATAAGCATCATAATTATGGTGAGTGAGGGGGGTGGACGTGGCTGATGGCAGTGCATAGGGACAAAAGAAATTCCAGTTGGGGCTGGAAAATTCTCTCTGCAGGCCATGTTTCTCCACTGGCGGGTATCATCTTGGAAGACATCTCCCTGCTCAGGATAATCAAGGAAAGCAAGACACAACTTCTCCAGGTTTGTGGCTTTCACCCTGCTCCATATGTAGCCCATGTATGTTCCTCTTTTATTCCTGTACAAGTGCTTGATGAATTGTATGAGATAGTGTCCTGCAATGGGGATGAGGACAAAGCTGTATTGCCATGGAATCTGTGGCAGAAAACTGACAAGTACTCCATAAAAAGTTTTGATAGCCTCTCTCTGCAGGATTCTCTTGAGATCATGGTGACCAGCAATACCCTAATCAGTCATACTAATTAGTCATACTGGGCTACTTGCAGCTCATAGGAACAAAGCCAGCCTTCCACATTTTCCATACCCTCAGCCTTGTACCTTACAAGCCACAGCCACATACCCTGCATCTCATCCCCTGCTTCCTGGTCCCTGGAAATCAATTGCTCAGACTATCTATGTCTGTCAGCATTGGAGAACAGTTACTGGCTGCCAGACACACTAGGTGACCCTGGAGGAACCTCTAGTCCTCATCTTTCTCAACCTCATCATCTACTATTTCATCCTTTGGGCTAGGTCCTCTGTGTACTTCCCTCCAAAGTGTCCACGGGGCTCTTGACAGTGGAAGTTACCACCAATGATAGTGTCCAGCTCCCTTTTTCACAGAAGAATCAATAAACATGCCCATACATGTCCCCATCCTATGGGTCACTCATCTGGGACAGAATAGATCCATACACTGATCAGATCTAACAGCTCCATGGTAGTCTATGCAGGGGGAGAATTTAGTTCAATGGCCAGGATGAGCACATGGGAAGATGTTATGAGACCACTGCACAATGAGCCAGGTTGTGGGGGGCGGGAGGGCAGGTGCTCAGGCAACATAGGGCACCATGATTTGTAAGGTCAGCCCTGTGTAGTGCGCCTCATTCATTGCATCAAATGCCTCAACAGCCAGGTGGATGAAACCAGACATCCACTGTCCTCTCCAACGGACTCGCACAGAAAAGCCAGCTTTCAGGAAATGGGATTTAAATTTTGTGGGCCTTGCAAGAGGGAAGGCTGGGTAGCTAGTCAGCTGGCTGCAGGACAGCAGAATTCAAACTGCTGACCGGAGAGGCTGATTGAGAATTGTGGGCCACTTCTTGGAGGCCAGAATCAGCAAAAAAGTTCCCGAGTTGTCTACACTCATGTTTGATGACAACAAATTGAAGAGGAAAGAGAAAAGTACCTTTTGGAGCTGGAAGTTTTTTGTCAATGAAAATGGCTGTTTCCTGACAAAAGAATGCAGTGTGAATGCTCACGCAGTGTTGTCACCAAAAGGCACTTTTTCTAGACAAAACATGCTAGTGTAGACAAAGCCTTAATCGGTGTCAAGATGAGTCCCTCTCTTGTTTGCATCATGATACCAATGGGACTTGCTTCAAGAAAAGACAATTGACTTGATAACCAGCTGCATTTTACCAGAAAGTCAAGTCTGAGGAGGGGAAATGATTTGGAGAATTACACATATACCCACAAACCAATATGATTAAATTATACATTAGCTATGCAACAACTGTCTCTGAGGATCTTGGGGAAAACAAAACATAAGCATGCCTTGAAATGACCGGAAACATCCAGAAGTATATATCTGAGGGTATGTCTAGACTGCATCCCTCTGTCGGCAGAGGGATGCAGATTAGGCAGGTCGACATTGCAAATGAGGCAGGGATTTAAATATCCTGCACCTAATTTGCATAAAAATGGCCACCGCGTTTTGCCGACTCAGCTTTGTCGGCAAAAAGCGGCAGTCTAGAGGTGATCTGTTGAGAAAGAAAGCCTTTTTCAACAGATCCCTTATGCCTCCTGCAAGTAGGTTTACAGGATCTGTCGAAAAAGGCTTTCTTTCTCGACAGATCCCCCTCTAGACTGCCACTTTTTGCCGACAAAGTGCTGAGTCGGCAAAACGCGGTGGCCATTTTTATGCAAATTAGGCATGGGATATTTAAATCCCTGCCTCATTTGCAATGTCAACCTGCCTAATCTGCATCCCTCTGCCGACACATCCTGAATGCTTAGGATTTTTTTTATATCCCATTACAATCTGTCTGAAAAAGGCAGCAAATTTACCACTGGACACATTTGAACTATGGAGCCATAGAGAATGCCTTTTGAAAAGCAGCAGACAGAAAAATTCTTTCCCAAATCATTGAAGGACTGTGATGCGCCAATATTTCATATGGTAGACCTTCCAGTATGCTCATCACAGCTTAAAGAAGTTCAGCAGACCTGCTTTTGGCAGTGCTGCCCAGGAACTATGATGACACATAATGCATATGACAGGCTATAAAAAGGAACCCTCTCTTCTATATGACTGGTCAGGAAGGCTTGCAAGGAGAGTGATTTAGCTTCATTCTTGAAAATAAAACTCCTTGAAACAAACAAAAAGTACTTGCATGTATTTAGTTTTGTAAGTCAAGAACTCATATTAAGTAGATCAAAGCGTTATTTACTACACTGTCAACCCCCATACAGTGGCTGTCTAGTGAAGGTGTATACATTTTCCATTTTGCAATATAACAATGATTATATTCATTTCTGTATACAGGAATTTTTATATATTCCTTTTCTAGAATGTTTATTATACTATAAAAATAAATAGCAGAATTTCACACTTCATATCTATTTTTTACTTTCCACTATGAAAGTCCCTTCTGCTGTGTATGCATTGCATTTGAATTCACAGACACAGTACCACTAAATATAGAAGTATGTTCATATTTCATAGCTGTGATGTCATCAGTGTTTCATGTCCATCCCAAGAAATATAACTTATCATAAGTGTCAAGTTTTAATTAACAGATATATGGCTGGATTTCAGCAGTGTTTCCTCTGCTGCCACTTTTGATATTTTGTTTGTTTACAAAATTTAATGATATAATTTTAAGTAATATTGTAAAAAATTATGATGTTTTCAAAAAAAGATAGCAACAGAAGCAATGGACACAAAGAAAAACCTTCTATGGGGCAAATCCTACCCTCATTTGTGTCTGAGGATTTGCTCCTAATATAGAACTACTTCAATTATAGTATGTAAAGCATGTTTGGCAAGATTTTGGCTAGCTTTCTGAATGGGAATAATGATGATTAGAGGATCTACTAATCCTCCTACTCTGCCCCAGCAATAGTAATACCCTGCAGGTGGGTTGTTAGAGAATTCTTGTGAAAATATACTCTACAATTTGTAGGTTTCCCAGAGAGACAACATACAAATAAAATCTCATGTAATAACCATTCCAGCTCCACTGTCGCTAAGGCCCTTTCATTTTAGTGGAGAATAAGATAAAAATAGGAATGGCCTTACTAAGATTTAGGATGCTGGTTTCGTTTTTAATGGGAGGCCCTAGTTTGAGGATACAAAAAATTTGTTCAGTATAATTTACAAACCTGTTAGATGACACATATTGAATTGCATTTATTACTCATAGTAAGGTAACTATTTTCAGAATAAAACCCAAAACATAAAATTTTGATGTATAATTCTTTTTCTCTTGCTCTTTTTGTTTGGCTGATGGGATTTTTTTTGTATTTGTATTACACACATCTACATTCCAGAAAGATTCCTACTTTATCATTTCCAACATTCAGCATCATTTCCACTTTTTGCTCACTTCCAGTATTCCTAGAAAATTTCTATACAATATATTTAATACTCTATGTAACCCTCTTTTCTCCATTTTTTTTGTTGGACATATACAAAGATATTTAATTTGAATGAGAAGTACCCTTTGCCCTCTCTTCACTGAATTAACATATCTTTAAGTCTAGGATGTTGCTCTGCTTATATGCTGAATGTTTCAGTAGCCTATGAATGGAAAAGCTTCCTGTGTTCATCTATCTGTCAGTTTCCTATATCAGTCTTCACTTCTCCGTACTTGTGCGAAAAGGATCTTCAAGAAGTTTACTAGAATGGGTACAATATTCATTTCTCTTCCACAATCTCTGTAGTCATTTATTAGTATGTTTTTTTCCTCCTTAACTGGTATTTATTTCCATATGGATGACAACCAGTGGGAATATCTCAGCATTATGCTGCATTCCCATGTCATACTTTTCTTGGCTTTCTGGGGGGGTACTTATCATCTCTTATTTTAATTTCTTAGTGAAGTGACTGCCAAGGTCATCAGATCTCCAGTGGAAGTCAATGAAGAACAAAACCTGTGTTAATTCTTTGTCTTCTTAACCCTCCCCGCAAAATTTGAAGTAGGTAAGTAGTTCAGTTAGTATAAGCCTCTTAAAGACATTTGTTTAATGTCCTTACTGTTCTCTAATATTCCTGGTACTATGAGTTTGAAGAACCATCTGTTCTGCCAACAAAGTATCAAGAATGACACAAGTTCACTGGAATGTTAGTAACATTTTACAGGTCATTGCAGTCCCTTTACAGTACAATTACTGATTGGAAGACAAGCTTTGAAGTGAATGCATGATGAGCTGTGCTTTATATTTCCATAGTAGATGTCCATATTTATTTTTTACCTTCCCAGAGGGTAAGCGTTTTATTCTCTTCTTCCTCCTCATCCAGTTCTCTTATTTTTGCTTTCTCCTTTTTTTGTTGATCTTACATGATTCTTTCTCACCACCTATAACCTTCCTTTCTTCTGCTGTTTATTCCTTTTGTCTCACCTCTCTTTCCATTTATTAATCCAGCATTTCTTATTGAGCAATGCCTTGGGGTGAGAAGGGAGTGGAAGGGCACATCAGGATTTACTTCACTGGGTCACGTTGCTGCCATAACTTTATCACCTTGTTCTTAATGGTCAGAATTAATTCCAGGAGTTACAAACAGCCTAACCCAATCTGGTGTGTTTTAATTGAAAAAGGGATTATAATTCAGAAATAAAACAATATTATTTGAAATTCTGTAATGAAATCATGTGATTGTAGAAAAAAATCAGTAAAAATGTATAAATACAATATATTAAAACGTTATCAGTATTCAGACACTAAAAATAATACAAATATAAGAATATAACACCACTGGTCCATCTATCCCAGTATCCCATCTTCTGAGAGTGGCCAGTGCCAGGTGCTTCTGAGGGAATGGAAAAACAGAACATGGAAATTCACCATTCCCTGTCATACAGCCACAGCTTCTTGCAATCACAGTTTAGGGGTACCCAGAGCATGGGGTTGCATATCTGGCCATCATGGCTAATAACCATTGTTGGACCTATCCACCATGAATAGTAACTCTGTTTATGATTATGTCATGTAATGGAAATAATTTCCAAAACTATCTAGTAATATAGACTCCTAATCATTGGAAAACTCTAGCAAGATGAACCTTTACAGTGCAGCTTAATTTATAAACTCTCATCTCCGATCTACAAGCCCTATAGGTCCTCAAACCTAGGATTGGGTGGCTTAAATCCCACTAACCCTCATTTTACATTGCAGCGTACACTTACCTAAGATCTATATGGCTGTGCAAGAGAATACTGGAGTTTAATGCCAGAAGGGATCACCAGATTGTATATGTCACAGTTGACCAACTCTACCGTGCACCCACACACAATAAGCCCAACAATTCCAAGTCTACCTCATGTAACTGAGACCATTAACAAAATTTCTTTTCTTGTAATCATTGTGTCAAACTGTTGCATTACACACAACTCAGTGTTTTCATCATTTGAAAGTGCCATGGGAGAGGAGAGAGGGGAAAAGGTGTGGGGAAGAGTTTGCCACTGTGTCATGTTGCTAGATGCCAGTTTGAACAATATTTTGAGAGTGTGGAGGTCTGGAAGAGATTGATATCCACAATAGAAAAAGTGAAGAGAAACAAAAGGAGTAGATGGATGTGTGGCCTCTGTGAGCTAGGTTTCTAAACAGTCAACAACTGAGGCTTTAGCATGAGACAGAAGCAGAGTGCCAGGCTGTGTCCCAAACCATTTTGAAAACTTCTATGCAGAGAAAGGGTGCAAAAGGATATTGTAGGCCAAAGAAGGCAGGGGGTGGATACTCATAAAGGCTCCCAGTTCACATCTTCCAAAACTGACTGTGGCCATAGGACACCTGGAACAAAAGGTGGAATATCAATTTAGTATAACAATAAATTGTGAAGATGAATTGTTACTTGCCAAGGTCCCCACCATCTGATCTGCTTTCTCCATCCCAGGCTCAGTTTCTGGCTGGAATCAGGCTCACTTCCTACATGGTTACAGCCAGGATCTTGAGAATTAAAGAAATCTTGACACTGTGGGGAGGGATCACGACTGTCCTCCTCATATACCTCCTCCAATATCTCTTGCTGTTCATCATGGCCATGTGTAGTGGGGCCTATTTGAAATCCACTTCTAAAAGCCCCTCCCCCAGCCTTGCGGGAGGGATGACTGGACCTGGGGCTCAACTGAATTCTTGGGTCAAATAATGTACAACAAGGTCAGGGGGTGCGGGTCACAGGGTCAAAACAAGGGAACCGGATGGGGACACCGAGCAGAGAACCCCGGACAGCGCCCACTGCTCCTCGAAGCTGTCAAGTGAGCCAGTGGACGCCGCCCAGAGGAACTCTGCCCGGATACGTGACACTAGGGAGGAGCGAAAATAGGCCCCAGAGTCGCAGGGAACCCCCTTGTCTAGCATCCTCTCCCTGGTGTTATAGATGGTGGTTTTAGCTAAAGCCAGGAGGAGGTTGACGAGGAGGTCCCACGACTTTGTGGGGCCATGGATAGGGTATGCGTAAATGAAAAGGTGTGGGGAAAAGTGCAGCCAGAACCTCAATAAGAGGTTCTGGAGGAGCCGGAATAGGGGTTGCAACCTGGCACATTCAAGGTAGGCGTGCGCCAGGTTTTCCCTCACGCCGCAAAAGGGGCAGGTGTCCGGGATGGGGGTGAACCGCGCCAGGTACGCGCCCGTGCTCACGGCTCCATGAAGGAGCCGCCAACTGATGTCCCCGATGGGCCGCGGGATTAAGGTGGAATATACGCTGGCCCATCGGGGTTCCCCACCCTCAACGGGTCTTAGGTAGTCCCACCACTTGGTATCGGGGTGGGACACGAGGGTGGGGAAATGCTGAGTGTGGAGCACGAGCATGTACAGATGTTCCCTAGGCGCGGTTCGAAAACAGACCGGCTGCAGCTTTTGCAGCCGGCTGGGGGTCCAAGAATGGGGAGGCCGGGGGGGGCCCGTGGAACAGGGGCCCGATAAAAAGGGATGGAGGGTTTGCAGAAAGGGAGGGGCGGGGTGTACCCTCTCGCAGGGACCGCTGCAGGAAGTCGAGAGCGGGCCATGGCAAGGCCGCCTTCACCTCCTGGAGTAGGTGCAGAGGGGTTTGGGGAATGGAGAGTCCCATGTGCTGAGTGAGCACTCGGGGATCCACCCAATCCCCCCTGTCATAGTCCAGGAGGTCTCCGACCTTGGTGGCTTCTGCCAGGATCAACCTCCGGCGCACTGAGCAAGACTCCGCCACCTGCGTGCACAAGGCTGGATAATGGAGCAGAGGCTCTGGGAGGAGGTCTGCTCCCTCGGCGGCCACAACGGACCTGGTCGCTGAAAACAGCTTCCAGGTCTGGAGGAGTTCCTGGTAGAATTCCGGCAACTCTGAGAGGTCTCGCGGAAGGCCCCTCGGGTGGATAAAAAAGAGCTGCCAGTCATATCGGAGCCCTCGGAGGTGGCAGAGGAAGGCGCACCCCAAGGTGCTCCATGCCGGACTACCTGCACTAAAGAGGAGTCTCTGCAGGGCCTGGAGGCAGAAGGTCTAGACCCGGCTGCGCATGCAGACCAGGCCCTGGCCCCCCTCCTCCAGGGGGAGAGACAAGACCCCTGCAGAGTCCCAGTGCAGTCCTGGCCAAAAAAACTCCAAAGCTGTCCTCTGGAGCTTGGCCAGGACCTCCAGGGCCGGGTGCAGGGTGTTGAGCCGGTGCCAGAGCATGGACAGGACCAGCTGATTTAGCACCAGTGCCCTCCCACAGAGGGAGAGACACTGGAGCAATCCTGTCCATCTCTGCAGCCGCTCACCCACCCTGGCCTCCAAACCCTGCCAGTTTTCCAGCAGAGAAGGATGCGTGGCAGATAAATAAATGCCTAGATAGAGCAGCGGACCCGTGCTCCACCTGATGGCCTGAAGCGCGGGTGGGAGGGAGCAGGGCCGCCACCCATCCCCGACCACCAGGCCAGAGCTCTTGACCCAGTTGACCCAGGCGGAGGAGGCTGCTGAGTAGATGGCTTGGCAGGCCTCCACCCGCGCCAGGTCGCCCGGGTCCTGGACCACGAGGAGCTCGTCATCGGCGTACGCCGACAGGACCAGCCACAGCTCCAGCTCTCAAAGCACAAACCCTGTCAACCTCCTACGGAGGAGATGGAGGAAGGGCTGGATCGCCAGAGCGTACAGCTGGCCCGACAGCGGACACCCCTGATGTATCCCCCGCCCGAAGCTGACCGGCTCGGTCAGGGTCCAGTTGAGCCTGACCAAACACTCCGTGAGGGCGTACATCACCCAGAGAAAACCCACAAAATGGGGCCCAAAGTCGAAGGCCTGCAGCATGCCCAGGAGATACCCGTGGTCCATCCTGTCGAACACCTTCTCCTGGTCCAGGGACAGGAGGGCAAACGACAAGCCGTCCCTACATCCGAGCTCCAAGAGATCCCAGACCAATACAAATTGTCAAAGATGCTACGGCCCGGGACAGTGTAGGTCTGGTCAGGATGGATCACGTCCGCCAGCACAGACCGCAGTCGCAGCGAGATGGCTTTTGCTACGACCTTGTAGTCCGTGCTGAGGAGCGAGACGGGATGCCAATTCCAAAGGTCGCGGAGGTCCCTCTTCTTCGGAAGCAAGGCGAGCACGGCTCACCTGCACGACAGAGGGAGGACCCCACTCTCCAAGGACTCAGCCCAGACGATGACGAGGTCTGGGCCGAGGACATCCCAGAACACACGGTAGAACTCCACCATCAGCCCGTCCATGTGTCATGTTACTGGATTTTGAGGGGAGCAGCCAGATCACTGCTGCACCCACAGGGGGGGGGGTTGCCCCAAAAGTGGTATAAAGGGGGCCATGTGAGATATCGAATAGAAGCTTACTGTCTGCTGATTCTATATATGTTACTCATGTGATTGTTTAATATCTGTGTGTGAAAGTATAAGATTGTACTTTGTATGAGTACCAAATGTTTCTCTATGTGTGGTTGAGCAATGGGCAGAGCCTGGCCTATGGACATGCTAATTAGCGAGGCTATGTGGGACAACAGTACTCAATGGGCCAAGGACACACCTAGGGAATGAGGAATGACTCCTAAGAGCTACCAGCAGGGGACACAGGGATAGGCCGCAGGCCAGGTGACCTGCTGCAGCCAAGAAGAGACCAGGAAGGAGGTATAAATTTGCCATGTGGCCATCTCCATTTTTGTACTCAGCTCAGCACTTGCAGTGCAGGGATCGAAGAGCCGGGAAGAACTGTGGACCCATCCTGACCTAGGATGCGCAACAAGGACTTTTAAGCCAGCAGCTGTAACATCTCTGCTAGAGCCTGCATTGAGAACAGGGCGATTCGATGCATGTAATGTATGATACTTTAGCAACCTTACTCTCATGCTTTTCTTTCTCATAGTAATAAACCTTTAGATGGTAGATTCTAAAGGATTGGCTCAGCGTGATTTGTGGGTAAGATCCAGAGTGTAAATTGACCAGGGAACTGTGGCTGGTTTCTTGGGACCGGACAGAACTTGTTTGGGGAAGGTGAGATTGGGTTCTAAGACCCCTCACCTGTGGATGAGGCCCGGGGCCATCTGGGGCAAGGATATTGCTGGAGTGTCAGAGGGCTTTTGCTCGTGAGGCTTCAAGCAGGCAGCTGAAGCACTCTATGGGGCTGGTTTGTGGCTTATTTGGGAAGGTCTCCAGTCTGGGGGCTGTAAGGAGCCCCAAATTTGAGCAATTCGCCCTGAGAGGACGCCCTCAGCTGTGCCCAGACCCGGCCTGGTCAGTCACACCATGCCCGGGGTTTTATTGTTGGGCATGAGACGGAGGGCTTCCGAGAACTCGGCCAGAGTGAGAGGCATCTCCAGCCGGTCCCGGTCGCCCGCGCTGACCATCGGGAGCTCGGTCCAGAGCACCTTGCAGGCGTCGGCTTTGGTCGGATCCGGGGAGAACAAACTGGCGTAGCAGGCCCTGGCCCTTTCACACATCTCTGCCGGATCTGTGAGGGGGGTGCCGTCCTCCGCCAAAAGGCAGGTGACGTGCTTTTTAGCCCCCCTCTTTTTCTCCAGGGCATAGAAGAAGCGGGAGCCGCGATCCATCTCCCGAAGGAGATGGATGCGAGATCGAACGAAGGCACCCCGGGCCCTGTGATCTTCCAGGACCCGGAGTCCCTCCCGCTTCTCCCGGTATGCCTCGCGGAGGGGTGGATCCTCGGGGGCAGATACCAGGCACCTCTCAAGCTTCAAAACCTCCCGTTCCAGCTGCTCTATCGCCGCATCCCTCCACCGGCTGGTGCCCCGGGAGTAGTCACGGCAGAAGAGCCGGGCGCGCACCTTCCCCAGGTCCCACCAAAGCCGCGCCGAGGGAAAGGCGGGCCGCTGCCCCCGCCAGGCCAGCCAGAACTCCCGGAAGGACGCCACAAAGCCCATGTCCTCCAGCAAGCAATTATTAAAGTGCCAATAGGCCGGCCCCAGCCTCTCTGAACTCAGAGAGGCTTTCACGGCCACCAAATGGTCGTCCGTGAACGGGGCCGGCCGAATGCTGGAGGAGTGGGCTCGTGCCAGATGGAAATGGGAGAGGTAGATGAGATCCAACCGGGCGTGGCTCGACCAATCGTCCTCCACCCGGACGTAGGTGAAGGTGGTGCTCTTGTCCGGGTGGTGGTCTCGCCAGACATCCACCAGGGAGTGATGGTCCACGATCTCCCTGAGGATGCCTGTTGCGGCCTGGCAGTTCGTGACTCCTACACAGTCCCAGTCATCAAGGTGGTGTTGAAATCCCCGCCCAGGACCAGACACTTGCGAGGATCCAGAGTGCCGAGGAAGGTGGTCGCCCGCTGATAGAAGGTGACCTGGTCCGGGCCCATGTTCGGGGCATAGACTTTGACCAAGTTCAACGTCAGCCCCTCCATAAGGGCCCGGACATGCAGCAGGCAGCCCGGGACAACCTCGGCGGTCCCCAGCACCTCGGGCCATAGGGCAGGGGAGAACAGGGTGACCACCCCGGCCGAACAAGCACCGAGGTGGCTAAAATACACCCCGTCCCCCCACTCCCGCTGCCAGCCAGCCTCGACGGCTGGAGTCGTGTGGGTCTCCTGCAGGAAAACCATCAAGTACCGCCCTCTCCCGAAGGAAGGAGAGCACCCAGATCCTGTGGAGACCTTCCCTACAGCCCCGGGCATTTAATATTGCAAATGTGGTGTGCTTCATGATGAGGGCTGGGGTGGATCCTCACGGGCAGGGGAATGGGCGGCCTCCCAGAGGCCCCTCAGTAGACCGCTCTCCAACCCGAAGATCAGGAGAGCGTCTCAAAATCTGCTGGTCCGGCGGTAGGCTGTGCCATCCTGCCTATTGGTCCCTCTCCCCTCCTGCAAAAGGGCTCTGGTGGCCTGAAGGATCGAATGAAAGTCCGCCCAGAGCTGAAGGGGGAGCTGCACCTTGCCCTTAGCCCCGCAATTATCTACGAGGAACTGGTGCAGCTCGACCCTCAGCACCGAAGGGGTACAAGGGTTCTCCTCTGTCTGGGCCCCCAGGTGGAGCTCATGGGCCACTGAGACGGGCAAGCAGGGATCCGATCCCCGGCGCGGTGCCAACAGGGACGGCGCCGCGCTGCCCGTCCCCGACCCCGGTGGGGAAGGGATCAGCGGAGGGAACATAGCAGCCCCTATGGCACTGGGGACTGGGGACACAAATACCACCCCCCGAGAGCCGTCCGCAGGTAGCGGAAATGAGACAGCCCTTGTGGGGGTGGCAATAACGGTGGTTTGGGAGGACAGGACAGGCAGCATGATAGGAGTGGAAAGAGGGGTGGGCTTGCAGCCGGACGGAGGGTCAGGGATGCCAGCATCTCACAAGGCACTTCTCCACTCCATCCCCTTTTACAGGACAGAAAGGGGATGCAGTGGGGACATGCCTTCTTGTGTGTTGATTGCCTGTGCAGATGCCACAGCACTGCCACTATGGAGCCAGAGCTTTTGCAAAGCAGTGCCTTGCTCATGGCTCTCATGCTCTGCCCCATGGTGCAGTATGTTGACAGTGCTCACATGTTGCTTCACCGAAAATAAGATCGGGATGAGGAGCACGAATCCCAGTGTGGGCCCACTGGCCCTGCTCAGCCAAGTCCTGGCACTCCCGCTGCTATGTACACCTCTCACTCCCCTGGACACAGTGGAGTGCCATTTCTGTCAGAGGGACATGAGCTCAGACTGGTGGGACTGCATCATCGTACAGGGATGGGATGATCAGCAGTGGCTGCGCAACTTTTGCATTTGCAAGGCCACCTTCCTCCAATTCTGTGAGTGGCTCACCCCTGTCCTCAGGCGACAGGCCCCCCAGCTGCAATCCACCATACCCATGCCGAAGTACATGGCCATTGCCCTCTGGAATCTTGCCATGCTGGACAGCTACCACTCAGTCAGGAACCAATTCAGGGTGGGGAAATCCACAGTGAGGGCTGTGCTCATGCAAGTAGCCAAGGCCATCAACCCCATCCTGCTCCGGAGGTTCATTACTCTGGGCAATGTGGACACCATCATCGTCAGCTTTGCTGACATGGGCTTCCCTAACTGTGGCGGAGGGGTCATAGATGGCACACGCATCCCTATCCTAGACCTCAGCACAGGAGTTCATCAACTGCAAGGGGTACTTATCCATGGTGCTGCAGGCACTCTTGGATCACAAGGGATGCTTCACCAACATGAACGTCAGATGGTCTGGAAAGACACATGACACGTGCATCTTTTGGAACTCCAGACTCTTCCAAAGAATGTACATGGACACTTTTTCCCAGGCCGCACAATCAGAGTCAGAGAGGTGGACATGTCCTTCATGATCCTGAATGACACAGCCTACCTCTTGTTCCCCTGGTTCATGCAGCCCTACTCAGGCAGCATGGACCCCAGCAAGGAGGAGTTCAACACCAGGCTGTGCAGGTGCAGAATGGTGTTGGAATGTGCGTTTGGATGTTTTAAGGGGAGGTGCAGGAGAATCCTCACCCATCAGGACCTCAGCAAGCACAACATCCTCTTCAGCCTGTTGTGTGCTCCAAAATCTGTATGAGAACATTGGGGAGACCTTTCTACTGGGGGGAGGGGCTGAGGCAACTGGACACTGGTGCCACCAGGAGAGCACAGCAGGGTACAGTGTTCATCAGAGAGGCCTTGAAGTACAGTTTTATGCAAGGCCAATTGTGAGACTCTCCCCCTGTGGCTCTACACAAGTGGCCCCTCCATTCCCTGTGTGTTCCTTTCATCCCCCATTCCTCCATTCCCCTGCCCTCCCTTCCCTCATCTTCCACTCCCCCATCCTCCCCTCCAACACAGAGCAAATAATAAAGACATAATTCTTGATCAAACAAGAATCTTTAGTGGGGGGGACATACAACATGGGAGGGAATAAGATAAGAACATGGAATGGGGGGGGGATGGCTCAGGGATGGCGCTGGGACTGGCATCTGTCTCCAGGTGTCCTGGAGGCTCTGACTGCCCTAGAGGCCTCCCGTCCCCCGTGTTCTAGAGCTATGCCCACCCCTGGACACCCTTGCAGGGGAAGCAATCGGGCAGGCAGGGAGGTGGCTGGTGGCACATGCACTCCATGTGCTCCATCACCAAGATGAGGGTGGAGAACATTTCCTTCAGCTGGCATGCTAGCTCTTCTCAGGCAGCATTTGTCTCTTCCTGGTCAGCCCGCCACTCCTCCTAGTCAGACCACCACTCCTCCAAATTAGCCTGCCACTCCTCTCTCTCGGTGACCCGCTCCTGGAGCTCTGCATATGTCCCTGCTTGAGGGACTGCAGGCAGACTATCTGCTCCCTCATGAGCTCATCCCAGGTTCTTTTCTGCCTGTGGATCCCACTCATGCAGGTAGGTGCAGTGGAAGGTGAGGTGTACACCCAGCTCACAGCTGTCCCAGCTGTGAAGAAAAGTTACAATGGCAGTCATCACAAGAGACACTTTGTATAAAGCCTAGCTCTAAACTCTCAGTGACACCCAAGTTCTCAGTTCAGACAATGTTGATGTGTTTTGAGCAAGACCATACGTTGCCTAGAAAGTGGACACTTTCCAGCAGGTGCATAGATGTCCCAGGGGAACATTGCAAAACACATGGCCCAGGGACAAGCAGGCATGGGAAGTTCTGGCAAGGCCAGGAGCTTATGGGCGGAAGGGGAAGATGGGGTGGCTTGGCTTAATACTGTATCCCCCACACACAAGGTCCAGCAGTCTCAGCATCCTACAGAGAGAGAACTTCTATCTCTGCCCACTGGAGGAGGGGCAGGGTTGGGGGAGGTGTGTATGAGTGGCAGATGCCCCTTGCTAAAGAAAGTGCTAATTGGTTCCCCTCCTTTTTCTCCTCCCAGCAGGTTCCCATTCACAATATCGGTGTTCTCTGCATCACTGTGCATGATGGGGAACAAATGCTAACTGAGTGCAGGTATGAACCTGGGCCATGTGCTGCACTACTGTGTGGTTCCATGACCCCAGACTACTTACTGGTAGTTTGTCATGCCACCATGCAGGCCAGAGTAAGGCAGGCCTCTCCAGGAACCTTGTGAGAATAATTGAGAATAATTGAAGGGTTTCTGTGTGAAAGCATCATGGAGCTGAGTGCTTCACACTGGCACTCCATCTACAGACAAGTGAACAAGCTGTTATGCAATGCCCAGGTCGAGTGGGTCAAGTGAGAAGTGTGCAGCCCCTTGCAGCCCGTCGCCTTACCCCTCCTCTAGATAGAGAAAGTTAGGGTATATCTACACTAGCTCGTCAGTTCGAGCTAGGTAGGCAAACAAGGGTAACCGGGGTTGCAAATGAAGCCTGGAATTTAAATATCCTGGGCTTCATTTGCATGTTCCCGGGCGCCGCCATTTTTAAATCCCCCTTAGTCCGAACTCTGTGCCCACGGCTGCATGCAGCACGAACTAGGTAGTTCGAACTAAAGATCCTAATTCGAACTACCATTACTCCTCGTTTTAATTCTATACCCTTTATTCTGAAATAACCCCCCCCCCAAACTAGGGAGGGGGGGTTATTTCAGACTATGGTCCTAATGTAGACCAGACCCATAAGAAGAGAGGGAGGGGAACAGGAACTGTAACCTCCTTGGCTTTGGCAGTGTGTCATTGATGATCAAAATCCTGTCCAGTTCCTGAAAAAGACTGACAGGCTACATTTCCACTGTCAGACATCTTCTTGGCATCCCTGGTTTTCATATAAGTTCTTTTGTCCTGTTTATTCTTTAACCAGCATAGGTTAGATTTCTTTTTGTGACTGACCAATGTCCAAAAAAGACCCAACCCCAACCCAAAACCAAAACCTTTATTCTGGCCCAAAAGCTTACTGAACCCACACTTCTTAACAGATGGTGGTGAGAGCCTGCCTCTCATCACAGCTTCTAGACTAGAGGCTGCTTAAGTCATGTTATAACTGTTTGATCTGAGAGCAGCAGTGAAAAGCGCACAGACAACCAGACAGCTCAGTAATGGATGCCTGCAAAGCAGTGTGAGAAAGTGTAGCAGTCTTCTTTGCATACTAACAATACATCTCACTCACTCAGTTTGCGTTGAATACAGTCCACTTTGAAAGAAGACTCCAGAGTTCACAGTAAACATCGAGTTAGTGCATTATCATGAATCGCATCATGTGCATGAAGGAATTTCTACACTGACCTAACTCATATTACTGTAGATTAAGCACATACGGTGTAGGTAAACCCCTAGTAATCCAGGGTATAGTTACAATCCAGGGTATAGTTACAGGGAAGGAAATTATAGACTGCATATACAGTGTCACATTGTCTATCATTTTAAACTTCTTTAATCACAACCAGTTAATTTCCAACTTACCAAAGTGCACATTCCTCCCTAAATATTAGGTATGTGCCAGACTTGAACTTTAGAAATAAAATTATTCAAAACCAAAGAAACTGTACCCTCAGCATCTCAAAAATATGACTCAATAGAACAACTTTTCAGAAAGTTAACAACTTCTTCACTTCCTTTAAGTACAGCTTGAGAAATGTCAGCTCAAAGGGTAATGTTCAAGGAAGTTGTAAGTGGCTGAAAATAGGGGCTCAGAATAAAAGTGTCTCCTCAGCCATCACTACATCCTCGCTACTGCAAAGCTATAATTATGCCTTGATTGAATCTGAAATTACAGTAATATTAAGCCATTTTACTGACATATGACTAATATGAAAGGGATTTTTCATGTTTATTAGTTTCAGTTGTGCATTTGTAAACAATAGTAAAATGCTGTGTCTCCTAGTAGAAACCATGAGTAATAGTGGTTAAGTGTGCTGTCTTTTATCACAAATATGACCATCAGTTCTCAGAGCATGTTCAGTGTAAACAACTATTGTTCTCTGCGCATTTAAGAAGTTGAATAAACAAGGTAAGTACACAAGAGTCTTAAAGCAGCAAAATAGCGAATAAAATGATTTACAATAAAAGCTTTGTTATCCAGCATGCAGGGGGCATGGGAGTGCCAGTTAAATGAATACAGTAAAACCTGTGTTATCCAGCACACCCGAGGATTAGGGCATGCAGGTAACCTAAACATTCTGGTTATCTGCAGGGGCAAGGCACGGGAGCCGTGCGGGGGCTGGGATGTGGCCTGCTAGGGGGGCCACGAGCTGGGGGTGGAGGCGTGGAATGGGCCTGGTGGGGAGGTAGAATCTGGGGGGTAGGAGGCGAAGATGGCAGGGGTGGCCTGCTGGGGGAAAGGGACGGGAGCTGTGGCGGGAGTCAAGAAGTTTGCTGCTTCCGGCTGTCGTTTGCCCCTCCCGCAGGTATGTGTGGCACGTTTCCTCTGAGGAGTGGCCCGTCACTTCAGTTTCCTTTTTTTTTTTTTTTTTGTTTTGCTTTCCCCAGCATCAGAAATTTGCTGGTTTCTACATTTTTCCGGATGTTTACGTTCCTGATAGCGCAGGTTTTACTGTACTTCGATTTAACTGAGTGTTATTCTTTACCATTAGTATGCCAAATAAATTAGAATACAATTAAATGAATAATTATAAAATAGTATACATGTACTCACCAATTCAGTAGTATTGCTGCACTGTGAAGTGGCTGGTTTCTTGAAGCATTTAGATGTATACAGGTAAAATTTTCTGTACCGTCAGTTATCTTACGTCTACATTGCAAGCTTCTTTTGGAATAAGTTTTTCCGGAAAAGATATTCCTTAAAAGCTTATTTTGAAATAGAGTGTCCACACACAAAAAGCACACTGAAATATCAATATGCTATTTCGAAAGATAGCGTCCACACTGATTTAATCTCTATCTTGCATTTAAAGCCACCCGGAACCAGTTCAGGTAGGGCATTAGGTCAGCAGTTGCTTCCAGGTGCTGCTTCCTGAGGCTATCTGAGACCCGAGCTTAAAGGGACCCCCTGGACAGGACAGCCATTTCTCAGCTTCTTCTGCTTGCTTGCCTACCTCTCTGAAGGACAGCAAAGCATTTCCACTGTTTGCTCTGGTTGTCCTGCTTCAGGACACCACAGCACTCCTTGCCATGGAGCCAGAGCTGCCTCTGGGCATGTGACGGCCCCACACTGCCATGCTGCAGTTTCTGTAACAGTTTTTGCAGGTTGCTTTCATGATCCTGCATGAGCTTGACTCCAGCCTGATCTTTGAGAACCTCTGCCTGTGTGCGAGAGCAATGCCCTTGCAACCGCACTCCACAGTGGAGAGACAGTTCTGGAGACTGGACACCAGTTCCAACTGGTGGGACCAGCTCGTGATGGAGCAGTGGGATGACCAGCAGTGGCTCCACAACTTCCAAATGAGGAAGGAGCTGTGGTACAGAAAATTTTACCTGTATACATCTAAGCGCTTCAAGAAACCAGTCACTTCACAGTGCAGTAATACTACTGAACTGGTGAGTACCAGTATACTATTTTATATTTATTCATTTAATTGTATTCTAATTTATTTTGGTATACATTCATGGAGCTGTGTGACTGGTTCGCCCCTGGGACACCCAGATGCGACTCACCATCCCCCAGGAGAAGTGCGTTGATATTGCCATCTGGAAGCTCACCACGCCTGACAGTTACCAGTCCATGGGCAACCAGTTCAACGTGGGAAAGTTGATTAATGGGGGCCTCCTCATGGAGGTAAAGCACTGTTGGGCTACAGTCCCTGAAGGGAGGGGGGGAGTATTGGAAAGGGAAACCCTGGGGAAAGGGGATGTTGGGTATGTGGGGGGTTGGGTTGGAGGTAGAGGGGAGTCCTGTCCCTGTGGGTTTCTGCAGTTGCATCTTCACACAGCCCTGGAGGGGGGGCAGGCCTTATAGGTGGTGGCTGCTGAGGTGTTTGAGGGGGGGAGCTCAGGGACATCCCAAAGGCTCAGGCACCCCCTTTGATTCTCTGTTTTGTATCTTTGTTTGTCTCCTTCTGCAGGTGGTGAGGGCCATAAACACCATCCTGATGTGCAGGGTCATCTACCTGGGAGACCTGGACCCTATCATGGCTGGATTTGCCACCCTGGGCTTCCTCAACTGTGTGTGGGGGGGATATCGATTGAACCCACATCCCCATCTGTGCCCCAGACCACTGGGCCATCCAGTATATAAATCAAAAGGGATATTTTTCAATGGTCCTGCAGGCTCTGGTAGACCACCGTGGACAGTTTTCAGACATTTTCGTCAGCTGGTCGGGGAAGGGACATGATGCCCAAGTACTCTGTAACTGCAGCCTCTACCACAAGCTGGAGGATGGCACTTTCTTCCCCCAGTGAAACATCATGGTCGGGAACGTTGAGATGCCACTGGGCATCGTGGGGGAAGCAGCCTACTCCCTCATGCCATAGCTGATGAAGCCATATACCTGGATCCAAGCAGGGACTGCTTCAATGCCCACCTAGGCAGGGCACGCATGCAGGTGGAATGTGCCTTTGGGCACTTGAAAGTGTGGTTCAGGTGCCTCCTAACCTGTGTCAATGGGGGAGCACAACATCCCCCAGGTGGTGTCAGCCTGTTGTGTTCTCCACAGCATTGTGGCGAGGAAGGGGGATGCAGCTCAGTCCATAGCTGAGCCTGCCATTGTGTGGCACCCCAGACCTTGTGGGCCAATGTCTGCTGCATGTCCCAGAGGATGGACATGTGCTCCCTCATCAGGTCCTGATGGGCCCTCTGAAGCCTGCAGTTCCCCTGGGGTCGGGCAGCTGGCTCGTCTGCTGCATATCACCCCACAGTCACGGCTGATCCAGCTGGGGATAATAAGGAGAGGTGATCAGTCATCTCTGGAGACACTCTCCCTGTGGCCTTGCCCTCATCAGCGAGCTGAGAGCAACCGTTCTTGGGGCAGAGGAAGGTGATGTCCCAGGAGCAAGGCCATAAGTGGCCTGGATAGTGGCCCTGCCTTACAGAAGCCCAGAGGTGCCCAGGGGACCATGCTTCCTGCCCCTCCCCCCATCTCATGACCAAACAAAAAAGGGAAGTGTCTGGCCACACTGTAATCCAATGGTCAGGAGAGGGGCCTTAAGCTGCCTGGGCTTCCATCGGTGCCGCACACACACCTGCACCTGGACAGCACTGTCCCTGGGAGTGGGTGGTGCCTTGAGCATGCAGGCATGTCCATGTGTTGTGTGCAGCACTTCAGAGTCTGTGTGCGTGCATGCGTGTGCACTTGCCTCCAACCTCCTTCCAGCAGTGGCTGGTGGTGGGAGGGCATTCCCCCCAGGGTCAGAAGTGTGTCTGGCCTCCCCAGAACCTGTGAGCAGGAGCCCAGGAGTGCTCTGGGGCTGCCTCCTGGGTCTGTGTGGTGCAGACTGGCGCTGCACATGCATCCACATGCACAGACTGCAGCATGATGGGCAGGCTGAGAAGACTGATCACACCACAGCCCTCAGTGCCTGCCACCCCCGCCCTGTGTGTGAAAAACTAAGAGCACTCACCAGATGATCCCTCCCCGGCCTCAGAGGATGCCTGGGGAGACATCCAGGCCCTAGGGTACCGGCTTCACGGAGAAAGTGCTGGGTGTTTCCTCCTCCTCCTCCAGCTCCTTCTCCTCGTGGGCTGGGACCTCTGGCTGGGCAACGATGGGCATGTCCAGCACTGAGTCCATCACTGGGGTGGGGAAGGGACTGCACCACCCCCCAGGATGTGGTGCAGTTCTTCATGGTAGGGGCAGGAGCAGGAACCTGCCCCGGAGCGAGAGCTATGCTCCACTGCACTAGTGTAGCCCGGCCACAGCTCCTTCAATTTGCTGCTGACCTGCTCAAGGCTCCAGTAGTGACCCCTTGTGGCCAGGGTCCTGGCTACCAGCCATATGTATTAGCATTGCACCATCTAGAGCAGAGATTGTGGAGGTTCTCCTCATCACCCCAAATCTTCAGGAGGGCCCGGATTTCCGCCCCAGACCAAGATGGTGCACACCTTTTCCAGCCCCTGGCAGGCTCCTGGGAGCCCTGTACATGCTCCCTTGGAGAGCCAGTGGGCTCTTGGGGGGGGGATTATGGCTGGGAAATGGGTGCCCACACATCAGGTACTGGGAGCCATGCATTGTGCAGTAGCTCCCAAGGGCTGCTTCCTTCCACAAGCCCAGTCCCTGAAAAAGCTTTTTAGGAAAAAGGCTTATTCCTCATAGAATGAGGTTTACCACCATTGGAGAAAGCCCTACATTATTTTGACTTTCTGTTGAAATAACATAATTGCAGTGTGGACGCTAGTATTGTTTTTCCAGAATAATGGCTATTACTCCAGAAAAATGCTGCACAGTAGACATACCCTGAGACTACATATCATATCACTACTTTTCTTGGGTAGTGCATGACATACACAAAGATCACTAAAAATACACTTACAATTAAAGTGATAGAGAACATAATTTAATCTTTCTTTGGTGACTCAGAAAGCATTTTAGGAACTTGTAGTATATAGGGTCATGATTATGTAGTATATAGGGTCATGTAGATGTAGAGGTGTATGAGATTGGACTAAATCTGTAAGGACCTGATTTCATCGCACAGATCCAAACAGACATCATCTTCCTTTTCAAGTGCAAACAGATGAACATCGTACCTAAGGGACTGAGAATGAAAACTCACTACAGTCTACATCCCACAGGCTACAGCCAGAGATTATGCCACACTCTCACAAACAAACTCAGGAACCAAATTATCAGCATTCTATACAACAAACAGAAGAAAATCAAGGAGGAGCTCTCAATATTAGAAACTATCATAAAAAAACCAAGCTTCTACACACACTCATCTTTTCCAGACTTTACTAAAATTCAACAAACCACCTACAAGGATCACTTCATCTCCCTTCAGAAGAAAAAGGACAATAAACTATTCAAACTGCTACATGCCTCAGGATCTCTCATTCCAGATACTTTCAACTCTCCTAGCAACATTATCAATCTATCCAACCACTCTCTTAGCCCAGCAAAGGAATCTGTCCTATCTTGAGGACTCTCCTGTCCCACCACCCCTACGAATATGATTCAGTTCTGTGGAGAACTGGAAGCCTATTTTCGCTGCCTCTGCCTAAAGGAATATTTCCAACACACTGACCTTGCTGCTCCCCCCCACCAGTCCCACAGGAGGAAGGCTTCTATGTGGACCTCTACTAACGTTCCTAATAAGAGTTTTGATTTGTACATTGACTGCTTCCGCAATCACACAGACAGATACAAAAACCTACAGGATCTATATAGAGCATTCTTCAAACTGAAATACCTACCTGAAGAAGTGAAAAAACAGATTGACAGAGCCAAAAGAGTACCCAGACATGAACTACTTCAAGACAGGCCCAAAAGAGAAAACAAAAGAAAATTCACTTGTCATCCCCTACAGTCCACAATTTAAACCCCTCCAATACATTATCAAAAATCTACAACCTATCCTGGAAAATGACCCCTCACTCTCAGAAGCCTTGGGAAAAAGGCCAATTCTCGCTTACAGACAACCCCCTAACCTGAAACAAATTATTTTCGGTAACCATGCAACACAGATACATCATAAGCATCCAGGAATCAACCCTGGTGCCAACTCTGTCTACACATCTACACAAGCATTTTTGTCACCGGACCCAACCACATCATCCACCAAATCAGAGGCTCATTTAACTGCACATCCACTAATGTGATCTATGCCACCAAATGCCAGCAATGCCCCACTGCAATGTATATTGGCCCAACTGGACAGTCTCTAAGGGAAAGAATTAATGGATACAAATCAGATATCCGAAAAAGCAACACACAAAAACCTGTTGGAGAACACTTTAATCTTCCTGGACACTCATTAATGGATCTCCAAGTCACTGTTTTGTTTCAGACCAATTCCACAAGCCAAATACACAGAGAAGGATTTGAGCTTAACTTCATTCATAAGTTTAAGTCTTATGTTAATGGTTTGAATTGTGATAGCAGGTGGCTTGCACATTATCAACCAAAGAAACAATGAAAGTGCTAATGGTTCTTCATGTGAGTGCAGAATCTGGTGTTGGTCATCTTCCTTTCCAAATGCAGACTAATGGTTCTTATCAGTCTCTTGTAACAATTTTGTCTTTGAGATGCTACTAGAATAATTGTTGTTTTTTAAAGTTTTTCCTGTTACAGACTCACTCGGCTATCCCTCTGAAGCTTATATACTCACTGTCTTTTTTTCTTCCTCCCCTTCAATTTTTTTTCCTTCTCCCCTCTCTCTCCTTCCCTTATTTATTCTTGGATCTGGACTTCCAACACTCCAGTCATCTGAATAAGTGGGTTGTGCCCACGAAAGCTCATGATACCATCTACATGTTTTGTTAGTCTTTAAAGTGCTACTAGACTATTTATTGTTTTTTAAAGTTTTTCCTGTTACAGACTAACTTGGCTACCCCTCTGAAGTTTTATTACTTATCTTTTGTCACTCTTGAATAAAAGTGGAGTGCAGAATATGCACTGGAAATTTGTGTTGGGATATATCAGAAATGCTGGTTAATTAAGGTTTTTGGTTAATTGAGTGCCAGATAGCTAAGCTTCTACTGTAATAATTAGAGAATAATATGCAATAATTAATTTTTCAGAAATCTGTAGTAAAGGAAGGATCAAATTAAAAAATAGCATGGGTGCTATTTAATTCAATGGCATACAGCTCTCATTCACTCAGTGGGACATTCTAGCATCTATAATTCTATGTATTGTAGCAATGTAAGGGCTCTGAAACCTGATGTTGGTGCATGCAATTGTAATATGTTTTCATAGAATGTAGGGCTGGAAGGAGCTTTGAGAAGTCATCTCCCTTCACCCAGTCAAGACGAAGCAAACCTAGACCTTTCCTGACAAATATTTGTTCAACCTGATCTTAAACACCTCCAGTGATGAGGTTTGCACAACCTCCTTTGCAAGTCTATTCCAGTGCTTAACCATCCTTATATAGAAAGCATTTTCCTAATATCTAATTGATACCTTGCTTGCTGAAGATTAAACTCATTACTTCTTGTCCTATCTTCAGCAGACATAGAGAACAATTAATCATAATCCCTGTTATAATAGTCCTTAACATATCTGAAGATTTATGCACTTCTCTGAGTGTCTTCCTCAAAACTAAATTTTTCCTCAGAGTTCTGCTATTCTAATTCTTTTATCATTTTTGTTGTTTTACTCTAGACTTTTTCCAACCTGTTCACGTCATTCTTAAAGCTAGAACCTAGAATTACACACAGTGTTGCAGCAGAAGCCCCATCCATGCCAAGCACAGCTGGTGAATTTATTAGTAATGTGTACTTTACATAGTATATGTTGGTATGACCGAATGGCCTCATTTAAGGATCATTACCTCTTAGTGCTACATGCCATATGAATTAGTAATTAGTTCCTACACCAGAAAGTTCAAAATCTAATTGGGATCCTAAACATATTCTTGACTATGGATGTTTCTTAATCATCTACTTTTACTGGATGTGCCAACCAAAGGCAAAAAACCATATCTGAGGGTATGTCTACATTACAGCGCTATTTCGAATTAACTTATTTCGAATTAGTTAATTCGAAATAAGCTAAATCGAAATAACGCATCTAGACACAAAAACTAATTTGAAATAGCATTTTTCTAATTCGAAATAGCGCGTCCACATTGAGTGGACCCTGAATCGAAGGTAAGGCTGGCCGGAACCAGTGCCAAAAGGGCATCAGGGTTGGACTTAGTGTGTGGGGCTGCTGCCTCAGGCTATCCGAGGTCTGTGCTTAAAGGGACCCGACCCCCCCATCCCGGACAGACAGTTCTCAGGTTTCTCTGCTTGCTGGTCTACCTCGCTGAGGGACAGCAAAGCATTTGTGTCTCGGAGTGCTCTGCTTGGCCTCACTTGGGACACCACAGCACTCTGCAACATAAAACCAGACCTGCCCCCGGGGACTCTGCTGAGTCTTGTGGACACGTTGCCAGCAGCCTGGCTGCACTGTCTGCAGGCTGCCATCTGGGAGCACCATCGAGGGGCTGTCAGGATCCAGGGGGCCCTGCGGGAAAGCTTCCACCCTGAGGAGTGCTAACAGTCTCCCTGGTCTGCCCCACTGGGGGCTTGTGCCCTTTTCCTCTCTCTCGTCCTTCCACTTACGCTTCCCTAGCCCCCACTTCCTGATGTCAAATAAAAGACACGTATTTTCCAAAATATAAACTGTCTTTATTTAACACAACTGGGGAGAGGGAATGAAACCCTGGGGAGATGGGGGAAAGGAGGCTGGAGAGGGCAGGAGAGAGGGTGGGAAGGGGAGGGGGAAAACTGGGAGGAGGGAGCTGGAAGGGGGAAGCAAGGGGAAGAAGAGGGAGGGGAAGCTCAGCACTCAGGGCTGGCGGTCTCGCCGGGCCAACTGCTTCCCAGCATGGTGGGGGAGGGGGCCTTGGCGTCCCCGGGGCTATGGGGAGGAGAGTGTGGAGGTTGAGGTGGAGGGTGTGGAGATTGAGGAGGAGGGTGTGGAGGTTGAGGAGGAAGAGGTGGGGGGGGCAGGAGTGGGAGGAGGAACAGTAGTTGGGGGGGCAGCAGGCGGCAGGACCGGCCTGGGGCAGCATGCTCTGCAGCAGGGCCTGCAGGTTTGAGTTCATGGCTCGGTCCTGAGCAAGCTGCTCCTGGCGGAGCTGCAGGTCCTCCTGCATCCAGGCCTGGATGGTGCAGTGCAGGGCTCTCAGGGCCCCCAGGTGCTGGTCCCGGTACGCCTGCTGCATGGTGGTGGTCCTGCTTAGGCCGTGGGTGCGGGAGCGTGTCCCGGGTGGGGTGTTGCACGAGCAGCTGGTGCATCCGTAGAGAAAGAAGAGAAGTGGTCAGTTCTCCCTGGGGACACAGTGGATGATGCCCAGCCCCCCACCTCCCCCCGCAACCTGAGGGCGACCATGCCCTGCACCATCAGAGCCGATGTGCTTGCACAGATGCCATGGTCAGCATGTCTGGCTTTCCCCGGGACTGTGAGCTGCCCCAAGACCGGGGTGGGGGGGAGATGTCCCCTGCCTCTGTGTAGAGGGGGCATGTGAAGGGAGAGAGTCCTGCTGGGTCTCTTCACACACGCATGTGCCTATTGGGCCATGGCCCCTGTGTGGAACGCAGCTGGAGCCACCTGCCCAAGGGTGGCATGGCATGTGCTCGCATGTGCACAGGTGGCTGCGTGATCCGTGGGAGGCATGGCCCATGCGCGCAGTCCCTGGTCTCCCTCTCCACCTCCCCCCCGGGTAGGGGACAGTGCTGGCACTTACCTGGTATGGCCTCCCTGGATGACCCTGCCGACTCTGGTGCCAGGGCAGCTGGTGGTGGCCCCTCTGGTGCACCCGGGTCAGGGCCCTCATCTCCCGGCTCACTGCCTTCTGGGCTGGTGCAGATCGCCCCACGCCCCAGGAGTTGGTTGAGGGCAGGGAAGTAGGGGCAGGTGTCAGCCTCTGCTGCGGCACCACCCCTGGTGGCCCTGGTGTATGCCTGCTGCAGCTCCTTCACCTTCAGGCGCACCTGCTCTTGGGTGTGCCTGTAGCCTTTCCTGGCCATGGTGGCCGCTATGCGGCCGTAGACAGCCTAGTGCAGAGATCATGGACGTTGGAGGCCTCCCCCCAAACCTCAATGAGGTCCATGATCTCCGCACTAGTCCATGAGGGCAAGCGCTGTCTATGGCCCCTGGCTGGCCCCTGGATGCTGTGGGACTGGGCGGGGGACAGCTGGCTGTCATCATGTGGCCACTGGCTGAGGGTCTGCGGCTGCTGGCAGGCCTGGCTCTTGCATGTGCCCAGTGGCCAGAGTCTGCCCCTTTAAGGGCTCTGGGGCTGGGCGGGGAGCAGACGAGTTTTCCTGGTTGTGCCCAGAGTGGCCACCAGGGGGAACTGGGAAGGGCTGGAGGCCCCCTAATTTGAAATAAGTGTCTACACAGCAGAATTAGGTGTTATTCCTTGTAGAATGAGGTTTACCTAATTCAAAATAAGGGCTCCACTATTTCGAATTTATTTCGAAATAGCGGTTTGTATATGTAGACGCTATAAAAGTGAATTCAAAATAACGGCTGTTATTTTGAATTAACTTTGTAGTGTAGACATACCCTGAGTGTTTTTCATAAGCTTGGCTACATTGAACAATTACTTATCTTCATGGTGAAACACAAAGAGGCTCATATGTCCCTTCCCCTTTCTAGTATACTCACTTAAGGTCATCCATAATGTGAGATTAGGTTTCTGGATCTGAGGCCAGATTTACAAAGAGTACTTGTAAATACTTGCACAAGGGATACTGCCTCAAGGGTTACAGGGGAGCCTAGCACAGGCCAGTAGCAGAGTGTGGCCCCCCCTGGAATCACCACTGTGGTGGGAGCCATGGGGAAACAGAGTTATGCAGCAGACTCTGCTCCACTCTTCCACCATCTCCTAGGCCAGCCCAGTCACTCTACTTCCCAGCAGCATCAGGAAGTGGGCTAGGGTTGGGGCGCTCCACCTCCCATTGCCATGGGGCAGGGTTGGGGGGTGGGCTAGTAAACAAGGCAGGGAGATGCGCTTGTGGGGGAACTCACAGAGATCACCACCTTCCCTGGGGCCCTGTCAGAGGGAGGTGCCCACTGACTCACTAAGAGGATTTGAGGATTCATTTTGAGACATCTGCTTTAGACCATTCTGTAGCATCATGTGAGAGCTGATTGATTAACCCACACACTTGTCAGCTATCCATTTACCACTGAATCAATCCAATTATCGCTTCAATACACAAAATAATCTTATACCAATTGATCAATTATTTTCATTAGTCCATGAGGACAAAGAGAGAATTTGCTAGAGGGATGATTTAAATTGTATGTTAATTTTTATTTTAAAATATTTAATAATTAATTTAACAGGATAAGTATTGTGTAAAATGTGTAACTATAACAAAAGTGTGAAAAAGGAACAAGCTCAAAAAGTGAGCTTGTAGAGTGTGCATTAGTGAATGCATTTCAGACTTGACTGCATATAGTGCTGTGGAGTGAAGTAGATACCCTTCTAACCAAACTAATTCTATCATTATTAAATATAAATATCATTGGCTTTGTTAATGGGCTCTCTAGTGGTATTATAGATAGACTGATCATATTTAAAACATTTATTACAATGTAAAAAAATTCTTCCAGTTACTCAAATTCCCTGTTTTGGGAAATATTGGTGGATCGGGTAATCTCTTTCAAACTGAATTAAAGGGATAAGCGCACTCCGTGTAGCTACAATGTATGATTGTTAAGATTTTCTTGTCTGTCCAGTGTATCATTATTTTTCTAGGAGTGCAATATCCACTGGAGACAGCTGCTGTTTTATGTTCAGTTCAGATGCTGCATGTTAAGAGATTAGACACATGGCACTTTGATCTGGAGGCTTTGCTTTTGTTCTCTTGTTTTATTGTTTTCTCTTAATTAAAACATGAATAATTCAACATGAAAGCATACTGTTTCTCATAGTAAGTGAAAAATAAAACAGAAGTATGTTCGGGTAAAACACATATGACTTTAAAGAAAAACATGTCAGCAAAGTTATACTCTCATACAAGCAGAAAATTTGCAGTTCTTAGATATGGGGATACAAAAGGTTTTGGTACACCAGCTAAAACATGAGTGTCCATAATCAGAAATCTAAATCCCCCTTAAGTTCAGTGTCTATAAAAGTAATCTGATTTTTCAAGGGTGCTGAGCTTCTGAATTTGTTATTAACTTCAACAGCAATGGTGGGAGCTTAGATCAGGGCCCATAACTTTTCCACTTGACTCAGTTGCCAGTAGTGACACAGAAAAATGTAGAGTTTATGGTCTGATACTTGAGCATCTCTCTGATGCAACAAGCATGAGGTAACTGATGTGAATGCTTTAGCTTCCGTATAGCCACTGCAGCAGTTAGGGACATTGCAGAGGGTTGAAAAAAGACTTTTAGTTTGATTGCAACCTGAATTGGACACCTTATTTACCTTTCCCCACTTTAGACAATTCTACAACATAAATGTTCATGTCTTTGCTGTGGATGAACATTAACTATAATGTCTTCTCTCCTCCCCCTCCCCCCCAAGCAGGAGTATTTGTGCATGTATGCATAATGTGATCCTGAGGTATTTCCAGCAGAGAGGGAAATATTAATGGCATTGTGCAAGACACTGGGAAGACCTCACCTGGAATACCATGTTCAATTCTGGTCACCGAAGTTCAAGAAAGAAAATTCAGACTGGACTAGCTGCAGAAAAAAATGGGTACTATGATGAATGACTAGTAGACTAAAAATAAGAATTTGATTTGTTTAGAGTAGCAAAATGAAGGCTGAGAGTGGAGAGGAGTGGGCTCCAATAAGGAGGGAGAAGACCTCTTTCAGAAAAGCTAAAGCTAAAGCTGGCGCAAGAACAAGTTGGTATGAATTGACCATGACTAAAGCTAGGCTAGAAATTAAAAGAAAGTGACCGGAAATTAAAAGAGTGAGGTTCTGGAACAGCCTTCCACTAGGATGAATAAAGGCAAACAATCTAAGCATTTTAAAATTGCTCTTCATAAATTTATGAATGGGATTATATTGCAAGTTTAAATGCAATAGCAAGTTATGGGGCCTCATGATTCTTCCAAAGAAAAATCAGTCAAGGGCCATACACAAGTGGGAGGCAAAAAACAAAATAAAACAAAACAAAAACAGATGTGGCCCACAACTGAGGAGCAGGAAAAAAAGACATTTACCTCACTCCCATCAAACTCCAGCCCCCGGGGAGTGGAGAGCGGAGAGGGTCAAGGAAGGCACCAAGGCTCAGGGCTTACCACCAGGCTGAATTAACCCTTCTGGGGGCTAGTAGATTCTGAGGTGTTCATTGTTTGGGAGGGTGCTGCTGGGGAGCAGACTGGGGGAGAGGGAAGGGGTCTGGGAAAGAGAAAGGTGCAGGAGTGGGCTCGAGGTGGGAGTGCAGGGTCTGGAAGGGAGGGAGAGTGCAGGAGTGGGATGGGGATGCATGGTCTGGGCAAGAGGGAGGGTGAAGGCTGGGGCTGGTGGTGTAAGGTCTGGAAGGAGGGGTGAAGGGGTAGGTGAGGTGGGGGCAGGATTTGGATAGGAGAGAGTGCAGGAGGGAGCAGGAGATTGGAGCAACTATCTGGCACAGCACCTGGAGGGGGGACACAGGTGTCTTTGCACAGCTCAGGGTACTGCAGGGAAGCACTCCATGCGGGCACCACCTAATGCCGCTCCCATTGGCCATGTTTCCCCCCCAATTGGAACATGGGGGCCATGCCTGCACAGAGTGTCCCTACAGCACATTGAGCTGCTTCTTCTTCTGTGCCTGGCAGAGCCCACAGGTTGTGTCTGGCCCGCAAGCCCTAAGCTCCCCACCCCTGATATACAGGGTTCGGTTTGGTTTAATGGCTTTCAAGCACCTGCACTATATAAATTGTGCCAGCACCCCTGGGGAACCACCACATTTGAAGATTACTTGTAGTTCACAAGACTGAGGGTATGTCTACACTACCACCCTAGTTCGAACTAGGGTGGCTAATGTAGGCATTCGAAGTTGCAAATGAAGCCCGGGATTTAATCTCTAGAGATCCTAATTCGAACTACCTACTCTGTGCCGCGTGTAGCCGCGGGCACAGAGTTCAACCTAAGGGGATTTTAAAATGGCGCCCACCCGGCAAGATGCAAATGAAGCCCAGGATATTTAAATCCCGGGCTTCATTTGCAACTTCGAATGCCTACATTAGCCACCCTAGTTCGAACAAGGGTGGTAGTGTAGACATACCCTCATTTCTTCACCTGGAAGATCAGAGCAGAGAATATATGTAATGATTCTGTCTCTACCTGTTCTCCATTTCATTGTAGGCAAGCTCTGAGACAACTGACTTGTCCTATGCATGCGACTTGGCCACAAGACAAGTGGTTGAACACCCTGAACTCCTTTCTTCAAACTAGGTAGCTCTCACCCTTATTAATCTGTTACTAGTTGCTTATCCTCCTAAATATACTTGGGTTCTATCTGCAACTGATCATTAGATTTATCTAGCTAGTACCTTTAAGGTAGAAGCTAAAGCTTGTTTATTTGTTTATCTTATGAATTATTCCTTTAGTCCACTAAAAACTTACAGATCAACCTACTCCCTTCATTGCCAAACATCCATGAAATCCAAGCTCTGGTATTGGTAGATAATCTATTCCTGCTGAGTCAATGTTATTACACCACAGATGAATTTGGCCCAAGTTACTGTAAAAGTAAATTTAAATGGCATATTTAAATGGTCATGATTTACAGTTTACTAATGGTCGACAGATATTAGATTTGTACTAAAATATTCACAACAGCTACAACATTGCAAACTGATAAATTAATTCTCTTTTTTCTTATAATGTGAGAAGGGGAATGTGTGATGTCTAAATTGGGAACAGATTTTGCAGTATGGAAAGTAATTGTCATGGAGGTGACACATTGTGTCCCTCCTCCAAGTATGTGGGAAGGGATGTTGTCTGCTTTACTCTTCATGTTGCTGATATTTTTACACTAGCATATGTTAATGTCTTGTGATTTGCTGTGAATTTGTTTTGAGTTGGATTTTTCTTTTTCTTTTGTCTGAGTCACAGGTTGATGAAATAGTTATGAATAGTTTCCTAAGGGGAAAAAGTGAAAAACCAAGAAGGAATGAAGGAAACTGTTGATTAATGCAAAAACTGTGTGTTATTGATTTATACATGGAGATAGCAGTAAGAGTTCAAATAGTGCATGTAGACAGAAGCTCTAAATTAAGAAAATTTGAAAAATGTGAATTAAACAGTATGAGCTTCAGATATTTATTAACTGGATAAACAGTGAACGGAATTTATTAAGTGAAATTAAGAGTAATATTTGTCAGCAAAAATGGAAGGTTTTCACCCAAAAAGTTTTAATTAAAGGACAGTGAGGGCAAATTTGTTTTATTTCAAGTAATGTTACATAATATACCAATCACGATAACTGCAATAATACAAATTGCAATGTAATTATGTGAATGCCACTGTTTTATTCCAAAATCTATGGCTTGTAAACCGAAAGAAGAAAAACAAAATTGGAACTACAGCAAAAAATCCCTAAAAATAAAACAAAAGCAGAACAATAAAATGATAAGTGATAAGACCTCTACGGACCCTTCAGTAATTTAATGATGGGCCTACCATTTTTGCAAGCTGTCAGAAATCCACACACAGAGTCTGAAAACTTGCACTAAATGGATGGCAGAGTAGAAGGAATGATCACTGAAAATTACATGGTGGTGTACAATATATTAAAAGATATTTTTTCATGCTCTAGGGAAATAAAAGGTCCAACTGGGTAAAGCAAAGATTTAGTCACACATGTTTAATGGTGTTAATCCATAATGGGAAATATACACTACAAAGAAACAGTTCATTTTATTAAACAGAGTTTTAGCATGATCACAAAACTGATATTTAGTGTGTAATTTATTATTGCATTTCTTCAGGTTTATAACAGTTTAACTTCAATGGAGTGACAGTGGATTAATACGGGTGTTAATCAGGTTCGAAAGGCGTATATGGATTTGTATCTTTCTCTCTAAGGCTTTGTCTACACTACCACATTTTGTCACCAAAAACTGTCTTTTGGTGAAAAAACATTGAGCACATATGCATTGCAATGTGGGTTTTGTTGTTAAATAAGCCCAGTTTTGGATACAAAATACCTCAATCCTAATGAGAAACTTCTGTCTTTTCCCTGTACACAAAAGCAGTGTAGATACCATGCCTGACTTAATTCCTTTATTTGACCTCCAGAAAGAGTCCCACAATTCCCATCCTGACTGGTGTGGTCAGCAATTTGAACTCCACTGCCCTGCAACCAGGTAAACATCCCAACTCCATTTCCAGGAAGCTCAGGATGGAGAGCTCTCATCACATCCAGAAGACCATGTCAGAATATCACACCAAATGTTCTCCTGTTTAGACCATTATGGAGCTGTTGGATCTGATCATTATAGAAGGAGTCTGAACAATCTCAGCAGCACTTTACACATAGGAATTGGGATGTCTATGGGAATATTTTTGAGGCTTGTTGAAAAAGGGCTGTGATTGGGCTATGCTGTAATGCAGGTGAAAGATAAAGGAGATGAGGAAGGAATACTATGACCGTGACACCTCGTTGCTGTAATGATGCATCTAAGACCTGCCATTTCTAAAAGGAGCTGGACATTGTCATTGATAGTGACCTCACATCCACTGCAAAAAGCCTCGTGGATACTAAATCTAAACAAGAGAACATAAGAGCATAAGAGCAGGTGTTGCCAGCAAGAGTGAGTCTCAGGTCCAACACTAGGTTCTCAAAGTACAAAAAACGCTACACAGGTATCTGTCAAACACAAGCAGTTTATTTCCTGACAACTATCAGCTGTACCCCTTAACTAAAAGAACAACATGATAGGAAAAGCGACATTTCTTACATCCCTCCGGCTAGCCGGGGAACCCGTTTCGGCTGCGGATGAAGTAGGAGACTGTCTCAGCTTCCGAGGCGCTGGTACCCAAAGCCCATCGGTGAGGTCCAAATTGCTGTGCTCTGGTGCAGCTCTAAATACTGTGTCTCTACCTTGTTTGTGGCAGTTTGGAAATTTTGGGGGGTTACTTATTGCTTGTTACAGTGTGGCTCAGCTGTACTGCTTGTCCTTTGACTTTGTTTATATGATCAGTACATTTAGGTAAACAAGATTGTTATGTTCCCACCCTTATCTACAATTTGTTCTTGCTACAATGGCGTATGATCCTAGAGGCTTGCTTCTGGCTCATCAGTAATAGGGAAACGGGAGGGGGAATGGGAAAGAGGGGGAAATGCAGGCCTCACCACCCCTATAATTCACACGTACAGAGTTCTTCCACAATTGACCCCTACAACGGGCATACTGGGTCAGATCAATGGTCCACCTAGTCCAGTATCCTATCTACCGACAGTGACCAATAGCAAAAGCCCCAGAGGGAGAGATCACATGATCCCTCTCTTGTCACCATTTCCAGGCAAACAGAGGTTAGGGACATCATTTCTACCCATCCTGGCTAATAGCCATTGATGGACCTAACCTCCATAAATCTATCTAGCTCTTTTTTGAACCCTGTTAAAATCCTAGCCTTCACCAAATCCTCTGGCAAAGAGTTCCACAGGTTTTTTGTGCGCTGAGTGAAGAAAAACTTCATTTTGTTTGTTTTAAAACTGCTGCCTATTAATTTCTTTTGGTGACCCCTAGTTCTTATATTGTGGGAATAAGTAAATAACTTTTCCTTATTTACTTTTTCCACATCGGTCATGATTTTATAGACCTCTATTATATTCCTCCCTTAGTTTCTTCTTTTCTAAGCTGAAAAGTCCGAGTCTTTTTAATCTCTCTTCATATGGGCCCCATTCCAAACCCCTAATCATTTTTGTTGCCCTTGTCTGAACCTTTTCCAATGCCAATATATATTATTTGAGATGAGGTGACCACATGTGTATGCAGTATTCAAGATGTGGGTACACCATGGTTTTATATAGAGGCAATAATATAATTTCTTTCTTATCTCTATTCCTTTTTTAATTATTCCAATCATTCTATTTGCTTTTTTGACTGCTGCTACACACTGAGTGCATGTTTTCAGAGAACTATCCACAATAACTCCAAAATCTCTCCCTTGATTAGTTGTAGCCAAATTAGTCTCCATCATATTGTATATATAGTTGGGATTATTGTTTTCCAGTGTGCATTACTTTACATTTATCAACATTAAATTTCATTTGCCATTTTGTTGCCCAATCACTTAGTTTGGTGAAATCTTTTTTGAAGCCTTCACAGTCTGCTTTGGTCTTAATTATCTTGACCAATTTGGTATCATCTGCAAATTGTGTCACCTCACTGTTTACCCCTTTTTCTAGATCATTTATAAATAACTTGAATAGGATTGGTCCTAGGACAGACACTTGGGGGACCCCACTAGTTACCTCTCTCCACTCTGAAAACTTACCATTTGTTCCTATCTTTTGTTTCCTCTCTTTTAACTAGTTGTCAATCCATGAAAGAACCTTCCCTGTTATCCCATGACAACTTAAGAGCCTTTGGTGAGGGACCTTGTCAAAGGCTTTCTGGAAATCTAAGTATACTGTATCCACTGGATCCCCCTTCTCCATGTGTTTGTTGACCCCCTCAAAGAACTCTAGTAGATTAGTAAGGAATGATTTCCCTTTACAGAAACCATGTTGACTTTCCCCCAACAAATTATGTTAATCTATATGTCTGACAATTTTATTCTTTACTATAGTTTCAACTAATTTGCTCGGTACTGACTTTAGACTTACCGGTCCATAACTGCCAGGATCACCTCTAGAGCCCTTTTTAAATTGGTGTCACATCAGCTATCTTCCAGTCATTAGGTACAGATGCTGATTTAAAGGATAGGTTACAAACCACAGTTAATAGTTCTGCAATTTCACATTTAAGTTTGTTCAGAACTCTTGGGTGAATGCCATCTGGTCCTAGTAACTTGTTACTGTTAAGTTTATCTATTTGTTCCAAAACCTCCTCTAACGACACCTCAGTGTGGGACAATTCCTCAGATTTGTCACCTAAAAAGAATAGCTCAGGTTTGGGAATCTCTTCAATATCCTTAGCAGTGAAGATTGAAGCAAATAATTCATTTAGCTTCTCTGCAATGCCTTTATCATCTCTGAGTGCTCCTTTAGCATCTCGATCGTCCAAGGGCCCCACTGGTTGTTTAGCTAGCTTCCTGCTTCTGATGTTCTTAAAAACAATTTGCTAGTGCTATTTGAGTTTTTGGCTAGCTGTTGAGGTGGAATGAAATGAGGATATGAGGTTTCTTGTGGGTAGACCTAGTGGGGCAAGCACCCAGGAGCTGTTCTCTGCTCCCAACGTGCCTAGCTAGTCTCAGCAGTTTCTCTCCAGGGAGCAGGAAGCAGGAGATTAAACACATAGTAAAATGGTTGTGGCATGTGTAGTGTGAAGGGAGGTTTAGGGTAGAGAAATATGAGAGGCTGGATGCATTTCCATGAGCTGGGCATTTCCCTGTATAACTAATGGGTACAGAGCAGTGGGGTGTTAATGCACACTGAGATTTTATGGGAATCTTCAACAATGGTCTCCGGGAAAGTTTCCTACAGATACTCATTAATCCTCTGCCACCGATTCCCCACCTGTCACAGAAAAGCTTTGTACCATCCCCCTTGTAGGACAGTTTCCCATGATATCCTGAAATCACTTGTGCAGGGACCAAAGCAGTACATAAGTGAGCTGTATAGAGAGCAGACAGAAGCCTCAGAGTTCTGGTGTCTGCTAGAATGATCCCTGCCTGGGGAAAAATGTAGGATCATTTTAGAATTTGTTCCCTAGAACACTGCTCTGCAACCCTTGAAAAGACTTGGTGTGTTCTTTTGTGCACGCGGGGTTCTCTCTCTGCCTCCCTGCCCCCTGCCAACACTCACCATGCATTGGGTGTTTGCAGAGATGGGTGTCTGGCCAGGGTCAGTGAGAAAATTATTGCTATATTGTAAAAGGTGCATATAGCTGAAATGGTTCAATGCTGTGCTTGAATTGAACAATATCATTTTCTTCATTGTTTCCTGTCCTGCCCCAGAGTGGCTTTCAGGAACTCTCCATGCATGCCTGCTGATCATCTCTGCCAGTTAGGAAAGAAGCCAAGTTGCAGCAAAAAAAGACATGTCATTGGGAGCTACTGCAGTGCTCCACTGCAGAGAAAAGAGAATGCAAGGAGTGCGGGGAAGCTGAAAGGCAGGACAGGGAAGAGAATCATGTGATTGTTAGGAATGCAATTGAGAGCATGATTAAAGTAGAGGAAGAGCAAACAGAGATGATTGGGTCTTTAATAATGCTGCAGATTGAGAAGATCAAGGCTTAGTCTCCACTGCAGCACATTCCCAATACTTCACTATACTCCTTCCCACTCTGCCCGCAAATTCCTTTCTATTGTCTGGGACTCCTCCATGTCCCCTTCACTCAATCTACTCAGACAACTTTCACAATGGTATCTGGGCCAGTTGTTAAAGTCTGCTCTTTCCCAGTTCCTCCTTTTGCAGCCAGCATCTCCATGTTGGTAAGTTTTTGGGTGCTGTTTTTTGTTCAATAAAGGCAAGTTTCATAATGGGAAATAATCTTTATTTTGTTTTCTACGATTTCACATTGCAAGCACTACCAATGTATGCACAGGCATTTTAATCATTTTCTTACTGGGATATGTGGCTCTAAATGTCATTATAGCCTCCTAGAAAAACTACATGGAATGTGCCATTGATGAACCTCTGACACAGAGATACATTACTGATCCTCATTATCAAAGTGCTTCCTTAAAGTACTTCCTCAAAGCCAGTGGTGCGAGTAAACAATAGGATTTACCTGTACAAGAGGGGAGGACACACCAGCCAAGGGGAGCACATGACCTCCCATGTGACCTCCCGCACATGACTCTGCCCTTCTCCCAGTCCAGCACCCATACATTTTTTCTTTCCCTCTCCTCCTCATCCCACATCACCCTCAGGGTGTGTCTAGACTACAGGGTTGTTTCGAAAAAAGTGGCCTTTTTTCAAAAAAACTTCCCCTGCGTCTAGACTGCAGCCGCGTTCTTTCAAAAGTAAATCGAAAAAACGTGGCAGCTTTTTCGATTGTGGTAAACCTCATTTTACGAGTAATAATGCCTTTTTTAAAAGTACCCTTTCAAAAAAAGGCACTATTGAATGCAAACTGTGCTTTTTTGAAAGAGAGCGTCTAGACTTTCTTTCGAAAAAGCGGCTCGCTTTTTCAAAAAATCTGCTTGTAGTCTATACGCTCTCCTCTGAAAGAGGCTTGTAGTCTAGACGTAGCCACAGAGTGGGAGGGGTCTCCCGTGGTATGGCAGCCAGAGGAGCTGCTGGCAGTTCTGCTACTTTCTCCACACACCCCCCCTCCAAGCAGAGAAAGAAGTAGAACTCCAAGCCCCACCCCCTGTCCCTGCACAGAGCTGTCATGTCTGTGTACAGTGATGGGGGTGGGGTTGGGAGTTCTGATCCTTTTGCTTGCTGGGACAAGCAGCAGGAAAAGGAGCAATAGAAGCCTCAGTCCTTCCCCCTTCCCTTCTAAAGAGCTGCCACTTTTCTGTGTACAGGACTCGGGGAGAGAGGTGGAGGAACAGAGATGGGGCTTGCTCAGGGGAAGAGGCAGGGGAGGGGTACTACAGGTGCAGGAAGAGGTGGGGCTAGGGATTGGGGAAGAAGTGGAGTGGAGGCAGAGCCTGGGCAGAGGGGATGTTGCGCCCCCAGCAAAATAAGAAGTCAGCACCGATGGATATTTTCTCTCCGTACAGCAGCAACCCTACTGGAGGACAGAGTAGGGAGGGAGGAGGGCTGGGGTTCTCCTTTCTCCACTGGAAAGGCCATAACACACAGGGGGAAAAAGCAGAATGCCAACAGCTCCTCCAGGTGATGTGCTGCTCCCAGCTCCCCTCCCAGCCCTGTTCTCCAGTTCTCAACTTTTAAATTACAATATCAGTTATCTTCTAGTTTCTGATAAGGGGAGTGAAATGAATGGGAGCAATCCAGCTTCTGATCAACACATAAGATGTAGAAAAAAAATTAAGATGACTAGACTATGGCTGTGAGACTGCCTTTTACCACATAAATCTCTGTGCAATTCTGATGGAGATTAGAGCATGTTAGGCTTGGCCCATAGTTTGTATTCTTCAGGTCAGTGTAAATTGTGGCCTCCATGGAACAAATACTGTGTCTTTCCACTTTGCTCTGTAGAACTGAGCACATTCATGACATTCACAGATTTGCCCAAATCAGAATAGCAAGTCTATTTAAACCCAGTGATTACAGACAAGTAGCCAATCACTGAGTCACTTTGATTCATAAATCACAGAGATTGTTTTAAAATTATTATACATCTTCCAAAACATAATATTATCTTTTTTTTAACGTTCATAGTGCACATCTCCAGCAATAGGGACCATTACAGATTGTCTGCAGTGTTGTAACTGTGTTGGTCCCAGGATATTAGAGAGACAAGATGGGTGAGATAATATATTTTATTGGACCGACTTCTGTTGAAAGAGACAAGCTTTCAAGCTGCACACAGCTCTCCAGAGCAGGCCTGAAGAGCAGCTCTGTGTAGATAAAAGGCATTACCTCACCTTCTTGTCTCAGCATTGCAAATTGAACAGTCAACAAAAAGTGTATTCCAATTATTCCCTACTTTGCACAATGTTTTCAGCATCAGATAAACAGACTCGGGTAACATTGATTTATTCCAGAGAACTGGATTCTCTATTTCAAGAGCACAAAATGCAGCATAATTTTCTGCAGCTACAAGGTTAAAATACAAACAGATTTTCCCTTCTTGTCACAAAGAGGGTGCAGCCTTGAAGCTAAAGGAACTTATTTACTGTGGCAGAAAATCTCTTGTAGAATTAGGACAACAAGTCAACCATTTCCCAACATTTATTCTTGAACCCTGACCTCTATTAAGCAATCTTTTAAAAAAGATACAAACTGCAAAATATACTTTACAGAGCCGTCTGTTCCCAAGTAGGGCTGATTTTTCTCTCTGTCTGTTCGCTTTGCCTAGGTATTCATGCTCAGTAACTCAGTGCAGCTCAAGCTAATTTCCTGGATTTGAGTAAATGCTGTCTTTAGTGACCTTTTGATGACTATTAACCCATTAGAGTACTGTGTCCTGTTGTAGTCTGAATTACAGTGCAGTATCTATATGAAGAAGAATAGAGAGTAAAGCTGTAGGAACCTTATTATATGTTCCTATGCAAAAGGTTTGAGTAAAAAAATAAAACAACTTTCCTAACATTTATACACACAAAATGATTTCCATATGAAATTGTGTATTTGTCTTAGATTTTCCTAAATTATATGTTATAATTGGAGCTGTTTTGTATAAAGTCTTAACACTATGTAGGGTGCATCTACACAGCACCCTAAACTCAAAATAAGATACTCAATTTGTGCTACGCAAATTGTGTATCTTATTTCAAAACTATCTGAAAATAGCTTATTTTGAAATTTGGCATTGCTACACAGCACCAGATTTTGAAACTATGCGCTATTTCAAGCCATCCCTTATCTCTCGTGCTATGAAGTTTTCCGAGATGGTTAAATAGTGTGCCTGTTATTTCAAAAAATATTTCAAAATAACAAGTGGCTTGTGTAGATGTGGGATAGTTACTGGGATGTTTACTGTATGAATATTTTGGGACAGTTAATGGGACAGGGTAGTATCAGGTGAAAAAAGGCAGGAAGAGAAACAGTGACTCATGATAAGCTAACTCTCCACAAACAACTGAGGATTGTTAGGGAACAATAATTGAATTGTTAATTTTGAAGGTTTTAAAATTTTTAAGCAGAAACTTGCGGAGCGTCCTCATTACAAGTGCATTTTCGCACAAGAAAAAGTACAGTAGATCTTCAGAAGACAGGGCTTTTTGCGCAAGAGTTATTCCTCTTTTTATGAGGCATAAGACTTTTTGGCAAGAACTCTTGTGCAAAAAGGCGTGTGTGGATGGACAACAGGGGTTTCTTGCACAAGAAATCCCTATTGGAAAAAGCACAGTTTGCAATTACCTCCTCCAGGGTACATTCTAGAAATTCCAGTTCCCAAAGATCATTTGTGCTTAATGCATTGTTCAATTCTCTTCCGCAAAAGGCTTCTTGTGCAAAAACCCTGCAGTGTAGACAAAGCCTAGACAGTATCCATAAAGTGCTTTGAACATGAACAGCACTAAAGGATTGCAAAGGATTATTGTCATGAATATAAAATACTGTTGCAGGAAAGAGGAACAGAAGCAGACAGCTTCCTCCAGAATTAAAACATTTTTTGAGAGATGGGAACGAAATTTGATTAAAATAACTAAAATAAACTGCAAAGTCTTTGCAATGATAATGAGAGGACTCCTAGGGTAAGTCTACACTGCATTGCTATTTACCCTTTATTTTATATCAACACAAGTGTGCTTGCCATTGTCCTTGAGAAGAGCTGTGCCATACACATGAAAAGTTGCCTGCTCTTTGGGGCTTGCAATCTAGAGAAACATACAGAAATAATGCACAATGATACAACACATGAAAAACAGAGTGTCATAAAGCTAGTGATTCACTCAACAGATCATACTCGATAGTTGTTTTAGGTTTAATTAGAATATGTAAGATCCACCCACTCTAATGGTTAAAGTAGATATTCTTGATGTGTTAGTTAATGTTGATGGAACATATAGGCCCAAAGAGCCAAAGGTGTTAACATAGCCTAGGCGCTCTCCACCACTAAACATTTTTAAAGATTCTGTATACAGACACCTCAGTCTGCTTAGTACCATGGTACATATACCATTAACAACCTTTTTAACATTTTACTCAAGATACAGAAGAAATGGGAAATAAACAGTTAAAACATTTCAAACTATTCCAGTAGGCTTTCATATTAACGTGTCTTGTTCCCTTTCCCTTTATTGTAGACAGGTTTTAGAAGGAAAATAATTCCACAGCTGGCAATAACTTATCCCTTTTAGAGAAAAATGAGGTTACTTACAATGGACTGCAGTTTTTGTTGCTGCTGCTGTTAAAGTCCAAACCTGTTTCCTAAAAGACAAAACAAGACAAACACATAAATAGGGAAAAGAAAAGAAGAAAGATAGAATATGCAGCTTTGGTCTCTGAGGTTGACCTCCACTGGCAACCTCACTTCTGGAAGAAAACAGTCACAGCACATGGTTTGCTCAGCTACTCATAGTATGTCAGCACAGGGTTTTGGAGCAAGGAGAGTGCTAATGTGAGACCACTAGTCCAACTCTGTTGACCCAGGCTGGGAGGCTCACTCAAAAATGCTGTGTAGCTATACTCTAAGGCTGTGTCTAGACTACACCCCTCTGCCGACAGAGGGATGTAGATTAGGCACTTCGGAAATGCAAATGAAGCCTGGGATTTAAATATCCCGGGCTTCATTTGCATACTCATGTTCAGGTGCTGTGCCGATCATGCGCCCTTTCGAAAGTGAAAGTAAAGTGTAGCCACGGTTCCACTGACAGCGGGGAGCATTTTTGGCAGATCCTGTACTCATTTTTTGGCTACGTCTACACTGCAGGCTTCTTGCGCAAGAACTTTTTGTGGAAGAGATCTTCCACAAAAAGTTCTTGCACAAGCGTGTGTCCACACTGCGATGTGCTTTTTGCGCAAGAGATGTGCTTTTGCACAAGAAAGCGTCTACACTGCCACGGATGCTCTTGTGCAAGAACAATGCAGTAAGCACAAATTGAACAATGCATTAAGCACAAATGATCTTTGGGAACTGGAATTTCTAGAATGTACCCTGGAGGAGGTAATTGCAAACTGTGCTTTTTCCAATAGGGATTTCTTGTGCAAGAAACCCCTGTTGTCCATCCACACACGCCTTTTTGCACAAGAGTTCTTGCCAAAAAGTCTTATGCCTCATAAAAAGAGGAATAACTCTTGCGCAAAAAGCCCTGTCTTCTGACGATCTACTGTACTTTTTCTTGTGCGAAAATGCACTTGTAATGAGGACGCTCTGCAAGTTTCTGCTTAAAAATGTCCGTTTTTGTGCAAAACCTCTGCAGTGTAGACGTAGCCTGAGACACCTGACAAACCAGTAGCAGCAGTTAGGAAAATCTATTTAGGTACCTTTTTCCCAGTCACAGGTTCACAGCAATGATGCAAAATATATAGTCTTGGTAGGCTAAGCCAGGGTCTTTTAAAAGATAAAAAGAGAGGGAAAGGAAAGGGACACTATTTGGGCACATGTGGGTAGTGTTGAATGACAAAGTCTTACATCTCAGATGTTATTGGTGGAAGTAATGATGCCACCTAGCTCCTTGTCTTTCTGGCCCAGTCTGATCAGGACCTTAGTAGGAATAGGATAATGAAGGTCTAGTGTAGTCCAACTGGATTCCAGGATCCCAGGAAATGGTGGAAGTGGGAACCATGATGGAGCTTGCTTTTTTGGTTACCCAGAATCACGGATACCAATAACCAGCTTTTCTCTCAATTATTTTGAAGACATGAACAAGATGGAATAACACATTCCATGATTATTTTGTCCACCAATTAGGACTAATTTTTGACACAATTAGGACTAATTCCTGACAAGCCCATTTTGATTGATTTTTTTTGTCTCATACTATTCTTCTTTACCAAGCATGATTTTAATTTAGTCCCTGAATTTTTTGTTTGCGATAATTCCGTGTGTCTTCCATCACATTCACTTCTCATAGTTGCATTCGTCATTAGGGCAATTTTTTTAAGACTAATTATCACAACAGTGTTTCTTCATTTATCTCCAAATACCCGAAGAGTTCCTAAGGGCAAGCATGAAAGAAGGTCAAATGTATAAATTTGCCCATGTCAGATTTTAAACCTGAAATCTAACAAGGGTTTTACAAAAGATCACAAATTCCAGTATGATGACTCCTTTTTAGTGAGTCCATGAGGTATTAGCTTGCTAGTTTAAAAGTGGTCTCTGTTCAGGTCAACTTGTAATTTGGATAGTATTTCTGAAATCATAAGACTTGTTTATTCTTAACATGCTCAATTTTGGAATGAAAATGTAGACACAAACAATTATGTGTATGATTTACTAACAATACAACCTTGAAAGCAATTATCACAGACAACATTTCAGGCTCCAGAGTTATATAATGGAGCAATTCAAGTTACCAATATTACTTAATATGTTTACTTACTGTGATGGACTCCCCCACACACACACTTTATGAAATGGATTTATGGACACAAGTATACAAACTCACAGATGTTTTGGGAAAACTATCTCATGTAACCTATCAATCTTCATGTCTTAATCTGCTGGATCTGTTTATCTTATTTTGGTGCACCGTAAAATCGTGAGTATAATGCACACTTCCCCCCCCCTTTTTTTAGGCTCAAAGTCGGGGTGCTCATTATACATAGGAGCAATTTTTTAAAGTTTTAAAATCCCCCTCCCCTCCACACAGAAACTTGCCCGCTGCAGTGCAGCGTGGGGGCCACTGCCCCTGCAGGCTCCCGGACAAGGCGAGGATCTGGCGGCGCTGCCAGGCTGCAGCGCCCTGGCTTGATGCCTGCCTGGTGCTCCTTCAGGCTGTGCCTGGGGATCCCCGGGGGTTTCCATGGCAGGCACGACCTCGGCGTGGCGTGCGGCCAGCTGTCCGCTGCGCGCGCGTTTCCCAGGAGGTCCTGCAGGTAGGAGCAGCACGTCCTTCCCTCCCACTCTCCTGCAGTCCAGGGCCACCTCCGGGAAGTGGGCGAGACTGGGCTTGGAGCTGGTGGGTCGGCTCCTGCCTCCTGGTGCAGCGGGGCAAGCCATGTTGCCGCCCACAGCACCCGGGCAGAGATCAAGAAATTCTGGACTTCAGAAACAGGTTACCTACCATTCTCCTGTACAATGGGGTGCGCATTGTACATAGGAGTTCAGTTTTTTTCATTATGCTAAAATTCTAAAATCAGGGTGCACATTATACATAGGTGCGCATTATACTTGCGATTTTACGGTATGCATTATTATTGTGTGTAAAATTAGACATATGGAGTATGGAATGGTTTATGGACTTTAAATGTGTAAACAGAAAGCCATCAAGGGTGATTCCACTGCTGGGAGGCCTCAATGTCTGGGCAATCATATGCAAATAGCCTTTTGTCCTTAATTGGTAGAGACTGGCTAGGTGACTTCCCAGGCAAAAAGGGAATCTTTAAAAACAATAGGAAAGTAGGACAGTTTTGTCTTTGGCTGGTACACCCAAGGGAAGGAACAGAAGACCCCAAGGTGAGGAACAGCTCCGGTTTAGAAGGCTTAGCAGGAAAATAAACAGTTTTAGGGTGAGTTTGTAGTAGATTTGTGTACTGAGGTTTTAGTGGTAGAGTTAGCTAAGCGTTCTCTGTTATTTTGAATGTGTAATCTACTTTGCTCGGCCTGTTTTCACTTATTACCACTTAACTCCTACTGCTTGTACTTAATAAAATCACTTTTATTTTCTATCAAGCCCAGTGTAAATAATTGGTACTGGGGGCGCGGGAAGCACAAGGGGTTCTTATCCCATTTGGGGTGTGGTATCCCAGGCAGCTGGGCCCTAAACTGCACTGCTTCTCAGTGGGGCATTGATTTCAGCTTGGGGTCTTGGATGCGGGGAGACCAGTGGAGCTGGCCCACCAGGACTGGGCGGCCCCACAGAGCAGGAAGGTGAATGGCAGTGGCTTTGCCAGAACTCCAGGGGGCACCACCACAGGATCTTCTGTGACTGCACCCCATCACACTTAAGATCAACAATTATAAATTCTTTAGCACATAACATATTTTTCATACTTCTAAGTGTAGAGCCAACAGACCAGGTCATCAGCAGATGGGATTGAACCTGGGCCTTACAGCAGGGGTGGGCAATAAAATGGTGGGAGTGGGCCACTGCTGATATATTTACCTGCACCTCCACAGGTCAGGATGAACACAGGTTCCATTGGCCAGGAAGAGCAGAGGTGCAGGTAAATACAGCAGTGTGAGGATTCGCCAGGGGCTAACCCTGGCAGACCAGATTTGGCCAGTGGGCCAATATTTGCCCACCCCTACTTTAGAGGCTAAAGCTGGGAGCCTCTACTGCATGAGCTAAAAGCCAACTGGCTTCACTCTCTTTTTCAGTGGTCTTAGTGCCGGTGCTTCTGGATTACATAAGTATGTGCTTATCTTTAAGGCATCTTGAAGAGTGTGAGTATTTCTCTTTTACTAGATTGGCTGCAAAGAAGCAAATTTAGAATATTATGAGCAATTGCTTTAAATAATTCTTTTCAATCTCCCTTAACTAGGTTATTCACATTACTCGCATTTAGACATTTCATTTTCTCTTCTGGGGAAGAATAACTCCTGACCTTGGATGATCTGTGGGTTCTTAGACAAAGTGTCTTACATGAAGTAAACCATTTTCTTATAATCTTCAAAGGTGAATCCTATTTTGGGATAATATTTGAATGTCAGAAGGCATCATTAGTCTATCGAGGCACATCTTACCCATATATTCCATAGAAACACCGGGGATTTTACTTACATGAGCCACAATTGTTCTGTGCATGCACATGCCTTCACCTTAATATAATAATATTGACTTTTGTGGAGCTTTGTGCCAGAGAACAACTTACAACATCAGAGCCAAAACTTTTATTTGGAATCTTTTTATCTCAAAGGGTTGAGAACAAAAATAAATACAGAAGTTTTAGGCTTTCAGATATTTAAAAAAAAATCTGTGAAGGCATCAAAAACTACTTGAAGGCACAACAGATGTTGGTAACATCAGAATCTTTTTTCATCCATCCTACTCTGCAAGTAGAACTTCCACGATTTGTGCCTCAGTGTTGCACCTTTGAATACTGCTTTCAAACTGATAAGCTGCACTTAATTAGGCTTAACCTAGGATTCCCAACTCTCTACTTGCTTGAGAATCACTTGGAGACACCATTGCCCCATTTCTTCTCCCAAGGCACTGTCTGCTATTAATTTCCCTTCCCCCATAACCCCATCACTAACTTCCTGGTGTCTCATCATTGGATCCTCTTCACCTTCCTTCCCCTCCTCCGTCTGACCTTCAGAGCTGGTCTGGAAACAGTAGCTTGAACACAAAACCTGCTGCCTATAAGATGCAGGTAGGAGATAGCCGTGGCTGAGCAGGTGCTGGTGTGGGTTGATGACCTGGAAGGCTGCTTACGGTAACTGACCTTTTGATCAGTATATCTGACTGGATAGTGTCAAGTCCCCTTCTCAACCTGATTTCCTGGTTGAAAACTGGGCACCTCGAAACCCTAGTAATCTGAATTTTTGTATGGCATTCCCTATCCTACTATTTTGAAGTCTTTATTTTTGATTGGTTTTGTTTTCAGAGCTGCAGGTGGTAGACTTTCTCCTGGAACCTGAGTTCTAATTTCTTTTTGCTTTCCTGAAACTGTATTTCAAGGAGCTTTACTATTTCTGCATACTATTTCTGAATTGTTTCTACTTCAGTTGTTTTCAGTTTGCTCCTCTTTGTTATATCAATGAGGTGTAAAATCTTTTTTTTAAATCCTAGCAATGAAGACAATGCCTTGTCTTCCAACTCTTCCTGCTCAATTTAGTAGCTTATTAGATACCTAATCAAAGCAAAATGGATTTTTGCTGCAGTTTCACTTTGACTTGTGAATGCTCAAAGAGTCACGAACTTCTCTTAAATGCTCAAACTTTAACTGATATAAAAGTCCTCCTACCACATGTGCAGATCTAACTGTCTCCCAGTCATAATACTTGCAAATAAGTTGTCCCTGGCAGCTTTACGTGGAACCATTTGCAGAATCTTCTAGGTAAATTCCTCCCTCAGCAAGATCAGATCATTGCAATTCAGCCTCTACTATTTGTGCTCATCAAATGTTACTGTCAGACCACTAGGCCTTTATAAAAGTTAGTATAAAAAAAGTACAGGGTGTTCAAGCCCTTTTTCTACTTAGACCTTTCAGAGTAAACAACTCTGTACATGTGTAACGAGAGCTGTCCCTTTTTGACCCTCTCGTCAGAGCACAAGTACATTTAACCCAAACATTCCCTCACAAGTGTTACAGCTGGGTGAAAGAGGATCCTGTTTGAATCCAGGACATTTCAGGTTGCAGCAGTCAAAAAAGTAATGGTGAGGGACAGACATCAACAGAACTTGATCCAATAAAAGTATTACTTTTCTAAGCTGACCCTACAATATAGAGAGGTATAGAGCCCAAAACAATGACACCAAGAGCAAAGAGTGATGAAAGAACTAACATAGAACCGTCTTGGCAGCTTGGATGAACGTGCTCATGAAATCATAGAGTTCATGATTTTAAGCCATGGTAGAAAGGAGAACAGCAAAATAGAGACAATGGATTTCAGGAAGGCAGATTTTAGAAAACTCAGAGTACTGGTAGGTAAGTTCCCATGGGAAGCAAGACTAAGAGGAAAAACTTAGGAGGAGCATCTTGCAGTCCTATTATTGAAAATATATGCACCTCACTTGCGCTCTCTCCTCTCAAATACAGTACAAAATCCAGAAGAGAAACCACAGTTTCCTAGTCAAAAAGTTTGACTCGAGACATGAACAAGTTTCGTTACGATGACATTAACTAAAAACCAAATGATTACATTACAAAAGTTTTCCCACTGGAAAAAAGGACCATTATATAAGGAATATTTAAATATTCTACAATGTATGTTATGCACACAGGATCTTTTAGGGGAATAGTCAAGATGCTAAATTTATTAAGAATACGGTATCAAAGCAGCTAGCATATGCTTCATAAAGACAAGCATCGAGCACACACACACACACACATGCTGCATATGGTGTATAGTTATCAGTCTGTTGTGGCTCAAGTCTGTCTTGCTGGTCAGGCAAGGCTAACTGAGGCTGTGTCTAGACTATACCCCTCTTCCAACAGAGGGATGTAAATTAGACACTTTGACATTGCAAATGAAGCAGGGATTTAAATATCCCATGCAGGGATTTAAATATCCCGTGCTTCATTTGCATAATCGCGTCATGGCGCTCTTTTGAAAAAGCGCCATTTCGAAAGTAAAGCTGTGGTCTAGATGCAGTTCTCTCAAAAATGGCAGGCTTTTTCAAAAGATCCTGTAAACCTCATTTTTTGAGGAGTACAGTATCTTTTGAAAAAGGATTTTATTTTCGATTGATCCCCGTCTAAACTGCTGTTTTTCTTTCAAAAAGCCCCGTTTGGAAAATAACCGTGGCCGCCATTATGCAAATGAAGCATGGGAAATTTAAATCCCGGCTTCATTTGCAATTTTGAAGTGTCTAGTATACATCCCTTTTTCAAGAAAAGGGATGTAGTTTAGACACAGCCATTATGACCAGAGCTGTGCAAAATACTAATAGATTTTCCTTTTTTTTTTTGATTTTGCAGAGGTTTCACAAAAATGAAAGAATTTTGTCAGTGAACATTTCAGCTAAATATTCAGTCTGCTGGAAGGGAGAATTCTTTTTAGTTCACAAAGAACAACACATAATTTTATTCATGATTTCAGTTTAAGGGAGAAATGACAAATTGTACAAAAGAGAATACAGCATTGTTGAATTTTTTACACATTTCCACAAGTACAAGGAGCACAGTGACAGTACAACTCAGATTTTCAAAAGCTTTTTGACACTTCTTGGTGCTCTCACACCTATTTGTGTCAGGGACTGGAGTATGCCAGCAGACACAGGTTAGAATGCTAATGAACCAGTCATGAATTTTTCTGGAAATCACAAACATAGGAAGTCTGGTTCATATTAATTAGAAAATTTAGAAATCTATGAGCACTCAAAAGAACATGATTGAAAAAAAGAGATCAAGGCAGGAGCTTTCAGCTTGTTTTTTACCTTAGTTTAGGATGCAGATGCTGGCAGCAGACTAGTCTGAGAGAAAACAAAGAATAACTTTATTACTTCTGGATGGATGTGCATCAGCTATTGGTTGTGACAAACTACCCAACTGTATATTGACTCCTAGCTTGAGGTCATCTATTGATTCCAGCTTGGACAGAAAAGGGCTGAGGTTTAATGGAGTCTTATTTTAAAATCCTCTAAATCAGTTGCACAAAGCTGTTAAGCTAGAGCCTGGACATCCTAATGCTGCTGTTATAGTTCTGTTAAGCACTTAGGACTTCTGCTTTCCTCCCATCCCCCTTTCTATAAAGGTGATCCAGAAAGTCTGCTCAAAACTGCATGAATATAGAGCATCAGTGTCCTAAGTCACTTCCATTCTTGGGTTTTCATAGACTGTTAAATGAAATGAATAGTTTAGGTACTGTCACTCTGGCTTTAGACCTTTACACATTTTTTTCTAGAGACAGACCTCATTTCTGACATCCCTCTTGGCAGGGCAGATTACCACAGACCAATTCTCTAGGACCTGAAACTAGAACCAACTCTCCCACATTTACCAAGCAGCCTTTACATGTTTCCCATAATCTCAAAAAAAAGTGTGAAATGTATGGATTATAGTTTATTTCTTCAGAGATACATGACAGTGACAGTCAGACACAGACAGACATTAAAAGCTCATTGCTCTTTACCTATGTAACACAAAAATTACATAGATCTACTCATATGCATTTCCTTGTCTTTGTTTCTTTCCACTTTGGAGAGTTCTTTGAGGTTATATAAGAGACCTTTAAGGATCCTTCTTTTACTATTGTGTACATGGCTTCTCATTCAAGTAATGAAATGTCAAATCCTTCTCCCAAAATGTCTGATGATAGACCGCTCATTTGTACCTCCAGTACTCTATCATGTGACTCCCTAATTAGCCATAATCAAGTGATCAAAATCTCTTACCGGATATTGCTCAATTAATATCATTCAAGAATTCAGATTTAAAAGGCTTGTATGCCTTGGGTAAGAGCCATCTTTTTGTCCAAGGGCACTCCATTTAAATGGTTGATCATCAGAGAGCAATGGACCTCAATTGTTAGCTTGATGCCAAAAGTAAGAATTTCTCTTGCTCCCTCCTGTGGGTTTTAGCTCAGTATAAAACCAAATGACAGCAGAGAAGACAAATGACAGAAAAAAAGGCAAAGACCAGGCTTAAAATCAACATGGAATAATCAGACAAAGTCAGATAGCTCAGTGTACACTCCTAGTGGTGAAAAACAGGGTGTACCAGAACAAAAATAATTTCATCTCTATATAGGGTTCTAGAATCCACTGTCTTCTTGTGCAGTCATATCATGGTTTCAAAAGGAAAGAAATATTATAAGGTGGATGCATACATGCTATGATGTCTATCAAATTGCTACCAGATGTGGCTGTTAGAAACCACCGGTGTGGTGTTCTGAGAAGTTTTTTGCTGTTTTGTTCAGTAATTGTAACTGTTTGGCTGCATGCTTGGCCCCCCTTTGTGCGTTGTGCTAGTTTTGCGCAAGTAGCCAACACAGCAGACTCTGAGAGACCACAAAGACCCACAAAGACCCTTCTGTGAACCCTCAAAGACCATAAAACTAAATAAGAATTTAAGGTGCCCAACCAGGTTTATTGTAAATGATGCACAGTTATAGGTTTCCCAGATCAGATGTTTACAGTAAGCTAAGAATATGTGCCTGTGACAATGAAAACTGCTCCTTAGGCTGGACAAAGGCAACTCCCTGAGAGTACATTATACATTGCTTCTGACATATTAGGTTGCCATCCTCTGTTATTACCTACACACCACACATTACCTTGTACATGGGGGTTCTAATCCTAACCTCGTTGGCATGTACTTCCAGCCTATATCTAGCCCCCTTTAACATTTTACACCATTAATTCTGTTCATGCCATGTTTTGTTAGAAAAGTCTGTTTCTTGCTCACAGCTTAGCTTTGCTTTGTATTATCAAAGTCTTCAACATTGTGCCTAGGCCTCAGGTCTCACAACAGGCCTGTTTCAGGCCCTTACGTTGCTTATTCTTTCATAAATGTAACTCTTCAGATATAACTGGATAGATTTAGAATGTTTTTGTGAATTCCATGTTCTTCATTATGACCTTGATTTACATCAGATATGCTCTAATGTTTCTTCTCCAAAACCCCATCGATCATGTCTTCAACAGAGAACATCATTATCTGAAGTACATTGGTGTGTATGTGATAAGGGTCTCACTATATAATAAAAATATTGTTTCATGATGAATTTGTCTTGACAGTATTAATCAGCAATGACACGTATCAAATATGGGCCAACAGAATATAATGGAAAGTTGTCTTTGTCAGCCAAACATCTGCAGCATCATTGTTCTATATAAATAAATACATACATACATAAAAATGGGTAATTACTACGCCACAGTAGTAGACTGGCATCCTTTCTGTATTTTAAATATTGTATCTCTGGAATGCTTTCATACAATGAATTTCATCATCCAGCAAGAATTTCAATAACATGCTGATGTGGTCAGAACCCCTTATAAACTGATTGCCATTATTTTTAATAGGAAAATTGGACTCAGTTTCCCCATTAATTTCCACCCCAGCATATAGAATCCAGTATGTCTTCTCTAACAGATAAAAAGTCTCTGTGATGGGGCCCAATAACATAAGCCACTTACAATGCTCAATCTACCACCAGTAAGGTACTTGGATAGCACACCCTCAAAAGCAAGGAGGGGTTCATTTGTGTGTGGTAACTTCAGGCTGGGCAGCACTCCTGTCCCAAATACTGCTTGTGCGGCTAATATGAAGATTTAACAGGATTGTAAAGCTGCCTTCTTTCAAAGGTACTCTTATTGCCACCTTTGGAGGAGAAGTCAGAAGTCAATGATATCCCCATGGACAATAGGTCAGAATATAGTCCTCCCTGTGCTTCTGTGAGTGAGTCTGACCCTATCTGAAACTACATGTGCTCTTGTAACCCAACAGTGACTAAGGTGGTGTAATTCCTTTTAGGTGGCACATGATTCCCTAAATAATTATTTCCTGGTTTTGTCACAGTTCCAAATGATGATTGAACCCTTCCCGTATCTGCTGAGTATTCCTCTTTGGCTGTTATGGCTGCTGGTGAATTTATATATTGCAGTTGCACAGCATTAGCAGCACCCATTTTTTGCAATAACTTTTTCCTTATTTTAGATAGCAGCACATTCGTCAAGCATTTGCAGTTAGGTGAGGTTTTGCCCAATTTGCCAGTTCTCTTTATTCTTTCTACCTCATAGGATTTTGGGGGTGGAGTCTGAGCATATGATGATTTCATTATTCATAAAAACTACCAAGTTTTACCTTATAAGGCAAGAAATATTACTAATACTTCTATACTCTAGCCTGCCTGTATGCTCTGTCTCAAATCAATCATCTACAATCTGTGGGATTCTGAGTGAATGGGAAGTATTGCTTTGTACGGTGTCCTGTGGTAACTTTAAATTTCCTGCTGAAGCTTAACTCTTTCACAAAAGAGCAGGCACAAGACCTGTGATGTAGGATGCTTTTGCATCTGGAGCCTTTACTACATATTGGCAGCCAGCAGAGACCAGTACATTAAAAATACCTCTAGGCTGGCAAAGCATCAATGGTACTCCTGCACAGGAGCATTGAGGAGCTGCTGGTGCAGCTCCTGACATCACCCAAGGAGCAACAGAAAGAGAGGAAACAGAGCCAAGAAGCTGTGCAGGGATAGGCAGCAGTAGTTTGGAACTGAAAGGGAAACAGGAGTCATTTTTTAGGGTGCAACAGTTGGTGAATGGGGTGTTGATTTGTTAAGTATGTATATGTGCGTATGTGCAGACACTGCATGAATGTATGTAAAGTGTAGCAGGCAATGAAAGGAAGACATTACTCTCAATCATTTGACATTGCCTATAAATCTACCAGACAATGCTCAGGGTACTCTGAAGATGTAAAGTAAATAATCCTCTAAATGCAGACATTTCCATTTTTGGGAATGGGCAATATGACTGGGCAATTTTCAATCTAAAATGATGTATGAATCCACTATAATCAATTACTCCTGTCTATGTAGTAATCTATACAGAACTATCTCATATACATAATTACCCATGTGCTTTTGCTGCTATCCTTATTTTGGCAATAGCTGCTGTATATTGCTTTCAGACTATCTCTTTCAATGATGCAAGCCACGGAAGACATTAGTCTTCTTCTTTGGGGCTATGTCTACACTATGGGATTTTTCCAGGGAATGTCTGCTTCTCCGCTTTTTTTTGCAGAAGAGCAGATGTGCTTTTTCAGAAGCCCTGTCTTCCTCCTCCCACAAGGAAGAAGGGCTTTTCTGAAAGAGGAGGCTTTTCTGAAATTTGGCCCAGTGTAGACAGAGTGCAATTTGTGTACCTTTTTCTGATAGATCATTGTAGTTTAGACATAGCTTTAGAAAAAATATGTACTGTGTTTGTGGGAGCTCAATGGATCCAAAGAATTATCATTTTTCAAGCAAGACGAAAAATAGAAAATAGCTTAGAATGTTTCCACTTAACCCCCAAAGTGTGTCTTCCACAATAGAAATATTTTCATATTTTTGTTCACTTAACTTGTTTTCATAAGGATTTAATTACAGCCTAAATTTAAGCTCCTTTTGAAATCCACTTGTATTTGTGAGCAAGCTAACAATGGCTTTGTGATTAGATTGTAAATTCACTTGTGGTACGTCTACACTAGCCCCCTTGATTGATCTAGGGAGGCTAATGAAGGCGACCGAAATTGCAAATCAAGCCCGGGATTTAAATATCCCGTGCTTGATTTGCATGTTCCCGGCCAGTCGCCATTTTAGAAATTGACTAGCCTGAAGTAACTGCCCCCATCTACACGCGGCAGTGAAACGGGATTCCGATTTAAACCCCTAACTTGAATTAGCTGGTATTCCTCCTGCAATGAGGTTTACCAGCTAATTTGATTTAGGGGCTTTAAATCAGGATCCCATTTCACTGCCGCATGTAGATGCAGGCAGTTACTTCGGGCTAGTCAATTTCTAAAATGGCGACCGGCCGGGAACATGCAAATCAACCACATGATATTTAAATCCCGGGCTTGATTTGCAATTTCGGTCGCCTTCATTAGCCTCCCTAGATCAATCTAGGGGGCTAGTGTAGACGTACCCTTACAGACAGGCCCACAGACAGCTCTCACCATTTCAATATTTGTGTGTTTCTTCAGATAATAAAGCACTATTGACAAGTGACCAGCTGAGTATATTTAAAATGCTTGTTTTATCATAGGTGGCAATTAAAAACTTAATATATATTACATTAAATGCAGTTTATCTATTTACTTTTTAATAATCAGTTTCAAATTATATTAATTAGTAATAATATAATTCACTCAACTGGATTTTTTATACACAAATCAAATCCTTTGGACAGATTCTCATTTAGTCTTTTTTTTCTAATAGGGTATAGACATTTAAAATGGCCATTAATAGTTCACTATACATTTTCAAATGATACACCACATAATCAACAGAAGATGTTGATTTTAAAAAGAGCGGTAGGAATGGCACTCAGAATTGAGTTATATTTCTGTACTGAGTATGCTGGTTAAAACTACAATTAAATATTTACTTATAAAAATCTCAGGTGCATACATTATTAATAGGAACAAACCAGATGAGTTTCTGTAAAGGCAGATCACCAGGAAGAAGAGGTGTTTTTTGAATAACTAACAAAATCATCCAAAGAACAGGACCTGGTGGTGATGGAGGATTTCAACTACTCAGATGTCTGTTCAGAAAATAACACAGCAGGGCACAGGCTATTCCACAAGTCCCTGGACTCTATTGGACACATTTTTTTATTTCAGAAGGTGGGAAAAACTACTAGAGGAGAGGCTGCTCTATATTTGATTTTGACAAATAAGGAGGAACCCATTGAACATTTGAAAGTGGAAGATAGCTTGCATGAAAGTGATCATGAAATGGCTCATGGTTCTGAGGAATGATAGGTGGGAGAACAGCAAAATAAAGAGCATAGATTTCAAGAAGGCAGATTTTAACAAACTCAGAGAACTGTTAGGTAAGATCCTATGGGAAGCAAGTCTACCAGGAAAAACAGTTGATGACAGTTGGCAGTTTTTCAGAGAGACATTATTAAGGGCACAAGAGAAAACTATTCCCTTGCATAGGGGTAGCAGGATTATTACAAGGCTCTGGTGAAATAAGGGTTAAGCTCAGCTCTAAGAGAGGGCTAGGACCATGAGCCAATTGGCAAGCAGGCAATTGGGGCCTGGCTAAGGTGGTATAAACAAGAACTGCTAAGATCAGGACACTCTTGCTCCAGCTGTGTAGCAAGAGGGACTTGGCTGTTTGGTAAAATAAAGAGAGTACTTGATACAGAGCAGAGCTAGGGAAGAGTAGGTAGAGCAGGGGAGCTCTGGCCAGGCAAACCCAAGCTGAGGCCTTACTTTCAGGGCCTGAGGGATATTAGGGCTACAGGGAGGCAGCCAGGGCAGGAGAAGGCAGCAGGTCCACACATGGTGTGTGGACATTTCAGACTGCAATTTGCCCCTCAGGCAGGGGCTAGATGATGACTGGCAGTGGGTCTCTTAAGCAAAGTGAGTATAGGGGTTGAGTTCCCTTGGAGGGAAGGACCCCAGAGTGTGGATGGGAGGGACATAGGACATGAAGTGGTAGAGAAGAAGTCAGGTAACTGAGGACAAGACACTGGGCAACAGGGTGCATTCCAGAGCTGGAAGAGCTAATTTCTGGATAAAGCAGCAGGAGGTTCAGCACTAGTGAACCTTAGGAAAGACAGGAAGTATGTCAAGAGACCACCTGGCTTAACCAGGAGATCTTGAATAATCTATTTTTTTTAAAAAAGAGTCCTACAAAAAGTGGAAACTAGGTCAAATTACAAAGGATGAATATAAACAAATAATACAAGCATATAAGGGCAAAATTAGAATGGCCAAGTGAAAAAAAGAGCTCAGACTTGATAGGAATGTAAAGGGTAACAAGAAGACATTCTACAAGTACATTAGAAGCAGTAGGAAAACCCAGGACAAGGTAGGCCCATTACTCAATGAAGAGGAAAAAAACTGTAACCAAAAATATGGAAATGTGAGACGTGCTTAATGACTTTTTTGATCTGGTTTTCATCAAGAAGATTGGTGGTAATTGGACACTTAGCATGGTGAATGCCAATGACAATGGGACAGATTCAGAAACAAAAGTAGGGAAAGAACAAGTTAAAAATTACTTAGACAAGTTAGATGTTTTCAAGTCATCAGGGCCTGATGAAATATATCCTAGACACAAGAAGTAATTCTTCTGCTCTTCTCCATGATGAATAGGCCTCATCTGGAGGATTGTGTGCAGATCTTAGCGTCACATTTCAGGGAAGATGAGGACTAATTGGAGAAAGTATGGGGAAAAGCAATAAAAATGATTAAAGTCAAGAAAACATGACCTATTAGGCAAGCTTGAGAGAATTGGGTTTGTACAGTCTGTAAAAGACTGCCATAATAGTTTTCAATTACCTAAAAGGTAGTTATATGGAAGAAGGAGAAAACTTTGTTTTAGCCTCTGATTAGCCTCTGATGATAGGACAAGAAGCAATGGGTTTCTATTGCAGCATGACAGATTTAGGTTGGCCATTAGGAAAAACTTCTTAACTGTTAGGGTGTTTAAGCACTGGAATAAATTAACTTGGAAGGTTATGGAATCTCTATCATTGGGGATTTTTAAGAGGAGGTTAAACAAACACCTGTAAGGGATGGTCTACAAGATGCTTGGTCCTGCCATGAGTGAAGGGGACTGGTCTTCATGATCTCTTGAGGTTCCTTCTAGATCTGTTATTCTATGATTCAAGTCCAATTATTTAGGAAAATTCAGAAAGGATTGAATTTACATGCACTGTAAGAAAAATCCAGTTATTGTAGGTAAGACACTATAATTTAAAAGGAACTAACCTTTGTATTTTAAGACATATTTTAACCATAAACAGATTGGGATAGAAACAAATTTCGCTTTTGGACAAGCTATTGCATGTCTACTTCAGAATTTGTTGCAACTGTCTCTGAAGCATCTAGTATTGGTCAGAGATAGAATTTTGATTTAGATGGAACAATCGGCTGACGTGGAAGCAATTTTTTGATCCTGAATGTCTTCTTGTCTCTTTTGTTCTTGGTTTTGTGTTTTCTTAATCTAAATACATTATATTTGGATTGGGAAGATCTATGTGCTCTTTGTTACTGGGAACTAAACTAAACAAACAAATCATTCATAAACATTATGGATAGATTATTAAGTTTACCATTCTGCCAATGTAAGATTCATCTCTGCAAAACATACAATAAACATTCACTTATAGTACACAGTTTGGTGATGTATTTCTAAACCTAGTACAAATTTTAATTTTATTCTGTAAACAATTCAGTGATGGAGTCAAGTTATGCTTAAAAGAAGCACACAGGATCTTTTTCAGTGGGATAAGGCAACATGCTGCATTTATTGATAATACAACAAAGTAGCATATGCATTTACACACACACACTCCCTTCTGATGGAATAGTTACCAGTCTGTTGCTTGGCCCAACCTATTGGCCAGATAGGTCGCGTGCGAGGAAGGAGACGGGTTCTTGTCAGTCCAGACTAATGCTCCATAATCTTAGCAGGACGAGACCCGAAGAACCATACAAGACACCCCATCCTTTATAGGATTTTCCTTCCATGCAAGTCTATGTATTTTGCCTTGCCAGGCCTTAATCAGTCACTCAGCATTACAATCAATCTTCCTACAACATATGCTTATCGGGAAGAAGTTATTGTCAAAATCATTTGATATCCATATGCTGACGACCTGTTAGGGAGGTTGTCCTTCCGGCAAAAGTTGTTATTGGTTCCCTATCAAGGGGTGCTTGCCACTAACTTCACGGTTCATCAATCTACACCGGTCCAATCTCCGTCTTCAAAGTGTTTATCTTAATTGATGATTCATTTGGTGCCGGATTGTATTCCAGGCTCCTCTGACCATTTGAGCATGCAGTGGCCTTCACACTTATCTCTCCTAAAACATCCTCTCTCTCATTCATATGAACAATACATTTAGGGTATGTCTACACTACCTCATTATTTCAAAATATCTTATTTCGAAATAGTTATTTTGAAATTAGTTATTTTGAAATATTACGTCTACACGCAAAATGCATTTTGAAATAGCGTTTTGCTATTTCAAAATAGCGCATCCACACTGAGTGGATGCTGAATTGCATTTAAGGCCAGCTGGAACCAGGTCCGGCAGGGCATCAGGTCAGGAGTTATTTTGTGTGGCTGCTGCCTGAGGCTATCTGAGGCCTGTGCTTAAAGGGACCCCCCCGAATAGCTGTTTCTCAGCTTTCCCTGCTTGCTTGTCTACCTCGATGAGGGACAGCAAAGCATTTTGTCTCTGCGTTCTCTGGTTGCCCTCACTTGGGACACCACAGCACTTTGCAACATGGACCCAGAGCTGCCCCTGGTCACTCTGGTGCTTCTCATGGACACGTTGCTGCGAGCCTGGCTGCACTTTCTGCAGGCTGCCATCCGGGAGGTCCATCGGGGGGCTGTCAGTATCCAGGAGGCCCTGCGGGAGAGCTTCCACCCTGAGGAGCACTAAGAGCCTCCCTGGTCTGACCCACTGGGGGCTTGTGCCTCATTCCTCCCTCATGTCCTTCCACTTACCCCTCCCTAACCCCCCTTCCTGATGTCAAATAAAATACATGTATTTTCATGAACACAAACTCTTTATTTAACAAAACTGGGGGGGGGGAATGAAACTCTGGTGAGACTGGGGAAAGGAGGTGGGAGAAGGGAGAAGAGAGGGTGGGAGAGGGGAGGGGAAAACCTGTGAGGAGGGAGCTGGAAGGGGGAAGCAAGGGGAAGAAGGGGGAGGGGAAGCTCAGGGCTCAGGGTTTGCATGTGGCCTTTGGTGACCAGGCTGGTAGCTATCCTGCCATAGATGGCCGTGTTCCTCCATCTAGTATGGAGATCATGGACGTTGGGGGCATCCCCCCCCAAACCTGAATAAGGTCTATGATTTCCACCCTTGACCAGGAAGGCGCCCTGCCTTCTCTAGGCCCTGGCAGGCTCCTGGGAGCTGGCAGACTGCTCCTGGGGAGCAGTGGAGGGATGGCTGCCAGTGGCTTGCTGGCTCATGTTTTGGGGCCACTGGGTTGGGGGCAGTGACTGCTGGCTCTGGGCTGGCAGGCTTGGAGCTGGCAGAGGCACTGTGGCCAGAGTCTACCCCTTTAAGGGCTCCGGGAAGGGGGAAGGGAGAGGTGTGTTCTTGGTTGAGGCTGGAGTGTCCACCAGGGCACCCTGGGAAGGCTGGAGGCCCCCTATTTTGATATGTGTCTGCACAGCACTTATTTCAAAATAGCTATTTCGAATTTGGCGTTATGCCTCGTGGAATGAGGTTTACCAAATTCAAAATAAGTGCTCCGTTATTTCAAATTAATTTCAAAATAGTGGTTTGGCTGTGTAGATGCTAGTAAAGTTATTTCTAAATAACGGCTGTAATTTCAAAATAACTTTGCTGTGTAGACATACTCTCACAGAATTGCAGCATGTAACTACAAAGGGGTACTTCTAGTCACTTTAACAAAGTTATAAAGTCTTTCAACATTAAAATTCTTTCTATCTATTACAAGGCCTTGACTAATATTAATATCACTATGTATTACTTTATTCCATCCCTTTGCTTTAACAGCAGAATATGCTAACCTCAAACAGAGCTGGAGCTAAGTTAACAAAGCTGCCTGGCCTGTCTGAGCCCTACATCTTGTATTTAAGTTTAATCCAAATCTTTTGCAATAACATACATTCATTATAACTAACCGATTTATTAGTTAGAAATTCCAGGGCTACAGTCACAAACAAAAAGTATATACTTTGTTGAAACAAAAGAACAGATTACAAAGAGGAAGTGCCTGCTATTCCTTCTGCAGGAATTGGGTATAACATAGCTGTGCCACACAGAATATAACTCTCTAAATTGTCAAGACAGTTCTTGACAAATCTTTATTTTTCACCAAGTACTTACTGCACACAAGGGTCTTAAAGCATCACAGATCAGACAGGTATCTGCTTTCTATATTTGTTTGATAATGATACAAGAACATAGAACCTGGGGAGCACATGCTACATGTCACACTTGGAAATACCAATGACAAGGACTCCCCTTAACTAATGTTTTTCAAGCTTCATAATTTTGTAGTTGACATAACAACATAATGTTTTTGTTTAAAATTTTAATTAGACCAGAGATATAAATATAGACTAAAACCTAGGGATTGACTGTTAACTGAAATTATAGACTATGATGTATTCAGTGTACACTTGTAAGGAAAATGTATCCATTGTTAAACAAAGAATAACATGGCTGTTTATTACTTACATTTTCTGATCAAACTATTATCAAAATATTCTTTGGATTTTACAGCTATTGGACTACAAAAGATCACCTCATTTTAATTTCCCAAGAACAGTCAGTCTTATTAGTTCAAACACTGGTCTTCCACCTTTTGAATCATACATCATATCCAGTATGTAAGGTCCTAATTAAGTTTGATGGTATCTGCTCAGTGTTTAGCAGATAATTTACATCACAGATCCAACACATCTAACACTTTGGCACAGTTTGCCTCCTTTGATCAGGAAAGGCTCAGAGCTGAGATTGCATAAACAGTGAATTATAGCTCATCCCTTATGAGGAGACCCTTTATGTTCAGGAGTTGAGTCAGTGACAGGATGTTACAAAGCACTTTCAGTTGGACTTTGTCAGATCCACTTAAGGTGACTCACAATGTCATTATTATTTAATATCTTTTGGAGATATGTATTAAACTGTTTGGCACAGAGTTACTCTAAATTGGGAGGTAGGCTCCTTTTAATAACATTCAGACTATTTCTAATACTTGCTTGTTTTACAAAATTATTAAAGGTGCATTCAGAAAAGGGGAACATTTTGTGCTAGGATAGTTCCCTAGTTTTTTGCCAGTCAGATTCTACGAAACAAGCTTCTTCTTCTTCTTCTGAACAAGTCTCTCAAAAATACTGGCCTGTCACAGATGCACATGGGCCATGATCAAATGGGAGAAAAATACACCAAAAGTTGTGATTCTTTTTGACAATTGTGTCATTATCTACCCCAGTCTGTAGTCTCAAAATCATAATCATTCCCATCTCCTTGAATGGCCCAACCTTTCCACCTGCAGGACCAGCACTTCATCCTCATACTCAGCTACTTATTGTTATTTTTGGGATCTTCTTCTTCTTCTTCTTGGACTGAGCTGTCGATCAATGGATCTCATCTTCTATGATGCCTTTGATGAGAGACTAAACCAATCCTTGATTGGCAGAGCCGATTAAAGGTGTCACATAAAAAACCCGCAGGCGTTGTACGTTCCTTTCGGATCCTACACTTTTCCTGTAATGCCTGGATATGCTGACTCTCAAAGCAGTTAAGAGCCTTTACAGTGGTTTGCCATCAGGATAATCTGTCCTGAACTAGAGTTTCCAGATCATTGGGAGATATGCTGCATGACTTCACATTGGCCATTAAGATGTCTTTATAGTGCTTATACTGATCACCGATAAAGCGCTTTCCATGAGCAAGCTGGCCATAGAAGACTATCTTTGGTATCCGTGTATTATCCATCCTCATAACATGACCTATCCAGCAAAACTGTTTGTTCATAAGCATTGCTTCCATGCCCATGACACCACATAGCTTAAGAACCTCTGTGTTAGGAATTTTGTCCCACCAATTCATGTAGGCCATCTTCCTCAGACAATGCATATGGAATTGATCGAGCTTCAAAACATGGCGATGATATATGGTCTTGGGCACTCCATGTCACATTAGCAGGGCCTCCCCTTATACCTCATCTTTGTACAAAACTCTATCAAAAGCCTGTTTGAAGTCTACAATTGTTGTAGTAAGTTTGTTATATTTCTACCTATTTAATTTCTGTCCTACCTGATCTATTGTACTTAGTCCTCAGCTAAATCTTATTCCTCACCAAGTATCTCTTTCCTCTCCTGTTCAACATCTTGATGAATGCTTCCCCTGAATACTCAACAAGTTGATTCCTCTGTAGTTTTTGAATTCATTTTATTTCCTTTTTAATAAATTGGTACTATTATCATTGTCCCTCATTCACTCAGCACCTCTTTTGTTTATTTAATAGCTTATGTATCACCTCTACAATGTCACCTGCCTGCAGCCACTCTATGGCTATGTTGATGCTTCATTATTTTGATAGCATCCAGCAGAAAGGGCTATTGGCAAGTTTGTAGAATGTGTGACATCCCCAGGAAATTGATCAGGTTGATAGAAAACATCCACAGCAAATCATGAAGTGCTGTAAGAGTAGACAAGAAGTTGATGGAATGGTTTGTGATGAACATAGGTATGAGACAAGGATGAACACTATCAACAAATTCATTCCATTTGGCACAGGAAGCAGTAAGGGTTCTAACACTGAGAAATGAAGTGGGAGGACAGTGAGCAATCATAGCTTCACAGACCATCTTAACCTCATAGCATTGACTAAGGATAATTTACAGAAAATACATGACAAGCTAGACCAGAAAATTTGGACAGAATATCAGTATGAAGAAGACAAAAATTATAACAATTGGAACACATGAGGAATAATGTCAGAGACAAAGAACCAGAACAAGTAGAAAATATTGTATAGCTTGGAGAAGGACTATTGCTGAATAATAAGAACTGAGAAGATGCCATAAAACAATTAATAAGATGAATACTAATCCCCACAACTTTTGGGAAAACTCTGCAAGATCTGGAAGGCAAAAGAGATTTTAATAAAAATAAAAATACATGTACATGAGACAATGTGCTGATTCTCCTGTATGTGCTGTAATGCTACAATAAGAGGAAAGCCAACAAACTAAAAGTAACTGAGGGTATGTCTACACTACCACCCTAGTTCGAACTAGGGTGGCTAATGTAGGCATTCGAAGTTGCAAATGAAGCCCGGGATTTAAATATCCCGGGCTTCATTTGCATCTTCCCGGGCGGGCGCCATTTTAAAATCCCCTTAGGTCGAACTCCGTTCCCGCGGCTACACGCGGCACAGAGTAGATAGTTCGAATTTAGGATCTCTAATTCGAACTACAGTTACTCCTCGTGGAACGAGGGAGAGCAGAGGGTTTGTTTGATTGAGCATCCACTGGCACAGCCACTCACAGTCCCCAATGGCTGCAGCTTGCCACAATAAGTCAATGGGAGCCACAGGAAGTGATGGCCCAGCCTGCGCTACTTCCCCTAGCTCCCATTGGCTGGGAATGGTGACAGAACCATGTGAAAAGCATAGTGGGTGTGGATCGCTAATGAGGTGGCTTCTTTTGTAGTAATTCCAAAAAGATGCAGCAGATGTGTCTAGTATATCTAGGGCAGAGTTTCACACACAGCTCTTGAACTCTGCGTTATACTCGATAAAAAGACAAGCATTTGGCTATTTTGGATCTGAAATCTCTTCTGAGGAGACCATTGCAATTAGTCAGGAGGGGTCAGGATTTACTGCCACGGTGTCCTCATAGGTCTCTGGCTTCGATGATGATAACCAGAAGGCTGCTTGTATGTGTGCTCAATGCTATGTACTGTGTCAACTTGTGCACCTAGTCTCAACAGCAGACCCCAAGAGAGCCCCCAAAGATCACAGATCAGATAAAGATTGAAGGTGCCTGGCCAGGTTTATTGTTAAGTGAAGTACAATAATGGTTGTCAGTAGACTCTACTGAACCACTAACAATGGAATGACTCAATCCATGAGAAATTTTCACTGCCCCCTAGGTCATCCAAAGACTGTCCCCACAAAATACCACAGGTCTAAACACAGGTCCATTACAGGCACTAACAAGTTACACATCACTGCTGACGTGTCAGGTTGCCACCCTCTGACATTATCAAGTTACCACCCTCTGACGCTTCTTAGATACCACCCATATCTCTGTACCTTATGATTTGATTAGACCATTTCTATCCATCATGCTGTCATTTTAGACCCTTTCCTAAACCTGGGTCAGTATCTGTGGGGAGTGTTGCTACCAAGGTCTTTTTTAATGAGCTGCTGGTACCATGTGCTTTCAACTTACAAACCAGTACAAATTACTGTTCTACACCCGGGCCTGTTACCAATTAGTGTTTTGCACTCAGACCTGTTTGTGCCAAGTTCTGTGGGCAAGGGCCTGTCTCTTGCTCACAGCTTAGCTTTGCATTATATTAGCCATGTTTTGTCTGTTGTTGTCTAGGACTCAGGCCTCTAACCAGGACTGTGCTACATGGGCTTATGTTTTAGGCCTTCATCTTACTACAACCATGAAAATTATATTACTTTTCTTGTTAAGATCCTTTACTGTTCAAAGCCTATCTTCAGAGTTTGTACATGAAATTATAAATCAAAATAGATTAGGATATATTATTAACTTAGCATCTACTTATCTCTCCTCCTAAAATAATCAGCAGATTCTGGTGCCCAACACTCTACATAATTTTTCCACTTTTTATAGAGTGAAAATCCTCTAAAGATTGTCCCAGAGATGCACAATGGTCCAAAATGTTACATTTTCCATATGAAACTTTTACTTTTTCAACCAGAAATATGAAAAATAAAACCCATGTAGTCTGACAAGTCAGTAACAACTACACAGCTGTAGATACAGAAGCAAGGAATTGTTTTCTGGCTCAGAGGAGTGTTATTAAATGTTAGTCAAATTCTCTTCTCCTGATGTGCCCTTTTCTAAAGGTGTATAGTACTGTTTCTCAATACTGTATTTTTATATCTCGATTTACTTTTGATCAAGACATTGTCCCTTATAAGGGAGATCTCCATACTCAAAGTGGATGATTTTGAAGTTCACAGACTCAGCCTTTATTTGTCAAAAGATTACATTTCTAATGGAGAGCTAATGATGAAATTCACTAAAATAGCTCCATCTTAGAGCATTGTGATCTGTAATGGATATTTTGTAATATCAGACAGCCTACTTACTCAGGCTTTCTCCTTTCTGAGTTGTTCATAAACCCAAACAAAAACAATATTTTAAATGGAAAATGTTTGTTGTCACTAACACAAAACATCATTAAAACATCTAGCTGTTTGGATTAATGACCCACTTCTATGAAAGAGAAAAGAAAACAATGTAATGCAGTGTGTGGAAAAGAGAAGTACTGGTAATGAATACAATGAAATCCTCAGGGACTCCTTAAAGATCTGCCATTACTTCTACAGAAGAGCAGAAGGGAGGAATTTTGTGGAATAAGCTGCTTTACAACTCAATTGCCCACTCTCACCAATTGTAGAGTAAGAAGAAAATTCACCAACAGGAAAAACTCAGACATTTTGAATGGACTTTAAAAACATTAAGCCTGATATAGGCAATTTTGAAAAGTACTGAACTTCTCATAATTGTATGTCTTTGAAAATATTTTATGTTATGTGCCACTTTATTCCTCAACTAATTCCAAAGTCAGGGTTATACCAGGGATGATTTGGCTCAAGATGTTCTGAAAATCAGGATTTACCTTTTACAGCTATGCTGCAGAGAAACATGCCATTTGAGATAGAGCAGGAGGAAAAACAAGAAAGCCTCAGATAAAAAAGATAATCTTCCTTCCAAGAAGAAAATGGGATCTTTAAGCTCTGGGGAGCTGAGAATACCCAGGGGTTGATACATGGTTGTATTTACTGCCACAGGTCTGTATTCTGTGAGCAAGTGAAAATGGAATTGTACAAGGTGAGATGACAGTTCTGTATCTCTATCACATTCATCTTAAAGTACAGTAGTAGATGATTTAGTTATGATTTTTTCTGTAGTCTCTCTGGACTTAAACTTCTGAGTACCTCTGTTTAAATCAGGGGTAGGGGACTTTTGGACCATAGAGTGGACACAGTTCATGAGGATTAGCCATTGGTGGGCTGCCAGACACTTTGTTTACCTAACTATCCAGAGGCAAAACTGTTCTCAGTTCCCAGTGGCTGTGGTGCACCGTGCCCTGCCAACAGGAGCTGTGGGAAGCTGCGTGGGCTGGGCCACTACTTCCCACAGCTCCCTTTGGCTGGGAACAATGAACTGCAGCTGCTGGGAGCTGCAAGCAGCTGTGTCTGTGGATATTTGGGTGAACAAAGTTTCTAGTGGCCCACCAGTGGCTAACTCTGACAACCTGTGTGTGGATGGCATGCCGGACAGTCCCCTCTCCTACCTGGTCTAAATGAATGAATTTTAAAATGGCTTTAGGAGGGTTTCCCCAAAGAAAGGGATGAATACTTGGTAGCAGAATCACACACATAAAGCACTGTGAGGTGATACATAAATATTCACATTATTTGGCACATATTGTAAAATAGCAAAAGGTAGGGCCCAATCCTATCCCTAGGCCTGTTTGCAGACAGTATAAACCTTACACAGAGGAGATATTCTTTGGGTAGATTTCCCCCTTCTGCTTAGAAAAGTAGTATAGGCACTTCCATGTTATGATTGTGCCCTTCACCCAAGACCTTCTGGCAGGTGCTTTGCCAGTCATCTCCTCAAATACAGGTTAGGGGAGAAATGGATGAACTAGGTGTCGCACCAATTCCACTCATCATCCTCCATTCTCCGGGCTATATTATCATTTCATAGATTCCTCCTGATCCAGCTCCATGCTACCATTTCAGATGAAAAAGACCTATAGTATCCCAAAGTGTTCAAGGTCAGACCCATAGATTATTATGGTGGCAAATCATAGATCCCAATGTAACAATAAAGTCTCGACAAGGAAAACTATGAAGAGATTCCATCCACAGCCGCTATTTTCTCTAGGGTTTTCTTGCATGGGAGGAAGTATGGTAATCAAGTCTTTAACTGATAAATTTAGATCTGTTTTGCAATGATGAAACTTTACTTCAGATAAAGAACATTAGACCATGAACGTCATGGAAAAAGAGGCAAAACCCACTGAGATCAACTTTCAATACTATGAAACTTTTTTCATTCTCTCTTTCTACTGCCCAGTAGCAATAAAGTTGAAGAGAGATCATAAAAAAAGACATGGATTTTTTTTCAATGCCTCCTGTCCTGCTATTCTGGACATTTTTCAACATATTAGATACTATAGTGGAACAACTTTGTATTCCCTTTGTTCCTTTTGGGGGAAATGCTGTCTATAAAGTTGTACATTCACAGTGTTATAGTTGTATTACTTCTACACCAGTACCCTGTAACTGTACAAGGAAATATTTATAAATACTTCCATTATCGTTCCATAGTATTTTGATCAATATAAAAACTTTAGGAATCTTAAGATATCATAAACACCAGTAGGTCACAAAAATCTATTTATTAGAGTAAAAAAGACACAAATAATCATCCTATTAATAAAATAAATATGATAGGCAGATTTGTCATATATTTTCATCTATATCAATCTTCACTCTCTGATATTTGTTCATAACTAGATTTTCAAACTTTGTTTGTTTTTATTTATTTATGATTAATTTTCTCATAACAGATTATGGCAATCAACTTTTTAAAAAAGATTACTGAGGAAAAAATAAAAACATTAAAGGATTGTGGAAACAGATTTAAATACAGAGGTTTCCAACTGAAATATGCATTCTGTGATACAATTTGGATATTCTCTTTATAGATGTATAGATAGAATAAGCAATAAGTTGATTGTGTGCAATCTTGCCATGTGAAATACATGCACAAAACGAAGAGTAGGTTGTGTTTATCTTGAAATAAGACTGCTGGACTCCAATTCAAACTTTATGACCGTCAAGACATGGAAGACAAGAAATTACTCCTAACACAAGGTGGCTGAAAAACAAAAATGTTCTGTCATGAAACTCAGTTTTGAAAAAAAGCGGCAGCCATCTTTATGCTAATGAAGTGCAGGATATTTAAATCCCTGCTTCATTAGCAATTTCAATGTGCCTAATCTACATCTCTCCGTCAACAGAGAGGTGTAGTCTAGACACACCCTAATACACAAAGTAGAGCACATCCAGGAGCCTCAGGCATAGTCTCCCACAGTTGTATAAGAAGTCACAAGGTTTCCCCTATGCTGAATAATATCACATTGGGCTAGTGAACAGGAGGGGTTACATTTGAATCAGGCAGAGTGCTGGTTTTCTGTGAGAAAAATATTTAACATTTGCCTACTCATTCTAAAGTCTAATCATCTTACTATCTCTACATTATTTTATAATTATTATTTGGTTTTATACATCCATTGGCCCCTACAAATGAATTACCCAGCAGGTATTGAAGCATGCAAGCTACCACTGGCTGCTAACATATGTCACTGTTGGAAGGAAGGCAGCTGGGACAATAAGGGAGTTAACCATCTACTTCTCTGCAAAGAAGAACCAGCAATGGAAAGAACTGGTAAGTCACCAATGGCCTTGCTAGCTCTTCCTCTGCCTGAACCTGTGGATCCTGCTGCCAGATAAGTATTCTGATCCCAAAGGCATCCAATCAGATCCTGGTCCTAGTTGCTGGAAATGTAGGCTGCATGTCCATGGTGGCAAAAGCCAGACTGGGGAATTTAGCCAGTATGAGAGATCTGTTGGTGGGAAGCAACTATGGGAAGCAACTATGAAAGCTGCAAGAGGAGATGGCTCATCATTGTAATGTCTGGGGTCAGACATTGACAGAATATGAATGGAAACCTCTTGGATGTAAGATGCTAGCCAGAAACAGATGAATGAAGCAGCACCAGAGAAGAAAAATTGGTAGTTATACGGGAAGAAAACTGGTTCTAGGACACCTTGGGCATCAGATAATGCTCCACCCTTTACACAGGTTTGCCATCCATAAAAGTATTCTGCATTGGCAACAGGAGGTGAATAGCAAACCCAGTGACTGAGTAGGAGGAGATACCTGTCTCCCAAGGCTGGGAAACTCACAGGGTATGTCTAGACTGTATCCCTCTGTCGGCAAAGGGATACAGATTAGGAAGGTTGACATTGCAAATGAAGTGGGGATTTAAATATTCCGTGCTTAATTTGCATAAAAATGGCCACCATTTTTGACGACTCAGCACTTTGTCGGCCAAAAGCGGCAGTCTAGAAGGGGATCTGTCAAGAAAGAAAGCCTTTTTTGACAGATCCTGTAAACCTCCTTCCAGGAGACAAAGTGCTGAGTTGGCAAAAATGGCGGCCATTGTTATGCAAATTAAGTGCGGGATATTTAAATCCCCGCTTTATTTGCAATGTCGACCTACCTAATCTGCATCGCTCTGCTGACAGAGGGATGCAGTCTAGACATACCCACAGTCACCACACGCAGGCAGAGGAAATGCAGGGCACTATTGGTTGGGAACTCCGTTCTGAGGGGAAGAAAGGCCTGATGATCTGACGTTATGTACTGATAGGTATGTTGCCTGTCTAGAGCCCATGTCTAATATGTTATAGTAAGTTTGCCAAGGCTCATCCATCCTCCTGATTACCACCCTGTGCTATTCATCTATGTGGGTTCTAATGAAACTAGCAGGTATTAACACTTACTTCAGGGCTCTGGGAGTAAGGTGAAAGAGTCAGGGGCACCGGCTATGTTCTCATCCAGCCTCCCAGCTGGGGGTAAGGACCCAGGCAAAGACAAACACATTCTAGGGAGGAAGACATGACTGTGCTGATGCTCTCAAAAGGAGGGCTTTAACTTTAATCCAGGGATGTTGTTTTGGTGAGAAAGTCTTGCCAAATAGGGGAGGAGCATCTTCATTTACTGACTGACCAACTTAGTGAGGAGAGCATTAAGTGAGGCTGAAAGGGGGCAGGTGAAATTTACTATGGGGTCACAGGAGCAATATGAAGGAAATTGGTGGGGGAAATCTACTCAATGTCTTTAAGTATCCATACAGAAATGCAAGTAATACAGAATGAACAGGAAAACTTAGTGGGATAATTTCCGAACAGAATATATGTATTGAGGAATATAGCTTGTTCAGGAAGAATAAGCAGGATAAAAAGAGACGTGTATTATGCATCAAACATATATACACTTGTGTTGAGGACTAGAAAAATGTAAAAGGCAGACCAGTTAAAAATCACTGGGTAAAGATTAAAGGGTAAACAAATAAGGAATAAAGATGTCATCATGGTAGAAGTCCACCATGAAACATCAAATCAGGCAGAAACTGTGGAGGAAGCTTGTTTAGCACAAATGATAGCACTTTCTATAACAGAAGACCTGATAGACATGGGTATTTTAGCTACCCAGACAGCTATTGGAAAAGTAATTTCTAGTAAGTTTTCTGAATGCCTTGGGGACACTTTATTTCAGAAACTTGAGGGAGTAAGAAGGTGGACAGCCATTTTCGATTTGATTCTGAACAATATGATGAATTGGTAGTGAATCTGAAGATGGAAAGCAAGTTGGCAAGGAAAGTGATCATGAAACGACAGATTTCATGAGTCTAAGGAAAGGAAGAAGTGAGGGCAGCAGAATAAGGACAATATGCTTTAGAAACTGTGGCTATGTCTACACTATGGAACTTTATCGGGAAAAGGTACGCAAATTGCACTCTGCAATTTGCGTACCTTTTTCCAATAGTTTTTTTGGAAGAGGCTTTTCCGAAATTTGGCCCATCTACACTAGGCCAAATTTTGGAAAAAACACTCTTTCAGAAGAGCCCTTCTTCCTCATGGGAGGAGGAGGACAGAGCTTCCGAAAGAGAGCGTCTGCTCTTCTGCAAAAAAAAGCAGAAGAGCAGATGCATTCCCTGGACCCAGCGACATTTTTCTGGGATACCTCTAGTATACCTCTGATATCCCAGAAAAACCCTGTAGTGTAGACATAGCCTGTGATGCTTCCAAAAAGAGCAACAAAAGAGAAAAAAAGGGATCTAGAAAATATGACCTACGATGTAAGACTAAAAAATTTAAGTTTATTTAGTCTGGAGAAGAGATGACTGAGAGGGGACATGATAACATTTTTCAAATATATAAAAGGCTCTTTCAAGGAGGGAAAAAACAACTCCAGCCATTGTTGAAGAGTCTTTTCTTCACACTGGTTCCAGGAAAGGGAAGAGACACTGAGTCCTCCATAAGCACAGCATTTTCATAGGGCTTAGCCTATAATTCAGTTTTTCTTTGACACATTTGTCCATGCTCAAGAGATGCACCTTAGCAAATAAAAAAATACTCTTGTCTAAATATTCTCTAGAGACACATTCTCTGTCTCTTTACCAAGGCAGAGAATAAACATGCTGCTATGTCAATTTTGGGAAGGCCACAAAATCCTAAAATAAGTGAATTGCTTCCAAAATCTCATTTAAAAAAAGATACTTACATCACCACTTTACAGTCTTTCAGTGGCTTGGATCTTTGTCTGGGTTTAGTAACTGCAGGAGTGCTTGGCTTATAGGGGTTTAAGAACCTGCTCGTCTCCACCTTATCTTTGCACTATGGTCTGGAGCATAGTGCTATTTCCCCAATGTTCATATCAAGCTGCATGGTCATCCCTGTCCAATTTCCCTTTTTTTCCTATGTGGGAATGAACTAGATTCTCTCCTACAGCAGATACTGCCAACCAGAATAAATACATAGAACCCCACAAGGACTTAAGTCCCTAAAGACAGAATCATTGTGGTACTTTGCGCTCCCACACAGCACAACTCTTCTGGATGGTAATATTTTCTGTAGGCGAGAACTGGCATACAAAGACAAGCAGTTTCCTCAAGCAGTTTCCAGAGTTACAGCAAGAGGAGAAATTGCACAGTGAGAAAGAACATTTCCAATAATAATATCCTACCATTCTGTTGTTTCTGCCACTTCATTTTTATGATGACTGCTCTGGCTTTCCCATCTCATTGTTGCTCATCCAACTGATTTCAAACACACACACACACACACAAACACACACACACGCATAGAGAGAGAGAGAGAGAGAGAGAAACATGATTATGAATAACAAATCACAAGAAAAGAAGATAATTAGTTTGGACAAAAATAACTTCCAGTGACAAAGAATTAAAAAACTAGTAGACTGAATTGCACTGAAGTCTCCCTGGGGTTGCCAAATTACATTATAAAATAGCAATCTGAAACCATTTTTCATAAACTACTGTAACGTTAAATAGTTTTTGAAAGATAATGGCCCAAAGCCACAATCAACAAGAATATTATTAATTACTCAAATTGTACAGTCTTGTATTATGATGTGATATAAAACCTCAGATATAGTTCAGCAGATAGTTGATTAACCTGGCACATGAGCTCATATTTGGAGAGGTTGCAATGCTTTCTAAGACCTTTATTAGAAAAAATGAATATATAGCTGAATGATTGATGAAGTGGTGGAATTTGATGAACATTTTTGTCACAAGTATTGTGAATGGTCTGCAAACCTTGTTCTGGAAAGTACATACTTTCAAATACTCCCAGGTTGTGCAAACAGCTAGCTAGGAGCTAGGATGATTGCAATGGTCTGCCTGGGCCTTATTCCTACCTGCTCTGAATGGCACTTGTCAGACTAGCACCATAGACTTCTGGGCATAGAACTAAACCATAACCAGATATTTTATACAAGTGTGGATCTCTGTAGTCTGGACTTCTGTAGTCCAGTAACATCTGTGATCTATCATCCCTGTGGCTGCTCCCAGGTTGATGCACTTATGGGGAAAAGTGGGGCCTTGCATTCAGTAACCCCTCCTCTGACCTCCTAGAGCTTCCATAATAATGCAAATTGCTCATTTGCAGTGCTCAAACTGAGGGAGAGAAGGGGAGGATGCTTGGGGAAAGAGGCAGGGTGACTGCGGAACCCTGCAGCTGGGAGCCAGGAGCACAGCTGCCATACCTCTTCCTCTAGCCCTCCCCACCCCTTCCCTTAATCCCTGTTTGGTCAACACCAGCCCCTCTGTTCCTGCTGGAACAGGCCCCCTCAGCCAGCTGTGGCAGAGAAGCCAGCATTGACCTCTCCTGGTCCAGCAATTCCTTTGTTCAGGATCAGTGAGGTGCCAAGGGTTCTGGACTTGAGAAATACAACCTGTATAGCTCCTTCTAGGTGCTACTCAGTACACAGCTTCTCCTCGAGCTTGAAGTGACAAGTTCCTCATGTGGGTGTTTAGTTTTAATGAACACTGCATGCCTGAATACACTGTCTAGAATTGCTTTGCTTCCTAAATATGGCAAACAAGAGGCTATATTTTGAGGGATGAACATGGATTAGTGCAGAATGTTCAATAGAGGAAGTTTCATTCTCAATTGTAAAGAAAGGCTAGCAAATCAAATGAGACCATTGAATAGAAGCATTTGATACAGTATTGTAATTGGATGTTGGAGAAGAGGCTAACTCAGTCTGGTATCCCAAATTATACAATGTCTCCAGGAACATTATCACAGTACCCCTAATAAGCCTGAGGCTGATATAGCTATGTCACATCAGTTTCATAGTCAATAGTATAGAAAGGCATGATGCAGCCAGCTGCACATTTGACTGTCTTTCATTGCCTTACAAAATGGATCCAATGCTCAATTTTTAGTTGAATAAACTGGAGATGATCTTTGAGTATGCAGTCAGGAGAAATATGAAATCTCAACCTTCAGGATTGTAGTCAAGAGAGCCACTGTGCCTTTATTGCTATTAGCCTCAATTCCCATTATCTTCATTGGAAACCGATGAGTCTGAACATTGCACAACATGCTGAGGATCAGACAAGATAAGACACCTTGTGTATTTCATGTAAGTATCAATTTCAATATCTCAGAAAGATTTATGGAATTATTTAAATAAAATTGGAAAATGATAATCAAGCTTGAATTTGAAAGTAGAGGAATAAATTAGATCAATTTATTTTTATGGCTGGTTATTGATAGTGGTATAACTGTATGTTAAGGATTAAATAAGTTACCGGGTTTGCTAATTGATCACAAAATGTATCAGAAATATTTACAGAAGTTATAAGATGCTTGGGACTGAAGCAACTATGCTTGGCAATGAAGAAAGAAATGAATTTGCTATGAATAAGGCTGCTGTTCTGCATTCAGATGTGTAAGTTTAATGCTGATAAAAACCCCACTCAAGCAGTACAACTACAATATAAAGATTAAAGTTACATGGTAAAATAAAGCACTTTGTGTCATGGTTCATGTATTTAGATTACTATTGTAAGAAGAAAGCTGAAAATAAGATGAAAATATATGCTAGGTAATGAACTATATGTTATCGTAGATTGTTTGAATAGTTAGGGACAAAAAAAGATTTTGCAGAGACCTTGTTAGGAAAAAGAGAGAAATATTTGAATGTGTTCACAGCACTAATGTGGGGCCTTGCCTACACAATACCATAGTGCAATTGTGTTTGTGATCACGTCGTATTGTATGGGGAGGTAAAAAATTGGAAATATTGTGTTGTATGGGTTATTCAATGTGTTTTCTCTTTTCTTGGTTTGTCTTTGAACTTGCAAGCAATTTAGGCCAGGGGCAGTCTTTCTTTTGTCACTTGCAAAGGACAGAACAATTGTTGGTTCGTACAAAATAACAAATAGTCATAGCAAAGTTGAAAGTGCACATGAAAAGCTATAGTAGACACCAGAGCTCTGCAACCTGATACAAACCCAGTGGGACCCAGCCCAACTATAAGTGTTGTCATCAGTTCAGCTGGGAAAAACAAGTAGACCCATTTGGGGCTGGTTTGGCTCCCCTCGACATACTCATGGAGATGCCATGGCCACTGCTGTGTTCCTCAATTCCATCAGCCCCTGACAACTTTCTACACTGTATGTACTATGGAATGACTTTGCCAAGGAATTGCAACACCCCTCACACTGCAGCACAGAGTGCAGCAGGTGTACCAGACAGCAGGTCACACAGCCACTGTTGCACCCTTTGGGCTTGAGGTGGAAAGTCAAACCAATAGACAGGTGGTGGTGCCTATACAAGTTTGGGGTTGGGACAAAAACATGGGCGTAGTTGGGGAAGGATGGTGAGGCACTGTGGGGGGGAGAGGCATAAGGGTTATATTTCACTGCCTCTCCTCACCCCTAATTTGTAAGAACACAGAGCTGCCCTGGACTTGCTCTTCTTTGCCTATGATGGATGGGAGGAAAGAGAGCTCAGTTGTTCTCATGCTGCTCCTCACCCCCAACATGTTTCCAGCTCACTCAGTGAGTCCCTCTCCTGGAAAGTCAGTTCCAGGCAGGGAGTGGAGTGGGTGGGACAAAGTAGTGACTTCTGTTGCGTGAGGGAGAGTGGCTGCTCTCGTTCACTGACTGTACAGAAGGATGCCGCCTCCTGGGTCCTAGTGTTGGTTGTTTTACACTTCTGTGTATGCTGGGATTCCTGCATGGCACCATCCCATATTCTGTCACACAGTGAGTGCCAATGGTGGAGTGGGGTGGGGAAGATGGAGTTGGAACAGTATGGGCAGTGGGAAAAGTATGTGGGAGGAAAAAGAGGGAAATGGGGCACAGGACAGTGGTAAAAGAAAGGGGGGGGAAGAATGGGGAAAAAGATGGAAATGGGAACGTGGGAAGGAAGAAGTAGCCCAGCATGTAGCAACCCCAGCAACTGCAGCAGCTGGAGCTCCCCTGTTACGCAGGCCCACCCACACAATATAGCTGTTAATGTTTATAGTGAAAAAATAAATTGACCCTCTCTGGCTTTGTTTGGGTGGGCTTGTTCCAGTTCAGCTCTGCTCAGGCTTACAAAATACTCCAAGAAGTTTTCTAGTTGGCAGTTGTCAACTTGTAGAATTGTTGCTTGTTCAGAGAGGCAGAGTAGAGGAAAGTAATGGGAGAAAATCATTGTTATTGCTTTAGGCCCCAGGTTAGCAAATAATGCTTAATTTTATCTATGAGAAACTCCACTGAACTCAATGGGTATACTGATCATTGAACTCAATGGAACTACCCAAGTATGTAAAGTTAAATGATTCACTGCCTAAAACTGTTACTAGATAGTTGTTTTAAATTGTGCCAGATTTCCTACAATCAAGTCATATGGTTTTATACTTATGAATATATCCATTTTACATGTGCCTTATTTTAAAATAATATATTTTAGGACAGTTTCTTAAGAATTCAAAAAATGTATTAGCTTCATTATGGTTTAAATAATTTAGGTATGGTTGAAATTTAAATGGCAATAAGAATCACAATAAATGTTATTTAGACCATTAAAAAGACTTGCAAACTTAAAAGGCAATTGCTAAACTGATCACTTTCCTGCCTGTAATTTTGCAGAATCAGAACTCTTAGGGTGTGTCTAGATAGGCAAGTTTTTGCGCAAAAGCAGCCGCTTTTGCGCAAAAACTTGCCAGCTGTCTACACTGGCCACGAGAATTTGCGCAAGAGCACTGACGCTCTACTGTGTGAAATCAGTGCTTCTTGCGCAAATACTCTGACGGTCCCACTCAGGAAAAAGCCCTCTTGTGCAAATGTTTTTGCGCAAAAGGGCCAGTGTAGACAGGCAGCTAAGACGTTTTGCGCAAAAGCAGGCTAAACGGAAAAAAGCCCTGCGGACGCTTGGAGACTCCGTAGCCACAGTCAGCTCCCTGGACTTCCTGGTAACCCGAGCCCCCTTAAAGCAGACGCAGGCTGCTGAGCTCACGTGGCAGGAGCCTTCCTCAGACCTCTGGCCAGAGGTCTGCCACGTGGCCCCTGCTGTCCAGCAGACACCCCCCAGGCACGATGGCAGCTCCAGGGGGGGATCAGCCACCCGCACCCCCAGCGCAGGAGGCCCCCAGGGCCAGAAAAAGAAGGGCCCCATCCTGGTCCTGGGGGAGCTGGAGGCCCTGCTGGATATGTGGCAGGAGGAGGAGGCCCTCCACCACACCCGCTCCCGGCGCCAGAACGCGGAGATCTTTGCCCACATGGCCCAGGCGCTCGCCCACTAGGGCCATCCAGCCCGGACCCTGGAACAAGTCCGGGCAAAAGTCAAAGAACTGCACCTGGGCTACGTCCGAGCCAGCGAGGGCCAGGGGGCAGGAGCCGACACCTGCCCCCACTACCGGTGGCTCCAAGCCATCCTGGGCCAGCCAGCCCCGCAAGCCCTGGACATCCCGGTGGACAGCAGCATGTGCCCCCCCCCGTCACCAGGACCACTGAGACGGGGGAAGGAGACATCCCCAGCAGTGCGTCGGAGGACGAGGCCAGCACTGCCACCCTGCAGGCCCCCTCCAGCAGTCCCAATGTCTCCCATGCATCCTCGGAGACCGGGGAAGGATCCACCGGTGAGTGTTGCACTTTGCACTCACAAGGGCAGGGGGGGGGAGCCAGGCACCCGGAGGGAGGAGGGGGAGAGCACGTTACTCAGGCCACATGAGTTGCACGGGCTGTGTAACATTAGGCAGTAAGCAGCACGCACAACCACGTACAGCCTGGTGACCGAGCAGCATGTGTCTGCGGCAGGCAGCTCCAGGGCACGCCTGGGACCGTGCTGCTCACACACATCCAGCGGGACCAGGGGAAAGGGTGGATGCCGTTGGAACCAGCCAGGGCCCCAGGGGCTCAGGCCAGAGCCCACACCTCCGCAAGGGTGCAGCACACAGAACGGCACACTGTCCCATGCCTGGCTGTGAGGCACAGCCAGCTGCTTCTGGGAAAACCGCAGCAGCACAGACCATGAGCGTGGCCCCCACTGAGCCCCTCGCCTGCTCCCGGTGCCTTGGCTGGCCCCCCGAGGGAAGTCCCCACTGCAGCCACACATGTCCCTGGGCTACTTGTGTGAGGGCTAGCGGGAGGGGGAGGGGGGAAGCGCTCGGGCTGACCCTAGGGCCGCCTGAGTTTTGCTGCAAGGATGGTACACTCCCCAGTCACTATCTCCTGGTTCCATCCAGGAGACATCCCACATGATGGGGATCTGAGAGCCCAGACCACGTCTGCCAGATGTGCTCCCAGGCACTGTGTGGGGATTCATCTCACTCCCTGTCAAACACCATTGATTAGCCCAAAGCCTCACAGCCTCCACTGGCAGGGAGTTCCACAGGTTAACGCAACACAAGCGCCCTCCCACCCTCCACGGGGCCAGGACACAGACTGGTGGTTAAAATACATGGAGGAGGTCCCTACTCCAAGGGCGGTCCTCTATGCAAACATACAACACGGGGGGGAGGGGAGGTAACCAAGTGGGCCCAAGCCACACCACTGTGGTGTCATCTGGGCTCAGGGGTGGGGTGGAGGACATGAGGTGTAGGGACAGTGGCCGGGCTGCCTGACTCACCCATCCTTTCTTCTGTTCCCTGCAACAGGACCAGGCACAAGCCGGGGACCCTCCAGTCTGGCAGCAGCGGCAGCAGCAGCACCCTCAGCCGCCCAATCACCGAAGCAGCGGCTCCGCCACCAGGACCAGCTCCTTCGGCGCCACCTGCAGGCCATCGAGCGCATTGAGGCAGCCATCACTCGGTGCGTGGAGGCGGACCTGCAGTGGCGCCAGGAGGCCTGGGGTGCCTTCCAGGCCCAGTGCGTCCGCATGGCGGATTCCATTGCCACCCTCATCGCCCACATAGGCCATGCCGTCCACTATGGCATGGCCTTGCCCCGTGCCCCCGCCATCCCTCCCTTAGCAGTGCCCCTCGCCCCTCCTGCAATGGCCCCTCCTGCTCCTGTCCCTGTCCCTCCTGTCCCTCCTGCTCCTGCTCCTGCCCCTCCTGCCCACCTCCCCGTGAAGCCTGCCCTGACGCGGCCTGCCCCCCCCATGTGCAGGTCCGCCCCCGCAGGAGCGGTCTCAGAGGCCATCCCTCCCAGGAGTAGCTCCTCCCCCTCCCAGTTCAAGGTCTTCTCCCCTCCCCCTCCCAGTTCAAGGTCTCCTCCCCCTCTCCCCCTTGTAAATAAAAACATACAAGTTTTTCTGTTGAAAACAAAACTGTGTTTGGTGTTTATTGGGAGGTAAGGGGAGGGGAGGGAGTTGTATGGGGAGACCGAGGTGACCCTACTATGGGACCTGTGCGAACATGTCCGTCAGGGCCTCTCGGATGCGCACCCCATCCTGGTGCGCCTGGAGGATGGCAGCTGTGTGGGGCTGTTCATAAGTCTGGCCCTCAGCTGCCATCCATGCAGGGAGGAAGGCCTCCCCACTCCGCTCCACAACGTTGTGGAGCACACAGCACACGGCCACTACCTCCGTTGCATTCCTCTCACCCATCTCGAGACGGGTGAGCAAACAACGGAAGTGGGCTTTTAAGCGGCCGAAGGCGCACTCCACTTGATTCCGGGCCTGGTTGAGGTGGTCGCTGAACCGGGCCCAGTTCTGGTCTGGCCGCCCTGTGTAGGGCTGCATTAGCCAGGGCAGCAGGGGGTAGGCCGCATCCCCGATGATACAGATGGGCATAGGCACATCCCCGACGGTAAACTCCCGCCGGGGGAAGTAGGTGCCCGCCTCCAGCCTGTGAAACAGTCCAGAGTTGCGGAGGATGCGGGTGTCGTGTGCCCTGCCGGACCAGCCCGCATAGACGTCCAGGAAGCGGCCACGGTGGTCCATGAGGGACTGAAGAACAATCGAGCAGTACCCCTTCCTGTTCATGAAATGGGCTGCTCAATGCTCCGGGGCCCGGACGGGGATGTGGGTTGCATCCAGGGCTCCTCCGCAGTTGGGGAACCCGAGGGCAGCGAAGCCGGCCAGCGTAGCATCCACTTTGCGCAGGCGGATCACTCTTGGGAGCAGGACATCGTTGATGGCGTGGACAACCTGCAGAAGGGTGCAGAGAAACATAGGGGAACACAACACATAAGGCAGGGGTGAGTGTGCGCTCCCTTGCCCCCCCCCGTGATTCCCTCTGTCCTCACGTGCACACACACGCACATGCACACACACACCACAGCACCCTCGCCCTACGCCCCTCCCCCCACCAGCAGGCCTGTGCAAGGGATGGACAGCCTAAACCCCTGTGTGGCCCAGCCTGGAGTCTTGGCTGCCCCTGGGCATGGAGTGCAGCACCCTCCCCCCACCCCACTCCCCACTCCCCCTGGGACTTACCTCCATGATGATGACACCGACAGTGGATCTGCCCACCCCGAACTGGTGTGCCACCGATCGGTAACTGTCCAGGGTGGCCAGCTTCCAAAGTGCTATGGCGACCCTCTTGTCGACGGGGATGGGTGCCCGCAGCTGGGTGGTGGCTCTCTGGAGTGCAGGGGCGAGCCAGGCACACAGCTCCAGGAACGTCTGCTTTCGCATGTGGAAGTTCCAGAGCCATTGCTGGTTGTCCCATTGCCCTAGGACCAGCTGGTCCCACCAGTCCGTACTGGGGTCCAGTCTTCACAGTGGCCTCTCCAGCCTGGGGTAGGGATGCCACAGGGACGCCATGGCCTCCCTGGTGAGGGAGTCCAAAGCGGTCTGCGCATTCTGGTCCTGGAACAGGAGGGCACCAGCCTGGAGCACCAGCTGCAGGCACTCCAAAATGGCTGGCAGGGGCCAGAGCAGGCACACGGCCGCCCCTGGCTCCATGGCAGACAAAACAAGGCAAAAGAAAAAAAAACCAGGCGAAAGCACTAGGTGGCAAAAGGCAGTGGTGTCCAAAAGGCAAAACTGCTACAGCTGTCAGTCCCTACAAGAGGTACTAAAGCACGGAGCAGGAGAGAAACAGCTGTCCAGGGAGACCCCTTTAAGCACATATCTCAAAGGAGCTTCAGCCCCCCCCCCCCCCCCCGCACCTGGAAAGGGCTGGTGCCCTTTTGCCCTCTGCAAAATGGTTCTGGGCTTCTGCTTTTGCGCAAAAGTGCGCCACCAATGGAGACGCGCGTTTGCGCAAAAGCGCATCGTTATAACAATAACTCTGTGCCAATCTAGACGCGCTTTTGCGCAAATACTTTTAACGGAAAAACTTTTCCGTTAAAAGCATTTCCACAAAATCATGACAGTCTAGACACAGCCTTATACTCGGTATTATAAATGTATGCTATTTGTCTTACATTGTAAAGTCATTGTCTTCCTTTAAAAATATTCTTCATCGGGCTACAATGTTGTATACAATCCACAATATTACTTTACATTTAGATTGGTCTACAACAGTTGAGTCACTTATGATATGTTAATAAACAAAGTTGTGACTGCTATGCATGAAGACACACATTTTCAAATACTGTAGTTATGTGCAAAAGCATCTGCATGCTTTTGTGGATGCCAATTGAAAATATTAGGTCTTAATTGCCCAGGGATCTAGTGGCTATCCTATTGTCCTTGGCCAGAATTTTTCCTTTCCACACAATTGTTCAGTCGACTACATACCAAATGGAGATCACTCTTCATTTAAGAAGTGGCTGCCTTTTAGCAGTGGTTTACAGCTATTATATTCCAAATATTATTATACTAGAACAATTATCTGCTTGTTCCCCAATCCTCTCTGCCCAGTTTCTTCCCAGTTGCTTGCAGGGTGGAGTGTCAGGAGAGTAGAGACTCCTTCAGGCTTGGGCCCAAGATCACAGAAGCTGAGCAAGGGGCACGGTGGAAAGGTCTTGTTCCAATTTAATACCCTGCATGTCTATGTTAGAGTAAATCTCAATCTGTTAAGTTTTTACAAGTGAGTACTCTCATTTAAAAAAAAATCATTGTGCCTGTGCTAACTGAGATTTCTCAATAGCTCATATCTTGGCCCAATCATAACCAGGCTTCACGGGCATACACAAATATACTTCTGCTCAGAAGCTGTCTACGGGCCATATTTTCTTTGTAAAAGGGAAAGTGTATTTTGCTCACTCTCCTCATTATAATTTATGTCTAGCATAGCGTTAGCATAAATATGCCTTTCACTATTCCAAGTTAGCTTGTGAATGTACATTGCATTATGTTGTGAGTAGTTAGGAGCAGAGCCTGTCACCAACTACAAGTTTGTATAGGGCCTGCCATAAAGGGTTTGAGGCCCCTAAATACTATATACAAATATTGCATAATAATGTTAGTATAATTACTATAATTATTATTAAACAATATCAGCATATACTCATAAATAATGCAGATAGGGAAAATTTAACTTTCCAAATAATCTCACTTTCAATCACTGGGAAATTTCAGCTTCAAAATTGTAAAATGTTGAAAAATAAAAGGGTGTGAGGGCCAGAGGTCTGAATGTAAATTATGCATTAACCATCCAAGCATAATCTTTGTAGAGTGCTTTGGGAGTCAGCTGTGGACTTTCCCTCTGTGCTTACATGTAGACCTGTACATTACTCTAACTGGGACATGAAAATGTTCCTTCTGAAGCACCTGGGCCAGGGAAAGCCAAAACAAACTAATCAAAATAGTTCATAAAGTCCTCATGTCAGGATCCTGATTCAGGGCTCCCAAACTTCAGGTCCTCCAAGTCTGATGGATTGTAGGGGAAATTCAAATTGGTCAGACAAGAAAGAGACGCCACTGTCTCTTTTAAACTGGGTGTCCCTAGCCTTATAGGATTTCTCCAGCTTCTCACTGGCTTTTCCACCATCTATGCACCTTCCTAAACTCATCTTTCTATTTAAATATTCCAAAGGCCTCCTTAATTACTCCTAAGGTACTCCTGGCTGTTGGCTCTAGCCAGTTCCTTAAAGGAGTGGAATATTGCTTCTCATATCTTGACTGCATCAGAAACTTGCCAGGTCTTAGGGTAAATTCTACCTTCTATCCTTGTCTATATTGGAGAGAACATCAGGACAATTTTCAAATGACTTCACTATCACTTTTGGTCCACTCACCTCCTCTTGTTCATATCTTCTAGCTAGAAGGGCACTGCCTGCTTAGCAATCCAAGGAAATCTGCAAGATCTTTGGCGTTATTTTTATTTTCATTACTACCATACACAGAAAACAAGAGTTGTATTCTCCAAAGTCCTATGTAGCTTATTTGGCAAAAACACTCTTTCATAGTCCTCAACACATTGTTGAGTCCAGACTAACTATACATCATGTAAGGTAATCATTCCAGCTGCACTGGAAGTAACCAAGAGCACCTGACTGGCACCATTGGTAACTTGCATAAGGCAGTCTTCTAATCTGTTTGGGTATGTCTATACTACAGCGCTATTTCAAATTAACTTATTTCAAATTAGTTAATTCAAAATAAGCTAATTTGAAATAACACAGCTATACACAAAAACTAATTCGAAATAGCATTTTTCTAATTCGAAATAGCGCATCCACATTGAGTGGACCCTGAATCGAAGGTAAGGCTGGCCAGAACCAGTGCCAAAAGGGCATCAGGGTCAGACGTAGTGTGTGGGGCTGCTGCCTCAGGCTAGCCTAGGTCTGTGCTTAAAGGGCCCCAACCCTCCATCCTGGACAGACAGTTCTCAGGTTTCTGTGCTTGCTGGTCTACCTTGCTGAGGGACAGCAAAGCATTTGTGTCTCGGAATGCTCTGCTTGCCCTCACTTGGGACACCACGGCACTCTGCAACATGGAACCAGACCTACGCCTGGGGACTCTGCTGCATCTCGTGGACACGTTGCCAGCAGCCTGGCTGCACTGTCTGCAGGCTGCCATCCAGGAGGACCATCGAGGGGCTGTCAGGATCCAGGGGGGCCTGCCGGAGAGCTTCCACCCTGAGGAGCGCTAATAGTCTCCCTGGTCTGCCCCAAAGGGGGCTTGTGCCCCATTCCTCCCTCTTGTCCTTCCACTTACCTTTCCCTAGCCCCCCCTTCCTGATGTCAAATAAAATGCACTTCTGTCTCAAAAATACAAACTCTGTTTATTTAACAAAACGGGGGAGGGGGATGAAACTCTGGGGAGATTGGGAAGATGGCAGCAGAGGGGAGGAGAAAGGGTGGGAGAGGGGAGGGGGAAAACTTGGAGGAGGGAGCTGGAAGGGGGAAGCAAGGGGAAGAAGGGGGAGGGGAAGCTCAGCACTCAGGGCTGGGGGTCTCGCCAGGCCAACTGCCTCCCAGCACTGTGGGGGAGGGGGCCTCGGCATCCCCGGGGGGATGGGGAGGAGGGTGCAGAGGTTGAGGCTGGGGGTGTGGAGATTGAGGTGGGGGGTGTAGAGGTTGAGGAGGAAGAGGTGGGAGGGGGGCAGGAGTGGGAGGAGGAACAGTAGCTGGGGGGGCAGCAGGCACAGGACCGGCACGCGGTAGCATGCTCTGCACCAGGGCCTGCAGATAGTGACAGACTGGAACTCCTGGTCATCCTGCACCCACTGGAACTCCTGGTCATCCTGCACCCGCTGCTCCATGATCCGGGTCTGGGCTTGCAGGGCCTTCAGGTGCTGCTCTCAGTACCCCTGCCATGTGGTGGTGGTCCTGCTGAGTCCACGGGTGCGGGGTCATGTCCCGGGCGGGGTGGTACGCTCTGCACGAACAGCTGGTGCGGCTGTAGAGAAAGTGGTCAGTTCTCCCTGGGGACACAGTGGTTGATGCCCAGCCCCCGCTTCGAGATGAGGGTGACCGTGTCCTGCACTGTCAGAGCCGTTGTGCTTGCACAGAGGCCATGGGCGGCATGTCCGGCTCTGCCCGGGAGTGTGAGCTGCCCCGAGACTGCACCCGTGCCCCTGTGCTGTGTATAGTGCAGCCGGGGTGTGGGGGAGATGTCCCCTGCCCCTGTCTAGCGGGGGCATGTGAAGGGAGGGCATTCTTCTGTGTCCCGCCCCGAGGTCAGGAGTGTGTCGGGTCTCTTCACACACACATGTGACTATCGGGCCATGGCCCCTGTGTGGCACGCAGCTGGAGCCACCTGCCCAAGGGTGGCATGGCACATGCCTGCACATGCACAGGTGGCTGCGTGATCCATGGGAGGCATGGCCTACGCGCAAGGTCCCTGATCTTCCTCCCCACCTCCCCCCCGGGTAGGGGACAGTGCTGGCACTTACCTGGTATGGCCTCCCCTCATGACCCTGCCGACTCCGGTGCCAGGACAGCTGGTGGTGGCACCTCTGTTGCGCCCAGGTCAGGGCCCTCAGCTCCTGGCTCGCTGCCCCCTGGGCTGGCGTGGACCGCCCTGCCCCCCAGAATTCGGTCGAGGACAGGGAAGTAGGGACAGGTGGCAGCCCCTGCTGCAGCACTGCCCCTGGTGGCCTTGGTATACGCCTGCCTGAGCTCCTGTACTTTCAGGTGCACCTGCTCCTGGGTGCGCCTGTGTCCTGATGGTGGCATTCCTCCGACTGGTGCAGAGATCATGGACCTTTGGGGCCTCCCCCCACACCTCAATGAGGTCCGTGATCTCCGCACCAGTCCAGGTGGGCACGCGCCATCTACAGCCCCTGGCTGGCCCCTGGATTCTGGGGGACTGGGCGGGGGACGGCTGGCTGCCACTGGCTGCAATTGTGTGGACACTGGGTGAGGGGCTGCGTATGCTGGCGTGCCTGGCTCTTGCACGTGCCCAGTGGCCAGACTCTACCCCTTTAAGGGCCCCAGGGCTGAGGGAGAGGAGAGGAGTTTTTCTGGTTGTACCCAGAGTGGCCACAAGGGAAACTGGGAAGGGCTGGAGGCCCCCTGTTTCAAATTAAGTGTCTACACAGCACTTAATTCGAATTAGCTATTTCGAATTTGGTGTTACTCCTTGTAGAATGAGGTTTACCAAATTCAAAATAAGCGCGCCACTATTTTGAATTTAATTTGAAATAGCGGTTTGCATGTGTAGACCCTATTGAAGTTAATTTGAAATAACGAATGTTATTTCGAATTAACTTTGTAGTGTAGACATACCCTCAGTGAACAGCCTCCCAGGAAACATTAACAGGAACGTGTTTCATCGTCCATCCAGCCCTAACTACCTGCTTGGGTTTTGAATGACTACAAACTGCATTATTTTTCCAGTGCTCTTCAGAAAAGGACTTATGAGAACCCATTTTCTATCCAGGAGTTGAAACTGAATTTGAACTGAGGTAGCTTTAACAAACTCTAGAACTTGAGAACAAACTGCTTGAGAATAAACTTAAAAACCAACAAATTGTCTTGCAACACCTTAGAGACTAACAAAAAATGTAGATGGTATAATGAGCTTTCATGGGCACAACCTGCTCCTTCAGATGAATGGAGTTAAGGGTCCAGGGGACAAATAAATAGCAGAGAAAGAGAGGGGATGGGGAGGGAAAGAGAAGGAAAAATGTATTGTTAGTTAGAGTGTCCATGGTAAATGAGGCTGATAGAGTGGATTCTAAGTACTCTAAGTATTGGTGCTTGGCTTTTTATGTCATTATGGTGTGGAATGTAGTCGGCCATCCAGTTAAGGTCTTTGTTTAAACCTCTATTGCAGGTGTCAAACTTGTAAATAAAATCAAGTTTTGCAGCTTCTCTCTCCAGCTGTTTCTTTAAAATTACCTTGTAATAATATTGTCACCTTTATATACATTAGTGAATGACCGGACAAGTTAAAATGTATTTCTGTGTGCTACCATTTTGAATATCTAATTTGTGTCCATTAATCCTTTGTCATAGAGACTTTTCAGTTTGACCAATATACAGGGCAGAGGGGCATTGCTGGCACTTGATGGTGTAGATCACATTGGTGGATGTGCAGTTACATGAGCCTCTGATGAGGTGGCTTATGTGGTTAGGTCCTATGATTATGTTGCTTGTATAGATGTGTGGACAGAGTTGGCACCAGAGTTGATTGCAGGGGTGGGTTCCTGGGTGAGTATGATGGAGGTGTGCTGAGTGGTTACTGAAAAGAATTTCTTTGAGGTTAGGGGGTTGTCTGTCAGCAAGGACTGGCCTGTCCCCCAAGGCCTGAGAGAATAAGGGGTCATTTTCCATTGTAGATTGTTAATGCGCTGGAGGGGTTTAAATTGGGAGCTGTAGGTGATGACCAGATGGTGGCTGTAGGAAATGATGCTCCAGAATGAGCTGCAGAAAATGACAAAGCATTGGCTAAACATGTAGAAAAATACTTACATGAGACTTACAAGCCTGCAGCTCTATACAGGAAAAAATGAGCAAGAAGCTATGAAACTCAGATAGGAAGAAAAAAACAACTTAGCTCCTGTAACAAGTTTATGCACCAGAAGGGCTATATGATGCTTCCAGAAGAGACAGAGATACACTATGAGCCCTTGTGTCTGCAATGAGATAGAAAACACAGAAAAACTCACTAGAAGGCTGGTATTTAACCAGGTGAGGGAAGTGATGACTTGAACGATCTAGCAGACATTTAAAAGGCAGATGCGTACCATCTATCAAAAGACGGCACTAATATGACAGTTGTGTCTAAATTGAAAACTCTGATTCTTCAGGGGCAGACCCAATTTACATGCTCCTCCTAGTGAAAATCAAGCCTTAGACAGACATGACTAGACATCTTTGTGTATTACAATCACATACATTCATACTGTAATTACTTAATTACAAGCTGTCAGAAAATCATTGAAGTTATTTATAACATGTTTATAATTACATAATTTGGCATATTACAGTTATAAAAAGAGTACACAATAATTGGACAGAATTAGTTTTCTCAGTTTTCATGAAAAAAGGTTTTACAATTAAGAAATGAGGATAAATGTTTAGTTCTTCCTAAGTACCAATGTGTTACTTCAAATCAGACCGAAAAAAACCATAGCCGGACTACTCTGAACAATGCTCGTGCTTACGTTATGTGGGGTCAGAGTCTTTAATATTTGTGAGATGACCTTCAAATGTATGTTGTCCCCTTATTTTTACATTTATAATTTTATTTAAAAAAAAGATAGCTCCTGAAAAATGAATCACTGAATAATGTGCATGTCAAATCCTCCTCCACTGTGCACTCACCAGGCTAAGTTGTATCTTCCTCATAAGGAGGGACTGAGATAAAAACTGCAGGTGGGAGGAACATGAAAAGTTTGCAGACTGGACTTTGACTGCAATCTGTCCCTCTTGAATACATTTCTATTGACATCGATGGTGCTCCATAAAGGGCATGTCCGCGTTGCAACAGGAGGTGTGATTGCGAGCCTGGGCAGGCAAAGAATACCTACTGTGAACAAAAGTATAAAGGATGGCCCATTTGTTAGGGTGCCAGAGTCTGGAGACTTGGGCTTAGTTCCTTCTTCTGCCATAGACTTCTTGGGTAACATATAACCTCTCTTTGTGCTTCAGTTTGCCTTCTGTAAAATCAACAAAAGGGCTCTTGGGTACCACACAAGGGCCTTGTGTGGATTCATATATTGAAGATTGTGAGGTGCTCAGTTACTGTCATAATAATGTCCATATAAACACCAGAGAGATGGACTCAAAAAAGCCTAATTCTTCAACAGTTCATCATGCTGGATAGTACTTTCACAAGCAATCCTATTTCTTATCTGGTGTGAAGAAGAGGTGCTAAGTCCAGCTCCCAGTTATGTAATGAACAGACATGACGTGAGGAATAAGTGAGCAAAAAGATTAGGTAAACTACACTATACAGTACTGTAGACCCACAAGATTTTTTTGCTAAATTAAACCAGGAAAGCCCTACTTCTTTCTCTCTATGCTCTTTGTCCTTCTGACAGGAAAAGATAGAATGTCAGTGAGTTAAAATCACAGTTTAAGAATTAAAAGAACAGAAAACTGAAGTGCTTATGCAACTGGTTCTATGGTAGGATGAAAATGCTCCTTCTCTTTCTTGAGAATGGTGGATCTCTCTACTTGATGAGACAATGGCTGGAAGGATATAGTCCTTTATTCATATTCCTTTCTATGATATGCTTTACAAGTTTTCATATAAGCTTCAATTAAATATCCTAATGATATATACTACTCTTAAATTGAATTAGCCTTTCCCTAACAGATATCAATTATTGCAGTAAATTAGCACAAATAGTAGAAAATTAACCAGCCGTATTATTAAATTTTTGTTTGAGATTTTTCTCCTTCAGAATGTCAGAATAATAATGCACATAAAGGAAAAATGAGCATCCATGTAAGCTTCCTTTCTATTTTTAAAATGCATATTGCATGAGCTTTTCTCTTAATCAAACACAATGTCTGATTCTTCTTCCGCTAATGTCAGTGGTAAAAATATCATTGACTTCTATACTGCATTTTCTTTCATTAACCACAGATATTATGACTGTCCTTGGCATGAGGGTTTTTTTTTTAACTGTGATACAAAATATAATAATGTGGGGAAATACTTATATAGGGCTCCAAAACCTCATGAAGTTTTCCTCAGGGAGTTTCTTTTGTATTCTTCTTTTGGTCAAGGTTTGCCTCTTCTTTCAAGTAGCCTGGATTTCAGTACCCTAATCCTGCAAGACATGTTTCCTCTGTCTCCTTTTTAGGTCTGAACTTCATGTTTCACATTTGTGTCATGAGACCTGTTTCATTGCTCTAGCACTCTTCTCTATTTACCATGATCATGAGTCTCATCCTTGACAGCCTTCATGATGGAATTGGGATTGAATATTGTATGGATGGCCAATTCATAAAGCTCTAACACCTCCAAACCAAATCAAAGATACAGAGAACTGGCATCACTGAAAATACAGATGACTGTATTATCCTTGCACTCAGAGAGGCTGATCTTTATGGCACCCTATTTTTCTTTTGCAGATGTTTATCACAGTCTGGGTCTTTCTCTCAATATTAGGAAAACCACGGTACTCTACCAGTCCTCTCCTGCCTAAACAACTCTTCATAATCAAAAAATCACCATCAGTAGAGAACCCTTGAAAAATGTGGACTACTTTCCATAACTTGGCAGACATGTCTCTGAAACATCCAGTATTGACACAAAAAACAAATACATGATCCACTATACTAACACATACTTCAAGGATAGAGATCGGCAAACAGTTACCAAGACCTTGGTTTATAAGGCAGTTCTTAACCCCACTCTTCTCAATAGATGTGAAACCTGGGTACCTACAGATGATATCTCATGGCCGGAGTGGTTCCCAGCAGCACTATCTCAAGATCAGCTTGGAAGACCAATGCACTAACAGCATATTCTCTCTGCAGCCAACATCAGCAGGTCATGAAACACTAACTGTACTGGGGAGGCCACTATAGACATATGACTAAAACTCACCTTCTGAAACAAGTTCTTTTTTCTCAGTTAAGTCAGAGAAGAAAGTCTCAGAAAGGGCAGCAGAAGCCTTTCAAAGACACACTGAATGTGCACCTTAAAAAGGGAAGCATTAACCCCCAAAATTGGAAGGACTTAGTGGAGAACTGAACACAGTGGTGCTATACCATACACCAAGCGTCAGTGGACTTTGAGGAAAATGGATATGCTCATGAGACAGAGGAGCAGCAGAGAAGGAAAGAAAGGAGTCAGCACTCCAGCCAACAACTATGTCTCCTTCAAGATCACATCTGTTATTTCTGTGGGCCACCTAAAAACTCACCAATGAACCAATGATCAGCTACATAGAAATGAAGGCTTAAATGCTGGACAGCTTCATTTGAACTAGAAGGTTGCTTCCAATGCCTGGGAAGTGAGTGGCAACCTTTGGAATTGAAGACTGGGAAGCTATAGGGGATTATGGGATATCAGTAGTGAACTCTTCACAACCAAGTCTGGTGACCCAAACTTACACTGCATCTGCAATAAAAAATGCCAAGTCTGTGACCCATGGGACAGTAGGACTTGGCTTTTGACCTTGCCATCCTGAGCAGGATCTGGAGACCTGCTTCTTGAAGATTTTTGCCCCAAGTCTGACTAATTTTTGTATGGATAGACAGGGGGCTTGAACTTGAGCCTTAGTTACAGCCCAGGCTTAATGTGGTGCGTAATGTGGTGGGTAAGAGTATGTCTACACTGAAGTCAGAGGTGTCATTGCAGCTCAGGATGGCGTACCCATACTGACTTTATCTAGTTAGAATGTCTAAAAATAGAAGTGAAACTCAGCAGCATAGACCTCGACGTTGACTAAGAATGTAAACATGTACCCAAGTTCTGGGCAGGCATGTACAGCCTATGCTGAAGCTCGCAGCACAGTGATTCAATGTTATTTTTTTACAATATTATTGCACTTCATGTGGGCATATATATACAGCTAGACTAGAGCAAGCAGAGGTAAGCCTGCATAAACTATAGTGATACCACCAACTGCAGTGCAGGCATACCCTAACTATGCAGTACAATCGTGTTCATGTCTTAATGCTAGCAAATTATTAAATATTATATAAAGGCTATATTGTACACATTATAAATACAAACTCACAACTGTAGGGTGAATCAGTCATTCACATTCTCATTGTTTTACTTCTATTCTGATCTTCTCTTTAATTATATAATTATTTTAATTTTATTATACAATTAATTATACAGTTTTCACCATAGCATCCATTGTTGCCTTTGCAAAACATCCATTGTCAAGTATCCTGAACATTTTCTTTAAATTATCAATAGTGTCATTTTTCAAAAGCTGGTAGTTAACAATTAACATTGAAAATATTTTAAATTAGGTGAATGATAATCTGAAAGTTGAAAGGCAATGACTAAAAATTAGATTGTTTTACATTTGTAAAGTTGATTCAAAATGCTAATGCCTTCATGAGGGAAATTGTTATAAGTCAGATCCAAATGGAAATAAAGTAATGCATTTTGTTTTAATAGAAATCATAAAAAGCTGTCATTTACTTAGCAGTAGTTACCATTAAGAGATTTGCTGCTTCCTTTTTTGTTGTTGAAATGCTTTAGACTCATTATTTGCACCTTCTTTGCTTCCTTCCAGGAGGAGGGTTCATTAATGTGCATAATTACTGCAGTTCAATTGAGTAGAACTATTTATTTTATAAATACCAGGTTTATAAAGTGCCAATTAGCAAAGTCTAAATAAGACAAAGATATCTGACTTGAAACTGTTATCTGTAAAATGTGCGATATGTTCTTATTTATAATCAACTTTAATGATGGTTATAAATGTTCATTTTGCTAATTCAGCACCGAGAAAAAGCATTATAGCCAGGTCCTTATTAATTTACTATGGATCAACAAGAATGAGTTATAAACACATTTCATAGGGATTTGAATGCAAGGGAAGACTACAAAACCAAAGAAAACATATTTGCAGAATTATTTCCAGGTTTGGAGTGTTTTCCTTTACAGGCTATAAATCTGCTGAATGGTAAGTATTCTACAGGCCTCTATATTCTGGAAAATTTTAAAATCATGTAGCTGAACCAGTTTTAAAACCAGTTCAAATTTTGCCCACATATAAATAAAAGGCAAATTCTGTCATTAAATACTTATAGGAATATCGTTCCTAATTAATCCAATTGGAATTGCATGGTCAATTCTGATAGAAGAATTATCAAAGGGTATTCATTATTATTGTTGTTATTTATGGTAGTATCTCGAGATCTCAGTCAAAGACAATGCCCCGTTTTAATAGGCACAGTTCACATAATACAATTAAAAGGCAGTTCCTGCCTCAAAGAGTGGTGCCATAGTCTACTAGTTTAGGGGTTGAGTCTAACCTGTAATTACTCTGGTGAGTCTAAGATAGACCCGCCACTCATCCACATTTTATAGAACGCCTCCTGCAGCCTCAGAGATAGAGAAGCTTCACCTGGTGAAACTAGAGAAAGCAAATCCTTGACCCCTTTTGTTTCCTCCCATTTTGGGAATCCAGTTACTTCTTCATCTTCAGCAGAATGGGTATGTTGCTGTTTGGCTCAACAGAGGGGCTCATTATAAGCCTATTGGCCCACACAAAGGGAGTAATTATAAGACCTTTCCTCTGTCTGGGGGGTACCTTTGCACCCTGGGAAAAATGGCAGCAAGAAGGCAGGCATCCGAGGAATGTGCCATGGCTACACATGGCTGTGGTAAGCCATATAAAGTTGGGCATGCTCTGGAGCATCAGGGTAATGAGCAGGTTCTAGGCCATAGAGGATTAGGGGAGTTCTCCCCACTGTCAAAGGTGGGAAGGGCTGGACAAGTCAGGCTAGGGGAAGAGGGTCCTAACACACTGACCTGGAAGAGAGCCCCTGAAACTGGCCTGTGGCAGCAGTGGATGAGTGGGTCCTGGAGGGGAGAGGAGTTGTTGATAAAGCCCTATAAAGAGAGAGTGACAAACAGAGTGTTTAAAAATATATACCTTATTCTCAACAGGCTCTCCAGCTAAGTATGTCAAATAGGCTAATTTCTTGTAGTCATTATGCTCAAAGTAGGAAAGGGGAAGGAAGCTTAATTCCACTGTAGGAGAAACTAAAGATTTCAATTTTTCATGAAAATGAGGAAATCCTGACACTCACAAAACCTTACATGGACATAGAGCATCCTTTTCACAATAAAAACGGGTATGCATCTGTCACATGGAACACAGAGGGTGAGCAGAATGCTGAAATCCCATCCAGAAAATCCTGAGTCTCTGCATGTCATAAAGCTCAGGATGGTTTGGTGAGGCAAACCTGAGGAGAGTTAAGGCAGGAGTTACATAGGAGTTACACAGTTGTTCTACTAGGTACTCTAGTCCTTCTCAGTTGGAAAAGGGTTTTGGCTAAAATGTTCAAACAGTAACATCAATAGAACAATAGAATCCTCAGGCAGACAGTTTCATCTTTGCCCCATTAGAAACCCTGTTATTTGGCTTAGAATTTTTGATAAGTATATTCAAATTAACTTCTTGACCATTGTGTGTGTTTAATACAACTTGCTAGGACTTCAGATAGGAAATAGACACTAACAGAGATTATGGAAGCACTCAAAAAACAACATGACCACGCAGATAAATTATGTTATCTATAGAAATAAAATCTTATTCTTCATCAACAGATCAGTTTTTCCTAACTCTTCATCCAGGAAAAAATTTAGGCCACGTCTACACTGCAGAGTTTTTGCACAAAAATGGCCATTTTTGCACAAAAATTAGCAGAGCAGCCGCACTACAAGCACGTTTTTGTGCAAGAAAAAGTAAAGTAGATGGTCAGAAGACAGGGCTTTTTGTGCAAGAGTTATTTCTCTTTCTACGAGGAAGAGCTCTTGCACAAAAAGGCATGTGTGGATGGACAACAGAGGTTTCTTGCACAAGAAACCCCTATTGGAAAAATCACAGGTGCTCTGATGGCCATTCTGTGAATGGTCATCAGAGCTTTCTTGCGCAGGAGCTTCTATGGCAGTGTGGATGTGCTCTTGCACACTAACTTTTTGCGGAAGATCTCTTCCACAAAAAGTTCTTGCACAAGAAGCCTGCAGTGTAGACCTAGCCCCCATCCAAACAGAAATGAATACTCCTTTTTCTTCACCCCCGACACCCCTGCCAGAGAAACAACCTGACAGAAAATCAGTTGTACTTATGTAAAATGGAAACAAATGTAATTAAATTTCACAAAACAATAGTTTGAATATGACCATAATAATAAGAAGTGAAGATTTCAGATCACAATGCAGGGCTTTAGTAAAAATAGTAAGCCAATTATGTGGCATCCTGATGGCAAATATCCATCTAACAATCTATTTTAAAATTATGGCAAAATAAGCTGTTTTCTGTAAGAGATATTATAAAGGTTAAAAACATTTCACATATTGATCCTCTTCAGAATAAAATAAAACAAAATAAATACATAAGCAGATAAGAAGTTGGATGTTAACATAGTCAAACACATACTTCCCTACCTATACTCCACCTTAGTTCCTTTGATGAAGTGGCTTTTACTCACAAAAGCTCATGATTCTGTATATTTTTGTTAGTCTCTAAGGAGCCACGGCACTACTCATAGTTTTTACTCTTTTAACCTAAAATTCAGTTACCTAGCACTCTGTAGCATTTCATACCGTTGATCCTTGATCTTGCTGTTCTGTCTCAGATGTGATAGTGGATAATCGGATTGAGCTGCAGTGTAAGAGAATGTCTGGGCCAAATAATAGTTACAACGTGAAGGGAGTCTAAACATTTTCAACCAGCTATTATAAAAATATCTATGTCTCATTTTCTAATGGGACTAACAATCGTGCTGTTGTTACAAAGATGAAGCTGCACTGGCAGGAGTGCAACAAATGGGAGATCTCTCCAATCATGGTAGTACAAACAGTCCTACAACAGTCCATTTTTGAAGGGTGAAGAGAAATCAGAAGGAGAGACAGGAATAGTCTGTATATTTATTAAAATAGTGTATGGAATAGTTTTCTCTTTCTGATTTGATTCCATTCAAATGCCATAGCATTTCTAAATAGGAATCTAGAAAAAAAAATAGGGCTTTTACCAGAGGGGAGATACAAAAACCATGCTGTCTTGCAGAATCTTTTTTTCTTTATGGTGTGTTCATTTAAAATAAAAGTTATTTTACACTGAAATGTAGCTTATTTTTGGATATGGAAAAATTACCAAACTAAACTCTTAATGAAACAATAATTAACTGTGCTATCTATTATGAGTAATTAAAGTGAATTGTTTTAAATGCATCTAAATTTTACAATTTGCATGTATGAATTTGCCTGTGCTTGGAGACAGAAAGTAGACTTGTCACTTTTTTATTTTCATGATCTAGCAAAATGTAATAATGTAGCTGTCAATCACAACTTAAACTCAACTCATTTCACCAATTGCATTTCAAAAGCCTCACAAAATCCTTTTTATTACTATTAATCTTAAATAAAAAGTAATTTGAGCTTCCTCCCATATATAGTAATCAATAAGCTGTTTCACACTTACATAAATGTACATGGCATGGATGTTTTCATTTTAAATACAACAATCGAGTATTCTGTATTATGTAAACGTAAATCAGTTACTGTGAATAATAAGCTTACATTAGATAATGGTAGGTATTATCATAAGGAGGTTTAACTTACAAATGTATGTTTATTTAAGTACACATATATAATTTTAATTAGCTTAATATAAAAATATATTTCTGTGTCTTGTTCCACATTCATAATCTTTTTCACTACACTTTTAGAACACGTGGGTTAGTCTTTGCTCTAAATAGTTGAATTAAATAAAAATAAGGTAGGATCATTTGTCTGATGCTATTACCCAGTTTCCATTACTGCCTGATGTGTCACTACAGTGTCAATCCATATAATTTTAATATATAAGGTTTAAATGGTAAAGAAATAATGCTCACACAAATATTTAAAGTTGGAGGTTTGGAGACAGTCACATGAAGTTATCCAATATCTATTCAAAGACAAAATACTAATCTAATAAATTATTTTGTATATTATCAAGGTAGTAAATTCAATAGATATACTTATTTATTCGGCTCTTTTATAGTATTTTTTAGCATAGGAAATGAAAAAGGAATTGTGAAGCTCTGTAATTAAACTGAATTTTAATAGCGCTCTGAACTTTCAGTAGTTGATAACTAAATGTGAGAATGAGGAAAAAATAGTTTAATTTGTACCCAGCTATTAACTCAATGCAGGAGATGCAGTCCAGCAGAATTGAGAAAACAATAGTGATTCATGGCATAGTATATTAAAAGGCATGATGAGGACTACAAGTGTTCATATTGTCTGCAAATGCTATACACTGCAGGGTAACACATAATTTCTTCAGAGGTGGTTATTACAGCTGTTCTATGAGAATGAGAAAACAGCAACCACCTCTTTAGAAACATTTTAGGGAACCACAATAATTGACCTACTATACCAACAGATTCCAAAATTATGCTTGGATTAAGAGGTGCCCACATTTAAAGAAACACCTCTTTAATTGCTGCGTTGAATACTAAAATCAAAGAGTCAATGATTTTTCATGGATGAATATGGTCAGCCGAGTTTACAATTATCTTTTTTTGGATCTCTGCTGGTAATGCTCTATCTGCAATCATCAATGAGAGACAGATAGACAGATTTAAGTCTTCTTTTTTGGTTGATGGCTCATTACTTCCCAACCTTAATAAATTTTATTTCCCATTTTGAAATATACTCATTTTTTAGAATGTTTTCTCTTTCTAAAGATGTACAAGGCCTCCATCACTGAAAATGCTGAACACCTCTCTGGTATTTAAAAATAGAAACAGTAATACGATGAGTCTCAATTACTTTCCATTCTTTCCCAATCTGGACTTTGTCTACACTGCTGACTTTTGCCAGCAGAGAGTATTCAAATCAAGCACCGATTAGCATTTTGTTGTGCTTCATTTGCATAACCTATTTAAGCTGTTTTTGCACAAAGGGTTTTTGCGCAAAAACAAGCAGTGTGGACGTTTCCTTTTTGTGCAAAAAGGGGGTTTTGCTCAAAAAGGGGATTTTGAACAAAAAGGAAATGTCCACACTGCTTGTTTTTGCAAAAAAAGGCTTGAATAGATTATGCAAATGAAGCATGACAAAATGCTAATCAGCACTTCATTTGCATACTCTCTGCCGGCAAAAGCCAGCAGTGTAGACATAGAGTTAACAGCGCTCTCTCTGTTCAGAATGTACTAAGGATTCTCAGAGAAAGGTTGAAAGGATGAATTCTTAATTACATTCTGAAGATGAAGAAGTTATGGCTATTATTTATATTGCTTCTTCTGATACTGAGTTCTAGTCTGTCTCCAGTTGTCATGTGCCCCTCTGTTATGGTCAACAGATTTGTAGTTACAGGTGTAACTACAGATGTAAGTTCAGGTTCATCATGGTCAGAGACAGAATGATAGGGAAGTATCTTCTATCTAAAGCTATTCTGCAAGGGGCTTTCAATTTCATGTTTTAACTCTTAAACTGAAATTTCTATTCAAGAGGGTGCTAATGCATAGAGGAGAGGTGATTAACAAATAATCATTTATTATTTAGAAGATGAGCTAACACATGTAGTGTAACTGGAACTTTTCCATGATATATCATAATTCAAAGACCCAATTATCCAGTTTTATTTTGCAAGAATTGCAATAGTAAAAGCAGGAAAGAATCTGCTCATGGTTTCCAGTTCCCCAATAAAGGTGAGATGTAAGCATAGCTGTATTCAGAAACCATATGTCAAAGAACAAACTTAAAGTTCATTTTTTTATATTACAACAGAGCCTAATTACAAATAAAGGACACATGCTACTATGCTCTGCTCCAAAGAGTTTACAATTTGGGCTAATAATAGAAAAAATGTAGATCAGAGTAACAAACAGGTTGGGGAGCGAGAAGGAGGGATCAATAATGCTTGTATGTAAGTTAGTTGTGTGCACAATATGACAACCCTTATCAACTTCATGTTCACTAGCATCATGGTAAGAGTAAGACATAAGGAGAGAATGGAAGATAGTAATACAGAGATGTTATGCAGTTGGGAGAGAATTTGTGCCATGCATATATAGTGTCATGAGAGAAATAAGCTTTGTCCCTCTGAGATGTACACAGAGTAGAGGAACTGACACTTGCTTAAAACTAGTTTTTTGTTTGTTTGTTTTTTAAAAAAAATGTAATGACCATGTAATAGTACTTTTACTAATTGTATCTTCTGTTTACTTGATTAATTGCATTGTAATTACTGTATTTAACAACTTGTAAGTTAATGTTGAAAATGTGAAATAAAATGCAGACAAGAATTATATAAGATGGAGATGACATTATAGGTTATCTAATTCTTCTTCCTACTAATATTAGCTTCTTCCTTTGTGTATTTGTGTGTGTTTGTGTCTGTGCACATACATATTGCTTTTACAAGTCTTGTTCTCAATGTCCCAATCATGAGACTCTTCAACAGCTTAAGAAATCTTATTCTCTTTTTACTGATTTTATTGATATTCCCCTTAATTCTCCAAATTATTTATTCATCATTCCTGATACTGTACAAAATAACTCATCTTTTTCACTGCAGATTGTCTTATACAGTGCAGATGTCTATCATGGTTAGTAGTTTCTCTCCAGGTTCATCTCTTAACCAAGCTAAACATATTGAGGAATGGGTAGAAAGCCATTTTTGTTCACTGATGGATATTCACCTAGTCCTTTATATGACTTCATGTAGATCAAGTCCATTTTTGTACCTATCATCAACTTATAAAATTGCATGCATCTCGTATTTTCCTCTTTTCCTTTTCAACAGACATTCAAGAAAAATTGTCAGATGAACAAGTCCCTTTTCCCTTTGCCAACACAACTTTTAGCTCTTTTCCTGACTATTCTCACCTTCTTTGTCTATGAAGGAACAATTTGTCCTTACAGATTACTTCATAAGAACATAAGAATGGCCATACTGGGCCAGACCAAAGGTCCACCTAGCCTAGTATCCTGTCTTCCAACAGTGGCCAATGCCAGGTGTCCCAGAGGGAGTGAACAGAAGAGGGAATTATGAAGTAATCATCTTTGACCCTGACTCTGTATCCATGCATATCCCAAACAATGTTTTCCCCCTACAATGTATCAACACAACCTTGGAGACTAGGGGCATGTCTACACGACACACTTATTTCAAAATGAACTATTTCAGCATATGTAGATTGCTTTCCCTTGATATATTTTTTACCCACTGCCTTTTCTTGTTCCCGACTCCCAATTTTCCCTTCTTCCATCCCCCCTCCCCATCTTCCCTATTTATTTTGGTCCTAGAGATCCAACACTCCGGTCATCTGAAGAAGTGGGCTGTGCCCACGAAAGCTCATGATACCATCTACGTGTTTGTTAGTCTATAAAGTGCTACCATATTATTTGTTGTTTTTTCAGTATTTCAGCATAACTCCCCAAAAAAGCTATTTTGAAATAGCTCATCCACACTACAAATCCACATCAAAATAGCCCACAGCTATATTGAAATAGCATGTCCACACTGACTGGAGCCTGAATAGCATTTAAGGCTCCCTAGAAGCACTCTGGGCAGGGCATCAGGACAGCAGTCACTTCCTGTAGCTGCTGCCTGAGACTATCTGAAAATTGTGCTAAAAGGGACTCCCTTCTACAGCTGCTTCTCAGGCTCTTCACCTTTGCCTACCTCCTTGTGGGACAGCAAACATTTCTCACTGCCTGCTCTGGTTGCCCTTGCAGATGCCACAGCACTTCTGCCATGGAGCCAGACCTGCTTCAAAACACTCACCAGCTCTAGGACCTCATGCTGCACCTCTTGGTGTAGATACTGCAAGCTGCCCACATGCCACTGCAGGACCAGGACCAGCAGCTCATTCTCATAGGCTCATAGACTTTAAGGTCAGAAGGGACCATTATGATCATCTAGTCTGACCCTCTGCACAATGCAGGCCACAGGATCTCACCCACCCACTCCTAGAATAATCCTTTCACCTACATCTCAGATACTGAAGTCCTTGAAACAATGGTTCAAAGACCCCAAGATGCAGAGAATCCTCCAGCTGTGATCTGTACCCCCATGCTACAGAGGAAGGCGAAAAACCTCCAGGGCATCTGCCAATCTACCCTGGAGGAAAATTCCTTCCCGACCCCAAATATGGCGATCAGCTAAACCCTGAGCATGTGGGCAAGACTCACCAGCCAGACACCCAGAAAGTTCTCTATAGTAACTCCTATCATCCCTCCATTGACCTATTTACCACTGATAATGAATGGTCAATTAGTTACCAAGACCATGTTATCTCATCAAACCATCCCCTTCATAAACCCATCTAGTTTAATCTTGAAGCCAGATAGATCTTTTGCCCCCACTACTTCCCTTGGAAGGCCGTTCCAGAATCTCACTCCTCTAATGGTTAGAAACCTTCGTCTAATCTCAAGTCTAAACTTCCTACTAACCAGCTTAAATCCATTTGTTCTTGTGTCCACATTGGTATTAAGCTTAAATAATTCCTCTCCCTCCCTGGTATTTATCCCTCTAATATATTTAAAGAATGCAATCATGTCCCCCCTCAGCCTTCTTTTGGTTAAGGTAAACAAGCCAAGCTCCTTGAGTCTCCTTTCATAAGACAGGTTTTCCATTCCTCGGATCATCCTAGTGGCCCTTCTTTGTACCTGTTCTAGTTTGAATTCATCCTTCTTAAACATGGAAGACCAGAACTGCACACAGTATTCCAAATGGGGTCTCACCAATGCCTTGTATAACGGCACTAACACCTCCTTATCCCTACTGGAAATACCTCGCCTAATACATCCCAAGACCGTATTAGCCTTTTTCACGGCCATGTCACAATGGCGGCTCATAGTCATCCTATAATCAACCAGGACTCCAAGGTCCTTCTCCTCCTACGTTACTTCCAACTGATGCATCCCCAGCTTATAACTAAAATTCTTGTTATTAATCCCTAAATGCATAACCTTACACTTCTCACTATTAAATTTCATCCTATTGCTATCACTCCAATTTACAAGGTCATCCAGATCTTCCTGTATGATATCCCGATCCTTTTCTGAATTGGCAATACCTCCCAACTTTGTGTCATCTGCAAATTTTATCAGAACACTTCCACTTTTGGTGCCAAGATCAGCAATAAAAAGATTAAATAAAATTGGCCCCAAAACTGATCCCTGAGGAACTCCGCTAGTAACCTTCCTCCAACCTGACAGTTCACCTTTCAATATGACCCTCTGTAGTCTCCCCTTTAACCAGTTGCTTATCCACCTCTCAACTTTCATATGAATCCCTATTTTTTCCAATTTAACCAATAATTCCCCATGTGGTACTGTATCAAATGCCTTACTGAAATTGAGGTAGATTAGATCCACTGCATTTCCTTTATCTAAAAAATCTGTTACTTTCTCAAAAAAGGAGATCAGGTTGGTTTGGCACAATCTACCTTTTGTAAAACCATGTTGTAATTTGTCCCAATTGCCATTAGCCTCAATGTCTCTAACTACTTTCTCCTTCAAAATTTTTTCCAAGATCTTGCATACTACAGATGTCAAACTAACAGGCCTATAGTTACCCGGGTCACTTTTTTTTCCTTTGTTAAAAATAGGAACTATATTAGCAATTCTCCAGTCAAATGGTACAACCCCTGAGTTTAGAGATTTATTAAAAATTTTTGCTAATGGCCTTGCAATTTCATGTGCCAGTTCTTTTAATATTCTTGGATGAAGATTCTGGGCCCCCCGATTTACTCCCATTAAGCTGTTCAAGTTTGGCTTTTACCTCGGATATGGTAATATCTACCTCCATATCCTTAGTCCCATTTGTTATGTTACCATTATCCCTAAGCTCTTCATTAGCCTCATTAAAGACTGAAGCAAAGTATTTGTTTAGATATTGGGCCATTCCTAAATTATCCTTAACCTCCACTCCATCCTTAGTAATTAGCGGTCCTACTACTTCTTTTTTTGTTTTTTTCCTATTTATATGGCTATAAAACCTTTTACTATTGGTTTTAATTCCCTTTGCAAGGTCCGACTCTACCTGACTTTTAGCCTCTCTCACTTTGCCCCTACATGCTCTAACCTCAATAAGATAGCTTTCTTTACTGATCCCTCCCATCTTCCACTCCTTATATGCTTTCTGCTTTTTCTTAATCACCTCTCTGAGATGCTTGCTCATCCAGCTTGGTCTAACACACCTACCTATAATTTTTTTTCCTTTTCTTGGGATACAGGCTTCTGACAGCTTCTGCAACTTTAACTTAAAATAATCCCAGGCCTCCTCCACCTCAAGATCCATAATTTCTTTAGTCCAATCAACTTCCCTAACTAATTTCCTTAATTTATTAAAGTTAGCCCTTTTGAAATCAAAAACCCTAGTCTCAGATTTATTTTTGTTTATCCTTCCATTTAATTTGAACTGTATTAGCTCATGATCACTCGAGCCAAGATTGTCCTCTACAACCATTTCATCTATGAGGTCCTCGCTACTCATCAAAACCAAATCTAAAATAGCATTTCCCCTTGTTGGTTCAGCAACTACTTGATGAAGGAATTCATCAGCTATCACATCTAGGAAAATCTGAGCCCTATTATTATTACTAGCACTTGTTCTCCAATCTATATCTGGAAAGTTGAAATCTCCCATGATTATGCAGTTTCCATGAGTATTTACTTCATTAAAAACATTAAAGAGGTCTCTATCCATATCCAAATTGGATCCTGGTGGTCTATAACACACCCCAAGCACTATCCCAGGGAAGGATCTGATAGTTTTCTTCCCCAATGTGATTTTTGCCCAAACAGACTCTGTCTTCTCCATTCCATCACTTTTTATTTCTTTACAATCTACCTCATCTTTGATATACAATGCGACTCCACCACCTTTACCCTTATTTCTGTCTTTCCTAAACAGCACATACCCTTCAATACCTGTACTCCAATCATGCCTAGTATTCCACCAGGTTTCTGTTATTCCTATAATATCTGGTTTCACTTCCTGGACCAATAGCTCTAGTTCCTCCATTTTGTTACCTAGGCTCCTCGCATTGGTGTACAAACATCTTAATTTTTGCTGTTTGGCCTCACTCACATTCTTTACCCAATTTGGCACGGACGTTGTACCTCCAATATGACCTATTAGACTAGTATCCACCCTACCCTTCCTCATGTACATTCTCCTACACCCAGCTATATCCTCTCTTACTTCATTTTCCTCCCTCTCGGTGTTAAAATCTGGCGTAGAGATTACCTGGACATCTCCCAACCGTCTCCCCCAAATTCTTAGTTTAAAGCTCTCTTAATCAGTTGAGCCAGCCTCCATCCTAGAAGTCTATTTCCCTCCCTACTTAGATGAAGTCCATCCCGAGAGAACAGTCCTCTGTCCATAAATGCCTCCCAGTGACCATACATCCCAAAGCCCTCCTTATAGCACCACTGCCTTAGCCATCTATTGATCATCATAATCCTGTCACATCTTAGTTGCCCTTCTCTAGGAACAGGCAGAATGCCACTAAAGATCACCTGAGCCTCAATTTCCTTGAGCGTCCTCCCCAGCCTAGCATAGTCTCCCTTAATTCGTTCCAGCGAGAATCTAGCCGTATCATTTGTTCCTACATGAAGGATGATCAATGGATTCCTTCCTGCTCCCTTAATAATCCTCTTCAACCTCAGTTCCACATCCCGTATCTTAGCACCTGGCAGACAGCACACCCTTCTATTCTCTGGATCAGCTCTGGTTACAGGCCTATCTATTCTTCTCAATAAGGAGTCCCCAATCACGTAGACCTGCCTTTTCCTAGTGACAGTGCGATTCTCTGGTCTATCTCTTGCTTCTTCTGGCTGCAAGTCCTTGCCATTCCAGTTTTCCTTTGTAATCCTCTTTAACCCATCCTGTATCCTCCTGATGCTCATTATTGGTATTGTCTCCATTAACTCTTCACCTTTATCTATGGGACTAGCCACTCTTCTCTTCTTCCTTACCCTTCCATCTTCATTATCTACCTGCTGTACCCCTTCTTCATTCTCCAACACCACATACCTGTTCTTGAGCTCTATTTTTCCTTCACTGACCCATCTTTTCCTCTGCCTGGTTCTCTTAGTCACATGCTTCCACTGTCCATTTTCTTCACCCAGCAGTCCCCCCTCTGAGGCCCTTGATCCTGCTTCCATCTGCGTATCTAAACTTTCCCCTTCAGCCACATCATGCCTTTGCTCCATCATCTACTCAAACCCCCTTCTAAACTCGACCAGAGTTTCCACCTGCATCTCCAGTCCTCGGATCTTTTCTTCCATCAGCTCTATCAGGCGGCACTTCATGCAAACAAAACTCCTTTCAGGTAACCCCTCCAGAATCATGTATGTACCGCAGCTACCACATCCAGTCATCCTCCTTGTATTCTCTACTACTTGGGCCATGGCCACTACTGCCTCTATGTTTTATCTACTTTCTCACCAAAATCCTATTTGTCCAGTGAACACAAAAACAAACCAAAACACCCCCTCCACAGCAAAAACAAACCCCAAACAAGTCCCAATATCCAAACTCCCTTTACAAACTCCCACTCAAACTCCCCTGTTTACAGCTCTGTTTGCTGGCTCCTGTGCTGCTGCAGCTATCTATGCCGCTGCCTGACTAGAAGGCTACCTTTATAGGACCCCTAATCAGTGAAGCCCCACCCCCTAATCAGGGCTCAGCTTCTCTCCCAGCACACTACCCCTACAAGCCTCTACACATACAAACAATACAAATACAAACTTCTCCTCCAACAGAACTTCTGGAGCACCTCCTTACCCCACTCCAACTGCACATGCAGCAGATCCTCTCCCACCCTCCCCTGAACACCGTGAACCACTGCTTTGGCGCTGGGACACCAGTTCCAGCTGGTGGGACCAGATCATCATGGAGCATTGGAACAACCAGCAGTGTCACCAGAATGTCCACATGCAGAAGGATACCTTGCTGGAGCTGTGTGAGAGTCTTGCCCCTGCCCTCTGGTGACAGGACACCCACATGTGACCCACCATCCCTCTCCAGAAGTGGGTTGCCATTGCACTTTGGAAGCTTGCCACACTGGACAGCTACCACTCCATCGAGAACCAGTTCAGTGTGGGGAAATTGACGGTTGAGGTTGTGCTCATGCAGGTATGACTCCCTTGCTATTGTCCTAGGAGGGTGGTAAATTACTGAATGGGGTTCCCTAGGAAAGGGGGGTGGACTTTCCCTCCTTGGAGGTTTTGCAGTCCTGCTTTCACAAAGCCCTGCCTGGGTAGGTGTTCTAGGGTTTGTGCCCGGAGTGGGAAGGAGGTTGAGCTCGGGGAATTACCGAGGGCTCTGGCAACTCTGTGATTCTATGTTTGTATCTTTTTGCAGGTGGTGAGAGCCATCAACACCATCCTTCTGCATTGGGTCATCATCCTGGGCAACGTGGACCCCATCGTCACTGGCTTTGCTGCCAGGGGCTTCCCCAACTGTGGGGTGGGGGACATTGATGGCACCCATATCCCCTTATGGGCCCGTGACCACCAGGCCTCTGATGATATCATCTGTAAGGGGTACTTTTCAATAGTGCTGCAGGTCCTCATGAACCACCAAGGCTACTTCACCAACATCAGTGTCAGGTGCTCAGGAATGGCACACAACGCCCATGTCTTCAGGAACTCTAACCTGTTTCAGAAGATACATGCCAGCACTATTTTTCCTGACCTCACCATCAGGTGAGGACATGCCAATGTGCATTGTGGGGAACACAGACTATCCTTTGCTCCCATGGCTGATGAAGCCATACATGGGACACCTAGACCCCGCAAACAAATGTTTCAACGGCTTGCTCAGTAGTGATTGCACCATGATGATGAGTGCCTTCGACTATTTGAAGGGAAGGTTCCTCTGTTTCCTCACCCAACTGGACCTCATTGAATGGAACATCCCCCAGGTGGTGGCGGCCTCCTGTGTCCTGCACAACCTTTGTGAAAAAAAGGGGGAGAGTTTCCTGCCAAGGTGGGGGGCAGTGAGCTGTTGGCCAGGACCTTTGAGCAGCCGTGCACTGCTGCCAACTTGGAGGCCCATTAGAGGGCTGTGCGCATCCAGTAGGCCCTAAGGGAGAGTTTCAGATAAGGCCAGCTGTGATACTCTCTCCTGGGCCTCCCTACAAGAGGCCTCTGCATTACCCCACTGTGCCTTTCTTCCCACATCTTTCCCTTCCCCTAACTTTCCTTTCCTATCTTCCTCCTGCCTCTCCCCTGTAGATACAATAAACCAGATTTTCTGTTTTGAAAGAATAAACTTTTTATTTTAATTTGGGGTAAATATAACTTGAGAGGGACTGGGGAAAGAACCTGGGAGGGGGAGGAATGGGGAGGTGGGGCTCAAGGATGGGGCTGGGACTGGTGCTTGGCTCAGGTGGTCCCACCGCCTCATGTGCAGAGCCCTCGGCAACCATGGGGAAGCTAAGGGGAGAAGCCAGAAGGGGCAGATGCAGGAGCAGGAGTGGGTGTAGGTGTGTGTGTGTGGGGGGGACTGCTCAATAGCGATGACCAGGCGGTCCAAGTTGGTAGTGCATCCTGTGCACATTCTGCAGGCCTGGTATGAGAGCTCCTGCCAGGTGGTGCGGCACAGCTCGACATGAGTGTCCAAACTCCACTCCTGCCACTCAAGAGACCGCTGCAGAACATGCAAGCATTCAATGTGTTCCCACTCTAGGTCTTCCTGGGGTCACTGGCACCTGCAGGTCTCGTAGGGTCAGGTGCCCCACTTGCAGCTGTTCCACCTGTGCAGAAAAGTGAGCAGGGCAGTCATCCCAGGAGACAGTGTGCATAAAGCCTAACCATCATCTCTGAGCTGACACCAAAAGGTCTCGGTTCAGATGATGTCAAAGTGCTTCCAGCAAGGCCATCTCTAACGTAGCCAGTGGGCAATGCCCTACCCCCATGCCCCAGAGACAAGTAGGCATGGGAAGGTGCCAGCCAGGCCAAGAGCCTACAGGTGGGGAGGGGATGACAGGATGGATTGGCTTCCCTCTGTGCCACACACACACTGCATCTGGCAATGGTGGTGTCCCACAGGGAGAGGACTTCTATCCCTGCCCTCTGGAGGAGAGCAGGGGAGGGTCATGGGGGATGTGTGTGAGCAGCAGACACCACTTGCCAGAGAAGGTGCTCCTGGGGTCCCCTCCACTTCCTTCCCCTGGGCAGGTTCCCATGCAGGGGCTCAGTGTCCTCTGCCTCGCCATGCCCTGGGAGTGCAGGCATGACCATGTGCCATGTGCAGCACTGCTGTGTGTGTTTTCATAACCCCAGACTCCTTAGAGGTGGCTTGTGGTGGGAAGGTTCCCCACTATGGGATCTGGAGTAAGGCAGTCCTCTCAAAAAACCCTGGGTATGTCTACACTAGCCCCCTACTTCGAACTAGGGAGGCTAATGTAGGCATTCGAACTTGCAAATGAGGCCCAGGATTTAAATATCCTGGGCTTCATTTGCATGTTCCCGGGCGGGCGCCATTTTTCAATCCCCCTAGTCCGAACTGACTGCCCGCGGCTACAGGCGGCAGTTAAAAGTTAATTCAAACAGTTAATTACTGTTACACCTCGGTCCTAGCAGCTAAAGACATAGATGTAAAAACTCTCCCTGCAAACCCTCGGGGCACCCGTCAGCCTCCAATAGGCTGCCCGTTGCGAAGGGACCCTGGTCCTAGCAGTTGAAGACTCGGGTGTATAACACACACAGACCACACGCACTACCCCGGCCATCGGCTGACAGAGGGTGACCTGGCTAGCAGGCATTGTTCCATGCTGGCCACATCTTCCTCCTCCTCTTATTCCTTCTCCTCTCCCTCTTCCCATCTTCCTCCACCTTCTCCTCCTCATTGTCTCCTTGTCCATGGGCCCCCCTCCATGAGGCTCTTGATAGGTGTCTTCAGACCTGAGACAACAACAAGGGGGGAGGAAGGGACTGACCCTCCTTCCAGGATGCATTGCAAAAGTCATAATAGTTGCATTACTGGGACGCTGCCCCTGAGCAGAAACCCTACTCCCTAGCCTTGGTGTAGGCCTGCTATAGTTCTTTAATTTTCATGTGCAAGTGTTTCTGGGTATGCATGTGGCCTTTCTGGCCCAAGCTGGTGGCCATCTGGACATACACATCTGGATTCCTATATCTGGTGTGGAGATCCTGGAGGTTTTCCTCTCTCCCCAGATGTCAATGAAATCCAGGATCTCTGCACCAGATCAAGAAGGGGGCCTCCTCTTACATCCCTGTGCAGGGACTTCAGAGCTGGCTGCTGGCTTGCTTGTACCCTGGGCGGGGGGCTTGGTGGGAGTGCAGGGATCTGCCATGGCAGCAGGGATGGCACAGCAGGGAGCTGTCAAGGCCTTTCTTGTGCCACAAGCACTTTTCCCTGTAAGGAAAACTATAGAGTTTTGAGGGGTGTGGACGGAGTGGCCACCAGGGCAGCTGTAAGAAGCCCTGGGAGGCCAATTATTTTGAAATAACCACAGCTGTGCCATCCACACATACCCTATTTTGAAATAGTTATTCCTTGTGAAATGAAGGTTTATTATTCAGGAATAAGAAGCATGTTATTCTGAAATTATTTCAAAATTATTTCATAATAACGGGCTTGCTCTGTGGACACTCACCTTGTTATTTTGAAACAATGCTGCAGTGTAGACGTGCCCTAGGATGTCTTCATTCCACCATATATTACTTCAACCTATATGATTGTATGTCATCACATAAGAACAGCCATACTTCTTCAGACCAAATGTTCATCTAGCCTATCTGCCAACAGGTGCCCCAGAAAGAACGAACAGAACAGGCAGTTATGAAGTGATCCATTCCCCATTACTCATTCCCAGCTTCTGGTAAACAGAGGTAAGGACACCATCCCTGCCCATCCCGGCTAATAGCCATTTATGGACATCATAGTGGGTCAATTGCCCCACTCTGGCAAGTCAAGAGTTAAAACCAGGCCATATGGACCCTGCACAAACCATGCCAATCAGACAGAGGCTTATAGGAAGCCTATCAAAGTGCGGCTTGCTAGGTAAGCCTGGCATACGGAGCTAATCAGAAAAGCATAGTGAAGCTGAGTCCTGACCACCAACATGAAGGACTAGTTCCCAGGGAGAAGAACCTTGGACGGAGCACCTCGGAAGACTAATAAGAGCAGAGAGTGTGAGAGAGAAATAGAGAGAAAGATAAAGTTAGATGCCTGCAAGTCACCAGGGTCTGATGAAACGCATCCTAGAATACTCAAGGAGCTGATAGAGGAGGTATCTGAGCCTCTAGCTATCATCTTTGGAAAATCATGGGAGACAGGAGAGATTCCAGAAGACTGGAAAAGGGCAAATATAGTGCCCATTTATAAAAAGGGAAATAAGAACAACCCAGGAAACTACAGACCAGTTAGTTTAACTTCTGTGCCAGGAAAGATAATGGAGCAAGTAATGAAGGAAATCATCTGTAAACACTTGGAAGGTGGCAAGGTGATAGGGAACAGCCAGCATGGATTTGTAAAGAACAAATCATGTCAATCCAATCTGATAGCTTTCTTTGATAGGATAACGAGTCTTGTGGATAAAGGAGAAGCGGTGGATGTGGTATACCTAGACTTTAGTAAGGCGTTTGATACAGTCTCGCATGATATTCTTATCAATAAACTAGGCAAATACAACTTAGATGGGGCTACTATAAGGTGGGTGCATAACTGGCTGGATAACCGTACTCAGAGAGTAGTTATTAATGGTTCACAATCCTGCTGGAAAGGTATAACAAGTGGGGTTCCGCAGGGGTCTGTTTTGGGACCGGCTCTCTTCAATATCTTCATCAACAATTTAGATATTGGCATAGAAAATACGCTTATTAAGTTTGTAGATGATACCAAGCTGGGAGGGGTTGCGACTGCTCTGGAGGATAGGGTCATAATTCAAAATGATCTGGACAAATTGGAGAAATGGTCTGAGGTAAACAGGATGAAGTTTAATAAAGACAAATACAAAGTGCTCCACTTAGGAAGGAACAATCCGTTTCACACATACAGAATGGGAAGCGACTGTCTAGGAAGGAGTACGGCAGAAAGGGATCTAGGGGTTATAGTGGACCACAAGCTGAATATGAGTCAGCAGTGTGATGCTGTTGTAAAAAAAGCAAACATGATTCTGGGATGCATTAACAGGTGTGTTGTGAGAAAGACACGAGAAGTCATTCTTCCGCTCTACTCTACACTGGTTAGACCTCAGTTGGAGTATTGTGTCCAGTTCTGGGCACCGCATTTCAAGAAAGATGTGGAGAAATTGGAGAGGGTCCAGAGAAGAGCAACAAGAATGATGAAAGGTCTAGAGAACATGACCTATGAAGGAAGGCTGAAAAAATTGGGTTTGTTTAGTTTACAAAAGAGAAGATTGAGGGGGGACATGATAGCAGTTTTCAGGTATTTAAAAGGGTGTCATAAGGAGGAGGGAGAAATCTTGTTCATCTTGGCCTCTGAGGATAGAACAAGAAGCAATGGGCTTAAACTTCAGCAAGGGAGGCTTAGGTTGGACATTAGGAAAAATTTCCTAACTCTCAGGGTAGTCAAACACTAGAATAAATTGCCCAGGGAGGTTGTGGAATCTCCATCTCTGGAGATATTTAAGAGTAGGTTAGATAAATGTCTATCAGGGATGGTCTAGACAGTATTTGGTCCTGCCATGAGGGCAGGGGACTGGACTCGATGACCTCTCAAGGTCCCTTCCAGTCCTGGTTTTCCATGATTCTATGAAAGAGAAAGAGGCTCCACCATGATATCCGCCAGGCTGTGGCATCAAAAAAAGGCTGAGAAGGTGCTAGGGTCATGGAGAAGTGGCTCAGGGAACACTGAGGGCAGTTAAGGGGAGAGAAGGAGAGCAATACATGGCTGCTGCCAGTGGGTTCCTGGGTTGGGACCCTGAATAGTGGGCAGGCATGAGTCCCTCTCTTCCCTTTCTCTCTTGTACCACATCTTGCCACCAAGGAGCACAGCCATTGGTGATTGCATCTTGCCCGTGAGGCAACGGGCTAGACCCTGGGGCTGAAGTTGACCACAATGGCATGTGTATTTATTGAGAACTTCTGATACTTCCAAAAGGGGGTGAGAATGGAGTAGTGGGCCAAATAGAGACAGTGGAGACATTGGGGAAGAAAGCATCCAGAAGGCAGTGCACTCCAATGGACAGAGCTAATTCCCAGTGTGACCAGCAGAAGACACTGCAGCAATGAGTCAACCCCATTACAGACCCATTCTGTTTCTATCTATTATTTACATTTGGTGAGCCCTAGTTTTTGTGGTATAAGAAGGGGTTAATAGCACTTTCTCATTTGCATTCTCCACACCAATCATGATTCTGTATACCTCAATCATATCCCCTTTTAGTAACCTCATTTCCAAGATGAAAAGTCCTAGTATTATAAATCTCTCCTTACACAGAAACTGTTCTGTACCTCTAATAATTTTTGTTGCCCTTTTTTGATTTTTTACAAATCCCAGTAGAACTTTTTTGAGATCGAAGGGTGTGTCTAAACTACACCTTTCTGCTGACAGAGGGATGTAGATTAGGCACATCGCTATTGCAAATGAAGCAGGGATTTAAATATCCCACACTTCATTTGAATAGAAATGGCCACCGCTTTTTGCCGACGTGGCACTTTGCCTGCAAAAAGTGGCAGTCTAGACAGGGATCGGTCGACGAGGAAAGCCTTTTCTGACCGATCCTGTAAACCTCATTACATGAGGCATAAGGGATTGGTCAGAAAAGGCTTTCCTCGTTGACCGATCCCCGTCTAGACTGCCACTTTTTGCGGGCAAAGTGCCGCGTCGGCAAAAAGCGGCAGCCATTTCTATTCAAATGAAGCACGGGATATTTAAATCCCTGCTTCATTTGCAATAGCGATGTGCCTAATCTATATCCCTCTGTCGGCAGAGGGATGTAGTTAAGACACACCCAAGTAGCCAAAACTTGACCCAGTATTCTGGGAATGGGTGTATCATAGATACATATAGAGGTGATATGATATTTTTCTGTCTTATTATGTACCTTTTAATGATTTCCAGTGTCCTGTTTGCTTTTTCAACTGTTGCTGCACGTTGAGTGGATGGTTTAAAAAAAACCCATCATTTTATATGTATATTTGGAATTATGTTTTCCAATATCAGCACTGAATTTTATCTGCCATTTTGTTGTCCAGTCACCTAGTTTTGTGAAATCCTTTTGAAGCTCTTCACAGTCAGCTTTGGATTTCATTATCTTGGTGCAGAGCCTTGGGGAACTTTTGGGCAACACCGCTAGTTACATCTCTCCATACTGAAAATTGACTATTTATACCTACCCTTTGTTTCTTCAATTTAACCAGTTACTAAACTGTGGACATACCTTCCCTCTTATCCCAGGATACCTTATTTGCTTAAGAGCCTTTGGTAAGGGACCTATTCATAGGCTTTCTGAAAATCTGAGTACACTATATCTTTTCAATCACCCTTGTTCATATGCTTGTTCACCCCTCAAAGAATTGTAGTAGATTGGTGAAGCATGATTTCCCTTTACAAAAAACAAATTGACCCTTCCACAACAAATTATTTTGCCTATACGTCTAACATTTGCATTCTTTATTACAGTTTTAACCAGTTTGCCTAATACTAAAGTCAAGTTTACTGCCCTATAATTGCCAGGATAATCTCTGGTGCCTTTTTTAAAAATAATTGCATCACATTAGCTGTCTTCCAGTCATTTGGTACAGAAACAGATTTAAATAATAGCTTACAGACTACACGGTAATTCTGCAATTTCACATTAGAATTCCTTCAGAACTCTTGAGTGAATACCATCTGTGACTTACTACTGTTTAACAATTTGTTACAAAAACCTCCTTTAATGACACTTCAATCTGGGTCAGTTACTCAGATTAATCACCCAAAAACAATGGTTCAAGGTTTGGGAATCTCGCTCAAATCATCAGCCATGAAGATCGATGCCAAGAATTCATTAAGTTTCTTCCCAAAGGACTTATTGTCCTTGTCCTAATGGCTGGCTTCCTGTTCTGATGTACTTAAAACAACAACAACAACAACAAACAAACAAAAACAAAAAAACCACCACCAACAAAACCTTGCTATCCCTTTTGAGTCTTTGGCTAGCTGTCCTTCAAAATCTTTTTTTTTTTTGGCTTTCCTAATTATATTTTTACATTTAATTTGCCAGAGTTTATGCCGGAGTTTATTTGTTTTGTTTTGTTTTGTTTTGTTTTTAATGTGGGGTATACATACAATTCGAACCTTTATTATGGTGTCTTGCTTGCAGAGATTTTACTTTTGGCACTGTAACTTTTCATTTCTGTTTAACCTCCTCATTTTTGTGTAAGTTTCCTGTTCCCCTAGTCATTTAGATTAGGTAAAAGGTTTGATAAGTGAGATTCCAACATTCATATGACCACTTTTTAAAAATTGGTGATGACATTTTCTTCATGGTAGCAACAAGGGTTTTTTTTTTAATTATTTTTATATAGATAAAGCTCAGTAAGATGAATGCATTCCAAAAGAGCAAACATTGTTTTTTCTTTGTAAATGCATATTATACTTGAACTTTTATAGTAAATGTACTGCAAAATGTTTGTTCCCAGCAATATGCTAATCAAACTCCTTATATGAGTAGAATTATCCTTATCAAATAGTAATGAAACACCAGTTTTCCTATAGCAAATCATAAAGGCACCCATGTAAGACATTGCTATCCTTATAATTGACTTATTATTTCTAGTAAAATCTTTCTGCAATATAAAAGTCAGTCCAATCCTATGTCAATGGTGGTTTGCTTGCCATGAGGCTGCTGGATTGGGCCCCTAATTTATGCAGCATAATGGGTCATACTTTAATCAACCAACAAAAGCAATTACTACAGGTTGAAGCTTCCTAATCCAGACTTCCCTTGTCCGGCAATATCCCTGGTCCAGCACTCACAGGGATAAGCCGTTGCGCTGGGACCAGGAGTACTGCCAAGCTAGGATGCTGAGATAGAGTCCCAGGAGTAGCAAAGTTACCCAGAGGAATGCAGAGCCCCCAGTCTCTGATGGGGAGGGAGTGGAGTTCTCTGTCACCAAAGGGAGGGCAGTAGCACAGCTGGCAGTGGGGTGTGCGGAACCACTCCCCAGGCCATAGCAGGGTTGTTGAAGAGGAGAGCGCAGAGGTGCTGGGAGGATCACAGAGCCCCACAAGTGGCAGCAGAGCCACCTGGTGGAATGTGGAGCTCTCTGGGTGGCAGTGGATCTGCTTAGCAGAGTGTGGGGCACTGGGAGAGAGTTCAGAGATGCTGGGAAGTAGCCAAGTCCCAGGAAGCAGCAGAGCCACTGAGAAGAAAGTGGAACCCTCAGCCACCAATGAGAACACAGAGCCCCAGGCAGCAGCAAAGCGGCTACAGAGAGAGTGGAGCTCTGGACAGCAGTGGAGTCCCCAGCCACTGTAGAGAGAGTAGGCCCAGGCTGCAGTGAAGCCATTGAGGAAAAAGTGGAGCTCCCCCCTTTCCCCACAATGTGGGGAGAGCAGAGCCCTGGGTGGCATTGTAGCTTCCTGGGGAAAAGCAGAGCCCTGCAGCACTGATCTCTCCTGGTCCGGCAAATTCCTTGGTTTGGGACCAGTCCAGTCCTGAGGGTGCCAGAAAAGAGAGGTACAACCTGCTGCCATCACAAAAGTAAGTATTTATAACATTATGGGTTTTGTTTTAATGTGTAGGGGACATGGCAAGATAATAGAGCTGTCTATATCTTTTAAAACTGAAGTTCTACTTCACACAAACATTCAAATAATTCAGATATTTTAAGAAATAAAAAGGAGATGTGTAATAATCTTTTTTAAAGGCTATGAAGTAAACACGGTCATGACAACTATAAAAATATAAACACTGCTGTAACTATTAAGAGCCTGCTTTCATCCTTTTAATGACCAGTCATTAGTTTTTTTCTCCCTATATTTTGGACCCTGTCTTGCCTAATATTCTTTTGAGACTACAGTCCAATATTAACTTGCCATTTTCACACATTTACACATTAATGGAAGCAAAGTATTTCTACAGAATACATTGAAGATAAATAAAGAAAAACAAGTATTCAATTACTAGGTAAGAACGGAGTACATACAATCTGAAGGACTTTTTTTCTTCCAGATATCATTTACTAACCAGCTGATCAAGAAATCCAACATCTTTTCTAGGCAATATAGCATCTCTTTGATGCAGTAATAAATAGAGCTCGATAAAAATTGTTATTGGAAACGAAATGTTACAACATAATTAAATGTAATAGAAAATTGTGACATAAATGAGGTTGTGTGAAGTAACACAATTATTAATGAAATCTGTTTCTTTTAGTGATAAGTTTATAGAAAACAGTGGTTAGCTTTATGTATTTTTGTTAATTCCTTTAATTGAACTACAGGGTCAGCCTTAGCAATATAGTGAAAAACAAGCTTAATTAAAGCCATTGAACCAAAACAATAGTATCACAATTTCATTATATAGTACAGAATAAATTGCATTTATCCCCTCAAATATTTTGTATATCTTCCACAACAGGATTGCATTGATGATACTGTGAGGATCATAGAATCATAGAATACTAAAACTGAAAAGGGACCTTGAGATGTCATCAAATCCAGTCCCCTGCACTCATGGCAGGACAAAGCACCTATCTAACAAGCTCTTAAATATCTCCGGTGATGGAGATTCCACAACTTACCTAGACAATTTATTCCAGTGTTTAACCACCCTGGCAGCTAGGAAGTTTTTCCTAATGTCCAACCTAAAAGTCCCTTGCTATGATTTAAGCCTATTGCTTCTTCATATGTATTGGTTTTATAGTAATGTTGGACCCAGGATATCAGCAATACAATGTGGATGAGGTAATATCTTTTATTGGTTTGACTTCTGTTGGTGATAATGACAAGCTTTCATGCTTACACAGAACTCCTCAGGTGTGGAAAATGGATTATTTAAGGCCCAGTATGAATTGCAGGGGAAGCAGCATTCATTTGGAGGATTAGTACCCGGCATGGGATACAAAGCTAAGACAGAGGGGAAACACTTTGATCTCCTCTCCTTTGTCTCTGTTTTCTAGAGTTAGTGGAGGTAGATCAAGCAGAGACTGCCACCTTTCCTCAATCTGCCTCAGAAACCAGTTGAAATTGCTTTTAATATTTCCAGTGAAAAATCAAACCCTTACCATAAACATTCAAAATTTTCAATTTTACAAAGAAACATTTCAATGGAAAATTCCTGAGCCGTTCAGTTACACATCCATCTATCCACAGAGAGGGCATGTCTACACTAGGAAATTATTTCAAAATAATTAAATTCAACATCGTAACTCCCGATTTAACAAAATCAAAATAGTGTATCTGCACTACGTAGGAGCAACAAAATTAGTCAGAATTATTTTGAAATAGCATTCCCATACTGATTGGAGCCTGCCTTGGATTTAGAGCCCCCAGAAGCACTCTGGGGAGGGCACCAAGAGGGCAGAGATTACTTGTGGCTGCTTGGTCAGGCAAACTGCAATGCATGCTTTCAGGGGCTCCTTTCTATGGCTACATCTCACATGCCACACCTCCACTGCATTGGGACGCAAAAGGGATGCAGTGTGCTCTGGTGGCCCTTGCAGAAGCCACAGAATTCACACCATGGAGCCAGAGCTGCTGCAGACCAGTGCTAGGCTCACGTGCCTCGTGCTGAGTCTTATGGCACAGTTCATCCAGACTGCCTGCATGCTACTCCAGTAGGATGAGGACCAAGCTGGACCTCAGGCCCTACTCACCTAGGTTCTGGTGCTCTTGCTGTTGCACATGCCACTCAGTCCCCTGAACACCACTCCTGGAGGTGGGAGACCAGTTCAGACTGGTGGGACCACATCATCCTGCAGCTGTGGGACAATCAGCTGTGGCTGCAGAACTTCTGCATGAGGAAAAACACCTTCCTAGAGTTCTGTGAGTGGTTCACCCTTGCCCTGAGGTTACAGGACACTCTCATGAAACCTGCCATCCTCATGCAGAAGCGTGTTGCCATCACTCTGTGGAAGCTTGCCACGCCAGACAGCTACCACTCTGTCAGGAACCAATATGGCATGGGGAAATCCACCTTCGGGGCCCTCCTCCTGGAGGTAGTGAAGGCCATCAACACGGTGCTGATACAGAGGGTAGTCACTTGGGGAACATGGACAGCATTATGGATAGCTTTGCTGTCATGGGCTTCCCCAACTGCACTCACATCCTCATTCTGGCCCCTGACCACCATGCCTTGGGCTACATAAATAGGAAGGGGTATTTCTGAATGGTGCTGTGGGCCCTTGTGGATAATAAGGGACACTTCACTGACATCAATATCAGCTGGTCAGGGAATGCGCATGACACCCAGACCTTCTGGAACTCCTGCCTGTTCCAAAAGATGCACGCCGGCACTTTTTGCCCTGACTGCACCAGCAGAGTCAGGGAGGTGGATATGCCCATAGAGATCCTGGGTCACACAGCCTACCTCACTTGATCCCCTGGCTCATGAAGTCCTAAACAGGAAGCCTGGATCGCATCAAGAAGCACTTTAATGCCAGGCTGAGCAGGTGCCCGATGGTGGTGGAGTGTGCATTTGGCCATTTAAAGGGGAGGCTCAGGAGTCTTCTCACCCATCTGGACATCAATGAATGCAACGTCCCCTTTGTGTTTTTAGCCTGCTGTGTGCTCCATGATCTGTGTGAGATCAAGGCGGAGACTTTTCTGCATGCCTTTCCACAAGGGGCTACTGCATTCCCTCAGTGTGCCTTTCCTCCCCCACCACTGCCTTCTCCTGTCCTCCCTTCCCATCTTCCGCCCACCCCTGCAGTGCAAATAATAAAGACATATTTGTTGCAGAAACAGGACTGTTTATTGGGGAGGGGGTTATACCACAGGGGAGGGACTGGGGAAAGAGCCTGGAATAGGAAATGGGGAGGAGAGATTTAGGTAGGGGGCTGGGAATGGCACTTGCCTCCAGTTGTTGGGGTTGGCTTCCTGAGAGGTCCCACTACCCCATGTTCTAGGGGGGCTAGAAGAGGAAGCCATGGATAGAGCAGGGAGGTTGCTGGTGGCCTGCTCCAGGCACAAGGCCATGAGTTCCATCACCAGGGTGAGTGAGGAGCACATGGCCCCGTGCTGGCAGGCCACCTGGTCCCACTTCTGGTGCTCTTCCTTGAGCCCCTGGATGAAGGACTGCAGGCAGGCCATCTATACCAGCATCGGGTCCTCGTGGGTTCTCTTCTGCTTGCAGATCCTGTGGAGTTGTGCAGATGGCGTGGGAGTGGGGAACAGACTAAGCTTGCAGCTGGCCCAGCTGTGAAGAAAAGTTACAAAGGGCAGTCATCACAGGAGACACTGTGTATGAAACTTAGCCCTAATCTCTGAGCCGACACCGAAGGTTTCAGTTCAGATGATGGTAAGGTGCTTCGAGCAAGGCTATATGTTGCCTAGACAGTGTCCTGCAGGGGCACGGACATCCCAAGGGAGCATCACTACCTTCATGACCCAGGACAAGCAAGCATAGGAAGGTGCTTGCCAGGCCAGGAGCCTGCGGATGGGAGGATGGGATGGGGCAGCTCGGCTTCCTACTGTGTCATGCACATGTCAGGTCTAGCTCTGGTGGTGTCCCTCAAAGACAGAACTTTTATCCCTGCCCACTGGAAGAGGAGGAGGGGGGTTGGGAGAGGTGTGTGTGAGCAGAAGATGACACTTGCTGAAGACAGGGCTACTGGATTCCCCTCTTCTTCCTCCCCCCTGGCAGGTTCCCAAGCATGAGATCAGTCTCCTCATCATCACCACGCTTGACCAGGAGCAAATACTGCCATATGTGGGAATGACCCTGTACTGTGTGTGGTGCTGCTGTGTGTTTCCATGACCCAAGACTCCTTAGTGGTAGCTTGTCATGGGAAGTTGTCCCATCACAGAGTCCAGAGTAAGGCAGGCCTCTCCAGGAACCTTGTGAGAAGGACCAAGGGGTTCCTGTGTGTGAGCCTCATGAGGCTGAGTGATCTGGACTGGTGCTCCATGTGCACCTATGTGCCCAGGCTATTATGCAACCCTCAGGCTGAGTAGGCCGAGAGAGGTGTGCGCCACCCTTCTCAGCCTGTTGCCTGCCCCTGGGTTAATCCAAAGGGCAGGTAGATAGCGACAGTTATAGAACTCACCTGAAGTGCCTTCCCCAGGTTTGTCTGAAGCCTGGAAGATATCCTTGGAGGGAGGGACTGACTCCAGGGTGAGGAGTGGATCCTAGATGGCAGGCATGGTCACCAGGCTGTCCTCTTCCTTCTCCTTCTCATCATCCATAACCCCCACCCACACACACACACACACACACACTCCTGAAGGCTGATGTCTGGAGAGTCCTAGCCGGTCTACAAGATGATGGGGGAGGTGATCGGCCTCCTCTCCCAAGATGGCATCCAGCTGCTCAAAATAGTGTTACATGTGCAATCCTCCCCAGAGTGTCTACTCTGCCCCCTGGCCTTGTGGTAGGCCTGCCTAAACTCCTTGACCTTCATCCAGACCTGGTCCAGGGTACAGTTCTCAGCCAGGCTGGCAGACATCTAGCCAGAGAAGTCTGCATTTTGCTTTCTGGTGCAGAGATCCTGGAGGTTTGTCTTCTCCCCCAAAACCTTGTTGAGGTCCAGGGTCTCCACACCAGTCCAGGCCGGAGCTCTCCTGTGTCCCTGGCCAGTGGCAGGCGAAGGAGCAGCAGGGATGCTGGCAGCTGTGGGAGGCTCTGAGGCAGTGTGGGATCACTCATGGCTCCCTAGGATGCTGCTGTGTTGCATGGATCTTTGACATCTCGCCACATTGGACATGCCCTTCTCTGTTGTCTGGAGTTTTAAATTCCATAGAAGGGGAGCAGTGGAGATGCCAGATGTGGCCAGAGCATTATTCCCCAAGGAAAGCAGGAGTACAGATTTTGAAATAATCAGCCCATTATCATGAAAAAATGAGCTTGATAGTGTGGATTCTCCGCTTATTATTTCAACATAAACAGGATTATTGCAAAATAACTTCCTAGTGTAGACATGGGCGGGGGGGGGGGGGTGCTGTAAACCCTATAGATACCTCCCCATGACCTCCCATATGATGGGTGAAAGAAGAATTACCAGTTTCCCACATTGGGGTGGGATAGAAAAAAAAACCTAAATTTCTTAGCTACTACTGAGAGGCAAAGAAAATATACATCACCTCTGCTTCCCAGAGCTGGCATTGGGAAGAAAGGAATACCTTCTCCTCTGTGGGGAAAGTCTTCCCAGAATTTGAACTACTGGCTGAAAACCAGCTAGCAGATATTTAGAGAATTTGTTCAGAGACAATTAAGCATTAAGCTATTAAGCATGAAAGAACAGTAATAAATCAGTAATTACTCCCAGTAGAAGCCCACTGATGACTTTCATCTCCACAGGTGAAAGATGACCCACTTCAGTATCTGGGGAAAGATTTGTTCACTGCATTACATTTCATGTAACATTGCTTTACATGCATCAGCTGTAAAGCAGTCAAGTCTAAGTACCTCACTTATGGCATTCTTTCTGTTGAAACATTTATAGATTAATTTACTTTAAAATGTGATACCATCAAATGTTTCAAACAGGTACTATATGTATAAGCTTTGATAAACTACACATCTGAAATTAAGCCTTATGCACATGTATGCACTCATTAAAATATCTTCATTTGCTGTATACATTTATGAGAAGAATTTTACTTAGACTAAAAACAGCCATGTAAGTTTTGGAGAGTATGGAATAAATAGATAGAGTTGAACAGAAACTGGGCACTTTTCAAACACACATACACACAAACAAAAACCCCAAACCAAAATATTTCAGCTGGAAACCAAAATATTTTGTGTTTAGAAGTGCCTCATCTGAGTTATAGTTTAGGTGCCTCATGATTCCATTCATCTATACAGAGTTGGACCACATTTCCCATTCTGCCTTACAGTCTTTCCTTTTGGTGAAGAGAGGTGTTGCATCATGAGTGTGCCATATTCATTGTTCATGATGAGTAGGAAATCCAGCTGGAAAACTCAGCCAACAGACAATAATAGGGATGAAGAAATCCAGCTACAACTCTGAGAAAGTACCATGATGGCATAACCAAATAACCCTATATCTATACCTATAGTAAATTGTTGATTTGTACAAAATTCTGTTGTGGTTTATTATTATTATTTTAAGGTGAGCAAAAGAATAAAAAAATCTAGAATTAATATGATGATGGCAAACTATGGCAGTTCATTACGTTTCTACATTATGAAAAATTTGAGTGACATAGTTATACGGACCTTAAACCCCATGCAGAGAGTGCAATGTTAGCAGGAGAGCTCAGACTGACATAACTACTGCCTTTCATGGCAGTGGCATTATTAAGCCAATGGGAGAACTCTCTCCCATCAGCTTAAAGCTTTTTGACTGGATATTACAGATGTAAATTTGTAGTATAGATGAGCCCTGTGTCTGCTGAAGGGGGTGGAACACAGGTTGTTTTTTTAAAGCTTTAAGACACCTTGTTTTTACAAACCTAGCATAACAAATTCTTATTCTGATAAACGCAACCTGTTGTTGCTAGCATAACAAATTGTTTTTCTGATAAAAGCCCAAATCTTTTGCCAAACAAAAGTCTGTATTTTTTTGAAATGTTGACTTCAGCACAATCAATTTTGAATTACAAGCTCCAGTTGAATACCAGTTGTAGTCAGTGAATACTTATTTCAAAGATAATGAAAACTTGTTCTGAAAAGTAACATTTGTTAAAAGTTACATCTTTGTATGTGCATCAATGTAGTAGTTAAAAGCAGCAATTAAAATGGAAGTGATTGTTCCATACAACAAGAAACCTCAGCTCATGAGTTACTAAGTTACTATGGGTGTGAGATTAGGAAGTGTGTTGAGCACCCTGAGCTCCCATTTATGTCAGTGGGAGTTGGATGTGAGAGGTGCTGGGCACCCATGAGCTATAAATGTAAGCTTCTGTGGTTTAGCATCTCAAACATCTTAGGATTGCAAATACCATTCTTTTCTAAAAGGGAAATAAAGCTCACACAACCATTTTATAGGTAAAGGTGATTTGGATAGACAGCACTAGTCCTGAGAAAGCACAAAGAGTCACCACAAATTAATTTTATGCATTATAGTTCTAAATATAACTGAATACATTCTGAACAAAGTTGCAGGATACATTCTCCAGTATCACAATGATAAGCATCTGGGGGAACAGCCACAGAGGGCCCTAAAGTTGTGCATGACCACAATAGTTCTGTCTAGCAGTGGATTACTTGAAGGCAGGTCTACACTTAAACACTGCATCATCGACATAGTGCACTAATGCAGCTGCACCACTGTTGCACTTATATGAATATGCTTCTACACTGATGGGACAGCTTGTTCTATCAGCACAATTAATTCAGTTTAACAAGAGACAATAGCTATGTTGATGACAGAAGCTCTCCCTTCAACAGAGCACTGTCTACATGGAGGTTAGGATGGTATAATTATATTACTTAGGGTTGTGGATTTTTCAAATCTCGAATGACATAATTATACTGATATAGATCTGTAATGTAGACCTGGCCTGAGGTCCATGAAAACTCTGGTAAAACTGAGTATTGTATAGGCATAGGACCTGCTTTTTCCATGGAGCCAAACCAATTACTTTACTAAAGAGTTCAGAGGAAAAATTGCAGAGGAAACTTCATGGGGTTTTCTTGGCTACAACTCTCCTACCACTTCTCTCCTGTCTCACATCCTCTTTCCCCTCCCCCCATCTGCCTCCACCAAAGTAAACTCATGATTGGCCATTTGTTGATTGTCTTCTGTGTGCATTTATGAGGCAGTAATTCATACTTTCAATAAAACAAGGTTTTATTGTGAAGGTTTGGAGGTGAAAATTATTTCACAGCATATATGAGTAACAACCAGAGGTGATTTTATAATGCACAGTATGAAGTACAAGCTCATGTGTCAAAGAACAGGACTGAGACTACAATAAACACATTAAGGAAAGACTAGGAACAAATTATGAAGCAAGTGCAGCATAATGAAAACACTTTCACAACCTGAGTAGTTATCTTGTAATCTTCATAAGGTACATAAGTGACAATGTCCTTATTACTGTACAAAAATAAAGGAAATGGAATTATAAGTGAAAAATGTGGTACCATTCCAAGTGTGATTTGAAAATGAAATGCTTTCTCTTCAGCAGGACTCTCGATCAAAGTTGATGGTTTTTAGATGAAAAAATTACAGTATTGAAATTTTGTAAGACAAAAGACTTACTCCCAGAATAAGTACTTAAGTCACTCTTGAAAACCACACATAAAGTCTCCTCAAGAAAAAGTGCACCACAGGAATATTAAGAGAACCTCTGACTTATTAAATTTCCTTCTTGTTAGTGCAGAGGGAAAGAAGCAAAAAAACAAATTTTTACTAGCCTGAAATCTGTTTGCCCCAGCCATCTGTCTTGACTCACCTCACATCCTCCAGTTTTTTGCCCATTGTAGTCTGGCAGGCTATGTCTAGATTACAATGATCTATCAGAAAAAAATGTGCTCTACAATTTGCATACCTTTTTCCGATAGTTTTTTCAGAAGAGGCTTTTCTGAAATTTGGCCTGTCTATACTGGGCCAAATTTCAGAAAATCCCCCTTTGGGAAGAGGAAGACAGAGCTTCTGAAAGAGCACGTCTGCTCTTCCGCAAAGAAAAGCGGAAGAGCAGATGCGTTACCTGGACGCAGCAGAGTTTTTCCGGGATACCTTTGGAAAAGGTCTCAGCAGGACTATGACTACAATAAACACATTAAGGAAAGACTAGGAGCAAATTATGAAGCAAGTGCAGCATAATGAAAACACTTTCACAACCTGAATAGTTATCTTGTAATCTTCATAAGGTACATAAGTGGCAATGTCCTTATTACCATACAAAATAAAGTTTTATAAGTGAAAAATGTGGTACCATTCTAAGTGTGGTTGGAAAATGAAATGCTTTCTCTTCTGTGAGACTCACCTTTGGTATCCCAGAAAAACTTGGTAGTCTAGACGTAGCCGCAGTAAGATAGTTGTGGAAGGGTGGGAATGCGAGGAACAACAATGCCACAGAAGTATCCTCATCTTTGAAACAAGAAGAGGGACAACTACAGAGAATTTCCTCTCTGTGTATGTATCTTTGTGGAATGATTTGTCCATTTTGTCCATTTATTATTAGTCACTCGTAATAAACACTCAGGTATTACTGTGCTAAATAAAAATGGATATGCTTCATTTAAATCATGGATCTGGGGTGGGCTGGGATGAAGGGTTCAGTAGGAAAAGAGGTTGCCCTAGGAGAAGAGGAAAATCCCAGCCCTCTCTCACTGAAGCAGTTTGGAGTCAAGTGAGAAGTGCTTCTCCATGGCCACTGTAGCTCCAGTGGGTACAGCCAGGAAGGGGTCCATGTCTCCCAGATGCGGCAAGTCTAGGTTTGTTTTCCCCCTGCACTCTTCACACTGATTGAGGAATGAAGCAAACTATGCTCTTTCCTCCTCACCTATGTGTAGACTACATCCCTCTTTCAAAAGAGGGATGTAAATTAGACATATTGAAATTGTAAATGAAGCCAAGATTTGAATTTCCCGTGCTTCATTTGCATAATTGCGTCATGGCATTCTTTTGTAAAACGCTATTTCGAAACTGAAACTGCGGTCTAGACGCGGTTCTTTTGAAAAGAAAAGCCTTTTTCGAAAGATCCTGTAAACCTCCTTTTTTGAGGCATTTTGGATTTTTCGAAAAAGGCTTTTCTTTTCAAAAGAACCGCGTCTAGACTGCGGTTTCACTTTTGAAATAGCGTTTTTCAAAAAAATGCTGTGACACGATTATCAAATGAAGATGAGAAATTCAAATCCTGGCTTCATTTGCAATTGCAATTTGTCTAATTTACATCCCTCTTTAAAGAGGGATGTAGTTTAGACATATAATGAAGGGGAACAGACAGCAAAGTTCCGGTACTGAAGTACAAACAGATAGACAGACAGACGCACAGTCTCAAATATATAATAGATACCAAAGGCCTAATGCTCAGCTGCTATAAACTGGCATAGGTACATTGAAACTCACTGCAACCATGCTCATTTAAAAACTGGTGCAAGAAGAAGAACTAAATCAGAAATGTTCTTATATTTACATGGTATTCCTTTAGTCTTTTTCTTTGCCATAGAACTGTAAACATGTGTGAGTGAATTTCTACCACCATACTCCTGATAATTATATTAAATTTTAAAAATGCACTTGAAATATTAATTGTGTAGTAATATGTCTGACAATATCGTACAATTAATCAGTATTTAAGAAACTACTCAGATCTCTCTTACAAATCCATTGGTTTTTTTAAATTTTGAAATTTTCTAGTGTTGCAGAAAACACTGATCATTTATTGTACTATATGTAAAATTAAAAGTATAGGAAACAGTAGATCGATCAATGCATATGGCTAACATTTATATTGCCGCCAAGACGTCATTTGAAAACATTTACAACCAAATGTCGGGTGGAGAAACAATTCTTTAAGCCACTGTGAGTTCAGATATTTTGCTTAGAAAAACTATGACTACAGCTGGGGCATCAGAAACTGGCAACAATATCTGCTAATTTAACATTTTAATAGAAAATAGTACGGAAGTGAGTTATTTGTTGAAAAAGAGAGATTTGCATATAGTGCAGGTATATAAAAGGATTATATTAATATTCGTCATGGAACTTGGAGGAGTTAAATTATCTTCTTTGAAATTGTCAGTCAAATTTGCTTCACCTATCTAACTCTATAATCTCTAATTGTTCTGGCTTTTAATTCTCTTAAAGGTTAAAAGAGTTACCCTTTCAATACATGGTAGGATATTGGTTATGGTCTCTAAGCTGCTGAAAATTAATATAGTAACAGTATTTATTTTCCAACCTCAGAAAATTATACACAGAAGTCTAGCCTATTTCTAGGCAATATCATCAGTAAAGACAGAAAATAGAGAGGCTTTATGGAATATGTTTCATCTAAATGCATTCCCTCTCTTATATAAGCAACCAGTTGTGTATTGGATCATGGGAATTTGCATAAAAATCTTTAGGGAGAAACACAAAAGTCACCCTGCTACTCAAGTCAGACCACATTTCCTTCAGGGAAAACCATCATGGTTTTTGTTGCCCTGCAACCTGAGGAGAATTTTAATTTCCATTTGGATATTTTAAAAAAAAAGATTATCTAGACTAAACGAATAGTACTTACATTTCTCCCTTAAGGCTTTCCCTGGAGCTTTCTGTGGTAGGACTCTCTCACCCTCAGACACCTTGCCACTGTCTGAAACTCCCCCATCACTTTACATCAGCCACTTGCTTCCAGGTCTTCTGAGTCTCAGCTCTCTAGCCAAATCACATAAGTTCAGACCCTTTCTAGGGCATCTGAAATAACTCCAAACAAAAGTCAATATAAAACCGAATAATTCTTTCCTTCTCCATTTTAAAATTATATCTCTGGGCTTCCCTTGAAGGAGCCTACATTCATTCCCAATGTCCCCTGGTCTCTCAGCCAGAGGGACCTATCTCCTCTGCTATCTCCCACTTGAATGGAGTTCTTTACGTCTATTTATTATAGTTCAGCTCTACTCTATTAGCCAGGGGCCAACTAGCTACTTAGCTTCTCCAGGTGCAAGGTATAACTACCTGGGTACCTTCAGTAGGCTTGCAAGTTAAAACCCATTATATGTCACTTTGTCCCCTCTTTCTGGGCTATTTTTGTGGGGTCCTATTATTTTTTTTGGTCACCATGCTTCACTTTCATCCCTTATAGCTCAAAAAAAAAAAAAAAAAAAAAAGAAAGAAAGAAAGAAAACTACAAGGACAGTATTTGCCTGTTTTCTTAATGCCAACATTTCTTACTAGTTTGTCACTTTGTGTCATTTGAAATGTGTAATTTTCAGAAGCAGTGATCCCTGTGACTCATCAACAATTCTTGTCCCAAAAGCAGTAATCTGACATTGCTACAGGAAGATTAGTAGGTTGTGAGGGACGGATTATTATTGTGGCATTATGAACATTTCAAAATAAACACCAAGTTAATTCCAAAGCGGATGGAGTCAGGCTGTTCACAGTGGTGGTAGATGACAGAACAAGAAACAATGGTCTCAAGTTGCAATGTGGGAGGTCTAGGTTGGATATTAGGAAAAACTGTTTCACTAGAAGGGTGGTAAAGCACTGCAATGAGTTGCCTAGGAAAGTGGTGGAATCTCCATGCTTAGAGGTTTTTAGGACCAGGCTTGATAAAGCCCTGGATGGAATGATTTAGTTGGGGTTGGTCCTGCTTTGAGCAGGAAATTCCAACTAGTTGCCCTCCTGAGGTCTCTTCCAACCCTAATTCTTTAAGATTCTATGAATAAACTTTTATGTAAGTACTTTGCCCAAACTAAAGGCAACATATAGTAGGCAGAAATATCAGAATTCCTCCCGGCATCTTTGCAATTTTAGAAACATTATACTGTAGGTGGATAGATGGCTAAAGTTGGGATATTTTGGTATGCTGAGTTTAAATACAGTAGGTAGGTTACAGTGTGTATCTTTGGAAAATTACAAGATTTCTAGTTTAGTGTAGTATCAGATTTTGTTTTATCAGAAAATTTTCACCAATATAGGGGGAAGTATTGTCCGCTGAACACTGTTCTTATAGAATTTGACACATTTAAATATTTAGGATCAATGTCATTTTTTAAGTAAGGTCACAGAGAGGTAGCCGAGTTAGTCTGATCTTGGTAAAACAAAAAAGCAGTCATGTAGCACTTTAAAAACTAACAAAATAGTTTATTTGGTGATGAGCTTTCGTGGGGCAGACCCACTTCTTGAGATCATATTCTGAAAGTGGATAGGCATGACCATATTATAACAGAGGGCTACAATGAAAGAAGGTAAAAATTGTTTACGAACTGGCAATTCAGCTTCATAGAACAAAAGGTGGGGGTGAGGAGGGGAGGAGGAAGGAGGAAAAGGAAGGAGGAAATTGCTTATTGTAAGAGTAAATTAAGTGGCTAATCTGGGGTCACTACAAATATCAAAAGGTGGGGAGGCTGTCTTTGTAAAGTATAAGATAATTATCATCTTGATTAAGGCCCATTCAGGAAGTGTGGAATTTTAGCATAAATAAAAGTTGTGAGGTCTCTCTCTGTAATCTGGTGTTAAAGTCTCTTTGTTGTAAGATGCATGTTGTCAGGTCTTTAAGAGAATGACCAATTTGATTGAAATGCTGGCTGACAAGTTTGTGTGTGTGGAGATTTCTTATGTCTGATTTGTGAGCATTAATTCTTTGGCAAAGTGACTGACCAGTTTGTTAAATATACATCGCAGAGGGGCATTAATGGCATATATCACATTGCTGGATGTACAGGAATATGAGCCCTTGAACTTTTTGAAGTAAGTTCATTGAGATCAGGAGAGTTGCATCAAGGACTGATTTGATCCTTCATTTGGACTATTTTGCCTCACAGGAGATTCAGCAGATGTGAGGACTGAATGAAATAACACATTCTAGGAATTAAGGAAGTTCAATTACCCTGAACACCAGTAGTTACACTTTCAAAACACAGGATTAAGGTTATCGTTTTCCACTTTGTCTCCATATTGCTTTATCACTATCATCAATCCTATGTAATTAAGGGAAATAATGAAATTAGCTAATTGATGAAAGGTGATTGCAAAGTAAGCTGAATTTAAAAAGGATTTTTTAACAACAGAAGTATTCACTCTAACATATACATCAAGCTAGAAGTATCTGTGTGTGTTGGGGGTCCTTGTCAAATGAAGGAATTCCTCTGAGAAGAATGCGATAAATAAAAAGAGCATGAACATATGTGAAGTACTGTGTCTCAGCCTGGTTTGGGTGCTATGGATTGATTATGGTGTAGAAACAGTGCTGAATTGGTCTCTGAGTCATACAACACTTTAAGCTCTTCAATTGTTGATTCGTCATCCAAAAATTATCTGTCAAAAAGTCAGAAATAAAAATGGAAAAATCACTAAGAGCAGGTCTTTCCTCCTTCCTGCCTGAGAAGTCTCTCACGGGCAACATCACTTGGGCTATGTCTAGACAGCAGCCTTTTTCCGCAAAAGCTTATGTAAATGAAGCACGGAGTAGAATATCACTGTGCTTCATTTGCATAATTAATTAGCAGCCATTTTTGTGCAAGAGGCTTTTGCGCAAAAAGGAGCTGTGTAGACAGCTCCTTTCTGCGCAAAAAAAACCTCTTGCGCAAAAAGGAGCCGTCTACACAGCTCCTTTTTGCACAAAAACTTCTTGCACAAAAATGACTGCGAATTAATTATGCAAATGAAGCACAGCGATAGTCTACTCCGTGCTTCATTTGCATAAACTTTTGCAGAAAAAGGTTGCAGTTTAGATGTAGCCTAGGAGTGCAAGTCTAGGAGGCCACATCTTAATTGCAGTAAGATGCACAGGTGTCAGGTTAAAAAATCTCAATGGTTGGTTGAAACAGCCTTGTCTCTCCTTTATATAAAGGACTAACTTCAAGTCTGAGGTATTTTCCTTTCTCAAAGGATCAAAGGATTCATCTGAAGAAGTGGGCTGTGCCCACGAAAGCTCATGATACCATCTACATGTTTTGTTAGTCTTTAAGGTGCTGCTAGACTATTTGTTGTTTTCTAAGTTTTTTCAAAGGATCAAGGTTATAACTCAAAGTAAAACATACAAAAAGAAAATAATAAAGCATTATTCTCAAATTATGTTGGAAGGAGCTGAGTGTATTTGAGAAGAAGACATCTAGAGTCTTGGAGTATCTTACATTCATAGGCACGTCTCGTTCTATATTGTAAGTCTGGAAGTGACACCAATTACACCAATATCATCTGCTCCAAGGCCCACAGTCAGAACAATAACATTAAAGTAACTCAGGCATCAAAGAGCTCTAGACCATTTGAATTCCTGTTGTGTGTCGTTTCTTTGCTAGGAGAGAATACCTTCATATAGACTTATAATATACCCAACTCTCTCTTTTGTAGAATCACTCTTGAATGTGAAAAGCAGATGGTGTAATGCCAGAGAATGCAGAGCTCTTTGATTCACTCACCCCATTGTCCAGATTTTGAACCCTATACAGAGATGCAGACATATTCTTTGCTCAGTCACTCTGAGATAAAATCAGGTTACAATCAGTTCTGAGCCACAATAATATTAAGTTGTTTTGTCCTGTGGTATACTGGCACTAGCCAGGAGGTCATCCTTAAGCAGAAGGAATGAAGAACAAAAAAAAAAAAAAAAATCATGGGAACCAGGCAGGGAATGGCCAAACTCAGGCTGCTGCTTGTTAATATTCATCAAACCAAATCTTAGGAACAGTCTTGGTTTGGACTATATGTCATACCAGGCTTGCAGCAGGCAGTGGACTCTACCCACAGAGGTCTGAGAATCTGCTTCCCTGTTATGCACTTTACTTTTCACGTTCAAGAGTTCATATATGTCGTTCATATATGAAGTGAAAGTGAATTTGTTTTCCAGTCACCTCTCTGTTCCCACTCTCTAGCCAAACTGTTTTTCTGTCATTGATTCTCTCAGAAACATTGTTCAAATCCAGTCCTCATCCACCCTTTCCTCAGCATTCTTTTTTTCATTTTCAAAGAGCATGTTCTTGCCATGTAGTTCTGGGAATGGGGCACAAGGCTGCTCCTAGTCTAGAGGGGCCGCTTTGATGGAGGGGAAAAAAAAGCCTACATGAATTGCATGGCCTGCACAGCTGTCCTGAAATAAGGGATTTAGGTGGACTAATGATAGCTATCTAACAGGATCCAAGAACTTTACATTCCTGTATGTATGGTAGTGATGGAAAAGCTAAATGATCTCCTCAGGTCCTTTCCAGCCCTATATGTCTTTGATTCTGTGAGAGAGCTGAGAACCAAACTCAAGGTCACACAGAGTTTGTGGCAGTGCCAGAAATGAAAACCAGAACTGCTGACTCCCAGTCCTGTGCTTTACCCACGATTAAATAATTCTCCCTCTAGCTAATAATTAATTTAAGTGTTTGGACTATCACACGCTCTACTGCTTTTCTGAGCCACAATAATATTAAGTTGTTTTGTCCTGTGCTCTGTCTGCTCATTCACTGTGTCACATATTCCATTTTTGGCTCAATGGCTGCTGATGCACACTACATATAATCTGATTTACAATTCAATACAGAAGAAATGCAGTTCTGAAATTCTCCTATGAGAAAGCTGAGGGAATCCGTCCGAGGTTTACAAAGAGGGTCTTAAATGCCCCAGGCATTCTGGATAGTAACTTTGGGTAAATAAAATTGTTCTGTTTATTATTATTTTTTCCTCTTGACATTTTGCATTTATCACTTAAACAGTTTACAAAAAAAAAAAAGTCCAACAACCAAAAATCTGTGAAAGCAATGCAAGAAGAAAAAAGTTCAGCAGTAAAGAGTGTCTGATGTATTAGGCCTTCAAGGATCACCTTTTTGGATGACAGTATTCTGGGGCTTGAAATTGATTTTAATTTTCCAGCTTAACATAATCATTTTTTAACCACATTCCAGTTCCCTACATCTTTATTAAGTGTGTATTCACAGCGCTACCAAATGTATTTATTATGTTGATACCCATTCATGATGGTCAGTACCGGAGTAGAAATGAAGAGGTAAATATTTTCCCAGAGATGAAAAGGATGAAACAGAATCAGTCTGATGGTAACTGTGGTGTTGATATTATTCTTTGCACATTAAGCTTAATTTTGTTTTTATCCAGATTATTTTTCTGGGTTTTTTTAACTGTTGTGTCAGTATATGTTGCTTAACCTTGATTCAGCAAATTACTTAAGCTTATGCTGAACTTCATTTGAATTCAGTGAGACAAGAGCACATGCTTAAGTGCTTTGCTTCTTTTGAGCCTCAAGCAGCTACCAATTTCTATCCCAGAGATGAGTGAATGTCAGTGACTGTCTGCATAGTTTATTACTGATTTAGAACCCATTGGAGTGAAAGATACTACACTATTGTTACTCTTTGTAGCAATTACAGGTCGGACCTCCCTTGTCCGGCACCCTTGGGACCTGAGCGGTCCTGAACAATGGAGTTTGCCGGATGAGGGGAGGTCAAGGCTGCCTACCTGGCTGTAGGCTCTGTTCTCAGATGGGGCTGCACTCCCTGCCGCTGACTCCAGCCCCACACCATTCCAGGGCTGGCCGTGGCTGCGTCCCACACTGTGCTAGCCCCAGACTGGAGTCATCCCTGCTACCTCCAGCCCTAGCAGGGGCTGCACCCCCACTCACAAGGAGCACCAGCTCAGGCTGCGTACCCAACTGACTCGCCCCAGCTGGGACTGTGCTCCTACACTGCACCGGCCCCGGCTGAGGCTGTACTTCCCATCACCCCTGCCCCAGCCGGGGCTGTGCTCCTGGCCCCTAGCCCCACTACCTCCAGCCCTGGCCAGGGCTGCGCTCTCCATTGCTCTGGGCCCCACTTGGGCTGGGCTCCCCATTGCCAGCCCAGCCCGGGCTGGGCTTTTGAACCTGGACAACCAGGCTTTCTGGTCCAGCAATATTCATGGTCCTGCTGATTTTAGAGGTTCAGCCTGTATTAGTAACAGTGGATCAGTATTGATAATTTGAGACTGATCCCTGCAGTGTACCATTAAAAAAGTGAAGGACTAGAACTTTGCTCTAGTAAAAATCACCTATATATTAGCTGATCAAACTCTCTCCTTCTCAGAAACTGCCAAGAGGTGGCCTCTGGCTTGCTACTGAGCGATGGACATAACTTACTTAGCTAGCAGGATCTTAGGCAGTTTTAAGGAAATTTTGGAACAGGTGAAAATGGTGACAAGTATGGAAGACATCAGCAACAAACCTAAGCCAGTATCAGGAGAAAATCCTGGAGAATTGTGGACTGATTTTAACTGTCCTCAGTTTTTGGCAGTGGAGGATTATTGATAAAATACAGACTCAATTGAATTGTTTTGGGGAGAATAATTGTATTTCTTCTGCTTTGATCTCTGTTTTCCTGATATTGTGATTTAAAGATTTTATTAACCTTTGGACTGAGTATGGAAACTATACATGCAGTGTCTTTTGAAGATTTTTTAGTTAGCATTTAATACTTAATAGAAGCAGCAATTATAATAGCAAGTGATTTAGGAGGAAGAATATCTAATTCAATTGCTTTGTCTTAAATTGGTAGCAACCGCTAACCTAATCCTTTTTTGCTGAAATAGACCTGGATCTTGCAAGCTGTCCTGGGAAGGCCAACCCTTTCTGTGAGTACAGAAATCCTTTGAAGTCAAATGGACTGTGCATGGCACAGAGGAAACTGGTCCTTTTCAGGATCAGAGTAATTGTTCCTAGGAATTGGGCTGCCAATGAAGTAAGCATTTGTTTGCAGTGCTGTTCAGCAGAAGGATGGGCTATATAGCATCATGATAAAGGAAAAGGAATAGAATTAATGTGTTTCTGGATATGGTGATAGTTTAACATACAAGCATACACTTAAAGGTGACCCATCTCCTCTTCCGAGCCAAAATCAAGCAGCTAGCCAGTAGGGTAAGGAAGTGGAGGAGACAGCATAAGAAACTCTAAAAGCCAAAGGAAAGTGACTCTGGCCAGAACAAAACCTCACTACCTATTCTTTCTATGGGATTCGTAAGAGATGGTTCCAACACTCCCATACTCAAGACCCCACAAAACAGAACATGACCATAAATATTAAGTGTCAGTACCAGTAGCATGCTTAATTAAACCTAATAAGAGAAGGAGAGGGCACAGGCAAAATCTCTAGCAGTGTACAGAGACATGGATTATGCTTGCTTGGTAACTTCAATAAACATTGCATTTCTTGCTTTTTGGATTCTGGCCTTTTGTTTCTATCTACATGGCAAGAACCAAGGGAGGGCAAGGGAAGCCCTAGCATCTCCAAGGGAGAACAGATTTTTATTTATATATTTTTTTATTTCAAGAATCAGACAAAAGATATTTTTCATCCTTTCAGTTCCAAATTTTTATATAATATTGTTTAACTAATTCATGAAACAAATACAAGACAATACAACTTGTGACCAAATATTTTAGTGTGGGGCTTTGGCTTTATATTAACTAATGCGTAAACAGGATTCATGGATCAGTCAAAAATAGAAAACACCACGACTACATATGAATTATATTTGTTTTTCAACTATTTTGTGGTTGTTAGCATTGTTCACCATTAAAACTCAATATCTGTGTTTAGAACCTCTCCTCTATGTATTACTTGAAACTACCAAGTCACACACATATCACAGACACTCCAAGTAACAGACTGCAAGATCATAAACAAAGAATTATGACCTCCTAATGCAATCAAACAGCAGGAGGAGAAAGATTATGAGGAGGAAAGCTTCTCAAATATGACATCTTTAACAATTAGCAATTTAAAGAGTGAAATAACCGTAAAACATAAAAAGTGAATTGACTAATGTGTTTCATAATGCATTTTTAAAGAGTAACTAAAGTTTTATTTAAAGTTATTTTAAATTAGCCATCTCAGATTAGTCAATTCCCTGGTTTTAGAACTATCACACATTACAAGAATGGCTCACTAGGGATTTATGAAGCAGAGAATGACTGGGAATTATTAAATGATTTGGATCTGGGTTAATATCACTCATTCTCTTGTGTCTGTTGTCTATAATCCTGAATTCTCTTTTCCTATCCAATCACATTCCTACAATGGCCCTTTCTGTTACCAAAGAGCTCATTCCTGCTACCACAGTACCTTCCTCTCTCAAATATACTCTTTGCTTCCAAGATTACACTCTTCCCTGACCCATTCATTTGTTCCCTTTGGGTATGTCTATACTGCAAACTTACTTTGAAATAAGCTATTCCAGAAGAAATACTCTGAAATAGCTTATTTTGAAATAGCTCATCTTCACTACAGCGAAGCTTCAAAATTAGTCCAAGGCATGCTTCCCTAATGTGGACATGGTATTGGTACCTTGATTTAGAACCCCAGAAGGCTCTGGGGAGTAATTAGTTTGAATGGCCCTGAGGAGGAGCTATTTCAAAATAGCAGCAGTGGAGCGTCACACTAAAGCTATTTTGAAATAGCTATTTTGGAATAGGTTTTATTCCTCATGGAATGAAATTTACAGAAGTTGAAATAAGAGCTGTGATTCGAACTAGTGCACTGGCGAGATCACGCTAATGAAGCGTGGGATATTTAAATCCCTGCTTCACTAACTATTTTGAATGCCTGCATTTGCATCCCTCGTTCAAACTAGGGTGCAAGTGTAGACATACCCATAGATTTTAAGGCCAAAAGAGGCCTTTATCTTCATCCAGTCTAATCTCCTGCATAATCATTATCACATTCTGATTATATTTCTGGCTTTTAGGGTAGCCAAAAAGCTAGTTTTCAGGCAACCTCATTTTCACTTGCCTTCAGTTGCTCATCTTAATGTTATTCTGGCAATGGAAATAGTTTCCTTCCAAAGAACATGGCCAGTCCATCTCCAATGCCTTCTGGTAATGAAGGTGCTCAAATCTTGGCTGCACAGTATGAATAGGTCTTCGTTTGAGATTGTTCTGAGCCAAAATATAAGGATGATTTTTCTGATGTATGTTGTATGGAATGAGGACAGTTTGAACATGCCATAGTTTCATTAACACAGTCCAGAGAATTTTACTCAGTGATTCCCAAGTAATACCCAGTACTTGTAGCTGTACTAATATGAAATGTTGCTTTTCATTTTCTGTGTTATACTCAGGATAAAACATAGTTTTGCAGTTCATCAGGCTGACCTGTCTCCTTTTTATAACATGACTTATGCAGTTTCCAAACTTCAGCCCATAATCAACACACATATCTTTCTTTTTTTCCATCAGGAAATGTTATCTATGAGGGAAATATCCAAAGTACTTAAGAAAACAAGCTATCTGTTCAACATCAGCACATTTTTCTTGTGCTTCTGGAAGTGAGATCCTTTCCCATATGAAATTAAGGACAATACATAATGTTTTAGGGATATTTACATCAGATATGTAGAATTTATTTCCTTGATCAAATCTAGAAAGAATCTAGAATAGTACATTCTGTTAGTGGCGTAATAAAATACACGCCGTAAAATCAATATAAAACAGCGTGATTACAATAGAGTTGTGAGTCTCAGTCATATTTTGTAATGCAAGTTGAATTTCTTGCTGTGTAATGTCTTCCATAAATCTTTAAATTAAAAAAGAAGAAATATGTCAGAGAATATATGTTTCTGCACTGAATTTAATTTAAAAGTAAGAATGACAATCAACTTCCATTCTGAGTTTAAAGTGGGAGACAAAAATGACCAAATAATTTACAACATTGAGGCTGATTACATTAAAACATTATTTAGCATACTTGCTCATTACCAGTTACATACACATCTTGCACCTTTCTTTTTCGGCATCTGTGCAGTGATATATTTCTTGTAAAAGTCTCCACAGGAGAAATGTTTAGTATTTGAGCATTATTGTGTATCAAATTTTCATATTCATGGGATCTTTTCTCAACAAGGGAACATATGAGTGAAAAAGAAATACAGACCATTTGAAAATTTATATCTATTAACATAGCGGCATGGCTTATTTTGCTTTAAGCCCATCTTGATTTTGAAGAACTGACAGTGCTCTAGAGCAGTAGTATATCCAAACCAGCAAAAGGATTATTCATTTTGATGTTACAATGCACTGTCCATGACTATGTCTAAATGTACATGAGTGAGCAATCTAGACAATTTCCAACTCGCACAAAAGGAGTTCATGCCAGTCTGATGTATTGAGCATATAAATATTCATAAAATCAATCATTTCTCAGAGGCTTTAGAAATTAGTTTCATATTGATTATCCCTAGTTCTGTTACGTTTGTAACAACATGAAAATGGGTACAAGCTGTTGCCATTGATTTACTGTTCAATAAATTATCACTGTTCATTACTTATTGATTATAAACTTGCATAATTGTTTCACTTCCTTCTTCTATATGTTAAAAACATCAGGTTAAGAGCTTCAACAAGCTACTGATCAAATGTTAAAGTTTGTTATACTGAATCAATGCTATCCAGCCTCTTCTTCTCTATACACACAGAAAAATGTATTGTGTTATCCTTTATTTCAGCTCCATTATGTTAACACATTGCATTCAGTAGGTTAACTGAATATTTGTCTGTCAGTTTGATCAAGAATTCCTCCTAAATAGTATAGTAAGAGCTTAGACCACCACATTTTATATGCAGCTTCCTCTTCTCCTAACTTAAAGAAAGATCAGGATTTGATTGTGCCAGGAAAATGGGAAGTGCTAGGAATGGAAATGTTTTCCAGAACATGGAAAGGCAGGGGGAGGGGAGGCTGCTGTTTGGTGGGACTACATACTGAGAGTAGCCACTGTGGGAAGCAAGCTCAGGGGAGATATATACTACAGAGGGAGCACTGGGGGGCAGCCGCAACACCAAGAGAGTGCCCAGTTGGGACTGGGGTTCTGCATCTTCCCTGCCACCAGATCAAGTAAGTAGCTCCCCTGTCCCAAACCCTTTCCGCTCCCAGCTCTTGGACTCAGTGTCGATGCAGGAGCTGGGAGTAGGCCTCTGCCGGTTGGGAGGATAGAAGGCCCCTGCCAGCTTGGGGCCCCACCAGCTGGGGGGAAGTCAGGGTCCCACTGATGGGACCTCCCACCTTGAGCCCCTCCTTACTCCCCCAATCCTCACACTTGCACACCCCACATCCCCAGTCGCCTCTCCTGAGCCCCTCCTCAATCCCCCCATGCTGACTCCTGTACCCTCCATTTCCCCATCATCTTGCCCTGCCCCCACACCACCAAGGCCCTGCTATGACTCCTGCATCCCCCACACCACCAGCCCCCAACCCTGAAGGACCTAGTCAATGCCAGGTAAGTCTGCGAGTGTTTTATATTGGTAAGTCTCAAAACATTTTAAAAAGCATTGTTAGCCCCTTTTTAAAATAGAGTAAGTGAGGCAGAAAAAAGTAACTGATTTACTCAATATCACGTACGGTGTCAGTGTAAGAATTGTACTGATATGGTCTGCTCCACTGTAGCAACTGAGCATCTCAAAAACATGAATGAATCTATCCCATGAGACCTGAAGCCCAGGGAGACTGAATGCTTTCTCCAAGGTCAAACAGGAAGTCTGTAGCAAAACCAGGAATTGAACAGAATTGAATTGACAGTAGTGTACATGTTGAAGCCCTGGCCCTGGCTGCTGATGCTGTGATACAGCAGCAGAGAATGTTATCCTGAGGAGAGACACAATCAATGAGAGGGCCGTTTGAGCTAGGAAAAAAGCTCAGGATGTATCCAAAGGGAGCAGTTGGAAGGTGGTTAAAGGACTAAGGAGGCAAAAACGCTTATGAGTGGTAAGGCTGATCACTGACACGCTAATGCAGCTTTGGGCACCTGGGGAATGGGTCTGTTCTTCTAGCTAAGGAGCTGTCATGGCAGGTGGACCTGGTGGGAAAAGGTGCAGTTGTTGCATCATCAAAGCAAAGGAGCCTCACAAGTCCAAGAGGGGAGACAGTGGGACAAATAGCTGGATTTTGCATCCAGGGAGAGGAGGAGCCGATTCTGTTGGGAGAATCACAGCTTATTGTGATGAAAAAGTTTTATTTTATTGTGAGGACAATTTATAATTTATTCTTTTTAAGCAAGTATTTGATGTTACTTTAACTTATTCTTCTATTATTGATATTAAATTATTGTCCCTGCCCAGCTTCTGTGTTTTTCCTTTATAAGGTTATCTCCATTGTACTGGTTTGTTTCTACTTATCCTCATGGTAGGCATAGCCCAACAGAGGCCTGGCACTTCATACAAACATGCTCAGTCTCCTCTCTGTGCTCAATTCCTCAATAGCAGCCTTGAATATTCAGATATATTGCAAGAGTTCATCCTTTTTTTATGTAAAAATATTCCAAATTTAGCAATAGGGATTTCACAAATGAATCCTCTTCAGCAACAAAAAGCTCCATTTCCCACCAAAATATTCAGCAGAACACATCAGATTTTTGTGGGCATTCAAGGAGGATGTACGCTTTGGATTTCTCTGAGTCCACAGTGGTAGAAATGGATGATACTTAAGAATAAGCAGAGTTATGCTAGGAGAGTCTGTGAAATATGATTTATTGTATTGGTCATGTCATGCCCACTACACAAACACACCATGCATCACTGTTGCAGGGAAACAGTCCATTATTTTGTCTGTATAAAAGTCTCTTGGATGAAACCCATATTATTTTATTTTCAGATCCTTTCATGTGGACGCTGAAGATTTTGTCTTATTTGGTTTATCTGTATTCCTCATATTCTAGGACCAAATTTGCTACAATAACACTGAAAACAGCATTAGTTTATATGTGGTGTTTTCTGACAAATATCTGACAGGACATGGTTCCCTATGCTAAACCTTGCTAGATTAGCATCTCATTTGTCTTCTGAAAAATAAACCAAAACATGGGGTAAGTGCATGTGTGTGTTTGTTTTTATATACTTCTTTATCAGTACACTTGACTGACATACACATAAGGAATTTCACAAAAGGAGGTGTTTACAAAAGGAATAAAAAGATTTTCTTGTTTGAAAAACATGTGAATGCTACTGTATTTATTGTTCATTTACACCTAAAAAGCATATATGAATATGAAATAGCATTATACTTTCTTCCACAACCCCCAAAAGCAGAAGAAATGCTTTCTTCTAGTGCTGTTCAAAGACTTCTGTAAGTTTGTGTCTTTTGAGCACTCGACTGGATCACATTTTCCCCTACAGGCAAAGCCCATGGGAACTAGGAACCTATTACTTATCAACACCATACTGTACAGGTATTTGGACACCACCTCTACCTTTGTTATTTTATTTCTGAACTCATATTGCTTCTCTTGTCACTTACCTTTTATTTGTGCATTCGGGAGTATTGAGGGAATAGACATATTTTTCATCTCAGAAGTTTTGTAGTTTTGTGGTTAAAGCACACACTTTTTAAAAAAAAATATGATTAAATATGAAAGAAAAAGAAGCACATGAATTAAGTCAGTTCACTGGAATCTACTCTGAGTAATTACCCTACAGTTCAGTAACAATGAGTTATTCCCATAGAAAGCACAGTGCCATATGGCACCAAAATCTAATCTCATGCCTTAAGGACAAAAATCTTACCACATTGAAAAAGCAATGTTTAAAAATAACACATTTGTAATTTTTAATATTTTATCCAAGGGGGAGTCCAAAAATGACAATGAAAGAAAATAAAACAAGGGAACATTTCATATCACATTTTCACCTTTACAGAGGTGGTTGAATAATCTCAGAATATATTCCCATCTGCTACAACAGCATTTCAAGGGGAATGTCCTTATGACAACAAAGGTGTAAAACATAACATTGTCCCTACTGTAATGTAAAAGAATAAGTATTGAAATGTTGTATATGCCCTACCCAAGAACTAAACCATGCCACAAGTTTTCAAGTGGAATTCCCTACTGAAATAAGTAAGAAATTCTTCTTAAAAAAATTGATAGCTATGTATGACATCATTGATCTAGGGGTACCTGAATTGTGAGTACATACCTGCAAGGGTACAGATTCAGCAACCTATCTGCTTTATGCAAAAAGCCTAGTTTGGCAAAAAGCAAAGTAAACGAGTGGTCACGCATGCAGGGGAATCTCTGGGTGGCACAGGGCTGGTATAATAGCTCCTACACCACTTTACATCTCAGTACACACACAGGGCTAGAACAAAGAAGACATGGCCTAGAAACATTTAGGCTATAACTTGCTGCAGTAACAACCTTTTGGGCTAGGAGGTAGCCGGTATAAGATAGAACTACTACAGACTTGTGAAAAATTCCAGTATTTTCCCTATAGTCCCTATTTATTTTATTACAGCCATTACAACATACACAAATGAAGGGTTCTTTTATCTTCAGACCTTTCAGAAGCCTGCAAATTCGATGTAGTATTTATATTTTCTTTCTCAGCGGAATTGTTAAACCTAGTTAATTACTTAGACCATATCATGCAATTCAAATTTTTTTGGCAGTACTGAAGACACTTCCAGGGTCAATACATCTCTGTTTTTATCACTTCCTGATTTGGTGCTCTACAGAAATAAATCTCTGTGAAAGAATAAAAGAAAAAAAATGAAGTATTATTTGAAATTAACTGTATACATGTATCAAGGATAAAGAGTATAAGGGATATTGTGAATTTATTTGATCAAGTGAGAAATTATGTGACAATTAATAGTACAAGTTTTATATACTGTGGTAAAGCGCCAGGTGAGCCCCATGGGTCTTGTGCTTCTAGGCAGTTATTGTATGCCTCAGAGGCTCACTGTGACCCTCCACCCTACCTCTTACATTTTCTAGAGGCCAGAATCACAGCTTGTTGAGCATCCTCATCATTGGCAAAGTTAAAGGATTGGGGTAAAACCCCTCCATAATCCTGGCCTCCCTTTTTAGTAACTATTTTTAGTTTTTGTGAGGAAGTTTGCAGGGAACTCAGGCCAGTCCACTACTCCAGGTTTTGGTCCAGGGATCCTAGGCAGCAACAACTTAAAGGATTTATCCTCTAGCCTCAAAAAAGCAAACTTTTCCCTGGTCCACTTCCATAAACACACCTCTAGTACCTTCTCCCTGGTACCTGAGAAAATCTTTCCTGCTTTAGCCCAGAATGATCTTTCCTTTTTGCTGTCCCCAGCTCTTCAGCCACATACTTCCTGGAGAAAATGTAGAAACAAAAGGGTTGGAGATTAATAATTTCTTCTATTTTTTTCTTGCAAATAAAAATGGATTATTTTACCAGCTCTGATTTTCTCTTCTCCTATAAGAAAATAATAGATATTTTTGAGTCAAAGAATATATCTGATTACCTCTTCTAGACATATATCTCTGCAATATAGAATAAAAAATGACAAAAAAAATCACAACAGTATGTAAGGATGGCAGCTATTTTTTGGACATTCATAGAATCATAGAATCATAGAATACTAGGACTGGAAGGGACCTTGAGAGGTCATCGAGTCCAGTCCCCTGCCCTCATGGCAGGACCAAATACTGTCTAGACCATCCTTGATAGACATTTATCTAACCTACTCTTAAATATCTCCAGAGATGGAGATTTCCCAACCTCCCTGGGCAATTTATTCCAGTGTTTGACTACCATGACAGTTAGGAACTTTTTCCTAATGTCCAACCTAAACCTCCCTTGCTGCAGTTTAAGCCCATTGCTTCTTGTTCTATCCTCAGAGGCCAAGATGAACAAGTTTTCTCCCTCCTCCTCATGACACCCTTTTAGATACCTGAAAACTGCTATCATGTCTCCCCGCAATCTTCTCTTTTCTAAACTAAACAACCCAGTTCTTTCAGGCTTCCTTCATAGGTCATGTTCTCTAGACCTTTAATCATTCATTAAACATTGGAGGGTAAATTGGTACAGATAAAGGACTCATTCATGTCTATTAGGTACTTAGTACTAACATACTAAGGGTATGTTTACACTGCAACGCTATTTCGGGATACTGGAGTATCCCGAAATAGCTATCCCACATCTTCACAGCAAACCTGTTATTTTGGTCTCCCTATTCCAATGTCCCTGTAAACCTCATTCTATGAGAAACAAGGGACATTTCAGAATAGCACTTTATTTGGAAATCTGGTGCTGTGTAGACAGCGCCAAATGAGAAAATAAGCTATTTCAAAATAGTACTGAAATAAGATACACAATTTGTGTAGATCAAATTGTACATCTTTTTTTGAGTTATGGTGCAGTGTAGTCTACGGTCCACACTGCACTGTAATGTGAAATAAGATACACGATTTTAGCTATGCAAATTGCATATCTTATTTCAATTCTTTTTTGGAATAGCTTATTTTGTCATAATTTTGAAATAAGGCCCTATTCCAAAATGTCCCTTACTCCTCGTAGAATGAGGTTTACAGGGATATTAGAATAGCAAGCCTTAGGTATTAAAAATGTACACAGTTGGACTGAGGTTGAGATGGACATAGGAGACAGACTTGTGGAGAGTCTATGGTTTAGGTTAAAAGGGGTAAAAAACAAGTGTGATATCATGCTTGGGGTCTACTACAGACCACCTACCCAGGCAGAAGAGGTGGATAAGGCTTTTTTTTTAAACAACTAACAAGATCATCCAAAGCACAGGACTTGGTGGTGATGGAGGACTTCAACTATCCAGACATATGCTGGGAAACTAATACAACAGGGCATAGATTATCCAATATATTCTTGGATTGTACTGGAGACAAATTTTTATTTCAGAAGTTTAGAAAGTTATTGGTGGAGAAGCCACTTCACACCCCATTGCCTTAATCCACTTGTAGTTAGAAAAAATTTGTGAACTCCCCAGAATTGCCTTTCCTGGAGTCAGTGCTGAACTGGGAGATATCCTGGGAGGAGGGGACCACCTCCATCATGATGATTAGCTGCTGGGTCTCAAGGATTAGTGACTAGCTACTCTCCTCCTCCTTCTCCTCCTGCCCTTCCACCACCATTGTGTCCTGCACACTGATGCCAGGCGTGTCCTGGACAGATACTACTACCACCCTGGAGGAGCTGTCCAGGCACCTCTCAAAATTGCATCTAGATGCTTGAAATGGCAACACATGTGAGGTGCAGCATAAGAGCATCTGCTCATCTCCTTTGCCTTGTGGTAGGCCTGCCACAGCTCTTTGATCTTGACATGGCATTGCTGGGTGAAGGTGGAATATCCTTTAGCCACCAGGCATCCTGCGATCTTGCTGTATATTTCAGCATTCTGCTGGTAGGTTCTGAGTGTTGATATGAGGTCCCAAATATCCTGGATGCTCCATGCTGGTGCTCTTTTGCACCCTTGGGAACTGTGGGAGCAGAAGTATTGGAAGTCATTGCAGTGTCTGTGGGAATGTTGGAACTTATCTCCACATGTGGTATGGTGTGCTGCTCACTCGGACTGGACTCGCAACATTGGTCACATGGGAAATGCTATTGTGATTTCCCCAGGGATTTTTTACCTCACCGGGAGAACAGTAGAGGCTCAAGTTGTGGCTCGAGTGGTCATAGCAGGGAGGTGCGGGAGAATTCCCAAGACCAATAACTTTTGCCCATTGCTGCATCTACACTACCATAAATTCAATCATGCAAAGTCAAGAATACCGTTAATCATTATGAAAAGCAGAAGTACAGAAATCAACTTCCGCGGCCCATAAGGTCAATGCAACAGGCTTGGTAGTGTGGACTCATCACTTAGAAAATCGACCATAGGCAGCTAAATTCAATGTAAAGTCCTATTGTAGACCAGGCACTAGATTTCAAATACCTGGCATCAGTTTAATTATGAAAACTAGTTATTATTTATAATAAAGCATTATAGTTTTGTCAGGCTTTGCGGAAACAAATTACTAAAATGAAGCATTTTATGAAGAATAGGACTTTAAGAGGGTTCCAAAAAAAAGCTTGACAGATTCATGGAGGTTAGGGCCATCAATGGCTTTTAGCCAGGATGTGTAGGAATGGTGTCCCTAGCCTCTGGAAATGGATGACAGGAGAGGGATCACGTGATGATATGATTACTTCAGCTGTGCCCAACCCACGGCTCACGAGCCACATGCGGCTCTTGCCCCCCAAAAGTGCAGTCCACAAAGCCACTCCTGCGCCCCCCCAATGGCACCCACCCCACATTGACCCCCCCTTCCCCCGGCCTCTGGCTTCCCTGTACTTACCGGGTCAGAGCTGCGGGGTTTTAAAAATGGCGCCCAAGATTGTGGCTGTCTTAAAGGGACAGCCTCCTTTTTAAAAATTTTTTTTTTTAATTTTTGTTTTAGTTCGACGATTCTGTTCTGGGGACCTTTTTTTTTTGCTTGACAATTCTGGTGTGGCTCTTCGCATTTTTTCCACTGCTGTTTTGTTTCTCTTTATTAAATGGGTTGGCCACCCCAGATTACTTGAATAGTTATAGCCCTGGTGCACACTGTAGCACACACACAAACACAGAGAAAGGCTGCTACAAAGATTTCATTTAATTCTTGGTGTACTTTTTAAGGAAGGTATTTGTGCTGTGTTATAAATTGACAGTAATAAGCTCCTTTCAAGATTATTTTTAAAAGTTATTTAGAAATGGGATAAAAACCCTGCAAGACTCATCAGTAGAACAATTGTATAAAGTTTCCAAGCATATGTCAATACATGTGGGAGACAAGGAGAGAGAACATAAATTATGGTCTTTTAATTGTGTCAGAACAAAGTATTGCTGTTGGGATTTTGATGTTAAAATCAACTGTGCAAAATATGTGGCTATTCACTGTGGCACCATGACAACCAGTTTAGGAAAACAGGGTAGTTTGGATCTTTGTCTAAAAACATTAAACAACACACAAATCACACTGGCTTTCTCTGAAGCTCTTCCAGGATATGCTCAGAAGATGCATAGACCAATAAAGATTCTTACAATGGGAAAGTTAATGGATCCAGGCCACAATAAAGTAAGGTGGGAAATTAATTCCATAGATGCTGAGGCCTCAATGGATTTAGCTGCAATATATATTTTCTGAAATTTCCTTCTTCTCATCATGGATAAGTATATTTCTTCATATTCATCCTAAAACCTTCATTGAACAGAACAGCTTGGAGGATTGGAGACTTAGTGTTCTGATATTTGTAATAAGGGATAATTATTTATTCACATCTGAAGTTAGCAACAGACCAAGATATGTCAATGGCGAAGTGGAATTTGACTCAAAGGGGAAGTGGAATTTGAGGTGTATGGGATCATTGGACAAAAACTATTTGGTTTATGTTCAGATTTTGTACTGAACTGTAGGTAAAAAAATAATAATTGGACAGACACGCCCACTCATAACTCCAAATGGATATTACAATGCTTATATCCTGAGTGTATTACAAAATTATCATTATGGACATTGAACTGCATATGGAAGAGCTGAAGTTTATGAGGAATAAGATGAAAACCATTTTTGTATAAAGAGAGAGAAAGAGATATATAAACCGATATATTTGTTAAACATCTGTGACACCGCCACTGTCTGGACGGAGTCTGATTTTTTTCTTGAGAGGTTCAAGAGTAAAGTTGAAAAGAAGAGTAAAGATTCATAGTTTCAGACCAGAAGGCACCTTTAGATCACATTGTCTGACCTCCTGCACACAACAGGCGAGTCTTGTTCACACAATTACCACTGTATTGAGCTACATATTTCTGAGCTGGGTTATATTTCCACCTGCAAAGCTCAGTTTTAAATGTATGTAATAGGTGTGGCCATTGATATAGACCTAACTCTCGTCAACTGCAGAAAAGGTGAGCAATTTCTATTGCTCTTTTGGTTTAACAAGTAGATGGTTTATGGTTATATAGATGCCACTTTAAGTGACTCATTGACATAGCTTATAGAGAGGTTTAGGTGAAGAAATAAGTAGAAGTTAGGGGAGGATTGTGAACTGAAATGTCTAGTGTGAGAAAAGTGAAAGAAAAGATGGAGACAGAGTGTGATGGGTAAGTGAGAGCCAGCAAGGACATAATCTAAGGTTATGTTACCATTATATTTTTTTTGTTATAATTGTTTTAAGCAAGGTTTTAATAAACATTTTTGAGAATTGTCAGTGCTTTCTTAAAATGCTATGTGAAGGACATTGAAGCAGATGCTAACTGAAATAATGTAAAATGTACAGAGATAATAAGGAGGTGGCAGGAATATAATTATTTATATATAGGGTAATGATAATAGTATATCATATATAACAGTATAAAAGGTGTAGTTTTGATAGATTACTTGACAGCACCAAACAATAACCAAAGGGTATGGTCAGGATCCAGAATTTATAAGGTTGTATTTCACTCTGTTGTCAGAGTACTGCTTATGCTTTGACACACCATTCTATCTTTGAGTATGAGTATAATTGTAGGATCATGTAAGTAGTAATTGAATGCCTGCTTCCTTAAGAAACCCTATTTTTTTTAATAAAGTTTGGCTATTTCGTTCAAAGTATCACCTAATAGTCGTCCACTCATTAAATTTTCTGTAATCAACATAGGGTTTCAAATCTGAAAATTAAGTTGGGTTTTACTGCTCTCTTTTTTTAACAAGTGTAGATTATTTGGGAACATTTCAATAACAATGTTACTAACTGTTACATGGCCAAGGCTTGAACTTAGACTTTTTGGTTATCACCTAAAGTTTTACTTCTGTATAACAATATCATATGAGTAAACCAAGATGTACAGAAAAAAATACAAGTTACAGAACAGGCTTTATTTTCTTGAATGAGAGGAAAGTTAACAGAGTTGCACAAATACATGAAGTTTTTTTCTCCTTGCAACAATGAGGTCTAGGATTTGTTCTGTTTGTTTTTTTATAAATAAATACACTTAAATAACTAAGATTTTTACTAAATCACATGGCTCCAGGAGCTGGGTCTTTAGAAAAAAACACTAAGTATCTCAAGCCTCATAATAAAATTCTGAAAATTAGCAACACTGAAAACATGTCATAACTCAAACTGTCTGAGAACATATATACTCGTAAACTGTTTCATTTATACAAGCACTGTTTGTGGTTCCAGAATTTGGGTTCAGATGGGTTTTTTGACATAAAAGATTTATTTTGTTGCACATGAGAAGTAAAGCATATCCACCGCAAAATTAAACTACTCACTCCCTGGGCACAAAATGAATCTTTTGGAGATTTATAAATAAATACATTAATTAATGTCTGTTAAAATTAGTTAAAATTTGGTCTTTAAGAAATAAAGCATGTTATGTTAAACTATTTTTGTCCCAAATAATCTTTGTAACAGAATTCAGATAATTCAAACTTCCAAAGCAGTTTAAACTCAATGAAATCATGTGTGCAGCTTATATATATGATGGTTTTATTATTATGATTCATTTGTGGGAATAATACTCATTTTTTGCCATTATTCTTCGTAAATTAAAGTTCATTGTAGCAGAGGCTGACATAGTCTCATGGAGAACTCCAAAGAATGTGTTCTTTCAAAATGGCTACTGCTCATTTTGCCCTCGCTGGGAATAAGTTGCAGCAAAAATGACCTCTTTCAAAATAGAGACAGGTTCCAATTGTTCTTAATGAGTATGTTTACACATCAGTGTTATTTCGGAATAACATAGTCTGTGTCTACACTATAAGCAGATATTTTGACATAATGTCAAAATAATGTCAAGCTGGAGAACTTCTTACTCTGACTCCTATAACCCTCATTTTATGAGGAATAAGGGAAGTTGGAGGAAGAGTGCTCTTTCCTGGACTTCCTTCCTTCTGTTTAGACAGCACCAAAAGCCTATTTCGACTTAAGCTAAGCAATTGATATTTTTTCTGTATCTCCAAAAAAAAAATCAGATAGTTATTACCTCTGCAATTTATACTTTCCAAACAGACATAAATTTGTGGTTTGCCTCACAACAACCCTTCATACTTTCCTTTGGAAATCACAGTGTATTGGATGAAGGAAGAAAGGAGTTACTTGCTGATAATACACAATAGCTATTGCTTTTAATGACAGTCTTTTTATTTGGCGTGAACATGACTCATATGCAAAGCCTTTAGCAGTGCTAGAAAAAAATGAATTGTTGTTCAAGAGCCTTGTAACACAACTATTCCCTTATAGCAGTGAAGGAGATAAAGGTTTCTGCTTTAAAAATCAGGAGTTTTAATTTGTCTTTCAAGTTAATTAATTCAAATTGATAACATTACCAAAGACATACCATACTGGCGTAATAGTCATTCTATCTACAGAAACATATGCAGGCACCTTTATTATGGGAGCCTGTGACCTTTATTGGGAGTGTTCTTGCTGGTAAGATCCTGTTTGCTTCCATCTGGGCTTACAGACTACAACTTCCATGATGCCTTGGAGGAAAAGCGGGGAGACCTCTCTCTTCTAGGCAGCAGCGAGTCATGTGAAGGTTTCTTGGAATCTATCCCCATAAACTGTTGTCTCCATATTGAATCAGGACAATAAAAAATCCTTAAAAGTGACAGATCTTTATGACATGCATATACAATAATTTATGGCCTAAACTATGAAAAGTGAATTCATAAGATCTGTTGAAACCTAGCATTGCTATGTCTATGAAAATCCCAGTCCATGGCAGGAGCAATAAGGAAAAGAACACAAATGTTAGCATAATTAAGGATGGCTTGCCGCTCAAGGAGGCAACTGCCTAAACTGGCAATACTGTCTCTATAGAAGGCTTATTTGTCTTTTTCTAAAAACTCAACAAAGAGAATGAAAACCAAGTTTAGCAGCAAAAATGTCCACTGAAATCTACATAAGATTATCAAAATAAATAAAACAACCAATTTTGCTGTACCTCCTATATAAGGGAGAAGAATAGATTTGCATGTGCAAATGCAGTGAAACTCATGACAGAGTTGTAAATAAGGGTTTCAGCAAGCAGCCATGGGAACTTCGGACACCTATTCTGTGACTTTAGCTTGAAGGCCAGTTGAGTCTATGAAACAGGCTTTTCCAAAACCAACAACTACTGCAGAGTCTATAACTGAAAGACAATGACTCTGATCAAAATTCTTATTCTATAATATTAATATAATTAATTTAATTAAATAGTTAATTAATGAACAACCAACCTCAGAAAAAGAGTTGAGGCAAACCCACTGCCACCTTTGTAACTCCCTTTCAGCTTTTCCATAACTCCTTCCCAATACTGACCCAAACTCCTCTGATCCCAGCATAATTCCCAGCCATTACAACTTCACAGTGACACCCGCAGGAAAGTTTGGGGGCAAGAGTTGACTCAGACTCACAGCAGAAGTGCGTCACCCTTACATCAATTCATGAAAGTTGAGAAAGACTACTGAAAAGTGTACTGATGTTCAGTTAAAACCTGAACATTGCACTAAAGTGTAATAAACAGTCACATTATCAGAAAAGCAGGGACACAAGTTTCTAGTTCTTCACATCCCCTGTGAGGCAAGAAGGTAAGAATAGCTCTGTGTCAAATGAATTGCAATAACTTCTCTCTAATGTTCTCCTGAAGGATCTGGAGTAAGAAGGCCTAAGAGGTGTCTGAGAGGCCTTGTAGACATCTATAGGTAAACCAACAAGATGCCTTCTCTAGAGCAAAGCCATTTGAACAGAAGTCTATTTTGAGAGAGCCAAGTCATGTTCAAGTCTGTCCACATCTATCACGGAGCTCCTAGAAAGAGCCTTACAGTAGAGCCATGACTCACAAAGTTCCCTCTCTAATCAGCAAACCAACTAGTTCAGTTGCCTGCTACCACACACCTTTCTTGCAAAAATGTAATATTCACTGTCCTCTGGAATATGTGCCTCCATTCACATTCAGAGAACACCATACAACATTATCCATCAGACCAGCAGCCATTAAAAAATAAATTAAGAGAAAGATAAAAACAGACAAATACCTTCCATAATCTCAAACAAAAACACTAAAATCTCTTAAAGACTCTAATCTCCAGTATTACCATTGGTCAGAGACACACATTCCATACCACTTCTGTTTGTAAAATCCATACATGGAGATACACCCTATAGTATATTGAGTAAACAACAGAAACAGATTGTGATCAAGAAGCCAATGTGCCACCTTTACCTCATATTTCTGCTTAGTCTCATGCAGAGACTTAATAATAGAGTTGGGAATATGTCCCCCCTCAGGGAGTTCAGGACCAAATAACCCATCAGTTCGTCATCCCCCACAATCTCAGACTTGAAGTCACTACCTTGAGAGAAGGAATCCTGGAGGCTGGAAAAAGGAAGCTGCTGGAAATGAGGGAGGAAGAACTCCCTGAGATCTCCCCATACCTCCAGCAAGAGAACCAACCACAACACCCTCAGTGGTGTCCTACCCAACTCTACTGTCGAAACTATCCATTTCAGAGCACATTTAGTCCTCCCTGACCTCCATGGCCTTTTTTATTTGCTATAGGGTTTCTCCAACATGCCAGAATCCCCAGCCAGAGAAACCAATGGAACAGACTCCACTTTTATTCCCCAGGCAGACTCAAGCCAAGAGTCCACTGAATCAAGAGCTACAGAAACAATTGACCTTTCTCCTCAGGTTACAAAAGAGGCACTAACCCCTAGCAGCAGCATCCTCAGAAACATCTGGAGCCTGTAGAAACCCAGTCCCTGTTACATCCACCCCATGCTTTGTTTTAGTCACAAATACTGCTATATTCCCAGACACAGGGTTACCTCTCTCAGGGGCAGGAGGCCTCTTCTCAGATCATTAGTGGACTAAATATATCAGACTCCTATAAAAAAAAATAAGACATGTCTTCAGTAGCAACAAACACAATGTACTGACATTTACTAAACCTATACTTCAGGGGAACTTAGAACTCAGGAGCTTTAACAACATAAAACCTGTTAGAGAAAGGACAAGACATGCTTTACAGCCCAATAGGATATGTATATTGGTCGTGACCAACTTCCATCCTCTAGTCTCTGGAGGGATGTAAGAGGTGGTAACTCTAATGACAGGTGTTCAGAGAGGCAAAATAGAGACCCTGCACAACAGTCCCTTCCAAAATCACTTGATGAACAATACTAAATATGGCAACAAACACATCAGCCTTGATTTATAAGTGAGGTTAACACATTTTTTTCCTCCCAGTTAAAACACCCTTCTCCACAGAGGCAGAATATGGAGGCAAAATCCACACTCTATGGCCCTGGCTTAAGCCCTCAGAAGCTACAACAAGGAAGACCTGGGTAAAAAGACCTGTTCATATCCCTTCTCGCCACTCAGGCAATGTTGGTGATTTGAAATGGAAGTCTCCCACATCCCAAGTGAGAACTCTAACTACTAGACTAAAAGTTACAAAGGAGACTTTCCTCATTTTTTCCTCTTCTCACTTCTCCCTGAGCCCTCCTCCCCCATTTTAGTGTTGGATGGTATGGCAAAGTTCTGTTCATGGGTCTCGCACTAATGGTGGATAATATTAGCCTCAGAAACTTGCTGTGGTCCTATACACAACCCATTTCCCTTTACAGGAGGCAAGATCCATAGCTTAGTGAACCATACTCATCATAGGCTAGCCCATGGTTTTGGGGTGAAGACCTCATGATAGTCCAGGATTCCCTTATTGGGACAGGTTCTGTGTTGGTGTGGGGAAGATTGGGGGGAACCCAGGCCTGCCTATTACTCCGGGTTCCAGCCCAGGGACCCTACAGTAGTAGCAGCCGTCAAGGTTGTTTTTCCTTCCGACTTGGCAGCTTTTTCCCTGGGCTACTTCCCCAAACAACCCCTCTAAAATGTCTCCCTGAGGTACCTGTTAACCAGCTCTCAGCTCACACATAGCTTCTTCTTGTTCCTCCCTTTCTCTTTCCATTCCATCACACTTTGTCTTCCCCCTCTCCTTACCTAGGGGAGGCCTTTTAAAGCAACTCCACTGGCTGTAATTGACTGAAGGTGTTGAGTGACTTGCCTGAAGGATCAATCTAGTTAATTAGCCCCCAGGTTTTTCCTGCAGCAAGCTCTAGTAGTTTATTCTGGAAAGAGAAAACCACTTATCCAGTGCCCTGTGTGCACGCCTTCGACCAGAGTGTGGCAAACTGCTGGCTTAGGTCTGTCTCAATGGGTAACAATAAAAAAGAGAGACTGGCTCTGAAGTTCCAAAGGAGATATATGGAGTCTGGGCTTAATATGCTTCAGCTTGGCATCTTCTATTTAGTCTTCTAGTCAGCTGTCTATCTTGCTGACTTTTGTGAATTCCGTACTGAGGTGCCTATCTCTTCCTTGCATAGGGATGAGCACTGAACTTGGTCCTTGTAGATCCTAGAACTTTTCTAGGTGCCTAAAAATTAGGTGTGGCAATGCTAAGTGTCACTATGCCTACCTCTAATTATTATTCTAGCCTTACTATAAGACCCATCTATTCAGGATCCTGCCATGACTACTTAATTCTTCAGAGACAGGTGAACAAAAAACTGAATGAACATAACCTGTGAACAGCACCCTATTATGGAGTATGCATGTGCATGTGCAGGGATGGAATTATATCCTAGCCTCTGCAGGTGATACGTTTATGCCACGAATGCAATTCAGCATGAAAATTCACATTGCTTATATCTTCTTGATCTATCAAGGATATACAATGAAACCTATCTCAAGGCACATCTACACTAGGAAATTATTTCAAAATAAGAACTTCCAAAATAACTATTTCAGAAGCCTCAAAACTAGTCTGAGGCAGGCTCCCTTAGGGTATGTCTACACAGAAGCGTTATTTTGGAATAACTGACATTTTTCCGAAATAACAAAGAGCGTGTCTACACTGCAAACTATTATCTCAAAATAATGGTGAGCTGGAGGACTTCTTACTCTGACTCCTGTAATCCTCATTTTACAAGGAATAAGGGAAGTCGAAGGAAGAGTACTCTTTGTTCGACTTCCTGCTGTGTAGACAGTTCCAAAAGATGAATTAAACTATTTCAACTTGAGCTACACAATTGATGTAGCTGAAGTTGTGTAGCTTAATTCAACTTTTGCCCTGCTGTGCAGACATGCCATTAATGTGGACGTACTACCTTGACTTAGAATCTCAAGAAGCACTGGGGAGTAATTACTTTGAATGACTCTGAGGAGCAGTTACTTTGACATAACAGCAGTGGAGTGACCACACTATCACTATTTCAAAATAACTATTATTCCTCATGGAAAGCAGGACCTATTATTTCAAAATAACCAACCCATTAATTCAATATAACAGGCTTGGTAGTGTGGGTGCTCCGCTTGTTATTTTGAAATAATGGGAGTTATTTCAAAATAACTCCCTAGTGTAGACTAGGGATGTTAACGACTAGTCAACTAGTTGGCTAGTTGCATCCCTCCCTCGCCCTTGCTGCCTCTATCAAATAGAGGCAGCAAGGAGGGGGAAGAAGAGAGGGGTACTTCAAAGCGGCAGTGCCGCATGGAGCCCAGGATCAGCTGGGGACTCCCCAGCTGGTCCTGGGCTCTGTGTGGAGTTGCCCCTTTGAAATGCAGTGGCAGTGTTTCAAAGGGGCAGTGCCACCCTACTGACTAATCAAATAATCGATGCAAAAGTGACTATTGAATTCGTCAATTACATGCTGCTTAACATCCTTAGTGTAGACCAGGGCTCAGGCAACTATTAAAGGGGCAGAAATATCCATTCCTGAAAGTCGGGCTGTATTGAATGTTTGAGGCTACATTAGGAAGGGCTCAATGAAGGAAGCTGTCTTGTAAGGTGATGTCTTGTGTCAGTAGTCGCTGCAAATATTTTTCATCTCAATTAAATAAGAAAGCCTTTTTGAATCACCCTAAACTGTTTGCCTTGGTGCCTCAGGATAGCAATAAATATCAGACATTGTTTATGTATTATAAGAGGATTATTTTTGCATATTCTAAATTTGGGACAGTGTTTGTGCCTAATCTGTTTTTACTATAGAATTCATTATTTTATATTCTCCATTCTCTCAATCTTCAACCTGGGTTAAATAGCCCAAACCGGTTTAATGTCTTTTTATTTGTAAATTTAAGTTAAGCCATTTGTATTGATCTTCTTTAAATCACTTCTGTGATACATAAACAACAAGAAGTCCTATGGCACCTTATAGTCTAACAGATATATTGGAGCATAAGCTTTCATGGGCAAAGACCCACTTCATCAGATGCATCTGTGTTACATGTATTTCTTTCTTTTTTTTTTCTTTTTTTTTGAAGCAAGGCAAACAGTTCCAAAATAGGATACACTATGCTAGTATTACATATATTTGTGTAATACAATTATTTCATACCTGTAAATGTTGAAAATGAAGCCATTTTTAGTGTAATTTTCAATAATGTATCTATACTATGAAAAATCTAGGTACAGGTTACTTCTTCCAAGAGTATGTGAGAAAGAGCAATGTCATGCATACTTGTACTTCCCTGTAGCATGTGACATTAAGGCAGGGGTGGGAAACAAGTGGCCCACAAGCTGGTTTGTTGGGGTTAGCAGGCTGACAAACACTTTGTTTACCGGAGTGTCCATAGGTATGGCCTTTCACAGCACCAGTAGGCTGTGGTTTTCTTTCCTGGACAATGAAAGCTGCAGGTAGCAGTGGTCCAGCCACACAGTTCCCATTGGCTGGGAACGGTGAACTGTGGCCACTGGGAGCTGCCAGTGTTCGTCCATCTCCATGCTAATGTAGGATTGGTCATTACAGTACATTTGCTAGTGCTTTGTTTAACTATATTTTTAAAATGAGTTTTTACACTTGCCCAAAGTGAGTTTCCTGATACTATATTTTTTTTATATTCCAACCCATTCTTTTTCTACCGTTTGTTATATCCTAAATAATTCTTCTGTGATTCTCATTGGAATATTCTTCTGGAAAAATGCTGAAGGCAAAACAGATAAAAATTCATCTAAAAGTTTGAAACAGAAAACTTGTTTAAAGAGCCTTAGTTATACATTTATAAATACCAAACATCAATGTTAACAAATATGCTTTTGCTGTTAATGGGAGAGTCACCTCAGAAAAGATTTGGATCACATTTTTTGAATATATATTATTTACACCCTTTTATTAATCCTGTAAGTTAAGAAATAAGATGTTCCATCCTGGCAGGTAAAGGGACCAAAGCTTTGTGCAAGCTGCCTTGAAAATTAACTCCTATATAACTTAAGAAGACTGTAAAAGGGTAAATATAGTGCCCTTCTATAAAAAAGAGAAATAGGAACAACCCAGGAAACAACAAACCAATCAGTTTAACCTTTTTGCCAGGAAAGATAATGGAGCAAAAAATTAAGGAATTTATGTGTAAACATCTGGAAGATAATAAGATGGTAGGTAATAGCCAGCATGGATTTGTAAAGAACAAATCATGTCAAACCAATCTGATAGCTTTCTTTGATAGGATAACGAGTCTTGCGGATAAGGGAGAAACGGTGGATGTGGTATACCTAGACTTTAGTAAGGCATTTGATACGGTCTCGCATGATATTCTTATTAATAAACTAGGTAAATACAACTTAACCATACTGATAGCTTTCTTGGATAGGGTAACAAACAGGGCTGTCAATTAGTGGGTGTTAACGCCTGCGATTAGCGCAGGGCAGAATTAACGTGATAAAAAAATTAACTCACGTTAATCACAGAAGTCAGCAAACCAGCATGAGCTACTTCAGAGACCATCTCTGGTAAGGTTCAGTAATGCAAACTTCCACCAGAGGGCACACTGGAAAACCAAGCAGCCAGAAAGGAAAAAAAAAACCCTGAAGACATGGTTCCAGCTTCAAGGGAGAAGTAAACAAGAATAGTAAAGACCCTGACACCTGTCCCTGTCCCCTCCCAGCTGACGATAGGTTTTTAAAATAAAATAGCCGAGCGGGGGTAGGGGGGCTTGCCCAAGCTATCCCCTCCCCCCCAGCAGGGCTCACCCAAGCCAGCCTCTCTTTGCCTTCTGGGTCTGGGACTGACCCTCCCCCCTACATCTGATTCTGGGGCTGAGTCCCCCCTCTCGAACTCTGCACTTCCCATGGTGGGGTCTACCCCTCCCCAGCTCAGGGGCTGACCCCTCCCCTGAGCTTGGAAGCTGACCCCTACCCCTGAGCCCTATGCCACCTGCAGTTGGGGGCAGAGCCCTCCGAACTCTGCACTGCCTATGGCAGAGTCTACTCCCCTCCAGCCGCCCTCAGCTGGGACTGAGCTAAAAAAGGACACTTTTGAATAGGGCACAAATATATTGATTATATAGAAGAATTTAAGTTTAGCTTTCATGATAGAATTTGCACTACAATACTTCAGCGAGGTGAACTGGTTTTTTTACAGTGTAAATGTTTTGTAATAAAAAAAATATAAAGTGAGCACTATACACTTTGTATTCTGTGTTGTAATTGAAATCAATATATTAGAAGATGTAGAAAACATAAAAACATATTTAAATAGATTAATCACAATTAATTTTTTTAATCGCTTGACAGCCTTAGTAACAAGCCTTGTGGATAAGGGGAAAGCAGTAAATATGGTGAACCTAGACTTTAGTAAAGCATTTGATATGGTCTCACTTGATCTTATCAATAAACTAGGAGAATGCATCCTAGATGGGACTACTATAAGGTGGGTACATAACTGGCTAGATAATCATTCTCAGAGACTAATTATTAACAGTTCACAGTCATGCTGAAAAGGCATAACAGGTGGGGTTCAGCAGGGATCAGTTTTGGGACTAGTTCTGTTCAGTATCTTCATCAACAATTTAGATAGTGGCCTAGAGATTGTGCTTATTAAGTTTGCAGATGATACCAAGCTGGGAAGGGTTGCAAGTACTTTGGAGGATAGGGTCAAAATGGACAAACTGGAAAAATGGTCTGAAATAAATAGGATGAAGTTTAATAAGGACAAATGCAAAGTACTCCGCTTTGGAAGGAACAATCAATTTCACACATGCAGAATGAGAAGTGACTATCTAGGAAGGAGTATTGAAGAAAGAAAGGCATGTAGGGGTCATAGTGGACCACAAGCTAACTATGGGTATGTCTAGACTGCACGCCTTTTTCGACAGAAGCTTTGTCGACAGATACTGTCAACAAAGCCTCTGTCGAAAAAGAGCGTCTAGACTACAACCAGTACTGTCAACAAAGCAAGCCGCTTTTTCTAAAGAGAGTCTAGATGCTCTCTTTCGAAAAAGCACAGTTTGCATGCAATAGCACCTTTTTTCAACAGAGTACTATCTAAAAAAGGAGTTATTCCTCGTAGAATGAGGTTTACCACCATCGACAAAACTGCCATGTTATGTCAACTTGCTGTACTTACTGCAAGTACCTAAAAGGGTGTTACAAGGAGGAGGGAGAAAAATTGTTCTCCTTGAAGTCTGAGGATAGGACAAGAATCAATGGGTTTAAATTGCAGCAAGGGAGGTATAGGTTGGACATTACAAAAAATTTCCTAACTGTCAGGGTGGAATAAATTGCCTCGGGAGGTTATGGAATCTCTACCACTGGAGATATTTAAGAGCAGGTTAGATAGGCATCTATCAGGGATGATCTAGATTGGACAATAATTTTTGAAAGGGGGCCACTTCACGAATTTCTGAAGTGGTTGCAGGCTACCCTGGAAGGGGTGGGGTTTTGGGCAGAAGTGGCAGGGCCAGGAGACTTCAAGTGCTCCCCCGCCCACAGACCCTGATGGGCCTGGGGGGGGGAGTACGTGAAGTCTTTGTCCTTGCCCTGCCAGGAGTGCCCAGCGTCTAGAGAAAACTGCCAACTGTTTTGAACAGCTGGCAGTTGCCTCTAGGTGCTGCGCACCCTTGGCAGCGTGAGGAAACTTCCTACTCTGCCTCTGTCCACAAGCCAATCAGGGAGCACTCTCCCCCTGCCAAGAAAGGAAGGACGAAAGGAAAAAAGAATGCAGCAGCATCAGTAGGGGGGGCAAAGAGAGGCTTTTCCCTTAGTTCGGGAGGTGCCTTGCCTCCCCTCCCATCACTGCACCTCCCAGCTGCTGGGAAGAGCCTGGGGGCGGGGCAGCAGACATAGTCTCTGGCTCCCCCACCTGGCTCCACCAGGGGCGTACAGTTCCCTCTGGTGCCACGCGCCCCTGATGGGGGGAGGAAACTTCACACACTTTCCCTACCCTCAGGCCAATCAGGGCCTGAGGGTGGGGGAGCATGCAAAGTCTCTCACTCCCCACCCCACCCTGACAGGGGTGCACAGTTCAGTCTGGTGCCTCATGACTCTGGCGGGGGGAGGAGACTTCCCTGTCCCTAAGTCTCAGCTGGCCTGGAGGAGGGGGAGTACAGGGCGACCGTGGGCTGGATCAACCCACTTGGTGGGCCAGATCCAGCACATGGAGGCTCCATTGCTCACCTCTATCGAGATGGTGCTTGATCCTGCGACGAGGGCAGGGGACTGGACTTGATGACCTCTCGAGGTTCCTTCCAGTTTTATTATTCAGTGATTTTATGATTTTATGATTCTATTAATGATATTCTCATTCAGAAATATGTCTTCTTAATATAGTTTTTGCAAATGAACCAGTTTGTAACTTTTCCTTTAGCGCTTTTGTTTGTTTGTTTGTTTCCTTTGATATTCGGATTCTCGGTGTATTAGAAATAATTAGCGTCTTCTGGAATCTCTCTCCATCTTCCACAATTTTTCAGAAATGAAAATGGCTCAGATAGCTCCTCAATTAGCAAATTGTATATTCTAGGATGCATTTCATCAGGCCCTGGTGACTTGAAGATATCTAACTTGACGAGATAACTTTTAACTTGTTCCTTTCCTATTTTAACTTCTGAACCTATTTCCTTTCCTCTATGCTTCACTATTGTATGCTTCCAATCACCACCAATCTTCTTGGTGAAAATTAACCCAAAAAAAGTCATTAAGCACCTCTGCCATTTGCACATTTTCTATTTTTGTTTTTCCGTCTCCATTGAGCAACTGGCCTACCCTGACTTTGGTTTTCCTCTTGCTTCTAATGTATTTGAATAACAGGGACCCCTTATATGTGATAGTGGTCTTTGTCATCCTTAACCAGATCATGGGACTGGAGCAGGAAAGAAATTCCATTCTCTTGGGATCATTCCTGTCTGAAATAAGTTAAAACTGAATTCTCTATTCTGCTGTGTCAGACCCTTGTTACCTGCACACACTGGGATTTTTTTTATACACATTTATTCTCACACAATAGTACTTTGTATAAGGGAGAATTTTCCTAACATTCTTAAGGTTCGTATAACTAATTATAACAATTTTAGAGAAAGTATATTGTTTTCTGATTTCCTTAGGCAAAAAGAATATTCTGGAAAACATGTTTTAGATTTGCATGGACTAGTTTCACTGATTTTTTCATATTGGGTGTGCTTAAGAGTTTAAGAGAACATTTGAAAAAATTATATTTACATCAGTGCTCATAAAAATAATTATATTAATTGTCTTCAAACTCTGTATTTTACATTTCCATTATAGTAAGTCATGGTCCTTATGTTTCTCTCCTCTTCCATTATACCACTATGTTGCCATAAGCATAATAAGATAAGTAGGAAATTTATCTGACAAATGCTTGGTAAATTTTTTTCTACCAAATGGTTTTCAACTGAGAGAAGTAAAAGCAACCTTGGCAGATAAATCTACAGAATGTGAAGCAGCTATATAAAAACTGCCAGAATAATCCCTGGAAGACCCAAAGCAAGATGTAAATTAAGAAGCAATACACTATAAGTGTAATGGAGCGTACACTCAAAAGTTCATGGTTCCATTCATCTCATGTAAACAGCTCACACTCTGCACCTCACAGGAATAATTATACCACACTAAAAATGTCTGAAATTATAAGTATTAAGATAGAAAATAAATCTTACAGATTTATTTCTATAAAGGTTTATGACCTTAAATTGAGGTTAATTGTTAAAAGCTACATTGCTTTCTAATTGTTCACTTACATAGGCTGAAAGAGTTCAAAAAATGGGAAAGAACTTCAGGCAAAATAAGCATGAGGTGTGTGAGTGCTGTCTGTTGAAAATAGATATTAGCCAGCAAATTGGCATGGGAGCAGTTTCGTGTGCTGCTATGAGGGACATTAATATTCAGGCAAGATTTTAGCGTTCTTAGTCTTCAAAGCACTGGGTATGGGATGAATTTTGGAAGTGACACTTGAACTTTTCTAGTGTGGAGGGTATAAACTAGAGATTAAGAGAGACTTCAGGATTTCCAGTCTTCAAAGTGCTGAGGATTATACGAATTGCAAAAGTGATACTTTTTAGAGGTCACGTCTACATTGCAGCATTTTTCCAGAATAACGGGCATTATTCCGGAAAAACAATACTTGCGTCCACACTGCAATTGCGTTCTTTTGACAAAAAGTTGAAAGAACAGAGGTGTTTTTCTGATGGTGGTAAACCTCTTTCTACAAGGAATAACACCTTTTCCAAAAAAGCTTTTTCAGAAATAGGCATGTGTGGACATGGAAGAGAGAGTTCTGTAGAAAAAAGAGGCCTCAAGGAAATAACACAGGTGCCCTGCTGGACACTCCATCCACACTCATCACAACTCTATAGTTCCTGTCTCCTGGCAAGGCACCCAGGACAAGACCTGTGGCAGGAAACCAGCCCTGGGAGCTGAATTTCACTGTGTGGTTCACAGTACCACACTTCTCCACACGCATGGCCCAGCCTTAAGCTTCCCAAGAGCCCACTGGCCCTCCCAAGGAGCATGCCCAGGGCTCCCAGGAGCCTTCCAGGGACACAAAAAGGACAAACGCCATCCTGGTCTGGGGCAGAGATCCTGGCCATCCTGGAAGTCTGAGGTGAAGAGGAGACCCTCTAGGATCTCTGCTTCAGATGAAGGAGTGCAGAGGGAAGAGGGGTAAGGGAAAGGTTTTTGTGGGGAAGGCACAGGACCCTAGTGGGGAGGCCCTGGGGAGAGTTACTGGGGTCCTTCAGAGAAACTCTCCCTCAGCCTCAGGCCTCCCGGATGCACACCCCCACCTGATGGGCCTGGCGGATGGCAGCTGTGCATGGCTGCTCAATGGCCCTAACCTCCTGGCTGGCCTCTGCCACCCATGCTGAAAGGAATGCCAACTCCCTGCTATCCATGATGTTGTGAAGAACACAATAGGCCGAGACCACCTGGGGGATGTTGTGCTCCCCCACATCCAGGCGGGTCAGGAGACACCTGAACCTTGTCTTCAAACGACTGAAGGAACATTCAGCCTGGATGTGGCCCTGCCTAGGCGGGCATTGAAACAGTCCCTGCTGGGGTTCATCATCAGGGGGCAGGCTGCATCCCCCATGATGCAACAAGGCATGTGCACATCCCCAACCCTGAAGTCACGCGTGGGGAAGAATGAGCCAGCCTCCAGCTTCTGGTAGGGGCTGGAGTTTCTGAAAATGTGGGCATCGTGGACTCTCCCAACCACCCACAAAAATGTCCATGAACTGTCTGTGGTGGTTTACCAGGACCTGAAGGACCATCGAGAAGTATCCCTTCCTATTAATGTACAGGGCAGCTCGATGTTTTGAGGCCTGAATGCGGATGTGGTTTCTATCTATGGCTCCCTCACAACTGGAAAAGCCCAGGGCAGCAAATCTGGCCACGATGGAGTCCAGGTCTCCCAGGCAGATGACCCTGCACAGCAGGATGGAGTTGATGGCCCTCACCACCTACAGAAGGAGACAAATAAACACACAAAACATAGACTCAAAGGGGGGTGACTGAGCCCTTGGGAGCTCCCCGCCCCTACTCTCTCCTCCGCCCCTCAGAAAAACTCCAGGAGCCAGCTCTTATGAGGGCCGTCCCCCCCTTGCAAAGCTGTGTGAAGGTGGGACTGAAGAACCCCCTGGATAAAAGTCTTCCCCCCCAATCCCTCCTATCCTTAGGGTCCCCCTTTCCAGTACTCCCTTCCCCTGCAGGGACTGCTGCCCAAGAATGTTTTACCTCCATGAGGAGGGCCCTGACGGTGGACTTTCCTATGCCGAACTGGTTGCCCACAGACCAGTAGCTGTCTGGGGTGGCAAGCTTCCAGATGGCGATGGCGACCCACTTCTCCAGGAGGATGGCGAGTCACATCTGAGTGTCCCATTGTTGGAGTGCAGGGGCAAGCCAGGCACACAGCTCCATGAAGGCGGCCTTCCTCATATAGAAGTTATGGAGACATTGGTCCCACCGCTCCATCACTAGCCGCTCCCACCAGTCAGAACTGGTGTCCAGCCTCCAGAACCTTCTCTCCACCGTGGGCTGTGGTTGCAAGGGCCTTGCTCCCACACACACAGGCAGAGGATCTCAAAGATGAGTTGGAGTTGAGCTCCTGCAGGACCATGAAGGCAGCCTGCAGAAACTGCAGCATGGCACTGTTGGGCCATCACATGCCCAGAGGCAGCTCCAGCTTCATGGAAAGGAGCGCTATGGTGTCCAAAAGCTGGGCAACCACATCATGCAGTGGAAATGCTTTGCTGTCCCTTGGAGATGTAGGTAAGCAAGCAGAAGAAGCTGAGAAATGGCTCTCCAGGGGGTCCCTTTAAGCATGCATCTCAGCCTCAGGCAGCAGCACCCGGAAGCAACTGCTGATCTAATGCCCTGCCTGAACTGTCTCTGGGTGGCTTTAAATGTGAGATAGCAGCCAATCAGCGTGGACGCTATCTTCTGAAATAGCAAATCACTATTTTGTTGCACTTTTTGCATGTGGATGCTCTCTTTTGAAATAAGCTTTTCCAGAAGATCTCTTCTGGAAAAGCTTATTCCTAAAGAAGCTTGCAGTGTAGACGTAGCCACTCTCTCTCTCTCTCTCTCTCTCTCTCTCTCTCTCACACACACACTTTCAAAATAATAGCTATTGACAGACACAGAAGAATGAAGAGAAATGAGTGTGGAAGAAACTGAATAGAAGAAAAGGAAAGGAAATGGGAAATCGTTCTCCTAAGGATCAGGATGATGATGACAGCACTCATGATGAAACAGGAGGGGGAATGTAATGATATTCATGGCACCAACATTAATAAAAACAGGTGACAGTAAAGAACAGGTGACAAGAGAGTCAATAGGCTGGAGTATTTCATCTTTAGTAGGTGATGGATTGCAGCAGAACTTGCACAAACAGGTTTTGCAAACAGAGTGTGACATCAAGAAAGCTGAAGGAGATTTGTGCAAAATCTCAGAAGATCTGCTGGCCTTACTACTCCCTCGTTACCAGATGCTACCTGTAGCACGAGTCAGAATGAACTCTTGGTGTGAAGAAATCTTCCAGGACCCCATTAATCCTGAAATGTAAGAGTCTTTCCTTTGATTTTGGTCCCTTGTAGAGGTATGCCTTCAACTTCTAGATTCAAAATCATGGGACATTAGTACCAAAGAATGTCCAGGCCATAGCTGTTCTGTGTGTAATTAGAGAATTTCAGCTTCCAGAACTGCCAGTCTCGTACTATTTAAGAACATTATATCCAATTCATTTTACAATAATACTTTTTTCTTTGCCTTCTATCATGCACATTTTTTTAGTATCTACCTGTTTATGTGTGATAACTGTATCTATGTGGCCAAAGGAATAAATTCAGATTATATGTTGTACTTCTGACTAGTAGTTGAAAAAAATAATTAAATGAATAACTGTGTTTGTGCCTAAAACAGTTAAAATGATTTATCATATTTTGTGTTGGTGCCTATTACTTAAGATCGGATATTGAATTTTTACTTACCCAATATTCTACTTGAAACCGAAGTTGGACTGGTAACATGAAGTGATGTGGCTTCCAATGAAGATTGACATGAAATGTGATTCACTTTTTTTTACTGATTTTCCTGGTGTTAGAATTAATGTCAATTAGGAAACTATAATTTATAATTTTCATTGTAAAATTATTTTCTAAGTTCCATACAATATTCACGATTGTATAAGTTAGTTGTCAGTTTTATGGACGGAACAGTTCTGTGAATTCTACCAAGCATTATCTTGGGATATACTAAGCAACTTTCATATTTAAGACTAAGGACTATGTGCATTGAGTTGCTTCCAGGCAAAAATCTACTTTATAATTATGTGTTATATTACAATAAAAGTATATATCCAGACACACAGGCAACCATTTGTTAGAACATTAACTGCAAAATTGTGAACTATAAAAGTTACTTATATAAAGGACTCTCTCTATATTAATATAGTTTGTACATAGCGTTTAATCTGTAAAAAAAATCTTATGAGCACAGATTACTTGTTAATGAACAGTTTTAATCTCATATTGAAAATATTGATCATCGAGGTGCTAGATAATCCTTACAATCCTTTAGAGAGTTAGCATCTCAGGCTCTATTCTCTCCCCCTCCCCCCACTTCTTTCTTTCTCTCTCTCTCCCTCTCTCTCAGAGATGCCAGTTTGTGGCAAAAGTAATACATGTCATAACAATAGACAGTGAAGGGTACAGGGGACATATTGATAAAGTATCTGGTTCATTATTCTGCTGAAAGAGTTTTTCTAAAACCAGAAAGATTATCATTAGTTTTGGAAATGAGTTTCAAAAATATCCATACACGGTGTATATAACAGATATATTTACAGTTCTACTGTGATTATCTATCTATCTATCTATCTATCTAGCTAACTAATCTGTTACTTACACACAGTATTTTGTCTAAAGGACTCCCAAAATATGTGACTGCACAAAAATGTATTCACAGGCTTTGGCGAAATAAATGTTTAATGTAAAGACCATCATACTTAGCCAAAAGTATTCTTTTTCATGACCTGATAAATACAGTGCTAGTGTTCAGACACAATGTAAATTATGTTCTCCTTTCTGTGTCCTGAGGTAATAGAGCAATAATCAGAATCCCATCACTATCCTTAGATACTGAGAGAGAGATGAAGGAGAAGACATACATGCAATCTGGTAGTTCCTAATAATGTCAAAGGTAAAGATATGTGCTGAAGAAAAGTTAGGGGAGTGGGTGGATTAAAAGAGATGCAAGAATGGTGTTTTAAAAAGACCATTTGTGCAGGGACTTTCAGAAAAAGGTGTTCACAAACAGTTCATAGATATAAAAATATGACATAATACTGTGTGCCACCATGGCAAATCTGGTATTCTGCTGAGCTACAGTTTCATAGCAAAAGTGAAAATTGTCTGGTGACTGGTGACAGCATTACACTATTGATGCCAATGTTCAGATGTTTTTGTAATTGGAAAAGGGTGTATGTAATCTGTTCGGGCCCTTATACTCACCATCCTCTTTCCTGACCCTTTTTGGCATGCATATATCAGATGAATGTATTTAGAAATAAAAGAATACCCAGTTGATCAGGGTCTACAGGGAAGATTTTTAATCAGAAGATTGCAACTTTAGTATGTTTAATGGGAGAACTAACCCCCCAAAAAGCAGTTTTAGGGCCAGTCTGATGTTAAATCCTTTCAGTGTCAAATAACTAATATTCAGGATTGGCCTTCTTCAGCCTAACCTCAAAAATTCATCCTACCTCTTACTTCCCTCCTTCTCTCTGGTGCAAATGAGGTCTCCAACAGGGATCTTTGATTGCAAATATGGCTGTACTAATTCTCCTTACAGATAGAAGGCCCACCATTGATATCTTGGGCCTCATTTATTTCTGGGAGCTGGTCCTCTCAGCTTTTTGTCTGAACTTAATGTATATCAAGTTGAAATTGCAAACTCTACTTATAAATGTACATCTTTTAAATCCTGTCCACTGTCCTTTTATCCATGGCTCCAGGTTATTGTGAGTAAGGCAACTGCCCCCCTCTCCCCCCCCGCTGTGACACCTTTCAAATCTTGCTCTACAGGGACAATCGACCTGTGAAACCCCTACTGAGACCAGGCAGGCACTGTCACAGCATAAACAAAACATCTATGTATAAGCAAGCCACACAGAAAAACATTAGTCTGGTACTTTAATGACTAAAAGATTTATTTGGCATGAGCTTTCGTGGGCAAAGACTGCCTTTGTCAGATGCATGGAGTAGATAAATAAATCCAGTCAGGCATAAATATACTAGCACAAGAAAGGAGTTATCAAGTGAAAAATCAGTACTAACTAGGCCAATTCATTCAGGGCGAATGTGGCCCGCTCCCAACAGCTGATGAGGACATGTGAATACCAAGTGAGAGAAAATTGGTTTTGTAGTGATCCAAGCATTCCCAGGTCTTATTCAAACCCAGACTAATAGTGTCAAGTTTGCAAATGAATTGCAGCTCTGCAGCTTCTCTTCAAAGTCCATTTTTGAAGTTGTTTTGTAGAAGGATGGCCACATTGCAACCTGGGAGACAGAAGTTGTCTCCTACTAGTTTTTGTATGTTACCTTTTTTGATGTCTGATTTGTGTCCATTTTTTTTTTTTGGTGTTGAAACTGTCCAGTATGGCCAATGTACATGGCATATATTACATTAGTAGATGTGCAGGTGAATGAGCCCCTGATAGTGTAATGTGGTTAGTTCCTATGATGCTGTTACTTGAGTAGATCTGTGGGCAGAGTTGGCAATGGGGTTTGTTCCAGGGATTGGTTCTTGTGTTAATGTTTCTGTGAAGTGATGTGTCATTTCTGGTGAATGTTTGCTTCAGTTTATGGGAGGATGTCTTTCTGTAAGCAAGGACTGGCATGCCTCCCATTGTATGTGAGAATGAAAGTTCATTTTCCAGGATGAGTAGTAGGTCATTAATTATATTTTGGAGAGGTCTTAGCTGTGGGCTGTGGGTGATGGCCAATGGTGTTCTGTTATTTTCCGTGTTGGGCCTATCCTACAGCAAAACATTGTGATAATTGCACAAAACTCAAAGACATACAGAATGAAAATATAATAATGATATCTGAACTTCCAGGTGCTTCCATGAAACTGTCACCACAGCATCTGAGTAAATAGAAGGAATAATAAATCTTTCTCTCTTTTCCAATTGGAGTAGTTTATAGAGACAATTTTGTCTTATATAGAAGGGTACGTCTACTCTAGCTCGTTAGTTCGAGCTAGGTGGGATAATGAGGGCAACCGGAGTTGCAAATGAAGCCCGGGATTTAAATATCCTGGGCTTCATTTGCATGTTCCCGGGTGCCGCCATTTTTAAATCCCCCTTAGTCTGAACTCCATGCCCATGGCTACACGTGGCATGGACTAGGTAGTTTGAACTAAAGATCCTAATTCGAACTACCGTTACTCCTCATTCCATGCAGACTTCCCTCCTCTGGCGGGGGGTAGAAGTTCCCTGCCCTACTCATAGACAAAGACAATGCTGAAACTTTGTGTTTGACATAATATTTTATTTAAAAATGAAGCCTGGCCAACAAACGCCCAATTGGGGCCAAGCCCCCATCTGGTTGCAGAATCATAACACTCCTGTCCTGGCCCCCAACCCCAGTCTGAGCCTATCATACACTGGAACCACCTGATCTGAGCCTCTCAAATCCCCAAACTCCTGCACCCCCACATCCTCAGTCTTCTGCCACAATACTTCTGCACCATCCACATACTGCAAATCTGTGTTGTGAGCCCATCATACTCCCAATCTCCCTGCCCTGAGCCCCTCATATACCCCAACCCAAAATCCTGCACCCTCACATCCACAAGCCTGTGGCTTGCTCAGTACCCCAACCCTCTACCTGACCCCAACACTCCTCAGCCTAGAGCCTCCTCTCCCGAGCCAGCATCCCCTTCTCCACCTCCTCCTGCATCCAAATTCCCTCCCAGAGTTTGCACCTCTCACCCCTTCCCACACCCAAATCCCTCATTCCCACCTCTGAGCCCGCACCTCCTGTCTCAACCCAGTGATGGTATGGCTAGACTGCAGGAGTTTTTTCTGGGATACCTCTTTTGCATATAGGGATGTGTTTGTTCTTCCACTTTTTTTAGAGGAAGAGCACACATGCTCTTTCGGCAAACCCTGTATTCCCTGTTCCATGAGGAATAAGAGGGCTTCCGGAAGAAGGTTTTTTTTCTGACATTTGGCCCAGTCTAGACAGGCCAAATATTGGAAAAACCTCCTCCTACAGAAGAATTGGAAAAAAAGCAGCAGTGTAGCCATAACCTGAGCGTGTATAAGGGCCAGGGATAGCAAGTGATGGTGACGAGGAGAACGGGGGGGGAGGAGGCGCTTCAAGGAAGGGGTGGAGTCTCGGGGGAAGGATGTGGTAGAACTTGGCTTGTTCTGACATTTAAAAAGTGATCTTGGGTGTAAAAAGGTTGGCGACCACTGATCTAGGCCTATCTCATATACAACAATAGACCTCCCCTTTTGTTGTCAGCAGATGATTTGTTCCAATAGAATACAGCTGTGGTAGGCTATGGAAGGGTAGGTGAAGTTAAGTACACCAATCCCACAGAGGATTTTGAATATTACAAGGAAGATTTTGAACTGGACCATAGTTAGTGGTGAACAGTGCAAATAGTAGAGCACTGGAATGATCTTTCATGGCAGCCTCTGTTTTGTCCCAGCTGGAACTTTGTCAGGTATATGGCTTCATTCTTAGCTATAATCAGCTGCAGTAGTAAAAACTTCTGGCTACAAATGCATAAATCATTATGTTCAGGTCTGTATTCCATAAATTAGGGTAATCTTCTGGCCAGTTGCAAAGGGTGTGTGTGTGTTATTGTCATGATTATTTTGACATCCAAAAGCAAACAACTTGTATCTCACCAAGGTAAAAAAAGGGCCTGGTTTACACTCTCTTACACCTGTTTTTAAACCAGTATACCGTATTTTCGCACATATAACCTGCGGGTTATATGCGTTTTTACAAACCCTACATCCCCCACTCTCCCCCGCGGGGTATACTCGGGTGCGGGGTATACACAATTTTTTAAACTCGCCTGGTGAGTTCCTGTGCAGCCTCCAGCCTCCAGGTGGGGGAGCACTCATCCCCCTAGTTCCTCCGCAGCCACAGGAAGGGGCGGGGGAGCGCTCATCTCCCAGTTCCTGCGCAGCAGCAGGAACCAGGGGGATGAGCGCTCCCCCGCCCGGAGGCTGGAGGCTGGCAGCTGCACAGGAACTGGGGCGGTGAGTGCCCTCATGAACCCCCCCCCCTCGGCACCGTAAATTAACTAATATACCCCCTGGCACAGAAAAGCCTTGTATACCCTGTGGGTTATTCTCGTGTGTGGGGTATACAAGATTTTTTTTACTTAATTTGGAAAAACCGCGGGGTATATTCGGGTGCCGGGTATATTCGCTAAAATACGATAATTACATTGTCTACAGTGGGGCTAGGTTTTATTTATATTGGTTTAAATAGAAGGACCAAAATCCCCAAATATTGAGCAACAGATATAATAATTTAATCTTATATTTAATTCAGATGAATAAAAAGGGTAATCTGAAAAGGTTTTACAAAGTTCAATTTACCTTCAAACATCAATGCACTGATACAGTTGCATTAGAGTCTGTGATCAGTTGGGAGAGCCCCATGTTAACTTAAGGAAAATGTAATTAAATCAATAGGGTTCTCTCCCTGAGAGAGAGTATAAAATGTTAGATGTTCAATTATTATTGCTTTAACCCATATGAGATATTTGACCATTAAAAATATGCTTCAGATGCAAATGTCCTTACATTTTGCATTTCATTCATATAATCGGCATGTCTTGGTAGTTAATATATATAAAATATGCAGTATGAATAAAATATGTATATAGGAAAATAAACTCAAGCGATTGTTTGCTAATGTACATTACAGTAGAATTAGATGGCAGACATATCTCTCATTAGATTGTAAAGTATGCTAATAACAAACAATAGGACCATAACTTAAAGAGATGGACTTAAAATCAATAAGCCAACAATAAGGTTCTATGAAAAATCAAAGAAAAGAAAACAGCATTAAAACATGTACTCAGTTCTCCACATTCTTACAGTGTGTTCAGAAATATTTAATCAGATTTAGCATTTAGAATTAATTGATTAATCTCACTGTATATTAATAATTTTCATAATATAGATTGTCTTGTATTGATGCTGTCACTATGGGTGATTGAAAAATTATTTGCAATATTTGATTGTCATTATTCGGTGCCAGAGAGTGAATCCTGACTGGACTCACATTTACCAGCTTCCAGTTCCCAAATATCAATGCCAATGTGAAAAAGAAAATTAATCTGTTTTGCTCTTCTCGTATTTGTCATTATTTATTGTCTCATTAAGGTTCCCATCGCAGCTTCAGAACTGCATTGTTACTTCCATTCTAAACCTGTTAAAGACTGCCATGTTCCTTAAATAAAAGTAATTGTTTTAAGAAATCTATGCCTTTAATAGGTGTTTAAGAGATTTACCTTGTTATACTAAATTGACTTGTTGGATGCACTGAAAATTTACTAACAAATCTAGTTTCATTTTCATGTGCATTGAGAGTTTATTGTCCACAGACTGGTCAAAGTGAATATCCATGAAAGAAAATAACTTGTGTTTCAGTTCATGGAAAAATCTATGTTTAACTGCTCTATTCTCTTTGTATATCTATTTGTATGGATTCTGTATTTTAGTTGGTAGAACTAGCTGAAAGAGTAATTGATCAGAAAGCTCTAGAGATTTTTGTTTGTTTTTAGGGTACCAGATCTCAGATTCTGCTTGTCCATTATACACATACACAGAATAAACAAGGAACCTTATTTTGCCTCCATTTGATCTGTGTTTGGCAAAACTATAGATCCTGCACTTACACAGATTGAATGCTCCCTCATTAATCTCTCTCAAGCACCACAGGTTGTGGAAGGCTGTGAGATATGACATGGTATTAGTTTTATTCACGTTTCACCCAATGGATGTGGGCATTTACATTGACAAGGGCGTCATAGTGTGAGCACTCCCAGAATCACAGATGGTAGAATGTGAACACTGCTCATAACAAAGGCCATCCCTAACAATGGCACAATTGAGCTCCAACTTTACAAACATAACCATTTCACTGAATACCTCTCCTGAAGAGTGTTGTGCTACTGCTGCTACTCTTGCAATGGGTGACACATTGAAGAGCATGGAAAACCATGTTAAAAATGGCAACATTAATGACACATACTATGCAAAGGCTTTGTCTGGAGGAGCAGTACATAGAAAATAGTCATAGAAAATTGAAGTCAGTGGGTCTATTCAGACTGAGTAGATATGGTGAAAGTAGGCCCTCAGAAGAAAGGGTATCACCAGCAACAGTGAATGTGTTCTGTCTTCAGGCCATACATCTTTAGCTCACTAGCATAGTGAGAAGGGTAAATGGTATCTTCTCCTGTATCCTACTTTTTTACCACAGAAATGTCATAGCAGCCTATTAGAATTGTGAGTTTCTTTCAATAGTCTTAGTAACAGGGTTGCTATTTCTGAATATTAAATGCTTTGATTGTTACCATGGAACTGAATGGATTATGAAGCTTTGAACAGCAGAGAAATTACCCTTTATCTAAGACTGGATGCACATGTGAAGTCTGAATTTAGGAAAAATAGAAACCATCGACTTTGTCATTCCACTTATGCTATAAAGCTCTGTTGGAGAAGAATATGCAGAGAAGATGTACCTTCCTCAGAAACTTTTCTATGTGAATTCAGCAGTTAGTTTCCTGGAACAAAGGTTATGAAGAGACTGATTTTTTTTTTCTCAAACAGTGTGTCTTGGCCATGAAAGAAGGGAGAAAGTGAGAAAGCAGGAATTTGAAAGCAGAAATTTGTTTTTTTCAGAAGACATTTTGGCAAATATCCAGAGAAGGTCCAGAGAAGAGCAACAAGAATGATTAAAGGTCTAGAGAACATAACCTGTGAAGGAAGACTGAAAGAATTGGGCTTGTTTAGTTTGGAAAAGAGAAGATTGAGAGGGGACATGATAGCGGTTTTCAGGTATCTAAAAGGGTGTCACAAGGAGGAGGGAGAAAAATTGTTCTTCCTGGCCTCTGAGGATAGAACAAGAAGCAATGGGCTTAAACTGCAGCAAGGGAGGTTTAGGTTGGACATTAGGAAAAAGTTCCTAACTGTCAGGGTGATTAAACACTGGAATAAATTGCCTAGGGAGGTTGTAGAATCTCCATCTCTGGAGATATTTAAGAGTAGGTTAGATAAATGTCTATCAGGGATGGTCTAGACAATACTGGGTCCTACCATGAGGACAGGGGACTGGACTTGATGACCTCTCAAGGTCCCTTCCAGTCCTAGTATTCAATGAATCTATGATTCTATGAAAAATGATATCATATCTGTGTCTACAGTTGTTAATGTGGTAGCCTTCAGTGTAAAAGTGTGCATCCCCGAAATCCTTTTTTCTAATACAAGGGAAGAAGAGACAGAAAGAACAAGCTGAAACACCTTGCAGGGACACATTTCTAGAAAGTGGAGAGGGAGTGTCAGCTTCTCTTACTGAAGTAGCTCCAAAACACATCAGGCAAGCAGCCTTTGTTAAAGATGAGGACAAATATTTTGCTAGAGAGAATAAGAAAAGCAGTTAATCGCAATTTTCCTATAGAGATGAAGTTTTTTATGGAAGAGAGTAAGTCATACGGGAAGCCTAATCTGGTAAAAGGAAGGGACTGAGGAACCCTACAAACTACTCCAATTACCAAAAGCACAGTTCAGCCTTACTCTATTTCGTTTGGACATGTAAGAGTAGAGAGGATATTTAAAAGGCTTCCTAAAAAAATTATTGGCCTGATATAAACCCACAATTAAAGGAATGCTGTAAGTCCTGTGACTTATGCCAAAACCAGAAAAAGACCACAGGTATCTGGAAAGCCCCACTGCAATCATTTCCTTAAATGGATTCCATATGGTTGCCATCTACATTATTGGTTCATTCCCTAAATAGTCCAAAAAGAAGGAAAATATAGGCTAATACAGAGGCAGAAACTGTGGCTGCACTCCTTTACATATTTAGGAGTGTAAGTTTCCCCACAAAAATATTGTCAATCTTTGAGTCAAATTTCATGCTCACATGTTCTCTAAGTTGTGGAAAAGGTGTTGAATTAAACAAGTTAGCTGAATGATTTAATAGAGTTCTTAAATCCATGATAGCCATGGAGACATGAAGGTGAGAGACCAGGAGATGCTAATGTATTCCCTAATGCTTGATTTATGTGTATTTATGCATGTATACAAATTGTGCACAGAATTTGTGCTGCAGTATTCAGATCCAACCTCATAGTGATGTGTTGGCCTGGCAGGCCGGTAGAGTCAGCCTCCCCAGCCAAATGAAATTAGCTACAAGTACTTAGCATTGTACTAGACAGGAGAAGTAAAAAGATGGGAAAACATTGACCAAATTAAGCCCTCTCCTTTTGTAGAAGAATTTTGTGCACTAATATGAAAGCCTAATGTAAAGAGGAAATTTTGTTAACCCAGGAACATGTTGAGACCACTGCCTGCAGCTGGAATACCAATTGTTATGCTTATTGCTGAAAGCAGCTAAAAGGCTGCCTTTCTGAAATCTTAGAACAAGTGATAGGCCAGAAGGAAAGTGGGAAATGAGTGACCGCAAAGAAAAGACATGACCCTGTACCCTCCTGACTTGAGCTTTTTGTTGAAGTGTGTTTTGCAATAGGGAAACTCTGTTAGTAGTTGAATATTGCTTTATGAAATATTGCTGATTAATTGATGGGAAACTCCACATTGCAGGCTGGAAGGCTGGAAAACTCCATATTTAACGTAGTTTCTGCTCAGCAGTTAGATGGTTAGTTTTACTTTTGCTGAACAAGCTATGTTGACTCTTTCCCTCTACAGGATATTTTTTTGATGTCTTAGGGCATGTCTTCATTCGTTGTACCAGAGATCAACTTTCTGGCATTTGATTTAGCAGGTCTAGTATAGAACCATAAATCAAACATTGAGGGCAGATCCAGATGGCACCTGTACTCCTTGCCGTCATGAGAAGTAAGGGAAGCTGATGGGAGCATTTGCTTCCATTTACCTCCTGCTCTGGGGACACCGCCAAGCTCAGCTTAAGGTAAGCTGCCCAAGCAATGCATTCTATGTAGCTGGATTTGCATACCTTAAGTCGACTTCTCCAGGTGTAGTGCAGACCTGGCTTTAGTCTCTCTCTCTCTTTTCCTCTCTCTTTCTTCACATATAAGTATGCGGCTGGTTCATGTCAGCCTATTTATACACTAGCAGAGAATTCATACACATTGTATGAAAAATCTCTCTACCTTTCATGTGACCTCATTTTTGAAGTAGGTAATGATAACCACTTGGTGAAAAATGATGTGTTCTGATTAACACAAACTAAACAAAATTAACTGTTATTAACATCTAAAATAATCTGATTTTATTAGTATCTATAGTTGCATAATTTTCTGATTTAGAAAAGTCAGTAATATGCCCTCAGAATATTCTCTGAGGTCAAAAAAGCCCTTAATCTTTCTATTTTTCTAAACAAAGTGATTTCTTTCTTTGACAAATGCATTAATGAAAAATGTCCTATGAATACAGTGAGCCAAATTATTAAGCACAAGAATCAGAATTTTGGCTTGCTACAAAATAATCAAGATGGCCACATACCCTGCATGCTCTGTTATTTATAATCTGCCAATTTGCAACAAGAAAAAGAAATTACATTTGAAAGTACTTTGCAGGACATATATATGCATAGTTATTGTGCAGAATTTACTGCTTCACATGCCACTGCTTGTGTCAAGGGTTGCATGACAATGAAATACCCATATTTCTAGGCAATGGACATGCTTTGTGGCCAATGACTAATTTGATTATATATACCTCTAAGGTTCAAAATACCTTTACATGTAGCTTATTTTTCTTCATCAATGAACACAACACTGAAACAATGTAAGGCAAATATTAAGCTTTTTGCATAAATACAATGAACAAAATTCTTCAAGAATTTAAGCAGTGGTGTAAGTCATCAGGTTGGAACAAATTAGCTAATCAAGAATTGCAAAGAGGAAAAAGCCAAGCTCCTCCACTGAAATCATTTAGAAGAGTGGGGAATGTGTTTTTTGAGTGAGGGGTCAACTTCAGGTCTAGTTTATGTATGGTTTGATTAAATTGAAATGAGTGCTCTTGTCATAGCTTACCCAGATAGGAATGCATTGCAAAGAAGCTAGTTGAAAAATGGAATCGCTCCACAGCAATTTATCATTTGCACCCATTTTTAATATCTTGAAATTTTAGATGCCTTCCTTATTGGGTGATCAATTTTAGACATTTTTCCTCTGATTTTCAGAGGTTCTGAGAATGAACAATTACAACTGAGATCAATGGGAGCAATGGGAATTCATTCTTCCTGAATATAATTCCTAAATTGTCACCAAATGGGCCACCAGAAAACAGAAGTTAGCAAGAATCAGATGCTACTTTTGACAATATTGAGCTCCATTTCTGTAGAAATAGCTTAAAGGTAAAAAATCATGACTCAGATAATGATGCTCATCAATTTAAAGTATCACCTTGCTTTAAACTGCAAGCATAGTCACCTCCTGCCTAAATTAACTTGTACACTGAGCCCTGCATAGATCCTGCTGTATGTTAGGAAACTGTACTATAGAGATAATGTTCCAACAAGGAGCCTGACAACTTGAGCAATGCCCAGGAAGAAAGAACATTGCATGGTATGGTCAAAGAAGAATGCTATTCTGGAGGCAGCATTAGTGTCATGCAACCAGTGTTGTGACCAGTGATGCAGAAACACACAAGTTAATGTGGACAGGGACAGGGTGCTCAGTCTTTGTATTGCACTAACTAAACTGAAATTAGAAAAGTGAAGTATGAAAAAATATGTGAAGCACATTATAAAATGCTATAGTTTACTGGGAGAAACAAACTGGCACAATTTATATAAAATAAAATACCCCATCCATTATTTAAATCCAACCTTTATTGGCTTCCAACATCCCATGGTTTCCCTCTAATTTGCTTTCCAACAGGTCTGGAATGCCTTAGTCATCCCTGAGTAAGTGTTTCACAGTTACTTTTTTACATTGGCCCCATTTCCTACATTCATTCAACCCTCTATGGGATTCATGCCTGCATTTGCTTTGGCATGTATATGTCACAGAGATGCCATCTTGGCTAGGGTGCCTCTCCATCACTGTCTCTGCTTTTGACATATGCTGTGATGGTGTCTGCCAGTGTTGTCCCTGTGGGCATCTGTGAGCTGCAACTTGACTATACCTTGGCTGTCAATCAAGTTAGTTTTACAATGCACTCACCACTATACCAGCATCCTTTACATCTCATCCCACAGACTCACACCACAGATTTACATATTTCTGTGTGCCTGCTTTACACATAGGAGAAATTTTGCTTTTGTTTTGCACTCAATTTACAATTCTATAACAAGTCATTTTTATCCTATAAGTTTGAGCAGTTTGATCCACTAGTCCCCATGGTTTAAGATCAAATCCTGGAGTGAAAGTGAAGAAGAGCTGGGTATTGCTGAGGTATCTAATCAGAGAATAAAAACCAGATGGCAGCATATATAAAAGTATATATTCTACAGCTAGAGAAAGAATGTGCAATGATAAATTCCCATTGGAATCCAATGTAAGTGGTAGATCTTACATGTTTTGTTGTTTTTGTTGTTTGCGGGAGGGGGGGCACAGTTCCTATTAACTTTAGTGAGAATCTCACTAATGACATGATTACAGGCTCCAAAACCATAAACGAGTCATTCCAAAACACCTTAAAAGACAATTTTCACTAAGCAGTGATTCATGCTATCAAGAAATGTTATTCCGAAGAATACTCAGTTAATCCTACATTAAGTCTCTTATGAGACAGGGAACTAATTGCTCGTTAAAGTGTCATGTCAAATGAAAATGAACAAAAAAAAGGAAATTTGAAGTTCTGGATTATGTCTGGTCTGCTTAAAGTGCATTAATGTATAAATTCCACTGTCTGAGGCATATTGATTTCTAAAGGAAAGGAGGCTTTCCAAAGCTTATTTCTAAATTAGGGAAAGACATTTTGAAAGCTATAAGCAGATAGGAAATTCTGTTCTCAAGTTAAATAATAGCTCTTTGATACTAACAGCAATGCATCATTGGATAACACATATTTAGATATACTTAATGATAATGAGCTTATCAGATATCATAACTTGCTAATTCACAACATGAAATTTATTCCAAATATTTTCCAATATTTATTCCAGGATTTTATACCAAAAATGTTTTTTAAGAAACTGTAAATCATCCTTGCCACAAGAGAAGATCATCAAAGGGCCAGGAAATGCAACTCATTGTCCTTAAAACCATTCTGAGAAAGGCATTGGGGCTGGCTTGACTCCTAGGGGTACGTCTATACTTCATGCTTATTTTAAAATAAGCTATATCGGAATAGTTATTCTGAAATAGCTTATTTTGAAATAGCACGTCTACACTGCAGGGAAGCCACAAATTTAGTCCAAGGCAGGCTTCCTTAATGTAGACATGCTATCTCGATTGAGAGCCCCAGGAGGCACTGGGAAGAAATAACTTAGAATGTCCCTGGTAAGGGACTATTTTGAAATAGCAGCAGTGGAATGTCTACAAATGCCTAATTTCAAAATAGCTATTTTAGAATAGGCATAATTTCTTGTAGAATGAGTTTACAGATTTCGGAATAATCCATCCGTTATTTCAAAATTATTTCAAAATAATGGAATGGCTGTGTAGACACTCGCATTGTTATTTTGAAATAACGCTAGTTATCTAGTTAATGCTAGCGTAGACACACCCTTGCAGAAGAAGCAGAGATCATGACCATCCAAATCCATACAAAAGCCTAGATATGATCTCTAATGACTTATGAAGAGGGCTGTGGTTTTCATACGTAGGACCAATAACTCTGCCCTATTCCCTTTCTCCTGTGACATGAAGGAATGATAACTCCTTTCTAAACACGTGCTGCCACGGAATCCACATTGGTTTTTGTCTCTAGGTCATCCCCATCTCAAGAGGATTTCAAGGCACTTGGCAACACTTGCATAACACAATATTGATAGTATCATTGTTATCTTACATGGAGAAATCTATGCAGGTTAGAGGGGGGAAGATGCTCCAGGTAGAAGCATTCATGATGCTAAGACCATCTCCTGTCTCTGCACCCTCATAGATTCCTGACTATAGCCTCCTCCTTCCCAAATATGGCCACCTAGCTTTGATTTGAAAGTTAAGAATAGGAACAAGGAATGTGATTAAAGCACATTATTTGGAGCAGTTGGGAGAAGCTGTGCTGAATAGCTATAGGGTCTTTTGAAAAGTCATATTTTTCATCTAAGAAAAACATAATTATCTGTTTATAAAGAAGGACACTAGGTGGTCCAAATCCTCAGCTAGTATAAATAGATATACCCCTTTGAATTCAGTGGCACTTCACTGGTTTTTCACCAGTAGAAGAGCTTGCCTATGATGTACAGCAGTGTTATAAAATGCCGGTAGGAAAGTCTGCATTCCACTGTAGTAATTACAGGGTATACTATGCATAGGATGCTTTAATTTTCTTTACTATCAGTGCATCTCCAGAAATGATGAATATGAGAGAGATTTAATAATATTTACTTTGCAATATTTTAAATACTTTTTTTTAAAGTCAGTGCAAGCTTATACCTTATTTGTCTAATAAGCAAAAGAAATTAAACTTATATTTCCTTCCTTCCTTATATTTCCATTTTTGCTTCTCCCTGAGATTTCTTTGTTTCATAACGTGCAATTAACAGCATTTATTTTGTCAATTGCTCTAGAAATCAGACAAATTGTCTGCCTGCTCCTGTGTGCTCCAGTCATCTACCAATATTAGTTAAAAATAATAACCAATTGCCCTCTTGCCATTGTCTGATACAGAAGTTTGGCATCCACAGCTCTCCATCTGTCCCTTCCAGTGGTGTTGGTATTAATGAGGTTAAGATCACAAAAATGAAGGGGTAATAGTGGATATTTCTGAACAATAATACCAAGACTATGGAGAGCATCCTGTTTTGAAAACAAGCTCTGATTTGATTGAAGGGAGGAAAAGGCCAGGGCGAAATGTCCATTTGTGTTTGTGTTTAACAATTCCAACTATGGCAATTTATTTCTAATTTTGTTTGGTTTTAATGATTGTTAGTTGGTTATTTGGGTGGGGAGGGTACTTTTTATTTTCAGAGTTCGTTTGTTTGTTTGTATGTATGTTTTTTGCTTGAAGGGCTAGATTTTTCAAACAATTTCCTCCATTATTTCATCTATCATTTGCAGAGCAGTTATGTATCTGTAATTATTTGCAGCTGCAGTCAGGAATTTAGACATGAATTCCTGGATGCACCCACAATCAAATAATTAGTGTCAGAAATGGATGCCCAATTAAAGACAGGCTAGAAATTAAATTTCAGATGTTCAGATTTAGAACAACAAATTATTCTTCTGCCATTCCTTGCTGTCTTGCTTCAGATTCTGTTAACAAAATTAAAACCATTTTTACTTGTACATTATATACCACTTTATTTTCTACTGCTTGGATTGCAGAGGGACAACCTCAGGTGGAAAATTCCACAGCTACACAGAAAGAGGGAGAATGGTGTCTCTAACTTTTCCTTTGGGATGATGGAAGAATTAGGGCAGAGTCCTACACTTAGGCTGGAAGAATCCTGTGCACTGCTACAGGCTGGGGACCAACCGGCGAGGCAGCAGCTGTGCAGAAAAGCACCAGGGGATTATAGTAAATGAGAAGCTGAATATGAGTCAATAGTTTGTTACCGTTGCCAAGAAGGCTAATGGCATATTGAGCTGCATTAGTAGGAGCATTGCCAGCAGAACGATGGAAGTGATTATTCCCCTCTATTTGCCATTGGTGAGGCCACATCTGGAGTATTGCATCCAGTTTTGAGCCCCCTACCATAGAAGGGATGTGGACAAATTGGAGAGAATCCAGCAGAGGGCAACAGAAATGATTAGGGGGCTGGGGCACATGGCTTATGAAATGCTCAGAGAACTGGGTTTCTTTAGTCAGCAGAAGAGAAGAGTGAGGGGGGATTTGATAGCAGCCTTAAACAGCCTGAAGGGAGATTCCAAAGAGGAAGAAGCTAGGCTATTCTCAGTGGTGGCAGATGACAGAAAAAGAAGCAATGGTCTCAAGTGCAGTGGAAGAGATCTAGGTTGGATATTAGGAAAAACTATTTCACTAGGAAGGTGGTGAAGTGCTAGAATGGATTGCTTAGGGAGGCGGTAGAATATCCATCCATAATGGTTTTTAAGGTCAGGCTTAAGAAAGACCTGGCTGGAATTATTTAGTTGAGATTGGTCCAACTAGGTGACCTCCTGAGGTCTCTTCCAGGTGCCTAGCTCTGCAGACAGCAGCACAGAAGTAAGGGTGGCAATACCATACTATGTCATCATTTCTCCTGTGTTGCTGCTAGCAGCATCTGTGCCTTCATAGATTGGCTCCCAGCCAGATGCTGCTGCTGTTCAGCTGCCCAGCTCTGAAGACAGCACCACTGCCAGCAGGTGTGTCTAAGTTCCCTGTAAGCTGTGCAGGTGTATGACTACACAGCTTTTTATTGAGCTCTGTTCAGGGTCTCAGAGCTCCCACACAGGCAGGGAGCTCTGCCTGCTTCAGGAAGAGCTTCAAGAGCAGGTGGGAGACAAGGAAGAGGAAAGGAGGGAATAAGTGGCTTGGTGGAGAGTTGTAGAGTAGGGGCATTTGGGAGACAAGGAGGAAGGGAATAATTGTCTGGGATGAGTTGGAGGGGAGGGGGGTTTGGATAGTCCAGTCTGCTCCAGGAGAGGAGGTAGAGGCAGAAACCCAACAATCTCCTCAAGCCTCCTGAGCTGGGAAGGGAAGTGGAGGGGAAAATGACTGCATAGAGTAGGTGTGGAAAAGGAGGGTGCGTGAGTGCTGTAATTGGGGTGAGGTGGAGGCAGGGGGAGTTTCTTTATGCGGTGTGTCCTCGGGTTAGATCAGTGGTCTCCAACCTTTTTAAGCACAAGATTACTTTTTGAATTTAAATGCAATCCAAGATCTACCTCAAACCCAAATACTCTTGCCCCTCCTCCTTTGTGCCCCTTCTCCAAGGCCCTGCCCCTGCTCACTCCGTCATCCTCCCTCACTTTCAGCAGGCTGGGGCAAAGGGTTGGGTTGCAGGCTCTGGTCTTGGATTAGGGACCTGGTGTGTGAGAGGGGCTCTGAGCTGAGCTTAGGACAGGCCATTGGGGTACCAGAGGGGGTTTTAAGTGCAGGCTCTGGGAGGGCATTTGGATGCAGGGGTGCTCAGGGCTAGGGCAAGGGCTTCGAGTGCAAGAGGGGGTTCATGACTGGGGTAGAGTTTCAGGATGTGGGCTCCAGTTGGCACTGCTTACCTCAGGTGGCTCTTGGGTGGAGCCACCCAGTGGGGTGCAGTGGGGATAGGGCAGGCTCACCCCTACGCTGGACCTGCACCACTCCCAAAAGCAGCCAGAAAACTACATCCCAAGTCCTGTTGTGCCCCCTCTCTACTCTGTGGAGATAAGATGCAGGGTGAGAGAGAGGGCACCTTGACATCAGCACCTTCCTCTCCCTCGCCTGCACAACAAGTAGGAGGCTCCTGAGGGAACAGCTCCAAGGCAAAGGGCAGGAGATGAGCAGTAGTGGGGGGTGGGGCAGCTGAAGTGCTGGCACTTGACAGCCTCTTGGCCAAACCAGTCAGGATCACCTGTAAGAGGCTCCAAGATCTACCAGTAGATCCCAATCTACTGGTTGGTGACTACTGGGTTAGATGGTGGAGGGGTGGAAAGCTTGTCTGTTCTGTGTGTCCTTTAGGTTGTGGGGGGAGCAGATTGAACAGGGGTAGTGGGAAAAGGGACTGAGTGGGTGCTGATATCTATGCAGTGAGGTGGAGGTGGGGGGAGATTGTTTGGGGGAGGTCCTGACGAACATGTTGCAGTCCTCTCTGGCTGGCTGGATTGGAGGGACTGGGAGAAAGAAGGCTGCATGGGGAGAGGGTGTGCCAGGATATTTTAATGTTTACATTTCAAACGAAGTTTACATTGGTGTTAATGGTTTAAGGCAGGAAAGAAAAAGATTCTTTTAACAGATTTTTTTGGAGTGTTGCAGATATCTAAAAGTTTGATCTTAATGCTTTTTTAAAAAAATCCTGTGTTACTGATTAGTATTTGGTAAATTGTATTGCATTAAGGCCAGAACTTTGCTATGTGATAGAGTTCTGGCTCTTATGCATCAGAAGTAACAAGTACCAGGTGTAATGCTAGTTGTTTATAGTATGAAACCTTATTTGCAAGCACTTTGAAAAATGCACTTATCTACAAACCCTGAAGTCATGTGTTAATTTGCTCAGGGGTTACCATTCTTTTAGTTGGTGACACAGACAAAGTGAAAGTTTCAAACCAGGAGAACTTTTATCTGTTTTTATAGATCTCTGTTTCACTTGTTCTTGTATAGCATGGATCCTAAACATTCCCCAGAGAAACTGAATAAGCCTTTTACTCTCCTTTCCAGTGTCAGTAAATATTGTATTAGTATTTGCAAGGAGAGCATGACTATTTCTAATTGATTTATAAATTTGTTTAGAATCTTAAAACTGAACGATGTGTGGATAATATGCTTTTTGGTGTGTTTACTAGCTTGAGTTGTTAGGAAGGATGATGATACATGTACTCCAAGGGTAATGTTAATTTTCTTTTTATTAATTTCATATTACATTTTGAAAGCATTGCTCCTTGTTAACCATCCCTTGTTTTAGTATATTTTCTTCCACACCTATGGATTGTTTATATAGATCTATCTATCTATCTATCTATCTATCTATCTATAAATGGTTTTTGGTTTGTATTGGTGGTACACATCTACACACTACCTCAATATTGGTATTGCACATAAGAATTTTCAATGCGCACAAAAGAAAATTCAATGTGCCCAAGGATAGAAAAATGTAGGAGAACACTGGCCAGCAGCAGCACAGAAGAAATGATAAGGATACCAAAGCTCCCACATAATAACCTTACAATCCCCAACCTCCACCAGACAACTCCTTTTTGAGTTTGGACCCCTACAATTACGACACAGTGACATATTATATTTAAATACCAGAAATTAAGAAATTTCTGAGTCTTAAAATCCAATTGATCAAGATACAACATGATTTGGTGGGGCCCTATTGATGAGGAAACATTTCAGGAGAGCTACAAGCAACTAGTCACAAGCAGAATGCTACTTGCCATGTGCTTGGAGAAAGGGGACTGGGATCCTTTTGAGAGTCCTCAACAAAGATGGGACTGGTCTATAGGTCTTTAAGCCTATGCAGAAGCTGTGGCATAAAGATCCAAACCCTTAGTAATACCTTAGACCTTGAAAGTACCATTGAAGAGAATGTGAATACCTTGGGGATAAGGTTATCAGAGTCTGGCCATTGATAGGTTTAGGGCCAAATTCAATTCCTGTTCTGCAAATGACATGACTGGATGATTCATAGGAAATTCTGATTTTGTGATCTGATGGAGTGTCCTGTTCCCTAAGCAAGTTTTCTAGCCAAAGGCACAATTTATCTGTAACTATATGTTTTCAGGGTTTTTTTCTGATAATCTTTGCTTTTGTTTTGACATGAAACATGGAAAATAAACAAAAATATTTAAAGAAGAAAGGAAATGTGTGACCTTTTTTGATTTCCATAAGTATATTTATGCAACTTTCATCCTTAATATGATCACATCTAAAAATTGCCATGACAAATCCATAGTCTTAAATTATAATTAGTTTCAGTCCTTTATTTTTCTGACTAGTTGACATTTCAATCACACCTGAAAAAAAACACCTCTTCCATTTCGCTTGCTTAATTAAGCTTTTTCTAGTGACCCTGTATTTTTTCATTGCCTCTTTTTTTATACACATTATTTTGTCCTCACCCAGGAATATTTTTACAGACGTTTATAGTTTATTATGGTTATTTTTGCTTGATTTGTTTGTCTTTCTTTGCATAATTCTTCCCACCAATTTACTATTAATTACTATTATGACTAATACAGTTTGCTTTCCAGTGCCTCAAAATATGTCTTTTAAGGAATAAGTTGAAGGAGTGGCTCCTGCCTCAAAAAGTGAACAAACTAACTAAAGGCAAGATGTAATTACTTTCTTCAAGAAAATAAAAAGGTAATGAGGTAGATGTAAAGAGAGTAAAGGTTACAAAAACAAAACTGTGCTCAAAGAGAGAGATTAAATTGTTATTTATCTTGCCTGTTCATTTCTTGTATCTATAGCATATGGTAATGACTGGGGTTTATATTAAAATAATTGCTTTTGTTGGGTTGAGTGTTTTGATTGAACATATTCAATCAAAGTAGTGATTCATAATATGACTATAATGAAATATAAATAAAGGAAGTACAGGCCACAGTGATAGTCACTCCATTACTTATGAAAAGGGTGCATTTCTATATTCCAAATTTGGCCCTCCCAGTCATGAAATTAAATGTTACTGAGGACACTTGGACTTGGGTAGGTGAGGAATCTACTCGGCCAGAGACTCATTTACACCATAGATTTTTACACCATTCAGGCAGTCTAAAATTGTCTTAGCATAATTTAGGATAATTGTGACATTTATTCTGACTTTGCGGTCCCCTTACATTATTAGGGTATGTCTATACTGAACCGTTATTTCAAGATAACTAGCATTATTTCAAAATAATAATGCCGGCATCTGCACAGCCATTACATTATTTCAAAATTATTTTGAAATAATGGACGACTTAATCGAAAATCTGTAAACCTCGTTCTACAAGGAATAATGCCTATTTCAAAATAGCTATTTTGAAATAAGGCATGTGTAGATGCTCTACTGCTGCTGTTTCAAAATAGCCCCTTACCAGGGCCATTCTAAGTTATTCCTCCCCAGTGCTTCCTGGGGCTCTAAATCAAGATAGCACGTCAACATTAGGAAAGCCTGCCTCAGACTAATTTTGAGTCTTCCTTGCAGTGTAGACGTTATTTTGAAATAAACTAATTCAGAATAACTATTCCAGAATAGTTTATTTCTGAATAAGCATGTAGTGTAGACATAACCTTAGAGTGTTGTAAAGAAGTCTCACAAATGATAATTAGAGAATTGAGATGTTCAGGATAAGGATAATCTATATGTAGATTAAATAGTAGCCTGCTCTGGTTGTGGAGGGATTTTTCCTTATCCTTTTAAACAGACCTTTCAGTTTCCCTGTAAAATAGCACTACAACTGCACGAAATGCAGGAAAAGGACATTTCATTTCATTTTATTGCTTGCAAACGGCCAGAGCCATTTCAAAGCAGTAGCAATCATTGTTAAAGAGAATAGGACATATATATAGCTTCAGAAACAACCTTTTTACTCTTATCTTCCTATAGTACCATTACTTTCTCTGTGCTTTGACACCAGCTTACATATTTTAAAATGCAGAGGTGGGAAGAAGGGTAAAGCCACCAGGAATCTTTTAAACATGTATATCACCAGGACTATATGGATTATAAAAACTGAGCAAACCATGCAGTAAAACTTATTAAAGAGTAAATTTTATTTGCAGCCACAGCAACTACTCCTGCTCCCCATAGAAGTAAAATTTATTACCACATAAAAAACCCAAAAAATCAACAATAGTTGTTCAAAATACAGAGTAAGAGGTAGATGAGAAGCTATTTTGGAAATGCTTTTCTTTTCCATTTGACACTTCATGTGCTTAAATCCTAAATACATTGCTGAGGAGTGTTTGCAAAATACAAATATAATTAGTCTCCTTTTGCTTCATGAATAACAGCTTTACCTCCATTGGGATATTCAAGCATTCAGTTATGAAGAGGGAATTCATTAATTTACATACATGTGTAAGGTGTCTGTAAGCTCAGCATATCAATTAATCTTTTCAGTGGCTCTTTTCTGGAAGAAGGTTGTGCACAGAGTGACTTCCGTACCTCTTTGTTGGCCTGGATTGGTTCATGGGCTGGTCCCATATAAACCAATGTAAACAGACTATGAAGCAGACAAGTTTGGGATGAACATATTAGCAGTTAGATGGTCTCTTTAACAATTAATGTACAAAACAGAGTGGAAAAATGACTATTGTTGGGTTGTGTTTCAGCTTAGCAGTATGTCCAGAGGTGGTAAAGTGATTTTTATCCCACAGCTAATGTGAAGTTTACTATTTGGAATGTACAATAAAGACACAAGCTGTGTGTACATTATTAGGCATAATGTGTTGACATGGCCTGCTTTGCAAAGTTCTTTGTGATTTACTGCAAAATGTGCTATATAAAGATATTATTAGTATTATTTTATATACTGACTACAGTGTAATTGGTATGGCTTTTGCTGATGTAACACCAAGTGCAGAAAGCATAGAACTTGCAGTTCCCTTTCCACCAAGGCTATACCTAGACTGCAAGCTTCTTTCAAAAGATGTTTTTTTGGAAGACATCTTCCAAAAAAACTTCTTTCGAAAGAGAGCTCCACAGTGCCAAACTGCATCGAAAAAGCGATCTGTTTTTTCCAAAGAGAGTGTCCACACTGACTGGACGCTTTCTCACATATAAGGCCACCTGGAACCACTTCAGCCTGGGCTTCAGGCTTCCAAGTGCTGGTGCCGGAGCCTTGCAGAGACGCGCGCTTAAAGGGACCCCCTTGGACAGCAAAGCTCTTCGAGGGACACCAAAGCTCTTACAATGCATGCTGTGGTTGCCTGGCTTTTTTTGGACGCTACAGCTTTTGTGTTTGTGCCATGGAGCCAGAGCTGCCCCACACTTTGTGCCAGCTGCCTTCTTGGTCCTGCACGAGCTCGACCCCCTGTTTTTCCGACAAAACTCTATAGTGTAGACATACCCCAAGCCACCCAACTACTATTGCTATTACAGGATATTACTTCTTTTTAGTTGTTAAATTCATGTGGTTTTTTTATTGTGACTTATTTTTCAGTCTTCCTTTATGATTAAGCACAAAACACTTCCAATCCTGCAAAAATGTATCAACATGTAAGTTTAAGCTCATGGGCATATTCAAGTCAGTGAGGCAAATGTGTGCAAGAAGGGGGTGCTTATTTTCTCTTGGCTTTGGTTTTTCATCTATAAAACAGAGACAACAATGTGGGTAGCCAATCTAAAATATGATTCTGATTTTTTCAAGAGAGCTCAACACAGATTGGCAGCTTCTGGGTGGTTAGAATTTTGGAAAATCTAGTCATTACATTCATGGACCTGAATGAGAACAGAGGTTTTCTGGAAATAATGCTCGGTGCTTATATGTGCAAAGATGCTTTTTTTTTTCTTTTTGTCTGGCAAGGATGTTTCCTTAATTCTTTGAATTTTCAAACCTTCAAATGCTAGAATGTAGAGAATTAGAAGAAATGTTCTTAATTTTCGACAAGTGGGTATGCTTTGTTAATAGTTGATTAACACTGATTTGAGCACAGCCCAAGAAAGCTCATGATACCATTTATATCTTTTGTTAGTCTATAAAGTGCTACCAGACCATTTGTTGTTTTTTAAGTTTATCCTGTACAGTCTAACTTGGCTACCCCCCGAAGCTTTTGAGTATACTGTTTAACAAAATTATTCCAGATATTTTCAAGTCCCATAGAAGTTGCAGAAGCATTTTCTTTTTATCTTGGCATGTTTAAAATGCCATATTCATTTCTGTTAAGATGATCATTTATCTGTTAATCTATTAGAAAAAAAAGTAGTGTCTATATCTTTTCTATTAATAATATTCTGTAAAATGCACCACAAATTTGTCTGAATTCAGGCATCCGTATCTCCTTGAGCTGTAATTCTGTCAGGTTTAACACACTAAATAGGCTCAGGTTGAGTTAGTACCAGATTTGAAGACCGCCAAGGAATACTTCACTATTGCAGTAGGTACAGTAGTGCTAGAGACTCAGTAGGAGATGCTCTTCTCTTTGAATGAGTATTGAACTAAAGCCCCAGCGACAAAATCCTAAAAGACACTACAATTAAGGTGCAATAGACTGGAGTTCCTTAGAAACTGTGGAATGGAATTAAAAGAGGATTGTACAGTGTGGCTGTATGGATCTCCTTAAAGATCTGATGGGGGCTGTCTAAGTGAAAATATACAAAAAGATGAAGGGCTAAATGGAAAAGATATAAGCAGCAAAAAGGTTTATTTGAATTGATACTGTAAAAAGCACTTTAGCAGGGTATACAGAAGATAAATATGTAAAGTGAAAAAGTACTTAGGAGGAAGTGAAATGGGGAAAAATAATGTTTAAAGATGGTTGATCTAATTGCTTTTTTAAAAAAAATGTCTGCAATCGAAAAAAATAAACTAAAGCAGCTGAACACTTAAGGAAGAAGGAATGTCTTGCTACAAAAATAAATACTTTAGTAAAAGCAGATAACTGAGTTATTTAAAAATATAAATTAAAAAATTGGGTTCTGGATGATGTTCATCCTTTGGGTACACTGACAACTGTTTTTAATGGGCTATTGATGCAATGTCAAGAGTTGGGGGAAAGCAAATGAAATTCCTGATTTCAGGAGAAAAGATCCTAATCACCTCACCCATTGAAGAGTTCATGGGGGATGTTAAAGAGGAGATCTTCACCATGAGGTCCCCCTCAGTTAATATTCTCCCCATTTTATCAGGTAGGCATGGTTTTCCTACCTGTGAACCATTTCTCAGGACAGCTCACAAGCCGCGTGAATGGCATTAGATCTGCAAGAGGCTAAGACCGTCCACATAATCATACATGTCACCAGGGCCGGATTAAGACCTTTAGAGGCCCTAAGCATTGAAAAGATTATGGTGCCCCCCCCCATATGTAATTCAAAATAAAAACAATATTATACCGTAAAATTTCTTTTTTTTTTGGTGCCCCTGTTTTGCTGGTGCCCTAAGCACGTGCTTAGTCTTCTTATTGGGTAATCCAGCCCTGCATGTCACCAGCACATGGTCTTCTCCTGTGACTGGATTACATTTCTGTAGTATGATACATGGAGCAACTCGTACCAGGACACCTGACAGCCTAGCTAGGCCCCTGGACTCGGTTGGGTGGCCCCAGATCCATGCTGTCTGAAGTAGCCAAGCTTCAGGAAGAAGGGGTGGAGCTGGTACAGTCAGCCCTCAGCAGCTTCCAGACTAGTCCATCCCTCCAGCCCTTTAATTCACTTGGAATGTGCCAAACCACTTCACACTCTGGCAGCAATTTAAGAGGCCTGGGTCCCTTTTCAATCGCAGGGCCCCAAGACAATAACTCCCTTTGCTCCCGCAGCCCTACTGGCGGACTTGATTGGTACTCACAAATTTGCAGGGGTTGATGTGCCATTGTAATATTCTGTGGCACCTCTGCTGCCCCTCTAGGACTGCAAGGGTGTTTGTATAGCAATCTCCTACTTCTGAAGAGGAACTTGAAATGTAGCCCTTTGGCAAGGAAAAGTGGCTTAGCAGGATGCTGTCCACTACAAGAGTTTTAGGTAGCATGGAAAACGTGCATGGGACTGGGATGGAACACAGGAACAGCACTAAGCGGCGAGCTTTCCCTAAAAAATGTAGCTAATCCTTAGATAAAACCAGTGTTATTTAATTATTTGAGTAGTTTTAATTGAATTATTTACATAAAGAGAGTGACCAACATTTGTCCCAAAGTTGAAGTTATACACATATCTTAAATAAATATTAGCTCACGTTTTCTGGAACACAGATGGATCCTGACAATAGTACATAGTTAGATTTATTTAAATTGTTTTCTGACTTCCATAGCACCCAAGTTCTAACAACTTTAACAGGTTAGATAGTGTCTATTTCTTTGGCTTCAAACCAGCAGTTATTCTTGAGTGAGTGCTGAAACTATCTAGGCTATCATTTAAACCTTTGCAAGTACTAGTGCGATTTTACTACTTGTGGAACACAAGTAAAATTTTTCTTGTGTAGTTGAAGCCTCAAAATCTTTAACAAAATATTAGACCAATGTGGGGTAATATGCTTGTAAAGCAAATGTCTTAAAACTATCTATGAGAAGAAAACAGCCTACTGCTCCTACCAGATAGTGAAGTTATTCTTTTTGGTCAAATGGCAAATATCTATGCTTTGGTAAGGTGCATCATAGGTTCAAACCAGATTAATGACTGTGGTAGAATTACAATAGTATTATTCTCTGCCTGGTGCCCACCCACCTGACTGCTTGTTCACTCACTCATTGCCCTGTCTTGGAGATGCCCAGCCACATGGTGCAGCCAACTGCCTTGGGCCCTGCATACTCTTTTGCCAGGCCTATACTACAGGTTGAACCTCTGTAGTCCGGCACCCTCAAAACCTGACGGGTGCTGAAACAGAATTTGACAGGCCACTGGAGATCAACATTGTCTAGCAGCATTACCAACACTTCCACTGCTTACTGGACTCTTAGAGGACATTTAGGTATAAATTACAACTAAATAACAGCACAGAACACTGGGAGCCAGAACTGGTGGCTGTAAACAAACTCTGTGGGACTGTAGGAAACTTGGACACACCTATGATAAGAGGACATCCAGCTAACTAAAATCATGCTGGACCACAGATATTGCTGAACCAGAATGTCAGTTTAGAGAGATTCAACCTGTATATATTTGAGAGAATTTGTCTGTTTGTGTGTTTTTCTGTTTGTTCAAGAACTCCTCCAAATTGTAAGAGCTAAGACCACTTAATTCAGTATATAGCTTCCTCTTATCGCTACTTAAAGCAAGGTAAGGGTTTGGCTGGGCCAGGAAAATGGAATGTGCATGAAATGGGATTGTTTCCCATAAAACCATACTGAAAAGAGACAGAATCATCAAGTAGGTGAAAAGGAATGGCTGTCCCTAGCCCCCAGTATGGGACTGCCCCAGCCCTGAGTCTCCCATCCCCTAGCTGCCCTTTAGGAAGGGGGAGGGGCTGAAGTCCCCCACCATTCCTACAGGATCATTGCTGGCTATTCCTCTTCATCAGGGAGCAAGGGAAAAATGCACAGTTGACTGCATTCCTCACTCTGGCTTGGAAGTGCATGGGGCAGATGAAACTGGACCTGCCCCTCAGAGGGGATATTTACCCCTCCCCTATCTGTGCCTGCTAGAGCTGCAGCTGCCAAGGAAAAGTGCTTCTCATCCGGCTCCGAGATGCTGCGATGAGAGAGGGCTATGATTGTCCTCTCTCCCTGGGGAAGCCTGCATATTGTGGTTCTTATCCCCAGCCCCTCCCCTGAGCAATGATTTAAATGAAGCATGGACTTTTCATTTTATTAAAAAAAAAACCAATTGAGTTAAGGACCCGAGCAATGACAGGTAAATCTTCTAGTTATTTCAAAAATGAAATTAACTGCTTCTACTACTTTAAATGAAAGGCAGGCTACAAAAAGATATACAACCAGTTACCCTTAACAGAGTTATCTCATTGGCCCTGCTCCCTCTTCTCCTCCGTCTCTTTAAAGAGTGCACTCCTGGGGCTTCCACAAAGGGTGCCATCTCTTCACTGTAAGCACAATTTTCAAATTCTGTTTGGTATACAGTTTAATGAGAACTTTTTTTTAAAAAAATGATTAATCCTTTTTAGATGAGTGGGGTAAATTGCGTCTTTGTATACAGAAAATTCTTATTGGGGAAATCCATAAGCACCGATGCTTTCCAGGCCTAGAAAATTATCCTGGGTTATCAATTTGAAAAGGTTATTTTATCTTTACTGATTTCAAGGGTGGATGTTATGAAAATAAATCATATCCCTCTCCTCTTTTTCCCATCCCTGCATTACGGTGACAGGCAGTCAGAAACCAGAAAGCATTGTTCATGCAGGCAGGCACAGTGTTAAACACATTCTTTGTAATTGAGTTTGGCAGCTTGCCAGGAGATAAACTTTGCAGCAGCATTGCCTATTCAAATGCATGGCTCTGCTTCTCTGTGGGGGAGAAAACCCCCCCAAACCTCTTAATCCTTACAAAGCTAATATGCTCCCTCTGGCACTCACCCTGTTTGTCTGTATGTTACGGAGATGGAGTTTGACTGACCTCATCTCTAATGCTCGGGATAATCAGAAAAATTGTGGCATGAATTAAGGGCAGATGGGGGGCACCTGTGTGGGGTCCTGAACACTCAATCTTTTCTGGAACTTCTAGAAATGCCCGTGCAAATTTCCCACCCAATTAGGGATGGGTAAAAACACCCAGGAGGAGAATATTAGCATCTACTAATTTACATTTGCATATGCTAATGATGCATGAGGGCTCAGTAGCATGTGCATCCAAAGAAGATTTTCAGCCTGTATGTGAAAGTGAACAGAACAAGCAGAATGAGCATACATCTCGTTTCTGGGTCAGAGTCTGTTACTATGGAACAGAGCTGAGATGTTGAGGGAAGTAAGAGCAGTCAAATGTATATAACAGTAATCAAGGAGCTTACACTCTTTAGCTGTGATGTCTCTGGGGCAGGCCCTAGAACTAAGCAAATAAGCTCAGCTGTGAGATCCAGGATGCCAGTTTGTAGTTACTGAAATTAATTTTATGGGAGGTTAAGGGATGACAGAGAAAATCCTTCAGAGAATTAAAATATAAGATGGTCAAGAACATTACCACCTCTCCCCATTGATGGAATACATGTGCATACCAGTCACTAAGACTAGTTCAATATATTGTTCATCAAAGACTGACAAGGAAGGAGTACTGCAGAAGGAGATGTATGGGCCATTGTGGCCATAAGCAAACATGAGTCAACAGTGTGACACTGTTGCAATAAAAAGCAAACATCATTCTGAGATGTATTAATGGGAGTGCTGTGAACAAGACACGAGAAGTCATTCTTCCCTTCTACTCTGTGCTGATTAAGCCTCAACTGAAATGCTGTGTCCAGTTCTGAGTACCACATTTCACACAAGACGAGAACAAATTGGAGAAGAGCAAGAAAAATTATTAAAGATCTAGAAAACATAAGCTATGAGGACCAATTAAAAGAATTGGGTTTGTTTAGTCTGGAAAAGAGACAACTGAAATAGGATACGATAACAGCTTTCAAGCACCTAAAAGGTTGTTACAAGGAGGAGGAAGAAAAATTATGCTAAATTATTATAAGGAGAATAATTTTCTCCCTAAACTCTGAGGACAGGACAAGAAGCATATTAGCTTAAATTGCAACAAGTGAGGTTTGGGCGGACATTAGAAAAAACTCAAGTAAGTATAATGAAAGGATATGTACGGAAACTACCGAGTCATGTCCCCATAGGTTCCTTCCTTATGATGGCATATCAGCAGCACACCAGGGGTATGTCTGGACTACATGGCTCCATGGACGGAGCCATGGAGATGAGTTTACTAGACATAGCAAAATGAAGCAGCAATTTAAATAATCGCCGCTTCATTTACATCAAAATGGCCGCCGTGCTGTGATGACGATCAGCTGATTGGCACAGCAGGGCAGTCTGGACACTCCACGGTCAACAAGGGAAGCCTTTGTCGACCCCTCCGGTAAACCTCGTCCATGGAGCCATATAGTCTAGACATACCCCAGGTTCCCTTGGAAGAAGCTTTGGTCATCTAGGAATCCTCGTGCACAGTCCCCCAAACACCACAGGAGTAACAATCTCTGAAGGTAGAAAATAGTGTCAGGAGTCTTGTAATCCCATCTTTTGTGCCATCATCACCTGCCACTCCTCCTCCATCAGCTAGGTCATTTTCTGATGGTTTACAAGATTACTCCAGGGTTGTCACCCAGATTTGTTCCCTCGAGCACACAAAATTATCCAACAAGTTTCACCTAAGGCAAGCACATTCCCCTATGGCTTAATGTTGTTTCCCATTCCCATTTTGGGTCTGCACAGTAGCCATGAAATGAGATCTCTAACTGGGGAGGAAACTGACTGGAGAATCTGAGGGAATTAAAGAAAATATAAAATCTGAATAACAAGGCTGCTAGCTTTCTCCAAGTGAACACTGATTTTGAGCCACACTGTGCCAAATGGTTAGATGTATGGGATTCAGCTCATCCTGGAACCCACAGTATTTCCACAAAGGGGGCAGATCCATTAACTGCCTTAGTGGAAACAGTACATCACTGCTATTTTAACAATGCTCCCAAGGATCAACATACATGTTAGATGTGCTCCATGTAATGTGTTGATGGCATCAATACACTCCAGTTATTGACACACCAACACATCATTTTGTGCTGCACATACTGGCTGGGAATTTTTCATCAAAACAATTTTTCATTTGAAAATTCTGATTTATTGAATTGAAAATAATTTTCAGGAAAAAGTTTGGCTTCAACAAATTATCCATTTAAAAATGTGAAAAAATGTTTTGTTTTGGAAATAAGTTATATATATCTTTAATGTTATATATTAAATTTCAAGTTTAAATAACATTTTATACCCCTGAATTCAAGTTAATATATAATAACTAAATTATACAGTGTTTTAAAAAAGCCATTTTTGTATTGCAAAATGTTGGAAAGACAATATTTAGAATGACCTAATCCAGGTCCCTTCATACCCCCAATTTCTCAGTTTGTGTAGATTTTTGAGATTTTGACTTCGTCCCATCATTTAGAACAGAAAATATTGTTGATATCTCAAAAATGATCATAGTATAGGAAAGCTATTTTCTTTCTCCTTACTGTATTCCATTATAAACTCCAATACTTGGATGTGCTCAATGTCTTCTAATAATTTGGGCTGTCAGCTTATTTTCAAAGTAGCTGGCAATGTTATGCAGCTATGATCCTAAAAGCCCCTTTTGTGCTAAATAACAAATGTGCCAAACCCAATGTTGTCAGACTATTGAGCCAAACATATGTCTTGCAAGGCACCATATGTGAACAGGTGAAATACTGGTCAAAAATATAATTATGTGATATATGGTGGGTTGCGTGCTGGAAATATTAAACTATGTTTCAGAGGCAGGTGATAAACAAGCCTGCCCTAGACAAAGGAATTAGAATTTATGTGTCTGCTTGATTTAAGCTAAAAGGCAGGGTATATTATGAACAAAGAACAGTGAAAGTTAATTTACATCTAAGGTAAACAAAGTGGTAAAGTCAATCAAGACACCAAATTGACCAGATAACGAGGAGGGGACTGAGTGTCTTGGATAACAAAGAACAAGCAGCAGGGTTGATTTCTTGTGAAAGTTTACTTTACAGAGAATACATTTCAAAGGTTTTCTGGACTATAAAAGGGATGAAAAGGACTTCCTTTGTTATCCATTGTTTAAGGTACAACAAGGATCATCTCCCCCCCCCCCCCTCCGATTTTGTGAGTTGGAGACCTTTTTGCTGTGGGCTGTAGATGCCGATAGCTTGATATAGTGGAGGAAACTGCTTAGGTAAAGGTTGTCATTGCTGAAATTACAAAGTGTATTATTTGTGTTTTGTTACTAGATCTGTCTCTTTGTCTCTTGCTTAGTATCACTTAAACTAATGTTCTTCAAAATAAACATGCTCAATTTAAGCATTCAGTGCTGTAATATCCAAGTGTGGATCCACTGCTAAACAGTCTGCTTTGTGCCTTGTCTCTTTGGAGGCAGTGGACTTGTACATTTCTATGAGTGTCCAGTGAGAGAGACTGGAGACTGCAGAGGCATCTCTTGGGAACTGCGGTTCTCTGAACATTATCTCGAAGGCAAATTAAGACTAGTAAAGTCTCAAGGAGTTTGCTGGTAAGATGAATGGCCCAGTGCGGCAGGGAGCTCCAAATGAACTCCTCCTTACTGAGACAGAAGAGTAGTACAGTGGCTTATGGTTTTGGGTGCACTATGAAAACATCGAAGTTGTATAGTTGACCTTAAGATCTACTGCAGCTTGCTGGTTGACTGAGATTCACATATCAAGCAATGGTAAACTAGATTTTTAAATGATTCAGAATGAGAAGGCTGGGAACAGTCAGAGAATTTACAGTTTTTATTGCATCAAATGAAGGAAACAGAACAGAAGAAAGTGTAAGATAAATAGAACAGCAGAAAGGGCAGGATGAACAAAAGAAGGTGCTTAATATAACAGAAAGTAGCTAGAAGAGTTGGTGCAGATTGCTGCATATTCTCTCAAGAAAAAAGGTAAGACAACTTGAATTTTTTTCTCATAGAGTAGGACATGTCTCATGAAGGGCAGAGGGATTCCCAGAAAATTCATGAGGTCCTAGAGGCTATCGCAAAAAGAAGAGACAGACTCACAAATGAACCCATCATGGATACAGTTGGAAAGAGAAACACTGCAATTGGAAACCCTTTGGATCACAGTAGAGCAATAAGGCTAAAAGAAGGAATGATGTTATGAGCTCCAGAGTTGGGAACTAAAAAAAGAAAATACTCAATTAGTGGATAACTCTTTTCAAGTAACATGCAGTTGGGACAAACTGAGCCCTGATTGTATGACAGAATACCTCACAATGTTTAACAGACTGGGTAAATTGTATAATATTCCAGAGGACAAGATCATTCCCATGAAGCTTTTATATTACAAAGCTTTTGGTTAAATATTGTATTTATGTACTGAAATGGAAATTATACAGGTTTTTATATATGATCATAGACTCATAGGACATAAAGGGACCTCTACATATCATCTAGTCTAGTGCCATGTACTCGTGGCATGACTACATATTCTCTAGATAATCCCTACGAAGTTTTTGTCTAACCTCAGTTTAATAATCTCTAATACTGGAGATTCCACAACCTGCTTAAGCAATTTATTCTGGTGCTTAACCACCCTGACAGGAAGCTTTTCCTAATGTTCAGCATGAATCACTTCTGCTGAAAATAAACCCATTGCTTCTATCCTACCCTCAGAGGCTAAGGATAACATTTTTTTCCCTTCTTCTTGAAACAACCTTTTCTGAACTTGAAAATTATCATGTCCTTTTTCAGTTTTCTCCAGATTAAACAAACCCAATTGTTTTAATCTTCCATTTCATGTTTTCTACAACTTTAATATTTTTTGTTAATCTTTCTCCAATTTGTCCACATCTTTTCTGGACACAATACTCTAGCTGAGGCCTAATCACGGCAGAGTATAGTGGAAGAATTGTTTATTGTGACTTGCTTACAATATTCCTAAAAATACATCCCAGAATGATGTTTGCTTTTTGGCAACAGTGTTACATGGTTGACTCGTATTTAGCTTGTGATCCATAAAGAGCCCCGATACCTTTCTGCAGTACTCCTTCCTAGGCAGTCATTTCCCATTTTATAAGTGTGCAACTGATTGACTTCCTAAGAGGAGTACTTTACGATTGTCTTTACTGAAGTTTATCCTATTTACTCCAGACCATTTCTCAAGTTTGTCCAGATTGTTTTGAATTTAATTATTTTCTCCAAAACATGTGTAACCCCTCCTAGCTTGGTATTGTCGTCAAACTTTATGTGTATTTTCTATGCCATTATCTAAATATTTGATGAAGATATTGATCAGAACCAGATCCAGAACTCATCCCAGCAGGAGCCCACTTGAGAGGCCCCTTTTCTTTTGATTGTGAGTCACTGATAATTTATAGTGGCTCCATCTACTTTCTATTTCCCTAACTTGTTTGTAAGAAGGTTATGCAAGACAATCAGGGATCAAAAGAGATATATCCCCTAGGGTCCAATGATGTTAAAGGGCCCAGGATTTCCAGCCACCCCTGCTATCACAGCAGTTGCAAGAACCAGAGCTCCACATCCTTCAAATCACCACTAAAGACCCAAGTGGCATAGATCAGGCAACGCTGAAGTGATGGCAGTGGAAGGCTTATTCACATCCCCATCCATTCTGCTTGATCCATCCCACATTTCCATCTTGCCCAAGGGGTCAGCAATTCTGTCAGCAGCCATGAAGACATTATCTAAAACTTTACTCAGCTCAAGATACACACCTGTACTGCCCCACCCCTAGGCATGTTTCCTTGCCAAATAAATCTATTATGTTGGTTTGACACAATCTGTTCTTGACAAATCCATGCTGATTTTACTTATCAATGTATTATCTTCTACGTGTTTGCAAATCAATTAATTATTTGATGAATTATCTTTCTGGGTATTGAAGTTAAGATGACTGGTCTGTAATTCCCCAGCTTGTTCTTCTTCCTATTTTTTTTTTTTTTTTTAAGATTGGCACTATATTTGTCCATTTACAGTCCTTGGGAATTTTTCCCTTCTTCCATGACTTTTTGAAAAATTATGAACTTTAAAGGTCTGTATTGCAAAGGTTTCAAATTACCCTTGGGTTATATAGTTGAAGATTTAGAAACCTCAAAAAGCATGGTAAGAGGAATTATAGAGAACAGAGAATATCTACATAAGATGTGTGATCTTATGGAGAAATCAGCAAAGCAAAAGGGGCAGAAGGTTATGATCAGTTATTTGACATTTTTGCACAAAAAGCAAAGTATATGCTCTGAATAGATCAGGATGACTATTTGAGATAAATCCTGGGTAACTGTACAGGAAGTAACAGATCTGACTTTTTTCTATGTTTAATCCAGTGAGCTCAAGCCACAAAGAGAAGGTCAGAAGCCCATCTTAATTTTGGGAGGAGGGTGTTTGGGAACATAGGCACTCACCTCCTCAGATCTGATCCTTGCCAATTATCATTGTCACAGATCTCCTTCACATGATGAAGATCCAAGGAAATGTTTCATGCACAACTCTACCAAACACATGAGAAACAATTGCCCTAAGCAAACAGAATCTAACCCTCACCCTTACCCTGCCTGAATTAATGCAGCTGTCATAAACTCAGGAATTCCTGCGAGGCTCATGCTGAATTTTACATATGAAAATGATACAATGCCATGTATTTTTCCACTGAATTTATTAAAGTTCACAAAGTGAATGGGAAAGGAAGTTTAGGGTGGAGGGACACTGATTCCCTAGTCAGATTTCTCTGGTCAGAAAAGGTAACACGCTCTCAGAGGAAAATGTGTAACTCCTAGTATTGTGAAAATATAATACCACTGTGCCTTGGGATAAAGTGCACTTGGAGTAAGAAGGTCTAGAAGGCATCTTAAAGGTTAGATATAGTATTGCATTCCAGCAGGTCGCTTGTAGGTAATGATGGTTTAATGATGTCCAAAGCTGTTAATATAGTGACCTTTCCAGTAAAAAAGAATGTGTTCCTTTTATCAAAGAGGGGACTGTGAAAATAGTAAAAACAATTCATAGAATCATAGAACCATAGAGCTGGAAGAGACCTCAGAAGACCACCAAGTCCAGCCCCCTGCCCAAGGCAGTACCAATCCCAATTAAATCAACCCAGCCACGGCTTTGTCAAGCCGAGACTTAAACGCCTCTAGGGATGGAGACCTAGAGTTGATGTGGGAGCAGGGGGCATTTCCAGTCCTGGCTCAGCAAAGGAATGTAGGGTGTTTCCAAAAGCAAGAGGAAAAGAGTCGCTTCCCGTCACTGAGATGGCCATCTTAATGGACAGCAGGCACAAATTTGCAGAAGTACAGAGAATAGATCAATTTCTAGAAAACATAAGGGAAATCATCTCTCAGGGTTTACTATTTTGGGGAAATGGGGGAAGATTTTTTGAGGAGGAGAGAAAATTGTATAGAGATGCTCCTGTGTTAAAATAAAAAGTCCTGCCTACCAAGCACCAACGGTAATTAGTGCTAGTAATCCATTACTGTCCTATTGTTGTTTACATGGGGTCAGGGAGGACACATGAGCAATGTTTCCTCTAATAATTTTTTCCATCCATGTGCAGATTTTTCCATTCATGGGTGGAATAAATGCATTTATGTACACTGATGCATGTGCGAATCTAGCTGTGGGCACTCTGCTAATCAGCTGGGAAGCACTGGACTCTCTCCTGAATAGCCACACAAGTGCATAGCTTACAAGGGACACTGTACATGAGCGATTAAAAGAAAATAGTATTAGTCAAACAGACAGATTACTGCAGTGTCCAGATCTCCAAAGGTTTCCTTTGCATTCCTGGCCTACAACAAAAGAGGCTTATTAACCTTGTTATCTCTAGCCTTATTCTAGCCTGCATATTTATACCTGCCTCTGGAAATTTCCACTACATGCATCTGATGAAGTGGGTCTTTGCCCACGAAAGCGTATGCTCCAATACATCTGTTAGTCTATAAGGTGCCACAGGACTCCTTATCCTTTAAGGTGCCACAGGACTCTTTTTCGGATGCGTATGGACAATTTTTTGTGCAATGCCTGAGCCTACCAAAAGAGAAATGAGAAATATTTTAGTAGTGGTGCACTCTACTCTAGGTACCCAGAAGCAGTCACACAGTGGGTAAAGCCCTGTGTTCTCTTTTCAGTCAGGTGGGTCAAATGTCATGTCCTGAATTTTGAGTGAATTGTATAATATGTAAATTATTTTGGCTTGAAATAACTCTACCAGGAGGTTTAAACAAAACCCCACAGAAGGCTTACAGAAAAGATATATATTAATGTTTAACCAGAAATTCAGCTGGCCCTGGTCACCCCACACTAGCCACAATTGCCACAAGTGGTGGTGCAGTGGAATTGAAGGAACATCCCTGTAGCAGAAGGCGGCAGCCATGGAGCCAGATAGGTTTCTGATGTGGTTGACAGAAAAGCAAGTCTAGCAGCAGCAATAAAATAGATGGTGCTATTGCTGCAACCTCACTCCCCCACCACAAGCCAAGTACCACACTAGAGACAAGAGACCAAAATAAGCGTGATCCCCACGCTTTTGTAATCAAGATTCGCTGATTTGATGCCCAAATTTGTGGACTGTACAACTGACTCAATATTTAACCAGGGAAGCCCATGCTAAGGCTATTGTACAGATATTTTGATTTCTTGTGCGACAGTTTTGGCTGTTTGTCTCTGATTCTCCAACTCAGTTGCATATGTTACTAGAACAATTTGTTGCAGAGAGATAGGGGAAGGTATCAGATCATATCTTCTACTGGACCAACTTCTGTTGGTGAGAGAAGATGTCTGTGTAGCTAGAAGGCCTGTCTCTTTTGCCAGCTGAAGTTGGTCAGGTGACTTGCTCTTAAATCCAGCAGCTGGAAAGGATCAGCAGCTGTTCATCCCACACACTTGCACATTCTCTCCTCTCTTTCTCTGCTTACCTCACTCCAAGCCCTGCTTCTACGTGGCTAGATCCTTACCTATCTCCAGCCTAGATCATGCCCTGCACATAACCATGTTCCATACCTGTCCCAGCCTTGTTTCTGCCTTCCTTGACTAACGGTAGACCAGTAGGTTCCAGGTTCTGACTGGCTTACATTTGTTCTGTTTTTACCTTGAAAAATGCATTTTGGCTGTCCCTGTAATAATTTGCTTATCATACCCTTAATCTCTTCTTCTCAAGCTATGAGTTTCCAGGGTTGTAAAGGAAACACCAAAGGACACTGATATAACCTTCCATTACAATTGACTCAGGCAGAATTCTTTCTAAAAGTAAGTATCTTTTTATTAAAGCAACTAATAATTCCTTCTACAATATAATTTAAAAACCCTAAAACAGACACAAAATCCCTTGCACCAATCTCTTTTAGAAAGTTTAAAGAGTGTTCAAACCACTGTAACATATAGTCCAACAGCAATTCTTTTACATGAGTAAGATAAAATGAAAAAATACACAATTCAGGCATGCATACATTAAATACTATGCTAAATGATACTACACTAAATAGTTTAAAAAGGCCAAGCTGACTTTATAAATCTATTGGTATTTCTTTAAAATCACTGCTGCTGCTTTGTAAGCCCATTGGTATTTTTCTTTAATTGCTGTTGCAACTTCTCTCTCTCTCTCTTTCTCTCTCTAAGAAACAGCTTGTTGGCAGCTGCCATTTGATACTGTCTTATTGGGACATCATTATATAACCTTAAGCAATCACCCCATTCATAAATTCCCAGTACAAACTGTTACCTCAGAATTATTATTGACAGCTCTGTCCTTTAAAACAAGTTGTATCAGGCATGACGGGACTATGACCAGCTAGCTGCTCTGACACCCTTACTACACATGCTCAGTAGTCATCAATGTTGAACATGTTCACATCTGTCATTCAAAATAGAGATGTAATTCTGCCAATCCACACATACCCACATACCTGGGTTTCAATAAGCATGCTCAGGGTCCTCGGCATTCTTCTCAAAGTGGAGTGAATTTTGCTTACAATAAACTCAGAATAAAGGTTGCAAACACAAAGTGGAGACTTCAGAATTTCTCTAGTAATACGGGCATTGAGATTGTCTTGAAGTTCCAATCTTCAGCTCCAGTCTCTTGCCTTGACCCTGGGATCTGGCATTTGGACTCTGACTTCAGTTCTGATTCTTGCTCTAACCATGAGTCCAGACTACCTGTGACCCAATCTCTTCCAGAGACCTCCATCTGAACAAATATTATTCCTCCTCCCTTTTTATAATCCATATAAATATCTTTTTTCACAACAACCTCTAAATACCATCACACTCTCCATATAGCATAACTCTCCGACCTGTTTGATTTCTTTTTCATCCATATATCTATTGTGCAGTTTCTGTCTTCATAATCTTGGTTTTCTCTGCACTTACTTCAATCCAAATTTTGCTGCTTTTTATTTTACCTCTGAATAGTAGATATCATGAAATGGGTTAGCAGAGTCAAGCTACACTCTTTTATTGTTATTTATTGAAAAGTATTCCTTTAAAAAACAAAAACATCAAAACATAATAATAACAATGAGAAACAAGTTCTGAGATGGAATTCATACAAGATCATTGGCTAGATTCTTGAAAGGACTAATTTAAATACTTTCAACTTTGACCCTGTCCATTCTAATTCAAGCTAAAGACAGCCATGAATCTGAAGGTAGGTCAGAAACTTTAAAGATGGAATGGATTTGAGGATACATTTACTCATTTATTTTCTCTAATGGAAAGCCCAGTAGATTCAATTTGTATTTTTCTATTTGTCTCTCTGGAAGACCAGTCAACAAGAAGTCGTAATTAAATAAGCAAATTACAGAAGTCTAATGCAAAATGTAACTAGACAACACTTTTAAAAGCATCATATTTGCCAACATGATCAGAATACATTGTGGCAGACTTCTGTGAAAAATTACAGTAGTCAAATTATTCCTGAGTTGTTAGTGCTTACTTTTCACATGTGACAAACTCTGTGTAATGAGTTCTGATTGTGAATAAGCTTACCACATACTTTACTCAACAGAATAACACTTTCTCCATTTGTATTTGAATGGTGTGGAGATGGAGCTTGTACCATGAAAAGTAGCCCTCATTCCCACATTCACTATTATTTTCAACAAGTTAACCTTTCTGTACCTTAGTTTCTTTCAAAGTCTGAGGGAGATGGCCTTCAGTCTTTCAAGAGGGTTCATCAACTTCTTTTATATGTGGTTCTATATACAGAAGGTATTTTCTGTCATATGAAAATAAGAATAATCAGAGATAATAGGGAAGCCTTAAATGGAGGACTTTATTTATTGCAAGTGTTCTATTAGGAGTCTAAGTAACATGGCAATGCAAAGCTTTATTATATTTCACTAATCATTACCACAGAAATTCCAAGGTTGTTTTTGCTCCCAGTATTTATGCTTGACAGTTTTTTCCCAAAAGAAAGATTAATCAAGATTTCCTCTGTTATTAGTGACCTCTACCTCAAAGATAAAAATGCAGTACTATGTTGTGTGGCCATTTAAAAAAAGTCTTCCTATGAAGAAAAGCTGTCAAAAAATTCTGCCAACAGTATTATGATAATATGTTGTTTTTATGGAAAAGTCAATACATTTATCATGGATAGATTCCCAAGACATTATGAAGTCAACATGTTTATGTGTTTATCACTTACTTGCTTAGGAAGATTCAATTGTATTTCATATTTATTCATACTTTGATGAGTCTCATCATATAGCTAGTTTATTAGAATTACAGGTGAGTGAAATCATAAATTTCAACATGGTTCCATTCTGAATAAGCTATGGAGCAATAGATTGGAAGCATAAAATAAAGTGAGGAGAATCATGTCATGTTCCACTGGGAGACAAATTTTACTCTTCAGCAGCATATTAGAAATGCATGTTTCAGAAATTGAGGCAAGAAACACTGTACCTTCCTCCCATGAGAGATATTTCTCTGCCTAGAGCATAATATTCCTCTTAGCAGTGTGTTTCACAATTGGCAAGTTCAACAGTTTAATCTATTTAGTATTTGTATTACATTTTCCTTAATTCCAATAAATATTTCATAAAACAGTTAGGGATTTTTACACATCATTCAAATGTACATTGACAAGATTTCCCATTTTATTCCAAAAGGTTTATATAGGCTACTGTGGTATCTACATTTTGCAATGTGATTTGAACAGTATATTCACACCATATTACATCTCACTTTCATAATTCACAGTAAAAATAAATTGAAAAAATGTTAAAAAGTTTAAAATAAAAAATATTTAAAAGTTGTGCCATCTCCATATAGTGCACCCTCCTAATGCATGGTCTGAGATCTGCTTCTCCATTGAGCACTTAAGGCTTCTCTCTTGAGATTATTCCTAGCTAAATAAAAAATTGCTTTTGCTTACCAATCATGACCTCCTGTGACAGCAACTTTTCACTGCTGAGCAATAGGAGGAGACTCATGAGTGTAGGATACGATTTTCACAGGGCCTGGATTTAGCACTTGTCTACTTTAGTATGTCGTAAGGGTATAAAGTGAGGTGTAAAACCAATACAGTTAAGTCAGCACACACTACTGTTTAGACATTTCTGTTTTGGTGTAAAAGTGGCTTACTTTGGTTCTGTTCCTAATCTATTCCTTACTGATTTAGCAAAACTGAAATAAATCACTCAAACAAAAAATAAGACTGTCCACACAGTGTTTTGCACTCATTTAACTGTAGGCTGTGTCTAGACTGGCATGATTTAGCGCAAATACTTTTAACGGAAAAGTTTTTCCGTTAAAAGTGTAACCCCCTTTTTCGTAACCTCCTTTTTCCTCCCCGGGTTACTTGGGAGCAGGTCACACTCACAGGTGTGCCCGGGCGCCTGATGTTTTAACCCCAAAGAGATCCTGAGCACCCCAGTGGTGATGGTGTTTAGTTGGGGAAAGCCCTATCCACCCCCTTGCTGCAGTCCCTTGCTTGTAATGAATGTAAAATGGTGGTGCCTCCACCTGGCTGGCCTTGTACACACTCACTGGTGTGCCTTGAGAGCCTTCAGGAACATACTCATTTCAACATAAATCTGGATCTAATTCCAGAACAACTACAAATCATATACACCTAACAGAATACTTTAAAATAAACAATCTTTACTTAACTTAAATAAACAGGGATTAACAGATTTAGCAATGAATAGTGTTAACAAAACACATAACAATAATTGAAGCTTATATTTGTACTAACAGTGACCCCACCCCAGAGTGTGCACACCCCTGGACTCACAGTCCCAGACACTTGCTTGCGTTGGCGCGCTGATGTTGCAGCTGTAGTGGAGATTTGGTCCAGGCTAGACAGCAGCTCTGTCCCAGGCAGCACTTTTTCAACAAGGCCCAGAAACTTACTGCCTCATGCTGTGCCTATTGGAAGCAGCCTGCTAAATCCCAGTTCCAACAGGCATCTAGTCCCGGTCTGTAGCTGCACTCCAACAGCCCCTGGACTCGATCAATGTCCTTGGCAGCAGCCTGACTCCCCCTTCAGTTCCAAACTCCAAGGCAGAGTCCCACTGCTAGGACTCTCTTCTCAGGTAAATGGAAGAGAGTAATCTCCCCAAGAGTCCTTCCTTCCTGTTTTTCCCAAGGGCTCATGGGAATTGTAGTCTGGATTGCAGCACACAGGATCGTTCCAGGAAAATAACAGAGGCCCCTTTAATAAGGGGACTACATTCTCCCCCCACCAGAAAAATCCTTAATGTCCCCATTAAGGAACCAGTATCAAGAAGAAAAACAATTACAATACAATATGTACACTATGTCCTACTGTTGGTTTTGGTAACAGCCAATGGAGGGTAAAGTATAGGCCCATTAGAATAGGTACAATTTAGGCATCTAGCATGAGGTGAGCACCACCATGTCGAACACCTGAGTTCATGCTTAGAGGATACATCATCTGGGTTGGATTTCTCAGGTGCTTTAACATCCTTTAACACAACCACTCCACGGTGTACTGTGGGAATGGACACCTCACTTCTGACTCCAACCATATCATATGTCAACCTCCGAGGAGGCCTGACTTCTCTCTGGGACCTCCTTAAGGTCAGTGCTATCCCTTCTTCCTCCTCTACAGGAGGTATCGATACAACCCCTTCAGATTCGGCATCCACTGCAGAAGTACCCATTACAGAAGGATCAACATCTGTAGTAACCTCTTCCCCCTCACTGGAAGACCCCAGAGGATTATGGGACATATCTACGCCCTCTCCAGCAGTATCTCCCCCAGGAAAGAATGGAAGAGCATCAGGGTTTAGAGATGTCATGCTAATTGCACTATTGAGTTGACTTGACTCAAGTGACAGTACTGCAGACCCAGGAGACATATCTAAGGGTTCAAGATACATAGACATACAGTCAGGGTAAACCTCCTCTGAATCAGCTTCTGATGGGGGACCCATTATATCTATCCTCGTAGTTGGGTCTGGCACAGAATTAGAGGCACCTACAGCGTTAGGTGAGGAACCCACAGATGTTAGGGTTTTCCTCCGATTAGATGATCTGGGTAGCGTGGTACGCTCAGTATCTGATGAAGCATCCATTCTGACATGTTGCTCCAGAGGAAGTAAATGGTTTCTATGTAAAGTCTTTAATGGACCACCATTCTTCTCAGGCTTTAGTTGGTATACTGGTAGCCCAGGCATTTGACTCTCCACAATATAGGGCTGTGAATTCCATCGGTCTGCAAGTTTGTGTTTTCCAGGGAGACCCAGGTTCTGGATAAGAACACAATCATCAGGTTGCAGATCATGGTATCGTAATTTCTGATCATAATGTTCTTTGTTGCCCCTGTTCATTTTATTAGATGCGGCCTGAGCAAGTTGATAAGCAGCACACAAATCCCTTTTTAAATTAGCCACATACTGAAGGTAAGACTGGTGGGACGACCCATCTGTGGAGACCCCAATGCAGAGGTCCACTGGTAATCGGGCTTCACGACCGAACATCGGGAAATATGGAGAATACCCAGTGGCCTCATTTTGGGTACAGTTGTAAGCATGCACCAGGTGGCTAACATTCTGGCTCCATTTAGATTTCTGTTTGGTAGTCAAAGTTCCCAACATATTAAGCAGGGTCCTATTAAAACATTCAGGCTGAGGGTCCCCTTGAAGGGGATGATAAGGTGTTGTCCTAGATTTCTTTATGCCCAGCATAGTCAGAAGTTCCCGAATTAAGCGGCTCTCAAAGTCCCGTCCTTGATCTGAGTGCATTCGCTTGGGCAACCCATAATGCACAAAGTACTTTTCCCAAAGGGTTTTAGCAACAGTAGCAGCTGTTTGATCCTTAGTGGGGAAGGCTTTCACTGATCCTTGTGAAATGATCAGTGATGACAAGCACATTACAAGTATTCCGACTATCGGGTTCAATTGTGAGAAAATCCATGCAGACCAAATCCATAGGCCCTTCACTCTGAAGATGAAACAGTGGAGCAGCTCTGGTGGGTAGAGTCTTCCTTTTTATACACCGGGCGCAGGTCTTACAATACTGCTCAATATCAGCCTTCATTCGTGGCCAGTAGAATCAGTCTCGTACAAGTCCATAGGTTTTATCAAACCCGAGGTGTCCATGGTCATCACGTAAGGATTGTAGTACAGTTTTGTGAAATTGTTAAGGTAAAACCAGTTGTTTCTTTGTGTATTGCCCGGGCTGTTTAGTGATTCTATACAAAAGGCCATCGTCCAGAGTAAGTTGATCCCATTCCCTCATTAGGAGTGGAATATTAGGGTGCCTGTTTCTATTTGCGGCAGCTGGATTCCCCCATCAACTGCCAACCAGACCTCTCCAATAAAGGCATCATTCTGCTGTGTAGCCTGAAGTTCAGAACGAGTCAAATAGGGAAGATGGGAAGTTTCCAAAGAAGCAACTTTGCAGTCCGCTTGAGGAATAGCATGGGCTGACACTCCCACAAGATCTATAAAGCGAGCAGGGGGCATGTTAGTCGGCTTCCCATAAACTGTAGCAACATGACACAAAGCTCGAACCCCAGGGGCAGATACCTCTTCCCACTCATCTTCAGGAGCTGAGATACTATGTGGTCGTCTAGATAATGCATCAGCATCTATGTTCTTGCTTCCTGGGTGGTACTTTAGGCTGAAGTTGTATGTGGACAATGCTGCTAACCACCGGTGGCAGTGGCATCCAATTTGGCTGATGTTAAAATATATGTTAATGGATTGTTATCCGTGCGAACCTCAAATCGTGCTCCATACAGATAATCATGCAACTTATCTACTACAGCCCATTTTAAAGCCAGAAATTCAAGTTTGTGCACAGGGTAGTTTCTTTCAGCGGGTGACAAACGTCGACTGATGAAAGCTACTGGCCTCAATCCCTCAGGGTATTCTTGATATAATACCCCTCCTAAGCCATCCATGCTGGCATCTACATGCAGAACATACGACTTTTGAGGATCAGCAAATGCTAATATGGGAGCTTTGGAGAAGCACTCCTTAATATTCTGAAAAGCCTCTTCACAGTGTTCATTCCATCGGTCCCCAAAGGGCTCAGAAGGTTGGAAATAGGTTTTATCTGTTGGAATATCTCTAGGTCTTGAGCCATTTTTGTAAGGTGGTGGAGGGTAGCCTTGCAACAACTCATTCAGTGGTCTTATCAATCTGGAGTATCCCTTCACAAAACATCTATAATAGCCACAGAATCCCAAAAATGAACGTAGGGCAGTTAAATCCTGAGGCCTGGGACTCAGCCTCAATTTTTGATGGGTCCGTGGCAATACCTTGCTCTGACACTATGTGTCCTACATAGGAGACTGAAGGGCGGCAGAATTTACACTTATCCAAGGATAGTTTCAAGCCTTCTTCTTTCAAACAGTTAAGGACTTTAAGCAGCCGCTCTTCATGCTCTTCAAGAGTTCACCCAAAAACAATTAGGTCATCCAAATAAACAAGAACCTCCAGGAGATTCATGTCCCCAATTGGTCACTCCATTAATCTTTGAAAGGTGGCAGGAGCTCCACAAATGCCTTGCGGCATTCTCTCAAACTGATAAAATCCAAGTGGGCAGATAAAAGCAGTTTTCTCTTTATCTGCCTTATTCATGGGTATTTGGTAATAACCGCTGCGAAGGTCTAATACAGTAAACCACTTACTGCCATGTAAGCAGTTAAGGACATCCTCAATCTGCGGCATTGTATAGTGGTCAGGTACAGTGCGCTTATTGAGAGTTCTATAATCTACACACATTCTGACAGACCCATTTTTCTTCCTCACCACGACAATTGGAGAGGCATATGGGCTTCGTGACTCAGAAATTATTCCAGCAGCCATCAAATCATGTATGTGGCCCCGAACATCTTCCATATCAGCTGGGGCCAGGCGACGAAATTGTTCTTGAAAAGGTTGAGAGTCATTAAGACGGAACTCATGCTGAGTACTTTTTGCACAGCCCACATCCCATTCATGTTGGGAGAAGACATCAGCATGCTCTAACATTTTCTTGCAGAGACGCTGTTTCCATTCCTCAGGGATAGGGAAATCTCCAAAATCAAAGCAATCTGATGTCAAGTCCTTAGTGTTGTTCTTGACAGCTACTGAATGCATCCGAGGTTCTACATCAACTGGGAACAATTGAGCAATTCTTGTCCCACGTCGAATGATCACCTCATGAGCAGATACATTTCTAACAGTAACTGTGACTCTCCTAGAAGACACAACTGTAGTGGCTTGTACCTCAGGTCGTACCATAAATCCTCCAGGTGTAGTCATTTCTTCCGGTGTATCCACTAATAACAACTTATCTGAAGGCTGAATAGAAAACTTTGGGATACCAGTCACTTGACAGGAACTGCCAGGTGGTATGTGTAATGTTCTTTTCTGTGTATACCATACATTGCCATACTTGGTAGCATCTTTATCAGAAACGGAGAGAGACCTTCTGTGGAAGCCTGTATAGGCCTCGCGGATCTTCGGGTGAATAGGCAAGGTGCTGATGCATCCTTCCCCAACAGTGTCTTTGCATAGTTTAAAAAATCGCTGGACCAGACTACTATTGGTGCCAACCAATACTGCAACATTACTTTTGACACAAGGATCCGGGCACACTAGAACTAAAGTATCCAGCTTCTCAGGAACTCCCATGATGAATGGCAGGAACTCAATTTGAAGGGATAAGTACCCCTCATATGGGTATTTTTGATTACTCAACCCCCAGATTTCCAAATTGTCCAAGGGTTGGATGGGCAAATGGCAAAGGTAGGTATTGTAAAAAGTCTTCTACAAAATGGTGACTTGTGAACCACTGTCCAGGAGAGCATGAGTATAAATGCCTTCTATTTGAACAGGCACAACCGGAGCTGGGCCTACCAATCCATGGGGCAAATCATTCCAGGTATTTGCACCCTGTTGGTAGCACTTAGTGGAGCGTATCTTCCTCGAAGCACCAGTTCGCTCCTTCACTGGGCTTCTCTAAAGTTTCCCAAATTCTTTCTTTCTTGGATGAGCTTGCGATTAACTTTCCGTACATCCTCTTCTGCAACACAGTCTCGTTTCGTGTGACCATTCTCCCCATACTTGTAGCAGATGATGTCACTCCTACCCTTAGTTTCAACAGAAACCCTTGATTGGCAAGTAGTACCACCAGACACTGCATCATTGTTTCTCACAGGGGCACTCCCCCTTTGGACATGAGAAGGTCTTTCAGGCTTTTCCACTCTAGTATTCAGCTGAAGTAGCTGATTAACTTGCTCAGTTAGACTCCGCAGAGCTTCCTTGAGGTCGGCTATTTTGCTAGAAGGAGCAACAGAGGTGACAGTGCATGCTGAAGCCATGGGAATGTGATGAGCTTCATGAGTGGTCAGTCGATCTTCCTCTTCCCTGATATCCCGTACCAGTTTGGAGAAGGAGGGAGGATTTTGGAGTGAGTCAGAAAACTGCAGCTTCGGGGCTATTAGGTTGCCAGAACAAGCACCCTTCAGTATTTGTTCCATTCTCACCTGATCCAAGCAGCTGGCAAGTATCCCCTTCTTTACCAGTACCTTATGTAAGAGCTTCTCTAGACGGCATATGTACTGGGACAGTTTTTCACCTTCTTCTTGATATGTAGTGTGAAAGCACAGATACAAATCTTCTCCACTCTCCGTAGTCCCATATATATCATCCAAAGCATGGAGATACTCCATAGCACCAGCAGAGGGTTTACTTGTCCGTAAGGATCTAATGACATCAGAGGCTGGTCCCCTCAGACTTTCAGCGAGTCGTTGCCGTTTCACAGCATCTGAGCATTGCCATTCCTCCATCATCTGGACAGCTTGGTCCATCCAAGATTCAAAGTCATCCTCTCCAACAGGGGTAGGCTGAATCCCAGAGAAAAATCTCAGCTTCCGATATCCAACTCCTTCATAGGAGGGAGGGGTATATCGTTCCATCATTTTTCCTAAAGCAGCTATCAGACCTTCATTTGTGACAGCTGAGGACATAGATGCTGGGGTAACAATGGACCTCACATCTTCCATTGACTTTCCCTCTTTCTGCAGAAAAACATTCAATTTAGCAGCAAAGTCAGAGCTCACAGTTTCAGTGATCTCCTCCTCTGGGACATTCCCAGGCAGAAACACAGGCCAGGGGCCAACTTCACCCACAATACCAACTTCCAGGGGTACACACCGTGGGTCAAGATCAGCAGCTGCTCCCACCAGTACTGACACAGTCTGAGTGTTAGTATCACTTCGGCAACCATAAATAGTAGTTTTACCAAAGATTTTTACAGTTCCTAAAACCTGGCAGATAGTAGCATCCTCAGTGTCTATAGGCATTTTACCCAGCATAAGCGCTCGGCTGGGTGGCACTCCTACATCTCTACACCAAGACAGTAACTTAAGGGGTTCCATGATGTACCCAATAACAGGTTTAGTAACACAAACAAAGGTTTTAAATACCAGCAGATCTCAGAAAACAATCATAACTCCAACAACATTAAAGAAAGCAGGGACAATTTTTCTTGCAGCAAAATTAGAGGTGGTAAAGGGGACCCCAGCGGTGCCTCCAAAATGTAACCCCTTTTTTCCTCCCCGGGTTACTCGGGAGCAGGTCACACTCACAGGTATGCCCGGGTGCCTGATGTTTTAACCCAAAAGAGATCCTGAGCACCCCAGTGGTGATGGTGTTTAGTTGGGGAAAGCCCTATCCACCCCCTTGCTGCAGTCCCTTGCTTGTAATGAATGTAAAACGGTGGTGCCTCCACCTGGCTGGCCTTGTACACACTCACTGGTGTGCCTTGAGAGCCTCCAGGAACATACTCATTCCAACATAAATCTGGATCTAATTCCAGAACAACTACAAATCATATACATCTAATAGATTACTTTAAAATAAACAATCTTTACTTAACTTAAATAAACAGGGGTTAACAGATTAGCAATGAACAGCATTAACAAAACGCACAACACTAATTGAAGCTTATATAGCTAACAGTTGTACTGCCAATATTGATCCCACCCCAGAGTGTGCACACCCCTGGACTCACAGTCCCAGACTCTTGCTTGCGTTGGTGCGCTGATGTTGCAGCTGTAGTGGAGATTCAGTCCAGGCTAGACAGCAACTCTGTCCCAGGTAGCACTTTTTCAACAAAGCCAAAAAACTTACTGCCTCATGCTGTGCCTGTCGGAAGCAGCCTGCTAAATCCCAGTTCCAACAGGCATCTAGTCCCGGTCTGTAGCTGCACTCCAACAGCCCCTAGACTGGATCAATGTCCTTGGCAGCAGCCTGGCTCCCCCTTCAGTTCCAAACTCCAAGGCAGAGTCCCAGACTGCTAGGCCTCTTTTCTTCATGCACATGGAGAGAGAGTCATCTCCCACACAAGAGTCCTTCCTTCCTGTTTTTCCCAAGGTCTCATGGGGATTGTAGTCTGGATTGCAGCACACAGGGTCTTTTCAGAATAAAACAGAGGCCCCTTTAGTAAGGGGACTACAAAAGTATTTGCGCAAAAGAGCATCTAGACTGGCACGGATGCATTTGCGCAAAAGACATCTTTTGCGCAAAAGCATCTGTGCCCAGTATAGTCGCGCTTTTGCGCAAGAAAGCTCTGATGGCCATTTTAGCCATCGGGCTTTCTTGCACAAGAAATTAAGGTGCCTGTCTACATTGGCCCTCTTGCGCAAGTATTCTTGCACAAGAGGGCTTATCCCTGAGCGGGAGTGTCAAAGTATTTGCGCAAGAAGCACTGATTTCTTACAGTAGAATGTCAGTGCTCTTGAGCAAATTCAAGCGGCCAGTGTAGACAGGCGGCAAGTTTTTGCGCAAAAGCGGGCGCTTTTGCGCAAAATCTTGCCAGTCTAGACGCACGCATACTGTTTTAAATTTCCATTTTGTTATGCCACTCAAGCATATTTATGTAGACAACTTGGAATATAGAACTCATTCCCAGAAGATATGAGAACTAGCCGTGCACATCTTATTTTTTGACTTTCCCTCAATAAGTTCTTCACACAAACCCATCACATGCACTTGTACATACAAGCAATCAACTTGCTTCTTTCATACCTCTTCCAAAAACAACCATATGAAATAATTTCGTTATTTCTTCTACAGCCTGGGAAAAGAAGGGTGAGAGAGAAAGGGAGACAGAGAGAAAGGAGGTTGTGAGAGAGTGATTATTTCTGTAGGAAGCGTTCTGATACTGTTACAGGACCTATGAAAATATCTAGATTTCATCAATGCCATATTTTTTTTCAATAGGAATTCGTTTAATGCCCACTGAAATCAATGAGAATCTTTCAGTTGATTTTAGTATTTCAAGATGTTACTGAGACTTATTTCCACACATTTGCACCAAATTTGGCCCTTCTGATTTTGATCTAAACTCATATTCCAATGGGAAAACCTACAGGAGGACACTCCACAGGGAATTCTTCCCAGTCATTTCATTGGGGTGGGTAAGGAGAGGCAGATTATTTTCCACTCAACCTACTGAAAATGCCTGGGCCATTACACAAATTCTGTGGTTCTAAGACTTTACAGTAGCTTTTTCTCCATTGGTGTCAGCTCCATTCTACGGCAGCACAGATACAATCAGTATTCCCTAAGAATCTCCATACAGAAGTTTTCCAGGACCATTTACTCATCTCCAAAGATGATCATGCACAGGGAGAGGGGGCATTAATAGATAATAGAGTCTAGAGACATCTTATGAGTCTTGTTTGAGGCTCCAATTTATCCATCCAGCTCGTCCACCTTTTTTATTGGCCTGTTCAGTGCTTGTCCCCAAGGCCCACACAGATCCTGAACTATAAAACAAATCCCATGCAGTATAAAGAAAGGGAAAATATTACTGTGGAGGTTTAGGAACTCCACCATTCTCATGAGAGATCTCATGAAAATGGCTACTTTGTGGATTATCATGGATATATGATCAATGTCTTAGCTTTGTTCAGATCATCTTTCTTTTTCCATCAATATCTCATGGATAAAATGCTAGAGTTCAAATTCTGAGTATGTTTTTTAATTAATCAAGAATTCAGAACAAAAGGCATTAACAATTTAAAATTATTAATTCACTGTTCACTTTTTCCAATTTTAATAAAAAATAAAAAAAAATATAGCCAGATAACATTCTAAGTGAATAACTGACCTGTAGGTGACATATTAAGATGTTTAATCTTTAGATGAACTCTAGAGGGTGAGCGATGTACAATAGACATACGACAAAAACAAGTTCTGGAATATACATGGAGACTAAGACGTCTGCTCAGAAGTCTGTGCCATTCATGGTTTATGTGATTAAAATTATTGTAAGCATGTATGTAGGTGGCTTTAATATTCACAACAAAATGTATAGAAACATTTGGTGAGATCATGATCTGCTTGTATATATTCCAATCAATTTCTCTTGCATAGTTATTTATCCTAGTGAATGAGAAATGAATTTGAGACATTTTGATTTGGCATTATTTTTTGCCTATTTAGAACTCACTGTATAATGGAATAAATAACCATTCTAAGTTTAGGGCAAAAAATATTGGACCATTTGGGTTTTTTTGGGGGGGGGAGGGGGCGGGTGGTTGCCATTGCTTCAGTGACTTTATCCTAAAGCCATTATGAATGTGTCTAGCCCTCAGCCACCTGAAATATGCCAACATCTTTATGGCTGATCTTGAACAACATCTCCTCAGCTTTCGCCCCTAGCACCCTTACTCTACTTACACTATATTGCTGACCTCTTTATCATATGGACCAATGGGAAAGAGACCCTTGAAGAATTTCACAGGGATTTCAACAACTTCCGCCCCACCATTAACCTCAGCCTGGACCAGTTCACACAAGAGTTCCGCTTCCTCAACACTACAGTATAATTAAATGACAGACACATTTCTACCACCTTGTACTGTTACACTTACCTTCATGCCTCTGGCTTCCATCCAAGACACGTTTCTCTTCTCGAGCTATTATTTACAGCCAAGCCCTAACATACAACTAGATTTGCTCCAATCACACAGGCAGAGGGTGCATCTACACAGCACCCTAAACTCCAAATAAGATATGCAATTTGTGCTTTGCAAATTACATAACTTATTTCAAATCTATTTTGAAATAGCTTATTTTGAAATTTAGCATGTGTACATATAAAGCGTCAGATTAAAAAAAAAAACCACCAAACAAACCTGGACAGTTTCTATGGGAAAGAATTAATGGACACAAATCAGAGATCTGGAAATGTAACACATAGAAACCTGTTGGGGAACATTTTAACTTGCCCGGGCACTCAGTAATGGATCTCAAAGTCATCGTGCTGTATTAGGCCAATTCCATAAGCCAAGTACACAGGGAAGCCTTGGAATTTAACTTTATTTACAGCTTTGATTCCTATCACAAAGGTCTGAATAAAGACATTGGCTGGATGGTCCGCTACATTCCACAATGTAATGAAATAAAAAACCAAACAATGGGTATTTAAGAACAATTTGCAACTTCTCTATCAGCTTCATGTACCATAATTGACTATTTTGACTATTTCTATCCCTTTTTTCCCTCCCCTCCCACCTGTATTTATTTCAAAACTGGACCTTTAATAACTCCATTCATCTGAAGTAGTGGGTTGTGCCCACAAAAGCTTATAATACCATCTACATGTTTTGTTAGCCTTTTAGGTGCTGCAAGATTATTTGTTATTGTTGTTGTTTTTTTTTCCAGTTACAGACTAACTTGGCTAACCTTCTGAACCAGCTGAGAAGTGTCATTGATGCCAACCTTCTCACAAGTAAGAATGAGAAGATCAGACTCCAGATCTCTAAAATCGTATCATCACTTTAGTACAACCTGATGAAAACCAATTTTATACCTTGGATAATTTTTTTAAAATAAATTCCTTGATGTATGAAAATAAATATGTTTATCACACAATTTAATATTTTTGTTTTCTTTTAGTTAAAATAACATTAATTCAAGGTGTTTTACCAACCACACCTGCATAATTTGAATTCATAATCTTTCCCTTGTTCACCTTGGTCTCACATTTAGGAATTAGACCACCCTCTTTAGAGTCAATGGGAACTGTGCCATTAATTTAAATAAAAGCATGATGTAGCTCTCACTAATTATTTGTGAGGATTTGGCAAAGTCAAATGAAAAATTCAGAGTTTGGTTTATTAAAAAATAAAAGTAAGAGCTCTTTTATTTATGAGAGGTGATTAACCCCTGAATATAAATGCCACAATTATTATGTATGTTAATTATCAAATGACCCTGTACATCACCTGCTATATTCATAACATGGAATAACAATCACTTCTACAAACTATTGTGTACTGTATAGTCTGGGCATCAACTTGTGTTCTTGTTCCTCAATACCAGAAAATGAAAAGAAGTCTGATCATCAATGTCTAACTGGATCAGAGAGAGCAATATTAGCAGCATTGGCGTAATTTAAATTAACCTAGCTTTTCTTACTGCTCTATGATTTATTTTTAAACTGATCTCTCTAATCCTTTCTCAAAGTTTATGATCAGGCTCTTCTTTCCATTCTTCAGTGCTGTAATAAGAATAAACATTTTATAAATGTCTGTAGCTCTGAATGCCCAAGCCTGTAAATCTGAATGAAAAAAATAGACCTTCCTCATATAAATCATCCTATTTATTCAGTCACACTATTCAGATGAGTGAGGACTATTGATAGTTTATGCCCATGAACTGAAATGCCTTGAACATCAAACGTAGGCCTGGTCTACACTAGACCAGGAAGGTCGATTTAAAATATGCAACTCCACCTACACAAAATGCTTAGCTGGAATCAGCTTACCTTAAGCCTAGCCTTGGCAGTGTCCACACAGTGGAAGACTGACAGAAGTATTTGCTTCACTTACTCCTTGCAAAAGGAGAAGTCAGAATCATAGAGCTGGAAGAGACCTCAAGAGGTCATCAAGTCCAGCCCCCTGCCCAAGACAGGACCAATCCCAACTAAATCAACCCAGCCAGGGCTTTGTCAAGCTGAGACTTAAAAACCTCTAAGGATGGAGATTCCCCCACCTCCCTTAGGTTACCCATTCCAGTGCTTCACCACCCTCCCAGTGAAATAGTTTTTCCTAATATCCAACCTAGACCTCTCCCACTGTAACTTGAGACCATTGCTCCTTGTTCTGCCATCCATCACTACTGTGAACAGTCTTTCTCCATCCTCTTTGGAACTTCCCTTCAGGAAGTTGAAGGCTTCTATCAAATCCCGGACACTGGTGGGAGCTACCCTCAGCATTCGATTTAGGGGTCTATACTAGATCCCCTAAATCAAATGCCAGAAGATCGACCTCTGGAGTGTAGATGTTCCAGTAAATATAAATGTTGCCTTAGTGTGTACTCAGGAGTTACATAGTTCCATACCATTAAAACATTCACTGAATGGTGCATTGGGAAGTGCAGGTGGTTATAACTGTTAGTTTTATGGATGTGCTCAGAATTGAGAAAATTCACCCGGGATTTAATTAGAAATTGAAAATGGTAACGTGAGGCCAAGCACCCTTCTGTCATGGTGTTGTAATTTTAATTAAAAAAAAAAAACAAATAAGGAGCAACAGAGTAATTGAAATTTGTAGAGAAATCCCATGACCTCAGTTTTTTCAAGCTTTAAATGTAATATAAGAAAAATTCAGTACTGTAACCAGTACTGTAGACAGAACAATTTTTCATTGTATAGAGAGGGAAAGGGAAATTACTTAATATGGATTTCTCAGATAAATAGAAAGGAGTTTTTTTCAGAGAAAGTTTGGTCCTATTTAGACATTTCTTAATAACTATTTAGCCAAGGAGGTAGAATTTTTGGTGTTTTTTTAAACCTTTATAAATGTTTGGAAACATATCTTTGAGGAGAATCATAACACCAGTGGCTGCATACAGACAAGATCACAGCCTGAAACAAAATTTGTATTTTATTTTTGAGACTTTTTTTGTCTACAGTTATGTTCATCTTTTTCCACTTTCTTGGGTTTTTTTTTTTTTTTTAATTCTTTTTCCTTGTCAGATTAGCAATACTATTCAAAACTTTCAGGCATTCTCAAATATGTGATCCAGATGAATGCTTTATTCAGAAACCACTGAGAATCTCATATGCTAGTGTTCTAAACAATAACTGTTTAGATGTTCCAAGAGTTAAAGAGAGGCATTTGTCATTTGCATGAACACATATTGAACAAAAGCTTCAGGGGGTAGCCGAGTTGAGTCTGTAACAGGAAAAATGTTAAAAACAACAAATAGTCTAGTAGCACCTTAAAGACTAACAAAATATGTAGATGGTATCATGAGCTTTCATGGGCAAAACCCACTTCTTCAGATGGTTTTGCCCACGAAAGCTCATGAAGCCATCTACATGTTTTGTTAGTCTTTAAGGTGCTACTAGACTATTTGTTGTTTTTTACATATTGAAAAATAATGCTGTGAACCAGTTAAACAATATAACTGTTTGGCCTACTTCTCCACCATCTTTCTTCTTTATGTAGTCATTCATACTTATGCAAAATGGGTTTAAATTGCTACAACTACTTTTTACTCACTTTGTACTGGTATAAATGCTGCTGACATAAGGGATTAGTAAATTGAGCCCTTGTTCAAATAGCCAAATGAGACTTCTGAAGCAGAAATATAACAGTTTCTAATGTAGTGATGTTTTTGAATCCAGAGTTTCCCAACTGTTAGCACATGCTGCTTTTCAGAGAGGATTGGGAGCTGTCATTTCACCAGAACATCATGAAAGGCTTCCAGAACATCATGAAAGGCTGAGAGCAATTACTATGAAACAGAGAAAGAGGCAATATGCATTATGTCTGAGGTGTGGGTCTCCAAGGAGTTGTTTTCATTGCTTGTGCCTAGGGCTGGCAATGAACAGCTGAAGAAGAGAGAAGAGGCCAAGTAGAGACTGAGGCAACTGAATAACACAAACAGAGGTATTATAGAGGCAGAGACTCTGAAACTAAGATCTTAACACTTTCTTTAATTTAAAATCTGTGTTTTATTTATAGAAACAAGATGGTTGATGTTGCCGGTCCCTAGACCAGCCAAGGAAATAACCCAGACAAAGGGTGAGCTGAAGCAGCACTAAAGCTAGTTTATTAATACAGTTTCTTAAGGGTAAGGTGATACTCACAGACGTACATCACATTCATACTGACAGTTGAAGACGGGCTGCAGATGTGGCATAGATAATTTCTGATTTCACAGGTAGCTGGAGCTGGCCAGGCATCAGCTTCCCTGAGACCGACCACGAGGCTCATGGCTATCCCCCTGGAGCCCCTTGAATCTGCAGGAGGACTATCACCTGTGATTCAGTCCCAGGTTTCACATGCTGTTACATCCCTTCCAAAAGGAGAAGATCTTCCTGGCCACTTGTCAGCTAATTTATCTACTTGCAGGGTCTTTGTCTGCCTTAAAAGGTCACGGATCCTAGAACTGCCTTCTACATGTTTTGTTAGTCTACAAAGTGCTACCAGACTATTTGTTGTTCACACCTCACACACATTCCACAGGTTACATACATATTCATAAGCAATATGGTTTCTAAGCAAAATGGGACCTCATGGCCTTGGGTACAAGAATGCAATATCTTGCATTATAAGAACATAAGAATGGCCGTACTGGGTCAGACCAAAGGTCCATCTAGCCCAGTAGACTGTCTGCCGACAGTGGCCGGCACCAGGTGCACCAGAGGGGGTGGACCGAAGACAATGATCAAGCGATTTGTCTCGTGCCATCCATCTCCAGCCTCTGACAAACAGAGGCCAGGGACACCATTTCCATCCCCTGGCTAATAGCCTTTTATGGACCTAACCTCCATGAAATTATCTAGCTTTTCTTTAAATTCTGTTATAGTCCTAGCCTTCACAGCCTCCTATGGCAAGGGGTTCCACAGGTTGACTATGAGCTGTGTGAAGAAGAACTTTCTTTTATTAGTTTTAAACCTGCTACCCATTAATTTAATTTGGTGTCCTCTAGTTCTTCTATTATGGGAACTAATAAATAACTTTTCTTTATTCACCCTCTCCACACCATTCATGATTTTAAATACCTCTATCATATCCCCCCTTAGTCTCCTCGTTTCTAAACTGAAAAGTCCCAGTCACTTTAGCCTCTCCTCATATGGGACCCATTCCAAACCCCTAATCATTTTAGTTGCCCTTTTCTGAACCCTTTCCAAGGCCAAAATATCTTTTTTGAGGTGAGGAGACCACATCTGTTCACAGTATTCAAGATGTGGGCGTACCATAGTTTTATACAGGGGCAGTAAGATATTCTGGGTCTTATTTTCTATCCCTTTCTTAATAATTCCTAACATCCTATTTGCCTTTTTGACCGCCGCTGCACACTGTGTGGAAGTTTTCAGAGAACTGTCCACGATAACTCCAAGATCTCTTTCCTGATTTGTCGTAGCCAGATTAGCCCCCATCATACTGTACGTATAGTTGGGGTTATTTTTTCCAATGTGCATTACTTTACACTTATCCACATTAAATTTCATTTGCCATTTTGTTGCCCAATCACTAAGTTTGGTGAGATCTTTTTGAAGTTCTTCACAGTCTGCTTCTGTCTTGACTATCTTAAACAGTTTAGTATCATCCGCAAACTTTACCACCTCACTGCTTACCCCTTTCTCCAGATCATTTCTGAATAAGTTGAACAGGATTGGTCCCACGACTGACCCTTGGGGGACACCACTAGTTACCCCTCTCCATTCTGAAAATTTACCATTTATTCCTACCCTTTGTTTCCTGTCTTTTAACCAGTTTTCAATCCATGAAAGGACCTTCCCTCTTATCCCATGACAATGTACTACAGATAACATACCAAAGGCATGATAAAAAACTTAACAAATTACTACTAAGAAAGCCAAGGTCAGGGAAGAAGGGAAAAGCAGAGAAATATGGCTGGTCAGCTAGACACCAGTGAAGAGGAGGGGAGGAGGTCGTGTCTGACCAGTTACAAGTGAGGTAATATCCTTCACTGGACCAAATTCTGTTGGTGAAAAAGAAAAGCTTTTACACAGACTTCTCCTTCCAGGCCACAGAATCCACAATTCCCACTAGCCAGGAGCCCACTCTGTCGTTGGAGCCTGTACCATCCTTCCAGGCTGTCGCCCAGGGATCAGACGATGCAGGGGAAGCCCATCAAGTGAGTTCCATTACTTTCCCTATTCACAGACGGGGTGGGGGAGGCAGAGGGCAGTGAGGGGCTGCATGCTCCTTCCTCAGCCTTCTTAGCCTGGGCATCATGCAGTAGCCTGGGCATCATGCAGTAGCCTGTGCACATGGGTGCACATGGAGCACCAGTCCAGAGCACTCAGCCCCAATGAGGATGCCTCAGAGGACCCTTGTGCTCCTGCTCACAGGCTTTCTTGAGAAGCCTGCTTTACTCCCAACTCTGTGGTGGGGCATGCTCCCACCACAAGCCACCACTAAGGAAGCTAGGCCCAGGACACACACACACACACAGCAATGCCATACAAGGCATATAGTCAAGCCTGCACTCTTGGGGCAGCATGTGCTCCCAAGGTGGAGGATACAGAGCCCCTTCCAGGGGAGCCTGCTGGGAGGGACTGCCCAAGGCTGGCATCAATCCCATCCCCATCCCTGAGCCTCTCCTCCCTCTTTCACCTCCCTCCACCTCCTCCCAGGTTCTTTCCCCAGTCCCTCCCCAATTATATTTACTCCAATTAAAAAAATAGTTTATTGTTCAAAAACAAAAAGTCTTGTTTATTGTGTCTGAAGAGGAGGGGAGCGGGAAGAAGGGGAGCAGGGAAGGCAGGGGAAGGGAGGGGTATGGAAGGAAAGGCACAGAAGGGCAATACAGAGGCCCCTTGTGGGGAGGCCCAGGGGAGAATGTCATAGATGTCCTTGAATGAAACTCTCTTTCAGGGACTCCCAGATGTACACATCCCCCTGAAGGGCTTGCCGAATGGCAGCCATATGTGGCTGTTCAAAGGCCCTTGTGAGCTACTCTGCCTCTGCCCCCCACCCTGGCAGGAACATCTCACTCTTGTTTTCACACAGGTTGTGGAGGTCATAGCAGGCCGCCACCATGTAGGGGACATGCCTCTCACTCGGGTCCAAGCAGTTGAGGAGACAGCAGAACCTCCCCTTCAGACAGCCGAAGGCACCCTCCACAACCATGCGGGCCCTGCTGAGCCTGAAGTGGAAACATTCCTTGCTTTAGTCAAGGTGTCCTGTGTAGGGGGGATTCATCAGCCGGGGAGCAGAGGGTAGATTGAGTCCCCTACGATGCACATCGGCATGTCCACCTCCCCAACCTTGATAGTGCATTCAGGGGAAAAAGTGCCAGCATTCATCTTCTGGTAGCTGCTGGAGTTGCAGAAGACACAGATGTCCTGAACCTTCCCCAGCCACTTGACAATGATGTCAGTGAACCAGCATCTGTGGTCCATGAGTGCCTGCAGAGCCATGGAAAGGTACCCCTTTCGGTTGATATAATCTGATGTTCAGTAGTTGGAGACCTGGATGGGTATGTGTGGGGCGTCACACCACCCCCCCTCACCCGCACTGGGGGAAGCCCACGGCAGCAAAGCTGCTGACGATGGGGTCCATGTCACCCAGGAAGTAGAGCTGGCACAGCAGCATGGTGTTAATGGCTCTCACTACTTTCAGAAGGAGACAAACGGGGAATCACTGGGCTGCCAGAGCCCTGGGGAGGTCCCCAAGCCCAACCCCCCTTCTGCCACACATCAGGCCCAACTCCAATTAACCCCATCTCCCGGCAAAGCTTTGTGAAGCCAGGACTGGAAAACCAACTAGGGAGGGAGCTTCCACCCCCACACCTTCCCTAGGGAACCCCAATTCAGCAGTTCACCATCATCCCAATAACATAGTAAGAGAGTCGTACTTGCATGACCATGACCACGACGGTCAATCTCCCCACACTGAACAGGTTTCCAATGGAGCGGTAGGTGTCCGGCATTGTGAGCTTCCACAGTGAGATGGCAACCAACTTTTGGAGGAGGATGGTGAATTGCATGTGCATTTCCCATCACCTGATTACAGGTCGAGCCACTCACGCAGCTCCAGGAAGGTGTCCTTCCACATGTGGAAGTTCTGGAGCCACTGCTGGTCATCCCACCACTCCATGATGATCCTGTCCCACCAGTCAGAACTGGTGTCCAGTCACCAGAAGCAGCAGTGCATGGTGTGCAGGGAAGGGCAAGAGGGGTGTGCTGAGTGAGCAGCATGTGGAAAGAGGTGAGGAAGTTCCCCAGAGGTAGCTGTGGGTCCAGATTCTGCAGTGCCATGAGAGAAACCTGCAAGAACTGCACCAGGAGGTTCATCATGAGATCCAAGAGCTGGCAGCTGCTTTCCAGGAGTTCCAGCTCCATGGCTGGAGTGCTGTGGTGTCTGCAAGGACAACCAAAGCAGGCAGTGGAATGGGTTTGCTCTCCCTCAAGGTGGTAGGCAAAAGAGAGCAGCCTGAGACACGGGTACACAGGTGGGTCCTTTTAGATATAAACCTCAGATAGCCTTAAGAAGTGAGTGCTGTCCTGATCTCTGCCTGAAGTGCTTCAGGGGAGGGTCTTAAATGCAATTGAGGATCTAGTGCATGTGGACGCTGTATTTCAAAATAGCTCAGCACTACTTCAGTGGGCATTTGCAGTGTACACATGTTATTTTGAAATACGCTATTTTGGAGATTTTTTTCTAAAATATCTTATTCTGAAATAAACGTGCAGTGTAGATGTACCCTAACAACTCAGTAAACCAAAGAACCAGAAGAACAAAAATGCTGCCAGAACTAGGGAAATGTATTTAAGAAATTACTTGAAATAGTAAAATTGGGGAAAATATATCGAAACAATTAACTTCAAAAAATAAAAAAAGTAAACAAGTATGAGAGTAGAAATTATAGACATTACAGATGGAAACAAGCTTCCATTTGTTTTCTCTAGCCTTATGGACAGGTTATTACTGATTTGTTTGTATGTATAAAATATAGCTATAGTCTCCAGTCCTATAATCTATATCCATTCTATATTTTAAAATATACATTAGTACAAAAAACAGTCCATTAATACAACCCTATTACCTCCCTCCTCAATAGCCTGAGAAAAGAGACAATCGTTTGCAAAACATTGCAGATATGATTTAAAAATAGAATCAAAAATTAAAAGTGAACTTTGAAACTGAGGCTTCAAGAAAAGTAGCATAGACTGAAATGAACAAACAGTATTATAATTTTCAAAGTGCATGCCCTTGAGTTTAAGGTTCAGAACTTGAGAATTCACAGCTATGATATTCTTATTCCCAGCACTGACACAGATTCTCTGTGTGGCTTTGGATAAATCACATAGCTACCCAGTTTTTACATCTATAAAACAAGAATACAGGTTGAAACTCTCTAATCCGGCACTCTCTGGTTCAGCAACTTCCATTGTCTGGCATGCTTTTAATTAGCCAGATGTCCACTTATCATGGGTGTGACCAAGTTTCCTGCAGTCCCATGAAGTTTGTTTACAGCCATTGGCTCTCAGTGTTCTGTCATTTTAATGTTGTTTGCCCCTTTACTCCACCAGTAAAAGAATGATCCAAGTGTAAAATATTTGAAAAACATCTGTTACTTCAACAGCAATTCCCACTGTGCTTCAAAATCAGTGCATCTCTTTTTGATTGTACAATCTTTGGACCAAAGACCATTTCTTCTTATATATTTACATCACTTCTAGAACAATAGGTACCAATTCTGAAAGGCATCCCCAGGCACTATTGTAATACAAATTACAAATAATAGTGGAAATTGGCCACTAATTGGCAAGATTTGAGCATAACATCAAAGGACCCAGGGCATAGCATATTATTTGTATGCATAAGGTAGTCAGAGTGATTTTCTAATTGTGAACCCTTGATTCAGCAGCTCTCTTCTCTTCTGAGATTTTTCTTTTTTGGAGGCTAACAATAGAATTGCTTATTTGATGCACAGTCCATGCTCTGTTGACGCAGTGCTTCCAAAAGTTTCAATTTCCTGCTTGGTCGGTAGTGTGATTTTGAAGTGTTGGGATATTTTAGACTTGTCCATCATAAGCTCCACTGGGAGATTTAAGCTTCTGATGAAGAGTGAGTTTCCAGCACAAATGGCTTTTAGATTGTGAGCTTTGGAAAGCTGGTTCATCGTTTTGCTGATGAACAAACATGGTATTGAAATCAATGGGATGGAAGTCAATGGGACAGTTCACAGTGTGTAAAGTTAATCACAGACATGGGTCTGCAGAATTGGATTACTAAAATGAGTTTTTTTTATTTGGGGAGTGCTTGGTATCTTCAGGAACTACCAAATGTCTTTATCACATGGAGATAACCATCTTAACTTGTATAGCCTGGCCATGAATCCCTTAATTATGTAAGTATTTCTTTTATATGCAAATAATTCCATTGAAGTCAAGGGTCAGTGATGGTTACAGATCTGGCTTTTACTTATCAAAGACAGCACAGGCTCATGGAGCCCATGTCCAGGGTCTCCTTGTCAATTTTAGGGCCTTGCAGGAGCACTGTAACTCTTACCCCAGCCCTTGCTTCTCTTCTCCTCCCAACTGAGGCCCTGCTGCTTTGCTCGCCCTCTTCTCCCTGAAGCCTCATCCCTGGCCAGGCTGGAAGCAGTAGCCTAGCTCTGGCATGTAAGGTGCCCAAATTCCCCTCTGCCTCTTTCAACCATGAGCTGCCCTGAGCACCTCTTCCACTACCCCTCCCCACATGCAGAATCTTTCCCAAAACCTGTTACCTATCCCACCTCCACAGAGCCCACAGAGCCCTCCTTTGACCACCCCCACCATCAGAGTTTCCCCAGGGCTCAGATTCCTTCCTCCTTGGGCTCCCTTCCCAGATCCCCAAGTCCCCAAACTCACGACCCAGGTTTCCTGGAAACTGTGGTCTTCATGAACAATAACAGTCTGCCTCTCTGTAGCAGTGGTCAGACATGCCATTGTTTCTGGCATCTCATCTGGACCCATGCTGCTCATCTAGGGGATGAAGATGAGCATCACTAGGACTGGGAGGAGTCTTTGCAAGGGCTTTCCTGCCCGGGATGCACTATCGGGGTTGAAGCTCTCTCCCTATGCCAGATGAGCAAGACCTTATGGCCTCCCCATCTAAGACAGGCAAATGGTAATTCACTGTGCAGCTTTTCTCCAGTGAGATTGTCAAACCCACCTCACAGGGCTCGGCACTAATCATCTGAGTGGCATGAATGCCTCAAACTATCCAGGAGCTGAGACTCATGCAAAGATCCTCCTAGTCCTACAGCATCACCACCAAGAATGATTCCACAGGCCACATCTTGACTTCTATGCAGTCTCTACCTCAACTGTCCAATCACCTTCAGGTCACAAACTTAAGTGATTCACATGCAACCACATCCTCTTGCCTCTCATTGTGTTTGGAAAAGAATGGTCCTCCAACGTCTTTGGGTATGTCTACACTACAAAGGTTTTTTTTGAAAAACAGCCATTTTTCTGAAAAAACTTCACTGACGTCCACACTGCAATTGCATTCTTTCGAAAGAAAATTGAAAGAACAGAGGATTTTTTCCGACATTGGTAAACCTCTTTCTACAAGGAAGAAGCCTTTTTCCAAAAGAGCTCTTCCAAAAAAAGGCGTGTGTGGACAGGGAAGAGGGAGTTTTTACGAAAGAAGAGGCAAGAGGAAAAAGCACAGGTGCCCGGGTGGCCCTTCCACTCATAGTAATCACAGCTTAAATGCGAGATAGCATCCATTCAATATGGACGTTATATTTTGAAAAAGCAGATTGCTTTTTTGATGTGCTTTGGCACTGTGGACACTCTCTTTCGGAAGAAGTTTTTTCAGAAGATCTCTTCCGGAAAAGCTTCTTCCGAAAGAAGCCTGAAGTCTAGACATATCCTCTACCTACACACCAAAGGTGCAAAAACCCTGCAGTGTAGACAAAGCAAGAAGCCTTTTGCGAAAGAGTTCTTGTACAAAACTTCTTATGCAAATCCAGACCTCAAAGCGCATTACAAAAACAATGTGCTTTTGCACAAGAGAGCGTCCACACTGCATAGACACTCTTGCACAAGAAAGCTCTGATGGCCATTCACAGAATGGCCATCAGAGCACCTGTGCTTTTTCCGATAGGGGCTTCTTGCGCAAAAACCCCTCTGGAACATCCCTACCTGCCTTTTTGCACAAGAGCTGAAGTGCAAAAAGGAGTTATTCCTTGTGGGGAGAGGAATAACTCTACCAGCAAAAGCCCTTTGTTCTGTCGATTTTCTTGCACAAAAACGCGCTTGAGGTGTGGCTGCTCTGCTGATTTTTGCGCAAAAACCTTGTAGTGTAGACAAAGGCAGACAGAGAGAAAGAGTTGCCACTGACTGCAGGAGTCTTAGTCTTGTGGCTCATGAAACCCTATATCATTGCAGGCTTTCACTAACTTCGCCTTAATCTCACCCACTGTACAAGGATGTGTGTCTTCCTTACACTGAACCTGAATCTATGGTGTTTGGTGGGCAGAGTTTTGGTGGCAGGATAAAGTGAGCACATTTATCACTTATCTTGTGGGCAGCAATGAACATACAGATATGTTGGGACTGTTAGAGAGGTGATGCTTTTTTTACGAGATTTAATAGAAAAAGTTGCAATATTATTAATTTTTGAAAGCAGGAGATATTTAGAAAATTGTAATGAAATACTAAGACGCCCCAAGTATCAGCCAATCAATTTTGCTTACATGACGTGTCATTTCCCACATCACTATTTCTTCCTGTGTTGTTGTGGTTGGGTTTTTTTTTCTTTCTTTTTTAACAGCATTTGGCACATTTTGGACACTACTGTGTGAATACATAATATTGATGTGGGTCTTTCTTGAGGTAGTCTTCAATGGGAGTTTTGCCTAAGGAAACAAATAAGTAAGGACTTCAGGGCTTGCTTAAATGATGTCTTTTCTGTTTATGAAAGCCCCTTTGAAATTCATACCAATATTGCATATGGTTCAATGGCAGAATCAGATCCATGTAAAAGTGCATTTCTAATGCATTATTTCAAGAGGATCTAAAATTTATTTTATACTTATGGGTTTTAAGCATCAGGAATCAAAGATTTTCAGCTATCTATATCTGAGCCTGCATTAGTTAGTTTCCAGACTGATGATGTATTTGTTTAAAAAGTCTTTTCTTCCCTCAGATTATTAAGAACTATTTCTATTATGTTTGCCCAAGGACGTTTTAATATGGTATGCTGACCTAATGACATCTGTCATCTATAACCTCGGATAGAAATCCCTTGTAATCCTATTATTAGTCTCTGCTTGATAAAATATTCCACCAAATTTATTGTTGAGTGAAGTAATGATATTAGTGTAATCTCTGCCTTTAATTAAATGAACTGCTAGACAACACTATTTATTATCTGAATTATAACACCAACATTTTGTGTGGGGGAGGAAGGACTGATCTTACTCAGTGGTTAAAAACTAAGTTATAAAGCACTGTGAATTCAAGGAGTTGTATTTCTTTCCAGGTTTTATTATAACATTCCCATGAAGAAAATTCAATGACAGATAAAGTAGTTGCAAGATGCATTGCCTTAGCTTTTTTATAATTAGTAATCACAAATTAATACTCGGAAAACATGGGCCCAATCCATGTGATTAATGTAAGCAGGTTATCTTGTAGAGAAAAGATCATGACACAGAAAAAATATTGAGCAGTAACAAGTATCTATCTGTTCTTCTGTCTGCCTACCTTCATGTATTGATCTTCCTCTGTCACTAGAGAAGTTACCATACAGGTTACTCTTCTCACCCTGGAATTTTCTTCTTGTCTTACAGAACTTCTTAAAAACCTGTCTTCATTCCAACCATTGACACAGATCAACAATTATATTTGATAGTGTCATTAATGTTTCTCTGGTTGTTTACATTGTCTCTATTAATTCCTAAAGATATTTTACAAAATATTAAATAATAAATATACAAACAATAAAGAATTAAAAGAAATAATAAAGATATATTGTATCTCCTTATTGAAGCTATATTTTTGTGAGGTATGTTGCAACTGAAGCCAGCTAGTAGTCTGGACAGCGATAAAGTTTAATTAGTAACTTTGAAATTTTGCTGTGATCATCTAGTTTTCTCTCAAATTGTCACCTTCAGATTTGACACAGATAGTTTGTTTGGGATTTTTTTTGTATTCCATCAAAAGGAGAGGGAAACTGTGAGACAAAAATGAGGTGTTGTTTCAAACTCTAAATTGCCAGTTTTCTGTTATTGTAAGCATGTAGTTCAATTTAATTTAGCTTATTAATCATCTAAATCAATTAAATCAGATTCTATACTTATTGTTTACCAAATGTGTGTTTTAAAAATGAAAGGTATTTTGAATTCTATTCATTTTTGTAGTCCTATGGGAAAATATGCACATTTTATAACTGAAAAAAATACAAATCTTTTGAAACCGAGATCTATTTTTATCCATGGTTTCACAATCCAAATATTTTACTGCTGCTTGCTCTAACCTTATTAAGAGATGTGCAAACATAGCTTTCTTTGAAATGGTGCTGAAGCCTCAGCTGGTGAATCTGCTTGCAGGATTTGGGCCTAGATTTGAATCCTGCAAACCTTTCCTAAATGAAAAATCCAAACTAATGGGAAGGCACTAACAGGATACATCTACACAGCAACATTGTTTCAGAATAACCACTGTTACTTTGAAATAACTTAGTCACCGTCTACACAGGAGGCAGTTATTTTAAAATAATGTCGAAATACTGTCAAGATAGAGGACTTCTTACTACGACTCCTGTAAACCTCATTGTACAAGGAGTAAGGGAAGTCGGAGGAAGCGTGCTCTATTTCAAAATAAGTGCTGTGTAGATGCTCCCAATATTTTGAAATTGAAATAAGCTATTTTCATCTCCCTGATTCTCATAAATTTTATCTCACTGATTCTCATAAGTCATCTAACTGATTCTCATAAATTTCTTGGACACCTAGTTAAGACCTTAATTGTACTTGTCCAATTATAATGAGTAGGTATTTTAATGGGAGTGGGATCAGACCCCAAATCTTGAGATATGGAATATTGTTTTGGGAATTCTTTTCTAAAACCATCCCAGTAAAAACATAAAAGGTTTCATAAAACAAAGTGTTCCATACAACACTCGGATACTTCTTTCAATATAATGTCACTAAAATCAATACAGTTAATTCATATATATAAGATTTTTTCTCTTCCTTCAGGCATACAATTCCATGCTCTTAATCTCTCAGTCTGTTTTTACCTGTATTTCCCCTTTGCTTACATAACTGTTAGCGACATTACAGTTAACTGAGTTTTTGCCTGCTAATACATACTGAATAATTACAGGTTTAGAGGTAGAAATAAGTCAGATGAAATTGAAAACGGAAGCACTAATGCCAAACAAAAATGATCTGAACCAAAACCAAACCAGATTCAATTTATCTTTGCAGTGTGCAAGTTCCCTAAACTCAAGATAATTCTGGATTTTGAACTGCTCCATAATCTTAGCTAGACAGAGAAAAATTAGGGCTCAGTATCCAAGTCTGTGTAATCTTGATCTTATATATGTGTTCAAAGTGAGTATAGAAAGCTGCTATTCAAATCTGGTAGCACTTTATACCCACTGTGCACTCACTTTGCACAGGTATGAATGTATAAAAAAGGGTAGTGGAGAAATAGCCTAGAAAGCTCAACAAGAGAGCAAATGTTAATATTTTTAACATTTTCTTACTTTCTCTTCTATATTGTGTGTGTTCTGAATAGGAAAAAGTGGGTTCCTGCAACCCTGATGTCTTCCAAGTGAGCAAGTTTGCCACTTGACTTACTGGCAACAACCATGCTCAATAAAAATAATTTTAAAAAGTGAGTACCAGAAAAACCAAGGTCTTATCTGTGTCTCAGATAGGGATCTATCAATCTGAGACTACACTCACACTAATTATACACAGTGAATCTCTATAGACTTTCATGAAGTCACTGCTGACTTACTTCTGTTGTAAGTGCAAAACAAGCTGGCCTGTTGGTTGAAATTTTGTGTCAGCTATGGCGGATTTAGCCCCACAACTCCTATTATTGCCAGTAGCAATCATGTGGTTGGTCCTGTATTGCCTTTGAAAATCTTAATGATTGGCGCTGTATCTCTGGTAGTACCTGGATAAAATTTAATCTTTGACATGACATATTTTAAGTGTATGTCTGGAAACTTTTGATTGCTATCTTCTAAATAGTTAAGTGCAAAAGTTGATACAAGAGAACTCAGTGTACTCGTGGAATGAGCAGTAACAGTAGTTCGAATTAGGATCTTTAATTCGAACTACCTAGTCCGTGCCACGTATAGCCACGGGCACGGAGTTCGGACTAAGGGGGATTTAAAAATAGTGGCACCCAGGAACATGCAAATGAAGCCCGGGATATTTAAATCCCAGGCTTCATTTGCAACTCTGCTTGCCCTCATTACCCTACCTAGCTTGAACTAACAAGCTAGTGTAGACGTACCCTGTATTTGTAACTGAGCAGTATGCTTAGTGCTCTGGAAAACAGAGTTAGTGGAAGGAGGGGGTGGTGGCGTATTTCTGAGAAACTCTTCATATTTAAAGTGGACTTAAAAACAAATTTTCAATGATTCAAAGAACACAGCTATTTAGGAACCTAAACCCACATTTAGACACCTATGTAATACTTTTAACTGTCCAGATCCCTGGCTTCAATCCACAAAACTCATACCTAATCCTTAGGAACCTAAACTCCCACAACATCTAAGTTGACCAAAGTTTCCTGGGGTACCTATGTTCCTGTCTCTAGGCATGTGCATTGCAGCCTAATTCTAAAACATCTGGACACCTAGCTCCTTATGAACTCCAGAATGACTGACAAATCAAGGGAAGTAATAGCTGGCCTAATGTGGTGGATGCCCTGGGACCATGTCTACTGATTCAAAAGCTGGTAGAGGAGGTGGTGGTGCTGGAGCCCACCTTATTACTTTTAGCCCAGTTATTAGAGTGCTCTTCTGGGATATGGGAGACATGTTCAATTCTCCCTTCCCTTCCTAAATGGGAGAAGAAGACCACACTTTCAGTCCCACTTCTCAGGAAGGTGCTGTAACTGCTGAACTAGGCAATATTCCTATTTGAGCCTCCCTTATTCTTTACCCTTCTACTGTGGCTAAAGAAAGAAAAAGTGATAGGACAGAGAAAGAGGGTGTGAGAATGAGTCCATAGACCAGTGTATGGGGTACGTAGATGGAAGGCAGAAGACCCTTGGTCAAGTCCCCTAGCTCCATATTCAGGTGAATACTCTTACAACTGGGATCAAAGTTATAAAGTAGAAACCTCTTCTTCCTTGTAGAGTGACACAGGAACCTAACTCATTCCCAAAAGAAACTATAAAAGCATCTAAGCCAGGAAAGAAGCGAGGAATAGGCGACACTTGACCTGTTTTGTTAATTTCCTTTGGGGCATGTGGTTTTGGCCACTATCAGAAGACAGGATACTAGTTCAGATGGACCTTTGGTCTGACCCAGTATGACCATTCTGATGTTTCTTATATTTTTACATATGCTTTGCTATCTGAGATAGATACTTCTCTGTTATCAGGACTTAGGTGTCTATCACTGATAAAAGGAGAAAGGCTTTACCACAGTATCATCTCCAATTGGCTGGCTTAGATGGAGAGCTGCCTATCCTGCTATCATATGTGAGTCTAATTCTGAGATGTTCATTCACTGTGTGAGAAACCTATGTAACTAACACCTAAATCCCTTAATGCATTGCATGTTCAGGACTCTAGATGTTTTTACTGATATAGGTTGGACCTCTCTGTTCCAGCACCCTCGGGACCTGACCGGTCCCAAATGAGGGAATTTGCCAGACCAGGAGAGGTCCCTTGCCACCCCCCACCAGCCTTCCTCCCCATTGCCAGCCCTAGCTGTGCCCCTCCCTCTCCTACCCAGCTGCCATGTCCCTGCCCCTACTACTGGGACTGCCGTTGCCTCAGCTGGGCTACCAGTCCCAGCCCCAGCACTGTCAGGCTCCGAGGTGTCAGCCCTTTTGCCACTGGGCACCCAGCTGGGACTCCCTGGTCCAGGCACATCCATGGTCAGGCCGTACGAGGGAGTCCTGGTTTTTGGAGGTCCAACCTATAATGCTTTTTGTTGCTATTCTCTGCAGCCCATGACAATTTAAAGAATGCATTTGTTTTTAACCCCTCTGGGGGGAGAACAGTTCTGAATCCACACAAACCAGTAACTGGTTCTGATCTCACTTTCCCATGCATGGATCACTATTGTCTTCATTGAAATGACTCCTGATTTACACTTGTTTGAGGAGAATCAGGCTCAACATGTCTTGGGATTCTCCATCATGTCACTAATAGACACATCTGTGAATGGTTTAATACAGCTGTCAAGCTGCTGTTTCTCCAGTTTGACAAATTTGATTATTGGTCAGTGATATGAAAAATGTTCATAACCACTTTTATTGTCTGTTCCAGCACAAACTTACTATACCTCTATAGTAATGAAATATTTCCCTGAAATATAGAACATGCTTCCATGCATTACAAAATAATTAAATATAAAATATAAAGGGAAAGAAAGTGCTATTTTAGTATTCAAACAAACAATACACTCTGTTCCTTCCCTTTTTTAATGTTGAATTGATGCATATAAACCAGTGACATTTCCATTACAAGAGAAACATTGTCCAATTTTCTGTTAGATAAGCTGAGGTTATCTGTAAAGTCAGGCATATTCAATATAAAGGATTAATATTCACAAAGTTTCACATACTTTCAGAATCTCATTTATTTATTTTAAGTCATTTAGGTTGCTGGAAATCTGAAGCTGTAATGTTAATATGAATCTCTGAAGTAAAAACAGATTAATGGGTATTGCAAGTGCCTCTGTTTGTAAGAAAATCAGCCCTTTCCCACTGGCCAATTCCAATGGGGGACCATGAGATGCATTTCTGCTTAAATCCCAGACATTGGAATAATGAACCCAAACCTTGTTCAATTTCACTGTCATTTTAAGGACTCCCCTACCCCCCAAGATCCTTAAGGTGACTTCATATAGCTAACCCTTCCCTGTACATTTTTTTGATGCTTCTGCTTGAAGGAACTTCCAGAGTTTTTCAATTTTTCTGAAAGGGTACGTCTACACTAGCCCCCTAGTTCAAACTAGGGAGGCTAATGAGGGTGACCGAAATTGCAAATGAAGCGCAGGATTAAATATCCCGCGCTTCATTAGCGTCTTCCTGACCAGTCGCCATTTTGGAAATTGACTAGCCTGGAATAACTGCCCACATCTACACGCAGCAGAGAAGTGCGATTCCGAGATAATTCAAACTAAGGGGTTTATTTGAACTAAGGGGTTTATCTTGGAATCGCGCTTCTCTGCTGTGTGTAGATGTGGGCAGTTATTCCGGGCTAGTCAATTTCCAAAATGGCGACCGGCCGGGAACATGCTAATGAAGCGCGGGATATTTAAATCCTGCACTTCATTTTCGATTTCGGTCGCCCTCATTAGCCTCCCTCATTCGGACTAGGGGGCTAGTGTAGACGTACCCAAAGGGAATAGAGCTTTCTAAAGCAATATTTCTCAACCATGGGCATGCATACATTTGGGGATATGCAGAGGTCTTCCAGGGGGTACATCAGCTCATCTAGGGCATGTCTAGTCTAGGAAATTATTTTGAAGAAACTTATTTCAAAATAAGAACTCCTAAAGTAACCATTTCAGAATAGTGTGTTCACATTACAGGGAAGCCTCAAAATTAATTCAAGGCAGCAGTATTATTTTGGGATAACTGACATTATTGTGAAATAACAAAATGTGCATCTACACAGCAAGCCATTATTTCAAAATAATGTTGAGCTGGAGGACTGGCATAAGGATCTTGTGCAAAAGGGGTTTTTGCTCAAAAAGGAAGTGGTTACACTGCTTCTCTTTGAGCAAAAACCCCTTGCACAAAAAGAATCGGCAGAAAATATGCTAATTACATCAAAACTCGTGCTAATGAGTCCCTCATTAGCATATTTTATGCTGCAAAAAGTTGCAGTGTAGACATAGCCTAGATGTTTGTTTCTTAATCGATGGCCAAGAAACCTTTTTAATAAAGGTAGCTCAATTCATTGTTGGATGAAACATTTCATTTTTTTGTTTTTCTTTTCCTTTCCATATAGAGAGAATATTTGACTTGGTTTGCTTAGAGTTTGAGAAATAAATAGGAGGGTACATGAAATGTAAATGTCTGTTATGATGTTAAAGAACAAAAGACCACACATTTTCTTCACTGTAGTTTTGGTCACACATCTAAGTTATGCAATATATAGCACTCAGATGTCAAGTCGAAAATAGAAGATTCTATTAAATATAATTAGTGTTTAGCTAATTTTCCTTTAATTAACTCTGAGATGTCCCATTTCACAAATCTTGATGATTTAAAATCATGATTAAAAAGTTTTGACAGAAGATGAAGTGTAATTGCTTCCATAAGAAAAATATTTATATCAATTCAAACACTTCCCCCGTTTTTCCGTTTGTGGAAAACATATTATATTGTCCCCATGACAAAAAAAATATTCAGACCACTAAATGAGCAATTATTATTTATTTTGTTTATGCTAGATATCAAAGATGAATATTTTATCTGGCCTGGCCAACAACTGCATGGTCTTTTAGGAAACCAGAGTGTCTGATTCTGGTATCTCCTTTGTCAATACAAAACTCTGATCCTATGAGTGGACTTTCCTCCACTCTATCCTACTCAACTGAAGTAAGTAGTGTTTGTTTTAATTTTCATTACATATTCATATTTCATACTTATTTTTCCCTGCTGTCATCAGGTGAGCCAGAATAAATTAGTATTTGTTAATTTTTCATGATCTGGGTCAAGTAGTGGCATGCAAGAATGAGAAATTTGTTAACATTGTCAGTTAACTGTCCTCAGCTAGAAAGAAGAAAAGAAAGAGGAGACTTTTGTAGGATCAATTTACAGTTTCCCTTAAAAACATAAGAATGGCCATACTGGGTCAGACCAAAGGTCCATCTTGCCCACTAGCCTGTCTTCTGTCAGTGGCCAATGCCAGGTGCCCCAGAAAGAATGAACAGAATAGGCAATCATCAAGTGATGTATCCCCTGCCACCCAAAAGTTCAAGTTTTTGGCACGAACCAACTCTCTTATAACAACATAACACACACTATTCCTTAGTAAATGTAGTTTTATATTCATAGCATTATGATTTATGAATACATAAGTTGTAAGAAACTTCTACAATCAATATTTAAGACCCTGACCCAATGGGATTTCTAGTATCACTGACTCCATATATAAAATAACTTGCTTTTATATTTCTGCATTTTTTTCTCAATTATATTTGCATGATATCTGTAAGAATAATATTACAAGTCACATATCTGAATATACAGTTACAATACATAGATTTATCTGAATGTGTCTATGATCTGCTTATTATTGGTGCTTATAGAAATGCTGATAAAACAGGTGCATACATATCACTCCTTTGAAAATCATGGAAATAAAGAATTTTATCATTAAAATGGAACAATCCTTTTATCCCCTGCATGAAAGGAGTGATTTGGATATTCTATGAAAGAAAATGAAAAGTGAAACATCTTTAAAGAAGCAATAAAACAACCAGTGATGATGATCTGTGATTTTTGTATAGGTCAAGTTGTTTCCTAGAGCTGACAATAACATGAATATATTAGATAGCTAGATTACAAAGCAAAAAGCTATCAGAGAGAACTTCCATTCTAAAACCTTCACTCTCATGTATTTCTAACTTCTCTGTCAGTGAAACAATAGAGATGCATATAACAGAGAGGCCAGCAAGTAGGCAATGAGTGCTTTAATTAAAATGACTTCTTGGGTCACATTCATTTAGGTGTACAGGGAGTTAGGAATGGATAAATCACAACACCCATTAGAGAACATCAAAAGGGCAGAACCTTCGATAAGGTTATCATTAGATACTATGTAGTGAAACAGTACTGAACCTGTGTAAAAAACTCTTTGTCAGATCGTGCCTTCAGAAGCAATAGCTCCTGTTCATTCTGTTACATAAGAGCCTCCGCCCGAACTATTACTTAATTTTACACATGGAGTTTCTGGAAATACATTAAACTGTAAGGTCCTGCCAACACATGACTTAGAGACTGACAAAAACCTCCTGCTGACTGCATTGCTGTGTGTGTGTTGGGGGGGGGGGGGGCAGTTGTCTTCTAAGTCACTTCATTAATGATGATTTGTAAATGATTCTCTGAAGCTTTATAATTGTTTCAGCTGCATTGCCTTTTAAACTCTGCAACTTGTAATCTTAAACCTTGCAACTCTGTAATCTTTGTAAAACCTTGCAACTTTGTAACTCTCAGCAACTTTGCTTGTAATTCAGAAACTCATGGTAAGCTTGGTGATTGAGCCTTGCAACTTTGTAATCTGTGCAACTCTCAGCCACTTTGCTTGTAACTTGCTCTAAACTGCATTCTCCCCTGAAATATGAATGTGTGTGTGAGAGTGGAGACTATTGTTTGGGATTAGAAACTGCAAGGCTGAGCACATGGAAGGAATTATTACATAAGATCACAGCCACACTAGGCTAGGCCAATGGTCCATTTAGCCCAGCATTCTGTCTTCTGACAGTGGCTAATGCCAGGTGCTTCAGAGAATGAACAGAACAAGCAATCATCAAGTGATCCATTCCCTGTTTCCCATTGCAGCTTCTGATGAACAAAGGGTAGCAACATCACCCCCAAACTTCTAGCAATTTTCCCTCAGAATTCCTTTACAGCTACAAAAAGCTCACAAAGGTCCCTGATCTTCAAAGTATTTTTAACAGTAGTTCTCCCCAAAATATTAGCATTTCCAGAGGACAACTAAAGGGAATCAAGATGTGACAAGCATCAAGGTCATTACTTAGCTCAGATTTGTTTGTCCTTTTTCAGTCAAATGAATGTTACCCCAAAAATTCCCATTTTGGAGACCAGCCAGGGTTACACTAGCATGGGTTTATTGATTGATGAATTAACACTCTACTATATGCACTAGCAAGGTTAAGCTAAAGAGGATAGAGATGCCACTAAGGCTATGTCTACACTACAAGGTTTTTGAGCAAAAACCTGGGGAGCGTCCACACTTCAAACGAGCTCTTGTGCAATTAAATGGGCAGTTAAACAGCAGAACAGAGAGTTTTTTCTGTTGTAGGTAAACCTTCTTTTCTGAGGCATAACTGCTTTTAGCGCTACAGCTATTGCACAAGAAGGCAAGTGTGGATGCTCCAGCAGGGTTTCTTGCACAAGAAACCCCTATGGAAAAAAAGCACAGGTGCTCTGATGGCCATTCTGTGAATGGCCATCAGAGCTTTCTTGCACAAGAGCATCCATCTGTGTGGACGCTCTCTTGTGCAAAAGCACATCGCTTTTGCAATGTGATTTGAGGTCTGGACATGCTCTTACACAATAAGTTTTTGTGCAAAAATTCTAGTGCAAATGGCTTCTTGTGCAATTAAGCCCAGCAGGCCTTAATTGGCTACAGGTGCCTGATTAGCCTGCTGCTTCAGGCAAGCACTTAATTAGCCTCTGGTGCCTGCCTGCTTTGATTACATAGCAATAGTCTCTGGCACTTTATTCAGGAAACAGAAAACCATTTACCCAGCTCCTGGTATGTCTGCTTTCCACCAAACTATTGGAGCTAACTGCCCTGGGTCTGTCACAATATGCAATTCTATTGAATGCTAAAGTGAAGCTGGGGTGATCTATGACTTCATTGTGGGTTCTTGTTGGGTCTAATTTCATTGGAGTAAGAAGAGAGGCTTAGTTCACTTTCAGATTCTGCTTTAAAATATAACAAGCTTCATTTTTATGAAAAGCTCAGGGAGAGACAGAATTAGCAAAAGTTTTGATTAGAGAAGGAATCCATAGAAGCAATTTTCCTAATAAGAGGATCTTTTTTCCCTAGAGAGAATTCTCATCCCCTCAGGAGAGGGACTTATTTATGGCTTTAAATCTATTGACTTTTAAAGGGATATTATACTTTTTCATGGTTTGTGACATTTCATATGAAATAAATGCTTCAGTAAAAACTCATAACCCTGGGGCTGCCTAATTCACACTGTAACAAGATGCAATTCATTTAAGTCAAGAGACTCCCACTGAATTCAATGAAGTTGGGTGTTAAATGTGCATAATTCAAAGAATCATATATTATGCTAAATAGTTAATCAATTAAACTGTCATGTTTATAAGATATTTTCCTTTAATTGTGTATGACATTCTAATGTTGAAAATTGATTTGTGGGACTTTAGGAAAATAAATTAACCCTGATTAGGATGCAATTGTAAATTACCTACACTCTAGAAGTTTGTTTGTTGTTTTTTTAAAAAAAGTCCTATTTTCATTAGCTTGTATGGTTATGGCTTGTAAACTCAATAATAGAAATGAGGTGGCTGCTAGTTTAATATTTCTTTTCTTGAACCAGTCCCTCTTAAAAATCTCTACAACATTACATCTTTTAGGAAATCATCATTTTAACCTTCATGAATAAAACAAGGTAGTGTTGACAACTAATTAATAAGCCTCCCTATCTATATATGCTTTATAGCAATGTCCTAAAATACTGCCACCTTCTGCTTCTATAGATCTATAACTAGATCAGTCAAATTTAGCGGATTTGCTTCAGTTTGGTTCCCGCAAACACTTTACTTGCAATTGACACACACTTGCAGCCCTCTAGCTGTGTTTTAAAGTGTAGATCAAGCCAAAATTTCAAAGCATAACTCCTACTGACTGATTTTCTGTTTCATAGTAAAATCAGGCAAAAATGTGAAAAACAGATAATCTCAGCTCCAACTCATAAAGCTTTTGAGTATGGTTTGAGCCTGGTTTGCTAGGAAGATGTGTGAACCTGAGTGAACTTTTTGCTGGTCTGACACTTTTAATAAAACGTGAAAACAATGTTTCAAAGTATTGCTTTTTCCCCTTCCTTACTGCAATCATTGGATACCAACCTAAGCATAACATGCCCCTTCCCTAAACAATAAAGATAACAATCCAATATAAGCAGGGACAAATTAAAACAATGTATGCCCTAGACACACCCCAAAATAGAGTCCCCATGTAACTATCCCCCAACAGAGGACTGACAGATAGTGGTAGCCCCTCCCCCCCAGAGCAGTGCCGCATGGGACCCTTAAAGCATAAGGCATAATCTGCTTTGCGAGTGGTTGTAAGGTCAAGTAGATTCCTCCTAAGGCTTTAGTGGTAGCAGCTCTTTCTCTGCTGGAGAGTATGTACATACTCAGGCAGTCATTACTACATCAGTCTAAATGCTTCATTATTCATTTTAAGCTCTCCATCCCAATCATTAGGATGACAAGTAGTTTGAAAAGAAAAGTTTAGGTTCCAGTGTCTTTATATAATTTCAGGCCCAATATACCCATTTATTGTACCCATTTATTGTGGCTATGCTTTGGCCCAACTTAGCACATGAACAAAAATCTGTGAGAGAGGATATTAACTTTGTATCTGTATATTATAAATGAAAAGATGTGGTGTAAGAGGACTTATCCCTTCACCCTCTCACTTCCCTGTTTTTTCATGTGACTAGAGAACAGCAATACTCTGGAGTCTGGAGATGTAAACAATTTAATGTTTATTAGGGTTAGTGTGAATCCAGTTTTCTCTTTTTCCCTTGTTCCCTTTTTGCTTTGTTCCCAACTTACTTCCTATTTGCCTCCAATTTATATAGTAATATTCTCAGCTATAATTTTACTGAAATTTAATTGATCAGTCATAACACACTGTAACATGAGTATCTAATAAATTATATACCAACACCTACTTTAGTGTGCAGAAAAACTGATTATACAGTAGACAGAAACAATCAAAGAAACACAAAGATTAAAAAAAAAAGTAAGTGGGGACCATAATGACAAAACAATTAAAAATTTAGAATTTCACAACCCCAACTATTGATAAGTGGATCCCTGCCAGACAGAAAGCTATCAACATAATTTTTGTTAAATCACTTGGCTCTCTTTATCTAGAGGCGAACGTTTGGATTACCTTTCACAGAGCCCAAAATTTCCTTATTACAATGTGACTGGTTTGAGATGTGTGAGGATGTGATTGTATGTTTCTCAATTTATAGCAGCACCTTCCTCTTAGCCAAAGGCCTTAGCTTGAGAACAAGACTTCACACTGTCATACTGACGGAAGCCCCATATATGAATAGATTGTGATTTTGATTCTTGTCTTTATACCTCGATAAATAGCTATGTGATAAAAATACTTAAATTCTTAACATGTTGTCCTTGACAGGTTGGCCTGAATATCCTAACGCTAAGCTTTTTGACAATGAAGGACAGAATAGAACTCTTGGTTCATTGGTTACATTGATAGGAATTTAAACAAAAGTAAATTTTAAAAGGGAGTTGTTTGGATCAGATGTAATTTCTTGGCTTAGATAAATAATAAATATTAACAAACTGACAATATAGAATGAAGTTGGTAAGCTATTAACTTCTGGAAGCTAGTTTGTAATGCACTGGGATGTCACAAGATTAACTACTAACTCCTGGCATTTCTCCTAGTGGCTCACATGGGGATTAGCTTGCCACCCGTCAGACATTCCTTCCTATGGTTGACTCTCTCTCACTTTCCTGTTCTCATTTTGGCCTTCTTTGGGATTTGGTTGCTCCCTCTTCATGACCGGGCCTCATGGCTAGGTTACTATAGACCTCCCCTTTCAGGGTCTGTCAAAATATATCAGAATAAGCTGTCCCTCTACCATTCCCAGCAGTCCCCCATTCTCTGTCCACTGATTGGGCCACTTGCCCAGTAGCTGGTGATGGAACCCAGGCCACCTCTCTATTCATGGTTCAGTCATAGGAACTCTACATTTCTTAAGTATGGCCTCCCAGACCAGGATGCTACTTCCCTGGGCTCTCTCTTAGTTCTCTCTTGTATCATCTCGATTTGCCACCTGTCCAAGTTTCTTCCTCTCCCAGGATCTACTTCCCTCTTTGACTTCTTGCCAGATCCTGTATTGTAAAACGAAGCTTCCTCTTGTAGGAGTGTGACTACGGACTATTTCTGACTTCAGACCTCTTCTGTTTTTAGCTTTATAGAAGCCCTGACTGTTCCTTTCCATGTAAGGTCATAATTAAGCATTAATGATCCCTGGCTGCTTCCCTTTGTCTATGCAGTTAATTTGCCTATCTAGACTACCTTAATCTTTTCAGGACTAGATTGTGGTGAACACCCACACAAAAGGGTTATGTACGCCTCTAAAGGCACTACAGCCAATACGAAATGCACATATGAAAAGAAGAAAGGCTACGTCTACACTGGCCCGATCTTGCTCAAGAACTCTTTTGCGGAAGAGTTCTTGTGCAAAAACTCTTCCAGAAGAGAGTGTCTACACTGGCATGTGCATTTGCGCAAGAGATGTGCTTTTGCGCAAGAGCATCCATGCCAGTGTAGATGCTCTCTTGCGCAGGAAAGCTCTGATGTCCATTTTATCCATCAGGCTTTCTTGCGCAAGAAATTCATGTTGCCTGTCTACACTGGCCTCTTGCACAAGAACAGTTGTGCAAGAGGGCTTATTCTGAGTGGGAGCATCAGAGTTCTTGCGCAAGAAGCACTGATTTCATACATTAAAACATCAGTGTACTTGTGCAAGAACTCGCGGCCAATGTAGACAGGCAGCAAGTTTTTGCACAAAAGCGATTGCTTTTGCACAAGATCATGCCAATGTAGACACAGCCAAAGTGTATGGCATAATCAAGTAATAACTGGAAGTAAAAAAACCCTTCAACATTTCATAAATTTATAATATGTCCTTTGTGTTGAAAATACTTAAGTTTTTCCCTTAAAATATAAACCACACAAACATCTACTCTGGATCAACGAAATGGACATGGACCAGAGATCTTTCATATTTTCAGTTGCCATCATAGTCTTCTTTCTTCCTGCACTATGGTTGGAAATGTTACTTTTGTACAAGACATCATTATATCAACAATTTAAAATTAAATTAAATCAATTAAAATGCAAGAAAATAACAAATTTGTTTCTGAAAATGTGAACACGTTAGTAGCAAAGCTGTAGGTTTTTTTGTTTTTTGTTTGTTTTTAACTGAGATCACATGGGCAATAGGAGATGGGTCATTTGTGGATTACCTGTGCTATTCATTCTCTCTGAAGCACCTGGCATTAGCTACTATTGAAAGACAGTGTTCTGAACTAGATGAACCTTTTGTTTGAGCCAGTATGGCCAATCTAACATTTCCCATGGGACAGTCAGGCTATGATCCAAGAAAGCCCTTACAGTGTGCATAGCAAGGAGCCAAGCTGTTGCTTTTCTCCACAAGAGTAAGGAAAGGCTATGTCAGGCTACATAAGGCTGCATAAGGTTAGAGTTAAAGTATAAGTTTACTCTCAGGAGTGCAATCTTGACCCCATTGATATCAATGACATTGATTTCACTAGGGCCAGACTTTCACCTTAAATATGGTCCTCTGCATTGAGCAGAAATAACATTGCACATGCCTACTCAAGTTCCTAAGGCAAAAGGGATCCATGGTGTGGTTACAAGTAATTTGAGGCCGTACAACTGCTCTCTCCTGAATACAGGGTAGAACTATCTCTATTTCCTTCTCAGCACTTTTAACCATGCTATCATATATGCAATACTCCACTCCTGAATAATATAGCATTAAGCCTATAACGTGAAAAATACCACATTAAAATGATGGCTGTCGCTCCAATCAGCGTGTCATACAAAAATCTTTAACTATCGGACCATTATAAAGCAAGAATATAAAACTTCAAGAAGCAGCAAAATACTTTTACATATGTGCTTTAGAGAAGATGGCTAAAACTGGTTTTGCAGATTTTAGAGACTTTGCAGAGCTAGTGATGATGGAGTCTGCAGTAAGACAGTGTGGAAGTGCCATTCAGGAAGAATGCTAGCAGAGTATAAGCCATTTCCTCAGCTGGAGGAAATCAGCATAGCTCTGCTGAAAACAATGGGATGGCATAAATGTTCTGCAAAGGTTTTATCTGTGTGTTCCTCTTCATAAGGAATATTGTATAGTGTGTTGCCATGACTATCATGGCACTGATGAAGTCATCAATGAACCCAGAAAATGAAGTCTGCACATTGATGCCTCTGAGTTATGAAGTATTGGGGCTCTGCAGATTTGGGGTATTTTCTTAGCACAACATGTTTATTTTATATCATATACACCGGTCTTTGAACAGAGACATCAGTGAAATGTTTTTATCCAGTTTCAGGGTAAAATGATACAGCCTGTGTATACAGTAGGTCCAACTGGATGATCTTAAGGTTTCCTTCTTGCCTCGGAGTATATGAATATATAAAGGTATGTCTACACTACAAAGTTAATTTGAAATAACAGCTGTTATTTCGAATTAACTTCAATAGCATCTATACATGCAAACCTTTATTTCAAAATAGTGGAGCACTTATTTCGAATGTGGTAAACCTCATTCTACGAGGAGTAACGCCAAATTCGAAATAGCTATTTCAAATTAAGTGCCGTGTAGACACTTAATTCGAAATAGGGAGCCTCCAGCCCTTCCCAGGGAGCCCTGGTGGCCACTCTGGGAACAATCAGGAAAACTCATCTGCTTCCCCCCCCCAGCCCCGGAGCCCTTAAGGGGGCAGACTCTGGCCACAGTGCCTGTGCCAGTTGCAAGCCTGACAGCACACAGCCAGCAGACCATGCACCTGGCACATCATGAGCCAGCAACCCGCTGCCAGCCAGCCCTCCACTGCTCCCCAGGACCAGGCTGGCAGGTCCAAGGAACCTGTCAGGGGCCACAAAAGGCGGGCGCCTGCCTGGTCTAGTGCGGAGATCAGGACCTCATTGAGGTTTGGGGGGAGGCTGCCAATGCCCACGATCTCCGCACTAGGTGCAGGAATGTGGCCATCTACAGCCGCAAGGCTGCCAGCCTGGCCACCAGAGGCCACATGCGCAGCCAGGAGCAGGTGCGAACTAAAATCAAAGAGCTGCAGCAGGCCTATGCCAGGGGCTCCCAACCAGGGGCTGACCCGGAGGCCTGCCCACACTACGAGGCCCTGGACCACATCCTGGGGGGTCAGACGGTCCATGCCCCCCTGCTGGTTATTGACCCCGAGGCAGAGGGCCCTGCCCCTGACACAGGGGAAGAGGAGGAGGACGGCAGCCAGGAGCTGCAGGAGCCTGCAGGGAGCATGCCTTACACCCAGGACCCCCCGAGCTGTACCAGAGAGCCCATCAGAAGCCTCATCCGAGGCCAGGGAGGCCTCCACATGTGAATGACATCACGGTCCCCTTATGTGGGGTGGGGGGGTGGAGGGGGAGCCCAGGGACCATGCGTGTGGGCCTTGCCGACCACAGAGCAGGCAGCAACCTGTGCATCTGCCGTGCCAGCTGGGACATGTGGCCCCAGCTGGGTGCCATGCAGGGGCCCTGGCCTGTTCCGCACATGCGTCTATGCGTGAAGGCGCATGACAGGCTCCTGACCCCGGGGAGAGACACTGCACACTGCCCTCTCTCCAGATGCCCCCTCTACACAGAGGCAGGGCACATCTCCCCTCCCCCTCCCCCCACACTATAGGCAGCACAGGGGCTGAGGTTAAAATGGTGTCCTTGGCCTCTGTTTGTCAGAGGCTGGAGAGGGATGGCAGGAGACAAATCGCTTGATCATTGTCTTCGGTCCACACTCTCTGGGGCACCTGGTGCTGGCCACTGTCAGCAGACAGGATACTGGGCTAGATGGACCTTTGGTCTGACCCAGTATGGCTGTTCTTATGTTCTTATGAGGTGCAGTCCTGGGCCAGCTCACACTCCCGGGGATAGCAGGACGTGATGGTGCGGAGACCTGCCATCCTCGCCTTGCAGAGGGGGCGCTGGGTTTCACCCACTGTGTCCCCAGGGAGAACTGACCACTTCTCTTTTTTCACCACAGCCGCAGCACCTGTGAGTGCAGGACGCACCACCCCGCCTGGACCATCCACCCGAACCCGGGCCAGCAGGTGCACCCGCAACCAGGAGGAGTACCAGCAGCAGCACCTGCGGTTACAGGGAAGGCAGGTGCACAGCGAGGAGCACTGGCTGTAACAAGACCTGCAGCTGCGGCGGGAGAGCTTGCGGGAGCTACGGAAGCCGTGCCGTGCCCTCCGCGAGCACCTGCAGACCCTGATGGACTGATTGCTGCCTCCTGATGCTCCAGTCCCTGTGGCCGCCCCAGCTATCGCTCTTCCTCCCACCTCTGCTCCCCATCCCGCTTCTTCCACCCCCCCCCCGTCCCTTCTGCCCCATCCTCCATACCCACTCCCCCCGGGGATGCCGAGGCCCCTGCACCCACAGTGCTGGGAGATGGGAGGGCCAGCAAGACCCTCAACCCTGAGCTTCCCCTCCCCCTTCCTCCCCTTGCCTCCCCCTTCCAGCTCCCTCCTCCCAGGTTCCCCCCATCTCCTGTCCTGCCCTCATTCCCCTCTCCCCCCCCCCCCAGTTATGTTAAATAAAGAGAGTTTTTTGTGGCAACACGGGTGTTTTTATTGTACATCAGGAAGTGGGGTTAGGGAGGGGAAAGGGAAGGTGGTGGGGGTGGAATGTAAGGCACAAGGCCCCAGTGGGGCATGCCACGGGGACTTCAGTCCTCGTCCCCCTGGAAGCTCTCCCGCAGGGCTTCCTGGATGCGGACAGCCCCCCGAAGGGCCTCCCGGCTGGCAGCCATGCGGGGCTGTGCGTACTGGCCAGCCAGGCAGTCAGCCTCTGCCATCCAGGCTGGCAGGAAAGCCTCCCCCTTCCTCTCACATAAATTGTAGAGCGCACAGCACACTGCCACCACGTGTGGAATATTGTGCTCGGAGAGGTTGAGGCGGGTGAGGAGGCATCTAAATCAGGCCTTCAGTTGGCCAAAGGCCCCCTCGACCACAATGCGGGCCCTGCTGAGCCTGGTATTGAAGGCTTGCTGGGAGGGGTTGAGGTGTCCCATGTCGAGCTTCATGAGCCAGGGCTGTAGGGGGTAGGACGCATCCCCCAGCAGGCACACTGGCATGTCCACGTCCCCGACCCTGATGTGGCGGTCGGGGAAGAAAGTCCCAGAATGCAGCCTCTGGCACACGGAGGAGTTGCAGTACACCCACGCATCGTGTGCCTTGCCGGACCAGCCCACACTGATGTCCGTGAACTGGCCCCGGTGGTCAGAGATGGCCTGCAGGATCACGGAGAAGTACCCCTTCCTGTTGATGTAGAGGGAGGCCTGGTGGTCCGGGGCATGCATGGGGATGTGCGTCCCGTCGATTGCCCCCCCGCAGTTGGGGAAGCCCAGGGCACCGAACCCCTGGATGACTGCGTCAAGGTCGGTGAGGCAGATGACTCTGCGGAGCAGCACCCTGTTGATGGCCTTCACCACCTGCAGAGAAACACACAAAACCGAGGGTCACTGGGGCGCCCGGGTGGCTGGGAGTGTTCATTCTCTGCCACTGCCCCATGCCGCACTCCCAGGAGCAACCCCCACTGCAATCCTGGCCACCGCGGGCGGTCTGTAGTACGGCTGGGACAGACCGAACCCTCCCAGGGAGGGCACTTACACCACCTCCCCCCTGTTTTTCCTGGGGCAGCCCATCTCCTCCTTGCAGCGCCCCCTCCTGGCCCAGTGGCTGGTGACTGCCATACCTGCATGAGCACCGCTCCGACGGTGGATATCCCCACACTGAACTGGTTGCCGACGGATCGGTAGCTATCTGGCATGGAGAACTTCCAGAGGGCAATGGCCACCCACTTGTGGAGGGGAATGGTGGGCCTCATTTGTGTGTCCCGTCTCTGCAGAGCAGGGGCGAGCCACTCGCAAAGCTCGAGGAAGGTGTCCTTCTTCATCATGAAATTCTGGGTCCACTGTTGGTCTCCCCAGCACTCCAGGACAATGTGGTCCCACCAGTCGCTGCTGGTGTCCAGACCCCAGATGCGGCAGGGCACGCTGGCATCCGGATGCTGCTCTTCCACGGCCCCCGGGGAGGCCGGGGGACGGCCAGGGGGCTGGCCTGAAGCAGATGGTGCCAGGCAGCCTCCAGCAATTGCTGCCAGGCTTGCAGCAAGACATTCAACATGAGCACCAGAGTGCCCAGGGGCAGCTCTGGCTCCATGGTGCCAAGTGCTGTGGTGTCCCAAATGAGAGTGACCAAAGCAGGCAGAGAGGAAAATGCTTTGCTGTCCCTCAGCAAGGTAGGCAAGCAAGCGGGAAAGCTGAGAACCGGCTGTCCAGGGGGGTCCCTTTAAGTACGAGCCTCAGATAGCCTCAGATAGCAGCCACACAAAGCAACTACTGACATGATGCCCTGCTGGAACTGGTTTCAGCTGCCTTTAAATGTGATCCGGCATCCAATCAGTGTGGACACGCTATTTTGAAACAGCAAAACGCTATTTTGAATTAGATTTTATGTCTAGATGCGTTATTTCGAATTAACTTAATTCGAATGAACTATTTCGAATTAAGTTAATCGAAATAGCGCTGTAGTGTAGACCTACCTTGTGAGATAATCACAAACAGCGTACGTGTAACTTGTTCCAGGAATCCAGGGCAAAACACCAATGCTCAGTTCCCAGGGGGCAGCACTGCCTCAAGAACTGACTGTAGTTAGAGAGATTAAGACAAAGAGCAAACTCCTTTGCTGCATGCCACAGATCCCCCAAAAAAGAAATTGAATCACAAAACCAACAGTGCAGCTACTCTTGAAACACTGATTAGTGCTCATGATCTAAAGGAAAAGAACCTGTATGATGTTACTAATCAGCCCATCTGGTGACTCTCACCATAATACAATTTATGCCAGCTGACAATCTAGCCCATAATATATTTGGACTTGCAAAAACTAGTTCATCAGTAAAAGTAATTGTCAACATCTCCATCTATTCTAAGCTTCCCATGGAATGTTCCTGGTCATGCACAGAGCTAAGGGACCTGCCGGTAGCAGAGCTATAGATTGATACTTCTGATGTAGAAAACCAGATATTCCAGGGAATCAGACAAAAACAATCTTGCTAATGAAGTGACTGTTATATATAACTCTATGGATAAAAGTATAAACCTTTATTTAATCATAAACTTTTATATGCATTTTTGTGAAATATATTTTATGGGTCTTTGTGACTCTGCTTTATGCCAATATGTTTCTACGTCAGTGCAATGTCGATTCTCAATGATTTAAATAAACAAGACTTTAAGAAGTGGGTTGTACCCACAAAAGCTCATGATACGATCTTGGTGTTTTGTTAGTCTTTAAGATGCTGCTAGACTATTCATTGTTTTTTTAAGTTTTTCCAATTACAGATTAACTCTGCTACCTCTCTGAAGATTTTATTTGTCAAGCACTGCTTGTTGGCTCTTATCATAGAAATTAAAAGAAGGCACTTAAGTCTCCTCATTGTTAGTCAGCTTTAATACTATGATTACTTACTTTGGCATTATGCAAGTTAGGAAAAAAAGCAGATTAAGTAGTCTGTATTTTCACTATGTAAAATATATTCAAAAATTATGTGGCATAGTGTGTTTAACATTCCCCAAACTAAGAGGTTTGACATGCTATTATGCTCAAAATTTCAGATATTCTTTTATTAATGTGCTGTGGGTGTCCCCAGTGCTGTTGGATTCCTGCCATATTAACAATGAGAAGCACAAAGAATGTTCCTGGTGATGATGATAATTCAAATTATTGTCTTCTAATCTTCAAACTTAATGTAAAAGGTATGCCATTTATTTACATGAATCCATTAGGATGTAAAATCAGTGTTTCAGCTGTTCTGGCCTTTATTTTATATCCTACAGACCACTGTAAATAACTCTTGTTTATTTAGTTTAACATTTAAGAGAGAAATACTGGATATGAATAATTATTTTTTAGAGGCAGTGGAGGGAGGCAGTGGAGTGAAATATAGCAGTGGCACTCAAGTGAGGTAGAGTGGCAAGATAACCAGACTGCAGATTTCAGTGGTTGAGGTGATAGATGACAAAGGTATGGACGAGGATCGTATTGGAAGGCCTATCCAAACCAAAAAAAAAAAAAAAAATGTTTGTAAAGATAACATTAAGGAAGAATGTATTGAGTGTGGCAAGAGGATGGATATGCAGAAGAAATTTGGTAAATATACAGCAGTTCCTCTTTTGTTCCTTCTGTGACAATCTGGGGAATCTAAGTACAATTTATTAATTCTGTTTGCTACTCTGAATTTGTTTCAGATCCATTTTGAATGTGAGTTTTGTTTGCTTTCTCTGCTGTCCTTTTAAATGTCCATTGAACTGAAACCCAAATGATGGTGACATAGGGCTAATAAGAAGTTATTAAATTTTGACAGTCTTCTGTTTACATGAAAGTACCGTTGAACCAAAGATAAGACAAATATACTAGTCTGCCCACGCAGGCCCTTAACTAGACAACTGTTCACCTGATGTTGGACTTTAATCTTCTGAAGAGGCAGATCAAGAAGGTAAGCTACCATAAGATCAGGTTTTCCAAGACATGGCTCCTTCTTTGGTAATTCACTCTCCTTCTAGATGGATATTCTAAATAAGAGTCTAAGTACAGGGTTTTGCAGAGCAGATGTTGCAGCTCAGAAAGAGTACTAATTGGTTCAATTTCTGATTGGTCCCTGCTCTGCATATGAGTTGATTGTTTCATTCTCCTGCAGCCCCAACTACCAACCCTGTGTAAAGGATCCCACAGGGAGGTAATGAGTGAGAACTCGTGCTGGGTCCTGGACTTGCACAAGCTGCCCTTTTAGCATGACAGGATGAGACACTGCCCCATCCTACCAGCACGGGAGCAGGTACTCCTGCAGGTACCTCCTCCAGCATGCCACAGGTATCTGCTCCCAGTAAATATCCATTCCTCCAGCACCCACCAAATAATGTCTCCACCTTCCCACATTGTCCTCTTCTTGGGAACCTGAAATACAGTAACCCTACAGAGGTGTCACTAGCAAACTGGATTACAACTTTATAAAACGAATCTCTCACCAGCCATTGTAGGGTGAGAATGAATACAGGACAGCAGAAAGCAATGGTGTGCAGCAGGAGAAGGGGAGATACTAGAATTTTTGACCTAAGCTCAAAGAAAATGTGAGAAGTAAAAAAATTGATGGAGGGACAAAAAGGGTGGGCAGATGGATTTCCTATTGCTTCATCTGGATCAGCATCTCTCTTGTGCCTTCTAATGTAAGGAGTAATTGTTTTACAGATGCTTTTACAGACTATCTGTGTTATGTGCTTCAACTGCTACAAATCCCTGGAGAGGTTAACTGTAAACCAGAGTTCCCATCAGGGTGGAGATCGTGAAAGGGTATGGGTTCAGACAGGCTCTATAGATTTAGGGTAGCTGGACCTCAAGATCCCACATCCATGATGGGGTTGCAAAGAACTATTCCCAGAGAGTCCAAAGTAAGAGGCAGTGCTGCAGCCTACCCAGACAAAGAGAAGCTTAAAATAACATGAGTCTAGTATATAGAACCCAAATACAATGGGTGAGACAAGAAGGGAGAGGTTTACCAGGACTATGATACCTTAGAACCGAGTTGGGCCATCTTTATTGTGAGCAGTATCTTATTCAAATGAGCACCTGGGAATTTAGTATTAAAAGGTGGCAAAGTCAAAATTGGTACATGGAAATACTTTTTCACAATTAGACTGGAGCCATTTTCAATTAGACTGAGCTCAGTTTCCTGCTGAGTTGTTACACCTTTCTCCGTGCACTTTTGTACTTGTATTTTCATCTGGTATTAGTTTAAGCAGGGTATGAATGAATGCTTCCATTATATCCCCCTGGACTGGGAGAGAAATACTGGGTGTGTCTATGTACATACAACTTGCCCCTGCTTTGCATAGAAGTCTTAGATATTCAGCTGATGGAATAGTGTTTTTCTCATTGTAATCAACCTGACTGGTATTGAGCCATAAATTGTGTTAACACTAATTGCAGTGTCTGTAATTACTGTGGGAATACAAAAGAAGAAAATCTGTGCTTAACCTGGCACAAAGGAGAGAGACACTGTCAGTGTAAATAAACTTGGATGGACAGAGGCTCCACTTCAAGAGCCCTGTGAGATTAAGATGGGGAGGGCAGGACTCTGAGTCAGCAGGCTACATGCTGTCCAGGCATGAGCTATAAGACTGGTTCAATCTGTTTCTCCTCACTGTTACAATGATGGAGCTAAAGAAAGGCTCCATGGAGTCTCTTTTATTATTTAAATGTACTCCAGTGGATGATGGAATTTCTTGTGGTTGGACTGTGCTTTGGGCCAAGAGCTGAAATCACTGAGAGCTGAAATCACTAGGTTTGGCCTAGAGCCAAATCTATCACAAGCTAGCAGAACATGCAACGAGAGACCAGAAGAGCAGTGGCAGCACAATGAGCAGCCAGCAGGCCAGCGATGGAGAGGTGAAATGAGTGGCCAGCTGTGTGACAGCAGTGAGATGAATGGACTACAGAGCAGCTTCGGAAAGCAGTGTGCAGGTGAAAGGTGAGTGACCAGTGGAGTGAATAAGATGCCTCCTTACCTCCCATAACTGAAGATGGGAGGGTGCAGAGGAGGGTTGGGCATGTGAAGGGGACATTTACATTGCTGGACTTAAAAACCTGAGAGGAAAAGGACATTGCCCAACCTACTTGGAGTGGGATTGTTACTCATGGTTTTGGTTATGAGCTCTGTGGTATTTTCCCAAATTTTAATGTCACACTACTTCCTTTCCCTTTTATTAAAGGTTTCTTTTCTCCACTCAGACTCTGTGTTTATGAGTGGGGAAGCATTACTTCCCAGAGGCACCCAGAGGTTTTGTGTGAATTTCTCAGGTTCCTGGGTGGGGGCTCAAGCCAGTTCTGTGTTGGATGGATGGAGAGGAACCTTTACATATCGAACTTGGTCCTGCCTGCTGCTGGTACTACCTGGCAGAAGGGTTACACTGGTCATAGGTGAGAGACGGGATACTGCATTAGATGGTTCTGAAATCTGATCCAGTCTGGAAATTCCAACTCTCCTATATATTAATATGTACGAGCAAGTGATGGAGTGCATGATCCTTACCTTTTGCCTAGCATTTATATTCCGGGCAGTGTGCACCTGTACTGTGCTAGAAGCAACCCCAAGCTTTCACGTGAATCATAACAATGCAGAAATAAACACGTAGATTTATAAGCCTGGTCTTACAACTAAATTAAATATCCTGAATAAGGGCAATTTTCTGACTTTGACATTTCCTAACCTGTTTTTTTTTTTTATTCTGTAAGCTTCTATAACAGTGTTTCTCAAAGTGATCTGCAAACATGGAATATGGTTATAGAACAGTGTTTCTTAAAGCGGTCCACGAAACCACTTTGAGAAACCTACTAACTGGCCACTCTGGTGTGTTTATTTACTGGCTCAGCAGCCACAGAGCCTTGCAGCTGCTATTGGCTCTGGTTCACCATCTGCAGACAAGAGGAGCCGCAAGAAGCAGCAGTCCATCCCATGCCACTTTTCACAGCTCTTATTGGCTTCAAATGGTGAACTGGTGCCAATGGGAGCCATGAAACTCTGTGGCTGTGCAGCTAGTAAATAAACACACTGGAGCAGCCAGTTAGCAGGTTTCTCAAAGTGGTTTCATGGATCACTTTGAGGCTATGTCTACACTAGAAACTTCTTGCACAAGAAGCTTTTTGCAGAAGAGATCTTCCGCAAAAACTTTTTGCAAAAGAGAGCGTCCACACTGCAAAAGCCCATCAAAAAAGAGATGTGCTTTTGTGCAAGAGAGAGTCCACACTGCATGGATGCTCTCTCGAAAGAAAGCTCTGATAGTTATCCACAGAATAGCCTCCAGGGCACCTGTGCTTTTTCCTCTTTCCTGTTTTTGCACAAAAAATCCCTGTTGCCCATCCACACACACCTTTTTGCACAAGAACTCTTGCGCAAAAAGGAGTTATTCCTTGTAAAAGGAGGAATATCTACACCAGAAAAACCCCTATGTTCTTTTGTTTTACTTGCGCAAAAACGCGTTTGAAGTGTGGATGCGCCGTGGGTTTTTGTGCACAAACTCTAGTGTAGACCAAGCCTGAGACAAATTGTTCTATAACCATGTTTTTGCCCCTTACCTTAAATAGAAATCATTATCACACAATTTAAACAAAAAACAAATCAAGCAATTGTAGAAAGTTAATTTATGGTATCTGATCAACACATGAAGAGCTTAATGCTTCAAATACTGAGCATGTCTTAGAAGGCAATAATCTCTTAGAAGATTACTAAATCATTTTTCTGTAACATCCCAAATTTGCATAAATATTCCAGCTACAGTACGGCCTATTATTACAGGACAATAGCGAAGTATTGTTTCCAACTCCAAAGTTCTCACATAGTTCTCACTCAAGCAAAACTCTCATCATTGTAGTTTTGCCATTAGTTATTTTTTCCCATTACAGTTAATATTCATTGTCTATATTATCTCATTATGTTGCCGAAACATTTTCAAAAGCTTGCCTGAGATGTTAGCGACATAATTCCAGTTGACTTTCATAGAAGTGTGTAATTAAAACTTCCAGAAAACTTTGGAAAATATAACAAAGCTCCTGTGTACCTTTTCTCATTAAAAAAATATATAAAAAACAACACATTTAAAACTGATAAAAGGAAACAATTTTTGTACATAATGTATAGCTTGTGAACCTCATTGTACTGTGGCATAGAGCTTAGTACATTTTAAAAAAAACCATCTTTTATATGGATAGAGAGAATGCAACCAGTTACAATAGATACGGTGTATTTTGAAAACTTCATTTTTCAGGGGATAAACTAACCATTAGATGATTGGGTTGTTATGTGAGAATTAATCTGGACATTACTGCAGTCAGTCATTTTGTGTGTCCAAGCAGGGGCGGCCCGTGAGCATAGGCAGACTCAGCGGTTGCCTAGGGTGCCCGATGATGACGTCATGGGGCGCCCGATGATGATGTCATGCCATTGACAGCCGTGCAAGTGGGGGTGCCAATCATGCGTTCCGCCTGGGGCACCAGCTGCCACAGCCGGCCTCGGGCTGCTCCTGTGTCCAGCCATTGCTAGCTGAAAACCAAATACCACATGGGTAGTACTAATTGTGAGGTCCTGAGTGTCAAGACCAAGCAGATGTATTATTTTAGAGTTGCTTATCAGAATGAAAGGATGAAATGGAGTGCTACTGTACCATAAGAATGGATGGAATGTTTAAACAGCTGACACTGGTTTGACGTGCCCTTCCCCCTGACATATACATTTGATCATTGTTATGGATAGAAATACTAAAAATGTGTTACTGATAAAAGATATGTGCAATTTGCTGAAGGCTATGAGAATTGGAGACCTTCTAGGGCCATAGTGTCCAACCAGTTCTGAAGCCACTATAGTGACTACTGCTATAGCAAACTAGCCACACTTAACCATCCAAAAAGCCACATTGTTCAAGCCAACCAGCCACACTCAACTGGCCAAGTAGCCACATGTGGCTAGTGGCTAGTGTGTTGGACACCATGGTTCTAGGGGTTATTATAGTGATCCAATAGGAGCCACTATGAGTTATGTCTTTTGCTTAAATTGCTTGTGAAGATTTAGCAAAAGAATACACTTTGGAGCTTTTCTTTGGGAAAGGACCTGACAACTAAACTCCCCAACAGGTAGACAGAAGCATGGTCCTTTACAGCCCTGCTGTTGATCAATCAAAACCATCACAGACTTTAGGAAACTATAATATTTGGGGTGCTCTGATCCCATTATGATAGTATGTATGCATGCATGCTTGGAACCTACTAAAAGTAATTTTAGATAAAAACACAGGTTTGTATTAATCATTTATAAGACGGGGGGAGCTATGTCCCCACTGATATATTCCTGACATTGCCTCGAGAGAAAGAGTTAGGTTACCAAGGTTCAAAAAATCCTGGGTAATAGGATTAAAAAGAATTTTCTCCTATGGGCCAATTCCTCCATAATGACCTATTGAAATGTACGCAGAATTTTATGTATATGAAATGTCTTGATTATTATTATTATTACTATTATTGTATTTTAATAAGAGCAAATATGGAAAATGTAAAGCCTGAGTTCATACGTTATCTGGACATCTTATGTAAAGAAAACAGAAAGGGGAGCATTAGAATGAATTGAGATCAAATGTCAATCAATGAAGTTGTCAATCATTGTAAACTACCATAATGACAAAATGTTTTGGCACGTAGCTCACGTATGTCACATCTACCAACTTACCTGTTGGAGTTTGAAAAATAATGTATGCGCTTGTTATGATTCTCCTTAGCCAATCATTGTAAAGCTATGTAAATTAGCATTTTTGAATGAGCCAATTGATTTAAAGTGAAATATTATGAATATTCATGAGCCCATATTATAAAAGCCTGTACCACGCAACAGTGGCGTGGCGTCGGGTATATGTGCGTCGGGTTAGGTATAGTGTAAGAGAGTGAGAGAGGTCCTAATCTTAGTCCTAGGTCAAGAGAATGTGTGAGGTCTAATACAGTCTTTAAGAATTAAACAGGGCGGAAGGCTTTGTTTCTTTCTTTTTAGGTAGTGTTAGGTTTAGTTAGCTAGTCTAGTATTTTAGAGTAGTTTAGCTTTCGTCGTCGTGCTTGTTCGGCAGGCTGCGTCGCGGTTCCGCTTATCGACCGTCATCACGTCTGTTCGACGGGTGCGTCGCTGATTAGATTAGGGTTTTCTTTTAGGTTAGATAGGATAGGATTATTAGAGTCTAGCGTCCATCGTCTGCTCCGGCCGCAGCTGAAGAGCGGGAAGAGGACCGAAGACCAAACGCATCTGCGGAAGGTAGATCGGCCGTCTTCGCAATCTTCCTCAGCGCTTCGAGGGATCGCACAGGCTGTTCCTCTCCAAGGGCTTCAAATTAGCCTAAGGATTGAGGTCGCCTGACCAACGACCCTGTCACCGAGGGACTCCTGGTTGTTCCTCGCCCGAGGCTCTCAATCAGCCAGAGGCTTGAAGTCACCAGCATCACCACCATCGTCCTGCTTGCGCCGAGGACTCTGGTAATTATTATTAGGGGTAACCATAGGAGGACTGCCCTCCATGGTTATTCGATGTATGTTATTTAAATTTGCACTACAATATAGTCCTGTTGTTTAACTTTAACCACTTACCAGTTTTTACTGACTGCGCCTAAAATCTACTGATATTACGACCGGTGATAGATCCGAGTAGTGAGGACCTTAGTCCATCCCACGAGGATGTGAATCAACTGTAGCATCCCCGCTAACAATGACCTATTGCAGAGTTTCTGATATCTTCCTATGAGTATCTAGTCACTGTTAAAGACAGTTTGTCTTATCCAATTTTTGTCTTTCTATATCACTAATATTCAGGATTATTCCACAACCAAACAATATGCTTCTATCGGACAAATCTGCAGATTTAACAACATACTTAAGCATGTGCCTAACTTTCAGCATCTGAATAAGCTCAGTGAAATAAAATTAACTATGCAGCTGCTTAAACTGAAGCACCTTGCTGAATCAAGGCCAAGGTCAATATATTATTTAACTGGTTCTTTAAGAAAGACTGATAAGTCTTTAAGAAAAACATAAATAAGTACATGTTACTATAGAGTTATAAAACTGGAGGCTGATCAATACATCCTAGACTGCTTACTGAGTGGCTCAAATCAGGGCTAGGAGATGAAGTTACTGAACAATAACTAATTAATCAGTAGTGCACCACTGAGGACTAAAATGCTAATTGAAGCAGAACTGAAACAAGCTTGAGATGAAATAACCCTGGAGTTAGACAGATCAACCACTGTGACAAAATCATTTTAAATAGAATCTGTCTCTCATCTACCTAGGAATGCTTCTTGTTAATTATTTATTGAACAATCCCTCCCCTCAGAACTTATGTGCCCAACCACCAAGGAAGCTAACATAACTTCTGTAGAACTAACATCTGCTCATTCAGAATTCAAAGCACTTCAGATACTTATACCAACAGCACCATGATAAAAAGAAACATTAGACGGCCTCCAAGGGAGCCTGAGAAATTTCATAAACAGAGAGCAACATAGGCAATGTTAATTTGCTGGTTTATACTGAGGCACATTAGTGGTACTGGTTTTGCTAACGATATACTAAAGCAAACACAACTCTAAATGTAACTGATTGACACTAATATTAGCATATAATTTTTTTCCTGTATTTTTAATGCACCCACTTACCTCCAGTGAAGTGAAGTGAGGCTTTATTCTGAAGAACATACTGTACAAGTAGAGTCTGGTATTATATGAACTAAAAGGAAAGATTGTTGGGTAATGAGACATTCCAGGAATCTCCCTTTTTTGGGTTAAAACTCTTTGTTTAAGGTAGAAAAGAAGGGAGTGTAAAACAGTTTGATATTTACAAAGCACATATGGTAGGATAGAGGACAGAGAGAGAAGAAATAAGCAGGTTCTAGTCATATCTACTATAAGCAGGCTTTTACATTGTGCCCATCAACATAAAATGGGACAAGCTCAGGAGGATCAAGAAGATGATTTTTAATTATATCGACAAATAGACAAAAAAAAAACTAGAGAAGATTTCTGAGGATGGGGTAGAAGTGCTTCTGTTTCCTGGCATAAGTGAGATAGACAAGCTGAAATCCAAACATGGAAACATGCCATTAAAAACAATAATGAAGGAAGGAATTACAGTAGCCAAGACAAGTTCATGTTCAATATGGATATTTTGACAAAATTTAGGAATACAACGTGAATAAAATACCAGCTAAATATATATTATGTGAAGTACCACATTTCTTCACTCTGATATACCTCTTTGTGAGGTAAACTGCACAAATGATTCCCAAACTTTCCTCGGTCACATATAAACCTGGTGATATCTCACTCTATGTGACTGTAAATTATTGAGAGAGGCATGAAATTTGGTGTCCATTGGAGTACATTGCAAAATTCTCATTACCTTCAAAGGAGTGAGGATTTTATCCTAGAAGCTGATTGAAGAGGCTAAGAAAAATCTCATAATATTTCTTAAATATCTCTGACAAAATGCAAAGTTCTGCATGACCTCTTATGCAATTACACAGTTGAGGCGAGTGCTAATGGCCATCTCTCCCTTGTGCACTCTGTGTAAGATTCAGAAAGAACTAAAGATTCATTCATGTAGAGACTTCTTATGCTATACAGTCTTTGGTATGGGAAGATGCATGGACAAGGCAAAACAAATCTAGAACAAAGTAGGGGAGCAGAGAACCAAACTGAAATTTACTGGCTAATTGACTTCCGTGAAGGACCTGTGTCTTAAAGACAAAACAACAGACAGAAGGCTGGAGAGAAAAGACCAACATCCTTTTTCTTTCACAAAGTTCCAAATCCAGTCTATATAAAAGTTGGTTAAGTGAAAACATCAGAGGTGATTCAGGAAAACACATACATACATATACGCTTCATTCCCAATTTATTTGAAGTGACTTAAGCACTTGCTGAAATGTAAGCCTCATATTATCTATATTATAAGTGCTTTGATGAAGAAGGATACTTGCTTATTATGAAAATACCCTTATTCACATGAATAAAAGCTCATCCACAAAAACTTTCTGCTATTTGCTCAGCTCAAAAAACTAATCAGAGGAATGACAAATTAATTGCTAATTGCTTAATTACTTTATTTATCATGGGTAAAAATGTTCCTGAAGTCTACACATTGTCTAGTAAAGGAATGTTAATTTTAATAAATAATTTTGGTTTACAATAATTATTTAAAAACCAGGGAAAAACAACTCTCTTCTGTTTTTCTCTTGTCAAATACTACAATCAAGTAATTAAATAATTAGTATTGAATTTTTAGCAGGGTAGACACATTTGTTCTTTAAAACAAATACAACATTTATCACCCTTTGGGAGTGCAGTAGTGAAGAGGTCTAGTAAGTGCTGGATCTGAGAGGCAAGCGGTGTATGCGTAGCAAATCTTGCAAAATTTGCTTTTCCTTATGGTGTTTTGCAAATTTTTCTGATATCAAATGTTGTGTTGTGCTTAACAAAAATAAAATTATAATAGCACAGTAAGGCTTAGTTGGAAGAAAATTAAAGTTCAGACACACTTTTTGCATTAATTTGGTCTAAATTTAAAACTTTATCCAGTAGGGGGAAAAGATTTTCAATCTTTACATACATGAGCCACTCTTACTCACAAAAATTTTCCCACTGACTTCAGTGTGAACGATTGTATACACATTGAATACATGACTGGGGATACAGGATTGGGCCAATGCTTGCAAAGCTCAGAATCAGTCCACAGTGACCTTAAAAATAAGGAGAGTTCCCAGTAGTACTGGAAAGAAATTGCTGTTTCTCTAAGTGTCCCACAATTGTCTAGGGGTAAAGTATGGCACAATACTCAATGCTAGGATTTAGAAGAATGCTCCCTGGTGTGCACAGGGAGGAAGTATGCAGACCATCCATTCAAATGAACTGGCTAATAGCTACCTGTATGCATAAGGCAATCTCTGCAGGCCACTGTGGAGGGTGCAGGTGGAGTTATGAGTGACCTCACCCCTTTTGTGGATCTGGCAGGAAGCACAGACACTTCAATAAGCTGACCCTTATACAAACCATGCTTCAGAGAAAGGCAATGTCTGTGTACACCCGAATCACAACTTGCCCTCAGACAGAAGCACAAATATGATCTAGAAACCAGGAGCGGCCCTAGATGAGCTGTGGCAACTGGCACCCTAGGCAAAATGCGCGATTGGCGCGTGATCGGCACCGCCGTCCCCAAAGCCCTCAATGGCCATTTATCTTGGTGCCCTAGGTGACCGCCTAGTTCACCTGTATTGATGGGCCGCCACTGCTAGAAACCCATTTTGACTATTATACAGTGATGAAAACATTAAAGATTCATTCCTGAAATGGGAATTCTGGCTTACTACAGAATGCAGGATGGAGACTTCACTTTGCTTACAATATTATAATTTATTATTTGTTTTCTATAGTGGCTAGAGGCCCTAGCCCCACTGTGCCAGGCACTGTAAAACCATTGTGAAAAACTGAAATCCACAAAGAGCCTTAAACGTGACAACAAGTATTTTGTACTTGATGTGGGAACAGGAGGATCCTGTGGTGCGATACAAAGAGGAGAGTGATGTGGTTAAAGCAGTAAGTGAGATCCATGGCCTTGGCAGCAGTATTCCGAATGGTTAAGGATGGGGCAAGATGGTATTTGTCAAAGACACAGATTGGATTTTTTCTTTCATTTTAACTAATGGGCTAAAGCATCATCAATATATCTCCTTCCTGTGTTTACCTATGTGAGTGAAAACACACACGGGTCATCTGAAAATAAATGACTGCCCATTTGAAATGCTACCTAATACTGATTTCTTTCTTCAGTAGAATGTTTACTATATTCAGACAAAGTGCATGCATGCTCAAACATTTGTGATTCTGAATGTTACTAATCAAAAACAAATACAGAGATTACAAGAAATATGTTGATAGGAATGAATAAGAGCTGTGCACAATGTTTCAGCTGTGCTCCTGCCTTTCATACAACAGCCAGCTAAAGTATAAAGCATATAACAACATATAATCAAGAGGGAAAAAACACAATGAAGGTAAAGTATATTTGTTATAATCTGTCATTTGGGACTTTAAAGTATTTCCTAATTTTGTACTGAAATGTTATTTCAGTGTATAACTCTGTGGCTGTAAGGTACACATAAACCTTGATTTTCAGAGCACTGTAGGTAATTATATATATGTATTGTTTTCATTTTTTGTGAAACACTGACTATGTGCCTTGTGCAGTATAACACACAAAAACACAAACAGTTCCTTCCCCTAACAGATGGCAATCTAGTCAACAGATACATAGAGGACAAGATACATTGGGAAACCTAAATTTTATATTTTCATTAATAGAAAATAAATGTTTAGAGCATCACAGGAGAAGTGAATCCTCAGGGGACATAGTAATCAGGAAAGACAGCAACAGGGAAGACTAGAATGTATAGAATGGCCAAGATGAACTGCAACAACTTCCATAAAGTCTCTTTCACCGACTTGGTCACCATCACATCCTGCCACTCCTATTTGTGAGCTGCTTATATTCCTCCTGTCAGGGATCAAAAGCAGCATAAGATAAATGTGTTTAATCAAATCTACGAGACATTATTCAAATTTCAGAACTTGAATGCATGCAATAAATTACTACAAGGCAAGCTAAAGGTCATCAAGAACATGTTCTGTTAATTATTTCAGATAAAAAAATCCACATAATGACCCATCACCCAAATGATATCCAAATGACATCAAAAGCTAAGTATTGGGCACTTACTGTCCATTTTATTAGGGTATGTCTACACTACAAAGTTAATTCGAAATAATAGCAGTTATTTCGAATTAACTTTAATAGCGTCTACACAGGCAAACCGCTATTTCGAAATAAATTTGAAATAGTGGAGCCCTTTTTTTGAATGTGGTAAACCTCATTCTACGAGGAGTAACACCAAATTCGAAATAGGTATTTCGAATTAAGTGCTGTGTAGACACTTAATTCGAAATAGTGGTCCTCCAGCCCTTCCCAGGGAGCCCTGGTGGCCACTCTAGGCACAACCAGGAAATCTTACTCTCCTCTTCCCCAGCCCCGGAACCATTAAAGGGCTGCCTGTGCCAGCTCCAACCCTGCCAGCCCAGAGCCAGCAGTGGCCACCGGGGCCCCTGATCCAGTGGCCCCAAAACATGAGCCAGAAAGCCACTGGCAGCCGACCCTTCACCGCTCCCCAGGAGCAGTCTGCCAGCTCCCAGGAGCCTGACAGGGACCAGAGAAGGTGGGCACCTTCCTGGTCCAGGGTGGAGATCATGGATCTTATTCAGGTTTGGGGGGGATGCCCCCAACGTCCATGATCTCCGCACTAGACGGAGGAACGCGGCCGTCTATGGCAGGATAGCTGCCAGCCTGGCCACCAAAGGCCACATGCGAACCCAGGAGCAGGTTAGCATGAAAGTCAAGTTGGTCTGGCGACACCCCCAGCCCTGAGCTTCCTCTCCCTCTTCTTCCCCTTGCTTCCCCCTTCCAGCTCCCTCCTCCCAGGTTTCCCCCTCCCCTCTTCCACTCTCTCTCTTCCCCTCTCCCACCTCCTTTTCCCAGTCTCCCCAGAGGTTCATCCCCACCCAGTTTTGTTCAATAAACCCAGTTTCTATTTTTGAACATACGTGTCTTTTATTTGAAGGGGGGCTAGGGAGGGGTAAGTGGAAGGACATGAGGGAGGAATGGGGCACGAGCCCCCGGTGGGGAGGACCAGGGAGGCTCTGAGGGCTTCTCGGAGTGGATGCTCTCCCTCAGGGCCTCCTGGATCCTGACAGCCCCCCGATGGACCCCCTAATGGCAGCCTGCAGCAAGTGCAGCCGGGCTGATAGCAACAACCCCATGAGACACACCAGTGTGCCCAGGGGCAGGTCTGGCTCCATGTGGCCGAGTGCTGTGGTGTCTCAAGTGCGGGCACTCAGGGCACTCCAAGACAGGACTGCTTTGCTGTCTCTCATCGAGGTAGACAAGCAAGCAGGGAACCCTGAGAACTGTCTGTCTGGGGTGGGGGTAGGGTCCCTTTAAGCACGGAGCTCAGTTAGCCTCAGGCAGCAGCCCCACACATTAAGTCCTGATGCCCTGCCGGCACTGGTTCTGGCCAGCCTTAACTTCGGTTCAGGGTCCGCTCAGTGTGGTCGTGCTATTTCGAAATAGCAAAATGCTATTTCAAAATAGTTTTTGTGTATAAATGCATTATTTCGAATTAGCTTAATTCAAATTAACTATTTTGAATTAAGTTAATTTGAAATAGCACTGTAGTGTAGACATACCCTTAGTCTCATTTAGCACAGACACTAATTAACAAAATTTTGGGGTTTTCCCTCTCTCCCTCCCCTCTTTTTCTGCTATTTATTTGTACCTCTGGACCCCTTGCTTCACTCATCTGAAGAAGCAGGTTGTTCCCACAAAAGCTCATGATATTATATTTTTTTGGTTAGTCTCTAAGGGTATGTCTAGACTGTGGCACTATTTTGGGATACCACGTCTTTTGAACCAGCCTGTTATTTCAAAATAGATTTTGAAATAAGGGGCTCGCTTTTCCAATGTCCCTGTAACCCTCGCTCCAGGTCTGATTTCAGGATACTACATACTTTTCATATTGAGAAATATGTAGTAGATACCCTAAGTAGGGCTTTGTTTCTTATTTGCACTTAGTGTAGGTTTAGTGCAGGTTAAACTACCCATTTTTAAACATAACTAGAAGTAATGTTTATTAAGTCTGAACATCTTTACTTCTCTGAATTTAATTGTCTCTAACTATCCCATTTGTAAATAAGGGGAAAAAAGTTATTTTCATTTCTCTTTTCACTTAGCTGCAAAAAGAATGAAAATCTTTTAAACATATTTTCTTGCTTGCTTGCTATCTTGTTTCTGCCACTCTTGTGATTTCTTTGTTCAAGGCTCACATTCAACTGCTTTACCGATTCTTCTGGTGTGCTAGAAATATATTTCTGGGAAAGACTAGGTCACATTAATAAAAAAAATATATTTCTTCTTGACATTACACCCTTTACCTCACCGGAGATGGATTTTCAAATTAACAATTTGAAATATTTTTAATTAACAAATATTAACAAATATTTATGTTAAATATTAAAGATGTTTGTCCTTCGCTAAAAAGCCCTTCAAACATTCAGTGCCCAAAATGTACTTGATAATATTCTTGTCAGTTACACCCATGCAATTACAATGAAGCCAATCAAGCAGCCGAAGTTAACAAAAAAGTTGGTGTAATCCTGTTGCTTTTGAATTGGATGGGAGTGCAACCAATAACTTCAATGGGACCAGGATTTCATTAGAGAATTTTTAGCCTACAGATCATTGCCAAGAAAATTTTTCTAAACCAGTCTGCTGGGATAGTAAAGAAATGTCAAACTACCGATTTGGGGAGGAAGAAAAAGTTTTGAAAGCAATCCCTTCTTCCTGCCTCTTTTTTATACCTCCCTGTAAAAGGGCCTCTCGGTTCTTCCCCCTTTTGCTAAGGGCTCACCAGATTCTGGCGTACAATGATCTGTTCAGTCATATGCAGTTTGTCTGTTTCCCTGAACCCAGTCACTGCCCTGGTGTCTTGACCTGCTTGGTTGTTCCACTCTATCCTCCTCTAGGAGGACCTCCTGGAGCGGGCGGGGAAGTAGGGGGACCCGGGCCTGCCCTCTATCATGGGTCCCAGCCCAGGGCCCTAAGGACCAGTACCGTCACGGTTTGGTCCGGCTGGTGGGGCTCCTGCCGAAAAGCGCCAGCCCACTGGCTGTAAGCAGTGAGCCCTGCCCTGGGCTACTTCCTATCCCCCGCCGGACTTGCTCAGGCGTCCTTGGCTCTCTACCTCATACGCCTCCTTTTTCCTTGCCCCCATTTGCCACGTTCGTCTCCCTCTTTTATACTGTCCACCGCATCCCTCTCCCATGCTGCCTGCCCCTCCCCTTCTGATGTGCTTCCGCCCTTTCATCACCCTTAAGCTCCGCCCTTCACCTCTGACGTGCCCACACATCCTCCCCCCAAGCGTTGTGTTGTGATGGTCTCCTGCCTTCCCGCTTCTCCTTGGTGCCACTGCTCAGCTGGTCTGCGGCGTGGGAACATGCAGCGCAGGCGGAGGGCTGTGCGCCAGGCTCCCAGTGTAACACGGGGATCAGAGCCGCATGAGTGCGGGGCGAGCTCGCTCCGTCAGAGCGGGGCATAGCCAGCCCGTCACACTCCCCTACCACAAAACATAAGAAAAGGAAGCTCCTTTCTGCACATACTATCATCATAATTACGTTCAGAAGCCAAAAGCCATTAATCATGTTTTACCTCACTGGGAATTGCATTGTTGTAATGAGAAATGAGTATAGGCCTCCAGTTTTAAAGAAATTTTCCCCTTTTGGTTGTACCCTATATATCTCAGCTCAAATTTTCTGCTCTTCATCCCTGTGAAGATATCTCCTGGAGGTTAAATTCTGGTGTGTCCTATATAGAACGTTTATTTAATCAAATTATAGGACAAGTGACTTTACTGATGTTAAAGAGTAATCCTTCTAGTGAGGCGAGTGAACAAAATGCTGAATCAGGATGACCCATCATGTGTATTGGAAAGAAGAATTTTTCTCATTCTTTTAATTTTTTCCTGATGATTTTATTTTCAAAAAATGCCTTGAGAAGGAAATAATTTAAATGCCCAGAGGACAGAGAAGGACAATGTTAAGATGAGTCTATTAACCAAATAACCCATTTTTGTAGAAAAGGTTGATTCATCTTATAGGAAATTATTTCTTGTATTAGTGTGTTCCTTCTGAACTTTTCCAGGAGTGTATGTCTGATTTTTTTTTCCTGCATAATGACCCAAACAACCCATTCAAAGTCAAGTTAATGAAATGTAAGGTTCACCCTGGACTTGATTTGAGAAGAAAAGTAAAGCTGTAAAAACTTCTTTGTATGTCATTGTGCCACTAAAAGATGCTCACAGCATGTAAGTTTTTGTCTGGGAATGTAAATAGTTGGACTGCATGTCCAGCCACCGCGGCGGGCCTTTGCCCCTGGCCCAGTCCACTCCATCCCTAGTTGTGGTCCTGGTCTTGGCCCCCTTGGCCCTGCCTACATCAGCCCTCTTGGAGCCACAGCCCTGTTCCTGGCTCCGGTAGGGGTGCAGACAGAGGCAAAGAGAGGCACAAGGTAAAACATTGGGGGATCAGGAAGCACTTCATTTAATTATACAAGACCTTTTGTTTACTAATTTTAATGTAATATATTTCCCCCTCTACACACTCATTCCTACCTAGCCACCAACACACATGTATGCACATGTGGAGGCAAAGATACAGGCAGTTACCTTAATTGGCTCATTCTCAGTGAGAGGTCATTGGTTTTGTTTCAGGTCTACATTTTGTATCCTCACATTCAGGATCACTCACATCTCTGTCTCTCCCTATTTACTATTCTTGTATCACACTGCTTTCTGCTCTACTAATGATGCCGTCCTTGACTGTTTAATTACCTGTCTCCCACAATCCCCTCCATGCATTCTTTTATGTTGTTTCTTATACATAAACTAGGCCATAAGGTTGCTGCCCTTTTCTCCAAATCCCATTTTATATTCGACTTCTACCTTGAAGCTGACAAGTACTTGCCAACTAAAAACAGCTAGATAGAGTGCCTAGAGGGATACTAGTATACATATTTATATTTCATTTGTATGTTTTTTCCCCCTCTTCCCCTGCTCTGTTGCTTGCCATGTTTTCTTTCTCTGTGAGAGCCTTGGGACAGGGAGTGAAACTTGTTATACATTTTAAAAGTATCTACAACATCAAATTCTATCTACCATAATCTAAATCATGCATGTAAATAGTACTTTAAAATTTGAACTGCACTCCTGAATCCATCAGGATACACTGCAGAGTTCACCTATTCTCTCAGGATTTCCAAAAGGTGATATGCAGAATAGGAAGACAATTACTTTGGAGACAGTTTTGAAGATTTGATTAATATAGTTCTGTCTGGACAGCAGATGGATGGCTCAGTCCCTCATAGCAGATGGTGGTCGTGGAACCCTCATCCCTAGAACTACTCATCCCATGCCTTCCAGTAGATGGTGTTCCCTTGCGGTTTCTTCCTTGTGAGGTCCCTGCCAAAGCATTCACCACCACAGAGCCTGTGGAGAGAGCCTGAAAGCGATTACTTACCTCTATAGCATTGGGGGATTCCCATGCTGGCCTTTTTCCCCTTCTAGAAGTTACATGCTGCCAATTCTCTTCCTGGTCCCGTACTGCCCTCTCTGGCTCTTCCACCTGCCATGCTTGTAGGATTAAATGCTGCCTTCTGTCAAGGAAGTCTTCATCCTCTCTGATGGAGCGTAGGGTCAACACTTGGGCCTCCAGTCCTCTAATTTTTTCTTCCAAAATGGCGACCAGCTTGCACCTCATGCAGATGAAATTTGTTCTTTCTTCCGGGAGGAAGACAAACATGGCACACGCTGTGCAGGTAACAACAGCAGACCTATCACCATCCATCCCTGCTGTCCTGGAAAAAGGATTTAAAAAAAAAAGGCAAGAGAACCTCGCGCCCTTCTCTCTCCCCAACTCCCTCTCTAAACTCCCTGTTAGCACTCACCTGTTCGTAAGCTAATTGGTCGCTTGCCCACTGCCTTATAAAGCCCTGGACTGCCTGAAAGTCCCTCCCCCTACCAAGGCTCAGCCAATCAGCAGAGGCTTCTAGAATTCAAACTTTAATTAGAAGCCAACAGTTTCCATCTGCCACTCACAGCACACACTCCATGAAGGACAGGGGGAGGGGAAAGGGGAAGTGGAAAAAAAAAGCCTCACTCCCAAACAGGGGAAAAAACAAACAAACAATCAAACAAAAACCACACCAACCCTCACTCACAACACAAGCTCATCACACAGCAAGAAAGCCCCAAACACAACACTCACTTCCCTCAAGAGTCCTGTATCTCCTTCTCCTCTACCTGGAGAACTCCCTCTCTAAAGCTTCACTCACAAACACAGAAAAAAAAAACCCAACACAACACCAAACAAACCACCACACACCAACCCTCACTCACAAACACAAGCTCAGCACACAGTAAGAAAGCCCCAGTAACAACACACACTTCCCTCAAGAGTCCTGTATCTGCTTCTCCTTTACCTGGAGAACTCCCTCTCTAAATTCCTTATTAGCACTCACCTTCTTAGCTCTCTTGGACAGTGTACAGTTTTCATAAGAAGCCTCTAGGAGCTGCCACTTTCATGATCTCTTCTCTGCCCCACTCACATCACTTCTTATGAATACCCAGGCATAACACCATCTTGTTATCTAGACATCAGAGGATCAGATAGCCCATAATGGATGCTGGAAGAGCTTCTCTCTTCCCATATTATCAGTTTCATCAGCCATCTTTCCTTGAGGATGACACCCCAGTTTTGAAGCTCTCTGTAACCTCTGGTGCTCTTGGACTCAGGATAGCACCAATGTTAACACTCATTCTGTTAGAATTTAATTTAACTCATGTATTTTCATTTGTACTAACTTATATCCTATCTACATTAAACATCATGGGCACGTCTAGACTACATGGCTCTGTCGACGGAACCATGTAGGTTACGGTTGTAGGCAAAGGGAAATGAAGCGACGATTTAAATAATCGCCGCTTCATTTAAATTAAAATGGCTGCCGCGCTGTGCCCATTGGCTGTTTGGTGGCACAGCGCTGTAGTCTGGACGCTCCACGGTCAACATCAAAGGCATTTGTTGACCTCCCCGGTATGCCTCGTGGGATGAGGTTTACCAGGGAGGTTGACAAATGCCTTTGATGTTGACCGCGGAGTGTCCAGACTACAGCACTGTGCCGCCAAACAGCTGATGGGCACAGCGCGGCAGCCATTTTAATTTAAATGAAGTGGCAATTATTTAAATTGCCGCTTCATTTCCCTTTTCCTAGTAAACAAATCTACATGGCTCCGTCGATGGAGCCATGTAGTCTAGACATGCCCCATGATATTGCTACCTTTCCCTCTCATCCTAATATTTTTCCTGTCCTAAATCCTCCATTCTTCTTCATCCTTCATTAGCATACACTGTCCACTTATACTCCCATTGCCCTTAGTTCTTTCAGCTCAACTTCATACAATTGTTCCTAGCAGAAAAATGAAGCAAATGAATTATAAGCAACCTTACTACAATTTAATAGGCATCATAGTGGAAACATTGAAGTGTGAAAGTAGCAGCCTTTACAAATGTAATGCCAACCCACACGTGAGTATTGACAGTAGAGATCAAATCTGGGACATCAGGAGCTTTAAATACATGAGTTAAAAGACTCCCATCTGTTAGAAAAGGCTGTAGCAGGTGCACCATTCTCTATGGGCCTAGCCACCATTAGAGGGGGACAAAGTGCCATTCTGAGCAAGGAGAGGGTTAAAGAAAGAAGAATATTTTTGGTTACTTAGGTCTTTATGACTTGTCTAAAAATAGATGAGTAGTTCTGAAACTTTTAGGCTATATCTATACTGCCCTGTTTTGCACAAGAAATATGCAAATGAGGCAAAGCATGGAATATTGCCGTGCCTCATTTGTATAATAAATGAATGGCCGCTTTTTGCACAAGAGACTTTTGTGCAAAAACCCCCTCTTGCGCAAGAGCTGTTCTTCCTGAAAACATGTGGAAGAACGGCTCTTGCGCAAGAGGGGGGTTTTGCACAAACAGCTCTTGTGCAAAAAGCGGCTGCTCATTAATTATGCAAATGAGGTGCGGCGATATTCCATGCTTTGCCTCATTTGCGTATTTCTTGTGCAAAACAGTGCAGTATAGACAGCCTTATACTACAGACCTCTTTCAGATAGGAATCTCTGAGTACAAACCCGCTTTATAAATTAAAAACATGTTTATATGTTTAATACCATTATAAATGCAGGAGGCGAAGGAGGGGTTGGGGCGGGAGGTTGACAGCTTGCAACCCTGTATATGGTAACCTCTTTGAGAATCATTGGAATAGACTGTAAGCTCCTTGTCTTTTAATTGTTTTGCAAAGACTACTGTTTGGTACTAAGGAGGAAGTAATAAACATTAATGGAAATTCACTTGTGCTATCACCTTTGTGTTGCAGGGAAAGGGAGAATCTGGAAAAAGCCCAAACACCTGTTCTCTTTCAACAGTTCATTTGCATCCCAGAGCAGCACTCCACTAAGGCTGTGGGAGTACAAACCCTCAGACCTGTTGAATGGCTGTTTTTGGAGTGAGGAACATAAACATAGCTAGAGAATAGCTTCCTCCTCTAAGTATGGGCTCAAATGAAAATATGGGGTTCTATTTTACAAAAGACTTTGAGTGCTTGTGGGGATCATGAGATGAATTCCCTCAATTTGCATGTATTCATCACACTACTCTGTTGATAATGATTTTTATACATGAAGATTTTTTTTATTTTCTTCCCTTTCTCTCATTGTCACTTTTGGTTTTGGTATAACTTTCAGCTTTACTTCATAATACTCTTAATCCCCTTTACATTTTGTGTTCCTTTAAACGTCATATCGCCTTTTTCCCATTGACAGCTTTTATTAGTTTCTTAGACATTTTCTTGTGCTCTTTCATTCATCATTTCTAGGTGGTCCTATGCATTCATTTCTTGAGCTTGTAGTTTTTCTTCAACTCTCTAGTCTTCAAAGTATCTCATGGAAGATATCATACTTACAGTCCTGGAGACTCAAGTCTTCATGACATCTATACCATAAGTAGTAGTGTGGCAAGTAGAGCTGTTGGAATAACCAATGTGTTTGGTTTGCTGGCAATTACAACTAAAAATAAAATTTTGGATTAACACAAACCCAACATTTAAAAAAATATTGTTCCATTATAGGTTGAATGAGTCATAAGATTTAATTTAGATTTGGGGCAACTATTAGCCATTTATGTATTAAAAGCAAAGACAATGAAGGAGTAGATTCACAAAGGGACTTGGGTGCCATTCAGAAACCCTAAGTGGAGATGTCCCCCTTACATCCAATAGACCTCTTACTAGGGCACTCTCCTGAGACAGAGGAGACCCAGACTGAAATTACCTCTAGAGTAAGTACTTGAACACAGATCACCAATATTCCAGCTGAGACCCCTAATCATCTGGCAGTTCAGAAATGTGTTTTGCTTAACCGCTGCTGTTAAAACTGTTCTGCTTGTTTAAAAAATAATCAGAGTAGGGACAGCTAGCCAGGTGTATCCCAAAATCAATGGCCTCACTGTCAAGCCCTAGTTGTACAATGCATATGTAGCCCAAGGTCCAGTGTGTTTCAGCAGCAGCCCTGGGAACTACAAGCTGTGGACTACAAACTGCGGCATATTGGGAGAACTTCCTGGTTCCTGCCAGGATGTGCCCTCTGCCCCCACCAGGGTCTCAGCAAGGACTGTGCTAGAAGCAGCACACAGGCTGCATGCTGAGAGAAGGGGCTGCTAAACTGTTTTCCTGTTCTATGTTTTTTACAGAATAAAACCTGTTCCTGGTGATTTGTCGGAGTGGGTCTGGTCTGAGGTGCACTCACACATACACAACACAGAGCACACCAAGCAGCCTCAGGCCCAGCGCCCTCCCCCACAGTGGTGTAAGAAGTCACAAGCTTCCCCTATGCTGAGTAACCTCACACTGGGCTAGCCAACAGGAGGGGTTACACATAATACCTATAAGAGAAGAGATTAAGGGTATGTCTAGACTACATGGCTCCATCGACAGAGCCATGTAGATGAGTTTACTAGACATAGAGAAATGAAGTGACGATTTAAATAATTGCCGCTTCATTTACATCAAAATGGCCGCCGCGCTGTGCCGCCAAACAGCTGATCGGCACAGCACGGCGGCCATTTTGATGTAAATGAAGCACGATTATTTAAATTGCCGCTTCATTTCCCTATGTCTAGTAAACTCATCTACATGGCTCCGTCGATGGAGCCATGTAGTCTAGACATATCCTAAGTGTCCCCGCTGATTAAAGGCAGACAGCTTGGATACAGAAGATGTGAGTTCAGTCCATGCTTTTCCTTAGGGCTCATATATCTCACCAAAGATCCCTAGCTATTGGGCTATTGTTGCCGGCAAGAGTAATTCTCAGGTCCAACACTGTATTTTCTAAGGACAAAACACGCTGCACAAGTATCTGTCAAACAAAAGCAGTTTATTTCCTGACAGTTTTCAGCTGTACCCCTTAACTAAAAGAAAAACATGGTAGAAAAAGCAGTGTCTTACATCCTTTCTGCAAGCTGGGGACCCCGTTTCAGCTGCAGACAAGAGGGAGATTGTCTAGGCTTTCGAGGCACCGGTACCAGAGTCCATCGGTGAAGTCCAAATTGCTATACTGTGGCAGTGTAGCAATACAGTGTCTCTACCTTGTTTTGCAGTTTGGAAATTTCTGGGGGTTATGTATTACTTGCTAATGTATGGCTCAGGTGTTAACTATCAATCTGGTACTACTTGTCCTTTGACCTTGTTTACATGATCAGTACATCTGGGTAAACAAGTTTGTTATATGTTCTTGTTCTTTCTCCTTCTCTTATATTATAACTTATTTTCGTTACAATGGCACCACCGCTTATCTTAAATGGATTGTTTTCCTGGAGGCCTGCTTCTGGCTCATCAGATGAAGGAGGAGGGGGGAATGCATGCCTCACCACCCTTACACTTTTGCACGTACAAAGTTCTTCCGCAATTAACCCCTACAGCTATCAGGTGTAAGACTGCTTTGTAAATAGCATCTAAGTCCCACTGTCACTTTAACCCAAAAGTTTTAAAGATTTTTGACTGCTGCTGCACATAGAGTGGATGTTTTCTGAGAACTATCCACAATGACTCCAAGATCTCTCTCTTAAGTGGTTATAACTAAATTAGTCCCATCATTTTATATATATATATTTGGGATTATGTTTCTCAATGCGCATTACTTTATATTTATCAACATTAAATTTCATTTGCCATTTTGTTGCCCAATCACTTAGGTTTTTGAGATCTTTTTGAAACTCTTCACGGTCTGCTTTGGTCTTAACTACCTTTATTTCCTGTCTTTTAACTACTTATCAGTCCATGAGAGGACCTTCCCTCCTATCCCATGACAACTTGCTTTACTTAAAGCCTTTAGTGAGGGGCCTTGCCAAAGGCCTTCTGGAAATTTAAGAATACTATATCTACTGGATCCCCTCATGTTGACTTTTCCCCAAATAAATTATGTTCATCTATGTGTCTGACAATTTCATTCTTTACTATAGTTTCAACTAATTTGCCTGGTCTTGACATATAGAAATTATGGGTCTATAATTTCCAGGATTACTTCTAGAACCCTTTTTATATATTGTTGTTACATCAGCTATCTTCCAGTCATTCGGTATGGAAGCTGATTTAAAGGATAGGTTACAAACCACAGATAATAATTCTGCAATTTTACATTTGAGTTCTTTCAGAACTCTTGGGTGAATGCCATCTGGTCCCGGTGACTTGTTACTGTCAAGTTTATCCATTTGTTCCAAAACCTCCTCTAATGACACCTCAGTGTGGGACAATTCCTCAGATTTATTACCTAAAAAGAATGGCTCAGGTTTGGAAATCTCCCTAACATCTTTAGCTGTGATGTCCAAAGCAAATAATTCATTTAGAAAACACTTCTAATAATTTTTCTTTATTCAAAACAATTAACCAAAATTGATCTAACTTCAATAAATGTTTTGGTGGACTTACAGCTAATTTTTTGCCAAAAATAGAGTTTCACACATGAATTATGCCTCAATATTGTTCACACAAGCACATGGGTCTAACTGTTGTAAAACTGGAATGCAATATTTCTAAACATAGAATCACACAACACTAGAACTGGAAGGGACCTCAAGAGGTCATCGAGTCCAGGCCCCTGCCCTGATGGCAGGACCCAGTACCATCTAGACCATCCCTGACAGATGTCTGTCTAACATGCTCTTAAATATCTCCAGAGATGGAGATTCTACAACCTTGCTAGGCAACTTATTTCAGCATTTAACCACCCTGGCAGTTAGGAAGTTTTTCCTAATGTCCAACCTAAATCGCCCTTGCTGCAATTTAAGCCTATTGCTTCTTCTCCTATCCTCAGAGGCTAAGAAGAATTATTTTTCTCCCTCCTCCTTGTTACACACTTTTAGATACCTGAAAACTGCTATCATGTTTCCTCTCAGTCTTCTCCTTTCCAAACTAAACAAGCCCAATTCTTTCAGTCTTCCTTTATAGGTCATGTTCTCCAGACCATTAATCATTCTTGTTGCTCTTCTCTGGACCGTCTCAAATTTCTCCACATCTTTCTTGAAATGTGTTGACCAGAACTGGACACAATACTCCAAGTGAGGCCTAATCAGCGCAGAGTAGAGCAGAAGAATGACTTCTTGTGTCGTGCCAACAACACTCTTGTTAATGCATCCCAGAATCACATTTGCTTTTTTAGCAACAGCATCACACTGTTGACTCATAGTTAGCTTGTGGTCCACTATGACTCCTAGGTCCCTTTCTGCAGTATTCCGTCCTAGACTGTATGTGTGAAACTGATTGTTCCTTCCTAAGTGGAGTACTTTGCATTTGTCCTTATTAAACTTCATCCTATTTACCTCAGACCATTTCTCCAGTTTGTCCAGATCATTTTGAATTATGACCCTATCCTCCAAAGCAGTTGCAACCTCTCCCCTCCTTAGCTTGGTATCATCTGCAAACTTAATAAGCATACTCTCTATGCCGTCATCTAAATTGCTGATGAAGATATGGAACTGAACCAGTCCCAAAACAGACCCCTGTGAGACCCCACTTGTTATGCCCTTCCAGCAGGCTTGTGAACCATTAATAACTACTCTCTGAGAATGGTTATCCAGACAGTTATGCACCCACCTTATGGTAGCCCCATCTAAGTTGTATTTGCCTAGTTTATTGATAAGTGTATCACGCAAGACCGTATCAAATGCCTTACTAAAGTCTAGGTATACCACATCCACGGCTTCTCCCTTATTCGCAAGACTCATTATCCTATCAAAGAAAACTATCAGATTGGTTTGACATGATTTGTTCTTTACAAATCCATGCTGACTGTTACCTATCACCTTATTATTTTCCAGGTGTTTGAAGATGAATTCCTTAATTACTTGCTCAATTATCTTTCCTGGCACAGAAGTTAAACTGATTGGTCTGTAGTTTCCTGGGTTTTTCTTATTTCTCTTTTTATAGATGGGCACTATATTTGCCCTTTTCCAGTTGTCTTGAATCTCTCCTGTCTTCCAGGATTTTTCAAACATGATAGCTGAAGTCTCAGTTACTTCCTTTATCAGCTCCTTGAGTATTATAGGATGCATTTCATCAGGCCCTGGTGACTTGAAGACATCTAACTTTTCTAAATGATTTTTAACTTGTTCTTTTTTAATTTTATCTTCTAAACCTACCCCCTTCCCACTAGTATTCACTATATTAGGCACCCCTTCATCATCAGACTTCTTGGTGAAGACTGAAACAAAGAAGTGATTAAGTACCTCTGCCATTTCCAAGTTTCCTGTTATTGTTTCTCCCTCCTCACTGAGCAATGGGCCAGCCCTGTTCTTGGTCTTCCTTTTGTTTCTAATATATTTATAGAATGTCTTCTTGTTACCCTTTATGTCTTTAGCTAGTTTGGCCTCATTTTGTGCCTTTGCCTTTCTAATCTTGACCCTGCATACCTTTATTGTTTGCTTATATTAATACTTCGTAATTTGTCCTCGTTTCCACTTTTTATATGACTCCTTTTTGATTTTGAGATCATGCAAGATCTCCTGGTTAAGCCAAGGAAGTCTTTTGTCATACTTTCTATCTTTCCTATGCAGCAGAATAGCTTGCTTTTGAGCCCTTAATAATGTCCCTTTGAAAAACTGTCAACTCTCTTCAGTTATTTTTCCCCTTAGTCTTTCTTCCCATGGGACCTTACCTACCAATTCTCTGAGCTTACCAAAATCTGCCTTCCTAAAATACATTGTCTCTATTTTGCTGTCCTCCCTTCTACCATTCCTTAGAATCATGAACTCTATGATTTCATGATCACTTTCACCCAAGCTGCTTTCTACTTTAAAATTCTCAACCAGTTACTCCCTAATTGTTAAAATCAAATCTAGAACAGCTTCCACCCTAGTTCTGCTCCTGGCCCCCCAGTCAGGCTTCATCTCTGCTCCTGGATCCTCCACTGCTGGACCAACTCTGCTCCTGCTCTACCCCCAGATAGGCTCCTTTCCTCCAGCCCTTCCCCTTCCAGACTCCCAGCTGATCCCTACCCCCAGTTGCTGGTGCTCTCTGTCCCAGGGGTTCTCTGGTCCTGCAACATCCATGGTCATAAAACAGAATTATCTGTTTCATGTTTTTCTCCTCAGATGTAGGTAACTCCAGCTGTTTAAGATAGATTTCAGCTACCTTAACAATGAGACAATCTTCCTCTTCCTCCAATCCTCTGCCTAATTTTCACACACCTTTGCTGGCTGAGCAATACAGACACTTCCTGCCTCAGTTTTCAAATTAATTAAGAAGAAAAAGTAATATTATACAGACAAGTCAGATTTTAGCTCTGCAGAGCAGGAACTGTCTTGATATCTGTGTCTTCTATAGTGTCAAAGATATACCTTCAATACTCTTTAAACTTAAAATAACTATTAATATATTATTTCCTCATTCTAAGCACCTTCCCTTGAGAATGCCCTTTATTTTAGGTGATATGCTATCCAGAATTCAGCCTACAGTTATAAATGCAGAAATAAAGGCATGAAGAATAAAGAGATTTCTGATCAGTCCTTTTCCTCTCTACCCAAATGCACAGAAGCACAGACAGATTCTTGAGTGAAAAAATATAATTTTTCGGCTACTTCAGTGAGGAGAAATAGGGTACCGCAGAGAGTTAAATGCAAGCAAACACTCACATTCAGCTGCTTGTCTTAAATATATAACTACAATATATTATTCTAATATATAATGTTAAGCACTTTTCTGCCTAACACTAAAATTAACTTGCTAACTTATTTGTTGACCTGGTCAGACTGCTGTCCCAGTTTTGTCATCAGCCTGTTCTCTTTCCTTGACAAACAAGCAGGCATCTTTTCAATGTTCCAACACCTAAAATACACATTCTACATATCACATCCGACAGATCACATGTGAAGGTTTATTAAAGACAAGCAGTAGTGGAAATACCAGTTCATTCACACAAGTCCAAGAAAAAGGAGGGATGACAACAAGAGGATTGCCTGCAAAACCACTGTGATAGAAGATCATACTGCAGCAGATAACTGGAGAAAGGCACTCTTAATACTGTTATAAATGTGTGGCAACATGAAATATCTGTGATCCTCATTTGATAATATGTCAGCAGTAACAAAAATAGAAGTAGGAAACTAGTGAGCTAGAATATTACTCAGAGCAATAATTGGGGTGAAATGTTAGAGCTTCAAAGAAATGATTTGTGAAGATAATATAATAGGCATCAAAATAAGAAAGATGAGATTAACATGATTAAAAAATGTACAGCAGAGAAATGAACAGGAATAAACAATTTCCCCAATTGCATTAGGAAGTGAAGAGTAGGCAAATAAATACAAATAATTAATAAAAAAACTAGGACAAAGTGAACTCTGGGGAATGAAAACAAAAGGGAAGAAGCTAAAGTAAGCTAAAAGAATACTAAGTGACCCTAAATTATACCATTCTGGAGCATGCATATAAAGAAAATGAAAAACAAAATTGTACTTGCTTGCAATGTTTGCAAAAAAAAACCTGAGTGAAATTGATTTAATTCAGTAAAATGGTTCTACAGAGAGTATGTTCATTTTGTCTGAGAGCCAGTAATATGCAGTTGCATCAAGAGGGACATTTTCCCTCTCTCTCTCAGTTGTGTTTCTGTTCACCTGTAGTTCAAAGAGAGCAGATCAGGAAAATACCACTGCTTTATGCAACTAGCTTTAGAAGGGTTTTGAGGTTTTTTTGGAAAATTTTGGTTACCTCCCACCTTTATTCTACACACAGAAACCATTCTGACAGTAATTTTTGTCCATCTCTAAAAACAATCATAGTTTGATGTAAAAAATTTTAAAAAATCCAAACAACATTCAAAATTGATTTAGCTTTTGTACAGCTTTTCACTTTTCCTCTTATGCATACTTGCTTATGAACATTTGGGAAATGCATTTCTGTTGCATTATTGTTTCTGAAATAGATTATTAAACTTTAAGATAAGAGGAGACAACTAGGATTATTTAGTCTGGCATCCCACAAACACAGGACATAGAATTTTTCCATATGGTACCTCTATAAAGACCATATATTGATGTTGAGCTACAACATATTTTAGAAAGACATAATTAATGGACATTCATCACATCCATAGGTAAGCTGTTCCAATAATTAGACACACATTGTAAACAAGTTGTGCCTTGTTTTCATTCTGAATTTGTCTAGTTTCAACTCCTAGCCATTTGATTTCTTTGTCTACTAGATTACAGAGTCCTCTACTCTGAGATATCTTCTCCCCATGCAGAAGGCAGAAGACATATGTATGATTACAATGACCACCTCTGTCTTTATAATCTATGATTCAGTAACATAGTGAATTTCTTTAGCCCTCCCTTGCCAGACAGATTTTACAGACTTTGATTCATTCTTGTACCTATTTTCTGAACCTTTTTCAATTCGTCATCAGCCTTTTTAAAAATGTGGACAACAGAACTAGACACAGTATTTCAATATTTGGCTCCACGTAAATATCTGTTCTTTGTTTGAATGCTCATGTTTCCATGCCAAACAAGGGGATTCACTGGGGGTATGTCTACACTACAAAGTTAATTCGAACTAACAGCCGTTAGTTCGAATTAACTTTCATAGCGTCTATACATACAAACCGCTAGTTCGAACTTATTTCGAACGAGCGGAGCGCTTAATTCGAACTAGGTAAACCTCATTCTACGAGGACTAACGCCTAGTTCGAATTAAGTAGTTCGAATTAAGGGCTGTGTAGCCACTTAATTCGAACTAGTTGGAGGCTAGCCCCTCCCAGCTTGCCCTGGTGGCCACTCTGGGCCAAACCAGGGAAACTTTTCTGCTCCCCTCCCGGCCCCAGAGCCCTTAAAGGGGCATGGGCTGGCTACAGTGCTCATGCCAGTTACAAGCCTGCCAGCACCCAGCCAGCAGACTCTGCACCTGGCACGGCATGAGCCAGCCACCCGCTGCCACCCAGCCCTCCGCCTCTTCCCAGGACCAGGCTGGCGGCTCCCAGGAGCCTGCCCAGGGCCGCAAGAGGCAGGCGCCTGCCTGGTCTAGTGCGGAGATCGTGGACCTCATCGAGGTTTGGGGGAAGGCCTCCAACATCCATGACCTCTGCACTAGGCACAGGAATGTGGCCGTCTAGGGCAGGATAGCTGCCAGCCTGGCCACCAAACGCCACATGCGAACCCAGGAGCAGGTTTGTATGAAAATCAAGTTGGTCCAGTGAGACCCCCGACCCTAAGCCCTGAGCTTAGAACATAAGAACATAAGAACGGCAGTACTGGGTCAGACCAAAGGTTCATCTAGCCCAGTAGCCTGTCTGCCAACAGTGGCCAGCACCAGATACCCCGAGGGGATGGACCGAAGACAATGACCAAGCAATCTGTCTCGTGCCATCCATCTCCAGCCTTCCACAAACAGAGGTGAGGGACACCGTTCCTACCCCCTGGCTAACAGCACTCCATGGACCCAACCTCCATGACTTTATCTAACTTCTCTTTAAACTCTGTTATAGTTCTAGCCTTCACAGCCTCCTGTGGCAAGGAGTTCCACAAGTTGACTATGTGCTGTGTGAAGAAGAACTTTCGCTTATTAGTTTTAAACCTGCTGTCCATTCATTTCATTTGGTGTCCTCTAGTCCTTCTATTATGGGAACTAATGAAGAAATTTTCTTTATTCACCCTCTCCACACCACTCACGCTTTTATAGACGTCTATCATATCACCCCTCAGTCTCTTCTTTTCTCAGCCAAAAAGTCCCAGTCTCTTTAGCCTCTCTTCATACGGGACCTGTTCCAAACCCCTAATCATTGTAGTTGCCCTTTTCTGAACCCTTTCCAAGGCCAAAATATCTTTTTTGAGGTGAGGAGACCACATCTGTACACAGTACTGAAGATACGGAGTACCATAGTTTTAGACTTCCCCTCCTTCTTCTTCCCCTGGCTTCCCCCTTCCAGCTCCCTTCTCCCAGTTTTCCACCTCCCCTCTCCCACACTCTCTCTCCCCCCCTCCCACCTCCTTTTCCCAGTCTCCCCAGAGGTTAATCCCCCCCCCAGGTTTGTTAAATAAAGAGAGTTTCTATTTTTGAACACACGTGTCCTTTATTTTTTACATCAGGAAGGAGGGCTGGGGAGGGGTAAGTGGAAGGAAGTGAGGGAGGAATGGGGCAGGAGCCCCCAGTGGGAAGGACTGGGGTGGCTCTGCGGGCTCCTCGGGGTGGAAGCTCTCCTGCAGGGCCTCCTGGATCCTGACAGCCCCCCGACTGACCCCCCCGGATGGCAGCCTGTGGCAAGTGCAGCCGGGCTGATGGCCGAGTGCTGTGATGTGCCGAGTGTGGGCACTCAGGGCACTCCAAGACAGGACTGCTTTGCTGTCCCTCATCGAGTTAGGCAAGCAAGCAGGGAACCCTGAGAACTGTCTGTCCGGGTTGGGGATTGGGTCCCGTTAAGCACAGCCCTCGGCTAGCCTGAGGCAGCAGCTCCACGCTCTAAGTCCTAACCTGATGCCCTGCCGGCACTGGTTCTGGCCAGCCTTAACTTCGGTTCAGGGTCCACTCAATGTGGACATGCTACTTCGAATTAGCAAAATGCTAATTTGAATTAGTTTTTAGGTCTAGATGCACTAATTCGAATTAGCTTAGTTCAAATTAACTAATTCAAATTAGCTTAGTTCGAATTAGTGCTGTAGTGTAGACATACCCTGTTTGTGGTAGTCTTCTGAAATTGTTTCAGTGAGCCACCCACAGAACAGGAATCACAGTGTGTGACTTTGGTAATGAATCGTACACCAGAAATAGTAAACAAAGAGCAAAAACCCACAGGTGAAAATGTGTTGTAGAAACTGTTCACCAAATGTGTATGAATAAAAAGACAATATACTTGCAAATAAGTAGAAAACTCTCAGATCCTTTATTCTATATTCTTACCAGTTCATATTCACTTTCCCATTAAATGACTTATTTTCCTGGCTCCTTTTTCTGTTATTTTATATGAAACTATTTCTGTGTGAATAAATTCGCTGTTCACTATGTGTTGTTGCGATGGGTTGTACAAACCTCAAACTTTCTTAGCAGTTAATGGGTCAATAGAGCACCTGACTGCCTACTCAAGTGGAGATGATTGGTGGCCTCACAACTGCTGTGGTGTTAAAAGAGCTGTCGAAAAGAAGAGTGGGGTAGATGCCTGAGAAGCTGAGGAGTTACTGGGAACAAAAACCTTTAGCTACGTGAGATGCTTCCCAGAAATCAGTAATTTTCTCAGAAAGAGAAGCTGGTAATTCAGGCATGATGTACCTCTATGTTGTGTTCATTGCCTTTACCATTTGTCTTTTAGTCTTTTCTTTGTAATTTTTTTCTAAAGATTTGCATACGAATGAGATCAAATAACAGGTCTGTAATTGCCTGGATCACTTCTCACACTAACATTAACTATCTTCCAGTCAGATGATACTAGCCCCAAATAGACTTACTAAAAATCCTTCTGCCAGACTAGCATTCTATATATTAGTTCTTCCATTGTTCTGGGATGGAAATTATTTGATCATCCTGATTTGAGTCATTACGCTTTTTCTTTCACTTCTAAGATAAGTCCCATTTCTTGACACTCACTTCCATCACATAGCTCTGTCACAATGGGAGCCAAACATCGAAAGCAACCACCAACAGTCATTAAGTAAAGCCCTTTTTCAACCATTCTTGGCAGAGAATAGAGACAAAATGTAATTCAGGTGACTGGTCAAACAGACCTAGAGCATGGAAAAGTTTCCAAACCCAGAGTAAATTGAATTCCTCCAGAAACAGATGTACAGACTCTGAGACACAATTGGACCCGTTGTCTTCTCAAAGTGATATGAAATCTGTGCTGGTTTCTTGACAAAATATTCTCCCTTCTCTTTACTATCAGTTGTTAGCAATGTGTTGAAAGGGCAGTCAAAGACCCACCTACTCCTTATTTCTGACACTCTTGTGTGTGGGTGGGGGAAATAGCCTTGCAGAGGCAATGCTTCCCTTATGCTATGAGCTCCAAGTGTTGTGTATTATTAGGTAGCCATGTGTGAATACTATTACTCAGGTTCATTGTCACATTTTGCTGTTTTGCATAAAATAATGTTGTTAAATACTCATTCATGTATTCAACCATCTGTTATTAGGTTTCTATACACATCCTACACTAATGATCTCATTTCTAAATGTTTCTCTCAGAAACTCCAGCTAACTCCTTCCTGACATGCTTGTGAGATATAGTCAATCCTCATTCTGCACACTGAATTCCCACTGAAGTCAATGAGAATTTTGCACAAAGTTTTCAAGGTATAATGTGACTAAGGACACATTATTTTAAGAAATAATACATTATGAGCATAGATTAACAAACTGAATAAAGTTTTCAAGAGTATAAGTCTTGATGTAGGATTCAGTAGGACATAATATCTTTGACAGACTATGTTTTTAAAAAAAAATATATTGTGGACTGATAATATTGTATCCTGGATTTTGTATCTGGACTGAAAGCAAAAATAAATTACCATATTGGTCATTTTCTTGTCATTTCATCAGTAGCTCAAATCCCTAGATTATCATCACCTAATGGTAAATCATCTTGGATTCTGCTTGCATTGTGAAATGTTTAACCAGAGCAATAAATCTGATTTGTATAAGAGGAAGCCAGGCCAAGCTGGAGAATGAAAATTCAAAGGTAGGTTGGAAGATGTGTGTGATTAAAATGGAAATATGTTTGTAATAGCTGAGGTGCTGAAGAGCTACAGGATAGAGCTAGTAATTGTCATTTTGTAATTTATGGTAAAAAGCTTGTGTACCAGATGGAGGAGTAATCACAGTCCATAGTGAGAACTGATGTAATAATCAAAATCAGAGAAATGGATTGACGTATTATTAGTAAACATATAATTAATCTGACACAATCCCAAAGATACTTCCTTTCATTCAGGAAGGGCCCATACTGCAAGCTGCTGAGTAGTGCCCGGCAAGATAAAGCTTTAGGATCTAGGCCTGCTTCCACTAAAGCTAAGAGGAAACCTTCCTAAGGATTAGCTCACCCTTTCAAGGAACAGCTCTGCACTGATGGGTGGTTTGAAACACCTAACCAAATTACCTAGTGTGCCAGGAGATTGCATGGACTGCACCATGTTTTACATTCATTTTCTAGTCTGATCACTATAGTAAGATATAAAAAGACCAGGCCCAGAAAGAATATATCAAACACACTAATTGTTAACTGCCAAAAATAAGATGCTAGCACAGAATGCAGAATGAAATGTATTCTTGGTATTTCCATAATAAATATATTATATATTTGTATTTATCAGAGTACATTTACTAAGCATAAATAATCCCAAATACCTACTATTTATCTCCATTACTAATTTATTTTTCCATATTTAATAGGATCAAAGACATTGCCACATTGTTATACTTTATAATCTTAATGTGGGCTCACAGTTGATGGGAAGGAAGACTGCACAAAATACTTAAGGACCAAACAGTTGAGATGTAAACATTTCATGCTCTCATAAACTCACTGAGCCAAATGATCTTGGTGCTTGAACAAGGAGGCAAGAAGGGGATTGTCATGCACTCCAAAGAAATGACAGGCAGAGATGTAAATGTTGTCCTCTCCCTGAAACCCCCCTATGTAATTTCTCATTGTTCTCCCTATGAAAGTTATTGCTGGATTAGAAAATAAATAGTTCTTGCACTGTTGCTTTGGAAGAAAAAGTATTATGTATATAAGTTTTTTAGTGCGGGAAGGTAAGGAAGAAGTACATGATGATATTGTGCTGTTGAAGGAGGGTATAAATTTCTCTTAGTTTTTGCTACTTTAAGATATTTGATTCTGTTAATCCATGCAGAAATGAAGCAGGGAACCTAAAGAAAGAAGCAAAGATATAAAACCTTGTGCAATCATCAGCTAGCTTCTATACCTACATGTGTTATATTGCAGCCCAGTGTACGAACCGCATAGGAGGAAATTTTGAATTTTAGGGGCCATTGAACATAGAATTTTCCCCAGTGCATCTCAATTATAGAAACACATGTGTTAATAACTTTGTGTGCTGAGCCACTGTGAAAACAGAAAATGTTCAATAGTCCTCAAAATTTCTATTTGTTACCTGCAGTGTGTGAACTAATGGTTCTACGCTGGGTGTGAGTATAAAGATCTAAAGCATGTAAAGACATTTATTTGAGGTCTCTTAACAGTTTCCTTGTATTGCCTATCATATATATATATATATATTCCTCAACTTTCAGTTTGTTTGCTTATTTCAGGATTTAATTTGTATTAAACTGGAAGATTTCCCTGGTGTTGCTTGGATCCTTCACTCAATTAATTCAGTTTTGTTTTGTTATGATTTAATAAAATGAAAATGTACGTGCTTCATTTAAATCATTGCTCTGGGGTGGGGCTGTGGATGAGGCTGCAGTATGCAGGCTACCCACGGGAGAGAGGACTACCCTAGCCCTCTCTCACTACAGAGGCTTGGGGTCAGGTAAGAAGTGCCTCTCCACTGCCGCTGAAGCTCTAGTGGGCGCAGCTGGGGGAGAGGTGAAGGCCCAGAATGGAGCAAATGCATCCCTTCCCTCAGACCCAGCACAGAGCTGCTATGGTCAGGGGGGAGGGGTGAGCTCCCCCCCCCCCCCAGTCCCAGTACAGAACTTTGATTCTATGATTCCATGAATAGCCACAGCTGGTAGGGTAGGGCACACAGCAGCAACTCTGTGCTGGAGCCAGGGGGCAAAGGTGCCAATCTGCATGTCCACCTTGAGCCCCTGCCCTCCCTGAGCCTGCCCTGAACCCTCTGTCAACATTTGCTCAGTTATGTCAATTTTGAGGACTGTATTTGGTTTGGTGATTGTCTCTTTTTTGTATGATTTTATAAGAAGCAATCCCATTTCAGGCCCATCCTGTTTTCTCAGATTAATCAAAATGTTCTGTTGTTTTAAGTTATGGAAAGAGAAAGCTGTATATCAAATTTGATAATCATAGCTCTTAATATTTAGGAGGAGTTCTTGAACAAACTAACAGACAAATAAATTCTCCCAAATATATAGTAGATGGAGAGTAAATAGCTTTAAAAGATGTTGGCTAATACCTACATGATATAAAAATAGTACAAGTCTTGTTTGCTTCAGTGATAAAAATGAATATTTTTTTCTCTTTCCAATGAACAAAAAAGGATTTAGTGCTTTAATGTTGTATTCATATTATCTCATTCACACTTCTCTTCTTTCCCCCCTCCAAACCAAAGATAGGGGAAATAAACCCTTTTTTTCCTTGCTCTCTGGGATCTACATTTGTTACTATATGACATATGATTTTAAAAAGAAACCTAGAACAATATAAAATTAGCATGGTATACATAAAATGTATTATAAAATGGCAAGCTGATCATTTTCAATGTAATTATAAATGGGGAATTATCATTGAGTGTGTATGTTTCCAATGGGTTCCTACATGATCTGGCTCTTGGCTATAACTATGCAACAATCTTATCAATTATCTGGAAAAAAAACTTAGAGTAACTGATACAGTTTGCAGGAGCCACCAAAATTGGGAAGAGGTAAATAATGAAGGGGAAAGGTTACTGATATAGTGATCTGGATTGCTTAGTAAACTGGGTACAAGCAAACACGGCTAAATGTAGATGTATACATCTAGTAACAAAGCATGTAGGACACATTTCAGAATAAGGGATTCTATTCTGGGAAGCAGTCTCTCTAAAAAGGGTTGTGGGTTCTGGTGGATAATCAGCTGAAAATGAGTTTGCAGTGTTATCCATGCTGGAATACTGATTCCAGTTTTGGCGTCCAAAAATCAAGAAACACATTGTTAAATTAGAAAGGATTCAGAGAAGAGCCACAAAAATTATTAATCAACAAAATGCACACTCCACCCCCATTTTACATCAATTCAAAAGTTTCAGAGGGTTAGCTGTGTTAGTCTGTAACTGGAAAAACTTAAAAAACAACAGATAGTCTTGCAGCACCTTAGAGACTAACAAAAAATGTAGATGGATTAATGAGCTTTCATATACCCATGAAAGCTCATGATACCATCTACATATGTTGTTAGTCTCTAAGGTGCTGCAAGGCTATTTGTTTTGGGGTTTTTTTTAAGTCTTTTTCTACATCAATTCAGTACATAATTAAACTTTCTTCTGACTGGTACAGTAATATCAGGGTACCACTTCTGGAACTTAGAAGGTAGAGGATGTTTTGAGTTACCTATTCTAGCCGTAAGGAGAGACACCCCACTGAGAGCCACATGACTGAGTTGGAATAATCCCATTTTGTCTAAATTCAAATACAAAGAGTTTCCAAAATACTCTGGTATGATGCACATCAGACATTTTCAACCACAGAGGATCATGCACACCCAAGACCTGTAGAATGATGGGGTAGAATCCTTTCCTGTTTAGTCTTATATGCATTTTAAGGAGGAGGCAAATAACAGGAATATGGTGCCTTTGATGACACCTGCTCAGTGTGGGAACTCTGTTCACTATTAGTTCATTACTAATCTTCACCACATACAGGTGAACCAAAGTTATATTGCCTTGCAAACCTCTTTCAGCACAGAAGCAACAGCTGGATTACAAATGTCATACTTCTTAATCAGTGACTGATAGCAATTTGGAGTGGCCGGCTTCTACGTAGCAATGGTAAACTGCTTTTGGACAGGTATGGCCCCTGTGATCTGTTTTCCCAATGCTGAAGGGTCAGAGCAAGTTCTTAAGACAGTTCCAGAAAGATGGATTTCTTCATAAAGAAGTTCTGGCCCACTGCTGTTTGCCAATAGGTCTGCAAGATGACATAACCCCATGATTCTGTACTAGTTCCACCTCAGAGTTCTGGCCAGCACATTGGGATTTTCCAGTCATTAAAAATTCTAAGCTCTCTCCGCTCTTCCATCTCTGCATGCAGCTCATATGATCTCCTTATCATAATATGGTTCCACATTCTTGTAGTGAGAACTCACTGCCAAAATACCTTCTGCCATGTCTCATGCCATGTGTACCTTTAAACACCACATTCTGGATCCTTGTAAAATAGAAATTGATACAGTGCGGGAGTGTGTTATGGATGGTATATTCAATCAGACCACTGTGGTACTCACTAATCATGTGGGGTGCTTATGTGTGGTATTTACACACCTGTTACCTGGAGTGACCAGACACACAGTTTACCACCCCCCACCCCCCCGTCCGTGAATGTAGGTGCAATGCCTCTGACCTATAAGCTGGTGGCCACATTTATGCCAAGTGTATCAGCAATCTGAGGTTTTGGCTAAAATGTTTCCCCCAAATTAGACTCCTTCCTTCGGGCCAAAATGGCAAACAGTGTGGGATCAGATCCACACCATTAACAAAATGCAACAAATAAAACACCAGGTCGTCCTCGAACGGCTGACACCCTAATTAAGGGGCATACCGGGGTGAGGTGCAGTGCCCCACCACCCCGGGGTGGAATGTAGGGGTCAATTGCAGAAGCACTCTGTATGTGTGAAGTTTGGGGTTGTGAGGCCTGCATTCTCCCCCCTTTCCCATTCCCCTCCCTTTTGCCTACTACTGATGAGCCAGAAGCAAGGCTCTAGGAACATACGCCATTGTAGCAAGAATGAATTGTAGATAAGGGCAGGAACATAACAATCTTGTTTACCTAAATGTACTGATCATGTAAACAAAGTCAAAGAACAATCAGTACAGCTGAGCCATACTGTAACAAGCAATGAGTAACCCCTGGAAATTTTCAAACTGCCACAAACAAGGTAGAGACACAGTATTTAAATCTGCACCAGAGCACAGCAATTTGGACCTCACTGATGAGCTTTGGGTATCAGCGCCTCGGAAGCTGAGACAGTCTCCCACTTCATCTGCAGCTGAAACGGGTTCCCCGGCTAGCAGAAGGGATGTAAGAAATGCCGCTTTTCCTATCATGTTGTTCTTTTAGTTAAGGGGCACAGCTGATAGCTGTCAGGAAATAAACTGCTTGAGTCTGACAGATACCTATGTAGTGTTTTTTGTACTTTGAGAACCCAGTGTCGGACCTGAGACTCACTCTTGCCAGCAACACCCTGTATGGCCTTATCTTCCTGAAAGAGTTACATTAATGCTAGTGTTTAGTATGGATCATTCTGAGTTGGGTTCATGTCACATCAGCAGTTGGAATGAAGGACATGAACAGAAATCAAAAGCATGTCCAGCCAGGATAGATTTACTTTCTTAAGATGTCTAAAGCCACTTCTGTCCATATTGTCAGAGAGGAGGGACAAGCTCTCCCACAACAAACTGAGGGAAAAAATAAGAGTGACTCTGATTAGCCCTGCACTATGAACCATTGGGGTGTGTCTAGACTACATGGCTCCATCAATGGAGCCATGTAAAGTAGTTTACTCGACATAGTCAATGAAGGGGGGATTTAAATAATCCCCGCTTCATTAAAATAAAAATGGCCACTGCGCTGTGCTGACAATCAGCTGATCCAGCACAGCGCGGCAGTCTAGACGCGGAGCGGTCAACAAGGGAAGCCTTTGTCGACCGCTCCTGTAAACCTCGTTTCAAGAGGCTTAAGGAACGGTCAATAAAGGCTTACAGGAATGGTAGACAAAGGCTTCTCTTGTCGACCGCCCTGCGTCTAGACTGCTGCGCTGTGCTGGATCAGCTGTTTGTCGGCACAGCGCAGTGGCCATTTTTATTTTAATGAAGCGGGGATTATTTAAATCCTCTTCATTGACTATGTCAAGTAAACTACTTTACATGTCTCCGTTGATGGAGCCATGTAGTCTAGACGCACCCTAGTATATATACCCAAAAGTCTTCATGTCTCATGTGAGAGAATATAGCACTAGTGAAGATGTAGTACTCAAGTATGATTTAGCAGAGTGGGTGCTCTCACCTCAGGCCACCTTCAGGGATCATATTCAAGTGCTTATCACACAGGTGAACTGCACAGTAAAGACAAGGCCTGTATTTAAAAAGTGGTTTCTGCAATATTTAAGAGATGAAGGAAATGAAATAATTTGGGACCCAAATTTTAAGTTTATTCCTTCCCTCAGGAAGAACATCTTGACAAGGACCCCTTCACTAAGACTTCCCTGTTAGAAGGGTAAAGTGCCTCTTCCACTGTCTAAAATCTGATGGATCTTCCAGGATCCTTGGCTCAGTGGCTGTGTCTAGACTACACGTCCCTGTCGACAGAGAGATGTAGATTATGCATGTCGAAATTGCTAATGAGGCAGGGATTTAAATATCCCACGCTTCATTAGCATAAACATGGCTGCCACTTTTTTTTGAAATGGAGCTTTTTAAAAAAAATGGCAGTCTGGATGTGGATCTTTTGAAAAATAAACCCTTTTTCGAAAGATCCTGTAAATCTCATTTTTGAGGAATACAGGATCTTTCAAAAAAGGGTTTATTTTTCGAAAGATCCACGTCTAGACTGCCGGGTTTTTTTCGAAAAAGCTCCGTTTCAGAAAAAGCAGTGGCCATGTTTATGCTAATGAAGTGCGGGATATTTAAATACCTGCCCCATTAGCAATTTTGATGTGCCTAATCTACATCTCTCTGTCAACAGAGAGATGTAGTCTAGACGTACCCAGTGTGATGAATCCCTGGCTTACTGCAAGGGCAATGCCATCAAACCTGAACCACCAGAGATTCTGGCTGGCCTTCAAGATGGCGTGTGAGGATCGGGTGTAGGAACATCCACAGAAAAGATGATGCAATCTAATATTGATTCAGCATGTACAGATACACCAAAATGAAGAGCTCCTACATGGCCCATCTCTCTGCTATCAAACCTACCACACCAGAAGGGGAAGAGGGAGGAGTGTGTGTGCTAAATTTTACTGAATATCCGAAAGCTTCTGAATTGCTTTGCTGATTGTAACTTGTTCTGTCTTATTTTCCATGTACACTGTAAGTTCGGAGCATGTAAGATGACCAATGATACTTTAATAAGAATAATATGACTCAATACATTTTAAAAAAATAATGGTATAATTTTTATGTTGTTATTTTCATTTATTCTGGAAAAATACACTATAGACCTTGAGCTTCCTGGACTTTTCACTTTGAGAATAGCTTATTTATTTTTCACCTATATTTGTACTGCTTTCCCCCCTTCATATACTGCCATAATTATTATCCTTGCTAAGAATCAGGGCTTATAAATCATCCTACTCTTCCATTTGGAAACTATTTTCCCCTCAGTCCTGTATTAAGCTCTTATCATGAAGGGAAGCTTCCCTTTGTAGAAGCATTAAAGGTAGCATTTGTCAGAGAAGCACCTGAGTCTGTTCCTCACAGCCGGGAAGCTAAAATTGAAAATCTGTGGTGGGATACTCCTTCATTTTAGATTTTGAATTAGGGAGGAATGTCAATGGGGGGAAAAGCAAATCACTTTCATAACATAAAAACAAACACACAAAAAATGGGTAAAAACTCATCTATGTTCACTCCCTGCAAAAATCTTTTCCAGCAACATGTTCACAAGCAAATAGATATGAATAGTTACAAAGCACATTGTTCTAAAATGTTTATAATGTACTATCCATAAGTAAAATAAGGACATAGAATATTTAAAAAAACCTCAAGGCCCTGAAAAGACCATAAGGTCCATGAATTTGGTTTTAGAAATGTAACATAGTTCTCAGTTTAAGCTCTCCAGCTCTAGCTTGTGTTGCCTTCTGATTCTCTACTTAACTAAAAAATCTCTCAGACGATAAACTACCTGTGCAGACTTTATAGCTATAACTATGAGATACTACAGTAAAAAATCTCTTCTGAAAACCAGGACAATTATGTTCCCTACTGCACCTTTTTTATATAAGTTCAGTCAAGTACTCAAAGAGCTCGTGCCATTTGGTGCAGCATGATTCTCTTTTTGTGCATTCAGACTGAGTCTCCTTTACAATATTACCTACACCTAAATGTTGTGTAATATCACTGTCTTCATTGTCTTCCCACAGCTGGAGTGAGACTCCCTGGTCTGTAGTTTTATACATATTACTTTGATCATTACTTAAATGCAGGAAATATATTAGCTATCTTTAGGTCCTCTAGTACTTCTCTATCTATAGTGAACTATCAACAATTTTTTCAACCACAGACTTTCCTGTTTCCTTTATTACTTTCCCACAATGCTTAGTTGTAATTGATCTGCTCCTGGTGTCATAATTCTTTGAATATCACTAATTTCCAACATGAAGTAAGGCCATAATATTTAAAGGAATTTCCATTTTCTTTTCCCTTTGAAAAATGTAACTCTCTCTGTTTGATTTTAGACTTTCATGAATTCTGAGGCAAACATTTCAATCAGACTCTCAGTGACATCAATTCCTTTTCCCGCTAATTATACCCACTCATGTCCCTCTGTGCCATGACTTCTTTTTATGTGTAGCAGAATTTCATACAATGTACGTTTATTTCCTTTGATAATATATGGCTTTGGCTTTCTTCCTCAATTTTTAAATTCTTTTAAGGGTATATTTTGATCTTCCTCCCTTTCCTCCACTCACTTATCCTGTTTAGTGTAATTTATTTATGTATGTGCATACTCTGACTCTGAACTACTCATTTATCTTTGGATTTTTAAAGGGCATCTGCCAGCACCCATTGAAATCAGACACTTCTTAGCACACTCAAGCAGAGATGCTCAAAATATGTAGGCACCAAATGGGACCCAAATTACCTTTGAGTGTCTGAACCTGGAATAAAAGTAATAATCTTGATATAAATATCTAGTACATATGATTATTTTTTCTCATTTTTTTTCTTTTTGGCAGCAACATAGCTTTTTTCCCAAGTTGCTATGAAAATGATAACTTCCTCTCCCCACTCACCAACGCAAGCCAAATCTAAAACTTCCATCTCACAACTGAAATGATTAGTGTTAAAGTCTTTGATGAAAATCTGAAGAAAAACATTATTCACCCAAAATTTCCCTTTTGTGAGAGAGAATTTTTTAACTGGAAATATTTCAATTAAATATTTGAAATTTGCTGAAATAGAGGAACATATAGGTAGTAGTATTAGGTAGTATGAAATACATGATTATGTATTAAATGGAAGAAAAGAATTTGAGCTGCAATGATCACATTGCTGGAGTGGGAATTAAAGATTGAAACTGAAGAGGATTTGAGCTTTGGAAAAGGGGACATTGGCTGAATGAGTAGGATCCATAATTAAAATTGACATACTGAGTTGTGTTCCAGAGTCACAGTCCACTGAAGTTAATGCAAAGGTCTGATAGGATATAGAAAGCTCAGCTACTCCTCACTGATTATTCAGTGACCACTATGGCAGAAAGATGAGTTTCACATTTGCCTAAAAATGATTTCTTCTAGAAAATTGTTTTGTTGGCAAATATCAGCTACAGATAGAACTCAGTCATTGCGCCTACAGGTTTCAATCCTCTTGTCAACATGGCTATTTGCACCGTACCATTCAAACGGAGAGGTGTTCTCTGAGAGAGTCATGTTTTCCCTTGTCATCACTATCTACAGATGTTAGATGCATATTTGAACTTGATTATTTACTGTAAATCTTTCATAAAGCATGCTGTGATATTTCTGTTTGGAGTAGGGTACTACAAATATTTTTATTGCTTCATACAAACATAATAAGCAATGTCTTTAATTGTTTTGCTTTCTGGTATCTGGAATCAGTAATAAACTCCCACACTCAAGACTTGGTCTTTTGATGGAAGATTTTCAAATCACCATCAAAATGTGCTTCAGTAGAGAGCAAAATGTAAAGTAATTTACTAATGAAAATGGCCTTTTCCAAGTCACATCCTTGTCCACTTACTCAAGACTAGCGAGGCAACATTTCTTCATCTATGAACTATTCACACAAAGGCTGCAATACTAATTATACTGCTAACGTTATTTGTTAGTTATCCCTCTTCGGAAGTTTTTAGTTAAAAAAAAAACATGGACATTTTGTCAGCTATAGATTATGACAGGAAGACACAAATACCTCTCTTACCCTCCAGAACTATATATGTCCATACTACACAGTAGTCTAAGAAAAGATGCCCACCTTGTGAATTATTCAAACATAAATGTATTTATGCCTAAGTCTCTGGCAAACAGTAGGGTACTATACATTCAGCAAATTTTACTGTATTTAGATACAAACTTGACAAAATGATTACAAAGTGTTACATGTGAGTTTATTATAAGTAGACATAAAATTGTCTCATTTACAGGTACATTCTAGATTTTAATAACTTTAAGCTTTAAAGAGAAGGCAAGTACTAACTGCATTTATCCAATTGTATGTATAGGTATTTTGCTTTAAATTATATGGAATGTCCCAAAAATGTTTCCAGTGTGATTTCTTGTCTATTGTGTTGTACCATCAGCAAGGAGAGAAAAAAGCCAAGCAATGTTGGCAAGCACTTCTGTAAACTCTCACAAAAAAGGAGGAACCACTCACACAAGCCAGGCTTGAGATATCTAATTTTAACAATCTATTACAATTTGCATTAATTAAGAGCACAGGTGCAAAATATTCCATTCCGTACTGCCCTTACGGGGTTATGCCAAACTGCAAATACAATGATGTCAAGTACCAAAATTACTCTGAACAACAAATATAAATTATCATGTTTGTGTAAATTAACATTTCAGCATAACAACCCACATTCACCAGGTGCAGTCAACATAAAGAAAACAATTTTTTCTAAAATTCAGGCTGTAAATAGGTTCATTCCTGTCACATAAAACATTATGTCCAATTGGTGGAAAGGTGGGAATAATTTGCTCTTTAACCCCCAAGAATAACAAACCTAACTAATAGCATATCGGCCATTGTATTTGTTATACAGAGTGATTTTTTAAACAAGATTCTTTAATGTAAGCCCTCACAAATAAATTATCTTAAATCTAAACAGTCCAGATTTTGTGGTGCACTGAAGAAAAGTAGGGTGAGCAGGGAGCTAGTTACCGTTGTCTGATTCTCCTCAGAGATGCAGCAATTTGGGAACTGCTTTAATCTGCATCAGTTAAGGAGATAGCCAGAGAGAAATGAGGCTGCTCCTCCTAATGCCCTATTCTACCTGATAACTAGGCTGAAGAAAAGAAGGCATAGAGATACTGGCTTTGTTCTACACTCATTAAGGACTCACCTATGTACAGATATAGATGGGCTGTGGACCATCTCTGCTTCCTTTCTGCTACTCAGGAAATGCAGGTAGTGTGGAGAACATTTGAGCCACAGGGCATGGGATGGCATCTTTTGTTGAAAACAGAGTTCTGCACAAGACAAGGACAGTTAGTGGTCAGGGTTCTTTGAACTTGGGTAAGAGCCAAAGGAAAGACCAATTAGAGAAAATAGACAAATGAAAAAGGGAAATGGGCCAGAGCCCCTCATTTATTTCTTTTTCCTGTTCCCTTTTCGTAATTGTCATTTATCTGTAAATTTTTGAGCTCTTCTTTCTTCCACACAATCAGTTATTTCCCAAACTCTCCATAAAATCAGCACCACAAAAAGAAAATCTGCCTCCATTGAACTCAATGGGTGTTTTTTCAATTGCCTTCATTGGAGCCAGCGTTGTACCCATTGCTACTTAACCCAGAATACTTGAGAACATGCACCATGATCAGCGGCATCTCCAGCAGAAGCAGCTGATTAGTTATCACTATCTGTGGTGATCCTAAAGGCTTCACTATTCCATCCAAGAATGCCTCCATCCATCCACTAATAAAGCAACTGGAATCACATAATACATATTCCCCAAAATAGAAGTAGTATGATCCAAAACACTTGCTGTTGCCCATCCCTCCCTGACTGGAGAGGAGCACTAGCTAAGGTATGACCTTGATCCTAAGGTTTGAGTTTCTGATTCGAAGTCTGAAAGCCCTGAATTCTGTTCCTGGCTCCCTTTTGCCTCAGTTTACTTGTCTATAAATATTTACTTTCTCATCTGAAGAAGAGGTCTAGGTAAGCTTGAAAGCTTGTCTCTCTCTCACCAATCAAACCCAGTCCAATAATAGATATTAGCTCACCTACTTTGTCACTCTGATATCCTGGGACTAACCACACTTCTTACCTCTTTATGTAGCTGACAAAGTTATGTCTCACGCATCACTTTGTTCAAATGAGGCCAGATTTTTCATTCACTCATCAGCCACATTCAGCACTAGGTTTTCTGAAAAGCTGAGTTCCCATTTAGGTACTGAAATATGGCAAGGTATTCATAAGTGCCAAGCACACAATGGGTTCTATTCTGACACTTCTGGCCACATTTTCAAAATGCCTCTGCAATTAACATGATGATCACTTCTAAAAATCAGGCCTTGCTTGTAGGTGTTGTGCTCTTTTGAGAATTCTGACCTTTATGAATTATATGGGTGTTAAAAAATGAAGCAATAACAGGAGACGGCGAATGGATAAATTAACTCTTAGGGTATGTCTACACTCCTCATTCCACAAGGAGTAACAGTTAATCCAAACTAAGGACTTAGTTCGGATTAACTTTAAACTGCTGCGTGTAGCCGCGGGCAGTTCGTTCGAACTAAGGGGGATTTAAAAATGGCGGCTGGACGGGAACATGCAAATAAAGCCCGGGATATTTAAATCCCAGGCTTCATTTGCAACTCCGGTTGCCTGATTTGCCTACCTAGCTTGAATTAACGAGCTAGTGTAGACATATCCTTATAGATTCTGCCTGATTATTTGTGGATTGGCAAATGTTGAGATGGCAGATAAGGAAGGAGCCAAGAAAAAGATGTTACTGCACATTTCCAGGGATAATATTTCTGGTTGCAGAAGAGGCAGTAGAGGAGGAGATAACAATGATATCTTGAGCCCGGAGGTAGAGAGTTCTTATAGCTCTCATGAAGTATCATTAAAGCATCATGAGGCAGCAGCAGTGGAAGACATATTTTAAGTAAGAGCTTGTGTGGGGAGCTTCTGGCAAGGAATAAATTAAACTGTTCCCAAGGCTATGACTATTCTGTGATTAAATGTTTGTTTCCTTTTTTAAAGTCATAACTCCTAACAAAATAGAATATCCCTTTAAACTCACCACAATTATTATTGCTTTAAAAATACTTTAGCAAGAAAAAATACCTCTCTAGATAGACACTTACACAAGAAATTATGTTTCTTGGATAGTCCCAAGACAAATTCTTCTTGACAAATCCCCAAATAGGTGGATCTCTCTGTGAGCTTTTAAAGTGCGACTTTTATAAACTGTAAGACCCACGCAGCCCTGAGATCTACTATAACCCCCGTTACACCAACTCATTTATGCAAAATAATACCCCATATAAAGCAAGATCCAGTTGCTTTCTCAGAGTGCATGTACACAGCAAGGCTTAACCCCCAAAAAGCTATGCAAATTGAGCTACATCAATTGCTTATTTCGAAATTGGGAGAATCTACACAGCACTTATTTTGAAATAGAGCACTCTTCCTCTTAGGATGTGTCTAGACTATGGGGTTTTTTCGAAAAAAAGTGGCCTTTTTTTGAAAAAACTTCACCTGTGTCTAGACTGCTGCTGCATTCTTTTGAAATTAAATTGAAAGAACGCGGCAGTTTTTTCGACTGCGGAAAACCTCATTTTACAAGGAATAATGCCTTTTTTCGAAAGTGCTCTTGTGAAAAAAGGCATTATTGAACACAAACAGGGCTTTTTTGAAAGAGAGATCCAGACTGCCTGTGTGCTCTCTTTTGAAAAAGCTGCTTGCTTTTTCAAAAGAAGTGGTTGCAGTCTATACCTTCTATTTCAAAAGTGGCTTTTCGAAAGATTCTTTTGAAAAAAGTCTATTTCGAAAGAGGCTTGTAGTCTAGACGTACCCTTACTTCCCTTACTTCTTGTACAATGAGGGTTACAGGAGTCAGAGTAAAAAGTCCTTCAGCTTGACAGTATCCAACTGACTATGTATGGGTGTATTCTGTGGACTGCCATTCAATTTGGCTATGTCTACACTACAAAGTTATTTCAAAATAAATTATTTTGAAATATTAACTCCCAAAATAACTATTTCAAAATAATGCATCCACACTACAAATCCCCATCATAATAGCACAGACTTATATCAGATTAGCACAGTGACACTCATTGGAGCCTTACTAGCATTTAGGGCACCCTGAAAGTGTAATCACCCCCAGGCAGATTTGAACCTGGGATTAATGGGGTTTAGTGCAGGAACTTCTACAGCTTCAGCTATAAAGTCAGCTGCCTAGCAGCTTAGGCTGTAGAGCTCCCTCATTCTTATCTTTCACTGTAAGAGGTCTAAGTGCTACTATATGGAAGAGTGAACCCATGTGGGTTACAGAAGCACTCCAGGGAGGGCATCAGGACAGAAGTCACTTCCTGTAGCTGCTGCCTGAGGCTATCTAAAGCTTGTGCCTCAGAGAGGGACTCCTCTCTACAGCCATGTCTCAGACTCTTCACTTTTGCCTACCTCCTTGAGAGACAGCAACACCACATCATGAGCTCTGATTGCAATTGAGGATGCCACAGCACTTCTAGCATGGAGCCAGACCTGCTGCAAAGCAGTTACTGGCTCTTAGACCTGCTGCTGCAACTCCTGGCACAATTTATGCAGGCTGCCCTTGTGGCACTGTTTGAGGACGATGACCAGCCTGGAATAGGTGACCCCCTCATGCAGACCTGGGTGCTTCTTATGCACCACATTCCCTACCATCCTCCCCTGCACACCACACACAGTCTCTTCTTTTCTTTCAGAAAAACTAAAGTGAGTATTCAGCTGATGCTGAACTATTGCTGTCTGAGATAATTGTAGAAAATTTGGCTACAGCTGAGTCACAGTAATAGGACTGTACCTCTCTGTGTGTGCTGTGGTGCATTATAAGCAGTGAAAGGTGAGTAAATAAAGATATTTCTGATGTCTACATTTTGTAACTACAGTACTTATATGGCCCCCATTACCTGAATACCTTATAATTGTTAATGTAGTTTTATCCTACAAATCATGATGAGGTAGGACAGTACTATTAACCTCATTTTACAGATGGGAAATTGAGGCATAGAAATACAAATTGATATGCCCAAAAGTCATACAGGAAGTCAGTGGCAGTACAGGAAACTGAACTTACATTTTCATATTCTAAGATAATAGCCTAATCCCTGGCTAAGCAGTTCACTCTGAGGGCAACTCCACATTTAAAACACTACAGAAGCACAGATACAGCTGTGCCACTGAAGCTCTTCAGTCTAAACATTGCATACACAGATGGGAATGGCTTTCCCGCCAGTGTAGGTCATCCATTTTTTTGAAAGGGGGTAAGCAGTTTGACAGAAGAACTATCCTTTTACGGCCTCCTGCTACAAGACAGGCCCAAAAAAGAAAATAACAGAACACCACTGGCCATCACTTACAGTTCCCAGCTAAAACCTCTCCAATGCATCATCAGTGATCTACAGCCCATCCTGGACAATGATCCCTCGCTCTCACAGACCAGTCCTCACCTACAGACAGCCTGTCAACCTGAAGCAAATTCTCTCCAGCAACTATAACTCTAACTGAGGAACCAATCCCTGCAGCAAACCTCAGTGCCAACTCTGCCCACATGTCTACACTAGTGACACTATTACAGGACCTGACCACATCAGCCAGACCACCACAGGCTCATTCACCTGCACATCTACCAATGTAATATATGCCATCACGTGCCAGCAATGCCCCTCTGCCATATACATTGGTTAAACTGGACAGTCCCTATGTAAAAGAATAAAGGGACACAAATCAGATATCAGGAATGGTAACATACAAAAACCTGTAGGAAAACACTTTTTTATTCTCACTGGATACATAGTAGCAGATTTAAAAGTAGCCATCCTGCAACAAAAAAACTTCCAAAACAGACTTCAAAGAGAAACTGCAGAGCTTCAATTCATTTGCAAATTTGACATTATCAGTTTAGGATTAAACAAAGCCTGTGAATGGCTAGCCAACTACAAAAGCAGTTTCTCCTCTCGGGCTACGCCTAGACTACTTCCCTCTGTCGGCAGAGGGATGTAAATGAAGCACTTCGAAAGTGCAAATGAAGCCGGAATTTAAATATCTCATGCTTCATTTGCATAATCATGTAATGGCGCTCTTTCGAAAAAGCGCTATTTCAAAATTGAAACCGCAGTCTAGACGCGGCTCTTTCGAAAATGGGGCGCTTTTTCAAAAGATCCTGTAAACCTCAAAAAATGAGATTTGTTTTTTCTTCCTCATACCCGGGGGGGGAGGCTTTTTGTCACTTTAAAGTTTGTACCTTCCACCAACAGAAATTGGTCAATATCACCTCCATCTAGCTTGCTTTCTCAGATTTGCTCTGGAACTCAATAAAAAAATAAACAGAAAAGTCCATATTATCCCTTTACCTCTCAGTTTTACCATCTTCTTTTTTTGTTTTTTGTTTTCTTATCACCCCAACCCTCAGCCCACTTATTGAAACTTCAAATGCAAACACAGGAACAACACACACAGTTTCCATCTATGCTCTTAAGCAGGAGTGGATACTTTTCTATGTTTCTAATGTTCTTCCAAGTATGATCCTCATGTGTTTGGTAATAACGTGAAATCATGCTAATCTCTGACACAGCAGGTTTTTGATAGCTCTGTAAAAATCTGAACCTCATTGCCTCAGGCAAGGTGACAGGGATAATCACCTGCTATAATTCATGTTTAATACCTGAATGCCAGAGAGGAATCATAGTATGTCCTTGATCCAAAAATCTCAACTGTGTTATATCATCCTCTTTCTAAAATATGGTTGAAAATTGCTAGATTTAGTCCAGCTCGCAGCATTTTTGTCAGCATAAAAAACCATATTTCAAATATGGTAATGCAAAATACATATTTTACAGTTTCTTTAAATCTTGTAAACCCTCTTCTAAAGCCTAAAGGTTTGAGGGAGATTTCTTTATCACTTTGCTTGTCAAGACAATTGGCGTCAGATGGGGAAGCATTTGGCTTTCGATATAGTATGAAGTATCTTCATGCTTTACTTTTATAATCTGTTTTACTCTTCTGGAGGATTTGCACACACTGCAGTTTATAACACTTAGCTTTAAAGGAAGCCCTTTAAACTGGGAATTATGATGAAAGGACAGACATCCCTTAAAAGGCTACAAAAATAATATGTTCACGTATTTTATATATATATATATATATATATATATATATATAAAATCAATCCTTGGGAGATGCTTCTTTTATAATATTCTAGAAGACCCCAAATGTTACAAGGTTGATCTTTCTTTTGGCTTCATTTTGAATTTATTGAATTGGATTGAACTTCCCAAAGCACACACTGCTCCACACCTCATTCTTTCGAAACAACACCATATTCTTATTACCTTTAAAATATTTACAATTGCAACTTCTTATTATTGGTGAGGATGTTTCTTTTTCTAATGCTCTCCTCTTAATTTTTCCCACACATGAAAGCATTTAACTCCTCATCCTGGCATTTTACCAGACAAAATATAGAATAGGACTGGGAAAATGACTTTGAGCATATGTAGGATAGACCATGAGCTCATGTCTGTGTGACTCCTATATAATGGTGTTTACCAACCCACAGCTGCACATCACCAGCTTGAGTTCAAATATTGCAGCACCATCAATTTGCACATGGATGATATAACAGAAAGCTGATTGCATAAGGAAGGACCCAGCAGCAATTTGATATCCTTTTATTCTGTTTGTTGATACCCACAGTACAGGAGAAGTAGAACAGTACAGGAGAAGTAGAACACCAAATACTTCTCTATGGAGCCAACTCTGTAATGCCCATATGGATGTTCCTCCTATTTTCTATGCAACATCATCATATGTACATCAGAATCTCAACAATACATCATTATTTTCAGAATTTTTGGATCTATGGAATTAAACCATAATCCCAAATGTAAAACAAAGGTTGTAGGAGTTCATCCTCTTGTAAACTGCAATTCATGGGCTCCTTCATTTAATTACTGGATATTCCTTCATTTTCATGTACTTAAATGAGAAAATTGGCTCAATTTTTTTTCTTGTTTGAAATTATATGTTTTCAAGATCAATTTGACATACACACAAAATGCCCAGTTGAATCAGAGAGGGGGGACTTTTTTTAAGGGAAAAATCATTGTATGGAAACATATAAGCTTGTACCAAACTTTTTCAGGTCTAGGATGGAAGCTGTGGAGAAAATGACAGAAACAAATCACCCAAAATTATCCAAGATTCCAGGATTTAGAAAATTCACCCAAGAGTTCCAAATTAAAGATTCTGGTTTGAATTAGGCAGCTTGCAGACTAAAAACTGCAGCTAACACAATCACAGCTGCACACTTATGTATAGCATCTTCACCACCATGTACCTGACTGCCATGTTTTCCATAAAAATGAAACATGTAACCTACTTTTAACTTTTAGGCACCCCTGGAAAACTAGTGACCCTAGACATATGCCTGTGGTACCTAACTGAATATCCTGCACAGCAGACAATCCAAATGCTGCAACCACTGAATTTTTATGATGGCATGTAGTTTTCCTCTATTTTTTATTTTTTATTTCAAGGCTTCAATTTTGTTCCAGTGCAGAATGAAATCAGATGCTGAAACCTTTTTTTGTGAAACTGAATTATTTTTTCCCAGACCAGGTCTAATTTGTGCCTACTTCTGAGAAACAATTTGGGCCTCTTGGACTCACTGGGTGCATCTACACTACACCCAGAGCTCAAAATAAGCTATGCAATTTGAGCTACACAAATTGAGTAGCTTATTTCGAGTTAATTAATAAGCTAATTTTGAAATAGCTTATTTTGAAATTTGGCGCTGTCTACACAGCGCTTATTTTGAAATAAATTGCTATTCTGAAACACCCCTTACTCCCTTGTGGAATGAGGTTTACAGGGAAGTCGGAATAGTGATCCATTTATATTTTGAAATAATGGGTGCGCGCAAAAGACATGGGCGCTGCAGTGTAGACATAGCCATTCTGTAGTAGCTAGCTCTGGAAGCTGAAGAAAGAAGTTCAGGGATTCTTCTCAAAGGATATATTTTTTGTTTTCAAGGTATTTGCTGTGGGTAAAAATTAATTTCCCAGAAAAATGTCTGATATCTTTCCACAGTAAAAACATTAAAAACATATTTTCTGAAACTGAAATTTTGTAAAGTGTTGAAACTTCCTTTTGTTTTCATGGAAAAAGTTAAAAAGCACTGGACAAGACCATTCATGATTTTTGCCTTATTTACCAATTGAGAGGATTGTGCGTTTACATAGGATTAATGCATAACCTTTCCCAGAATAGCTATTTTTCTATGAACGGTAGTTTTCCCCTCTCCAAAACTGAAATTTTTTACATGATATCGACAAGTAAAGTTGCTCATGATTATGTGCAAAGGCTTCTCAGAACTCAAACCATCTGCATTATCTAATGCAAACACCATTAATATAATCAACAATAATCAATATAATTACAATTGCTATCTTAAAAACAAAGTTATTTGTCAAAATTAAGAGCAGAAGGGAGATTAATAATTCCTATCAGTGACAAACATATTTTGCATTCCCTTACTTAGTGGATCTAAAATGGCTGCTTTTTTCAAAGGGGACCAAAAGGACAAACACTAACTATGACTGAAAATGACATTGATTACATACAATTACAAACCACATTGATTCTAAAAATAATGAAAGGACTCAGTTAAAGGATGAAAGTTCCAACTGATTGCCTTATTCTTCTGTTTCCACTGTCTTCTTTACAGCGAGTGAAAATCATCCATGCTTATACTGGTAGGAAAAGTATCAAGCACCATTTAAAATCCACATAAGCCATGTTTTTGAGGCCTTTAGTGGCATTTAAGTTGTTCATAGTTTTTGTATTGGTTGTTTTCACATGGGCTGAATTTTATCCAATCTGATCTTCTCCAGACCAACTAATAATATTAAGCTTATCAGGATCAGAGAAATTTCCGATCTTTGACTTTTGTCCTTCTAACCTTAAATAAACACTCATCTATGTATTCTGGTGTTAAATTAGGTAACAGAGATCCTGTTGTTTACAGATATCCTATTGATATCTGTAAACAACAAGATAGCTTCCTTTTCTAATTAACCTTAACATTTCTATCCCTTTTTATTTGGATTCCTCCATGTCTTCCTTATTGTACAGAAGTAAATTGGTATACACTGTAGTAAGGACAATGTTATACATCCATGCCTTGTCACTATCTCTTTCTCACTGAGCTGTGTATGTGTATGTATGTTCAGATGTCTTTATAAATGTCCGCAACAACAGTTCCTTTTCATATATCAAGTCTAAAGAATAAAGAGCCCTTAAGAAAATAGATTCATGATTTGTTCAATTACCTTTATCTCATCAAGTTTTTATGATTGTTTACTGAAATGAATCATTGTATTTTGCATTCCAGGGAAGTGTTGATTAATATCAAGTGGAAAATGTATGTAGTAATGATGGAAGCTTTTATTTAATGGACTATGACCATTCATCATGAATATACTGTGTGCTAACAGCTTGTTTAGGTTTGTCAGAAAAAGTAAGACTACTCGTCTTCTTTATATTCTTATTGAGGACGAATATAAAAATTTACATCTTTGTTTATAACTTCCTTCCAGTGAAATAAAGTGGTACTCCTACTAATATATAAAATGAATGACGAATTTATAATTAAAAGACAGTAAGATAAAAACATATAAGACCACCTTTGTAATTAAACCTTTCATATCTTAAAGCATCTATCATTGTGTAATTAGATACTTAATAACAGTTGTCTAAAAGCTTGGCGGGACATTTTTATGGGTCAAAATTGGCATTTTGATATTTAAATGTACCCCCCATTTAGTGACACACTATTATGCACTATTATGTTCATTACATAGGGTGTGTCTAGACTACAAGGTTTTGTCGACAAAAGTGGATTTTTGTTGACAAAACTATACCTGCTTCCACACTGCTGTCGAGTTCTGTCGACATAACATTGACATAACTCAGCAGTTTTGTTGATGGCTGTAAACCTCATTCTACGAGGAATAACGCCTTTGTTGACAGAGTTCTGTCGACAAAAGGTAAGTGTGGACACAGGGGAGAAGTTATGTCAACAGAAAAGGCCTCCAGGAAGAACCCCTGGTGGACACTCCTGCCACAGCTTTCAACTCTATTGTTCCTGCCTGCAGCCATCTTTAAAAGGCACAGGCACCCAGGATCAGCACTCTGGCAGCAAGCCAGCTCCAGAGTGGACCCAGACTGCGCAACTTCTGGGCTACAGGGAGGCCGTGGCTGTGGGCCAGGCCACACCATGCCTTACTGAGACGCACATGAGCATCCTCTGACCCTAGGACAGGCACTGACTGCTGACGAGAAGGAGGGCATGCCCTCTCAGGGAAAGGGTGAGCATGCATGACTGACGACTTTTCCGCCACAGCTGGACCAGCTGACCAGGAGGGGGCGCCACACCTGCCCCACGACCCAGACAGCCACAGGGAACTCGTCGGCACTGGTGCACCTACTTAGACCTGGTGCGCCAGCACGCTGCAGTCCTGCAAAGGATGCAGGACTCCATGGAGAGGAGGCTGGAGGCAGAGGCCGAGTGGCACCAGTAGTTGCTGGCTGAATTCGCCCAGCAGTGCAGGGACATCTGCACAGCAATCCGAGAGGCCATGGCCTTCCCCGGTCCTGTGCCTGGTCCTGCCCCTCCTCCTCAGCCTGTCCCCCCCCCCCCAGCCCCTGCCATCCCAGACCCAGGTCCAGCCCCACCTCCTGCCCAGCCCCCTGCTGTGGCAGCCCACACGTGCAGCCGGATGCGACAAGGCCTCCGGAGCCAAACTGCCAGGGGTTATTCCTCCAGGCAGCCCCCTCAGCCCTGAGCTTCCCTCCCCCCTTCCTGGTTGACATTCCCCATTCCCACCAGTGAACTGAGGGACGCTCTTTACTTTGTTTATAAACAGTTTATTTTCTAAGAAAAAAAGAGTTTCTTATTTTCTCTGAACAAAAGAGTTATTTATTTTATTTATACCAAAAGCAACAGTGAAATAAACTGGACAAAAGTTTTCACCACCACCTGTCTCTCTTCTCAGTGTGTGAGGAATGAGTAGAATGTGTGACTGTGGGTCCAGGAGGGGTTTTGGAGAGGAAGGCACTGGGAGCATGGGGCAATCCCACATTTTGAAGGCCCTGGGGAAACTCAGCGGCCTCCTTGGGAGAATTGCTCCCTCAGGACTTCTCGGATTTGAAGTCCCGACTGGTGGGCTTGCCGGATGGCAGCTGTCCAGGGCTGCTCAAACTGCCTCCCCTCCATCTCAGCCTGTGTCCTCCATGCAGGGAGGAAGGCCTCCCCTTTCCTCTCCACGAGGTTGTGCAACACACAGCATGCTGCAACCACATTGGGGATGTTGTGTTCCCCCATGTCCAGCCGAGTGAGAAGGCATCTAAACCTGCCCTTCAGACGGCCAAAGGTGCACTCCACCTGGTAGCGAGCCCGATTCAGGCGGGCGTTAAAGAGTTCCCTGCTCACATCCAGGTGGCCGATGTAGGGCTTCATGATGGCGGGCCACAAATGGGTGTCCTGGCATTGCAGGGCAGGGGCGAGCCAGACACAGAGCTCCCGGAAGGTGGCCTTCCGCATCCAGAAGTTTCGGAGCCACTAGTCGTCATCCCACTGCTGCAGCACTAGCCGGTCCCATCAGTCAGAACTGGTGTCCAGCCTCCAAACTCACCTCTCCATAAATAAGTTCAGGGGCAAGGGCAGCAGGGCGGCAGCCTGAGCGAGGGGCTCAAAGCTGGGCTCAGAATCCAGTTCTGCCGCCAAGGTCATCATGCTCTCCCGAGCATGCAGCAGAACTTCCAGCAGCACGGTGTGGGGCCATCACCTGCCCAGGGGCAGCTCAGGCTCCATGGCCAAAAAAGCCAAAATAACACACAAACAAAAGAACAAAAGCAACAAACAAAAGAACAAAAATACAAACAAACAAAAAACCAAAAAAGCCAAAACCCAAACAAACACACAAGCAAACAGACAAACCAGAAAATAAACTGCTGTGGTGTCTGAGAAAGCAGGGCAACCAGAGCCAAAAAAACTGCAGAGCTTTGCTTTCCCTCTAGGAGGTAGGCAAGCCAGAAGCAGAAGCAGAGCAATGGCTGTCCAGGAGGATCCCTTTAAGCACGCGTCTCTGCAGAGAGCATGCAGCAGTGCCTGGGCTTTAAGGCTGCCCCTGTGACCTTCCAGAAGCACTTCCGGGTGCCTTCTTCTGTCGACAGAGCGTCCCGCAGTCCGGACGCTCTTTGTCTACAAAGCTGATTGCTTTGTTGACAAAGCAAAGTAGTCTGGACACTCTTTGTCAATAGAAGTTTTGTTGACAGAATCTGTCGACAAAACTTCTGTCAATGGAAGCCTGTAGTCTAGATGTACCCATAGTGAACAAAGATGTTAGCTTCTGAATACCCAGGGTACGTCTAGATTATAGGCTTTTGTCAACAGAAGTTTTGTCAGCAGATACTGTTGACAAAGCTTCTGTCGACAAAGAACGTCTAGACTACATCCAGTTCTGTCAACAAAGCAAAACGCTTTGTCGACATGACAGTGTAGAAGCAAAGGACAGTGTAGATGCAATAATGCCTTCTGTCGACAGAACTCTGTCATCAAAAGGCATTATTCCTCGTAGAATGAGGTTTACAGCCGTTGACAAAACTTCTGAGTTCTGTCGACGTTATGTCGACAGAACTCAGTGGCAGTGTAGACGCAGGTATAGTTTTGTCAACAAAAGTCCACTTCCGTCAACAAAACCCTGTAGTCTAGACATACCCTCAGTGACTGGATACATCACCAAACTTGGCATTATATGCCTTCCCCCCCCCAAAAAAGTAAGAGATCATGCAACTTAAACCTAGAAAATTCTCCTTTAAATGTCATTTGAGCTGTAAAATTCCCCACAAATTTATGACATGTAATATTTTTCTTTTATGGTTTTTGAATTTGTTCAGATGTTTATGGCTTTCCAAATCTTTTAAAAAAAAATTACAGGTGCTCCACAAACCACCATATTTGACTATATATTTTTGTTCTCTTTGACATTTTGATAACCTTATTTCCATTATATTGAAATAGCAAATTTACATTAATTAAGCTCTTTATAATTTTATTTTTTCAGGTCAAAATTTTCTTTGAAGTAAATTAAGAAACAAATTATTTTTTCTGAAAACTCTAGCTCATTTACAACTCATTTATATTTTCTAACTTAGTGGCATTGAATAACATACTTCAGCCTTCAAAATATATAAAATGCTTCTGAGCATTTCATGTATCTTTAATATAGGTGAAAACACTGTTTACTGCAGTGGTTGTTAATGTTTCAGAAAGATGAAATGATTCTTACTGATTATTTCTGAAAGCTCGCCTTCTATTGGCTAATATTTTGCCATTCAAATTCTCTTTATTCGGATGATGAATAAACATTTTAAACATACATAATGTCATGTGCTCTAAACGTGAATACAAATGGCTGTAAAAGATATTTAACACAATATGTCCTGGATTTTCAACTGCATATGCCATTTATTATTATTATTATTATTATTATTATGTCTTCATGTTTAACTATTTAGCACAAGCAAGCTAGGAAGCAAGGAACAGAAGAAAATATTTGTTCAGTTACTTAACTTTTCGAACCTCATGTAATGTTAGGCTTGTGATCTGGGACACATCTGGGGCTCTAGGTGTATTTACTTTCTATACAAACATAATAATGGACATACTTGAGCAAAGTAATTGTCCATTAGCCCAATATCCTGTCTTTCTGTCTGCCAGTGATGCTTCAGAGTGAATGAACAGAAGAGAGCACTTCTGAGTTGTCCATTCCCAGCTTCTGGCAGTTGGAGGTTTAGGGACACCTAGAGCATGCAATTACAACCTTGATCATATTGGCTACTAGCCTATTGACTTATTCTCCATGAACTTCTCTAATTATTTTTTTGAACCCAGTTATACTTTAGGCCTTCACAGTATACCATGGCAAACAATCTCCAGAGATTGACTGAGCATTATGGGTCGAAATATTTGCTTTTGTTTTAAACTGGCTGTCCCATAGCTTCATGAGATGACCTTGGTTCTTGTGTTAATGGATAAATAACACTTACCTATTCACTTTTTACATAATATTTATGATTTTAGAGACCTCTATTAAATTCCTATTTTAGTCATCTCTTTTCTAAAATGCACAATCCCAGTCTTTTTTAATTTCTCCTCTTCTGGAAGGTTTTCCATACCACCTAATCTTTTTCATTTCCTTTCTCTCTATTTTTTTTTTTCAAATTCTAATGTTTGAGATGGGGTCTTGTTTGAGATGGGGTGACCAGACATGCATCAAGGCTTGCCACTGATAAAAATGAGTTTACATATGTTATATGTAGGTTATATATGTGTTTTCAGTGGAAGCAGTATCGGGTCCTTGTATTTATTAGGTATAACAGAAATGTCTTCACCAGGTATGCAAGTAAACATTGTTAATATTACTGAAAATACTATAAAGATATAGTTCATGCTGTGGCACTACTGCTGAAAAATATGTTTGTAACTGATAAGATTGAAATATGCAAATGTAATCTAAAGTCGATCACATCTTTGAACAACAAAAGTACATGCACATGAAAAAAGTGGAGAGTCTTGCAATGGGCAAGAAAGTTTTGAAAATCAGGCTCAGTCTGAACTATGGCAACAAAGAATGACAGCCCTCTGTCTAGTTTGAGACAGGACTCTGTAAGCTGTAGCATTTCCACTGGGATACATTGTATCTCAGGTAACCAAGCCTAGCTCATTTATAGAAAAGAAACAGAACATTGAAATGCATCCAGAATGGGACTGGTAGCTGTTGTAGAATACTGGTATGTAATGTACACTCATCAGTGCACCCTCCATCAAGGAATTCTTGATCTAATCACACCCTAGATCAATGTGGCTATTCCTGCATCTGTGGATAAAAATAGAGGTTCCTGACCAACAAAGTATGAAAGAATGTATTTCTGACCATTTTTACGAGCAGTGTGTAGATTCCAATTACTTTGATCACATGTGAAGACATGCCTTCCTGCAAGGCTACATTGTCACAATTAAAATAAGTTGGAAAATGGAGAGTGAAAGGAAGGAAGGAAGGAAGATTTTAAAATGAAAACATTTTAATTCAGAAATGTTATTGCCATGCCTCATAAAAGTTGTAGTCCAGGTACCTCATCCTCTTGCTCTTCTCTGCAGGTTAGACTACATCTCCCATGATGCATCATACTCTCTCCTCTTGGTGACTCATAAAGGCTAAAGAGTCTCATGGGTAGCCATGTTAATCTGTAACTTTTAAAGCAATGAGTAGTCCTATGGCACCTTAGAGACTGCCAAAACCTTAACCTTAGGGACTATATTTAGCATCATGAGCTTTCATGGGCAAAACCCACTTCTTCAGATGAGCTGGAGTGGAAATAACAGGAACGTAGAATTTTTAGCAGTAAAAGAAGGGAAGAAACAAAAAGGGTAAGTTTCAATTGTAGTACAGGTTGTACTTCCCTTAACCAGGACTCTAGTCCAGCAACATCTGTGGTCCAGCAGGGTCCTGGCACCAGCCACGGAGCTCCAGCTCAGGGAGCCACAGCCAGGCAGGCAGTAGTGGGGCTGAGCTGGAGCCATAACTGGAGGCAGTGATTCAGCATGGGCCTGAGGGAAAGGACCTCCTCTGGTCTGGCAAATCCTCTTGCTCAAGACCGGTCAGGTCCTGAGGGTGCCGGACCAGGGAGGTCCAAAGAATACTGGTGCTAATGAGGCTAATTGAGTGGGCTGGTAGTGTCCCATACTTAGCTTTTGATGTAAATGAGGTATTAAATACAAGGAAGGCTAAAGAGTTAACATAACCCAGTGTCCAACATTATTCATTTTTTTAAATTGGGATTTAGCGCACAAAAACCTTAGACTGCTTAGTGCAACAGCACACATATCATTAAAATACTATTTAACTATATGTTAAAAATACAGAAAAGAACAGGAGGAAGAGGTGTAGAGGGTAAAGTTTAACACATTTTCCTTTCCTTTTATCTGGAGAAAGTCTTCGGAAGCAAAAAAACAATAACAACAAAATAACCTTTTCTGACAGTCTTTTAGATGGTATCAAAGATTATAATAACTGTTCTTTCAGGGAAAAGTGAAGAATTTAGTTGAAATGGGCTGCAACTGTTGTTGCTGCTGTTGTTAAAATCTAATCCAATTTCTGAGAAAAGCTAAAATAAAATCAAAGGCAGAAAATGCAGCTTCTGTCTCTTGCATTGACTTTCGATTGCAACCTCGCTGCTGGTAAAACATGGGCAAAGCATACAGTCTTATTACCCATTCTGAGAGCTAGAAAGCTTGTAAATTGGGATACTTAAGGCACTGCTTTTAGTTGTTTCTTTCTGGCCATGGTCTTACAGATTCTTACATATTTGTCTTATTTTTATTGTCTCCACAGAGATTAGGATTTGAATCAAGATGTCCGGACCCCAAATAACATTTCACTCTACTTAAATACAATTATTATTCACCACCAAATGCTATGGACATTATTATCATTTTCTCTATATGCATAACACCATTTTACATAGAGGTTCTCCTTAATTTACTTTGAAATGAATATATATTTCTCCACCTTTTGTTTGAACATCCCACTTCTCCAATTACAGGTGTGACACCTGAATTCCACTTGAATGAATGATAATAAAAAAAGCCTAACTAAGTTGCTGAAAAACCAGGGTTTTCATTTTATGAGGAGTAACATTAGTTCGAACCAAGGGATTTGATTCGAACTAACACAGCCCGGAGTGCACTTCCTGGTTCGAATCAGCTGGCGATCAGAATAGCATGCGGGCGAGATTGTGCTAATGAAGCACGGGATATTTAAAACCCTGCTTCATTAGCAATTTCGGTCAGCTACATTTGCATCCCTATCTCGAGATAGGGAGCAAGTGTCGACGTACCCCCAGTAAAAATTTGACAGAAAAGCAGCAGATCTGAGGGAGAAAAGGTAGAAAAAAACCCTCTGGTCTTATTTAATCCAAATGATCAGTTTGAGTTTCATTGGGTTTAGAGTTTGTGCAACTGTGCGTGTGTGTTTAAACACACCCCTACATCTCTCCATACAAGATTGGGAAGGATTGTTTGCTGAAGTTGGAATTTTACCGAAACAGTTTAGTGCAGCTGTACTTTTCAGAATTGCTATCTATTGAATTGAGAAGAAATGTATGTGAACATTTGACATTCTGCACATTTCCACACAGCCTTTAATATTGTTGCTTAGAAAGTTTAAGAACTCCTGGATAAAACTGGTTGAAATATATATCAACTTATACCTATCTGTTTCCTCTGGAGACTGTCAGTTGCAAAAATGATGTGGATGTAACGTCCTTTATTGATATTGTTCCTGTTAAATCAATTGTGGTTGACATGTCTCACTCTTAAAGTGCTTCTGGCATTGGTATTCTATGTGAAGAAAAATGACAATAATTATTGTTTGTAATAGGACCATTGCTTTCCAGTGGAACATAACCAACAGCTTTAGGCTGAATTTCTTTCCTCCTAAAATATTCTCTAAAATGCTCTTTGGTATAGTCATATAGTAGAGCAGTCACTTTAGTATCTACTGTTATTTGTCCCTTAAAGCTATTGTATTTTCTTAGGCTAAGATTTAAAAAGTTAACTGGTCTCAACCACAGGAAATGAAAACATTTATCTATATAATTTAATTTGTCTATTGGCATATGCTATCATTTAAAAGGACCTGAAAGCAGAGGTGGAAGTGGGCTGGTACGAGATGGTACAGCATACTGGTAAGAAAGTGGCCACTGGTATGGGCTGTATCCAGCCAACATTAAAGCACTGCTATGGCTGCGTTACCATGGCAGCACTTTAAGGACCTTTCTGGCAGGGCTATCAATAGGGAGAGGGCCAGGGCAAAATGGGCAGCTGCCCAGAGCCTGGCAATTTAAAAGTGTCCAGGGCCCCCTATACTACCATGGTAGTGGCCAGATACCTGGGCATAGACACCTACTGCTCAGCTGATCCAGTGTGGAGAGTCAAAAGGAAAAAAATAGTGAATGCAGTGTATCCACCAGTGTAAAGCTTCCCCCGTGTTCCATCTCCCTCAGTGCCTCTCATGTGCCAGCAGCCCCTCCTTGCCTGCTCCTCCTCCTTCTTGCCAGTACTACTGAAGCGCCATGAACAGATGATTCAGAGTGTTCAAGCTCTGGGAAGGTGAGGGACGAGTGGAGACTGGGCACACTCTGGTCTGGGAAAGAGACAGGGTAGAGGTTTGGTTGAGAATGAAAGTGGGGTCCAGAGTAGAGGTGAGGCTGAACACCCCGATCTAAATGAGTTGGAATTTATGGCTCTGGGCCTTTTAACTCATTGTGGGTGGCACTGGCTGGGAAGCAATACAGAGCTGGCTGGGAGAGGCTGGCCAGAAACCCAACCCTTTCTGCTCAAAATCTCACCCACTCCAGAACTGGGCACTTGTACCGGTTAGATTTTTTAAGTTACTTTCACCTCTGCCTGAGAGTAGAATCAGGTTATGTCTATATTTCTTAACGAGGAAGAAACAAATTGTGGCTGGCCCTTTTGTAGGTACAGAAGGCAGGAGAAAGGTTACAAAGCATGTACATAAGTTCCCAGACTATGGTACATGTAGCACTGAAAGCACATGATCTAGATATACCACTAATCCACATGACAACACTTTGTTTAAGAAAATGGTATATGAACCAATAAAGTTTGGGACACCATCACAATTGCACCTCCTCTGCTCTCAGAACTGCTTCCTTAGGATGCTTTGTATTGCAAAAAAATATAGGAAAAGGCTGCACAGTCTTGAAGGATGGGGAAGCCTTCATGTTTGTTCCTCTACTGGGCTTCTAATGCTTCAATACATCAATCACAGGTGTGATTACAGCTCATGTTGACATCCACGTTAACATTAAACTGGCTCATGTATTGGTATCACTGAAGACTACGGTACAGACTAGCCATTGCAGTTCATAGCCAGTGCCTTGGATGCAGTGAAGCCTATGCTGCCATGTCTTCACTGCTATTGGCACACTTGCAAGCTAAATGCAAGCTCACTCAGGTATGTCTACATGTGCAGCAGTCACACAACCCAATGGAAGGGTGCCTAATCTATGCTAGGAAAAAAGAAAATTCCAACATTGTATTGGAAATATATTCAGCAACATATAGGATATCTCCACCACAAAGTGTCTTGCAGTTAAATATATATAAAAGTTGAGATTATGTTTGAAATTTAGGAAGTTCCCCAAATCAGAGGAGAAGCTATGATCTAGCCAAGTATCATTCCCATTACACAGGTAAGGAAAATGAGACACACACACACAGCAGCTAGGGCCCAGGTTTTTAAAGGCATTCAGGTTTGCTCCACTCAGGATTTCAAGGTGTAAGTCTCATTTTCTAAGGCCATATCTACAGTATTAATTTGGTTGGTGAAAGTTACCTCAGCAAACAGCTGCCAAATTTTGTGTATTGCCTGGATTCATGCAGAGCAACCAGTGTGCTAAATCACCTTCTGCAGTGATGTATTTTGGCATATTTTTGCAATTTACTGTAGGCTAGTAACAGTTTATCCACGGATCTCTAGGAGCTACAGCTCAAGTTTCCAGTGGACAACTTTTCCCATCTCAGAATGCCATCCATATCCCATAATTTGCATACCTTTTTAAATCTCATGCAGCACTTCTCAGTGTCTGTCATCTCTATCAGAAGCAAGGCACCCACTGAGCTCTATCCTTTTTTCATGAACATTGTAAATACAGGATGCATATTTATCCTGTATGTACAGGCCCACAGGAAGTACTGGAGATAGGAGGATGTCTCTGAGAACAGTTTTCTGAGAGATACCATGAAAAACAATTCAAGGTTGTTGGTGGCATTCATGGAACAGGCGCAGATGGTGAAGTGCCACTTCTGGGCAGAGGAGATGAACACTGATTATGGGATTGCATAGTAATGCAGATTTGTGCATTATGTGACAAATGAGGAGTGTCTAAGAACTTTTGTATGTGCAAGACCACTTTTCTGAATCTCTGTGCAAAGCATGCCCCAGCCCTCCAGTGCAGGGACACAAGAGATTTTCATTGATAGTGCAGGAGTAAAGGGCCATCTGAAAAGTTTTCAGGTCTTTAAGCAGTCCTCAGTCCTCAATTCAAAGTCATCACCTTGCTGCTCATTGGTACCAGAAAGGAGTGTGGGCAAGTGAACTGATAAGGACTATCCCACTGTTAGAGTTGAAACAGCTATAGTCTTTTTTTCTGAGTAAAGAATCAGCCTGAAGGATTCACAGTGGGTCTTAGCTGTCATCTTTACTTATGATCCTATTCATGTCAGCCAAATCACTGTGTCATAGCAGTATTTTCTAGTATTTTTAGCAATTTATAACAATTTCTCCTATGACCCCTGCTGCTGCTACTTGTTATCCTGTCTCATGCCAAGTTTCTGAAGCGGGCAAAGTCCTTTTCCTTTTATTGATGATCACTCACAATGTCTGTGAGTTTAGGATGTATAGGTCACGCTGGCAACATATATTTGAAACATGGCATGTTCCATAGATCTGGGCTAGTGAAAGTCTGATTAAGAGAGATGTGTGTATGATCTCAGTAATCTTTCAGATAATATTCCTAGCTGGCAGACCTTGTATTAGTAAATACGGTGCTTTTAAATATCAAGCAATTAGGGAGAAGGGTTGAGCACTGACAGAAGACACTGATGCACAAGGATAATCATTGTGCTTTGCACCCATCTGCCAATAAGGGTATAGGAAAGGGAACACCAGGATTAAGAGGATTTGTGCTCTCTTCCTACCTACATTGGAGAAGGGATCACTGTGAAGATCTACAGCTGGGACTTCTCCCACTGTGGGGTCTGGACGAGTAGCAATACCCTCCAGCCACTCCCAAGAGCCAGAAGGACTGATCTTGTTTGTCCTAATAATATTACTACTCAGATGAAGAGATTGATTAAATGAATATACAGTTATAAGAATTCCTGGCTATTTTTAAAGAGAAAACTGAAAATATTCAGTTTATTGCGTATCACCTATGTTTGTGATATTTGACAAATATATTGGATTTATCCATCCCTGAAGAATGCCACTGTATACCAAATGAAATTTCATAAAAATGAAGGATTTAATCTCTTACTGGTAATTTAAATGTAGTGTCATGTTCACTTGATTCTGTACGGGCAGGAAAGTTTAGTTACCACTGTATTATTAGTGAAGGATACAGCAGAGAACCTTTATTTCTTTCCAGGACAGCAACAAAGTGGGTTGAGCATGATTCTGCATTATTTTCAGGAATTGAGATCACATAGGACAGTTGAGCACATGCAAAAATAAACCTCCTGCACTTCTGAAGGTCTAGCCCATTCTGACTTCTCAGCCTCAATGAAATGCAAAATGTTCATCTGAAAAGAGTAAATTAACTTAAGCAAATAGTATTTCCTTTTTGTCAGATGTATTATTGGATAAAGAATTCTGCAATGTCCAAGAGTATTATGTAGAACAAAATAACAAGCATTGAAGGGCAAAAATAAGACTAAGGAGTGATCAGAAACTCATCAGGCTGGAAAACAGAAGTAGGATGAGTTTCTGAATTGTAAATACAAACATAATAAGGTTTACCGAGTCAAATTTAGGGAAAAAAGACTGAATAATTGAGCAAAACAAACAATTCAGGTGAAGTCAGTGGGAAGGTTTTAGAGAAAACTTTAGAAATGTTCAAAGGTAAATTACAAAAAGCAATAAAACAAAACACCTTATAGTTTAGTATGATGGAAGAAACAATAGGTTGGAGAGAGAAATTGCAGGTTCATTGAGAGATGGTGGGTGAAATTTGATGCTGGAAATATTGCTTGGGAATTCAACCACTTATTTGCCTCAGTCTTAACTGGGAACTGTAAGAAAAATAAATAAAAGAAGTAAAGATTTTTTCCTTGGGTCAGAACACAAAATATCACTGAAGGTGAGTCACAGTAAATAAGATAAAAAGAAAAAAAAAGAACCTAGAAAGACAGAAGAACCTAAGACAAGGTGACTTATTTGCTAGCAGTGATAGGCATCCAAGACATAGTGAGTGGGCCGCATGAGTGGTCCCCCTTCATCTCAGTGGGCAACATGATCAGTGGTGTGAAACCTGTGGCCCACAGCCCACTGGGGTTCCACCTGCATCCCATGCACTTCCTTTGCCCCCCCTCCTCCCACACCCCTTTCACATCTTGGGGCACTGACACCCTGCACTTATCTACTTTTCCCCCTCCCTCCCAGCATTTTTGGAGCGCCATATGATCCACTGATTCGCACCACTCTTCAGCCCCACTCTTTCCCCTCCCTCCAAGTGCTTGAACAGTCCTGAACAACTGATTCACAGCATTCCAGAAGTGCTGAGAAGGAGGGAGAGGAGTAGGAAGTGCCGGCTTCCAGTGCCCCAGTGCATGAGAGGCATGTGGGGAAGGAGGGCTGAAGGTTGTGGGCCACAGGTGGAACTTCAGTGGACCGCATGCAGCTATGGACTGCAGGTGTCCCACCACTGTACTATACTTTTTTATAGTATGACACAAGAAAAAAACATTTAAAAAATGACCAAAAAAACACCCCAACCATCTTCCCACCAGAAAACAACCCTTTCTTCCCAAAACAAACAATTAAAAGGAGAACATAAGAACGGCCGTACTGGATCAGAACAAAGGTCCATCTAACCCAGTATCCTGTCTGCCAACAGTGGCCAATACCATATGACCTAAAGGGAGGGAACACAACAGGTAATCTTCATGTGATCCCTCTCCTGTCACCCATTTCCAGACAAACAGAGGCTAGGGATACCATTCCTACCCATCCTGGCTAATAGCCATTGAAGCAAATATAATACCATTAACTGAGTACTCATATATAAAATCATTCTAGGAAAGTATTTGATTTAGCAGGGAAAATACCTGTACACCTAACATCTGAATAGGAAAAGATTCTAGATGAAGGATCAAAAAATAATGCACTTGGATAGGTACATAGTGATCAACTTTTAGCACAGTTTTGTAAGGGGTAGACTACATTTAATTACTTTAATTAATCTTTTTGAAAAGTTCAGAATGAGATTAAGTAGGAAAATTAGCAGAACTCTTGTCTGTATCAGGGAGAGAGAGAAAAAAATATAGATTTAATGAGGCAATTATGGTACTAGAGAGGGAACAATAAGGCTACATCCCTAACATAGCATGTCTACATGACAACTGAACATGTGACTGCAGCACATGTAGACATGCCCAAACTAGCTTTAATCTATTGTTTACCTAGTATGACCACCAACAGCAGGGAAGCCATGAACTTCAGTAGAGGCTAGTCATAGGGCAAGTTAGTTCACGTATTTTTATACAGCCACAATTACAGCTCTGATTTCACTATAAAAATATCCATAGAAGGAATAACTTTTGGCTCAGTAAAATAAGAATTCAGAAGAATTACAAAAGATACACAGGACAAATACAAAAATAAATTAAGGCTATATTGCTGTTAGGATAATTTAGGCAAATAGGTTGTTTTTAATTTGAAAAGGGGAGAGTAAGGTACAATGCCATTCACTTTATGCATGCATTGATCTTAATGGAAGCTTTTCTAGAGTAAATATAAGATTGTTCCCTAAAAGAAGGGGTGCCCTAAAAAAAGTTAAATATAGATAGAAGTAAATTTTTAAAAAAAGATACAGATACAATGTAGGGCAGTCAAAAATGAAACAAACCAAGGATTAGGCAGTAAGAGCTGAGACATTTTTAAGAAGCATTGTGGGGTATATACTATGAAAGGCAGAAATAGAAGACAAGGCCACAAATATATTGGTAGAACTAGATTTTTGTAATTCTCGTTACAAAATTACAAATACTGCTGTGGCTTTTACCTCTTTGATTATCAAAGTTAATGTGTTTTTCAAAGGAGTCATATACTGCAGTCTCTGGTTACAGAAATACACACATCAATATTATTAAGAAGAGACCTAACTAAGCTAATAACTTTTTTTTCTGTCCACAAATGTTTGGGTTAATACAAACAGTACAAGAGGCTTGGATAGGATTTTTCATACTTGTATCAATAGGACAGTAATAACTCATCCTCACTCTTCAAGTGAGCTTATTTTAATGTGAAAAAACTGTTTGTGAAAGCAAACTTTAAAATGTTAGACCATGACTCATGTGGGGTTTGGCTTATAAATAAGTCAAGAAAATTATAAATTGATTTAAAGAGCTCTTTACTCTTAGTCATTCAATTTATTTTATCAACTAAAAATAGTAGGTAGCGTCATGGCAACAAAACACATTACAGTTAATCTTCACCAGTCACTCTTAGCAATTAGGCAGAATAACCTTTCGTGTGAATTGTTTTAAATTAACATTTTTACAATGGACAGCTTAATGTTGTTCTGGGAGACAAGCTTAGCTTGCTTTGCCTTTCTAAAAGTGTGAAATTAAAACAACTCTATGTTTCCCTTAGGATTGTAAATTATTTCAGTAAAACTGTAAAGAATGAGTTCAAATATCATGAAGCCATACTACTAATATGGAATTCTTTTCTGGGCAAGAATCTGGCTATAAGAAAATATTTACCCTACTCTGTCATATGATAATTGAAATCGGCTGGGACTTTTTGGTTATCTGTCTGGATTGGATAGTTGAGCTCACAATATGAATATGTATTTGGTATTGCTTACATATTGTGTAATGAAAGAACATTGCCTGAGGGTCAAGTCTTGGGATCAGTCACTAAATCTACCCACAACTCAACTCCTGAATTTCTACGAAGTTGCCCCTTTTTGCTACTTTATTTTCCCCATCACTAAAATAAAACTAATGAAACTCACTTGCCTCACAAGTTACCAATGCTTATTTAATGTTTGAAAAGGGCTTGGAGATCTTTGGAGAAGGGCACCATGAAAATGAGAGTATTTTGATGTTCTTTTTACTTTGATGACTAACTAGCTCATTAGTTGTATATCTTACTATATTTATAGTCAGTGTAATGTGAGTGAGTTAATGTACTAAGACAACCTGTACATTTCTCATTATTTTGTTTCTAAAAGCCAAATCCATTCTCAAAAATCTCAGTCCTGGTTGGCATCTATCAGAATTCAATGACAATTGAAGACCATGAGCCTTTTGAAAGAAGACTTGGTAACTTGAAGGATTAAACCCAATGTGACCCAGAGATCCACTTCTGTTTATAATTGATTATAGTCCCTGATTCTACAAGATGTTCCACATGGACTGACTCCTTTACCTATACAGAATAAATTTGCCAACCAGTTGCAATCAAGGCCTTGGTATTGCAATTACATAATTTGTTTACATTATAGATTGTATCAGGTCACCTCCTGTTCCCATTTACCTTAGTTTAAAAATCTTGAGTAACTTTACTCCATTCTGTAGAATTATTGTGGATTTGAATTGGTGTAAGTAAAAGCAGAATTGGCCTATGATATAAACCTTGAAAATTAGAGGCATACTATTTCCAGGTCTGAGGGGAATATTTATTTAGAAACTATCATGTACGTTTGTGCACATGTGCATATACATGAAGGCATGTGTCTACCCAGCAACATTATTCTGAAATAACATTGTGATTGTCTACATAGCAATTCTGTTATTTTGAAATAAATTTGAAATAATGGATGGCTTATTCTGACTTCCATAAATTTCATTTCACGAGGAATAACACCTATTTTGAAATAGCTATTTTGGAATAGTAGTAGTATGGACGCTCCACTGCTGCTATTTCAAAATAGCTCCTTCCCAGGGCCATTCGAACTAATTACTCTCCAGTGCCTCCTGGGGCTCTAAACTGAGGTAGCACATCTACAGGAGGGGAGCCTGCTTCAGACTAATTTTGAGGTTTCCCTGTAGTGCCGACGTGCTACCTCAAAATAAGCTATTTTGGAGTATTTCTTCAGTAATAGCATATTTTGAAATAAGTGTGCAGTAAGGAGTTTAAGAATGAAGATATGGAGATATGGAGGGGCTGTCACTGATGGAAATGTCTTGGACTCAGGGGCGGCCTGTCCATATAGGCGCACTAGGTGGTCGCCTAGGGCACCAAGTTAAATAGGGCGCCAAATGGTGGTGTAATATCATTGAGGGGTTTGGAGGTGAGGATGTCGATTGCATGGTTCGCCTAAGGCGCCGGTTGCTGGCAGGTAGTTTGGGGCCGCCCCTGCTTGGACTTCCAGCAAAAGCTCATCATAATCAATCTTCATAGTAACTGCTCACTCAGCACTTCTTTACTTTGGAAATAAAGCTCAAAAATGCCTTTTCCTTAACTGACAGATGGAAATACTATATTACAGAGAAGAAACATATTTTTCTCTCAGAGAAGTATGGACACACAGCAAGTTTTATACAATTCACTGGGGATACCAACTGTATCCTATCAACAACCGCAGAAATGGCACAGAAGCACAAACATTAATCTAAATACAGTAGACTTCCGATAATCCAGCACCTTTGGGACCTAGGTGGTGCTGGATTATTGGATATGCCAGAGTGCTGGGAGGTATTATAAGGGGGCATACTCCCAACCCAATCCCCCTTCCTTCCCCTTCCCTCCCCTTCACCAGAGCCAAACACCTCCCCTCCCTGCTGTAACCCAGTCCCGCTTCTCCCCCAACCTTATATCTGGGTCCCAAGGCAGCTGCCTATGCTCAGCGGCTGGCTGCTAGCAGGTGCAAGCTGGACGCTGTGTGCACTGGGGACCGTGAGCAGAATGGCGTGGTCTGGGAGCACACATGCAGCTCACATCAGCCTGGCTGTGAGAGTGGCTGACCGGAGCACTTCCGGGTTCCAGTTGCTGCCGGACTATGGAAGTGCCGAACAGCTGGATGCCGGACAATTGGAGTTTTACTGTAGTTGATTTCAGGCTGTGTGATGCAAGACATTTAGAAGGCTACAATTTTTTCAACAATATAGTTCTGCAGTAAGTGAATCTCAGATTTATTTAGAAACTTGCCATAACTGTGATGAAGGAATTAACATGTTCCATCACTTGATTTAAATAGTAGCGTGGGAATAGATTTCCCTCCGTGATTTCACTATCACTACGGACAGATTTCTGAAGGACAAATATATGAATAGTCTAAATCATTTGGCCTTTGTGAATATTCTGGTATTTTTAGGGTTTGAGAGGTGTGATTTCCATGGTGGGCAGAAAGAGTCATGCTAACATGCTAAAAATAGGAGTAGGGACATGGCAGCTGACAGGATAGCATGGTCTCAGGTAGGACTCAGTCAGCTAGCCTTTGCCCCTACCAGTGCTGCAACAACCACACTGCTAATTTAGAACGTTAGTTTGAGCTGAATAAGTACAAATCTACCTGTATAGGGTTCAGACCCTCCTAGCTTCAATGTAGATACCCCCTGTTGGGCCAGCCTTAATCCCTTCATAACATCTCAGATGTAAGTGCAGCATCTAACAAGAAGAAGCTTTCTCTTAATGATCAGGGCATTCTACTAAGGGTTAAAAGATCTGGATTTTAATCCTTGCTCTGTCCTTGTCCTCTTGTGTGACCTTGGGCAAGTAATGTTGCCTGTCTGTGCATCAATTTCCACCCCTGTAAAGGTAAATGACGGTACTTACTCATTTTTGTAAAGTAGCTTTAGTTCTATGGGTACATAGAACTACCTAAGATGAATTGATGCAACCCAAAACTAAACTAAAAGGTGATACTTTGGAGTGCTGATCATAGTATGTTGTCATTTCAATATTATGATTAGTGCCCTAACAAATTCAAGTTAATCAAAACCACATCCCAGATCATGCAAGCTAGTCTCCCCCATGAAATTTGTCTTTCGTGTGCTTTTACTCTGTCCTATACAGATTTCACAGGAGAAACCAGTGTTTCTCAAACTCAGGGGTCTCAGTGTTACTTTAGGGTGGTTGTAGTATTATCACACTTACTTCTGCACTGCCTGCAGAGATAGGTAGTTGGAGAGTGGTGGCTGTTGACTGGGCACCCATCTCTGAAGGCAGCACCCCACCAGAAGCAGTACAGAAGAAAGGGAGGCCATACCATGCCATCCTTACTTCTGTGCTGTGGCTGGCAGTGTCTCTGTCTTCAAAGCTGGGCTCCCAGCCAGCAGCTGCTGCCTTCTAGCTGCCCAGCTCTGAAAGCAGTGCAGCCACCAGCAGCAGTGGAGAAATAAGGTTAGCAGTATCCCAGCCTCAGTATAGTAACCATGCAACTTCATTTTGTGTCAGGAGGTCTATAATTACAACACCATGAAATTTTAGATTTAAAACCTGAAATGAAAAAATGTTAAAATCATATATGACCGTGAAACAGATCAAAATGAATTATGAATTTCATCGACCCCTAATTATGATAAAAAATTTAAGTAATTTTGAACAGTTTATGTTAACATTGGAAAACTGCATATTTATATAACTATTTCCTGGTATCAAACCATAAATGGTAAGGTTGGTGAAAGAGAACTTTAATTTGACATAAATTATTCCACACAAACAATTTTGTTTACAAGTTTGCACTAAATCAAATTGTTATGACCTTATAATAAGTGAACTATGACCATGAAGTAATTAGATGAAATACTTAAGAAGACTTGTTAAATATATTAGTAAAATTTGAAATGAATCAGCTGTACTGGATTCTGAATATAGCTCTGTTCCTTTTTTCCCTTTTGAAGAATAGTATTAATTTTGCAGCTAATTATGTAGTATCATAACTCTGAAGTCTTGCATCAAATTTTATATTCCTTTACTAATTTTAATTAAGCAAGCAACTGAGAACAGTTCTGCATGCTATGAAAAAGAACTTTAAAAATGGCTAGGACTATATTTTCCCAGAAAATGCTTTACAAGGAAATCAGAAAGCCCTTTGTCACAAAACATCAGCAAAATGCCCATGGCAAATCAAGACTCTTCTAATTGGAACTGGGCACTAATGGGGTAAAATGCATTTAAAAACCATATATTCAATGATGACAGGGCACAAATTACCAAATGTATTATTTGCGAATATTATATAATGAGTGTTCTTAGGATTAATAATGGACATAATATCTTCTCAGAGCATGCAGATGGTTTCCTTTGCAAAGGTAGAGACATATTCATAATGAATATTATGTTATGGAAATATCACTACATATTACACACAGGACTGGCTCATGACTGTGAGTGACATTAAAACAGGGCAGACATCCCAAACTGTTGCTGTGTTCTCTAATTAGATTTCACCAAACTAATACCAAATGTGAACTATGCTACTATTCCAGTCTTACTTGGAGTCACAGACAATCCACTTGGACACTTCAGTCTATCTTACAACCCATACAAACTAGAGTCAGTGATAAATTGTCACTTATAGCAAAGATCACATGACATTTGTGTTGATTTCAACTCCTAGGCTTTGTAAAGGTATATCGCAGTAGTGAGCTGAACACTGAGGTTGTGCCTACACGACAGAGTTTTTTCAGAAAAACAGCCGTTTTTCAAAAAAACCTTCACTTACATCCACAGTGCAATCGCGTTCTTTCGAAAAAAAAAGAAAGAACAGAGGTTTTTTCCCGACATTGATAAACCTTTTTCTACAAGGAAGAAACTCTTTTGGAAAAAGGCATGTGTGGATGGGGAAGAGGGAGTTCTTTTGAAAGAAGAGGAAAGAGGAAAAAGCACAGGAGCTCTGGTGGCCACTCCATCCATACTAATCACAGCTTAAATGCGAGATAGCGTCCATTCAGAATGGATGCTATCTTTCAAAAAAACAGATAACTTTTTCTATGCGCTGTCAGAAGCTTCCGAAAGAAGCCTGATTCTAGATGTAGACCTAGATACCAGTCACTAACCCTAGATCAATGGGTACTCTATAGCCCCCATCAAAGACAATTCAAAATGATCACAGAAATGTAGTGATCTGTCATTACCCAAGTTTTTCAGTGCTACTCAGAATAACTGTCTTCTCATTCAGTTATTCTGCACTGTTAGAATGCAAATGGTTCAGAGATGAAGGATATCTGGGTTATTTAGTTATAATGATATACATACATGTAAATATTTGCTATTACATTATAACAGTATACAGAGAAGTAACTCATTGCATGTAAGATCCATTAATTTTCATGACGTTTAAACACCAAATACACTACAAATTGAACCTCTCTATTCAGGAAAAACTCTCAGGACCTGATCAGTGCCGAACCAGAGAATTTGCTGAAACATGGGAGGTCAATATTGTCTAACAGCATTACAAACAACTTCCCTTGCTTACTAGGCTCTTAGAAGACATTTAGGGGTAAATTAGAGCTAAATAGCAACACAGAAAAGTGAGCACCAGGACTGGAGGTTGTTAACAAACTTTATGGCACTGCAAGAAACTTGACTACACCCATAATAAGTGGACATCCAGCTAATTAAAATCATGCAAGACTATGGATTTTGTCGGTCTAGAGAGTGTCAGATTAGAGAGATTCAACCTGTATTATACATTTTAAAGGTACCTGGATCTATACACAAATGAATTGACCTGGGGCTTCAAAATGAGCTGACACCTGTTCTGCTAGTGCCACAGAAGTAATATTTTTTTTCATAAACACTGTGTTCTGACAGAATTTTTGCTAATCTTGAGATGGCTGGCTGGAAACTGAGAGGTGTGGAGAGCAACTGCCTATGAGCCTCTCTCTCACAATCACAAAACAGTTCAGATTAAATTGAAGAATTAGAATTTGAGAATTGAAGTATGATGTATAAAATATATACCTATAAAAAGAATATTAAGGGCAATGAGTTCAATAACTTTATTTGAGTCATATGAACATTCATACTGGATCAGACCAAAGGCCCATCTAGCCCAGTGTTCTGTCTTCCAACAGTAGCCAATGCCAAGTGTTTCAGAGGGAATGATAGAAATCATCAAGTGATCCATCCCTTGTTTCTCAATCCCAACTTCTGTCATTTTCCAGGCATACACCAGGAATTTTATTTTACCCAAAGAATCTTTTAAATTTTGTTTTCAAAATATGTATTAGATCAGACCCCACTATAGGTAAAGGTTTGTTAGAATGTATGTAAATATAAAAAAATTGGCATGCAATAATTCAAAATTTCTATCTCGATCTCTAATTTAAAAGGTTGCGTTATGCATCCAAAAGATCAGTAGCCACTGTCCCTCATCTTATACCTGCATGATGATGTAATCCTACCAATCAGTGCTGGATTCCCTAGCCCGGAAGTGGAAGTCTGCTCTGTACAGCTGCTCTGTGAACGCCAAATGCAATGACAAGTTATTCTGTACATCTCATGCAGAATGTTGGCCAGCTGGGAGTCTTCTTCATCTGTCAGTTGTCAGTAACTCTGCTGCAATGCATGATGTCCTCATTATAGTTAACAGAACATAAGAGAAGAAGTTAAATCTTAGTTAAAGTTAAATTAGTTAAATCTGTAACTAAAAATGATTTTTATTGGAGATATTAAAGTGCATAGTAAAGAATGGCAGTTGGAAAAATGGCAGGAAATGAAGCCAAAATCCCCTGAAAGTATGGGAAACAAAGCAGTACCTGATGGGGCAATTTGTATGATCCCAAGGTGCACTGCACTCTGTTCTGCATTCCCACAAAGCCTAGCAGCATAGAGTGTTGCCAGGCACCGAGGGATACACACCCACAGTCTATTGCTCACACTGTAGAGAGCGTAGCAAAAATGTGGACGCAATCTGTCCACAGAGGGAGCAAGTGAGAACACACTTTGCCAACTTTTCTTTTGGCAACATCTTCATGTCAATGTGCATTTCAGGGACAAAACTTCACTGCATAACAGTTAGCAATTGTCATAACCAGAAAATCTTACATGATTTACAGATTTATACAATGTGTTAGATTAAGTTTAATTTCATAATAGTCAGCGATCCATTAAAAAATATAACATTGAAATAATGCTCTTTTCTACAAATTTTGTGTATATGACAATTATGTTGCCCTCTAAGTAGCAGAGAACATGTCGATAATATAATTCAGTGTTCTTAAGTAGGAATATTAAAAAAAAAACCCACAGAACCATAGATTTTGGCTACCATAACCAAGATTTCAGAGAAAGAAAAGTCCCTTTTAGTTACTGTGGAATAAAGAATACATTAATTGATATCTGGTGTCTATTTATAGACTACCAACTGTAAGTAAGTACATTTAGAAAGAAACATAGGGATAATACAATTTTATTTTATTTTATTTTAAGTGCTATAAAGTATATACCTTTCCTTGTCTAACACCCAAAATGAGGAAAATGTTATTCCTGTATATTGGATATCATCTCAACAATGAAAATATGCACTCCATATCCCTTACAACACTACATTCTATAAATATGCATTTATGCATGGGTATGTGTACAAATATATGCAAGACCCACCCACTATATATTCTACCAACCACATTAAGCCTTTATGTTCAACCTTGTTTTGCATGAAAAACAGCATCATATGAGTACCTGAGAGTTAGACAGCTGCTGCGAACCTCTGTACTGTTGGGAGCTTTCAATCTGACCACACTCACATCAAATAGGGCATTGGAAATTATATCACCATTTTACTTCTCTATTTAAAATTCTTTGCAATCCAAAATAGTCTAGCTCCTGCAGTAGTGGATATCTTAAAGGTTCTCTGTTTAGTATCGTTTGTTCTTCTTGATGATGTACAAAGAAATCCTGAGAGATTTGTGAGAATTTGGTGGCTATTTGTGTAACTGCCAAAGTTGTCATTAGTGTATAGGAGGAAAGTGGTAATTCTTAGGGTCAAAGTTTCTACAGTGGTGTATGAATTGTGCTTAAAATGTGCATGTGCATAGGCATTATTAACTTAGTGTAGGTAATCATAGCTGCCTACAAAGGATGAGAATCTGAAACTTATATCTAACATAGTTTTTTTTTTCTTTTTAGCCCAAGAGGCAGTGGCTTATGAATTTGGTGCTGAAGTTCTAGGTGTGATCCCACTGATAACTATGCTGTGTATACGTGACTATAGTCCACATGCACATGCATAATCTGCTGATGTACTCAGTTGAGTAGTTTTGGCATCCAGTAGTAAGTGCAGATAAATGTGAGTTCATTGGTTGCAGCTGTAAGCCAGCCTTCCCCTTTTGGAAATATTGCCCTTGTGGTGAGAAACCACTTACCCTATTTCATTTAGACATGGCATTGGCACAGGCCTAGAAGAAAATTGCTGTTGACTGATGACTCATTAAATGTGGATAGTCCATCTGATCAGTATTCTTCATGCCTCATTCACTCATGCAATCTGTGGGTAAAAGTAATTCAGTGAAGTAGAACTGTGATGTGTTTCACATACGGCATTAATTAATTGGATGTCTAAAAATTAAAGAAGCTTCTGATGTGTGAAATCTCAGGGTTTGTTTCTACTCATATCAATTTGATTATTCATTATGAATAGCACCTTCTCAGGTTTATTTATTTATTTACTTGTTATTTTATTTATTTATTGAAAGACACTATTCTGCCTTGTATTTGGAAGGTAGGAAAGAAAAGACAGTTGGGGTAATAGGAGTGGTAAATAGTACACCCTCAGGACCTGGCTGATCCCAAATGAGGGTATATGCCAGACCAAGGGAGGTCAATTCAAGCCCCGCTGCCTGGCTCCACTCCTGACCCCAACTGCCATGCCCATTCACTTGCTGACTCCCAGACTATCTGCTGCCAGCCCCATCCAGGCTCCTGGACACTGGCCCTGCTTGGGCTGCTGGCCCTAGCTGGGCTCCTCCCAGCCTCCCTGGCCCATGGCTGCCACCAGCCCCACCGCTGCCCTGCAGCTACTGCAGGACCTGACTGAGCTGCCACTGGCTCCACAGTTACCCTGTGACTCCTCTGGGTCTGTCTAGGCTGCTGCTGAATCTGCAGCTGCCCTGTAGATGCCGCCAGATACAGCCAGACTGCCACTGGTCCTGCAGCTGCCCCTGGTCCTACAACTCACACTGGCCCCAGCTAGGTTGCCTTCAGCCCTGCGGCTTCCCTGCATCCACTTTTGCAACTGTTTTGATTTAAGGGTGCTCTACCAACATTTTATGGATACTAAAACAAGGAAAACTTTTTTGTGTAACCCAGTGAACATCCCTTGACATTACTGAAACTTATTGAGTGGTAAGACCTTTAGAAATGTGAAATGAAATGTTAGAAGCCTTATTTCACGATGGCTAATTCCAAGAATCTTGCTGCTATTTTTACATTCTTCCAAAGATACATTCTTCAAAATCAATGATATTGATAAAAAGGCCCTGGGATTGAGCTAAGGTCAGGTGGGCAATAATTTTTAATGGGAGGCCACCCCAAAATTTTGGTAAATATTCAAGGGCCACATTTTTTTATGGAGGGGATGTGGCATCTGGGACAGAGATTGGGTTCAGAAGGGAGCTCAGGGTAGCAGACTAGATGCAGGACACTGTGTGTGGTTTGAGGAGTTTAGGTGAAGGAGAGGGTTGTGACCTGAGGCAGGGATGGGGATGGAAAGTCAAGGATGGGATATGGGTTCAGAAGAAGATTCTAGCCTGGGAGAAGGGTGTAGGAAAGGGTGCAGGGTATGGAAGGGAGTTGGGTGCAGGAAGGGTTGGGGGTGCAGGCTCTCTCCGGCGTGGCACTTACCTAAGTAGGTCCCAGTCAGCAGCACTCTCAGGCTATGTCTACACTACGGGGAACACGACTGCTCTTCCGCTATTTTTTGCAGAAGAGCAGACATGCTGTTTAGGAAGCCCTGTCTTCCTCCTCCCACAAAGGAGAAGGGCTCTTCCAAAAGAGGAGGATTTTCTGAAATTTGGCCTAGTGTGGATGGGCCAGATTTCAGAAAAGTCTTTTCTGAAAAAACTATCAGAAAAAGGTACACAAATGGGGGAGTGAAATTTGCGTACCTTTTTCAGATAAATCACTGTAGTGTAGACATAGCCCCAGACACGTTTCCCTGCCTGCCAGCATCCACAGACCACTCACAGCAGCTCACTGTTTCATGTGGCTCTCTGTACTATGTGGAGGCTTTGTGTTCTGCCTGTGCCCCCAGCAAAATCTCTCAGTTCCCATTGGCTGGTTTCTGGCCAATAGGTGGTGAGAGATTTTGCTGTGGGCAGGGGCAGCACATGAAGCCTCCTCCCTCCGTAGAGTGCACAGAGCCACAGTGAGCAGCCAACCACTTTGAGTGGTACTTCTCTGTGCTGCTGGGGTGGATTGTGTGCTGGATTAAAAGGCTTGGTGGGCTGAATCTAGCTCACGGGACATATTTTGCCCAACACTAAGCTAAAGCATTTGACCCACTCAGCTCTGACTTCTGTAATGTCATGATTTTTCTGGACAGTTTCTGTTGTAATTCTATGCTGAGCAGCCACTGTGTTTGTTTGTCTCTTCACCTGTTCCAAAGGCTCTTCCAAATAGTTCATATCCTCTGCTCTTGTTTATATATTTGTTTGCAGATTTGGTTTTTGGTTACTTTATGACTTATATCCCTTTACTGTGTACACTAGGATGCAAAAGGTTTCCACTTTCACTAAGTATTACTACTATGTCTTACATTTGTATAGAGGTTCCCTTTAAATGTCAGCATTTCTTATTAAACAGTGTATATGAGATATTTAGAACTGGAAGTGACTGTATAGTACTAACTGGCAAATTTATATTTCTTAATAATAGTAGAAGTATATGTGTTATAGTGGCACAAAAAAGCACCAATTGGGAATAAGGGTGCATTGTTATATGACACATATAGGAATGCATAAGTCCTGCACCTTGGGGAGTCACATACACCAGTGAAAAGTAAATGCACTACCAAATCACTGTGGTGGTATAGTCTATCACTCTATGTACCCTGTGAGAGGTGTAATTGATGCCATGGAGTGCAGGACATTGCAGAAATAGAACACTAGTTCTTGCCCTGAAGAGTGTAACATGTCAATCCTAGGAGTCACTGCATATTTATGTAAATTTCTGCCTTCATATTTCTACCTTCATATTTCTACCATCATCAGTGACATTCTGCTTGGCAGTGGCAAAGTACCCGTACACTCTAAATTGTAGTATCGGGGCCTTAAAATACACTCAACTGACAAAGGCAGGAGGGAAAGCTATATTACATCCAAGAAAAGTAAGCAAATTAATGGAAGGGATATGTCATTTTAGTTCTCTGTCTATCCCATTATTTCCTCTTTTTAACTAAATAAGTTAAGCTGGTATAAATTGTCATAGCTCATTAAGGGCAGTGGAATGATGACAACTTGCACCAGTTACCTTCTTGGCACTTTGGTGTGGTGCTGTCAGATCAGGTGCAGATCTTTAGACATCAGCTGAACTTGCAATAATGTGTTTAGATTTCATGAAATGATTGTAAATTCCCTCATGTATCAATCTCGATTCTATCTATATCACATTCTAAAAGGTAATGTTTGCAGTTTTGCTTTATAATAGAAAAAAATGTTTACCCTGAAACTGTGAACCCAAGCACTGGGAATCATCTTATATTACTATCAAAAGTAAATGGAACATTGTGTGACATCACAAAACAAAAACTTTGTTACTTGCTCCCTCACATCATGAAAGGGCTCATCCCCTCAGTTTAAATTCTGGATGAAGGAAATAAAAATTTCTCCAGAACATTTTCCCTTTCTTTTCCTGATTGGACTGTCACAGTGCAGGAGTGACAAAAATAAAAGCAGAGATCTGCAGGGTCAAATGAGGATAATACTTGAAAAAAATCAGAGCTAAGAGATTACTGTATCTCTATTGCCTTTTAAAACCATAGACTGTAGCTCCTTTGTGTTCAACTGTTTGCCAGTTTTCACCTGGTAATAATTCTCATTTCTTTTTTTTCCTATTTAATAAAACTTTAGTTAGTTTATTACAGGGTTGCCCATAAGTATTGTCTTTGGTGTCGGATCTAAGGTAAAAATTGACCGTGAATAAGTGACTGATCTCTTGGGACTGGAAGCAACATGAATATTTTGTGATCTTTGGCATGTCATTTTCCTGGGTGACAAGATGGACTGGTGTGCTCCACAGGGCTCTCTGTGACTCCATTGCTACATTGTTGCAGTGCTTTAGGAGTTCACATTTTTACTGGGTTGGTGAAATCTAACTATAGACACATAACCTGTCTGGAGTTTCTGCCCTGCTTTTTGACAGCCTGCCCTAATGATGAAAACCACTGTGAACCATTCCAGTATGACATTATCACAACTGGAAAAGCCATTTATTTGGCAGGGTTTCAGGTGAAGGCTGAGGATATATTCCAGGGGAAAAGGGTGAAAGGGGTCCGTTTTGTTGCTTTGATTTATAGCCTGGGAGTATTAATTCATTATTTGTAAACAATTACTTTTTGCTGCCAGCTAATTATCTTTTGGAAATGAAGAAATCATTGTTGAAATCATTAGGGAACTTGGAACTTTTCAAAGGAATGGAATTATTTTTGTTATTTACACCTAAAATGAATAGATAAATAAATAAATATGTTTTAATATTTCTTTCTCCTTTATTATATTTTTCTTGCTTAAGTGCTACATAGTGTATTAAGAATTTTGTCTAATCATGCACCATAAAGAATAAATGCATGAAAAAGAAAACAACAAAACATAGTTTTGTACATTTTTCCCCAACAGGCATTCTAATTGCTTTTATTAGACACTAATTAACAGGGAACTCCTTCTGCTGCACCAAATATGTGATTGTAACTTCCATGTTCTTAATGTAATAGATGACTATGTTCCTCTCTAAACCTCCTTCAGATGACATTTAAAGCAGAGGCAATTTTCATTTATGTCAATTACAATTGGCAACCATGTGGGAATAAATTAGTGATACCATTTTTATTAGCCGGAGTGAGTATGTTGCTATTAATGCTTGTGATCCGTGATCATAAGACTAATAGTCTCTCATATGTGGATGCAGAAAGTGATTTCTTATTAAAATTCAGCATGTACTTCTGAAAGAAGGTGATACAAGTAGGGCTGGGTAAAATTTGGTGGTTTTTTTTCCAAATTAAAATGTGGCTATACAAACAGAAATATTTTACAAATGTATGTCAGTTTGGCAAAGTTGTTGTTGTAAAAAAAGTTCACCTTGATATATTTTCAAAATGAAACTTTTTGTTCCAAAATTTCCTTTCATAAGGAAAACGCTCAAAATCAAAATTAAATGTTTCATTTAAAGCGTGTTTTTGTTGGTTTGTTTGTTGTTTTAGGTTTTGATTTATTGAACATTTTTATTTTAAATTTAATTTGAATTTTTTTCTTTTTCTAAATTGCTAGTGCACACACACACAGACACACACACAAAAATCATTGATTAGAAAACCAGAAGGAACCATTTTATTCACCCAGACTGACTTGCATAACACAGACTGTAGAATTTGCCCAGAATAATTCTTCAAACATATCTTTAAAAAAAATCCAATCTTTGTTTTAAAATGTCCAGTAATGGAGTATCCACCACAACCCTTGGTAAATTTTTCCAAAGGTTAATTAAACTCTCCATTACAAATGTACATCTTTTTCATGCTTGAATTTGTCTATCTTCAGCTTCCATCTATTCAATCACGTTATACCTTTCTTTGATGAATTGAAAAGTGTAATTAAATATGCGTTCCCACTTGTATACTTCCCTTTGGGTATGTCTAGACTACAGAGTTTTGTTGGAAAAACGGCCATTTTTCCATCAAAACTTGAGTTATGTGCACACTGCAGGTGCGTTCTTTTGCAAGTAAATCGAAAGAACAGAGGGCTTTTTCTGCAATTGGTAATCCTCATTCTATGAGGAGGAACCCTTTTTGTGAAAGAGCTCTTTCACAAAAAGGCGTGTGCGGATGGGGAGTATGGTTTTTTTGCAGAAGAAGAGGCCTCCAGGAAAAAGCACAGGTGCCCTGGTGGCCACTTCATACAAACCAATCACAACTCTATAGTTCCTGTCTCCTGGCCCCTCTCAAAGCTGCAGGCACCCTGGACAAGTCTTGTGGCAAGAAGTCGGATAGAGAGCAGCACCCTGACCACATGGATCTCCCTGCCATAGCCATTGCCAGCCATGTCCACTCTTGAAGCCCCCCGTGACCCTCCTAGCCCTCGTTGGGAGCAGCTCCAGGAGTCTGAGGACCAACCCAGGAGGACCAAGAGGTGTGCCCCATCCTAGTCTGGCATGGAGATCCAGTCCCTCCTCAAACTGTGGGGAGAGGAGGAGACACTGCAGGATCCCCAGACCAAGCGGTGGAATGCCAACATTTATGGCTAGATGGCCACGTTCCTGGCGGAGCACAGACAGCCACCCCAGACCATGGAACAGGTCCAGAGTAACGTAAAAGAGCTCCCTGGCCACCAAGAGCAGCTCCCACTCAGAGGCAGGACCCCACACCTGCCACTACGACAAGGAGCTGCACCAGATCCTGGAGGGGTGGAGAAACGTCTTTCCCACCCATCCTGGTGGACCCTAGGGTCAAGACCCCATCATCATCCAGCCGGAGGTTGCCCCGGAGGGGGAGCAGGAGGGCCAGGGCCAGCCAGCCATGCTGGAGGAGGAGGAGGAGGAGACAGGCACTATGACCCTCTCCCTTGAGCCTGTTCCTGTGAGCCAGGACATTTCCCAGGCTTCCTCAGATGCCTGGGAGTGTTCTTCAGGTGAGTGGTCTCACTTTTGACACACACAGGTGGGAGAGGCAGGTGCACAGGAGACAAGGGACAAGTGTCACGCGGGATGCTCGGGCTACATATCACGCTGTGGTCCGTGCACATGCAAACATGTGCTGCATTGCTGTGCGGCACGTGGATGCAACAGGCAGCCCCTGAGCATGCCTGGGATCCTGCTCCCAGGCTCGGGGAGGCCACAAATGTCCGGCCCTAGTGGTGGGGGGCTCTCGGATGGAAGCAGGCTAGCCACAAGGGCACAGGCACGACCCCACACAAATCGAGTAGCACTACACAGAGCAGGCATGCCTGTACGTGCGAGGCAGCATCCACTCCTGCAGACAGCACTGAAACCTGCACCTTTGTGGGTGGACTGTAGGGAGCGCCATGCTGCTCCCTGCTCCTCTGCCATCCATGAGGCAATCCCACTGTGGCCAGACACTTCCTTTGGCTGCCTGTGCATGGGCCGGGGGGGGAGGGGAGGAAAGTGGGAGTGGGTAGCATGGTCCTCTGGGCATGTCGGGGCCCCTGAGAGACAGGGCCTGCTTTGAAGGCCACACATGGCCTTGCACGTGGAGCATCCTCTCCTCTGGTCCTCGGACTATTGCCCACAGAGGAGCGCACTGCCTCAGCGACAGTGTCTGCAGGGATGACTGACCTCCTCTCCCTCTGTGTATTCTCTACAGCCGGACCAGCTGGGACAGGGGGCCGAGCCATACTACCGCAGCCACCCGCCAGAGACCAGGGGACCCGAAGGTGTTCCAGGGTGCACAAGGACCTGATGCAGCAGCACATCAGTGTCCTCCATGACATCCACCAGATCCTGGTGCACAAGGTCTGTGCCAGCCTGGAGTAGTGGGAGCGTGCCTGGGACCAACTGATGCAGCGATGCAATGACATGTGCACCGTCATGTCCCAACTGATGGAACACGCACCTGATGCCACTGCTCCTGGCTTCCACCCTCCTGCCCCCACCTGCTATGCCCATTCCCCCTCCACCTGCCCTCCTGCCATGGCTCTGCTCCCTCCCCATGCCATGCTTCTGTTCCCTTGCCTAGAAATGCCCATACCCCCTCCCAAGTGATGCCCATGCCCCTTCCCCCTCCCCCTTGCCAACCCTGACCCTACTGCAGCCCCCTCCCCGTACACCCCTTTGCGGTCCCTGGACCCACACACCCCGACGAGGTCTCTGCACCCGAGGTGACACATTGAGCTGCCACCTTCCAGTTCTGAGCCCCCCTCTCTCTGCCCACCTTTTCTGAATCTTTCATTAATACAGACTGTATTTTTTCAAAAACCAAACAGGTGTGTTTATTGGGAAGTCAGGGAAGGGGCAAAGGGAGAGGTTGTGGTGGGGAAGGGATAGAGCAGCAAGCCAGAGGCCCCTATTGGGAAGGCCCTGGGGAGAGTTAGTGGGGTGCTTGAGAAAACCCCTTCTTCAGTGCTTCCCGGATGTGACCCCCAACTGATGGGCCTGGCGGATGGCAGTTGTCCGGGCTGCTTGAATGCTTGGCCCCCGCGGCTGGCATCTGCCCCCCACCCTGGAAGGAAGGCCTGCCCCTCCCACTCCACAATATTGTGGAGGATGCAACATGCCGTCACCACCTCAGGGTTGTTGTGCTCCCCTACATCCAGGTGGGTGAGAAGGCACCGGAAACATGCCTTGAGGAGGCCGAAGGCGCACTCCACCTGGATCCTGGCAGGTTGCATTAAACAGATCTCTGCTGGGATCCAGGTGGCTGGTGTATGGCTTCATGAGCCATGGCATGAGGGGGTATGCCACATCCCCCACTAGGCACAGAGGCATGTGCACGTTCCTGACCGCAAAGTCCCAGCAGGGGAAAAATGTGCCTTCCTCCAGCTTACAGTTCAAGCTTGAGTTTCTGAACATGTGGGCATCGTGTGCTCTGCCCAACCACCCAACAAAAATGTCCATAAATTGTCCCTGATGGTCAACCAGGGCCTGCAGGACAATGGAAAAGTAGCGCTTCTGATTTATGTACTGGGCTGCTCGATGGACTGCTTCATGGATAGGGATGTGGGTCCCATCAGTCACTCCCCCACAGTTCGGGAACCCCAGGGCAACAAATCCAGCCATGGTCACGTCCAGGTCTCCCAGATGGATGACCCTCCTGAGCAGGAGGCAGTTGATGGCCCTCACCACCTGCAGAAGGAGACAAAGAAACACACAAAACAGAGAATGAGAGGGGGGTGCCTAATCCCTTGAGAGGTGGCCTCCTTGCTCCCCCCACCACTTCCCCCCAAACACCCCAGGAGCCACCTACTATGAGGCTGCTCCCCACCCCCAGAAGCAGGGCTTTGTGAGAGCAGGATGGCACAAGCCCCCGGGGACAGGGCTTCCCCCCACTCTGCTCCCCACAGTCCCCAGCCCCCCTCTCCCAGGGGTCCCCCTTATCCAATACTCTACCCCCTGTTCCCCTCCGTGAAGGGACTGCAGCCCCACAGTGTCTTACCTCCATGAGGAAGGCCTCGACAGTGGAGTTCCCCACTCCAAACTGGTTGCCCACCGACTGGTAGCTGTTGGTGGTGGCCGGCTTCCGGAAGGCAATTGCTACCCATTTCTCCACAGGGATGGTGGGTCACAGGTGGGTGTCGTGTCTTCGAAGGGTGGGGGTGAGCCAGGCACAGAGTTCTAGAAATGTGGCCTTCCTCATGCGGAAATTGTTGAGCCAGTGCTGGTCATCCCACTACTCCATGACCAGCTGGTCCCACCAGTCCGAACTGGTCTCCAGCCTCCAGAACCTTCTCTCCACAGTGGGGTGTGGTAGCCATAGTGAAGCAGCTGCAGCCATGGAGAGGGACCCCAGAATGAGCTCAGGGTCCAGGTCCTGGAGGACCAGGAAGGCAGCTGGCACTAAGTGCTGCAGAAACTGCAACATGGCTGTGGGGGGCCATCACATGCCCAGGGGCAGCTCCGGCTCCATGGCACAAAAGAACAAAGCTGTGGTATCCAAAAAAGAACAGGGCAACCACAGCAGGCACTGCAAGAGCTTTGCTGTCCAGGGGGGTCCCTTTAAGCGCGTGTTTCTGCAAGGGCTCCAGCACCAGCACTCAGAAGCAATTGGAGACCTGAAGCACAGCCTGAATTGGTTCCGGTAGCCTTTTATGCGAGAGAGCGTCCAATGAGTCTGGACGCTTTCTTTCGCAAAAACTCATCGCTTTTTTGATGCACTTTTGTGTACAGATGCGCTCTTGTGCAAGAAGTTTTTTCAGATGATCTCTTCCAAAAAAGGTTCTTGAGCAAGAAGCCTGTAGTCTAGACATAGTTTTGTCAGGTTAAATAGAGTAAGTTCCTTAAGTCTATCACTATAAGATATGTTTTCTAATTCTTTTTCCATTCTTGTTGCTCTTTTCTGAATCATCTCTAATTTTGAAGCATCCTTCTTGAATTGTGCACACCACAACAGGATCCAGTATTCTAGTGCCAAATACAGAGTTAAAAAAAATTTCTGTTCCTATCTGAGTTCCCCTGTGTATGCATGCCTGCATCATATTAGCCTTTTTGACCACGGCATTGCAAATGGAACTCATGTTGGGCTGATTATCCACAGCAACCCCAAAATCTTTTCCAAAGTCAGAGCTTCCCAGGGGAGTTCTCCCATCCTGTAAGTGTGATCTGCAGTTTTATTCCTAGATATATACTCTTCTATTTAGCTTTACTAAAACACATAGGCTATGTCTACACTTGCAGCTTCTTGTGTGAGAAATATGCAAATGAGGCTAAGCAAGGAATATCGCCGAGCCTCATTTGCATACCTAATGAGCCACCATTTTTGCAGAAGAGGCTCTTGCGCCAGAAAAAGCTGTCTACACTGCCCCTTCTTGCACAAGAAAAACCCTCTTGCACAATGCCGCTACACTGATTATTTTCAGGAATAACGACATTGCCCAAGAGGGTTTTTCTTGTGCAATAAGGGGCAGTGTAGACAGCTCTTGGCATAAGAGCCTTTTCTGTAAAAATGGTGGCTCATTAGGTATGCAAATGAGGCTCAGCGATCTTCCATGCTTAGCCTCATTTGCATATTTCTCGCCCAAGAAGCCACGAGTGTAGTCATAGCCATACTGTTTGCATGTGCCCAGTTGACCAAGTAATTCAGTTATTCATCAGTCTTCCATTAGGAGCATTAGTTGTATTAGGTTGTAATTGCTAAAGGCTGTGTGACAATGTTGTATGGATGAATTGTATGGTCAGGAAAAAAAGCTGAAGGGAAAGTTAAATCATTATTTATAGGTATTAGACATGAAGATGAATACAACTGTGTATATCTAAATGGTAGTCAGGAAAATGTTCTTTTCATGTGTTTGCTTTACTTTGTTCAGTCCACAATCATTTTTCAGGTAAATATTTGTGATTTCAAGGGAGCCTAAGGAAACATCTATGCTAGTGACTATACATATGATCATGTGCATAGTTGTGCCATAGGTCCCCCTCTCATGTCACCATCCAAACCAGAAGCACACATCTGAATGTGAGTCCAGGATAAGTAAACTAGCGTGCCTGTGGCACATGGCACAGCCCTGTACTATGACCATGTACCCTAATAATATTCCACCCCCTTCACAGAATGAACTGAACCCTTTTCTGCCTGACCCTTTCCCACTCTATAAAGGTCTCTGACTCCCCATTTTTACCAATTTCAGTGAGCTGCACTGAACACATTAGAAGAGCTCTCCTCTTCATTCTTTACAGATCAATATGAGTGGCTATGAATCCAGCCATTTGGCCGGCTAACCATATTCAGGTACTGATCAGTGTGTGCCATCTCCAATGACTTCTCCTGGAGCAGCATTAGCATACTCGGGTACCATAGATGTTTCCTTAGGCTCCCTTGAAACCAATTTCACAGAAGGTGGAACAGGTGAGCAGACTCCAGATCAGAAATGGGAACACATCAAGGACTTCAGGATCTTGTGCCAGTGGACAAATGATTCCTGAAAGCATATTTCAGCAAATTTCCTGTGTAGCTGGGTCTTGAAGTTAAATGGCAGTGGAAAACTGCATAGTCTACCTTCCTATTCCTATTCCATCTCCCACACATCAGCAATATGTAGAGGGAAAGCACCTCTGTTTTTCATTCTGGTACCTCACTACACATAACAGATGTAAAGTGGAATGTATATTATCCTTAACACCTTCCTCTGAAGTATGTGGTAATGGCCACTATCAGAGAAAATATGGTGGTCAAGGGACCACTGGTCTGATGCAGAATGACATTTCCTGTATTCCCTTTTTTCGTCTTTGCCTGTAAGAGTTTCACTTTTTGCATCTCCCCCTACAAGAGAACTTTCTCATCCCTTCTCATCCCTCAGTGCAACAAGGAAAAAAAGTATACTATGCCATTTCCATAAAACCACTGTTGCATTGCCTTCACTACCTGGACATTCTGGGCACTCGGGCATAAACTGGATTAATAAGACTTGACAAAAGGCATTTATTCTTCACTGATTTTTTATTCACTACTGAAAAGCCATTATGTAACTTCTTACATCAGCAATTCTCAATGAATCATATCAGATTTATTTAGCCTTTTATGACAAGAGTAAGTACAGGGAAGAAGAATATTTTTCTACTTTCTCCATGGTATGTAGAAACCATGTTCTGATCTGGAAGCCCTTACTTATGGGAGTACTGCTATTGAAATCAGTAAGCAAGAGGATCTTGAGATGTGGGCACCACAAGTTGCCCTGAACTCTGATGTACTACTCTCAATATATAGTGTGTTCATCACTTCATATAACCGGGCCTCCGTCAGGAAAATTTAAACAAAAAGCACTGTATTGTCAGTCTTAATACACATCAAACAATTCTGCATTTTTGAATAGGAGACTTAAAATATGTATATATTACCTATGTGCACTACATCTGGTTTCCTACAAATAAGCAGATAAATACTTTTTGAAAAAAAAGTTTCAAATTAAATTTCCAAAAACTTCTGCTTTTTAAAAGTGTGCACACTAACTGATTTGGAACAATCTGGACTTTCAAGCAAGAAATGTAAAATTATAGAAATGTAAAATTTCAATGAAATCAAATTATTATCTGCTAATTTTAGAGTCTTCCTTTATGAAATTTGTTCAGTTAATTATGGGAGAAATGTACCTATTACAATCTCAAAAAGCAGTTTTCTTTAATGTCTTGTATGAGTCACTTCCAAGATAAAGGAATTACATTAATTCTAAATTGAAAATGAAGGTAAAACTGTACTTGACAGCTTCCATAGATTGTAAAATTGGATAAAAGATCACTGAAACTCATCTAATCAGATGTTCAGTAACAAATTTCTCTCCAATACATTTTAAAACAGATTTTGTTTATATGTGTTATATATAGTTCTATATAATGGCATTTGAAAGTGCTCTTTAAGTGAACATTCCAGTATTACATTGTCCTAAATGAATGATAGTAATTCATTGCTATAAGCTGAACTATTATAGTTGTAAGAATATTGCAAATAATAATGGAGAATGACAAATCACAGTTTTAAAATAAATACCTACTGTTGCCCCTTCTGACCTGGGTTGCTAGCCAAAAGCCTAGGGCAGGGGTGAGGAACCTAATGTCCAGGGGCCACATGTGGCCCCTGTCTTGTCTGGATCTGGCCGTCAAGGCTCGCCCGAGCCACAGGGCTGGGTCCCCCTAGACTCTGGTGTATGAGGAGAATGCGGGGAGTTGGGATCCATGTCACTTTGGGGTTTTTTGATTTTTTTTTGCTTCTCACTTGTGTGCATCCTTTGATAGACTTTTCTGGGGTTCCCGACACTTGGCCTAGGGAATTGTAGGTTGTCATTGCCCCTCTTGGGAGGAAAAATTAATGATGGATTCAGATATTTCTTTGATGCAATGCTATTTATTTACAAAGAATGTATAAAGTCCTGGTTCATCCTGTTTTCAGGGAAACAAACAAAGGAGATAGAGCAGGAGGCTACAAAAAAGCCTGAACAAGACATGCACAGTGCTGGATAAAAAAGTTTCTTTCCTTACAACCCCAAGTCTATCTGCTTCTCTTACTCCTCCCTTCTCTGATTCTACTCCCCACAAAACATGAACACATACCAAAAATAATGACCAGCTTAGTCCTCTGCCACATAGTTCTAATTTTTGTATGGACTCGATTTCTGTATGGACTCAATTGTTTTATGTGGGACCTGCTATAAAATAACTATTTTTTTCAGATGGCAGTTACATATACCAACTTCTAATGGTTTAACCTAGCATATTACAATATCTTTCCTTAAAAGTCAAACAGGCCAGATTTCTTGAATAATTTGTTTTTAAATGATGCATTCTTGGACTAGTAACAGTGACACTGTCAAATATTGTTTGAGAGATGTGAATACATGACTACCATGTCAATGTTGAATCCATGGTCTTTCAAAGTTGGTGTATAGATTCCTCAGGGCTGCTGATTTTTGAGGCAGCAAACAGGTTGGTCACCCTGCAGAACAACTTCCAGAGTGCACAAAACTGCTGTGCTCCCCCAAAACTGATTGGCCAGTTGTGGTGTTGAGTATTTTGTTTTTGTTGCTTTGTCCTTTTCCAAGGGGTTTAGGAAGAGGCCAGGTGGGGGGCACCAACATTTTTTTTCTCCCTCACCAGAAAAATAACTAGAGCTGTTCATCAGACTCACACTAACTTCAGTGAGCTTTCAGTCAGTCTGTTACTCAGCATGTCTCTGCTGGATGTTTCTTTTCCCTTAAACTGAGGTTTTTCAAACACGATGGCCGTTTATTAACGAGATCTCGCCAAATGGTGCACCACTGTCATAAACTCACTAAGATGAATGAGCATTGGACAGCTTCTCTAAGTTGAAATGAAGTAAAGAGCTGTTTAATGAAGTTTTGTTTTGTAGAAACTGTTACTGAAGCCTCAAAATAAATTGCAAAACTGGGTGTTTATCAACCACTTTTCAGTTATGTGTTCCTGCTCTGAAGTTAGTGAATCTCCAGTGGACCACTGGGACTGCATGGAGTAAGAATAATTAATATACTGTCAGAATGATTCATATTTGCTTGCAGGGAATTTATGAGTTCACCTCATTTCATAGACATTTAGAACATATGAAGTAGTTTAGGTGCAAATTATTCACTTTTCTTAAAACTGATATAATTTGATGGCAAATATGTGTTTGAATTTAGTAAGAATTCAAAGACTGTCAAATAACAGGCTCAAGTGAAATTGTTTAATCAAAGATTAGTAACAAAAAATAGCACAGAACTATGAAGAATACAGAAGGAATTGAGACATTACCATTCTTGTGTAAGATAAAAGAAAAGGTATCTCACCTGCAGTATGCACACCCCACATAATTCTGAAATCCTGTTGGTTTTTTTTAATGTGATATGAAAAAAGAAACCCATTTTGGAGGGGAGAAAAAAACTTTCCCACAATTATTTTCATCCATCATGCATCCTGTTTTGATGCTTTTAAAATTGAATTACTTATGGAATTTCTTTTTGGTTTCTTTAGTTTAAATAATTGATAAGATAAGTAGAATTGCACTCTGGTCACTTTTACTGTTTCATCCCCAGCAGACTGTAACTGTACTAACAATGATCCTTTATCAATCACGCAGTCCATTACAGAAAAAAATCCACCATCACAAGTATTTCTTATCCATCACACAATGTTGTTTATATTTCTGCAGACACTTTTTGTAGTTTGGGGAGATATTTAACTTGGACACCTGGTGTATATTATTAAAGACAGGGTTTAAATCAGGGATAAAATCATACACACATTCCATTATTAGTTAATTTCCCCTCTACATATTAAGTTCAACTGCAGGTTAGAAAGGACATGTCTACACATCAGGGCAAAAGTCGAATTAAGATATGGAACTTCAGCGATATCAATTGTGTAACTGACGTCAAAATAGTTTAATTTGGCTTTTGGTGCTGTCTACACAGCAGAAAATCAAAGGAAGAACATTCTGCTTCTGACTTCCCTTATTCATTGTGAAATTAGGGTTATAGGAGTCAGAGTATGAAGACCTCCATATCAAAATTATTTCAAAATAATGGCTTGCTGAGTAGACATGCATTTTGTTATTTCAAAATAACATCAGTTATTCTGAAATAATGCTGCTGTATGAATGTACCAAAATGTGTTAGGTTAAATATAAGTAGGGCAATGAATACACTGATGAATTAACAATTCCTGTATAAGTATCTCTAACTTGTGTAACATACAAAAACCACATGAGTTAATATTTACTAAGAGGAATGTTTATTTGCAAATGACACTACAATTATATAACCAAGACTAAAGATGAAAAAAGAAGTAACTGTTGCTTTTTTTTTTTTCAAAACCTACAGGGGATATGAGTATGTTTCTGTTTATATCAAGAGAAAATCACACATTTTTGTGGTTAATCATGGCATAAATAGCAAATTTTGTTGACGTGTTTCATATCCATTAGAATTTGCTTTTGAACAACCCGTAAAGTATTGTGATTTTTCTGCAGCAGTTCTGGAACGGGGGGGAGGAGGGAAGTTCAAATCCGAAGTGAGTTGCAAACCTATTAGGGTGTTGCTGCTACTGGGGTGGAGCTGCCTTAAGAGCTGAGTGCTTGGGCAGCAACCACTGCTCTACACTCTGCCTCCAGAGTTGGGTGGCCAGAGATTAGTTTTCATGGGGAAAACCTGATTTTATGCTCCATGTCATGATTTCTATGGCCGCAAATGCGGCAGATCCATAATTACGAGGAGAGGTGGGTAGAAAACATTTCCCCATCCTGTCAACATTTAAGATTTTAAAAAGAACCTTTTTTTCAGTTTCAATTGGCATTTTAAAACATTTTCTGTTAAAAAATTATTTTTTTAAATGTAATTTTTCCATCATCTCTCTTCAGAATTTTTCAGGTTTAAACTATTGATCTGGACTTAAAATAACATTAGCAGCACTATGAACACAAACATTTTCCTGTGAATTATGACTTTTAAATAGTATACAAAATCACTATCATCTGTGATCCAGGTGCTGGGACAATTCAAGTTGTAGGAGTCATTGAAACAAACTGTAAACCCTATGTATGCAGGAAACCACTTCAAGAAGGTGTACGATAGTATACGTACGTGTATGTACAGCATCCCTAGTTCCAGCTCCGATAGAGTGAGCACAATTAGAAAGAACAGTCAAAGTATAAAAAGCAGAGATAAATATAAAATGTAGTGATGTGTTTTTCAAAAGCCTACCTGGATGGGTGGACTGATTTCTAGTCCCATTTATTTTAATTCTTTACATATAAAATGGGTATATATCACACAGCATGAATATTAGGATGGGGCAGATCAACTGCATAAAACGGATTTACAGATATGAACAGGAATTATCCTTGTTATTAATATTTATAACACTGTAGTATTACTTATAAGGTAAAAATTAATGGTTATTCAAGTGCAAAATCTGCACTAATACAACATTTAAAACATAGCAAAAATATTTCCAGTGATGTTCCATACCACAAGTTGAGAGTCTCTGGGTAAGGAACAAAGGGGTTAAAAAAAAAGGATGATGTCATGATAAGGGATCTATTACAGACCACCTAACGAGAAAGAAGAGATGGATGAGGCTTTTTAAAAAATAGCTCACAAAATTATTCAAAGCACAGGACTTGGTGGTGATGCAGGAATTAAACTATCCAGACATCCATCCAATTACACACTGATGAGCCAATAAGTTTTTGGAATGTATTGGAGACATTTTTATTTATTTCAAAAGTTAGAGAAAGTGACTATGGGGGAGGCTGTTTTACAATTGATTTTAAGAACTTTTGTAATTCTGTGTAAAACTGATTGAGAACTTGAAAGTGGAAGGCAGCTTTGGTGAAAGTGATCATGGAATGATAAGAGTTCATGACTAACAAATGGTAAAAGGGAGAATAGCAAAAGAAAAACAATGGATTACAAGAAGGCAAACTTGAGCAAACTCAGGGAGGTGGAAAGTAAGTTCCCATGGGAATCAAGATTAAGAGGAAAAACTATTGAAGTCATCAGTTTTCAAAGAAACAGATGCTGGCTGGGAGATGAGTGAACCAAAAGGAGCTGGCTGCCAGGCATGCTAGCTCCCATCTTCACCGTCTTCTGGGACCTTGTGATCTAAGGTAATTGGTGTCTTTGTTGCCCTGACCAAAGCAGGCCTGAAAGAGAGCCCCAGATGACATGTAGGGCATGTCTACACCCAAAGTCCAGTCAGCTGTCCTGCTCTCAGTGAGAGCCTGGGGACAGCAGAGCTCCTCATGGGATGGGAGTCCTCCATCCCAGCTTGGAGCGTGGACCTGGCAGAAGCCTGACTATGGAGACAGGAGTTGATATTTTTGTCAGCCCAGCTGGAGCCATGAAATTGACAAAGATACCCAACAGCTGATGTAAGGAATTCATTGTTAACATACATATTGTGTTACCCTATCTACACTAACATTAGCTCCATGCCTCTTGTGGGGGTAACATTGTTAAGTCTGGGTAACAGGGCACTTACATTGAAGGGAGCAAGTCTTTAGTGTAGACACTGGCAAAATTATGTCAATATGAGGTGCTTTATGTCTACCTAACTCTGCCATGTAGACCAAACCTTCGCTTTAGTTTAATCCCAAACATGATCTCAGATGTGAGAATGTGGGTCCTGCAGTCATCTCTCCTTCATGTGTGTCCTTTTAGTTCCCTACCTAAAGTCTTCCCTTTGCTGTCTCTCTCCTTTTGACTTCTCTTTAATAAGAGAGTAAGAATCTTACGTAGAAGCCAAGACTGTATATTTTGTAACACTTTTGTAATTCTGAGACCAAAGAGGCAGCTAAAAACAATACCTCAAATAGACCTGATACTGGTAGAAGATTGCCAGGTCTCAGAGGCTAATTGAACTATGTTCTATACCTGTGTTTTTCTAGCAGTGAGGCTGCAATTGAGAGTCAATACCACAGTCAAAAGCTGCATTTTCTATGCCTGCTGTTCTTTTCTCTCCCCTCTTGTTTGTATTTCCCTTGTCTTTCATGAAATGGGATCAGACTCTAACAACAAATGGGCTCCAGCCCATCTCCAGTGACATTACTTTTCCTCAAAAAGGACAAGTACTATCATCTTTAAAGCCATCTAAAAGATTATCAGATGGAGGCAGCTTCGTTATAAAACACTGTTTCTAGCTATCTGGAAAGAGAATAAAGGTTTATTGCTAAAATGAAAATCTAATTTAACACTTTATATTTCAGATGCCTTAAAAGTACCTTTAATACAAATGATTAAGGACATCATTAATAGTATGATGTAATAGATTCCTTGGTAGGTTAGGTTACCTAGTGGTTAGTGAACCTAATGCCCTACCCTCTTCAGTGGGTGAACCTTACAATACTCATCCTACTTTGTTCACAGGTGCAAGGAGGAGCCCCAGTAGTTTAAGTCCTTCCTGTAGTGCGGGCAATGGCAGAACGGCCCAGCCCATCCACTCCATCAACCCAGAGCCGTAGGAGGGTCAACAGTGTTTGACTCCCAAAGGTGCCCTCTAAGTTCTCTTCCCTTACTCACTTCCTACTGTGGATTTTCTCTCCCAGCTTTCAGTGCTCCATGAGGAGAAAAGAAAAAGAAAAGGTAACCAAACCATCAGCTCTAATCAATGTTGCCATAGAGTTTCACTGGTCTCAGGCAGGGTCCCCCTCCACCCTTGTCAGAAGCATTAATGATAAGTCTGTCCTCTGCCTCAGCCTTCCTCTTCTGAGCTGTGTTGTTTACTTTTCATCCCCTTTCTCTAGTTGGAGCACGCTCTGCAAGGCTGGAGAAGCAAGGCTACTTAGGTACAGTACTTTCTTTTAAGCCCTTCTGGCCTAATGGAGTTTGCATACCTCATCACCTGTGGTTGCGTTGGCACTGAATAGGCTGAGGTCTCTATATATCAGATCCCATACTTGTTTGAAATCTTTACTGTTGGACAGTGAGGGTGTGTCTACACAGCACCACAGCTTGAAATAAGATACACAATTTGAGCTATGCAAATTACATAGCTTATGTCAATCCTATTTCAAAATAGTTTATTTTGTAATTTGGTGCTGTGTAAATAACCTGCTATTCCAAAACGTCCCTTACTCCTCATGGAATGAGGTTTCAGGGACATTGGAATAGCGAGCCCCTTATATTTCGAAATAACGGGCTTGCTGTGAAGATGCAGAATAGCTATTTCGGGATACTCTCTGTATCCCGAAATAGTGTTGCAGTGAAGATGTGATCTGACAGGGTTATGTTGAGACCATTGACACATAGGCTGTGTCTAAACTACATCCTTTTTCCTGAAAAAGGGATATAAATTAGACACTTCAGTATTGCAGATGAAGCCGGGATTTAAATTTAAAATAAAACCCTTTTTATTTTTGACTGATCGCCGTCTAAACAGCCGTTTTTCTTTTGAAAATCCCTGTTTTGAAAAAAACTGCGGCTGCCGTTATGCAAATGAAGTGTGGGAAATTTAAATCCCGGCTTCATTTGCAATATCGAAGTGTCTAATTTACATCCCTTTTTTGAGAAAAGAGTTGTAGTTTTGACACAGCCATAGGGACCTTTTTATTCCATTGAAATTAACACTTTAAGACCTACATCTTTATGGAATCCTAGTAGCTTTTCATTTTGATTAAGACCTTCATTGATAAAATAACATGACTAAGAGAACACACACAAGTACAGAAACAGGAAATATTGTACCAGTTTGCCTCGCTAAAGCTAGATCTCACAATGCTACCAATTCATTGAACTCCAACTATACCTGTATTTCTTTCTATAAATAAATTATAAGATCTAGCACTTATGGGAAACCATATTTTGTGTAAAGCATAGTGCAGCCTGCAGGAAAAAATCTTCTTGTAAAATCCTGATTCCAGAGACGTTTCTAAATTAGACTATATTTAAAAATTTACTATGCCAATTACTGAGAAAAATTTCAAGAGTTTTCCTTTGCAATTAGCCTGACTTCTTTCTTTACATCATGTAGAAAACCATCTGTATTAAAAAGCTAATGAAATCTGTTATTAGGGGAAAAGTTCAAAACTAAACTTGACATTGAATTTATTATATGTAAAATTCAGGGAAATGACCTTGCATGAGCGCAGTAAAACAGAACATTTGGATACATAGCTTAAGGTAATTTAATCACCATTTTGGGCAATTTATATATATTCAAATCAGATCAAATTTAATTAATAAAATATATTATTTAGAAAGTTGTATTTCATATTGCAGTACTAAATATTTTAGTATTTCACCTTTCAAAAGTCAAAGATAGTTCAGCACTTACAACTTTTATTAGATTAACATGTCTGGTTTTTAAATGATAATCATAAAAATACAGTTAATATCTGTTCCATGTAAGGTTAATTTCTTGCCTTTTCAAATAACTACATTTCATCATTGCTACTGCACAAGAGTTTGCACAAAGAAATGAAAAGTTGACAGATTAGTTTGATTTATGTTACAATAAAAAGGAAGAAAAATCAATGTTTTGTAAATTTATATTGATGAATTTAACCTTTCAAAGAAAATTCACAGGCATTAAAGAGTCATTGTTGGTACTTGCCTTGTATCACCATATTGACTAAATAGCACAATCCTAGTATGAATATCATATTTCAAAAATATATGTCCTAACATTAAGGAGGTCTACTGGTGTTTTTATAAGCAAACAGGAGGAATAGAAAGATATGATCATCTGGGATTTTTTTGGTCTCTTATTAATGAACTGTATGAAATACATTTGTCAGAGATAAACTATATAATATATACAGGATTTAATATGTAGATATTATTAGGCATAGCTGAAAATTAAAATAGTGATGAACCTAGCTTTTGTATTAGAAATCAGTGGAAAATGAAAGCTTAAAAAGCTTTATGGAAATGTCTGAGATTTATCATTATTAATACTACCATGCCTCTATGTAGCACATACTGTATTCTCAGAAATATTTTGATGGCATCATCAGCCTGGGGTGGGGAGGATCTAATTTGTATTCTAAAATGCAGCTCTTTCCTACTATAATCTTCAAAGACCTCCATGCACATATGGGCATATATGGTTTAATATGTAATCTTCTATCCACTATAATCATGCATCCTATATTTTCAGTACATGCAGATTTCCATTTTATATCCTTCTTGGGATCCACAGGTTTGGATTATCAGCCATCGAGATAGATTTTTTAAATAATTGAATTTGCTTAGAGCAGAATTGGAAGAAAAGTCCAAAATATATTGTGTATGGACATATTCCCATGTTCAGAATTGTATACTAAAGCAGATTATCCATCATGGTGAGACAGAGAAGCTGTCCCTGTAGACTTGGAGTGCATTTTAGAAAAGAAATAATGTAAGTGCTTCATAACAAGGCAATATCTGAAATTTGGAAAAGAAAGAGAGGGCATTTTCAGAAAAATATTTGTAAAATGATTTTCCTTTTTTATGACTAACTCATGAAATTCAGTAGCAGACTTGTGCCAGAATTTGTTTTCTTCTGAAATTAGTGGTGTCTGGAATATTTTGCTTTGCCCAATTTTTAGTGTATACAAAGCTTAAAAATGGAAGCTCATTTATGTGAATTCAGTGTTCTTTTTAAACCTCTTTCTAACTATGTTTTTAAATAGTGTATGGCAAGAATTGGGCAGATACTTATCTATTAGACTTTTATGATGGTGATCAATACGCTGTAAGTTAGACGAGGATAAATGTTTGGAGTTTCAAATGGTACCTGTATCTTTGTAAATAAATATTATACAGAGAGAGGTTAGAACATTTATTTTCTGAACAGCTGTGTTGAATTCTGTCAATTAAAGAGACATTATCAAAATGTTCAGTACTTTTCATATTTTAAAGGTTATTGCATTGCATACAAGTGAATGTATTTGGCCACAGGGACAGAATGACACTACTGGAAGTACAATATCGGTGCTATTAGTGGAGTGCTGTTCAAAAGTGTCTTTGGCACTCAGATAATATTAAGCTTTAGTGAAGAACTTCCTAGATGACAGAAGGTTGACACTGAAAAAAGTATTTTTAGCAACAGAGACACAAGATGGGTGACATAATATCTCTCTTATGTGACCAACTTCTGTTGGTGAGAGAGACAAGGTTTTGAGCTGACAGAGAGCTGTTCTACAGATCTGGCAAATGTACAGTCACAGATAAATACAAGGTGTAACAGACATCTCTATCACAATGACACTCTGTGTACCTTCCCCATACCTGAAGAAGACTCTATTTAAGCCCAAAACTTTCCTCTTTCTTTCATGTTAGTTGGTCCAAATAAAAATATTTCACCCACCTTGTCTTTCTAATATCCTATACTACATCAGACATGGCTACATTAACACTGAATATTTATGAACAGGTAATTATTTTTATATGAGGGAATTTGTTTTTCACTGAGCTTTCACTTGTTCCTTTAGAATGGTATAATAAAATGACCTATTGTGTGTGATTAGGACTTCCTCTAAAGGTTGGTACTAGCAGCTACATAGTTTTCTACACATACACAAATGGTAAGGATTTGTGGGTTTGGCACTGGAAGCTCTTGGCCTATTCCACCTATAAATAAGGCTTAGCTCTGAATGTCACCATTAGAAAGATAAAATATGATAGTTAATATCTAGATCTTTTATAACATTTTTCTTCCATATCTCTTAAATCACAAGATTAAGGTTCCTATGAAACAAAATGGACTATATTAATTCCTGGTGTAATTTCATAGTCTCTAAAAACAATGAGCAGTGTTGTGGCATCTTAGGCCAGGTCTACACTAGACCTGTAAGGTTGGCTTAAGGTATGCAACTCATGCAGAATACAGAGCTGGAATAGCTTTCACTGTCCCCACTGTGGAAGCCCAACAGGAACCAATGCTCCCAAGAAATTCTCTTACTCCTTGTGACTGTGAGGAGTACAGATACTGACTGAAGCTGCCCTCAGTGTTCTATTTATGGGTCTATACTAGACCTGCTAAATCAAACACCAGAATGTTGATCTCTGGTGCAGCATGTGAAGATGTGCCTTTGGAAACTAACAAATATATGATATCATGAACTTTCATGGATAAAAGCCATTTCATAGTCTCTAGTTCATCTTTATGTTGTCCATTCACATTTTGCTTTCCATTTAGTGTGCATGATGAAAAATGAACCAATTTCATTTTATGCGTACGTAGTCTGCTTATTAAAAATAAATATTTTATTTATATTTTCAGGGTTTGAGCATTAATCAGGATAAAATATTTTTTTATTTTGAATTTTAACACTGATTTTTAGGGCATCAGTTTGTTACAAGAATGGAATGTTAAAATTTATTATTTATATTAGTTCCATGTATTACTATGATAGAGCCAAAATACTTTTCTTTTACAAAAACAAAAAGTCTGTGTTTCTGTGTCAAATCATTTTAAGGTCCAGAAATGGTAGCAAGAGATGTGTATATCTATCTAGCTAGCTATCTATGTCCTCTTATCTCACATGGTCATTAAGATTCTCCTTCATTAACATCCAGTATACTTCTATAACACAAAATATTATTAAGGATCCCTTTTCTTTTCCACAATTATGCCAGAGCACACTCTGATGTGAGACTATTGTGCATGGGGTGGATAGTCATAATGGATTCCTTCCTGTTTACTTCAGTTTTACTATGAATATTATGAAATTTTAAATCCTTACCCAATATTCCTGTAGATACAGTCTATTTAAAGTTTATTTCATTTTCACGTTCCTGTCACATGTCACCAAGCTGAATACACTGGAGAATTATATTTATATTTTTCTGAAAAGGAATAAAATAATTGAAACCCCACTAAAATACATATTTCTGTTGCTTTTACTGTGTTCCACTTGAGTACAATTTGACTGTAGAGAGTCTGTTAAGAGTTCTTAAAGAATCTCAAATGCTTATAAAATTTTCTATTTTTTACAGTAATTTGATCAGCTTTACTATCTCAATGACAACCACACATCTTTCAGCAAGTGTACTTTTTACATGGATTATTATTGTTTTTAAGTTTTCTTAAAAGGTACTGTTTGGAGTTTGTGTGGCTGCTATTCATTTTATACATTACTGAAGATTCAGTTTCATGCAAAAGAAAATTATTAATACAATAAATTTTGTATTTTTTCTATTGCTGGTCATATGGCTGGTCTGTGTCAGTACCTCAGAGTATGTCTACACTTGCACCCTAGTTTGAACTAGGGATGCAAATGCAGGCATTCAAAATAGTCAATGAAGCGGGGATTTAAATATCCCGCTCTTCCTTAGCACGATCTCGGCGGCGCGCTAGTTCGAATCACAGCTGATTCGAACCAGGAAGCACGCGCCGGGACATGTTAGTTCGAACCAAACCCCTTGGTTCGAACTAACATTACTCCTCAAAAAATTTAAATCCATTGTTTCTTGTTCTATTCTCAAAGATTAAGATTATTTTTCTCCTTCCTCTTTTAGGTACTTGAAAGGTGCTATTATAACCCCTCTGAGTCTTTTCCAAAGTAAACAGAGCTAATTCTTTCTTTCTTCCCTCATACTTCATGTTTTCTAGATCCTTAAACATTTTTGTTGCTCTTCTCTGGACCTTCTCCAGTTTCACCACATCTTTCCAGCATGTGGACACTATGCTCCAGCAGAGGCCTAATCAGCGCTGTATATCGGGGGAAGAATTACTTCTCTCGTCTTGCTTACAACACTCTTGTTAATGCATCACAGAATAATGTTTGCTTATTTAGAAACAATGTCACAGTGTTGTCACACCCCAGTGGCCCTCTCCCTCAAGGGGTCCCCCTGGGGAGGCAAATCAGCATTGTATATTGGTAACGCTGTTGCAAGCACTGCAGGGCATTTTGGGAAGGGTCAAAGGTGTGAGTGTGGAATGAATGAAGGATTCCTTTGCAGGTTGCGAGAGACCAAGGGGTGGGGAGACAAAGAGCAGAGAACGGGTTAACTCCACTCCTGGTAGGCTCGAAGATAAGATGCTGGCTGTAGACAGCTCAGGACCATAGCACACATCTGACCCTCGGCTGCCGGCCAAAAAAGAGGGGGGCCTGGAATCCACCGACCAGCCATGAAAAAGACAGATTCAACTGAACAGACCTGCAGAGCCAGCCCATAACACATGAGGCAAGCGAAGGCCAGCACAGAGAAAAACAAAGAGAACAACAGAGTCTAGCTGGTGTGTTTTGAGAAAGTCAAGGAGACCACAGAAAGCCAGTTTGGATTGGCACAAAGAGCACCAGGAACAAAGGTCGTAGAATGGAACACCCCCAAAGGAGCCCAGGACTTAAAACTCCCCTGAGAGCTGAAGCAATTCAGAGAGATCACAGCGGACCCTGGACAACCTGTGCGCACAGGACCAAACTCCCGTCCACCCTTCCCCCTCTTCTTCTTATGTTACACCCAGGCCTGGTCAGCCTCGGGTAGTGTGTGTGTGAGTATGAAAGTGGGTTAGGGCTTGGTGCACGAACGCTTTCTTCCTTTCTCTGAGTGACGTGGGAAGCACCCATCACTCTCAGCTGTTATTTTATTATTTTATCAATAAAGCTTTAAAATTTAGACACTTGGTGTATTCCGTCATCTCCTCCCTTAACGATCCTGTGGCTTCAGCCTGATCACCTGACACCTCAGGCAGATTGGTAACAGAAATCTGTCACAGTATTGACTCTTATTTAGTTTGTGGTCCTCTATGATCACTAGATCCCTTTCTGGAATACTCTTTCTTAGACAGTCATTTCCTATTTATATGTGTGAAATTGACTGTTCCTCCTAAGTGAGGTACTTTGCAGAAATGTCCTGAGATAAACGGGTTGAAGTTCAATAAGGACAAATGCAGTTTGTCCAGATCATTTTGAATTATGACCCTATCCTCAAAAGTACTTGCAACCCCTCCCAGATTAGTATCATCTGCAAACTTTATGGCTATGTCAACACTACAACTTTTTTGTGCAAAAACAACTGTTTTTGCTCAAAAACCGGCCGAGCATCCACACCTCAAGCACGTTTTTGCACAAGAAAATTGACAACACAGAGGGCTTTTGCTGGTAGAGTTATTCCTCTCCCCATGAGGATTAACTCCTTTTTGTGCAACAGCTCTTGTGCAAAAAGGCAGGTGTGGATGCTCCGGAAGAGTTTTTGCACAAGAAATCCTTGTCGGAAAAAGCACAGGTGCTCTGATGGACATTCTGTGAATGGGCAACAGAGCTTTCTTGTGCAAGAGTGTCCATGCAGTGTGGATGCTCTCTTGAGCAAAAGCACATTGCAAAAGTGATGCACTTTTAGGTATGGACATGCTTTTGCACAAGAAGTTTTTGCAGAAGATCTCTTCCGCAAAAGGCTTCTTGCACAAAAACCCTTCAATGTAGAGTAAGCCTACACATATATGCCGTTATGTACATCATTGATGAAGATATTGAACAGAACTGATCCCTTCAGAAGCCCACTTGATATGCCCTTCCAGCATTATTATGAACAATTGATAACTACTCTCTGGGAGCAGTTATCCAACCAGTTATGCATTCACCTTATAGTAGCCCCATTGAATTTTCCTAGTTTATCGATAAAAAGGTCATGCAAGACTGTATCAAATGCTTAGTATACCATGTTTACTGCTTCCCCCTTCCACAAGTCTGGTTGTCCCATCAAAGAAAGCTATCAGGTTGGCTTGATCTCTTTTCCAAGTGGAAAAGTTTCTGTCTTTTTAATTTCTCCTTATATGGAATCTTTTCTATTCCTGTACATTTTGTTGCCCTTTCCTATACTTTTTCTAATACTTATAGATCCTTTTTCGAGATGGGACTACCAAAACTGCACACAGTATTCAAGGTGTGGCTGTAGCATGGATTTATATAGTGACATTATGATATTTTCATTCTTATTATTTATCCCTTTTTTAATGGCTCTTCTGTTAGGTTTTTTTTCCTCCTGATGCATACTGAGTGATTGTTTTCAGGGTAGTATCCACAATGACTCTGAGATCACATTTTGACTGGTAACAGCTAATTTATATTCCTTCATCTTGTATGCATAGTTGGGGTTATGTCTTCCAATGTGCATTACTCTCGATGTGCAGTGATACTCAATTTTGACCCTGCTGTGCCTTATCAGGATGGGGAAACACAGGGACAAACCTGAGTGGATGTTTGTGGTTGGTTGTGATTATGTTTCCTACTTTCCAATATATTTCAGTAGCACACATATAATAAAACTTCATAACTTCACATAAAATGACAGCATGTATATTCCAACAAGATATTAATGTTCAACAGATCAAGGGTTTTAAAATGATACCTCATAAGGCATACTTTGTACATAGCGTGTTGCCATCAGATCACCATGGTAAATATGAGTGGTGGGTTGCTGCTTTGGGGTAGGGAGTGTCAAAATACCCTTTTCTTTAAAAGATTTTTTTTAATAGCTCAGCATCCCTTCATATTTAATGTAGCTCTCAAAGCTCTCTCAAAGCTCATCTCCTTGGGCTTTGGTAAAGAGATCAGCAAATAAGAATTGTGCACCAAAATGTACAATGAGGTCAGACTTTTTGACTGCTAGAGATGTATGTAAAAGTATCAGTGACTGTCATCAACATTAAATTGTAAAATGAAACAAGTGAAGAAATCTTAGTCTAATATGCTAATTTTAAAAGGACAACATCTTCTCTAAGAACAGTTAAGGGAAAAAAACCTCTTGTTTCACTGGTAAAAGACAAGTGCCACAACTTGGTCAGATCCAGGACTCCCCTTCTGAAGTTGCACAGACTTATCTGGGTAAGCTCAGAAGGAATTGGTATTTTTTGCATATTATTCTCCGTCAGATCCTACAAAAAAGTTACGAAGAACTGAATCATAACTTTAGCTTGCTCCCTCCTTACTTTGTAGAATTCCGCTGAAAAGCATGGTTCTGGTTGTACCAATCAATAGTAAAAGACTTGAGTGAGCCACCATGCACAGTAACTGAACTAAAAGAATTGGGGGAGCATGGCTCCATGAACAACTACAGAATATGAAGCCTCCAGATAATATACAGCAGAAGGTGACCTGAGAAATGTGCATGGATTGGCAGGGGTGATCTATAAGTTTTCAGAGCCACATCTGCTTCTAGTTTTTAAAGAGGCATTTCCTATCCACTGAGGCCTGCTCTACATTGCATAGGAAGATCCAAGTAAGATACACAACTCCAGCTTCGTAAATTACGTAGCTGGAGTCAAAGTGTCTTAAATCCCTGTCCACACAGCGGGAGGTGGATGGGAGCAAACATTCCCATTAGGTTCCCTTATTCCTTGCAAGGTGTAGGAGTATCAGTTCTGATGGGGGCACCCTTTGAGTTTGATCTAGTGGGTCTATACTACCCCCCGCTAAATGGAACCCCAGAAGGTTGACCGGGGCAGCACCAATCTTCTGTGTAATGTAGCCACGCTTGGGCAGAATAATCTAAAAGTAAACTCCATCGGTATGTCTAGACTACATGGCTCCATCAACAGAGCCATGTAAACTAGTTTACCTAGCATAGGCAAAGAAGCGGGGATTTAAATAATCCCTGCTTCATTAAAATAAACATGGCCACTGCGCTGTGCCGACGATCAGCTGATCCAGCACAGCGCGGCAGTCTAGACACGGATCTGTCGGCTGGGGAAGCCTTTGTCATGAGGCATAAGGGATCGGTCAGCAAAGGCTTCCCCGACAGATCCGTGTCTAGACTACCATGCTGTGCCGGATCAGCTGGTCGTCGGCACAGCACGGCGGCCATGTTTATTTTAATGAAGTGGGGATTATTTAAATCCCTGCTTCATTGACTATGTCGGGTAAACTAGTTTACATGGCTCCAGCAATGGAGCCATGTAGGTAGTCTAGACATACCCCATAAGAAGAAACACGGAGTTTCTGTAAAGTTGTAATTTTATTACTCATGATAAGCTTTAAAGCAAAATTTGTGAGGTTTTTGTAGCCCATAGCTGTGATAATAGCCTCTTTGAAGTCAATGAGCAGGACTTTCAGGATATCTACTAGCCATATAGGACAAAAGTAAAATACCTCTCCTAATTCCAATTCTGAGAGGGCAGTAGGATTGGGAACTACTAATCAAAATATATAGTGTAGAGTATAGTAGTATTAGTTTTCTGGACTAACTATGAAAACCAGCCATTCGACACTGCATTTGTCAGCATGAAAATGTACCATACAGAATAATTGCTAGTCAATAGGGTGTACATTAAGCCCTTCATCCTTCTTTGGTTTTTTTTTTTTAATTACCTCAAATGAACTTTGGATGCTAGAAAACATATCTTAATCCTCCTGTTAGGATGTTCCAAGCAGAACTTTCAAGGCATCTTTTAAAAACTTGACAATGAATTTTGAAAAGTTTATTTTAAGAAAAAAATGTTGTTTGCTGGTACAGAGTATGAACCTATTGAAAAAAAGAATAACATTGTGAAAGCAACAAGGCAACTGAACAGCCAGGACACCATACTAAATAAAATAATCAAATGATTTAGGAATCTGAACTCTAATCCCCGCTCACTCTTCCTATTCACTTCAGAGGTTTTTACTATAAGCTTCACAGAGAAAAAAGACAGAATCATTTTATTTTTTTCAACTTTTTAAAATTTAACACTCAAATCCTTTGCTTTAGATCATGTAGCTATTAAATAATGATGACATTAAAAAGTTGTCTATAAAGTCACTATTGAAAAAGCAAAATCAGCAATGTCTTGGTGTATAATTCCTTAAAATGTAAAATATCTAAATGTTAAATAATTGAATTAATTGTAACCCACTCTTACCCCCGCCTCACTCTCCTCCTGATACTCGCTCATTTAACTTGGTATAAAGTCTAGGCCTGAAAGAGGCTGAGCACCATTAACCTTTACTGAAAGCTGAGAGTGCTTAGCAACTTGGAGAAGATTATTAACCTCTTACAAGATCAATCCTTAAACTGGGTGGCAATAGAAAAAAAAATTAAAAGACCACTCATTACGTCACCATTAGATTTGGTCAGAAGTGACTCTCTAGGTATGAAAAACTTAAACAAATAGTTTTGCAACACCTTAGAGGCTAACAAAACATCCTGGGGGCCTAACCTGTGCCAAACCAGAGAATTTGCTGAACCACAGAATGTCAATTTTGTCTAGCATCCTTTGTCATCAGATCAAGAATTGGCTGTCTCTCCTTCACTGTATCTAGAAGGATGCACATTCTTCATTCTCCACAACTGAGTTCCCATAACAGTATCATCATATAGTGTTTTGAAACTAAGAAGACCTCTTTGTCAAAGAAATGTGTTGTGATGTCATTTATATATGTCTTCAGTTTACTTGATTTATGTATGATTATTTACAGTTGAGAGAACTAACAATTCTTCAGGATAATATGTTTCAGTAGGTCCTTCTTACCCTGCAATCATTCATCCCCATAAATTCCCCAAAAGAAAACATCAGCTGCAACAATCAATCCTTATTAGTTCTCCAAGTCTATATACGATTATGCTTATATCTTATGTATAATAGCCTTAGAATTCAGACATCCTCTTGGTTGAAGACAAAGATTCTAAAGCTCAGAAGGACAGCCATCTTAATCTCTATCTGCAAAAACAATCAGGAATACTGTGGCACCTTAAACAGGTAGAAATTGCATTGCAGAATACAATGATCTTTTAAATATATCTACCTCACTTTTACCAGAAATCTATTTACCTATGTTTAAAAAAGACTAAATGGCCAAAAAGAAAGACATTTAACACAGAGATGCAAAAGATCAAGTTCCCCAAGTGATATCTCCTTCTTCTAACAATCTTGCAGGTGTCAAATATTATGCAAATTCTATGATGCACATTGTAATAAGTTAGTCTGTGTTTATATTCTCATCAAGGTAGAATATTATGCTCTTTGTCTTTGCACTCTCCCATATGCCAATCAGTAAATTCCATACAAAAGAACACATGTAATTGTATGTTAATATGATAGAAATTTACTTCAATCAGCCAATCTTCTGGCTGAGTAAACAGCAAGATTTGTTAAATTACTAAATTCAATGCAAACAAGAAATATTTCAATGCATGCTGTTTTCATTGTTGATTTTACAGTCACTTTGTAGTCTCTAAATTATCTTCACATAGAGAGAGAAAATTATAACGGACAATGTGGGCTATATTTGTATATTCTAGAAATATCTACTGTTAAATTATTCATTAGTTTCACTGCCTTTAACAATCATTGTGGTCTCGGCAATAGACAAATAAAAAGCTAGTACAGTATAGGCAGTTTGTACTTCTTTTTAGTAGATTCAGTAACAAGTATATGAAAGTTTGATTTGCGAGTCATGGGCTTTACATCTTTAAATGTTTTAATTAATAAGCATAATTTCACTACAAGCATGACTGTACTTCCTGAAGAAATATGGATAAAATAGGAAGAGGCATTACAATAACACTGCCACCACCTTCTTGACTTTTAATCCATATTATATAGACTAGCATCATTGACTGTCTTAAAAAATGGAGTCACATTTTCAAGGAAGTTATGTGTATCAATTACAACTTTGCAAAATAATATGGTGGATGGGAGTTGGTTGAGAAATTATAAAGGGCTATTTCCCTTCTTCCCTTTCTTCCCCTTAATTTCTAAATATCAGAGCTGTTCTATTAAGCTAGCTGGTAATGGCCATAATGGATAATTTCAAACTGAAATTCAGGAGGATAGAACCCCATGTCCTCCCTCCACATCCTCCCCCTTGTCCTTCCCCTTGCTACTTACCTAGAACACTGGTGAAAAGGTTACAAGCCTGAGGCCTGACAGAGGGTGAAATAGGAGCCACTATACTGTATCATCCAAGGATTCCTTTAGGCTGCAGGGAATCCTCAAGGATCTTGTTTAAATCTGCTTTGTGAGCCTCAGCAGACTCAGGCTGAAATCCAGGAAAACACTTAAGTGCATGCTTCACTTTAAGCATGTGAGTAATTCCATTGATTTGACTGGAATTAGTCACATTAATATGCCAGTGCTAAAGTATATTGCCATCTCAAATGAGCTACTGCATCACTAGAGTAATGAAGTGGTAGTGACAGTCACAAATGGTCATAAATTATAGTATAATTATGAGCAAAACTAAGCTGTATTTGACATTTTTTTTTGTTTGTATATTTTGTATATTCCGTGCAGTGATTGTAACACAATTGTAACAGCCAAAATCTTTGCCCAATTATGGTGGTTTATTCTGGCACTCTGGCTTCACCTTGAACATGTATTATATATGTATGAAAACTGATGGAAGATCATTAAAATTCTAGTGGATTTCTTATTAGTAGATTTGCCACAGATTATTCAAAGTGATGAACCTATACCAAAAATATTAGTTTTTGGACAAAACTGTAATGGGAAGGAAAAAAAAGCATAGCTTATTTTGACAGTTACTAGTTTTGTATTAATTCAGTATGTTGTAATTTGAAACAATTATGGATCCATTTGTAATTAATTTTGAATCACAAGCATTTATACTACAGCAGGGATGGCCAACCTGCAGCTTGCGAGCCACATGCAGCTCTTCAAAGAAAAAATTGTGGCTCCCACACCTGCACCTGTGGCTCACGGCTCTTAAAGGGGCAGTGTGTGGGGTTTTTTTTTCTCAGCAACTTTTTTCTCTCGGCTCTTTGAGCTGTATTCATCACTATTTTGGCTCTTCGTCTGTAACAGGTTGGCCAACCGTTGGCCACCCCTGGTGGCTCATTATATAAAAGTCCCCAAAAAAGTTGTATACATGAATAATCTGCTGTGTGTTTCAGTTACAGAGTATGAGGATGAACACATATTCTGGCCATGCACTCTTTGCCCTATTCTTCTGTGCTTCTCTCAGATTCCTCTCAAGGAGAACATGCTCAGCAACTTGTCCTCAGATTTTAGGCAGAGACATACTTGGGCCAGAAGATATATACCCCATGCTTTTCTCTCTATCTATCCATTTTCTTCACCATGCTTATTCACATCTCTCCTAAATGTAGTCCCTTGTCATTTCACCAGTTGCACCATTAGAATTTTAAAATTTTCACGGGTGTGCAGTGTTCAAATAAAAGACAATATGTAACAATTGTGACTGGTTGGATTTTTACTTAGGATGTTTCTTATTCTGTAAGGACATAGAATAATTTCATTTTTTATCTCATAAGCAACATATACCATGTGATGAGAATTTTAAATATTAGATATACTCATTATCTTCAAACATTTTATCATAGAAAATGTCATCTGAAAAGCATTTATGAAAGAGCACTCACATTTACTTGTCACAGGTACTCTACTCGAGTCTGATCCTGCTCCCTTATAAACAGTGGGAGATTTGCCACAGGATAGAAACCTGAGTGAAATGCGGCGGAGAAGCTTATATGTAGCTTCTTACTAATCATAGATCTGAGCATAGGTATCAGGTAATTAATCTATCAAATAAAAGCAGGGGCTTGTCTGTGTCCTTATATTTCCTTGTTCTATATTTGTGCTAGCTGCTTACCTCCACCTATAGCAAGCAGCATATCTATGTTTACAAAATGTTTACAAAACATTTTTGGACCCTTCTTTGTGACAAATGCAATATAATATGTAAAATAATAGCAATATTAGAGCCTCTCTGGAGGAAGCAGAGTCACAAAATAGTATAGGAAAAAGCAGGTGGGTAGACATTAAGACTCAGTGGTGCCTCAAATTTTGGGGTGTCCTATGCAGCTGTGTATTCTGTTTATGGGTAAGGACAGCAATGGGCAATGTGCAACAGAGAAAAGTTTAATTAAAAAGTTCTTTGTCATTATAATTTTTTTTCTAGATTTCAATCAAACGATCATAGTTAGCACTAAAAGACCAATCAGGGATCAAAATCCTGGATACAATGGATCAAAGTTCAACAACATTTTGAGTCTGAATGAAGAAAAAGGGGGAAATGACTCCCTTTCTGTCATCCCCCTTTCTCCTGTGAGCTCTACTTATGTTCTTCATTATTATTTACTAGAAGCCTTAACGGGTATCACTGGGTACTTCAGGGCAAGGGGATGGTGGTATGGGGGGTAGTGGAGGATTCAGGGCAGGGCCATGTGGGTATGGGGGGGCCCCAGTGAAGAAGGACAGGGTATAGAGGGTTCATGAGGTAGGGTGGGGGGCTGAGGAGGGGTTTAGGCAGGGATAGTGGTGACCATTGGTTTCTCCCCGGAATGGAGGGGGCTATGCACCATGCCCTCTGGCTTCTCACTGAGCCAGCGCAGGTTGGGGTGGGGTATGAACCCTTCCTACCTGCTTATCTCTGGGGGCTGGAGCAGGGGGTAGCACTGCATGCCTTTCCCATCAGCTTGTCCCCATGGGCCAAGCCAGGGGAGGAGAGAGGGGTTAGGGAGTGGGGCCATGTAGGTTGTCCCCAGTGCTCTTTGGGCCAGACCCAGCGGGGCTTAATTCCACCCTCCTCCCCACTCCAATGTTGAGACAAGGGTGGGAGCAAGAGGATCACTTATGCAGTCCAGTGGTCAGCAAGATGGTGAGCCTTAGCCCAAGCTGGCCACTGTCTTGCTGGTGCAACTGCCCCCAGTAGTCATTCTGCAGTATAACCTTGTGCTCACTGCCCCCAATGGTCACTCTGCAGTATAGTTGTCCTCTGATCAACCACCTCCCTTTCCAAGTTATTGAAAACAATACCATTCCAAGTAGATCACATTTTCCTGGTCCAACCAAACACTGATCTTGCTTCAGGTTAAAAGAAGAGGAAGCTGCAAACCAAATCCTGTAATCCTAGCTTTTACTGTTTAAAAGGGGGTCTTGAACAAATGGACTCACAGATGGACAGACAGACAAATGCACATTTCCAAAGTATATAGATTATGATTTTAGTGCCCATTATGTATTAGGTACTATAGATGTGTAAGCATGGATCATATTTGAAATAACTAATTAGGGAACATTTGAAGGTCGTGCCAATTACATGAAAGCTAAGGGAATCCAGGCTTGAATTGTGAAAAAAAAAGATAAGAAGAACATATAGAAAACAAAGTGTTCCACTTAGGAATGCAGAGTAAGAGAGGGTTGAAAGACCCTGAATTACATGAATGTATGCCATAGAAAAGGATTTGATTAGCTTGCAGATTTTTTCTGAGGAACGGCTTCGAAGCAAACTAGAAGGGAGAAGAAGAATTCGTATAGATGTCTCTAAGACTAGAAAAATAATAGAAAATGTGTTAGCATCTTTTGAATGTTGGGACTTTTGCATCTCTAAAGGCAGTAAATCGTAGCAGACCTGTTGATTCCAGCTAGAATACATGACAAAGCATTGTAGTGGACTGTCTAGGAAATAACTCCTGCTACCAGAAAGAATCTTAAAGACTCAGCTTTCTGTCCTAGATTCTATACTGCTTAGACCAAATAGACATTTGCCTTTAGCTGCAGTGGTTGGGACCTATAATTTCTTAAACAGGAAGTTCAGATTTCTAAACCTTTCGGTGCCATGAATTCACCTCTGGCTAAAAACTTACTGACAACTATGGAAAGAAACACATTGCTAGTGGTCTTTTGTTCTGGTGCTATAATGTATAAAGAAAATCCCCCACACTGGGTCTCTTAGTCACAGTTGCATATTTTTCTTATATTTATCTTTACAAAACAAAAATAAAAGGTGGTAGGCATTTTTACATAGACAAAGTAAATAGTAATTTTTGTAAACATTTAAAATAATATAAAATGTAGAAGATACTGTCAAACCAACCTTTTTTGTCCTTAGAGTTATCACAATTCCTTTTATGCTTTTTTTCCAAAACAAGTGCTTCTGTGCTTTCTTTTATTAATAACAATATATTAATTATTGCCACCAACCTAACTAGATATGAGTAATAATACAATGGCAAATAACAATGAGTAGACTTAAAAGGATGGGAAAGAGAGAGAAACATACTTCAGTTCCATATTTGCAAGAAATTTTAACTGTTTTTTTTAAGTGTGAAAAATGCTAAAAATAATATTGTTAAAAATGGAATTCAAGCAAGCAAAAGTTGGGAAATGCCAGGGTTGTTTTTTTTTTTTTAGTTGCCTGTGCAACCTTACTTGCACATGAGTGTTGATAAGGACTTTAATTACATGTTTTTTACTACTTGACTCCTGCCCCCTTTAAGCCAAGATCCTGCAAAAACTTTTGCATATGATTAACCGTATGTTGGCCCAAGGATTTCATATGCTTATGCACATGCATGCAAGGATTAGGGTCTGAGTACACAGGATGGACCCAGTTCTCAAATCTGTGTACTGAGGTAGAATTTCAATATTTCTTCATTCAGTAACTTGTCCCTGCTCTGCATATTGCACACCATTCAACTACTGCACTGAGTAAAGAATTTTGTATATCCTAATGGACGTTTTGATTACATTCCTCAATGGGGTATCCTTATATAACATTTATCTTCAATGCAACTCTGTTAGATAATTAGATATGATCCACACTTTATACATGGGACACTGAAACAGAAAGAGATCCATGGATACTGAGAGTTGTTGTTAGAATGATTTATTAGATGAAACCAGATCACAATGTCTATGAATTTATGGCAGCTGGGCTAGCTATACCAACAGATGTTCTGCCAACATATCACAAAGAATAGTTTTCCTTACTTACTTGATTACTTATAAATAATATAAGTGTAGTGCTGTGGTCTCTATTTCACAGACTTAATTAGAACTGGTAATGTGAAATTCTGATAATTACGTAAGTGCAAATCCAGAGTAACTGTAAATTTCAATGCAAATGTGAACAGGATTTGGCATCTTGCATTTAATGGAGCTGCCTACATTTAGACAAAGAGCAGAGGAAGCTTTTCAACATGCAATCTGGAGCTTTATTAAATTTTTCCCTAGTGAAATATTATTCCAGATCTCTTTTATTAAAGAAACACACATTATAGTATTTTAGGAAAAATGCTAAAGCAATAACCATTACCACAATGCTTCATTTTTTATTAAAAAAAGCACAGAGACTCAAAATTCAAAACTAGTATAGGAAATTACATTTCTATTGAGACCACTTCTAGAAGTCACTTTAGAAGCTCATTATATGCCTTGGGTTTTCACTTTCCTCTTTTCTGTTCCATCACTTCTGAATTTTTCTTTATAGTGTACAGATTGCTAACTGGTTTAGGACTCACTGATCTTCCAGCTCTTTAAGCTTAACTATGTTAGTAGAAACTTTAAAACAACAAATGGTCTGGTAGCACTTTATAGACTAACAAAACATGTAGATAGTATCATGAGCTTTTGTGGGCACAGCCCACTGAAAAAGTAGGTTATGCCCACGAAAGCTCATGATACCATCTACATGTTTTGTTAGTCTATAAAGTGCTACCAGACCATTTGTTATTTTTTAAATTTATCCTGTACAGACTAACTTGGCTACTCTCGGAAGCTATATTAGTAAACACCTTCAATATTTGGATAGCTTTGTGCTCTCAGGTGGATGATGGTGGGGGGCTGTTGGGTGTTTGCAGGTAAAATTAATAGAATATTTATAACTTGATTTTTCGAAGAGTTTAGCTCGTTTTCAGGAACTGAAATGAAATGACAAGTGTTTATGTACAACAGTCCATTATTGTACTTGATGACTTTATTTAGCAGCCTAAATTTTTCTCTACCCGGGCTGTGTGTTGCTAATCATTTTTTAAATCATTTTGCTCAGGTTCCTTAAAGAGCACCAGGGCTCTTTTGCAAATCTGGCTCTTCACATTTGTGTGTTTATAAATTTTATTTGAATAATAAAAACTGTTTGTAATACTCAGAGTTCTGTCAAAGGGTAGTAAAGTTAGTGCCTATAAAGTGATTTTCATATGGCATATTTCAGCTATTGTTTCTGTTAGGCTGCTGCTTCAAGTCTCCCACTCCACATAGGAAACTTCAATTGACATCAGGTTTTTTATGCATGGTTTTATAACACACATTTCCAAACCTAAGAAACTGCAAGGCAAACGATTTGATGAAGTGGGCCTTTCTGTGTCTAACTGTGATGAACCATGACATCAAGAAGTAGGAACTTTCCATTATGAATCATAAAGCTACACAAAAGACAGGCAGTCAAGTCACCTGATCATCCTTCCTTTGAATTCTAGGAAGAGAAAACTTACTTCATACATAATAGGTAGTAGAAGGTTTTCCACGTTACTGAATAAAATGCAAATATTTTAAAATACAATGCCCTGTGATGTAGCAGTTTGATTTACCATGTAACAATGGCTTCTGCAGAAAAAGAAGTGTCTCATTCCCATTACCATTTTTTCAGATGAAAAAGCCCCATCCACACACAAATTCACAGAAAGAGATACCCTGTTTTGCATGCAACTGATAATAGAGAATGCAAATAGAAAATAAATACGAATTTCAATACAGAGAGTGTATATAAGACAAATTTTAATCCATATTAATTTTGTATCTATATATTTGTCAATGCATTTCATCTGAGACCTTTCTGTGTTATCCAGGCAAGCTAAAACATGAATTAGAGACCATCAGTTCTGTCACAAAGGCTATGTTTACACAGCAGCATTATTTCAGAATAACTGATGTTATTCCAAAATAACATAGTCTGCGTCCACACAGCAAGCAGTTATTTCAACATAATGTTGACATAATGTCGAGTTCAAGGACTTCTTAACTCTGACTCCTGTAATGCTCATTTTATGAAGAGTAAGAGAAGTCAAAGAAAGAGTGCTCTTTCTCCTACTGCCTGCTGTGCAAACAGCGCCATATGTCGAAATAGGCTATTTTGACTTAAGCTATGCAATTGACGTAGCTCAGGTTATGTATCTTACTTCAGCTTTAACCCTGCTGTGTAGATGTGCCCAAAGGGATCAAAACTCTTCTCCCCTTTTCCATTTTAGAAGTATCCTGAATTCAGTAAGTCTCATTTCTACTTCCAGGTAGAATAGTCCTGGACTGACTTAATTCAAGCAATTAAATTGATGCCAAATCAGTTCCAAGTACTGGAAGATATAGAGTTATCTGAGGATTTTCCACAATTATTTGTATATAGGTAGCTGTACTCACTCAATTCCTCTTCACTTCAATATCCAACCAGCAGACCCTGTTTACACCTGGAGAAGGATCAAATAATAGGGTTACTCAGTATTACTTCCTTTTAGTCCCAGTGCTCACTCTTCTAAGTTAAGGCAGTTGTTTTTGTTGTTAGTGCAGTTAAATTGGATAGTGTGTTCAGCTGAAGTCTTTCAACTTCAGGATATAATTGAATTTTTATTCTCTGTGGAAACATTTGGCCTGTAGGCTACTTTTCTTATTCCGGGTTTTACAAAAATAGCTGCTGGTGGCAAGGCAAATAGTAATACTTGTGTTGCTTTTACCTCATTTTTACAAAAGCTTATACACATAGTCAGACACTGTCACTTCCACTGAATTCTTTTGTTCACTTTCTGTCTGTCATTTCCATGCACGCTGAACACCACTAGAGAGGTTTATTTTGTTCATAGTTACTCAAAGCTAAATTCTGCCTTTATATACACGGTAACACTCACATTGATTTGAATGAGAGTGTCATAGACATAGGGAGCAGAGTTTCTTGCAATATATCTTGTACACAACAGTGTACTAATAATATTCTTCATTATCTTTGTACATAGACCCAATGTCACTGAGACAAACAACACTCTGCATTTTTATTTTGTGTTATGTGGTAGTTATTTATTGGAACTCACTATCTCTACTGAAACTGTTCCTTTTCAGATATGATCAGCTCTGACAGAGATTTTATATATTCTGTTTCAAAAGGGAAATGCTGAGTCTTGTCAAAGATCACTGCAAGTTTGCAAGTATTAACATTGATTTCCAAAAGTGGAATTGGGCTTTCTTAGCTTCTAAATTGTTGATCTGATGGACTGAGAGCTCTTCCACTCAGATCACAAATTACTATACATTATTTTAAGGTTGCTTTGAAATGACAGTACCTATAGGAAATTGTAACACAACGATAAGATATATGAAACAACATGAAATTTACCTGAATTTCAGGCATCAGTGCACTAGCAGGGCTTCAAATTTCAGCCCACATTAACTCCAGAGTTTCACTAAGGCTTTTCCTACTTTGACCGAAACTGCTTTTCTGACTTCATTGTGAAACTAGGAAAAGGCTACATTAATTACTCTGCCAAGTACTGACTCCATAACCTTGGTGATCCATTTAGTAAATAAACAAAGGCATTGAGGGCATGCCTATACTGCAGAGATCAAGTACCTCAGCCTGCACAGAAGAGCTTGAGCTAGTGCACAAAAAATTGCACTGTGAACATTACAGTTCATAGTCTCAAACCCAGGGGATTGGGTAAGCTGGACAGTACAGTCTGCATGTCCACAATCCAATTATCCATTTAGGCACCACCAACCTTCTCAACTTCACTGCTCAGCTACAAAATTTTTATCAGTGGGCAAAGTACTGAGCCACAACTAACATACCATTTAGTTTGCAACTTTTGGTTCACTAACTTCTGGCTTCACATCACCTGTTTTTTACCAAATTTCAACAACCCTTGATTATATCAATGTGTTCTCTTTTCATATAAAATAGTCCAGATTTTCTGCCTCATTTTCTTTGCACCTGTTTCATGTCTGAGGCAAAGACTCAAGATTATCAAATATCAGGCTCAGTTGGAATAATTTAATCTAAAAATAATCAAACAGAGATTAGTACAGCACTATACACAATTCAGTAAGCAATAGATACATCACCACCTTTCCTTGTCAGTCCAAGAGCTAGATGCAATTCTTATTCCCCCACTAAGTTCCCATAACAGTATCATTTGAAACAAAGAAGAACTTTTGGCCAAAGAACATTCTTTCTGAAATAAATATGTTGTGATGTCATTTCTGTACAGTACATTCTCAGTTTACCTGATTTATGTGTGAAGGCATGAAAAAGACTAGCAATTCTTCAAAATAATATCTATCAATGAGTCCTTCTTACCCAACAATCATTGATTCCCCACTAGAAAACATCTGCTGTAACAATCATCCACTATTAGAGTCCAAAGTATCTGGAGTTTAAAAGACATGAAGATGCCCAAGAACTATTATATACAGCCTAATGCAGCATTTCTCAAACTGGGGACCATGGACCCTTGGGAGTCCCTGAGGATATGACTAAAGGTCCATGGGCCCCACTGATTAACTCCTTCCTGACTCTGCAGCTCCCATAAGCCAGGAACTGTGGCCAGTGGGAGCTGCAGGAGTGATGCCTGTAGGAAGGTGAAACATGCAGACTCCTGAATCCCCTCCCCTTTTTTCTCCACTCACACTTATCTGAGGAAGTGGGTTTTGCCCACAAAAGCTTATGATACTATATATATTTTGTTAGTTTATAAGGTGCCATGGGACTACTTGTTTACAATGATGTAATGTTATCTCAGATGCAATAAAACACATTTGATTTGAGTTGTACAATAATATACCTATACATTGGACAAGACTGGTCCTCCAGTATTCCACTGATTATTAACATTGCAGTAGTGCCTCAGTGTTCTGACAGAAGTCAGGGATCCATTGTAGCAAACACTGTACAAATACATTGTGAGAGTGTTCCTGCCCCTACAGCATTTTTACAATGTATGAAAAAAAGAGTGCCTGAGATGGGAAACTGAGGTATAGAGTGGTGAAGTGAACTCCCAAAGATCACTCAGTACCAGAACTACATATAAATCCCTTATCTCCGTACTACCAAAGCAATGCCTACCCCACGAGATCAGGTTACTGATGGCTCATATTTTGACTTCTTTTATTCCTTTTCCATATGAATCTGGAGACAGAATTAATAATCATATATTTTTCAGGTATTGTTAGTGCAACATATTGGCCCCAGAATAGTATCTTCAGAAGAAAGTTCATTATCTTTATTTCAATCTATTTTATATGTTACTTTTCAATATTGTTTTAAAGTATAGCAAGTTTTCTTAATGCTGCCATTATGAGGAAATTAATTGTTAATATACCCTTCTTCTATCCTTCCTACAGGAAGTCTAGAAAATTGTATCTTTTTGTTCCCCTTTTAGGGTGCATCTACATTGCACCCCAGACTCGAAATGAGATACACAATTTGTGCTACGCAAATTGCATATCTTATCTCAAATCTATTTCGAAATAGTTTATTTTGAAACTTGACGCATCTACACGGTACCAAATTTTGAAATTACATGCTATTTCGAGCCAGCCCTTATCCCTTGGGCAATAAGGTTTACCGGGATGGCGAAATAGAAAACCTGTTATGTAGATGTGGAGTAGCTATTTTGAGATATCTCCAGTATCCCGAAATAGCCGTGCAGTGCAGTGATTGTTTGGTTATTTTCCACTGCATTTCTTTGGATAATTTTTGGTTCCCTTGAAGCCTTGAGGATATCATTGTGAACCTCTTCAATCCATTTTTCAGTGAGTTTACTGTTTGGAAAGACCTAGAGTTTCATTCATGGAATGGAGGTTTTATGTCACTAAGGAAATAGAACAAGTGCCATCAAACAGTTTTATCTATTTTATTTCAGATATAAACTCTAACTCATTGCAAAAACATTTGAAAAACAACTGAAAATTACTGTAGCATAGAGCTTAACTTCTGCTCAGGCTATTATAACATCCACATAAGAAAGATTTATTTACTTTTACAAAGAGTGGACCAAATTCTCAGAGGTGCTGTGCAAGTCAAATGGGTAATGCAAGTGTTCCAGCACTTCTATTTTGGAAAAAAATAAAGTTTCTTCTAAACATGGATGGAAGGAAATGGTTTTAGGAAAGTATGGGACCATTAGAACATGGGATGCCAGACTATCTATCATGAAAAAAATTAGTTCCTTACTACTCAGGCTCCACATTTCCTGACAGGGGTAGAAGCCAATTGAATTTAGTTGCAGAAAAAGTTTATTTTATTCTGCTGAGGCTTCTGCTGCTACTTTTTTTTAATTAAATACACATAGATGCATATGAGCTGAGATTGTAATCAGATTCTAGTAATACACATAATACTATTAGGTACACTGAAGAGTCAGAGAACTCTATGGTTTTATAATTAAATATGAGCCATGATTTACAATATATACAAACATAATATCAGTATAGATGTTCTTTTTTCCCCCATCTTGGGCTTCTTCTGAGCATCTACGGTTCCTGTGATTCCTGACACTGCTGATCTAAATCATCAACTATTTCTTTGGGCTAAAATATAAATTATCCACAGGCAAGGAAGAACAAATCCCCTTTTCTTTGATGGAATCGGGCTGTTAGCAAAAGGAGAGATTAAGCAGCAAGATGGCAGCTCCCCTTAACCTTCTATACCTTTAAATAGTTCCAATCTCCAATCTGAGAAATGATCACAGATGTGCACCAGAGATGAGCTTCAGACAAATGCATCTGGGAAGCTTAAGAGAAAGGGACTGATAGATACTGAGACTGAAATACGAGAGAAAACATTTCTGCAGAGATGAAATTACACAGAAAGTAGGGGAGAAAGAGGATAACAATCTCATGCACTAAACACAATTATTGCCCCAATGAGAGATCAACAGCAATCTAGCAGATTAAAAATAAGGGTTAATTTATCTATAAAACCAAGGGGACCGTCAGGGGTTGCATATATTTCATGTTGGCTTTGCAGCCAAGGGGTTAATGTGGGAATTGCAGGCCTTACAGCAACCTCCTGATGAGGGACTGGAGGCAGGCCATCTGGTCCCACAACACATCTTCCCGAGTTCTCTTCCTCCTGCTATCAAGCGGAGTAGGGAGGATGGTTTGGGAGGTGGTAGGCATGGCAAATCTGCAGCTTGCCCATCTGTGAAGAAAAGTTAAAAGGGTAGTCATTCCGGGAGACACAGTGTATGAATCCTTGCCCTAATCTCTGAGCCAACACTGAAGGTCTCAGTTCAGATGAAGACAATGTGCTTTGAGCAAGGCCATCTGTTGCTTAGACAGTGGGCACTTTCCAGCAGGGACACATATGTCCCAGGAAAGCATCGCAACACCCATGACACGGGGACAAACAGGCATGGGAAGGTGCCAGCCAAGCCAGGAGCCTGTAGGAAGGAAGGGTGATGGGACGGCTCAGCTTCCTTCTCTGTTGCACATACTCTGCGTCCAGCACTGGTGGCATCCTGCAGAGAGAGAACTTCTATCCTCCCTCCCCTCCCCTCTTCGCTGAAGGAGAGGTGTGTGTCTGTTGGGGGAGGTGTGTGTGAGCGGCAAAGGCCGCTTTCTGAAGAGAGTGCTACTGAGGTCACCTCTTCTTCCTCCCCCCCGCAGGTTCCAATACAGGGGATTGGTTTCCTCCACATTGCTGCACTTGACCACAAGCACATGCTGCCATGGGAGTGTAGGCACAATCATGTACTGTGTGAGGCACTGCTATGTGTTTCCAAGACCCCAGCCTTCTTAGTGCTGCCTTGTAGTGGGAAGGTGTCCCACCATGGAGTCTGGATTAAGGAACCTTGTGAGAAGGACTGGGGTTCCAGTGTGAGAACGTCATGGAACTGAGTGCTCCAAACTGGCGCTCCATGTGCATCCACATGCATAGTCCGCTGTGTGACCCCCCAGGCGAAGAAAGCAGAGCAAAAAGCACCCAGCCCCTCACAGCCCATCACCTGCCCCCGCGTGTGTATAGGAAAAGTTATGGAACTGACCTGAAGTGCCTTTGCCAGAATTGTCCGAGGCCTGGGAGACATCCTGGGAGGAGGGTCTGGCTCCAGAGTGAGGAACAGCTCCTGGCTGTTGGGCATGTGTAGTGGTCAATTGAGGAAGAACTTTGTATGTGCTAGTTTAGGGGTGGTGAGGCCTGCATTCTTCCCCCCCCCCTTTCCCTTTTCCCTACATCTGATGAGCCAGAAGCAGGTCGTTGGGAACATACACCACTTAAGATAAGCATTGTTGCTCGTATAGCAAGAACAAGTATTAAGATAAGGGTAAAGGGCAAGAACGCATAAACAATTCTGTTTACCCTAACGTACTGATCACGTAAACAGGGCCAAAGAACAAGTAGAACTAGATCAGAACCAGATCGATAACTAATGACTAACCCCTGGAAATTTCCAAACTGCAAAACAAGGCAGGAAAACTGTATTTAAGGCTGCCTCAGAGCCTAGCAAATCAAACCTCACCAATGGGCCTTGGGTACCGGCGCCTCGGAAGCTGAGACAACCTCCCACTTTGTCCGCAGCCTACCCGGGTTCCAGGTTTGCAGGAAGGGATGTAAGATATGCCTCTTCTTTGTTATATTGTTCTTCCAGTTATGGGGCACAGCTGTTAGCTGTCAGGAAATAAACTACTTGTGTTTGACAGATACCTGTGTGGTGTATTTTGTACCTTGAGAGCCCAGTGTTGGACCTTAGACTTACTCTGGACGGCTACAGCATGGTGTCCTGGCCAGCCTGCTTCTCCTCTTCATCGTCCTCCTCCACAAACCCGCCCTCGTAGAGGCTGACCCCAGCCATATTCTGGCCGGAGTCTACAATGAGAGGGGGGAGGTGACTGGCCCCCTGATCCAGATGGCATCCATCTGCTCATAGTAGCAGCAGGTGTGAGGAGCCACCACAGAGCATGCACTTTGCTCCCTGGCCTTAGTGTAGGCTTGCCGGAGCTCTTTGATTTTCATGCAAACTTGGTCAAGGGTCTGCATGTGTCCTTTTTCCACTAGGCCTGTGGCTATATGGCCATAAATGTCTGCATTCCTCCTCCTGGTGTGGAGATCATGGAAGTTTCTCTCCTCTCCCAGACCTTGATGAAGTCCAGGATCTCTGCACTAGTCCAGCCCAGTGTCCTTTCATCCCTGGCCAGTGGCAGCCAAGGGTGCTGCGGAAGTGCTGGCAGCTGTGTGGGGCTCAGAGGAAGCACTGGGGGTAGCCATGGCTCATGGGATGGGTGGTGGGTGGCACGGGGCAGGCAAAGCTCTTCTCGTGCCACAAGCCTGCTGTTTTAAGCTCTTCAGGAGAAGGGAAGCACTGGAGTTGTCAGGTGCAGCCAGAGCAGCCACAAGTGAGAGGCCTCTGGAGGACAATTATTTCAAAATAGCAGCAGCCAAGCATCCACACTCATTGTATTTTGAAATCACAATTTTGAAACAAGCATTATTGCTCATGAAAAGCTGGAGTGATTATTTTGAAATAACCTGCCCATTATTTCAAAATAATGGGGTTGGTAGTATGGATGCTCTGCTTGCTATTTTGAAATAAGGGGGGTAATTTCAAAATAACTTCCTAAACACTCATTTAGAGTGTCCAGACTACAGGTATGAAAAATCAGAGTGAGGGTGGGGGTAATAAACACTTCTATAAGAAAAGCTCCATATATCGGGACTTTCCCTATAAAATCGGAACATCTTATCACCCTACAGATTGCAAAGGGACTGCTATGAACACTTCAGAGTCCAAAGATAGAGAAATGGATTCACTGCTCCACCAGATCAAGAGAAATCTATATGCAATACTCTGTCTGACCAAAGAGGGTTCTCTTGCATAAGCACACCAAATCATAAAGACAATATGAAAATAATAATTTATGCTGAATTTCGATATAGTGTATTGCACATTAATTTCTCATTTGAAAACCAATTGCCCTTTGCAAGACTTAATCCAGACCAACTTTTTAATATAGCAAATGAATTAAATAACAAAATCTACATGAAGCACTTTAGGCTTAACTAGCCTTAATATATCCCTAATGCAGGGCTAGATATAAGGAATTTTAACATTTTCACCCAAGCATTTGTGTCCAAGGTATACTGTAGGTGCTGTCTGTGTTTCCATTCTTTTGTCAGTAAAGATTATAAAATTAATTACTTCTTTATATTGTTATGGCCAAGGTTTATATCACATATTATAATAAAATGATTGACTAATTAGTTATTATCCTATATGAAAACTTAGTGCTAATGACAGAAACTTTAACCTCAAAGGATCAAAAATAATTGTCAGTTTTAGAGCAACATGCCTATAACTCTGAGGCAAGTGAGTGGGTTTTTTTTCAGGGTTGTTTGTAAGAGTCACTGAATTAACAGCCCCAGTGAGGAAAAAGATGAAAATAAAAGGAGGTTTGTGACCTGTTAGCAGTATTCAACCTAAGAATAATCTTTTACTGGTCCATGAAGTTGAGTATGCAAATTCAGTCATTTAAAAATATTTGGAATGATAAGTACACTGATTATGATATATATTTAAATATAAAAAAGAGGTTCTTATTCAATGATGCTGACACAAATTTTTTGAGTACGCACATTTTACATCTCTGTAAGAGCAAGATTGGAGTACATGCTCAAGGAGATCATTCCAAACCTCTAGATGCACTCCTGCTGAAGAATTGAGGATGATTAAAATTGAAGGATCTTCACTCAGGTGTTCCACTGAGGAGGGTATCTTTAGGCCACATATGTGTAACTAACTGGCCCCTGGACCAGCACAAAACATACTGATGTCAGTAAATCTCCTGAGTGCTGGAGTTCTGCCTCAATCAGTTACAGGACTGGAGTTTTAGCTCTTCTAACAAGACTTTGTATGGACTTCATTAATGGAGGTTGTAGCAGGGAAGCAGTGTATCGGTGTCTCACCCAATTACTTAGCCAAAATCTGCTTTGGAAGCAGCTTTACATCACTGGAGACCAGGTGAATTTAAAAAAAAAGAAGAAACAGAAAATCAAATACTATAAAGTGAAGAAACCTGTTTTTGATTATGTTCACTGCACTAAAAGGGTGACCAAAGGTGTACAGAAACAGTATGGGTATGTCTACACAGCAGAGTTATTACAAAATAACTGATGTTATTCCAAAATAACAAAGAGGCGTCTACACAGCAAGCCATTATTTTGAAATAATAGTAAGCTGGAGGACTTCTTACCACAACTCCTGTAATCCGCATGTCACAAGGAGTAAGGAAAGTTGAAGGAAGAATGTTCTTCCTTTGACTGCTTGCTGCGTAGACAGCACCAAAAGCAGAATTAAGCTATTTCGACTTCTGCTGTGCAATCGGCGTAGCTGAAGTTGAGTAGCTTAATTCCACTTTTTCCCTGCTGTGTAGATGTGCCCTATGCTTAATCAGAGTATTTAGATGTTTGTATTGAATGCTATGTAGCTACACTAGGGGCAAAGCTGGCCAATCTTAACTATTATTTTGAAATTAGGACATAGAAATAGTTAAATCATCTAGAGCAACATTCAATCAAAGTAATTTGTGTGGGTCTCTAACAAGTGTACTTGCTAAGAAAAAGAATATGGATAAAAAATGAAAGCTTTTCAAGGAATTTAAATACTGAGACAAATAATAAAGGGAAAAAGAGGGGTTCTGCGGCAGGTACCCAACATGCATACACAAAAAAGAAAGTCAACATCATTACTGCAAATCATTGTCCACTGGCTTAAATTTAAGAAGTGAATCTATTTAAGTAATTCAGCTTCATTACTAAATAGATACTGACAAAGCTAAATTCACTATTAAATGTCACTTTCTAGCATTAAGCAACATGATTATCCCTGAACCCTTTTGAATAAATGAGAATGGACAGTAACCATATCATACTAGTTTAGTTCTGAGCCAGCAGAAAATGTGGTTAACATTTTTAATATGACAGACCACATTTCTTCTAGCCTTACCTGAAGGGTAATGGGGTGGGGAGAAGGGAAGGTCTTAGCATGAAGCATGTAACACTCTGTATATGGGGTATGTCCACACTACAGCATTATTTCAAAATATCTTATTTTGAAATAGTTATTTCGAAATAGCTTACACACAAAATGCATTTCGAAATAGCGTTTTGCTATTTCAAAATAGCGCATCCACACTGATTGGATGCTGAATCGCATTTAAGGCTGTCCGGAACTGGCTCTTGCAGGGCATCAGGTCAGCCTTGTGTGGCTGCTGCCTGAAGCTATCTGAGGCCTGTGCTTAAAGGGACCCCCCCGGACAGCCAGTTCTCAGGTTTCCCTGCTTGCTTGCCTACCTCGCTGAGGGACATCAAAGCCCCCCACTGGGGGCTTGTGCCTCATTCCACCCTCATGTCCTTCCACTTACCCCTCCCTAACCCCCCTTCCTGATGTACAATAAAGACACGTGTTGAAGAAAACAAAACTCTCTTTATTGAACAAAACTGAGGTGTGTGTGTGGGGGGAATGAAGGTGGGAGAGGGGAGGCAAGAGGGTGGGAGAGGGGAGGGGTAGACCTGGGAGGAGGGAGCTGGACGGGGGAGGCAAGGGGAGGAAGGGGGAAGAGAAACTCACGGATCAGGGTTAGGGGTCTTGCCAGCCCACCTGTCTCACAGCACTGGAGGTGCGGGGGCCTCGATGTCCCCGTGGCGGGGGGGAATGGGAGGAGGGGGGAAGGAAGAAGTAGGAGGGGGAGCAGGCATGGGAGGAGGAGCGGCACCAGGGTCTGCAGGTGATCGCAGATGGCACAGCCCTGAGCAAGCAGCTCCCTCCCACTCTCCCACTGGAGCTGCAGGGTGCGGCTGTGGAGAAACAAGAAAGGTGGTCAGTTATCCCTGGGAACGCAGTGGGTGAAGCCCAGCCCCCCTCTGCAAGGCGAGGATGACAGGTCTCTGTACCATCAGAGCCGATGTGCTAGCACAGAGGCCATGTTCGGGATGGCCTGCTATCCCCGGGACTGGCAGCTGGCCCAGGAGTGCACCCATGCCCCTGTGCTGTATGTGGTGTGGGTCTGTGCGGGGGAGGGGGGGGCGGAGGAGATGTCCTCTGTTCCTGTGTAAAGGGGGCTTGTGGAGGGAGGGCGTCCTGCTGTGTCCCACCCTGGGGTCAGGAGCGCTTCAGGTGCCTTCATACTTACACGCGTGTGGGTAACAGGCCTTGGCCCCTGTGTAGCAGCCAGCTGGGGCCACGTGCCCAGGGGTGGCATGGCTCATGCACAGGTTGCTGCATGAGCCATGGCCAGCAAGGCCCATGTGCGCGGTCCCTGGTCTCCCTTTCCCCTCACCCTCACCCCCCGCATAAGGGGACAGTGATGGCACTCACATGTCGTTGCCTCCCCGTCCTCAAACAACACCAGGGACAGGCCCGCTGGGACGGCTCAGGGGTCCTGGGTGTGCGGCATGTTCCCTCCAGTCTCCTGCAGCTCCTGGCCCTCCTCTTCCACCTCCTCCTCTGTTTCCTGGTCAGGGCCCTCTGCTCCAGAGTCGATGACCACCTGGGGGGCATGGACCGTCCCGCCCCCCAGGATGCAGTCCAGGGCATCAAAATAGGGGCAGAGGTCTGGGTCTGCCCCTGGTTGGAAGCTGCCCCCTGTGGCCCTAGCATAGGCCTGCCGCACAGGGCCGGCTCTAAGCACCAGCAAACCAAGCACGTGCTTGGGGCGGCACATTTCCAGGGGCGGCATTCCGGCCAACCTTACCGCCTGACCTGGGTCTGCCTGTGGCCACCCAAGGCAATGGGCGGGGCAGTGGAGCTGGGGGAAGTGAGCGCAGCAGGGGACAAAGGCGGGGAGGGAAGAGGAAGAGGGGAGCGGGGCCGTGCAGCAGGATGCCTAAGCCCAGCCACCCCTGCCTGCTGCAGCCTTCCCCCCCTCCCCGGGCGGCTGTGCTAGGTGATGACTGAAGTTCGCAGGGCGCCCAATGCAGCTGCCGCTGCCCTGGGCAGCAGGGTCCCGGTGGCGGGCGCGGGGCCACAAGCCGGCATGGGGGCGCCGCTGCCGTGCTCCGCACACACCCAGCCTGGCCCGGGCATGAAGCAGTCGAGCATCTGCAGAATTGCAGCTGGTGGGGAGAGGCGACCGGGCCGGGGCTGGCATGGAGGAAGGTGCAGCGCGCTCTGCTAGCTGCCGCTGGTGTCCTAGGGGGCACTGCTGTTGGCAGCCCGGCCGGGAGGCGGGCAAGCGCTGAGCCCCACCGCTTGTGAGCCGAACCCACAGGAGGAGTGGGTGCGTCCCGCACCTACCCCCTCCCCCATGGCGAATGCCCGCAAGCTCAGCAGCAGGCAGGGGTGGGCAGCTGCACTCCATGGTCTGAGTCGCCTGCCACCATCCCCACTCGGGCTGCCGACGTGCCGCTTGTTGTTGTGATTTCACCCCCTCCTATCCCCTTCCCTCCGGCCTGTTGTCTAATCAGCAACGGGAGAGCTCGGGAGACCCTCCTCCTGCTCCGCACCGAGCTTGGACCCCGGCGCACAGCCAGCACCCCACCCAGTGCTCTGCCTCTCTCCTGCTCCCAGGTGTTTGCCCGGGGCAGCCAGCCAGCTGCGCTACCGTGCCGACCCCTCAGCACTTCCACAGCACACCCAGGAGCCACTGGCCACAGAGTCCCTCGCAGCCTGGCAGCTCCTCTCTCTCCTCTTGCAGGGGATGGGAGCCCGTGGCGCCCCGCTTCACACCAGGGAAAGGTGTTTACAGCTGCAGAGAAAGGGAAGTAGGGGGACCCGTGCCACTTTCACCCTTCCCTCAGGACACTCCGCACATGCTGTGGGGAAGGGACACGAGGGTTTGGTGGGGAGAGGGAAAGGAGATGGAGTTCGGTCAGTGGGGGGAGGTGGGAGAGGGGAGCGGACTGGGTCTGGGCAGGAGCCGGGGATCAGGTTTGGCTGGGAGGGAAGAGAGGGTGCAGGTTGGATTAGGTGGGGGAGAGAAGTGGGGTGGACTGGGTCCGGTCACTGAAGGGTCGGGTTTGCCTGGGAGGAGAGAGAAGGTGGAAACTGGTTTTGGTGAGTGCATGGGGGGGGGTCAGGATGTGTGTGGACAGTGATGTGTATGGAGGGGAGACAGGACGTAGGCTGGGTTTGGCTGGAGGGCGTGGTGGGAGTCAAAGAGCCACAAGATGAAAGGGGCGCTTTCCTCCGCCTGTCCTGCAGCAGTGGGCCAAGGCGGGGAGGGGAGGCAAAAATGTTTTGCTTGGGGCGGCAAAAAACCTAGAGCCAGCCCTGCTGCCACAGCTCCTTTATTTTCATGTGAACTTGCTCCTGGGTTCACATGTGGCCTTTGGTGGCCAGGCTGGCAGCCATCCACCTGTAGATGGTTGCGTTCCTCCGTTTAGAGCGGAGATCATGGACGTTGCAGGCATCCCCCCAAATGTGAATTAGGTCCATGATCTCCGCACCGGACCAGGCAGGTGCCCACCTTTTCCGGCCCCTGGCAGGCTCCTGGGAGCTAGCAGACTGGTCCTGGGGAGCGGTGGAGGACTGGCTGGCATTGGCTGCCTGGCTCATGCTGGGGCCACTGGGTCAGGTGCAGTGACTGCTGGATCTGGGCTGGCAGGCTTAGAGCTGGCACAGGCACAGGCACTGTGGCCAGGGTCTACCCCTTTAAGGGCTCTGGAGAGGGGAAGGGGAGGAGAGGTCTACAGTGCTGCTTTTTCCAATTCTTTTGTCGGAAGAGGCTCTTCCAACATAGAGATACAATACTTGTCCAGGAACACAGCAGCTCAAAATATCACTATTCTCTAACAATCATGACCTTCTTGGTGCCCCGAAGGCTTCCTATTAAAGCAGATTAAGGGCCCAATCATTGGGAACTGGGACAAAGAGAACTTAGAACTATCCATAAAATAGACAATAAAATGCCCTGAAAATCTGAGAATATCAATGGAAGCATGATTTTTTTAGCTATATGTATCAGGGACGTTAAGGACTAGTCAACTATCTGATAAGCAAATGCTTATCAGATAGTCAGTCAACTAGTCGATTCCTCCCCTTTCTGCCTCTATCAGATAGAGGCAGCAAAGGTAGAGGGAACAGAGGGTATTTCAAAGTGGCAGCACCACACAGCTGAGCCTGGGATCAACTATGCGGTGCTGCCCCTTTGAAATGCTGCCTTGGTGTTTAAAAGGGACAGAGCTTAAAGGAGTATATCTATAAAAGTGATGTATAATTTAGTAAGAAAATGAAGTAGGGGGAGAATAAAGAGGCAAGGTTTTCCAACCATTCTTAATTCTGTCCTTAATGACTGCACTGTCCATACGACACAGGTATGCCACAAATATCTAGATATAACTGTCCAATAACTTCATTTTTTTTGGTTTAAACAGAAACTGGTTACTGAGGCAAGTTAAAATGTTATGGGTGAAGCCCTGCATCCAATGAAGTCAATTAGAGTTTTGCCATTGACAAATGAAAGTAGGTAGTTTTCCCTATTTCCCCTTTATGGTCTATTGTTTGGTATTTTACTTTTCTATAACACAATAATGTTGCATACAACTTTACAGGATTCAGAACAAAATCCCTGAACCAAAATAGTAAGCATTCACTGGGGCCAGGTCTACATGAAAGGGAAAAGTCGACTTTAATTACGTAACTGGAGTCAAAGTATCTTAAATCAAATTTCTCAATCACTAGCGTGGGGGTGCATTGGGCCCGCCACCCTAACCCTAAATCTTAAATCGTGTTTTGGCACTGTCCACACAGTGGTAAGTCAATGGGAGCACGTGCTCCCATCAAATTCTCTTATTACTCATGAGGAGCAGACTACTGGCACCAACAGGAGGACCCTTTCAGTTAGAATTAGTGTTTCTTCACTAGAACTGCTAATTCGAACCCCAGAAGATCACCTGCGGCAGCTTTGATCTTCTGAATAGTGTAGACAAGCCATAAATCAAATCCTATATTATTTTATGGGTATAATTAATAATGTAAGTGTGGTTTAAAAAAAGAAGGGGGAACCAGAAATTGCTGAGAACTTAAATTGGACACTAGCGAGCTGAAAATCTCACTGATAATTGAATCTGGTGATATTCTATACAGAAGGAGCTCTCTAACGTTCTTGTAGCTATTTCTGTCTCTTCACACAGACCACTTCACACAGAGTCCGACACGCTAGGTTTTAGGGGAAAAAACAGAAAATGAAATGAAAACAAGATGAATGGAAGCTGATTTTTTAAGAAGGGACTCTGACATGGTTTATGCAGTAAATAGCCCCCAGAGAATTACACACAGAGTATTGAAGATGTAAGTTATTCTCCAGCTCCAGGAAGTTGAGGGTTATTTATACAATAAAGTATAAATTCTGATAAAATTTCCATTGTCTTGTGGGAGGAAGGTGATACTACCAATGATACACCTTGTCTACTACAGTTTCTTTCTCTCGAGTATTTTTGCTAATCTTGACCCTTTCAGACTATTTAGTGTTGAGAACATCATCTCTCTTGTTATTGATCATAACAGCCCTCCACGCTATCCAAACATTTATTGTCATTTCATTGGCTCCTTGAGCTTTTTTTTTTTTGCTTTTGATTTCAAGATCCTGTCATATGCATTGCTTAAATACATCTCTTACTTGATCTCCTTCCCTGTTTTTTCCACCCCCCTGCAATTCACCAATAACACTGATAATTTCTTTGTCTGTTCCTCTCACCAAAGGTTTGTACTTTTCTCCATACAGTCCTTTTGCTCATGGAATGTCCTCTCCGAACATCTTCTCCAGTTCATTTTCCTCTTAGTCTTCAAAGCTTCCCATAAAACTCAGCTCTGCCTCAAAACCTATGAGGTATGATGTAAAGGAAAGGAAGCACATGTACATAAGTAGCAGAGTCATATGTAGTATGACTCTGCTACTCACCTACCATATATAGTAATTCTGACAACTGCTTTACATCTGAAGGTCCCTGTAACTTGTGATATCCCATCAAAGCTTATGGGCTTGGCATGGGAACAGGAGTTTGCCCATGAATAACAGTGTGCTCGTTCAGTGCCTTGCAGAGTATTCCCACAGTCTTTTAGTGTGCCCATGATATATAATGCCATGTTTTTTTCTGTATGTTCTTTGGGGGAGGGGCCAGGTATTTACATGCCATTTCATGGAGAATAAATCCAGAAGAGGCCATTATGATAATCTTGTCTGATCTATGTTATGCAGAAGATCAAACTAGATGATCAAAGTACTACCTTCTAGTTTTCTAAAAATGAATGAATAACACTTCATGGTATTTCCTTCAATTATTTCCTGTTCCAACTAGTGTTCATCTTTTAGAAAAACCACTTCATCTTGATTCAACATTTGCTAGTGATAGAGAATGTACCACAACCCTTTGTAAATTAATACAGTGGTTAATTAGCCTTGCAATTAAAAACATGTGCCTTAATTTCAATCAGAATTTGTCTAGCTTCAACCCTCAGACATTGGATCTTGTTATACTTCTGTTTGCTGGGCTGAAGAACCCATTATCAAATATTTGTTCCCAATGTAATTACTTATAGACTGTGAGCAAGTCAGTTTTTAGTATCCTTTTTGTTAAGAATAGACTGAGTCTCTCATTATAAAGCTCATGTTCCAGTACTCTAGTCATTCTTGTGAGTTCGCATTAGCCTTCATACACACAGTGTCACACTGGGAGCTCAGGTTCAGCTGATTATCCACATGATCCCATCCATCAGAATCACTGCTTCCCTGGATGGAGTCTCCCATCCTATACATGTTGCCTTTATTCCTTGTTCCTTGATGAATAACTTTACATTTGACAATATTAAAACATATCTCTGGCAGTGATCTGCCCTATGCAAATCTGTAAAAATAAATAAAATCTCAGAAAATCTGGTGTGCTGTCAGACCACTTTTCCCAGCATATTTTAAAACAAATGTCTCCACTGATTATCAGACATGACACATTGCATAAAGCTCTTATTGTGAATGGCACAACTCTGCTTGACAGATAACGTCAATGAATCCATCAGCCAGAAAAAAGTCTGAAAAAGTTGCTAGTGTTTAAAACAACAGAGTGACTCCAATGACTAGACAAAATGAATATGACAAAATTCCTGTTATATAACAGAGTAACTGGATATCAAAGACTTTGTACATTTTTTCATTTACTGTCCAACTGCTTGTTTCAAAATGTGTTTCTCTGTTATAGAAGCCTGGCATAGATTTATTGCTGTACCATTTGTAAATTATAATAGGGATAGTATTTTTGTTAGCATAAAAGCCGTGAAGTGTTGGTAACACCTATGTATATCAACAATAGCACAGAAGGCTTAAAGAAACACCCCAAGGAAACGTTTTCAAGGAAACATTCTCTCATTCCTTGAAACTCATTATGTAATTCATTCATTATAGGAATCGAATATAAGAGCCTTTGAAAGCAGCAATTGACAATTATATTAGAGCATCATAATAAATATTCAACAATATTTTTACTAGATAAGCAGTTTTTGTGGGAGATTTTAAATACAAAGTAACGCCATGATACAACAGGCTATAATAAATCATTTTTAAAGTTGCAAACTAAATGCTTTTTATTGTAGGGTACTATATCATTTCACTAGAGAGCATTAAGTTTGCTGAAAAATGAGAATTTCCCTTGAAAGCAAATAATGACACTTACTACTTCTTTTTTATTCCTGTTCACTTAGTATGTAGTGTTTCCAAATTATAAAATTTATTATTAATTTTTGTTATATTGGAGAGTGTGAAAATCATTCATAAAGAACTAAAACCATTGCAGTGGCAGACACACACACAACTGAAAAATAAATTAGCTCAAATGGATGGTAATTTAGCCACACAATTGCTCTTAATTCATCCTTTTTTGTGTTTTAAAATAAAGAAGTTCCAAGACACAAATTGGTGTGAGGAGTGGGTTCTTCAGCAAGATGTGTTTTTTAATTCAGTCAGGACTATGTGTCAACAAAGTTTGAGATGCCAAATTTGTTGGCCTGACTGAGACCATGTCTGTAATGGAACTTGGAACCAAGTTTAAGAAACCAAATTTAATACACATTTCCAGATTAATATAAACTAGCAGAAATACCCGGCGTCATCCAGGGAAAATATAGTAAATGGTGTGATGAATGAACTACGTCAATGACATTAAGATAGCATATGTTATTGGAAATACTTTTCTCTTATATATTACTTTAAGAAATTAACATAGCTAGTAGTTTTTCTGTTATCATAGGGAAAAGATCTCGTAGTTGCAGTTTATGTGACATGCTTAACAGAAAATTCCAGCAAATGCCTATGATCAGGTGCTACTAAAAGCTAATTAGTGGCCCAGCTGGGTCTCTGGGGGCCCAGTTGGGGCTGTGGGGGAAGCAATTCTGAGATATAACCAATCCAGTTATTTAAGTTAGGAAATCAGTAGTATCCGTGCCAAATTTTGTGTTTCTATGATCAGGCGCTACTAAAAGCTAATTATCAGTGGGCCCAATTGGGGCTGTGGGGGAACCAGGGGAACCGCTGTCGAGATATAACCAATCCAGTTATTTAAGCTAGAAAATCAGTAGTATCCGTTCAAAATTTGGTGTTTCTAGCTCTTACCGTTTCGGAGATGTTTTGGGACAAACAAACAAACAAACTTTCGGAAATATTTATAAGATAAGGTTATTATCTATCAAAAATCTGATCAGTGTTCTAGTTCATTTAATCATAGCATCACTAATCAGAGTGGATGAGACCCAATATATTAAGAACTCATCTATTATATTTCAGTTTGTCTGTCTGTCTGTCTGCCTATTTGTTTGTTTGTGTTTGTTCAAGAACTCCTCCTGAATAGTAAGAGCCAGTGTAAGCAGTAGAATTCTCCCATTATTATGGGGAACTACCTGGTAAAATGGACTAGCAAAAGGATCTGTGTTCCCACTCCCAGGTCCTTTATCCAGAAGCCTCCATGATCTCGAGGGTTCCCCTTCCACTCCCCTGTATGTCAGAGCCCTTGTAATCCCAACAAGGCTAACCCCAGAATTACTGGAGGGCTTTCCCCCTAACCTTGTTGTGGTCACCTGGGGCAGGAGCTAGGTCGTCCACTCTTCTGAGTGCTCTCTTCTAACTGGATGTTTCCCTGATCAACTGATGTTTACATACAGTTCAAAGCAAATGCAATTTATTTAACAGCAATCGAGTAAAGAAAAGAGAATAAGGAAAAAATGAAAAACCATTAATGGAAAACACATTGCTCCACTCTATGGCATGGAGACCTCACAGTGTCTCTGGAATGCAAGGACAGATCATAGTCTGTTTCTTGTAAGTCCCAGGCCTCCTTCTCAGGAGCTGTCTGTGCCACAGGGATGCTTCAAGTCAGACACTCTGGATGGTAGTAACTTTCTCCCCCATGTCAGCCCCACTCCCCCCTTCCCCAAGTCTGGCCTGCAAGATCTTTTGGCTGGTGGAGTTGCCCTGCACTGGGCCTCTATCCCTGGTCCCTGTACTCTCCCCTGCTGCTCGCTGCACCAGCTCCAGCACGCTTCAGGCAAGCTCCACTCTCTGCTGCATTGCCTCCAGCTCCTGGGTTGCTTCTCTCTCCCTGAGGCTATTTCTACACTGCAGGCTTCTTGCACAAGAAGCTTTTTGCAAAAGAGATCTTCCACAAAAACTTCTTGTGCAAGAGAGTGTCCACACTGCATGGACGCTCTCTCAAAAGAAAGCTCTGATTGCTATTCACAGAATAGCTACCAGTGCACCTGTGCTTTTTTCGATTGGCTCTTTTTGCTCAAAAAAACCCTGTTGCCCATCCACACACACCTTTTTGTGCACTTCCTTGTAGAAAGAGGAATACCTATACCACAAAAACCCCTCTGTTCTTTTGATTTACTGTAAATTTACTTGCGCAAAAATGCCTTTGAGGTATGGATGCTCCACAGGTTTTTGTGCAAAAACATGTGTTTTTGCGCAAAACCCCTGTAGTATAGACGTAGCCTGAATCCCGCACCCCCGCACTCCTAGCCCCTTGTTCTGAGCCCCTCCTTGAGAACCCAAACAATGCTGTGCTAGTCTTAAAAAAATGTTTGTTTTCAAGTTTATGAGAATAAGTTGATTACAGATTGATTTAATTGTATGCTTTTAGGCATGAAAAACCTACTAAAAGCCAACAGGAGTTGAGAACCCAAATCCTTTGATGGGATTCAAAAGGAGGACATCATCACTGAGCCGGAGAAGGGTGATTATGACCTTCATCTCCCCACTCCTGGGTGGACTCTGTAACTGCTGTTCTGTAACATGTTCACTCTCACTCCTGCCCAACTAATATTTACATATTACACAGTGGAACAGTTGAGTAGCAGAGATTGAGACTTGATCCAGGACATTTGGTCATCTTAACTGAGATCTTCAATGTTCCTCTCCAGTCAGTGAAGAAGATTGCTGCCACAGAATAGAACAATTGATGATGAGATTATCTGTAATATAGCCAAAGTCAGCTCTTCTTTTGGAATATTGTCACACTGCCCTACTGGATAATACAGGCATCAAAATATGCACATAGAATCCCTGAATAGGATTACTTATCTGTGAAGCACCTCTGCTAATCTCCAAAAGAATAGTAAATATATAAATGAACATAACAAAAATTAAAGGATTAAAAGAGTTAATATTTACTAACAGGTACTAATAAGGATTCCTCATGATTTAGAGACTCAAAAGCTTTGGCAAAGACTACATATTTAGACCACATATTTTCTCCTAGCACTTTTCCTAAAGCTGAAAGGCTGCGAAGATCATGTCTATATTACCCTATCCATACCAGAAGCCACAGTGAGACTCTGAGAGGATGGGTTCCACAAAACAGATTGCAAGTTTGTTCCATATGACCCATAAAAAGAATTTTACCCACAACAGAGAGCAGGGAAATGTCATGGTGCTTATCATAGTTTGCCCTGCCACCCTTATATTTACAGAGGTGGTCAATATTTACGTTCTTTAAACTTTGTGTTACTTGCTCTTGCCCTCAGATAATGAAAAAAGAGTCATGTGATGTGCCCTACAATGTAGTAACCACCCTGTTTATAGATCTTTACTAGACTGCCTCTCAGCTCAGGAGCTTTTCTGTGCGACAAGTGCTTGATTGCTATTATGGTCTCATATAAAGTAGGGGCTACCATAAGTTCTTCTTTTAATGGAAGGTATAGGACAGTATTAATTGCTTTCTCGGAAATGTTGAATGAAATCTAAGAAGCAATTTGAAATATTGCATCCTTTGGTCAATTATTACCTTTTTGTCAGTTGAGAAATGATTGCTTATGAGTGGTATCCCAGTGCATATTGCTGAGGGGTTATTCCATAATACCTGGGGCCATGATCAGGAAAAAGGTCAGCAAAGATCTTTTGGTGTCTTCCTGGCCTGCTGCCAGTTGTATCTCCCCTCTTTTCTCTTCAGCCATTAATTTTTCATTTCCTGAACTCTGGTCCAAAGCATATTTGCTCAGTAATATGCTGCTTTCCCAGCAGAGTCCTATTGCCATGCCTCTATTTCCACAGGACTTGGATTAAAAGGTTGAAGAATCAGCAGTGCATTCCTGAATCACCATCACTATGTGCCATTCTAGTCCTGCTTTCTTGTCCTCCCAAATCAGGATCCATACTAGTGAAGAAATGGCCACAGGTAGGCTGGCAAACATGGAAGCAAGTTTAAATTCTGAATTTCTTCTTTTAGCGAATGCCATTGAATCTGTACGATGTGATTAAATCATTCTGTAAGGGTAATTTTGTGTACCTAAACATTATAATTGTAATTAGCTGCAGTCATTGGGCTTGCTTACAACACACCTATTAATACATGCTAGAATGATGGCAGCCTATATTTGCCTTCTCCACTATTGATATTGGGTATCTCACATTTTATACTGCCACCTGTTTCTCCACAACCCATTGTTGGTAAGGCCATGATACTGTCTATGACTGCTTACTTGACAGGTTTCCCTGCTTATTCTGCAGGAACTCTCTGCAGCTAAAGGCCATTCAGTTATCTGCAGCCAATGGATATGCCTGGTGGCAAGTGCCCAGAATCAGCCAATATAGATTGCCATTGAGTGTTATAGAGACAGTGTCATAACACACACATACTATGTACATACAGACTGAAGAATACATGCACTGACTTCCTATTCTGCTTAGTTATTTGAAATCATCCAGGCTTCAGAAACAAACAGTTGAAAATAATCTCTCAAACAAAATGTAGAAAAGAAGAAAGGAGTGAAGATGAGTATGGAAGAATAGAGAAAAAGAAGGAATGGGAGTCTTACAGGAATGGAAAAAACTCACACGTTATTTACTGTACTTTGTGGATGTTTCTAATATATAAGAAAAAATTTAAAAATTGTAGTTCGGTTTTTCATTTTGAATTTACACATGTGGATCTCTTCGGACAAGAGATTGGCTGCTCATAACTGCCTCGTTGTTTAGAAGATAATGATGTAGGTTCAGAGCTCTTCTTTTTACCAGAAAGTTCACAGCTTTCATCCCTGACATTTTACAAACCACAGTACATACTTTTAAAAGCACTTCCCTCTGGAACCAAGTAATTGCAAATTGTAGTAACCAGCACTTTTAAGGTAAATCAGGCAATCCATTACTCAGCCTTTATAACCCATGATTCTGACATTATTTCTTGTCCCAGTTTAAGTCCATTTTAAACATATACGTGGTGGACACTTTACACAGCAAAGTTGTAGAGGAATTGTTATCTAGTGTATAGAAATTCTGGATTGTGACCTGAGTTCTATTCCTTGTTCTCCTGCTAACCAACTTTCGTCAAGTGTCTTCACTTCTCCAGGTTTTTTTATCATTTCAGTTTATACAATAAGATCTTCAAGATCAAGAGTACACATAATAATGATAACATACAATCTTATGCATGCTTGTAAAATACCTGGATGATATTGTTAGAAAAGATCATCTGTTGGTCAATTAAATTTTAAGCTTTTGAATTGTATTTACTACTGATTTTACAGAATTTCTTAAAAGCACCACCAGTCTTTATTGCAGTTTACCTAGCTAGTTTATGCTTATGCAGAAAGAGCATCTCTTGCTCCAAAACAGAAAACAAATAAATGTGCACAACCAATATTTTCATAGAATCATAGAGCTGGAAGAGACCTCTGGAGGTTATCAAGTCCAGCCCCCTGCCTAAAGCAGCACCAATCCCAACTAAATCAACCCATCCAGGGCTTTGTCAAGCCAAGACTTGCTAAAGTAACCAGCCATTTTGGGGTCCCTAATTTGAAATAATATTAAAGTATTGGATTTTTTAAAAAATAAATACAACCTGGACAAATTAAAAGTACTTGGAATGATCAATTGACCAAATTCAGTTTGGTAATTGACTGCCTAGGAAGATACACTGAATAAAAAAGATCTGGGGGTTCTAGAGGATGACAAACTACATACAGTCATGTATATAATATACAGGAAAAAAAAGAGATCATTCTAGTATGTATTAATAGGTGTATTGTAAGCAAAGCACAAAATATAATTCTTCCACTCTACTCAGCTCTGATAAAAGTTTCAACTGTCTTCAGTCTGGATACCACACTTTAGGAAAGTTGTGGACAAATTAGAGAAAGTCAAGAGGAGAGAGGCAAAAATTATTAAAATTCTACAAAACATGACCTATGAGGAAAGGTTTAAAACATTGGTTTGTTTACTTTGAAGAAGAGAAGACTGAAGGGGAGGGGCATATGTTTCAAGTGTATAGAAAGTTGTTATAAATGGGATGGTGATATATTGTTCTGCTTAACTGCTGAGGACAGGATAGGAAGTGATGGGCTTAAATTGCAGCAAGGGAGAATTATATTAGACATCCAAAAAAAGCCCTAACTTTAATCTCCCAGCTAGACACTGGGGGCGTTTTTTAGAGCAGGTTAGAAAAACAACTGTTATCTTCTATAATACACATAAAAAATATCAATCTAAAATCTCTTACCTTGGCTCTAGGCATAGTACACAATTTTTCTACCAACGTTGAAGCTTATTAATTTGTCATTGAATAAAGACTCCCTGATATTATGGTTTTGTACCGCTGTTATTGTTATAATTAAAAAGATATTTGTGCAATGCTCTTGGCCATCTAATTTAATCATACAATTAAATCTATGTAGATTAACATCGGTTCCACAAGAAGTTGACTGGCCAGCCTGTCACCTATTTCACCCCTTTTGTCACATTGGAAGCTTCTCCAAATATTCTGTCAAACAGATGTCGTGTACAGCATGCCTCAAAAGTAATCAAATTTGCACTATTTTGGATCAAGTGGGGAACAAATTCCAAATTCTGACAGCTATTATAGAGAATGCACTGTCTTCTACACAAGGTGGATCCAGCTGGAGCTTCAGATTTTTTCCAGAAGTCAGTAAATTTTCTAATGATATGTTGTTTGGTTGGTTATTATTTTTGCCTCTTGGTAACAAAATAAACACATAAAATCTTACGTTATGTTACTAAGTTTTTCAGAGTAGCATAAGATTGGCATATTGTATCTGACAGGCTGACACAGGAGGGAACTAGAAAATGGGGAACAAAGAAGCACACAAAGAGGGTTCCTCTAGAGTTGGTTTTTGCTCTTTGCAAAGTTCATCTAAGTCACAGTATGTCTAGTATAGAACCATTCAGCCTTGCTTTGCAGTTTGTTGGTTACAGTATCATATCATGCCACCCTTACTTCTGCACTGCTGCTGGTGATGGCATTGACTCCAAAACTGGACACCTAGCTAGCAGCTGCCACTCTCTTGCTGCCCAGACAGTACTTAATTTGTGCCAGGGCTGAGACCTGTTACCTCTTCCATTATAAATTAAGTACTGCCAAAGACACCCTCAAGGGTGAAGACTGAAGTTATAGCAGGAGATCTAGGAGACCTCTTGGTCTCCTACAATTTTCTATTTTCTTTCTATAATGACTTTTTCTTTTCCAGCAATTTCATTTACCCATTAGTGCACAGGGGAAAGTTTATAGTTGTATCCACCTGTGCTTGTAATGTCAACTCCTGCTTTGAAAGCTGCTAGCTGAGTGTAGCTGGTGATAAGTAACACTGACTTTCTCTGTCAATTGATCACTTCCAACTGGGTGTCTAGTTAGCAATGCTTGTGTGTGTGTGTGTGCTTTAAAATTGTCACAGAACAACTGTGTTTGCATTCTTATTTTGTAACAGGTTACAATCAAGACGAGTGTGAAGTAACTTAGAAAATGAATAGTTGTTGTTAACTAAGACTTCAGGGTATTGTACATGTATCTACTACAGTTAGCGGTTACATATTGCCTTGCAAGATTTAGCCATATATAGACAAGAATGAAACTAACTTTGCCAACTTTTTAAATTGCACTCAGTCCACACCATCTGTCAGAAATGTAGGATTATATCTTATGAATTTACCAGTGTTAATCAGATTTTGAAGCTAATATTATTCATATGGAAATAGGTAAAAATGATTAACTACCATAGATCCATTAGGCAGAGTTCTTGGTGAACTGGCAGGTAATAATTGACCAAATTGTTCTGTAATCTAGCTTTCAATTGTGTTTTGTCTGTTGTGTTCGCAACACTAGAGTTAAGAAGCAATTGGCACAAGTGAAGCCCTGTTCTGAGGGGTTCTTATGGTACATTGGCACTTATGGTACCATGTAAACTACAGACCCTGAATGCCCAGCTACTGCAGTGTAGATGGTGAGGCACTGCTTTGCTGAGTAGAGTGCACTAAATACCTAAACCCAAGAATATATACCATACATAGCTCTCTGTTTCTGCAAGAGGTGTCTCACAGGTCTACACTGCTATTTTTTGCCAGCTTAGTGTCCCCCTGCCTTCCCATTGAGGGAATCTTTCCCCGTCCAGTGAAAGGCTCTGGCAGTAGGGAAAAGCTCTGGTGGGAGTAGACAGTGGATAAAGTCTCCAGCAGGTCCCCTTTGCTAAAGCCTTTTCTTTCTTCTCCATTTCTTCATCTCCTTCTTGCTGGTGGCATGTTGTGTGCTTCACAATCTAAGTGAGAGCAAGAGGGAGACTTTTCTGCCAGAGTTTGGGGGTTGAGGCTGAATGTCTGGCCAGGGAATTTGAACAGCCAGACACCAGTGCCATTTGGAGAGCACATCAAAGCGCTGTACTCATCAGAGAAGACTTGAGGGAGAGTTTTGTGTGAGGCCAGTTGTGAGACTCTCCCCAGTGCTTCTCCACAAGTGGCCCCAGCATTCCCTCTGTGTGCCTTTCCTCCCTCACGTCTTTCTTCCCCTGCTCTCAATTCCCACTTTCCACCCCTCCCCTTCAAAGCAAATAATAAAGACATGTCTGTTGCAAAAACAGGACTGTTTATTGGGGGGGGGGGGAGACATAAAACAGGGGAGGGACTAGGGAAAGAACCTGGAATGCAGAAGGAGGTAGGGGAGCTCAGGGATTGGGCTGAGAGTGGCACCTGCCTCCAGGTGGTTAGAAGACTTTGGCCATCTGAGCGGTGTTCTGAGGTCTGGGCAGCCCATTAGGATGGTAGGAGGGAAAGACATGGGGGGGCGCGGCCAGGGAGGTGGCTGGTGACCATCACTGTGCTCCATCACTGAGGTGAAGGAGGAGAACATGGTGTTATGCTGGCATGTGAGCTGGTCCCAGGTGGCCTTCCTCTGTTCCAACTCAGCACGCCACTCCTCCTGGTTAGCCCATCACTCCTTCCTGTCTGTGGCTTGCTCTTGGTGCTCGTCCTTAAGCCCCAGGACAAGGGACTCTAGGCAGGCCATCTGTTCACACATTAGGTCCTCGCAGGTGTGTTTCTGCTTGCGGATCATGCGGAGTCAGATCAATGTCCTGGGAGGGAGGGGATGCACCAAGCTTGCAGCTGTCCCGGCTATGAATAAAAGTGAAAAGGGCATCCATCCAGGAGACACTGTATCTGAAGTCTAGCCCTAATCTCCATGCCAACACTGAAGGTCTCAGTTCAGATGATGGTGATGTGCTTTGAGCAAAGCCATATATTGCCTACACAGTGGGCACATTCCAGCAGGGACACAGATGTCCTGGGGAGCATCACAACACCCATAGGCCAGGGACAAGCAGTCATGAGAAGGTGCCAGCCAGGCCAGAAGCCTGCAGTTGGAGGGAGGACAGGGTAGCTCGGCTTCCTTCTGTGTCCCACACACACCAAGTCCAGCATTGATGGTGTTCCACAGAGAGAGAACTCCTATTCCTGCACACTGGAAGGGGAGAAGGGACTGGGGAAGTGTGTGTGAGCAGTAGACACCACGAGCTAGAGACAGTGCTAATGGGTTCCCCTCTTCTTCTTTGTCCCAGCAGGTTCCCATGCATGATATCAGTGTCCTCTGCACCACCATGCTTGACCGGGAGTGAATGCTGCCTGAGTGTGGGCATGATCCTGTGCCATGTGCAGCACTGCTCTGTGGTTTCATGATGCCAGACTACTTAATGGTGGCTTGATGTGGGAAAGTGTCCTAGCATGGAGGCTGGAGTAAGTCAGACCCAGGGCTGGATTACCCAATAGGCAGACTAAGCACGTGCTTAGGGCACCAGCAAAGCAGGGGCACCAAAAAAAAAGAGATTTTACAGTATAGTATTGTTTTTATTTTGAATTACATATGGGGGGGCACCATAATATTTTCAGTGCTTGGGGCCTCTAAAGGTCTTAATCCGGCCCTAGTCAGACCACTCCAGAAACCTTGTGAGAGGAATTGAGTGGTTCCTGTGTGAGAGCATCATGGAGCTGAGTGCTCCAGATTGACACTCCATGTGCACACAAATGAACGGGCTGTTGTGTGTCCCTCAGGCTAAGTAGGCCAAGTGAGGAGCAACCCCTCACAGCCCATCACCTGCCCCCACAGGATAGGGAAAGTTAGAAAACTCACCTGAAGTGCTCTCCCTGAGTTCTTCATCCTTACCAGATGTCCTGGGAAGGAGGCACTGGCTCCAAAGAGAGGAGCAGCTCCTGGCTGCTGGGCATGGTCATTTGTCTGGTCTCCTCCTCTTCCTCCTTTTCCTCATCCTCCTCTGTCACCTCACCCTCCTGCAGGCTGATGCTAGGTGTGTCCTGACTGGACTGCTCATCGTAGAGGCATGTGTTTGGTGTCACTCCAGATCATCTGCTCTGCTCCCTGGCCTTGTGGTAGACCTGCCACAGCTTTTTAATTTTCATGTGGGACTGGTTGAGGGTTCTGGTGTGCCCTCTTTCAGCCAAGCTGGCAGTGATCCAGCTGTATTCCTATTCCTGGTGCAGAGACCCTGGAAGTCTTGGTGAGGTCCAGGATCTCTGCACCAGGTCAGAGCTTTCCTTTGTCCCTGTGCAGTGGCTGACATGGGAGCAGCAGAGGTGCTGGCAGTCACTGGAGAATCAGAGGGAGCATTGGGATCTCTCATCTCTGCCTCACGTCCTGCACAGCTGTGCAAGAAGCCCTTCTTCTTTTGGTGGGACTGTTAGAGCTCTGTAGGAGGAGAGCAGGTATGGCTAGAGTGGTCAGTGCTGCAAATGCAAGAGGCCTCCAGAGGCCAATTATTTAGAAATAGTAGCACCAGCACATCCAAATTACTGCTATTTCAAAATAAATATGTTAGATTTAGCATTATTCCTGATTAAAAGCAGGAATATAGATTTTGAATTAAGCAGCTCATTATTTAGAAATAATAGGCTTGGTAATGTGGACATTCCGCTTATATATTCGACCTTAGATGGGTTATTCGAAATAAAGTCCAAGTGTAGACCAGGGCTTAGTTTTTGTTGTTGTTAAAGTTATTTAATACAACTCTTAAAACTAAATTAAACTCTCAGATCATTTGATTTATTTAATCAGTCAAAATTTAAAAAAACCCGGGAATGGTTGCATAGCTAATCAATTAAACAGTTCTTTAATTAAGGTTTGTTTTTACAATTTATTGATTACTAGTTGATCATACGGGAAAGAAATTGGAGGAGTACCAAAAAGAAAGAGGCTTGTACTGTGGATGGGCTGTGTGGTTTCTTTCATTAAAGAAAAAAAATTAAACAACTTAAAAAAGAGAGAGCTGTAATTGTGCAGCCACAAAATCTTGCATAAAAGAAGAGTGAAAGTATTTGTGGCTTATTTGTACAATGTCAATGATGTCTATATTCTTCTTTTCCATGTGTGTCATTGACTGGCTGATTACTTTTCCAGTAGTGCATGTGAGCTTTTCTTGAGTTAGGTTCCTGAATGATTCTGTTCTCATTCTTTGGCTTCCCTCAGAGGCAACATGGGGCTATATCCCACTGAGAAAATAAGTGTTTTAGAGTGATAGAAGAAGATGATTATCAACATCAGCATCATAAGGATTCCAGTTTAAATGACTGTCTACTGATTTTTTTATTATTATTTTTCCAGAGGAGATTATGGGGAACTTGCTGCTTTGTCTTAGTCTGTTCCATTCTTCACATAATTATTTGTTCTGATGTTAATTCTGAGTCTGGATTCTCTTGCACCCTCTAGGTTTCTTGTATTAATTATTGCTGTTGTTATTTAGTTATAATATTGGGATATTTATTTAGCCATATTAATTCCCTTCAAAAGCATTAATTGTCTAATATCTACTTGAGTACAAGCTTTACTGCTCATCACAAATTTTCTACCTACCAAAAAAAGGTCCAGATTCACCTAATCTTGGCTCACACCAAAGTTTGTTCTAATTTATGCCTAATTACCCTTCACCTAAAGAGATCATTTCAGCAGCTAGAACAACCAGCATGCTCCAATTCACTCACCATCACCTCTATCCACTGAGGCTAATGAGACTAATAGGAACTATCCCAGTTCTCTCCTTCTTAACAAAACTGTAATTAGAAGATCACTGCTTAAGCCAGCTTTCAGAGTGCTTTGTACCAGCACAGTGCACAGATCAGATGGAATAGATGTGAGAGGAACAAAATCAGACAATTTGTCTTGTACTGTGCCCTATACATTGTTCCTACTTAACAAAAACTAAAAGCACCAAGCTTCACTCAAACAAAAGGAGTTTTTCAGAGAAAACTACTGTAAAGCATTGAACACATGCTCAAGGTGAATAGCAACAACTCCCATGTTAAGACGCATGCAGAGAAACCAATCTGGATAGACACCTCATTGGACTAAGTGCTGTACAAGATGCAGTCCCGACTTGCAAGAATAGACAAGTGGCATAGGAGAGAAGGATACCATTAAGTACACTGAAAGTTCATATCTATTTGCAATTTCTAATACTGTTATCTATAAAATGTTTATTCTCCCATCAGTTTGTCCTTCATTCTACCATAACTGCCATTAATTGGCTTAGTACCAAGAATGGAGAAAGTTTTATTTTTGTGGTTTTTCCCCACTAGTTTTCAATATTAGTTTATTTCTCACTTCTCTTTAAGAACAAAACATGCTGTCTGACAGCCCTAATCAATCATTGTTTCAGAGCTTGGCTTCATAAGAGACTAAAGTTAATTACAGTTTTATTATCATAATTTTTATGTATGCAGTCTGTGGACCATAGCACTACTGCTGCAATTATTGCTTCCACACTTTAACTTAGCCCAGGTTATCTTCTCCTTGTTGCTTTGCCTGAGTGCCTAGTCTGTAGGCAGTGTAGTCTGCATTTATGATCCATTAAATGGTGTCTGATGGAAGGTTGAGCACTGTGGGAGACATATCCTACACCGGCAGTTCTCACCAGGAGTATGAATACCCCTGATTATGCAGAGGTGTTCCATGGGGTACATCAATTCATCTAGATATTTGCTCCGTTAAAAAAATAAACCACTAGTGAGGTCAGTATAAACTAAAATTTCATCCAGAGAGTGACTTGTTTATACTGCTCTATATACCTACCAGAAATGTAAAGCTTCAGAGGGGTAGTTGTATTAATCTGTGAGGGTGCATATACACAGCACCCTAAACTCGAAATACGATACATAATTTGCACTACTCACATTGGGTAACTTATTTTGATTGATTTTCGAAATAATGTATTTTGAAATTTGGCACGTCTCCACAGTGCCAAATTCCAAAATAATGTGCTACTTCGAGACAGCCTGAAGGATTACAGGGATGCCAAAATGGCGCACCCACTATTTTGAGACCTATCTTGAAATAGCGGGTGAGCTCAAAAGATGCAAGGAAGCTATTTCGAGATACTTCTGGAATCCTGAAATATCCCTGCTGTGTAGGCATACCCTAACTGCAAAAACAGTGAGGAGTCCTGTGGCATCATAGACACTAAGGATACATTTACACAGCAACATTATTTTGAAATAACTATCATTATTTCAAAATAACTTAGTCCGCGTCTATACAGCAGGCAGTTATTTTGAAATAATGTCAAAATACTGTCAAGCTGAAGGACTTCTTACTCTGAATCCTGTAATCCTCACTGTTCAAGGAGTAAGGGAAGTCAGAGGAAGAGTGCTCTATTTTGAAATAAGTGCTGTGTAGACACTTCCAATTTTGAAATAAGCTATTTCAAAATGAACTACTCAATTGACATAGCTCAATTTGTGTAACTTATTTTGAGTTAAGCCCTGCTGTGTAGACGCACCCTAACAGATTTATTCGGTCATAAGCTTTCATGAGTAAAACCCAGTACATCAGATGAATTGGAGTGGAAATTACAGAGGCAGGGGTATATATATTATGTTAATCAAGTCAGAGTGAAAGTGACTCATTCACAGCATTTGGTGTAGAGATGTGACTATCAAGAAAGGGGAAATTACCTTTGACGTGTGTTAACCAGTTAAGATCCTTATTCAATCCTAAACTGATCGTAATGAATTTGCAAATGAACTTCTGTTCAGCTCTCTCCCTTGGAAATTCTTTTCTAGATGAATGCCTATTTTCAAATCCATTAATAAATATCCAGGGAGGTTAAAGTGTTTCCCTACAGGTTTATGTAAGTTACCTTTCCCGATGACTGATTTGTGTGCATTTATCCTTAGGCATAGAGACTGTCTGGTTTGGCCAATATACATGCAAGAGAGGCACTGCTGATGAAAGATTATGACCTAATAAATCTATTAGTCTCTGAAGTGCCACAGGATTCTTCATTTTTACTGAAATGTATGTTAGTACAATATTTATATTTCAATTGATTTACTTTATAATTATATGGTAAAATGAGAAAGTAATGAGAAAAATTTGTTTCAGTAATAGCATGTTGTGATACTTTTGTATTATATGACTGATTGTCTCAGTAAGTAATTTTTAAATAAGGTGAAACTTGGGGGTACACAAGCCAAATCAGACTCCTAACAGGAGTACAATAGTCTGGAGAGGTTGAAAGTCACTTTCCTACACAAATCGTGCCAGTCTGTCGGATGTGGGATGAAGCTCTGAGTGCTGCATACTTAGATGTATATAATGGTGTGATGCTGACAGGCCAGATGCCAGCTTTTTCCATATTGCATGCATCAGCTAAGTACTCACAAACTCATCGCTGGAGACCAGACCAGTTCACCTGCTCAAAATACGTATTAGTCTGATATAAAGGTATTTAGTGTTTAGACTCTATGGGTACGCCTACACTACAGCGTTAATTCGAGTTAACTTAATTTGAAATAGTTAATTCGAATTAAGCTAATTCGAATTAACGCATCTACACACAAAACCTATTTTGAAATAGCGTTTTGCTATTTCGAAATAGCGCGTCCACACTGAGTGGACTCTGAACCGAAGTTAAGGCTGGCCAGAACCAGTGCCAGCAGGGCATCAGGTTAGGACTTAGTGTGTGGGGCTGCTGCCTGAGGCTAACTGAGCTCTGTGCTTAAAGGGACCCTACCCCCATCCCGGACAGACAGTTCTCAGGGTTCCGCTTGCTTGTCTACCTCGATAAGGGACAGCAAAGCAGTCCTGTCTTGGAGTGCCCTGAGTGCCCACACTCGGGACACCACAGCACTCGGCCACATTGAGCCAGAGCTGCTCCTGGGCACACCGGTGTGTCTCATAGGGTCGTTGCCATCAGCCCGGCTGCACTTGCTGCAGGCTGCTATCCGGGGGGGTCCATCGGGGGGCTGTCAGGATCCAGGAGGCCCTGCAGGAGAGCATCCACCCTGAGGAGCCCTCAGAGCCTCCCCGGTCCCCCCCACCGGCAGCTTGTGCCCCATTCCTCCCTCACGTCCTTCCACTTACACCTTCCTAGCCCCCCTTCTTCATGTCAAATAAAAGACACATATGTTAAAAAATAGAAACTGGGTTTATTGAACAAAACTGGGGGGGGATGAACATCTGGGGAGACTGGGAAAAGGAGGCGGGAGAAGGGAAGAGAGAGGGTGGGAGAGGGGAGGGGGAAACCTGGGAGGAGGGAACTGGAAGGGGGAAGCAAGGGGAAGTGGGAGAGGAAGCTCAGGGCCCAGGGTTGGGGGGTCTCACCGGACCAACTTGATTTTTATGCAAACCTGCTCCTGGGTTCGCATGTGGCCTTCGGTGGCCAGGCTGGCAGCTATCCTTCCATAGAGGGCTGCATTCCTCCATCTAGTGCGGAGCTCATGGATGTTGGGACCATCCCCCCCAAACCTGAATAAGGTCCATGATCTCCACCCTGGACCAGGAAGGCACCCGCCTTTTCTGGTCCCTGTCAGGCTCCTGGGAGCTGGCAGACTGCTCCTGGGGAGCAGTGGAGGGCTGGCTGCCAGTGGCTTGCTGACTCATGTTTTGGGGCCACTGGGTCAGAGGCCCCGGTAGCCACTGCTGGCTCTGGGCTAGCAGGCTTGGAGCTGGCACAGGCACTGTGGCCAGAGTCTACCCCTTTAATGGCTCTGGGGTTGGGGGAGAGGTGAGTAAGTTTTCCTGATTGTGCCCAGAGTGCCACCAGGACTCCCTGGGAAGGGCTGGAGGCCCCCTATTTCGAAATAAGTGTCTACACAGCACTTAATTTGAAATAGCTATTTCAAATTTGGCGTTATTCCTCGTAGAATGAGGTTTACCAAATTCGAATTAAGCGCTCCGCTATTTCGAATTAAATTTCGAAATAGCAGTTTGCATGTATAGACGCTATTAAAGTTAATTCGAAATAACAGCTGTTATTTCAAATTAACTTTGCAGTGTAGACAAACCCTATGGAAGGTTAGTAAATTGCTGCATGCATTAATATATTTTGCAGACTTGGTATTCTAAGTTTTGAGAAAACATGTGTGTTTGCACTTATCTGGAGTATTGTGTTCAATTGTGGGTCCCCATTACAGAAAGGATGTAGACACATCGGAGAAGATCCAGCGGAGAGCAGCAAAAATGATTACGGGGCTGGAGCACATGACTTACAAAGAGAGGCTGAGGTATTTGGGCTTATTTTGTCTACAGAAGAGAAGAGTGAAGGGGGATTTGTTAGCAGCCTTCAACTACCTGAAGGGGGGGAGAGGTTCCAAAGGGGATGGAGATAAGCTGGTCTCAGTAGTGATAGATGACAGAACAAGGACCAATGGTCTCAAGTTATAGTGGGGGAGGTCTTGGTTGGATATTGGGAAAAAAACTATTTTACTAGGAGGGTGGTGAAGCACTGTAATGGGTTACTTAGGAATCTTCATCCCTAGAGGTTTTTAAGTCCCTAGCTGGGATGATTTAGTTGGGATTGGTTCTGCTTTTAGCAGGGGGTTAGATTTGATGACCTCCTGAGGTCTCTTCTATTCAATTCAAGGGAAGATATAGACAAAGCCAGAATTCTAAGTTGGAAGCTACCTAAATCCACTGATGATAGATGCTGTTGGGAACCGAGGCTCATGTCACACTCTTTAAGGTATGGTATTTAGGATTTAATTTAGATCAGTAATGAGTTGTTACCATTTGTCATTCAGTCTTGGGTGTCTTACAGTGCTTTGCCATGGTACTCCCAAATTTGGATGCTCACAACCAGATTACCATCATGCAGGTCACACCATGAGCTTTTGTGTACCGAACAACCTTGGAGTATCAAGTCTGCCCCCCCCCCCGCCCCTCCACCAGCCTATCTACAGCCTCACTTTGTCTTCTAACAGCCTTGGTTCCAACCAGCCAGGTGTCACCAACACATGTTCAGTCCTTAATGTTCCCCAAACCACATGTTCTGTATTTTCCAGCCCTATTTGGAACAGCTCAGAGAAAGAATGTGGTTTCTATTTTGTTCTGAAAAAAACACAAGCACATCACAGATCATTATCTGGTATATATACCTTTACCTTTAAATACAGGTTTGAGTTAGTTTAGAATAAAAGTTAAGCAAATGTATTAACAATAAAATATAGGGTAAATGAAGTCAAGTAAAAAGAATGGAGTTAAAAGATTTACAAACAAATACAAGTGAAAGCATGTGTCTCAAAAGACTAAAACTTATTCTAGCAAGGTACAGGCTTTGTAGAAGGTGGTTTCTCTCATAATCTTCCTTCTTCCCAGCCATGGCTGACCTTCTTTCAGTCATATTTCCAGAGAAGTACATGATTCTGTATTCCCTTGTCTTCTTAGAAATATAATACTGGCTGGAATCTGAAATGTCTATTCCAGAAAAAATTCTGAAATTGAAAAAAGCCCTGTGTTGCATCAGCATGAAGCCTCAGCATTTCTAAAACTATAGGAATATGGAAATTTAATTTAAAAAATGAAAATGACATTGAGTTTTGACTTTTTGAAGCAAAATTGGTGAGGATCCTCAAGCTGCTGAGAAGCCCAGCAACACTACTTCCAGGGTCCTTGTCGTGCATCTGGGAGACTGATACCCATAAAAGGCCAACCCCAAGTTAGGGTTCTGAGGACTTCCAGATGGTCCCTACTTTAGAAGCTCTGAAATCGCTGACTTGAGCTACAGCAGTCAGGTGTCCACCTCTGTTAGGCAGCAGCCCACCAGACAGGCCACTATGGATATAATGAGCTTCCAGGAAAATTCAGCATTTTGCAATGGAAAACCACCCGATTAAAAAAATTCTGATTAGCTCTCATCCATCTCCACCTCTAAAAACATACACTGAATTCCACTGATGAAAAGTACTAATGTTTGTTTTTTAGCCCCCAGAGTAGAATTTAAAATGGATCTGTTTAATCAGGCTTTTTTGGGCCTATAGCATATAATAGGCATGTTTTTAGATTACAGCTGGCCATGGAGACTATTTTGCTCAGGTTCTGTCATGTTACCCTTTGCATTGTGTAAACTTTTCCATTCATCCAGAGATATTGGTATAGATGTATTTTTATCAATTGAAAACTAATAAATATGGAATGATTTGGAGTAGGACACTCATATTTCTCTGAAAATTCATACTATGAAAAGAACATTGTAATTGGAAAAAGTTTCACACGCCTCAGGGAAACCATTTTCACCAAAGATTTTTTTCCCACTAGAAATGTGACTAGGCTATGGTAGAACAGGAGGAAATTCTACTTCCACAAACATTTAATAAGTGAAAGGAATTTTAAATGACCTCACTGATGGATTTGAGTTTCAGTTTCAGGATTTTCATGTTAGGAATGTGATCTCTTTAAACTACTCTAATTTTTATTTTATTTTATTTATTTTAGTCATAGGCTCCCTTGAAAACTGTTTAGTTCATTATGGAGATCCTCTCTGAGGCTACATCTAGACTGCATGCCTTTTTCGACAGAGGCTTTGTTGACAGTATCTGTCAACAAAGCCTCTGTCGAAAAAGAGCGTCTAGATTACATTATGTGGATCAAAAAATCGATCCGCTTTTTTGAAAAAGAGCATCCAAACTGCCGGACACTCTGTCAAAAAAAGAAGGCACCCAGAAGTGCTTCTAGCAGGGCATGGGGCAGCCTTTATTTCCAGGTGCTGCTGCATGCCCTTTGCAGAGACGTGTGCTTAAAGGGATCCCCCTGGACAGCCGTTGCTCTGCTCCTGCTTCTGGCTTGCCTACCTCCTAGAGGGAAAGCAAAGCTGCTGCAGTTCTTGCTCTGGTTGTCCTGCTTCCTCGGACACCACAGCAGTTTATTCTCTGTTTTTTTTTTTTTCAGATTTTCACTGTTTTTGGCCGTGGTGCCTAAGCTACCCCTGGGCAGGCGATGGCCCCATGCTGCCATACTGCAGCTTCTGCTCCATCTGCATGACTCTGTCATGAATCTCCTGCCCCATATAGACCCGGACCGCACCGAGGAGACCCTCCCTCTGGGAAGCAGGAGCTCTGTCCTTGCCCCAAAACTTTTTTGGGGACAGGCAGATTTGGAGGCACAAGACGAGTTTGGACTGCAGGAACCAGTTCGTCATGCAGCTCTGGGACGATGAACACTGGCTCCACAACTTCCGGACGTGGAAGGCCACATTCCTGGAACTGTGTGCCTGGCTCACCCCTGCTTTGGAACACCAGGACACCCACTTGTGGCCCACCATCCCTCTGCAGAAGCGGATCGCAATCGCCCTGTGGAAGCTGGCCACCCCCAACAGCTACCGCTCCATGGGACACCAGTTTGGCATGGGGAGGTCTACTGTTGGGGCAGTCTTGATGGAGGTAAGTCACTGTTGAGGGACAGACCCTGGTGAGTGGGGGGGGGGTTGAAAAAGGGGGACTGCCAGGCAAGGGCAAGAGGGAGTGGGGGATGGAGTGGCACTAGGAGGCCGCTCCTCGGCCACCCCTTCACTGATGCGGGGGAGGGTGGGGGGGGAGGAGGGTTCTCCTCCTAAGCGCTTAGGTAACCTGTCTAACTCCCTGGTTTCTGTCTGTCTATTTGTCTCGTGCTGCAGGTGGTGAGATCCATCAGTGTGGAGCTGATGAAGAGGCTCATCCATCTAGGGGACCTGGAAAATATCCTTGCCGGGTTTGCTGCCCTTGGCTTCCTGAACTGTGGAGGATCTGCACACCGCCACATCAAGCAGCCCAATTTATAAACAGGAAGGGCTACTATTCCATGGTGCTGCAGTCTCTGGTTGACCACTGAAGACACTTTATGGACATTTGTGTCGGGTGGTAGGGGCGGGCACATGATGCCCGCATATTCAGGAACTCCCACCTGTACTGCAGGTTGCAGGCAGGAACATTTTTCCCCCAGTGGCACCTCGCGCTCGGGGACGTGCAGATACCAGTGTGCATAGTGGCCTACGTGGCCTACCCCCTGATGCCGTGGCTCATGAAGCCCTACACCGGCCACCTGGATGTAAGCAAGGAGCTTTTCAACACACATCTTAGCGAGGCTCACATCCAGGTGGAATGCGCCTTCGGCCGGCTGAAAGGGAGGTTCCATTGCCTCCTCACACGCCTGGAGATGGGTGAACACAACATCCCAAAGGTGGTGGCCACATGTTGCGCCCTCCACAAGAGGAAAGGAGAGGCCTTCCTGCCGCGGTGGGGGACAGGTCCTGATGGCGGGGAGAGGCAATTTCAGCAGCCTCAGATGGCTGCCATCTGCCAGGCTCACCAGGCTGGTGTCCAAATCCGAGAGGCCCTGAGAGAGAGATTCTCAGAAGGAGCCCACTGACCCTCCCCAGGGCCTCCCCCATGGGGGGTTTGGCCTGGCCCACCCCTACCTTTCCCTCCACAACCCTCACTCTCTTCCCATTAAGAACACATATAAGACCCACTTTTCTTTGTAAACAGAAATTTGCTTTATTAGAAACACTAGCAGTAAAGAAAATGTGTGAACTGTTTAACAAAACTTTCTCTTTTAACTGTTCACCTGTTTATCCACAAAGTAAATCTGTCAGTCAAAAATAAAGATTTTGTAACATAACTGAAATGTCCTTTAACTGGGATGGTAGGGGACTGAAAACCTGGAGCGGGGAGGGGGACTGAAAACCTGGAGGGGGGAGGGGGCTCAAGAGGGCCACTGCTTCCCTGAGTGCAGGGTCCTGCCACCTTCCTGCATCCTGGCATCACCACGGCCTAGGGATCAGGTGGAGTGAGAGCCAGTCCTGGCCTGGGCGGGGCAGCTGTTGGGCCTGTGAGGGCTCGGGAGCAGGAAGGGCTTGGGGGGAAAAGGGGGCTGGAGGGGCTGGAGGAGCAGGAGAAGCAGGGGGGCTGGGGGGAAGGGAGGGCTGGAGGATCAGGAAGGGCTGGGGGAAAGAGGGGGGTGGAGGGGCTGGAGGAGTAGGAGGAGCGGGGGGGGCTGAAGGAGCAGGGGGGGGCGGGAGAAGCGGTGCCCGTGACCGGGGCAGGCAAGGCGAAGACCTCCTGTATTGTGGCACAGATGTCAGTGCACTGCTGGACTAGCTCGTCCAGCAGCCTGGTGCGTCACTCGGCCTCTGTCTGTGTCCTCTGCTGGAGGGTCCTGTTGAGGTCCTGCAGGGCCACTACGTGCTCCCTTAGCAGGTCCGTGTACACACGCCAGTGCCTGCAAGTGCCACGGGTCCGGGATGGTGGTGGGGCGGGTGTGATGCTCCCTTGTTAGGTAGAGGGTCCGGCTGTGGAGGGAAAGAGGAGGAGACAATCAATGTCTGTGTGCACCCCTGCTGTCCCCGAGGGCATGCCGTGGCTGTCAGGGGCTCTCCTTTGGACAGGAGACTCAGGGGTGTTACACGTGACACTGCTTGTGAGTTGGGCAGCAGCCTGAAAGCCTCACAGGGGCCCCACAGTGGCAATGGGACTAGATGGACCCCCACACTGCCAACTCGCCTGTGTGTGGTGACCCCTCAAAGCACTCACCTGATGTTCCCTCCCCGATGTCCATGGATGCCTGGGAGGCCTCTGGGGTCTGGGTCTCTGCTGCCTCCTCTTCCTCCTCCTCCTGTTGAAGCTCTCCTGCCTTGTCTTCCTTCCTCAGGAGGGGTCAGTCCACGATGTGGTGGAGTAACCGACTCTACCACACACAGTGGAGTCTGGACTTCCCCACCGCCCAGGATCTGCTCCAACTCCTGGTAGTAAGTGCAGGTCTCGGGGGCTGCCCCAGAGTGGGAGCTCTGGTCCCAGGCCCTGGCATATCCCTGCGGCAGCTCCTTTACCTTGGCCCTGACTTGTGCCATCGTGCGGGGGTGATGCCCTTTGGTGGCCAGTCCCTGGGCCAGGCACTCGTAGATGTCCGCATTCCTGTGGCGTGTCTGCAGGGCCTGCTAGGCTTCATCCTGGGACCAGAGCTTTAGGAGGTTTTGGATTTCTGGCCCTGACCAGGCTGGTGCCTGCCTTTTGGTGCCCCTGGGTGGGTCCTCACCTCTGTCCCGAGAAGGGCCAGAGGGGCCTTGAGGCTGGGACATGGCTGTCACGGCTGGCATGGGTGCTCTGGCTAGCTGCTGGACAGCAAGGCCTGTCTGGCTGCCTGTGCCTTTAAGAGGCTGTGGCCAGGAACCACAGAGGTGTTGTACATGTAAAGGCTAGACTGTCCGCCAGGGCTTCTTCCTAGAGGCCTTTTTTGTCGATAGAATTGGCTCCCTGCATCCACACACACCCTTTTGTCAACAAATCTCTGTCGACAAAGGCGATCTTCCTCGTAAAATGAGGTTTACTGCTGTCGAAAAAACTGCAGCATTCTGTCGACTTACTGTCGACAGAACACGGCAGTAGCGTAGACGCAGGTATAGTTTTGTCGACAAAAGGCCACTTTTGTCGATGAAACCTTATAGTCTAGACACATCAGGTATGTCTAGACTGCATCCCTCTGTCGGCAGAGGGATGCAGATTTGGCAGGTTGACATTGCAAATGAGGCGGGGATTTAAATATCCCGCACCTAATTTGCATAAAAATGGCCACTGCATTTTGCTGATTCAGCATTTTGTCTGCAAAAAGAGGCAGTCTAGAGGGGGATCTGTCGAGAAAGAAAGCCTTTTTCTCCTGTAAACCTCCTTGCAGCAGGCATAAGGAATCTGTCGAAAAAGGCTTTCTTTCTCAACAGATCCCCCTCTAGACTGCCTCTTTTTGCCGACAAAGTGCTGAGTCGGCAAAACATGGCAGCCATTTTTATGCAAATTAGGCACGGGAGAGTTAAATCCCTGACTCATTTGCAATGTCGACCTGCCTAATCTGCATCCTTCTGCTGACAGAGGGATGCAGTCTAGACATACACACTCTGAGAGCTTTCAGGTCAGCAAAGGTTTATTTTTGAAGAACTGTTTACCACTGAGAGAGTACTGGGCTTAAAACACTTCAGGGTTTTATAGCACTTAATATTGCAGCAGAAACCCTGCAAAAAAATCTAGCTGATTCTCTGTTTCAGTAGTTAATAATAAGCTGTTGAAAAAATTACTTGAAACTTACATGTTTGGTTTGGACTCTGATCTTCTCAGTCCCTTGGGAAATTAAGATTATCTATTTCAACTCTCATTACAAATTACAATGCCACAAGAGTTTAATTAATTAAACATTAACTCATCATTTTAATCGAGTCCACATTGTTTTTCTATGAATATATTATGTGGTGGTTATGAATTTGGATTTATGTTCTTTTAAACTACCATCTCACCTCAGTTTCAATTATTTTTTCTTTATCTGCTTTCTCTTCTTTCCTAATAATACTTAAAACACCATTAGATTACAAATAATTAATTTGGTATATTCTTGTCAATTCTTCTAAATGTATTTAATTATTTTTGCTTCTTTCCCTCCTTCAGAAACTACCTTGTTCTTATCCCCGCAACTATATAAGGGCACAACAGGACAAAAGTCGAATTAAGCTACGCAACTTGAGCTACATCAATTGCACACCTTAAGTTGAAATAGCTTATTTCGGCTTTTGGTATTCTCTACACAGCAGGAAGTCGAAGGAAGAACACTCTTCCTTCAACTTCCCTTATTCTTTGTAAAATGAGGGTTACATGAGTCAAAGTAAGAAGTCCTCCAGCTTGCCATTATTTTGAAATAATGGCTTGCAGTGGAGACATGATCTTTTTTATTTCAGAATAACACCATTTATTCCAAAATAACGCTGATGTGCAGATGTACCCTAACTGATTTTGATATATATCCCATTCTGCCTCATGTTTTTTACTTTTTTTCTCACCTGAGTTTCACACATTTTATTTTCCTTTTGTTCCTCGCAGATTTTGAATGGGGTTTTGGTACAACTTTTTTTTTAAATGGGCTAATTTTTATTATTATTATTATTATTATTATTATTATTTTTACTTACCTGTTCAGATAATCTGTTCATCCAGAATCCTGGGTCTAGTAATGGTTTCTGCTGCTTTATTATTTCAGGGCAGGTTCCAAAAACAGGTATATTAGTTTATCATAAAAGTTATTGTTCCTTATCTATTGGGGGAATGTAAATAGGAGCCATGTGAGAGGTTTGTATTAAATTAGTGTCACCTGCTCTTAGGTGCATTCTCATGACACCCTGCGTACATGAGAAAGATAATTACAAAACAAAAACAAACAGTAAAACCAAGATTTTCACCACCCCACCTAGTGCCTGTCTCATCATGGCCACGATGATATTCACCTATATGGCTTTGTAGGTCATGCAGACTGAGAGTGCCAGAAAGAGTTTCAGAGTTAAGACAGATAACCACTATAAAGTTGTAGTAAAGGACTTTGTGCACCTAGTCAATTTCCCATTAAATCTCTGGAATAGGTACAGAAGGCAGATGACATGAACAAAACCAGTAGTGGACACCAATTCTGGTGCACAGACTTATTTTGGAATTTCAAAAACTTGGCTTACTCTCCAAAACAGGGTGAGGAGCTTGGCTATTCGTGACGGCCTCAGAGCAGAGCTGCTACTCCTTCACATAAAGAGGAGCTAGTTGATGTGATCTAGGTACCTGTTAAGTATGCCCCCTGGAGGCTTCCATTGGAATTCCAACAGGGTAAGTCCCATTAAGGACAACCCAGGACATACTGGAGGGATTATATCTCTCAGATGGCTTGGGATTGCTGGGGAATCCTCCAGGAGGAGCTGGAGGTCTGGTTCTCCCTACCCTCCATACTGTCATTGTGATTCTCACCAGGAAAAGCAGCATAAAGGAAAAAGGAAACAAAAGTCTCTGTTCTCAAAATCCAGAAAGATGCATGACAAAGTCATATGAAAACCATTGACTCTCAGGACTCACTTTTTCCATCAATATTATCACAACAGTACCCTTAGGTAAATCTACTGAAGCAAGATGTAACTGAGCAGAAAGAAGTCAGAATAGAATTGGTCCAATACGTCATATTTACATACGGGAAAAAAAGATGGGGTAACATTTCTTGGATCTAATTTCTGTTTGGCATGAGAAAGAAGTTAAGTTAATATGATGGATTTCAAACAACCCCTTGTGTTCAAGCAAGTTTTTCTCACAAAATTTATTTTTAATTAAATAAAAAAGCTATGCCTTTTATACAGGATGTTACAGTATTGTATTTCTTTTGTAATGGAAAGGTATTTGAATAAAGTAACATTTCTGGATCTTGCTTTTTATTTCCCAGATTGTACAGACTCAATAGGAAAGAATTATTCCATTCATGAGCTGGACAATTCTTTTTTTTTAATATTATCTGTAAAATATAAAATTCAAATAATCCTGAAGGCATTTGTCAAGGATTTATGGCTTTACTATTTTTCAAATAAACAATACAATGAAGTATAGTTTATGTGTTCCTGTTATCAATTAATAACTTGATGAAATAACATATCAGCTTGTATCATAACCTAAATATTAAGACATCTTTTAAAACCAACTTATTTTGATATTTAGATTTTTTACAACTAACATATTACAAGTAACAAAAATTATATCAAAATAATCATAAAAATATTTTATGTTAATGTAGAACCATGAATAAATTATTTGAATAACACTTTGCTTATCTGACTATTAAATACTCATTTAAAACTCTAATGAGTAGCATTGACTTCTCTTTAGTTACAGAAACATGTTTCTTTTTTAATTAAAGCATCCTTGAAATATTCAGTTTTAAATTTCAGGTTCATGAACTTTAAGCAAAGATATTAAAAAATAGTTTGAGTTGCAAAACCTTGAACTTCATAATTTGTGTAACTCCATAACTATGCATAGCTCTTATCAATGCTAGCCACACAATTCCTACATTGGACTGAAAGTCTGTTTATTTTTTAAAAAAGGTTTGCAATTAGAGTTGTGCAAAATATTTAACTTAAAACATCCAAATCCAAAACTGGTTCAAGCAGCGACTTATTCCAATTTGTTTGTATTCAGGAATACTGTCTCAAGGCTGAAAGATACTATTTTTTCTTCTTTTCTGTAGCTAGATAGCAACAAATGATCTTAGCATTAGGTGGATCTCTATCCATGTACAAACAATTGTTGCCAATACATATAAACTTGAAGAAAAATCTATTTTTGTAAGGAGCTATATTTCAGGAATCTTTTGGTCAAATGGCCCCAAATTCGATCACTAACAAGATCCTATTGCCCAACAAGGTACATCATATTTCAAGGAAATCAGAGTAATAGGGTGGATTTTAGAACACTTAAAAGAGTCAAACATTAAACAGAAAACTCATCTTCATTTTAACTGCTGCAGAGCTCTGCTACATTCACAGCCCCTATCCTAAACCGCTTACAATCTAAATGGCAAGACACAAGAGGTGGGTGAGACAAATAAACAGGCTGCAGTGGGGAGTGTGGGGATTGTGGGTGACAAATATAGTAGGATGTGCATACAATTTAGCTAGTCTGTAGCAATTTAGTCAGACTCAGAGGGAGCTGTGTTAGTCTGTAAGGGTATGTCTAGACTACAGGCCTTTGTCGACAGAGGCTTTGTCGACAGATACTGTCGACAAAGCCTCTGTCGACAAAGAGCATCTAGACTACATCCAGTTCTGTCTACAAAGCAAGCCGCTTTGTTGACATGAGAGTGTAGACGCAAAGGACAGCGTAGATGAAATAACGCCTTCTGTCAACAGAACTCTGTGGACAAAAGGCGTTATTCCTCGTAGAATGAGGTTTACTGCCGTCGACAAAACTGCCGAGTTCTGTTGACGTTATGTTGACAGAACTCGGTGATAGTGTAGATGCAGGTATAGTTTTGTTGACAAAAGTCCACTTTTGTCGACAAAACCCTGTAGTCTAGATACACCCTAATTGTAAAAACAATGAGGAATCCTGTTGCCTTCAGTCTGTTATCTGTTAGTCTTTCAGGTGCAACAGGACTCTTCATTGTTTTTTAATGTAGTCAGCGTAAGTTATTGACAAAACATATTTTTACTCCTGTTAACACTTCAAAATTAAAAAAGCTATGCATGAGCAAGTTATTGTTCGTTCTTAGCTCATCATCAGTTAGGCTATAGATTTTATAGTTAATTTGAGAGGGTGGATGAAAAAAAGCTGAGTTTTTAGATTGAGTTTGCACAGTTATTAGTGAGAAACTTCATGTGAAAGTAAATCTGATAAGAAAAACGTTGGGAGGGAATAAATAGAGAATCTCACAATACAATTGTCACAGTATTTTTTCTGATTACAAGCTTATTTAATGATTTCATTCTTTTATTGATGTTCTGTGCTCATTGATTTATCCACTAAGTGAAGTGGGGAAAAAGAAAGACTAGATACTCACTTTACATTATTTGGTCATTTGGGGTATGTCTAGACTACAGGCTTCCATCGACAGAAGTTTTGTCGACAGATTCTGTTGACAAAACTTCTGTCGACAAAGAGCATCAAGACTACATCGCTTTGTCGACAAAGTGATCACTTGTTGACAAAGAGCGTCCAGACTGTGGGACGCTCTGTCGACAGAAGGCACCTGGAAGTGCTTCTGGAAGGTCACAGGGGCAGCCACAAAGCCCAGGCACTGCTGCATGCTCTCTGCAGAGACGCATGCTTAAAGGGATACTCCTGGACAGCCATAGCTCTGCTCCTGCTTCTGGGTTGCCTACCTTATACAGGGAAAGCAAAGCTGCTGCAGTTTTTCTGGCTCTGGTTGCCCTGCTTTGTCGGACACCACAGCAGTTTATTTTCTGGTTTGTCTGTTTGTCTGTTTGTTTGTTTGTTTGTTTGGGTTTTGGCTTTTTTGGTCGTTTGTTTCTTTGTTTGTATTTTTGTCCTTTTGTTTGTTTCTTTCTTTTGTTCTTTTGTTGTTTGTGTGTTATTTTGGCTTTTTTGGCCATGAAGCCTGAGCTGCCCCTGGGCAGGCGATGGCCCCACACCATGCTGATGGAAGCTCTGCTGCATGCTCAGGAGAGCATGATGACCTTGGCGGCAGAGCTGGATTCTGAGCCCAGCTTTGAGCCCCTCGCTCAGGCTGCAGCCCTGCTGCCCTTGCCCCCCAATTTATTCCTGGAGAGGCAAGTTTGGAGGCTGGACACCAGTTCTGACTGGTGGGACTGGCTAGTGCTGCAGCAGTGGGATGATGATCAGTGGCTCCAGAACTTCCAGATGCGGAAGGCCACCTTCCAGGAGCTCTGTGTCTGGCTCACCCCTGCCTTGCAATGCCAGGACACCCACTTGTGGCCTGCCATCCTCCTGGAGAAGCGCGTCACCATTGTGCTATGGAAGCTGGCCACCCCCCCGACAGCTACTGCTCCGTGGGGCATCATTTTGGCATGGGGAAGTCTACCATCAGGGCCGTCTTGATGGAGGTAAGTCACTCTCAGGGGATACTCCAGGGGGGCAGTCAGGACCAGACACAGGGAATTGGGGATGGGGTGGCAGAGGTAGAAGCCCTCTCAGCCTCATCCTGCCATGGTGTGGGGGGCAGGGGGTGGGGGAGGGATTGTCTGGGGGGGGCTGTTGGGGTCTTCAGGGGGAGGGGGAAGCACCCCTCAGCAGCTGAGCCAACCCCTCTAATGTCCTGTTCTGTGTGTTTCTTTTTGGCCCTTTCTGCAGGTGGTGACGGCCATCAATTCCGAGCTGCTCCACAGGACCGTCCGCCTCGGAGACCTGCAGACCATCCTGGCCAGATTTGTGGGGCAGGGGTTCCCAAACTGCAGTGGAGCACTCGACGGGACCCACATCCCCATCCGCACCCCGCTCCATCGAGCAGCACAGTACATCAACAGGAAGGGTTACTTCTCCATGGTGCTGCAGGCCCTGGTCGACCACGGGACAGTTCACCGATGTTTGTGTCAGGTGGTCAGGCCTGGCACACGATGCCCGTGTGTTCAGGAACTCATACCTGTACCACAAGCTGCAGGCTGGGGCATTCTTCCCAGAGAGGAACCTGGCAGTCAGGGATGTGCAGATGCCTACGTGCATCGTGGCCGATGCGGCCTACCCTCTCATGCCCTGGCTCATGAAGCCCTACACTGGCCACCTGGATGCGAGCAGGGAACTGTTCAACTCCTGCCTCAATAGGGCTCGCTTCCAGGTAGAGTGAGCCTTTGGCCGTCTGCAGGGCAGGTTTAGGTGCCTTCTCACGTGGCTGGACATGGGGGAACACAACATCCCTTATGTGGTTGCAGCATGCTGTGTGCTGCACAGCCTCATGGAGAGGAAAGGGGAGGCCTTCCTCCCTGTGTGGGGGACACGGGCTGACGTGGAGGGGAGGCACTTCGAGCAGCCCCGGACAGCTGCCACCTGGCAAGCCCACCAGCTGGGCCTGTGCATTTGGGAAGCCCTGAGGGAGCAATTCACACAGGGAGGCCCCTGATTGTGCCCAGGGCCTTCCATATGTGGGAGTGCCCCATGCCCCCGATGCCTTCCTCCCTGCAACCCCTCCTGGCCCCACATTCACTCAATCAACCCATTCATCACACACTGAGAACGGAGTCAGGTGGTGGTGAAAACTTTTGTGCACTTTATTTAACTGTTGCTTCTGGAACAAAATAAAATAAATAACTCTTGTGTTTGGAAACAAAATACAGTGCGTCCCTCAGTTTGTGTCACTGGTGGGAAGGGGGAATGTCAACTTGGAAGGGGGGAGGGAGGCTCAGGGCTGAGGGGGCTGCCTGGAGGAAGAGCCTCTGGCAGTTTGGCGCTAGAGGCCTTGTCGCATCCGGTTGCGTGTGTGGGCTGCCACAGCAGGGGGCTGGGCAGGAAGTGGGTCTGGGTCTGGGTCTGGGATGGCAGGGGCTGAGGAGGGGGGGCAGGGGTTGGGGGGGGCAGTGGCTGAGGGGGGGACAGGCTGAGGAGGAGGGGCAGGACCAGGCAAAGGACCAGGGAAGGCCATGGCCTCCCGGATGGCAGCGCAGATGTCCCTGCGCTGCAGGGCAAATTCCTGCAGCAACTGCCAGTGCCACTCGGCCTCTGTCTCCAGCCTCCTGTCCATCGACTCCTGCATCCTTTGCAGGACCGTGATCCTTTGCAAGACCTCTAAATAGCTGCGCCAGTGCCGACGGGTTCCCTGCGGCCGTCTCAGTGGTGGGGCAGGTGTGGCGCCCCCCTCCTGCTCAGCTGGTCCGGCTGTGGAAGACAAGAGGGAAAAGTCGTCAGTCATGCATGCTCACACTTTCCCTGGGAGGGCATGCCCTCCTTCCTCTCATCAGGCAGTGCCTGTCCTAGGGTCAGAGGCTGCTCATGTGCATCTCAGTAAGGCATGGTGTGGCCTGGGCCGCAGCCACGGCCTTCCTGGAGCCCAGGTGGTGTGCAGGCCACTGTCGTGCCCCCCCTCACACATCCCCCATGGCTGAGCAGCACGGATGAGTGTCGGGCCACAGTTGAGGCTCCTGCAGAGTGCTGAGAGGCCTGCGGCTGTGCGGCAATCCCAGCGTCTCCAGCCCATGCCTGCCTGTGGCATCCCTGCCTGCAGGAACAGGCGGTGCCTAGCAGCCATGTGGGTGCAGGGGGTAGCACGGCCCTCCCTTAGGGCGGCCATGGGTGTGCTCCCCCCTTCCCCCCCGGGCTGTGCTCAGCATGACATGTCACAGCACTGCACTGTCCCCTTTGCTCCTGCCTGCCCTGTCCTGTGTGTGTTGGACCCTCACAGCTCTCACCTGATGTTCCCTCCCCGGTGTCCGAGGTGGTGTGCGAGGCCTCCTACAACTGGGTGCCTGGCTCCTGGGTGCTCTGTGTGCTGTCCTCCTTCTCTTCTTCCTCCTCCTGGAGCTCCTGGTCCCCCAGCAGGTGTTGCAGCCGCTGTATCATGGGGGTCTCCAGCCCGGACTCCACGAGCCTCTCAGGAGGCAGGTGTTCCCCTGCCCCCAGGATCCTGTCCAGGTCCTCGTAGTAGGTGCAGGAGTGTGGCCTTTCCCCAGAGTGGGAGCTGCACTCATGGGCCCTGACGTACCCCTGCCTCAGCTCCTTCACTTTGGCCCTGGCCTGCGGTGCTGTGCGGGGGTGTTGGCCTTTCCTGGCTAGGCCATCTGCCAATCTGCTGTAAATGTCCATGTTCTGGTGCCTGGCCTGTGGGAGCTGAAGTGCCTCCTCCTCAGCCCACAGCTCCAAAAGGGTTTTAATCTTGGGCCCAGACCAGGAGGGTTCCCACCATTTAGTACCCCGGGGTTCCCGGGGGGATGAGTCCCTGGAAGGGCCGGGGGGGCTTGGGGGGCTTGTTCCTGGAAGGGCCAGGGGGATCTTGGGGGGCTTGTCCCTGGGACATGGCTCACCACACAACAGAGCTCCACCATCAGGGTCCTCTCTGGAGGTGGCTTGTTGCCAGAGTGCCGATCCTGGGTGCCTTTTAAAGATGGCTGCAGGCAGGAACAATAGAGTTGCAAGCTGTGGCAGGAGTGTCCACTAGGGGTTCTTCCTGGAGGCCTTTTCTGTCAACATAACTTCTCCCCTGAGTCCACACCTGCCTTTTGTCGACATAATTATGTCGACAAAGGAGTTATTCCTCATGGAATGAGGTTTACAGCTGTCGACAAAACTACTGAGTTATGTTGACGTTATAACTCGATGGTAGTGTGGACGCAGGTATAGTTTTGTTGACAAAAGTCCACTTTTGTCGACAAAACCCTGTAGTCTAGACACACCCTTGTTGTTTAATATTGATACTGGGCATGCAAACAGAATTATATCTATTTCCCTTCTGAGTACTGGACTACAGTCCCTTCTTTCCTTATTCTATTTCCTAACCAAAAGAAATGTAAGTTCTTAGGGCGAAACAAAATGTCTTTAAGAAAAGGAGCAATAAAGTTACACTGTCCCTTATCTGTTATTCTATCACCACCTCATCAGAGGTACAGAGGGTATTAAGAACTCTTTGGCACCAGGGGGATTGATATTCAGAGAATTCCTTTTGACTTTGTAGTCTCATATCCAAAAACCTCATATCTAAAAATCTACCTCTCACACTGCTCACTGTTCTCAGATTGAGAAGCTATACCAACTGCCATATCAGCAGAAAAAAAACAATGAAAAATGTTGGGGCCAAATTTGGATTGGCATTATGCTTGCTTATGTAGCACTTAGAGGTAAAACTGAATCTGGGACTTCTGGAGCTTAGTGTGTCAGCCTTTACCATGTGAGCTAAAAGCTAAGGCTGTAGAGGAAACTCGTTCTCTCTTTTTGTAAGTAGTCTAAGTGCCACTACATGAAACAAATACACCATACCCAAAAGGTGTGTGGGTTACACTTATGCAGCTCTTTAGTTTATAATTAAAAGTATTAATTGTTTCTATATCCACAGTAGTGGTTATTAGTAGCAACATTCCTGTCTGCATTGAAAATCTGTTCTGCTTCATCACCTGAAACAAAAATTATCTGGAAAAGGGGTGTTTAAATACAACCTTCTGTGGTGAAGTTCAGCCATACTTTTTATTTCAGACATCAGTAAAGCCCAGGGATATTCATATGTCCCTGGTCTTTTATTGTCTTTTAAGCTCAGTTACTACAATCCAGAAAGCTGAAAGGGCTTGACTGGAAATGGGCATTTTGGTTGGGTTTTAGAAGCAATGAAAACTACTAAATTTAGCCTTAAGTTAATCAAACAGAATAAAAGCTACTAAAAAGACTGGCTCTTGCACTTCAGTTAGCTTCAATGGGAATTTTGCTTGAGTAAGGACTACATGCTATGTATGAGATGTGTTTAGAGCAGCTATGAGAGGAAATTTTTTCATGTTGATTATAATAAAAAGGAGGAGAAGTAACATTTACATAAGAGAAAGAAAAAAAATGCCCATATTTTTTCAATACAACAGATATGGAAACAGATACCTCAGGCCTTGCTATTAAAAGAGAATTTCTTAATTTATATTATTTTCCTAACTTGTGTACCCTTCCTAGTTATTTGTTATTGCATCATAAATACAAATTGTCAAACTGATTCTAGGTATTTGCAATGTTTTCTCTTTCTGAAAAGAAAAGTGGAAACATTTTTGCTATCTTGAAACCTTATTTTTGGCTTGGTATGGAGAACTGAAACATAATATAACAATGATCAGAATGGCAATGACAACACTACATAAATTTCATAGCTTTTGAGAAGACCTTTGACAGTATTCACACTATCAGCCTATGGTGTGTTCTGTGGGCATTTGGAATTCCTGTCCTTGTATTTAGGGCCCTACCTAATTGACAGTCATGCAAAATTCATCACACACCATGGAATCTAATGTCCTCCCATGAAATTTGGCATTTTGTGTGCTTTTACCCTATCCTGGGTTAGTTCCTGGTGAATCAACAGCACTTTATTTACCCGTGTGTCGGCAGATATAATCATTTGCTGGTCCCATTCACTCCAGACCAGGACACCACTTCCCGCAGTTCCCATTGGACAGGAACAGCAATCCATAGCCAATGGGAGCTGCATGTGTCTGTACCAGCAGCCACAAGGGGCCACAGACTGTTTACTGCCCCCACTACTCCCGTCACTTACTATATATATTTCACAAGGGAGACCAACTTTTCTCAAATTGCATTTCTGACCCAAAAGGGAGTTGCAGGGGGATCTCAGGATTATTTTAGCTGGGTCACAGTATTGCCACCTTTACTTCTGCACCGCCTTTAGACCTGGGTGTCTGGAGAGCAGTGGTTTTAATGTTGGCCTTTGCCCAGCTTTGAGGACAGCACCGCACCAGGAACAGAGCAGAAGGGTGGCAACCCCATACCTATGCTGCCCTTACCTCTGTACTGCTGCTTTCAGAGCTGGGTGGCCAGAGAGCAGTGGCAGAAGTAAAGGAACAATATCATACCATGACATCCTTACTTCTGCGCTACTTCAGGTGGTCACTCTGCCTTCAGAGCTCAGTTCCTGGACAGCAGTTGCCATCTGTATCTGCCCACCTCTGAAAGTAATTCTGCAATCAGCAGCAGTGCAGAATAGCAATATCGCAATCTACAATAACCTTATGACCCCCACACAACTCTGTTTTGGGGTAGGATCCCTACAATTACAAGAGAGTGAAATTTCAGATTTAAATGTCTGAAATCATGACAATTACCATTTTCAAAATCCTATGACCATGAAATTGACCAAAATGAACCTTGAATTTGGTAGGGCCCCACTTATAGTCACCACCGTTAAAATCTTCTATTCCAACTTTACATGTAGTGTTGATCACAATGAGCTCAGTTCTGAAGTCCAAACAAGAGTATGTCTGGAGTGTGTTATGTCTTCAGTCCTCTTTAACATTATCATTGATTGGGCAATGTGGCATACAACAGAAGACATGCTAAGACACATCAAATGGATATGCTTCTTATCCCTTAAAGACCTGGATTTGACAGATGATCTCACTCTTTTATTGTACACAACAACATATACAAGAAAAAACAACCTGACAACACATTCAGACAACAAATTGAAGTGAAAATTCAGATGCAATAAGATAGCTATTATAACCCTTGTCAGAAACAGACAGGAGTGAAGAAGCTTTGTGACTGCCCTGAATGCCAGAAGTATAATGGGTTCTGATTAACTGTGTCATTTTTAATAGACTTAACTTTTGATCTGCAAGGATATCTGAGAGGAAAGCAATTTTAAAATGTATGGGAATGTTTAAATAATTTATAAAGACATTTTATACATACAAAACTATTTTAATCAAAAAAAATCTTTGTTCATTTAACACAACTTTGAATCTTGTGTCTTGCTGGGCCCAGCAAATGCAACTGGCTCCTGCTCTTTCTAATGATTGCTATCTGGATGACTTTCATAAATGCTCTAGCACTAGAATATATTGGATCCAAAGCACACTCTTTTAATGAACTAGAAAATATAACCAGATTTTCATGTGTGTCATTTTTGTTTACTTTTCCTTTTCTTATGGCTACTGTTACCTCTGATTGAGGCTACGTCTACATTGCACAGTTATTTTGGAATAAACTATTCCAGAATAATTATTCTGAAATAGCTTATTTCTAAATAGCATGTCTACACTGCAGGGAAACCTCAAAATTAGTCTGAGGCAGGCTTCCCAAATATAGATGTGCTATCTCAATTTACAGCCCCAGGAGGAATAACCTAGGGTATGTCTACACAGCAAAGTTATTTCGAAATAACAGCCGTTATTTCTAATTAACTTTACTAGAAATTAATTTGAAATAGCGGAGCGCTTATTTCGAATTTGGTAAACCTCATTCCATGAGGAATAATGCCAAATTTGAAATAGCTATTTCAAAATAAGTGCTGTGTAGACACTTATTTCGAAATAGGGGGCCTCCAGCCTTCCCAGGGTGCCCTGGTGGCCACTCCAGCCTCAACCAAGAACACTCCTCTCCATCCCCCCTCCCCGGAGCCCTTAAAGGGGTAGACTCTGGCCACAGTGCCTGTGCCAGTTCCAAGCCTCCAAGCCCAGAGCCAGCAGTCACTGCCCCTGCCCCTGACCCAGCGGCCCCAAAACATGAGTCAGCAAGTCACTGGCAGCCAGCCCTCCACCGCTCCCCAGGAGCAGTCTGCCAGCTCCCAAGAGCCTTCCAGGGGTCTTTTAGACATAGAAATACACTCTTTACTATTTAGCAAAAAAAAATTATCTGTTAGCTGTCATATGATTGTTCAGAATTTGTTCAATGTATAAACACCATAGAAAGTGCACAATTGGCCTATTCTTGACATTTCTTCACCATATAAATATTTTAATATTCATGTAGTAAAATGAATTGTTTTCATCTCAAGTTTTAAAAGGACTAACAGAATGTTTAGTGTTTACTTTCAAAAGGTAAGGTATTCTCCTTAAGAAATATGTATCACTAGGTGATTGCCATTTCAAGGTGAACAATTTTCATTAGTCACAAGCTTCAGACTTTTGGACTAAGTTCAGTATTGAAGCAGTGCTCAGTCCTACGAGAGAATAAGCAGGGACCATATATCCAGTTGGGCACAAAAAATGAAGGCACCCAGAATCAGTGGCCACTTGAAAAAATTACTACAATATTTCCTGGGATCCTTAGGTCACAGGAAGAGCACGCCTGCACCTAGCCCATTTCAGGAGGTTCACTCTACATTCCCCTGTGTAATTAGAGAGTTCTTCTCCCTTCTGATATTAGAGTGCTTGCACCCATGAGACAGTAATCAACAGGTCTCACTGTGCTCAGGAGAACAGAGATAAACAAAGTCAAAGGATATCTTGAACTCTCCTCCTCTCCTGTTTACTCTCTCAAGGTCCATCTGCATTCACAATGTCTGAATATTTGAATAATGTCAGATATTACAAATTAAGTTTGCTAGTAGGTAGTATCATGTATATTATCAGGCATATTGCAGATCATATTTCATTTTCAAGTATGGTTTGCTTATGAGGCCCATGCCACGAATGACTCAGGCTTCAAACATCCTAAGTGCTGGATCTTCCTATCAGGCCTTTTTGTAGACTGTGGGGCCAAGCATAAGAAAACTTCTTTGTGAACTGTCATTGTGATGTTTGCTCTTATGAAATCTGAGAGAAAATTTTTTGAAAAAATTTCAATGAAAAATTCAAATTCATATAAACTGAAATAGTTCATGAATTAATGTTTAATTTGCCATTTTTGTTAGCCCTTCTACCCCTGAAAAAGACATCTGAAACTCAAAGCAATTTTCACTTTTGACATTTTAGAAGGAAACATTTTGATTTTTTAAATTCAAAATGACTTTTTGTTTTGAAATTTACTTTAATTTTATTTTTTAGAGGGTAAATTGAAGGAAATTGAAATATTTTTTACAGGGCTAACAAAATATTTGGTTCTCCACAATACAATTCTTTTTTCAGCATTCTCTTCAATTTTTTGGGAAACAAAAAGCCTTTCATTTTCCTTTGTCCCAGAACAAGTTTTGCTTTCATTTTTCAATTTCTTCAGTGAACTGAAAAATCAGTAATCACACAGCTTCAGATATTATACCAAGATTATTGGATTGCACTGATTGCACATACTTCTAAGCTACAGTTTATTTACAGGGTTTTCCTTGTATTGTGGTGGCCTGCCTCTTTAAGGGCCAGTTGCATGGAATTGGATATATATATATATATATATATATATATATACACACATATATATTAGTTCTGATGTCACACCTCTGATGAGATGTGTAATTTAATTAGTAGAAGCATATGGTATAGAGGAGTTCATTCTCCTATCACTGTCAGGAGGAAGTTGCAGAAGAGGATGCTCAGTGAATGTTGAGATTGAGCAGGCCTCAGAAGAGAACTTTTAATTCTCAGGGAGAATGCTCCACACAGGATATGCCTGGAAAGTCCCTGCCAGGAAAGGCTGAGAATACTGTTCTGATGGCAACTAGAAAACTTTATGTGGGAATAATGTGTTATTTTAGCAATATCCATCCTAAAGAAGGAAAATGATTGACCATGAACAACATTTCCTCAGCTCTCACCCTATAACACCCTTACTCCACTTACGCTACATTTATGACATCTTCATCATATGGACCCTGGGAAAGAGACCCCTGAAGAATTTCACAGGAATTTCAACTGCTTCCCCCCCACACACACACACACACGCCCCCCATCAACTTCAGCCTGGATCAGTCCACACCAGAGTCCACATCAGTCCACTTCCTTGACACTACAGTACAATTACATGATGGACACATTTCCACCACCTTATACTGGAAACCTACCATGAACCTGCTGCACTTACCTTCATGCCTCTAGCTTCCATCCAAGACACATTTCTCAATCTATTGTTTACAGCCAAGCCCTAAGATACAACCGGATTTGTTCCAACCCCACAGACAGAGACAAACACCTACAGAATCTATATAGAGCATTCTTAAAATGAAATACACGCCCGGAGAAGTGAAAAAACAGATTGACAGAGCCAGAAGAATACCCAGAGAAAATAACAGAATTTCACTTGTCATCACCTACAGAGCACAGCTTAAACCCCTCCAATGCATTATCAACAAACTACAACCTATCCTGGAAAATGACCCCATCACTCTCACAGGCCTTGGGGAATGCACAATCCTGGTCTACAGACCACCCCCTAACCTCAAACAAATTATTTCCAGTAACCACGCAGCACACCTCCATAATAATCATTCAGGAATCCACCCCTGAAATCAGCCCCGGTGCCAACTTTGTCCACACATCTACATAAGCAATTTCATCACTGGACCCAACCACTACATCAGAGGCTCATTTAACTGAACATCCACTAATGTGATTTATGCCATCAAATGCCAACTCTCTGCCATGTATATTGGCCAAACTGGACAGTCTCTATGGGAAATAATTAATGGACACAAATCAGATATCTGAAAAGGCAATACACAGAAACCTGTTGGAGAACATTTTAACCTGCCCAGGTACTCATTAATGGATCTCAAAGTCATTGTGTTGTTTCAGGCTAATTCCACAAGCCAAATACACAGGGAAGCGTTGGAACTTAACTTCATTTATAAGTCTGGAAGCCATCACAAAGGTATGAATGAAGACATTACCTGGCTAGCACACTACCTTCCACATCCTAATGACTGAACCAACTAAACAATGGGTACATAAGAACAATTTACACCTTCTCTATCAGCTTCTTATAACTTGAACACTCTAATTCACTATTTTTCCCCTTCCTTCTCCCCACCAGCCCTCCCCCCCCCCCTATTTATTTTGGATCTGGACTTTTAATACTCCATTCATCTAAAGAACTGGTTGTACCCACAAAAGCTCATAATACCATCTCCATGTTTTGTTAACCTCTAAGGTGTTGCTAGACTATTTGTTGGTTTTTAAGTTTTTCCAGAGAAGACTGGTTTGCTAGTTTGATTGAAGGTGATCTGAGCTGAAGGAAAGGGAAACTGGGGCTGAACCCTTACAGAGAGATTTTATGTCATGAGGAAGCACTAAGGAGACCATCAGCCCGTTCACAGTTATTTATTCCAAGGTATACTAATTTATGTGTTTTGAAGACAGCAAAATCCAAAAACTATTTAGGGTAGATACTCCAATCCTGAACAGCTTGCCTCAGTTCAACCTTTACTTATGAATGACTGAAAGTTCAACAGCTTTGCCACAAAAGAAAAAAAATCAGTTCTACTATATTTTAAGTATAGATGCTGCAGCCATTTTTTGATAGTTATGAAGTTTTCAAATCTGTAACAAATGTTTGCCACCTAAATTTTTAGTCTGTTACTGTTTTAGAATGCTGTCATAATGATTCATTATTGTATTTGTGCCTGTAATAGAGTAATTCCCGGAGGTGCTACCTGACCTTCTGTCACTGTATCACTTTCTCTTTGTAAAAAGAGTGATCAGAGCTTTGCAATTTTAAATGCCATTCTCATATTTAGTTTAGTAAATTGCAGCATTCTTAACAAGCCCAAGGGCTCCAGGCTTGTTTTGTCCTCAAATACATTAATTGATTTTTGTAGATCTCTTCACAATCTGACAGCCAACCATTAAATTTAATATTTATAATTTATTTTGAAGTGAACTGAGCAAGTAGATGTATCTACAAGATATTCCTCTACCTTTCTATTTCAGGACAGATCATAACAGATACTACATTTATTTTTTCACATAACAGTGTACATATAATGAAAAACCGGCTATAAATAAAAAATGAGATAGCAAATTAAATTTTCCCTTTATATTAAAATATAGTTATTAAACTATTAATAAAGTTATTCCTACAGTAACAAATCAGGGAAATAACAGAAGTCACTTCCTAAATGTTTAAGCTAAAGGAAATTTAATTTTGGTCCATTTATCCCAAGTATGTCTGAAAGAAGAATGCTGCAGATGATGTCTCCCTGTGCTAAAATAAACACACCAACAATTATTTTAAACAAGTACTTTGATCTGCTACTGACTTTATATATCATTAAGAGATATTTATTTCCTGAGATTTTCTAGTGTATGGTTTATCAAGTGAATAAAACACATTTCTACAGCAGCCAGAATATATATATTCATATATATATGAGCACGTAAACAGTTATAAGGGTATTGTAGACCAAAATTTACTTCTCTGTTCTTCATGTTCCTCTTCATTCATTCAAAGGAGCAACCATGAATCCCATGGTTAAGATTAACTTAATGGAAAGTCCCTTGTTAAATGTATTCATAACTCTCTAAAAGCTCATGTTTCAGTCTGAACATTTCAAAGCGCTCTAAGGAAGTCCATGGTCTGATCTTTGCTCTCTGTCTAAAGGTTATTTTTTTATGAACTATTTCAGTCATTTTTCAAGTACAAACTAGTGTAGGGGTGAGGGGAAATCAGTTATTTTTATAAGTAGTGCCCCAAACATCCATGGATATTCAGTTTATATCAGTGGGTATCCGTATCAGCAGATGTCAATACAGATATCCATGGCTCAGTTTTGCGGATACAGATGCAGATACAAATTTTGTATCCATGCAGTGTTCTATTTATAAGCACTTCTGCTGTCAAAAGGTTAGTGAGAAAGTTAACATTTGGCATGGAAATAATCTTTCTTTAAAAAGGAGCCTAACAAAACCCTCAAATTCATCCTTTAGTATTTGGCTGAAAACTAGATTTTTTATGACCGTATTATAACCTGTGAAAATTTCACTCTGTATATGAAATACATTTTGCACACCTTTTCTTTCACTAAGCTTCTACATGTCAAAATAATTAGCTCATGATACATAAATAGAAGACACTATTTTGGTGACCGAAAATCCTTTTTGCTCATACTGTTTAATATTTATTTTTTCTCCGGCTGCTATACTTTCAAGAGTCACAGTGTTATAACAGGAAAAGAATTATTATATTTCAACATAAATAATAATATTATCAAAATATGGCAGTTGCATTTAATTAACGACAGTCTATAAAAAAGTTCTGCATTGGTGCATGTAAGATCCCCTCTCCAAGGGATAAATCTCCTCCACTTGTTTCTGAAAACTCTAAGGGTACATCTAGACTACACACTTCTTTCGAAAGAAGCTTTTTCGAAAGAATCTTTCGAAAAAGCTTCTTTCAAAAGAGAGCATCCAGACTCCTTAAAGCGGATTGAAAAAGCGATCCGCTTTTTCGAAAAAGAGCGTCCAGACTTCCTGGATGCTCTGTCAAAAAAAGGGCATCGGGAACCACTTCTGGCAGGGCATGGGGCCAGCATTTACTTCCAGGTGCTGCTGCATGCCCTTTGCAGAGACGCATGCTTAAAGGGACCCCCCTGGACAGTCATTTATCTGCTGCTGCAGCTGGCTTGCCTATCTCTCAGAGGGACAGCAAAGCTTCTGCAGTGCTTGCTCTGGTTGTCCTGCTTTCTGGGACACCACAGCAGTTTGCTTTTTTGTTGGTTTTTCTGCATTTTGATCTTTTTTTTTTTTTGTCTTGGATCTGGAGCTGCCCCTGGGCAGGTGATGGCCCCACACTGCCATGCTGCAAATTCTGCTGCACCTCCATGACACCGTCATGATGCTCCTGCCCCTTCTGGACTCAGAACCCAGCCTTGATCCCCTTGTCCAGGCTGCAGGACCAATGCCTTGCCACCAAACTTATTTGTGGAGAGGCGATTTTGGAGGCTGGACGCCAGTTCAGACTGGTGGGACTGTCTTGTCATGGAGCAGTGGGATGACCAGCATTGGCTCCAAAACTTCCGAATGCAGAAGGCCACATTCTAGGAGCTGTGCACCTGGCTCGCCCCTGTCCTACAATGACAGGACACCCACCTGCACCATCCCCCTGGAGAAGCGGGTCGCTATTGCCCTCTGGAAGCTAGCCACCCCCGACAGCTACCGTTCGGTGGGACACTAGTTTGGTGTGGGAAGGTCTACTGTTGGGGGCATCTTGATGGAGGTAAGTCACTCTAGGGGGACAGTCCTTGCCAGGTTAGGGGGCCAGAAAAGGGGAACTGTCAGGAAAAGACAGAGGGAGTGGGTGATGAAGTGGGAGTGGACGGGGCCTCCTGGCCTCATCCTGCCCTGCTGCTGGTGGGGGGCTGCGTGAGAAGGGGCTCCTGGGGTCTTGGCTGGGAAGATTGGGGGGGGGGCACCTCCCAAGGGCTCAGGCACCATCTCTAATTTCCTGTTTTGTGTGTTTCTAATTGTCCCTTTCTGCAGGTGGTAAGTGCCATCAATTTGGAGCTGCTGCACAGGACTGTCCGCCTCGGAGACCTGGACACCTTTGTGGCTGGATTTGCGGGGCTGAGGTGGAGCACTCAATGGGACTCACATCCCGATCCATGCGCCTCTCCGTCGAGCAGCCCAGTACATAAACAGAAAGGGCTACTTCTCCATGGTGCTGCAGTCCCTGGTTGACCACCAGGGACAGTTTATGGACATTTGTGTCGGGTGGTTGGGCTGTGCACATGATGCCCGCATCTTCTAGAACTCCTACCTGTACCACAGGCTCAGGCTGGAACATTCTTCCTGCAGAGAAACTTTGTGGTCGGGGATGTGCATATGCCTATGTGCATTGTGGCCAATGCAACCTACCCCCTTATGCCCTGGCTCATGAAGCCCTGCACTGGCCATCTGGATGCGAACAGGGAACAATTCAACTCGCACCAGAACCGGGCTCGCTTGCAGGTGGAATGCACCTTTGGGCATCTGAAGGGGAGGTTTAGGTGCCTGCTCACTTGCCTCGACATGGGGGAATGCAACATATCCGAGGTGGTTGCTGCCTGTTGTGTGCTCCACAACCTGGTGGAGAGGAAAGGGGAGGCCTTCTTCCCAAGGTGGAGGGCACGGCTGATGTGGAGGGGAGGCAGTTTGAGGAGCCCTGGACAGCTGCCATCCGCCAGGCCCACCAGTCAGGATTGTGCATTCGGGAGACCCTGAGAGAGAGATTCTCCCAAGGAGGCCAATGACTCTCCCCAGGGACTTCCAAATGGGGGGGGAGGGGGCTTGTTCCTGGCCCCCAGTACCTTCCCCCTCAAACCCATCCCTGCCCCACTTTGTGGACATTCACAGAGAGACACCAGATGTGGTTTACAAAATGCTTACAGTTTAATGAAAAGTTGTATGTAACAAACATTAACACTCTTTTTTAATGAAAAATAAACTTTGTATTATAAAATAAAGTGCTTCACCCACTGATGGAAAGGGGGGTGTAAACCTGGAAGGGGGAGGGGGCTGTAAAGCTGGAAAGGAGAAGGGGGGAGGGAGACTCAGGGCTGAGGGTGCCACCTGGATAAATAGCTCCTGCCACCTCAGGTACGGGGGCCTAGTTGGAGACAGCCTAGTATGCAGCCTGGGACAGTAGGGGGCTGGGCAGGAGGTGGGGCTGCACTTGGGTCTGGGATGGCAGGAGGTGAGGGGGTGGCAGGAGGTGAGGGGGGGCAGGCTGAGCAGGAGGAGCGGCAACAGGGACAGGACCTGGGAAGGCCATCACCTCCCGGATAGCAGCACAAATAGTGGTGCGCTGCTGGACGAACTCATCCAGCAAGCGGTTGTGCCACTCTGCCTCTGCCTGCGTCCTCTCAGCGAATGTGTCCGGCATCCTTTGGAGGACCCCGATGTGCTGGCGCATAAGGTCTTGATATATGCGCCAGTGCCGGCGGCTTCCATGCACCTGGCTGGGTGGTGGGAAAGGTGTGGCTTGCCCCTCCTGGACGGCTGGTCTGGCTGTGGAGGACAAGAGGGAGAACTAGTCAGTCATGCATGCTCACACTGTCCCTGAGGGCATGCCCTCCTTGAGAGCAGTGAGTACCTGTTCTAGGGGCAGGGGATGCTGATGTTCTGACAGCAAGCCCTGGTGTGGCCTGGCCAGCAGCCACAGCCTCACTGGAGCCCAGAGGTGTACAGGCCACCATCCTGTCCCCCCAACCCCACACACACACCATGGCCAAGCACAGATAAGGGTCTGGTCACTGTTGGTTCCCACGGGTTGCAGAGAGGCCTGGAGCAGCCTGGCCCTTCCAGGACCCCCAACCCATATGCCTGCACCTGGCAGCACTGTCTGCAGGAGCAGGTGGTGCCTCGCACCATGTGGAGGTAGGATGGTCCTCCCTGGGGTCGGATATGTGTGGGGCCCCCCCCCAGGCTGTGATCAGAATGACGCATCACGGTAGCACACCATCCCCTGTGCTCCTGCCTCCCTTGCCCTGTGTGTGTTGCAACCTCACAGCACTCACCTGATGTTCCCTCCCTGGCATCCAAAGATGTCTAGGAGGCCTCCTGCATCTGGGGGACTGGCTCCTGGGTGAGGGTCCCCATGCTCCTGGCATCCTCCTCCTCGTCGTCCAGGAGGAGGTCCAGCTCCTGATAGTACGCACAGTACTGCGGTGCTTCCCTAGAGCAGGAGCTGCGCTCGTGGGCCCTCACATGCCCCAGCTGCAGTTCCTTGACCTTGGCTCTGACTTGGTGTAGGGTGCGGGGGTGGTGGCCTTTCTTTGCAAGCCCATCAGCCATTTGGCCATAAATATCTGCATTCCAGGGCCTGCAGAGACTCCTTCTCAGTCCACAGCTCCAAGAGGGTCTTTATCTCTGGGTCAGAAAACAACCTCTGTAGTCTAGACACACCCTAACATTTGTTATGAAATTTTTGAAGCTGAGCACAAATAATCCCATGAAATACAGATGTCTTGAAATCTGACCGTACGCACATGAACAGCTGTGCTTAATTTTTGGATTCTTGTTCTCTGGGTCAACAGAAGAAAATGTAAGAATTTCAAATGAAGACATGAGGAAATATTTGTCATTTTAATTGTTTTCCTTATAGGGAAGTGCTGTATTATGACAATAGATTATTTTATTATACCTGCAGAAACAAAAATGGTTTATCTCATGTTACTATGAGCAAGATCTTCTCACCTATAAGACTAACAATAACAGCCCAGATTAAGGCTGTGCTTACACAGAAGGAACAACAACTCCTTTCCCTTTCATTGTGCACTTAGTAGTAGTCAAAATACAAATGCTCATGTCTCCTGAGTATAAGCGTTGTGGCAATTAGAGGTAAGCTTTCAGAAAGTCAGGCGTTCCAATCTTTAAAGGGGATTGTCTAGTCTAGAGCACCACTTTGGGTTTGCACACATTTGCAGCCAATGGAGTCCTGGCTCAGTAAGTAGTACCTTTGCCATTTCGGTAACAGAGCCATCAAGTTAGGAGCCTCAGTAACATCCTGAAATATACAGTGACAGTTTTGAAATTGTGTCTAATCACATTTGACTCAACGATCACTGATTTTGGTATGAAAGCAAAAACGTGTATCTAGTGCTTAATGACTTGGGTCTCTTCCACACCAGCCACTTACAGCTTGCATAGCAGGTGGAAAGATTCACCTGGGAACAGGATTTCTTAGTCTTGTACAGCTCCTCGGATAAGACTCCTCTAGTATCCTGTCCAGATGCAAGCATAGGAGTTATCAGTGGCCTGTGCAGAGGTCATTCTATTTCAACTAGTCTTGACTGACAGATCACAGCAAGAGCTGTGGTCACCAACCCGTCGATCACGATTGACTGGTCAATCGCAAGGCCTCAACCAGTCGATGGCAAGGTGTTTGGGAACCCCCACCCTCCATTTTCCCCCCACCCCCGAGAAGCCCTACTACCTACCTCTAGTGTAGTGCCGGCTTCCCGCGGGGTGGACGGAAGTCCTGTCTGAAGCCCGTGTCACTTCCGGGGGTTCTGGAAGTGCGCTAGCTGCTCCCCTCCCACAGCTCTGTCATGTGCTGGGGGAGGGGGCATCAGCCCCGGAGGGGTGAGTTGAGCGCAGGGGTTTCCCTGCGCCGTGGGAGCAGGGATTGGCCCCGGGGTTTGGGCAGCGCTGCAGGAGGGGGGTTTGGCCCCGGGGCAGGTTCCCGCAGGGGTCTGGCCCCACCACTGGAGGGGGGGGTTGGCCCTGGGGCAGGCACCTGCGGAGGTTTGGCTGCGCTGCGGGAGGCATGCTCCGGCTTCCCTCGGGGGCGTGGGGGGGAGAATCCTGGGAGGAGGCGATAGGAGGGGACTCTCTGCCCCCACTTCCTCCTGTTCCCTCCCCCCTCTCCCCAGCCCCCTATTCCCTCTCCCCACTCCCCAGCCTCAGAACCTGTCCCCAGTGGCACCCTGTCCCCTGCCCTCCCAGCACCCTGTCCCCTCTCCCGTCCCCAGCCGCAGAAACCTGTCCCCACTGGCACCCTGTCCAAACAGGTTCCCTGACATTCTCAGCAATAAAGACAATGCAGAAACTTTTTGTGTTTGACATAGTATTTTATTTGAAAATGAAGCCTGGCCAACAAACACCCAATTGGGGCCAAGACCCCATCTGGCCACAGCATCATGACACTCCTGCACTCCCCTTTCCCCCAGACCCTACATCTCAGTCTATCATACACTGGAACCCCCTGCCCTGAGCCCCTCACATACCCCAACCCAAATTCCTGAACCCTCACATCCAGAAGTCTGTGGCTTACTTAGTACCCTAACCCTACATCTGACCCTAACACTGCCCGGCCTGGAGCCCCCTCCCCAAGCCAGCGCTCACTTATCCACTTCCTCCTGCATCCAGATTTCCTCCCAGAGCTTGCACCTCTCACCCCTTCCCGCACCCAAATCCCTCATTCCCACCCCGAGGCCTACACATCCTGTCTCAAGAATTGGGGGGGAAAAAGCAGCAGTGTAAGGGTTGGGGATAGCAAGTGATGGAGAGGAGGCGAACAGAGAGAGGCGCTTCAAGGAAGGGGTGGGGTGGTAGATCTTGGCTTGTTCTGTCATTTAAAAAGTGATCTTGGGTGTAAAAGGTTGGAGACCACTGAGCTAGAGGTTTCCATCATATATAGGGTCTGTCATTTTGTTTAATGGCATTCAGTACCACCACTATAGGAAATTGTTCCAACACTACTGAACTCCATGTAATGAACCTAAACCTTTTCTACTTTGGGCTATGGCTTTGCTGTGAATTTGGGAAGCAAAAAGTTAATTAAAGCAGCCATTTCCCTACCAAGTCAATTAGTGTACAGAACAAATGGTGCATGGTAATAGAAGTAATGGTACCTAGACACCCCATTCACACATGCAAGGGAGAGGGAGTAGGTGCAAATGTCTGGCTCTTAGAGCAGATTGAACTATTATTGTAGTCAAATTACCCAGTGAATTGAGCCTTTCTGTCAGTTTCTAAACCATCTGAAACAATCCTGCTTTTTCAAATGTATTGGCTCCTTGTAAATGTCCATTAAAATGTTCAGGAATATCCTCACTTCATCTCTTCCCCATTAATTATTTGTAATGTGTAATAGCTTAAATTAAACAATATTGTTTTCCTTCTCTGAAAGTGCTTCAAACTTTTAATCAAGATAAGAAAGAGCAGTACAGTATATCTTAGTTACCAAATATACCAACGGTGCAGGTACATTCTTAAGAGTGGGGGTGATGATACACACCCCTTTCCCTTTTACTCTCCTGCCTAGAGCCCCCAGCACACCAGAGTTGAAGGGGCTGGCAGCCAGGACCCCAGGCCCGCAGCCAGCAACAGAATCCCAAGTGTGCAGAGCCGGCAGCAGAGCCCTGGGTGTGCACGGCAGCAGTTGGGACCCCAGGTATGGAGCTGGCAGCCAAATCTCTCTCTCTCTTTGCCCTTAGCTCCTATGAGCGCATAGGCCATGAACAATTTCTTTCCAAACCTCTCTGTCTTGTGCCACGTTTTCTAATTCTCTCCAGCTTTTGCCCTTTTTCTTCACATTCACATCCAGGTCTCTTCTCCAACTATTCTTTGGCCTTCCTCTTCCCCTTTTTCCCTGTGGGTTCCAAGGTAGGGATTGTCTGGTAATGCCAGTTGGTGGCTTCCTCAGTGTATGGCCAATCTATCGCCATCTTCTTTTATTATTTTAAGGAACATATGGAATTCAAGAGAGATCAAGCTACAGACCAAAATAAGAATCTTCAGCTCAAATGTAAAAACAGTACTTCTATATGGCTCAGAAACATGGTGGACAACAAGGACAAACATCAAAAGATTGCAAACTTTTATTAATAAATGTTTGTGTAAGATCATTGGCTTGAAGTGGTCTGACAAGGTTACAAACATTAGCTTATGGGAAAGAGCAGGGCAACGCCCAGTAGCGCAAGAGATTTTGAGAAAAAGATGGTGATGGATTGGCCATACACTGAGGAAGCCACAAACTAGTATTCCCAGACAATCCCTACCTTGGAACCCACCGGGAAAAAGGGGAAGAGGAAGGCCAAAGAATAGTTGGAGAAGAGACCTAGGTGCGAATATGAGGAAAACGGACAAAAGTTGGAGAGAATTAGAAAAGGTGGAATAAGACAGAGAGGCTTGGAAAGAAATTATTCATGGCCTATGCTCCCATAGGAGCTAAGGGCAAAGAGAGAGAACCAAGACCATGGAGTGCAGGATGGCAGCTGGGTCCCTGAGCATGGCATGCTGAGAGGCATTCAGTACCCTGGGCACTGGTCCTTGAGACAGGGGCATTGCAGCACTTCCTGTGCCTCTAGATCCCATGACTATGAAATATGCTTTTTTGCACACAGAGACCATCGGTTTTGTATACAAATATGAGTGATAACTCTAGAAAATAATTGTGTAAACAACAGATTTGTAGAAATGTTTACAGACAGTGACTAAAAAGGCAGAATGAATTAGGCCTAACAGCAGTTCAGAAGTCAAACGAACACCTGTGAAAACATTGATTGACAAGATTGCCTTGTTACAAAGAATTCCTAGAGTTAAAATTAATCTCTAAATAATATTTTTGATGGCTTTAATAGAACTGACCAATAACTGGAATTCCTGTTCCATGGGAATTTCTGAAATTAAAAGAAAAGAAAACCCATTCAGAAATTGAATGAAAAATGAAGTTCTAAATCTTTTCCCAGACCTGGAATTCATTTTAGAAAACTGAATTTGACATTCTGGTCCAATCTTCTTGATATGTTTATGAGACTCCCGAGATAGCTTTGAGACCCCTCAGCTGGGGAGACTGGTGACTGGACAACTCAGGGAATCTGGGAGTCACAGCTTCTAGATTGCTGAAGAACTGGGGCCATGGAAGCCTTGGGAGATGTTGGGGAGCTTTGAATTCTGGAAATTCTTGCTCCAGGATGACAGGTGACCTGAAGAGGAGCTTAGGACCTGGGCAGGCTGCTAAGGAGCTGGGTGGGCAAGCTAACAAGAAACAAAGTGTTTCTTACAGAAACTAGTCTGGCAGGCAGGTTCTATTGGAAACTTATCAGGCTTCTATGAAAATGTCAGTATTGACATGGTTCCACAGAGTGTATCAATTTAAATGAATCAACATTTTCCAAATGATCTGCTAGACTATTTTTACTCAGCTTTTGTAATAGTCATTTTTATCCCACCAGGTGGTTTTATATGATAAGTTTTGTCACTTGTTTTCATATACGATACCACTGTTAATCTATACAGCTTTGTAGTACCTTTTGGGATGGAGTAAAATTTCATCCAGCTTTGAAGACTGACATACCAAAATGCATACAGAAAATAATTTTGTAAAACATACCCATATTAATGTTCATGTACCATATTACTAGTAATTACACAGCCTTCTATTAATCACTGTCAGGAAGTTATGATTTATAGTCTTCTTATTCTGTATTCTAGATTATTTTCTATGGGTATGTCTACACTAGCCCCCTACATCGATCTAGGGAGGCTAATGAAGGCGACCGAAATTGCAAATCAAGCCCGGGATTTAAATATCCCACGCTTAATTTGCATGTTCCCGGCCGGTTGCCATTTTAGAAATTGACTAGCCAGAAGTAACTGCCCGCGTCTACACACATCAGTGAAACGGGATTCCGGAATAAAGCCCCTAAATTGAATTAGGTGGGAAACCTTATTCCGTGAGGAATACCACCTAATTCGATTTAGGGCTTTATTCTGGAATCCTGTTTCACTGACGCGTGTAGACGCGGGCAGTTACTTCTGGCTAGTCAATTTCTAAAATGGCAACCAGCCGGGAACATGCAAATTAAGTGCGGGATATTTAAATCCCGGGCTTGATTTGCAATTTCGGTCACCTTCATTAGCCTTCCTAGATCGATCTAGGGGGCTAGTGTAGACGTACCCTCCAGTAATACAGGTTAAACCTCCCAAATCTGGGACTCTCTGGTCCAGCGACATCTGTGGTCCAGCATGCAGAGTTTGTGGAGTTCTTACTGGACCAGCAGCGGCTAGCCAGGGAAACCCCAGTGTCAGTGGGGTAAGGCACCTGGAGAGCCGCTGGCAATGGTGCCAGTGACAGCCAGGGAACCCTGGGAGACCCCCGGCAGGGCTGGGATGGTCAGGCAGCCCTTACCGGGAAACCCCTGGTGGCAGCAGGACCAAAGAACAGCTTGGGACTTCCAGCTGGAGAACCCTGGGAGTAGAGCCAGGTAGCAGCTGGGGAGTCCCAGCCCCAGTAGGGGAACCCCAACATCAGTGGGACAAGATAGCTTTGGGGAGCCTCTGCCCTTACCACAGAACCCCTGCTGTCAGTCAGGTCAGGCGGCCCTCCCTGGTCTGGCAGATTCCCTGATCCGGGACAGCTCAGGTCCTGGGGGTGCCAGAGTAGAGAGGTCCAACCTATACGATTTAGCATTTGAATTGTTCATTACAACTTCAAAACATACTGATTTTCTTCTTGGGTAGCTGACATGAAGCATCCCTAAAAAAGGCACAGAAACAATTAACTGTAGTTTTGCTAACTCTGCAGAAGTTATGAAGAGTTTCTTACTATACATAAGACAGGCAGAGTGTTTTTCCAGTAAATTAAAATAGGAACTTGCGAAATATAGTTCAGTGTATTTCAATTACATTCTCATTGCTATTCTTGTGTTTTGTGAAGAGTTTTCCTCCATAGTGCCATAATAATGCAGAATAATAACTTACATCTCTATAATGCTTTTCATCCCAAAGGATTGCAAAGTGCATTCCAAATTGATGTATGAATTACACACTGTGTTGTATTAAGATCACTTACTTTACACATCTTTGAAATGCAGCCATTTTTTAGATGAAATTCAGCCCTTGTTTAACAGTATACAGCAAAAAGCATGTAACAGTTTAGTAAAAGAGAAGGAAATAGACTATTGAAATGAAATACCAGGGGTTTATGTTGACACTATGTAATTATGTATATTGGAATTTGTCTAGCACAGAGGTGTTAATACCCTTATTATTATGAAAAAATCCATTGGATATGTAATGTCTTGAAGAGGTCAGCTCAGGATCAAGGTTTCACAGCTGATGTAAACTTAGTAATGGGTATCTTTGAAAGGTCTTTCAGCGGGATTCACATTCACATCACTTTTACACTTACACATCTCCACTGGTCATATTTCAAGCATATTTTACTGTCATGTAAAGGAGAAAAGAATCAGGTCTTTTGTTTATTAGTAGTAGGTACATTTTGTGGATCCGTTAATGGTTTTCTCAGGTATTTGCATCAAACTGCATCAAGCACAAATAATATATATATCATATTATCAGAGATCATAAATCAGAACTCTAATATATAAAATATGACGTAAGTGGTCAGATTGTATGCACTCCAAAACACAAGAGCTATCTGTAACTATACTCCCTGTGCTGTTACGAGTTCATTGATCTCTCTGGCTAGCACCCTCTGACTAGAGTATAAGTTACATCAAAAGCATTAGGGAGGATACTTTGCCTATTCTCTTGGCCAGAAAAAAATAGCCATTCATGTGGGGAGAGTAAGTTGAGTTGCAATGGGCACATTCACAATGTGTGCCAAAGAGCTTGGGAATCACTGTACTTCTGAGGCATAATATCCACTTAGGTGGTTTGCTTGCACACCTCACACTAGTCAAAAACATACTAGTAAAGCCTTAAGAACTCAATACAGATTTGTACTTTTCAGAAATGAATCTGCTTTCTTCAATGTACTACTCTCTATGTGTATTTTATTTTGTTCATGTCCTCCTGTGCACTGACTGTATTGGCTGCCATCAAACCTCTTAATATTTTCTTGTTTAGGAAACTTGAGTTGCATTTTACATATTTTTATTTTCATCTAGTTTGCTGGGGGACATTTCCAACATTTCCAACAACTGGGCTCATTGGAAGTTTGCTCAACTAAAAAATGCAGGACTTTACTTTAATTTTGAAAAAAAGTTCAAAATGCAAGGGTATGTCTATACTACATGGCTCTGCCGACCGAGGCATGTAAATTAGACATACCGACATAGTCAATGAAGCGGGGATTTAAATATCCCCCATTTCATTAGAATAAAAATGGCCGCCGCGTTGTGCTGGCTCAGCTGTTTGTCGGCACGAAGTGGCAGTCAAGACGGGGATCGGTCGGCAAGGAAAGCCTTTGCCGACCGATTGTGTAAACCTCGTTGCATAAGGCATAAGGGATCGGTCGGCAAAGGCTTTTCTTGCCGACCAATCCCCGTCTTGACTGCCGCTTCGTGCTGACAAACATCTGAGCCGGCACAACGTGGTGGCCATTTTTATTCTAATGAAGCGGGGGATATTTAAATCCCCACTTCATTGACTATGTCGGTATGTCTAATTTACATGCCTCAGTTGGCAAAGGCATGTAGTCTAGACATACCCTGAGTGTGAATGTTTAGGGACTATCTTGTTCTGAAGGGATCCTTCTTGGATTTAAAAGCACAGCTCTGCCCCATTTATTATTACCATTGTGATAAACATGAAAGCTGAGTTTTCAATGCTGGCTTCTGGGACTTGGAAGCTCAATCCCTTTAAAATTGATGGGAACCAGGCATCCTGCACTATCACTAAAAATCATATCCAGAAAGTTACTGGCAGTTGCAAACAATGACCAGTGAATTTAATACATGTACCCATGTTAGCAAGATGACAAGAGAGAACTGGAGTTACCTATTGATTTCTAAACAGGACGGATAGAATTTTCACAAGGATATAAGGGTCAGATTTTTAAAGATAGGTAGGTGCCGATAGATGCAGTTAAGTGACAAGTGGGAATTTCTAAAGTATGCCTATGGGAGTCAGGAGCATAGGCACCCACATACATGTTTAAGCATTTAAATATTTTTAATAATTGGGCCATAGGTGGCTCCACCTGATGTAGAGAAGCATTTATTGTTTGGGTGAAACAATGAAAATGTTTTCAAAACAATGCAAACAACTTAGGATGCTAACCCCCATTTTCAAAAGCAATCTAGGCACTTGGGAAACTAAATGTCATTGAAAGTGAATGGGATTTAGACACTTAAATGTCTAGGAACTTAACTTCTATTTCAGAAGTTATTATTGCACTTTGCAGTTATTGTTTTCTTTCATTCAACCACTTTATTTAAAAAGTCACTTAGATACAAATTTCATACTTCTGTTTTTCTGATGCGTGACAATTCATTAAAGCCAATCACAGCTATATGGAAACTTTTAATATCGTATTATAATAGTTCATTCTATAAATAAAAATGATCTAGAATGCCTTTGGTTTCTTTTTTTAAAATAAAATACCCTGAAGACTGAGAGAGATGTTTTAATCAATCTTCAGCAGAAGATTGTTCTGTTGAAACAAACTCTTTTGCAGATGCTTGAAACAGGAGTCAGACAGTGACCTTTTTATTTGTCCCTGCTCTAAAGAATGAAATTTCACTAGCTCTTATTGAAAAATATGGAATTGTCCTTAAAATGTTCAATATGATGTGAACAATGGACCAGAAATAAAATTACTAGATTGCTGTGCGAAGTGGTAAAAAATTGTAGGCATTGTTTAATTAATAATATAATGCCCAGTTCCAACATTGTGCTTTCCATCAATATATCTCAAAACACTTTATAAATCTTTACTATAGAGAAAGAGATTTTAACATGCATAGAGAAAGTGATTTTAACATTCTAGATCTTATTTTTGTGCATGGGAAGAAATAAGGAAGGACTGGTCTGTTCAATCTTGCTATATTAAAGAATTACCAGTGTATTTGCTGCTTTATCAGCATAAATTTTAGTTATAAAGAGAATATTTCAGTGCCTTTGAAGAATGAAAATGATTTTATTTCCCATTATTATTACATATGTGGGGGTACATCTACAGAGCGGGGTATTTTAGGATACCGGAAATATCCCAAAATACCTACCCTGCATCTTTTGAAAGTGCCCAATATTTTGAGATAGGTCTTGAAATAGTGGACGTGCTATTTTGATATCCCTGTGACCCTCATTCCACGAAGGTTAAGGGATGTCTCAAAAGAGTGCATTATATCGAAATTTGGCGCTGTGTAGATGCGCCAAATTTTGAAATACACTATTTTGAAATTTAATTGAAATAAGATACGAGTGTAGGGTTCTGTGTAGACACATCCTGAGAAAACAGATACAGATAAACAGCACTGGATCCTTTTAAAGGATGAGTATAAGTTACCATTAGAAACATATTTCATGTTATGATACAGATACACACAAAATTATATACTCTATACAGTTAAGTACATTTGTTAAAGAAGGAAATAATATATTTTACAGGGAAGCCATTATCTGTCATTAAATAATCATTTTGAAACATTGATTTATAGTGGGAAAGAATGCATATATGCTAAGTGACACATACTCTTCTCAAAAAAATGTATGCTGTAAAATTGAAAATATATCCTTAAAACCAACAGAAAATCATAACTCCTGTACTTTTATATGAAGAACATAATAATAATTGAAAAACACTAGCAATCAGGAAATTCATAATATAAGTTCCAATAGCACTCTTACTTAGCACTTGTAATCTGCCCAGACTTTATTTATGGCCAGAGTCACTCCCTTATTTTAATACCTGAAATCAAGTAAAGCCACCCCTTTTGTATGTATGAAGGTTATTATTGACTGCATGATCTTGAGTTGTCTAATCATTTAACCCACATCAATTCCTCTGATATATAGCAAGTAGATGAGGATCTTCAGCTTGCAAATGGATGGTGAGTGTGGGAGGGTAAGGGTCAATTTTAGTAGAATGTAAAAGATTGAAGGTAATCTATGACTTACAGATTCATATAGTAAAATGCTGATATTTCTAAATTAAATGTGAGTTTGCACCAGTGGCCAGGAGGGACTATTGTGAAGGTGAACTATGCTTTTACCATTTCAAATAAAACTCATCACCATAGTCAATGAATGCAGAAAAATTCAATTGGCTCTATCTGCATTTTCCAAAGATGTTATCAATTCTCTCTTTTCCCTAAACTTGGCAGGAGATCCTGCCAAAACACACTGGCTGTGGTTTCAGCAACACAAACATACTGTTTGGTTTCCCTGAACTATTTCCTGTTCATACCAGTGTCTTGGGCTCCATTGCTTGCAGGTCCTCAGTCTCATAGGTGTACTCAGAAGCCTGCACTCCCAGTATAGAATCATAGAATCATAGAACCATAGAGCTGAAAGAGACCTCAGGAGGTCATCAAGTCCAGCCCCCTGCTCTAGGCAGGACCAATCCCAACTAGATAACCCAGTTAGGGCTTTGTCAAGCCGAGACTTAAATACCTCTAGGGATGGAGACTCTACTACTTCCCTAGGTAACCCATTCCAGTGTTTCACCACTCTCCTAGTGAACTAGTTTTTCCTAATATCCAACCTGGACCTCTCCCACCACAACTTAAGACCATTGCTCCTTGTTCTGCCATCCATCACTACTGAGAACAGCCCTTCTCCATCCTCTTTGGAACCTCCCTTCAGGAAGTTGAAGGCTGCTATCAAATCCCCCCTCACTCTTCACTTCTGCAGACTAAACAGACCCAACTCCCTCAGCCTCTCCTCATAGGTCATATACTCCAGCCCCTTAATCATTTTGGTTACCCTCCGCTGGACCCTCTCCAATGCGTCCACATCCTTTTTGTAGTGGGGGGCCCAGAACTGGACACAATACTCCAGATGTGGCCTCACCAGAGCCGAATAAAGGGGAATAATGATATATCTGGATCTGCTGGCAATGCTCCTCTTAATGCAACCTAATACGCCATTAGCCTTCTTGGCTACAAGGGCACACTGTTGACTCATATCCAGCTTCTCATCCACTGAAACCCCCAGGTCCTTTTCTGCAGAACTACTACTTAGCTGGTTGGTCCCCAGCCTGTAACAAAGCTTGGGATTCTTCCGTCCCAAGTACAGGACTCTGCACTTGTCCTTGTTGAACCTCATCAGATTTCTTGTGGCTCAATCCTCCAATTTGTCTAAGTCACTCTGGACTCTATCCCTGCCCTCCAGCATATTTACCTCTCCCCCTAGCTTAGTGTCATCTGCAAACTTGCTGAGGGTGAAATCCATCCCCTAATCCAGGTCATTAATAAAGATATTGAACAAAACCGGTCCCAGAACCGAACCTTGGGGCATTCCGCTAGAAACCGACCGCCAACCTGACATTGAGCCGTTGATCACTACCCGCTGGGCACGGCCTTCTAGCCAGCTTTCTATCCATCTTACTGTCCATTTATCCAATCCACATTCCCTTAACTTGCTGGCAAGAATATTGTGGGAGACCGTATCAAAAGCCTTGCTAAAGTCAAGGTATATCACATCCACTGACTTTCCCATGCCCACAGAGCCAGTTACCTCAGCATAGAAGCTAATCAGATTGGTCAGGCATGACTTGCCCTTTGTGAATCCATGCTGACTATTCCTAATCACTTTCCTCTCCTCCAAGTGCCTCAGAATGGATTCCTTAAGGATCCCTTCCATGATTTTTCCAGGAACTGAGGTAAGACTGACCGGCCTATAGTTCCCTGGATCGTCCTTCTTGCCTTTTTTGAAGATGGGCACTACATTTGCCTTTTTCCAATCATCCGGGATCTCTCCCGATCTCCACGACTTTTCAAAGATAATGGCCAAAGGCTCCTCAATGACATTTGCCAACTCCCTCAGTACCCTAGGATGCATTAAGTCTGGACCCATGGATTTGTGTACGTTTAGCTTTTCTAAATAGTTCCTAACCATTCTTTACCCACTAAGGGCTGTCGATCTTCATCCCATCTTGCGTCACTTAGCGCATTAGTCTGGGAGCCCACCTTGTCCGTGAATACAGAGGCAAAGAAAGCATTGAGTACTTCAGCTTTCCCCACATCATCTGTCACTAGGTTACCTCCTTCATCCAGCAGCTCCTTGTAATACTTAATAGCCTCAGCAGTTCCCTTCCTTGAGGGTACTCCTCAGGTGCAGGAGTTTACAAAGCGTGGTCCCTTTTACAGATGCCAGCATCAAGGCAGAGGCGTTGGCTTCTTCTCTAGCACTGGCTCAACTGAGCTGTAGGCACCATATCTTATACTTTCTGTTCTGTCCCTACACTTCTAGCTTGAGGAGCGGGCCCAGCCTACCTCCATCCACCATCCTACTTGTCAATCTTGGAGAGGGGCCACTCTGCCTTTCTTCACCCCACACTTTCAAATCCAGCTCCCGGTATCCAGGCCTGGCTAATTTACTTTATCCTATGCATAATTGAAAGTCTGCATTTGCATTGTCCTTACCAACTTTGTGTTGGATAGTGAATGTGTCAGGAACACAAAGGGCTTGCCCAAGAGATAATACTGGAGAGTGCCTGTAGCCCACTTAACCCCAAGGGATTCTTTTTTGATAACCGAATAATTCCATGTGCAGGGAAACAATCCCAAGTCCCACCTCCCACTTTCATGTCTGTCATGAAGATTTATCTGCAGGTGAAGTCGGGGCTGTACAGCACCAGTTCCTAGGCAAACCTGGAGGGTCTAGAGGGCCTCTTTGCATTCAATGGTCAAGTTCACATGCTGTGGACTCTTTGGTTAGAAGCTCATTTAGGGGGCCACAACTGAGGTGACCTGGCGAATGAGTCAATGGTAGTAATTGGCTAGCTTCAGGAACTGGCACATGTATCACTTTGTGGTGAGTGGCGGATAGGCCTGCAAGGGACTTTTTCTGTGAGGGGGTGTACCTATCCCCAGCTTAAGAGATATCCAAGATAGTTATTGCCTGTGATGTAGTCTGACTCCTTTTTGGGTTGGCATGGTCCATAGGGACTATATAATGGATAGAGATGATCTGATTGAGATGGCCTTCCATGCACTGGCTGTGTATCAGGGGCCTCATGGACATTGAAGATTACTGTCTATAGTAAACTAGTAGAGCCCTAGTTGACATGGTGAACATAGTCTTCTCTCTCAAGCTTGAGTATAGGGGGATTTGCCAATAACCCTCCATGAGGTCAAGGGTGGTGATAAAGTGAGTCTCCCCAGGTGTTTGAGTAATTCATCTATCCAGGGCATTGGGTCTGATCAAAAGTACACATAGCATTGACCTTCTAGAAGTTAATGCAAAAGCACAGGATTCCTTTGGGTTTTGGCACCCACACAATGGGACTATGACATTCATTTTGCAACCTTCCTATGATATCCAGTTCCAGCATCACCCCACCTCTTTCTCAATGACCTCCCACATTTGCCACAAGAGTGGCCACATGTTCGCACAAACTAGCACCCCAATCAGTCAGGATGGCATGATGGTTCTGTGTGGTCTGGCCAGGTAGGCTGGTGAAGGGCTTAGGAAGGCCTTCAACAGGTTCCAAGTCTCCTTCTGTTGCTCCTCAATAAAGGTATCTCTGAGTTGTGGCTCACAGCCCAAGGTCTGGCCCAGGAAAATATAAGGCTATCAGTAGACCCTCCTATTCTCACCAGGGCTTCATGTATAGCAAGAAGCAGGTTGTGCCCACGAAAGTTCATGATACCATTTGTTGTTTTTTAAGTTTTTCCAGTTACAGACGAACTTGGCAACCTCTCTGATGCCTTTTCTTCTATCAGTCCAGTTACTGAATGTAATATATTAAAGACCCAATCTATCAGATTACTTCATATAGTCTCAGCTATAGGGCCAGGATTCATTGGAGGGTAGGAGGCACAGGACCTTGTAACCAGTTTCAGAGTTCTTGGACTGCAAACTCCAGCATGGGCCAGGTGCTCCTTGGAGTTGGAAGACATACTGAAGGAGTCCCTGGGCTGGCAACAGCTAGTGCTGCCAGGTTTCATACATCACCCAGGGAGTGGTGTCAGTAAAATGCCCTGACTTTTAAAAGGTATAATTTCCCCTTTCCAAAGAGAGTCAACACAAGATTTATGTATCATTTAATCCAGGCCTGAGCAAAATATGGCCCGCGGGCTGGATCTGGCCTACCAAGCCACCAGATCTGGCCTGCGGAGGCAGTGGGGAGCTCCAGGCAGGCTTCCCTGCTTGCCCCATAGCCCCATTTCTGTTTCAAAACTATAATTCTGGAGGGGAGGGAAGAAAGCTTCAGGAGCTGCCCCCACCCCCAGCAAAATCCCATTGGCCAGTTTCTGACCAGAAACTGGCCAACGAGAGCTACCTGTTTGAATAACAGACAGCCAAGAAGAATCATGCCCCCTCCCTTCGGCTCAGTTTTTCACTCAAGCACACAGCCGGGCAGATAGGCTTGCTGTCTGGGAAATGTTTTAAGCTCTGCAGGCAGGCTGGCTGGTTTGGCTGATGGATGGTAAGTCTTCTGACCAGAGCCTGCCTTTGGTGCCCACCCCATCCCTTCTCAAATCCTCTGCCTCTCCCATTCAACATACCCAAACCCTCAGCCCCCTCTTACACCCATAGCCTCTCCCAGATCTGGCACTCCAGTCTCCTGCCCCAGATCACAATGTTCTCCTATCCTAGGTCACATCCCAAACCCCGCCACTCCAGTCCCCTGCCCTAGGTCACAAACGCCTCCTTCACCCAAACTTCCTTCCAGACTCCATTCTCGCTCCTGTACCCTAATCCCTTACCTCAAGCTCCCTTCTGCACCCAACTCCATCCCAAACCTTGCACCTCCTCCCTTAATATCATGGAAGAGTGTAGCCCTCGATCACTTTCCAAAATTTTGGAGTGCCCCTTCCCCATAAAAAATTATTGCCCAACCCCTGATTTAATCCCATTTGAACCCTATGTTGATATTCTAAATGGAGTTTAAATGCTGGTTGTCTGCACTGTGATTAATTTCACTGAATCAGTGAATCAGCCTGTGAGAAACTACAATGTAATATTATGGAATACTAAGACACAAATCTATTACAGACTGACATATAATAGTCCAGGACTTTCCTATATGGTTAGCCAATGAACAATATCAGAAAGGGGCCTACATTTCGATTGGTACCAGAGAAATTCAAACTTGACAGTTTTCAGCCTTGATGTGACAAAGTTGACTTTGTTGTAGCAAACCTCATGACTGAACTTAACTATGAACTAAGAGCAATAAAGAACTGTTCTTCCTTGTTCATGGAAAAATCTCATTGTGACTTCCCTGAAATTTTTCAACAGTGAAACTGAAAGAACCTGAGAAAATCACAAAACTGTCCTTTTTACTTACTTAGAGAGAGGGAGGAGGGGGAAACAAGAAGGGGGGGGAGCAAAATTCACAAGGTTTTAAAATTAAAATCAATTCAGTTAACTCCTAGGGCACTACTGGACCATCCTACCTTCTTGGCAACAATGTTGTTGTAACATTTATTCAAACCCTTAGGAAAAGAGGCTATATCTCATACATATTAATACATACTGTGTAATATATCCTCTCTTTCGCCCTCTCCACCCTATCCATAAAGCAAAGTGTTCTATTTATGACTTCCATAAGTGACATTCAGTTTATACTTCATTTAGAGATAGTGATGTCTCTCCATCTCTCTGCTCTTTCTCTTCTTGACAGAGCTAGGTACATTGGTAAAATAATTTGTGGGTGGTTACTAATCTTGTCTCAGAAAATTATGGTAAGTAGCTTGTTTTTGTGATCACAGCTATGCCTAACTATGTGAGACACCTTTGCCTCTCTGGAGACAGAAATAACTGAAATAGCTGAATAATCACTATAGATTTGCATAAAGCCTGTACGTAAATTTCTGCTAATTAATAAAACCCCTAACTCTCCCCAGAACAAAAATTCGTGCTAATTATGAAGCTAGGTAGAATTTTTAAAAATGGCATTTTTCCAAATAAAGCATAAATGTTAGCAAAAAAAAAATCATTGTCAAATCAGTAAGCAACAGGACACAACAAACAGTGAGAGTGGCACTGATTGATGCACACCTTGGATGTGTGACCGAATGCCTCCAGCACACCCCAGGCATGAATTAATCAACTACCACACAATCTGAGTTGGTAGATTATGATTTTAAAATAAGCCTGAAAGAACTAACATTGTAAAAGGTTAAAATTGTTTTACATATGTTACTGTGACATATGAGATATCATTGTTTCTGTGGAGAATTTAGTTGACAAACCCATATTTCAAATGTTTCCTTTTAACAATGAATGATTACTAATCACTTCTCTCCTTTTCAGTTCTTCAGATTATTAACAGGTAGACACTGATTTCTGTAAGGGTGTGTCTAGACTACAGGGTTTTTTAGAAAAACGTGGCCTTTTTTCGAAAAAACTTCCCCTGAGTCTAGACTGCTGCCGCGTTCTGTCGACAGTAAATCGAAAGAACGCGGCAGTTTCTTTGACTGTGGAAAACCTCGTTTTACAAGGAATAATGCCTTTTTTTCAAAAGTGCTCTTTCGAAAAAAGGCGCTATGTAATGCAAACTGTGCTTTTTTGAAAGAGAACATCCAGACTTCCTGGGTGCTCTCTTTCAAAAAAGCGGCTTGCTTTTTTGAAAGTACTGGCTGTACTCTAGATGCTCTTTTTCAAAAGAGGCTTTTTTGAAAGTATCTTTCGAAAAAGCCTCTTTCAAAAGAGGCTTGCAGTCTAGACGTAGCCTTAATGTCCTGCTTTCCAATAGAGAGGAGATGATCAGGGGGACAGGGAAGTGCTCCTGCTCAGATTTGTTGGCGCCTACCACATTACTGCATCTCAAAGCACACATGGAGTTTGCCTGTGGGTAGGTGCGAGGAGCTTCTGGTTGTTGGAAGTTTTTGTTTGCCAGGAAAAGGGGAGACATTAATCCTTTACAAATTGTGGCAGCCTTTGGTACTCACTTTTCCCATCATGAGAGAGGAGAAGAGGATTCAGAGGTTGGATGAATTTTAGGGGCAAGGATGAGGATGGTAAACCTGGAATTACAGGTTTATATGGTGTGAAGTCATTTAATACTTCAATGGACTCACTTCATTTAGCTGCACTTCCTGCTCAGTGTATCTAATAAGTAATCAATGAATAGTACATTTCAACTCAGGGTTGATCAGAAACTCTTGGCTGTGACTATTCATTCTGTATAATTGGTCACTTAATTACCTGATATTGATTCATCCAATTAATAGGATGACTTTTTTAAAATAAGAGAACAATTAAAAATAAGGGCAAATAATAATAAATAACAAATACTCTTTTTCACCCTGAAATGCCATTGTTTGCCTGAGAATATTAGGTCTGATCTCACAACCCTCATTGGCTTCAAGGGACATTCAATCAGGCCTATATAGAACAACAGTTCCCGAAACATTTGTGAACAAAATCCATTCATGAATAGCAACCAGTGGAGAGAACCAAACAACTTACTGGAAGTCAAAAAGTTCTATGAACATTATTTTTGAGATATATGACTGCTTCTCTATGCCAGACTGTAAAGCTCTGTGGGTTTTATTGTTGCATTAAGTGAATATGGATCATGGAGCAGAGGACTCACGGAAAGTGAGTGTCAGAGTAATTCTTCAAACTCCTGTCTACAGTATGATATACGTAACTGTGCAATGAACATGTATTATAATGCCACACTGTATATTTGCACTTTATGTCAATACACAGTTAGGAATATTAAATCTTATTAAAGTGTGAATTTAATCCTTTATGATCCAATTTAAAACAATATTTCAAAACTCCTTGATGCCAATTCCAAAAGTTGAATTAAATTTTATAAGCAAAACCATTTTTGAGCCATATGTGTGTTCAATTTCTTTTTTTAAGCAGGTATTTTCTTTTTTTCCTGTTTAGATAGCTATACTACAGCTCTATTTATTTTCCTGAAACTGTCACCAAAGTTGACCTTTGAGCTGATTTTCAGCTTAAAGACAATTTTTTTAAGAAGGTATAAGTGAGTGAAGACAGATGCTTCAGGCATAACTACCATGCTGTTAGCTACCAGCCAATTATATTACCACTATATAAATTTTTTTTTAAAGGTGTATAGCAATATCATGTAATTTAAGTGACCAATTACACAGAATGAATAATCAAAGTGGCTAAATTTGGCAAATTTTGGAACACTTTGCAACAACATATACAAACACAAAACTCTTAAACTTATGTCAGAGGGAAAACTTAGCACATGTAAGGTCTCTTCTTGATTGTGCATAGAATCATTTGTGTTTACACTAGTTAGTAGCCCTGGTCAACCATCCCTATATTTCTCTATCCTCTCCAAAATTGTCCCCATGGCTACAATGCATACAGAGACTTTCTGAAATTCCCAGATTTTGCAACACCAGGGGCTATACATCATTCATAGGAAAATGGACCTCTTGGATGTTGTTATTAGACCTTTCTAGTTACAAGACTCTGAGGCTACGTCTACATTGCAACACTATTTCGGGATACTGGAGTATCCCAAAATAACTATCCCACATCTTAACAGTAAGCTCATTATTTTGGGCTCGCTATTCTGATGTCTCTGTAAACCTCATACCATGAGGAGTAAGGGGCATTTTGTAATAGTGAGTTATTTAAATAAGCTATTTCGAAATAAGATTGAAACAAGATACACAATTTGAGAGTACATCTACACTTCACAGCTATTTCAAAATAAGCTGTCCTGCAATAGTTATTCTGAAATATCTTATTTCAAAACAGCACAGCTACACTGCAGGGAAGCCTCAAAATTAGTCTGAGGCAGGCTTCCCTAATGTAGACATGCTATCTCAGTTTAGAACCCCAGGAAGTACTGGGGAGGAATAACTTAAAATGGCCCTGTTGTTGGGCTAGTTCAAAATAGCAGCAGTGGAGCGTCTACATATGCCTTATTTCGAAATAACTATTTCAGAATAGGTGTTACTCCTCGTAGAATGAAATGTACAGATTACTTCAAAATTATTTCAAAATAACAGAATGGCTGTGTAGACGCTCGCATTGTTATTTCAAAATAACACTAGTTATCTCGAAATAACGGTGCAGCATAGACACACCCTGAAAGACTTCCATAGCTTCAAAACAATGTCTACTTCTTTGAATGCTCAAAAAGAATCCACGGAAACTTTGATGTTCAAGATCCCAGGGCATCAAATATTCCTGTCCCTGTTTAATATAGATATGAGGATGAAGAGGAATTCCCTGTGAAAAGGTTTTCAATAGTTGTAGGAGTGCTAGGACCACTTATTTAGATACTCTCTGAGCTGAAGCTTTCTTTACACCTAACACTTATGGTAACTTAGCATACCCCTGAGATAATCCTTCAATTAACCTGGTTAACCCAATCTTTTGAGGAGGAGGGGGATTAACTACAACAATAAAAAAACCCTTTCATCACTGTAGCAAATGTCTACACCATGATGCTACAGCAGGACAAATTCAGTGGTGCAGCTGTTGTGTTAAAGGGATTTCAGGGTAAGCAAACCCTCAGGCTTTGTCTTCACTGCGGGCTTTTGCTGGCAGAGAGTATGCAAATGAAGTGCTGATTAGCATTTTTTGTTGCATTCTCCAGGAGAGGCATAAGGATCTTGTGCAAAAAGGGAGTTTTGCGCAAAAAGGAAACATCTACACTGTTTATTTTTGTGCAAAAACTGTTTGCACAAAAATGGCTCGAATAGGTTATGTGAATGAAGTGTGACAAATTGCTATCAGCACTTCATTTGCATATTCTTTGCCAGGTAAGCCGGCAGTGTAGACATAGCCTTAGTGTTTCAAACTACATTTATCTTCAATAACAAAATGCCAGTTTCTCAAGTGTAAAGTCCTGATATGTATAAATAATTTTATATTAACTATTGTTTTTTATTATTTTGTTCTTATGATTTTTTTTTTATTCTATTTGTATTGTAGTGCTTTGAGGCCTCAACTAAGATCAGGGCCCAATAGTTTTAATAGAGTGGGATGAACTGTTTTCAAATATATTTGTATTGCTCAAGAATGCAGTTTTAGTCAGACCATACCTATTGTCAAATTTGAAATGAACTCACCAGTCTTGGTCAATAAGTTTCTGGGAGACTTAAACACTAGTCACAAGAGCCTCATGAAGGGAGGGTGTTCGCATCCTTCTAAGTTGCTGGCCAAGTGATTAGCAAGTTAGACTCCATTGTGGGAAACACCGGTTCAATTCCCTCCTCTATGTGGTAACAATGGATTTAAATTTGGATACTCCACATTACAGGAGAGTGCCCTACTAACTGGGATTTGGAAAAGTGAAGTACATGGATCTTCCAATGTCACTTGTTGGAGCCATTCCACAGAGCAGAAATGGGAATCTGGATGTCATCTGTTACAGACAAGTAACCTAACTAGTGGATTATACAGACTTCTTCATATTCTGTTTTCTCTCCCTGGCTCAATGAGTATTAAAGTATTCATTACAAAGGGTAACAGATTCAACAAGTTAGACTATGGGGGTACGTCTGGACTACATTGCTCCATCGACAGAGCCGTGTAAAATAGTTTACTCGGCATAGTCAATGAACCGCTCCGGTTTCACGAGGCATACCGGAGTGGTCGACAAAGGCTTCCCTTGTCAACTGCGCTGTATCTAGACTGCCACGCTGTGCCGGATCAGCTGATCGTCGGCACAGTGCGGTGGCCATTTTTATTTTAATTAAGCGGGGATTATTTAAATCCCTGCTTCATTGACTATGCCAAGTAAACTATTTTACATGGCTCCATCAATGGAGCCATGTAGTCTAGATGTACGCTGGGAGTATCTAGGAAATTATTTTGAAATAACTAAATTTGAAATAATAACTCCCGAAATAACAACATTGAAATAGCGTGTTCCCGCTATGGGGAAAGCCTCAAAGTTAGGGGAAATCCCTTGTTACCAAGCAGGCTCCATTATTGTGGAAGCGCTACCTAAACTTAGAGCCTCAGAAAGCACTGGGGAGTAATTACTTCAAATTACTCTGGGAAGTAGTTATTTTGAAATAGAAGCAGTGGAGCTTCCACACTAATTCTACTTTTAAATAATTATTTCAAAGTAAATGTTATTCCCCAAGGAAAGCAGGAGTATAGATTTAAAAAAAACAGCCCATTATTATGAAATAATGGGCTTGGGAGAGTGGATGCTCCAGTAATTATTTTGAAATAAGGGTAGGAGGTATTTTGAAATAACTCTAAGTGTACACTAGGTCTAAGAGATCCTACCTTCCTCCCCAGACTACCCCATAGCCCAGTGGCTAGGCTACTTTATAACTCAATCATTTTCCTCCACACGAAGTAGAGGAGATTACTGAGTCTGAATAGCTAACGTACCAGGTGGGTACCTTAACAATTGGGCCAAAGTTTAAAAGGAAGCTGGCTCCTCCCTCACTATGTATTTTGTGAATTTAGCCCTTTAGTTCCTTTGCTTAGATATTAAAAAGTGCCAGAAAAAAACCAAATACTTTATTTAATGTCGAATAAAACATTTTGTTTGACATGATGTGATTTTTGTTGACTTTTTAATTCACTACGTTGTTTAAGGTATTTCAGCTTTTTGTTCAAACTATTTCTCCTCCCACAATCTTTTGGAACTTCCAGTGAACTTAAAAACAAATAGTTATTTACCCAGTGACATGTGCTAGCAACTGTACAAATATATAGTAAAGGAAAGTCTCTGCCCCAGAGAGCTTATATCAAAATCCATACTCCAGCTACCAAAAAAAAAAAAATTGAGACAGGAAACAGAGAGAAAGTGGTATCTAATGCCTAACACAGAGGACTGGGAATACATTCTCTATCTTCCAAATCCTGTTAGTGCCCTGTTCACTAGAGCATGCTGCCTTTCAAATACATACTTCAATGTGAGCTAGCTTTATTTTTGAATGAATAATCACCAAACACATATTTATGCAGTGGAAATTGGGGGAAAATGGTTACATACTAATGAGAGAAATAAAAGATTTAGACTCTATCCAACACTATTTGTGTACGTTCATTAAAGTGAAAACTAATGGGACCTATGTGGGCACATGGGGAGTGGGGTCTTTGCATGCAGAATCTGATGTGAAAACATAAGGTATATGATACAACAGAGTATGGATTTAAAAATAAGACAAATTTAATGAGATAACAAAAACCATACTGTGCTATGTGCATTTATTGAAAATTAAAACAATTACATGGAGGCACATCTTATGAATCTGAATTTTGAAAATTACAGCCTTGATTATTTTTAAAATTGCTTTTTTACAGTAGAAATTTAAGTAAAGGAAGAAGTGGTAATTTCTTTAAAAAATTAAAATAATTTATTTTATATAACTGATTAAGTGACAAAACACATATAAAAGTTTTGTATTACTATATTACTAATGCTCCAGTCACAAATTGGAAGATAACTTTATAAAAAAGGCCCTAGAGTCCAATATTAGTCTATAAAATCTTCATATCAGCTTATAAAATAAATATCCTTAAGGCAAAATATACTTCTCTGTGTTAAGAGCTAAATTAAATACTGTAACCATCTGCAACAGTGCATGAAATAGATCTTTTGATTTGATTATTTTAAATGTGTCTGGAATTTCTGGCCTTTTACTTTATTTCACCAAAGTTGGTGTATAGCCCAAGACCCAGTTGTCAGTGTTAAAGTTTCAAGTGATGACAGTACAATAAAATAAAATGTGCTAGGATTAGGAATCAACAGTGACTTCCAAAACAACACTGAACTGTTCAGGTTTGAAGGATTAATGACAGTCACTCAACTCACTCACAGCTGGAATCCAAACTAGAAGTGTAGATAGCTTCAATCTGAAAAGAGAAAATAATCTTCCGGATATGAGAGTTACTTGAGTTAAGAACTCTGAGGATAACCTAACACAAGAGACGGTTTCACAGACTTTCTGCTTGGTATTCAGACACATATCATTTGACAATATATGGCTAAAATAGCACTCATAAAATGCTTTGTTTGTCAGATTTCACATTTATAGTGTATTACAAGCCGCTCTTTCACTCAACCAGTATAGCTTTTTAAGTTTCTCTTGAAATGTGCCAAAGATCAGTAGTCTAGGATTGCTCTTTCCCTTCTCATTCCTCTAAAGGTCATAAACTTACTAACCAAAAAACAAAAACGAAACACTTTTCTCCTGCCTCTTAAAGGCTTGACGCACAGTACGTCATTGTAACCAGCTGATACTTTTAAAGGACAACATTAGAAAAAGAGCAAGATGATGAAGAAGCCACTTATGAAATAACATTTATTCTTGTACTATTTTATTAGTTTCAGTCGACTATGATTGAAGATTTAATAGTCTGAATTCATCCCTGCACAGGAGCTGAGACTAACTGGGATGTATAAACCTACCTCCATGACTACTGTCCCTTGTGAATGCATGCTATGCATTCCTCAGGATTCTAAGCTTAAGGAAGATAATGTAAAGCCAGCTACATTGACCAGAGGTTTGCAAATAATTCTTTTCTCAGTTTGCAGATCATTTCAGGAAAAAAAAGAGTTTAAGCTCTTATGATTTCCAACATTTAAAAAAAAAACAATTTTTAAGCAAAAAGAAAAAAGAAAATATTTACTATACAAAAACTCAAAATGAAACTTTTTTTCCTGTTTGGAAAAAATATACCAATTCATGACTTTTTTGTGTTGCTGAATCTGCATGTTTTGCTAAAGAATGTTTCAGTTAAAATTTTTTGCCTGGCTCTGCTGCTGACTTGTCAACTGCCATGGTTTCTGCTACATCAGGATCAGAAACTTAATGCATCTTTTTTGCCACCAAGGTTGGAACAAATGAACTGAGGGACATCAATTAATTGAGACCCATAGAATGTATGTACTAAATTAGATATGCAAAGTAGGGCTGTCAAGCAATTAAAAAAATAATCACAATGAATCATGTCACTCCTGATTGGTGTTCCCATCCCTTATCTAATTATGTTCTCCTGAAATCTGTCCAGCTTTCAAATTCTGGTAAGGTACAATTCTAAGCTCTTATTTTTAGTAATTATTTAACATTTTTATGTGGTGCCAAAAGTTTGTGTGGCACTATTCAGAGAACAAAAATATGTGGTCTCTGCCTTCAGGAGCCTTCAATTCACAATGAAAATGAATGAAATGACACATATGATTATATTTTAAATTAAATTACTTTAATTTAATTTACTGTATAATCTAGCACAATGATGGTGGGCAACTTGCAGCCTGTGGACCACATGCAGTGCATCGGGATTCTATGTGTGGCCCACAAGACATTTTCTTTACCATTGCCCATGCACAGGGTTGCCAGATTCCACTGTTTGTTTCACTACTGATATTACTGAAGTGACACACATGTAAAACAAATGCACATGAAGTGACGTGTGTGCTAATTGACTGTGAGATCTATGCATTTCTTCTTCATCTAAGTACTGCCGTGATTCAGTTGGCACACGCTGTAAAATCTAGGTATGCAAGAGCAGTTAGCAAAACTACCCTATCCCTGGAGATCATCTTGGTTATGACAATCTTGCAGACACTGAGATGAAGTAGGGCCACTCATGTGACCCACTCAGTAGAAAACATTGCCTTTTGCTGGTCTAACATGTCTCTGGAAAAAATAAGTGAGATGAAAAGTGATAGGAAAAATCTATTTTAAGTCTCTAATTGGCAGACAGTAGAGCTGAGAGCAGAGGAGAACTTTTGGACTAGTTATGGTGCAACAAATGCTTGTCATGGCTTATCATTACTAACTGAACTTGGAATCAAAATAATGAACCAATGGAATAACTCCTGGATCTGGTAACTTGTATTCTATGTGAACCAGGCAACAAGGGAGATGAATAAAACATGCTTAGCAGTGGTTTTCAAATGGCACATGGTTGGGAGGCTCTTTCTTCCATTTAATTGTGGAATATCAGAGACAGGGTTGAATGGAGCACTGTGTCATTATAACAGTAGGATAAAAAACCATTTCATGGAATATATTGCTGCTTTGGAAATAAAAAAAAGAATATGTAAAGAACACTACTGAAAAATTCAAAGTTGATGAAACAAAATAACATTTTACATAACACATATTTAGACTGTGGAATTTATTACCATTAGATAGTATTAAGGCCCAGAGCTTATCAGAATTTAAAAAACCCCACCCTATATATATCTATAGAAGGAATAGCCACAGTCTCATAGGGTAAAGGAAGGGTTATAAACACTCATTCTCCCAATGCATAAGCAGTCATTAACTGAGAGGGGTTAGGAAGAAACTTTTCTGACAGATTGGTTATTTCTTATGAGCATCTTTGCACATTCCTCTGATGCACCTAGTATTAACCACAGTTAGGGTACATCTAGACTACATGGCTCTGTCGACGGAGCCATTTAGATTAGTTTACTTGACAAAGGGAAATGAAGCGGCGATTTAAATAATTGCTGCTTCATTTAAATCAAAATGGCCACTGTGCTGTAAGCCTCATTTCATGAGGCATAAAGGATCTGCTGACAAAGGGTTCTGGGGTCAGCAGATCCCCATCTAAACTGCTGCGCTGTGCCGACAAACAGCTGATCGGCACAGAGTGGTGGCCATTTTGATTTAAATGAAGCAGCGATTATTTAAATCGCCGCTTCATTTCCCTTTGTCGTCCTGCCTCATCTACATGGCTCCGTTGATGGAGCCATGTAGTCTAGACACACCCTTAGAGACAGGAAAATGGACTAGTAGTCTGATCCAGTAAGGCATTTTCTATGCTCTAGTCAAGCTATTCAAATGCTTGTTGAAGGAAATAACAGAAAAAATGGCTTTTGGACTAGAGGTAGCTCTACTGTGTTCCTGAGGTTCAGTATTAGAAATAACTCATTAATTATAACCATCTGTCATGTGGTATTGTGTCCATGAAATTGAAGCAAGCAGCACCAAAATAGAGTTAAGTTGCCAGAATATCACAGTAGTCTCATTATTTGTTTCTATGTTTTATTAGATTATTGTTTCTGCTACACATTTAGATCCTGTGTTAACTGAATTACTGGGTACAGGCTTGGCCCACTCATCTTGTGGTGTATGGCTTTGACATCATCTACATCTTGATATACTTCTATTAATACACACTTCACTTTGATACTAGTAGTGACAAAAGGGGCAAAAGGAACGGTGCTGCTGGACCCTACCTTCAGGGCTACTGACAGGGTGGGAGCAAATAGCACAGTATATGGGCTAATCCTGATGTTCTTACCAGTTCTTACCAGTGTTCTGTACCAGTCTGCACCTGTCCATTTTCACTTCTGTTCAAAGTGGTACTTCATGACAAAGGAACGACAATACAAGTATAATTTCAAGTAGGATGATTTAACCCAAACTCTTTGTTTCCAAGGGTATATCTACACTACAGAGAAGATTCAAGCTGCTGCTATCGATCTTCCAGGGTTCGATTTAGCAGGTGTAGTGAAGACATGCTAATTTGAACTGAGAGGGGCACTTCTGCTTCCACAAGGAGTAAGGAAAGTCAAAGAGAGAGTGTGCTCCCTTTGACTTCCTGCAGGGTGGACAGCGGCAAAAGCCTAGCTAAGGCTCTTTGACTTCAGCTACGCAATTAACGTAGTTGAAGTTGCGTATATTAATTAGACATCCGTAGTGTAGACATACCCCAAAAGATATATATATTTGTCTGTATATTTGTGCATGTGCACATGAAAGTTTAGATTTGTTATATGTATATTTGATTTATAATTCCATGTTTATTAAAAAATATGTTCAGTAATTTTATGAAAAAACGAGTTCTTAAATATAGAGAAATATTGGAGCTCATAAATGAGCTCATTTATGCAAAGAAGTTGTTTTTAGTCAACCTTTTATTCATTAGAGAGAATATCATGAAACTCTTACTCACACTGAGTAATAGCACCTGATTCCTCAGGTAGTCCCATTAATTTTATTATGGATACTAGGGAAGCAAACAGAATTGCTGGCCCCTGGGCAAGGAGGGGGATCTGGCTCTACACTCCTAGAACGGGGTGGGGCCTCAGGGGGAAGGGAAAGAACTAGGAGCAATGAGCCCTCGGTGCCACTCAGGCTACAACTATACTACGATCCTCTTCTGCAAGAGGAAATCCTCATTTTTTAGGAAAAACGGCTCTTGAACAAAAGGGTTTTTTTGTGCAAAAAAGAGACGTATACACAGAGCTTTTTTGTGCAAAAACCTCTTGTGCAAAAGGGATCCGAGGAGGAAATGCAAATGAGAGCATGTCCCATTACTGGACTTTAAGGGAAGCAGCCAGATCACTGCTGCACCCATGGGGGGGATGTTTGCCCCAAAAGTTGGTACAAAGGGGGCCATGTGAGGTGTCAAAAAAAAGCTTACCTTCTACTGATTCTGAATATGCTCTTCATATATCTATATAATGGCTGTGTGTGGAGTTATGAATATGTACTCTGTGTTAATACTGGAAGCTTCTCTGTCTGTGGCTGAGCAATGGGCGAGAAAAGCTCATCCTATAGACATGCTAATTATCAGGGCTCGAAAAACTACTGAATCTACTCGCCCGTGGTGCATGCATTTCATTTGCTTGTTCATTTGCGGCGCATGCATGCGCAATGAGGGTCTTGTGCATGCGCAGTGCGGGGCTGACAAGTGGCTTTCGCCGCCGTTCATCAAGCCCTGCTAATTAGCAAGCCACCAGGAACAAGTACCAGAGACCCACCTGGGAAGGAATCTAGGTGCCTGGCCACTGACCCTGTGATGGTCTGCAGCTTGGAAGAGACCAGGAAGGGATATAAATATGCCATGTGGACGACTCCATCTTGGTGCTCAGCTCAGCTCTTCATCTCAGATGCAGCATTGCAGGGATCAACGAGCCAGAAAGAACTGTGGACCCATCCTGACATAGGATGTACACCAAGGACTTTTAAGCCAGCAGTTATAACATCTCTGCTGCAAGCCTTCATCAAGAACTGGGAGAGTCGATGCATGTAATGTATGATACTTTAACAATCTTACTCTCATGCTTTTCTTTCTTTTAGAAATAAACCTTAGAATTTAGATTCTAAAGGATTGGCTCAGCGTGATTTGTGGGTAAGATCCAGAGTGTAAATTGACCTGGGATCTGTGGCTGGTTTCTTGGGATTGGACAGAACCTGTTCGGGGTAGGTGAGATTGGGTTCTAAAACCCCTCACCTGTGGGCAGGCCTGGAGCTGTTTGGGGCACGGAGAGAGCTGGGGTGCCAGAGGGGTTTTGCTCGTGAGGCTTCAGGCTGGCCAGGCAGGCAGCTGAAGTGCTCTGAGGGACTGGTTTGTGGCCTATTTGGGAAGGGCTGCCAGTCAGGGGCTAGAGAGAGCCCCGAGTTTGAGCAATTCGCCCTGAGCAGACGCCCTCAGCAGTGCCCAGACCCGGCTTGGTCCGTCACAGAGCATGACATATGCAAATGAGCGCTCCATTTGCATTTCCTCTTGCGGAAGAGGATTGTAGTATAGATGTAACCTCAGAGTGTACTATGCAGGCTTCTGGCATCAATTTAAAGGGCCTCTGGCTCTGGCTGCTGCTTTTGAATCACTGAGCCCTGAGGGAGTTGTGCCCCTGGCCCTTCCCCATCGGTGGGCTTAGGGGGTACTGAATGAGGAAGGGTCTACTCAGTGGAAGTAAGGATATCACAGCCTGGCCCTATGTTTTTAATAGGTTCCTCCATTAAATGTTAGAGACTCTGCATGATTCAGAAGTGATATAACTAACTCATATTTCATAGAAGAAATATGCAAGGTTTGATACTTCAATTTTACAAGACTGTACTTGTACTACAAGATTTTATTCATAAACAAGTTCAATAGAAAACATCAAAAACATCATTGTCATTTTTATTGTCTGAAAATTTCCTCCCATGCTTGACTCTAAAAGGAAGATATATATAGATATAGATATATTTTGTACTAACGTGGAGAAATTACATAACGTTACAAACTAGCAAAAGTTTCTTGGAATGTTATCTCTGATAGGTTCTTTGTCTAGTAATCCCCTCACTCTCTTTTGCAGCACAAGGTCCAATTCATATTTCAATGTGCACATTTACACCATAGAGAGCTTCCTCTGCATCAGGATACATCCTTGCATAAGATAAACACCTGAAATTTTGGCTACCTACATATCAAAATGTTCAGAGGTTTTTCTTATCATGGAGTCATGGGATTAGAAGACACCACAAAGGTCATCTGGTCTAATTAGTCTACTCATGGACTTAATAAACTGCATTTGAAAAGGGAGACTTAGAATTTAGTGACAAGACTATCACATTTATTTTTCAGACCTCCCACTCATTTCATTATTCACCTTATGAGCAAGGCCAGATTGTCTGATTTACTAGACTGTCTATGCTGACATTTTCACCTTATTCAAAAGGGCTTCCCAAACAGTGTTTCAAGTTCAACTTCTATCTTACTACTTAAGATATGCTACATGAACCTATTCATGCCTCAGCAATTCTGAGGTTCACTGAAGTAGAAAGGCAGAATATATTTGCAATATTTTCTGTTGACATACTGTGAGAATGCTCTTTTTTGCCATATTTTATTGAGCAGTGGATTGCACATGTGTACTGCTTCAGGAAGGTTTTCTAAAAGGTTCCTTAAGATCTCAAAATGTAAATACTCACAGATCATAAGGTATTTCTTCAGCTGACCTTCAGTCAGTATTTTGTATTTTATAAAAGATCACAGAAGTGCATTGCTGAGAATTAGTATTGATACATAATCTAATTCCCATCAGTGTTGTGGGACAGATTAATTGAAGGCCTTATCTTCAGGTGTTCAATACCTATGCATACTGGGTCAACAGGCCTAAATCCCAGTATTTAATCTTCAAAGGCAAAAACATCAATTACTTTGGTGTTCTGACGATCAGGGCCCAGACACTCCAAAAAGGAGAATAGAAGGTTTAAAGACCCAAAATTTACAGCTAAGCCAATGGATTGCATACAGTGTCATTATATTATAAAGCATATATTGAATAGAGTATCTTTAGAAGGTTTGTAATATTCTAAATTTGCTGGTCATTGTGAGATATGTATACATATTGTGCTTAGGAATTTCTGCATTTCTGTGTTTACAGAAAACTGTGCTCATAATCTGTGCAGCAACTTCAGTTCCATCTCAAGCAAGATGGTAAGCAATCAACTAGGTAGGGGCTCCTTCCAAGCCAGTTATTTGCACTTAATGAACTGTAAGTAACTATCCATTGTCCAGCACAAGAAAAGACAACGATGTACCACTGGAGTTAAGAAAAGATATTGAGACAACTCAAAACTGAAAAGAACATCCTAGCTCTCAATTCAGGAAGTTGTTTCCCCACTCTGTCTCCATTGACAAAATGAGAGAAGGGCAGAAAAAGCTTTCTAAAAGCAGTCTGGGATGGAGTTGGGGGTGAGAGCGGGGGAGTTATCCAGAACTTGAAGAACAACCTTGTGATGTGAAGTGTCCATGAAGATGGTGGGGGAAAACTGCTTTAAGGTAATAGTAAATCTTATTAGAAAAGGGAGATTTATCTAATACGAAGGTGTAAAATCTGAGGTCGTGCCTCTATGTCTATGTCTGTGCAATTTCTGTACTTCTCTTACTATTCCACCTTTGAAACTATGCGTTTTCTATAAAATAACTTTTGTTTGTTTGCTTATTTTACTACAAGCAGGACTCTGGTGTGCAAACTGTGTGGTGTGTGCGTGCCCAACTATGCCAGTAACTGAGATTCTGCTTTCAGGCCTTTTGAGGTGATGAACCACAGAGGAAAAGTCAGGGTGTCTGGTAGTTATGGATTTGAGGAGTGTGCATTTATGAAGACTTGAGACTGGAATGACAGCTGGTGTCACCCGGCAAAGAGTAACTGGGCTGGTGTGAACCAGAGTGATACATTATGCTTGTGAATTGGATGCTGTTGTCAGGTATCTGAACCATAAGCACACAGAGCACAAAGACCCCCTTTGTTATCAGGCAGGTGCTGACAGAACCTCTTACTCATCTGGGTTATCCCTTAACGTCACAGGGGTCTTTTGATTAAAACATTTAAAATGATTAGGGATTTGGAACAACTTTCATATTAGGAGAGATTTATAATAAGAAAAACTCCTGGGACTAGGAAAGAAAAGACTAAGGGGTGATATGACAAAAATCTATAAAATCATTAAAAGTTTGGATGATGTCAATAAATGGTGTTATTTACCTTTTCACATAACAAAAGAACCTGGGGTCACATGATGAAATTAAAAGGTAAAGCAGATGAAAAACTAAGATAAAGAAGTACCTCTTGATACAGCATGCGGTCAGCCTGTGGCACTTGATGCCAGGAGATGTTCTGAAGGCCAAATCTACAATGGGTTCAAAAGAGAATTACATAAAGTCATAGGAGATAGGTCCATCAATGCCTCTTGGCCAAGATGGTCAGAGACACAACTCCATGCCCTCAGTGTCCCTAACTTTCTTACTTACAGGAGCTAGGACTAGATGGCAGGAGATGAATTACTCAGTAATTTCCCTCTTAATAGAAAGGATCTATATTAAAAGAAAAATGATATTGCTCTGTATTCCTGTGAGTTCCCCTATTAATTGAGTATTTTGGAACTCCAATTTCAGTGACAATTCACGCTTTCCCTTATATACCGCTCTTTTTATTTTCAGTTAAAATTTGTGTGGCTGACATTTGTCTGACCATAACACAATAGGCAAATCAATGATCAAAAATTTCAAGTGCACTCCAGAGAGAGGAAGAAAACTTTGGATGATGAGTAAAGTAATTAATTCAAGTTTTCTTTAATGAAACTAGACATATATTCAGTATTTCCTCCTTCTCTGGTATACAATCCCAATCTGTCCTCCCCTCCTCTCAACTGGGTGTAGTTTTCAGAATTCAGTTCTTACCTGCTATCTTCAGCATTACATGATTATTATTAATTTCATATTAGAAAATTTAAAAACCTACAAATAACCATGTGGATCTGAAATAAAACCCTGGATCTGAACATTCCAAGCACTAGAAAATTCAGAATGGGATCCAAATATCTCCAAAGGTCCTTTGTAATCAGAGCTAATGTGCCTAAACATAAAGAAGGACAATAATTACTTGTCTCTTTGTGTTAACAAGTTAAAAACCATCTGTGTTTTGAGAAAGCAAGAATTAAGAGGTATCTTTCAGGCAAATAGGTCACAAGAGCATATGCTAATTTTATAAACTTTACATAACCAATAAAGCCCTAGGAAGATTAGTCATTTGTCCATGCAGCTAACAGGGAGATTATGTTTCATTTACATAGGTTTCACTGTCATAAATATGTTTCTTTTAACTATTTACAATAATATTATTAGGTGGAAAAAAGGATTCTGCATTTTCTCCTCGTCTACTTTGAGATTTAATTTATTAATGTTATTAATTGATGACTAGTAGTTTGAATTGATTCTTATTTCTCATTAGCAGGTTTCCTTGTGTCTCATACTCAGTCTCTTTGGTATAATACCATCTGATGTTGTCACTAAATCCTCAGCATCAGGTTTCCCTAGCAACAGAGAAGCTCTCCCTGCCTCACTGTCTGCATCTGAAATTCAGAACAAAAACAGTTAATTTGTCAGGAACCCTGGAAAGAGAAGACAACATTAAGTCTGACACTCTCTGTATTTGGAAACAAAATGGTAAGTTACAGCTAAAGTTTGAAATAATTGAAGTATAGAGATGGTTTTTATTACTTACGGACCTACATGAATGCCAGATGGTGACCTGTTGTATTCATCATAGATTAGATAGATAAAGGCTAGGCCTAATGGTTGCCTGCACATGTTCTAACAAGTTTACCTGCTGAGTGTAACAGGTTGCAGAGCTTTTAGTGTTGCATTTAAGAACTAAAACTGAGGAAAGCTTAGTTGTATTTGATTCTAATTTGTTACTGGATGGATATTCCCAAGGTTTTACCTGTAACCTCAAAAGTTACTGTTTTTCAAACTGTTGTCTCTTTCCAGGCTGACAATTAACAAATAACAAGCAGTATTCAGTGAAACAAGGTTTAAGTTAAATAGAAATAGACAGTGATATTTGTCTGAAAGTATGTGATGCCAAGTAAAATGTGTCATTATAAATAAGCAGAATCACCATGTGGTTTTATATGTACTGGCACTTAAAAGTAGTATTGCTAAATCTATTTTTTTAAAAGAGCTTTAATAAATTTCAGAATTTTGCTAGAGAGAAAAAGATCCTAAGAAGTGAAATTTGTGATGTTTTGGGATAAATTCTTCATAAATATGATTGAATAAAGGATTATTTTCAAGAAGCAGTTCTGATAAATGCTACTGATGAAAGTAATTATATGCACTGAAATAGAACAGTTGTGGTTATGGGATGGGATGTCTGCATGGTTTAAGAAGCCATGAAACTGTCTGTATGCTTTTGTATATTATTTCCCCTACTCACTCCTTCATAATTGTGTTTATTTACCAGTAATTTATGTAATGCAGGAGGAAGGGATGAATAAGATACCAGTTTCATGTCATAAAACATGTTTTCCTTCTTTTATTGTCAGAAAACACCTTTCCATTTTCTTAGAGGATTAGGACATGACTGAGAAGCAGACAGAGATAATGTAGCAATCTTTAGGATGGCCTTTCCCATAGCCAGTGTCTTTACCCTTTTGTGAAGTTCCATAAGGAGTTGTATTTCATCATTTCTCATTAAAATTATATGCACTATGTATTATATTTTTAATTAACTGTAAAAGCTATGGTTACTGTAATTTCTAATTACATTTTTGAATGATTTGTTTGTTGCTGCTGGTAATTAGGCTGAAGCCTCTAAGGAACCTGGCATGGACAGTATGTCCATTTAATTGTTAAACCTCTTTTCTAAGTAATCAACCAGGATTATCAAAACGATTGTCACAGGGCCTTTATTAAAGTTGCAACTCTTGTTGCCAGAGTCTTCTCAGAGGACATAGTGATAAGTAAATAATTTCTGTCATTTATGATATTTATTAATGCATATTTATGAATATTTTAAAGATAAGGTTTTAATATATGATATCTGGAAATGTTCTCCTGTATTTAAATAACACATATAGAGGGAGATGAATATTGGCCTGGAGAAACACTCAGGAGAAGATGTGCATGGAGCTTATTACATTGCACAACAAATGTCAAAGCCTATTTGGTTCTAATATACTTGTGCAGACAGAAAAGTAAGGGATGTGTACAGAAATAGCCTGCACAGAGCCATGAATAGAGACCAGGCAGAGGGAGCAGAGATTGTGTACCTAATATTTTTCCTCAGAAGCAGATGGACAGGTAGTGGGTTGAACCATGATTACATGTCCATCATCTCCAGGAGAACTGAGCCAGCTCAGGGAGCATATGGGGAAGCAGAAGCAATCTGTACCTTGTGAAGGTCTGGCACAGAGTTTCTTCTGGGAGCAAGAGTGGAAGGGGTAGAATTATGACTCAGTGGTACAGTTCCATCACTGAGCTGCTTCTATGGTGACATAACTAACAACATCCTGCTATTCAGAGCATCGAGCAAAGGCACAGTTTATCCCTACATTGTTACTAATGTAAAGCTGCAAACATTTCAAATTCTTATCCAGACTACCCAAACTTTTTGAATCTGCTAAACAAAATAAGAAATTTTGTGATGCCTGGTTCTCCCTGGAGATTTTGTCATTTCCTCCCTTCGGAGTGCTGGTCAAAGTCAGGAAATGCAGAAACATAACAACAATTAGAAATAATAGTGTTTCTTATTAAATACTGTGGCCATTTATGTACATTAAAAGCTAAATTAGCAACTCATACAAAAATAAAATTAATGAAAGGAAATACTTTTAGCTGGAGAGTCACCATTAATGTGTGTCAGGCCTGAGCTAGAGAGACCAACTGAAGGAGGGAGGGAGGCAGGGAGGAAAGAAGAAAGGATGACCTAATGGCTAGGGCACTGGATTTAGACAAAGGACACCTGTGTTTAACACTTCTTTGACTTCTGGCAAATCATAACATCTACACTGTGCATCAATTTCCCATCTGTAAAATGGGTAGTATTTCCCTACTTCACAAGACTATTGTGAAGAGAAAATCCATCAGTGTAAATAAAGGACTCAAATGAAATGGTGAGGAGAGCTGAATAAGTACTTAGATAGCTTTGAGATTGAAAGGATAATTAATTTTCCATGCTCAGTGAGTCTTCAGAGTTTCCCCTAAGCTGCAAATTCATTCCATTAGTGCTGGTAGATTTTGTAATATGGGCTTTCATCTGCTTGGAATTAAACTGAGACCACCAAATGCATTCTCCTTTTGTAAATATGCATTTAAACAATTTCTGTCACAGAAATTAATTGTGATATTGCATGTTGACTTGATTTTGTGGTTTTGAAAATACACTTTGTCTATAAAATGTTGCCAGACGGATAAGATTTATTATCTAGTGAACAGGCTGACAGACACTGACTGTGATAGATGCAGGAATATGATGATTTCATGTCTGCGATGATGTATGTTTGTTACTGATGCCACATCCTAATTTTGGCAGTTTATGATCCATTCCCCTTTCACCAGTCATATCTGTTCTGGAGCTTTACGAACTTGAAATTTGCTTATCTAAACAAAATTCATTAAAAAAGAATAACATCACTAGATTTTTCAGTCTAAAAAAACCTGATTTAAATGGATGCTTTATGATAAAAAAAAGTTGTAAGATGTACCCTGGCAGAGTTTTCTATACCCCATTGCAAGTATTCCGTGATTTTTCTTTAAAATCAGTCTGATAAGGTTAACTAATCAAATGGGCAGACGATCAATGTCAGAGCCACTGTGAAACTGCCTCTGCAAATGGAATGCAAAATTAGATTGCAGTCTGACACTAGAAGCACCAAGGACCATGTGTATATTGTAGTGCATGCTTTAGACAAGTCTTGTTGTAAAAGTCACCTTGATCTTAAGATGCATTTAACATGAATTTCACATTAAAGTGTGAAAGATATTTAAGGTTAATAAAAATTTTCAAGGTACATGATGAAGATGCTGTTAATAGCTATAAATATACCTTGAACATTGATTTTTCTGGATCACTCCAATTATTGCAGTAATTGTAAATCATAATAATTATTTGTTAAATCAAAAAAGACAAAGATTCATTTTTCTATAAAATGTATTAATTGATGCTGGCTGTAAAATATCTTGGCATCCTTTAAATTTTCAAACTGCTATTAAGCATATAGGTTTTTTTTCTCTTCTTGGTTTTCTAACTTTGTACGACCCCAAGCCTAGTATGACTTCAAAAATCTCCTTCCTGAAGGGAATAGCTGCCACAGTTTTAGATCATTCAGACATATATATGAGCAATGTGATTGCAGTGGCATTACTTGCAAAAGTACAGATGTTCATATGAGTAAGTGCTGACAGGATTAGGCCCTTACTCTTTCATTTATATAAAAGCTCACTGTTTCATTAGAGATTTCCAGAGGGAAAAATAGGTGACAAATGATTTTGACAGAAAATACATGAAATTTAGTACATGTTCAATGCTGTGTAAATTGTTGTTGTTTTGTTTTTTTGTTTTGTTTTGTTTTGTTTTGGGAGGTGAGGGGAGGTTTGTATGGTTTTTTGAGCATGCACTGACATAGCCTTTCAAGGAAAAAAAATCAGAGAACTAACTGACATTGTTCAGGGTATTGGAATTATGTGATCAGTACATACAGTGTGAAAAGCATTAACATTTGTGCTCCTTACAAAATGGCTTAGTGAGCACTGCCTAGGAAGCCAAGATTACAGTCTTAATCCCAGTCTTGGATCTGACCCTGAATCTGTTTGTTGATTTGGACAACTCACTTAGCATTAGATTGTGGCTTTCCAGTCACAACCTTGAACTGAGACTTTGTATAGACCTGCAGTTTCTCAGGGAGAGCAGAGCCATTTTGTCTTAAAGGTAGAATGCTTCCCAGAACTTTCTAGTGCTCAGGGGAATGAAGAAGCTACTATACCCACTTTATAGTCTTCAGTTTCCTCCCCTTTTTACAACTAATATCCTCTGCTGCCTCAACCATGTAGAGAAGGTTGTCCCTCACCTGGGGAATATCTCAAAAGCAGCCCTGAGTGCCCCATAATACAGTGTCTGTAATTCTGATCCGCACCCCAGCAGCCTCACCTGGAGGAAATAAGGCTCCCCAGTATATGTATCTTTGCTGATACTGTGCACTATGTCAGAGTAAGCCAGATTCCAGCACTTAGATGCTTTGCCTTTTTTTTCAGTCTGCAAAATGGGACTAATACTTACCTATCTAGCTGATTAAGGCTTGTGGTAAGGGGATACATTAATTCACTGTTTGAGATGTTCTCTGAATTTAAAAATCTTTAAATAAATACTCTCAGTCTGCCATGGTTATCCTTCTGTGATGTGCTGATTCCTCTTGCCAGACATCAATGTGACACCACAGTAAATATTATCAAAATATTATAACAGTTTCCATTTAAATATCTTTTCATGTGGTGGTATCTTCCAAAAAGCTTGTTATTAACTCTATAGTCAAAATAAATGACTGTGATTTATCATCCAAACGGCACATCAAGCATGATAGACTTTAAAAATGAAGTTTCCAAAACAAACATGTTTACTTTGTAAATCCTTTAATATTTTCATCTTAAAGCAACGTATAAAATCAATTTTCAATTAACTAACATTAAAATAGGGATTGTATCTCTAGTTTTGGCATTGTTATGACCTATACTGGAAAACTGATCCCAGTTTGGTGTCCTCATTTTAAAACAGATGTTGAAAATTGGAGATGTCTCAGTTTATATAAGAGAAGCATACTTCTAAAGTGGTTGTACTCTATTATGTCAAACAGAGCATTGAAGCCCATTCTCAACTTTTAAGTATAAGAATAGGCAAGAGGACTATTCACATGCTTAGGTGCTTTGCTGTATGAGATACCAAATGGCCAAGGCAAACATTACATCTCTTTTATACCATCAAAAATCTTATTTTATAGATCTATGTAACACACACGGTGGTGGTATTTCACAAGAGAAAAAATGCTGGACAGAAACCAAGGTCATCTCATTGTACATTTGCACTGAATGCCTTAGGATAGTATTTCTCCAAATATTGAATAAATGTCATCTGTATTTGACCAAAGTCAAAAAAGCAATATATAAAAGTCACCCCCATTACACGTGATCATTTATTGCATCAGTATATCACTAATAATATCTAGTATTCTTAAATAACTTTCTAGCCTCTCCACACTGAACTTATTAGTTAAATAAAATGTTCCTAGTATTAAAGCTCGATTCTGCTACATTTATTCAAGATGAGAAAGTAATTTCTTACTTGTGAAGTAGTTCCACAGAAACTAGTAAGACTACTTCCAGAGTAAGGTGGTAGTGACTCTGAATAAGAACAACAGAATTGGTCCACACTTCAAGAACACCATAATGAAAATGCATTGTAAATAGCACACATATTTTTGATTCAGCAACTGTACTTTAACAGTGGTCTTATCAGTGGTCTCAACAGTGGTTTCTTTGTTCAACAAGATCTGTCTTTTATACCCAAACCTGGCTGATAGAATCTGTAGGGAATAATTCCGGACACACTGGGTGCAGATGAAAACAAGCTGCGGATTTATTGAACACCAGCACTGGTGGAGTACCAACCAGGTGTTAGCCTGGAAAGCACTAACTTAACCAAAACATACATTAGATTATATAGGCAGCAGATGGATGGAGGGGAAGTGATTTGGTAGGTCTAGCAGTGGAAATTAGATGAGCACATAAGCCAATGAACTACGAAGATTACACAGTATCTCCACCCATTGCCAATTAAACATGTTATCACTAATACAGGTAGTTATTCCTAACAAGCTAAATGAGCCAACATAAACAAAATGGACATGTTGATGTTAACTTTTGTTTTGCTGAAATTGTGATATGTCTACTGTGAGATGACTACTTCCTTGTGTTGGCAGAATCCTTGGGAGCCAAGCTGATTAATCTGAAATTACAGGAGACGGTGAGAAAACCACGCAGCCTGGCTGGTACCAGCCAGGCCTTATCAGAGTGAGGCCCCTTTGGAATGTAGTTGCCAGGGGAACCAGGGTCACGGTAACTACCCGTCTGTATACTTCCCAGGCCTGGCCTAATGATTTCGGATTTGAGTACTCAGTTCTCAGCAAGATACCATGGACTGCCTCAGTTTACCCTACAGAATCAATATTCTCATACTTAAGGCACCTGAAGACTTGGTATGCAGCAAACTAAGGTGCAAATCTACTGCACATCTGCCTGCCACACACTAAGAGGTATGTGGTCCCTGCTCCTCTGCATTAAACGTGTTGTAGAGAGCTTTGATTTACTGCTATTTGTGCTGATATACTGTTGTGTCAAAGCTCATGACAGAAGGCTTACTGCAGAGTCCACACAGCCACTTAGTGCATGGCAAGCTGTTGTGCTGCAGATTTATATCCTCTTCAAAAGAGGACAACATTAGTGGGAAGTAGGAATCTGTTAGTTTCTGCCTGCGGAATCTATACAGGGGAATTCCAATTTGGTGTGCACTGTTATACACCCCCCACTTACTCCAAACTATGGGGCAGTGAAGACATGTTCCAAGTCACCATGTACACAGACTGCAACATTCTGATATTTCAAATCATGGTCCTGTTTTTCTCCAGTGGTTAGCACATTGTCTAATTATTTATGCCTGTGATGCAAAATGTGTAATAGGCTCAATATTGTTTTACTCATATGCTCTCTTGATCCTACTTTAAATCACTAAACAAAGTGCAGGGCTGTGAGGAATCAGCCTGAGTATGGTCATTTAAGATTGAAGTCTTCAAAGATTTCACCGTTTATTCCTGAGCAGCAGGAGGGCTTAGAACTAGGGGTATGTCTGCACTGCATGGCTATTTTGGGATACCAGATACCAGAGGTATCACGAAACAGCTACCCCACCTCTACACAAGCCACCCGTTATTTTGAAATATTTTTTGAAATCATGGGTGCGCTATTTTGCCATCCCGGTAAACCTCATTGCACGAGGGATAAGGAATGGCTCAAAATAACACATTATTTTGCTAGCTGTGTAGATGTACCAAATTTCAAAATAAGCTATTTTGAAATAGATTCAAAATAAGATTTGTAATTTGTGTAGTGCAAATTGTGTATCTTATTTCGAGTTTAGGGTGCTGTGTAGACTCACTCTAGGATGCTGGACTGGAAAAGAAGACTGAGGGAGAAAAGACTCTATTGATGTCAAAGGCAAGGACCTTTATTTAGTAGAACCCTTTCATAAACTTCGAAGAGAAGGTTATTGGTGTTCGAGAGGAGTTGTTATAGAAAGATCCTGAGAATAGGATGGATGCAATAGGTCACCAACGAGGAATTATATAGGAGGATAAAGCCAAAGAGAACCTACTGCAGAAGGTTATACAACGGAAGTTACAGCTATTCAGGCATATCTGCAGAATGAACAATGAGCAAAAAGTTAAGACCCTGGTATTCAGCATAATGGATGGTCTGAATAGGAGAGGGTAGATGATATAGTAGATTGGTGCGAAGCTAGTCAACAGAAATGAAACCACTCCACACTGGACAGGGAAAGATGGAAGGAAATAGTGAGGGAGGCATCGGACACAACGGGCGTTGAGCTCATGGTTGTTGATGATGACGATTCATAAACTGCCTCTTTCCTCTCAACCTTTGGTGCAACACTATCAGAATTGTTTCTGAGGAAATAAAGACAATTGGCTGAATCTATGATGCAGCAGCTAACATGTGGAGGTAGAGGAGTCTTCTTGTAATTCCTTGGCTTTAAAGAGTTATATGAAAAAATCAGAAAAGGCTATCTGCCTATTCCAAACTGAATTCTGAGACAATTCTACCATGTACTCTCTTTTTTACTCTGCAATAGATTTAAAAATATATATATGTAACTTCCTACCAGTTGCTAAAATACAGCAAGGAGCTTTGCTCCTTGGATAGTGATGTTAGAAATGGAAAAATACAATTAAATCATCTTGTCCATTTTGTTAAAATAGGCTGTGTTGATATATTGTATTGATATGTGATGACATATGTAATTTAGACTGGAAAGGATAGCCAAACATTAGGGTTGGATTATAATTATTATAATTAAAAGAGGTTGAGATCCACCAAAGCGTTGGAGCTGCCCTAAATCTGTATACTATAGAATGGTCCAGGTTCACGAAAAATGCCTCTTTTCCACTCTGGTCAGTTTCTTCCCATTCAGACTAGCAAAACCTCCACTTTCCTCACATGTAGTATAGACAATCATATTGATACAAAATGCTATCATGTCTTGAATTCTTGTTGAGTGAGGGAAAAAGCTGGCAGCATATAGCTGCCTTGCAGTACAAGAAATAAAACCTGCTGCCTTCCTCTGGCTCTCTGGAAAAGCCTAAAGACTTAATATGTCCTAACATCCAAGAGAAACCTTTCCTATTCTAAGAATCTCAAGTAGAATGAAGAAGTCCTCTAGAAGATTAAGTTCATGTGAGAAAATGCTGGAGATGTAGAGTATGTTCATACTACACACTTATTTTGAAATAAGCCATTGCAGAATAATAACTCCTGAAATAACTATTTTGAAATAGCATGTCCACACAACAAATGCCCATCAAAATAGCACAGAATTATGTTGAAATAGTGTGTCCACACTGATTGCATTTAAAGCCCCCTGGAAGCACTCTGGGCAGGACATCAGGGCAGCAGTCACTTCCTGTAACTGCTGCCTGAGGTAGCTGGGGCTCGTGCTTAAAGGTGCTCCCCTCTACAGCCATGTCTGAGTCTCCTCTCCATTGCCTACCTCCTCAAGGGACAGCAAACTCTTTTCACTGACTACTTTGGTTGCCCTTGTGGATGCCACAGCGCTTCTGCCATGGAGACGGACTTGCTGCAAAGCACTCACCAGCTCTTAGACCTCATGCTGCACCTCCTGGCACAGTTATTGATGTTAGAAATGGAAAAATCCAATTAAATCATCTTGTCCATTTTGTTAAAATAGGCTGTGTTGATACATTGTATTGATATGTGATGACATATGTAACTTGTGGCACTGCAAGCCCAGGAACAGCAGTTCACTCTGGGGCACCTCCTCAGCCCACTCCACGTGCTTTTCATTCAGCATAACCCCTCCCATTCTCCCCTTCCCACCATAGCTCTGGGACACTAGTTCCAACTGGTGGGACCCAACCATCATGAAGCAGTGAAATGATCAGCAGTTGCTCCAGAACTTTCTCATGCAGAAGGACACTTTCCTGGAGCCATGCAAGTGGCTTGCCCCTGCTCTCAGGTGATGGGACACCCACATGTAACCTACAACTCCCTGCAGAAGCATCTTACCATCGCTATTTGGAAGTTCATCACACCGGATAGCTACAGCTCTGTCAGGAACCAGTTTGGCATGGGGAGACCAACCATTGGGGCATGCTCATTCAGGTATAAATCTCTTGCTATTTCCCAGGAGGGCGATGGAGCACTGCAATGGCTTCCCTAGGGAAGTGGGGAGGTGGACTCTTCCTCCCTGGAGGTTTTTCAGTCCTACCTTCACAAAGCCCTTCTGGGGATAGGATAGTTAGGGTTGCTCCTACTGTGGGAAGGGGCTTGGGCTCAGGGACCTCCTGAGGGCTCTGGCAACCCTGTGATTCTCTGTATCCTCTCACATGTGGTGAGGACCATCACTGCCATCCAGGTGCGCAGGGTCGTCATCCTGGGCGATGTGGACCCCATTGGCCAGCTTTGCTGCCATGGGCTTCCCCAACTGCAGGGGGAGCCATTGACAGCACCCACATCCCAGTCTGGGCCCCCGACCACCATGCCTCCGATTCAGCCAGAAGGGGTACTGTTCAGCAGTGCTACAGGTCCTTGTGGACCACCAAAGCTGTTTCACTGCCATTAATGTTGGGTGATCGGGGAAGGCAAACTGATGCCTGCGTCTTTAGGAACTCCAGCCAGTTCCAGAAGATGCATGCCAACACTTTTTTCTCCGACTGCACCATCATAGTCGGGGATGTGGACATGCCCATGTGTATCATGGGCAACATAGCCTACTCCTTGCTCCCCTGGCTAATCAAGCCCTACATGGGACACCTGGACCCCACCAAGGAATGGTTCAATGCCAGGCTCAGCAGGGCTTGCATGATGGTGGAGAGTGTATTCAGCTATTTGAAGGGGAGGTTCCAGTGTCTCCTCACTCACCTGGATCTCTGCAAATGAAATCTTCCCCCAGGTGGTAGCAGCCTGCTGTGTCCTGTACAACCTGTGTGAGAACAAAAGGGAGACATTCCTACCAGGGTGGGGGGGGGGCAGAGGCTACGTGGCTCACCAGGCCTTTGAGCAGCCATGCTCTGCTGCTATCTGGGAGGCCCTGAGGGAGAGTTTTAGACAAGGCCAGTTGTGACACCCTCCCCAGGGCCTCCCTACAAGGGGCCTCTCATTGCTGTGCCTTTACTCCCCCACCACTGCCTTCCCCTGCTCACCCTTCCCACCTTCCATCCCCTGAAGACCAAATAAACTAGACTTTTTGTTTTGGAACAATCAACATTCTTTTTTAAAAAAAATCTGGGGTAAATATAACTGGGGAGGGACTGTGGAAAGAATCTGGGAGGGGGGAGTACAGGGAAGAAAAGGGAGGAGAGGGAGGAGGGGATCAGGGACGGGGCTGGGACTGATGCCTACCTCGGGTGGTCCCACCACCTCATGTGAAGGGCCCTTGGCAGCCATAGGGAGGGAGACTTAGGGGAGAAACTAGAAGGGCAGGAGCATGGATGGGGTAGGGGCAGGAGCAGGAGTGGGCATGTAGGGGGTGGCAGCTAGATCACTCAATCACAGTGAGCAGGGGATTGATGGCAGAGGTCTATGCTGTGTACATGCTTTGAGTCTGCTGGGGCAGCTCCTGCCAGATGGTGCGGTGCAGCTCCAAGTCAGTGTCCCATCTCTGCTCCTGCTCCTTAGGACACCTCTGCAGGGCACCCAGGCAGATGATGTGTTCCCACTTCAGGTCCTTGTGGGGTTGTCTGCAGTGGTGGCTCTCATGGGATCAGGAGGATAGAGCGGGAGGTGATGGACATGCCTCACTCACATCTGGTCTAGCTGTGAAAAAAAGTAAGAAGGGCAGTCATCCCAGGAGACACTGTGCATGAAGCCTGGCTCTTATCTTTGATCCGACACCCAATGGTCCTGGTTCAGATGATGGCAATGTGCTTCAAGCATAGGCCTAGACATCGAGCACTGTCCTGCAGGGGCACAGATGTCTCAGAGGAATCTTGCTACCCCAGGGGTAAGCAGGCATGGGAAGGTGCCAGCCAAGCCTGGAGCCTGCAGGCAGGAGGGGGACAATGGGCTGGCTCGCTTTCCCTCTGTGCTGTGCACATGCTGGGTCTGGCAGTGGCAGCATCCCACAGGTAGAGGACTTCTATCCCTGCTCACTGAAGGAGAATGGGGGAGGGCATGGAGGGAGGTATGTGTGAATGGCAGACACTGCTTGCTAGGAAGGGTGCTACTGGGGATCTCCTCTTCTTCCTCCACCCAGAAGGTTCCCATGCAGGGACTTGGGGTCCTCCATCTCGCCATGCTTGACTGGGAGCAGATGTTGTCCCAAGAGAATGGACATGACTGTGTGCTGTGTGCATCTCTGCTGTGTGGTTCTTTGACCCCAGCGTCCTTAATGGTGACTTGTGGTGGAAAGGTGTCCCACCACGGAGTCAGGAGTAAGGCAGGCCTCTCCAGAAACCCTGTGATCAGGAACGCAAGGTTCCTTTGTGTCAATCTCATGCAGCTGTCTGCTCTGGCCTGGCGTTCCATGTACATCTACATGCACAGGCTGCTGTGTGATCCCCAGGCCAAGAAGGCCAAGCAAGGAGCATGCAGCCCCTCTCTGCCTGATGCCTCCCCGTGTGTGTGTCTAGGGAGAATAATGGATCTCACTTGATGGGCCTTCCCTGGCTTCTTCTGAATCCTGACCAACATCCTGGGAAGGGGATACTGGCTTTAGGGACAGGATGACCTCCAAGCTGGTGGGCATTGTGTCCTGGCTGTTCTTGTCTTCCTCCTCCTTGTTGTCCTTCTCGTGCACAGCCCTCCTTCTGGGAAGCTTATAACGGGTGTCTCCAGGCTGGAGTCCATGACGTGGAGGGAGAAGGGACCGACCCCCTCCCAGGATGTGGTGCAGCTGCTCATAAAAGCAGCAGTTTTGGGGTGATGCTCCTGAGCAGGAGCTGTGTTCCCTGGCTTTGGTGTATGTCTTTCTCAGTTCTTTTATTGTCATGCCTACCTGCTCCTGGGAGCGCATATGGCCCTTCTTTCCCGGACTTGTGGCCATCTGGCCATACACATTGGTGTTCCTGTGCCTGGAGTGGAGATCCTGGAGGTTAGCGTCCTCTCCCCAGACCTTAATGAGAAGCAGGATCTCCACACCAGACTAGGAGGGTATCCTCTTCTTCTGCCCCTGGGCAGATGCTTGAGAGCTGGCTGCCAGCTTGCTAACAGCTGTGGAGGGGATAGGTGGGAGCACTGGGGTCACTCCTAGTAGCACAACTGGGTCTTGCAGTGTGGCACATGGCTGGTAGGGCTTACTTTGTGCCACAAGCTGTTTTCCCTGAGGAGGAAGGGAAACTGCAGAGTTCTGAGGGGTGTGGACAGAGTGGCCACCAAGGCAGCTGTGAGAGGCCCTGGAGGCCAATTATTTCAAAATAAACACAGCTATGCCATCTAAACACACTCTATTTTGAAATAGGCATTATTCCTCTTGAATTAGGGTTCATTATTCTGGAATAAGAAGCCTGTTGTTTCAAAGTAATTATATATATAGTAGTCCAATGTCTGTGAATCTGTAATGCTGATGTACACGGCCCTGCCCCCTGGCCGTGTATGTCATCGCCCTGGCCCCTTCCCCTCCCTCTGTGGCGGCTCAGCTGAGTGCTGTGCCGCTCAGCTCGGCTGCAGCGGGGGAGCAAGCGGCGGCAAGCGGCCATTTGGGGTCCGTGCTCCCCATGGGAGCTCCGAGCCGCCACGGAGGGAGGGGAAGGGGGTGGTGTGGTGACGTACACGGCCAGGGGGCGGGGCCGTGTACGTCACCGCCCCGCCCCCCTCCCTCGCGGCAGCCCTGCTGAGCAGGCAGCACTCAGCAGGGCGCCACGGAGGGAGGGGGAGGGGAAGGGGAAGGGGAGTGGGGAGAGATGGAGATGGGAGAGAGAGGCAGGAGGAGGAGGAGAAGAGAAAGGGAGAGTGAGAGGCAGGAGGGGGAGAAGAGAAAGAAAGAGACGGAGAGAGAGGCAGAAGGCAAGAGAGGCAGGAGGCGGAGGAGACCTGAGAGAGAGAGGGGGAGGCAGCAGGAGGAGAGCGAGAGCGAGAGCGAGAGACCGGAGGCTCAGGAGAGAAGACCAACGTGGAGGACAGACCTGAAAATCCCGTCTTATGACGGGCTAATTGGCTAGTTTTGAAATAACAGGCTTTCTGTGTGGATGCTCATATTGTTATTTCAAAATAATGTGAGTTATTTTTAAATAATGCTATATTGTAGACATGCTCATAGGGGAAAATTGAGAGTGAGGGAAATAGGAACCTTTTTAGCACTTATACCTTTGAAAATATTCCCCTTCCCAACAGTCAGTTGGTGTTAGGTTCCTAACTGCTCTTTGTGCTTTTGAAAATTTCCTGCTAAGAGGAAATTTCTCACTCACTTTGTGGGATTTTTTTCTCCTGCAGGCAAGGCTTTTTTCACCACTAACGGACAAGGCTAAATATAGGTTGTTCTGTCACTCAGTGGAAAATGGTTTGGGCACATCTGAAATGACTAAGCAAAGAAGCTAACAAACCTTGATTTGGTTCCCCCTGCTTCCAAATGTTGATGTGGTGCCTCTGGAAGTTGGTGCCCAGAGCAATTGCCATGACTGCCTGCCACTAAGGCTAGAGCTACCTAACAACTTCAGGTTTTGCCCCTCTGTATATATCAAACTGTTTGCAAGTGTTTTGTATTGTGTGTGCTTTTAATTTTGCAATTTATAATAATGTCATGATTCAATGCAAAAGCAGACACTTGTGAGTGGGAGGGATTACTCATCTCTTCAGCATTTCTCCCTATCTGCTAAGAATAAGTCTCTATGCTCACTTTATATACAGACCTAATTGTACAAACTCTTTGCATTTTGCAAACCATGCAACAGTAATTCATATACAACATTTTTTACTGGAATTTCTTCTCTGTTCCTGCTGATTTACAGGACATGATTGTTCTTTTATACATAAATGATGTACTGCTAAAAGCCAGTTGTTATTTATACTCGTGTAAACATAAAAAGAGGCACTCTTAGGACATCTCATCATTAAAATGTGTATGTCCTTATCATTGCACAACCACATGGCTGAATCACTTTCAGTAACAATGTGTCCATATTTTCCTCACTTGTCACCTCAGAAATAATTTATTTTTATTCATAATGTCAGATTTTGCATCTGTTTAGGTTGGGTCTATGCAGTGAAAATTAAATGGTGATTTATGAACATGGAGGTGGAAAGAAGCTGAAGCATTATGACCTTGGCACACCAGTGAATTATTCACAAATATTAGGACTAGAGGCACAGGACAATAATAATTATAATAATTTTTTCACTTTAGAAAATTAAAGGTTATTCATGGAGATATCTGGACTCAGAAGAACCAGTTTTTAAATATTCTAAAGAACTTCTGTTTTCATTATGTATGTCTTATATTGACTCATTTTAATATATACATAAAAAACATGAAATGTATCTTCAAATTTCAATCTAAAATTTCTGCAGCCTTCAATCTATAGAATGTTTATAGCCCCTATTACCTTTGTATCTGAATGCTTCACAATCTTTCCAGTAAGATAGGAAAGTACTATTATCTCCATTTTATAGATTAGGTATGTAGGCACAGGGAAACACAAGGTCACGCAGGAAGTGTATGGTAGAGCAGGTGATTGACCTAGGCGTAGGATCTCCCCAAGTCTCAGGTTAACACCTTAATAATCAATCATCCTTACTGAGTAGAGTGGGATTGTTCATGATTTATCATATTGTTCACCTAAAGGATCCAATTTACCATTCTGTTCCATCAGTGTTACACTGGTGAAATTCCATAGAATACAATGGTGTTATTCTGGCATAAAACAGAAGTAAAACTGTAGTGAATCTAGACAAGAGTATTTTATTAACTTAATCCATTGTTCAAAAAGTAAAATGAAACAATATGAATAATCTAAAGGTGGTTCTACACTGCACTGTTATTTCAAAATAACAATGGAAGCATCTACACAGCCATTCCTTTATTTCAAAATAATTTCAAAATAACAGACAGCTTTTTCCAAAATCTGTAAACCTCATTCTACAAGGAATAATGCCTATTCCAAAATAGATATTTTGAAATAAGGTGTGTGTAGATGCTCCACTGCTGATATTTCAAAATAGCTCCTCACCAGGGTCATTCTTAGTTATTCCTCCCCAGTGCCTCCTGGGGCTCTAAATCAAGATACATTAGGGAAACCTGCCTCGGACTAATTTTGAGGCTTCCATGCAGTATAGACGTGCTGTTTTGAAATAAGCTATTTTGGAACAACTATTCTGGAATGGCTTATTTAGAAGTAGCCGTGCAGTGTAGATGTACCCTAACTAACAATAATGTTCATTTTCCAATATTACATAACTTAAGAGCCTGTGAATGCAACATACAGGACATTTGATATAGAAGCTAACTTATTTTATCTGCTGAACTTTTGTCTTCCAGACTGAAATAATGCTGCGGAGTTTTATTCAGATATAAGTCACTAGACTTTGTTTAGCAAATTCTACTGTTTCCTTAATTCTCAGGTTGATTTTCAGTAATTACTTCATTTGTAAACGTCAAAAGAAAAATACTTTCAAATTGGATAGTAAAGATTATGGATAGGTTTAAGGTATAACCTTTGCAATGATGGAATAGAAAAGGGGGGTGTACACAGCAACTGCTAAAGAGCAAAAACAAACAACCAAAGAATTGGGAGGATAAAGCAAAGAGAACACCTACCCTTTTGATCCTCTTACACAAATTATTTTCATCTAGATATAAAAGGGGGAAGAAATGTCCACATCTTTTTGTTTTTCCAAGTTCCACTTTTCATCTCTACTCCCTTCCTCGCTTTACTAAATTAAAAGCCTTGATTTTTTTCCTTGCCTGTTAATTAATTTGCATAAGTAGCAACCTTTATCACATACAGTACAATATCTGCATGGTGATTCACCGTGTTAAAGGAAGTGTAGATCTGCTTTCTATTTTTGTGACTGATAATGTCCAAGCAGTCACCTCTCTTAATGGCATTTGAAAAGGACAGCGGATGACAATATCAAGATTAGGAAAATAGGTTTAATTTTGTATCCTGTTAAATCCTTGCTATAATCTTTGTCACAAGAAAAGATTCATGTTGTACAATTTCCTTTTCTCATTATAAGCATTGTCATAAGAATGAGATTCAGTCTTTAATTGGCTAGAGTAGTTTATGCAGTATAACAGGATTCTAAGATACTGTAATCTAATAACATTTTAGCCATGTTTTTGATTATTTTAGTACTGACATTTCTCCTATTTTATCAGCAGCCAGACTGAGAAAAGTCAACCTATCAAAATATATAGTATTTAAAGGATCCAGATAGCACTTTTGACTCAGAACTCCCCATTGTCACCCCCAAAGTGATAATGAGATATAGAATATTGTTCATTCTGAGTTTCCAATCAAGAGGACATCAGTGTAATCATGTATTGAACCACAGCAAGACAGATATCTGAAGCAGCAAAGAATAGTGCAATCCTGATGTCCCTGCACATGATGATAGCTGAAGAGTGATATTTAAGACTGCACAGTGGAATTATATTTAATTAAACAAACTAAGTCAAAACAGGACAATACATTTAATGAATACCATGCTCTGCATTCTCATGGTAGTAAGGCCACTTTATACAGCTCTAAGTCTATGTCCACACTGGGAAATTATTTCAAAATAATAAATCCCGAAATAACTATTTCAAAATAATTTCAGAGGGGTAGCCAAGTTAGTTTGTAACAGGAAAAAACTTTAAAAACAACAAATAGTCTAGTAGCACTTTAAAGACTAACAAAACAAGTAAATGGTATTATGAGCTTTCGTGGGCACAACCCACTTGTTCAGATTACCGAAGTGGGTTGTGCCCACGAAAGCTCATGATACCATTTACTTTTTTTGTTAGCCTTTAAAGTGCTACTAGACTGTTTTTCATTTTTTAAAGTTTTTCCTATTATAAAATAAGTTTATTCCCCAAGGAAAGCAGGAGTTATTATTTTGAAATAATCAGCCCCTTATTTTGAAATAACAGGCTTGGCAGTGAAAACACTCACCTTGTTATTTCAAAATAAGGGGAAATATTTTGAAATAACTCCCCAGTGTAGACACATCTTAAGTCTATGTCTACACTACAAGGTTTTTGTGCAAAAACGGCTGTTTTTGTGCAAAAACCCTCGGAGCGTCCACACCTCAAGCGCATTTTTGCACAAGAAAAAATATAGTAAATCAACAGGACAGAGGGCTTTTGGCGGTAGAGTTATTCCTCTCCCCAGGAGGAATAACTCCTTTTTGCGCTATAGCTTTTGCACAGAGGGGCATGTGTGGATGCTCTGCAGGGGTTTTTGTGCAAGAACTGGCCTCCCGGAAAAAACACAGGTGGCCTCTTGCATGCTCCATAGCAGGCAATCACAACTCTATAGTTCCTGTCTGCTGGCCCCTCTTAAAACTGCAGGCACCCTGCACAAGCATTGTGGCAGGAAGCTTGCGCACGGCATGTGCCTTTGCCACGTGGCTCTGTTTGCCACAACATGTCAGAGCAGCAAGGTGTCTGAGACCCCCCCTGGCCCTTCCAGGGAGCAGCCACAAGGCTCCCAGGACCTCCCCCCCACCAGTGGCAGCAAGCGTTGTGCTCCAGCTTGGTCAGTTGCTGAAATAGAGACCCTCCTCAAATTCTGGGGTGAGGAGGAGTCTCTACAGGAACCCCGGGCCAAGAGCAGGAATGCGGATATCTTCACCCATATGGCCACACCCCTGATGGAGTGAGGTCACCCTGCCCGGACCATGGAACAGGTCCGGGCCAAGGTGAAGAAGCTCCATCAGGGATATGTCCTGGCGACAGAGCGGAGGGCTCACTCAGGGGCAGGACTCCACACCTCTCCCTACTACAGGGATCTCCACCACATCTGTGGGGGGGAACCCTCTTTCCCATCCATCGTGGTGGACTCCAGCCTGGAGCAGCCCATAGTCCTGTGGCCGGAGCTTGTCCCCGAAGACAAGACGAAGGGCAGGTCCAGCAGAGGAGGACGAGGAGCAGGACAGTGGGACTTGTTGTGTGTTTATTTGGAAGTGAGAGTAGGGGTAAGGGGAGGGGGCGAGAGGGGTAAGGGAGAGAGAAGAAAGGCTGAAGCCCCTGTTGGGGAGGCCCTGGGGAGAGTTACTCAGGGCCTCCCGGATGCTCACTCTCAACTGATGGGCCTGGCGGGTAGCAGCTGCCTGGGGCACTAGATTGTGGAGCACATAGCAGGCCAACACCACCTCAGGGACATTCTGCTCCCCGACATCCAGGCTGGTGAGGAGGCAATGGAAGCGTCCGTTGAGGCACCCGAACACACACTCCACCTGCATGCAGGCTCTGTTGAAGCAGGCATTGAAAAGGTCCTTGGACACATTGAGTTGGATGGTATAAGGGTGCATCAGCCAGGGCATTAGTAGATATGCAGCGTCCCCCACTATGCACACTGTCATCATGTGCTCACCCACCGGAAACTCCCATCAGGGGAAAAAGATGCCCGCCTCCAGCTGGGCATACAGGCTGGAGTTCCTGAAAATGCAGGCATCATGTGCCCTGCCCACATAAATGTTCATGAAGTGGCTGCGGTGGTCCACCAGGGGCTGTAGGACTACAGAGAAGTAGTCCTTCCGGTTCACAAACTGGGCCGTTTGGTGGCCCAGGGGCCGGATCAGGATGTGTGTGCCATCGATGGCTCCCCCGCAGTTGAGGAACCCCAGGATAGCAAAGCCACCCATGGTGGTTTCCAGGTCCTCCACATGGACAACTCTGCACAGCAGCAGGGAGTTGATGGCCCGGACGACCTGCAGAAGAAGACAACCCCCCCACACACACACACACAAAACAGAGAATGAAAGAGGGGCTGTGTGATCCCACTGGGATGTGCCCAGCCCTCCCCCACCTCTGCCCCTCCACCTCCCAAGACCCCCCCCCCCGTGAGCCTGTGACCCCGCCTCCCCAGCAGGGCTGTGTGAAGCCGAGAAGGCACAAGCCCCTTGGGCCAGGGCTTTCCCCACACACCCACTCCACCCCGTACAGTCCCCAGCCCCCCTATGCTGAGGGTCTTCCTTATGCAACACCCTCCCCCCACCCGGGCAGGAGCTGCAGCCTGTGATCTCCTTACCTGCATCAGGATGGTCCCGATGGTGGACTTCCCCACCCAAAATGGTTAGCCACTGAGCGGTAGCTGTCTGGGGTGGACAGCTTCCATAGCGCAATTGTGACCCGCTTCTGGAGTGGGATGGCAGGCCGCAGGTGGGAGTTGCATCATTGGAAGGCTGGTGCGAGCCAGGCACAGAGCTCCTGGGAAGTGCCCTTGCACATCCGGAAGTTCTGGACCCATTGTTCGTTGTCCCACCAATTCCGAGCTGGTCTCCAGCCTCCAGAATCTTCACTGTATGGTGGGGTGCGGCAGCCAGAGTGGAGCACCCCCAGCCAGACAGAGAGTAATGAAAAGGATCTTGGGGTCCAACACCAGCTGGAATAGGAATGCTGCTTGAAGCAGGTGCTGCAGGGAGTGCAGCATGGCCATGGGATCTGTTGCATGCTTAGGGGCAGCTCCAGCTCCATAGCACACAAGGGAGAGGAGGAAAAAGCTGTGGTGTCCCCAAAAAAGCACAGGGCACACACAGCAGGCACTTCTGAAGCTTTGCTTTCGCAAAGGGGCTAACAAGCATGCAGCAGAAACAGAGAAGTGGCTGTCCAGGGGGCTCCCTTTAAGCGCGCATCTCTGGAGGGCTCCGGCAACAGCACTCAAGAGCAACTGGTGACATAAAGCCCGGATAGATCTGGTTCCGGGGGGCTTTATATGTGAGAGAGTCTCCAATAGTTTGAATGGCAATCAGAACTTTCTTGCACAAGGGTGTCCTTGTGCTTTTGCGATGCGCTTTTGAGGTGTGGATGCACTTTGGCACAAGAAGTTTTTGCAGAAGATCTCTTCTTCAACAAGTTTCTTGCACTAAAAGCCTGTAGTGTAGACATAGCCTAAGTGTATAGGCACACTTATATTTCATTAAGGCCACTGCATATGGCTAGAACAGAGCAAGGGGTGCTGGTGCTAGGCAACTGGCTCATGACTGTATTTCCAGTCAATACTTTCTCTATTCATTAACCTACAGGAGCTTATATACTCAGTTTTGAAGAAAACAGCTCAACTTTCAACTTGTCTCTGAGACTTCTTTATTTGAATACAAATTAAACCACACATGGGTAGATTAGACTCAAGTGTGTGGGAGGGGTGGGTATGGGACATAATACACATCCAAATTTACATAGAATTCCCTTCCTTTATACACATTTTACATCATATTACATTTGGTGTGCATTGTATAATGGACTATCCACATAATGTCCATATTCAACTCTATGCCTTCTTTTTATGCACTTGACTTCTTATGCCCATTGTTATTTTGTTCTTAATGAATGGTTTCCTATCTTAGCTAGCTCACACATTTTGTCTTTGGTTTATTGACCCAGTTATTTACCTTAGTACAAACATTTTGTTTCAGCCTGCTGATATATTTCCTTTCTAATCCCATCTTCCAAGAAATGAGGTCTTCCCCATGTTTAATTACTTATGTCAAACCAGGCCTATAGTGCTGTGACTGCAGAAAAGGCAGGCGAGGGATTTAGTGCTAAATGGAGAGACAGGAATCAGTGGATCAGGAAAGAGCTCTTTTGATAGTTCTTGCTGGAGGAAGTGTAACCCACACACCTACTGGGTGTGGTTCACAGTTCCATGTAGTGGCACTTAGACCACTTACAGAAAGAGATAAAAATGAGTGAGCTATGTAGCCTAAGCTGAGAGCCAGCTGGCTCTATACCTCAAGCAGTAGTGGCTCATGCAATAATCTCCAGAGGTGCAGGTTTGGTTCGGTTCCACCTGCGTGTTACAGAAGCACTCATTTATGAGCTAGTTTACACTGTAATGTGATGTGACTAGGAGCATGTCCTACCTGTGTCCACCAGTACAGCATTCTGAGAAGCCTGGTCTAACTGCTGGCCCCTCCCTTTTTAGACACTTAAGGCTGCTGTGCTTGGACTCATATTTTGGATATATGTGCTTTTAAGCTCCCCTAGACCTTGGTAAGCTCCAGATATCAACCTTTAATATGGCCACTGGGCTCTCCTCTAGGCATAGTCTGTCTATTTGGAACCCCTTCTCTGTGCTCAAGCTGATCTAGGCTATAAGACCAGAGTTTTACATTTTAGGACTCTGCAATGGATCATGCATACGTTTCCCACAGTCCAATCCTCAATTGTACTCTGGTATATAGTTTATGTCTTCAGGTATATGTGATAGTTGAGCCAAATGGACAGACTATGCTAAGAGATTTCTAAACCAAAGCATAGTTTACTCAGAGAGAGTACAAGAGATATACAGATCTAAGCAAAATAATAAAACACCTGTGTGCTATTGCTTGCATCAATTTCTTCACAACTCTTGGATTTTATCTGGGTTTTGGTTGGTATCTTTCCAAGTCTCTCCTGAGCATTATGCCTCCAGCTCAGGCTTCCTCTTTGGATCCTGAAGTCTTCTCTCCGATTCTTGCAGTTGACTCCCTTAAACTCTGGCTTGTGCAGTCCAATGGGTCCTTCTCACTCAGTAAGCACAGCACTTTTGTCTCTGTCTTGAAATTCTCAGCCTCTGTGTTTAAAGGCTTGTTCTGTCTTTATTCACCTTTGGGAGTGCCTTTAGGATACAATAGTAGCCACAGCACAAAGGATTGGTTGGTGAGAGAAGACAAGTAAAAGCAAAAATTTTTTTTTTTTTGGTACTTCAAGAAACATTGAGGGAAAATTACAAATTCAGCCACAGTCTTTTATTTCACTTTAATTGGATTTCATGGTTTTGCCAGATGTATTTTTTAATTCAACTGGCACGTCATATATTTCCATTGCAGCTGAAGTAAGTTTTCTTTGAAAAAGTGAATAATTATGTGAAGAATATGAAATATGAAGCATTAGCGGCATTAAAACACCCTAAAGTCAAGCCTCTTGATCTTCTTTCCTTTCCCTTTATACTTTCAGAGTTACAAGTTCTCCACTGTGGAAAAACTAAAGGGCATCTTTGCAGAGAATGGTTCAGTTAGGAACATTATTAAGATTTCAAATCCCAAGGAAATGGTATCTTAGATGTAGAATAAAGAATATAAAAGAGATAGACTCTGAGATAAATTTAAAATCACATTGAACATAGGCTATGTTTCCTAAATTTCATATTCTGACTACAGTCTTCCTCAAACTAGTAGATAATGAGTCAGGCTTTATTTTCTTTCAATTATGTGTTGTGAGAACATATCAGAATTACAATCCTCATAAATAATGTGAAATAATGGAAGGATCTACTTTGCTTATACTTTTTAAAATTTTGTTCTGATTCATACATACTCTTGTCCTAAACTTACAAAAAGCAGGGTTAGATTGGTCAATCATATTATAGACACACACACACAAAGAGAGAGAGGGTATGTCTACACTACCACCCTAGTTCGAACTAGGGTGGTTAATGTAGGCATTCGAAGTTGCAAATGAAGCCCGGGATTTAAATATCCCAGGCTTCATTTGCATCTTGCCGGGCGGGCGCCATTTTTAAATGCCCTTAGTTCGAACTCCGTGCCCGCGGCTACACGCGGCACGGAGTAGGTAGTTTGAATTAGGATCTCTAATTCGAACTACCGGTACACCTCGTGGAGATTAGAGATCCTAATTCGAATTACCTACTCCATGCCGCGTGTAGCCGCGGGCATGGAGTTCGAATTAAGGGCATTTAAAAATGGCGCCCGCCCGGCAAAATGCAAATGAAGCCCGGGATATTTAAATCCCAGGCTTCATTTGCAACTTCGAATGCCTACATTAACCACCCTAGTTCGAACTAGGGTGGTATTGTAGACATACCCAGAGAGAGAGAGAGTCAGATGGGTAGCTGTGTTAGTCTGTAACTAAAAAGAATAAAAGAAACAACAATGGTCCTGTATCACCTAAGGGTATGTCTACACTACAAAATTAATTCGAACTAACAGCTGTTAGTTCGAATTAACTTTCAGAGGCGTGACACATGCAAACCGCTAGTTCGAACTTAATTCGAACTAGCGGAGCGCTTAATTCGAACTAGGTAAACCTCATTCTACGAGGACTAATGCCTAGTTCGAATTAAGTCGTTTGAATTAAGGGCTGTGTAGCCACTTAATTCGAACTAGTTGGAGGCTAGCTCTTCCCAGCTTGCCCTGGTGGCCACTCTGGGCCAAGCCAGGGAAACTGTTCTGCCCCCCTCCTGGCCCAGGAGCCCTTAAAGGGGCACGGTCTGGCTACAGTGCCCGTGCCAGGTGCAAGCCTGCCAGCACCCAGCCAGCAGACCCTGCACCAGGCACGGCATGAGCCAGCCACCCGCTGCCACCCAGCCTTCCGCCTCTTCCCAGGACCAGGCTGGCGGCTCCCAGGAGCCTGTCTGGGGCCGCAAGAGGTGGGCGCCCACCTGGTCTAGTGTGGAGATCGTGGACCTCATCGAGGTTTGGGGGGAGACCTCCAACGACCACGACCTCCGCACTAGGCACAGGAATGAGGCTGTCTAGGACAGGATAGCTGCCAGCCTGGCCACCAAAGGCCACATGTGAACCCAGGAGCAGGTTTGCATGAAAATCAAGTTGGTCCAGTGAGACCCCCGACCCTGAGCCCTGAGCTTAGAACATAAGAACATAAGAATGGCCATACTGGGTCAGACCAAAGGTCCATCTAGCCCAGTAGCCTGTCTGCCGACAGTGGCCAACACCAGGTACCCCAGAGGGGATGGACTGAAGACAATGACCAAGCCATTTGTCTCGTGCCATCCATCTCCAGCCTTCCACAAACAGAGGCCAGGGACACCATTCCTACCCCCTGGCTAATAGCACTCCATGGACCCAACCTCCATGACTTTACCTAACTTCTCTTTAAACTCTGTTATAGTTCTAGCCTTCACAGCCTCCTGTGGCAAGGAGTTCCACAGGTTGACTATTTGCTTTGTGAAGAAGAACTTTCTTTTATTAGTCTGAAGCCTGCTACCCATTCATTTCATTTGGTGTCCTCTAGTCCTTCTATTATGGGAACTAATGAAGAACTTTTCTTTATGCACCCTCTCCACACCACTCATGATTTTATATACCTCTATCATATCCCCCCTCAGTCTCCTCTTTTCTAAGCTGAAAAGTCCCAGTCTCTTTAGCCTCTCTTCATATGGGACCTGTTCCAAACCCCTAATCATTGTAGTTGCCCTTTTCTGAATCCTTTCCAAGGCCAAAATATCTTTTTTGAGGTGAGGAGACCACATCTGTACACAGTACTGAAGATATGGCGGTTCATAGTTTTAGACTTCCCCTCCTCCTTCTTCTGCTGGCTTTCCCCTTCCAGCTCCCTCCTCCCAGGTTTCCACCCTCTTCCACCCTCTCTCTTCCCCTCTCCCACCTCCTTTTCCCAGTCTCCCCAGAGGTTAATCCCCCCACCCCCAGTTTTGTTCAATAAAGAGAGTTTCTATTTTTGAACACACGTGTCCTTTATTTTTTACATCAGGAAGGGGGGCCTGGGGAGGGGTAAGTGGAAGGAGGTGAGGGGGGAATGGGGCACAAGCCCCTGATGGGGAGGACTGGGGTGGCTCTGTGGGCTCCTCAGGGTGGAAGCTCTCCTGCAGGGCCTCCTGGATCCTGACAGCCCCCCGATTGACACCCCCGGATGGCAGCCTGCGGCAAGTGCAGCCGGGCTGATGGCCGAGTGCTGTGATGTGCCGAGTGTGGGCACTCAGGGCACTCCAAGACAGGACTGCTTTGCTGTCCCTCATCGAGGTAGACAAGCAAGCGGGGAACCCTGAGAACTGTCTGTCCGGGGTGGGGGCTCGGGTCCCTTTAAGCACAGCCCTCGGCTAGCCTGAGGCAGCAGCTCCACACTCTAAGTCCTGGTTCTGGCCAACCTTAACTTTGGTTCAGGGTCCACTCAATGTGGACATGCTAGTTCGAATTAGCAAAACGCTAATTCGAATTAGTTTTTAGGTCTAGATGCACTAGTTTGAATTAGCTTAGTTCGAATTAACTAATTCGAATTAAGTTAGTTCGAATTAGTGCTGTAGTGTAGACATACCCTTAGAGACAAACAAAAATATATAAATAGTATCATTAGCTTTTGTGGACACAACCCACTTTTCAGAATACAAATATGGAGCAGGCAGTACAGAGTTAGAAATATAAAGTATATAAATATAAATTCTGCTTTATATTTCAGTCACTGTGCCCCTTGCTCTATATTTGTCATCTGAAGAAGTGGGTTGTGCCCACGATAGCTCATGATATCATTTATATATTTTGAAGCCTCTAAGGTGCTTCAGGACCAATATTGATTATTGTAATTTTCTGAGCATTTGTGTGAATTATAGAAGATCAAGCTTTCATATTAATGCATAGTTTCAACAAATATAAGAAAAGGAAATGGCATACATTTTACACTGGTTACCCATTGGAAAATGCAGTCTTGTGAACTAATTTAGATTATGAATGGGAAGAAAAGGAAAACAGGTTTAAGAGCTGCTTGTGACTTCAAAGAGAGGGTCAGGAAATCAGACTTTATCTTCTGCTGTAAAAACTTTTGATTATAACTATTTTGTTGACATTTTGATTTAAAGTTGGTTTGGGAGGTCGGGAGGTAAGGGATATATTCATCAAATAAAGAAACAAAACCTCTGAAATTTGTCCAGAAAAACAAACTTTGTTATTTTGTTTTGTTTTATTTTATTTAGCAAGAAATTCAATTTTTGAGGGGGGGTTACATTGTGATGGAACATTTTCATAGGCATTTCATTAGTACAACATTCGATAATATTGTTCTCTTCAAGCAGACTCTTCTGATGAAATGGGACATGAAATAAGAAAAATATATTTTTCACTGTTTTTACAGGAATAGTAGTGCATTTGTAAATTCTATCCTAAAGTTTGCTTCTAATATAAATATTAGAGAACTATGCATATAAAGATAAATATTCATTTAATATTAGATAATCTGTGTAGTCCAGGTGCGTAGAGTTAACAAAGGCATTTGCTTTTTTAGAGATGCAGTATGCAGAAATTGCACTTCACAATTCCTCAAAGAAATCACTGGGGGCTTTAAAGAAGCATAATCCAATGACCGACTCTGTAGTTTATTGGTTTCCTGCTATGAGAAATTTATGTGTCAATAAGCACTTCTATTAAGAGACTCTGCTCTACCAAAACAGTGCTAGATGTTTTGCCATGACATCAGTGTTAAAAGACTAACATCAGGAACTACAGAAGAACAGAGCAATGAATTTGTTTATGAGGGGAAATCTTTAAAAGCTGTCTAGAAGCTTATAGATCCCGACTGGAATGAATGGAAACATCACTCTAATATAGGGCAAGATTAACCAGCTGACAAATATATCTTTGCTTACTGTCCCAGGGTCTGAGATCATGTGATGACATCACAACAGTCTACTTACTTAGTCTTAATGGAGCAGACCATCTCTCTGGAAAAAAAAAAAGTTCCTCCAAAACTTAGTGGGTCGGGTATATCTTCCTTCCCATAACACAAAACAGTCACTTCAGTATAGTTAAACACAATGGCTGCGTCTAGACTGGCATGATTTTGCAGAAATACTTTTAACGGAAAAGTTTTTCTGTTAAAAGTATTTTCGCAAAAGAGCGTCTAGATTGGCACGGATGCTTTTGCGCAAAAAGTGCTTTTGTGTAAAAGCATCCGTGGCCAGTATAGACATGATTTTGCACAAGAAAGCTCCAGCAGCCATTTTTGCCATCAGGGCTTTCTTACGCAAAAAATTCCTTCCCTAGCTACACTGGCCCTCTTGCGCAAGAACGCTTGCGCAAGAGGGCTTTTTCCCGAGCGGGAGCATCAATGTATTTGTGCAAGAACACTGACAATCTTACATTAGATCGTCAGTGTTCTTGCGCAAATTCAAGTGGCCAATGTAGACAGCTGGCAAGTTTTTGCACAAAAGCAGCTGCTTTTGCGCAAAATCTTGCCAGTCTAGACGCACCAATCGTGTGCCTTTCTTTCTATTCAGATGGACCAGTGAAATGAGAACTCCTCAGCCTGGAGTTTACTCTTCTAGTGGGCTAGAAAGCCTTTGTCTTCACTGATTAGCAACTAATCAGAGGCCCCCCTCCTTCATTATTTCATTCTGTAAGTGGGTGCAGGTGGTGGGGCCCATTGTTATATTGGTTCAGTGAACAGGCTCCCAAGAATGGGATTAGTACTCAGCGATTACTTACACCCAAGCTCCTCATTGCATCCAGGCAGGGTTATGGTCTTCTGGCTATCCAGGGGCCCCAGATAATCATTTTTATGGCATTTTCTTCTGGTCTCTTAAACAAATATAATCTTAGTTTATTTCAGGAGGCACTCGAGTGAATTAGCACACTAAACATTTTTTAAAATATTCAGACACAAGTTTATTGTCCTGAGATTTGGCATGTGCTGGCATCTGGCCTGTCAGCACCACAGGGGTTGACTCAAGAGGCCTCAGATAGTGGTGAAGCAAATTTTCTCTGTGCCTAGTATTTTACGTCAGTGACTTTAATTCTTACTAAGTCTAAGTCTAATTGCAGATGGTACTAAACTGCTCAAGATAGTTAAGACAAAAGCAGACAGTGAAGCGCTTCAAAAAGATCTCACAAAACTAAGTGACTGGGCAATGAAATAGCAAATGAAATTTAATGCTGATAAAGTAATACACATTGGAAAAATAATCCCAATTATGTATACAAAATGATGGGGACTCATTTAGCTATAACTATTCAAGAGAGAGATCTTGGAGTCATTGTGGATAGTTTTCTGGAAACATCCACTCAATGTGCATCAGCAGACAAAAAAGCAGAGTGTTAAGAATCATTAAAAAAGGGATAGAGAATAACACAGAGAACATCTTATTGCATCTGTATAAAACCATGGTATGCCTACATCTTGAATACTGCATAGAGGCGTGGTAGCCTCATCTCAAAAAAGATATCTTGCCATTGGAAAAGGTTCAGAAAAGGGCAACAAAAATGATTAGGGGTTTGGAATGGGTCCCATATGAAGAGAGATTGAAAAGACTTGGAATTTTCATCTTAGAAAAGCAAAGACTAAGGGGGGACATGATAGAGGTCTATAAAATCATGACAGGTGTAGAAAAAGTGAATAAGGAAAAGTTATATACTTGTTCCCATAACTTAAGAACTAGGTGTCACCAAAATGAAATTAATAGACAGCAGGTTAAAAACACAAAAAAGGAAGTTTTTCTTCATACAGCAAACAATCAACCTGTGGAAGTCCTTGCCAGAGGTTGTTGTGAAGAACAGGACTTTAACAGGATTCAAAAAAGAGCTAGATAAATTCATGGAGGTTAGGTCCATCAATGGCTATTAGCCAGTTTGGGTAGGAATGGTGTCCCTAGCCTCTGTTTGTCAGAGGATGGAAATGGATGACAGGAAAGGAATCATGTGATGATTAACTGTTCTGTTCACTCCTTCTGGGGCACTTGACATTGGCCAGTGTAGGAAGACAGGATACTGGGCTAGATGGACCTTTGGTCTGGCCCAGTATAGCCATTCTTATGTTCTTATGTAATACAAAACAAAACAATGTTATCTAGTTTTTATATGATTGAGAAGTTACTCCTCACACATGTAATGTCAAAATTCTGTAGAAATATTTCCCTGTAAGAAACAATAAACAAGTTATTAGTTTGATCAGTGTATCTGGGTACATCTACACTTGCTCCCTAGTTTGAACTAGGGATGCAAATGTAGCCGACAGAAATTGCTAATGAAGCAGGGATTTAAATATCCCGCGCTTCATTAGCATACTCTTGCCCGCATGCTATTTCGCTCGCCAGCTGATTCGAACCAGGAAGTGCGCTCCAGGACGTGGTAGTTCAAATCAAACCCCTTGGTTTGAACTAACATTACTCCTCATTTTTTGAGTTCGAACTAGGGAGCAAGTGTAGACGTACCCTCTAATATAAATTGTAGTAACTAGAGATGACTCTGTACTTGCATAACCTTGCCAGATACTGTAAAAACATGTATAGGTGATTGAGTATTTGGAATACAGAAAAATGCAGAAAGAATTTGTGAGAGTAATATAACCATTTCTTATCTGGTGAATGATGTATCTGGGCATTACATTTATAGTTTTTGTATTTTATTCCTGAACTTGTATGTAACTTTTGTGCAGCTCAGAGGGCATCCTGAATTCACAAATTAGTCCAATAACCACCAAACAATGGAGGAATCCATGGACATGACATTTTGGGAGCCTTTTAGATCAGTTCTGAATATTTGTAGCAAGGACCATGAATAAATTTTATGTTGTTAGAACTAGTAACCTAAAATGATCAGAAAACTTTTTTTAATAAGAGTGCACGGCTATGGAATGAAAAGGGTCATAATGACAAGGAGATGCACACCAAAGTCATTAAAAACTGTGGCTAAAGTACCAGATCCCTTCAGTCAGCATGCCATATGAGGACTACAACATTTCAGTCGTGCCACTGTAATGAGAATGGATTTAGCTAATGCCATTTCTCATTTTCATTACTGTCATTTTCATGAGAATTGACTAATATTGTGCTATTTTGTATTCTCATGGCAATGTTTGTCACAAGAACAGATTCATGCCTTGCCATCTCCTATTCTTGTTAATTTTTATCATGAAAGAAAGGATACCAAAATTTTTAGTGACCGATAGAGTACACAAAGGTCTGTAAACCTTTCGCAGAACTGGAAATTTCAGAATGTTAAATGTTATGAATTTTTTGTAGTTTTGCCATTCAACCTTTCTTTCCTGGCCTGCCAATCAAAGCAAAGAAGATAAAAAAAGGTAGTAAATGGTGATATTTTGTTTTTTAGAATATATGAAGCATTTAATTTGCAATATATGGCAGAGTCTGTTATAAGTTCTGTCCTAATACCTTAAGAGAGAGACATTATGGAAACAGCACATTACCAAGTGCCACCAGCTCTTTTCTTTGTTTCTTTGCAGATATGTTTAAAGATGTGAAGGAAAATTTACTACGATTTCATTATGAATTTATATATTTTTTAAATTTTGACAGAGTCACTATTTTAAATTCTTGTCTGAATATGATAAATTCTTTCCAGGGTTCTGACTTGTGTGTCTTGCCCTCATGATTAGAGTCTAACTGATTGACATAATTGGGGCCTCCAAATCAGATTGACAGAGATCCTGTGGAAGGGGTTCTCTTTTTTCTTCAGTATGGGGTATAGGTCATTTGCTGGTCTGAACTAGTGTAAATGAGGGATTCTATGTAACTTGAATTCTTTAAATCAAGATTTGAGGACTTCTGTAGCTTAGCCAGAGGTTATGGGTCTATGACAGGAGCTGGTGGGTCAGTAGGAAGTCAAACTAGGCAATCACAATGGTTCACTCTGGCCTCAAAGTTTAGGAGTCTCTTAACATAACGCAGCTCAGGATACTCTTCTGAGTTTTATATGTTTAATTTCCTTGCAGGTATAACTTTCAGGTAATACACATTCTGCTCTACCATTAGGGCTCATCTAGACTGCACTCCTCTCTTGAAAGAGGAATGCAAATGAAGCAGATTGAAAATTCAAATGAAGCGCAGATTTACAAATCTCACGTTTCATTGACATAATTGCATCCAAGCACTTTTTCGAAAAAGGGTCTAGACGGGGTTCTTTTGAAAAAAACAAACCCTTTTTCAAAAGAACCCATACTCCTGAAAAAATGAGGTGTACAGGTTCTTTTGCTCGGACGCGATTATGCAAATGAAGCGCTATATTTGTAAATCCACTCTTCATTTGAATTTTCAATCTGCTTCATTTGCATTCCTCTTTTGAGAGAGGAATGCAGTCTAGACATAGCCCTAATGCTTGCAGTGCATTTTACCCGTAAAACCAACAGATGCTCTTCTACATGTTGCCTTCTTCCTATTGTCTTCCTGGTTTCTGAGCATTGCACTAAACTTTGTTTTAATTGTGCCATTGTTATGCTGTCCTTCTGAAATTCCATACAATAACTTCCTTATTGCACTGTGAGATTCCTTTTATCATCTGAAACAAATTTCAGTTGTTTACTTTGCACTCAAACAAATTAATAAGAGGAAATATCACATGCACAAATCTACAGTTTTTGGATACTCACTCCCTTGATACTCCCTAGAGAACCAATTAATCTTCAAGCCATGAACATGGTTCCTGGGGAATCTAAAATCCAATTAATAGGGAATAAACTTCTTTTTTCAACATATCTGCCTTTTTTTAACCATTTTTATAACCGTTAGCTTTAGCTTTCAATGACTCAGTAGGTGGCTATACTGTTATCAAGCAACACAATCCTCATTCCTAATTAGGTAGTATATTCTGATATCCCCTAGCCCATTGGCATGGTAACTCTATCTTAAGGACACTGGCTTGATTCCTATATTTAAATAATATAAAATAAGTTTTGAGGAGGAGTTAAAATGTAATCCAAGTAGCTATGTTTTTAATTCTGTAACTGTCTACTAATTGCTGTCATAGATACATTATTCACTGTATTATATTCATTATCTCAGAATAAGTACAATGTGGTCCGACAACTAGTGAACAAGTACAGTCTTCTGTTCGTTGGTCCATAACTCAACAGGATTTCAGTTGCTCCAGAATAAAGGTTCACTCTGGAAACAATGGCAGAGCATTTCCTCACCATGCTTAGTGCTGTTGAAGCTAATGGTTATAAATATTGTGGGCGTGATCCAGTGATCACTGAAGTCAGTGGAAGAACTCCTTTCACTTCAGCAGGCCATGCATCTGGTGCTATGATATGTACTGAACAGTTGTGAGAAGGAGATAGGAGGCTTGTTGTACATTTAAAAGACCTGAACCAAGTTTTTATTAACCTTTATTTATAGTCCATTCCATACTTGTGAGCAGGAATTTCACATTTGTCTTGACATTTTTAGAATTAAGAAAACAAATATTTGCCTCTGAGTTTAGAGATTTAGAAATTTTAGAAATTTAGAAATTTAACAAGAGGAAAATATTAAATTCATCATACAATATTATTAGTATTTTCATCCAATTTGAAATAAACTGTGGCTAAGCATTGAATTCCTTATAAAGCCTTTGTTGCTATGCAAGTGTATATTGCATTATTATTTATTAAGATCTAGAAATTAAAATATATTTTGTAGTAAAGGGAAGTACAATGTAATGCTTCATTTGTTGACAAGAATAAGCTTTCCTTTTGTTTTGGGCCCCTACCACCGATTGGCCTGTGAAGTATATTCTAATAAGAAGATTCAGATCTGAGAATGCAGAACCAGCCATTATCACAATGAATATGTCCCCTATGTAGTGTTCAATAGGCAAAAGGTTACACTAAGACACTACTGCATAAAGGGCACTGTCAAGTACTTATGTTTAGACTTTGATCACTCTTTAAGAGTCTAAAACTCTTAAAGTTAACTGTAATATTTCTCTCCTTACTGGTTGTGACCTTTCACATACACTCCATCAATCCATCACCATTTAGGAACCTATAGTGTTTCCTTGTTTGACAAAACTGACTTCCTGTGATTTCATTGATCCCCACAGAGTAAAGGGAAAAGGTTTTATTAGTTAATTCATCTGTTTCTGCTGGATGTTTGGCTGCTCTGCATGAGCAAAACAATTGCAGGATTATGAAATAAAGCTTTTAACTTGTGTTTTGGACTCATAGGTCTCAGTTTTGCATGCACTTGAAGCTGTGCCAGAAGTTCTTGATAAAAATGGAAGTAAAATCATAAACTTGAAGTGAATAAGACAAAATTACACCTTCTCTGGGCATATTTCCATGGTAGTGATAATAGAAAAAGCTTAACATTTTCCCCTAAGTCTAAAATCTAAAAACACCATTTGTATAACACAGAAAATCTCCATTGAACAGCTGAAGAATTAATCTGAAATGTACTAAAAACAAAACTATGCAGAATTTGAGGGTTGTTCCCAACAGATTATAATAGTTTTTTAAGTAGGTCAGACTTTAGGTCTCAACATTCTGGTTGTGTCCCTGCTTTTTAAATGCTAGAAAAACTTTGAATTTTAGATAATGGTGGTTGAAAATGTATTAATAATTGGATTGTGCTGCATAATGCTATTATAATAGCTGGTAACTTAGTGTGTGTATGCCTAAAATAAAGTTAGCCCCTAGAAATTATTTGCTTTTATAGCACTATGATAGAATCTTTCCTTTATATGATGATCTTGTACACATTTTATTTTTATTAAGCATATATAAAGGCTACAATGGAAGCCAATCTATTTTCTTAAAACTTTAAAGGGAATACCAAATATTCACTCTACTAGACTAGGTGCAGCTTTGATGGATCCAAGAGCAGGGAAGACACTTCTGGTTGGGGAGATATCTTAACTGGGAACAGCTGAGGCAGTATTCCATGTGCCCCTTTTCACTTCCTTTATAACCTTTCTCTCTCAAGCTCCTTTCATTTTGTGGGAGTTGTTTCTTCCCTCTTCTTCAGAAAATCGATGTGACATGGTGTGGTCACAGAAGTCTCTTTGGGACTATTCCTGGTGTGCTGATTATGCCCCTAATACTAGCCGTCTTGGTCTATGGGACTCCCCACCACTCTGTCCTGCTGGGATGGATTATCTGGTCTTTCCCAGACAAGCACAGTGCTGAGGTAACTACTCCCTTCCTCCCAAGGAGCAGTACACACACTTACCCACTTCAGGTCTAGGAGAATGCAGTTTTAGGACATTTATACTCTGTAACAATTATTTATACTGGGTGTGATAGCAAACAAAAGTATTTTTGTTAAGTACAAACAGTAGGATCTAAATGGTTGCAAGTGAGATTAGACAGATCAAAGTATGTTACAGAATTAAAATAAAAAGAAAATGCATAGTTAGTTCTAATTCACTAAGAAAAACAAAAACAAAAAAACTTATTACAAGCAGTTCCTTACCCTAAAGAGCTTGTTTTTATTTCAGGTAAGTCTTCAAGTCAAAGATGATAGTTTACCCCTTCTTGGGCCTCCAGTTCTCTTTGTTTCTTTGTATCGTAGCCCTGGTCTACACTAAACCAGGAAGGTTTACTTAAGGTATGCAACTCCAGCTACACAAAATATTTAGCTGGAGTCGGCTTACCTTAAGTCCTCACAAAAGGAGGAATACCGGAAGCTGGCAGCAGCTGTCCTCAGTATTCAATTTAGCGGGTCTATACTAGACCCACTGAATCAAATGCGAGAAGATTGACCTCTGGAGTATCAATCTTCTGTTAAGTATAGATGTGTCCCTAGCATGCCAGGCCATTCCCCAGGCCAACCAAAGATAATTGGACTGATAGCTTTCCATTGCTTAAATATACTTTTCTTGGGTGGGAATCGTTTGTTCTACATCCCCAGTTCCATGGGAAATTACCTGGTCAAACTGGTATCCCAGTACAAGGCGGTATGGTCACATATCTTCCTAGGACTAACCAGTGCTTAAACTTAAAGGAAAAACAAGACTATTTACAAGCTGTAAGTTGATCACCGAGTCATTAAAGCCTCTAAGGATCATCACTGATGGCTCTCATTTGCACATTTAAAATCATGAAAATCCAATACTTCATATTTCAAACTTTACATAGAAGAATGTTACATGCATCAAAATAAGATATACAGATGCAGCAGATTCTAACATTAACATTATAGGGTTCATGCAGTATTTTGTCCAAAGAATCTTCTCAAGTTATGTATATTCATAAGTCAATTGCATAAAGCATGGGGGAAGGTCCATCACAGTCAGATGCTGAATTTGAGGTTGGGTTGTAGCACCTGTCTTGCTCGCAGATGCTGCTGCTATTAGATGGGGAGGAAGTGGTGCTGAGGCCAAGTGACTGGTGGTGGTGTGTTATGGACATTGATATAGTTTCTTTCTAGACAGGTTGGCCATTGTGAATTTCCTTTTTCAGCCCTAACAATCCCAGTCATTGATGTCACTTGAGATTCATTCTGTAACAAATTGCTGGATAGTTTCAGGTGGTTACTTTGAGCTAGGTGATAGATCTAAATAACATTGTGGCCTCCAAATTTAGCAGTTTTGATGCCTGTGTTTCATTGTTTCTGCGTCTATATCAAGAAGAATAACCGAAAGGCAAGGGCTGAAATTTGTTTTTCCTTTACCTGTTTAGGCCTGACTATTGTCAAAAGAAAATTTTAGTTCATGCTTTTTGTGATGCATCCTGAAGTAAGTAGGGCTGTAAGGCACCTTGCTACCACTTGCTTTTCATGTGATGAAACCTTGTCTGAGCCTGCTGGGGTCAGCTCCCCTACTTCACCAGTCATAAGCAACACATCCCCTCTAGTTCTATGTGGGCTTCATTATCTCTTTACAGATTAGGCAACCTCTGAATCCTCCAAACCTCTCCCTGGAGTGTCCAGTTCCTGCTTCTTTGTAAGATCACAAAAGTCACAGATCTGCTGTTCCCAAAGGAACAATTGACCCCACTTTGCCAGATACACCTTAAATCACCGCTTCTTTACGTGCTCAACATTTAAACATGTTTATAGTGAAAATAAATAAATGTATTAAACAAAAGACAGAGATTATAGCAATAGCAAAACAAAAAGTACTGGAAACAGATGGTTATATATAAAATAAAAATTATAACATGCATTCTAGAAAATAGAATTATTAAACTAGATTCTTTAATATTTTAAAGATTATTGTTTACACAAGGTCCTTCAAATATTTTACAGACAGGCTTAGCTGTGATCTTCTGCTTATGAGACAAGTCCCTTGTCCCTTGTTTCTTAGTGGAACATGGCCCATGTTTCCTTTCATTATTTGACATTCAGACTAACATTGTGATTTCAGGTCATAAACTGGACACATTCCTGCTGATTTTTTTGAAGGTTTTCCCGCTGGTAGATTTCAGTCTCACATGTGATATGACATACAATGGACAATATACAAATGACCAAATAGAGAGAAACACTTTGTACTTGCTCTATGTAAAGGACACATCCAATATATGTCACATTTTGGTGATCTGCTTAACTCCTATACATTAAGAGCTTAATTTACAATATAGATATATAGCTCCTTAAATATTATCTCTACATATATTTCACATTTATATGGTTACCAGAGGGTTACTGGCTCTCAGTTGTCATATGTCACCCTTTATTAAATTATTTGGAATATAACCAATCCAGGGGATCCCTATAAAATGCCCTCTGTGACAAACAAACATATTAAAGTTTGGATTTTGATTGAGATTATCTGTTAGAAAGATATCCAATCTTGATTAAAAAATGCTGTTGGTGAAATAGCCATCATGACACTTGGTAAGTTGTTTCAATGGTTGTTTCAATGAACGTCACAGTTCATATGCACCCTACTGGTATGCTGAATTGCCTCATTTCAACTTCCAGCCATTGGATCATGTGTATCTGTCTGCAAGACTGAAGAATCCATTATCAAATATTTGCTTCCCATGTTGCTCTTTAGACTGTAATCATTCACCCTTAACTATCTCCATGTTAAGATAAATAGATTATGTTCCTGGAGTCTATTGCTCTCAGACTCTTTCCAGTTTATCCACATCTTTCTTGGACGTGAACTCCAAAACTGGACATTGCATCCCAGCAGTGGTCACAGCAGTGCCAAACACAAAGATAAATATAGCTAAAATGATAGCTAAATATAGTTAAAATGATCCCCAGTTGCATCCAAAGACCACACTAGCTCTTTTGGCTGGACTCCCACATTAGGAATGCACAATATCTATTTTTCCTAATAGTAATATTTACTGAACATTTCTGTCTTTTCTGCATTATTAATAATTCTATCATTTATATGTATCAAGGGACAAATATCATTCTTTATATTTGTTTGTAGCATACTTAAAGACCCTTCTTAATGCCAGCCTCAGATTTCTCCTTGTGTCCCTTCTTTCTATTATCAACTTCCTACATATCTCATTTTCTTAAACAATTGCCAATTATAATTCCCTTTTTTCCAATCATATTCCAATCATATTATTATTATCCCTTCCAGCCAGTTTGTCTCATTTGTTTTCTCTTCAGTGATCAGGCCTTTGTGAGCATTATGAATGTGATCAATACATGATCACTTGTACTTAAACTGCCATTAAATTTTAGCTCTGTGATCAGTTCATATTTATCTGTGAAAGGAAGGAGTTCACTTGTGTTGGATGTAACACGGTTTGTGTTAGGAAACATATCTATAACATTTAAAATTTCTAAGGAAATTTTTAATACTGGTAGTATGAAATCTCAGCATATTTCACCCAAAATCAACCTTGATCACACAGCATTTTTCCTACACATTATAGGTAGGTGCATAAGGAGTCCATCATCATATTCTTAATGTGATTTGGTGTTCTGTAGCAGCCACAGTCTAATGCCCCATCTTGTAAAAAAAGGCAGCTTCTCATAGAAACACTTTGAGTGAAGCATATTGCATCCAAAGTATGACGATGGGAAGCATACACAGAGGAAACTTCCCAAAGTTGGCCCTCCCAAAACTGGGACTCCCTCATCCAGTAAAATCAGTGGTCCAGCAGGGAGCCCCAGAGGCAAGAAGGCTGGCAGCTCAGACTCCGATGGGATTGGGGCTGAGACAAGCACCAGAGCCCCAGTAAGCACAGCAAGGGATGCTGCAGCCCCAGTAGCAGGGCTGGGTACGTGGCAGTTGCAGCAGCCATCGTTGCAGGGCAGGGGCCTGAGACGCGGCAGCTGCGATAGTGGAGTCGGGTTCGGCGATGTGGCAGCCACAAAGGTGGGGCAGGGGCTGGAGACATAGCAGCCCCAATAGTGGGGCTGGGGCCAGGGACACATCAGTCCAGCAGGCAGGACAGCTGGGGCCAGGAATGGGGAGGGAAAGTGGTCTAGGGAGTGGGTAGCAGGGGACCTCCTCTGGTCCGGCAAATTCCCTTGTTCATGACTGGTCAGGTCCCAAGAGAGCCAAACTGGAGAGGTCCAATTTGTATCCTCTACTCATTCTTGCATTCTGGGAGTGAAAGGATGAAGCCTGTGACTGGACCCAGTGCCGCAGAACATAGCAGAGAGAATTTTTAGTTCACCCTTACAGAGTCAAGCAAAATCTAGTCCTTAGATTACTTGACTTTAGTCTGTAAAGACCACACATCCTCCTCCTTGACCTAGTGTATAAATACTGGATTCAGCAATCAGCATATTAAACAAGAATTGCACTTTCATATCCAACATAAAATATGTTGCTGCTTCAGTGCATTGCTACTGTTGTGTGCCCTTTCCTTCTTGTTTCTCTGCTTAAAATATACTGTAGTCTGAATGACAAACCACTTTCTCTGTTGCCTTTCTCTATTTTCAATGCTTCAGTCTCTCCTAATTACTGTGCTCTTGAAATTCCAGAATCTTTGCTACCATTATAGTTTTGGCCCCTGCCTTTGCAAACCAGCCTAGAAATCATCGTTACTTGACAAATAATGTATCATTACTTGTCATTAATTTGCAGTCTGATGGTAGTCCATAGCCTTTCTCCAGTATTTGTATCAAGGTATACAAATACTACACAGTATAGGAATTGTGTCTGACTCCACGCTTATTTTGGACCCAAACAGTCAACAATAGCTGGTTAACATCTATTTTTGGTAATAAGTTACACTGTTGTTTCAAATCAAAATCTACCACAAGGAAACAAAGCATGCTATACAGCTATGTGTGCCATTCATGAAACTAGCAAAATATTTAAAAATCTGTGTCTATTGGGGAAAAAATATGTGACCTAATGAACAAAAACAATAAAGTGACATTACAGTTGCTTATTCTGCTATATGATTTCAGTTGCTATAGTGTAACCACCACCAGGCAGATTTGAACCTGGGACTTCAGAGTATAGGAGCCTCTACCCTCTGAGCTAAAAGCCAACTCCCTCCTAAGCTGTGCTGTAGAGGTCTCTTGGTCTTAACTGTTGCTGTGGTCTAGGTACCACTTGCATTGCTCAGTAACTACACTAGGGCTATGTCTACACTCACGGCTTCCTGCGCAAGTACAGCCGTTCTTGCGCAAGAATCTGCAGAGTGTCCACACTGCCCACCCGCTCTTGCACTAGGAAATTTACAGTATGGCGTGGTAAGAGAGGGCTCCTTGCACAAGAGTTACAGTCTTTTTTATCAGGTGTAAGCCCTCTTGTGCAGGAGCTCTTGCGCAAGAGGGCAGTATGGATGCTCATCAGGGATTTCTTGCGCAAGAGAGCCCTATGGCTAAAATGGCCATCAGAGCTTTCTTGCGCAAGAGATCGTCCACACTGCCATGGGAGCTCTTGTGCAAAAGCACAGAGCACACATGGCAGTGCGCAAGATGTTCTTGAGCAAGAAGCCGCCAGTTTAGACATAGCCTAGGTGTGTGGGTTACAATAGCACTATGATGTAATTATACATGACTTTCTAGTGGTGATTATTAAAGTTAAACCTACTTCAGTGTCAAGAATTTTTATTGTATAGAAATGACATTACTTAAAACAATTGGTGATGGAAAATATGGTGCCATCTATCACCAACAAGTTGGTTTTGTAGATATATTTGACCCATATATATGAGAAGTAACATATGCTGGGACCTCATCCTACCAATACTAAAAGCATCCTTGGAAATTTTAAATATTATTGATGATAGTTTCGTAACACAAACTGTATTGTGTACAACACAAGGGAATTCTACTAGCTCTTCCCTTGACAGATAAATATTAACTGATCACAGAGCTAAAATTTAATGGAAGTTTACGTACAAGTGATCATGTTTTGAGCACATTCATAATGCTCACAAAGTCCTGCTCAGTGAACTGAAAATAATTGAGACAAATCAGCTGGAAGGAATAATATAATTAGAAAAATGTGAATTATAATTGGCAATTGTTTAAGAAAATGAGAAACTAAGATATGTAAAAAGTAGTCCTTGATCTAACATGAAAATCTCTCTTTTCCTCCTTTTAAAATGGGATTTGAAATGCAGGAAATGTCATATTTTATAGTAACATTTGAATAACTGCATCTTTCACTGGTATTTTTTGCCCTACACAGAAACGGACTATAGTCTCTAATGATACTTCATCTGTTTATAAATGTTATCCATGAATCAGAGTTGGTGTGCAAGAATATGTTTGCACATTAAGTCTACTGAAAAGAGCAGTGATTTCACATGGGTGTTATAAGGCTTAATTAAGCAACATTTGAGAAACAGATTCACACCTTGAGATCAAAGTTACTGTTAAGATTATTTTGCTTAAGAGAACATGAGTTTATTCTTCTGCTGCAATGACATAATTGTACCGCTTTATATTTAAAAAGTAAACAAATTTAATCAATGAGTTATACAAATGGGTGAGTTGATGTAAGTATATACAAGTTCCCTGGCATAGCGTGGATAGTTCAAAGTCTGGATGCTTAAAATGACTGCAGTGGACATTAGTCATCACTTGAAAGAACAAATATATTTGTAGAGTTTGTTCTTGTTTCATCACTTGCTTAAGTTAGTTTGTTCTGCAGGATGAATTTCATTGAATAACACTGTGATCCTATTGATAGGGAAACTAGGATTCCAAACTGAATAACTGAATCCCCACTGCATGTTCAGTACCTTTGACTCCCTCCTGAATGATTCTACCTCTTTCTCTGAACAATTTTATTAAAATTAAAACGAACAAGATATTCTATGACCTTACTCATACCTACTACTTGCCTTCTCTTTCCTTTTCCCCTCCCACAATACTCTCCTTTTCCTTGTCACAGCTGATAAAATTATTCATCTGTTCTTCACTAACTCTTACTTACTTCAGTGATCCCATCCCATCTCCTAATTTCCTTAGACCCCATCACAGTTCCTAATAGATGATGCTTCCTGGTCACACACTAGGATTTTACACCCAAAGTTGTGAAGCTTTTGCTTACATTTAAACTATGAAGCAGTCAAAACAGATGCATGCATATGCATGCATGTATACATGCATGTACACGTGTGCACACACATACACTCTTTGTTCAGTCTATTGGCATTATGCTTATTACTCAACAGACAAAGCACAGGACAGCATGGATCATACAAAACAATAAAGCATCCTGAATATCACCTTCAGCCTTCCCTTGGGAGTCTTTTGGAGATTATTGGTATTGAAGCAGGCAGGCAAGGTCCTCCATTGCTTTACCTATCCTGTGCCTGTGGCAGTCTCCCTCATCTTAATCTGATGCAAAATCTCTCTCACACATCCCTATATTCTCCCTGTGAGTTTAGTCATAGACTCCTGCTTTTTGTTCTCCTGGTAACTTTCCATTACTTCCAAATACCCCCTGTCTTCAGACAGAAGGTGGAAGTGCTTTCTCCCATCTATAGCAAACACATTGTGTAGAGCATGGTATTTTATGCTGAACAGACAACAGTTGTATTTTCATCACTCACCATTATTTCTGTCTTAGCAAAGAAATACACAACCCAGCCAAGGAGTGCAGAATCCACTTTCTCTACTGCATCAAACATAAGCTACTAGTTTTCACTTTCAAAGGCCCTTCCTAGTTGATGCCCACCTACTCTCTTACCTTTTATATATCGTCCAGCTATCTATTTCTACTTTCAATGATGTCAGTCTTCATTGCACACTAGTTAAACTTTCCAACAAGCACTTTTGCGCTCTCTTCTGAGCCTCTTAGGCTTGAGAATAGCTCCCTATAAACATCTGCAAAGTCACACCCTGTCTTCATTCAAATGCACCCTTCAAACTCTCCTTTCCTGCATTGACAATAAAACAAATTGATAACAGTTAGTCAGCTGTGACCATATTGCATACTGTTTTGTTTCCTTGGGCTTCCATGTCTGGCTATCTGTATCCACCTATTGGCTCCAGTCTTCTATTTAAGTTGTAAGCTCTCTGTAGCAGGAATATTTTCTGTTCTGTGTTAGAACAGGCTAGAGCACAATGACTGAGGCATGTGGCCTACTACAATATAAATAATTTATTGCCACCTTATGTTCTCCCCTCCCCCTGTATGAGACAGCACAAGAGCTGGTCAGAATCCAGTAGCCTAGGAATGGGTTGTGGTGCTATTGTTGCCCATGTAGGAATCCAATAGGAAGAAAGAGAATCTTTAACATTGTCATGGCCCCCAACTGTGAAACATTGGATTTGTGACAATAAAATGGCCCTGTTTGTGGCTTGTGCACAACTGCCTCTTATCTGATGGGATTTACATCCCACTATGGACTCAGGCTGCTCAGAACAATTAACTTATTGCCCATCACAAACCCTGCGAACAGTAAGGTTGGGAAACACTGCTGGTCCCTCTAACAGCTGAATTGATTTGTGTAATGAAAGTGTTCTATTTCCACCTTTGGAACTACCCTTTAAAATGAGATAGTGCTGATCTTCATTTGTTAAATATACTGTATTTATAATGTCTATTAATTGAAAAGCTTTTCATACACATAAAAAAGGTAATGTAAAAAAGAACTTGAATAGCATGTAATACAATGAAAGGAGCTAGATTCACACTATTTTCTTCCAAAGCATTATGCAGCACTGCTGCCTTTAGCCAACTACAGATTTTTTTACTTCCTCATTCTCTTAATCTAAAGCAATTAATAACTCCATGGCACAAACACTTAAAGCTTCAGGCAGGTCACTCAATTAATAACAGGCATAATTCAGGAGAAAATCTATTTAATCTTGTCCCTTATTAACATTTACAGCTGCAGACATACTTCCAACAGTTTGGAATGAATCCATTAACAGTAGAACAACTGTCAGGTTTGTGTGGATTTAACTTCAAAACAAATTAAAATTAATTTTGATAGTTTACATGGAACAATTTGTGATAACCCAAAAATAACAAAATCTTTCAAATATTTGACTTGCACTACTAGTTAAAACAGCTCAATCCATTATCCTTACTCAACCATACTCTGTGGGTAGTATCATGAGCTTCCATGGGCACAACCCAGTTCTTCAGATGACAAATATGGAACAAGAGGTACCTCTGTGCCTCTTGTTCCATATTTGTCATCTGAAGAACTGGGTTGTGCCCATGAAAGCTCATGATACTATCTATGTATTTTTTTTATTAGTCTCTAAGGTGCTATGGGACCATTGTTGTTTTTAAGGGATTTTTTGTTTTGTTTTTTGTGGGTTTGTTGTTTTTTGGGTTTTTTTTTAGTTACAGACTAACATGGCCAGCCCTCTGAGATGTTCATATTCTCTAGTATTTGGACTGGAAAAAAAAAAACCCTTAGCACTGAAAACCTGACTTGACAGATTTTGAGATGTATAATGACTGAATATATCTTTTGACTGTGAATTGTAACACTAACCAAAAATAATTAAACTTGGGCACATAAAGTTTGACACCTAAAGAAATGACTATTTTGTCCTAGACATAACAGGAAGAAAGAGAAGACACCAGGAAAATGGTTTAACTAGACCACAACATCATTAAATGACACAACTGGGAACAATTTGGCAATAAATGGCCCAGTGTAAATCATTCTTGCCACTGAAATCTACACCACCTGGGGAAGAGCTGCTATCACACCCCATCCCCACTCCTCCACACCATTAACCTGTTTGCATGATTTCCATAGTAAGGTCCAGTAAGAACCCAAAACCTTGTCCCACTCTAATCCCAAGGAAAGAACTTACCAGTGCAGGGCAAGGAGAAGAAGAACTTATAAACTTTTTCCTGATACACCTGTCTAACCAGTCAAACACAGACCTCCTCTCCCTAGTGTCATGAAGTGGGGAGATAAACAAAGAATGGAAGAAGGGTTGTTAAAGAGAACAGTTTCCTTTGCTGTGACAAAATCTTCCCACTTCTGACGTGTACTGAATATCTGTTGCTGAATTGCCATTTTGCCTATTATCTGAAGGGAAAAAAATAGGTTCTTTTCTTTAACATCTACCCCTAACAATGGTTTACAATGAATTTTAAATATTTACTAAGTGTACATCTTTACAACTGCATAGTTATAGCATTCAAGGAATTAAAAATGGGGAAAAACAAATTGAAATAGGACAAAAACAGATTATATAACATGGCTACAGGTGATGGATAGGAGTGAGAAGTTACAGAAACAAATACATATTAATAATCAGGAATTTCAGGTGTACAATTTAAATTAGGTAGTGCACATTGTCCAATTAGTCTGTAAATGGAGCTATTGTATATTGCCAGTGATATTTGCATTTTATTAATGCTATCTAAAGCACTTTGAAGAAATGAGATCAGTAATCTAAACATCAGACATTTCAGAGAGATTCTGCTAACTTGATGAAGAACAATGGAGAAAGTTGTAAGTAATATTCCCTGTCATCTTTAATGTTCAGAGAGATTAGAAAGCGAGAAAGAGGTCAGCATGGGAGAAAGAGAAAATAATGCAGAGAAGTTATTGGGCATGTTTGTTTGCCAGTGATGGCAGTCTGCTTTGTGTTTCTGTTGACAGGGCAGCAAGCACACACACTTCTTACTGAATCATGTTGAAAGTCAGATGATGAATAATTGATTAATTAGGACTGCAGCTCAATATAATGGTCACAGAATAGTTCAGAAAACAGGCTCACCCTCAGATAAAGTATGGTGAATGTTTCTTTTTACAGATGCCTTTTTTCTTGGCAGCTAGAGTAGCCACTTAAAAGCCAGCCCTGTTCAACAGTACCAGTTATCTGAAATATTGGTTAAATCCTATTCCAAAAATAAAACCTATAGGTCAGAGTGCTGTGAACTACTGAGTATTGAAGCATGCTCAGCATTTATCAGTATCAAATCCATGTCCATCAGTATCTACATATGATTTTGTGAATATTATAGCCAAATTTTGATTTTTAGTGACCATCAATGAATTTTTATCTGTTCATCCAAAATCATCCTATAAATGCAAAGCAGTTGATATTTTCTTGTCTAAGAAACTTAGATGCAGAATCTCACTCATAAAGCATGTGTGTGCATTTCATCTAATAACTATCCTTGCTAACCAAAAAATGAGTCCACATTCTTGTCAGCTCTGTAAGGAGTCATTTACCTGCCTAATGAGGAACTCAATAAACTAGTGGTATTGTTATAAACTGTGAAACAATTGGACACTGTTTTTCTTAACAATTTCTAAACATACAGAAGTCTGTCATTTTCTGCAGAATAACACTTTTCCTAATACTATAAAATATGTATCATCATATAAATGACATGCTAAAATCCAGACCCTCAAGGCATTTATGCAAATGAGTAGCTGTAAAATGTTTCACACGAATACATGTTTGCAGATTGAGGCCTAATTTAGAATATGTGTACTACTCACTTGAGCTAAATTAAGAATTGATTCAAACTTCTTCCCCAAACTTCAAACCGAGTCAAAGCATTTTGTGAGGATTACAACAATTGAGTTATTAATGTTTGTATTATGAAGCTGTATGTTTCTTCCATTGAAGCTGTAAATATAAGAAATAGTACCAAACTATTGCAAGGTATGCTGCTGCTGCAGTATTTCAAGCACAGACAAGAGCACAAAGTCCATTTTAAAAAATCTTGGACTATTTTTTGATAGTACAAGCAGAATTTCTAGGGGAAAATGGATTTTGATCAGTCACAAGATCTGGAGCAAACTTCTCTTTGGATTATTTTAACATATGTCTCTACTGATCACAATAATAATAATAATAATTAATAATAAATAACTCTCAAAGTACCTTATGATTGAAGTATGTATTATTATACCCATTTCACTGATTGGGCAAACATAGAAGTGGAAATGATTTGCCCAGGCAACTCAACATCACATCAAATGAACCAAATGTGTTTGTATTTAAAAGCTACAAAAATGCTTTATATAGTGAAGAATATAAGACGTTAACTTAGAATCATAGAATCATAGAATACTAGGACTGGAAGGGACCTCGAGAGGTCATCGAGTCCAGTCCCCTCCCCTCATGGCAGGACCAAATACTGTCTAGACCATCCCTGATAGACATTTATCTAACCTACTCTTAAATATCTCCAGAGATGGAGATTCCACAACCTCCCTGGGCAATTTATTCCAGTGTTTGACAGTTAGGAACTTTTTCCTAATGTCCAACCTAAACCTCCCTTGCTGCAGTTTAAGCCCATTGCTTCTTGTTCTATCCTCGGAGGCCAAGATGAACAAGTTTTCTCCCTCCTCCTTATGACACCCTTTTAGATACCTGAAAACTGCTATCATGTCCTCCCTCAATCTTCTCTTTTCTAAACTAAACAAACCCAATTCTTTCAACCTTCCTTCATAGGTCATGTTCTCTAGACCTTTAATCATTCTTGTTGCTCTTCTCTGGACCCTCTCCAATTTCTGCATATCTTTCTTGAAACGCGGTGCCCAGAACTGGATACAATACTCCAACTGAGGCCTAACTAGCGCAGAGTAGAGCAGAAGAATGACTTCTCGTGTCTTGCTCACAACACACCTGTTAATGCATCCCAGAATCATGTTTGCTTTTTTTGCAACAGCATCACACTGCTGACTCATATTCAGCTTGTGGTCCGCTGTAACCCCTAGATCCCTTTCTGCCGTACTCCTTCCTAGACAGTCGCTTCCCATTCTGTATGTGTGAAACGGATTGTTCCTTCCTAAGTGGAGCACTTTGTATTTGTCTTTATTAAACTTCATCCTGTTTACCTCAGACCATTTCTCCAATTTGTCCAGATCATTTTGAATTATGACCCTATCATCCAGATTAGTCGCAACCCCTCCCAGCTTGGTATCATCTGCAAACTTAATAAGCGTACTTTCTATGCCAATATCTAAATCGTTGATGAAGATATTGAACACAGCCGGTCCCAAAACAGACCCCTGCAGAACCCCACTTGTTATACCTTTCCAGCAGGATTGTGAACCATTAATAACTACTCTCTGAGTACGGTTATCCAGGCAGTTATGCACCCACCTTATAGTAGCCCCATCTAAGTTGTATTTGCCTAGTTTATTAATAAGAATATCATGTGAGACCGTATCAAACCCCTTACTAAAGTCTAGGTATACCACATCCACCGTTTCTCCCTTATCCACAAGACTCATTATCCTATCAAAGAAAGCTATCAGATTGGATTGACATGATTTGTTCTTCACAAGTCCATGCTGGCTGTTCCCTCTCATCTTGCCACCTTCCAAAGTGTTTACAGATGATTTCCTTAATTACTTGCTCCATTATCTTTCCTGACACAGAAGTTAAACTAACTGGTCTATAGTTTCCTGGGTTGTTCTTATTTCCCTTTTTATAAATGGGGACAATATTTGCCCTTTTCCAGTCTTCTGGAATCTCTCCTGTCTCCCATGATTTTCCAAAGATGATAGCTAGAGGCTCAGATACCTCCTCTATCAGCTCCTTGAGTATTCTTGGATGCATTTCATCAGGCCCTGGTGACTTGCAGGCATCTAACTTTTCTAGGTGATTTTTAACTTGTTCTTTTTTTATTTTATCTTCTAAACCTACCCCCTTCCCATTAGCATTCACTATGTTAGGCATTCCTTCAGCCTTCTCGGTGAAGACCAAAACAAAGAAGTCATTAAGCATCTCTGCCATTTCCAAGTTTCCTGTTACTGTTTCTCCCTCCTCACTGACCAGTGGGCCTACCCTGTCCTTGGTCTTCCTCTTGCTTCTAATGTATTTATAAAAAGACTTCTTGTTTCCCTTTATTCCTGTAGCTAGTTTGAGCTCATTTTGTGCCTTTGCCTTTCTAATCTTGTAGCTGTGTATACCAGAACTTGTAGCTGTGTATACCAAGAAATGCCATTATAGTATTCGGAAAATGTTCTAATTGTACATTTTTATTTGGGTGGAGGAAGGATTGGAATTCCATTGCTCTATATACAAAATAAAAATCTTATGGTGCTTCTACTCCCAGCATCCACCACCATATAAATACAAATAAATAAATAAATAAATAATATACCACTTTGTTACATATCTTAAAAATTACATGACTTAAACAATATGTATGAGGTAATATTTATATTGGATAAATTTCTGTTGGTGAGACAGTCTTTGGAGTTCACACAGAACTCATATCAGAAAGTGATCTGAAGAAGAGCACTGCATGGATGCTCTCTCACAAGAAAGCTCCAATTGCCGTTAACAGAATGGTCACCAGGGCACTTGTGCTTCTTTCGATTGGGTGTTTTTGTGCAAAAAACCCTGTTTCCCATCCACACACACCTTTTTGTGCAAGAGCTCTTGTGCAAAAAGGCTTATTCATCGTAGAAAGAGGAATAACTATTGTGCAAAAACTCCTCTCTTCTTCTGATTTACTGTAAATTTACTTGGGCAAAAATATACTTGTAGTGTGGACGCTCCACGAGTCTTTGCGCACGAACGGCTGGTTTTGCACACAAACTCTGCAGTCTAGACGTAGCATGAGACTTCACTGCTGACTTCCAGTCCCTCAGGGCTCCACTCCTGTCCACTAATCATGGGGCCCTGGGGCTCCCCTCCATACCACCTGCAACCCTGACCTGGGGCTTTGGGGCTCCACTCCCCTGGAGCACGAGAACTCCATTTCCAGCCCATGGACTGCCATCCCATTGGGACACCACTCATTGGCTCCGACTGCCATCCCGCCAGGGCTCTATTCCCTGGGGCTCCACTGCTAGCCTCCAGCCCCTCTAGGGGTCTGCCCCCAACCATTGGGGATCAAGGGCTTCCCTCCTGACCACTCACTACCAGGGTTCCAAGACTTCCATCCAGACCAGCCACCAGAGGGACTCTGGGTCTCAGCTCCCATCCACCAGCTCCAAGGGTCTGCTCTTTCCTTGTCCAGAAATGCTCCTGAACCTTGCCTGCTGTTTTTTTTCCCTTATGACTGCTTAAGCTCAGCAGCACTCACGGGTCACCAATGATACCAGACCGGGGTGTTGCGGGACTAGGGAAGTCCAGATTATAGAGGTTCAATCTGTATTACCTCACTCATATTGTTTCTAATATCATGGGACTAATCCAGACCCCATATTATGTATTTACATAAAAACGGCCAGTCTGGACCAGATCAAAAATACATCTAGTCCTGTATTCTGTCTTCTGAAGTGGCCATTGCCAGATGCTTCAGAGATCATGAACAGAACAGGTAATCAATAAGTGATACCTTATTGACCATCTGGTCCTCCATTCCTAGTTTCTGGCATACAGAAGCTAAGGAGTTAAATTTGTCAATTATACATGTATTCTGCACCCACTGTCCTTCAGTATTTTTCTCTGCCTTCTCCCAAAAGCCTGATGCCCTTTAATAGTCCAGTGCTATTTTTTCTGGCATGTTTTATCAGTCATTTACAAAATAGGTTTTGTTAATAATCTGTGAAATAATAATCCATGTACACTGAAACTTCTCGACTTGCAACAGAAAAGAAAAAACATATAAAGATTCAGTGATATTAACTTCAATTTTTGTGACATTGTTAACAGTCGAATACTCAAATCTCTCTCTCTTTATATATATACATAAATTTCCTGTGGGATGACAGAGTGATGTCATCACATCATCTGCCTCTTCATGCCACCGCCACCATCCACCTCCGTGCTCAACCACTTACTGTGGCCAGCCTTGGTGCTGTCCCCTCTGGACATGGGCTGCTACAGCTCTGGCTCCCTCTTCACACTCCAGGGGCCTGTGCCACCAGGGAGGAAATACTGGGGCTGGATCCTCTCTGCCATCTGAGCCCGACACCCCCCCAATCCGTTCTCTCTTTTGCCAAGACCCCACACACCTGGGCCATTTCTGCCCCCTCCTCCTGGCCAGACACCTACACCAAGCTTGCTCCTGCCCCCTCTCCCTGGCCAGAAACCTACTCCACAGAGAGAGGGATGCTGGTGAATGTAGCAAGCAGGGGGTGCAGCACCCTAGTATTACTTATATAAATAGAAATAATCAATTAAACTGGGAAACATTAATTCTTAGTCTGACTGCATACAAAATTGTGTTTGAAACATTCAGTGTTTCTGCATTTGTAGTTTTTTATTGATTTTTGTCTTGCATTAAATAACACGTCCATGTATGTTTTCATACGCTTCCTCCTTACCAAAAAGTCATTAAAAGTTGTAGGATTCAGTAATGTTAGAGGTTCCCAAGCTGGGTGATACAAAAGATTCATTATCATTAAACCATGCTGGAATCACTAAAGTGAATCATTTTATAGCTTTACAATTTTCTTGCAAGCAATGTACTCAGTAATTTTTGCTAAACGCTGAAGTATCCTATTTGACCTAAAGGGTACTGTTTTCTACTTTCTTGATGTGTAATATATTAATATTACAGAAAATGTTTTATTCTCCATTTATTGCAGAATGTTCTTCTTTTAATATGTGTTAATATAGATTTAATACCAAGATATCCTTGAATCTAATTATATCCAAAGAAATTCACTGCAATTTTACAAATATTATCTGTAGATTTTTTGGGCCATGTATTTGGCTATAATATATTTCAAACATAATCCTTTTTAAGTTCATATATATATGAATATATGTTGTAAGCATGTTGATCACAAAGATCTTGTATCTTCCTTAATATGAAAATGTAACATAATTACTCTCTATGTAAAACTGAAATCATGTGTTCCTGTGTATAGTTAGACCACAAATGTATGAAGCTAGCACATTAGTGCAGAAACTTTATTTCTTTACATACAGGAGAAGCAGGTAACAAATACCTGTCTTAAAGTTTTAAACTTTTAAATAGTCATGTTCTTGAAAAAAGCCTAGATAATGCCCTTCATACCTTTTATCCTCAGGGAAAGGTGAGGTTCAGAAGCATCTACAGCATACCCTGTCTCCATAGATTCTATGGAGGGCTTTCTACATCCACTGTTCATGCACAGTCAGGATGGCGAAAGAGGAGCTGTGTCTTCTCCACTTCTTGATCTATGCTAATTACTATTAAATATGTATATTATGGCAGGACCCAAAAACTTCAGTCAAGTTTAGGGCCTCATTGTGATGAACAATCTTCAGGCATGGAAAAGAAACAAGATCCTGCCCTGAAAGGACTACACTCTAACAACGCAGGACAAAGCCCAGAGGATGGAATACAACATACATGCAAATAAATGTGAAGAAAAATAGTTGCAATTGTTGCTGTACTGACATAGTGAAGGCTTTTTTCATGGAGTCGGAAGCTGGAAAAGGAAAGAAGAACAGTCACAGCTTCTCACCAGGCTTGCCATGACTAGCAAGCTAGTGTTTGTTAGCATCATGGTAGAGATGACCATAAAGGAGGGGTCTGATGGCATGTCTTCACTACCTTCTGGATTGACACGCAGTGATCAATCCAGCAAGGTTTGATTTATCATGTCTAGTATAGATGCAATAAATTGACTGCCAAGCACTCTCCTGTTTAATCTAGTACTCCACCAGAGAAAGAAGAGTAAGGGGAGTTGACAGGAAAGCATCAGCCGTCAACTTACCACTGTGAAGATATTATGATAAGTCGATCTAAGTATGTCAGCTTCAGCTAAATTAATCATGTAGCTAAGGTTGTGTAACTTAAATCGACAATCCGTGATAGTGTAGACTCGGCCTGAGAAAGATTACGGTAATGACTATTAGAACTGTGAATGGCAGGAGCAAATGAAGATGTACCTACTGGTTGTAACATCATTAAATCCATATCAGGATTATTTCCCAGCAAAGGAAAAGAGGGAAGAACATGGATGCCCATATGTCACCAGTGATCCTAAAATTAAGAGCATCACATTCCCATGGATCAACTCACCCACTTGAAACCAAGGCCTTATAAAATCCCACATTATTAAAGGCTATCCTGCCCTGGAACCCCAAATAGTCTACTTCCTGGTTTAGTACCAAGCTTCCCAAGACAGCTCAGGCTTCTGTGTGAATCAAATCCTTTTCTAAGGGTGTGTCTAGACTACAGGATATTTTTGAAAAAAGTAGCCTTTTTTTGAAAAAACTTCACCTGCATCTAGACTGCAGCCACATTCTTTCGAAAGTAAATCGAAAGAACGCGGCAGTTTTTTCTATCACGGTAAACTTCATTTTATGAGGAATAATGCCTTTTTTCGAAAGTACTCTTTCGAAAAAAGGCTCTATTGAATGCAAACTGTGCTTTTTTGAAAGGGAGCATTTAGACTCTCTTTCGAAAAAGCATCTCGCTTTTTCAAAAAATCTGCTTGTACTCTAGATGCTCTCTTTCGAAAGAGGCTTCTTCTGAAAGAGGCTTGTATACTAGACATAGCCTAAGAAAGGTGTATTGATGACTGATTCATAGGGGTAAATGATTGTTGCCTAGTATCCTCTTTGCCAATTTGAGACAGTTACTTCCAGCAACTACCGTAATGGATAAGGGTTCTAACAGATGTGTCTAGGCAAGAACTTAGTTTACATTTTCCATCTGTAGAGTCCACAACTATTTCTGAATCAAAGTCATAATACCCCAACTGAAGGCATCTTTGTCAGGTGCAATAAGGAGAAGAAAATATTGGAGATATTTAAATAAGATGCAGATTGGTGAGCGGCAAAACTTTTAAGAATTCTGATGGACCAAATGTTAAAATTGGTGTTTTCATGCATTACTACATCAGCCTGAATTAAAATACTCAAAACAGTTATTATTCCAGATTATATTAACTTGCCCATGCATGGACATTGGATGAAACACGCGTATAGAAGGCTAGTCTCCCCAGACCGTCCCCCTTCTGCCTATGCCCAACCTCTGCTCCCTTCACAGCCCGAGATACCCTGGCCCACCTCACACAGGCACTCCAGTCCATTGGTCATCCTGCCTGAGCCATGCCAGCCAGCCCAACCTCAATCCCAGGTCTTTGGCTGGCTCAAGGTGCCCCTGGTTGCTTCAGCCAACCCCACCAACCTAGTTCCTGGGCCACCAGCTGTCCTGAGACTTGATATGCAGGCCATTGGCTGGACCTGAGCCCCCAGCTTCAAGGGGGAGGAGAGTGAGGGTGGGGCTTGAGCATGGTTGGGGTGACAGCTTGGGTTAGCGGAGGCTTAGCTTTCCCTGGACTAACATACCCACCACCCATGCTTCCATGTTTTTTCCTTTCCCTCAAGATACACCAGGCAGTCTTTACTGGATCTGTTCCAATAGAGTTGTACTGTTACAGATTCTCTTTACAGTTTTCCCTGGGGTCTTTCACTTTTCCATGGGGGGATGAGTGACAAACCTTCTTGTCTGGGAACAGGGAGTAATTTTTTTCCAGGATTTCCTCATGGAAGTATTCAAGAACAAAGTCTTTGTATGAAAGTCACAAAAAGCTCATTGTTAGCTCCATAGAAGAGTGGTTCCCATGAATTACAACGAGAATACATTGCAATGCTTACAAAATAATATATAGGGCCTGAATTTCAGAGGGACTGAGCACCTTTCCCATTTACTTAAGGTGGAGCAAGGGTTATTCATTACCTCTGCATATCAGAACATGACATTATGTATTTTTAGCAAAGAATAAGTATGGTCTTTGACTGAATACCTTGATATGAATTAGAACAACAAAATAGATTTATGGAAATAGAAACACTAAGAGACCATCAAAACAGAAAAATGAAAGGAATAGGACTGAGTGACAAGATAATAAAAAAAGAAATGATGCATTTATGCAGTACACTAAAAAAAGCAAATGTGAAAAATAGAGTCGTGAAAAATGTGTGATGGCTTGTTGGTTTTGCTTCAGTAAAATATGACAAAAAGATATTAGAATGTGTATTATTCCTCAAATGATTGAATGAGGCAACATCATCCACATACTAGCATTCCTGCAGCATTCTGTTCCTTTTAACTTGAGCAATGCTGAGCAGATGCAGTTTGTCTTAACCTCAGTCACTGTAACCTTGCTTTTGCATACAAGGAGTCAAGAAGTTGGTTATTTTTTTTTTCTTATTCAGACATATTCTTTTTTCCTTGCCTTCTGAAAAAAAAATGGCGAGAGCTGGTAGAGACCACAATCGTTAGGTTTTCTAATGCTTTCCCTTGTAAAGAAATTTTTTTTCAATCTTTTTTTTTTAGATATGGCACCTTCATTTTTAGCAACAGGACTTTATAATTTATAGGAGAAATAGCTCTCATGATAGAAAAGTGCCTTTTCTTTCTCCCATGAAACTTAATTCAATTCAGAATTAGCTGGGTTCTAAACTTTGAAAACTGTATTTTTTATTTCTAGTTTACTTACATTGTCAGTAAAATTTTGGCGGCTTGTATGAACAGTCTTAACTGAGATGTTTCTCAATCGTGTTTGAACTTTTCGACCTAAGTAATGCTTCTATAATGGAATAATTGAAGTATAATATCCTGTTCAATTCCCCCAAAACATTCTTTATTACAACCTCACTAGAAAACACTCCCCAAACAATAGATTTGTACCTTTATCTGCCTTGGTACATCTTTTGTATATTATCTTTTGTTCCAATAGGCTAAAGCTGGGAATGTTTAAAAAAAATCACTCGACTCTTTGCCATTCTTTATGCACTTAAATTAGGTGGGCCAGAGGATACTTCCTGATTGCTTTTACTTAAGTTGATCATGTACCTGAAGAAATTAGTGTTCCAATAATACCTCATTCATCACTTTGAGCTACATTATGCATATTACATATAGTTTTGCTTCAGAACAGAGCTGAGTTGTTCAGCTCCAGTGAGAACACAGAGAGGCATCCTGCCTCATCAGATCAGAATGGCTTCCAGAGCTCCAGGACACATACAGGCTGTGTGATCACTGGTGCATACCTTTGTTAAATGTAGCTTCTTCTACACTGCAAGTGGCCAGGCACCTGCATAGAACTGCAAGTGGTATGGCCCTGCTTCTTTGTACCCTTTTTTGAGAAAGTGCATGCTCCAAAGGGATCTGTCTTTGTGGTTCCCAGAGCACAGAAAATGGAATTCTACCTGGCCCATATGGTGGCCCCCACAAGGGGTGCAGTATGCACTTTAACCCTACATGGAATCATATCAATGTACTGCTGGCAGGACCTCCAGGGGACATTTAATCCATCCCCCTGCAGTGTGTTAGAATTAGGTATACCAAGGCCATCCCTTACAGGTATTTGGAATAGTCTTTTCTTTGAAACTCCATTGACAGGGCTTCTGCAACCTCTCTTGGTAATTGCTATGTTTTACAATTTTATATTGTCCATCTTGTTTTCTGTGTACAATCAATATATGAGGCACAGATCAAGTAGTTAAGTACATGCCTTCTATATTTTGCAACTACACTGCTTGTGTCAAAAAAATTGTAGGTGAAAATAGCTTAGATCCATGGCAATCAGCTGATCAATCCTGGTGTCTCTTCCAGTCAATCATGATCTCCAGCTGCTCAAGGTAAAGTGCCACCCTTTTCAATGTGCAGGTTCAGAAGGCTCTGCAGTATTAAGACAAGAGCTACGTCTACACTGGCCAGTCTTGCGCAAGAACATATGCAAATGCGGTGTGGTGATGAATATCGCCGCACCTCATTTGCATACTTAATGAGCTACCATTTTGCGCAAGAAGGAGCAGTCTACACTGCTCCTTCTTGCGCAAAAAAACCCCTCTTGCGCAAGAGCCTTTCTGCTGCTTATATTCATCGCTGCACCTCATTTGCATATGTTCTTGCACAAGAAACCACAATGTAGACATAGCCCAGGAATAGTATGGGTACCTTAAGCCCAACTATACTGGACCAGAATTTCTCTTCCACTAACCAACCTTCAGGTCATTCAATTTACCCTTTTTCAGTATTGGCACTACATTGACTTTCTTCCAATAGTCTAGGATTTTCCCAGTATTCCAAAAAAAAAAAAAAGAATAAAAAACAATTAATGGTCCTGCAGCACGTTAGAGTATTTCAAGTGTTTTTGAAAGTCAACACTAAAATTCCTGCCAGCTACTTTAAAACTCGTGAATGAAAGTGGTCTGGACCTGCTGATCTAAAAATGTCTAAGTTCAGTCGTTCCTGTTTACATCCTCCTGAAATATGAATGAAAAGAGTGTTAGTATTATCATAAAAAACAACCATTTTATAACAGGAATATTTATTGAACATGTCTGCTTTTTCTGCATTGCTACTGATAATTCTATCATTTCCATCTAATAACAGACCAATAACATTGTTAAGATTTATTTGTTCCTTGTAGACTTACAGATTCCTTTTTATTGTCTTTAACTATGCTAGCCATAGATTTATCCTTGCATTCCTTTACTTGACTTCTCAATTTTTAACAATTTCTAGTTTCTGATTTACATTCATTATAATCTCCTTACCTTTCTTCCATTTTATATATTATTGTTCACTTTTAAATCAGGTCTTTTAAAAACTAATATGGTTTTCTTCCTTAATTGTGGGGCTTGTTGAAAGACACAAGGGCAAAGTTATATTTGACACAATTTCTAGTTCCAGAATAGTTCTTAAGAGCATGAATTTCTCTTGAAGGGTATATGCCCAATTCAGAGCAGGTTCTGGAATCTGGGTCTTCTGTATCCCCAGTGAGTGCTCTAATCATGTTTTGATCATTCTGATCTCTCTCTTGCTATCTCTGTAACCAGCAAGTCTGTCCTGACCCAGATAAACTTTCCCGGAAAAACTTTCATGAACACTAACACAGGAGTTTTAAGAGAAGTATTTCAGAGAAGGGCTTTGAATATATGTCCCACACAATGTCCTGAATGAATGCCCACCCAGCTATTCTGGGGTAATATTCTCTCACATTTTTAATGGTTTCACTTTTGTTCCACAATGTAACAAATGTCAAAATCTGCCATCCTATTCCTTCCCTCTCTGTGTGTACTTTATATTATAATTTTTACTTGTTCACTTACTATTAGTTCTACATGATCCCTGATTTATTAGATCCACATAATAGAGGACAAGGCAGAATTTTGCAAAAGTGAAAGAACGTTTTTTGTGGTTAAGGACCTGGAGCCTCTTCCAGGCTTGGTGTCAAGTATCAGAGGGGTAGCCGTGTTAGTCTGAATCTGCAAAAGTGGCGAGGAGTCCTGTGGCATCTTATAGACTAACAAAAGCAGCTTCTCTTCTCTTGGTATTCACACCTCCAGATCAGCTACTAGAAGTGGGCCTCATCCTCCCTGATTGGATCCACCTCGTCATTTCTAGCCTGATTCTGGCCTGCATACCTGCCTCTGGAAATTTCCACTACATGCATTTAACGAAGTGGGTCTTTGCCCACGAAAGCTTATGCTTCAACACTTCAGTTAGTCTATAAGATGCCACAGGACACCTCGCCGCTCTTCCAGGCTTGTGTCACATTGGAGAAGACTATAAAAATGTATATGTAACACTCATGGTGTTACACATATATTTCATGTGTGTGTGATGGTGGGGAGGGCAAATTTATTCTTGGATCTAGACTTCCAACACTCCAGTCATCTGGAGAAGTGGATTGTGCCCACAAAAGCTCATGATACCATCTACATGTTTTGTTAGTCTTTAAAGTGCTACTAGACTATTTGTTGGTTTTTTAAAGTTTTTCCTGTTACAGACTAACTCAGCTACCCCTCTGAAGCTAAAGATCATTCAGAGAACCTTAATACTAGCATGCTTGACTTTCTAATACTGGCATGCTAAATACTGAATGCTTGACTTTGCAACTTTAGTGTTCTTGTAGCATAATATTTTTGTTATGGAGCATGCATACAACACATAGTAAAATGAAATGCAAAAAAGAATGTGTTATACATACTTATCCATTGTGCTGTAGCAATGGCTTCCTTTGAACTTCAAAAGATTTTTAAATGTTCTTTTCCCTGAGTTAGTCTTTACAGTATTTTGTTTGTTGTCTTTTATTATTAGAGTTGAGCAGTGCCACTGATTCACTAGTTTCCTTTCCCTTTCAGCAGCCCATCATTCTCCTTTTAAAGCTCTGTTCAGATCTATTCCTGTTTACATTACAGCCCTAATTTTCCACTATCTCCCATCTGGACCCCATGTTGCCTAAATCTTTGTAAGGATCCAATAAATCTGTTTCAAGGAGTACTAATATGTATATGTAATATTCAACAAATGTATATAATCTACAGTATATTTTTGACTCATGTAGAGTTTTTCTTTTTCATATTACTTTAAGAATAATAATTAATTCTCAAAACAACACTCTGAGAATTACTAATAGGTAAGTATTAATGCCATTGTGCTTTCAAAAGACAGAATGAGGCTCAGGTTAAATGACTTGCTCAAAGGCTAGAGAGCCATCAAAGCTGATATTAGAGCTGAGGAATTGCTATACTCCAAGTCCCATGCTATAACCACACAACCATGCTGCCTTGAGATTTTCAGACTATAAGGATGAGTAAATAGCTTAAACAATAAGAAATATTTTATGCAAACCAGTAATAAAATTCCAGATTGAAATCTTAAAATAAAGGAGGGGGGCAAATGCTTTGATAGACATAATTAAATGGTAAATATTTTGTTAAATGTAACATTATTTAAAATACTTCTATATTTGAATCTTTTAAAGTAATTAATAAGAGGTTTCAGGAGGGTACATTACTACATGCAGAGGAAATTACTAACTCTCCAGAGGCTAGACAGTAGGGAAGTGTGCTCTCTTTTTTTATTTAATCCATCATTTTTCTGCCAAATCACTTGATGACTTTTTGCAGTCCATTGAACCATTTGGTAACTAAAAATGAACATTAAATTAATACTAAATATCCTCTAAAATGAATTCACTACTTAGGGAAAGTGCTACATTAAAGACACTACCGTCCTTTATTTATCCACAAGTCAAGTACAGCATGAATGCATCCCTTATATTTTGCCTACAGTGTTTCTCAACTCCTGGAAAAAAGCCACTGCTAGTAGTTAAATGAGTTGTTTAGTATCCTTGCCCATTGAACACTTGGCTTCTCTGTGAAGACTGGCAATTTAATTCCATTTGGCACCTGTTTTGATGGTTGCTTAAGGAGACATCACAGGGAATTGGACTGCACACACACAACATCAGTTTTGAGAAAATTTTATCTACATAATTTATACATTTTTCATTACCTCACTCTCTGTCTATTCAGTGTCTATTAATGAACATTAAAAAAGATGCTCTCTTCTGAGCATCTTGAAAGCTTTCAGAATTCTCTAGATCAATATAATTATACCTTTCTGCCTCGGTGCTGAATATGATGCTTCCATAGCACATTCCTGCTAGTCAAAGGTAAGACCAGCGGCAGCCTAAATAAATTTGTGATCTTTTACTTCTTTGTACATCATCACAAGTCAGGTTTTTGTTTTCATTGCAGCACTGTACAATAAATGTCTGAGTACATAGAGTACAATAATTAATTGAAATAGCAGATTGCAATTTGGGGAAGATTCAAAGATGTTATAAAGGAGAATTATGTCTCACTGATCTATTAGGATCCTTGGATGATGTCAACAAATATATTAAAATAAGATTAATCCAGTGTACTTGGACCTTCAGAAAGCCTCTGACAAAAGGTCTTGGGTAAGTAAGACAGTCATGGGGTAAGAGGGAAGGTCCTCTCACAGATCAATAACTGGTTAAAAGTCAGGAAACCAAGTCTAGAAATAAATGGTCAGTTTTCAGACTGGAGAGAGATAAATTGCATTGTCCTTCAACAATCTGTAGAGTAACCTCTGCTGTTCAACATATTTTTAAATGGTCTGACAAAAAGGGGGAAAATTTGCAGACATACAAAATTACTCCAGATAGTTAAGTTCAAAGCAACCTGTGAAGAGTTACAAAATGATTTCACAAAACTGGGTGAATGGGCAACAAAATGGCAGATGAAATTAAATGTTGATAAATGCAAAGTAGTGTGAACTGGAAAATATAATTCCAACTATATACACAATGTGTATATAGCTCTAAATTAGCTGTTACCACTCAGAAAAGAGACTTTGGAGTCATTGTAAGGAGTTCTCTGAAAACATCTATTCAATGTGCCATGACAATCAAAAAAGCAAACAGGATCTTAGGAATAATTAGGACAGGAATAAATAATAAGACAGAAAATATTATAATGTAATTATATAAATCCATAGTACACCCACATCTTGAATATTGCATGCTGTTCTGGTCACCACACCTCAAAGACATTCTGAAATTGGAAAAGATACAGAGTCAGAGAAGGGCTACAAAAATGCTTAGGGTTATGACACAGTTTCCATGTGAGGAGAGATTAAAAAGGTTAGGACTTTTCAATTTGGAAAAGGGATGATGAAAGGGGTTATGATAGAAGGCTATAAAATCATGTATTATGTAGAGAAAGTGAATAAAGAAATGTTATTTACTTCTCACATAACACACCAACCAGGAGTTTCCCAATAATAGGCAGCAAATTTACAGCAACCAAAAGAAGCACTTCTTCACACAACACACATTTAACCTTTGGAACTTGTTGCCAGTGGCCACTGTGAAGGCCAAAACTATAACAGTGTTCAAAAAAGAACTAGATAAAGTCATGGATAGAGCCCTGCATGGATATAAAATTGTACATCTGCATGTGATGCACTCTGCTGTTCACTTGCTCCTCCGGACATCTCACAGCTTGGACAGACTCACTTGTGCTAGACAATAACTCAGGGTCAAGGCTGGCTTCCTCCATCCCTCCACCGTGTTTCAAATTCTCTAGTCCAGATGAAAGAGAATCATACAGACAATCTCTTGTCCTCTCCACAGCCCCTGTGGCATTTCCCCTCCCCCCTCCCCCAGGATATTGTAATCCTGAATTTCACTGGAGACCACATCAGGGTTAAACTCATATGGATTTATTAAATGAGGAATTAACAATCCACTATAGGGTTAACGTAAAGGGGATTAAGCTGTCATTGAATGCCACTATAGGGTTAAACCCAAGGGGAAGGAGCTATCACACACACACACACACACACACACACACATTCATTCATGCCTTCAGGCACTCATACACTTATGCAGGCAAAAGTTTGCAGAGAGAGAGAGAGAGAGAGAGAGAGAGAGAGAGAGAAAGCCAAGGCATAGTACTGAGCATCTGACTGCAGTCATGGTTCCCAATCACAAAGAGATCTTCTGCCATGTGCTCTCTTCTTTTTATTGCAACTGGTTTGCTCCTGTCACACACACAGGGTCCTTCCTCCATGTTTGTCACCAAGGAGCATGTCCGGACCTCCCTTAATCTGAGTCCATTGTTTGCTTAGAGCAGCAGTGTCTCCATGATTGCTTTAATTAGTCATCACCCATCTCCTGTGTCCACGTGTTTAGCCTTGCTGTTTTCCTCACACCAAAAATGCTCCAGTCTCCATTCACTCTCTCTCATCTCCTATACAGCTCTCCCTTATTGCTGGATGAAAGTTACAAAGAAACAATTGCAAAGCTTCAAAGCTCAGTAGTTACAAAGATACCTTCCAAAGCACAGCAACTGACTGAGAACAATTCCCATCTTAATCATCTACAAGTCATCAGTAATAAAGTAACTTAGAAAACAACTGTCCCCCCTCAAACAGTGTTCATAGTAATGCAGTCAGCAGAAGATGTTGTCATTTTCTAAGTCATGTGTTGGCAGGACCTTACAGTTTAATGCATTTCCAGAAAATGTATGTGTACATCAAGTAGCTCCAATTTACAGGGAAAGCTCCGTCAGAGGCTTTACACAACAGATATCAGAACTAGATTCCGTCTTGCTGTTAACAATTCCTCAGATGGACATCACATCAAAAAAGTCATTTTCCACAATAAATGGTTCAAAATTATCAGTACAGCAGTAACTGTTAACTTATCTTGTTTATGCTCTGTCTGTACCTGTATCTTGGACAAAGGTGCAAGGATCTTATGGCCACCAACCAATTCTAATTCAGCCAAGTCCCCCTGGAGGGTATCTTGCTCCTTAAGCAAGTCCCTCCAGACTACAGAAATTTCTGCCGCAGTATCCCGCCAAACAGGAATCACCTGGCCATTCAAACTGACAGCTGAATCATGGATATCCACATCCATATCCATGGGAAATAAAGTGGATATCTGTAGATTTGCAGGGCTGTATTCATGGAGGATGGGTCCTTCAATCATTATAAGCAACTAGGATAGGCATACAGTACCATGTTCTGGGTGTCCCTAATATCTGATTGCTAGAGGCTGGGAGTGGACAGTAGGGGATGGATCACCCAATGGTTGCTTTCTCTGCTCTTTCCCTGTGAATCACCTGGCATTAGTCATTATAAGAAGACAGACTATTGGGATAAATGGATTATTAATCTTGCTGTGTTTATGTTCTTACACAGCCATTCTCAAACTGTAAGTCGCAACCACAAAGTGCCTCAAAACCTCATTTTAATGGAGTTGCCAGAGCTGGCATTAAACTTGCTGGGGACTATGGTCAAAGTCCAGGCACACCATCTGGGACTGAAGCCAAAGAATGAATGCCATTGCCTGTGGTTGAAACTGAAGCCTAGTGGCTTCAGCCCTGGGTGTAGGAGATCAGGTTACAGGACCCTCCTGTGGGGTTGAAGCCCTTGGGCTTTGCCTCACACTCTTGGGGAGGTGGGACTTTCATGGGGGCTCAAGTGTCAGTCCCTCCTCTCACAGGAGCCAACAGCCATGCCTGGCCTCTGGGCAAGATGTGGGGGAGACTTCATGCTCGCAGAAGGAGCAGGGCTGAAACTAGCTCTTTTTTTGTCTTAGTAACAAAGAAAATATTGTATTACTTGACACTTACGGCATATCTACACTGCAGTACATCACCTATGGCAGGTCCAGTTCAACTGAGTCAGACCCATGGGGGCTCAGGCTGCAGGACTATACAATTGTCATATAGAAATTCAGCTTAGATTAAAGCCCAAGCTGAGATCCTGTAAGGGGGGAGAGTCCTGAACTCTCCCAAGCCTGAATATCTACAGTGCAATTCTATAGTCCCTTAGCCTGAGCCTGACCTGTGTCAACCACCAATATTTTATTACAGTGCTGACATATCCTTAGTTATGTATTTCATTTTGTCTAAAATATCTGCAGTTTTATAAATCTTTCACCAGGAATCCATGTACAGGTTGTACCTTCCTTGTCCGGCACCCTGGGGACCTGACTGGCCCCAAACAAGGGGATTTACTGAACTAGAGGAAATCCCTCCCAACATGGCCCATGCCACTCCAGGGCTGCTGGAGCTCTGGGGCTGCTGGGGCTCTGAGGCTGCTGGAGCTGCTGCGGCTCCTCATCCGCTGCTGGTTCCCGCTCCTACCGCTGAGACACGCCCCTCCTCACCTGCTCCTGCCCTGCTGCCTGACCTCCTTATACTTGAACTCTGTGGTCCAGAAACTTCCATGGTCCAGAAGGACCAATGGATGTTGACAGACCACAGAGTCCCAGTTAAGGTAGGTACAACCTGTACTGTTATGTAGTATGTATTTGCATGAATATTTTCTCTACAATTCTCCAGGGGATAACAGATACTGGGTGGATAGTGTGATAATTTTCTGAAGTTTTCCTTAATGTTCTCATCTACTTGAGAACCCAATACAGTTTCATGTATTTTATGCAGATTAAAATAGGCATTATATAAAAGTGTGATGAACATTTCTACAAGATGTATGGGAAAGAACGTCTTTCCCACTTTTGCATAAAAGCAAATGCTCACTTTTTGCAAACTTCTTTACCCTAATATTGCTGTAAAAGCTGTTATTCCACAAGTATCTCTATTAGTGAGATTCAGACTTACACTTTATGGTGGAAAGGTGCCAAGAGCCAGACATAATGCTTTAACAACTCCTCAGCAGTTGACTGGATGATGGTCACTTCCACTGAGAATATTAGCATGAAATATATTCATAGAATATCCGAATAGTAGTGTTATAATTTATCTAACACGGTTTTTCTTCATGTTTTTGGAGAGCAAGTCCTAATGAAGTCTTAGAATTGTGACTATTTAAATAGCTCACCACTGTATTCTCTTTATCTAGGCATATTTTTTCTCTATTTACATCAGCAAATTGAATCTGTTTCATGAAGAACAAGCCAGAAACAATTTGCAATTTAACGATTTTTATATTATGTTCACAGCAATTATTGTTAGTATGAACATACCCATATATATTTTATGTATGTCTTTCTCCATAGATGTTTCATACATAAAAATGCCCAACTAAATCAGGGTTAGCTATGTAATGACTGATTTTGTAAATAGTAGTCTCAAGAGCAGTTTGTAAATTAGAGATCTTTATTTGTAGCAAGATGTTTAACCAGCTTTGTTTTTGTAATTAAAACAAGCTACTCTTTCACATCAAGAATGTGTTAGCCATTCCCATGGTGGTTCAGAAAGCTCTGTGATTTGAGGAATCAATACTGAGTTTAACAGGAAAAACACAGATTAATACTGGTACAATAAATTCTCTCATCCTTCAGTGACCAAAGCTTGTGGCAATAAGGTTAATTTTTTAATCTTGAATAACCTGTCTGCATCCAAACTCAACTACTATATAAAGTATTTAGGCCCAAATACAATTTGTGACTCTTCCAAACTAATGAATTGCTCAACAGCAACTGACTGAACTTGTTAAACTAGGAACAGAGAGGAATAGAACTATATTAAAAAAAAAAACTTGAGAGAATTTTTATTTTAAGTAAGGAATGGGGAATTCTTTTTGGTCAGGGTCAGTTGACCAACAGAAAAATTAGTCAGGGGCCACACACAGTAAAAAGCATAAAATAAACAAACAAAATACCACATTCATTTGCTCCCAAGTGAGAAACAACATCAAAACGTACTCACCTCCACTCTACGTAGGGTACCGGTTAGCCAGCACTCGCACTTCTGCCCTCCAAGGGTACCTGAGGCGCAGGACTTTCAGCCTGCAGCACAGAGACTTGCCATGAGCCAAATCAAATTTAGAAGGGGCTGAATCTTACCCCAGGCCAAAAGTTCCCTACCACTGTTTTAAATACTCAGTGGTTAAGAAATGGCAACTTGGACATGGCACATACAATCTTAGCTATACTTCTTGTGCATATGGATTATGAAAAATGTAGTTATATGAAAACACAACATATCATGGAGGTTAGGTCCATCAATACTTATTAGCCAGGATGGGTAGAAATGGTATACCTAGCCTCTGTTTGTCAGGGGCTGGAAACGGGTGACAGGAGAGGGATCACTTGATGATTACCTGTTCTGTTCATTCCCTCTAGGGCATCTGGCATTGGCCACTGTTGGCAGACAGGATGCTGGGCTAGATGAACATGTTGTCTGACCCAGTATGGCCATTCTTACATTCTTATCATGAATTATTGTTAAGTGTGGTGAATAACATTTTGAAGCTCATTCTGGTGTGCTTATATACAATGATGGTGCAGTGAAGAAGTGTGTCATCCATAATTCCTTCTAGATGTTGGACAGAGCACATACTGGAGTAGAATCTGCCTTATCTTCTTATGGATACAGTATAAACTCCCTCAGATAGGACCAGCTCCAATGGCCTTTGAGGAGAGGGACAAAGCCATTGCTTGGCTTTCTTACTGTAGTTTGCAAGCCTAGAGCCCAAGCATCTCCTTATTTAAAGAATGACACAAATGAAGGAATAAAATCACTTAAAGTAGCTTCCACAATGAGCTAAAAGAAGAGCCAATCAAACAAGAAAACTTTCAGTATGGCCTGGTTTGCATTTCAACCATATGTTGGTGTAACTACGATGCTTAGGGCTGTGGAAAGTCTACAACTCTGAGTGACATAATTATACCAAATTAACCTATGATGTAGACAGCACTATGTTGACAGGAGGGCTTCACTCAGAGATCTTCCGCAAAAATGTCTTGCGCAAGAGCGCATCCACACTACAAAAGTGCATTGGAAAAGCGATATGATTTTGTGCAGAAGAGCATCCACACTGCATGGACACTCTTGCGCAAGAAAGCTCTGATTGCCATTTACAGAATGGCCATCAGAACAAACACCTTTTACTCCTTCCACAAAAAGGAGTTATTCCTCATAGAAAGAGGTATACCTGCAGTGCAAAAAGCCCTCTGTTCTGCCGTTCTACTGTAAATTTTCTTGAATAAAAATGCGCTTAAGCTGTGGATGCTCTGCAAGTTTTTTTCACAAAAATGGCCGGTTTTGCGCAAAAACTCTGTAGTGTAGACATAGCCTAAGTGTAGAAAATCCCAAAGACTCTGACAGAATCTGAGAAAAGTTGTGTAGGTTGCACCTCCCTAAACTGGGACTCTTTGGTCTAGCAACATCCATGATTCAGCATGACCACAGATGTTCCTGGATGAGAGAGCCCTGGGGCATGAGGTCCAGCAGCTGGGAGCCAAGTACAGCCCAGTCACAGGGCCAGTGCCACAGCATCCTGGGAAGGGAAGCCTGGCTGGGGTGGGGAAGCCCAGCAGAGACAGCTCAGCAGCCTGGCCAGGGCCATATGCCACCCAGCAGCACACCTGGGCTGCAGCAACCCGGCTGCCTGCTACGTGGCAGCGGAGTCCATACCATGGCAGCCCAGGAGGCAAAGCCCAGCCAGGGCTGTAGCAGCTCAGCAGAGGCAGCCCAGCCAGGGCCACATGCAACTTGGCAACGGAGCTGGGACTGTGATAGCCTGGCCAGTGGCGGAGCAGGGGCAGCTTGGCCACTGTGTTAGGGGGCCAGGGTTGGGGATGGCCAGCAGACAGTCCCACTGGCCAAGGAGTCATCAGCAGGAAGGGGCAGCGGGCTGAGGGACCACTGGCAGGGGACCTCCCCTGGTCTGGCAAATTCCCTCATCTGGGATCAATCAGGTCCTGAGGGCGCTGGACCAGGGTTGTCCAACCTGTAGTTTTAGGTTGGAAAATGAAGACCAAATTAAACCCGAAAGTTAAACCCTGTCTACGGGAAAGTGGTACTATTTGGAAAGCTGTGGAATAGTGAGTGTACATAGCTCAGGTTCTTGTTCTTCCTCACAGTCAGTGTATCCTTTCCAGCATGGCTCACTTTAATTCCAGAATAGAAAACTAATAAAAACAGAGGTTGACACTGGGTGTGAGCCCTTCTCATTGACTAGCTTGTCACTTTGTGCTAATGTGATCTGACAAACAGGGCAAAGATGCCTTAAATTATCTAGACAGACTTGAAATGACTGCGGTAGAGCACATTTCTCACTATGTCCCTTTAGCCATGATAATTAATTTATGTTTTACTGTAGTACAGTACATCTTCATATATTAATCATTTTCTGTTTGTAACCAAATATTTGCTTTTTTTTCTTTAGAATAAGATGTTATCATTTTCAAACACAATTTAAGAAGATGCCAGTATTTTTGTTCAGTACATTAAAGTATAAATACTTATCTCACCATTCACTAGATCAGTTCTTTCATCAAGAGGGCTGAAGAAATGACAGAAGTGAATTTATGTAGGTTTGCCAAGAAGTTTAAGGTAACCAAGAGGAGAAAATTCAGGTTAGCTGATGACTATTTCTTAGAAATTGAGTGATAGCTTAATTGGGAAAAAAAGTTAATGAAGAACTGACATTTGAATATTTAATACAAACAGATTAATTTAGGTCTTATTCAGCAGCACTGTATCTGTAAATGTTTATAAATCATGGATTCAAATGGGTATCTATGCAGTCGTGACTGAATGCACATGCTGGTAAGTTGTTTGTGAGCAGCCAGGTTGGGAGCTGCAACAGCAAAGCATTATGAGATTCTCAAGGTTGTGGAGCAGGCACTGACACAACCCTTCACTGGCCTAGACTGCACTCTGAAATGCAACAGTAATATTACTGGAAATTGATATATATTCCTAGCACTAAAAACACTCTCTCCTGCGGTTAGCAAAATATATAATATTCCTGTCAACAATTTCTTGACAGTTTCAGTACTGAAACATGGCTGACGGGCATTTCTTGGGTAGAAATAGAGGTGGTCAGCTTTTAACATTATTTTATAATAGCTGGTCATTTATCATATACATCTGTGCTACCAAAGTAGTGACTACCCGCTCATCACTATTCTCTTACTTCATCATCCATCATACTCATTGAGATTTTGGCTCTACCTTACTATTGTATGGTGTTTTATTTCTTGAAAGATGAATGACTGCATGGTTTCATTACTAAAATGAGAATGCAGCTTGATAAAACACTAAGATAGTCTGTTGTAAAATAAAGTATTTGAAAAGCTGATCCCCTTCTCAAAACTTTTCATATTTGGGTACACACTTCAGTGTTCCTGGTTGTTATGGTTAATTGTTCTGGTTAATAAAAGAAACAAGAACAGAATGAAACACTCTTGTGGACATGCAGGAAGAGAAATATGAATGAAAGGATGAAGTTTAAGTAGGCCTAAATATGTTAACTTCATTTAGCTGGAAACAATCTGGCAACAATTTATATTGGGAAAATTATTATTCCTTTCTGAGATGTTTCTACCTGGTGAATGGATGCCATCAGCACTTACCCTTCCACAGCTGGTTCTAGCATACTCCTGGGTCAGCTCCACCCTCCCCTCAATATGAGGGTAAAGGCCCTGCGAAAACACTGGGCACTTCAGTCCCGTTCCCCACCTTTGTTAGGGGATGCCTTCCTTCAAAGTCCATTTCCAATTCCAGTTGATCTGGGAGCTGGACTATTTACTGAATAATCACTGTGTTGGACACTTGTAATAAGGAGGTACCATCCATTAGCTTCCATTTCATTTAACATTGCTTTGCTTGGCTTCAGACAGCAAGAATCCAAAGACTTCCTTTCCTCACTGCATTAGTTAGAGGCATGAAACTGAAGAACACCCACTTGCAGATGAGTGATTGCCATTTACCCCATTCAGCTCTCTATACTGCAGTAAGTGCTATTGGAGAAGACAGGTCCATTTGCACCAAACTTAATGCAAGAGCAGAGCCCCAAATCATTACTAGTAGGATGTAATTCATCCAAATAACTACTTATGCAGTTCTTCTTGATGCCTCCACTAGAAAAATAAGAAGGATGCAAATATTTTAAAAGAAAATGTTTAAATATGAGAAGGTTTTACTAGCACTTTGTCACTGTAATAATCATAAATGAATATAATGTTTATATATAACTCCCAGAAGTACATAATCAGTTAAAAAGAAGAGGTAAAATCTTCAAAATCCTAACTAGCAGGAAGCAGTATTATGAGCCATATATCACAATTAGATTTATTCATTTTACTACACCATTTATTATATCTCTAATTATTCTAAGTATTGCAGATGAAGGTTTATTTTTTAAGGTGAATATTAAAGATTCTGAAATGTTCAGTCATTTTTCATTGGCATGGGATATTATTCTCTTTTATGGACAATAAAATGATTTCAGTGCTTTCTAACACTTTGGTTGCACCTTTACCCTTTCAGATAAGGAGTGTACAAAACATTCTGCAGCCTTTGTGTGGCTTCCAATGAAATCAATGAGAATTTTTGGAGTTCTGCGAATGCAGGATTTAAATTTTGTATAAGAATCACACAGGGGGTTGAATTTCAAGCACTGATGTGAATGGAAGTTAATGGCAATCATAATCATGAAGGACTGGTCCTTTAGAAGACAGCTTATGTCTGCACATTTTTGCCAAAGCCTTATTAAAGGATTTTGAGTGTTAAAAATCAGCTTAATGCAAAACCACTTTTTATATGGGAGGGAAAAAAAACCTTGAATGCTGTCAGATAACAAATAAAATTACTTTACCTGTGGACCCAATGTTTTAACTATTCCTGTCACCAATACAAATAACTCAGTTGCTCCCTGAAAAGTTTCATGGGAGGAATGAAGGATGATTCTTTCTTCTGAACATGATCGTGCAGTAGAGCTATTTTTTGGCTGCCACTCAGCCTATTGTAATGGACTGATTAGCTTCATGGACTTCCTTCTCCTACATCAGAGTACTTTGAGATGCTGTGCACTCTCATCAGAGCTAGTTGGAAATTTTCTGGTGAAACTTAATATTGTTGGAAAATGCCAATTTGCTAAAGCAAAATGTTTAGTGAAATCTATTACAGATACAAGAAGAAATACATGGAGATTTTGCAGAAATACAGTCAGATTTCCATTAGAAACCCTTGATGTTCCAAGATTCACAGCTACCAGATGGAAACAAATGAAAAAAAATGTATTTCATGCCCAGCCAGCCCCACAAAGTTTTAGTCAAGTGTAATCATCACAAAATCTCCCAGGCATTTCCATGCCCCCTGCCCTGATTACTCCCAAATTCCTTTTGCACTCTGATGTGCAAGGAGCCTCAACAGAAGTAGGCCTCCTTGTTAACATCTTTTAGGAATACAATTATTCATGTATTTGCACAGTCATAGCACTTAATGGACAAGATCAAGGACCAGTTGTGTTAGAGCCTATGCACACAAAACCCAGGTGTTGACGAGCAGGACACAAGGTAACAGTGAAACATTGATGTGTGTTGTAGCCAACAGCATTCACCACACAGCAGATTGTCAATAGTTTTGTAGATGTCACAGTACAAATGAACTTTAAATTGATCCTTTTCACCTTCAAAACAGGAGACAGGATAAGAACGGCCATACTGGGTCAGATCAACGTCTAGCCTAGAATCCTGTGTCTAACCTAGCATCCTGTGTCTAGCCTAGCAGCCTGTCTTTTGAAAGTGGCCAGTGCAAGATGCTTGAGAGGGAATGAACAGCACATGGCAATTTTTGAGTGATCCATCCCCTCTTTCCTGTCCAAGCATCTGGCAATCAGAGGCTTAGGGACACCCAGAACATGGGGTTGCATCCATCACCATGCTTGTCTAAAAGCATTTATCCCTTAATATATAAAGTAGAGGTAATTATATGGCATTTTATATTTTAACCATACCTTTTATTCTTTATATGTAAGCCAAGTTAGTATCCTCCATAGAGTAAAACTTGCAAATCAAAATGTCAGTGCAAACAGCATTATGGATAATGTTATGCTGTCTTAGAGCTAACATCTGATTAGTATCAGAAGCTGCCAGCTAAGGAATTCTACATTTGAGTTGCTAAGGCTAAAACAGGAGCCAGAGACATGTGGTTCACCTTTCTTGGGACTTATCCAAGAGATGTAGTTGCCTAATTAACTATCACTTTCTCTTAAGGAATGACACTTTTTCTGGATAAGACAGTCACTCTACCTAACTTATAAGCTCAGACAAGCTCAACAAAACAATGTGCCAAAGTACTAGAGATGCATTGTAAATATGCTTTATAATGACAATTTGCTTTACAATATATATTATTTGGAAATGACCATAATAAGCTGTTTAGATTTCAGTTATTTTCCTCCAGTGTATTAAGCAATTTGAAGGGAGAAATAAGAAGACAATTCTAAAATAAAATGGTTTATGGCTTACTCTTTTATATTTTTATATGCTTTCTCCAATTGAATAGATGTAACAATCATCCCAAAAATGTTTGCTTAAAAAATTGAGTCAGTACATGTAGACAATACATTTTACCCATTCTTCTGTTCTAAATGAGGGGAAACAACTCTGATGGATTTAAAACTGGTGAATACAAAAGAGAAGCATTCAATGAATGTATTATACATAATTATTATTACCCATTTTACTTACACATTGTTGAATGTATTGAAGTAAGATAATGTGGGCTTATCTACAGAGAAGTTAATGTTACAAAGGTGTAAAGTCCCCAGGTGATCCCCGGCTCCATGTTGCAAAGCCCCTTTGAAGTGCTGCTCCGGTGCTTCAAAGGGGCTTTGCAACAGCAGAGCTGGGGATCAGCTGGAGTCCCCAGCTGATCCCTGGCTCCTAATGCGCTATCCCTTTGAAGTGCCATTCTGGCACTTCAAAGGGGCAGCACAGCATTAATGCCAGTGATTAATGTGTTAAAAAATTAATGCGTTAATCCTGTCGTGCGTTAATCGCAGGCGTTAACGCAGGTCAATTGACAGCCCTAAAAGGAACCTTTAGTATTTCAGATACCGCTTTGTGATTACTGAAGTTCCCTAATTACTGTATATCTGACTTACTATGTCTCTCAACTGATTGATATCTGATTGTCTTCACTGGACTTATACAATGCACACACAGTGTTTCTGTCCCTTTGCGCTTTGCTCATACTGAGCCCTATGTACTGCATGGGGACCTAGGCAACCAACTATTTGTTGTTTTAGCCATATATTTTTAAGAATAAAGTCCTGATCCTTGGGCACTTACACAATGCTCAGAGCATATGTCATGGGACTGCATGCAAAGCTAATTGATTTCACTTGAACTACCATGATCTTGGTCTTGCTCTTTGCACTCCTGAGATGAAAGGCAGGTCTAACTGATGCCAAACTATAATGATATACGAGGACAAAACTGTAGCCCATGATCACCAAGCATAGGGGCATCCTAGCCAAACCCCCTTTTCACTTACCTTGTCCCAGACCCCAACCTTTTCCAAGTTACTCTGCCAGCAAGGAAAATGTATGTACTACAAGCTCCTGTGTCATCTGTGTAGACAGAGGGGTCCAATATCCAGGCTGGTCAGAGCGTAGCTACTTCTAACAGAATCCTTGGGGGTGGAAAGACAAACTTTTTTTAACATTTTACCAACAGTTGTACTGCTTGTAATAATTATCAGGTGTTAGTGAACTGAAATGGAAGCCACTGCATGCTTATCCTTACATTAGGGGGATCCTTCCTGAAGCCAAAGTATGCTAGTGGTATAATGCTAAGCAGTCATACCATCCCCAGTGATCTAACCAGGTGTACAAACACAGTCAGCCCAATTACTTGATATCTTTAGGCAAGTTGTTTTGTCTTTTTAACTTCAACTTTGTAGAATCTAGTACTAAAACGTTGTTCTGGACTCTTGAGAGAGAAGGGGGGAGAATGTTTCTAGGCGCAACTCATGTAAATCCTGTCAGAACAAGTTATTAAGCATTTATGTATGTTAAAAACCCCAAGTCTCCTTATATCTGACACCTACCCATTATTCAATAATTTCCCTACAGCTCATTGAGGCTACATCCCTGTTATTGTCATAAGTTACTGGCTCCTTTGCCAACTTGCTGTAAATCACATCCATCCTCAGAAAAGTTTGAGTACCATTGTCATGATAATTTCTCCTGTTCCTTATAAACTGGATCCAGCAATTAACGGTATTAATTAATTTTCTCCTGAATTTTACAGATGGAACAGAACATTAGACTATACCTTTATTTTTAAGTATCTATATATCTTACAATGTGGATCTAGCTCTATCCACAGATGTATCTTTTTCATCTTTGCTTTTAACACAACATACATAATACAAAGGAACCACAGAAGTACAGAAGGATACTAATAACTGTGTTTAGTAAACATACATATGGCTTAGCTACAAAAAACACACAATTGGTCTCGCACTTCTCTGGTGGGAGGGCCTCTAAAATATAGCAGACAAAGAGATACATTAGAGGTATCAAAAACTATTTAAAAGGATGCTATCTGATCCCTATGCACTACAATAGCTTTATCTTGACATGATTTTAACACTGGCGTTATTCCACTTAGTCTTGCACACTCATTTTTTTCATAACTGAACTGAAATAAAATATTAAGATAAAAACAGCACAAAGCAGAAAACAAAATAAGGAACAAACAAGACCTTGGGAGCTCCCCGTTCAAGTTAATGGAAAAAGTCTGGTGGATTTTACCTGGGGTAAGATATTGACCTTTATTTGTAAATCACATCCCTTTCCACCATTCTTCATGTCTCTTTTAATTTCACTTTTATATTGTAAGCTTTTGTGGTCAAGAATGTTTATTCCTACATGTTTGTACAGCACCTAGCACATTTTGTGTCACCTACTCAGTGCAGAACAGCCATAAATCATCAGCTGTGCAGATGTGCCTCAGATAAAAAAAATGAGGACACAAAGACAGATGTTTGCCACAAGCTGTGTACATTGATTTGTTTTCCATTTGAATTAATGTTTGTTTTTTCCTTGAAATTCTTGACTTAATTAAATTCTTCTCATTCTGCAAATATGTTAGAGCAATTTGTCTTTTCTTTTGTTGTTTCTTTGCTTATGTTAAATAGTCAACTTGTTCATACAAAACAGTGATATGCACTACGAATCAATGGAACAATCCCTTAAATCATAAGCTCTTTTAAATACTCCATGCAAATAAATAAGGCTGTTTATTTTCTTGTTCAAATATTTAAATAAATATTTTCATTTGAAAGTGATTAATAGTAATTGATCCCAGGAGTTGTAGATGTGGACTATTATTAAAATAATGGGATATAATTTATTGATATTACTATGTTTATAAATTTCTTGCTCTGAACCAGTTACTTAAGGAATGATTGTGTACACTTGCATTATACTAGTTATATTATTTTGACACGCAAATCATGGAAATAAAACGTGTGTGGATGTGTATATAACATACAATTAATGTTTAAAAAAACATAGATGTGATCATGTAATTAACAACAGTCATAATACATATTCACAAGAGAGGTGAATTAAGGTTTCACAGGCTACCGTATTTTTGATGTTTTCTAACTTTTGAGTGCTTAACTTTGCAGTATTGACAGTCTTCTATTATCCTTTTTAATGGAATTGCCTTGTTTGTTTGGTTTTTAAGCAACCAAACTGAGAAAGCAGAAATATCATCATATGATATCTGACATAGGGCCAAAAAGGATCTCTTGGGTTATCAACTCCAGTCCCCTACAGTTTAAGACTAAATCATATGGATGCCCCCTGAATGAAACATCAGTGAGTTTAAAACCTTCAAACCCACAACACAGCACTTCTTGAGCTAATGCAGCAACTGATAACATGTTTAGTGTCTGGCGTATGGATACTGAAGGCTAATTAGACACACATTTTGGTAGAGAATTTTGGCGATCAGAAATACTGGGTTCTATTCCAAATTTTGAAGGCGTGTGAAGGAGTAATGACAAATAGAATAGCCATGCACATGGATTTGACACATTCTTCCCCAGTAGGTCTCCTTTTGAGCCTTGTTCCCCTCTTTTCTTCATCCTCCAGGTGACTTATTCTTCTCTACACTTTTTAGAAGTAGGTGGCGAGAGGATTGAAAGCAGAAGACACAATATCTGCATTTGCACTATATCCGTTGCAAAAAGGGATCCATAGATAGGAGCACATTTTCAGATAGGTTTGTGTTTATATGTTCATGCCACTTCCCTATGAGTAGCTTACCTATGTGGGTGGGTTTCTAAATCACACTTATAATTATGGTAAGTTAAACACAACAAGTTTCCAGGGAACAATTTGAAAACAAACATATTTGTTTGGGGAGGGCCAGAATATATTTCAGATATTTCATTTATCTCTCAAAATGATTAGGGAAAGAAAGCTGGGCTTTTAATACTACCATTATAATTATTTATAACACAGTAATATCTACAGCTCCAAAGAAGGTAGAGGCCTCACTGTTTTAACCACTATTCAGATACAGAGTAAGAACATCCCTGTTTCAAAGAGAAAACAATCTAACTAGACAAGGCATAGAGTTACTGAGGTAATAATTCAGTAAGGGCGTGTCTACACAGCAGGGCTTAACTGCTATGCAAATTTAGCTATGTCAGTTGCATAGCTTATTTCAAAATAGCTTATTTTGAGTTTTGGTGCTGTCTACACAGCATTTATATTGAAATAGAGCACTCTTCCTCTGACTTCCCTACTCCTCATAAGAAGTCTGAGAAAGAAGTCCTCCAGCTTGACAGCATTTTGATATTATATCATGTGACAGGGCAGGTTAAAGGGCTTGATAGAAGGGGAGAAAGGCAGCTCTGGAAAAAACCCATCAAACAACCCTCATTAATGAAGAGAAGCTGAGGCAGGATGGCTAAAAATCAACTAAGGACCAGGTGAGCTGACTTCAGGCTGCCACAGAACCTCTTTAAAAAGCTTCCCAGTGGGGGAAGGTGAGGGAGAGTGGAGGTGGAGAGGAACTAACAATTGATAAGGAGAATCAGAGGAGCAGAACAACATCAGTACTGCCAAAGGGTGCAGGGGGAGGTGAGGGGCTCTGAGACAGGGAGTGTTTGGAGGCTCCCTTCCCCCCAGGTGGCGAGAAACTTCAACTGGTGGCTGATAAGGACTGTTTACTTAGCCTCAACTGGCCAGGGCATTAACCCCAACACCCTTTTGTTTTGCCAAGGGACAGAAGGCCAAACGCTGAGAAAAAGCAAGTGGGACTTGTACCGCAACCCCTAAACTGCAGGATAGTGTGTGGAACAGGTGTCTAGGACCTCGGAGTGGGACTGACCCTATCACAGTTGAAATAGTCTGCATCTACACAGCCAGCAGTTATGTTATTTCGAATAATCCCAATTGGTCTGGGGATTATAGTCCCTCTTCCTTCCCATTGTTTTCTCTTTGACTATCTTATCTGAGGAGGATTGTCAGCCTGCTAACTCCTTTGTTACTCCTATAGAAGTAACCTCAGAAGTGAATATGTCTGTTTTCCTCTAGTCCAGTGTGCTGGTTTCTCCTGGAGGCATTCAGATGAGCTGCTTTCTCCATGGTGGAGAACCAGAGTACTCTAATGTCTCTGCTATGCTTGGGTATTCTGCCTCTTTACAAGAAAAAAGCTATTTTGAAGATACATTTCAAGTTAGTCTTCCGACCCAGCAAGTGTGCCATTTTGGGGGGGGAAAGGGGAAGGAGCTACAGCCACATGTACTAGGACATTGTTTGCTCTTCTTCTCTTTCCCCTCAGTATACAGTATACAGCTAGTATTACCTACACCTCTTCCCCTCCCCTTACCAGCAAGGATTGAAAGGAATGCATGTTAGCTGTGTACTTTCCTCTCACTCTTAGTCTGTATTCATGGTCGTCGGGTTTTCTAGGCAAAGGGAGCCTCTGCCTACCCAAAGCTGGAGCTGAGATGGCCCCCGTTCCTCACCTCCCTGCCTCCAGCTTGCACATGCGGATGCTGTGGAATTTTGTTAGCATGATTCAGGCAGGGTCCAGGGCGGCTGTGAAAGCAGAGGAGTGGGAAGTCTCCTCAGCCGCTCACCCCTCAACCTGCCTGGAACATACACAAGGCTCGAATTACAGTCACGTAAGCTCTCCCTGCTGCTGAAGAATTCTCCAGCACACTGGTGGAGGACTACAAGCTCTGCTCTGAAGAGACCATCTCACCCAGCTTGCTGTGTCCCTGCTGCTCTGTGCAAGTTTAGCTTCCTCCCTGCTTGGGCCCTCACCCTTCGAGTCCCCCTCCCTGCACTTTGGCCCAGGATGGGCAAAGTGGGCTTTCTCCTTGATGTCCCACCTTCTCCTCCTTTGCCCTCTCCCTGCTTAGTTGTCTTCCCCCTTTGCTAGTGTTTGGCATGGTGGTGGGTTTGGTTTCACTTTCCCAGTCCAGTTGCTACTAAGCCCTCTGCTGTGGGCTCTCCTCCACGTGCCCTCTTCCCACATGTGCTCCCCCTCCCCCTCGCTAGTCCCCTTTGCTAGTGTGTGGAGTGATAGTGGTGAGGGGTGTTGCCTAGCCCAACGAGTCATGTAGAGATAGCAGCCCAGTCCCCTCCCCTTCTTGTCCTCTCACCACATGCTTCCTGTTTTCTGTGCCTTGCATTGTAGTGTGTCTGTGTGTGTGGCGGGGGGGAGGGGTGGGAGGAGATGAGGGAAGAAGGTAGATGAGGAGGTGAGGGGAAAAGGCAATAGGGAAGGAATGGGGAGTGAGGGGAAACAGGGGAGGGGGATGGAAAAGAAAGGGGATGAGGAATCAAGTGTGGGGGAGCAGGTGTCCAGCATGCAATGTCCCCTCAGCAGCAGCTGAGGCTCCCTGGTTAAGCAGGCCCATCTAATCCTCACCCTGACAAGCTCTGTTCCCTTAGACCTGGACACATCGCATAAGCTCCCCACACCACTGAGCCCAACAAGTTGCACCTGGATCCCCTATCATATGAAGTTCCACTTCCCCAGCACCTGGACACCACACTGAGCCCCACCTCCCCCAAACTCCTCCACAGAGCTCAACCAGAGTCCCATTGCCCCTACACCAAAACCCCACAATAAGCCCCTGCACATCTAGATCTCGCACTGAGCCATCCACACCCAGACTGCCCCACATCTGGATTCCCTCACAATAACTCCCTACACACTTGGATCATGTTGAACTGAGGCTGTCCAGCCACACCTGGTATGCCTGGCACAGGGGGGCAGAGCCAGCCCTTATACTGTGTCAGGGTCAGATGCAGCCCCACTGCCGAGTTCCTGTGCTGGGGGAAGCTGGGGTTTCAGGGTGATCTCTCCATCTCAGTGCAGCCAGTAGTCTGTACTCCCCTCTGCTAGAAATGTGAAGATCGGGGTTTTCTTAATGGCCTTCCTATCTCAAGGGAAGTTTTTTCCACTGATTTAAAAAAATAGTGGATACTAAATTTAATTATCCCATGCCTCAGTTTCTCCATCCAATAACAGGGGTAATAATAATACTTGCCGCCTCAAGTCTGTGTAAATTCATTGATTTTAGTTAGGTGTTTCGATGTCAGATGGAAAGTGCTGAGAAGTGCAATTTTGCCATGTATTTTTTACAATGTCAAAATCTTTCTGCATTATTCATACAGTAGCCACTGCTCTTGGATTACAGAAGAATTTCAATTTGGTATTTTACGGGATGACTCCTCCACCCATTGTGTGATGCTGTAGCAATTTATCAGAAGAGGCCACGTAGCAAGAGTAGGTCTCCACCAAGCCTCCCCCATCATCGTTTTTCAAAGGGCTAGTCAAAGACATCTTGACTTACTTTCACTTTCAAAAGAAGATATGCAAATTCGACAGTAATTTGCATATTTTCTTCCGATCGCTTTTTCGAATGAGTTTTATTTCGAAAAAGCAAGCAGTTTAGACGTGGTTCTTTCAAAACCTCCCCCCCCCCTTTTTTTCAAAAGAACCTGTAAACCTCAATTTTTGAGGAAGAAGGCTCTCTCGAAAAAGGGGATTTTTTCAAAAGAACCACGTCTAAACTGCTTGCTTTTTCGGAAAAAAACAACAACCTCTTTTGAAAAAGCGATCGGAAGAAGATATGCAAATTACTGCCGAATTTGCGTATCTTCTTTTGAAAGTGAAAGTAAATCTAGACTTACTGTCTGTGTGCTGTGGAGAGTACTGGATCATTTGTGGCAGCAAATACCCTGTGCTAGCCTATTAAATGGGCTGGGCAGAACAATAAATGGCCAGAGGAGCCCTTCACAGCTTTCCCACAAGTAAGCAGTGGCCTGAACCAGGGCAATTTTTTTTAAGTGTTCAAATTCTGTGATGGTCAGGACAGGCGGAGCACTTGGTTGGGGTGGTGGGGGTGAGGGTGGGGGAGGGCAGTGAACTTGAGCGAAGGGAGCCTGGAGAGGCAAGGATATGGAGGGAAGAAAGGAGGCAGAGGTAGGAGGGAGGTGGTGGCAAGGAAGAAAGAAGTCATTGTTAAGATAGGTCTCAACTCTTTTCACTGATTGGGAGATTATGTGTGCCTAGTAAGATCAGGGTTGGGGATTTGGTTCCTACACATTTGGGGATATTTGGGTCTGCCAATCTGATGCATAAAGCTGGCACCATCATGCAGCCTCCGTGGGACATTTTACCTTCTTGTTTCTGTGAGCTGAACAGGTGCTGTAGTTGTTAAAGCAGCAGTCAGCCTGTATTTTACTGGCATGTGCCTTGGCTATTCTTATTCATGTTCTGAGGTGCTTACTGCTGTTGACACAATCAACATAAGAAGACCTCAACTTGTTTGTGTGAAGAAATGAAAATGAGGTGACAACTTTTGCAGTCTGATTGTAGTCATTTTCTTCCCCTCATGAGGCAAATGCCAGCTGAGGGCGAGGTCTGGAACTTGAATGAGTGTGTGAAGAAAGAACAGAGATTTCTCAATTAGCTTTAACTGGTCTCGCCATTCTGTGTTCTACAAGATGAATGAGAAGAGTTCGGGACATTTGCAAGCTGCCTGCATGTCAGCTGCCTGCATGAGGGTATATAATAAACCTATGCTTGACATTTCTTATTCCCAAATGTAGTGATGTTAATTAAGTACCCTCTGCATGTCTAGCACATGGTACAAAACATGCAGCATGTTGTTGAGAAAGAAATTGCAGAAAAGTAGAGGGTTTTTTTCAGAATAATTTGCTTGGGTTCAGGGGACAAGCAGGCAGTGAGCAGGGACACAGGATGCTCAGGGAAGAGAGGAGGGAGACAGGGGAAGGATCTGGGATGAGAAGCTACTGCCTCCCCAAGTGAAAGCTTCATTAACCGCCCCTGTCTGTATGGGTATGTCTACACTAGCCACCCTAGTTTGAACTAGGGTGGCTAATGTAAGCATTCGAACTTGCAAATGAAGCCCGGGATCTAAATATCCCGGGCTTCATTTGCATGTTCCCGGGCACCGCCATTTTTAAATGCCCCGTAGGTCGAACTCCCTGCCCGCGGCTACACGCGGCATGGACTAGGTAGTTCGAACTAAAGCCCCTAATTCGGACTATTGTTACTCCTCATTGCAGGAGGAGTAACGGTAGTCCGAATTAGGGGCTTTAGTTCAAACTACCTAGTCCATGCCGCGTGTAGCCGCGGGCAGGGAGTTCGACCTACGGGGCATTTAAAAATGGCGGTGCCCGGGAACATGCAAATGAAGCCTGGGATATTTAGATCCCGGGCTTCATTTTTCAAGTTCGAATGCCTACATTAGCCACCCTAGTTCGAACTAGGGTGGCTAGTGTAGACATACCCTATGTGAACAGTGAATAGGAAGAGGAACAAGCTGCATCCTGGTCCTGTATGCACAACTTTACCTCTTCCCCTTGCCCTCCTTGCTACCCAGATAGATTTGCAGATTTTAAGGAACAATCATGGCCATCAAGTCTGACCTCCCATACTGCACATTTAAGGCCCCTTGTAATAGGCTCAACCTGTGGCTGAACTACTGAAGTCCTCAAATCATGATTTGAGGTATAGGAGAGAATGTATCATATACACTGGTGTATGGAACACAGTTTTACACACATGTAAATATTCTTTAAGTCACTGGTTTTGGTTGAAATACTAGAAGTTTGGTAAAACAATGACAGCTAGTCAAAATTTTCAGAATTTTATGTTTTACAATACTTTGAATGTTGAGAAATAAAAAAGGGAAGAAGCAGGGTGAAATGTGAACAAGATAATATGCATGGCTCCAGGTGGGTATGCTTCCCTTATATAACTTTCTCCTTCTCTTTCCCTTTGCAACATATGAGTCTACTTGATGTTATTGAAGTTAGCAATCCAATTATTTGAAAAAAAGTCACATCCAAAGCCTATATGTGCTGTTTTATTGAACAATGTGAGCTCTGAGGATATCGTGACTCAATGTAATGAGGGATGTGTTGTTTTTGCCTTATTAGTAAGACCATCTTTGTCCTTTCTGTAGTTGGAAATATTTTCTGGTCCCATTGTTTTGTGTCGGTATTGGTTTGTAGCATAAAAGGCTGCTTCTGATATGATTCACCAATCACTTGCATGCAAAACAATATAGAAAAGAAAATATGAGTACACAAAATGGAGGAATAATTGCATTGAAATAACATATTACGATCAATTTAAACAAGTATAGGTGGAAATTAGGAATCTTTGCAAACAATAACAAATGCCCTGATTCAACATGGTACTGCCTTCATCAAGTCCCTGTCTTATGTTAAGCTTGTAAATCATATCAATGGCCTCAGTGTAATTATTCATATGCTTAAAATTGGACATATGCTATAGTTGTATTGAGAACTTAATGCCTAAATGTGCATGGAATTGTAAGTCCGGGAAGGGAGAATTTATCAGTATGCAAATTAACAGGAAATATATTTTTCATGTGTTTTTTTAATCACGTATTAATTTGCATATGTAATTCCTTAAGTTTTCATGGACCATGATGCTATTGAATGCACAGTTAGGTACTCAGGTATGCATGCAAATACTCCCTATTTTACAGTCATCCAGTCACTTTGGTACTATTATGAGATTTTGCTCTACTTCAGCTAGAAATCGTGACATGCTTGAATTTAAAAATGGAAATTTACTTTTTGATTTTTTTGTGTGAGTGAAGGAATAATTTGTTGAGTCTAAAGCTATGTTATAGACATAAATCTTTTTTTTAATTTTTATTTTGCTTATTTAGTGGATTGATAAGGGTGAAATTTTACTTCTCACTAATAAGTTCAAATATAGTAATATTGCACACAATGTTCCATAAGTATTCCTTCAGATTTTAAAATACATTTGAGCCGTCCATGCAAACAGTTGAGTGATAATTGTATTCACATGAATGAACAAGGAACCCAAATACCAAGCTCAGATGCTCAAGTATTTTCACTGGAACTGCTGTGTTTTGTATGGTATACTGCTTATAAGCAAGGCATAAAGGGAATATCTCCCCTGGTGTTCCCAAAATCTTTAGCTATGTCTCTGGCACAGAAGCAAGAAAATAATGAAAGAAAGGATATCTCAGTAGTTAGGGCACTAGCTGAATACTTGAAAGATAAGCTTCAATTGCCTATTTTTTCACAGACTTCCTGTGCAAACTTTGGCAAGTCATCTAGTCCCCCGGGCCAGATTTTTTAAAGATGTTTAGGCACCTAACTCTCATTGTAATCAGTGTGAAATATGCTCTTAAATATCCTAAAAAACTTGAGCCTGAGCCATAGTAACCCATCTATGAAATGTGGAGAATAGTACTTTACCATAGGACTGGAGAATACTAAAAATAATGCCTATATTTTTAAAAGATTAAAAATGTGACAGACTAGCCAACTAGAGATGGGAGGTTAGTCTGACCTCAATAGTATGCAATGATTTTGAGCAAGCTTTGAAGGAAAGAACAACTGCAGAAGGGAGGAAAATGGGATAAAATGCAAATATTTTTATTAAAGGTAAAGTGTGCCACACTACTCTCATATTTTTTATATGTGATTTTTAGACAACAGAAATATAATCTTTTTGGAGTGCAGTACAGCTTTTGACAAGCTACTTCCTGGGCACTTCTTAAACTAGAGAAGATGGGGTTTAATGACAGGAATTGTAAGGACCTGGCAAAAGGAAAGACAATAATGGGTTGTATAGAAAGGGGACTGTTGGGCTGGTGGCATGTGACTAGTAGAGTTCCTACAGCATCAGTCTTGGGACTGATATTATTTAATATTTTTGTTAACGTACCTCGCACAAAAAGTAAGAGAGGATTAAAATATTTTACAGGAAGAACTGGATGATCAGTGGACTGGACAAATAGGAATGGGATGAAATTTTAACAGTACAAAGTGCAAGGTCTTTAGGGAGTAATAACAAGAATGCATGGAAGAAGCTAGGTGCTCATCACTTTGCAATGATATAGGAGAAAGGGAATATCTCCCCTGGTGTTCCCAAAATCTTTAGCTATGTCTCTGGCACAGAAGCAAGAAAATAATGAAAGAAAGGATATCTCAGTAGTTAGGGCACTAGCTGAATACTTGAAAGATAAGCTTCAATTGCCTATTTTTTTATAAAAATATTTGCATTTTATTTGCAATGATATAGGAGAAAGAAAGAAAAGGAAAATGCTATCATAGGATAAATTAGGTAAAGTATTTCCATTAGAATAAGGAAGTATTTTCATACTACAAGACAAGATAAAGGGCTTATGTCATGGCTGTTTCCCACTCTGGCACTCTGAGTGCAGAAGGTGGGGGCCTGCAAAAGGCCTTAAATACCTTGCCTCTATAGGCTTCTGCTTAAAAAAACTCCCCCAAATTACAGATTTTCTGTGTTTGGGAGACAGGCTGCCACCATCAAGTGAATTAAGAAAAACCCTGAAAACCAGGAAGAAACACTTGAACTTGTTCCCAATGGGTACCTGAAGCTCTTCTGCCACAAGAGATCTTGAAAAAAGGATAAAAAAACACAGAAAACAAACTGTGTTTCTGATAGCTGACCTCGCAGGCAGGCACACACACACAGACCTCATGTTACCTTCCAGGACACAAGAATCAAATCATCACCTTCAAAAGGTGATTTATCAACAAAACAAAAAAAAGGTATACTTGATAAAGCATACTTGGTTGCTAGGTGTTACAGAGCAACTAAGAAAAGAACATATCTAAACACAAAGAAACACTGTCTCTTTGGGCTGCAGTTTAGATATGGTGAATGGGGGAGGGAGGCCACATGGAATTCATACAGAGAAGTTTAACCAAACAGCAAAATAAAGAAAAATACTATGATTGTGACTAAACATACATTCCTCTCTCTACTCACGATTTGTACTGATCTGTATTTAAAGGCCCAGTCCATTCCAATGCCCAATATATCTTGTCGGCAGGGTAATTCCATTTGATTACTCCATCTTGCTTCCTTCAGCTGCTAACTTAGAACTCACACAAAGGAACAGCAGCCAAGTGTCTATATTCAGTTTAAATTTTAACAGTCTTTTCCATTGGCTTTCCTGGCTTTCTGCCAACACTCCCTAGCTACCTGACTTTAACCCTTTAGTCACCGGGTGCTGGTCAGCACTCTTCCTATCCATCACATCTTCCTATCCATCTCATTCCATCAAAGGAATAGCTTATTTTGAAAGAGTTATTTCTGGAGTTACTATTTCTAAATAAGTTATTTCAAAATAATTTCCTACTGTAACCATATCCTAAGCATATTGGGGCTGAGAGTGAGTGAAGAACTATGTAATGCTACATCTAGACTGCAAGATACTTTCGAAAAAGCCTCTTTCGAAAAAGAGCGTCTAGACTACAACCAGTACTTTCGAAAAAGCAAGCCACTTTTTCGAAAGAGCACCCAGGCAGTCTGGATGCTTTTTTTTTGAAAAAGCACAGTTTGCATTACATAGAGCCTTTTTTCAAAAGAGCACTTAGGAAAAAAGGCATTCTTCCTCATAAAACGAGGTTTTCACAGTTGAAAAAACTGCCGCATTCTTTCGATTTACTTTTGAAAGAATGCGGCAGCAGTCTAGATGCAGGGGAAGTTTTTTTTTTTAAAAAGGCCACTTTTTTCGAAAAAACCATGTAGGCTAGACACACCCTAAGATACAGGTCAATGTTAGCATAAGAAAAAAATCAGTATGAATTTGATACCCGTTTGAATACATAGGAAATTGAAAGCAGATTTCTCACAAGAGTGAAATTCCGCAGTAGCCTTCCAGACAAACATTCTAACTGGATTAAAAATGGCAGGGCCAGCTCTAGAGAGTGCAGGGCCTCATTCCGGGGCGGGGCCGCACATGCGCAGGGCCCCTGGTGGCACAGCGCATGCGTCGCGTGCCCAGGGCATGACGCATGTGCCGTGCGTCCCGGACATCATGACGCATGTGCCATGTGTCCCGGACATCACGACGCATGCACCGTGCACCTGGGGGGGCCCTGCGCAAGCGTCGTGCTCCCGGTGCACAGCGCATGCGTCACTCACCTGGGTGCGGGGCCGCCTCAGGTGCAGGGCCCCACGCCGGCGAATCGGGCGAATCGGCCTAAGGCCGGCCCTGAAAAATGGTGCCTGATTAATTGATGAACAGATTATATGACAAGGTTGTCTGTGATAGTAGAGGATTGCACTTGTTGATCCAGTCGTTCTCTTCCACTGTGACAACCTTTGTTCCTAATTACAGTCCTATTTCATAGGGGTTGTTGTGAGGACAAATACATTAAAGATTATGAAGCACTTACATGTGTACAAGTGACCCGTGGGATTAGTTCCTTCTCATACTTTAAGTCGAAGCAATTCAATAACCTAGAGTATGTCTACATTTCACGCTTATTTTGAAATAAGTTATTCAAGAAGAAATACTCCGAAATAGCTTATTTCGAAATAGCACACCTACACTACAGGGAAGCCTCAAAATTAGTCCGAGGCAGGCTTCCATAATGTGGACGTGCTACCTTGATTTAGAGCCTCAGGAACAAATGGGGAGTAATTATTTTGAATGGTCCTGGGGAGGAGCTGTTTTGAAATAGCAGCAGTGGAGCATCCACACTACAGCTATTCCAAAATAGCTATTTCAGAATAGGCGTTTTTCCTTGTGGAATGAGGTTTACAGAAATCAGAATAAGCCATCCATTATTTCAAATTTATTTCAGAAGAGCGGTTTTGCTGTGTAGATGCCTGCATTGTTATTTCAGAATAACTGCCATTATTCCAAAATAATGCTTCTGTGTAGATACACCCCTAGAGTATGATTACATCCTTCAGCTAAATCTTTGAATGCACAAAAGATTCAAAACCCAAATGGTTTCTTTAAGCTCTCTGAGAACCTTACCATTATCCTTTCGCCATAAACAGCATTTTACTATGTATTCATATTTATTTTTTCTTTCTCTGAACAAGATTCTATTCCATGACAGTCCTTGATATTTCACTCCATGATGTTAAGAGGGCAATTGATCCTGTAATTCACTGTATCTGGGAAAACTCCTACTCCCATGCAGACTTCCATTGACTTCAGAGAATGTTATCTTACAACTCCATTCAAGCCTTGGGCTGTCTGTACAGACTCACATGCAGGATTGGGACATACATTTTCATAATAACAGGAGTTTGTTGAGTGCTTTGCAAGGTTCAGATTTATTGTTACCTGATGCTTCTTCCCTTTTTCTCCACTAATTCCTACATGATCAAAGAATTTAGCAGGTTATAGAGTCACAATATTCCTACAGAATTGTCTTTGTTTATCCCTATCATATCACAGTCAGTTTATGATTCTGACTGTAATTGTTTGAACCAGTTTTCTTGGTGCTGAAATAAGACCCACTGGCCTTTGTTTTCTATCATTGTCCTAATGAGTAACAATTGCTATTAGTTCATTTTCTGGTGAGATAGCTGATTTTAGTGAATATTTTTATTTTTGTGTAAGTGCTCCTGTTTCAGTCTTACATTTTTTCAGAACCCAGGGCTATATGCCATCCTACTCACTTCTTACTCTTCAGTTTGGTAGTTTCCTCTAGCACTTTGTATTTCATATCACAGTCTGAGAGAGCACATGGTTTTACAGGGTGGCACCATGGAAGGCATCCTGACATTCTCAGTCTATGGTGAAGGCTCATATCAGAAAATTATCAAGATTCTTTGCAGTGCCCCTATGTTCCTTAACTGGTGCCTTCACTCCCAGACATTACAGCAGACCTTTTTCTGTTATCAGTTTCATGTTGCTAATATGTTTTAAAAGTCTTATTTGTTCTTATGAACAAGGCTATATACTCTGAAATGCCTTATGGAGTCCTCCTAATTGCATTTAACTTTTTACCTGCCATAGATTCTGTACCTTCCTATTAGATGTATTAGATGTTTTCTAAAGAGAGCTCTTTAGTTGGATAACTTCTTGAACATTTCTGCTTACACAGCCTGAGCCAGACCTTCAGCCCTTATTAAGGTCCCTTTCTGTTATTCTTACAGTGTAAGAGAGAATTAAAACTGGGGATTCCTAGTTGGAAGAATCTGAATCAGGATAAGTCACTTTTACTCAGAGGGTATGCACTGCAGTTTTTCTGGAAAAATGGCCTTCTTTCTGGAAAAACTACACTTATATCCACACTGAAATTACATTCTTTCAACAGAAAGTCAAAACAATGCAGGGTTTTTTCCAACAGCGGTAAACCTCTTTCTATGAGGAAGAAGCCTTTTTCCGGAAGAGCTCTTTCAGAAAAAGGTGTGTGTGGCTGTGGAAGAGGGTTTTTGTTTTGTTTTTTTTCAAAAGAAAAGGCCTCCAGGAAAAAGCACAGGTGCCTTAGTGGCAACTCCATCCATAGTAATCACAATTGACATGTGAGATAGCATCCAATCAATGTGGACGCTATCTTTCGAAAAAGCAGATCGCTTTTTCGATGCACTTTTGCTGTGTGGACACTCTCTTTTGAAAGAAGTTTTTCTGGAAGATCTCTTCCGGAAAAGCTTCTTCTGAAAGAAGCCTGTGGTCTAGACGTAGACAGAGTGAATTATTATCATAGCTGGGATTGAAACTTCCAGTACCCTGGCTCACAGTTCCACTACTCTGAGGCTCAGTCACCAGTGAAAACTCATTTTAGCAGGATGATTATATATGATCATACTACCTTCAGACAAAATGAAAATTCACTTTCCATAGAGGAATAAATAAAATTCTATACAAAAGAATACCGATCTTTCCTTTTCAGATAGCAAAGAGGAAGAATTAGAACACAGAAAGTGACACTTATACTATCTTTGTTGCAAGACAGTCAAACACATAGTGATATGTACAATGTAGATAGTAAAATGGTGCATCTCAAGGTTCACTCCTCTGCCAAAAATGTTAATCATGACCTGCACAAAAAATGTGGTTCTAGGTTTTTGGGAGTTTTTTAACTTTATTTTGGACATCAAGCTAGACCGATATATACTGTCATGTTCATTATTTCAGATCTCATTCTTCAAACCAATTATACAGTGAGACACAGTGTGTTAATGATATGGACACATAGGGAATAGAACAAGATCAACAAATATAATTTCATTTGTGAGTTAATGAGGATTTGAACTTGGATCTCCAGAGACAAAAGGCAAAGGAACTGGCACCCTGTAATAATTAATATGTTGAATAAAGGTATTCCCATACCACAAAACAAAAGTCTGTATAATTATGTGGTACATGTTTTGTCTATACCTGTAATAGTTGTGATAGACTACATTTTAAAAAAATGCAAGGAACAGATTATAAACTTCCACAGTTTATATACACTTGCCAACTGGATTTGATCATGATAAAAATCTACAATGACACTGCATATCAGAAAGAAATGTTTAGCTAGCATAATCACTAAGCTCTCCACCCCCCGCACACCTGCTAATTAATTATTTCAGTACCTTGAATACCCATTATAAGGACACTGACAGCAAAGTATGTAGCTATATGTAAGAATGATTTGATATAGGAAACAATACTGCCAAATAGAAGCAATCAGCATTGAATTATGTGGTAGAACAACATGATTTCATATATCTCCTATTATAGCTTTTCTCTTTACTCAGAAAATAAGTTGAAATGGCCTTCTGTTTCTGGTCTAGGAAGCATAAAAACGTAAGAGCAGAAGAATGGCCATATTGAGTGAAACCAATAGTCCATCTATACAGTGTCCTATCTGCTGATGGTGACCAATGCTAGGTGCCCCAGAGGCAAACAGATGCTAGAGCCGTGGTCACCAACCCGTCAATCTCGATTGACTGGTATATCCAGAAACCCCAACCAGTCGATCGCTAGGCGTTTGGGACCCCCCCGCATTTTCCCCCACCCCAAAGAAGCCCCGCTACCTACCTCCAGCAACGAGGGAGGTAGTGTCAGCTTCCTGCAGGGTGGACGGAAGTCCAGCAGCTGCACGCCACTTCCGGGGTTTAAGGAAGTGCGCAGGCTGCTCCCCCTACCCCAAACAGCCGGCGCCTTACCGCAAAGCAGGTCTGTGGCACACCAGGGACTCTCTGCGCGGGGCGGGGGAGGTAGGAGTCCCCAGAGGAGGCGCATGCCAGGGCTTCCCTTCTCCATGTGGGGGGGAGGGGTTAGAAATCCTGAGAAGAGGCGTACGACTGAGCTTCCCTACTCTACAGGGGGGAGGAGGAAGGAATCCCCAGAGGAGGCGCGCTCTGGGGCGTCCCTCCTCCACGTGGGTGGGGGGTTAGAAGTCCTGAGAAGAGGCGCGCGACCAGACTTCCCTCCTCTGGGGGGGAGGAGTCCCTGGAGGAGGCATGTGCTGGGGACTCCCTGTCCCCTGCAGCAGAACCCACTGGCACCCTGTCCCCACTGGCACCCTGTCCCCTGACCCCTGCCACTGGCACCCTGTTCCCACTGGCACCCCATCCCCTGCCGCAGAACCCTGTCCCCTGCCACAGAACCCACTGGCACCCTGACCCCTGTGCCAGCACCCACTAGCACCCTTCCCCAGTACCATGTCCTCTGCTCCCACCACCACAGTTGGGGCCACATTAGTGAGGTTTGGGTGGGGGGTGTTGGAGGAGTTATTTTTTTGCATCTCACTTGTGTGGCCCCAACTGACTTGTCTGTGGGTCAGTGACCCCTGATTCAAAACAGGTTCCCCACGCTTCTCATAAATAAAGACAATGCTGAAACTTTTTGTGTTTGACATAATATTTTATTTAAAAATGAAGCCTGGCCAACAAACCCCCACTGGGGCCAAGCCCCCATCTGTCCGCAGCATTATAACACTCCTGTACCTCCCCTCCCCAGGACCCAAGATCTGAGCCTATCATACACTGGAACCCCCTATCCTGAGCCTCTCACATCCCCAAACTCCTGCAGCCCCACATCCTCAGTCTTCTGCCACAACACTCCTGCACCATCCACCCACCTGCAAATCTGCACCATCCACACACTGCCCATCTTATTCCCAACCTCCCTGCCCTGAGCCCCTCACATACTCCAACCCAAACTCCTGAACCCTCACATCCACAAGCATGTGGCTTGCTCAGTACCCCAACCCCAACACTCCTCATCCTGGAACCCTCTCCCTGAGCCAGCATCCCCTTCTCCACCTCCTCCTGCATCCAAATTCCCTCCCAGACCTTGCACCTCTCACCCCTTCCCACACCCAAATCCCTCATTCCCACCCCAGAGCCCACACATCCTGTCTCAACCCAGTAAGGGTATGGCTAGGTTCTTCTGCTTTTTTTAGTGGAACAGCAAACATGCTCTTTCCATAACTTCTGTATTCCTCATTCCATGAGGAATAAGGGGGCTTCTGAAAGAAGGGGTTTTTCTCACATTTGGCCCAGTCTAGACAGAATCAAAAAAAAAAAGCCATACCCTGAGAGTGTATAAGGGCTGGCAATAGCAAGTGATGGAGAGGAGAAGAACAGAGAGCAGGGCTTCAAGGAGGGGTAGGGTTTTGGGGGAAGGATGGGGAGGTAGATCTTGGCTTGTTCTGACATTTAAAAAGTGACCTTGGACGTAAAAAGGTTGGAGACCACTGTGCTAGAGAAACCATCCCTGCCCATCCTATCCATTGATGGACCTATCCTCTATGAACTTATCTAGTTTTATTTTTAACCTGGTTATAGTCTTGGCCTTCACAACATCATCTGGCAAGAAGTTCCACTGGTTGACTGTGTATTGTGTGAAAAAAATACTTGTTTGTTTAAAAACTGCTATCTATTAATTACATTTGGTGACCTTTAGTGTTATGAGAAGTAAATAACACTTCCTTTTGTTTACTTTATCCGTACCATTCATGGTTTTATAAACCTCAACCATATCTCCCCTTAATAGTCCCTTTTTCAAGCTAAAAAAGTCTCAGTCTTATTAATCTCTCATCACAGGGCTGCCATTCTGTACACTTAATCATTTTTGTCCAGTTCTGAAATTTTTCCAATTACAATTTATATATTTTGGGATGGGATGCTCACATTTCAGGGGAGGGATAGCTCAGTGGTTTGAGCATTGGCTAGCTAAACCCTTGGTTATGAGTTCAAGCCTTGCAGGATCCACTTAGGAAATTTGGGACAAAATCTGTCAGGGATGGTACTTGGTCCTGCCATGAGGGCAGTGGACTAGACTCAATGACCTCTCTAGTTCTATGAGATAGGTATGTCTCAATTTATTATATTATTATTATCTGCATGCAGTATTCAAGATGTGGGGGTACCACTGATTTATACAGAGTCAATATGATATAGTCTGTCATTATCTATCCCTTCCTTAATGATTTCCAACATTCTGTTTGCTTTTGGTGATTTCTGTGGCACATTGAGTGGATTAGCATGTGGTTTTATGGAGTATAAAATCATACTGCGGTATATTGTCAGACACTTTTCATATATTGGTATCCCCATTTGTCTTATACCTTAAGATATTTAAAAACCTTAAAATCTTAGTAAGGCAGCATCTGAAGAAACTGAAGTGGGTGTTGTGTATCATAAGAAGCCGAAGACACAGTATTATATGACTATCCTCTAATCATGGTTGTTGGGTGTTTTGTGCCTTCCATTATTCAATGCTATTTATTCTGATTTTGTTGACAGTGCATACACACAAGTGTAGTAGGAACACTTTAAAATCTTTTTGGTGGATTGATTTTAAGCCAGAAGACCATTCTGATGATAGAATGACTCAAAATCAGGTGACATTTTCCTTATTTATAATTGACATATTCTGACACATCAACAATTTCAATCAGACTCAATATTCTTTACTTCTTGTCTTTGACTGTTGTACAATGTTGTTGTGCGCTGAAAACAGCTGCAATTTAATCCCAGAGGTAACTGAAGTGATTCTTCTAAATGTAGGTAGGAGAGGTCCATAGTTCATAAAATGTTTTTGAATTTTGGGGGAATATAAGACATTATCAAATGAGCTATCTATTAATTGCTAGTTTTAATTCGTGTCTAAACTGCTTAACAATGAAACTTCATATCTTTGCCTGGACAAAACAATAATCTACAATGTGGTGCCTTCTTTCAATATTTCACTATATTATTATATGCTTTCCTCTACTATTTGTGTCATTTTTTTCTTTGTTGTGTTCCACACTTTATTTTGACAGGAAGAGAATTAACACACATGAACTGTTGGAAAATTAAATTAAAGCAGTAAAATGTGATTTTCTTAAGTACTTTAATTTTTGCATCTGTCAAACATTTAGGGAATTTGAGAATGTTTTTTTTTTCCAATGTCAACTACACATTACAAAAATCATTATAAATGGTAAAGGTCTGTTGTCTAAACATTGTATATTTATATACCCGGGCTCAACTTGGCAAATCATAAATTCTGATTCTAGAGCATGAAAGTTTAGAAATAAATATTATTGTGTAGATGTATTTAGAAATAAATTTATTTTAAAAAGTATCCCTTGCAATGGATGGTATATGCCAGTATACTTCAGAGCACTTGGTCATCAGAGAGCAGGAACTCCTACTTTCTCTTTTGACCAGAAGGTTCTAAATATTTCTCTTAGATGAAGACCTCCCAGGGATTTTAAGAGCAGAATGGACCATTAAATCATCTACTCTGGCCTCCTAAATAGTACAACCCATTAAATATCATCTAGTTACCTCTGTATTGAACACTATAACTTATTTGACTAAAATATACCTCTGAGAAAGCCATTCGGTCTATACTAGAAAACATCAAGAGACTACTTAACATAAGAACATAAGAACGGCCGTACTGGGTCAGACCAAAGGTCCATCTAGCCCAGTAGCCTGTCTGCTGACAGTGGCCAGCACCAGGTGCCCCAGAGGGGGTGGACCAAAGACAATGATCAAGCGATTTGTCTCCTGCCATCCCTCTCCAGCTTCTGACAAACAGAGGCCAGGGACACCATTTCTATCCCCTGGCTAATAGCCTTGTATGGACCTAACCTCCATGAAATTATCTAGCTTCTCTTTAAACTCTGTTATATCCCTAGCCTTTACAGCCTCCTCTGTCCAGGAGTTCCACAGGTTGACTACACGCTGTGTGAAGAAGAACTTTCTTTTATTAGTTTTAAACCTGCTACCCATTAACTTCATTTGGTGTCCTCTAGTTCTTCTGTTATGGGAACTAATAAATAACTTTTCTTTATTCGCCCTCTCCATACCACTCATGATTTTATATACCTCTATCTTATCCCCCCTCAGTCTCCTTTTTTCTAAACTGAAAAGTCCCAGTCGTTTTAACCTTTCTTCATATGGGACCCATTCCAAACCCCTAATCATTTTAGTTGCCCTTTTCTGAACCCTTTCCAAGGCCAAAATATCTTTTTTGAGGTGAGGAGACCACATCTGTATATAGTATTCAAGATGTGGGCGAACCATAGTTTTATATAGGGGCAGTAAGATATCCTGTGTCTTATTTTCTCTCCCTTTCTTAATAATTCCTAGCATCCTATTTGCCTTTTTGACCGCCGCCGCACACTGTGTGGAAGTTTTCAGAGAACTATCCACGATAACTCCAAGATCTCTTTCCTGATTTGTCATAGCCAAATTAGCCCCCATCATACTGTATGTATAGTTGGGGTTATTTTTCCCAATGTGCATTACTTTACACTTATCCACATTAAATTTCATTTGCCATTTTGTTGCCCAGTCACTCAGTTTGGTGAGATCTTTTTGGAGTCCCTCACAGTCTGCTTCTGTCTTGACTATCCTAAACAGTTTGGTATCATCCACAAACTTTACCACCTCACTGCTTACCCCTTTCTCCAGATCATTTATGAATAAGTTGAACAGGATTGGTCCCAGGACTGACCCTTGGGGGACACCACTAGTTACCCCTCTCCATTCTGAAAATTTACCGTTTATTCCTACCCTTTGTTTCCTGTCTTTTAACCAGTTCTCAATCCATGAAAGGACCTTCCCTCTTATCCCATGACAATGTAATTTACACAAGAGCCTTTGGTGAGGGACCTTGTCAAAGGCTTTCTGAAAATCTAAGTATACTATATCTACTGGCTCCCCCTTGTCTGCATGTTTGTTAACCCCTTCAAAGAACTCTAATAGATTAGTAAGACATGATTTCCTTTTACAGAAACCATGTTGACTTTTGCCCAACAAATTATGTTTTTTTATATGCCTCACAATTTTATTCTTTACTATTGTTTCGACTAATTTGCCCGGTACTGAAGTTAGACTTACCAGTCTGTAATTGCCAGGATCGCCTCTAGAGCCCTTTTTAAATATTGGTGTCACGTTAGCTACCTTCCAGTCATTAGGTACGGAGGCCGATTTAAAGGATAGGTTACAAACCACAGATAACAGTTCAGCAATTTCCCATTTGAGTTCTTTTAGAACCCTTGGATGAATGCCATCCGGTCCCGGAGATCTGTTGACATTAAGTTTTTCTTTTGTTCCAAAACCTCCTCTAATGACACTTCAATCTGGGACAGTTCCTCAGATTCATCATCCACAAAGGATGGTGCAGATTTGGGAATCTCCCTAACATCCTCAGCCGTGAAGACTGAAGCAAAGAAATCTTTTAGTTTCTCCGCAATGGCTTTATCGTCCTTGATTGCGCCTTTTATAGTTCAATCGTCTAGGGGACCTACAGGTTTTTTAGCAGGCTTCCTGCTTCTAATGTACTTAAAATATTTTGTTATTTCTTTTTGAGTTTTTGGCTAGCTGTTCCTCAAAATCTTTTTTTGCTTTTCTTATTACATTTTTACACTTGATTTGACAGTGTTTATGTTCCTTTCTATTTATTGCACTGGGATTGGACTTCCACTTCTTAAAAGATGCCTTTTTGTCCCTCACTGCTTCTTTTACATGGTGGTTAAGCCACGGTGACTCTTTTTTAGGTCTCTTGCTATGCTTTTTAATTTGGGGTATATATTTACGTTGGGCCTCTATTATGGGGTGTCTTTAAAAAGTGTCTATGCAGCTTGCAGGGATTTGGCTCTAGTCACTGTGCCTTTTAATTTCTTTTTAGCTAACCTCCTCATTTTTGTGTAATTCCCCTTTTTGAAATTAAATGCCAGAGTTCTGGACTGCTGAGGTGTTCTTCCCATCAAACAATCAAACAATTGTACTTATCTTGGGTTTTTGTTTTTTTTTTCCCAGTAGTCAGTTTGAATTTCTCAGGTATCACTTTTTAGATACTGATTCTTGTTATGCCTTTCTCTTGCAGATTAAAAAGTCGTTTAGTACCTGGTTGGTTTTTTTCCTCTTGAAGATACCTGTTCACTGTAATCAAGTCACCTCTCAGTCTTCTTTTTGATGAACTAAACAGATTGCACTCATCTCTCATACTAAGACATTTTCTCCAGTCTTCACACCGTTGGGGGAGGGGAACACATCCTCTCACCCTCTCCAATCTCTCAATATCATTTAAAAGTATGAATTCCAAAAGTGTACACAGTATTTTAATATTGGTCTTACCCATGTCGTATAGAAAGATAAAATCATCTCCCTAGTCTGACTCCTCCTCTGCTTACAAATCAAACAATTGTATTAGCCTTCTTTCCAGAAAACCATAATGGAATCTATTGAGTTATTTGTCCACTGTGACCTGTAGATCCTTTTCAGAGTCACTGACACCATCAACCATTCTGTTTGTGTGGGCTGATTTATTTTCCCTAGACATATGCCCTGTTTCTTATTTTTCAACTGTTCAAAACTATTTTGAACGTTAGATGTTCAAAATAGTTGCCTCTTGCTTGATGCATCACTTTCAGTGCCTTTAGAACTGGACTACTGCAACACACTCTTCTGTGAAAAAATGTGAAGGCTTTATTCAGCCTTAAGATGGTGTAGCATGCAACTACTCAATATTCAGATAGGACAGAATGATGACATCATATAATGTCTGAACTTCATGGTCTCCGCTAACTGCTGTTTTGATTCCAAGTGCAGAAATAGTTTGAATGTCTCTAATCCAACAACCTCTCGTGTGGCAACATCTATGGTCCAGCATGATTTTAATTAGCCAGACATCCATTTATCCTGGGTATGGAAGTTTTTCACCATCCCATAAAGTTTGTATACAGCCACCAGTCCTGGCTCTCAGTGTTCTATGTTGTTATTTAGCTCCACTTTATCCCTAAATATCTTCTAAGAGCCCAGTAAGCTGTGGAAGTGTTAGTAATGCTGCTAGACACTATTGACCTTCTGTGGTTCGGCACATTCTCTGGTTGAGCTACAATCAGATCCCAAAGGTATCAGATTAGAGATGTTCAATTTTTATCTATCTACAATGTCCTAAATCATATAAACAATATCTATCTGAGGCACTATCTCCAACTGTAAATTTCACCCTTAGGTGTATTTAGCTAATTCCCTTTTACTTAAAAAAAAAAAAAAAAAAGATAATTAGCAGGATACCACAAATGTGTAGTCTGAGGTGCCTAAGGAAGGTTAATCTTTGAAAAGATATCACCACTGAAAATAGTCTGTTACCTCCTGGCCAAGTTCCATGTGACATCTAAGAGCTGTTTCATATTTGAGACTTTCCAATAATAGCAGCTGCTGTATTCCCCGATGTTTAAACTTCTGAATGTTATTAGACAGCTCACATTTCATCAAGGAAAATGAAAAGGTAATTAAAGATGATTGTGAAATAACTGCTTTCCATTCTTGAAAGGCTTGGTTCTGTTAAACGATGTAAACAAAGCTTAGCTATCACCTGGTGAGTCACTTTAAAATATTATTTGAAAAAAATCCAGTAAAACACTCACATACAAATTCTGTGATGAGTTGTGTACACCATTCAACTTCCCATAAGTCAACAAGCACTTTTTGTAAGATATTCTGTATTGTTCCCTATTCCTCAATGCTATAAGACATTTTTTTATTTCCTCCATATATTAAGGTGTATACACTGTTAATCCTACCATGTACTGAGCCAATAACTTGTCTAGACATTTCAATGTGAACATCGGAAGCTTCATGAGTTCTACAAAAACAATGCTGTATTACAGTAAAATCTGAAAGGAATAGTATAGTTTAAAGTGCCAGTAGTTTCTGGTTACTATAGTGATATACCAGTAATGCATTTCACAAGAGCTGCTTATTGGTGAGCAGCAGATAATAGAATTTGTTAGTGTGGATGGATAATATTAAAGTATTATAGCATGTTCAAATATGTTGGTGCTTTGGAGATGCATTGAAAGACTTTGGGATGCTTGTGGTATATGGAGAGAAAGATGGCATGATTTTTTTTTCCTGACTGATTTGTTTGGCTTATCAAGCCAAGTATAAATTCCTGTTCAACAAACTTGAGACTATTCTCATTAGGACTATCTGTATTTTTAAAAATGATGTGTATAGTCTGAGTGGTGGAGGACACAGTAGCATCACATTGAATAACGTGATTTAATGAGGTGTTTCTAAATATCAATATCTTAAATGCAGCATATTGTTGTCTAATTTAACAAAAGCTTCATTTATTTCCAGAACCTTTCCTATTAGCTGCATTTTTGTTTTAAATGCAGTTCTCCTTTAAATTCAAAGTGTGTGGTTTATGAAATCAAATAAGGAAAGAAATAACTTTAAATATATGAATATGTAAAATACATTTAAATTAAAGGCATGTTCATAAATGTGCTGGATTAATATCATGAGATCAGACTCCTCTGTGTGGAATCATTTTAGGTGAGCAACTGATATCTTGCAGTGATGAAAAGCTTATGGAATCCAGAGGGGACTTGCATATGTTATCTTGATAATAGGTATTGCTGACCTGAAATGATGGACTAGTTTAATATGGTTCACCCCAATCTAATCAGAAAATATTGAGGCTGCCATCTAGACATTGGGCCATTGCTATCTACCCTGGAGTCTGATTATCTAGGTAACTTTCAGTCCACTCATTCTAAGCCATATTTCTCTAACTTGCTGGCAAAAAGTTAAAGTTTCAAAAGCTTTGCTAAACTCAGGATCTATCATTTCCACTGCTTTCCCCATATCCAGGGCTACTTATTTCAATACAGAAGACAATAAGGTTGGTTGGGCATGACTAGTCATTGGTGAATCCATTCTGATCATCTTCTGCTCCTCCAAATGTTTCAAAATGGATTCCTTGAGGAACTGCTCTATGATTTTTCCAGGGACTGAAGTTAGACTGACCTGTCTGTAGTTCCCCAGATTCTCCTTCCCTTTATTAAATATAGGCACCATATTTGCCTTTTTCCAATCATACCAGACCTCCACTGATTGCCATGGGTTTTCAAAGGTAATAGCCAATAGCTCTGCAAACATATCAGCCAACTCTTTCAGCACCCCTGAATGCATTAGATTTGGCCCCGTGTACTTCGCCATGTCCAGGTTTTTTAATTATTAGTTAACCAGTTCTTTCTCTGAGGGCCAGGAACGTACTGGCAATCAAAATAGGCCCGGGAAATGGGTTGAGAACGGCCCTCCCCATGACGTCACCCCTGCGTGCCCCTCAAGCCCCGCCTGCTGCATCATGTCCAGCACGTGGCGCAGACAGTGGGTCAGGCTCTGCATGGCGCATACAGCGCGGATGCGGAGCTGCTCGGAGTGAGGGGCAATGGCATGCAGACACGACAGACCACCAGACGATGGCCCACTGGGAAATTCCAGGTATCTCACCTGGCCAGTCCACCCCTGCAGAGGGCTGCTCACCTTCTGCACAGTTTTTCCAGATCATTTGTCACTAGGTTGCCTTCCCCATTAGGTAAGGATTCCCCACTTTTCCTAACCATCTTCTTGTGTCTAACACACCTGTAGAAACAATTTTTGTTATCTTTCACATCCCTTCTTAGCTACAACTCCATGTGAACTTTGGCTTTTCTGATTACTTCCCTGCATGCTCAAGCAATATTTTTACACTCCTCCCTTTTCATCTCTTTAGGTTTTCTCTTCTTCTAAGCTTCCATTGTATGTTTAAGATCACCAAAGATTGCTTTCTTAAGCCAAGTGTATCTGCTGCAAGGCAGCCTCAACTTACGCTGCTCTACAGCAACACTGCAACACTCTGAAGGAGGGGGTGGGGATTGTACCTGAGAGGTGAAGCAACACAGCTGGAGAGCAGCACAAGCTGGGGCTGCCTTGCTGCACTTACCCCTCCCTGTGGCTGGTGATTGCAGCGAAGTGGGGGGAACAGACCCTGACTGTCCTCGCTAGCCCTCTGTGCCAGCTCTGCTACTCCCACAAGCCACCTCAGTTGGGGGAAGAGGCAGGGGAAGGGGTGGGACATGGCTGGGATGGGTAGGGGACAGAGCCAGGTTGGAACAGGGTTTAGGAGGTGTAGAGTAGGGGTGGGGGGAAGTGGGGTTGTATGTAGTATTATGCAATTAAATAGGATTAGTTTAGTGTCATACTCCCCAGCCACTATAATAACCATTAATCAGCAGATAATAATCATTGATTTCTTTTCACATGCATATAGACATCAAAGATTACTGACCCAACAGATAAGTAATTGGTGGAGAAAATGTCAGTTAATTCTATCTAATGAGACAATAACTGTTGATCTTCCCTACATTATTATTTATTATTTCATACATTCTACAAATTTAAATAAAAACCACTGTATCTGGAAATCTCTCTATTGATCATGAAATTTATCTTTAACTTTATTTTCTTAATCCTAAGCATGTTTGTATAATTAAAATAAAGAGTTAATATTCCAAAACAGAAATGAACTTTGTTATGCTGAAATGTTTATACTTTTTTGTATGCTATTTAAATATCAAACAGAAATATTCTAATCCACATACTGAAAATTACTTTAGTGCAGCACTGACTCATCCCCCAGGAAGTGAGGTCTGAATACCATACAGGTGCAAGTCCTTGGTATGGGAAGCCCCTTTTTTCCAGAGGCTCTCCTCTTCCAGCACCTGCTCTCTCCCAACCCAGGCAGCAGCAAGCCAAGGTATCTTCATGGGACACCAGGCAGGAAGTATGGCTGGAGGATGCCTGAGCTAGTGCATTAGTGGATCCCCATGTCAGGGGGACTGGTCTGACACAGCAGGAAGACAGAGTGCCCCACCATGAGGTAAAGAAGGACAGGAAGAATGTGTGGGGGCTGGAGATGGGGTGGCGGAGTTAGGTAGGTCACTTGGGGGGGATTATGTTATGCCCCACCTTTAGCTGGTGCTCCCTTCTGCATCTCTCTTGCTACCTGCCACTGTACATGAGGGTCAGGGAGGGGAGGGACTAACAATCTTCTGCCCAGGAACAGGGAAGAAGGCAGAGTCAAGGTACATGCAGAAAATGGGGAGAGTGAGTCAGCAAATGAAATTGCTCAGGGTCTGATAGTCACCAGGCACTGGGAGGGAAGGAGGGAGGTGGGGGATATGAGTGAACTTAATTGTCTCACATGCAGCTGTGCTGCAAATAGAATTATGGGGAATCAGGTTTCAATTTTTTCCTGCTGTGAGCAAGTTACTGCTGGGGGAATGGGGGTGAGGGGATGTACCTTCACTGGGTACAACACAAGGTGGTCTGAATGGAGCTCAAGGGCTAGGAAGGATCCAAGTGTAGGAACATGCAGCAGGAGCAAAGGGTTGTTAGCAGGACAGGGGTTAGTGAAGCCTAGGGTAGTATGCTGAATAATCCAAAGCAGCCGCATGGACTGAGGGAGGAACATACTTCAGTGAAAGCAGCCACACATGCAGGTGGGCAGGATTTTTGAGTTAATGAGATAGTCAGCAGTGCTGTGTGTCAAGTGGCCAGTGAGGTTGTTTCTGAGGTTGTTTCCACAGCACTGTGAGGCTTCCAAAGTGTACAAGGTTGCCCAAAACCAGGATGATGTTCTCCACTGCACAGAAGAGATGGTGGTAATGCTGATTCCAAGGGTGAGTGTGATCTTCATGAAACAGAGACTGCAGGGATGATTGTCATAGGTGATATCCTGCCTTGCAGTGTGGCAATGTATGGCAGGGGTGCTTGGTCTGGGCTCAAATTATCCTCTGTGAATTTACTTGTGGGGGGAGGGGGTGCGGAAGGGGGTGAGACAGGAATGGGCCAAGCAGAATAATAAACAGTCCTCGCCTAAAAATGGGAATCCCAGAAGCTAGGGCAGACCCACCTTGCAGGTACACTCCTGGTGGGGACACAAATGGTATTGCATAGCTACTGAAAGCTAATTTGCAGGTGTTGCAGCAACCTCAGGAATCTAGGTGTGAGGAGTATGGATGGGAGACAGGGTAGGCCTGACCTGGGCTTAAGTTTGGGCTGCAGGTCCCCCTGCATGGGTGTGAAAGCCTGTATTGGGAATGAAGCCTCTGAGTGCATTTTGGCTCACTGGCCATTAGGAAATACGGTATCTTCGGACACAGTATGGGGGAGAGCACATTGTGGATACCCCATCAGTCATTCTGAAGTACAGTTATGCCAGGGTGGCTAACTCTATGGGACTTTACCTACTTGGCCCAACTAAAGAAAAAATCCAGAGAGGGGAACACACAGGCATATTATCTCTGTTGCACAGGGAGGTGTTGACAGTAAACATGGGCAAAGGCACCAAAATAGAAAGATGCCCAAGTGGCCATAGATGCCTAGAACATGGAAAAATTGGTAGACTACCTTCCTTACCTATGCTGGTGTTAAGGTATAGTAAAGTATATGGACATAATCAAGAGAGCACACAATATGTTTGGGTCATGACCTGAGTAATGGAATAATATTTTCTGGGTATTTAATGACAGTGGTTGTTTTCATATCACCTGTAAACTTAAGCATGTTTGTGAGGCATGTTTTGGAGCCCATTATTACCAGACCAATAAGGGGCAATCATGAGAAAGAAACAGGCCTGGGGGTTGCTCATGTGCCAAGTGCAGGCTTTGTTGGGTTGGAATAGGATCTGGGACTCAGAACAGAAGCTGTGGGTGGGGGGGGGAGGAGTAAGTGGGGGCACTGCAGTTGGCACAGGAAGCAATGCCATTTTGGCCAGAGGCAACAAGGGCTGTCCTGTGGGATTACCCTAACAAGGCATTTGAGGAATATTTGTGGGAAGGGTGTAATCTGGGATTTTATATCACCTTTGCAGGAAGTAGGAGTCATGTGATGTCAGAATTAATCTGTAGCTAGGAGGGGACACATTGTTCAAGAGAAAATTACATGGGAATTAAGAGGGTAGTATGTTTGGGCCATTTGAACAATTACTATAAAATCTTGAAGGTTTCTCCATTGGATTTGGTCCCGAAGAAGACTGCTGGGACATACCAATTAATTCATCAACTTTTGTACCCATAAGGTGGCTCTGTTAATGATGGAATAGGCCCAGCACTATGTTCCATGTACTATTCCTCCATTGATGAAGCAGTTTGTATGCTTAGGGCTTGTGGCCCGGGGGCACTAATGCTAAGTGTGATAGCAAGTCTGCTTTTCAACTTGACAAGGCTATGCCCATGGTCTGCTTGGTATTCTGTTCAACATTTCCAAAATTCAGTACTGTGTTGCACTTGGGCAATAGTGCAGGCAGCTGGACTATGCCAAGTACTGCATTATTTAGATCATTTTTTGGGGGTAGCCTTTTATTCAATTTATAGTTAATCATATTTCCCTGGCTTCTGTTCTGGTGGCTACTGTCCCAAGTTGAACAGAGCTGTCTCTTTTGGTTCTAGATCTGGAGACTATAGGAATACAAGAATTCATCGGCAAATAACGTGAACAATTATAAAAGCATCTATCTTTTAGTAGACTCATTAAAGTCACCAATAAATTCATTAAAGTAACAACATATATAATCCCCCCAAAAAGATATGTGCCAAGGACTAACTGTATGGTAACTATAGACATACTAACATTCACTATAGGCAGTTGTAGAATGTGTCAGCTCTCATAAAGTGTGTTGGCCTGTGCATAGACTGATTGTTAATACTAGAGTGGTTTCTGTTGGAGTCTCCACAAGGAAGCTCAATTTGCCTATTCTGGGCACCCCTTTTTCATATAGTGATCCTGTCTGTATCTGTATTCTGTGCAAGCACATACCATCCTCTTCCCTCTCTTTTTTTTATTGATCTGTGTCCCCTGGAAACATGAGGGACCCTGAATAGGCTGCGAAGACTGATGTATCACCTTCACCTTGTGGTTAAGGCATGTGTCATAAGCACATTTTTTATTACAGCACTTTTATAATTAAATTTAATTTTCCCAAATCTGCTTCTGCAATATTACAAGTTTCTGCCTCTTTTCTCAGAATCTTAGCACATTGGGTCATTTTGGGTCACCCATTCCTAATGGTCAAGTCTAAAATAATTAAGCTAGATCTTGCAGTTTCATTGCATTTCAGCTTGTCTGATCTATCACTTAATTCCTCTATATATTACTTATTCATATACTTTGCTGAAATTTATACTTTTATAATTCTAAAAATTAATTTTGATGAACATACAGTGAGTATGCACAATGCAGCATATTGATTAATCATAGCACCACACAATAAATTAACAATAAAACTAAAATAATTGGCTACTTTTGTTTGTAGGACAAGCAAGTTCAGATGAGTAATGTTCATCTGTTGGACACATTTCAGGTCCTATATAAAGATTAGAGGGCACCCCTAGCATTAAAAAAAAAACCCCAGAGGATTGACCTGGACATCAGGGAGGGCATACTGTGGCTCATTCAGGATAAACTTCAAGAAATATTGGGATTGCACAATGGAGTTGTAGGAGCTAAAAAACTCACACCTTGAGACATGCAGTCTATTCTAGGGTACCTGAACTTTTCCTGCAGAATTATTGCTCCAAGGTGGGCATGTTTTGCCCAGATGGCAACAACAACGGCAGGTAAAACCAGGCCAGACAATTATGGTACAAGTCACTAGAGAGATGAAGGAAGACTTGAAGATGTTTGTTAGAACATTTTCTGTGTCAATTAGGAGAAAGTAAAGATTATTACAAGTGGATTTAAAAAATAATTTGGATGCTGTAAGGGGTACACTTTTGGGGCTGTTTTATCAAGGGAGGTGGCGTGTCCAGAAATGGCCTGAATAATATGACTTTCTTGGATTTTTTTCCCCATTTCAGTTGTGTTGTTATTTGGGGACCAGAGTGGACTAATAAAAGAGCCTGCTTCTGGTACTGCAACATGGCAGTAGTATAGGTTATCAATCACCAAACTTCCATTCCTCACAGGATTGTAACATTGCAGTGGGCATTCAAACCTCAACATCTGTTTTCTTTGGGCATGGGTAATGGCATGGCAGATGGCTTGTCACATTTCCAGTTTAACAGGAACAAAAGACAGGACTATGCAGCACTTTAAAAACTAACAAGATGGTTTATTAGGTGAGGCGCTTTCGTGGTCCAGACCCACTTCCTTTGATCTGAGGAAGTGGATCTGGCCCATGAAAGCTCATCACCTAGTAAACCATCTTGTTAGTCTTTAAAGTGCTGCATAGTCCTGTCTTTTGTTCCAGCAAGACCAGACTAACACGGCTACATCTCTATTACTATTCCAGTTTAACAGATTTTGTGAGCTTTCACCAGGAGCTAGCAATGAACCTGAGCAGATGTTGCTAGCTCTGTGGCTTCTCAACATTGATGCAATCCATGGCATGGAGATTCTAGGCATCAGGCACTCGGCTGGGCTATATAAGAAGGTTTTTTAATGAGTTATTTCAATTTAAGAATCCAGAATGCTAGTCGCCTACACTGCCCACTAGGTTTTACAGTACCTGGTTATGGACAACCCAACTGCTGGTGCCCTTGATGATTCCGACTTGGTGTAAGGGACAATGGGTTCTTTTGGGAGAATGGGACTTCACCTATTAAGGCTGCTATACAAGAGGGAATGAGAATGGGTTGGAGGAGAGGCAGTCAAGCAAACAGCTGATGCCACCTTGTTCTGGATGGCCAGAGCAGGTACTCCACAGGGAAGGCATCCAATGACCAGATAAATATCCTGGTAAAGGACTTAAAAGGAGGTGCTGGATAAAGAAATGGTATAGTGGAAGGAGGTTGAGGACTCCTATGGGTAGTATGGCAGGGAACCAATCCTCCCCAACTCCATCCGTATACGGCATATTAACCCTTCTGGGGATGGGGGGCAGGATGGCAAGTTCCTAGCCATGGGTTATCTGTGGAGACCTGGGTGGAAAATGATGGGGGAGGCTAAAGGAAACCCCTAATAATGACTTGAATAAACATAGATTTGCCTACACTGTACACTTTATCTTCCAGGTATTCTCAGACAATTACCCAGAGAACTTGATGCTACTTGTGTACTTAATTAGATAACATATTTGCCTATTCTACACAATTAATCATCTTCAGTGTTTTCTGGAACTTTATTTGTATCAGAAAATTGCCTGTAAAAATGAGACAAAGTTGGGCCTTCAAATGTTAGTAATCAAAGCCTCTATAATTTATATGTGTTTGGCTATGTCTAGAATACAATGATCTATCGGAAAAAGGTAAGCAAAAATGCGCTCCACAATTTGCGTACCTTTTTCCCATAGTTTTGTTGGAAAAGGCTTTTCCAAAATTTAGCCTGTCTATACTGGGCCAAATTTTGAAAAAGCCTCGTCTTTCAGAAGAGCCCTTCTTCCTCGTGGAAGGAGGAAGAGAGGGCTTCCGAAAGAGTGCATCTGCTGTTCTGCAAAAAAAAAAAAAAAAAAAAAAGCAGAGGAGCAGACCTGTTCCCTGGACACAGCAGACTTAGTCGAGATGATAAACAGTAAAGTTATTAACTATCACTTTCTTTGAGCAGAAATAAGGAGCAAATATTTCTAGCTTTCAGTAGGTCTCTAATTAATATCACAACAGATTATAGTGCTTGAAAATGATTAATACTATATGTGCACTAAAGCAAACTGGTTACATTCAACACCAGAGGTGGCTATAATCTGGTAAAATAGCTCAGTTACCATTTTAGACAAGGAAAATGGCCTATTAGAAGCATAATCCTAGGATGTGGGAGACTTGTATTCAAATCCCTACTTCACTACAGACTACACTAAATCATTTTTCCCCTCTGTGCCTTGTTTCCCAATCTGTAGAGAGTAATAGTATTTCCGTAGTGGTATTGTAAGGATAAATAGATAAAGATTGTGCGACTCCTCAAATAATATGGTAATGTAGGCCCTACAAGTATACTTAATAGATATATAGCTTTTAAAGAACTTTGTCCTTGGAATGCAAAGCAAGATAGCAATGCAACTTAGTGTAATGCAATGTGATAATACTTTGCATTATATGTGTTATTTGTTGCTCATAGCCTACCAATTCATATTTACGTGAACTGTAGTTAACACAATTTCCTGGAGTTATATTTTTAAATCATTTAACACTCTTCCTTTGAAGATACTGTGGCAATGGACAGTAATAATTCATATAGAAACTGACATGATTCTACAGTGTCACATTATCTTACAGCCACAAGGCTCATTAGGAGACATTTTAATGAAAATTTGTTGAAATATTAATACTTTAATATATGAGAGACAGTTCAAAGTAACTTGTCTGACAAATAGGATCTAATATTTCACTGAGGGGAGGGCCTTTTTTTTTTTTTCAGTCGTTGTATTTAGCCTTCACGTTGCCTTTCACTTTAATCATATTGTTTCCTCTTTTGATACAGAGAAATTTGTTTTACTGTATTTGGCGTGATATTTTATTTTAATCAAAAACCAGAAAACTTTTCCAATTCTTTGCATATTCTACTCAGTTCTATATCTAAGAAAGTGTTATTATTTACTAAGAATAAGAGAACATGAGAACAACTGCTGAGGAAACAAAGTATTTTCTAGCCTTATAATTAATCATTTCTACTATCACCGTGTTATTACTTTGTGAAGGACTTTTAATCTGATTCAATGGGTCAATCCAAATTAATCTTTTCTTAAAGTGATCACGTATTTGTGCTTTTTAAAAAATGTTGTTAACATTTTCTCAATAGTTTCAGCAGTCATAATAATTTTATTTATGCTGTAGCCAGCTGGACACATGACCCCCCCCCATTGAAGCAATGTCTGACTGGACACAAAATACCTTGTTTTGTGTATCTGGTGCTCTCAGCTGGGACTTGACTTGTGTCAGCAGATACAGTCTAGACAGATTCTGCTAATCGAGTTTCTTATTGAGTCTAGGTGCTTCTTTTTGAAGATGTTAACATGATATGGTTTAGATAACTTCTCTAACTAATCAGATGTGTTTTAAGTGAGCTTCCTGTTAAAAGGTTGAAAGGCTTGTTCTATGGCTATATTGTGTAAATGGAAATCACCTTATGAATATGCATGTAACCTATGGAATGAGTGAGGAAGTGTGAATGAGAAACATCCAATCACAAGGCAGTCTGGTTCTCTGTGACCTTTTAAGGCAAAGAAGGACTCTGCAGGTGTATAAATTAATGTGATGAGTGGCCAGGGCATGCTCTCTCTCTCGCACATGCTTTCTCTCTCCGGACAAAATATAACATCAGAGCAGAAACCTTGGACTGGCCCAGAGAAGAAAGGCCCCCACAGATCTGAAGGGATCTCTAGGGATGCTGTGGTCTCACAGTTTATCTCCATGAAGCTGTTACCTGGCTAGCTCCAGCACCTGTGAAATCAGAAGAAATCTGTGCCTCAGCTGTACACTGCCTCCAGACTGTCAGTATGAGTGTGATGCACGTGTGAGTATTACTGTACCCTTAAGAATTTACATCAATAAACAAGCCTCAGCACTGTTCCAGTTAACCCGTTGTCTGAATTCAGTCACTACTGGCCCAGGGTGGGGCAGACCCTATATTAATGGGCACTGGCCATGGGGCAGGCAGCATATGCCTTTTAAGATTTGTATGTTGCTCAGTGCAAGTGTGTGTGGCCATCCTTCCCCATCAATCTGAGAAGGAGGGCAAGTCCCCTCACTCTCAGGTCCCTCTCTAGGAAGAGATTGATGGTGGATTAACAATCTTTAAGACCCTGAACTTTTAAGCAGAGCTTAGCAGCAGACATTCCAGGTCCCTGACTGCAGTCAGGACAAAGCCACAAACAGGCTGTGGACTCAGGCCTGCAAGCAGGAAGAGCAATAGTAGTCCAGAAGTTCAGCTAAAGTGGTTCAATAAACAATCTAGTAGTTCAGGCCCTCAGGCAGAGCAGAGCTTGGACAGTCTAAGAACTCAAGACCTTAGGCAGGTGTTACCTGCACAAATTTCTCTATCCCTTCCACACTTTTAGGGGCACACACCTTTACCCAATTCCTAGGGCTCAGGGTGGAACTTCCTGCAGGTTTGCAGGATCTTTAGCCACTGAAATAGCCTCACACAGTAATATCCTTATTCTCTATTTATTAACAATTCCCAAGCAAGCTGAATATCCATGCTAAGCACACCGGCAGGCAGACTTCCCCTGTTAGCCAGGCAAGGTCAGTCTCTCTGGATCTTAGCTGCTGCACGTCACGGTCATGCAGAAGAAACCTGGCAGCCCTGGTCTTAGGCTGTGTCTTGAAGGTGAGTTCTTCTTCCAGGTCTTCCCCCCTTCTTCTTGGTGTTCCTTTCTGTTCTTGTTTCCCTTTTGCTCTTCTTGCCTTTTGCTTCTTTACTTTTGCTTGCTTATCTCCTTCTTGGACCCCAGTTTATAGAGCGAAACTTGAGTCCTGCTTAGCTATACCTTAACCAATTATTTTAGTATAATGTTACTAACCAATCATAACATGCTGTAACAGAATTACCTAACTAATCATACCACACCACCTCAGTTGATTTACACCTAGCAAAATTAATTATACAGAAGACAGAAACAGTTACAAACAAGACAGAGATCACACAGACAAACAATAGGAAAGTGAGGACAATAATCATAGAATGAGGATTCCACAACCTCAATTATTGATAAGCAGTTTCTTGCCAGACAAAATGCTGTTAATTAAGTTTTCTTTACCCATCTTAATATCTGTTTCTTTATCTGGTGACAGTGGGTGCTATTAGGACAGGATCCCCTTGTCACATCCTACTGTGACACTACTTTAATGCAATTTAGATGGAACGTGAATATGTGACTCCAGGCTTTACAGCTAATGGCTGCTGCTCTCCACTCTGGCTACAGAAAAAGGCTTTAGTTTAGGCCTTCCAATATGGCTACAGGCATTCCAACATGGTTACAGAAAAACCATATTGTTACACAGGGATGATCAGTAAACAGTCTAGAAACTCAGCGTCTCAGAGCAGAGCACAAAACAGTCTGATGACCTAGCTCTGTCAGAAGGCAGACAAATATAGTCCTGTTGGCTTAAGGTGGGAAGGCTGCCTTCCCAGGGATAGGGTTGGCAGCAGGGAGTAGGGGAACCTGAACACACCTTACTCCAGCAGGTCCGAACCCAGGGCCCTAACAATGTCAGAATGTTCCTCCACTGGGTTGACAGAGATCTGCCTGAAATATGCTGACCGGGATTCAGGCAACAAACCAATGAGACTATAGTGGGCACTGGGCTACTTCCTATGACCCTTTTCTTCAGTCCCTCTGTTCTGTTGGTGTCCTCCATTTCCCCAGGCTAGATAGTCAGTGGCAGTATCAGGCATTTCTCCATGCCCTGATTAGATGGCATCTCCAGCAAGAACTCAGCACTGCAGGGATCCTCTTTGGGCTACCATCCTAACAGTAGGGCAGGATGCATCTGTTTCTTCCTGCAACTCCAGCCCAACTGAGTAGCAAGGTTTGTCTTTTTTATACTTCCTGCCTGTCCCATTTCTGGTGAGGTAACCATGAGTGCCTTGGCTCTGCCTGCTCAGAGGGTGGATGGGATTTCTTCCCATCAATCTTTGAGGGAGGGCCACCCATCTCATTACACTCAGCCCTATTTTCTAGATACAATTTAAAGTTATATTGGAATCTCTTAACTTTTTTGGTGACAAAATTATGGGTCTCTTTTGTCCATTTCCCATTCCTCTGTTCTTGTGGGTTTTTTTTTTTTTGTCTCCTATACATTACTTAAAATCAAATATAGAATCATAGGCAATTAGGGTTGGAAGAGACCTCAGGAGGTCCTATAGTCCAACCCATGCTCAGACCTGACCCAACTCCAACTCCATCTTCCCAGCCAAAGCTAAATCAAGCCTCTAGGGACAGGGACACCACCACATCCCTAGGTTACCAATTCCAGTGCTTCATCTTGCTCCTAGTGAAATAGTTTTTCCAAATATTTAACTTCGATCCCCCTCCACTGCAACTTGAGACCATTGCCCCTTCTATTGTCATTTGTCATCACTAAGAATAGTCATTCTGGGCCTTTTAAATAACTGCCAAAGAGCCACATTGAACACTCTGGGCAGTGCTAAGGGATTCCTGGGGGAGGCACAAAACTCTCTGAGTAGCATTGAGAGCTGCCTGGAATGAGCCCCGTCCCTTCTGACCATGGTCCTGCCCCTTCCAGGGTCACAGAGCAAATTCCTCCTGCCCCCCACTTTGCCCAGGGGCCCGGTGAGGCTCTCATATTTTATCATAAGGGTAATGTAGGAAACATCAGCTTAAAACAAAGGCACCTAGTTTAGAGGTAAATTGAAAGTTACCAGCCTTAGTGCCTGGTATTTAAGTATGAGAAGCTGCTAATATATTCATTTTAAATACAGTAACTTTTATTGGTGATTTGAGGATTTTTTAGGATAAAATAGTTTTGTTTTTATTCCTGTTCTTGCTGCATTGCTGGCTTATATGCTATAGAATATTTATATGTTCCTTTATGTCCACTTTTAAAAAGATGATTGTGTCTTTTTGTATTTCTTAGTATTCCACATCATTCTAGTGAAATCACTTTGGGTATGTCTACACTACATACAGAGTTTTGACACTGCAATTGCATTTTTCCGCAATAAAATCAAAAGAACGGACAGGTTTTTCTGGCATTGGTAATCCTCATCCTACAAGGAAGAAGCCTTTTTGTGAAAGAGCTCTTTAGCAAAAAAGGGTGTGTGGATGGGGAAGAGGGAGTTCTTTCGGAAGACAAGGAAAGAGAAAAAAGCACAGGGGACTTGGTGGCCATTCCGTCCATAGCAATCACATCTTATATGCGAGAGAGCATCCATTCAGTCTGCACGCTGTCTTTTGAAAAAGCAGACTGCTTTTTCGATGCACTTTTACTGTGTGAACGCTCTCTTTCAGAAGAAGTTTTTTCAGAAGATCCCTTCCAAAAAAATCTTCTTCCTAAAGAAGCCTGTAGTCTAGTCAGAGCCTTTGTGTCTGTGTGTATGTATCTCTGTATAAAATATATTTTCTAAGCACAGTTTGATCCACTGTACATAGAGAAAAAAAAAGTTTATTTCATGATTTGAAATGCAAACTTATGTTTGATAGGATTATATACTTTCTCTTCTGAAATTGTGTTCTGATTTGATCCTTCAGGTATTTCATTCTCTTGTCATGTTAACACAGTAATGATAAAATATTTATTTCTGAGTTTTCAGCATAGAAATATGGGCTTATTTTGGTTTGTTTAGTTTCTTGCTGTGCCCAATATGTGTGGTGAGGTCAAAATCCCCATTGTATTTTGGTACCTCTATACTAGCGGAATACTGATGGTATATTCTGCATACTCCTCCACCCCTTAGCATGTGTAAAAGAAGCAATGTAGATGGTGAGGGGCTGCTTCAGCACACAAAGACATACCTGTATCCTTAGGGCCATCCCACAGCTCTCAAGCAGAATGAGGCTCTTCCCTCCTTAAAGTGCGGCTCATTAAGCCTCCCCCATGGCTTGCGAAGCTGTCCCTAAAAATGGTTCCCTGAGTGCTTTTGTTTTGTTTTGTTTTGTTTTTTGTTTGACAACTTTTTCCCCTGGCTTTTTTTGCTATGTGCACAACTATTTTGGCTCTTTGTCTGTAACAGGTTGACCACCCCTGCCTTTGGGTATGTATACTATATGGTTCTTGGAAACACCCAAGCAAAGCCTCCTCCATCTGCTTTAGCTATGTAGAGTCCCACTGCCTTCCATTTCCAGAGCCTTTCCATGCTACACAGTGCTGTTGGAGTCTTTCCCCATCATAGGGAAAGACTCAGACAGTGGGGAAAGATTCTAGGAAAGCCTTTCCTCACTGCCTTTTCCTTGCCAGAGCCTATTACTGATGTGTGTAGCTATGCACTGATGTGTGCAGCTATGTATGTATTCAGCTTACTTTTTACTGCAGCATGTAGCCACTTGAACCCTACAAGCCACCACCACTGATGTGCAAGACAGACATAGCCTTTGAGTAGTGTAGCTATGATCAGATGGACTCTAAAACATCAGGCATCTAAAACTAGCTGCCACTATTGAAAAATAAAACCCTAGAAGCCAGATTTGGGTACTTCTATTCACACTAAGTAGCATCCTGCATGAAAAAAACTGCCATGGACTTTAGTGCAGCTATTTGTGGAGTAAAATGAAACATAAATAAAAGCATTAAAATCTTTCCTAACGTAGTTTTCCAAAAGTCCTATAGTATACCTATTGCAGATGTGGCAACAGTACATCTAAAGTACAGGTTTAGAACAGCATCAGATAAAGATTCCTCTCTGCCATCCTGGGTTTTTTTGCACTCACCACGTCTAACCTTTCAAAAAAGGAAGTGCTTTGGGGGCATAAACTATGACTAGGAGGACTAAAAGTCCCAAGAGTATGGTCAGTGTCTTCTACAGTATTATGTGAGCTATACTAGCAAAGGCCTGAACTATTACCATGTAATTTGCTAGAAAGTAATGCCCATTTTATGTTTAGCCTAAATAAAATAGGAAAGGAGGAGAGAAACCAGAGATATTCTAGTTCTTGAAGTTCCAATTCTTGAGCTTTTTTGTAAAGATAGAAACAATTTAAAAAAGCATGTAAACCCATACCACCAAGTTGAAATTGAGAGCATTTGACTGTAGGTCCATAGTACAATGCATTAAGCATTCACTGATGTGTTACTCTTATTAGGAGTCTTAAACAATGTGAATTTTTCAACAGATATTTTGCGTAATGAATTATCTTATGTGTTCAAAAAAAGAGTACTCATTACCTGTGGATTAGTATGGAATTTATTGAAATGTCACATTAAAGGTCAATCCATTGTATAGGTTAAGAAAGAAAAATTACCTGAGAGTGACCGAAAGTGCAGTTAACCTAAATATTAAAGTACTGACGCAATGGGATTTGGTCTTTACTGTAATAGAAGAAAGTGTATGACATAGTGCACTATTTTATTGAAGGATCAGAAATCTACTTGACCTGGTTTGTGCTGGGATTTACCTCTTCCAGAGGTATCTTATTAACTGACCTGTATGACATTGCTGTAGAAATTAATTGGTGTTTTATTTACCTTAGCTTTAGCACTGGAATCACTGTTAGCGATGACTTATCTTACAAATTTGTTCTGTCCATTTTTTTTCCTGGTCTCCATTCCCTTCACCTGTCAAATCTTCTTAATTTCATTTTCAACCCCATTTTAAGTAATAGAAAAAGTAGTATATATGAGCATGTGCGTATATGTAACACTGAAAGGTGGAACCTAACCTAGGACCTCTAGAGCTTAGTGCATGAACCTCTACCACGTGAGTTAAAACCAATTGGCTCTGAGCTAATGCTGTAGAGCAAACTCATTGTTCCTCTGTAAGTGGTCTAAGTGCCAATAGGTGGGACAGTACACCGCACCCAGCAGGTGTGAGGGTCACATATAATGCTGCTCTGTAGTGTCTGGTTTACAGGGAGGAAAAGGGATCTCTGTCACCTAGAGTTGGATGGAATTTTAAAACTGAACACTTTTCACTGGAAAATGCAGATTTGAATCAATCAGAACATTTTCAAAATGTATGTCAATTTTGACAAACAGTTTCAATTTTGGAAACAAAACATTTAGATGGGGCGGGGGAGCTAGATTCACAAGGTGCTATTCACAAATTGTTGAGTGATATCTTATACTCAATTTCCTATTGTTTAGGGCCTTCACATGGGAAGGTGAACACCTGATTTGTAGCCCCTACTCCAAAAAATGTTTATGTATTTTACAAAAAAGTGGAATAACTTCAACAAGAAAGATCAATTTGTTGTGGAACTGCCAGTGAACTGAAAAATCAGTTGTTCACACAGTTCTACTTTCACTGACAGCTAAGGGAAATCTTATTAAGTCCCGGGGCAAAGACCTCTGTGTTTTGGGGCAAAAAAGGCCAGGTTTGTAGTTTCAACTTCATTGGATATATCTGTGAGTTATGTAGTAATTGTGTTGGTTGTCTGCAACATCTTTCTGTGGACATGCAAGCAGTTACTTCAACGTAATGTTGAAATAATTTCTAGCTGGAGGACTTCTTACTCCAAATAAGCTATTTTGACTTAAGTTACGCAATTGACGTAGCTCAAGTTGTGTAGTTTATTTTGGCTTTAGCCCTGCTGTGTAGATATGCCTTGTCTGTCCATGTGTCTATGTAAAATATGGTATCTTTTGAAGGCAAACATCAGTCGGCAAGTGAGGGTGACAGATTTCATGATCTTAAGAGTTTAACTTAAGCAATATGCATTAAAATGTTTTGGTTCCAACGCAACACTACAAAAGTTCCTTATTTGGGGGCTGCAGCTCATTGGTATTAAAAACAAGAATCACATTGTAATGTATATGAAACTTGAAGTCTGTTGTCCTTGCACTGCATCCTTAAAAGGGCAGCATTGTCAGGAATTTCTCATTGGAGGGTGTTATAGGGAGAGAAGGGTACTTGTTTCTTTTTTAAAGAGATTTTATGTTCTTTCTTTTGTCATCCTGTAGTTTAAAATAACAAATCTACATAGAAAATTCACATTGTTTCTATGTGAGTGGAAAACACCACTTCCATATGTTGATCAAACAAGGGGGCAAAAATTGCAGACAGTACAAAATTACTCCAAGATAGGTCCAGAGTTGACTGTGATGAAAGTCAGTGTTGATAAGCACCAAAAAATACACAACAAAAATAATCCCAACTTTACAGAAAAAAGGATGGGATCTAAAGTATCTGTTACAATTCCAGAAAGAGATCTTAGGGTACATCGACACTGTGCAGCTATTTTGGGATACCGAAGGTATCCCAAAATAGCTACCCTGCATCAACACAAGCTGCCCTTTATTTCAAAATATTTTCTGAAATAACAAGTGTGCTATTTCACCATCTTGGTAAACCTCATTGCATGAGGGTTAAAGGATGGCTCGAAATAGCACAATATTTTGAAATTTGGCACTATGTAGATGTGTCAAATTTCAAAATAAGCTATTTAGAAATAGATTTGAAATAAGATACACAATTTGCGTAGCACAAATTGCGTATCTTATTTCAAGTTTAGAGTGCTGTGTAGATGCTCGCTTAGAGTCATCATGGATAGTTCTCTCAAGCATCTGCTGCATCTGCAGCAGCAGTCAAAAAGGCTAAGGATATGTCTACACTATAGCGTTATTTTGAAATATCTTATTTTGAAATAAATTCAAAATAAGTTATTTCAAAATAATGCGTCTACACACACAATGCATTTCGAAATAGCGTTTTGCTTTTTTGAAATAGTGCATCCAAACTGAGTGGACGCTGAATCGCATTTAAGGCTGGCCGGAACCAGGTCCAGCAGGGCATCAGGTCCAGGAGTTACTTTGTGTGGCTGCTGCCTGAGGCTATCTGAGGCCTGTGCTTAAAGGGACCTCCCCTGGACAGCTGGTTCTCAGCTTTCCCTGCTTGCTTGCCTACCTCAATGAGGGACAGCAAAGCATTTTGACTCTGCGTGCTCTGGTTGCCCTCACTCGGGACACCACAGCACTCTGCAACATGGAGCCGGAGCTGCCCCTGGGCATTCTGGTGCTTCTCGTGAACGACTTGCTGCGAGCCTGGCTATCCGGGAGGTCCATCAGGGGACTGTCAGTATCCAGGAGGCCCTGTGGGAGAGCTTCCACCCTGAGGAGCACTAAGAGCCTCCCTGGTCTGCTCCAGTGGGGGCTTGTGCCTCATTCCTCCCTCACGTCCTTCCACTTACCCCTCCCTAGCCTCCCTTCCTGATGTCAAATAAAATACATGTATTTTCATGAACACAAACTCTCTTTATTTAACAAAACTGGGGGGGGCAATGAAACTCTGGTAAGACTGGGGAAAGGAGGCGGGACAGGGGAGAAGAAAGGGTGGGAGAGGGGAGGGGGAAACCTGGGAGGAGGAAGCAAGGGGAAGAAGGGGGAGGGGAAGCTCAGGGTTGGGGGTCTCGCCGGACCAACCTGATCTTCATGCAAACCTGCTCCTGGGTTCACATGTGGCCTTTGGTGGCCAGGCTGGCAGCTATCCTGCCATAGACGGCCGCGTTCCTCCATCTAGTGCGGAGATCATGGGCGTTGGGGGCATCCCCTCTAAACCTGAATAAGGTCCATGATCTCCACCCTGGACCAGGAAGGCGCCCACCTTCTCTGGGCCCTGGCAGGCTCCTGGGAGCTGGCAGACTGCTCCTGGGGAGCGGTGGAGGGCTGGCTGCTAGTGGCTTGTTGGCTCATGTTTTGGAACCACTGGGTCAGGGGCAGTGACTGCTGGCTCTGGGCTTGGAGGCTTGGAGCTGGCAGAGGCACTGTGGCCAGTCAACCCCTTTAAGGGCTCCGGGGAGGGGGGAGGGAGAGGAGTGTTCTTGGTTGAGGCTGGAGTGGCCACCAGGGCACCCTGGGAAGGCTGGAGGCCCCCTATTTCAATATAAGTGTCTACAGAGCACTTATTTTGAAATCGCTATTTTGAATTTGGCATTATTCCTCGTGGAATGAGGTTTACCAAATTCAAAATAAGCTCTCTGCTATTTCGAATTAATTTTGAAATAGAGGTTTGGCTGTGTAAATGCTAGTAAAGTTATTTCGAAATAAGGGCTGTTATTTTGAAATAAATTTGCTGTGTAGACGTACCCTAACAGAATACTAGGAAGTATTAGAAAAGGGATAGTTTATATATCAGAAAATGTCATAATGTTGCAATGTGAATTAATGGCATGTCCAGAGCCACACTAGTGTGTGCTGTTCTGGTCACCCAGAACCTCTTTAAAAAGATTTATTAGAATTGAAAAAAAGGACAGAAAAGGGGAACAAAGATGATTAGGGGGATAGACAGGCTTTCATACAAGAGATTAAAAAGTCTGAGTCTGTTCAACTGACAAACAGAGTCTAGGGACATCATTCTTGCTCATGCTGGCTAATAGCCATTGATGGACCTATCCTTATAAATATATCTAGTTCTTTTTAAAACCCTGTTAAAGTCCTGGTCTTCACAACATCCTTTGTTTGTTTTAAACCTTCTTGTGTTATGGGAACATGTAAATAATTTTTCCTCATTCACTTTCTCCATACCTGTCATGATTTTATAGGTTTCTATCATATCCCCCTTAGTATCCTGTTTTCTAAACTGAAAATCCAAGGTTTATTAATTTCTCCCTATATAGCACCCATTCCAACCTCTAATTATTTTTGTTGTTCTTTTCTGAACTTTTTCCAATGCCAAGATACCTTTTTTGAGATGAGATGACCAGAGCTGAGTGCAGTGTTCAAGATGTGGGCGTATCATAGATTTATATAAAGGCAATAAAATATTCTCCGGATTATTCTCTGTCCCTTTTAAAATTATTCCTAACATTCTGTTTGCTTTTTTGACTGCTGCTGCACATTGAGTGGACATTTTCAGAGAACTATCCATGACTCCAAGATCTCTCTTTTGAGTGGTAATAGCTAATTTAATCCCCATCATTTTGTATGTATTGTTGGGATTATGTTTGCCACTATGCTTTATTTTGCATTTATCAACATTAAAATTCATTTTCCATTTTCTTGCTCAGTCACCTAGTTTTGAGGCTCTTTATAGTCTGTGTCAGACTTAACTATTTTGAGCAGTTTTGTGTCCTCTGCAAATTTTGCCACCTCACTGGCAAAATTACCCCTATCCCCAGATCATTTATGAATGGGGTTGGTCCCAGTAAGGAACTCATACCAGGTACTACCGCATGCTGTGCTTCTTCTGCTTTGTGCTACTCCACAGGTGAAAAGTAGCCCATAAAATAAATATATCTGGCCTCTATTTCAATCTACCTTGCACAAAGGAATCATTGAGAAAGCTGAGACAATGTAGCAGCTGCATGCCAGACCCATTCCTGAAGCACACACAATGGTCCTGACAGAAGGGAAGGATGTGTGAATGGAGGTTGGCGGTTTCTCAGAAATCACAAAGGATCCTAATGATCCTTTGATATTATTGGCAATGTTAGGCTGCTCTAATTTACACCTGCAATCACTTGGCATCCTGAGCCTGCTCTATGTCAAGTTCTCCTCTGGCTTAGTGACTTCTTATGTTCTGGGAGACAGCACAGTCACTGGAGTAATGAAAAATGTCTGAGCATCAAATTGTTTAAAATTTTGCCATTGATTTTTTTATCTCCTTAAATTTTAATTTGTTGATCATCTCTAAACCTCAGAGAAGGTAAATTATTTGTACCAATGGTAGACTTTTTTAACATAGGTAGTTAAAATCCATCATGGGATAACACATTGTCTCAAAAGGGCTGACATGATTCTGAGTATACTCTAAGAACATTGAATGAAAATATTCTAATCATTTAAACACTTCTTCCCAAAATTATCTATACACAACATACATATTAGCACTTTACTAATAATATTTAAAATGCAGTCAAATTATAATGTGTTCTTCCCAACTGGAAAAAAAAAATGACTCTCATGAAGAGATAGGAAGGAAAGACAGCTATTATGAAGAAAAAGGGAAGCAAGGAATAAAAGACATCCTAAGATGATGAAAGGAAAAAGCTAGGTCAGTCAGGTAACCATAAAATATTTTTTCTGATTTAGAAATAGTTTTTGTAGAATAAGAAATTCAAAACAACTCATCTAAAGCAGCACTATGCAAAAGGAAGGAAAGATAGTGGGGATTTTAGCATAGCAAGACATGAAAATATTTATCAAATTCAATACTGTTATGGAGACAAATAAAACAATACTTTTCTGTGCATCTTTTCAAAAATCAGGATTAGACGGGTGTTGTGACCTACTAGTGTGAGTGAAAATTAAACTGTCATTGCTTCCCTTTGATTATCTCAATATTGACTTCTATGTTCAGACAATCTATTGTTAGAAATATTACAGTGGTCCAAAGGGTGTCTAGTTCTTTTTATTATTTAAAGTAAGTGTGTGTGTGTGTGTGTGTGTGTGTGTGTATACAGATATATATTTAGCAGGCATGTTTATGTGTCTCACCTTTCAAAGTTCAGCAAATTCTGTTGGCATTATCATTATTAAAAAGAGTTAGAATGTAATAGAACAAAGACTTTTGTATGAATGAGAGATTTTTCTAATTGGAATATAATTTTAAAGGGTAATTTTGCCTGCCAATTTTGCTTCTCCAAGTACTTCTGTAAAAACCCAGATAGGAGAGATGAATCTTCTGACCAGTACATGTAGTCAGATTAAAACAGAATGGAAAGTGACTGACTAATGTTGCTCCATTTGGGCTGGGTTTTACTACCCAGACTCATGTTCAGTGTTCCCTGTAATCTCTTCCATCCATGTGTGGATTTTTTCACATCAATTAGGAGAATAAATGTGTTTAAGTGCACCAAGGCATGCACAAATGTATACTACCAGTAGAAACAAACAAATAAAAATATCACCTTGAGCAATATTACCAATCAGAGGAGTTAAAAAAATCATGAGTATAGACCTGAAAAATCATGACATTTGTTTAAAGATCAGTAAAACACAATTATCTGGGGCTCAGTTTTTGCCTGTCATATCTGAAGGTCCAAATGCCATCTAATATACACTAACTTTTGATATGAATGAGGAAGGATTTAAAAAAAATCCTTCATAGAGATACATTAGAGAAAAAACTTCTTAGGCAAAATCTTTAGCATGTCCTACATTGTTTTTGTAAGAGTCCAGATTTTGTCACCTTCATCAAAGTGCAAGCTCTGAATTAGACTCTGGCAGCAATATCTGAGGTTGCAGCTAGTATATAAAAAAAATTGTGAATTGTCAGGATCTGTATAAATTCTTATGCAAAAGATTTCCCACTCAGCAGCAATGTGCATTTCAATACCAACATGTAATGTTCTAGTATATTGTTTTAGTAGTGACCCAGAATAACACTTACTGAATTAAAAATGAGTAGTTCTATAGCACCTTAGAGACTAACAAATATATCGATATACCTCTATTGATATAGATATAGATATCTCTATCAATATCAATATTAACATCAATATAGATATGGTATCATGAGATTTCGTGGGTGGGGGGAAATGGGTTGTGTCCAGGAAAGCTCATGATGATATATATATATCTATATAAAAATGAGGTTTACGCGGCTTTTCGACAAAGGGGGGGGGTTCGCCGAAAAAGCTGTGTCTAAACTACTTTCACTTTTGAAAGCTCCGCTTTCGACTGTTCCCTGAAGTCTAGATAAGCCCTAAGGTGCTATAGAACTACTTGTTTTTTAAAGTTACAGACTAATTTTGCTATCCTTCTGAGATTTATTGAATTGATGCCACTTTCCATGCCTTTCATTAGAATCATTCCCATTCAAATGTTGCTTGCCCCATGTTCATATGCTGCTCCAAACTAATCCTTATTTAGCGCATGAAATTTGATCAGATCACAGCAGAAAACATTCTGATCTCCACAAGAAAGTTCAGAATTTAAACTGCAACAGTAGTAAATCAAGTAAACAACTTTTTCCTACAACTTTAAAATATGGAATTCATGTTATTGATTTTACCCTGCTTAACTGCCACTTAGTATTGCCAAAACCATCTGGTGATGGTTGGTATTTTTCCGAATTACCTGGAGTCAAGTGAGTACATAAGAATATCAACTGTCATAACAAAAAAGAAATGCTCTTTTGAAAATACATTTAAAAGACTAAGAAGAGTCTAGTTTCTATTAGCTGAGAACAAAAACAAGGAGTCTCTTAAAGTCTTCAAATGCCCACAGGAGGGATCCTGGTTCTCAACTGGAAGAATATGGGGGAAATTCTTCACAGTTTCAATTAACAACAGTTTTCAGGAAGAAAACATACTGTACAGCTTGAACCTTCCAGTCCAGTACCCTCAGGACCTGAACCAAATGACAGGAGGTCAATATTTTCTAGTATCATTGCCAACACTTTCACTGTTTCCTGGGCTCTTCGAAGACATTTGGGGTAAATTACTGAGAGCCAGAACAGGTGGCTCTTAACAAACTTTATGGGACCATGGGAAACTTGGCCACACCCATGATAAGTGGACATTTGGCTAACTAAAATCATGCTGGACCACGGATGTTGCTGTACCAGAGAGTGCCATATTAAAGACGTTCAACCTACATTTAAAAAGATAGTCAAATTCAGCCCCTTCTGCCTATCATTATGACATTGTTTGGTCATTTCTCCACCTCTCTCTTGAAGTTTTCACGCATCCTCTCCCTCTATTCATCAGATATTTCTCAGCATTTATTTCTCATCTGTTTTTCAATCGTTCTTTTCCTGCAAAAGAATGTTTCAATTTTTCTGGCATATCACTTTGAACATGCATGACTACCTTTGTTTGTAAATAAAACCATTTGTATGTGTACTTTAAACACACTGCCAAAATCATTAAGTGCTCAGTTATCACTGTTGATTTACAGACATGAAACTGTGATAGAATTTATTTGATATTAGAAAACTTGAATCCAGAAGTAGATTTTCCGAGTTCAAACCATTCAGTTGAAAATTGCAATTTCAAATTACTCTACAGGTGTCATTTGACTCCAGTTAAGATCCACCATACTTTGTCACTATGGAGGTAGTATGTTGAAGAGTTGTGGGGGAAAGGGTAATATACTTACCCATTAGGGGGAGAATTATTAATTAAATTCTTTTTATGACAAAATGCCAGCTTCCTAGAGATCTCCTGATTTTTTAAAATTAGTGTTCCTGTAAAGAATCTGCATTTTAAATAAAATGGTAAATTAATTCTTTTATTGTTAGTAGCTACACTTGTATTTCACATTATTGGAAATGTATGATCCCTCCACCTATGGAATTCTGATATAGTAGAATGTGGCCTGTCCTTGTAATGGAAATGTTTTCATCCCAATTATGTGCACAAGAAAAATATAAAAAAAGGCAACTGGCATTTAGAAACATGTCACTTCCTGTAGAATACTTAAAAGAGAAGGGCTTCCCAACCAGCAAACTGGATTTTTTAGCCAGGTTCTTTGAATATTAACCTGATCCTGAATAAATACTGTATTATGTAATACACTATGTTTCATTGTAAATTTACCTTGTTTTTTTTAATGCAATTTTGTGCTTTTATTTCACTTACCACTCGAGAGAGAGATCATTGTGGATAATTCTCAGAAAATATTCACTCAACATGCAGCAGCAGTTGAAAAAGCAAACAGAACTTTGGGAATCATTAAGAAAGGTATAGAGTCTACCTGCCCACACCTTGAATACTGCATGCAGATGTGGTCTCATCTCAACAAGGTATTTTGGCATTGGGAAAAGTTCAGAAAATGGCAACAAAAATTACTGGGGATATGGAACAGCTGCCATATGAGGAAAGATTAACAAGACTGGGATTTTTCAGCTTGGAAAAGAGATGACTAACGGAGGGTATGATAGAGGTCTATAAAATAGCCCTTGACCACTTACAAAAAACTTGGAGTGACCCCCCCCCCCATCAAAAATAATTGCCCACACCTGTCATAAGTGTTGCTTCTTAATCAGCTAAAGAGGTGATTTTGAACATCTGCTTGAATTGGGAGAAAATGTTTGCTCTAACTTTTTTCACTGTATTTGTCTGTTCAGTAGCTGTGGATCTCTGAATATGATGCATCAACACATAAAACCTTCACTCAACGAGAAATACAGCTCTCTGATAAATAGCAGAATGTCATTTCAAGGTCTTGCCTGCTCAGGACAGACTGACCAGAAAGAAGAAACATGCTGTTTTCCTGCATGGTGGTACCCTACTTTACCACGAGTCCAATCTGAATTATTTATTGTGCTACGTTACAGGATAACAATTTTGAAAATAAGCAAAGTGTACATTTATGCAGGAAAATGTTTAGACGGAATAGGCTTATACACAGAAAATGTGCATAGCACAGTATCCTTCTAAATGTTAAGTAGCATGTGTGCAGCTTCTAAGATAACAGCGAAGAAAATATGTTAAACTGTAAAACTAGGCAATGCTGATCCAGCATTGCTAACTATTGATTTCATTGCCATTCCTGTGATTTTTTTTTTTTCTTAAAACCCTCAGCTTCTGGAAAGAGGATATTTCAAGAGAATTTCAACTTATTTTGATTACAGTTTAGTATGTGTATTTACAGAGGAAAGCTTGAGAATGTGAACCCTAAATGTTCTAACGTAAGAAGAAAAATTTAAAAAAAAAAAAGAACTCAGCATTTGTGTTTTTACATCTCATGCTTTTCTGGAGGTGTGAATCATGTGCTAGGTCTACACTGCAAAGAAAAGTCGGAAAAAGATACGCAAATTGCAAACCACAATTTGCGTATCTTTTCCCACTTTTCTTTCAAAAGAAGCTTTTCCAAAATTTGGCCCGTCTACACAGTGCCAGATTTCAGAAAAACCTCCTCTTTTGACACATCCCTTCTTCCTCATAGAAAGAGGATTACAGGGATGGCGAAAGAAGGCTTCCGCTTTTTCAGAAATTGTTCCAAAAAAGCGGATGCATTCTTGGACGTGGCATAGCTTTTCTGGGATACCTCCAGGATCCCGGAAAAGCTTTGCAGTTTAGACATAGCCATGGGGTTTGATTGCTTGAGGTTGTCAATGTGCTGTTCACAATTTTATTTATATCATATTGGCTAAAAATCTCTACTGCCAATCTGTTAACTATAAAATATTAAATGACTTGAAATCTTGTAACTGGATCTCAGTGAATCTATGCACAAATTACTAATTTTCCTTCACATTTATGTATCCTTAACACTGTTACCTTCATCCTCCTCCCACTTCCAGCAATACTGTTCTATACCCACATTTTGCATCATGCTTTAAAGTAGAACTGATCTTGTAACCTGACTTGTGTGGATGCACACAGCATCCATGTGAAGTCCAGTTAGTTCAGTGGGATTACTGAAGTAATATAATTCTGCCCTCAAGATCAAATGGCAGAATTAGGGTCTTAGGTTATCTGTTCTACAGAGCAGTGACTATCTCTTAATATGTCTTTGGACGGTGTGTCACAATCCTGACTGTGACTTGTGGTTGCTTCCATCTTACACATTTTGGAACCTTTAAAATTATTGCATTGTTATATTGAAAATGCATTTAAAAATATCTCCAAATGTAAGACACATTAATTAATTTCTTGCCATTTAATTAACTTATGCATATTTTCCTTCTCAGAAGTGAACTTAGTTAGTAGTCTGACCTGATTATGAAATCATATCTACACATTTCTCATGTCTATATGACAATTTGGTATTTTTGTGTACATTTAAGAACAAAAAAACCCACAAACATTTCCAATACTATAGCCACTCAGATTACTCTGTGACAAAACAGGCTATATTAAAGCCAGGTTACACACATTTACAATAATACACCTAAAATACCCAATTCAATCAGAACTTCAAAGTCATTCCTTTTTAATAGGTCAAAAACACTGTTTTGACAGTAAACAGGTAGGGTGAGCTTTTCTGCAACTTTATTTATTGCTGCAGGTTAAAGTTTACTTTGGAAGTCCTGGCCCTTATGAAGGAGAAAGCTAGCTAAATGCTGTGAGTGCAAAGGAGAAGAATCTGTCGACATGAATACATTAAAAGCTTTGCTAATAGTCAACATAACTGAACTCAGCAGCATTCTCAAAAACTCCTGGGTCAGTGCCATGTACTTTGAAAATTACTGCACCTTCAATAAAGTAAAGTAGAGTTTCTACATAGGCAAAAGTGAAATGAAGTATATTTGGGGGGAAATGATGATGATGCCCATAGAAGAGAATGAATATAAAACATCTTCAGCAAATAGGATCTGTAGAGATTTTCAGCCAGAAAAGTATCAGGAAATGTATTCACTTTAGTAGGATTTCCTTTCTGTGTATAGATTTAAAGAAAGCTTACCTATATATTCCAATCTAATCAGCACCTTTCAAATTACTACATCTTCACTCTGACTCCAGAGAATCAGTATTCCTCTTCTTACCTTTCAGCTCTGACCATATTAAGGGATTTTATTGTTAACCTGACAGTCTCCATGGCCATACTCATACAGGAAGGGGTAGTCATATGTGAATTTGGCAGGTGTACAATATCAGGGCACAGGGGTCTGCACAAAGGATATATGGTATATACTTTCTGTGCATATTTTTGAGACATAATTATGCAATTTCCCCCACCTTTGATATTCACATTTCCATATCCAATGCTATGAATAGGACACATCTGGCCTGACTTAATTAGCTTAATTAACACTAGTCTGGCAATTGACAGGAAATGCTTTTGCTGTTATATATCCTGGATTCTGTAATTTCCACTCCAACTTATTTGATGATGGATTTTACCCACAAAAGCTCATGACCTAATATATTTGTCAATCTCTAAAGAGTACTTCTACACTGCATGGCTATTTCGGGATACCTCCAGTATCCCAAAATAGCTACCCTGTGTCTACACAAGTCACCCGTTATTTCGAAATGTGCACTATTTTGCCATCCCGGTAAACCTCGTTGCACGAGGGATGACTCGAAATAGTACATTATTTCGAAATTTGGCATTGTACAGATGCACCAAACTTCAGAATAAGCTATTTCTAAATAGATTTGAAATAAGATATGCAATTTGCGATGTGCAAATTGCATATCTTATTTTGAGTTTAGTGTTATGTAGCTATTTTGAAATAGCTTATTTTGAAGTTTGGCGTATCTCCACGGTGCCAAATTTCGAAATAATGCACTATTTTGATCCATCCCTTATCCCTTGTGCAACAAGGTTTATTGGGATGGCAAAATAGCAAGCCCAGTATTCTGGAAAAAATTTTGAAATAATGGACAGCTTGTGTAGATACGGGGTAGCTATTTTGGGATACCTCCGGTAGCCAAGAGTTGCCACAGGACTACTTGTTTTTAAAGTTACTGAATAACATAGCTACCCTTCTGAAACTTTGTGCATCTTTTTAAATTCTCAAGTTGAAAACACAATGGTTAAAAAAGGTTTGTAGGGCATGGGCTGTCATGGCACTGTTAATAGGTATAGGTACATCTCCCCACACCCACTCTTTCTTTACCCTGCTTAGATAAAATAGAGTACAAATCTTGACCCTATTGAAGTCTATGGGAGTTTTGCCACTAATTTCAGTAGATTTTGGCTTTCATCCATGTTTTTTCTTTCTTACTCTGATTGTTAGCTTGTTCTTAGACATTGAGTGTCAAATCCAAATTGGCATAGTACTACTAATTTTCTCTGTTATGTAAAATTAGTAGATTTAATTTATACTATGTGATCCTTGCATTTGATTCTGAATTGCTGAAGTGAATAAATGAGCAATAGCAAATAACTCCAGGCTACTGAATCCTACCTCCCCCCCCAAAAAACCTAAACAATTGTTTTGTCTTAAACTACTTTTGGTGAAATATTTTTATTTAAAACTATCTTTATTTTCAACTCTTTCTTTGTGTGATAATGGCCATAAATCGGTACACATTAGAAAGGCATATTAAAGCATACTGTAAGACATAGATATTGAAAGCTGGTCTTTCATTTCACAAACATTGGACAAAAATCTTTGTTTTGTTTAGTTGTTTGAAGTCTCAGTACAGAGCTTTTGTTTGAATTTCTTTACACGTGTTTCTTTGAAATAAACTGTAGAGACTGAAATTTCTGGCAAGTTCTCTCAGTAGTTGAAGAAGGTTCTATCATCTGACATAGCTAGAGGTGGAGTGATTTCATTCACGGGTGTTAATAAATCTCCTTTGATATCTGTATTTGATTCTTTTGAATAATTTCCCCAAGTATTGCATGTGGATTTTAAGCAGTAGGGCTTCTATTGAAAATTATAGGAGTTACATGTCCTATATTTTCTTGGATTTCAGTCAGTAAAGTCATGTTTCTTATTTTATGAGTAATCTGAAACATTAATCATAAATACAGCGGTTGATTTCAGAAGGCTCAACAGAATTGATGGGCTCCATGGCAAGGTAGGCAGAGGGGAGCTCTAAGCTCACAAACAGAGTGGGGCCTCAGACAAAAGACCTGGGCTGGAGCAGCCAGCCGACAATGCCACTCAGACTGTGTGGTGCCCCTCACCTTAGCCACCACCAGAGTGTGCCACCCAGGGCTCCAGCAATGATTTAAAGGGCCTGTAGCTCTGCTGCTGCTGCTGCTGCTGCAATAATAACAGACACAGTGGCCAGGAAACCCAGGCCCTTGTGAATTGCCAGGGCAGTGGCCCAGTTTATACCCCTCCTCCATCCTTTTTGTGGATTTAATCTCTTTTTCTCTCCTTTATTTTCAAATTCCATTTTGTTTCTTCTAAGAAATTTTAAATGCATTTTCTTGACCACAAATTGTGTTCTTTAGTCACAGGTTAAATGAAAAGTTTGGTGAAATATTTGCAATTAACATTCCGAAAGTGGGAATAATTTCATGAAATTTGGAAAATGTGTTCAGCAACTCTTCCTTCAGAAAGAAAGTAGCATTGGAATGCATAAAAAAATTCCCTGACAAAAAGTTTTGTTACTTTTTTTCTTATCAATAAAATTGGTTTATTGCAACTGACCACAGAAGCCCCAGGATATTTGTTCTATTGTTTCTGAATTATTGAATAAAATCATAACGTAGGAAAACCTTATTATGTCAGAAAGCTTAAAAATAAAGCTGTCAGCAACAGATAGCAGATCTGTGCTGCTGCATTATGGAATGGGGATGGGGATGGATTCTTATTACTATGTAACAACCACTACAGTGATCTATCTAGTGTACAGTATCTTATTTGTGATGATGTTTAGGGTCAGATGCTTCAATGGAAGAATCAAGAAACCACATAGTTGATGATTTAGGAATAATCTGTCCGCAGAGGCAGTTTCTTCCTAACCTGAACAAATAATTGTTGACTATTTAGTATATCACATTTCCCTTTGTCTGTTTGTGCATCCAAATATTTACATGTGATGGCCAATATTTCTATTGGTTTCACAATTACATTTATATGTTCTTGGTATAATAATATTAATACTTTTCAACTGGTTGTATACTCCAAGGGTCTGAAATGATTAAACACATTTATAATGTAGTAAACACTGTGTTTAGAGATCAATAAATAAACTTGGTAATTTTTTTATACATAATTATAATGCAAACAAGCATGAACAAAGTAGTCTCCATGTTGCTGATGAAGGCGCTTTTGTAACCACCAAAGACAGATAGCATAGATGGAATGTACAACTTTTGATGACATCGTTCTAGAATAAAATGATGTAAAATGACAAAAAAAATAGTGGCAAAAAAGAAAGGATTAAATTCTTCGTGCTTTACTCATGTGATTATGTATTTTTTTTAATTATTGTTGGTGCTTGGTGTTTTATTGCACTGTATTATCGAACTTGCTGTTTAACACTGATTATCTGAATGTAGTTGAAGATATTGAACAATTATGCTTAAATGAGTGGGCTTTAGTTATAATTAATCTATATTGATGGCACAACTCAGTTCTAAATAATGTTTCTGATACATTATATTTGTTGTAATTTACATTTCAATCTTCTTTCTGATTTTGTTAATGAAACAACCATCGCTTGTTTTTCCTTCATTCTGGATTTTGGCATAATAGTTTTAGATGTCTACTTAACAATTTGTTTCTAAATGAAAGTTCTGGGCATGAATCTATGAACTAATAGTAGAGCAAAGGAGCAATATTTAACACTTTTTGTGATACAATTATCACTAAGCATATGTGATGGTGGACACTCTAAAATAGTTGTGTGGGTGGTTCATTCAGGATTCATTCAAACAAAATATGGTTGTAATTTTATTAAGCTTGATGGGGCATCAAAGATCTGCATCACCCTCAAACCACCCAGTGCTGTTTTAATTGCTTTGGCAGTCTTACTAAGCCAATTAACATCAAGACCCTGCAAAATTAAAGTCTTCTGACTGCACTTCATATGGTTATATCCATATCACAATGTATATTTTAGTGTTACCAAAGGGAAAATTTGCAAATTATTTCAAAGATTAGGAGAAGAATCAAATTTACATATTTCCTTCCATTACAATGTTCTTCTTGTCTTGATTCCACTAAGCTAATTAATCATATAATTGCAATGTAAATTATTTATGTATTTCATTTTTATCTGCATTTACTAGCAAGCATGTTTGGAAAACCAAAATACACTGCACATTTTAAGAAAGAGTGAGGACTATCAAGCATATCATAGAGGCTGCCAAGATCACATTATACCCATGGCTATTAATTAGCACAGTTAAACAGTGTGAAGAAAAAGTAGCTGGCTGAACACTTTACAGTTCATCTAAATTATTGTAAGGGCTCTGTGCTTTTATCTTAATGCCTCTTTCAAATGTTCAGCTGATGCTTTATATTATGATGCCTCATCTGAAAGCTTGTCACTCAGTTACTGTGATGTATTAGCTCAGCAGTAACAAGGCTGACTACTCATGGCAGCCACTGACTTATAACTGCTATAAAACTTCACCTTTTTTGTTTTTATTTTTTTCTTTCAGAAAAGGATAGATGATGACCTAAGAAGTGAACTGGGGACCATTTCTGCCTCATTATTCAAGGCTTTGTTAGAGTCATTTACATTGTTAGGGCCCAATGCTGCTCACTTTCATTTAAGTAGATTGGTCCCATTGAAGTCAAGAGTAAGTCAAGAAAGATTTCTTTGTAGCCACTATTTTTGTCATTTTAAAGTCATTTTATTCTATATCACCATCAGTTCTATACAGCATCTGTGCTATCTCCTCCTTGGTGACACTGTACAGAAGCTGTTTCTTCCGCAACATGGAGACCACCTTGTGCATGCTTGCACCAAATTCTCTTTTCTCTTAATGTGACTTTTCTCTCAGAATGCTGAGCCAGAAAACTGAGGTTTAGCTCCTAAGGCATGGGCAATAGGTTCAGTCCCACATAGATGTCACCAGATGATATAAAGATGAGCAGTGCTCCTTAAGCTTCATTACAAAGGAGCAGCCATTATGTCCTGAGAACTCTCCCTACCAAATACAATATCATAGCATATGGATCAATTGCTTTCCTTTCTAACCTTTAAAAGAATAGTAGAAAGAGACCCTGCTCTACTCCACGGTTGGTATACTGCATGGGCCAAGAAAAAAATCTCTCTGAACATTTACCCCACAGCCTATCCATGTAATACAAAGAAAAAGTTTCATCCGTCCCACCTCACTGAAACAATTCTCACTTTCAATCTTCTGATCAGATCACTCAAATTATCTAAATGTTCTAGAATATGTTTTGTTGTTCTTAACAATATAATCTGTGTTTTGGGGATCTTTTCATTACCTTCTCTTGAATCCTGACATGATCTAAACTCTAAGGCAAAACTGTTGACTTCTATTGAACATAGTAGCTGATTTCAATGGAAAAGAGCGGTATATGCATCAGATGACCCAGTCTGACTTTTCATTTGCTTTTTAAATTTAATCCTTTCAAGCTATATCATTTTATAAGGTGAGTTGATTTGAAAAAAAGCTACTTTTTATTCTTCCTAAGAAGAGTTTTGTGTTTAAATTCAAGCTAATGAGATAAGATTTTTTTTCTGTGAAAAATTCAAGTTAATATGAAAAAAATATTTTTTTTACATCTACTATCTTAGGAAAAAAACATTTAATGTGCAAGAATTTAGACTAGCAGAAGAAAAGCAAAATGAGCAGAAATGAGAAAATTGGTCGAAACTAAATAATTCATGGGAAAATCAGTGAAAGCATTAAATGTATAGTTGTTGAAGAGACTACAATTAAAATTTGATTATAGTAAAATCTGAAACAATAAAAGCTAGACAGAAATCACCGCAGGTAAATACAAATTTGAGAGACAAACATGTATTTAAAGGAACTCACACCTAGGAAAGAAAAAAGTTTGTAAATACATGAAAATGAGGGTATGTCTACACTACAGCGCTATTTCGAATTAACTTATTTCGAATTAGTTAATTGAAATAAGCTAATTTGAAAGAACGCATATAGACACAAAAACTAATTTGAAATAGCGTTTTTCTAATTCGAAATAGCGCGTCCACATTGAGTGGACCCTGAATTGAAGGTAAGGCTGGCCGGAACCATTGCCAAAAGGGCATCAGGGTCGGACTTAACCTGAGGCAGCAGCCCCACACACTATCCAAAGTCTGTGCTTAAAGGGACCCAACCCCCCTCCTGGACAGACAGTTCTCAGGTTTCTCTGCTTGCTGGTCTACCTCGCTGAGGGACAGCAAAGCATTTGTGTCTCGGAGTTCTCTGCTTGCCCTCACTCGGGACACCATGGCACTCTGCAACATGGAACAAGACCTGCCCCTGGGGACTCTGCTGCATCTCGTGGACACGTTGCCAGCAGCCTGGCTGCACTGGGGCCATCCGGGAGGACCATCAAGGGGCTGTCAGGATCCAGGGGGCCTTGCCGGAGAGCTTCCACCCTGAGGAGCACTAACAGTCTCCCTGGTCTTCCCCACTGGGGGCTCGTGTCCCTTTCCTCCCTCTCGTCCTTCCCTTACCCTTCCCTAGCCCCCCCCTTCCTGATGTCAAATAAAATGCACTTTTGTCTCAAAAATACAAACTGTTTATTTAACAAAACTGGGGGAGGGGGATGAAACTCTGGGGAGATTGGGAAGGGCGGCAGGAGAGGGGAGGGGGAAAACTTGGAGGAGGGAGTTGGAAGGGGGAGGGGAAGTTTAGGGGTGGGGGTCTCGCCGGGCCAACTGCCTCCCAGTACCACGGAGGAGGGGGCCTCGGCGTCCCCGGGGGGATGGGGAGGAGCCCTAACTTGAATTAGCTGGTATTCCTCCTGCAATGAGGTTTACCAGCTAATTTGAATTAGGTGCTTTAAATTGTAATCCCGTTTCACTGCCTCGTGTAGACGCGGGCAGTTACTTCGGGCTAGTCAATTTCTAAAATGGCGACCGGCTGGGAACATGCAAATCAAGCGCGGGATATTTAAATCCCGGGCTTGATTTGCAATTCCAGTTGCCCTCATTAGCCTACCTTGATCAATCTAGGGGGCTAGTGTAGATGTACCCTATGATATTTAAAAGTGGCCATCTTTCATCATCATCAACAACACTAACACCAAAAACTGACTTCAGTGTGAATCTGCAGAGCTGCAATTCATTTGTATATTTCACATTATTAACCTGGGTTTGAATGAAGACTGCGGATGGTTGGCTCACTACAAAAGTAACTTTCCCTCCCTTGGCATTCACACCTCCTCATCAAAGCTACATCTAGATTGCAGGCTTCTTTTGGAAGAGATCTTCTGAAAAAAACTTCTTCCAAAAGAGAGCATCCACACTGCCAAAGCGCATCAAAAAAGTGATCTCCTTTTTCGGAAGATAGCGCCCACACTGAATGGACACTATCTCACAGTTAAGCTGTTATTACTATGGATGGAATGGCCACCAGGGCACCTGTGCTTTTTCCTCTTTGCTCTTCTTTCGAAAGAACTTCCTCTTCCCCGTCCACACATGCCATTTTCGAAAGAGCTTTTTTGGAAAAAGGCTTCTTCCTCATAGAAGGAGGTTTACCAATGTCAGAAAAAATGTTCTGTTCTTTCTTTCTTTCTTTTTTAAGAACGTGATTGCAGTGTGGATGTAAGTGAAGCTTTTTTTGAAAAATGGCCATTTTTCTGAAAAAACTCTGTAGTGTAGACATAGCCCGAGTGTTGTGAGTGGGCCACATCCATCCTGTTAGTATTGGTCTTCCACTTGATACAGAAACTCATTTTTTCTTGTTCTAGTATATTTATGCCTGCCTCTGTAATTTCCACTACATGCATCTGACAAAGTGGGTCGTCGCCCACAAAAGCTTATGCCCAAGTAAATCTGTTATTCTTCAAGTTGCCACAGGATTCCTCATTGGCTTTGAGGATATAGCCTAACATGCCTCCCCAACTGATACCTGAGAGAAGATTGAGGACCAGGTATTTTGGAGCTAATAATGAGGCAAAGCAATATGAATTTAGGATTGTCCTTTATGATCAGTATGCCTTTTGTTTCAGGTAAGATACATAATGTGCTCACAAGAGATGGTTGAACAATTGATTTTTCTGTTTGAATGGCAGTTTTGGAAAAAATGGAGAAAATTTGTTTGGATTGAATAGAATACGAAATCTTAAAAAATAAATCAGGGAATCAAAAATATCTATATAAAACCAGCTTATAGTACCTCCTGATAGTCCGGCATATCCGATAATCTGGCACCATCTAGGTCTCAAAGGTACCGGATTATCGGAAGTCTACTGTATTTTGTCTCTGTTTTTAAAAGGGTTAGAGTAAAAAAATGGGGGAGAAAGGGTTTGGTGACTCCCTTATAGCCTAGTGTTTAGGGATGTGGAACTGCTAGGTTCAATTTTGCTCTCTTCCTGATATGGAGCACAAACATGAACTTGGGTGTTCCCTAAGTGCTAGTCTATAGCATAGTGTGGAGTAGTACTGGAGCAAAGGAAAAGTGAGCAAGTGGACTCTCTAGATTGGTGTTTAGGACCCTCAAATAGAAAGCCCAAGCTCCCACCAAGTTGATTTTTTGTCCAACTACTATATCCAGTCTGGCACTTAAGTTCTCTAGGAAAAAAACAGTATATTCTGTTATTTGTCTATAGAGTGCCTAGCACAATGGAACCCTTATCTTTGATTGAATTTTCTGGATACTACTGTAGCCTACACTAGGGTAAGAAGTTGAAACAAAGAACATACCCAGGGTTCAAATTCTCGTAAATTATTTCTCATAGGAGTGATGTAATATCTTGTATTAGGCCAATTTCTGTTGGTGAGATAAACAAGCCTTTAAGATTGCCAGACCTGAAGCCTTCCATGTAATGTACTAAGAATATCACAGCTAAACACAAGATTGAACAGATAATTTAGCATAAGTATTTAAGCATATATTCTTAGGAGCCCATCAATATAAATAATCTATGTTAACACCCCAGCATTCATAGGACAAAAAGGGGGTTTAGTGGGTTACAGATGGTTGTAATAAGCCATAAATCCAATATTTTTATCGTGGTCTTATAAAGAGATTTGATGTATGGCTTATTTATGGCTTTTGCTATTAGAATGGGGTTGACATTGTAACAAACTGATTCTCAGCTACAAATTGTGGTTATTCTGGCATGCTAGGGTAAGATATGGAATGAAATGACTTGCCACATAAGGAAATAAGTAATTTGGATGTCAGCAGAACATGGATGTGGAATTAATTCTATGCAACCTTCCTGAGGCCTTCTTTGCTTTATATTGGGACCCAGACTTTGATTTTCATTGAACAAGCTAGCTCTTGTTAACAATTGTCAATAGTACAATTTCAGGGAAGGAAATGTATTTTTATTTACGTTTGGACACCAAGATTTTCCTGTTTTAAGTCCATATGTGCTGGATACTGATCGGAGACAAAGGAAAATGAAAAAGACCTAACTAACTTCTAATGAAAGAAAGGTTCTATCACAAGCAAAACTAAGGTAGATAGTCTAAATTATTAAACCTCTTCTCTTATTATCTCGTTTTCCTTCTGAAATATCTTCAAAACTATCATCAAAATGTGTTTGTTCATTTCCTACTTCTTTAAGTAAGCAAACTACTATAACTGAGTGAAACATTTATTGCATAATGTTTATTTAATCAAATGGCAAGTTGTAAATGTAAAAACATTTACAAAAATGCAATTTTATAAAAAATTCACTCTAAATGTAAAAGGAATGTGAACTTTTAATTTTGTCAGAAAATGTAAGTCATAGAATAGAATTTATTCACCTTTATGTGACTGTGGAGTTCTTAATTTCTATATATTTTCATATTTTCTTTTGTAATTAACATTTACCCCAATCAACAAAGAAATGGAGGCATAGGCTTGGCAGATACTTAGAATTTCTACTGAAAAGTTAAAGGCATGACTGATTGATTTTAAATTGGCAGGGATGTGCTATTATGAGCCATCGCATAGCCATAGATACACTTATACTAGCAAAAAAGCTCTTTTGTTAGTAAAGCCTATTTGTTTGAGGGCTGATATAAGAGAACGGTGACTTCTTCCAGTGGAAGCTGTGTCTATATTTGGAAGGCCTGCAGTTAGTTTTATGGGTATACCTATATTGGTAAACCCTTTGTAGTGGGGTTTATGTTACTTTGGGGTGGGGTATATGCTACTTTGATATAATTGTGTCTGAGGACATTATATAATAGAAAGAGGATTTTATTTTTATTTGTTTACTACTTTAATCCTGGAGTACTGTCAATTTCACTGTATTGCCTGTAGTATTCATTGTGACAATCTGCTAAGTGAAACAGTCTGTATGTGAGTTTCTTAAAAACTGTAAGTAAACTTACTTTTACAAAACAAAAACAAATAAACAATGTTGAATGAAGGATTTTAACTTTTCTATTCTTAACTATTACATTATTTTAAAAAATCAAATCAGGGAAACAGTGAAAAAATATCTTTCACCAAGACCATATTTTCTTGCACTTGCTTTTCTTAATGTCAGAAACTTAAAAACAAGTAACAGCTTTTAGAAATGTAATGTGGAGAAGGTTCTGCTATGCTACACTACTTTCAATGGTTATGTGTGGGTGCACAGCTGTAACTGAGAGCAGACTTTGGTCTTGTGGATCTTTTATATATGTTGTGGCTTACTTGCATATTCTACATATTGTTTTCCCATTTGGAGTCTCATTTATGTCAACAGGATTTTTCCAAGACACAAAATGCTAAATATACAATAATAAGCCAGAATCTTGATTTCAGACTCATACAAAGGGTACGTCCACACAGCACAATTATTTCAAAATAATGGCCATTATTTCAAAATAACAATGCAAGCATCAACACAGCAATTCCATTATTTTGAAATAATTTTTAAATAACGGATGGCTTATTTTGAAAGCTGTGAACCTCATTGCATGAGGAATAATGCCCATTTCAAAACAGTTATTTCAAGATAGGGCATGTGTAGTTGCAACAGCTGAAGTTATTTGGAAATAAGGGACCTCAAGGAAATCCCACAGGTGCCCTGCTGGCTACTTTGTCCACACTCATCAGGATTCTATAGTTCCTTTTCTCACGAAGCACTTAAAGCTGCAGCCACAGGGGAAAGGGCTTGCGGCGAGAACCTGGCCCTCACAGTCTTCAGCCACACTGCTGCTGCCACAACCACACTAAGGGCCATCATGAGTGATCCTTGAGTTCCCCAAGAATCCTCCCTCACTCCTGGAGAGCAATCTGACAGCTCCCAGGAGCCTGCCAGGTCCCGCAAGAGGTCCGTACCATCCTGGTCTTGGGCAGAGATCCTGGCCCTCATTGAGGTTTGGGGTGAGGAGGAAAACCTCCAGGATCTCCACACCAGATGGCTCAACACTGACATCTACGGCCACATGGCTGACAGTCTGGAAATAAAGGGCCACATCCAGACCCAGGAGCAGGTCTGGATGAAAGTTAAGGGAGCTCTGCCAGACCTATTCCAGGGCAAGGGAGTGCAGCTCCCACTCCTGGGCCCTATTACTTCGACCTGCACCACATTCTGGGGGGCGGTACAGCCCCTTCTCCACCCCTGGTGGTTGACTCAGGGCTGGAGACACCCATGGTTGCCCGCCCAAGGGACAGAGCCAGTCAAGGGGGGGAGGAGGAGGAGGAGGAGGATGACGATGACAATGATCCCGACCTGGCCCTAGATGTGTCCCAGGCATCCTCTGAGGCTGGGGAAGAATCATCAGGAAAGAGATCTTAGGTACATGACACAGACAGGATGGAGGTGGCGGGTGGCAAGGGTTTGGGGTGCACTCCTCATTCAGCCTTCTTGGGCTAGGGGTCACCCTGCAGACCATGTATGTGGATGCATGTGCATTGCCAGTCTGGGTCACACAACCTCAGGAGGCTGCACCAGGGCACCCCTGGGCTCTTGCCCCAGTGGAGCTGCAGGCGCCGAAGAATGCAGGAGGACCTGCTACAGGAGCACATCTCCATGCTCCAGGCCCTGTATGAGATATTGGACCGGAGGTTCCAGGAGGACATGCAGTTGTGCAGAGACCTGGAAGGAGTTGCTGCCGCAGGGCCACACCATATGTACGGTTCAATCTCTCCTCACCTGCCTGGAGCCAGCTCGTGCACCTGCTCCAGCTCCAGTCTGATTCTGCCCCTTCTCCCATGCCTGACCCTGCTTCAGCTCCCCATCCTGCCTTTTCCCCTAGCCTTTCCCCACCTGTGGTCTCCGACATCCCTGCACACAAGGCAGTGGAACCAAATGAGCCAGGTGCCAATCCCACTTCCAGCCCTGAGCCTCTTCTTCCCCTCTCTTCTTCCCCCCTTGAAGGTTCTCACCTCCACTCCCTCCCACCACTCTCCTCTGCCAGGTTCTTTCCCCAGTCCCTCCCCGGTTACTTTGACCCCAAATAAAAACCACACAGTTGATTGTTTCCAAAAAACAGTGTCAGTTTTGTTGTCTCTGCATGGAAGTGAGGGAAGGGAGGTGTGAGGGAGGAAAAGCAGAGAGGGGCAAGGCACAGCCCTCTGGTGGAGAGACCCAGGGGAGAGTGTCACTGGGATCTTTATGAGAAACTACTTCAGAGCCTCCTGGATGCGCAGTCCTACCTGATGGGCTTGCTGGATGGCAGCTGTATGTGGCTTTTAAAAGACCCTCCTGACCTGGCCTGCCTCTGCTCCTGACCCAGGAAGGAACGCCTCCCCCTTCCACTCACATATGTTGTGGAGCACACAACATGTGGCCACCATCTCGGGCATGTTCTACCTCCCCTATGTCTAGCTGGGCGAGGAGGCATCTGAGCCTCACCTTGAGATGCCCAAAGGTGCCTTCCACTCCCATGCAGGCCCTGCTGAGCCTGGCATTAAAGCATTCCTTGCTGGGGTCAAGGTGTCCGGTGTAAGGCTTCATGAGCCACAGCATGAGAGGATACGGTGCATCCCCCACAATGCACAGAGGTATGTCTACGTCCTGGACCCTGATTGTGTGCTCAAGGAAGAAAGTGCTGGGTTCCAGCTTCTGGACGACACTGGAGTTTCTGAAGATGTGGGCATCATGCGCCTTCCCCGACCACCTGACATAGATGTCGGTAAACTGCGTGCAGTGGCTGACCTGCAGGACCATGGAGAAGTAGCCTTTGTGGTTTATGTAGACAGATGTCCAGTGGTCAGGGGCCCAGATGGGGATATGGGTACCGTCAATAGTACCCCCTGCAGTTGGGGAAGCCCATTACAGCAAAGCTGGTGATGGGGTCCACATTGCTGGGGTGGATGACCCTGCACTGCAAGATGGTATTGATGGCCCACACCACCTGTAGCAGGAGTCAATCAGAGAATCACTGGGGTGCCAGAGTCCTCAGGAGGTCCTTGAGACCTTCCCTCCTTCCCCCCAACCACACTAGGAGGCAACCACTACATAGCCCATCCCTCGGCAGAGATGTGTGATGGAGGGACTGAAAAACCACTTCCCACTACCCTCCCAATCCCCCTTTTCCTAGGATTCCACATTCCAGCACTTCACCCCCTCCTCCTGGGACTCTAGCCCGAGAGTGCCATATCTGCATCACAAGGGCCTCAACAATTATCTTCCCCATGCCGAACTTGTTCCTGATGGATTGGTAGCTGTCTGGCCTGGCAAGCTTCCACACATAGATGGTGACCCACTTCTCCAGGGGGATGGTGGGGTGCATGTGTGTCCTGTTATGTGCAGGTAGGGGTGGGACAGGCACACAGCTCCTGAAAGGTCTCCTTCTTTATGCAGAAATTCTGGAGTCACTACTGGTCATCCCACCACTCCATAACAAGCCAGTCCCACCTGTCGGAACTGGTGTCCAGCTGCCAAAAGCAGAGGTGCATGGTGGGGTACAGGTGGAAGAGCTGCACTCCCAGACAGATGGTGAGGGTCTCCTCAATGAGCTGAGGGTTGTGTTCCTGCAAGGCCAGGAGGGCAGCCTGCACAAATTGCAACACGACAGATCGGGGCTGTCACATCCCCAGAGGCAGCTCTGGCTCCATGGTTGGCAAGCTGAGGTGTCCACATGGAGAACCACAGCAGTCAGAGCAAAGGCTTTGCTTTCCCTCAGAGAGGTAGGCAAGCAGGAAGAGAACCTGAGAAATGACTGTATGGGGGGGGGGTCCCTTTAAGCATGAGTCTCAGGCCGCAGCTCCAGGAAGTAACTGTGTCCTGATGACTTGCCTGAAGTCATTTTGGATTGCCTTAAATGCAATTCAGCATCCAAAAAGTGTGGATGCTCTATTTCAAAATAGCTAAGTGCTATTTGATGTGCTTTTTGTGTATAGACATGCTATTTTGAAATAAGTTATTCTGGAAAAAAAATCCCAAATAGCTTATTTTGAAATAGGGGTGTTGTGTAGACATAAATTAGTTAAGAGTAGATATCTCAGAACTATAGTGAGAAATCAAGAGGATTAAGTACTTGAAGATTAGATAATTATAAAATTTGGACTCAATTAGTTTATTTAATTACCAAATTTCAGATCAGATTTTTATTATTTATTATTGTTAATTATATACTCTATTAGGTGAGAAATGTGATCCATTCTGATTAAGCTTAAACAGTTTATTTTTTATTATACATATATTTTCAGACAATACTATCAACACCTATGACATATATGCATGCAAAAGAAGACAAGGCCAGAAAAGGAAATGATCAAATAAATGTCTCTTTCTTCAGGGACAGTGTTTATTTTCAAATCTCCAGTCTCTGCGTTCTCTCCATTTTCATACTGTCAATCATCTTTTACACTTGTTCTGTAACTTTGCACATACTCAGTTTACCAAGCTGATTCATCTGTATCCTCTTACAATACTAACCCCCGAATTAAAACAGTCTAATGCATAAATCACAATAACTAACTTAAATTAATCTATCTGTATTTATTCTACTGAAACTTATTTCTATCTCTCTGGTTCCCAGCACATATATCCATGTTCTTCCTCCCTTTGTCTTCATCCATTTGGTCTTATAGTTACAACAGTTATATATCTCAGTGGTCTGTCTTAGGGGCCTTGAGTATTTACTTATTAGATTCTACAGTTTGGAGAGAAGTTTATGCACTTGGTCATTATTTACTGCAAAGCTAACAGTTCCCTTTTGACTCTGCTTTAAAGAGCTCCCTGCACAGTACAATAATTTTATAGATAAGACACACAAACAATGTTCTGACATAAATAGTCTTACCAAAGTCTGAAGGGTGTACCTGCATAAACACAATCAAAATGCAAAAATGTATATTTTATTGTAATAATTTGTTAACATTATTGTATATATATTTGAATAACACAACTTCTTATGTAGTACTCTTATACCTGTGTCAAGATGTTCTAGATAATATTTGGTATTATATCTCTGTAATGCTTTCTTTGTCTCTTCCATGAAAACCAGAAACAATAAACATAACACTTTTCACTTTCAGGGTTAAAAATGCATATTTACCATGATAAGAGGACCTGGGATGGAGAGAGAATAAGTTCCCTGGCAGGCATTTTAGGTTATTACCCTTTTGTTAGCCTTTTTCTCCATTTTTATTACTTCTCTTGCTTGTCTTTGGAATTTCATTATAATATAACAAAATCAAAAATATACCACATCTGCTTCCTTCATACAATATTAGCTGCATTACCTCACAGAAACAAATGGATGCTCAAAATTAATCCCTTTTCGTATTTATATATCATGGAACAATATCTATATTTAAGCTGAAATTCAGCAGCAGAGTAAAGTGAAAATATAATGCCCTCAACACCTTTTAAGTCCCATACAATATTTGCATGGAGGTCCCAAGAGTAGAATAGGTAGGCAGCCCTATAATTTTTCAGAAAGGCCTTCCTATTGACACTGAAATTTACAACAGGGGTTGGATAGAAGGAGCCACTGATGAGCCTTCGCTTAGACTCAGTGGTGACAGTATCCCATTCAACTGGCATGGATGAGTTAGAACAATCATTTTGGAAGGCTAGGAGTTGCAGCCTACCTGGCCCTGTGTTGGTCCTATATAGTTTACCTCTTCAAATTCTCTGAATTCCACTGGAATAGATCCTGAAAACTCAAGCTTCATGAGAATAGAGTGGGTTTGAGTATTAAAAGGTATGGGATCAAGTTTTTACAAGCAGTTCATGTAAAATTTGAATTGGTGTGGGAGAGGAACAATCTGATATAGGCATCTTTCCATTATTCAAAATTATTTTGAAATCCTGCTGAAGGTGATAAGTAAGGGAATTATCATATTAAAATGTGATCATGAAATGATAGAATTAATGATTCTAAGGAATTGTAGTAGTGAGAGCAGCAAAATAAAGCCAGTGGATTTCAAGAAGGCAGACTTTAGCAAACTCAGGAAGTTGGTTGGTAAGGTTCCATGAGAAGCAAATCTCAGAAGAAAAACAATTGAAGACAGTTGGCAGTATTTTTTCGAAGAGACATTATTGAGGTAAGAATAAACTGTTCATTGCATAGGAAAGAGAGGAAGTATGACAAGAGAGCACCCTGGCTTAACCATAAGATTTTGAATAATCTAAAAATCAAAAAGGTGTCCTACAAAAAGTGGAAACTAGGTTAAGTTACAAAGGATGAACACAAACGAATAACAAAACCATGTAGGGCAAAATTAGAAAGGCAAGGCACAAAATGAGTTCAAAATTAACTAGAGATATTAAGGGCAACAAGAAAACATTTTACAGATATATTAGAAGCAAGAGGAAGACCAAGGACAGGATAGGCCCATTACTCAAAGAATAGAGAAAAACAATAACAGAAAATGTGGAAATTGCAGAGGGGCTTAATAACTTATTTGTTTTAGTTTTCACCAGGAAGGCTGTTGGCAATTGAATGCCTAATATAGAGAATTCTGGTGAACATGAGGTAAGGTTCAGAGGCCAAGATAGGGAAAGAAAAGTTAAAAGTTACTGAGCCAAGCTAGATTTCTTCAAATCACCAGGTCCTGAAGAAATGCATTCCAGATTACTCAAGGAAATTATTGAGATATCTAAGCAATTAGCTATTATCTTTGAAAAGTCACAGGATAAAAGGAAGATTCTAGAAGACAGCAAATACAGTACTCATCTATAAAAAGGGAAATAAACACAACTCAGGGAATTAGACAAGTTAGGATAACTTCTGTGCCAGGAAAATAATGGAGCAAATCATTAAGAATCCATCTGCAAACATCTAGAAGATAATTACATAAGTATTAACCAGCATCGATTTGTAAAGAAGAAATTATGTGAAACCAACCTGATAGCTATCTTTTTGATAGAATATCAAGTCTTGTGGACAAGGTGAAACCAGTAGATATGGTATATTTAGATTTCAGTAAGGCTTTTGATACAGTCTTGCATGATTTTCTCATTAACAAACTACAGAAATACAACTTATATGGAGTTGCTATAAAATGGATGCATAACTGGTTAGACAACCATTCTCAAAGTAGTAATCAATGAGTCACATTCAAAATGGAAGGGCATAATGAGAGGGGGTCCACAGGGATAAATTCTGGATCTGGTTCTGTTTAATATCTTCATCAAGGATTTAGATAATGACATAGAGAGTACACTTGTAATTTGTGCAGGCAATGCCAGCTGAGAGGGTTTGCATGTGCTTTAGGGGATAGAATTATAATTCAAAATGATCTGGATAAACTATGCCCACTGAGTCCATGATATATGAAGTTCAGTATGACAACGGTTTGTAAAGATTTTAATTAAAACAAGAAACCATATCCAATATTATTTCAAATTTAGATTGTATGCTCTTCAAAGCAAAGACAGTTTCTCCAATTATCACCTCCTCTGGGCTCTTTACTCTAACTGGACGGGTGAAAAAATGCTTGTAAAGTTAACAGATCTCCCCAGAGAGTACAGAAGAGTCTTCAGCTGGCACAGAAGAAGTATTGCTGACTTCTGTGCTACTTGGCTACGATCTGTATCAAAAGGGGCATAATGTGCAGGAATATACTTTGTTCAGGTGATCATTGGTTTGCAGACAGGCCCATGCTATGTCTGCTCTATGAATTAACACAGAACTGAACTTTATACATGAAAGTTGCCTATCCTGACATCCTTCACAAATACTAAAAGCCTGTGTCTTTATTTTTAAAAATGTTCCAAACAGCACCTTGATCTTGTAAAGGCAAACCAACAAAGTATAATCTTAAATCCACAATAATGCAATGTAAAAGAGGTACTTTGTACAGTTAATAGAAAAAAAAGTCTGTTATCCTTACTAAATGTTTTATTCAATACTATTTATTTCTATTTGTCCTATATGCATGTTGGAGCAATGTTGAAGACATGCAATTTGGCTGAAAGCCTCTTATTTTATAATTTACATTTTGCATTTACTGCCTTGTATTTTTAACTGTGTAGCTTTAAATTTTCATTCATATCTTTGCAAGAGAGTGTAATAGCCTTAAAACAAAAGCAGCAAACTGCACATCCTGAATAGCGATAACATTGAAATGGCCGCAATTAAGCTTTGTGGTTCAGATTTTATCGAGGAGATTGGACAGAGCAAGGGGGGAAGTTCAGTTTGCTTCTACTAATGTTTGACTGAAGTCAACGTTCATTATGTTTTATATTTATAGAGTTAAGTGGAGAGATATACTTCTGTTTATACTGAGCCAAGACTGCTGATTGGAGAGTGAGCAAAGGGGGCACCTGGCCTTGAGACCAGCAATACAAAAGGACCTAGAGCTCTTGGTTGCTGCTGCTGTTGCAGTGACAGCCATATCCCCGGGCCTTTCAAAACACTTCTGGAGTGTAGCACCGCACACTGAGGGTGGCTCTGAGGATTGGCTGGAGGGGTGGTGCAGTCCCAGTAGCACTAAGGGCTAGCTGTGACGAGCTTCACCTCTTTTACTGAAGACCCTACTGCTTCTGAAATAGACCTCTCTCCCACCACATACATACCTTGCCCAGGGGCCCAGCAGTTCTGCTGGCCATCCTATACCGAGTTAGTTGTGTGCTGGCAGCTGAAAGAAATGCAAATGTTATGGAAATATCGTAAAACAAACCTTTCTTGGTTCCTGATAAGGCAATGATATTTTATGTTAGTTAATTTGTTTTTGATAGGAAGATACTGTGTCTTTCCATGACACTCAATTTCTCCCAGGAAAACTGTCTTAGCTGCATCTCCTGTGCCTGTTCAGCAAGAGCAGGGATATGACCAGTTAGAAATGCCAAAGGGGGTGATGTCGTAAAGCTCTGCTAAAAAGTTAGAGATATCTAATAACCTTGCACATTTTTCCAAACTATTCTTTAATTATTGTCTGGCTACACCAAAAGTAAGACAGGAGATATTTGACATGGCTTTAATAAGACTACAACTTTATTATTAGATGTCTGGCACTATCCAGCAGATAAAACAGTGCAGGTAACCCCAGGTTTATTCCATAATTATCCTCGCTTTTACCAGCGGCTTCTTATCAGCTGAGCTATTACCACTAATCTTTTAAAATGGTTATTAATATTGGTTACTAGATTATTTTAACTATGCTGTTTTTGGGATAGTATCCTTTAAAGACTACATTTAGAGCTGTTCAAAAAATCAGAAATTCCATTTCAAGGGAAATTAAAAAAATGAGAAATTTGTTTCATTGTGCATTAGAATAAAACGGACATTTTCTATTAAAAATAATCTTGGGTCCGAGTGAATGTTTTGTTTCAATCAAGCCATTTTAATTTTTAGACTATAATATAAATTTAAATTTCTAAATGAAAAATAATTATAAAATAAAAACCTAATACGTTGTAGTCTGAAATGTTAAAATACAGTGTTTTGATGCTTTCATAATAATCTGGTCTATTGAAAAAATATGTTAAAATCAACAGATTTTTGCATTTTTATTTCCACAAAACACAATTTTTTAGTGGAAAAAGGTTCTGCTGGATTTTTTATTTTAACCAGGCCCATTTATAGAATTTTATAATCTTCGGTATAGCCCCATTTAGTACACAAATTTAAACTAGTTTCATCGTCTCAGTTTAGTTTTATAGCAACAGGAATTTACATTACAAAATAACCATTCAGTCAGGTTATAACTGTTATTTTTTACACAAGAAGTCCAGGATTTGAATTACAAGTGTTTTATGAGTTGGGACTTTTATACAGTGTTGGAGAAATGTGACTTTTTTTCTCATAGATTTTTCCTGAACTTTTAATACACATGCAATTGCATAGCTCATGCCAGCGCTATTAAGACCTTATTTTTATGAGCTCTAAATTCACTCACACATACAAAGACAGAAACAGCCTGGAGCAAATGTTTATGTTCAAGTTATAAACTCTTGCAACCAGGAGAGTGCAATGAAAATGCCAATATATTCTTTCCCTTTTCATTTAACTCTTAGACTGTTGCTGGGCACCTCTGAGATAATTTTATCTATCTATCTATCTATCTATGAATAAGTACTGTGCCATTATGATCTGACAAATATGCAACCACAAAAAGACAATGTTCAGAGTGCTTAATTACATGGAACATTTTTAATTCAAATATATATTGAAAAATGCAAAAATATATAAATAAACCAAACCAAGAGAACCTTGCATAACTAACAAGTTACCACCTCCATTATTTAGATTCCCTCTCTTTATCTCAGTCTTTGTCTATGTTTTTTAATGTTTTGATTTTAACTCATCAGAGCTTTGTCCTCCTACATGTTTGTAAAGCTCCTAGAAAAATGGAATCCTAAAGGTGATGAAGATATTTGTTGGTACCAAAATATTGATTAATAATAATAAATAAAAAAGCTTTCTGTGTGACTGTACATACAAAATGATGGGATCTAAATTAGCTGTCACAATCAAGAAAAAATTGTGGAGATATCGTGGGACATTCTCTGAAAACATTTTCCAATTTGCAGTAGCAGCCAAAAAAAGCTCAGAGAATTCTAGGAACTTTCAGGAAAGGGATAGATAGTAAGACAGAAAATACCATAATGTAACTATGTAACCACACGGTACACACATAGCTAGATCTGTATGGGGTTCTGTATGCAGTTCTGGTTCGATAGATAGATAGATATTAAAATTAGGGGGGAAAGTACAGAGAATGGCAATAAAAGTTATTAGGGCTATGCAATAACTTCCACATGAGGAGAGATTTAAAAGACTGAGGCTATGATTATACTGCAGAGCTTTTCCAGGTTACCAGTGGTATCCCGGAAAAGCTCTGCCACATCCAAGGAACTCATCTGCTTTTTCAGAACTGGTACTGGGAGCTAACCAACCAAAAACTCCCACTGTCTTTTAGTAAGGGGCCAACAGTCCTCTTACATAGGCTAGAACCCAGTGGAAAAGGTGAGGCTAAGTGTGATACATAAGGAAATATAAGGGGCAAATCTTAATGAATTAAGTAAATCTTTTTGAAAAAAGTTTGAGTCCTTCCGTGTCCAACATTTAATTGTTTATATGTTGTGGAATTGTATGTAACTTCTCTAAGAGCTGTGACTAATGCGATCTTGTGGCATATTAGGAATATCAAAGCACTTTTGGGGGCTTATCCCAAACACTGGCTGGCTTGCTTCAATCAGTAACTTACCTCCATAAGTCCATAAATCTCTCTCTGTGGGCCACTCTGCAGAGCATCTAATGGCCAAATTTACTGTAATGCTTGCTCAAGTTACTGTTTCTCCTTCAATACTCTGCTACCTGTTGAAATGTTCAGTTTAAAGTTTATAGAGTTTATATAAAGTCCTTCCATATTGTAAAATATTCTTTAAACTTGTTTTAACAATTCATTTTAAATACAAAGTCACACAAAGAACTATTATTTTCCAGCAGGCTAAAACAGCTGTATAAATTTTCCATTTCTGTTCTCCTTGTCTTAACAACAATCATGAAACCTTGATATGTGTGACTGAGTTGAGTCTGTATATTAATAATCAAACAGATTTTTTATTATTCCACTCTGTGGTCTAGTGTCCTTTATAAACATAATTATTGGTTTTAGTTTCTTTGATTTACTGTTTCTTTCAGCACAGCTGTTTTTCACTAGCTTGATAGCTTAAGCAATCTTAATAAAAAACATTAGTCTGAACTCTTCACTTTGTGACTTTAAACAAAAATTTAAAAAATGGGAAAGGTTAAAGGCAAACACATAATCCAGGTCTGTGGCAGGGGACATCAGGGGAACAACAAAAATCTTTCTTTCCCGATCAGAATTACACAGGAGATAAAACATGGCATTAAAGTTTACCATATTTACCAAAAGAAGTGACGAGGAGTCCTGTGGCACCTTATAGACTAACAGATTTATTGGAGCATAAGCTTTCATGGGCAAAGACCTACTTTGTCAGATGCATGTAGTGGAAATTCCAAAGGCAGGTATAAATATACAGGCACAAGAAAAGAGTACCAATCAAGAGTAAGGCTAGAGATAACGAGGTCAATTCAGTCAGGGAGGATGAGGCCCACTTCTAGCAGCTAATGTGGAGACGTGAACACCAAGAGAGGAGAAACTGCTTTTATAGTTGGCTAGCCATTCACAGTCTTTGTTTAATCCTAAACTGATAGTGTCAAATTTGCAGATGAACTGTAGCTCAGCAATTTCTCTTTGAGGTCTGTTCTTGAAGTTTTTTGTTGCAGGATGGCTACCTTTAAATCTGCTACAGTGTGTCCAGGGAGATTGAAGTGCTCTCCTACAGGTTTTTTTATATTACCATTCCTGATATCTGATTTGTATCTGTTTATTCTTTTACATAGGGACTGTCCAGTTCGGCTGATGTATATAGTAGAGGGGCGTTGCTTGCACATGATGGCGTATATTATATTGGTAGATGTGCAGGAGAATGAACCCATGATGGTGTGGCTGATCTGGTTAGGTCCTGTGCTGGTGTCACTGGTGTAGATATGTGGAAAGAGTTGGCACCGAGGTTTGTTGCAGGGATTGGTTCCTGAGTTAGAGTTACTGTGGTGTGGTGTATAGTTATTGGTGAGAATTTGCTTCAGTTTGGCGGGTTGTCTGTGGGCGAGGACTGGCCTGCCTCCCAAGGCCTGTGGAAGTGAGGGATCATTGTCCAGGATGGTTTGTAGATCACTGATGATGCGTTGGAGAGATTTTAGCTGAGGACTGTAGGTGATGGCCAGTGGTGTTCTGTTGGTTTCTTTGTTGGGCTTGTCTTGTAGTAGGAGGCTTCTGAGTACACTCCTGGCTCTGTTAATCTGTTTCCTCACTTCCTCAGATGGGTATTGTAGTTTCAAGAATGCTTGATGAAGATCTTGTAGGTGTTTGTCTCTGTCTGAGGGGCTGGAGCATATGCAGTTGTACCTTAGTGCTTGGCTGTAGACAATGGATCGTGTGGTATGTCCAGGATGGAAGCTAAGTTATGTCACTTTTAGTTGACTTCCCCCTTTATGCAAATAATTTCATTTAATCAGAATAGTAGACTTCATCAACTTCCGTTTTTCACTAGTATATATAGCACTATCTATCTATCTATCTAACTTAATATTAATTTATTATTTTTATTCATTCATTCATTCATGGATACAGGAAAAAGGAAATTTCTTCAGCTGCATAGAATACTAGCTATGTATTCTTGTTAAAGGCTTCAGAGACAAAGTTTCCTCAGATTATTTGAAGAAATGTTGAAAACAGAGCTTGAGTTCTTTCTCTTGTTCTCTGTCCTATCTTTTCGAAACAGCTTTGATGCCTGAGCAATTCTTAAACAGTAATAATTCATAACTTCAGGGCCTCTATTATTACAGTTTACAGGAAATTTGAATCTTTCCAAACAAAGTCAGTATAGACTGACATGTTAAATGAGGGTTCCTTCTTGTGCACATTAGGTTCGTGTCCACCTTGCTTTGCTCCTTCTCTTGCTATTATGACCAAGCAAGGAAGAATTATACTTCTGTTGTCATCATTGTGAGCTTTTAAATGGTCTGGTTTAAAACCGATCAAGGGAAATGAGCACACAGTGTTTCACTGGAATTAGAGGAAGGACTGCATTGGCTAGATTTTTTTTTCATCCAAGCTTTTGGTGATGAGGGAAATCACTGGTAGGAAATTGTTGCTGAAAAGGATGTTGGAAAGAGAAAGTAGCACATTGTAAAGGAAATGTATTAATAACACATAAAAATGGGAATATTCAGCTCCGAAGGGGAGTGAAAAGGTAAAATGTGACGACCATTATAAATTGATCTATTTATCGTGACAGAAATTGGGACAAATATTCTAGGAAGGAAATAGGCAGTGGTGAAGTGACAGATGCTATCACAAAGATATTACTGAAGAAGTTCCCAAACAGTGTTCCATAGACCATTTGCTACTGGTGTGTAGTGAGCTGTCTGGTCACAGGGTGATGGCTTCTTACTATTAACTTTCAGCTAAATTTCAATTAAAGTCAGGTAAAATATATGAAATACTTATAATATTTTCCATATCAGAAATTGCCATAATTGTCACAGTCATCCATCATCATGAATTGAAGGTGGGGACAGTACAATCATTCTCCAGCTGTAACAAAAGAAGGACATCAAGTACTTGATATGGACTTAATCAGGTCACAACTTTATTATTATACATTTGGAACTACCCAGCAGATGATAGTCTATAGTGCAGGTAATCCACTTTTTATCCTGTAATTATGCATGGGGCTTCCACCAGCTCCCCCTTTTTTTTCACTAAAGTCCCTTCAGCAAATCCACTGCTGGGACCTTACCATCCACCCTCCTCCCCCTTATAGAAGGGGTAAGGTGACGATAAGAAAGGGGTGTTGCCTCCCTGCTGTTACAACCATAGGAGTCCCAAACTCCATACCATTCCATGCTGGTAACAAGCTCCTCCTTTTAAAGCCCCTAACCAGGCCATTTATCTGGTTACCAATACTTTCCCTATGGAGTACCTGAACTGGACCTCTGTGTCCACTCCTCAACCCCAGTTGGGTTCCCAGACATCTTTTGATGATCTTATGTGTAGCAGCCCAAAAACATGCTGTCCCCCATGTTTGAGAGATGAATCCCCATTCTCCCAAATGCACTCGCTTGTGCCTTGCACTATGCAAAGGCTCCAGTTGTGTACCTGGATTGCCAATGCCATGTGCTGCAACAACCACCCCTTTCTATTGTGCCACATTGGTGACCAGCATTCTCCTATGCCATGGCTCCATAGTGACAGTGGCATCTCTTTTTGTTTATCCCTAGCTCCTAATGCAAACCCCACACTTTGTTGAACTGAAAACAAGACAGGGCACCCACTTTGCTAGTATCCAACTGCAGACACATGCTTGGGAGGAAAAGAAATGTTAAGGCTTTAAGTTTGGGAAATGAGAACATATTCCCTGCCAACCAGAAACATATGCTTTTACTGGCAGGGAGCTATAATATTCCCACCCTTGTGTTCAGCACAATACCGTGGTGTACAAATGTAGTGGAAGGGACCTTTGTTTCATTCTCTGCCAGTGGTATCCACAAATATTATTGCCAGGCCATCTGGTTCACTTCAGTGTGAATGGAGCCACCTTGTGGTTATGAAAGGTGTTGTATTACTGGACATTACTTTGGAGTGCTGTTGGGGATTGAACCTTAGACCAGAAACCATTAGGTTTCCTATAGGCAACAGATTGCCCCCTTCCCTTCCTGTGTTGCGTACACCATAACCTGCTTCAGCTGAGTCAACCTGCAGTTGGTATTGAACCCTTCCCCAATCCTGTTTTCCCCTTGTGATCGCCCCCTACTGCTTTTGCAAGAACAGGCTGAAGGGGTACCAAAGCATATCTCACATTCATGCTTGAATCCACTGGTGCTGCAAAAACAACCATTGTTATTCAATGCCCAGCAAATATTACTTCTGGTAAGACTAAACAACACGCTTCCCTCCCTCCCTGCTTTTCAGTGCTGGGCAGTCAACTGTGAAAAGCAGAAGTAGGCCACAAGAAAATGTCTATGACAATGTGGATCGCACTGTGAAGAAGTGTGGCAACCCCTGACTTACAGCATCTACTATATCAGTGCATATGGAATCTAATTATGCCTACCTTTCACACTGCATATATGTTAATATAAGGATTTAAGGTTAAATTTCCAAGACTTAGCACAGAGGTCCAGCCACAGTGAATCAGACCTCTTTGAAACTTCCAAAAATGGCTAACTAAAATGTTTACCTCTTTCTTCACATCAGAATATCCAAACTATTTGTATGCTTTTAAAAGGATAATTTAAGTTTTAATTACTACCAAATGCTTATCAAACAGTATTATTTCATTTAAGTTTTGTGGTTTTCCTTAACGAACTTTAAGTGAAAATAAAAATAATGCAAACATAACAACAAATCACATATACAGTATTCATGTGTTCAGATAACTTTTTAAAGCAATTACACATTTCTCCTTCCATAATAAAATAAGCAGAGGTGCAATGCTGTTTTTTACTTCATTCTTATGTAAGCAGGGGCTGAACTGCTGCTTGCTATCAGCCAGCTAAAAGGGGGGGGGGTGTGTGCCCACTACAATTACTTAGCTCTGCAAGGTAATTAACTGTTAACTGTTGATATGTAAATACAGCTCAGGAGACAATACGAGGTGTGGCTATGTAAATCCCATTCAGCCAGGGCTGATGGAGGCTCAGTGTTGGAATGGAATGTGGAGAATTGTAAATAATTTGGGACTGTTGTGGGGGCCACTAATCATGCTACCCCTAAACGTGGGAACTGTAAAACATGCCACCAGTGCTTGCAGGAGAGACACCGCCATCATGGTAAGAGGTCTCAGAGGAACAAGCCTCCCCCCTTCCAGAGTTGAGTGAACTGAGCTGGGGAGAAGGGTTAAAGGGCTGGAGTCAGCCTGCTTCACACCTGCCAGGTGTGAGCTGTAAGACTGGCCCAACATGCCCCCTTTCCCCCTTTGTTTTAAGGACAGACCTAAAGCAGACTCCATGAGGAGTATTTTCTTTTGCTAGTCCAGTGGAAGCTGGATTCCTGTGCCAGTCCAGCTGGTGGATAAAGAGTTGAAATCACTGAGAGCTGAAATCACTGGTTTGGCTGAGAGCCAGACCCATTGCAGCCAGTGAAGTGGCGGCAACCAGCAGAGTGGCTGGTGGGAATCACTGGCTGGTGGCGTAATGTGGCCGGTAGGAGCGGCGGCAGGTGAGGAGCGGCGACCATCGGCTTGGCGTGGAGCGGCGGCAGGCGAAGAGTGGCGACCAGCAGCGTGGCGCAGCGACCATCGGTGTGGAGCGGAGTGGCGGCAGGCGAGGAGCGGCGACTAGCGGCGTGGCGCGGAGCAGCGGCAGGCGAGGAGGGCGACCAGTGGTGGCAGCAAGCGAGGAGCGGCGGCAGGCGACCAGCGGAGCATCCGGTGGCATGGGATGAGACAGTTGGTGGAGCATGGCGGAGTGTCGTAAGGTGCCCCCTATCTATCTCCGCCCCCCCATTTCTACCCAGGTTGGGAGGTGAAACCCTGCAGGTGAACTTTGGGACTCTGGGTGGCACAGACCAGGGACAGAGACTCTTTGGACTTCATGGTGATTCTTGGCTGGGGGGGGGGGCTTAGCTCATGTTTGGGTTATGAACTCTGTGGTGTTTTCCCCAAGTTAATGCCGTATGACTTCTCTTTCTGTTTCATTAAATGTTTCTTTCCTACACTCAGACTCAGTGCTTGCGAGTGGGGAAGCATTGCCTCTCAGAGGCACCCAGGGGTGTGTGAATTTCCCAGTTTACTGGGTGGGGGCTCGAGCCGGTTCTGTGTGAGATGGACCCCAAGATATTGAACCCAGCCCTGGTTACTGCCAGGCCAACCCGGCAGAAGGGTTACACTTAAATCCATAGTAAGCAAGATTTTTGAAAAAAGAGAGGAAAAAAACTGTACTTTTCAAGTTTCTTTTCCCAATATTTCTTTTTTTGAGTAGGAAGATTCTCTTCATAATATCTTATATTTGGCTTTAATAAAATATATTTGTAAGATGTTCTACATTATGTCAGTGCCTTCCCTGCTGTTTCATTACAAACTGTACTTCACAGACAGTCATTTGTAAGCAATTCCAAGATTTTCATAATCTTTTTTCAAAATAAACTGCTTAATTATCAGCTTCTCACACACAATAGAACCTCAGAATTATCTCACTAGAGTTACAAACTGACCAATCAGCCACACACTTCATTTGGAAGCAAAGGTACAAAATCAAGCAGTGGAGACCAAAAAAATCCCCCACACATACATACAGTGCTTTGTGAAATGTAAACATCATAAAAAAAAGAAAAGGAAAGCAGCATTTTTTATTTTGTGTAGTAAAGTTTCAGAGCTGTATAAAATGAATGTTTAGTTGTAAACTTTTGAAAGAAAAAAACATAACATTTTGTGCAGAGTGGCAAACATTTCCGAATTACAAACCTCTGTTCCCAAGAGGTTTGTAACTCTGTTGGTCTATTGCAACCATGCAATTACCTCTGTGCCTTAAGTCACATCGATGCTTATAAATGGTATTAGGTTCTTGGGCCCATATGCAAAGCCCCAACCTGTTCACACTGCAATCCCTTTTAAAGACCCACTTTTTCAGTGCTGCCTGAAATAAGTTCAGTGCATTTGTTTATAAAAACATTCCTGTTTTCTGTCCCTTCCATTAATCTCTATCTCAATGTCTTTTAGAAGTTAATTCCTCAGGTCCGAAGCTATGCCCTGAATATCTAGAATGTGCCTACTATACAATGGGTTCTACCGTAAATCAATAATAGTCATTTGCAGATTGGGTAATAGATTTATTTTGAGGAATCCACAAGTTCCCTTTTTTCAGAGCACATACTAGGGCCATGTCTAGGCTACAAAATTACATCAACATATTGCATTGCATGTGCACACTTGCCTCCCTGTGTTGGCTATGCGAATCCTCACCAGGAGAACTTGCCATCTATGCAGACTGCAGTGCACCATGTGAATATATTCTATTCCACTATGCAACTCTCCAACATGGAGAATGGGGTCTTTTGGAAAGTTCCTGCAATGTCTGATGGGACAGAAACGAGTCATTCAGAGGTGACTGGGGCCAACTTCCTATAATTCAGTGTTCTCCATGAAATCACATAATTATGAAATCACATACATTCACATGCATCCCGTAATTGTCATGACATCAAAATCCCAGAAACCTTAGCATCACTCCTTGCTGTCTGCACTCTGTGATAGAAGCATGGCACTTGCACAGCTCTGCACTACTGCTATGACCATTGCAAGCATGGTGTGATTGTCCAGAGCAGAGTTGTAAGAGGAGCTATGGGAACCATGGAGGCCAGAATGTGTGTTTGTGTGTGGGGGGGAGGCATAGAAAGAAACTATTCAAAGTTGTCGGTGATCTTAAAAGAGCTATTGAAGATGGTGGAGTGCTGTATCTGGCACAAAAAACAAACTCTAACTGATGATATTGCATTATCATGCAGGTTTAGAATGAAAAGTAGTGGCTTCAGAACTTTTGGATGTGCCAGGTCACATCCCTGGGTTTGTGTGTTGAACTTGCACCAGCAGGGACACAAAAATGCAAGTTGTACTGACTATTGAGAAGCAAATGGTGATTACACTGTGAAAATGTGCAAAAGCAGATTGCTACCAGTCAGTCTGTAATCTGTTTGGAGTCGGGAAACTCACCACAGAGGCTTTTTTGTCATTCAGGTGTGCAGGGCCTTTAATTGCCTCTTGCTACTGAAGACCGGGACTCTGGATAACGTGCAGAACATAGCAGATGGTTTTGCAGAAGTGTAGCTTCTGAACTGTGGTGGGGCAATAGATGGCACACATATCCTTATTTTGACACCAGACTATTTTTCAACAGAGCACACCAACAGAAAGGAATAATGCATCATTATTTTGGGCTGAGCAGGGAGGTACAAGGGGTACACATGTTTAAGAAGACACAACTGTTCAGAAAGCTTCAGAACAAGGACTTTCTTTCACAATAAAATCCCTTAAAATATGGATATCTAACCCACCAATAGTGAAAGAGTGGGGAAAAACACTTGTTAGGTTAGATGTGAGAGATATTTAGGGCTAATGCTAGCCCCAAACCTTCTTACTCATGGAGGTGGGGAAAGAAAGAGATTTAGCCAGACTAGAAGGTAATAGACAGTTCTGCAGTCCTGGCCACCATAGTAGGATATTGTTCCACTGCTCTCCCAGTCCCTGCAATTTCTTTTCATGGTGTTCGAGGTTAAGCGGGATTGTCTGCAGCCTGATTTGCAAAGCACATTCACCCTTCCAGCAATGTATGTGTTGGGTTTTATACGACTCTTCTTGGGCATAGAGGCATACTTGGTATACATGTTTGCCACCATTCACTTCTGGTCCATGATCCCAGCATACTTTGATGAAATGTTTCCAGGGAAATTCTTGCCCTAGTGATTTAGCTTTGCTTTCATAGCAATTTACTAGTGAAACTCACTTGTCTTCTCTTCCAGGGATGGTAACTAAGGGTATGTCTAGACTACATGCCTCTGCGGACAGAGGCATGTAAAATAGGCTACCCGACATAGTCAATGAAGTGGGGATTTAAATAATCCCCGCTTCGTTAAAATGAAAATGGCCGCCGCACTGTGCCGGCTCAGCTGATCGTCGGCACAGCGCACAAGTCAAGATGCGGCTCGGTAGACAAGGGAAGCCTTTGTTGACCGCTCCTGTAAACCTCGTTTCACAAGGCATAAGGGAGCGGTTGACAAAGGCTTCCCTTGTCGACTGATCTGCATCTTGACTCGTGCGCTATGCCGACGATCAGCTGAGTCAGCACAGTGCGGCAGCCATTTTTATTTTAATGAAGCCGGAGATATTTAAATCCCCGCTTCATTGACTATGTCGGGTAGCCTATTTTACATGCCTCTGTCCACAGAGGCATGTAGTCTAGACATACCCTAAAAGAGCTACTTTATAGTCTTTGTCTTGTTTTGTTGGTAAATTTTTACAGGTGAGATAATGCAGCAGAATCTGGTTGATATAATTTTTGCCTTTACATGCAATATCCTACTGTGCAGGAATAGTACTGGCAGGTGCAAGAAGCCTTCTCTTCCAGCCATACATGGAATAATATTTTGTAGTGTGGTCCATACAGTGTTTTTGAAGTAGTATGTTCTATACCTTCAGTCTTGGGAAATTTATTTCTTATCTTTCAGTGGCAGAACATAATTTTGTAGTTATGTGCCCCAAACATAGATCTGCTTAAAGGAGAGAATTATATTGTTTAAAAAAATGTATTCACCCTTTTAGTTAGACTTTAGTAAAACTTTTGATAGAGTTTTGCATTACCTTCTCATTAACACACTAGGGATATGCAACCTAGATGGAGCTACTGTTAGATGAGTGCATAACTGGTTAGATAACTGTTCCCAGAAAGTAGTTAACATTGGTTCACAATCATGCTGGAAGGGCATAACAAGTGGGGTACTGCAGGGAGCAGTTCTGGGACAGATGCTGTTCAATATCTTCATCGATGAGTTAGATAATGGCACAGGGTACATCTACACTTGCTCCCTAGTTCGAACTAGGGATGCAAATGTAGGTGACCAAAATTGGTAATATTTAAATATCCCACGCTTATTTAAGATTTAAATATCCCACGCTTCATTAGCACGATCTCGCCGGCACATTACTCCGCTCAACAGCTGTTTCAAAAGTGAAAGTGCGTGCCGGGAAGAGTTAATTTGAACTAAACCCCTTGGTTCGAACTAACGTTACTCCTCATTTTTTGGGGAGTAACGTAGTTCGAACCAAGGGGTTTGGTTTGAACTAACGCATCCCGGTGCTCACTTTCACTTTTGAAGCAGCTGTTGAGCGGAGTAATGCGCCGGCGAGATCATGCTAATGAAGCGCAGGATATTTAAATCTCCGCTTCATTACCAATTTCGGTCGCCTACATTTGCATCCCTAGTTCGAACTAGGGAGCAAGTGTAGATGTACCCATAGAGAGTATGCTTATACAATTGGTGGATGATACCAAGCTGGTAGGCATTACATGTGCTTCAGGGGATAGGATGAAAATTCCAAATTATCTGGACAAACTGGAGAAATAATCTGAGGTAAATAGGATGAAATTATTGAATTAGGACAAACGCAGAATACCACACTTAGGAAGAAACAATCATCTGTAGAGATACAAAATGGGAAATGACGACATAGGAAGAAGAACTGAGGAAAGGAATCTAGTGGACCACAAGTTAAATATTAGTCAACTGTATGACACTATTTCAAAAAACAAAAACAAACAAAAACCAAAAAAATACACACAGAAATGAACAAACAAAAACTGGAGTGCATTAGCAGGGCTATTGTAAGCAATACACAGGAAGTAATTCTTCCACTACACATTGATTAGGTCTCATCTGGATTATTGTATCCAGTTCTGGGTACCACATTTCAGGAAGGATGTGGATAAATTGGAAGAAAGTACAGCAAACAGCATAAAAAATTATTAAAGGTCTAGAAAACATAACCAAGGAAGGAAGATTGAAAGAATTGAGTTTGTTTAATCTGGAAAAGAAAAGACTGAAAGGGAAGATGGTAAATGTTTTCAATTTCCTAAAAGGTCATTACAAGGAAGAGGATGAAAAATTAATCTCCTTAACTTCTGAGGCTAGGACAAGAAGCAATAGTCTTACATTTTAGAAAGGGAATTTTAAGTTGGGAATTAGGGAAAACTTCCTGTCAGGGTGGTTAAGCACTGAAATAAATTGCCTTGTAGAGGACTAGGCTTGATGACTTTTGGAGGTCCCTTCTAGTTCTATGAGTCTATGACTGATACAATATTTTTTAGATATTTTTTATCCAGTGGAAAACCCATGACTTTATATATATGGCAGAAAATATTTTGAAGCATTCTGTAACTGTGAGATTAGGTAATATCATCAGCATAATTACACTGTGGCTATAACTTCCCAAGCCAAATGTGAGTTGCTGAAACTAGAATTAGTAACCTCGGGAACCATTTGAAGTAAACAATATGCATATTTCCTAACTAAATTTATTCCCGAGATTAGTCTTGTGTTTTGTTCTAGGTACGCAACAATGTTGAATGCTTGAATTTGCAGCTTTCACATTCTACATTCCTTTTATTTTCGGAGTCATTATTTGGTGGGCTTTTATTAAATGTACATGTGTGAAGGAGAAAAACCCTATGATGCAAGTGTCTCAGAACATTTGGGAAAGAGCCTCTTTATTTACTTTGACTCTATAAACATAAATACATGTACTGAGTTGTTTTTAGATCTCAATTAACTGTAAGTAATCAAAAGGATACTAGAAATGAGCTGAAGTACTCTCAGGTGGCTTCAGTATGGAGGCCTTCCCTATTCATGAAGCTTAGTTCTCTTTCAACTACGTGAAAATTCATCATAATTGAATTATTGAAAAGCAGTAAACATATCATTTAACTGATCTGAAAAAAGCATTACAATATAATATGCAGATCACACTGAATTTCAGTTTTTATACATTAAAAATTAAAAAGGTCACACTAGGTCATACCAAGTGTCCATCAAGCCCAATATCCCATCTTCCAACAGTGGCCAATGCCAGATGCTTGAGAAGGAATGAATGGAACAGCACAGTTTGTCCAGTGATTCAAACCCAATTGATCAGTCCCAGCATCTAGTACTCAGAGGGTTAGGAACACCCAGAGAAGGGGGTTGCAACACAGACTGTCTTGTTTAACAGCCATGAATTTCTCTAATTATTTTTGTGAACCCAATTATAATTTTGGCCTTCATAACATCCCCTGAAATGAGTTTCAGAGCTTGACTCTGTGTTGTGCAAATTACTTAGGGTACATCTACACTTGCACCCTAGTTCGAACTAGGGATGCAAATGTAGGTGACCGAAATTGCTAATGAAGTGGGAATTTAAATATCCTGCGCTTCATTAGCATAATGTCACCTGCACGCTATTCTGATCACCAGCTGATTCGAACCAGGAAGTGCACTCCAGGCCGTGTTAGTTCGAATCAAACCCCTTGGTTCGAACTAACGTTACTCCACATTTTTTTTACTCCTTTTTTGAGGAGTAATGTTAGTTTGCTTCCTCAAAGAATTTGTACAGATTGATGGGGCCTGATTCCCCTTTAAAAAAACCCTGTTGACTTTTCTTCAAAATACTATGTTCAGAACTATCTGAGATTTCTGGTTTTTATTGCAGTTTGAACCAATTTTCCTGAGTAAGAAATTAGACTTATTAGCCTATAATTGCCAGGATCACTTTGGCAGCCTTTTTTAAATGGCATTGCATGAGTCATCTGGCAAAGAAGATGCTTTTGGCAGTGTTTCACATGCCAGGGTATGTCTACACTACCACCCTAGTTCAAACTAGGGTGGATAATGTAGGCATTCGAAGCTGCAAATGAAGCTCGGGATTTAAATATCCTGGGCTTCATTTGCATCTTGCCGGGCGGGCGCCATTTTTAAATGCCCTTAGTTCGAACTCCGTGCCCGCGGCTACACGCGGCACGGAGTAGGTAGTTCGAATTAGGATCTCTAATTCGAACTACCGTTACTACCGTTACTCCTTGATATTTAAATCCCGAGCTTCATTTGCAACTTCGAATGCCTACATTAACCACCCTAGTTCGAACTAGGGTGGTAGTGTAGACATACCCCCAGTTAGTAGTTTTGCAATTTAATATTTGAATTATTTTAGAACCTTTTCTATTGACACCTCTATCAGGGACACACCATGCCCAGTTTTGGTAGCATACTGTCTTACATTGAAATATTTAATTTGTGGCTGAGTACATTTTATAATAAAATTAATCAACATTATTTATTTAAAATTAAGATTTTTCTTTTCATACAAGTTACTTCTATTCTTTATCGATAAAAATGTAATCAAGTTCCATATATAAAAAAGAAAAGGCAATATATACATGTAGTCTAAGACTTCTGGGACCAATTTATCACTAAGTTATTCTATTTACTATAGTGTTTTTGCTTAATTTTTTTGAAAGTTATGATCTAGTTCAAATGGAAAGTAATTCAAGGAATTCCTATGGTAGTCAGGCTGTGTCATCACAATGGGCCCTTCTGGTTTTAGAATTTCAGAATCTATAAACTTTCCAGTTTTGTCTTAGAATCTACGTTCTGTAGGTGAAATCCTGGCTACACTAACATCAGCAACAAAATTTCCTTTGCTATACAAGAGGCCAGGATTTCATCCTGAAGCTTCATCTAACTTTTTCTAATAATCCCTTCACAATATAGGAAGTACTGTAACTACTGGAAGTCTACAGTAACTTATGCTTATGTTTGCTTTGGCCATTTACGTTGTACGACAGGTAACATAAATTAAGTTGTATTATTGGTGCTCCTTGACTGCATAATTCACATTTGTAAAATGAAAACTTAGAAAATAACAGATTTCTGGTAAATAGAAAAAATGTTAGTTCTTGCTAAAATTCCTAAACCCTTTTTTTGCTTATTAATATCTTTACAAATAAGGATGAGGAGCTTGTCCGAATACTCACAAATAATAAATATTCTTGAAATCACATTAATGAATTGAACTTAGAGCTTCCAGTCACAAAAGTATGTGACTAGCTCTAATTGTAAATATGGAGGGGGTGCAGAATATTTGTTTTTCAGGAACAGAAAGAGAATTAGTTTGTTTGTGTAATTTAATAAATATATATTTGTGTTTGAGAAACAAAAGCTAAAATATGTCTTTCATTAAAAAGACATTTATGAGGGTAGGTTATTTTGATCTTTTCCCCCTCTCTCACATGTCCTCCTAAATAACTATTACCATTTGTCCTGGTTACCAACCAGGAGAGCTGCACTTTAGGCTCTTGCTGTCTTTCTTAGGGCATGTCTCCACTAGGAAATAATTTTGAAATAAGTAAAATCAAAATAGTAACTCCCTAAATAACATAATTGAAATACTGTTTCCTGATATGAGACAGTATCGAAGTTACTCAGAATTATTTCAAAATAGTGCATCCACACTGATTGGAGACTGCCTCAGATTTAAAGCCCCCAGAAGCACTCCAGGGAGGGAACCAGGAAGGAGGACCCTTCTTGTGGCTGCCTGGTCAGGCAAGCTGCGATGTGTGCTTTAAGGGGCTCCTCTCTATGGCCACATCTCACACACCACTCCTCCTCTGCGTCCTCCATCGTGGGACACCAAACAGATGCAGTGTGCTCTGGTTGCCCTTGTGGACACTGCAGCACTCACAACATGGCAACAGAGCTGCTGCAAAGCAGTGTCAGGCACACTGGCCTCATGCGATGCCTCATAGCACAATTTGTCCACATGGCCCATGTGCTGCTCCAGCAGGATGATGACCAATCCAGACTGGAGGCCCTCTTCACCCAGGCCCTGGCACTCCACCTGTTGCAAATGTCCCTAAGTCCCATGGACACCGTAAAAAGTTGCTTTGGGCGAAGGAAGATCAGTTTGGACAGGTGCAACCACATTGTCCTACAGGGATGTCTCCAGAACTTCTGCATGCAGAAGGTCACCTTCTTGGAGCTCTGCGAGTGGCTCACCACTGTCTTCAGGAAACAAGACACCCAACTGTGACCCACCATCGCCATGCAGAAGTACATCATTATTGCCCTGTGGAAGCTCACCGTGTGGACAGCTACCGCTACATCAGGAACCTTCAAGTAGCCAAAGCCAATCAACCACATACTTTTATGGGGGGTTGTCACTTTGGGGAACAGCAGCAGCATCGTAGATAGCTTTGGGCTTGCCCAGCTGTAGGGGAAGGGCCATAGACTGCACTCTCATCCCCATCCTGTCCCCCGACCTCCATGCCTCAGACTACGTCAACAGGTAAGGGTATATCTCCATGGTGCTGCAGGCCCTCTTGTACCACACGGGACACTTCACCAACATCAACAGTAGGTTGTTGGGGAAGGTGAATGATGCCCACATCTTCCAGGACCCATGCCTGTTCTGAAAAATGCACACCGGCATGTTTTTCCCCTGCCACACCATCAAAGTTGGGGACGTGGACATGCCCATCTGCATCCTAGGCAACTCAGCCTACCCTTTCCTCCCCTGGCTTATGAAGCCCTACACAGGCAGCCTGGATCCCAGCAAGGAACACTTAAACACCAGGCTGCGCAGGTGCTACAGGGCCATCAAAAGTGCATTCAGCCATTAAAGGAGAGGTTCAGGAGTCTCCTAACCCATCTGGACCTCACCAAGCACAACATCCCCTTCATGGTGTTGCCCTTGAAAGGGATCTAGGGGTCATAATGGACAACAAGCTAAATATGAGTCAACATTGTGACACTGTTTCAAAAAAAGCAAACATGATTCTGGGATGTATTAACAGGTGTGTTGTGAGCAAGACACAGGAAGTCATTCTTCCACTCTACTCTGCACTGATTAAGCCTCAGTTGGAGTATTGTGTCCAGTTCTGGGCATCACATTTCAAGAAAGATGTGGAGAAATTAGAGAAGATCCCAAGAAGAGCAACAAGAATGATTAAAGGTCTAGAGAACATGACCAATGAAGGAAGACTGAAAGAACTGGGCTTGTTTAGTTTAGAAAAGAGAAGACTGAGAGGGGACATGATAGCAGTTTTCAGATATCTAAAAGGGTGTCATAAGGAGGAGGGAGAAAAAATTTTCTCCTTGGCCTCCGAGGATAGGACAAGAAGCAATGGGCTTAAACTGCAGGAAGGGAGGTTTTGGTTGGACATTAGGAAAAAGTTCCTAACTTTCAGGGTGGTCAAACACTGAAATAAGTTGCCCAGGAAGGTTGTGGAGATATTTAAGATCAGGTTACATAGACATCTATCAGGGATGGTCTAGACAGTACTGGGTCCTGCTGTGAGGGCAGGGGACTGGACCCGATGACCTCTCAAGGTCTCTTCCAGCTCTAGTGTTCTATGATTCCTGCTGTGTGCTCCACCATCTCTGTGAAAGCAAAGGGGAGACTTTCCTGCAGGGATGGAGAGCATAAGCTGAACGACTGGCTAGAGCATGCAAGGTGCCATTCAATGAGTATATCAAAGAGCTATTAGGGAGACTTTGAGGGAGAGTTTCAGCCAAGGCCAGCGGTGAGATTCTCCCCTACGTCTCTCCACGAGGGGCCCCTGCATTCCCTCTATGTGCCTTTCCTCCTCCAGCTCTCTTTCCCTGATCAACTTCACCCCCTACCCTGCAAAGCAAATAAAAAGCCTTTAAAAAACAAGACTATTTATTTGGAGGATATACAATAGGGGAGGGACTGGGGAAAGAACCTGGAATGGGGAAAAGGGGAGGAGGAGGAAAGGGGGTTCAGGGATGGGTCTTGGACTGGTGCCAGCCTCAGTTAGCTCGGGAGGCCTTGACTGCCCAAGAGTCCCCACTGCCTCATGTTCTGGGACCCCAGCAGACCCTGGGATGGCTAAGAGAAAAAACCACAGGGAAAGGGGGTGGAGAGGTAGTTCGTGGCCCTCTCCATGCATGAGACCATGCACTCCATCACTGAGGTATGGGAGGAGCACATTGCCTCATGCTGTCATGGGAGCTCATCCCAGGCAGCCTTCCACTTCCCCAGTCAGTCCAGAGCTCCTCCTGGTTGGCGGCCTATTAACAGCACTCCTGGTCGAACCCCCAGATGAGGGACTGGAAGCAGAAAATCTGTTCACATATCAGGTCTGGGTTCTCTTCTTCCTGCAGATTCCACAGAGTCAGGAAGATGGTGTGGGAGGTGGTGAACATGCCATGCTCTCAGATGGCCCAGCTGTGAAGAAAAGTTACAAGGGTACCCCATGCTGAGTAGGCCAAACAAGGAGCACACAGCCCCTCACAGCCCACTGTGTGCCCCTGTGTGTGTATAGGGAAAGTTATAGAACTCACCTGGAGTTCCTTCCCTGGGTTCATCCGACGTGTAGGAGACATCCTCGGGGGGGACGGGGGGGGGACTGTCTCCAGGGTGAGGAGCATATCCAGGCTGGTGGGCATGTTTGGCTGTCCAGCCTCTTCCTCCTCATTGTCCACAACCCCACCCTCATGAAAGCTGATGCCAAGCAAGTCCTGGGCAGACCTGTTGACAATGGAGGGTCAGGGAAGAGAAGATGACTAGGATGCACACGGCAAGATGGCATCCACATGCTCGTAGCAGCACGTATGTGGTGCCACTCCAGAGCATCTGTTCTGTTTCCTGATCTTATTGTAGGGCTGTGGGAGCTCTTTTATTTTCATCCAGACCCGGCTGAGACTCCAGGTGTGGCCTTTGTCTACCAGGTTGGTGGCTAACCAGCCATAGATGTCAGCATTCCTTTTCCTTACCCAGAGATACTGGAGGTTGTTCTCCTCACCCTAGACCTTAATGAGGTCCAGGGTCCCTGCAACAGTCCACGCTGGTGCTCTCCTGTGTCCCTGGCCAGTAGCAGCCAAGGGTTCTGTGGGAGTGCTGTCAGCTGTGGGGGACTCAGAGGGAGTGCTGAGGTCTGTTATGCCTCCATCAGATGCTGCAGGGCATGGGGCTTGCCAAGTTGCCCAAGTACCACAAGCCCTTCTCCAGTAGCCTGATGTTTTAATCTCTGTAGAAGAAAGGGAGCAATGGAGTTGGCATGTATGACCAAAGCAGCTACAAGTGCAGCTCTGGAGGCCAATTATTTCCAATTAGCAGCACTGGAGCATCCAGACTAATGTTATTTTGAAAAAACAATTTCGAAATAAGCATTATTTCCTGAGGAAAACAGGAGTACAGATTTTGAAACAGGAGTACAGACTTTGAAACAGGAGTACAGACTTGAAATAACCTCACTGACTATTGTGGACGCTCCGCTTTTCATTTCAAAATAAGGGGGGTTGTTCCAAAATAACTCCCTAGTGTAGTCCAGGGCTAAATGTACCCATAGACTATAGGTTAAATTTCCTGCACCTCATTCTGGGTGAAATGATATGGTCCAATCATTCTTGTACTGGCTTCTCTGAGCTGCAGGTATTCTGTTTTCTAACCCTGGTAACCTAACAGGCCCAACTGATTTTGGTACCTTTCACCACATATGTTACCTCCTTACACACTCTATAGATGCAATATACATATAGAAGAATGATGCCCTATAAATGTTCCAATATGGGCTGGCAAGAGAGAGCCCATGGATCATCATAGTTATCCCTGCAGATCCAGAACCACCACAGATACCAAAATCTGTTTTCTATAGTCAGACGCACAGATACCACAAAACATGGTCTGCGGAGAAACACTGGAATGAGCACCTTAACACCCTGAAAACTATCTTCACCAAACAAAGACATACCACCAGAGAAATTGTTCATATCAAAGAATGGACCAAGCAAATATCCCTAGAGAACCTGTTTCAGTATAGAAAAAAATGCCACTGACCACAAACCCTTAGCTGCCACTCAATATGAGAACTCTTAAAGAGTATAGAACCTCAAAGTTACAAATATCAGAGTTATGAACACTACTCATTTGGAACTGGAAGTATGCAGAGACAGAAAAATAAATCAAATACAGTATAATACTATGGAAAATTACTATTAAAAATAAAGATTAAAAGATTTCACAAAGTAAGAAACTTTCTGTGTTAGTTTCATTTAAATTAAGATGGTTAAGAACAGCATGCTTCTTTTCCCAATAAAGCTGTGTTAAGTCAATGTTCATTTGTAAACTTTGGTAAAAATAACTGTAATGTTTTGTTCTGAGTTACAAACATTTCAGATTAATGCATACCCATCATTTCCAAGGTGTTCATAAATCTGAGGCTTTACTGGACCTGGATTGACTTAACTTTTGGAACCAAGCCTTAAAAAAAAAAAACAAAAAAAAACTCCAAAAAAACCAACCTCAACTACTTTCCCTCTTTGATATCCTGGAGGCCAAAATGGTTACGACAGCTCTTAAAATAAAGTTTGACAATTTCATCCACACTAAAAAAAAATAAATGAAGGGACTATCCTGGCCTGTTGTGATGGAATGACTATTGTTAATTAACTGAACAGATGCTAACAGCCTAACTACTGCTATACTTTATACATAATGGGAAATTATTATTATTCTCTGGTTTTTTAGTTACTTGGGCAGCTAGTAGCACGTTGCTTAGCCTTCTCTCCTTTTTTCTATTGCCTTTTGAAACTTTCCATTAATTGTCATTTAGTATTCCAAACTTGAAGGCTTTATGCATTTGCTGCAGAGAGCTGCAAATTTATTCTGCACTTATTCAATAAATTTGCATTGAGCCATCTGTAGCTTATGTCATTTTTGACAAAATTTGAGCCTTTTCTTGGGATTACAAAAACTACGATTATATGAACTACAATTATATGTGTGGCAATTCACATCTGAAAGTACAAAGGTAAAGAATTGTGATGATAAGAAGTCAATAGCGAAAGGCTGAATTAACAAAGCAGTCTGCCTGATGTAAAACTGTATTAATATAACAGCTGTAGGATAAACCCAAACAGGTGGCATGGTCACTTGGTTTTGAAATGCATACTAGGTTTATTTAAACTCACTGGTTTGTGTATTGGATCCTTTACAAATGCAACATGCCATCTAACTTCACCATTAATTTAAAAGCTTTGCTTTGTAGAGAAGGATTCTTTGTATTCACAGAGCCTTATTTATATAGGTCCATATGCCAAACTAAGGAATTAAAAGGACTTATAGCAAAAATGGTGGATCACTCATATATTGTATGCAGAACTCCTACCAACATTATCCATTTTAATGTTTACAAAGATATGCTAGCCTAGATTTTATGCATACACTATAGCAGGCATTTGAAGACCTAGATTTCAGAAAACAATGTTTGATAAATAGTTTACAACATATCTGGACTACTTTTAAACAATCATCATCATCAACAACAACGGGCTCAACACCCATTGGTGTCCGATGCCTCCCTCACTATTTCCTTCCATCTTTCCCTGTCCAGTGCGGAATAGCTTAGTTTCTGTAGACTAGCTCCGCACCAATCTACTATATCATCTACCCAGTCTCTGTGGGGTCTGCCTCTCCTATTCGGACCATCCATTTTGCCGAATACCAGGGTCTTAACTTTTCACTCATTGCTCATTTTGCAGATATGTCCAAATAGCTGTAACTTCCGTTGTATAATCTTCTGCAGCAGGTTCTCTTTTGGCTGTATCTTCCTATATAATTCCTCACTGGTGACCTTCTGCATCCATCCTATTCTCAGGATCTTTCTATAACAACTCCTCTTGAATGCCAATATCCTTTCTTTGAATCTTATGTTATCACCCATGTCTAATTTTGTTGACATTAAAGGTTAATGATTTGGAGTTCGAAAGACATAACACAATCACCACTACTATCCTTAGTTGAAAGATTTTGACTGTCTTCAGAAAGGGAAATAGCATTGTCTGAAAAATATTTGCCTCTAAATAGCAGGATTTTAACTTAAAGGCTAAATTGTGGCTTTATTCCAAGCCCCAAACAAGGGACAGAGCTTAATTACTTGCCCCAGGAGAAGACCAGGAATCAAATTGTGGCTTCAAGCTCCCCCTGTAGGAATCTAGACCTGTTTCTAACACCGATTCCTTTCCACTCAGCATCAGGAAAACTGTGCTTACAGGGCTCCTGTCCTTTGATTACCAAAACTGAATGTGCAGCAAAAGGTCACCATTTGAATATTCTGGACAACATCATTCAGATGTATCATATGACACATTCATGGATCAAAGATTTGTAGTAGGAAGTCTTCCTATAGTTAAGGAAGTAACAATATTTCCTAACAACATGAAATTTAGGCTGTAAAAGGCTTGTGCAAATTTTATCCATATGAGCCAAACTGAATTTTTTCAGTACTGGTCAGTGGAGACATGTTTTGGGATATGGAGATGAAGATTTCAAGGGGAATCAGCTGAGATGGCATTCCAATCAATCCCTTCTTTCATCAGAGAACCTATTCAAGAGCAAGGCATGACTTCAAGCTGTCTGATTTCCACTCTGCCCACCCCCCATCCTCTCCTTCTATTATTGAAGGTATTCAGTTGCCTCCTCATGCCCAGCCCTTCACCTGAGTTTAGGATAAGAGGTGATCTTACTATGTCTCATTATGTATGAACTATGTATTTGCCGCCAAAGCAAAAGCACAATTGACGATAAGGAATGATGGAGACTGACCGAGAATGCCGATGAAGGATGAGGTCAGGGTTATGCGTATTGCTTTTAATGTGTTATGCTTTCTTGTTTCCCTTTAACCCACCATAGACTGCCAGATTCACTTTGCCTTTTATTAACTTATACATGCTGTAACTTTCTTTGAAACATTTGCTTCAATAAAACATTTCAATCTGCCTCATTACCTTAATAGACTCTGCCACCCTGTAACAAATACCTGAATGGTACCCACAACTTTGAACAATTCACTCCCAGTTTAAACCCCCATTTTGTTCCCTTTGATAGATCCATTGTCCTTTTTTTGCCCTATGAATACCCTAGGGAAGGTGAACAAAACTCTTCAGTTTATGAGTTTTAATATTTCACGTTATAAAACAGAGGCAGTTGTCAAATGTACATTGTCTTTCTATTTACTTTTTGCCACTTGGATATTTATTTGTCTGATATATTTGTTTCAAAGTAGGGATGGCTTATTTGCTTTCAGAAGAGATGGACTTTTGACTAAACCAGATATTTTGGTTTATTTTGTCAAGGTAATTTAGAATAAACCTTTACAAATGGAAAGTGGGAAAATGTGAAATATTTGTATACTTAGACATGACTAACACAAGAAACCAAAGGGAACTTTGTCTATATGATATACCTGTAAGAAGGAACACAGTTGAAATGTTGCGTGAAAAATGTTGTGTGATAAAATGTGTGATAAAATTCACTAGCAATTCTGCTTGCTAGTGAATTCAGGTTCCCTCACATTAACTGTAAAGAAATACATGTTATGATGAAATATGTGTGATAGCTTCTTAAACCAATGAATTGGGGATGCCAGCAAAATAGCTCATAGTTTTATCCTATTTTAAAGAAAGACTTCCTCAGTAACATTTAAATATAATTAGATCACTACAGAATGGTAAACTATGGTATACTGTATACACTGACTTATACTGCTATATGGTTATCAAAACCAATTCTGATGAAAACAAAATATTATTTTAATGTCAGTTTTAAAGTTGATATACAACAAGCATAATTTTCAAGGATATTTTTAGGTGAAGTGTATGAAAAGGTTTGTTTTGTTTTGTGGGAAGATACTGATTCTCAGAGTATGTCTACACTGCAGAGTTTTTTCCAGAAAAACAGCCATTTTTCCAGAAAAACTATACTTATGTCCACACTGCAATTGCATTCTTTTGACAGAAAGTTAAAAGAAAGCAGGCATTTTTCCGACAGCAGTAAACCTCTTTCTGCGAGGAAGAAGCCTTTTTCCGAAAGAGCTCTTTCGTAAAAAGGTGTGTGGGGAAGAGGGGTTTTTTTCAAAAGAAGAGGCTTCCAGGAAAAATGCTCTAGTGGCCAATCAATGTGGACACTATCTTTTGAAAAAGCAGATCGCTTTTTTGATGCACTTTTGCTGTGTAGATACTTTCTTTTGAAAGAAGTTTTTCTGGAAGATCTCTTCTGGAAAAGCTTCTTCTGAAAGAAGCCTGCAATCTAGACATAGTGTCAGAAATCAGCACTTTTCAGAGAATTTGATTAAACTTGCAGTGAGAAAGTTTCTCAAGTCTTGGATGAGCTTTCTGGTTGGTGAGTCCATCCCACCCTGGATTAGCTAGTAACATGGTGGTTAGTATACTCATTGGAATGTGGGTTCAAATCACTACTTCGAATCAAGGGGACAAGGACATATATGTGGGTCTCCAAGATCTCAGTGAGAGTTTCTCTGTTTTTTTCATTGAAAAGACTATTTTTGGTTCATTGCAGAATGACATAAAAAAACAAAAGCTTGATATTTTTCGTAAAATGAAAAGCTTATTTTGCTTCTAGCCCTAGAATTAATCTCTTTTAAAATAATCGAACAATATATTAATACTATCCCCATATATTACAGTAGTGTCATTATTCACTAATAGAGCCCACCGTTCCTTGATGCGGGCTTGCAGACAAATGGTCCTGTATATCAGCCATTTAACTGGGGCCAATGATGGGTTACAAGGCTTGCATCATGTAACCAGTAAATTGGAATAGAACTCTTTGGGTAAGGCTACACTAGCTCATTAGTTCGAGCTAGGTAGTCTGATGAGGGCAACCGGAGTTGCAAATGAAGCCTTGGATTTAAATATCCCGGGCTTCATTTGCATGTTCCCCGGCGCCGCCATTTTTAAATCCCCCTTCGTCCGAACTCCGTGCCCGCGCCTACACGCGGCACGGACTAGGTAGTTCGAATTGAAGATCCTAATTCGAACTACTGTTACCCCTCGTTTCAGGAGGAGTAATGGTAGTTCGAATTAGAATCTTTAATTCAAACTACCTAGTCCATGCCGCATGTAGCCGCGGGCACGGAGTTCGGACTAAGGGGGATTTAAAAATGGCAGCGCCCAGGAAGATGCAAATGAAGCCCGGGATATTTAAATCCCAGGCTTCATTTGCAACTCCGGTTGCCCTCATTAGACTACCTAGCTCGAAATAATGAGCTAGTCTAGCCTTACCCTTCCAGACTAACCCCTAAGACTCAGCTCACTTCTGAATCATCTAAGACAGAGTATGACATATAAGTGTGAAAGTGAGGTTACTTTTATAAATTTGGTGAGGTATCTGTTAGATTTTGAAAGCTGAAATATAACAACCTAGATTTTCCAATTTGATAAGTGTTATAGCTAAGATTATAGTATTTGTATTGAATCCAGAATATGTTAGCTGACTATTATAATACTAGGTTTATTTCAGGTCAACTTTTATCTTGCTCAGTATTTCTCAAATCTGGACACTTTGGGTATGTCTACAGTATGGAACAAGATCAAATTAAGATACGCAACTTCAGCTATGTTAATTGTGTAGTTGAAGTCAAAGTGCCTTCACTGGACTTTTGATGCTGTCCACACTGCAGGAAGTTGAAGGAAGAACACTCTCCCTTTCCATTCAGGGGTAGGCTGTATCACCCAGGATCACTGTGGGTGTGTCCACTTCCCTGACTCTGATGGTTCAGTTGGGGAAAAAAATGCTAGCATGCGTCTTTCGGAACAGGCATTTATTCCAGGAGATATGAGTGTCATGCACCTTTCTTGACCAGCCAACGCTGATGTCAGTGAATCATCCCTTGTGATCCATGAGGGCCTACTGCACAATGGAGAAGTACCCCTTCCTGTATATGTAGTTCGAGGTATGATGGTCCTGGGTCAGAATGGGGATGTGTGTGCCCCCACCCCCACAGTTGGGGAAGCCCATGGTGGCAAAACCATAAATGATGGTGTCCATGTTGCCCAGAGTGACAACCCTCCATAACAGCACATGGTTTATGGCCTTGGCTACTTGCAGGAGCATGGTCCTGACTGTGGATTTCCCCATGGCAAACTGGTTCCTGATGGAGTGGTAGCTGTCTGGTGTTGAAAGCTTCCATAGGGGGATGGCCATGCTCTTATGCACAGGGATGGCAGGTTGCATGTGCGTGTCCTGTCACCTGAGGGCTGCCACTTGCAGAGCTCCAGGAAAGTGGCCTTCCTGATGCGGAAATTCTGCAGCCACTGATGGTCATCCCATAGCTTCAGGACAATGTAGTCCCACCAGTCCGAACTGGTCTCCCACTGCCGGAAGCAGTGTTCCATGGTGTCTAGCAGATTGAGGGGCATGTACAGCAGAAGGAGCACCAGGACTGGGTGAAGAGGGCCTCCAGTTTGGGCTGGTCATCATCCTGCTGGATCAGCATGTGGGCGGTCTGGGAAAACTGTGTCATGAGGCGCAGCACAAGGCCCGTGAGCCTCGCACTGCTTTGCAGCAGCTTTGTCTCCATGGTGTGAGTGCTGTGACATCCACAAAGGCAATCAGAGCACACTGCACCCCTTTTGTATCTTGCGAATGGGGAGATAGTGGAAGAGTGGCACGTGAAACGTGGCTGTAGAGAGAAGCCCCTGTAAGCATGGGTCACAGCTTGCCTGACAAAACAGCCACAGGAAGTCTCCACCCTCCTGTCACCCTCCTTAGAGTGCTTCTGAGTCTGAGACAGACTCCAGTCAGTGTGGGCACGCTATTTCGAAATAATTCTGACTAATTTCAATATTTGCCCATAGTGGTCACACGCTATTTCAATTTTGTTAAATCCAGAGTTATGTCTAATTTAGCTATTTTTAAATTATTTCCTAGTATAGGCATGCCCAGAGACTAGTAAAATCCAGAAGAAGATCCTATCCCACTCGGGCAAAGCCACAGTAAAGGAGCTCCTTTAAGCTGACTAAAATTCACAACACTGCAATACTCAGCTGAAGGAACATTTTATACATGAATAATTCATTATCAGATAAAATGATTGTATATGGTTTTCAGCCCCCATCCTTTTTTTCTTTTTTATTATTAATCATATTTATTATGGTATTGCCTAAGGCCCAGCCAAGAACTGGGGACTTATGGCAGTAGGTGCTGCACAAATACAGAGCATTAGATGGTCCCTATCCCAATAATTTTAAAATGAAATACAGAAGACAGATATAGGGTGGGAGCAGAGGTGAAACACACAAGCAGAGTGGAGAATATGATGCTGAGCATCTGTGTATGTGAGAGGGAGGACTTAGTAGGAAATCAGCTAAATGGAAAGAAACATGAAGGGAAAGAGGTGAGGGGAACAGGGCAGGGGAAGGACAATACTGGTGAAGCTGAGGTGAGAGACTGTGATGGAGGGGGAGGTAATAATCAATAAATGCAGAACAGAGGAAATCACAACTGAAATGGAAGTTTTAAAGTCCAAAGTCTGATTTCACTGCTTCTGACCATTCCTACTAGGAATTCTGGCTGGCTCCTTTCTGCAGTTCTCTCCCAGGATCACATGGTGTGAGGAAGAGAGGAAGCACTTGGGCTCTGATGTCCCCAAAGTGTGTGTGTGAGGGATTCCACTGCACAATTCTGGGTCTCTAGAATGTTGGAGAGGGAGAAGTGGCTCCAGCTGGGTCCATTTTACTCCCTCCGCCAGTGCATGTTATGCTCCCACCAGTTAGAATGTCAGGGTTTTTTTCATTTTCCCCAGCAGAAGTAAAAAACCCAAAACATCTGAAAATGAATATTTTTCAATTTTTCGTTTCACTTTTTACTAACTTTTCCCCTCTCTGAAGAATTAAATGTTTTCCAAAGCTCAAGAAAATCATTTTCTGACCAATCCCACAACATTTCTTTGCTTATTAATCACAGTTTTACTCAAATTATTTCTTGGAGTACCTCTATTCCTCTCTTCAATTAGTCTGTTCATTTCCATGCAATTCACAAGCCAGTGGATATTTATTTGCTGGCCATAATTGCTATATACTTCAAAGTATGCAATGAGGATTGACTGAAGTGGATGCTCCAGGACAAGATTAAGTAGTCTCCAACATCCTTTCTGGATGGCTATCTGGATAGTTTCCGAGTGAATTTGTAAGACTTTCAATTAATGTACTTGTCTTTTGTGCTCCAAGGATTATAATCATTTTTCACCTAAAAGGCAAGTATGATCGGGGAAAGGAATTAGTTAAGAAGATTCCTGGTAGGACTGGATTTACGTTATAAGGGCATATGTAGGGCCAGAGATTCAGTCTTAATTCTGAAATGTCTTGATTTTGTGAGATCATAGTCAGACCCCTAACATGTTTTAAATGTATCTTTTTATGACCATACAGAATAGCCATAGGAAAAAAACCCTCAGAATGATGCACACAAAAAGTAAAGCCTATTAAGGGATAGGGAGAGTGCGACAACAAATATATTGCTGAGAAACCACATTCACAAAGGGTATTAAAAGCTATATTGGGGTGGGGGAAGAAAGATAAAGAAAGGAAATTAAAAGAGGCTTTCAAAAACTGTGTGATGAGAATACAAAAGCCAGCTTTTTAGAAGCAAAATGTAGTAAATGGAAAATTGCCTATTAATAGAAGAGGTGAGGGGAAAGCAAGGACTTTGCTAGAATACATTTCTAAAGACTTTGAGAACTAACCACAGTAGCTGTCTGACACTAGTGTCGGTGTGTTTTAGGAAACATGATTCACTTGTGACAGACAGTCACAAGGGAACAATGGATGACAACATTTGGCCTGGGAATCTATGCTACAGAGACTTGTAGAAAATACAGGAGAACAAAAGAAGGAATGGAAATAGTAATTCATAATAGACTAAAATAAAAAGAAAAATAACCTGAGTGTGAATTTAAATTAAATATTTACTGTTCATGGACTTAACCCCTTTAGTTCAGTTACTTTAATAGTAAAGTATTTCTGATTACTAATATGAAATTTTTAGATTATATGCCTCATGCAGATCTAAACAATTACTAGACTTACGATGGAAGAGAAAGAACTTCCATAAGAAAAGTGGGTACACTTTATCCTAAGGCTATAAGCATAGTGGCTACATCTACACTACAAGGTGTTTGCACAGAAATAGCCATTTTTGCACAAAAACTGGCGGAGTGTCCACAGCTCAAGCACTTTTTTGTGCAAGTAAATTGGCAAAACAGGGGGCTTTTGCCAGTAGAGTGATTCCTCTCCCCACAAGGAATAACTCTTTTTGCACTACAGCTCTTGCGCAAAAAGGCAGGTGTGGATGCTCCAGAGGGGGTTTTGTGCAAGAAACCCCTATCAGTAAAAGCACAAGTTCTCTGACGGCCATTTGGTGAATGGCCATCAGAGCTTTCTTGTGCAAGAGTGTCCATGCAGTGTGGACGCTCTCTTGCACAAAAGCACATCACTTTTGCGATGCGCTTTGAGGTCTGGACGTGCTTTTGTGCAAGAAGTTTTTGCGGAAGATTTCTTGAGCAAAAACCCTGCAGTGTAGATGAAGCCAGTGTGAACAATTGATGACTAATATATATTTCAGCAATAGATAACTATGTTTGTAGACTCCAGCAAATTGCACGTGACAATCTGTATCACTTCCTGTTGGCTAGAATGAGGATAGTTCAGGGAAAGGACAATACTGAGACAGGATGTAGGTAAAACTGTGGTGAAGGCGAGTCTGTGAGCAGACTGGAAACATATTGCTGAGAAGCCACATTCACAAAGGCTATTAAAAGCTATATGGGGAAGGAGAAGAGAGAAAGATAAAGAAAGGACATTAAAAATGGCTTTCAAGAAACTTGTGATGAGAATACAAAAGCCAGCTTTTTAGAATCAAAATGCCTTGTGCCTGCATTCATATAGCATATTGGGGTTCAGAGATCAACCTTTGCCAGATATATCTTGATTGGACGGCATTAATGAGACCTGGTGTTGTATCAATCTCTTAATAATAATATCATTTCCTCTCCTACTGCATTTATATTAGACAGTCCTATAATCATAGGCAGGTACAGTGTTACCCAAGTCTTTTCTGATCTGACACTTATTATGCAAGAAATGAGGACACAATTCAGTTTGAACATCTTCAGGGTAAAACCTTTTATATACATCTAAAAAACTATCCAGCCTAACATACATGATATATCACATACATAATGGTATTGTGGCACTTCAGAGACTAACAGAATATTTAGGGCATAAGTTTTCGTGGGTAAAACCCACTTCATCAGATGAATTGGAGTTAAAGTTACAGAAGCAGGAGTATATATAAGGAAGAAGTTGCTTTGTGTTAATGAAGCTAATCAAGTCAGGATGGAAATGGGCCATTCACAGCATTTGGTCTGGAGATGTTCATATTCAGAGAAGAAAAATTGCCTTTGCAATGCATTAGCCAGTTGAGATCCTTATTCAATCCTAAGTTGGTAGTGTTGAATTTGCAAATGAATTGCAGTTCAGATATCTCCCTTTGCAACTGGTTTTTGAAATTATTTTATAGAAAGATGGCTATTTTCAAATCCATTACTGAATGCCCCGGAGGTTAAAGTGTTCTCCTTCAGGTTTATATGTGTCACCATTTCTGATTTGTGTCCATTTAACTTTTGGTGCAGAGACCGGCCAATATACATGTCAGAGGGGTATTGCTGGCACTTGATGGCATATACTACATTACTGGATGTGCAGGTAGATGAGCCCTTGATGTTGTGGCTTATGTGGTTAGGTCCTGTGATGGTGTCACTTGTGTAGATATGTGGACAGAGTTGGCAACAAGGTTTGTTGCAGGTAGAGGTTCCTGTGTAAGTGTTTCTGTGGTGTTATGTGTGGCTGCTGGTAAGTAATTGCTTCTGGTTGGGGGGCTGTCTATAGGCAAGGACTGGCTTTTTTCCAGCCCCTCCCCCCCATTCTGGAGCAAATACTCACCAGATGCCTCTTAGTCCAGCCTCTGACTGAAAAGCAGCTAATTAATTATGGCACAGATGCACTGACCTCATTCTCCAGCATTACGAGATTAAATGCAGAGGCAATACATTGGCAATACAATGGCAAAACCCCATTTCCCTCCCCCAATTTTTGCAAAGGATGGTTGACACCAGAATCTCCCTAGCTTCAGTGCAAGCAGGAAATCATAAAGAGGGATTGTGTACTACTCTGGGAACCTGATTGCAGAGGCTTTAGTGGCAGCTGAGCCCAGCCAGTGGGGACTCAACAGAAGAGGATGCATAGGGGACGGAAAGGCCTGCACTCCCTGGGATCGGGATCTGGGGCACAAATGGAGGAAAGGGGTGAAGAGGGCATTAAGCCCCTGTCCTGAAGACTGCTGCAGATTCTACAAGTATGAGTTGTGAACAGCCTGGAAATCACTTTCCTCTTCCCACCTCCCTCCCCTCATACTCCACCACTTACCTGAAGGGAGAAGACCCCAAAGATGCTCTCTCATGCCAGTGCTGTGCAGGACTCCAGCTGGCTTTGGCACATGTCGCACTTGGCTCCTCCTGGATTTAACATACATTGGCAGTTAATTCTAAATAAAAATCCTAACAGGCTAAAATTATAAATTGCCATTGGATATAACAAATGGAAAAGTAGCAGTTATACTATTGTGAGATCTAAAATAATGAATTAAAATATTAAATCATTAATCCAATTAAAGTAATTGTGAATTTCTTAAAGGCCCCTTAAAGGCCACTTTCTTAAATATTCTAGCCAAAATATTGCTGTGTGTCATGCAAGTCAATGGATGGAATATATGTAAAATGTTGTTTCATAAATAAGAATGTTTGTAGATGAAGTAGTTTGAAGAAAATGGTAGAGGATACTTATTGCATCTAAATAAGGGTGCGTGCTTAATTAGATATGATATCTCAATTATATGAAGTGAGTGCCTCAGTATTTTGTCAGTACTTTTAAAATGAGTTCCATTTTAATTGAACATCTCTAGAATGATCATGAGCAGTGTTTTACAAGATTGTGTTTAGATTTTGTAAAGAATAAAATGCCTATAAAATAAAGATGTAAATGAAAAATGCTCTTACTTTGATTTTGCAGTATATTTTATATCCCCTTGGAGAATTTTCTCCAAATACTTTGGTTTTGACTTGAGGCATTATTTTACATATTAACATGCATAAGAGGTTGTATACTTTTTTTAAAGGAATCCCAAATAAAAAAAAACTATGTTAAGCTGTCACTAATATTGAATCTATCAGTAATTTAAGGAAAGAAAAGTGACACTGATGCTGGGATAAATGTGTCGAAAGCACTAATGCCTTATTTTCAAGTACTACACCTGCTATAAATTCAACAAGAACTATAAAGCCCCCCAAAAAAAGAGTAAACCTAAAACCATGTTTAATGTTAAACTTTAGTTTGTATCTTCCCAGATTAAATTAAACTGATATTAAAGACAAATTTTTCCATTTATGGTTTCACTACAAGGCAGAGCAGTTTGTTGTTTCAGATTACAGCATTTATGAATGACCATCTGCTTGCTTTGTGTGCTTCAAGTTGCTATTCATAAATTGGTTCCTGATTCCTAACTGTTAAGAAGATATTGACGAAGAAATTCTGACAATATCTGGACTTCTTCAAGTTCTTTCATATTTATTAATCAATTTTCAAGCCTGGATAGGATACAGAGACTTGACTGGTGTGTTTCTTTATTGCATTACTGTACTCTAGAAAAAGATAATCAAATGTCAGATGTCTTAGCAAATTTTTAGATGCCTTAGCAGCCACTGATGCTGTTTAACATGATGTTTTGATGGGTTGACCATGGAGAATATTAGGGGAAAATAGAATCACCATTTTTGTTATTCGTAAGATCCTAAACAGATGCAGTTGAAAAATGTAAGCCAATATCAGGCTCAGTAGGATTCTTCACATCTATTTTGTGATACCCCCTTTGTAGGGTTACTGTTAGATTCTGGATAGTTCCTTGAGTACCAGATGGCTGTGGTGGTCATGTGTGGTTCATTTGAATTTGTGAGATGAATGCAGATGTCCTTGTCAGTTGTCTGTTCCCTGAAGACTGAATTACTATGATGCAGGGCTTCTCAAATTTCATTACCGCAACCACCTTCTGACAAAATTTACTACAAGACCTCAGAAGGCAGGTGCGGGGAGGCAAAGTCTGTGCCAAAGCCTGAGTCCCACCACATCAGATTGGGAGGTGCCAGAGCCAAAACCCCACTGCTTCAGGTGGGGAGGCCAAAGCAGAAGCCTAAGGTCTTCAGTCCCATCAGGGGGCCTGTAACCAGAGCTCCACAGCCCAGGGCTGAAGCCTTCAGGTTTCAGCCCTTGGCAGTGGGACTTGAGCTTTGGCTGTGGCCCTAAGCTCCAGGAAGTCTAAGCTCGCTCTGGTGACCCCATTAAAATGATGTCACGTCCCACTTTTGAGAAACATTGCTATAATGAACTCTACATGGTTACATCTTTGGAGAATTCACTGAAACTTCTGCTGGCACCACTTGAATATTTTGTGTGGTTGCCCATAGGAAACACAATAAACCTGTGCTCCATAGATGAGATACATTACCTGCATGCAGCTCCAGTTCAAGTCAGGGGAGCAATTCAAAGAGTCAGTAATGATCTAAAAGTCTGGGTGGTTTGAACATCAGACTGTTTATTCAGGCTTCAGAGCTAAGAATGAAAGAAGTGGGTTTATTCTCCTGTTAAGTCCCCTATATTTAATATTCACTTGTTACTCTATTTTCAGGAAATTGCACCCAGAACTATGATGAGCATATCTAAAAAATTAGGAAATAAATGAAACCACTATCACAACTGACATTAATTGTCACACTTTTTGATACTCCCAGTAGGAAGGCTAAATACAGTTGGGTATGGAATCTGAATTAACATCCTCCTTTAGAGATTGTCTCTCGAGAGCAGGGTTGTTTGGAGCACACGAGGAGAACTATGTGAAGATACTTGAATTGTTTCTGTCCATTCTGTAGAGCCATAACCATTAAAAACAGTGGCAAAAATACAACAGTACTTTCATTCACTGAGAAAAAGAAATAACTATTGTGTCAGATGCCACTGTGTAGCAAATACTGGTAATACATGTAGTTGTTCTTTCTATTGCAAGCCCTTTGAAGGTTTTGTGAGTAAACAGGGGATTCTTCATGGTCATCAACTTCCACAGGTACTCAATTTTCATTAAAAAAAAGAATGTGTGTGTGTGTACATTCATCCCTAATCATGATGGCAGTCTACATATATTTTGATGTTCTGTGCTTTAGATGCTGCATATGCTGTTTGCTCTTTTATGGAAGCAATAGATCTTTGCAGGGGAGCGAACAAAGTTGTTTAATCTTTATTTTAAAAATCATATAGATTATGTGTTTTATTTTTTCTAATAATTAAAGGTAGAGGATTTTTAAAATCAAATGAGTTTAATATATGTTATGTAATAGTTTTCTGATTTGAACATAAATGGAATTTGCTTCCATAAATGCATGGATGTGACTGCTAAACTTTTATACATAAATTGCATTTCAAGGTAGCAATAAAATGCTCTAGAGTCTAGACAATATATTCCAGGCAACTATTACATTTTCAGGGTGATAAAAGACATTGAGCCTTTTGTCTCATGCCTCATTATATTTCTTAAAGTATAATATAATGCATTTCACAATGTGGGCCTGAAATGTATTACAATTTACACTAAATACCATTATAATGTAATACTTACGGCTTCTAATTAACATTTTTTCATTGCTCAGTTTTAAGATATATGCTAGTTCATCCACGTCATCCTGTACTATATTTGTGATAAGGATATGCTTTTCAATTTTTAATATAAAAATTACATTCTATTTCATATGTCAGTTCCAAAATTAAAACACTTCATTGTCTAATAGAATGTGAAGAAACAAGAAACCATGTTAGATGTCCCATTGATTGGAAAACAAAACTAATGTATTATATATGTAGTGACTGGATTTGGCAAAAAAGGCCTTTGCTTTTCAGAAGGCTATCCTCCCTTGCTGTTGGTCTTTGTTTATATAGCTCTGATTGGGCAGAGTTACATTAAATACAATATGTAAGTTAATTTAAAAAATAGATACAAAATGTGATGATATTTCACCTCAGATTTAACAACTACAGATATCTGTGGAACAAACTGAGAGGGAACATCCAAATTTCAGATATTAGTTTTAAAGGAGCATCTTAAAAAGACATAGTCTTTGGCCCTTAATCAAGAAGATATTTAAACACGTGTCTAAATCTAATTACACAAGTAACCTCTGTTTTCAACCTGAATTATTTCCGTGGGACTACTCACATGCTTAAATAATAGGCACATGCTAAATCAGGATCTTCCATCTCTTTTAGACAAAAAATAAAATACAAATAAAAGTAAAATTTGCTTCTTTACCCAGAGAAAAAAATGTTTCTTTACTAGCATCTAGAAACTGAATTTAAAAAAATCTCAGTAGGAACAGTGCTTTGTCATATAGTCAGACTTTTTTAAACCAATTAAAAATATGTTTTCAGAGTTTACTAGTTTTAACAATTATTGAGATGTGTGGGTTAGTAGACAAAAATTTAGACTGCTCAAAACACAAATTAAAATTATTGATCTAAGTACAAGTGTTATTTTTCACACTGTCAAATTTTAACTAACATTTAAAATATTATTTGCTTTTACCTATAACAATATGGAGGTAAAATATTTAATCTTTAATATGAGTTTTCATAGCATCTATGAAACAAACTTTGTGATGATTAGATGAGGAGCTAGGATTTACTACAAATTCTTTCCTCGCTAACAAATAGGTTTTTATCAGGAATTTGTATGCTCTAACAACATTATAGTCAACTGAAAACTCATTGCCAAAACTCAATAACCGATATCTCTGTAATACAGTGCCAAGAGCTATGCTACTTTCATCATTCTTTACATTTGGATTTATTTTTCTCTTTAATTCATTGCAGCCCTGATTCAAAGCCTATTCAAGTCAATGGAAAGATTCCCATGGCTTCCAGTGGTCTTAGAATCAGATTGTAAATGAATATCTGATCAGTTTTGTGATCGGCTATGTTAGCTATTCTAGTATTTTGAACGTTTATAATATAATTACTTTGTTACAAATGCCAAGATCAATACTAATTCTTGATTAGTCTAACTTATATCAAAACATTTCTCCTGGCTACAAGAGAAATATGTATATGCTTTTTAAAATCTGTTGAGGTAAATATATGACAGGATAGTTAGTAAGAAATAAGCAACTATTAAATTATCTTCACATGATTCTTATACACAAAGTAAAGAAAATAATATTATTAATAGTTGCCATTTTTGGCCTAAGTGCAAATGTACAGGCTGAAATATAATCCTTATACATTTGTATTGCAGGTGAGATCAGAGAAAACTACACATGTGATTTTTTTCTAGGAGTTTGAAAGACACCGTATCTTATTAATACATGAAAGATAAAGTAAAATAAGAAAGAGAAGGCAAATCTAAGGTGCATTCCTGAGTATTCTTTAATAATACACTGTGTTTCCAAAGGGAATAATGAAATCAGCCAGGATAGGTGATACTATTTGGACCACAGAGGAAATATATTATCATATATGGCAGAAAAGCATTTATGAGAAAATTCAGCAGCAGACCCCGTGGTTAGTTATGAGAATAATACTCACTTGTTTTGGGACCCACATATTTGTCCCAACATTGTGCATGTTAAGTAATTAATGTAAAGTTTTCTTCTTCCTTACATTACAGCCTGGATTGACGCTCCGAGATCGATCATTGGTGGTCGATTTAGCGGGTCTAGATAAGATCCTCCAAATCGACTGTAGATCACTCTCCCATCGACCCTATTTCTCTAGTTCAGATGAGAAGAGTAAGGAAACTCAACAGAAAAGTTCCTCGCATTGACCCCCACAGTGTAGAATCCATGATAACTCTCATGGACTTTCACAGACAACCTAAATTCTGACATTTACCAGCTTTTGAGAGCCTCAATAAAGTTCTTTGAGCATAGAGTTTGGGTTTTTTTATGTCGTATAAATAAAGTGAGAATGGTACCATTTTTTTCTTTCTTTTGGCAGAGCCTAATGAATTGTGGAGTAGTTTAGTTTCCAATAACATCTTTTGATTTTCCCAGTTTTTTTGTATTTAATTTAGTTTTTTGCCATTTTTTATTTTAATCGTAAAGAAGCCAGATAATTTCCTATAGGCCCCAGAGAGCTTTCACAAGGGTGAAATCACTCCATATGTGAGCAAGACTGGTCTCAGGTAGTGTTTGTTGGGAAAAAAACTGGCTGCGAGTAATTGGGTTACAACAGCCAGATTAGTAGGAGCCCTAAAATTGTTCCCTCCAACAGAAGGGAAAGAGATATTTTTTCTCTTGAGTCCATGAGCTGGCAAGGGGATGGAGGCTGAGTCTGGGAGCTGGATGTGGGGAGCCTAAGGTTGGCTGGCAAAGAAAGCAAATGAGAGAAGTTGGGTTTTGGGCAGAGTAGCCAGCATCAGGTAAGGAACTTAGTGGCTGGGAGCTAAGGACTGGCTGGACAAGGAGTCTGGGAGGCAGCCCGGGATAAAGAGCCTTAGGAGCAAGATTGGATATGCAGGAGACTGAGATTTGGACAAGGAACCAATAGTTAGCGTGTACAATTATACACCTAAATTCAGAGGCTGGAGTCCTACATACAAGTTTCCTTCAATACACAACTCAGATTCATTCCCAGAGTAGGTTCATTTTGTGTACTAAGGCAAGATTCCTGTGAGAAAAAAAAAACAGTATATGATCATATAATTCAAGACGATATCATGAAGCAATGCATAAGGCAGCTAAATTACAACAGCACAGGAACCTTACTTCTAACATTTCCTAACTTTTATGTGCTTTACTTCGCAACCTTAATATTCCTTTTACATAATGTTTTAGATGGAATACTTCATCAGTTGAAAAATATACCAACAAAAGCTTAAGGAACTTTGTCATTCTCCGTGCAGTAAAAATAAAAGACAATGATTGCAAATGACAAAATGGAAATGTTAATGTTTCTTTTTATTAAAATACTTTTTCTGTAAAACATGGCCTCCAATTTACCAAACATTTCCACTAAATGCAACTATTTCAGAGTCTAAAAGAAATTTACTGGGGAAGTAAAACACCAGAAGGAAAAAAAACTTTTTAAAATGCAAATTAACCTGCTTACACGGTGTTTCTCAAACTGTGTTCCGTGGAGCCCCAGAGCTCCGCAAGACATCTCCAGGGGCTCCGCGAGGTTGACAAACTGGAAACATCAATAGGTACAACACATACAATCAGTGGACCGCTGGGGCTCCGCATAAATTTTTACGCATGTAAAGGGCTCTGGAGCCCAAAAAACTTTGAGAACTGCTGTGCTAACACATACTAAAAGTTTGTGGCAATTTTAAAATGCGCGGCACATCATTTTGCTGTGTTTGAAGTTGATTTGATTGTGAAGGGCTGGAACAAGGCCCACTACCTACTCTATATATGTGGTGGCTTTAGCCTCAGTTCAGGAAAACACTTAAGCTTATATTTAGGTGTCATTTATTTCAATGAGATGTAAGCCTATGCTGAAAGTTTGGGACCTGCTTAATAGCCTTGATGAAAAGGGAGAGTCATGCTAAGAGTGAAGCACCTTGTCATGTGCACTGCTAATATGAGGTTGTAATTCAGACCTTCAAAATTTTAGAGTATTTTAGAAAATGTATACAAGATCCTTAAATTGTTTTATGGTTTAAAGTGGAGACAGATTTTCCACAGAATATGTGGATCACCTTCTAATCACTTAATCTCTTTGTACTATACACACACACACACATATATAGGTCCTAAGACCAGATTGTCCCATTATGAATACATATACCTGTATAGGTTGCACCTCTATAAACTACAACTCTCTGATCCAGCAACATCCATGGATGTTCCACAATCAGAGAGTCCCAGTGCACTGCAGCAGTGGAGGGTCGGGAGCTCAGTGCTATGCAGGGTGGAGTGACTAGTGGCCCAACTGAAGGAGATGGGAGTTGGCACATGGCTCAGCGGGGCTGCAGGGTAAGGAGAGGGAGTCTACGAGCTCATATGAGGCTCAGCTGGGCTGTGGGGAAAGTCAGGAAGCTCAGGTCAGGGGAGTAGGGAGGCAGAATATAAGGGGCTGGCAATAGGTGGGCCAAAAATTACCTCCACTGATCTGTGGAAAAATCCCTCAGAGAGGACCAATCAGGTCCCAAGGCTGTTCGGTCAGGGAGGTCAGACTTGTAGTATTGAATGTATCAATTGCTTACTGGGTACAGTGATATTTTGCTGTACTTTCTCTGAAAACAGATATTATATTCTTTCTCTATTTTGTATTCCTAAAGGATATTTTTACAATTGAGAAAATGCAGACACCTGCCAGTGAATAAGAGACACAAAATTCTGAAACTTTATTCAATGCCTATGCAATTGTGAAAGAATTCACATTTGCCAGCTGAAAAAAATGACTGTAAAATCAATCATTCTTATAATGTTATATCTTCAAACATACCCTGCAAATGGACAGAAGATATGTGAAAGGCCAATGAGTGTGGAATGGCACACACAACCAGAACAACACATTGTGAAATGGACTCTGATGAACAATATATGTTCAAACTTCTACACAGAGTGCTGGAATATAAATACAAATAATGAAAGGAATATGCTAGAACAACAGGCTTTGAATGTCCCTCAAATATGCCCATTGCAACTTCAGTTGGGTGATAGTTTGTTCATATCTTCAGAGGAAACTTTTGAGTTACATAGGATAAATTTGGGGTATGTCTCCCTGGAAGAATTTATTAGGTGCCCTACAAAAGGCTTTCTTCAAGAGCAGTTGATTTTTGGTAGCAGGTTAAGAGGGATGCACCAAGTTGATCCTCAGTGGCTCGAAGCTGGAACTCATTATTTTGCAGAAATTCAGACCAAAGGACCACTGTTATGCAACCTGGGCCTTCGACTTAATGTAACAGTAAAGCAGCAGTTTTGCCAACAATCTTCAAATGCACCTTTTTGCTCCAGACATGGAAGATGCTTAAGCCATGTATGGGAAGAGGCATATAACTGCCACTGTTCTCAACAGTATTTGGGGAGATTCTGTCAGGAGTTTGACGCGTGCTCCAGTAAACCCTGTCACAACAATGCTGCCTGTATTGACACAAGAGAAGGACTTATTGGGGATTCCTACAAATGTGCCTGTCACTCACAATTTGCAGGTAATATTCCTTTTTCCCCTAAATAGATTTATACTATTTGTAGAAGAATTAATGTTCTTTTGTAAATTAAAAAAAAGAAAGAAATGTAAAAAAAGTATACGGAATAAATAATTTGCTCTGTGTAAGTGTGCTTCTGATGACCTACTGACATGACTAAAGTACACTTGAAATAATGTTTAATCATAAATTTGTGCAATAATTTAGGACCACATTCTGACTTACTTACCCTGATTAATATTTGTGAGGCAAGGTGAAATTAGCACTTTCCCACTCTTTGCATAGTTTGTCTCAGCATCAGGAAGTATTGCAAACCCTATACTGAAGGCTTGATCCAAAAACCTGATGATGATAAAAATGAGTTTGGAATCAGAATCCCAGAAATTATACATTTCCTCCATTTATATTTTCATTGGGGGACAGATGATACTGCACTCTGACATGGAAAAGAAAGGGCAGGAATGAGTCAAGGCTGTGGTTCTCTTCCCGTATACCAGCCAATAGAATTTACTGGTTGTACAGAGAGAATTCAGGTGCTCTCAACAAAAGGGTATTGTTAACTGTTTTTTATGTTTGCTATCTGGGACTTCCAAAAAGACTGTTGAACCCCTGTTAGTGTTATGGTTCCTCGCCACTCCCAAACACAATGGTGTGCCAAAAAACCCACAGCTGACCCAAATGAGTGAAAGATATGTGATCACAGACTATGACCTTGAATATTCGGGCTAGGTTTGCCACTGATCAGTTTTATGGTTATATTATCCCCATGCAATAGTTCTAGAAGCATATGCATTCACAAATAAGAGAATGCATCCATTTACAAAGAGTGACAATGTTAAGAAAAGGTTTAATACATATTTTCCAAAGTTTAGTAAAAAATGGTGTGAAAATACAAAACACACTGTGCATGCCTGTTCCTTTTGGAAGATGCTGGTTTGAACTCTGCTAAGTTTAAGGCTAATTGCATAGGATGCCTTGAAAATTATCCAACTGTAAGGACCAGATTTGACTTCGATTACTGTAGATAAGGATTCCCAATGACTTCAATGGAAATTCACTAAAGCATTATTTGAGTATACTGTTAGGTATGCTTAACATGTTAAGCATTTAGATCCAACCATCAATTTATATTGCCAGTTTAATTCTAATATTAAATAAGCTGTATGGAAAGGAGGAGCACAAAGATTAAAACATCAGATACTATGGCTGTGCTTACACAGGTGCAAATAGGGGGAAATGTCTCCCATAATATTAACAAAACAGAATATTTGCTCAAGTATGAATAATATTATAGTGACAATTCAAGTGACAAGCATAATTATATGCTATTTAGACTCATATGCTGTAAAGTACAAGCAATTTATGACTAGTGCAGTAATTTCCAGTGAGTTTCATGTTAAGCTAAATTCATCCAAAAAGTGATTCCACATTCCAGTAGTTTCTAGTATTTGCAGTTTCTAAGAAGTAAACTATCTATGAACAAATAACCAAGAAACAAATAATATATATTAAATTAAAGAGTTAACGATAGCTCTGAATCAATTATATGTCTGTATCTTAATACTTTTGTGTCTGGTAGCAATGCATACAATTAACATTGCCCAATACTTCCCATTAAAACTGTTTTCAGTTGATTATAACTTTGTCAGGCTACGTACTAAAGGGGAATTTCAAACTAAGGTATGCAACTCCAGTTACATGCATTGTGTAGCTGGAGTCAATGTACCTTACTTTAAGTTACCACAATGTCTCCACTTTCCCACTGACTCCCCTAACTCTTCTTGATCTTCACTAAAACCATTAAATACACCCCCCAGGAGATCAATCCCTGCAACACCTGTCCCCAGTAAGGTTAGAAAAGTCCTTGGATAATTTGCTTTGACAGTGATGTATGGAAGTTGGAAACTGTTTGGGCTCAAATTTGAAAATTTAATATTCTATTAACATAGGGGTGTGTGTGTGTGTGTGTGTGTGTGTGCTTAAATTTCAGTATATAGTTGACTCTTTACAAAAAAACTATCTTACTATTGTACTATCATTTCACTAGGTAAAAACTGTTCAGAAATAATTGGACAGTGCCAGCCCCATGTCTGTTTGAATGGCAACTGCAGCAATGTTACTCCAAATACTTTTCTTTGTAAATGTGACAAAGACTTTACAGGTAAGACATTCATTTTGTTTTCTATGATGTAACAGTAATTGTAAAGCAGAAATGTACATGGAACATTGAGTTATTGCACAGTTCCAATATGAGGTTTCTGAGGAAAACCAAGTTAATTATAATGGTCACATGAGTACATATTTCTTTGTGGGACTCACACCTTACAGCAAAAGGTGAAAATCAACAAAAGAAATAGCAGCAGCTTTCAATGCTTTTCATACTGGGTTCCCTTCTTATATATATCGTCTCCCCTCACATGTTGGTAATATGCAAATGGCAGGGTGTTTTTAACTACCTAGCACCTGCTAATGAACTCGCATACCTCCTAAGTAAGGGTATCAGAATCTAGTCATGGATAATTCAGCCTAAGTTTTAACTGTCCATGACTTCTGTTTTATCAGGTTCAGTGTTTCAACTGCATGCAAGAGTGAAATAAGAAGAAAAATACCTCTAGAAATCATCAGTCTGATGATCCAGTAGTGTAGTGCCTGCAGATAACAGACAATCACATGCTCCCAATTGGTAGGGTCATTCTGAGCTTATAAGCTAGAATTTAGGACCTCAAATCAAATACTTATGGTGCTTTCATGAAAGAAGTACAAAGGGTACATCTAAAACTATGTTATTGTTATATTGACCAAAACAGCGTCTAGGAGCAGCCTGACAGAATGCCTGTCCTGACAGAATCCCACAGCAGAAGCTGTAATTGTACGAGAATAACAGAAGCAATAATAGTAAAAAGAACAGTCTTATTAGAATGAAACCATAGATACAACCATAAACTAGTACTGGACTAGCTTCAAAGTGTCACTATCTATGGGCCATCATCTTTTTCAGGAAAAAATCCTTGACATCAACAAATTGCACAAACAGGACAATCAGGGTATGTCTAGACTACATGGCTCCATCAATGGAGCCATGTAAACTAGTTTACCCGGCATAGGCAAAGAAGCGGGGATTTAAATAATCCCCGGTTCATTAAAATACACATTGCCGCCGCACTGTCCCGATGATCAGCTGATCCGGCACAGCGCGGCAGTCTAGACGCGGATCTGTCGGCTGGGGAAGCCTTTGCTGACCAATCCCTTATGCCTCATGAAACGAGGTTTACAGGATCGGTCGGCAAAGAATTCCCCAGCTGACAGATCCGTGTCTAGACTGCCACGCTGTGCCGGATCAGCTGATCATCAGCACAGCGTGGCGGCCATGTTTATTTTAATGAAGCGGGGATTATTTATATCCCCACTTCTTTGCCTATGCTGGGTAAACTAGTTTACATGGCTCCGTCGACAGAGCCAGGTAGTCTAGACATACCCACAGTTATTTGATCAGGATATGCAAGTGAACAGGATAAGCAGGTGAACAAAAGACAGACATGAAGATGAATTTAAACATCAGACTGCAAGTTTATTAACTTAAGGGAAAAGGGACGCTATGTACTCCCCACACAAATACAACAGATGTTTGACTTGGTCCACTGCAACATTAAAGATTCCTACTATATTACCAATAACTTGCAGTATGTTCTCTTCAATTTGAGCTCTAGGACTCAGGTTTTTTTCTGAATCCTTTTGCCCATCCTCTATAAAGGAGAGTAGAGAATAACAAGGAAAACTCAGGGTGTGTCTATACAACATCCTTAGCTTGAAATGAGCTACACAATTTGTGCTACTCAAATTGCATAGCTTCTTTTGAATGTACTTTAAATAACTTATTTTGTAATTTGGCACTGTCTACTCAGTACCAAATTTCAAAAAAATTTGCTATTCCAAAATGTCCCTTAATCCTCATGTAATGATGGATACTGGGACATTGGAATAAGCCAGCTGTTACTTCAAATTTATTTTGAAATAAGGGCTGCTTCAATAGACATGGAATAGCTATTTCGGGATACTTCCAGTATTCCAAAATAGCTCCGCAGTATAGATGTTCCCTCATACTGCAAATACATCAGGCCATCACTTCTCTACAAGCGATATCACAGGTCTCATTTTTATGTGTGGGGGCTGTTCCTTTTAGCCTTTACTCTCATTGGCCACCACTTGCTATGAAAACTAAGATTCCTGTATGTATCTCCTAATGCCTATTCTTCCTCCTTTTAACCTAAACTGTGTCTCCAGTTTAGAGTCATAGAATTCATGTCCTAACTGTTGATGAAACTGGAGGTAAATAGTTACGGCAGCTCTGTGCAGTGTCTAGCTTCTCTGGTATTTTGGTATTCGGATAAGATTGCATTCCTTAATTGTATCAGGCCTAAATAGACCTGTTTGGTTTCAAGATCCAGAGGTACCTGCTTAATCTCAAATCCTACACTGTCCTATTGTGTTGAACAAGCTATTATGACATTAAGGGCACATCTGCACTGCCGGGCAAAAGGCAAATTAAGATATGTAACTTCAGCTACGTCAATTGCATAGCTGAAGTCGAAATAGCTTAATTCGACTTTTGGCGCTGTTTACACAGCAAGAAGTCAAAGAAAGAACATTCTTCCTTTGACTTCCCTTACTCCTCGTGAAATGAGGGTTACAGAAGTCAGAGTAAGAAGTCCTCCATCTCAAAATTATTTTGAAATAATGGCTTGCTATTTAGACGCACACTATGTTATTTCGAAATAATGTCAGTTTTTCGACATACCTGCTGTGTAGACATACCCAGAATGTCCAAATTCTTAATGTAGGCTACTGCTACAAATCCCTCCCCAAATGTAATGAAAACATGTTAATGAACCACCTGGGTGAAAAGGCAGCCCCTTACTTTCCATCTCTCTCAAACCACTTGTCCCCCACACACATCCTCATCTAGGGCTGCATCTAGACTGGCATGATTTTGTGCAAAAGTGGCCGCTTTTGCGCAAAAACTTGACAGCTGTCTACACTGGCCGCTTGATTTTGTGCAAAAGCACTGACGTTCTAATGTAAGAAATCAGTGCTTCTTGCGCAAATACTTTGACGCTCCCATTCGGGCAAAAGTCCTTTTGCGCAAAAGCTTTTGCACAAAAGGGCCAGTGTAGACAGCTCAGATTTGTTTTGCGCAAAAAAGCCCCGATCGTGAAAATGGCGATCGGGGCTTTCTTGCGCAAAACTGTGTCTAGATTGGCACAGACGCTTTTCCGCAAAAAGTGCTTTTGCGGAAAGGCGTCCGTGCCAATCTAGATGCTCTTTTCCGCAAATGCTTTTAACGGAAAAACTTTTCCGTTAAAAGCATTTGCGGAAAATCATGCCAGTCTAGATGTAGCCTAGTAGTATAACCCTTGCTGGCACAATGTTCCATTGGATTTTGAACTGACCTGCATTTACCTTTCCTCACATGTACTCACACATGCATGCACAAACACACACACAGAAACTCATAGCCAGCTTCAGGAAATCGCTCCCCTTCTACTTCAATTGACAGAAATATAACTTTGACCAATTCCTTTCTATCTTTTAAGGGAACAGTTCCAATATGTATATGGGAAGACTCTTTCATTTTAAAAGGTGTTGGTCTCTCAGAGGAAAAAATTTAAAACTGCCTGCATCCATTAACCTTCAATGGAAGGGAAAAAAATCAAGGTCACGTTTTCATATTTGTGGACGACTCAGAGGTATCCATGCTCTTGGGTACTTATCTGAATGAAAAACTGCCAGTGGTCCTTTTGAATTTCACCCATCACTAGTTTCAATTCAAGTATATCTTACTATATTTATTCAGTAGCTTAAGTGTGAGTATATTTTTGCTAAATAAATGCTGAGAAAATACCAGAAGGATCCTTCCTGCGAGTACAGTAAAAAAACCTAAAAATGTGTATACAGCATACTTAAGTCAGATTATGAAAAACCAATGTATTTGCAAAATGTCTGACAACCTTATATGCTAATGCCTTACATAAAAGGCATGTAAACTTATGTTTACATTTTGGCCTGTGAGAAGTCCCATTCACTTTAATGGAACTATTCACATGCTTAAAGTTAAGCATATACTGACTTCACCAAGAATGACATGAAGGATACTCTATAGGTTAGCAGAGCTTCCAGGTGATTTGTTATGTCCATTTCATTCCTCCTGTACTTTTTAATATAGGAATTGGGTAAAAAAAAGTAAAGACTTTCAATAGAAATTAGTTATTTTTTAAGTAGGTTTAGTCATTCCTAGACAGTCAGCACATGATTTTAGAATCGCCAAGAGTAGGGAAGTAGTCAAGGAGTAGGGAAATTATGGTCATATTTATAAAGAGCATTACAGCAATCAGTGAAACATCTGCCATGGAGTGATATCTATTTCAACCCCCTGCAGAAGGGAAAAGATGTGCCTAAAAATCACATGAAAGCAAAATGCTCCACATATATCAAATTTAGAATGAAAATGTAGAAAATTCTAAAAGCTAGTCTTACTTAAAAATATCTGCCTATATCTACTCATGTCCCATTTCACTGATTTCAGAATGAACCAGTTCACAGATTCTATATACTATACATAATGTACATTTAAAACACATATATGTTCTCTGTAACATGTGCCATTTGCATTTCTTTTTCATTTATTTAAAATTCAGTGCTTCAGTTGGAGATGTAGTTGAGATAATAATAGAACACAGAGCCTTTTATATTGAGGACACCTGGTCATACCTAGCTCAGGTTGGCAAGGAACTGGAAAATAATAACCATTTGTTTATTCTTTGGAAGGCTACTCAAAAACAACTGGTGGTCAGATTCCAGAAATAAGGCAATATTTCACATCTGGCTGATAAAATAATTTATTGTGAATGTTTTCAAATGTATTTAGCCTTTTTATCTAAGTATTCATTGAACAATGTATGCAGATACATTTCCTTCTCGAGGGTTATCACTTTGACTATTTGTTGTTCAGCATGCAAAGACAATGATTTCCCTTTCATATATTTCAAGTTAGTATTTTTGAATAAGGTACTCTGGTAATGGTCGAAATATAGGACAATTTAACAAAAGGAAGGGTTGTTCTTATCTTAAAAACATCAAAGGAAAAATACGTTTTGTTGGTTAAAGCTTGGACTGAAAGTCAGGAGACGTGGATCTTTTAACAACAGCCGAATGAGTATGTAACCCTGGGACAAATCACAAAAAAGACCTCTCTCTATCTCAGGAAGTGGAGCAGGAGGGAGATCAGGTAATCAAAAGTGATGATTAACTTCTGGTAGGGCAAAGACAAAGGAAAAGTTTATTTCTACGCATGCTGGAGCTGAGCCCCTCCTTGTGATTCAAAGTGCACATGGGACTTGTATTAATTTAGATGGAATAAATGGGCCCCAAAACATCAAAGTTGTTAACAGGCCCTAGTCACATAATTAAACATCTGAAGAAGTGGGTTGCACCCATGAAATCTCATGATACCATCTACATGTTTTGTTAGTCTTTTAGGTGCTACTAGTCTATTTGTTGTTTTTTAAATTTTTTCAGTGTTAAACAGGGTTTGTGGTTTGGTATACAGAGACCTCAGCGCACTTGGTATCAGAGCAAAAACAGTGGTGGGAAACCTGAAGTCTATCAGGCTAATCAGATTGCAGGCTGCGGGATATTTTGCTGACATTGACTACCCACAAACACCACCACCCTGCATTTTTCTGTGGCCATCCACATTCCTGTCTATGGGAGTTGTGGAGGCTGTGCCTACAGTGAAAGGGCTGTAGTGATAATGCTGGTTGCTGCTCCCATTGTCCAAGAATGGTGAACCGTGGTCACTGGAGGCAACGCCTGTGGATGGTTGACATCAGCAAAATGTCTCATGGCCCACCAAGCTTCCGGTTGTCCACCATTGTGTTAAAACATACAGAAAAGAAGAAACAAGATTCAAACATTTGAAATGTAAAGTACTAGAGAGATTTTCATGTTAACATTCCTTGCTTGATTTATTTTTACTTGAAGAGATATTTTGGAAGGAAGCGCCCTCTTCTCCCATATAAATTGTATAGATTATAATCACTGTCCCTTTTAGGGAATTAGATGAAATTGCAATAGGCTGAAGCAGTTATGGCTACTATTAAAGTCTAATCCCATTTCCTAGAAGACAAAGCAAGCCAAGCACACAAATAGGGAAATGAAAGAATAACAAAGTCTATGTCTACACTACCAGGTTATTTAGAAATTAGTTATTTCGAAATAATAACTCCTGAAATAACTATTTCAAAATAAGCTTATTCCTCTTCTCAAGCAGGATTTATTATTTTGAAATGACAACCCTATTATTTCGAAATAACAGGTTGGGTGCATATACACTGCACCTGGAGCTCAAAATAAGCTACGCAATTTGGGTTATGCAAATTGTGTAGCTTATTTAGAGTTAATTTTGAAATAGCTTATTTTTAAATTTGGCACTGTCTACACAGTGGCAAATTTCAAAATAGAGTGCTATTCCAAAATTTTCCTTACTCCTCATGGAATGATGTTTATAGGGATATCGGAATAGCAAGCCCTTTATATTTCAAAATAACAGGCTTGTTCAAAAGATACAGATTAGCTATTTTGGGATACCAAGAAGTATCCTGAAATAGTGCTACTGTGTAGATGTACCCTTAATGTGGTTGCTTGCCTTATTTTGAAATAAGAGGAGTTATTTCGATATAAATCCCCAGTTTAGACATACCCAAAGATAGAAAAGGCAACTTCAGACTTTGATTTTGGCTCACTTGAAACTTAACTGTTGGAAAAACAAAGGCATAGCAAAAGCTCCTACATGTCATCAGAGACCTTGCAAATTTGTACCAGCATGGTGCTGTTAAGAGCACTGCTTTCAGCTGCCTCTTTCTAGTAACAGACTCACACGAATTGAAAGATATATAGTCTTGATGGCATGAGCCAGACTCTTACTAAACTGAGGGCAAAGGAAAAGAATAGGAAAAAGAAAATAAAATGGGAAAGGAAAAGGACACATTGGTGAATGCACATGTGCATGCAAGACAAAGTTTCACATCCCAGGTGATATTAAGTATTTAGCTGGAACTGGCAATGTCATCTGTCACTCCCTCTGGCCTGACCAGGACATTTCACAAAGTTTCAGTGCTGCCACATTGGATCCCGGTGTCCCAGAAGATGGTGGGGGTTCAGTCATGATATAAAGCTTGCTCCTTCCTCTTCTTTAAGTTGTCAGCATTATGGCAGCTTAACCCCAAAAAGTCTCTTGAGGGCCCCAAAGGGACAGATTGCTCATTCCCTCACAATAATAATAAGAATATTTAATAAGACCTCTGATTTCTCCCATCAAATTTATTTTCATGCAACAGGATATTATAAATCTGTTATAAATCCATAGTAATCGAAGCAATACAACCATCCAACTCCATCTTCTGGCAAAGAAGTACTTTAAAACATCTTATTTCAGTTTAGTGTTGCACTGTAAGGGTATGTCTACATTACAGGACAAGGTTGAATTAAGACATGCTACCTCAGCTATGTTAATTGCATAGTTGAAGTCTACACAGCAGGAAGCTGAAGGAATAACACTCTTCCTTCGACTTCCCTTTCTCCTCATGAAAGCAGGGTTATCAGCATCGAGTGGAGTGCCCCTCTCACTTTGAATTAGCTGTCAACTAGAACACTAATATGAACCCTGGCAGATTGACAACAGCAGCTTTGATATTCCTCTGTACTGTAGACATACCCTAACAGATACAGAGCAATATTATTTGCTTCAAGCATTCAACTAAGATTATACATGGCTTTATTTACTGGTTATAATATCAATAGATGCATGTTACCGAAATGTTAACATTTAAAAGTAGGTAGCTGATTTGCAAGAGGGTTTTTTTTGGGGGGGGGGGGAAGAGGAGGTAGTTTTGAGAAGGTATTTCTTTAAAGGAGTTGCCTTGTATTTTACAAGCCCATTTCTAAAATGTATACTGAGAGCTGTTTAAAATCAGCAGTTTTGGTTTTCCAAAAAGGATTTCTCACTGGTTGAAAGTGAATGATAAACTTCTACCTCAGGACCTGCAGTTATGAAAATCTAATTCATTGTATTTATGTAACACACCCTTTCTACAGTGTATCACTTTCTGATATAAAGTGCAGCATCATAATCATTCATAAAGAACTTTCATATGTACTTCCAGCTCACCAGTTGGATCAGTCCAAGGAAAGTAGCATGACAGCAAGTCATTAACCTCTGACAGCTGCCTTGCGTTCTTAGTTAGTTCCCAGGGGAAAAATGTGCTCAGCTCCAAAGAATACTATTTTGGTTGTCATTAACTGTCACTCTCATGAGAGAGGGTAAGTCATAAATGGGCATGCTGAACAACCAGTAAATCCCAGGCATGATCTTACTGGTCAGAGGTGAGACACATTAGCAGAGTAACGTGGGAAAACTTGTACTGGTACAGTCACAATTGTTTCTGTACTACTGACAACCAAACAACTTCAGTCTCTACTGGTGTCAGACTGATGATGCCTTTCATGATTGCTACATTTAAAAACCTAAAGAACTAATTAAAGAAAACCTTTCATTCAGGCTGTGAGCAACATTAGTCATGAGAAACAGTCTTGTTAATATACATCTTGATATCAAATGCCTTTTCCTGTCAGCTTTCTAAATATAAGTATTCTGATACCATATCATTACTGCAAGTGTGCATGAATTAATTATTTGATTTTTTTAATTATATAGAAAGTAGGCATATTTAATAGCTTTTTTGGACTATCATCTAAAAAGGAAAGTATAATCTTTAACCTGCTTTTGTTTTTAACAAACTGTCATAGTGGGGAATTAGATATTTTTAAAAGTATTCTTATGCTGTAAATATGGTTGAACAAAATTGTAATCAAATTCATTTTAGCAGATTTTATTTTTTATTATTATTATTATTGATTTTAACATATCATTTTAGACTTCCAAATGGTAAATGCTTTCATATGAAAACAACACAACAACAACAACAAAACCAAGCTATCAAAGGGCTCGTCTAGACTACACTAGAGTGTCGAAAGAGGATATGCAAATTCCACAGAGCTTTCGAAAGTGAAAGTAGTTTAGCCACGGCTTTTTTCGGTGAAGCCCCCTCCCCCCTTTGTCAAAAAGCTGTGTAAACCTCATTTTTTGAGGAGGTGGCTTTTCAACAGAGGGGGGGAGTTCGCTGAAAAAGCCGCATCTAAATTACTTTCACTTTCGAAAGCTCTGCTTTTGAACGTGAGATCAGAAGAAGATATGCAAATTCCCTCTGAATTGCATATCCTCTTTCGACACTATAGCTTAGTCTAGATGAGCCCTAAGAATTGAACAAGATAGTTGTCACTACATTTCTATAACCTTGCCTGCCCTTTGGGCAGGCAATGTTAAAATGGTAATCATTACAGATGAGATACGGTTTGCCCTTAAATACAGGTTACCCATTTCCTTGTCTATTGTCCATCTTAGACATTAGAATCAGTATGGAGAGCAGACACATCAGTTGATAGGTGTATCATTGCAGTAATGGTTGCGATTGCAAACCGCTCTCTGTTTTAGAAAAAAAATTCTTACTGAACAATTAGCAGAGGAAAATGTCAGATATTTGATAGGTCATGTACCCATTCACAAGACACCACTGGCAACTGTCTTTGTTGGCAATGTCTGGTGCTTCAGTTCAACAAAAAATAAAGCATAATGCCTTCTACAGGAAATTGCTGTATGGTCCTGATAATACTTTCTACTCCTTGCAAAGTTTAATCTTAATTACTGGTTCCTCCAACCAGTACAGCACTGTGGCATAAATATTGAATTGTCTTCTGACTCAGAGGCTATGTCTAGACTACAGAGTTTTTCCGGGATACTGAATACCTTCTGTATCCAGGGAATGTATCCTTTTTTTCAGAACAGTTTCCGAAAAAGCGAGCATGTTCTTTCAGCATCCCTGTATTCCTCATTTTATGAGGAATAAGGAATGTTCCAAAAGAGGAGATTTTTCCAACATTTGGCCCCATGTAGATGGGCCAAATTCAGAAAAGCCTCTTCCAAAAAAACAAGCTGAAAAAGATACAAAATTGCAGTTTGCAATTTCTGTAACTTTTTCTGAAAAAAATCTGGCAGTGTAGACATAGCCAGAGCTGGTTCCCTATTTCTGAAGTGGCAAAATAACCCCATTCCCCTTGCACACAGATCAAGATCCCCGTACCGTGAGCTTTACAAGAGCAAATAGAGACTGTTGGGCTTTGGTTACATAACTGGTGCACCACTAATTTTTTTGGAACCTATGGGGAGTTTCTCCTGATTCAAGCTTCTATTCACTGTCACCGTACCATCAAGATGCCATTGTTCTCACGGTATTGTTGTCAGGAAGGACACTCTACTGTGAAGGTTATTCCTCCATCTTTTGACTCCCTTGCTGAAGAGGTTCATTAGTAACTATAGCTGATGGACGCTTCTGTGCCTCTTCTGAACACCTCCTCCACATCCCCTGGAAAGACTACAGTCATCACTTCTGGTTTCAAATTAGTACAGTAAGTATCAGGAACTGATTAAGAAGGTTGCTATCTCCCAAGGGACACATATTGTACTGTCCAAACTAGCCTTCCAACTGGCAAATATTTCACATATAACAGAACCTGCTAGGTTGGTTCCTTTACCCATTAATGAGGAGCAAGTGATGGGCGGGAGAGGGGGGGAAGTGTAGGAGGAAGACGTATCAGGTACCTTCTCAGGGATACACATACTTATATTCATGTCCATCTTCAGGTTCCTGGTAATGGTGGCTGTGCCTGAGAAGGTGAGGGAAGGGCATATTAAATCTACTCCCAAAATACAGAAGCAGAAGAAAAGAAACTGGTCTTGGTTGAGAGAGAAGGAGATTTATTTCTGTTCAGTCTTACAGTTTAGAATTGTGAACTGTCAGGATTTGTTAGCTAGATAAAATTATTCCACCTAGGATGCAATATCCAAGTTTCAAGACAAATTACTGGGTAAGGTAGAAGAAATGGTCAAAGCTGTTATGAATGAAGGCTATCTACTTGCACATTCCTCTTTGCTACCTGCACTGAATGAGGCATACTCAATGGCTCAAGTAATGGCAACAGCAATCACTTTAAGTCAGGCCCGTTGGCTGCAAGGAGCAGGCATACCTGTTGAAGTCTGACAAAAAATAGAGGACTTGCCCATTGTTAGTCCAAATTTGATTTTGGAAAGAATAGATGAAGCTCTTCACTCCTTAAAGATTACTGGCTGACCCTGATGTCTTTATTGTTTTGTTTGCAATATTGTTGGAACTATGTCGATTCCAAGATATTAGAAAAGAAGGTTTAGATTGAAATCCTGTCTCTTTCGCCAATAGAAGCTAGTCTATTTTACCCACCTAGTGCCTGTATCCTTTAGGCATTTATATACCTGCTCCAAAAAGAAAACTTTTTGCCCTCAAATACAGCAAAGAAATAATTTTATTTACTGAATTAACCATTACATAGATCTATCTACTATATTCCATATATAAGAGATCACCTTCTGGTAACTTGAAACATCCTTCCACTTCAGAAAAGTCTATTTGACTTTTGTTATTTCCCCTCCTTTCAGCAAATTATCCTACTTTCTAAAGACTTAGATCTGTGTTACATAAGATTGGTGGCTTCAAAGCATATCTGAATTAGGATATACTTTGCAATTAACTTCTTTTCCCACTTCTGTGTCCCTTTTAAGGGACCTCTCTCACAAGGCTGTACTGATTCAAGAAGTTCAGTCTCTATGGCAGTTGAGGGTTATAGAAGAAGTGCTTATTCAGTATGGGGTAAGGAATTCCATTCACATTATTTTGTCATTCCAGTGTCTAAAGGAAGACCTACTTTAGACCTGCAAAACTTACTAATATAACAAGATAGTTTTGTTTGGTTATCACAGCTTCTATCATATTTTCCTTAACTCACAATTACTGGCTTTCTAAAATCGACTTTCAGGATTCTCGTTTCCCTGTGGTTATGTGCTTGATTCCCAGTAGTTTAAGGTTCATCAGACATGCGTTCGTTATTAGTTCATAGTCCTTCCTTTTAGCCTATTATCAACTTACCCCTACTCCCCTAATTCACAAAGTGCAAGACCATGGTTAGAGCACATCTCAAGTGGCCAGGAGTCAAGTGAAGCCACACCTGAACAATTAGACCAACCAAACAGCAAGTAGAGTAAGGCATCAAGAAGATCCAATTCCTCTTTCATTCTCTGGCCTATTGATTATCAAATACAAAGTTATTTTCCCTATACAGGCAAATGAATGTTATAGAAACAGTTCTCACTTGACAACAGTGAGAGGCTATTTTCCTCACACAGGATTCATGCAGCATTTGACCTCTGCATATAATTCCAGATTTATCCCTGGAAAACAGTAAGACACTGCCTGCTTAAACACATGGTGATTCAGTATAACAGATTTCATCTGTCATGAAAAAGTAACCGAAGTCTGTCTACTGTTTCCCTCATCATCCATTGGAGATGATGCCTCAGGTACTGCAATTGTTCTGTCTTCCCTGGACTGGTGAGTGGACCCTGCCAATGTAAGCAATGCAATTCCCTTTGCTACAACTCAACCTTCCATCATGTTAACCACAGATGCTTTCTCTCTCAGTTTAGGGCACAGCTAAGGAATTTTGGACGCAAGTTCCTTGTTTCTCCTTCTGCCTCAGGAGAGAGTTTCAGGTTGTCAGGCTGTCAAGTGTTTCTTATCCACCTTGCAGCTTGTTCTGAACAAGTACTCTTAGAAGGAAGCAAGGAGGTGCTATCTGTCACCCTTTTCCAGGAGTGAGTCTCTGGACTTTCTACATCAGGGATAAAATCTCTCTAGAAGCATCTCACCTCCCTGTTGTCAACTCACAGGGCCAGGACCCACCAGGGTTGTAGATTTGCTTCCAGACAGAGTTGATTAGGGATAGTTGCTTTTATTAATCTCACTACGTCACTACTATTTCAGGCTTAATGCTGCCAGATGATTACACAGCTACTGCAAAGTAACATGTCAATAAGCATAGGTAGAGCAATGCATAAAAGCAGGCAACAGGCACTTGGAAATGCTTATGCCTTTTCAGTCTGTGGGGAGTCCCATTCCTGTTACCTTGCACCAGGCCACAGTGGACGTGGCTCCAGGTGGGGGGATCCGGGGCACCCTGCGAGGTCTAGGTCCCTGGTCCCTGCCCTCACTGGGCACCAGACTCCATACACTAGTTATATTATAGTTGTTTACCGGGTGTGTACGTATCCGGATCAATTCCATTCTTATCATTCTTATGAGCTGAAACCGAGGTCAAACTTGTTTACTGCTTAGTAGTTTCAAGGCATGGGTTAAAGCTGATAAAGTCCAGCTGCTGTTTGCGCTCGCAGGGTCCCAGGCTATGCTAAGTTGGGTGCAGCAGGGATGGAAAATTCCATCGCAGGCCTGCTAAGTTGTGGGACTCACTTATGACTTTTTATGTGACACCTTGGTCTCAGAACTCCCTGTCAGACTGTCGCTAGTAGTTCATTTAGCAGAGAAAATGAATAACTACTTAGGCCTGATGAACTAAAGTACATTTTCTAGTTTTGGGGGATGCCAGAGGTGGATTTGTTTACCACCCAATAGAAGGAGAGTGCCATGAATTCAATTCAAGGGGATCTCTTAGTCCAGGCTCCATGATCCAGATTCTAAGGCCAGAAAGACCATTGTGATCATCTAGTCTAATTTTCTAATACAGGCCACAAGAACTTCCCCAGAATAATTTTCAGAGCATATATTTTAGAAGAACATCCAAACTTGATTTTAAAAGTTGTCTGCATTGAATATCCAAGATAAACCTAGGTAAGTTATTCCAGTGATTAATTATCCACACTGACAAAAAAATATATGCCTTATTTCCAGCCTGAATTTGTCTAGATTCAACATCCAGCCATTGGATCACATTACATCTTTCTCTGCTAGATTGAGAAGCCCAATATTTAATATTTGTTCTCTGTATAGATACTTCAGAGTGTAATCAAGTTACCTCTTAACTTTCTCCTTAACTGTCTCTTTGTTAAAATGAACAGATTGAGCTCTTTGAGTCTATCACTGTAAGATGCTCTTTCACACCGTTTAATCATTCTCTGAACTCTCTCCAATTTATCAACCTCCTTGAATTGTGGACACCAGAAGTGGACACAGTATTCTGCAGCAGTAGCATCAGTGCCAAACACAGAAGTAGAATAACTCCCACTTGAGATTTCCTTGATTATTCTCAAATTTCTCCAGATTTTATTTGCTCTTTTGGCTACAATGTCATTCTGGGAACTAACGTACAGCAAATTATCCATCATGACAGCCAAATCCTTTTCAGAATAAAATATAACAGATTCCTGTCTACTAATGTCTGGAGGACGGTCAAACTCAGTCAAGATCATGGTGGTCTAATTTTGATAGCACCAGCCTGAACTCATTCACACTAGTTCTCTGACCTGTTTGATCCTCTCAGTTCAAGATATAATAACTGTTCCTCAGGACCCAGACACAGTTTCACAAGACCATAGCCAAATTCTGAATCTGAACCCTATCAGCCTGCATCTCAATGGTTAAATCTGCCTGGATGCTCAATGGTTAAATCATCAGGAAGGAGCCTGTTCTGTTGAAGTTCAGAATGTTCTTTTAAAAAGCAGGGAGTCCTCTGTCATGTACACTTACCTCATGAAATGGAAGAGATTCTCCCTTTGGTCCCAGAAGAAAAATACCTCTCCTTCACAGGATCCCATTCAGTTTTATTCTGACTTAACTGATTTACTTGAAAGAGAAAACTCTGGTGGCCAGTGTCCTAAGGGTTCATCTGGCTTCTACCTTTACATTCCACTCCATTATAGATGGGAAATCCATTTTCTCCCACTCTAAGACTATGAAATTCTTTCAAAAAAAATTATAGACTTTTCCCTCCTATTAAAGATCCAATTCCATTTTCATATCTGAATTGGAATCTGTTTGGGCTGAAGGGGACCTCTTTTCAAGTCTATGTCCATGTGCTAGTTACCTCATCTCTGAAGAATGTAGAATTTTTGATAGCTTTTACTTTAGCTATGAGTCACAGAACCTGAGACTTTGATGGCTGATTCTCCTTTATATGGCCGTTTACGTGGAAAAGTTGGATACATCCTCACTCCAAATTCCTAAAACTCAGAATATAAACTTATTTCTTTTTTTCCCCTGAAAATTCACTATAACAAAGATAAAGGAAAAAGCTCCATACTTCAGATATTTGCACACTTTTCATTTTTTTTAGACAAGACTAAGAAGTTTAGAACATCATCTCATTAATTCATGTCCTTTGCCAAAAGCATAAAAGGGGAGTCTACAACTGCTCAGAGGATGGCATCCTGTGTTTTTATGCTATGACTTAATGTTTCTTTACCTCAAAGAACATTGGCACATTCTGCAGGAACTTAAATGGCTTCTGCTTTCAGGGTCATGTTTGTATCTATGATACTTTTAGAGCTGCCATTTTATCTTATTCATATGTTCCACCACTTATTATGTTGTCTATCAGGTTTATAGAGATAATGGCAACTTTGGGAGAGATATATTACAGTCCTTCTTTAGATAAATCTCTGATTCCCTTCAACTCCTGGAAGTGCTTATGAACCACCTCAGTTAAAATGGACCTGAAGACTGGTGTACAGATCACTTGTTGATTTGAATTGTGATAAATAGTGAAATCTTAACTCAAAAACTTTAAATCAAGTTTTGAGGACGTAAGTAACTGAGCTAAAGGTTATATATCTATTATAGTAATGGACGGTTGTGGCTCTGTGGTCTGCAATGTGCAGGAGGTCAGACTAGATAATTATGATCTACACTTCTGGCCTTGAAGTCTGATACCTATGCAAGCACTCAAAGAAAGAAAGTTGGCTACATACTTGTTCATTAATTGTTCTTCTTTTTGAGATCTGTTTATTGCACATATCCTTTCCTTGACACACCCTCCTTACTCACCAAAATTCCAGCATGCATTGTGTCAGGATGAAGGAACTAAAAAGGGAATTAGGATGGGATTGTGAAGGAGCAGAGGGTGAGAGTTCTGACTGGGAGTGCGGGCTCTTGGGGCGGGGCAGAAATGTGTAGTCTTGTCTAGGAGCAAAGCATGTAGAGTGTCCATATATCACCCTGAATGATGATTAATACTCTGAAAAAGAATTGCCTGATTTCATTGCAATAGTGCACAAACACCCAAAGTGTGTCATCCACAGACTGAGCCCCACATCTCCAAATTCCTCATCCCCAGTCATACCCGAGAGGTTGCATCCCCAGGCAGAGCACTCATCCCCTCCTGTACCCCAACAACCTGACCCTGCCCAGATCCCCTCCTGCATCCCAAACTCCTTATCCCAGACCACCTCAGAGCCCACATCCCCCAGCCAGAGCCCACACCACAACTCCCTGCCCCAGCCCAAAGCCCCCCTCCTGCACCCTGGACCCATAATTTCTGCCACTCCTCCCCCAGAGCCCACACTCCCAGTCAGAACCCTCACCCTCTGCTGCACCAAATCCCTACCCCAGCCCAGTGAGTGTGAATGAGGGTGGGGGAGAGTGAGCCACTAAGGGAAGGGGCATGTACTGAGCAGGAGGCGAGGCCTCCGGGCAGGGACAATGGTGTTCAATTTTGTGCAATTAGAAAGTTGGCAATCCTATTACAAACACACACATAATATAATGTTCTCAAACATCTTACAACACCGGTTCCTAACATGAAATCACTAATTAAGTGTGACTCCAACACATAACTTCAGTTAATTAAAGAAGGCTTATGAGCATCAGCCCCCGGGACAGAGAATTTCACCTCCCTTATGGTATGACTCTCTCCCTCTGCATGACTGAACTAAATAAAGAGTTTGGTACCTTTTTTCTCTATATACTTAGGAGTAGCTTTGGAAATGCCTTACTGAGCATGCTCTAATAGCTTGTGAACATTTTTCCTTTGCAGACTAACTGGAGTCAGTGGACAGCTGCTCCACTATTCTGGAAAATAAATAACTGACTCCTACTGTTTAAAAGGAACGACGACAAAAGCATGGGTTATGTGAGAAGGAAAGAAAATTAATTTTTGGACCATGAAGCCACACTTCATCCCAGCTCCTAGCTTCTATGCAACTTTCCAAAGCTCTTCCTTTAAAACATGTTGAAATTATTCCTGCCTCACAAATGTTAGAATTCAGATCATTTATACCTTAAGTACTGCATAAAAACAAACATTTAGGGCTTTCTTCAGTGTCCACAAAAGTCAATCATTGTCTTTTTCATTGATTTTCCAAGTGATGGGGACACAATAGCAAATGAGGAAAGTTCTGTGCATGAAATTAAGCAGCAGGCGGCAACTTTTATTACACCTTAACACAAGGAAGGGATGCTATCCAGCATACTCTCCTCTATCAGCCATCTAATTTGTTCCAGTGCAGGAGATACAAGGCTCCTTTTCATATAACCCATAACTAGTGCCAAGATTACAGAGTTTCTCACCATAAAACCGCATGACATGACATGGGTTAGGCTTTCATCAGTTTACTCTCCCCTCACCCAACTCAGCTCTCTGAGTCCTAGCACCTTTCCACCACTAAGTTGGACAGGGAGTGAAGCAGGGTGGGGACCTCAGCTGTGAGGACAACAGTGTCTGACCTTGTAAAGACCACAAGGTCTCACCCTATCGCATGAGCCCAAGGCTAACACCAAAACACAAAGCCTGATACCTCTGGGAACTCTTAATTTTATTGCCTAACCACACAGGAAACCACCCACAGGGGGTACACCAACTAACGTAGCTTGGTCACTTTCCACCCAACCATGCCATCTGTTATCACAACATCTGTACAAACCATTCCTGCGTATTCAATATCCATATGAAAACACCTTGATCTGACAGATGTACACAGTCATTCCTCACATTTTCTGGCTGAATGTAATGTATGTCTCTGTATCCCCTTTCTCCAGAACTATCTTGGGGTATGTCTATGCTACAGCCTTATTTCGAATAGCTTATTTTGAAATAACGCATCTAGACACAAAATGCATTTTGAAATAGAATTTTGCCATTTTGAAATAGCGCATCCACACTGATAGGACACTGAATCGCATTTAAGGCTGGCTGGAACTGGTTCTAGCCAGGCATCAGGTCAGGAGTTACCTTATGTGGCTACTGCCTGAGGCTATCTGAGACCTCTGCTTAAAGGGACCCTCCCCCCCCGGACAGCCGGTTCTAAGGTTTCCCTGCTTGCTTGCCTATCTCGCTGAGGGACAGCAACGCATTTTTTTCTCTGCATGCTCTGGTTGCCCTCACTCAGGACACCATAGCACTCTGCAGCATGGAGCCGGAGCCGCCCCTGGGCACTCTGATGTTTCTCCTGGACGTGTTGCTGCGAGCCTGGTAGCATGTTCTGCAGGCAGTAACAGTCTCCCTGGTGTGCCCCACTGGGGCCTTGTGCCTCATTCCTCCTCATGTCCTTCCACTTACCCCTCCCTAACCCCCCTTCCTGCTGTACAGTAAAAGACACGTATTCATTTCAACAAAGCCTCTTTATTGAAAAAAACTGGGGTGGGGGGAATGAAACTGAGGTGAGACTGGGGAAAGAAGGTGGGAGAGGGGAGGAGGGAGGGTGAGAGAGGGGATGGGGAAAACTGGGAGGAGGGAGCTGGTAGGGGGAGGCAAGGGGAGGAAGGGGGAGGAGAAGCTCAGGGCTCAGGGTTGGGGGTCTTGCCAGCCCAGCTGTCTCCCAGCACCACGAGTGTGGGGGCCTCGGCATCCCTAAGGATGTGAGGAGGGTGGGGAGGAAGAAGAGGGACAGGGAGAAGGAGTGGGAGGAGGAGCGGTAGCTGGAGAGGCAGCAGAGGCTGGAGCAGCAGGAGGCAGCAAACTCTGTCCCAGGGTCGATGACCATCGGGGGGACACGGACCGTCCTGCCCCCCAGGATGTGGCCCATGGCATCAAAATAGGGTCTGGGTCTGCCCCTGGTTGGGAGCTGCCCTCTGTGGCCCTGGCATACACCTGCTGCAGCTCCTTTATTTTCATGTGAACCTGCTCCTGGGTTCGCATGTGGCCTTTGGTAGCCAGGCTGGCAGCCATCTGCCTGTAGACAGTTGCATTCCTCCATTTAGTGCAGAGATCATGGACATTGGAGGCATCCCCCCAAACCCGAATTAGGTCCCTGATCTCCGCACTGAACCAGGCAGGCGCCTGCCTTTTCTGGACCCTGGCAGGCTCCTGGGGGCTGGCAGACTGGTCCTGGGGAGCAGTGGAGGGCTGGCTGGCACTGGCTGCCTGGCTCATCCTGGGGCCACTGGGTCAGGTGCAGTGACTGCTGGCTCTGGGCTGGCAGGCTTGGAGCTGGCACAGGCACTGTGGCCAGAGTCTACCTCTTTAAGGGCTCCAGGAAGGGGGGAGGGAGAGGAGTTTTCTTGGTTATGCCTGGAGTGGCCAGCAGGGCACCCTGGGAAGGGCTGGAGGCCCCCTATTTCGAAATAAGTGTCTACACAGCACTTATTTTGAAATAGCAATTTCGAAATTGGCACTATTCCTCTTGGAATGAGGTTTACCAATTTCGAAATAAGCCCTCCGCTATTTCAATTTAATTTCAAAATAGAGGTTTGGCTGTGTAGATGTTATTTCAAAATAACGGCTGTTATTTCAAAATAACTTTGCTGTGTAGACATACCCACTGTGACCCCTTATTTACTTTCTTTCTAGTCTTATCTACACGGAGTGTGTCTGCTCCAAGCCCTTCAGAAGTGGCATGAGTTGATTCCATTGCATGACTTTTCTGGATGCAAACAGCTGGAGACCCATCAGAAATATAGGTACAATTCTGGCTTACTGCTACCAGGACAATTCCTCTTTCACTGGTAGCCCCATCAAGTTGCCACACCCACTGATGGTGGTGGTAGGCATTTGGTGTTGTACTGGGCTCTCAAAGAACAAACCTCTTCCTAGTATATCTGTTTCTATAAATTATGTAATTTTATGTGAGTGCTCTGTTATTTTTTTAGCTTGATGTTTGACTTGTGAATTGTTCTGGATCAGATGCAGTCAGCTGTAAAAATTGTTTTCTTTTACAAAAGGGATAAAAAGGATTTAATACACCTAATAAGGTCAGACACATTCATCATTTTTGTGCTTTGAATAATCAAAAAGCCATATGCCCTTATTCTTGTTTCTTCTTTTTCTTCTTATTATTATCAGTATTTGTTTTCTTTTTTCTTGTTATTCTTGAAAACATACCCAGGATGTTGAAAGTGCTCTTTTGTTTGAAACTGATGGCATGTTTAGATTGAACAGCATGATGAGGGAATGAGAGGTTCAATAGTCAACTGCAACTAGTTCTGTTCAGGTAAATTACAGGGAGCCCAGTCTGATGACGTGCACACTGTTTTGGACATCTGTGAGGGTGCATCTACCCTGCACCATACCTCATGAGCTATGCAAATTGCGTATCTCAATCTTATTTTGGAACAGCTTATTTTGTAATTTGGCGCTGTCTACACAGCACCAAATTTCAAAATAACCCTCTATTTCAAAACATCCCTTACTCTTCATGGAATTAGGTTTACAGGGATGTTGGAATACTGAGCCCATTATATTTTGAAATAATGGGCTTGCTGTGAAGACACAAGATAGCTATTTTGGGATACTCTGGTATCGCAAAATAGCGTTGCAGTGTAGACATAACCTAAGGGTTCACAAGTCAAACATAAAGATATGCTTTTGATAACTAAATATTTCTGAAACATGCACATTTTTATGAGACTGATCCAAAGTCCACTATAGTAAGTACACTCTAACCTTACCTTAGAGCAAATTGACAGTCCCTACTAGTAGATGTTCAGTCTCCATGCAGAACACATTTAATGTACGTTTGAATATGAAGGGTAAGATCCATAGCTTGGGATTCTTGGAATGATTAATATTGGTTTTTAACAATTCTTGGAACATGAGAGAAATTCTAAAGGACAGAGGAAAAGCTAATGTTTTAACAATATTTAAAAAGTGTAAATGGGATAACCATAGCTTGACATTAATCCCAGCAAAAATATGGAAATGCTAATATGGGACACAATCAGTAAAGAATTAAAGGGTGTAAGCATAGTCACTTCATACATCACCCAAGATGAAAATGCAGGTATCAGCTTTTTATCTTGCTTTTCTGGTGCCCTGGTGTATTCTACTTATCTTTTGTTTGAGACACAGCATTCTAAATCAGTTGGATTGAAAAGTCACTCCCTATCTATACCAGAACACACCATTTGTGTCTTATCTTTGATAGATTTTGTATTTCTAGCATCAAAGCTCACTTCAGCTCGCAAAGTATATATATTGACATAGGTAAACAGAAGTCAACAGGATTGTGGATTCAGTATAATTAATATGACAGTCTAACATCCATATTTAATATAATATGTACCATATTACTACTATGCAAATGTATTAATGTGGTGGGCTATGCCCAACATATATCTATCTAATCAGCTAATAGTACAGTAAAAAGTGTTGGTATTTCCTCCCAGATACCTGGAGTTCCTCCCTGCTGTGGTCTTCCCCACACCCTGAAATCACATTTTTCCATGCTATAGTTTGGAAGTAGTTTTAAACTCGTGTGTAAAATTATTGAGCAGTATCATATGTTTTATTTCACTATTAAATGAAACAATTTCTCCTTTATCAGACCTGGGTTGGAAACAGTTGTAACTTCTGATTTTTGGCAATGCTTACAGAAATGTCAGTTTTATGTAAAAACTTCACATCAATTCCGGTTCCTAGTGAGGAGCAGATCTCACTGAGCATAAACTTACGGAAACTTTCAGAAGTTTCTTGCTGCAATTAGAAAAATAATTTCACTTTTCCTTTAAATTATGATTGAAAAACAGGCTTTGTGCTGCTGGTCTGGGGCTATGGGGCTCAACTCTGCCCCAGGAGTCCTGTTTCACCTGAGGTAAATCCATTTAACCTCTCCGGGACCAATTTGTTGTTGCTCTGAGCCTTTTGTAGTCATTTACAAATCAGATGTAAAATTCTACCAAATCAGACTGACAGGGAGCTTTGGTGTTCCAGTTCACTCTCTGTACATTGGAGATAACAGGGGTGCAGTGAGGATACTAATTAATATGTGTTATATACTCAGATATTACAATGATACACATATAAGTACCCAGATACTTAGATAACATTTAAGTTGAAATGACCGGAATTTTACAAACAAAATTTTATTTATACTTTCTTGACATAACAGCAAGGGTTATATTGATAATGTAGATAAGCACTCAGTGGCAACTGAGAAATGTCTTAGAGTTGTAGGCATGAGAATCTTCCAGGCTGGTTGTCTATATTTTTATACATGTATGGTTGCAAAGAATGCAAGAGATTATTATGCTGAGCAGGAGTGCTGGAACCATTTGTGCAGTGGGTTTGATGAGAGCCATTGAATCAAACTGTAATAGAAACCACTTCAAGCCAATGGGTGCTGCAGTGGCCCAGCACCCTGTGTACATTAATAAACTGCAGAATTCTAAAAAAAGATAAATATCAACAGTTCATCTATACTAAAATTCTAGCTATCCTAGGGAATCAAGAAAGACAGCACATGGATAATGATTTCAAGAAACAAACATTTGTATATAAGAATACGTGAAATGTGACAAGAATAACTATTCTCACTCAAGAACATGGCAATCACAGAGGCACATAAGTTCCTTTTATTAATGACAGTGCATTCAGGTAAGGAGGGTAATGGTATGCTACCAGTAATGGCAGTCTATACTTTCTAAAGGCAAATGCTGTAGAAGAAATGGCAGGATTTTGTGTCATGGTTTGGTAAAGGAGAGAGGTTGACGCTATAAAAGATAACACAAAAAATACTGATGTTTTCCACTCTGATGGAAAATGGGGGTGGGCAGGAAAAAGATGAAAAATCCTCTTTTTGCCCAGGTCAGTTTGTTGTGGGTGGGACATTGAGGAAGACGTGAATGGAACTGAAGGGGGTGGGTCAGAGAAAGGAGAGGTGAATTTGAGAATTAATGGAAAGATTGTAGCTGAAGATATGAGAAAATATAAAATTGCCAAGGGTTCAGTTGTGGGTGGAGGTGAGTGAGCAAAAAAAGGAAAGAAAAACCAAGCACAGACTTTGGAGGGGTATACTGAATAATCCATTCACAGAGCGTAAACAGTACCAGTTGAGTCAAGGGAGCCCTGAGAGTCAGAAAGATGACACCTCTTGGCATCTCCATCTGCGTGTAAGCCCTAACCAACAACAAAAAACAAAATCTACCCTAAAAAGATATTTGACTCTGAAAAAGAAAACATAGACTTCATGAATTCCTTTGTCAACTACATTGTTACTACTGATTTAATTCAGTAGGGGCTTATACATTAGCAAAAAGACAGATGAAAGAACTGCAAAATACAACTGACTAGCGGTAGGCTACTATTATGAGTACTTAGCAGTAGCTGTGGACACACATTTATGAAAATATACAGCTATAATGCTGCTTCATGATTCTTGCTATGCTATTAGATCCTCTGCAGATTGAGTATAAGTTACAATTATTGATTCACAAAGAAGACAGATATTCTCTGTAATACAAAAAAGTAAGCACATGGGAATAAAATGTATGTGAAGAAGACGTGCTGAAATCTCACAAATTCTGACAATATAAATGCTAATAATATTAATTCTAAAAGAGGATAAATATTGTGAGCAAGGTGTGCTAACACTGCCCATCACCTGAAGAAGTGGATTGTGCCCATGAAAGCTCATGATACCATCTACATGTTTTGTTAGTCTTAAAAGTGCTACTAGACTATTCGCTGTTTTTTAAGTTTTTCCTGTTACAGACTAACTCGGCTACCCCGCTGAAACTGACAATAGAGGCACTCCCACACTGAACACAAAACAACATTAACTAAAGACAAAGACAGAAACAAATTATTAGAGCACTGGTATGAAATCAAATCTACATTTTCAGAGGAAGAACAAAACAGCAGTATATTTAAATTAACTTCCTGAGGCTGGTGTAATAATATGACTTAAGGAAGCAGCATAAAGGTGAGCGAGAAAATAATTGTCATTAAGCAAAGAAAAGAACATATATCTATGATTTATTTATTAATTTCTTTGCTTGCTTGCTTGTAATCCTGCTGCAACTAGACACTCCCAGTGAAGAGGGCCCTATTTACTAACCTTTGTGAAAACATATGAAGGCCAATCCCTGGCCCAAAGAGCTTAAAATTTAAATATACAAGGCAGAGAAAAGATCGGAGAGGAAACAGGAACCTATGTGGAGTGACTTTGTCATACAGCAAAATAGAAATAGAGTTCACTTGTCCTCAGTCCCACCCTATTGTCTGATCCCTAGACCACACTGCTTAGCTGTAGATTTGCACTGTAGTGAATTATATCTGTTTAATTGACTTTCATATTAATATATGCAAGTCATAACAACAGAAAGTGAACCAATGAGTGAAATCTCAATAAGAGATTTAAACCAAATAGTTGGCTGAAGGCAGTAAACAAACATTATGCAGAGCTTCACAATTCATAAAACTGAGCATGCAGCATTGAGAGGAACTGCTTATATATTTTAAAAATAATTTTGCTGAAAAAGACAAAAGACAAAAGAAATATTGAATATCATTTTTTCTTAAAATTGCAAACAGATGGGTAATAACCATAGCAACCAAGGAACACACTCAGGTATAGTTATTCAAAAGCACTGCTGATTGTAAGGCTACATGAAATATACGTGTAGTTCAGTGGTTACACTTCAAAATATTTGTGCAACTAAAGTGTTGCACAGTAACGTCCTATTGCTAATAATGCACTCCTGTTAATATATCACTGAATATGTCCAGATTTAAGTTATTGACTGGCCATTGAGCCATCTAGCTCTGCCTTAAAGGGCCAGTCATTTGACTTAACTGTTCTGATTCTGGCTTAGTTGGCCTACCAGCCCTGCTTTAAAGGGCCCCACATTGATTCAGGCCATTAGGCTATCTAGCCCCGAAGTTGGGGGGGGGGAGTCTTGGGGAAGGTTACCACAGGGGTTTTTCTAGTCACACAGGGTGTGTCGTTGACTCAGACAGCCCAGGGACACGAGACCCTACCTCCTGGGAGAGAGAAGAGAAGACTGCCCTGCAACAGGCTTTCAACAAAATCAATCCATTTTGCACCATTCGAATGTCCCTGATGATCTGAACTGTGGCAGTGCCATCTAGGAAGAGAAACAGGTTACAAGTCTTTTAGATCAACATCAATGCCTTATATTGTACCCAGAAATCACAAGTTTTCAATGCATGTTCTTATGCTATAGTGACGTATTCTCTCAAAAAGCTGGCTACCATTTTATTCATCAGTTGTTTTCTGGACTGACTTAAGGTGTAGACTCATGTAGAGTGCTCTGCAATAGTTGTTAGGTGACAATGATATTATGAGAGAGTATATCTGAGAAAGAAAGGGGTCACAACTTCATTGTCATATGCAGTAGGAAAAAAATTCTGGCTACTTCAGCTACAGGATCATTAACATGAGAACTGACAGCTTGCATTGGGTATCTGGGCAAGGTGGGAAAGGGGGCTAACTTCTTGCTTCTGGAAGGGGTGGGGCCTCAGGCAGATGGGGTGGGGCTGGGGTAGCCAGCCCTCCTTGCCACATGGAGTGTGCCATGCCCCTCCTCCAACGCTCAGAGCTACACAATGCTCTGGCAGTGATTTAAAGGGCCTGGGACTCCAGCCACCACCACTACCACAGTAGCAGTGACAGCCGTCAGTAGCCTCAGGCTCCTTTGAATCACCAGGACTTGGGACAACTGCCCTCTTCGCCCTCGTGTACCCCATTGGCAGGCCTGATAATTAATCATATAGCTGGGAATAAAGCAAGCTGACAAAGCTACAAACTCAACTGACAAATGACACTTAATTTCAGTCAGAGGGGCCAATGTAATCTTTGCCATTAACATTCACCAGCATGATGTACATAATTGAGTAGATTCACAGGCTAAAATTGCAAAAGATTCAATTCCTCACTGCCCTTTAATTCTTTACCAAACTCTGTAATCCCATGCCACTAACATTTCCCATCCAAATGTAGAACTGCCAACTGATAAAATATTTCAAAATATATGAAATTTCAAAATAACAAATTACTAAGAAATTATAAAATTCCATTTCTTATTCAAGGGACCAAATTCCAATAATATCCTAGTAATTTTCAATAGAGTAGATGAATAATAGCTCGTTCTGTTAGTAATGTCATTGAAATCAGTAGGAGAAAGGATGACAGAATCTTACTTTTTGATCATGAGCACAACCATAGGAAAAAAGAGATATACAAAAATAAACAAATACATCTGACATTAGTGTTCAAGATCCATATATAGTTCTTTTTAATGATATTTTTGATTTTGTAATTCTAATATGTGGTCAATCCACTCTCTCAGTGGGGATAATATGTAATGTCACATGGAGATCCACAAGTAAAAGCACATTCACAGCCAAAAGACTGTGTTTTGAAAAGGCCATACCAGAGCCACAGGACATGATGGCTCTGACACAAGATACCATTTAGACGTATGTTTAACTATAAGCACCAAAGAAGTCTAAGCACTGGTTTATATGCTTTAATGCATCAGCTGTTATGTCACTTAGCTTGAATCAACTGTTTGATGGCATGCGTATGAGACATTTCCACTAATGAAGGATACATATAGGAAAATAAAGGAATTCCTGTCTAATTCTAAAGGATATAAATGTATATGTGTGTATAAGATTGGCAAGGGAACCTGGCAACAGTCTTCAAATACATTAAAGGATGTTATCAAGGGGACTGTAGTATATTATTCATAGAATGCAAGAATTGGAAGGGACCTCAGAAGGTCATCAAGTCTAGCCCCCTGCCCTCACAGCAGGACCAAGTGTAACCGCTACCAGACAGATTTGAACCTGGGATCTCGGGAGCATAATATAGGAGCCTCATCAGCGTGAGCTATAAAGACAGCTGGCTTTTAGTCCATGCTGTAGAGGTCTCTTGTTTTTATCTGTTGCTGTGGTCTAGGTGCCACTGCATGGGATAGTGAACCACACTAGGTGTGTGTGGGTTACACAAGCACCATCTACATCATCCCTGATAGATGTCTATCCAACCTGTTCTTAAATATCGCCAGTGATGGAGATTCTACAACCTCACTAGGCAATTTATTCCAGTGTTTAACCACCCTGACAGTTAGGACATTTTTCCTAATGTCCAACCTAAACTTCCCTTGCTGCAATTTAAGCGCATTGCTTCTTGTCCTATCATCAGAGGCCACAGAGAAGCATTTTTCTCCCTCCTCCTTATAACACCTTTTTAGATACTTGATTAGATACTTTTAGATTATCCTACATGTCCACTGTAAGTCCACTAATATGTCCACAAAGAGCTGATAGGCTTTTTTATCAATTGAGAGAGCACATAAAATCTAGCCACAATATATCCCATAGTAAATAGGAAAAGAGAACATCATCTGCACAATGTTCTGTAATTTTGCTGTAGGGAGATACAGAATGCAAAGATTCAGGTCAGGTTGGAAGCATCTTCACAAAAGATATCTAGTTCATTACAGATGTGAAGAAAATATCAATATACAGTAAATATACAAAGTCACAGTACTTAGCCCTTTAAAACCAGTGAGTATACTGTGATCAATTAATTTTAGCAAAGATTGCTTAGCAGGTGTCATTTGATCAACACATAACATCATTTTCATCTATTTCGTATTTTCAAATATTAAAGCAAATGTCAGAGTAGTTCTCAAAGTATGTTCATTGAAAACATGGCAAAGCATTCCAGCATTTTGTCTGGAAATGGGTAACAAGGGAGGCATCACGTAAGGCAGGGGTTCTCAAACTTGTGATACCACGACCCTCCCCCCCAGTTGCTCGGGACCCCCCTCTCCATTGCTGCAATCAGCCTCTCAGTGGCTTGTGACCCCCCTCTAATTTGTTTGTGATCCCCCTCTAAGTTGCTTGCAACCCCCCAGGTGGTCGGGACCCACAGTTTGAGAAACGCTGATGTAAGGATTACCTGTTGTGTTCCCTCCCTCTGGGTCATCTGGTATTGGCCACTGTCAGCAGACAGGATACTGGGCTAGATGGACTGTTGGTCTGACCCAGTATGGCCATTCTTATGTTCTCATGAATATGAATACTGCACAAAGAGAGAAGTTGGTGTGCCCCTATTATCTGCTGAGACTTCTGCAGTTCACAGACACATCCTTATGGTACAATAATGTTAAATCTGGATGGAATTCACTGTTAGAGAACTGACAAAGACCTATGAGCCATTTAAGTCCCACATAAGCCCTAAAAATAGGGGTTATGTGAAATTTAAACAGGCCTTAGACCTTGTTAAGGACTTATTCACCGGGAGGAATTTCACTTGAAAAAGCTGGGATCATATTTTTGCATGTTAATTCACTTCACCCATAAACCAAAATTCTATCCATAATGCTAGATAAGCTGACTGTCATGTTCTGAAATAAATCCATGAATCAGGGAGCCAACACTATAATTTCATATTAAAAAGCAAACCTTTAGAGTGAGAAAAAACGTTATTGTGCCTTCCATGAAACCACAATTATTAAAAGGGGGAGGGAAGTTTTGTTCTCTGTCCTCAGAATCAGTAGACTCCAAAGATTAGAATTATAGAATTATAACAACATGGCCAACTATATAATACAGAATCTACATTAGATTTTAGATATATATTTTAAATTCCCCAGGCTGTTCATTAAATTAAATTAAAATCTTTGAGATTTAAATTGGAAATAATGTACCATTTTAATAAAAATAATAAGGTCTATCAAAGGAATTTGTCAATGTCATATATATCCCCAACTCTTTGGCTATGTTTTCCTGTTATTCCAGGTTAAATGTTAAGATAAAGACTTTCCTCTTAACTGTTCAAACATGGCTGCCCTGTGGTTTGGGGTGGTGATGGTTTGTCTGGCTGGCTGCATGAAAGGAACAGTACTTTATCATTCTAGGTGTCCACAGAGGACAACTGCTGCAAAAAAGGGTCATTGTCATCACTGATTCATCCCCTGGGAATTCAGGGTTTCAAAAGGGGCAGCTTGGTGACTTCAGCTTTCCTTTTTATATGGACCAAGGCTGAAGCAGGCTAGTTACTCCTTGTGGCCGATGAATATTGCAGGTTCTCCTTACCAAAAGCATGCAGTTACTGGATAAAAAGCTTGGAAAAGAACTTTAAAAAGGTTTACATTAAAGAAGCAAATGGGGAGGTGGTTGGAGACTCTTATGATTGGTACAACAGGAAGCCAACCCCAATTCTTATAGCCCACCTTAACCTTCCTATGACATGGGTGTGTGTGGACAGTAAGGTCTTGGCAAAGGATTTGCTGGAAGGAGATGAATGGAAAAGGAGTGGGAGGGGGAGCTGGTAAAAGCCCAGTGGGTTAAGGTGACCATATTTCCCTATGTTACATATGGGACACTGGATAAAATTACTTGTATTCAGTTGAGTTCAGTGGTAATCAGAATTATGCAATACAAACATTCAAATTAACAAGTTGATTGACCCTCTGTTAAACATATATACTGTGTAGCTGGATTATTTTTATTTACTTTAATATCTTTTAGGACTTTAGAGTTCACAGAGGGAGAGGGGGACACATTCACACTTTCATATTCCTCTTTAACATAGTGGGGATGATCAGCCAATCTAACCCACCCTGGATAACACTTTCCTCACTCCTTGCCGAACTGGGCCCCCAGGACTGACCCACCTCTCCTGGTACCTGGAGCCTCCTCTTCCCGAGGTAACGCATGGGAGCACACAGGATTGCTGGAACGAGATGCACTCCTCGCAGGGGGGAATGGAAGAGCTGTGGGCTGAGGGGCATAAAGGGCATAACAGTGAGGCTATGTCTAGATTGCAGCGCTTTTCTGGGATACCAGAAGGATCCCAGGAAAACAATGCCGCATCCAAGGAACGCATCTGCTTTTCTGAAATTTTTTTTGAAAAAGCAGACATGTTCTTTCACCATCCCTGTAAACCTTGTTTTATGAGGAAGAAGAGATGGCTTGAAAGAGCAGGCTTTTCCATAATTTGGAGTGATGTAGATGTGCCAAATTTCAGAAAAGCCTCTTTCAAAAGAAAAGTGGGAAAAGATACGCAAATTACAGTTCACAATTTGCGTATCTTTTTCTGACTTTTCTTAGTAGTCTAGACATAGCCTGAGAGGCAGCAAGAGGGAGAGCACAGAAAGGACTAATGGGTGGGCAGCAGAGGTAACAAATAACTGAGGGTATGTCTACACTACAAAGTTAATTCGAACTAACAGCTGTTAGTTCGAATTAACTTTCATAGGCGCTACACACGCAAACCGCTAGTTCGAACTTAATTCGAACTAGCGGAGCGCTTAATTCGAACTAGGTAAACCTCATTCTACGAGGACTAACGCCTAGTTCGAATTAAGTAGTTCGAATTAAGGGCTGTGTAGCCACTTAATTTGAACTAGTGGGAGGCTAGCCCTTCCCAGGTTGCCCTGGTGGCCACTCTGGGCCAAGCCAGGGAAACTCGTCTGCCCCCCTGCCGGCCCCGGAGCCCTTAAAGGGGCACGGTCTGGCAACGGTGCCCGTGCCAGGTGCAAGCCTGCCAGTACCCAGCCAGCAGACCCTGCACCTGGCACGGGATAAGCCAGCCACCCGCTGCCACCCAGCCCTCCGCCTCTTCCCAGGACCAGGCTGGCGGCTCCCAGGAGCCTGCCTGGGGCCGCAAGAGGTGGGCGCCCACCTGGTCTAGTGCGGAGATCGTGGACCTCATCGAGGTTTGGGGGGAGACCTCCAACGTCCACAATCTCCGCACTAGGCACAGGAAAGCGGCCGTCTAGGGCAGGACAGCTGCCAGCCTGGCCACCAAAGGCCACATGCAAACCCAGGAGCAGGTTTGCATGAAAATCAAGTTGGTCCAGTGAGACCCCCGACCCTGAGCTTAGAACATAAGAACATAAGAATGGCCGTACTGGGTCAGACCAAAGGTCCATCTCGCCCAGTAGCCTGTCTGCCAACAGCGGCCAACACCAGGTACCCCGGAGGGGATGGACCAAAGACAATGACCAAGTGATTTGTCTCGTACCATCCATCTCCAGCCTTCCACAAACAGAGGCCAGGGACACCATTCCTACCCCCTGGCTAATAGCACTTCATGGACCCAACCTCCATGACTTTATCTAACTTCTCTTTAAACTCTGTTCTAATTCTCACCTTCACAGCCTCCTGTGGCAAGGAGTTCCACAGGTTGACTATTTGCTTTGTGAAGAAGAACGTTCTTTTATTAGTTTGAAGCCTGCTACCCATTCATTTCATCTGGTGTCCTCTAGTCCTTCTATTATGGGAACTAATGAAGAACTTTTCTTTATGCACCCTCTCTACACCACTCATGATTTTATAGACCTCTATCATATCCCCCCCTCAGGCTCCTTTTTTCTAAGCTGAAAAGTCCCAGTCTCTTTAGCCTCTCTTCATATGGGACCAGTTCCAAACCCCTAATCATTTTAGTTGCCCTTTTCTGACCCTTTCCAAGGCCAAAATATCTTTTTTGAGGTGAGGAGACCCCCATCTCTACACAATACTGAAGATATGGCGTACCATAGTTTTAGACTTCCCCTCCTCATTCTTCCCCTGGCTTCCCCCTTCCAGCTCCCTCCTCCCAGGTTTCCACCTCCCCTCTCCCACCCTCTCTCTTCCCCTCTCCCACCTCCTTTTCCCAGTCTCCCCAGAGGTTAATCCCCCCCACACTCAGTTTTGTTAAATAAAGAGAGTTTCTATTTTTGAACATACGTGTCCTTTATTTTTTACATCAGGAAGGGGGGCTAGGGAAGGGTAAGTGGAAGGAGGTGAGGGAGGAATGGGGCACGAGCCCCCGATGGGGAGGACTGGGGTGGCTCTGCGGGCTCCTCGGGGTGGAAGCTCTCCTGCAGGGCCTCCTGGATCCTGACAGCCCCCCGAATGACCCCCCTGGATGGCAGCCTGCAGCAAGTGCAGCCGGGCTGATGGCCGAGTGCTGTGATGTGCCGAGTGTGAGCACTCAGGGCACTCCAAGACAGGACTGCTTTGCTGTCCCTCATCGAGGTAGACAAACAAGCGGGGAACCCTGAGAACTGTCTGTCTGGGGTGGGGGTCGGGGCCCTTTAAGCACAGCCCTCGGCTAGCCTGAAGCAGCAGCTCCACACTCTAAGTCCTAAGCTGATGCCCTGCCGGCACTGGTTCTGGCCAGCCTTAACTTCGGTTCAGGGTCCACTCAATGTGGACATGCTAGTTCGAATTAGCAAAATGCTAATTCGAACAAGTTTTTAGGTCTAGATGCGCTAATTCGAATTAGCTTAGTTCGAATTAACTAATTCGAACTAAGTTAGTTCGAACTAAGTTAGTTCGAATTAGTACTGTAGTGTAGACATACCCTGGCTTCTGTCTGGCACCAGCTCACACTCACCAGTCACTGTTGCTCCCATTACCAGTCAGTGCCAGCTGGAAATGGAACGGGGGGAAGCATCCGCTGGCCAAGAGCTGGCATGCAGCAGGGACTATGCTGATAGACCAGCAAGGGGAGCAGTGGTCCCCATGTTCTGCAGCTTTGCCCCACCACCAGCTTTGCACATTCACCACTATCATCAGCCACTAGGCTCCTCCCAACTCACCACTAGTGGGCCAGCAGCAGGAAAGCAGGGAGCTGGCTAGAAGCAGGACCCAACTGTACTGATGGGAAGAAAGAGATGGAAAATACATGACAATTTGCCTGTTTTTAAGAAGAAGTTGTGACACCTTCAGGAGGGCTTAAAATGGGATGTCTGGTCACTCTGCCCCTAGGTAATTATGGAATAAACATGGAGGTTACCTGCACTGGACACTGGTATCTACTGGGTAGCCCCAGACTTCTAATAACAAAGTTGCAGCTTGATTAAACTGATGTCAAATATCTCCTGTCTGTTTTTCGGTATAGCCAGACAAATGCATTGGTACCTCAAAGGGTCTTAATGATGAGTGAATTGACTGATTAGAAGTCATCTTTTAAAAATTCAGCATATGCCTAAAATTCACTACAGTGGTAGGTCAGAATACACAATTTCTTCCTAAGTTATATATTTGTGTGGTAACTTGATCTGAATGAATAATCTGCAGTTAGTAATTTATTCAATAAATTTCACATATCTCTTTGTTCAAATATGTATTTTCCCCCGGATATTAGTTATTCACTGTTAAATTCAGTAATTATGATAATTTATTTACAAGGAGTTGTAAGTGATCAATATTCAGGCTTTTCTTTTAACTTTGTAAGGAAATATATACTGAGGATTTTCTAGGAAGGAAAAGATATCTGAATATATAGCCATTTACATTTTGATAAGTTAGGATACCTCAGTAAATTATAGTAAAAGAGTAAAACACATTTGCTCAGAGAAATATGTGTAATATTCAGAATAAAACCAATAGATTTACATGTGGGATAAAGCCCTAGTAACTTAAATAACTTAAGTACCATCAAATTTGTCCAGCAAAAGAAAATGGACAGTTACAGTAAAAGTACATGAACTCTTGAGAAAGATACCTTATACATTATAATTTGGAAAAAGTTGGCAAAATGTCATACTAGTCTGTTTTTAATATTCATTCTAAAATTTAGCAGTGCCAAGGGGAACTTTGTAAAAAAAAATGCCTATCTATAATAGGAATGAAAAACATGAAGAAAATAGCTATAGCTCTAAACTTTTTAACATTCAATTAACAGGTATTATGATCATGAAGAGCTTGAAAAAGGTAGATAAAAACAGGAAAGAGAAGGGAGTGAGAGAAAGAAAATAAAGATTGGGTGAGTGAAACAAAGGAAATAATTAAAGGAGAGAATGAGCAAAGTGAGGGAGATAGAGGAAGCTGCATTTTTTTTAAGTTACAGATTCCTATTTCAAACAAATTCAAAAGGTGGGCAGTCCAGGCTTGATTTTTTTATATAACTGATGCCTTTGAATTTAAGTAGTCTTAACCTCCCACCATTCTGTCTACTGCTATTTTAATTTTTAATTAAATACTTTAATAGGAGGTTTTATTATAACATAGGTCACTTTAAGCTTTTTCTGTAAGAAAGTGAGTTGAAATTGCAACTGTGGCTAAATCCTTGGCCCTATACAGTCTCCATGTTTGTGTAATATATTGAACTTACTTTTCATACTGAACTTGATAATCAGGATACACTAGAAGTTGTGTTTAACTGTGTTTTTCCTAAGTAACAGGAAATGATGAAGAGAAGTGTGAATTAATGACTAGGAACAACTTTAGCTGATATTATGTGAAATAGTGTAGTTTTACACACATTTTACCTGTATAATTAATTTAGTTACACGAATTACACTGAACTTAGCCCTTGACCACTCCAGTTATCCTACTTCCCCAGCCAGCAATTTCCACCTTTAGATCTGTGTTGATCATCTCTAGGCTTACTCAGAGTAGGAGTTCTACAGTCCACCAAGTGTTGTATTAAAGCAGTTCCCCTAATCCATCTTAATTTTCAAACAGAATCATATTACTGGAGTTATGCCAGATTTACACAGATGTAAAGGAGATCAGAATTTAGATTCAGGGCTGATTGTATTTGCGAGGAAGTTTTCAAAGGAAACAGAATGAAGCCAAAATTGCAGTTAAGATTGCAAAGGAACAAAGTGTGTACTCATCACAGTAAAGTGCATAGTGTGATATTTAGATGATAACTTACATGTTCTGTTAAATGATCTATAAAATTCTGTTGCATAACTAAACAAGATCGTGTCTAGGGTGTATATCAGAGGAGTTAGAAACACACAGAAAAATACATATTTATTATAGATTATTATGTATTCTTACTATATAGATCGTGGTTTTGTTCTTTAATGTGAAATAGATTCCTACTTTCTCTTTTTCCATGGGTACAAAAATTCCTGCCTAATACCAGAACATAATATTTTAACATTTTCTACTGGCAATGCACTGTGGGGACTGACTGAGAGGGCTTATTGCATGGAAGGTGTACGACCTGTATTATGCAGGAGGTCAGACTAGACCAGTGTTGCCTGGCTTTATAATCTATGAAAACTATTTTAGATCTTTTAAAGCAAACACAAATGAATTCTGGACACATACCATATTGACATATGTTATGCTATACGCAGATCATTTTGTTAGCCTGGATAAATTTAAATTTACTTTTTTGAAGCTTTTTTCTTAAACAGATAAAAATTGATGCCTTTATTTTTATATCTGAATATAGTAATTTAAAGTGAGTTTGCTACAGGCATCTATTAGTTTGTCTTATTTCAACTGAAATTGCTTACTGGTCAGCTTGTAGTAGTTTGTTGGGATGTAAAGCCATAGAGTGCACGAGCAGTAATTTCAAATTCTTTTTGACAGCTAAGCATGGCTACAGGAGCATATCAAGCTACAATGAAGAGAAATGCATTGCTTCTCTATCTCCTTTTGTTAGTGTGACTTATTCTTTCCCTCTGGCTTTTTCAGCTTTCTCCTAAGTTAATGGCTTCTCAACTCTCAGATACCTGATATCTTGTCTTGCCATTAATCACTCTGAAGTTAACAGCTAGTACACCTTTCAGCACTACCTTGACTTTAAGTCTGTCCTCACAGTAAATCAAAGACATGAAAATATAGGGTAGTGCCATTTGAAAGCAAAACTTTCCCCTCCTTTTTCATAATAGTCAAACTTTCACTTCTAAAATTATTTTTAGTATACTATCATCTGCTGCAAAAGCAGTCAATTGGATTGAAGATAATGTGTTAATAAAATTGGAAATATTGTCATTTCTTAATGATCAATATTTTGAATGGAAGCACTTTGGTTTATTATTTCTGACTCATCCAATGCTTCCTTTAAAAAACGTAGCTGATTCAGGCTTTGGTGAATATAGTAAAATGATACTGAAAATAATATGAAAGAAATACCATGCTATCTCAGTTTTGCATTATCTTGTTTCTGAGGGAAGCTGATAATTTTTGGTTCAAATATTAATAATATTTTGCTTTGTATGATTTATTGACTTTCATCTCAGTGGACCCAAATGGAAACTGAGATTTTGGTATATTTATAACTTGCTAAACTGCTGCCTGTTTCTGGGTGATAGAGAATCCATGCTGGATTTTTATAGGGTATGTCTACACTACAGGATAAGGTTGAATTAAGATATGCAACTTTAGCTACAGTAATTGTGTAACTGAAATTGAAGTACCTTAACTTGACCTCCGACACCGTCCACACTGCAGGAAGTTGAAGGGAGAGCACTCTCCTTTTGACTTCCCTTACTCCTCATGGAAGCAGGACTACAGGCATTGACTGGAGTGCTTCTCTCAGTTCAAATTAGCATGTTTTCACTAGACAGCTAATTCAAACCCTGGAATTTTGACAGCGGCAGCTTCGAACTTCTCTGTAGCGTATACATAGCCATAATGTGAGATGCTTATGTCTGAGAATGATTAGAGAGCTGATAAGACAGTTCTCAGTCCGGGATCATTCTAGTGATCTTTGCAAATTCTCTAGCAGTGTAAGAGAATCCTTTGATTTTCCTCATGGCCAGAGAATTTGATTCCAGGAGTTTCACTTGCCATATCCTCTCATCCTCAGCTCTTAGTTTATCTTTGAGTCAAAATGACTTTAATATGTTATTGGAGTAGTAAGGGATTTGGGCCAGGGCATCAGTAATCACGAACAAGTGGCTGTAGCACATCACAGACCCATTATCATATTGGCCATAATCACTCAACTGAACAGTATTTGCTACCCATGAGTTTGGGAAGGTTGATATTTGAGAAAACAGATGAAATTTAGGGTATCAATTGTGGTTACTCTTATTTAGTGTGGACTACACACCAAAGTAACTATCCCATGCTCTTGTGCAAAATACCACAGAATATATGAAAAACACAGGTGAATGGTACTACAGTATCTATTATATCCAAAACCAGCGATCAGACTCGCTACTGATTTGAATGATGATCTGTTTGGGCTTCTGGTCTGTTCGCATGTTTTTCTTCAAGCTGTCTCCCCAGACAGGAACCAGGCATTAACTTGGGTCCCATGGCTTCCTGCCACATAAGCAAGATTCAAGCCTGACCTTTAGGCTATCCCCAAGAATTTAGATAATCTCTGAATCTTTTTGCAATCTCTCCATCAGAGGAAATGTAATGATTTGAGGTGTCTCTTTCATCCAGGTTAATAAGATTCATCAGGTGAGAGACTCAAAGAAGCTGGCTCCCAGATTTCAAGTTTTCCACTGGGAGTCAGTCTCCTACACTGCACAGTGGTCGCCAACCCACCAGACACATTATCAGCTTTGGCCAAAGGAAAAAAATATGTTCTGATCCCCAAATCTGGCAATTACTCAGACATATGACATCTTGGAATTGCAGTCCAAACTGCATCTCCATTTCAGGGATGACATGGTGGAGTGGCAATTACTGTAGAATGACTGCTGTATGCCCAGGGTACTTCACTTACCTGAATATAATCAGTTCTTTCTTCCCAATCCCACATCCTTGATAAAAAGCTTCAAGGAGAGTCTTCCTTTCCTCATGCCCTTTCCCATCAAAATATGATCTCCAAATGCATTTGGACTGAGTGAGGCAGGGGAAGTCTCCAAAGCAACCAAGCCTGGCCTTTCCTTACTTACCCTTCCTCTACATTTACTTTCCTCCCTGCTGATCTGATCACATATTCCTCTTCCTCGCCTATTTTAGTGAGACAGAGTGCTTATGGGGAGCATTTCAATGAATATTTACTTCCCTTGAAGGTAAATCCCTCCAGTCACCCATTGATAAATTCTACTTGAACTAAGGACTGTGGACGGGCACATTTTTAAAGTTAAATACGCAAATAATTCTGTGCCCACACATAATTTTACAACACACTGTAGTCGCTGATTGTCAAACATCAATTACTGAGCCATTTATCATTTCCTACACTTAAGTTACAAGTTTACATTACAAGCAAATTCCGCATGAGGTCTTCAGTACACAAGGAAAAGACCAAAGTAAATATGTATCTTGTGTTTAACATTTTCTATAGTGTAGGGATGTGTTAACTTTTAACATCAGAAAGAATAAGTACAAAAAGCCTTCCAATGTATTAAATTGGAGGCCCTGCCTTGAGCTTAGAAACATTTAACCTTTTTTGGATTTTGTAAACAATAGAAAAGAAAAAAAACACCTTGCTTTAGGTCTGAGAACCAGTTTAGTTGAAATTAAAATTTAGGTACAGAGTTACAAAGCTCCTGAGATACTTTATAGTAATTCTAATTTATGATGAGAATTGCAGAAGTGTAAAGTAAGGCATTATCATGGTTACTTAAGGGGTAACATTCAATAAACCATACAATATTATTAGATGAAATCCACAATTATTAAGTTTCACAGCTAAAGCACAGCTGAGAGCTCATTTTGCCATTCAGAGACATATTTGAGAAATCCCACTTAGTCCTTCTGTTACTGTCATTATTATACACTCTCCAGCATGTGGATTACCAAGAACTGCAGAAGAAGGGTTCCTATGACCAAAAGTTTCAGCTGCCATATAGAGAGCTGACTTCATGGTCAATAGGGAGGAGAGATTTGTTTCTGCAGAATAGTTCATTAAATAGATTGAACATGGGAGAAAAAAACTGATGAATGGGAAAACAAGTACACTGGCTGACTCCATGTGACAGCTTTTGGACATTGTCTTATTAACAAACTATGGCCTTCCCTCTCTAAGGTGTTGCAAGTGAAGACGGCATTATACTTGTGTTTTCCCATCAAATTCCCAATACCATCTGAAGACAGTGGTTGAGATGAAAAGAAAAAAAGCTCAAATATGAGTAACTATCTTCCACTATGCATTGAACCTAGCTCTCAATGGTGTATTTAAAATAACATTATATTTCAGTCAATAAGTTTGCATTGCCAGAAGACAGTAACTTCTGCCTCCTCTTTCTTTTTCTATTGATGACCATTCAGAGCAGTAAGTTCTATAACTTCTTGGAGAAATTCATTTCAATAGAGAGTGATACTGACAAAATTTTGTCTGGCTTGCATTATTTGAAATGATAAAAATGGAATTATCTTAAATTAAATAAAATACTGAGAGTGAAATTCTGTCCTATTTAAGTCAATTACTTTTTCATCAACAGGATACCAGTGCACACTTAACTCCATTGTTCATGTTTAATAAAAAAAATGGATTTAACAAATGTTTAGGAAATTGGCATTATTTGATGATATGTTACATTATAGCTAAGCACAAGAATTATTGCTAAACATTCATACTAATGTCCCCAAGGAAAAGGAAACAAATGTTTTGTCGTATTCCATATTTCTTGGTGATTTCAAGAAACACTGCATAATAATTAGGGAAGCCTCATATGAATTTTCCTAATAGGTTCTTTTGACATGTTGAGTTGTTTCCATATGTTTTTAAATGCTAATTATTTAGAAAAATAAAATAAATTTAGTAAACATCCTAGTTTTGTTTACTAAGCAGAATTCACAAATATCTGAACATATTAAAAAGGGTATATGTTTCAATAGATTCAACATAAAAATAATCAACATATATATATATAGCAATATTCATGCAAGGTATATCTCAGTATTATGCAATAATGAAGTAAATTAAGAAAAATAGAAGGATGAACAAACACAGAGGGAAAAGCCAGGCTAATTAGAAAAGGTTTCAATCTACAATTAAACCCCTTTGGTGACTCACTGTTACTGATGGAAAAAGGCAATGAATTTCACAAGACTGAATCACTGAAATTATTTAGCCTAAAATACTTAAAAGAAAACCAACAGCGTTTCTCAGGAACATGAAAATTATCTTATATTTCATGTTGATTTTTGAATTTCATCGGTCACAAACTCCCACCATAAAATCAATAAAATCAATAAAATCGCTTACTATAAAAATACAAATATTTCATGAAAGTAGTGCAAAAAGAACTTGATTCATCAAAGCACTTAAGCATATGCTTATGTCTCACTGAAATCAATGGGATTTAAGCAAGAAAAATGTTGTGTTTAAGCATCAGTGCTTTGCTGAATCAGGGCAATAAAAAAATCTCAAAAGAAAATTCCCATGCTGCAAATGAAACTTTCTCCTTCACACAGAATCAGCTCAGGATAATGTATTTAAATTTTAGCGTTATGTTAATATCTCTCAATCATTGTAAAAGTGAATATCTCACACAATTTAATCAATATATTAATATGTATATTAGACCAAATAAAAATGGTTACACTGTTCTTAAATCATTTTAAAATTATAGATATATTAGTAATTCTGCCCAATACTCTTCTTTATGGACTTTTATTGCTGACTATACCTTCAGGACACAATTAAAGAATAAAGCCTAATGAAAAAGTGCACTATGACATAGGGTCCTCATCAAGACATATGCTTTCCTTTATGTTAGTTCACACAATTCATAATTTTCCTCTTCTGATTTCTTGTCTTCCTCTGCTCTTCTTCAAAGACAATTTCTAATTTATACTATGGCACAATATGGTGTGTCACCTGACTTCTTCGGTTGTTTAAAAAGAACTGGACTTAAAATTACAGCGTTCCTCAGTTCATATCCAAAGGCTTCTACCATATCAGGAAAAAAAAAGGCCTGCCATATAAGATGTGTGTGTAGGGGGGAGAGGGTATGTGTGTGTAGTGTGTGTGCGTGTGTGCTTTCCTGGATGGCATCCTCTTAGTCAATGACTGATGTGATATTCTAAGTACTATTCTTGTCAGAAAAGAAATTTTGCCTGTAGTCAAGCTGATACAACTGCAGTTACACCAGAGTGTAAAGCAATCAGTCCCTTGGATTTTCAAAGATTGAGGAAGGGCCTTTACTATCTGAATCAGGTCATGTGTCCTACTGAATTCTGCATTGATTCTTTTTTTTCTCATAAAACTAGCAAAATATTTTAATGAAATCAGCTAGTTAAAATTAAAATGTAACATTCATAGGCTCTGTAGGGTCACAAAGGTTTCCTTCTTTTAACTCAACATGGCCTACAGTTTATTTCCACAACCTCTTTTCAAGGAGGTACAGCTAGTAGAACACTAACATGTAGCTAAAAGGCTACAGATGTCACACCCATCCATATTCACATTTATTCACTCCTGGCTTCTGTCATCTGCCTGAGATTATCCACCAACTCCTACTCATAAAAATTCCTTTCCTCTATTGTGGTTTGATTAACTTCTTTGTTATAGGTATCTGAGATGCTTATAGCTCCCTACTCATAATGATGACTTCAAGCAGGTAGGACAGTGATCGAGCTCCCACTGAAGTCAATGGGAGTTTTGTCATTGAATTCAGTAGGAGCAGAAATAACTCCTCTTGAGTCTATTTTGAAATATTCTTCATACTGAGTTATTCTGGGCACTAGTATGAGAGTTGTGCATTCCTCTCTGCTTTCGGCTCATGCACAGAATTGCAAATGATCAACAATAGGTCCCTCCTGCTCCCCAATGTTATTTCTTCCTTTAATTGTATTTCAAGAAAGAAAATAAATTATGGCAATGTAAAAGGAAATGGATTACACACAATTCATAAATTCACATCTCAAATGAAAAGGCACACTTTCTGATCTGACAAGAAAATTAAAAACAAAACCTCATTATTATCCATCTACCCACAAAACATCCTATCGTACACTGATCTAAGATGGAGGTTTAAATATTAGCACAATGCCGCAATCAATCAAACACTTATGCATCAACAACTACATTCAAGTATCCAGCTCAAGTGACATAATAAGGCTTAAACCACAATTCTGAAATTAACACTTTCAGATTCTAATGAAAATTATCATTCTGATCCATTATGAATATGTAGTATTTTGACTGAATTGCCAACATATGGTGTTATTTTTACGCCTTAAGATACTATATGAAAAGTAATCTAGTTACAGTTTATAAAAGCAAAATAAAACTATTATATGGTTTAAATAAATTTGTCAGAAAAACACAAAATCTATGCTCCCAGACTTTACCATGGTGAGGAGGAAGATAATAAAAATAATTAATATTCTACTCTCCCTGAGAAACAGAATGTTGACAATGATGTAAAAGAATCACAGAATACTAGAACTGGAAGGGACCTTGGGAGATCATGTCCAGTTCTCATGTTCTCACGGCAGGACCAAGCACCGGCTAAATCATCCTTGATAGCTATCTGTTTAACCTGCTCTTAAATATCTCCAGAGATGGAGATTCCACAACTTCCCTGGGCAATTTATTCCAGTGTTTAACCACCCTGAGAGTTAGGAAGTTTTTCCTAATGTCCATCCTAAACCTCCCTTGTTCTTCTCTGGACCTTCTCCAATTTCTCCACATCTTTCTTGAATTGTGGTACCCAGAACTGGACACAATATTCCAACTGAAGCCTAATCAGTGCAAAGTACAGTGGAAGAATGACTTCTTGTTCTTGTTCACAACTCTCCTGTTAATTCATCCCAGAATCCTGTTTGCTTTTTTTGTAACAGTGTCACACTGTTGACTCATATTTAGATTGTGGTCCACTATGACCCGTAGATCTCTTTCTTCAGTACTCCTTCCTACACAGTCACTTTCCATTTTGTATGTGTGAAATGGATTGTTCCTTCCTAAATGGAATACTTTGTATTTGTCCTTATTTAATAACTTCATTTAATAAGAGTGATGGGGTGTATAAAACCAACAACAATCTAGATAGAGTTGTGAGACTCATGATAAAATCATGATTTGGAAAAATTGATATTCATTGTACCACAATGTCTCCTGGAAACATTTTGTATTAGTCACTGAGAGAGGCAGACTACTAGAAATGATGCCCCACTGTTTTTATATATTCTTCAGTTTAAGTATATAAGGATTGGCACATCTGCAGGCTAACATGTAACAACGAGGCCAAAAGAATGGGGACTTCTTGGTACCACATAAAAAGATCTGTGCAAAATTTGACAGTTTTGCATGGTGGCATGTAACATTTTGTTTTAATTTATATCTCAATTAATTTATCTATAACAATCACACATATACACATATACTATTTGTTCCGCTTTGGCTTAAGATTTGAAGGAACACACACAAAAATATCTAAAGCATAATACACTCAAAGCAATGGAATCCCTTAGTCCAAATCTGAATTTAAACATTTTATATGGGTTGGACAGACATTGTAACTATCTCCTCCAGATGTAATGATGCTGGACTGGATTACCTTCTCCTACAGTATATCCCATGTCCATGTGAAAATTTCCTCCATGTGAAAATTTTTGACTGTTTTTCTCATTAAATTTGCTGATGTAGTGAATGGAGCATGAATGGTTAAGGTACTAGCTTGGGATTCTGGAAAGATGGACTTCATTCTCAGCTCCACTATAGATGTGGGATATTATGTCAGTCCTTTAGCCTTTCTGTTCCTCAGTTTCTCATACTCCCCTACCTCAAAGGGCTGTTTTAAGGGTAAAGTCATCAGAGATGATGTGGCACTCTGATATTATAATAATGGTGGCTACAAAAGTATGTAACATTTATAATAAGGCTTAGAGTTGTTTGGTTTGCCCTAAGTACAAAAATGCTTGAGGGGTCAGTGGTATGCTACAAACATCCACATGGTATCTCTACTTCTCAACATGACTTTTGTTCCTCAGTAGACCCCTTATTATTTGGTAGTTCAGCTCCAGTGGAGATATATCATCATGGACTCCTCTGAAAACAGTGTGAGAAAGCAAGCAATATTTTTCTCCATGCTAAATTATTTACCAGGACAGATTTTTTTTAGTTGTTTAATATGTATGACAGAATAAAATCTCTGTGCAGGATAAGTAACTCAGAATAACATAAACACAATAGTAATTATAGTACTCATAATAAGCTAAAATATGAAGGACTGTATGATACATAGGTTTAGGTATATTATTCATTTTCAGAGCTAAAAAGAGTGACTTCAGACAATGTGTCTTGAAAACTACTTAGTTTCTATTGGTGGTTTATTGAGTTTTAGCACAGCAGTACATGAAACTATGTCATTAGTATATGCTTAATTAATCACAGAATTAAAAACGTTGGAAATCATTTGCATTTGCATATTTATTGTGACTGCTTCATGTTTAAACTTTTTTTTCAAATTCAGTAATAAACATTGAGTGATTTTAAAGAATTAAACTATCAAGCAAAACACCACCACTGATATCACCAGACTGGTTTGATGCAAAATAGAATATTTAGAAATTGCAATTCTAGATCACAGGTATTAAACATTACAATAAAGCACATATAAAATTATGAAGTGACAAAGCACGTGTTTATCTTGCAGAATGGCTAACAAAAATCTGTTAATTATGGCAAAACATATTTTATGAAAATAGCTTTGTTCACTGTTTAGAAAACTTTGAAAATGCATTTGAGTTATATTGCTGAGAAATGTAAATCTTTCTGAGTTTGATTAAAATTATATAACTTCATATTTATTAAATGATTAAGACATGATATCAATGAAAAGTAAAATTGTATCATGTGAATAAATGGAGATGGAGAATAATGAGGGGATTACAAATAAAAAAGCATATAAGGAAAATAAAATAGTAATAGTGAGCAACCATAATATTTTGTAATTTAGTATCATACATATATGTGAATGAAATCTCTGAAGCTAGAAGTAGGTATACATCATATTTGAAGGTTGTCTTCTCTTATGATCAGGATCATTTGATTACATTTTCAACAAACTGTAACCAATCATTTCAAAACATGGCTTGGAAATAGGACCAACAAACTGGAAAAGGTTATTTTTTTATCCGTGTTCAAAGCTAGCTGAATAGATCAATCTTTGCTAAGAATATATTCTCTGATTAACCCACGTCTTTTCTTGTGGTAAACCTTCAAGTACTCAGTAAATATCTAGGGGCATATTGTCATCAGAGGCTCATCCACAAAGTAGGCAAAAAAAGAAGGAAAACACAGCCTCGTATCTCAGTCATGCCCTACCACTGAGATTTAAAATTTGTCCGTGGGATTGCCTTGTTGACCCACACAAGTGCCTTCACAATGAAGGGTCCAGGCTTTTAGTGAGTCAGCTAGCCTCCTTATTATATTTGTTGCTCTACTGTGGCTTCCCTCTCATTTGTCAGCATTTTTATTGAAAATCATATGCTAAAAGTGAATTCAGGCTTCTAGATTTGGTCATAAAAAGAAGTAGAGAGGGAGACTGTTATTATCTCTGGTGTGATATGTAATTGCACTGCAATCATAAACATGCATCTGTACTGTGTAAACACACTTGTTATTACTTATGGTTCTTCCATTCCATACTGTCCCAGTCCTGCATTCCTTATGCACTCAAAAATCTCATTCCTACATGGAGGATGAATGCAGAACTGGACCCTAGATGGTCTTTCTTTGAAAAAAAAAATAGCACTAGTGATTGATTAACTTCAATTATTACCTGATTCTGTTTCCTGCCTTGGAAATCATCCTAATTAGAGTAACCATATTTCACTATTGTGAATATGGGACACCTGGTAAAATTATTTGTATTCAATTGAGTTCAACAGCAACAGCAATTAATTGTACAAATGTTCAAATTAACATCAAGTTGACCAAGCCCCTGTTAAAAATAAATAACGTGAAACTGGATTCTTTTAATTTAAAGTATCTTTAAGGTCTTAGGGGGATCATACTGGGAGGGGTGACACGCACACATATTCACCATACACATGGGGAGAAGACACACACACCTATACATCTCTATTACACAATGTAGGTGACTGACCAACCTGAGACTCCCTGCCCAGCACTCAATGCCCTCCACCATATCTTCCTGAGGCAAAATTCTCAGGGCACACAGTTTCTCTCCACAATGCTGGGAGTGGGACATGCCCTGCTGGGGGAAATAAGGAGGAACAGTGGGGTTGAAGAAGATGATGGGACAGGCAGAGAGAGGACAATGAGAGGGGGAGCTTGTAAAGGGCTGATGGGTGGGCAGAAGAGACAACATGTAACTGGCCAACACTTGGCACTTCTTGGTGTTCAGTAGCCCCAATAACTCGCAGGCAGTGCCAACTAGAAATAGGACAGGGAGCAGGCTGAGAGCTGGCACACACTGAAGGGGCTGCACTGATAGACTGGCAGAGCCAACAGCCAGCCATATTCACTGCTCCTTTCCCTACCACCAACCTTGAATGCCCACCCCCATCATCAGCCACTTCCCTCCTCTCCTCCTCACTCACTACTGGTGGACTGGCAGTTGTTGAGCAGGGATGGAGCCATCAGCAGAACTCAGCAGTACAGATGTGGGGAGAGGACAATTTGCCTTCTTTTAAGAAAAAATTGGGACAAATGCAGGAGGACTTAAATATGGGACTGTACCTTTAAAAATGGGATGTCTGGTCACCCTAATCCTAATTACTATGCACAATAATCAGCCCCCTCCTTGGAGAAAACCAGCAGGGGTACAATCTAAAGTCTTACCTTCTGAGGAATTAAATCTTCACTATGATCTCCTGAAGAATTCCTCCCTGTTGCCCTATTTAGGGGCATGACTGGTTTCCCTTACACTCAGAATAGGATGTGGGACTCACCTCTAGTAGGGTTGCCAACTTTCTAATAGCACAAAACTGAACACCCTAGCCTGTCCCTTTCTTCAAGGCCTCACCTGCTACTCAGTACATTCCCCCATAATTTGGTGGTTCACTCTCCCCTAACTTCGCTCACTTTCACTGGGTAGGACATAGGTTGGGATGCAAAAGAGGGTGAGGGCTGTAACTGGAGTTGCAGGTTCTGGGGTAAGTCCAGAAATCAGGGGTTCAGAGTAGGCTTTATGCCAGGGCAGGGAGTTAGACTGTGGGACTGGGTTCGGGCTCTGGCTGGGGGTGTGGGTTCTGGGGTGGAGCTGGGGATGATGGATTTAGAGAGTAGGAAGGGAGTCTGGGCCAGTGGGTGAGTCTGAGGAATTCCAAATGTGGGAGGGAGCTGCGGGTTGAGACAGGTGATTGGGATGCAAGAGTGGGTGAGGGTTCTGGAGTGGGGGACAGGTATGAGACTCTGAGCTGGGGGTTGGCAAGCAGGGGTTGAGGGTGCTAGGGGTATGGGTTCTTGGCTGAGCCCAGGGATGATGAATTTGCAGTGCAGGAGGTGGCTGTGGGCTTAAGAGTTCCAGGGCTGAGGGAGGGGCTTGGGGTGTGGGATTATTTTGAGTGGTTCTCAGTCAGTGGTGCAGTGAAGCTAAGGCAGGTTTCCTGTTTGTCCTGGCTCCATGCTGTGCCCTGAAAGCATCCAGCAGGTCCAGTGCATAGGCAGGGTATGTATGTTAGAAGGCTCAATTCACTACTTTTGCCAACAGGCACCATTCCCCCATCACCTGGGCCAGTCATTGGCCAATGGATCTGGTGGTCAGGATAGAGAAGCACATGGAGCCTCATGCCTGCCACATAGGAGCCAGACATTCTGGCTGCTTGCTGGATGCAGTGCGGTGCTAGGAAAGGTGGGGATTAGCCTGCCTTAGCCCTGCCTTAGCCCACCAGACTTTGAATGGCCCAATCAGCAGTGCTGACCAGAGCCACCAGTGCCCCTTTTCAATTGGGCTTTTCAGTCGAAAAGTGGATATCTGCTCACCCTAGACTCTAAACCTAGTATTTTTCCAGGAATCCTTGAACCATGCACACAGATTTTGTGCCTCCATACTGGTTCTGTACCCTCTTTCATTGCCTTGGCAGCTTAACTTCTTTACAGGAGTTAACCTTACCTCACCATTTATTGAAGAGAAATAGAATCGTTCTGCAGCCACTGCTTTCGCCTCTTGGCTGGAGTAATCTCTGAACCTAACACTCACTCCTTATTTTATTGATCACATATGATACCATCTTTAACCCACAGATGATTTAGTTTGGGGATAGCTAGAATTAAACTATGTCATCTGGTACAGGAAGGAGTGGTTATCACTAATCCTCCCCATCTATTTGAAAAGATAGAGTATGTGAAGTGCAGTGTTTTCATCTACCCATGAGTTTCTGAAAAGTGAATGCCCTTGGAGACCTGAGCTGCTGGCAGAGCTCTGAAGAGTTTTAATGCATCAAGTAAGCACTAAAATGCTACTTCTTTTAGAAAAGATGTTGATACTGTACTGTTTCTCAGCTTCTTAGCGCTGATCCTTTGAGCTGCTATAAAGAGTACACTGCCCCCTATTCTCATAGACAACACGGCTATCTTAATTAGCCTCGTGTAATTTTGATTTAAATATTTTAAAACTTGTTTTTGCACTAAATCATCTTTGAAAAGCTGAATGCTGTCCACTACCTTTAATTCCTGAGCCAGAAGCGCAATTGCAAATTGAGATTACTGAATGTCATAACTTTATTAGTCTTCTGCTATTCTCTGTTTCCCACATTACAAACTATTACATAATATGGCACAACCAGCAATCTTGCTTTAGAACACTCCCACAATTAGATTGTCTGGGGCTGCTGATTTTTAGAACTAAGTTGCACTGGTAAATCTGTGTGGGGAAATGTTCATGGTAGTAGCCAACACTCTCTGGAATTGTCAGCTGCTCATTTTCTAGGGCATAAAAATTCAGGAAATGATTAAACAGGAAAGCTAAATCTTGTCTTGTAATATTACATTGCACAGATAATTGCAATATTTTCCTCATCTAAAATCGAGTCAAACAACAGAGATGGGGAAGTTACCCATTTTCAGCTCATTGGCTTTTAGTTATCCAATTCTTTAACTCGACCCCTCCCATTTTGAATGTAGGCTATTTTAACATTAGAAAGCCATGATACATGTGTACGCTTTAATGTAGAATGTACTTTTATTTTCTTGTGAGTCCACTCTTGCTCTCAGCTCTCGCCCTGCTTGATGAATTTCAAATGGATGTCTCTTAGGGATCTATTTTGCAGGAAAGATCTACAATACTGTCTCAAAGCAACAGTCAGGTTTCTGCACATCGCTAAATAATTTAGCAGTAGTTCCTCTCACTGTAAAGCCCTTTATTTCACTGTATTATAAGTACTTTGCCATTTAGGTTGGGGATTTCTAAAGAATATTTCTTCTAACACTGAACAAGGAATTTTATTTTATTTCTTTATATATTATTTTAATACAGAAATGAGTATTACCCTTAAAAATATAGTCTTTCTCCCCTGCTTCATATCCCCGGCCTATTAGAATTTAAAAGAGATTGTATGCACATTCTAACATCTCCATCCTTTTCTATTAAAATAAACTCTTTAACAAGAATTAATAGATTACAACAAGTTATAGACTCAGATGAGTCACAAGCTTCGCTGTTTCGAATCTCGTTATCTTCTGGCCTTAAGAAAGGTTTTGTTCACTTGAATTATCAATTCCCTCAGGTGCATTCAACTGTGCATGTGTTTGGACTCTTCTGAACAGCCTTATCTCCTTTTACAAAGGCTGTGGTGTAAATAGCATTTCTTCTACAGTCATATGGCAATTCAGCTGGGTCTGGAGCCTGCCATAGATGCTGTATGTTTCATCAGTGCTTGTCAGAGTACCATAGTGATATATTAGAACCTAGGAGGGCTAATTAAATGAGACTACTGCATTGTGCTTCCTTTGAGGTTACATATTAAATCCACTCATTGAAGCTGATGAAGAATGTGGCATCCTCCTTGTCAAGTGTGTTACTTCTTCACTAACACATTATACTAGGTGCTCCGTGATCTGTACTTGGTTTCATGTGCAGTTTATTGTGTTAGTTTTGACTTGAAGTGGTAAATGGCTTGGAACCTGCTTAAGTGAGAGATAGTGTCTCTTCTCACACAACATTGCAGCTGCAGGCAGAAGAGGAGCTCAAGCTGAGCTCTCTTGGTTTAATTTAACAGGGGGAGAGAGGGAGAGAGAGAGAGAGAGAGCGCTACCCTTTTGACTTTTGAATTCACTCCCACCTTTGCTCTGATATAGTCTTAATTTGATGTCCTCCATGATAGGTTGCAAAGTTAATCACTTTTCTTGAGCTTATAAGACAGAGGTGACTGGAAGGCTGTATTTCTCAGGAGAAAAGTAATATTTGCCAACTCTCCTGATATTTGTCATTATTCTTGCATTGTTTCTTGTGTTGTTTTATTTAAACTCATGGAGTCATGTGATTATTCAAGAATCTCAGTTGTACTGTTAAAAATAATACATTTCTAGCTCTACTACTTGCAGAAAGATCTTGTAAATGCAACTCCTAAAAGGCTGAAAAAAATAAGCAAAATAAAAAGAATCCTCGAGTCCCTCCAAAAAAGACCTTATGATGTTTTAAGCCAATATCTTCATTTTGGGGGCCTACCTCATGATATTTGAACACTTAAGGTTTATATTACAAGATGGAATGTGTATGTATGTATAAACAAAGAAGAAACTAAATTGTAGTTATTAAATATGGGAATTTCCGTTCTCTCCATTTCATTCTCATTTTGTTTCATTCTCATGTTTCATCATTCTGTTTCTTTCTATTTTCAATATTTTCCCACCCACCTCTTTGCCACTTTCTTCCTTCTCCTTTTCGTCTTCCCACTTTACCTCTTCTCATTGTCCTTTCTCTCCCCCATTCCTGTTCTTTCCAATGTTGCACTTTTCTAAAGTTAAGTGGTATTTTAAAGATATATCAGCCGCTAGTATCTTTCTCACCAATAGAAGCTGGTCCAATAAAAGATATTATCTCATTCACCTTGTCTTCCTAACACAGTTAACTAATCTTGGATCCAAAAGTTTTAATCAGGTTTCATTGTTATTGCTTCCTTTCCTAATAATACTTTTTTGGTAAATGGGGATGTTAATTTCATTTGAGGTTTAATGGCCCATAAATCATGGGGAAAAGCTAAGGATAACAAATTTATTGATTATATTTGTAATGACTTTTCTTCAGTTAATATTTGGTGCCTTCTTCAGCTGGGAGAAAGGAAGGTTTTTTTTGTCTTTTGCTTGTTTTTTCTTGCAGTGTGTGTGTGTGTGTGTGTGTCTGTGTCTGTGTGTGTGTGTGTCTGTGTGTGCACACACATTTGTGTTTAACTATTGTCACACAGGATGAAGAGAGCATATATGGTAGTTGTTCTTCATTATGAACTCTAAATGTTTAAGTACCATCTAAAATCTAAGCAATTAGTAGTTAAATGCAGCTTTTTATTTTTATTTTTTGGCTCATTTACAAGAAACCTAATTTTAAAATGTCATTCTTTGGCAGTTAGAGAAATCATTTTGTTTATTCCAGTCCTTCCTTTTTAGAATGTTTTTTGATTTTGAATCATTGTCCTTTTATATCCTTAGACATGCTTATTTTATCAGGTTGTAGGATTCTTGAGGGGCTTGTTCTTGGTCACCTTGTTCTTGGTTACCTCCATTAATTGTTATTTTTGCAATGAAAATTTGCAATTCACTTCATCAGAAGTTTTTTATTTGTATTATTTCTTTTTTTTTCTGTTTTCTATTTGAGGATGTGAGATATCTATAGTGAATAATATTATTTCTAGAAGAGAAATGGTAAATAAGAGACACAATTACTTTTTAATTAAGAGACATTTTCTATGGGAGTTCTGCTCCTCTCTTTCTCTACCAAATATTTGTATAATTCTTAATTGGAGGGTCCTCAGCTTGTTGAAATATTGGGAGTTCTTATTTAAACTGATACTAAAATGTTGATGAATTGTTTCTCATAAGAAAGCTTTGAATACAAATGGAACTTTGAATTTACATTGTCATTGTACTGGTGACACATTTTGTACAAACTTGGCAGTTTTTTTGAAAGTTTATTGTATTCAGTTTTATTCTATTCCATATGAGATCATATCCATCACTGTAATGGTGGAACACCTTCCAGTAATGCATCCAGTGATGATGTGTAGCATAGCCACTCAGCCAATAAGTGACTCACACTTCTAGCAGAGCCTTCACTGATACATCTCCCATATATGCTGCAGAAGCCTATCACTATGCAGGGCCCAAGGTCACATAATCCGAAGGCACAGGTATTTCACTTGCTACCTGATAGTGTTTCATAGTCTCTAGGGGTACGGCTACACTAGCTCGTTAGTTCGAGCTAGGTAGGCAAATGAGGGCAAGCGGAGTTGCAAATGAAGCCCGGGATTTAAATATCCCGGGCTTCATTTGCATGTTCCCGGGCGCCACCATTTTTAAATCCCCCTTCGTCCGAACTCCATGCCCGCGGCTACACGCGGCACGGACTAGGTAGTTCGAATTAAAGATCCTAATTCGAACTACCGTTGAGGAGTAACGGTAGTTTGAATTAGGATCTTTAATTCGAACTACCTAGTCCGTGCCGCGTGTAGCCGCGGGCACGGAGTTCGGACTAAGGGGGATTTAAAAATGGCGGCGCCCGGGAACATGCAAATGAAGCCCGGGATATTTAAATCCCGGGCTTCATTTGCAACTCCGCTTGCCCTCATTTGCCTACCTAGCTCGAACTAACGAGCTAGTGTAGCCGTACCCTAGGTTTCCAGCTTGCCCTAATCCTATACTGTTTTTGCCCCAGCTTTACCCAAATCTTGTTCCAATCTTTCTCAGCTTTCTTACATGTTCTGTTCTGACCCCATTTCTGATCTGTCACAGCCTCCTAACACCCAGATCTTTGTATTGATCCCAACCTGTCTTCAACCTTTGGCCGTCTTCCTGACTATAATCCTGATTTGTCTTTTCTGTGGACTCTGAATCCCAATCTGAGCCAGAGCTTGTCCCCAAACTCTGGTTTCAGTGCTGTCTTCAGCCTCACCCTGACCCTATATCTGGACTCAAACACTGCTCCAATCACCAGGCCTGACCACCTAGAATCCATGGTCTGAGAGACACGAGTAACAGCTACCACATTACTTCTTGATCCTAATGTAGTTGGACATGGGGTGAATAGCAAAATTGAGTGTTATACCATTAACCTGTCTGACAAATGTAAATCTGTTTGTATATAATCTACACATTGAAATAGGGGCTATTAAATAGTTACTTTTAATTGTTTGATTTAACAGCCATATAAACTATTTTTCAACTTATGTTTTATTAATAAATTAAGTTTGCCCTGGAACTTTTTATCCCTGTGTCTTAGCTTCTCAACACTAGAGTCAATCCCAAATCTGATAACTCTGTCAGTTACAACTTGCAACAATTAAAAAAAAATAAGTTTAAAATAATTCTCCATTGTTCATTTGGCTATCTCAGTAACATTATTTAAATATGTAGGATTTTTTTTCATACCATGTGCCCATCTAATAAAGAAAATCCAGTCTATCTTTTATGTCTCACACAAAATTAATAATACAAGTATCATTCTGCAAGGTTTAACTTCTTGTTAGAGGAAAAGATTAAAAAGTATTTGGTTTATGTTCTATGTAAGATCAAAATACCCCTATTTCTGTGACACTAAATGCTGCTTCAATTTCAATTACAAACGATTGTTAAAAAGTAGCATTAGAGATGGTTTATCCCCAGACATACCTATTGACAATAATTTACACTTGTTTTCAATTTTTCCTTTGCTGGGTAAGAAATTTCTGAACCTTTCCTATTCCTTGGTAAAATGGCAGCAGATCAAGAAATCACATAAATAACCAAGGCCATAAAAGAAAGCAGAAGCCACAAAAGAGTCCCAACTCCAAAAAAGAACTATTGCCACTTCAACACAGAGGTGATCTTGGCCTTTAAGACACTGAGTTGTATTTACCTTATTCTTCTGGGAAATTGTGCATGTCTAGATCACAGAGAAATTGCAGAAAGGTTCAGCACTTGAAGGCCATGTCTACACCATGTGCAAGACTGATGCTGATGTAGTTGATCTTCCGGGGTTTGATTTAGTGGGTCAAGTGAAGACTCACTAATTCAAACTGAGAAGGTGCCCCCATCAATGCTGGTAGGCCTGCTCTCATGAGAAATAAGGGAACCTAATGGGAGCATTTGCTCCTGTTGACCTCCTGCTGTGTGGATGGTGATTTAAGATATGTTGACTCCAGCTATGTAAATAACATAGCTGGAGCGGAGTATCTTAAGCTGACCTTCCCCTTTAGTGTAGACCAGATCACCCTTAGATTTTTGTGGAACTTTGAGTATCTACAAGCAAGTTATGTTTCTTTTTACTTGTTAGAATCTAAGCCATTGTTGGCCTTGCTGTGTCCTCATGAACATTCCAGTCTTTAGGTCTATTGAGAAAGGCTGGATGAGAATGACCCAGCTTCAATTTTCACTTTTGCTTTATAGGAAGGGATATGAACTTGGGTCTCTAACAGGTCAGGTTAGTGCTCTAACCAATAGGATAATATGTGTCCAATAGGATGCTACCTTCTCTTTCTCCTTCAGCTCCTCTGGCTTTTTAGGAGGAAGGGGGGTTTTGTTTCTACATTCCCCCCTTCCATTGAAAATTACCTGGTTAAACTAGTATAAGAGTATAAATCGGTTCGGTCAAATGTCTTTCCAGGAACAACCACTGCTCTATCTTAAGAGAAAAAACCAGGCTGTTATCAAGTCATTAAGTTGATCACCCAGTTATTGACATATCCAAGTATTGGAAACACCCTCTCATGGTTTTCATTTGCACATTTAAAACCAAAAATCATTCTATACCCCATGCTTCTAATTGTACGTATAAGAATGACACGTCCACCAAAATAAGATATACAGATCCAGCAACTGTGACCTTAAAATTCATAGGCTATATGAGGTATTTTGTCCAAAGTATCTTCAAATTATACATATTTGTATACATAAGACAATCTCATACAGTATGGGGGGGACAATCGCATTTGCAGTATTATGTAAGAATTAAATATGAGGTTTACAGATTCAGCTAAATCATTACCAAAGAAATAAACAAAGACAGGCATATTGGCAATCCTTGAATATATATAAAAGCTAACACATGCTAATTCCACCTTTTAAATCTAGATTTCTTTTGCACCCCTATTCCTTTCTTCTAAAAGAGCAATTTCTTTCGATGATGCTAGCATTGCTGCCAACTAATAATCACATAGCACATATATATGATATTAAGACCATGTAAGATGCATATATTATTTGAGAAGAGGGAAGTCAATGCCATGTGATTTTTAGTTGGCAGCAATGTTAGCATCATCTAAAGAAATTGCTCTTTTAGAAGAAAGGAATAGTGGTGCAAAAGATTTAAAAGGTGGAATTAGAATGGGTTAGCTTTCATCAGCCTGGCAGTGCTCCTGGACTAAGTACATTCTATCCTAGGTTTTTGCAAATTATTACTGTGCACAGAGATTGTCTCAGTGGCACACTGGAGCAGAAGCAAGATCAGAATGTGGCTTGCTCTGTTTACTTTGGTTATTCTAGTCTTTATCAGAGTTTAGGAAGGATTAAAATAAGGGGGAAAAAGTTTGCTAGTATTCTCAAGTTTCTCCAGTATAATTCCATCAAGATGCTTCATTTTGATTAATAGGTAAGGTTAGTGTAGTCATATTCCAAAAGGTGAGGCTTTTAGTGAAACGATGAAGGGAATGGTATATTTCAGAGTTTGAAAAGAGAAGGAGAACCTGGTTATGGTTAGAGTAATTTTTATGGGAGTAGTGTGTTGTATCAAGAAACGGGAATTTTTAACATTTTAATATATTGGTTTTCAATTTAAAAATGCTTTTTGATAAGTGAAAAATCTCAATAACAATTTCAATAAAAATTAAGAACTATATAATGGATACTTTCACAAAATATGAACAATGTTGACTTTGGTGACAAATTATCACAGTTTTTTAAAAAGACTATTTTTTAAAAAAACGATGAGAAGAATTTATCCATCTCTAAATGAACCATTTAGTAATACAAATTATATTTTCTTCAAATGTGTCTAGCACAAACCATAATTATGCAAAGTTATTTCCTTCAATTCAATGTTATATTGTTATATTTACATAGGCCCAAATGTTATAAATTGGCATCTACACTGATTTAACTGGAATTATGCCAATAAGACTGATTTTCAGTCTTTATCTATGGAACTCGTATATGGTTTTGATCATCCAATTATCATTTATGTTCAAAAATAGGTTCAGACAACAATGAATTTGTGGTGTTTTTTGTTTATTTTTGGAGAAGCTAAAACATGTCTTAACTCATTTAATTCATAAACAAATATTTATCATGGATAATTAGGAGAGCATTAAATTAAACTCATGAAAACAAAAACAGATAGGAGTGAACTGGATTAAGCTAACAGCACTGAATTGTTAATTGAGCTATGCAATTAGGGATTAGTTTAATTACAAAAATACTTTCACTTAATTGACTGAAACTTGATCTTTCTCAGAATATAGAAACCTGACTTTAGAATTAGTTTTTAAACAGCTCTGAATGTAAAATTATTAGAGGAATAGTTGAAAATAAATTATGACATGATATATGTTTTTTAAATTGAGAGGCTAGTGAAACTGAAATTATGAAAATATTAAAATTATCTGAACAGTTAATTCACATAGGGTATGTCTACACAGCAGCCCTATTTCTGGACAATGTCTGTTATCCCGAAATAGCGTTCTGTGTGTCCTAACAGCACACCTGTTATTTCAAAATACATTTGAAATGACACGGTTCTTATTGTTGCTTCCTGTAAACCTTGTTGCACGAGGATTACGGAAGATACCAGAATAGCAATTTATTTTGAAATTTGGTGCTGTGCAGACAGCACCAAATTTCAAAATAAACTATTTTGAAAATAAGATACACAGATTGCTTAGTACAAATTACACAGCTAATTTTGAGGTACATGCTACTGTGTAGACGTACCCCTACAGTACTTCATTCCCAGACTTCATCTTGTTTATTGCCTATTGTATATTTTTGGTCCTTGAGCAAAGCTCCTAGCAACCAGTTATTTCATTTAAATAAAAAGTAAAATACTCTCCTTCTAGGTAGTGCCTTTGGGATGCTCAGATTGCAATACATTTGCTTCTTCCTTATGAAAATATAGATTAAATAAATTCATACCAGATGCAACATACGCAGTTTCCTAACATACATTATTTTATCCATAACTGCTTCAGAAATCTTAGCATTTCATTAGAGGATTGAGAAAATAAATTTAGTGAAATTATATTAAAACAAAAACATAGTAGTTTAGAATGAGGTTTTTTATGAATATGCATCTCAATTGGTGAGCACAATTGGCTGTATAAACAGACTCCCAACTGTGATTTCTATTAAAAATAAAAATGGCTTTATTTTGTTTAGTAACTCTGTACCCTACGTGTATAGGACACTATGCAGTCTGATTGTAATCTACTATGTGCTGCCCAATTTGCTTTTAGATGTATCAGGTATGTCGATTAACAATGGAATTTCATTAGAGTTTGATAGTAAAACTTGTGGAGACTATCAGGGAATCAATGTTCATTTTTATTCCCCCACCCCAAACATGTATATAACCAAAAGATGCTGGGAAACAAGTTTCAATTACTCAAAATAATGCATGTGAGGTTTTCTCTTTGCTCTGCAAGATGCTCTTTCTTGTTCACTGATGTTTGCTTTATAAGAATTTGTAATATTATTTCATTGAAATAAATTAAATAAGATTTAACTGTACCAAATAACCTCAATGAACCCAGCCACTGATACACTCTATAATTTCTTTTATTATCATTAAGTGACACTAAAATCATTCAAGTTGCTAACTATTTTGTTTACAGATTAGAGTTTAATAACTCAAATTATCTACCAGTGGACTATGCTTTTTGATGTTATATTGGTTACCTGAACAATTTTTGAAAGACCAATTATTGCTTTAGATGGCTAATCACACAATATCTAACACTAAAGAAACTTTGGTACAAACGTCAGTTCCTCCCTTTAATTGAAATGTGGGGCCCGATCTTGAGAGGACCAGACCACCCACCATTTCTGTTGAGTTCACTGGGTGTAACTTGTGCCCAACATCTTTGTGGTTTGGGCATTTAGCCTCTCGTTAATATCCATACATAGAAAAAGATCATGAAGCCAATCTATCTAGCTATTGATACCTATCTAATGACCTTGATATTTTAGCCTTGGATTATTTGGGTTTTTAAAAATATTTTCCTGCTATACTTGCGGGTTGTATCAATGTTTCATTTAATAGTAAAATTTCTTGTTGCATAAATAAAATTGTCCTCCCTCCAGTTTGTCTTTCTTGACTTGATTTTATGAAGATTTATTCTTAAATCTTTTCATTGTTTTAACAATTGCATAGCAAGTATATTTTCCATTGTTTTTACCAATGCTATGCACAATAACTTACTTTGCATTTGTGAAGGTGTCCAGCATGTTTTGATGGTGAATGTCAAAGGCATAAACTTATTTGTGAGTTTCAGGAGGTTATACTTTCTCTCCCATGTTTCTTATTTTTTATTACAACACTTAGCCCCACTGAACCACTGACTAGGAGCTACCAGCAGTGTCCAGGAGCCCACATCCTGAACTCCTATCCCAGTCGTGAACCCCTTCCTGCATCCCAAGCCCTTGTCCTAGCCCCGAGCACCCCTGCATCCAAATGAGATCCCAGAGCCTGACCTAGAACCCCCTCCTACATCCCAACTGCCTGCCCCAAAGCGGCTCAGAACCCCTCACACTCCAGCTCCCTTAATCCAAGGCCAGAGCCTGCACCCCAACCCTCTGCCCCAACCTGATGAAAGTGAGTGAGGATGGGCAAGAGCAGGAGGATGGAGTGAGCAGGGGTGGGGCCTCAGAGAAGGGCTAGGAAGGAGTCAGAGCAAGGGTATTTATATTTGAGGTAGATCTTGGATTGCACTTAAATTCAAAAAGCAATCTTGTGCTTAAAATGGTTCTAAGCTGACTTCCCATCACCTAAGCCAGAGATTCCTTATGCCTGGAAGTCTTAGCTAAATCAATGTTATTTCCTCTCTGGTGCTCACCATCAGAACATTAGCTGTTCACAGGGATGCTGTTCTGGCTGGCTCAAATGGTTGGGCTTCCAAAACTCACTGGCAGCCTGCCTTTCTTCCTCCTCTCTAACTTGTTTTATCAGCTAGGAGTAATTTGGGGGACATTCCTGTTCTCTTAGCAGGAGGTGAAGTAGAATCAGGTTCCGATACTGATTTCCTCTTATAATTTGAGCCAGTCTGGTCTGACCATATGCTTAGCACTAACTGCTCCCCTCCGGACAGCTGTCTGAAGCAGTTTCTCCAGCTTCCTTATAAAGGGTGAAATCTTCTCACTCCTGTGCTGTCAGGAATTAAGGAAATTGCAATAAATGGCCTCAGAACTCTCTACACTCCCAAAGATGTCATTAAGGGCCCCTAAGCAGTCCTTCACTCTGGGTATGTTTACACTGCCACCCTAGTTCAAACTAGGGTGGCTAATGTAGGCATTCGAACTCACAAATGAAGTCCGGGATTTAAATATCCCGGGCTTTATTTGCATGTTCCCGGGTGCCGCCATTTTTAAATGCCCCGTAGTTCGAACTCCCTGCCCGCAGCTACACGCGGCACGGACTAGGTAGTTCGAATTAAAGCTCCTAATTCGAACTACCGTTACTCCTCCTGTAAGTGAGCATCGGGGTAAGGATCACATGTTATGTTGAGCCCCTGAGACTCTACTAGAGAACTTTGCTTTTCTATATCAGGTATGGCCCACTCCTTCAGTATTTCAGTAGTTTGTTCCTACCAGGGTTCAAACTTCTTCTTCCCCAGGTATTATGATGGGACCCCCAAGCAAATAACCTTAACTTGCAATAGGGGCTTGACATAGCATGGAACAATGCAGCCCTTTCTAATACTTGTTCCAAGTGCTTTCGCCTATTCATTGGCTTTAGCTTCTAATTCAGGGGCCAACAAACCTGACATTATACAAACTCTGATTTCCCCAAAATATGAACACAATTGTTTCCCTAACTTAATCACTCAAGATGTGCTTGTAAAAGGTACTGATCCAGGATCCTCAATGAGCCTCCCCTCCCAAATATTACCCTTGTGCCAGTGGAGCCAGCAGTAACTATTTCCAGGTTCAATATAACACAGAACTGGCAAGCACAGAGTCTGAGTGTGGAAAATAAACTTTTAATGAAAAGAGGGAAGTCACTCAACATTAATTATGGAAAATTCCACAAGCAAAATGCATCATCAGAAAACTGTGGGCAGGACACCCAGCCCAGAGTGCATAGGGCAGTGCTTTCTATTTCATTTTCTTGAGTTCTACAACTAAAAATTCCTTTTCTGAACTCTTCTTTTCTCCCTCTCCTTATCCTACTCACAGTGGTTGTCTTTGATCAGTGAAGATTCAGGGTCCAGAGGTGTATCTGTGTGATTTCACCTCCCACTTTGAGAAGAAGGCACTTTGCTTGATCTAACATCTCAGTCTGGCTGACTGCTCCATCAGCCACTTATCCTTGCCTCTGAGCACTCTGCCAACCATGGTTCCTCTCCACCAGCTATGGTTCCTTGCTGCTTTGCTAACTGCTCATTATGTTTCCCACCTCTCCAGCTGTTTATTCGCTATCTGTCAGTCACCTTCTGCCACTTCTCTCTCTGCTGTGACCTTTGCCCATCATTCTCTTAGTGATTTTCAGCTCTTTGCAGGCTGGACAAAACCACTGTCCCACTGCAAGTGAATTCAGCTCTTATTTGAGCATTTTGATATAACAAAAAGACTCCTAATGAAGCATAATGTAGCTCTATCTTTGAACAGTGGGGAGAAACAGGTTAAACCAGACCAGGAGACTTTGGCGAGAGTTCACACCTTCTGGCTAGGACAACTCTCCACACTCTTCTTGCTTGCACAGATGTCTGGCATCCAGTCCCCTAGCTTAGCAAGTTCCAATCAGCTGAGGGTGACCCCTCAATACTAAAGTGATTTGTAACCCAACACCAGCCAAAGCTGATTACTTGGAGCTATACAACTCCTGTCTGCTAGATACCTATGCAGAGTAGATGTATTCATGTAAATATAGTTTGCTCTTGAATAGACATGTAAGTATAGTTTGCTCTGAATTTCTCTCTCCCCCCTGAAGTAGCTGACAACTGGGCCTGGATACCTCCAGAGAAGGGAATAGTGTCTAGTCAATAATTTTTTTCTTGTCAATTTTTGTCACTGTGCATCCAGGTCCAGTTGTTCAAAGTTATTTGGGCTCTAACAATAACTGAAAACAATGGAAGTTATGAGCTTAAATGCACATGAGGTGTTTTGCCATAGTATCTGTTAAGGAGATCCGGTGGCCAATGAGAGAATATTGAGTCAGTAGCTGGGTAGCATCAGCATATAAAGCCATGCACTGTACCACATGCAGACTGTGATAGAGGAAGCATGGGCCGGGACAGGTGTGGGAGCAGCCCAAGAATACCATTATTTTGAGTAGTAGAGCTCTACTCTTTGGATTCCCTTTGGGAGGAATGATTAAAGACAAGATAGTTCTGTGTTATTTACTTCAGTTTTGTTGTGTAAGTCGATCAAGAGCACCCTGATGTCAGCTTAGTCTAAAGCTGAAGAGAAGTTCATTGTGATAAGCATTGAGATGTAACCTCTGCCTGCTTCCAAAACTAAGTCATCTTTGAGTGCTTCTAGAGTATATGGGTATGTCTACACATCAAAGTTAATTCGAAATAACAGCCATTATTTCGAATTAACTTTACTAGTGTCTACACAGCCAAACCGCTATTTCGACATAAATTTGAAATAGTGGAGCACTTATTTCGAATTTGTTAAACCTCATTCTACGAGGAATAACGCCAAATTCGAAATAGCTAATTCAAAATAAGTGCTGTGTAGACACTTATTTCGAAATAGGGGGCCTCCAGCCTTCCCAGGGTGCCTTAGTGGCCACTCCAGCCTCAAACAAGAATACTCCTCTCCTTCCCGTCCTTCCCCGGAGCCCTTAAAGGGGTTGACTCTGGCCACAGTGCCTGTGCCAGCTCCAAGCCTGCCAGCCCAGAGCCAGCAGTCACTGCCCCTGACCCAGTGGCCCCAAAACATGAGCCAGCAAGCCACTGGCAGCCAGCCCTCCACCTCTCCCCAGGAGCAGCCTGCCAGCTCCCAGGAGCCTGCCAGGGCCTGGAGAATGTGGGTGCCTTCCTGGTCCAGGGTGGAGATAAAGGTGGACCTTACTCAGGTTTGGGGGGGGGATGCCCCCAATGTCCATGATCTCCGCACTAGACGGAGGAATGTGGCCGTCTATGGCAGGATAGCTGCCAGCCTGGCCACCAAAGGCCATATGCGAACCCAGGAGCAGGTTTGCATGAAAATCAAGTTGGTCCGGCAAGACCCCTAACCCTGAGCCCTGAGCTTCCCCTCCCCCTTCTTCCCCTTGCTTCCTCCTTCCACCTCCCTCCTCCCAGGTTTCCCCCTCCCCTCTCCCAGCCTCTTTCCTCCCCCTCCTACCTCCTTTCTCCAGTCTCACCAGTTTCACACACATCCAGTTTTGTTAAATAAAGAGAGTTTGTGTATTTTATTTGACATCAGGAAGGGGGGCTGGGAGGGTAAGTGGAATGATGTGGGGGAGGAATGAGGCACAAGCCCCCAGTGGGGCAGACCAGGGAGGTTCTTAGTGCTCCTCAGGGTGGAAGCTCTCCCGCAGGGCCTCCTGGATACTGAGAGCCTCCCAATGGACCTCCTGGATGACAGCCTGCAGAAAGTGCAGCCAGGCTTGCAGCAACGCATTCACAAGAAGCACTAGAGTGCCCAGGGGCTGCTGCAGCTCAACGTTGCAGAGTGCTGTGGTGTCCCGAGTGAGGGCAACCAGAACACACAGAGACAAAATGCTTTGCTATCCCTCATCAAGGTAGGCAAGCAAGCAGGGAAAGCTGAGAACTGGCTGCCCGGGGTAGGGGGTCCCTTTAAGCACAGGCCTCAGATAGCCTTAGGCAGCACACAAATAAACTCCCGACCTGATGCCCTGCTGGACCTGGTTCCGGCCAGCCTTCAATGCAATTCAGTGTCCACTCAGTGTGGACGCGCTATTTCAAAATAGCAAAATGCTATTTCGAAATGCATTTTGTGTGCAGATGTGTTATTTCGAAATAAGCTATTTCGAATTAACTATTTCGAAATAAGATATTTCAAAATAACACTGTAGTGTAGACATACCCTATTATAATAAAGTGTAAGATGGAAGTACAATATTAAATATAATAATGGAAGATAAATGGTCAATCCCCTGAATTTGGTGATTCAAATGTTCCCTTATATATGTGCTGATACTGTTCAGTTAGAGATTGCATCATGCTGCTAGAATGATGTCATTTTTGGTTACCTCCTCTCCATTTGTAAGTTTTGGATGTTATGTGTTGCAATGTACTTTTACCTTTCTTAGAAAGATGTCCTTCTATAGCTCAGTTACTATGGTGATGAGGAAAAGAAAATCTCCAGCCAAGGTTTCACTGGATATTATCTGTAGTTAGGAAAATAAATTAGTATTTCCTAAAGCAATTGGACCAGTGTTTTCACCTACTGAAACTGATGGCTTCAATGAAGCCAAAAAGAGTAGGTGAAAGGAAGGTAAACATGCCTTAGCCCTATTTCTGCAAGCTCAAGTTTTACTGAAAACTATTTGTTCTGGCAGCTGTAGAACAAGTTGTATATCAGGAGATAAAGTTGCTCATAAGTTTCACTACATCACGTACACACATCTGATGACTAATATAAGTGTGTTAATATGCATTTCAATGAACGTTAAAAACAGTCAGTGGGAGCACAAGGTCACAAGCAGATGTTTATGAAACATGTGATGGGGGATTAGTCATGGAACATGTGAGTTTCCAGTAGGATCCATCAGAGATTTGTTCTTTCACCTACACTATAACATTTTATCAATGACCTGGAAGAAAATATAGAATCATCACTGATAAAGTTTTCAGATGACACAAAAAATCAGGGAATGATTAACAATGAAGAGGTCAGGAAACTAATCCAGAGAGGTCTAGATGAATTGGTAGAATGGACACAAACAGTAGGTCTTTTAACATGACCAAATGTAAAACTGTACACCGAGCAACAAAGCATGTAGGCCATAGTTATGGGATGGGAGATTCTATCCTAAGAGGGACTAACTGCAAATAATTTGGGGATCTTGGTGGCTAGTCTGTTCACCAGGAGCTTTCAGTGTGAAACTGTGTCCCAAACAGCTATAATGAGGCGTGTAGAAAAACATAATTTGTTGGACAAAAGTCAACATGGTTTCTGTAAAGGGAAATCCTGTCTTACTAATCTATTAGAGTTCTTTGAAGGGGTTAACAAACATGCGGACAAGAGGGATCCAGTAGATATAGTATACTTAGATTTTCAGAAAGCCTTTGACAAGGTCCCTCACCAAAGGCTCTTGTGTAAATTACATGGCCATGGGATAAGAGGGAAGGTCCTTTCATGGATTGAGAACTGGTTAAAAGACAGGAAACAAAAGGTAGGAATAAATGGTAAATTTTCAGAATGGAGATGGGTAACTAGTGGTATCCCCCAAGGGTGAGTCTTGGGACCAATCCTGTTCAACTTATTCATAAATGATCTGGAGAAAGGGGTAAGCAGTGAGGTGGTAAAGTTTGCGGATGATACCAAACTGTTTAGGATAGTCAAGACAGAAGCAGACTGTGAGGGACTCCAAAAAGATCTCACCAAACTGAGTGATTGGGCAACAAAATGGCAAATAAAATTTAATGTGGATAAGTGTAAAGTAATGCACATTGGGAGAAATAACCCCAACTATACGTACAGTATGATGGGGGCTAATTTGGCTACGACAAATCAGGAAAGAGATCTTGGAGTTATTGTGGACAGTTCTCTGAAAACTTCCACACGGTGTGCAGCGGCGGTCAAAAAGGCAAATAGGATGCTAGGAATTATTAAGAAAGGGATAGAAAATAAGACCCAGAATATCTTACTGCCCCTGTATAAAACTATGGTATGCCCACATCTTGAATACTGTGTACAGATGTGGTCTCCTCACCTCAAAAAAGATATTTTGGCCTTGGAAAGGGTTCAGAAAAGGGCAACTAAAATGATTAGGGGTTTGGAACGGGTCCCATATGAAGAAAGGTTAAAACGACTGGGACTTTCAGTTTAGAAAAGAGGAGACTGAGGGGGGATATGATAGAGGTATATAAAATCATGAGTGGTGTGGAGAGGGCGATAAAGAAAAGTTATTTATTAGTTCCCATAATAGAAGAACTAGACGACACCAAATGAAGTTGATGGGTAGCAGGTTTAAAACTAATAAAAGAAAGTTCTTCTTCACACGGCGTGTAGTCAACCTGTGGAACTCCTTGCCAGAGAAGACTGTGAAGGCTAGGACTATAACAGAATTTAAAGAGAAGCTAGATAATTTCATGGAGGTTAGGTCCATAAAAGGCTATTAGCCAGGGGATAGAAATGGTGTCCCTGGCCTCCGTTTGTCAGAGGCTGGAGATGGATGGCATGAGACAAATCGCTTGATCATTGTCTTCGGTCCACCCTCTCTGGGGCACCTGGTGTTGGCCACTGTCAGCAGACAGGCTACTGGACCTTTGGTCTGACCCAGTACGGCCGTTCTTATGTTCTTACGTTCTTATGTTCAGGAATACATAAATGGGGTATTCTCAAGTAGGATCCACATGGTTATTTTTATGCATATTTGAAACTGGTACAACTGCTGCTTGAATTCTCTGGCGTCCATAATTCAAGAATAATGTTGAGAAATTGGAGAATGTTAAGAAACCAGCCATAAAGAATTATTAATTTTAGAATACAGGCTTCATATTACTAGATTGAGGGAACTCAGTGTATTTAGATTAACAAAGAAAAGGGCAAGGTTTGACTTCATGGCAATCTGTAAGCATCTGCCTAGGAAACAAATACTTAATAATGGGGTTTTCAATCTGGCAGCAAAAGTATAATACAATCCAGTAGCTGGGAGCTGAAGTTAGACACATTCAGACTGGAAATAAGGATTATATTCTTAATGGTAAAATAAATGAACTATTGGAACAATTTACCAATTTACCATGATGGAGTCTCCATCACTGACAATTTTTTTTCTAAAAAATATTCTCTGGGAATTATTCTTTGGAATGATTATGGGCTTTTTGTACACTAGATCAGATTAGATTACCACAGCGTACTGTTCTGGCTTTAGAATCTATGATGGGCAATATTCTCAGTGTACCCCGTCTAACTTTTTTCTTATTTCACTTAGGTCCATTTTGTGACGAGCCTGTTGAGCATTGTATTTCTCAGCCATGCCTGAATGGGGGGATATGCCAGAATAATGAACATGGATATGTCTGTGAATGTCTGGCCGGATTTTTTGGCCATGACTGTGAAACAGATGTCAATGAATGTTCCTCAAGGCCATGTCAGAATGGAGCTACCTGCACTGATATGTCAAATGTAAGTCTAAATGTCATACAAATACTAAGAAAAATTCACAACATATTGTCCATCTATATGGTGCTTTTAAGTAAAGCTAAGATGTCATCGTGGATATTATAGTAAAAGTGACAGGCAATAAAAATAAATTCACAGAGGCAGTGACCTGCTGGTGAATTTTACTAAAGATATTTGTGGCAAAATGGGGATCTATGGGTCCCCACACAGCCTGCAACATGGCATCTGCATGGCAGCTAGGAACTGAGGGGACTCCTACCATGGACTGGATATTGGAATTCCAGCATCCCCCGCAGTCCACATCTGGGAGCTAGCTGAGGGGCCCCTACCATCTGCCTAAGCTGGGAGGTTCAGGGTACCGCTGCCAGCAGGAGATCTAGGGTCCCCACTATCTGTGACAGCCAGGAGTGCCACCTGAGGCAGCTTGAAGCTCTGGGGGCTGCCCATGGTGACAGGGGTACCCCAGATCTCCCAGATCCCACAGATGGAAGGGGACCCTTCAGCTCCAGAGAAACACAGGCTAAAGTCATTGCTGTTACTGGAATTCATGGAATCCATGACTTCCACAACCTCTGTGACTAAATCATTATATATTGAATGTCTGTGACACACACCTATAAATGTCTACATATGTAACTGAATAGATATCTGGTGCCTATCTGTCTAAATATCCTGTACTTTTGGGTTTCGAGTCTTTTATGAAATGTATAAGCGAGATACTTATGCATTTTGTACAATCCGTTAACTGTGGGGAGCGATTCAGTAGTTTATTTTATATCGATATATAACTATATGTATCTGTTCACCTAAGATTACAATAAGACTATGTGCTGATGCTCCTATAACTGACTGTGAAAAAAAAATGCAAACACTGTCTCCTTCTCAGTAATAAACCCAAATCAAAATACAAGTAGATAATATTGTATTAGAAATATAGAGATCAGAATGTCAATACCATATATTATTTACTATAAAATGTCTTTCTTTCCCTAGTGGGTAAATAGTAGATTATATTAATTGACAGCTGTCTTTCAAACCCACTGTCCTTATTTAATGATGAGAGAGAGATAAAAATGTGAAAGATGGTTCCTTTCATGTTGAAACAGATCTTTACTAGCCTAGAGATGGGTGGATAATTATTAGGACCAGTGAAAATTTCGGAACAATATACTTAATGCACAATAATTTATTTGAGAGAACCACAAGGGCAGTAAAGTAACATAATACACATCTCCCTAAAAAACTCAACTTCCCAAACACAAACCCTCAGTAACTATGTTGACCTTACACAGAATCCTGATTGGCAAGCAAAGCAAGTATAGCTACCAGTACCAAATGGTGATTTTTCTTCTATTCTTTCCCTTCTCAAGTACTTGCTCTGTCAAATGTCCTCCAAATCAAGGTCTTGGTTACCCGTAGGTATTCTGGTTCAAAAATCCTACAAAAGTTCCTTATATCAGTATTTGGGCTACCCTGGGACCCTCTGTCTTACAGAGTCATGGACTTCTTCCAATGTTAATTGGGGAACTAACTAACTAATTTATTTTGCTTAGCATTTATACCTTTTTGTTTTCAAAGGGGGTCACATATTCCAGCAATATATCCTGGGCATTTCATTATGGGTTTTCCTTACTTTGTGATCTGGTCAATCAGCTGACATTTCAAAGTCTCATATTTAAACTCAGGCTATATCTACTCTATGAAGTTTTTCCGGGATACCAACATTTTTTGCGGAAGAGCAGATGCGCTCTTTCGGAAGCCCTGTAAGCCTCGTTTCACAAGGAAGAAAGGCTCTTCAGAAAGAAGAGGTTTTTCTGAAATTTGGCCCAGTGTAGACAGGCCAAATTTTGGAAAAGCCTCTTCCAAAAAAAATCAGAAAAAGGGATGCAAATTGCAGAGCTCAATTTGCGTACCTTTTTCCAAAAACTAAGTACAGTGTGGACATAGCCTCAGACACAGATGGAATCTCAATTAACTATTCAAGTACAATTTCAGCACTTTCAGTAAATTTCCACATCAAGTGTCTGATGCTGAGAAAATCCTGCTCCCAAAATCCTTTAGTTAATTCAGGCATCCCAAGCTTCACCAAACTCATGCTTACCACAAAAATTCATATAAATTCATAATCATTTCACACCTTCCAAACATTAAATTTCTACTGTTCTTTATGGGGTTGTTTTCTGTGGTGTAACATAACTGTTTGTATAGCTTAAATTAAGACTTTCACAGAAGAGCAAATGTAGAAGATGAGAAAAACTATACAAACTCAAATGTTCCTTCTGTTTGAACCAATAGTGACATCATAATGCCAGGCAAATTCAGAGCTGGTGTGATTTCAATCAGCAAAGTCAGTTCTTGCGTAATCTGTGCTGGGAGGCATATAAGTCTGCTTCCCCTTTCTTAAATTGTGATAGTAAGCTACTTGCAGCTGGGACTGACTTTTATTCTGCCTTTGTATAGTGCTGAGTATAGTGGGGCCCAGACCTACTCAGGACCTCTACTGCAATAAAAGGAAAGAATTTTTACATTGCCTAGAATGTGACAAATATGTTTTTCCAATTTCTCTCATTTCCATAGGATGTGGCATGTATTTGTCTGCCAATGTTCACTGGCAAGTTCTGTGACAATGTGTTAAGACCATGCGAGTTATCACCCTGCTTAAATAATGCTACTTGTGTAGATCAGCAGCAGAGCTATTATTGCTGGTAAGATAAAGAAATTAATTTATTTCTGTACTTCACTGTATCACTTGATGATATACAGCTGATTGCGAAAAGAAATCCTTAGTCACAGAGAGCACAGAAAACTGAATTTTCATTTTAATAGCTTCCCCTTAATGATTTGGTACTGTATGACATGAGGTTTAGTAATTTTAAAAAAATGTTTGAAAAAGTCCTAAAATAGATCTAAAGCTATGGACGAAGTTATAAATTGTTTCATCTTGAATTTGGAAAGATAAAATAAATAAATCCTGACAAACTGGAGACTGGGAAGACAATTAAATTTCGGAAATACTACTCATGTTCAGTGTGTGTGATGATTATATTATCTTTCAAAAGCCTAAGACATTCCTAATTCATAGCTCTATGTTAGTAGTTCTCAACTGGATTCTTTAACCAACATATTAAAATATTACTTTATTTAAATAGGGCTATACTAAAAATGCATCCATTTGCAAATGACAGAAGTGACGCAGATATATGGACCTATAATTCCAGCCATTTTAAATAGCTTTATGGCTATTTTCTCACACCATTAAGAAGTACAATTTGTACTCTTCACACTTGCTTGACTTTTATCTTGCTGCCTTAAAGTAGGTTTTGCTGAGCATTATTCAAGTGCAGTAAACAACCTCACAAATTTAGAGTATTCATAAAAGCTGAGAATTAAAACCTGTGGTACATAAAAGCCTGAAACATACATACTACAAATTAACTTAGAATGAGCACGCCCATGACATAACAGACGTATAGAACCACAGTGCTTTAGTCCATCAGAAAAAGATTCGCAGTAGAAAAGTTTAAAATACATTTGCAGGGCTTTGAATATAACTCCCCAAAAAGGAAAAGAGAACATAATTGATATATAGTTCTGGGAAGATCTAGCAAGCTGAGGTGAATGGGACATACACTGTGATCATTTGTACACTAACAGCTAGCATCAAGAAGCTGTTTAGAACATGCTATTTCATATACAATCCATTACATAATACACCTATGTTTCTAAAACAGTCTAAAAGGATGCTGGAAACTTACATTAAAAAAAATGAATATAAAATTAACTTATTCCGAAAATATAGGTTGCATCTTTAAAACAGTTGTCTCTATGTTTTCTTATGTGTGCCATGATTAGGTTAAAAATGTTATATGCAAAAGCAATTGTGGATAACATATAGTTAAAGAAAAATAACAATGAGAGACCCAGCAGTTGAAAAAATCTACCTCTAGTGAACTGATACATTTATACTGGTGTAATGGTCACCATCTTGGCCATTACAGTAATGCTTGCACCTGGAACCTCCAGAACTAGAATCATGAGTGTCTATAGACTGAGATAAGAGCTGCAGCTGGAGTCTGTAAGGGTACGTCTACACTAGCCCCCTAGTTCAAACTAGGGTGGCTAATGAGGGCGACCAAAGTTGCTAATGAGGCACGGGATTTAAATATCCCGCACTTGATTAGCGTAATCCCGGCCGGTCGCCGTTTTGGAAACTGACTAGCCCAAAGTAACTGCCCACGTCTATAAGCAGCAGAGAAGCGGGATTCCGAGATAAACCCCTTAGTTTGAATTAACTGTTACTCCTCGTGGAATGAGGTTTAACAGTTAATTCGAGCTAAGGGGTTTATCTCGGAATCCCGCTTCTCTGCCGCGTATAGATGCGGGCAGTTACTTCGGGCTAGTCAGTTTCCAAAATGGCAACCGGCCGGGATTACGCTAATCAAGCGTGGGATATTTAAATCCCACGCTTCATTAGCAACTTTGGTCGCCCTCATTAGCCTCTCTAGTTCGAACTGGGGGGCTAGTGTAGATGTACCCTAACAGACTTCTTGGTGGACTGTGAACAAAAGGGACCAATAAGTCTCACTGACCAGTTGATTACCTAAGCCAGCTTCATACTTATTTGATTTGGGCTAGTGTCTATTCAGGGTAAAATCCTGTTAAAACTCTCATTGATTTCAGTGTAGTCAAGATTTCACCCTACTGTTTGCGTGCTTTGCACATGTTCAACCATAATATCAGCTTGGTATCACAGGCAAAAGCAACTGTACAAAAAAGAATTAAGACAAACACATCAGGTATCTGAAAGCTTGTTTGAGAAGCCTGATTATAAAACACCGAGAATGAAATATTGCTTTTTAATGATGAATTGATAGAAAGTAGAACACTGTAAGCAAAATACCATATGTGTGGCAGTAGACAGTTCATCTTTTAACTTTTCATCACACAAAGGGCTCGGTCCTGTACATCTTAGGCAAAACCCCTGTGTGACATGATAGGGACTTTGTCCTGAGCAACGAGTGCAGAAGTTGGCCAAAATGGTATTTTTCCATATATTTTTAGATATTCATTGTTTATAATTACTGTCAGCTTCCAGCATCTTTATGGACAAAATTCAGTATATGGAAAATAATTGGCCACCCTGGAGTTTTTAAGAAAATATCATTGTGCTTGGATCTCTCTATAGGAGGGAGTAAGAGTGCAGGTGAAGGAAAAGAGAGATTGAGATTAGCAGATGAATATTTTATTTGCACAAGATCTCATCATTTTGTTTTAGTTTTCTGGTTTTAGCTGTCAGTGCATCATTTAGTTCTGCTCACTCTCAACTTCTTTTTTGCCTTTGTCCCTCACACTCTCAGCCTTTATCAACCTACCCTTTCTTCCCTTGGAAAGCAGCTGTTTTCTATTCTAAACATATTACCAAATTGGCTCAATTTAATTTTCTTCACTTCAGATATGATGTATGACTACCTTGAATCCTAATTCCATCATTTCAGTTTTTATATCATGTAGAACTTTACACTAAGAATCTGATAGTAGTATTTTTTCTTAAATGTCAAAATTTAAAGTGAATTCAAATATTGAGTGAACAAGGATATCCATCACAATAGATTGTGATTATTTCCTTACTATCTGCTTCTATTATCCATGTTATCTAGGACAATACAATGTCACAAATATAGCAAAGAGTGTTTATTTATTTACACTTCCTTATTTATTTATCTCGATGTATTTACATTTCTTTATGTACACGCATTTATTTACATTTCCTTTGTCTGTTATTGGCTTGCTTGTTTAAAAGCCTGAGTCACTAGGTAAATTGGGCAAATAGAGAAATTGCAAAAGGCAGCTTTAAAAATAGGCCTCATTTCTTAACCTATGGCAGTTTTGTGAAATAACTAGGCCAATTATATTGACTCAGTAATGCTGTGCAGCTTCTAGGCCAATTAAATTGACCAAGAGAAGCTGTGCCTCTCTCACCTGATCTATGACCATAATTGGAAGCAAATCAATAAAATAAGTTCTGTAATAGGGCTGTTCATTAAAAAAAAAATCTGTTACAAAAAAAAAAAAAACACCCTGGTAAAGGTATACGTGGCAACATGAATCAACCTTAAATATAATAACTTTCAATGCTGACAAATAAAAAGGAGGGTGAAAGAGTTCACTGTTTGTCATTTAAACTTCAGCCTTTGATAGTTACCACATAGTGATATTTGCATTCTTCCTTGTAGCTATGTTATTGAACAAGTGGAGTGAATGCACCCACACATTTTACAAATTTATTTTTAGACACAAACACTAGACAGAAAATCTAGTAAGGACAGACTTCTTTGTCAGAATTACAGATCTTGATGCTTGAAATACTGTAATATGCTTTGTGTATGTTGCGTCTGTGGCACCTTAGAGACTAACAAATATGTGTATAGTATCATGAGCTTTCATGGGGAAAACTCACTTCTCCAGATGAGCTGATATTTTTGTTGTATTATTTATTGGGGGTATTTTTGAGGTGAAGGGAAGGTTTTAGCCAGACATTATTGCTGAATCAGGGCAACAAAAAACATCTCAAAAGGAATTTCCCATCCTCTAAATGAAATTCTCTCCGTCACACAGAATCAGCTCAGGGTAATGTATTTAAATTTTAACTTTATACTAATAACCCTCAGTCATTGTACAAGTGAAGATCTTATATAATTGCTTACCATAATTATGTATTAATGTGTATATTAGACCATATAAATGGTTAAACTTCTCAAAAGTAATTTTTAAAGTAAAGGTATATTAGTAATGCTGCCTCACTCTCTTTTTTACAGACTTGTATTACTGACTTTATCTACAGGACACAATTAAAGAATAAACCCTAATGAAAAAGTGCACTGTAACACAGGGTCCTCATCAAGACATATATATTTCTTTATTATCTGACTTTGTTGTCTGACTTCTTCAGTTGCTTAAGCAGAACTGGACTGTAAACTGCAGTGTTCCTCATTTCATATCCAAAGGCTTTCTACCTTGCCAGAAGAAAAATACTGATTCGCCGTTTTAAGTACTGTTCTTGTCAGAAAAGAAATTTTGCCTGTATTCAAGCTGATACAACTGCAATTACACTGGTGTGTAGAACAGTCAGTCCCCTGGATTTTCAGAGCACGAGGAAGGGCAAAAATCCCTTGTTATACTTAAAAGAAGGACAGAGGATCTTTTTCAGGGGGATAAGGCAACACGCAGCATGTATTGATAATATAACAAAGTGACATATTAATTTACACACACACACACACACCCTGCTGACAGAATAGTTACCAGTCTGTTGCTTGGCTGAACCTATTGGCCAGATAGGTCAGGTGCGAGGAAGGAGCCGGGTTCTTGTCAGTCCGGACTGATGCTCCAAAGTCTTAGCAGGATGAGAACCCGAATAACCATACAAGACATCCCATCCTTTATAGGATTTTCCTTCCATGCAAGTCTATGCATTTTGCCTTGTCAGGCCTTTATCAGTCATTCAGCATCACAATCAATCTTCTTACGACATATGCTTATCAGGAAGATGTTGTCCTCACAGTCATTTGATATCCATATGTTGATGACCCTTCAGGGGTGTTGTCTTCCTGCGAAAGTTGTTATTGGTTCCGTATCAAAGGGTGCTTGCCACTGACTTCAGGGTTCATTTATCTGCCTCAGTCCAGTTTGTATCTTCAGTGTGCTTTCACTTAGTTCATAATTATTTGGTGCTTTTCAGTCTCCAGACCTTCCTCTGACCATTTGAACATGCAGTGGCCTTCACACTTATCTCTCCTAAAACATTCTCTCTCTCATTCACACAAACAATACATTTACAGAATTGCAGCGTGGAACAAAAGGGTACTTCTAGTCACTTTAACAGTTACAAAATCTTTCAACATTAAATTTTTTTCTATTTATTACAAGGCCTTGCCTAGTATTAACATCACTATGTATTACTATATGCTGTCTCTTCACTTAAATATGCTAACATCAAAGAGAGCTGGAGCTAAGTTAACAAAGTTGCCTGGCCTGTCTGAGGCCGACATCTTGTGTTTAAGTTTAATCTAAACCTTCAAGGACAATAAAGCCATTGCGGAGAAACTAAATGATTTCTTTGCTTCAGTCTTCATGGCTGAGGACGTTGGGGAGATTCCCAAATCTGCACCATCCTTTGTGGGTGATGAATCTGAGGAACTGTCCCGGATTGAAGTGTCATTAGAGGAGGTTTTGGAACAAATAGAAAAACTTAATGTTAACAAATCTCCGGGACCGGATGGCATTCATCTAAGGGTTCTAAAAGAACTCAAATGGGAAATTGCTGAACTATTATCTGTGGTTTGTAACCTATCCCTTAAATCGGCTTCCGTACCTAATGACTGGAAGGTAGCCAATGTGACACCAATATTTAAAAAGGGCTCTAGAGGCGATCCGGGCAATTACAGACCGATAAGTCTAACTTCAGTACCGGGCAAATTAGTCGAAAAAATAGGAAAGAATAAAATTGTGAAGCATGTAGAAGAACATAATTTGTTGGACAAAAGTCAACATGGTTTCTGTAAAGGGAAATCCTGTCTTACTAATCTATTAGAGTTCTTTGAAGGGGTTAACAAACATGCGGACAAGGGGGATCCAGTAGATATAGTATACTTAGATTTCCAGAAAGCCTTTGACAAGGTCCCTCACCAAAGGCTCTTGTGTAAATTACATGGCCATGGGATAAGAGGGAAGGTCCGTTCTTGGACTGAGAACTGGTTAAAAGACAGGAAACAAAGGGTAGGAATAAATGGTAAATTTTCAGAATGGAGAGGGGTAACTAGTAGTGTCCCCCAAGGGTTGGTCCTAGGACCAATCCTGTTCAACTTATTCATAAATGATCTGGAGAAAGGGGTAAGCAGTGAGGTGGTAAAGTTTGCGGATGATACCAAACTGTTTAGGATAGTCAAGACAGAAGCAGATTGTGAGGGACTCCAAAAAGATCTCACCAAACTGAGTGATTGGGCAACAAAATGGCAAATGAAATTTAATGTGGATAAGTGTAAAGTAATGCACATTGGGAAAAATAACCCCAACTATACATACAGTATGATGGGGGCTAATTTGGCTATGACAAATCAGGAAAGAGATCTTGGAGTTATCGTGGACAGTTCTCTGAAAACTTCCACACGGTGTGCAGCGGCGGTCAAAAAGGCAAATAGGATGCTAGGAATTATTAAGAAAGGGAGAGAAAATAAGACCCAGAATATCTTACTGCCCCTGTATAAAACTATGGTACGCCCACATCTTGAATACTGTGTACAGATGTGGTCTCCTCACCTCAAAAAAGATATTTTGGCCTTGGAAAGGGTTCAGAAAAGGGCAACTAAAATGATTAGGGGTTTGGAACGGGTCCCATATGAGGAGAGGTTAAAGCGACTGGGACTTTTCAGTTTAGAAAAGAGGAGACTGAGGGGGGATATGATAGAGGTATATAAAATCATGAGTGGTGTGGAGAGGGCCGATAAAGAGAAGTTATTTATTTATTCCCTAAATAGAAGAACTAGAGGACACCAAATGAAATTAATGGGTAGCAGGTTTAAAACTAATAAAAGAAAGTTCTTCTTCGCACAGCGTGTATTCAGCCTGTGGAACTCCTTGCCAGAGGAGGCTGTGAAGGCTAGTACTATAATAGAGTTTAAAGAGAAGCTAGATAATTTCATGGAGGTTAGGGCCATAAAAGGCTATTAGCCAGGGGATAGAAATGGTGTCCTTGGCCTCTGTTTGTCAGAGGCTGGAGAGGGATGGCAGGAGACAAATCGCTTGATCATTGTCTTCGGTCCACCCTCTCTGGGGCACCTGGTGCTGGCCACTGTTGGCAGACAGGATAGTGGGCTAGATGGACCTTTGGTCTGACCCAGTACGGCCATTCTTATGTTCTTATGTTCTTATGTTATGTTCTTTTGCTATAACATACATTCATTATAATTAACAAACTTATTAGTTCCAGAATTCCAGGGCTATACCCTTACTACCTGAATCAGAACATGTGTCTAACTGAATTCTGTGTTTATTCATTTTTTCTCATAGAAATACCAAAATATTTTAATGAAATCAGCAAGTTAATATTAAGATTTAACATCCATACGCTCTGTAGGGTCACAAAAGTTTCCCTCCTTTAAGTCCATAAAATACGCCCACCATGGACTACAGTTTATTTCCACAACCTCTTTTCGAGGAGGTACAGCCAGTAGGACACTTATATTCACATTTATGCACTCTTGTTTTTTTGTCATCCTGCTGAATCTGATGGGATTACCTACCAGCTCCTACTCATAAAACTTCCTTTCCTCTACTGTGATTTGATTAGCTTCTTTGTAATAGAATTCTGAGATGATTATAGTTCCCTACTCTTTATGATGACTTCAAGCAGGTAGGACAGTGATCAAGCTCCCACTGAAGTCAATGGGAGTTTTTTCATTGAATTAAATAGGAGCAGAAATAACTCCTCTTGAGTCTCTTCTAAAATATTCTTCACACTGGAAAGTCTCACAGGGAGAGCGAGTTTAGCGTGTAACTTTCAAAACAATGAGTAGTGCTGTGGCCTGGGTCTACATTAGTGAGTTATTTTGAAATAACTCACCTTATTTCAAAACAACAAGCAGAGTATCCACACTACCAAGCCCGTTATTTTGAAATAAGGGGCTGGTTATTTCGAAATAATAATTCCTGCTTTCTTTGGGGAATAAGCTTATTTCAAAATAGTTATTTCATGAGTTATTATTTCAAAATAAGTTATTTTGAAATAATTCCCTAGGGTATGTCTACACTACAGAGAAGATGGAATCTACCACTGTCAATCTTCCAGAGTTCAAATTACTGGGTCTAGTTAAGATAGCTAATTCTAACTGAGAAGGGCACTCCAGTCAATGCTGGTAGTCCTACTTCCAGGAGCAGTAAGGGAAGTCGAAGGGAGAATGTTCTCCCTTCCACTTCCTGCAGTATAGACAGTGCCAAAAGTTGAGTTAAGGTATTTCAACTTCAGCTACGCAATTAACGTAGCTGAATTTGTGAATCTTAATTTGACCTTGTCCTGTTGTGTAGATATACCCCTAGTGTAGACATGCCCTTAGGGTGCATCTATAGTGCACCCTGAGCTCGAAATAAGCTTATTTCGAGTTAATTTATAGTCCTATTCCAAAACATCCCTTAATCCTTGTGGAACAAGGTTTACAGGGATGTCGGATAGCACACCGTTATTTCAAAAGCTATCAAGATGTGGAAAATGCTATTTCAGGATACCAGAAGTATCCCGATATAGCACTGCTCTCCAGACGCACCCCTAGTGAGTAACAATAAATATATTTAGTATCATGAGCTTTTGCGGGTAAAATTCACTGCTTCAGATGAGCTGATATTTTTGTTGTATTATTTGTTTGGGTGACATATGATATTTTTGTTGTATTATTTTTGAAGTGAGGGGCAGATTATGGCCAGACTTTATTTGGATATGCTGACACTTTATGTGAAAGTCCTACTGAGTTTAACAGAGAAAGATTTACTGCCTTTCAGAATTTTTTTAAACCAGCTTATAGAAATCAAAGTGTTTCTATTAATTTTTCTAGTCTGGTTTAAAAAATTTGATCACTGCTACATAGAATTCTATAGGCTGGTTTTAAAATTCTATAGAAAAGGTTATCTTTCTCTACTACTATCTATATGTTAAAAGGCTAAATAGACTGCTAAGCCAGGCTTGGCACTATTATTTTTTTAATTTGGAGACCTATGAGGAACCTGACTGTCCTGCACCTGTCAGGAGGCACAGCCAAAGAGAAGTAGAGACAAAGATGGCTCTACGTCATCTTTAATGTTTCTAGTTTCTAGGCTGTTACAGGGACCAAAATAGACTCCAATATAAACTCAGTGAATTTCATTAACTTCTTCCAATGAATTACTTTGCAGCCTTGAATTGCGGGAGCATTCTTCATTTCAGCCACCTCTGTCATGGCCAGCATAAACTCCCTCCCAATCGTGCTATACTTTGTCACCAGGAGCTGCTTCTTAGCATGTTATAAGTGCTTGTAGGAGTGAATTTAACAGAATGACATGTACATCAAAGGAAGATGATCCCTCTCAGTACTTAAGAATGATTTAATAATCTGGCTTTCACATATTGTATATTGATAATTTGGGCCAGATATGAAACTCTTAAAAATTGACTTATTCTCCAATATTTGGCTGTCTCTCTTGAACAATGCTAAGTTAATATAAATTGAAAATCTCATCTTTTTTCAGTGTGGATTTTTTTTTAAGTGGCAGGAGTGATAAAAAGGACTTTACCTTACTCGTGACAACATATGACAGTGAGCCATAGGAACTTCTCAGAGCTTCCTCTACCATGACAGAGCTAACCATTCCTTCATTGTCTTAAAATGGAGCTAAACTGCCACCTCAGAACAGAATGCTAGTTTCTTTCTTAAAAGAAAATCTATAATTATAATTAAACACAACAGCAGTCATGTCATTATCCTTTGCAGAGGCTTCCCACATTTTCTTCAAACTCAAGTTTTTCATTATTGACTAATGCACACTAATCATCAGTGTAGCAAGACTACGCTGAGGGTTCTAAATTCCATTTATCATCATTTTCCCCACTACCCAGTAACAGACTCATCTATTCTAAAAGCTTCCAAATTCTTATATATAGTTCACCATCCTAGCTCAAAGATTATTTTATTCCTAACTACCCAGACAATATTAAGCTCTAATGCAAAAAATGCATTTCTCTTAATGATTTATTTTTAATTCTGTGCAGAAGTGAAAATATCCAGAATCAAACAACTGATTGTTAATTTCATGGAAGCATGTTTATTTGTTGTATTAACACAGAAGATCTGTTTTGTTACCAGAAGAACATTATTTAATGGTATTATGGAACCGAATTAAATGCAATTAACTTTTAAAATCTGAGTATTCTTAAATACACTGGTGTATTTGCAGCTGCATGCCAGGATTCACTGGGAAGAACTGTGAGGAAGTAATTGACTACTGCAGGCTGCTCAGCATCAACTGTCTGAATGAAGGATTGTGTCTGAATATAATTGGAGGATTCAGTGTAAGTAATTTAATATATGGTAAACTAATTCAGTAGTTCAAAATATAAAAGCTTCAGCCAACCAGAACTTGAAAAGCATTTATTATTCTAAGAGAAAAGAGAAATGCATATTTATGTGTTTGCTATTTATTTAAATCAATAATTCAAGAAGGATTAACTCTAATAATATGGATTTTCATTCACCACTTTTCTACTGGGATTATGGTTTGGACTGTATCAGGTAAGTGGATTTGACAGTATATGTATTGTAAAAAAGTTATATACATAATTTTGATCTAGCGTTAAACGAACATGCAAATAACAATCCCATTTGTGTCATAGCATTTACAAAAATAACAAAAAAAACCCTCTTGAACTGAGTGTAGAATTTTGGTTTTTTTACCTAACACGAGGCAAAATTTAATCACAAATAAAATTGCCAAACAAAAATCCATTTACTCAAGTAACCTGTCTTCTGACAGTGGTCAGTATGAGACTCTGAAGAAAGAATGAACAGAACAAGTAAACATCAAGTGATCCATTCCCTGTTGTTCATTTCCAGATTCTGGCAAACAGGCTAACGACACCATTTCGGCCTATTCTGACTAATAGCCATTGATGGACCTATCCTCAATGAATTTATCTAGTTCTTTTTTGAATTTTGTTTTAGTGTAGGCCTTCTACAACATCTTCTGGGAAAGAGGTCCACAGGCTGACTATGCATTGTTAGAAGAAATATTTCCTTTTATTTGTTTTAAACCTGATGCCTGTTCTTTTCATATGGTCGCCTCTAATTCTTGTGTTATGTGGAGTAAATAGCACTACCTTATCTACTTCCTCTACACCAGTCATGATTTTTTTTTAGACCTCAATAATATACTCCCTTAGAGGTCTCTTTTTCAAGTGGAAAAGTACTAGTCTTACTAATTTCTCTTCATACGGAAGCCATTCCATACCCCTCATCATTTTTGTTGCACTTTTCTGAATCTTTTCCAATTCCAATATGTCTTTTTTGTGAGATGAGGCAACCACATCTGCACACAGTATTCAAGATGTGGTCATACCATGGATGTATATATAGTCTGTCTTATTATCTATCTTTTTCTTACTGATTCCCAACATTCTGTTCACTTTTTTGATTGCTGCTGCATATAGAGTGGTTGTTTTAGAAAACTATCCACAATTACTCCAAGATTTCTTTCTTGATTGGTAATAGCTAATTTAGATCCCCATCATTTGATAGGTGTAGTTGGGATTATGTTTTCCAATTGCATTACCAACATTGTATTTCATCTGTCATTTTGTTGTTCATTCACCCAGTTTTGAGAGATACTTTGGTAGGTCTTGACTGTTTGCCTGGAACTTAACTATCCTCAGTAATTTTGAATCATCTGCAAACTTAGGCACCTCACTATATGCCCCTTTTTTTCATGTTGAATAGGACTGGTCCCAGAACAGACTTCTCTCAATTCTGAAAACTGAAAGCATTTATACATACTCTTTGTTTCCTGTCTTTTAATCAGTTACCAGTCCATGAGAGGAACTTCCATCTTATCCCTTAGTTGACAATAATCACTTAGTTGGACAACTTTTTTATCAGTAGCATGTAATATATAAATGAGGTGTCATAGACAAAATGTAATGTAAAGACATCATACATAACTTAAATTTACTGTATATATATACATTTTGAGGTGTCATAGTTAAACTGTAATGTAAAAATATCATATATAAGTTAAATTAAAGCGTCAATTCTATATGTCTTGATACAGAATGCTTCTGCTAGTGATGGTGGATGAAATTTTCAGTTGCACTAAACTTTTGCTCATTCATGAAATGGGAGAAAAAAGGTAGCTTTAAGGCATCTTTTCCTTGTATTTTACCAAGGTATCTTGAGTGGCATAATTTGAAGAAATGGTTTTTTAATTGGACAGGTGAAGTAAATTGTAAAACAGTATATAAGGAACAAGAGAGAGAATGTGCCAATACCCTATTGTCACCTTTAGGAGATGATAGTCTCCCCCAAAAAAGTAATAGCAGCAGTAAATATGCGAGGTGAGATGTTATTCCTCTTCTCTCCACTGTTGTTTCCATCGGGAAAGACTAGGTGGAAGTTACATATTTCAAATTGTATTTGTTCAACAACAATATACAGAAGAGAATTGAAAAGCTAAAAAGATAAAAAGACAGATTACTTCCCAAGGCTTATTTATACCTCTCAGAGCCTATGTCACACATCAGTTCATCTTAATCAGTAGTAAATGTCCTAAATTTCCCAAAGCAATTTCTTCTCCAAAACTATTTAACAAATACTTTTATTATATATAAATAATGTGGCTCTGACTTTTTGGTATCACTCCAAGACACTTCCTGAGGGATATCTGCTGATCATTCTATTCCAATGCTATTCATATCAGAATAATCCTTGTATCTATCTGTGTATTAACTCCATACCCCATTTGCTCTCAAAAACGTGAGTAGGAATTGAGCTCTTCTCTCTAGTGGCTACCAATTCATCATCTGGGAAGAAGTGGATAGCATATTCTTACCAGAGACAACTCGTGGGAAGGGCATGCGGCATCACATCACCCTCGAATTTGCTGCTTGAATTATACTGAGCATGCTCACATAGACTAAGCATGCTCAGTAACACTGCAGAAGACAGTTGACCTTACTCTGCTCCTCCTCCATCAGCAGGCACTGATCATCTCTTCCTGGACCTCATGTTGAGATGTTAGTGGTGATGGCAACAAATTTTTAATACGTCAAGTGTTACTCCTCTCATCTTCCATTTCACACCCTCTTTCAACACTTTCTGTTATCTCATCCTTTCTCTTCATTAGCTAACCTTCATAAAGTCTCTATACTTATTCATCTGGGAGGCATGCCAAGACCCTGCAAAAACATGAATCATGTCTCCACTAGGAAATTTTTCCAGGTTAAAAAAATGTGTTAGAGCCAAGCTGCCAAAACTATGGCCACAAGCAATACATAATCCACCAGCGCTTTTCATGAGGTCCACAATGGTTTCTGTCCTCAAGTGAAGAATCTGATTGGACCGCACAAGATTGTACTTAGGTTATGGCACTCCTGTGTAATAAGGTTGGGAACCACACTTAGAATCATAGAGTCATAGAGTTGGAAGAGACCTCAGGAAGTCATTGAGTCCAAACCCCTGCCAAACCAGGACTAACCCCAACTAAATCATCCCAGGCAGGACTTTATCAAGCTGGGACTTAAAAAACTCCAGGGATGGAGATTCCACCATTTCCCTATGTAAGTACCAGTACTTCACCACCATTCCAGTATTTCTCCACCCTCCTAGTGAAATAGTTTTTCCTGATATCCAAGCTAGACGTCCTCCTCTGCAACTTGAGACCATTGCACCTCATTCTGTCATCTGTCACTACTGAGAACTGCCTCTCTTCATCCTCTTTGGAACCCCCTTTCAGGTCATGAAAGGCTGCTATCAAATACCCCCTTACTCTTCTCTTCTGTAGACTAAATAAGCCCAAAACCCTCAGTTTCTCCTCATAAGTTATGTGCTTGAATTCCCCAAATAATTTTTGTTGCCCTTCTCTGAACTTTCTCCAATGCATCCACATTCTTTCTTTAATGGGAGCACCAGAATTGGACACAATACTCCAGATGAGGTCTCACCAGTGCTGAATAAAGGGGAATCATCACTTCTCTAGATTTGCTGGCAATGCTCCTACTAATGCACCCTAATATTCTGTTAGCCTTTTTGGCTACAAGGGTACACTGTTGACTCATATCCAGCTTGATACCGACCACCAACCAGACGTTGAGCCGTTGATCACTACCTGTTGAGCCCAACAATCTAGCCAGCTTTCTATCCACTTCACCGTCGATTTATCCAATCCATACTTCCTTAACATGGAGGCAAGAATACTGTGGGAGACCTTAACAACAGCTTTGCTAAAGTCAAGTTATATCACATCCACCACCTTCCCCATATCCATAGAGCCAGTTACCTTGTCAGAGAAGGCAATCAGATTAGACAGGCGTGACTTGCCCTTGGTGAATCCATGTTTACTATTCCTGATCCTTTCCTCTCTTCCAAGTGCTTCAAACTGGATTCCTTCAGGATCCCTTCCATGATTTTTCCAGAGACTGAGGTGAAGCTGACTGGTCTGTAGTTCTCTGGATTGCCCTTCTTGCCTTTTTTAAAGATGTGCACTACATTTGCTTTTTTCCAATTGTCAGGTATCTCCCCCTGATCACCATGAGTTTTCAAAGATAATGGCCAATGGCTCTGCAATCATATCAGCCAACTCCCTCAGCACCCTCAATGCATTAGATCCAGTCCCATGGATTTGTGTATGTCCAACTTTTCTGTTAACATATTTTGACTAGCGTGGTGTTGAACAAAACTGGTGCTCAAATCCTCAGATATTTAAGCACCTAACTTCCATTACTTTGAGTGGAAGTTAGTAGGATAATATCAATGAGGATCTGGGCCTTAGTGTTTTGTGAACGCACAGATAAGCCATGTTTATAAATGTCTAAAAGGGGTAGCTGTGTTTGTCTGTATCTGCAAAAACAATGAGGAGTCCTGTGGCACCTTAGAGACTATAAATCTGCTAGTCTCTAAGGTGCTGTAGGTCTCCTTACTATTTATAAATGTGGTATTGTTAACCCTAGCACTTCTAGGTCACTTCTAGGTGTGTTTAACAACAAGCAGCCAACACATTTTAAAACAATATGGGTAAAATGTTATTAAATATCATTAGCAAAAAATGTGCGAGATAATATATTTTTAACGTAATACTAGTGACTCCGAAGGGTTCACACCTCTATCAAATGTATCACATACTTGAAAACATAACAGTTAAGCTGAGTCACTGTAGGCACCATGACTCCTATTCCCTTAAAATGTCCTTAGCTTAAAAAAAAAATCTTCATTGAGTACACAGTATTTAAAACAAGCAGATGTACCCGCTGTTGCCTGGGTCCTTCAAGGCTGAGGGCTGGCAGGGTAGGGGAGATACAGAACTCAGGGGCAGGGTGTCGGGGATATAAGTGGGGAGTAAAGAAGGCTGGAGGTGGTGGAGGGTTTGGGGGTGAGGGGCTCATGGTGGGGGGTTCTTAGGGGCCTTTTTCTTCCCCTATATGCCTGGCCAACAGGGGCCTTTTTTCTCCCCCCTTACCACTCCCCTTTTTGCCAGGGGCCTTCCCTCTCCCCACCCCGCCACTGTGATTAAGGGCCAGGATGGCAGAAAGGGTTTGGGGCAGGCTTACTCAGCATGCTGCCAGGCAAGATGGCAGAGCCCCAGCCCTGCTGGCCATGCCATTGGTGGTACGACTGCCCCCAGAGGACACTCAGCAGGATAGCTCTCCCTTGTGGGCTCACTGCCCCCAGTGGCACTCTCATGTTGTGTCCCTCTGAACAGCAGACCCTCTCTTTGTATGATGTGGAAAATGGTCGTTATGGGGGCTTCTTGTCCTGGCACAACCAAACCATAGATAGATAGATAGATAGATCTGGAGCACAGCATAGGTAAATAGGAATCACACAACTAAATCTCCATTCACTATCATGAGAATCTGCTTTTTAATCATGAAAGATTAACAAAACAAGACAGGAGCCCTGTCTTCTTCCTGCTACAGTAAGCAGAGGAAGAATGACTTTAAAGTTGTCTACTGATCAATTTATCTACATGGTAGATACAGTCTTATAATGGAAGAAAAGCATAAACACAACTTTTCTCTCCTTTCATCTGTTTATTTCCCATGTCCCTTTACACCTGGCAATAAATGAATTACAAGGTAAAGATTAGAATATAAAAGTGGCTTAACTTATCAAAGTGAACACTATTTATGGTAGAAGTACAGACATCAAAGTGAATACTAAGCAAACATCAAGGGAAAATAAAAAGGAAAAATAAAATACTATTTTTGTTATATAAGCAAAACACGTGCCCAAAGATACATATTTTTATATGACAGTCCTAGAAAATATGCTTTCAGGACCAATATAACAAAACAGGATTTATGGAATGAGAAAATGATTAAACTTTCAAAACAGGTACAAATAAATGAGCTGGCACATCAAAGGTTGAAATTCTTTGTTTAAACTTTAATGCTTGAGAGAAGTGGCTAACAGGATACACAGTACATGCCTAGAAACCAGCATGACATGCCTTGAGGATTGACAGACAATACTGGTCAAACAAAGTAAGAGAACTGTGAAGAAGAGGATTAGAGAATTTGGCACAAATTACTGGCATTTCTGTTGAGAGTGAATATTGTACTGAAACATTAGGTACATGAACACACACAACCCAGGATTAAAAATCCTAGTTCTTTCCTTTGAATGTCTGCCTCTGCTGTGGAATCTTTATCTGAAAGGGTAAGCAGCTGTACATACCAGCTTTCTCTTTGTATTGTCCATAGTCATTTATGAATGCTCTCCAGCAAGGTTTTGTTTATGGATTTTGTCAGTCTGCAACCTTGTTTCACTTTCTTCTCCAGATGGCATCAACTCACTGAGTAATCAACACACAATATATTGTAAAATATATTCATAGTACTAATAATTTAACATGTGCTCATTTACATATATTTTAAAATCACTGAGTCCTTGAGATATATTTATTTACTTTTGGCTACATTATTACACTGAATAAAAGGTAGTATTTAGTTCTACTGCCTGAGAAGGAGATGAAGAAAGGAATTGTAACTTTCCAACAAAACTTACAGTTTTCTCACTGCTTCTCCAGAACTTGCTACATGCCTACTCCAGGAGTAAACAACTTTCTCCTTCTTGCTATCTCAGCTCTGATGGCTACAGCTCCGCTTATTGATATCGGCCACAACCAGTGAAGAATTAAAGGATGATAATTTAATTAAGTCTAGTCAGAATAGTTTTACCAAAAAATAGGTCATGTTAATCCATGTTGATTTAGTCGGGGTGTTTTGTGTTTGTTTTGTTTTGCTTTATGTCTTTTTGATGAGCTTGGCTGTGTTGGCAAGCTAGCCATAAAAATTCTGTTGAAATATTTTTGTATTGGTATTTGAGGATTTGTTGAACTAGAAACATTTCACAGAGCTGGTTTACTTTTGATGATTTTCCTAGGGAACACAGTATTCTAATCAGTTTTCAAAACTTTCTTGGTTTCTTGCCAGCACAACCACCCCCCGGCCCACCTACCAGACACCCCCACTTTCAGAGATCTTAGGGCTTTCAGAACCCTTGGCTCCAGGGAAACCTATGAAGCAGACTGCCTTGGAGGTGCAACTCAATTCCATTTTGAGAATTTTGAAATGTTTACTCTAAATTCCAAATCAGAACCAAATCAAATTTCAAAATATTGACATCTTCCATTAAACAGAATGGCCTTTCTGTGACCAGCTGGCATTTTGAGCTAATATGCTTAGACTGTTTAAGGCATTTGACTTGTTCTAATTTAGAAACAAATTCATGAAAAATTAGCACTGTACAAAATCATTCTAGCCCAGATTAAAAGGATTAAAAAATAGTTAACTGATAGTAAAAGATATGAGAAAGGGATTGTAAATGTGGAATCATCATTCATTGTGGGTATTTCCAGTGTGGTTCCTTGGGAATCTATCATTTGACTCTATGCTATTCAATATTTTTATTGATGATCTGCAAGAAAATATAAAAAGTAATTGCCAGTAAAATTTGCAGATTTCACAAAAATGGACAGAGGGATAAATAGTCATAGGGACAGATCAGTTATCCCAATGAATCTAGACTACTTGATAAGATGTGCTAATCTGAACATGCATCTCAGTACAGACAAATATAAAGCCATGTATCTAGGAATAATGAATGTAAATCACACAAGGGTGAGAGAGTATCTTCTGGTATTCACTGATGATAAGAAGGACTTTAAGGTCATGGTGGATAATCAGTTCAACATGAGCTCCCAGTGTAATGCTGTAGATTAAAGGGCAAACATGGGCCTTTGATGCATAAGCAGAAGAAGATTATCAAGTAGCAGCAGGGAGATGAATGCAGTACTGCTGAATACAGCACCAGTGAGACCATTATTGGAAAATTATGTCCAGTTCAGGTATCTACTGTTATAAAGGGTTCAGAAAAGTCTGAAGGAGTGATCCAAGATCTGGGAGATGTCTTATAATAAGAGCTTTAAGAACCTCTATCCAAGAGCTTTTGGGTGAGAGAAGGGAGGAGGTCTGGGCATGGTGTAGGGCAGGGGCTCAAACTATGTTTTAATGGAGATGAGCAAATGGAGGTATACTATTGTGGTCACAGTTTCCCTGCTTCATCCTGGTTACCATGCATGATATCAGTCTTCTCCAAATCACACAGAATGATGGAGAGGGGATGCTGACTGAATGTGGCCAGAAACCTGTACCTTATGCCACAATGCTTGTTGATGCACTGATGCCAGATCACTTACTGCTGGCTTGGCATGGAAAAGTGTCTTCCCAAGGGGGACGGAATAAGGCAGGCCTCCCCAGAAACCTCGTGAGAAGGATGAAAGGGTACCTCTATGAGAGCTTTTCAGAGATGTGCAGGGAGGATTCCCACTCCATTTCTAGACATGTTCCAGGGAGCTCCTGCTGTGTAGGCAGAGAGGCCACCACAGATAAAACCCAATTACCTTGACTCACTTGTAGCATGTTAAAAATGTGAACTCATCAGACGTGCCCTCCTTGCCATCAGAGCCCAGTAATGATACATCCTGGAAGGAGAGGTTTGGCTCCAAATTGAAAAAAAATCCTGTCTATTGGTGAGATTGTATGCACTGCTCTCCTGCTGAGTATTCTCCTTCTCTTCTTCATCAACAATATCTTTCTTGTCGTTGCCCAAAGCTGCCTGACGAGTCTCTTGGGACGTATTCATGGATACCTTTGGGACACTGGTCGGGTCCCCTCATCCTGAGAATCCCATGCAGCTTGTCATAGAAGCAGCCTGTTTGCGGCTTTGACCCAGACTATCCATTTGCCTTCTTTGTCTTCTAATACACCTGCCTGAGTGCCTATAATTTCACATGGAACTTCTGGGTGTCCCTGATGTATCCCTTTTTCACTGTGCTCATTGCAATTTTGACATAGATATCAACATCATAGTTCTGCCTGCACAGATTCATCTCCCCACATAGCAATCAATCCAGGATCTTCTAGACACTCCATGCTGGAGTTCATTTGTGAGCTTACGCACTGATGGTCAGGTATGCTGCTGAGGTGTGATGCCATACTTGCTAGGCTAGCCAAAAAAAAAGAAATTCAATTTTTCCCAGAGCTTTTCCTGTACACCTGGAAAATTGACCATACAAGGGCAAAATTACTGTTACTCCTCTCAACAAGCAGGAGTACAGGAGTACAGAAATGGACTTTAATGGCCCTTAAAGTTAGTGGAACAGTCTTGGTGGTGTGGATTAATTGTTTAGAAAATTGTCCTAATGTGGTTAAGTTTGACTAAACTCGCAGGGTACATCTAGATTACATGCCTCTGCCAACAGAGGCATGTAAAATAGGCTACCCAACATAGGCTACCCTTATGCCTCGTGAAACGAGGTTTACAGGAGTGGTCAACAAAGGCTTCCCTTGTTGACTGATCCGCGTCTTGACTCACGTGCTGTGCCAACGATCAGCTGAGCCGGCACAGTGTGGCAGCCATTTTTATTTTAATGAAGCCGGGGTTATTTAAATCCCAGCTTCATTGACTATGTCGGGTAGCCTATTTTACATGCCTCTGTCGGCAGAGGCATGTAAAATAGACATACACGTAGTGTGGACCAAGCCTAAGATGCTGGCAATCCAGATATACCAGCTATTACCATGACTTTAGGCCTCACACAAGCACAGTTTACCTGTTGATTAGTAAGGTTAAGATGGGTATTAGACTTATAACAATATAGCTAGTGTTAGATTTTATGAAATGCTTATAACTTTCTACCTGTATTAATCCTATTAATGTATCTATCCCCATTTTAAATGTTTGTTACATTATTTTAAAATGTTGGCTCTGAGCTATGTAACTCACCAAACAAGAAAAAAAAATTATCAAGTGTAAAATGCTAAATCCCTATGAAAGATAACATCTGTTGTCCCTCAGGAAGCTCTAACAAAACAAAATGGGCCAGGTTTGGACATCGTAATATAGAATTTTCCCTGCACAGGCTATGTGCAAAAGGACTTGTGCCATCAGTTTGGGTTCTGAAAGAAATAAAAGATAGCGGACATGAAAATATTTCATCTTTGCTCTTTGGATTCTCATAAGGTTGGAGCTACAAAACAGAAACAGAGATTGCTAGGGTCAAACTGGATTAGACTTAAAAGACATTCAGTGTTTACAGAATACTAAAAATCTGTCACTTTTTAGAACCACAGAGTGTAACTCATTTTGTAACTCATTTGTGCATATATGTTTTCTTGTTTTAACCTATAAATAATGGTCTCATTTTTCCTAGTTAGAGAATACTTAATTAGTTTACCATATGATTGACTAAAGGATTGTCTCTGGTGTGAAATCTGACGTAGCAATTGACCTGGGATAAGTGACTGGTCTCATGGGACTGAAAGCAATCTAAATCTTTATGTGATCTTTGGTGTATAGCAATCAACTATCACTAAGGATGTGTCTAGACTACAGGGTTTTTTCAAAAAACAGTAGCCTTTTTTCGAAAAAACTTCACCTGCGTCTAGACTGCAACCGTGTTCTTTCAAAAGTAAATCGAAAGAACGCGGCAGTTTTTTTCGATCGTGGTAAACCTTATTCTATGAGGAATAATGCCTTTTTTTGAAAGTACTCTTTTGAAAAAAGGTACTATTGAATGCAAACTGTGCTTTTTCAAAAGAGAGCGTCTAGACTCGCTTTCAAAAAAGCGGCTTGCTTTTGGTAAAATCTAATTATAGAACATGCAACCGGTTTGGGGCACCTGCCCTGCTATTTGACAGTCTGTGTTGAGACTGACATCCACAGTCATTATACATTCCAGACAGTTTGACAACCTCATGGTCAATTGATAGTTGAATTTACACAACTGTGTTAGATGGAGAAGGTACATCCAGACAGGGACAGTAACAATTTAGTCCCCTGCTCGAGGTGAGCAGAAAATGGGATAGGCTACTCCCTGTGTCTGGTGGAATGAGTGCAGGAGAAGAGCTTTCTGTCCCTTTCCCAGGTATAACAAGAGCTCATTCCTACAATGTTCCCTCTAGCTTCACAATATTGCATATAAGTAGCTATCTATCAGCCTGAATTGTTATCTTAACTCTGCATTGTTTAATCAATTTTCCTTCTTTTCTCTCTCAGCAAACAAGTGCATAATAATAATAATAATACTATAATAATAATAATAATTTCAACATTAAATTCAGTTTAGAAAAGCTTTTTATCAGGCAATTGATTTCTATGGGTATAAACTGTAACAATAAAGAAAGAAATCAAAAACACTATTTGTTGTTCTGACCATTTCCATGTTTATGAATTACATTGAATACCAGGATTGTTTTGCTAACAACAACAAAAATCTCCTATTTATTGAATATCAGGGCTACCCTGAATTACCAAAAAACCTACTAAAACCATTAGAGAATAAAAAAATATATACTCTTTAAACTATGTTATTAATTTTGAAATTGCATCTATCCTTGGTTATTCAAGCAAGTATATAATTCCTCATTGAGAGACTCTATCTGACAGGAGATGTGGGAATTCATAGCATTTGAATCATCATCTGTGGAAGTACTTGTGCCTTTATGAAGAACAGCAGGAATCACTGCTGCTTCTTGGATAGTGTTCATACATCACAGCTGGAGATAAAGTTTATTGTTGACCAGTAGGAGAGACAAGACAAAGCTGGCAATACTTTTAACATTTACAAATTGTATGTAAAATGTGTATGGATATGAGGATGGGTTCACTGAGCTCTGGGAAGTATTGATTATGAAGAAAGTTGTGTAACAGCAACAAACTAGGAACTGTCAGATTATGTAGCAGCATGAACAACTTTCGTTGCATTTTCAGAGGGTTGTTCCCCACTGACTAAGCCTTTTTCTTTATTTTTTCATCTTTAATAATATATATCAGCATATACTCTTACACAAGTGACATGATCCTGTATAACAGACACGTTAGAGGACAAAAATAAATGTAATGGAAAAATATGTAGCTAAAATGTTTCCCTGTGGTATGGCTATGTGGCTGTTTTATAGCTATATTTTTTTATGTTTCTCTTAATCACTCATTATAATTAGCCAGAGCCAAACCTTTTAAACTTCCTGTTTCTCTGTGAAATTATGATTATTTTTAATAACAATAGAAAATATATTTAGAAGAGAAAGATTGATGAGTTTCATCAGAATTAAGAAACAACAAGTGCCAAAGGACAAGTTACTGTAATGTTGCTCATATAACAATAACGCTGTGTTGCCCAAATGGCCTCACGCGCTAACATGTGCAGTAGTGTCACAAAATATCATCATACATTTTTCCCCTTTCTGTTATATTTTCTTTTTATATTCTGACCACTGGTAAATTGTTAACATTCAAGAGAATGCTTGGAGAAAATGCCATGAAACGGACAAGGCACTGCACTGCATTCCTAAACAGATGGAATTGCCCTTTAGGGAGCAGAAGCAACTCCCTCAGTGGGGGCCACAGGCTATTCATGATCAGGAGAGCAGTGACCAGCACCAGGCAGCCTAGAGTTTTAGCCCATCCGAAGCCATCTTGCTTTAGAGGATGGATCTTGTGTCAGACTCATTACTGTCCCTGTTCTACCTTTCCACCCCATGTGCTGCTCCCTCAGAAAGTGCAGAATTCTGCTCTTTTTCTGGATGAATTCCTACCCCTAAAATAAGGCATCTCTGTACAGAATTAGCAATGATCTTCAGAACAAGATTACTTCACTCTGCTCAGACTTTATGCCCCTAGGGGGGCATGGTACATACTCTGACTGACCTTCTTGCCAGCCCCCTTTCTATCGATTACATGGAGAAAGAAAGAAAGAAAAATCTGGATGCTAAATCCAGAATGAAAAGAAGGTACAATTCAAAGAATACGCTACCTTGTTTAAAAAATGGTAGCTCTTAAAAAAAAATTAAAAAGCCACTAGAGTTGTTTAAAAGCCCTCCGTACCATATCAATCAAAAATTGTATTCTGAATATAAAAAGCTTTAAGGAAACAAACATTTAATATGTTTGGCATATTATACATTAAAACAGTTGGTTAGAGTGATAAAATTGTTATGCATATTTATAATGTCTCTACCAGCTAAGCTAGGAGCTACAAAAAATTGGCAGTGTGAAATCTGCTCTCTCAGATGCAACTTTTATACTGATCTAGGACACATAAAATGAATGATTTTCTCTCTTTTTTAAAAAACAATCCTAGAGTCTTTCCTGCTGCTGTTTCCCCATTGACTGTGCCAAAGATATTGTTCCATTTCTGTGAAGCCACTTAGTCACTGTCATTAATTCTACCACCATCTCCCTTGCATCTGTCCCTCCAACTGATTGGCCTAACAGCAGTCATTCTGAGACAGACAGATTCATTAGCAACTAGTCATGCACTAGTTAATTAGTCCATTTCCAAACACATATCAGTAATCTTCTGTGAAAGCTCACCTGAATATTAAAACTTTTTTAAGACTCTAGATATGGCCCTTCAACACCTAATAGCTGTGTTGGTCCCCCATAGTGTTGGCCCCCCATAGTGTGTTGGCTGATATATCTATGTTATCTTGTGCTGTTCCTTTAAAATAAAGGTCTTTTGAAGTTAATGGAACATCGAGGCACAGCAGGTACATTTAACACTTGCTGTTCATAGTTAACTACTGCTCAAAGAAGTACAGAACTTACTGAGCGATATTTCTTTCTTAAGATTAAATACTCATATGTTTTTCAAGTTTTTGTTTTTAAATAAAAGTATTTATTGAGGTCCCGATCCCTCAAAGACTCATGCATGCTGTGGAAATTGGAAGATAACACCATTTTCTGGGTGTTCCAGCAATTCAGTTAGCTAAAGTCTCTTCTCAGTAGTTGTTAACTCTTTAGATGTAACCCTAATTGCCTTGCCTATAACCGTGAAAACTGCTGACAGTGGGTCCTAGAAAGTCCACAGAAATGCTAGAGAAGGAGGAAGTGAGTTGGCAGGAGGCCAGAAAAGCCAATGAAAGCAGAGTGTGGGCTTTTGAATTGGAAGCAGTAGCCTTCCTGTTCCTGTGTGGCCAGAAGAGATCATGGTATGACCTGAAAGGAGCCAGGAGCCAGGCATAGAGAATCCAGCAATCCTAGGGAAGGACTAAGTCTTGAAATAACAGATATATGAGTAGAACAGGGAATGTTTAGTCAGACACGGTCAAGTTATTCTCTTTATTTGGGGGTTTGTTGGACTTCTCTGTGCTAAGCACATGTAACTACCCCCTTATATTGTAACTTCCCCAACTGAATCCCAGGGAAGCAATTCTCTGTGTTTTTAAATCCTTTTTTTTTCCAGTTGCTCTGTAATACCCAGCAACCAAGGTCTGTGTTTCACCAAGTGTGTTTTCTTTTCTTCTTTTTTCTTTTTTAGTTTTTTGGTCAATGAAAGTAATCCTTGATCTGATTCTTATGTCCTAAAATGTGAGAGGCTGTGTGCATGTGCGCCTAAGACTGCACGCCAAACTATTAAGAGAAATTAAAGTTCCATTTTTAGCTGACTTCAGCAGCTATTTTTCCAACTTAATTCCAGATGGAGGGTTAAAAGAGCTTGAGGGTACCTCACAGGAAGGAATTCCCATGTGCACCTTCCTGAGTTTTCAAGGAGGCTTTTGCATTTGTGTAGTGGTGGCAATACCAGGCCAGGGAATCTCTCACCTTGGGGAGTTTCAACACAAGCCTTTAGTAGGAAAATATTTTAATGTCTTTTGTGGGCCCCCACTTCTGCACTCAAAGTGCCAGAATAGGGAACAGGCTAGACACATGTGCTTACATGTATGCATTGTGAGTGGTCTCATTGACTTCAAAATTTAATATGTACAAGTAATTAAGCAGGCCTGGGGAACCTTTTTTGGGTCAAGGGCCACTGACCCAGAGAAAAATCAGTCGGGGCCTCACACAAATGAAAAGCAAAAATAAAATAAAATAAAATAAATAAACCACTCACTGATGTGGCCCTCAACTGAGAAGGAGAAAGACACTCCTCACATTCCCTCCACACACCAGAGCCCAGGGAGCCCATGTTAGAATATTTTGTGTACTCCAGCCCCACAGTGGAATGGTGAGGAGGCTGGAGTGCCAGTGTGGGCTCCCTAATTCTGGGAGGAGCCCTGAACCTCCGGGGCCACTTCCAACCCCTGGGCCTTAGGTTACCCTCCCCTGCTTACAGTACGGAGGCTTAACACAGTAATTTTAAATCATTAAAACTTTTTTTTTAATTTTATAAACAGTCGTTCCTGATAATTTCTTCTTAACATCAACAATGCAAACAAATAAAGGAAAAGCACAAACCACAAAACATATTACAAATAAAATAGCACAAATCAGTAAAGAGTACAGTGAAAGATGGACACAGGTGAGACAAAAATATTGTTCATATAGTGCCACTGATGTGCAAAAGCACTGCACAGGAAAATATGTTAGCAAGACAGTGAAAAAGTTAACATAAAATAAGTTTCAGAGCAGGAGGATGGAAGGAGTAGAGTCTAGAGACAAAAAGGTGAATGGGAAAGCTCTACTTGGGAGAGCTATTAAAAGAACCATTAAGAGTCCCAGTAGTAATTATTATTCATTTAATTAATTTCATAGCATGAAATGCATGGGAAACAATGCCTACGTCAATAATCTTGCAGTTTATGGCTCTGATCCTTCCATTTGATCAACAGAGAAGAACGTTTACACTTGGGCCTAGCCTCGCAGAGCATATATACACTACTGTTTATTTTGAAATAACTCTATTTTGAAATAACAAGGCAAGCATTTACACAGAAAGCCTGTTATTTCAAAATTATTTCAAAATAACGGGCTTCTCATTTCAAAATAATAAACCCTCATTTCATGAGGAATAACGCTTATTTTGAAATTGCTATTTCAAAATAGTGGTGGCATGGACGGTCCACTGCTGCTATTTCGAAATAGCTCCTCTCCAGGGCCATTCTAAATAATTACTCCCCAATGTTTCCTGGGGCTCTAAGTTGAGATAGCATGTCCACATTAGAGGAGCCTGCCTTGGACTAATTTCAAGGTTTCCCTGTAATGTAGACATGCTATTTTGAAATATTTATTTTGGGAGTTATTATTCTGACATACCCATACCCATTGAATGCAGATCACATTGAAGGATCAGAATAATCTAAATAATGGATTTGACAGACAAGTGAGGAAAAACACATACACAAAGACATAGAAAAGTGAAGAAAGGACAGTGGTTATGGAAATATGATTCTGCAGCTACTCAGTTTAGACAAATTTACATCTAGCCGGTTTGAAAATATGTATATTTGAAATGTAATCAGATATGTAAATCCACATTTGTCTATGATGCTGCAGAAGGAAGCCATTAAAATTAATTTAAATGAGGTAAGAGTGGATAGTTGTTCACACTTGCAGTTTAGATCATTCATTTTCTGTACAAAAGTTGTTTCTTCACAACTTAATATTTTAAAAAATCACAAATATTATTGAACAGAGACTAATCAACAGTTCTCCAAAATTATCCAAGTTAAAATAAATGATCAGTGATAATAAATTTAACTAACAGGTATATATAATTTCTTCCTATAACAGCTTCTTTTCTTTTAATTTTCAAAGTAATGCTACTTTTGCTATAACTTAGTGATCTTAAATATGTATACTGCAGTGCTATGGCTTAATGCCAGCCATCCCAGTCATCTCAGAAGTGTCCTTCAAAGTATTCTCCATAAACTCCACAACTGAAATATTAAACCATTCACAACACTCAAAGGTTATAAACAAATCTCCCCCATTCAGCTTGCCACTTGAAGCATTACTCATTAACTGCCGAGTATATCTTAACTAAAGTCATTAGGCAGCTGTGCAAAGTTTAACACGAATACCGATTTATTATTATCCTGTGTAATATTCTGGCAGTCCTCTTCAAGTATGGAAACTGCTGAGTCATGTTTCTAAAACACTTTTATGATCCCTAAAAAAAAGTCACAGAGAGCCTCTACAAAACCCTTATGCAAAGCACTATTTTTTTAATGAGATGATGAATCACATACCACAGCCATTCCCAAAGCAGTGATCATGGGTACACTGAAGCCAACACCAAATATCTCTCTAAAATGTGTTAGGGTTGCAGAAACCTAATAAGATTACAATTTCAAATTCCATATTTTAATTTCAGTATCTCAAGAAACAGTAAGCCATTATTCCACATAAGATCTCCTGAGGACTCATTCCCTTCAGTCATCCACATGTTCAACCGGCATCAACATAGAATAAGAGGAATATTATAATGGTCATAAAGAAATTGGAGTAAAAAAGGAAGGTTGTGCTGGATACTATCTACTCCAGTTTTGATTCCTCACTGTTAGGAGAAAACAAAAATTCTTACAACACATAAGAAACTAGAGAAGAAAGCAGTGGCTGATTCTTCCCTGACTTTTTACAGTGTGACTCATTTGGCTTCAACGGTATCCAGGGTGGTAAGAGACAGGGGTTTCACCTTCTGGGTAGAGAAATCTAGGGTCTGAGATTTGTGAGCTCTAAGAACAACCAACACTGAGAGAAAATTGGGGCTAAGGTTTTTGTTGCTTATCATTGTGATAACATATAGATGGGTAGGAGGTCAGGATCAACATTAGACAACACAGAGGAAATCTTCAACTAATATAAATCAACAAAATTCCTTAAATTTCAGCAGTGTTATGCTGATGTACTACCAGCTTTATCAGTATAAGAATGCCATCTGCTCAATGCTCTCTTGCATGTGTATAATCTCTACCTGAAAGGAGTTTTCTCAGTGGCAACAACACAAATCTTCCAGGGTGGAGTGTATCGGGGCTTTTTCTGTTCAGTGTTATTGCTTCAAATAAATTGAACACCAAAAGTAAGCAGACATAAAGATGGCCTGCTGATTGATCCCCCAGAAGCAGTAAGAATTTCTTCCCCTCATTTCTCCCTCATATCCCTCACCCTTCTGCAATTTGAAGCAGATATTTCAACCTCAAATGAAACTAGTGACTGTTCTGAAATAAGTTTATTTTCCCAAGTCTCGCGAAAAGAGGCTATCATCAGGAGGCTAACCAAGTCTGAATTATTTTTTTTAATAAAAATAATTTAGCAGCATGCCTAGGCTCAAGTTTGAACCACTTCTCCAGGATGCAATCAGTCCCCAAACTTTTTCTTTTCTCACATCCCTATCTAATAAGGAGCTGTCCCCTTGAGATAAGGAGGATAGACATGGAAAGATTCCATAAAAATTCAGCCAGCCTGCTCAGCACTGTATATTTCTGAAGTACATAACTTATAATAAAACTCTGTTACCTGCTTATTAATACCAGTAGGATCAGAAACACTTCCTGAGCTCCGCAAATTTTGCGACTCCTTCTAGCAGATGCCTGTTTCAAAATTGCAAGGTGAGCACCCAGTACATTCTGCTGCTTCTTGCTAATCATGTTTAACTCTCAAGAGAGGTACTGTGTACACTTAGTATCACTTTGTTTCAAAAAAATTAAAGTTATAAAAGGCCACAGGGAATTAAATAAACTCTGCTTAAAGGAGAGGTGATTTCTGCTTGAGCTGTGTACAAAGGATATTTCCTGCGGAAACCCCTGTGTGATTCCTGAACTGGATGAAGATAGTTATGTATAAGGGCTGATTTTGTAGGGCTACATCTACACTGCCGTGTCCCGAAATAGCTATTGCACATCTTTTGAGAGCACCCGTTTTTTCAGAATATAATGGGCTCACTATTCCAATGTCCCTGTAAACCTCATTGCACGAGGATTAAGGAAGATGCTGGAATAGTGATTTATGTTCAAATAAGTGCTATGTAGAAAGCAGCAAATTTCAAAATAAGCTATTTCGAAATTGACTTGAAATAAGCTATGCAATTTGCATAGCTCAAATTGCATAGCTTATTTCAAGCTATGGGTGCAGTGTAGATGAACCCTTGGTGTGCTCAGACTATTCAATTTCATAGAAAACAGCAAAGGATTAGTACTTCTCCTAAATCTTTAGTCTGGTGCGTAGGGCCTTCAGGGAACCCCTGGTTTAAGTCTCTCCTCTGCCTTATAAGGATAAAAGATTTGAACAGGGATGTACCACCTCACAAGTGGTAAGTAGATGCTCTGCTCCCTGCATAAGTGAATTGAAAAAAAAGAGAGAGAGAAAATGCTCAAGTAACCAGCACGTGAACCCCTCCCCACTAAACAGCGATGGAACTGCTACTAAAATGGATGACTGAACAAAACACACACCATCATCAGCAGTAACAAGAACTGCTTCAGCAAATGAGCGCCTGCAGTTGATCCATGAACTAGCGGCCCAACAGATCAATAGCAATAGCTAATCCAGCATGCTGGGGGTCATGGTACTATGGCCTCCTATTCCAATGGAGCTAATGAACCCTATCCCAGATGTGACTGTCACCCCATGGACTTACCAAGAGGGTGCCTGAAGACGATCCCAAGGCCTTCCCTGAAACCTTTGAGCAGATGGCCACAATAGCCTGGTGGCCCAGACAAATAAGCCATGGTGCTGGCCCTGTACTTAACAGGGCTAGAGCAAGTTGCATATTGCTTTTAGGATCCTGGTGTGGCCCAGGAATTCAAGTCTGTCAAGACAATTGTTCTTCTCACCTTGGACATCTCATAAGAGATGCTCCAGCAATGCTTCTGTGTGGAGAATGGTACCTGCTGGAGGCAAGACACCCACTCGTCACCCAGAAGTTATGAGACACATGCTGGAGATGGCTCAAACCCTAAACAAAGAGAGGGGCTTTCATAGTCAAGCATATTCTATTTTAAACATTCACCTAGATTCTGCCCTCTGGAGGAAATGAACGGGTGTTATGATCCATCCAGAGAAGATAGCTGATGCAGTTCTGCTCATTAAAAGTTACCTGGCCACCTGTAAATGACAGCCCACCAAGGATCAAGAGGCCATCATCACCAGAATATGGAGTAATCCAGGGAAACCAGGATCTCAAGGGGCTTAAACCCACACCACACCTCACTTGGACACTGGAATGCTTAGTGATTAAGGGGCGCCAGGGTATCCTGGGTCAGAAGTCCAAGGCTACTGACCAATACCCCCATCCAAGAAACCTCTGACCCACCGAATGGCATAAAAGGAACATCACTGGATACTGAACTCAGAAGACCCCATGGGGGATAAGTTTGTTTGAATATCTGAGTGGGGGTAGTTGCCACAGCAAAGACAAAACACAGTGTTTCATACATGGTCTTCCTGAGCACCGGTCCAGAAATTGTCCCTACAAAGAGTACAGCTTTGAGAAAATCTGGAATGACTTGGGCATGAGCTTAGGATGAAAACCATGAACAGTTGACCATCGCTATATGAGTGAATGGCAGGTCCACTGATAGGAAGGGCAAAGGAGACAACTGCCCTGGGGCCTGGGGATTCTAAAGGACCCAGGATTCCTGGCCGCTGCTGCCACTACTGCAGCAGTGGTGACACCCAGAGTCCCATGCCCTTTAAGTTGACTCTGTAGCACCAAACGGTGCACTGTGGGTGTCTCTAAGGTTTGGGGGGGCATGGTGCACCTGGACAGCACTGAAGGCTGGCTGCCCCCACCCCTTCTACTCCAAAGCATCTTTAAAGTCTGAGGCTCCTCAAGCAAGCAGGGGGTGAAAGACAAGCACTCTAATCAGTTGGCTACATAGACCTCCGTGCCATCTGTTACATGGCTAATGTTTTCTAAGAAGGGATGCCTACACATAAAGAACCCAGCCCTTATTGCTGCCACCAGCACACACCAGAAGCACTACACATGTATTAATATTTTAGACAGCTGTTTATTAATTACCTTAAGAAGTTCCCTAGGACAGAAATGTCCAGGGAAAGTTCTTTCAGCAACACTCAAGAACTGTGAGGAGAAACAGGGGTTCTCTAAGGTCATTGTGACCTCAGCATATATTCATTTGATCTGCTATTGGGGATGTCATTTCTGCATATTATGCTAGATTGGACTAGTGTGGGATAAACCCAGTTTTCCTCCTTGATGCAATATTTCTGGTGGGAGGGACATTAATGTTTTTCTTTGAGGGATGATTTGGTCCCAAGAGTTTTAGATTCTAGTGTAACAGAGGTTCTTATCTAGACTACACTAGAGTGTCGAAAGAGGATATTCAAATTCTGTGGGAATTTGCATGTCTTCTTCCGATCTCACTTTCGAAAGCGAAGTTTTCGAAAGTGAAAGCAATCAAGACACAGCTTTTTCGGTAACCCCCCCCCCTTTGTAAAAAAGCCACGTAAATCTCAGTTTTTGAGGAAGAGCAGCTTTTTGACAAAGGGGTAGGGGGTCCGCCGAAAAAGCCACGTCTTGATTACTTTCACTTTCAGAAGGTCTGCTTTCGAAAGTAAGATCAGAAGAAGATATGAAAATTCCCACAAAATTTGCATATCTGCTTTCAACACTCTAGCATAGTCTAGATAAGCCCTAGACTGTGCCTCACAGTATTCAGCATCTATCTAGTTGTAATCTTCAGAAGCAGAGGTCCTCTTGTGGTATGACACAATAGGTCAGGAATTGACCTGGTTCTTTCTATATATTGTTAAAGGTCCATTCACATCCCAAAATCTATTCTAAGATGATGATTCAACATTACAGTAATAAATCTTTTGCCAAAATAATCCCGGAACAATTTATTGACATCTGTAGAATTATCCTGAATGTAATTTTCTTTTACAATAAACGGTTTGAAAGGATAAGGTTGAACTGAAGAGGTTATTCAGAAAAGGACCTACTGATGTAACAAAATAGTCCAGGATTGTTACTTACACTCTACTATTTTTCCTGTGGTGATGTTTTCCATTGTAGTTATAAAGTGACAACCTATGTGACTTCCTGTACTTTTCTTTGAAGATTATTTTACACACTAAAGATTTCAAGCAGAATTTTTTCCTTAGTTTTTCCACCTTAGATTTCCTTTTTCTTTATTCTATCTATTGATCATAGCTACCCTCCGTTCATCAATTTAAAAAAGTGCATTCCTTCCTCTTTACTTGTCATTTAGCCAAAAAGTACATGCTGAGGTCTTCAAATCTTTCCTCATCAATCAGTCCCATGAGGCTCTGTGCTGAACATCCACAGGAAAGAAATAGCAAAGGAAAAGGCACATAACAGATCTTGCATTTGTCGTACAAGTAAAAATAAAGAAAAATATATACATAAAAAGAAAGTGGTGGGTCAATGGGATGGAAAGAAACATAAAGCATATATAAAAGAGAACACATATAGTACCGAGATGATTGATGTCACCTGGTTTGACCTCTTTTTTTGTTTTGTTTTGTATTCATATGTTGTTTATACCCACTTTGGAATTATCAGTATCATTCTACCCCTCTATTACCACCACATATGAACACACTTACCCCTTCACTTCGTAAGTCAACTTTTGCTTGGCAATTAAAAAGTGCAACAAAAACTATATTTCTCAGCCTTCAAGTAAAACTTCCAATATACTGCATCTGTTAGAGTATTTCATAATGAAAAAGGTGAATTTACTGCTTGCTTGAGAGCCTGGGGACTTGGTATCCTGTATTTATTGACAAAACAGATGCAGGCATTTATCAACTGCCTTGACAATTTTGCTCACTTCAGACCTGAACAAACCACTTCTCTGAATTAAAGGGTAGTATTGCTTCCATGTTGATTCAGCCTTTGGCATTTCATCCTCCATTGTGATAATGGCTGTGGTTATATGGACACATGACCATGGAAATTAGACTGCAACCAGGTAAAGTTCTTTAAAGAATTACCTTTCTTGTAAAATGGGATGTGGTGGTGTGTTTCGAGAAAGACGGTGTAGGGTTCTATTTTCCTTTTGGTTGTATGGGTAAAACTACTAATGATAACACTCTTACATATTACCTAAATGCCATATTTTTTGAGGAAAAAAATGTTTAAAGAAAACTTTCCTTTGATGCCATTGAATGGAATATACCTGTGTTTTCCAACCAGTGTGCCATCAGGCCCGAACAGCTGTGATGTGGAATTTTTGTAAAACTACATGTGACAACAAAGCAATATTAACTTTAATTTTAATTAGTATCGAAGCCAGATCACATTCTGTACTTTTGCTGTCAGGAGGGAGGCCCCTTTCAAATGTTATTTATGTATCACATCACATCCATTCCATAAAGTGAGGTAAAAATGGATAAAGTTAAACAAAGATCATGTGTCCTGATGAATGCAACTTGCTGTAATTATGATTATGGTGATGATGATGATGCACAAAAAGAGATTGAATTCAAATGTAAATTTTATATTTACTTTTGACTTGAGGTAAAAGCTGGAATGAACCAGATCTGGAACACCATTATAATTAATTATACTGCATTTAAAAATATGTGACACACATTTGGGAAGACTATTTTGGGAGTGAGAAGAAATGATTAATTATTAATTACTTTCCTTCCCAAACTATTATTTTCAAGTGTGTGTCACTTCCTCTAACGAGAATGCTTTTGTCCAGAGCACTTACATTTAGCATTAATGTTAGTTGAGTGTTGCAAATGTTAACTCTTGCATAAAAGAAAGATTTCATTTTAATGTTAGCTACTAAGGTGATTTTGATTTTAACCCTATTAAAACCTAGCTGGATTGGTTCATGAATATTCATGAGACAAAATTAAGAATGGCCTATGATCGACACAATGTTACATTATGCTCATATCAACTTAATGTTATGGAATTCACATTGTGGTCAGTGCATTTTTCAAAACCTAGAAATCTCAAAAGTCACAGAATTGAATTTCAAATGTATGATCCCAAAACGGAGAAATAATTGAAGAAAAAAGACTTTGGTGCTTCCACATCTACTTGCAGTGAGAAAGCTGAACATGAAACTAAGAAAGTGAAAGTGATGAACTGGCAATTTTGTGAGAATTATATGCAATATCTCCTTTATTATAAAATCCTAGTTTAGCTCAACACAGCAAACAGTTTCTCACCCCCCAATGCCATTGTATTTCCCAGCTGTAAGTATTTTCCTATCTTCCAGAGTGATGTGAAACGTTGTCAAACTTTAATGACTGAGACAGAAAATTTCCATTCAGGGAATCTACATCAGGCTGCATTTTTAAGGAAAGCCTAAGTGAAAAACAAGTCAACTATTAAAGAGTGATGTTAGATAGCTAGCTAGCTAGATAGATAGATATCATCTCCAGCTCTGTATGTATGTATGTGTGTGTATACACATACATACACATACAAAGCTGATTTTATATATAAAATATGGGAACAGTTGACTGGATAATGGAGATGGAAACTTCCCTGTACCACTCTGACTTATGGGTGGTTAGTTAGCCTTTGTCTTAGTCACTTGGCTTCCCAGACTAATTGCTTCCATTTTGTGGGTGTTCTCCCCACCTCTGCCAAGTGACCAGTAATCCAGTCTTTTTGCTTCTGAAGACGGCTTCTATCAGCACTCCCTCACCCCACTGGTTTAGTCCCAGCTATCTTCAGAACCCCGAACATTCCCCTACTCATTTATGCCCTTCCCAACAACCAAGTTAGTATTGAGTCAGTCATATTTACCATCTGTAACTGCATGTATTCAATATACCTTTAGCTGGATGCAAACGCCTGGGCTACTTCCACATTGCGCAATCTTGCGCACGAAGATATGCAAATGAGGCACGGTGATGAATATCGCCATGCCTCATTTGCATACCTAATGAGCCACCATTTTGCACCAGGGTTTTTGCGCAAGAAGGAGCAGCCTACACTGCTCCTTCTTGTGCAAACCCCCCCTCTTGTGCAAGAGCCGTTCTGCTGCTTATTTTCAGGAGTGTAGACTGCTCCTTCTTGCGCAAAAGCCCCTTGCGCAAAAATGGCGGCTCATTAGGTATGCAAATAAGGCATGGTGATATTCATCACCGTGCCTCATTTGCATATCTTCTTGCGCAAGATTGCACAATGTGGAAGTAGCCCAGATGCAGCTTATGATGTTATTTTGTTCATAATGTCATATGAAATATCTGTACACATCTTCACTGTTTTGTTTCTTATTTCTAGTGTCTCTGTACACCTGGATGGACAGGGGAGTTCTGTCAATTTGTCAAAAATGCATGTTTAATTTACCCTGACAATTGCTACAATGGAGCTAACTGTATTGATGTGACCCAATCTAAAGAGCAACCGCATTTTCAATGCCTATGTCTTCGAGGCTTCACAGGTAAGGAGGGACTTAAAGTGCATGTAAAGATTGTCAATATAACACTGATCAGAAGTAATACATTTAATTTTGTTTCTTTATAATCAGAGCATAAGAATTGTGGATTTCACATCTTTAAAGTCAATGAAACCAGAAGCAATAATTTTATGCCATTTTGATAACTGAACATAAAGAATAAAGATATTCATGAGAGTGTATAAATTGGCTCTCACTCAAAACAAATTATGATATTGATTGTATTTGCATCATCTCTTTGATCCCTGAAATACCCATATCTGTTGTTATGTGATGAAACTTCCATGGACTGTAATAGATGCAAAATCTGTGTCTTAGCAATATCATTTACTCAAAAATTAAGGTAAGTTTAGCCCAATTTCCCTTTTATTCACCTTAGAATACTCTAATGCCCTTTTTAAGCTCTTACCCTTAGTTCTATCAAAGTAGAATCGCAGGATTTTGGACCTGAATCCTGGTGCACTGCCCAGTATATACTGATCGCCTATCATTCTGCATGTCTGACTGACTTTCGGTAGCCTGTGAGTCCTCCTGTTGGTAATCAGTGACAAATGCTAGATTGATAAACGTGCTTCATAAAACAAGACATCATTCTGGGTGTTGTGGATGAGATTTAAATCCAGCTAGCAGTTTAATGCTAAAGAAGATCATTTCAATGGATACAATTTAAATTAGATAGTGTAACAGGATTCTGACAGCACAAATTGGAGCTGGGGTATCACTGTGACTCCTTAGCCTGGGCTGTCTCACAACACTTTGCTAGGCCATGTATACATTAGGAAACTATTTCGAAATTACTATAATCAACTTAAGAACTCCCGATTTAATCAGTTTGAACTAGTGTGTCTTCACTATGGGGAAGCATTGAAATTAGTCCAAGGCTGGGTCCATTAATGCAGACGTGCTACCTAAGACTTAGGGTATGTCTGCACTGCATTCCTCTTTTGAGAGAGGAATGCAAATGCAGACAAACGAAACTGCAAATGAAGCGCGGATTTGAATGTCCCGTGCTTCATTTGCATAATTGCGTCCGGCCGCTATTTCAAAATACCCTATTTCGAGATAAAAAAATGCTGTTTAGATGCGGTTATTTTGAGAAAAAACCCTTCTTTTGAAATAACCCTTAAACCTCAAAGGAGGTTCCTTTCAAAAGAGGAATGTAATGTAGACATACCCATAGAGCCCCAGGAAGCACTCTGCTCGGCTTGTGCTAGAATGTTATTTCAAAATTACTATTTCGGAATTAGCATTACTCCTCATAAAAAGCAGGAGTACAGAGTTTGAATTCTGTGGCCTATTACTTTGAAATAATGGGCTTGGTAGTGTGGATGCACCACGTATAAATTCAAACTTGGAGGGGTTATTTCAGAATTATGTCCTTATATAGATCACGGCCTAGTGACAAGCAGCAACTCCCTCCAGGTGCTGTTATCGTTTACCATAACAGTATGTGGAGCCCCATGTCCAGCTAAATTGCATGAATGAATACTCACTGAGGCATTTATAACTGAGACAGAGAATAGCATCAACAAATCTCCGAACTCCCAGCCCTTGCACACTAGAACTGTATTGTCTATGTCTGGTCAGAAGCTTAACCACAGCAGCACCATTTCAGATTTGTAGGATGGGGGCAGCTTTAACTATGATTGCATTGCCGGGGCCATTTAAGCAACTCAGGGCACCTGGTTTTTTTCTTTTGGTTTGGTTTGGTTTTGGTTTGGTTTGGGGTTTTTTTTGCAGGTAATAACTCAGAAATTAGCTGACAGGAACACTGTTCCTAATTCTTATATAAAGAAAGGGGAAAAAGTAACAAACACCAAGTTTAATTGTAAATTTAGAACAAAATTTTTCCAATCCCAAATTCTTGAGGTGCAAGTTTGGAGCCTTAACACATATCAGAAACTCAAGTTTGATACTTTATATACTATCTTTAGTAGAGATAAATAAAATCACCTTACCCCTGCAATTACTGTTGTTTTTAAAATGTCTTATGCCTAAATTATGAAGAGGAAAGAAGAATGAAGTAGCTAATTTCTTCCAGCAATGTATAAAAGTAAATAAATTACTGAAAGAAAAAACAGCAAATAAAAAACCCAACACTCTGGGGTATGAGCTAAAGCAATGGATAACACCATGGTCTCATCTTGGCAAAATTGTCAACGACCTTACTGATATCCAGATATTGTGAAGTTTCATGTTCAGAGTCTGAATTACCAAATTACCAAATTACTTAAGCATCTCCCATTGTGGGTCTATAATAGTCCTTCACGCTTTTGAGCACAAAATCTATTTATTTAAACAATTTTTTATTAACACATCAGTCTATATCTGTAAAAAGAACCACTATGAGTATAATTAAATGCTGGGTGTTAGCAGCATATATCTATACAAACACATTTTGTCAGCCAAATCTTAGCTTGAGTTTATGTGCACTGAGAAGTTTATGCAAATATTTATTAATAAATACAAAGGATTGGAAGACCATTCCCAGTGTGTTGCTGTAAGGATTTGAGAGAGTAAAAGTCACCTCCATGCAATTCATTGAAGGTAATCAAGTTTATGAGACTGCCACCATCTGAAATAATCAAAAAATAAGTACAGAGGAGTTAAGATCACTTACCAGTTGGAAGAGAAGGACATACAGCACAGAAGACACACAGCTATAAAATGACTAGCTGCTTAGAGCAGCATTTGTATCTGCACATGTAAAAAAAATGAAAATAAAAAAAACAGCTCCTCAAAAAGGTGATCTAGGAAAAAGTCCTAGAATTGAAAATTGAGGAATCAACATTTGAGTTTCACAGTTTATACTTGGAAATCTGACACAAAGCCCATTGTTAGAAAATGTTATGTGTAGTCAAGATGTTTATACATCTACACATTATGATCTGACTCTCCAAGGTTTATTTTGTTTAAAAAAAATTAAGTGTTTTAATCGAAGCTCTAGGTGCTAAGGACCCCCTGAAAAATCATGCAGCTTATTTAAATGCCTAAATATGGCAGCTATATTTTGAATTTTAGGTCACTGATATAAAAGGGAAATCCAAAACCTGTGAGAAGAACATTCATTTTTTGCTTTTTTTTTCCTCTTCTTTTAAGAAGCCTTTATGACATGCTTTATGTAATGCTTGGAGTGGCTTATAGAAATGCTAGAAGACTGGTTTTAAGCACACATGTGGAAACATAGAGGGAGGATGAGCCTACCTTGGAAACTCTTGGGAGTTTCCAACTCTGATACACACTTCTTGTGTGACTTGGACAAATCACCTAGCCTATCTGTGCCTCAGTTCCCCATCTGTAAAGTGGGGATAATTGCATTTCCCTATCTCACAGGGAAAGCTTTTGGTACACCGGGGTTCTGACCATCCCTCCATTTCCCAATAAGCTCGCTGTGTACTGCTCTACTATTCTCAGTGTATTTCAGGAACTCAGTGCAACCTCCATGATCATCTCTCTCATACCAAGTATTCTGTGTGTCTCTTCTCTTTCCCATACCAGAGGCTATCTGTGTGCTGCCTCTTCCGTGCATTCCAGGCCCCTCCCCTTTTCCCCTTCATCCATGGCAGGCATTCCCACCATTCTTTTTTTTTTTCTTTTCTGTCTGGGAGATCAGTCACTCAGGCTCTGTCTAGACTGCAGGCTTCTATCGGAAGAAGCTTTTCGGGAAGAGATCTTCCGGAAAAACTTCTTCCGAAAGAGAGCATCCACACTGCCAAAGCACATTGAAAAAATGATCTGCTTTTTCGAAAGATAGTGCCCATATTGATTGGATGCTATCTTGCATATAAGGCCACCTGGAACCAGTTCAGCCAGGGCTTTAGGTCACCAGTTGCTTTCCGAGTGCTGGTGCCAAAGCCTAGCAGAAACACGCGCTTCAAGGGACCCTTCTGGACAGCCGTTTCTCTGCTTCTGCTGCATGCTTGCCTCCCTCTGGTTCACCCGGCTTTTTTGGATGCCACAGCTTTTTTGTTTGTGCCATGGAGCCAGAGCTGCCCCTGGGTATGTGATGGCCCCACATGGCTATGCTGCAGTTTCTGCAGCAGTTTGTGCAGGCTGCCTTCCTGGCCCTGCACGAGCTTGACTCCAAGCTCATTCCAGAGACCTTCTCCCAGTGTGTGGGAGCAAGACCCGTGCAACCGCACCCCACAGTGTAGAGGTGTTTTTGGAGGTGGGATAACAGTTCTGACTGGTGTGACCAGCTGGTCATGGAGCAGTGGGATGACCAGCAGTGGCTCCAAAACTTCAGTATGTGGAAGGTCACCTTTTTGGAGCTGTGTGCCTGGCTCGCTCCTGTCCTCGTCACAGGACAGGTCCAGGACAGGACACCCACCTGTGGCCCACCATCACCCTGGAGAAGCGGGTCGCAATCACCATCTAGAAGCTCGCCATCCCAGACAGCTATCAGTTCAGCATGGGGAAGTCCACTGTCAGGGCCCTCCTCATGGAGGTAAGGCACTCTTGGGATGCAGTCCCTACAGAGGAGGGAGAGAGTCCTGGAAAAGGGGACCATCAGGAAAAGGGGGGTTGGGCGGCAGGAGAGTCCTGGGAGTGGGGGGGAAGCCCTGACCCCGGGGGGTTGTGTCATTCTGCCTTCACACAGTCCTGGTGCTGGGGGGTGGCCTCATAGGGAGTGGCTCCAGGGGTTTTGAGAGGGGGGAAGGGAGGAGAGGGGGGCTTTCCCAAGGGCTCAGGCATTCCCTCTCATTCTCTGTTTTATGTTTTTTGGTCTCCTTCTGCAGGTGGTGAGGGCCATCAACTCCATTCTGCTGTGCAGGATCATCTGCCTGGGAGACCTGGACCCAATCATCATAGGATTTGCTGCCCTGGGGTTCCCAAACTGCACCGGAGCCATAGATGGGACCCACATCCCGATCTGAGCTCCAAAACATCAAGCAACCCAGGATATTAATAGGAAGGGCTACTTTTCAGTGGTGCTGCAGGCCCTGGTCGACCACTGTGGACAGTTTACAGACATTTTTATTGGGTGGTTGGGCAGGGCACACAATGCCTGCATGTTTCATAACTCCAGCCTCGACAGCAAGCTGGAGGTGGGCTCATTCTTCCCTGCCATGATTTGCGGTTGGGGATGTGCAGATGCCACTGTGCATTATGGGGGATGCTGCTTAACCCCTGATGCTGTGGTTAATGAAACCCTACACTGGCCACCTGGACCCCAGTAGGGACCAATTTAACTCCCACCTCAGCTGGATGAGGAGCCAGGTAGAGTGCGCCTTAAGCTGCCTCAAGGCATGGTCCAGGTGCCTCCTGACCCACCTCAGTGTGGGGGAGCACAACATCCCTGAGGTGGTTGTGGCATGTTGTATCCTCCACAACATTGTGGAGAGGAAGGAGGAGGTCTTCCTCCCAGGGTGGGGGCAGAGGTCAGTCACGAGGAGAGACCCTTTGAGCAGCCACAGACAGCTGCCATCCACCAGGCCCATCAAACTGGGGTGCACATCTGGGAGGCCCTGAGGGAGAGTTTCTGTGAAGGACCCCAGTAACACTCCCCAGGGCCTCCCCACTAGGGGACTCTCCTTGCTCCATTATCACTTTCCCACCACAATCTCTCCCTCCTCTCCCTCCCTGACCTCTGAATAAACACACCTGTTTGGATTTCAACACAATGAACTTTGTATTTATCTTTCAAAAAATATAACTGGAGAAGGGGGCTCCTAACTTGGAGGGGGAGGAGGGCTCCTAACCTAGAAGGGGAGGGGAGCACAGGGCTGGGAGTGGCTTGGGGGGCAACTGGATGTGCTGCCTCGGGTGTGAGGACCTCGTCAAACTTGGGGTTTGGTGGCTTTGTGGACCAAAGGGGTTGGGCGGGGGGGGCTAGAGTGGGGTCAGGGATGGCAGGGGGGCAGCCAGGAGGAGACACGGGCATTGCTTGAGGATGGGGCATGGACATTTTTTGTGGCAGGACACAGGCATAGCAGTGGGAGGGAGCAGAGGCATCATTTGGGGGGCAGGGGTAGAGGGAATGGGCATAGCAGGCAGGACAGGAGGGTGGTAGGAAGGAGCAGTGACAGCAGCTGGGTATGCCATCATTTCCCGCATGATGGCACACATGTTATTGTCCTGTCACACAAACTGGTCCCACATGCGGGTTCACCAGTCTGCATCCTCCTGGACCTTCTGCACCAGGGTCTGCTGAATGTCATGCAGGATGCCCACATACTGTCTCATCAGCTCCTCCTGCACCCTGGAGCACTTTTGGGTCCCCTGGGATCAGGCAGCTGGCACGGGTGGCGTGTCTCATCCCTCAGTCTCAACTGGTCTGGCTGTGGAGAATACAAAGAGGGAGAGGCAATCAGTCAACCATGTGTACACTGTCCCTGAGGTTGTGCCCTTTTCTGTGAGCAACGACCAACAGCCCTCGGGCTAGAGGATGGGGGAGGTCCCAGGAGCAAGGCCATGTGTGGTCTGCACAGTAGGCCCTGCCTCCCAGGGACCCCGAGGTGCCCAGGGAACCATGCTGCCTGCTCCTCCCCGCCATGGACAAGCAGGCAAGGGAAGTGCCCGGCCACTGTGGGATTCCACGGGCAGCAGAGGAGCTGGGAGTAGCCTGGCCCTCCCTGGGGCGCACACACACACCTGCACCTCGCAGCACTGTCTGTGGGAGTAGATGGTGCCTTACATGCATAGGCATGTCCATGTGCTGTGTGTGGCACTCCTGGTGTGTATGGGGCTGTGCCTGCACCCTTGTGGCAGCCTGCTTCCAGCCATGACAGGTGGTGGGAGGGTGTTCCCCACCACCACCCCCAGGGGCCAGACGTGTGTGGCCTCCCCTGAGCCTGGGTGCAGGAGCCTGGGCTGGCTCAGGGGCTTCCTGCTGAGTCCACGTGGCACACAATGATGCTGCACGTGGTTCCACATGCACAAGCAGGCCGACCGAAACTTGCACCCCACTCCCTCTGCTCCCACCCTGTGTGTGTGACAAACTGAGAGCACTCACCTGAAGATCCCTCCCCAGCATCAGACTATGCCTGGGAGATGTCCTGGATCACAGCTACTGGCTCCAAGGACAGCATGATGGTGGCCGTGTCACCATCCTCCTCCTGCTGTCCCTCCTCCTCCTCCTCTACCATGACCTCCGGCTGGGTGACGACAGGCATGTCAAGGCCAGACTCCACCACGATGGGAAGGAAAAAAGCTTCCCCACCCTCCGCAGGATCTGGTGGCCCTCTGCGTAGTAGGAGCAGGTGTGGGGTTCTGCCCCGGAGTGTGAGCTGCGCTCTCTGGCCCTCAAGTATCCCTGGCAGAGCTCTTTCACCTTACTCTGGGCCTGTTCTAAGGTCTGGGGTGGGTATCCATGCTCTGCGAGGGACTTGGCCATCTGGCCATAAATGTCTGCATTCCGGTGCTTGGAGCGAAGATCCCGTAGTGTCTCCTCCTCGCCCCATAGCTCCAGGAGGGACAGGATCTCCACTCCAGACCATGAGGGTGCCCGCTGCTTGGTCCCCCTTGGTGGGTCCTGGGAGCCCTGGTGCTGCTCCCCGTGAGGGCCAGGAGGGTCTCAGAGGGCTTGTGGCTCAGCCATGGGTTAGCAGGCCTGTGGCAGGGAGAGCCGCATGGTCAGGATGCTGCTCCAAGGCCGGCTTCCTGCCACAAAATTTGTCCAGGGTGTTTGAATCTTTAAGAGGGGCCCGGAGACAAGAACTATCGAGGTGTGATTATTTTGGACAGAGTGGCCACGAGGGCACCTGTGTTATTTCCTGGAGGCCTCTTCTTTTGAAAGAAAACCCTGTTCCCCATCCACACACACCTTTTTCCGAAAGAGCTCTTTCAAAATAGGCATTCTTCCTTGTAGAAGGAGGATTAGCACTGTTGGAAAACCCCCTCTGTTATTTCGATTTTTTTTTCAAAAGAATGTGATTGCAGTTTAGACGTAATTGAAGGGTTTTTTTCAGAAAAACAGCTGTTTTTCCGAAAAAAAACCCCCTCTGTAATGTAGACATAGCCTCAGGGTATCAACATTTTCAAACAGTATTGGAAGGAACAGCAGAACTGAGAATGGTATGGTGTTATGCTGTAAAGTGTTAATGGATGCCATCAATCAGTTATTTGATCTATGGGCAATTACACACTCAGTTGAAGCTGGTGGGTCTTCTAACAAAATGTAAGAGGTTCCATGTTTCCCTGTTATTCACTCTCAGTTTTCATCAAAAGCAATAATGTTGTATCCTTTTTCTAAATGTTAGACTGTCCAATGATAGAAAGAGAGAAAGAGAGAGAGAGAGAGAGAGAGAGAGAGAGAGTCAGACTTTACTTTGCGTGGCCTATCTAAAGAATGTGAGGCACTCAGATACTAAGGTAACAATTCTATAAGTATAAATGATAGGTGGAAGCAGTCCATTATTACCTCACACTTGAAACAAAGTTTATTCTGTTACAAAAAAGTTTAAAATTACCATTTTAGCCATGCAGACATATTATTTTAGCCTCTTCTGGTGCAAGAATGTGCACAATACACTTATTGTTCCATAAGAAACCACTGAACCCCAAGGAACATTTGTCCTGTTATATGCAGATGTTTGGGATACTTAGAGAATTCATTTAATCAGAACATATCCTTTGCCATGACTTCTCTCTGCCCTGTGCCATCCAGTTTTGTGTCTATGTTGGTTGGCTACAGTACCCATGCGAGGCTGAAGTGAAATTACAGACTCTTTTACTGCTGCAGTAACCTCTAAGCAGACTTTCTGTTTCCAAATGTCCTGTGCCCTGAGTTACGCCTGCAGAGGAGGAAGGACATACCAGCATAAACCAAGGATGAATCTAACCCCTTGAGTTCCATAAAGTACTTTAAATATTCTTCATAAAACCTTCCCTGGCAAATCACTTCCAGTTACTTGGCTATCAGCACAGTCCTATGAATAGAAAACTGTCTGAGTTGGACCATTAACCTAGAGCAATGATAAATAGCAATGCATCAAGTTGGGGGCACATGTCCAGTGGGGTGCCACAGGGATCAATGCTAGTTCCAGTGTTGTTTAACATCTTCATTAATGATCTGGAAGCAGGATTAAACAACACATTAATCACATTCAGCGATTATACCAGACTGGGAGATGTTTCAAGTACTATTGAGGACAGAGATACAATACAAGAGGTCTAGAGAGGCTAAATTAATTAACAGGAATTTTTATTAAAAAAGTCATCTTGGAAAGAGAGACAGCAAGCTAATATAACCATGCAAAAAATAGAACAGAACAATTGAGTAGGAGGGAGATTCTCAGAAAACAGACATGTTACAGCCAGAGCTGAGAGTAGAGAGCAAGGTTTGAAGGATGTGCAAGATATAGGTACTATTTTGAACTATTATGGGGTTCAATAAAGAACTAGCAAAATTCATGGAGTCTACGTCCATCAGTGGCTATTAGGCAGGTTGGGCAAGAATAATGTCCCTAGCCTCAGTTTGTCATAAACTGGGAATGGGTTCCAGGGGATGGATCACTTGATGATTACCTATTCTATTCATTCTCTCTGGGCACCTGTCATTAGCCACTGTGAGAAGACATGATACTCAGCTAGATGGAGCTTTGATCTGACCCAGTATGTCTGTTCTTATGTTCCTATGTTAGCTGTTACAAGATATGACTTTGCAGTGCAATTCTGAGAGTGATTTGGTTCTGGATATACACAGGCATTATGGCACTGCTGAAATCACACTTAGGATATGTTTACTAGTCTGAGACCTTAAGGCCATGTCTACTCTATGCGGAAGATCAATACTGCCGTGGTCAAACTTTTGAGGTTCGATTTACTGGGTCTAGTGAAGACTCACTAAATTGAACTGAGAGGGCACCCCCATTGATGCCTGTACTCCTGCTCCTTATGAGGAGTAAGGGAAGATGATGGTGGCCTCCTGGTGTGCTCATGGTGGCCTCCTGCTGTGTGGATGGCATAGAAACTCAATTTAAGATACATCAACATAATTAACGTAGCTGGAGTTGCATATTTTAATTCGACCTTCTGCTATAGTGTAGGTCAGGTTTAAGAGAAGAAATAGTTCACAAAAATGGAGACTTTTCAGACATGACCAACAAAACAAACTGACTCATAAAAAAAACAACAAAAACAGAACCAGAAACCTTAAAAGAATGAACTGGGCCAGCACCACAGCTGGTGAAAATTAAAGTAGTCCTGTTAACTGGAGTGCAGATAGAGTGTATCACACCCGTGACAGGTGTGGCCAATTATATAGAGTGTTTTAGTGATAAACTATGGAAGTCATGTTAACCATCTACAAGGATTTAGAAGGTTTAACCTTCAAAGAAGAAAATAAATTGTTCAGGAAGTTACAAATATAACTAGGGATATTGGGTTGGATGGATTAGCAAAATTATGATGAAGAGAGGAACCCCACTGAGATTACATTCTCTCTTCACTTAGTGCTGCAGTCCAAAGTCCTTTTACAATCATTGGAACTGATCCTGTAATCTTTGATTACAGTGATATTTTTGTCTTTAGACAAGTAAAGAATTGTAGGACTTAGAACTTTTCTTAAGGAAGAATACCAAAATAGAAAGGCTGGCATTTGTAAGGAAAATAGTATGAACTATAGATGATACCAAATTATGTCTTATATATCTGTGACAGTGTTATGATTTTTATATGTTGGTGTAATTTTGCATTACATTAGCTTATGTAAACATACACCTGTAAATCCATAGTCATTTGTGTGATATAAATATTGAAGCAAACTATAGTGTCTTTAAGGATGCTGTGCCATGTATATTTATACATCACTGATGCAGTTTTTCTTTGAAATTTATTCATAAAGGCCAAATATACTCACTATGCAGTGCTTCAAATAGAGATCTGAAATGTGAACATATTCATAAATATCCAAACTCAGTTGGAACCCTTTGCTCCATTTTAAATACAGACAGAATAGTGGTATCATGTTTCACTTTGAAATATAGGGAGGGTGTTTTTAGAGTCTTCGGTTTTTCATGTTATTGCTGAATGCTGAAGAAAAGAGGTGTTTTTTCCTTAAACATAAAACATTCAGTAGGCTTAATTTTTCTAGTGGAAATCAAGACCCAAGAAAAAATAGTGACTTAACCTACTATATGTCACAGACTGTCTGGAGTTCCCACAAGTAAAACACTGAATTGTAAACCAACTCACCGTGTTTAGTCTTCAAGATTCTATCTGTTTTATTTCTAAAATTTTATATTTTTCCAGGCTGGTATAATATTTCCTATATTTTGTACAGTTTGTGTCTATCTTCTTGTCTAGATAAGTACTCTGGAATAATTTGCTGGAAAGGAACTGGTGTAGTTCCATGGTATACAAGAAAAACATGAACTTGAAGAGTTCATTTTCCCAGAGGAGCACTGCTCCAGAGAGATTCAGTCTACCCCAGATCTGAGTATTTATTTTGGAGATAAAAAGCAACAGTGACTCGGGGAAGAGGATTTGCTTCAGAATGTGAAGGGTGGAGAAAAGTGAAATCTTCCTAGGTATATTATGTTCTGGATACATTCCTTTCTGGCACTTCACAAATAGTCAAAATGGAATGTGGTTTGTGATGGGTTTGGCCATAGACATCTCCTTGAGACTGTCACTTGGGGCACGTCTACATAGCAGGGCTAAAGCCAAAATAAGCTACGCAACTTGAGCTACATCAATTGAGTAGCTAAAGTCGAAATAGCTTATTTTGGCTTTTGGCACTGTTTACACAGCAGGAAGTCAGAGAAAGAGCTCTTTTCCTCTGACTTCCCTCACTCCTCATCAAACGAGGGTTACGGGAGTCAGAGTAAGAAGTCCTCCAACTCCACATTATTCTGACATTATGTTGAAATAACTGTTTGTAGTGTATGTTATTTCGGAATAACATTAGTTATTCTGAAATAATATGGCTGTGTAGATGTGCCCTTGATGTGCTGAATATACCACTGAGACTGCTCGAAGGCACCCCATCAACCTATCCTGATGAGCCAGAACTTCTCCCCCAGCAATGACATAGAGACATACACAGCCCACAGCAGAGTAACAGACACTAAGATCAGATCAGCTCTCAGCTCTGGGTAGGCTCAATCTAAAGGTACTTGTCACAGCAACTAGGTGCAAAGACTAAATGGAACCATTAACCCCAATAAATCTGCCTTACTCTGTATACAGTTTCTATATAGAAAGCTCATAACTTGTTTGCCTCCTTTATCAATGAAAGAGACATGCATAGCTGTTTGCCAACCCCTGGTAACAATTATTTACACTAGGTTTATTGATAAACAAAAGGGATTTTAAAGTACAAAAAGTAGGGTTCAAGTGGTTGCAGAAAAATCATAGATGAAAGTATAATGTAAGATATAAGCTCAGGCCTGGCCAAAGAGTTTGCAAGGCCCAAGGCAGCATGCTATAGATGGCTGCGCTGTGCACCGGGCACCTCCCAGCCAGGGCAGCAAGCAAGTGACTGGGTAGACAGGTGCCAGGCAGCACGGGGCCCTGATGGCACAGGCCCCAAGGCAACCACCTTGCTCGGCTTACCCTAAGGACTGGCTTGTATAAGTCATTTGGCAAAATAAAACAAAACATGTCACTCTAAGCTTAATATATTAGGAGAACTTGTTAGAAATCATAATTTTCTCACCCTAGTTCTTATTTCAGGCAAATGCCTTCTCAGGTCAGAGATGTCTTTTCTGACCTAGGTCCAGTAGTTCTCCTTTATCCCTTCAGTCCAGACATTTGTCTTCAGGTGTTTTCAAATATCCTCATGGGTTGAGGGGGTAGTTCATAAAGCCACCTGCACACAATCATTGTTTATATCCCTTGCCTTATGTGCAATTTCCCTGCAGCAGAAAGCCTCTGATCAATGCCCGAAAGCTTCTGTAGACAGGTACAAAATTCAAGATGGATTATAGCATCAGGTGACACGGACACATGTCTTTGTAGCATGCCTACAGGAAGATAGTTCTCTTGCTAATGAGCTATTAACTCTGTCTATGGCTTCTTCATTGTTGTTCCTGATGGGCTGGAAATAGGTTTCTGACCAGTGCATACCTATCATCTTACACAGTGAATCAATACAGATGTTTGCTATTAGTGGCTGCAGTCTAGCAAAGACTTATACAAGTGCTCAACTTTGCACAAAATGAGGAGTCCTATTGACAAAAAAATTCAAAGAATGGATCTTAAGTTGGGCTCTTAAATCCATATACAGGCATGTATAGGTGGAATTTTTAAAAAACACCTTATAGACCCTATTGCAATCATTATACATATTAGTGTCATGCACAACAAACAAACCTGTCTGGAAACAGATCTGAGTTTTTAGTTACTCAGAGTTTGGGATCTCTTGGATCTGGGGATTTGGTTGGTGCTCAATTCTAATATTAAATAGCAATAATAATAATGACTAAAAAAAGATTAAGACAATAAACTAATCTGATAATAAATCAAGACTTGGTATCAAGAAACCTCCTGAGTATTGAAAGATTTATTTTTCTCCTGAAAAAAAAAAAACCACCCTGAAGCAGAACTTTAAATTCTAGCTGGCAAGTTTGCATGGGATGCAATTAATTTTTACCAGCAGTAAGATTATTTTAATTAAAGGATTTTTCTACTTGCTAAATGAAGTGTCTAACACGCCCAATCAATTCCTGCCAATATGATTGCTCTACACAAAAGGAAAGATAGTATTTAATTAGAGGAAGCTTCTTCAAGGACAATTGGTCTACTGTGCATAACTTGAGAAAGAGCTGACATGGACTGTTTCTTCTGAGTGTCATAATCTGTGTTAGTTCTGTGTATTATTATGTATAAATTGTATCCAATGTCACTGTAGAGAATAACTTGTACAGCAAAAGAAAGCATAAATTGTAGGATGAAATCAAAAGTAGAAAAGACGTGGTTTAGAATATGTTTAAACTATTAACTAAAGAACATCTGTGTCTAATTTTATCCTTTTTTATCCTTTCTCTTTAACCACATGATTAGTAGTACAACACAGAGATACTTTTTTGAGTTAATTAGCCAACATGTAGTTTATGTATAAGCAAATATCAATCCAATTTCAATTAAGAAAATACTGTTAAGTGTTGGCACTGATGAGCTGTCAAAGCTAATTCATTATACAATTAAAATAAAGTGCATGACCAATAGTTAATGAAGGCAGTTGTGTACAGTGACTGAAGGCCCAGCAACAGACAATACAAACCTTAAAACATATTTGCATAATTTCATGCAAGTGAGTCAAATTTAAAATATCCATTACTTGCCCTGAGCTTCCAATAGGAAGTAAAAAAAAAATCACATTTTGAGCAGGAAGACTTGCTAGTTGTTTTTTTCATTCATTCAGACAAACATAAGAATATAAGAACGGCCGTACTGGGTCAGACCAAAGGTCCATCTTGCCCAGTAGCCTGTCTGCCGACAGTGGCCAGCACCAGGTGGCCAGTACCAGATACCAGATTTGTCTCGTGCCATCCCTCTCCAGCCTCTGACAAACAGAGGCCAGGGACACCATTTCTATCCCTGGGCTAATAGCTTTTTATGGATCTAACCTCCATGAAATTATCTAGCTTCTCTTTAAATTCTGTTATAGTCCTAGCCTTCACAGCCTCCTCTGGCAAGGAGTTCCACAGGTTGACTACATGCTGTGTGAAGAAGAACAAACAAATAAACACCTTAGACAATACTGTAAGGGTATGTCTGCACTGCAAAGTTAATTCGAAATAACAGCTGTTATTTCGAATTAACTTTAATAGCATCTATACATGCAAACCGCTATTTCGAAATTAATTCAAAATAGCGGAGTGCTTAATTTGAATTTGGTAAACCTCATTCTACGAGGAGTAATGCCAAATTGGAAATAGCTATTTCGAATTAAGTGCTATGTAGACATTTAATTCAAAATAGGGGACCTCCAGCCCTTCCCAGGGACCCCTGGTGGCCACTCTGGGCACAACCAGGAAAACTTGCTCTCCTCTACCCCAGCCCCGGAGCCATTAAAGAGGTAGACGCTGGTCACAGTGCCTGTGCCAGCTCCAAGCCTGTAACCCAGAGCCAGCAGTGGCCACCGGGGCCCCTGACCCAGTGGCCCCAAAACATGAGCCAGCAAGCCACTGGCAGTCAGCCCTCCACCGCTCCCCAGGAGCAGTCTGCCAGCTCCCAGGAGCCTTCCAGGGCCCGAAGAAGGTGAGCACCTTCTTGGTCCAGGGTGGAGATCATGGACCTTTTTCAGGTTGGGGGGGGGGATGCTCCCAACGTCCACGATCCCCGCACTAGATGAAGGACTGAGGCCATCTGTGGCAGGAAAGCTGCCAGTCTGGCCACCAAAGGCCACACGCGAACCCAGGAGCAAGTTTGCATGATAATCAAGTTGGTCCGGCAAGACCCCCAACCCTGAGCCCTGAGCTTCCCCTCCCCCTTCTTACCCTTGCTTCCCCCTTCCAGCTCCCTCCTCCAAGTTTTCCCTTCCTCTCTCCTGCCACCCTTCCCCGGTCTCCCCAGAGGTTCACCCCCCCCCCAGTTTTGTTCAATAAACCCAGTTTCTATTTTTGAACATACGTGTCTTTTATTTGACATCAGGAAGGGGGGCTAGGGAGGGGTAAGTGGAAGGACATGAGGGAGGAATGGGGCACGAGCCCCCAGTGGGAAGGACTGGGGAGGCTCTGAGGGCTCCTCAGGGTGGACGCTCTCCTGCAGGGCCTCCTGGATCCTGACAGCCCCCCGATGGACCCCCCCGGATGGCAGCCTGCAGCAAGTGCAGCCGGGCTGATGGCAATGACCCCACGAGATGCACCGGCGTGCCCAGGGGCATCTCTGGCTCCATGTGGCCGAGTGCTGTGGTGTCACGAGTGGGGGCACTCAGGGCACTCCAAGACAGGACTGCTTTGCTGTCTCTCATCGAGGTAGACAAGCAAGCGGGGAACCCTGAGAACTGTCTGTCCAGGGTGGGGGTAGGGTCCCTTTAAGCATGGAGCTCAGTTAGCCTCAGGCAGCAGCCCCACACACGAAGTCCTAACCTGATGCCCTGCCGGCACTGGTTCCGGCCAGCCTTAACTTCGGTTCAGGGTCCACTCAGTGTGGATGCGCTATTTCGAAATAGCAAAACACTATTTCAAAATGGATTTTGTGTATAGATGTGTTATTTTGAATTAGCTTAATTCGAATTAACTATTTCGAATTAAGTTAACTCGAATTAACACTGTAATGTAGACATACCCTAAGATAGCATCTGCATGTGTAGATTGGCCCTTTACAAATGTTTTCTTTAAAAATGATGGTTACTTTTTTATTGTTAGATCTCCTCTGACAGGATAGAGGAATCCAGTTAAAACTTTAAACCTTGACCACTTGGTTATGGAGTCACTTGTACTCTCTCTCGGTTCCTGTACACATTTAATTGTTTATATAAAATGAAACAACTACCACAGAAGAAATTGTGAGAGATCTGCCCTGGAGTAGCCTCTTGGCTAGGGCACTTTCCTGGGAGAACAGTGCCTATCTTATTGCCACATCAGGCAGAAGAAGGAATTAAATTCAGACCTCCTACATCCTGGATGAGTGCTCTGACCAATGGACTAAATTAAGGGTGGGCACCCCTTCCTCTTTATTATTTTTGTCTTGAGAAAGGGCAGACCTGATTTAGGCATCTAACTAGAGGAGAAAAGTTCACAGCTCTGAATCATGAGTGGACATAAGTACCTATTTCTCTTTGAGGGATACAATTGCTCGGTTGGGTGGATCTGTGCTTTATTCTTAGGTACCTAATACCCTCCATAAATTAAAAAGGATAACTAGAAGGCTGTGAATTCAGCATTACAACACTATCATTACAAGACCTAATCCCTTTTGTGAATCTAGACTTTAGTGAGTAAGTTGTCTATACCCCATAGACAAGTATTATCGCCAGCTTTTCTTTTCCCCTCCCTTTACACAGTGACACATGGGCTGATCTAAGAAGAGCTGTCTGACTGAAAAAGGGAGAAGAATGCCTGTGGTGAAGTGTTGTAGTAATATAAAGAGGGAAATAGTTAAAGGGATTAGCATAAACCAGTGAATGCCAAACATGGCACAGTGTTAAACAATATTTAGTTTTGGGTAGGCAGAGACCTGAGCCTGCTTAGATCCATGTTGAACACACCATTAAAAACATTGTAACCTTTTATTAGAAACACAGTAAAGAAAGAGGAAAAAGTTAAAGCATTTGGAGTATAAGATATTAAATAAGGCTTTCATGTTAAAATCTTTCTTATTCTTTTCTCTTCAGCAAGAGAGAGAGTTAGAGGGAAACCGCCATCCCCTTCTTTGACAGTCTCTTAGTTTAGGGATGGGTAGTAAGTGATGGCTGCCCCAGCGAGCTCCCACTGGCTGTGAATGGTACACACACACACACACAAAAGGCAAAAAACCCATTAAAAATAGAGAAATTGCAAATAGAAAATCAGAAAATATAATAATTGAAAATATTTAGCATTGAAAGATCTTTTGGTCCTGATAGTTTCAAATTTATTTAAAAGTTGATGTGGTAGCACTCCTAAGTTAAGCTGCTATTCAAGATTTTATTTCAGTAAAAGACTGTATTCGCAACTTAACCTTAAACAATGTTAACGATTTATTTTAACACTTTTGTTTTCCCCCCAAAATATACCTTTTTATTAACACTTTAAAATTATTACCAGTCACAGAATTGAAAAACTGCAAATAAAAATGCACAAAGCACTTGTTAAAAGACATACAATAGAATTTAAAATAAATAATATTCTTTCTTCTAAATCAGCCCATCTGCTTAAAAAGGGCCTCCAAAAAAGAGGCATAAAAGAGCATCAAGATTTCATTTTTCCTGCAAATGCCTAGTGCACATCTAAGTTCTATAATAATAATAAATAAAACCAACCATCTCAATGTCTGTCCCCCAAGAAAAGTAACCGGTTTCCTTTTCAGCAGAAATGTAGGCTTTTTTTTTCTTTAAATGTAGGTAATTTTTCCTATATCACCACTGTGATTGCTACTTTGCCAAAAATAGACCAGAAGTTTGCTTAGTGCACTCATCCAAGTTGGTCATCCTCACATAGGCTTCACTAGACTTTCAAAAACTTATTTGAGGCTTCCTAAGTATAGAGTTTTAAAATGAAATGACTCTTATTGGTTCTGACTAACATTTTACAGTGATTAATATCTTGCTCTGTGAGTAGTCCCATTAAAATAAACTCAGATGTTTTTGCAGTAAGGTCCTATTTACTATGTGCAAAGGTGATCTAGTTAGGACCTTATTAAGGAAAGATAAGCTTTAAGGCCCTGTTTCAGCAAGGTAATCATGTACATGCCTAAATTTAAGCATTAGTGTAATGCTATCATTGTCAGTGTTTAAAATTACGAGTATGTTCAAATATATTGTTGAATAAGGGGCCTACAAATTGCTTGCTTTATTCAGGTCTCCCCATGAAGTAATTCCCCCAACTACTTTTTTTAATAATTGCAGCCTTTTATACCTTTCTGCTCTTTTTATGATCTTATATCTGTTATTTTCTGTGACTTACTGCTGCTCTTACCTCTTTCCACCTCTCTCCACTCCCTCTACATCAGCCAATAACTTCTCATTTTAAAAGTGTTAATTTCAAAGCAGCTCTCTTAGGGTATGTGTACACTACATCACTAATTTGAACTAACTTAGTTTGAATTAGTTAATTCGAACTAAGCTAATTCAAATTAGTGCATCTAGACCTAAAAACTAATTCGAATTAGCATTTTGCTAATTCGAACTAGCATGTCCACATTGAATGGACCCTGCAGTGAAGTTAAGGCTGGCCGGAACCAGTGCCGGCAGGGCATCAGGTTAGGACTTAGAGCGTGGAGCTGCTGCCTCAGGCTAGCCAAGGGCTGTGCTTAAAGGGACCCAACCCCCACCCCGGACAGACAGTTCTCAGGGTTCCCCGCTTGCTTGTCTACCTCGATGAGGGGCAGCAAAACAGTCCTGTCTTGGAGTGCCCTGAGTGCCCACACTCGGCATATCACAGCACTCAGCCATCAGCCCGGCTGCACTTGCTGCAGGCTGCCATCCGGGGGTGTCAATCAGGGGTCTGTCAGGATCCAGGAGGCCCTGCAGGAGAGCTTCCACTCCGAGGAGCCCGCAGAGCCACCCCAGTCCTCCCCATTGGGGGCTCGTGCCCCATTCTTCCCTCACCTCCTTCCACTTACCCCTCCCCAGCCCCCCTTCCTGATGTAAAAAATAAAGGACACATGTTCAAAAATAGAAACTCTCTTTATTTAACAAAACTGGGGGAGGGGGATTAACCTCTGGGGAGACTGGGAAAAGGAGGTGGGAGAGGGGAAGAGAGAGGGTGGGAGAGGGGAGGTGGAAACCTGGGAGGAGGGAGCTGGAAGGGGAAGCCAGGGGAAGAATGAGGAGGGGAAGTCTAAAACTATGGTACGCCATATCTTCAGTACTGTGTACAGATGTGGTCTCCTCACCTCAAAAAAGATATTTTGGCCTTGGAAAGGGTTCAGAAAAGGGCAACTACAATGATTAGGGGTTTGGAACAGGTCCCATATGAAGAAAGGCTAAAGAGACTGGGACTTTTCAGCTTAGAAAAGAGGAGACTGAGGGGGAATATGATAGAGGTCTATAAAAGCATGAGTGGTGTGGAGAGGGTGCATAAAGAAAAGTTCTTCATTAGTTCCCATAATAGAAGGACTAGAGGACACCAAATGAAATGAATGGACAGCAGGTTTAAAACTAATAAGCGAAAGTTCTTCTTCACACAGCACATAGTCAACCTGTGGAACTCCTTGCCACAGGAGGCTGTGAAGGCTAGAACTATAACAGAGTTTAAAGAGAAGTTAGATAAATTCATGGAGGTTGGGTCCATGGAGTGCTATTAGCCAGGGGGTAGGAACGGTGTCCGTGGCCTCTGTTTGTGGAAGGCTGGAGATGGATGGCATGAGACAAATCGCTTGGTCATTGTCTTCGGTCCATCCCCTCCGGGGTACCTGGTGGTGGCCGCTGTTGGCAGACAGGCGACTGGGCTACATGGACCTTTGGTCTCACCCAGTACGGCCGTTTTATGTTCTTATGTTCTAAGCTCAGGGCTCAGGGTCGGGGGTCTCACTGGACCAACTTGATTTTCATGCAAACCTGCTCCTGGGTTCGCATGTGGCCTTTGGTGGCCAGGCTGGCAACTATCCTGCCCTAGACGGCCGCATTCCTGTGCCTAGTGCGGAGGTCGTGGACGTTGGAGGCCTCCTCCAAACCTCGATGAGGTCCACGATCTCCGCACTAGACCAGGTGGGCGCCCACCTCTTGCGGCCCCGGGCAGGCTCCTGGGAGCCGCCAGCCTGGTCCTGGGAAGAGGCGGAGGGCTGGGTGGCAGCGGGTGGCTGGCTCATGCCGTACCAGGTGCAGGGTCTGTTGGCTGTGTGCTGGCAGGCTTGCAACTGGCATGAGCACTGTAGCCAGACCGTGCCCCTTTAAGGGCTCCGGGGCCGGGAGGGGGGCAGAACAGTTTCCCTGGTTTGGCCCAGAGTGGCCACCAGGGCAAGCTGGGAAGGGCTAGCCTCCAACTAGTTCGAATTAAGTGGCTACACAGCCCTTAATTCGAACTACTTAATTCGAACTAGGCATTAGTCCTTGTAGAATGAGGTTTACCTAGTTCGAATTAAGCACTCCCTAGTTCGAATTAAGTTCGAACTAGCGGTTTGTATGTATAGACGCTATGAAAGTTAATTTGAACTAACGGCTGTTAGTTCGAATTAACTTTGTAGTGTAGACATACCCTTATATCAATAGCAGCCAGTGTTACTCAATATTATTGAAAACCAGGCCTCTGGTTTTTTTATCCACTGAAATACGGGGTTTACATGCTTAACTACTAGCACATTAAAGTAGTCCACCCTCCAGGATTGTCCTGGGGTTTCTAGTAGGGGCTGAGAGCTATATAAGCCCATGCTGAACTTTTCAGGACTGAGGGCCCAGCTCCAGCAAAGATCAGAGCCAGGTCGCTCCCCTTCCCCATCTGCCATACCTCCCCCCCCAATTTGAAAGGGCACAGAGGCCCCTTCCACTACCACTGGCAGCGCAGTAGGGCTTGACTGGCTTCCTGCCCACTCTTGCTACGCTTACAGTTGCCAGCACATACCTGAGGCCACGGGCAGAGTGGGATGGTTTGTGTCTCCATGCAATTCCCCCACCTCAGTTGTCCCTGCATCCAATGTGAACTGTAGGGGTGATGCCTGACAGCCTGCTTAGGAGCCACTGCCAGAAGGGAGTGCCTCAATTACGCTCCACCTCCTCAAAACCATTCCCGTCCCCAAACTCCCTCCCAGATATTTCACTCGCACTCCTCCTGATCTGCAATCCCTTTCCCCAACCCTGAACTTGCACCCAGCACCAGACTTCATCCACACCCATGCCCTCCCAATTCAAATGCCCTCCCAGAGCCTTAGTCTGGTGGGAGCGGGAGGGACGTGAACCCATTCTGGGAACCACCAAAATATCTACAAACCTGCCAACCCTCATCTCCAGAGACAAAAGATTAACTTTTAATTAAAGCTTATGTCATGCGACCAAATCTCCATGAATACATCCAACTAAAATGGAAACTCTAAGGCACACAAGTGTGAAATTTTTGACCTTGGGATAAAGTATGATCATGCTAAATTCTGTTAAATTAGCAATGAGATCTGCCAAGATCAAACAATTTATTTATCATAAGTTTAGTGGATTGGTATTGTGATCTGCCAGTTCTCAGTAAAAGTGACTCCTGAATGAAAAATAATTTCACTTCTATGACTAAAACAAAGGGCTTTAGAAGTGGGGTAAAACTTCTAAACTACAGTCAAGATCAGAGTGCAAAAGATAATCAAAAAAGGAAAAATGTTATCCTCTCAGGGTATGTCTACACTACAGTGTTATTTTGAAATATCTTATTTCGAAATAGTTATTTAGAAATAGTTTATTTCGAAATAATGCGTCTACACACAAAATGCATTTCAAAATAGCATTTTTCTATTTCAAAATAGCGCATCCACACTGAGTGGACTCTGAATGGCAGAGCTGGCCAGAACCAGTTCCAGCAGGGCTCCAGGTCAGGACTTCCTGTGTGGGGCTGCTGCCTGAGGCTATCTGAGGTCTGTGCTAAAAGGGACCGCCCCCCCAGACAGCCAGTTCTCAGGTTTCCCTGCTTGCTTGCCTACCTCAATGAGGGACAGCAAAGCGTTTTGTCTCTGCATGCTCTGGTTGCCCTCACTCGGGACACCACAGCACTCAGCAACATGGAGCCAGAGCTGACCCTGGGCACTCTGGTGCTTCTCTTGGATGCGTTGCTGCGAGCCTGGCTGCACTTTCTGCAGGCTGCCATCTGGGAGGTCCATCGGGGGGAGGGTGGGCTGTCAGTATCCAGGAGGCCCTGCGGGAGAGCTTCCACCCTGAGGAGCAATAAGAGCCTCCCTGGTCTGACCCACTGGGGGCTTGTGCCTCATTCCTCCCTCACATCCTTCCACTTATTTCCCCCTTCCTGATGTCAAATAAAAGACACGTATTTTCATGAATACAAACTCTCTTTATTTAACAAAACTGGAGGGGAGGAAATGAAACTCTGGTGAGACTGGGGAAAGGAGGTGGGAGAGGGGAGAAGAGAGGGTGGGAGAGGGGAGAGGAAAACCTGGGAGGAGGGAGCTGGAAGGGGGAAGCAAAGGGAAGAAGGGGAAGGGGAAGCTCAGGGCTCAGGGTTGGGGGTCTCGCCGGACCAACTTGATTGCCATGCAAACCTGCTCCTGGGTTTGCATGTGGCCTTTGGTGGCCAGGCTGGCAGCTATCCTGCCATAGACGGCCTCATTCCTTCATCTAGTGCGGAAATCGTGGACGTTGGGAGCATTCCCCCCCCCCCCAACCTGAATAAGGTCCATGATCTCCACCCTGGACCAAGAAGGCGCCCGCCTTCTCCAGGCCCTGGCAGGCTCTTGGGAGCTGGCAGACTGCTCCTGGGGAGCGGTGGAGGGCTGGCTGCCAGTGGCTTGCTGGCTCATGTTTAGGGGCCACTGGGTCAGGGGCAGTGACTGCTTGCTCTGGGTTGGCAGGCTTGGAGCTTGCACAGGCACTGTGGCCAGAGTCTACCCCTTTAAGGGCTCCGGGGAGTGCGGGAGAGAGAGAAGTGTTCTTGGTTGAGGCTGGAGGACCCCTATTTCGAAATAAGTGTCTACACAGCACTTATTTCGAAATAGCTATTTAAAATTTGGCGTTATTCCTCCTAGAATGAGGTTTACCAAATTCGAAATAAGCGCACCGCTATTTCGAATTTATTTTGAAATAGTGGTTTGGCTGCGTAGATGCTAGGAAAGTTATTTCGAAATAAGGGCAGTTATTTCAATATAACTTTGCTGTGTAGACATACCCTCACAGTGCAAGTCATCATTAATTCTAGGCTAGGCCTACAAGTGGGTATCAGACCAATCATGAATCAGAACAGACCTATCTGACCTTTATCATGTATTTTAATATTTTGGTGTGGTTCAGCATGGACACTTACTATTTCTTGTCTCCTTGCCCTGTGTTCTCCCCCTTCCCCACTTGCTAATCAGTCATTCTCACAGTTGCGAAATGTCTCTGTAGGCAGCCCTATTCCCTAAAGAAAAATCCAAATCCTTCCTTCTTTCTTCCACTCTGAGGGTATGTCTACACTGCATTCCTCTTCCAAGAGAGGAATGCAAATGCAGCTGAATGAAATTGCAAATGAAGCACGGATTTGAATTTCCCACGCTTCATTTGCATAATCACGTCCGGGCGCTATTTTGAAATACCCTATTTTGAAAAAAGAAATGCTGACTAGACACGGTTATTTTGAAAGAAAACCCTTCTTTCGAAATTACCCTTACTCCTTTTAAAATGAGGTTTAAGGGTAATTTCAAAAGAAGGATTTTCTTTCGAAATAATTGTGTCTAGACAGCATTTCTTTTTTTGAAATAGGGTATTTTGAAATAGTGCCAGGATGCGATTATGCACAGGAAGCGCGGGAAATACAAATTCGCACTTCATTTGCAATTTCGTTCAGCTGCATTTCCATTCCTCTCTCAAAAGAAAGGAATGCAGTGCAGACATACCCTGATTCATGTGTGTGTGCACACACCCACACGTATGACTCTTTCAAACAAAGGTGTGTAGCATTTTTTTGTAGACCAAAGCTTGATTACCTGGTGAACTTAGAGGCTAATGGAAAATGTTTGTTTTTAACATGGTTTTTGACAGTGACAGTAGAAATTTGGTTCTTCTGAAGACCTTCAAAAAAGTGTCATCAAGCATTACTAGAGAACAAGCTTGTCTATGGCAGAATCCATTTGACTATCATTGCCAAAACTCTGAGGCTATGTCTACACTCGTGGCTTCTTGCACAAGTATGGCCAAGAACCCGCAGAGCGTCCACACTGCCTGCCCGCTCTTGCTCAAGGAAATTTACAGTACGGCGTGGTAAGACAGGGCTTCTTGCGCAAGAGCTACGCTCGTTTTTAACAGGTGTAAGCCCTCTTGCACAGGAGCTCTTGCGCAAGAGGACAGTGTGGACGCTCAGCAGGGATTTCTTGCGCAGGAAAGCCCTATGGCTAAAATGGCCACCAGAGCTTTCTTGCGCAAGAGAACATCCACACTGCCATGGGCGCTCTTGAACAAAAGCACAGCTCATACATGGCAGTGTGGATGTTTTCTTGTGCAAGACTTCTTGCACAAGAACTCTTGCTCAAGATTTTCTTGTGCAAGAAGACGCCAGTGTAGACATAGCCTGATTGTTTAGATTCTTAACACTCCTTTGGCTGGAACACAGTTTTCCTTTGAACATTTTATCTGACCCGGGCTGAACCTGGGTGCAATTCCAGCTGCAGACAAAGACTAAGCCTTGCAGTAGTAATTGTTATTCTGTAGTTGTTTCAGGGAATTCAAAAAAAAAATGCCACATAAACTTGATTATCCCAAATTCTAAATAATTATAACTAAGTTTATTAACTCTTGTCAATTCCAGAACAGATACCCGCATATATGGCTTAGTACTATATAAGATGTGCTCACAAATTTTTTGGCAAATCTTTTTTTATTACCATGTTGAAAAATGACCTTTTCTGTTAGGGATTTTTTTCTTTGAAATGTTCTAGTTTGACAAAAAACTGGGGGGGAAAAGGAAAGCAAATGGAAAATTCCAATGACAATTTACAAAAAAATCACCAAACAACCCGTTCCCCCCCACACACTTAATTTTCTTGAATATTTTCTTGAATATATTTACCATTTTTCAACCAGATCAGCTGTATAGATTTTTAAATGTTTTTTTATGGGTCGTTGGCAGAGTCACATAACACTTACTGTCCTTGAAAAGGCTCTTGTCGAACACGTTAAGGAAATCATCCTGTAGTATGTATGAGAGGCATATGAACAGTATTTTGGACAAAGCAATTGAGGAGAGAATAAGAAAACTTGCTGGAAAGAGAAAGTGTTGAAAAAAAAAAGACAGATTTGGTCAAGAGCTTATTTTCTAAGCCCAGATCACTAGCAAAGTCCTGGACCAAATGAAGAGGAAGGACAGATAATTTATGATAGTGTCAGGAGCCAAACTGGACTTTCCAGAATACTCAGCTGCATCATAACTCCTGGCTAATGCAGCAGACAACAAATTATTTAAAGGGTCTCATCTCAAAGTGACTTAGGTGAGAGAATTTGTAGCTAAAACAATGGTAAAAAAAAAAAGTTGTTTACAAAGACAGTTTCTAAAAGGCCTTGAATAATTTATTTGACTCTAAACAGAGAGATGGTATTTTTTGTGTGTGTCTTGTACTTGGGAGTGTAACTCTTCTTATAATTCATGTAACTGCAGGCATTAGGGGCCTCATCCAAAGTCCCCTGCAGTCAATATGAGTTTTTCAATTGATTTCCATAGGCTTTGAATCCAACACTAGATGAGGAAAAGAGGATACAATTTAGGAATTAGCATACTAAGGTTTATTTGCATGGGAATGTGACTGTGCTAAAGCTTACCTATACTTACATTATATAATTAGTAGGTTATATACATGCTTATCCACTGTGGAATATTTAGCAGCTAGTCATTTCTAATCCCAAAATAGTCATCTGCAACTCCTGCACTTTTTGGAGTATAAGGCAATAACGGCATCTTATCTTTTTAACTTAGATCCTAATCAGTATAATCCTATCATTAGCAAATCATTAGTATCACATTTTCCTTCTGTTTATCTCCGGGAATCCCTCCCATTGAGAAAAAAATATGGTATTATTAAGAGCACAGATTTTAACAGCATGCTGCTATTAAAATTAAATAAAGGAAAGAGATAAGATGCTGGAACTATGCTAAGAGTTTTGCAAACCATTTGAAAGAAACAAATGAAAAAGGAGACATCTACAGAAGAAAGGTTGTTTAAAAAATATCTCAAACCAGCTGCCAAAGGATAGCATTCTGGTATGAAAAATAAGTGCTTTTCACCTTTACAGATTTTATAATTCAATTATATTAATTTTAAAGAGTTCCTGTGATCAGCCTACATAAGTTTCCAGTAGGAAAATATCTTGGGGTATGTCTACACTGCCACCCTAGTTCGAACTAGGGTGGCTAATGTAGTCATTCGAACTTGTAAATGAAGCCTGGAATTAAAATATCTCGGGCTTTATTTGCATGTTCCCGGGTGCCACCATTTTTAAATGACCCGTAGTTCGAACTCCCTGCGCGCAGCTACACGTGGCACGGGCAAGGTAGTTTGAACTAAAGCCCCTTATTCGAACTACCGTTACTCCTCATTGCAGGAGGAATAACGGTAGTCCGAATTAGGGGCTTTACTTTGAACTACCTAGCCCGTGCCGCATGTAGCCGCGGGAAGGGAGTTTGAACTACGGGGAATTTAAAAATGGCAGTGCCCGGGAACATGCAAATAAAGCCTGGGATATTTTAATCCCGGGCTTCATTTGCAAGTTTGAATGACTACATTAGCCACCCTAGTTGGAACTAGGGTGGCTAGTGTAGACATACCCTTGGAGGGAAGCAGCTTGCTCTTTTAATACTTTGCTTACATATACAAAAGGAATATCCTTCGCTGAAAATATGAGCAATCTCTAGTGACATCTGCCAAACTGAAATTGATCATTAAGAGTTCATTTAGTTTAGGTATATTTATTGGTTTTCCAAACTTTGCAGGCTAAGCAAGTTTGGGTTGGTTAATCCTTGAATAGGAGCTCTTTAAATAAAATTTGATATAATTTAAGAAGTGATTTTGGTGGTTCAGTAGATCTCTCCAAATTGGTGCTTAAATAATGCCCTAATATAATGATATGGAGCATTTTGGGTAGCATGTGAAAAAGAAATCCTGACTCTTCAATGTTGTGAAAATCTTTTAATAAAAATAACATTATTTTTAAAAGAATGTAATAACAATCAGGACTTATTTCAAATTATGGTATGAATTAAATATGCATTAGTGTACACAAGTGTAATTCCCCTAAAAAAAATAAAAGGAAAAAAACATAGTTATTAGATGCCTGTTCCCTGGCAATGGCATTATGCATATTAATAACAGAATGGTCAGTGGCAGCAGAGGTAAATTCTGCATGTGGAATAGTGTACCACTTTTAACTAGGTCACTGACACAATTTGTAAAATAAAGTAGTAGTAGTAAATAAATATATTGCAGTAAAAGGCCACAACTGAGATTAGGACCCCATTATGTAGGGTGTTGTACAAATGCAGGGAAAGGACAATATTTTCCGTGAAGGGCTATGTCTTCCATCAGTGCATGTTACACATGCAGAATGAGGGGTTTTCTATAGCAGACATCCAAAAATCATAGCACTAATGGAAGCAAAAGAATTCCACTATACTTGGTGGGAGGAACCTAGTAGACCAGCACTCACATTTTCATTAATCATACGAGCTGAGGCCTTTTGAAGATAATAGGTTTTTTTTCCCTTTCAAAACATTGATCAAGGGAATCAATTTCCAGAAAAAGTGAAAACTTTTAATATTTGTTTCAAAAGACTGATGATGAAGTGCTTTGAAAGAAAGATTTTACTCACATGGCTGCTAACCTGAATATCATCTAGCAAATTGCATTTGTTACCACCAGAGCCTGCAGCCTGTGTTCAGAAGCTCATTAATATTTTGTGGGCTGTGAGAATGGATTGCTTATGTAGCACATCTCTAGCTTGTTTTGTTCAGAGTTAAATTAAACCCTTAATATGACACATATAGTAATGGCTGAAACTGAGTTCTGCATTACATATGCACATGGCGAAAGCCTAGCTGAATTAATAATAGTTTATGTGCAACTGTCTAGGTTGTTTGAGGTTCATAATGTTGGTTAACCAGCTATGTGTCTTGTTCTACAGTAATCAGGTTCAATGATCTTTTTACCTTTTGGCTTCAGTTTCTAAGTGAATTTCATACTGTCTGCTTTCTTCATTCTCTGGAGAGCTGATCTTTTTTGAAAAAGATAAAGTATAAATAATCCTCCTGTTAGTTTCTTGACAAAAATGGACAGAAAAATAATGGTTTTGTGTATATATTTTAATCTAATGGGATGTGACGTGATTATTTTAAAACAAAAGAACAAAATCCTAAATCCTGAAGTGGGAAAGCAATAGCAGAACTTGCATAAACAGCCTTCATTTTATAAATTAAAATGAATGATGTTACAGATGACCAAGTTTTGGAGTACTGCAGCTAAAAAAACTCGTTGGTGGCTTAACAGCTTTTGCCAGCCTGTTTGACCTGCTGCTTGCTGCCTTGTGTGATGGACTTTGATAAATGTTTAGTGTAATCCCTGATCTCCATATCCCACCCCCATGTACAGGGGGCAGTCATGTACAACTGGGGATACCAGCCCAAGGCAGCAGCAGAACAGGAGTGGTGCTGGGGTCTGCAGTGCTTTCACCCTTACCTCCAGAGCCAGGAGAGGGACAAAGCCTTCATACTCAAACCAGCCCAGAATATAGCTCACCTCCTACCGAAACCTGGTCTGAAGTGTCAGCTGCTGGATCTAGAGCCCAAACTATGCTTTATTTAGAGTTACAAACATTTCAGAGAAACAGGCAATTTCCATTCCCAAGATCTCTGTAACTCAGAGGTTCTCATGCATGCTAAAAACTGTCTTTGTAATACTTTGCCTGCTTTTAGTGCTTAATATGTTGGGACTAACATCTTCCCAGTTACTACTGAGCCCTCTTACAGGAATGTCTCATTCTATAGAGTAACTTTATACTGATTACTCTTAAGCACATAATTCCTCAGTGAAGACAATAGCAAGCAAGAAAAGAAAAGAAAAGGAAAGAAAAGAAAAGAAAAGAAAAAAAGAGAAAAACTTTAAAAAACAATGAAAGGTCTAGCAGCACCTTAAAGACTAACAGAACATGTAGATGGCATCATGAGCTTTCATGGGTACAATGCACTTCTTCAGATGAATGGAGATTAAAAAGTCCAATTCCAAAATAAATAAAAGATGGTGGCAAAATAGTAGAAGGAACGGAAAAAATAGTAGTGAATTAGAGTGTGCATGTTACATGAAGCTGATAGAGAAGGTGCAAACTGTTCTTAAGTACCCATTCTTTGGTTCGTTAAGTCACTAGGGGTATGTCTACACTACAGTGTTATTTTGAAATATCTTATTTCGAAATAACGCGTCTACACACAAAATGCATTTCGAAATAGCATCTTGCTATTTCAAAATAGCGCGTCCACACTGAGTTGACTCTGAATCACATTTAAGGCTGGCTGGAACCATTTCCATCAGGGCACCAGGTCAGGACTTCCTGTGTGGCGCTGCTGCCTGAGGCTGTCTGAGGTCTGTGCTTAAAGGGACCCTCCCTGCCTTCCGCCCCTCCACCCCCGGACAGCCAGTTCTCAGGTTTCCCTGCTTGCTTGCCTACCTCAATGAGGGACAGCAAAGCGTTTTGTCTCTGCATGCTCTGGTTGCCCTCACTCGGGACACCACAGCACTCAGCAACATGGAGCCAGAGCTGACCCAGGCACTCTGGTGCTTCTCTTGAATGCGTTGCTGCGAGCCTGGCTGCACTTTCTGCAGGCTGCCATCTGGGAGGTCCATCGGGGGGGGGGCTGTCAGTATCCAGGAGGCCTTGCGGGAGAGCTTCCACCCTGAGGAGCAATAAGAGCCTCCCTGGTCTGACCCACTGGGGGCTTGTGCCTCATTCCTCCCTCACATCCTTCCACTTACTTCTCCCTAACCCCCCTTCCTGATGTCAAATAAAAGACACGTATTTTCATGAACACAAACTCTCTTTATTTAACAAAACTGGAGGGGAGGGAATGAAACTCTGGTGAGACTGGGGAAAGGAGGTGGGAGAGGGGAGAAGAGAGGGTGAGAGAGGGGAGGGGAAAACCTGGGAGGAGGGAGCTGGAAGGGGGAAGCAAGGGGAAAAAGGGGAAGGGGAAGCTCAGGGCTCAGGGTTGGGGGTCTTGCCGGACCCACTTGATTGCCATGCAAACCTGCTCCTGGGTTTGCATGTGGCCTTTGGTGGCCAGGCTGGCAGCTATCCTGCCATAGATGGCCGCCTTCCTCCATCTAGGGTGGAGATCATGGACGTTGGGGGCATCCCCCCCAAACCTGAATAAGGTCCATGATCTCCACCCTGGACCAGGAAGGCGCCCGCCTTCTCCGGGCCCTGGCAGGCTCTTGGGAGCTGGCAGACTGCTCCTGGGGAGCGGTGGAGGGCTGGCTGCCAGTGGCTTGCTGGCTCATGTTTTGGGGCCACTGGGTCAGCTGCAGTGAGTGCTGGCTCTGGGCTGAAAGGCTTGGAGCTGGTACAGGCACTGTGGCCAGAGTCTACCCCTTTAAGGGCTCTGGGGAGGGGAGGAGAGAGAGAAGTGTTCTTGGTTGAGGCTGGAGTCGCCACCAGGGCACCCTGGGAAGGCTGGAGGCCCCCTATTTCGAAATAAGTGTCTACGCAGCACTAAATTCAAAATAGCTATTTCAAATTTGGTGCTATTCCTCATAGAATGAGGTTTACCAAATTCTAAATAAGTGCTCTTCTATTTTGAATTTATTTCGAAATAGCAGTTGGCTGTGTAGACGCTAGGAAAGTTATTTTGAAATAAGGGCAGTTATTTCGAAATAACTTTGCTGTGTGGACATACACTAGGATGTGGAAGGTACTGTATTAGCTAGGTGATATCTTTATTCATACCTTTGTGATAGATCCTAAACTAGTAAATAAAGGTAAATTCTAATACTTCCCTCTGTATTTGGCTTGTGGAATTGGCCTGAAACAACATGGTGACTTTGTGATACATTAATGAATGCCCGAGCAGATTAAAATGTTCTCTAACAAGTTTCTGTGTGTTGCCTTTTTGAATATCTGATTTGCGTCCATTAATTCTTTCCCATAGAGACTGTCCACTCTGGCCAATATACGTGCCAGTGGGGCATTGGTGTCATTTGATGGCATAGATCACATTAGTGGAAACAAAGAGATGATGAGTGATGGGCAAAACATGCATCAGCTTGTTCTTTTTCAATCAGCAAGCAAATCATGGAGAGAAAAGAAGCAACATGTAGGGAGTTTTTTGGGACAAGGCTCCCTATGGCAAAGGATTGTCAATGGATAATTTGTGATTATTTCTGCATGATGATATTTACAGTTATTAAGTCATGGAATATAGGAATATGAGGATTGCCAGACTCATTTAGTCCATTTAGTCCAGTATCCTGTCTCTGCCAGTGGCCAGTACCAGAAGCTTAAGAGAAAGGTGTAAGAATCCTATAGTAGGTATTTGTGGGATAATTAACTCCCCCCACATTAGATCCCATGCTAGAATTATAGTTAGAGATTGGCTAAATTCCTGCAGCATGATGTTTAATATCCCTTCCAAAGTGTTTATTAGCATTATTTACTCTGTTATTTTTTTCCATGTAAATGTTCAGTTGCTTTTTTGAATCTTGTTGGATTCTTGTTTATAACCTGTACGTCTCCTATCATTTATTTTCCCCATTTAAAAAAAACCAACAACTTATTTCCCTGCTTTCTTATTGATTTGTATTGTAAGTAAGTAGCTTCTTCTGTTTCTTTTAACTTGTTTTGCCTTATCCAGTAGCTGTGGGTGGGGCTTTATAAATGATCCTTCCTAAACAAAATCATCTGGAGATCAGATTACAAGGTATAGTTAAGTGCATTTAAATGCATAACTAATAAAGAAAAAATGCCAAAATGATTTTCCTTCCTATTTCTAAAAATGTGTTGTTTCTCCTTTGTTCTCTGTACATGTTAAACTTATTCTTGATAGAGGAATAACTTGCTTAATTGCATTCAAAAATCCTGTTTGAGTTCTTTAAGTGTTGCAGTTCTCAATTATTCAGCCTTCACTCCACTATGAAGTGATAATTAGGCATTAAAAGCTAAGTAGATTACTGTGGAGATCTCTCCTGACATCTATTTAACACTTAATCAGATCTTAATACCATAAATTATGCATTTCTCATCAGTAGTCAGATCTTAATAAACTTTATAACAGTTTAGAGTTACTAGTTTGTCAACCTCTTTCTGATGATGAAAAGTTGTAAAGCTGCTTAAAGGAATTGGCCACTTAAAGGATTCAAAATTTTACCAAAATAGTGATTCTTTTATGTGGGTTGATTATGATGATCTTTATGAAATAATCTGAACACACATTACTTCCAAATTTCCCTTTAGGAATAAATCTGTAAGAAAATCCTATGTTCAGGAGATGTTACAAGAGTAAAAAGGGCTAGAGTTAAATCTGATTTTATTTTTATGGAATTAATATTAAAATGAAGCATCAAAACCTTAAATTAGAAAATTCCATTAAAGATGATCTTACCTGCAGAACTTCCAGACAAAAAGTCTTTGTTAATAACTGGAATATGTCTACAGCACAGCCTGATGCAAAAGTTCAAGATGATGAATTTGTCTACTATTTAAATCCATAGCATGTGAACATGCTCAGACTCTTGTTTGTTTTAGTTCTCCTTAGTTTTAGGTAGAATAGGAATGTACTGTTGCATGTTTGTGTATTTTGTTTTTTTTACAATCATCTCTGACTAGCCCCATGTAATTTCTTTCTTTTCTGCTCACTTAACTTTAATCTTGTTTAAACAAAACTCTTTTCTTCAATCATTTGAAAACATCCTGAATAATGTGCTACAAAATATATGGTCAAGAACAGAAGGATAGAGTAAATGTGGGGGAAACGGTTACTGAATGCAAACAAACCCTACTGATCCCAGTGGGACTCTGCACATGAAGAGTTGCTATCTACACAGGACAAGGACTTTGTCCATGTTTCAGAACTGGGACCCTAGTAGATTAATTCCTTCTCTCACCCACAGGAGAATAGTAATAGAGATGTAGCCGTGTTAGTCTGGTCTAGCTGAAACAAAAGACAGGACTATGCAGCACTTTAAAGACTAACAAGATGGTTTATTAGGTGATGAGCTTTCGTGGGTCAGACCCACTTCCTCAGATCAAATTGTGGAAGAAAATTGGCATGACCATATATACCAAAGGGATACAATCAAAAAAAGTGAACACATATAAAAAGGACAAATCAAATTTCAGAACAGAGGGGGGGTCGGGGGGGAGGTTAATGTCTGTGAGCTAATGATATTAGAGGTGATAATTGGGGAAGCTATCTTTGTAATGGGTAAGATAATTAGCATCTTTGTTAAGCCCCAGTTGTAAAGTGTCTAATTGGTGTAGCGGCATTGCACAAGAGGGGTTTTTTGCGCAAGAAGGGGCAGTGTAGACAGCTCCTTCTGGTGCAAGAGCTTCTTTTGCAAAAATGGCAGCTCATTAGGTATGCAAATGAGACTTGGCAATATTCCACACTTAGCCTCATTTGCATATTTCTCGCGCAAGAAGCCTCAGACATAGCCTCTGGCTCCAAGCTGCTGAGGTGAGAGACGGCTGGAGTAGTTCTCTCTCCTGGGGCAACCTGCCTACTGACCCCTATCCCAGAGAAATGATTGAAATGAAGCATGGACATTTTAATTTTATTTTCCAAAAAACAAAATTTAATTGAGTTAAGGACCTGAGCAATGATGGGTAAATCTTCTAGTTAAGAATAAGCACGAGTACTTTGATGAAGAAGGGTTGAATAAATCACATTCTAAAATCCTTTGCTGATATGGAGCCTCACTTAATTACCACACCTTCCCCGCCAGTTTCACAGATTGCCAATGTATGTTTTGCTATTTTATGAATTACATTTTTTAAATATCTTTTCAGATTTGGGATTGGTCCAACTTTACAGCTGACCCTAAATGTCTTTTGGGTCACTTATTTCTGAGTAGCTTGTTCTATCCTTCATATAGCTATTAATCTCATAGAATAAGCCTTACAGAAAATAAAATAAAATCAACACTGCACAATATAAGCAAACATAGCCTTCCTGTGTTATGTCATTCAGGATATGTGTGTTTTCCTCCAGTACCTTTATATGAGCCCTGCAAATTTGATACAAAAATTTACCATACCAAGTATAGAAATATATTTGTCCATATCTGGAAGATGATAGAAAAATATTATTTTACTCATACATAAAAATAAATTACTCCCTGTGTTCCAGAGGGCATGTAAATGTCCACATAACATTTAAGAAGGACTAGTGAATATTTAAGAAGGACTAGTAGAAATTTTCCTGTCTGAATTGTGTTGGATGGAAAAATGAGGTTTTGGTTCTACATCTTCTTTTTCACAAAAAGTGTCTCCTTTTTCGGGGAAATATCAACCTTTTAAAACAGACAAAAATGAAAATTGGGGGTTTGGCCATAAAACTTTCAATTTTTTAAAAAAGGTGAAATTCTCTGCTATTTTATTAACATTTTTCTTTAAAGAAACCCTATTTCCCGAGCAGTTTTATCATTCAGATTAAATTAATTAAATTAATTAAAGATGAGATTCATCCCAATGAAGGTGACCAGCACATAATTAAAATACAATTTTAATCCTTTTTTAGCCCCAGAAATACACAATATTTCTGCATACAGTAGCATTTCTTATGCCAGTATTTCATTTGTGAGCTTTCTGTATGAATAATATTGAACTTGGTAACACTTTAAGAAAAGCATTTGTGCTTAGTATCTGATTTCTCAGTAAATTAGGTCAGAGTATTATAATAACCCCTTTGGTTACTGAAATCCTCTGAACCACTAACATTTTTGCTTGGGTTTAGGAGAAAAGACTTAGGTTTTTTTCTTTTGCATAATTAAGGCAGCTTTCCCAGACCAAAGATTTTGCATTTTCATTGTCTGCTCTGCTTCTGAAGATACAAACTGCAGCACAATTTTAAAAAGGGGGAGGGGAGGGAAGAGGAAAGAGTGGTGTAAAACTGAAAGTAGTAGAGTTTCCAGAAAGTAGTTTAATGTTTTGTATTGTGCAATAATTCTCATCTTTCATTTTACCTCTGGTAAATAACATATGGAAAAATTTATTTTGAAATCACATTTATACTCCATAGGAATTTCTGTGTTTTCCTCCTGACAAATCTTTTCAGTTTTTTGTGACTGTTGTTATTATTTATTGTTTTAATTATTATCATTCTCAGGACAGCCAGTCATGGTCCAAGACCCCAATGTGCTTAGCGCTGTACAAAAACAGAACACAAAAAAAAGGAACTGCTCACAAAAAGCTTACAATCTAAGTATAAAACAAAAGACAACAGATCACTAGGACAAGCTATTGTTCATTTTTCCAGGCCAAATGGATCCTACCACTAGATGGGGTACAGAAAAAAATGAGTCACAGAAAAACCAGAACAGCATTGTGGGCTGATCCATGCTAAAGATCTTTGTGGATCCTTGTTAGAAAAAACAATAGAAAAAAGATCCTCAGTACCTCAGAAGGTATTGTCTCAGTTGTTCTTATTTATTTATTTTTCCTATGGAAGTTCCTACACATAAGCCTCAATCCTGCAACTACAGGTTGAGCCTCTCTAGTCTGGCACTCTCTGGTGCAGCAACATCCATGGTCCAGCATGATTATCATGGGTGTGGCCAAGTTTCTCACGGTCCCATGAAGTTTGATTACACCCACCAATTCCGGTGCTTATTTTTCTGTGATAATATTTAGGTCTAATTTACCCCTAAAATGTCTTCTAAGAGCCCAGAAAACAGGGGAAGTGTTGGTAATGATGCTAGTCAATATTGACCTCCCAGGTTCCAGCAAATTCTCTGGTTCAGCACTGGTCATGTCCTGATGGTGCTGCACTAGACAGGTTCAACCTGTAGATTAATGTGCTTGGGACCTATTGTACTGGATCAAGCTGCAAGAGCAGAGCCTCAAGAAACTTATTCAATAAGGAAGCAAGCACCTTTCCAGACAGTAATAAAAAGTAAGGGCTTTTGGATCCTTAAAACAGGAAGTCCTTAGGTTTTAGTCAATATTTCTCTGGGGTGTTTAACTATTGTTTACAATTTTAAATATTTTACTCTATAAACTATTTGTTTGATATTTTATTTATTAGGAATCTAATCATCCTTCATAAAAAAATTTGTGAGAAATAAATAGTATTTTTTGGCTTTTTAAACAGGAGCATTCTGTGAGTTGGAAATTAATGAGTGTGATTCCAATCCATGCAAACACGGAGGAACATGCATTGATTCCATTGGACATTTTAAGTGTACTTGCCTCATGGGTAAGTCAGTCCAGATAAATTTAACTTCTTGAATAATACCAATATTAAAAAGGAGAGAATTTAATTTAATTTACCAATTTAAATTCTCTTTCATTCATTTCCTTATATAACAGTAGCCATAAAATTTGATTTAATGCACCATAATACAATGCATAATTTTTTGCAAGGACTCAGCTTTTATGCTTTGTTTGAAGTGTCCTTTTCAAGAAATAAAATGGTCAAATTACTCTTAAGTATTATGTTAACTACTATCGCCATGATTAGCCCCAATGTCAATATATGTGTATAAGTTTTCATTAAATTTTTTCTCTTTATATGGTGTAGGGTTTGAAGGTGAAAAATGTGAACTGGATATTGATGCTTGCTTGTTCTACAATATAAAGTGCATCTCAGGAAAACTGTGTGTGGACAGACCTCATGAACTCAATTCCACATGTTTGCTGCCATGTATTGAAAATACAGAGGTAAGATAAAGCAATATGTTCACCCCACTACCTTATGAAAACAAAATAAAATAAAATAAAATGAAACCACAATCCAGTAATGATAGTTGAAATGTATATAAAAAACCTATACATATTAATATTGTAAGTATTATTAAATTAAATTACTGCATAGATAAGATTGAATTAAATTGGTTCATATTCAAAGTATCTCAAAATATTTTATCAAGTAATGAGTTCTATAATAGTAATGCAATGACTGTTTGAGCAACTATATGATCCATTTTGAACCCAAATACCTGGGCTGTGTCTACCTTGCACCCTTCTTGTGCAAGAACAACCGTTCTTGTGCAAAAACTTGCCGGCTGTCTACACTGCACATGCGTTCTTGCACAAATAAATTTACAGTATAGTGTCGGAAAACAGGGCTTCTTGCACAAGAGCTCTGATGCTCTGTATCAGGAAGAAGCCTTCTTGCGCAAGTGTTCTTGCACAAGAGGCCAGTGTGGACAGGCAGCCAAGAGTTTTTGCGCAAGAACTGGCCTCCCAGGAAAAAAGCCAAGTTGCCACTTGGATGCTTTGCACTCACAACTCCTTACTTCCTGGTTGCCAGACCCACCCCCCCTTAAAGCCACACGCAGCCTGCAGAGTCCGTGTGGCAGCAGCAGCACAGCCACCAGCTCCACCATGTGGCTCTGCCCTGCTGCACCCATGAGCCCCCCAGAGATGTCTGCTCCAGAGGGACACCGAGAGCCCGTACCCTCCGCCCAGCAGCCACCCCAGGGCTCTCAGTAGTCCCGGAGGGGCACAAAGCGGCATGCCCCTTGCTGGTCACAGCCAGCAGTCGAGGCCATTCTGGACCTGTGGGCTGAGGAGGAAGCCCTCCACAACCCCTGTGCCCGTCGCCACAATGCGGACATTTTTAGCCACATGGCCCAGGTGCTCTCCCAGCAGGGACATCCAGCCCGGACCGTTGAACAGGTCTGGGCTAAGGTTAAGGAGCTGCACCTGGGCTATGTCCGGGCCACCGAAGGCCAGGGGACAAGAGCCGACACCTGCCCCCACTACGACTGCCTCCACAACATCCTGGGGGAGACGGCTGTGGAAGGACCCTCGGTGCCTGTGGACACCGGCCTGCCCCCCCCAGTCACCAGGCCACCTGATGCAGAGGAAGAGGGTGACCTGCCCACTGGGTCCAGGTCAGAGAAGGATGAGGATGACCACAACAGCACCATCACCCTCCACTTATAGCCAGTGGTCAGCATCCAGGATGTCTCCCAGGCTTCATCTGAGGCCAGTGAAGGATCCTCCAGTGAGTGTTGCACTTCTCACTCGCCCCTCCTGCTGCCCCTCCAGCCACCCCTCCAGCCGCTGCCATGCCCCCACCTGCTGCACCCTGTCCTGCCCACATCCCCGTGCTGCCTGCCCCAACCTGGCCTGAAGGATGGCTAGGCCTCTGCACCTGCAGAGGCACTGGCAGGAGCAGCCCCTCCCAGCAATAGCTCCCCCTCCCAGTTCAGAGCCCCTTCCTCCTCTCCCTCCCAGTTCAGAGCCCCTTCCTCCTCCCCGTCCCAGTTCAGGGCCCCTCCCACTGCCCACCCTTCTTCCCTGTTGTAAATACAAATAAAAGTTTTCTGTTGTTTGAACAAAAAACAGTTTTATTTATTGAGAGGTGAGGGGAGGCAGGGGAGGGAAGGGTTGGGGATGGGAGGGAGATGTAAATGGGAGACCGAAGCAACCCTACTGTGGGGCCTGGGAGAACATGTCCTTCAGGGCCTCCCAGATGTGCATGCCATCGTGGTGCACCTGGCAGATGGTGGCTGTACAGGGCTGTTCAAATGTCCGGCCCTTGGCTGCCATCCACGCCGGGAGGAAGGCCTCCCCCTTCCGCTCCACGAAGTTGTGGAGCACACAACATGTGGCCACAACCTCAGGAATGTTCTGCTCACCCATCTTAAGATGGGTGAGCAGACAATGAAAGCACGCCTTCAGCCGTCCAAAGGTGCACTCGAGCTGGTCGCGGGCCCAGTTCAGGTGGTCATTGAAACATGCCTAGTCAGGGTCCATCTGTCCTGTGTAGGGCCGCATCAACCAGGGCATGAGGGGGTAGGCCGCGTCCCCCACAATGCAGAGAGGCATGTGGATGTCCTCAACTGTAAATTCCCACTCGGGGAAGAAAGTGCCCGCCTCCATCCTGAGATGCAGGCTGGAGTTACAGAGGACGCGGGCATCATGTGCCCTGCCGGACCACCTCACATAAATGTCTGTGAAGTGGCCACGCTGGTCCACGAGGACCTAGAAAACCATGGAGAAGTACCCCTTGCGGTTAATAAAATGGGCCGCTCAATGTTCTGGGGCACAGATGGGGATGTGGGTACCATCCACGGCTCCCCTGCAGTTGGGGAACCCCAGGGCAGCGAAGCCAGCCACCGTTGCATCCACGTCCTGCAGACGGATGACTCTCTGGAGCAGGATGTCATTGATGGCACAGACAACCTGCAGAAGGGCACACAGAAACACAGGGAATGCACTGAATGAGGCAGGGTAGGTGCATGAGCCCTTGGGGGGTGCCTCTCCCCCTGTGATGCCTTCTGCCCCCAAACACACCAGGGCCCCCTCACCCCACAGCCCCCCCCCGTACCAGAAGGCCTGTGTGAGGAAGGGATGGCACAAGTCCCTGGGTGACGGGGCTTCCCCCAATCCCCCCACCCCCCAGGCTGGAGTCTTCCCTTCCCCTGGGCAGAGAGTGCAGCATCCCCCCCCCCCCGGACTTACCTGCATCACGACAGCACCGACTGTGTACCTGCCTACCCCGAACTGGTGTCCCACCAAGTGGTAGCTGTCCGGGGTGGCCAGCTTACAGAGGGCGATGGCAACCTTCTTGTTGACCGTGATGGCGGACCGCAGCTGGGTGGTACGTCTCAGGAGCGCAGGGGTGAGCCAGACACACAGCTCCAGGAACATCTGCTTTCGCATTCTGAAGTTCTGGAGCCACTGCTGGTCATCCCACCAGTCGGTACTGGTGTCCAGTCTCCAATATTGCCTCTCCACGGTCGGGTAGGGATGCCACAGGGACTCCACCGCATCCGTGCAGAGGGAGTCCAGAGTGAGCTCGGTGTCGAGCTCCTGCAGGAGTAGCGCAGCAGCATGGAGCAGCAGCTGCAGGCACTCCAAGATGGCCGTTTGGGACCAGAGTAGGCACAGGCCCCCCTGGCTCTACAGCACAGCAAGGAGAAGGCAAGATGCACAAAAGGCGCTAGGGCACAAGCTGTGGTGTCCAATAAGGCAGAGGGCAACCACAACTAGAACTGCTACAGCTTTCAGACACTACAAGGGGTCCCAAAGCACGCAGCAGGAGAGAAATGGCTGTCCAGGGAGATCCCTTTAAGAATGTGTCTCAAAGGAGCTCCAGTCCCCCCCCGTCCCCAGAAAGTCCTGGTGCCATTTTGCCCTCTCCAAAGTAGTTCCAGGGTGAAGTTTTTGTGCAAGAGCATCCCGCCAGTGTGGGCGTTCTCTTGCGCAAAAGCTCATGGCTTTTACGATGCACTGTGACCGGTGTAGACGCTCTCTTGCGCAAATACTTTTTTTGCGCAAGAAGCATGCAGTGCCCTAAGGTATAAGAATTCATTTTTATTACATGAAGATGTGATTCTCAGGGAAAGATTGTAATTCTTATTGCTTATTCAAAAAGCTCAATTGAATACTATGCATCTGTTTGGACAATTGTGTGGAAGAAGCTTCAGTTCAGCATGGTAACAAAATAATAATAGTACTGTTGCTTCTATTATTATCCATCAGGCTGATTCCATGTGTAGAAATTTTGTTCAAAGTTCATTTAGTCCAGAGGCTAGAGAGTGGGCTAGCAAATGAGTTAGACTGCATGAAGAAACCTTCAAGGCTGTGTACATACCTACAAGATATACTATACAACTGTAAAGACTCAGCAGTGCAACTGAAAGCGTGATAGACTTTCTTCTTGCTTTTTTTTTAGACGCTGATTATATTTTCTTTCTGTAATACAGGACAAATGCATATTTAGCTGGCTATTTTCAATATTATTAAAAATTCCATTTTTAAAAGGATTCCACTCATTTTTAAAGAAAGATGTAAGAAGATCTTGAAATAGAAAGTGTTTACTCATATTAATAGTCCATTTACAGTTTAAATTTTTAAGGTATTTTTATTGGAGGAAATGAAATTACATTGTATTTTACATAATGCTATTTATTTGTAAAACAATATTTGTGACCTAGTCATTTCAAACAGCTGCCCCCAACATGATAACCTGTGCTTAAAAAAATTGACTTAGTCAATTATTTTGCTGAAATATGTTTACTGCAAAAATATACTGTGCAAAGCAGGCAATGATTTTACAAAGCAGCAATCGACATTTATTTTACCTTCAAGTCCCTGGGTACCCCGTTCACCCATGAATATGAAATATAACACAGAAATACTTACTACCTTAAAGGTTTAAAGTTACATTATTCAGCATCCGGTAAATTTTAACATTTTTATGATTTAAAGTGCTATATTGAGTGCAAATTTACTGTACATTGCATAACACTATAATGATGCAATAATCATTATGTCTACTTAGGATGGGAAGTGATGATGTGCCAAGGATGCTGATGGGAGCTACTAAAACATTTTATTGTAATATTTCCTTAAAAGCATTAAGATATTTCTAATTTATTCCTGCAAACATTGTAGAGACAATCAAAAAATTATGTGGACTATATAAGAACATAAGAATGGCCATACTGGGTCAGATCAAAGGTCCATCCAGCCCCGTGCTCTGTCTGCTGACAGTGGCAAATGCCAGGTGTCCCAGAGGGAGTGAATCAAACAGGTAATGATCAAGCAATCTCTCTCCTGCCATCCATCTCCACCCTCTGACAAACAGAGGCTAGGGATACCTTTTATTTAACTTCCCTTTATTTGTTTTAAACTTGCTGCCCATTAGTTTCATTTGGTGGCCCCTGTAAATAGCTTTTCCTTATTCACTTTCTCCACACCACTCATGATTTTATATACCTCTATCATATCCCCCCTTAGTCTCCTCTTTTTCAAGCTGAAAAGTCCCAGTCTCTTTAATCTCTCCTTATATGGGACCCGTTCCAAACCCCTAATCATTTTTGTTGCCCTTCTCTGAACCTTTTCTTATGCCAGTATATCTTTTTTGAGATGAGACCACATCTGTACGCAGTATTCAAGATGTGAGCATTCCATGGATTTATATAGAGGCAATAAGATATTCTCCGTCTTATTCTCTATCCCTTTTTTAATGATTCCTGTTTGCTTTTTTGACTGCCGCTGCACACTGCGTGGATGTCTTCAGAGAACTATCCACGATAACTCCAACATCTCTTTCCTGCTTTGTCGTAGCCAAATTAGCCCCCATCATACTATATGTATTGTTGGGGTTATTTTTCCCAATGTGCGTTACTTTACATTTATCCATATTAAATTTTATTTGCCATTTTGTTGCCCAGTCACTTAGTATGGTGAGATCTTTTTGAAGTTCTTCACAGTCTGCTTTGGTCTTAACTACTTTGAGCAGTTTAGTATCGTCTGCAAACTTTGCCACCTCACTGTTAACCCCTTTTTCCAGATCATTTATGAATAAGTTGAATAGGATTGGTCCTAGGACTGACCCTTAGGGAACACCACTAGTTACCCCTCTCCATTCTGAAAATTTACCATTTATTCCTACCATTTGTTTCCTGTCTTTTAACCAGTTCTCAGTCCATGAAAGGATTTTCCCTCTTATCCCATGACAACTTATATATTGTATGAGGCATTTAATTTGTTCATAATACTATAATGTACTGTTTTCTTTAAACTGCATGAAAACAGAAATAAAAAGAAACTGTTAGATGTATTTGCTTTTTACTTGTGTCTCCTTAGTGCAGAAATTGGCAAATTAATATAACTTGCTTACTGAAAAGATTTAACAAACTCAGAATTTTTTTTGGTGTAGTGCTAGTAATATTGTAAGTGATACTACAATTTCCATTAAGGAATTAAATTAAAATGTTTATTATATATTTAAAGCCATTATTTCTTTTTTATAGATAAGAACAGAAGTGTGTGTGTGCATGTAAAATATTATATATAATCCTTCGTTTCCTGTTGAATTTCTCTTCAGTATGACCACAATGTGATATTGCCTCACAACCACTGCTTTACCTGTGTTCCTTGGGACCTAGTATTAAATACAACAAATTAGAAGAGTTTTAATATTTTCAGGTTTTAATATACAATGTCAAAGTAAACATTTTAGTCTGAGAAAATTTCCCTTTTTATACACATATAATAATGATCTTCCCACACACAAAATATTAAGGTAAATTTAAACTTGATATAAGTTGTCCTTCAAAATAAAACCAGTCCAATGTAAAATGAAAATGTATTATGCTATAAAACTAAGTAAAAGGTAGTTACACTTCTAAAAAAACACATCTTTGGGCTTCTTATTATGATTGCCTAAAAACTGGGGATCAGCAACCCAAATCAGTCAGATCTGTTAAGTATTGTTCTTAAATATTTGCACATCAATATTATATTTGGATGATTAGCTGCACCCTGTTATAAGACAGATTCATCTTTCCCCCTGTATCAGGAAGACAGTCATGATGGATGAAGAATAGATCCATGTTCCCTTGGATTTGGGCTCTGTGCTAAAAGGGTCCCCAATTTTGGCTTAAGGCAGTACATACGAGCTAAGTGTTACTGCAATGTAATAGATACAGAAAGATTGGACAAGGGAATAATATAGCCACTGGATGGATCTGAAGTCTGTGTTCATAGGAAGGGACTTGAACACATAGCTGAGGGAATAGTCTCAATCAGAAGCTCACACTAATGTTTGAGTGGCCTAATTCTGTGCTCTTTTGGTTTCAGTTTTCTAATACAGAGGCCGAATCCTTGAGCCTAACTCTCCAGAACCTACCAATATGCAGGCTCCTTCTCTTCTATATGGGGGAAGTAGAAGAAATAAAGCACCTCTTCATATAAATAGGGTATTCTGTGACCAGTATGTAGAGTAAACAAAAAGGTTTTACTATTTGAGGCTGATCTCTCTGATGCATATCAGTACAGTGACTCGAGTAGGTAGACTGGAGTTTCCAGCCCATATAGGAAATGTCTCTCTGACCCACAGTGGACTGGCAGATAACTGGGTATGTATTATATCAACTGTGACTTAGCGCAGAACACTTGGCAATTAGCCTGTCAATAGGAGCAACGGCCAGCCTGCATGACTTCTCTGCAGCTGAGCAATATAATAACATCTCTGAAAATCTGTTCTGTCATCAGAATCAAAATCTTTCCATAGCTATTCCTGCTCATGCTCCAACTTTTTCTATCCTTTGTTTTAGCTACACGATGAGTTGTTCCTAATTTGTTGCATCTTTCTAATAGCTGTAATCTGTAATACTGCATAGTGCTTCTTTCCCTCTGTTCATATACATCTCCTTCACAAAAAGTGATTGTTTCTGGTTCTCCCCAGGTAGCTATTCTCCAGGTCTCATTGCCAGCAAAGGAGAGTGAGAGACTTTGACATTTTTAAGGCAAACTGTTTTTTCTTCAGTGTTGACACATGCATACGTGATGTTACTATATTGCTTCAGAGCTAGAGGTACTCTGTGCTGTGATTGAAAATGCACACCATGAGCCTGCAGATTAGCACCTGAGACATACAGAAGCCTTAGTAGAATTCAAAAGAGAATTGGATATTAATATGGATAATGAGAAAATCCTCAGTTACTATAGCAGAGATTAAAACCACTGTTCTCTTGGGTACGGCTAGACTATAAGGTTTTGTCGGAAAAGGCTTTTCTGACATTTGGCCCAACTAAACTGGGCCAAATGTCAGAAAAAAAACCTCTTTCAAAAGCCCCCTTCTTCCTCACAGAACGAGGAATGCAAGGGCTTCCGAAAGAGCACATTACCTCTTCTTCTTCAAAAAAAAAAAGCGGAAGAGCAAACGTGTTCCCTGGACGCAGTGGAGTTTTTTCGGAATACGGGAGGTATCTCGAACCCCCCCCTCCCCGCAGCCTAGCTGTATAAACAGTTATGCTTCAGAGAATAAGACAGGAAGAATCTTTTTCCTGCCAGAAGTTTTTCCAATACTGCTTATTTAAAAGTTCCTTACAACTTCCTTGGAAGATCTTACTGGCTACTGTGAGCAATAGGATACTGGACTAAATGAACCACTGGTTCAATCTGTTATGACATTTCCTAGGTTTCATGGCATCTATGCAAAGTTGCCATGAACTAGCTGGAGCCAAGCGAGTAAGGAAAGAAGGAATCACATCAGGGTTATAAATCATCATGTGCTGTTGCTTCAAATTATCATACTGGTGTTTCAACTACCAGGAGATGAACATGTCAGTTTCAGAGAAACCTGACTGAGTATTAAGGGTTTTAGCTAAGCTTAATGGTGTTCTAATTAGATTAATCTTACAGGGGACATTTTATTTCTTCCTGAAAAACACATAGCTGTATTTGGAATGGACAGCATTTCAAGTCCCAAGCTTTTAATACTACAGTCTATGTCAGCATTCCATAAGACGAGATTTTGTGATAGTGCCAGAAACCCTGGGAACTTCAAAAAATGTTATCTGATATCATTTTTGACAATGTTGTACTTAAAGGAATAGAAGTTAATAGTAGTATTTTCCTCCTGTCTGTATTTCTTTACAAAACAAATGTACTGCTTCTGTATGTGAGAATTTCTAACGTTAAAAAATCTCAGGAGAAAGTAAATGTCCTTAAATAGGGATCCACGCCAGTTAAAACATTCTTGAGGCACATGAACTGGTTCAGGAATATCTATATCTGTTAAAGGAATACCATGATTTCCAGAACAGATGAATGCTTATCAGACACAGATTGGAATGCATTTCTTCTAATTGAGAAAACTATGTTTTAGTCTAGTGTTGGTACCAAGTGTGTTCACAAAGGGATAGATTTTTAAACTTATTTAGGGGCCTAGAGATGAAGCTAGGCACCTGGTGGGACTTTCAGAAATGCTTAGGCTCCTAACAACCATGGGTACTTTTGCAAGTCCTGTTATTTATGTGCATATCTACATCTTCAGGTACCTATATAGTTTAAAAATCTGGCCCTAGGACCTAAACAATTTTGACATGATGTCTATGCACAGCAGGTCTGTACATTGTTATGTCAATCTTGTGGCCCACCCACTAGCCTAGATTGCCCCTCACTGGTTTAGAGTTAAAAAAAAACCTAAATAAATTCATCCAGGATAGGTCCATCAATGACTATTAGACAGAATTGGTAGGGCTGGTGTCTCTTGCCTCTATTTGTCAGGGCTGGGAATGGGTGACAGGGGACTGATCACTTGAAAGTTACCTGTTCTGTTCATTCCTTCTGGGACACCTGGCACTGGACACTATTGGAAGACAGGATACTGGATTAGTTGGTCTTTTGGTCTGACCCAGTATGGCTATTCTTATATTCTTATGTTAAAATGTAACTTATTTCTGCAAGCTTCTATGTGGGGGTCCTGATTTACAAAATTATAGTACGACTTTATGGGCTGACCAAGTCACATACAGTTAGTTTCCCATTCTTCCAGAGGTTATGTTAATTAATCATTACAAATTTTGACAGAGTCTAATCAGTCAGAAATAAACTACAGATGGAAGGAAGGAGAATTTGATAGTAATGAACATAAATCCAGAGCTCAGAAATATAGAAAATTGATAAGGGAAGCAAGGAGACACAAGGAGAAATCTATGGCTAGCATGATTAAGGACAATAAGAAGTTTTCTAAGGATATTAGGAACAAGACAAGACAAATACAGTTTTTAATATTTATTTATTTATTACTAGTTAGAAATGATAAAATTATCAATAATAATGCAGAGAAGATAGAAGTGTTCAATAAATATTTCTGTTATGTTTTTAGGAAAAAAAAAGGTGAGGCATCCTATCGTATAACACTCTTTCCAATCTAGTAGTGTCCCAAGAGAATATTTAAAAGTAGGTACTAAAGTTAGAGATTTTTAAATCAGTGGGTCTGGCTATCTTACAGTCCAAGAGTGTTAGAAGAGCTGTTTGAGGATCTTGCACGACTGTTAATATTAGAGAAGTGCCTGAAGACCGGAGCAAGCTTATATTGCATCAGTATTTTAAAACAGTAAACAGGATGATCTGGGTAACTATAGGCCTGTCAGGATATTTCTGCACAGCAACAAAGATCTCTGGCACAGCTGTGCTAGCCAGTGTCAGTGGATTCAGGGTTGTGGGGATCAGGGACCAGGTCTACACTGGACCTGGAAGGTTGGCTTAAAGTACGCAACTCCAGCTATGCAAAATGGAGTTGGCTTACCTTATGTCAAGCTGTGGTAGCATCCACACTGTGGGAGACCAACAGGAACAAATGCTCCCATTGACTTTCCTTACACATCCCAAAAGGAAGAGTACTGGGCACCAATGGGAGCTGCCCTCAGTGTTCGATTTATGGGTATATACTAGACTCACTAAATCAAATGCCAGAAGATTGAGCTCTGGAGTTTGGATCTTCCACTAAGTATAGACATGCCCAGGCTATATCTAAAGACTTCAGTGCAGACATTCGGGCTCTGTCTGGAGACCAGGATCAGAAACACTGTGCAGGGGAGTGGTGGATTCGGTATAAATAAAAATCAACTTCTAGTAGCTAAAAACTTTTTAGCAACCCCTAGTAGCTAAACACTTTTCCACTCTAAAGTTGCCAAATAGAGTCCTGCCTACTAGTTCTTACTTGAGGTCAGCTTATAAGATTAATGTGCAGTTTTTACTGTGAGTCATTATTAAGTTATGACTAGGGGGAAAGAACTGTTTTCTAAACCAAAACCCCACATTTTTTTTTAAAAATGGCTTTTCTTATTAATCTCAGATTTGTCTACCACATAAATAATTCTTCTCTGGGCAGAATGTTTATTACTGGTGATATACGAGCCAGAAATAGCATGGCTTGGCTTCTAGATTCCAGGTAGACTTTGCAGGTCTGACAGAAAAAAGCTATATTTGCAATGTAAATAAAACAGATTTGATCTGGTTTCAGTGAGACGCAATCAATTGATGTAGGGGTTTTTTTTTTTCAATTAAGGAACCGCTTTTCAAAGTAGAACTACATTTTATTGTTTTGAGTGTGGCCTAATGATAAACCCACAAATCTAAATATTTTCTTACATGGTATTCTCCTAATATAGTACATTGGAGTGCTACAGGACTCTTGTGTATATAAATGGTATAAAATTATTCCCTTTCAAATTTTGTGGGATTTTAATTTGGGCCGTTCTACCCCAGAGAAGGCTGTTATTTCAGTGATATTGTACAATACTTGTACATTCATGGAGCCTTAACATTTGACCTGCCCTGGTTATCACTTTTAGGGACTCCATAATCCACCTTGGCAGGGAAAGATGGAATGATAAAACTTCAGGATTGTAGTCTGAGACATACTTTAGGACGAAATCTATATACAAATATAATAATAGCTTAACAGTTAAAACGGTCAGTAGTATTCATTATAAGCATAATTTTAAGACCCCACAAGCAACCACCAAAACATTCTGAAAAAAAAATTAACCTCTTTCTATACATGATAGATTGAGATTGCAATTCAAGACCATTTCTTAATTTGAGGGTGCATAGTTCTTTCGCAAAAAGGCAAATATTTGTTTCATTTATTGAAGAGAAAGCTATTTAACAGAATCCTGCTTTTTGCCTCTTACACCTCCTATGAATCCAGAAAAAAATATTGTCACTTGCCATCTAGGACAAATTTACTGGTCATTTTAATGTTAAGGTATTTTTTTCTTGCCCAGTCTGCAAATATGAGATTGATTTTGCAGGGAAAATGCTTGATGTAATCTGCAATTATATAATTAGCCTTTACTTTAAAAAGGGACAGAACTCACATTACAATTGTAGCAGGAAGTCAGGCAAAGTGGACTGGGAAAAGTCTTGGCAGAAACTGGTCAGTGAAGCTAAAGATGGGGAAGAGGCAGGGGAGAAGTCATCCTGTTTCCTCAACAATTGTATTTAGCTTAAAATTCCTTCTAAAATGAGTTCTCTCTCTATGTAATCTGGAGTATAATGATCTAAGGGCTTCTCTACACTGCACTGAAGTGCAGGTTATGGGAGATTAATTACAGAGTACTCTTGCACTGTACTGCTTTGTATGGGTGTATATGGTGTGAACTAAAACGTACCTAGTTTGCATTACAATAGTCTCTTTAAACAGCACCATGTTAACATGTAATCCTGTTTGAAGGAGGACTATGTTAATGTGAGCTAGGTATTTTTTTTCTTTCACACTAGCTATTAGAACCTTCAAGACAGTGCCTTGGGGATGTAAGGTTAGGTGCAGCAGGCTGGGGGCCAGGGGCATGTTCTCTTCCCCCAGCCACCCTGCCTGCACAGGGCCTTTTCTCTTCCCCCCTCTCTAGTGACTCCCCCAGCCCACTCGGGGTCTTTTCCCCCATCTCCCCCCCCAAATACCTCCACTAGCCTGCCCAGGCCTGTTATTCTCTCCTACCTTGGGCCACCCCCCCAGCCCATCAGGGCCTGTTCTTTTTTTCCCTCCCTAGTGTTGCGGCCATGGGCCAGGAGGGGGAGAAAAGGTTTCGGGGCAGAGGGGCTACCTACTGTATTCTGACAGGAGGGATGGCAGAACCCCAGCTCTGTTGGCCAGTCCATTGGTGGTCATTCTCATGTCCCTAGTCTGAAGGACAGCTCTCCCCTACAGGCTCACTGTCTCCAGTGGTCATTCTCATGTCACAACCCTCTGAACAGCAGCACCCGTTTTTACATATTATGGAAAACTGTCCTTTTCCCAGGGCTTCTAGTTGTCTTGGCACCACCAAACCCTGACTTTGCTTTAAGATTGGAGATGAGGAAGCTGCATACCACATTTGGTGGCCCTACCTCTTACCATTTAGGAAGAATTCTTGAACAAATGAACTCACAGAAACACTCTAAAATGTGTATGTTGAATGATCATACTCTAATTAATATTTAAATAGTGACTTTCTTCTGCAGTTTGTCAATTTAAAGTGTTATTAGTTTTAGGTCACATGTACTGGATGGGTGACTGTCCTGGAATGCAGTGAGAAATAAATTGATATTAGGGGTTATTGAAAATGCCAGTTGAACATAAACTCCTGAATAGTGCTGTGAATAAGAGCATAAATCAGATCCTTGGTTGTAAAAATAGGGATGTATACAGAAGCAGTAAGGAGGCAATATTATTACCTCTGGATAAAGAATTAGTGAAGCCCTTATCTGGTTCTATGTACAGCCCATACTTCAACAAGGATGCTGACATAGTATAAAAAGCTCAAAAAGATATACAAGAATGATTTGTGGGGTAGAAAACCTGCCATATAGTGAGAGACTAAAAGAGCTCAATTTATTTAGTTTATCCAAGAGAAGGTTAAGAGATGTCTTGTTCATTGTCTGCCAGAATCTAAATGAGAAGTAGATTTGTGACAGCAGTCAGTTCTTCTTTGACCAGAGAAAGACAATACACAATCTAATGGCTAGAAATTATACAAATTCAGACTAACAATAAGATGCATATTTTTAACTGTGTTCTCTTAGCTACTGTATCACAATGGTCCTCTTCATTGGCATTGCATTCCAAGATAACCACTGAAACAATTCACCTAAGGACAGCACGGATTCTTCATCATTTGGAGTCTTTAAATCAAGAATTGATCTTTCTAAAAAGTCTGCTTTAGCTCAAACAAATTAAAGGCTTGATACGGGAATCGCCAGGTAAAGGTGTCTTTGGCCTGATATATGCAGGAAGTTAGACTAGCTGATCTTAATAGTCCCTTTTGGCCTTAAGGTTTATGACTATAATTGGTTAGGAAGCACACTTGCACATATATGTATGACACTAATAATACTACTATTATCTCTGACTAAACAGAGGAATAACAGTGGGATGAATAGACTGATATAGGCATATTGGCGATATAAAGTACCATATATTTTGTTTTATTCTTTAATTCAAACACTCTGCTTTCTTAACATTTCTTGTCATTTCCTGATATATGATTCAATAATGAATTTCAAAATCAAGAAAAATATTATATATGAGCTCCAATGATAAAGGGAGTGGGAGAGAGCAGTTAGAGCCTTGAAAAAAAAGCAAAACCTCAAGATATACCCTGAAGTTACATTCAGAAAAAAATAAAAAGGCAAGATATATAAAAGATATTTCCATAACTGTAAAGAGAGTTTAATTCTACCAACTTTATTCAAGCTCAGTAGTTGCCTCCATCAAGAATAGTCAGATTGAGAAACGAGCCCAGCATAATTCCAGTATTTAATACTAATAGCATAGCAAAAAGATCCAATTTTAAGGTCAATTTAAAACTTAATCAAAGACAAATTAATATAGCGAATTTCTGGCAAGAATTGTTATTACTACAAATCTTGATAACATTTTAAATGGATTCAGACTCAGTCAAATGGAGCTGCTAGGGAGCTCCATAGATCATCATAGAACCAAACTCACCATTTTCTTTAGAAGTTAATAGATGAGAGAGAAAATCCTTAGTTCTTTGAGGGTTTGCTCAATGTCCAATCCATGTTAAGTGTATGTTCTTGCTACATGCACCTATCCTGAATTTTTTTCTCTTAGCGATAGTCATGGGGGAACAACTCTGGTGCCCTTTGGAGCGGCACCTGAGTGACGCAGCATACAGGTGCTGCCGGCTTCCCGCACACTCTGTTCCTTCTTACCACCAGTGATGATGCTGGAATGTTTCTTTGCTTCAGCTGTCATTATCTCCAGATCTGTTTGATGTGAACTCGCTATTGTAAATCATTGTTTTTAGTTTAGTAGTGTTCCCTTACTGTGTTATTGCTATTTAGACTGTCCCTGACGCATCTTATCCTTGGGATGGGGCATCCCCTGAGGTTTGAGAATTTGGGACCTTATAAAACACTTATCTCAGTTAGTGATCTCCATGCCAATTTTAAGGGGCTTAGGAGACTCTCATATTAGTGGCAGATATTGCATATGTAAAAGTTTGAAGCCATGCATTTAGGGCACGTCTAGACTACACTTGGATTCTGAAAGAAGATATGCAAATTTGGCATGAATTTGCATATCTTCTTCTGATCCCTTTTTTGGAAGAGGTTTTTCGGAAAAAAAAAGCAGTCTAGATGGGGTTTTTCTTGCAACCCCCCCCTTTTTGAAAGAACCCTTATTCCTCAAAAAATGAGGTTTACAGGGTTCTTTTGAAAAAGAGGGTGTGTGCAAAAAAACCCATCTAGACTGCTTTTTTTTTCTGAAAAAAAAAACTCTTCTGAAAAAAGGGATTAGAAGAAGATATGCAAATTCATGCCGAATTTGCATATCTTTTCGGAAGCCGAGGTTAGTCTAGACGTGCCCTATTAGAAAGAGCAAAACATTCGCTTTAAAGTGCTGCTTATGGACTTGGCTCAGACACTAGCACTGGAACTGCTGTGGTCAAACTCCACCTACCATATTGTGACCTCGGTATAAAGCACCCAGCTTGTAACATCATCAAACAAGTGAATATCCACCTCCCAGAACACTCGGAGAAGTCAATTTCTATGGGCAAGGACAAGGCAGGAAGCAAGCTAGATCCATATAGGATGGTTCATTGCCTCTAGGTGGAAGCTGGGCCCCAGCTTCAATCAAGCAAATTAGACCTCTCATGGATGCACCTACCACAATAGACAATGGTATGGGGATCCAGCCCCTGAAGATGCCATTGACCATGGTGGCCTGTAAAGCAGCACAGGACAGCTTGTCCCTCATGGTGCCACCCAAATCACAGATGTCACCTTCCCCATGAAGGGAAAGCCTGTCCTGAGACCACCCTTTCAGTCCCAATCAGTGCAACATCACTCACCACCTCAGAGAGCATCCCACCAATGCTTGCCCGCTCAGAACCACTGTGCCTTGGACATAGGGATGCCCCCTACTCGGAGCCCTTGGCACTGGCCTCTGAATTCCAGACATCACTCTGAAGGCTTAAAGCATCAGTCACTGGCAAGGTGGAGTAGATGTACCAATGCACGCTCAACCTTTCAACCACAGTACCATGTGTGTGATAGTGACTTTCCATCAGTACAACACCAATCCTACAAAGTTCTCTGTCAGAACTCTCAGTATAGGTTTCTGACTGACTGACTGATGTCACCATTCCAGAGCTGATGCTCAACATCTCAGTGTTCCTACTCCAACATTCAGCACCAGTCAACAAGTGAAGTCAGCAAGTGTTGGGTGTAGATTGACAGAGTACTGTTGTGGATCCACTGAACATCAAAGCCAGTTACTGGGATCTCCACATGGAGGGTCATTACCCAAGTACAGATCCAAATCAAACATGGTAGAGGACACAGCGGGGACAGGGATAGCTGGTTGGTCTTAGTGCAGTCCCAGTCACTGGAGCATGGTTCTCCATCTCAGGCCCCAGAGTCAGGAGGGTCAAGATCCTCCTTTAATGACACCATTCTTTCCCACAGCACAAGGTTTCTCATGGACTCAGAACCAGGGCCCTGTGTCATGGAATCCATGGAACCTCTGGGGGTTCACACAGCCATCTGACAAGCTATCGACTATAGTATCCCAACCACCTGAGACAGAATCCACCACACTCAGGACCCCACAGATACAATAGTTGGAGGAAAGAGCCAACTGAGTGGCTCAGATGAGGCAGCATCTGTGGCATCTGCATCCTCCTCCTCATTCCCTGATGAGGCTATCAGGGTCCCTGCCTGTAGTTTCCAAGGTTGATGCCAAAGCTCAACAAGAAGAGGGTGGCCTTGACCTTTGGGCTAGAAACCAAGAAGCTAGATGAGCTCTCATACTCCCTCTTTAACATAATTACCTTAAGAGTACCAGCTAGAATTGCACTGCCAGTGCCTGAAGAGGTGGCTAAGATTACCAAAGCCCTCTGTCAGACACCTTCTTCAATACCCTAATGTCTAATCATGTGTAGCACAAGTACTGTGTGTCCACAAAAGGATATGAATACAGTACCTATATACCCACCCTGCCCTAAATTTGTTAATGAGTGGGAAAGGTAGGGGCAGCCAGGATTATTCCCAGAAATAAAGAGGTGAAGAAACCAGACATTTCTGGGAGAATGGTTTATTCATCATCAATCCTGCAAATGATAGAGCCCTGTTGGGCCACTATGATTTCACCATCTGGCTGTCTATTGCCAAATTTATTGAATCTTCCCAGAGGACCTCAGGAAAGAGTTCCAGGCTATCATGGAAAAAAAGCAAGGGAATGACCAGGGGTGGGGCTACAGGTGGCCTCTGACACTGTTGACTTTGTGGTATGGACCATGGCCTCAGCCATCCCTTTGACAAGGGTGTCATATTTATGATTCTTAAGCCTGCTGATGGAGGTACAGCGGCCCATCCAAGACCTTCTCTTCATAGTTCAAGCCCTATATGCAGAAAAAAGAAACTAAAACAAACAGATGACATGGGCTGTTGGATTTGTAGACAACACTCAATACTCTTGAGTTTGTATCCTGAGTATCTTTGTCCCCCAGTAAGATTTATTAATCTTATACAATTAGCATAGTGGAAATGTGCTAGTCCTTGTCTACCTTATAGATATATTTCTCAGTCATAAGAATGGGTCCAAAACTGTACATAGGGTGAATTGCAGTCACCAGCAGAAATTTAAAGGTTAAATATGAACCTAAATTAATTCCCCTTCCTGAAAACCTTTGAAAAATCTGGAAAACAAATTTCAGATTATAGAAACATTTTCATTTTAGTGGCAAAAACCTTCATTTTCATTATGTCATACTGTAGGTCATATATATTTTATCTGCTAAGTTATTTCTGTTACCCCAAAAATTCCCACTGGAGACCACCCAAGGTTACACTAGCATGGATTTATTGAATAAGGAATTAACACTCCGCTATCTGGTTAAACTAAAGAGGATAGAGCTGCCACTAAAGGTTTAAACTAAAAGGAAACCAGCTATCTCTCTCTCTCTCTCTCTCTCTCTCTCTCACACACACACACAACTACCTTCATTCACTCACATTCATTCCTGCCTTCAGGAACTCACACAGGCATATGGGTTGAAGAAGTAGCCAAGGCATGTGGATTCTGGAGGGTCTGTCTGCTGATCCTGGCTGGGGAGCTGGTCATCTAACTGCAGAGAGAAGAGCTTCTCAGAAAGAGGGTTTCTACCACATGCTCTCTCCTTTTATTGCCTTTGTGTAACCCCTGTGACTCATCCACACTCCTCACCAGGAAGCATGCCCAGACTTCCCTGGATCCAGCAGAGCAGCAGTCTCCTTAAGTGGTCTGATGACTCATCACCTGGCTTCATGTGCTCAGCCCTGCAGTTTGTAATCTCAAATACACAATAAGTCTTCACTCACATACACACACACACACACACACACATATCTCAGGGGAGAATGCAGTTTAGAGCAAATTACCAGCAAAGTGGCCGAGAGTTACAAAGATTACAAAGTTGCAAGACTCAATCAGCAAGGTTACAGTAAGGCTGTGTCTACACTGGTGCAATCTCGTGCAAAAGCGGCTGCTCTTGCACAAAAACTTGCTGCCTGTCTACACTGGCCGCGTGTTCTTGCGCAAGTAAACTGATGTTCTAATGTATAAAATCAGGGCTTCTTGCGCGAGAACTCTGATGCTCCCACTCAGGAATAAGCCTTCTTGCACAAGAGCTCTTCCAGAAGAGGCCACTATAGACAGGCAACATGAATTTCTTGCGCAAGAAAGCCCTATGGTTAAAATGGCCATCAGAGCTTTCTTGCGCAAGAAAGCATCTACACTGGCATGGATGCTCTTGCACAAAAGCACATCTCTTGTGCAAAAGCACATGCCAGTGTAGACGCTCTCTTCTGGAAGAGTTTTTGCACAAGAACTCTTCCGCAAAAGAGTTTTTGCGTGAGAACGCGCCAGTGTAGACGTAGCCTGAGTTTCTAAACTTATAAAGCAAAGTTGCTGAGAGTTGCAAAGTTGCAAGGTTTTACCAAGATTACAGAGTTGCAAGGTTTAAGATCACAAGGAGTTGCAGTTTTTAAAAAGCAATGCAGTTGAAACAATTACACAGCTTCAGAGAATTATTTACAAATCAACAGTAATAAAGTGACTTAGGAGACAACTGCCTCCCGCCCCTCCCAGCAATGCAGTCAGTGGGAGGTTTTCATCAGTCTCTAAGAAAGTCATGTGTGGTGAAGACCTTACAGTTTAGTGTATTTCCAGAAAATCCATGTGTAATAGCTCGGGCGGAGGCTTTTATGGAACAATTCTTGCCACTCAAAACAGAGTAGGACTTCAGTGCACCACAACTAAGCACAAGAGAAAGGTAGAAAGATGCATGGAAGAAATTACTTCTGCTCTTATATGAGTTTCAGTGGAGTTGCCCTACTTTAAGTAAGAACAGAGTTTGGTTCAAGAAGTCTTATTCATTTGTTCAATGCTTCTTCTATGCCCCCAAAAAGATTTAATATAATTATAAACCTTTGAAATGACTAACTAAAGTAGGAATCTCTCAGTGGCTAGCCAGTGAATTAGTCTTTCTGCCAAACTTAACATTATTGTGTTTTTTCTAGTGATTTTGTCTTATTTTCTCAATGAGACCAGTAACCTAGTTTTTAAGAAGGTCTACCATAGCAAGAATTGTCATAACTATCTGAAAATTATATTACTATTTTGTTTTTTCTTCTTCAAAGTTCAGTATATTTTAAACAGTAACAACAAAAAATCCGACTTAGCATTCTAAGTCCAAAACCAGATAAAACATGGGGTCATCACACTCAGTCACATAACTTTGTTTCGATACTTGTATTTTATAATATAAAAGTTGCCCATTGATATTCTAAAGTGTGCCTTTTGCTTCTTGTAGCTCAGTTGATTTCAAAATAGGGCCTGCCTGAGGATCCATGGGGGTCAGCAGACAATGTCCAAGGGGTCTACAAAAGATGGTTGTTACCACAGAACAGTGGTTTTTCAACTTGCAGATTTTGTCTATGATTTCCAAAAGGATCTGCACCTCCATTCAAAATGCTTTAGGGGTCTGCAAATTAAAAAAAAAAAAAGATGAAAACCACTGTTCTAGCTAGTCATTACCTAAATGCAAAAATGTTCACATCTCATTAGAGGTTTATTCTAAGTTAAATTACAACTGTGTCAGAGGCTGCAATGTAATTCTTTTCTACGTTTAACAAAATAATAGGCTAGTTCATTCTTTGTCATGTTACGTAACACACATGTGTTCATAACCAATTATAACAAAGTAAATGGTTACATTATATCATAACATTATATTCAGCAATAGAGTCAAAGGTTGATTTATCTTCATTACATTTTATAATTTAATTTGCTGAGATTTGTCTTTGACCGCACTACGAGAGAAAACTGTCATGTGCGCAGATATTTCCAAAACAGCTTATTTAATCAAATTGCTTAGGTAAGGACAAACTGTGGAGATTAAACCTTCTTCCTGAATGTGTGTAATTCTCACTTTTAGTTATGTGCAAATGGAGGTAGCTGCTTCCTTGATGAAGACAACCAGAATCCTCTATGTGTCTGTGCTCCTGGATGGACTGGACAAATGTGCCTGGAGAACATTAATGACTGTGAAGAGAACTGGTGCCAGCATGGCGCCACTTGTGAAGATGGAATCAGCAAATACAGGTACAAACATGACACTATAAGTGTATTCATAGAAGTTTGTGCAGACTAAAGGCAAAGTTGAAATATTATTCCCTAAAGTTGAAATTAAAATGTGATTTGCTATTGCATTCCTGTCCTCCTTCAAATCTTAAAATGTCATGGGCAGGAACTTGAAATAACTACATACCTTCAATAAAATGTACTATTTAGATTGAAATATTTCACAGGCTGGTCTCACAACCATACACATTTTTACTTGACAGGGTGCTAAAATAACTAAATTGTGAACCCAGCAAAATGGTTCATCTTCACTTACAAAATGGTAAATAACTTTAAATGTATGAAGTGGCAAATGCAGTAGCTCTACTTACTAAAATATGGATAAAAACAACTACATGGATAATAGAAATGCTGATGTATTTGGGGCTTTTTCTTAAGGATGTTCAGAAAAAATTGTCAAACATATTCGAGTTTCCTTGATAATCTGTAACACACTATATATATTTTAAACTCAGTTCAGTGAATTTAGAGAGAAAAGGACTGTATGCATAGGCATGATGCAGCTGTAATAGCGAGCACTGAATTATTTTTCTGTCAGAAAAGAAGTGGTAAACAAAATCTCTGTATAATCTCTAATAATATTTTTGGAAGTTGCATTTTTTAGGCTACCTCCAGTCACAGGCAGTATTTATAATTCATATATTTTTTATAATTTGTATTATAAGACTGATAATAGAATCTATTAAAATATATGAAATAAAAATATTCTTGCTCTCTCTAGAAGTGGTGTTCTAGAAGTCTGTAATAAATAGTTAACTTAAATAACAATTGACCCCCACACTCTAGTAAGGAAGAGTACCTTTTACTTATATAATTATGATAAATTAACTGTGTTTTTAATTAAATAAACTATGGCCCTGATCCTGCCATCTGATTTATAATGCTTAGCTCCAGGACTGTTGACAGGAGGAGGCAATGGGGACATCAGGAGGAGGCCCCTGGAGCCCAGCAATTCAAACGTGCCTAGGGCTCCTGACCTACCTCTGCTGCTACAGCAGTGGGGGCAGCCAGAGCACCAGCCCCTTTTAATTGCCTCCAGAGCACCACACCACATGTTCCGGGCAGCTCTGATGGCTGGGCAGGATGTGCCACTTTCCGGGCAGTGCAGTGGCAGGTCCATTGATGGGGGGAGGCAAAGATGGCAGTTGCCGTTGGGCTGGCAAGTCAAAGGGGTCCATGGATCCTGGCCACTGCTGCTACTGTAGCAGCGTCAGCAGCTGGAGCTCTGGGCCCTTTAAATCACTGCTGAAGCACCACACTGCACACTGTAGATGGTTGTGAGGGCGAGAGGGGAGGGAGACATGCCACGTTCCAGGTGCTGAGGAGGACTGGCTAACTCCAGCCCCTCACTTCTACCTGAGGCTCCACCCCTTCCAGGAGCACAGAGCTGGGATTCCCCACCTTGCTCAAGGGTCTGCAGAGTCTGTCAGCACTCCTACTGAGTTCTCATCCTATATAGAGCCACAATGAAACCAGCCCCAGTAGATTCAACACAGGTGCAGCAGTCTGCCCACATGGATCAAACTGCTATATTGGGGCCTAATAGATTATTTATACTTGTTGCTATCCTTATGTATCGTTATGATTACCATTTTAAAACAATGTGATGATGAACCTAGTTTTATATTTAAAACGTATCCTACTATATAGAAATAGTTTCGAGGACTCCATTTCAGAAAATCATACTGAAAAATCTTTCTCATAAAGAAGACCAATAAAGATAGACACTAACTCCTAAATTTTCTGCTAATTTTTCATATTCCTGACATAATCAGAGTATCTTCCTATCAGTATGTATAATATAATTTTGTAATAATCTCACTAACAATAGTAACGTTAAAATTGCACTGTAACAAAATGGTTAGGAATATGAAACAGTCAATTTGTGTGCTGCCAGCATGATTATAAATGACATATATTCAGCTAAGTTTTGAGAAGCAAAAAACCTGAAGCTTTTATTGAAATATCTAGATCTGCTTTTGGCTTAAAGCTACCTGGAAAATTTAAAGAGTTGGATTATATATTTTTTTCGTCTCGAGCCTTACACTTTCATATTTTTTTCATTCTATTGCACATCTGGAATTTAACTCTAGGACCTTACTGACATCCCCATTTAAAATGCTTGGTCTGTGATCTGCATAACCTTCTGTAACAATAATAGGCTTCTACTGGTAGCAAAAGAGGTATTTTCTTTCCCCTATTTTACTATAAGTCCAGTATATGGATATACATTGTTATTTCTCAAGGAGTATTTCTATAACAAATTACATAATATCATCTTTGTGGAGACTTCAGGTTCTTACACAAGCCACAGTGGAACTAAATAACCTTTTAATCCTTTTACAAATGTGTGTACAGTTCCTATTTCAGTTAGCATTTGAAATAATTAATATTGAGCAAATACCATTAATCTGTTCAGAGTATTAGAATAAATAATATTTAATTTTAATTTAATTTAATATTTAAAAATTCTCTACTCCTCCATTAGGAGGAATTTATCCTGTGTTAATGGTGAGCCTGGGGATTTCTTGTGCTTCCCCTATCTTGAAGCTACTGGTGGCTGATTGAGCCCCCAGCAAGGTTAAAGCAGCCATAGCACATGTCTAACTTGATCTTTGCAGTGATTGCTACAGGCTGTGCTAAGAGCCTGGAATCATGCATAAGAACTGTCATACTAGTCTGTTTAGTTAAGCATCCTATCTGCTAGTGGCCAACACTAGAGTTGGAAGGTGTTAGAAATCCACAGTAGACAGATCTGGAGTAATTTTTCCCCATGGTAGTTGTAATGCTACAAATTTTTACAAATTGTAATTCAAAAATTGGCTTAACCCATGAATCATGAGGTTTAGCATCCATTCTAAAATGCTTGGTAACTATATTTGCATAACTTTGACAACTCTGGATATTATGTTATCCATATAAATATCCAATCCTTTTTTGACTCTTGTTAAGTTCTATGTCAGTGAGTTCCAATCTAGTTCGACATTTTATGAAAAATTATTTCATTTATCAATTTATCATCTATCAGTTTCATTGGCTATTCCCATGTTCTTGTGTTACGAGGCAGAACAAATGCTCCAGATCTACCTTCTCTAGGCCATTTTATATATTTTATTTCTTTTATGTCTTTTATCCATCAAAAGAGTTTCAAAAGGAGGAGAGAGAAAAATTGTTCTCTTTGGCCTATGAGGATAAAGCAAGAAGCAATGGGCTTAAACTGCAGCAAGGGAGGTTTAGGTTGGTCATTAGGAAAAACTTCCGAACTGTCAGGGTGGTTAAACACTGGAATAAATTGCCTAGGGAGGTTGTGGAATCTCCATCTCCGGAGATATTTAAGAGCAGGTTAGATAGACATCTATCAGGGATGATCTAGATGGTACTGGGTCCTGCTGTAAGGGCAGGGGACTGGACTCGATGACCTCTCAAGGTCCCTTCCAGTTCTAGTGTTCTATGACTCTGTGATCTCAGTCAGCACTCTTGCACTGAGAATCCATTAGGGGATGTGTTTGTGTTAGCCATGCTGGATCTGCATCTCTGAAGGAGGATATTTTTGCCAAGGGGTAATTGCTCAGGTGCAGGGCTTAATAACAGAGCCAGCTTAAATGGAGTGATGCACCACTGAAAATGGCCAACTGCCCTAGCTCATGAGTTCAATCTTGTGCCCATTGACATAAATGGCAAAGCTTAAGTTGTCATGGGATAAGAGGGAAGATCCTTTCATGGACTGAGAACTGGTTAAAAGACAGGAAGCAAATGGTAGGAATAAATGGTAAATTTTCAGAATGGAGTGGTGTTCCCCAAGGGTCAGTCCCAGGACCAATCCTATTCAACATATTCATAAACGATCTGGAAAAAGGGGTAAACAGTGAGGTGGCAAAGTTTGCAGATGATACTAAACTGCTCAAGGTAGTTAAGACCAAAGCAGACTGTGCAGAACTTCAAAAAGATCTCACCAAACTGAGTGACTGGGCAACAATATGGCAAATGAAATTTAATGTGGATAAATGTAAAATAATGCACAGTGGGAAAAATAACCCCAACTATACATATAATATGAAGGGGGCTAATTTAGCTACAACTAATCAGGAAAGAGATGTTGGAGTCATCGTGGATAGTTCTCTGAAGATGTCCACGCAGTGTGCAGTGGCAGTCAAAAAAGCAAACAGGATGTTAGGAATCATTAAAAAAGGGATAGAAAATAAGACGGAGAATATCTTATTGCCTCTATATAAATCCATGGTACGCCCACATCTTGAATTCTGCGTACAGATGTGGTCTCCTCATCTCAAAAAAGATATACTGGCATTAGAAAAGGTTCAGAGAAGGGCAACTAAAATGATTAGGAGTTTGGAACGGGTCCCATTTGAGGAGAGATTAAAGAGACTGGGACTTTTCAGCTTGGAAAAAGGGAGACTAAGGGGGCGGGGAGTATGATGGAGGTATATAAAATCATGAGTAGTGTGGAGGAACTGAATAAGGAAAAGTTATTTGCTTGTTCCCATAATATAAGAACTAGGGGCCACCAAATGAAACTAATGGGCACAGGTTTAAAACAAATAAAAGGAAGTTCTTCTTCACACAGTGCATAGTCAATCTGTGGAACTCCTTGCCTGAGGAGGCTGTGAAGGCTATGACTATAACAGGGTTTAAAAGAGAACTAGATAAATTAATGGAGGTTAAGTCCATAAATGGCTATTAGCTAGTATGGGCAAGGAATGGTGTCCCCAGCCTCTGTTTGTCCTACACGAAGCCCTCTTTTATAATTGTTTTCTTGTTGATTGTGGATTTCGCTTCCTAACACTGTTAGTTGGGGACAGATTGCTGCCACTTGGTAATAGGCTGGTGAGCTGCAGCAGCTCTTTCTTTCCCACATTTCCTCACATTTGAAATATAAATTACAATTACGCATTCTCTGCTTGTAGAGGTAATGAGTGTTGGTTGAAATATAGCACAAATACATCAATTCACAAATACACCTGCTTCCTATAGAATAGTCATATGAAATGTGTTTCTTCTCTCTTTTCCTTTCTTCATTTCCTAAATTAATGGAAAATAACTCTACCATCCATATATCAGAGGGGTAGCTGTGTTAGTCTGAATCTGCAAAAGTGACTCGGAGTCCTGTGGCACCTGATAGACTAACAGATTTATTGGAGCATAAGCTTTCATGGGCAAAGACCCACTTCATCAGATGTATGTAGTGGAAATTCCAGAGGCAGGTATAAATATACAGGCATAAGAAAAGAGTACCAATCAAGAGTAACTATCCATGTTAATTATGTCCAGTCCTGGACCCTCATTTCTGAAAGGAACCAAGTGGTGAGTCTGTCTATTAGTTTTGTTTTGTTCTTATTAACATGTCCTTTCTAAGTACTGAGAAGAAATGAAATCTCAAACTGTATACCCAAACTGGCCAATATACTTTACCTAATCTTGAGAATTACAGGATCTGCAATATCAATGAACATTTAACTTTGTTATTCCTTTTTTTTAAATGGAGGATCCATCTCATCTTTCGTTATAATTTTCATAGGGATGTTCTCTGCTTCGCTGTGGACAGGAAAGTCAGCCTGGCTTTTAGAATAACTAGAGTTTGTTGTAGACAATGTAAGAAATGAGAAAACCTTGATCACCTAATACAAAGAGAGGAATATTCTAATACTACTGAACATAAAGGCAATTTTTTCCTTGATTTCATTAGAGACAGGGCTAGGCCCAGAGAAAATACAGTGGCTGGTTTGAAAGAACTACTGTCCTGGGTTTGCTATTTTTTAGTAACAGTGGCCTTAGACACAATTCAGAGTCAGTATCATCAACAAAAGATTCAGCCTCAAAATTTCATAAACACATTATTTTAGAAACAAAGAGTTACTGTGGCACCTTAGTGACTACTTATTGTTTTTAAAGTAACAGACTAACATGGCTACTTCTCTGAAACATTGTTTTAGGTATCTAATATTGAGGGTAATGATAGCCATGTGTTGTGCTGAAGAATCACATGACCAATGAAAAGTATTACCTGTTTCTCTTTGCAATAATCCAGATTTGACTGCAGTACTGTCACTGTTGTCTGCTCTACATCTGTTCTTTGGAAAAAGAGGATGTTTGCCTGACGTGTTCTCAATTTGGTAACTTTCACAAGTAAATGCTTCATACAGAAAAGGATTCTCAAAACACATTGCTATTCTCCCATCACCATTGGTGATATACTTTTTATTGACTAGTTATGTAGCAGGTTGTTCCTTAAAAAAGCTTGTAAAAATGCTTCTGAAAAATACACAATATCAAAATGGTTGTAAAGTATTTTATAGAGCAGTCCCATTATTAAAAATGCTTAATCTTTTGCCATTAAAAATACTCAACATTGTACTTCCTAGACACATGCTTGATCAGGATATGGCTATTTTACAAAGACTTCTCCCAAGGAAATTATTTCGCTTAGTGATGAGCGGGAATGACTGCTGCTTTATCCTAACAGAGTTGGCATAAACTTTACATATTGAAGGTCCATTTGATGATGACAAAAAGTTTCTGTTTCCTAACTAGAAGCAGAAAGTATCTGGACTATTTTTGGAGTGATACAGGACTTAGAAGAGAAACAGTGATAGTAAGGAAAGCTTCATCACTAGATCTACCTTACTCCTCTCTCCCCACAACAAACGTACTTATATTACTTCAAGTGAGGAAGAAGGTGGCTGCCTAATCATATAAAGGCCCTTAATGTAGCTGGCTCACATGTATCTGAATCAGGTAGCAGCCAGCCAATCTAGGCTTCTCTTCTCTGTTGTTATTGCTTTCATAAGATGGGATGTATGGATGCCCTCATCCTGAGCAGCCTGTAGCTCTTTGATGGGTAGAAGAATGGATCTGTTTAGTTACTAGGGTGTGGAAGAGACATATGTGATAGTCACCAATGGAGGGGAGTATATTAAAAAAAAAGAAGAAATTGAGGGAAAATATCTTAAAGAAAAAAAACACCAAAAAGGTGGAAAAGAAAACAGAAAGCGGGGAGGGAGAAAAGAAAGATAACTGCACTTCCGTTAAGGCATGGCATATGGTAAGACTAAATATCCTAATCACTAGGTTAAATTGTACTTAACTAAATTTTCAAAAGATGTGGAGTTTTATGTATTAACAAAACACTTGCAATAGTTTCCAGAGTGAAGTATCCTGTACTACACTCTGACCATTTTATATCGCTTAAACTCCCTTTTGATGGCTCAGTGCCACCATTGGTACTCCAATGTACTCTCTTTCTCCTTCATGGAAAACATGACCTATGAGGGAAGACTGAAAGAATTAGGCTTGTTTAGTTTAGAAAAAAGAAGACTGGGGGGGGGAAAGGGGGGGGACATGATAGCAGTTTTCATGTATCTAAAATGGTGTTATAAGGACCAGGGACAAAAACTGTTCTTCTTGGCTTCTGAGGATAGGACAAGAAGCAATGGGCTGAAATTGCAGCAAGGGAGGTTTAGGTTGGATACTAGGAAAAAACTTCCTAACTGTCAGGGTGGTAAAACACTGGAATACATTGCCTGGGGAGGTCTCCATCACTGGAATCTCCATCACTGGAAATATTTAAGAACAGGTTGGATAGACATTCATCAGGGATTATCTAGACAGTGCTTGGTTCTGTTGTGAGGGCAGGGGACTGGCCTTGATGACTTCTTGATCTCCCTTCCAGTTCTAACAGTCTATGATTCTATGATTCTCTCCAGCCCCCAGTGTACTGTGTGTTATAAGATTGTTCTTGTGCTCCAATGATCCCTTGCTGCCTAGATGGCCTCTTAGGCTATGTCTTGACTATAGCCCTCTGTCAGCAGAGGGATGTAAATGAAGCACTTTGAAAGTGCAAATGAAGCCGAGATTTAAATATCCCGTGCTTCATTTGCATAATCACGTAATGGCACTCTTTCAAAAAAGTGCTATTTCAAAATTGAAACCACAGTCTAGATGCGGTTCTTTCAAAAAAGGTTTCTATTTTTGAAAGAAGCATGTCTAGACTGCAGTTTTACTTTTGAAATAGTGCTTTTTCGAAAGAGCACCATGACGCGATTATGCAAATGAAGCGCGGGAAATTCAAATCCCGGCTTCATTTGCAATTTCGAGATGTCTAATTTACAGCCCTGTGTCGAAAGAGGGATGTAGTCTAGACACACACTTAGAGACATAGGTAGTTGATATATATAGTGCTGCTTAAAGGCTGCTGTAATGTACACTACAGGATGGGCTTGCTCTGCATTTATAGAAGTGTAAAGTTTGCTTAAAGCCAATTTTGCTCATCCTTTCTTTAGTTCTGCAATAATTACAGCTCTATCAGACCAGAGGATCTAGCTCTAGAAGTTTTAATAAAAATCAGACATTTTCTTGGACACTGTAGAACTGTCCCACCCCCAGTCAGACAGCCCCTGTGCTGTTAAGGAGGAGAAAGGCTCAGGGAAGGAGAACAGTCAATTGGAGCAAAGGGAAATCATCCCACAGTTGGGACCCTCCTTCCAGATGATGTTATGGTATCCTCTTGCACTGAGAATACCTCTCCTGGGGAGGTAACTCCAGTCATTAGGAAAAGGCAGGTGTTAGTAATAGGGGATTCAACCATTAGAAACATTCATAGCTGGCTTTGTGATGACCGGGAGAACCGTACGGTGACTTGCGTGCCTGGTGAGAACATTGCAGATCTCTCAAGATATCTAGATAGATTTATGTGTAGTGCTGGGGAGGAGCTGGTGGTCGTGGTACATGTAGGTACCAATGACATAGGGAAGAGTAGGGGAGAGGTTTTGGAGGCAAAATTTAGGCTGCTGAAATCCAGGACCTCTATGGCAGCATAGTCTGGAATGCTTCTAGTTCCATGTGCAGGGCCAGGTAGGCAGGCAGAACTTCAGAGTCTAAATACGTGGATGAAACGATGGTGTAGGGTGGAAGGATTTCGATTTATTAGAAACTGGGAAAACTTTTCAGATAAGGGAAGCCTATATTAGAAGGATGGGTTCCACCTAAATCAAAATGGAATCAGATTTCTGGCACTTAACATTAAAAAGGTCATAGAGCAGTTTTTAAACTAAGGGCTGGGGAAAAGCCGATGGGTGCAGAGGAGCACATGGATCAGACAGAGACATCTCTTAGGGGAGGGTCTTAGGGGAGCACAGCAATTGACTGAAAAAAATTTCCATCTTAATAATCTAAAAATCATCAGTAATAAAGTGACTTAAAGACAACTGCCCCCCTTAAACAGTGTTCACAGCAATGCAGTCAGCAGAATGACTTTGTCATTCTCTAAGTCATGTGTTGGAAGGACCTTACAATTTAATGCATTTCCAGAAAATTTATGTGTAAATCAAGTAAAAGCTTGGGCAGAGGCTTTATACAACAGTTCTCTGAAAATATCCACTCAATGTGCAGCAACAGTCAAAAAAAGCAAACAGAATGATAGGAATCATTTAAAAAGGGATAGAGAATAAAACAGAGTATAAAACAGAGAATAAAAAATGAATAAGGAAAAGTTATTTACTTTTTCCAACAATATAAGAACTAGGGGTCACCAAATAAAATTAATAGATAGCTGGTTTAAAACAAACAAAAGGAAGGGTTTTTTTTCACAGAGCACACAGTCAACCTGTGAAACTCCTTGCCAAAGGATGTTGAGAAGACTAGGACTTTAACAGGGTTAAAAAAGCTAGATAGATTCATGGAGGTTAGGTTCATCAATGGCTATTAGCCAAGATGTGTAGGAATGGTATCCTTAGCCTCTGTTTGTCTGGAAATGGATGACAGAAGAGGGATCATGTGATAATTAGCTGTGTTCACTCCCTCTTGAGCATCTGTCATTGGCCACTGTTGGCAGACAAGATACTGGGCTAGATGGACCTTTGGTCTGACCCAGTTTGGCTGTTCTTATGTTCTTAGATACATTAAGATATTTCTAGTGTACTGTGCAGGAAACTCGACTAGATGACTTCTCGAGGTTCCTCCCAGCCCTTCTATTCTATGATTCTGTGTGAAACTGCCAGACTATTTTAAGATGTATATTCTGAGTGGATAAATCACAATAACGTTTCATGCACAATATTGATGGCCATAAATGCTATGTTTTCTCTCTAGTTCTAGTGTATATCATATCTTTTCAGTCATATGTAATATGACATTACCATGACAAATGAGTGAAGCCATGTTTTCTGTCAACATATGCTGCACAATCAGCTCTACAGACTCATATTGTAGGTGTAAGTAAGCTAAAGGAAGGTCACAGATCCAATCACTTCTCCTTCTGGAGCACTCTCAACCCCTGGCACCCATATTTTATGAATCCAGTGTCTGGACAGATCCCAGATACTCTCCATATCTTGGAATCCCAGAAATACTCATGGGGTATAGATCATTTATCTAACATTCAGAGTCCCAATCACATTGCCCAGTTCATATAATCAGTGTTGATCTCACCAACTCCCACATCCTCTCTCAGAACCCCACTAGAAGATGTGAACCTTCTCATTTATCTCTTCCAAGGAGCCATATCAGTGTCTCTTAAACTGTGTTCTGCAGCACACCAGTGTGCTGTGAGGCAGTCAGAGGTGTGCCGCGGAGAACAACAGAGTTCAAAATGGCTGCCCTTAAAGGGGCAGGTGACTTTTTTTTTGGCTCAATAACTTTCCCCCAACCCTTTTTTTTTTTTTTTGCTCCACAAAAAATCCTTGATGTTCCTCATAAAAACATTTTTTTTTGGTGTTCCTTGGTCTTAAAAAGTTTAAGAAACGCTGAGCTATATGATAGGTATAACTTACAAACACATAAGAACATATAAGAACATAAGAATGGTCGTACTGGGTCAGACCAAAGGTCCATCTAGCCCAGTAGCCTGTCTGCCGACAGTGGCCAGCGCCCCAAGTGCCCCAGAGGAGGTGGACCGAAGACGATGATGAAGTGATTTGTCTTGTGCCATCCATCTCCAACCTCTGACAAACAGAGGCCAGGGACACCATTCCTACCCCCTGGCTAATAGCCTTTTATGGACCTAACTTCCATGAAATTATCTAGCTTCTCTTTAAACTCTGTTATAGTTCTAGCCTTCACAGCCTCCTCCGGCAAGGAGTTCCACAGGTTGACTACATGCTGTGTGAAGAAGAACTTTCACTTATTAGTTTTAAACCTGCTACCCATTAATTTCATTTGGTGTCCTCTAGTCCTTATATTATGGGAACTAATGAATAACTTTTATTTATTCACCCTCTCCACACCATTCATGATTTTATATACCTCTATCATATCCCCCCTCAGTCTCCTCTTTTCCAGACTGAAAAGTCCCAGTTGCTTTAGCTTCTCTTCATATGGGACCTGTTCCAAACCCCTAATCATTTTGGTTGCCCTTTTCTGAACCCTTTCCAAGGCCAAAATATCTTTTTTGAGGTGAGGAGACCATATCTGCATACACTACTCAAGATGTGGGCGTACCATAGTTTTATACAGGGCAGTAAGATATTCTGTGTCTTATTTTCTATCCCTTTCTTAATAATTATACTCAAGGAGCTGATAGAGGAGGTATCTGAGCCTCTAGCTATCATCTTTGGAAAATCATGGGAGACAGGAGAGATTCCAGAAGAGTGGAAAAGGGCAAATATAGTGCCCATTTATAAAAAGGGAAATAAGAAAACCCAGGAAACTACAGACCAGTTAGTTTAACTTCTGTTCCAGGAAAGATAATGGAGCAAGTAATTAAGGAAATCATCTGTAAACACTGGGAAGGTGGCAAGGTGATAGGGAAGAGCCAGCATGGATTTGTAAAGAACAAATCATGTCAATCCAATCTGATAGCTTTCTTTGATAGGATAACGAGTCTTGTGGATAAGGGAGAAACGGTGGACGTGGTATACCTAGACTTTAGTAAGGCATTTGATACAGTCTCACATGATATTCTTATCAATAAACTAGGCAAATACAACTTAGATGGGGCTACTATAAGGTGGGTGCATAACTGGCTGGATAACCATACTCAGAGAGTAGTTATTAATGGTTCACAATCCTGCTGGAAAGGTATAACAAGTGGGGTTTCACAGGGGTCTGTTTTGGGACCGGCTCTGTTCAATATCTTCATCAACGATTTAGATATTGGCATAGAAAGTATGCTTATTAAGTTTGCAGATGTTACCAAGCTGGGAGGGGTTGCGACTGCTCTGGAGGATAGGGTCATAATTCAAAATGATCTGGACAAATTGGAGAAATGGTCTGAGGTAAACAGGATGAAGTTTAATAAAGACAAATGCAAAGTGCTCCACTTAGAAAGGAACAATCCGTTTCACACATACAGAATGGGAAGCGACTGTCTAGGAAGGAGTACGGCAGAAAGGGATCTAGGGGTTATAGTGGACCACAAGCTGAATATGAGTCAGCAGTGTGATGCTGTTGCAAAAAAAGCAAACATGATTCCAGGATGCATTAACAGGTGTGTTGTGAGCAAGACACAAGAAGTCATTCTTCCGCTCTACTCTACGCTGCTTAGGCCTCAGTTGGAGTATTGTGTCCAATTCTGGGCACCGCATTTCAAGAAAGATGTGGAGAAATTGGAGAGGGTCCAGAGAAGAGCAACAAGAATGATTAAATGTCTAGAGAACATGACCTATGAAGGAAGACTGAAAGAATTGGGCTTGTTTAGTTTGGAAAAGAGAAGATTGAGGGGGGACATGATAGCAGTTTTCAGGTATCTAAAAGGGTGTCATAAGGAGGAGGGAGAAAACTTGTTCATCTTGGCCTCTGAGGATAGAACAAGAAGCAATGGGCTTAAACTGCAGCAAGGGAAGTTTAGGTTGGACATTAGGAAAAAGTTCCTAACTGTCAGAGTAGTCAAACACTGGAATAAATTGCCCAGGGAGGTTGTGGAATCCCCATCTCTGGAGATATTTAAGAGTAGGTTAGATAAATGTCTATTAGGGATGGTCTAGACAGTAATTGGTTCTACCATGAGGGCAGGGGACTGGACTCGATGACCTCTTGAGGTCCCTTCCAGTCCTAGTATTCTATGATTCTATGAATTCCTAACATTCTATTTGCCTTTTTGACCACTGCAGCACACTGTGTGGACGTTTTCAGAGAACTATCCACAATAACTCCAAGATCTCTTTCCTGATTTGTCGTAGCCAAATTAGCCCCCATCATACTATATGTATAGCTGGAGTTATTTTTTCCAATATGCATTACTTTACAGTTATCCACATTAAACTTCATTTGCCATTTTGTTGCCCAATCACTTAGTTTCGTGAGATCTTTTTGAACTTCTACACAATCTGCTTCTGTCTTGACTATCTTGAACAGTTTAGTATCATCTGCAAACTTTACTACCTCACTGCTTGCCCCTTTCTCCAGATCATTTATGAATAAGTTGAATAGGATTGACCCTTGGGGGACACCACTAGTTACCCCTCTCCATTCTGAAAATTTACCATTTATTCCTACCCTTTGTTTCCTATCTTTTAACCAGTTCTCAATCCATGAAAGGACCTTTCCTCTTATCCCATGACAATGTAATTTACACAAGAGCCTTTGGTTAGGGACTTTGTCAAAGGCTTTTCTGAATATCTAAGTATACTATATCTACTGGATCCCCCTTGTCCACATGTTTGTTAACCCCTTCAAAGAACTCTAATAGATTAGTAAAACATAATTTCCCTTTACAGAAACCATGTTGACTTTTGCCCAACAAATTACGTTCTTCTACGTGCCTAACAATTTTATTCTTAACTATTGTTTCAACTAATTTGCCCAGTACCGATGTTAGACTTACCAGTCTGTAATTGCCGGGATCACCTCTAGAGCCCTTTTTAAATATTGGTGTCATGTTAGCTATCTTCCAGTCTGTAGGTACGGAAGCAGATTTAAAGGATAGATTACAAACCATAGTTAACAGTTCTGCAATTTCCCATTTGAGTTCTTTTGGAACCCTTGGGTGAATGCTATCCGGTCCCAGTGATTTGTTAACGTTAAGTTTTTCTATTTGTTCCAAAACCTCCTCTAATGACACTTCAATCCAAGACAGTTCCTCAGATTCATCTCCCACAAAGGACGGTGCAGGTTTGGGAATCTCCCCAACATCCTCGGCCGTGAAGACTGATGCAAAGAAATCATTCAGCTTCTCCGCAATGGCTTTATTGTCCTTGATTGCTCCTTTTGTATCTCGATTGTCTAGGGGACCCACAGGTTTTTTAGCAGGCTTCCTGCTTCTAATGTACTTTAAAAACATTTTGCTATTGTTTTTTGAGTTTTTGGCTTGCTGTTCCTCAAAATCTTTTTTTTTTTGCTTTTCTTAATACATTTTTACACTTAATTTGACAGTGTTTATGTTTCTTTCTATTTATCTCACTGGGATTGGACTTCCATTTCTTGAAAGATGCCTTTTTGTCCCTCACTGCTTCTTTCACATGGTGGTTAAGCCACGGTGACTCTTTTTTAGGTCTCTTACTATGTTTTTTAATTGGGGGTATACATTTAAGTTGGGCCTCTATTATGGTGTCTTTAAAAAGTTTCCATGCAGCTTGCAGGGATTTGGCTCTCGTCACTGTGCCTTTTAATTTCTGTTTAACTAACCTCCTCATTTTTGTGTAATTCCCCTTTTTGAAATTAAATGCCAGAGTTCTGGACTGCTGAGGTGTTCTTCCCACCACAGGAATGTTAAATGTTATTATATTATGGTCACTATTCCCAAGCAGTCCTGTAATAGTTACCCCCTGGACCTGATCCTGTGCTCCACTCAGGACTAAATCGAGAATTGCCTCTCCCCTTGTGGGTTCCTGTACCAGCTGCTCCAAGAAGCAGTCATTTAAGCCGTTCAGAAATTTTATCTCTGCATCTCTTCCTGAGGTGACGTGTACCCAGTCAATATGGGGATAATTGAAATCCCGCATTATTATAGAATTTTTTATTTTGGAAGCCTCTCTAATCTCCCTTAGCATTTCAATTTCACTATCACCGTCCTGGTCAGGTGGTCGATAATATATCCCTACTGCTATATTCTTATTATTGGAGCATGGAATTACTATCCATAGTGATTCTATTGAACATGTTGATTCATTTAAGATTTTTATTTCATTTGATTCTACGTTATCTTTCATATATAGTGCCACTCCGCCACCCACACGGCCTGTTCTATCCTTCCGATATATTTTATATCCCGGTATGATTGTGTCCCACAAATTTTCCTCATTCCGCCAGTGATTCTAATCATTTCACAAATGATTCTAGAATAATTTCACAAAAGATTCTTACATACTACTGCTTTAATTTTAACACTACTAGACATATTCATACTCATACAAAAATAGTAAACCTTACATGTATTTGCTTCCTTGAGCTTCCTCATCATTCCACATTGTTTGGGCTGGGGCCAAGATTGGCTGGGGCTGTCCAGGGACCTGTTGCAGTGCATGGCTTTGGTTTTGAAACATGGAATCTTTCCCCCCGCAGCTTACTTCACCTAACCTCGCACTGTTCATCCTCTTAAAAAAAAAGTTGCTGTGTGTGTCTCTCTGAGTTTTCCATCCTGATTCCTTTTATAATCTTCTTAATCACCTCAATCTCTTTGCCCTGCCTAGGGAATCTTTCTTGGCTGCACTTCCCCACTCACTTTAGAGAAGAGGAAGAATTATCTTCCCCCAGTAGTGCTGGAATATTTACAATAGGGTGGTGCCAGCAGCCAGCCCTCTTACCCATGTCTGACTCTCCCAGTCCCAGATGTAGGGCTGGGAAGTGGATACCTGGACACGGATAAGGGGGCTCAAGCTGGGGCCATAACTTAGGGTGGATCACAAGACCGGAAGCCAGAACTCTGGGACAGAAGCCCATGTGCCGGGCCAGGAGCAGAGCGCCACCTAAACCTGTGCAGGGGTGCTGAAGCAAGACCAGCATCCCTAGTTCCGACAAATTTCTCTTCCCCTATCTTGAAGAATATCATTGTTCCAAGTTGTCTCACACTGGCTTTTAATGACCCTTAATTGCCCCTGAACGGCAGAGATGTGACACATCCCTGTTAACATATGGTAGCTACACAAAAGTGGTGGGTTGTAATTATTGGACCTAAAATTTACAAATAAAATAAAAGTATCTGTGAAAAATTATATGAAAGGTGATAAGAACCTATCTTGCTTTCCTAAGAATTGACCATGGTAAATAGGTCAAATTAATCACAATAAATAAATATTATGAACAGGGTCAAGAAAATCAGACAGAAATAAATTCCTCCAAATGCAAATGGCCTACTAACATGGATCAAAGACTATAGTGAGATTATACATGGTAAGCAAGAAAATATGGGGGAAAATGTTACCTCTTCCAGTTTGGCCTTATGGAAATGTATTTAATCAATGAGCATATTAATGAGGGTAAAATATGCCATCTAAGTTTGCTCTCTTTGGGGCTTTTAAAAAAAAGTTTTAAGGGGAAAAATAGGAGAATCATTTTTCTCACAGGTCATCTCCCAACCTACCAGCATTGGAACTCACCTCAACTTAGCTCAGGTTTTTTTTACATTAATTCAGATGAAACCCACTAGGAAAGGGGCTTTCTGACTCACTCTTGTTTAAGGAACATTGTTTTCTTCTGTGGGTACTGAGAGTCATTTCATAACACCAAATCCTCAGCCTATCTGTTGAGATTAAGTTCATACAAGACAGAGGAACATAAGATCCTGTATTGTTTTTCCGTCTATTGTTGTGTGCTTTCTGATTGCCCTTATGTTCTCTCTCATATTTTGAAATCATCTATACTCTATTCATTCACACCTGCCTTATATAAGGACAAAAGATACAACTAGATGATGTCCCTGAACAGGATGTCAACTAGGGCCAAACAACAGGTGTCGTGATCAACTTACCATCCAAAACATCCACTCAAAACTAAACAGCAGTCCAGAGCACATGAGGACTGAAAGTAAAATTAACCCTTTTCATTCTATCAAGGAAAGGTTAGTAATGAAAATAAAAAATGATGATAGGGTCTGACTATGTCTGTTTTACATAATCACTCAATCACAGTTTCAATATAAATTCTTGGTTTAATTTCTTATTTTGTGTGTGTGTGTGTTTGTATAGATCAATGAACTTTCAGTCTGAATGAATGCTTTTGAGTGTTTGCCAAGTAACAATGTAAATCCAAGGTCTGTATAAAAAAATAACCCCAAACCTTCTATCACTGTTCAATGCTGGACAGAGAAACAGTTTATAAACACCTTTAGCCCTTTGGGCCTTTGAGATCAATATCACTACAACAGACATTCATGATATGGCAATTTTCTTATTAACAACTTCATAATTACTTAATTTTATCATCTAGAATTCATAATCTATATCATCATCCCAGGAACTTTATAATCTCAGGAAACTTCACAGAAAATTTGTCATCATTCATCATTACTGATGTAGAGTTCCATGAATTATGTTGGGTGATATTGCAAAGTAATAGAACAACAAAAATAATACATTTAGTTTGTAATGTTGTAATAAAATTATCTGATGCTTATTGAAAATATCAAACTTTAATTCTACAGGATTCTTGTCACTGTGAGAATAAACAAATAAATAGTCATAACAATTTGTAAAGACCCTGATTCAGTTACATTTTGCTTTCTTACCATGTTATTTTGTCACATAACTTCTGAGTAAGTTTGAAAATTTCCCTTTAATGCTAGACATGATTTAGATCAGTGTTTCTCAACCTTTTTTTTATAAAGTACCCCCTTTTTAAAAAAAAAAGTACCTCCAGTACCTACAGTTTTCAGACACACACAATTTTTTTTTTACCATTGCAACACATTTGTTTAAACAACTTAATTGTAGCCAGGCAGGCAATGAAATTTTTGGGTATAAAAAGTAGAAAAATAATAAAGTGCTATAAAACTGAAAAAAATTAGTTTTCTCCAAATTTCAGTTGTGTTGACGTGCCCCCCAGACTTCTCTCAAGTACCCTTAAGGGTACTCGTACCACTGGTTGAGAAACACTGCTTTAGATAACATAATTTCAAGGAATTGACCTGCAAGTTTAGGTGTCAGCTGTCCTACACAATATATAAGTAGTATGTTTACATTTCTGTTCTTACCATGATTAGTTCTTAGATCTTTACTGTAGTTTTTTTGTGTTAAAGTGCAGTTATAATACATCGTTGGAATACAGTTTTGTCCTCTTTTTATAAGCAACACAGAGCCATGTCACAACGATAGATGTCACAACCAGGTATAAGTTGTGCTTAACAGTAGTAGGTTCTTTGGGCAAGCAAGGCTTTAGAAGATATTTTTCAGCAAAACAAAAAAACAAGCTATTGTGATTAAGCATAAGATTATAATTAGTCATTCTGACACAATGGATGTATCATTAGAATAGATATTAGATATGGTTGAGGTGATAACAAGATGGTATCAACAGAATAGATTATTACTGAGACATTAGGACAGACACTAGGAAGATCATTTATGTAGAGGACAAGACCAATACAATGGGCCAAAAGAATCTATCATGATAAACTCCAGGAAGTTTAGGGTGCAGACCAGACAGAGGTGGCCCGTGAACCTAGGCAAACTAGGCAGTTGCCTAGGGCCCCACCGGCCCGGGCACCCCGTGATTATGTCATGGCTATTGACAGCCGTGCAGGCGGGGGCGCCGATTGTGCCTTCCACTTAGGGCGCCAGCTGCTGCAGCCGGCCTCGGGCCACTCCTGAGACCAGGTTCCCAATCATGAAATACTCTTGATAAATCAACAATGTGCTGTTGTCCTTTATGCCTTGTAAATCCCATTTAAACCTATGAGATTGTAGAGGGAGTAAGGTGGTTTGGAATGTAAGAGAGATAAGATGAGCATAATGCTGCTATCAGGAAGTTGGGCTGAAGTCTCCATTCATTTCTTTTGCTTTCAAGAAAGAAGTTGCCAAAATGTTATCTTTCTGCCATTAGCCAACAACCATGTGCCGTAGCCAAATCAAGACAATCCATTTCCTCCACTGCTCCCTCCACTTTCAAATGTGCATTGAACTATGAAGGTGAAACCTATGGGTACTGGATTGCTGGAGAAGATGGGAGTTGTTCCTAGACAAATTGGTCTGATTGTGAGAGAGATTTGTGTACAATGGTGCTGAACTAACTAGCCCGGGATTTAGTCCAATTTTGAATTGGCCAATCCTAAATGTCCAAGCAAAACCTTTTTGCAGCAACTCCTTCCTACACATCTCCCGTGTTAACCCAGGGATTAGCAGAGATTCCGATACAACTAGCCTGTCCATAGAGTCTGGCTTTGGAGAATTTGATGCAGAAGGAAAGAGATAGCAATGAAGATAGGGCAAAACAAATGTTGACTTAAAACCAAAATGGAAAATGTGCATTAATTGTGATCTTTTTACAGAATGTTTCGGAGATTTTTTTCTCTCGTTTTATAGCTATGTTGATTTTGTTGTAGGGACCCATTTTAACCTTCCAGCAAATTTAAACAGAAAATCAACCCTTGTCTCAGTATGTTGGTGTTGTAGAGGTCTAGGATATTAATGCAAGGTCATGTTCATTAGAGGCTAACATGAAAATAGTAGTTTTCCTAGGATAAGTAAAAGAGCCTTTTAATTACTTAGAGATGGTTAATGCATACAACACTTTCACAGACAGATCGGAAGAACTGTTTCAAGTTCATGTATGTCAGGGCTACATCTGAGCAATGTTTAATAGGAAAACACTGTATAACTATAACACATAAAAGCAATCTGGAATAAACTGCCAACATACATTTGCATTGTTCACAATCCTATAAGAATGTCACTGTTTTCAAAACATAAGTTAATTGCCCCCAAAGTCCCCAAATTGGATTTACATTATATTTTATTCCAGCTAAGATATGCATGCTGTGTCAATTAAAACTGACCATGCTCAATGAAACTAAAGTAGTTGTTAACAAGCTATTACTTGTATATGGTACTGTTAAAAGAAATGCCAGAGGAGGGAAACAAGAGCCTCAAAGGGACTTAAGCCCAATGTTCAGCATTGAAATATCTAACTTTCAGGTGCTAGTGGAACAACACTGACATTTGCAAAGCCTGAATCAGATGCCTAACCTCCTTATACAGTCAATAAAAAGTGGGATGAGAGTGGGATCCACCAAAGCCAGCATGCTAAGCAGGAAACCACCTAAGCTAGATAATGGAATGCACTCATGAGAGGAGTTCATCCTGCACCAATAGCCTCAGATGGAGTTCACTACCTACATCTGGGCTGCAAGGAGGTACCTGTCTCTGCAAGCCACAGTCAGGAACTTTGTTCTGAGTTTAGTTGGGTAAGCTGTTTATGGTGACAATGAATTTGGCACCTTCCAACTCTCCTCCCTCCCCCAAAAACGTGGGCAGAGGGGAAAGAGGACTCCATTGTAAACTTAATCCCCTCGGTTAGTATACTCACTCAGGTTGTGGCAGATTCCAGTTCAATTTCCCCTCTGCCTGATAAAAAAGGGGATTTGAACAGAGGTTCCCAACTATTAGGGGCATGCTCTAACCACTGGTCCATAGAGCTCTCTTTTGCTGGCTTCATTAATGCTTTATTGTTCAACTATTTCATCATATATCAGAGGAGTAGCCGTGTTAGTCTGGATCTGCAAAAGCGTCAAGGAGTCCTGTGGCACCTTATAGACTAACAGATGTATTGGAGCATAAGCGTTCATGGGCAAAGATCCACTTTGTCAGATGCATGTAGTGGAAATTTCCAGAGGCAGGTATAAATATAAATATAAATATATACCTGCCTCTGGAAATTTCTACTACATGCATCTGACAAAGTGGGTCTTTGACCATGAACACTTATGCTCCAATACATGTGAGTCTATTTCATCATAGAAGAGCTTCAACAAGAGAGACTCACCTCAGAATATTACAGAGTCTAGTGCTTAACACCCTGCCCTTCAGTGAAGAGAATCCCTGTTAAAGTTATTTTTTATTCTCATCCAATAGAAAAGGGAATTGAATCAGAGTTTCTCAGATCCTGGGTGAATACCCTAACAATTGGGCTAACATGTTATGCCTCTTCCCCACAGCCAGACATTTTTTGTCTACTGAGTTGATCCAACCCACTCACTCAGGTGGATAGCTTTAGAGTCCTGTGCAGATACACAATTTGTATCTGCATCCACAAAAATGAGCCATGGGTATCCGCATTTACATTCATGGATATAAGCAGATATCCATGGATTTGCAGGGCTTTACCTATCTTCCCCAATCTGTGGATTACACTGAGGGCTCAGACAGGAGATAAGCATTGGATGTCTAGAATAATGAAGCTGTGTACATGACAGAGACTGAAACTAAAAAGTATAAGGATTTTTTACAGCAAAAGTTTAAGTACCAAGTTAGTTTACATGCCCAAAAGCATAGCTAGAAGCTGGGGTTATGTGTGAGGGTTATGGAAAAAAGTGTGGATCACTGTGGTCTGTAAAACTAGGTCATAGGTGCTATAACTCCTTTTGTGGATCTCGGCCAAAACTTGTCTAGTCTAGATCAATCCTGTATAAAAAAGTAAAATGCAGTCAATTTGTGATAGAGAGTAATAATAAGCACTTTACAAACCAAACTCATTAATGGTTGTTGTATGAGACTTTAAAAACACTTAGTCTCACTTTATTTTATACAGGTTGCACCTCTGAAAACTGGTACTCTCTGATCTGGCAACATCCGTGGTCCGGCAGGATGACGGATGCTTATGGACCAGATAGCCCCGGAGCCTAATGGCAAGAGTGCCAGCAGCTCATCCGGGACCAGAGACAGCAGGGCCGGAGAAGCCCCACAGCAGTGCTGGGGCCAGGGACTGGAGAATCCCGACGGCCCACTGCAGCACGGAGTCAGGGGCCAGGGAACCCCCCGGTGCCTGTGGCAGCATGGGGTCGGGAGCCAGGGAAGCCTGGGTGCCCGTAGCAGCATGGGGTCAGGGATCAGAGAAGTCCAGCCACCAATGGCAGCCTGCAACAGCGCGGAGCCAGAGAAACTCGACAGCCAGAGGCAGTGCGGGGTTAGGGGGCTGGAGAAGCCTAGCCGCCCGTGGCAGTACAGGACTAGCTTCACATGGCGTGCCAGAGCAAGAGAACCGCAGCTGCCAAAGGCAGCTCTGGGCCAGGGCCGGCAGCAGCAGAAAGGGGGAAAAGACAGAGGAGGCAGAGGCAGGGGGATGGCTCACTTTGGGGCCTATAACAGGGGACACCTCCCCTGGTCCGGCAAATTCTGTGATTTGGGACCAGTCAGATCCCAACCATGCCGGACCAGGGAGGTCCAACATGCAGCTCAATTTATAGATGTTTTAAAGGGTTAATAAATTATTCTTAGAGGTTATAAGAACACTACAGACATGAATAGCATGTGTTATAAGCACATCATTAGAAGACTAAAGACAGGAGAGAGAAAGTGACTGTAGTGCCCTGTTGAACTTCTGGAAGCTATAACAACTTATGTTTATTTAGTAAAACATCTCTTAATCATTTATAAAAACCCTTTATTATCTATAAATGGCACTTTAATGCAAAGGGTGATGAATATTTCACTGAAGAAATACAATTTTATATCTTGAGTATTAGAAATGCTTCCTTTTATATTATTATATGTACACAGCAAATGCTGATTGAACAAAGGCTGTTTCAATACCATTAGCTTCTGGATTTTCCACTGTAAATATTAATTACAGTTCTGGGCATGAATAGGTATATTTCTCAGCCACTCCATTCCATGTAGTAGGAAGAGCCTACTCTTTATAATGCTGTTTTTGAATAATGTTTTCCACACAGAAAACAATTAGAAGCTAGTGTATATTTGAGAAAGCAGTGATCTGTGTTTCACAGCTTGGCTTAGCAAACTTTTCACATTGAAATGGCAAGGTTAAACTCTTTTGTTCTGGGCAATATTGTAAAATGAAGAGTCTGTCCTTTCAAATGTTAACTGGAGCTATCTGGTGAAATGGATCTGTTACATTAAGTTGAAAAGCATCCCAGTGATAATGATGACTCTAGGACAAACATGAGGCATGCATATTCATTAAAGCCTCATCTTTTTCTGAATTTGTGCAGACACTTCAAGAATGTGAAATATGATACTCATAATAGCGTGAGTTTTATTATGGAACACGAAAGCACAACAATTAAACCAACAGCATCGTGGTTATTTCTCTTATAACTGATCTAGCATTTCATAAAATTAGAATAAAATCAAAAGCAACAGAAAATATATTGGAAACCAAACAATTTAGTATAGTAACAGGATTAACTTAAATTAGGTGAATTCCCTTTTCTTGTATTTTCCTTTATCCTTAATTGTAATGAAAATGTTAAAAGTTAAATAATACATCTCTTCAGTGTTTTCACAGAGTTTGGTATTTTGTTTTAATTTCTTGAATACAAACTATATTGCATACGGTTTAAATAATAAGAGCCAGCTTTTCAAAGATTGGTTCAAGAGCTGATTCAACAATCTATTCATGGTCTAATTGGGCCTGCAAAGTAGTCAGCTGTGAACGAATTGTGTAACAGCAACCTAAATACTAGTCTCAACACACATGCAGATTTACACAAACAAATAACCACCCTGAAGGCATGAAAAAACATGAAACTGTCCTTTGTGAGCTCAGTGAATGCCTACTTAGCATGAGGTCATTACAATTGCTTCTACTTTAGAATATTTCTGTATTATAAGTATGTGAATGCTATTTATACCCACATGCTTGTTTACTTGTACAGCAACAAACAATTAGCAAGTACTTATGGCCCAAATCCTCCCCTCCTGTTCAAAATCCAAATAAACTGACTTTGTGCAGATGATGAGTGAAAAAAAAAACTTTTCACCCATTATTCCTCACAAGCTATAGCACAAGTAATGCTGCTTCCTGGCTGCTACTGCTCCTATGATTCTCCTAGTCATGCACTGTTCTTTACTAAGTCTATCCTCTCCACAATATGACCTATATTTTTCTTCTGAAATCAAAACACTGGGAAAAAGGGGACAGAGGAAGAAAAAGGGAACTTTCTTCTCTCTCATCTTTTCTCTTCTTTGGGCTTTACAGTTTACTTATTGTCCCTTAAAAAAGTCTAATAAGCACGAGAAAAATCATTTCCCTCTTAACTTGTTAGAAAAGTTAAACTTTTCATTCACAGACTAAATCTAGAGTCCATGTTTCTGGTATCAAAAACCTTTACAGTCTATCTTATGTTCATGTAAATACTTCTGGGTGAAGTAGAAAATAAAATTAAAAAAATGAAAAAGACTGGGTTGGGGAAAATAAACAAAAATGTTACCCTTGTTCCACTCTCTTTCAAAAACATGAAGACTTCACCTACTCTACATTATTTCCTTTCTGGGAGAATAAAGAGAAACAAGAAAGGTTTTTCACAACCTTGGAGACCTGAGTCTGATGACAGGAATGAGAGAAATCTCATGTGATGCTAGTTCAAACAGTACCAGTCCTTTGCTACCTTGAATGTCCCCTAAGCAGCCAGGGACAACAGTTGTAGTGATCCTCTATGTATTGAATTCTCTTTGGAAACAGTATAAAGAACACTCACTAGGACCTAGATGCTGTACAAACACACTGCAAGAGATAGTTACTCAGTGTGAAAGAGAATACTCTGAATAGACAATGGATGGGAGGCAAAACAGAGGTACAGAACAGTAACGTAACCTGACGGAGTCACAGAGCAGCCCTTTGGCCAACAGGAGTAGAACCCTGTTGACAAGATAGGTTTTCATGGAAATCTTCATATGTTTAAAGTGAAGCACAGTTTTACATATGCAGAATGGATTCCCCACTTCAATAGTACAGGATGTCTGTACTATTGTTTCTGGGGCCATATTTCCAATAATCATAGAATCATAGAATACTAGGACTGGAAGGGACCTCAAGAGGCCATCAAGTCCAGTCCCCTGCCTTCATGGCAGGACCCAGTACTGTCTAGACCATCCCTGATAGACATTTATCTAACCTACTCTTAAATATCTTCAGAGACGGAGATTCCACAACCTCCATAGGAAATTTATTCCAGTGTTTAACCACCCTGACAGTTAGGAACTTTTTCCTAATGTCCAACCTAACCCTCCCTTGCTGCAGTTTAAGCCCATTGCTTCTTGTTCTATCCTGAGAGGCCTGGAAGAACAATTTTTCTCCCTCCTCCTTGTGACACCCTTTTAGATACCTGAAAACCGCTATCATGTCTCCTCTCAATCTTCTCTTTTCCAAACTAAACAAGCCCAATTCTTTCAGTCTTCCTTCATAGGTCATGTTCTCTAGACATTTAATCATTCTTGTTGCTCTTCTCTGGACCTTCTCCAATTTCTCCACATCCTTCTTGAAATGTGTTGACCAGAACTGGACACAATACTCCATCTGAGGCCTAATCAGCTCAGAGTAGAACGGAAGAATGACTTCTTGTGTCTTGCTCACAACACACCTGTTAATGCATCCTAGAATCATTGTTTGCTTTTCTTTGCAAGAGCGTCACACTGTTGACTCATATTTAGCTTGTGGTCCACTATAATGCGTGTAAGCATTCTGTGGATAATAAAAAATGGGCACCTGAATACCACCTAAGGGGAAAAGATTGCAATAATTCTCTTTCCTGGAACTGTGTGACTACTGTTATGAAAATATTCTGTTAATATACTCATCTGAATTCATGTGAATAAGCTTTTTTTCCCCCAGATACTTGAACAAATGAGTTTATAGTCAGGGATATTTGCCAAAACAGTAAATTTTAAGTGACTCTTGTCTAATATTTGGGGAATTAATTTAAAATTTGTAATTGTGAATATTTTTACTGGAAATCTGACTGTAAAAGTTATTTGGATTGTTTTTGTATCTGTATTGGTCCCTGGATATGAAAGTGGCAAGGCAAGTGAGGTAGTGTCTTTTATTGGACCAATTTCTGTTGATGAAAGTGAGCTTTGCACCTACATTCTCCTTCTCCTTCTCCTTCTCCTTCTCCTTCTCCTTCCCTTTCTCCTTCTCCAAGATTGTTTCTCTCACCAGAAGAAAACTTAAAAAAATGAGTGATCCATGTTTTTAAAGTTTTTTTTATAGTTACAGACTAACACAACTACCCCCTGAGACTTTTTACCAGAAGACGTTAGTCCATGAGTGATAGTATCTCACCCACCTTGCCTCTCTAAAAGATATGTTAATCAAGTCAGGAAATAGAAACATACTACGTAATTTATGTGCCTACTCTAAATAGCTCTGATTTTGACTATAAGTAAAGCTCTATGTTTGTCACAGAGATTGTGGAACTCATTGGTTCTGTGACTTTCTGCCTCCTCTATGATTTCTGCAGTGGACAGCATGGCTGACCCCAGGGCCACCCAAGCAGCTGGCTCTAGGGACAGCTACTTTGGTGACTTTGGGCGTAGCCACATTTTCTGTTCCTGGAGCAGCTTTGCAATTAGCTGTTGGGGCCACCCTACAGCCATCCACACCAGCTGCTTGGGTGACCCTGGGCAGTTGGCCCCAGGGACCACCTGAACAGGGGGTAGTGCAGAGACTACTCTAGCAGCAGTCACAGGGGTGGACAGAGCGTCTGGTGTCAACAGCTGTCCCATCAGTTATTCCTGAGTAGCCAGATCAGGTGCAATCAGCAGCCTCTTGAAGAGAACCCCAGGAACAGCTACTGTCAGGGTATGTCTACACTACAAAGTTAATTCAAAATAACAGCAGTTATTTCGAATTAACTTCAATAGCATCTACACATGCAAACCGCTATTTCAAATTTAATTCGAAATAGCAGAGCACTTATTTTGAATTTGGTAAACCTCATTCTATGAGAAATACAGCCAAATTCGAAATAGCTATTTCAAATTAAGTGCTGTGTAGACACTTAATTCGAAATAGGGGGCCTCCAGTCCTTCCCAGTTCCCTCTGGTGGCCACTCTGGGCACAACCAGGTAAACTCTTCTCCTCTCCCCCAGCCCCGGGGCCCTTAAAGGGGTAGAGTCTGGCCACTGGGCACGTGCCAGAGCCAGGCCTGCCAGCAGCCACAGACCCTCACCCAGTGGCGGCACAATGGCAGACAGTGGCAGCCAGCTGTCCCCCGCCCAGTCCCCCAGCACCCAGGGGCCAGCCAGGGGCTGTAGATGGCGCATGGACTAGTGCGGAGATCATGGACCTCATTGAGGTTTGGTAGCAGGCCCCCAATGTCCATGATCTCCGCACTAGGTGGAGGAACGCGGCTGTCTACAGCCACATAGCGGCCACCATGGCCCGCAAGGGACACAGGAGCACCCAGGACCAGGTGTGCCTCAAAGTCTAGGAGCTGCAGCAGGCGTACGACAGGGCCACCAGGGGCGGCTCCGCAGCAGGGGCTGCCACCTGCCCCTACTTCCCCGCCCTTGACCGAATCCTGGGGCGGGGGGGCTGTCCACACCAGCGCGGGGGGGCAGCGAGCCGGAAGCTGAGAACCCTGACCCAGGCACACCAGAAGGGCCACCGCCAGCTGTCCCGGCACCGGAGTTGGCAGGGTCATCCGGGGAGGCCATACCAGGTAAGTGCCAGCACTGTCCCCTACCCGGGCGGGAGGCAGGGAGGGAGACCAGGGACCATGCATGTGGGCCATGCCTCCCACGGATCACGCAGCCACCTGTGCATGTGCGGGCACATGCCGTGCCACCCTTGGGCAGGTGGCTCCAGCTGCGTGCCACACAGGGGCCGTGGTCTGGTAGGCACACGCGTGTGTGAAGAGACCTGACATGCTCCTGACCCCGGGGAAGGACACAGCAGGATGCCCTCCCTTCACACACCCCCTCTACACACAGGCAGGGGACATCTCCCCCCACCTCAGCCGCACTATACATGGCACAGGGGCATGGGTGCAGTCTTGGGTCACCTCCCACTCCCACGGATAGCTGGACATTCCAAACTTGGCCTCTGGGCAAGCACAACGGCTCTGACAGTGCAGGACACAGTCATCCTCACCTCGCAGAGGGGGAGCTGGGCTTCACCCACTGTGTCCCCAGGGAGAACTGACCACTTCTCTTCTTTCTCCACAGCCGCACCACCTGCACATGCAGGGCACATCAGCCCACCCGGGACATGCTCCCGCACTCGAGGGCTCCGCAGGACCACCGCAACACTGCAGGGGTACCATGAGTGGCACCTGGCGGCCCTGCGAGACCAGACCCGCTTCATAGAGCAGCAGGCACAGGAAGAACGGGAGTTTCATCAGGAGCTGCTTGCCCAGGGTCATGCCATCTGTCACCATCTGCAGACCCTGGTGCAGAGTGTGCTGTCCTGTGCCACTCCCGCACCCGCTGCTCCCCCAGCTCCTGCTCCTCCTCCCATTCTTTCTCCCCCTCCCGCCTCTCCCTCCTCAACCTCCACAGCTTCCTCCTCAATCTCCACACCCCCCCACCTCAACCTCCACACCCTCCTCCCCATCCCCCCGGGGACACCAAGGCCCCCGCACCCACAGTGCTGGGAGACATGTGGCCCGGTGAGACCCCCAACCATGAGCCCTGAGCTTCCCCTCCCCCTTATTCCCCTTGCTTCCCCCTTCCATCTCCCTCCTCCCAGTTTTCCCCCTCCCCCTCCCACCCTCTCTCCTGCCATCTCTTGCCTCCTTTCCCCAGTCTCCCCAGAGGTTCATCCCCCCCCCCAGTTGTGTTAAATAAAGACAGTTTCTATTTTTGAAAATACGTGTATTTTATTTGACATCAGGAAGGGCAGGGGGGCAAGGAAAGGGTAAGTGGATGGACGAGAGGAAGGAATGGGGCACAAGCCCCCAGTGGGGCAGACCGGGGAGACTGTTAATACTCCTCAGGGTGGAAGCTCTCCCTCAGGGCCCCCTGGATCCTGACAGCCCCTCGATGGTCCTCCCGGATGGCAGCCTGCAGACAGTGCAGCCAGGCTGCTGGCAACTTGTCCATGAGACGCAGCAGAGTCCCCAGGGGCAGGTCTGGTTCCATGTTGCAGAGTGCCGTGGTGTCCCGAGTGAGGGCAAACAGAGCACTCCGAGACACAAATGCTTTGCTGTCTCTCAGCGAGGTAGACCAGCAAGCAGAGAAACCTGAGAACTGTCTGTCCGGGATGGGGGTAGGGTCCCTTTAAGCACAGACTTCGAATAGCCTGAGGCAGTAGCCCCACACATTAAGTCCGACCCTGATGCCCTTTTGGCACTGGTTCCAGCCAACCTTACCTTCGATTCAGGGTCCACTCAATGTGGACACGCTATTTTGAATTAGAAAAACGCTATTTCGAATTAGTTTTTGTGTCTAGATGTGTTATTTCGAATGAAGTAATTTGAAATAAGTCAATTCAAAATAGCGCTGTAGTGTAGACATACCCTCAGAGATCTGCAGAGGTGGCCCCTAGGGCAGTCCTAGGGCAACTGGAGCAGCGGCTGCTCTGTGACTTCCAGCAGTTGAGGAAACTGGCCCTTCTCCTCCATCCCCCAGCAGAGCCTACCTCTCACAGTCCACCCTGTAGCCACAGTCCCCAGGCTTCCATCATTAGTGACACCCTTCTCTAAGATTTAGTTATGAGTATTTAGAGTATAAATCATGGATATGTCATGGGCAATGATTTTATTTATTGCCCTTTACCTCTCCATGACTATTACTAAATGTAGCCATGTCTAAATGGTAGACTTAATTATCAGATACTTCCAATTAACCATTGCAAAAAAGCTACGAAACCAAAATTATTCAGTGAATAATCTCAAATAATAGAAATTCTGACAAAATCACAGCCCGTTCATGGAATGTTTCACAGACATAAGACTCACACTTAATAAAACTAGAATTAATTCACCTAGATCTAATTATGATGTACAGAAACTTTAGTAGCTGATTTTGTTATTTTTTCCCTTGGTCATTTCAGGTGCATCTGTCCTCTGGGATACACTGGCTCCTTCTGTGAGCTTGATATAGACTACTGCATTGGAAACCAGTGCTCAGATCATGGCTTCTGCCAGGACAACTTGCATAATTATAGCTGTCACTGCATGCTTGGATATGAAGGACCCTTCTGTGAAGTGGAGATTAATGAATGTTCAAGTTCACCCTGCAAAAATGGGGCCACCTGTATGGATTTAATTGGCCACTTCTCATGTCAATGTGTAAGAGGCTTCAAAGGCAAGTTTTAAAATAGAAATATTTACCTTTGTCTGGAAACATTTGATTGCTTGGTTCTATCTCAGTAAAGTTCTAATCATTGTTATTTTAAATCATATATAGATTCTTATTTATGAATGTTTTCAATGCCTATAGAACTTCTTAGATTGGCTGTTCTAACTTTCCTACTACTCCTCACTTTATCCACTGTCAGCATCTTTGGGTTGACTGTGGTGCTAATGAAAAAGAAAAATGGGGAATGGTCAGATTGTGGGAAAAATCATAGAATTATAGAATCATATATTTGGAAGAGACCTCAGGAGGTCATTGAGTCCAATCCACAACTAAATCATCCCAGCCAGGACTTTGTCAAACTAGGTCTTAAAAACTTCAAGGGATGAAGATTCCACCACCTCCGTAGGTAACCTATTCCAGTGCTAGTAAAATTCCACCCTCCTAGTAAAATAATTTTTCCTAATATCCAACCTAGACTTCCCCCACTGCAACTTGAGACCATTCTGGTCCACTTGAGGCCATTCTGTCTTCTGTCACTACGAGGATAGCCTCTCTCCATTCTCTTTGGAACCCCCCATTAGGTAGTTAAAGGCTGCTATCAAATCCCTCCTCCCCCCCACACACACTTCTCTTCTGTAGACTAAATAAGCCTCTAATCATAAGTCAAGTGCTCCAGCCCCCTAATCATTTTGGTTGCCCTCCACTGGACTTTCTTCAATGCGTTCATATCCTTTCTATAATGGGGAGCCCAGAATTGGACTCAATACTCCAGATGTAGCCTCACCAGTGCCGAATAAAGGAGAATAATTACTTCCCTAGATCTGCTGGCAACGCTCCTCCTAATGTACCCTAATATACTGTTAGCCTTCTTGGCTACAAGGGCACACTGTTGACTCATATCCAGCTTCTCATCTACTGTAATCCCTAGGTCTTTTTATTATGCTGAACTGCTGCTTAGGCAGTCAGACCCCAGTCAGTAACAATGCTTGGGATTCTTCCATCTCAAGTGCAGGACTCTGCACTTCTCCTTGTTGAACCTCATCGGATTGAACCAATCCTTCAATGTATGTAGGTCACTCTGGACCCTATCTCTGCCCTCCAACGTATCTACCTCTCCCCCTAGTTTAGTGTCAGCTGCGAACTTGCTGAGGATGAAATCTATTCCATCATCCAGGTTATTAATAAAGATGTTGAACAAAACTGGCCCTAGAACCGACTCTAAGGGCACTTTGTGTGATACTGACCAACAACCAGACACTGAGCCTTTGATCACTAGCTGTTGAGCCAAACAATCTAGTCAGCTTTTTATCCCCCTTACAGTCCATTTATCCAAACCATACTTCCTTAACTTGCTGGCAAGAATACTGTGGAAGACTTTAGCAAAAGCTTTGTTAAAGTCCAGGTATTTCATGTCCATCACTTTTCCCATGTCCACAGAGCCAGTTACCTTGTCATAGAAAGCAATCGGGTTGGTCAGGAGTGACTTGCCCTTGGTGAGTCCATGTTGACTAGTTATTATCATGTTCTCCTCTTCCAAGTGCTTTCAAAAGGATTCCTTGAGGATCCCCTCCATGATTTTTCCAGGGACTTAAGAGAGTCTGACCAATCTATAGTTATCTGGATTGCCCTTCTTCCATTTTTTAAAGATAGGCACTACATTTGCCTTTTTCAAATCTTCTGGGACCTCTACAATCACATCAGCCAACTCTCTCAGCACCCTCAGATGCTTTAGATCCAACCCCATGGATGTGTGTATGTCCAACATTTCTAAATCTTGCTTCTATGTATGTTCAAGGCCCATAAAGCTGCTGAATACCACTTTTTGGTTCTTGCCCATGACAGTATGGAGAAGAAGCAGGGAAGAGCTGGAGTGTGTTCTGCAGATCTGTGATTTTAACAGATCTGCTTACCAAATCTCCTATGCTATGGGCTGCAATCAATACTATGCAGAATGTCTGCATGATTCACTGACTCAATCTTGGGGAACAATTCTTTTCCTCCTCCCAGATGCTCAGGCTTCATGTGGTGATGCAGGTAATGGCTTTGTATGACAACTTCTGAAGTGTTTCATCTAAAGCCTCTCTATTATAACCTGTAGCATCCTTTCCTGTGGCAAGCACTATTAATGGTGCTTTTAAATGTATTTAAAATGTAGAACCCCAATTTTATGATAAGTTATGACTGAGGCATTCATAAAACTGAATATCTCAGTTATAGTAGGTATGATGCCTATGTAATGCCACCAGGAAGAACCAAATCTGTGACCTCTAGAGCTTAGGGCATGAGCTCTACATCTTGAGCTAAAAGCCAGTCAACACTTATCTAAGGCTGTAGAGCAAACTCATTCTCTTTCTCTGTAAGTGGCCCAAGTCACACTACATGGGGCAGTGAACCACACCCAATAAGTGTATAGGTTACACATATATTGCATTATGGTATACTACATGGGTTTTTTTTCTTCCTTTAAACCACCACAAAGTATTTTCAATGTACTGATATCATTGTAATGTGAAAGGGTGTCTACTTGTCCTTCAATGTCACTTTCATTATGTGATTTTTCTCACTGGGAAAAATAGCTTGTATAATATGTCATTTGGAAGACTGTGTTTCATAAAACCAAGATTCTACGGTATTTGTAACTCAGTGTGGTGATCTGCCCCCAGCAAACATTGATAAAAATCATAAAGGGAAGAAGGAAACATTATTGATGATGCTACACTGAGGGTATACTTACATTGTTTTTCATGTATGACATGATACTGAAAGGTACTCTGCCTCTGATACTGAAAACATGGGAGTGCATCTGTCAAGGCTGTTCCCCACGCTGGCACTCTGAATGCAGAAGGTGGGGCCCACAAGAGACCTTAAAAATGCTTTGCCACTATAGGCTTCTGCTTAAAAGCTTTCCAAGGTCACAGATTCCCTGGCCTTTAGAAGATAGGCTGCCATCACCAAGTGAAACAAAAACTCCTTTCTTCTTGAACCCAGGAAGAAAGCACTTAGACTTCTTCCAGACGGTATCCCCTTTTACAACAGAAGAGCCTGGGGAAAAAAAGAGAAAACAAACTGCAATATCTGGTCGCTGACCTCTCAGTCTTAGGCATGCATGTACAGAACTCCTGTTACCTTCCAGGACACAAGAATCAAATCATAGCTTTAAAAAAAGTGATTTTATTAACAAAACAAAAAGATATGCTTGGTAAAGCATACTAGACTTCTAGGTGTTATAAATCAGCTGAACAGATTAAAACACAGCTTAATTACAGTTTATGGGGGGCACATGGACTCAGCACAGAAGCGTTTAATAAACAACAAAACAAAAAAATATAACGTGAACATGTCTAAATAGACATTCTTATTAACTCATCATTTGTGCTTTAAGGTCCAGTCCATTTCCATGCCCAGTATTCCAGAGCCGGCCCAAGCTACGGGGCTACCGGACCAGGCGGGGGCGGGGCTGCACATGTGCCGGTGCCCAGGGTGGGGCTGCGCATGTGCCAGGCACTGGGTGTGGGGCTGTGCATGTGCTGGGTGCCCGGGACCTGGGGACACCGCACACCTGGGGGTGGGGCTGCTCATGTGCTGCACTCCCGGGGGCGGCGCCATGCTCCCAGGGCCCGGGGCGCACGAATGGCTCGGGCTGGCTCTGCAGCATTATTTATAGGCATGGTAGTTCTGCCTGGTTTAATTCATCTTGTTCCCCCAGCTCCTAGCTTAAAACTCACACAAAGAAAACAGAAGGCAGGTACATCTTCCACTTCAAATCTCAATACCTTCTCCCATTTGCTCACCTGGTTCCCTGCCATCACCCTCTATCTACCTGAGTTTAACTCTTTAGTTACCGAATGCTGGGATGGTTAGAAAAGGCCAGCACTCTTCCTATCCACCACAGCATCAAATGTTTTTACAGAACTTTCCATACTTCTATTTCTAGAAAGTTGGGATTTTTTTTACTTGTTTGTAGTTAGACATTGTAACTAGGTCAAATTACAAAGGATGAATATAAGCAAACAACACAGGTATGCAGGGGCAAGATCAGAAAGGCAAAGGCACAAAATGAGCTCAGTCTAGCTAGAGACATAAAGGGTAACAAGAAGACATTCTATAAATATATTAGAAGCAAGAGGAAGACCAAGGACAGGGTAGTTCCATCCCTCAGTGAAGAGGGAGAAACAATAACAGGATACTTTCAAATGGCAGAGGTGTTTAATGACTTCTTTGTTTCAATCTTCACTAAGAAGTTTGATGATGAAGGGTTGTCTAACATAGTGAATGCTAGTGGAAATGGGGTAGGTTTAGAAGATAAAATAAAAAAATGAACCAGTTAAAAATTACTTAGAAAATTAGATGTCTTTGAGTCACCAGAGCCTGATGAAATGCATCCCAGAATAGGGATGTGAACAGCTAGTCGACTGGTCGACTATCTGATAAGCAAATACTATTGACACACTGTTCAACTAGTCACTTCCCCCCAACCCTTGCTACCTCTATGAGAAAGAGGCAGCCGGGGAGTGGAGAGGCAAGGATGCTTCAAAGGGGCAGTGCCATGTGGAGCCCAGGGTTAGCTGGGGATTCAGAGTCCCCAGTAACTCTAGGCTCCATGCAGTGCTGCTGCTTTGAAATGCTGTGGGAAGCACAGGACGGGTGGGCGACTCCTTGAGTCCTCCGCTGTACCCATGTTTACCACAGTGCTTTCACCTTTGAAGAGTAGCAACAGAAATAGAGGGCCTAAAAGTAGCATTAAACAATCAAGCTAACTTACTATATTTTCATAACACTGTTTATCCTTAAACATTATGTGATATTTCACCACAGCATGTGGGTCCACTAAAAGAAATGAGAGTCCTTTCTTTTTCTTTTTTTCACTATCCAGTATAGCATTACAGGATAACATTCATAGGGAACAAAATTTAAAGTAAAAATAAATAAATAAATAAAACAGTATTGCTACTTCAACTTTACTATTATTATTTATTAACACAATACACCAAATATATTTTGGAGGGTTTTAAAAAAAATGGTAGTTTGTAAAAATTCAATTAGTAACCTGGCAAAAAATGCAATTCCACTTTGGTATGGTCCATGATGTTTTATGATTCTGGGACATTTTCCAAAGTAGAACAGGTTTTTTAAGTTCCATAATAACTTCACATTATAAACCATCCGAAAATATCCTGCATAAAATACAAGAAAAGTGTTTTTTATCAGAACCAATCCATAAAAAAACCCCAACATTCCTCACTGTCTTTTCTCCCCTTACACATACCCACATTTCCTGGTTCATTTACAAAATTCACTTTAAAATACAAGGTTCCTGGGAACTCACAAATTATTTAATAAATTAAACCAAAATTATGGCTCTTAGGACTGTGTGCAAGTTTCTGTGGGACCATACTTGTTCAGTCCTATGAGAGTGTAGGTTTTGCTAGGCTCACACAAGAGCCATGAAATCTCAGCCACCATCTTGGATTCATTCCTGCAGATAAATAATTCTGCAAAGAGCTTTAAAGTACTTCAAGCTTTGATCTGTATTTTAAAAAATATGTCTATCTGATAGGGCATCAGATATATCCATCAGCATTTCTGGAATGACTGCACCGCCCTTGAAGTGTGTGCAGGGGGATTGCTGGAGGAAGGTAGCAGTACTTTATGGTGGATGGTGAGGGAACAAGGACAGAAATGGCTGTAAAAAGGTGGGTGAAGATCAGCTTTATGGTGCTCCCCACTGTGGCTACGTCTAGGCTACGGGGTTTTTCTGGGATACCGCCACGTCCAGGGAACGCATCTGCTCTTCCACTTTTTTTTGCTTCTTCCACAAGGAAGGAGGGCTCTTTCAAAAGAGGAGGTTTTTCCAAAATTTGGCCTAGTGTAGACAGGCCAAATTTTGGAAAAGTCTCTTCTGGCAAAACTATCAGAAAAAGGTACACAAATTGCGGTGTGCAATTTGCGTACCTTTTTCTGATAAAACATTGTAGTCTAGACGTAGCCTGGAAATGAACGTGTTGAAAGCTTTAAGAGGGCAACCCCAGCTGTTGGAAACTCTTTCTCTGTGCAGGAGGCAAAGCAGCACCTAGCCATTATTCCCTCCAGGTGTGAATATCAAGGTTGGGTTAGAATGGGAGTGAGGGGGAGGGGAGATAATTTTTGATGTGGGGGGGGGGCACTCCAAGATTTTGGAAAGTGGTTGAGGGCTGCACTCTTCCATGATATTAATGGAGGAGGTACAGGGTCTGGGATTGAGGCTGGGTATAGAAGATAGCTTGGGGTGAGGGATTGGGTTGCAGGAGGTGCCTGGGGTCTGGGATGGAGTTTGGATGAAGGAGACAATTGTGACTTGGGTCACTGAACTGAGGTGTTTGGGCTGTGACCTGGGGCAGGGGACTAGGGTGCAGGAGGGGGTGAACGGGTTTGGGTTGTGACTTTGGGCAGGGCATTGGGGTGAAGACTCTGGGAGGGGTATGGGTTCACGAGGGGAACAAAGGGTTTGGCTTATGTGGGATATGGAGGGTGGGGGGACAGATGGTTGGGGGTGGAGAGGGGCTGGGGTGCCAGAGACAGGTTCTGATCTGGAGATAGCCCACCAGGGTTCTCAGGCAGCTTCCCTGACTGCTCCACTCCTCGCACAGACTGCAGGGGTAATGTGACTAGGTGACTGAAGGGAAGGGGGCACAGCGCTTTTCAAACTGCCTGTTCTTCAAACAGGCAGATTTCATTGGCCAGAAATGGGCCAATGGGATTGTACAGGGGAAGGGAGCAGCCTGTGAAACAACACTTCCCTGTTCTTGGGCTCACAGCTAAGAAAGAGAAACAGCTGCAGAAGCTGCTTTTTCTGAGTGGGAGGTATGTGGGAGACTAAGGCAAGCAAGGAATAAGGAATCTGCCTGAGTCTCCCTGCTGCATTTATGGGCTGGATCCGGTGGCTTGGTGAGCTGGATCATGCCCCAGAACTGTATTTTGCCTAGCCCAGGGTTAGGACCTGCTGTGGATATTGTGCTAGTCATGCCTTTGGGGGGGGGCTGGGAAGGAATTTTCCCTCACTGCCATATTGGCTTCAGTAAGATGGTGTTTTTCACCTTCCCCACAGTGGATATCAGGCAGGACCCATAATGGTGAGCTGATGGAAGAGGAGGAGTGGGGGTAGAACAGGGGTGGGAAAAAGCAGGGAAGGGGCAGAGCAGAGGTGGGGGTGTGGGAAAGCAGTAAAGTAGGGATGGGGAGGGGGCAGAGCAGAGGTTAGAGCTTGGGAGAAGGCATGGAGTGGGGAAAGGTTTTGTCTCAGGCCCCACATCCTCCTAAGGATGGCTGTCCCCGAGGCTTGGGGTGGCATGGGAAGGAGTCTTATCTTGTGCCCCACTTGTGTCTGTCTCCAGCAGTTGCCTATGGTTCTAGATATCTAATAATAAAATTGTGGTCTGATTAAATCCATATCAAGTCCCTACTGTCCTTCTTTCTGTATAGCTGGAAATGCTTCGTACTGTTGTAGGTAGATTGTAGGTAGGTTCTCCTTAGAAACTGTAATGGTATCTACTAGCATCAACGAGTCCACAAGAATTGTGAAGGTAAGGTGTTTGTGTTCTGAAATGTCATATTTAAGAATACACATGCTTTCTCATCCTTTGGACAGAAATCTTTGCTTTTTCATATTTTTTTGTATTATAGACATATATATTTCTAGATGTCCAAGAAACTTTCCATTGACTTCAATGGAATTTGGATCCTGCCTTTAGTTTTGATTCTATTAAGATCCTTATACTTTCTTCATAACCATTAGTACTCATTAAATGACATAACTAACATCTATTAAGTATGCTTTTTACTTCTTTGTCTTGTCCTTTTTTAAGTGGAAAAATAGTACACACATACACACACACCATTTACCCTGCATTGCTCATGCCCTTAACTCAAATAAGTTTTGTTTTCTTCATTTAAATCATTGTTATGGTATGGGCTTGGGATAAGAACTGCAGTATGCAGGCTGCCCGAGGGAGGAAGGACTACCCCAGCCTTCTCTTACCATAGCAGATTGGGGCCAGGTGAGAAGCATCTGTTCATGGCTGCTGCAGCTACCGTGGGCACATCCGCAGGAAGGGTGAATGTCCCTTGGGGGGGGGGGTACAAACAGACAGACAGACAAACAAACTCTCTAAAACATATAGTAGATAGCTGTTCCATTCTCCACCCCTGCCCCATGCTGTCTCAGTGGGCTGATAACTTTCTTGTTCCCCATTTCTGGCCCCTTGCTGCCCTTCTGTGGTCTTTATAGAGTACAGGTTGGACCTCCCTGCTCTGACACCATTGGGACCTGTCTGGCCCAAATGAGAGAATTTGCTGGACCACGGGAGGTGTCCCCTGCCACCTGCCCAGAGCCAGCTGGCCTCTGGTCCCTTCTATTCCTTCCCCAGCCAGGATGTCCGTTGTGCTGCTGCTGCCTCCCAACTACAGGCTGCCAGAGGAGCTGGGGTTCTCTGGCCGCGGCACTGGCCTTGCACTGTCACAGACAGTCAGGTTTCCCCAGCTCCATGCTGCTGTGGGCAGATGGAGCTCTCCAGCCCCCGGCTCCATGCTGCTGTGGGTGGTTGAGCTTCTTTGGCACCGCACTGTGCAGGCAGCTTAGGTTCCCCAGCCCTGCACTGCTGCATGCTGCCAGGTTTCTCCAGCCCTCAGCCCCGCGCTGCCATGGGTGGTCAGGTTTCCCTGGTTCAGTGCTGCCATGTGCTGATGGGCTTCTCTGGCTCCCAGTTCTGTGCTGCTGCAGGTAGCTGAGGTTCTCCAGCTCCCGTCTCTGCACTGCTGCAGACAGCCAAGATTCCCCAGTCCCCCCACTGCCATGGACTGCTGGGGTTCTATGACGCTGGCCCTAGTATTGCTGTGGGGCTCCCTCAGCCCTGGTGCCCGCAGCCCTAGCCACGCCGCTGGCCCTCCTGCCCTTAGGGTTCACGGATGTTGCTGGGCCAGAGAATGCTGGATTTCAGAGGTACAACCTGTATATCGTTCCTCCTATCAAATCCTTCCCTATCCATTGTATGGGAAACAATTGAATAGCAGGCACATCCCATTGTCCTGGCACAACCAAACCCTTGCCTTGCTTTAAGTTATGGTAAGAGGAAACTGCACAGCGCTCTCAAAGGGAAATGTCTCCACTCCTCAGCTAAGCTCTGAATAGCAGGGTGGGGGCAGGAAAAGCAATTTTCAGTCTTTTCATGCTCCAAAACTGGAGTCCACAGCAGCTTCTGAGGTAGGGGCTTAGTACCTTCTTCAGGCCCCACTCCTGGTCCTGCCCCCCAGGCTGTGTAGGGCTGCTCTGTTGCCTTGGCTCCATCCTCTGCTGAGCCACCTCTCTGGCTTGATTCACTGAAGCCCACATAGTGGGGTTCTCTGAGCCCAGTGCAGTGTAGCCTTAGGGTTTATCCCCTTCCTGCCCAGGCTGTAACTGGATGACAAGAGGAAGATGGGTTATATCCATGGCCAGCAGCAGCCTGGAGGTATTAGTTGCCTTTCAGCGCTGTGTGCGCAGGAAAGGAAAAGCTGCTCTCAGCTACATGGAAGATAGGTCCATCAATGGCTGCTAGCCAGGATGGATAGGAATGGTATTCCTAGCCTCTGTCAGAGGCCAGGAATGGGTTACAGAGGAGGGATCACTTGATGATTCCCTGTTCTGTTCATTCCCTCTAGAGGCATCTGGCATTGGCCACTGTCAGAAGACAAATTCTGGGATAGATGGACTTTTGGTCAGACCCAGTATGGCCGTTCTTATGTTCTTATCCCTTCCCCCACTCCTCCTCCCCTGAGCTTTGAGCAGCTTCCTTTCCTTGAGTCCTGCACAATGATAAAAGGCTGCTTCTGGTGTTAATACTGGCAGGAATTGGGGGGGCATGTGAAACCATGTGCTCCCACACATTGTGCCTTGGGAAGATGTGGTGCAAGGCAGAGAGTGCTGGGCAGGGATGGTCAGGTTTGTCAGTCACCGCCACAGAATGACAGAGGTATAGAGGGGGGTATGTATGTGACTTCTCCCCCTGTGTATGTGTCACTCCTCTCTGTGTAAACCTCAAAGCCTTAAAGATAAGACGGTAAATAAATAGAATCCAACTACACAGTATTTCTTTTTAGCAGAGGCTCAGTCAGCTTGATGTAATTTGAATGTTTGTATGCTGTTGAGCTTGTTTGAATATAAGTAATTGTACCAGGTGTTTCATACTCAGTATAGGGAAATATGGTCACCCTAGGTGGTGAACATCTTCAAATGAAATGTCATCTCTTTTCCACAACTGTAGATAGCAAAGCTTTCTTTAAAAGGCTAGGGAAATGAAAAGGAGGAAACTAGAGTGATTTCTGAGGAGTGAAGGAATGGTCTTAGAATTGGATAAAATAACCAGTTTGCTCTTTAGTACATGTCAGACAAAAATTAGAGCAAACTATCAGTGTTCTAAATGAATGTGTGTATGTCCAAATATGTTTGTGTGTATTTGCATATTATTCCTGGCCAATATTTTTAAGATGTCAAGAAAATAAAAACACATAAAACATTTAACTATATAAAACTATAGAAAACATTTCTGGGTATTGTTGTAATTGGGTTGTTTTCAAAGGCACACATGGCATTAAATATTTCAGCCAATGTTTTTGTTCTGGTTTTCTTTTCATAGATTGTGATGCAAATTATGTTGGCTAGATTAGGCTATAAGCCACTTGGAAGTTTTTGCAAATGTTTTCAACAGTTATGAGAAAGGTATTTTCAATGTTTGATAAATCAGATGAGGCTGAGTGGCATATAATTGCTTCTTTGTCAAATGAAGCAATTTAGCTGTAATAACAACCTCCAGGCATAAAATCAGCACCATTGTTATCAGACCACAATTTTTATCATCTTAGTATTATTCTAAATTAAGAGTAGAATTCACACATCAACCTAATTTGGTCATAGATATACAAAAGCATAATAATTTAAAAAAGACTTGTGGCAGTTCCTATATTGTTTTAAGCTGGAAAAGGGTTGTACTGCACACTATTAGAAATTTGTTTCCTGGTGTATGCATCCACATTAAGTTTGTGGAGTACTGTAATATATATTAGTATATGTTCAGAAAAAGTAGACTGAGCATTTTCTTATGAAGCCTTGGCATAACATGGGCTTTATAAGAACATAAGAATGGCCATACTGGGTCAGACCAAGGTCCATCGAGCCCAGCATCCCATCTGCCGACGGTGGCCAATGCCAGGTGCCCCAGAGAAGGAGAACAGAAGACAATGATCAAGTGATTTATCTCCTGCCATCCATCTCCTGCCCTTGTTATGAAGGCTAGGGCACCATACTTTATCCCTGGCTAATAGCCATTTATGGACCTAACCTGCAAAAATTTATCAAGCTCTTTTTTAAACCCTAATAGAGTCCTGGCCTTCACAGCCTCCTCGGGCAAGGAGTTCCACAGGTTGACTGTGCGCTGTGTGAAGAAAAATTTCCTTTTATTAGTTTTGAACCTACTACCCATCAATTTCATTTGGTGTCCCCTAGTTCTTGTATTATGGGAAAAGGTAAATAATTTTTCTATAATCACTTTCTCCACACCATTCATGATTTTATATACCTCTATCATATCGCCCCTCAATCGCCTTTTTTCCAAACTGAAAAGTCCCAGTCTCTCTAGCCTCTCCCCATATGGGACCCTTTCCAAGCCCCTAATCATCTTAGTCGCCCTTTTCTGAACCTTTTCTAATGCCAATATATCTTTTTTGAGGTGAGGAGACCACATCTGCACGCAGTACTCGAGATGTGGGCGTACCATAGTTTTATATAGGGGAAGTATGATATCTTTTGTCTTATTATCTATCCCTTTTTTAATAATTCCTAACATCCTATTTGCCTTACTAACTGCCGCTGCACACTGCGTGGATGTCTTCATAGAACTATCCACTATAACTCCAAGATCCCTTTCCTGATCTGTCGTAGCTAAATTTGACCCCATCATGTAGTACGTGTAATTTGGGTTATTTTTTCCAACATGCATTACCTTACACTTACCCACATTAAATTTCATTTGCCATTTTGCTGCCCAATCACTCAGTTTGCTGAGATCTTTTTGTAGTTCTTCACAATCCCTTTTGCTTTTGACTGTCCTGAACAACTTTGTGTCATCTGCAAACTTGGCCACCTCACTGCTTACCTCATTTTCTAGATCATTGATGAACAAGTTGAACAGGATTGGTCCCAGTACTGACCCCTGGGGAACACCACTAGTTACCCTCCTCCATTGTGAAAATTTACCATTTATTCCCACCCTTTGTTTTCTGTCTTTTAACCAATTCTTGATCCATGAAAGGACCTTTCCTCCTATCCCATGACCACCTAATTTACGTAAAAGCCTTTGGTGTGGGACCGTGTCAAAGGCTTTCTGGAAATCTAGGTATATTATATCCACTGGGTGCCCCTTGTCCGCATGTTTATTAACCCCTTCAAAGAATTCTAACAGATTAGTTAGACACGACTTCCCTCTGCAGAAACCATGCTGACTTTTGCCCAACAATTCGTGCTCTTCTATGTGCCTTGCAATTTTACTCTTTACTAGTGTTTCTACTAATTTGCCTGGTACTGATGTTAAGCTTATCGGTCTATAATTGCCAGGATCTCCTCTAGAGCCTTTTTTAAATATTGGTGTTATATTGGCCATCTTCCAGTCATTTGGTACCAAGGTGGATTTAAAGGATAGGTTACAAACCACTGTTAATAACTCCGCAATTTCACATTTGAGTTCTTTCAGAACCCTTGGGTGAATGCCGTCTGGTCCCGGAGACTTGTTACTATTCAGCTTATCAATTAATTCCATAACCTCCTCTAATGTCACTTCAATCTGAGTGAGTTCCTCAGATTTGTCACCTAAAAAGGCTGGCTCAGATTTAGGAACCTCTGTAACATCCTCAGCCGTGAAGACTGAAGCAAAGAAATCATTTAATCGCTCCGCAATGGCACTGTCTTCCTTGATCGCTCCTTTTATATCTTTATCATCCAAGGGCCCCACTGCTTTTTTAGCGGGCTTCCTGCTTCTAATGTATTTAAAAAACATTTTACTATCATTTTTTGAATTTTTGGCTAGCTGTTCCTCAAACTCTTTTTTGGCTTTTCTTACTACATTATGACACTTAATTTGGGAGTGTTTATGTTCCTTTCTATTTTCCTCACTAGGATTTGACTTCCACTTTTTAAAAGCTGCCCTTTTCTCTCTCACTGCCTTTTTATTGGTAGTGATAGGAAAGATAAAATAATTTTTTTCTGAATTAATTTTGATGAGAACTTACTTTTAGCTGTAGATTATAAAAAGAATTGAATTGGGTTTCTACATGAAACTTTAAAGCAAATGCTCATCATCCATACTGTGTCATGGTTGACAACATCACTGCCCTCCCCATCATCCAAGCTTCCAAACGGAGGTTCATTTTTACTCCTCTCATCTCTCAGACAGGCTTTGTATTTCCTTCTCCAAAACATATCTAGAGTCACACTGTTTATTTTACAATGGTTTGATCAATTTTACACTCTCTCTCAGACCTCCTCACTAGTCATGTCACTCTCTCCAGTGCAGTCACAACATGGCCATGGAAGTTAACTTCTTTGTTTGATGGTCAAACTATGTCACCATGATGTTTGAAGGTCCCACACAATTCGGTTGTGACCTACATCTCTGTTATCTTCTCATCTTCCTTCACTATCCTAACCAGGCCACCAATGGGGACAGGCTCAATGACCTGTTTGTCTCAATGGTGTATATAACAATGCAACTGCCATGACTCTGTTTCTGTGCTACATACATTTAATTCTCTAAGACCACTGTCTACAAATACTGGAAGCAATTTGGTATTCAATCTGTTACAAAGACTATACAAACTGAATGCTCACTCATTAAAACAATATCCTTGTTCTTGTTTTATTGGTTACTTAATCTAAAGCTTTTGCTTAGGGCACTCTTTATGTATGGAGAAATATATGAGCTCTGGCAAAAAGAAGTGAAAGTCGGAAAGCATACAGAGAGGGTAAAGAAGCAATGCAAAAAAATCCTGGTTAAAAAGAAATAAAGAAAAGTTAAAATGGTCACTTGATGGATATATAGAAAACACTACCTGTGCGTATGAGAATTGAAATCTGGCCCTTAGAGACTGAGCTTCTTCTCCCAAAAAGAAAAGCGGTACATGAAAATAGTTCACATAAAGAAATTTGTAGAGGGTATAAGTTGGGAAACTGAGTCACAAGTCCATCCAATTTAGGATTAATTAATGTTTCCTTTATTTATATAATTTCAGGCAGAATCATTGTCACTTATAGTGTCTGAACACATTTATGACAGACAAATAATAACAGACTAGACAAAATTAGTAAGCTGGCCCAAGTTACTATATGCTGTGGTACCCAAGGTGCCCAACTTGAAATTCAGCTGACAGTCAGACAGACATACAGATAGATAGATTAAAGCTTTCTATTTCTCTACAAGTGCCACATTCTGAATGGTGCCTGTCAAAATGGACCCATTGTAACTAATGAAGCAGAAAAATGCATAGCATATAGTACATCTATCAGGCCATGCACGCCATAGTAAGTGCATGTTCACAGGTCAGCATTTAAACTGCAGTATTCAGATATCACTTTTACATTGCAAATATTGTTACTGTTTTTTTTAACAGCTCTGCACAATTTATCATCTATTCTTTATCTGCAATTTCAGGAGAAACGTGCTCTGTGAGCTTGGAAGAATGTCTGGACAAGCCCTGTAGGAATGGAGGAACCTGTGAAGATGTAATGAATGGCTTCAAATGCAATTGCCCATTTGGTAAGGATTTATAAGCTTTTACATTACTCTGCATTACTCTGAGTAAAGTCACTTGTACATTAGTTGTACTGCTGTTATTGGGATATTATAACATACTGTAAAGTAAGAGCATCTTGTCTGCATCTTGAAAGACATATTGCTATTATTTAGAAAAGTAAATGTGAAAACTTTTTGGGACCATGTGTCTATGAAGAAGTTTGATAAACAATAATCTAGCTCAGATAAAAAATTACCTGCCAGATTTTCATTCTAAGTCATAAAATTAAACAAAACAAACAAAAATGACAGTAAATTCTTTCAGGATAAAAAAAGCAGCTATATATAATTAAATCTGACTAAATGTGGTTATTTTAAAATAGTTAGTTAGTTAGTTAATCTGTCTTATGCCAGGCTTAAATTTAATTTTTTTTCTGGATTTCTGATTCTTTGTTACTCTGTTTGTTTGAAATGTAAGTCCCAATTCAGTAAAATATTCCTATATATGACATTCCTATATTTGGTTAATCAATTAATATAGGAATTCATTAAGCACCCAGCACACTAATCATATTAGTGTGCTGGGTGCTGTTCAGACACAGAAAAGATCCTGTCCCTATTGTGATGCAGTGTAAAACCCCATTGACACTGGAGGTTTAACAGGAGTTTGAGAGTTCGGTTAAACCTGCTGATTTTAAGAAGGTCTCTTAACAAGTGTTCACATTTCCTTAAAAAAGGAATCAGAAAATTTAGCTAATGACTGAGGAGACAGGAGCTTGTTGTTGTTTTTTAATCTGTGAGCATGGTCTGCTTGAAATGAGGAGAAAATATAATTTGAAAGGCAATAAGAGTTAGCTCCTCCTATGGTGGATTTCAAAATAGAAATTATATATTTTTGGGGATTTATTGGAGACCCATATGAGAATCTGGTGGACCATATCCATGAAGGAAGCATGATGCTTAAGACCTTGGGAAGCATGAGAAGAATGTAAGTATACAGTGAACACTGGAAGAGGCTAGTGAACAGATGAACAAAGTAAGAAGTAGCCCAGAGAGGAAGCAGTGGGTCTCAGTAAACAGCCTGGGTCTGTTTAATTCAGGATACTTTTTCTGGAGCCCAGATAAGAGGGAGGGCTAGGATTTCCAAACTGGCCAAGACCTTGGACACAATTGACAGAAGGACTAAAATTTAGACTTGAGCAAAAGACTTAATATAGACAAAATAGTCAGAATAGGAAAAGGGGTAGCAAAATGAGCAAATAGCAAACAATATGTGGATGATAGTTGTGTGGGAATGGTTAGGAGGGATATTGAAAGGAGAGGGTTCACTGAAAGGGAGGAAGATGAGGGAGACATGGTCAATAGGATTGCAGGAATCTGTTTTTAGATTAGACCACCAAGTGAAAAAGGGACCCTGGCAGCTTCAATCAGCATTACTGGTTAGGTCATTAAAGGTGCATCTACACAGCAGAATTTAAATCGAAATAAGATACGCAAATTGAGCTATGTCAATTGTGCAGCTTATTCTGAAATAGCTTATTTCAAAATTAGGAGTGTCTACACAGCACTTATTTTGAAATGGAGCACTCTTCCTCCAATTTCCCTTACTCCTTGTACAATGAGGGTTACAGAAGTCTGAGTAAGAAGTCCTCTAGCTTGACAGCATTTTGACATTATTTCAAAATACTACCTGCTGTGTAGACGTGGACTAAGTTATTTCAAAATAACGATAGTTATTTTGAAAAAAAATTTGCTATGTAGACGTAACCTGGGGGGTGCACCTACACAGCACCCTAAACTCAAAATAAGATATGCAATTTTCATAGTGCAAATTGTGTATCTTATTTCCATTGAATTTCAGAATAAAGTACTATTTCAAGCCATCCCTTAACTCTTGTGGAACAAGGGTTACTGGGATGCTGAAATAGCGTGCCCATTATTTTGAAAAATATTTCTAAATAATGGGTGGCTTGTTAAGACGTGGGGTAGCTATTTCAGGATTCCTCTGGTATCCCGAAATAACCATGTAATGTGGACATATGCTAAGGATGGATATGATAGAGATCTTTAAAATTATGAATGGTGTGGAGAAAATGAATGTAGAAGTGTTATTTATCCCTTCATATATCACAAGAACCCAGTGTGTCAGCCAGTGAAATTAATAGGCAGGAGGTTTGAAACAAACACGAGTGGATACTACTTTATATAACACAGTCCCCTAGCGGAATTCATTGCTATGAGATGTTTTGGAGGCCAACATTATACCTCAGTTCAAAAAAGAATTAAGGAAGTTCATGGAGAACAGTCCATTGAGATTTATTAGTCATGATGAACAGGAATGCAACCCCATGGTCCAGTTATCCCTAATCCTCCAACGGTCAGAAAGTGAGTCTGTGCAATAGGGGATGGATCACACAAAATTTCCCCTGTTCTGTCCATTCCCTCTGAAGCATCTGACCCTGGCCACTGTTTAAGACAGGATACTGGGCTACAAAGACCATAGCTCTGATCAATTAAGGCTCTCATAATTTTTAAATGACCATTGACTTTTGAATCTTTTCTTCACTGCCATTTGCAGTTACATGTTTAGTATTGCTATGGGAAACTGGATTTGTAAAACATGTTCTAGTTATGTGAATATACAACTGGAGGCTGGAAAAAGAGAGTTTTACTCCCAATTTTAACATATGGCATTGGGCAAATGGTCTACTACCTGACCCCCTTTTTGCTATTAGAAAATGTAAGTGCATCTCCTTTTCACAAAGGTGTTGTGAGGCTAGTTAATGCATGTATAGTTAATGTTTGTGAAGTGGTTTGAAAAGGAAAAGACACTATGTAAATTGCAAGCATTATTATTTGATTCTAACAGGATAATCATTTCCAAATATAAAAGGACTAATTCCAGGTAGTACCTGAGCAAGAAATGGCAATCTAACTTCCTGTCTCCATGCTTTAATTGAATATGCATCTCTTACTGGCTGTCTGACAGTAAGTAGGTTTCCTTGATCAAAGGAACAATAGCTGCTATGTGCAGGTTTTTTTCTTAAATAAATAGCCCAGGTCTGAAAGAGCCTTGTTTTTAGCACAACTAGTAATATATATTTCCAAGGAAAACAACACAAGCAGCATAGATAATCTGGTTATAGACAGTCTGCTGTTCTTTAAATGAGAATATGTGGGTCAATAATTGAATGTTTGACTAGATGGCCCACAGCTAGTACTTTATTCCCCTGTTTTCCTTTACAAGAATTTTCATTTACTATCGCTGCAGCCTCCTGCGAAAATAACTTATTAATGAAAACTTGCAGCTCTATTTTGTGTAATCTTTTGGACATTATTGTGTTAATTTTAAATTGTTTAGTTGATAAACGTTTATTACCATTCCCTGGTCACTTCTTTTCACCTCCTTGTCTGTTATGTTTGCTTGTTGCATCTCATCTTTTGGAGCTGCAAGCATGGTCTCCTGTGTAGTACCTACAAAAATGGGGCCTTTGTAATTGCAATTACAGTTACACACAATAAGGGGTGGGCTATCATCTGCATAGAGTGGCTTTGCTTTTTTAGTAGTAGTATTTTCACTATTACAGTAGTATTTAGAATTTTCAGTCAGGGATCACAGCTTCATTATCTTAGGTTCTTTTAATCCCATCACAAAGAAATGGTCCCTGCTTGCAGACTTTATAGTCTAAGTCAGTCAAGGCATATTTTTTTGTTTCTTGTTTTTAATTCCAGAAGGGATCCATTATGGTTTTGTCTGCCTTACTCTGTATCATATGCCATAGAACATCACCCAAGGATTCCTGCATAACGTTCATAACTTTTGGTTGAGCTATAGCATATCTTTGAGAAATACTTCTGATCTTGATTTAATTACTAAGACCTGGATGCACAAAGGAAGCAAGGAATCTAAGCCCCTCTGTTAGGTGTTTCTTCACTGCAGTGGAGATTGCTGAATCTCATAGATACCTAAACTCTGTGGGTCTGTGTGAGTGTTTTCTAGTAAAATTTCCCTAGCAGTTTCTTTCTGCCTATGGGCACATGCATTGTTGCCTATCTCCGAGCTAAAAGTTCTGGCTGCCTAAATTGGGTATGGTGGCCAATCTAGTAGAGATGCTTGGTGGCCTTCTATTAGATCAGACTACACGGGCAAGTTCTCACAAAATAGCTGGGGGACATCTATGTGTTCTTTCTCACATGTTCTCTCTCAGCCACAGGGGAGCCAACAGCCATGCCAGGCTCCTGGGGAAGGTGGGGGACCCAGCTCCATGCTCCTGGAAGGGGTGGGGCCTCAGTCAGCCCTCATCATGGCCCAGACCACAGCATGGCTTTTCCCCAAACCTCAGCACTGCCTGGAGCATGCCACACTGTGTTCTGGCATCAATCTAAAAGGCCCAGGGCTCTGGCCATTGCTGCTGCCGTTTAGTGGTGGCAGCATCCGGGAACCCTGTACCATTTTGAATCGGGCAGTGGCTCCCTTCTCCACCTCTCCCCATCATTGGCAGGCCTGTATGGCTAGAAAGAAAACTTTCTCTGCCTAGCATGTTGGGAGGGTTTTGGAAACTAGTCTAAAGTGCCTATGTTTCTCCATTCATTACACAGGAGCTTTGACACTCAACTGAATCTCTATTAATCTCACTGATTTTGTTACATATCTAAGGTTATGTCTAGATTCATTGCTCTTTCGAGATATCAGAAGTATCTCGAAATAGCAGTGCCTCATCTTTAAAAGCTCCTGCTATTTCCCAAAATAGTGGGCGCACTATTTTGGCGTCCCTGTAACCCTCATTCCACAAGGATTAAGGAATTTGTCATAATAGTGCCTTATTTTGAAATTTGGCGCTGTGTGGACAGTGCCAAATTTCAAAATAAGCACTTTCAATTTAGACTTGGAATAAGCTACACAATTTGCATAGTACAAATTGCATAGCTTATTCCAACAGAAGAATGCTGTCTAGATGCATCCTAAGTTAGACACTGATGAACAGCGTAATAAGGCCTAACTCTTTTTCTGTATCCAGGCCTAAGTGATAGAGAATCTACCACATCATTAAGTAAATTGTTGAAATATTTAATTGCCATCAAGTATAAAATGAGAGATGAAGTAGAGGGAGCACAAGGAAGCTCTCCTGGATTATGGTCTATGATTCAAAAAAATGGGAACTTTATCATTATCTTTCCAGAAGGAAAAGGCATGACTGGTATGCCCAGGGGAAGAAAATATTATTGCATACCATCAACACTGATTATTAAGGGGATACTCAGGCCATAGTTGCAGCTGCTTCTAATATCTCTGGCTCATCCCACATCATAAAACATACAGACCCCCATGATCACTTAACTCTTTTACATCATCAGTGCACAGCACAGGTTATTGTATCAGTGACATTTATTTCTGAATAGAGCAGAGGAGAAATCCCCCCCCCCGCCCCAAATCAAATAAAAAGCTATAGAAATGTACATATTTAAAGGAATACCACATGGATACATTTTCATTTTAAATAGTTTCTCTAAATTCTCATACTACACTAATTAAAAGTCAAGTATGAATATTTGTGTTCTATCATGGTTGAGATATTTATAACTTTTAAAAAAGAAGCCTTAAAGACCTGTTTATTGTATAAAAATCCCTTCAATTTTCTTCAAGTTTTGCTCAAATAAAATTCCAAAATTCACAGTATTGAGCTGAAATCAAATCTAGTAAGATTTTATCTCTCTCTCATTGTTGTTGCTGTTGTTCTTTGTTTTGTAGTGGGAAAAAGATTTATTCGCAATGGATGAAATCTGTGTTTTCATTTTAGAAGATTATTCTGACATGACAGTAGAAAGATGCTACTTAAAGCAGCAGTTCACAACTGTCAGTCTGTGGCGCCGGGCCACGAAACGAATCCCCAGCAGCTCTGGGGATGAGGGAACAGTGCTTGGCACTTCCCCTCTCACCATGGCTGTTGGGAGAGGCATGTCCTGCCCTGCCTCTCAGCCAACTAATGCCAGGCAGGGCAGGGGTCTTCTCCCGGTAGCTGGGAGAGGAGGCTCTGGGCAGTGTTCCCCTACCCCAGCCCTGAGAGCGGCTGCAATGAAGGCAGGAGCACTCAGCTGGTGACGGGGAGGCAGCACAGGGCTAGGTGAGGGGAGCATGGCAGGCACTGGGGGTTCTGGGGTGGGGCTAATAGTGGGGGACTCTAGGGGTAGGGCTAGCACTGGGGGCCTCTGAGAGCAAGAGGCTGGAACTGGGGGTTTGGATGCAGCGGACTCTGGGGTCAGTGGCTAGTGCTGTGCGGGGGGGGTGGAAGGTTCTAGGGGTTAGGGCTTGCACTGGGGGATTCCAGGGGCTGGGACTTTTGCTGGAGCAGCAACATTTTATTTGAATATTTGCATATTCATTATTTGCATAATGAGTATGCAAATATGTAAATAAAATGTTGCGGCTCCATCAAAAGTTTGTGAATGGGTTTGCTGGTCCCCGGTATCAAAAAGGTTGGGAAAGACAGACTTAAAGAATGTATCTATATGCTACCACTGAGGGCTTGTTTCTCCACTGTCTTTTGCTTCATGTATTTATTTATCTATGTGCTAGAAAATCTGATGTAGTAGAATTCTACACCCAAATGGCATAGATCTAATCAGATCTACATAGTACATGGTGCTCAGTGTTTAGGCATGACTAACTCAAAGTGAGTGAGTTTCAACACTAGCATGGTAATGGAGGGGTGATTATTTTAGGCTATGTGTACACGACAGGGTTTTTTCGGAAAAATGGCTGTTTTTCCGAAAAAACTTCACTTACGTCCACACTGCAATTGCTTCTTTTGAAAAAAAATTGAAAGAACAGAGGGGGTTTTCTGACATTGGTAAACCTCTTTCTACGAGGAAGAAGCCTTTTTCCGGAAGAGCTCTTTTGGAAAAAGGTGTGTGTGGACGGGGAAGAGGAAGTTCTTTCGAAAGAAGAGGAAAGAGGAAAAAGCACAGGTGCCCTGGTGGCCACTCCATCCATAGCATCACAGCTTACATGAGAGATAGCATCCATTCAGAGTGGACACTATCTTTCGAAAAAGCAGATCACTTTTTCAATGATCTTTTGCAGTGTGGACGCTCTCTTTAGGAAGAAGTTTTTTTGGAAGATCTCTTCCAGAAAAGTTTCTTCCAAAAGAAGCCTGCAGTCTAGACATAGCCTTACTTAGATCCAGCATGTCATTGACATTCAAGAGTGTAAAATGACTAAAAACTGTGCAGAAGACAACATTCTGTCAGAGGGGGATTTCCTGCTAGTTTAGGGATGCTGGATCAAGCCCTGTCTGCTGTTTCCCTACCTCTAATTGACAAAGGTGGCAGCATAGTGCAAGTTTGAGTGTGGTATGAATACAGCAGAGCTCTGCTTTCTGCTGTATTTCTCCAGTGAAATGGGATCCAATTCCATTATCCACATATATATAGCTGTATTGGATAAATATATCTTTTGGACATCTTGGCTGTGTCTAGACAGGCAAGATTTTGCGCAAAAACTTGCCAGCTGTCAACACTGGCCGCTTGAATTTGCGCAAGAACACTGACGATCTAATGTATGATCGTCAGTGTTCTTGCGCAAATACAACGACGCTCCCGTTTGGGCAAAAGCCCTCTTGCGCAAATGTATTTGCGCAAGAGGGCCAGTGTAGACAGCTAAAAAGTGTTTTGCGCAAAAAAGCCCCGATGGCTAAAATGGCGATCGGGGCTTTCTTGCGCAAAACCGCGTCTAGATTGGCACGGATGCTTTTTCCGCAAAAAGTGCTTTTGCGCAAAAGCGTCCGTGCCAATCTAGATGCTCTTTTCCTCAAATGCTTTTAACGGAAAATCCTTTCCGTTAAAAGCATTTGCGGAAAATCATGCCAGTCTAGACGTAGCCCTACAGTATTTGGTTTCAGTTTCTAATCTCCCAATATTCATGCTGAGATGCCCTGCAACACAGCTGGCTTCATGAAAATCCTTCCATATGAAGCTGCAGCTATACATAGCCAATATCATTCTTTAAGTTAGTTACCACATAAAACTCAAACCTGCTTATAAAATCATACAGATAGAACTGTTGGGGAAGGCTAGTGAGTTAGTGAATGGCTCAAATACATTCCTTACATGAGTTAAAATTTTCCAATGATTAGTATACTTCCTAAAGGATATCTTCAGATCTTGCTACCTAACCGATTTCAAATGCCAGTGGATGTTCTTGTACCTGTGAGAATGATTGTGCATGGCTATAAATATCTGAGTTCCTTCATATAACAAGAATTGTAAACATTCTGAGAGAGATTGCAGCTTTCTTATATTTATGTACAAGGAGTTCTGAACTGGTAAAACATCATGCTGTCAAATAAACTTTCTTAAAAAACGAATATTCCTAAAAGAAGCAAAGACCCTAGGCCTTCTCTACACTACGAGATAAGGTCAAATTTATTAAGGTGGATTTTTAGCACCTGATTTTTAAAGTCAGAGGTGTATGTTTCCACCGTGTGCAAGTTTGATGTAGTGCATCCTCAGTAGGGTGGCTACCATTGACTTTGATAGTGATGCACTATGAGTAGATTCCCATAGTTCTTGCTACCCCTTTGCATTTTGAGTTAGTCTTCCAGTGCTCGATGGGGCCAAAATAATTCAGCGGGTGGTTCTGGGTACATGTCATCAATGTCCTATGACACTCCTGTCTTCTCCCACTCCCCCTGCTTGAAAGCAATGGCAAACAATCTCTTCACACTCATTTTCTCAGGTTATCCATACAGATGTCCTAGCCAGGCAAGCATGGACTCCATTCAGCAACAAAATACTATGGTAATCATAGTAAGCATCTCATGTCTTATGCTGCAGTATTCCCAGAGCCCATCCAGGGCCCACCAGAATGAGGAAGAGTATGAGGTGTCCATGAACAGACATTTGTCTGAAACACTTGAGTTGAGCAATTAGCAGATGCTGGCAGCAGTCGATTGATCCGCCGGCATGGTCTCTGTCAGAAGACAAGATACTGGGCTAGATGGACTTTTTGGTCTGACCCAATATGGTCATTCTTATGTTCTTATCCCTTCATTTGAGAAAGGGCTACTGGGCCTATAGCAATTCTCAGAAAAATGTAAAGTAGCAAACCAGTCTACACTATTAAATGAAAAGGCCCAAGACATTTCCCTCTTTATCCAGAAAAATGTACCAGAAAATACCTCTTGACACAGTGGAATGCCAATTCTGGTTTCATGAGACAAGCACAGACTGGTGGGACCACATAGTTATGCAGCTATGGAATGAGCAGCAGTGGCTGCAAAACTTTTGCATGCGTTAAGCCGCTTTCATGGAAGTTTGTGAATTGCTTTCCCCCACCCTGAAGTACAGCAATACCAGAATAAGACCTACTGTGATAGTTGAGTAGTGAGTGACAATAGCCCTGTGGTAACTTGTAATGCCAGACAGCTATTGTCAGCTGGAAATTAATTTGGTGTGGGTAAATTGACAGAGAGGGCTGCTATGATCCAAGTAGCCAAGGTAATCAGTAACCTGTTACAAAGGGTAGTGACATTGTGGAGGGCTTTTTGCTGTGATGGGGTTCCCTAACTGTGGTGGAGTGATAGATGGAATGCACACACCTATCCTGACCACCTTGCCAAAGATTACATAAGCCACAAAGGGTACTTCTTGATGGTGTTGCAGGCACTGGTGGATCACAAGTGCTGTTTCACCAACATCAACGTGGTATCGTCAGGAAAGGTGCATCACGTCTCTATCTTTAGGAACCCAGTCTCTTTAGAAAACTGCATGATGGAACTTTCTTTCCAGATGAGAGAATTAACATCAGAGGTGTTGAAAAGCCAAAAGTGATTCTTGGAGAGCCAGCCTACCCTCTTGCTTCTGTGGCTCATGAAGCCGGGACCACAGTAAGGAGCAGTTTTGCACATTTTCGGGGAAGGTTTTGCAGTTTATTGACTAGGTTACACCTCAGCAAAAACAACATTCCCATTGTTGTGGCAGCCAGCTGTGTGCTCCAGTAACGGAGGAAATTTCATGTGAGGGTGTGGGGGAGGAGTTGAGTCACAGCACCTAGCCATGAATTATGAGCACCAGACACCAGGGTAATAAGGAGAATACAGTGAGGGGCCCTAAAAATCAGAGAAGCTTTGAAAAATAAGTTTGTAAATGACCAGACAACAATAAGGCAGACATGCATGTTGCTCTTAACTAGGTGCTCCCTGCATTAAATGTGCTTGCTGGTAAACCCTATAATCACCCTCCTCTCCCCTGTCAACACCAGCAATAAAGATACCTTTTGTTGAAAGTCATGTATTTTTATTTAGGGTACACAAGGAAGCAGGGACAGAAAAGGAGTTTGGGGTGGGAGCTTCATGGGGGGAGGGAAATGGCATAATACAATCCAGCAATCACAATGGTGTGAGAATGACAGACTTTTGTTCTGGGACTCATCCCTGGGGGTTGAGTATGAGGTGCCTTTGACTTCCACCTCGCCCTGTGTTCTAGGGAGCCTGGGAGAGGAGGCTGTGGAACTTGGTGAGGATAGACTGTTGATCAGAATGGGCCAGAGAGGGTCTCTGTGCATTTCATGACTCTCCTGTGAGTCTACCAGGCACATCATCAGCTCCACAATACCCTTAAGATGTTCTGTGTCTCCTCTTTGCGTTCCTTGCACATTCTCCTGTTCCCACACTCTGCTCACATTTCCTGCGGCAGCATTTCCCTCCACTCACTTAATCACACCCTCTCCAAGCAGGCAGATTGCATTTGCTCATTGAACATGTCATCCTGATTACTTTTTCACCATTGGATCTGTGCTAGCTGAACAGCTAGAGGAGCCAGGGGTGTGGGCAAAATTCTCACTGTTGTGCTTGCTATAACAAAAAAAGTAAAGGGCAGACTTTACAGGAGATACATTGTGGAATGTAGAATCTCTTAACATAAAAGAATGTCTGTTCAAGACAATAGGCATATGTTATGTACAAGGCCAAAATTATGCTTTTAAGGGTCCACTCTGAAGCAGGTACACCACAGAGATCTTAAGGGAGCAGCTGCACTCGGTTTGATGGTAGGCATGGTCAGGGATAGGTCTGGGCTTGCTCTTTTGCTTCTGCTTTGAAATAATGTGCAAAGCACTGTTTTCAGATAGGTAAATGTCTGCATTTCCAAAAGAGGAGCCATAGTGGTTTGGCAGCAGGTGACCATGAGTTCAGCACCTCCCATTTGCTGGGACAGTATAAGGTTCGCTTCCCACAGGAGCCTGCAGGTGGAAGGGGGGAGGAGGTCTGGGCATGGTGCAGGGCAGGGGCTCAAATCATGCTTTTCTGGGGGAGAGCAAAAGGAGGTGTACTGCTGTGGTATCACATAGCTTCCTCTGCTTCATCCAGGTTACTATGTACGATATCAGTCTTCTCCAAATCACACAGAATCATGGGAAGTGATGCTGACGGAATATGGTCAGAAACCTGGACCTTATGCTGCAATGCTTTGTGCTGCAATGATGCCAAATAACTTACTGCTGGTTTGGTGTGGAAAGTGTCCACACCAAGGATAGAATAGGCCTGGATCATGTGGAGGACAGAATAAGGCAGGCCTCCTCAGAAACCTTATAAGAAGGCTGAAAGAGTACCTCTATGAGAGCTTTATGGAGATGTGCAGGAAGAATTCACGCTCTGTCGCCAGATACATTAACAAACTTTTCCAGGGACCCGCCGCTGTGTGGCAATGTGGCTGCCACAGATCACACCCAATGTCCTTCACATGCTTGTAGCATGTCCCGGGAGGAGGAGAGTGTCTCCAAAGTTATAAAAAGATCCTGGCTGTCAGTGAGATTGGATACCCTGCTCACCTGCTGACCATCCTCCTCCTCCTCTTCTTCCTCTTCTTTTCAATGGGTCATTCCTGGCAAAAAAACTGGATGCCTAGCAATTGTAATCTAGTCCCTTTTAAAAGCTAAATTAACTTTGTCAGATAAAGAACTTATTCTTGCAATCCTCCACCATATTACTATTGTCTAATATTCTAAAAGACAAAATACTACTATAAACTAAATTCGTGACAGTTTATAAAATAAAATCTTTGTTCAATTGTATTTAAATATGGACAACTGACACACTCCACTATAACTTTTACTAATATTCAATATAATGGAATTTACTTTGGACCTCGTCAGAGTTAAATCACATGAATTTCCCTTTCTTAATTGTAAGTGACTCAAATAAAATCCAAAGTGAAAAAAAAATCTCTTACCTCTCACATGACCTACCTGTATAGTTTCATAAAAAGTTCTTTTAACTCTGACCATAGAAAATGAAATTCAACTGCCTATTTATTATAATGCCAAAAGCTAGGCATTTAATGTAGCATCAAACACTGACAGCCTAGCATTTGCATGATATTTAAATTTATTAATATAATTAGAAACACTATAAATGTTTATGAATCATCCATAGCAGGAACAGTGGAAGCCTAGAAACATGATTTTTTTTTCATTCTTACATTTGTCTTTATGCACACTGTTCTTAGGCAAGCACAATTTTCAGAAAAAAATATATTGCTTCATGAAAACTGCATACATTTAATTTTTGTTCTCCAGAATTTTCCATAAGTAAACTATTTTATTTATTCTTATTGTGAGGTGTTTTTTTAAGAGTTTGGCTCAGCAGAGCCAATTTCAATACTGAAGAAAGAATAACTCCTTAAATGATTTTACAGTATTAGCAGTTCTGTGATAGACATCACCCAATGCTTAGAATTTGTCATCTTCAGAGATTAGCCAGTGAAAATTATAAGAGTTTTGGATTTTTTATTCATTCCATGCTGCTGTAATTATTCCTTAGAAAGAATGTGCATTTAAATATTTGAATGGACATAGTGGGCATATCTAGACTACACTAGACTTTCGGAAGAGGATATTCAAATTACATGGGAATTTGCGTATCTTCTTTCGAGGTCACTTTCGAAAGTGAAAGTAAATAAGATGTGGTTTTGTCGGCAAACCCTCCCATTTGTCGACAAGCTGCTTTTCCTTAACAAATGAGGTTTATGCAGCTTGTTGACAAATGGGAGGGTTCACCGACAAAACCACGTCTTAATTACTTTCACTTTCGAAAGTGCCACTTTCGAAAGTGAGCTCAAAAGAAGATATGCAAATTCCCACAGAATTTGCATATCCTCTTTCGGAAGTCTAGCGTAGTCTAGATACTCCCTAACAGACTACACTGTAGTGTTTAGATGATATACATGCAGAATGACATGCTGCTGAAACATAAATATAAATGAATAAATTGGGAGTAGCAGTAAAAGTGTACACTAGCTCTTCTGTCTAACAAAGATGGTACGTGAAAGAAGTATAATGGGTGTCTCTTCTCTTCTGTGATATCAAATGCAAGTGACAGTCTCAGTTCAGACAGTGAAGTCACAGCTACATTAAGAAAATAGAAGCAAACGCAGTTGTAGCAAATAAGAAAATCGCTAAGGGAATGACGTAGCTAAACAACTTTGGCCAATAGAGGAAGTTTATCTTATGCCCATGACTCAGGAGATCGAGTTCAGTTTTTGGCTCAAGCATCGAATCCTATTGTGACATTGAACAAATCACTCAATCTCTCTGTTCTTCTATTTCTCATCTGTAAAATAGGGATGATATTATCTTTATCTGTTCAGACTGAAAGCTGTATAGGGCAAGTCTTCATCACCTTCATGCTTGTGGGAAGGGAACTGTAGAATAAAGGGCCCTCTCCTGCCCTGCCAACACTTCTTTATTCCAGTCAGCCTCTCTCACTTGTCACAGGATAGCAACAATAGAAAGAGCAATTATTATGAAAGGAACTGAGTATAGCAAAGCAAATAGAAGAAGTCTACCTAGGGTTATTTTCTGAGTAGGGAGGAGTGACAATCTCTCCTTAAACCCCTCACCATAAGTATTATATATTACTTTCTCATTTTGTATCTAAAATGTCAATAGCAATGCTAGAGCATTAATTTGTATTCTATTAACTTCTCAGTGTTTTTGAGTTTCAGTTCTTCAGGGATGTGTTATTTTATAAAAGCTTTTGATAGCTGGCATTTGATCATGACACGGCTAATGTTTTTACAGATTAGCCATATCTTTCATATTTCCTACACATAATATTACATCACAAGTAGTCTCTAGGGGTACGTCTATGCTGTAACACTATTTTGAAATAACTAGCGCTATTCTGAAATAACTTAGTCCGCGTCTACACAGCAGGCAGTTATTTTGAAATAGTGTCAAAATATTGTCAAACTGGAGGACTTCTTACTTCAACTCCTGTAACCCTCTTTGTATGAGGAATAAAGGAAGTCAGAGGAAAAGTGCTCTATTTCGAAATACGTGCTGTGACGCTCCCTATTTCAAAATAAGGTATTTCAAAATAAGATATGTAATTGACGTAGCTCAATTTATGTAGTTTACTTCAAGTTAAGCCCTGCAGTGTAGATGGACCCTAGAAGTGCAGTGTTGTCCTCAAATATGCATGCACAGTGTTACATCTGGGAGAAGAATTGGTCCTCCTACTTTTATCATAGATCTAGAGAAACACTGGTATTCAGCCCTTCCAGATACTATTTATTTAATAAATTATCTGGTTAATCTATGAAAGAATTTGAACTATTTATAGTCAAGTTAGTGTTTATATTTATAATTTAAAACCCAGCCTAGATCTGTTCTTTTCCAAATGGTAACCTCCATCCTTCCAATGATTTAATACTAGTTTATTAAAAAATGCAATGGTTCGCTTGATATATTTCTTAGAAATTACATTGTTTGCCAATACAATTTTAATGACACTTTTATCGCTAAACAAAATAATGCTCCCTAATTATACAGATCATTAAATCATGTAAGTGAAACTCAGAGGTCTCTGGAGGGAATGACATGACTACTGCCTTCACTTCTAAAAATATCTAATGAGGGAAATCGAGTTGCCTTTCAGGATTTGGATTTGGTTATTAGTTTGTTCTTTTATAGTGTAGCCACTGTTTGGTTTCTTAACCTACAATTCTATGATAAGTTTTGATATTTTAAGTAACATACTTCTGGGATTTTACTTCTCTAAAACAATATGTGGAGTATTACAAGATGATAAAAATGCAAAGAATAACTTTATTTGAATGGGACGGGATTATCTAGGTAATATCTTAATCCTTTGTAAACATGAATCACTTCATGATATATTCCATCCATCAAGGCATGTGTAATAGTCAACATTTAAAGAGTTTGATAGAAAAAAAGTTTCCAACTAACTCTAGTAAAAGTTGAATATCTGGGGGCTGCTAAGACCCTGGCCACTGGAACATTTTGTGTGATTCCTGATGGGCTTTTTTGTTTTGTTATTTGTTTGAAGCATTTATAGATTATTAAAAAAAAAAACCCTAAACATTATAGTCACCGTGTGCTGTGTTCCAAGAAATGAGATCTATTATTCCCATTTCACTGACTGATATATAGGCAAGAGGCTTGCTTTCTCCCCCTTCCCCCCTCTCATCCTGGCTGCCAAAAGTGACTAATGATGTTGTGTGCCTCAGCTTTTGGTTGCGGAGCTTGAGACATCATTGTTGAGTACCCATCTTCTGAAAATCAGATTCCTTTATCATGAGTTCAGACAAAATCAGCAAGTGTTAAAGGGGTTTGACTTTCAAAGGTGGGAAGATACCCAACATTTTATGAAATCTGGACCCCTTTAACAAGTCCCAAGCTCAGAAAACAAAATCTGAGCCACACACAAATCATTAGGCACTTTTGAAGGCCTTGGCCAGAATGGTTAAGACATTTGACTAAAGACACAGTCCCAAAGGAAGAATTACCCCTTTTTGACATGAGCAGCTATGAAAGTTTGGAACCCTGGGGATGTTCCAGTTGAGAGCAGAAAAGGTTAATGGTGTCTGGTATTATCTCTGATGCACTCTTTTTTATTTACAAGAAATGTGCAAAATCATTTTCTTTGAATGCAGGAGGAACCTAATACAATGGATAGCTTTTTAGCTTATAGTCCTGGCTTTCTCTAGCCGGTATCAGACTCAGAAGCCCTACATGAATATTGTGCTGTTTTTATGAGCAGATGCCATATTTCTGGTGGGGACCCTTAACTGTCCCTCAGAGAAATTTTATATTAAGAGCACATTTATCCACGAGTTTCGACAAAATTTTAACTCCACCAATAACAATATCGAATCCAGTTCATACCAGTATTTTCAGTAGTCTAGGTTTTCTTTCTCCTAGTCTTCATCTACTAGACACAGACTCTTACACTCTTAAATAGGAGATGGTGGAATCTCTTTCCCTAGATGTTTTAAGCTCCTGGCTTGACAAAGCCCTGTCTGGGATGATTTAGTTAGGGTTGGTCCTGCTTTTAGCAGGGGGTTGGACTTGATGACCTCTTGAGGTCTCTTCTAGTCCTATGATTCTGTGATTCTAATGATCATTCTAATTAAACCTTTAAAAAGTCAACAAAATGACATCTGGGAAAGTGGTATAAAACAGGCCCTGAAACATAATTATAAGGTTGATACGGCTTAACTTTAATCACATAAATAAAGAAAAGTCATTTCTGCCTCTGATCTATACATGTTATACCCCAACAAAACTGAGGGGAGCCTAACAAGGATTTTTCTGTCTCTTTTCATTTTATAATGCCTTTTTTTGTCCCTCATAGACAAATTTGTCTGCCATAATCTACTATCTAAAACTATACTAAAACAAGGTGGGTATGATTTTCCTTTTAACCATAACCCATTAAGTATGGACAATAAACAATACCTGGATCACTTTTCTCTGAGGATATGTCTACACTACACAGTTTTTTCAGAAAAACGGCCATTTTTCCAAAAAAACTCATGGAGCATCTACACCTCAAGTGCTTTTTTGTGCCTAAAAATTGAAAGAACAGACAGGTTTTTACGCAATTGGTATTCCTCTTTCTACGAGGAAAAACACCTTTTTGCAAAAGAACTCTTTTGCAAAAAGGTGTGTGTGGATGGGGAAAAGGGTTTTTTTTGTGCAAAAAGATGAAAGAGGAAAAAGCACAGGTGCCCTGGTGGCCATTCTGTGCATAGCAATAAGAGCTTACTTCTGTGAGAGCATCCATGCAGTCTGGACACTCTCTTTCGCAAAAGCGCATCTCTTTTTCAATGCACTTTTTCTGTGTGGACGTGCTCTTGTGCAAGAAGTGTTTGTGGAAGATCTCTTCCCATAAAAGCTTCTTGTGCAAGAACCCTGCAGTGTAGATGTAGCTTGATTGTTCATGAGCTTCAGCGGATAGCCGAGTTAGTCTGTTACAGAAAAAAACAGCAAATGGTCTGGTAGCACTTTATAGACTAACAAAACATGTAGATGGTATTATGAGCTTTCGTGGGCACAGCCCACTTCTTCAGATGACCGGAGTTAACTCTAGTCATCTGAAGAAGTGGGCTATGCCCACAAAAGCTCATGATACCATCTACATGTTTTGTTAGTCTATGAAGTGCTACCAGACCATTTGTTGTTGTTTTTTTTGATTGTTCATGAGAGTCTGGGTTCGCCTTTATGTATTTTGCCTTCATGAGATTCAGTGAGAAGGAAAATAGTTGCTTTTGGTAAGGCTTCTTCTTCCTCATGGTCTTAGGGATCATCTTAAGAGTGAACTCTTTCAAGTGATGCACTATTTTCTGTCTGGCTGTTCTGACATATTGCTTAATGAGAGTTATGTCACTGTAATGATTTGTGGGAAACGTAGCCTGGTCAGGGAATGTAGTTGAGACAGAGCATGGGACACTCAACCTACAATCTCCATGAGGCACCAAGATAGTTTAGGCAGACAGAATAATGTTGAACCAAACCACAACTTTTCCATTTCGTTTAACAAATAAAAAGAAACATTTTTATTTAGGAACATGAATCAAATCTAAAATATAAAATGTCAAAAAAGTATTCATTTCAATAGTTCCCAATCTATTTTTTAAATTTTCCTTTCTGTGAAAAGTCAATATTTTGATTTCTTATTGTAACCCACACACCTAGTGGGTGTGGTTCACTGTCCCACGTAGTGGCACTTAGACCACTTACAGCAAGCGATAAGAACAAGTGAGCTCTACAGCTTAAGTTGAAAGCCAGCTGGCTTTACAGTTCAAGCTATAGTAGCTCCTATATTAAGGTTCAGAAGTCCCAGGTTCAAACCTGTTGAAAGGCAGTTACATTATCATGATTCAAATTGAAAACAATGTCAAAATATCAATTTCCTACAAGATACAAATTCCACTTTTTCTATCTATCTCCTCACTAGGACCAGTGCTGAAAAGAGTACTAAGATGCATTTCTTGATGGATAAAAGAGGGTAGATAGGTCTACTGTTTTGATGACAGCTGGAGAAGACTGGTGGTGACAAAGCCAGCTTCAAAAAGACATTAATGAATTAATTTAATTCAGGAATGATGGATCGACAGCATTCCAACTTGGTGTTAATAGGTTAAAAAAATTGGATATATCCAAATAGCACTAACTCTCTAAGTCTGATCAATTAAGACACGCTGATTCTACTGCTGAATTTTTATCAGATACCTCTCCACTTGTTGATATAACAGACCCTTAGCCCTGCTACAGGGGTCTAATCTTTTGTGTTCCTGGACAGAAAAAAGAAACTACCGTCCTTTCAAGTCCTATAAACAAAAAGGCAACTAAATATCAAAGAAGACTGCTTATACCAGCAAAAGGTAAATCTGGTAGAATGGATTCTACATTTGAAAGTCTTTGAGTGAAGATCCAAGACCCTGTCAATAAAACTATTTGCATCCAAGATCAAAGGAAAGTATTAAAATGTTGTTGAAGATGATGAGGTCAACCAGTATTAGCCACGGTTGTCTACCTCCTCTCATTGAAAATGCATTACCGTGTTTTGTTCATAATCCATTCTAGGAAAATTCACGTAGACCAGAAATAGTGGAAGTGAGGCTGATGTCTATAATTATTTGAGCTAATTCACATAGCAACCACCATTCCATTATTCCTCTCCCACAAGAAGGATATGCACTTAGGTCCAGAGAATTTGAATCAGGATCCCTCGAATAAAAGACATTGAACAGGTTTTCAGGCATATACATAATCACTGCTGTAGCCTCCTAAAAGTCACAGGACATTTTCAAAGGCTTGGTCTACATAAAAGGTATGATGCAAAGCATTAACATGTGCACAGTTAAAGCAAAGATAAAACACACATATGGTTGTTCTTAATTAAAACAAGGCTTTAATGTGCACCTGACATTATGGACTGTACATTGCAAATGTCAGTCTTTTCTACCATGGTAAAGAGAGCAAATGAATGCAACATTTTATCTTATCCAGAGAACAGAATATTAGTCAGAGCTGCTTCACATGTCAGTCCTGCACCAGTAAAGAGTACTTCACCCAGAAGGAATGGAATCTTATACTAAATGCTCTGATTAAATATTCCTTTGATCCCTTGTTAGAAGTGTTCTTATACTTTCTTTTAAAACATATTTCTCTTTGTGATTGAAAATACTTCAGTAAGGAGTTGTGCATAGTCTTGGGATCTTATCAGTAAAATAGACATATTCCCTTTCTCTCTTGTGGCCATAGCTGTGCTAAAAGCAAACACAGTCTTAATCCTTAAAATGCATTTTGTGTTCCACAGGTCACAAGAGTTCATTCACTCTTCAATTATTTTGCCCACATACAAAATGTAATCTGAGAAACTGTGACATACCTGAGGTCTTCTCACGGCCAAACCTTTATATGTACTGTGCAAAGAAATTCTGAAAAATCTATGTATTCTGAAGTTCTATGTATTCTGTGCTACCAACCAAGAAAATTAAAAAAAAAAACAATATAAGAATGAAGACTTCAGTTAATGTTTAAAATTGTGCAGTTGTAAAACTAAGAATGCCAAATGCCTTCATTTGCCCTCAAATGTTCATTCTAATTAACTTAGCACCATGAAAGCCTCCAGGTCTGGAGAATTGCATGCAACATACAAAGAGCTATGAAAAATAGCTACCTGGTCATGTGTTCATATTTTCGTTAAGTTTTACAAATTTTACATGCAGAGTTTATCCCTTCCAGCTTTTGGAAAGATAGTTCTGTGCTCCTATGCTGAGCTGGTAATCCCTGAAAATGGAACATGAAGGTCCTTTACATGGTGTGTCGTAATAAATACTTTTATTGCCTTCCTGCTTACATGCTGCTCTTGCAAATTCCATTCTCATGGATCAGCAAACTTCCCCTGTGAAGAGAAATGAAACATTTTCAGATTAATTGTAGTTTATTTTTCTTATATCAGGAAAGTTCACAGATCCACCCTGCCTGACAGTATTCGTTTTGAGGGAAAGTACGGAGAGCTTGTATTATTAAACATATACTTTTTCGTTGCAAGATATTAGACTGTCAGTAGCTGGGTGGAAGTTGTTCTGCAATAAGACTGTGTTTATGTGAATTTCTTGCAATGTTAAATATGTTTGTTCATCACTGGTAGAAAGAATTATCTCCATGAAGCAGCTTTGGAAGTATATCAAACAGGCTCAGTCTGCAGGAATTAGGCTATTCTTAGCCTGACTTGACTGACAAGATCTGGTTCCACCTCCAGGAAGCTAGAAGCAGGGACTTTGCTCACAATTCCTTTAATCTAATGGAAATGTTTTAGATATATTGTAGGAAAATCTGTCAAGGTATACAGGCCCAGAAAGTCACTGAAACTGTAAATATCATTTGACAAAGGACATTTATAAATACCAATCAAACTGAAGCTATAGTTGTCTTTGCGTTTAATATATTGCATTTAGTTTGGAAAATAAATCTGAAGGTTTCAAAGGACTATATGTTATTTTAGGCACTCACATTCCATTGAAATTCACTGAGATTTGGATGCCTAAATTGCACTTAAATATTATATGAACAAGAACAATTACAATGAAATCAGTGGAGTCACTGGTAGCAAATTTGGCTCCTATTTTTAACAACTTCTAATAGCTCATTTCAATTAAAATATCTATATTGCTGTGATGGGATTTCAGGTGAATTCCATATCAGTAAGGGGTTGTCACTTCTTACCCTATAATCACAAGTTCCTCAAAAGGCTTTTCTGCTGTTGCTCCCAGGCTGGCTCAATAAGAATTAAAATCTCACTCTGAAGTGCCTGTGTGCTAGCTAGCCTAAGTTCAGCAGCTCTGTTCCCACCAGCTGATCTATAGATCTACTCTGGTTTCCACCAGTGTTGCTTACAACCAGCAAAGTGACCTCTACACACTCTCCTGAATTTTCCCCAAATGATACGCTCTATAATGTCCAGCCCTCTTCTGCATATTCAGACAAATAAAAATGTTTGCCTGTTCCCCTAAAGCAGGGGTGGGGAATCTCCTGTGCACTGCCTACGTGCAGTTTGTCAGTGTTAGCCACTGGCAGGCTTCCAGATGCTTTCTTTACCTTAGCATATGCAGGCAGGGAGCCCTGCCACTCCCAGTATCCATGATTCACTGTTCCTGGAGAATGGGCCTCTTCATTGAAAGACTCATTTTTCTCAGGTTTGAAGAGATCTGTTCCTTTACATCTGGTTAGTGATGGATGCCAAAGATGGCTTCTGTGTTTGCTCATGTCTTATACAGTTTAATTACTTTGTTTTTAGAGGCAGGATAGCGCCATGCTATCTTTCCTTTCCTGTTGGTATTCCATCCCCCTGTACGTAATGGGGACATCTTTTTGTTAATGATACTATTATGATTAATTTACATAGAAAACAGGTAAACAGCTGTCTTTTCTCCCAACTGGAAGGGAACCTATTTCTCCTTATTTGACACAGCCTATATAGTATAATGTCAATAAGTATCCATATTTCCTCATATAATGTGTGAATGTTACATTTCACAATGAAATTAATCACTCGTGTGTCATCAGCTTCCAGAAAAGACCTCTTTCTATACACTTTCACAATGGAATATTATTATAGGCGATCAGTGATTCAATTACATGTTACTTGATTTTTAACACCTTCCTCATCTTTATAGACCAGTAAACCCTTTAAATGGATTCTTCTGAGGGCTACCCCTCAATTAAAGTTTATTCAAGGAGAGTGGAAGGTGACATGCAGTCCGTTGCTGACGGATACTCCATGATCTCTCTTCCCCTGCTTGATGTCTACTATGCAAAAATTGATCTTCAGTGCCTTTGCCTAAAAATTATGTTGGTCGGAGAAACAAAGACATATTCCTTTGTCTAAGTGTAACCCCTCTGCCAAGTAGCACCAGGAGAAGCCAGGGCCAGGTTCAATATCGGGGGGTTCCTCTCCATCCATCCAACACAGAACTGGCTCGAGCCCCCACCCAGTAACCTGGGAAATTCACACAACACCTCTGGGCATCTCTGGGAGGCAATGTCTCCCCACTCGCAAGCAGAGTCTGCGTGTGGAAAAGAAACCTTTAATAAAAGGGCAGGCAGTAATGTGGCATTAATTTGGAAAAACACCACAAAGAGAGTTCATAGAAAAGATCTCAGAGTTCATTACCCAAACCATGAGTAAACATCCTAGTTCAAGCAGGTTGAGCAGTGTCCTTTTCCTCTTTGGCTCTCAAGTCCAGCAATGAAGATGTCCCCTTCACAAGCCCACCCCTTCTCTCCACCCCACTCAGTCTCTGCCCTTGGTCAGGGCAGACCCAGAGTTCAGAGGTGCATCTGCAGATTTTACCTCCGCTCCTGAGTGTGTGTGTTGGAAAGGTAAAAAGCTTCTCACCCACTCTGCTGATCACTCGCAATCCACCTGCTCGCTGCTCTTGAGTGCCTCTGTGCTGGCCATTCGTTACCCCATGCTGCGATCTCTCTGCTAGATGCTCCTCATACTTCTCCATCGATTGCCCCTCACTGTCACCGCTCTACTGGCCACTCCTCACACCTCTCCATCCCCACCCTGCTGGCTGCTCATTGTATCTTCCTCTGGCTTGTGGTGGATTTGGCTCTGGGTCAAACTGGGAGAGTGATTTTAGCTCTCAGTAATTTCAACTCTTGGCCTAAAGCACAGTCCAGACACAAGAGATTCCAGCACCCACTGGAGTACATTTACATACAAAAGAGACCCCTTATGGAACTTTTCTTTAACACTATCGTTGAAACAGTGAGAAAAAACAGATTGGACCAGTCTTACAGCTTATGCCTAGAGGGATGCAGTCTGCTGGCCCCCTCCCCAGCTTAATTTATAGGGCTCTGAAAGAACAGCCTCTGTCCATCCAAGTGTAGTTACATTGACAGGGTCTTTCCTTTTAACTAAGCTAAAAACAGTCTGACTTTTCTGCATTGTGCATTCACACAATAACTGCAAGTAATGGTGGTCATATCTTACAAATCCTGCAATTACTGTTAACAAGGTTTGCGACCCCCACAACAGTTAAGTTGGTTACAGTGGGCAAAACACTACTCTAACAGTTGATTATCAAGCAGGCCTAAGCAAGTGGAATGAAGTGTATTTACATAACCAGACCCAGGATTCCTTTCCCATTCCAGCTGGCTGAAATGGAAGCATTGATTTAGACCCTTCTTACATAAGGCAGACCTTTTTTCCAACTCCCTCTGACACACCTGGTTTAAATACATGTTAGTGATTACGTATCCATAACTCTATCCATATGTCACACATGAATTCTGATTATCAGTGAGTTATTTAGTTTTCAAATATACCTCACAAAACATATTTTGAATAAAGATTATTGCAGTAATGTGTAGGGTGGGAGGACAGAAGTGTTTAGCATTACAATTCCTAATAACAATCCACTTTTATTAATGAAAGGCTCTTTTATTCTCCTATTTTTTAATATTATTATTCTGCTCATACTGCTTCTGGTTCTGAGTAAAGCTAATCAGTTACTGAAATTACCATTCCATATATAATTCCAAAATATTAGAAAAAATCCTATTTATTAATGAATAGTAGAAATTCTGAAATTTCCCACAGAATGGAAATGTGAATAAATAATAATAATAATAATAATAATAATAATAATAATAATAAATTAAAATATATGTAGGAACTTTTTCAAAATATCTGAAATAATTAAGAAAATTTGTAATTATATTCTACCTGGGGCTCAAGCTCCGAGGATGTTGGTTTTGTGGTCATGAGCCTTAAAGCACTGAAAGCACTCCAGACATTCAGAATGTTTGTTTTGCAGCCCAGAGGCTAGACCATAAGCTCTGACCATGGTTTCCTAAATTTCCAGACTCATTAGGCCATGGCAGGGAGTCTGAAAGTCCAGAGAGCTATAGCTGATCTGGAAGACAAGGCTTCCAGAGTTGATAAGCTCCCGGCTCCTTGGTTCCTAACTCCAAACTCCTGATATAAGGTCTGTTTTTAGCTGGATTGCCAAGAACCAGGCAGATGAGCTGTCAGGAAAAAAGGCTGGTAAGGTTTAAATCCTGCTAGTATTCCATCAAAAGACTTGCTAAAGTCAATATGCTTTAACAAAACATGTCACTGTTGATGAATCATCATTTTCAGATGGGGAAATAAAAAAAGGTCCATTGGACAAATTCTACTTTCCATGGGTATGTCTACACTACAGCGTTAATTTGAGTTAACTTAATTCGAAATAGTTAATTTGAAATAAGCTAATTTGAATTAACACATCTACACAGAAAATGCATTTTGAAATAGCATTTTGCTATTTTGAAATAGCGCGTCCACACTGAGTGGACTCTGAATCGGAGTTAAGGCTGGCCGGAACCAGTTCTGGCAGGGAGTCAGGACCTCCTGTGTGGGGCTGCTGCCTGTGGCTATCTGAGGTCCGTGTTTAAAGGGACCCTACCTCCCATCCTCGACAGCCAGTTCTCAGGTGTCTCTGCTTGCTTGTCTACCTCGCTGAGGGACAGCAAAGCATTTGTGTCTCGGAGTGCTCTGGTTGCTCTCACTTGGGACACCCTACCACTCTGCAACATGGCAACGGAGGTGCCTCTGGGCACTCTGGTGCATCTTGTGGATGCGTTGCCATCAGCCTGGCTGCACTTTCTGCAGACTGCCATCTGGGAGGTCCATCGGGGGGCTGTCAGTATCCAGGGGGCCCTGCGGGAGAGCGTCCGCCCCAAGGAGCACTAACAGTCTCCATGGTCTGCCCCACTGGGGGCTTGTGCCTCATTCTTCCCTCATGTCCTTCCACTTACCCCTCCCTAGCCCCCCTTCCTAATGTCAAATAAAATACACGTATTTTCAAAAATATAAACTCTTTATTTGACACAACTGGGGGAGGGTGAACCTCTGGGGAGACTGGGGAAAGGAGGCAAGAGATGGCAGGAGAGAGGGTGGGAGAGGGGAGGGGGAAAACTGGGAGGAGGGAGCTGGAAGGGGTAAACAAGGGGAAGAAGGGGGGGAAGCTCAGGGCTCAGGGTGGGGGTCTCGCCGGGCCACATGTCTCCCAGTACAGTGGGTGAGGGGGCCTCGGCATCCCCAGGGGGATGGGGAGGAGGGTGTGGAGGTTGAAGAGGGAGAGGCGGGAGGGGGAGAAGGATTGGGAGGAGGAACGGTAGCTGGGGGGGCAGCAGACGCGGGAGCGGCAGAAGGCAGCATGCCCTGCACCAGGGTCTGCAGATGGGCACAGATGGCACGACCCTGGGCAAGCAGCTCCCGCTGGAACTCCGGTTCTTCCTGCGCCTGCTGCTCCATGATGCAGGTCTGGGCTTGCAGGGCCGCCAGGTGCTGCTTGTGGTACCTCTGCAGTGTTGAGGTGGTCCTGCAGAGCCCTCGGGTGCGGGAGCATGTCCCGGGTGGGGTGGTACGCCCTGCACATGCAGCAGGTGCGGCTGTAGAGAAAGAAGAGAAGTGGTCAGTTCTCCCTGGGGACACAGTGGGTGAAGCTCAGCCCCGCTCTGCGAGATGAGGATGACCATGCCCTGCACCATCAGAGCTGTTGTGCTTGCCCAGAGGCCATGTTTGGAATGTCCAGCTATCCCTGGGAGTGGGAGGTGCCCCGAGACCGCACCCATGCCCCTGTGCCGTGTATAGTGCGGCTGAGGTGGGGGGAGATGTCCCCTGCTTCTGTGTAGAGGGGGTGTGTGAAGGGAGGGCGTCCTGCTGTGTCCCGTCCCGGGGTCAGGAGCGTGTCAGGTCTCTTCACACACGAATGTGCCTATCAGGCCACGGCCCCTGGGTGTCACACAGCTGGAGCCACATGCCCAAGGGTGGCATGGCACGTGCTCGCACGTGCACAGGTTTCTGTGTGAAGTGTGGTAGGCAAGGCCAACGCATGCAGTCCCTGGTCTCCCTCCCCGCCCCCCCTCCACAGGTAGGGGACGGTGATGGCACTTACCTGGTGTGGCCTCCCCGGACGACCCTGCTGACTCCGGTGCTGGGACAGCTTGGGGGTCCTGCCGGTGTGGCACCCTCCGCGCTGGCCCCTCTGCCACGCCCAGCTCAGGGCCCTCCAGTCCCAGCTCACTTCCCCCCAGGGTGGCGCGGACCGTCCCGCCCCCCAGGATGCGGTCGAGGGCGAGGAAGTTGGGGACGTCCTCCCTTCAGCAGGACACCCTCCCTTCACACACCCCATCTACACAGAAGCAGGGGACATCTCCCCCCACCTCAGCCGCACTATACACGGCACAGGGGCATGGGTGTGGTCTCGGGGCACCTCCCACTCCCAGGGATAGCTGGACATTCCAAACATGGCCTCTGGGCAAGCACAACGGCTCTGATGGTGCAGGGCATGGTCATCCTCATCTCGCAGAGGGGGGCTGAGCTTCACCCACTGTGTCCCCAGGGAGAACTCCTGCGGTGCCGCCCCTGGTAGCCCTGGTGTACGCCTGCTGCAGCTCCTTGACTTTGAGGTATACCTGCTCCTGTGTGCACCTGTGGCCCTTTCTGGCCATGGTGGCCGCTATGTGGTCGTAGATGGCCGCATTCCTCTGCCTAGTGCGGAGATCATGGACATTGAGGGCCTGCCCCCAAACCTCACGGAGGTCCATGATCTCCACACTAGTCCATGAGGGCGTGGACCGTCTACGGCCCCTGGCTGGCCCCTGGGGTGCTGGGGGACTGTGCGGGGGACGGCTGGCTGCCACTGGATGGCATTGTGCGGCCACTGGGTAAGGGGCTGCGGCTGGTGGTAAGCCTGGCTCTGCAATGTGGTGTGTAGCCAGAGTCTACCCCTTTCAGGGCTCCGGGCCTGGGGAGATGAGAAGATTTTTCCTGGTTGTGCCCAGAGTGGCCACCAGGTCTCCCTGGGAAGGGCTGGAGGCCCCCTATTTCTAATTAAGTGTCTACACATCACTTAATTCGAAATACCTATTTCAAATTTGATGTTACTCCTCATAGAATGAGGTTTACCAAATTTGAAATAAGCGCTCCACTATTTCGAATTAAATTCGAAATAGCGGTTTGCATGTATAGACACTATTGAAGTTAATTCAAAATAACAGCTGTTATTTCGAATTAACTTTGCAGTGTAGACATACCCCATTGGAATACTATCTGTATTTCTGGAAAATATGTGCATGCTTCTGAACAGAAATATTTCTATAAACTCGTATATTTTACTGCCTTATCACTTCTCTGTACAGTCTACTTTGTGCTGCCGATCTTAAGCTTTCCTTCTGATGTCTTTGCCTGTCTTGTTTTTATCATTTGGGCAACACGTTGCTCACTGAAACGTGATTGTTTTTGGGTTTTTTTTTCAACTCTGTTATTTTCCTTTCTTGTTATATCCTTTGCTGCCAGTTATCTAAAGACAGAATTCTCATTGTTTCCCTTTCAAACTTTTCCCAGTGTTAACTAAATTATTTCTTTCTTTCCTCAATAAGGAATATTAGCTACTTGAAATGTCTCTTCATTGCAGAAGTGCTCATATAGATTTGTGTTTCCATTTTATTTCTTACTTTGTTACCTGTTACCAGCTTTCTTTGCAGACACATGGTGCTATTTTTTCTCTAATTTACATTTAATTTCCAAACCTGCCTTTTGACTTTTATGGCTGAGTTTTTCATTCACCTTTTTATTTCACATATGTGCTACAGTCAGAATAAAATAATCTGTGCATTTTAAGTTTGTTCTGTCTCTGTGCATGATATTTTTCTTCCTCATTCAAGTCTTTAGAAAATGTTCTCTAGACATGCCATGTGCTCTTTTTTGAGAGAGAGTGCCTTATGGTTTTATTCATTGTTCTGTTTTAATCTTTCAGATCACTGTTTGTAATAGTATAAAGTTTTAGTTTCTTGTATGTTTCTTCATACATGAATATGCCACTTGCCTGTGCTTTGAATGTACAAAGTTCTTAATGAAGCACCCAATTTTGGGGAAAGAACTGAAAATAAAATCCATGGCTGGCTTGTGGAAGATTAATGTATTAAAACAACATTAAAAGCAAAACACTAGCTAAATAAAATTGCTGCAACAACGAAAGAGTTCTAACATGGTGTTTCCATGGCAACCTACCCCCTGGAGTTTGGAAAAACACTGCTGCATACTCTTGTGTTACTCATCAATTTTATGTTATTTTTAACGAATGGATGCTTCCATTTTTATCCACAGTAGAAGCTCAGGTGCAATTCAGAAGGAGGTATCCCCTTCTAAGGTGTATTGCTGAAATAGCTGGAAGACTCAATCAATATGAAAGACCCATTTTTCCAGGCAGAGCATATATGCCTGATAAGAGAAAATCTCTGTGCAAATGGTTAAGGGGACTTGTGGCAGAACTTATAGGTCTACCAGAGCTCCTGGGTTTAAGAGGAGTTCCCTAACCTTTCCTCCCAGAGTCTTCTTTCAGGAGATGTATTTTGGAATGACCTCCTCTTCTGTATTCTCTCTTGTCTCTGGATGTTGTTTCATACAGTACATTGAAACATGAAAACAAAATTTAATCCACTAACTAGATCTGAGACAGGCAGAGGGGAAATGTGTATATTCAATTTTATGACATAAAGTGAGCCACGAAAGAAAATAATGAGAGCAGATATATATAGCAGGAAGATAAGAATAGGGAACTGTAATCCCCACAAGCAGCAACTGAAATAGGCTGTAATAAGGGCCTATTAAAAAGTTCAGTAACAGAACACATCACAAAAGCAACCATACAATTTTTGCACAGTTCAGCATGATTGGCAGCCTACTCTCGGGAGAGGCCCAGATCTGGAATAGCAGCATTATTGCCTGAGCTATTGAACTGAGAGGTATGCTGGCCAATCTGTGTAGGGAAGATTGTTCTGTGCCCCACAGATCTAAAGAAAGACCTTACTTTATTTAAAGTCTAATAACAAGGATCTGATGGAAAAAGTGCTACATACAGTGGGAAAAAAAGAAAGGAATATTACCCGATATTCACATATTTTCTTATGGCAGATAATACCATTCACTGAGGCAACTCTGCTAGACTCTTTTTTATTAGATTCTTAGGCACTTTCTTCTCATTCCTGTCCCCACTCCCCCATTCCAGCCCTAATCCTCACATTACTGTGTAGTCTCTTGAACAAAAACTGATTGTTTTTCCCATTGTTTGAAAACCAAACATTACAGTGAATTGCTTATTAAAGGTCTGGGTGAAAACTTTTTACATTTGACAGGAGGATGATATATCTGCAATATCTAGGCCCCCGTTGCCTCTTTTTTTTTTCTAGAAAAATGACAAGGCTTGAATATCTTCACATATTGATACGTTTGTGTCACTTATTTCTCCGCTCTAGCATCAAACTGCATGTTACTGTTTTTAAATTAATTCAGACAGTAGCTTATTTGCTTGGTCTGAACATAAAGTTCTAATTTGGGAATCTCATCTGACCCATGTCTTACTTTTTAAAATGTGTAAAAATCTGCTGGCAAAATTCAGACACTAAAAAATAAAAACTAGGAGATGCCATGGAAAAGTTTCTAAAATGGAATGTGTTCTGTATTATCCCTCTTTGCTATCAATGTTTTTAAAAAGTTTATCCATTGTTTAAATAATCAGTTATGAGTTATTTACTTGATCAAAGATAACTGACCATGTTGCTATTCTGTTGAGAGACCATCTCTGCTGAAATGTTGATTTCTTCTGTTTACAAAAAAAGGTCCCATGTTGCTGCACCCTGATTCATTCATGATTTTTTTCGTATTTCTATAAACTAGACATCATATGACAATACAGCTTTGTGGATTAATTGTGTGTTTCACAAGTAAAAATTGATGACATGTGAAAGGAAACAGCTTTTACATACCCTTTCAACCAACTTTTTGAATGATTGTGTCCTTGTGTTACATTACTGGAGTGTAACAAAGATCATAATTGCAACTGGAAATGGAAAACATCCATTTGGACTTCTGGTCCATCATTGTGCCTAGGCAGGATTATTTTTTACAAACTACTTTGGATAAACTGGGATTTGGTGAGCAGTGGATTTGGCCATCTGTTTCTTCACTGTCCTCCAGTGGTAAGAACCCAAAGCACAGCTTGCTGAACCCCATGCCAGCAGGCCCTGGGAAAGCTGGCCAGCAAGCTCTTCAGACTTGTGACTCAGATTCCAGTCTCTGCCAGCTGGCCTTATGGAGACCAACCAACATTTTCCTTGTCAGCTGGCTGGTATTTCTATACTGCAGATTTGAGGGAACTGGAGCTCATCAAAGATTGTATAATCCTGGGAATGTGACCCTGCTTTGCTAATTTAACATTTCCTAGTGCTTTGTCCAGTCAAGTATTAAATGTTTCATGCAATGGACTTTCCATCACTTCCATGAGACTATACTCCACTATTAGGGTGTGTCTAGACTACAGGGTTTTGTCGACAAAAGTGGACTTCTATCAACAAAACTATACTTGCATCTACACTATTGCTGAGTTCTGTTGACATAACGTCAACAGAACTCGGCAGTTTTGTCGACAGCGGTAAACCTCATTCTATGAGGAATAATGTCTTTTGTCGACAGAGTTCTGTTGACAGAAGGCGTTATTGCATTTACACTGTCCTTTGCGCCTACACTCTCACATCAACAAAGCGGCTTGCTTTGTTGACAGAACTGGATGTAGTCTAGGCGCTCTTTGTCGACAGAGGCTTTGTTGACAGTATCTGTCAACAAAGCCTCTGTCGACAAAAGCCTGTAGTCTAGACATTCCCTTAGAATAGACCATAATGCTGTTTTTCATCATATAGAGACTGTACTTTCCTTTCCCTTGTTTTATTCCTTACCACTAGTAGCACTCTGAACAATTCCTTTTAAATTCTTTACGTACAGTACTTGTAGGCAGTTTATCATGTGGCCACTTGTTCCTTCCCTCCAGTCTTTTCTACTTATCATTCATACAAGTTATACATTTTCAGTTCTTTTTGTCTTTGCTTGTGAGTCATTGCTTCCACTTCTCACTCATTTCAGTAGCTCTTCTCCAGATCCATTTAAATCTGACTACTTTTTCCCTGCTATTGAGTTTTATGCAATTGAATTTCATATTCTAGATGAGATCTTATCTAGAGAGACTATCTCCCTGCTCCATGACTTAATGACTTTGCAAAAATGATTTTTTTAAATTTATTTTTGCTGTCATATATCATTACAAGGTCATATTTAATTTGCTTTGCATGCACAGTCTCTCGTTATTTCTGCTTTCTGACTTCTTCCCTCTGTAGTATTTTATAATCTTTCCTGTTCCATTGCTGCTACATTAAAATGGTTCTGGGACTGTTAAAAATGAGGGGACTAGACTTCATGTAGATCTTTGATGGAGGCATATGACCATATCATCATAGCACAGTAAGGAAAAGAGTTAATAAAAGCCATAATCAAGAAGGTTTGTGGGGGATTAGGGGTGTTCAGTGTGTGGCACAGGCTACGCTTGTTTCTTTGTTTTTGCCTGTTTATTGTTTTTTGTTTCTTCGGTTTGGATGTTTCTTTTCACAAAGAAAGTCATTATCAAGGAAATGTACAATTTTAAGATAGGTCTTTGTCTCTTATTATCTATGTTTCATGGAGAATGACCTTTTAAATTATGGAGTATTTTGTCCATATTTGTTTGTGGCTGTGTCACAATTCTAACTCAAACCAAGTTATTAAAAAAAGAAACTATGGATAATGATGTTCATACACAAGGGAACTTGATGTGCTGCCCTCTCAATACCAGCTCTCTAGAACTTTCCATGATTTTGCACAGACTTAAACATTTTGATGTTACACATAAAGCATTTGTATATGTTCCTTTATGGATAAAAATAGGCAGATTCTTGTTCTCACTTTACTGAAGAAATGCAATAGAGTCATTTAAGGTTGTACTGTGTGGTTGTAGATATTAGTACAGTACTGGAGCTTTTAAATTCCTGCTGTCCTGTGGGATAAATTTAATAGAATAATTCTGAGTTCTTGTAAATAAGACTTTTTTCATGCAGGCCAGGTAGCATTTTAAGACATTAGCTATAATGTCTTACATACAGGCTTTATTTGAGCTGAGATTTCATTTGAACTTGTATTACATTTTTATTCTTTTCCCTCCTTTTGATTTTCGTATGTGTTTTTAATTCAGAATACTGCCTCTCATTTTTCAGGAAGTTACATTATCATGGCCAGTGATGGCATCTCATAGAAAAAGTATTTCTGTAAGATCCTGATTATGTATTTGGTCATGACCAGTGGTATGGATAATGACGTAGGGCCCTCCACATCACTTAAATCCTGTGTAGAGGCAGGTAAAGAAACCAAACAGAATGCGGGAATAGCATAGGAGGGCTCCATGCCAGCTACTAACAGGTTTTATACATAGGAACACTTTGAGGGAGTAATAACTAGACCAGTGGAATTAATTAGCAGGATGGCAGAGTCCATTTTGTTCCCCACCACCATCTCTAGTAGGTGTGTTTGGAGGTGTTAACATACCTACTTGTTAACATCAATGATTACTTCATGTACAAAACAGATGCAGGTCTGGGCCATGAGAGTAATACTTAGGTTAATATAGACAAGTTGAAAAGGGGAGGGGTGTTTTTTTCTTGAAACTGTGTTATTTCTTATTCACTATGTCAAATGGATCCTACTAAATATTTCATTTCCCTTCTCATTCAAACATGCAGGATTCGGCATTTAGAGATGCTTTTTTTAACAACTTTTCCTGCTTAAAAAGAAAAAAAACATAGGTTGATTCACACTCACAAATAGATCCTGCTATGAACTATAAAAGAGATTTAATTTGATACTCTGCCCTTTATATTCAGCTTTAATTATTTTTTCCTTGTAATTCTCAGTGTGGGCCCTGTTCAACACTTCTTCTTCAGAAGAAACTCCTACTGATTGCAGCCAGAGAGAAAGGCATGCTGAATTGGGGCTCTTAAAATCACTTGCATCATTTGAAGGAATCATAGAGCCCTCTGCTGGTCAAAACAATTCCTTTAAATTCATTTCACTGTAAAAAAAATTGTGACCTAGTGACAAATGTATTTGTCTCATGCTGTACTTAAGTGGTAGTGAGTTCAAAACCCATTAAAATGTCTACTAATTTTTCTCCAACAATGAAATTATAGGTCAACTATTATTAGTTCTCTAAGTTAAAAAGTGAATTTTTTATTCAAACTTGTCTATTTTTATATAATCAAATGTGAGGTTTAAATAGCTCTTTATGGACATATCTATATTAATAGATACCAAGTCTTTATATGGCTGAATTGTTTCTTCCCCATTTTTTTTTTACATCTGAGGGTTTTTAGATAAGATTTAACACTCCAGCTATTTCTCAATTCCTATTCTTTTCCTATAACATTTAATATCACTGAATCATTGCTTTTGTACTAGAAAATTAGTATTTCATTCAGAATTCAATTTTATAACTATCTTACTGTACAGTAAATGTCACACACTCAGCCAGTGCCCTTTTCCTTTATATATGTCATCCTGGGATAGAGCTGGGCAGAGGTAGAGACCCAGACCCAGTGATATACCCCCACTCTCATCATCCTGTTAGCCATCAGACTAGTTCATAGTAGTATTGTTTATCTTTCCTTATCCCTCTAACACATCAGAGTTCCTCCAAATGGGGTTGTTATTACTTGCTCTCCCCATCACTGCTTGGCCTGGGCTGGGGAAGTTAATGATCCAACCAGTGAAACAAACCTGGTGATGAGTTCTGGTCAAGTGCCTCATGAGGCACATTACAGACACTCTAAAGAAGGAAAAACATGCAGAAAGCACATAGTCCAAATCATCCTGCATCATTACCCATTAACACCTTCCCATCCCTAAAATCTCATTTAACTGAAATACCTCATTTTCCTCTGCCTACATAGCCTCTACCTCAGAACTCTACCCCATGGTAAATAGAGGGGCAAAATACTGTTAGCATCATCCTCATTGAGATTATAGGCACCAGATACAGGAGTCTATTGCCAAAGCTATGTGAAATGTATGTGAGTTCAAGCTTTTCCAGAATTGAGAGAGTGCACAAAGATTAATAACAAAATCTCTTCCCTTTCTAGGAATATTCTTTTATTTGGAACTGTAACACAAAAAGATAAACATAAACCAAGGGTCTCTCTGTCCATCATCCTAAAGATGTTTCCTTCACAGTCAAATGGAAACAAAAATCTATTATCTCTGCTTAACCCAGATTTCATATTGCAGTCTGTCCAGCTTCTTCAAGCTTGTCTGTGTGGTCTCCCAAGATAAGTCAGCAAGTTATTTACTGTCTAGTAGTTAAATAGCTACCTGCCAAATACCTAAACTGTTCAGATCCTGGATACCTCCCTGCAGTAGCTACAGGAGTTCGTTGAACTGGGGAAATGGAAAAAACCCCTCTAGCAGTGATCAGGTTAAAAGGATCTAAAGCAGCCATGATACAGCCATTTTTCCAGTTTATGGCTTCCAATAGTGGCCACTGCCCCTCCATGCAAGCACAGATCCTATGATCAGTTCCAGTCAGTCCTTGATTGGCTCCAGGTGTCTCAATCAAACCTAATTATATCAACTGATTCTAGCAGGTTCTAGATTGCCTCCAGGTACCTTAATTAACCTATCTCCATTGGTTAATGCAAGTTCTTGATTGCCTCCATATGACTCTTTTAGTCTGGGGCTAATATACTTGCTTTCTGTTATTTTCTTGCAGCCATTTGGCCTGACCCCATCACAAATGATATATAATGTATGTAGAGTATAACATATCTTATTTCCAATTTGTACATTGTATAATTATGGAATCCTTAAATGAGAAATATATTGGAAAAACTCATGTTTATAAAGGAAATACTATATATATATCCGCAAAATGTTCAAAAGACATATTCACATCCACTCAGTTAATAAATTCTAATCATAATGAAAAACTCTAAGTGAACAAATAATGATCTTCTGACCCAGAGTGAAAATGAAATACAGTAAGCAAAATCTGATAGTAATTTAATATATCAGGTCTTGGTGTATAAAACAGTGTCTCTGCTCAGAAGGTGAAATTTTACGGCCAAGGTTTCCATGCAGTAATAAGACCTGCCATTTATAACGAATTTTATTGGAATTTTGACTCAGAGAACAGTCTTACATTTGACAAAGCTTTAAAACTATGAAAGAAATACCATTAGGTCTTACAAATATGGTATGTGCAGTCCAGATGTATTGCACATGGGTTGTTGGCCAGCAGGACAGATGGAAACTTTAACCTCTGATATTGTTCTCACATATGGAAGTATATTAATCAGGTAATTGCTGTTGTTGCCCTGCTCATGTCATATATCAAAACTGTTGTTTATATTATGTAATATAATCCATGAAAACTATGAGTCAGAAATAAAACATTCTCTAATTATTCAGTTTCCATGGAAGAATTAGTGCATTTCAAAACATCAAAAGTGTAGTCATTAACAACCAATTAAATTTGATTAGATAGTGAAGTGCAGATGAGAGACTCAGACAATAAAATGCTAAAAAATGTTAGAACAAAAAGAGTTTGATTAAAAGTTGGAAAATACAGTTTATTTTTATATTACTCACAGTATCTTTTCCAGACTGGAAGACAAACTCTATGGAATCTGGAAAGCTTGTCACTCTCACCAACAGAAATTTGGTCTAATAAAAGATATTCTTTCTAATACAAAACAGTTATATTCTGCTATTTTTTGCTTATTGTAATTTTGGGGACTAAGAACCATTCCAATTTCAGCTCCACTGTGCAAATTTGAATAACTATATTGCAACCAGGGCAGAATTAACTCTTCCAGGAGTCTGGGACTATTAGATTTTGTGAGGCCCCCTAGGCTGTGGGCTGGGGCCAAAAATTAGGGTTTCAGAGTGTGGGAGGGGGCTATAAGTTGAGGCAAGGTGGGAGGGCTCTGATTGGGGGTGTAGGCTCTGGGGTAGGACTGGGGATGAGATGTTTGAGAGTCAGGAGGGAGCTACAGGCTGGAGCCAAATGGTTAGGAGAGCAGGAGGGGGCTCAGGTTAGGAAGTGGAGATACAGTGTCTGGGAGGGAGTAGGATGTGTGAAGAGGGCTCAGGAGGAAATTGATGTGTAAGATCTGGGCATAAGTTAAGGTCCAGGATGGGACTCAGGAATGGGGTAGTGTGTTGGGTTGCCAGGTGCCAGGAGAAGCTCTCCTTTGATAGCTTAATCCCCGGGGAAGAGACAGGTAAGTCCGTGTGCTGCCCTGCACTCCCCTGCAGGCACCACGCCTCCTGGCAGCTGGTTTGGTGACTTCACTGAGCAGCCTCTGGTTTGTCTTCTGTGGCAGCAAAGCCTAGAGGTGAGGAAAGCATTTTGATGGAGCTTCCTGGAGTTGTAGCTGATGCTCCAGCCCAGGGAAACAGCAGCATGTGGAACTGTGTCCCTCCTCCCACCCCTCCAGAGAGTGCTGAAATGCAGGGCTGCAGCCCACAGCCCTGAAATAAGGGGCACTCACAAAAAGATCTGCACTTTTGGTGGACCAGAGATCTTTTTGCTGGATTCCAACTTAGCCCAGGCCCATGGGTAGTTGACAGCCTGTGTGGGCCCCTGGTCAAGGTGTGTGTGTGGGGGGAGGGAGGTTGGGGGGGGCTTTGTACTCCTCGAAGGGGAGGGGCCTTGGGCAAAAGGGGTGGAGACTGGAGCACGACACACCCTCCCCTCCAGCTCTCAGAGCAACCAGAGTACATGGTGCTGTGCTGCAGTGGCAATTTAAAGGGTCTGTGGCTCTGACTGCCACCACTGCCCTAGTAGCATCCAGGAGCTCCAGGCCCTCTGAATTGCCAGGCAACAGTGAAGCTGTCCCCTTTATCTTTCCCTGTCAGCAAGTCTGCCTAGGGCCCTGGGCTGTAGCTCCTAAAGCCCCCTTTTTAAACTGGCCCTGGTTGCAACCAGCAGAACTACTCTTGGTTTACACTGATGAAAATGAGAAGAGAATCAAGCCAAAAATAATTTTTAAATTTCATTGGCTTGTCAATTAAATCTTAGCATCTTCAGTCATTAAGAGTTTGATCCTGCAAGATACTGAGTGGTCTGATCCTTATGCAGCCAAGCATTTTAGATGCATGCCCATCTTTAAGCATGTAAGGAGTACTACTCAAGTCAACAGATCAAATATATGCATTGTTTTTTGCTGATGAACACTTGATATTTCTGAGTCATTCACATTATTAGGAATTAGTTTCATTGACAAAATTTGACAGAAGTGATTAGGGTTGCTGTTCCTGCCATGTAACACTAATTGGTCACAGGGAGGATGAGGTATTAGGTTTAGCCAACATATAAAAAGCCTTTGATAACATCTCAAACTTTCTTGTAGCAATTTTTTCCTCTCTCTCAGATATCCAAATCTTTCCATTTGGATTTCCTCCACATGCGTGTGAGATTCTCATATTTAAATTGTGGACAATCCTATGCACATATACGTAATTTTTAGGTCAAAATTATTATTAGGTCTAATCTGACCTGGGTAAGATAGGGCAAAGGAGCAATCTCTGCATTAAAATTCTTTTTAGGAATAGCATATAGAAAGATATCTAGTCTTCAGTTAAAAACTTAGTGATAGAGAATCCACCATGTCCCTATCTCTTATTGTTAAAAATGCATGCCTTATTTCTAGTCTGACTTTGTTTAGCTTCAGTTTCCAGTCACTAGACCTTGTTATGACTTTTTCTGCTAGATTAAAGAGCAATTTGTGACAGAGCGGGATATGTTTGCATTGAATTGTGAAGTCCATTTTGTATTGTGTGTTGAAAATGTGTCTAATTTGCGCAATGCAAGCCTATTAAATTGTATTCCAAACAGAAGCCTTCTCCATCGAGGGTCCTTCATGCCTCATTGAAGGACTACCACCGAAAGTCCATGAACACTGGAGCTATCAATTTTGAATGACTCAGCTCTTGCCCTAATGGGGAAATATTTGCCCATGGAATAATAACTATCCCAATGGAATCATGAGTTTCTATGTAAGTTGGGTCAGCATTGGGAAGGATCTGAAAAATCCAAGAGAAGAACATGGCAAAAACACACAAACTTCTCCTCAAATTCAGGGTAGTGTTCTGTGCAGAGGGCTGACGATCACCATATGTAACACATGCTCACAGGAAAGTGGGCAAAAAGGATTCTTCCCAGCCTGAAATGCTGACAGATCTAATACTGATGCTCAGGACTTGTGTTGTTTTCAGAGATGTATAACTCTTGAATGTTTTCAATTCTACAGGTAAGTATTTATTTTGCTAAGTCTGTGTTTCTTGATTTCCTGCCACATTGTTCCTATCCTGCCACCTTGTCCCCAAGGAAGACAAATTAGAAACCCAGAATACTCACATTCTTGGCACAGCTGCCCTCCAGGTCCTGGAGCCCCAGCGTGGTGTGCATGGCTGCCTGGCTGGTTCCAGAGTCCCAGTGCGGAGCTGCCCGGCAGGTCCAGGAGCCACAGCAGCGATGGCTGCCCAGCAAAGCCAGCAGGAGGTGGGGAGCTGGCCAGGAGTCTAGCGGCAGGACCGGGGGACCAGTGGCAGGGGATGAGAAATGACTTTCCATGGTCAGGCAAAATCTCTCATCTGGGACTGGTCAGGTCCTGAGGGTGCCAGATAAGGGAAGTCCAACCTGTACTTTTAGAATCTGCTTAGGTTACCTTGTAAAGCAATTTATTTTTTTCCAAAAGAATGTTAAGAAGGCCATACATATTTTCAGGACCCAGAGAATTTTTATAGATATTTTCTGAGCCCTTTCCAATTTTTCCAACATTCTTTTTGAAGCATAGAGACTAGAACTGACCACAGTGTCCAGTAATGGTTTTACTCATGCAGTATACAGAGATAATACTATCTCTGTTCTCCAAACTGATATCCCTTTCTTGCTTTATGAATCTAATGATGTCATTCACCTTCTTAGTTACTGTACTAAAGTTGATGTTTATGTTTAACTTATCTTCCATGAGTCCTTTGCCATGTCACTGCACTCCAGAATAACATCTACCATCTTTTAAATTACAGGGTGTGGTCACAGAAGACCCCTTGGGGGGAGGGTCTGCTTCTCATTACAAGGCCTTTGCCACTCACTTTCCTGCTCTCTGGGGTTTCTCACCACTCTGTCCTGCTGGGCCAGCTCCCTGAACTCTCTCTGTCAAGACACAGAGCTGAGATCACTGCCCCCACTGAGAACAGTACAGACACTGAAACTCTTCAGGTCCAAAGAAAATGCAGTTTTGGGCCCAGCTTCTGGGGATGCCACTCCACACAGGATCAGAACCCCAAATGAATTATTTAGGTAAGCCCCCTTTAACAGTGAAAGGGGGAATGTACACACTGGTTGCTCCCCCAGGTAATAATTATTTACACTGGGTTTGTTAGTAAATAAAAGTGATTTCATTAAGTACAAGCAGTAGGATTTAAGTGGTAATTAATGAGAAGAGGCAGAACAAAGTAGATTACCAACTTAAAATAACAGAAAACACTTAACTGATTCTAACACTAAACACTCAGTGCAATCTTATTGCAAACTCATTACAAACTCACCCTAAAACTCACCCTTTTCCAGCTAATCCTTCAAACTGCGGTCTCCCTCTCCCTTGGGTCTTTGGTTCATTTCCTTGGGCATGCTACACCAGCTGACCAAAGACCAAGACCTGCTAGTTTCCTATTGTTTTAAAGATTTCCACTTTTGCATGGGAAGTTACCTGGCCAGTCCCTAACAGTTAGGGAGGTCATGTGATTTCCTAAGATCAACCACTGCTAAGATTTAAAGACAAAAGACTATTTACATATGATTGCCCAGACACTTAGGCTAGGCCTACACTATGAGTATTTTCGGAAGAGACAATGCAAATGAAGTGCTGATTAGCATTTTGTTGCACCTCATTTGCATAATCTATTCCGATCCATTTTTGCGCAAGAGGTTTTTGTGCAAAAACATGCAGTGTGGACGTATCCGTTTTTCACAAAAACCACTTTTTGCACAAGATCCATATGCCTCTCCTGGAGGGGCATAAGGATCTTGCACAAAAAGGAGGTTTTGGAAATAAACACATTTTGGAAATAAACACAGAACAAGATATATATGATCTTGATAGTTACCCTTTTTGCCCAGAACCTTTAGAAAAGGGGTTACAGCTTTAATTTTTAGGAGACTGAGATGACAGAAAATCACATTTAATTTTGAAAGATACAAAATACTGCATCTTGTCTTTGGCATAGTAGTATTTGAACCATGACAAATAATCTTTGAAGGGACTATAAGAGGGCATCCCTATTTAGAGTGCTCCCTTTTGGCAGGCAGTGGTACGACAGGTATTCCTGTCTTAATTTCCCCTTTCAGAGTCCCTAGGAAATCCACTTCAAGCTCTCTCACTTAAATAATACTCCTTAATGAGGCCAGACTAGTAGATTGAATTGCCAACAAAAGTCCCAAACTTAGTCCTTTCCTGCACCAAAGTATATCATCCTTAAAATCTTGCTCTTCCTAGTGAGCACACTCACCAGTCTCGTTGTGGGAACTCCTCTGATATCACATTCCAGTGTCTTACACCAGACTGAAGCTTATCGTTAGCCCTCTTTTGCCCTCTGCTATGACAGACACAGTAGCCCTACCAGCTGGAATATAACCCCTCTGTTCTCAACAGGAAGCCCCATATACTCTCTGCTTGATCATCTTAATCAGGCTATGTCTAGACTGCAGGCTTCTTTTGGAAGAAGCTTTTCTGAAAGAGAGCATCCACACTGCCAAAGCAGATAGACGACGTTTATACTACAGGGTTTTTGTGCAAAACTGGCCGTTTTTGTACAAAAACCTGTGGAATATCCACACCTCGAGTGTGTTTTTGCGCAAGAAAATTTACAGTAGAACAGCAGAACAGAGGGCTTTTTGCGGTATAGATAGACCTCTTTCTACGAGGAATAACTCCTTTTTGTGCAAGAGTTTTTGTGCAAAAAGGTGTGTGTGGACTCTCCATAGGGGTTTCTTGTGCAAAAAGAGCCTATCAGAAAAAGCACAGGTGCTCTGATGGCCATTCTGTTCATGGCAATCAGAGCTTTCTTGCGCAAGAGTGTCCATACAGTGTGGACACTCTCTTGCACAAAAGCACATCACAAAAGCAATGCGCTTTTGTAGTGTGGATGCACTTTTGTGCAAGAAGTTTTTGCGGAAGATCTCTTCCGCAAAAAGCTTCTTGCGCAAAAAGCCTGCAGTGTAGACGTAGCCATAGAGTCCACACTGAATGGACTCTATCTCGCATGCAAGCTGTGATTACTATGGGCGGAATGGCCACCAGGTCACTTGTGCTTTTTCCTCTTTCCTCTTCTTCCGAAACAACTCCCTCTTCCCCATCCACACATGCCTTTTTCCGAAAGAGCTCTTTCAGAAAAAGGCTTCTTTCTTTTAGAAAGAGGTTTACCAATGTCAGAAAAAAACCTCTGTTCTTTTGATTTTTTTCCGAAAGAACGTGATTGCAGTGTGGATGTAATTGAAGTTTTTCGGAAAACCCACCGTTTTTCCAAAAAAAACTCTGTAGTGTAGACATACCCTCAGAGGAGCATACTACACTTTGCCTGTCCTCTTACTAGGTCCAGATTTCCAGCATGGAGACATCAGCAGGCAAGTCCTTCTTCTGGTTCCTGCCATCACTCCGCTTAGGACCTCAGCTCCTGCTCTGCAGCTTAGAGCTAGCAGGCACCTCCCCTCTGCTGCTCCTTTGCTTTCGGTATTCTATGGCCCTGGTACTCTGTCTTGAAGTCAAATAGCAAACCTTGCTGCTTTCATTTTCTTCAGCTGTCTGCTTCCTTCTGGCACCTTTTCCTTCCCTAGCAGGTCTCACCTGACCCTAACTCCTCCTCGTGCAGCTCTCGTTCACTAGATGTCCTCCCCCAAATGTTTATAGCTTAGAGGTGCTGCTCCACTCTCTTAAAAGGCCAAATGGTGGGGAATGTTCTGGCCCTACGGAGTTGGACCTATTTCATTTACTGGGGCCACCTACCACGTAGCATATTCAACCCCTTAAAACCTGGGTGGAGGGAGTTGTTTTTATTTTTTTTATTTTAATTGGAGCTGTGAGATCCTTCCTGCACTTTTTTTACCCCCAACAAAAACACATATAAGACATTTCTTACAATTCTCCAAGTCTCCCATCCAAAAGTGGATATCCAAACTTTTGTCACACTGAAATAAACAAAACTATTTTCCAGAAACATATTTTTACCCAAAATACCTATATAAGCTTGCGCAAATCAAAAGGGGTCCTGAGCTCATTACACAGTCCTTAAAACAGTCAATAAGGGGCCCATTTCTCAACCTTTCAACTCTTAAGCTTCTACAATGCAGGCAGCCTCCAGGCTCTAAACATCACCATATTGGACCCCTCTTGTCACCAGCTAATCAAACCTCTGTGTTCTACACTGTTTTGTCATAGAGATGCCCATCCAAAGTCTTGTAGCAGGCCACAGAATAATTTTTCTCAATATTCCTCCTTCTGAGGCCCCAGAAACAGCCCAAGCACTTTTTCTACTGCAAACGGCACTTGTTAATTTATAACAAAGGAAAGCCCTATGTGCATAACAAGTGCCATCCAAGTAATATAGCAAATGACCACCCTGTAACATTAAGCAGGGGGAAGGGTTTGGCTCATCTGGCCAAATGAAGATGTAGTGTTTTATGGCTGAGAGCGGGAAAAATGAAAACTGCTGCAAAAGGGACAGAGTATCACTGACTCATCACCTGGGAATGTGTGGTTTGAAAAGAAGCAGTACGGTTCTGCGAGCCTCCCTTTGTACATAGACCAAGGCTGAGGTCCAGCTCCTCCCCTACTCCTCCTTTGGATGGAGAAATACCAAGTTTGGTCAACACCTGCTGTGGGCATTATGCTACCATCTCCTTTTTAGGAGCTCCTTACCACCAGAGGCTACATCTAGACTGCAGGCTTCATGTGCAAGAAGCTTTTTGTGGAAGATCTCTTCCGCAAAATCTTCTTGCACAAGAGCACGTCCACACTGCAAAAGCACATTGGAAAAGCAATGAGCTTTTGTGCAAGAGAGTGTCCACACTGCATGGACTCTCCCTCTCAAGAAAGCTCTGATTGCCATTAACAGAATGTCCACCGGGGCATCTGTGCTTCTTTCGATAGGCTGTTTTTGTGCAAAAACACCCTGTTTCCCGTCCACACACACCTTTTTGCAGAAGAGCTCTTACACAAAAAGACATATTCCTTGTAGAAAGAAGAAAAAATATTCCACAAAACCCCCTCTCTTCTTCTGATTTACTTGTGCAAAAACGTGCTTGCAGTGTGGATGCTCTGCGAGTTTTTGCGCAAAAACAGCCATTTTTGCTCAAAAACTCTGCAGTCTAGACGTAGCCAGAGTGGCTATTTTGTTTTTTCTTTTCACCTTCCCCACAGCAGGTTTTATGAAAAGCTTTGTTCATACATCACATTGTGTGTTGTAAGCCATTTATTGCAACTCATATTCAAGTGTAGAGCAGATGGCCAGTGCAGGTACTCCATAGGAAAGCTATACAATGACCAGATGAATGGCTTGGAAAAAGACTTAAAAAGCGGGGTTCATTTAAGGAATGAATAGGGGGCAGTTGGGGTCTCCTGTGATTGGTACAGCAGGAAGCCAGCCTCCCCTCCCCCACCCCCAGATACTCTGATAGTCCTATGATGAAGGGGTGGATGGTGAGGTCCTGGCAATGGATTTGCTGAAGGGACAGGAATGGAAAAAGAGGAGGAGATGCTAAGAGCTCCATATGGAATAGTTAATTATGGAATAAACATGGGAGTTACCTGCTCTGTACACTACCATCTGCTGGGTAGTCCCAGACATCTAAAAATGAAGTTGTGGCCTGATTAAACCATGTCAAATATTTCCTATCTTTTTTCTGGTATGACCAGACAATACTGTGCTGGCAGTTATCATTTTGCCCTGTCTCTCCAGAACAGCCCAGAATCCCCTGCTGTGCCCCAGCTCTCCAGCAAGCCATCTATCTATAGCTTCAGATATCTGTCTCTGAAAGCTAGCAGGTATCTCTCTTTCTGCACTCAGCCATCAGCTCACTTTAGCTTCTTTGGTTTTTGCATTCTCTTGCTCAGGAAGAAAAGCTGGCGAATCCCTTCACTGGCTTCCGAGCCCTCTTCAGACACCCAGCACTGGCTTTTGCTTAGGAAGATCAAGAGACTAGTTCACTGCCTGGCGATCTGTGACCTGTGGGTTGCATATGGCACATCAGGATTTTATGTGTAGGGCTCAAGACATTTTATTTATCAATGCCTACACACAGGGTTGCCAAATACCACCGGTTTCAGTCCACGTAGTTTTTACCCTACTGGTTTTACTGAAGTGATATGAGCATAAAGCAAGCACACATGAAATGCGGTATTTGCTGACTGCGCACAATATTAACTGTGAGAGTTGTGTGCTCCCTCTGAATACAATCGAAGTGCTGCTACAGTTCCACTGGCATACCCCTACTGTGATAGAGAAGGTCAAAAGGCCTGTTAAAAGGGAAAAGGGGCAGCTGAGACAGGACAGCTGCAGATTAATTAAGAGCCAAGTGAGCTGAATCAGGCTGCCACAGGGCCTCTTTAAAAACCTTCCCTAAGACAGAGAGGGGGGAGAGAGAGCGCTGGAGCAGGAGTAAACAACCCAGTGATAAGGAGACTCAGACTATGTCTACACTGGTGGGTTCTTGCGCCAGAAATATGCAAATGAGGCTAAGCGTGGACTATTGCTGAGCCTCATTTGCATATCTAATGAGCCGCCATTTTTGTGGACGAGGCTCTTGCGCCAGAAGGAGCGTCTACACTGCCCCTTCTTGTGCAAGAAAAACCCTCTTGTGCAATGCCATTATTCCTGAAAATAATCAGTGTAGCGGCACTGCGCAAGAGGGCTTTTCTTGCGCAAGAAGGGGTAGTGTAGACAGCTCCTTGTGGCGCAAAAGCCTCTTCCGCAAAAATGGCAGCTCATTAGATATGCGAATGAGACTCAGCAATATTCCATGCTTAGACTCATTTGCATATTTCTGGTGCAAGAACCCGCCAGTGTAGACATAGCGTCAGAGTGGAGGAGTGGGAGGAACCACCAGCCCTGCTGAAGGCTACAGGGGGAGGTGAGGGGTTGAGCAGGGAGTGTTGGAGAGCTCCCTACCCCCACTGGGCTAGAGGAGGACTTCCTGGTCAGCTGTGACTGGCCCAGGGCTTCAGCCCAATACACCCTCCTTTATGCTGAGGGCCAGGAAGGCCCAGGGATAAAAACTCTGTAAGCGAGGGCCCTGCTGCAGCCCTCAAAGGGTGGGATAGTGGACGGAACAGGGGTCAGGTTCTCAGGAGGGAGGCTGACCCTGCCACACTACATATCATTTTAAACATTTTATTTCCCTATTTATTATTATTAGAAACTTTGTGTGAACACAGGATCTTTTATTCCTCTGAACAATATTTTTTTGGCTACTTACTCTGGAACTGAATGAATGATGAGACTTTGTTTCTGACATAATAGTTGATGTCATAGTTGCAAAGCGAACAGCAGAGGTCTGAGGTGATCCATTTCATGCTGTGGCAAACCTCCCAGTGAAATTAATAGACATTTAGCAGTCATAAAGCATAGATGTTCATTCAAATGAACTTCTGCAAAAGCAATGATTCCATTGTCTGGCCAGATCACAAGAAAGATGAGAACCAAAGGATGTGGTTTAATTACACTGCAAGTTCATTCACTTAAAATATCACGGAGTACCCAGCAATAAATTTTATGGTGTGGATCAACATCCTTACTTTAGTCATTTGTGCCTAATATTTAAGCCTATAAGAGTCATGTTATAGCTGGGACCTCAATGCCTCCTCGTTATAAGAAGGCTAAGAGAGCTATAAAAAGAGAGGGTTTGCATCAGACATAGGAGCCCTGAACCACTCTTCCTCAGCTCCCTTAAGGAATGCTTTCCTTTAAATCTCTTTTCCAACCACTTTTTCTGATAACTATCTCTTCCATAATGAGTACCTGCATTGGACATCAGCCAGAGATTTTATATACTAAAATCCCCCCACTACCCATGCGAAATACCAAACCCTCTGTGGGGAAGACAAAACCCCCAACCCATCTCAGTCAATCTGATGATAAGGGAAAAATTCCTTCCCATCTCTCAAAGAAAAAGGTCATCTAGAATGATGATCCAGTCTTTTATATATCCTGTGGGTGGGAAGGTAGGTACTGTTAGCCCAATTTTCTGGTATATAAATACCCTTCCCTTTCTTCCATTCATCAGAAAGGGTATTGCTCCTTCCCACAACCTTGTCCAGCTGCTTCAAACTCCTATCCACTCCATTTGGACAATTTTCTCCTTCATCCCACTCTGCTGCTAGTTTCAAGAGAAGCCCATAAATGGGCTATACCCCCTTTTCTTCCAGCCAACCAGAGAAGTGCCCACCTATTAATATGAATATACTTAGCAATAAAAAATGAGTGATATACATAAAAAAACCTTGTGGTGTATTTAACTGTCTGACTCATTTATTAGTGTAGGTTGCCATTGAAACAAAGATAAAAATTATCCATGAAACAAATATGTAAAGGCGTGGAGTCAAAATAAGGACTGGGGGAAATAAAAGTTAATGTTTTGCTAGGCCTAATAGTTTTTTTGTTTCTTCTTTTTTCCCCCTATGCATTCTTCCATCCCCCTCAATTTAGGGCATTTTATTTTCATAGTATTTTGGTTTTTGTGGGGGGTTTTTTAAGTTGTACCTTACTATAAATGAACAAGTCCCATTCATTGGAATAATTTGGACAGAAAGGTCCTGCAAACATTTGATGGAAGTTCAGTATAAGACTAAACTTTGCTAAAGCACTTATGATCAGTTTCTGTGTATTTTCTGCCATTTTTCTGCTGTATTTAAGTCTAATAGCAAATGATTACTGATGTCTGTTTCTGCACTATAATCTAACATATAAAAAGAGTTATATTTTATTTTGTCTTTCAGCTTCCAATAACATTTGAAAATCTCTTTTTTTTAAATGGAACTTTCATTTGGAATTACAGCTGATTAAGATTGATAGGGTAGCTAATTATCAGAGGGGTAGCCGTGTTAGTCTGACTCTGCATAAACAATGAGAAGTCCTGTGGCACCTTCAGGACTAACAGATTTATTGGAGCATAAGTTTTCATGGGCAAAGACCACTACATTGGCCAAACTGGACAGTCCCTACATAAAAGAATAAACAGACACAAATCAGATATCAGGAATGGTAACATACAAAAACCTGTGGGAGAACACTTCAATTTCCCTGGACACAGAGTAGCAGATTTAGAAGTAGCCATCCTGCAACAACAACAAAAAAAAACCCTTCAAAAACAGACTTCAAAGAGAAACTGCAAAGCTACGATTCATTTGCAAATTTGACACTATCAATTTAGGATTAAACAAAGACTCTGAATGGCTAGCCAACTACAAAAGCAGTTTCTCCTCTCTTGGTGTTCACACCTCCACATAAGCTACTAGAAGTAGGCCACATCCTCCCTGACTGAATTGACCTCATTATCTCTGGCCTTCCTCTTGATTGGTACTCCTTTCTTTTCATGTGCCTGTATATTTATACCTGGCTCTGGAATTTCCACTACGTGCATCTGATAAAGTGGGTCTTCACCCACAAAAGCTTATGCTCCAATAAATCTGGGTATGTCTACACTACCACCCTAGCTCGAACTAGGGTGGTTAATGTAGGCATTCAAAGTTGCAAATGAAGCCCGGGATTTAAATATCCTGGGCTTCATTTGCATCTTGCCGGGCGGGCGCCATTTTTAAATGCCCTTAGTTTGAACTCCGTGCCCGCGGCTACACGCGGCATGGAGTAGGTAGTTCGAATTAGGATCTCTAATTCGAACTACCAGTACTCCTCATGGAACGAGGTGTACTGGTAGTTCGAATTAGAGATCCTAATTCGAACTACCTACTCCGTGCCGCGTGTAGCCGCGGGCACGGAGTTCGAACTAAGGGCATTTAAAAATGGCGCCCGCCCGGCTGCAAATGAAGCCCGGGATATTTAAATCCCGGGCTTCATTTGCAACTTCGAATGACTACATTAGCCACTCTAGTTCGAACTAGGGTGGCAGTGTAGACATACCCTCTGTTACTCTATAAGGTAGCTAATGTTATTCTAGCAGGTATAGTGCAATCATTCAAATATAAAAAAATTTTGATTACTAGGGATGAAATGAGGGATTTTTTTGGTCAGCATTTTCAGTTCCACAATTTTAGAATAGATTAAAAGTGAAAGAGGAGGACCAACTGTGTGAGGAATGGATGTGTTCGAAGTACTGCACAGTGGAAGGGTATGACATGAAGAACAGTGGCTGAATAACTTCTAAGGACTAGTAGCAAGGGTGGGGAGGAGGCACAATGGAGGAGTGTATAAAGAGAACTGACTGTGACCAGTATAGTATTACTCAATAGCACTGAGTGATGGGGCAGAACAATCCAAAGAAATGAGAGATGATGTTCTAGGGTAAAAATAGACTTGAGAAAAAGCAGTAGTCCTATTTGAAACCTGCAGAAGGTAATGCATTCAACTGAGTTTAAAAGTCATAAGGTGATGAGATTCTCTGCTGCTACTACATGGAGGCTTCTGACCTGGATTCATTCAATGTGCTTATCCATGGCCTGCATGATATTTTTTTTTTCCCTCAGCATCAAGGAAGCCTTTGACAGAAGACAGTGGACATATCTTCTTTAACTGTTTTATATTATTTAGGTGGCAGTTTTATCTGCTGGGTTAAGTTTCTTTATAAAAATCTAATGGCTCCGATTGTGCTATGGTCTCTTCCAGTCAGCTACTTTACCTCTCCAGCCATCTATGCTTCCTCCTGCCAGGAACAAGAAGCAAGAATACTTTACTGGGGGTGAGAAGTGTCAAGTTGTCTGGCTGAGTGAAAGGAGAATAATAGAGTGTCTGGCTGGAACAGGAGGTGCAGGGGTAGCTAATTGTATGAAGAAAAAACAAGAAAGAATGCTAAGAATAAACAAAGTTCAGTATAATTAGATCTTGGGTTGAACCAGAATTTCAGATTCCCAGAATTCTGTACTTAGGAATTTTCAGTTAACAGAATATCCAAACTCAAACCTTGTTAACTCTCATGTGAACAAAAGGGCCAAATAATCTACAGATACTAAACCATCACAAAAATCCAGGTGAATAATTGATCTTATTTTCTAAACATTGACATGGATAAATAATAATAATAATAATAATAATAATAATTAATAATAATTTCACTGAGGCCAATGGAATGCCAGCCATGTAAAACCAGTGTTAATGAGGTCAAAATCAGGCTTATGATCCTTCTCTTTATCTAGTGTAGCTCACTAGCTACATCAATTGTGTAGCTTATTTCAAAATAGCTTATTTCAAAATTGGGAGCATCTACACAACACTTATTTTGAAATAGAGCACTCTTCCTCCAACTTCCCTTACTCTTTGTACAATGAGGGTTACAGGAGTCGGAATAAGAAGTGCTCCAGCTTGACAATATTTCAACATTATTTCAAAATAACAGTAGTTATTTTGAAATAATGTTGCTGTATAGACGCACGCTAACAGTTCAGAAAATTATCTGTATCTACAGTTAAACAACACAATATTTTTTTACTTTTATTAGACATCTAACTTTATAAAAATGTGTAAATAATACACTGTGCAAAAAGAGAGCTGGGGTATCTGACAAACTTCTGTATTGTTCCCTTCAAAATTGGGGAATGATATCATTGTTGTTATTATTTATTGTATCATGGTGGAGCTAAGAGGCCACAGCAAAGATGAGAGTCCTGTTGTGATAGGACATGTGGCAACATATGCCTGGCGATAGTGCTTATCCTGTAAATCTTGCAATCTAAATAGACAAGCCTTACAAAGGGCAGTATATTTATCCCTATTTTGCAGATGGGAACTAAGTCACACGGAAGCTATTTGTCATAAGAAGTTTCTATTAAAGGTATGAGTTGAACCTACAGCACCTGACTGCTAGTAGAGTACCTTAATCACAATACCCCCTTCCTCTCATACTATAGTACACACTTATGATTCTATGGCCACAGAGTTAACTTTGCCTGATATAGGTTGAACCTCTGTAAACTGGGACTCTCTGGTTCACAGATGTTCCAGGACCAGGGAATCCTGTTGGTGTCTAGGAGTCCTGTGGACTGGCAGGGTTGTGGGCTACTGGCAGTGAGCTGCCTGCTGGGCCAGAAGCCTAGATCACTACAGCTGAGAAGCCAGGTGTGCCTCAGTTGGGCTGCCCGACAGGACTGGGAGCCTGGCACACCACAGCAGGGTTGCTCAGCTAGGCTGCCCAGCGTGCCCCAGCTGGGCTGCTCAGAGGGGTGGGAGCCCAGTGCTCTGCAAGCTGGGTTGCTGGGCATGGCAGACAAGGGGGGAGTGGGGATTAACAGGGCAGTGGGGCCTGCAGCCAGTCTAGCACTGGGGCAGGGGCTGGTAGCAGGGGGTGCAGAAATTACCTCCCCTGGTCCAGCAAAATCCCTCATCTGGGACCAGTCAGGTCTTGAGGATGCCAGACCAGGGAGGTCCAACCTGTACCAGTGCCACTGGTAATTCTCAGCAGTAAGAACAGATACTATTCAGGTCCCTCTGCTCAAAAAAATACAAAGAAGGAAGATCTTTGTTAGTATCTGCATAGGTCAGCAACAGAAAGATAATAAGATTGTGCACCCCTAATTGGGATATTCCATCCAACAGAGGACAATGAAACATATATGTACTTACCATTGTAGCATGGTTTTCATAGCTAAGACCTTATTATATCAAGTCCATCTCCCAACAATAAAGGTTAATGCACCATCTAAAACTCAGTTTTAAAACAGAAATGTTAAACTAAATTGCCAAGATAATGTATACAATGTTAAAATTAATATAGACTGTTTGTGGGAGCAATTATTTATTTCACAATTGCTGAGCCACTCAGCTAAAGGAGGAGCCACAGCTCATTTGGGGATAAGTTTCCAGTCAGTTGTATGGTCCCTGCCTTCATGAATGATAAAAACAAAAGTACAGTACTTCCTTTATCACTTATCTGTGTCAAAGTTGTGGGCAGAGTTTTGAGTGACACGTGAATACTGTGCAAAGAATGAAGTGAGTGAAAATTCTGTCTGTATCATTATTAATGAGACAGAAACTACATTAAACATTAGGTAAGTTATACTTTTTAATAGTAAGCCAAATTGAATTGAACTTCTGAACATTTTGAAGTTTCTAGTCATTATATATGATTTGCATCTTCAAAGAGATTTGTTTAAATATTTTTATATAGAGAACATTTTGGAATAATGAAGATAAATGTTGAAATCTAGTGCTCTATTTGACATTGATTGCTAGGAAAAAACCAATATGAACATTTTTTTAAAAAGCAACACCCCATCAAGCCGAGAACTCAGTTCTGCATTTTGAAAATGCTATATAGGGCAGATCATCCAGTAGGTTATAAAGTCTTTGTACATAGGAATTTTAAGGTTCTAATCTAGCAAATATATTACATCCCAACACATAAGTATATCAAAAGAATATAAAAATATAAGAGAAATATAAAGAAACTAGTACACTGTAAGGAATTCAGAGTGAATCCTCTACTTCATTTAATATTCTATGTGTATACAAAATGTCAGATCAATAAAACTAGGGCTAGCCTGTGACTCTTGTACATCCATACGAGGCAATAAGGGCTCAAACAGCCTTATGTTACTTATGTTACTTAAATTACTCTCTTATGTTCTCTACCTGTAATATGGGTAGACATATGACAAAGAAAACAGCCTCAAATATCCTTCAGATGCAGGTGATAAGGACTGAAGTATCACATAAGGCGGCCAGCAATTGTTTTCCCTTTGCTAAAACAACTGAGGAAATAGCAACTATATTATGCTGATTGCTTGAGTCTCAATCTGATTCCTGCTCTGCTCAAGGGGCACCGTAATTGCACGCTGCCCCTTTCTCCAGATTTATGGGGGAAAAATAACCCTAAGAATGCTGAGTTCAACAACAATAAAAACAACTATGAAATAGGGATTATTTTATGTATTGTAGCTTTGTATTCAGACATATAGTTATATTGTTCATCCGTACATTGTTTTATTTCCCACTATGAATCTTTTATCTTCTGCTAATCTTTAGGTGTCTGGTTCACTCCATCACACATCAAACATACATTTACGTTGCAGGTTGGTTGACTGGTTGTTTTGTTTTTAGATTCTGTTCCATTACTTCTATTATTATTTTATGAAGTGATCTAAAAACCCCAAGCATTGTAAATGGTGTTACCTCCTTTTTATTTATTCTCTCTCTCTCTCTCTCTCTCTATATATATATACATATACCTCTTCGGTGCTCTGAGGGGTGGGAGCCACATGGACTCCCCTCTCCCTGGTGCTCCAGCGTGGCAGAAGCCATGAGGACTCCCACCCTTGGTACTCTGGGGCAGGCAGGAGCCCCCCTCTGTCCTCCCGGTGCTCCAGGGGGGCAGGAGTCACTCAGATGCTCCCCTCCTTGGTGCTCTGGGTGGGGAGGGGGAGCATCAAGGCTTTGCCTCCTCCCCTTTTCCAGGGGGGTGGGAGCCAGAAGGCCTTCCCCCCGCCCCAGTGCTCCAAGGTGGGTGGGAGCTGCAAGGCCTCACTCTTCCCAAGGGGACGGGAGCCATGCAGCCTTCCCCTTTCCACCCCAATGGGGGAGGGATCTGCATGGCCTCCCCCCTCCCTGGTGCTCTGGAGGGGTGGGAGCCCTGTGCCCAGAGGGTGGGAACTGCATGCCCTCCCCTTCTTGGTGGGAAAGAGCCACACACCCTCCCTCCTGCCTGCATCTTCAGCCACCTCACACATCCCCTCAGCTGAGACCCCACACCCCCAGACCCGTCATGTACCCTCTCGGCTAAGCCTCCACACTCCTAATCCCGTTACTCATCACACCTCTGCACCCCATAACAGATATACGACCAATGTCAGAATAGCTTTTACCAGAGCTGTATCTTATAAATAATTCTGGAAGCACTTTTTATGTTACTGGTCTGTCTTATTTCCCTTTATTTTTTCATCCTGTTGTATTGCCTGTCCCTGAATTCTTGTATTTACATCTTGCAATTATTGGATGGTTGAACCTCTGTAGTCTGGCACTTTTTGGCCCAACGACATCCATGAACTGGCATGATTTTAGTTAGCTAGATGTCCACTTACAGCCACCAGTCCTGACTCTCAGCGTATGTCTAAACTACATCCCTCTTTCGAAAGAGGGATATAAATTAGACAGATTGATATTGCAAATGAAGCCGAGATTTGAATTTCCTGTGCTTCATTTGCATAATAGTGGCCATGCAGTCTTTCAAAAAAGGGCTTTTTGAAAGTAAAACCGTCATCTAGACACGGTTCTTTTGAACCCCCGCCCCTTTTTTGAAAGATCCTGTACTCCTCATTTTAGTACTGGATCTTTCGAAAAAGGGGTGGGTTTTTTGAAAGAACCGCCTCTAGACATTGGTTTTACTTTCAAAAAGCCCTTTTCCGAAGGACCACACGGCCACTATTATGCAAATGAAGCACGGGAAATTCAAATCCCGGCTTAATTTGCAATTTCAATCTGTCTAATTTACATCCCTCTTTCGAAAGAGGGATGTAGTTTAGATATACCCTCAGTGTTCTATGCTGTCATTTAGCTCTAATTTACACCCACATGTCTTCTAAGAGCCTAATAAGCAGCGGAAGTGTTGGTAATTCTTGTAGACAATATTGACCTCTCATGGTCAGGCAACTTCTCTGGTTCAGCACCAGTGAGGTACCAAGGGTGCCAGACTAGAGAGATTCAACCTGTACTAACATTAAACTCACTGTAAAGTCCCTTTACCATGCAGAAATGGTGTAAATGCACCTTTTATTTGCATTACCTCCATTTCAGAATTTTCTTTTCAATTACTAATTTAAATGAGTGTTCATCACAGCATTACTCTTTCTCTTTTGTTTTCCTCCCTTCTTTTCCTGTATAGAATTTATCTTGTAGAACCTGCTCTTGTCTGCATTTAAATGTGTTGGTTTCACAGTAATGCACATTGTTTGTTGACTTTATGTAATATTTGTTTAGAATGCCCTAGGGGCACCCATCAGCTTGGAAGATCTAAAGTTTATTCTAAGTACAATTAAATTCTAAAACTCCATTACTGTAAATGCTCATTCATGCAAGTTGTCCCATTCATTTCAAGAGGATTAATTGGGGAAACAAGTGCTTCCTGCATGCATAAGGGTTTGCTGTGGGGCCTGAAATGGAAACACAGTATTCACTGTCAGCAGTGGGTTCTGTTATCTGATCTGAAAGCAGTATGTTACAAAACATCTCTTCTGACATATCTGACAAGCTATATCTTTTCAAATATGTTAAGTCACGCTGCCCTACTTCGTATCTCATGTCTGACTTGAGGTGTTTGATATGACATTACTGGATATAATGCTTCTGAAATTAATAGCAAGCATGTTTTTGTCATTTCAGGATGGAACAGAATAAACACAAGTAATTTCTTGGAATTTACAAAAAATCTGATAATTGGTGCATAAATGTGATAAAAAAGGCATGAATGTTTACAAAAAAACTCACTACTTTTTGTTGACTACTTTTTCACAGAGCAGTTTTTCTACAGATTTTATTAGCAGGTTTCAAGATTATTTTTCTGGATGCTATTGTTCAGCATGGATTGAATACTATTTAGCCCTGCTTTTGAGAAATGATCCATTTCTCTCCAACTGCAATATGATCCATTATTCATATCCAGTCCTGCAGTCTGAGTACTTCCTGAATCCCCTTTGAGAAGTTATGTCTCATGTAGAGGTGGACTGAGATTGGCACAAAGAGCTTCTCTTATGTAAATTCTTAAAATACCTTTTTATGTGAGTACAGCAGCATCTGTGAGTCCCAGTGTTTTTAGGTCACTCTAAAATGCTGCCTTTCAGACCTTAAGCCATGATAGCATAGTGCCAACTATCAGTATTGTTTTACTTTGCTTTTTGCTAAGCCTTATTCCTATAACTTCTATTTAATATAATCCAATATTTGGTCTGAAACTTTCATTCACTCGTACAAAATATTTTACAATTTAAAAATAAAGGAAGAGTAAAAGAGATCTGTATATAAACCTTTTTGGGGATTGAATATATGTAAATGGCATGCAGTAATCCATGGAGGATGATGCAACTTGTTTGGCAGTAGTAAATATCTCGTGCCCAATTCATCCTGCTGCTTTAAACAAAAAGGCAAAGGAGTTACCACAATAAAAGACATATGCCCCTACTGAATATCTGTGCAGTGTACCATTTCTTTATGATACACTGGCATAAATGAAGTTGTTCCATTAGCATTATTGCATATATAAAGTCTGTAGACATTGACTCATCAACATTCCCCATTCCCTGGGAATATGATAGCAAATGGGATGGTGGAGTTGTACTCAGTTATATGTTGTGACTTTGAATATGTGCCCTAATAAATTTTTTAGTCTATAAAGTATCATTGGACTCCATGTTGGTTTTGTTCAAATAGACTCACATGGCTACCCTTCTGACAGTTATCTAATATAGTTTCCTTAGAATGTGCATGGGCCTAGCTATTGGCCAGTAAAACTAATATCTAAAGTTGAATTATTTTTAAATACCCTGATAAACTGGTGTAGGAAGCCAGAAGTAATTATTTGCCACAGACACCAGTCTCCAGCTGTCTTTACAATAAAAATAATCTATTGTTGTGTGAATCTTTGAATGTAACAGTAAGAGGGTGATACCTTGATCTTTAAACTATTTTTTTCTGGAAAAGGAAAAGGAAAATTTAATATCTCTATATGCTACAGGTTGAACCTCCAATATCTGAGACTCTCTGGTCTGGTAACATCCAGCAAAACCATGGATGTTGCTGGATTAGAGAACTCTGGCACCCGGGAGTATGTACTGACTGGAAGCTCTGGCCCCAGGGAGCCCCAGCTAGCCGGACTGGCGAGCCCCGTCCCAGGGAGCCCTGGCCAGGTGGGACAACAGTAGGGCAAGCAGTGGCAAAAGTGGGGCAGCCAGCAAGTCCTGGAGGGTGCTGGACAAGGAGGCTATGGCTACACTGTAGCCTTCTTGTGGAAAAGCTTATGCAAATGAAGCATGGTGTGGAATATCGGCGCACTTCATTTGCATAATTAATTAGCAGCCGCTTTTGCCCAAGAGGCTTTTGCACAAAAAGGAGCTATGTAGATGGCTCCTTTTTGCCCAAAAAACCCTCATGCGCAAGAGCCGTTCTGCCTGAAAAAATGCAGAAGAATGGCTCTTGAACAAGAGGGGGGGGGTTGCGCAAAAAAGAGCCGTCTACACAGCTCCTTTTTGCGCAAAAGCCTCTTGCACAAAAGCAGCTGCTCATTAACTATGCAAATGAAGTGTGGCGATATTCCACGCCATGCTTCATTTGTATAAGCTTTTCCGCAAGAAGGCTACAGTGTAGCTGTAGCCAGAAAGTCCAACCTATAATAACAAAATAACTGTGACTAAATATATCTGCAAATTTTCTTTTTCATTCAGTCATATGTGATAGATATAATTGTATTGGGTTGTCATGTTTAATAAAATATATAATCTGTCAAAATAAACTTAAGTTTAAACTATAAAATGTCCATCTCATAATAGCAATAAAGAAATTTTCATTCCAGCTGTTCAGTTTCACTCTCTCTTTGAAAGAGGTCCCTTTTTGTTTACAGAAGATAAAAGGTAGTGGAGGTATTTTTAGAAGCCAGTTGTTGAAATTCATTCTTTTTAACTAAATCATTCATACATTTAAAGGAAAGCTCCAAACATGTTGCTCAGCCCAGCAATCTGAAAAATCAAAAGATGAGAATCACTTCTCGGTATGAATAAACTGTGAAATATATTTGAAAATCATTATTTGACTTAAAGTTTTCATTGATTTTTTTCCCCAAAAAAGTCAAGTACACAGAAATAATACATAGTAGTTAGGTGCTACAAATAAATAAAAAGGGATGATGAAACAAACATAAAGATAAATGCTACCAAAAAGAATAAATATTGTATTCATTTTGCATCAGCACGTAATCTACTGGGGTCTGATGTACTGACTGAAAGGATCTGGGGCATATATGGGTAAATACAGTTATCCAGCAAATGACAGCTAATACAACTGGTATATTTGCCTCTAATATATTTTATGAATGGATTTGTAAGAAACTAAATGGCTAATTTTTCATCAAGATTTTTTTCCTGAATTTACAAGGGGCTAATTAAGGAGGTGCCCATTTTGTTGATACTGAGAAAGGAAGATTTTTTTTCCAGGTGAATAGAGCAAAAATCTTTGCAGGTACAGTAGTTATTCTGAACCTGTTATGCTGAAGAAAAAAACCTGATTCAGAGGAAAAGTGGAAGGCAACGATGGAACTGATCAGAATGAACAAGACACAGATTCTGGGGAAATATCTATTCCATGTGTAGGATTTGTTGTCTACAGCCTTTCACCAAACTGCTTCTTTTATTGCTACTTCTACCATGACCTTAGCACTCAGTGCTGACACTCCAGCATCGCCCTTGTTCACATGGAGGTGTTTGTGAAAGTAACAGTCCTGAGGCTATCAGGCCAGCTATGTGCTCCCATTTCTCTCCCGCACTGTTTTTCTTACTCATACTTCCGTATCTCCATCCAGAATTCTTCCTCCATTTTCTATGTATTGCATGCAGGGGAGAGATCCTTAATTATATTTATCATCTCTGTAAAAAATGGTGAAATTAATAATAAATTGAGGGATGGAGGTGGATAAAAGAAAAAGTTAACTCTGCTGCCATTTGGATTTGAACCTTTAGTTTGTGCAGAGAATAGCCACTCTTTTTCTAGACCCACAGCTATAGCTTCCCAGCTTTACTTTCTACAGGATTTTTAATTCAAAGTATAGTCGGGGAAGCTGTAGGACACTGGTTGATAAAATATGAGCAGAACTACTCGTATCATTGTGGGCTGTAAACCGGTGCACACAGGTGCAGATTGCAATGGTAGTCTCAAGGAATACAGCTGTCATGGTAGAGATTGTGCATATAAATTATTTTTGTAGTCATGTGGTTATCATGAAGTTGTATTTGGGGAAGGAATAGATTAAAGTCTAATTTTTTTTAGATTTTCAACAGTATGCTGAGGGAGGGAGTTTTATGTTCTGCCTTTCTCTTTTCTGCTTCCTCTTATGGCACGTCTACACGACATAGTTATTTCAGAGTAACTGCCGTTATTTCAAAATAACAAGGTCAGCGTCTACACAGAGCAAGCCCGTTATTTCAAAATTATTTCAAAATAACAGGCTTGTTATTTCAAAATAATAACCCCTCATTCTATGAGGAATAACACCTATTTTGAAATTGCTATTTCGAAAAAGTGGTAGTGTGGATGCTCAGCTGCTGCTATTTCGAAATAACTACTCCCCAGAGTCATTCAAAGTAATCACTCCCCAGTGGATGCTGGGGCTCTAAGATGAGATGACACATCCACATTAAGGGAGCCTGCCTCAGACTAATTTTGAGGCTTCCCTGTAGTGTGGATGTGCTATTTTGAAATAGTTATTTTGGGAATTATTATTTCAAAATAATTTATTTCAAAATAACCTGGTAGTGTAGATATAGCCTTCGGGATGGAAAGGGAGAAATGTCCTCTTTTCCCTGCTCCAACTGCTTCTCTTTTCTTACTCAGCATATCATTTCCCTTTGGAGGGCATGAGGTTTATTCCAGTAAATGCTGCATCTTCCCCTTTTAGGAAATAATTTCCTTTTCCCATACATCCATCATACTTGGGATGAAGAAATCATACTTTTTGGAACCAGCCACATGAACATGGGATAGCCTGTATTCTTAAATACATCCAAGAACTTTAGGAGAACTTGTGCTTTTTGTGCTTGGGCTTCTGTAAACCACAGTGCTCAGGTGCTCTGGTAATGAGCATGGTATAAAATGAAAAGCTATCTGACTAGAATTAGTTTGTGAATCTGACCCCTAAGTTCATATTTTCATGTGTAATGGTGATGGACCTGGGTTGTCATCAGGTAGGGTTGAACCTGGGACCTTGGGGGCTCTACCACCTGAGCTAAAAATAAAGATTTAAGCTAGCAATTTAGGAGAAAGATTGGATGGCTAACAGCAACTAGCTTGAATCACACTTAGGCATCCAATCTTTCTCCTAAATTGCTAGCTTTAAACTTTATTTTTGACTTTTTGGTGCACTTTTTTAGTATTTTTAGTCTTTTGGTACGCTTTTAGAAAGATTGTCTTTTTAAAAAGTTTATATATATATATATATATATATATATATATATATATATATATATATATATATAGTCTTTTTGGTCTTAAATCTAGTGTTTCAAGTAATAAAACCTACAAGGTCCATTTTAATATGCTTATATATTTTGAGCTAGACTATTTTACAAAATATTTTTTGCACTAGGTATTCACATTTGAAATGAAAAACAGTTGTTGTGTGTAAGGCTAGGATAAAGTAATTGAGGTGATTGATTGTTTTGTTGGTGAAAAGGAGGAAGGCTTTGAAGATGCTGTAATTCTTCTAAGGCATCTTTATGACAAACATTGTCGCCCATTAATTTGTTTGGATCCATTTAGTTGATCTTTATGCCTTCTAAAGAACGTACTCGACTGAGTGCCACAAATGGTTGAGCTGGTGCAAAGTATTGATAGCCAAGGTTCACAACTGCTCTATCCAGCGTGGTCCCTTGTAGTTTGTGGATGGTGACAACATAAGCACGGATGATTGGAAGCATTCGCCGCTCCACCAAGCCGTATCCAAAATTTGCTTGAAATTGACATGTGATTGTCTCGATGATGTGCTTTCTGACATCACCTTCAAATTCAATTTCAACTTTAGGGATATTGGTTTCGTGAATTTGGTTGCAGCAGAAGTAGGGCCATATTATATTGGTGATGGTGCCAATTTTGCCATTGACCAAGCCTTTTGCTTGGTCAACACTGTACTGAAGCATAACTTTAGTGCCCAGATGTATTCCAGTTCTCTCTGGATGCTTGCCGTTTGATTGATCTTTCTTGGGATAGCTTGATAAAGGTTGGGCACTTGTCTTCTCTGCTCAATGAAGGTATCTTGTGCTGTGATTGTGAATATTTGGAGGTTCACATTGTCTAAACTGGACAAAACTTGATTATTGTGGTTGTCTACCATCTTACAAGTTGGCATGATTCTCAAAGCTTTTCTGGGTGAAAAGTCCCCTTGTTGTTGGTTTTCCTCACATTTATTCAGTAAAATATTTAGTTGTTCTTGTCTGAGTTTTTCCCCTAGAAGATTATTTAAAATTTTGATAAATGTTGTATCCCCCCACTGTCACATGTTTTCAGTCAATTCACAAAAGCCTAAAGAGGCACCAGAGATGCACAGCGGATCTCACTGAAACAGGTTGCTTATAAAGGGGACTGCCTGATACTGGTGGAATTTGAAGGAGATCACCAAAGAGCAAGATGTTCCTAGGATGGCTAGTCTTGACCCTGGCACCATGTGCTCCTGCTACAAATGCCCTGTCCACTAAGCCAGTCCAGAACTCACCCCCATCTCTCTGCCTTCAGAGGGTCCCTTATCCTGCCTTGCTAATTCAGGATCCAGCTCCATCCTCTAGGATTGGGGGGGGAGGGCAAACTTGATCTGCTAAGGGGGGAGGACTGAAACCCACCACGCTGTATTCCCCAGGCAAATGCCCTACTCCCCAAGCCATTCCAGAACTTTGCAGAACCCTTGCAATACAAATACAATGCACACTCATATATTTGTATACATATATGCATGTGTGATTGAAAGTTGAAAATCCCATGACAGACAGACAGACAAGAATGTTGGCCATTTAATAGAAAGATTGTCTAATAATTATAAATAAAGAAAAATAAAGAAAATAATAATATAATAGTAAGCCAACTAGCTCTTAGCTAAGGCTATAGAGCAGACTTCATTCTCTCTTGTCAGTGGCTTCAGTGCCTCTGTGGGTACACATGGATTGAAATATACTAATCTATATTATTCAGGAGGGGTTTTAGCCACATTTTAGCCATGCACCCTCTTGCTCTGCTTTTTTTAATGTCACTGAGGTAATGGTAAATGAATGATAGCACCTTAATGATGCCTTGGGAGTGATTTTAACTAAAAGCTAGAATTGTAACTGTCACTTCTGAATAAGAATTTTATGGCTTAAGAGCTCTTTCTGTGCAAATGAAAATTACCTTTGGTATGCATGGTGGTGGAAAAATCTAGTAAAGAAAAAGTTGTTGGATGACATACAGTGTGAGAACCGCAGAGACTAGCGTGGAATTCACTATCAACACATGCTTAATTTTTTCTATTACTGTGTTGTATTCTGTGCTTCAAGAATCTTTATGGAGCTTGATTACTTTTCTACTGTTTTAGAAGACCCCATACTTTGCTGCTGAAATTTAGGGGATTATCTGTATCAAATGTATACTTGGAAAAGGAATCCATAGTGTAATCAGAATATTTTAAGGATAGAATACTTGAGGATATTATTCTTCATTGTGGTTATTAGTCTTGTTCATGTCCACAATGTTTACATATTGCATCATATTTTGAGATAAGGTCACTTTGGCTTCAGCCTACATTACGTGTTCTGCCATTATTCCCTCTTGTCACTGTAATTAAACACACACAATAACCATGGCACCAGTGTAGGCAAATATATTAGATGTAAAACCCAAGCACACAAAATTGAGTTAGCCCCAATAAATCATCAGTGGCTTAAAAATCAAGATTTAAAAAAAAATAATGAATTTCAGGCTTTTTAGCAGCCTTCTGTTTTTTGAGCTTTCAGAACTGTTGTGGCTATTGGGCTAGCTGCACTTCAATTTCCTTTCTGGTTACTCTGAATGCATCCTGTCAAAGGACAGGCCTCTTGCCTTCCCTTAGGGTGAAATCTTATGAGTCTTCTACAAAATCAAATGACTCCAGAAGCTGAAGCTTTAAGGGAAACAGTAAATAGTGTGATATTCAGTATACAATTATGAAAGTTGGCAACACTGAAGAGGGAAAGGAATATTGAACAAGTCATTCAAAAGTTTCAGAGGGGTAGCCAAGTTAGTCTGTGTCTGGAAAAACTTAAAAAACAACGAATAAGCTAGAAACATCTTAGAGACTAACAAAACATGTAGATGGTATCGTGAGCTTTCATGGGCATAACCCAGTTCCTCAGATGAATGGAGTTATTAAAAGGTCCAGTTTCAAAATAAATAGGGGATGGTGGGGGGAGAAGGAAAAAAGAAGGGAAATAATTGTCTATTGACTATTTCTTTTCCCCTTTTCCTTTTTTCCCTTCTTTTTTCCTTCTCCCCGCCCCCCATCCCCTATTTATTTAGAAACTGGACCTTCAATAACTCTATTCATCTAAAGAAGTGAGTTGTGCCCTTGAAAGCTCACCATACTATCTACATGTTTTGTTAGTTGATAAAGCTAGGTCTACACTACAACTTTTTCCGATTTTTTGGGGGCGGGGAAGAGGCTTTTCCAAAATTTGGCCCATCTACACTAAGCCAAATTTCGGAAAATCCCCCTCTTTCAGAAGATCCCTTCTTCCTCATGGAATGAGGAAGACAGGACTTCTGAAAGAGCACGTTTGCACTTCTGCAAAAAAGAGCGGAAGAACAAACACATTCCCTGGACGCAGCGGTTTTTCAAGGTATCCCGGAAAACCCCCACAGTATAGACATACCCTAAGGTGCTGCAAGACTATTTGTTGTCTTTTAAGGCTTTCAAATTAAGGAAAGACCCAAATGCATACCTAAATCCATACTACCTTGAATTTGTGGCACTTCAGAAGCTAAATCCTGATGTTGAATCTAGCTCCAGTCTCTCTAAAAAGTCTGATTCTAAACTCTGGAACAGAACATTGCCAAAGTTTATAGTTAGACTGAGGATTACTGTCAGACTCATCTTAATTTTAAACATCTAGACCCAGAGTCAACCCCCGGGTGACCTTTGCCAAGGGTAGATACTGGCCTTGGAAAGTCTGCTAAAAGGAGGTCATTTTACTGAGTAGGTACAATTTCCCTTTGATTGGAAGCCTGTACATGGCTAGATTTTCCTAAAGATGGAGGGTGATTCAGTCCATTCTAGAAGTTGTGTCTGATATCAGAGCACCAAAATCATGTTACATAACTTTAAAGCGGTCTCTTTCACCAGTGGGAACATGGAGCAAGGATGCCACTGTTCCACAGAAGTCAAAGCAAGCACACTGAAGCGTATTTTAGATCTCCCTTTTCCCAATTAGTCCACATCTCATCCTGAACTAAAAACAGAACAAACCATGCTTCCTGCTAATTATTTAGAACATATGTATAACTGTGTCCCCCAGGGGGCTCATACCAACTCCTTTTTTTTTTTGTGGTGCTTTCTGACACTGATACTGATAAAGAATCCCATAGTGGGCTACCTTGTTGCAATTACTGTGAAATTCAATGATTTCATGAAGTCCACAGATAGAAAACTGTTGTTTTCTAATTCTGTCTGATACATTACAAGATTCATTTACTCACACTGACATCTCTTCAGGGAAGATGCTTTTGTTAGGTGGTTTCTACGATTATATTTAAAGATATAATAGATCCATAATGGCAAACCTTGCCAGAGAACTAAAAGAATGAAAGAGCTTTCCCTGTCATTTATCTTTAAAGTGAAACCTGTGTGTAAGTAAATATGAGTCATTCAGATTTGCTGCCTATTGAAATAAAATACTTTCTTTAGTGTGGTGCAGATATATTGTGTCTGAGTAAAAAAAAACATCTGAAATAGTGGCATTTTACAAAGGGCTGAGCCAATTGTAGAAGGTGAAGCAAGTTTATTTAAAGGAACCCAGTCTCTTTTTTTGATATATCTTTGATAAAAGATGACACATAGGCTGTTTCTACACTGGCGCGTTCTTGCACACAAATGGCTGCTCTTGTGCAAAAACATGCTGCCTGTCTACACTGGCCGCGCGTTCTTGCACAAGTAAACTGACGTTGTACTGTAGAAAATCAGGGCTTCTTGCGCGAGAACTCTGACGCTCCCTCTCAGGAAGAAGCCCTCTTGCTCAAGAGCTCTTCCAGAAGAGGCCAGTGTAGACAGGCAACATGAATTTCTTGCACAAGAAGCCCCTATGGTTAAAATGGCCATTGGAGCTTTCTTGCGCAAGAAAGTGTCTACACTGCCATAGATGCTCTTGAGCAAAAGCACATCTCTTGCGCAAAAGCACATGTCAGTGTAGACGCACTCTTGTGGAAGACTTTTTGCAGAAGAACTCTTCCACAAAAGAGTTCTTGTGCAAGAAGCTGCCAGTGTAGACATAGCCATAATGTCGAGATTCAATGTCTATTAGGCTGTACTGTCCCTTTGCTCTAAAGAGATACAAATTCATGGGTATAGGAGAAGAGTGCTGCAAAAGAATTAGGAGTTTTTGAAAAGAATAACAGCTTCCCTTTATGTATCAAGCAGGGGAGTGGCAGTCCTGCAATATTTAAGTTATCTGTCAGCATTTCCATTATTAACCTTCATTTTCAAGGGCTTTATTACTCAGCCATTTTAAATCATATTAAAGCTACCCATGATCTGTCCAAATGCAAATTTTGTGTGGGGCGCTATGAAATAAAATTAGCTTAAATGTATTGTCATTTATTTATTGAGAGTCATAAGGGTAACTGCAGATAAGATTTTGCTCTCCTAAGTTTCTGTTCTGAATCAGCTGATGTTAATTCAATAAATGTCAATTTTGAACAATCCCCGCCCCCCCGCCCCCCAAAAGTGGGAAAGACTCTGCTGTCAGCTAGTATAGTATCAAGTGAACATGAATTCAAAAATAATACAAATATTAATAAAAACTAAAGTGCTGGCAAAAATTAATTAGTGAGACTTGAAAGTTCAAATAAACGAGAAACTGGAAACTGTATCTCAGAGTTTGATGGCAATTACAAACTCCTTAAAATCATGCTGAATAATTTAGCCAAGAGATTTTGTTGAAGGGTCCCATTTCTTCACTGGGAGTCCTTTTACCTCCATGTTACACTGAAAGAGTAGTGCTTCAGGGTTGATAAGAGAGAGTTATTCATTATACAAATACAAACATCACAGAAAATAAACTAGAACCCACCCAAGAGAACTGGCTTGCTGAGGGAGAAGTTGGCTATGAACATTCTCTTACTATGTTAAGGTTCTAGTCTCAGCTGAGAAGCTGATTAGGGACATAGATCAGTCTCAGCTGACAAAGGGACTGGAAGGGCAGAAGCTGGGCTGCTTTGGTTCTTCAGCCATTTCACCAGCTCAGTCTGAAGGAACTTGCCTCAGAAGCCTGATAAGCTGACAAAAACACAGTCTACCAGAACATGGACATACTTGCAAGCCAAGGGTAAGATAGAGTGAGAGGTGTTGAATTCAGGGTTTTTCTAAATGGATTGTACTCTGTATAAGTAAAGATCTATGATCTTTTAAAAACCTGTGCGAAGTGTGTAAGATAAGGACTATGCTTAGCATGTGTCCTGACAAGTTTACCTGTAAATCCAGAGTGCCCAAAAGGCTGGAGTTCTGGAAAGGGGTATGCATTTGATATGAAGGAGACTGAGCAGGTAGCAATGGTTCTAGGGGCTAGGCAGTTGGACTGTGGGGCTGCACCACTTATGAGAAGAGGGTACTAATTAAAAGATCTCCTCTAAAGTATGCTGACCAACCCCAAGACATAGCAGTGCTCGGACTCTCTTCAGACTTTGGAGTGGTACATCACATGAGGATTCATCATTTAGATCCCCCTCATAGCACTCTGATTGCCAGGTTCTGGATGCTCCCCAACGAGGTCTGTGACATTTCTTATACGGATCTCTCTGCAGGATTGGAGTCTGTTTCCATATATAGTTTTATACAGTTCTGCCAAACCTGTGAAAATGCAATGTCCCTTCCCCCCCCCCCCCGCTTCCCTCCCCATTCCCATGATTTAACCACTTGGCATTGTTCCCTCAAAAAGGGTACACAGTAGCTAGCTTCAATGGCAATGAGGAGTGGTTCAGGCATTAGCATGGGCAAGCAATATGAATATGTGCCTGGGTGGAACAGGTGAAGTTGTGCTTGTTAGGGAGCCAACAACACATCAGTCTTCTAGCAACATGGTCAACGTAGCTAATTCTAACAAGGACTGCTGATTGATTGCACATCTAGGTTGATAGAGGTGTGTGCCTGTGTGTGTAGGGTGGGGAGGGGGGTTATTATTTAACACAGCAACAACAAGAGTTCTGTGGCTGCTCAATGTTTTCCAGCCTGCAGCAGTGTTTGGGCTGCTTCTTCTGTCTGCCTTAGCCTCGGCTTTTTTCCCTCCTTGGCACTGCAGTTCAGCTCTGACCCAGTCTGTGGCTCATTCTTTGGCATTCAGATTCTGATACTGGTTCTGACCCACCCCACCCCCCTGCCCCACAAGCTCTGCTCTGGACAAGGTCCACAAGTGTGTGGTAGCCTTGAACTTTGACTCTAGCTATAGTCTCCAGTCCTGGCAACCCCCATCGCTCTGAATATTAGGACTGAATAGTGACATCCCAGTTGTTTCCCTTTCAGTGCTGAAACCCCTGATGCCATGCCCTTATTTCAATTTTTAGTGAGCTGACTAGATTAAATGTAACACGGGTATGTCTACAGGAGCTGCTAATCACACCCTTGGCTGCAGTGTAGTAATTCAAGAGATTCATATATAAGAAGCATGTTCAGAAATGTTCCTATTTCCTTCCTTTAATTAAAACTCTTATTAAACCATCAAAAGAAGCAACCCAAAACATTATAGAATATATCTGCATATGGTCCTTCTCCTTTCACCCACCTGCAACTTTCACATCCAAAAAAAAAAAAAAGGCTTGTAATAGTAAGCAGTCTTTGCGTTGCTGATTATCGCATATGACCTCAAGATATTATTTAAACTCATTCAGTAAATAATAACCTGCTGTGCTGGGGAATCTGTGAAACTATCTGCTATTGAAATCACAACAAAAGAAATCTAGGGTGTATTCTTATAGCAAAGATGTGCTAAATTACTAAAACAATAATTAATAATTTGAGTCAGTTCACTGACACCTGAAATGTGCAGATACCTTCCGCATTTCACTTGCATTCTGAATAACTACTCAGTCTCCTTTTGGTCTAACTCTCCATTAAAATGATGGGTGGAAATATATAATGAGACCAAACATCAGCTCCATGCTCATCCTGCTGTGTATTGGATCTTTCTATTCATCTGTAGCCCTGACTTTATAGAGTGCTGAGAAATTAAAAAGCTTGAAATCCAAAAAGTAATGAGTCTTCTCAGACCTTCTATATCTACTGATTGGTTGGTTGTTTGGTTGGTTGTAATGCAGCAACACCAGAAATCTTAACACATTACTTGTATATGCATTTTTGGGAGGTATAAACACTGGGACAATAGTTCTGAATGGAGCCTTGATAATACAGGTTGCATTTCCCTAAACTGGGACTCTCTGGTCCAGCAACATCTGTCATGCGGCAGCACCATAAATGTTCCTGGATGAGAGCGCTGCAGGGCAAGAAGGCCAGCAGCTGAGAGCCTGACAGGGCTGTGAGCTGGGGGCTGGGGGGGGGGCGGGAAGGGAGGCTGGTGGTAACGGTCCTGAGGCTGCAGCAGCCCACTTGGCAGCCCAGCCAGGGCCATTGGAGCCTGCCAGGGGTTGCGCGCCACCCAACAGTGGGGTTGGGGCCATGGCAGTGGGGCTGGGCTGGAATGAGAGGGTAACTGGAAGGGGCTATGGGCTGAGGAGCTGTGGCAGGAGACCTGCCCTGGTCCAGCAAATTCCCTCCTTTGCAGTGGTCAGGTCTAGAGGGTGCTGGATCAGGGTTGTCCAACTTGTCCATAACAGACCAAGGAGTTTCATGCACATTGATTCTGGAAACTAATAACTGCTAAACAGAAAGCTGCTATATAACTTTATTAAACAACACCAGCCATTATAAACAGGCATGTAGTCCTTGCCAAATACAGTCTGAGTTTTGCCCCAGATGATGCAGGGGATGTCTTGGTCTAGTAGATCAGTGAAGAAGCCTCAGTTTCTCATGATGGTACAACTAGGTAGAAGAACATAATCAGAACAGGAAGGAGTTACAAATATACCCAGTTTCTCACCAATATCCAAAATAGGCTAGCATGCCTGTGTGCCTCCTTGTTATATAACTGATATTCCAGAGCAGCTTTTATTCTTCCTTTGGTCTAACATGGTGAGTGAATTTTTGGCAGTGCAAATCACCACATCATTATGTAAATTAATCTCTTCTTAAATGACCTCCAGAGTTGGCTTATGACGAACCAGAGGCTCGAAAGATTGTCTAGGGGTGGCGTTTGTGGCGAGGGACTGGGGGCCGCAAAGGAGGAAAGCCCAAGCCGAGATGTACTTAACCAATTCCAAACTTTATCGACTACAATCTGAATACATCAAATCACTGTCTCTGATTTGTTTAAGACAACGTAGCATGCAAATAAAACATACTTTAAAGAAAGTCAATACAACAATAATAACTCCTCCTACAGCCAATCCCTCTATGGTTATCTTGGAATAGCCAGTAGAGTTAGTTATTAGTCTGCCTATTCACTTAACAACCCCTCAGTTCTACTCCTAGTTCTTATTTAGACCTAGGTATGATACCATTATACAATATGATTAATACAATACAACTAACTATTGCTAAGCTGATAAATAATATATTAAGCAATACTTACAAACCCAGTGACAATTACAATACACAAACAAAAAACAACGCATAGCATGCTCCGGATTCGTACACCCTTTTCGTGATTCAGTGGGTGGGAGGCGGCCTTGGGTGATTAACCCCTTAGCCAGGCTGGACTATACGTGCCTTCTATCTTGATACAGAACCTCCCCGAGCTTAGGGTGCTTTATACTATAATTTTGACATCCGGTGCCATTATTAGGGTTCAGCTTTTGCTGATACTATGATTTGATATCCGGTACCATATTAGGGTTCCTTCCTTTTGATATGACGTCTGCCTCAGGGCCTTGTGGTTAGTGCCTGATGCAGACATGACTGGCACATGTGACAGCTAGCTATGTTTTTTCTTTCCCTGTTCCAGGTGCTTGTTAACTGGTATATTATGACAGCTCATTTCCCTTATTCCTATCTTGTCCTGTTTTTAGTGATCATTAACTTAGCTTTTTTCCCTACTTTTATCTTCCTGGCCCAGGTGCTTGCCAAGTTCAGTTCCATTTACTGAGAACTGTGCTGAACACCCAAGGGACTTAAAGTTCTGTCTCTGGATCTGCCTCAGCGGCCTGTGTTTTTCTTGTGAGGGGCCTTAGTATGGGCAATGCGCGCGAGGCTGTGGTCAAGATGACCTGCTGTACGACAGCTTACATTTACTGTAACCATATATTTAGTTAATTTGGTCACCAGTTCACTCAACGGGTTATTTTATACTTTAATAAATTGTTCAATGTTCATAGATTTTTTTTTTCCCACAGCAGGTGAGACCACTATCACCATCTAGTCTGACCTCCTATATGACAAAATCATAGAACATCACCAAAATAATTCCTAGAGAACATTTAAAAAAAATCAAGGTTTTTTTTCCCCCCTAAGGCAAAAGTTGAAGATCCACTGCAATCCTTAATAAATTGTTCTAGTGGTTAATTATTCTCGGGTACCACTTATATCCCCTGTGAATTTCTCTAGCTTCAGCCATTGGAGCCAGCTTTCTATGTGACAATGAATTGCTGATCACCTAATAATTGTTCCTAATTTATATTGATTCAGGAAAGCAAATGGAGCAGCTGATCTGTTACCTGATCAAGGAGGGTAATGTAATGAACTAAACTAAACATGGTCTTATGGAAAACTAGCAGATGTACTTGGTGTTGCTTGGGTTCTTAACTGCAGTAATGTTTGGGGTATTATTTTATAGGAGAAGGGGACACAGTTCAGGAGTTTGGGTGGGGGTTCAAGCACAGGGTAGTGGTACAGGAACGAGGGCAGGGAGTGGCAAGTGCAGGACTCATGGTAGGGGCCCAGGGCAGGAGGCTGGGAGGAGAGGGAGATTTTACTGGGACCACCTGGGGTGGCAAGGGTGGTGCTACTGTGGCAGCAGCTCATCCTGGGTGGCTGTGGTAGTGCTCTCTGGCCAGCAGCACCTCCTGTCAGGCCAGGGCTATAATATCTGGTTGGTGACTCCTCCAGGGAGGCCAGGGCTGCATGGGCTGGCCCTGGCCTGCAGCTTGATTGGGAGAGAGGAGGCAGGGAAAGGCTATGAGGGCTGGCCCCAGCCTTCAATGACCTTCTCCCTTTTTTTCCTGCAGCCTGTCTACACCCTGGGCCTGCACTGTCTGAAGATGGGGCAGGTACTCCAGGAGTCAGCCTAGGCCTATAGCGATAACCCCCCACCATGTTCTGCACCCTGTCTGCAGGAGAGGGGGAGGCTGCAGCCAATGGATGGGAGGGGGGGTAAAGGTTTTGGGGTAGGGGACCTACTTACCAGTGTGCCTGCAGACAGGATGACAGAGCCCTAGTCCTGATGGCCATTCCCCGGGTGATAGAGTTGCCCCCAGTTGACACTCTGCAGGATAGCTCTTCCCTGTGGGTTCATTGTCCCCAGTGGCGATATCCTGTCCCTCTGAACAGCAGCCGCTCCCTTTTCATGTTATGGAAAACTGCCCTTTTTTCAGGGCTTCTGGTTTCCTGGCACAACCAAACCCTACCCTTGCTTTAAATTAGAAGAAGGAGAAGCTACATACCAAATTGGGTAGCCTTAGCTCTTACCATTTAGGAGAAGTTATTAAACAAATGGACTCGCAGAGACAGACACAGATAGTCAGATTCACTATAAAAATAGATAATAGATCCTTTCAAAGTTACTTGATTCTTATAATTTCATCCAAAAGATTTTGGCTTATGAAAGCTTCCCAATGTTGACATACCAGATCTTTGGCACACAGCCTTTCAGGGTAATCAGTTGGCGGGCTATGAGAGTTTTTTTTTATGTTAACCATATAAAGGCATGGACCCCCTACAGCTCCCAGTGGCATAAGTTCACCATTCCCTGTCAATGCAAGCTGCTCCCAAACTCAAGGCCTCCAACCACTTCATCTCCATTTGTTGATTCATTTCTCCCCCACATCTGATTAGCAGAAAGTAAAAGCTTGCATCTAGCATTTGGCTTGGCCTCCAAAAGCCCTGCTTGTTCAAATTTAATTCTTCATTATATGATCTTTTTTGCTAATTTATCATGCCTCAATGCATACAATGTGGTTACAATTCACTTGATCAAATTCTGGAGTAACTCACTCCTATCTTTCAGGGTAACAACTGTTTCTGGTGCCAACAATTTGAGAAGGAAGTTACTAATTTAGAGATGGTTCAGAGAAGAGTAATATGAGAGAATTTTAAAAAATGGTAAAAGCAACATACCAGGGCATTATAAAGATTTAATTATATTGCTTTCTCTCCAATAAATGATTTTAACTCCTCTCCAAAGTTTTCATTCTGGGCTGAATAAACTCTTAAAAAATTGCTTAACTGCACTTTAGCACTGATTTTTCCATAAAGTATTTGCACTTGAATACATTATTAATGTATTATTTACATCTAGTATACACTGACTGACTTGTACTTCACAGCACTCAGAACATATTTATTTTGCTGTATGTCAGCATAACTGCATATCAGGGGCTTAGACATTTCTTTTACAGTTTCTGTTGGCTTTCACATTTCAATATGACATTTTCTGTTGCCAGGTATAAGTGTATTCTGAAATGAAAGTTGTGCCTTCTAGTCAAAATAAGAAAGTGGTATGTAGTAATGGAAGTAGCACTGCAATTTATTCCCATATTTATAAAAATACACTTTATCATCTTTTTCCACCTGTCTGCTTTGATAAATTTCATACAAATGACTATTTTGCTCATAATCAATTTCAAGGTGACTGTAAATATTCATGAACTCATTCAGCAATATTAATTTGTTCTTTTTTTACTCAAATAGGGAATTTCTCATGCATTTGTTATAATTTTATATGCCTTTTTAAGTTCTCTAGTAAATAGGATTCAGGAAACACATGCTTTCCATTCATTTAACTTAAAGAACCATAATAAATTACTACAATCAGAATCACAATGATTCTATGACTATGTAGAAGAAAACAATTAGTAAAGGAAGGTGTTGCAAACATATTAATCCTTTCTTAATTCTGTCTTTAATAATATGGTTGAAACACATGCCATATTTAGATGGCGGATATAAGAACATATATCAGGTGGATTTTTTTGATAACTTTAATGTTCTTTGTTTTTCCCATACATTCACACATGAATAGCAAACTATGTTTAAAATTACATCCTAGTTGAATAAAACTTTTAAGTAGAAAGAACAAGAAACAACCCAGTGAGTCTTTTTTCCGTCCCTTTTATCATCTGGATTCCCTGATTATAACATGGAGGGAGGTTATTATGCTGGATATTTATTATTTTAACCATGTATTTTGTAAGAAATCCATCATTCTTATGTCTGTTTGATCATGGGATACAGAATAGCAATCAGAACATCATAGCATCAGCAGAGAGAGATCCCAGATCTTCATACTCTAAAATCAAAGACCCTCATCAGTAAAGCTCATTTAAAATAAAATTAAAAAAACCCTTTTTTCCTGACAAACATGCCATTTTGTTGAAATTTAAATATTTTATACAAATTTTAATCCAACAAAGTGGGGACTAGAGTCTAGTCTTTTCCACATCCCAGCAGAATGCTCTAATAGCTAGACTATTGGCTATTAAGTGGTGGGGCTTTCTTTTCTCTCCTTTTATTTAACAATTTCAAAAGGGTTTGTTTTACTTTCCACATCAAAACACAGTAAATTTTCTTTACTCTTTTTATTCACAAAATAAAAGCATTATTTTGTATCCCTGCTTACCAGCTCAGTTAAAAGAGAATCTTTGTTAATAGGGCCTGTATAACCAGTTCTGGCAATTTTGATTTCATGCAACTCTCAGAAGCCATGAGGATGAAATATGGTATGCATTTACTCTGACTAAGATTTAAAAAAAATAAAGGGCCTAAAATAAATAGTGCCTTTTTGCTTGGCAATTTTGAAAATCGGGCCGTTTACTTCATTACTTTAAAATGGCAATCTTTTTTTTTTTTTTTTAAATCACAGCCCAAGATTTTTAATCATTATAATATACCCAAATCTTTAATAGATTACAAGGTCAGAAGGGATCATCTTGATAATCTAGTCTGACCTCATGTATAATGCAATCAATAGAAATTTCCCCAAATAATTCACAGAGAATATCTCTTAGAAAAATATCCAATCCTGATTTTAAAAGTGCCAATAATAGATAATATAGCATGAAGTTTGGTAAATTGTTGCAATACTAAATCATTTTTACAGTTAATTTTTTGCCTTATTTCTAGTCTAAACTTGTCTTGATTTAACTTCTTGCCATTGGATTATGTTATAGCCTATGATTAAATATTCCCATGTAAATACCAATAGACTGTAATCAAGTTATCCCTTAACCTTCTCTCTATTAGATTAATAGATTGATCTTGTTAAGTATATCATTTTAAATCAGGTTTTCTAATTCATAGGTGACATGGGGCAGGGAAATACAAGGGTCAAGTCCCCTCCCAGATTTCTATTTGGTTTTAGGGTTGCTAACTTTCTAACCGCACAAAAACAAACACCCCTGACCAGCCCTATTCCCTGCCTCTTCTCTGCAGCCATGTCCACAGTTTGCTCCACCCATTGTCTCCATTGCCTGCCTCCCCTACCCTCACTCACTTTCACTGAGCTAAGGTGGGGATTGGGGTGTATGTGTGAGGGCTCTGGCTGGAGGTGTGGTTTCTAAGTTAAGGCCGGGGATGAGGACTTTGTCATGTGGGAGAGAGCTTCAGGCTGGGGCAGTGGTTTGTAGTGTGGGTGACATGAGAGCTCTGGCTAGGGGTGTAAGCTCTGGGTGGGACCAGATATGAGGGACTGAGAGTGAAGGAAAGGGCTACATCAGGAGCTTTGGTGTGTATGTGGGAGGAAGTCTCTGGCTGGTGGTGCAGACTCCAGGGTGAAGCCAGCGAAGAGGAGTTTGGGGAGAAGGCTTGCGAGGCCGTGAGTTGGGGTGTATGGGAGAGTGGGGTGCGGAACTGAGAGGGAGTTTGGGTGTGGACACCAATCTGAAAGTCTCGTGCATTCATTGCCACTTCGCAGAACAGAGAAAGTTTTTTGGAAATACCTGTTACGTATTTAGTGCTGCATGCTGTGCATGCTAAATAGAGGGAGTACAAATTAATTCCCATTGCTATATTATCAATGCAGTGAGGTCAGTTCTGGGTTTATCAGTTATATTATAGTGCAGTTAAAACCTGTAGGCATATAAAATTACAGGTAAGACATAGAAGGCCAGATTCTGAGCTGGTGATATCTGAAGTACTTCAGTTTACACCAGCTGAGGATCTGGCCCAGTGCACCCAAAACTAATAAGTGATTATTGATACTCAGTTTTCAAGGCAGTCTAAAGATTATCAGCATCACTGAGTTGGCATAAATGTGTAATTGCTGAATGCTGTAGTGAGCAGTATAGCTATCTTATGAACAGACTTCATGAATATATTAGTAATTTTCTTTTTTAGATTGAAATCAAGTAACAGCATTAGAATCTCAGTGGACCCTTGGGCAGGGGACTATTTTGAAATAGCCTGAGGGGTGTTGTGAGTGAACAATATTAATAGAAAGCTGTTCCACTTGTGTCTGTGCTACAATAAGAAGGTATATTTGATGGTTTGCCATTTGATGGGTTTTAATTAAGACACAGTATAGGTAATAGAAATGGAAAACAAAGCACCAGATAAATTATTGTAGTTTAATAAATTACATGGAAGAAAACTGACAGGATACTTCAGATGCAGTGGAAGTAATCTGCCTTCAGTAAAGAAAATGGCTGTAATGAGACACAAAGAAAAGTAAGATCTAAAGTGGAAAGTTTGGAAATAGACCATGTTTAGTGAATTATTCTGAGTTAATTGCAATACTTGATATTTATTAGCATTTGCTATATTGGCCACTAATTCTGAGGGGAAAAAAATGAATGATGAGATTTCTTTGCTTGTGATTAACATTTAAAATGAGCTATGGATAGAAGTTTAAGTTCATAGCTAGAAAGAAAATAATGTAAGGCTCCATGGTGAACACTTATGCAAACAGTATCATTAAAATCCTACTACACAGTCGATCATTTAGCAATCCTTGTGTATGAGTAGAGCAGTGAGCCCAAAATGCTCAGCTGTAAAGAAGAATCTTATGCTCAGTGAGAGAGAACACTGTACAGAATCTGGTAAAGGAATACAGAAACAAATGATATACAGTGCCAGCTCGAGCCATTCTTGTGCCCTGGGCAGCGGGTGCTCGGCGCATGCGCGGCCCCTGCCCCCCAAGCACGCGGCGCCCCTTACAGCTGTAATCAGGAGCTGCGTGGCCCCTGCCCCCGGGCTGTAAGGGGCTCCGGGGGCGGGGGCCATGCAGTGCCTGATTGCAGCTGTAAGGGGTGCCGCGTGCCCGAGAGCGGAGGCTGCGCAGCGCCCCTTACAGCTGCAATCAGGCGCCCCCCATAGGTTGGTGCCCCGGGCAGCTGCCCAGCTAGCCCCCCCCTTAATCCGGCCCTGAGTACATACATAACAGGGTTGCATGTTTAGGAGATGTCCAATGTAATGTGGTTAGAGCTAATTAGAAATGCTGATAATTTATGTAGTGATATATATATTGCATACTGTTGAGTGAGAATACAGCAATGCAAATTCAGATAAAATTGATAGTTCCAAACTGTGTTTTCATTCCTATAAAAGGTTGGGGGCAATAAAGCCATAAATAGAGAAATGCAAATAAAACATTTTTGGTTTCTGGAAGTTCCAAAACCAACAAAAAATAGTTTCACTCAAACAAAATGTTTCATTTTGACATTGGGGTTTTTTTTTAATGAAATTCAAGTTAATCAAGAAATTAAGACTTTTCAAATCCAACATTTTTGGATTTTTATTTTTTTTATTTAATTTTCTCATTGAAACAATCTTGTGAATTTAACTTAACTATGCAAAGGGGTTCTGTTGAACTGAATCTCTATTTTTAGTACAAAAAAAATCCTTATCTGTAATACTAAATACATGTGTGGGTGTGATTTTTTTTTCTTGGTGTGATGCAATTCACTATAACCATCACATTGATCTCCCCCACCTCCATAGATTGGAGGTTAAGTGCTTCTATGAAAACAGTATTCACTCTGAATGATTGTTCATTGAGGGCCATCTCCTTTTCCCTTCATGACTTCCAGCATGGCTCTGGAGATCTAGAACTCCTCCTGCAACCCTTCCCCTGAGTTTTCAAGTCTGTCCCTCCAGTAACTAGGCCTCAGGCTTACCTTTCCAAAGTTTTCCCCAGGAGAGTGAGAAGGGAACAGGGAAATATTACAGGCATGTGTGATGGAACCCAAGGAAACGTATCTGCAGTTGGTGCAAAATGGCACTGATTACTTGAAGAGTATGGGAATTTACACTGGCCTAGGATCTAACTCAAGGTTTATAAGTGTGTATATCAGGAAAAAGCATTTGGAGAAAAATAGGAACTGGAGACCTGTGGAGCATAACTGAGTGAGAAATCATCAAAAATTTGGGCATTTGTTGGATATGCTTTACAAAGATATCAGAAAATTGTGGATGTTTCTTTTTTTTATAACTTTAGTATATCTTTATTGACCACTTGCAAATTTGCTAAATTTCTAGCATTGCTATTGGCTTTGTTACTTTAAAAGGTGGAACGGAAAAGTGGTGGTATGACAGAATTAGAATTTATGTTTTCCAAAAGCAGTGCCTTTAAATGTAATGTAATCTCCTCTTGTAAATGAAGTTCATAGTTGTCATTCCAATATATAGATCTGTGCAAACTATACCTCTGAGCTCTTTGGCACTCTCTCTCAGTAAATATAACAACACAGTGGGTGGAAAAAATTGAAGCAAATTGACATTAAGGATAACAAAAATGTGTCCGTAGAATGACATAGTTGGTTTGATTGGGCTTTGCATGCAGTCTGTATAGGAAATTATGCATCTAATTATCTTTCAGGATAGCTTGTATTATAGCATACAGTATTCAGTGTAGCCTGAAATGACATCCTTGTCACTGCAGCCTAGCTGGATGATTTGCTAGTTGATGTTGCTTAGAGGCCAGCTCTATGCTTGGTAATTTTTATTCCATGCTTCTCTACTTGCAGATATTCATATTGCATGATTTATAATTTCACAGTTTCTTTGTGTAGAGATAGAGCACCTGTCTGCATAAGACAGTAATTTTTGTTACACATTGAAAAAAGATTGCATCTATAGTTCTATGTATGCATGAATAGCAGACACAATGTATTTTGCTCAGTTTCTTGACTTGAGTATACTGTGTTTATCAGCCTATCAACAAACACGGAAAAATTTGTTCTTCTGAGCTAAGATAGTACAAGGCCAAAGGTGTTAAAATTCAAACCTTCTTTCCCATGAACTCTTGTTCTTCCTGACTGTAGCATCTATCTTGAAGATTTCCTGTGACTTTGATACCAATGCTCAGACAATTATAATTCATCTGTATGTCTACACTATGGGATAAGGTTGAAGCTGCCACTGTTGATCTTCTAGGGTTCAAATTAGTAAATCTAATGAAGACATGCTAATTTGAACTGAGAAGGGCACTCCGGTCAATGCCAGTAGTCCTGCTACTGTGAAAAGTAAGGGAAATCAAAGCAAGAGTATTTTCCCTTCAACTTTCTGCAGTGTAGACAGCACCAAAAGTCAAGTTAAGGTACTTCAGCTACATTAATTGCATAACTGAAGTTGAAGTTGCATATCTTAATGTGACCTTATCCCATAGTATAGACATACCCTAAGTGCCCCCCAAAAATTCAAAATGGCAATGTAGCAATAAGAACTTAAATGTTTGATGTAACTGTATTGCAAGCTGGTTACGCCTGTGCATTTAATGGTTGACTTGTTAGCAAAGCTTGTGCTTTAGTAAAATAGAATAAAAAAGGTTTTTGGATTAATCTCTGACATCAAAGTAAACTGAGGTAACATTTCAAATGCTTATTATGGACACCAACAGGCAGATTATATACCCCCAAGATTTCACATCACACAAACAAGAGGAAAAACTGTTTTGGTCCTAAAACTGGCCTCATTGAGTGGAGGGTTATATTTATAGGTTAGTTCTAAAATAACTCTTTTTGCATGTATATAATTCCTTTACAGCCAGACGTTAGATCACACAGATGTAAGTAATAATATAGCCATTATCTGCTCAGTGTGGCTATTGCCTGAGCAACAAAAGCCAGTCTGGTTCAACCATTCACTGTTTTCAGCTTAATAGATGTGGGCATTAAGAGATGAAGTGACTTTCCCAAGATATTGCTGATTCTGTGAGAAGGGAGTAAAAACAAAGACTACATCTATACTGCAGCCTTCTTCTGCAAAAGCGTATGCAAATGAAGTGTGGAGTAGAATATCACCGTGCTTCATTTGCATAATTATTCGTAGCCGTTTTTGCACAAGAATCCCCTCTTACGGAAGAGCTGTTCTTCCTCATTTTTTCAGGAAGAACAGCTTTTGCACAAGAGGGGATTTTTGCGCAAAAAGGAGCTGTCTACACACAAGCCTCTTGTGCAAAAACAGCTGCAAATTAATTATGCAAATGAAGCGTGGCGATATTCTACTCCTGCAAAAGCTTATGCAAATGAAGTGTGAAGAAGGCTGCAGTATAGACATAGCCTGAGAGGTTAAGCGAAGAATAGTGACTACTGGCCACTGACACAAACCACACTGAACCAGGGAAAGGGTGGTCCAAATATAGCCAATTACATTCTACCATGTGGCCTACTGTCGTTTTGAATATTAATACTTCAGTGTAACCAGTAGAGTGTACATACCTAAACATGGAATATTTCAAAATAACTCCCTAGTGTAGACCGGGGATTGGTGGGCACCTCTGTGTCAGTGTTGTAGTTCTGCAGCTCCCATTTGCTTCAATATCAGTTTAACCACTTGAAAAATTGAGAGCCTAATTGCATTTCCTCCTGCAATATTTAGTCAGCTATCCATTGTTTAAAACAAAATTGTCCCTAAGGGTGAAAACAAGCAAACTGTGTTGAAGTGAAAGAATGACATTTCTATGTGTTTTAAAAATAAATGAGAATCCACATGGCTGTAAGTGGTTGTCTGGAAGTCAAAGTACATACTTGCTAAAATACTCATGCTAATGTACTTATCTTATTGAATAGAACTTACCAATCATTATATTTCAGATATTTTAAAGGTTTTCAAGAAAGCCTTTAAATATTAAACTTTACAGCAGGCCATGGGTGATAAACTGTTACTTCCATGCCAATATTCAGATATAGTTGCTTTTAATTAGAAGGTTCATCATACTCATTGTATATAATTCAACATTAAAACATAGCATCTTTGTAAATACCAATATTGAAAGCTAAAGAATTTAGATGATTCCCTGACATAATGTACATTAAAACAAAAATAATCATTGGCAACCTAAGAAGATATACAATTATAGTAGATCGGGAGTTCAGAGTAATTTATAAAGTGACAATATGCAATTTATGACAAATCAGTACCTATAAAAGCAATGAAGAATTCAGGCTTTACTATGTAATCCACAGACACAATTTCTGGGTAATAAAGCTCATTCTGCTTTTCCCTAACACATTTCCTTTAGTCCCTTCATATTTAACCACATCAAGCTATATGCTAAAATTATTGAAATTATTTCTTTAAAATGATCAACAGTAATAACCTGGGGTCAAGGAAAATCTTCACTTACAGTTCAAGACCAATATTCAGCAGGTAACAACTGAGCATGAACCCCAACTCCCAGAAATGCTCAGGTTTCCATCATGAGTCACGTAAATGTTAATATGAACATTCACAACTACATCGTGAAATCCCTGTAACTCTTTAAGGGTATGTCTACACATCAAAGTTAATTCGAAATAACAGCCGTTATTTTGAATTAACTTTAATAGCATCTACACAGGTAAACCGCTATTTCGAAATAAATTTGAAATAGCAGAGCACTTATTTCGAATTTGGTAAACCTCATTCTACAAGGAATAATGCCAAATTCGAAATAGCTAAATCGAAATAAGTGCTGTGTAGATGCTTATTTTGAAATAGGGGGCCTCCAGCCCTTCCCAGTTTCTCCTGGTGGCCACTCTTGGCCAAACCAGAAAACTCCTCTCCTCTCCACCAGCCCCAGAACCCTTAAAGGGGTAGACTCTGGCCACACTGCACGTGCCAGAGCCAGGCCTGCCAGCAGTCACTGCCCCTGACCCAGTGGCCGCAAAATGAGGCAGGCACCCTCCTGGACTAGTGCGGAGATCATGGACCTCATTGAGGTTTGGGGGGAGGCCTCCAATGTCCACGATCTCCGCACTAGATGGAGGAACACCGCTGTGTACAGCCGCATAGCTGCCACCATGGCCACCAAAGGCCACATGCGCACCCAGGAGCAGGTGCGCATGAAAATTAAAGAGTTGCGGTAGGCGTACTCCAGGGCCACACAGGGCAGCTCCCCAACAGGGGCAGACACCTGTCCCTATTTTGACACCCTGGACTGCATAATGGGGGGGGCAGGACGGTCCGTGACTCCCCGGGCGGGCAGTGATCCAGGATCAGAGGGCCCTGACCAGGGCGTGGAGGAGGAGCCGCCACGGAGGGTGCAACGCCAGCCAGACCCCTGAGCTGTCCCAGCAACAGAGTCACCAGGGTTGTCCGGGGAGGCCACACCAGGTAAGTGCCATCACTGTCCCCTTCCCAGGGGGTGAGGAGGGAGACCAGGGACCGCGTGCGTGGGCCTTGCTTACCACAGATCATGCAGCAACCTGTGCACGTGCGAGCACTTGCCGTGGCATCCCTGGGCAGGTGGCTCCAGCTGCGTGAAGAGACCTGACATGCTCCTGACCCCGGGGCGGGACACAGCAGGATGCCCTCCCTTCACAAGCCCCCTCTACACAGAGGCAGGGGACATCTCCCCCCCCCGACCTCAGCCTCACTATACACAGCACAGGTGTATGGGTGCGGTCTCGGGGCAGCTCCCTCTCCCGTGGATAGCCGGACATTCTGACCATGGCCTCTGTGCAAACACAGCGGCTCTGACGGTGCAGGGCACGGTCATCCTCATCTCGCAGAGGGGGGCTGGGCTTCACCCACTGTGTCCCCAGGGAGAACTGACCACTTCTCTTCTCTTCTTTTTCCGCAGCCGCACCAGCTGCGCGTGCAGAGTGCGCCACCCCGCCCAGGACATCCTTCCGCACCCCAGAGCTCAGCAGGTCCACCGCAACACTGCAGGGGTACCGAGACCAGCAGCTGGGGACCCTGTGAGCCCTGCACTGCACCATGGAGCAGTGGGTGCAGGATGAATGACAGTTCCGGTGGGAGGTGCTTGCCCAGGGTCGTGCCATCTGTGCCCATCTGCAGACCCTGGTGCAGAGCATGCTGCCTCGTGCCGCTCCAGTGCCTGCTGCCTACCTAGCTCCCGCTTCACCTCCCACTCCTTCTCCCTCTCCTGCCTCTATCTCCACATCCCCCACCTCAACCTCCATGCCCTCCTCCCCATCCCCCCGGGGATGCTGAAGCCCCCCCCACCTGCTGTGCTGGGAGACAGTTGGCCTGGCAAGACCCCCCACCCCTGAGCCCTGAGCTTTCCTTCCCCTTTTTTCCCCTTGCTTCCCCCTTCCAGCTCCCTCCTCCCAGTTTTCCCCTCTCTCCTCCCTTCTCCTGCCTCCTTTCCCCAGTCTCCCCATAGTTTCATTCCCCCCCCCAGTTTTGTTAAATAAAGAGAGTTGATATTTTTGAAAATACGTGTATTTTATTTGACATTAGGAAGGGGGCCTAGGGAGGGGTAAGTGGAAGGACATGAGGGAGGAATGAGGCACAAGACCCCAGTGGGGCAGACCAGGGAGGCTCTGAGTGCTCCTCAGGGTGGATGCTCTACCACACGGCCTCCTGGATACTGACAGTCCCCCGATTGACCTCCTGGATGGCAGCCTACAGCAAGTGCAGCCAGGCTGATCACAACGCATCCATGAGAAGCACCGGAGTGCCCAGGGGCAGCTTTGGCTCCATGTTGCAGAGTGCTATGGTGTTCTGAGTGAGGGCAACCTGGGAACTCTGAGACACAAATGCTTTGCTGTCCCACAGTGAGTGAGGCAGGCAAGCAAGCAGGGACACCTGAGAACCGGTTGCCTCAGGCAACAGCCACACAAAGACACTCCTTACCTGATGCCCTAACCCTGACCTGTTTCCGGCCGGCCTTAAATCCAAATCACTGTCCACTCAATGTGGACGCAGTATTTCGAAATAGCAAAGCACTATTTCGAAATGCATTTTGTGTGTAGATAAGTTATTTCAAAATAACGCATTTCAAATTAACTATTTTGAAATAAGATATTTTGAAATAACTCTGTAGTGTAGACATACCGTAAGGATTTATCACAATTTTTAGGATCATCAGTAAACTCTTAAAATGAGGGGGAGTTTAAAAGTATAACAACAGTACAGTATCTGCTTTAGGCAAAGGATAAGTTACCGATGTTCTGTACATGATGGATAAGATTAGAAGGATGGAAAAGATTAGAGGGAATAATTTTTATGTGCCCTGTGGCGTGTGTGAATGTGCACTACCATTAGAAACAAAAAACCTAGCTGTAGGTGGTGCTCTGCTAACCAGCTGGGCAGCATTTGAATCTCTCCTGAGCGGTCATGCAAATGCACAGCTTATAGAGAACACTGACGGTTGCCATCTATGGTAATTTTGAGGGGGTATAGTACTTTGCAGTATTCCTTACTCTAAATCAGTGGTTAAACAAATTTCCTTGGAATACAGGGACCATTCAGAGTTTTGACAGCAGTGTGATTTGAGGGCCTCAGGACTCTCACCCGAGCACTGTATCTCTGTAATGCAAAGCAGGGAGACACTGGTTTTATTCCCCCAGACCAACATGATTCACAGTAGAGAGTGAATGAATTAATAATGAATATAGTGTACCAGCACAACCCCTGTCAATCATTCTTGCATTCCTTCTGCCACAGGGCAGACAAGTAGTTAGTTAAAGAAAGCTCACAAGAATTCTTTTTAATTTTCAATAAAAATGTAACTTTGTCATTTAACATGCTCCAGCAGTAAGAGTGAGAAAAGATGGGAATAACATGGCAGAGGCAGCTTGATCTCCACTTAGTAATCTAACAAATTGGAGGAAAAAAAGCTGTTAGAGATGATGGACTGGCAGTACAAGTATCAATGAGTACAAATTCTGCCAGTGCGTGTCTATGGAAGAATGATTATAGACATTTTATTTTTAGTGGTTCCACTTCATAGAGGACCGTATAATCCCAAAAGGTAGCAAGACGTATATCTTCATTTCTTCCTATTCTATTCTATTTTATTAATTTTCACACTGACTTTCTTAGAGTTAAAATTAAAACTGTCATTTTAATATCATGGTAGAGTCTAGAGCCCCAACTAAGCTTGGGGTGGAGGGTCTTTGTGCTAGACACTTATCACACAGTTGGGCTACGTCTATACTGAGCTCTTGCACAAGAAAATATGCAAATGAGGCAAAGCGGTGAATATCGCCGTGCTTCATTTGCATACTTAATGAGCTTCCACTTTTGCACAAGGGGCTTTTGCACAAAAAGGAGTCATCTACACTGCTCCTTTTTGCGCAAACCCCCACCCCCCCGAACTTTTTTTAAAGATATACAGCATAAGGAGCTAAGGAAGATTTTAGGGTTTTCTTTATTCAAACCAGTATATGCAAATATACTTTTCTTTTCCTCCACCTTCCCCGAACAATTATCATGCAGTCTTGCAAATAGTGGCTAATCAATGAAGTGCCTGGCATCTAGTTCCATTAAACCCTTAACAAGAGTAAAGTTAAGAAGTTAAATACATGTATAAATGTTTGTAATCCCTTTCTTTTTTTTCTTTTCGATTAAACTGTTTGAAACATGATATAGTTCTAGGCATAGGGTTGTCGAGCCTTCAGGATTGCTCTGGCATCTCCATGAACCAAAGATTAATTTTTAGTCAAAGATTGTCATGAGATGAAATCTCCATAAATATGTCCAACCATAACTAGGCATATTGCACGTTCTTTGGCAATTGATCATTTTGTGAATACTATGTTACTTTTTGTGGTAAATAAATCTTGATGTTACATTGGTAAAATAGATCAATGGACTAAAGCCATTGCTTTTGCTTCATACAATGAATAGGACATACATTGGATTTACAGGACAGGCCTTTCTTATGTCCCTAAATTGGCATACTAAATTAGCATAATTATGGAATCAAATACTGTCATTGTAGATGAACTATATAAGCATTTTGTCTGTAAATGATATCTGCAACACCTTCAGTCTTTGAGTAAATATTCTATATACACATTCTATTCATATCTCACACTATGGGTACGTCGAGACTACAGGCTTTTGTCAACAGAGAAAAAAGAGCGTCTAGACTACAGCCAGTTCTGTCGACAAAGCAAGCTGCTTTTTTGACAGAGTCTAGACGCTGTCTTTTGAAAAAGCACAGTGTGGATGAAATAGAGCCTTTTTTTCAAAATAACACTGTCGAAAAAAGACATTATTCCTCGTAGAATGAGGTTTACCGCCATTGACAAAACTGCCGCATTCTGTTGACTTACTGTCAACAGAACTCGGCGGTAATGTAGATGCGGGTATAGTTTTGTTGACAAAAGCCCACTTTTGTCAACAAAACCCTGTAGTCTAGACACACTCTAAGGGACATAAACTGACAGAAGTCAAGAAATTCAACTCTGCAAGCACCACTCTGCCCTTAATTCTCTCCATTCCAAAATAAAGAAACAAATAAAAGCAAATAAATGCAACAATGTGCATTATGAATAGAATGTCAATCTCTTTAAAATGTATGACTCTCTTCGGTATTTACCCATGCAATACTTCTATGGAATTTTTTTCAGTGAAATGACTTGAGGATTTGAACATTTGCTTATTTTTCATATTTTTTAAAATTAGAATTGGGTAAATTAAAAAAAGGTCAGTTCACATAAGCATCCAACATGTATTCAGAACTAGGCTACCTAGAAATAATGGTTAAAGTCCTATAGGACAATTATTTCTTTAATTTATTTCCTTTTCTTCCTAATTGGTCTAGAAGAACCTTTGTTCACTGTATTTGTTCACTTACAGCTCTAGTGAAAACTAGAAATTACAGAGGTTTGTTAAAATGGAAATGTGGCAAGTGAATGGTTGAACATAACTGAATACTTTCAAACTTGACAACTCAAGAAAAAATTGGGTTTCATTTCTCAGGAGCACTTTGTTCCTGAATTTTCTGATTACCAGTCTTGTATTCATTTAACAAAGCCACATTTGTTTACTTCCCACTTGTACTCATTTATTCTTACTACCTCAGGAAGAACTGTTACTATTAAAATTTTGCATATATTACAACAAAAATAACATATGCTTAGGGCTTAACTACACAAACATTTAAATATTCACCAACACTGAGATACTCATACCTCCCTTGCTAGTAGGTACCTGAAGTTTTTACAAAGCTAATCTTGATTTTTTTTTCCCCTTCACTCCCATTCAAAGAAACTTGATCCAGATTATTTTTAAGTGTCTTTTTTCTCTTGGAGAATGATAGTCTAAATATTATTAAAATGTCGTTGTTTTCATTGAGTTCATCTCCTCTAATAAGTAGAGATGCAAGAGCTTCATCTATCCATGGCACTTTAAATGAAACTTTTAAAGAACAAAATTTCTCTTTAATATGACCAATGTTTTCAAAAAGTTAGGCATCTAAGTGATTTTGGAGCCTAAGTGTGGATTATCGAAAGTACTTACGTAATGTAGGAGCTCACATCCCACACATTTAATTTATAGACTAAATATGGAGTTAGAAGCCTAACTTCAAGCTTCTGGGGGGCAGGAAGGGGTTCAGACTTTTGGTCCCTGTTACTCAGTTTTCTGGTGAACCATATAGCAAGATATTCTTTAGTTTTCATATGGCTATAGGCAACAAATCATTATTTTTGTCTGTTTTACTCTCCAATTTTATGATAGCGATATATAAAGAGCAAAGCAAAATAAAATGAAAGTTTCAAGGGTATGAGTATTATACTACTAGAAAATTAATACAAGCAGAAACCGTCATTGGATTTGTCTGTGAGCCCATTAAGCCTAAAATCAAGACCGACCCCCCAAAAACAGTTATGTACATGAATAGCTTTTAGCTTTTGATTTTTGCCTTGGTGCAGCTTGGGTGTGCTGACATAGTGTATTCATTTTAAAATAGTTTAAGTGTGTGCAATCCCTTTTATGGGTCACCTGGAGTGAATGTAAGACTACTTTATATTGATTTGTTTTTACTTAATCTGAATTTAACTAAATCAGTGCAACTTGTGTGTGGACAAGTTCTAAATCCATCCATTTTCAGCCAAGCATTGTGATATGATCAGCTTTAGTGGATGAGTCAGATGTAGCTCAATAATTATGCATGTGCTTAAGGCCCTGATCAACCTGAGTGTGAATACTAACATGCTTGACGTGAACTGCAAACTTACGTGTTTTGTCAAATTAGGGCCTTATGGCTTTGATGAACCAGGAGCGATGCCTCTGCCTGAAGTAAAGTACAAGGTGCTTGAGATCATATCTCTTATTGGCCTAAATTCTGGGGGTGAAAGAGACAAGATTTCCAGACACACTGAACTTGTCTTCAGATCTGGAAACATAGTGAATACAAGGTGGAAGAGACAGTTTAGCAGAAGTAGTCAACCTATATTGCAAGCACCCATTCAAGATGAAGTGGTCCATTAATACCCCTTCAGGAGTAAAGAGGAAGCTGTGGTGAGAGTGGGTGTTAGTGGGTTAAAGATTGCTATAGTAAGCCACAAATCCAGTGCCTCTATTGAGCCCATTAGTGTCTAGCAAAATCATGAATGTAAATTTCCAGGCTCATCTTTTGAGGATGTTGGGCAAGTTTCCTTTTAGCATGTTGTCTGATGCAGATATAAGTAATGGTTTTGTGAAAAAATGTTCACAGGCATGTGACATGGCATTTTGGGAGTGGGGGGGGGGGTTCATTTTGCATTATAGAGTATAGTGATTATCTTGTTTCATCCACATAAGTGCTCTTACAACTTTTAGTTTATTAGATGAGGTTGTAATTGTAGTAGTTTTTGGAGATATGTCTGCAAGTTTTGTGTCATGTGCTGGCAGGATTTGGTGCCACTTTGAGTTGTCACTGCATTCCTACCAAATTCTGGTTTCCCAGTTTGCAGAATTTGGTACAAATGCATGCATATGTGGTCTGCTTTGTCTTATGTACTTAAGAAGCTGTCTTTGAAACTTTCTGACCTGCACCCAGATTTGGGATTTCTACAAGGATTTCTAAGGATAATCCCCTTTTTCATCGAGAGTTGTTTTCAAAAGTTGCATTAATCAACTTGAAACTAGCAGTAAGTTGACTGCAAACCACCCGCTCACAGTCAAGTATCCCCTTTGTCAGTAGGACTTACACTAAAAATTCTGCCTGCCAGACATCAGGGTTCTGTTTGCTTGTTTAGATGGGATATTAACCATGTCTATGAACTCTGCTTAGATCCAGTGCTAAAGGCAAACACTTGGCTTTGTTTTTGGAAACAATTAATGTTCTGTCTACATTACAGAGCCCTATTGTAACTAATCCTCAGACAAGATTAGCATTAATATAGATTAGGTGGTAAAATGTGTAGTGCTTTTGAGTGTAGTAACTAGAAGCAGGAGCTATTATTTCTCTATATGGAATTGGTAAAACTTGATGAAGCATACAAACTACTATTCTGGTGCCTTCATTTAAAAAAATACTGGAATGAGTTCAGAAAATAGTTACAAAAATGCAAGGACTAGAAGAAATGTCTTGAAGTGAGACACTTGAAGCTCCATGTGTTTAATGTACTTTCAAAGAATGAAAATATTGGGGAGAAAGGGGCAAGGGTGTAATTTAGCAGAGAAAAGAATAAGAACCAATGGCTGGAAGCTGTAGCCAGCAACTCAAATTAGAAATAAGGCACACATATATAACAGTGAGGCTAATACACTATGGGAACAAAGTTCCAAGGGAAGTAATTGATTGTCTATTGATGTCTTCTTAAGATCAAGGCTAGACTGTGGAAGGTATGCTTTGGTCACATTCTAGTTATTGGGTCTGACATATAGGTAGATGGTTGAAATTCAATAGTGTGTGCTATACAGGCAGTCAGACTGGATAATACAATGTTCCCTTCTAATCTTCATCTATGAATCATGAATTTTACCTTATTTCTGAAAATACACTAAAATTATCATTATTTGTGCTATGCATATCTCTCTTCTATAGTACTGATGTACAAATAAAATTTAAATAGAAGGAAGCCCTCAAATGTTTGATAACTGAATATTGAATGTTTGAGAAGAAAAATGGAACAATTAGATTGGAAAGATATTTTTAAAATTTCATTCTTCACAATTAATATTCTGTACAATGAGAAATTTTGGTGAGAAACAAATTATAATTTTGAAAACTACTTATCAGTTTCTTTTTCAGGCATGCCATCTGCAAGTCATTACAGTTTATGAAAGTGTTAAAAGCTAAGAGACTTTTTTCTGTGACAGGAAAATATGAATTCTCATAAAGATTTCAAGGAATTGAAAGGTGTTTAAGAAACAGATAAATGGAGGGTAAAACAATATTACAAGTAGACAAGCTTTCATATTAAGGATATTGCAGGGGTAAAAGATGACCCTTTTTTAATCTTACCATTTGTGACATGAATCATGAGATTTGACTACTCTTGCGATTATTTGGTTTATCTTAAATTTTTTAATGGTGATGAAGCTACCCAGCTAAAAGTATTGATGCAGTTACTTCCTGTGGCAGATTGATTGATTATATTATTTTTAAAGTAATATATCCTCTATCTATCTAGATACGCATCTTTAAGTTTTATACTGTCACCCATTATAATATGTCAGAATAATCATCACTAAGCACCTTCAAAGTAAATTCAATAGCAAAAGCCCTACTGGACTTTATACTCTGAGGCAAAAGGGCTAGGGAGAAGGGAGTGTTGGATAGCTGCACTAAAAATGTTCTGAGTCTCCCTCTTGTTGTGGTAGAAAAGTTTGTTACTTATTTTAAACTTGCTACCTTTTAATTTAACCAAATAATGCCTTGTTCTTGCCACAATAAAACAGCATAAAAAGGAAAGACTCAGAACTTTTCACTCACCTTAATAATTTTGATTACCTGCTAATGCTGCTACTTTCCCAGGCTAAATAAGGGCTTGTCTACACTGGCAGATGTAAAATGCTGGAAGTTACAGTGCTCCTTCTGAAGCTCTGCAGCAAAAACTCTATTGGTGTCCACCCTGTCAGTTGCCAGCATGTTAGCGTGATCACACTTGCAGTGCATTCTGGGCAGCTATCCCACTGAGTACTTCTTCCTCTCTGTTGTGGCGGGTTGTGGGAAGGTGTGGGGTATCCTGGGTCCTGTCCCAATGTCCTGTGATGTATCACTTGACATCTCCGCAACCCCTGCACTTCTGTCTGCATTTGGTGCCATTTTTCAATGGCTTCCTTGCTATGTGGTCTGTCTTCACTGTGCAGGAATGGATCTGCTGCTGTTCTCACTAACATGTCACAAATGACAGTTGATGGCACTGTGGTGAGGAAATGTCAACCTTCAGAGGTCAAATACCACATTTCTTTGCCTGCTAATCTGAGGAGAAAGGTGGCATAGCATATGAATGAAACTTTTGATGAGGTCTATGTGGCAGCTTATGAAGATATAAGACCACTGCATCAATGGTCTGTTTGCCATCTGACCAACTTCTGCTGGGAGCAGCATCCACACAGAACCAGAAAGCCTCCTTTCTGTAACCCTCCCTTTTCCAGGAAGTCATTTGAGTGCTTCCTGAGACCCTACCCACTTACCAGGCACATCATCAGTCTCTGAGGGCAGCGAGTGGCTCGCCTTTTAGGGGCACACAACTGCTCCTGACTGCAAGCTTCTATGGATACCGAGTCCTCCTCTGGCTTTGGGTGCCTCTCCCCCTCAGCACATTCTGCAACAACTTCCTCCTCCTGTCCCAGTCGAGTGTTGGATGCCCTGAGTCCCTGAATTATCCATGGAGGTCTTCAAAGTAGAGGTGGCGTCACTTTCATTTATTTCATCCAGACTTTTGTAGAACATGGAGGTCATGGGCACAACACCAAAGTGGTGGTTTTCTTCCTGTGCCTTATGGTATGTGTTTTGCAGCTTCTTCACTTTGTTGGGATGTGTTGCAGTGCAGGGTCAATGTCCCCTTTTGATCATGCATTTAGAGAGGTTCCTATGGGTAACACAGTTCCTATGACTGGAGCACAGCTTGGACTAGACTATCTGCCCTCCCCAAAAGCTGATGAGGTCCAGCACCTTGGCATGGCTCCAAGCAGGGGATCTCCTGGTGTATGGAGCAGGCATGATCAGCTGGAGAAATGTGCCGAGAACACACTATGCATCACCAAGCAAACAGGTGATGTCACATTTCAAAAAAAATTACAAAGGCCAGGTCTGATGGTTGGTCACCTGAGAGCAGGGCAGTAGAGTTCAAATAGATGACCAGAGAGGCAAGAACAGGTATTTTTGGAAGGTTGCCAGAGGCCAGTCAGTATGCAATACTACACCTCGGTGTCCATCCATGCTGGCACCCCAGCACACTATCCAGAGCACAGCAAGCTCTATCCTCATTGCAGAGGTGGATTACCTAGAATGCAGTAATTGTGCAGCTATTTCACATTAAATGCCCTGCCAGTGTGGACACTGCAAAAGTAACAGCACTGGGGTCTTATTTACTGCATGGTAATTTGTCAGTATAGATTTGGCCTGAAATTAGTTTTGATGGTCTCTCAATATATCACTCTGCTGCTCCTCTAATTTTTAGTGTTGTTCTCAGGGTCCATCTCTGCTATTTTTTTAGTGGTTAAACTGGACATAGTCGTCTAGGGGGCGAGGTAGACACGCTGGAAGGCAGGGATAGAGTCCAGAGTGACTTAGACAAATTGGAGGATTGGGCCACAAGAAATCTGATAAGGTTCAACAAGGACAAGTGTAGAGTCCTGCACTTGGGACGGAAGAATCCCAAGCATTGTTACAGGCTGGGGACCAACTGGCTAAGTAGCAGTTCTGTAGAAAAGGACCTGGGGATTACAGTGGATGAGAAGCTGGACATGAGTCAACAGTGTACCCTTGTAGCCAAGAAGGCTAATGGCAAACTAGGTTGCATTAAAAGGAGCATTGCCAGTCGATCCAGAGATGTGATTATTCCTCTTTACTCAGCTCTGGTGAGGCCACATCTGTAGTATTGTGTCCAGTTCTGGGCCCCCAATTACAGGAAGGATGTGGAGGCGTTGGAGAGGGTCCAGCAGAGGGCAACCAAAATGATTAGTTGGATTAGTTGGGGCTGGAGCATATGACCTACGAGGAGAGGCTGAGGGAATTGGGTCTATTTAGTCTGCAGAAGAGAAGAGTGAGGGGGGATTTGATAGCAGCCTTCAATTTCCTGAAGGGAGGTTCGAAAGAGGCTGGAGAAAGGCTGTTCACAGTTGTGATGGATGGCAGAACAAGAAACAGTGGTCTCAAGTTGCGGTGGGAGAGGTCCAGATTGGATATTAGGAAAAACTATTTCACTGGTGAAGCACTGGAATGGGTTTCCTAGGGAAGTAGTGGAGTCTCCATCCCTAGAAGTGTTTAAGTCTCTGCTTGACAAAGCCCTAGCTGGGTTGATTTAATTGGGATTGGTCCTGCCTTGGACAGGGGGCTGGACTTGATGGCCTTCTAAGGTCTCCTCCAGCTCTATGGTTCTATGATCTAGATGAAGGTATCTCATTTTTTAAAAGAATGTCTTCCACCTAGTCTTATATTTGAATTGCTTTATAATGAATCCAAACATTGCCTTTGCTTTAATTGCTGACACACTGGGCAGATGTTATTGAGCTTCCATGGTTTCTCATGACTGTGTTCCTTAGTTTATTTCACTGTAAAACCGTCTGTCTGAAAGGCTATTGTGAGGATTAATGAATTAATCATGTACTGCACTTAAAATCCTCAACAGATAGGTTCCATATAATGCAAAGTTAATTATTATTATTTATTACTTTCCCACAGAGAAGCTGTAATTTAAGAAGTCATCTGCATGTAGAAGTGTAGATTATTTTAACCAATATTTTTTCTACTTCAAATTTCATCTATCAATGTGCTATCTAGTGTTTCAGTTAGTAACAGTTCATAGTCCCAACCAATACAGTGTCGCAAACTATAACTTTATGTCCACTCCATATTCTTAAATACATTACATTTTGTGACATCCATTTATAACTTTTTGATTATATAAACAGAAGTTCATAATTCTTTTTTTTTCTCTACTGTATTATTCTTTTCTGAAAAACAACTATGGAAACATGGCACTAGCAGTACTCAGTTTTCTGGACAAATTATCCAAGAAAAAAGTATAAAGTTAGGCTCCTAACACCATTGGGCATGTGTCTGATTTTTTTTTTTCAAAAGTGCTGAACACCAGATTCCCAGTAACTTCTGTCACTTTACTAATGTGTAAATTTGATCTGGAAGTCAAGGGGAGGCCCCAAATATTGATCTCTGTAGTATCATTTTTCAGTCACAAATGAATCTGTTTTAATTTTTGGAAGCAAATTTCCTGTTAACCATGGTTATTTGTTTTCTTTACTAGTTTCTTTGACTAATTGAACTACTTTTTAAAAAATATATACTTCATAATTATGATCATAGGAGCATGTTTATTTTCCTGTGTTTTTTTTAAATCAATGGGGCTTTGTACTATAGCAGCAGACACCTCTATGGATCATTACTCAGGAATGGGGTCTCAGGCATGATTTTTCCCCCTAAGGAAACTGTACTACTTTGGCCATACCCATCTCCAATTATTCAAGCATTAGAATATTCTATCTATAAATTCAGAAACTCCATCTGTTTTTTGAAATAGTGATGCATAAAACATACTGCTATTCCCCCCCCCCCAAAAATTACTAGAAAATGTTTGTTTTTTAGGAGAAAACAGGAAGATAATTTAGAAATGCTCAAACAATTATGATGATATTTACTTTAAAGAAAGCACAGGAAATCCTTCTTGAAATCAGGCACATGAACAATCATTTTATTATTAACTTTTCAAACATGCCTCTGATAAATGGACAACAAAAAGTGACCTATGTCTTTAAGAATTTTTTATCTTATTATGTACAGCAGACTTTTTGAACCCTGAGTTTATAGAGCTCATAGCTATAACTATAAATAAATTGATGCCTCTTAAGTACTTTAATCAACTTTACATCTCTAAGAAATGTGTCTAGTTTATGTAATAATAAATATGATTTATAGATCTAACCTTTATCAGGATGCCACTAATCCTAATGATTAACCTCAGTCTCTCTTGAAACAGACACTTTTGAGTTTATCAAAATATAATACTGGCTTTAAAATGTAGTAATTTAGTGTTTATTCGTTTTCTCTGCCTTTATAAAAATGCTAGTCTAAACAAAGTTCTTTCAAAGTCTGGGATTCTCCTATGCAGATGCCCTAGCCATTGAAGAGTAAAAAATCACAACCCTCAGTCCAGTATTTAATCTTGTGGGTGTAAATAGCTGTGTAGATGGCAAGGTATGGCTTAAGCGAGAAGAGTGAAGATACCTGTAGTGTGGTGGTATGCACCTGTGAATATGTCAATATGGTTCTCTACTTGTCTGGGCAGTGCCTCTCTGTCAACTCTGCCATTTTTAGCATTTTTGCCATTTTCTGCTACTGCCCCTCTGCCACAGCCTTTCCCCATTGAAGGAAAAGACTGTCTGCAGGGAAATGCTCTGGCAGGGGAGGCAGTGGGGAAAGGGACCAGGAGCTGGGAACTGCTGAAGCCTTTGTCTACAGTCTCCTCCCTACCAGAGCCTTTCACTGACATGTATAGCTATGTACCTCAGTGTGGACACTTCATTGCACTGTACTGTGTATCAATGGTGGGCAACCTGTAGCCCATTAGGGTTCTATGTTTGGCCTGCAGACATTTTGTTTTCCTCAGGTATCACTAAAGTGACCCTCATGTGAACAGAGGTACATGCTGATTGCATACAACATTAACACTGAAAGCCATACTCACCCTCTGCATCCAATCAAAGCTCTGTTATGATTCATTTGGCAAATTCTAGGTATGCATGCTCATTTAGCAAAAATGCCTTAGTCTTGGAAACCATCTTGGTTACAACAATCTTGTGGTCCATTGAGATGAAGGAGGGCCATTCATGTAGCCAATTCACTTGCCTGGGTTACCCATAGTTGCTCAAAAGGCTGGCCTGTGTTTTGGATCTGAAATGGCTGCTGTGAAATCTATTGCATAGACGTTGTGCCAGTCTCTGGAATGTTGCTTCCATCTGTCTTATTCCTGGCTTCTTGCGCTCCTGCCATCTCTCAATACTGCATGTCCAACTAAATGGCTGGCAGGTGATGTAAGGCTGATATTGATGGCTGATGCTGAAACATCATCATTTTCCATTACCGCTAAGTCCAAACTAACTTTCTGTTACTAAATACTTCAGGAGACCTAGCTTTTAAACTAATTTCACACTATCTTTGCTGAATGTGATGCCCATAAATGGGAGTTCCTCAAAGGAGAATGTTGCAGTATTATGATGGTTCTCAGAATGGATGGTTAGCAATGTGTATGTGATGGAGAATATTCTGTTGCACCAAATACAGGAAGTCTGTTTAGTTTGGAATAGTGTTTCAAAATGTCCAATTAAGTAGCAAACACCTTTCTGTGCCTACAAGTCTTTTTATCAGTGAGTGGGGTTTTCCCTCTCTCCCACACTGCCACCCCTGTATCAACACATTACATTTTACTAATCTGAAAATTTTTGGGAATCACAAACAAAATGGTTCCTGCTATATAAATATTTTGATTGTATTACTTGCTCTGTCTCATTGGGTGTTTTCATAGGCCAGCTACTAAAGCTCTGTTTATTGAAACAGCATACTTCTTTATGGAAGACTGTGCTTGTCTTCCTGTTCATTGACAGTGCAGTTTCTGACAAAGCCAGACCTGGAAGAAAAGTAGGAAAATCTTAGCTATCATAATTTGTTGTTTTACCTTTAGAAACTGTAACAGGAGAACTGGTTCTGATATTTTTATGTGGCTTGTTGCATTTTACACAGTCAGAGAATTGTTTATTCTGGCTAGTTTTTGTCAATATAGTTTAAGTCCTGAGAGATCCCAACAAATACTGGTTCATAGTCATTACTTATATCTTAGTACCCAAAAGCCATGCTATGTCTTTCACAAACAAACTGACATTTTCCCTGCTCCAAAGAGCTGACCATCTATACATAAGAGAAAATAGATCAAGCATTCAACATGAGAGAGGAGAAAAAGGATACAGTCTCAACAGCAATAAAATATGATGGTTTTGATGACTTCTGTGCTTTTGTGCAATTATTTTATAATTATGCTTCATGATACGAGTTTACCAGTGCTGAACTATTTTTTTCTTTGAATGGGTCCACAAAGAAGACAGAGAAAAAGAGTCAAGGTAAAATGGTGAGTAGAGGGAGTTTTTGAAGAAGGAAGGAGGGATGAGGATGACATGACTATAACTGAATATGAGAACTGAGATGTGTGCTATGAATACGGTTGTTCAGGGTAGCAGGAGGATATAACAGTGAGGAAAGGTCTGTATTTGAGCTGAACTGTAAAGAAAGAAGGGTTTGGATTTGAAAGCTAAGCTGACAGTCCAGCTCATGGTATAGCTGATAGTTGATGGGGATGACTCTAGGAGGCTGGAACATTTTGTAAACTATCCCTGGAATTGTGCTGGGTCTATTATAAGAAAAGCCTGTGTGGCTCCAGATCTTGAGAGCAGTCCCGTGCTGAACTGGTGGGAGTCAGCAAGAGCCTTGGAAAGTCTTGGTCTCCATAGCTTCTGGAATTAGAGGTGCAGGGGGTGCTTAAAAACCCCATGACTTGCAGAAGTGGTTTCCTTTCTACAAGAGTTCACAATTTAGTTCAATGGTTATCAGTGTTCCCACTATACAAATTGTTCCAGAATCCTTGCTGGTCTCTTCCTCAGTTTTGATCAGTCTAGATCAGTTGTCTCCAACCCTTTTAAGCACAATATCACTTTTTGAATTTAAGTGTAATCCAGGATCTAACTTTAACTCACCAAATACTGTTTCCCTTCCTCCTTTCCCACCCCTTCTCTGAGACCTCACCCACTCACTGCATCCACTTCCCTCTCCCATCCTCTCTCATTTTCACCAGGCTTGGAGAGATGTTGGCTCTGGTCCTGGGCCAAGAGGTTTTGAGTGTGGGAGGGACTCTGGGCTAAGCCTGGAATCATAGAATACTAGGACTGAAAGGGACCTCGAGAGGTCATCAAGTCCGGTCCGCTGCCCTCATGGCAGGACCCAGTACTGTCTAGACCAACCCTGATAGACATTTATCTAACCTACTCTTAAATATCTCCAGAGATGGAGATTCCACAACCTCCCTGGGCAATTTATTCCAGTGTTTAACCACCCTGACAGGAACTTTTTCCTAGGGTATGTCTAGACTACATGCCTCTGGCGACAGAGGCATGGTGATTAGGCTACCCAGCATAGGAAAATGAAGCGGCGATTTAAATAATCACCGCTTCATTTAAATTTAAATGGCTGCCGCGCTGAGCCGGTCAGCTGTTTGTTGGCTCAGCGCGGTAGTCTGGACCCTCCGCGGTCGACATCAAAGGTATTTGTCGACCTCCCCGGTATGCCTCGTGGGATGAGGTTTACCAGGGTGGTCGACAAATGCCTTTGATGTCGACCGCGGAGCGTCCAGACTACCGCGCTGAGCCAACAAACAGCTGATCGGCTCAGCGCGGCAGCCATTTAATTTTAAATGAAGCGGTGATTATTTAAATCGCCGCTTCATTTTCCTATGCTGGGTAGCCTAATCTACATGCCTCTGTCGCCAGAGGCATGTAGTCTAGACATACCCCTAATGTCCAACCTAAACCTCCCTTGCTGCAGTTTAAGCCCATTGCTTCTTGCTCTATCCTGAGAGACCAGGAAGAACAATTTTTCTCCCTCCTCCTTGTGACACCCTTTTAGATACCTGAAAACCGCTATCATGTTCCCTCTCAATCTTCCCTTTTCCAAACTAAACAAGCCCAATTCTTTCAATCTTCCTTCATAGGTTATGTTCTCTAGATCTTTAATCATTCTTGTTGCTCTTCTCTGGACCTTCTCTAATTTCTCCACATCTTTCTTGAAATGTGGCACCCAGAACTGGACACAATACTCCAAATGAGGCCTAACCAGCACAGAGTAGAGCGGAAGAATGACTTCTTGTGTCTTGCTCACAACACACCTGTTAATGCATCCTAGAATCATGCTGGCTTTTTTTGCAACAGCGTCACACTGTTGACTCATATTTAGCTTGTGGTCCACTATAACCCCTAGATCCCTGTCTGCCGTACTCCTTCCTAGACAGTCGCTTCCCATGTATGTATGAAATGGATGGTTCCTTCCTAAGTGGAGCACTTTACATTTGTCTTTATTAAACTTCATTCTGTTTACCTCAGACCATTTCTCCAATTTGTCCAGATCATTTTGAATTATGACCCTATCCTCCAAAACAGTTGCAACCCCTCCAAGCTTGGTATCATCAAACTTTAATAAGCGTACTCAGTATGCTGATATCTAAATTGTTGATGAAGTTATTGAACAGAACCGGTCCCAAAACACACCCCTGAGGAACCCTACTTGTTACTCCTTTCCGGCAGGATGGTGAACTGTTAATAACTACTCTCTGGGAATGGTTATCCAGCCAGTTATGCACCCACCTTATAGTAGCCCCATCTAATTTGCCGAGTTTATTAATAAGAATATCATGCAAAACTGTATCAAATGCCTTACTAAAGTCTAGGTATACTACGTCCACCACTTCTCCCTTATCCACAAGACTCTTTATCCTATCAAAGAAAGCTATCAGATTGGTTTGACATGATTTGTTCTTTACAACTCCATGCTGGCTGTTCCCTATCACCTTATTATCTTCCAAGTGTTTGGAGATGATTTCCTTAATTACTTGCTCCATTATCTTTCCTGGCACAGAAGTTAAACTGACTGGTCTGTAGTTTCCTGGGTTGTTTTTATTTCCCTTTTTTATAGATGGGCACTATATTTGCCCTTTTCCAATCTTCTGGAATCTCTCCTGTCTTCCATGATTTTCCAAAGATGATAGCTAAAGGCTCAGATACCTCCTCTATCAGTTCCTTAAGTATTCTAGGATGCATTTCATCAGGCCCTGGTGACTTGCAGACATCTAACTTTTCTAAGTGATTTCTAACTTGTTCTTTTTTTTATTTAATCTTCTAAACCTACCCCCTTCCCACTAGCATTCACTATGTCAGACATTCCTTCATCAGACTTCTCGGTGAAGAACGAAACAAAGAAGTCATTAAGCATTTCTGCCATTTCCAAGTTTCCTGTTACTGTTTCCCCTTCTCACTGATCAATGGGCCTACCCTGTCCTTGGTCTTCCTCTTGCTTCTAATATATTTATAGAATGTCCTCTTGTTTCTCTTTATGCCTATAGCTAGTCTGAGCTCGTTTTGTGCCTTTGCCTTTCTAATCTTGCCCTTGCATTCCTGTATTGTTTGCCTATATTCATCCTTTGTAATTTGTCCTAGTTGTCATTTTTATATGACTCCTTTTTTATTTTTAGATCACACAAGATCTCCTGGTTGATCCAAGGCGGTCTTTTGCCATATTTTCTATCTTTTCTACGCAGCAGAATAGCTTGCTTTTGAGCTCTTAACAATGTCCCTTTGAAAAACTGCCAACTCTCCTCAGAAGCTTTTCCCCTTAGTCTTGCTTCCCATGGGACCTTGCCTACCAGCTCTCTGAGCTTACCAAAATCTGCCTTCCTGAAATCCATTGTCTCTAATTTGCCATTCTCCCTCCTACCATACCTTAGAATCATGAACTCTATGATTTCATAAACACTTTCATCCAAGCTGCCTTCCACTTTCAAATTCTCAACCAGTTCCTCCCTATTTGTTAAAATCAAGTCTAGAACTGCTTCCCCTCAGTAGCTTTTTCAACCTTCTGAAATAAAAAGTTGTCTTCAGTGCAATCCAAGAACTTATTGGATAGTCTGTGCCCTGCTGTGTTAGTTTCCCAACATATATCTGGATAGTTGAAGTCCCCCTCACCACCAAATCCTGCGCTTTGAATGATTTTGTTAGTTTAAAAAAAGCCTCATCCACCTCTTCCGCCTGGGTAGGTGGCCTGTAGTAGATCCCTAGCATGACATCACCCTTGTTTTTTACCCCTTTTAGCCTAACCCAGAGACTCTCAACATGCACGTCTCCTATGTCCATCTCCATCTAAGTCCAAGTGTGTACATTTTTAATATATAAGGCAATACCTCCTCCCTTTTTTCCCTGTCTATATCTTCTTGAACAAGCTGTACCCTTCTATACCAATATTCCAATCATAAGAACATAAGAATGGCCGTACTGGGTCAGACCAAAGGTCCATCTAGCCCAGTAGCCTATCTGCCAACAGTGGCCAGCACCAGGTGCCCCAGAGGGGGTGGACCGAAGACAATGATCAAGCGATTTGTCTCCTGCCATCCTTCTCCAGCCTATGACAAACAGAGGCCAGGGACACCATTTCTATCCCCTGGCTAATAGCCTTTTGTGGACCTAACCTCCATGAAATTATCTAGCTTCTCTTTAAACTCTATTATAGTCCTAGCCTTCACAGCCTCCTCTGGCAAGGAGTTCCACAGGTTGACTACGCGCTGTGTGAAGAAGAACTTTCGCTTATTAGTTTTAAACCTGCTACCCATTAACTTCATTTGGTGTCTTCTAGTTCTTCTATTACAGGAACTAATAAATAACTTTTCTTTATTCACCCTCTCCACACCACTCGTGATTTTATATACCTTTATCATATCCCCCCTCAGTCTCCTCTTTTCTAAACTGAAAAGTCCCAGTCACTTTAACCCCCCTTCATACGGGACCCGTTCCAAACCCCTAATCATTTTAGTTGCCCTTTTCTGAACCCTTTCTAAGGCCAAAATATCTTTTTTGAGGTGAGGAGACCACATCTGTACACAGTATTCAAGATGTGGGCGTACCATAGTTTTATACAGGGGCCGTAAGATAGTCTGTGTCTTATTTTCTATCCCTTTCTTAATAATTCCTGACAACCTATTTGCCTTTTTGACCGCCACTGCACACTGTGTGGAAGTTTTCAGAGAACTATCCACGATAACGCCAAGATCTCTTTCCTGATTTGTTGTAGCCAAATTAGCCCCCATCATACTGAACGTATAGTTGGGGTTATTTTTTCCAACGTGCATTACTTTACACTTATCCACATTAAATTTCATTTGCCATTTTGTTGTCCAATCACTCAGTTTGGTGAGATCTTCTTGGAGTCCCTCACCGTCTGCTTCTGTCTTGACTATCTTAAACAGTTTAGTATCATCCGCAAACTTTACTACCTCATTGTTTACCCCTTTCTCCAGATCATTTATGAATAAGTTGAACAGCATTGGTCCCAGGACTGACCCTTGGGGGGCACCACTAGTTACCCCTCTCCATTCTGAAAATTTACCATTTATTCCTACCCTTTGTTTCCTGTCTTTTAACCAGTTCTCCATCCATGAAAGGACCTTCCCTCTTATCCCATGACAATGTAATTTACACAAGAGCCTTTGGTGAGGGACCTTGTCAAAGGCTTTCTGAAAATCTAAGTATACTTTAGCTACTGGATCCCCCTTGTCTTCATGTTTGTTAACCCCTTCAAAGAACTCTAATAGATTAGTAAGACATGACTTCCCTTTAGAGAAACCATGTTGACTTTTGTCCAACAAATTATGTTCTTCTACGTGCCTGACAATTTTATTCTTTACTATTATTTCAACTAATTTGCCCGGTACTGAGGTTAGACTTACCGGTCTGTAATTGCCAGGATCACCTCTGGAGCCCTTTTTAAATATCGGTGTCACGTGAGCTACCTTCCAGTCATTAGGTACAGAAGCCGATTTAAAGGATAGGTTACAAACCACAGATAATAGTTCAGCAATTTCCCATTTGAATTCAGCAATTTCCCAATCTTGTATTATCCCACCAAGTCTCTGTGATGCCAACGATGTCATAGCTGTATTTATTTATTAGCACTTCCAGTTCTTCCTGTTTATTACCCATACTTCTTGCATTTGTATATAGGCATCTAAGATACTGATTTGATCTTGCCTCCCAGTTCTGCCTTGTCCCTCCTTTCTCTCTGCTATTATAGCCCACACTTCCTCCCATTTCTGACCCATCTCCGAGGTCTCCATGTTCTTCACTTACCCGTGGGCTTTGATCACCTGTCCCTGCCGAATCTAGTTTAAAGCCCTCCTCGCTAGGTTAGCCAGTCTGTATCCAAATATGGTCTTCCCCTTCTTCAAAACGTGAATGCCATCCCTGCTTAGCAGTCCTTCCTGGAATAGCATCCCATGGTCGAGGAAGCCAAAGCTCTCCTGGTGACACCATCTTTGCAGCCAGGCATTCACCTCCAAGATGCACCTGTCTCTGCCTGGGCCTCTATGTTTGACAGGAAAGATTGAAGAAAATACTACCTATGCCCGTACTCCCAGAGCCATGTAGTCACTCTTGATCCGCTCGGTGTCACACCTCGCAGTATCATTAGTGCCCACATGGATGAGTAGCATGGGGTAGTAGTCAGAGGGCTGGATAATCCTTGACAGTGCCTCTGTGATGTCTCAGATACAGGCCCCCAGCAGGCAGCATACCTCCTGAGATGACATGTCAGGGCGACAGATGGACGCTTCCTTCCCCCTCAGAAGAGAGTCTCCGACCACCACTACCCTACGTTTCCTATTGGCAGTGGTGACAGCAGACCTCCTAGCCTTGGGGTTACGTGGCTTCTCCTTCTCTGTTGTAGGGGGTGATTCCTTATCTCCTGTATCAAGAAGAGCATAATGTTTTCCTAGTACCAGTACTAGGAGATTGGGGTGCAGGCTCTGGAAGGGAGTTTGGGTGCAGAAGGGGCTTGGGGCCTGGGGATGAGTTTGGAATGTGGACTCCGCCTGTGCACTACTTACCTCAGGCAGCTCCTGGCTGGTGGTGCAGTGGGGCTAAGGCAGGCTCATCTCCACACTGGACCTGCACCACTCCCAAAAGCAACCAGCATTTCCAGCAGCAGCTCCTGGGGGGAGGGAAGGTAGCTCCATGTGCTGCCCCTGATCTGTAGGCACTACCCCCATAACTTATATTGACTGTAGTTCCCCATTCCAAGCTAATAAGAGCTGCCTGCAGGAAATGGCAGCATGTGGAGACCCACAGCCCCACTTCCCCCAGGGGCCTCAGGGATGTGCCCCCCCTTCCAGAGGGGGAGTCTGCCTTCACCCCATTGTGACTGCAGACTATTAATGGCTGATCTCTCAATTTGGCTGCAGGAGCTTTCAGGAGATTCATCTCCATTTCAGGAAACTGACAGACAGTGTTCTGCACATGGATGGAAAAAATTCGAGGGAATGAATTATATTATGTGCACCAATATTGAGGTAATGCGCAGGTGTGCACCACCCTAGAAACCACCAATCTACATAATATATATTTTTACCACAGGGATAATTACACCAGCCATGACAGGTTAGGCATTTTAGAACTCACTACTCAAAGAATTAAATTTAAGCATAAGAGAGAAATAAAAATTATTCAGTGAACAGACCAGTCAAATCCCTGAAATCACACACTCTGAAAGAAATAAAAAAGTAACAAAAACAGCACAGGCATGTGTTGCGTCAGGAGGTGAGTATGAAAGACAGTGTTTGTGGTGTGTGTGTGTGTGTGTGTGTGAGCGAAAGAGACACACACCATGTGTGAGAGATGCCAATTATCCCTTCAAGTTATCCTGAACACATTCAGACATAGGAGAAACTATAAGCAAGCTCTATTCCATCCCTATCATTCCCCCCTATCATTGAGTACAGGAGTGGGGGGACTGGGACACCCTGATATTATCACCCCTATCCTGCACAGAAAGCAAGAGGCTCCTTGGTGGCAGCTCTAAGTCAGAGGAAAGAAGGAGGATGGCAGTGATCTGAGAGGCAGCTGAAGTGCTGGCACTTGATAGTCTCCCAGTCAGTATCACTTGCCAGAGGCTTCAGGATATGCTGGTAGATATTGTTCTCCTGGCTGATGACCACTCATCTAGATTAAAACCCATTCTGAATTAAGACACCCCAAAACCCACATGCATGTGATGTGTCACAAAACCAATATCTGAAATCAGGTGACTTGTATAGACAGACACTGGAAATAAGGAAGGTGCATTCAGTAGCATGTAATTGCCACATTGTTTAATAAATGAAAAGTATCCTAATATTTTGGTTGTGTAAACAACCCAATTCGGGTGGAATCCCATTGATTTTTTTAATTGCAGAATTTGGGTTTTAACAAGTCAGTAAAATAAGATTGGGTATTGATTATTTTCTGTGTTTAATTCATTGCTCTTGATCTTTTCCTTATTCCTTCCGTCTTGTCCATCCCCTCCCCCACTGCACTTATCTTGGTTTTTTTATTTTAAATACATCTTCCTCCTCCAATTAAGACTTATAACTATGCAAACCAATTTTGCAATGAATCACACAAGCAACACATTAACAAAGGTCCTGAAAGAAGTAACAGAGTTAAGAACAAAAGACAATTTAATCCTCACTAGTTCTCATTATTATTGTGATACACTGTATGTTATTTAGAAGTTCATTATCTTGCTTGCTTGCTTTTTATCTCTTTCTCTTATTGTCAACACAAATTACTCATACTGAATAACATACAGGGTAATATTGCCAAGTACAAGTGCAGAACTGGAAGCTAGACTAGCTCTGGAAAAATATTGATGCTTCTTTAAAGAGGTTATAATCCTATTATCAACCCTTATTTTATTTTTTTCCATAATTACTTCCAATTATTTCTATATTCAAGTGTGTTAAACATACTTAATGTGATTCAACAAAGTTGAACCAATATTTAAAGCCAAGGAAAATGTATTAGTGTGCAACAGTACAAGATACCTTTTTAGGGAAAAAAAAGTACAGGAGATTATTGGATTTATTATATCCACAAGTCCTTTGAGATTTTTGAGGAGTGTGGAGGGGGGAGACATGGGAATAAATGATACAGTTAAAACTCTTTCCAATATTTAGCTCACACAGTATATTTGGCTATATCAAAACTATTATTTATGGGGGTCTCCTAAAGCCAAAGAGAGTGCAATAAGGAAAGGAAACAAATAACACAATATCACCAATACCACATCTCAAAACATTTTCACCAACTAGGGTACACCCATTAAAATTATCCAAGGGAATTTGCTTGGCTCATGTCTGCTACCTATATCTCTTTCACCTGAAGGGTGTCTATACGGTAAAAAGAAGTGTCATTGTGCACAGAACAGCAGATGTACGCTATCTTTCTCTAGCTAGCGCAGCTAAAAATAACTGAACAAAAAGCAATATGAGCTAGCAATGCGAGTACATACTGAAGGTCTCCGGTGGGTTAGTTCAGTTAATGTTGAAGCCTATGCCAATGCATCTTTGCATTCATGCCCATATTGTAAAAACATATGCAAAAATTATGGATCCAGAAATATCTCCAGTCCCACCCCAGTCAAACTTTGTTTTTTGCAGTTCAGTTACATTCCCAAATATTCCCAAATATTTGACATGAAACACAAATGAAATTCTTCCTCACACTTATGAACATAAGAACATAAGAACATAAGAATGGCCATACTGGGTCAGACCAAAGGTCCATCGAGCCCAGCATCCCATCTGCCGACGGTGGCCAATGCCAGGTGCCCCAGAGAAGGAGAACAGAAGACAATGATCAAGTGATTTATCTCCTGCCATCCATCTCCTGCCCTTGTTATGAAGGCTAGGGCACCATACTTTATCCCTGGCTAATAGCCATTTATGGACCTAACCTGCAAAAATTTATCAAGCTCTTTTTTAAACCCTAATAGAGTCCTGGCCTTCACAGCCTCCTCGGGCAAGGAGTTCCACAGGTTGACTGTGCGCTGTGTGAAGAAAAATTTCCTTTTATTAGTTTTGAACCTACTACCCATCAATTTCATTTGGTGTCCCCTAGTTCTTGTATTATGGGAAAAGGTAAATAATTTTTCTATAATCACTTTCTCCACACCATTCATGATTTTATATACCTCTATCATATCGCCCCTCAATCGCCTTTTTTCCAAACTGAAAAGTCCCAGTCTCTCTAGCCTCTCCCCATATGGGACCCTTTCCAAGCCCCTAATCATCTTAGTCGCCCTTTTCTGAACCTTTTCTAATGCCAATATATCTTTTTTGAGGTGAGGAGACCACATCTGCACGCAGTACTCGAGATGTGGGCGTACCATAGTTTTATATAGGGGAAGTATGATATCTTTTGTCTTATTATCTATCCCTTTTTTAATAATTCCTAACATCCTATTTGCCTTACTAACTGCCGCTGCACACTGCGTGGATGTCTTCATAGAACTATCCACTATAACTCCAAGATCCCTTTCCTGATCTGTCGTAGCTAAATTTGACCCCATCATGTAGTACGTGTAATTTGGGTTATTTTTTCCAACATGCATTACCTTACACTTACCCACATTAAATTTCATTTGCCATTTTGCTGCCCAATCACTCAGTTTGCTGAGATCTTTTTGTAGTTCTTCACAATCCCTTTTGCTTTTGACTGTCCTGAACAACTTTGTGTCATCTGCAAACTTGGCCACCTCACTGCTTACCTCATTTTCTAGATCATTGATGAACAAGTTGAACAGGATTGGTCCCAGTACTGACCCCTGGGGAACACCACTAGTTACCCTCCTCCATTGTGAAAATTTACCATTTATTCCCACCCTTTGTTTTCTGTCTTTTAACCAATTCTTGATCCATGAAAGGACCTTTCCTCCTATCCCATGACCACCTAATTTACGTAAAAGCCTTTGGTGTGGGACCGTGTCAAAGGCTTTCTGGAAATCTAGGTATATTATATCCACTGGGTGCCCCTTGTCCGCATGTTTATTAACCCCTTCAAAGAATTCTAACAGATTAGTTAGACACGACTTCCCTCTGCAGAAACCATGCTGACTTTTGCCCAACAATTCGTGCTCTTCTATGTGCCTTGCAATTTTACTCTTTACTAGTGTTTCTACTAATTTGCCTGGTACTGATGTTAAACTTATCGGTCTATAATTGCCAGGATCTCCTCTAGAGCCTTTTTTAAATATTGGCCATCTTCCAGTCATTTGGTACCAAAGTGGATTTAAAGGATAGGTTACAAACCACTGTTAATAACTCCGCAATTTCACATTTGAGTTCTTTCAGAACCCTTGGGTGAATGCCGTCTGGTCCCGGAGACTTGTTACTATTCAGCTTATCAATTAATTCCATAACCTCCTCTAATGTCACTTCAATCTGAATGAGTTCCTCAGATTTGTCACCTAAAAAGGCTGGCTCAGATTTAGGAACCTCTGTAACATCCTCAGCCGTGAAGACTGAAGCAAAGAAATCATTTAATCGCTCCGCAATGGCACTGTCTTCCTTGATCGCTCCTTTTATATCTTTATCATCCAAGGGCCCCACTGCTTTTTTAGCGGGCTTCCTGCTTCTAATGTATTTAAAAAACATTTTACTATCATTTTTTGAATTTTTGGCTAGCTGTTCCTCAAACTCTTTTTTGGCTTTTCTTACTACATTATGACACTTAATTTGGGAGTGTTTATGTTCCTTTCTATTTTCCTCACTAGGATTTGACTTCCACTTTTTAAAAGCTGCCCTTTTCTCTCTCACTGCCTTTTTAACATGGCTGTTTAGCCATGGTGGTTCTTTGTTAGGTCTCTTACCGTGTTTTTTTATTTGGGGTATACATTTAAGTTGGGCCTCTAGTATGGTGTCTTTAAACAGTTCCCATGCAGCTTCCAGGGATTTTAGTTTAATTACTCTCCCTTTTAGTTTCTGTTTAACTAGCTTCCTCATTTTAGTGTAATTCCCCTTTTTGAAATTAAATGCCAGAGTGTTTGACCGCTGCGGTGTTCTTCCCAACACAGGAATATTAAAAGTTATTATATTGTGGTCACTATTTCCAAGCAGTCCAGTAACAGTTACCTCTTGGACCAGATCCTGCGTTCCAGTCAAGACTAGGTCGAGAATCGACTCTCCCCTTGTGGGTTCCTGTACTAGCTGCTCCAAGAAGCAGTCATTTAAGGCATCAAGAAATTTAATCTCTGAATCCCGTCCTGAGGTGACATGCACCCAATCAATATGGGGATAATTGAAATCTCCTATTATTACTGTGTTTTTTATTTTGGTAGCCTCTCTAATCTCCCTTATCATTTCAGCATCACTATCACTGTCCTGGTTAGGTGGTCGGTAATATATTCCTAATGCCATATTCATATTAGAGGAATGAATTGTTATCCATAATGATTCTATGGAACATTTTGATTCCTTTAGGATTTTTACTTCATTTGATTCTATATTATCCTTCACATATAGTACCACTCCGCCACCCGCACGACCTGTTCTGTCTTTCCGATATAATTTATACCCCGGTATGATAGTGTCCCACTGATTGTCCTCATTCCACCATGTTTCTGTGATGCCTATTATGTCAACTTCCTCCTTTGATATGAGGTACTCCAGTTCACCCATCTTATTAGACAGACTCCTAGCATTAGTGTAAAAGCATGTTAGAAAACTACCACTATTTATATGTCCGCCTTTCTCAGACACATTGGATTTTTTTATGCACGATTGTTTCACATCTGATCTTGCCGATATATTATTTCCCACGTTCCCTATCTGACTAACTTCTAGGGAATCCCTACCTATGGAGCCTCGTGTAAGAGAAGTCTCCGTCCGATCCAGGTGCTCCCCCGCACCAATCGGCTTTCCCCCACCTCTTAGTTTAAAAACTGCTCTACGACCTTTTTAATGTTTAGTGCCAGCAGTCTGGATCCACCTCGATTTAGGTGGAGCCCATCATTCCTGTATAGGCTCCCCCTACCCCAAAAGTGTCCCCAGTTCCTAATAAATCTAAACCCCTCTTCCCTGCACCATCGTCTCATCCACGCATTGAGACTCTGAAGTTCTGCCTGTCTATCTGGCCCTGCGCGTGGAACTGGAAGCATTTCAGAGAATGCCACCAAAGATGTTCTGGATTTCAGTCTCTTTCCTAGTAACCTAAATTTGGCCTCCAGAACATCTCTTCTACCCTTCCCTATGTCATTGGTACCAACATGTACCTCATTGGTACCAACATGCTAGTCCCAGGAAATTAGGTGGTATAGGTAAAATCTTTTTAAAATCAGATTCTTTTGTTGAGAGAGACAAGCTTTCAAGCTTACGCAGAGTTTTTCTTTGTCTGGGAAATATACTCAGTGTGTGACAGCTACATAGAAAGTGGAATAGATTGTTTAGCATAAGTAGTTCCCACATATTTTAAGAAACCATTCAAGGTGAAGTAGTCAGATAACACCTGTCCAGTCATAGGAGGAAAAGGAGAGGGGGAAAAAAAGGGGGGGGGGAATGGAGTTCATGGTTTATAGACAGTTGTAATAAGCCATAAATCCACTGTGTCTATTCAGTCCATGGTATTCAGTGTTGAGCAAAGTTATGAATTTAAGCTCCCAAGCACATCTTTTGAAGGTCCTGTGCAGGTGTGAGAGAGAGTGATTGCTTTGTGAAAATGTTCAAGCACCAGGTGATAGGGTGTTTTAGTCTTTTTTTTCTGCATGGGTTTATTCAAGTGTGTAGTGATTGTTTCATTTCGCTGAGTTTTTACTGGAGGATTTAGTGCACTAGGTGAATTTCCTAGAAATGGGAGCTCTGTTTAAGCTCAGAACCTTGTGAGTCTCAGCAGTTTGTCCAATACAAAATATCTTCTCTTCCCCCTTGTGTCTCTAATAATTTTGCCATGTGCAGTAGTCAGACCCATGTTCAGTGCTGTCTAGTCTCATTTAAAATCAGTTTGTTTGGCTCTAGCACCTTCCTGTAGTATTAGCCACTTGCCAGTTTTAAGAACTTTAAACGCTCCCATTATGACATTGAGATGTTTCTTCCCCTGCTGCAAGGAATAAGAAGCCCACGAGCATATGAAACCACAAAATATATTTTGTTTGAGACAAATATAATTGTCAGTTTACTTAAGAAAATAAAATTGACATAATAAAACATGACTTGACTGGCTGACCTCACAATCTCTGTTATAAACTTCTCAGCTTATTGGACCCCATCAACGTAAATCTGACTCACAGATCTAATTAGTCTCAGAGTTGTCAAATAGGAACCGAGAGGTGGCTCTTCTCAGTCCATCCATTCTTCATCTCTTGAAGTCTGTCACTACTATGTCTACTTCCATGAAGTCATCTCCACCATTTTACCTGCTTCTAGATCAGATCCTGTAAATAAATTCTACATAAATTCCAGAAACCCTGGGTAGGAAGCCCAGAGCAAAGAGAACTCCCCAAACAGAGTCCCTGTTCTTTCCAACAAATCTTTATTCCTTGCTCTTTCTCCTTGCTCAATTTAGGCTGGTTATCCAATATGAATCCCACATGTAGCTCAGGATGCCTTACTTTCTCTAGACGATCAGTTTGATAATTTCTTTTGTCTTTCACAAATTTCCACATGTCATTCAGAAAAGGAGCACAAAGACCTCAGAAAATGAAGTACAGAACTAGACTGGAGGAAAATTAATAAAGCTAGTAGTGTTGATGAAATGTACTTAAACCTTTCTAAGGCATTTGACTTAGTACTTCATGTAGTTTGATTTAAAAAAAAAAAAGCCAAGACCAATATAAAATTAAATGGATTAAAAGCTACCTAACTGATTGGTCTAAAAATGTAATCATAAATGGGCAATCGTCTTGGAAATGGTGTGTTCCAAGTGGGGTTTATTCTACACTACTTAACTTGTTTTATTGATGATATGGAAGAAAACAGAACCATTACCAGCAGTCTGCAGATGACAGAATAATTGGGTAGTGGTAAATAATGAAGAGGACAGGTCAATGATTCAGTATTATCTGGATTGTTTGATCTGGGTACAAGCAAACATCATGTGCTTTTAATATGTCTAGATTTAAATGTTTATATCTAGAAACAATGAATGTAAGCCATAGTTATAGGATAGGCCTCTATTTTGAAGTGGTGGCTTTGCAAAGGAGTTTAGGATTTCTGGTTGATAACATGGGCGATCGCTGAAGGTAGGGCTTGGGGAGGCAAACCCCCAACCCCCCCCCCACAGCCCTACCTCTTCTTCTGGGCCCCGCCCCTTATGGGAGTCAAGTCACCTCCCTGCCCTGCCCTCCATCACAGGAAGGTGAGGCAGTGCCCTTCGCTTGCTTCGCTTGCGCTCCCCACCATCATGGGGAGGAGGATGGGCAGGCAGATGCACAGTCCCAGTATCCCCATCCAGGAGCACAGGAAGGGCGGGCACTTGGGGGCAGCAACACTCTGCACCTAGAACCACCTGTAGTAGGTGGTTCCCAGGCTGGCAGTTTGGGAAGATTGTGCTTTCCCCTGCCTAGGTTACCGGCTGCCCATGGTTGATAATGATCTGGACATCCAACCTTAGTGTGGTGGTGGGGAACAGTTTTTTGGCCAGGACCCACAGAAAAATCAGTTGGGGGCCAACACAAGTGAGAAGAAAAACAAACAAGCAAACAAAAAAACCTGCCCTGGCCCTCTATTGAGAGAAAAAAATCCCTAAAGCAAAAATAAAAGCCTCTCTCTGATGTGGCTCCAACTGAGAAAAAAACAAAATAAAACAAAACAAAAAACCCCATACAAACAAACAAAAATCATTCTTTGACTTGGCCCCTATTTACACAAATCAGGGCACTAGTGCTCCCCTTGTGCACCAGGACTCCCCTTGTGCACTAGCCCCATGAGGGAGCACTGGGCCTCCCCTTGCATGCCAGCTTCATAGGGGGCACTGAGACTCAGGGCTTCCCCCAGCAGTGGGGGTAAGGGGAAAGGGCACCAATGTTCAGAAACTTGCTGAAGGGCTGCAACAGGATCACCAGCTTGCCTTGCTATGGGGGAGAATCCCTGAACCTTGCCATGGGCTAGATCATTGTAAGCCATCCCTGCCTCAGTGCAGTGCTGTGACTAAAAGATCAAATCCTTGAATGAATAAATTGGCTCTGCTAATGAGGGATTGCTAATGAGAGTAGAGAGTTTTTGTGGTCACTGCTGCAATATTCTATCCACTTCTTCTGATGTTAATCAAAGACGGTATGGATAAATCAGAGAGGTTTCAGAGAAAATCATGAGACTGACTATATCTTTAGCAAACAAGCCTTACAGTACTAGACAAAAAGAACTCAATGTATTTAGCTTTACTAAGAGACGGTTAGGGAGTGACTTGATAAGTCTATAAGTACCTACTAATATTTAAAAGGCTCTTCAAATTAGTAGAGATAATTATGACATGATCCAATGTCTGGAAGCTGGAAGTAGATAAACTCAGACTGGAAATAAAGTGTATATTTTTAACAGAGTAATTAAACATTGGAACATCTTACCTACCACTATGGTGTATCCATCATGGCTGACCGATTTTAGATCCCGTTTGGATTTTTATCCAAAATATAAACCCTGGAAATTATTTTAGGGATGTTCTATAGACATTACTGTAACGAAAGTCAGAGTAGATCATTGTAATGGTCCATTGTGGTTTTGGAATCTGAGGTGTAACCCTTCTGCCGGGTAGGCCCGGCAGCAGCCAGGGCTGGGTTCAATATCTAGGGGTCCATCTCACACAGAACCGGCTCGAGCCCCCACCCAGTAACCTGGGAAATTCACACTCTGAGAGGCCGTGCTTCCCCGCTCGCCAGCACAGAGTCTGAGTGTAAGAAAGAAACATTTAATGAAACAGAGAGAGAAGTCATATGGCATTAACTAGGGAAAATACCACAGAGTTCATAGCCCAAACCACGAGCTAATCCCCCCCCCCAGCCAAGAATCACCTAAAATCCCAAAGCCCGACACCCCAAAAGTCTCTGTCCCTGGTCAGTGCCACCCAGAGTCCAAAAGTTCACCTGCAGGGTTTTACCTCCCAACCTGGGCGGAAAGAGGGCAGGGGGATTGATAGGGGCACCTTATGTGGTCCGAGGCCGACGGCCCCACCTCTCCATAGGGTTCTGCTGCAGTCTTTAATGCAAGCCACTCTGCCACGCTCCACCAGTTGTCTCGGTCCGCTCCCCGGTCGTTCCCACCGGCCGCACCGCTGGTCGCCTGCCGCCGCTCCTACCGGGCAAGCTGCTGGTCGCCTGCTGCCACTCCTTCCGGTCGCCTGCCAGTCGTTCCCACCAGCCACTCCGCTGCCTGCCGGTCATTCCTGCCAGCTGCTTCGCTGGCTGCAATGGGTCTGGCTTCCAGCTAAACCAGTGATTTCAGTTCTTAGTGATTTCAACTCTTTAGCCACCACCTAGACTGGCAAAATATTTCCAGCTTCCACTGGACTAGCAAAAAGACGCCTCATGGAGTCTGCTTTAGGTCTGCCCTTAAAACAAAGGGGGAAAGGGGCAGGTTGGGCCAGTCTTACAGCTCACACCTAGCAGGTGTGCAGCAGGCTGACTCAAGCCCTTTAGCCCTTCCCCCCAGCTCAGTTCACTCAACTCTGGAAGCGGGGGAAGCTTGTTCCTCGGAGACCTCTTACAATGATGGTGTCTCTCCTGCAAGCACTGGTGTCATGTTTTACAGTTCCCACATTTAGGGGTAGAATGATTTGTGACCCCCACAACAGCCCCAAATTATTTACATTACACCACATTCCATTCCAACACTGATCTTCCATCAGCCCTGGCTGAATTGGATTTACATAGCCACACCTCGGATTCTTTCCCCCTCCTGGTATGAGCTGTATTTACATATCAACAGCTAACAGTTAATTATCTTGCAGAGCTAAACAATTGGAGTGAGCATACCCACGCCCAGGGCAGCTCTCTCCTTTTAGCTGGCTGATAACAAGCAGTAGTTCAGCCCCTGCTTACAGAGGCTATACATAAAATAGTGTAAATTAGATCTGCCAGAGCTAGTCCCCCACCTTCCTTCTCCATTTAAGCATGCAAATACATAAGGCAAAAGATATAGGGGTTTCAAACAAACAGAAACTTTTTGCCAAAAGAAGCATATGTTCTGATGCCATTTCTATACATTGCCAGTTTACCTAATTTATATGTAAAGCATTATTATTTACACTGAGAGGATTAACAATTCTTCAATTTCAATGTGTCTTTCTTCTCATAATCATTCTTCCCATACCCCTATTGCTGTAATAATTATCCATTATCAGCTTCCCAGGTTTATATCTACTAATATAAGTGAGAAGTATGCTGAATATAAGTAAGAAGTCACATGTATGGTGACTCTCACTTTAGCCCTTATTACATTAAAGCAGACACAAGGCTGGCCGAAATTATTGCAGGTCCACATCTTCTACACTTCTTTTAGGTCACAGAGAGTACAGGGTTTCAGGAGCTAAAATTTTGGGAAAGTGACATTCTTTTCACTCTTCCTGTCCTCAACAGAATCCTAAATCTGGCCTCTTACCAATAGGCAGTTGGCTGGTAATGTTCATTTGCAGAGCTCTGCTGTTAGGTGCCATTTGGCTGATGAGTCTAACTAGTCCCCTTCCAAAGACTGGGCCACTTCCCAAGGATACACTGTTAATCCATTCCTCTGAAGAGCTGCCATTCTGGCATCTTTCACAAACACTTAATTCACCAAAAGCTCAAAACAAACATACACAATTAATACCCATCTTGTACTTTCTACAACCAAAGGGGCTATGTTTTGTTTCATGAGATGTGAGGTGAATTGTCTTTTAAAGTGTCACTTTGATGGAATATAACTGTATGGGCTTATGGGTGCGGGAGCTGGGGGAGGGGAGGGAATGAAGCTCTAAAGTTCTTCCCTATAAATCCGGTGAGATGTAGAACTGTAGTGTGAATATGCAGCAGAGTCATTGCTGTTAAGGCTGAGAGCTGGGTTCTCTTTGCAATACAATTTCACTACATAAAGAGAGGAAGAATTTGAGAGACTCACACAGAACTCTGCCCCAGTGTGAACACAGGAAGTAACCCCAAAGGAGCTTCCTCTTTGACTGCTCATGCAGGATGTTGGAGATGGACTGTATAGAATGAGAGAGATCACACCATTATTTTTGTGAATATTCTATGGAACTCAGTTTACCTACCTAATTTTGTACTGTGAACTACATGGACTCAATGAGTTAACTTCCCTAAAAACTCAGAAACCAGAAAGATAATGATCTGAATTAACTCAGTATTTCACCAACCATGCAGGTGACAATGACTGTAAAATATTGTTTCTGATCCACTGTGTGTGGAAATATTCAGCTTGGGATAGGGGGCCCTTGAGGTGAGAGAGTTGAAATGCAGTCATTCAGTTCTGTTAGAAAACTAGCCCTGAGAAACAGGTAGTAGAAGGGCTCTGAGCGAGAATGAAGGAGAGAAACACAGTACAGATTGCACCTCTCTGGTCTGGTACCCTTGGAACCTGATTGTTCTGGTCCAGGACCATTTACTGGACTAGAGGAGATCAATACCAGGCCCTCTGCTGTTGCTCAGGGTTCCAGTTCCCAGCTGTGGGGCTCTATTCCTGGCCCCTGGCTGCAAGGCTCCACAGCTGTCCTGTCTCTTCCCAGAAGTACACCCTGTCCCAGCTCCTCCTGGCAAAAAGCCTCAAGCCAGCTGTTTGTGTGCTCTGGAAGCTTTGGGAGAGTGTGTTACCTGCACAGATTTCTCTGTCATTCACACACTAGGGACACCCACCCTTACCCAATTCCTAGGGCTCAGGGTGTAACTTCCTACAGGTCTGCAGGATCTTTTACCACTGACAGAGCCTTACACAGAAATATCCTTACTCTCTATTTATTGACAATTACCAAGCAAGCAGAATACACATGCTAAGCATACAGTGTCATGCTCACCAATCCAAAGAGAGGCAGGCAGACTTCCCCTGGATAGGGGCATCCAGTCTCTCTGGATTCTAGCTGCTGCATGTCACGGTCGTGCAGAGGAGTTCTGGTAGCTCTGGTTTTAGGCTGTGTCTTGGATATGAGTTCTTTTTCCAGGTCTTTCCTCCTTGTTGTTCTTGCTCTTTCTTTCATCCTTTTGTCTTTCCTCCCTCTTTTCTTTTTCTGCTGGTCTCCTTCTTTCCACCAGTTTATTCAGTGAAACTTGATTCCTATTTAGCTATACCTTAACCAATTATTTTAGTATAATTTTACTATCCAATCATAGCATACTGTAACAGAATTACCTAACCCATCATTCTCTACCACCTTAGTTGATTTACACCTAGCAAAATTAATTATACAGCAGACAGAAACAATTAAAAATCAGACAGAGATCATAAAACAATAGGACAATGAGGACCATAATCATAGAATGAGGATTCCATAACCTCAACTATTGTTAAACAATTGCTTGCCAGATGAAATGCTGTTCAACTAATTTTTATTCATCTTGAGATGTTATCTGGTTACAGTGGATGCCATTAGGACAGGGACTCCTTCTAACAGCCTGGTGTGACACTATTTTAATGCAATTTAGATGGAATATGAGTATGCGACTTCAGGCTTTTCAGCTAATGGCTGCTGCTTTTCAATCTGGCTGCAGAGGAAGGCTATAGGCCTTTCAATATGGCTATAGAAAAACCATATTATTACAAGTGGGGGTAGAGTTGCCAGGTATGAGGCCACTGGCACAGGGGAGCAAAAGGGGGACCTTAATACCAATTTTCCCCATGAGTGCACTTGCCCCAGAGCGCCATGGGGTCACCAATGATGCTGAACCATGGAATCTTAGATTACAGAGGTTCAACCTATACTTTCCCAACCTAGGGCTGACGTATACTTGGACTAAGCAGGACCTGCTTAAATTATTAGAAGATGCTGGAAGGCTAGCATACAGGCTGCCATTGTTACTGAGTGTAACCAGTGTCTCTAAGTATTATGTTCCTTTGGAGAAAATACATGGCTCTGAAGAAGGATCTGAACCCAATTATCTCTGCTGAAAGAGCCACAGTAAGAAACAGGTGTGCTGAAGCTTGGGGACCCAATCTGGAATGGCTAAATCAGAGACCTGCATGGGCCCTATCAGTGGGAAGAGTGCAACACTGAGAGACAAAATCGAGATGTGAAGCATAGCATGTCCTGTGATCTGCGGTATGGGTAAGACATAATTTCCAGATGCCCCTGTCATACTTCCCCCACCACAGAGTACATGATAGGGTGTCTGGGGCTATTTAACCTATCAGGCTTAAAAAAAAAAAAAGCCTCCATGGAACACCTCAATTAGCCCGTAAGAAGGATTCTTTGTTTTCATTCCAATACCCAGAAGACACTTGGAGCACTAGATTGTGAAATTAATCTTTCTGAGCCTTAGTCCCTTCATCAATACAGTGTGGGTATTAATCTCTAAGGCTACGTCTACACTCGTGACTTCTTGCGCAAGAAATATGCAAATGAGGCTAAGCGTGGAATATCGCCGATCCTCATTTGCATACCTAATAAGCCACCATTTTTGCAGAAGAGGCTCTTGCACCAGAAGGAGCTGTCTACACTGCCCCTTCTTGCACAAGAAAAACCCTCTTGCACAATGCCTCTTCGCCTGATGTGAGGTGACACGAACTGAACTCCCTGCAGACTGAAGGGGTGTAAGCATTTCCAAGTGCCTGTTGCTCTCTTATGCATTGCTGTGCCTATGCTTATTGGTGTATTACTTTGCAGTAGCTGTGTAACCATCTGGCAGTATTAAGCCTGTAATAGTAGTGACATAGATTAATAAAAGCCACTATCCCTAATCGACTCTGTCTTGAAGCGAATCTACAACCCTGCTGGACCCTGGCCCTCTATGAGTTGTCAGAGTGTGTCTACACAAAGGCGCTATTTCAGGATACTTCCGGTATCCTGAAATAGTGTTTTTCACGTCTTGACAGTGCACCTGTTACTTCAAAATTACTTTCAAAATAATGGGCACGCTATTCCAATGTCCCTGTAAACCTCGTTCCACAAGGATTAAGGGACGTTTTGAAATAACTTAACTCAAAATGAGCTACGCAATTTGCATAGTTCAAATTGTATAGCTTCTTTCGAGCTAAAGGTACGGTGTAGGCACACCCTAACAGATTATTATACTTTATGGAAAGATGGTATCATTAGATCATGTAGTATGACCATCAGACCAACTATTCTGTATATTATAGGACATTATCTTTGACCTCCTTATGTGAAGACCAAAAACTTTAAGGAGACCAAAGCATTTAATACTTCAGGAAAGTATATTGTGTGCGCATCTACACAGTAGGGCTTAACTTGAAATAAGCTATGCAAATTGAGCTACATCAATTGCGTAGCTTATTTTGATATAGCTTATTTAAAAATTGGGAGCATCTACACAGCACTTATTTTGAAATAGAGCACTCTTCCTCCGACTTTCCTTATTCCTCGTACAATGAAGGTTACAGGAGTCAGAGTAAGAAGTCCTCCAGTCTGACAGTATTTCAACATTATTTTTAAATAACTGCCAGCTGTGTAGATGCAGACCAAGTTATTTTGAAATAACATTTGTTATTTCGAAATAATGTTGCTGTATAGAACTACCCTATATGTCATAAGGAGATATTAGGAGAAAAAAAGTGCCACAAATGCCCAAAGCCTCTGCAATAGCAAGGATTTAATTAGTGAGAGATGTCCAGATAATCTCAACACATAAATCATGTCCTGTGCTACAGAGGAAGGCCAAAAAGCCCCAGAGTCCCAGCCAATCTGACTTGGGGAAGTCAACTGTGTACTGGAGAAAAAAGAATTCTTCCTCATTTCTCCAGGCAGCCATCTGAAATCCTGGAGCACGAGGGCTCCATAGCAGAATCATGATACCGATATGACTCATGTTTACAGTCCCTGTGTGAATGGCATTATGTCAGTGTATGGAACTACTTTTATTCAGGTTTACTGTTGTTTGATCTTATAAATGCAGGGTTATTTTAAATTAGATATTGAACCCTTTTTTAGAAGTACCATCTCAAGAATTGTATGGTGCAGATTCTGTTAGCTGTAGTACATATTACAGAAAAGAGAAGAAAGCCTAATTAAATATATAGTTATTACCTGCAGTGAAGCCTTTTTGAAAAGATATTTCAGGCTTTTCCATTTGGCATTTTTACGCTAATATAATAGTAGTTATTGGGTAGACCTTAAACTAATTCTGAATATACCATTTTATTATTGCAATTGCTGCTATTCTTGACATATGTTTTGATGAAGGATTGTCACTGATTTTCTATGTAAATGAAAGTAATCTATGATCCGCCTTTTATCCTGTACTTATCTCAAAGACAAAGAACAATGCTTCCTAGTCACATGTTTTTTAATTTATTCTCTATTAATTAAAAGGCTGCTAAACACTTTGGGTCTCTTCCTGGCAGATTTTGGGTCTTGTTGTGAACAGCATTAGATAAATCAGTGCTCTGAGAAAAGCAGGCACTGGAATAACATCTGTAAATTGATTTAAGACAGACTTGCATGGTTTCTATTTATACTGTATGCCTCCATTTTATAGGCTTATCCAGAGGGAAAAATCATCATTTCTGATTTCTACACTGCAAGGCAAGGTTAAAATGATCATCATTACTAGGGAGGTTATTTTTTTTGCACCTCTGAGGTGGGAGTCTGTGAGGGGAATAAACTACTGGTGAGTACTGACTTCTAGCTTATGGTCAGGTATATACCGGTACCAAATAATTTTAGCATATGTAACTTTTGTTTTAGAAAGTGGATTAGTGAGTTATTTTTCTGTCCTCTAATATTTATACTGACTTTGTTTCCAAGCTATTTACTTTAGTTTAGTTTTAGTTTTACAGTCTGTGTCCTCTAAGAAACATAGGACAGTAAGTTTCTTCTACTCACAATCTTTTCTGGGTGAAATTCACTAGAGAATTAGGTGTGTTTAGATATTATTTCCCACTTAAATTCTCAGAATACAAATTCATCTGGATTTAGGTGGTTCATGGGCTTTTTACTGGTCCTCAGCAGGGACATGCTGCTCACCCAATGTGAGTGTTGCAGCTACCCAGATGAATGAAGGGTACATATGAAATTTTAGATTAATCGTGGGCATTTTTTAAACACCCACAAGCATGTGTCTCTATCATTCCTTTTTAGTGCTACAATCTGTTCTTTAAATGCCATGTATGTAATTCACAGCTTGGAAAGAAAATTGAAGGAGATTTAACTATTAAAGGCAATGGGGCCTATTGAAGGGGTGAAGCTGAAACATTCACCAAGCAAGAGTATTCAAATTAACATCACTCAGTGTTTAACTCCATTCATTCGCCCTATTGCAAGGATCTCACATTAATGTATGATGTTATAGATCATAGACCTGATTCATTACTGCCTTACATAGTCATTTAAATCTTTTCCGCCTGGGTGCAAATAGTAACAAATAGGATTTGCTTTGCACAGGTGCAAATGATTACGCAAGTTTTAAGCAGTGAAGAATGAAATTTCATTTGTGCTGCATAAAAAGGTGAATTTAGATATAAATTATGATGCTTTGGCCAAAATCATTCATCAAGCTTTACTAGAAACATACAGTTGTGTATAAAAAATAGATACTTCATATTTTGCATCAGGAGTATGAGCAGCAAAGAAGTCTGCACTATCTGGACCCCAAAAAGTCTAACTGGATCCCAAAAAGATTACTTAAAACACATGGCACACCCCATTGTCCTGTCACAACCAAAGCCTGATCTTACTTTAAGTTAAGAGGAAGCTTCATACTAAATTTGGTGAACTTAGCCCTTACTGTTCAGAAGAAGTTCTTGAACAGACTGACTCATGGACAGACAGACAGACACACACACGTATAAGCTTTCTCAAAATATATACTAGATTTGAGTGTTCACTTAAAACTATTTAAAAAATTTAACAGAAGGCCTGAATTCCTATTATCAAACATTATTGCAGTTATAACAGAAAGGAATGTATATGTTAAGTGGTATTTGTTAATATTAGCAATCAGGTGTTTGCAAATCAAGGCTTTACTATTACTTTAACAGCAATAGTCGACAATAAATACAATCTTAATCTTACAAGTACTTATGATTCTCCTTTTACAAGCTTGTTAAAACCCCTTATGAAATGTTTCAAGTCCAACACAATACAAATTCTTCATGGGCACAACGTCTTTGGGAATACAGATTGTAACATGTCAGAACAGCTGTTGTGGACTGTTGACTAGCCATCGCCAAGCAGCAAGCAACACTGACTCAACTATATGATTGGCCATCTCGCCTACTGAAAATGACTGAACTGGCAGAACCCTGCCTTCAGGAAGCAAACCCAGGTGGAGCTCTCTTGAAGTTACGCCATGACACATTTTTGACTGTATTTACATACACACAGCCATGAAACACAATATGAAATAATCTAACTCAACTTCTGACATGGTAATGATGCACTGTTTTACAAGTAGAATAGTTGATACAGGTTGGACCTCCCTGGTACAGCATGGTCAGGACCTGACCAGTCCCGAATAACAGAATTTGCTGGACCAGGACAGGTGTCCCCTGCCACAGGCCCCAAGCCAGCCAGCCTCCTGCCTTTGGCCCATCTCCCCTGGTCTGCTGCTGCTGGCTGTGGCCCTAGCCCCAGGCTACCTTTGGCAGCCGGGGTTCTCTGGCTTTGGCCCGTGTTGCGATATGCAGCCAGATTTGCTCAGCCCTGCAGTGCTGCAGGCCACCAAGTTTTTCCAGCTCCCCATCATGACCATGAGGGATGGCCAGCAGCCTGGGGACTAAGGGATTAACTGTACCTAGCCAGGTAGCAGTCAGCCAATAGAAATGTAGATAGGGATTTCAAACTGGGATAAAGGAATTTTTGGTTTTTCCCTCCTTTGTCTCTGGGCAGTTGACTCTCCAGATACTGAGGGAGACAGACAACATCTCTCTCTCCAAGAAAAGACTCTTCACTATCTGTAAGTAGGGTAAAGTTTAGATAAATCCATTAGGTTTTATGGTTTGGAAATGGGAATCTGATGTCTGTGCATTTAAAAATGGGTTTTCCTCTCCTTTGTAACTAAGTTTTTGGCCCATGGGAGTCCCCCATGAGTATATAAATTGGTGACTTTTCCATCTAGTCATTACGCTTGTAAGAGGCGTATTGTGGTGATGATAAAAGTTCTTTCTTTTTTATTAACCTGGTATTGGTTAATTTTTGTGTCTTGGTTTTACTTTAGGGCTGTGATTTCCAAAGTGATCTCTTCTCTGGTTTTCTTACCATTGCTTGGGTGGTGGCAGAAGATTTTTATCCCCAAAATCTAGGGTTTTAGGATTTTGGGGGGGGGGGAAGTTTTATACCAAAGCCTGGAAAGATAAGGTTTTGGAGTACTTTTGTGGGCCCCCACTTCTGCCTTTATCGTGCCAGAGTGGGGAATCAGCCTTGACACCCCCTGACCCAATGCTGTCACTGGCTGTTGGGGTTCTCCAGCTCAGCACAGGCAGCTGGGCTTCTCCGATCCCTGATCCTGCACTGCGATGGGCACCTGGGCTTCTCCAGCTCCGACCCCATGCTGCTGTGGGCACCTTGGGTTCCCTGGCTCTGCACTGCTATGGGCTGTCAGGGTTCTCCAGTCCCTGGCTCCAGCACTACTGTGAGACTCCTCTGGTCCCCCTGTCCGAGCCCCAGCTGAACTACTGGCTTTCCTGCCATTAGGCTCTGGGGCTCTCTGGTCCTGGAGCATCTGTGATCCGCCAGACCACAGATGTTGCCGGACCAGAGAGTACTGGTTTTCAGAGGTGCAAATGTACTTTCATCTATATTTTTTTCAGACAATAGGCTGAGGTGCAATTTATAATAAACCACAAATCATTAAGTCAGATTGGTAATATCATAAAACAAGCACAGCTTTCTATTGTGTTTTAATAGGGATCCAGAATGTTTGCTTAACTTCAGATTCAAATGTTACCATAATGTAGCTCTGACTTAAAATATAAAGATTTGCAGTAATCTTTGGATGCTTTGTGTCACTGCAGCATTGAAAAAGAGCTAAGATAAATACCACCTTATACTTGGTTTACATCTTCTTTTTGTAACTACATCATTGTTGCTAGTCTGCTGTTTTGTTTCAGTGTATCATGCAGTCTGAGGTTCAATGTGGTAACTCAAGGAATCTGCAGAATTAGTTAATCTGTTTCTATAATATTTCTCTTCTCCAATGCAAAATTCCTGAAATGCCAAAAGATATGCATTATTTAAAAACAAATCTAGACTGGGGGGGAGAACCCATCAAATATAAAAAAAATCAGCCTTAATAAATTTCTTCCTCCCAACTGACACAGCAGAAACTTACATTGATCTCAGGTCATATACAAAATAAAAATCTGTAATTCACATTTGCTAGCCTTTTATCAAGCTGAGAGAACAGAAAACATTCCAGTTGTATCTCCTTAAAGCCAAATTTGCAGCTGTCAGATCTGTGGATGATATGCTGATAACAGCCTAGAGAGTGAGACAAGCAGCTTAAGTAAAGAGGAGGATTCTGGAGTAGTGAAGATGGTCACACAACCACAGCCACATAAATGAGAGGATTTGTCAAGTGCAGGATCAAAAAGAAATTTACTTTCACCTAGTGCTGTCATTTGTCGGCGGCACCACTGACTAATTCCAATGACTTTTAGTTTCATTAATATAAACCAATGCAAATACAATGCCCACTGACCCTAGTCATTTGTGGGTGAAATTGAACTGGTTCCTCTTGAGCTTAGTGTATGTGCCTCTACTTCACAAGCTAAAAACCACCTGGTTAAGGTTGTAGTGCAGACTCATTCTCTTCATAAATGGTCTCAGTGTCGCTAGATGGTATAGTACACCCATACCCAGGTGTATTGGTTATACAAACATTTCACAGACTGTTGAAATGTTTGTATAACTTTCATTTGCTGGGCAGAAGAGTGTCACCCTTTTTTCAGCTGCACCCCATGTGGTTCAGTACCAACTTAGATGGCCAGTACCACTTTCTGAAGTATAGTGTATGTGAAAATAAAATTTTGATTCCTTTTGGAACAATGTCTGCCTTATTGCAAAAAATTAAATTTTGAGCAAAGAGACAGTTTCATGTCAGTCAGATGTGAAAAAGATGAGAACCTCTAGGGTAGGAAATGTAATGGCTGTCGGGGGCATTTGAAATTTTACTTCACTCAAAATCCCATTCAGAAGATTATGCCAAGTCACTTGGTGATAAATCAAGAAGTAAGGATTTTATCAGTGGTAGAGAATTTATAGAGATTACAAGCAGGCAGTTTTGAATACTATATGGCCATCCTTCAGACTGAAACAAATTGAATATTTTATTCACTGTGAAGAAAAATTCAGGATGCTACATATCTGACCAAATTGGACGTTAAGATCAAATCTTAAGATCTGTGTTTCTAGTAATACAAATTTGCATGAGTACTTTATTTTATTATTTTTCCTAGTAGATATGTCCTACACAGAAATTAGATTTTCAGGAAATCTCCATACGTTGGAAAGGAATAAATGTCATTGTGACTGTGTAAATTTCATCCTCACATTTCTAAATTACATGATCCGAGAATTAGTCATGCAGCAAGCACTTTGTTTTCTACATCACTAGAGTATCTGAGTTCACACTAAGGTATTATATAAACCAAACATTCCGATGACCCTGAATAAAACATCATCTACATATATGATTTAGTGAGAGAAAATCTGGAGTTATAATACATACAAGATCTGGTACCAACTTCTTCTGTAGACTCTGACAAGTGACTTAATCTCTCTGTTTACCCAGTTGTAAAATGAGGATAATATGTCTTCAAGGTGCCTCAGCAATTTACTATTTGTGAGATAAATTTGTTTGAGCTCAGAATTATGTAGAACAGCAGATCTCAGAATGGGGTCTATAGCCTCCCACTGGTAATCCAAATAGTCTGTGAGGCATGTGCCGGGCCTCTGGCCTCCCAGATCAATTCCCCCCATCTTCCCACCCAGTGTCTCCTGCATGCTGTGGAGCAGTTGCATTTCCTGAGGAGGAGTGAGGATGGAGCAAAAATGAGTGGGCAAGAGGAGTGGTGGAGTATGGCAGGAAGAAGTGGGGGCAGGAGGCAAACTTGGGAGGGGAGGTGCCAAGGTTGGAGTTTAGCACCCTTGGGAAAAATTAGACACTGACTTGAGGGATCCATGAAAAATGTTTAACAACCTGAGGTCTTCCATTTTGATTCATTTTTTAAAACCACTGATCTACAGATAAGTGTATGTTGCTGTGGCCAGTTCTGGCACCCTTACCTCAGAACAAAGTTCCCTTGGTATAAAATGTCCTCCAACTGATCTTCAGTTCTTTTTTGACCACTGAATATTCATCTTGCTCAGTATTCCTAGTGCCTTATATATTTCCCCGCGAGTGGGGGCACAGTATTTTTGTTTCTAGTTATCTAGTCAGTTAATTAGTCATTTTCTATGTATACATTTCTATGTATTTTCTTGAATACAGGAAAGAATGATTGTGGCATAAGGACGGCCACAAAACTCTCCTGTCTTTGTATGTGTGAGAAGGTTGATGTCTGTAGATATGTGGTTTTACTCTGTTTTTGAGTAAGTTTGTATTACTGGCCCTTAGTAACTGTAATTCTTTTTCATTGAATGTTTCTTTGATAAATATTATGAATGTCTTACCCTTTCAGGTATATGACAAAAGGGAAAAAAAAGAAAAGGCTCCCAAGATTTAGTGCTTATGATTTTGATACATTCAGTGGACTTATTAATTATCAGGAACAAGTTATATTGGTTCCCTCCACTCCCTTTCATAATGAGTAGTTTAATCTACTAAATACGTGTATATATAATTTAATTAATTTGGATATATACTAATGGTTGTCAGAAGATGCATTTGGGTCAAAAATCAGTTCACAAGGGCTAGATTTACCAATGCAGCATGGCTGTTTTTGCACCACAACACCAGTGTAATTTAGCTCTAAGACATATAAATAGGTCCAAGGATGATCATTCCTATGTAAGGGAAATCCTTCATGAATGTTTTCCTTATGTTGAAAACAAACATTATTAATAGGTTATTAATAGCCCGGGCAACATTGCTTATAGACTGATATTTGTCTCATTTACAACAATTTTTTCCACCCCAGTCATGATTATATATACTTCTGTCATAGTCTCCCTTAGACTCCTCTTTTCTAAGATGAAAAGTCCCAGTCTTTTTAATTTCTCTTCATATGAGACCCATTCCGAACTCCTAATCATTTTTGTTGCCCTTTTTTGAACCTTTTCCAATGCCAATATATCTTTTTTGATATGAGGTAACCATGTCTGTATGCAGTATTCAAGATGTGGGCGTACCATGGTTTTGTATAGAGGCAATAAGATATTCTCAGTCTTATTCTCTATCCCTTTTTAAATGCTTCCTAACATACTATTTGCTTTTTTTTGCCTACTGCAACATACGGAGTGGATGTTTTCAGAGAACCATCCACAATGACTCCAAGATCTCTCTCTTGCATAGTTGTAGCTAAATTAATCCCCATCATATTGTATGTATAGTTGGGATTATTTTTTCCAATGTGCATTACTTTACATTTATCAACATTAAATTTCATTTGCCATTTTGTTGCCCAGTCACTTAGTTTGAGGTCTTTTAGAAGCTCTTCACAGTCTGCTTTGGTCTTAACTATCTTGAGCAGTTTGGTGGTATCTGCAAATTTTGCCACTTCACTGTTTATCCCTTTCTCTAGATCATTTATAAAGAAGGTGAATAATATTGGTCCCAGTACAGACCCTTGGGGGACCCCACTAGTTACCTCTCTCCACTCGGAAAACTTACCTTTTATTCCTACCCTTTGTTTCCTGTCTTTTAACCAGTTATCAATCCATGAAAGGACCTTCCCTCTGTTAGCGGAGAACGCTACAGTTGATTCACATCCTCGTGGGATGGACTAAGGTCCTCACTACTCGGATCTATCACCGGTCGTAATATCAGGAGATTTTAGGCGCAGTCAATAAATGGTTAAAGTTAAACCACAGGACTATATTATAATGCAAATTTAAATGACATACATCGAATAACCATGGAGGGCAGTCCTCCTATGGTTACCCCTAATAATAATTACCAGAGTCCTCGGCGCAAACAGGACGATGGTGGTGGTGCTGGTGACCTCAAGCCTCTGGCTGATTGAGAGCCTCGGGCGAGGAACAACCAGGAGTCCCTCGGTGACAGGGTCGTTGGTCAGGCGACCTCAATCCTTAGGCTAATTTGAAGCCCTTGGAGAGGAACAGCCTGTGCGATCCCTCGAAGCGCTGAGGAAGATTGCGAAGACGGCCGATCTACCTTCCGCAGATGCGTTTGGTCTTCGGTCCTCTTCCCGCTCTTCAGTTGCGGCCGGAGCAGACGATGGACGCTAGACTCTAATAATCCTATCCTATCCTAACCTAAAAGAAAACCTTAACTAATTCGCGACGCGCCCGCCGAACAGACACGACGACAGCCGACATGCATAGACCGACGCTGCCTGATGGACAAACACGAAGACGAAATCTAATCTACCTAAAAACTAAACTAAACTAAACTAAACCTAAACTAAATGAAGACTATCAGAATATAAGAACAAGCCTTCCGCCTGTCTTAAATCTGAGATGATGCTTAACCCTCACTCATTCGACCCGGGACAAGACGCTAGACCTCTCGCACTCTCTCTCCCTAAGCTAGATCTATGCCTAAGCCCGACGCCCCGACGCAACGCCAACTGTTGCGTGGTACAGGCTTTTATAATATGGGCTCATGAATATTCATAATATTTTACTTTAAATCAATTGGCTCATTCAAAATACTAATTTGCATAGCTTTACAATGATTGGCTAAGGAGAATCATAACAAGCGCATACATTATTTTTCAAACTCCAACAGGTAAGTTGGTGGATGTGACTTATGTGAGCTACGTGCCAAAACATTTTGTCATTATGGTAACCTTACAATGATTGACACCCTCATTGATTGACATTTGATCTTACTTCATTCTAATGCTCCCCTTTCTGTTTTCTTGGCATAGGATGTCTAGACAACGCATGAACTCAGGCTTTACATTTATCGCATTTGCTCTTATCAAATTACAGTCATAGTAATATTAATAATAATAATAATAATATTTCATATAACATACAATTCTGCACGTACACCTCTTATCCCATGACAACTTACTTTTACTTAAGATCCTTTGGTGAGGGACTTGTCAAAGGCTTTCTGGAAATCTAAGTATACTATATCCACTGGATCCTCTTTGTCCATATGTTTGTTGACCCCCTCAAAGAACTCTAGTAAATTAGTAAGGCATGATTTCCCTTTACAGAAACCATGTTGACTCCCCCCGCCCAACAAATTATGTTCATCTATGAAATTCTTTGAATATCATTTCTCTGAAAAAATTCCTTGACTTTCAGCAGTTGATATTATTTCTGGATGTTTGTTTCACAGGAGTGAAGTTGGCTCTGATTCTATATTGATTAATGCTCTGTATCCCTAACTGTTGGGCACCAAACTGTCTAATCCCTAATTTAGTAAATAATTGCAGAGGACATGTCATTAATCATTGTATAATTAATATTGCCAGCACTTATCCTTTAAAAAGAATCATAAAAACATTTAGTATATTGAAACTTCTATTTTATAGTAAGACTACATGCAAATCTCACTTTGGTGCATCTCTGGTTTTATGCAGTTTGTTTAATGCACTTATGACAGCCTAGATATCTCTGATCTTCAGTCACTCTGTTCTCTTTGGCTATGTCTACACTACAAGATTTATGCACAAAACCAGCCATTTTTGCGCAAAAACCGGTGGAATGTCCACACCTAAAGTGCGTTTTTGCACAAACCACAACCCCCCCCCCAGTAAATTGACAGGACAGAGGGCTTTTGCCGGTAGAGTTATTCCTCCCCCCATGAGAAATAACTCCTTTTTGTGCTACAGCTCTTGTGCAAAAAGGCATGTGTGGACTCTCTGCAGGGGTTTCTTGTGCAAAAAGAGCCTATCAGAAAAAGCAGAGGTGCTCTGATGTCCATTCTGTTAATGGCAATCAGAGCTTTCTTGCACAAGAGCATCCATGCAGTGTAGATGCTCTCTTGCACAAAAGCACATCGCTTTTGCGATGTGCTTTTGAGGTGTGGACATGCTTTTGTGCAAGAAGTTTTTGCGGAAGATCTCTTCCGCAAAAAGCTTCTTGCGCAAAAACCCTGCAGTGTAAATAGAGCCTTTCTCTTTGACAACAATTGTTGAATTTAGACCAAGTGAACTTATGCTTTGTATAGCAACACCAAAGTTGTAGGTACGATAATGCCAAGTAGCATGAAAACACCTCATTTTGGTGCCCAGATTCCCTATATAACAGGTGAGGAAATGTAGGTGCCTAAAAAGGAGATTTACAGAAAACAGAATGTGGAATAGGGAATTACTGAAGAAAGAGAGTAGGAAGTGCTGAGGATAGGGAAGTGACTACATAGATGAGGGAATACTTAGCATGTGAATCCCACCAGGTCTGAGATATGAGTTAGGCTCAAAGTTGTTCAATAATGCTAGGACGAGGCAACTTTGCACATGCCCATGGGCAGAAATTTAGATACATCAGGAAATTGGGACCTGATAGGCTTAGTCAGCAACTGAGGGGTGGATTTTAAGTATGTACATTTTGGACTTTGCCACCTAAAATGGTAGTTAAACACTTATTGGATCCCCATGTGAATCCTATCCTTAGCATCCACTGGCTGGGGAAGAAGCGCTTCTCCTTCAGCAACAGCGGTCTGCTGAGGACAGAGCAGTGGGTCTCCCCAACCTGTAGGGACATGTCTCCTTCCTATGGGCTAGGAGAGACTCGCTGCTCTCTCCTCAGCAGGGGGCTGCTGCTGTTACTGAGGGAGAAGTGCCCTTCCCCCAGCCAGGTAGCTCCATATGCAAGTTCTCAGCCCCTGGTTGGGAGGGGCTCATTAAGCATCTGTGAGGCTGTGCTGCCTTGCAGCTGAGAAGGAACCTTGGCCCAAGTGGACACCAAGCAGCCAGAACCAAGGATTGGAGCCTGCCACTGCACAATTGGGGGTGGTGACTGAACTGGAGCTCTGTGGCTGAAGGCTAGGGCCATGTGGCTGGAGCTAGGGGTAAACACCTGAAACCCCATGGCCAGAGTATTGGCTCCTGAAGCCCAGTGGCTGGAGCCTTGCTCCATGCAACTAAGCTCCCTAAGTCCCAATGCTGGAGCCTGCCCCCCAGTCACCTGTGGGCTGAAGCCTGAGCACCAGTGCCTATTCCACCCCTCTAGATAGAGAACTCACAATGCTTTTGCAGCATTGTGCCCCAGCTGTGTGCAGGGTTGCACATCCATGTGCAACCATGAGAGGAGGAGGAGGAGGAGAAGCCAATGCTTTCACCCTCCTAGTCACTATACTGGAGGCTGTCATTGCCATGTGAAAAGCCCCTGGTAGCTGCATGTGATCATGGTGGCCCTATTGAGAAACACTGCTGTGTAGTGTACCAATGAGTATCTTCAAAGGAATAACAGAATAATGCCAAACTATGTAGTGTTAATGTCCCTGGATTCTACAAATATGCATATATTAAATATAGGCCTAAGGGGGGGGGGGCAGAACTGAGTAATTCAGTCTTGTAGTTAATTGGGTTGTTTGTATGAATTAATGGTAATAATAGGTATCAATAATATCAACTGGATTTAATTACTGTATTTTGAACCCTATCCTAATTTTAAATGAACTTGCCTTATGGAACAGCTTTAGCAATTGTGTGGAATGATAATGCATGTAACAAGAATTTTATAAATAGATGCACTTGAGATTACATCCAGGTGTAACATCTGTTATCTGGAAGATGTTTTTCATTGACATCCAAAATCAGGATGTTGGCGTCTCCTTCCCAATGTTGTTCCACGGCTGCGTTATCTGAATGGTTAAGGGGTGCTTGCCCTTAACATCAAGGCCAACTATCTGTCCTGTGCTAGACTCGTTTTACAAAGGACCCATTTGATAGTGTCTTGGTGCTCCCCTTCCCCCATTTTTTCCAGCTCCTCCTTTGGCCATTTGGACACTGAGGTAGCCTTTGATGTTTTATTTCTTTTCAAACACTCACATTCCTCATTCATTCACTCCATCCAAAACTACATAATTGCTTCACAAAGGTAAAGGAATATAATTGCCTGTGTAAGGTATGAAACCTAATTTTAATACAAAACTTCTGAGAGTACAAACTTTTAATAATTTATCAATGAGCTGCATTTTGTTTATTTATAAAGAAAAAGTGGTAAATAGATACTGTATTTATTGAATGCTTGGGAATCTCAAAAGTATTCTCATTTTTCAAGTTCAGAATTGATTTAATTGATCGGGCACATTATCGAAACAAATCTTTATAGTTCTATAACTCTCCTTGAAATTGCAAAACATGCTTTCAGTAGAGCTGTTGGCATATCTTATTTGTGGGGTTTTTTTTTTTGCATAGTCCTTATGTGAATTAAGATTAATTAGAGCAGAGTTTAATGTAGACCTCATTTTTTTGAGAGCCAAAGAATGGCAATTACTATAAGCTTAATTACTATAAGCTTTATCATTCTGCTCAGTTCTGTATGAAGTGCTGTAATGTATCTGTGACACTACAGAAGTCTAAAATAGACAAAAATATTCAGCATGAATCTGGTCTGATACAAACTTTTTAAACATGTCAAACCTTGTAACCTCTATACTAGGAAATTATTTTGAAATAACTGAATCCAAAATAATAACTCCCGAAATAACAAAATTGAAATAAGCATTATTCCCCAAGGAAAGCAGAATTAGAGATTTCAAAATAACCAGTCCATTATTTCAAAATAATGGGCTTGGTAGTATGGATGCTCTGTTTATTATTTCAAAATAAGGGGGTCATTTCGAAATAACTCCCTGGTGTAGACAGGGCTAAGTTAACAGTGTGTAATTGTACACTGGTCTCCACATAAAATAGCTGTAGGTTGTTTCAACAATTTGATGATCCAGAAAAAAGCTGCTTTCTCCAAAGTTTTCATGTGGTTTTGCATTTTTGCTTAGGCTAGATAACCACTCACATTTCCATTCCTTCCTTAGCTTCCAAACATCTATTCTCTTCCTTCAATTTCACTCCTCAATGTCCTCCTATATCCTCTTCAGTGTTCTCGCAGCCCATAATATTGACCCATAATATTGCCTAAAATCCCTGTTAATATGTCTAAACATCAGTTTATATGTCTAAGTATAAACTTAGACATCAGTTCATATGTCTAAGTTAATATGTCTAAACATCTGTGTCCCCTGAACTAGTCTTCATCCTTTAGAAATTCCACTGTTTATTAATTGTTAACAGTTATGATACAATCAGTTATCAATAATTTATCAGTAATCAAGAACCAATTAATAATTCATAGGAGTTTTAATTGTGATTATACATTCAGTGAGTAATCTTCCCTTGTTCAGATTTCCTTAACAACTGGTCTTGAATAAGTTGGCTTTTATGAGTTAATAAGAGAGCACATAAAGAGAGAAGCATGGCGTTACCAACAGCTGTGGAAGACCTCTCCTGTAGAAAGACTCCTATCTCTACTCCGGTTATGCTCTTACTTCCCTTATGAGTTAGACCATCAATTCTACCATCATTCTTACCATGGTCTATTTCCTCTCTCTTGTACATATTTCTCATCTTTAAATTAGTTCCAAGGTACCCTTTTCCTTTGCATTTTTCCAGCTATTTCAACACTTCAGCATTTGGTATCTATCTATCTATCTATCACAACAAAGTCTTATTAATCCATGAATCCATTAACTCTGAACCCATTTTGATTTATTTTGATAGCAGTTTTCATATATATTATATTACATGTGAAAACTGCTATCAAAATAGATCAAAATGGATTTCGGGTTACCTGACAGTAATTTTTCATTCTTTGTTAGACATCTTTATCTTAATTGGAAAGCATCATGGAAGTATTGCTCCCATGCAAGCTTTAAAATCTTTCTCAACCTATCTTAGATGTCAACAGACTCTCTGTTTTGCTACTATGAGATTATTTTATGGAAACACCTTTTTTAAAATATGCATACAGCTTATAATTTTAAACAATTATTTAAAAAGGTGTTGTACAATACATTCCAGCATAGAGCATAGGTAATATGGCATTCTAAACACTTGGATTTGACCTTTAGTTGATTAACCAGATATGTTAAGCTACAAAAACAATATAATGACAATCTGGATCACCTAGCACCATTAGAGCTGCAAAGGTCACACCTACTGAGGCATGTGTTAATAGAATGTCAACATCTCCCTCACAGAGCAAGGGAAGAAGAGTTTCTTTGGCTTTTCTGTCACTATTTCTTCTTTGTATGAAATGTATATCCTTTACTTTAATAAGAGTTTTAGCCTCAATGTTTAAGAATTAATGTGTACATCTGGTAATTCCTTCAGGTAATTCCTCCTGTAATTCCATTCTTGTAATTCCTCCTGGTGGTTAGATTTGCAATTCACTATATAGTTGGCATGAAGAACTGGAATTGAAGTTCCCATTTTTCTCATTAAGATTTATTCCTGGGTGTGAATTTGTTTTAGAAATGGTGATGCTACATGTAAGGTTTTGCAGTAGGTAACAGTGCAGTATTTTCTTCCCTGTCATTGGATAGTCTTCTTGTTTAGTCTTATTAAGCACAAGGTTGTGGACAGCTTATGTGTGTCATCTAAGTGGGGCCGCGGCTGCATGTCCACATGCTGGAATTGTGGTATTAAACATTGCACTTGCACACACATTGATATCCCTGAATGAAATAACAAACTGCATTTGGGAGATTTTGTGACTGTCTCTCTTTGGCACTCCATGAATGGTGGCAAGTCAAGACATTCCTTAAAGATGCCATTCTCAAGGTAAGCTACTGAACAGATAGCTGCCAGTTTGTTCAAAGTAGCAATATGGAAGTCTAGCACATGAGTAAATCCACTATGAAACACAAACACACAATGATTCCTAATACTAACACAAATGTATCTTTTTATATGATTTAATAGACGGAAATAGATTTTCATCCTTACCCCCTAGAAATGTGCCATGTACAATACCATTTGAGAATCTGCTCATACTTTATAATATCAAGAACTTAGATTTGCCCAATGTCTTCAAGGGTTTTGACTATGTGATTAACACACAACTTCCATAAGGAGAGTAAACAATTGTCCTGCTAACATGGCAAGCTTTAACTCCTTGTGTGTATATATACTAATCAATCAAGTATATTCATAAATGTGTATATCAATTTCACAAGTATTAAGATAGTAGTTAAAACATTTGTTGGTCAGAATTTTCTCTCAGGAAATTGCAACATCTTTATATTTAATTTTCCATCTAACTGGCATGTAGATTATCAGTATGCATTTGTCATCGTCTTTTTGAAACCTGGGGTATCTGAAAGAGGCAGAGATGGTAAATCTTCTGTGATAGCAAGGTGGACCGGCTCAGAATTTGGAGATCTTATCATGGAGGTAGCTGAGCTGTATGCTGTTTCTGTTATGGATTGTTTGGCCACACTGTCAACAGTTGGAAACATAGGTAGACAAGAATTATGTATAATTTTTAATATTTATCTGTTACATACTTACAACGCTCAGAGGGGTAACTGTGTTTATTCTGTCGTTTTAAAAAATGAGTAGTCCTGTGGCACCTGAGGGTATGCCTACACAGCAGGGCTAAATTCGAATTTAACTATGCAACTTCAGCTACATCAATTGCATAGCTTAAGTCGAAAAAGCATAACTCGGCTTTAGGCGCTGTCTACACAGCTGGAAGTGGTGTACTACTTGTGAAATGAGGTTACCGTGAATTGGAGTAACAAGTCCTCCAGCTTAATATTATTTCATAATAAAGGCTTGTAGTATAGACATGCTCTTTGTTATTTTGGAACATCAGTTATTCTGAAATAACACTGCTGTGTAGATGAACACCATGAGAATAAAAATATATATGGGATCATGAACTTCTGTGGGTAAGACCCACCTCATCAGATGAATCTTACCTATGAAAGCTCATGTTCCTATATATTTTTGTTCGTTTTTAAGATGTCACAGGAGTATTCCTTGTTTTTGAACCTACAACTGTACTATTAGAATATAATAAAGGTGCAAAGAAGCTTTTAAAAAGAAAAAAACTATTACCTTAATCATATTATTTTGCACTCATGTTGAACCTTCTCCCTAGCTTTCTTTCTTTGAACAAAGAAAGATAATGAGAGTGGGAATTTCTTAGTATACATTTGGTGACATTTGAAAAATAATGGAATTGATCTTATAATCATTTGGCAGTGGTTATGACTATCATTATAATGGAATGATATGGTAAACCTAAAAACTATAATTGAGCATTTAAAATTTATTTTTGTTTCAAAAAATAAAAACAAAAATGAAGTCATAAGATACAACCCAAACAGATAACACGACTTTTAATCAAGAGATATAGGCCCAGAATTATTGTTTGAACATGTAAAATTATGCATTAAAAGCTTAAAATCCATCAACAACAATGAAACAAAACAAATCAAATAATAATTAGGCTACCTATTACTCTTTCTTTTAATTTTAACTGGAATTTTAAAGAAAACTAATTTGAGGTAATTTATATTTATGATATTAAAAATCATGTTCTAATAAGAGACTAAGTTTTAATAGTTATGCTGAAATTATAAACAAAGATAGCATCGTGTTGGTTGGCAACCGTGTTTTTAAAATGAGCTTTAATTTTTTTAAACTTTTGAATTCCTAAACTTAAAATAATTATTTCAATTGATTCTATAGCAGCAATGACCAATAAGAGACTCTTATTCGAAACTGTCCATCTTTAAACAGGTTGATATCTCACAAAACCTGATTTGAGTTAATAACTGTGCTTTAGCTGGATTATGCTTTAATCCTGCTTTTGAAGTAATTCAAGTGGAGTTTAAGTGACGATAGCAAGACAAAAGTTATTGTCTTATTGTCCATATGATGAAAACACACATGCATGCAAACACAAGCCCCTAAACAACAAGCAGATGGTTTAGAACGTATCACAAGTTCTTTGTTTACTTATGGAAAATGGATAAAAGTCCTAAGGGAGACAGGTGTAGATATATTGCTGACATTCAAAACTGAAAACAATTTATGATGACAAAATATAAAGGAATTGATTAAAACAATTTCACATATATGGGATGGAAAAAGCACTGAGGATCATTGTTAAATGTTTAAATAAACTGGGTGTGATGGTCATTATAGGAAAACATTATATCAAACATTTTCTGGTTTAATTTTTGATAATCTATAGTGACCTGCCACAAGACATTCAGCTTTCTCATTGGCCAAACTGGATAATTATTGATTGAAGTAGTGATGTGAAGGACATCCTTCTATATGAAGGAGTTTGACTTCTTCCACAAGTGGCTTAGTCTCTGATCATAGTAACTGTGACTGCCTTTTTTCCCTATTCATGTTTGTACTGAATACAAGCCGAGCCACTTGTTTCAGCCAGTGGTTGCACAATATTCCAAAAAGTATAAGTTTCATGAAGGTCTGACAAACCACACCAGGTAGTCTCTTTAACTATCACAGTGGAATGGGAATCAGGAATTTCTATAGAATGATTTGCCAAAGAATAATCAATTACTGCGTATAAGACAGTAAGGTAAATGTACTATGTACCCTTGTCAAAACATAATGTCGGATCCCAGATGTGATTCCAATAAATGGTTGAGCAAAAATGTAAAGTTTATACATTGATATTATTGTTACAGATAACATTAAGAAAAGTAAAGGAAATGTGGTGATTTGTAAAAGTTTAAAAAAGCTAAGGATTTTTGTGAAAAGAGGGGGAGAGGAGTAACCATTTAAATTTATATTAATGCATGCATTATCTGTTAACATTAATCCAGTTACCTAAAAATAATAATTTACTTACCAATAAGCAATCAAAATACATTTTTTCTCACTAAGATATGTATTTCAATTTATGTAACCTTTCGGGGGGGGGGGTCTTCCTCTTACTTTCCAACCTTTGTTTTATTCTATTTTCATTTACTAATTTACTTTTGACATTTGTATTATGTATAGATTTCTTCAGAGAAATGTTAAACTCTATAAGAACACTGATGTACTTAAAGGGACATCTGCTTTGAATGCGCATATTAATTACTAAATAACACATCTTATTTTTCATTATATCAAATTTTCGATTAACAATAATTTTGCTGGTATGTTCTTTCTTTTTTTTTTTTTTTCACCCTCAGGATGCCAGGAAGACACGTTTTTAAAATCATGGGTTTTAGCTCCTGATTAAAGTTATTTGCCATTTGCTGTTTTCTGGTTTTTTAAAATATATTATTTTGACCTCAAAATCACACACGGGAATAACAACCCCAAAACATAGAAACAAATAATGACAATGCTTTACTATAGTGAATTATTTTAATATTATTTTATTTTGCAGAGTTTAATTTCTCATTTCTACAATTTTTCAACTCTTTTTAATTATAAAAACAAAGATATTCCTATTGGAAACTTTTGAAAACCAATGAATTTTATGCTAAAATTTTAGGTATTCCCCTCTCTGTATAAACAGGGGATATTCATTTAGAAGCTTAAAATCTTTCACAATTACACAAGTCCACTGCGTCTCCTTTTAAGTATTCTGCTTAAAATTTAGATTATTGTAGCTAGTAAATCTATTTCAAAATAGATTATTTCAAAATTTGGTGCATCTACACAGCGCCAAATTTTGAAATAATGCGCTATTTCGAGACATTCCTTAACCCTCATGAACGAGGGTTCCTGGGATGCCAAAATAGCGCACCCGTTATTTTGAAAAATATTTTGAAATAACGGGTGGCTTGTGAAGATGTGGGGGTAGCTATTTTGGGTATCCGGAAATAGCTGTGCAATGTAGATGTACCCTTAGTTGATTCATGGGGTACTCTGTTTGGCCATAATGAATTGATTCTGGGTTTCTCAGTGCTTCTGTACTCTTCCTCCCATTCTTTCTCTTCACTGAATACCTCTGATTTTTTTTTCCCCACATTCCTTTTATCCTTTGGAAGCTATGAACTGATCATATATTTAAACTACTGGAATTATTGAGCTTTGATTTTAACTCTGTGTCCTACTTCTTCTCTGTCTTGATTATTTCATTTCCTTAATCTCATGATCAAAAGCTTTATATACCAAACACTGAACTGCCTTCCCTTTTAACTGTCTCTTCAACCCTTCTTATTTCCTCTGAAACAAACAGGTCAGATTCTTGGAATGCAGCCAGCAAGACTGAATCCCCGCTCCATTTTCAACTTTTTTTTTTCAATTTGTTCAAGAGCTATGGTATATAGCTTTATCCTTTGTTTCTTCTGTTTTTAATTTTCTGCTTATTCTGGTATTATTCTTTACACTATCTCTCCAAATTAGTATTTTGTATAATTTATTCTGTTCGGATACAAGTGTTTCGATAGATAAAAAGGTTCCTGCCCTATACGGTTTGCTGTAACTTGCTATGCACCAGTCTCTACAGTGTTTGACATGATTTCTGGCAGGTAGATCATGATGCCACTCCACCAAAACAGTAAAAAAACCCATCTACTGAGATCCATGTTTGGGTGCAATATGTTGATAACTAATAATAATTTCACCTCCTTTGTATTCCGAATTTATCTAGCTTCAGCTTCCAAATGTAGGATCCAATTATGTTTTTTTCTACTAAATTAAGGAGGTTTCTACTATCAGAAATTGCTCCCCTAGAAGATACTTTAGATCATAATCAAGTCACCTTGACCTTTCTTGGATAAACTGAATGAACTAAGCTTCTTAAATTAGTCGCCATAAAGCATTTTTCCTCTCAAATTTTTCAGCATCCTTTTTGAAATATGGACATCCAAACTAGACACCATATTCCTTCCAACAGTGGTCCCACTAATGCCATAGGTGATGCCACCTCCCTACTCTTTGATATTTCCCTGCTTTATGTATTCCAGGATCACCTTCATCCTTAGACATATCATCACAATGGGAGCTCATGTTCAATTAAATATTTACCATGACCCCTAAAGCCTTTTCCGTGTCATTGCAGTCCTGAAGGCAGTCCCATCTTCTAAGTCTGACATACATTCTTAATCGATTGCAGTTGTTTGTATTAATACATACATAGTTCAAATGTGTCCACCTTATAAGCCAGTCCAAGTTGGATTATATAACTGACCTGTCCCTATTATTTAATTTACTAGTTTTTATCATTTGCACATTTTATCAGCCATGATTTTACGTTTTCTCCACGATAATTGACAATGATATTGAATAACATTGAGCCAAGAACAGATCCTTGTGAGACCCCACTTGAAAATACCCCACCAGATGATTTCACATTTACATTTTTGTTATGAATTAACCAGCTTTTAATCCATTTACTATGACAAATAGTGATTTTTGTGTAATGCCTATATCTTAATCAGATATTAATCTTACATTTTAATCAGAATGTTTTGTGTGGTACAGTCACATTCTTTAAAGAAATCTTAAGTATATTATATCAACACAGTGAACTTTATTAATAATACTTGTGAGTTTATTAAAATAGTTTGACAGGACCTATTTTCTAAAAAATTATGTTGATTTACACTATTTATGTAACCATCCTTCCATCCAATCTGAAAGTGAGCAACAGGGAATGGATCACTTGATTACCTTCTCTGTTCATTCCCTCTGGGGGCACCTGGCATTGGCCAGTGTCAGAAGACAGGATGCTGGGTTAGATGAACCTTTGGGCTGTCCCCGCATGACTGTTGATATGTTTTTATTTTCATTGATTGCATCTCTTATCAGTCTTTTCATAATTAGGCTTGTGATGGATGTCAGGATAATCCATTTAAAGTTACCAGGGTCAGCCCATTTTTGCTGTTGAAATGTTGGCACAACATTAACTTTTTTTGTGTAGTTCTCTGGAGTTTCCCAGCTTTTGCTAATATATTAAAACTAATCATTCAGGAAGCTACTTAAAATTCTTTTGATATTCTTGGGTGCAAATTATACAATCATGGAAATTGAAAAATCAGTTACCTTTAATAGCTTCTGTTTAACATCCTCTCTATTAGTGGTAGAATAAAAATTATTATATTATTGTTGTACGATAGGAATATTATATAGATTAAATGGACAAATTTGGCTTTCCTCTTCGGTTTGGCTTCACATGTTTGTTTTGCAAATATTTTAAGTGCTGTGGTGAAATATACACAATTCTGTATTTGTTTTATATATATGAGATTTCAGTGCCTTCCGCATCTTAATCTGAGCTTTAATACTTTGTCTATATCACGAAGGATAAATCCAATGTAACATTGAATCCAAAATAGTTTTCTTTTTCTTTTTTCTTTTTGTAAATTCCTTGGCATATTCCTCTGCACTTTATCTGTTGTTGTAATGTGTTGCAAAAATACTGTTAAGTTTGTGCTCCCTGGGCTTCAACACATCCTGAAAGAATGACCCTGGGCAATTGAAACATCCTAGGACTATAGCATTTGATGAAGATGAAGTATGCTGAGATTTTAATAGGTTGACAACATTTTATCTAACTGGTGCCTATATGCTTCTTGAAAGCAGAGAAAGCAATTTACCCTCCACTGTGACTATTTATTTACTTGTTAATTGGCTTAGAGTAGTTTTGTACAAGAAACCATTAAATCATAGTTGAATGGAAAGGATACGCATGGTGGGTGAGAGCATCTGTGTTGCTAATTTCTAAGTAAATAAATTACACCTATTCAAACACTTCAAAGAGCAATTTAAAGCAACAATTATATTCTAGGTCAGTGATTTTTATAAGTTCTGCATAACTTAGATGATTCTGATTAACAAAGCATTATTCATTTATTCATGTTTGTCTCAAAATACATGCTGTTGACAGTGAGACTGAAAGTGAATTTTGCCTTCAGAAGAACAAATATAGCTGTTGTTGGAAAAATCTTCTCAGCATCAATCTGTCTAATCTTGAAATATGTAAGAGATCAGGTACAGTCATATAAATGTAATATTGGTAAAGGAAATTTTGTCCCCTCCAAAGAAAAAGAAATGTCAGTCTTAATGCACATCTCAAACTACCTGGACATTTTTAGTTTTCATACTACTGTATTTATATTGATACTATCCATTGCAGGTACTATTCAGAACTTGGGTAAGGTTTTTTTCATTATTTTATCAAGTACATCTTAACAAGCCATTGCCAAAGCCACAGGATACAATCGGGCAGGCTTATATTAAAAATAAGACTTCAGACACAGCTTTCAGCATAAATATTAAAAGTATCTGTATTGTGGTAAGTAGAACTTCCCATTTCCTAAGCTTCTAGTATTGGTTTTAACTTTGTGCACAATATCTTGTCACAGTGAAAATGAAATCTCAAACTTGAGGGAATGCAGCAGCACTCTGAGTCCCAATCTTTCTGCAGTTCAGCTATATGGGAAGTAATTAAGACAGTTAGGTTCCTGTTGTCCATTCAATATCAGTGGGAGGCGGACACCTAATTTACTTATGTAACTTTGAAACTCTCACCCCCACAGCCTCCCACATGTGCATCTTCCTCTTGTATTGAAACTGACCCCATGGTACATGCAAATAAATACTTATCTATTAATAAATTGCACTGGAGTCCTCTCCCTCATCTGCTAACTTTGTAGCTCAACAAATAACAAGCTTCTACTATGCATGTTGCAACAAAATTCTGATGCACCTACTACATACACTAGCCACACTCAATTCCTGTACTTTGGCACTTAAAATAGAAGGAAGGACGCCAGAGAAAAGATTTTATGGAAAAGGGCAATGGTCCGTGCTTCCACTATAGCTGGTATATATTTACGTTGCAAGAAAATTGTCCACTATCTTGCTGTAAAAGGCAGGAAATACTATGCCATTCAATTACCTGTTGATCTTGTTATTAATATGATATCCTTCAAAATAGCCTTGGGTCAACTTGCTAAACAAAAATTTGAATCTGATTATGCTATTTAATTTAATTGTATATCTATGCTGTTTCTAGAACACCTAAAAACATGTTCAAATAATGTTATTCCTTTAAAATGAATCATTATCTGGATCTGTATTGACTTGCATAGGTTGCAGTTTGTAGACAGTCCGTAGATATTATTTAAAAATAAATTGCCATGCATTTCACTTGCTCTTAAAATGCCAAAATCCAGAACCAAATTCCAAACACTAAACCAAAATTCAGAATGAATTCTAAGAAGGTATTGACCAATAATGAAATAAAGAAACTTTTCAAATCTATCCCAGATAAGTAATGAGCAGAAGGCATTCACATCTGTATGTTATGCAGTAGACTAGCAAGAGTTACTGCTCCCAGTACATTTCTTAATGAAAATTCCACAACAAACACAGTAATTTCAATTGCTGACCTCATTGACACTGACAGTGTTAGCAGCACCATGGCCAAAAACTAAACAAGAATGAAAATAATTAATTTGGGGCAAGTTGTAGGGCCTGGGTTATACTGCAGATCAGACAAGATGAACAAAGTGAGACCTTCATAGATTCAATTAAAAAAACAAAAACCTTGGCTGAACTATAAATTCTTCATGTATTTCTATACCTCTTAGAAGTGATCTATTACTAAATAAATAACAAACAATGTTGATTCAAACTTTTGAGGTACTGGATTCTTTCATAACTGCCATATTGATCAAAGAGAAAGGAAACAGAGTGCTATGACATAAGTGTTCACAGAATCATAGGGCTGGAAGAGACCTCAGGAGGTCATTGAGTCCAGGACCAATCCCAAGTAAATCATCCCAGCCAGGGCTTTATCAAGCCGAGACTTAAAAACCTCAAGGGATGGAGATTCCACCACCTCCCTGGGTAACCCATTCCAGTACTTCACCACCCTCCTAGTGAAATAGTTTTTCCTAATATCCAACATAGACCTCCCCCACTGTAACTTGAGACCATTGCTCCTTCTTCTGCTATCTGTCACTACTGAGAATAGCCTCTCTCCATCCTCTTTGGAACCTCCCTTCAGAAAGTTGAAGGCTGCTATCAAATCTCCCCTCACTCTTCTCTTCTGCAAACTAAATAAGCCAAATTCTCTTAGCCTCTCCTCGAAGGTCATGTGCTCCAGCCCCTTAATCATTCTGGTTGCCCTCTGCTGAACCCTCTCCAATGAGTCCACATCCTTTCTATAGTGTGTGTGTGGGGGGGGAGGGGCAGAACTGGATGCAGTACTCCAGAGGTGGCCTCAACAGGGCCAAATAAAGGGGAATAATCTATAGATCTGCTGTCAATGCTCCTCATAATGCAACCTAATATTCCATTCATCTTCTTGGCTACAAGGGCACACTGTTGACTCATATCCAGCTTCTAATCCACTGTAATCCCCAGGTCCTTTTCTACCAAACTGCTATTTAGCTAGTCGGTCCTTAGCCTATAAAAATGCTTGGGATTCTTTCGTCCCAAGTGCAGGACTCTACACTTGTCCTTGTTGAACCTCATCAGATTTCTTTTGGCCCAATCCTCTAATGCGTCTAGGTCACTCTGGACCCAGTCTCTGCCCTCCAACATATCTACCTCTCCCACTAATTTAGTGTCATCCACAAACTTGCTGAGGGTGCAATCCATCCCCTCATCCAGGTCATTAATAAAGATGTTGAACAAAACTGGCCCTAGAACAATCCTTGGGATACTCCGCTTGAAACCGACTGCCAACCTCACATCGAGCCATTTGATCACTACCCATTGGGCCACACAAACTAGCCATTTTTTATCACCCTTACAGTCCATTTATCAATCCATACTTCCTTAACTTGCTGGCAAGAATATTGTGGGAGACCGTATCAAAAGCTTTGCTAAAGTCAAGATATATCATATCCACTGACTTTCCCATGTTGACAGAGACAGTTACCTCATCATAGAAGCTAATCAGATTGGTCAGGCATGACTTCCCCTTCATGAATTCATGTTGACTATTCCTGATCGCTTTCCCCTCTTCCAAGTGCTTCACAATGGATTTCTTGAAGATCCCCTCCATGGTTTTTTCGGGGACTGAGGTAAGGCTGACCAGTCTGTAGTTCCCTGCATTGTCCTTCTTCCCTTTCTTAAAGATGGGCACTACATTTGCCTTTTTCCAATCATCCGGGATCTCTCGCAATCTCCATGAGTTTTCAAAGATAATGGCCAAAGGCTTTGCAATGACATTTGCCAACTCCCTCAGTACCCTCGAATGCATTAAATCCGGACCTATGGATTTGTGTATGTCTAGCTCTTCTACATAGTTCTTAACCTGTTCTTTTTCCAGTAAGGGTTGCTCATCTTCCCATACTGTGTTGCCTAGTTCAGTAGTCTGGGAGCTGAGCTTGTCTGTGAAGACAAAGGCAAAGAAAGCATTGAATACTTCAGGTTTTCTCACACCATCTGTCACTAGATTACCTCCCTCACCCAGTAAGGGCCCCACACCCTCTCTGAGCACTCTTATTGCTGTTTATAAAGAGGAAGCAGAGAAATGCTTGGGAAATTTTCATATATTCAAATCTGTGGGGCACGTCTACACTGCACACATTTCAGAATAAGCTATTCTGGAAGTAATACTCTGAAATAGCTTATTTCGAAGTAGTGCATGGAAGCCTCAAAATTAGTCTGAGGCAGGTTCCCCTAATGTAGACATGCTACCTCAATTTAGAGCCCCAGGAGGCACTGGGGTGTAATTACTTTGAATGGCCCTGGGGAGGAGCTGTGTCGAAATAGCAGCAGTGGAGCATCCACACTACAGCTATTTTGAAAAGCAATTTTGGAAGAAGGGTTATTCCTCATGGAATGAGGTTTGCAGAAGTCAGTATAAGTCAGCTGTTATTGTGAATTTATTTTGAAATCATAGAATTGTTGCGTAGATGCTTGCATTGTAATTTCAAAATAACGCTTCCGTGTAGAAGCACCCTAAGCGTGCCTGTAACAGGGTGCACTCTTTTCTTGCAAGTGTCCCCTGGCTGAGTGCATGTGCCTATACTCTATTGACTGTTTAGCTATGTCTGCATTACAGGCTTCTTGGGCAAGAAGCTTTTTGCGGAAGAGATCTTCCGCAAAAACTACTTGTGCAAGAGTGCGTCCACTGCAAAAGCACATTGAAAAAGCAATGCACTTTTGCACAAGAGAGCGTCCAGACTACATAGATGCTCCCTTGAAAGGAAACTCTGATTGCTATTTACAGAATAGCCACCAGGGCAACTGTGCTTTTTTCGATTGCCTCTTTTTGCACACAAAAATCCTGTTCCCTGTCCATGCACATCTTGGAGGAGGAGGAATACCTACACCGGAAAAAAACCTCTGTTCTTTTGTTTTACTTGTGCAAAAATGTGCTTGAGGTGTGGATGCTCCATGAGGTTTTGCGCAAAAACTCTGTAGTGTAGATCTAGCTTTGGTGACCTAATCACACAGTCTGTATGTGAAAATAAAGTAAGGCAAACCTTTTTCTGAGACACTGGTCCAACAGGGAGACATTGTAATGTCTCTCTGTGTTTGTCCCCACTTTGGAATAAAGTGGTGTCCCAGAGCTCCTTCCCTGGAGGCAACATCTTTGCCCTCTCTGACCCCAGCACTTCAGCTGGATCACTAAAGTTCAATTTCCCCCCTCTGGAGTTATCCACGCTCTCGGTCCCTTCCCCTCAGTAGCTAATGGGAGTTGGGGGGGAAGAGGGACCCAGGGTCACCCTCTGCTCCAGGTCCCGACCTGGACCCTACAGGTAGCAGTACCTGCAATTTCTTTTTACATAGCTATATTGCTGCTATAACACACTTCCCCATACCCACAGAAACTTCTTCTCCCTTATTTTAGGATCTTGTCCTGTTTGAGTACAGCAGCCAGGCCAGAGCACCCTCTGCTTTCCTGAAGCTCCAATAAAATACAAAACTAACTTTGACCCAGTAGCTCTCCCAATAGCTTACTGGACCATGATTGGTTGCTTCCCAAACAGCTACTCTAGGCAAATCAGAGGACCTTTCTTACTGCCCTTTTCTGAACAGAGTGCGGCAGGATCACTAGGCCTCAAGCAGCACCAAGTCTGCCTCCTCATTGTTTCCCACTATCCCAAAGATTAATAGATAGTAAAAAAATAAGAAAGATCCCCATTTGGTTAGTTGCATACAGAGCCTTTCATCAGATTTTTTGAAGATAAATATGGGGGCATTTTTTTTGCAAATGACAGACCTTTTTCTACTATGAAAAAAATATATCTAATGATTAATTTCAGCGAGGTGTAAATGAACAACCTCCTAGGCCTCCACCCTAAATAATAAATCTAACACAAATAAACCCCCTTCCAAATAACTCATTCATTAACTTGTGCAAAAATGTGTACATTTCCTTCGAGGGGAAAAATTGTTAATTTGAGGTAATTTTGAATAATTATACCTTCTACCTTGTGTCTAGTACTTTAAGGGAAGCACAATTTTGTAGTTAGGCAGAACTCTAATCATAACACAAACTCCCTAGGCTTGCATCCCAATTATTATATATCATTAATTCACAATGGAACAACACTGTCATGCAATATGAATTTGAATGAAAATTTTTCTCCCATCATAATTTCACACTGTAATGCCAGCAAGATAGACTCATAATGGGCTCCCTGCAGGCATGTATAGAAATCATTTTGTCATGGTAATCTCACCTTATAACAGCATAGCAAGCAGTTGGTCCCCATGGTCTTGCACTGAAACTGTCATGTCACTGTTAAAATTCTCTGTTCCTGGAGATAGAAATGGTACATCTTGAATACAGAGAAAAATAACTATCTTACCTATGCTCTGTAGTTCCCTAAAAGCAGAAGACTTTGATATTTATGAGTTAGTAATTCTGCTGCTTCTAAAGCAATTGATACTGATTAGCCATTTCCCTTTACTTTATTACACTTCTTGAAGTAATCAGAATGGGCTAAACCCACAGAGGGACTTAAGCGCTAAAATGCTCCATTTTGGAACACCTAATGTTTAGGTGCCCAGAGACCACAAAGGAAAGGTCCCACATTATCTGCCTAAATCATTCCTAGGGTAAGCTGGGTGCCTTAGAATGGAATCTTAAGAAGCCATCAAGCTGGGTACAAAGCTGCATATCTCAGATAGTAGGAAATGCTGTGAAGGGGGAGGGGTGAAGCTTAGATACTCTAAGCTGGAATTAGGTAAGGCATTTTCTTCCATTTGGGATTCATAGCCATGAATCCTTCCAAGTATCCGGCCTTTCTTACAAAAAAAAAAAAAGGAGGATGAGGTGGTGCCCCCAACATATGCAATAGCCCCCAACATATGCAATAGCCCAGTGATCAGAGTACTCACTGGGAGATACTTAGAGAGGTCTTCTAGTCCATCCTAAGGCAGGTTGAAGTATTCCTAGGTCATCCCTGACAGGTATTTGTCTAGCCTCCTCTTTAAAAACCACAAGTGAGTAGGCTTCCACTTTATTGGAATTACTGCGAAGAAGATTTCTCTAATATCTCACCTAAATCTCCTTGCTGCAGAAGTAGTAAATATATTAGTTAGGCCTTCGATACAGTTGTGCGTGATCTTGTCATTAACAAACTAGAAAATACAATCTAGATGGAGATGGCATAAGGTTGGTATATAACTAGTTGGATAAACATTCATAGGGAGTAGTTATCAATGGTTCACAATTGTGCAAGAATGGCATAGCAAGTGGGGTTCCTCAAAAATCAATTCTGCGTCCAGTTTGGTTCAATACTTTCAGCTGTGATTTAGATAAGGATAGAGAATCACTTACGTTTGTGGGAGGAATTGCAAGTGCTTTGGGGGATAGGATGGAAACTGAAAGTGATCTGGACAAATGCAAAATACACCATGTAGCAAGGAACAATGAGTTGCACACATGCAACGTGGGAAATGACTGTATAGGAAGGAGTAATGGGTCATAATGGACCACAGAATAAATGAGAGTCACAAGGTGACACTGTTGTAATAGGATGCAAAAAGCAGACGTCATCCTGGGATGTATTAGCAGGAGTGTTGTAAGCAGAAAAAGAGAAGTAATTCTTCTGTTCTACTCCAGGTGTATTAGGCCTTAGTTGGGAGTATCGTGTCCAGTTCTGCAATTATTATTCTGTGGAGAATAATTTGATAATTATCCTCTTTATTGTGACCCTTAACAGATTTGAAAATTGTTGTTGGGTTCCTCCTTGGTCATCTTTCCTCAAGATTAAATATGCTCAGATCTTCTTTTAATATTTCCTCATAGATCAGGTTTGCTAAACCTCTTAACAATTTTTGTTGCTGTCCTCTTCAATAAAATTTGTCCACACATTTCCTAAAGCATGATGCCCAAACTTGGACAGAATACTCCATCTGAGACCTCACCACTACCTAGGAGAGTGGGATAATTATCTGCTATATCTTAGATACCACGCTCCTGTTAATTCATCCAAAAATGATATCAGTGATCTTTTACAGTGAGATTGCATTGTTGGTTCATATTCAAGATGTGATTGACTGTAGCCCTAGGCATGGACTGTAGCCCTAAGATGTGTGATGGGATGTTGATGGGATGTGACTCCCCAAATACTCTGTGCTGGAGAGGCAACAAGCGCAGGTGAAAACAGGGGGAAGACTACCACCCAGGAATTGGAGTGTCAAGGGGAAGGGGGATGCAAGCCTATCTGCTCCACTGCATCCCAGCTGAGGGCCCCAACAATAGTGGCTCCAGCTGCCACTGGATCAGCAGGGATTCTGACCACAACATGCTGATTCAGTTTACCTCCATTTCCTCAGCCAGACATGGGTCGGCTACCCCAGATTACTTCCCAGTTCCCCTTTCCCAGTTCCCCTAGCAGGCTGTATTCTAGCTCCTTCGAATCTGGAGGGAATAAAGACTCTGGCAGTGTTTCCATCAGCTCAGGATCTGGGGTTGTCAGTGGTCCTGGTGAGATTTCTGGGATCACCAGCAGTCCTGGCCAGTTTTCCTCCTCCTAGCTGAGCCTCCCACCTCAGGAGCTCAGGCAAGGTATCTGGCTTCTTCTGTGTCTGGGGCCCAACTGAGCTCTTAGCTCCAGACTTTATATTTCTGGCCCCTCCCCTCTGCTACCTGGGGACAGGGTTGGATTGTTTTGGCCCTGCCCACTAGGGTGTCTGGGGAGCTCTTCCTCTTCTAGGTCAGAGGGATGCCAAACTGCGTTACTACAAGGAGCTTGGAAGAAGTGGTGGCATGGGGCAGAGCAAGGGCAAGTTGGGGTGGGAAGAGGTAGGATAGGGATGGGGTCTAGTGTGGAGGATGCATTGTACCAGCCCTCTTCCAGGGTAACAGTAGAGAGGGGAGGAGTGATATGGGGGGGAGTCACATGGAGGCTGACCCCCTGTGTCCTTCCTCACAAGTTGCCCCTGGTTCTCAAATCCTCTTCTACAGTACTGCTTCCCAGCCAGTTATTCCCCATTATGTGTTTACACATTTTATTTTTCCTTTCTTTTCTGAATTTCATCATCTTGATTTCAGAAAAAAATTATCTATTTTTTTCAATGTCATGTTGTTATCTTGCCCTCCAAAGTTGTCATCTTAGTTATTACATTAAAATCTGTCTCACCTACTGTTTTCAGATCTCACAATTCCCGGAGAGTTAACTCATTTTGAAATATAACAAAATTTGTCTCAAAAAAGAATCCTCTGGAATTCTATTGGAATACTAACTGGACATACTACATCTGCTACAATGATTATCTAGATATATAGGCTGGTAAACATAACTAATTCAGTATTTTTTTTTTTTTTTACTTTGATTTATAAAAAAAATAAGCACCTTTTATGCTATCTAGATTTAACATAGCTATAATAATTATAATGGTTAGGTAGCTAGGAATGCTGCATATCATATTGATTAATAGCATATCATTATTACCTTGTGCTTCCCTCTTCTCTTTTTTGTGTCCTCTGTTGGCTCATCTTACACTGAGATTTTAAATTGCTAAGGACAACAATAGTCACTTTGTTGTATGATTGTTCAGTAAAAAGCATTGTGGGACTGAGATGTCTAGGTGAAAACTGGAATGCTGCTACTTATAATATAACTATAATATAATTGACTACAATCCCTTTTCTAATAAATACATGCTAGCGATCAAAATCTCTCCCCAGCAGGTATAATAATAAAATCTCATTAATCCCTTCATGGGCCTTTAAGGTTAACCAAGTAGAATCAATCAATCAATCAGCAAATACAAAATTTTGGTCCCAGCACAGGAACCATCCTGAAAATTTAAAAAACAAAACAAACAAACAAAACCCACCCCCATATGGTTTGGTTCCTCCAAATAAGGAGATTTACCACAATTCAAATTGAACTAAAGCAAGTAATAAAGCTGAAAATTTTAAATATGGCTCCTTAAAGAACATGAAGATCTTATTTAATTTCAGTGGCAACTTAAAGTTTAATTCTGAAAAATTCTGGTGAAAATAAAAAGTTTAAGGCATTTTAAGAAGATATAAAACAAGATTTTGAGATCTTACTTATAAAAATTTTCTTGCTGCATTTGAAAGAGCTGCTTAATAAAACCTGTTAAATGTGGGTATGAAACAGATTTGCTTATTTCTCCATGAAGGATGAAGAAAGGAAACATAATAGACTGGTAAGTGGAATGTAAGGAAATAAATGTCACTGCACTGTTACCTACCAGCCATTATCTGCTATGCTTGTAAATCGTCATACAAAATTAGAGGTCATTTTAAATGAATTTTAGACCGCTGGGAGGCATGACCTCCAAATGTAATATCCAAACCATACCAGTATCGTGTAGGGAATGTTTCATGACTTTGTTCCATTCACATGTTCTGTACCAGAGTAACAAATGTTAATAAACTTGCCACATAACAGCAGGGGTGGGTAATAATGTGGTTCACTGGCATTAGTCCCTACTGGCTGCCAGACACTTTATTTACATGAGTATTTGCAGGTACGGCCATTTGAAGCTACAGTTGACCATGGTTCACCATTCCTGACCAATGGGAGCTGCGGGAAGCAGTGACCATGCCATTGGCCAGGAATGGCAAACTGTGGGAGCTGCAAGTGGCTGTATCTGCAGATGCTCACATTAAATAAAGCATCTGGCAGCCTGCTAGGGCTAACCCTGGCAAACTGTGTTTGGCCTGCAGGTCACTTATTGCCCACCTGTCAGCCGGTGGTCAGGGCAGTGAGTGGTGTGTGTGTTATACACCCGAGTCTTCAACTGCTAGGACTGGGGTCCCTTAGCAGCGGGCAACCTGGAGGAGGTTGACGGGCGCCCCAAGAAGTTTACAGGGAGAGCTTATTACACCTCAGATTTTGACTGCAAGGATACACGATCCCTTCGCAGTGGGCAGCCTGGGGAGGCTGAGAGATGCCCCAATGGATCTGTCCCCTGGAAGCGACACGATCCAACGCTCAAGCTCTCCCTATATCTGTCCCTTATGACCGGCTGGAGTTCTTTTTTTAAATTGTGCTTGGTTCTGTTACAGCAACTGAAGGAGTCAGGTCACAGCTTAAACAGTTACTATTTTATTGTTACAGGGTAAACTTAGCTGTTAAGTGCTACTACTGTTTTACAGATAACACAGCCACTACAAAGGACAGGACAGAAATTACACTAATAAGTCACTTACAGGTACCATGAAACCCTTTTGGTTCTCTGAGCTCTTATTAAATGCATGCAAAATAGACACCTAGCAGGTATATATTCTCACCCCTGCGTCTTTCTCTCAATCCCTCAGGAAGAAGTAGGGCGAGGTTGGGCGTCCCACAGACCTCGGGAGACAATCAATACCTGCAGGTGTAGGTGATTGGAGCTCAAATGGGGTGGGCTACTAAACCCTTCTTTATACCCCTTGGGTCACGTAGGCTTCTTCCTGGTCTCAAGTGGCCAATTAGGAAAAATGGCTTTGAATGCCAAGTTTCCCAGGAAGGGTGCAAAGCATAATTCACACGTGGGAAAATGCAGACAATGGGCACCTCTGGTATGTGATGGGCGAAGATTCCTCTCCTGGGACAGTGCAGGCATGTCAATTACTGGTACTAGCCATCAGGGTGGCAGGAGGCCCCGGGTCGTCAGCTAGCCCATTTACTGTCTGGTTTCTGTTTATGGTAGAGTCAGGGACAGGCAGCACACCTGCGTTCCCAGGGCATCAAAGGCTGACTGCCTTTCTCTTGCTCTCTGGGGGCGAGGGGAACAAGATGGGGTTAATGTCTGGCTACACCACCCAATATTGTTATGCAGGGATCAGTAACCACTGACTTTAGTGTCTCCCACTAAAGGTGTTAAAAGCAGCTGACCCCTGTTTATAACCATGTTGAATAATGTTCCTGTCAGGAATGCAGCAGCACTTTTGGAAGAAATAGCAGTAATAAGGTACTAATTTATTTTGTGTAGACAAGTTGGAAACACATTATTGAGATTATGTGTCTGATCATCCTGAGCAAGCCTTAAGGTTTAGAGTTTCATAGTGTTATACTTAAACAAAGCACACAAGATCTTTTATTGGGGAAAAAGCAGTACGCCTCATTTATTGAGAATACAACAGTACCATATGCTTTTCAGGATCTCTCACACACAAACACCATACACACAGTCCTGTCAGATGATGTTATAGTTACCAGTCCAGAGTCTGGATCGATCTAGCGGCCAGCCAGATCGATCACAGAGGGGGAGCCGGGCTTTGTCGGTCGCGATTTGATGCTCTCCTGGAGTTGGTATCAAGATGAACACAAAGTTCCATAGCAAAGCACCCTGCTTTTATAATCCTTTTTCTCTGTTGAAGTCTACGGATTTCGCTGTGCCAGTCTGTGTCCGGTGTGTTATCTTTTTGATGTTAATCATTTCCAAAACATCTCCGAAAAGCTCATCCTGTAATCAATTGTCTTTTGGGGGTGCTCGTTCCACTTTAGAGTAGTCCGTCTGCCAATCTGATCTATCCTTGACCATGGATACGCACTGATGGTTCCTTTGATGCCGACAAGTCTGTCTTTACCCACGCCTCAGCCCTCCTTTCTTGGCCATCTGGCTTTGAGGATAACCTTCGCACTTCTATCTCAAGACATACATAACACTTCCACACACAAATAATTTTTACAAGGCCCTTCAAAGAAAAGCATAAACAACAGTGTCTCATATTGGGCAAAGCAAAAGACATTGTAAATCAAACAATTAAGACTCCAGACTTCAGCATTCCTCTAATCTCATTAACATAGACACAATACCAAAACTCCTCTCTTTACTTACTGAACGCACTAAACTTTAAAACAAAGAAATGTATATTTAACGAAAGGGCTTGATTAATAAAATGTTAAATGTGTTACCTCACATTACTACATTATTAAACCTAAAATACAAATATAATACTCTTACTCCAACAGTAGTAAGATAGTTCTCATATAATTCAACTGTTAAAATCAATGGGTTATAAACTGCTAAAATTTATCTACTCAGCAAAAGAGAAAGAGGACTAGTACACTCTAAAATGACATTATCTGTTTCCAAGTCATCAGTTAATTGGGAAGAAAACAATTGTGATAACAGTGTCCCAACAGATAAAACAAAAGATGGGGTATTTGTTGGTGTCAGTTGCAGACCACCAAATCACACTAGGAAACAGGATGACTTCTTCATTAATCACTTATCCACAGTGTGTGTGTGGACCAGGGGAAGAGGAACCCTGTAGTGATTAATGGGGATGTCAATATGAGTGACATAAGCTGTCAGTTCTAAAACATCCTTGGAATTTTTAAATGTTGCAGGTGACATTTTTCTAAAAAGGGGAATTCTTTATTCGACCCTGTCTTAACAGATAAAGAACTGATCACAGAACCAAAAATGGGAGGTATCTTAAATGCAAGTGATCATGACTTGATCACATTTATAATGTGTAAGGAGAATAAAGTCCAGACCAGTAGTATAATATATTATACTCACATACTGGTTCTTTAGTAGTCCAAAAGATTGACAACAATTAGTATTCATTTCAGCTGAGAGGAAGAATTTAATCATAAAAATGTGAATGTTAACTGTGAATCATGTGAGACTATTTTCTTGGATGCCCACAAAATAACAATCCTACAACTGAGGAAGAAGGATATGATGGTTTAAAAAATTAAATAAATAAAAGAGAGAAACTATTCTGAAGGGCAAGTGAAGATGCTTGTACAATGTGTGTGTCCACATGTACACACATAATATAAAACAAATGAAAAGGGGAAATAAATAGTAATTAATATTAATCAGAAGTTATGGCCTTTGAAAAACTGAAAAGGGAAGCCAAAGGACATAAGAAGGAACCTATGGCCAGGAGACTTAATGACAATAACGAGGAGTATTTTATAAATATATATGTATATATATATAATATATATTTATATAAAGAAACTTGCCAAAGAAAATTGCCAATGATGTTGGTCTAGCACTAGATGGAAATGGCAGCATTATTGATGATAATGAAAAGGTTGAGATGTTAAATAGATATTTCTGTTCTTTTTGGGGGGAGAGGGGAACCATATAATGCAGTCTCATTATATGTTAGTAACAGTTTTCATTCCACCACTGTCTCTGGAGCATGTTACACAGATGCTACTAAGGTCAGCAGGTCGATATAACTTACATCTAAGAGTTAAAAGAACTAGTTGAGGAGCTTGCTGGACCATTGATATTGGATTCTCCCCAACCCCAACACACACGTTAAGCCTTGCAGGACTTTGGAAAGGAAGTTTTGAGAGACTGTAAGACAACTAATTTTGTGCTATTTTATAAAAGGTGTAAATGGAATGACCCAGGCAACTATAAGCCTGTCAGCCTGACATCAATCCTGGGGCAAGAGAATGGAGCTGCTGTTACAGTACTCAATTAATAATAAATTAAGGAAGTGAGTAATGCAAATCAAAGTGAGTTAAAGGAAAATAGATCCTGTCAAAACTAGCTTGATATTTATTATGAAATTACATGTTTGGTCGGTAAAGATAATATTGTTGACATGATACAATTACATTTATGTAAGGCATTTTACTTGGTACTGAACAACATTTTGATTAAAAGAACCATGAAACAATATACTATTAACGTTGCAAATATTAAAAAGATTAAATCCTGGCTGATGGATATGTCTCAAAATATAATGATAACAGGGAATAGTCATGGAGTGGATCTGTTTATAGTGATTTACACTAAGGATCTCTTCTTTATCCCCATGCTATTTAATATTTTTATCAATGACCTGAACAGAAAAATACACTTCGTCATTGATACAATTTTGAGGAAATTGAAAAATCATGAAAAGAACAGGTCGGTGATTTAGAGTGATCTGGATTGCTTGATAAATGGGACGCAAGCAAATAATGTGGATTTTGATATGGTTGAATGAATATATCTGGACCAAAGGATGCAGACCATAGTTATAGGATGGGAGACACAATCCTGGGAAGCTATGACTTTGACAAAATTATGAAGGTTGTGGTAAATAATCAGCTGAACATGAGGTCCCAGTGCAATGCTGAGGCCAAAAAGTCTAATTCAATACTGGGATGCCTGAAGAGAGTGATTATTTTACCTCCGGGTTTGGCCCAGGAGCAACCACTGCTAGAATACTGTGTTCAGTTCCGGGGTTCACAATTCAAGAAGGTGTTTGAGTTGGAGACGATTCAGAGAAGAGTCACAGGAATGATTAAAGGGTTAGAAAAAGTGTGTTTGTAATAATAGACTCAAAAAGCACAATCTATTTAGCGTCAAACAGAAGGTTAAGGAGTGACTTGATTACCATCTATTAGTATCTATATAGAGAACAAATATTTCACAATGGGCTCTTGAGTCTAGCAGAGAGGGATGTAATATGATCCAAGCAAGATAAATTCAGACTGGAAATCACATGTACATTTTAAGGGTGATTTCAATAATTGAACAAAATTGTGATGGATTCCTCATCCCTGGCAATTTTTAATCAAAATTGCATTTTTTTCTAAGGGTACGTCTACACTGCAACACTATTTCAAAATAACTCGTGCTATTCCCAGATAACTTAGGGTATGTCTACACTGCAGAGGTTTTTTTTCAGAAAAACTGCCATTTTTCCAAAAAAACTTCACTTACATCCACATTGAAATTGCATTCTTGAAAATAAAATCGAAAGAACAGAGGGTTTTTTCTGACATCGGTAAATTTCTTTCTACGAGGAAGAAGCCTTTTCCAAAAGAGCTCTTTCGGAAAAAGGCATGTGTAGACAGGGAAGAGGGAGTTCTTTCGAAAGAAGAGGAAAGAGGAAAAAAAGTACAGGTGCCTTGGTTGCCACTCGGTCCATAGTAATCACAGCTTAAATGTGAGATAGCATCCATTCAGTGTGGACGCTATCTTTTGAAAAAGCAGATCGCTTTTTTGTTGCACTTGGGCAGTGTGGATGCTCTCTTTCTGAAGTTTTTTCAGAAGATCTCTTCTAGAAAAGCTTCTTCCAAAAGAAGCCTTCAGTCTTGACATAGCCTCAGTCCGTGTGTACACAGCAGGCAGTTATTCTGAAAGTGTCAAAATACTGTCAAGCTGGAGGACTTCTTGCTCCAACTCCTATAACCCTCATTGTACGAGGAGTGAGGGTACATCTACACTTGCTCCTTATCTCGAGATAGGGATGCAAATGTAGCCGACCGAAATTGCTAATGAAGCGGGGATTTAAATATCATGAGGAGTAATGTTATTTCGAACCAAGGGGTTTGATTCGAACTAACGCGGCCCGGAGCACACTTCCTGGTTCAAATCAGCTGGCGAGCGGAATAGCGCGCGGGCGAGATTATGCTAATGAAGCGTGGGATATTTAAATCCCCGCTTCATTAGCAATTTCGGTCAGCTACATTTGCATCCCTATCTCGAGATAGGGAGCAAGTGTAGACATACCCTGAGAGAAGTTGAAGGAAGACTGCTCTATTTCAAAATAAGTTCTGTGGAGACACTCCCGATTTTGAAATAAGCCATTTCAAAGTTAGATACACAATTTGTGTAGCTTATTTTGAGTTAAGCACTGCAGTGTAGAAGCACCCTAAAAGATATGCTCTGGGAATTATTTTGGACATGTTCTATGGCCTATGTTCCACATGAGGACAAACTAGATGGCAGGATTGAGGGGCATGATAAGGGTCGGGGTCTGACCAGGAGGTTAGGTGCGGGAGCGGTCTGATGGGAGGGCGGTGGGGTTCAGGAGCAGGGGGTGTGTGTGATGTCTGGACAAGGAGGGTGCAGCAGCAGGAAGGGGATCCAGGACCTCTAAGGGCAATGGGGCCACTTATCTCACTGTGCACACCCCACCTCTCCCAAGCACCTCCCCTCGCTGCTCCCATTGGCCACGATTCTGACCAATGGGAGCACTGAGGAAAGCTTCCAGGTGAGTGGTTTCCAGCTAAGGAGAGGGGGAGAATTTGAAGCCACGTCCTCCCCAGAACCCCCCAGTGAGCTAAATCCTGCCCTTGAGACTTGGGGCTCCACGCCGCAATGGAAAGCCGGCACTGCCTTTCCAATGCCTGTGTGTATGATGGGCAAAGGGGGTTCTAAGCCCCCCAGCCAACAACCCACCTGAAAGATGGTTGGGCCACGCTTTGAGACCCACTGCCTTAGAAAAACTGTCTATGAATATTACAAGAAAAAGTCACCTGTAGCTAACAAAATTTATTAAAACATATTAAAATCTATTCAAGTGATATTTTAGATGCTGATCAACTTCAGGAATTTCTCCTTGGGCCTAAAATTCAGGGATGCTGACCATCTGCAGCTCCCATGGACTTCATGTTGGTGTTCAGTATTTCTGTTAATCAGGGGCTCTGAAATTATTATCTGATGCTCAGAAAGGCATTTATTCTTCATAGAAGAGAATTTATGAGAGTATTATTGATAAAGGACCAAAATTAATATTCAGGCCCCAATACAAATATAGATATTATTTCTGAACTATTTGTCATTAGGATTTTGGCTCTGGTCTATACATTTTTATTTTCTAAATGTATGCTTCTTTTTCATATTTTTATGTTTTAAAAACCTTATAGTGGCAGGTAATTTAAACACCATGGCAACTTTTACATCTGAAGAGTGGTGGAGTTTTAATATTTTGTTGGCATATTTAAAATCAGCTAACAAGGTTTAAACAACATTATTTATTTGCAATGTGAGCATTGTTGTTGTGCCTCTCCTGAGCAGTTAGCATACCAAAGTTAGATATATAGTTGTTTAAGAACTTTGGAAGTGAAATTTCCCATCTGGTTATCAGTTTCAGTTGAACTTCAAATGTGAAAGTCAAATTTCTGATATCTATTTTATTTTGCTTCCTCTGGGGTGAATTAAATATTGGTATTTGTGTTTGGTTTTATTTTAAAAGATCAATTTACAAAGAGTTCTGACAAATGATTACAAAACAGGAGAAAACAAAATGCCTATAATAAAATAACATTTCCACATTCTTCTTGTCATCATTTTTTTTTAATATTCTATATGTTTATTCTAGGGGGGAAATTAACTAGAAAACTGCTGTATTCACTTGCAGTTGAGTAAACTTTAGCAGTTACCCCAGCCATAAGTTTTAGGCCCTAAAGATGAGGAATTCAGGAAGGATTTACTAGATTCAGAGCTATAAATTGAACAGTAAACATTGCTTTGAATAGAGCAACAGGTCTGCTGAGCAGCTCAGCTGGAACAGAACTCTTTATGCTGGCATCTGTATTCTTTTCTCAGTGGGAGGTACACAGATGCTGGTCACGCATTCTTAATTTTAATGTGGCTTTACAAAATGCTCTGAAATAATGGCATGCTCTCAAAAAGGCAGCTTATTAAAGCAACAAAAATTCTCAGCTCATTCTATGGCAATTTGTGCTGCAGTCTTGGACTGGCCCTTAGGAAAATTGTGTCTCCTGCACAAGGAAGCTTTATCTCTGTGGTAGTCTGTTCCATTGTTCTCAAACACCTTTAAAAAAGCTGGTCCTCTCATTGCTTCTAAACCATTTCCCAATGCTCTAATGTGTTCTATTAACCCATTCACTAATTTCAAATTTACACTTGTCTTGGCAAAAAAAAAAAAGTGTACTTGTGACATTTCCCAGGAATATCCAGAGTTGTCAGGCACTTCACCCCCACCAGTCCTTAGCGGGAAGTAGTTTTCCTGCCCTCTCCCCTGCTGTTTCTTTCTGAAGTTCATACAAACTTTCATTTTCATTCAGTTCTGCCTGGTGATAGGAAATGGATTGTTTGCAATTTACACTCAATTTACTTGTAAAGAGGTAAATATGTGTGTTCTGTCTGACAGGCAACCTGTTATTTTACCTTTGCTGGGGACCTGTGCCTAGACATAGACTTTAAGGGCATATTTACAGTAAATACAAACATAACCACTTCTAAAACATCAATACATGTTTCATAATGCTATTGATCACCAGTGGAAATACTGGTTTCTATTTGAAATTTCACTTGAGATACTTTAGTAAACTAGAATATACAAACCAGACTCAGGAGATTGCTATAACCCAGTGTTTCTCAATCTGTTTTAATAAAGTATCCCTTTAAATAAAAAAAGAAAAAAGTACCCTCAGCCTTCTCTGCTCTAACCCAATGCCCTCGGCATCCCACAGAGCCAGGCACCCGCAGCCCCCTTCCTGCACTCCCCACTCTAACCCAATGCCCGTCCCCTCCCCCAGAGCCAAGCACCAGAAATTTGGAAACCCTACCTCAGCAGCTTGTCTGCAGGGGGCAAGTGGCCCACCAGTGCCAGGCTCACTGTGTGGGGCCATGCACTCCCACCGCAGCCTGGCGTCCCCCTTGTGTGGCACCCAGGGGCAACTGCCCACCATCACTACATCACTGATGTGTGGGGGGGTGTCCTTTGGAGCAAAGATTATTGTGCCACTTCACCAACTTTTAGCTCCTCTTTGCAGTGCCGTGGGGAAGGGACGATGGGGATGCATTGTACTGAGCAGCTGGCAGGGGTGAGCGTAATGTGCATCTCCAGCTTCAGTCGCCCTCCCCTCTGGAGCACCCCGGGGACACTGCTGGAGAGGAAACAAACTAGGAGAGGCGGCCATGGAAGTGATTTTTTTTTTCTCACTGCCCAAACCCACTTCCCAACTTGGAACTGCCCTAGGTCTTTCTGGAGCAGTCTCTACCGCAGCCATGCACTTTTCCCACCTGCGCTGGGGCGCGTGCACAGAGCGGCTGTTAACGTCCAGGTGCACGGCTCCAAACGTTCAATTTGACAGGCATGTGCCACTCCCTCCCTGATCCCCTTTGCAGGGCAAAATCCTGGACATTTTTTGCCAAATTTCACTTGTGTTGATGTACTCCCTAGACTTCTCTCACGTGCCCCTAATGGTATGCTTCCCCACTGGTTGAGAAACACTGCTATAACCCATGTGCATTTCACGCTGGCCATGTCTAAGCTGAGTGGAAGATTGATGCTGAGGCGGTCGATCTTCCCAGGTTCAATTTAGTGGGTCTAGTATAGACCCGTTAAATTGAACTCAGAGGGCACCTCAGCAGCGTGATGAGTAAGGGAAGCTGACACAAGTGTTTGCTCCTGTTAACCTCCCGTAGTGCTGATGGTGCAGAAACACAATTTATGACTCCAGCTATATAATTAAAGGAGCTGGAGTTGCATATCTTAAGTCACCCTTTCACTATACTGTAGACCAGGCTATTGTGTCCCTTTCCAATTGGTTTTACAGGCACTAATAGGTTACTGAATCACGGAGTTTTGTTGTAGTTGTTGTTTTGGGGTTTTTGGTTTTTCTTTTTCTGAATACATGCAAGTGGGGGTGCTGCACCCACACAAAGGCCCAGTGAAGTCAGTGGTAGTTTGCATGGAAACTGCAATCTGCCCACATACTACCTATTGCAGGATCTGAGCTATAAGTGTTTTTATTAATCTCCTTTTGCCTTCTTTGTATTAACTATATAGACAAGCGACATTAAAAAAACATTATTAGGGCATTGGTCAAGCATTCAAAAGTCAAAATATGTCAGAATTATGAATTTTGAGTCTCCAATTACTTGATACCATAGATTCAAAACCTATGAATACTAAACACAATTTTTCTGTATTGACTGTAGATGTACTTTGATATAGGTGTAGATTTAGACATATGTGTATAGTTTACAGTTTTGATGTTACTTATGATTAATAAAGGGCATTCATTTTAAAATGTGTTCTAAATTCAATGATACAATTTTTCTTCAGTAGTTTGTGCTATAATTCATATCATTCAAGTATTTTGTGCCAAGCAAAAAAATGTAATTCGAATGCCCTTAAAAGAGATTTTTATGCCTATGTATGTTGCTAATAGAAAGCTGATGGAGATACCCGTGATTCTTCTATAATATGAAAATCTGGTTGTGATCAATTTCCTAATAGTTCATATTAGCACTGCATATTATTATCATGCATCTGCACAGATTTAAAAGGTGTAGAAATGCTAAGCAATTCAGTAAAAATGTAGAGTATATTGGCATGGCATAATAAGAGAACCAAACACTAAAAGGTATACAAAACTGAAAATTTCAGTCTAGCATAAATGACTTCCTATTGTTGCGTATTTTAGTGTGATTAGGGGGTAAAAAAAAATCTTTTTCACTGAACTTGTTGTTGACATTTTCTTCATGTAACTGCACCAATTGGAAATAGTGTAGGCTGTTGATCTTCTTGCTAAAAGACTCATAATATTGTAGAATAGATATTACACAACTGTTGTTGTTTAAAACTTTGCCTGATTGTATTTATTTGAATTGTTGTGGTGCCTAATATATGCTAGCAATTTTATAGGAAGTTCTTTGAAATAAAGAATGAATGATCTAGGGTCCCTCTTCAAAAAAGGATTAATGTCCAGAAATAATTCTATGCATATGAATACTTCCACTAAAGTCAATGGGCCAGCTGACTCACAAGTGTTGTTGTTTGTGGGCTAGGGTTAAGTGACCAGGCTGATTTTTAGTCACATTTTAAAAGAAATGTGTGTGTCTGTCTGTCTGTCTCTGTTTAGGTCCCTGTCATACAGTGAATACGTGAGGTGTGGCTCTGCACAGGCCCAACATTTTGTTTACACAATATACACGATAGGCACTGTAGTTATTCTATATGCTTACTTAATTCTTAATGTCTTTACTTTATCTTTTGCTCTTTCATTGCTATTATATCCCTCTGAGTGCAGTTTAACTCACCTACCCTAATTCCTAATTTTTCCTGACACTTTTCTGTCTCCAATGAATATTTATTTTTGTACTACTTTTTAAAAATGTTTTGGCTGGCTACTAAAATTTGGTGTTTATGCTGTTACTAACTCCCGGCTTGTCATTAGTATTATGGTATTTGAATGTATATACTATTGATTTATTACTCTCAGTACACATTATTCTGATGCTGGCAGCCCGGTGCCAGATTATGCCTAGGCCTCAACAGTACACTGACCAATACATGTCTGAAAACTACTCTGGCTCACTTGTGTGTTAGCATTGTTAAAATAGATCTTAAATTTCTTGGGGGTTTAGTGTTTAGGCTTTTTGAAATGTTTTTAGCATGTTGCATAGGGTAATCTCACTTGTAAAATTTATACCCCATTGTCAAAGCTGTTCCCCACTCTGGCATGATGAATGTAGAAGTTGCAAGAGCACTCCAAAACCTTGCCTCTACCGGCTCTGGTACAAAAAGCTTCCCCCACAAAATCCTAATACCCAGATTTTGGGGGACCTGCTGCCATCACCCAAGTAATTCCAAGAAAATCAGGGAAGAGATCATTTAGGAAATCCCCTCTCTAAGGCAAAGCTCTCCCCCCTACCCCAACCTCCATCTTGCTTGGAGTTGGGAAAACAGAGGAAATCCACAGATAACAATGGACTCTGCCCTTGTAACTAGGTACTGAGTCCTAAGGACACAACAATCAACCAATACTGGTTAATTAGGAAAAATAAACTTTTTTTATCAAAACAAAACTACCGTTGCAAGCATAGTAACTTAGCTAGATGGAAAGAGCCACCATTTGATAAATACTCAGGGAAAACCTCTGGGCTGTCATGCTTAGTTACAAAAGAGAAAAAAACACACAAACAAATAGCAAGCTCAGACATGATTTCCAAACCCCCAAGCAAGGAAAACAAGAAACCCTGACGGACTATCTAAACTTTTCCGTACTTACACATTTCAAGAACTCTGTTCTTGGAAAGAGAAGCGTCTCCCATCTCCTTCAATCTCTGGGAGAAACTGCTCTAATCTCAAACAAGGAGAGGGAGAGAGAGAGAGAGAGAGAGAGAGAGAGATTAAGTCCCTCTTTTCCAGTTTGAAATTTCTGTATTGTTATTGGCTGACTGCCTTTACTAGGTACCTGAGTTAACCCCTTAGTCACCAGGTGCTGGTCAGCATTTCTGATTATGAAACCCATATTCTAATCTTATACAGTGTTTGCAAGCTAAACCTTTCAAATTATATAAGTCATCAAACAGGAAAGAAGCATTTACCATTGTAAAATGCTGGCTTCCTACACAAAGTGTTAGGTGCTGGCCACGCAGGCCCATTGAAACCAAATGAGACATTGTAAAATATCAAAGGACAAAAATTATAATTGCTTCTCCCAACACCCATGAAGAGAAGATGTGCATGTGGACTCATTCCATCAGCTTTGTTGCATGTCTGAGATAATTACAGCTGAAGGTTGTTTAATAACAGGTTCAGTTGTGATTATTTAAATCAAATATTAACAATTAGAGATTAGTACAGCACCACACAGAAGAAAATAGATACATTACCATCCTTTATTGTCAAACCAACAGGAAGTTCTGTTTCTCTATACTTCGCTTTATCTGAAGGTATGTGACAAATTTCTTCCCCCCAAAAAAATTCCCAAGCCAGAATCATCATTTAGGGTTTCAAAACAAAATAAATAATCCCTGACGATAAGAATCTGTAACTCTATGCTACTTGGACTTTGAGAGGGAAACATTTTGAAGTATAAACCATGGAACGCTTACTCCTTAGCCTGGATTAGCTTTAGAAGAAATATAGAGTTTGCATATTACAACTGTAATTTGTTTGCATGTATATGTTTATCTGTTTCAACTTTGTAAATAACTCATTAATTAATAAATATTTAGTTAATTTATTATAGGTTATCTACAAGATTTTTTTTGGGGGGGGGGGGGATTAGCATCTAAGGTGCAATTGACCTGGAGTTAGGTGACTTGGGATGTGGAGTAACATGAATATTGTTGTGGGGTTTTTTGGAGTAAGGGACCAGCTAACACAATGGCAAGCTTGCCTGGGTGGCCTGACACACTATTAAGGCTGTTATTGTGCTTGAGGAGTTCACATCTGATATTTGTTTAGTGAAAGCTAAGTTTATCAGAGTTAATTGTTTTGTGCTCTGCTTCTTAGCAGTCATGGTACACCTGCTCTGCAGCCATTCGAGACTACTTGACAATTATAATTATTTTAATTATGCAATATCTATAGTTACTTTCCCTCCCCCAGGTCCAGTGCATGTCACTTCATCTATAAATACACCAATCCACTTAACAAAACAACAAAAACAAATACACTGCAGTAGTTGGCATTTATTAACAGAGTTACCAGGTCCTGAGGTACTATCCACTCCACAGATTATCAAAATTTTTATAGAAACTACCTGCAATTAATAACATGCCAGGAATGATTTGGAACCAGTTGTGATACTCTTCTTCAGATAATGTAACACCTTACTCCTCAAGTACTCACACTGAAGCCAGTGGGTCTATATTCAGAGCAAGATTCTGCTCACAGTGAGGAAGGTGAATAGAATCTCTTAGATGATAAATACATTATTTTCACTGCACACAAATGTAAGATGCTAACTGACCATTCACAGCACAAAAATGGGCACAAAGTATTTGACCAGCTCTACTTTCCATGAAACCTGTAAGAAAGACTGTGATAAAGCTCTGATGATTCACACTCACACTCACACAGTCTAAACAAACAAACAAACATGCTGGATAACTATTTATAGTTACCTTTTCTGCAGACAAAACCATTACTCCTCTCTTCTCAAGGATGCTTTTAATAAAACAAAATAATGATTTTGCTTTGGAGCCAAGATATAAAAAGATGCGATCTACAATCAGAAGAGATCATAGATCATGGCTGGAGGCATGCAGAGTTCAGTATCAAGATAACAAAGGAGTTTTTCACTACACAATCTATGTACAGTAGACTCTGGTATAATCTGTTTTAGTCATAGGATTAGAATCACTGAAACGTCTTTTGAATGATCTGTCTTTGACTATAACATAAAATATTTTTCTACCCCTATATTTTTGCCACAGGGAATACATTGGAAAGTGTTGCCTCTTCATAAAACTATTACTTTGATATAAGGCTTATAAATTCTAGATCACGACTTCAGTTAAATTCATTATAAACTCTCTGGACAAAATTTATATCTGATGTAAAATATGTTAAAAACCAATGGAATTACACCAGGAATCAATTTCTCTACAAAGTATATAATAGGACTCATGTTTTTATACAGAATGTTTACTCCTAAAATTTCCTAAAGTCTAAGAGTGAAATCTTGACCTCACTGAAATCAATAGTAAAACTCCCTGAAATGCAGGCTTGGCACATACGGATTTTATGGGGAAAGGAATCCTCACTAAGACCAGATCCTGTGGCTGTTAAAATAATTTTAAGGTTATAGTTTCCCCGCTGCTCATGTGCTTTTGGTCTGTGGACACAGTTGCAGGTAGCCTCCAGAACTACATATCTGACCAATACTCATTCCCGCTATTCTCCTGGCAAAATCTAAAATACAGCTATATATGGTATCCCTGTATGTGCCCAATGTAGGGACTCTAGCACACAGAGAGTAGCCCCAGTATCAACTTCTCAAATGCTCCCTTCTACCACATTCACAAAGCAACTTTCTAGAAGGTTTCTACATAATTGTTCAGACATGCATCAACACCTATATAATCAGGCTGAACATCACAGTATAGCTATTGTCAGCCAACTGAATGACAGTCCAAGTGCAAGTGAGACTCAGATAATTTTTCTGTCTTCTTTCTTTGTGATAATACTAAATTTTTGTCTTCTAATTCATGATGTGTCCCTTATTATTTGTGAAAGTACAAGATTTTTTATTCTTGTAGAAATATCAGGCAAAGATGACATCAGTCTAACATATGCAATAGTTCTCTTGATCTACTATGACAAATTACTACTGTAATATTAATTTTTTTCATATTAAGAAACTCGTCATTTATTCCAATGGTGAAAATTACTCATAAATAACACAGTTAAGACCATATAAATATAAATATTTTAATTCTGAGGCTTAGGCCTCTTCACTCCCCCAGTTGACATTTGTAGGTAACTATAACAGCAAAGCCCTCCAAACGTTGATCTGACTTAGCAGTGGAATTGTTGCAGTTCCATTGAGAAGGGAGTGTTTAAGTACAGCTGTTGTGTGGAGAAAATCATCCTTTCTCTGGGTGAAGGGCCCTGCATTGGGAAATAGAAGATAAAACAAAGCTCTTCCCAATTTTGCCTCACATTTTTTTTTAAATAATTCACTATGGAAAGGGTGATTCTTCTCTGGAAACTTTTAATTTCTGCCTAAGGAAAATATTGCTTTATCACTCATAAGTAGCTGTATTTTAGTACCTGGAGAAGCAATACACATATGGCTACGTCTACACTGCAGGCTTTTTGCACAGGAACAGCTGTTTTTGCGCAAAAACTTGTGGAGCATCTACACTGGACGCACTTTCTTGCCCAAGTAAATTTACAGTAAAGCGTCAGAAAAGAGGGATTCTTCTGCAAGAGTTATTCCTCTCCCCGTGAGGAATAAGCCCTCTTGTGCAAGAGCTCTTGTGCAAGAAGGCAGTGTGGATGGGCAACAGGCTAAAATGGCCATCACAGCTTTCTTGAGCAAGAAAGCGTCCACACTACCATGGATGCCCTTGTGCAAAAGCACATGGCAATATGGATATGCTCTTGCTCAAGACCTTTTGTGCAAGAATTCTCATGCAAAACAGTTCTTGTGCAAGAAGCCTGCAGAGTAGATGTAGCCGTATATGTTTATCCATATGACAAATTTTCCAAACTGTTGAGCAGTTTGAAATCTTGCAGTAAAAATCCCTGTTTACAAAACATCAGTTATTGGTACTCCTGACATTTTATTCAAATTTTCCTAATGGATAAAGATTATAAAACAAATATATAGAGAGAGGTAAAAGTGTGGAGTGAGCAGTTTTGCTAGTACACCTTTGTCTATTGTCTACAACAGAGGGTTTTGCTAGCACAGCTATGTAAGTTGCAAATGCCAACCATAGCTGTGGTTGGAAAAATCTTGTAGTATGGACCTGACATAACTCTTCAATCATCTCTCAGTAGTAAAATACCATTCCTGTACACAGATAGGTGAGGTTATTTCAAGGGTGAGAAATAAGCAGCCCTGGATCACTGCTTCATGAAGCTCCTATTCACCAGGTACAGTAAAACTCAGCAAACAGAAGCTGCAAGTAGCCATTTCTAGGGATGCTCAGGTAAATAAAGCTTGTGGCGGTCCACCAGCTGTAACGCTGGTGAACCCGCGTCTCGCCTGTGGGCTGCTTATTGGCTACCTCTGGGTTACACAGTTAAATTGAAGTAAAGTACTATTCCATTATTCAGTGTACAGCATCTGTCTCAACCACTCGGAGCTACAGTTTTAATTTTTACAGTTATTCTGCTCTCCTGTGAGTGCTTTCACCAGTTTTCTTTTAAATAATGTTTGCTGATTTTTTTTTCAAATGGGAACATTTCTTTTGGTCCAAGCTTTGACCATACTGTTCCCTTAATGTGGTAAATGTTTCCTCTTTTCATTTATCTGCTCTGACTCTTGTTATATTTGCTATAAAGCTGCCTTGGCTTCTCAAATCAGAACTGCTTCAACTTACAGCTGACCTTTGAAAGTATAATAATTATACATATTTACCTCCTTTAAACTATAAAACTCATGATTATATACACCTTAGAACATCATTAAAGTACTATATATTTAGTTTTTTCAAAGCATAATTTATTATAAAATAATTATATTATATACACACAAGATAAAATTAATTTAGCAATAATTTAATATTTTATTATAGTATTTATAACATACTTTCTTATATCTTTATATACACATGAAACTAATCACACTGTTTTTGGAAATTATTTAATTATGTAAAGCCCTTGTTAGTAGTGTATAGAAATCTCAAACACATAGACACTTTACTTTCTCATTTCTTTTTTATAAGTATTTTTTTTACTAAATTTAAACAGGATGTTAATATTGTATAAATGCATTGGAATTGTGGCTATGTTTATTTAAAAAAATCTTTCTTTGTGTGTACTTGATTTCAGAAGAAAGCAACTTTCTTTGACTTATGTTTTTGAATTACATTTAAATAGCTAATTGATTTTAGAGGAAGAGGTGTCATTTTTTGGCATGTAGATCAGCAATGAATAAACATGATCAAAGCCTATAATGTGATACTGAAAATGAGTAATCTACTTCAGGAGAAACAAATGAAGATAAATACAAATTATTTTGCATTTAAATTGTTTTCTGTCTGCAGGACAAATTCCCTTAAAGTTGTGACAGAAAAAAATACTAGAAATAAAACCTATTACTTTTTTTCTTCAAATCTTCCAGGGTAAATAATGGATGTTGTGTGCAATAAAAGCTTTCTTTAAAAGCATCAATAAAATCTACCTCTCTTCTGCTGTCCCAAATCTAGTGGCCATACTACAGACCACAAAAGGTTACCTGAAGCATTCAGCATGTGTTCAACAACAGTGTGGCATGCTATCTTGTGGGTCCCTGTTATATCAGTGTCCTTCACAATGTATTTATGCCATGACTTTCACACTGAAACAAAATTACTAATTGTCCCAATTTGACTGAGAATGACCCAGGGTACTTCAATTCCTCTTATGAAACTTATTCATGGCCAGTATGCTGGCTACTTGATGTGCTGGCTCCATAACACTCTCCCCACCTGCAATCACTTTACTTCTCTCTGCTCTTCTTCTGCCTTCCCAGGAACCAAAAGGAGCAGAGAGCATGCTGGGAAATTAATCATAGAAGAATGATATTGCCGGACAGCCTCCTTATCTGGGGTGCATCTATACTGTGGCGCTAGCTCGAAATAAGCTATGCAAATTGTGTAGCTTATTTTGAGAGACTATTTTGAAATTTGGCCTTGTCTACACAACGCTGGATTTCGAAATAGTCTGCTCGTCCAACAAATCCCTTAATTCTTGTGGAATGAGTTTTCCTGGGACATCAGAATAGCATGCCCATTATTTCAAATACATTTCAAAATAAGGGGCACATTGTCAAGACGTGGAAAACTCTATTTTGGGATACCAGAAGTATCCTGAAATAGTGCTGCAGTGTAGATGTACCTCTAGATGCAATTGACTACAGGCAAAGCAGCATGAGTCTTTGAAACAATTTGGCCCAGATCTCTGAAGTATTTAGACATTTAATATTGTTGAAGACCTGGGCCTTTGAAATCTGCTGATGAAAAAGTGCTAAGAAGAGCACTATCTCATTTTGTAGTATTGTATTTATTATTCTTCCAAAGGTGACATTGCTGACATAATATATATTCTATCTCTGTAAAGAAGTATTGCTGTTGGTTAGAGATCCTGGAATTAATATTACAAATGATTACGGTCATCATTTTCAAAAGCTTCCACTTTTTATAGTCTTCTTCTTTAATGGACACTTTTGAAAACATGAGCCTACACCATTGCTCTGAAGTTAGGTTGATTAGTCGGAAAGCCCAACCCGTTTACATGTCTCTCGGGATATTCCTATGCTGCAGTTGTACACGTGCAGCTTGCCCATGCCATCTGGCTCACTATCATGAACCTTGCAAGGTAGGAGGTTTCCAGAGCTTGAGATGCAGTCAAACTGAATGTCTACACTGCAGTTCAACAACTTCTTAGCCTGATCCACATGAGCCTGACTCAGCTAGTACAGACTAACCATGGGTGTCCAGTTTCAATGTAGATATACCCAAATGAGACACTCTAAAGGCACATGCCAATTTTAGGACTTGGCCTACACATAAAAGTTAAGTGAACATAACTATGCTGGTCCATATGGAAAAAACACACACCACTGACTACTGTAAACATGGCAACCTAATCTCCTGGGTAGACAGAGTCTGTTCATGAAAAAATTCTTCTGTCAACATAACTAGTTCCATTTAGGGAGGTTATGTTGATGATTGAAAAAAAATCTTTTCTTTTTAGGGTAGACAATTTCTGCACCTCAAGTTTATTCTGGCATAAATACTCTGACAATATAGTCTTGAGACCATATTAGAGTACAAACAAAAGCAACTTTTTGTGTATATAATGTAATGTAATATAATATAAATTTCAAAATGAATTCTAGCCTGCACAGGAAAAGTTATATATGACTATAGCATATACACTTTTTGTCTCAAAATCCTTAAATAGTATTTCATAGAATCATAGAATACTAGGACTGGAAGGGACCTCGAGAGGTCATCGAGTCCAGTCCCCTGCCCTCATGGCAGGACCAAGTACTGTCTAGACCATCCCTGACAGACATTTATCTAACCGACTCTTAAATATCTCCAGAGACGGAGATTCCACAACCTCCCTGGGCAATTTATTCCAGTGTTTAACCACCCTGACAGTTGGAACTTTTTCCTAATGTCCAACCTAAACCTCCCTTGCTGCAATTTAAGCCCCTTGCTTCTTGTTCTATCCTCAGAGCCCAAGATGAACAAGTTTTCTCCCTCCTCCTTATGACACCCTTTTAGATACATGAAAACTGCTATCATGTCCCCCCTCAATCTTCTCTTTTCTAAACTAAACAAACCCAATTTTTTCAGCCTTCCTTCATAGGTCATGTTCACTAGACCTTTAATCATTCTTTTTGCTCTTCTCTGGACCCTCTCCACATCTTTCTTGAAATGAGGTGCCCAGAACTGGACACAATACTCCAACTGAGGCCTAACCAGCGCAGAATAGAGCGGAAGAATGACTTCTTGTGTCTTGCTCACAACACACCTGTTAATGCATCCCAGAATCATGTTCACTTTTTTGGCAATAGCATCACACTGTTGACTCATATTTAGCTTGTGGTCCACTATAACCCCTAGATCCCTGTCTGCCATACTCCTTCCTAGACAGTCGCTTCCCATTCTGTATGTATGAAACGGATTGTTCCTTCCTAAGTGGAGCACTTTGCATTTGTCTTTATTAAATTTCATCCTGTTTACCTCAGACCATTTCTCCAATTTGTCCAGATCATTTTGAATTATGACCCTATCCTCCAAAACAGTTGTAACCCCACCCAGCTTGGTATCATCTGCAAACTTAATAAGCGTACTTTCTATGCCAATATCTAAATCGTTGATGAAGATATTGGAGAGAGCCGGTCCCAAAACAGACCCCTGCAGAACCCCACTTGTTATACCTTTCCAGCAGGATTGAGAACCATTAATAACTATTCTCTGAGTACAGTTATGCAGCCAGTTATGCACCCACCTTATAGTAGCCCCATCTGAGTTGTATTTGCCTAGTTTATTGATAAGAATATCATGTGAGACCGTATCAGACGCCTTACTAAAGTCTAGGTATACCACGTCCACCGTTTCTCCCTTATCCACAAGACTCGTTATCCTATCAAAGAAAGCTATCAGATTGGTTTGACATGATTTGTTCTTTACAAATCCATGCTGGCTGTTCCCTATCACCTTACCACCTTCCAAGTGTTAGCAGATGATTTCCTTAATTACTTGCTCCGTTATCTTCCCTGGCACAGAAGTTAAACTAACTGGTCTGTAGTTTCCTGGGTGGTTCTTATTTCCTTTTTTATAGATGGGCACTATATTTGCCCTTTTCCAGTTTTCTGGAATCTCTCCTGTCTCCCATGATTTTCCAAAGATGATAGCTAGAGTCTCAGATACCTCCTCCATCAGCTCCTTGAGTATTCTATTTCACAAAGTATGAGTTAATTTCTGGATGCTAACTTCTTTGAACTTCTTAAATTTCTGTGGTTTTGCTCTAAATTAAAGACAAAAGAGACGGGTGATTTCTCTAATTTATATTAAGGCACATTACATTTATGCTCACTTTTTTACACTATTGCCAGTATGATACACAAGAGCCATGGTGTAAATGAAACTCAGATCTCAGCCTCAAAATATTTTCTTGCAATTGATCAGAAACATTTTGTGATCATACTGCTTCATCATCTCTGTGGATAGTGTATGCCTATGAGCATTGTGGGAAAACTTTATGGGGATTCACACAAAGAGAACAACTTCAAAAACACAAGTTTTTGTTGTGCCATAGACTGACCAAAATGAATTTTGACTTCTGTTTCCTGTAATACTTCCAGATTAGATGGTAAAATAGTTTGTTTTAGCACTGTCAGAAAAATCTTCTTGCAGTAAGTTCTGTTTGATCTTCACTAGGTGTGAGAGGAGCTCAGTTTAAGCTTGATTATTTCACAGCTTATTCATGTATACCTCATGTTCAAACCTTTCCCTCTATCTTGGGAACACATTGCTGGGCCTACAATTCCTAGAAAATTTGTAAGTTCCTTTCTAGAGCTTTAAGATGATCATTCTGGTGTGTTAAAATCTTCCATGAAAAGAAAATAAAGAAAACAGATGTTCTGACTTGATATGTAATACATCTTGTATAATAACTTCCATCAAACTCTCACATTATTTTGAATACAGCTTTTAAAAAAGAGCATTCCTGAATAGAATGCTTCATTTTTGGGATTCCAGAATAACAATGTGAAGAGGAGGCTCAGGACTGACTAAAAACTGAGTAAATACTTCCATATTTGGCTCTCTAGCTTTAGAATTCTTTAACTATTCTGGTTGATCATATGCCAATGGTTTTAGGACTTTATAATGCTATCTATCATGGTAGTATCTAAGTGCATTCTACATAAAATCAGGAGCAATAATGATCTGGCTTCTGGAGAGGAAGGATGGTCCAGTAGTGAGGGCACTAACCTTGGAATTTGAAGAATTTGGTTGAAATCACTTCTCTGCCACTGATTTTCTGTGTGACCTGGGAGAAGTCTCTTAGGCTATGTCTACACAGCAGTATTATTTCAGAATAACTGACATTATTCCAAAATAACATAAAAATCTACACTACAAGCAGTTATTTCAACATAATGTCAAAATAATGTCAATCTGGAGGACTTCTTACTCGGAAGGAAAGTCAGAGGAAGAGTGCTCTTTCTAAGACTTCCTTCTGTGTAGACAGCACCAAAAGCTGAAATAAGCTATTTCGATTTAAGATATGCAATTGACGTAGCTCAAATTGTGTAGCTTATTTCCGCTTTAGCCCTGCTGTGTAGACGTGCCCTTAGACTCTCTGGGCCTTAGTTCTTTTGTAGAATGAATTTCTAAAATGTAAAAGATGCAGTAAGGGTTAGAAAGACATTTTTAAAAGTGGAAGTTAAATCCTAGTGAGGAAAATTGAAAGGAGCAAAAATCTAGCAAATCTCATATACAAAAATCATTAGAAAGGCCAAAAAGAATTTGAAGAACAGCTAGCCAAAGAATCAAGAAAAAATAGTGTTTTGAGTACATCAGAGGCTGGAAATCTGCAAAACAAAAAAAATGGGTGTGTCATTGGAGGAGGTTTTAGAACAAATTGTTAAACTTAACAGTAATAATTTATGAGGACCAGATGGCATTCACCCAAGAGTTTAAATGTAGTTTGTTACCTATAGTTTAAATCAGCCTCTGCACTCAATGATTGTAAGACAGTAAATGTGAAACCATTTTTTTTTTTAACTTTTCTGGATTTTTTAAAATTTGATTAAAGCAATTCATATTCATAAAATGCATGTGTTTTCAAATCTGCATTTTTCAGTGAAGAAAGTTTCAACTATTTTACTTTTCCCAGCACTGTTGGGCAGGTCAGTAGCAGAGTTGGGAATAGAATTTAGGAGTTCTGAATCTTAATCTAGTGAGCTAAACCCTGTATGGTGTTCCCTCCCATATAGAAGAGGCGTTCTGAGGATAAATAAGTAAAGCTTATGAGGCAGTCAGGTACTTTGTCCATGTAATTATAATAGCTAGATAATGAACTTCATAGAATTTTTCAAGCTGCTTCCTTTTCAGAGTAAACATTCTACTCTGAATGGTAGGGTGTTCGGTTTTGATTCTTCTTTTATTACGTTATACTGAATTTCTTTTTTTTTATAGCCGCTTTATAGAGACTTAATGGGTTTCAGAGGAGCATGTATATTGGATTAAGAAATTTCTAGATGACAAAACAAGCTATTGTGACATTTAAGGAATAAATGTTTTATAAGGATTTGTGAATCCTCACACCTGACTCTGAGATGAATATTCATTTTCATTGAAAGCTTTCCATATGCACATTATACTAATATTACAGCATTCATGATCTACGTTAGATTTTTAAATGTTACATGCAAAATCCAGATTTGTGTGAGCAAATCAAGTGGCTGATTGCACACAGGTGGAATTTTCTGCATAAAGGAGGTGTACAAAACTATTTCTGTGAATTTAACTTTAACAGTCTAATTGCATACAAGTATATCTGGAAAGCTTTCATGAACTTTGGAAAAAAAAAGACTTTTTTAAAAAAAAGTTGTCTTATGTTTGCTATCATATAAACAGCAGTATATAAAATTAAAGCATTTCAAACGTACAATTTATAGACTCTAGAAATTCATCCTTTTAATATAACCAGCTTCATAATAATGAAATTATGGCTTTTGTCTTGCATTTTGAAATGTGTGAATTACAGGCATATAATTATGAGTCATAATCATTTTGCTTTGCATAGGACACCTGGCTTTACTTGCTTTTAAAATACGTCAAAATGAATATTATCACTTTGACCAGACAGATGGGTTGTACTCAATTTTGAAAAATCGGCACCTAAAATAAGCCAGCAAAATATGTGCATGGGGAAACAGGTTAATTATGTGCCCAGAAATAATGCACATGAGAATTCAACTTGAGTTCACTATTCTGGTACTCTGTAAGGGTGAATCTAGACTACAGGGTTTTTTCGAAAAAAGTGGCCTTTTTTCGAAAAAACTTCCCCTGCATCTAGACTGCTGCCGCGTACTGTCGACAATAAATCAAAAGAACGCGGCAGTTTTTTTGACCGCAGAAAACCTCATTTTACGAGGAAGAATGCCTTTTTTCGAAAGTGCTCTTTTGAAAAAAGGTGCTATATAATGCTAACTGTGCTTTTTCGAAAGAGAGCATCCAGACTTCCTGGGTGCTCTCTTTCGAAAAAGTGGCTTGATTTTTCAAAAGTACTGGTTGTAGTCTAGACGCTCTTTTTTCGAAAGAGGCTTTTTCAAAAGTATCTTTTGAAAAAGCCTCTTTTGAAAGAGGCTTGCAGTCTAGACGTAGCCTAAATAGCTAGCTACTTATTATTTTGTTTTTCATCACATGCTACTTTTTTTCCTCTTTTGTACTAGTTTTGATAATACAAACTTATTTAATTTTTGTGAAAACTTTCAAACTCAACAAATACCTGAAAGAAAATCTTCCTAGAAAGTTCTCCACCTTAAAAAAATCAGTGGAATGTAGCAGATCTTTCCGCATGCTCTGAAAAATTACAAGGAATTTCCAGAGAAGCCAGCTGTTGAGTATAAGCTCTGCTTCCATACAAGTATAAAAATTGTCATCATAAACAGCCTGGATGATCTCCGGTTGGGAGGTTGTAGTGACTGAACAGCTATCTTGCAGGCATCCAGGTCCTAATCCATAAACCACTTCCTAGATATAATTACATTTGTTAAAAAAAAAAAACCACCCTAGGCGTTAGCATTTGCAAGGGGAAAATGCAAAGCCTTTTTTATCTCTGATCTTTCCCCACACAAATGGAACTCTTGGTGATAATGATAAAGAGGGCTAGCCTAAGTTTTGTTGGAGTGGGCAGTGAAGTGGATTCTTTGGCAAATGACCTAGTTTTGATTGACTAGTCATAAATATTGTGTGTTCCCATCCTTCTGTTACTATAGGGGAGCTGACACACTGGTGTCTCATTACTCATTACCTTTCTTTTGAAATTATCCTTAAACCTCAAGGTTTTCTTTTGAAATAATCGCATCTAGACAGCGTTTCTTTTTTCAAAATAGGGTATTTCAAAATAGGGCCCGGATGCGATTATGCAAATGAAGTGCAGGAAATTCAAATCCACTCTTCATTTACAATTTCACTCAGCTGCATTTCCATTCCTCTCTCGAAAGAGGAATGCAGTGTAGACATACCCTGAAACAACTAAATGTTTCTAAAACCATGAGGCTTAGCAAACTGTTCTAGGAGTAGGGAGGGCTCTGACTAGAGGAAACATAGGGCCTGATTCTCATCTCTAATTCTAGTGTTTTCATACTGGCATAAGTATTTCCCATCAGCAAAGTTACTCTGATCTAAGGTGCATAAGTGAGAGTAGAAAAAGCTTTATATTTTTACTGTGAATACATTTGAGTAATGTGATTTGGTGTATCATCAGATTTTGAATCTCTCTTGCCTTTGGGAAAGGGAGTTTGCTATACAAAGAGGGAGGCCAGCTGATTAAGAGTAACAAAAGGCTGGGCATTTAAGTAATTGAAGGATCATTGGATCATCATGAAAACGTTGCTGGGTACTCCACTTAAAAGATAAGGGAAAAAAGAGTAGGAATGAGTGTTGTGCTGCTGGGATTTGCATTTGGATCTCTGCTGTTAAACTTCTCATAAATGTTCTTCAAAAGGGGATAGACAATAACTAATCCAAAGCTGACTGCAAAGAGTTACAAAGGGATTCACAAAACTACATGATTTGGGCAACTCAAGGGCACACAGAATTTAGTGTTAAGTGCAAAATAATGCACATGGAAAAATATAATCCTAACTATACAAACAAAAATGATAGGGTCTAAAATACCACTCAAGAAAGAGATCTTGAAATCATTGGGATATTTCTCTGAAAACATCTCTTTAATGTGCAGTGGCAGTATAAAAATGAAAAAAGCTAACAGACTATTGGGAACTATTAGGAAAGGAATAGATAATAAGACAAAATACTATATTGCGTCTGTATAAAGTCATTGTATTCCCACATCTTAAATACCATATGCAGATCTGGTCACCAATTTCAAAAAAGATGTATTGGATTTGGAAAAGGTACAGAAAGGGCAACAGAAATTATTAGGAGTAAGGAAGAGCTTCCATAAGAGGAAAGATTAGCAAGACTGGGACTTTTCAGCTTGGAAACCAAATGACTAAAGGGTAGGGGGATATGTTTGAGGTCTAAAAAATCATGAATGTTATGGAAAAATAGAATAAGGAAATGTAGTTTATTCCTTCACTAACATAACACAAGAAGCTGACCCAATTAAATGTATAGACAGCAGGTTTTTTTAAATATATTTTTTCACAGTCTTCTTGTTGGAACTCTTTGCCAGGAGATGGTGGAAAGGCCCAAACCATAACAGGGTTCCAATAAAAACAAAATATGTTGAGGATAGGTCTACTAGAGAGAGTGGGCAGGGATGGTGTCCGTAGCCTCAGTTTGCCAGAAATTGGGAATGGGCAACAGGGGATTCCTTCTGAAGCACCTGCCATTGGCCACTGATGGAAGACCAGATATAGGGCTAAAAGGTCCATTGGTCTGACAGTATGGCCACTCTGATGTTCTTATATACAGCTCAACTGTATCTGTCCCCTTGCTGTAACCCTCTAGATCCTACTCCCCTTCCAGAGCTGAGAGTGAGTCCAGGAGTCCTTACAGGGTCTGTCTCTCACCACAAAGTTAGTAACAAAGTAAGAATATACATTACAATTTTAAGGCTAATCATTGTCCCTTAAGTGAGTTACCACAAGATGTCAGAATATGTTCGTATTACAGCTGAGTGGGTCTAACATTTGTTTAATATTCTTTCTTTTGTATAGGAATTATATACAGTGCTCATGTCATATAACTGCTAAGTTCTCTGCCAAAAAAGTAGAATTTTCCAGTGCCTTAGTAGCCCCTGGATAGAGATGTGTGTGGGGGAAGGGGGGAGGGAGGGCTATGGGTTTGGTTCTTCCACTCATTTGGTGCTTGGCTTATACTGTGCATTCTTAGTAACACCACTGAAGCTTCTGTCCTCAGTCTGCACCTTCATGCTCTCACTCTCTTCCCCCCTCCCTCCGCCCCTCACAAATTGTGTATCTTATTTTGATTCTATTTCAAAATAGCTTAATTCATCATTTGGTGCTGTCTACACAGCACCAAATTTTGAAATAAAGCGCTAATCCGAAACATCCCTTATTCCTCATAGAATGAGGTTTACAGGAACATCGGAATCACGAGCTTGAAATAACAAGCTTGCTGTGAAGAGACAGGATTGTTGTTTCAGGATACTCCAGTATCCCAAAATAGCATTGCAGTGTAGACATACCCTGTTGCAAAAAAGCAAACATGATTCTGGGATGCATTAGCAGGAGTGTTGTGAGCAAGACATGAAAATTCATTCTTCCACTCTATTCTGCATTGATAGGCCTAAATTAGAGTATTGTGTCCAGTTCTGGGCACATTTCAAGAAAAATTTGGAGAAATTGGACAAGGTCCAGAGAAGAGCAACAAAAATGAATAAAGGTCTAGAAAAAATGACCCATGAGGGAAAAACTGGGCTTGTTTAGTTTGGAAAGGTGAAGACTGAGGGGGGACATGATAGTGGTTTTCGGGTATCTAAAAGGGTGTCACAGGGAGGAGGAAATGGTTCTCCTTGGCCTCTAATGATAGACCAAGAAGCAATGAGCTTAAACTGCAGCAAGGGAGGTTTAGGATGGACATTAAGCACCCTGATAGTTAGGAAGTTTTTCCTAAACACCGGAATGAATTGCCTAGGGAGGTTGTGGAATCTCCATCTCTGGAGATATTTAAGAGTAGGTTAGATAGTCATCTATTAGGGATGGTCTAGATGGTGCTTGGTCCTGCCCTGAGGACAGGGGACTGGACTTGATGATCTCTTGAGGTCCCTGACAGTTCTAGTGTTCTGTAATTCTATGATACACACAGGAGGAGAAAGTGGAAACTAAGCATGACGTGAGCAGCAGGTAAGAATTTATGAAATTCCAAAGTTTTAACAGTGTGAATGGCAAAATTTTATATTCTGTTCCTAATTTTAAACAAGTTGTGTTGAAGTGAGAACCCCAGCCTACCTCCCCACCCCCACCTGTAATTTTCTGGAAAACAGCAATGTATACAAATAGAATAATAGCCTAGAAAAAAAATATACTAAACATTAGTAAACATAATCTAACATACACTTGAAATAGGAGCTACACTAAATCAAATTATTGTATCTCCCTTCCTCCTATCCTGAGAAGTGGGGATTTTCTAAATAGTTCATGAGGAGACAGCATAAAATAGAAGGATAGAAGACTTTCCTACCAGTCTTTAACAATCTAACCTTTTGAACATTCATTCAAACTTCTAAAGCAGATGGGATTTATCTAGATAGCAGTTCAATCAGATCCTTATGAGTAGTTCTGCAAAGCAATCAGACACAGATAAAACCTTAATGTTACATATTTGCTGCTTAGGAAGTCAGTGTAAATTGTCTTGGTTAAAACGATCTTACTCTTTTACCGAGGAGTTTGATGTCTGAGTTTTGCTTCTGTAGCGTCAGCACAATATTTTTGAAGAATTTCCTTAAGGCCCACAATTTTGCACTGAAGCACAGTAATAGTAGATGCCTGGGACAAATTTGTTGAAGAACTAGGAAGATTTGATCATTCCTGTAAAAGATAAGTAGCTAACTACTCTTTAATATGGCATACTCTTCAAAGCACCCAGTTTTAAATAAATTACAGAAGCAATGCTACTCAAATTAGGGAGCAACTAAATGTAAGTTAGTTCTTGTATGTTTAGAATAATTTAATAATGGTTTAACAGTAATTCACCTTGCCTCTCAGAATATAGTTTTCATAGTGTTTAATTTCTCAGACACTGCATACTGTAAATGCTGATACTTTTTATTTGTCAAACTACAAAAGACTGGTTTACCCTATCACTGCAATAAGAAACTAGAATGTTCAAATAAAACAGATCCGATGCATAATATATTCTATCCTGTTTTCCACTCCAAATCTGAAGCCTGCAGAATTCCTGTGTCATAATATGAAGCTGATTGTTTTCTCCAATGTCATGGTATACTGAATTTTCTTTAATGCACAATATTAATCACATACAATGTCTAAGATGAAAAACACAAGTGTTTCAGCCTCCAATTCAGTGCACATATTCAACTCCCACTGACTTAGTAAAGGTTTTGTATGCACAACACCTATAACACTGATCCCAATCCAATCATCATGGGGCAGAAAAAGGTAAGAAATCATTAAATATGCAATTTTGCATTTTGGGATACTGTACCACTTTTATATTAAAGGACATCACGGTAAAATGTATTTGTTAGACTGCGAAGTCTCAGAATGTCTGTAAACATGGAACAGAAATAGAAGGAAATAAATTGAATCCTCTACTAGCAAACTGCGCTTTTTTATGGTGCAGGATTATTGTCTGGTACAAATCAAAAGGGCCCCAATTGTCCTATCTTCTTCTTTTGTTCTTCTTAATTTATAAAAGGCAGGTAATCTAGCCTTTTACCTGCGAGGCTAGGTTACCAGCTCTTGTTCTCCTTAATTTATAAGGGTATGTCTACACACAATTTTTATTTTGGGAGAAGGATGCAAATAGCGTTACGCATTTGCATATATCCTCTGGTTTCTTTTTCGGAACATGCTCTTCTGATATTTACTCACGTCTACACATGGCCAAATTTCAAAATAAATCCATATTTCAAAAGACCTCTGAAAACCTCATTGTAGGAGGAATAAGGGGTCTCTCAAAATAGGGGTTTATTTCGAAATTCGGCCGTGTGTAGACACGGGTAAATACTGGAAGAGAGTCTTCCAGCTCCCCCCCCCCCCGCCCGAGGAAGTATGAAAATCCGCAGTGCTATTTGCATCCTTCTTCTGAAATAAAAATTGTGTGTAGACATACCCTAAGAGTGGGTAACCTAATCTTGCAGGTAAAAGTAACACGGGGAGACTGCTAGCTCTGTGGCATCATTCCTTACACCCAGGAATTTTTCCAGTCCCTTCTGCTGTTGCTGTTCTAGGTCAGGACTCTGCACAGACAGGAATCAGAAGCAGTGTGTAAAGTCCTTAAGCAGTTACATTTCATTGCACATTGTCCTCTACAGAGACATAAAGAACTACAGCAAATTGGCCACAGAACACATGTTGGTGCTTGGCAAAGTCTGAGATTGTTGGTCATATGGCTGGTTATTCTTTGTTTCCAGCTGCTAAAGCTCATTAAAAGCCACATATAAATAATTACTGCAGTTGCCACAGGGATATTTGTGGTTGGGAATGGATGGGGGAATTTTTCCTATGATGACAAACTACAGGGTCATTGATTCACAAAACACCTTCTATATTAAGTTGTGGTCTGCACTATGAAAATATAACCCCCATTGTAAAGAATAAGAGATGTAATATTTCCAGAAATTTCAAAGGCATGAAAAAATATCTGGCTTTATTTTGGGAAGGGTGAAAGTTGAATTTTATAGTTACTTGCTTATAAAAACGTCTGAGAATGAGAAATTACTTACATATGATTTAGTTAGCACACAGAAAACATTGCTAGGTACATTTTATTTTTGAGTTATAAGTATAATCTACTATTAGAGCTACACATTGAAATACTTAAAAGTATGTCTGGCAGGGGAGACAAAGAAGGCAGTTGCCCCGGGACCCAGCAATTCAAAGGGGCCTGGGGTTGCCACTGTGTCTGGAGCCCTGGGCTCTTTAAATCACCACAGGAACACTGTGCTTTGTGCTCCATTCAGTTCTGAGGGCTGGGGACAATGGGTGCCATGCTCCATGTGGTGTGGAGGGCTGGCTGCCCCCAACCCTGTCCCTTCCACTCAAAGCCCCACCCATTCTGGAGGGGTGCAACTGGACCCCCCACACAGACACCTTGCCCGGGGCCTGCGGAGGCTGTTAGCTCCCCTGATTTTTTCCCTCTTGTCATATCTCTAAAAAAGAGGGAAAATGAAAATGTTGAAAATAGAAAGCATCAATATTGCTGACTTTTCACCAAAAGTAAGGGTTATGTCTACAGACTGCAGAAATAGTATGTAGAGACCTAATTTTATAATGCAAATAGAGAAGAAACTTCCCCCATCAAAGAGAAAGCTCAGAAAATGAACATCCCATACTTATTCACTGTAATGTAGTTTGCATAACACAACATTAAGGGCCAAAAGTAAATCTGAGTATATACCCAAACTTTCTGGTAAACACTAGTTATGTTCATAGTGTACTATCATCATATATAATGTCAGAAGTGTATGCAAAATTAGCCATCCAATAAGCAAGGGTAATATAATTTAAACAGTGTAGTTATTAAATTATCTTAGAAATGCTAGCATAGCTCAAGTTTTCCTTGGTGACTTTTATAATCAGAATCTGTGGCTGAAAGATCCACAGCTTCTTATTCTGAATTTTCACTATGATATTCATGTACTTCATTAAAATGAGGATTTGCACAATATGAAACAAACTTCTCAACTTATTCACTTGCTTGCCCACTTCTTGGTTTTGAATGTCTATTTCTAAATACTGTCTAGTTTCATATGCTGCAGAAACTGGAGCCATCAAAACCAGATGAAAAGCAAGTGAAGTTAGAGGTTGTACTGTGCAAAGGCCTTACCACCATTCTGTAGGAACAATATGCCTGGCAAATTGGCAGACTGAACCAAATGTGTGAAGAGGATCTGTATTCAGCAATGTTTAAATCTACTTTTCTAACTTTTCTGGTCCAAAGTATGTTGTTTGTTTAGAAATCCAGTCAAAGTCTGTAAGAATTCTGTCATGATTAACATTGAAAATTGGGCATAAGAATTTTTGCAGCAGCATGCGTTGCTTTGCAGCAGAGCTCTTCTGGTCCAAGAATAAAGTCCTTCACTTTTATTTCTTCCTGACTTGAGTGGAGATGCACTTAGATACTCAAAAAGTCGACTTGACATAAGTGAGAAATATCAGACAAAGGTGTTTTGTCTGATTCAACTACAGTGACTGTAGAAGCAATTGGCTCTAGAATCCTGAGAAAGTTCTGCAAGTGAATCCAAATGTATCTTCATCAAGTACAGTCTGTTGTGCACTTCTAATTAAGTTAAAACCTCACATTATTCCTATTTCTTGAAGAACTTCTTTGTTTTTAATAGTTTCAAATGGCACCATTGCGCTTCTACATCTTGTTTTGTTAGAACATTTACCATTTTTCTTACCATGCTTTTCTTACCATGTGGAGTAGCAATATTTTATAATTTTTGAACTTTTCTAGATCTTTTCCAGTGTGCCCAACTTCATGACATCACTAAAAAACAAGTTCAAACTACAGAAAGCACATCCTATTACAGTAATATGTGCAGGGCTTGACAAACCGTGGTGAAATCCACTCGCCAGTCCCGCACCTCGCATGCGCCAGACCCACACTGCTCATGCACGCACCGCCGGTGAACAGGGTGACCAGTTGAAATCTACTCACCATGGGCGAGTAAATAAACAGATTTGTGGAGCCCTGAATATGTGGATATTTGTTCCTTGTGAAGGCTGATTTCATATTACTGTCTTTGTCAACAGAACAAATGATTTCTCACTTCCAATCTTCTTTAGTACTTCACACATTTCACTAGTAATATATTCTGCCGCATGTCTGTTCTCTCCTATTTCAATGCTCGTGTGAAAAAAAAATTAAGGTGCTATCACAAAGTTTGATTCCTCCTTCCTTTTTGTTCACTTATCTGAACATATTGTGTTTCATTGATTTTTTTTTTCTTCTGCAGTTGCACATTCATATTCTGCTTGTAGAAGAGGTTTGCTCAAACAATATGTCCTGGGTAACTGACGTGATGATCTTAATAGCTTAAATGCTGCCCGCTATAACTGTTTTCAATGACTGATAATGGAGTACCAGAAGTGTATTTTGCACTTGAGAACTTGACCAATTTCTTTGTCAATACTCTTGACTATAAAAGAAATAATTCTTAACAGACTTTTAGATAGAGTTGATGGAGTTGTCAGTCCTGATGATTGATTGAGGAGCTAATCTTGAGTGTGCAGCAGTCCCAGATGTTGATGTCTCAGATGCAGAACAATTTCTGGATCAAGAATGTTTTGCAAATGTAGCCACTGTCAGTGTCATCTGCTTCATCCACATCTTCTTGACCTTCATTTTGACTCAGGAAATATTGTTTGCAAGAAGTTTCGTACATGTCAGGATGTGTTTGGTTATCATAGTAAAATTGGAAATGCATATTTCATTGAGTGGCTCTTACAAAACACAGGTATCATTATGTTTGATGACTTTGTGTGGGAATACTTCTTTATGGCCATGTCTACACTGGCACTTTACAGCGCTGTAACTTTCTGGCTCAAGAGGTATGAGATGATCAGAGCAATTTTAAAAAATAGCACCTCTATGCTAAATGCAGTTTGTCCTTCCTGTGAAAGTCAAAGTTAAGACTCTGAGGCAGAGTCATTTCCAGCCCCCAAAGATTGTCTTCTGAGGCCCTGTAGGCACTGACCTCTTGCTAGCAGCCCCAATGACTCTACACAATTTTATAGTCAGTAGATTGTTGTTCCCTGGCAGGACAAAGGGTATGAACCTCCTCGCCTTCTAAAGAGAGTAAATATATCTGGGGTGAGTGAGCAGCTCACCAGCACCAGTGAGGAGAGCAACTTCAGTATTGAGACTGCTTCTCCTCTTTTGCTCCCATTATCTCCTTTGGGAACTCAGTTTTCAGGAGGAGTGAAGTCACTGGTGGCAGGTAGGCAGTAATCCACAAGAAAGGGCCTATTGTATTCATGTGTGTTTTCTAATACAGAGGACCCAGCCTTCTGCAGACCGGGTCTGTAATATTTCCCAAGGGTAGATAGCTCCGGGAAGTTAAATACCTGTATACGGTATATACAGGAATCGGGATAGCATAATACTATGGTTGGTTGGGATTCTGAGGGATATTTTTGTTTGTCTTTTTAAATAAAGTCTCTTCTTTTAAAATACTTATGTTTATTAGGAAACATTTTGAAAGACTGAAGTGCAGCAGTGGTATCCTTTTAAACATCACTCTATAATTCTTTTACTTTTTTCACATTTTTCTTTTACAATCTCTTCCAAAATTGCCAATTTTTCATAAACACTTCTTGGGTTTTTTTTTTCCAGACATTGACATCTCTAGACAACCCTACATTTGTGCTATTTCTGGGAGAAATGTAGTTTTGTGCATTTGGGGGATTTGTGCAAGAAGTCAAAGTACAACGTGAAACAGGGTTGTTCTTTTTTATTACTGGAGCTTCCATTCTTTTAGATTTCTTAGGTCTGCTTGATTTGAGATGCTCACTCCCTGCCTCTTTTGTAGCTCTCAAAACCCAGGAGAGTAAGAGTAAGAAGAATCTCTGCTACCTGAGCCTTATTTTATTTTCCTTTCCATGAGTATTTCCACAACAGATATCAATGTAACCTAATTCTGTAACATGAAACTCACATTGCAAATCATCTCAATCCTGAACTATCTCTAAGTGAGTCAAAGTAAAGCTACCAAGTTCATTGATGTGGGCCCAGTGACAAAACAAGGACTGACATATGCCTGGAATTAAGTGGGAGGATGCAACTGTTTGTAAACGTTAAGACAAGGAAGGGACTTTACCCTCTGTTTTACAGACACACATCTTACACACTCCTTGTCCCTTCCCTTCCATCCACTCTCTCCTGCCAAGCATGTAATTGGTTCCAGTGCAGGTGTAACAGAGCTCTTTGACATATTACCCATAAGATGAGCAAAACTCTCCTTAGCCTTCTCCCCAGGACTCAACTCTTTGTGTGTCCTAGCACCCAGTGCTAAATTAATTCTCTTGGGGCCCAGGGATAGTAGATTTTCTGCCCCCCCCCACACCCCCCCGTAGGCTCCAGGGTGAGGCAAAAAGGAAAAGGGGTTCAGGGTGCAGGAGGGGGCTGCCAAGGAATGGGGTACGTGTGTGGGGTCTTGGTTGGAGGTAGGTTTTGGGAAGAGGCAGGGGATTGGAGTACTTACAGGTGCAGCTCCCAGGGGGAACAGGAGGCTCAACATGGCTCTGTGTTGCAGACACCACCCCCAGCTACTCCCATTGGGTGGAAATCATGGGGTGGAGCCTGCAGGCAAGCATCACTAGCAGCCATGCATGCAGCTCCAGCCAGCGGAGGTGGGTAGAGGGGGAATGGCAGTATATAGATCTTTCCACTCTCCCTCCGCCAGGGGCTTTCATGGCAGCATCCCAGGGCCCAATCAGCACTATACTGTCAATCTTCATCCCCACCAGGGGATCAGATGATGCAGCAAAAACAGGAAAGGTTTTGCATTTTATCCACCAGGTAAAAATGTAATTTGGTTTGCTTTTCATCTATTCTGTTTGATTTTCATTTTGTTTTGTTTTGCAGGTGAAAGCCAGTTAGGTTTGCTTTGCTCCCATAAATAGATTCCTTCTGAGAGGCTTAGTGAACTGTTATGAAATTAAAAGGAATTGAAATATTATTGCATATTTAAAATATTTCATGACATATGGTGATCCTGAGAACATAAATACAAAAAAAGTGATTTTCCTATTAAATAATTAATAAATGAGTGTTGAAAGGGATTGAACAGGAAATGCAGCCAAATATAAATTTCACGTGGCATGGAATCACTTCTGTTTTATAAACGGACATAATTGTTTTTCTTCTTTTCTTAACACAGAAGACATGGAATATTATGTTACTTTTTTAATAAAAAAGGAAAGCTCACTTAATAGTCTCTACAGTTATCTGAATAATATGTAAAAACTCAGCTGATATATTCACTTCATTTTTATAGCTCTTGCAGAACACACACATATTACTAATCTATTCCCAACCCATTATGTAACTCTTTAAAATAGGTTACGAAATTGAAAAGGAGTTGTGATTTAAATTATATTTTGTGGCAGCTCCGCATCAGAATGACACTGGTTGTGTGAATGTTAATGGCTACACCGATGCAATAGGTTTTGTTTTATTTTTTAATAGGGCCTATTGTACTATTTTGAGTAACTACCTACTATAGCAGTGTTAAAAATTTCAGACTAGTAGTGCTGTTAGTGAACATCAGCAGTACCAGTTGACACCTGCTGAGGGTCTGACTCACTATATTTTAAATGCTGTTAAAGTCAAACTCAGTTTGAATACAGATTCCACTATCTTTTGATTTCTCCAGTTTTTATAGCCACATGATGGAACAAATGTGTTTTATGCTCGTTATATTTACAAAGCTACCTATAAAAACATTATAAAACATTTCAAGGTAAATTAATACTATAATCTGCACAGCTAATAATTAATTACTTTGAATAATTCTTCCAAGACTGAGAGCCAGATTATAGTATGTTTCAAAGGTAGCCGACAATGGGGAGTTTTTGACATATATCCTAGCAAACTGACAGCAAACAAAAATGGGGGGAGGCAATCTCTATTGTCAATAAACTAGTGCAATTCACGAGAAAACACTGACAATGTTGTACTGTAATTGAGAGGTTTGAAGCAGCAGCTTGCTTTTATGTTTGGAGACAACCGTAGGAGCTTGTTGTATCAACTGAAGTACTTCCAGTAAAACATTAAGGGCTTGAAGTATTGTGTGTTTTCAAATCTGAAAGCTTTTGGTTGAAGTTGAGGGAAATATGTACCATAGGGGATTGGACCCTGGGCTACTCCTTCTCATGTTTACACAGTAACTGCTGTTTAATGCATATCTTCTGACTTGTCTTCCATTCTCCAGCTCATCCAAGTTACAAATCTTTGTTGTTTCCATGTTGTCACTGTAAAATAATTCAATTACACACTTCATATTTTTCCAAAAATAATAAAATCTTGAGTATGTACAATAGTGAAATATTTCATTCTCTTGGATTATTGGATACACTGATAATATCTACTATTAGATTTGTATAACATTCATTGGACTAAGTCTGAAGACTTTTCAGGTGCTAATTATTTAACTACAGGTTGGACCTCCCTGGTCCAGCACCTTTGGGACTTTCCCAATCCTGAATGATGGGATTTTCCCGGACCAGGGGAGATCCCCTGTCACCAGCCTCCCCCCTCCATTTCTTAGTGCTGCCATCTCTTCTGTCCCATGCCAGATCCTGCTGCCCATGGGATCAGGCACCAGCGCTCAGCCCAGCCCCCTCTACTGTTGGCCCCATCGGAGCTCCCAGAGGCCAGAGTTTCCCAGTCGCTGGAGCCAGAGCTTCATGGTCACCACCAGGGCCAGAGTTTCATGGCTGGGGCTGGAGCTCCACAGCTTCTGCCAGGGTAAAAGTTCCATGGTCGCTGGGTCCCCTGACCCCCACCCCCCAAGGGCTCCTAGCCAAGTTTCTGGCCCATCCTGCCATGCTTCCTGTCCTGCCATCAGACCTCCCTATCCCTGAGCTCTGTGGTCCAGGAACATTCATGGTCCAGCTAGACAAGAGATTCCTGATTTAGAGAGGTACAAGGTGTAATGCCTTTCCAGATAAAGAAGTATTATGATACTCATAGTACAGCTGGGTAAACTGAGGAGTTTTCAAAACAATCCAGTACTTTGTTGTTACTCATTGTTTACATGGGCAACTTGGGACACCCGTAGTCTCCTTTCAGAGATGTTGAGTTCCATCACTGATGATTGAAGCCACTGGGAAATCTGGGTGCCCAGCACTTCAGAAATGAGAGCAAACATGTTTCATGCTTGTGCCCATAAACTGAAGGCAACCAAAAATCAATGAATATTTTTTAAACACTATCCAAGAAGCTTATCAAATGCAATACCTTGTTTCACTGGGATAGAACACAAGAGTTCAGGCCTCAAGTCTCTTCCTGCAATGGAATTAAACCTGAATGTTTCTTCATTTTAATTAGGCAAATACATAAAATGTTTATTTCAAATGTAAGAATGCACATAAGAATTGAGAAAATCAAAACCTTCCATTCTTCATGAAGGTTTTTCAGGCCAATGCTGTGATATAGAAGTGATAAAATGTGATTCGGGGCCCTGCTTGAATGGCGCTGTATGTCAGAATGATGTCAATGGATATGATTGTTTTTACCCTAAAGGTAAGTTGTTCAAAATAATGTATTTTTATTTTAAGTGACAAATTGCAAAAATTGCCTGAAGATTATGAGCTGTCTTCCAGGCAGTCTTCAAAGCATTTGTTAGAACTTTTACCCTGTCAAGATATGTTATTCATTTCAGAGGTTTCATTTGCATCTGTGTCCATCAAAGCAAACCACAAATTAAATGCTCACACAAAAGATACAAATTGCATATGTATAAGTGTTACTTATGTCTCATGCTATAGCCATGATTTTAACAATGCTGGAATGATAGCAATGAAAACAAATGAACAGCACATGAACTTTACAAAAATTTGGATCAACAAGTTTATCAAGAAAATACCTAATATAACGAAACAACCATGCACTTTTGAACCTGAGTATCATACACAAAATTATAATAGAAACAATAATTCTTTCTGGAATGGAGCTACAGTGCCAAGCATTTTGGAGGTGTTTCATCCACTAAGAAAAAGGAGTTCTATTTTTCATCTTTTTTTTTGTATATTTCTCTATAAACACTAAACTGTTTACAATGATATGTGAACAAAAGTGTGATTGCAAGGAAGGGTGACAAGAATTAATTTTCCGTGTTTTTTTTTCAATAATTTGAAGAGTCTTTCTGATACATTCTATGAATGGTTTCCTTTTGGAATATTTCTAGGATTTTTTTCCTCTTTGTGAGGGGTGGGGAGGAGGGCAACAAGGAGGAGGAGAAGTGTTATCTTTTGGAAACATGAAGTTGTCTGGTGTATTTATAAGCAAAACATGTATCACAGCTCATTTTAATCTCCAAAAATATAAGTTCAAAGTAAGAACTGAAATACTGTTCATTGCATTTCTCGAAAAATTTAAACACATTAAATACCAGTACAAGCATTATAATATTAATGCTATTTTTTTAAAAAGTAATATAAAATAAAATTGTTGCAAATAATTTTATAAAAATGTTACCTGTGCCAGCTGAAAATTAAGGTTAAATGAGACCATTTCACTATTTATTCGGCTTGACTAGCTTAGATCATTTGAGTTAGGAAAGTAAAACTTGGCATTCATGCTGATCATGCTGTGGTTTACTTGTTACCTGTGAGACATGGGTCTGATTAAACTGTGATTGCGAATGAGAGCTGCTACTATATACATTATTAATTAACACAGGGTAATTGTCAAGCTTTATGAGTTAGGGATCAGTGGAAATTGGTTCCATGGTCAGTTTGAGAAATTATAAGAGTATGCCATGCCCTGAAGGTGCTGATAGCTTAGCATTTGTCATGGTCTTCCTGCAGCCACGGCCTGTGACAGCACTAATGATAGTCATTTTGTAGTGTGACCATGCATTAGAATACATTTACAAGAACATAAAATGTCAGATATTGGAGTGGCAATTCTTCAACAGATTTTATGTTAAGAAATCTTTATTCCTAGGAGTTAGAAATTTCTAAAAGTTAGTTGCTCTTAGTCTCTGTTCTGTAGATATGAATATGTGGCTAAAGCAACCACAAATGATGTGAGTAGCTGTGTTCAGCTCTAAACAAATGAGATATGTGTGCTGATTTCTGCGCTATACTGCTGCAAAATATTCCACTTCAGTAAATACCAGAGCCAGGACTGAGCTTCATAAAGTATTTGCTTTTGATCCCCAGGAGATTCCTGCTAGCAAATCAGTGTGAGAGATGATTTTTATATGTGTTTCAGATGGGACCAATATGTTAAATTGTAGTCCATTTTGACTCTTAAAAAGGGATCAAATGTCTTTTAAAAAAAAAAGTGAATCAGGTTTCAGCATACACTGGAAGGACTTGACTAAGTCTCTGTTGATGTGCTTAGAGCATTAATGTCCTTGCTGAGTGAATATTTATGATGAGGTAGACAGTAAAGAAATTTAGACGTGATGAAATGGATAAAACAGAGTCTGTTTAGGTCAAAATCATTTTCAGGGGGAAAAGCTACTAGATGTTCTCTTGGGATTATGCTTGTGTGGTACACACTCCTGAGGATCCAATTTGGATATGGATAGAAACCTCTTTTAATGATTTTAATTAAATAAATGCTATTGGAAATTGCATGATTATGGGAGATGCTAATCTCCCAGATATAGATTAGATGACAAGTGCTACTGATAATAGTAGGGCCCAGATTTTCCTGGATTTCAGATTTAGTATTGTAATGAGGACGCTGTGGGGAAAAAATGGCTAGTGGGGACAAATTGGGAGCATTCATGAGCGAATTCAGTTTAAACTAAATAAAAATATGAACAAAAGTAGATCTGGAACTAGCATCCTTGCTGACAAAAGTGCAAACTGGAAAAAAAAAAAAAAAGAGAATTAGAAAGGGAAGGGGACTGCACTGAAGAACTCAATTATATGAATGTGAGGAATGGTTAGAATTAATTTCTTCAACTTAGACTTAAACTAGCTGAATCCTGCCTCCCAAGCATGGGCGAAAAATGTAGGGAAGGGTTGCAGACCAAGTTGGATGAGCAAGCATCTCAAACAGGTGATTGAGAAAGCAGAAAGTCAACAAGGAATAGAAGATGAGATGGATCAGCAAGGAAAGCTACCTGTCAGAAGTCAGAAAGCATAGGTAAATTGAGAACTGCCAAAAGCCAAGCAGAGTTGGAGCTTGAAAAAGAAATTAAAATACATAGCAAAAGATTATTTAGCCATATAATTAAAAAAAAATGAAGAAAGTGGGAATGGTAAGCACTGTGGAACTAAGGATAGAATGGATATTGAAGACCATATAAGCATGACCTAGCACCTAAATAAATACTTTCCCTCAATGCTTAACAAGGCTAATGAAGAGTTTAAGGGATGTGGAAGGTAGCTAATGAAAACAAGGTTATGGACTAAGAAATTACTACATTCAAGGTGGAAGTCAAACTCAAACATCTTAATAGGACTAAATTTAGGGGCCCAGATAATCTCCATCCAAGAATATAAAAGTAACTGGCACCTGAAACACCAGGGCTATATCTACATTACAAGGTTTTTGAGCAAAAGTAGCTGTTTTGTGCAAAAACCCACAGAGCATCAACACCTCAAACGTGTTTTTGCACTAGAAAATCTAAAGTCAATCGACAGAACAGAGGGCTTTTTGCGGTGTAGGTAAACCTCCTTCTACGAAGCATAACTCCTTTTTGTGCTACAGCTCTTGAGCAAAAAGGCAAGTGTGGACACTCCACAGGAGTTTCCTGCGTAAAAAGAGCCTATCAGAAAAAGCACAGGTGCTCTGAGGGCCATTCTGTGAATGGCCATCAGAGCTTTCTTGTGCAAGAGTGCCCATGAAGCGTGGATGCTCTCTTGCACAAAAGCACATTGCTTTTTCATTGTGCTTTGAGGTCTGGACACACTTTTGTGCAAGAAGTTTTTGCGCAAGAACTCTTCTGCAAAAGGCTTCTTGTGCAAAAACCCTGCAGTGTAGATAAAGTCCAAGTAATCAATCTGTAAACTCAGGGAAGTAGGGAATTAATACCCTATCAGTAGAAAATTGCTAATATAGTGGAGAGGAGGTTACACGTGGGAGGGGCACCCTAGTTCGCGCCTGGGGCTGCAGGTGCTGCGGGGGGCAGGGCGGGTGCCCAAGCCGTTGTGCGCATGGGGTGGGGGTACTGCGTGTTGACGGGGGGAGGGAGGAAGAGGGTCGGTTATGTAACCTTGCAGGTGGGAGGGGGTGAGTCCCGGGAGGTTACACATGAGAGGGGCGCCCCAGCTCGCACCCAGGGCCTCAGGTGCCATGGGGGGGCAAGGCGGGACCCCGATCGGGTCCAAAAGTACCTTAAAAGCTTCTCCTGGATGGAAGGTTATCCCATGCAAAGTTTGGTTGCGGTAGCTCTTATAGTATCCAAGTTATTAGCGCAGAAACTTACAAACATTCTCCTTTATATATTAGATAGGTAGGTACTTGGACAGATGTGGTGAAAGAAAATCAGATTCTCTGTCTATGTGGGGCACAGGCCAGCAGTAAGGGAGGTGGCGGGGGAGGGGTGGGAAGGAGCAGGGCGCTATCTGTGTGGGGCACAGGCCAGCAGTTTGGGAGGTGGCGGGGGAAGGGTGGGGTGGAGCGGGGCGCTGTCTGTGTGGGGCACAGGCTGGCAGTTAGGAGGTTGCAGGGGAGGGGTTGGGAGGAGTGGGGCGCTGTCTGTGTGGGGCACAGGCTGGCAGTTTGGGAGGTGGCAGGGGAAGAGTGGGGTGGAGCAGGGCGCTGTCTGTGTGGGGCACAGGCCGGCAGTTAGGGAGGTGGCGGGGAAGGGGGGAGGGTGGCACTGTGCAAAAGAACTGACCCTGCTCCCCCTTCCTCCTCCTTTCTCTTCCCCCCCTTGTGTCTGGCCTGGTGCTGGTTTTAACTGTCAGTGCCCTTTTCCACACCGGCATCCCTGCTCTCCCTGGGTCCACCTGCCCACCGGTTTGGCTGTGCCGTGAGGGTGGTCCTCCGCGCGTCGCCTCTGCGCAAGCGCCACAGGCCCAGAACAATGGTGGCCTGGGAGCGCATTGCTGCCGGCAGAGCTAGTGCGGGGGGGGGGCAAGAGTGGGGCCCCCGTCACAACTTCCCACAGTACCTTAAAACCTTCTCCTGGAGGAAAGGTTACCCCATGGAAAGTTTGGTTGAGGTAGATCTTATAGTGTCCAAGTTATTAGAGCACAAACATACAAACATTCTCCTTTATATATTAGATTTGGAGAAGATGGGGATTAATATGATGATTCAAAATTGAATAAGGAAATGGTTAAAGGGAAGCAACAGCAGATCATACTTCCTGAAGCCTTACAATTCATCTTGGAGACTACTAATATAGTTCCTCGGGGACCAGTCTGATTCAACAATTTTATTACCGACTTCGGCACTAAAAGTGGTAGTATGTTAATAAAATTTGCAGATAGCATACAATTGGGAATTATTGCTAATAAAAAAAGAGGACCAGAATTGTAGTGACAGAAATATGATGACATTAAATAGGTGAAAGTTCAAGATCATACACCTAGGTTCTAACTTTTGCTATAACCTGGAGACTTGTCAGTTGGAAAAGTTAGCGGAGGACAAAGACCTGGATGTATTGGCTGAACATAAACTGCCAATGTGATGTGACTATGGAAAAGGCTAATACAGTCCTAAGGTGCTTTAGGTGATGTAATAGAGACAGGAAACTACTAGTACAGTTATAAAAGGTGCTGGTCAGACTTCATCTGGAATACTGTGTGTAGTTCTGGTCTCCCATTTTTAAGAAAGTGAAAACTAGTACAGGTGCAGAGAGAGAATTATCAGAGGAACAGATAATCTACTTAATGAGAGGAGACTCAAAGAGCTTGGCTTGTTTAGTCTAACCAAAAGAAAGCTTTGAGGAAATACAAAACTGCTTACCATACCTATAATCAATCTGTGACTGCTAGCAGCAAAGTCTGCATGTATAGTGGCTGGTAATGGGACAGGAAAAGGGAAGGTCTCTGAGGGTACATCTACACAGCTGGACTAAAATCAAATTAAACTATGCAACTTCAGCTGCATCAATTTCATAGCTTAAGTTGAAATAGCTTAACTTGGCTTTTTGGCACTGTCTACACAGCGGGAAGTTGAAAGAAGAACACTCTTCCCTTGACTTCCCTTACTCCTCATGAAATGAGGGTTACCGGAATCAGAGTAAGAAGTCCTCCAGCTCGACATTATTTTGATCAGTTATTCTGAAATAATGCTGCTGTGTAGACATACCCTGAGTTACTGCAGAGAAATCTTTCCTTAGTGCCTTGCTAGTGGGCCTTGCCTATATGCTCAGGATATAACCAGTCATTAGGGATGGTAAGGAATTTTCTCCCAGGTCATATTGATAGAGACCCTGGAGGTGTTTTGCCTTCATCTGCAGCATGGGCATTGGTCAGTCACTTGCAAGTTTAAACTAGTATAAATGGTGGATTCTTTGTAACTTGAAGTCTTTAAATCATTATTTGAGGACATCAGTAACTCTGCCAGAGGTTAGGAGTCTATTGCAAGTGCAGATGGATGAGGTTCTGTGGCCTGCAATGTGCCAAAGGGCAGACTAGATGATCATGATGGTCCCTTCTGGACTTCGTCTGAGTGTATATATAACCTTCATATAGATCATTATCCACATCACCGATACAGATATAATTTGTATATCTGTTGTTGATAGTCCGTCGTGTCTGACGATGATGTCTTGAGCTTGCACAGGCTTATCGGTTGTGGATTCGCATGTGGCTGAGGAGTCCAAGCCTTGAACGACACGGGCGTTCATAGTGGGGGCAAAGGAATTGTCCTGGCTCTGTCGGTGTGGTTGCTACTGTTGCTTTTCTCCTCTCACGAGCATCAATCAGGTGTATGCGTCACTGCTCTTCGAAGTTGCCATACGCATGTCGTACGAGAGCATGCCAGCCTGTTCGGTCTTCTGCATGCTGCTCTAGCTGCTTTGGCTTTAATCCAGCATGAGCAATGTTGGCCTTTACGCAGTCTTTATACCTCTTGCGAGGCCTATCTTGATTCCTTTTGCCCTGGGAGAGAGAGTTTGCTATAGAGGAGTTGCTTAGGAATTCTTGACTCCTCCATTCGAATGACGTGCCCTGTCCAGTGAAGCTGGGCTTTCAGAATCATGGCTTCAATGCTTGTGGTTCCTGCTCTGTCAAGGACTTCTAAGTTCATGACTCTGTCCTGCCATCGAATGTGCAATAATGACCTCAGGCTGCGTGTGTGGAAGCATTCCAGTAGTCCCACATATTTTCTGTACAAGGTCCAGGCTTCACATCCATACAGGAGGCTGGTCAAGACTACAGCCCTGTACACTTTCAGTTTAGTGGACTGTCCAATATTGTGCTGAATCAACACTCGTGCTCTCAGACATCCTAATGCCTGATTGGCTTTGCAGATCCTGGCATTGATTTCTTTGTCAAGGGAGCCATCATTGGCTATCACACTACCAAAGTAGTTAAACTCGTCCACTGTTTTTAACTTTTTCCTTCAATAGAGATTGAAGGGGGGAGAGCAGCAGATCCTGGAGCAGGCTGAAACAGTACCTCAGTCTTTCCCAGGCTGATGGTCAAACCAAAGAGGCAAGTTGGTTCAGCAAACTTGTTGACAATAAGCTGGAGATCAGATTCCTCGTGTGCCATAAGTGAACAGTCATCAGCAAAAAGAGCTTCAAGAATGAGCCTCTCAATCGTCTTGGTTCTAGCATTCAAACAACAAAGGTTGAAAAGTGACCCATCAAGCCTGTACTTTATATAGACTCCATGGTCCAGGTACCTGACTGTGTGGCTGAGGACGCACATAAAAAAGAGGTTGAATAGCACTGGGGCCAGCACATGCCCTTGCGTCACGTCATTGGATATCTCAAATGGTTCTGAAAACTCGCCATTTGAAAAAAAACGAAACCAGTCATGTCATCATGGAACAGGCATATGAGGTTGACAAATCTTCTCAGGCAGCCAAATTTTAACAGTATAATCCACAGGGCTTCTCTGTTGACAATGTCAAATGCCTTGGTCAGGTCTATAAAGACGGCATATAGATCCAAGTTCTGCTCTATGCACTTTCCCTGGACCTGTTGAACAGAAAAGATCATGTCAATGGTATTTCAGCTTGGACAGTAACCACACTCTGGTAGGTTCTCTTCTGATATGCTAGTGATCAGATGGTTAGGGATGACTCGAGCCAAGATCTTCCCAGCAGCAGAGAGAAGGGAGATGCCCCGGTAATTTCCATAGTCAGCTTTATTGCCCTTGTTCTTAAAGAGCGAGATGATTGTGGCATCCCTAGAGTCTTTGGGCATGTCGTCGTCTTCCCAGATACTGGTCAAAATGCTGTGAAAGGCTTTGAGTAACACTGGTCCTGCTGCCTTGAAAATTTCAGCAGGAATACCGTCCATCCCAGGGGCTTTGCCAGAGCTAGTCTGGCTGATTGCCTTTTTGACCTCATCCATTGTAGGGGGCAGGTCAAGACTGTCTATTGTGGGTCTGAGGGATCTGATCTAAGGCCACAGAGTTGACAATGGAGGGCCTATTGAGAAGGTTGCTGAAGTGCTTTCTCCACCTATCACTGCTGCTGCTCTTCTCCCTCAGGAGGGTCATGCCATCTGCAGACAGGAGTGGTACAGTACTTGGCTTTGAAGGTCCATATACAGCTTTGATAGCACTGAAGAACATCCTGGAGTTCTTGGTACCAACATAATGTTGGACTTCATCAGCTTTTCTCTCCCACCACTCACCTTGCATTTTGTGAAGTGCAGTCTGCGCCTGACTCTGAAGGTGCTTGAAACGGTCATGTTTGGAGATTGAGGACTGGTCATTTTGCCATACTAAAAATGTGTTCTGTTTTTCCTCTAAGATCTTCATGATAGTCTCGTCATTTTCGTCAAACCAGTCTTAGTGAACTCTCTTTTTTTAGTCCAAGTGTCGACTTAGCTGACTCCATCACCAGAGTTTTGAACTGGTCCCATTTTTGTGTTTGGTCTCCGGTCAAGGGTCCATGGGACATCTGCGCGTCATCAAGGCAGGCTGTGAATTGCTCATGATGACCAGTATCCTGCAGCTTCCCGATGTTGAAGGAAGGTCTGACAACCTTGGGCTTCTTGTGGTACAGTGGTGTGATGTGCAGCATAAGGACAGATCTGATGAGTCTATGATCAGTCTAGCACTCAGCTCCCCACATGGCCCTAGTGATCTTAACATCACGCATGATGACATAGTCAATCAGGTGCCACTGTTTTGATCTCGGGTGCATCCATGTGGTCTTGTATTTATCGCCCTGCCTGAAGAGAGTGTTGGTAGTCGTCAGGTCATTTTCTGCACACAAGCTCAGCAAAAGGAGGCCATTTGCATTCATGTTACCAACACCATGATGCCCCAGCACCCCTTTCCAGTTCCTACAGTCCTTGCCAACTCTGGCGTTGAAGTCACCCAACAGGAGAAGCTTGTCACTAGGAGGAGTTGCTTTCACAAGACGATCAAGGTCCTCGTAGAAACTCTCTCTTGCTTCATCGCTGCTGGACAGAGTGGGAGCATAAGTGCTGATGACTGTGACGTGACGAAAGGGGTTGAGGGGGAAGCAGAACTTGATCAGATATTCACTGATGCAAGTTGGCACAGAAGTGATATCTTAATGGCAAGTTGCACTCCGTGGATTCTGTCTTTGTTTTCTGGCCTGCCTTTCCAGAAGAAGGTGTAACCTCCTTTTGGTTTGCAGATGGATCCTTCCTCTGCAAGTCTGGTCTCGTTCAAGGTGACTATGTTAATGTTATAGCGTGCCAGTTCTCTTGCTATGAGGGCCATTCTTCTCTCAGGCCTCATAGTATTCTCCCTGTCCAAGAGGGTGTGAATGTTCCACGCTCCAAATATCATCTTTCTTTTCACTGTTTTTCGACTGCTGTGAGGGTAAAACTGCCAGCCACAGCATGCTGGCCAGTTTGGTTGGGACAAGCAATTTTTGGGACACCTTTTCTAGTCCCCTCCTCATTTGAGGGTGAGCAGTGCTACTCCTAAAAAGGCCTGCTCAGTCGCCTGGGATGTAGCCAAACTCCTCTGTTGTCCCGGGATCAGAGTCGAGCGACCAAAGTCCACAGGCCGCCTATGTGCAGGTTTGGGACTACGACTCCCAGTGGTCACCTCCACCTGTTGCTTAGCCCCTCCCCCATCACTGCAGGACTTTTGAAGTAATTTTTTGTAAACTGAAAGAGATGAGACTATGCAAAGAACCTGTGCGGGAAAGTGCTTTAAAGTGGAAAAGCCATTGCACAGGGGCAGTTCCACTCTTTTGGCCTAAGAAGCCTGGTTCCAGTGGTACGAAAAGCCGTCACAGATGGAGACGTCCTAGGCTGCAGTGGATGGACATGGCATCTTCAGTGCTTTGTCATGTCCTTCGCTCTCCACAGAACGTTGCAGAACCGCCTTCCTGGTCATTGGATCTCACTGTTGATCTCATCTGCACAGTCCACCAGAGCCGACTTCGCATGCTGGGGTAGGGCAAGTCCTTATCTCACTGAAGGTTTCAGACCTGTCAGCTACCCTCACCTTGTTTAGTCCGCCTGTCGAAGTGGTTTATCAGGGTGTGGCCGCTGTGCATGCTACAGCTTCTTGGAGCCACAGGTGAGAGCTGAGTGCCAGGTGGGGACCAAAGGTGCACAAATTGTCCCCAAAGAGACATGACAAGTCCCCACACCAGAGTTGTTACCCCACCCTGGGCACCCCAGACACCCCAATCTGTATATATATACTTATCAACCCTTGATGTTGATACTCATATACACATATATTAGAAAGGAGAAGAGCTAGAACAGATGCTTCTGGAACTCCAATACTAAACTGTCTGGCATTGTGTCCAATTTGCAAGATCAATCTAACCCTAGAATATTCATGATAAATCACATGATGTGCTTACTGAGAATAGTCTAAAATAATTTGGCAGTCGATCTCATATGCCAGATAGTATCAGATGAAGTTGATCTATCCATCCTAATGGTGCAAATCTTCTTGCCTTTCTCAAAGGCATTTTCAAGTGTCTTAAATAATCAGTAAATATCTTGGTTGTGAGTTCATAGTCCTCCTCTGAAGCCAAAATGAACAAAGGACAGACTAGACAAACAAATACACATTCCTTTGTCTAAGGCAGATCATGCTTATGCATTACTTGTCAAATATGTTTTAAAAACATAATTCAGTACATATCTGTTACATTTTGCACACATCTTTCGTATACATCACATAGGGTTATCAATGGAAATTGAGTTTTTAGTTTTCCAATGGTATCTTACATGTCATCTTTTGTATATATGTAGTGACAATAGTGGTGTACTTGACAAGAATTGCTGACCCAGACTAGTCACACTATCTCCATTGACTATTTCTGCTGACTGGTTCAGGCACAGCAGCTGCCACTATGTAGAAATTTGGCTTAGCCTAATCTTCAGGTGTGACTGTGGGGCAACAATGAAGATGATCAAATTTTGTGCAGGACTGCAATATTGGAAGATTGGAGGATGGACTAGAACACCTTGAAATGAATATGAAAGAAGACACATAGAAAACAAATAATGAAAATAAATAAATAAATAAATACGATCAGTATCAATTTTAAGCTATGTTACCAAATCAGTTCACAAAATCAACACAAACCTTTGTCCTTCACAAAGTGATCTTAATGTATATACATTTTCTTCCAGAGAGTATTACTAAAAGAAAAATCTAAAAGTGGATTGAAGTGAATACCGAATCCTAATGTTTGTGTGTGTTCTTTCAAATACTAGTTCTTTACACTTGAAGGTCAAAAGTGATAATTTACTAATGACAGAACAGATAAGGCTTTTAGAAGGAGCTTACAGTAAAGCCATAAAAGAGAATTATTTGTGGTTTTATGGAATAATTTGATAAGCAGGTTTTATCAAAGAAGGCACAGATATAAACTAATAATAAACTGTTCTTTGTTTTTCCAACTAAGGATTTGAAGGTCTGAACTGTGAAATCAACTTTGATGAGTGCACTTATGGCTTCTGTAAAAGCAATTCAACTTGTTTAGATCTGGTTGCAGACTACACATGTGTTTGTCCTCCAGGCTTCACTGGTAAGATGTTTTTTTTTAATTTTACATAACCTGATAAATATTTAAATGATCTATCACCTATTCTAAAATTAAAAATAAACAGTTATTTTGATTGCATTTTATTGATTGTTTTAGTGTTAATAAAACTGGATTCAGTCAGTGCAATATCCTATCCTATCAATTATTTATATTAATTCCCTCTTACAAAATGAGCTGAGAGTGTTGATATGAATGCTGTTGTGTTAACTGATAGCAAGCAAGTGCAAAAACAAGACATCATATAAACACCAAATAAAAATCTCTAGTAGACAGAAACTGTTCAGAAAACATCTAACCTGTTATAGGTAGAAGAATAGCATTCCAAAGTTTAATCAATCAATGACAGCTATATACAGTAATGTTTTGAAGATTGTATCACCATTTTTTGTGCTTTTTTTGGTGATTTGTAGAAAAAACAAGAATGAGATTCAATTCTAAGCAGGAGAACACTTTGTTCACTTAAAGGAGAGCACAACACAAACCTTACTGATAAATAGCTTAGCAAGTGCAAATTTATTTTAGTATATAACAGGATTAAGAAAACTAGTAAATAGCCCTTGCATTGGGGTCAGCCAGTTCCATGACTCTGCTCCACATCAGAAGCCTCTTAAGGGCTCATGGGAAAACTAATAAAGCTGCCTTTACCAAGGGCATAATAACTATTATGACACAAGGTCAGTGTCTGGAACATATTGATTTTTGAATTTCTGTTTTGTAGAGGTAGATGGAACAGCAGTAATACTGAAGGGAAAAATGGAAGGACAAACCGTAGTAGCCAAGACTGTGGATAGCACTTGGAAGATTGTCATATGCTGGCTAGTCTGAGAGAGGAGGTCCTTACCATAGTGAATAGCATGATATAATAACCAACTTCAGTAAATAGAAAGAGATTTACTCAAATGCCTAAGGTACAGAGGTAGTGGGATTGAAATAGAGAGAGGTGGGGGAAAAGGAGAGAAGGAGATGAATAAGAACTATAGAGCCAGCTATCACACTAGGAGAAAGGAGCCATTTACATGAAAATAAAAGGTTGCAGCTTGGTGATAATGCTGATGTCATTTCAGCTCTGAATGGTTCACCCTTTGGGGTTAAATGGTGAAGAATGTGTGTGGGATGATACACAATGTGTGTAATATGATATATAAAAAAAATTCAGACCTTTGAAGACAGTGGTATTTTCACCAGGAATGAACTGGTTAACAGTTTCACACTGGTATAATTCCAATTGTATGTTCTGTAACTAATGTCACAAATTAAATGATATCACGTAATCCCTTTCATAAGCAGGAGTAGTCTAAGGGCTTATTGGTGAGAACCGTTTCCTGGGTCAAACCTCATTTTTGAAAATGTGTTTCCAGATACAGCAGACTAGGTAGGTCTACACTACAGAGTTTTTTTGGAAAAACGGCATTTTTTCTGAAAAAAAACTTGAATTACATCCACACTGCAAGCATGTTCTTTCGAAAAAATATGGAAAGAACGGAGGCATTTTTCCAACATTGTTAAACCTCTTTCTACAAGGAAGAAGCCTTTTCCGGAAAAAGGCGTGTGTGGACGGGGAAGAGGGAGTTCTTTCACAAGAAGAGGAAAGAGGAAAAAAAAAACATTCCGCCCATAGTAATCACAGCTTACATGTGAGATTAGTGTCCATTCAGTGTGGATGCTATCTGTGTCTGTCCTTTCGCAGTGTGGACACACTCTTTTGGAAGAAGTTTTTTCAGAAGATCTTTTCCAGAAAAGCTTCTTCCGAAAGAAGCCTGCAGTCTAGACATAGCCGTCTTTTCAACATCATCAACATAATTTATTTATAATGGATTTTTTTCTGTTACATTTTCCAGAGTTTTACTTTATCGTATCTAAATTCCCATTTACAGCATAGTCCTTTAAAGGAACCTTCAGTTGTGTGAAATGCTATTCAAGACAACAGGGTTGCACCTTGGCATAAGAGATCATATCCCTTGGAGGACTGGAATTTTCAGTGTTTCAAAGCAAGAGACTATTCATATTCTTTTCCATTTACAACCACTTCTGCATCTTCTGTACAATATTCTGTATTCCTGGAATGAAAATATAACACTGGCAAGCCCCAGTCACCTGTGGGCAGAACTGAGCCTGGAGCTTCTGGAATTTAGTGCATAGGTCTTTACTGCACAAACTAAAAACCAATGAGCTGTAGAACTTACTCAATATTCTCTCTCTAAGTGGTTTCAGTGCCACTAGATGGGACAGTGCACCACACCCAGGAGGTGTATAAGTTACACAAACCTGAAATAACTTCCCTTAAATTCTGTTAGTGCCACTTTTTAATTCATTGCAGAGTCCTTTCCAACCTAAGGAGAAAAATATTTTGGACCAAAATTCATAAACATTTTAGTAGAACTTTACAGTATTGTAATCCAGCTGACAGACTCCACATATTTAGGAGATTTAACTGATGCAGGAGAACTGAAACAAGAAAAAAATGTTGAATGCCCAGTTAAGAATCTACAGCATGTTACGTTTCTGCCACAAAATTATTATTGTTACAGCTACATGTTGTTAATTTTAAAAATTGCCCATTTATTGTGGATATTTAATTTTCATTATCTCTGTCTCTTTCTTATTTTTATTATTTTATCTCTAATACTTAGAATATATTAAAAAAAGTTCACAAAAGGGTACTTAATAAGGGTGGGGAGAGAAAAGGCTTTGTTTTTATAATAATCCTTATGGCGCATGCACTATTCCCAAATTATCAGTATCCATACTTTTCTTTATATACTAGGCACTGATTTTACTGCGTAGCTCAATAAATTATCCATAAAATGCAAAACCCTTGTCAAAATGATGAATTTATTTTTTTCTCTTTTATATCATGAAGATGGTTCAGAGTTTGTTTAAAAAGCAATTCTTTTATGACCCAAAGGTTCAATTGCTTATTACACATTTATCTCACATCAAAACTTTCCGAGTCAGCAAAATTTGCATGAAATCTTGAGTAAACTTTCTCACAAAATTTCCAGTAATGTGGGCCAGAAATACCACAAAAATGATTTATTTCCTGATATTCTCCTCTGATGGTTTGGTTTAATTGTGTAGGGTTATTACTTGTAAAGTACTTCTGAGACAGCCAAACCCCGTAGCATTAAAGGTGCAATGTTTTGGGTCAAGCAATGTTTTCTGATCCCAGACAGGTGAGTAGGCAAATGTATTGTGGCCCACAATAACTCCATTTCTCCCTTGAACATATGTAGATCTCACTCTTGGTGCATATGTGCCCCATATACAGAAGGCCAGAATCTTTTAATTGGCAGTTTTTTCTCTCATTATTATAGTCTCTCTTCTTACAGAGTTATGAAAGTAACTGTACTTTAGTCTCTTGTATGTATTTTTTAACTAAACTATTGGGGGTAACAGAATTAGCTAGTGTTAATTTGTCTATTGTTTTGTCTGTCGGCCCTATTAAAATGGCCAACACCTATTAATCCTGAGGCTAAACCAAAATCTCCTGATTTGGAAACCTGTTTATTGTACAGGGTTTTTTTTTAAATGATTTCATATGCTACTCCAACAAAATTCACAATCAACTCAGAACAGGAACCCTTATATGTGTCCTGGTTATCAGTAGTTTCAAAACCTTCTTTGGTACTGAAGCCTGTGTTACCTATTATGAACATTTTCCTGCATCTATTTGTAATTCAGAGGAAATATGTGAACCCGCCTACCAAATTCCAGCAGACCTAGATTTAACAGTTTCTCCCATTGTAGAATTCCATTCTTCTGACTTAGTCTCTGCATCTAGAAAGAAAGTATCTCCAAGATCTGTGCCATTCTCTCCTGATCTTTCAAGAGTCATCACCACAGAGAAGTACATGAAATGATTCTCATATGCAATATGACCCTTGGGTCATGCCTGTTTGATATCTTATGCCCTACTCCCATAGAATCATAGAACACTAGAACTGGAAGGGACCTCGAGAGGTTATGGAATCCAATCCCCCTGCCCTCATGGCAGGACCCAGTAATGTCTAGACCATCCCTGATAGATGTCTATCTAACCTGCTCTTAAATATCTCCAGAGATGGAGATTCCACAACCTCCCTAGGCAACTTATTCCAGTGTTTAACCACCCTGACAGTTAGGAAGTTTTTTCTAATGTCCAATCTAAACTTCCCTTGATGAAGTTTAAGCCCATTGCTTCTTGTCCATATTTTTCCATTGTGGTCATACTGAACTTCACAGATCCCACATTCTCAGCATTCTGATCAGTTTAAAGTTCCTCATTCAAGATCTAGGGACAAGTCTATTAGATAGTTCCTCCTTAGAAGACTTTACATTTGCCTCATCCAGAGGACATCACAATAGAAGAGAAGGAGTAATATAAACAATAAATAATGATGAATTTCAACAGTATGTACTGGGCTCTGTCTTAAATTGAAATGTGGTCCCGGGGGTGGGGGCACCCTCCTCTCCTTTGGTTGCCCCACGCCAAAAGGGATGTTCTCAGGGCATAACACCATCTTAAAAGCTAGAGAAACTCATTGTATGTATGGTATGGCAAACATGATTTAAACCTTCAGCTAACCATTTTATGACCAGCATTTACCGAAACTATTTTTTTCTTGCTCCCTACACACATTTCTCCTCACTTTTCAATTCTCCCTCCTACCATTTTCCAGTCTGACTAAACCAGTTTCTTTCCCCTCTATCATTATTTCAACAACTCTTCTTTCTGGCTACGTCTGCACTGGCAGCTTCTTGCACAAGAACTGTTTTGTGGAAGAGTTCTTGTGCAAAAAGTCTTCCACAAGAGCGCGTCTACACTGGCATGTGCTTTTGCGCAAGAGCATCTATGGCAGTGTGGATGCTCTCTTGTGCAAGAAAGCTCTGATGGCCATTTTAGCCCTAGGGGTTTCTTGCACAAGAAAATCATGTTGCCTGTCTACACTGCCCTCTTGCTCAAGAGAGCTCTTGCGCAAAAAGGCTTATTCCTCGTGGGGAGAGGAATAACTCTTCTGGAAGAAGCCCTGTTTTCCAACGCTCTACTGTAAATTTACTTGCGCAAGAACGCGCGTGCAGTGTAGACACTCGGCAAGTTTTTGCACAAGAACAGCTGTTCTTGCGCAGGAAGCCGCCAGTGTAGATGTAGCCTCTGTGTCTCCAAGTGCAATAAGAGTTTCGATAATCTAACTGGAAAATATTCTGTAACAATATTTGCAACAGTGCACAAGTTAGTACTCCATACTGAAATCTGGAAGAATGGTAGGAAGTTAAATTTCATATTTTATGACTTTCCTTACCAAAAACCATGTTATCACCCTTGAAATTAGCATTGATCTGGAATTCAGAAAATATTTTCAGTCCAATAAATACACTCATCACTTCATCATTAACTCTTTCACATGTGCCGTATGCAGCCTCTGGGAAGAGGTTGTTACAAGTACAAGTGGGATGTCAAAGACAGCATACTACCCTATTGAGTAGTATCATTCAAACAGTTCATTCAATGGTGATTCCCTACTGACAAGTACTTTTTGAGATTTGTCAATTAGGATCTATTGCAATTTCTTTAAGCCTCTATAAAAGGAGAAAGAAAAATAGATTCATTTATATCTGACTGTTGTGATCTGAGCAGCAGAGTTCTTGCCTAGCTTTAGAAACAAGTTTGCTGGGGGTGAGGTAATAAATCTCTTAACATAGCTTTTTTTAACGTATCTGCCATATAATGCTAACAGTAACTCTCCTACTGGAAATGTGACACAATAACACACACACAACACATTTACACATTCAGTTAACTCTTCTTGTGTACATCATGCCTTTAGAATATTTAATTTGTTTAACTATCAGCTATGATCTATGAAAATCCCTGGCTTTAAAGCTGTCAAGCAGAAGCAAAATATAATCTGCCCAACCTGGAAAAGTTAAATTATGTACTTGTCACTTGGGCTATGAAGTAGTTTTTGTGCTTTCCCCAACCCAGCATGATTTATAGTTTTAATGTTTCATTTTCTTTTCTGTCAGGCAAAAACTGTTCAACAGACATTGATGAATGTGCCGTCAAACCCTGCAAAAATGGAGCCCATTGCCATGATTTGATAGGTGAATTTTACTGTAGCTGTTTGCCAGGTAAGTACTCTGGTGGCATATGGATTTACACTCTAGACTAATATTCAGCTGAGAAATTGAATTCATTTTTGTAGTTAGATACGCAAAGTACTTACAATTCAGATTTGCTTTGTGCATAAAGAGGGGGATTGTACAAGTGCTCTTGCAATACACTGCATGATTATTATATGGGTGCTCTTCTATTTTTAGATTTTTTTTCTTTCGGCAAGTTGCTAGAATAATAGAAGAGTTCAGCTGGCTAATGCTGAATAAAGGTGTTGTACTAATCAGATTAAAATATCACTAGTATTCACACCAGAATCTTTGGAGAATATTTTATTCTGTATTACATAAATGTTGAATGATTTCGGGTTTTTTCTCATATACTTAAAAATGATGTTTTTCAAATTTCTTATAACAAAGTAGGGACAGAGAGAGAGAGCATGTAGGTTACGGGGTTTCCGGGCTGTGAACAAATTTAAATAGCTATTGGAGAATTTGAAAAGAGCTGACAATGTCAGATCAACTTATTTTCTGCAGTCTAATGACACACTTTCTACCCAATGTTTATTATCTTGTACATACACAGAATTGACATGCTTTAATATAATTTTCCTTATGCTTGATTTGATGCTGTGGGTCATTTTTTCCCCACAAATTTGAATGCGATATATTTCAATACAATCTGCCAGTCTAAATATATCATACCTATGCAGTATGATTAACTGGCAGAGCATCTGTTCTCCCTCCTCCCCCACACACACACCCCCACACATGCATGCACGTAACTCCCTCTACATTTTTTGTGTGTGTAAAAGAAACCCTCACCAGTCAGGGTAGAACTGTGTTCCTACATCCACTGTGAATGGCAAAATTTGTGAATATTGGGAGTCACAGCTTCTGGCCCCTGTAGTGAGATCCCTCTGGCTCCCAAACTGACCACAGGGACCAGGAGCCTTGGGAAACTCACTGCAGCTTCCAGGAGCCATGGGGAACTCAGTGCCTCCTGGCAGCTGCAGAAAATTCACCTCAGCTGCCAGGAGCCATGGGGAACCCACTGCAGCTCCAGACAGCTGCTGAGAACTCACCTCAGCTGCTGGGAGCCACCAGCAACTCACTGTGGTTCCTGGCAGCTGCAGTGAGTTCCCCACAGCTCTTGGCTCCTGCCTCACCTCTCCTCCTGAAGGCTGGAACAGGAGACCCACAGATATGCAGAACCATACATAGCGATACTGTGAATCGCAAGGGTGTCCTGTATTGATTTGACACCCTCTGACTGGAAGGCAGTGGTTTAATCATAAGGAGGTAACAATGCTTTTTAACCTCAGTCATTTCAACTTGTTGGGTCAGTAACGTTGAATTAGTTCATAGTTTCCATTTCATAGATTTCAGAGTCAGGAGGGATCATTGTGATCATCCAGTCTGACTTCCTGATGTCTCATTGTGTCAAGTTAGCAATCTAATGCAATGAAACCTGAAAATGCTACAGTGCAAAAGGAAGCAAGCTTATTTCTGGAATCAAATCTATTGTAAATGTCAATAGGGAGTGATCTTTTTCAAAACAGGAATCATTTGTCAGTCTGTAAACAGTTTTCAAATGCACATTGAATTTATTTCCACTTTGAAGCAGGGGCAAAAGCTCTGGATTTTGGCTGGCAGTCTATTGGGGAAATGTGAGACAATTTTGTCAGGTGACTTAATGTATTGTGTATGTGTCAACTGCCTTTGTGATACTGGTACAGAAATTTTATACAATCTTGACGCAGATAAGATTAATAAATTACCAAGGCCAGACAGGAACATTGTGATCACCTAGTTGGATCTCCTGAATAACACAAGCTATAGGATTTCCATGAATTAATTCCTGCTTGAACTCGAGGATATCTTTTAAGGAGAAAAAAAATCCAATCTTCATTTAAAAATATCCAGTGTTGAAGAATTCACCACAACTTTTCAAAAATTGTTCCAATGGTTAACTGTTCCATTTTCACCCCATTTCTTACCTACATTTGTCTTCTTTCAGTTTCTAGAGGTTAGACCTTGTTATATTTTATCTATTAAGACTGTAGAGCCCTCTATTATCAAATGTCTGTTCCCCATGTAAGTACTTATAAGCTGTGATGAATGAACATGTTTGTCAGCCCCTTAGGCTACATCTACACTACTAGATGTAGTACTACTTATTCTGAAATAAGCTTATTCCTCTTCACAAGCAGGAGTTATTTCAAAATAACAGGCTTGGTTGTGTGGATGCTCACCTTGTTATTTCAGAATAAGGGGAGTTATTTCAAAATAACTCACCAGTGTAGACATGCCCTTAGTCATACTTCTGACTTGTTTCTGAACTTTTCAACACCTTTCTTGAATTTTGAGAATTACAAATGGATGCAGGGTTCCAGTTGCAATCTTACCAATGCCAAATAGAAAGGCAATATAGTAACTCTACTCCTACCCAGTATTGCCATTTATACATCTACGGTTTGCACTAGTATCCTTGGTATTCTGTTGTTAAATATTAGCAACAGAAAGTAGTTTCTGTATTTTCTAAGCTAAAAACTTCATGATCTGATACTATTAACTATGTGGTTTTCCTTCTGTGCTCTTCTCTCAGATAGTCATATATCTCAGGAGAATCTGACATTTCTGTTCCACAGGAAATTCTGAAATTCTGGAAGAAAAATCCATGTAGAAAGGGAAAAGTGGGCTTTTTGTTTTGTTTTTTGTTTAAATTTCCTGAGTATGTGGAAACATAATATTCGGAATGTTTCACTTAAAACATATGTCTACAGCAAGGAACCTGGAATTGTTGAGGTTCCCATCTATGGAAAAATTCATACAGTGGAAGTGCCCCAGATCTCTGGACCCCCAAGCTTCCATGCTCCCCAGTTGTCTCAGAAGATCATCAAAACCAGGGGTCTCAAATTCATGGCCCATGGCCATATACAGCTGGTATATTTTCATAATCCAGCCCAGGAGTCCTGGAAGTCTGGGGGAGTGTGTCCCTCCCTGTCACCCCAAACCTTGCCCCTTCCTGCCATCATCCTTCCCTCTACCCCCATTGCCCTCCATCCCCCACAGTTCCCACAGAATACTGAAAAGAGAAGCATAGTGTAGCAGCAAAAATCAATGGCTAATGGAGTTCAGAATAAATAAAGAATTTGTTTAAAAAACCCCTAAGATGTTATTCTTTTGTTTCTAGATGAAAGAAGGAGAATGATCAAACATAATGCATAAAAAGTGGAAGTCATCAATAAATATTTCTATTCTGATTTTGGAGGGAAAAATAGAAGATGTAGTCATATTGTATGATGATCATTTGCATTACATTATTATATCGGGAAAATGTTAAACAATAGCTACTGAAACACATAATTTTAAAATCAATCGGTCCAAATAACTATTCCTCCAAGAGTTTTAAAAGAGCTGACTGAGAAGCTCACAGGACTGTAACGCTGGTTTCAATAAACCTTGTAATGCTAGGGAAATTCCAAATTGTTTAGATATTTGAAAATGAAAAAAAATGAAACCAATTGCTTTATGACATATTTTAGCTGTCTTGATATTTTAGTATCATTGGTGGTGCATTGTTTCAATATATGTATTTCTTAGTCATATAAAACTTCTTTTACCCAATATTAGTGCCCTTTCAGCTTTTCAGGATTTAGAATGTCACAGTTTTGTCAGATACTTTTGTATCACTGGAATGTGGACATTCTATTAAGACTGAGTTGTTATATTTTGACATTTCAGGGTGATTTTACCTTATAAAATTGTAATGCTTGTGGCTATATTTTATTACTTTTTTCATGCTGGATAACAAAACAAGGCATGACATTTTTGTTTATACAGTATTGTTGTTGTCTGCACTCACAAAATACAGCTATGAGTACAAAAACATCTGTCTGATTTAACAATCTGAAACATTATAGTCATGTGCATGAAAGGATAATAATTTAAAGAAGCAGTTTGGGGGAAAGTAAGCATATACACAATATGTGAATTTCACCTAAAAAATGTTTTAATGTTTTTTTAGATGTGGTCACTACAAAAAAAGTACCTTATGCTCAAAATAAAGGGCAAGATACATTACATATGTAGGCTGTGATCTCACAAGTTAGATGATTATTCATGTCTGGTTTTGAAAAAGAACCCAAAGGAAAATCATTCTTAAATAAAAGGACTTTAGGTGCTACTATGAAACAAATAATGAACAATAATGAGGATTGAACTGTGAAGCCCTTTCCTCTTTTTTTGCCCATGTTTGGAACTCTTTATGCTCTGAAGCTACATTTCAAGAGCATGTCTACACAGCACAGTTTTATTTAACTACTCAATTTGGGCCTGATCCAAAACCCACTGATAATCAACAGAAGTCTTTCTATTAGTTTGTCATAGTCAGTTTGTCAGCTCAGAAGTTTAGTGGAATATCCCTATGAAAAATGAACTGTTAATCAGGCTACATGGGTCCTACAATTGAAAGGTACGTCTTCTGCTGTTTATATATACACACATCTCTCTCTCTCTCTCTCTCTCTCTGTGTCTCTCTCTCACTTGATTTCTGTTATTTCCACTCCAATTCATCTGATGAAGTGTGTTTTACCCATAAAAGGTTATGATTCTATATATTTTGGTTAGTCTCTAAGGGTACGTCTATACTTGCTCCCTATCTCGAGATAGGGATGCAAATGTAGCTGACCAAAACTGCTAATGAAGCAGGGATTTAAATATCCCACGCTTCATTAGCATAATCTCGCCCACATGCTATTCCGATCGCCAGCTGATTCGAACCAGGAAGTGCGCTCTGGGCCGAATTAGTTCGAACCAAGGGGTTTGATTTGAACTAACGTTAGTTCAAACCAAGGGGTATGATTTGAACTAACGTGGTCCAGAGCGCACTCCCTGGTTCAAATCAGCTGGCTAGTGAAATAGCGCACGGGCGAGATTATGCTAATGAAGCATGGGATATTTAAATCTCGAGATAGGGAGCAAGTATAGACGTATCCTAAGATGCCACAAGACTACTCAAAGTTACAGACTAACATAGGTATCACTCTGAGAAAAATATTAAGACACAGATAGATAAGAAGAAAATATTTTAATGGCATCTTATAAATCTATGCCCATATCTTGCACACTGCTTACAGTTTTGGTCAAAGAAAAGATATACTGGAACAGGAAAAAGTACAAAACTCAAATGATTAAGGAACAGCTTTCATATGAGGAGAGATTAAAAGTCTGGAATTTTTCAGCTTGGAAAAGTGAAAGAAGACCCTTTATGAAGGACTGTAAAATGATCAATGAGGAAGTTTTTAGAATTCAAATACTTTATCATAGTAATAAGTCCATGCCCGTCATCAATCTCCATTCCCACTGTTATAAGTGCTTAGGAGAGAGTCATGTTATCCACATATGCTCTATTTGCAGAGTATTTAAGACATAAAGAAGCTGAGGGAAAATGTGCCTTCAACACATTTAATTATAGCAGCATTGCATCTCCATTTGGTACCTAGCCAATCAGAAGGCAGGAATGTGCACTCAACTACTTCCTGAAGTCTACTGCCAAACTTAGTGATGTTCCCTTGTCCAAAGAAACACAAGAGAGGAGTCCAGTCTCTATTTCTGGTTTCACATAAGAACTAAAATAAATATAAGATATGATTAAATGTGGTCTTCCCCTCTGACAGCTAAATCAACATTAGACTATAGGCACCAATTTTCCAATATGCCAGGGGCATATGCCTTTCCCTCTCCACTCCTTACCCACTTTACTTCTTATGGAATCACTGCTTAGCTCTAAACTATCACAAAGGGAAACTCCAAATTGCTGTGGAATCTAGTGTGTGTTTGGATAGTTCTAGCCCTGGAAAGACCAGCCAGGGAGGCAGAGAACCAGACTAGAGTCACTCTGGGCAATCACTCTTCCCACCACTCTGCCTCCACCCTATTCTGCTTCCTTACCTGGGTGCACGCCACTCTCTCTCCTCCCTGCAGTGCACCTGCTCCACACCATGGAACAGCCGGTAGTCTTATCATAGGTTGCTTATAAAATTCTTTCCATTCCAACCACACCTCAGGAGGATATTAAACAGTGGATATTAAAGTTAGACATTTTTAAATTGCAGGTTATGATTATTAGCATTCAAGAGGTAAAAAAGCTGGACAAGGAGTTTGCTAGACTGTTAATGTTGATTTTCAATAACTCTTGGAAGAACAGTGAATTGTTCATTCTAATAAATAAATTAGGTTTATGAATCAGACAGTACTATGAAGCTATTTTCACTTGTTTTATCGTCTATCTATCTATTTAGTTGTGTTGGTTTTTTAACTATTCTTTCTTTTTACTCAATTGTGGAATTGTTGCTCTTTGAGCAGTTAGTAAATTTTTTTAAATAGTTCCCAATTTCAGTTCACATTATTCTCTTTAAAGTCTTTCTCCCAGCTGATTTGGCTCATAATTGTTTTCTGCTTTGTGAAATTGGCTTTTTTAAAGTAAGCATTTTTTCTTGACTGCTTTACAAAGCAATGGATATTCTTGACAAACATGTTCACTACAGCTGTTTCTGAGAGAGGAAACAGAGCAACCCCGATAAGAGTACGTCTGCACTGCACAGGAATATCGACGCTACCGCTGCCTATCTTCCAGGGTTCGAATTAGCAGTGTCAAAGTTAGACTCAGGACTCACGATTTTTGTAGACCACTCTGTTTTATTAGCAAAGTGCTTCGCTAATACAACCAGAAAAAGTGAGCCCTCACACAAATCCCAGTCACCTTATTTATACAGATAAAAGAGTAGAGCAGACAAAGGATTGCAAAAGGGCGCAAACTGACAAGGTTACCTGGGGTCAGTCATGTCCCTTATTTCTTTATTAACTCTCACCGATCTCTTGTTAATGTCTCACTATCACCCTTAAGTGGAACCATTGTCCTTTGCTTTAACATCCTTCTTCCTGCTTACACACAAACAACTCTACCTCAACATCTCTCTTCCTGCTAGAGGAACACACAACATTTCTTTAATTCATTCTACTTTTACAATATAATTCAGTCTACTTTCACAGCAGTCTAATTAAGACCACTAATTTGAACTGAGAGGGGCACTCCAGTTGATGCTGGTAACTCTTCTTTCATGGGGAGTGAGGAAAGTAAAAAAGGAGTGTTCTTCCTTTGACTTCCTACAGTGTAGACCACACCAAAAGCCAAGTTAAATTACTTCAACTTCAGCTACGCAATTAAAGTAGCTGAAATTTCATATCTTAATTTGACTTTGTCCTATAGGGTAGATGTACCCTTATATATAAAAGCATTCATTCTATTTTTCTATTTTGTTTTTGTTCTTTAATATCCACAGCACATCTATATATTCTGTTTGCACTAATATAAATATATTGAAAGGTTTTAGTTCTTCACCATGCTATTAGTAATTTTCCATTAGTTTTGAAAACTAGTTGATGATATTTCAACATGTTTATTCCTGATAGCCTCTTTTTAATAGAATTTCATGATGTTTGCTTTCAGGAATGTTCAACTGTTAAAGCAGGTTCTCCCAGCATTTATTATAGCTTCATAGTACTGTACTGTTCATAAATCTAATTCATGGCACACTTTGAAATTCATACAGCTCTATAAAGGCAGTTAAAATAGTAATAGTCTGAGATCAGGGGAATGAGGGTAAGTTTGATAACAGAGAGATGGATGATCTGAATAACCTCTTCTTGTGTTTTTGTATGGTCTGTATTTGTCTTTTTGAACAATCTGTCTCATTCTGTATTAAGGTAATTCTCCCCAAGTGTATGAAGCTGCTTTATTCACATATTTATTTCAACCATCCAGGAAATATAGTTATGCACCAAATTCCCTGCTTAAAAAAATAAAAGCTGAAAAAGAAAAAGTAGCAACACTACCACCACCAAAAAAAGAACATAATTCAGTGACTGTGCTTTCATTTTAATTTAAGCAATATATTTTGGGGTGATTATAATATTACAATCCTCTGCTCCAGCCTTTGATATTGAAATTATATATATATATATGGAATTAGATATTGAACCAGTCAGTTTATCGTAGATTGAGTTTGAGAGTCTCTGCCTTTGTTTCCAGTAACCCTTGAGAGTTTTTAAAACTAGAGTCATAAGTCAATAATACCATTAAAATATTTTGTGTAACTTACTCCACAAAACATAACTTGTATCTATTTGTGCATTAGGTGATTTATGCCTTTATCTTTACATGTGAATGCACACAATATAGTTTAACACATAAAATAAGCAGGTTAGTTCTTAAATAGGCAGGTAGCCCCCTTTAGACTTAATTAAGATACTTTAGAAATAAATTAGATATACCATTTCATTAATCATACTTTCTGCTTGAATATGCTCTTTTTATATTAAAGTGATATGCAAGTGTAAAATTGTAATCTATCCTATTAAAAACTGAACATAGCATTCTTCTGTTAACAAAACAGTATGAATGCTACTGCAACTGATTCTTTCTTGGTGTGGTACCTCTCTGTAAGAGCAGCTGGCCCAACTAGAGATTGATGAAGCTGCCTTTGTGGAGGACTGTGATGCTTCTAATTCGTGTAGTAGAGACTCATGCACTTACTCTAGAGGTCCTGAGTTCAATCCCACTTTCCTGCAAGTGGGGGCTATCAGTATTAAACTACTTCACATTGATATTGTTGCTAAATCTTTAAACTGTACATCAATTATACATGTTACTTAAGAATTCTCACTTACCACTTTGAGGGTTGACAAGCTCTTGTACCAATATCAGGCCTGGTATTATTTAAATTATTATGTAGTTAGGAACCCCAGTATGTGGAGTTGCAACACTCACACTATAGGAAGTCTTGAATATCAACAAATATAATGTATTAGTGCATTTAGCAGAGTCACAGACATCCCAGCTCAATAAGATAGGTAGAGATATTACGCATCCATATTCTCACACCATCTCTTGTAGAATAACCCTAAAGGTTAGTCAACATCTTCCTCATCACTGTCACCTTCCCATCATCACCAGTATCCACAATTCTGTCACCTTGCAAGGACTACATCTCTTTCACCTACAGCCCCTAGGCTGGAATGTCATCTTTATCATCTCTCAGAGGGGTAGCCATGTTAATCTGTAACTTAAAAAAAAAAGTAGTCCTTTAGCACTTTATAGACTAAAATATATATATAGTATCATGAGCTTCCATGGGCAAAACCCACTTTCCCAGATAAACAGACTGGAACAAAAGGAGGGAACCTCCCAATATGTAACAGAAAAAGAAGGGGGGCAGTACCTGTCAATTGTAGTGCCAGTGCTAATGAAGCTAATTGAGTGGACTGGAAGTATCCCATACTTAATGTTGTATGTCAATTGGGCATTGAATATAATGGCCCATCTAGTTCATGTCTTTCTTCAAGCCATGAGAGAGAGTGTCAAATTTGCATCTGAGGCCAGTTCTGGAGTTTCTCTCTGTAGGTTTTGAAATTCCTTTGTAAAAGAATGGCTATTTTTAAAATGAGATTATTTTTATGAAATGGCTATTTTTCTATTAGCCACTATACTGAGATCAGCACTTGTGTCAAAGATAATTCCAAGTTTTAATTACCCTTGATATGGGCAGACCATTGTAATCTCATAAAATCCCCAAGACCGTAAACATCTCTATAACTTTTTGCATCCACAAATTATATTTCTATCCTGGACTCACTTTATCTGTGTAATAGAATTTGGAAATATTAATACTGGGTAATTCAATCTTTTTTTAAAATAGTAAACAGGTATTCTTCATTCTTTATTGGAAGGCCAGCAATCTTGAAATGATTTGTGTCTCTGCATATTTCAGGGCAGTAGGTGAATGCAGTGGAAATGGCTCTTCAGCCTATTAAATATTAGCCTATTATTTTAAAGATCTTTTAAAAGCTTTATAGATATATTTCGCAATTCAGTGGATTTGTACTTTCCCCTAAAGGAGTTGGTTTCCCCCAAACACTCTCAAATCTTTCCCTGGCTTATTCTTATATTTGGCAGCACTGCATTTTTCCATTTGCATGATCCATTCATTCTACAATATGCTGGCATATTTAAATATCTAGGATACATTCTCTGTTACCATTTAGTCCATAGAGAAGATATGATAGATTATTAACAAATAGGTAATTGATAACATAAAGGAACTTAAAACAAAATGAAGACATCTGTATTTAAATGGACATCATTTCACAGTGGTCAAATAGGGTACATTTTATGAGTGGACATAAATGTTAAAATGATAAAATCTTGAAAATGCTTAAAAGTTATTTGATTTCTGTTTTGTACCTATCAGATATTCCGTATGATTGAACCATAATGATTTCTGGAATTTTCAAGGTGACAGTAAATCTAACACAAAATAATAACTCTAACACAAGACTGTATCAATTTCTTTCTAGTAAAAAGCTCTCTTCTTCAAACTAACCAATTATTTGGAAGCTTCATAGGGGTAGCCGGATTAGTCTGTAACTGGAAAAACTTAAAAAGCACCGAATAGTCTAGCAGCACCTTAAAGACTAAAAAAACATGTAGATGGTACCATGAGCTTTCGTAAGCATCTGAAGAAGTGGGTTGTGCCCATGAAAGCTCATGATACCATCTACATGTTTTGTTAGTCTTTAAGGTACTGTAGGATCATTCATTGTTTAAGTTTTTCCTATTATGTGAAGTGGGTTGCACAGGTATACTGCTGAATAGATGCTATTTTAATAGGTAGAAAAAAGGAAGATGAACGCCATAAGACTCTAGATGAAATCTTATACAGATTGGAGAACTATAATATGGCATATTGAAGTGTGTGACACAGCGGTGAGGAACCTACAACCCACAGGCTGCATATGGTTCTTTAGGGTTAATCACAGGTGGGCCACCAGATGGTTTGTTTACCTAACAATCTGCAGGCATGGAGCCCCATAGCTTCCAGTGCCTGTGGTTCTCTGTTTTACTCCATCTCAAATTAAGATTTGGTCACAGTGGTCCATGCATTAGTCACCACCAAAATGAACTACTGTAACTTGTATATCCAGGGCTGCAGATGGAAGCAATGAGGATGTCTATCATCTATATGTACACTTCATTCCTGGGGTACCGTCCCTCTGTGGCTCCCAGTCTTTATCCTTTGCCATTTTCAGGATTTAGTTGCATGGTTGTGTTGATTGAGCTGCATCTTGTGTCCGTACCTGGTGCTGTGCTAACAGCTGTGTGACATAGTTCTTCTCAAAGTCATGGACACCCACCTTAAGGCATGGCAGAATACAATGTGGTAAGTTGCCAGTTGCTTGAATGTGTCAGGAATATTCATATTGTGCAGATTTTGTTAATTTTTGAAGCATTTCTACTGCTCTTCATGCTTATGGCTGCCAGATCTTAATTGGGAATATAGAATTTGTTTTCACAGAGCAGGTCTCAGGCATACAAATTACCTGACTAGACCATGACAGCTGAGCACAATTCAAATGAGTCTTGACACCTCGCACCAAGTCTACTCTTTTGGACACCTGATTCCAGCATTTGATGCCAAGAAGTTATTGTAAGGGTTGCAAATAGAAATGGTCCAGGTTTTTAATGTGTCTAGTCTGCACTGCTTCCTGCAGCTCCCTTTAGCTGGGAATGGCGAACGACAGCCACTGAGCACTTCAAATGGCCACACCTGCAAACACTCAAGTAAACAATCCATCTAACAGCCCACCAGTGTTTCACCCTGATGACCCACATGTGGCCGACATGTTGGAGGCTCCTCACCCGTTGTCTAATACCTGTGTGTTTCTATATACTCAATCATGTAAGTCACAGAATAGTATAAAAGTCTCAAAGGGATGTAGATCATACAAAACAATAAGCATCTGAAATTACAAAATCCTTTAATTTCTATCTCAGCCTTCCATTGTGAGTCATTGGAGAACCATCTGAATCCAGAACACAGGAAGGGTATCCTCTCACCATGAAGTCTGTTGCGTGCTAGCTGGTCTCTCTTCTCATGGAAAATATTATCTAGCTTCTGTGACCTTTCTCTCTCTTGCACCACATTTCTTTGTCTTGTCTGTCCAGTGTTCTAGTGTGTTTCTTTCTTTAAGACCTCCTAGGCACTTTGCCTCTTTTGTTCATAGTAAATTCCTTCATAAAGATTGAAGGAGCATCTAAACTGCTTTCCCCAGGGTACTGTTCACCCCTTGTCCTAGATATGTGCACCTGAATAGGATATTTGAGATTTAAGCATTTCTCCATGATGTATACATGCTAGAAGGCCTATCAGTATTGGTGGATCCACATACTGATAGGCATTCATGATACAGCTGTTTTCATATTACAATTTGCATTATAAATTAGAACTCTAATTGTGTAGATCTAGCCCCAGTTTATCAGAGATGGAACTTTGTGATCTGATGTTGTCATACAAAGACTAACATGTTACTGAAATAGTGAATCACACAGTAACCTCTTTATATAACTGGGTGTCAGGTTGTAAGATCCTGTTCTGTTCCCTTACCCTGGTAGCTGGAATATTAAAAAAAGTCCATCAATGGCTATGAACCAGGATTGGCAGAGATGGTGCCCCAAGCTTCTGTTCACTAGAAACTAGGAATGGGCAACAGGGGATGGATAACTTGATGATTGCCAGTTCTTTTAATACCCTGTGAGGCACCTGGCTTTGATCACTGTTGAAAGACAGGATAATGGGCTAGATGGACCTTAGGTTTGACCTAGTGTGGCCATTCCTATGTGCGTCATGCATGTTGTAAAAATAATGAAGTCTTAATGATGTTAGACCTAGCTGCAGCATTGTCTTTTTGCCACTAAATCTTCTCTGTGAAATGGGAAGACTGCCAATTGTTTGTGTCATTTCTACACTATTCAGAATAATGAGGCTCCTACTGTACTTAAGTTCCTCAGAGATTTTGCAGTTAATCAATGTTTGCATAATACTTTGAAGATGTAAAGCAATATCAATAGTTAAGTGTTAAGTATTATTACTGAATTTGAGTAACAATACTCAATGAATATTAAATATTAATTCGAAACTCAAGTGCTTTTAAATCTAAGGAATATTAGGTATTGGGACATTAAAGTATAGTAAATCAAATGAATGTTTACCTTGCGTAATGAGCAAAAATCATGTCTATTGTATTCTTTATTCTCAATTCATGTTCTTTGGGAGTTGGTGAAACAGCTATTTTTTTTCCCCAATGAAATGAGCGAAGAGCTATTTCCCTTTATTAGACTATCTTTATTTTCTGGGAAACATCTCTCATTTTTCAGTGGACATGAAAGTGTTTGTGAAAATGTTTTATCTTCAGATAAAGGGCTTCATATAGTCATAGGTGTAGAAACTAGGGAGAATGGGAAGCACTGCAGGACCTCTGAGCTACTGGCCTAGTACATGGGGTCCCTGCTGCTGCTGCACACATTGGGTGTTTGGCCCCGTGCACTGGGTTCTTTGCCACCACCCCATGTGCGGGGGGGGGGGGGAGGGTGTCTTCAGCTAGCCCTGTGTGCTAGGGTTCCAGTTAGTGTCTCAAACACTGCGGGCCCACAGAGTCTCTAGTGCACAGGGTGGCAGCCGAAAATCCAACACGTGGGATCCTGGCTGCTGGCTCTGCATGCTAAGGCTTGGTCTTGGGCTTAGCTGAGAGTGGGGGTGGACAGAGGAAGGGGGGTCCAGCACCCCTACTTCTAAAAAAGTTCCCACACCACTACATACTATGTACAGAAAATGCATCTCTGTAATTTTGTGCTTGAAGCGGGTAGAGATGAAGCAATTCAGATGTATGTAGCAACCAAGAGAACTGTCAAATGAAGGCAAGACACATGAGGGTGATTTCCCCACTCTTCCCCTTACATATCTGGGAGATATCACTGACCTAACAACTAAAGCCTGCTGTTCCATTCACACCTATTAGCAATACTGTTTTTTCTCTGATTCTCCCTGATTTCCAATCTTTAATCAAAGATGTACAAATATTGTACTTTTCCAGAAAACTAATCTTATAGAACAACAATCACTGAAAATCAGACATCAACATTATCATTTGGCACTTTTTCTGAAAAGGCCGATTTCTATGTAAGGTTTTCAGTATGATATTTTCCTTCATATTCTACTAGAACATCTCAAATATTTATTGCTCTTGTTGCACAGAATGTATTTTATAAAGTATCAAAGTAACATAGACAGACAGCTCCTATATGGGGGGAAACTGTATCTTTCTCAATGCAGCTTTCTCGTCTGCTGAAGTTTTTTTGCCCATTTTTAGATCAAGGCACGTTTCATTGTCAAGTTATATTGCTCTGATCTCTTGTATACTGCAACATAAAGGATATGGTGAAACAACCCCCCAAAAAGTTTATAGGTATCTTCTATTAATGTGTATATTATATAAGGGTGTTTAATGTTTTTTAATTACTGTTGTGACAGTCAAACCAGAGGGCTGAAAAGTCCCACCAGAGTGGGAAAAGGTAGCCCTAGGAGGGTAAAAAGCCAACTTCCCTCTTAATCAGAGGTGAGTTACTGAAGGTCAAGCAAAAGCAGCTGACAAGAGGTTGTCTCAGGCAGATTAGGATCAGCTGGGACAGGGTTATGTTGGACCAGTTAGGGTCATCTGATTCCACTTCAGGCTTGTCTGAGACCTTTTAAAGCCCCCCTCCCTTTTTGGATGGAGGAGAAAAGAAAGGTATATTGAAAATCAACAGCTATTGAGCTAAGAGACAGCAGGGCAGATAGGGGGTGTTTTACCCGAGGTCCTTCCCGACAAGGGGAAAGGTGGGAAGCTGGCAAAGGAAAGAGGGGCCCTTGCCATGCTGTGTATTAATTAGTAAAGGCAATATCAGCATAGAAGGAACAGAAAAATTTCTTATTGATGTTATGAAACTTGCCTTATGTTGTGATGCTTCCTTCTGGATCATGAAATTCTGACAGAAACCAGAGACAGTGACATCCTTATACTCTTTCTGATAAAATTAAAATAGATAGCTGCTATTATTTCACGATTGTTTTTGACTGTGCAGTTCTGGAGGTGTTACAGAGTGGTAGTTCTTGTTCTCTTGTATTACATCATACACTGAGAAAATCTGGATTGACACGCTGAAAGTCAGACTACTCTTTCAGAATAAATACGTACTTTGGTTGCTCTTTACAGTTTGCATTTCTGGGGCTAAATATCATAGTTCCTTTTGCTTCTTTCTCTCTTTTGGCCCAAAATCAATGTAAAGACACCCACTTTCTTCCATCAATACTGGACCAGGCTCTGTGTCCCTCCAACTGGGTTTGAAAAGCTGTCAAAGAAAAAACGTTTTAGAAGTTTGATTGCATTATTTCTGTAGATTGAGTAGTATTGCTCGAGGTCCAAAAGATTCCAGAGCACTTGAAACAGCCATTCATGTCAGGTTGTTAGGAAATAGCAGAGAAGATGGCAGTGTGGGTCCTTAGATCCTACTGTGTAGAAGAGAAGCACCACTGCAGGGGAGGTAGGAAAAAAGAAGAGAGAAAGTGACACAAGGGCACAGCTACAAAGATAGGCTCTGGAAAATAAGTGAAGTAGAATTTATACATACTGTCTGGGTCATATCTTTTTGAAAAAGAATCCTGATGTTCTTTAATTGAGTGTATTTTTTAAAATGCCATTTTTGCCTTCATAATTACCTTGCAAAAATAATTAATTTGGGGATTTTTTTTGTTATTTGCTTAAAAATAAAAAAGAATGCTGATAACTGTTAAAAATAGCATGCTATTTAATCTAGCCCATTTTTTCCCCACACCTCATCTACCTCTGTGCATTTCTAGGGAGTCCATAACAATAGTACCTAAATCTCAGATCTAGATACTATAAGTCTTGTCGCATACCGGAGGTATCCCAAAATAGCTATTCCATGTCTTTTCAGTGCACCCATTATTTTGAAATATAATGGGCTCGCTTTTCCTATGTCCCTGTAAACCTCATTCCATAAGGAGTAAGGGATATTTCAGAATAGCAATTTATTTCGAGATAAGTTCTGTGTAGAAATAAGCTACGCAATTGGCATAGCTCAAATTGCGTAGTTTATTTCAAGCTACGTGTGCAGTGTAGATGCACCCCTATAGCTTATCCCAATTAAAGAGATAACTTGCTATATTGTTGCTGTCTCTCCTATTTACCAGTCCATTACCCTCACTTCCTTTAAATCCCTCCCATTTTTCTGTACAAAATTGATCTAGGAGGGAGAATGCTTGGAGTAATTGGCCTCACAATTGTCTTCCTCCTGCTACAGGAGAACATTAGTCTAGTGGTAGTGAAATGTTTTACAACTGTTCTTCTGGGATAGCATGAAGTTTATTTAATATTACATACAAAGTTACAAGAATATTAAGTTTGCACACTCAAGCAGTCAAAAATTAAGAAATGATATTTAAAAAACCCTTAATTTAGTTTCCTGCATTTGCATCATGCATTTTGCAAGTCTCTTTTTTTCCCCAAAGCATAGACATGCTGTGGTTTCTTAATGAAATTGTTTTAAGTTTTTTTTAAGATAGTCAAAATAATGTGTTTTCATTCTGAGAAATGGCTGAAACACGTTAGCTCAAACTTCACCAAAAACTGAGCTTATGGCAGATACCTAATAGTAGAAATTTCAGTCTGAATGGTGAAAGTTTGGCAAAGTAATAAGCAACTGACAATAGGTCCTTAGAAAGCATCTGACCAATTTAACTATGGATGTTGCTAACTGTGCTACCTGCTGGCAGTGTGTTGCTTTACTTAATCCACATATGGGCAGTGTGGCTTGCTAGAGAATGATGCAACTGCAATAGCTGATTCAAAGAGTATTAATGGGTATGTAATCAGTCATTTGACCACTCTATTTCAGAATTCAGATTTATGCCCTGTCTTTATGCTCACAGGGATGCTATACTCTGTCCTTCACTACTCTGGAAAAAAATTCTGGAAGGAAGTCTTAGGAGTTGCCATGATGGAGCAAGATCAACAACCAACTTTGGAATCCTTGAGCGCTATGCTGGAAAAATTAAAAAAGATCAAACACCAACATCTTCACATAGGCAGCATTGAATAATAGGAACTGGAAGATGATCTGGGAGTCTACACTGAGGGGCAAATTGTAAAATCCTAAATAAGTAGACCCAGTTAGTAATTCAATGCTCTCAGCAAAAGTCAGCTGGGTTGCAGACTCCTGCATGCATTTGACAGTGTACATATGGTACAACTGGCATTTGTGTCTGTCTCTGCAAAGGATGCACTTGCTCCAACAAATTTCCCTCAGACTCCCCTTCACTTGAGGTAGGCTGCTGCTCTCACACAGTTTTGGCTGGTGGTAGCAGTGCTGGTGATTTAGGTGGTGATTTGCTACCATGGTGATTTATGTGGTTATGTAGAGAAGTCAACAGCTGAAATTTTGGGGCATTGAACTCTAGGATCCATACTTTCTGGGTATAAAAATATTTAGCCTCTTTCAGGATTTAGTTTTAAGAGTAAATTTAGCAATTGGGGAGAACATGGCCAGCAGTTCAAGTGTAAGGATTTCAGGGATGATACAGATTTATTCTGAAAAATTTATTAGTGTTTGAATCAAACCTCAACTTGTGGATTTATCAGAACCTTCAGTGTTGTTTAGTTTTTTCTTGTCCTAATTTTGATAGTGACTATTTAAATTTATTTTGAGATGTTAGTGGTGATAGCTGTTTGGTAGAAGTGTGTATATGTCTAATCCTTATGATCCTAACGAAAGCATTTATTATAAGGCTCTAACGCATAGCTTCAGAATTCTCAGCCACCCAGTGATGGTGCTGTGTTGTGAAATTCCCATAATTAATTGTGTAGCTGGACCACTTCAGAATGAATTACAATGTGAGGATGTCCCTGGAGAGAGTTTTACATGTCAGAGTCTGATGGCTAAGAATCATTTTTGCCATGAAGCATTTGGGCTTGTCAAAAAGAAATACCGGAAGAACTTAAATAGGGTACCCCTGAAAAATAAATAAATTATAAATGTATTGATATATTATACAGGGAATTAAATAGTCAGTTGTAAATTGAATTTTTATATCATCTTTATATGACACCAAGCATTATTGCTGATTCTGTTTTGCTGGTAAACTTTCTGCAAATAGCTATCTGTGTAACATTTGATCTGTGGCCCCAAACTCCATTCTGTTTGGGTTTTTTAAATAATGAAGTGTAAATGTTATTTTAAGTATTTAGGTCTTAGTTTTTTATACTAGATAAGCAAAGATCTCTGCATTTTAAAACATGAAGATAATAAGTTTTAAAAATAATTTGTGACATTCTTATATTAATTATTTCCTTTTGACCATTAATATAGATAGTCATCACCAATACAGTCTTTGGTATCAATTAATGTTCCCATGATATTCCATCTTTAGAATAATTTTGTTGATATGAATGTGAGAGAATACTTCAACATCTTCTTACAAAACTGAAAAGTTTAATCTTCAGTATGAGATCCTACTAGTGATGACTAGGGATATAATTTCCAGCTGTGTCAGAAGGAAAGTAAATGTCACTCTAAAACATCTTTCCACCCTGTGGCCCAGAAAACAAAATGGCTACCAGTGTAAGTTGGGGCACTTTAGTAAGCTTTCTTATAATTACTCTGTGATAGGGTGGACTAGGCCCAAAGTCCCCTGCTGGAGGTTGGTGGCCTTGCTGCATTCTGCCCTAGGAAAAAGAGCAGGAGATGAGTCCCCCAGGCAAGCTAGAGTGGCTACTTCTGTTAAAGCAAATCAGGGCTCAGCAAGCTGGTCAAGAAAAACTGTTGAGCCAGGGCCTGTCAGTTCTTTGCTGGAGCTCAACCCAGTCAGACATAGGGACTGAGTGGGAAGACAGTGGCACCTCGGACAGCTCAGAGTATGAGATGGATTTCAGGTCTGGTGGCTAAAGCCCAGGTCTGGTAGCTGTGTGGTAGACTACAACAAATTTCAGAACCCTGGCCAGGGTGCAGTGAGAACTTGACCTCAATCCCCTGTATGGTGCAGCCTCTTGGGCATGTGACCCAGGGAGTGAGAGCAGTCAACAGCAGGGACACTTAATGGGCAACTGATACTTAAAGGGTCCCTGATTTGGGACCCAGAGAACGGATACCCCTTAACCACCCAGCAGCTACAGAAACAGAGCAAGAAGCAGCCTGGTCCCAGGCAACTGATCTGAAATGCCATCTTTGGACAACCCTATTCCCAGAGCCAGTTGGAGTGGAGGAGCTTGTGAACACCTGCCCACAGCCACAAAGGGACACTTGCGAGAAGGTGAACCCCTTTATATGCCCCTCTAGAAACTGTTAAACCAGAGAAAATTCCTCAAGTGCAATATGCTTTAACCATGAGCCCAACAAGCAACTTTTTTTCTGGGGACCTGGAAGTTATTGACAGTGAGCTATGCCATATTTGTACCAACTGAGGATTCTACCAGGCTAGGAGAGTCTCAATTGTAACTTTAGGACAGGTTTAAGGTTCTTTAAGGCATAAAATGCAATAACGTAGGCCAGATATTGGCCCAAATGTTTATTTTTATAGAAATTTGGCACATAATTCTCAGTAAGCGCTGGCCTTAAAATTAAGGTGTGACAGTGTGGTAGGGTACAACTACTTTGCCTTCTTAGCTCTCCAGCTTGGGCTGTCTCTCACAACAGCAAATATCGCCAGTAGCTGTTGTCCCTCAGCAAGCCGCATGCAAAGATACACCCACCTACATTGAATAAATGCTTTCTAAGATATTGATGAACTCACAGAGGGAAACATCAGCAAATCTCCTGGTTTTCTTCTGATCCCACTGTCTTTGTTATATCCTCATCACATCTCAGGGAAGATGTTGGCCCAAACATGTCTTAATGGGCTTTGCTGAGGCATAGGGTGTGTCTAGACTACAGGGTTTTGTCGACAAAAGTGGACTTTTGTCAACAAAACTATACCTGCGTCTACACTACTGTCGCATTCTGTCGACAGTAAGTAGACAGAATGCGGCAGTTTTGTCGACGTCGGTAAAACTTATTTTACGAGGAATAACGCCTTTGTCGACAGAGTTCTGTCAACAAAAAGGGCAGTCTGGACGCAGGGGTTTCTTTTGTTGACAGAAAAAGACCTCCCAGGAAACCCCCTGCTGGATAGTCCTTCTTCAGGAAAAACCTCTTGTTCCTGTCTGTAGCCATGTTTTAAAGGCACAGACATTCCTGGCAGGCATTCTGACAGGAAGCTGGCCACAGACCAACACAGTCAGCACATGGCTCTCCTAGCTTCACTTGCACGCGGCAATGTGTGCAGCTCCAGAGCCACGAGGCCCCCAAGGACCTTCAAAGGAGCCAGGTTCCCTCCGGTAAGAAAAAGAGAGCCCCAGCCTGGTCAGGGCCAGAGGTCCTGACACTGCTCGAACTGTGTGGGGAGGAGGAAGCAGTCCAGGCCCTGCACACCTGGCAGAGGAATGCCAACATTTACAGCCACATGGCTCAGGGGCTGGCCGATAAAGGACACCACCCCAGGACACTACAACAGGTCCGGGCCAAAGTTAAAGGGCTTTGGCAGGGCTACGTGAAGGCCCGAGAGCAGAGCTCAGCATCAGGGGCAGTCCTGTTGCACTGCGCCTATTATAACGAACTGGACTGCATCCTGGGAGGTCAGGAACCTATGTCTGCACCGGTGCTTGTGCAGACAGGGTTGCACACACCAGTGCAGCAGGGCCAGTAGGAGGTCTCCAGGGAAGATGTGGAGGAGGAGGAGGAGGAGGAGCAGATGGAGGACACCCTGACCCTGACACTGCAGCCTGTCCCGGAGACCCAGGAAGCCTTGCAGGCATCCTCCGATGCTGGTGAAGGAACATCAGGTGAGTGCAGTCAGGGTCACAGACACAGAATGGGGGAGGTGGGAGCAGAGAGGATGCAGAGCAATGTGCACGTCATGGTCCTCATGGACAGCTTGCATCTCTCTGTGCATGTGCAAGCAGGCGGGCAGGTGGTGGGTATGTGGGTGGGGACCATAGGAGACCCAAGGTGCTGCAGGCCCCTGTCCCAGTTTGGCTGCACACTTACCTGGTCTGGACGGCCATGGTGGAGGGGGGGAGGATGTAGGGGATGGAGGCAGACATTGCCCTAGCCACAACAGGGCCCCTATGCAGCCGAGGCAGCTGGCAGGGCCAGACGTGGCCTAACAGTAACAACATTCCCATCCCTTGTTGTAAGGACTTGTGTGTGAATTCCTAACACTGATCGGTTCTCCCTCTTCTCCACAGCCGGACCTGCTGCTGCTGACCGCCGGGCAACGCCAGTGCCACCACACACCCGGTCCCACAGCACCCGCAGGCATTGGAGGGCCTATAATGACCTCTTGCAGAGGCATGTGGAGGTGATGGAAAACATTGAGGGGACCATGGCCAAAATGCAGGAGACCATGGCCGAAAGAACCAGGGAGGAGGCTTGCTGGCATAATCGCCTGCTCGACAATGTCCTACTGCAGTGGAGCGCAATGTGTGCCACCATCAGGAAGCCATGGCTGTGCCAGGTCCTCTCCCCCTGGGGACTCCTCCTGCCCATCCAGCTCCAGCCCCCTCTGACCCCCCTTCCTCTCCCTCAGCCCATGCCACCCCTTCCCCTCCCTCAGCCCCTTCCACTCCTCCAGTCCTGCCCCCCCTCCCTCCCTGCTAGAGCAGAGCCATCTGCAGCCCCGACTCGAGCCCGAGGACCGCAGGGTCCACGGACAAGAGGTGGCAAAGCCTTGTGGCCCAGGCGATACCTCCATTACCCTTAAGTTGTCTGCCCTCCCTCCAGGTTGACATCCCCCCCTCCTACCCCAGTTATAAACACAGGTTAATAGTTCAAAAAAAGTTTATGTTTAACAGTTGTTGAACAATTCTATTTTTTATAACAGTTCTAAATTCTAACATTACTTGTTAATAAACATTATATTTTTCATATTTAACATGGTGTGTGTGTCTTAACTGTTCAGAGGCTGATGCAGGGATGGATTGTGGGAGGGAAGGTTTTGAGACGGGGGGCCCAGGCCCACAGGCCCCATTGGGGAGACCTTGGGGAGTCATTGGGCTACAGCTGAGAAGCGCTCACGCAGAGCCTCCCGGATGCGGACCCCCACCTGGTGGGCTTGGCGAATGGCAGCTGTCCAAGGCTGTGCAAACCACCTCCCCTCCACTTCAGCTATTGGCCCCAGCCTGGGAGGAAGGCTTCCCCTTTGCTCTCCACCAGGTTGTGGAGGATGCAACATGCTGCCACCACCTCTGGGATATTGTGTTCCCCCATGTCAAGGCGAGTGAGCAGGCACCTAAACCTCCCCTTCAGCCTGCCAAATGCACATTCCACTTGTGAACGTGCGTGTGTCAGGTGCACGTTAAAGACTTCCCTGCTTGGGTTCAGATGCCCTGTGTATGGCTTCATGAGCCAGGGCATGAGGAGGTACGCTGCATCGGCCACAATGCAGACCAGCATCTCCATGTCCCCAACAGCAAAGGTTCGCTGGGGGAAGAAGGTTCCAGCCTGCAGCCTTTCGTAAAGGTGCGAATTCCGGAAGATCCAAGCATTGTGTGCCCGGCCCGACCACCCCACACAAATGTCCGTAAATAGTCCACAGTGGTCAACCAGGGCTTGCAGCACAATGAAGTACCCTTTTGGGTTAATATAACAGGCTGCTCAATGGGGCGGTGCACGGATGGGAATGTGAGTTCCATCGAGTGCCCCGCCGCAGTTTGGGAATCCCAGCCCAGCAAAACCGGCCATGATGGTGTCTAGGTCTCTGAGGAGGACAATACAGTTCAGCAGCTCTGAGTTGATGGCCTTCACCACCTGCAGAAATAGACACATACAAACACACACAATATGAAGTTAGATGGGTTGCCCAAGTCCTTGAGAGGTACCCTCCTTCCCTCTCCCCCAAGACTCCAGGAGTCCCCACCCCTCCAGGTGATTGCTCCCAGCAGTATGGTGGAGTGAGGCCAGGAGCCCTCCACCACTTCCCCTCCATTGCCCCCCCCCCACACTCTCTCCTGGTACAGTGCCCCTACCCCTTATAGATGGCACCAATAGTAGATCTCCCCACACCAAACTGGTGTCCCACTGATCGGTAGCTGTCAGGAGTGGCCAGCTTCCAGAGGGCAATAGCTACCCTCTTCTCCAGCGGGATGGCAGGGTGCAGGTGGGTGTCCTATAGTTGCAGGGTGGGGGCAAGCCAGGTACAGAGCTCCAGGAAGGTGGACTTTCGCATCCTGAAGTTTCGGAGCCAAACCTGGTCATCCCACTGCACCATTACGAACCAGTCCCACCAGTCCGTACTTGTCTCCAGCCTCCAAAATTGCCTCTCCTGGAAAAAGTTCGGAGGCAAGAACAGTGCTGCTGCATCCTGAAGTAGGGGCTCCAGCCTGGGTGCAGGATCCGGACTGGGCATTAACAGCATGAACGTCTCATGCAGTTGCAGCAGCATTTGAAGCACTGTGGAGTGGGGCCAGCGCCTGCCCAGGGGCAGCTCTGGCTCCATGGCAAACAAAGGGATCAGAAAAACCTTCCAAAAAAAACCCACAACCTTGTCACAGGGCTGCCCCTCCCGAGGGGCGGGCCGCCCGCCTCCGGGGCATAGTTTGGACCCCTTCAGCCGAGACCCCAAAAGTAAACTGCCTCTTTCTTAGGGGAATTACGGCCCCCTAGCCTAGTCCCAAAAGTACACGGCCCCTCTCTTAGGGGAACTACGGCCCACTGGCCTAGTCCAAAAGTACGCTGCCCCTTTCGTAGGGGAACTACGGCCCACTGGCCTAGTCCAAAAGTACACAGGCCCTGAGGCCTAGTCCTCTATGCGAACCCCTTCTCCCTGGGGGTCCGTGTGGGAGGGGTAGGGGGGCCCAGGCCCTCCCTCTCCACCGGGCCCCGACCCAGGGCCCTATCAGTGGCAGGCAGCTCCCACCTCTGGCTCGGCGGGGGTTCCTTCCCGTAACGCACCGAGCCCTCCGGGGTGCCCTCCGGCTCCCTGCCCTGGGTCACTTCCTACCCCCTTCCCCTGGTTGGCAGTGGTCCCACCTGTTGGCGTTAGCCAGATGTCTGTAGCCGCACCTTCCAACTCGGCGTCTGGGGTCACTGTGGCGGGTCCGACGCCTGGGTCCCGTATGGCTGGCCGGCGGCTCCGACGTCGGGGCCGAGCCCTGCTTTGGCCCTGCGGTGGCAGGCCTGGCGACTCCCTCTCTGGCTGACGAGTCGGCGGCCCTGGAGGTTGGGCCCTAGCTCCTGCCCCGTCGGCTGCCCGCCCCGACTGAATAGGATTGCAGTCCTTTACACCTGGGGCCTCCTTGGAGCATGCCCAGTAGGGCAGCGTGGGTGGGGCCCTCCCCGCCCTTGGAGCCAGGTGGTTTCCTGGGGCTAGAGTGCGGGGCGGGGCCGCCCCATCACAAACCTTAACTGCTGTGCTGTCCCAGGAAGCAGGACACTCACAGCAAGCACTGGAAAACCTTTGCTGACCCTCTAGGAGGTAAGCAAGGCAGCTGCAGCAGCAGAGCAAAGGCTGGTCAGGGGGGTCCCTTTTAGCATGCATCTCTGCAAAGGGCAGGCAGCAGCACCAGGAAGTACATGCTGCCCCTGTGACCTGGCAGAAGCAGTTCTGGGTGCCTTCTTCTGTCGACAGAGTGTCCGGCAGTTTGGACGCTCTTTGTTGACAAAGCGAATGGCTTTGTCGATCTGCTTGATGCAGTCTAGACGCTCTTTGTCAACAGAAGTTCTGTCGACAAAACCCTGTAGTCTAGATGTACCCAAAGTGTTGAGCAGTCCTTGTTGTCTGGAACTTGTGCAAGTGGCTTTTACAGAACAGCAAATCTCTTGTTTAGATTTCCCTGCTTATCAGTTGGCATTTAACACCCACCTGTGTGTACTGTACCATCTCTTTAGTTACTGGAGAACTAAGAGTGGGCAACTCCCAAACTCAATATGCCATATATATAGTAGCCCAATGTCTGTGAGTATGTAACGCTGATGTACGCGGCCCCGCCCCTAGCCATGTAGGTCAGTGCCCCGCCCCCTTCCCCTCCCTCCGTGGCAGCTCGGCTGAGTGTTGTGCCACTCAGCTGGACTGCCGCGGGGGAGCAAGCGGCGGCAAGCGGCCTTTTGGGGTCCGTGCTCCCCATGCATGCACTCAGCCAAGCCACCACGGGAGGGAGGGAAAGGGGGCGGGACGCTGACCTACACGGCCAGGGAGCGGTACCGTGTACGTCACCACCCTGCCCCCCCTGCCCCTCGCGCTGTGGTGCTCAGCTGAGTGCTGTGCCCCTCAGCTGGACTGCTGCGGGGGAGCCAGTGGTGCAAGCAGCCGTTTGGGCTTCCCCGTGGCGGCCCGGCTGAGCGCGCAGCACTCAGCTGAGCACCACGGCGGGAGGGGAAGGGGGGAGTGGGGTGGTGACATACACAGCCCCGCCCCTCCTCCCCCGTGGCAGCCTGGCTGAGCGCACAACACTCAGCCAAGCCGCCATGGAGAGAGGGGAAGGGGGCGGGGCAGTGACGTATGTGGCCAGGGGGCCAGGCCATGTACGTCACCACCCCCCCTTACCGTCCAGCCGTGGTACTCAGCTGAGTGCTGTGCCTCTCAGCCAGGCTGCCATGGAGGGAAGGGAAGGGGGGCGGGACGGTGACGTACATGGCCCTGCCCTCTGGCCGTGTACGTCAGCGTCCCGCTCCTCCTCCCCCGCGGCAGCCCGGCTGAGCAGGCAGCACTCAGCCCAGTGCCTTGGCGGGAGGGGAAGGGGAAGGGGGACGGGGAGAGACGGAGGGGGGAGAGAGGCAGGAGGGGAAGAAGAGAAAGAAAGAGACGGAGAGAGAGGCAGAAGGCGAGAGAGGCAGGAGGCAGAGGACAGCTGAGAGAGAGAGGGGGAGGCAATAGGAGGGGAGAGAGAGAGAGAGAGAGAGAGACCGGAGGCTCCGGAGAGAAGACCAATGTGGAGGAGAGACCTGAAAATTCCGTCTTATTATGGGCTAATTGGCTAATATTTCAATAACAGCCATATAGCAAAATTTCATAATTTCATACACAATAACAATGCACATATTTTGTCAGAACAGTGAGTTTCTACCGATCATAGCCTTTCATATAGTATCTTACACAGCATGCCATAGATGAAATTTCACAATCATATACAAATGATAAATGTGGGGGTTACAAAGCACTTCTTTGAGGTTCAGTGCAACACACTGTCTACATTTTCTGGACATCATACATCACGACATTTTATAAGAGATGAAGTTTATCTGAATGTCCAAAAAATTTCCTTCTGCTTCCTGCTATTGGTGACCTCCTATGAGAAGTAGATGTATTTCAGGTGGTGCAGTTATGGTCTTCTGTATAGTGTCTGTTCTATTAAAAAGCTGCATGGCAGTTTCTGTTATTGCAATTAAAAAAAAAAAAACCCTAACGGTGTGAAGTTCAGATCTTGAGACAAGCTTTTACAGAGAGTGAGTGAACAATACCTAGGGCAATGGGCCTCAAGTTCTTTACTTGTTCTTGTAACATATTAGATAAATAGCAATAAATGAGGAATTCAAGTCTCTGGTGGGAGGTGATTTTGTAGCTGTTGAGGAATTTGTGAAAGTCTTTTTAGTACTTTTTGAGTCACTGGGAAGTGAAAATATATAATGTTCCTGCTGTAAAGAATTCCTCCCTCACTTAAAACATATAAGAGATCAAGGTGTAGGCAGACTTGCCTACTGGCCGCAGCTGGCTGGGGTCCACAAGTCAGAGATGACAGTTGGTGAGCATAGGTCAGAAGAACCAGTAGAATTGTGTTAAATGAGCAAGAGTTATGGTCAGAATCAGGCCAGGGTCAGAAACTAGAGATCAGAGATAGTACCAAGCTGGAATTGGGAGGCAGGGATCAGGGTCAGTCAGGTTAGAGCTGGCGGCCAGAGATCAGAGGAGATGGTATGATAGTTAGAAGACAAGAGCATCAGGGGGCTGGGATGAGGTGAAGCCTGGAGTCAGAGCAGGCTCATAATTAGTGTTATTGCCCAGGCAACTTCCTCAGGTATCCTCCAAGGTTAAATAAGGTGGTTGCAGGCCTCTGACAGCCAGGCTATTGTTGTTATGGATCCCGGAGAGTACATTTTTGGTTTCTGTTCTTCACAGTGCTCCCTGGCTGCTGTTTAGTACAGTTTTGCAGTAGCAGTGTGGTCCATCAGCTGCTCTGCATTCTGGTCATAAGAATGGTGACACTGGTCAGAAAAATTACAGGATCTGTCTTCTGACTAGTCTATGCCAGGTGCTTCTGAGGGAATGAACAGAAAAAGGAATCATCAATATATCCATTCCCTGTCACTTTTTCCCAGCTTCTGGCAAACAGAGGCTAGGGACACAATCTCTTTCCATTCTGACGAATAGTCATTGATGGATATATCCTCCATGCATTTATCTAGTTCTTTTTTTTTTATCTCTGTTAGTGCCTTGGACTTCAATGTCCCCTGGAAAGAATTCCACGAGTGGTGCATTATGTGAAGAAATATTTCCTTATGTGTTGTTTAAACCTGCTGCCTCTTGTTACAACTATATTGAAAACATTGGACTTCAGAAATGTTATATAGACAGGCTTGACAAGTGGCGGTGAGCCCCGGTCACCAGCCACGCAGTTTTGCACGCTGCTCATGCGCTGATCGCGCTGCGGTGCCATGCCAGCTTAAAATCTACTCGCCCCAGGCGAGTAGATTGACTAATTTATCTAGCCCTGTATATAGATATCCAGCACCTGACACACTTGGAATCCAGCCGTGCACATATTATCAGCAGCTACTTGTTTTTGTTTTGATAATCATACCTTAGTTAAAGTAAAACTACTTGGTTAGAAAATTTATTTTGGCATAACAAAAGAAATGGTGTTCTGAACATGTTCAAGAGACAGTATCCTTTAGTCTGTGGACATGCATATTAATTATTTATTATTCAGGCAGCTATGAACCAGTTCTGTACAGAGACTCCAATAGGAGCTGAGGGTATCTGGTTCCTCATAATGTGGGCCCAGGCTAAGTGTGTATAGATTGGCTCAAGGAACTAATAAAGGTCCACTGCCAAAACTGCAGAGCTTATTATCCTTGTTTTATGAACAACTCCAGATTTACCCTAATTTGTTAATCTAAGACTTTTGATTATAACATTAATCTATATTAATACCAAAACAGAGAATGTGGTGGTGGGCAGCTTCTTATCCCCAGAATGATTAAGTGTTGAGTCCTGCATGGATCAGTCCTGTTCTCTTCAGTACACCTAGAAATATCTTCACTAAATGCCCTGGGGAAGTTGAGACCCCATTAACACTTTCCTAACAATATGTGACAGCACCTAGCATATGTGGAAGTTATGTGATTATTAAAGGCAGCCATACTATTTCATGTTGCTTTATATTATACACATTGTTAGAATACCTGGGATTCATTTGTCTGAAGTGCTGCATTGATAGAACATTTTATTGTTCCATAGATAGAATTTGAAGGATTTAAGTAATTACTAGAAAGTCATTTAAAACAAAATGTCAGGAACCGGTTCATATCACATTTATATTTGTCCTTTTGGAAGAAATATCTGAATACCTGTATTAATTTTAATTGTATTTTGCTGTAAATTGATTTGTATTCACTTTTTTAAAAATATTTTGACAGGATTTACAGGTCAATTCTGTGAAGTAAACATTGATGATTGCCTATCACAACCTTGTGGAGTCCTCAGCATTTGCCAAGATGAATTGGATGGCTTTCTTTGTTTCTGTGCACCTGGTTTCATAGGTGGGTCCAGCCCCAACAGTATTTGAAAGCTAATGATGAATATGAAAGACAATGGATGTACATTAGTAAATGACTTTTCCTTGAAGAAGTGCATCAAAGACTTGGTTGGAGTGTGCATGGGTTAACATCTGTCCTTGAGGAGAGACTAAGTAGTCCTAAACCACAGAAAATAAGGCAATTCAGGACTACTAACATAAAATTTAGCAGTGCGAGTCTGATCAGGTGAAAGCAGACTCTGCTTACAGGCACACAAGCCTACCTACCCTGTTGTAGATTCTACAAACTGCAGGAATGTATTCCACTTCAACAGCTAGTCTTTAATACCAGTCTAGGCATTTGGGGTGGGATCCATGAAAAGACTTAGATGTTGCAACAAGGATTGTCATAGTACTGAACATTTTGGTGCCTAGAGAATTATAGGCAGAACACTGACATCCACAAAACCAAAACAGCTGTCCAGCTCCCTGTACAAAGGAAAGGGAAAGATAGCTGCCTTAGAATGGGATCATTTTATATCTAACCTATTGGTCCTCATCCTCAGAGGAAACCTGCCTAGCAATTTAAAAGATGATCTTGCAAGATTAAATTGATAAACTTTCTAGACACTAAAAAACATGGTCTGAATGCAGACTGTGGATGTATAGTTTATAACAACTATCTGTAACCTAGTAACACCTCGCTCCTCACATCAGCTGCCTCCCCCACCTTTTCTCCCCCATGACATAAAGGTTGTTAAGGTCCCACTTCATTCTGAATGGTCCCTTGAAATATGTATTCAGTTCTTATGAACTGTAGTCAAAAATCTCCTTTGAGAATTACATACCTTTCCTAGATTCCTAGGTAACCTGTCCCAGTGCTTAAGTATCCTTATAGTTTAGAAAGTTTTTCCTAATATCTAACCTCTGCTGAAAGCTAAACTACATTCTTCTTGTCTTACCCTAGTGAACATGGAAAAAAAGAATGTTCCTTACTGTAACTGACTCTTCAAGATGGTCTGTATGTGTGCCATTCTGTATATATGATCCTCTCCCCCTGCCCCACAGCTCAGTCATGGATCCCGATTCAAGGCAGTGTAGTTGAGATTGTTGCTCTCAGGAGTGGGGGCAAGATGGCAGGCAGAGCACATGTGCTGTCCTAATGGATCAAGCTGGTAAAAGAAATTGCTCTCCTCTGAGTGAGGCACACACACACACCAAGGCTATGTCTACACTGCAGAGTTTTTGTGCAAACCCAGCCATTTTCGTGCAAAAACTTGTGGAGCATCCACACTACAAGCCCGTTCTTGCACATGAAAAAGTACAGTAAAGCGTAAGAACACAGGGCTTTCTGAGCAAGAGTTATTCCTCTCCCCTTGACGAATAAGCCTTTTTGCCCAAGAGCTCTTGTGGACAGGCAACAAGGGTTTATTGAGCAAAAACCCCTATGGCTAAAATGGCCATCAGAACTTTCTTGTGCAAGAGAGAGTCCACACTGCCATGCATGCTCTTGTGAAAAAACACATGGCAGTGTGGACGAGCTCTTGCACAAGTGTGGATGCTTCAGAGGGGTTTCTTTCCTATGGGAAAAAGCACAGGTGCTCTGATGGCCATTCTGTGAATGGCCATCAGAGCTTTCTTGCACAAGAGTGTCCATGTAGTGTGGACACTATCTTGCACAAAAACACATCACTTTTGCGATGCATTTGAGGTGTGGAAGTGCTTTTGAGCAAGAAGTTTTTGCACAAAAACTCTTGCGCAAACGGCTTCTTGCGCAAGAAACCTGCAATGTAGATGTAGCCATTGTTCTTGTACAACGGTCAAACACCAAACCTCAGTATTATCAGAATATATGAGAGTATGCGAATGGCCATGCTGGGTCAGACCAATGGTTCAAATGGCCCAGTATCCTATCTTCTGACAGTGACCGGTGCCAGTTGCTTCAGAGGGAATTAACTGACCAGGACAATTATTGAGTAATGCATCCTTTGTTATTCTGTCCAAGCATCTAACAGAGACTTAGGGAATCACAGAAGATGAAATTGCACTTCTGACCATGTTGTCTAATAGCCAAAGAAGGACCTATCCTCTGTGAACAAGCAAAATATTTATCTTAACCTAGTGATAATGTTGGGCCTTCACAACATCCCTTGCCAAATTAGTTCCATGAATGACTGTGCTTTGTGTGTGTGTGGTGGGAGGGAGCCCTATATTTTCTTTGGTTTTAAACCTGCTGCTTATTAATTTCATTCCATGATACCTTGTTCATGTGTTTTATAAAGAGGCAAATAACGCTTCCCTATTCACTTTCTTCATACCAGTCATGATTTTATGGACCACTAACATATCCCCACTTAGTCATTTATTTTTTCAAGAACAGCCCATCTTTTCAATCTCTCCTCAGATGGAAGCTGTTTGAGTCCCCTAATCATTTTTATTGCTCACCTTTGTACCTTTTCCAATTCAAATACATATCTTTTTTTAAAATGGGGTGTCCTGCTGTTTGTAGTGGCTCACAGCTTCAGTTGCATACCTCGGGCCTCTTTGCCAGAAGATAAGGGTAAACACTCCAAACTGATGCTATGTTACCCAATTAGATTTCATTAAGCCAATAACAAATTTGAACTCCTTGATCACTTATACCAGTCTTTCCATGGAATCAAAGACAATCTCGTTATACTCTTCAGTCATCTTGTCATTCATCCAAACTAGATAGTGTGATAGAAGGTACTTAAATATCAAATCACAGCAAATCAGGTGTTTTTCCGGTCCCAAGCGATCAGTTACTTAACCCAGATCAACTGATTCCCCAGAACTTTCACCAAAAATAACACTGGATGCCATTTCAACAGTAAATTAAGTAAAGATTTGTTAGCTAAGTAAACGAAATGAGAGTGATTGAGAAGATAAACAGGTTAGACACAGTCTGGCATTCCAGATGGTAGCAGTGTGCATTATTTTGCTTTTTATCAATACGGGACTTCAACTGCAGTTTTCTTGTCCAAAGTTTTCTGAGATCATTTTGTAAATCTTGGCAGTCTATGTTGGACTTAACTACCTTGAGTAATTTTGTATCCTCTGCAATTTTGCCACATCGTTGTTTATCTCTGGTTCATAACTTTTATCATTTATGACTACGTTGAACAGTACTGGTGCCTCTACAGATCCCCGGGGGACACTGCTTATTTACCGATCTTACCTTTCTGATAGTGTAGCCTTAGAATAAGAGTGGTCTGAGGTGATTTAGCTTAGGCTAGGTCTACATTACATCCAAAGGTCAGCTTAAAGTACACAATTCCAGCTACATGTAAAATGTGGCTGGAGTTGACTAATCTTAATCTGAGCTTTGGTACCGTCCTCACAGCAGGAGATCGACAGGAAAAATTCTCCTGTTGACTTCCCTTACACCTTACAAGGAGTAGGAGTCTGGGTGTTGATGGGGGCTCTTTCTGCATTTGGTTTAGCAGGTCTTTACTAGATCTGCTAAATCAAATGCCAGAAGATCGACCACCACAGTGTCGATCTTTTATGTAGTCTTAGTATATTTCAAAAGTGTCTTCATGGGGAGTCAGCATTGAGAAGCCATAGTAACAGCTACTGTGGGCTTTTCCTCTTCCCCCTCACTCCCCGCACATTGACAAGTTCTAAATCACTGCTGAAGTTTTCATCCAGCCATTTTAAATTTTCACTAACAGAAAATCAGAGTTGTCTCTTCTGTTTGCACTGATTTAGTGGAAATACTTGTACAGCTTTTGCCCCATTTTACCTACTACAAACTTGTTTCATAATTATCTGGGGTGAAAAATAAGAAATATCTTATAAAGAGTTAGAAAGACTAAGGTTTGGAACCATGTTAATCTATCTTCTTGCTTATGTATATGACAAGATGTGGTTTTAGAGATGTCCTTTATCTTTGACACAAACATATAATATACATATCTATTCTAGTGTATCAATAGTTATTTTTTCCTGGACATCTAACATTGCCTTTGAACATCAGTTTATATGGTGAAAAATATGCTACCTACATCCTTGGCCATAATGGAGAACTTCCAAAGTAATTTCCAATGAAAACATTCTGAGTATATATAACAAATTATAGACTTTTTTTCTTATGCAGGGAAACCAAAGATGTAATGCCCTTAAACAAAACAAAATGCACAACATTCTTCTTGGGTCAACAGATCTTTAAAACAACCCAAACAAGTTATCATTTTCTTCTTAGGCAACATCATAGAAATATCTGATTCCTGCCTTTAAGCAAAAAGTAAAATCAAAATTGGAAACTCATTGGTAAAATTTCTCTGTACATAACCTTGGTTATTAGGTTTTGTTATTTCTCATTGCACTGGAGACTCACCAGTGACATATTTCTAATGAAGTGAATACTTTGTTTATTTGCAGGTAATAACTGTGAGATTGAGGTAGATGAGTGTCTAAGTGACCCCTGTCACAATGGTGCCATATGTGTTGATCATTTTAATGCCTTCAGCTGCCTCTGTTCTGATGGATTTCAAGGTAACAATAACATTTGTAGAACAATATGATTTTTGACAATTATATGGGTTGGTATTACAACATTTTTAGAAGTTAATACCCAGATGATAATTTTATATATTCATTTTCACTTTATCTAAAGTTTTAAATATGCAAATTCTGTATGAATACATCCTGAATACTATAACCTTGCTTCGCCTTCATAGCATCCCATGGATGAGTGCTTACTTTTGTCTGGCAGCTTAGTTGTTATAAATGGATCAGCTGGGAGCAATGACATTTGGCATGCAATGTGCATTATTTCCTTTAAATGTTTAAATGTGCTGGCGGGCTGGATGTAATTGGTTAATACTGTAATCTTTTGTTGTGGTAGAAAGCTTTATTCTCAGTGCTTAGATGCATTTGATTTCAGCAGTCAGGTGGTGTATGGACTTTGACTGATTAATCAAGTATATTTATTAGTATCTGCCATTATTCCCCTCTTTTAGTTCATATTAGGAATTCAAAATACATACATTTTCTTGGCTCAAACTTCCTGAAATGACACTGGTCCTCAGATTTGCTGAAATACCAATGTAATAGACATTTCAAATATAGGCCAAAATCTTAGTTTTTGATAGTCACTTGGGGATCCTCCCCCCAAAAATATAATTTTACTATTACTTGTTAGAAGAGATTTAAATTTTCAGGGGTTTTAAAGTTGTCATCTTTCATTTTATTTTTTCTTAAATGACAAAAAATTAATTCCTTTCTGAAATAATTACTCTTTAATTACCTATGGCGATGTACTTATTAATTATGTTCCAGACTGTGATATAACCTTTTTTTGTCTACATCAAATTTCTTCTTTCATTTTGTGAGAGTTTACTTATTGCCTTATGAAGAACAGAAGGAAGGTTTCCCTTCATGTCACAGGGAATGCATTCTATTATATTTCAATGTCATTTGCTTTCTATTTTTTTATATTGATATAAATTGGTAAGGAAATTGCCTGCCTTAAGTCATAAGAATCAATTCAGTGACAGTGAAGACTATGTTTTTAGGTCTTTATTGGAAAAATCGATGCATAACTCAAAATAAAATATCAGAATACTGTTTTAGAGGCACAGATTCAAGGTATAATGTTTCTGGCTGAAAAATCTCTGTATGTGAACTATTTTAAATAATACATATTTATATTGAAATGTGGGTGCTATAAAATATTTCCCTTTCCCTGCACTCTCCCATCAATTTATAGGCACAACTTGTGAAATAAACATAAATGAATGTCACTCATCACCTTGTCTCCACAATGCAACCTGTGAAGACCTTATCAGTGGATATGAATGCATCTGTCTACCTGGCTTTACTGGTGAGTGGCAGCAATAGAGAATCTAGTTTTCTATGGGAAAGTAGCCCACAGGGTGTCCATTAAGACATTATTGACTAATTTGCCAGTGCTTCCTTCTCATTTCTCTTTATCTACCAGCCTAATGTTTCATTTGCATTCCAGCAAACTGGAACACTGACTCCATCTGTAAACTAAGCAGTGGAAGATAAATTGGGTCACATCTAAACAGGCTTTGAATGCTTCCACACCTAGGAAAGATTAGTCAGTGTTTAGTAATTCAAAAAGAAGCTGTGTTTTGTGGTGAGGTAAAATAAATGGACTCTGACACTAATACATGTGGGGATCTTCTTTGCCTGATCTCAGGCTCACTTCTCATTGCAAATTGTTTGTGATTCTTAAAGTATAAATTAAAGAAGTCTAAATTGACACTTCTGTGTCTTACTAATCTCAACATCTTTTCAAAGGTGCAAGATGTGAAACAGATATAGATGAGTGTGCCTCATTTCCCTGCAAGAATGGAGCCACCTGCATTGACCAACCTGGTAATTACTTCTGCCAATGTGTAGCTCCATTTAAAGGTAATGAACACTGAGGGAGAGGGGAAAGCAAACATAATTAACTTTAGAAAGCATTTGTGTCACTTGTCTGAACTCATTTCACTCTTCTAACAGTGTTATTAGTCCTTCATTTTCTCAAACAGAACTTTTAAAGAGACCAGCCTATTATCCCTTAGACTGCAACCAATGTGAAATAAATATTGTTTATGCAACCACTAAAAGAGTTTTGTTATGAATCAGAATGGATTCTATAAAATCACTTTACATGAAAAATAAGATTCTGCACCAAAGAGGAAATTAAGGGAAAATGGCAACTGAGTAGTCTTGGAAATCTTCAGTTATTTTTTCCTCTTTTTGAATTTGTTTTCTAATTTGATTACCCATGAACTTTTAAAATATTTTGCACATTCATGTCATTATGTTCATATTCACGAATTACTTCAATATTTCTGTTGAAGATTTTAAGGAAAATGTTTTTAATTTTCAGAGTATAATGGGGTGACCTTTTCCTGAGAGTTTCTTGTTTTATTTTTATTTTAACAACATTTTGACAAAAATGATAATGACAGTATCTGATATTAAAGATCTCCACCAAGCAAATAACAAACAAACAGTTCATAATGTGATGGTTGTAATGGTTTGTTTGTGTATGGTACCATTGCCCTCTGGTGGAAGGAATGTAAACTCAAGTCCATGATTATGTCACATTCAAATGGCTGCCATGCAAACTGTATCTAACCACATGCTTATTCATATCTGAGTTGATTTGGATAAGATTTCTGATTCAGAGAATACTTGAACTGGAAGGATCCTCGAGAGGTCATCAAGTCCAGTCTCCTGCTATCATGTCAGGACCAAGAACCATCTAAATCATTCTTGATAGATGTCTATCTGACCTGCTCTTAAATATCTCCAGTGATGGAGATTCCACAACTTCTCTAGGCAATTTATTCCAATGTTTAACCACCCTGACGGTTAGGAAGTTTTTCTTCATGTCCAATCTAAACCTCCCTTGCTGCAATTTAAGCCCATTGCTGGCTTGTCCTATCATCAGAGGTCAAAAACATTTTTTTTCTCCCTTCATCTTTATCCAGTTTTTTTCTTCTTGATGCCCTTTTGTAATTGTCTTAATTTCCGCACAAGAGGTTGTCCAGGAGAGTTCCAAAAAGTAAAGGATTTGGTTCTCTTAGGCTACGTCTAGACTACGCGGAAGATTGGAAAGAGGATATGCAAATTCCACAGGAATTTGCATATGTTCTTCCAGTCTCACTTTTGAAAGTGGAGGTTTACATGGCTTTTCGAAAAAGTGGGGGGGTTGCCGAAAAAGCCGTGTCCCGACTACTTTCTCTTTCAAAAGTGAGATAGGAAGAAGATATGCAAATTCCATGGGAATTTGCATATCCTCTTTCAAATCTTCCGCCTAGTCTAGACGAGCCCTTAGTTCCCCTTGCTTTTCTTTCTTACTTGAAAGCAGGCAAAATGGCAAGAGGTATGTACTTTGAATCCAAATTTACCTTCCTTCTTTCCATTTTTATTTCCTCTTGTATGTATTTAAGTATATTGGCTTCTGATTTGGTATACCAGTAAGTTTGAGAAACTTCAAATCAGTGCCTTTATGTCTTCTTGTATTTTGTTATTTTCCTCATATCTTAATATAGAGAGCTCATGAAAGCATTAAAATAGACTGTTTCTTGAATCATTTTGTCTTGTAAGCTCACGGTAATTAAGGCTTTATTCACTGATGCTTAGCAGCCCCTTTGCTTTAGTAACTTCAGCATAAAAGGATCCAGGAAGCAGTGGATTTATACTCAGAGGAATACTCTTTGAGACTGGATTGACCACCTTTAACTCATCCTGGACCCTGTGCTGAATTCAGCTCCACCACAAAGATGAATTGAGCACTATGGTTCAGCTGTGCAGACCTTAGAAGTGGGGGAAAAAACACCGTGGAAACAGCCAGAATGCTAACAACTTCCGGTTAATAGCAACATTTTGCTGGCAACCAATCCTACTACATGCTCTTTGTTAATATGATTCAGATATCGTCAGTGGCATGACACTTACTGAGAACTTTCCTGGAAGAAAGGACCCAGACACAAGAAGGTTTGTGTGGCTGCAGCCAGGGAAGGTAGCACTGAAACATGGCTTCTCTGGCTTCATTCCCCCAAGCTTGAGTGCCAACAGTGTTGGGTATGTCCCAGTGACTCCTTCCCTGGCTACAGCCCTGTAAACCTGTCTGCACTCATGGGCCACTCAGGAGGTTAGGGACTGGGGTGATTGCACCCCTTCCCAGTGGGGAAGCTCTGCCAGAGTCTCAGCACTGTAAACTGGGAGATGAGGCTATGGACAGGACAGCAGCAGGGAGCAGGGATGAAGCCTAGATGACAGTCTTCAATCTGCGGGCCCATGGAACTGCACTCTTCATTGCTGCCACATCTCATAGCGTATTCTCCCAGCTGGCAGGGAGTCCTGTGGATCTCTGTGGGCATCCAGCATCTCCACTTCTCTGCTGCCTTGCCCCCTTGGAAAGCCTCAACATCTAGGTTGTAGCCCCTCACCTCTCTGGTACTTAGCTCATAAGCTAGGTTTGAAAGGCTGCATCCGGGAAAGGCATGTCCCAGGGCTTCCTTTCCCATCTATTGCCCTACAAGCCTACCTCCTGCTTATTGGTGCTGCATAATGGTAACTTTATTGTTGGCTTCCATGTGGTTGCTGATAAGCAAAGTCTACTGTATATTTAATGTCTCTTCTGATATGACCTATAATAACTTAGCTGTGCCTAAAATCTTCACAGCTGTAAAGTCTGATATATCAGTCCTCCTATATGGTTAGGAGCCAAGGACTGGAACTTTTCTGTGGAAAACCTGGAGTCTCCCCTTTATAACAGTATCATATCCTGCTTTTAGTCCAGGATATGTTGGACTTCAAAATCATGACACTTTGGTCTAGAAAAGCTATTTATTGGATCAGAACTAAATCATCTTTTGAATGAGTAATTTGAAATGGGGAGTGGACTCCAAATTTGTGGAGGAAAAGGGAGATATTTCTATTTCCTTTTTCCTTTTTAAAAAATGACTGCTTTGTTCATTAGGACAGTTAGAACGAGTCCTGGCATTTAGTGCTTAGGTTATAGGCATTTGATAAATTCACAAGCATGTAGTAAATGTATCTATCTTATGCTCTCCCATTTATCATCTAAATATCCACTCCCCATACATAATGTGTGTTTGTGAGTGTTCCCTGAAAAGGATGGTGGTTCCTCCTACTCTTCCTAAATATGGATTTTCCCCCCTTTTCAAATTACCCCAATCCAAAGCCAAGAGATCAGAAAACTTGTAGTTTTCTGTTTCCTTTTTTTAAAATGTCTTCTCCTTTGTACTCTAATTCTCTGGAGTAGTATAAATCACCCATATACTTGTTGTAGCCCAGATCTGGATTTCTCTATTTACTTCCCATCACACAATGCAATATGATATTCTCTCCCCATATAAACCTTTAACCTGGGAACACATCTAGATTGGTAGCTGCTGCCAGGTTCCAGTATATGAATCATTACAAATGTGGAATTGTTCTGGGGATTCTTTGTTTTCCTTTCATCTATAAAGTGCATCATTGAAAGATAGTTGAAATTAGTAATAGAATCTTGAGGGTCCAGGAAAATATGGCCAAAATGAAACTGTTTCTGATAATTTATACATTGAAGTATATAAATAGGCTTATCAGTAAAGTTATGAGGTTGATTCCATTTCAATATCCTAACAGAGTAGTTATTCTAATAAACTCTTTGGTTATATTTACTCCACAACTGTAGTACTTCTATAACAGAATCGCTATTATTATAGAAATGGTATCAAATGTTTCAGAAGAGAAGAGCCATTGCAAGATGCACATTCTAGTCCATATCTCATTTGTGGATATTCACCATTTCAGTGAAGATAGTGTTATAGAGGCACACTGACTTGTGTTATTTAATTGAACTAAAAATCACACATGAACTAAGAGTGTCACAGTTAGTATATTTTAGAATCCCACTTGTCTTATTTTGCCTTGTAGTTAACATTCTGTTCCTTTGCTGCAGATGAGTCTTAGATGCACAATTGAGTGTATCCTCTTTTCAGAGAGAAAGAAGATCACCGTAGCAATTCCGTTATAAAAGTATCAGTTCTTTTAATTTTCAATGGAGGGAAAAAAAAGGAAAAGACAATTCATTCTTTTATGCCCAGTGGCTTCTCAACATATCTTGGCAAATTTCACTCTAACACATATAATGCTCTGTAGATCATTGTTGGACCAAGTAAAAAATGTCCCTTGGCAAAAAAGGAATTGATGTCAGTCTTTTATCAGTTTGAAGCCCCAATTAATAAAACACATTATTTCATAAAATCATCTATTGTCTTTTTGTACGTGCAGTAAGGGCTACATTGGGTTGGTGGGCAATTACATCAATAACCCCATTGAATCAAGGTAGCAGGTGTGATAGCACCTTAGAATTTCTTTTTCAAAGTCTCTTTTAATTAAAAGGTGCATCTGCATCCATTGCAAAGCAGCCTTTCCTAATTTTCCCTTTCCTTCCTTGCAGCTCTGCTCATCATGAAGAAATAGTTGTCATCCAGATGCCAGAGCAGTATTGTCCTTGTTTTGAGTATCATAAGACATTGTGCCTCAGGGATGCACATTCTTTCAGTTGGGGATAAACACTACCGTACTATAAATAATAAATCTTATGGCATTTATCCAGGTGGTGACTAGACAACATAATTCAATGATAAACAATGCACAACTGCCCGGCCTCCTGTTTCTCTGTGGGATTAGATGAGTGGTTTTGCCCTCAAAATCACCAGTTCTTGGTCATGTAATTTGTCACTACTGAATAAAGTCTTGCTGGACAATCCAGAAATCTTACACCCCCAAGCCAATGTGGTAAAAAAGCCAAACATGCACCAATTTTCAGGTTGGGTTGGTCTTTTTCAGAAAGTCCAGTTCACAAATGGTAAAGTTTAAAATTTCATTGAACTCAAAATTCATCTTCAAGAAATGGGACTTGTAGATCCTAAATATAGCAGTAGCACGTAAAGCCTACTGAAATGTTTCAGACAGATAGTTTATTCACAGAAAAATATAGGTTTGCTCCAAAACTACTTACCATTTGATCCAATAAGTTTCAAAGTTTTTCAGGGCTAGTTGCATAAAGCCTGGTTTCAACAACCTACTTACAAATCTTTGTCACAGAGATTAGGGTACATGTGTAGGACTGGGGCAGAGGGCAGCTTTGAATCCTATTCTAGAGCAGAAACTTAAACTGAGATCTCCTAGCTAAGCCCACCTAACCATGAGAATATGGGCTACCTTGAGCTTGCTTGCCTTCAATCTGTCTTTTTTTGAAGCTGTTCCACCTCATAAATACTAATGGCTGAAAGTCTGTCCTGTCCTAGGTGTCATTTGTAAAAGAAGTTCCATATATAAATAAATCTGAAAATGGCTGAAAACTTTAAAAATTGGATAATAACAGATCATGAAGCTCAGTGAGGATTGAACCAGCTAATGTTTGAAATGAAGGCTCTCATCTGCTTGTAACTGTTTCCATCATTTCACACTGGTTCAAGAAATATTCAGAGTGACACACAGAATGAAAAACCCTGGAATCTTGTTATAGCTACAAAGTGAAACAGCTTCAATAGGAGACATTGAGGGGCAAAAACCTACTACAGATACAATATTGCTCAGGATTCTCATGTGAAAGGGGAGGGAGATCTAAGTTCATGTCTCCCTCCTACATACCCTCGAAAGTGAAGACTTAACCCCGGGTCTCCCACATTGTATGCAATTACTCTAAAACCAGGGACCTAAAAGTTAGGACACATTCATCGTTTTCAGAAGTTTGACAGATTTCTTTCAACTTGCTGACAATGTAAACAAAAAACAAATAAAAAAACCACACACACACACACACACACACTCTTACTTGCTCAACATCCCTCAGAATCTTACTAAATCAGTTTAACTGTGAGGTGGTGTGTGTGCATCCACCCATTCACAGTCCTCATGTTAGCTCCTTCCACCTGTGCAAACAAAACCAGAACAGTTTTCTTTGTCAACCTTGCTCAGTTTATTTAGCTTCAGGTATCTAAATGAAATTCATCTGGGGTATAACAAACCCTATTTGTCCCCTCCTGGAGAAAACAGTGTCCTGACACCTGATTAAGAAAAACTCACTCGGACTGGGCTACCAGCAAGCCAGTCCTCTGAAGCCAGGAGGAGACATGACCAACTGGGAGCCAACAGGCCACTTTGGAATCCTTGTCTGCTTCTCAGGGTGAGACTGAGAATAGAGATGGAGCTCCTCAGTGTTAGCCCATATCTTGGTCAGCGCCCACCCTTCAAGTGCTGCAACAAAGTCAATAGTTTGTTTTCTTTGCAGGTGCTGATAGGCAAATTCTGAGTTTTGTTATCCTTATACTGTGTAGAGACTGACACCAAGATTACAGAACAGACCATGTGAGTAGGCAGCCACAACTGATGAAGAACAGGAAGGAGTTCTTGTAGCACTATTCTTTGTGCCACAGGAGGAGATATTATGGAGAAATACCATGTGTGATAACTTCTTACTAGTGTGATGATCTCCTCAATGCAGGCCAAAACTGAAAGTTACTGTTTTACACCTTGCCTTTGCAAGAGTAAGTTTTGCTACCGATTAGAACACGTGTCCATTAACTGCAACACTAGTCTCTCTGCCTCACCAAAATACATCTTGAGATTCAACCAATATTCACCTTGTCTTGCAGGTAACAATCAGTGAGCTGAAGTTCCCCAGAGATATCTTTATGTCGTGTGCAATACCTTACACTCAACACTCACAGAAATTAATTTGACTGCCTCCAACAGCACTGAGGTGGTTTTATAGTAAAACTAAAAATAAGTTTATTAACAAAGGATAGAAATGCAAGTGATACTAAACAAAGGTAACAGAAACAGAGAATCATTGCAAGTAAACCAAAAGTGACTACAACCTAATTCGAGCAAGCTATATCTTCACCTAAAAGAAGATTCTAGCTTGCAGCAATTTATGAACAGTTCCAGCCCTTCAGGCCAAAAGTTTCAGGCTCAGAGGGTGTTTTTCTCTATGTCCCCTAAATAATATCCTTTTGCTCCTCTTGTATTTACCAGAGTGCAATTGTCTGCCTCAAAAGCAGAGACGGGAAGACACCCTGTTCTGATTCTTTTCCCTGGTGTGCTCACTAAGTTGTTTGCTTTACTACAGCTTGCTTACTAGCTTGATTGCTTTGTTTATGTGAAAGTATTTTTGTTGTCCTTTGCTATAATCAAACCAATCAGACAGATAAATATACATTCCTTTTGTTTAGGGCAGGCTTGATTTATACACTGCCACCAAAACATGTTTTTACACACACACACATATGGCTTTTATACATCCTGTGCCTACATCGCAGAATGAGAGTTGCAAATTAGTGCGTCATCAATTTACACGATACAAGAGACCTTTTCGATACTGTACATTTAGGGTGTAGAGTGTGTCAGGTCTGGTATGAAACAGCATAGTGAGCCTTCTGACTATGGGCACTGAAGGGCTATTAGCATTACAACTGAAAGTGAAATCAACTCCCCCCTTTTTTAAAATGGGAACTTAGTGCCTGAAGCATCAATCTTAGTCCTATAGGAGCAGGCCCATCTGTAACAGTCTGATTGTGGCTGGTCTGTGCATAGGAGTTCAAAGTGAAGTTACAGATCAGCCACATTTGAAGTCCTTTCAATCAAAACTTCAGTACTACAGCCTACTATCATCCCATGAGGCATTATTTATCCCAAAATGAAGTGGATGCCAGGTATCCTACTGGCAAATACACACATGTGCACAAACCAATAAGTCCGGCCACCTATGTCCAAAAAACATATCACCTCCAGGACACTTCTCCTCAACCATTACCCTTCTCCACCATAACTGCTTTCTGTATGTTCTGAGGAAGCCCTGAGAGACTTTTGATGTCACCAGAACACTTACTTCTACAGTTTTGTAGAAGTAAATGGAACTTTACTGGTTCTTCCCTGGAGGAATTAATAATCCAGGTTGGAAATGAATATCAAGGAAATAAAGGAAATAGTTGTAACTATTGCAAACTGTTCCAATGTTGTGTCCCCCCCCCCATGTGATTCTTGATGTCTCCAGAGTATCTCAGCATACAAAGAGCATGCCCTCTGCTATAGCATTAACAACATCCCTCACTCTTCTCTGTAAAACAGTCAGTTTAGTTGCCCTGTGTGGAGGATAATGGAGGAACTGTGACTTCATTTTTCTTTATTCAAGGTACCTAATAGGGAGTGAACAAAAGGATTTGCATCTGATTTTCGTACTGGGGGTTGTCCTCTTAAGCTTCAGGATTCAATAAGAATATATTGACTGAATTCTTAGCTGTACCCAAAATGTGGTGGGCATGGCTGAGGATGGAAACCCAAACAAACTATTGAAAAGCTCTGCAGTGACTGCTTATTTTTCCCCTTATTCCTATCACATATAGTTCAGATGAGAGGAAGGAAAGAAGTAAAGTTATTTTCCCATTTGGCCAAGATTTGTCTATTTCATTATTCAATATCTCTATGGTAATTAGAGAGAGAACATTTTTTTCCAACTTTTTTTTCCCCACTTTCAAGAATTAAAGCAAAGTCTGACCTTCATACCAATTTACTGTGTGACTCATTAAAAAGATGCACTGTATTTTATTTGGACTACATACTGCTAATAAGAATGCCTTTTTAATCAAATATATAATCATGGAGGAAAATTGAAATACAATTCTGAGGAAATGTCTGCTTATTTGATGCTGTCCTCATGACACATCTCCCAAAGTGTTGCAATTAAGATTAAAGCAACAACAACAACAAAAAAAGCAATTGGCCATTAAACATGTTACACAAGAAAGTAAACAAATGAGAAAGAGGACTCAGAATAAAAGCCTATGTTGGTCAAAAAGCCAGAATAATAATGGAGTTTCTGTACAGAATGCTCTAGTATGAAAAGTAGTAATTAGAAAAGAGAGAAGTAAAATGTATAAGTGCTCATGAAGGTTACAGACCACAATACAGATAATAGAACAATTAGTTTTTCAGCATTCACAGGCTTTTTATCTATATGGCATAGCGAAGTACATTGCAGGTAACATACTATATTCTAACTGCCTCCTGTAGATCCTGATGCTGCAGTGTAAAAGGTACTTTGAGCATGTTAACATAGAACCATTCTTTCCTGGCTGGTGAACATATTACAAAAGGTAGGGGGGGCCTGACAGCAGAGTGGTTCTAAGACAGGCACTTAGTTTGGGACCCCACTCCCCAAACTGATATGAAATGACTTTAATTGGTTTCCTCATGAATCTTAGGTTGCATTCCAGGCAGCATGGAGGGCAGTGTGCTCTGCTGCCCATTCTTCTTCTCACAAACTTTGCCCTCTTCTGCCCTGTACCCTAAGTCTTATCTCTTCCCCACTCCAATGCCCTTATCCCAGGCTCATTGTGCTTGTTTACCCAATCCCAGACTCCATGCCTCAAGCTTCGAATCTGAGGGTGAAAGTAACTTAAATTTCTTACAGGTGCAGTCATATCATAACCCCTCTTCCCTGCAATAGCTCTCAGGGCAAGAGCTTGGTGGGGGTAGGGGATGTGTGTGATTGTGATATAACAGTACTTGTAACAAATGTAAGTGTGGTTTGGAGTGCTGGGGGCTCAGGGCAGGGTGTTCCCATAATCAGTCTATGTACTTGTCCTGTGAGTTCCAGTTACCCCCACCCAAAGCCTTGTCTGATTTATCTATTTATCTCTCTTACTGACTCTCAGTTCTTTCCTTGGCTCCTTTTCCAATATAAGCCACCCTGTGACCATTTTCTTGTTCTATGACTCAGTCTCCTCAATTATCGGGTCTGTGTCCTCATTTCTTTTTTGGGTAGCCGTTCCCAGTAATCTCCTTACACCCAAAACAATTGATTTCCACTTCCCCATCTCACATACTCTCTGTTCCTTCACCGGCTCCCAGTCTCCTTGCCCAAGCAGTCACAATTTCTCTCCCCACCTCCATTCCCAATCATAACAGACTCCTCGTCCAATCCAATCATTTCCTCCCTTTTGTCCAGTTGTTGTCCCCTATGCATTCAGATCATATGACTTGATATTCCATGCTTCCTGGTTGATAGAATCAGATGGGCCCTCTATCTCTATTCCTGTGCCTGACCTCACCCCAGCCCAGTAACAGTCACTTCAGGGGAAAGGGAAATCCTTTGGAACCCTCATAGTCTTAGGCTGGAATGACAATAGTCACTCATAGCTATGTGAATACACAGTCCCGGTGTCACACTAAGGAACTCTGAGGGTTTGGAGCCCAGTAAGTGCAAATGTCACATGCGCTTTCTGTTCTTATGTGCTAATGTTAAGGGATAAAGTGTGTCAAATAAGGATGGACTTTTGGGGGAAGCTAGCTACTAAACTCAAAGATGTGTACTGAGCATGTGCAGACTGTGATTTTTCACTAAAGCTTATTCCCTGGCTAAATTTGTATAGATTTTCATGTGGATGGTAACAGAACCATCCTTGATACACTAGCCACTCCCTTTCCACATTTTTAGTCCCTCCTTCAGATAATGTTTGTTCTGTTTAAAGGAAGGAATAGCCATCTTTTTAATGATAAAATAACAGAATGTCCCCATACCTTATTCTTGGAGATAGCTCAACTATTTTGGCTGAAACTTTAGGTAAATAAATTGCCGTCAATTAGACACCAAGTACGTGAAATTTCAACTGAAATAATTAAAGTCTGGCCAAGTTTTATAAACAACTGAAAACAGGGTCTAAAAATGGGACATGTCAGGCAACTTTAATCATAGGCTGTTCTGCTGGACCTGTCTATTATATGAGTATTTGGGCATATCAATCTAACTTTCCCTCTCTCTACCCCGCCTCCCCCCACATTTTTCATATTCTTGAATGCAGTGGAGTTATAGCTATGTCAGTCCCAGGATATTAGTGAGACAGCATGGGAGAGGTACTATCTTTTATTGGACCAACGTTTGTTGGTCCAACAGACAAATTCTCGATCCACACACAGTTCTTTCATCTCTCATCAACTGAAGTTGGTCCAATAAAAGTTATTACCTAACCCACCTTGACTTTCTAATATACTCAAATGTCATTTTTGCTAAATCCTGGGCTAATAAAGATTTTATAATAAGCAAACATTCAGTCTTAAAATGAGAACAAGTAAAGCATAATTGTTCTTGAATGTCAACAGAAAGGAACCATCAGCTAACTTTCTGAACAGTTAGTTTTTCTTAGAAATTTTCTTCACCAACTTTAGGACAGAGTGACAAAACTCTTCAAATGTATGGTAGTCTAGAAAATGTACTTTGCTTTGTTTGCGTTTTAACTCAATTAATTTTTGTTTTTCTGCATTAAAATCATTGCTCTGGGCTCAGAGCAGAACAGCATAAAACTACGCAGGCAGTGAATCCCCAAGACTAGATAGGTGGCAGGGGCTACGCTGCCTAGATGTCTGAGCTTTGCAGCTGCAGTCTGGGTGTGCTGTGGCAGCTCAGGGACCATGGGGCCTGCGGGTGAGGCATTCAGTATGTAGGCTGCCCCAAGGAGAGAAGACTACCCCAGCCCCCTCTCACCACCGTAGCCAGGGTAGGATGTGGGGAGTGCAGGAGTCAGGCAGTTTGTGGGGGATTCAAGAGTCAGGGCAGGGGGTTGGGAAGTGTGGGGCACTATAGGTTAGGAGTGGAGGATTTTGGGGGCACAGGTCGGGGGGTTGGGGATGTGTTAGAGAGCTCAGGGCAGGAGGTGGGTGCTGCAGGAGTCAGGGAAGGGGGTGAGGAGCTCTGGGCAGAAATGTGGGGTGCAGGAGACCAGGCAGGAGGTTGGGTATGGGGGGTGGTTCAGGGCAGAGGATGAGAGAGTTTGGTATGGGAGAAGGGCCACCAAGCTGGGGGATCCTGGGGCTGGCTGGGGTGGCAGGGGCCATGATGCCTGGCTGCCTAGGGTTGTGGATGCTGGCTCGGGCTGACGGGTGCTGGGGTTTTACCTTCTCTCCCAGATGTCCTGCACTGGGGCCAAGAGCAAGTGGGGGGAGGGGTGGTTGGGCTCCAGCTATGGGAGAATGGGGGTCAAGAATGGGAGGGTTGGGCCAACCATACCCAATACCTGCACGAGAACCTTACCTGCAGCCCTGCCCCCTGCTTCCACAATGGTATTATAGCTGGACTGGGACATTGCTTCCACAATGGTGTTATAGCTGTCCCAGTCCTCTTCCCTGGCTCCTTGCTGCTGCCCTGTGGTCATTATACATTATAACTGTATCTGCTAGCAGAACCCACCCTTTCTGTGTTGTAAGAAACAATCACATTACATGCAAATCCCATTGTCCTGGCACAACCAAACCCTTACCTTGCTTTAAGTTATGGTAAGAGGAAGCTGATTACTAAATTTGATGGTCCTAGCTTTTGCTGTTTAGGAGGAATTATTGAACAGACAGACAGACTTACTCACTCACTCACTCTCACATATATAATAGACTAGCAGATTTACCTGGCCTTGCGTGGGTCCTTAACTTAATTAAGGGTTTGTTTGGGTATTTTGAAAATAAAAGGAAAATGTACATGCTGTATTTAAATGATTGTATTATGTCAATAATACAGTGTTATTTTTATGAAGTTAATTTGTATTTCACATTTCTTGAAAAAGGCTTGCTAAAAATGGTTCATTTTTAAAATTCCATCAAGTGTGTTTTTCTTCATCCCTATAAACTCTTATCATTCGCTATGTTTTAAGAGTCAATTTCATTTCTAATAACACTGTCTTCTACTTTTCAAACATTAAGCATTGATTTAGCCGTGCCAAAACAGAGCACTACTCCAAATTTCTCTTTTTGATCTCTTTTCTGTAAAGTTTATTGAAAAACAATCCCATTCCAGGTTCATCCTATTCCTCTGTTTCATGTTGGTTCAGTCTCGTTCAGCATTCACTCAGTTATGTTAGTTTTGAGGACTGTATTTAATTGAGTGGTTGTGTCTCTTTTCAGTTTGGTTTTCTGAGAAGCAGTCCTATCCCAGGCATATCCATTTTCCTAGCACAAGCAAGTAATGATAAGAGGAAGCTGTATACCTAATTTGGTGGTCCTAGCTCTTACAGTATAGCTCTTACAGGTCCTAGCTCTTACAGTATAGCTCTTACAGGTGTTCTTGAGCAAACAGACTAACAGACAAACTCTCTAAAAATATTGTAAATTGTGCTGTAGAGTTAGACAATATGAAACTTGAGAAGATGGAGGTAGGTACATATCTCTGTTACTAAATAGTTGTTAACTTATTAGTATGGCTTGGTTATTTTAGTTTATTTTTATAAACTGTTTCAGTGAAGTAATATGTTCAACTTGTGATTTATCCCTTTTTTTGCAGAAATGTATGCAGGTATGGAACAATAATGTTTTGACTTAAGTTTGTTTTGTTTCTCATTTCAAGTGTTTGGTGTTTGACGGTTTCATATTTAGATTTGGCATTGTTGCATGGTCTTGTCTTATTTATTGATTTATAATACATTTCCTGTTTTAAAAAATGCTAAGTACTGCTTCTCAAACTGTTAGGAATTTTTTTTAATTTATTGATTTTTTTTACTGTTTATAGATTACAGATTTTCACCCTAAAAAGGCTTTTCATATTGACAACATTGACCACGAAAAAATTACAAAACGGGGCCTTTCATGGGAATCAAAATAAGAACTCACATTCTGTAAAAAAACCTTTCACTTACTTGTTAGCCTGCTGTAAATGTGAGCAGAGAGAAAAAGCTTGTTATATTTTTAAATTGGGAGAGCAATACTTTTCTGGTTTTCCAGTGAAAACAATTTCTGCATGCATCTAGAGATATTTATTTTTTCCATCCACTTCTACAATACTTCAAGCTTTAGCTTACATGTGCTAGCCTTTAATCAACCCAGTTGTGGATTTATGCCATGAAATAGATGGAACTAATCATCTAGCTGATAGAAGTGATGAAAAGCTTTGAGGTTCATCTAACCTTTTTCAAGGTCATGAGAAATGACATTTTGCAAAATTTAACCAAGGTGATTAAAGTTAATTTCCAGGGCTTCAGTATTTAGACTTTTAAAAATACCTTAAATATTGAATCCTGCTTACCTGCTGTTCTCAGATTTGACACTCAGGGTGTGTTCATGAAAAACTATTATTGAGGGTTACTGGACTGCATCAGTGTTGATTAGAAAACAGTATAAATTTCTTTTAGGTGGTCATATTAAAATGATTACAATCATTTAGCATCAAAAATCTAAAAGTAACTGTGCTTGGTGAAACTAGACGCTTATATAGAGATCAAACATTTTTTTCTTCAGAGGGATATAAAGTTTTAGCTGCATATGAGGCTACCTCTCCCGAGGTTTAACGTTTTTTCGATCAAGTAGCATTGTGGGTGAAATGAAACATTCACCACAAATTCAATTTGATTGTATTTTTCTGGAAAATAGTGTAGTGATTCACTGTAACCTTGTTGAAGCCTTTTAGCACTATAATGGTAAAGTGGCAGAAACAGAGAAAAAGAGAGGTCTAATACTGTACAACAAAAATGCAATAGATTATTATAAACTGCTAACAAATAATATTTAAGAAGAAAATAGTAGTCAAAGATAATATGCAGAATTTAATAATTAGTCTCTAGATGTAATCTCAGTACGGTGCCATTTTTACATAATAAAGGAAGTCTGTCTGTACCCTGAAACTCACCAAAAGGATATAAACCAAAACAATATTGGAGTGTGATTCTTCAGAGGAAAACTGGAAAGAACATTTCTCTGATGGTGATACCAAGGCAGAGGTGCTATGGTATGACCATTTATAAAGTTGTGAAAAAAAATCATACATTTGTGCAACAAAAATCTGCATAATTTGCATTTCTTCTGAAAAAAATCCCCCTATTCTCTCCAAAGTACAGTGTTAATTTCATAAGAAGTTAAAACGCCATACTAACAGTCATACTGCATTTTATTATTTTTATTTTAACTGAAATTGGATCTATCTATCTATGAAAGATGAAATGTAGAAGGAAGAGGCAGATTTTTAAAAAATGACCATTTGAAGTTCACTACTTTTGTTACGAAATAGTTCCTGAACCATTCTCCCCTATCTTGATTATGGAGATTAATATTTCTTTTTCAGTAACCTTTCTAATCATAGAATCATAGAGCTGGAAGAGACCTTAGGAGGTCATCAGGTCCAGCCCCCTGCCCAAGGCAGGACCAATCCCAACTAAATCAACCCAGCCAGGGCTTTGTCAAGCCAAGACTTAAAAACCTCTAAGGATAGAGATTTCACCACCTCCCTACGTAACCAATTCCAGTGCTTCACCACCCTTCTAGTGAAATAGTTTTTCCTAATATCCAACGTAAACCTCTCCCACTGTAACTTGAGACCATGGCTCCTTGTTCTGCCATCCATCACTACTGTGAACAGCCTTTCTCCATCCTCTTTGGAACCTCCCTTCAGGAAATTGAAGGCTGCTATCAAATCCTCACCAAAACATAGTTGCAGTGCAAGGGTGTACAACATGAACTTAGGGAACTACTACAGTGTCGATAAGTGAAGGAATACAATAGGACAATGTTTGGAGACACAAAAGGTGTTTTGATTCTCAGTGTGCTCAATGTTGTAATGCAGGGCTACTCAACTTTGGAAGCCCCACAGGCCACACTGATACTCACAGCACGTGCCAAGGACCGCAACTTAAGTGTGGTCGCATAAACATGCAAATATATATGCAAATAGCTTCTTTCACACTGATGAGCATGAATACAAAGCACTTTCCACAATGCTCCGGTGCTCCCGGCACCTCCTCCCTGAGAGCTAGAAATGCCAACAACCTGTACCTGTCTGTTCCAGCCAGCCCATCCACTTGTGTCTTTCAATGCTCACCCCGCCTGGGAGACACCTCGCTGTTGTGGAGAGTGTTTCCAGTGGAGGCCATATTCAAAGGATCCCACACGCAGACCACAAGTTGAGTCCTGGGTAAACCCAAACCACTCTGCGGGCCACAAACAAACAGATCGTGGGCCGCATGTGGCCCACAGGATGCATGTTGAGTAGCCCTGTTGTAATATCTCACTTGCAGGCACCTTGAAAATCACTGGAATCCACCAACCCCAGGTTAGGCAATCTATATAGTCCATAGGGAATGAGAGGGATATCTGAGAGTGGGATCAACACAAACTAGTATGCTGGATAGGAACCTGCCTAAGATAGACAATAGCAGATTGCTATCAGAAGGGTGTATCCTAAACTCTTCCTCTTCACTGAATCTAGTGCCCATTTCTCCTGGAGCAGTATCAGCTTAGGTGCCTATGCCATATTTAGCAAGAATAATTTAGGCACCCAACTACCTCCACAGAAAATAGCCAAGGGAAAAGGTAGGTTCATAACCTTTAGCCCAGTGATTAGGGAACTCTCCAGGATGTACAAATTCCTCTTCAAATTCCTTCTCTTCATCAGGCAGAAGAGGGAAATAATGATCCAGGGTTCCTTACTTCGCAGTTTAGTTCCTTAGCACTGGGGTAAATGATATAAGGGAGGCCTTAGAAATCTCTTCATTCCCCCCCACCCTTGCCACTGTGCATGAAGAGCAGTGCCCACTGGTTTGTGAGATAGGTAACTGGCCTCCTGCCTTAGGCAGTAATATGCATAACCTGAGGAACGTATGGAAATTTTAGGTGAAAATTCAGATAGCATGTAAATTTAAAAACATATCTGGTTAGATGGAATCTGAGTGTGGGGTTTGTGGACTGCAGTAATGCCCAAGTTTAGGATTTAGGTGACACAGCATCAGATTTAGGCATCGTATATGTTCTTTTGTGGGTCTAAGCATAAGAGGCTAATGTCAGTCACTTAAGGCTAGATTAACCTAAGGAACTTGGGCATCTACCTGCCATTTAGGTGCCTCTATCCTATATTAAGAGGCCACCGAGAACCTCTCAGCTTTGTTGATACCCAAATTTCCTAGGTGCCTATGCCAGTGAAGTCCCCTAATGACCAAGTCCTGATGCTGCCAGATGTTCATCTCAGCTCATGCTTAAGTCCTCCCAATTTCTCCTGTTAAAGTAGTTCCACATTATGTAAAAATTAAATCTTATTTGCACTGGAGAGAGAAAGCAAGAGAATGATTTTGTAGCCCAGTGGCTTAGGCCCTAAGCAGGGATATAGCAGAACTAAATTCCAGGCCCTCCTCCAAATTAGGCAGAACAGTAATTTGAAAACAGATCTTTCATATCCCATGTAAGTAGTACTAACTATTATGTTATTGACTATAGTTGTGGCTTTTTTTTCCCAGTGAAAATTGCTGGCCTGGCTTTGGGATTTAATTCCTGAAGAGAATTAATTGCCCAGAATATAGCACTATCTACCTTTAAGGGATGGCTTTTAGGATACCCCCTTTTCCTCAGCAATTCCTATTAGCTAACTTTGTTGACTCCCTATTCAGCTTACTGATTGCCATGAAGCCCTTTCTTAAGTGCCTAATTATTCCCATGTATTGTATAAGGAACCTGGGTGCCTCAGTCTTGTTTGAAGATGATACTGGGTTGATACTGGCAAAGCTTCTAAATATTAGATCTTGTAATGGTGTGATGCCCAAATCCCTTTGTGCTCCTAGCCTAAAAGTTCATATTTAGATACCTAAATAAATGTTATGATTTTGCAGCCAGCAAAATCTGAAGTCAACATGGTTTTGACTTATTGTGAAATTTTAAAATGTGCATCAGGCCAACGAGGGCTGTTTTGGAAGAGCAGAATAGTGATTTTACATATATTTATTAGGCAAAACAATGTCTAGTTTCACTTCAAAAAAATATAATGGAAATCAATGTGCATCTGCAATCAGTAGCTACTGATTGGTGTTCACCACTTGTGAAAGTAGTTTATTTTCAAAACACATTAACAATCCAAAAGGAAATCTAAATGGCCCGCAGAAAAACAGTACTTTGTGATTAATCTATACTGCATGCATGTGTGGGCTGTGTATGTGTTCACAGAAAAAAGTAGTAACTTTCTCTACAGCTTTTTGTCATTATTTTTAAAGAAGAATACTTGTTTGGAAAACTTTCATTTTCACTGAGCATTAGCATTTTGTCCTGGAAATTGGCAGGAGCAGTTAAAAGAAACGTATTGCAACTTCCACCATGTTGTCATACTTAGATGGAAAGTTTTAATTGAAATATATTTGTGTGTCTGATTCACTCTACAATTTCACTAGGGAAATGTTGACTTTGAATATCATTTTAAAATTATGTGTAGTTTTCATAAATTAAATTGATTTTTTTTAAGTTCCTATCATAATGCTGTTGGTTTTATTTGTACTGAAATTTCTCTGAAAAAAGATAAAAACTAGGTCACTTGGTTGCAGTAGAGGAAAATGAAAATAAATGTCAGAACTCTCTAGATTAAATAAAATATTTCTTATCTTATAATTTATTTTGTATATCATCCTTTGTAAGTTGATACTTTTTAAAAATTAGTCATGGTTTAGAAAATAAAAGGATTTAGCAACAAGAAATTATGTATTTCTAGTACTAAATCATGGCCTTTATTGAACTGTGTTTGCAAAAACATAAGAAAAATGATAGAAGGAGAATTGATTGTTAATGAAATGCAATTACTAATATGCAACAGGTGTCTAATTATTAAACTAAGAATAATACTTTTAAGACTCCTGAAAGAAGCTGCTTGTTATTTGGATGTATTTTGTTTATATTGTTTAGTAGAAGTACATCACACTGATGTACACAGCATATGTTGTCACGAAGAGTTAGTCCTCTAATGAAATATGTGATTTGTCTTTCCATTAGTAGACATTTATGTAGCTCTGCAGTATAGGGGGCCTTATCCTAGGTTTCCTAGCACCCTACCAAAATGTTCATGATGCCTTTTGCTCATGATACTCCATGGGAAAACTTGACTGTCCACCAAATGTGACTATGCAGAAGACAAAGAAAGTCAGCCCAAAGTTTGAAAAAATGCACTATTCCAAAACGTCCCTTATCCATCGTGCAATAAGGTTTACAGGGACATGGGAATAGTGATATAATGGGGTTGCTCTTAAGATGCAGAATAGCTCCGCTGTATTGATGTAGTCGAAGGAACCTCTGTTGGTCATCTAGTCCAGACCCCTGAATGCAAGGTAGGTCTAAATAATAACTAAACCATTCCTGACAGGTGTGTTCACTGCCAGTGATTGAGATTCCACAATCTCTCTAGGCCATTTATTCCAGTGATTAATTACCTTGACAGAAAGTTTTTCCTAATGTCCTATTCTCAAAGGTTAACAAGAACAATTTGTTGCTCTTCTCCTTGTAAAAACCTTGCATGTATTTGAAAGCTTTTATGTCACCCCTCAGTTTTCTCTTCTCCAGAATAAACAACCCCACATTTTTCAATCTTTCCTCATTGATAATGTTTTATAAATCTTCCATGATTTTTGTTGCTCTCCTGAGGATTTTCTTCAATTCTTGCACATAAGAACATAAGAATGGCAATACTGGGTCAGACCAAAGGTCCATCCAGCCCAGTACCCTGTCTGCTGACAGTGGCCAATGCCAGGTATCCCAGAGGGAGTGAATCAAACAGGTAATGATCAAGCGATCTCTCTCCTGCCATCCATCTCCACCCTCTGACAAACAGAGGCTAGGGACACCATTCCTTACCCATACTGGCTAATAGCCATTAATGGACTTAACCTCCATGAATTTATCTAGTTCTCTTTTAAACCCTGTTATAGTCCTAGCCTTCACAACCTCCTCAGGCAAGGAGTTCCACAGATTGACTATGTGCCGTGTGAAGAAGAACTTCCTTTTATTTGTTTTAAACCTGCTGCCCATTAGTTTCATTTGGTGGCCCCTAATTCTTATATTATGGGAGCAAGTAATAACTTTTCCTTATTCACTTTCTCCACATCACTCATGTGTGTCTATCATATCCCCCCTTAGTCTCCTCTTTTCCAAGCTGAAAAGTCCTAGTCTCTCCTCATATGGGACCCATTCCAAACCCCTAATCATTTTAGTTGCCCTTCTCTGAACCTTTTCTAATGCCAGTCTATCTTTTTTGAGATGAGGAGACCACATATGTACTCAGTATTCGAGATGTGGATGTACTGTGGATTTATATAAGGACAATACGATATTCTTCGTCTTATATCTTTACTGACATGTGACACTCAAAAGTGGATGCAATGCTCCAGATAAGTTATGTCATGTCACCTGGCCCAGCCTTTAGGCAAGGTGAATGAGACGGTCGCCTTGGGCCCCACTCATTCAGAGCCCTGCCCACTCAGCCAGGAGCTGTGTGGCCATGTGGCTTAGTGTGCTGCCTTGGGCCCTGCACACTCTTTGGCTGGACCTATATGTCACCCTGTTCTTTCATTAACCATTGATTTTATAAATTAGAAACTCATGAACTATTCCAAACATTAAAAACAACAAAAACAACTTTCTTGCTTTTGGATAAATAGATTAATTCAAATGAATCAACTACATATGTGAATCAAATACATAAACATAAGTATTCTGTTTAGCTTCAGATAGAAATAGACCATCATAAGTGACTAGATTTAAAAAAAATATAGGGTATTTAAAAAAAATAGGGTAGCCACTATATTAATTCTATGTTCTTCATTTAATACACATTTTAATAAAGAAGCTGGTGGCCAACATCCAGTTAGTGTTGTTTTATTAATCTACATCTGTTTAAATTTAATTAAAAATGCAACTAGAAGAGACCAGTAGTGTCACTGAATTAATTTTACTATATTGTGATGGATAACTTCAACTGCCTGTTGAGACACTAACAGATTGAATGTTATATATTTTTTTTCGTTTTAAGTCTCATGATTTTTTACACTTCAATTCGTGACTTATACAAAACTTCATCTCTTCATTGTTGTCTCTTAAAATACATTTTTCAACTATATGTCTAGACTTGTATTTATAACCTAGCTAGAATGTTATGAAACTTATTTAACTACAGTGTTCTTTTCGTATGAATATTTATTGAAAAAAATAAAAAATCAGGTCTCATTTGTTTATTAATCACTAGTTTCTAGACCTTCATTAAAGGTAATATAGATTTCTTATTTTCCAGAGAATGAGGAAAGGGCACATGTTTGAACAGGAATAAAATCATTACCATTTTAGGAGCAGAAGAACATTGGGTCATATTGTTTGAAAATATTAGTTATATGCAAGTTTATTTCCACTTCAAGAAAATAATATCCATTTTGCAGTATTCACTGGGCCTCCTATTGCTTGCCTCTGAGGATTAGCCAAGAAACTTTTTAAAATCATGAGTCAGAAAACTAAATGGAAAATGTTACACTTTTGAAAGTGGGAAAAGGTACTTGCTGAAAATTCATTTAGTAAGTAATTTATTAGTAACTGAATATTTCAGATACTACAAAAGGTAAGTAAGAGAATTTTAGAGGTTGCAACAGCACTAAATGTTGCCCTTAATTCTCCAGTTTTAGGATGATGTGAATGCACTGGCTCAAGAAAAATCAAATGGGCACAAATCTAGTGTAACAGTGGAAAATCAGGGCCCTTATTTCTTTGTTTAATACAATGAAAGAAAAAAGATGGTAATTTAGTTGGATAGTATCTAGATACTACATAGGTATATCTATTTAATCTGTAGTCATTCTGGTCCTCTTTAGGTGTCTTGTTTTATTCTTCACAGGAGCAGAACTAAGACAGACATTTAAATTCTGAGCGTCAACCTGTTTTCAAAATCCAGAAGGCATGCAGACTATAGTGATCCTGCCGTAACTATTGCCTTACCACACTGTTATTCTGAGGAATGTTTGCTGCAAGTAGAAAAATATGTCTAGCAACCTGTTGGTTATACTTCCCCACCTCCTTTTGCCTCCATCAACTTAGAAGAAGCTCTGAAATTAATGAGGGGGAGCAAATGGTGAAAATAATTAAGATACAGGCTTAAGCAGAGTAAAGTAGGCTACCAGATTCTTTCCTCCCCCCCCCCCCGCTCCAGTCTTTCCTGACAATGTGCTTCTTGTCCCTTCAGATGAACTCTCCTTCAACTGTTTGACTTAACACTTACCACTGGTAGAGAGAAGTAAGAGGAGGGAAAGAGAAGGTCCCTGCCCTGAGCTTCTGGTCTTTTTGCAGCTATGTACAGCACAGTCTATCTGCCTACTCCAAAGAGACCATCAAACTACTTCCTGTTTAATGTTGTTTCAGTTCAGGTTTTTATACCACACATGTTTCCTAACTGTGTCTGTAATCAACACTGTGATTATGACTGAAATCCCAGAAACTAGTTGGTATAGGGAAAACATGGAAAAGTGTGTGTAGATTTATTCATTTGATAACCAAATTATCAAGTTATCTAGGGTTTTTTTCCATGCCTTTTTCTCTCACAACAAACTTTGCTCCCTAGAGCTTTTTTGCATTATGCTACATTGTAAAACTGGTTCATTAGTTGCATGAGATACTGATTTCAGTGAATATACAATGCCGAGAACAAGGGCGATGTCACTCTCATTGTGAATGAGCCATGTTTCATGCACATTGGTGAAACAAAGATTACAGATCTGTCTTCATGTATTACAAATATTTACATACGTGAAGAGAAGATAAAGAATTGAAAATGCAGTAGTCAGTATATCTTCCAACACTTTACCTATGAACTTGTTGATGTTTGTTTATCCCTTTTAAAAATATGGCTAAAGATACATTCCCAAACAGTTTCAGAGAATGGAAGGCTTCAGAGGTTGGGGTACAATAAACTAATATTTTGAGTAGACAAAGTATTTTCTGATGCACAGATGTTTGAAAACCACTGTTGAAACCACACCGGAACAGTTGGAGGGTGCGTCTACTTTGGCAAGATTTTGCGCAAAAGTGGCTGCTTTTGCGCAAAAACTTGCCGCCTGTCTACACTGGCCGCGAGAATTTGCACAAGAACACTGACGTTGTAATGTACAAAATCAGTGCTTCTTGCGCAAATACTCTGACGCTCCCGCTCAGGGATAAGCCCTCTCGCGCAAGTATTCTTGCACAAGAGGCCAGTGTAGACAGCAACATTAATTTCTTGCGCAAGAAAGCCTGATGGCTAAAATGGCCATCGGAGCTTTCCTGCACAAGAGAACGTCTACACTGGCACGGATGCTTTTGTGCAAAAGCAAATCTTTTGCGCAAAGGCACATGCCAGTGTAGACGCTCTCTTGCACAAATACTTTTAACGGAAAAACTTTTCCGTTAAAAGTATTTGCGCAAAATCATGCCAGTCTAGACGCAGCCTTGAGGTATACCTGGAATATAGAAAGAAAAGGCAAAATGTGTTTGTGACTGAATACATCCCTGCAGTCACTCCCTAAACCCCATTTTGGTAATCTTAACTACAAAATATGTCTTGGAGATATCATTTGAAAACTAATAATTGAATGGTGAATAATATCATGGTGATGTGGGCTAGAGAGGCTTCCTGCACACACTCTCTGAGAGCTGCTGGCACATCCCTGCAATCTGGGGTGGGCAGAGGGTATCCGCACAAGGGCGGTACAATGGCCAGCAACACATAGAGCTCCCCTGTGCCTCTTCCTAGGAGCTGCTGCCAGAGGGGGTGCCCTAGGTAAGTGGATACCCTTCACCCCATCCCAGAGCCTGCACTCCACTCTCTCCTCCCACTGCCTCTTCTGTCCCAAACTCACTCTTTTACCTTCCCCATCCCCCTGCACCCACTGCTATCCTCAAGCTCCCTCCTGGAGCCTGCACCTCTCACCTTGTCCTGCATCTCCTCCCCCTGCCCCAGCCCAGAGTCTGTATACAGTACCCAGACTTTGTCCTAAAGCCTGCAGCCTAAAACCTCTCTCTCACCCAAATTCCCTCATAGAACCTGCACCCTGCATCTCAATGCACTGCACCCAACACCCAAACTGCATCACAGAGTCTGCACCCCAAATCCTCTCCCCACCCAAGCTTCCTCTTTCCCCACCCAAACTCCCTCCCTGAACCTTAGTCAAGTGGGAGAAGACAGCTTGGGTGGGAATGGGTGCAGGCTCTGGGTGTTCTGGCACCACCAAAATTTCTACAAACCTGGTGCCTCAGGCTGTAGCTATACTCTGACACTCAGGATGTGCCCAGTGTGCTGCTAGAAAGGAGTACAGTTTGGGAGCCATAGCAGCAAAGCCTTATATGTTGCAATGCAGATGGTTTCACAGCCCCACACTGGTCTGCACTGAAGATAACAATTAATAAAAATATCATTATTTTATATCCTAATTTTATAGTCTATAGTTCCCAGATGTTTTGGGATTTTTCTATTAAAATTATGTTAATAATTAACAAAGACTATTCATGAGGGATTATATCAGTTTCTTTTTAATCAGGATTTCAGCCACTAGAAATGCTTCAATTATTATACTTTTTAATTGCACTGTGTTTTCCAAATAAAAGAAAATTGTTATCCATAATTTATATATCACAGAGACAGCGATTCTTTTAATTTACAGTTTTAAAAAAGAAAAGAAAAGAAAAAATGCAGGGGATTTGCAAAAAAAAAAAAAAAAACCCCTTCAAACTTTGTCCCATTGTGATCCTCCAAAGTTATTTCTTTAGAAAGAATTTAAGAAGTTAATTGAGCTTAGTTTATTCTAATAATTCCTTAATATGATGCACAACTTGGCAGATAAATCAAAATATCTGTTCCCTGTTCAGCAGTGGATAAAATTTCAAGCAAGATATTAGACTTTATAAAGAAATAGGATAGAAAATAACACTGAAATATCAAGCCAGTTTATAAATTGATGGTACATGATTGCTGTAAATTCTGCACTCCTTTTAGTCATGACTATTTCAGAAAAGAGGAAGCAGATATGGAAATGGTCAGGAGACAGGCAATGAAAATGACAAGAGGTATGGAGTGAATTTCAGTTTCAGGAGAGAATGAAAAGACTAAGATTATTTCAGTTAGAGAGGATTCAAAGAAGTTGGTACATGTTAGAAGCAGCAAATAATGAATGGTATATACAAGGACAATAAGAGCATCCAATTTACCTTTTTCTTATGACATAAGAAAAAATGGACTCAAATTGAAACTAATTTAAAGAGGAAAGAGACAACTTTTCTTAAACAACATACAATTAGCCTGTGGAACTTACTGTAACAAGGTATCGAGAACAAGAATATTAAAATGTATTAGCATTTCTTACAGCTAAAATGTAGAGACACAGTCATATTATATACGATAATATGTATTAGGGTTATAAACCAGTATACTTCAGGGCATAAATCAGCTATTTATATCTCAGGGTTATGAAGAAATTTTGCTTATGGACTTGCTATTCTATAATTGTTTGCTATGAGGAAAATCCCTGGAAAAAGGATAAAGGAATATATGGGCTACAGCTCTATTCTGGTATGTTCTGGTATACTATGTTCCTACATGGGTCCACATACAGAGAGGGATGATAGTAGGAAAACTGACAAGTCTGTTTATGTAGATATGGGTAAGTGTTCCACCTATAGAGGAGAATAACCAGGACTTGGCTACAGCCTTGCTTATCGCAAAGTCCACATACTATTAGGAACCTGGCATTAGTTGTGTTCTATGTGGATGTAAATTGTGCATGGAGTTAGCATTACAACCCTATTTCCAAAAGTGGCAAACTGTTGTGGAACAATGAGCTCTTTGGAAAAGACTCTCATTTATCTCATGGTCCCTTTATGCTGTAGGACCTCATTGGAATACAGCATTGGAGATTAGTATAATCAGCGATGAAAAGATCATCCAATGTAGGAGGTCTTGTAGTGTGAAAGAGATAGCGTGGTGTCTCCTGTAACATCTTCTTTCCCTTCTGCCAGTACAACTATGAAGGTCATTACTGCTCTATAGTCCAGTGATTCTAGGTTGTTATTTTGGCTAAGGGCTGTTGGCAGCTAGCATAATGTACCCAGGCTGTGCTAATGTATACTAGTGTGCCCAAGCTGAGAGGGGGTTGCAAGTGCTTTGGAGGATAGGGTCAAAATTCAAAATGATTTGGACAAACTAGAGAAATGGTCTGAGGTAAACAGGATGAAGTATACCTTCAGTGCTCTTTCTCTAGCTCTCTCCAAATAAATCTACTATTAAAGATAAGAAAAACATCCATGACAACAGGTATGGAGATATGAACCATATCAATATGGTTTGATTTTTTCACTCTACTCTACACTGATTAGGCCTCAATTTGAGTATTGTGTTCAATTCTGGGCACCACATTTCAAGAAAGATGTGAAGAAATTGGAGAAGGTCCAGAGAAGAGCAACAAGAATGATTAAAGGTCTAGAAAACATGAGCTATTAGGGAAGACTGAAAGAACAGGCCTTATTTAGTTTAGAAAAGAGAAGAGTGAGAGGGGACATGACAATGGTTTTCAAGTATCTAAAAGGGTGTCACAAGGAGGAGGGACAAAAAATGTTCTCCTTAGCCTCTGAGGATAGGCCAAGAAGCAATGGGCTTAAATTGCAACAAGGGAGGTTTAGGTTGGACATCAGGAAAAATTTCCTGCCTCTCAGGGTGGTTAAACACTGGAATAAATTGCCTAGCGGGGTTGAGGAATCTCCATCACTGGAGATAGTTAAGAACAGGTTAGACAGATACCTTTCAGGGATGATCTAGACAGTGCTTGGTCTTGCCATGAGGGCAGAGGACTGCACTCAGTGACCTCTCGAGGTCCCTTCTAGTTCTATGATTCTACGATCCCTACATATAGTCAGCCAAGTGCAGATATGACATGTGCCAAAATACTATATAAAATATTTTATGTGGTCAGCACTTTTTTGTTTTTGTTTAAATAAATCTCAGTATTGCGATTTCCAATTCCCATGTAAGACAGAGAGTCTTCAATTTGGAAGCAGTTTAAGAAATATTCAGTATTGAAACTAAGCATGCAAATTTGGTTGGATGTTACCACATTGAGACAATAGAATCAAATGTGGAGCTTCAGTTTATTGGGACTGCTATCCAGGATGAGTCATAAATGTGCATTGAATTCTCCCAAAAGCCAGACTAATTCTACTCACAAAAAGTTTGAAGCACTTCAGAAAGCCAGGATTTCACTTTGACTCAAAATGTATAACAGTGCCCAAGCTCCTACTGAGATTACACCTAACAGTTTCCAGCACTTCATAAGGTTTTAAGCTACTGTAGTAAAGTAGTAATTTTGGGGACAATGATAAGAGAAAGCTGCATATCAAATTTTGTGGTTCTTGTTCTTACCGTTTAGGAGGAGTTCTTGAACAAACAGACTCTCTCAAAAATATAGTAGATTGTCAGTCTGACAATCAAGTAGAAAAAACTATATTTATCTATCCCCTCAAATTTGGCTTACCCAGCACTATAATTTACATAAAGATCAATGCAAAACAAACTACAGAACTACCCGCATGATTGCTTGAGAAGATACAATTTTATCACTCTTTGTATATATGCTGCTCATTGATGTTATAGTAACCACATAAGAGACAGCAGCAAGGAGCAAAGCAAGAAGCCCATCCCAGGACTCCCACCTTATCTGTTTTAGGTATTCATATGGTCTACATTTTCATACTGTTTAAATGCCTCAAAATTTTAATGTATTAAACCTCACAGCACCTGTGCAAGGTAGGAAGTCCCATCATGATCCACATTTTACAATGGGGAACTGAAGCAAAGCACAGGCTAAGGAATGGATGCGCGAAGGGACTTAGGCTTCATAACACTCAACATCACAATGTCTAAATTTGTTGTGCCTAGAAAATCAGTGGGATTCACAAACCCTGGGTTTGACACTTAAAACCTCTCCATACAATGAATAGGGAGAGATTGGTGCTTAAAAATAATATCCATAAAAGTCAGCATGATGAGCAGGAAGTTGCCTAGTCTAGCTAATGAGAGATATCAGGGGAAGGGTGCTAAACTCTTCCCCTCTTTAAGAGTCAGGTGCCTATGTCTGATTGGGATTTACAGCTGTGGAGAATCTCTTTCATAACTTCTATCTTAGTGGTTAGGATACTCTCCCAGGATGTGAAAGGTGCTGGTTCAATTCTCCCCATCTGCCTGATGAGAGAATTTTTTAACAGGAATCTGCCACATCTCTGGTGAGTTCCCTAGCCCCTGGTTTATGGGATATTTGAATGTGCATTCTTTTAATGCTGTTCCACTTTGGATAAATGAATAATAGCTTTGGGGCCAGAGAAAGAGTGAGAATGATTTCAAAGCCTCCTGGGCAGTGCACAGGTGCTTCATCTGCTTCACAAGGAATTAGATGGCCTCTGATTCTGCCTGCCCTATTGGGCCTTGCAGGTACATTAGACAGAGGAATGCATGCCTTCCACCAGTTTGTGAATTGACCTGAGGCTCAGGTATTTGGATTGAGGAAGCAGTGTGCATACCCTGTGGTAGAAACATAAGACCTAGGCAAAGGAAAATCCTTAGATTCCAAGTGAGTTTAGGCACCAACGACTTTACACTGCATCTGATCAGGAGTTTTGTGACTATCAGTGACTCCTAAATCTGAAATGTAGACACCTAATTGAGGCCATATTTGGGGTTGGAATGGCACTTTTCCTCCAAGTCAAATTGCCATTGAGTCTGGAAGATTTTCACCTTCATCTGAATCACAAGGCATAGATCATTTGCAGGTCTAAAGTAGCATAAATGGTGAATTTTCTGTAACATCAATTGTTTAAATATTATTCAAAGACTTTAGTAACTCAGCTAGAGGTTTCAGGCTTAATACAAGAGTGGCTGGGTGGGGTTTTCTGGACTACAGTGTGCAGGAAATCAGTCTACATGATCATTATGGTCCCTTATGATGTTAAAATCTGTGAGTCTAAACTAGCACCCTAAATCCCTCTCTTAATTTAGCCTTAAGTGAGTCATTAGAGGTCATGCAAGAAGTAAAGGAAAGCACTCCAGAGCAGAGAAATCAGTACAGTCTTCTGAATTCCAGGCTAGTGCCCTAACCATTCCATCATCCTACCTCCATGACTGACTCCTCCATGACCACACAATGGGCACTTACTCCTTTATGAGTTTTCCCATATTGCCAGCTAGCCTTTCAGGAGTTCATGGAAGATCCCATGGAAAACCAAGGAAATGACAAGCAGCTGAGAAATGAGCAGCACTTGACCAATTGCAATATTCATTTAAAGACCACATTTTAACACAAAGGCAAATGAGTATGCAAAATGGATCCACATACAAAAAATAGTTGGATTTTTTTCAGATTTAGAAAGTATGTATCTGATTCAACTACTTCTATGTTAATTTTTCTCTCCCTATTGTCAACATTAATTCTCAATAAAGCCCTGATTTTTAAACCATTGAATCTATGAAATATTTAATTAAGTATTTTGTGTAACATTATTAAAATATACCATCTATTTTTCCAAATAATAAAAAAAGCAATTATTTGCATTTCTTCCATGTTCTAAATGTGGACTGAATCCTCAAAAACATTTTATGGTGATTGTGACAAAATAACAGGAATACAGGATGGGAGGCAACAAATTCATTAATAAAATGACTATTAAATCAATACATTTTATTAAATGCATTTTAGGAGACATGGGTAAAGAAAAAAGAATCATAAAAATATTTTAAAAAGCTACTTAGCTTTTAAAGTGCTATAGGCAGTGTATAGTTAAAACACACATCAAAATGAGATCTATTTTTGGTTGTTTGTAAGATTGCAAAGCAAGTATTTAAACTTATGTGCATTCAAAAAAGTTAGAAAGTATAGCTGAGTGTCTCCCCAAATGAAGGAGGTGAATCAGGACACTAAAGAAAATATAGCACATAATAGCTAGCAGTTGCTGGCATTGGTTCATTAGTTAAACACTGACAGCTTTGTTTCTTTCTTTTCACAGGTTCCAACTGTGAGTTTAGGCCTTGTGAGGTTAGCAATCCCTGCGAGAATGGAGCTGTGTGCATACAAGAGATGGATTTGGACATTTTTCCCCTTGGATTCCGGTGCCAGTGTAGAAAGGGCTTTGCTGGTCCACGCTGTGAGATCAATGTCAATGAGTGCAGTTCTGGCCCTTGTCTCCACGGATATTGCTATGACAGTAAGTTCAGCCTAGTTACTCACTTTAACGTGGAGTGCTCCTACTGTTGAATCTGAGGCAGCAAATGAGTGACTCTGGAGAGAACAGTAGATAATTTATTAACATTTTGTTTGTCTGGAACTCTAGAGCCTATGCCAAGAGGATTATTGTTGCCAAAATGCCTCAACTCCTGGCACAGAGGTTTATGTATCCATGGGTCACAGTTGCAGCTAATGAGAAATTTTAATGAGATTTAAGTTGTCTTTTCTAATGTTTAAATTAGCCAAATGGAGCTTGTATATTGCATTTGATGGAGATAATTTTCAAATTGCTGAAAAGAACACAAAGCAATGAGACTGTATTGTGACTGTATGTAATGATTCTAACAAATCTGTGAATGCTGCCTTTTAATATGATCACACTGATATAAAATGTGGTGCCTGTTCACCTGCAACAGCTTTCTAGAATGTTTCTCTCTCACTGTTCTTGATACCTGCATCTTATATTTCTTCTTTAATCATTAGAGGCAAGTTGATGAATTACTGTCCTGTGTACATTGTAAGATTAAGTGCTCCAGCATCTGATTGTTTGGCATCACTTTTGATAAGGTTCTAGGTGAGCATTACTGCACATTTCCCTTCAGGACTGACAGGCAAGAAAAAAGAGTGAATTTGCCTTGTACATTTCTGAACTATGCTAAGACTGACATTTTCAAAGCTGCCTTAGAGATTTATATGCACAGATACCATCAATTTCCATAGGAATTCTCCATCTGAATCCTCTAGGCAGCTTTGCAATTCTTAATCCAAGCATATAATAGTACAGAAATTGTTAACAATAGATCCATTTTGAATTACAAAAACTACCTCCTTAAGGTTTCACTAAACCACATATAGTCATGAAATCACTAAACGTAGATTCAAATTCTGATCCTTTTTTAGCTTTTTACCTGTAACTTCATAAGCCCAGGAACAGGTGATGCAGGGTTTGCTAGAGGTCAGGGTCTTAACTGCGGGCTCCATAATGTAGGGGAGAGATCTACTGCAAGTCTTAGCTGGAGAGGGTGGTGGACAGGAATGAGCGGGCTGGATTTCAACACTGGCCCACTCTTTAAAATATTCTCCCATCACTATACAGCTTGAGTTTGCTGTAGCTATCTTTGCAGTGTCTGAAAATTAAAATCAACCCCTTGCCCTCAATGAGTGAGAAGCTGCTGCTTTCTAGCAATGAATGAAACCAATTCTATCCAGAAGTTTTGTTATATCACTCTTTGTTTTTTAGTGACAAACTATCTTTGAAGTTACCTCATCAACCCATGTTTTAAGATTATGTAATGCTTTGGACAACTAAATCCAAACTGCTAAAAGGGTTTTTAATATTTTATTAATTTTTGCAAGAATAAGTGGGTTAAGTCAGAGGCTGTGGGGAAGTTCCTATGTATTTAAATGGAATGCAGTGTAGAAACTGCTTAGAGATACAGGAAGGAAAATTTAAAGCACAGGAAATTCAAGCAATACAGAATTAGAAAAGTTATGTGGGTTCAGGAGGCACTGTCAAGCATCACAGTTCAGTCTGGAAAGAGATGAAGATGTTATGAATGAGTGTTCTTTAAATGGTATGTCCCTTCCATTACACCCAAACAGACAAGCACAGGGTAAGGGGCACTCTTCCGTTAAGTAGGGACAAATGCCCTATTTGGATCTGGTGACTGGGGAAAATAATTCTTGTAACCGTTTCAAAATAAGCAACCATCAGGAAGGATGCAAAAAGTAATATAATTTTCTCATGAGAAACAGTACTGTAACAAACCCATTTCCACTGGAGAGTGTGCCACATTTGAAGGGCATTTAGACCTTCACATCACAACTTCTATCCAAATCACAGGCCTCTACCAAATGGGTTAATGGAGAGTGTTCTGTCAAGAAGGAGTCTGCAATCTGTAGTTTACTTGGAATCCATCAAGTAAAAGAAAATGTGTGACTGTGTTCTACACCACTGCCCTGGGCCAGCCTAAATTGCTAAGGGCTCAGTCCTTCTCCCACTCAAGTCAATGGAAGGTTTTCCATTGATTTTACAGGGTTGGTCCTTTGGGTTGAAAATCACTTGATTGCAGAAGGCTCTCTGCACCATTCCAGTACTCAGAAGTAGTGCTTAGTAGCTGTTCATCGGAGCCTCAGATCCTCAACACCCAACTGAGATTTCCTGCACTGGTGCTGAACTGGCCATGCCATTTGATGCCTATAAGCAATTTGCTAGGTTAAGTGCTCTTGGGTGGAATCGCTGTATATGTATTTAATTAGCACACGCAATAAATTTGCTGTCTGCTCTTCTGCTTGTGTGCAGCACCTAGCTCGTTTTGATTACCGCTGTAGTACAAATTAACATAATATACAATGCTAATATGATATTATACCACAGTATAATATCCTGAGTGTATCCACCTACTTTAACAATTTCTTACTGGACAACAGTTCTAATATCCAAACAGATATGTAAAATCTAGGTTTTCTTGATTATGTAGTATATACAAAACTTGGGTCCTGTGTAAGTAACAATGAACCTGAGCAATGCTCACACTTCTGCCACATTTTAATAAAACTTTGTAATGTGGACATTTTAAAACAAATTCACAAGTGGTATAAAGCCACTTAATCCAGTGGTTCTCAAAGTGTGGTCCGGGGACCATTACTGGTCTGTGACTGTGTTGCAGGTGGGCAGAGGGCTCGGGACTCGTCCCCTCCAGCAGCAGGGAGCCTGCACTGGTGCTCCAGACCCCCTCTCCTGCCTGACGAGGTTGGATTGCCAGCACTGGCTTCCCACTGTGGGTGGCCAGGGGGAGCCTTGCGGGCCAGATCCAACATGCAGGGAAAGGAGGTGGCTCCATGCATTGCCACTCCCCCTCTCCCGGGCTGGAGAAACAGCAGCTGGAGAAACAGAAGCAGGAAACCACTTGTCTGGAGGCTTTCTCCGCTGCTCCTTTTGGCTGGAATCATGGCCAAAGGGAGCAATGGAGGGCAGTGCCTGGGAGCAGTGGGAGGCATGCAGACAGGTAAGTGCCCCCATTCTCCTCATGCCCAAACCCTGCATCCCCATCGCCCTCACACAACTCCCTCCTGCTGAGAACCTGCTCCCCCACCCCCAGCCTGCTCCCCCACCCTGCTCCTGCCCCTACCTCTCACGAAGACTCCCCTCACCCACAGACCACTCCTCCACCCTACCTATCACCTGTACCCTACCTCCTGGCCAGATGCTGCACCTCCACCCCCTCCTGCATCCATTTTGTCATCATGGATATATGGCTGTTGATCTGCAGAAAAGTCTGCCTTGAGCAGTTTGGGCCATGGACCAGAAAGTTTGAGAATCACTGACTTAATCCTATTAACTTTAACTGAATGATGTATACCTGCTGAGGATCTGGCCTCAACTGTCTAAGCAAATAATTGCATAAAACATTTTTTTAGTTTACAAAACATGATCAATTTTAACAAGTTTTATGCATCTCACTTTTACATGCAGGAATGAGCTAATTGACTTCAGTTGGTGTGCCAGATTAAACTATTATCTCCTAGTGTGTTTACAATCGTGTTTTACGTGTTGTATATTTATAAATGTCATATTCCTAAATGTAAAATAGGGTAAGAAATGGTATGGAAGTAAAGTGTCCCTGGCTTCCAAACTGCCTATTCTTTTGTGGATATCTTGTCTGTCTGTGATGCCTGTGGGTTTGACTTGTAGTCCTCCGAGGTCTCAGTTCCACTGCACTGTGTACAGAATCATGACTGCAGAAATCTGGAGTCAGAGGAAGCTAAGCATCTCCTGACAGATGAAAAATGCGGTTGCCATGAAAGACCCAAAGCATTTAATGAGAGTAATGGAAGTTACATGTACAGAGACAGAGTGACAACATAGATTACATGGTAAATCTTAGGGATAATGAAGAATCCAGGGACCTATGTGAAGTTGTAATAAATCTAGCCCTGTAAGAACTGCAATTATGGCTGTCACTTGCCTCTTGCCTAGCTGTAATGCCCCAAAGATACTTCTCTCTTTTATATCATTAATAATGAAACAAGGAAGGATTCTGATCATTAGCTTGTGAAGATTACAATGGAACATGGAAATACATCATGAGTGAAACCAGCTTAAGCTGCCAAATTTCAACTCTTGAGCAAGTTTCCCTTGCATATAGTGGTATAATATGAAGAAGATACCACTTCAAAAGTGATGTTTACTGTTCACATATTTATTTAAAACCATTATTGAAGCAAAAATACCCTATGTACTTCACACACAAGTTTGCCATGGAAAATTTCTCAGCAGTAAATTGAATGTGTGCACAGCCTTTGCACAGACTAACAATGGTTCATACATATTTATTTCTTATTTCAAATTATTGATTTTTTTTAAAGAAAAGTACTATACGCCACCAGTAGGTTGATTTCTGTGCTAATTAAAAAAACTGTGTCAAGATATTTCAAAGTGATGTTTTAAGGTTTGAAGTATGCAGTGCTGTATATTTGAGAGTAATGTCAGTCTAAAGTATCTTCCTGAAGTTATTCTGTCCTGTTTTGAAGTTACTTAATAATTTTACTTTGAATAATTCACTTCAATTCCAAATTATCATGAAAATTCTGAAATGCTTCTTGTTGTCCTTGTAGTTGTTGATGGCTTCTATTGCTTGTGCAACCCTGGATATGCAGGACTGACATGTGACCAGGACATTGATGACTGTATTATCAATGCTTGTGACCACAATTCTACATGCATGGATCTGCATCTGGTGAGTATATGGTAATATGATGATTGATGATATAATTAATTTGTTTGCTCATGTATCTTAGACCAAGAGGTGAAGTTGTGCTATGGAACATATAAATCTTCATTTAATCCATGCACCTGGAAAATAGTTTTATAATTAATTAGGCTTTCTATTCTCCAGTTTTTCAGTTGACAATATTGACAGGGAAGAAAAGTGTTTTCCACTTTTAAATATAATTATTGAGAGAACATGCCCATTTGTTGTTCAGTTCAAAGTGATAGAAGGCTTTTCAACTCATTTTATGGCTTTTTAATTTAAAGATACCTTTTAAAAACACTCATTTTCATGTTGTTCATTTAGACTGAGACCATTGTTCTTAATGAGGCTTTAACTGCCGCTTTCACAACAAATGCAGCTTTATTACAAGCTTTTCCGTATTTGGCTGGTGGTATTGGAGGAACAGTTTTTGTTTGTTTTGTGTGTGTGTGTGCGGGGGGGGGGCGTAATTAATTTAACCAGATCCATCAGTTATCTCGATTTGTGGATCATAATAACTGGTTATTTCTCAGGAGTACAAGAATGCTTTGTCAAGTGAGAAAAAGAAATGGGAGCAGGAAAGAGAATTGGATAGTGGACTAACAATCAGCTTCCTTCAAGTCTTTTCCGTGTTGTTTAAGGGAAAGCTATCAATGTGTCTAGATTTTTGCTTGCTTGCTTGCTTGTTTGGAAATATGTGTTTCAGAAAATGGTGGCTGCTTACACAACCTTCAGTATGAACTTTATGCACACACCCAGTTATAATGCTTCATCCTGGGACCCATGAATTACATTGCAGACTGACACCAGCAAATTTCCAGTCCCAGACTTGTCCCCAGAAACGTGTATCTTGTATTGCCAATTAGCCTCTTGGACAATACAAGCTCATGGAAAATCTCACATTTCATTAGTAGAAAAATTATATGTGCAAACCTTGGTATGCCAAATGAAGTTTCTCAATCAATTCAGTACAAACTTACTGGCTTAGATAAAATAATTATATTAATTACTGGACTTGTTGATGCCATGATTAAAGATGAAGAAAGTGAGAGTTTTCCAATGCTATTTCACAAGGCATACTTGTACAGGATCTAATATGGTTTTGTAAAAAGGATTAATATTAGGGTACAGATTCTCACAAATGCCACTACATAAATACATAGTATTCTTACAGTTCTGATCCCCCCATTTAAAGAAAAAGTATATTGGAAGAGATAAAAAGAGGGGTAAACAAATAATTAGGCATATAGAACAGGTTCTATATGAAGAAAGATTAAAAAGAGTTGGACTATTCAGCTTAGAAAAGAGACAATTAAGTAGGATGTGACAGAGGTCTATAAGATGATGAATGTTGTGGAGAAAGTGAATTGGGATGTGTTACTTACCCCCTCACATAATACAAGAACTAGCGTTCACCCAATGAAATGAATAGGCAGCTTTTTGCAACAAAAGAAAGTATTCCTTTACAGAACATAGTCAGTGTTTAGAATTCATTGCCATAAGAATTTTTGAAGGCCAAAAGCATGTAACTGGTTTCAGAAAAGGATTAAATAAATTAATAGAGTATAGGTCCACCAATAACTATTAATGATGGTCAGGATGCATTTCCATGCCCTGGATTTTGCTACATCTTCAACTGTCAGAAGTAGGGAGTGGATGACAGTGTTCGATACTCAGAATTGCCCTGTTTTGTTCATTCCTTGTGAAGCATCTGGAATTGGCTGTTGTCAGAAACAGGATATTGGGTTAGATGGACCGTTGGCAGAATGGTCCCACCCAGAAGATGGTTTCTGGCAGTTGCCCAGGGCCCCACCTTAGCAGGATGCAGGGGCTGAGCAGCATGGAGGCCAGTAACAGAGCTACCAGCTCTGCTCCACTCTACCCTTCTCCCACTTCAGGTGGATGTGGACCTGGGAGGCACAAGGACCAGCAGCAATACTACTAGTGCTGCAATGCTACGATCTGCCTAACATTCTGTTTCTCACCCATAAGGATGTCCTCTAGCAGTTCAAGACCAGAGTTTTGAATGTAATGTCCGATACTAACTTGTAAAGTACTTTAAGATCTTTGGATGGACAGGTCTCTAACCTATTAGTGCAAAGACTTATTGTAGCTTGTATGTTGCTGTTTCAACCGAACAAAGATTGAATGGGAACTCTTTGACAGATTTGCAAATCCTCCTATTTTTGTCACATGCAAGTAGGGTTACCAGCCCTCCAGAATTGTCCTGGAGCCATGAGGAAATAAAGATAAATTAAATATTATTCCATGTGATGAACCCTCCAGGAATCCATCCAGATAAAACTGGCAACCCTATATGCAAGTAAAGCTGGAAGCCTTGGTGCTGACCCCATGGGTGCTCTGAGACTAAAGCATCCACAGGAAGAAATAGTTGTGAGTACTCAGCAACAACCAGGGCCCATGTAAATCAGTTCTTCCTACCTACCCCCTGTGCCTACCACCCACAGCCATGTTCAGGAGGTACTGGAGGGGAAGGGCAGAGCAAGGGCAGGAGTACATTTGGAGGGATAGGAAGAGGTGGGATGGTGTAGCTATGGGGGTAGGGCTGGAGTGGGAGGTCAAACTCCCCAAGGGAAATGAGAGCCAGTGCCCAGGGTTGGAAGCATTTCAAAGTTACATTTTTTTTTTCATTTTTTAGTGTTTGTGAATTATGTCCTGGTATTTTGATGCTGGTATTTAACTGGATGTGAGTAATGATAATACCTATGTGGGGAAAAAAAACCTCTTGAGTATTAAAACCCTAACCCTTAACCTATAAATACTTATGCATATACTTTATTTTATTCATGCAAGTAGTACAACTGAACTCAGTGGGACTCATTACAGGAATAAAGTAAACGCTGCATGTGTTTTCAAGATCAGGGCATAACTAATTATAAAACATTTTAAAAATGCCACATAAATTTGGCAAGTGCATCCCCATCCACCGCCACCAAAAGCAGCAGAAATTAAAAAAGAAAAACAAACCTAAAATACAGGTTGAATCTCTCTAGTCTGGCACCCTCAGGACTGACCGGTGATGAACCAGAGAACTTGCCGAACCACAGGAAGTCAATATTGTCTAGCAGTATTACCAATACTTCCACTGCTTACTGGGATCTGAGAAGATATTTTGGGTAAATTAGAGCTAAAAAACAGCACAGAACACTGAGAACCAGGACAGATGGCTGTAAACAAACTTTTGGGACTGTGGGAAACTTAGCCACACCCATGATTAGTGGACAACTAGCTAACTAAAATCATGCCAGACCGTGGACATTGCTGGACCAGAGAATGCCAGATTAGAGAGGTTCAACCTGTGTTAAAAAGCATAAGTGGCATAACTGAAAAGGTGGGTGAATCCAGTGGAGGGTCCACTAGTGTTCTAGAAACTCTTACTTAATTTCATCATTTGATTTGGAGTTTTTCCTCCTTGTCTCTTGTTAGTTAAGAAGGTTACACTGAGGCCGAAGGCCTGAAAGGGTCAGGATTGGATCCATGAAAACTTGATCACAAAGTTGTAGTTTTCCTCAAACTACTTTCCTCTCACTCCAAAATTGTTTGCTTGAAATCCTGGTGAAAAGAAAGGGGAGGGGAAGGTACTTTCACCCTGTCCCTCCAAAAAGCCCCAAACTCTAAAACAAAACCATTTTATTTTTATTAAATTAAACACAAAATGCTTATATTAAATTTCCTTCATAAACATATTTAGTTCTCAAACATAAATAGTGTGACAGGGTTAAGCTGGAGGACTATAAAAGAGAGAAAGGCAGCAACAGCCCTGGCTAATCAGGAGCAGAGGAGATAGGGCTGCTGCAAATCAATCAGAGCCAGCTGATCTCACCTGAAGCTTAAGTAGAGCCTTTTAAATGGAAGCTCTCCTGCAAGGAGGGGAGAAAGAGAAAAAAGTTAGAGGAGACCTGAGCAGATAGGAAGAGAACCAGACAAACTAAGAAAGGTAACATCAACGTTGCTAGAGACAGCAAAGAGGGGTGGGTGAGGAGTTTCAAACAGGGGTTTCAGACCCCCTTTTTCCTGAAAGCCTTAGAGTGCAGCTGAGAGCTGGAGAGGACTGTTTTTGCAGCCCAGGCTGAGCCCCGGGGCACCATCCCCAATGCCCTTTGTCGCTGAGGGACAAGAGCTCAAACCCTGCCAAGAACTACTATCGCAGTACTGAGACTGTCAGATGAAGGACTGAGCAGGGTACTGGGACCCACGAGCAGGGTTACCCTGCCACAATAGACAGACACCATGGACAAAAACAAACTGTTTGCAATTATATAAATAAAACCCAAGGACATGCTAACTCAGAGTTCAATCACATTGGTAAATAAGCCTTTTCTCTTTGTACCCCGTCTTTGGATATATTAATATCTCTTCTAATTTATTTGCTTTTACAGCAACTAGTCTATTTAAAAGCTTTTATGCCAACATAATGATTCAAAAATATTCTGAAAGGTAAAACCCACTTTTGGCCTTTCTATTGTATTTTATTTTTGACAGCTTTCTTTGCCAATAGTGGCAGTTATGCTGATGAATTGCTCTGAAAGACAGGTTGTGGCAGAGTGAAAAGGTTCTTGTAGGAGGCCTTTATGATTGTGGATATAGCATTAATGTTTTAGCACAGCCATCTTAAAATCACTTCACAGGCGATCAGAATAGAGACCGTTATTCTATTGTCAAAGCTCACGCTCACAGCAACAGTACATAACTAGTAAGCATAATATGGTGGATGCAGATGGGGCACATTGTTTCTAAACGTGTACAATTTTTAAATATGGAACTATCAAATATAAATTCTAGGTTTTAAATTAAAACAGGCGTTCAAATGGGAGAGTCTCAATGAGTATTAAAAAAATGAGTAACATTCGGACACATCATCAATAGACAGAAATAGTAGTTGTTTTATAAATAAATGTATCAACCACTACCACCCAAAATACAGAACAATCTCCTCCTATACTTCTGCCACTTTCACTAGAGTAACAAGTTATAATATTGATATTGTTATTTGCAGGACTGAGTCTTCTAATTGCTGTGAACAACTTATGATACTGTTCTAACTTTCCCCTAATGAGCAAAGAAACTTTTCCTTTTGTGAAATCTCTGAGAATATTGTTGACCTTACTAGAGAACACCATTTACAACTAAAACCACTCAGAAAGCTATAGTAACCCACTGTCATTTATAACACTGTATTTTAAATTGGCTTTCTTCATATGATTTCTGTTTCTTTTGTTTTCTTCACTCACTTGAGTTTGCTTTCCTCCAACAGTACATACACATTTGTCATCTCCTCTATCACAGAGTCATGTCATTTTGTTTTAAATGGACTGTGACACAGTTAGCAAATCAATAAAATCCCTGCAGGCTCATCATTTCTCAGAAAGCCTGACATTAAAAAATAGAACCTACAAAAAACCTCACCACTTACCTTACTTTGAATTAATGACTAACTATAGAAAACAAATAACACCTTTTACATGTAATTGGAATGTATTATTTTTATTTGATAACACCTTAAATCTGAAAGTCTTTTTTCTCTAATGTCTAATCATTTATTTAAATAATGAATATGCTGACAAGATTGTTTAGATGTGAGGACTCTAATCCTTTTACATAAGAAATCTGAGGTTTGAGATCTTTGCTTTCTACAATTAGGACTTCTAAATATGGAAGTCCTAAACTCCATGCACAATTACAGATTGTGGGCTCTGATAAGACAAAAAAATCAGAACATTAGGATTTAACTGACAGTATGCTGAATCAGGCCTCTAAGGGTATGTCTACACTGTAAGGAAAAGTTGGAAAAAGATACGCAAATTGCGAACCACAATTTCATATCTTTTTCCGCTTCTCTTTCAAAAGAGGCTTTTCCGACATTTGTCCTGTCTACACGGGACTAAATGTTGGGGGAAAAAACTCTCTTTCGGAACATGCCTTCTTCCTCGTAGAATGAAGTTTACAGAGATGCCGGAGAAACACATCTGCTTTTCCAAATTTTTTTCGGAAAAGCAGACGCATTCTTTGGATGCAACAGAGCTTTTCTGGGATACCTCCAGTATCCCAGAAAAACTCTGCAGTGTAGACATAGCCTAAGTGTCTAAACTTGTTTACTTCTTAAATGTTAGCTAAAAGTTCTCTAAACATCTCTTTTTCTATCTCTCTCCTTGCACTCTGCAGTCTCATGGAAAATGTACAAATGTGTTGTATGAACCGTAGGAAGATAAGCATTTGTCCACCTATGCCTCATGCAGGGTTTGATCCAGTAAGCTGGCTCCTATCTTGCGTATTATTCTTGCCTGAGTAACTTACACAAAATGCTAGTGGAAGGGGGCTCTCGCTGGTCTAAAGATTCTTGGGAGAGGAGAATAAAAGGGGCTAAGAGACAGAATGGCTCCTTAGCCAGGTGGTGGAAGCACTCGTGGGAGATCTAGGATCTAGTACCTGTGTTCCAATGTATTTTGTCAGTTATTAACACTGGAACAGCTTTAACAGGAGAAGACTGAGGGTGCCCCACATCAGAATGTTCCTTTGTCCAATGGTTAGGGCACTCATTTGTGTGGTTCAAATCCTTTTTCACCCCTCAAATGGAGTAGGGACTAGTATTGGGGATCTCCCACATCCCAGGAGAGTACACTAAAAAATATGAGGGAGAGCCTACTGTTGGCTTCTTGCTGAAATGGCACAGGCGCTTATCACCAAGAGGATTTGCAGCTGAGAATCCTGAGCAGGAGATGACTCCCTGTAGCCTGGATTTAGGTGTCTATCACAGGAAGAGTGTCAGAGATTACCACACATCACCCACCTTAAGTTTGGCAACTCCCATTAACTGTGTTAGGTGAGGAGCCTCTGAACGTGCTGCATTCTGTGAACTCTATTCTACAGTGTCTGTGTGTCTGTATTCATTATAGGGAGCTAGATGCTGTACTCAGACTTACTGACTAACTTTTCTAGGGTTTTAAAAGTTAATGCAGTGACACTAGCATCACCATGCCAAAATTTCTTTGTGAATCAAGCCCTTACTGATTGTTTGTTAGCATGCTATGAAAGACTGTGAATTATCATATTCCCTTCTTAGATCTGTCTTTCTTCCGTTGTCCTCTAATCTTTCAGGCTGCGTCTAGACTGGCATGATTTTGCGCAAATACTTTTAACGGAAAAGTTTTTCCGTTAAAAGTATTTGTGCAAAAGAGCATCTAGACTGGCATGGATGCTTTGCGCAAAAGACATCTTTTGCGCAAAAGCATCCGTGCCAGTCTAGACGCTCTCTTGCGCAAGAAAGCGCCGATGGCCATTTTAGCCATCAGGCTTTCTTGCACAAGAAATTAACTTGCCTGTCTACACTGGCCCTCTTGCACAAGAATACTTGTGCAAGGGGGCTTATCCCTGAGCAGGAGCATCAGAGTATTTGCGCAAGAACCACTGATTTCATACACTATAACATCAGTGTTCTTGCACAAATTCTCACAGCCAGTGTAGACAGGAGGCAAGTTTTTGTGCAAAAGCAGCTGCTTTTGCGCAAAATCTTGCCAGTCTAGATGCACCCTCTTTGTACTGACATCTGAGTTTCAGCTGTATTATAAAAATTCATTTGAGAGTTCACAAAAGGATATAAATGGTGAGTGTACTTTGAAAAATAGGACAATATTATGGAGTCTAAAAGTTCATTACAATTTATTCTTATTAAACTCAATAGTGTGAGGTAGTAAATATATCCAAGTTGCCAATTGCTTCTTTACTCCCACTGAAACTGTTATACATCTTAAGATGAGTACCCAGTATATTGGACTGAGGGACATAAATTACTGAAACACTAAATTATCATAAACTGAGCCACATTCTCTCCTCCCTTCTAGCAATCAGAGTAGCGGAACGAACGAATCTAAGTTAATAGCCATTTGGGAGATGGTTCCTAAATGTTAGCAAAAAACTTCCCAAAAGACCTGAGTTTCTCCTTGAAATCTGGTTGGTATAATATGTGGGCTCAGCTGGATCTCTAAAAGCAGTTTCCATAATATAGTGCCTTCTACTGAGAAAGCATTTTCCCCCAGGAATGAACAACATATTTTCCATTCTGAGGACTAACTGCTAAAGCATGCCTAATAAATTAAATTATTTCAGTTGACAGCTGACAGAGTGAATGTTCAGTTTAGCTTATTCTAGACCATTTAGGATTTGAATGGCCAGGACCTTCAAATGGACCCAGAATTAAAGTGGCAGCCAATACTGACTGTGGAATATTTTCATACTTCGTTCATGTTGGTGTGCCCTGAATAGAACTTAGGGCATTCATTGTGAATCAGCTAAAATTTCTAGCTGGTTGTCGGGGTCAGCTCCAGGTGCAATAGAACATGTTGGAATCTCATCTTGTGGTGACAAAAACATGGATACTTGTATTGCAAAAGCTCTTTGTGGCGGGGAGAAAGAATTCTGAATGTATCATGCATATGCTAACATAGAATAGCATTGTTTGCCCAGCCCAGGATAGCCCAGGGTAGGGGGAGAGGGCGTTTGTAACATCTGCTGCTTTCTAGACAATCTACGAGCAGTTAGAATTTCAGTAAACCTTCAAGATTGTATGCAATCCCAAATAAAAACATAAGTATGGCCATGCTGAGTCAGACCAAAGGTCCATCTAGCCCAGTATCCTGTCTGCTGACAGTGGCCAATCCCAGATGCCCCAGAGGGAGGGATCACAACAAGTAATCCTCATGTGATCCCTCCCCTGTTACCCTCCTCCAGAGAAACAGAGGCTAGGGATACCATTCCTACCTATCCTGGCTAACAGCCACTGATGGACCTAACCCCCATGAATCTATCTAGCTCTTTTTTGAATCCTGTTAAAGGTCTAGCCTTCACCATATCCTCTAGCAAGGAGTTCCACAGGTTGACTGTGCACTGAGTCAAGAAAAACTTCCTTTTGTTTGTTTTAAACCTGCTGCATATTAATTTCATTTGGTGACCCCTAGTTCTTATATTGTAGGACTAAGTAAATAACTTTTCCTTATTCACTTTTTCCATACCAGTCATGATTTTATAGACCTCTATCATATCCCCCCTCAGTCTCCTCTATTCTAAGCTGAAAAGTCCAAGTCTTTAATCTCTCTTCATATGGGACCCGTTCCAAACTCCTAATCATTTCTGTTGCCCTTTTCTGAACCTTTTCCAATATATCTTTTTTGAGATGAGTCAACCACATCTGCATGTAGTATTCAAGATATGGGAGTACCATGGTTTTATACAGAGTCAATAAGATATTTTCTGTCTTATTCTATATCCCTTTTTTCATAACTCCTAACATTCTATTAGCTTTTTTGACTGCCGCTGCACACTGAGTGGATGTTTTCAGAGAATTATCCACAATGACTCCAAGATCTTTCTCTTGAGTAGTTGTTGCCAAATTAGTCCTCCTCATATTGTTTATATATAGTTGGGATTATTGTTTCCAATGTGCATTATTTTACATTTATCAACATTAAAATTCATTTGCCATTTTGTTGCCCAATTACTTAGTTTGGTAAGATCTTTCTGAAGCTCTTCACAGTCTGCTTTGGTCTTAACTATCTTGAGCAGTTTGGTATCATCTGCACATTTTGCCACCTCACTGTTTACCCCTTTCTCTAGATCATTTATAAATAAATTGAATAGGATGGGTCCCAGGACAGACCCTGGGGGGGATCCCACTAGTTACCTCTCTCCACTCAAAAAACTTACCATTTGTTCCTATCCTTTGTTTCCTGTCTTTTAACCAGTTATCAATCCACGAAAGGACCTTCCCTTATCCCATGACAACTTACTTTACTTAAGAGCCTTTGGTGAGGGACCTTGTCAAAGGCTTTCTGGAAATCTAAGTATACTATATCCACTGGATCTCCCTTGTCCACGTGTTTGTTGACCCCTTCAAAGAACTCTAGAAGATTAATAAGGCATGATTTCCCTGTACAGAAACCATGTTGACTTCCCCCAACAAATTATATCTATCCATGTGTCTGACAATTTTATTCTTCACTATAGTTTCAACTAATTTGCCTGGTAATGACATTAGACAACATTTGAATGTAAAAAAATTATATACATTACATAGAATACACTCAGTTTTTAATACATGCTGTGTGTGTGTATGGCATTATTGTTTTTCTGTGATGAGTCCCATGACCTAGTTATCTTTCTGAAAGAACTGTGAAGTCACTATGTGAAAGACAAGAAAACTGCTGGAGCTGAGAGATGGGAATGTAGGAATAACCTTTTTATCAGTTTGTTTGGTGTTTTATTTCTGTTTTAGTATAGTTCAAGGAAGAGTATAGGGATATAAAGTAAAATGGTAATGTGTCCTTAACCCATGTAGTCTTTAAATACAGTACAACCTGTAAAACTGAATGTTGCCTATCACATAAACCAAATCCCAAAACACTTTAGAGTTAAATAAATCTGCTATAAAGTTAAAGCAGAGAGAGCAAAATTAAGATATGTACATACAAATCAATAAAAATATTTTCCAATGAGACTTGCAAACAGATGGCAGGTTAATGAGAGAGAAATGCAAGAAGGCAGTTCCTAAAAGCAGGATCTATAGCTCTTGCACCAACCATAAGGAAACGGTGAAAGTAGTAAGCAAAACAAAGTGATCTGGCCTATATAATGGTCTCGAGCTCTGACTTTGTAATTGAGAGTTTTACTTGTATTGGTTCCACATTCATGCCAGGATTCATCTGAGGATAAAATGATATGCTCGTATTTCTGAGAGAGAGAGACATGGAGTATCAGACCTTCTGAGGCCCCTTGCTGAGCCCGTGAGGCCCTAACCTAGTCCACGCCACCACACAAAAAGGAGTCCAGAGATGAATACTACAAGCTGCTTAAAGAGACTGCAGGGAAGAAGTCAGAGCCCAGCAGGTTCATTTAAAAGGAGCTGCTAGACAGAATAGATTGGCTGCTGGATGGAGCCAGGGGAATGAGAGTGATGCTCTTGAGAGAGATTCAGGCAAGATTTCAGCCCTGAAGGGTGAAAGTGCTGGGTCTAAGAGGGGAAGTGGCTAAGGATAACACAGCAGCAAGTAATTAACAGTCCAACGGGGCTCATAAGCTGCTACTAATAAGGTACCGAGGTTGGGACCCAGAATGGGCCTAGACCCCTGCTCCCCGCCCCTCCTCCCCCCACACATAGGCAGAGTGTTATGAACCCAGAGAAGGGAACATAACCAATCCTAGAGAAGGGGGCAGAAGACGTTTAATTAAACCGTTAATTGCCAGAATGACATCTAAGACCTCAACAGGAAATAGGAAGATTTGGAGAAAAGGAGAGTTGACAGGCAATGATGGCAGCTTAATGTGCAGTGAAGCGTGGGATGGGCTAACGTCTAAAGATAGTGGTGAGCAACCTGCAGCCCACAGGATGCATGCAGCCCATCAGGGTAATCAGATTGTGGGCCATGAGACATTTTGCTGTCATTGACTGCTATCTGTTCCCATCCAGGGAGAGCTGGGGGAAGCAGCATCTGCAGGTGAAGGGGCTGTACAGACGGGGAATGCAGGTTGCCCACCACTGGTCTAAGATCTAATTTTCAAAAGGGGACACCAATGACTCAAAGAGCTAGGGTCAGGAAGGCTCCCTAGAGACATGAGGAGTCACCAGGGAGGGGCCCTGGGACACTGCTCCATAACAGAGCAGATACAGTTGGAAGTGAGCTCAGGAGGGGTTGAGGAACAGTTTGGAAGCTAGCTCGGAATGGGCTGAGGCTAATCTGGGAACTGTGATAGGCTCGCTTAGACAGACTAACAGATTTGAGCCTGGAGACAGGCTATAGTCTGGGATATAACAGAGGACACCATGAGAGGCCCTGTTAGACTTGTTCCACAAAAGAAGTCTGTTTTGTTGGTACACTTACAGCAAGGGTGCCATTTTGGGAGGGTGGGGGGGGCATTAGCTGTGCACTCCAGGAAGTGGCTTGCTTTTCATTCCATTCCCCGGACACTAAGGAAGACATGCATTCTGTGCACGTCTCTCACATGGTGAAGGGAACTCACCAGCCAAAGACTTGAGGCTTGGGGAGGACAAAGAGAAGATGGTTTCAATAGCTAAGCAAGTGGAGAATATACCAAGATAGGAGCAGGAATTTTGCCTAAGGGAACAGAATGGAAAAGAAGCAAGAAACATAGAGGCAAAGCAAATAAAGCTTGGCAGCCTACTTCAGGAATTGGACTATGATAGCGAAACTTAGGGATTCCTCACCAAGGAGACAGGAATGAGAAGCCTGGACAGTGGTTACAAGGATTGGTGCGGTAAAGTCAGTGGGACCGGGATCAAGAATCCTATCTGGGACGGGAAGAGATTGGAGGGAATAGGCTAAAAGCGGACAAAGAGGAAAACTCTATTCCCACTGGAGTATACTCCCCTCCAACACATGGAATGAAACTCAAAGTTCCGGAGTCTTCCTGTCCTTCTTTTGTCAGTAAATATTTGTGAAACCCTCTGATAAATTCTGTCATTCCCCTTTACAGCTGGTGCATTCAGAGGATGACAACCTATTACTGCTATCAGTTACTCCATTAGCTCAAGTGGACCTGAAGGTTTTAGCCTTGCTGATGATGAATGTAGGCAGTAATATGATACCAAATATGGAATCTCTATTTTTTTCAGTTTGCTTATTTTTTTTAAAAAAAACCTAGAAAGTTACACATAAAGAATCAGAGGGGTAGCCGTGTTAGTCTGAATCTGCAAAAGTGACAAGGAGTCTTGTGGCACCTTATAGACTAACAGATGTATTGGAGCATAAGCTTTTGTGGGCAAAGACCCACTTTGTCAGATGCATCTGATGAAGTGGGTCTTTGCCCACGAAAGTTTATGTGCCGATAAATCTGTTACACATAAAGAAAACGGAATTAAACAGATTATTAAGGTTGCACAATAAAGTATTGAAATGTTAAGAAATGCTGGAATTACTTTTGCCTCTGGAATCTTAATTTGGCCCTTGTGAGCATTCTGACAGTCTTTAATTATGGGATCATATACTGTTTCTCCTGCCATACACAGGCACCATCTCATTCAGTGCACAGAATGGATAGTGAATTAATATTTGTGAAGCATTCAGATTCTATAGTGATTAGCACCACAGAGCTCAAGGGAGAACTTTATTTCTGACTACAACACACGTTTGGATAGCTGGTAGTAGATAATGCATGAGGCCAAATATTGAAGGAAAAAATATGTAAGTTCTTCCTGGGTTTTCTGGTGTTAATCACTATAGTATACTAGGCAATTAGCCCGTCATAAGACGGGATTTTCAGATCTCTCTTCCACATCGGTCTTCTCTCCTGAGCCTCCGGTCTCTCGCTCCATCTCTCTCTCCTCCTCCTCCTCCTCCTCCTACCTCCCCCTCTCTCTCAGCTCTCGTCCGCCTCCTGCCCCTCTCTCTCTCTCTCTGTCTCTCTCTCTTTCTCTTCTCCCCCTCCCGCCTCTCACTCTGTGTTTCTCTTCTCCTCCTCCTGCTGCGTTTCTCTCTCTCTCTCTGTCGCTTTCCTCCGCCGCCTCCTTTCTCCTCTCTGTCTCCTCCGCATCCTCTGTGTCTGCTCTGCTTTCCTCCTTTTGAATCCGATGCACGATTGTCCAGGCCCCGCCCCCTGGCTGTTCCCTCTGGGCAGTGCTGTTGCCTCCTGCCATGGCACTTGTTGACTTCTGCACTGCTCAGCGAGGCCGCCACGCAGGAGCAAGTGACGCAAGCGGCTGTTAGTGCCCCGTGCTCCCCGTGCAGCACCCTCATGCTACATGGGGAGAGCGGACCCCAAACAGCGGCTTGCGCCGCTTGCTCCCACGTGGCGGCCCGGCTCAGTGGTGCAGAAGTCAGTCGAGTGCCACGGCGGGAGGCAACAGCGCCGCCTAGAGGGAACAGCCAGTATTTCAGCGTTACAGAGTCACAGACATTGGGCTACTATATATAGTACTAGCCAATTAGCCCGTCATGAGACGGGCTTTTCAGGTCTCTCCTCACGTTGGTCTTCTCTCCTGAGCCTCCGGTCTCTCGCTCTATGTCTCTCTCTCTCTCCTCCTCCTACTGCCTCCATCCCCCTCTCTCAGCTCTCCTCCACCTTCTGCCTCTCTCTCCATCTCTCTCTTTCTCTTCTCCCCCTCCTGCCTCTCACTCTCTCTCTCTGCTCTCCTCTGTCTCCATCGGGGATGCATGCTTGTCCATGCCCCGCCCACTGGATGTGAACATCACCGCCCCGCCCCCCTTCCCCTCCCGCCATGGTGCTCGGCTCACTTCCGCGCCGCTGCACGGGAGCAAGCAGCCATTTGGGGTCCGCGCCGCTCCCCATGCAGCACCCCTGTGCTGCACCGCTTGGCCTCCCCCGCGGCAGCCCTGCCGAGCGGCGTGGAAGTGAGCTGAGCACCACGGTGGGAGGGGAAGAAGGGGGTGGGGCGGTGATGTACATGGCCAGGGGGCGGGACCATGTACATCACCGCCCCACCCCCCTTCCCCTACCACTGTGGTGCCTGGCTGAGTTCTGCGCCGCTCAGCTGGGCAGCTGCGGGGGAGCAAGCGGCCGTTTGGGGTCCGCGCTCCCCATGCGGCGGTGCTGCATGGGGAGCAAGGACCCCAAACGGCTGCTTGCCACCGCTTGCTCCCCCGCTGCCGCCCAGCTGAGCAGCGCAGAACTCAGCCGAGTGCCACGGCAGGAGGCAAGAGTGCCCCCCAGAGGCGAGTCTGTAACGCTACAGCTTTACAGACTCACAGACATTGGGATACTATATATATATATATATGATATGTGTGCTTCCATAAATTAATTAATTTATTTTAACAACACCCTTCTAAGATGCATTTTTCCCTATTTTGCATATGGGAACTGAAAGAAAGAAATTAAGGTACAAAAGTACTCACTCATTTTCGGTGCAGTCTTTTTTCTGACAAACTGCTGCTTAGCCAGTCACTCCCCACCCTATAACAATGCTCAGGATTCTTCTGTTCCAGACGCAGGACTCTGCACTTTTTCTTGTTGAACCTCATCAGATTCCTTTTGACCCAACTCTGTAATTTGTCTAGGTCACTCTGGACCCTATTCCTACCTTCCAACATATCTACCTTTCCTCCTAGCTTAGTGCCATCTGCAAACTTGCTGAGAGTGCAATCCATCCCCTCATCCAGGTCATTTAATAAAGATGTTGAACAAAACCAGCCTCCAAAACCAATCCTTGGGGCACACAGCTTGATACCGAGTGCCTACCAGACATTGAGCCGCTGCTCACTACTTGTTGAGCCCGACAATCTAGCCAGGTTTCTTTCCATCTTATAGTCCATTTATCCAATTCATACTTCTTTAACTTGCTGGCAAGAATACTGTGGGAGACCATATCAAAAGCTTTGCTAAAATCAAGGTATATCACACCCACTGTGTTCCCCATATCCACAGAACCATTACCATGTCACAGAAGGCAATCAGGTTGTTGTGGTGTAATCAGAAAGGTCATATCCACATTGCGCCTTTATTTTGAAATAAGCTATTCGGGAAGAAATACTCCAAAATAGCTTTTTTCAAAATAGCACATCCACACTACAGGGAAGCCTCAAAATTAGTCTGAGGCAGGTTTCCCTAATGTGGAAGTGCTACTTTGGTTTAGAGCCCCAGGAGACACTGGAGAATAATTACTTTGAATGGCCCTGCAGAGGAGCTATTTAAAAATAGCAGCAGTGGAGTGTCCATGTTACTGCTAATCCAAAATAGCTATTTCGGAATAGCTGTTATTCCTCATGGAATGAGGTTTACTCAAGTTGGAATAAGCCGTCCATTATTTCAAATTTATTTAGAAATAACGGAATTGCTGCATAGACGCTCACATTGTTAATTCGGAATAATAGCTGTTAATCCAAAATAACACTGCTATTTAGATGCACCCATAGTCACTTTCCTATATTTGTAATAGTAATTTTTTATGTAAGTTTATAATAGATTTTTTTAAACACTTCTCAATGCTAGCCTAACTCTGTCCCATTGATGTTAATGGTAAAAATATCAGCTAGCACTGATTTCATTGTAATCCCACTATGTATATTGTGAACACTACTTGACCTCCATTAACCTTTTCAAGGGCAGTGCCAACTTTTTCACTTTTCATACAAATTGCCTACACTACTTTTATAAATCTTCTCTCCTTCCACATATTACCCCTTCAAAACACCATAATAACAACAACAAAATTTTAAGAGGAAAACTGGGTGAAAAGCATTTTTGTGAAAGAAGCAATTTCTCCTATGGTGTGAGGACTGGGATGTCCATGTTGTTGTCTCTTTTTCAAGGAACATCATTAATGGTTAAATGCTCTATTTTTACTTTAGAGGCACTGCTAGGTACTGTACTAATAAACAAATCTTCTGGTAATACTTTCCAGACAATATAATTCACTGATCTCATCCCCCAAACTGTGCCAATTACTGGACTGTGGCCAGCAGGGAGTTTGCTATTGTGGCACACTGAAGGAGGAAAGTAGTTGATTATTCTTTTTCTGAAGTTTAAGAATCCTATTAGACTGATCAATACTATGGTCCCCTTCTTAGACTATTTGTCTGATGCTTCTTACATCTGCAATCTCTCTCTCATTTTGATTTTTTTAAAAAAGATATTAAGGCTTGAAATATGTTGTCCATTGTCAGTACAAGGCTAAATCAAGCTTTGGAATATTTTAACTAAAATAAAGAAAAAAAAATTACTTTAAGCTGAAGGCACAGAATTTATAAGGTAGGTTGATGGAAAAATATAAATATGACAATACATAAGCAAGTTATTTTTCATTTTAATAAGATTTTGGTTCTGGTTAATTTAGTTTTAGCAGTCTATCTTTAGAGCAAATTAAAACAAGATACAGTTCAGTACTAAAAGGAAGAAAAGTAATACAGAGCAAGAAAGTACAACATCAAAATTATATTTTTATGCAGCCTTTAAAACACGTAGAAAAGTTGGAGGGAAATACATTTTTAAACTTAGGGCTACATTGTGATCACTATGCTCGTATTTGGTAATATGGGTTGGGCCTTTCAAGTCAGGTACCATCTGGACCTGAGTGGTCCTGAACCAGGGAGTTTGCTGGACTGGGGGAGGCTGGCTGCCCCACTCCCAGACTCTCCAGGTTGGGGCTCCCACTCACTGCTGCCAGGGGTTCCCTGGGTTCCCCACCGGAGCCACTCGGATGCTGCCAGCCCTGCTTGGATGTGCCGCCCCACTGCCACTGGGTATTCCCTAGGGCTCCCCAGCTAAGGTTCACCTGCTGCTGCCAAGCCCCATCACCAGGGGTTCTCTGGCTGGGGCCACGTGACCACCCCAACCCCACCCCCATCCCCACCAGCATTTCCCTGGCCTCCTGGCCCTGTTGATGCAGGGGGTTTCATAGCTCCACCTGCTCCCGATAACGATGGGCTGCCACTTGGCCCAAGTGATGCAAGGGTTTTCCCAGCTGGTAGCGGAGCTCCCCATTTGTTGCCTGGCCTGGCTGACACCAGAGGTTTCCTGGCCGGGGCGGGGGCTCCCTGTTCACCCCCTGGTCCTGCTTATGCCAGGGATTCTCTGGCCAGGCAGAGATTCTCACCCCCTCCTGACCCTAAGATGTTCTAAGTTTGTCCTCTCTATCCCAGGTTACAATGGGGTGGAACCATAAGATTCCCCCTTGTGAGGATCCGCAGACGATTGACAGCAATCACACTTTAACTCAGGAAATGAAATGGAGAACAATTTTATTGCCAACGGAATTACAATTATAAAACCCACACAAAATATGGCAGCAAGAACACAGATTAACTGACTACCTTCCCCAGATGGCATTAACAAAGTCGAACTAAAACTTATCTAGCTATACAGAGATTAATCATTTAACAATATCTCATACCCACAGGATATTAATGCCCCCAAGGCTGGGCAAGCAAAGACCAGCCTCCCTTCACCTGAAAGGCCTTGGAGCAGGTGTGTGTGAGATACCTAAAAGTAAAACTTAAACAAAATAAAAGAAGCAAGACAGAAATGCAGAGATAGATTAAAGATAAGTATTTGGTTTCTGACCTTAAAAGATAAACACCCCAGATATAAACACCCCAGATTGGGCCCTGTCAGCAACGGCTGAAACCCAATCTCCTAATTTCCTGGGCCTAAATACTCTTTCTGGCACCTAAGTGTTCTGGATGTTCAAACCCTTGCCCAAAGTTGGACTTGGTACCCTAAGATTTCTGTGGGCGCTATCTCTAATTGGAAGAAATACGGGGGTGGGGGAGCCTATTAATATGTATGAGACATGAATGACATTTTCTTGGGTCACATCCCAGAAGGGCCAAGAACCTGCGGTTCATTCCAGGAAATCTGGCCTTCAAATGTTTGCGGAAATTAAATCAACAGTTGATGCAAGTTGGTAGATTTTGCTGCTTGGTTCCAATAAAAATTAAAAAAAATCCTAACACATCTTCTTGAAAAATAACAAAAAAGAATAAATCTTAAGTTATCACCAGCTACCACAATTTCCATATATTTTTGCTAAAGCTGTATCGTACAGGGGAAATTAACCCTGTAGGTCCCTTGCATTTCTAGCTATCTAGTAAAACAAAATAGAACAGGAAAAACTTAAAAAACAACAAATAGTCTAGTAGCACTTTAAAGACTAACAAAGCATGTAGATGGTATCATGAGCTTTCTTGGGCAAAACCCACTTCTTTAGATGACCAGAGTATAATAAGTCCAGATCCAAGGATAAATAAGGGAAAGGCAGGAGGAGGGAGAAAAAAGGGAGGGGTGGAAGAAAAAGAGAGACAGTGAGTAGATAAAACTTAAAAAACAACAATCAGTCTAGCAGCACTCTAAGGACCAACAAAATATGTAGATGGTGGGTAGATAGTTTAGACTGTTAGCATAAGAATTAAACTTGTGAATGAAGTTAAGTTCCAATCCTTTTCTGTGTATTTGGCTTGTGGAATTGGTCTGAAACAAAACGGCAGCTTGAGGATTCATTAATGAGTGTCCAGGAAGATTAAAGTGTTCTCCAACAGGTTTTTGTGTATTGCCTTTTTGGATATCTGATTTGTGTCCAGACTGTCCAGTTTGGCCAATATACATTGTAGTGGGGCATTGCTGGCATTTGATGGCATAGATCACATTAGTGGATGTGCAGTTAAATGAGCCTTTGATTTGGTGGCTGATGTGATTGGGTCCAGTAATGAAATCGTTAGTATAGATGTATGTGCAGAGTTGGCAGTGGGGCTGATTGCAGGGATGGGTTTCAGGATGATTATGATGGAGGTGTGTTGCATGGTTACTGGAAAGAATTGGTTTGAGGCGAGGTGGTTGTCTGTAAGCGAGAAAAGGCCTTTCACCCCAGGGGTGAGGGGTCATGTTCCAGGATAGGTTGTAGATTGTTGATAGTGCATTGGAGGGGTTTAAGTTGTGTACTGTAGGTGGTGATAAGTGGAATTCTTGTTTTCTCTTCTGGGCCTGTCCTGAAGTAGTTCATGTCTGGGTACTTTTTTGGCTCTGTCGATCTGTTTTTTCACTTCTCCGGGTGGGTATTTCAGTTTTAAGAATGTTCTATATAGATCCTGTAGGTGTTTGTCTCTGACTGTGGGGTTGGAGCAAATATGGTTGTATCTTAGTGCTTGGCTGTATACAGTAGAGTGAGAAATGTGTCTGGGATGGAAGCTAGAGGCATGACGATAACCAGGGCTCAACAAACTATGGAAGCTACTCGCCTGCGGTGAGTAGATTTCAGCCGCGCGCCCCGTTTACCGACGGTGCGTGCATGTGCAATGCAGCTCTTGCGCATGCGCAGTGCAGGGCTGGCGAGTGGCTTTCGCTGCCATTTGTCAAACCCTGATGAAAATTATAGTGGTTGGTAGGTTTCCAGTATAGGGTGGTGGAAATTTGTCCGTCATTTAATAGTACCATAATGTCAAAGAAGTGGATTTCTTGTGTGGACTGATCCAGGTTGAGGTTGACGGTGGGGTGGAAGTTGTTGAAATCCCTGTGAAATTCTTTCTTTCCTGTGGGTCCATATAATGAAGATGTCATGGATGTAGCATAAGTAGAGTACGGATCTTAGGGGGCAAGAGCTGAAGAAATGTTGTTCAAGGTCAGCCATAAAGATGTTAGCATATTGTGGTGCCATGCAGGTGCCCATGTCTGTGCTGCTGACTTGAAGATACAAATTTGTCTCCAAATTGGAAGTAGTTGTGGGTGAGGACAAAGTCGTAGAGCTCTGTAATCAGGTGTGAAGTGCTGTCATCGGGGATGGTGTTTCTGATGGCCTGTAATCCATCTTGATGTGGAATGTTGGTGTAAAGAGCTTCTACGTTCATGGTGGCCAGGATGATATTTTCAGGTAGAACACCGATGTTTTGTAGTTTCCTCAGGAAGTCGGTGGTGTCTCAAAGATAGCTAGGAGTGCTGGTAGCATAGGGTCTGAGGAGAGGCTAAAATAATTGTTGTCCTGGTAACCCTGTCCAGGCAGCTTGAGCTGTTTCAACTGCTCACCACTTCCATTCTTAGAGTTGCAGTATTGTCAGCATTAGTAAAGAGTTCAGCCTGCTAATTCAGCAGACACTGATGTCACTGAACTGTGCCTGTGATCTTTATGAATGACAAAGACACTTGACCAGGTTGATTGCTTTCAAGGCATGGATCTAGCATTCCATAGGAACTACATACACACTTATCCAGTGGCAAGGAGCAACTCAGTCAGCAGTGAGATTTTCTGCTGGCCCCTAAGCCTAGGGTTAAGGTGAGCTAACCTGATAATTATAGACTGAGGCAAACAATTTATTTGCCACCTACATGTTGTTACATTTGCTTGTTACCTCCCCTTATACTTTGTTTCAGATGTCTTGAGCAAAACATCCTTATTCATCACTTCTGTCAAGCTCTTTTCTTGTGTTAGCTCAGAATGTACCTGCGCTAATCTTTTGCAGTGTGTTCACACACATACAAGTAGATGTTACTTCTTAGGAATGCCTACATTTTAGCAATGCTAGCAGTAACCTTGTCATGTTCATGATATCAGCTAACTTGCAAGCATCTGCTTTTAATAAATGACCTAACTTTAGTTCATAGTATGGACTGATTTTGCTGACTATTGTTCAGGCCTCAGGTTTTGCACAAGGCCTAGTGCTCATAATAATGTCCATACTGGGTCATACCAAAGGTCCATCTAGCCCAGTATCCTGTCTGCCGACAGTGGTCAATGCCAGATGCCCCAAAGGGAATGAACAGAAACAGGTAATCACCAACTGATCCCTCTCCTGTCATCTATTTCCAGCCTCTGACAAACAGAGGCTAGGGGTACCATTCCTACCGATTCTGGCTAATATGTATTGATGGGCCTAACCTATATGAATGTATCTAGTTTGGTTTTTAACCCTGTTAAAGTCCTGGTCTTTACAACATCTTCTGGCAAGGAGTTCCATAGGTTGACTGAGCACTGTGAAAGTCTCTGTAGTGATTCCGACTTGCCCATTATCAAGACCAGTAAGGCATGGTTTCCCTTTAGAGAAGCTGGGTAAAAGTGTCTTATGGAATACAGTTTGGCCAGGAAAGGCATTCATTCAGTTCAGGAAAAAAAATCACAAGAATAAACACAAATGGAAATAAATGTGACCAAGAAGACTAGTAAACCCCCACATTATGTGCTGTTTGTATTGAGGCTCACTGACTGACAAGGGCCTCTTACTTGTAGCATGGCACCAGTTCTCCAGGAAGTGCAAAGGTTGCCTATGGGGAGTTTAACATCTATAAAGCCCTGGTGAGTTTGGAATTTATCAGGGGAGAGGGAGAGTATATTCCCGTGCTATGCTGCAGTAATTTGTCATCAGATTCAGCATCTGAGCTGCATCCCCCTGATTATAAATGCCAGCAGGGCAACTTGCAATATGTTATTTTTTGAGGGAACTGCAACTTGCTTCCCATCTGGGTTAGAAAGAACCTGAACTTGGTGACTTTCTGGATATGCCATTAAAGTTGGATGGGTTTTTTAGAGATGGTTGGGAGTATATTTCATGACCCTATTAAAGGAGGACCATATGTTTTAAAAGTGTTGGATTTATATCATATTACAGTAATTTAAAGTCATGTGAAAATGTAGCATTGTAGCATGCAATATCATGATATATATGATTTCTGCTTTTGCAATTCACTGATGCTCCGAAATAATTGTTTGTATTATAGCTGAGGCAAAGGAGACTGAATTCTCCATGCCAGGCCATTTGTTTTGCAGTTTGGTATGCTTTGACTTGTGCAGCATAAACCTTCCTTGTGATAGTTTTCCCCTCTATACATCCCATATAGCTTGCTTGCATCATATGCATCCTTAAGTTTTTGAAGTATTGCTCAGAGTTTTAGCCATGTGACTCCTACACACTATTGAAAACTTGCACTGCTCTTTGAAATTTATCTCATGTCGTTCATTTCTATTAAAGTCTGGATCTGAAAATGGTGGTGGTGAATTCTTGAATAGTAATACCTAGAGGTGCCTTTATCTCACTCAGCACTCTGGATTTATTTTGCTCATCTAAACTGAAGAAAAAGGTTTCATGGGCTTTTAAGACTAACATTGGAACATATTTTCTTTGACATTCAAAATAGTGTTTTTCTGATATATTAGTTTCAGGGTGATATTTTATTCTATAGCAAGCTGTGCGATAAATGGAAAAAGAGATGGCATAAAACGCAGATGGAAATATCCCAGATGACAGAATAACAGAGGAAATAACAAAACTCAGATGGGAGCTTTAAGGTCCCACCCACTGGTGACATTGCATTATCACATACATCAAATTACTCATAAATAAAAGGGAAAAATCCTTTCTGTTCTGTATTCCTAGCCTTAGAATCACTGTGAACACTGATTAACAAGGACCATACTCAAACTCAGCCTAAAAAGTTATTCCGACACATTTGGTTCCAATCTAAAAAGAAGAAAATATTGGCAGAGTACAGTAATATATTTTAAACAGTAACCTGGGAACAGTGTGATTTGTCACCCATTTTAATTTGTCCTTCAGTCAATTCATCACCTCTGACTTTAAAGATCAGAGACTCGGCCCTGATAGTTTATTGTAATTGGTAGATCTGATGTTGATGGAAGCCCCAACACTACTGTCTCTTGTGAATAGTTATTTGCCATATTTACATGCTGACATTAAACTTCTTCTCATAATTATGATGATTTTCCTATTTCAAAGACTCTCTTTTTCTTTTTTAACAAAAGTACATTCATTGATCATATTTATGCTTCTGTCTTCTGGGAGGCTGGGACACTTCTTGGGATACCCAGGGCCCAGTCACTTTGTCACTCATTGCCTGTGGTGACTGTCAGCCTGCCAACCCCCAAGCACTCACCTGGTTATGCCAGCTCTGACTTTGCCTTCAGGTTAAGCACAGGTGCACCCCAGTCCTTGAGTTCCAGCAGAGGTTACAATATCAAAATCTGCACCTGAGGAAGCTTCCTGACTGAGTAACTGGGTTCCTATTATTGTTAAGTTATGCAACTCCCTTTATATTTTGTTTTGTATCTCTATTCCCTATTTTTGACCCACATTTGTTTAGTCATATGTTAAGTCCAGCTCTTGCAGCTGAATATGCATGCACAGTCAATTATGGGCACCTGGCCTTAGGAGGAAAGCTGTTTTGTGGCAAAAATTCAGCAACTTCTTATATTACTTGAGGCACTTAGCATGCTATTGAACACTCAAAGATAGTGAGCAGTAGCTCTGAATGCTTTACTACTTGTATAATAACATTATAAAAATAAAACCACTGGGAGTCTGTAATTAGAGTGACAAGAAAAGTGCAGTAATGTATTTCGTTAGACTTATCTATTGGTTACAGCAGGGCCAGCCCAAGAGATTTTGGCACCATAGGCAAACTTTGACTTTGGTGCTCCCCCCTTCAATAATTCAGGGGAAGCAGTGGGGGAGCTGAGCACTGCTATTCCCCTACCCCCTTTTCATTTCCCCTGGTGGGAGAACAGCAGCTCAGGTAAGTATTTGCCTGCAGCCTTTTCCTCAGCCACTCCCACTGGCTAGGTTTTTGGCATCCCTTAAATCCTGCTCCCGAGGTGACTGCCTAGTTCACCTATATGGTCCGGCTTGCCCTGGGATAGAGAAAAACTTTTGAATTACACAAAGCTGTTCTTCAGCTCTGGGAAATATATTGATAATGCCACATCTAAATGCAAGGTGGAACAGAATGTTTTGCATAATAGCTCTCTAGTATCATGGGACCATCATGGCTACAACAACACTGCATGTAGTGGATGCGTTAACAGTTATTTCAAAGGACCATTCAAGATAAAGGGGCCTGTTAATGCCTCTTTAGTCACAGAGGGACACAGGAAAGATAGAGAGAGAGAGAGAGAGAGAGGAAGGCTGGGGGATGTTTATAATGGGTCACAGATTGTTGTGATGAGCCCTAATCCAAGATCTCTGCTCAATCTATGATTTTTAGTATCCTGCAAGTTACAAATTTTAACTCCCAGGCTTGTCTTTTGAGGGTGTTTTGCAGGTTTCCTTTTCTCCTTTCCATCTGCCATTATTACCAAGACAGAGCAGCTAAGAACAAGAGACTAGAATAAAATATCTAGAAATAGCTATTCAGGTGGTGTCTGCTGACAATAATGTAACTGATATTTAATTCAAATCATGGAGTCACTCCATGTTTTTCCAAACACAGAGAATGATTCAGTGGTGTTTTATCAGTTTTGGTGAAAGGATCATGCACTGCCTGTACCTAGCCCAAATGCCAGTGCCTCAGTTCCCTGAATCTGTACTACCCTGGGTTTGGATACAATTTACAAGGCCATAGTACTATTAAGCCAGTGTGTAAGAAGTACAGTGATCACTCTTTACAAATTGCAGTCGGCTCTTTCTTAATTTAAATGTTCTACTAGTTTAAGAGGAAATGTTTTGAGTGTGCCCACTTTGGTATTGTTTTACAAATGTTTTATAAAAAAATAATTATTACCAGAGGCAGGGATGCTGGAGCTGGGGTGCAGGGGTAGATAAAAGCAAGCAGGCAGCAAGCACTCCGTGGGGAGAGGAAGGGAGTGTGCAGGAATGAGGCATCAGAGGAAGGGGCAGCATGAGAATCAGGCCTTGGAAACTTGGCCATGGTTTGGATACAGATTCCCACCCTCCCCATTTTAAGAACCTTATGCTGTATCTGATCAAAGGAAAGCAAAACCTTGGGGTCCCTTGATTTATAGTAGTACCCAAACAAAAAAACACCTTTACAATGGAGAAAATGACTAAATGATTGCAAAATAATATTATTATTGTGATGGAACCTTGTTAGGGGTTGAGTTAAAACCTCATTTAAACTCATGTGTGAACACACCCTTCACTTGTGATAGTTCTAAGAAAACTTCTGGGACCACACTGAAAAGTCCAGTAGAATCTGTCCAGAAATTAACATCATGTGTGCCAAGAGGATTCCACTGAGCATTGTGACAAAGTATACATGTGTGCAGGTGTGTGAGAAAATACACACAAACTTAGAACAGAGAAGAACACAAAGATAGAGAGGCAGAAGCAGAAACAAGAAAGCCAAGCAGCAGCCTGTGACTATGATGTGAGTCTGGAAAAAAGCCAGAAAGAGACCTTTGGATCTGTTCACTAAAGAAGGGTGGGGCTGTAAGCTGAGAAACTGTGCCTATTTTTTATGGTCCTTCCTGTGTTAGGAGGAGCAGGACTTTTTGCACATTGCTTGTAAATAAACAAGATTGCATGAAAGAAAATGCTGGAGTCCACCAATCTCTATTTCTTGATGGAGTATCCCCCGGGCCCAAAGCTTGTCTAATTGCTGAAGTCATAAAGGGGCTACAATAATTTTTGATGAAGTGGAGAAATACTTCCCAATTTCCATAATGAATTTGTCTTTTGACGCTCTACCTCAAATACAATATTAAAGAAGACATTCTTTGAACTGAGGGGTTTAGTTGGATTTGTCATCAACATAAGCCATGTTTCCATAAGTATCATCTTTTTGTATCTGAGACTTCAAATTATACAAGAAGTAGAAATACTGAATACATGAGGTGTAAGTACAAAAAGGCATGTGTACAAAACCAAAACAATTCTTTTCCATCTTCCTTGGCAATGTCCTTCCATTTCTAGCCATCTCAAATTCAAATTAATAAGGTTACAGGATCATATGTTATATTTGTAATATTGGTTTCAGAGGTAGCCTTGTTAGTCTGTTTCAGCAAACTTTTTGTTGTTTTTATATTATTGCTGCAAGTTAAAAGTCCTACCTAGTCAGTTACAAGAAACAGCCCAATGTAAAGTTTCCCTTTGTTATTTCTCATGGCAGAATCCTTTCGGAGTTCTAGTTTGACAGACTGGAGTAACAACAAGGGAAGCTGTAATAGATAATTAACCCAAAGAGCTGATAAAGTTATCGGGCATTTAAATTTGGAATCGGGGGGGGGGGGGAAATGGAATTTGAATTCAGAAAGCTAGGAGGAAGAGGGAGACATTTCCAGCTGGAAGTTAGGGTATGTCTACACTACATTCCTCTTTTGAGAGAGGAATGCAAATGCAGAAGAACGAAATTGCAAATGAAGCACGGATTTGAATTTCCTGCTCTTCATTTGCATAATCGTGTCCGGGCGCTATTTTGAAATACCCTATTTCGAAAAACGAAACGCTGTCTAGATGTGGTTATTTCGAAAGAAAAGCCTTCTTTCGAAATTACCCTTAAACCTCAAGGAGTAAGGGTAATTTCGGAAGAAGGGTTTTCTTTCGAAATAACTGCGTCTAGATACCCTATTTCGAAAAAAGAAATGCTATTTCGAAAGAGCACCCGGGAGCGATTATGCAAATGAAGCACGGGAAATTCAAATCCGCGCTTCATTTGCAATTTCATTCCTCTGCATTTGCATTCCTCTCTCGAAAGAGGAATGCAGTGTAGACATACCCTAAGACAAGGTTTGATACATATTTTTAGTAGTGGGTTATTTCAGGAAGGAGGTGATAAATTATTGGGGTGTGCAAGTGGGGAAGAATTTAATTAGGGGAAGCTGTCAGTTTAGGAGTGGGAAATCCCAGACATCTGGGAAAGCTGCCAACCCAGCAGTAATGATGGATATGTTAAAAAGCTGAAGTTGAAAAATGGGAAGGTATAGGGTCAAGACAGAGCTCCAGCTCTTTTATGGGAGTCTCAATCTAATTTTTGTTGTAAAACAATATTAATACTATTAATAAATAATACAGCTAAAGAAATTAACACCATGATTTCAAATTTGGTGTAAACAGGAGACAAGATGTAGCCCATTGCCTCACAGCATAGAAACAATTATTAAAACATGACTGTAGAACATATGTCCACAGCAAGCAGAAACTGGGAATGGTGCCTCAGTGAAATCACTTAAGATTGTCAGAAGCAAGATTCTTTGCTGTGCTTGCCGGTGCGCGCACACTCTTTTTCTCTTTTGTGGGTGCACACATGCAGAATTTACAGCACCTAGTGCGGGAAGCACTCTGCACATATAGCTTCTATCTATTTCAATGAGAATTCACGTGGAGAGGGCTTCTAGGTTTGGATTTATTTGTTACTAATGACAATGACCCCAGGTGGCTAGCTACCAGCAAGAGGGAAGAAAGGAAAACAGAAAATGCATGTTTGTTGACAAAACACAACGCTAGGACAAAAAATTAAACTATATATGATACATGGGTGCCAGATTTGCAGAAGTGTCAATTTTTTAAAAGAAATAAGCTTTTGAAACTAAGTTTTAAAAAAGAAATGTCCACAATTATAAAATGTTAATTTTTTCTCATTTTTATTTCTCTAATATTCAGAAATATTGTGTGATTTATCCATTTTAACACAGTGCATATATTGTTGAGTGCTTTTCCTATGTGTATCATGCATGAACAATGTAATTATACTTTTATTTAGGAAGAGACTGAATGTGAACTAGCTGCTCTATATGACAAATAAAAGAAAGATCTTTGTCCCCAAAAAGCTTACAGTATGAATTTTAGACATAGGGCTTGTCTCCTTGGCCCACAGTTCCAATCATGGGGGTGGGGGCGATTGTAGCATACACTACCATGCTATGCTCCCTCATGTGGATGCTGTAGGCATGAACTAAAAGGTGCCTAGTTCAGTTTAAAGAGGCCTTTGTTATGTGTTTGAGATACCTTTTAAATTCATGCTGGCAACATCCACACAGGGAATAACAGTGTAGCATGTTACTGTAACCTGCAATTCACACTCTCACAGTGTAAGCCACAGTATCTTGTAGTCATAGCCATAATACAGCAAGTGAGATTATGTACCAAAAAGGGGGAAAAAATAACAAAGTAGTAACACTAGGTGTATACTAACAGCATCCTGATATGAATTAGTTTAGGCATGCTTGCATCTTGACACGTCTCTTTTGCTTAGCTCTAATTTTTGTGGTAGTTCGAATGTCAAATAATTAACTGATAACTTGCTAGAAACCTGACTAGGTTTTGAATTAGATGCCTTGTTTTTCAGCATTTTATAGTTCAAGGATTTTTTTTTTTTTAGCAAAACAAGTGTACACACAGCATAGGCTGGCACAGCAAGGTTCTCTCTACAAAGATTGAATACTACTAAGAACCAAATTTCTCTATGCACGCCAAAAGAACTCAGAATAAAGGCACTGGGAACAACTTCTGACTCTGCCTCTCTTTTCCTACTATTGACTGGACTGTGTATGTGTTAAGACAACAGTGACATTGACATATAAGTTAGGCTTGACACACAGTGAAACTACATGAGAGTACCCCTGTAAACAGTCATCCTTAAAGAATCTTTTTTCTCTTTCTCTTGCACACATACCTCTCTGATGTCTGCCACTGTAGCACTACCAGTTATCTTCAGAATCTGGTCACTTATGGTTACCTCCAGCCCTGTAAATCTACTTTCCAACCATACAGTGAATAAGAACCAACCAATTTACCTTCTGTGCTCTTCTCTTCTATGCTTAGCACAGTCATTGATTTTGTCTGAAGAATGCATATGCACAATGTTTCATTTATTTTGTATTTTGTTCATACAAAAGGATAGCTGATACACTGTTGGTGACTATTAAGCAAGTTAGAAAATGAAAAATGACCAATCTGACTCAATCAAATGGACCAGTGCATTTTTGCAGTGGGCACAAAAGCAGTTCAACATATGAAGAAAATTCTAGGGAATTAGCACATCAGATATCTGAATATCCAGAGTGATTTATAAGGGATCTGTTTACAAGAAAAAAATTCCAGGTTGCTGTCAATAATGGTGTTCACAAACTGGTGTTTCAGATGATCTGTTCTGAATTCTTGGCCCAAGGTAACTTTAAAAAGAGACTATAAATTTAGTTGTCTCTTGGGTCACTGTTTGTGTCAAGTATGTCAGGAAGCATGAACAAACGATAGAATAACAGATCTCCTTTTTTCTCTCTCTCTCTTTGGAACCTGTTCTGTGGTGGTGGTGCTGAGTGCCACTTAATTCCATGAAGAAAAATCTCAAAGATGTCAAAGTGTTTACTCCCATGACTGAGGCTACTCAGCATGGTAAGGATTGCAGAATTGGTCTTTTGTAAGTGTGCACCTAACTGACTGACTTTAAGAAGTTTCCAATCACTGAACAATTTTCTTTTTTAGTAACTAAGCAGTGTATGGGAATAAAGTCTGAAACTATGTGCATGCATCATTTGTAAGCTGGACACTGATCATGTATCCACACAAGTTAATGTTAAAACTCACAACAACCTCTTAATTGCAGGATTAGACCAGAAGGGCCTGATTTTTTTCTTAAACTTTGTGTACTCTTTTGATTCTATTTGATTTCATTTTATAGCCATTGAACAGGCATACATGAGTACACAGCTTCAATCCACTTGTGTAAAATTTGTGGAAAGGAAATTAGAATTAGATTACTAAGCTTTTATTTTCCTAGATTTTTGAATAATTGAAAAGTATCTTTACATGAATTAATGTAATTAAATGTATTTATTTGCTATGAGTATACAATAAGGTCGTTTTCCGACCATGTGCCAAAACATAGCATGCATCTGCTATTTGGGGCCAAACTCCTCCCTGTCATAGACACATTCATTCCATTTTTTAGAGATTCTGAGCAATATCTGACAGGGTATAGATTCCTTGCTAGAAGCAGAGAGCCAATAATGGGCCCACTCATAGCTAGTGGCAGATCCACTAGATCCACTTCAGTAAGTAAAAGAAAAGGCAAATAAGACAATGATAAATACTTCTATGATCTCTCTCTTGTCTCAAGTAATCACATCCTCCTTCTACATTCCCATTGGTTTGCCTAAGTAGAAACTCAGTGAAAACTAAATATAGCATTCTGGATGTGATCCTGTAAAATCAGCAAAATACTAAAAGTTTTAGGCAGAATTCAAATCACTGAATTCACATCCTTACACAGAGAAGCCCATAAATGGCTAAAAGTCACCTTTGAAAATGGGAGTTATACTCCTAAATCACTCAAATGCTTTTACAAAATTTCCCATTGATTGCTATTAAACATCTGTTGCTATACAATTTGTAATAGTAGGTACTATTGCAATGTCCTAATATGTTTTGCAGACAGATAATGAAGCCCACAGTACTCTTCTGAGGAAGGTATTTCAATTATCCCATTTTAAGTTGAGACACAGTTCAAGTAACTCTTCCAGGGTTACATGATAAGTCAGTGACACTTGGCCAGGGATGCCAAAGATCCAACCACCATACCAAATTCAGGGATGAATTCTGGTGATGTCACCTGAGGTACGTCGCATATATGCTAAAAACAAGTAATCAGTGACAGAGCTGTGAATGGATGTAAGATGTATGGATTCCTAGTCCTGTGGAATTTGTTTCTACATTAGTGAGACTTCATCTGAACTTCTGCCTTGTATATCTGCCTTGTATGTCATTCAACATATTGCAGTGAGAAAATCGAAAAGACCAGAAATATCCAGGTTTATTTGGAGTTAGTCCTTCATTTTGTTCCAAAAGGTAGCCAAAAAATGTAAGGGTTCTTTTCATTGTACTACTGTTTCTAAGATCTTGAAAGGTAAATAGCAGAATGTCACTAAGTTGTTTTAGACATTAACTCACAAAATAAGAAATCATAGATGAGTTAGGAGAGAGTGATTATAAAGAATCCAACAGATTTTCTTTAAACCAAAAGAATGTAAATTATGGAACAAAAAGCAACAAGAGAAGCAAACTCAATAAATCAGCTGAATAGGCAACTAGACAGATATTTGCAGACTGAAGGAATCAAACAGTAGCTCTTAGCTAGGTTTCTGAATCAATATATTGCCACCAGTAGACCATAAGTTTTTCCATGTAAGTACTAATCTACTTTGTATTAGCTTCTCTTCACATGATTTACTAATTCCCAGCATACTAACAGTTAAAATATAAGATTTACTTTTTAAAAGTAAATGAATACCTTTAGCTTTTATAGGTTGTGAGGGCTTCTCTTCCTTCAATAATGCAATTTTGTCTTTTGTGAGAAGAAAATGAATGCTACATAATTTTCACAATAAACAGCAATACATATTTTTACATTAGGAATTTTGGTCTTAATAGTCAACCATAACAATTACTGAAATAGCTGAAGGGTCAAGTTAGTTTGAGAACTATATAAGAAAGTTGTATGAATAGTGTAAGGTAATATTTTTAATGTGCTGGATGCTTCACCGGAACATGTGGAGACTCAGGTTTCTCCCACACTGAGATCTTTGGGGAAGGAAGCTAGATACATTTTCCAATTTGTATTGGCTACAGTATAGGTGAGACCATGTTGGGCTTTTTCTAGCCTATGCCAGCTGTCAATAGTCTTATAAGGAACTTACAACAACTATTTCCAGAGACCCTCACATTGTGAACACATCCTGTCTTCTTCTCTGTCTTCCGTCAAGACGACCTTCCCTGTTCACTCCCCTAGCACTGGATCAGGGAGAGATTAGACAAGTCAGCTATGCCAGCTCTGCATCATGTGATAGCTCCTCCATATAAAGGTAATTCTCAGTTGACTTTCTGTGTACTTTTTCTCTACTTTGTACAGCACAAAGGGGCTTCAGTGCAGGGAAAAATTTGACCCACAGTCTCTGCATTGAAATGTTTACAGTGCACATTCATGACAAATGACAACAAAGGACAAAGAGGAAAAAAGTTGGTACAGGCTTACAGAAATATGATGGGTTAGGAATGTGTGCATCTTGATTCTCTCTCTCTTTCTCTCTCTCTCTCTATATATATAGAGAGAGAAGGTGGGAGAGACGGGGGGTTTCCGTGGCCTCACCCCAGCCCTCCCCAGCGGCCGTGGTAAAGCCATGCCTGCCTCAGCCCGGCACTCCTCAGCATCCAGGAGGTGAAGCCGGGGGGCGAGGAGGGAGGGAGAGAGCTTTCTCAGTGTCTCCTGGTAAAGTATTTCTACTTCATATAAATATTTAAGTATTTATTGGAGATAAAAACAGTCAGAGATGGGCCATGTGCCATGTAGGTAGCCTCATCATACCACCCCCTTCATAAACTTGCCAGGTTGAGTTTTGAAACAGTGTTTTTGTTCCCACTGCTCCCCTTTGAAGGCTATGGCAGGACCTCACTCTGATCGTTAGAAACCGTTGTTTAATTTCTAGATTAAACTTACTGAGACCCCATTTATATTCATTTGTTCTTGTACTAGATTAGCTCTTAATTTAAATAATTCCTTTCCCTCTCAGTGTATTCATAAAGAACAATCCTATCTCCCCTCAGATTTCATTTGGTTAAGCTGGACAAGCCAAGCTGTTTAAATCTCCTTTTGTAAGATAGATGTGCCATTTCTCTCACCATATTAGTAGACCTTCTCTGTACCTGTTCTAATTAGAATTTATCTTTCTTATATATGGGGAACCAGAAATGCACAGAAGCCTCATCAGTAACTTCTTTAATGGAACCAACACTTCCTCCTTTCTATTGGATTGTATTAGCCTTTTTTACAGGCACATCACATTGGCTGCTCATAGACATCCACAGATTGACCAAAACACCCAGTGTTTCTCCTCCTCTGTTGCTTTCATTTGATACATCCTCAGCTCATAGCAAAAATTCTTGTTGTTAGTCCCTAAGTGCATGGCTTTGCATTATTAAATTTCATTTAATTTCTGTTAGTCCCATTTCTGAGGTCATCCAACTCTTGTATGATATTCTAGTCCTCCTCAGTATTGGCAGTACCACCCAACTTTGGGTCATCTATAGATTTTATTAGCACGCTGACAGTTGGGTCTCCCACTTTTCGTGTGAATGCTCTAAGCAACAGGCCTTAGAGTCTCTCTCTCTCTCTGTGTGGCCCAGTGTCAATTTAAATATTTTATACACCGTTAAATGGCAGAGACTGAGAGCACCCTTTCCTGAATAAACTATAGTCTGGTAGTTGGGGCAATCCTTTGAGAGGAAAAAGGCCTGCATTCAAATCCATGCTCCAAAATGGGGTGTGAACTTTACAAGTGCAGGCACTACCATCTTCTTACCACTCCCAGTTTGGTGAATCTGGCCCTGTTTGTCAAAAAGAAAAAAATGCCCAGCTCTGCTTATAAGTTTATTTTGCTTAGTATATGAACAGAAGAAAATCTTTAAAGAAATGCTTCCTGCATTAATCTCTCTATCTAGAGTATGAGGCAGGATCATTTCCTGAGAATCAGGCATTTATGTTTGGACTAAAATCCTTGAAAAAGGGTATTGTTTGTACGCTGTTTATGATCACTGCCACTCAAAGCTTGGAGAACATTTGTAAATAAATTTTATTAAGAAAATACCCAAGATCTGCATCACTGATTCTCCATGTTGAAAGAAACCTGCAAAACTTTGACATCTGCTACTGCTTGGCAGTGTGTGAAAATATTACTCAATTCTCAGAGGTGACAAGGAAAAAGTGAGATTTTAGGAAAAAGTTGTATAAATAATGTAAATTACCATTTTTCATATTATGGGAGTAAGCTTGGAATTTGTATAAATAGAAATATGGGATGTTTCTGTTAAAATGATAAGCACTATCAACAATTAAAGTCCTTGATTCATCAAACACTTCAGCTTGTGCATAACTACAAGCCTGGATATAGCCTCATTGGCTTCTTGTTTGTGATTTACTGAGTAAAGGCCGAATTACTATGTTTTAGGTAACCTTTGGAGGGGCTAGAGCAGGGGTCAGCAACCTTTCAAAAGTTGTGTGTTGAGATTTAACTTATTCACTTCCATTTATGGGTCTGCATGCCATCGATATATTTTAAAGTCAATAACAGTCCTACTTATAGCAGTTTCATTAATAAATAAATAAAGATGTAAATATTACTGTTTTAGTAACACAGGATTTAAAAAAAAAATTAAAATCAGAGTTTTAGATATTTACAACACTCCAAAAAATTCTGTTAAAAGACAATTTTTCTTTCTTACTTTGGGATGCTCAGGCTTAATTCTTGGCTCTATCACAGACTTCTTCAGTGAGCTCAAGTAAGCAACTAAGGATACATCTACACTATAGCTGGAGGCATAAGTTACAATTCAAGAAGACATACAACCATTACCTTTAACTGAGATAATGCACTGAGGGTAGGTATGCACTGCCATTAAAAACTTGCTGCTGTAAGTTGTGGAGCACACACACGTCCTGGTAGCACTAAGGGGAGCTGAAGATGCACCCAAGTGTCTGAGTGCAACGCTGAGCAGGTTGAAATTTTTTAAGCTTTTTTTTTCTTTTAGGGAGCAGGAAATGACTCTTCTAAAACAAAACTCTCTCATCCCAAACTGTCGACATTGTCAAAATGGTTACTCTTGTCTAAAAATGTCATGCCTTTTTACTAACTCAAACTTCAAAGTCATTTATAACTAGTTAGCCCTAGTTTCTGGAGGGGCTTTTTGTAAAGGAAAAATTTCACTAACTTCTTTGGGGAGTGGGGGGAAATAGAAAAGACGTAGAATAATTTGAAAAGAGGAGGGAATAAAAAATTGGTCCATTGGCACACTTTGAAATTAAAATACATTCATAAGTTGATACTTTGTTTTTCCCCTCTGTGAAAATATGTCATAACATTTCAGCCAGTTCTGGTAACACAGGGAAAAATCATGAGTTATGCTTTTCTTGACAATTCCCATCGGAGCCTTTAGCTTTCTTTTTTATATCCAGACCCAGATGTACAAAGGTATTTGGGAGCCCGAAGAGGCAGATGCATGCCTAATCTGCTTTGCACTCCAGAAAACCTCAGATGTCTAACTCCCATTAAAAGTGGGACTGAGCTCCTGCCCATGTGACAATGAAAATTGGCTCATGTGTCACTGATGACATGCTGCATTGCCCTTCTCCAGTGCCTAAAACCCAAGTCTTGCACAAAAATACCTGGAGACCCAGAATTCATTCTTTAACAATGTTCAGCAATGACTGCATAGGGTCATCTTCCCAACATTCAAGTCCTAAAAGAACAAAAGGAATGAACTTAACAACTAAATGCCAGCTATATAACATTTTATGATAAACACATATTCTGCTGTAAAATTAAGCTATCATGGCTACTCTATAAGCCACATAAATTATCTTCAGTAATATATAAACATAAATAAATAAAGCAAAGCAAATCTAAACAGGTCAGTCTCCACAGAAACACAGTGAAAAGAAACTCAGAGCTCTCAAAAAGTTAAGGTTGAATTCACCTAAGACCTAGGCTATGTCTACACTTGAGGTTTCTTGCGCAAGTAATATGCAAATGAGGCTAAGCGTGGAATATCGCCGAGCCTCATTTGCATACCTAATGAGCCACCATTTTTTTCAGAAGAGGCTCTTGCGCAAGAAGGAGCATCTACACTGCCCCTTCTTGCGCAAGAAAAACCCTCTTGCGCAATCCCGTTCTTCCTGAAAAGTAATAGGTGTAACGGCATTGTGCAAGAGGGTTTTTCTTGCGCAAGAAGGGGCAGTGTAGACACTCCTTCTTGCTCAAGAGCCTCTTCTGAAAAAAATGGTGGCTCATTCGGTATGCAAATGAGGCTCGGTGATATTCCATGCTTAGCCTCATTTGCATATTACTCGCGCAAGAAGCCGCGAGTGTAGACATAGCCCTAGAGTCTTTGACCACCAAATCTATCCATTTTACTGAATAAAAAGCACCCCCTTCCTTCTACTTGCCTGTAGAAATCTTCAGTTGGAATTCATGCAGACTCTTCCTCCTCCTCAGCTGAAATCACTCAGCTAGTCAGCTGAGTGATTAACCAACTACTCAGTTAAGTATATAGATTTTAAAAAGTTATAAGAAAATAGAAAAATATAAATGACTTTCCTCATTGTCAAATTTAAATAAGTTTTTGATTCTTACACTGAAACAACAGTGAAAACAGTGTGACTAAAATAAAGCATTCAAACTATACAATTTTTAAATCAATTATTTTTCCTTCCTAATTTCTCCTTTCTATAACTAACACCTGGAGGACAGCCCTGGTGAAGTGTTAGTAATATCACTAATCTGCTGCAAAATAGTTCAAAGTTGGGGAAATCAGCTTCTTTTCTGCATCTGAGCTCAGTTTCTCCCAACCCACACAATGCATACAGCCTTTTATAAAGCAGCTGACCTGAGTGCTTGCCCTCCTTGAGTGTAAGTCCAGCAACAGGAAACCATAATGTGTATGCCCAAAACAGCCACATCCAATTGCAGAAACTTCTGAATGTGGAGTATTAATTGTGCATCTATCTAGCAAAGATTACCCAGACACACCCTACAATAGATCTTTTATAGCAAGAGTTCTCTATAAGGCACAAGAGTTACGTTTATCTTTTAGAAGTAACATTTTGAAATGAATGAAGCTCTGAGTTTACTCTTTCATGCTGTAACTACTTGGGAAGACAACACAGAATTGGTTACAGTTGACCATGTTTCCAGGGTTTTTCATAAATATATGTCGGGTTTAAAAAAAATATATGTAACATAAACTGAATTCAGGAGCACAAATCTGTGGAAAGGAGTGAATTCAGCAGCAAATTTGCACCTGTGAAACTGGAGCATAAACAAACACACTGAAATAAGTTAAAGCAAGACTTGTGTGTGCTTATATGGGCTTCACAAAAATTATCTTTGTTATAATTTCAACTGATAATATCAGTGTTTATTTGCAAGTATATTTTCAGTTTTTATTGATTTAGTTTTTTCATGGTTACACAATGTTGTGTTAATCCTTTTTTTCAATTTAAATTTTCACAATTCTAGGAAATTTCTAAGGTGTCAGAAAATGATTATTAACAGTCTCTAAGTTCTCAAGCAGCAATTATTCTTTCTTGGACTACCTGTAAATTTAGCTATTATTGATGGATTTTTTTCATCAGTTGATGTGTATACAGTGAAATTGATGTTAACTGATATTTAATCACAAAAACCTAATTTTTCCATGTTCCCCAGTATACATATATGTAATCTGAATATATAGTTTAACAGGCTTTTCTAAATAGCCATACCAGTTGCAGTTTTGTGTGGGATAGCCTAGATATACCATTTGGGAAAAGTGAGAACATGTGGCCAGCTGACAACCACCACACATTATGAATAAAAACACGAGTTTCTAATCCCTCCATCACAGGCATGCAGAAACCCTTTCCTCCTCCTACTGTAAAATTTACTCCTCTCTTTAGATTTACACTTCCTGACAACATAACATTAAAGAGACTCTTTTGCTTTGACATTGAAGCATGTGGATAATCTAATACATATATGAAGAGGACAAAATAAATCACTTTCATTAACATACTAATGGTTTTCATGGTTTCATAGTTTATCAATAATGTTTCTTTTTTCATTCTGAGAGATAATCATTGAGTCAGTTTAGATAAATATTACCATTTGCACCTTGTCTTTACTTTTTTTTGCTTAAATGAGCAGATTATTGAGCTTGAATTAGGCTTTCGTGTTCAAAAATATAACTAATATCCTATTCACGCTAAAAAAAATTGAGGCCTTCTTGTTTATCATCAAATACAATGACTGCAGATAATCCAGAACAGAGCTTATGTTGGCTTTTTCAGATTTATCTGTAAACAAATAGTCTTTATTCCTGTACATGATGTGCATGCTTAATAAAATATCAAAACAGCAAGATGCTCTGGTGCACTCCATTATCTCCTGATTTCTCAGTGTGCAGAATGCTAAAGAGCTGACTTTGTTTCTTTTGGTCATATTAGCATTTATAAGATTACACACACATTATTCAAATGAAGGCAAGAGCAGGTACAGTACTTGAAACCATTTTTACATTTAAAAATGTTTTTACGACTTTCAGCATACATAAGCACAGACATTTTCTCTCTACACATGCAAAATTAGCAACAATCTTTTGATAAGAAAGATCTATTTATAGCTATATTCTAAACTACTCTCTCACTGCAGTCAGTTCCTTTTTTTTTCAAATGTTAATAGCTTTACTTCTTAGAAACGGGCAAAATGTGACCTGTTACAACCTTGACACACCATTCTCCCTCCTTCTGTTCCTCACCCAGTAATTCTTAAAAATAAATGTTTTTAATAGTACCTCATGTCGTCTTGGTTACAATTCTACCAGTACATCCATCTTCCCCCAGAACCCACTATATGAGCTGGATGAATGGGAAAGTAAACTATACGCTTTTCAGATGCTTTGTCTAGACTACAAAGAAAAGTCGAAAAAGATATGCAAATTGAGAGTGGCAATTTGTGTATTTTTTCTGCTTTTCTTCTAAAAGAGGCTTTTCTGACATTTGGACCGTCTACACTGGGCCAAATGTCGGGGAAAAAAAGCCTCCTTCGGAACATCCCTTCTTCCTTGTAGAATGAGGTTTATAGGAATGCTGAAAAAACGTGTCTGCTTTTCTGAATTTTTTTTTTTTTTTTGGAAAAGCAGACGTGTTCCTTGGATGCAGCAGAGCTTTTCCAGGATACCTCGGTATCTCGGAAAAACTCTGCAGTCGAGACATACCTAGAGTTGTGGTAAATTGTTTTCCTATGGTGCAAGATGGGAACAGAGAAGGAATTGTCATTCTGTCTTCCCAAAGCAATAATGCTATACCACTCTGATTATGCAGTAGAAAGGCTAAATGCCATTAATGTCTAAACAGTTAATAAAAAGTTATAGAGCCCTAGTATATCAGTATCATGAGCACACCTTGGATACGTCTACACTGCATGGCTATTTTGGGATACCAGCGGTATCCCCAAATACCTACACCACGTCTACACAAGCCTCCCATTATTTTGAAATATTTTTCAAAATAACGGGCACACTATTTCGCCATCCCAGTATACCTCGTTCCACAAGAGTTAAGGTGTGGCTCGAAATAGCACATTATTTCAAAATTTGGTACTGTGTAGATGTACCCAATTTCAAAGTAAGCTATTTCAAAATAGATTTGAAATATGATCAGCAATTTGCATCGTGCAAACTGTGTATCTTATTTCGAGTTTAGGGTGCTGTGTAGATGCACCCCTTGATAATAGAAGAATAGGTTTATCAGGGTTGTCCACATATTCAACATGTCATTTTCATAACAGACAATTTTCATAACATATAAAGACAATTTTAGTTTTCTGTGACTGATATACAGTACATAAGAAGCCTGGGAAGAGAGTTTTAGCTAAATACATAAATAAATAAATTCCAAGCCACTTTAAAGACACACTTGTACACTAGAGAGAGAAATAAAAAGTGCTTAGAAGTAGGCAGAGTAGGACACAACCGTTTTTATCACCTGAAGTTGAATTTCAATTTAATTAAAAATCTGAATTCTGCATGTACTGTGACATTGGCACGTGTATTGTGTATTCCTTAAAAACAAGCTAATCTTTCTGACTAATCTTAAGTTTGAAAGTGGCAACAAAATATCACATGATAGCAGATTGCTAAATTTATTTTTTAAAGACAACAGATGAGAAATGTGTTTCACTTCAATATTTAAATTTAAACAAATTCTTTGGGAAAAATCATATAGTAAATGTTTCAGTATATTTTTTTTAAAGCTGGTCTGATCCATAAGTTTGGGAATTACTTTCTCAGGCATGGGTCCTGCAAAGACTGGCCTCTGTGTTTGTACTCTGTGCTCTGTACTTCTGGAGTACTTATATAAGCTGTGCTTGTACTCTGTACTCTGTGCTCTGTACTTCTGGAGTACTTATATAAGCTGTGAATCAAGCAGAGGTTTTGGAGCATGTAAAATTAAGAATGTGCATGAATATTTGCAGAGTTTGAAGTTTTCCAATACATATTAAGTACTTTTGGGATTGGAGGGTGGGAGAGCTTGATTCTATGAAATCCAGGACATTGCACCATGAAGTCTGTTCCTTGTTGAAATTGTATTTGTATGTGAGGTGGATATTTAATAGTAGAATTAGAAGTCTAGTCTCTCAGATAAATTCTGTTGAGAATATACAATGAAGTATTTACAGAAGCAATATCAATGGTGTGCATATGAAATAGAGGTGACACTGATGACAAAGGAGCAGATTAGGTGTTTTTTGTGCATGGTCAAAATTGGTGTGTATTATAATTTTCCCATATTGGGACAGCTGACTGGAACAAAAGTGAGAGAAATACATTTGACTTGTCATAGAGAAAATTACAGGCATAAGACACCACCTTTGTGTGCGTATTTTATTGGTAGATGACCATCCTGACCAGTTTCCTGCTGACACTTTTGAAGTTTTTGAATGATCATGTAGATCAAGGACATTGATTCAGAGCATTCTAAAAATAGTGACAAATCCTAAAGATAAAGAGAGAATCCACTACTTTGTGAAATAAATGCATAAATAAAAACGGATAAGTGTCTCATGTACATGAAGTGAGGTTAAAATGTGTGAAACGTCTGGAGCACTGTTAAGCTAGTACCTTTAGGTTCTAAAGTAGAATTTTGTTACAATAATGAGAGGCAAGTATCAGGAAAAACAAGGAAGAGGGCAAGAAAGAGGACTTGTGCATTAGAATTGCCCTTGAGAGCATCAGCCCTTTTCAATGAGTGTATTTGAGACAGAAAAAGTTATGGCTCAAATTAAATATGTCTGACCATCTTGGATAGATTAGAATAAAACTCTTTAAATGTGTTTCCCACAGAGTGCAAAAGAATACAGACTTTTTTTTGCTCACATGAAACAAAGACTTAGCAAAGAAGTTAATAACTCCTACAGTGCCAGCCTAAGGCTAAGTCACCACTACAGCTGAGATCCATGTGCTGGGGATTATTTTTAGAGGGTCCAGTGAATACCTGTCAAATTGACTGCAGAGTGCTCTTCAGTTGACCCTGGTACTGTGTCCTAGATTATAAGAGTAAGGTAAGTCAATGGGAGAGTGTCTCCCATCAACCCGATATGTTGTAGCTGGTATTGTGGTATACCAGTATACAAGTATCTAATGGATGGTGGATATACTGGATTTGATGAGCCAATGTCTTAATCCTTTATGGAGTAAGGTAAGTCAATACCAGCTGGTATTGTGTACCTCAGGTCAACTTACTGAAGTAATGTAAACATATTCTTCCTTGGTATATAGTCTGAAATCTAAGGAAATAGTTTCTCAACCCTAAATGATTTATGAAAATACAATTTTCCATAGAGGATCAAGACATTGGCTCATCAAATCCATTATATCCACCATCCAGTAGTGCCCAAAACCCACACCTGTGTTGAACAGAGGATGTCTGGGACCCAACAAAGGGTAATATTTATGAAATCTATATTTCTGTTACAATATTAGACAGTAAAGCGTGGTACAGGGTTTCATTGTATGAACTACCATTCAAAATCTCTATCTTTTTATTAAACAAACACCTAAAAAAGTGTCTCTGAGGGGTAGACATGTTAGTCTGTAACTTTAAAAATGAATAGTCCCGTGGCACCTTAAAGACTAACAAAAATATACACATTCATGAGCTTTCATTTGTAAAACCCAATTCATCAGATGAACCCATGAAAACTGTATATATATATTCTCTATATTTTTGTTATTTTCTAATGTGCCACAGGGCTAGAAAAAGAAGAAATAGTAAAAAGTGTTTGAAATGGAAGTATTACTTAAGAAAGACAAGTTGTGTGAGGTAGTATCTTTTATTGGACCAACTAATCTCGGTGAAGGACACAAGCTTTTGAGCTGCATGGCTCTTCTGTTCTGGGAAAGGTACTCGGGCTTTGTCTGCAACACACTTTTATTGTTAAAACTTCAGTTGCTCAGGGGTTGTGAAAAATATCCCCCATCCCCTCATGACAGAAATTTTATTGATGAAAAATGCCATTGTACCCAGCACTTCACTGGAGAGAGCTACTCTTCTGTCAGTGATGCTAACACCCCTTGTTTGAGGTAGTTTTATTTTGTTACCAAGAGAATTTCCTCCTCCTGACAAAGAGTGGCTATACAGTGCACCTTATAACAGTATGGCTGTGGTGGCACTAAGGTGCTGTTGTAGGGTGTGCAGTGTAGATATCACCTTAGATTTTCACAACTAATAGAATTTCACACAACAGAAATTGGAACTGGTTGTTTAACATACATGGTAAGCACATTAGAAGACACAGTTAAAGGTGAAGTAGCCCATTAATGCCTCTCCAATCATAGGACGAGAAATGATTTTTGATAAGCTACTGCTTGTTATAACCACCCATAAAGCCAGTATCTTCATTTAAAAACATGATTTTCAGCAAAGTTATGAAATTAAGGTAAAGATTTCCTTTACAGACAAAAGCTGAGACATCAGATATGGAGTGATACATTTTTGTGAATAGTGTTCAAGCACTAAATAAAGGTGTTTTAGTTTTTTATCTTTTTTCTGTGAGAGTGAATTTAAATGTAGTGACTGTCTGATTTCACCCACATAGTTGTTGTTCGGGCATGTAGTGTACTGGATGAGGAACATCACATCTTATATGTAAGACACATGGATCTTGAAAAATGTATAGAGATTATTGTCATAACAGTGGAGGGATGTCTATATCTTTTGCATATATTATGGATTTTAAGCCACTTTGATCTGATGTGTTCTCTTCTGAGGGGAGCTTTGTTTTTTGTTCAGGATTTGGTAAAATTGGGGATTGTTTGAAGGACAGAAGAGATTGTTCAGGAAATATTTTTCAGGGTGTGATTTAAATTGAGTGTGTCTGGTAATTATTTAATGATGCCCCATGTGGCTTTCACTGTGGGGCAGTAGGTGACAACTGGGGGTGCACAGTCAGAAGTTTCCCACCACCACTACCACCATATTGAAGGTATTTGGGTAGACCATCCCATGATTTTGAGCTACTTCTTTTAGTGAGATTCTTTGTTTGATGATGGTAGTGTTCAGGTGCATACCCAGAATTTCTCCTTGGACTGTATTTTGTGATATCTGTGTACTTGACTTTGTGTGGTGATCCATGTAATTATTGTATATAGTTGTCTATAAGGTTTCATTGATGAAGCTGAAGATGGTGTTCAGGAAGTTTATTCTAGTGTGGGAGTGTTCTAGTAAAAAAATGTAGGATCTATGGATGATGACTGTTGAACTTGTGATAGAAATCTAAGAGGGATTTTGTTGTCTATACAGAAGACGAAAATATCATTGATGCATCTCAGGCATATCATTGGTTTTGTGATTCATTTGTCCATAAATTCTTTCTTAAGGTGGTCCTTGAAGAAGATAGCATATTATGGAGCCATCCCAGTATTGATGGTTGTTCTCATAGCTTAGACAAAGTGTTTGTTATTGAATGTAAAATTGCTATGGGTGATTAAATGGATGAGTTTCACAGTGTGTTTGGGGAGGATAGTAATAGAGAGGTAGCCGTGTTAGTCTGATCTTGCTAAAAACAAAAGGAAATGTATTGTAGATATTGGAGACAGGCAACAATTGTGTCATTGTGGGGGATGTTGGTGCATAGGAAGATCACATCAGTGGTGGCACAGATGGTGTTCTGAAAGAAGTTGCAATATTATAGAGTTTGTGGAGAAATCAATTGTGTCCTTAAGGAAGCTGGCCTTTTGGTGGTGTGTGGTTTGACAATGGCTTCTGGGAATCCTAATGTTCCCTCAGTAAGAAATTTTATAGGCAGATATGTGTCTAGCAAGGTTCCCTTGTTTGTGTATCTTGGGAAGTATGCAGATGGTCTCAGGGGTGTGTTTGTGGAAGATGAGGTCACAGAATATTTTCCTGGAATTGCTTGGGAAGTATTCATGACATTCTTAAATTCCTGGGTAAATTGTGGTGTAGGGTGGTCTTTAAGTTCATTTATAATAGGAGGTGTCTGAGAATTTTTTAGCTGGCCTTGATGACAAATAGAATTGCAACCCTTTTGTCTTCATGTTTGATTACTATCTGGCAGTCAGATTTCAGGGAGTGCATAGATGTTCTTTCTGAGGTGAGAGATTGTGGTAGATGTGATGTTTGACAATTTCACACTTAATTTGTTTTCCTGAACCAAACAATGCAACAATCTCATGTGTGTCTGTGTCCATGGGGGAGTGTCTAATCAGAAGGTTCTTGTTTTCTTGACTGCCAGCAGAGATATGGTAGTTGTGGGTGGTGCCACTGATGTGAGACAATTCTCTGAGGTACTGTTAGTGAAAAAAATATCATAGTTCTACAGATGTTAACGTGCTATCAGGTTCTCTGGTGGGATACAAGTTTAGTTCCTTAATTCAGAAAGTTCAGCTCCTGTCAGGGGTAATTTTGATTATATTGATACTGGAGGCATTATGTTGCATTCACACAGTGAGTCCTGGTGCCTTGGTTTCTCTCAGAGGTGGTGTTCGTGGGTTCTGAAGTTATTAAAATTGGTTTCACTTTTTGTTTGTATGTTGGACAGCTGTCATCAGGTTTTTTGATAGTCGTGTTGTTTTTCTTGTATGATCTATAGGCTTCCTGATTTATTTTTTTCTATTGGATGCATGGAACTATATGTTGATTTCTTGCTTGTGATCACCCTTCTGGGGTATTTAAGGGGCATAAAATGATTCTTCAATTTTTTTAAAACCTTCTGCAGAGTTGTTGAGCATATTTGGATTTCTATGTAGTGGTCAGAAAGTGATAGATAATTTCCCTTAAGGGATGATATCCTAATAAATGGCCCAGTAACTGTGTGTGTGAAATGAAACAATTGTTATGCCCTTGAATTAACTTACACAGAAAATCGATAAAAGATAAAACACCATATCCCCTATGGGTGATCCCTTTTTTCATAACACAAACACTCTACATCTGACCTCTGTCTTCATCCTCAAAGGAAATATGCACACCACTTTCAAAAGCCAAGCCTAGAAGCTTAAATTTGTAACTTTTCCAAACACTAAAATTATGATCTTAATAAAAATGCTGGATTTAGATCTTAATACAACAATTTGTAATCTGCTAATCCTCCCCCCCCCTTTTTTTTTTTTTGCCGTAGGCTGGACAGGTATAACCAGGCCACTTAATTCCTATTCTAAGAAACCATTCAAAGTGAATTACGTACACTAAATAGTCTGTTCTGCTTTGTAGTTAATTGATACTATGAGTACCTTTCCCAAACCTGAAGAGGAGTTCTGTTGTAATGGAATGTATGACTGCCTTGGGTCCCTAATGCCATGGGATCAACATGGCTAGAACAACTCTAAAACAAGTATTAAATAAATATTTTATTGTAAGAATAACTCATATTCCTGTTCACTTTGGGTGCATATTTTAGGGGAGTTTGGGCTTAGAAGTATTTTAAGATAGTTATCCTTTTTTAAGGGGGGGGGGGGTCATAAAAAATCTTTTTGTGGCAACCCCAGACAAAGGAAGTTTGAGCTGACCTGCTAAGCTTAATGCTTCAGTATCTTGAATGTTCTTCGAGATTATCACATAATTTATTTCCAGATCTCAGACAAAAGCTGAGAGCTTTGGTTGTGTTTCTGGGTACACGAAGATCTCGGGTGTATTCCTATTAAATAGAAATTTGTTTAAAGGTGAAACCAGATACACTGATCAAAGGCTCATATTCAAAATGTCCTTTGTATTTCAACTAGTAGTTTGGTTTATTTTGCACACATAGCTTATGGCCATTGTTTTTCATTAATTTTCCTTAGCTATTCAGTACCTGTCACCTGAAGCTGATATCTTTGACATGTTTCCTGGCTAGCCATCTAAGAGAGAGAGAGAAAAAAAAAGAAGAGCATAAATAGAATAAATCATAAAGCTCAAGAAACTGAGACCAAAACTTAACAGTAATCAATCCTTAATTAGAATGTCAGATTTCAAATTGCAGTGTTGGTTTATTGGACATAAAAGGAAATCAATTAGATCTGCTTTAAACCCATCTGAAGAATTCTTTCCTGAAGAAACAAAATTCACTAAAAAAATTCTGCTCATTCCAAAATATGTAGTGCTTCAAAAGAAGTTCCATCCCTAAATTTGAATAGCAAGTTTTAAACATTTTCATTTTTGTGATTTATTATTGTTCTTAATTATTTCCTGTCATCTTTGTAATGGCTTTTTAGCACAAGCTAAAAATGTTTTTTTATGTAAAACTGTTGTGACTTTTGAATGCCATTTCTTTGAAGCCAGGGATGTGGCAGCCCTGATAGCAGGAGTGGGGATGGGGCAATCTGGGCTCCTGGAGCCACAGCAGCATAGCAGCTCAAAGAGGGGAGGCGGCGCTGGGACAGCAGTGAGGAGAGAAGGCAGCGGGGAGGAAAGATGGTCTGGGGAGCTGGTGGTAGCTCCTCTGGTCCAGAAAATTCCCTTGTTCGGAACCAGTCAGGTCCCCAGGGCGTGGGACCAGAGATCATAAGAATGGCCATACTGGGTCAGACCAGTGGTCCATCCAGCCCAGTATCCTGTCTGCAATAGTGGCCAATACGCGATGCCCCAGAGGGAGGTTATCACAACAGGTAATCCTCTCATGATCCCTCCACTGTGACCCACCTGCGGAGAAACAGAAGCTAGGGATACCATTCCTACCAATCCTGGCTAACAGCCATTGATGGACCTAACCTCCATGAATCTAGTTAGCTCTTTTTTAAACCCTGTTAAAGGTCTAGCCTTCAACTGCATCCTCTGGCAAGGAGTTCCACAGGTTGATTGTATGCTGAGTGAAGAAAAAGCTTCCTTTTGTTTGTTTTAAACCTGCTGCCTATTAATTTCATTTGTTGTTCCCTAGTTCTAATAATGTGGGTATAAGTAAATAAATTTTCCTTATTCACTTTTTCCACAACAGTTATGATTTTATAAACCTCAGTTATATCCCCCCTTAGTCTCTTCTTTTCTAACTGAAAAGTCCAAGTCCTTTTAATTTCTCTTTATATGGGACCCATTCCAAACCCCTAATCATTTTTGCTGCCCTTTTCTGAACCTTTTCCAATGCCAATATATCATTTTGAGATTAGGTAAACACATCTGCATGCAGTGTTCAAGATGTGGGCATACCATGGTTTTATACAGAGGAATTAAGATATTTTCTCTTATTCTCTATCCCTTTTTTCATGAGTCCTAACATTCTATTTATTTTTTGACTGCTGCTGCACACTGAGTGGAAGTTTTCAGAGAACTATCCACAATGACTCCAAGATCTCTTTTCTGATTAGTTGTAGCTAAATTAGCCCCCATCATATTGTGTATATATACTTGGGATTATTTCTTCCAATGTATATTATTTTACATTTATCAACATTAAATTTCATTTGCAATTTTGTTGCCCAATCACTTTGTTTGGTGAGATCTTTTTGAAGCTCTTCACCATCTGCTTTGGTCTTAACTATCTTGAGCAGTTTGGTGGTATCTGCAAATTTTGCCACCTCACTGTTTACCCCTTTCTCTAGATCATTTATAAATAGGTTGAATAAGATTGGTCCTAGGACAGACCCTTGGGGGACCCCACTAGTTACCTCTCTCCATTCGGAAAACTTACCATTTATTCCTACTCTTTGTTTCCTGTCTTTTAACCAGTTACCAATCCATTAAAGGACTTTCCCTCTTACCCCATGTAAATTTACTTTAAGAGCCTTTGGTGAGGGACCTTGTCAAAGGCTTTCTGGAAATCTAAGTACACAGTATCCACTGGATCCCCCTTTCCACATGTTTGACCCCTTCAAAGAACTCTAGCAGATTAGAAGCTCCAGGGGATAACCAAGTTAGTCTGTACAGGAAAAAATAACAAATGGTCTGGTAGCACTTTATAGACTAACAAAACATGTATATGTTTTGTTAGTCTATAAAGTGCTACCAGACCATTGTTGTTGTTTTTTTCTAGCAGATTAATAAGGCATGAATTCCCTTTACAGAAACCGTGTTGACTATCCCCCAGCAAATTATGTTAATCTATGTGTCTGACAATTTTATTCTTTACTATAGTTTCAACTAATTTTCCCGGTACTGACATTAGACTTACCAGTCTGTAATTACCAGGATCACCTCTAGAGCCCTTTTTAAATATTGGCTTCACATTAATTATCTTCCAATCATTAGCTATGGAAGCTGATTTAAAGGATAGGTGACAAACCACAGTTAATAGTTCTGCAATTTCCCATTTGAGTTCTTTCAGATCTCTTGGGTGAATGCCAACAGGCCCCGGTGAATTATTACTGTTAAGTTTATCAGTTTGTTTCAAAACCACCTCTAATGACATCTCAATCTGGGACAATTCCTTAGATTTGGTTCTGGTTTGGGAATCCCCCCAGTATTCTCATCTGTGAAGACTGAAGCAAAGAATTCATTTAGCTTCTGTCAGCCGATGGTCAGGGCAGTGCCGTGGTGTGTGTGTGTGTGTGTGTGTGTGTGTTATACACCTGAGTCTTCAACTGCTAGGACCGGGGTCCCTTCGCAGCGGGCAGCCTATTGGAGGCTGACGGGTGCCCCAAGGGTTTGCAGGAAGAGCTTTTACATCGTGTCTTTAGCTGCTAGGACCGGGGTCCCTTTGCAGCGAGCGGCCTAGGGAAGGCCGACGGATGCCCCAAAGGATCTGTCCCGTGGAGGCGACACGATCCAAATGCCCAGCTCTTACTGCATCTGCCCCTATGACCGGCTGGAGTTCTTTTAATTGTGTTTGGTTCTGTTACAGCAACAGGAGGAGTCAGGTTAAAGCTTAAACAGATACAGGTTTATTAAAGGGGCTTATAAAAGCATGTGGTTACAATGGCTATTGCTCTACTTTCTTAACTGCTAGCAAATTCAGATCTTAAAATGGTTACAGAGGAAAAAGGAGATAGAAAATAATGGTACCAAGTGACAGCTTAATCTTTAAAGAGCTCTATTCTATGCATGCACTAAAACAAAAGGACACATACGGGTACAGTTTTTACCCCTTTCTGCATCTCTTGATTCCAGCATGTCAGGCCAGGATCGGTCTCTCAATTCCTCGGAAAGACGAATATGAGGTGGGTATCCCCATGGAACCTCGGGAGGCAATTACCTAACCCGACCAGCAGGCAGATGGTAGATTGACACTCAAAGTGAGTGTGCTGCTGGACCCATCTTTATACCCATGGGGTCACGTATTCTCTTCCTTATCTATGGCGCCAAATGGTGCTGGTTCGTCTTTGTGACGCCAGCTCTTACAAGGGAGTTGTGAACTTACTTTACACTTGTAAGAGAGATAACTAAATTGGGAATACTGGACATTCTTTGCTCAGCAGGCGATTCCCCCCCACCCTACCCCCGAGGACGGCTGTGTGTTTGTATCAATATTAGTGCTAGCCAAGGGCAGTTCTCGCAGCCTCGAGGTCAGCAATTGGCGTATCTCTGTTTACAGCCATCCAGGGTCACAGCAGCCAGCATATCCGGGCCTTCTGTCAAGGCTTCAAAGACTATGCTGATTTTATTGCTTTCTATGCCCTGTATGCTCCAGGCACCTCAGAGGGGCAAGCAAGATGGATGTTGCAAGGGGGTTCCTGTCTGGCTATAGCTTCTCCTCTATGACTTTATCATCTTTGAGTGCTCCTTTAGCATCTTGATTATCCAAGGGCCCCACTGGTGTTTAGTCAGCTTCCTGCTTCTGATGTACTTAAAAACATTTTGCTATTACTTTTTGAGTTTTTGGTTAGATGTTCTTTAAGCTCTTTTTTGGCTTTTCTTATTATATTTTTACACTTAATTTGACAAAGTTTATTCTTCTTTCTATTCCACTTTTTAAAAGATGTCTTTTTATCTGTGTCTGCATCTTTTACTTGGTTGTTAAGCCATGGTGGCACTTTTTTGGTTCTCTTACTGTGTTTTTTTCAAATTTGGGGTATACATTTAAGTTGGGCCTCCATTATGGTGTCTTTGAAAACTTTCTGTGCAAAAGAGATTTTACTTTTGTCATTGTGCCTCATTTTTGTGTAGTTCCCTTTCTGATATTAAACGCCACAGTGTTGGGCTGCTGAGGTGTTTTTTCCACCACAGGGATGTTAAATTTTATTACATTATGTTCACTATTTCCAAGCAGTCCAGTTATATTTACCTCTTGAACCATATTCTGCACTCTACTTTGGACTAAATCAAGAATTGCCTCTTCCCTTGTGGGTTCCAGAACCAGCTGCTCCAAGAAGCATTTAAGCTATCAAGAAATTCTCGGCATCCCGTCCTGAGGTGGCCCAGTCAATATGGGGATAATTTAAATCCCCCGCTATTATTAAGTTCTTTATTTTGATAGCCTCTCTAATCTCCCCTAGCATTTCATAGTCACTATCTCTGTTCTGATCAGGTGGTCAATAATATATCCCTACTGCTATATTCTTATTATTGGAACATGGAATTACTATCCATAGAGATTCTATGGAACATTTAGGCTCATTTAGTCCAACCTGTACTATAAAATCCAGTGTACTCAACTTTCTGTAGAAATATACTCAATAAATGTTCCTCTAAATTCTTTCCTGAATCATACACATTATCCCATTTTGTATTTTCAAATAGAAGCCTCACTCCTCCAACTGCCAAAATGTCAAAATTAAACACACTTAAATAATGACCAGAAAAAAGCCTAATGAAGTCCCAAAAGCCATAGGTTGCTGCTTCTGTAGCTTTTTTCCTGTAGCAAATGTAGTACTTATGAAAAATTTTAAATTGAGGATCTAGAAAACTGCAATATCTTTTCACATAAATAAGTATTAGTAGACATGTCACATGGCTGGCAAGTCTCAATCATGTTGAATGTAAACCACCTTAGTAGCTATGGGGCTCTTATTTGATCAGTGGTTTCCCTGTAACAACATGCTCTAAATAGAACTACAATCTTGATTGGAGTCTCTAGGTGCTATTATAATACAATTCAAGTATTCTTTAAGTTAATTTATTGATTACTCAAAATATATTTTAATTGGAGTTGTGGTAAGGCAACACCACTGAATTTGAAATCCAAGGTATTTCATATAGACACATGCACACACAAAGGGGATGCTTTTAAAAACATGTTGTTGTGAGGGAAGAAGAGCAATGTAAAAAGCGTCGAACCCTATGAATATGCTTAATAACCATAATTAATGTATGCAGGTGAAGCTAAATGTTCCAGTGGAAAACAAAACTAAATTCATTAAAATTGATCAAACTTTGGCTATATTAGCTGATTTTAAAATGTGATGTTTCTTTCTAATTTAGCTAGTAAATGATCTAAAATCTGGAGAAATCAGCTAATTAAAAATGTTCACTGCTTCACCTATCAACCTTTGTGTAGGTTTGAATAAATTAAGCAATTTATTTTTGATAATTAACATATTATGTAATTAATTTATTTTGGGTGCATAAATATATAACCAGATTTAGAAGAGAAAATAATATATCATTAGAATTTTCAGTGTAATCTGGCTGGAGGAAAGATACATAAAGAGGAACTGGGATTAAATGAATGCTTGAATAGCCATAATATCATCTGAGCTTCTGTAGATGGGTATTGACACTAACAAAGATGTTTTAACATCTAATATTGTGTGGAATACTTTCTGTCTTTGGTTTGATGTACACCAAATACATACGCTCTGTGACCCACACTGGAGCAGCTCAATTAAGAAAAGCAACACAATAATTTAGGATGACGTGAATCATTCCACCCATAAATTTTAGCAATTAATGTTAGTGATGCAATTCTAGAATTTTAAAGAAGTTATTTTAATTCTTTCAACACTGATGATAAATGAGGCTACTCTCTCACCCTTTGGGGGCCTTCATATTTCACTTCTGTTTTATAAGCATTTCTCATCTAAAATGAAAGTTTCATACCTCTCTAACTCATTCATTAAGTGCTATAATATCCATATTCTCAGATCCATGTCAGTTCATTCAACAAATTTTCCTTTTCTTACCAGCCAGACCATCTGATATGATCTGTATTCATATATCTTACTGTCAACGTAAAGATGAGGAGTCAGGAATTTCAGGGGAGGGAAGGAATAGAAGGAATGCAGGCCAAGAAATGGAGGAGCAGCCAGGTTAGCCTGGGATTTCCTCTATCCTTCACTCAAGTATTTTTTTTTTTCTTGTTGCCATGCAAAATCTTTGGAAATTAGACAGTTCTCAGTTGAAGAAAAGTCTCTCCCAAAGGGTAAATTAAGTATCAAGGAAGAGTACAAGCAGCCCATTGTTTCAATAACAAAGCAGGAATAAGTAGATAAATTACTGCTGCAAGAGAAGTATTTCTCCTGTTTTCTGGTTCCTCTTTCTATGCGGCTCTTCCTGACATTATGATTTCTGAAAACTTTACATTAAGATTTTGGGATAGCTGAAGATGAAGAGACTTCCTTATGTTTTTTTACAAGATGCTAAATTTATCTGTGATGTTATTGAAAACTGGCTTCACCTTGTCATTGAAATGAAAAATTGGCATTTTAATCTGACCTTTTCCCTTGAATCAGGGTTGGGTTTTTTCCCCCACCTAGATCACATCTTAAAGCAGTCCCTATTTAAAAGAAGACTCTCAAGGGTTTGATCCTCAGATAACATGCTGCAAAATTGATTTGGAAACTCAGTAAGATTTAAACCTCTTTAATATAGTCAGTATATTGTTTTGTACCCTAATTTCTATGGTACTGGCACAAGTACTGGTACTTGCCCTCTAAGGCAATCTGGGGTCAGCACTGCCTGTACTTAGCAGTTACCTTTCAGCCTTATTTGTGTTCTAGCTACATTGGGTATGTTTACATAGCACACTAAACCTGTATTCTGACTCAGGATTAAGTCTGAGCCTTGCTTTGTCCATACAGAGATCAGTCTGACTTGCGTTAGGAATGCTTCTGGACTTAGTTCCACAGACCCTACTCAGGAGATGGGCAAGAGCCTGAGTCCTGCAGTGATACAAGTCAAAACACGGGTACTTTGCAAGGTGGATGCAGCTAAACTCCATATTATTGGACTCTGGTGTAGACAGTTTGCCAACACAATCCAACAATTTCCTGAAGCTGTAGGATAGCCCTTCTATCCCAAAGCTTCCCCCTTGCTTCCCAATGTCTATGACACAAACATAGAGCCTGCAGAGGGAAAAAATGGATGGTGGTGCTATGGCAGTATTACTGTATGGCTACCAGATAAATAAATGTGGTACTGGGGGAGTATGTGTATATGCACAGCCTAATTTCCTTAGTAGGCAGATAGTGAGCATGTTTTTTTCACTATGAGAAGAAAATGGCAGAAGGAGAACTGCAAGAAGTAGTGATAGCAAGACTGCCAGAGTCTCCTGTGGGGAGTCAGGGATATAAGTAAAGGGTGAGCTGTGGACCTGTTCTATTTGTTTAAGTTGGATATTAAAAAATGCTCAAAGAGACTGTGGATAGAGCAATGAATCATTTGGCAGCTGGGCAGAAGCTATTACTTATCACAGGTAGTGAGATACACACAGTAGGCTTATGGCTATTGTTTCTGATTGAAAAAGATTGTTGACAGAACATTTTCAATGCCTCTGACAAAATGATGTTTTTCACAAAAAGCATGTACAGAAAATTTCTGTGTATCATAAAAATCATACACATTTGAAAACTAAAATATTTCATTTAAAAATGGTGCCTCGTAGAAGTTGTAGCTTGGGTACCTATCCCCCCTCTATGGGTTGGTCTCTCTTAGTAGGTACCACATCCAGAGGCTTCTAGGGGATGCCCTCTCCTTCCCCCAAGACAGTCCTTTAGAGGAGATGTAATCTAGCTGGGGAACCCAGACAACAGAGGAGAATGGGAGCATAAAACGCCTGAAGTATAATTACTTTGTGGCATAAATTTAGGATTATGAACTGAAATATTTCAGGCTTTGGCTTAAATATTTCTGTTTGTAGGTAAAATATTTCATTTTTGATATTTTGTCAAAAAGTCATTTTTATGTGAATTGCTGAATCAAACTAAAAATACGGAGTTTGTTGAAATTTTCTGTTTATCTTTGTGGTGAGGGTAAGCGGGAGGAGACCAAATTTATATTTTGACCAGCAGAAATTACGTTCTAATAATCAGACCAATTTTTGCATTTACTTAACACCCACTGATCCCAATGAGACTACACAAGTAACTCAACTCATAACCTGAGCCCATATTAGTATGGCAATGCAGATGGTTTTTAACGGATATCTGCAGAAGTGTAAAGATTGAATGTATTCATAATTTGGATCCTTGTTGTGCGTGATGAATCTTTTCTGTTGTCGTTTCTGTTTGCCAGATGTTCAGCTGCAATTTTTCCAGTAACATAGGCTTAATAAAAGAGTAATTTATTTGCAGTATTGTCAAAGGGGGGAAATATGCTAATATTTTGAAATTAAACTTTCTTACAAGCTACATAGTTAATTGGATGAAGATACACAAGTGTGCATGAATGCTTTTAGGTGTGTATATGGGTCATAGAATTTGTGACTGTTTGACCCTAGCTACATTGGATTGTCATTTGCCTACATTAAGCGACACTGTTGTTCTCATAATTGCATAGCACAGTACTTCTGCATTGCATATTGTACACTAAAAACTACAGTATCTGTGAAATAATGTTGCTATTTTTCACCTGATGCACAGGACAATTATCTTGTTCCTGTGAGGCTATTAAAAAGTGCTGATTTGCAGATGCACTGTTATCACTCCATTTAACTTAACCATTGTTCAGTGTGCATTATATTTATTTTTTGCATATAACTGCAAAAATAAAGGGGGGATAGAAATATAGAAATAGCCACAAAACCATCCTTTCTCTTCCTGAAGTCTTGTGTTTCATTCATTACACACCTTCTAATATCTAAAACAAATGAAGCAGGGGTGTTATGGGTAAGTTTCCTTTACAACATAACCTTGATTCATCCCTACAACAAGTCTCTCCAGTGCTGTGAATGAGATGGGGGCCTGGTGGAAAAAAGTAGTATTCAGTCTTGTACTTACAGACTGTATGTATCATAATGCATGCACTCAAGAGACTGCATTAATGTGGCAAGATAATGCAGTTAATTTTGGTATATTGCTGACTGTGAAAGTCCTAGAGCACACTATGTTTGACTACAAGAAAATTCTCTCCTTTGGAAACCCTGGCACCAATTAAGCACTGGCCGTATCATAGTGAGATCAGAAAAGGAAGTGGTCTTTTGAGGATAATCTTGGGATGGGGGAAGGAAAGCAGGCATGGATCTACTGGGGATCAAAAATTCTGGGAAATATTTGGAAGCTAAAGAGAGCCATAAAGATTCAGTTGTGAAGTGAAAGAGAGACCAACAGAAAGAATCCAGAAGCAGAAGACCTTAAATGGTCATGAGCTCAAATAATTTTTCCAACACAAAATGGGATGTATCTGTGACAATAGCTGATTTAGTCTTTTCCTTTAAATTTTTATACAGAATTGTCAATTATACAAAAAGATTCAGGGTCTCCACAATCAATCTTTGCAGATACTTATGCTAGTCTTAATTTTCTGTCTTATATTCCTGAATTTTATATCAATTATTTCCACTTGATGGATTGGCCCATAGTAGTTAGCAACTGAACACTGGATCTAAATATAGAGTGTTTCTTCTACAGGTGATATTCTGTCCCTATGTACATTGGTCTTTTCTCCATTTAAAAGGCCTGTTTTACATGATATGTTTACAACATGAAAAAATATTTCTACATGAATGATCATTTTATTTAGAGAAATTGGAGTTTTAAAAGTTCACTTCTAGCAGGCACAGTCTATTTTAGGAAGGTGATTCAGATATGTTTTTAACTAAAAATCAGAATGATTGACATTTTGAAGAGAAATTGAAAAAGTACCTGACTAAAGTAAAATGTGTAGTGTTTTGGCTGAAAAAAAATGACAATTATTGTGTACTGTATATGCGGTTTGATTTTTCTTCTTCCTCCAAATGCAAAACAGGCTGTTGTATTCTACTTTTGGCCAGCACATATGCTTTCACATATTTCTCATTTCAAAAAAGAAAAAAAAGCGGGGGGGGGGGGGGGGGGGGGGCTGGAGGGTTAAAGAATTAGGTGGATATCTGTCTTACTTCTTCTCTTATTATTGTTATATGTACATAAGTTGTTCAGGATTTTTGACAATAGTATTGTAATAGAAAGATTAACTTAAAATTTCCAGTTAGCAAAACTATGTTAAGCAGAAGCATATTGGAAATTCCGAACTTGTCAATGGTCTGATTTTTTTTTTTTTTTAATTCTTAAGTTTTCATTAGTTACTCAGTTATCTGTTCAGGGCAAATTCTAACAAAAAGGCTAATTGGTTCATCTAAACCTATTCTGAGGCTTTAAAATAAGACTTGTGTCAGGTGCGGGCAATAATTTTTGACAGGGGGCCACTCCAAGATTTTGGAAAGTGATTGAGGGCTGCACTCTTCCATGATATTGTTGGAGAAGATGTGGGTCTGGGATGGAGGTTGAGTGCAGAAGGAAGCTTAGGGTAAGGACTGAGGTTCAGGAGAGAGAATGGAATCTGGGAGGTTGTGACCTAGGGCAGGGGACTGGAGTGTATGGGTTTGGGATGTGACCTAGCGGAGGAGGGGATTGTGATCGGGGGCAGGAGATTGGGTTGCCAGATCTGGAAAGGGTATGAGTGCAAGAGCGGGGCAAAGAGCTTTGGGTATGTTGACTGGGGGGCAGAGGGCTGGTGAAGGGAGGAGCTGGAGTGCCAGAGGCAGGCTCTGGCCAGAAGACTTACCAGCCAGCAGCCAAACCAGCCTGCCTGCTTGCAGAGCTAAAGGCTTGCAGAGCTTAAACTGTTTGCCAGCCAGCCTGCCTGCCCGAACATGTGCTTCAGTGAATAACTGAGCTGAGGAGAGGAGGTGTGGCTCTTCTTGGCTGCCTGTTATCCAGAAACTGGCCAATGGGATTGTGCTGGGGGAAGGGGCAGCTCTTGAAGCTTTCCCCCTCACCTCCAGTTTTGAAACTGAAATGGGGCTCGGCAGCTGCATTTCTGAGCAGTGTGCAGGGCAAGCAAGGGAGCCTGCCTGGGGCTCTCCACTGCCTCCGCAGGCCATATCCAGTGGCTTGGTGAGCTGGATACAGCCCACGGGCCTCATCTTGCTCAGGCCTGACTTATGTAGTACAGAAGCCTTGGGCTGGTCCTGTGAACCCTTACTCTTGTAACAAAATGTAATAATGGAACTTCAATGGAATTTTTGCTTGAATAAAGACTGAGAAAAGATTTCAAAGTCTGTCCATATATGAGCAGATTTACTAAATTTACAAATATACTATCATCCTTATTTGAAATATATTATGAACGAATGTATTTTTATTCAAATTGTTTGAAATGACACAATGCGTCTTACAAAGAGAGCATACAAAAAGAGAACTAAAAACCCAATGTCTGCAATGTGTTTATCTCTATATATATATTTGAGATCTGTGCATATGTCTGTGAGTCCTTCTATCTGTGAAGCATCTGTATGCAAGTCTGTTTGTTCAAGAACTCCTCCTAAATGGTAAGAGCTAGGACCACCAAATTTAGGTTAAGAGAAAGCTTCATACTAACTTAAAACAAGGTCAGGATTTGGTTGTGACAAGAAAATTGGAAGTGCCAATTTTCCATAACATGGAAAGAGAAGGGCACAGACAAGAGTGGTCACTGGGGGGGGGGGGGCAGTAAGCACACACAAGAGAGCTATACTGCAGAGAGACAACTGGGGACAGCGGTACCACCAAGAGAATGGTCAGCATGGCTGGGGCTCCACCATTTTGCTTGCCACCAGACCAGGTAAATATCTCCCCCTGCTCCAGACTCCACATTTCTCCCCCAGCCCTTGACCATAACACCAGAGTGGAGAGAAGCCCTCTGGCAGCCAGTGGCACTGGGAGGAGAGAGAGAAGGCCCCTGGTACTCTGGGGTGCAAGGGTGAAAGAGAAGGCCCCTGGAAGCCAGGAGGGAATTTGGGGGACAGATAGAAGGCCCCTGGTAGTGTGTTGGGGGGGATTAGAAAGTCCAGCCAGATGGGACCCCCAGTCCTCACTCTCTTACCCCCCACACCTCCAGCCTCTAATGTCCCCAGGACTTGTCCTGACTCCTAGAATTCCCACACAGCTTGCCCCCTGCGCTGAAGCACCCAGGCAATACCAAGGTAAATCTTCTAATAATTATATATAATGAGTATATAAATGTGTGTGCATGTGCACATACACACACAGATTGTATCTGAATAGACAGATTTTTAAATCTGTACAGCATGAGACTAGCCACAAATTCAATAACTACACAAGTTTTGAAAGAATTATTATTAGGGCTGTTAAGCGATTAAAAAATGATGTGTGCAATTAATCATACTGTTAAACAATAATAGAATACCATTTATTTAAATATTTTGATGTCTTCTACATTTTCAAGTATTTGATTTCAATTATAACACAGAATACAAAGTGTAGAGTGCTGCTCAATTTATATTTATTTTATAACAAATATTTGCACTGTAAACACAAATTAATTTATTTCACCTAACACAGGCACTGTAACACACTGTCTTTATCATGCATCTGACGAAGTGGGTCTTTGCCCATGAAAGCTTATACTCCAATACGTCTGTTAGTCTATAAGGTGCCACAGGACTCCTTGCCACTTTTGCAGTTCCAGACTAACACTGTTACCCCTCTGATACTTGTCTTTATCATGCAAGTTGAACTTAACAATTGTAGAATTATGTATAAATATAACTGCATTGAAAAATAAAACAATGTAAAACTTTAAAGCCTTCAAGTCTAATTAGTCCTACTTCTCGTTCAGCTAATCACTCAGACAAACAAGTTTACATTTGCAGGAGATAATACTGCCTGTTTTTGGCCTACAGTGTCACCTGAAAATCAGAACAGGCATTTGCATGGCACTATTGTAGCTGCTGTTGCAAGATATTTAAGTACCAGATGCAATAAAGATTCATATGTTCCTGCATGATTCAGCCATCATTCTAGTAGACACATGCCCCATGCTGATGATGGGTTTTGCTTGGTAAAGATCCAAAACATTTCAGACCAGTCCATGTTCATTTTCATTATCTGAGTCATATGCCACCAGCAGAAGGTTGATTTTGCTGCTGGGATTTGGTAGATCCTTAATGGAATGTTGTTGTTCTTAAGACTTTTGAAAGCATGTCTCACACCTCAGCCTCTCAGGTTTTGGAAGGCACTTCAGATTCTTAAACCTTAGGTCAAGTGTTATCCCTATGTTTAGAAATATCACATTGGTACCTGCTTTGTGTGTTGTCAAATCTGCAGTGAAAGAGTTCTTAACATTAGCGTGCTGGATCATCATCCAAAATTGCTATAACATGAAATATATGGCAGAATATATGTAAAACAGAGAAGGAGATATAAAATTCTCCCCCAAGGAGGCCAGTCACAAATTTAATTAACACTTTTTTTTTAATAAGCCTCCTCAGCACGGAAGCATGTCCTCTGGAATGGGTAACCAAAGCATACAGGGGCACATAAATTCCTTGCAATGCCAGCTACAAAAGTGTCATGAAATTGTCTGTTCTCATTTTTAGATCAATAAAAAGTGAGAAACATTATCTCCCATTATTTGTCTTAGTGATTGTCTGAACAAGAAGTAGGACAGAGTAGATTTGTAGGTTCTAAAGTTTTACATTGTTTTGTTTTTGAGTGCAGTTATGTACCAAAAAAAATCTGCATTAGAAAATAGTGCTTTCATGATAGAGAGTGCAGTACAGTACCTGTATGAGGTGAATTGAAATGCAGGTTTTTTTTACAGTGCAAATATTTATAATCAAGTATGAATATAAAATGAGCAGTATACATATTCTGTGTTATAATCAAAATCAATATATTTGAAAATATGAAAAAAATCCAAAAATATTTAATACATTTCAATTGGTATACCATTGTTTAACAGTGCTATTAAAACAGTGATTAATTGTGATTAATATTTGAGTTAATCACATGAATTAACTGTAATTAATCAACAGCCCTAATTATTATAGACAGAGTTGATAGCCTCACCTCAGTATAATGTCGTGGAACCCTTTCTTCCATTCACTGTCTTCTGTGAAAGCCTCTGACAGTCAATGAAGAACAAAGGATTTTCAAAGCCATGGCTATTCAAAGACATGACTAATAGATCATTTATTCTAAATCACAGTGCTAGCATCTGATGAATTACATTGAATATTGAAGATTTTACATAGGCCTGTGTATGGGGAGGGACTCATCCAAATTTAAACATTAAGAGGTCTAGTTCACACAATAAGTTATATCTCCCTTTGAATTTTAGAGGCCTCACTCTAAATTGTGATGCAGTAAATAAGAAAATAAATGTGACACACTCACATTTTAATGAACATTTGTCCTCCTAGACCACATAAAATTTTCAGCCATTGTACATATCTTATAGTCTCCTTTTTTAAAGAGATCTAAGAAACATCATGATTTATAAGCAATAGAGCAATCTCAAATTTTCTTTCTGAGACCCGTGGCAACTTACTATAAAAAATCTCAGCAGTCCACCTATGCCACAGCTATGTTTCTGCCAGCAGAAACATAGCACCAGAATTAGGAGGTAGCAAGCAGGGAAATTTCCTGGCGCCTCACACCACAGGGGCCACATGAAGCTAAGTTGTTCACACTTTGGCTTCAGCCCTGAGGATATTTCTACACGTCAGGGTTAAAGTCAAATTAAGCTATGCAACTTCAGCTACGTCAATTGCATAGCTGAAGTCAAAATAACTTAATTCAGCTTTGTTGCTGTCTACACAGCAGGAAGTTGAAGGAAGAACACTTTTCCTTCAACTTCCCTTACTCCTTGTGAAATGAGGATTACCATGAGTCGGAGTAAGAAGTCTTCTGGCTCGACATTATTTTGAAATAAAGGCTTGTAAGGGAGCCCCTAGCCTCTGATGGAGAATTGCTTCAATACAAGGCATGTGTAGGGAAGCTTGAAAAATAATCTACTTCTTTTTTGTTGTGTCTTCAGTGCTATTAATACAATTTAAGTGAGAAGATTTTTCAATAAGACAAGGAGCTTTTAGTTGTGGTTCATCATGTGGCTATTTGTCCTACTTTTTCCATGTCATGATTATTCATCTCTTGTGAATTACATTCACATTTAAGCTAAGTTAAATTTGTATTGCAACCCCACAAAAGCCAGGCATATCAGTGCATCAAGTTTAATGATGAATTACTGAGCTTTTGTTGGTTATTATCAAAATTAAAACACTTAAATGTATTCTTTCTTTGCACTAATTGTGAATTTTGCATGTTTGACACAATATCCCTGAATAAGTGTGCATAAAATTAAAAAATGATGTTTGTAAAACTGGTGACTAGCAAACCAGTTTATTTGTTTTCATTTCACCTGGTCATGCTCAATATAGTTACTGCACTCGTCATTTTGGGGTTACATGGTTCATAACTATGCTATTATTAGATATTTATACCATGCAATGGATAATTGCCTTGTAATGCTTAGGCATTTGTGTTAGACTATTAAGATCTCTAGAACTGGGCTGGTACAAATGCAAACGTTATTTGTTTTAATGCAGCTGCATGTGAATATATACATCTAGAACAAATAACTTAGTTGATACATAGAGCCCCCTATCCTGTATACTGGGAAGCAATTACTCTGAAAAAGACTTGTAGGCTGAAGTAGATAATCAGCTGAACATGAATTCCCACTGTGACTCTGTCTAAAAGGGGTAATGCAATTTTTTCAATGTATTAACAGAGGAGTCTTGAGCAGGAATAAAGAGTTTATTTTATCTCTGTATTTGACACTGGTGTGACATACTATAATATGAAGTTCTGGTGCCTACAAGTAAAAGAAAAATGTTGATTAAGTTTGGGCGGATTCAAAGAAGAACTAGGAGAATGATTAAAGGATTAGAAAATATGCCTTACAGTGAGAGATGCAAGTAGCTCAATTTATTTAGCTGAACCAAGAGAAAGTTATGAAGTGTCACAATTGCAGACTACAAATATCTATTAACCACTAGAACAATTTACCAAAGTTTATTGTGGATTCTCAATCCGTCACTATTTTAAAATCAGGACTGGATTTTTTTGATAAGATATGCTCTAGAAATTATTTTGGGGAAGTTTTATACATGTGCTATATATGAGGTCAGATTGGACATTCACAATGGTCCCTTCAGGTATGGGAATCTATGAAGTTTTAATCCTTAGTAAGTACCCATTTTTGTTGTTTTATGCAATACTGGGTACACTGTTCCTAGAGGTAAAATCCTGGCCCTTCAGAGAGAGAATTTTATCCCTACAGTGCTATTTTGGCACAAGCTCTCTTGCTTTTTGCTTCACGTCTTTCTTGTTATTATACAGGTACACAAAGACAATAGTCAAGATGTTCAAACTTGAGATTCAAAAAATAAGCTTCTAAATCCGTATTCGTGGATATGGATTTAGAGGCTTATTTTTTAGGAACTCAAGTTCGAACATCTTGAGTACTGCCTCTGTGTACCTGTATGATAACAAGAACTTACACATGTAGCTTCATTTTCAGAAATGTTAAGTACCCTCAAGTCCATTAAAATCAATGGGAGCTACAGTAATATAGCATCTCTTAGAGACATGCTGCTTCCTTAAGTACCTAAATATGGATTTGGGCACATATCATTAGGCTCTTAGGTTTGGAAATTTGCAGCAATGTTTCTATTAAAAGTAGAGAAGCTCCAGGTCTAAGAAAGCTATGACTAAACTGAGGCAGTATTTCCATATTATGATCCTGATTTTCTTCTGCTCTGCAACTTGTGCAGACATTTACTAGTGTGTAAAGCCGGAAAAAAATCACTATGAAATAAGAACAATAGCAGTTTACTCACTTTGCATAAGTATAATGGCCACACAGAGTGCAAGGCACTGGGAAGTCTGGTTAAGTCTCCATCTTCTCCTTCTTCCTGAAGTCTTTCTCTTTCACACTTTATCTTCCCATTTCACTGTCAAATTACTGTGTTGCAGCCACGATACTTCTATGTGAGGTTTTCCTTTGAAGTCTATCAATAAAATTCCTTAATGAGTTGTTTCATGTCGATCAAACTATCAGTTTTTTTATTTCCTGTTCCCTGAGCAGAACTACCAGCCTCTATCTATGTCAGAGATCAAACCCAAATCTCACTCACATTACAGAGCACTACTATTAGGGCACACACTACCTTTTTCTGTCTTTAAAAGCAAGTAGAAGCATTCTGTTTAGTTTAGCTTAAGACTTTGTTGCATTGGTATTTTTTTCATGTGTGCTGTAGCACCACCTGATAAAGCGGCGAGGAGTCCTGTGGCACCTTATAGACTAACTGAAATGTTGGAGCATAAGCTTTCGTGGGCAAAGACCCACTTCGTAAGGTGCATGCATCTGATGAAGTGGGTCTTTGCCCACGAAAGCTTATGCTCCAACACTTCAGTTAGTCTATAAGGTGCCACAGGACTCCTTGCTGCTTTTGCAGATTCAGACTAACACGGCTACCCCTCTGATACCTGACCACCTGATAAGATTCCCTTATAAACAGCATTGTAGTTAGAGATATGTGTAATTTTGGGAACAAAATAGTTATAGAAAAATACATGTGGTGAACACAAAGACATTTTGCAACTTCATGTCCATTTCCCCAAATTGTTCATTTCATACTCTTCCCCTTTTCCACTATGTTGTTAGTCCTTCTGATCAAATCCCAGGTAGTCTATCAGTGCATTGAGAAAACACCAGGGCAATGTATCTGAGGACATTCCAGTTGCTTCCAAGGGAAATATTAGAGGTCATCCAGGAGGAACTCCAGGACATATTTGACTTGGGAATAGTGGATCAATCACCTTGTGTGTGGAGGAGCCTCATGTGCTCATTCCTAAGCCCGATAGTACAATACATTTTTATGTTGACTTCTGCAAGGTAAAAGTCTTATCCAAATTTGATCTCTGTATTGTACTGAGGGCGAATGAGTGGATTGAGTGACTAGAAGGCACTTGGTATATCTCCACCCTTGACTTCACTAAAGAACACTAACAAATTCCATTACCACCAGAGTCTTGTGAAAAGATGGCCTTTTGGCTGTATTAGTACTGAATGATGATACTTGGGCGATGTGAATTGGTAATAACTCTTCAGAGACTTGAGGCCAGATGGACTATTGGGCCTGGACCAGAACCATCAAGCAGAGGTGAAGGCCTGGTACTATTGGGTGAAAACACTAGTGTACCTCAAAAGAGGTGAGACTAAAGATGATGTATCTGAGGGCCAAATCACCAGGAAAAAAGAAACCCTATCAGACCTGAGCAGTAAACCTACAGTGTCGCTTCTAGGCCCAAGGCTGGTGAATTACATTATCACAGATGCCTAATGTGAGACACCTGCGGCCTAATTGTAGGCATGCTGTGCACACACAGCTGAGACTGAAGTCAGATTGGAGGTGTTCTTTGAACATAAAAACTGCTATTAAAATGAGAAGTACTCTTAAAAATCAGAAACAAAAGACAGGACTATGTAGCACTTTAAAGACTAACAAGATGGTTAGTCTTTAAAGTGCTACATAGTCCTGTCTTTTGTTTCAGCTAGACCAGACTAACACAGCTGCATCTCTATCACTATCTTAAAAATCAAGCCAAGACAATTAGCTGATACATTGGGCAATACTGATTACGTTCTCTGTGGCTCGGATATGGAACTGAGGCAAAAAATATTAGCAGAAAGTGTCAACTGGTTCTCCCCCCCCACACACACACTTCTGTAGGAGTTGCTGTATTTTGATAAGAATTTTTTTTCTCTAGCAGTTTTTTTAATACCCTATCATAGTCAAAAGGGAAATGCCAAACAAAAAATCTCTAACAGCTGATAGATATTAATGATACATAGATCTGCTTAAACTCAGTTTCTGGCTCTCTAATAATATTTCTGGCAATTTATTTAACCCTATCCCAGAAGATTCAGTCATGTAGGATATATATTATGACCTCTAATTCCTGGAGCATATAGAAACCTGAGCAGAGAATAACTAAAGCTTGGCAAAGATCTCTTGGTCTTGTTTGTGACAAATGATTTTTCATCCTTTGAACCTGTGTGTTCAAAACAAAGTATTTTTCTCTCAGTCATAACAATTATGACACTAAGAAACATATGAAGATAAGAGAGAACCTAAAACACCCTCCAAAACATTAAAATAGTTAAAAGGCCAGTGGAATATGGAAACATACCTAATGGAAAACATTAATGTATAATAAATAGACATGCAGCCTGTCCATAAAGATTTTATTCTTCCTTTGCTGTTGCAAAATCCCCTGAAAATTATCTGTCTTTTCAGAGTTCTCTTGACCCATCAAACTTTCCCTCCTGTAAAAAACAAAACCAAACAAAAAACAAAACACTTCTCTAAAACTTCTTTGTTTCTTTATATTTATCTCTTTGCTGTTTCCCCTTTCACATCCACTATTTCCTACTTTTCTAATATCACTTGCCAAATATGCTACCGCTTCTTAGGGATTCAGGTTCAGACCTAATTATTGATACACAATCCAGAAGCACAATGATAGTAAACCACATATTGGATACTTTTTCTTAAAATCTGGAAATGATTTTTTCATAAGTAAAGAGTATCCACAAGCAATAGAACTTACCCAACACATTCAGGAGAGTAGGTTATGGATACAGTACAAAATATATAGGGTAAATACCTTTTGTGGTTTCTTACCTCTTTTTAAAATCTGTGGTAAACTCAGGCTATGTCTACACTGTGTTCTTTTACCGGAAAAAGATACACAAATTGTGAACTGCAATTTGCGTACCTTTTTCCGCTTCTTTTTTTCTGGAAGAGGCTTTTCCAACATTTGGCCCGTCTACATGGGGCCAAATGTGGGAAAAACCTCCTTTTTCAGAAGATCCCTTATTCCTCATAAAATGAGGAATACAGGGATGTCGAAAGAACGCGCCTGCTTTTTCGGAAACTGTTCCGAAAAAGCAGACACGTTTCCTGGACGCGGCAGAGTTTTTCTGGGATATTATTATTTTCCATTATCCTGGAAAAACTCTGTAGTGTAGACATAGCCTCAGCGGGCTATGACACAACAATAGCAATGGTTGCAATAGTCCCAATCAACTTCTTTGGCTTATGGTCCACTTTTTAAGGCTCTTCACCAAACACACTGGATTCGCCAGTTCCCAAACATTCAGAATTCCCAATCTGCTGTCCTGCAGTTGTGTGTTTGCTGAACCATCCTGTTTGAAGTTTGTGAATGAGGGATTTGGATGGGACATGTAGACTTCTAAGTGTCTCCAAAAATGAAAAGTTGATCTTTATTAATTGCAGTAGAATGTATACACAGATAATTTTAGAAATGTTAGTCGATCAACATACATTTGCTCACGCCTAACAATGGCTTAAGTGCAGTTACAGCACATGTGAATTTGACCCAAGAACCACCACTATTTTTCAATGAATTTGTTGTTAGAAATGATAATATTTGTAAGATTTTTCTCTCTTGTTATCTATGATTTGTCTCTATGGCTTCAATAAAATATGCAATTCTGTTAAAATGGGAAAATAAGGATACATAGAAAGAAAAAAAGGGCTGGCAATATTGCCCAGCCCATATTTTTGAGAGTTGTGACACAATGTTTTCACTTTGTTTGCTCAGGTTAGATTTTTTTATATCTGAAGGAGGAGCAGATTACATGATTATTGTAAATATAAAATTTAATCATGTACATCTCAAGAAGGAGAGTCTCTCTCTGTTGTAGGACAGAGTCATAGCTCACATTTTCAAACAGCTAAATTCTTAAATTCAGATTGAGACACATGATATGATTTCAGAGGTTCTGAACACCTGCAGTTCCAGTTAACTTCAACAAACTTGGAAGATGCTTCAAACTTTTGATAGTTAGATTTTAGCAACTTAATTTAGATCCAGGTTTTTTTTAATGTATTCGAATCCTGAAACATTTGTTCTGTTTCTTAATGACTATCAGGTTATAGAGATTAAATATATTTAAAAGTCCTTTAGACTAAGACCCAGTTCACTGTTTAACAAGCACTGAAATAATTCACACTAGCCATCTTTGTCCTGGAAATGTTTTCCTAACTTTTGGTAGAAGGAAGGGAAATTTTGCCAGAAGCAACTACCTTGGCAAAACAAGTGAGTTGAGCCTCTGATGAATAGAAATGCTTGTACTGCAGCCCATCTCAAATTAATATTCAGTTCAACAGATGTTCTCAAGCTTTTTCTCTTTATATACAAAATAGGCAATGAAATGCTTGATTTTTACTTTTATGAGCCCTTTCCACCTGTGTACAGATATCAACTAAGAAATAAATGAAATGATGACAAAAATAGGGGTGGTTTATTCTTCAATATAATTGCCTGGCAGGTGAATGGAAATGCCCTGTGACATCTGTCATTTAGAGATTAATATGCACTATGATTAAATACTTTATGCAGTTTAACCAGTGACAGATTCTACATTCATACCTAATGTTAATTATTAATTTTAATATTGTCACCAGATTTCTGGGAAGATTTATATTTTCACATTCTTTAATCTTTACCCAGTATCCGGGCTATATAGTTAGACAGACTTTCTCCTGCTACGCAGCTAGATGCTGCACAGTTTCATTGCTAATGTACCATCTAAGGTGTTAAGCTTGTCTTACAGATCTACATTCCTCACAGCTTCTTTACATATATTTGTTCTACAATGCTATACTGGCTAATATAACCCCTCTGATTAGAAAGGCATGGTTTCCATTTTATTATATTATCATATATATCATTTTACTATATTATATTATCATAATTTATCATATTATCATAAATGTAATTATTAAATAATATAACTTACATATTTATGTATTCCTTTTTTCAGCTTACTATTGGGCCAAAAGTATCACTGCGTTTTTGAGATTCTGAAGCTTCAAATCTAGAAAACTGACTATTGCATTTGTTCAAAGACCAGAAAGGCACAACAGCCAGCAATGACTCCTATTACAAATGTACTCAACTAAATGAAAATTGACATTGAGATAATTTATTTTTCATAATTCATTACAGAGCTACCGGTGTGTTTGCTTGCCTGGATGGGAAGGAACATTTTGTGAATATGAATCCAATGAATGTAACTCAGAGCCATGCAAAAACAACGGCACCTGTACAGATCTGTTCAATAACTATAGGTAAGCATCGTCTTCTGCCCTAAATGATTAACTTTCTGCAATAACACACTAATGCACCCAGTTATTCATTTACACCTGCACTTGGTGAATTTAAAATTACTGCACAGAGATGAACAACAACTTCTGGCATGAGTACAGTGCTACAAGTACTGACATGTTCATTTGAAATCAGCAGCAGTAATGAATTGCAGATGGCAAGTGAAACAAATGAATCAATCCAAAATCTTTAGCAGGTAATCCAATCCGGAACAGCATCTCATCAAAGAAAATACGGAATCTCCTTCTACCATTTGTGCCCCTTAGCTGTAAGAAAAGGTTTGGGTATAGTCAGAGTGGGGGTTGGGGCAAGCTTATCCTCGGTAAAATGGACAGATCTGTGAGATTATAATCACTGCTACCACCTTGTGGATGAAGATGACAAAGTAATACTTTAGCCTGACCATTGGTTACAGCCAAAATAACAGAAATAGTTGGGATCTAATGAAGATATCAGCACTGTTTTCGAACAGAAAAATATGAATCAACCTGTTATTTCAACCTAATCTGTTATATCTTTCATTTATAAAATCCTTTGCTTGCCACTGTTAGAACAATTGTCACTTTCAATCAGTATTTGTTACTCACTGCTGTAGACAGTGCTGGTTTCATTTTTCATTACATCAGTACTAATATGGTCTTTCTAAAGCTGGATGCTAATTCAAACAGATATAGAGTTGGATGTTAGAAAGTATACTACATAAGATAATTGTGATGTAAACTTTTATTTGCTGTATACTGATAGTGTGTGTGGCACATCATATAACACAGAAAGATGGACAGGAGAAATTTAAAACTATTAAACATTAAAATTCACACATATAGGAGTGGGTGAACTAAAAGAGTTAGGCACCCACGTCCCTGCTTTGGGCAAATAAATCCCAGGTTTGGAACCAATACAATGCACAAACTCTTGCAGTAAAAGTTTCCTATTGCTACTTCCCTCCACATATTTGGACATTTATCTTCCATCTAAACCCCAGAAACATTCATAAATCAGGAGAAGATGGGTATTTGGCTGCCTAAGTGGCATGCAGCATCTTATCTGGTAGGCACCCGCTGAACAAGCCTACCGAATCTGGCCATTCAGATGAGGTCACATTAAACCATGTGGACAAGACAGGAAGGATGATAAAGACTCAAAGGAGCAGGGTGACTAGAACTTTGATGAGTGCTCTAACCACTAAGCTATATCATCATTTTCATGCTTGGGCTCTCTTGCTCTCTGTCTGGCCCAAACGACTCTTCAACTGTCTGCAGTGCAACAGTTTCAGCAGGAGACATTTCAGGACTCCCTGTGTAAGAATATCCTTTAGTTCAATGGATATGACATTCACCTGAGATACAGCAGTTGAAATCATTACCGAGGAAATCCTCTCTGGTAATGTCTATATATATTTCAGATAATTGAGGTTTGTATCAAAGCCTTTCACCGTGGAAAAGAAATAATGCACAAATATTCCTAGATTGAATCCTCTCATTTTTCTAATTCCATTGCTATTGATATGTTGTTGCTGCTGACAGTGTGAAATTTCATCAGCTACTTGATTACATACACTAAGTATATGCTCTTTTATAAAATGTTGATATTTGACCATTTAAAAATAAGGAAGTTTTCTAAATGAATAAAAATGAATCTTTTGAATATTTGTAATTACCTATACAAAAGAAGCTGCTTAGTTTATATTTTTTGTTGTTTCCACTACTGTGTCCCCCATTCTAATCCTCAGTAGATCATAAAAGCTTTAAATTATATTTCAAAGATTTTACAACCAGATGCATCCATGAGCAATTGCAAATACTCTGTCATTGATTCCATCTTTTTTGAGATATTGCATATATTCCACCCAAATAAAACCATATCCTAATAAAGGCCTTTAGGTATTCCTAACCACAAAAAGCTGCTAATAAGAAAAAAATAAAGTGAAAATATCACATTCTGAGTTGCAGTTCAGACCACTCACAAGTTATGTTACTGTCTGCCCTGTAACTTTAAAAAAATGTAAGCGTTTAAGTATAAGGAATGAAGATAGTTAAGAATGAAACAAGACAAAATATATTTATAGAAATCAAATGCTGAAACGACCAAAAACAGATGGTGTGACATCTCTCACCACTCATTCTTCACAATCATGGCTGACTTTCCATCAGTCAGGAATTTTCACAAAAGCAGAAGATGATAGCTTCCCTTGTCCTCTTAGGTTAAAGATCTTTACTTAAGCAGGTGTCACACCCATCTTCAGTTCTAGAGATGTCAATCCTCCTTGGCTGAAGGACCCATCTTTCTCAGCTTGCAAGTGTTCTGGCCTCTTGTGTCTTTCTAGTGGTGGCTACCAAAATGACTTCTGTCCTGCTTATATCTTCTAAATTTCAATAAATTTATTTCCAGAGGCAGGATGACCTCATGTTTTTCTTCCCTTCCTATATATATATGTCTTTCTCTCTAGTTTCTGCAGTAATGAAGCCTCCATTGTTTCTGATTCTACCATGCTTAATTTAGATAATAGACAGGCAGGTAGCTATGACATTCTCTCATGTGTGAGCAGACTGTACAGCCTAATATCAATGAATATCCACAATTCATTACATAGTGTTAATACATGCATGATATTGATTACCACTATGTCATTAGCCTTCAGAAATATCCTGACTCTGTAAACTCTTATTATATAGTAATACTGTATACAATCAGTTGAATCAATTGCATATCTCTTGAGGTTAAGACTGCACTCTTTGTATGTATAAACCAGTAAGTCTTCGAAATGGTTTCTTCTGAAAAGTGGAACAAAGACTAAACTTTTCTGTCCTACTGAGAGTAAATGCCTTGCTGTCTTCTCCTCAACTTATACATATGGGATTTGCCTCCACCCTATTAGCTTGATTGGCTTATTTACTACTTATATATAAACTGAGGAAAACACACTGTCCTTGTTTAGAATAAATTTGTTAGACGACCCTTTCTGATATTCCTGACTTGAACACATTTTAATTGTAATTCCAGTATACATTCATAATGGTTTATATCAATCAGATACATATATCAAACAAGAATACTAAAGATCAGTGAGTTATTAGTTTTCAAATGGTACCTCACAAGCCATATTTTGTACAAAGACTGTAGAGTGTAAATATAGGGCTGTTTTGTGTGACATTTGTCTTCATCCATTCTTTCAAAATAATGTACTTCTCTATCTTCTAGGTGAGGCTGTTCTCCTAGCTATGTGGAAGGAATGGCCTGGGCTTCAAAATAATATATGAAACCTTGAGATTGTCAAATAAGAAATATCCACATTGGTTCTTCACAGCTCCCAATTTTCCTTTTCCATTCAAATAACAACATGATATGGGAGTGCTTGGCTCTCCTGATAGGGGAATTATTAGTTATGGTACTATATATTCTTCTATTCCCTCCAGACACCCTCTGTCTCTTTTATGAAAAATCCTCATGTGCTCCCCTCAATGCTTGGAAGTATGAAAATAATTAGGACATTTAATATTTTCTGTGAATACTGGTAAATTGTCATCCAAATACCCAGTTAGTTTGGTTTCCACAAGCATGTGTAACACGTTGGACAACTCTTTAGGTGTTCATCTGCTCTCTGCTGCATGGAATGTTAGACCTTTCTAAGTGTATATTATGTTCCCCCAGAGGTCACTGACCTTTACATTTTAAGAATTTTTGTTATTCAGCCTAATAGAGGGAAGTAGTACTTGTACACATTACATAGAAATCGTAGAGTTGGACAATACTAATCCTTCGTCAGAATTTGGATCCATCAGTCAGATATCAATATGTGACCAATACATACTTCATGGGTGTACTGAAGTCTATCCCAAACTTGATTGCTGTAAATGGGAATGGAACTGTAGCTAAAATCATTGGTTCCTATCTTTTGTGCTAAAGAATACAATCTTTTGTATTCAGCAGTTTTAGAGCTTATGATACATACTTAGCCAGGTCTCACATGCCGCACAGTATATGTAGAAGCATACATATATCCACATTAATACATTACAGATAAAAATTTCAAATTACCTCAGGGATTTAGGAGCCTCATAGACTTTCAGTGAGATTTAGGTACCTAACTGTTTGTCACCTTTCAAAATGGGTCTTCAGGGCCATATGTGCTCTAAAAATTTTACACTAGATCTGCTAAAGGCATATTGCCTAAAATGAATCTGTCTGAATAGCTACATGATAATGTTATTTATTAATATAATTTTCTTAAACATAGCCAGCAGCCTGACAAACTTTTATTTAAGGACCCATAATTGTTCTCCTTGCCAAATTTTAGAATTGCTGGGATTTTTTTTCTTTCTAATTAGGCTCAAAATTGGTAAACTCCCTTGGAGAAAATGATAGAATATCTGCCTACATGTACTTAAAGCCCTAATACAGCATTGCTACTTGGATACAGTCTATGGTTGAAGATACGCATATGCTTTGGTACCTTGTTGAACCATGACATTCATTATAGCATAGTTACTACTACTTTTCATTGCCAATTCAGATCAGTGTTGAGAAACTATTAAAATAATAAAACTGTGTGTCATTTAGACATACAATTATATCCACACTTGAATTTTTCTTCAGCCCTACACTTAATTATTACAACTATTACAAAATCTGTTAGGTTGCACCAGGAATAACTTAGGAGCTTATTAAATAATGGCATTCTTACAACATTACTGAAAGATATCAGCCTACTCCAACAAAGCTTAAGACATCAAACACAACTGAGATCAATAAAATCATTAATTGACTTACCATGAGCCTGAGAGAGAAATTATTAATTAATCTAAATGTGTCTGGAACCCACATTCCATCTGAAAGTGTGAACATATCATAATTTCAATCACAGCTCTGTCAAACAAAGCTTTCTGCCCTTCCCATATTGAACTCCTGTAGTTTGGTGGTGGTTGTTTTTTGTTTTGTTTTGTTTTTTGCAAACAACTTAAGAGTTATGGAAAATGATTTTAAATCCACAGAAGCTTCTCTTCTGATGAGCTAGTAAAAAAGAGTTCACAAGATCTGTAAGACCTCCTTGTCCTGTCTGTCTTTTATTGTTACAGCTTTAATTGTAGTGTTTCCAAAATAAGTTGGCAAAAAAAAGTTTACTCTTCCTCCTCTTCTGGAAGAACAATTCAGATCATTTCCTTTGCTAAACATTTGCTCAACTGCCTCTTTTTTTTACAAAAGATCCTCCATGCATTTCTCTTAGGCTAAGAGTACATATTTATAATCATCAGTTACATGCATAAGATATGCTTATCTTCCAAAAGCTAGATTTCTCACAGCAACATAGAACTAAAAACGAAACTGGGATATGGATGAAATTTAAATGTTGTTTAGTTTTTCTTTTGTTCCTGGCACTCCTGTATACTAGTGCCTTTCTTTGACACATTTTGTCTTCCCCATAGTACTCCACATCATTAGCCATAGAAAGGGATCTACAGAATACTTACTGTTTCCAGATACCAAACTCTGAAACACTTTGCCAACAAACCCTTTTGTTAGCAGTTCTTTTGGGCTCCTTGACCATCTCTTCCTTTGGCTGCTGCAGAGCTATCACTGAGGCAGTGCTATATTTTGGCTTTTGTGCCTCTGACTGGCCTTTACTTTTGATCATTTGGTAAGCTTGCCTATTTTTATATTAATAAAGAGTCTTGTGTAAGTTTTGGTTTTGGTCTGTCTTCAAAACCTTTATGTAGTTGGTTCAGAGATTTCCAAAGTTAAACTCAACAAATTTGTGAAGAAGCAAAAAGTGACACAACACATTTTTCAGGCACAAGAAATGTTGTTTTGTTTTTATTTTGAAGTACTTCATATCCTGTTATAAACCACTGGAAATATATGGTGTGCTAACTGTCACACTACAAAAACAATGAGGAGTCCTGTAGCGCCTTAGAGACTAAAAGATTTATTAGGGCATAAGCTGTTTCCTAATAAATCTGTTAGTCTCTAAGGTGCCACAGGACTCCTCATTGTTTGTGCAGATACAACCCCACATGGCTACCTCTCTGAAATTTGTCGAACCACAGTATTTATCACAGCTCCAGGATTTTAGCTGCTCTAGATGAAGTTCAGAATATCCCCTTCCCATCTCAGTGATGTAGACTAAACAGTCATTAACATTTTGCAAGTTTGAGGGCAGATTTTTGTCATTTACTCAACAATTGTCTGAAAGCCTTGTGAAATCTTCACACACAGTTGTTTAGTAAAACACTAAACTTAAACAAATGAGATTTTACATGGGCATTTTTTCAAGTCAAGGTACCTTATTGGAAATTGTTTTTAAATGACTAACATACATGGGGGGCAAAGGCATAACTTCTTAGAGCAGCTTATATACTCGTATAGCTAAATTTCAAATAAACTAGTATACTGAACAACTAATTTAGCTATCACCATTCAAGAGAGAGATCTTGGAGTCATTGTGGATAGTTCTCTGAAAACATCTGCTCAATGTGCAGCAACAGTCAACAAAGCAAACAGATTGTTAGGAATCATAAAAAAAGAGACAGAGAATAAGGCAGAGAATATCTTATTGCCTCTATATAAATCCATTGTATGCCCACCTCTTGAATACTGCATGCAGATGTGGTCACCTCATCTCAAAAAAGACTTAATGGCATTGAAGAAGGTTCAGAAAAGGGCAACTAAATGATTAGGTGTTTGGAACGGGTGCCATAAGAAGTGATGTAAAAGACTGGAACGTTTCAACTTAGAAAAGAGGAGACTAAGGAAGGATATGATAGAGGTCTATAAATTCATGACCGGCATGGAAAAAGTGAATAAGGAAAAGTTATGTACTTGTTCCCATATCATAAGAACTAGGGGTCACCAAATGAAATTAATAGGTAGCAGGTTTAAAACAAAAGGAAGTTTTTTGTCATGCAGAGCACAGTCAACATGTGGAACTCCTAGCCAGAGGATGTTGTGAAGACAGGACTTTAACAGGTTTCAAAAAAAAAAGTAGTATGTAAATTCATGGAGGTTAGGTCCATCTATACTTATTAGCCAGAATAGGTAGGAATGGTGTCCTTAGACTTTGTTTGTCAGGAGCTGAAAATGGATGACAGGAGAGGGATCATTTGATGATCACCTGTTCTGTTCACTCCCTGTAGGGCATCTAGCACTGGCCACTGTTGTAAGACAGGTTACTGGGCTAGATGGACCTTTGATCTAACCCAGTATGGCTGTTGTTAGGTTCTTATGTTCTTAAACTATAAGAACCCCTTTCTGTATGCCTAGGGGAACTGATCTTCATGTTGCATCATTAAATAATAACATATAAAAGTAATGATTTATTTCAGCTTTCTGCCAAAAGCAACTAAACCATGTATCTTATCGTTATAGTGAACATCTGTTAAGTAGATGAGCAATAGTTTCTAGTTACAAAAATAGATTTAAGTTATATCTGTGCAAATATATAATATCAGGAGTTATCCCCATCTGCCATGTATGCTGGTCATTTTTTTTAAACTTTTCCAAATTAAATAAGCCACAAATACTTGGATTTCTTTTCTCCTCTGTAAATTTCTGCAATATTTTATCTGTTCAAATACATAGATCCATAAATGATTTGAATATCAGTTATGTTGATTATGACTTTATGCAACTGTCACCTATCAGTAGCAATGGTAAGTCTCTGTTTCTAGACAAGTTACAAAAACAACAATAGAAAAAAAAAAGGATATACGCTAATAGATACCTGAGTTTCAGTTCTAGTATATTTCTTAAAATTTCTCAGATTTCTAAACAGGAGGTTTACTATAGAGATGTTTTCTCAGTTTATTGTACATCTAATGTATATAGATAGGGGTATGCAAACCAATTTACGAAGAAAATACATGAAAATGCCAAGGAAATTTGAGTACAACGTCTGGGCATAAAAATATCGAAGTCAGTGGTAGCCAACTGGTAGCCCACAGGCCACATGCAGCCCATCAGCGTTCTACATGTGGCCCACAATAAATGTTTACCATTGCCCATGTGCAGGGTTGCCAGATTCCTCTTGTTCCTGTCCATGAAGGGTTTTTCCCCCATGAAGTGACATGTACTGACTGCACACAATACTGACTGTTTGAGTCATGCGCTCCCTCTGCCTCCAATCTAAACATTGCTATAGTTCAGTCGAAACACCCTACAAATTCTAGATATGCAAGCACATTTAGGTTAGTTCTGCTATCTCAGGGAACCGACTTAGTTAGGACAATCTTTCAGTCCACAGAAATGGAGGGCCACTAATGCAGCCCACTCACTATTCTAGGTTGCCTATCACTAGTCTAGGTGGAACATTTAATGATTGGGGCTACCAGAAAGGGCTGAGTAGGAAAGATAAATGTAATCTTAAATATATGTATCTTAATTTCTGTTGGCAAAGTGGAATTGGGGACAGGAAGCAAAATTAGTTGTGAGCCCTCCTTTCACCTCTCCTGATCTTGGGCTTGGACAGGGGGAGAGTATCAGCATAAGTATGCTTTAGAAATCCCACTGGCACAACACCCCCCCCCTTGTTTTATGAAAATTGGCATATGAATATGCATAACTCAAAGACATTTTAGGCAAAATGCATCATGTAATATATCATTTTTAAAGTTCCAACCCACTGAATGTGTATATCCTATTTTGTGCATGTATTTATTCTTGTATATGAAGTTAAAAATATGGAATATGGGTCTATTATAGTTTTCTGTGTTTATTTTCCCATGATAACTTACTTTGATCTGTTTCCACTTGCAAGCACTTAAGTCCTACTTGTTGTAATTACTAAAAGTACTTTTGTTTATTTCAATCCCAGTGTAAACAATGGTTACCTCAGGGCAGAGGGGAGCAACCACTGTGCATATCTCTTTCTTATTGATAAATTTGATGGACTTTACAAGCTTTCTCTATGTACAATTTTTACACGGGGTAAACCAAATTTATCTGGGGTTTTGGACCCTTTTGAGGGCTAGTTTCCTGGATGTTCAGCTCTCCTTCAGCTGAAATGGTTCAGCGTCTGTGTTGGGGAGAGTGTTGGATGTGATAGCAGACTTCAGTTACTTTAAGGGGTGTTTCAAAGAGGAAAGAGACAGGCTATTCTCCAAGGTGGCAGATAGCAGAACAAGAAGCAATGGTATCAAGCTGCAGTGGAGGAGGTCTATGTTGTATATTAGTAAAAACTACTTCACTAGGAGGGTGGATTGTGTAGGGAGGTGGCAGAATCTCCTCCTTTAGACCAGGCTTGACATAGCCCTAATATATGGTTCTATGATAGACACACAAACTTTGCTACCAAAGGTGACTCTCCAGCTTTTCTTTTAGACTTGTTTTATATAACCTTTGGGTATCTTACTTTCTCTGGGCCAAGTATCTGACCCACTGATTTCTAAGTCATGTCATAATATGTAGGAGGGAATGATGGAAATGAAATGGAAATGGAAAGAGATTGAGAGGCTGAGGTGAAAGGATAGACCTGTCAGTCATCAGCATTGAAGCAATAGTTGAAACTAGTGACACAAACTAGAGAGATCTTAGGCTGAGAAAAGGAGAAGACTTTGGGACAAAGACAGAAAAGCTAATCCTCAAAAAGAAGCACTGAGAGGTCTGACTTGTTAAAAAAAAAAAAAAAAGTTCGTTCTATGGCAGTGCTTCTCAAAGTGGACCATGAAACCACTTGGAGAAACTTGCTAACTGGCTGCTCTCGTGTGTTTATTTTCTGGCTCTGTGGCCACAGAGCCTCACGGCTCCTATTGGCTCCGGTTTGTCATTTGCAGCCAAAGGAAGCTCCCGGAAGCCAGGCCCACGCCACTTCCCATGGATCTCCTTGGCTGCAAATGGTGAACCACAGTCAATGGAACTGCGATGCTCCTTGGTGGTGGAACCAGTAAATAAACACTCTGGAGCAGCCAGTTAGCAGGTTTCTCAAAGTGGTTTCACTGACCACTTTGAGAAACACTGATCTAGCTGGCAAGTGACGATGAGGTAGCCAGTTACGGGAGTGGATGAGGAAAGGAGACAGGGGAAAGAGCTCCTCTTTTCTGTCAGTGACAACACATGGACAGGATTCCATGGTAGTGACATGCTCTTTTCATTGTTACCATATCCCTGTTCTGACATGGACATCTAGAAATAAGCACAACAATTTGAATCAACTATCTCTCCTCCCTGCCAGAATTTCAGTGGCCATTTACTGATTATATTAAATCTGAATTGTACTAAAATAAAATTCAAGTACTGTCCCTTTTTCTTCTCCTTCATGGTTGCAATTTGGGGCAGTATATGGGTCTATTGTTCTCAGACATCCCATGGGTTAAAAATTAAACCTAGAATAGACAGAGAAATAAAGTGAGTCCAGAAAGGAAAAATGGCAGAAGAAGAATGTGAGAGAGACTTTGCGATCTAATCCAAATCCTTTTATAATACATGTCTGTTGCAGATGAGTCATAGAATCAATTTTGTTTGTTCTTTTGCCCTTCATTTAACATTTTTTTCGGAAAGAAAAATGACTTTTTTCAGAAATCCCTACTAAAATATGAAGTTTGCAGACACAATTTCTTCCTAAAAATAATAATAAAAATAAAAACAAAAAAAACAGAGCAGGCACTTTAAACTGTCTTATTAGAAATGAATGGGAAACCATTCGTCATTGTTTGCCACAGCTTATATTTTTCATGCTTGTTCAATGCCTATGATATTCACAAGAAGAAAAATTTAGAATAGGATTATGGCAATTGCTCTCTCCATAAACATCATATCTTACTGAACCATGGAAAATAGGTAATAAGCAATTCCACATAAAGGGACAGGATGTAGATCACTATTGCCTTCACTGTAAAATACATATTGTTTTTCTTTCAAAAAAAGTTATTAATACAAATCTTGATATTACATTTTTAAAACAGTATGGAATTAATCAATTTCAGAACTTGCATGCATTTTAACCAAGCTACTTTTAGCTCTTTTTACAAAATATCAAATGAATTGTGTTCATTTGAACAACACAGTGATTTTTTTTATTTTCTCAATTAATTTATAGCAAAATACCTTTTTGAACTTAAAAATTCTAGCCTGTTTTCTTAAATTACTGACAAAGCAGTTATTGTTCCATCCAAAGAAAGAAAGAAAAAAGAGAGAAACGTTTTCAACCATAATAGACAAAATCTTCACATTATTATACATGTTTCTGACAGTTCCCAGCACTGCTAAACTTTAACTGTGGCAGACAGATAGAGACCATTCTATCATATGTCACTTCCTCTTAGAGCACAGGTGGCAACCTGCGGCCTGTGAGATTCATGCAGCCCACTGAGATTCTATGTGCTGCCCATACACCACCCATCTGCCTCCTTCCCCATACCTCTCTTGCACTGGGGCCCTGCACTTCTCCCTTTCTTTCCAAAAGTTCTGGAGCACTATGAATCAGCTGATTCACAACGTTCAGGCTCTGTGAGGAAGGAGGAGGAGGAGCAGGACAGGGCACAGGGTGGGAAGGGGGCAGGGAAGAGGTCAGGATGGGGTTTGAAGGAAGGAGTGGAGTGGGGGGGGCCTGGAGGAGAGAGTTGAGCAGCCCCTGGCAAAATGAGAAGTGACACATATTTAAAGCAAAGGAACATGTGAGGTGCATGCTGAGTGCACTCAATATTGTTGGAGCCGTGCACTCCTTCCACTTCTTTATGTTACTTTGCCAGCAGTTTAATTAATAATGGATCACTTTGTGTTGGAATGGCATCAGGGGCGGCCCGTGGATGTAGGCAACCTCGGCAGTTGCCTAGGGCACCGCGATTAATGCGGCGCCCAATGATGATGTCATGCCATTGAGGGCTACGGAGGCGGGGGCTCGATTGCACATTCTGCCTAGGGAGCCAGTTGCCAGCAGCTCTCCTCGAGTCGCTCCTGCATGGCATGATAAAGAAGGAAAATCTGGTGCAATGTACTTAATCTTATTCTTGGGGTCATGGTTAGTGCACATGCCCGATTTCAATCTTGCAACCTACTGAGATGGGCCTCTCATTTGGCCCACTCACTAGCCTTGGTTGCCCATCACTGTCTTACAGCTAGATTCTGTTACCTGTACCTCACACTACTGTCTTACTTGTCAAGAAGTCCTGTGGTAGAATGGATACAATCTATTTTGAAGCCAGGATAGTGGAAAAAAAAACAAAACAGATTTAGTGGCAATGATGGATGGTTTCTTGCTGTTGATAGAGGATGAACATCTATTCTGATCCTTCTGGACTCCTCTGAAACATTTAATGCTGTTGACGTGTGAGATACTGCAGTTCCATTTGAGACTGATGATAAGTGTCCAGAGAACTTCAGGAACAGCTCCACATGTGAAAGATCTAGTGATGAAGAAGAAATGTTCCATTACTACTCTTTGGACATTCCCCTCCATCAACAAACTTCTCACCTCTAGAGTTCCACCAATATCAATTCTATTTCTCATCCTATTCCAATCTACATGTAACCTCTGAGAAATATAACATGATGGAGTCACATTCCAGTCGTGTGCAGATGACATCCACTCATGCATATCCTTTGTGGTGTTTGACTACACTATTATTTGCAAGATGTCTCTCTCTGCTTGGATAAAATCATCTCACAGTTGAAGAATTCCTGACTGAATGTCTAAGCAAGAGGATGATGATAGTCATGGGAAGAGGAAAATGAATTGGGTGTGAAGCCACAGTATAATCGTTCATTTAATGTATATACCTATGTTATGTCATTTCAGTCCATAGTTTAGGAGTGCTCCTGAAATCCTTGTTGACACTAACAGGAAAAATCAGTCAGGGGCCACACAAAAGGGGGAAAAAAACTTCACTATTCATCTGCTCCCAAGTGAAAAACAAAAACAACCACCCACCTCTCTCACACACTCAGCATATGCCGTTATCCAGCCCCCTAGGGTGAGAGGATACCGAGTCTCAGAGCTTCCCCCCACAGTTTGATGCTAGATGAGTTAGCCTACATGTGTCTTAAACCTTTTTGGCCCTGTGTCACATGAGCCTTTTCGAGGTCTTTTCCCAGTGCAAGGTACATTTTTGAACATGCCTTCTTTAACATAAACACTTAGCAGTTTGCACACATTTAAAGAGAATACCAGCAATGTAAACATTCTAACGACTCAATTTCCTACATGAGGAGAGAATAAGAGGCAGAACTAACCCTTGTAACTAGATTTTGCTCTCATCAATTAATGCACTAGCAGAAAACATTCAGATACAAAAGTGAGGAAGTCAGTTAAAGAAAAACTATATAGAATAGAATTCCAGTAGACCATCTTTAACATAAATAAAGATGGTCCTTATGTTGATGGGGAGGCTTTTTTATTAGTAACAAGAGATAAAGAAAAAAATAACATTTTATGGTATATATTATACCTGTATTGTACCTTTCTTTTCTCAGTTAAAATCTACAACTGTAGTGTTAATTTGGGGCGGTGGTTGTAAAAAAGAGCGTAAGTGTGCAATTTGGAAAATACACACATGGGAGTTATATATATTACTGTACTTCAGAGATTGTTTCTTTGGGTTATATAAATGTGAAATCAATCTACATGATTAGAAAATCAACATGATCTCCACTTCTAGTTCCTACAGATAATTGAATTTTAGTTTATAGTCTTCTTGTTTTTGGCTGGGGTTTAAATTGTTCTATTTTGTTAGATCAATACAACTATTATAGAAAAATTGATATAGACTGCTAATCCAAATAATGAACAAGAAATTTTATCTCTGTAAAATAGTGCTTTCCCCTCAAGTGTATAAAAACTGGCAAGTCAAAAATCTGAAATTATCATATTTTCTTCCACTAAATGCTACTTTATATGTATGAAGAACACCATCAAATTAAAAATAAGAGTCCTTTGACTCTGAAAGGCACCTCTGTGTGTGTGTGGGGTGGGGGGAGACACATAAAATTCACATCTCAACAAGAGTCCTATGGAGACACTTCTTTTGTGTTTTTATGTATGTTCGTTAGGTTTGCTCATCCCATGTATGGGAAGGGCCATCGTAAATTTTCATAGGTGTGCTCTATTGAAATAATTCAGTAAGAAAGCCTGAACAGAAAGTATCATGGTTTGTATTGCAGTCTCAAAACATTGATAAAGCTATGTTGGTCTCAGCATATTAAAGAGATATGGTGGATGAGGTAATATCTTTTATTTAACCAACATCTGATGCTGAAAGAAACAAGCTTCCAGTCTTATGCCTCCTGAATAGGAGCTCTGGGTAAGCTCAGAAACTTGTCTCTATCACTAACAGAAGCTGGTCCATTAAAAGATATTACCTCATCCACCACTTCTCTCTAGTAGGAAACAAAGACAGATGAAGAGATAACTAACTCTTGGATGCCAACTGATTTGTTATGACTATTTATTATGTTTTTAATTGAGAAGCATCAAGTATTGAGGAAAAGTCTATTTTGAAAATGTTGGTTGTCAGTGAATGGCTTGATTAATTTTATAGTTTATCACAGAGCTATAACAAGGAAATTTGCTTTATCTTGTGGTTGTAACATTTTGTAAAGTCACTTATACATCTTGGTGCACATTCTAAAATGCTAATGTGAATTAATGTTAAGTACTTACTCCTGCTCCTTTTCTTTTTTTATATAACTACAATTGTGGCACTTATCTATCAAATATCTAATTTTTCTGTTTCAACTCCCCATTCCTGCACATTTAAGACCTGAACTATTTTTTCAAGGCTTAAAAAGCTCAGTTAACTCTGAAGTTTGTAAACCTCATGAAAGAGAGGTCTGAATCATTGGTTTGCATGTGAACAGCTTTATAAGATATTTCCTCAGCCTGGAATTTTCATAGGTACCTATAGGAATTAGATGACCAACTCACATTATCTTTTAAAGAGATTTGGGTATGTAAGTCCATTGGGCTCCTTTGAAAATCCAAGAATTAATTATTTGAAACTCTAGCTGTGATACTTTTCTATATCTTGACTAAACTCCCAGTTAAGGTTTGTTATGTACATCAAGCATTTATTGGCCACTGTTGACGGCTTAAATAATTATCTGTATAATCATATAATTATTGGCATCATATAATTATTGGCATCATTTACTTTTATGATGCCTTGATTCTTCTCCACAAATCCTGTATCTGGAAAATCAGCTAAGTAGGCATGAGCAATTTCTACTAAATGGATCTCAGAGGTGTATCCATGTTAGTCTGTAACTTTAAAAACAAGTAGTCCTGTGGCACCTTAGAGTCTAATAAAAATATACAGAATCATCAGATAAATTTGAGTGGAAATAACAGACACCAATATAATATGCAGGTACTACACAGTGGAAGTAGTACCTGTCAATTGTAGGAACCATATTAATGAGGCTAATTAAGTGGGGTGAATGTGTCCCAGTAATAGCCTTTGATGTAAAAATGCAGATGTTAAAGGCAGGAGAAATTGGCTTTGTAATACACCAACCAGTTAATGACTTTATTCAAGCCCAGGGACCTACCCCTGCAACAAACCCCATTGTCAGCCCTTTCCACAAGTGAAATCATCACAGGACCTAATCACATAAGCCACAAAATCAGGGGCTCATTCAACTGCACATCCTCTAAGGTAGACCTAGACAAAATATGGCCTGCGGGCCAGATACGGCCCACCAAGCCACCAGATCCAGCCTGTGGATGCTACAGGGAGCCCCAGGCAGGTTACCTGCTTGCCTCGCTCCACCCATGTACCGCTCAGAAACATGGCTGTGGGGTCATTTTTCTTCAAAAACTGAGAGTCTGGAGGGGAGGTGGAAAGCTTTAGGAGTTGCTCCCACCCCCAGAACTTTCCCATTATCTGGTTTCTTGCCAGAAACTGGCCAATGGGAGCTACCTGTTTCAATAACAGGCAGCCACAAAGCACAAGGGGCTCCAGAACACATGGCTGCATCCTGTGCAGGGGCGAGGCAGGCAGGAAAGGTGATTCAGGAATGAATGCTAGCTGGTAAGATCACAGTCCCTTCCTGCCCTAGCTCACAACCCAAATCCCTGCACCCCTTGCTGTACTCCATTTCCCTGCCCTATGCCAGTACCCCAGTCAGGTGCCACAGGTCACAACTGCTTCTTTCACCCAAACTTCCTCCCTTATCCCAAGCTTCCTTCTACACCCAACCTCCATCCCAGACCCCACACTTCCTCCATTAATATCGTGGAAGAGAGTGGCCCTCGACCACTTTCCAAATTCTTGGAGTGCCCCCCCATCAAAAATTATTACCCATCCTTGCTCTAAGGTGATATATGCCATCAAGTGCCAGCAATGCCCCTCTGTCATGTAAATTGGCCAAACCAGACAGTCTCTGCGACAAAGGATAACAGACACAAATCAGACATCAGAAATGGTAACATACATAAACCTGTACAGGAACATTTTAACCTGCCTGGTTACTCAATTATGGATTTTAAAGTAGCTATTTTTTTAAAGTAGAGAGAGTTTTCAGAATTGGAATTCATCTACAAATTTGACACTATTACCCTGGGCTTGAGTAATAGATACTTATTATGCTGTTACATATGTATCTTGGTTTCTGTTATTTCCATTCCAATTCATTTGATGAAGTGGGTTTTACCCACAGAAGCTCATGATTCTATATAGTTTTTGTTAGTCTCTATGGTGTCACAGGACTACTTGTTGTTACTGAATGAATGTTTTTCTCCCTACATTTTTTTAAATTTTCATATTTGTCCTGGAAACTTTGGTTTTTCATCTGCACATCTCACTGTTATTCTGTAAATATTCAATATATGTCAGTATGTATAATTTCCAGTTCTGTCATGCCTTCCTTACCTCCTCCTCTCTTGTGTAACATTAAACGTGCAGTCTCTGGATACTGATCTATTCACATGAATGGAATATTGACTTTTGAAAGCATGACCCGGGTTAAATCTCTGGGGACAGGAAATTAAGTCCAATCTCTTACCACCACTTCAGAGTAACATCTTTATTATACTAATAACTTTCTACTTCAAAATTAAGTTCATGGCTTAGAAATTTTCATTTTTTTTATTTGCCCAATGAACCCATTGCAGAAAGTCGCAACCCTGCAAATTATAATATGTATAAATGTCTTTTTAGCTTATTTATCTGCAAGAGTGCCTTAGAGGAACTTGTTCAATAGACTTTGAATCCCTAGTAAGCAGCATTTTGAAATAAAATTGCACTGTTGTGGCCTATTCATGTTTTTGGTACTTGTATTCTTTTTCTAAAATAATGGTTGGGATTTTTATTATCTATTTTTATGTTAAGATGATATTGAAAAGAAAATATTGAACACATTAAGATGTTCTTCCCAATGGTCTATATAATGAGTAACATCGCAAACAAAATGTTCAAGAAGCATTAAAAAAGGATTTTTTTTTAAATCTTCAGTTTATTTTGTTTAGAATTTCTAGTATTTAAATGAGATTACTATTAAAGTCAGGATGGAGGAATCACATTGAACGCTCTAGCCTCAGTCATAGGTCGGTTTCAGGGTGACAAAGCTCAATTCCTCTATCATAATTGTGCTTCATCCTTTATCTCAAGTGACAGTTGCTAGGTTAAAATAGTTCACTCTCTGTGCCTATTCAAGCTTGATCTTTTCTGCAATTTTCTTTTAATGATATGGACACTTACCAGTTAGGAACAGACCACTAGTTCATTTAAAATATATCAGTCACCAGCCCTCATACGAATGCTTTTTAGTCACTACTGTAGAAGCTTGGAGCCAAATCCTGAATATTTTACACAAGCAGATAAGTCAACATGTCTCTGAGAATCATGTCTCTAGATCAGGATTATATTGCATTCAGATTAATGTTCTAGGATCTGTATCTCATTGTTTCCCTGAACCATAACGTCCTTACACTTTTAAAGTTTTCAGTTTAGATCCCAAACTTTTGATATACCTTAGGAGTCTGAACAATTTCTGCATTTGACATTTGTGCCAATATGCTTAAAATCAAAAACAGTCTTTCAGATCATAAAAATACTTTCCCCGCTAAAAACAAAACCAAAATATAGTAATGTGTGCATTGCAGCTGAAATGGAGCTAAAAATTTAAGCTGGTATATAGCTTGTCATCTCACTGAATGAAATTTTACCAGTGTTAACCTGATTTCACTGTTTCAAAAGGAAGATGAAGGAAACATATACAGTAGAACAGGAAAATATCATATTATCTATTTGTGCTTCTAAAACATTTTTTTCTCTGTATCATATAATTGAGTACACAGAATAGTATCTTTTTGTCATTGTTATTGGGAATGAATGAGTGGGAGGTTATAGGAACAGAAATATATGGAGGAGCAGCCATGCAAAATGGTTTGGACCAATTAAAATGGAAGAGAATGAAAACTGTTTGAGTCCTCCAAATATTTCTATATAAAATCAAGCAAGAAAGAATCACATATATACATCGTTATAGTACCAGAAACACTGTATCTTCATTTTTCTGTCCAGATATGTATTTATCAAATCTTTTTCCTCACATGGGGTCAATATCCTTTTTATCTCCAGCTTTGAGAACTGTGTATATCTCACTGTAGGTGTACATTCACTTATTCATGTGAGACTGGAGATTTTTCTGACAGGGTTTTTCTGGGTCACTCATAAACCCTGTGCTACCTCAAAGCTCCATGCAAAGGCACAAAATATACAGCAGTAACACCCCTCTCACAGTTCTCCATTTCCATCCAGAGCAGAAAGACAGAATCTGGTGTTTCCTACTTACTGCTGTTTACCAATTGGTACCAATTTTGATCCTATGTTTCCACCATTGCAATCTGATTTTAACCATCTAGATCAAACTTTACTTGTCAGATCTGACATGGTTCCTCAAAATGACAGACTTGAAACATGTGGGCTTCAAGCTCAGTCCGTCTACCGATGGACTACCTCCTCTGAAGGATGAGAGCAGTATGAATCATTTGTGATTAAGAAGATACTCGTTATGCTTATTCTTCTATATGGAGATTCTTGTGTCACAAAAGTGAGGTTGAAACTCTCTTCTTTGGAGCAAACTCTAGAGGTACCATCAGAACCTCAAGAAACAAACTCCAGAGTCCTACTAGTTGACGAGCCAATTTCTTCAAGTGCAGGATGAATCCAATAAATGATGACTAAGACCACTATGAAGTAGACCGTGTGAAGAAAAGTTTCAGCATGGGACTTTAAGATTGCAGCTGACACCAGCAGCTCTGTCGTCGAAACCAAACACAAAAAGGGGCCTCTCAGAAATTCAAGAAGGAGCTCAGTGTCCTTCCATAAAGACAGAGACAGCAAAGCTCCAAGAGAGAAGTCCTCCATGCCTCACCTGGAGTGAACGGCTGCACAGCAGAGGTAGATTGTGATGCTGCAGACTTTACTGACACCAGTGCTCCTCCAGTGTCAGTATTGACATTGGTTTTGAGGGATGAGACTTGGACTTAACCAGGTCCATGTTTGGTAGTAAAACATCTGCTTGTAGAGGTATAGAATCCATATTGAGAACACTTGGTACATGAGCACCATCTGTGGAGACAGATTACTCCTCCTTTCCATTTCCAGGACGTACATTCTCCCTGTCATCAAGCAGCAAACTTTCCCCTCCAAAAGTCTATGATTGATGCTGCCAAGAGACCTTGTAATGGGGCTTATAAGCTCCAAGGGTTGATAAGCAGCTCTGGGCCTAGATAGCCTCACCTACCACACCTACTATGTGTTCTGCTGGAGGCAGACTCCAAAAGGGAGTTGTTCAGCTCAATCAAGGCAGACAGAATAAGAGAACACTCCTGTGCTGTTAGCTCCTGCAGAGTGTGTAGGAGCTTCAGACCTCATTGCCAATCCACCAAAAGCCCTTGGGGAGACTGGAAACAGCAGGACTTGACTGAAGGAGAAGAGCCCTGTTTCTGGGAAAAGCCCCCTGTGAGTCCACAAGCAGGCCCTATTGTATCTTTGGAGAGGCAGAAGCCATGGTAGTAAGTGATCCAAAGAACACCCTTAATAATGACTGCCCCCAGGCCTCATATCTGGCCTACGTATCACAAGGCTCTGGGTGGGAACCTGGTGGAATTGGGATGTCTTGCTGTCCCCTGCTGCCAGTCCCAAAGCTTCTCTTACCACTAGATGATACAGTTGCAGATTTTAGGTACTGGGCAATGCCACCAAAGGCTTTCAACACTAGGCTTTCCTGTTCTCCCAAAAAGTTCATGGACTTCTTCTGAACACCTCAGCCACCATTTTGAATTTGTGTATAATGTTTTTATACAAATGGTAATAAATCACAACACTGGGAAGAGTGGATAAAGCAAAGGATGTGAATGTTTAAAAGACAGGTAGCTATTTTTCTAAAGGAAGTTGTGAAAACAAGAGAATGGGTTTAGGATAAACCAAAATAAGTGAAAGTATGCTGGACCAATGTCCTTTTTCTCTTAAAATGCCTTAAACTCCCAAACCAATCTCTTTCGCTCTACTTTGGTAATATCACTAGTTAACATATATAATCTGTAAATATATTTACATTTTACATTGGCCCACTCTAAGTCTAAGATGGCACACGGTGTAAATTAAGCTTTCCTAAGTAGCTGGGGCAATTTACAGCTAGTGAAGAACCAGCATTGTCATCTCAATGACAATTTGACCTGGATGTCTTTACACAGATAGCATTTAAACAAATCACCGGTGGTTCATGCCACCATAATTGCCTTCTGGGACAAATAGGATTGATTGGTTCCTTGATCAGGAGGTGGTGGTAGATTCTGAAAGTGGCTTTACACAATTTTTTTTTTGCTTTCCCTCCCCCCTGATTGCACTATGACATATATAAGATGCAATCTCTCCTGTTGATAAATGCTAAATAATGCATACTGGAAAACATACTTCCAATGATATGTGTAAAATAAGGGGTCTAAATTAGCTACTACCACTCAAGAAACAGATCTTGGAGTTCTCCGAAAATATCCACTTGCTGTGTACAAGGTAACAGAATGTAGGGAATCACTGAGGCTATGTCTACAATGCCATTTTTTTGCATCAGAAGATATGCAAATTGCGCTCTCATCTCATATCGCAAAAAACCCCTATTGCACAAGATCCTGTAAACCTCATTTTTTGAGGAATAAGGGATCTTGCACAAAAGGGTTTTTTTTCTGACAAATGCCCCCGTCTATACAGGGCTTTTTAGCGGCATAACCTCTTCCGCAAAAACTATCGGCAGAAGATATGCAAATAAGAGTACAATTTGCATATCTTCTGCCACAAAAAAGGAAGTGTAGATATAGCCTGAAAAAGGGATAGATCATAAGACAGAAAACACTTTACTGCCTCTATCTAAATTCATGATATGCCCGCATTTTAAATACTGTAAATGTTAAAAATCTTAAATATATATATTTTGGAATTTTTTGAGAAAAAGGCAACAAAAATGACTGAGGGTATGGAAAACATACTTCCAATGATATGTGTAAAATAAAGAGTCTAAATTAGCTACTACCACTCAAGAAACAGATCTTGGAGTTCTCTGAAAACATCTCCGTATGAGGAGAGATTAATAAGACTGGTATTTTTTCAGCTTGGAAAAGAGACAACTAAGGGGGTGATATGATAGAAGTCTACAAAATCATGACTGGTGTGGAGAAAGTAAATAACTAAGTCATAACAATAGAACTAGGGGTCACCAAATGAAAGTAATAGACAGTGAGTTTAGAACAAAAGGAAGTATTTCTTCAAACAACACACAGTCAGCCTGTGGAAATCTGTCAGAAGATATTGTGAAAGCCAAGACTGTAATAGGGTTCAAAAAAGAACTAGATAAATTCATGGAGGATATGTCTATCAATGGCTATTACACAGGATGGACATGGATTGTTTTAATTATCACTTATTGCCCCCCTTGCCCTAGCCTCTCTTCGCCAGGAGCTGGGAATGCGTGGTGGGATGGATCACTAGATTTCCTTTTCTGTTCATTCTTTCTGAAGCACTTGGCATTGATCACTGTTGGAAGACAGGACATTGGGCAGATAGACCTTTGGTCTGACGCAGTATGGACATTCTTATGCACATGCCAATTGTGGCTCTGTATTTGTTAAAAACAATACTAACAGTTTTATTTAACCTATTTCTCTAATTTCCTCCTTCTCCTAATAGCTAATAATGGTAAATGACATCTCTAATTTTAGTCTTTTTCACTGGAACTTCAGTTCTCAGACTCTCCTTTCCTTCATTTATCAACTTATGCTATAAAACAGTGAACATTTCTTCTTGCAGTTAGGCCATGAATGAACTGTGGCTATAACTGCCAACTGACAATTTCTTGGAATAGCCTTTAGCATTGTTTGCAAACTAAGCCATCCTGGTCAGTCAGACACAAGACCAAGAAAGTCTTGATAACTGTTCTACAAGCATACAAAATAATTTATTGACTCATCAGAACCATTAATGGGAAACCATTCTTTATGGAAGAATTTTTTAACCATTCACCTTCATTATTTCTTTCTCTTTAGTTCTTGGGCATTTCTTTAGACATCCAGACCATTATTTCCTTTATTAAGAGAATTCTCTGGTTAGGAAACTGTCAGATTGATAGACATTCTCTTACTAGCCACTGCCTAGTCACATAAGTGGTTAATTTAGTGCCAATTTTTCACACTCACTGCAGATATTTCTCAATCTTGATCTGGAGGAGATAGGAGGATAATTCAATGTCCTTGTTTACATTCTCTTATGGTCACTGGGGCCAATTAGTGACAGGTGTAGTCATAGAAGGTTTATTTATTAGGATATGTCTACACTATGGGATAAAGTCAAATGTTAATTGCATAGCTGAAGTCAAAGTAACTTAACTCGGCTTTTGGTGATGTCTATGCTGCAGGAAGTTGAAGGAAAAACATTCTTCCTTCAATTTCCCTTACTCCTTGTACCCCTCTCACTTCAAATTAGCTGCCTTAACTAGACCAGTATTTTGAACCCTGGAAGACTGACAGCAACAACTTCAATCTTCCTCTGTAGTGTAGACGTATCCTTAGTTTTCTCCAGTAATTGTTGTATTGTTGAAAGATGCTTAGAATTCTAATCCCGGCTCTGAACTACCTTGTTTTCTGATCTTGTATATGTCACCTTATATTGCTGTCTTATCTTCATCATACATAACATGAGGATAATAATAAAAGCCTTGTGAAGACTCCTTCGTTAATGTATATTCAGTGCTATGATGATGTGAAGACCTAAATGAGGGCTCAATATCATTGCTAAATGCACTGAGATCATCAACTAATGTCATATTTGCCATTAGATAAGAACAGCCAGACTGTTCCAAATTTTTTAATTCTTAGGAACTATTGAGAACTTGTTGGGACTGTTCTCTCCAGTCTTTTCTTTATCCAATACATCATCCATTTTTGTTTCAAACTTTCTTCTTGCATTTTTCATTCCGTTACCTTTTATCTAAAAACTCATGTGTGTGCACTGGGAATAGCTCAGAGCCACTCTCATCCAGGAACAACTCTGGGAGCAGTCCTTGAGCTCCATAATTTGTAATGGACAGATACTTGTGACTACATTTTTCATCAAGTGCAGCAAAATCCTGCATATCAGGCCAGCTCAGCTTGCTGGTTGGAGGAATGCAGGGGAAGCAGATGACAATACCTTGCCTGCTCCACACTGGAACATTTTAGGTGTGTATTCCACTATGTAAGAGGGAACAGTGACTTCAATAGAATATGTGGTGAGTGCAGAGATTGCATTTGTGCTTGACCATTATGTGGGGTTCAAGAGAAGATAGTGATGAGTGCAGCATAAAAACACAGTTAAGAAACCTTCCTGTTCCTCCACCTCAGCTATGCAGACCTATAGCAGCTTGGGCCTAAAAAGGTGTGTGTATCATGTAAAAGCGCTTACAGATTTTTGGAGAGGAAATAGGCAGATAGATTTCAAATCTTTGCTGCAGTGTATATTTAGTTTGTTAGGAATCCATTTGATTACTGTCAGTTGCAGATATATTAGATTATTGCACTCAAATGCTATATAACTCAGCATTTACATCCCATGTTGCATTGCCTCATGCTCCTCTTGGAGATTGCCATAGGACCGTGGGTGAGGAAAACAAATCATGTCCTCCTCTTCCTCCCCACTCAACAATGTCCAGCCAAGGAGGGAAAGGGAACTATTCGGTCTGAGGGAAACTTTCCTCCGTTCTCCACAGACAACCCACTCTGCAAACTTCTGAGCATTTCTTGAACTCCCAAGCTTTGGAAAAACAAGTCTCACTAGCAGCTGGCAGCCAGCAGAAACTGTATAGTCCTTGTGTTGGGAAGGCATGATACCTGCAAAGAGGCTCCCAGGAAATAGATCAGTTATTTCATATCCTGACTGGATCCTTGCTCCCTTCATCCTATCTGAAGGATGTGGGAGTGGGTGGGAGTGAAACACAGCAGTCTGGTGAGGTGGGAGGGAGTTGGTGGAGTGGGGGAGCTCCTGCCACCTGTCCAGACACAGCTTATATTTGTTCCCTCACTTTATTCCCACTCAGAAGCTTGAAACAGGTATACAACTCCACTATGTGAGGAAAGAAGGGCACATAGGGGGAGATAGGTACAGGGCACCATTTTGATGAGTTGACACTGTGACATGTGAAAGATAAGTACATGGGGAGGGCATCTTGGAAGGAAAAAAAAGAGGTAGAAGAGGGCCTTGGGTGGAATAGTGAAGGGAAGACACAGAATAAGGGGACTTATGAATGGACACTAGGCAAAGACTTGGGGAGGCAAACACTAGATGGGCACCTGAAGGGAGAGCTGGAAGAGGCAGAGGAAGATGAGGTACTTTAAAGGTTCAGGGGCAATGTCAGATCTATGTAGGAGGTCTTAGTGGGAAGGAACAATATGAGGGGGATCTGGGGAAAGGGCAGAGGGATACATGCAGAAAGATGGATGATTGAGACTTTTAGGGAATAGAGGAGGAGAGAATTCAGGCTTTGAGAGAGGAAAAGAGAGAAGGAAGGGAGTTTGTGAGGACTGAGAAGGAGTAACTGAGGGATATATGGAAATTTATTTTTCTGGAGTTTTGTCATTTCTATTGGTGTGTGATGCGGTGATGGGAATGGTCCCCAGATAACAGTAGTGACGGATGGCAGAACAAGGAGCAATGGTCTCAAGTTAAAGTGGGGGAGGTCTAGGTTGGATATTAGGAAAAACTATTTCACTAGGAGGGTGGTGAAGTACTGGAATGGGTTACCTAGGGAGGTGGTGGAATCTCCATCCCTAGAGCTTTTAAGTCTCAGCTTCACAAAGCCCTGGCTGGGTTGATTTAGTTGGGATTGGTCCTACCTTGGACAAGGGGCTGGATTTGATGACCTCCTGAGGTCTCTTCCAGCTCTATGATTCTATAATTAATACCTGTGAAAGAGATTTCATTTACCAAAAAATACAAACTGAAATCTATTCCACTTTTTAACATTTCAAACTGCATTTAGAGTACATATTATGCTAGAAAGAAGCCTTCTCTTCTCTAGTCTGAGTTGAGCCACTCAAACTTGGAGAGGGGGAAATTAGTAATTCAGTACTGCAAAGCTGCCACTTGCTGCTTGGCTTTGTTGAGTGCATTGCAGAATGCAAACCCTCCTTGTAAAATGGGCCATTTTTATGTGCAGAGTGAATCTAACAGACTGACTTAATCTTCACTTAATGTCATGCCATTCCAGACAAAAAAGCAGGTGAATGATGGGCATAAGATAGCTAAGAGTTTAACTCAGATATTCAGTTCTTTCCATTGGATTATCGAGGAAGAAACAGACTTGACACTCACTTCTTATGCTTTTGCATTTAATATTTTGTTCTGTAGAAACACCTATAACTATGGCAAAGACAAGCATGTGATTGATAGTGTGTGCAAACTTGGCACAAAATACACAAGACTAAGCAGTACTTTTCCTTTTGTTTATCTATTGTCAAAGCTGCTTACTCAGAAATGCCTGGTTCGGTCAGTCCTAATTGGTTTCATTACCATATTTGTCAAGAGTTGCCATTCTCCTTCCTGAGTAAAACTTCTCACTGCTACTAGCTGAGTTTACTTGGGATATACTCACTATTAAAGGCTTTTCCAGTTGAAAGTCACTGAAAAATATTAGAATTATGAACAGAGAGTAGCTCCTTCTGGACAGATGGAAAGGTGATGTTACAAAAGATGATGATGTTACAAAAGCTCTGTATCACAGAAACAGTGAATGATTGTTGGATATGAATGTTACAGCTACATATACCAGCGGTCCCCAACCTTTTTAAGCATACGATCATTTTTTGAATTTAAATGCAATCCAGGATCTACCTCAAAACCAAAACACCCTTGCCCCACCTCCTTCCTGCCCCTTCTCCGAGGCCCCGCCCCTGCTCACTCCATCCTCCGTCCTCACTCACTTTTATCAGCCTGGGGGCAGGGGTTTGGGGTGCAGGAGGGATTCAGGACTGGGGCCGGGGTTCGGAGTGTGGGCTCTAGCTGGGCACTGCTTACCACAGGTGGCTCCTGGGTGGTGGTCCAGGGGTCTGAGGCAGGCTCACCCCTACCCTGGCCCTGCACCACTCCCAAAAACAGCCAGCAAACTCTCTCCATCCCTGCCTCCCTCTCCCCGTGGAGATGAGGTACAGGGTGGAGGGAGGGGCACCCTGACATCAGTGCCTCCCTTCCTCTTCTTCCCATGCCCTGCACAGCAAGCTGAAGGCTCCCAGGAGTGAGGGGCACCTCGAAGGCAGAGGGCAGGAGCAGTACGGCAGTGCTGAGAGAGGCAGTTGAAGTGCTGGCACTTGATAGCCTCTTGGCCAGACCAGTCAGGATCCTCTGTCAAAGGTTCCAAGATCTACCGGTAGATCCCAATCTACTGGTTGGTGACCATTGACTTATACTATAAAGTACAGTCTTGATTATCCAGAGAAGAATCTCTCCTGCAGTGAGGCCCCTTTGTACAGTGCAAAGGAGATTAAAAAAAAACAAGCTTGTTTTCCTGGTATGACAGAGGTTCTGTTCGGCATAGAGCCAGCTAGGCCTGACTGTTGCTATACTTCATAGATCCCCTTGAGGCCACAGCCAACTGGCATAGTTTACGACAACCCTGAATCCTCTTTAACATTTGCCAGACACAAAGTGGATGCAAGTTGGGGATCCTTTTATTACAACAGAGAAACTCCTTAACAAAATCCAGAAGATAACTTAAGTGCCAGTTTTTAAACATAGCTGGAAAATATGGTACCTTTCCGTCAACTAACTAGCAGCAGAAGACCAGTATGGACTATTTCACAGCAGATACTGTTACGTAGCAAAATGTAAATGAGGAGATCCTTCCATAAAAAACTCCTCCTGCATCATTCAGATCAATGTTGTCTGACTTTGAGTTGCGACACACATTGTTGTGCAATCTGAATCATTCAACCATTTCAGATGATAAGCGGTAAAAATGACCTATACATCTGTTATATTCTCCTTTACATTTTGTATTTTGAAGTTTTTTCCATTTTATTGTACCATTTATTCATTTGTTAACACTAAGAGTCTCCTAATCACATTCAGAATGCATGGAGTTGCATGCATACATTTATACAATAGATAGTCTTTTGGTTAATGGCTTATTTAACAAACCTTCACTACAGGTTTTCTCCTAGGAAGTCTTCCCTTTCTTTCGTGTGTGTGTGTGTGTGTGTGTGTGTGTGTGTGTGTGAGTGCGCACGTGCAAAAAAGCGATCACCTAGTGTGTCAGCCACTTTGATATGAAAGGGTTTTATTTTTGCTCCTTTATAATTGTATTTATTTATTTTTAAATTTGGAAATGTTTTGCTATTAAGTGTTAACGTGCTTTCAGGTACAATGTGTGGGGAAAATATGAAACTCATATATATGTTTATCTTAAAGTTAAGAATATAAATTCAACTTATTTTATTGAATTTATTTTGGTGGTCAAAGACAATCTCACTCAGAACTGATTTTGTATGTGATTATTATTTAAAATAGGTGTATATAATTTTAAAAATAGTTAAGGCTATGTCTGTGTATGAAATTCAGAAGTCTGTATAAAACAAAACATAGAGACTGTTTTGAGCCTGAGACTTAAATAGCTTCTCAAATAAATGAAACACATGTGCTGCAGTTCAGCAACAAGGAGGGTGAGGTAATATCTTTTATTGGACCAGTTTCTGTTGGTATAGAGAGAAGTTTTCAAGATACACAGAACTCTTCTTCCAAAAGGAGACCTCTGTGCAGCTTGAAAGATTGTCTTTTTCACTGAGAAGATCATCAGATAAAATATATTACCTCACTCACCTTGTCTTTACATGAGAGAGAGAGACACTTGTTATATGTTAGTTATTCTTCAGTACACTTCTTTGTAACTATAAAACATATTTTTATTATCTTGAGTTTGTTTTCCCATTATTAATGGGGTTACTAATTGTTCTGAATAAAAGTGTTAAGAATAGATGGAGCTTAACCATTGTTTGTACCCCTACCCAAATCTCTCTTTTTCAGATGCACGTGTACAGCAGGCTGGACAGGGCCACAATGCAGTCAAGATATAAATGAATGTGATTCCTATCCGTGTTTAAATGGAGCTACCTGCAAGGAGTCTGCATTCCAGGGACAGTTTCTATGTATTTGTCCTCCATTTTATACTGGTGACTTTTGCCAGCAACATTACAATCCCTGTGACCTTCCCTACAATCCATGTATAAACAACTCAACATGCTTGGCTCAAGTTGATGGGAATCCATTATGTGTTTGTGAAAAAGGTAAGATTTGGGATAGTTTGCAACTACTTTCTAATTGTCAATAGCTGATATTAGGCATCCAGTTGAATCACAAAATACATTGCAACTGTGTCTTAAATTTAAATATATATTTTGCAAAATAATAATTTTTAGTCCCTTCAAGCTAAGGATTTCAAAGCACTTTTAACAAATTATGCTTCATAAACACCTCTGAAACAGGCTGAGATTTGTCATAGAGTGGTGATTTGAACTACTACTGCTTTATTATAATAAATATATGTTATTTGTACCACATTATTTTAAGAATCTCCACCGAGGATTACAGACTCATTGTCTTTAGTCCTGTACAAACACAGAGATAGACATGGTCCTTGCTCTGAGGAGCTGACAGCCTAAATAGACAAGGCAGACAAATAGAAATAAACCAATAAACACAACTGCAAATTGTTAATTGTTCAAAATTTGAGGCCAGACTGTGTGTAATCCCTGCCTAGCAACACATAGGAAAACTGCCCCAGTAAAAGTCTGTGGCCTATGGGAGCTGTTTGCTCTTGCTTCTTCCCACTTTGAAGAAGAATTGAGAAGAATCTTGAACATAGAGTTGGTGTCCCTTCATACAAGTATGTGAATAAGGGCTGGTATTTCAGGAGACTAGCCTAACACTTAGAGTAGACTGTGCCCCAGTCCTCATGCACAGTCACTAGCTCTGCAATAGGCACTGATTTTTTAATTATTATTATTTTTAAAGCTGGGAATGGGCAATGGGATGGATCACTTGAAAATTACTTGTTCTGTTAATTTGTTCTGGAGCACCTGTCATCAGGCCAGATGATAGGCTAGATGGTCCTTTGGTCTTACCCAGGATGGTCATTCTTATGTTCTGGGATGTGGCTTGAAAATCACAGTATAGGTCCTGAAGTACAACACTAAGTGGGATGGAACATATTTACAATTTAACAGCAGAAAACATATCTGCACAGTTTAGGATTGGGACTAAGGTGTATACACTGAGCACTTAAAAATGCAGTGGAAATTCCATATGCAGAATTTAATTACTTCATCTGGAATTTACCCAACACTATGAAGTCAATGTGTCCACTCATATAAATGTTGAACACCTTGGTTTCAATGTCACAAGCACAGTAGTATTATCCTCTTCATTGCTAATATATGCATTGAATCTCTGAGGTTCAAAGGGTGGATATAGTGCTCAGAAGTATTAATATATATTTTTCTCATCTGGTAAGGCTTACCATGACTGCTGAACAAAAAGAGGCTCGTTAATTGTAGAAGTACTGAATTCTTCACTGAATGAAAGATTAACATTGAATGCCATGCTGACAGCAGAAAATGGCTTTAGATACAAGTTTTTGACTTTGAGGCTTTTCTTTATAAAGAAGTCTTCATAAAGAAAAACAGATAATAAAGTTCTATACCTTTTTTTTAATGTTTATTGCTGAAAAAAAGTCTTGTGTCTGGAACATCCTGCATTAATTTTAAGCACACTAAAGTTATTAGTTTGTGAAAATTAAAGTTAGTGAAAATTTCCATTATATTTAAAACTGATATGCATATGTGCTGGGAGGTAGTAGCAGAGCTAGGTGAGGGGAGTGGGGCAGGCATGGTGGCTCTGGGAGTGGGACTAGTGCTGGGGGACTTTATGGGTGAGGGATCCAAGAGGCAGAGGGGAGGGGGAAGGAGGCTGACACTGAGGGGCACTGTAACATCCAGGACAGAGAGCTGGCTCTGGGGGTCGGGTAAGTAGTGAAGGGGGTCAGGGCTGGCACTGGGGATAGAGTAATATTGGGGATTTGGGGCTGGCACAGGGGAGCCTGAGGGATTGGGTGCAGTGGGGCTCTGGCACTGAGGCATTCGGGGCAGGGCAACTGGCACAAGGAGTGAGAGGCTGCCAGTGGGGTGGTTGGGTGCAGACGACTCTGGGGTCAGTGGCTGGCACTGAGGGAGTAGTGGAGGGGCTAGGTGCTCTAGGGGTTAGGGCTGGCACTGGGAGCTCTGGGGAATGGGGCTTTTTATACCATGGACTGGTGCATAAAACATGGACTGACAAATAAAATCCATTAATCTCTTAATTTTTTATATTATTTGTTCTTTGTATCCAAAATCTGCTAAAATCAAGTGGAAAGGGTCTCTCATACTTATTCACATTGAATATGATGATTTCCTGACAAGAGCTGTTCTGGAAATTCTCAACAAGATTCTGACTGCAATCCCTAGTTGGCAGGCAACAGCATGTGTCATTTGCTCTTTGCTATTGATTAGATACATATTTTTATTTGGAAATTCAGAAGGTTGGTTTAAATTCAGAAGGATAGTTCAGTTTGTCTTCAGAAAAGACAGCCAGGCATGTGTGAGGTTTTGTATTTTAAAAATCTTTGCTTTGGAATGTGGAAAAGATACTTTGTAAAGTGTTGTCCTGAAGAGCTACATTTGATCATGTACACGTGCAATTGATTTACAATTTGGATCTAAAGCCTGACTGCTTTGCACAAGCCGAGCACCAAGTTGTTACATTTAAATGTGCCTATTACTTTAGTACACACACTACTCCAGAACATCGTTGTTACAATACATCAAGATGCATATTTCCAGGCTTGGTACCACTTTACAAAATAATGAATCCATTTTGTAATTTACTTGAATGAAATATATTCACAACAGAAGACACAAATTAGGCTTAACAGTATAATATGTTTTGTAACATGTATTGATCAAATTCTTTTTAGAGACTGCAAATTCCTTTGCAACTGATAACAATAATTTATATTAGTTTAAAATATGTTAATTCAGGTTCTTTTCCCCCACTCCCTTAGAAAATATTAAATAATTTGTAACACTATATCCATACATTGTTCTGAATTTAAATGCTCTATAGGACCATAGTTATTTGTGACTCTAATTGTTAGTTTGGAGTACTGAAACAGTTGTATAAAGTGTCCAAATATATTACATTATCCTTTAAAATGAGACACAAGAATATGTATAAGAGAGAAAAAAAAGGCAGGCATATCAATATCATATTCCAATAATTGGTCACAGGTTGATGCCTTTCTAATGCTCCTCATAGGAGAAATAATTTACATGCAATATTTTATTTAGAATATTCTGGTATATTTTAAAGAAAAAACAATATGGCATTTGAACCCTTCTGATTATAAGAGAAATATAGGTATAACATTGTGCTGCTCTATTTTCATAATTTTCTCAGGGAACATTTGCCAGGAGTGAATAAAAAAGTCTTATTGCCATGAGCTCTGTGATTCAGACATGTACTGTGCTGACTTCATAAATTAAACATATATAGTAACATAGAGGCATAGAAATTATATCTGGAATAAAGTAGAGTAGAGATGCCTATAGCTTTCAGCTTCCACTTTAAATGTAAGAACCACTTTTAGACTTGGGTTAAAGCTGAAAGTTGTAGCTGAACTTTACAATACATGTACCATCCAGTGTGGAAAAAAATCCCCACAAACCCCCTAAATCATCTAAATCATTATATAAAAAAAAAAAAAAAAGTACAGGAAAAAAGTCAAAAGTCTCTCTCTCTCTCTTTATGTACATGTCAATATATACGGTTAAAAAAATCAAATTGCCTTTTATCTTATCTCCTTCACTTTTGATATTTAATGGCCAAAGTTATGTATTCCAATGGTCCCAGTGATATCTTGTAATAAAGCCTATGTGTTTTTGTGTTGTGCAGCTTAATTAGCAAAGTAACGTAAGTGCAGTACGCACTCTACATTGACTTGGTTTGATGATGGCTATGCTTAACTATGGGTTGGAGAACAGAGGGATCATTGTGGTGGAATCTGAGGCCATGTCTACACTACAAAGAAAAGTCAGAAAAAGATACAAAAATTGCTAACTGCTTTTCGTCCGAAAGACGCTTTTCCGACATTTCGCCCGTCTACATGGGGCCAAATGTCAGGAAAAAAACCCTCTTTCGGAACATCCCTTCTTCCTCATAGAATGAGGTTTACAGGGATGCCGAAAAAAGCAGACACATTCCTTCGGTATCCCAGAAAAGCTCTGTAGTCTAGATGTATCCTGAGCCTAAATGCAGTGTTATATGTGCAATGCCCAATCTGGAGTTAGTATAGAAATGATTGCAAAACATCCTCACCAAGTGGGCAAGTCTGAAGGGAGCAAGGTTTAGATAATTCACTCCATTTTTATTTTTATGTATATCCTTTACAACTAGCTATAGTGCTTAAAGACCCAGCTGTCTTCAGAAACTAAGGCTATGTCTAGACTGTAGAGTCCAGGGAACTTGTCCACTTTTTCAAAACAGTTTCTGAAAAAGTGGACACGTTCTTTTGGCATCCCTCTATTCTACTCTGTGAGAGGAATCAGATGTTCTGAAAGAGGAAGGTTTTCTGAAATTTGGCCTCGTGTAGACAGGCCAAATTTCGGAAAAGCGTCTTCTGAAAAAAGAAGAAAAAGATACGCAAATTGTAAAATAGATATGCAAAAAAGATTCGTATCTTTTTCTGAAAAAAACCTGCAGTCTAGCTGTAGCCTATGAAAGATGCATATAGAAATACCAGAGATGAAAATGAAAACTTTGCGTAAAATAATTTGTTAGTGGTTTCAGAAAATTCACTTGAGGTGCAATCCACATAGCTTGTATTTTTGGGATGCAGTCAAATATAAAGTATCTCCACATGTTGTGGTTACATCTGTGAGTTATTTAAAGTGTTATACATTTTTACTTTCTTTTTCTGAGTACTCCTTTTCACCAAAGTCTCATTTCCCTAGTCCATTGACATAGGATGCTAGTCTGTAACAGTACTCAGTCTCAGAAATGTCAAACATAATAAATAAAGGAAAATCACAAAAGAGTAATTTGGCCACAGATACTCCTATAGGTCACAGTCTCACAGGTTCTGAATGTTCTTCATCAGAACATCAACCAAAACCTGAGATAAAAAGACAAGCTGCCACCTCTTCTGTTGCTGCTCATTGTCACCGGGGTATCACGTATCAAAAGAAAAACTCCTGAAGAACAACGTATTGTCTTTGGCTGCTGGCTACCTGATATAACCAATCACTCTATTGAACAAAAATATTAAACTGTTAAGGTGAGCGTCACTTTCTAGTATTTTCATTTTTTTTTCACTAGCAAACTATAGTGAAATAATAGAAAAGGGCTCAAACAACAAAATTCAGCTTTTCATCTAGGTTTCCTTCACCCAAAAATTCAAGAGTATTTGGATCCAGGGACAGTTCCATATCATTCCAAACTCTATAGAACTCTCAATATTTTGGAGGCTACTTTAATTATGTTGTTTTTGTTATATGACAAATTGTGAATCTTATTTCAAGTTTAGGGTGCTGTGTAGATGCACCTTAGTATTGATAGCAGATGATATTTAGTCAGGGTTGCTAAGTTTGGTTCATATTTTCACCATAGACTCCAATCTGTTTCCCTGGACAAGCCAATTAACCTACTATGGCTCAGGTTAACAATCTACAATAATCTGTAATTTACTGTACCTTCCTTTGAGGGGCAAACTGTTAATACAGTACACTTCCGATAATCCGGAACCTTTGGGACCTAGGTGGTGCCGGATTATTGGATATGCCGGACTATCAGGAGGTATTATAAGTTGGTTACAGTATATATTGTATATAAAATGTTTTAAACCCTTTTTATTGTAGCACAAGCACTGTCCAGTGTCACACAATGCCAGTGGCAGACTGACTTAGTCCTGTCTGGGATCGCTCGGTTCAGCTGCTGCCGCTGCTGCCTTATGACTTGTTTTTTTGCCGAAGCTTACTCACTATGCTCTTGCCATTTTGATGCCAGACTATCACAAGTGCCATACAATTGGATGCCAGACTACTGGAGTTTTACTGTATTTGTAAATTGCCTTGATTGTATGTGTGAGAAGTGCTACATAACAACTTTATCCATAACCCCTCAAATCATGGAAAGATTGTCATGGGCTTCATTGGGCTTTGGATGAGGCCCTAATTGCAGAAAGTTTGGTTATGACTACTAGAGGAAACATTTCAGCATCAGTCATTATCGAGTTTGTGAGTTTTTATCTCCATCTGTATAATTTTAGCACAGTTTTATGTTTAACATAATTGTTGTTTTATGCTAAAATGTAAGATGTAGTATATGTTACAGTAAATTGAACTTTCTAGTGAATCACTCCTTATATATTCTCTTTCCCCCTTTTTCATTAGTTTGGAAAATAATTGTCGTGTATTACGATGTGCTTAAATGGGTGACTTATTATGCAGATAAGAATCATAATGAATTGCTTTCTTCAATGCATTTGAATATTGAAACCAATTAAACATTTTTCTCATCTGTTGAATGGTTTGAATAAAAGTGATCTTTGCAAATTCACTTACATATTAGAATGTATTCATCACAGAGCTGTTTTTGCATTTAGAGATATTCCCACATTTACTGATAAAGCATTTTCAAAGCCTTAAAACTGTCTTAATTTCCCCAAAAGATTTAGCAAGGTACTCATTTCTTGCATCTAACCCTGTCTATCTTGTGCTTTAAAATATGATTAGACTTGTATTCTCTGTGGGAAATACTGCCTGTTAAGTCTGAGGGATAAGAAATGCTAGGGGGTTACAAGTTCCATTAAGACAGAATTCACTTGGGTCTTTGTTATCACTGATCCTGACATTCACACTGTGTAGTGGAGATTGCTGATCCATACCCATATCATTTATATTTCAGGATTCGAAGGTGCTTACTGTGAAATTGACAGCAATGAGTGTATCTCCCATCCATGCCAGAACCAAGGTCACTGTGTAGATGAGGTTAACAGTTACAGGTGAGAATAATTGTTCAAGCTACAGGGCCACCAGCTATGATGTAGAGCAAGTTAGCACTCAATTTGCCATTCTTTTGGGGTTTTTTTAATATTAATGTTCTAATACTGTAACTAGATTTTTTTAAAATTGTATATTCTGAGCCTTTATATTGTCAAGTGTTTCCAAAACTCAGTTATTTTTCTGTTTATTATAGTGGCTCACACATCATAATGGACAAAAATCTTATTTTTTATTGTCTATATTATACTTACATTAAAGCAAATTTTTCTGTGCATTTAATTGACATCTTATTTGCCAGGTGCTCCTGCAGACCTGGATTTTCTGGGACACAATGTGAAGTGGAGATTAATGAATGTTTATCAAGACCCTGCCAAAACAATGGAACCTGTCTTGATCTTATAAACAGGTTAGTAGCTGGAGCTGAGTTAAAAGAATTCAGAAACTTTCTTATGAGAAAACTCTAACCATTGGCTTTACTGGTATTCACAGTGCCTGTTTGCAAACATTTAGGGAAGCACAATTTTGTTTTCAGGGACGTTTACAGGAAACAAAGGAGTCATGTCTATTACAGGAATGGTTACAATAGAAGGACTTGCAGAAACTTTGGTAAGATCTCTGAAAATTGCACAAGAGATTTCTTGTACAGCTACAAATAACAAGCCGTCTTGTAAAAATCATGACTAGTTTGTGCCATAGCACTGATAGGGAAGTATAACATCTATATAAATAGAGAGATCATTTGAACACAGAAAAAAACTTTAGTTTAATGAAATCTATGGCATCTGTTCACAGATCAGAAATAACTCCATGTCATTTAGCCGGATGGCCCCACTGTACCTAGGTAAATAGTCAGAGAAACCAATTTTTACAAAATTAATAGGCTAGTTTGTTTTCACAAACTATTTTATTGAACAAATGTGGTTATGGAACAGATTGGTAAAGATCATAACTTGGATGTAGACAATTTTCAAATAGATGTGGGCTAATTGAGTGTATTTATCAAATTATTCATAATGATTAATTTGGTTAGTTCATTGAATTAGTAACATTTAGGCAAAGTTTTACTTATCTTTGTATTGATTCTGGAGTCTTCCCTTTCTCTTTCACTCTTTTTGCAAAATCAAAGCCTATTGCAGGAAACAGGTGTTCTGTGGAAGGGTGTGTTCTTGTGCTCTCTCTCTTTCTCACTTTCCCCCTTCCTGGAGAAACTGATGATTTCTGTATTGGGTTTGTGATTAAATCTTCTGCACTTCTCCTATTGTCAGGGAACTTAGGTGGCGGTGATAAAGTTTGGGTAGATATGCTTCTCCTAGGGCATACAACAAGATCCTGAGTTAAAAGGATGTAAATATAACTAATCGGATCATCCATTTTGCAACTTCTGGGCCACGGGGGAGAAAAAGAAATTGGTTATATTTGTAATTTTACTCTACACTGAATGCAAATAGTTGCACCAAATCAATCAAATTTTTATGCTGAGATGCAGTTATAGTGATATCTCTATATTCTCTGCCTTCACTTGATGAACTTTTCTCCTATAAACCTTCTGTAAAAATAATATTTAAATGAGAGAGAAAAAAATAATATGTTTGTATTTGAATCCAAGAAACTATGCAATGAAGACACATAACAAAATAACCTAGCCATTATGTTGTTCCTCTTAGCTTCAGCTACATTTATTGCACACAATTTCTCCACTAATTTAAAATCTGTAAATCATTCTGTTTACTTCAGAGATATGGAAATGAGAAGAGTCTAATACATGTTCGGTGAGAAGGGATCACTACTTGACCCCTAAACATCTGGAAAGATTCACTATGTTTTAACAGATTACACCATTTGCTTCTATTGATTTATCTTTTATTTTTCTCTCCTTTTCCCCAAGGTTCCTCTGTAACTGTGCACCTTGGTTCTATGGGCCTCTTTGTGAGTTGGATGTAAATGAGTGTGAAACTTTGCCTTGTCTGCATGGAGGTAGTTGCTATAATAAACCTGGAGGCTATCAGTGTGTCTGTCCTCCTGGATTCACAGGTATAGTCCCTTCCTTGAGAATCAATTGCTGCCACATGGAAATGTGTTACCCCTGCATTCTGCATTTTAAAACTGTTGCATAATTAATGGCCTCAACTATGTCACGGAGGAGTGCAAAAACTTGCCTGAGTATTGGAGAAGAAATCAATGTTAAGTCAAATGGATCTGTGATCCAAGTTTTTGCTAAGTACCTCAAGTCTTTATTTACATTATTTTGATTTATGGGCACTATAACAGTCCAGATATTTAGCTGAAACACATTAGAAAAAAAGGTTACATGGCACAAAAGAAAATCAATGTTTTGTGAACTCAGCCAAAAGAAATCAGTCATTGTAGATACAGAGTATGTTTTGTAGGTAGATTCAAATACTGTTTTTATTAAAAAGCATCTCTTCTATCAGAGTTTCACTCTGTTTTTTCAACAGTAAATCTTGATTTATTTTCTGTTATCAAGATTTATGTTCAAATACTACAAAGTGAATTTCTCCTTTGGATATACACTGTCAAAGTATTAAGTCTGTGACTTCCCTGACCTCTATAACTGTCATTACTGCCTCAGTTATTGATCTTGGATTGATAATTAGAATTTCTACAGAACTAATGATCCATTATTTAACAAGTAGAGGTGTAACAAAGTATGTCTAAAATCATTATATTCACTTAAATATTCTGCATGTAACATCAAAATTGCATGGATGCTTACTATTTTGGTATCAGTGAACATGGAGAAATGTGTAATTTGTGATATGTATAACTTGATATTTTTGGCTGTTTTAAATTACTGCACTTTTTGCATATGTTTTACATGATGAGTATTGTTCTTCCCCACTCAAGCAAAGAGGGAAACCACAAAATAGACCTAGCAAAGAGTTACCCTCATCACCAAAGACAGGTACAATTTGGGTTAAGGCCAGTAGCAAATGTGTTGCTGAAACTATTTTTAAATAGAAAACTGGGGTCTGGAAAAATAAAATTATTCATGACAAGTTTCTACATTCCATATTTCAAAAAACCTAAAATCCCGAAAGTGAAATATTTCAGTTTTCCATCTTACATCTGTGTCAAAATTTTCTGTGTAAAATGTTCGACCTCAAATAAAAAGATGTTTACTAGAATTTTTCCCTAGAAGTAACCCATCTCCTGAGATGTAAGGAACATGTACAGAATTGAGAGATCTGAGAAAAAAATGATTTTTGCCTTTAAAAATACTGCCTTTTATTTTCATTTTCAATATGTATGCATAATTAGTAATTGAGTACCTCCTGAATGATAGTTGCTGAGTCGTTTCAAAGTAAAAGCTTTTTCTGAAAATTTGGGTTTGGAAATATTATAAGCACATTGCTTTTAATGAATTTGAGTCAATAAAATAATACTGAAGGTAGCATATTTAGAGTACTTCATTGCATATTTAGAGTACTACTGGTCATTTTCATTACCTATTTTATATTTTTTTAAATTAAAGTAAACTGCTTCCTAATGTACTGAATTATATATCATATTATCTCTGTGATATGGCTAGCTTCCAGTATACAAAAAATTGACAGGATGGTAAAGTGCAATGTTGAGATATTAACTTTTGTTCTTTATAGAGGTTACTATACTTAATATAAAGTCAAGTTTACACAGTGGCTACCATATGATGAGTTTTCCATATAGAATTCTCTCTGTCAGTGGATCTGTCTTGCACCTTTAATAGTTTTGGAAGAGAAGACATCTTAAAAAAATATGGCCTTTGGAGACTAAAGTCTGAAAACCAACATCTCTGGCTCAGGTCAAAGAGAGACAGCTTCATATTCTGTTCATGAAATGTATTATATATTATTCCTGCAAACTCAGATGAGAATCGAAATCTTTCTTAGAAGAAAATCAGGCCAGAGGATATATTTTTATTGTGCACACTTCATGATGATAAAAAATAGTGGACAAAATTGGAATTAGAGCAGTCTAAATTTTAAATATACAGTGCTAGAAAATTTACTCAATGTTGCCTGGGCCCTTAACTCTTCCCCCTCCCCTTTTTTGGAAAATAAAATGAAAATGCACATGCTTCATTTAAATCATTGATCTAGGGTAGGACTGGGGATGAGGGGTTTAATATGCAGGCTACACCAGGAAGAGAGGACTACACCAGTCCTTTTTCAAAGCAGCAGCTTGGGTCCAGGGAGAAATACCTCTTCTTTGCCACTGCAACTCCAGCGGGCACAGCCGGGGGAGACAAAGTCTCTCAAATATATAATAGATCACATGTCCTTCTTTCAGCTGATCATAAACATGAAGACCTCCAGTTTCACACACACATGTATTTGTATTCACATTATGTGCATTGATTTCATGGAGAAAATAATATTTACATTTCAGTGTGTTAATCATACTGTTCCTTCCTAACAGAGATGTTTATGTTGTTTCCCAGTGAAAACTTTAATTTCTAATGTGAGCTAATGCTGTTACTGACTTCTACTTCGTATTGCTTGTGACACTTTATTGGAAACGCTTCACCAATTGAATACAAAGTGTTCCCATTCATTAGTCTGAGGAAACAGCAATTGCAGGGAAGACATTTAGTATCAGGCAATGAGCAGAGAGAAAAGTACATTTTCCACCAGGCAGTAAGCTAATGTTCAGAATTGGAAACAATTTATTGACAGTTTGAGATCTTTAAAACTTCCATTTTTAGCAATTATAATACAAATATGATGATGCATGCCTACTTTCACTTCTTTTATTGGTTTTATGTCACCTAATTCGTAAGAAAGGAAAACATATTGTTTGTGAGAGCACCAACCTTCACAGTTTTGGATAATGAAAAAGACACTTAAAAAGCCAATATGTCAGCAATTTAAAGGTCCTGAATCTATAACAATGCAACTAGGAAATTTATTTAGCTGATTAAAAAGCAAATACATTTCTGTGTGCCTCTTCAGAGACTAGTAATATACATATAAATTGGGTTTTGGGAAGGTCGGGCGTGTTTAAAGATAAATACTATCAAATTTAATTCTGCACTTCCTACTAAAAAGTACCTGAATTGTAAGTGAAAACACAAGCAAATAAGTATTATTCTTTGAGTGATAATCTGTACCATATTCCACAGTGGGTGATCATAAAACTAGTGGGTTTGCTTTGAAAAACTTTCTAGCCAGATGTGCCTGTACAGCAGCATACACACCCATTGCTCCCTCATGCAATCAATGAGGGTAAAAAGTACAGAAAACCTCTTTACCCTCTGTGGCATGTATGTGTGCAACATACCTCTCTAGTTAGTTAGTTGACAGTATTAACTAAGTCTTCCCTGGGGCTGTCTGGGACTGCCATGCACCAGTGGGATTGGTTTTCCAAGGCAGACCACTAGTCCTTAGGCTTCAAGCAGTGCTCCTTCTGAAAATCTTTCATGCCTTTCAATGATGGCCACATGTGGTGACAATTCTGCCCTGGTGAAGGGCACATTCCTGACTGATGAAAAATCTACTGATCCTTCTCAATGCAGACCCAGCATTCAAGTGAGTCTTATTTGACAGCCTTACTTCTAGAAAAGTCCATGTTTCTGCACTTGTACCCAGGATCCTGCCCTTGGGATACCAGAGGTCCTTGAACTCAGCATTAAAGATACTGTTAAAATTGATCCAAGGTGTCCCTTAAGTCTGCCTCAGTCCTGAGGAACTACTGGGACCAGTTGAGCACCAAGTGAAAGTCCTCAGGAGAGAAGATGGATAAAATGCCTTTCCAAGGAGTGGTCATTAAGCTTCATAAATCTATGAGGCTGTTCAAAATCAAAAGTGCTTCAAAGTGGAGGAAAGGCTCCCTGAGTATCAGGGCATTTATAAGTCAGGTGACCAAAACATGCTGCAAGTCTCACCTAGCATCACTTCAGCCACAATATTTTAATCCATATTAAAATCAGCTAAGCACCCTCCATGGCCAGGACAAGATTCATTCACCTCATGAAGTGTATGCAAATTGATTGCTTAATATCTTTGCTCTGTTGTTTTTCCAGGGTACTGATGTTAAACTGACTAGTCTCTAATTTCCTGAATTGTCCTTATTTCCCTTTGTAAAGATTGGCACAATATTTACCCTTTTCCAATCTTTTATAATCTCTCCCACCTTCAATAACTGTCCAAAGATAGTCACTAATGGCTTAGTTATCTTCTCAATCTGCTCATTGATTATTCTAGGATATATTTCATCAGCTCCTGGTGACTTGAAGTTGATATGCTAATTGGCCAGTGGGTGCCACATTTCCCTGTGTTGGGCAGGCATCAAGGATGTTCTGGGGTGCCAACAAAACCATGCATGCTCTCCTAAAGCTTCCCATCAAAGCACGTAGCAGTCATATTTGGCCATACATTCAGTGGTTGATAACTCCCCTATCTTTTTGCATCCAATGGCGAAGAGCTTCCTGTATGGCATCTCTAGGCCCTTTTCCTCTAATCTTGCTCCATCATCTGGCTCCAGTGTGGTCCTCTCCATGTTCATGCAAGGCCCATATGATCCTCTGGCAACAAGTCCAATTCCTATCTCTTCAAAAATGTATTTTCTTCTGATTATTACATCAGCTTGATGTTTTGGAGAGATATAAGTCACTGAATGTGGAAGTGTTGAAGGTGTCATATTCATAAGAAGCACACAGAAACTTTTAAAGGAAAGGGCTAAATGCCTGTATTTGTTGAGAATACAACATGAAAAGCAGTGTACGTATTCACATACTCATGCACACGCACACGCACACACTCCAATCCTGCCAATGCTATTGTTAGCAGTCTGTACCTTAGACCAATCTAATGGCCAGTTAGATTGGGCCTGTGTGGAGGAGCCAGGTTCTGTTGGTCACTCTAAGGCTTTGCAGGACCATACCCAAAGAACCATGGAAATACACCCTATTTTTGTAGGTGTAAGTTCCCATTTGAGTCTATGGATTTTGCAATGTGATGCTGTAGTCATTCATCCTTAAGTTGCATTTTATCCCATCATCATCACCAGAAGTTTTCCATCATTATCTTTCATTAGCATTTTGATGATTGTTACTGTGGAGTATCCTACATCTAGTTTTATCTTTATCTGTTACCCTGTCTTTATGTGTGTAAACCTATGCTTTAGGGATGTCAGTCTGCCACTCTCGAGCCACCATTAGCATGTCCTGATAGTCTGACTGGTGTCTGCTGATCTTTTTCTCGGTCTTGGTCATCTGGACCATTTGGTGCAGGCATTTTCTATTTATTAACGTATCATGCATTCCTCATTCACACACAGTAAATGATTAAAGAAAAAAACTTCTTTCAAAGCAAATAATTTATAGAGCAAGAACTTAAACAGAAGCTAAACTAATTTTACCAAAACATTTCCTTTTTACTAATAGTAAAAACTATTTTTATAAAGATTAAGTTGTTTCTCCAAAGAATAAAGAATGAAGTATTAACCGAGAATAAGAGTGACCATAATATCTCAGTGACTTTTCTGATCTTTTCCTGCCTCAGTATCTGGATAGACACAGACAACTTAACCAATGCCTATCTACCAACAGCAACAGGCTCTTCCTTCCTGCTAGTCAGAAAGAGTGTCTGGCAAACTATCCCATAGAAAACTGAACACCATATAATCCTAAAACTTTCTACTTCTACATTACACACACAATACTCTATAAATCATATGCATATTATACTTTGGCTACAAAGAAACTGAAGGTAGTGGAGAAGCTTTGCCCTTTCTGCCCTTGCAGAACACATGATAGAGCAAAGGTCACATGTCACTACTAAACAATTCTCTGTCTTATTCACACGGGATATATGACCTCAGGTCTAGAATATGGGTATGGACTCCCTATTTTAAAGAAATCTGTTACTGCTTGGATGCACTACTCTTTTTACCCTCAGTTTGTACAGGTATATATGATTGCATGAGGTAGAATGTAAGAATAATGCAGAAGATCTTTACCAAGTAAACCTGGATATCAGTATTTGTACTTTAAGTAGAAATAGGCTCTTAGCCCTGGTCTATACTTATTTTGAAATAACAAGTGGAAATAACAAGCAGAGCATTCATACTACCAAGCTCATTATTTCAAAATAAGGGGCTGGTTATTTCAAAATAATAATTCCTTCTTTCAACAAGGAATAACATTAATTCCCAAATAGTTATTTTGAAATAGTGGTGGTGTGGACACTCAGAATAATTCAAAGTAATTACTCCCCAGTGCTTCCTGGGACACTAAGTCGAGGTAGTGTGTTCACCTTAACAGAACTTACCTTGGACTAATTTTGAATCTTTCCAGTAGTGTGGACACGCTATTTTGAAATTATTATTTCAGGAGTTATTATTTCAAAATAAGTTATTTAGAAATAATTTCCCAGTGTAGACATGCCCTAAAATATTTAAATAAAACTAATTTACATTGAAGTTACATGAAGATATTCTAAAGGAAAAGTGGAACACCATTTAGCAATATAGTTACCGTTCCTGAGGGCAAGGATAAAGAATGAAGCTTGGTAAAGTTATTAGTGCACTGAATAGTTATTGAAAATGAGGATATACCCCTTGCTACCTGTATTAATGTCTGAGCATTGTTTAGTTTGATTTTGATTAGTTGCAAAAAGTATTAAAATACTTTTGAAATAATTGAGTTATCTAGCTTAACACCACAAAAACCCCTAACATCTATAGTTAAAGATTAAGCCTCCACTATCTAGTCACAGTGGGGTTCAATTCTTCATATTAACCAACTTCCTCCTGTTATGATTTGATTGTAAAAGTATAATCCTTATCTGTGTATTTCCATACTTTTCAAGTTTCAGACACATAAAGTTTCCAAATGTGAATTCCAGTTTTTCTTTATCAGTCACATCATAATGATTTCAGAGTGGCTAAGTGTAACAAGTCATTTTATTTCAGGAGATAAACTGTTTTATAACAATGAGAAGTACTTTAGAAAAAACATGAGTGGTTTACACAATGTCCTTCGTAAACAGTAGAAGGAGATAAAGGAATATGAAGAAACTAAAATGGCAGATATTTCATAATGTGGATCAAAGTCTTTCAGCCATCATCTGTTGCAAGTTCAGTTTCACGAATAGTCTCAGATTGAGTTGGGTTTTTTTTCTTTTTAAGCTCATCTTTGCTATGTCTTTGTACAACCCATGATTATGGTCTTTTTAACTCTGATTTGCAGCGCATGCACTCCTGAATCATGCTTTACATTAATTAAGCAAATGTTCAGTATTAGAAGTAAAAGATTAAGGTCACTTGTACTGGATAAAACATTAACACTGAACCAAATCCAGAAATAAAATATATTCTTTCCAGACCTTGGGTATCTTTTGGTGAAGTTGGCCATCCCTATACAAACTACATATCTATTATGCTTTTATGAATTTAATTCCAAATTTACAGCTTATCTACACTGACATGTTTTGTCACCAAAAAACTACCATTGGGTGACAAAATAGTGATAGTGTTTACACTGTAATGTGACTTTTGTTGAGAAAAATACCCACTTTTAACAACAAAAACCTTCTAGCCCTGAAACGGACTTGTCTTTCCTCTGCCCTTTATCATTGACAAGGAGCCAGTGTGGATTCTGCTGTTTGTTTTGTCGAGAGAACTGGATTCCACCATTATCACACAATGTTTGTCCTGATGGCTGTGCTCAGTATTTTGTGATCTCTGCTGCCCTGCAGGCATGCACCTCTCCCCTTTCAAAGCTCTGGGGAGTATCTGACAGCTAAGGGAGATGTTTCATTTGGGGAACAAACAGAGCAATCATTGGAATGCTCCTGTTCTGACCTACTGCAGGGGAAGGGCTGGAGAGGCTGCTGTGTTGCTTTGACATTCCTCAGCAGGAGAGTTCACAGAGCAAGGAGAGAATCCCAAAAAGTGCAGCAATCAACTCTGCTTCCCACATTGCTTTGATCTATCTGTTGTCAGGGTGCTAGCAATGTGGCCTGAACAATGGGAGGCAGAAAAACTTGTTTGACCAGTTTTCACTTTTGGTGACTTTTGCATGTTCACAGCATTTTGTCACCAAACCTTCCCAGTGTTGACATAGCCTAACCTCTTTTGCAGAGGTAGAATTATAGATTAGAAAACCTATACTAAGTTCTCTTTTGAATTATTTTGTTTAGGTTATCTCTGCCCAATTTTACTGCTCATCATTTGATCTTTTTTCTCACCTCACAGAGAATAGACAGCATTCTGCAGTCTCAACCCTTCATGGCATTAAAAATTCTGAGTTTTAAAAATTTATTTCAGATTTTCAATTTTTGGCTGTACTCTCTGATTTGAGAAGCAGTACTAGATTGTTGGTTTGTCTGTGAAACATGCCCATATCTGCTTCTAAGACAGCTTTGGGCTGCATATGAAAGCAGCAGACACTGTATGCAAGAGATATGGCTTGTGCTTTGGAAAGGAGGACAGCCAATTCTGTTGGGTATTTGCAGCAGCCAGATTTCAACTGAACCCCTGAGTACCATAAAGTGGACATTATTTGCCAGAATATTTTGTCTAAGGAGTGGGCTCTGCTTCTCAGATTTCTTTTCTCTTGCTTGAATTTCTTACATAGATATCTCATTTGTTCCAAAGCTGGTCTTCAGAGCATTTGTTGGTGATCAAGAGAGGTGACTCATCACCTGGTATTGCCTACTTTCATTTTAAGTAACTAATCTGCATTAAGGACAGCTAATAATAATATTAAAACATTCCCCAATATTACCTTTTCCATGTAAGCAACTGTTTTATTTGTCATGTTAAGTTATCACAAATGGGAAGAGGGCAGGTCCACATAACCATGAATGTTAGACCATGTGCTCCAGCAGTCTCTCTCTCCCTAAGAAGTTGACCATACTATGAAAGAGCAGGGTTCTCTAACTTATCCAAATAGTCAATAAGTCTGAGGTTTGACAGGCCATTCTCCTTGCTACTTCTACTGTTTCTGGATGCAATTAATAAGAAGTGTTCTATAAAATAGGATTTTAGGAGTTCAGTAATGGTCCTCATAATTCGTGTTCTTTCTCCATTCATTACAGAGCTATAAAGTTAGACCAATCCCTATTATTACATTCTGGGTTGATGGAAATAATATCTGAATGTGACAGTCAAGGCTGTGAATTTTTAATGCTAACAAGTCCTCAAAATGTTCTCCAATGGCTACCTGTCTTTAGAAATTATTCACCCTAGATGTTAAGAAAAAATAGTAATGAACATTGTGTACACCATAATATAATTTCCCTTTTGTAAGCAGGGTCTGAATCAATGCTTCCATTACAACCAGCTGGAATGGGAAGGAAATACTTGGTGTGATTATGTAAATACAGTTCATCCAGTTTGCTCAGGCCTGCTAAATATTCACCTCTTAGAAGGTGTTTTGCCCATTGTAACCAATTTGGCTGTTGTGGGGTCACAAACTGTGTTAACGCTAACTGAAGGAAATGTCAGATATGACCGCCAATGTTTGCAGTTATTGGAGAAATGCAAAAAAGTCAGACTGTGTTTAACGCATTTCAAAGGAGAGACCCAGTCAGTGTAAATACTCTTGGATGGACAGAGGCTCATCTTTCAGAGTCCTATAAATTAAGCAGGGAAGGGAGGTTGCATGCTGAATGCCCTCTAGGTGCAAGCTGTAAGACCGTTTCAACCTATTTCTCCCCACTGTTTCAATGATAGAGGTTAAAGGCTCCATAAGGAGTCTCTTTTGTATGTAAATTTATTCCAGTGGATGCTGGAATCTCCTGTGGCTGGTCTGTGCTTTGGCCAAGAGCTGAAATCATTGAGAGCTGAAATAACTAGGTTTGACTCAGAGCCAAATCCACCACAAGCCAGTGGAAGATGTGATGAGTAGCCAGCAGGGTGGTGATGGAGAGGTATGAGGAGCAGCCAGCAGAGCCATAGCAGTGAGGAGGGACTGATAGAAAAACATGAGGAGCAGGCAACGAAGTGGTGGCAGAGAGAGGCGATGAATGGCCAGCTGAGCAGTGCCAGAGATTAGTAAGCAGGTAGATGGAGAGTGACCAGTGGAGTGGGTGAGATGCCTTCTAGGCCCCCACACTGAGGATGGGAGGTAGGTGCACTTCTGAACTCTAGTCTACCAAGGGCAGCAACTGTGAGTGGGGTGCAGAGAAGGGTTGGGCATGTGAAGGGGACATTTGCATTGCTGGACTTGAGAGCTTGAGAGGAAAAGGACATTGCTCAACCTACTTGAGCTGGGACATTTACTCATGGTTTGGTTATGAACTTTGTTTATGGTGTTTCCCAAATTAATGCCACGTTACATCTCTCCCCTTTTATTAAAAGTTTCTTTTCCACACTCAGATTCTGTGCTTGCGATTGGGGAAAAGTTGCCTCCCAGAGGTTCCCAGGGGTGTTGTGTGAATTTTCCAGGTTACTGGGTGGGGGTTCGAGCTAGAGATGTTAAAGACTAGTCAACTATCCAATAAGCATTTGGATAAAGGCAGCAAAGATGAGGGAAGGGGTACTTCAAAGTGGCAGCACCACACAGCTGAGCCAGGGATCAACTGTGCAGCGCTGCCGCTTTGAAACCCCAAGACGGCTGATCTGTGGCTTAGCTGTGCAATGCTGCTCCTTTAAAATGCAGAAGCACCATGGAGCCTGGGGTCACTTGGGGAGTCCCCAACTGACTCTGGGTTCCATGCGGCATTTCAGCAGAGGCAACGTTTCAAAGAGGCAGCCACCTCATACCTGATCACCAGCTCAGCTGTGCAGTGCTGCTGCCCCTTTAAAATGACACAGCCCTAAATATTGAACCCAGCTCTGGCTGCTGGTGGTGCTCCCTGGCAGAAGGGTTAAACCTTTATATAGCACATGTAATCAATGGTCTCTGTATGTGCCATGGAATGTCTTCCAAGGGACCCTTGTATTCTAGTTGCTGGTGACTCAGTGGAGACTTCTTGTAAATAGAACTGTTTGCCAAAATGTACATCAAGAATGTGGGTGTACGTCTGTGTAGGGAATAATTCTGGACACTCTGGATGCAGGTGAAAACAAGCTGAGGATTTATTGTACACAAGCGTTGATGGAGTACCCACCAGGGGTTAACCTGGAAAGCACTAGTTAATCAAAACGTTACATTGAATTATATAGGCAGCAGGTGGGCGGAGTAGAAACAATTTCATAGGTTCTAGGCGGCAATAATGAGCACATAAGCCAATAAACTATGAAGGTTACACAGTATCTCTGCCCACTGCCAATTAAACATTTTAATAACACAGGTAGTTATTCCTAACAAGCTAAATAAGCCAACATAAACAAAAGACATGTTGATGGCAACTTTGTCTGCTGAAATTATGATGTGTCTCCTGCGGGGGTGATACTGCCTTGCATTGGTGTAGTCCTTGGCTTATTTATCTAAAATTAAAGGAGACAGCGAGAAACATTTCTGCGCAGTTTGTTTAGGGACCAGCCAGGGCCTTATCAGAGTGAGGCCCTCTTGGAATGTGGTTGCCAGGATGACCAGGGTCAAGTTAACTGCCTGCTCTGTGCGTTCTCAGGCCTGGCCTCATGATTTAGGATTTAGATGAGAGTTCTTAGCAGAATACCATGGACTGCCTCAGTTTACCCCTACAGTCTGGACCAGGGGTTGAGTTTTCAACTTCATTGTAATGCAACCCCTTTCTGACAACAAAAATTACTAAGCAGCCCTAGGCCTCATTACTTCAGAAGTTCAGTCTGATATATACCTTCCTTTCTTTGTAGCCCATGTACTCTTTTGTGGACTGTGGTGCAGACTTCAGTCTGGTAGCTGTACAGCTAGAGTGGTTGGTTTTTTGCTTTCAGGTGCCACAGGTTTAGGAGATGCTAAGATAAGGCAGGATCAGGCAATTATTGCTTTAATACGCATGGATTCCTCATGAAGGACTCCCCTTAATATGTGTGATATGTATCTCCTGTTCTTCCCTCCAGCTTTTATTTAGATCTTCAGACCTTTCATTCCTCTAGCCTTTTCCTTCTAATTTATGCAAGAAGAAATTAGGGCTTATATAATGTCATATAAACAGAAAATAATACATTGCAATTAAATTATTATTTTGTTGTTAATTCACTCATCATTTTACATCACTTCTGACAGAGTCTCCTAAATAAATGCTTACAGAAAAATAATTCTTGCCTTTGTTTGTTAAATCATTGTACCCTGGCTAAACTTTTCTATTCGGTGGCCTGTAAGTAATGATCAGTTTTAAAGAAAATGGTTGATCTTGTAAATGCAGATGATATGACTGTGTTTGATTTGCTGGCCACTGTTAATTTGTCTTGTCTAACTTGTCTTTCTTTAATCACAAGTCCCTTGTTTTGTCTTTTCTCTCTATTACAAGACTATGTATCAAAATATATATATATTTTAGACAAATTATAGCGAGAAAATGGGCTGAGTTCTCTATTTCTATATTTTTATTTATCTTCAGTGTTCAATGTGTTCAAATACAATTTGGGAGTTAAATAAATTACTTTAAAAAAAAAAAGTCCAATAAAAGGCTTTTAGTTGTTCCTGATGCTGCAGTGGGAGAGACTTATCTTCAGATACTTCAAAATGCGGTAGCTTTTGAAGAACATTTTGAGAGTTCTTGAACTTTAAAAATTCTCAGCTTATTAGCATGAAATGTAATTGAGGTGCTTCTGTCATTGTAAAAATTTGGTAAAAGGCCGAAGATTCAAAATTACCCTTTCCTCTTATGGTAGTTTTGTCAGTATAGGGTAATTAATTTAGCTTAAAAATGTATTGAATATTGGCTAGTTAAAGATGTATGTAATACGTTCAGAAATCTCCTTTAGTTTTATATGCTTCTGTTTTGGGTGCTCAATTTCAGACAATCAGTGTCTGAGTTTCATAAGTGCCGAGTACCCATTTTCTTTTAAAGTCAGTGGCACTGAAAATTGATGAATACTCCTGGATACTTAATTCTTACTTTGCTGTGCTGCATCTTTCTTTACATTTTATTTCTTTATCTCCTGCATACATTAATTAGGAAGAGAACAGAGATTACCATTTTTGCCTCAGGGATCATACTGCGAAAAAAAGCTTCAGAAGTACTCTTCTAAGTGCCACTCACAAACCAAAATGTCGTGAACTGTAAATGATGTGACTGATCAAAATGTGATTGTGTGATCTGATTAACTTCTTATGCTTGGCTTTGCCTTAGCTGGGCTCACATGCTCCTCAGGACTATGATAGGTTCCTTAGGCTCGAGCCCTTTGTGACTGGAAAACAGTTCTTTCCTAAGCACCATCCACTCAGAGGCTACATCTAGACTGATACTTTTTATCGGAAGAAGGTATACAAACTGCACTCAGCAATTTGCGTACCTTTTTCCGATTGTTTTTTTGGAAGAGGCTTTTCCGAAATTTGACTCATCTACACTGGGCCAAATTTTGGAAAAACTTCCTCTTTCAGAAGAGCCCTTCTTCCTCGTGACACAAGGAAGACAGGACTTCTGAAAGAGTGCGTCTGCTCTTCCACAAAAAATGTCGGAAGAGCAGATGCATACCCTGGACGTGGTGGAGTTATTCCAGGATACCTCTGGTATCCCGGAAAAACTCTGTAGTCTAGACAGAGTGTCAAAAAGAAAGATCAGTCACAGTAGACTGTTTGAATCTTCACATTATGATATTCTTTCTAATATGCTTTGATCAGGAATTAAATAGCTCACAATAATGAAATTTGAATCATTAACATTTGGTGTCTGAATTAACACTTCATTATGATGAACTGAGGCAGTTTGCACCTTTAACAGGTATAGTTTCAGTCTCTGCAAACTCATGCAGACAGCACTCCATCAGTTACTTTGGGGTTCACATTCTCTTTTTTATATGTACACATAAACACACACTCATGCACTCACACTAAAATAATTACTTAGGAGTGCACTTCATTAGTTTATACCTATATTTGATTTGTCCCCAGTTGTGATAAATAGTGCACATGCATAGTCCGAGGGAAGAGGAACTGTTTTTATAGTTAATGTACAATTTGAATAAGAAGCAGTGAAGTTGGAATACTATAGTTGTATTTAATTAACTGATCTAACCTTTTTTTGTTTACAAAATTTGAACAGCAAGACTGTCTATTTGCTCTCTTCATTAAGTCAGCATTGACAGGTTATTAATATAAATAAAGGATCTGGTGGAGAAAACAAAGCAAGAAATTATGCCCTTTACTCACCAAACTGGCAGCACAATGTGACTGTGTGATTGAATGCAAAAGCATTTTGTATTATTGTCAAAGTTATTTTGTGACAACTACTGCATTAGTTTCTGTTCCAGTCTCTAAGGCGAGTCAGTCTGATTCATCCATCTTACATTCCTAGCAGCTGGAAAGGATAAACCTTTCCTTCTGGCTTGTCATCAGTATATGCATTAAGTGCTGAAGGATTCATAAACGGAATCATGTCTGAAAGTGGAATAAGTTAATATTGTGCTGTTTGGTAAAGCTTTTTCAGACATTTTTTCCCCTGAAAATAAATTTCTAATCTTCTGTAATATGTTAATAGACAGCCGAAATAAGAAGATTCAAACCCAAATACACACAGGAGTGCAATAATTTAAGAATGGGTGAACTAAAAATGGAAACTTCCTGGTTGCTGATAGTTACATAATCAAGTTAATAAAACTAGTCAAGAACAGGTTAGTTGAATTTCACCTCAGTTTAAGATGACTTAGGGTACTGGAACTGAACAAATTCCATAGTGTGATGCAGCATGATCATATGAGAGACATTATATTTAAGTATCAGAACTGTAATATCTATCTATTGTTTCATAGGAACCGAACAAGAACATTCAGCATAGGAAAAATTTAAATGTCATCCACCTAAGAGTTCAGAAATTCTTTTTTCAGTATTCTAATCCTCAACGATATTCTCAAGAGGAGTTCTGAAAAACTTTTACTTAATATTCCAGAATACTTTAACTAATTTAAAGGAAATCTTCATGTATTTCTTTACTATTGTGCAGAGCTGTTTTTTAGAATATAAGTTAATGCATAATGATAATTATTTTATTTGATGCGCATCTGCTATTCAGGTTCATAATTCCTTGGGTTTACCTCCGCATTGTGTCCTGTACCAAAGACTAATAATATTCTTTCTGTTATTAATTATCTCTGCAATGTAATATTTTTCATTTCATAGAACACAGTAATTTTTATTCCTTGTCTTGGATCACACTTGATGTCATTTTGTGTCTATCACTGAACAAGTGACTAAACTGCAGTCCTTATTTTCCCGTTACATGCATCCTTAACCAATCCTCTTGCTTATTATTATTCCATGATCTCTGAATTTTAGATGACTTTGAACACTTGCTTTGGCATTTGATTAAGCTGTGACAGAGGCTGACACCAAATCAAGTTTCATTAAGTTGTTGAAGCTGAAAGACCTACACAAAACTATTTGCAAATGCTGCAAAGCTTTATTCACATTTATGTTTTAGCTTCCATACATTTATGATATTGGTTCCATCAATAGATGTGCCATTAAAGTGAATTATGTATCTAGTATCTGGAATATTTTTCTACTTGTCAGGTTTCCAAAGAAAAATTTTCTAAAGCAGCAGTAGCCTCTAACAATTCTATATCTTCACTCAGTGTCACTGACCACAGACTGTGCTTTATATAATTCTGTTTTTAAAAAATAGCAATCCTTGCTGGTAAGTAATCCCAGATGTCATCTAGGAGGAGAAAAAAAAATACTCCAAGGCTTAATTACATACAGGCAACAAACTCAAAGAATATTTAAGGTCAAATTCTGCCCTCAGATATTTGAATGTAATTCTCATTGAAAACAATCGGAATTGTATGTGTTCAGCTATGGGGGCATTATTTGGCCTTGACACATTAGGAATAGAACAATTTTTAAAATTCAGCTAGATAGAATTTCTTATTGCTGTTACAAGACAGCATACGACTGAAGAGAGAAAACAGAAAACACAACTTAGATTTCAAGAACAGTTTTAAGAATTATGTTTTTTTAAGATGAAAAATAACAATAGGTTTAAAGCAGCATATAACATGGAAGGACAGGAATTAGTACTGTAGATGGTGTGCACTTCCTATGGAAATTCATGTACACCTTAGGCTAAGATTTTCAAAGTTTCTCTATAGAATATGCACACCCCATTAATTGTAATGGAAACTGGGCATTCAGATTCATGATGCAGCTTTGAAAATCTCAGTCTTGGTGACTACTAACAATAATTTGCCAGTGAACACAGAGGAAAATGATCATAGAAAATTAAATATAATTAAAATATTAGAAATACTGAAATGTGTAAGGAGAATTATGTTTGGCTTTGGCCAAAATAAAGCAGTACCATTCTGTGCTGGCTCACTCACAAATGGAAAGTTGCACACACAGAATTTTAGAATTCATTTATGAAAGAAGGAAACCTTAATTATAAAGGTGGATGTTAGTATTGCCATTTTTAGGGTTGTCACATTGCTAGTTTTATGGGAACAAATTCTTGCCTTTGCTTCATTCAAATGAATGGACTCAAAGAGACAGTCAAGAAATGAAACATGAGATGAAAGTACTCTGCCATGGTTTTGACTCATTAGGGGGCTAACCCTGACCTTGAATACTCTGATAAACACAAGGAATTCCAATGTAAATTGGAATTACACCAATGTAAAACTGGCATAAGCGCGACCAAACTGCAGAGAAACATGCCAGGGCACAAATGAGCATGTTTTAGCACATCTCTTTGATAGTATTCTATTTTCCCAATACTGATTGAGCAGGGACCACTGGGATGATAACAATCTGAGTATAAAGTAGCCCTACTTCTTCAGCATATGTGGAGAGCAAATACAAGGGAGTCGAGAATGTAGTCCAGGTTGTTTAAATAAAACAAAACAAAGCAAACAAAAAAGAGCAAAGTTGCTTTTTTAAGGAACAAATACACACTGAAAATCTTTTGTGTTGAATTAGGGGCTATTGAACATTTTTCTCTTACCATAAACATGGAAAACACATGGACAGACTAGATTAGATTGATTTTGGGACTTTAAAAAAAACTTAACAGAAGTTGCTGTAGCTAGAATATTTATGCAAATATTTATATTTTATTTGCCTGATTCCTTTGTTAGACCTTATGTAAACCAAAATATGTAGGCATTGTTCAGACAAAATCTAGGGTTTTGTAATATGTGGAATTTAGTCTGTTGTATGTAACTTTACTATTATATTCCCCTCCCCCCAGTTTTAGCCTTCTGTTTAATCAGCCTGAGAGAAATGTGATATGTAGTCAGGTATCTAGGGCCAGAGTCTGATCTCACTCTATCAGTAACCGAACTCCCACAGACATAAGCATGATGAATATTTGGCCAAGATTTTTGAAACACCTTGCTTTCTTACCAAGAATATAAGATTATGTTCTTCACGCACCCCAAATTCCCACTGAAATTTATTGCAGATTGGAGTATCTGAGGACTGCAGGCCCATATGTTAAGACAGTCAGGGCAGATTCTAATCCATTTCATTGTTCTGTGCAATGGAGATCATGCTTATCCTGGGGCCTAAAGTCCCTGAGAGTTTTTGGATCTGTTTAAGATTTTGTAACATTATGATGTATTTGGACTGTGAGGTACACATATACATTTTGAGACAATTAGACTGTAATGCTGCACAATCTCTCTTAGTAGTTTTAGTCCTGACAGCTATAGAAACAAAACAAAGAAAAAGAGTAAAACTTTATTATTTCCATTAAACTAAGTAGATATGACTTGCCTGAATGCACACAAGAGTGAAATCTGTTAAGTAACAAGGTGCAGTGCTTAAATGGTCATGTTTCAAAGAAAGACATATTTCAAAACTGAATTCATTTAAGGACTGTCTTTTTGTTCCAAGACTATGCACTGCTTAATACAATGGAGTGCTTATCATACTTGATTGGTATTCCTAGGTGCTAACAAATAATGATCATAATAAGGAGGAATCATGAACATAAGGAAGCTAGTTTTGTTGTCATGCCATATACAAATTCTGTTACATGGCAGATTCAAGTGAAATATTTCCACTAAAATAATGGCAATATAACAGAGGTAATTTTATAAAAAAAATGTTGGTGGCTGTATTCCTGACTCCTGATAGGCAGTGTATTGTCTTCTTACTTTGTAATTGTAAGAAATATTTTTTTTGCAGCAGTCACTTTTATTTTTGACATTTGGATTCATTCTTACCAGGCCAATGAAGTAATTAGAAGTGCAAGCTTGGTTATACATTTGTAAATAAAATGAAAAAGATGGATTTTATAGTTCTCAATTGGATATGAAGTATTAACACTTGAAAACCTGTAACTTTTATATAGTGCCAACTTTCATGATATTTTGAGCTTGGTTTGCTAAAAATAACATTATGCCTTTCATATACTTTATTTTTAAGAAAGGAAAGTAAGTTACTTACAAGGGGTTTTTTTGTGTGTTCCTAATTTAATTGTGTGTGACATTTTCTCTGAAGTGAATAAGGGAAGGTGTACAAGCAGAATAGCAGACATTTATGCCTGAGTTAGAAGGCTTTTCAGTTTTGTTTAAACTCATTCATAATGATATGTCTCCAACTGGATGAGCATTCAGAAGATAGGTGCAAATAATTGGAAAACAGATTGGCGGTCCTGTATTCTGTTACAACTGGTAAATAGTGGAGATGAGTTAGCTGGTAAATGTAATACATCCTAACTCAAGGGGGAAAAAAAACCAACTGCATAACAACTCTGAGGTATTGGTTACATCCACCAAAACTTTTTCCTGGTTTCTGAACTGTAGCTCCTTTTGGTGTCAAAGATCTGTTCCCATCAGAGCACCCCCTTTGGACAATACATAAAAAGTGCACTCACAGAAGTCCAATCCTTCCAGCAAGAATATTCAATTCCAGTCATGCTTCTTGTGTTGGTCTTCTGACTATTTTTCCATTTCTTGGAGTTGCAAATGAAACAATAAAAAAAAATTAAACAAAAAAAAGGGGGGCAGTAGGCAGTTGTAGACTGGATATTTGGCCTCTTCTCCAGATGAGCCCTGGATGGGCTGTACTTTATACAAAAATCATTGGGATTCTGTCGCTCTAACAGAAGGCTCGGATACACTCAATGAAACCACACCCAGTGCATAAATATAAGGGGGTTTATTGCCAGGGCATGTTACGCCTCACAGCCTTCACGAGTTACTAAATATGTGCTTCTCACTGCAGAGAAGCAAGCAGGCAAGCAAGAGCCCAATGTTTATGCCCCTTCTGCTACTGACAGTCCTGGACCCTCTGTCCATGCTCTTGAGGGCTAGTAACAGGTGCTGCTCCAGTGTGGGCAGTTCCTGGGCACCCACATGGCCTAGGTCCACAGGTGAAACTGTTCCCCAGATCAGTGCCTTTTGGCCGTCTTATAATTATTCCTTTCTTAGAGGCATAAACATCTACAAGCAGATTCTAGCAGGAAACACCACTGCTATCTAGTTCTCATACCTCATGTCCTTGGGCCTAATTATCTCACAAATTGTTGATGCAGCTGAGGAGACCATGGGCCAGCTCATCGCCGGTTAAAACCTTCTCACTGCTGGCTCTAGCCGAACCGTCTTTGATAAGGTGCAAGGGTAACTGGCGGTCACCCCTGACAGACTTCAGCACAATTTATAGGATAAAGGCCTGTTTAGAAGAGGGGATCTGTGTCCCTTTTCTATGAGGACACCAGCCCTGTTAGCTCTCTTGCCCGTTTCTAGAAGCTCACCATCCTACTCCATTCCTAGAAATGCCCATTACTAGGTGCACTTGCTCCTTTTAAACACCCCTCCTCCATTCCTGGCATGACTTGCAGGTGTGGCAGGGAGGAGTAGGGCTGTCCTAGCCCAAAGCAGTTCCTTAATCTTTTCCCTGTTGGTGTGGTGGGGTTTATAAACACCATCTCAGTTACATAGGATCATAGAATCCTAGGGCTGGAAGAGACCTCAGGAGGTCATAGAGTCTAGCCTCCTGCCCAAAGCAGGACCAACCCAAATTAAATCATCCCAGCCAGGGCTTTGTCAAGCCAGGTCTTAAAACCTCTAGGAATGCTTACCTTTAACCATTCTGAATATTATAATGTAGCACCAATAATACACTTCACCAGCTGTCTCTTCAGAGATATTTGTGAACTCTTTGGTTTCCTGGGGGCAGTTTAAAGAGAGCCCTTTGTCTATTACCTGATTGATTCACAGAAGAAAACAATGTTTTTCACATAGCAATACCAATAAAAAGAGAAAAAGGAATTTTAACAAAAAGAAAACACACTTACACCTGACATTCCTGCCCTTTCAGATTTTTGTGTGTTTTTTCCTCTGAAAAGAGACCCTAAACATTTGTGTTGCTCCCTGTTTACTATGTCACTGGTTCAATATTTAATATGCTCCATTTACAAGGAAAGGTGTTTTGTTTTCTTCTAAATGACAGCCTTGTATATCCAATTGGGGATCTGACATGTCAGGTCTACATTAGCAAAGTACTGGCAAACTCTCCTAGGGCATGTCTACAGATCAGGGAAAAAGTCGAATTAACCTACGCAACTTCAGCTACGTCAGTTGCATAGCTGAAATCAAAATAGCTTAATTCGGCTTTTGATGCTGTCTATGCAGAAGGAAGTCAAGGGAAGAACAGTCTTCCTTCAATTTTCCTTACTTCTCTTAAAATGAGGGTTACAAGAGTTGGAGTAAGAAGTCCTCCAGCTCATGATTATTTCGAAATAATGGCTTGCTGTATAGATGCTCTCTTTGTTATTTTGGAATAACATCAGTTATTCCGAAATAATGCTGCTGTGTAGACATAGCCCTAATATAGCTGCAGCTTATAATGGTAAAAGGTGCTTTGACAAATATAATGATGCCCTTCACCTAGATGTAAAGGGATGGAGAAGAAAGGAAACACTTCATAAACGTTCAAAAATTCAATTCACTGTTCTCCTTCAAATTCCATCCTAAAACTCTCCTTTACTGAGATGACTACAAATGCTTGGCCCGTGGTTAAGCAGCTGGTGTACTGACATTACTGTCTATGATCCTGACTAGCCTCATTTCATTGTTCACTTGTACTTCCCTGTCTGTCCATCAGCATCCATCTGTTGTATCTTTGTTATACTTTATTGTAAGGTCCTGGGAACCTTTTTTTTTTCTGAATTTGTACAGTGCCTAACACTATGTTCCTGGTCAATGACTAGGTTTCCTAAGCACTATAGCAATACAAAGAACAAATTCTGTAGCAATCAAATGATAACAATATGGACAATAGGACTGAAAAGTGTAAATGAGAGCATTATTTTGCCTGTGACATTCTTACCATTAATGTAATGATTCAGAAGGAAGAAAAAACTAAGGCTGGTCTAGAGGTGCCGGTTTAATGGTGAGAGTTAAAATTATGTAGTAAACCACTGCAAAAGGCTATGTGGTCAATTTCATCTGTATACAAAAGTTTTAGTGCTTTAACTAGAATGGCAGAGTAGAAGTGGCACCTCTCCCTAGAGTGGACACAGATGTATCAGTATGTTAGTGCTAATACCAGTCTATCTCATTCCAGTAAATAAAGAGCAGTGCACTGTAATTGTGTAACATACCTTTATATTGGCATAACTCCATCGACTCTAGGGTTTGTACCATTGTAACTATTTAGGTAAAAAGTTTCTACTGGAACAAATATATGTGTAGATCCAGTCCTTATATAAACTTGGTTTACATCAATTTAGCTGAAAATAAGTAGGCACAGTTAAAATCAACCAAAATAAGACTGTTTATACAGAATTTTGCCTCAATGTAACTTTGCTTAAAATCCAATTAAAGTTAAGGTGATGCAGCTCCTGTGTTTAGGCAAGACCTGAGCTATAGATCCCAGGTTGCGGAGCAAGCAGTTTAACAAACCAGAAAACAGTGAAACACATCTATTCTTGAAAAATGGGCACATTTTATTTGAGTGCAGTGAGATGAACTAAACATGGAACCTCAAGGGAACATTTTTCAAGTCCCTTTTTGGAGAAGAACTATGCAGATAATATGATGCTGAATGTTCTAGAAAACCATAAGATAGAAAATAACTGCACTTCATGTTTACCTTTCTGTTGTTTTGCCCAACCCCTGCCCCTACCCCACCCCACTCCACTAACTTCAATTTGAGCCTCTAAGTCACTTGAAATTGAACCAATTGCTTTAGGTATCTCTTGAATTTATTGTGAGGAAAATGTTGATTCCCACACAGACCTTTTTCTTATGACTTAAACTGTTTGACATAGTATTGTTGCTAGCAAGCACGTATTGTAGAGTATTAAATAAATTATTTAATTCCACTTTATAGTCTGTCTAATTAGATCTCTTCTCCTTAACTATAGAAGAGCTATTGTTCATCATAAAACCTGCTTTCTGTTCAAAGATCAACTATTTTAAGTGCTCTAAAATCCAAATGGTTGATGAGAGTGCTTGGAAATTAGGTGTACCTTATGGGGCCATGTGGTTCTGTTGGTGATCCAAATTTAGCACCACTGCTCTGGGGCTATGTTCTGTTTATTGAATCTGAGCCCTAACCAAGGACCATTGGTTCAAATCCACTTCATAGCAGAAATCTGAGGTATAATAAAACAGACATATTCAAATCTGCATCCATCAAAGGAGATTTTTATTTTAGAGAAATGTAATCTGAGGAAAGCAGAATAGTCAGAAGATGCTGAAGCTATTTTTTTTTTTTTGAGAACAGAATAAACTACTCAAACTGGGAAGGGAGGGTAATTGGGATGGAGAGTGGGCTGGAATTTGCAGTGGGGTGAGGGGATCATGTGCCGGAGAAAAGGGATGGAGACTGGGAAGGTTGCAAGCAGTGTTCCCTCTAGCATTTTCTATCCTTGGGTAGGTTGAATTTTCTTTTGGGCGGGTTGAAATTTCTTATGTGCACCACCAATATTGAGGTAGCATGTGTGTGGATGCACACCACCAATACAAACAAAACACATGCACACTCAATTTTAAACAGTCTATAATAATAATTTAATATGAAATTAAAAAAAAGAAAATTAACACTACCCTTGGAGAGTACATGTATTAACCTTTCTAATAGCTCAAGCTAATACTTGCTACATCTGACTCATAAGAGCCAGAGCTCTACCAAATAGCAAAGATCTGGTCTTAATGCAATACAATATACCATGTATTAATTAGTAACACAATTTTTTAAAAAAATCATTAATTCAGAATGTTAGATATCTGCAATATTCCAAAATGTTCTGTTAAAAGAATCTTTTTCTTTCTTAAGCCATTAAAACCTAATGCAAACTTTGTTTCAAATGCAATCATGAAAATGTCCTGACACGCACACTTCCCTTGCAGCTCAACCCAGTCAGACACAGAGGACTGCAACTAATCACAGCCCCCAAACAATCTGCCGCCTGCCTCTACCTCATTGCACAGATGCCGGCACATACCCACCCACCATGTCTTTCCCCCGCCTACCCCATTCAGTCAGCCCCTTATTTCCCCCTTCCCAGGAGGCTAGAGAGTGCTGAGTTTCTACCTCTCTCTTTTCCAGCAGAGGGATGCTGGAAACTCCCCTCCCCTCTGATTCCTCATCAGCCAGTTACTTACTTTGGCTATGTCTACACTGCAGAGTTTTTGCGCAAAACCGGCCATTTTTGCGCAAAAACTTGTGGAGTGTCCACACTACAAGAAAAAGTACAGTAGATTGTCAGAAGACAGGGCTTTTTGCACAAGAGTTATTTCTCTTTCTACGAGGAATAAGCCTTTTTCACAAGAGCTCTTGCACAAAAAGGCGTGTGTGGACAGTTTCTTGCGCAAGAGCGTCTGTTGGAAAAAGCACGGGTGCTCTGATGGCCAGTCTCTGAATGACCATCAGAGCTTTCTTGTGCAAGATTGTCCATTGCAGTGTGGATGCTCTCTTGCGCAAAAGCACATCTCTTGCGCAAAAACGCATGGCAATGTGGACACGCTCTTGCGCAAGAACTTTTTGCGGAAGATCTCTCCCACAAAAAGTTCTTGCTCAAGAAGCCTGCAGTGTAGACGTAGCCTCGCTTACTAACTCCTTCCCTCCCTCACTCCTTCCCCTTTCTGCCAGCCACTAATTGTCTCCTTATCTCCCTTTTTACTGGCTCTGGAATCTCCTCAGTTCAAGCCGACAGCTGGCTCCATTTATCTGCTTGCTCAGATACTCCTCTCCCTGCCTGTGCCAGAGCTTTGAACTTCTAAGCGCAGCTCAGAAAACTGCTGTGCGAGTGTACAGGCCTGCAGCTTACTGGGAACCTTGGTTGCAAGGGATGAACCTGATGGGGGAGAATGGGGACGTAGGTGCCTTTTAGCTCCACATTCCTTTTTCTGTGTGTGCAATGTTCCGGGGGCTCTAGCCCATTTTCAGGGTTATAACCTTGCACTCCTTATCCCCCCTTCATGTGAGCCAGGTTCTGGAAGGGACACCTCTCTCTACCCTCTATCTATCTCTACCCTCCCTCTATCTGAGTTGGTATCTTAAATTCCCAGACATTTGGGGGAATCTGAGCCCTGTTCCCTTTTCCAGTGTGTGTATGATCTTAGATTTCTCTGAAACCAAAGACAGGACTCTGCAGCACTTTAAAGACTAACAGGATGGTTTATTAGGCGATGAGCTTTCATGGGCCAGACCCACTTCCTCAGATCAAATTGTGGCAGAAAATTGGCATGACCCATATATACCAAAGAGATACAATCAGAAAAAGTGAACACATATAACATTGACAAATCAAATTTTAGAACAGAGGGGCGGTGAGGGCGGGAGGTTAGTGTCTATGAGATGATATCGGGGTGATAATTGGGGAAGCTATCTTTGTAATGGGTAAGATAATTAGCATCTTTGTTAAGGCCCATTCATAAAGTGTCAAATTTAAGCATGAATGACAGTTCTGAGGCTTCCCTTTGTAGTCTGGTGTTAAAGTCTCTTTGAAGCAGGATACATGTAGTAAGGTCATTGAGACAATGCCCAGTCTGGTTGAAATGGCAAGAAACTGTTTTTTCTTTGTGAAACTGTCTGATGTCTGTTTTGTGTGCATTGATTCTTTGACAAAGTGTCTGAGAAGTTTGTCCAATATACATGGCAGACGGACACTGTTGACACATGATGGCATAAATTATATTTCTGGATGAACAGGAATATGTGTTCTTGATCTTATAACTGACATGGTTAGGTCCAATGCTGTTGTCAGCAGAGTAAATATGTGGACAAAGCTGGCAACGGGGTTTGTTGCAAGGGAAAGTTCCAGGGTTGGTATTAGTGTGGTATGTCCTGTGGTTGTTGGTAAGAATCATCCTGAGGTTAGGTGGTTGATGAGCCCATGAAAGCTCATCACCTAATAAACCATCTTGTTAGTCTTTAAAGTGCTTCATAGTCCTGTCTTTTGTTTCAGCAAGACCAGACAAACACAGCTACATCTCTACATCTACTTTTCTCTGTGTTTGTTAAAATCTACATTTGTGGAGTCCATTTTCCTTATACTGTGATGCCTTCCTTTCCTTAGAGTTATGAAGTATGTCATTTCATGATCACTTTCATCTAAACTGCCTTCAACCTGAAATTTAGATTCACAAGCCATTCCTCCCTGTTGGTCAGAATGAAATCTAAAATGGCTCTCTCCCTTGGTTATTCCCCCTCCCCTCCTTCAGTTTTTGAAAGAAAAAAATTGTTCCTGATAGATTCAAAGAACTTACTGTGTTTTGCCATCTTACTTTTCCAACAGCTGTCTGGGCGGTTAAAAATTGCCCATAACTACCACATGTTGTTTAGTGGATATTTATTTTATTTCTTCTATAGATGTCATCTCCTCCTCCTCCTCCCAATTTGGTGGTCTATAGAAAACCATTGCATTGATATCACTCCTATTTTCCCACTTTAGTATTTTTTTTAGAGGCTTTCAACTGGTCTACCTCTCACTGCCATTGAAACCTCAGAACAAGCATAGATGTATTTTGATGTATAATGGAACACCTCCTCTCATTGTTAAGGCAACTAAAGCCCTCCCATCGATATCAGCTGTGCAGCTATGCATTCATCTTTAGCTTGACATTCCAGAGGGGCATAAGTTATCATCAGATCACCTTAATTCTGTGTTAACAATATTTTTTGCTCCTCTAATTTAGAACTCATGAAATATAGACAACATTTTGAAATGAAAGTGAAAACAAAGAACATAAATAATTGAACAGCATCATCTCAATTACCACAAATCAATGAATGTACACTGTTTATTATAAAAAGCATAAGATAGGGAAAAAATCTGAGTGCGATATTGAATAAAATGTAAATTAAACCATTAATATTATTTTCTTTTAACTGCATATTATAGCATATTAAGAGGAATATATAATTAGATAAAATGTATGATAATGAACACTTCTCATGTAGGTTTGTTCCTTGATTGCACTGTTAATCTTTTCTAAGCTTTGCACTCTGAATATTCTTTGTCTAGCAAAATATAGTTCAAATGTCTTAGACATGACTTGTGAAATATTTTTCATGTTCACACAACATTTATTTTATTTTCAAATATAAAATAATTTCCTGGCTCACCATGTAAGTGGCGGTGGTATGATGGATGTCTTAGGGAGATAAGTTTTATGAACAAAGAAGTTTTTTGGAGAACTCTTGATTACTCCATGTGAAACAGGATAATTCTGAGGCCAATAGAAAAATGACTCATTTCATTTGCAAACTAACTAGGCCTGTACTTTCAGGTTTGCCCTGTTCGGGCTAATCCTAATAAAAAAAATAAAAGAGCAGCAAAGTTCAGGTTCCTGTGAAATCCGAATATTTCATAGCCAACCTTCTTTTTCTTTTTTGAAGGCAGTAATTTGGGTTGTGGGATACTTGTTTTCAAATCTCTACTCTCAGATTTGGAACAGGGACTTGAAACCAGGTTGTCTGTTTCCTAAAACTATAGGCTAATAAGAGTCACTCTCAATCTCTTTTCAAGTTCTTGCATTTGGCACCAATGAATATTTAATAATTTTAACAAGACAGTTTGATTCTATAGCCCGGGGGCTAACACACTTACCTGGGATGTAGGAGATCTCCATTTAAGTCACAAGTCCAGTTAATATTTAGATGTCTAAGTCATTTTTGAAAATAGGAATTTAGCAGCCAAAATTTCTTAGAATATTTTAGCCCAAATTTTGAATTATATTCATGGCTGCAGGAACAGTAAAAGATGGTTTGGAACATGATATATATTTACTTTGAAGTATCCTATCGAGGCTGCTTTGTCATTAGGAAGTGACCATTCGGTATGGATACTCTAGAGAAGGATTTGTAGTGATAAATGACTAGAGCTACCAGACAACTAAAAATCCAGCTTTTAGGGAGAAGAAAATCCCTGTAGCTAGCTGAATCAATCCAGTCCCTAGGGAGATAGTCAGTTACTGGCATTTTTTGTGTGTACAGATACAGCTCAAAATATATTATAGTAAGGCCTGTTCATAAGAAGTCCCTTACAACAGCATCTATTGCTATGTATACGCATTGAATTAGTGATTAGAAACTTGATGATGATACACTGTTAATTTTCTCAAATATAATTAGATTTAGGTGAGAAGTCTGTTCCTTTAGGCACCCAAATACTTGTCTTTTGGTAGGGAAATAGCTGAATGTCAAGAGTCCTATACACACATTACTGTGCAATTTGCATGTTCAGTGTACCTACTGGAAGATGGCTTACCAATGTTCTGTGTGGTTCATTACTATTTCTCTTCAAAAGCACAATGCAACCACCTTCTATTTAGAGCTTTTAAAAATTGTAATAAGAAATGAAGCTGAAACATGAGTAGCAGGCTTCTGAAGGGCAATGGATAAAGTGCTATTTATGAATAACAGCAAACTATAGAATTGCTTTTTTTATTACAATGATTAATGATGTTGCCCCTTTTTATCTAAGCAGCCAGTCAAAAATTTCAGGTCTAGTAGTTCAAGATAGGAGGAAAAAATGAAAGCAGTCAAGTATTTCTTTGATGTAGTTTTGTTTATTTATGAAGAATGTACAGTGTCTCTGAACACAGAAGGAATCAAATAGCAGAAAATAGCTTATTTTCAGCCTGTACCATGACCCCAAGACTTCTGGGCTACGTCTACACTGCACATTGTTGGCAAGAAGATATACAAATGAGGTGCAGTGACGAATATCGCCATCCCTCATTTGCATGCCTAATGAGCCACCATTTTTGCGGAAGGAGCTTTTGCTCAAGAAGGAGCTGTCTACATTGCTCCTTCTTGCGCCAAAAAATCCTGTTGCGCAGGAGCTGTTCTGCCATTTATTTTCAGGAAGAACGGCTCCTGCGCAAGAGGGGATTTTTGCACAAGAAGGAGCAGTGTAGACCGCTCCTTCTTGCGCAAAAGCCCCTTCCACAAAAATGGTGGCTCATTAGGTATGCAAATGAGATGCAGTGATATTAATCGCCACACCTCATTTGTATATCTTCTTGTGCAAGAATGCGCAGTGTAGACGTAGCCCAGAGGTACTTTCTGGGTCCATACCATATGCTTTTAACTGCTCCTTCAGACATTTTGTGTCACTCTCTAGTCTTCTGTATTGTGGCAATTCACACACAAACACATTCTCTCTTTCTTTCTCTCTCTCTCTTCTCTGTCCCCAAAATAAGATATTTTCTATATTTCTCAAAAATATGCTGGATATAAATACATTTGATATCTGGCTCTTTGATATCAAGTTATATAATGTAGGGGTTTTTGCTAACAGATAATGCACAAAATACAATTAAAACAATTAACGAGCATTTTGTAAATACTCATTGCTATGTACATAGTGAATCTAATGATTAGCTCATTGGAGGACAACACACACACACCAATCTCTAATACAATTTGTGAGAGATGAAAAATCTTTTTAATCTTCAGTCAAAACCAATGAATATCTGGAGGCATTGTTTGAGAGAAATGTTCCACATCATCATTTTACAAAGGAATCTTTCACTCGCTGGAATTCAAAATTTCATTTATGTTGGAACAATTACTGGAAGGTTTTCAGGTCATTGCTGTCATTTGTGGCATCATGCCAACGCTAGTATTCTGGACACATTTGTAGTCTTTCTAAGGCCATCTCAGCAAACAGTTTTTCTCCTTGATGAGCCATAGGATTCACTGAGCCAGATGATTTCTTCAACCAATATTTTAACTAAAACAGGAATAGTCTGAGCAGACGTTTTATTATAAATTTTATATCTTGGTAATAAGTTGCTCAGAAACTTCATAAACTGTTTGACAGCTTGTATGAGAACAATAGCTTGCTCTGGCTTAGCTGCTCTCAGCACAAGCATCACCTTTTCAGTTCCTTGACCATGGGGCAGCTAAATTACAGTGGCTACACTTGTACTTTTGGGATGCATTTACTGCTAAAACTGCTATGTAATGATATTTAAATGAATCGTCAACTCCAAATTTAAATACCAATTCATGGCCATACTTTCCTATCCATGTGTGTGGTTGGTCCTAGATTCATAGATTATGCGAACTGGAAGGGGGACCTCAAGGGGTCATCAAGTCCAGGTCCCTACCCTCACAGCAGGACCACGCACCATGTAAATCATCCCTGATAAGATGTTTATCTAACCTGCTCTTAAATATTTCTGGCGATGGAGATTCCACAACCTCTCTAGGCAATTTATTCCAGTGCTTAATCACTCTGACAGAGATTTTTTCCTAATGTCCAACATAGACCTCACTTCCTGCAATTTAAGCCCAGTGCTTCTTATCCTATCATCAGAGGTTAAGGAGAATAATTTTTCTCCCTCCTTCTTGTAACACCCTTTTAGTTCCTTGAAAGCTGCTAACATGTCCCCTTGAAGTTTTCTCTTTTCCAAGTTAAACTTAATTATTTCTTTTTTCCCTCATAAGTCATGCTTTCTAGAGCTTTAATCATTTTTGTTGTTCTTTTCTTGACCTTCTCTAATTTTCCCATATCTTTCCTGAAATATGGTGGCTAGAACTAAACACAATACTCCGATTGAAGCCTAGAGTATCAGCATGGAGTAGAGTGGAAGAATTACTTCTCATGTCTTGCTCACAACACTCTCTTTAATGAATATCTGGAGACATTTTCTGAGAGAAATGTTCCACATAATTTTACACAGGAAACTTTTATTCACAGGAATTCAACATTTCGTTTATATAGGAACAATTACTGGATGGTTGTTTTTCAAGTCATTGTTGTCAAGTATGACATTGGTGGCATCATGCCAACATGGGCATCTTGGAGATGTTTGTAGGCTTGCTAAGACTATCTCAGCAGTTTCTGTCCTCGATAATCAATAGGTTTCACTGAGCCAGGGGATTTCTTCAACCAATATGTTGTTTGAATCTTTGCTTTTTTTTTCAAAATGTCATACTGATGTTTGTGGTCCACTATGACCTTTAGATCTCTTTCTGCAGTACTCCTTCCTAGACAGTCACTTCTCATTTTGTATTTGTGAAACTGATTTTTTCTCCATAAGTGAACTATTTTGCATTTGTCCCTTTTGAACTTTTCCTATTTACCTCAGACCATTTCTTCAGTTTGTCTAGATCATTTTGAATTATGACCCTGTCCTCCAAAGCACTTGCCACCCCTCCCAATTTGGTGTCATCTGCCAAATGTATATGCTTACTCTCTATGCCATTATCTAAATCACTTCCCTCTTATTCTATCAAAGAAAGCTATCAGATTGGTTTGACATGATGCATTCTTTGCAGATTCATGCTGACTGTTACCTACCACCTTATTACCTTCATCACTCATGAAAATAACTTTCAACTGTGTGTCCTCTCCACTCGTGTGTGCAACCTGAGCACATGAAAGTACTCTAGAAAGTAGTATTAGGAAACCACACAGCTTCAATGTGCAGCCAAGCAGTTTTTTTATTGAAATGTGCTAATATTTTTATCACCCACTTCTCCCTTTCCTTTACCTCTACCCATTTGTTAGGTTAATTATACTCATTACATTTTGTCATTAACCTATTTTTTTAAAACTTTGTAGGACAAAAACTACATAACCTGGTCTAATCATTGTACATTTCACATGTATAATGTATTCTAGGTGTGTTTTGTCATTCTAAAAATGTATACTACAACAGCCTATACAAAATAGGATTTAGTATTACTTCCACCCCAAGAAAATAATATAGTCCAGGCAAAATGTGGGATCATTATTCCTAGATCTTCACTTAAGAGGAAGGGATGTACTTTTCTGACAAGATAGAAGTAATGGAAGGCTGTTTGTACTATTCTGGCTATTTGGTATCCAAAACAAGTGAAGATCCAGTAAAAGTTGAGTGAACAGGCTACCTTGATACCTGATATTGGAAAAGATTAATGTCTTGGGCAGGATCTCAATATATTTTCCCTTTCCACAAGTCTCACTACACGTACATAATTCCGTTTAAACACGAAACTTTTAATCAAATACTAACTTTTTGCTGGCATTGTGACATTTTAGTAACAGTAATGATTGCATCTTTCAGAACTTCCCAAGAGGCCTTATATAGAAAATGAAAAGTAGGGCTCCATATGTGAGAAGTGTTGTTCAGTTTAAGAGGGATATTTGTACTAATATTAATTCTTCATAAGACATTTTAGCTAAGTATTTTATAAATTGATCAGCAGCACTTTGTTGCTTCAAATACTATAGAGTCACTGAGCAATATAAGTTCTGAGGTTTCATATCTGTCCAAAATTTGTGTCCATGCAGGATTCTAATCTGAAACCTGATTTTTAAGAACACCACAATGTTGGTGGATAGCATATACTGCTGAGTGTTCAGTGACTACACCTTCTTGATGACATCAAAAGCTAAGTATCAGGCACTTACAGCCTACACTATTAGCCTGATTTAGCATGGACACTTTAATTTATAGGTTGTTTTTTTTCTCTTCCTCCTCCCCTCCCCTCTTTCTATGCTTTATAATTCAAACTCTGTGCCCCTTGCTCCATATTTGTCTCTGAAGAAATGGGTTGTGCCCATGAAAGCTCATGATACTATTCATATATTTTTTGGTTAGTCTCTAAGTATGTCTATACAGCAGCATGATTCTGGAATAACTGAAGTTATTCGAAATAATAAAGAGCGTGTCTATACAGCAAGCTGCTATTTCAAAATAATGGTGAGCTGGAGAACTTCTTACTCCAACTCCTGTAACCCTCATTTCACAAGGAGTAAAATAAGTCAAAGGAAGAGTATTCTTCCTTCGACTTCCTGCTCTGTAGACAGTGCCAAAAGCCAATTTAAGTGATTTCAACTTCAGCTACGCAGTTGACATAGCTGAAGTTACGTAGCTTAATTTGACTTTTGTCTGCTCTGTAGATGTGCCCTAAATTGCTACAGGACCATTGTTTTTTACATTTTTTTACACCTTCTTGATAGCCTTTAAGGTGAGATTAGAGACAATATGAGTATCTTACCAGTTAAAGCAGTTTATTTTATCTAAATACTTGGAATGTCCTTGGCTATGTCCACTAATCAGCTAATTACCTAATTAGAAGGGAGGGCTATTCATATAATAAAGGAATTCATTTTTTCCAGACACTCTCTGGTGTTAGCCAAATTACTTATATATGATGAGATTTTGAACCGAGTGTTTTGCAAAATTTCTATCCAGTCTTAGTCTTTTTTCCCCCCTAGAGATAGCATATTCAACTGCCATCAGTGTACCAGTATTCTGATTTAGTACCATATGACAATTCATATACTATATTTATTTCCTTTCCTCTTCACTACTTCTGTTTACCAAAGCCAAGTCATTGCTTTAAATATAATTTAGGATATTTTTTTTTCAATTATTGTATCTCTGGTGTGATTATTCCACAACTACCCTGTGGCTCTTACTCCACCTCTAGTGTTCTTTCTGAATCTAAGAAGTAGCAATTTGTCATCAGTGAATCACTTGCATTTGCTAATATCTTTGAAGACTCCAACTAAATCTGTTTTTTCAAGCCTTTAGAAACACAAGTAATGAAAAATGCCTAAAAAACAGCATCCTCTTCAGTTTTGAGCTTTAACAGGGTAAATCATTTTGTACTCAGTAGATTGCATTAAATCCAACAGAAAGAAAGAAAGAGAGAGAGAGAGAGCGTGTGCTTGGTTTACAAAATCAAAATATCTTTACCTTCAGCGCTATGACATATAGCCACAGAAATAGCTGAGTAGCAAATGTCATGAAAATGCCAAAAATAAGCACTAAGAAAGAAAAACCAAAGATTATCAAGGGAAATTCTACCAGCAAAACAAAACAAACAAAACCCCTTCAAAATATAAAAATTGTATTCAAAGTATGGTTAATGTCATAACAAAGTAAAAGTCATGCCAAGTCAAAACAAATCCTGTCAAGATTTAACTTTTTCAACTGAAACTTTATAAACTGAAATAAATGCAGAAGTAAACGCCCCCCCCCCGCCCCCCCCCCAAAAAAAAAGAAAAGAAAAGAAATCCACTCACAAAAATATACTGACTATGTTACTTGTGTTTGCAATCTGGGGGTTATGTTAAATCTTTCAGAACAGAAATTGTGGAAATGGCAAAGGTACTTTATGACTTCTTTGTTTTGGTTTTCAGCAAGAAGGTTGGTGGTGGTGGTTAGGTGCCTAACATAGTAAATACAGTGAATATGAGAGAAGTGCAGAAGTTAAAATAGGAAAAGAACAAGTTAAAGATTACTTAGCCAAGAGAGAGTTCTTTAAGTCACCAGGATGTGATGAAATGCATCTTTGAATACTCACAGTGTTGATTGAGGAGATATCTGACCCTTTAGCTATTATCTTTCAAAAATCATGGGAGACAGGGGAGATTCCAGAAAACTGGAAAAGGGCAAATACGGTGTCTGTCTATAAAAAGGGAAATAAAGACAACCCAGGAAACTACAGATCAGTCATTTTAACTTCTATACCAGGGAAGATAATGAGCAAATAATTAAGGAATCTATTTGCAACCATGTAGAAGATCATAAGATAAGTAACAGAGAGCTAGCATGGATGTGGCAAGAACCAATTATGTCAAACCAACCTGATAGCTTTTTTTGACAGAATAACAAGCCATCTGGATAAGGGAAAAGTGGTAGATTTGCTCTACGCAGACATTAATAAAGCATTTGATACAGTCTTACATAACCTTTTCATTACTAAACTAGGAAAATACAATGTAGATGGGGCTAGTATTGGGTGGATGAATAAATGGTTGGATAACCGTTCCCAGAGAGCAGATATCAATGGTGCACAGTCATGCTGGAGAGGCATATCAAGTGGGGTTCTGCAGAGATCAGTTTTGGGATTGGTTATTCTCAGTAACTTCATCAATGATTAAGACAATATCATAGAGAGTATATTTTTATAGTTTTCAGATTATACCAAGTTGGGAGTGGTGGCAAGTAATTTGGAGGACAGGATTATAATTCAAAATGATCTGGGCAAACTGGAGAAATGGTCTGAGGTAAATAGGATGAAGTTCAAAAAGGACAAATGCAAAGTACTCCAATTAGGAAGGAACAATCAGTTGCACACATACAAAATGGGAAATGAATGTCTAGGAAGAAGTACTGCAGAAAAGGATCTAGGACCAGTCCCACCTACTACTCTGGGACCCTACCCAGAGAGCCTCTGGCTGCAGTTTTCTCCTGCCCTCCTTCTCTCTCTCCCCTCAACTGCGTCTTGCTTCCTTTGTGCCACTTCTCCTGTGACCTTTTGGACCTTCTCGGTCCTTGAATCAAGGTCACAGCCTGGGACAGGCCAGAACCTCCCTCTCTAGGTCTCCTGAACCTGCCCAACACTGCTCTGTCCACGGTGCTACGCTTGATTACTACTACGTTCTCTACATAGGTTTGAAGAGATTTTAACTCTACAGCCCACTGGGCAGGGCACGGATCTGGGATGTGGGAGACCGAGATTCAAGTCCCTGAACCCAGTGACTATTTAAATATTTATATAAGGTGAAACATCTCCAAGAGGAAAAATGGAAAGCCTACCTGCTAGGGCCTTCACCTTTAATTCAGGATCAACTCCTTATTCCAAATCAGGTACAACAGGAAGTTAAACTTGGATCTTCCACATCCCAGTTAGGTACTTTATCCACCAGATTATTGGGGACTGCCTTTCTCATTCCATGAATGAAGTCTCTTAGTCAGGTAACTAAAGAACAGATCAATGGAAGCTAGGAGTCTGAAAGGAGCCCCCTACTTTTCCTTTGCATTTTGCTTCTCCCAACTCATGATGCTAGGTTATGAAGATTCCTTCATTAGTTGCCCAATTCTCCCCATGCACTTAAGCTTAGGTGCTTAATTCAGGGATGAGAATTCCACTAGGTGGCTGTGTAACTAGGGTTTAGGCATTGGAACACTTAAGTACTTTTATGTATGTGGCCCCAGTCTGCATACTTTCAATCAAATACCCTACCCATGGTACCATACCGCCCACCTTAGATAGACAGAATTACAAAATATTGATATTGTACATTTTTCATGATATAGAAGTTGATTTTTCACTTAAAGGTCAAAGACTTCCATAGTGGTACTCACTAGGATTCAAAGGAAGACAGGTTTCAAATGATTTGACAACTATATTAACAGAGGATGACAAACTGCATATTTTATAGTCATAAATGCTTACCCACTTTTTTGTGGCTGAAGCTTGACATATTACAAATTTAGTGCATTTGTCTTGTGGAAATAATTTAAATGTAAATGCTTATACATAATGGACCAGATTTTTCCAGTGAAACTAAAGGTTATTCCTGGGGTATTGTTTACAAATGTATATCACATTTATACACAAAGTTTAAAGCTGTAAATTTAAATTACTTTAGTAAAAAATGTGAGTTAAAATATTTACCCATTAAAAAAAAGTATTCTCTCTCCTATTATTTAGCATCTATTTTCTGCAAAAGGACAAAGTTGTATAACAATTTTTTTCTTCTTTCATTTTTTTACACTGTAATATACATTTATTTTCACCTTTCTACCTTTTTGTACAAGTCATTCTTATAATGAGTACCATCTGTATTCACAGCAAGTGTTGCAAATTTTTTTCAGAATGGAAATCTCAAACTAAGCTTGGTCTCCCCATGGATCTTTATCTTGTAAGGACTGCAGGACTACAACAGCCTGATTTTGCAATTACAGTAAAAAGTTATGTTTTTGGCCCTGTACCAACTGAAAAGCTCTAGAAACCAGTGTTTCTGATTGTCAATTGAAAGTACATCTTATACAGGTTTGGAGCTGGTAGGCTCCATACCTGCCTCCGTTTGGCTCCCCAAAAGCAACAGCACGTCCCTGATGCTTCTACATAAAGGAACAGCCACGAGGGCTCTGTATGCTAGCTTTTGCCCTACCCTGGCTTGGAACCATGGTGAATGGAAACTGCAGAGGTGGTGCCCGTGAGCCTACGCGGTGGACAGAGTCACCTAGCTGAATTTCCTCCTGGGAGCAGCAGGGATATGTTTCTGTTTCCATGAGTCTGGATCTGGCATCCTCAACCCCCTCCTGTGCTCCAACCCCTTGCCTTGAGCTCCATCCCAGAACCCATGCCCCACAACTCTTCCCATGCTTCAACCCTCAGCCCTGAACCCCCTCCTGTACCCAAACTTCCTCCCTAAGCTTGAACCCTGAACTTCTTCCTGAGCTGTGAATTCATCATCGCCAGGCCCAGCCCAGAGCCTGCAACCTGGCCAGAGCCTTCATCTCCTTCTATACCCAACCTCTGCCGCAACCCAGATCCCCCTCCCATGCCCTGAACTCCTTATTTGTGGCCCTAACCTGGAGCTCTCACCCCAATGTCAGAGCATTTACCATGTCCTAAACCCCTTCCTCAGCCCAGAGCCCCAGCTCACACCCTGAATTTTTAGTTAACCGGAATATTTGACTGCCCAGAAGCCTCCATTTCATAGCATGCCAGATAAACTTTTAAAAGATACCCCAGCTCAAAGCTACATTACCCCATTTTCATAATTTTTGTGCCCATAATTATGGAAGTTCAGCAGGGAATGCTGTTTGACATTTTTAGCTAGTAATCATATCTTCAGTACCTATATCTGATCTTCAATCCCTGATAATCAAATTCATTTATATAATTAATTCTGTTCATTTTCTAAGAAAAAGTAAATTTCTGCCTCTCTCTTCATTCCTTTGCAAAAGAAGGATATTCTCAGAAAGGACAGGGAATAAGATAGAATTCTGAGAAAGACAGAGACACTTCTTAGTATAAGAATAGACTGATGTCTACTAGTATAGATTTGAATTAGCATTTCAGTTTCTAAATTCAACCTTATTTTGTTTTCCCTAGAGAGAGGAAGTGGGTAAGGAAATATATTGTATTAATGTTTTGTTTTCTTTGGTCAACAGAAACAACTATGTTTCATAATTTAGTATAAGAAATATAAATGTCTTCCCTTTCTTTTCATAAATGTTATATTAGATTTATTTTCACTCATCAATCCTTTTCTGTAACATTTTACTGGAATTTTCTCCTTAGTTGTGGATATAAAATATAGTGGGTCAAATTCTTTGAGACATTAAAAATGATCCTTTCCACTCTTTTTATTTTCTCTTTATAGTTTTAATATTTCTCTCTTATTCTGGGGTCCTGAATACATATTTCTTTCTCAATCAATATAATTTAAATTGAGACTATTTCTGCATTATAGAAATATGTGTTAGTGTATTGCTGTGAGCTTCATTATGTTAGGATTTACAGGATGATAATGAAGGTGGAGATATAAAATATCCTTTCTCACAGTAGGTTTGATCTTCAGAAAATACATGTTTGTAATTATTTAATGACATAATAAGTTTGTCGTGCAATCTTTTCCCCCCCACAATAAAATAATGGATTTTCATTTTGTTTTGTATTGAACTGTTCAAGCAGAAATTAATTCTATATCTTTGTAGTAGTGGATTGATGTAGCAGAAATAAGGGTGGATCAGAAAAGCATAGAAGAATGTTTTTATTTACAAGATGTTAATCATCAGGAAAAACTACCACTTTTTCTTCTTCAATCACATATACAGAAATGTACAAGACTGCAATAGATTTAAGACTTTTTTAACCCTTGATCTGCCTTTCAAATTTTCTTCTGAATCAGACTTCTTTAAAAGTTAGGTTGTAGCCATACAGCAAGTCAACAATACCTTATTCACTTTGGATAAAAGAAATTACAGCACATAATATTGGAATCACTAAATAGTAGACTGTGAAGCTAATATTTGAAAGTGTTGTTGAAAGGCAAGAAAGAAAGAAAGAAAGCACGCTAGGTACTCAAATATCAACACTATTTGATCAAGTGGATGGATTGTGACATGAAGAGGTGATAGCAGCAGGAACAAAGCATAGCAGCAAGAATGTATTCGGATTACCTGATTCTGATAAAACTAAACATTTTAATGAATAAAATACAACAAAAACAGCCACAGCCAATTGTTTATTATTATTATTATTGCCTTCCACTGTGAATTATCCATATTTCTTCAAGCAATTCATTTCAAAGTCCACATTTGGAGATTTTGTGAATACTGAACACAACATTGAACATGCACAGTTTCCCCAAAACTGAAACAAGTATGATCTGGGAGTGAGCATGCAGGGTCACACAAGGACCCTCTTCCAATTTCTGCCTTCCCTATGAAGCAACTGCCAGATCTGGGAAGCTGCACTTTGTGGGGAGAGACAGGAATAACAGCTGGAAGCTGCAGGGAGGAGCTGCTGCTTTCTGGGAGGGAAAACTAAGGCTGTAATAAAAGCTTAAAGAGCAGCTGCAGCAGTACTGCCCTGGAAATGCTTTAAAGTGAAAGTGTGGCCACGGCATGAGTGCTGGGAGAAAACTCTTCCATCACTCTGTGTATGTAAACTGTCTCCACGAGAAGGCTAACCGTGTTAAGAGTGTGGCTCCCAGTACTGTAGCCTGGTTCACACTGGCATTTTTACAGCATTGCGTGGGTGTGTCGCACTCCTTCACCAGAAAGTTCAGCACTGTAAAGTCTTAGTAGACTTAGCTTAAGGGTAAAAGAAGAGGCTGCTTGGGGTAGGGCTGTGACTCAAGCTGTATTGGAAGTGGCCTCCCCCATCAGCATGTCATCTCTGGATGAGTCTGTAAATTACCTTGGTTTAGGGGCAAGTCTAGCAGTAGTGGGCTGGAATATAATTACAGTTCTGAAAGACAGATTCAGATTTCTAGAGGGGTCCTTGGGTATTTAGTACCTCTGAAATTCAGGCAACAAGCAAAAATGTACTTATGTATTGGTGAATTAAATAATAATTAACACACTCAGAAATCAAATGAAATTTAATAGTTGCTGACACGTTTTATTTCTCAGATAATTAAAAAGTACCAGAGAATGCTCCTTTATGAAACATTTCTTCTCTGAAATTGAGTATTAAGTCAGCAAGATAATGAAGGCCCCGAATGGCTTATGATAATGATTAGTGCTTATGCACATATATCATTAGTAAGAGTAAATGAGTAGATTTGAATCAAAATCTTCAACCTTCAAAACCCAGATCTACTATACCTAAAGACTCCATTAGCTCAGCTAAGAGTAGAAAAAACAAAAACAAAACAGCCCAAACCAATGACCCAACCAACCAAAAAGAAAACAATATTTGTTATTTCAGAAAGACTCTCATGCTACAGGAAAGGACATGCACGTGAGTGCAATCCACTACATTAACATTTCCCCCAATTAAGACAGTTAATTTAAACTTTAATGAGAGTTCTTGTGAGAACAGGCTTAGTGGCTTGAAGAGGGACCTACTTCTAGCAGTGATCATCAGAGTTCAGGAACGCAAACATGGCAAATGACATTACAGTTAATTATGTAAAGAGAAAACAACATTATGCATTCAACAAAATTTGTTTGAGCTATATAATCTTGATTTACATGCCCTGAAATGGACAAAAGCCTTTCTTCTGAAGTCCTTTCCAATAGAAACTTGAGCTATAGAAACCATTTCACCATTTTGATATGAAAAAGGGATGACTTCGAATAAAGGCTTTGGAGTTTATGCAAGCTAAGTACAGGCTCGAGGTGTAGCACTGTGCAGTGTTCCTGCTTTGTCAGTGTGTAACCCACACACCTTCTGGGTGTGATACACTGTCCCATCTAGTAGCACTGAGACCACTTACAGCGAGAATCATGAATCTGATCTGCAGCCTTAGCTGAGAGCCAGCTGGCTTTTAGCTCATGTGGTAGAGGCTCATGCAATGAACTCCAGAGATTCAGGTTCGATTGTGCCTGTCAGCATTAGAAGTGCACTTGAAGTAACTCTTAATAACAGGAGATCAAGACAGTCTGATGCTGAAGCACTATGTATACTTTCATTTTGATTTGTAGGGGGAAATATTTTTGTGATACCTGATGTATTCTGAGGCAAAACAGATGGATTTGGTGCCTTTATTCAGCAATTCAATATAGCAGTGTAAACATGCATGAACCATTGATTTATGTTATTATTTCAGTTATTCTTGCATGATGTCATCAGTTAAAACATCTTAATTCCACAGCATTGACGATTCTGTAGTACAGAAGGATGAGAATATCTAGGAAATGTGTTTGTGCGTATATCTCACTAAGTACTTATATTCTTAAAAAATAGGTTTTTGGCATGTACCATTATTGGCCTTATAGTGAAAGTTCAGAATTTACCTGAATGCTTCTGTTACATAGGGTTCCATAGGGCTATTCTATTCTATTCTATTCTATTCTTCAAGAAGGTGCAATCATTTCTCTTAGATTTACACCTTGCTTGTTTGTTCCTTACCTCTAAACTATGTTATAATGTATTATTCATATTGCAGGAGCAACTAGGGGCATATCTTATTTCAATCTAATTTCAAAATAGTATATTTTGAAATTTGGCTCTGACTACACAATGCCAAATTTTGAAATAAACCATTATTCCAAATGTCCCTTAACCCTCATGGAACGAGGGTTACAGGGACATCGGAATAGCAAGCCCTTTATTTTGAAATCTATTTCAAAATAATGGGCATGCTCAAAAGATGTGGAATAGCTATTTCAAGATCCCAGAAGTATCCCAAAATAGCGCCACAATCTAGATGTACCCTAAGAAGTTGAGTTTAGAGCAGGATAGCATTGTGCCAGTTCAAACATAACATAGAGAGCCTTACCCCTCCCCCCAAAGATCTTATACTACCATAAATCTTAAATGAAATTTGCTCAGAACTTTTCAATGAGAACAAGAATTACTACCCAAAATACTTGTTCTGATCAATCTACAAGCTATATAAGTGAACAATAATGGATAGAATAACAGCAATTGTGGAAGAGTATCTGATTGATGACCAAGATGGTTTTCACCCAGAGTGTTCATACCGTGGCCAAATTGCTCACCTACCTCAAAACATAAAAGATTCCTTTCAAACCTGCCACATTACAGAGGCAGTGGTTGTTAATCTGTAGGTTGCTTATGACACTGTGAACTAGCATGCACTGAAATTAGCAAGAGTTCTGAAAAGAGCAAGACGATCCAGGTCATCTCGTCCCTACTCCAGAACCAATGTTCTTTTTGAGATGGCTGATCAGAAAAAGAAATGGCATGGCTAATTCAACAAATTGGATTGTGACAAACTTCAGTGCTAGCTAGCACCCTTGCTGTTTATTACCTACACAAATAACTAGAGTTCCCCAACATACAAAGATTGCATTTATGAAGATTTCAGTGCATTTGCATTGCCACTCAACTGATATGATTTGTGCCGTTGAGCTCTAGCTCGCTTCCTAAGCATACTTGAAAAATACTATTGTACGTGGTTCTTGAAATCCCAATCATAGCAAGACACAAGTGAGCATTTTTCAGATGAAAAATTCCAGATCTCATCAGATGGTCCCTTTTGTTCATGTACTACTGAACACTGGCATTCAAAGAGCACATAAAGAATCTGAAAAAAGAAAGTGAATTCCAATAACTAGGAACAGGCTAACACAAAATGTGGAGCTAACCTCAAAACACTTAGCGCAATCAGTTTCTTTCTGCATTACGCAACTGTGGAGTATTGTGGCTGACCGTGGCCATGTCCAAGGTATCCACTCAACATAAAAACATAAGAATGCCATACTGGATCAGACCAAAGGTCTACCTAACCCAGTATCCCCTCTTCCAACAGTGTCCAATGCCAGGTGCTCCAGAGGGAATGATCAGAACAGGTGATGAATCATCAAGTGATGAATCTCCTGTCACTCATTTCCACCTTCTGTCAAAGAGACACAATGGACACTGTCCCTGCTCTGGCTACTAATCATTGTCTAATAACCATAAATGTATCTAATAGTTTTTTGAACCTTGTTATAGTCTTTCACAACATCCTTTGGCAAAGAGTTCCACAGGTTCACTGTGGGTTGTGAAAGGAAATACTTCCTGTTGTTTGTTTCAAATCTGCTGGCTATTAAAATTTATATTGAACTCAATCCATACTTTAGAACCATAAAGGCACTGTGAAACTAACTCCCACACTGTTCCTATACTGCCTCATAGAGGGTGTACCATTGTTATGCTTACAAAAAGCAGATAGGATATTTTTAGGGGGAAAGGCAATATACCCCCTAAAATACTTTGATAATACAATGTAAAAAGCATATACATCTACACACACATACAAACACCCCCCTCCCATGTTGCTTGCATCACCCTAGTGGCCAGTTGTGCTGAGTACAAGGGCAGAGCATGGCTTTTATCAGTCTGGATGGATGCTTCAGGACCTTGGCAAAATGGAACCCATAAAATAAAGGAAAAGCAGCCCCTTTTTATAGAAATTTTTCTTCATTGGGATCAATAAATTTTGCACCACCATGCTGTAATCAGTCACCTTTGATGAGAGCTTGTTTTCTCAAGTTGTTCTTCTCATATCACAGCTATCTTGTCCTAATTGATAGGTGCTTGCCATATCAATCTGCCCTTCATCCGCATCTAAGTAGGAGTATACAGTAGTCTCCTGGAGCCTTTACATCTACCCTCAGTTTCTCCCTAGAATATCTGGTCTGGTAATGGCCTTCACACTTAACTTCTAACACATTCCTCATTCTCACACACAAAACAGGGTTGATTTCTTTGTAACACAGAAACAATATGAACATTTAAGCAGGAACATCAAATTACAATTTAAAGAGAACAATCATCACACTCTTTTCCTTATTTCACAAAGCTAATTTTAAACCTAAAACAAAGTAGGGACCATAAAGCCTATTCCTGCCTTGTAATCAGCTTCAGACACAAGATTTTGGCTGATGAGCTTTACCAGTGGTACAATTAGACCATTCCTTTTTGTTTTCAGAAAGGGTGGCTGGCAGGGTACATTACATTGCATAAGGCCATATTTTAGCTACATGGCTACACCATCACCAGTGAGGCACAATGCCTTTAGTTTAAAAAAAAAAAGGAGAGAGAAGACAGCTACTGCATGGCTGACACATTTCACCATAAAGGAAGCAGAAATCAGGAAAGACCTTTGCCTCTGAAAACATCGCTGTGGGAGGCTACATAGTAATACATTTCAGAGAATGCTGATGGGAGAACTTGTTTTCTTCAGGCCAATTTTTTCCAGGCACTGATCTCAAATAAAAATACCAATATACTCTAAACTGAACTGCAGTACATTATGACCAACTGGAAGCTGATGCATGACCCCATATGTGAATGTGGAGGACATATTGCCTAGTGAAATGACCACTGTCAACATCCTGTACTCCAGAGGAGCTATTAGACATTGTGAGGTAATAAGCCTTGCTAATGTGGGGTAGTTGTGGTATATCTTGAGTTTTCTAAGGTTTTATTTAGATACTGTTTCTCATTATCTTTTTATAAACCAATTGGGGAAATAAAACCTGAAGAGAACTACTACAAGGTTGGTGCATAACTGGTTGGAAAACTGTCCCCAGACTATAGTTATCAGTCATTCACAGTCAAACTGGAATGGGGTAACATTCTGGCTCTAGTTCTGTTAATAACTTCATCAATGATTTAGATAATGGCATAGAGAGTACACCTATAAAGTTTGTGAACAATTCCACACTGGGAGGAATTGCATGTTCTTTGGAGGATAGGGTAACAATTTGAAAATTATCTGGACTAACTAGATAAATGGTCTAGGATGAAATTCAATAAGGACAAATTCAGAGAACTCCACTTAGAAAGGAACAATCAGTTGTGCACATACAAAATGGAAAATGATTGCCTAGGAAAGAATAGAGCAGAAAGGGATCTAACCTAAAGTAGATCACAAGCTAAATATGAATCAACAGTATAACACTGTTGCAAAAAAAAGCAAACATTATTATGAGATGCATTAGCAAAAGTGCTATAAGCAAGACACAGAATAATTATTCTGCTCTACTCCACACTGACTAGGCTTCAGCTGGAATAGTGTGTCTTGTTCTGGGAGCCACATTTCCGGAAATATGTGGACCAATTACAGAATGAACAGAGAAGAGCAGCAATTATTAAACATTACGTATGAGGGAAGATTAAAAAAAGTTTGTCTAGAGACAAGAAGACTAAGAGGAGACAAAGTAATAAAAAGGTGTTACAAGAAAGTAAAATAGGTCTCCTTAATCGCTGAGCAATGGTCTTAAATTGCATCAAGGGCAACTTAAATTGGACATTAATGCCTAAGGAGATTGTGGAATCTTCATCATTGTAGATTTTTAACAGCAGGTTAGACAAACACTTGTCAGGTATTGGTTTAAAAAATGCAGTTTAAACTGTTTTTGACCTATAAAGCCCAAAATGGCATAGTATGTACCTATTTGGGATACTACCTCTCTTGCTATGTGATATTGCCACAGCTTCAGTCAGTGTTGCACTTGCATTGATACTTGCTTGTATAAAAGACAGGGGAGTTATTCAACCTGTACTTTGGATTTCTTCCCCATCCCCTCAATTTGAAATATATTAAATCTGGTAAGCTGTAGGTAACACTGCAAAGTTTATGTTTTCCTTAGGTTTGGGGAAGGGAGGATAGGATTTCACTGAGTGCTGGGATTTGTGTGCTGAGGCCTCAGGCTTGGAGGCTGAGATTTTTATTCTTGATTTCTTTCCTGGCTTTGGGGAAATTATCTTTACTCTTCTTTGCATCTGTGTTTGAATTTGCAATATGTGGCAAAGGCACCGACAGCCCTGGATATGGAAGCTTTTTCATAAGCCCATATCTGGCCAGCTTTGCATTTACAGGATGTTATTTACTACATAGCAAGCTCCTTCAGGCAGGGACCATGTCTTATGTATGAATCAGAAAGCTGACAATAATATCCTCAAATGTACATGAAGACAAGTCATTCTGGTCACTGCTGCTATGTGATTGCCAAACAGCAGCTGGGGACACAACAATAACTCTAATATACAAATTCTTACAGCAAATGGTGGGCACATTCCATCAATTAAAGGGGCAGATATAATTCTTGCCATAATTGTACAGTATTTCTAGTCATGTGGAGATTTTAAAATTTGGATTGGTCATGTGTAGTTATTTCTGAGTATTTATCAGTCTTCAAGATACGTTATTTAGTTGTGATGATTAGTATTCTTTCTGGTGAAGATATCAATCGTGTATTACTTTTATTGAGAAGCATCTAAAAAGTGTTAGGTGTTTTTTGCAAATACAGTCACTGTCCTAATGGTGGTGCAGTGTACATAGTCAGACAAAGCCTAGGTGAGAGCTGAGACATACATACAAAATGAACATAATGAAGATAGAATTACATTATCTGAATAGATAAATCAAAAGGTAGTCTTTCCATTCTCTGATGGGATGGTATCACAAATATGCTTGGCACAAATTGGGCCTCTCTGCTGACAGCGCCAACATTTTACACATTCCCAAATATTTTGTGTGTTCTGCAATGGGGAACAGGAGTTTAATGTAGAAAATTCTTACCCAAAAGCATCTGTGCACATATGCCAGTCACAAGTACTTTAAATCTAATAATCTGACTGAGATACAGTAACTCCTCACTTACCATTGTTTCAGTTAATATTGTTTCGTTTTTACATTGCTTATCTACTAGAGCACAAGTTGTGCAATGCTCCCTTATAATGTTTGGCTGCCTGCTCTGTCCACTATTGGCAGGATTTTCTGAATAAAGCAGCCTGACCTTGTAGGGGATTTGGAACCAGGATGGGTGGGCAGGAAGGGAGAGGGAGAGGAGTGCTAATGTCAGCCTCTCTCTCTCTCTCTCTCTCTCTCTCTCTCACACACACACACACACACACACACACACACACACACACACACACACACACACACACACACACACACACACACACACACACACACACACACACACACACCTTCTCTCTCTCTCTCTCTCTCTCTCTCACACACACACACACACACACACACACACACACACACACACACACACACACACCTTGTCACTGTGCAGCCATAGATGCACATCTGAAGGAAAGTGTGGTGCACTCTAGCGGGATAGTGTGGACTCACCATCATATTCAGTTTCTGCAAGGAATTGTTTGCAGCCACAGCTGTGCATATAATGTTTCTTCCTACCTCAGTCCATACTGCCTCTAACGTGTGGGACTACAGTTAACAACATGATAACCCTTAAGGGCTCAGTTGAGTGCTAGTTTATCATTTAGTAGGAAGACATTCCCTGGGAAATATTCCACCCTCTGACTTCATCACCTCAACTAGGCTTTACAATCGTCATTGCCCTGTACAGTAATAACTTGTTTAAAATTGCTTAAAACATATATGGTGTATGCATTTTCTGCCTTTTGTCTGATGAAAAAATTCCCTGGAGCATAATCCCCCCTATTTACATTAACTCTTATGGAGAAATTGGATTCACTTAACATTGTTTTGCTTAAAGTTGCATTAAGGTACTTGAGGCATCATCATGGAAGAGAACAATGTTCTTGTAGCTAGAATGCTAAACTGAAAATCAGGAGGTCTTTTTTTTTTAACTTCTGGTGTGGACCTGCTGTATGTGCTTTTGTAAGTTACTAAGTCCTTCTGTACCTCATTTTATACGATTGGGATATTCTGTACGATTGGGATATTACTGCCAGGTTTCTTCTCATGCTGAATTAATGAATATTTTTAAAAGTATGTTGAGATTGTTAGATTGCCTTGAAATTCTGTATGGCTCTATTTAATTGTTGATCCATATTTGGGGACCTTTGAAAAAGGGATTCCTGAAATATTGCTTCCACAGAAAAACAACTTTTCTTAAAGTTCACATGTTCTGGCAACAATTTTTTGCTCACAGAGATGAATCCATGCCACATCATGGTCTCAGATGTTCAATAGTTATACCAACAAAAATGCATGCCATCCACTCAGCCTTCAGGGAAAATCAGGTTACAATGCTATTAGTCAAAGACGTTAGTTCTCAAGTTAACATTTCAAAGGATGCTTCTCCTATCAGCCCCAGATTCCTCTCATGTGTGTGCCATGGTCTATGCGATGTGATATCCTTCTTCCTACCCCTGTTCATGCGATCTAGGATCTAGGAGGGCTTCTGTGGAGGTCGAAGCCCCTTTCTTTACCCTCCTACCTCCATCTAATTTAGTATTTGGAGGATCCTTGACCCTGGTGATGTCTGAGTCCTTCTATTGACACAACTTACACAGTTCTGCATTGAAATGATACATATAAGAACTTCAAGGTACACATGAACCTCTTTGTTTTGATAACTCGCTTTGGGATTTTATATCATCCCCATATTGCAATCCACAGTTATCTGACACTCAAATAATCCTTAGATCTCCTCATATCACAAGCACACCTGTGCCACTCTGCCTCACCTACTGCGTTTGCATTTAGCCCAGTAACAGAAAAAATTCATTTAATTCTTCTTTCCAATAAATTCTTAACACCGTTCTAATAAACATCCAGTGCCTTTGTATGTCATCATTCTGTCTTCAATTTACCCTTCTAGCCCAGTGCTACAACTACAGATGCTAGCTGTGGAATTTATTATAACCTACATATTCTTCTTACACATCAATAAAGAATATCATATTGGAATGAGCTATACACCTGAATATGGTAAAGTAATACATGAACAACACAGAGAAATGTACAACATGTTATCTGGGATTTTTAATATAAACAAGTAAACCTTAATTTTTTTGTTTAAGTTTTGAGAGTTGTTATTTACAGTTGAAAGTTAGTCATTGCTGTTCTGTTTTTACTTAGGCAACAGATGTGAAGTAAATACAGATGAATGTATATCAGCCCCATGTCTCAATGGTGGAAGTTGCATTGATGATATAAACTTCTATGAATGTCACTGTAAAAGAGGCTTTATTGGAACAAACTGTGAAACAGATGTTGATGAATGTTTGCCAGAGCCTTGTCTCCATGGAAGGTGGTTATTTTTATTTTACTATTATTATCTCCAGGAAAATGTACTTAACTTACAATATTTAAGATTCACTGACAAGAGAAGGCTGATAAAGATGGTTTTAATTATGTTCTCCCCATAAAATAAGAGTACAAGCACAATTAAGGATGACAGATGTTGCCTGTTTAAGATAATGTAATATACTGGTGCATTATCTCAGTTCTTCAATTCATGTTCATTAACATGAAGTGATTTTCAATAAATGTGGATTAATTAGACTTTAATACACTTAAAAGCAACTCTTCATTTATGACATACCAACAGGTCAAAATGATAAGTCTTTCTTTTATTAGAAGCATGTCTGCTCTTTTAAAATCCCTTCAGCCCTCATAATATACCTCATCCAAAGTCCATTAAGGTTAATAGAAAAAAAATCCTATTGATTCAGTAGGAGTTGAATCAGCTACTCATGTGATTAGTAAATATGTGGTTAAATTAGAATTTTATGATTGGTGCTATAGTTAGAAATATGAATGATGATCTGTACAATTGTATTTTGTGTTTCAGATGTATAGATTCTGTAGCTGGGTATCTATGCTCCTGTGAAACAGGATGGACTGGCTCAAAATGTGAGATTAATATTAATGTAAGTGTTTAATTTTAATTATGTGAGGAGAGAATAACACAATTTAAAACTCAATTTGACTTCAGGGACTTTTAAACATTTTTGTTTATTGAAAACACAAGGCAGAAAGTGAATGGTTTTAATCTGTTTTTGAAATGTTTGTTACTTATTATTAGTATAAATTCATATTAGAAAGACTATTGATATAAAGCATTAATATTTTAGTGGAGTGTTTATTGTAAATATGAAAGGCCAAAGTAGAATGAAATCTAAATTTCCTGAAAATTAGTTATGCATAAGTTTGCAGCTATTGCTGATTAATTCTCCAAGATCTCTGATGCTGTTTACTGAAACATAAGAACATTTTGTATCGTCAACAGTAGAATCCAATACCTTGGTGTTGTATATAAATCCTATGGACAAGAAATATATACTAAATTCCTTCTTCTGAAGAGAGTCATAATCCATATATTAAAAATGGCAGTTTCCAATAAGCTTTATAAATTGATGGCATAAAACTCATGTTATAAAATTAAGTCTTATTGTTCCTCCACTGACAGCTTCTTTGTGTACCACAATCAAGGTGGGTGAGGTGATATCTTTCACTGAATCAATATCTATTGATGAAAGAGACAAATTTCCATGTTTACTCAGAATTCTTCAGGTCTCTAAAATGTACAGCTAAATACAAAAAGAAACAGACAGTTTAGCACAGGGGTCTCAAACTGCCAGCCCATGGGCCATCCCTGGCCAAAGCACTTGTGCAATCTGGCCAGGGACTCCCAGTGGGCTGGAAGGGCCTGTCTGTTACTGGCTCCAAACCCCACGCCTTCCTTCCATTACTCTGCCCTCTCCCCTCATGGCACCTGGTCCCCAAGGACTCAGCTTCAAGGATCATTGTGTGTGTAGGGGGGATGCTGCAGCATGACATCAGTGATTGAGCCCCATCCCCCGCACTTCCCATGGCAGCAGGAGCCACATGGAAGCAGAGCACATTAGATGGGTGCACTTGTTCCACTGTGCTCCATTTCCCTGCAGGTCCTGCTGCCATGGGGAGTGTAAAGGGCCTGAACACTCCTGCTGTGCCAGACATCCCTGCCCATGATCCCCAAAGCCATGTCCTTGGGCATAGGGGGAGAGGGCAGGATAATGGCAGAAAGGGGCAGGGCTTGAGGGCTGGTAATGGGCAGCCCTCCCCTTGTCCGCTGGGAGTCCTAGATTGGATTGTGCAATCACTCCAGCTGGGGATGGCCTGTAGGCCAGAAGTTTGACATGCTGTCTTAGCATAAATATTTAACACACATTTCAAGGGATCATTGAAGTTGAAGTGGCCAGTAAACACCACCACACACTCCCATTCATAGAAGGAAAACAGGAAGGGGCAGGGAGGTAACTACCAAGGGTGTAGCAGATAGCACATTACTGGATTATGCATTGTTGCAATACAACATAAATTCAGTGTCTCTGTTCATTCCTTGTATTTTAGTGTTTAACACAGTTATGAATTTAAGTTCCCACTTTCATCTTTTAAAGTGCTATAGAGATTTCCTTTGAGAATGAGGACTGAGAGGTCAGGTATAGAGTGATTGCTCTTTGAAAACTATCACCTACTGCTAATACAGTGCTTTTTTTTTTCTTTTATCACTTTTTCTGTGTGAGTTTATTCAAAAGCATAGTGACTGTCTGTTTTGACTGAGGCATTCAGTGCACTGGATGATGTAAACCATATGTGTATTTGTAGGAACAATAGGTATTGGTCATTGTATCAGTGAAGATATGTCTGCAGATTTTGCATGTACTGTTCTAGCACAGCTGGAAGAGACCTCAGGAGGGAATCTAGTCCCACCCCCTGCTCAAACTAGGATCAACCCCAACTAAATCCTTACAGCCAGAGCTTTGTCAAGCTTGCCCTTAAAAACCTCTAAGGATAGAGATTCCACCATCACCGGAGATAACCCATTCCAATGCTTCACCAACCTGCTTGTGAAATAGATTTTCCTAATATCCAACCTACCCCTTTTCCACTGCAATCTGAAACCATTGATTCTTGTTCTGTCACCTGCCCCCACTGAGATGAGCTCCATCCTCTTTGGAATCCTCTGTCAGGTAGTTTAACATTGCTATCAAATCCCACCTCAGTCTTTTTTCCTGCAGAATAAATAAATCCAGTTCTCTTTGCCTCATTCATAAATCGTGTGCCCCAGGCCCTTTATTATTTTTGTTGTCCTCCACTGGATTCTCTCCAGTTTGTCCATATTCTTTCTGAAGTGGGGCCCCAAAACTGGACACAAAACTTCAGATGTGTCCTCCCCAGTGTCAAATAGAGTGGAATAATCACTTCTCTTGATTTGCTGGCAATGTTCTTACTAATGCAGCCAGTATATCATTAGTCTTCTTGGCAAAAAGGACCCACTGTTGACTCATATCCAATATCTCATCTATTGTAATCTGCAAGTCCTTTTCTGCAGACTTGCCCCCTAGCCCAGTTGGTCACCAGCCTGTTGGTCACCACTATGTGATTACTCTGCACTTGCCCTCATCCGATTTCTTTTGGCCCAATCCTTCAGTCTGTGCAGGACACTCTTGTTTCTACCTCTACCCTCCATCATATCTACCTCCTCCTCCCCACCACCACCTTAATGTCCTCCGCAAACTTGCTGAGGGGACAATTTATTCCATCATCTAGATCATTAATCATCATTGCTTGATGAGATCAACCTCTTTCATGGAATGTCTTAATTTGGTGAATTAGATTTTAAATGTGTTAAAGAGTATACCCCATAGTTTCTCCTCAGAGAGTATTCTGTGGCATCTGAGTTCTTGACTGTAGATAACTGATTTTTTGCTGTGGTTGGGGTGTTTTCTGGATATGTAACTTTGTGTGGTGATCTACTGGTTTCTTTTATATAGATGTCTGTACGGTTCCATTGTTGAAGCTCGTTATGGTATCCTGGAAGAGGATGGTAGGATGGATGTGTTTTTGAGATAGTCAAATGGATAACATGTTGGTGGTTGTCTAAGCTGTGTTAGAAATCTATGAAGAAATTTAGGTCATCTGTCCAGAGAATGAAAATATCATTCATGTATCTCAGATATATCATTGCTTTTTTCTCTGATTGGGATCAACATAATGATCCTTCCCTGTAATCTGACATTTTATTTATTTTGTGCCATCTGCTCATTGCACAGCTACAATTACACCTAAAATATAGACACATACACTTTCATCCAGGAAGAGAGCAACTAACCATAAAATGCTGATTTTATATAGGCATAGCGATCCTTCATTGATTAATATATTTGGTTAAAGCATGGATTATGGATGACAAGCTATTAAGAAACAAGGTGACACTAATTATTTTCATGCCTCATGTGGGGTCCGGTCCTAGCTCCCTGCTCTTTTGGGCCAATGGCATAAATGAAAGATTACCTAACAAGGTAGTTGAACTTCTCCCTAATGCAAGGACATAAAATCAGTATAGTGGTCTCTACACCACCTGCATATTCCCTTTTCGTTTGGGGGATGGCTGATGGTAGAAAGGACTGCTGTGATATCATTCTGTGCCTTAGTGATCTCTCATCGATGAAGCAGCCTCTAGGAGATGAATATAGGTAATATAATTTAGAATAGCTCTTAGGCAGTCATCCCTGAGATTAGGGGAATGGAAAAAAATGGCTTGGAGTGACTTTTCTCCCACTCCCCCACCTCCCAATTCTAAGCCTTGTATTAAGCATAGTTTTGTTGGATCACAGTATTTGGTTTGTTGATTACAACTGATCTCATGAGAAAATATGGGAAACTTGCCTCATTCCAGGCTATTTGGCTCCTAATATTTTGCTCCTGATTAGTGATAATTGAGTCTCAAAATCTTTGAGATTTAGTTCAATTCAGAAACGGTTCAGAAAAAAATAATTTTTTGACTTATTAATGTACACAGGGAACAGTCATGAATTTTGATGTACAGCCAGAAGTCCTAGATACATGAATAACAATTACTTAATATTACCACAAAAGATGTATGTTGCACAACCTTGCTATTCAAAATGCGTGACAATTCGTCTCATACAAGCTATAAATGTAGGTGGAAAATTACCAGCCAACTTTCCTTTACAAAACAAAGCTTTAGTGAATAACTATTTATTTTGCAAAAGAATTCAAAATGTAACTTTTGACATTTAATTGCTAATCTATAACATTAAGAGCTATTTCCAAAGCTAATACACAATACCCATGACTAATATTTTATCTCATTTGGTGTTAGTGATTTACATTTCCTTGACTTTTGAAGAATGGGAGATTAAATGACCTGTAGGCAATTTTATAAAAAAAACATATTCAAAAGATAACCAAATTCCATATTGATGTGGACAAAAATGCAGAGATTAGATAGAAAGAGAAAAATGTACCTATATATTTAATAGAGAAGTCAGTCAAATATATGGCTTCATTTGTGCTATTAATGCTGTTTGTAAGCACTGTGTTTACTAGATTAGATTTTGCTGTAAATATAATCTTTTTTATATAACTATGCCCCAAGTCTGCACATCCTTCCACAGAGGAAGAGTCAAGCCCCTGCACAAAGCTCCACTAAAATAAATAGGGCTCCATGCTGATATAGGAGTCTGACCACATTGATTAACTTGCAAGACCAGGTCTATATGTCTACCCTCCTATAAATTAGCTGCAGTAATGTTCTTGTTTGTCTTTAAACAAAAGAAAAAAAGCAGGAAGGGGGAACTGGCTTCTCTACTCTGAAAAGTTAGTGAAAATAATTCATCCAGAAAATGGTTCAAACAACCTTTTGCTCACTCTTATTAGACTGAGAACTCTGTGAGGAAAAAGTTTTCAAGAACAAAAAGGCTGAAAGGAACGAAAGAGATAGTAGATTCAACTAAGGTGATACATGATAATAATTTTATTTATTACTGGTATATCCTAGGGAACACTGTAGACCTGATAGTCTAGAATTATAAAATCCGATACTAATGGTTGAAGTGCAGTTTGTAAAGAACTGCTCGGCTTATGTGATTGTGGTATAAAAAGATTTAGGAACATATTATAATTGCACAAATATAATAGGACTAACTCTAGAGATCCGTACCTCAATCTATATATTGTGTTTCTTCTCATGTATTAAGTGTACAAGAATTTCTATATTACACTTCCCTGTAAATGAGAGTAAAAGATTAACCGCAGTTTTAAAAAATTCTGGGTTTGAATTTCTTTAATAGAAGCAGTGTTCATAAAATTGGAAATTTTCTAGGATATTTCATGCTAAAACATTTATTGAAATTTGGATAGTGGAGAATTCTGTGTCAAATGTATGTTATATTTTTAAATATATTTTCAAATGTCAAGCTTGATTTTCTCATTTTGATTGGTCACAAGTAATATGATATTCATTCTGTTTCCTGTTATGTTCACAGCATTCATAAAAATTGCTGGAAGATTGCCGTACAATACTACTTTATTTCTTAAAATCCAGAATCTTAACACAAGAACAAAAAACCAGAGAAAGCAGGCATCTGCCCAAAAAGCACAACTCACCACAATATACATTTGTAAACTGGTTGTTTGCAGATTTGACTTTTGCTTGGCCCAGATCTTTCACACGCACCCCTAGAAGGACAAGAAAATCCTCCAGCTAGTCACATACAGTGTCAGTTTACACTTTTAATTTAGGTTTCGGTATATTCCTAGCTGAGCCTGTGGTCAGAAAAGTGAGCAAAAGGCATTTTGAGTAGTCTTTTTAAGGAAGTTACCATATTTTATGTGCTTTCTGAGCCACTCAGAAAATAACCTAGCTGTGTCAACAGCAGATCTCTACTGTATTGAGTAACAGGGCAACTTACTGTCATTGCTTTCCCCATGTGCTGTGACATATATGGTTACATCAATTTATTTGTTGTAAACTAGATGGTAAGCACTCTGGGACAGGGAGTGCATCTCACTGTTTGACCACACTTAGCACAATGAACTCTCAATCTTGATTGGGCCATTGGGGCTACCATAATATATAAATAAATGCATAGCTGCTAATTTGTATGAAGTTCCATATGTGATGTCCTCAAAGAGGAGAGAGTCACTGATTCCCATCACACACACCCTGCTCAAAGCACTTAAGTGTGGGGAAGCTGGATGCTTGCAGGTGTCTGAGAGTGCTGTGGTGGGCACTAGGTTATTTAAGAGATGCTGGTGTTTCTGGGGTTGATGGGTGAGCACTAGGGTATTTAAGAAGTGGATAGGCATTGTAAGAGGCCTGGCTGAGTGCTAGGGTAAGTGGGGCGAAGGGAGGGGCTGGGTGGAAACTTCATGAAGCTGTTTGGGGATTGTTTATACAGGTTTGGTGAGAGTAGCTAAGCACTTCTCGCCTCCTGGAACTGATGGCTGTCTTCATTTGTTCCTGCTGTTGCCACCTTGACCTCCCAGTTGCTCCTTTCTCATTCAGACTCATAGTAGAACAGTGCGAGGGAAAACAGAGAAGCCTGCAAATTTGACTTTTGCTTGGCCCAGATCTCTCACACAGAGCCTGCAGAGCAACTGATAGAGAGATTCTAGTGTTCATATGGAGTCATTACAGGTTATCCCTGCAGTCCAGGTATATGCCTTGGTATTTAGCAAGGATATGGGAATTCACACAGGGATGCCCTTTGTGTCACACAAGAAGCATGACATTTGACGGTACAAGATTTTGGGGGCAGCAGGGCACTAGTTCTCATTTGAAAAGACCAGGAGAGGGAAAACAGTTGATCTATAGAAAGCAATGGAGGAGTTATCAGGCCACTAGTCTCAGATAGCCAACTCCTCACCTAATATAGAGCCTTCCTTTTACACTGTATTAGCAGTAAATGATGGAGGGATGGTGAATCCATGTACCAGATTTCAGAATTGTTTGTAAAAAGGTCATTTTAATGATTCAAATCTCATAAAAATGATGCCCTCTGGTAATATCTGAGGGAAAGGTCAACAGTCAAAGTTTTAATGTTTGTTTTTGCTCAGAAGTTCATAATGAATGATTTTATCAAATGTAAGGTGTGACTGGTTGGGTCACAGATGCCTCCTTAAGACTGTCATCCAGGCTACATCTACACTGTGCATTGCTGCGCAAGAAGATAAGCAAATGAGGTGCAGCGATGAATATCGCTGAACCTCATTTGCATACCTAATGAGCCGCCATTTTGCAGAAGGAGCTTTTGCGTAAGAAGGAACTGTCTACGCTGCTCCTTCTTTCGCAAAAAATACCTCTTGCGGAGGAGCCATTCTTCCTGAAAATAAGCAGCAGTACAGCTCCTGTGCAAGAGGGAGTTTTTGCACAAGAAGGAGCAGAGTAGACAGTTCCTTCTTGCGCAAAATGGTGGCTCATTAGGTATGCAAATGAGGTGCGGCAATAATCATCGCTGCACCTCATTTGCATATCTTCTTGTGCAACAGTGCGCAGTGTAGACATAGCCCCAGTGTGCTGATCATACCTCCCTACTTGCACTCTGGGGCACCCCCATCACTTTGTCCTGCTGGGATGGAAGCTCTGTTCTCTTCCAGCAAAGGTACATGTTTGGTGTCACAGTCCCCCAGCAGAGTAACACAGATGCTAATAACAGCTCTGTTGTTGCTCCCCTCCGCCCTCAGGTAGCAATTATTTGCACTGGGTTTGATAATAAATAAAACCGTTTTAAGTATAACAGGTAGGGTTTAATTAATTACAAGTGAAAACAGACAAATCAAAGCAAGTTACTAATTAAAAATATACAGAACATGCCAGTTAAGCCTGATAGATTAAAAAAGATTGTTACTATTCATATTTCTTGACCTAGTACTTATTTCATGTAAAATCCTTCAAATCAGAGCTGCTCTTTTCTCTGCCTATGTCTAACATCTTCTTAGGGTGGAGAGGCAATTTCAAAAGACAGCTGAAGATAATCTTTGCGTCCCATCCCATAAATAGGATTTCCCCAAGGCTGGAATTCTTTGTTTAATTCTCCCCATACCCATGGAAAAATACCAATTTCAATATAGATTCCAGCACCAGATGGCATTGTCACATGTCTTTGTAGGACCAAGCACAATTTGGGCTTAAAGGAAGAACAAAGCCATTTATAGATCATTGTCTTGAGCACCAAGCCATTAAGTACCACTAATGGTTTTCACTAGAAATTCTGGATTAATAAGTAAATTCACACTTCATATTTCTAACTTGACATACAAGAATGATAAATGCACACAACTATGCACATTCTGGGGAACACGAGCTCTTGAATGATAGGTAACTTGACTTGTTTTGCATAACACATATTTGAGTTATGTATATTCATATTCAAAAAATTATTTCCATAAAATATATGGGCACATGGTCACATAAAGTACCTAATTTAATGGGACATTAATTGAGTGGATCAGCCAGCCAATCACTCCATTAAAGTGTCTGTACTATAGAATAAAAGCATGTACGTGACTTTTTATGTTGTACTCTCCCTCCGTGTTTTCCAAATTTGACAAGTTGACTACCATGGTAATTTTGGGATACCTTTAGAATGGAGTGACATTGAGGAAAAATCACAAACTTTTGAGCTAGAAATTAGTTTCACAGTCTATTCAGCAAAATATTTTTAAAAATCTATGGATTCCTGAAGAAAATGAAATTTTGGAAAGTTGAAAATCACACAAAATTAATTTTTGAAAGTGTTTACATTAAACTGTTAGTAGTTTCTAGTTTCACTGCTGACTATTCAATCTGACAGGACCAAGTGAAAAGTAAAATAAATTCCAGTTTAAAAAGATATAAATTGGCATAAGGGACGTGCATTTTAATATGTATTTTGGATTGGTATAAGACAGCTGTGCTACAGAGATTTATTGAAAATCGTGAGTGCACTTTAAATTCTCTTGTGAACTGAAAACTTCATAATTTATTGGACCAAACAGTTTAAACTAAGTGCTTTTTTTAGCAAGGAATCTTGTGACTTTTGGTCTCTTAATAGCAGTCAGTGCTGTGTCCGATTATTGCACTTGTGAGAAATTAAACCATGGTACAGTATTTTTCAAGGCATTAAAAAGCACATACAATATGTCCTTACTAATGCATCAAACTATAGCTACTTTATGCGACCTTTACAAAGTTCTATTAAAGCATTAAACTGTTTGGTGCCTATAAAATAATACCATAAAATGTGATATTTTGGAAAACTAAATTCAGCATACATGAAAAAGCTGTTAAGAAAATATAATAATTATACTTAGCAAATATGCATTATTTTACATGTTTAGTACCCTATGTACACATGTTAGCCAACTGATTAGTTAAAAGGTCTTTATTTATATTTAAAAAACAACAGATGGTCTGGTAGCACTTTACAGACTAACAAAACATGTAGATGGTATCATGAGCTTTTATGGGTACAGCCCACTTCTTCAGATGACCGGAGTTATTCATGTTTTGTTAGTCTATAAAGTGCTACCAGACCATTTGTTGTTTTTTTCTGTACAGACTAATTCGGCTACCCCCTGAAGCTTTTTTTATATACATAGTCAAATCAAATCCACCCTTCCAGTCACCTCATCCCATAAATTGGGTGTCCAAATATTGCTACTTTACGTCTTTCATAACATTATAAAACATCACTGCTTCTATCTCTTTATATGATTAAACTCTTTCAGTTCTCAGTGCAGCCATTCTCCTCCTCTCTCAGTACCCAACATCTACACTGTCCACCCCAAGTCTATTGAAAAACAAACATTGTTCTTTTCTATTCAAATGCCTTTGAGTTCCTTTATTGGCTATCCTTTTTTTCCCATTAAGCTTTAAGGCTCTTCACATTCCTATCTTTCTCATAAAAAATATAAATGGCTATACTGGATCAGACTAAAGGTCCATCTAGTCAAGTTTCCTGACTTTGTATAGAGGTCAATGCTAGGTGTCCTAAAGGAAATGAACAGAGCAGGTAAATCAAGTGATCCAGGCTCTGTTGCTCATTCACAGGTTCTGGCAAACAGAGACTGGGGACACCATCCCGAATTTATCAAGCTCTCTCTCTCTTTTTTGAACCCTATTATAGTCTTGGCCTTCACAACATCCTCTGGGAAAGTTCCAAAGATTGACTGTACATTTTGTGAAGAAACACTTCCTTTATTTTAAATATGCTCCCTATCAATTTCATTTGGTTCTTGTGTTATGAGCAGTAAATAGAAATTCCTTATCTACTTTCTCTACACCAATCATGATTTCATAGACTTCAATCATATCCCCCCCTTCATCTTATCCAAACTGAAAAGTCACTCTTATTAATCTCTCCTCATATGGAAACCATTGCATACCTCTATTGATTTTTGTTGACCTTTGTTCAATCTTTTCCAATTCCATGTCCATTCCGTTCACAAACCGATGCGCTCACATTGACTGCCATCTGTCCACCTCTCCACAAAACACCTAATGTTTTCTTCCACTGTCTAAATTGATCTGTAAGGCTATTACCCGCTTCTCCATCAAATCCTCCTCAAATTCACTTTTGCTGAGATTCCTACAAAAACAAACAACAAAAACGATCTATAGCCAGTGACTTATTTGGCAGAAACACTGACCAAATGCTAGCTCTTTACAACAGATATACTATTTCCAAGAAAAAGCACCATCATTTAAGTAGCTTCAGAGGAGTAGCTGAGTTAGTCTGTAACAGGAAAAACTTAATAAACAATATTCTAGTAGCAGCTTAAAGACTATCAAAACATGCAGATGGTATCATGAGCTTTCATGGGTTTTCATGATACCATCTATATGTTTTGTTAGTCTTTAAGCTTCTACTAGACTATTTGTTGTTTTTTAAGTTTTTCATCATTTAAGTAGTAATAGTTTTTTAATGTTTGTAGAAATTTTAAGAAGTGTCAGTAACCCACAGCCTACCACAGTTTTTAATTTGTCTTAATATTCACTTTACAACATTTATTCATTAAATATGTAAGTAATTAGGCTATGGAATTTTTTATTTGAACTATTTCCAGGAGCATCATAGGGTTTTTTAGTGTGTATGGTATATGTGCGTCAATAATTTAGACTGTTTTTAGGAACAATTATACTCAAATGCTGTTTATCACCTACAGGCAGCACTTAGGCAGAAATTGTATTTTTATCCTTTTGAAATGTCATATATTTTTGTCATTCGGCCACTTGTACTTTGACAAGCCATTAGATTACTTTGTGAACTATACACAAAGTGAACAATTCATCATGTATATTTCTAAAAGCTTTACTTAAGAAAAATAATGGTTACAAAGTTAAGCACTCAAAAGTTAGGAAAAGATAAGGTAAGATTTGAGCAACCTTAATTCCTGCTACTTCTATGCATACATTGTGATACAGTCTTGATTTATGTAATCACATGCTATTTTTTCCATTGTAACACATGTTGTGCACAGAACCAATGGTGTTCTGAGACTGAGTCAGTGTTGTATAGTGATGCAGTCTGTTGTCTTTGCCACCTTTCCCTTGTTTGTTGCATAAGTTGGAAAGTGTTGTGAATGAAACAGAGGATTGCATGCAGCAAAAGAAGGGTCTCATGTTTAAGGGCATTTCTATAATGGGGAGTAATTCTGAAATAACGTCCCTTATTTCAAAATAATAAGGCAAGCATCCACGCTACCAAGGCGTTCTTGTTATTTCAAAGTAATAACTTTTGCTTGTGAAGAGGAATAGCTTATTTCAAGATAGTTATTTTGGGAGTTATTATTTTGAAATAACTTACTTTGAAATATTTTCCCAGTGTATACATAGCCTAAGACAGTGGTTGAATGTCATCTTGGAGAACTGAATTCTATCCTTGCTGCTGTCACAGAGTTCCTAAGTAATGGTGTAAAGTGCTTAAAGTAAAATTTTCATTAGTCATTAACTGTGTTTTTCTCATTTTTTGAGTGCCTGTGAGCTCTGATTGCAGAAGTGCTATGTACCCACAATGGGAACTCTGGTCTGAATGTGTAAACTACTATGAATTGTTGAGTATTGTGATAAATACTCGACTTGTGTGTTACAAGTTGATCATCCAAAAATTGTGACACTTTTGATGGTTTTGATCTTAATCTTTGTGTGTCAGCTATAAAGTAAGATATCACCTGTCTGTACAGTTTGAGAAACCCTGTGGCAAGAACACCAAGAGGAAATTAGTAATTTTATATTCAGTACAAATTTGGCTCCTGTCCTTAGGTAAATAATGCCTGGAGCTACACATTAAATTGAGAAGATAAAAATAAATAAATAAATGTGTCATGTAGGGGTTCTGTGGAAAGAATAGTATGGGATGATGTAATTAGACTGTGCCATAATGAATATAAACAAAGCGACTGCATTAGTGCTTGACTTTTGGTCTTATAATTCTTTGACAGTTTTTTTCTCCTGCTATTTAAATTTAAAAATTTGTGGGGGGGGGGGGGGGGAGGGCAGGTGGAATCATGTGGGTCTTCAGGAAGTTGGAGATTTTTAGATCTGCAACATGTCTTCCACCATTTCAGGTAGTTGAATAACTCATAGCAGTAGAAAGCTATCTTCTATGCAGACCTGCTAATAGAAGGGCATAGAAATGTAGAGCTGGAAGGGATCTTGAGAGATCAAGTCCAGATCCTTGTCCTGAGGAAGGACCAAATATACCTAGATCATCCCTGACAGATATTTATCCCAGCTGTTCTTAAAAGCTTCCTATAACCGAAATTCCACAAGCTTCATTCAAAGCCTATTCCAGAGCCTAAATACATCCTTATACCAGTGTTTCTCAAAGTGGTCCATGGTCACTTTGAGAAACCTGCTAACTAGCCTCTGTGGTTTGTTTATTTACCAGCTCCATAGCCACTGAGACTTGTGGCTCCCATAGGCTTCAGTTTACTATTTGCAGCCAAGGGAGCCGTGGGAAATCAGCCTGGCCCACGCCACTTCCCGCATCTCCCCTTGGCTGCAAACGGCAAACTGGAGTCAATGGGAACTGTGAAGTTCTGTGGCTATAGGGCCCATAAATAAAAAAACAGCAGTGGCCAGTTTGCAGTTTCCGCGGACCACTTTGAGAAACACTGCCTTATACGATAAAAACTGTGTTATCTGGCACTTTACCATTTGGAAAGCTCTGTTAACCAGCATTTCCTATCTCTCAACAAAAAGCTTAAATCTAGTAATGGGGCAAATATACCACCTAGAACTTTATGTGATTGAACATTTTCCACTCTACTTTTAAGCAAAAGAGGCAGACGATAATTAAGCAAGTTGATAGCAGGGATTTAGCAGCTTGCACAGTGTGTCATAGGGTTATTATAGATTCAGTTCCATCTCCTACACCTCCAATGATAATTGATGTTGATAATGATGACCCTGAGGCACTGCAAGATCCTGAAATGTCTTCAGAATCAAAGAAAGATTACATTATGTATACAGTATAGTTTTAATATTAAATGTATTTTTAGTGATCAGCATGTATGCCATGTGCTGCCCATCATGTTATATAATGTCAGGTAACCTACTGCACAGAATTTTTTACCTGTATACACCTAAGTACCTCAAGAAATTAACCATTCTGCAGTCAAATGCTACTACTGGATTGGTGAGCACCTGTATAGTATTTTATACTTCATTAGTTTTATTGTATTTTGATTCTTTGAAAATTAGTATTCCATTGGTAATTATAGCTTTTAGATAACTATCATTTTTTACTTCTCATCCCTCCAACCTACCAGATAACAAAGCTTCTATTGTAATTAGAAAGGGGTTTTCCTAATATCTAACCTAATAGCTGCATATTAAGCCCATTATTTTTTTTCTACCTTCATTGGTTATGGAGAAAATTTCATCATATTTATAACAGTTTTTAATGCATTTCAAGATTGATATCAAGTCCCACCTCAGCCATCTTTGCTCAAGAATAAACATACCCAGTTTTTCATTTATCCTCATAGGCTTTGTCATTTTCATCATTTTTGTAACTCTCCTCTGGACTCTTTCTACTTTATTCAGTTTATAATTACCTCCCATGACTTTTATACAGTGTTCCTGTTAATAAACCCCAGAATTATATTATCCTTTTTCACTACTGCATCACCAGCCAGTTATTCCAAATTTTGGAATTGTGCGCTTCCTAAGAATAATACATTACACGAGTCTTTATTGAATTTCAGACCAATTCTCTAATTTGTCAAGGTCATTTTTAATTATAATCTTGTCTGCCAAAGTGCTTGAAATCTCTCCAAAAGTTACCGCCATCTGCAAATTGCCACCGTACCCTCCCCTTCCCCCCGATATCTGCTTCACTGCATCAGAAAGATGACACTCAGGAATAATAGGTTAAATTACTGGATCCATGGAGAATTGTGATCTAGTGATTATAAATTGTTCTGCTCTTGCATATCCCTAGTTTCTCCCCATCTCCTCTTCCCATCCTTCCCTATTACCGTGCCCCCCAGATTCTGCCTTCCCTTTCCCCACCTCTATCCTTACCTCCCCCTTTTCTATCACCAAAATCCTCTCCCCTACCACTTTTTCCTGTTCTGTTCTCCATCTTCTGCCCTTCTCTGTTCCTACCCTCCTCCTTCAAGGCTTCTATCATTCAATTTGTCATCATGCATCTCTTTCCCCTCCCCTCTCTACCCACCTCCTACCCCATTCATCTGCATTTTAATCAGATTGATTTCTTCTTCTTGGACTTGCTGCAAGAGTACTGAAAAAAAAAAAAAAGAATAGAGAACACGGGAAAATACAGTGTCTCTGTTTTTGGTTCCTGTGTCTGATGTCATAGTAGCCCCTAACAGTTCGGAGCAGTATGTGCAGGAAATGTCCTGCTCAGTCCCTGAAGTCCTGGATTGGAGCATGCTCAGTTACTCTGTGGAGGCTGGTGAATGCACTGTCTGATCAACACATGGGAGTTGCGCTGGGATGAAGCATTCTTAGTGTTGCTAGAATATTTGGATAATTTATCAGCTAAACTGTAATAAGTCTGCTGAACAAATGCAAACTGTAATTTCAGAGGCTTTAAACAGGGCCAAACTTTGAAAAGACTTTGGAGGTGATCCCCTCCTGAGAAATTTTAAATCCCTGCTCAAAGTCAGTCATACTATAACACAAAAATGGTTGCGAGGAGCAAAAAAACATAGGGAGAACATTGCAGAAACCTTGGTGTTTTAGCTGAAACATTCTAAAAATAATCAACTTAAGAAGACACTATGTATTAAAAATTTCATCCCGAGCTGTTTCACTTTGTCTTCTAAGGAAGTGAAAATAGGAAAGAGATGTCCATAGTTAGATATAGAATCATAGACTCATAGAACACTAGAAGGAAGTGTTCTATGGACCTGGAAGGGACCTCAAGAGGTCATCAAGTCCTGTCCCCTGCCTCATGGCAGGACCCAGTACCATCTAGACCATCCTTGATAGATGCCTATCTAACCTGCTCTTAAATAGCTCCAGAAATGGAGATTCTACAACCTTCCTAGGCAACTTATTCCAGTGTTTAACCACCCTGACAGTTAGGAAGTTTTTCCTAATGTCCAACCTAAACCTCCCTTGTTGCAGTTTAAGCCCATTGCTTCTTGTCCTGTCCTCAGAGGCCAAGGAGAACAATTTTTCTCCCTCGTCCTTGTGACACCCTTTTAGAAACCTGAAAACCACTATCATGCCCCCTCTCAGTCTTCTCCTTTCCAAACTAAACAAGCCCAATTCTTTCAGTCTTCCCTCATAGGTCATGTTCTTAGATCTTTAATCGTTCTTGTTGCTCTTCTCTAGACCTTCTCCAATTTCTCCACATCTTTCTTGAAATGTGGTGTCCAGAATTGGACACAATACTCCAACTGAGGCCTAATCAGCACAGAGTAGAAGCAAGACTTCTCGTGTCTTGCTCACAACACTCCTGTTATTCATCCTAGAATCATGTTTCCTTTTTTGCAGCAGCAGCATCACAGTGTTGACTTATATTTAGCTTGTGGACCAGTATGACCCCTAGATCCCTTTCTGCAGTACTCCTTTCTGGACAGTCACTTCCCATTTTGTATGTGTGAGACTGATTGTTCCTTTCTAAGTTGAGTACTTTGCATTTGTCCTTATTAAACTTCATCCTATGTACCTCAGACCATTTCTTCATTTTTTTCTAGATCATTTTGAATTATGACCCTATCCTCCAAAGCATTTGCAACCCCTCCCAGCTTGGTATCATCTGCAAACTTTATGCCAATATCTAAATTGTTGATGAACGGACCCCTGCACAATCCCACTTGTTATGATTTTCCAGCAGGATTGTGAACTGTTAATAACTACTCTCCGAGAGTGATTATCCAGCCAGTTTTGCACCCACCTAACAGTAGCCCCATCTAGGTCGTAGTTGCCCAGTTTATTGATAAGAAGATCATGCAAGACCATATTAAATGCTTTACTAAAATCTAGGTATACCACGTCCACCACTTCTCCCTTATCCACAAGACTCATTATCCTATCAAAGAAAATTATCAGATTGGTTTGGCATGATTTGTTCTTTACACATCCATGCTGACTGTTACCTATCACCTTCAGAGGGGTAGCTGTGTTAGTCTGGATCTGCAAAAGCGACAAAGAGTCCTATGGCACCTTATAGACTAACAGATGTATTGGAGCATAAGCTTTCGTAGGCAAAGACCCACTGCGTCAGATGCATTATTTTCCAGGTGTTTGCAGATGCATTCCTTAATTACTTGCTCCTTTATCTTTTCTGGCACAGAAGTTAAACTGACTAGTCTGTAGTTTCTTGGGTTGTTCTTATTTCCCGTTTTATAGATAGACACATCATTCTGTGTGGTTGAAAATATATAGAAGAGAGAGAAAAATATACAAAAAAAAACATTGGAAAGTAAATATATACTATTACTACATTCAGTAGAACTTTTGCATAGTTGTAAAGGAATATTTCAATAGTAACTTAATGAGAGATGTCTTTTTCAAAATTATGCAGACAATTGTAATAAACAAATTTGCCATATTCTAAATTTTGATTTTAGATACAGCATCTTGCAAATCAATCATCCATTCATTCACTGAAACATTTTTATAAGTAAACATAGAAAATGATTATTGTTCCTTAAATTATATAAAAAGTAGGAAGTATAAGATGAATGATATTGTCTATAAATTAATATTGTACAATAATTTCCTTTTATAGCTGGCAAAAATCCCTTGAGGAAGATAAATTCATTGTTTTTTAATCTGAATTGTCACAGAAATGAACAGCTAATGACCTTCTGGTACAGAGAAACAAAACTCTCACCAAGCTATGTAGTCCCGTAGGTTTGTGCTGACATTCCCTCAGATACTTTTCCAGCAACTGTACAGAATATGAAGATGCTCTTTGGCACAGTCATCCTCAGCATCCCTACTGTGTGAAGATATGTGTCTATGTGGCATCCCTGATTTCCCTTGCTCACTAGGACTGAGGACCAGTGTGCATATGGGTGGGGTCCGACTGCCGTATAAAATTTGTAAACCCAGACTTCTCTTGAGACAATTCAGAAAACATTCATTTGGTAAAAGTTGATGCATCCTTCATTGAGACTCAGTGAGGAAGTGTAACAGGGTCACACTCACCTCTCGCAAGCACCTACCTCACCCAGTGCATGTGCTTGAACTCTGTTAGGGAGGATCTTCTGTGACCAGCCTTTTGACTGAGTCACACACAATCTGTGCGCCAAAGCAAACAAAACCCCTTCCAGGGTACACATCTAACAGTAACCCCTCTCGGTGTACTCTGGAGTGTTCATCAGGGTATGCTTACACTGGAGAGTTATTTCGAAATAATGGGCTTGTTATTTTGAAATAATAACTCCTGCTTGTGAAGAGGAATGAGCTTATTTCAAAATAGTTATTTCAGGAATTATTATTTCAAAATAACTTATTTAAAAATAGCCTCGTAATATAGACATAGCTTCAGTCTGGTCTCACTCTGGAATAGAGTGGTATCCCCAGCACTTCCTTCTTAGAGACCATGTCTTTACCCTTACCCCAGGGTTTTATCTCAGAGTCCCAACGTAGTCCAGTCTGCATTAGGCTCTCCACAATGAACAGTCCGTAGTACTGCTACTCCCTCAGCCAGTCAGTTGTCCAATCTGTACACCTTGAGCTCCAAAGATAAACTATTGTTCTGATCTGCAGTTCCTTTTATATGGTCTTTCTGGCCCTTGATTGGCTGTTTCCTTTGCTTGGAGGACCTCTCTATTTCCTTTTTCTCAGGTGGGGTGTCACACATCCATAAGGCTTGCAGCAGGGGGCCTCAGGACCTAGTCCACACCATCACAGGAAGCAATCAACTGTGCTTCTGTTTAATGATCACTGAAATAACTGAGGGTATTGCCTAAAACATGGACCATCATGGCGAGTCCTGAGTAGAAGCTGATCCATGTAGCCTGAGGGGTTTTTCTGGAGACTGACTGCAAAAAAATGCCAGCAATGGGCCATTGATTTGGTTTTTGCTGTGTGTATCATTTGTGTGACAAGAGCCAAGAAAAATGACAAATGGAGCACACAGTTGGATAAGCGGTGTGACTGAAGCCCTAAGGAAGCCAAGAGATGACGTATTTATTGTTCAGACTCCATGAAGGGTGTGTCTATATAACAAAGTTATTTCGGAATAATGGCCATTATTCTGAATAATTATGCAAGCTTCTACATAGCAATTCCATTATTTTGAAATAATTTTGAAATAACAGACAGCTTATTCCAACTTCTGTAAACCTCATTCTATGATTAATAATGCCTATTCTGAAATAGCTGTTTCAAAATAAGGCGTGTGCAGACACTCCACTTCTGCTATTTTGAAATAGCCCCTTACCAGGGTCATTCTAAGTTATCCCTCCTGGGGCTCTAAATTGAGATAGCACATCTACATTAGGGAAGCCTGCCTCGGATTAATTTTGAGGCTTCCTTGCAGTATAGACGTGTTATTTCGAAATAAGCTACTCCGGAAAATCTCTTCTAGAATAGCTTATTCCAAAATAACTGTGCAGTGTAGATGTACCCCCAGATGCAGGCTTGAATTCCTGAAAAAGAAACTAATTCCTATTGTTTGCTTCTATTGTACTTAAGGAATCAGGACTCAGTGCACATTCTTGGTAAATAAACAGGATCATACCAAAACATACCTGACTTGTGTCTTCAATTTCTCCTTGTGACCGTGCCCCAGACAGGGGGGCGGGCTGTGGGTCCGAGGTCCTCTGTCCACCCCTTCCCCTGTCTAGTCCCGGGCCATCCGGTCTCCCGAAAATCCACTCAGTCGGCCCCCTTTTGGCCGGGGCACCTTAGTAGTGGGTCTGAACATCAAATTGGGTCTCCCCTGGCGACGGCGGAGGAAGGGGGGCCCGGGCCCACCCTCACTCACGGGCCCCAGCCCAGGGCCCTAAGGACTTGAACTGCCCGGCAGTTCTGGTCCGGCTAACGGGGTCGTGCCCCAAAACACGCCAGCCCACGGGCTTGACTCACCGCCCTGCCCTGGACTACTTCCTTCCTCCTCTGTCTGTTTCTCCTCCGGTCTGTTTCCTCCTCAGGTGCTTCCTCCCTGGTCTGTTTCTTCCTCTGGAGCTCTCCTCTGGTCTGTTTCCTCCTCCGGAGCTCTCCTCCTCAGGTCTTCTGCCTGGTGGGTTTTAAAATCCCCGCCTCGGACCGCGCCCCGGACGCCGATGTATGCCCCGCCCCTGGTGCTGGTCAGCTGGGCGTGCGGCCCCTCCCCCTTCCGGCGGCCGATGCCGCACTCCCCCCTGGGGCTGTGGCTCGGAGGCAGCCAGCGCACGGCCCGTGCCAGGCGCCGGCCAGCTGGGCGTTCTGTCCGCCCTCCCCCCCCGCGGCCGCCACGGCACTTGCTGTCCGCACCGCAGCCAGGGAGCAGCTGGCGCACGGCCCATAGGTGCTCCCCGGTCGTGTCAATGGGGCGCTTGCCCCCCCTGCAACAGTGCGGGGTCTCGGCGCCCCGTCACACTCCTCCTAAAGGAAATAACCCATATTGCCCCTGAATATATGTTAGTGGCTAAACATTTGGGCCAAGCAACAGCACAGTGGTCTATAATGATTTTGAAATAAGAAAAGCTGACACTTGGAACCAGAAACTACCGTTCACGCTTCAGTGAAAAGAAAGTTTTATGCTTCCTTTCACTCTTATGCTTAAAGTCATCTGAGGAGGCCAAATCAAGCAAAATGATTTTCCTCATTCTCAGAGGAACTAAAAGTGAAAGCATTACTTTGAAAGGAAAAAAAGAAAAAAGTAGAGCATGGTAAAGGAAAAGGAGCCACAGTTCCAGCAAAGTCCCGAAGAATCAAGCTAAATGAGAGAGAAATAAGCTCTCCTCATCTTCAGTGCTGCCAGTCTTCCAGTAGTAGAGTCTCTAGTAGTTTTAGACCTAAATCAATCTGTCTGTTTCAAATCCTTTTGCTGTGGACCCCAACAAGCACTGAACGTTTCTATTTTCACTGCCACCAGGCATTAGCAAGGGTTGTGCGAGATCTTATTAGGAATAAATGCTTTAATGTAATGAGACACTAACGCTGTGCTCATAGCATTAATTTTGCAGTACATGACTCTGCAGACAGGAGTTTCAGGGATTCTTTTCAGGGGCTGCTGGACATAGTAACTGACGTTGGTTTTAGTAAATTCATGCTGATTTCTCCACCTTCTGTTGAGACTTTTATGTATATCTTGTCACTTCCAAAATTATAAAACCAAGCTTGCGACTTTTTCATACTTCCAGTACATTCTGTCATCTTTCAAATAGCACATCTGCTAGAGAAAAATATTGATTTCTGTTTTTTGCCAAGCTCATTTGTATCTGCTGGAACATTTGTAACTTAGATACCGACTTGTATTTTGGTTATTTTTCTCATTACTATCTAATGAGTCTATTTATTCAATACTAAGGTTTTATCACTGCTAACAATGGTCATATTTCTCCAAAGAGCTGCTCTTTCTGACATTAACTTTTATAATTACTACAAAAAAGATTTTAAAACCTCTTTAAATTGAGTGATCAAGATGTGTTCATGTCTCAGGTCAGGAACCCCATGACTTCACTGCTGTAACCTATATCCTTCCTCAGCCCATATTTCCTACCTTTTCTAGATACATGACAGCTAGAAATAGATTGTAAGCATTTTAATGAGACCTTTTCACCTTACTTTTGAAAATCCCATCTTACATATTCTGTAAATCAATTAATAGGGTTTTCAATGCTGTAAAAATGTTATCAGTATGGGGTGTGTGTGTGGGGGGGGGGGTGGTTAGCAACAATAATTTTTCTACCTTCTGTCTGCTCCACTTCTGCTCCTCCTGTCAAGCACAACAGATGAAAGACTCCGAGATATCTCCTGCTAATACTAGGTTAAGAAGAGGGACTTGGAAGAGCCATTATCTCTGCTAATACCAGTGACAGGAGCTCCTCAGAGGCAGTTCAAAGGCTTTTCCTAACTTTCTCTGTAGTAACCTCCTTCCTTCCAAGTTTTCACTACCACTACTGCCCTTACTGATATTTCTGTCTGATGATCTGATTCTTGCATGCACTGACTGCCTCCCATAACTCCAAATTGTTGCAAATATTTCTTTCTGAGTAATCTGATTCTTTCATGCACTTACTCCCCCCACGTAATTTCAAATTATTGCTCATATTTCTCTGTGATGATCTGAATTTTGCATGCACAGACTCCCTCACGTAACTCCAAATTTTTTAAATTTTATTTCCCTTCTTTGTCCTTCACATCCCTTTTTGTGAGTGCTGGAGATAGGATGGCAATCTTCTCTTTAATATATCCACCATATAAGAGTTGTGTGGTAGTCAGCAGTCACAGATGGTTCTGTGCACTCCTAGAGGACAATGATAGTTCTTCTCTAGCAGCTAGAAATGGATGCAGCTCCTTTTTTTCTGGATTCTTGGAGAGTGGAAATAAGGAAGATTCAATTCTCAAGAGAAGGCTGCCTGCATGTTATCTGAGACTTTGGCACCAACAATCACTTCTGTGTAGCTGTTGTGTCTGCTTCCCTCTTGATCCCTATATCATCATTGCTTTTATCCCAACTGAGTTTTAAATCAGAGAGTGAATGTAGAGTCCCAGTAAAATCCAAATTCAATGTAAGTTTTAAATGCAACTTTTTATACAGGTTAGACAGAACTCTTTAAAGGGCTTTGTAAAATTGCACTGCTGGATGTGAGAGCAACCTCCCCCCTAACAAAATAGATTGTATCCACATTTAAAAAGAGAAAGTCGTGTGTGCACTTGGCTATTAACAAGGAACAAAGGAACACATATTTTCTTAGGACTAGATATACCTACTTCTTAAGCACCTGTGCAGGAGAGTCCCTTCTCCCACAAATGGTCTGCATTAGTGCACTCTGTAAGTGACATCAAAAGGTGCACAACATAGTAGAACAGTCCTATGTTCCATTGTTACTAAATATGGACTTCAATGGCAACCATTCTATGTTGTGTGTTTAGCCACTCATTTGTCTTTACACAAGTAAAATTGAATCAAGCACTATGGCTTGTTATGAGTCAACATTTTAAAACAGTGTTTCTTCCATCTGTAGGCACATAAAGTACTGCACATTTAGAGATTCTATTTCTGTTTGCTATACTCACACAAGTAGTCTTACCAGTTTCAGCAATGGTGATGAATTCACAACAGCAGTGATGATGTGGTTGGTGTCTACTATAGGCCACCGAATCAGGTGGATGAGGTAGATGAGGCTTTCTTCGGACAACTGAGAGAAGCTTCCAGATCACGGGCCCTGGTTCTCGTAGGGGACTTTAATCACCCTGACATCTGTTGGGAAACCAATACGGCAGGACACAGGCAATCCAGGAAGTTTTTGGAGAATGTTGGGGATAACTTCTTGGTACAAGTGATGAAGGATCCAACCAGGGGCCGTGCGCAGCTTGACCTTCCGCTCACAAACAGGGAGGAACTAATAGGGGAAGTAGAGGTGGGTGACAACCTGGGAAGCAGTGATCATGAGATGGTAGATTTCAGGATCCTGACCAAAGGAAGAAAAGAGAGTAGTAAAATACACACCTTGGACTTCAACAAAGCAGATTTTGACTCCCTCAGAGACCTGATGGGCAGAATCCCCTGGGATGCTAACATGAAGGGGAAAGGAGTCCAGGACAGCTGGCAGTATTTTAAAGAAACCTTATTGAAGGCACAGAAAGAAACCATCCCGATGCATAGCAAGAGAGGCAAACATGGTAGGAGACCGGATTAGCTTACAGGGGAAATCCTTGGTGAACTTAAGCACAAAAAGGAAGCTTACAAAAAGTGGAAACTTGGACAAATGACCAGGGAGAGGTTTAAATGTATAGCTCGAGAATGCCGGGGGGTTATCAGGAAGGCGAAAGCGCAAATGGAATTGTGACTGGCCAAGGATGTGAAGGATAACAAGAAAGGTTTCTACAGGTAAGTTAACAAGAAGAAGGTGATCAGAGAGGGTGTGCAGCCCCTACTGGATGAAGGAGGTAATCTAGTGACAGATGATGTGGGGAAAGCTGAAGTACTCAATGCTTTCTTTGCCTCTGTATTCACGGACAAGGTGGGCTCCCGGACTAATGCGCTAAGTGATGCAAGATGGGATGAAGATCGACAGCCCTTAGTGGGTAAAGAACAGGTTAGGAAATATTTAGAAAAGCTAAACGTACACAAATCCATGGGTCCGGACTTAATGCATCTGAGGGTACTGAGGGAGTTGGCAAATGTCATTGAGGAGCCTTTGGCCATTATCTTTGAAAAGTCATGAAGATCGGGAGAGATCCTGGATGATTGGAAAAAGGCAAATGTAGTGCCCATCTTCAAAAAAGGCAAGAAGGACGATCCAGGGAACTATAGGCCGGTCAGTCTTACCTCAGTTCCTGGTAAAATCATGGAGGGAACCTTAAGGAATCCATTTTGAGGCACTTGGAGGAGAGGAAAGTGATTGGGAATAGTCAGCATGGATTCACAAAGGGCAAGTCGTGCCTGACCAATCTGATTAGCTTCTATGATCTGACCAATCTGATTAGCTCTGTGGATATGGGAAAATCAGTGGATGTGATATACCTTGATTTTAGCAAGGCTTTTGATACGGCCTCCCACGATATTCTTGCCAGCAAGTTAAGGGAATGTGGATTGGATAAATGGATGGTAAGATGGATAGAAAGATGGCTAGAAGGCTGGGCCCAGCAGGTAGTGATCAACGGCTTGATGTCAGGATGGCGGTCGGTTTCTAGCGGAGTGCCCCAAGGTTCGGTTCTGGGACCGGTTTTGTTCAATATCTTTATTAATGAGCTGGATGGGGGGATGGATTGCACCCTCAGCAAGTTTGCAGATGACACTAAGCTAGAGGGAAAGGTAGATACGCTGGAGGGCAGAGATAGGGTCCAGAGTGACTTAGACAAATTGGAGGGTTGGGCCACAAGAAATCTGATGAGGTTCAACAAGGACAAGTGCAGAGTCCTGCACTTGGGACGGAAGAATCCCAAGCATTGTTACAGGCTGGGGACCAACCAGCTAAGTAGTAGTTCTGCAGAAAAGGACCTGGGGGTTACAGTGGACAAGAAGCTGGATATGAGTCAACAGTGTGCCCTTGTAGCCAAGAAGGCTAATGGCATATTAGTTTGCATTAAGAGGAGCATTGCCAGCAGATCCAGAGATGTCATTATTCCCCTTTATTCGGCTCTGGTGAGGCCACATCTGGAGTATTGTGTCCAGTTCTGGGCCCCCCACTACAAAAAGGATGTGGACGCATTGGAGAGGGTCCAGCAGAGGGCAACCAAAATGATTAGGGGGCTGGAGCATATGACCTATGAGGAGAGGCTGAGGGAGTTGGGTCTGTTTAGTCTGCAGAAGTGAAGAGTGAGGGGGGATTTGATAGCAGCCTTCAACTTCCTGAAGGGAGGTTCCAAAGAGGATGAAGAAAGGCTGTTCTCAGTAGTGACGGATGGCAGAACAAGGAGCAATGGTCTTAAGTTGTGGTGGGAGAGGTCCAGGTTGGATATTAGGAAAAACTATTTCACTAGGAGAGTGGTGAAACACTGGAATGGGTTACCTCGGGAAGTAGTGGAGTCTCCATCCCTAGAGGTATTTAAGTCTCGGCTTGACAAAGCCCTGACTGGGTTGATCTAATTGGGATTGGTCCTGCCTAGAGCAGGGGGCTGGACTTGATGACCTCCTGAGGTCTCTTTCAGCTCTATGGTTCTATGATTCTCTGATTCTGCCTGTTCTGCAGAAAAGTAGAGTGCAGATTATGCAATTGCATAATGTGCTGGAATTAAAGATTTGTATTGGGAGATATCAGAAATGCCAGTTAACTGAACTTTCTGGTTGACTGAGTACTGGATAATAGAGCTTTTACTCTCTCAATATATGTAGTACCCTGACAGGGCAGTAACTGGTGTAGTGTCTCATCCATAAAAGATTTCTCTCCACTCCAATATTCTTTCTGTCACTCTATCACTCTATAGCTTAGTCCTGAAGTCTTGTCCTGAACCCAGATCTGAAGAAATCTCCCATTTTACTGTATACCTTTATGGTCATTCTTAGTATACTTACTGAAACGAAGTGGTTTTAACACTGAAATTTGACATGACTATTCAGTCTAAGCACTGTACACCTGTCTGAGGCTTACTTATCTCTACTTGCATTTAAAATTTTGAGGTAAGAGGTTGAGTTTTTGTATGCTTTTAAAAATATTATTTTGGGCAGAATTTTTTCATCATTAATTTTATAGGAATTATGAGCAAAGCTGCAATAATAATAAAAATCACTAGGGAGATATGGGGAAAACAGAGAAACAAAAGGCCAAAATGTTTAAATAGCAGACTGAGGTGCTTTAAAAGTTGTCTTTCTAAACTGTATGCATAATTTTTGGTAGTCTACAACCTATCCCGTATTCCTATGGGATATATAATTCCATTAGTTTATGTAATGTTTCCTAATACATCATTCTAAATATACCAGCTGGAGAGTTGATAGAAAAACAAGTATGTTCTGTAGAACTCCCTGTGGATATATGCATTTATATTCTGAAAAAGTAATTGCAGTACCTGCAGGAAATGTACTAAGTGCCCTTGGTTATCCTTAAGGTATTCCCCCTCTAGAGAAGTTAAAACTAATATGAAAATAAATTCACTTTTAAAAGCCTACTATTACTAAACTACTTCTGTTGCAACAACACAAAAAAGCCTGTCTTGGATGTGGCATAAATTGGGTTGCTGAGCTCAAGAGCAAAAATCTCTTTTGTATTGGCAATTACACTAATTCAACTTTCCTATAATTCTGACAAAACATTAATTTACCACTGGTTTGCATGATATGAATTTGATGGGTTTTATAGCAGCTTTGTCAGAACAATTTTTCTGTGAACTCTTTTTAAAAATCACTCCAGGATTGAATTTGTAAAAGTTTTAAAATTAATGGCAATTCTGGAAGTTATCACTTATTCTCAGTCAGTATTTAATAATGAGAAATAGAGCATATATGCACAGGATAATGTTCAGGTCAGATTTGACACAGAAATACAATGTGTGTCTGGGTAAACCTATGTGCTTTTACCAATATAAGAACCTCAGAAAAGAGAGAGAAAGCACTATAAAATCTGTGCTGCAGCTGCATTTTTGAGATTTTTATAACTGAATTCTAAGCAGGAAGTACATACTTCTGACTATCTAGAAAACCTATACAAATGAATATCTATTCATATTTCTCCTATATTGACTGGCAGGACTGCATGTATTTTCAAAGTTGTGTGTCAAAAACATAGAGTTACATGATCTCTATAAAAGTCAAATTGCCCAAAATCAAATTCTTTTTTCCATTAACAGCTAATTAAAACCCCCTTTCTTGTTTTAATTTCTGCGGGTATACATGTGTGTTTTTAAAATTCCATTGTCAATGTATTATCATGTATCTCCTTTAGGAATGCAATTCTGCTCCCTGCATTAATGGAGGTTCTTGTCAAGATATGGTCAGTGCATTTGTGTGTATTTGCATGAGTGGATACACTGGTGAATTTTGTGAAGTAGATATTGACGTTTGCGATGAACCTGCACTGAACTCAACTCTTTGCTTTAATGGAGGCATATGTCTTGATGGCCCAGGGAGAACTTTTCATTGCAGGTCAGTATGTATGTTTACTTAACTACAGCATTTGTTGAACACTGATTTGTTAAGTTTTGAATTTGGGGAGATTTTACTACTATTATATGAAATGTGTTGGATTCAATATATTTTAAGGACTATATCAGGATGGCAATTTTTTAAATTATGAGACTAGATCACTATTTTCTGGTAAGTCCATATGTCTAAAGCTTTTAAAATTACTTTTAACACAAGACGAAAACATTATTTCAAAATATTGAAACTGAAGTTAGTGAAAAATACTGAATTTTTAAGAGTATATTTCAGCATAATCGATGCTCAAGGGAATATATTTTTTAACTTGCTTATCATTTGAGATGATGTCTTTATCTGAAACATAATCCTTAATGTGTTTTAAAGACTGGTGCAGAGAAGACCTTTCATAACATGAACAAATTCATGAACTCACAAATATTTATGAGTATTAGCGACTGAATTATCTGATGGATAAAGGAGGCCTCTTAGCTAATTATAGTCTATTTGCTGTTTAACTATTATACTGATTAAAGTTTAGAAACAACTGAAAATATTATTATAAATCTAAGTTGTAATGAAGCACTAATACCGTACTAAGCCATACACAGCAAGATGTTCAACATCTGGTTTTTGGTTTATGACCTGAAGCAAAGCTTAATAACATTAAGACTTTTGAGGAGATTATTAACTATTCATAACAAATCATTATCTTTATAATGTATTTACATTTTATTAAACAGTAACAAACTATTTTAAATTAATATTAAGTCTTTGTCTTAAACTCACAAAGGCACTAAAATTCAGAGTTAAGGTTAAAGTTCATCATTTCATTAACCTTGTGATTCCTATATATTTTAGTGGAAGTTGCATTCAAGTATTTGAAAATCCAATTGAACTCAGTATGATTCAGAGGTCTTGGAATAATGTAATATGAATTTTGACATAATTGGAAGTAAAGAGGGGTTTCAACCTTTATGTTTGTATTTTGGTGTTTATGTAAGAGTTTAATTTTTAAATTGTGCTTTCCATCTTCTGTTTCCCCTCTGCTTTGGTGCAGCTATGCCTTCAAATCTCTCTCCCTTTGTTTTCAGTCAGCTCACCTTTCTATCAGGGCAGAAGTATGTTGAGAACAATGATATTTTGGCACTTCTATGACAAAGAGTAAGAACAGGGTGCAACATATAAGCAAACTAGTCACAGTGATAATTGGTCACATCTTGTCAATACAAAGTTTGATAATATTGCAGTTTTGTTTTATTAGATTATGTTGATTTGTTTTATATGATAAATAGGGTGAATTTTTAATTAAACAGTACTTCAAATTTCAGTTGTGTTGCCTTTCTCGTGGAAGCATTGTTAGAGACTCAGTAGCTAAGGATACATTGATTGATTGATTGATTTAATTGTGCAGTTAATTTAAATTCAGCTGTTCAGGATGAAAACAAACATTGGTGCAAATTAAAGTGGCACCACTTAGGGCTATTGTACAGATTTAATATTCTGGAAAGACAATAGATGCTAGAAAAAAATAGTAGTTGAAAAATCCAAGGGACTTTAGAATGTTCCCTTTACAAAATATATAGGGTTGGTATTTTATGTTTTATGTTTTTTTGTTTGTCAACCTGGTGTAAGGTCACAGAGTGTAATCTGTGATATTGGGTTCATTTTAACTCAGCTCTCAGAGGCTGTGAATTCATATGAACCCAGGAGAGAAGGGTATACTAGAAATTCCTGTTAACTGAAAATACTGAGCACAGATGGATGCCCTCATTGGCCTGGGGCACTGAAGATATTTAAGACATATTTCTAAAGATTGTTTGTTTGTTTTTAGAACATAAAAATATTGAACTTTGTTGCTTGTTAAATGATGCTCTTCTGGTTCTAAGGCTCTCTTCAACTTATCAGTCATAGCTCTGGAAGGGATCTACTGTGAGTTACTGTTCTTTCAAGCATCACTCACCATTGGATTTCCAAATGGAAAGCTGCAGAATCATTGGTATAGAAAGCATCCATTCCCCTGATACCTGCCTTCTTACATCTAAAAGTCTATGATTCACACACACACATCTGGAAAAGAGCCATAGAATTCCATAGAATCAGATTCCCATATATTTATGGAAGCAGATGGAAACGATAGGCCTTTGACTAATTAATCTTAAAGAGTGAATTGTCACCAAATTGAGAGACAATGAGCATTATATGTAAAGTTGATGTTATATTAAATAATTACTTGAGCTGCCTACTCTGTGTGGGAGAAGAAACTAAATGATAGTTAAAAAGACGTGTTATTAATGCATATAATATATAAGATCTTAGAGTCATGCAGAAATTGTAATGGTATATAGGACAAACAGAATAATACTCAAGTGTGCTTCTGCTGCAAAATACAGACTTTAATTGATGCATGTAACTTCCTCAGAATTCTGGTTCTAGCAAGCGCACACACAAAAATAGATGGAAATACACATAATGAGTATGGCTGGCTAAGCATCTTTTGCTTCATCTTATTGTCTAGAACCAGAATTCAGAAAGTTTTCACTCATTTCAGGAACACGGAAGGAGAAGGAACAGTTTTGATCTGTGCTTTAGCTGATGGAATAAAAGATTTATGCAGCATTTTACATTCCAGCCTCATTGTAAAAGGAGCCAGGCAGTGCAGAAAGAAGAAAGAACATTTTGATTCTTATTACCAGTTAGATTACTGTATCTACACAAGTTGGATTACATATTGCATCAATGCAAATATGAAAAATTTCAATCCCAAGCAACATTATAGCAGTCAAATTTGTTCAAGATATAAGTTGTCTTTGGTCCCAAACACAAGACTGTGAATCTTTTCCATTTTCCTTTCAAAATAGAGCATAGGCAGGGAAAGGCAGTATTTCAGACTCTGTATTTGATAACAGCATTTGCTATAGAAATTGAGGAGTCTTGCACCGGAATTGGCATTTTGCACAGTGGTATGTCAGGAGCACTTATTCTTCTCTCAGTTTACATCATTTACTTCTTGTGAGTGTAACTCCAACTTCAAATAATTTACTCCTGGTTTCCACCAGTGTCAATAAAGGAGAAAAAATCAGGACCATCATCTACGAAAGGGACATAATATGCCATAAAAACTGGTTGTGTAATGAGAGGCTTTAAAACTAAAACTACTTAGCACTTCTGTGTTACACCTTCCATTCAAAGATCACAAAGCACTATACAAATAACACAGTAACTTAATCCTGCCATAGAGACATTCTTAAAATGAGAAAGGGGGGATATAAATATCATAATTGTTTCTTTGAGTGTTTTTCAGGGGTCTTGATAAAAAAGTTAGCAAGTGCTCTGAGACTGGGGGAGATGTTCTGATGTTCAGCTAGGGATGAGGAATTTGAGGTGTTGGGAGGGGGCTGTGGGTTTGGGGGTCAGGGCTGGGGCCCGGGTGTTGGCTCAGGATTGGTGTTTAGAAAGCTTACCTTGAGAGGCTCCCAGTCAGTGGTACAGTGAGGATGAAGCAGGCTCCCTGCCTTTCCTAGCTCTGCCTGCACCCCGGAAGTGGTTAGTGGGTCTAGCACCTAAGTATGGGGTGGAGTTTCCATGTACTGCTATTGGCCACAGGCACAGACACACTTCTCACACACCCCTCCCAGCTCCTATTTTCTGTTTTCCAACAAATGGAAGTGCAGAGTCAGGGCTCAGGGTGAGGGCAGCGTGCAGAGCCCTGTGGCCCTCACACCTAGGAGCCAGGCCTACTGGTCATTTGCTAAGCAGAGTACAGAGCCAGGACAAGTGAGAGACGAACCACTAGCCTGCCTTTGCTCTGCAGCACAGACAACTGGCTTTTAAGCCATCTCCTCATGAGCACTGGACCCCCCTCTTTGCCCCCACCCGCTGCTGCTTCTGTGGGAAGCAGCAGGGTGGGGAAGGAGGCGGTTCCATAGGAGCCAGCCTGCATGCTTCCCATGCATACTGGCTCCTGCCACCCTCCCTGCTGCCTCTGATACAGAGGCTGCAGGGGGAGAGGAGGCCTATGTGTAACCAAGAGGGTTAACTGATGAGCCCAGGCTCATCTGCTAACAGTGTATTCGGATATCTGTGCATCTGTTAACAGTGTACTCGGCAGAGGACTGGACTTTGTCCTCTTGAGGTCCCTTCCAGTTCTGTGATGTATGTTCACATCCCTATTTTCCACGTGCTGTTCATGCATAAATTGACTTCTACTATATCTTATATCTCGGCTTGTTTACTGTTTACTAGTATCAGGATGTTCCTGCTTATTTTAGCTACCCATCCTGATTACACCATACTGCTTGTTATGACCACTTAATCTTCCTAACCATGCCCAGTAAGAAATTAAGCAGGTTATGTATGTCAAACCAGGCTTACAGCAGAAAATATAGAGGAGCCACGGCAGACAGCAATAGATTGGATGATCAAATACAATTCATACATTACTCTTCTTATATGTTTATGTGATTTGCTAGATCAAGGTATAAACTCTTGAATTTAAGTTATATTTTCAGTATATTCTGTGTATTTAACACATTATTAAATATTTTTTTTAGTTTGTAACATTTAAAATACATATTCAATATTGAGCCCATTATAAATATTTTACTAATATTATATAAACAATTTTTCCATGAGGTGTGGGAAAACTATGATGTTATCTGTGACAGTTGGTTCTATAGAGTTATATTTCTCTAGAAAAGGTAAAATGTTTAACTTTGGCATCACAAAAACTAATATTTATAGAGAATGAAAACATTCATTTGTTATTCATTAACGTTATCACCTCAAGAATGAGAACCTTAAAGGAATAGGAATTCCACAAACTATTTCTACAAGGTCCATGTGCCTTCACATTTAAAATTCTTCCAGAGACAGTGAAAGTAATAGAGTTTAACCTGCATAATACTAGAGTAACACAGTAGAGAACCAGACCTATGGACTATTAAGAAGTTCTTTCCATTTAAAGTAAGCAATTTGCTACCTATTCTTCTCAGGGGCTGGAAAGAAAAAAAGGAAAAAAGGGTAATCATGTTGGTAATGTTTCAGACGATATTTGAAGTAAATGCACCAGGTGGAATTATACAATGGTGTTACATGTTTTCTGATCTATGTGAATACCCTTGGGTTTTTTTCTGTATTTCATGTAATCACCAGCCTGTGTAGTTTCTGTGTCTGGAGCACCTAATCATTTTAAGTAAGCAGGTGTTGTAACAGAAACCTTGAATGATTGGGGGGAGGAGGGGAATTAAGCATCTGGCTTCTTGGCAAACTAAATAGGCAGTTTTGTGCATAGATTTAGAACATCTCCTGAGCCTGTTGTGCTTAAGGCTTATATTTAAGTTGAAAAAAGGCAAACACTTTAATTAATTTTTCATTCTATCTGCTATAATATAAATCTGTCATGAAGCTTGCTTGTAGGACTACTTATCTCACATATCATGTATAAACATCTAAAAAAACTAAGTAAAAGAATGCTAAGATCACAAGGTCAAGCACTCAGAAGTTAGGAAATGCCAGAATTAATGTTATTCAAGTGACCTCAATTCAACCTCCTTGAAAATTATGTGTTATGTTAGTCCTTAATTACCTAATCACATGCTATTCTTTTCCACAAGACTCTAGTCTCACGCGGTGATGGAGCAATTATTCAGCATTTCTTTTGATCTTTCTCATTTAATGTATGGTCCCAGTCCTTAACAAACACATACTATCTGAATTCTCTGCTGAATATAAAAGTATCAAATCCTTATTGACATTTCTGTGGTGCTCCCACCATAATGTCTGAACAAATCATTAAAATTTGTGAAGCAATCTTCACAGCCCTCCCTGTGAGATTAGGTGACATCATTATTCCCCTTTTATAGCTGAGATGATACCTAAGGACTGATTTTTCAGAATACTGCATTTGTAATGCACGTTGTATGTTCAAAATACAGTTCCGGGTAACTTAAATTGTCAGAGCTCAGAACTTCTGCTGCCCAGTGTCTCTCATGGGCACCCAGGAGTGGAATAAGGAGGTGACCTCTGTCTGGATTGGTGCAAAAAAGCAGCAGGAAATTAATGGAAGATCCCCTCTCCCTCCATTCATTCCATAAATGTTGTGAGGTAAACCTGCATTCAGAGCTGGGTGCAAGTCTTGCAGGAGGTTACTCCCAATCCATCCCTCACCTCTGGTCTTCCAGACCCCACCAGTGAGCCCTTACCTCATGAGAGTCCACAGCTGCCCCCTCCATCATCTAAGCTGGCAGCATGATCTGTAGGTTGTTTGCCTCTAAATCCCATCAAAGAATCAGCTGTACATACTTAGGTTCCACACCCTTCACTTCCTCACCCTCACATCCCACTCTGATACCTAGAGGGTAAGGGGGCCCGATGGGCCAGTTTGCATTACATCTTCAGCCTTCTTGGAATATTAGTTGGTGGTTCCTTCATGGAGCCATGAGCATGGGCATGTACCTGATGCAACTTATGGTTTCTCCTGAAATCTGCCCTATTTGCAATGAGAGGGAGACCATACCACATATTTATGTTGAGTGCATCAGATTTCAACCCCTGAAGAACCTTCTCCTCAGGTTCTGGTTGTAATTTTCCTGGCACCTCCTGTATATGCTTATCCCACCTGTGGCTCCTCGAAGTTGTGAGATCTCATTGCCAACCTTCCTGGTGCTGTCCAAGGTGCTTGTCCACCATATCAGGAGGAGGAACTTCCACAGGATGATGCTCTGTGGTGGTGGAGCCTATTTCTACTACTTACTGAAGTCTTGTCCTGGGCAGAGTTTCTCTAGGCTTTATCTACTGGTTCCCTGAATGCCTCTGAATAGTAGTGAGCATTGTCCATGGTTCTCTGTTTCATGTTCTCCTCGGGCTCCCTTCTTTTGGCTCTGTGACCATCACTCCCATTCCCTGTTTTGTTTTGTTTTCTTTTTTTGTCCCCTGTATTTATTTGAGACATGGTTCCATTAGTTCCTACCCTTAGGCTGGGGGCAGAGACCTTTATGTGGACAGGCTTATGTTATCCTACCCACAGACTCTCAATAAGTGTAAGTCCCTGATTGAAAGTATGAAGACATTAGAGTATGTTTGTCTCTTTACACACATACGTGCACATACATAATCACACAGTTCATTAACATACATACAACAGCGTATTTTTCTTTTGTCTCCTTTTCAGAAATATCTGTTCCATTTGGGTATGTCTACACTACAGCGTTATTTCAAAATAGTTATTTCGAAATAGCTTATTTTGAAATAAGGCATCTAGACACAAAATGCATTTTGAATTAGCTTTTTGCTATTTTGCAATAGTGCATCCACACTGAGTGGATGTTGAATCACATTTAAGGCTGGCCAGAACCAGTTCTGGCAGGGCACCAGGTCAGGACTTACTGTTCGGGGCTGCTGCCTGAGGCTAACTGAGGTTTGTGCTTAAAGGGCCCCTCCTCTGGACAGCCAGTTCTCAGGTTTCCCTGCTTGTTTGCCTACCTCACTGAGGGACAGCAAAGCATTTTTGTCTCTGCGTGCTCTGATTGCCCTCACTCGGGACTCCACAGCACTCTGCAACATGGAGCCAGAGCTCCCCTGAGCGCTCTGGTGCTTCTCTTGGATGTGTTGCTGTAAGCCTGGCTGCACTTGCTGCAGACTGCCATCCGGGAGGTCCATCGGGGGGCTGTCAGTATCCAGGAGGCCCTGCGGGAAAGCTGCTACCCTGAGGAACACTAACAGTCTTCCTGGTGTGCCCCACTAGGGGCTTGTGCCTCATTCCTCCCTTATATCCTTCCACTTACCCCTCCCTAACCCCCTTCCTGGTGTAAAATAAAATACACATATTTTCATAAATACAAACTCTCTTTATTTAACAAAATGGGGGGGGGGGGGAAATGAAACTCTGGTGAGACTGGGGAAAGGAGGCGGGAGAAGGGAGAGAGAGGGTGGGAGAGGGGAGGGGGAAACCTGGGAGGAGGGAGCAGGAAGGGGGAAGAAGGGGGAGGGGAAGTTTAGGGCTCAGGGTTGGGGGTCTCGCCAGGCCAACTGTCTCCCAGCACCACAGGTGCGGGGGCCTCAGCATCCCTGGGGTGATGAGGAGGAGATGGAGGGTGGGTGGAGGGTGTGGAGGTGGAGGGAGGGAGAAGCGGGTGGGGGAGAAGAAGTGGGAGAAGGAGTGGTAGCTGAGGAGGCAGCAGGTGCTGGAGCGGCAGGAGGCAGAACGCTCTGCACCAGGGTCTGCAGGTGCTAGCAGATGGCACGGACCTGGGAAAGCTGCTCCCGCTGGAGCTGCAGGTCTTCTTGCACCTAGTGCTGGAGGGTGCGGTGCAGGGCTTGCAGTGCCCCCAAGTGGTGCTGCTGGTACCCCTCCACTGTATGGGTGGTCCTGCAGAGCCCTCGGGTGCGGGAGCATGTCCCCGGCAGGATGTTGCACCCTGCATGCTCAGCTGGTGCGGCTGTGGAGAAACAAGGGAAGTGGACAGTTCTCCCTGAGGACACAGTGGGTGAAGCCCAGCCCCTCTCTGCAAGGCAAGGATGACCTTGCCCTGCACCATCAGAGCCAATATGCTTGCACAAAGGCCATGTTTGGAATGTCCTGCTATCCCCAGGAGTGGGAGCTACCTCGAGACCACACCCATGCCCCTGTGCTATATATAGTGTGTGTGGTGGGGGAGAGGGGGTAGATGTCCCCTGTCTCTGTGTAGAGTGGCCTTGTGGAGGGAGGGCGTCCTGCTGTGTCCCACCTCGGAGTCAGGAGAATATCATGTCTCTTCACACATGCATGTGGCTAACAGGGTAAGGCCCCTGTGTGGCAGCCAGCTGGGGCCACATGCCTAGGGGTGGCGCGACACATGCTCGCACATGCACGGGTTGCTGTGTGATCCATGGACAGAAAGGCCCACACACGCAGGCCCTGGTTTCTGTCCCCCCGCATAAGAGGACAGTGATGGCACTCACCTGTTGTTGCCTCCCCGGCCTTGGATGACACCAGCAACAGGCCCGCTGGGGTGGCTCAGGGGCCCTGGCTGCTCAGCACCCTCCGCCTGGTCTGCTGCAGCTCCTGGCTCTCCTCCTCCTCCTCCCTGATGCCTTGGTCAGGCCCCTCTGCTGCAGGGTTGATGATCACCTGGGGGGCATGGACCGTCCCACCCCACAGGATGTGGTCCAGGGCATTGAAATAGGGACGGGTGTCTGGGTCAGCCCCTAGTTGGGAGCTGTCCCCCGTGGCCCTGGCATAGGCCTGCCGCAGCTCCTTGATTTTCATCCGCACCTACTCCTGGGTGCGGATGTGGCCCTTGGTAGCCATCCTGCTGTAGATGGCCACCTTCCTGCATCTAATGTGGAGATCAGGTCCACGATCTCCACACTAGACCAGGAAGATGCCCTCCTTTTGCAGCCCCTGGCAGGCTCCTGGGAGCTGGGTAACTGGTCCTGGGGAGCGGTGGAGGGCTGGCTGCCGGTGGCTTGCTGGCTCATGTTGCGGCCACTGAGTCAGGGGCAGTGACTGCTGGCTCTGGGCTGGCAGGTTTGGAGCTGGCACAGGCATTGTGGCCAGACTCTACCCCTTTAAAGGCTCCAGGGAGGGGAGGAGGGAGAGGAGTATTCCTGCTTGTGCCCACCTGGGAAGGGCTGGAGGCCCCCTATTTCGAAATAAGCGTCTATACAGCGCTTATTTCAATTTAGCTATTTCGAATTTGACATTATTCCTCATGAAATGAGGTTTACCAAATTCAAAATAAGCGCTCCGCTATTTCGAATTAATTTTGAAATAGCAGTTTGGCTGTGTAGATGCTAGGAAAGTTATTTCAAAATAACAGCTGTTATTTCAAAATAACTTTGCTGTGTAGACATACCCTTTGTGTGTTGGGACTTTACTCATAAAATGCATCTTGAGGGAGACCCATTGCTTGGAAAATTTAGTCCAAAGGTCACTGAAAACAGGACTTTACAATAGACAATCTAAATTTAAAACATGGTGCTTCCAATAATATAATATATGATAACTACTAGAATGTGTGGCTAATCCATCTTCTCTTGAGTTTACATGGGAATCAATTACATGGCCCATATGAAAAAGATGAAAAAGATTACTTCAGACAACCCTTGTGTTTTGCCCTGAAGTATTTTTCTGTCTTAAAGACCCTGGTTTAATATTAAAACAACTCATTGAAACTGGGATGTGTGTTGGGACTTGTAATTCAGTTCCATCCTGAGCAGACTGCCACTGAAAGGAAGCATCAAGAAACAGGCTACCAGCTGAAAGTATGCCCTGCTAGCTTGTTTTGTGCTTTAATCTCTTTCTTTAAGTGACTAGCTGCCACAATAGCAGGCACTATAAAAATTAGCAAATTAATAACAAAACCATTATAGGCTCTGGGGGGCTTCCAGAAGGCAAGCTAACCTGTGCTATAAACAGATGCTATAATGACAACTTAATATGAGCTGAAGCCCATGGATAATTAATTTTAAAACATTTCCTAGGAAAGAGAAAACTGTTTCAGATAAAATACCCTAAAATACCATTTCTAACTTTTTTCCAAACCCACACTCATTTTTTTCTTTTTTAATGGTTAAAAATCCAGATATTCTTTCCTTACTGTTTTTAATTTGTGTGCCTCTTTGGGGTCTTATTATCGGGAGTAGAAAGGCCAAACTATCTTGAGAAGGATTGTCTCTTTGGTGCTTACAACCAGTTTGGAATCAAGAAGTTTTGTTTTGTTTTTTAGTTTTTGACTTTCTTTTTGTTTTTTAAGAAAATTTAGTTTGTCATTGTGTTTGAATCTTCTGCATATTTAAGGCAAAACATTTTACTTCACCACCAAATCACAGTGTTGTGACTTTTGTTACATGAAGGAAAGAAAAAGATTGTCAGAACTCAGGCTTTTCAGTGTCTAGAGCCATGTTGTTTGGAATAAAGATTTTATTTGCTCCTTTGACAGCTTTGTTGACTCTGAGAATGTGTAACATTATATATGTGTTTGATCACAACCTCTGATTCATGATGCACATCAGTGGTTATTGTAACCTAGAAAATCAGTGGTTTTAAAGGACTTGCAATAATACACCCTACTAGCAAAGAAGCAATTAAATATCAGCTATTCTCTTAATCATAGGGCTTTGCCACAGGGAGCAACATTAACACAAGGATCCTTGGAGGCATTTATAGCCACAGAAGCCAAGTAAAAAAATGCCTGACTAACTGCTGTAGGGAATGCTGCACCTATTCCACAGGACTCTCCCCAGTGCTGTTTTTCATTTGTTGACCAATGTTGGGCTATCATCATGCTCCAAACAAGTTTCTCCAGGGTATTCCAGTGATGTCACGTCTGCTTGACCCTCAGAGATGCTAGGAAGGAAGGTCTCTCCCACTTCTAATGCCACCTGCAAAGGACAGTCATAATTTGAGCCATTTTCTTAAAATCTTGATAATGCATTTTACCCTTTCCATCTTCTGTATAGTACAAAACATTGCTTCTTTTCAATCTTAACTGAATAATATTCAGCAATGTATTATTGTCCATGTAGTATTCCCCATATATACTTTCTATGCTCAGGTAACATCTGAGGGTACTGGACATACTGTCTCTAGCACTTCAGTGCTGCTTCATAATGGCAAAATTAGGCTGTTCTTGAAAACATTTTAATTTAATTCATTTGAAATGTGTGTTTTGTTTCATTTAGAAATGCTCCCATCCAGAGCCCTAAGCACACGTGCAGTATGCAGTCATTATATTGTACACCAGAGATTGACGTTTACAACTCTATCAAATCCACTCAAAGTAGGACTCTCCCACCAACTACTCAGCCCTACTTCTTTGAAATAGTTGAAGATCAGCCAGTTCAGGCTCTGTTGGTTGTCTGATGAGAGAAGGAAGTTCCAGAGTTGTAGATCCCTCGCCAAAAGTGCCCTGCTTCCAGTTCCTTCCTACTTAGCATATTATCCTGAGAACTTCTATTCAACCAATCTTCTGTCATGACATGCAGGGAGAAAGGCAATGTCTCAAGTATTCAGGAACCAAAATTTTTTAGGCCTTTACAAAGCAAAAGTGTCTCCTTAACTGCACAGCTATCATAGAACACTGTAGCCATTTCAGATTTTATAGCTACAGCCATTTGTTGAGATGTTCTTCATGATTACATGCCTCAGGCATCACAATAAAGCTGCAAAACACAATAAAAATATCCCATTTGAAGATTTCAAACTGTCAAAAAAATCGTGCCTTGCACGTTTTAAAAGATAATTGTACAACTCTCCATTCTTTGGGAGTTTATACTCCAGAAGCTAAAAGAAAACAGTTCAAGCCTCAAACTGCATTCTGCCAACCAAGAACTCAGGCTGTCTCTTTGAGGAGTTCTAAATCTTCTCGGGTTTGTCTACACAGCAGCTATTTTGGGATAATGTCTTGTATCCCGAAATAGCGTTCTGTGCACAAGGATTAAGGAAGAAGTCAGAAGAGTGATTTATTTTGAAATAAATGCTATGTAAACAGCGCCAAATTTTGAAATAAGCTATTTTGAAATGAACTATGCATTTTGCATAGTTCAAGTTGCGCAGTTTATTTTGAGCTACACACTACTGTGTAGACATACCCCTAGACATCTAGGAGATTGGTTTCTGTGGCAAGGAGACCTTTTTCACCAGACTTTAACAAGAACAAAACAGTTGAGGACAGCAGACCAACTACCTCTCATCTCCTATTTTCAGAATTTTCCTTGGGAAAACAACTATCTGTCTTTAACAGTGGATTGACAGAAATTACATTGAACAAATGGTTGCTCAGAAATGTGGAGAGATATGACATCCAGTTAATGTTCCTCCTTTTCCCCAACCCCTTTCAGGGACACATCTAAAAAAGCTGTTTTTTTAAATGAAATACAGTATATTCTAGAATTGGGATTAACAGAAGAATTTCCTTACCAAATACCGGGGAGGAGTGTTTATTCCCATTATTTCATGATTACAAACAAAAAACAAAAAAAAAAACCCAAAAGAGAGACAAAAAAAGATGGTCTATAATCCAATTTGGTTTTGAGAAAGCTGAACAGATTAATCAAGACAATCAAATTCAGGATGGTCACTCTCACATCCATGAACCTTTCTTAGAGATTAGCCCACTGCCCTTGACTTGTAGGATACTAACTTTCACATAGCAGTAGATCTGGGCCACAGAAAATATTTTTTATTTATAATCAGGAACATGCACTAGTTACCCTTCAGTCTGTGCTTGCACCATGGTTTTTTATCAAGTATATGACAGCAATATCAGCCAATCTGTCATTCCAGAATTAAAATATATCCTTTCTTGGATGATTGGTTAGTCTAACACATATCAGAGGGGGCACATCCAAAACATCTTCATCCTCCAGGGGGTGATTCTCTCATCTGGACCTAAATTTAATACAGAGAATTCGACATTAGTACCAATACAGCATATACACTTCATAGTGGCAAATCTTATTGCCATGATGACAGTGGTTTACATTCCAACAGACAGGTTTTATTCCATAGACAACCTCTGTGAAAATCTCAAGTCTGTTCTGAAGACAACAGTGCATTCTGGACTCCAGCTCTTGGGACCACATGACCTCGTGAACATATGTGACTCTGGACAGTGTTTTCCTGGACACATTCCAGGAAAATGCTGATGAGTCACCTCCAGTGGAAAATATGCACAATCACCTGAAGAAGGGGAAAAAACAACTACTTATACAGTAGCTGTTTGCTTCAAAGAATGCTGTGTACATATACTTTCCTCAACTCTCCCCCTTTGATTAGGTGGTGGTACAAAGGAGGGAGGTAGTAACCATTCTTCTTTATGCCCACACCTCTGTTAACAAGTATAGCAAGGGTCCATATGCTGCCAGCTGCTACTGCTTGTAACAGTCTCCAACCTGAGTGCTTAGGATACACAAACATATACACCGGAAAGTGCAAAAGGTACTGATAAGTTGCCGAGGTGCTCATCCCCTCCCCCCCCAGCTTCGCCACAAAGCCAATGCCCCTCTATCAGGGTAAATACGGCTCGTAGCCTAGTCCCCAAAATCAATGCCCATCTATCAGGGTAAATACAGCTCATAGCCTAGTCCCCCAAAGTCAATGTCCCTCTATCAGGGTAAATTCAGCTAGTAGCCTAGTCCCCAAAGGGTAAATACGGCTTCTGAGGCCTAGCCAAACTGAGAAGCCTTTCCTGGATCCGGGGTTGATTGTCGAGGGTAGGGAAAAGTGTGGTAGGGGGACCCGGGCCCTCCCTCTCCACCAGGTCCCAGCCCAGGGCCCTTTAGGCAGGGACTATGGCTCCTGCCTGCTCGGCGGGGAATCCAGCCGACACACGCGGAGCCGCTCTATCAGTCCTGTGCCCTGGGCTGCTTCCTACCATGCCCTGGTTCCCTGTAGTCTCTGGCCTCCCGGGCCGGTCCTTACCGGGGCTGGCCTTGGGGCTGCGGGCGCTCCTGCCTCCCTGGGGTTGGTGGCGGCTGGCTCTGCTTCAGGGTCGGTCTCGGGCCACAACTCAGGTCTCAGCTGCTGCAGAAACACCGGCGCGGCCTGGACTACTCCTTCTCCCTGCAGCCTCCCTCGCTGCAGGGCTCTCTTTGCTTTTATACCCTGGTTCTGCTGGGAGCATGCCCAGCAGGGCTGGAGGGGCAGGGCCTTCTCAGCCAGCTGGGCCTGAACTACTCCCTGCCCTTCAGTGCGGGGCCTGTCCGCCCCGTCATATAAGCCTCGGAGGCAATGTGGTCAAGTGGCTAGAATATTAGACTAGAAGTCAGAAAAATCCAGGTGCTAATCTGAGAACTGTCACTACCTTGCTAAGTGACCTTGGCAAGTTGCTTCTCTATGCCCTGTTTCTCCCCACCCAGTGTTTATCTGCCTTGTGTATTTAGACTGGAATCTCTTTAGGGCATGATTGTCTCTTATACATCTGTACAGTCCCTAACCCAGCGAGGCTGTGACCTTGTATGGATCCTCTAGGTACCACTGTTATACATGTAGTAAATAATAACGAACTATAATATTTGTTTCTATGCAACAATCACAAATAATATAATGATATTGTTTTAGATGAGTCAAATATGTATTTTCACATATGAAATCCTTTTAATGAATCCTCAATCTGGAGGCCAGAGATCAACTTCTTTTTTACATTTTTTTTCAAAATCTGAATGGATCTTTTCCAATTTGGATGCATGTGAAAACCTTTAAGCACAGATTTTTGCATGAGATATTCACAGATGTGGGAAATCTTCCAAAGTTATTAATCTGGTAAGAAGTCCACCATTTTAAAATATGATTAAAATCTCACAAAAAGAGTTTGCCTAGATTTTTGTCACAATCTAATCCAAACACCAACCATCGTCTCAGTTTGGCCTTCAACTGAAATGTTAAACCATATCCTTATTCCAATATTAATCAGTATATGAAAACCACTTCCCTACCACATTTTTAGTTTTTATGCATAACTCCCTTTCCCCCAAATAGGTGAAGGTGATTTGATGATATACATATAATGATATACACATACAGAATATGATTTTATGACTTGTTAATGGTAAAATTAAAGATTTTGATTGCGGCACTTCAAATATTTGCAATTATGGATAGTGAATGAGTTTACCTGAAGTAACATTTAATTGCTGATCTGCCTAAAATTACGCTGTTGCCGAAAGAGCAAAGGTAACATGTTATGCTGGAAGTTTTGAGGTAAAACATTTCAAACTGTAACACTAAGAAGCATTTTATAGGAAACCCCAGGAACAGGGTTACACAAAGCAATATCACATAAAAAGTATATAAACAGGAAAACAATGATAGTTTTGTAAATTGAAGCTTGTGGTTGCATAATATGAGAGTATATAAAAAAGATACATATGTGATGTACTAAAAGCTGACCAGATAATGTGGGGAAGGAAGGAAAAACATTATTAGAAAGCATAATTTAGACATTTTTTTCTCTATGCATATTCTTTGCTGTCATTCGTTATTAGTGATATTTTAAATACACTGCTGTATCTATTTCAACCTAGCTACTTCCTTTACTGTGATGAACCTCTGAAATATAAGAGCAAAAGAGTATCCGCTGGAGAATTAGTATTGTCTATAAAAATGCAAATGACAATGACTGAAAATGTGGTGCTCAAAGTAAAAAACAAAACAAAAAATCTAGTACAAATCATCCAGCTACCCAGCTTGAAATAAGATTTTAAAGCTCATATGTGAACTGATATTGCCAATTGACATATTGTGTTGTTTTAAGAAAACCTTTTAAAAATTCATTGCTTGAGCAGATCCAGAATGCCTATTTCCTTGCCATATCTCCTCTGCTAGTAAGGCTATCTCTGGCTTTATGAAATTGTGTGAAATGAGAACCTAACATGACCACAAGAACAGCCATTGGGTATCACATTCACATCACCAATTATAAAAGATGTGGTGCCTGAACAGTTGGCCAGATGCCTGTAACAGAATGTCTCAGTATTTTCCTGCCTCACACAGAATATTTAATGCAACATTGCCCAAAACACATAGCTGGGGAAAGTGCACCACCTGTACAAGATTTAAAAACCTCATACTACGTATATTATATTTTTATGCACTGATTACTCATAATCCTGTAAAGAATTCTAATGCATACTGCATACTATCAAAATACTTTAATAATATATAATATTATCTGTTGTAGTATTTTCAGTTTTTTTATGAGTAACTGCTGCTAACGTCTTGACAATTATTGTGGCATTTGTCATTTTTTGGCTCTAATACTTTTTCTGAGTGTATTCCACATGAAAAAATGTCACAAATATCATAAGAGTCATTTCAGCTACAACTCACAACTGGAAATTCTATGATACTGATAAATCTATTGTAGAATATTAAAGCATTTTTTTTCTTTGAAGCAAATTTAAAGATGGTTGGCTATGTTTGGTTTCATTAAATCAAAATGTCATATAACATATATGGTAGCAGCTGGTTGTTTTAAATCTGTTGTGCACTGTTTTGCAACCCACGTGCCACTTTTGTTATGATTTGTACAAACATAGCAAAAGATATCACCAAACTGTGGCTGACAGTCTGTAAGATGGAAAAAAAAAATGTTTGTGCTTCTGCATGAAAATTGCTAACTCATACAGAAAATACAGGTCATTTGAATTTTTGAGAGTCTTTTGCAACAGTAAAAGATAGAGGATTACATGTTCTAGTACAAAATAAGCCACGCAGATGCAAAAATAGTCATACAAAGCGGAATAATTATCTATTATATATTTGAGAGAGTTTGTTTGTCTGTGCGTGAGCAAGTCTGTCCGTCCATCTGTCTGTTCAAGAACTCCTGATGTGCTAGCACCACCAAATTTGATATGTAGCTTCCTGTTATCATAATGCACAACAAGGTAAGGGGTTGGTTGTTCCAGGACAATGGGATATGCCTGGACTGCGATTTTTTTTCATAACTTGACAAGGGAGGGGGCAGCTAGAAGGGATGCAGGGATGGTTATACTATGTAATGACCAAAGGGAGGGAAGCGAGGGGCCAGAGATGAGGACCGGGAGAGCTATAACCCCATTAGGGCAGCAGGGGGACAAGGGCGGAGGAAAGCTTCCCACCCACCAGCCCCAGCCAGTACAGCTCCTGCCGTGGCCAGACCCAAGGATCTACCCCCTGGCCAGCATGGCCGCAGCCCCAGCCAACCCCAGGGAGCTACCCTGCAGCAGGCACAGCCATGCAATGACCAGCTTAGCCCCACACCAGTTCCTGCACCTCCACATCTTAGCCCCCTACCTTGAGCCCCTACTCATCCCCATTCCTGACTCCTGCTCCCCCACATACCATCAGCCCCCTGCCCTGAGCTCCTCCTCCTCCTCCTCCTTATCCCCAACCCTGACTCCTTCACCCTACCCCCTCACACAGCTGCCTGTCTAGAGCTCCCACACCCTCAAACCCTGGCTCCTGCAACCGCACACACACCAAGGTCCAGGCCCTGAGCCCCTCTTCAATCCCCAACCCAAACTCCTGAACCCCCCGTACCCTAAGATCCTTTCTTTGACCCTCCCACATCCCGAAGCCACTGCCCTCACTCCTGTACCCCACACAACACTAGTCCCTTGCCATGAAGGCCCTGGCAATGCAGCCAGCCTAAATCTTCTAATACTTAAATAATAACAAAAGATAATATGTTTAAACATACCTTATTCATAAAAGTTCAACAATTTCTGAAGTGTATGTACCTTTGAATATTAGCTGTGTCTGAAAGCTCCCTGTTAAGTAAGGACTTTTTATTACATGATATCTGCCAGAAATAATATATAAAATTATATAATTGCCAGATTTATTATTTTTAAAAGATGGATCTCTGAGAAAATAACACAACAGCCCACTGTTAATTTGTTTAGTTGTATTGCATATGGAACTAAATAAATAAACAACTTAAATCTGGAAGGATATTTATTTTCTTATAGCCTTACAAGATTGTTCATTTTGAGTTCAAGCAGTAGTTTCACACTGTTACTAATATGAACACATTATAGAATTTGCATATGCAAAACACAGTTGTGCTCAATTTGCTTGCATGAATAAGGATTGTAAGTGTAAATTCTGTCACTTAGGAGGAACCAAAAAACACGCATCAAATTATCCATCTAGTTGATTAAAACACGGAGTTGCATGTGGACAAATAAAGGCTACATTTTGATTATTTGTCTTAAGTACTTATTTTGCAAAGAATTTTATAGAATTTATTTTGACAAGTGCTTGCCTGTGCCACCTCAGAATTTGATTTGATAATTATGTATTAGTAGGCTATTAGGGCTAATATGTATTAGGTATTCCATAGAATCTTCTTCAGATGAACAAAGTGGTTTTTTTTATTTGTATATCCTCCCATTACTTTTAAATAAATTACATTTTCCAGATTGTTCATGGAATGATGTGCTTTTAAAAAATGAATTTTCATTTCAAAATTAAGCCAACTGTTGAGTGCCATTTTTCTGCGCCTCCCTGAGGAAACTAATAGAGGCATTTCTCTGAACAGAAGAATGGTTCAGGGTTGGCAGCACATAGTGCTAAGGGACATTTTTTTTCACCTTTGGCAAAGAAGTGTTCATCCCCAAATATTGAGTGCTGCTAACTTTTTGATATCCAAATGTGATAAAATATTGGTACTATTCTTAAATGAAAGATCACACCCCTTAAAGCAATGTTTTCTCAATCTTCAGTGCACAGACTCCTGGGTGTCTACAGGCGAAGTCTAAGATATCCAAAGGGATCGATACATCTATTTAAATTTGTTTAGGATGCTGCCAATGAAACAAAGGTGGAAAAACACCACCTTAGAACCTTCATGAGTGGGTGAATTGTTTGGATGTTCCCTGAAACACTAGTGTAAAATCTCCCATTCATTTCACTGTAGGAAAAGATCTTACTTTGTTGCTTTAATATGTTGAAGAGGTGCCTCCTTCCCTCTCCTCTCCTCTCCTCTAATGCACCATTACAAAAATGCAGGATTTATCCTTAAAAGAATAAATACTTTAGCTTTCCAAACTATGAGAAAAGTTTAGCAAATGTATGGTGAGCATGACATAACTACTGTGTAAGGAAAAGAGCAACAATAGTACTACTGTTGTAGTTCTCCTTAGAATAGCATCTGTAAGCTAATGTTTGAAATGAGCCTGTTTATAAAATAGTCACAGACAGCATCATTTCCCTGTGATATTGCTCCTATGTGAATGATTTTACAGATTCTCCTACAGATATTCAAAATACTGTTTGTAACTTTGAGGTTCTACTGTAATATTCTTCTGAAAAAATATTGCCTTTTGGGGAGTCCTCTCTGTCAGTCTCATTGTCTGCTAAACCTAGGAGGAAGATCTTCACCTGGTATAAATTGTCAAAGCACTATTGACTCCAGTCGAGATAGCACAATATACATCAGCTGAGGATCTCCATCCATGTCTGTAAAAGTGTCTTAGTAATTAAATTGAATAACTAAGATTTTTTGCTTTATTTATACATCTATATCAATAGTTACTTAGATAATCCCTTCCTTGGTCTCAATTTACCCAAGCATACTAGGAGTGCCCACTTTTCCATTAGAAATTTTCAGCTTGCCTTTGCATCAGCAATCCAACATTCTCAGTTCACACAGGTTTATTTGTTCATTTTAATCAGGCATTTTCAAGCTGAATTTTGCAAATGTAGCTTTTAGTGTTATTGTCTAATGTATTTTTCCTTCCAGAAGCTGAATATATTGCCTCTGTACTGTAATTCTCCCATCTCTTGCCAGAGATTGGGCCAGAAATCAAACTCATATCTCCCATGAGGGCAGTACAGAGCACCAGGGCAGTATTGTCACCGTAAAAAAGACCCTGCTCAGTAATTTAAACTGCTGTATTTACTCATATCTTAACATGAACAAAAATATTCAGTGCCTCCATGTGACATGATACTTATTCTTCTAATATTTTACAAGAGTCTTGTACAAAAGTGTATGCTAATGTAGCCATAGAACATTCTCTCTTTCGGTAATATTAGTTATGATAGTTCTTTCTGAAAGAAGGCTTCATACTGATGTGCTGAACTTGAGTTACATAAGGCACTGGTCAAGGTCACCACTCACTACAAGATTTCTGTTCAGCTGCACTGGAGAATTAATACTTTTACCTAGGAGCTTATCCCATTGGGGTAAGTCTTTTCCCTCTGCAGCTATAGTAGTATAACATTTGGTAATAGCAGCCAGTCTGTTTGAAGTAATGGAATATAGCTTTTCTAACTTCATTTACTTCCATTGTTCTCTGTAAAAAGGTCCAAATCTGGAGAAATGATACTGAGTGCGTATATAATATAAAAAACTCTCCCACCGCCTAGTTAGAAATATAATTTTTCTATTATTAAGCACTGATGTATAATTTTTTAATCTTTTTCATAATTTCTCTTTTATAAACATAGATATATAGCTATCTGTATCTGGTATCTAAATATTATAGAATTTTCTGGAAGTGAACAGAACATGGAAATTGCTATATTGGATCAGGCCCAAAGTTCATTTGGTCCAAATGTTTATGACCAAATGTTTCAGAGGTAGGTATTAAGAACCCAGTAAAAAGATGCACAATAATCTTATTAGCGCCACCCTGATCTCTAATCATTAGACATTAGCTTAGATCCTGAAGCAAGGGGAATTCCATATATTTTGTCAATATTAATTGATGGCTCTCAACAGTCTAAATATTCATGTCTCTTTTTCCAATTTCTTTTTGAATCTTGTTATATTCTTGGCCTTAACAATTTATTATGGCAGTGAGTTCCACAGTTAAATTACATTGTATAACAAACTGTTTTTCATTTGATCAGTTTTGAATTTACCACCTTTTAATCTCAGTGACAGTCTCACTGTTCCATGTAATGAGATAGGGAGAACAAAAGCTCTCTATCTGCCTCTTCTATATTTTTATCATGTTGCCCTCTTACCTCCTTTCTAAACTAAACACCAAGGCTGCATCTAGACTGGGATGATTTTCCGCAAATGCTTTTAACGGAAAAGTTTTTTTAATATGTCTGATTTGAGAGTTTTGCCAGATTCTGAATTATTCTTGTCTGAACACCCTCTAATTCTTCATTATCCTTTGTGAAATGCACTGATCAGCTCTTTGCTTAGTATTGCAGGTGAGGCTGCATCATTAATTCATATAATGACATCATTTCCGTATTATCCTCTTTCCCATTGCTTATGCACCCTAAAGTCCTCTTTGTTTTTTCAACTACAGCAGGACAACGAGCTGTTTGCAGTGGTTCCCAGAATGCTATAGTGAGGTTACACTTAAACTTGTGTTGTAATTCTCTGGGAAAAATAAATACTCCTGAAATCAGGACAACGTAAATGAGATAATGAGCTAATTGTGAGTATTTATACAATGAAGTGTTTTTATGTTTGCAAAATCAGGACCTAACGTAATACACACCGTACAGTGAATAATCTATCAGGTACCACACCGAACAGCACCAGCTGCTGGCATGTTCACTGACTAATTTTGCTGCTAAGCAACCAATGATCTCAGATGCACTGCCTAGGAACTGAAAGAGGGGCCACAGCCCCCAGATTGGTGGTCTATTTAGCAGCTCTGTTTATAAGCCTGGCCTCCACAGCACACCAGCAACTATTCTTAACCTTGCTCCATCCCTTTCCCCTCCAGCTACAGATTTCTGGCTTTGATCACTGTGTCTGTCCGATGGCTTTGATTTACCCTCCAGCTCAGCATTTGAGGTCTGTCTTCTGATACTGGCCCTAGACTCATTTCCTAACCTCTGCCCATCCTTGACCCATATCTAACTGGCAGAGTGAACTCTGTTTTCCACATCTAAGTCTGATCTCCCTCAGCCTGGCCAGGTTCCCCTATAGTCTTCATATGCTCAATTTTTCAAGCCCTGCCCCCATTCCACCCATCCCCAAGCCTCTGCCTCAATGCCACCTCTTCCTGGATCCAGTCAGCCCCTGCCCTGTCTCTTCCTGCCTCCTCCCCTGAGTATATCCCATCCCCGCTGCTACTTCTCCCTCCAGAGCCTCCTGAATAGCTGCTTGCATAGGAACTCCTGCATGCTTTTCCTTCTGCCTACTCCAAGAAACCTGGCCCAAAGTCTCATGGGAGGTGATCTCAATAGGAGAGGGGTGCTCTTAAGGACCAGACTGACTAGAAACTTCTATTATCCTGCTTCCTGACTAGCTTTGTCTTTAGGCAACCAGTGAATCCAAATGCACTGCCTTGAAAACTGACTTAGTGGCCCCAACCCTGCTTTTAAGCCTGGTCCCCACAGCAGATCAATGACAGTTCAATATGTACTACTCCCAAAGTTGTGCTTGCCATTGTTCCACTCTCTGCTCCTGTTCTGCTTCTGCCTTTGTTCCTCTCTGGCTTCAGACATCTGTCTTCAATCCCTAGATCTGCCTGTGGCTTACAACTCTGGTTGAGCCTCTGGTTCTGGCCTTCACGTATTGTCTTGCTGGTACTGATCCCTGTCTCTCTCTCTCTAAATTCTGTCCCTCCTGTACTGACTCTTTACTTGTTTCCAGGAGTCTCCCCACCCTGAATCCAGTTGTAACTTTTACTTTCACCATGAAGTCTGACTGCCCATGGCCATATTGGCGATGTGCTCACTGGATATAGTAGTATCACTGTACAGAGAGAGGTTTATTTTCCTCTTTTTTTTAGCTTTAGTTTTATTACCCTGTGTCATTGAATGGACTGGAGTTTATAGATGCCATGGTAAAAAACAAAAATATTTTAAGGAGAAAAGGATAAGGTTTGACAAGTACATTTTAAAGTTCTAATAATGGGATGTATGTGTAAACCACACACCAAGCAGATGCGATTCACTTTCCTATATAGTGGCAATTAAACCACTTAGGCGAGAGAGAAGAGTAAGTGAGCTCTACAGCCTAAGTTGAGTGCCAAGTGGCTTTATAGTTCAAGCTGTAGAGGCTCATGCACTAATCTCTAGAAGTCCCAGGTTCAGTTCCACCTGCGGTTACATATGCATTACACATATCTGTACCTTCTGATTTTAATATTCATATATTGCTTTATTGTAAGTGTGTGCACTTTCAGAGTTTTAGGCCATAAAGAGTCATTAGGTTGTCTAATCTGACTTCCTTTCTAACAAGAGTAATAGAGTTACATCCAGTTACCATTGGACTGAGCTCAGTAACTTATGTTTGACTAATATACATCTATATTTACCATGTTACAAACTATGTGTGTGAATGTACTTGACAGTAAACATCTTTATGATAATCTATACTTTATGTTCCTTAAACAATTATCCACCAATGGATATTTTGCTATTAGAAAATGTCTCGAGCCTCTTTATAATGATAAAGTACATTGTATATAATTTCTTATAAACCAAAGAAATAATATGGAGCTGAACAGTCTGGTTAATTGCCAATACTTCTTTCTGTAGTATATTGTTATTTCTTCTATATTTTTATTTTCTCTTTCAAAAAGATGTTCTGTTGTTCCAAATACTGTGGCTTAGTTTTCCAGTTTTAATTCTGTTTAATTTCTTATAGAACTATCAATTCAATTAAACATATTGTAACCTACTGTTATTTTACCTACTTCGCTATTGCCATGGGAATGCTCTTTCTCAAACATTGACTACAGAATTTCCATAGCACACAATATTATGTCCTCCTTCCCTTTTCTGATCTCTTCTTTGCATATTCCTGTCTTCTCTGTTATAATCTGGTAATGGGAACAGAGTAAATTAGAAAGCTTACAAAGAATATGTTAGTGTGTTAATGAGTTTACCTAACTGCTTTCTCTATGTAAACTGTCTGATGATCCTGACATATGTCACACAACCTTCCTTCTATGCCTTGTCTAGAGCCAAGCCCATATGAAACAACAGTGTTGTTGTGTTTTGTTACAATGGGACGATTCCTAGGTTGCTAGTATTAAGGGGGAATGGGACAGGGCATCTGCAGCAATAAGCACTAAGATGACTCCTTTATCTGTAGTCATTTCCATGGGCTAAACTAAGTGGTCAGCTTATTTTGCTCCTCTAAGTAACATAGCTGGAATCATTATGGTGCCTTCCTCCCTTCTTTGGAATCCCAGAGGTAACCAGCTGGTCCTCAAAGGCATCCTTTTTGTGCTACCAATACAAAATGTATGTAGTGCAATCAGATATGTCAATGAGCTTAAAGCAGTTAGGAGCAGTGACAATATACTGAAAGCAATTTTCTGTTCTCCTCCCTTCTGAAGAGGTAAAGGACAAAACTCCATAATTTTAGCAGATTCTCACAGAATTTCACGTAACTAAGAACTTATACTGGTATTTTCCTAAAGAAAAGGGTTAAGTTGAACAAAACTTGAAAAATCTTAGACTGGCCAAAATTATAGTTTGGGAGAAGATAAACAAAAGGTTCATCTCCAATGTAAAAAAGCAGGATCTTTATTCTCAACACAATAAGCTCTTACTGTGAAAGATGATCAGATGGCTATAACCAGGTAAACATACACAAACAAGAGAGTGATAACTGACTAAACCTTTTCCTTTGAGGAGTGCATGAACCACACTCTAACCTGGCATTAACAGGCAAATTCTGGAGTTACTCTAGTTGTACCTTTTAAATCCTTTTATAGCTGTGCATCAACTTGAAAATTGCATTCTTTTCACTTGAATAGACAGAGGATGAATAGAGTTTCCTCATTTAAAATTTTTAAATCTCAAGTTTAAGCTTTATTCATTTAATTCTGTAGATGGGATTTTTAAGTATATTGTATGATCTTGGTATATTATTAGACTTCATTTTCAAATTGTGCTGCCAAACTTTAGACTCCTAAATAAGTAGACTGATTTGGTAATTTATTTCCAAATATCTTATGTCTTGGTTAGCTATGAAAGCTATTTTAGTTACCAAGAATTTATTTTATGCCCACAGTCATACCTTAAGAAACAAAATGCTTCATACGATGAAGCTTATAATTAGGAAAAATTCAGACTACTTCAGTTGAATAAAAAGTATCAACTGTTTCATCAAACCAAAGTTTATAAATTCAAATAACAGTCTCACCCTAGAGAATATGCTGCCTTTTTTAAATTGTTTGTTCAACAGCTTTGTCTTCAAACACAGTGCTTATTGGAAGATTGAAGAGAGTGGAGACAGAATAACAGCACATTAATAGCACTTGATTTCACGCTGTATTCATTTCTTTATGGATGCTCAGCATTGTTGTAAATTAGGCAGCCAGTCTGAAATGTAAGCTAAAGTAACATATCAAGATCATGCTATGCACTAGCAGAGTCATAGTTCTTCTCAATAACCACTAGACAGCACTACCTTGTCACTTCATATTTTAAACTGATTGGGGGAAAATGTCAAAGGTTTGGAGGTATGGGGGGTAGCCCAGATATCTTGAAAGATGTATAGACAGAATAAAGTTCAGCTGATTACAGCCTGCTTCTTTTTGATCCTGGAATGTTTCATTTTCTGTTTGATAGAGGAGATTTCCTGACATTTACTGGAGGAATAAAATCTGTTTCTTGACTGCCTCTGATTTCTCCTTCAGCAAACAGATGGCTGGTTTTTGGTTGCTTCCAGCTATTGAGTTATGTTTGATGAAGTGGTTACAAAAGCCTAACAACCCATTTGATTAGCAGCATCCTATAGCTTAAGTAAAACTTTCATTCAATTCTTAAAACATTTATTTATACTTTTAAATGTTTTAATTGTTTTTGCAGTATTATTCGTAACTTTCTGAGCAGTTTTCAGTGTATGCAACTGTCGGCTTTTAGACAGCAAGATTGGACTCCTGGTATTATGTTGGCAGTAGAAACAGTGAAGTTCTTAGTAAACTTTAAAAATAACTTGATGGTGTGGAGGTTGTGTGATACCTTAATTGTGTCATTTGAAGTATCTCCTCTAGAGAGGTAGTTTGTGCTGGAAAAATGAGCAGCATCTGTTTTTCACTCCAAGTCTTATCAGCTCTTTGGGACTCAAATCAATTTTAACTGGAAAATTCAATTTATAGATTATTGATGGGTGACCCCAGTGGTTTTCAGCTTCTTTCCTGAATTCCTTTCCAACTGGAAGTCTTCCAGTGGTGGTACATTAGGCTCTATTTAGGGGTTTTATGGTAGAGGTTGGCTGAATGATGAAGTAGAAATTGTGATTTTGTTCCAGCTGTGTAGCTTGCTGGAAATTCATATTTTTCTAAAGGAGACTGCAATTAGTATCTATTGTTATTCCCTGTTTTTCGTGATCATGAGAAATCCTTCATTGCCATATTACCCATAATGGCTTTTTATGATAAAAAACCAAGAGCACCATATAGTCAGAGGATTATGATGGGTTTCAGCTGGAAAATGATATGACTGTAAAATTGTATTTCTCATGACTGATTTATAGACCACACCAGAGGCCCTAGAGAAGAGCTGGATAAACATTGCTTTTCAAATAAGAAACCACTTCTGAAATTTTATGTATTCATTTATTTATTTATTTTTAGAGCTTGTGCTCTGGAAATTATATCTCCTGATTTATAAGTCCCTGTGGCATAATTTATTTTTAGCAAAGTCTGAAAAAAAAGATCTGTGATGCCGCTTAAAACTCATACACTTTTTGATGGCTTTCAGCTAAATTTTCTGAAATCTCTCTCTCTCTCTAAAGCAGGCTTTTTCCTTACAGAAATAAACTATCAGAAAAAGAATTGTTCTTAAGATTGTTTTACTTTTCAGAAACGCAGACTGATTAGTAAAAATGAGATGTTTTACCCTAGTGCCTTTGAGATCAGAGAGAAAACTGGGTTTTTGTTGTTTGTAGAAGATGTCTTCTGATAAAGCTCAATAAATAGATACAATTTAATTATATGGTGGTTCATAGGGCCAAGATTTCTTAGAATGTGGCCTACTAAGGAATGCCTATTATTTTTACTTAATAGAAGCAGTTGGTTTACCATGGTTTACACTGAAAAAAAAATTAGATATACATTCAAGTAAAATATCCTTAGATTTGAAAAGGTTTATTTTGTCTCTCATCTGGGAAAGATTATTCATTTCAGAAACTTATTGTGTCAGTCTTGAAAGGAAAAGGCACTTCACTTACTCTCAAGTTTCAAAAAGGGAGAGAAAGTACACTCTTAGTGATTTCTATTTCTAGTTAAGACTTGCTAAATCATCACCACCGGCATCCAGTACTCCTCATTTTTTAGGAATAAGGGAAGCCGGGAGCATTTGCTTCTGTCAGCCTCCTGCTATGAGGACACCATCAAGTTCAGCTTAAGGTAAGCCGATTCCAAAACATATTCTATGTAGCTGGAGTTGTGTATCTTAAGCCAAGCTGCCAGGTAGTGTAAACTTGGACACAGTAAGTTCACCTACAAGAGCTTGTAAATTACCTCCAAGATGCATGTCAAATTTACTCGCCAATAGTGCGAAAAAGACAGCAATTATGGGGCAAGGGACAAAATGCCAGCCTTCTCCCTTTGATTCAGCAGTACCAACCTCCAAAACATGGATACATTTTGTTACCTGGGAGTCTACTATTAACAAAAACTTGTCACAAGAAGCTTATGATGAAGACTAAGATCTTGAGTTATAAAACCTTCATCATCAGCATCCTTCTTAATGGCAGAGAGACATGCATTTCATATAGTAAGTAAGAAAAAGAGACTCAATAGGCTCCATCTGGGGTGCCTGAGATCCATTCTAGGCATCATATGGCAAGATAAAATCACCAATGAAAAAGTGCTTACAAATCTCCATCCTGACTGCTGTTGTCAAGCACAATGATCTTCAATGGTCAGGCCATGTGCATAGGATGCAAAAGGGAAGATTTCCTAAAGCCATCCTATATGGTGAGTTGAAGGAAGGTCAAACACAGAGAGGAAACCCAACACTAGGTTTCAATATGACTGCAAGAGAAATCTAAAACACTTTGGTAGTAAGCCACAGACAAATAATCTACCCCTTCAAAGGAGTATTTATTTGGAAAGGTTGAGTAACATTCATTCATTCTTTTTGGTTGTGGGAGAGTGTAGGAAAATACATTTGTTGTGACAAGGACAAAACTAAATCATAAACAGCTGAAGTTTGGGAAACCAAAGGTTTGTTCTGACTAGAACTTAAATGTGTAATGTTATCTAGATATTTAAATGTGTTCTAGAACTAAAACCAAGGAAACGTAGACTTTAACACATGATGATTGAGTTGGAATTCACGGAGAAGTATATGCATTCATCTATACTAGTTTTTGAACATGTTAAATTGAATGCAGATTAAGACATTTTTAAGGCCAAAATAGACTATTATGAGCATCTCGTCTATTCTTCTGCACAGGCCATAAGACTATCCTTAATTAATTCAAGTACAATAGCTGTGGTTAAATTAGAGCAAAAGTTGTTAGCTAACACATTCTAACAATACACATTTTATCTTAATCAAGACAAATTCAAAATCTTTTTACCGTCTGGTCTAAGGAAAACACAACTCAGTGTTACATGTTGCCCACATACTCACTCACAGGTACACAATCCCAAATCTTCTGCAATCTTCTCAACAGCCTCACAAGTACACTAATGAGAAGAATGACATAACAGAACGTTATGTTGCCCTTCCCAAAAAAATCTTTGAGCACATGAGCAATATCCCAATCATCCTTTTGGGATATCTCAGCCCTTGGATAGACTTACCAGGAGATCAGCGCTGTGGAGATTGCTTCCCAGGAGTCAATTTGGCAGGTCTAGTAAAGACCTGCTAAATCGACCACTGATCATGTTCTTGTCAATTCTGGTACTCCACTGGATCAAGAAATGTAAGGAGAGCCAAGGGGGGAGTTTCTCCCTCTACAGTGGAGACACCATGGCAACTCAATCTAAGATACATCAATTATTCACATAGTGGGAGTTGCTTTTTTTAGTTTGACATTGCCCCCTAGTGTGGATCTGCCCTTAAAGTATGTTAACTTTAAAAAAATAAACACAACCCCCTACTGCAGTGAATCTCATAGGCTGGGTCAAATGACTTGGATTCATGGGGCTCCTTCTACTGAGCTAAAAATAGTTCTGTAGATCTTCCCTTGGTTGAAAGAGTAGAACCAGTCAAGACAGTACAAGCACCTTTACTAGCCTACAGAGGCTATGTCTAGACTGCAAAGAAAAGTCGGAAAAAGATACGCAAATTGTGAACCACAATTTGCGTACATCTTTCCCCCTTTTTTTTGCAAGAGGCTTTTCTGAAATTTGGCCCAGCTACATGGTGCCAAATTTTGGAAAAACCTTGTCTTTTGGAATATCCCTTCTTCCTCATACAATGAGGAATACAGGGATGCCAAAAGAATGTGTCCATTTTTTCGGAAACTGTTCCGAAAAAGCAGACGCGTTCTGCAGTGTAGACATAGTCATATATGGGTTGAAAAATGGCATAGGAAATAGTCCCTGTGAAATGCGAACCAAATATGATAGTTGCAGTCAGCACAGAAACTGGGAAAGCCAATTGGTTGCTAAAAAACAGGCCAGGGTTTACACAGGTTAACATTTCTTGGAAAAGTGTCATGACTCCAGTTAGGAAAGGAATCATTTTCATTATGAAAATGGTTTATGGTCAGTGAGACCAACAGAGTCACAGAGCCCCTGGGCAAGGCAGGTCAGGGATCATGTCTTTATATATGTCTGCCTGTGACCCACTTGGCATTATATAAATCTGCTCCTGTAAGGGAGAGGTAGATTATTAAGTATACACAAACCCACCAAAATAATAAAGCTGTCTTTTGGGGATTTCCTGCACTCCAGGCAAGGGCAAGACCTCGGGCAGAAGGGGCGGGGCTGGATCTAGACTTCTCCTGACAGACTTTAACACTGTCCAGAGCATGCTGCTCAGGGATCTCGCTGCAATTTAAATAGTCTGGGGTTATGACCTCTGCAGCCAGGAGCCTTTTGAATTGCTGGACCCAGGGTAGTTTCTCCTTTTGCCTCCCCCTCGGTGAATGGGGTTTAGAGTATTTAATAAGGGATTAGTGTAGTATATTTGTTCTGTTTAAATGAAAGTCTTATCAATCTGCTGAGTTACAAAGTATCTTTACTTAATGATCGAGCTAAACTCAGGGAATCCAGAAGGAGGGACTAACAATAATAACAAACATTCCCCAAAACACAGCTTTATTATTTTTGTGGGTTTGTGTATAGTTAATAATCTATCTCTCGCTTACCGGAGTGGATTTATGTCATGCCAACTGGGTCATGGGCAGACATATGTAAAGACAAGATCCCTGACCTGACAGCATTGATGACAAAAGACTAAGTGTGTGATACAATGAGAAGCACTTTGATTGTGCTGTAATGTTTTACATTATAGTATTTCTAAGTTTCTTTTAATTCTTTAATGTTGAGTGTAAGCCTTCTCATTCAGGTATCATATGCAAGAATTATTTTAATTTATTGTTATATCTAGTGAGAATCATTACTGTCAGATTATTAGCAAAATATCTTGTTTGTTTTTAATTTTCAGGAATTAAACAAAATACATGTGATTTGCATAAATGTAAATCAGTCTGAACTGGGGAAGAGATTTGATTGTAATATTGGAATTCTATATTTTTGAGTTTGTTATTTTCCCTTGTGTATTGAGTCCAATTCTGTCCTTCTGTTCTGGTTACTTTATGCAACTCAGGTAAAATAAAGTGGCTATAATATGACTAACTAGTGGCTTGAAAATTCCTTTGGTATGTGGGTATAGAGTGACATACTCAGCTCCTAAGTCAGCATGTATTCCATCACGTGTGTACACTCCCTGAAGAAGGCTCATTTCATGAGTGTTAAGTACATATGGAATAGAACGGGGTAGTTTTAATTTGTTGCATTACAAATAATTGTATTAAAAAATACATGTATTTAGACCACAGAAAAAAGAAAAAGTAGGCAAGCTTTTACTAATTGCTTCTCTTACAGCCAAATCAGGGGATGTTACTTCCACTTTTAATCACAGGGATTATTTACATACTTTAGTAATCACCATGAATAAAACCAAGAAAAATAATTATTGATGATGGCTATTTTATTTACAAAAAGAGGGAAGATAAGCAAAACCTTGCAAAGGATAAAACCAAATAAAAAAGTGGTTACTTCTATTACAGTCTCTTTTGCATGCCTCTCTGTGGAGAGCTTTTAACAAAGACTACACCTTTGAGAGTGGACTGCCTCATGGGGCATTCTTCATTTGGTAAGAATGTTTCCCAAATTTATTGTGAGCACAGCTTAGTTCTCATAGATACTTAAGCTCTTTATAATTGGGCAAAAGAATTGTTTAAAGACTGATGGATTCTCTTGATTATTGTTAATAAGCAGCCAGTTCATAATTGGACACATAAGTAATCTTAACTAAATCCTATAAAATCAAAAATATTTGTATCATTTATTTACAAGTCATTTAAAAAGCTGTTTTCAAATATGACAATTAACAAGTATTGAGAATCTTAAATGCACTTAGATCTCATTATTTCTCTATTTACAGTGTTAGCCTCTCTTTCTCTGCTCTCCAGGAATACATGGTCTAACCATCTGATAATTAACAGGGAAAAGAGTAACTTAAGTTGCAAGACCATTCCTATACCCAATAAAACCATCCAGGAGTTTTAAATGTAATCTCTTAGTGTTTTAGAGTGTATTTTTGGGAATCAGGACATTAATTCAAAGATTGTTTTCATGTGTGTCATTTATTACCATTATATGAGTTGCCCTAATACCACACCCCTGGAGCACTTTTTCCATTTTCATTTTTGCTACATATGAAATGCAGGTCTATTATGCCATAGTCTAACTTGAGTGGGAAGATGGGTAATGGTCAAAGCTTGCTGATGGTTTTGCATCCATGGGATTTTCAAACTTCATAAGTATAACTGATGATAGCCATGTCACTTTCATTTCTCCCTTTCACATTAAGGTATGGAATTTATAAATAAATAAGGCTATATTTTCCATGGTGCTACAAGGACTGGCAGACTGTCCTGGCAGATTTACTTACATAAATGAAACATGATCTGTGAGGGTCCATGATATCATGATCTTTTGCAACTGAATATTATTTAAATTAATGGAAAAGGATGGTTTGTCCCCAGCACCAATGTGGACATTAATGGTGTGGAAGTTTTCCTGCTTATTCTGGGAGACTCATTTTATCCCATGATGACCTAATGAAACCATATTCAAGCCATTTGGATCAAAGGAGGAAACATAGAATCATAGAACATTAGAATTTGAAGGGACCTCAAAAGGTCATTGAGTCCAGTTCTCTTCCCTCACATTTAAACTACTGCTTCAGTAGTTGCAGAATGATAGTTGAGTGTTCATTTGATCATTTGAAAGGCACATGGTGCTGTTTATGTAATAGGTTGGAAGAAATGGAAAAAAAGTTTCAACCACCAACTGCATGCTGTGTTTTTCACAATATTTGTGAAAACAAAGCAGAAAGACTTACAAATGGATGGAAAGCTAAGGTGCAAAGGCTTGTTTAGAGGTTTCAGCCATTGGCTAAGTGTTCTCTAGAGAACACAAACAACCAGGGGGAATGCTGCAAGGCACGCTTGTTTTTTGTATTTTGAGTTTCATGGCTGAACATGTTATCCCATGAGTGTTTTATTGGGTTACAGACTTTGTGAGTAGTGGAGTATTACGGGTGGGTGGTTGAAGTTTAGCATACTGTATATGCTTTTGCAAAACTCATGCATTATTTCATCTTTATTTAAAGGATTTTCTGCCTTAGCAGAAATGATGATTCATAATAAAGGTACTGTGAAGAGTTTTTGTTCCAGAATAATCATAAAAAATAAAGTTTCAGTGAAACCAGTGGGAAAATAATATCTTTGTATTTGAAAATACATTTATCTACCAAGCTTCCAACTACACAAACAAGTTTCTGTATTTCAGCCTCCCACACATCTATAAGTCTTTCTACTTCATTCTCACAAATATTGTGAAAAACACAACATGCAGTTACTATGGTGCTAACAGAACTCATCAGTGTGAGATCAATGGAGAATAGCCAGTGGAGGCTGTGGGGTCTGGGCTTGTTGTGGATGAAGGGTAGTGCATGAAGCCACTGCTATGCATGCCAGGTGCTTTCAGCGGTGGTGGGGGGCCAGTGCCACAATTTGGTGTGGGGGAGGCACAAAGTCAGTTCAGCATGTTTTGCTTCCAGCTTTTCTTGTCTGCATAGGTTCTGAGATTGAGTGCCACAGACCAAAATAGTCAGGAGCCTTGAAGGACTCAAAAAAGCTGTACTACTCAGTGCAAGTGTCCTCAGTGTCCAGAGGTTGGATCTGAGATGTGAACTGGAGCTGCTGAGAGCCGTGCTGGGGGAGTTTGGCCGTTAGGAGTTGCTGCTCATCCCAGTAGCCAATATTGTCTAGGAGCTGATGGACATGGCTGGTTCAACAATAATTGCTGTCGTCCTTTCATAAGTTCCATTTCTTCAGGGTTTGGTTTTGGTAATAACTTTGGCTGCTGAATATGGCATACACTTCTGATTTTCTTTGTTCATCAGTGGTGGAAAAATCTCAGATAATTTTAAAGCTCATGATACCATCTACATGTTTTGTTAGTCTATAAAGTGCTACCAGACCATTTGTTGTTTTTTAAGTTTATTTAAAAATAGTATTAACACTTTTGTTTAATCCATTCTTAGAAGTATTTTTCAATTTTGTTAGAGTTCAGTAGGAAATGAAATGATCTTTTCAAAATGTTCAGCTCCTCCTGTTCTTTATTAAAAAGGGTTTTAGTTTAATTCTTAAAAAGTATCTCTAGCTGAAATAGTTATAAGGAATTTATTGATTCTAAAAAACAATTCTTGAAAATATGATTGTTTATTTTTCTTCCAAGTTGGATGAGGACATTGCTTGAGTACTGCCAGTAATTAATTAATGTCCCATTAATATAAATATTCTATACTTAAATGGCTTCTTACATTGGTAAATAGTTGAGCAAGATGTTTAGATACTGTGTTGGTCCATAAAGCATTTTACCGTTTTCATGGCAATGATATTAGGAAACTATATTAGGACCTTTGCATTTAACCAATGCATTTGCAAGTATGCATTTCAAAATGACACTTGCCATTTCAATACCTGTATTTAAGAAATAAACACAAGGTTTAAAACATTTACAACCACACATGTTTTCCTAGAACCATTTTGGTCTCACTTTATGGCCTAGATTTATTGCTTCAATAAAACATTGCTCCATTTCTTTTCAGAATCTGTTTTTTTCTGAAAACATGGCTGTTTTCCATGGTTTGTTTGCTTGAGATAAGGATTTTATTTTGCCAAAGTGGTATCTGATAAAAAAGAGAGGTGTCCTCGTATTGATAAAACACTCTTGATTTAGTTGTTTCTTAATCAAAATGGAATATACCTGTTTTAGTAAGCAATTTTCAATTAAATCTCCTATCAAATGTTCTATACAAAGGTCCAATCACAACAACTAAACTTATATCTATTTTTCAAAACACAATATAAAAAGAATAGACAGTTAAAGCAAAATAAAGTTTAACATGCTGTTTTTTCTGAATTTGTATGAACGTATTTAAGGATAATAAACATGATATTATGGCCAACGAGGGCTATTTTCCTGAAATTGTGTCTTGGGGGAAAATCAGAAGCATACTGAAATTTTCTTAACTAGCCTAAACATTTTATAACCTACCTAAAACAAACACAAGCATTTTTATATATTGCAAGCATCCTGGCTGTAAGTAACTGTAGCTATGCAGTAAAAGCACAATGTTAAAAAAAAAAGTAGTTTTATTAATATCATTAGTATTTAGGTCTCTGCCCCCCATACAACTTTATGCCACCAATTCTCAAATGCTGTATGGTCTCTTATGGATTAAAGTCAGCTGGTGTCAGAGCATCCTTACACTGTTCTGACTTTAGTGAAGGAGGTGAAACTGATAATCAGGAAGCTGTGTCTGATTCTCTGAATGCTTCACCAACATGATCTCAGAAGCAGCAGGGCAATTCCTATTCAAATATGCCTCTTCCCAGAAGTAGAATTAGGCTATATCAAGTCTAAGTACATAAGGGCTCAAGGGATTTAATAGAAGGGATACATTGAACACTGCAAGTAGACTCTCAAACATGTGAATGTGACAATATATTTCTTTCCTGATTGCTAACACTCAGCTAGGGGAAAAGGCTTATTGCTCAAATAGAAATTATCCCAGATTTAAGGCTCATCTGGGTTGCTTAGATGTAGAATAGAAAATAGGCCCAATGGAAATATGTCCCCTCCAAACAGTGAGCATTGGAGGGAAAAGAAAAGAAAGGACCTTTTTGCCATGAAGAAGGTGAGGGGACTTATCTCCTTGTGTGAAGAAGATAATGACTGCCAACCAGTTTTAAACCTATTTTTCATCATCATGGCAGTATGTTGGTGATGCAGTAGAATTCCGAACCACTTAAATCCAGTGTTCCAGCAATAGATGAGAATAAGACCAAATCCAGGAAAGGGAGCTGCAAAGGTAGTAGAAGATATTTTGTAAATGATCCCTCTTTCCTCTGAGCAGTTCTAAATCTTTCCAACACATAATGAGATGAGCAGGAGTTAAAAATTGTCTTCAGTTTGCAGAGTATGTCTAACCCATTACCTGGTTAGATTTTTCTCAGTGCATTGTAACACAAATTGTGCATGTAATTTTTCAGATAGGGTCCATGCTGGGCAATCACTAAACATTTGAGAGGCAATTTTCAATCTATCAGGGTGTGGTGGCAACATCAGTAACCTAGGCATCAGTGGGCAAAAATACAAAAGTATTTCATATTTCTCTTTAGAAAATATATTGTGATGACTCTAGCACACTTTGAATTGTTTACACTTATTTGTCATACAATATAAGGAGATTTTGGAATTGAAATCCAAGACACTTTGAGCCCACAGGATATTGATGCATTGAGCACTGAATGTGGTTGTACCCTGAGTGAATTGTCAATCACTATAAGAGATCAGGTAATAGGGCCATGTTACCAAAATGCTTTTGATACTGAGATCTAGCTTCTGTAATCTTTATGTAGTAAAACTGACATGAACTGAAGAGTGTGCATAATTTTTAGTGCCCTGAGGTTTATATTCCCTGGGTTGTTTTTGTTTTTAAATTAGAACTGTGTGGATAGAGGACAGTTCATCAAGTGTAAATAGCTAAATTACCATTTGCCACTGCTGCCTCTGCTTTTTTGTCCTCTTCTATTGATGTACAATACAGAATGAAAAGACCAAAAAGTAAAAATCAATGCTGCCTATTAGAGAAGGTACCTTTGAGAACAAAATGCAGCGGCTTCTGAGTGCTAAGTTATATATGTGAGTGTCTGTCAAAGAACAGTAGGCACCTTTGGGGATAGGAGAATGCAATGCAGGGTCTGTATACACTACAAGTTTGTGTTCTATCTGAAAGGAGCAGTATTGAAGATGACAATATCCAACTAAGTTCACGGCTCCCCACTTCATGTAGCTGACAGGTTTTTTGCTTTTATTTTATTTTCTTTTTGAAATTTTTGTGAAGGGTGATGACGGAGTTTGAAACAACTATAGTGTTTGTGCTTTGTTGAGTGGGGAAGGTGAGTCTCTGTCCCTGTATGTGGGAAGGAGGGAAGTATCAGTGTTCAGAGCAGGGGAGGACTTCTTGGCTGCCTGGCTGTAGCATGTGTGCAGAATTAGAGACTGAGTGAAGAGGCCCAGACTGCTAATGGGATAAGTACCTTAAGGAATACAACCAATATGAGTCTTTTTGGATGCCTGAAGCAGCATGTGTGATGCATATTGCTGCAATTATTCGGAAATTGAGTGCAACGCTAAATATGTGACCCGTTTTCAAATGAGGATGAATGCTGCTCCTGGTAGCTCAGCATGATGTTTTCTTTATACTTGGAGCCAACTGCTTCAAAACAATAAAGAAAAACCCACTTCAAGCCAGTTCATTACATCACATGGAATGGCAGCAATAGCTGAAAGTGGGTGTAGATTCTATACACTCTCACCCAGATTCCTCTGTCCCCTGACTATAAATTCCTTGTGCAGGATGAAAAGTTAGAGTATTCTCTTTCTGTGGTCAAGAAGGGTTTGTGGCAATAAATTTGGAAATGGCCAATTTCCTAAAAGAGCCTACACACTGAGGGTGTATCTAGACTACTGAGTTTTTTCGAAAAAGGTGGCATTTTTTTGAAAAAACTTCACCTACATCTAGACTGCCATCATGTTCTTTTGAAATTAAATCGAAAGAACGCGGTGTTTTTTTTCAAAATTGGTAAACCTACTTTTACCGGGAAGAACGCCTTTTTTCAAAAGAGCTCTTTCAAAAAAATGCGTTCTTAAATGCAAACAGGGCTTTTTCAAAAGAGAGCGTCCAGATTGCCTGGGTGGTCTCTTTCGAAAAAGCAGATCACTTTTTCGAAACCCCTGTGGCTGTCTAGACAATCTCTTTCGAAATAGGCTTGTAGTCTAGACGTACCCTCAGTGAGGCTGTATCTAGACTACATCCCTCTTTTAAGAGAGGGATGGAAATTAGACACTTCGAAATTGCAAATGAAGCGGGGATTTAAATATTCCATGCTTCATTTGCATAATTGCGTAATGGCGCTCTTTTGAAAAAGCGCCATTTTGAAAGTAAAGCCTGTAGGAGTACAGGTTCTTTTGAAAAAGCCTGCAGTTTTTGACAGAACCACGTCTAGACCGCGGTTTTACTTTTGAAATGGCGCTTTTTCGAAAGAGCGCCATTATGCAATTATGTAAATGAAGTGTGGGATATTTAAATCCCCATTTCATTTGCAATATCGAAGTGTCTACGTTACATCTCTCTCTTGAAAGAGGGATGTAGTCTAGACACAGCCTGAATGTGTGTGCACACTCAACTTTGCATATGTTGATCACTTTTGCACTGTGGGCATAAATTCTTGGATTTTTAAAACACAAGCTACATTTATAATGAATATACTGGACTAAATATTGACAAGTGACTAGCAATTTTCAGTGCCCCTAAAAACATAAATGGTACAAGTTTTTAAACGTTGTTTATTAATTTTTTGGTGCACAGTTTAAGAAATACTGAAAGGGCTTGGTTTTCAGCCCATCTTAAATGCCTGCTGTCTGAAATTCAGGCCTCTTAATTTGTACCAAGAAATCATTAGCCATCTTTGAATATTCATGCTGCTATGTTTTAAAAAGTTAACTTTAAATTACATAAACTGATTTAGCTACAGCTACTCAATAGAGAGAGAATATTTTGGGAGGGGAGTTAGAGTGATTATGCAACAAAATGGTAAATGAAATTTAATGTTGATAAAAGTAAAGTAATGCTCATTGGAAAAAATAATCCCAACTACACATACAATATGATGGGGAGTAATTTAGCTACAACTACTCAAGAGAGAGATCTTGCAGTCATGGTGGATAGTTCTCAGAAAACATCCACTCGTGCAGTGGCAGTCAAAAAAGCAAATAGAATGTTAGGAATCATTTAAAAGGAATAGAGAATAAGACAGAAAATATCTTAATGCCTCTGTATAAAACCATGGTATGCCCACATCTTGAATACTGCATACAGATGTGGTCGCCTCATCTCAAAAAAGATATATTGGCCTAGGAAAGGTTCAGAAAAGAGCAACACAAATAATTAGGGGTTTGGAACAGGTCCCACATGAAGAGAGATTAAAAGACTTTGACTTTTCAGCACGCAAAAAGAGGCGACTAATTGGAGATATGATAGAAATCTATAAAATCATGACTGGCATGGAAAAAATGAATAAGGAAAAGTTATTTACTTCTTCCCAAAATATAAGAACTAGGGGTCACCAAATGAAATTAATAGGCAGCAGGTTTACAACAAACAAAAGGAAGTTCTTCTTCACTCAGCTCATAGTCAACCTGTGGAACTCCTTGCCACAGGATGTGGTGACTTTAAATGGATTCAAAGAAGAGCTAGATGAATTCATGAAGGTTAGGTCTACAAATGGCTATTAGCCAGGATGGGTAGGAATGGTGTCCCTAGCCTTTGTTTATCTGGAAATGGATAACAGAAGAGGGATCACGTGATGATTACCTGTTGTGTTCACTCCCTCTGGGGCATCTGGCATTGGCCACTGGCAGCAGACAGGATACTGGGCTAGGTGGACCTTTGGTTTGACCCAGTATGGCCATTCTTATGTTCTTATGTAAACTGGGCATAGATGCAGATTTCAATATGTTCAAAACATCTTTGAAGAATATGCCATGTGTAATATAACTGTAGAAGAAAATTCTAAACATCCAGTAGTTATGTACATCAGAGCACAGTGGGATAGTTACTTCTATGTCAGATTATTAGCCAAGAGATAGTTAACTTTGAATTTCTTCGTTGTTTTTTTTTCTAAGACCTATTTTACAAATCCAGTCCTCTGTTTTCAGAGGAGATAAGCAAATTTCCCCAGTCAAGGGTCACTAAGTGGTACTTAAGCTCCCATTAGTCCTCTTCTGTACTTCACAATAGCTTCCAACCAATATGGGCAAAAATTAAAGAGGGCAGTACAGTATGAAACAGGTGGAGAGGGACTCTTTTGTGCAGTGTCAAAGAGCATATCTGACTTTTACTGGCATTTATTTAAGGGTAAAAGGTGCCAAAGTGCTCAGGAGTGACTTACAAGTAAGGTGGGTATCTCAAGGAGTTCGGATGTTTCTGTATACTTACTGGTAAGCACTCAGAATCCTCCATGATTGGTTTCTTTTCTCCCTGTTTACAACTAATTAAGCTACTTTATACATATCCATAAACTTTACAAAGGCCAATAGATGCCAAGCATAAATCCAGATTCAGATATCCTTTTGCATGTTGAGTAGTACCTTATTTTGGAAGTAGCCCCATTATAACCAGTTAGGCTATGTCTACACTACGGAGTTTTTCTGGGATACTGGAGGTATCCAGGAAAAACTCTGCCATGTCCAGAGAATGTGTCTGCTCTTTTGAAATTATTTTTGGAAGAGCAGATGCGCTCGTTTGGAAGCTCTGTATTCCTCATTTTATGAGGAATAAGGGCTCTTCCAAAAGAGGAGGTTTTTCCCACATTTGGCCACGTGTAGATGGGCCAAATGTCGGGAAATCCTCTTCTAGAAAAAAAATCAGAATTTGCGTACCTTTTTCTGAAAATAAACTAACAGTGTAGACATGATGGTGAGGACTCTTTCTTCCTTTCAGGTTCTGGTGAAGCAGGTAGCCAAGAAGGAGAGTAAAAGAGCCCTTTTTCCCTTCTATTTCCCTATCATCAGAATACACAATTTATTCCATAGATATACAAATATTATAGTCACAGTCATCTACATTTCTTTTTCTGTCATCTTTTCAGATAATAAAAATTAATTTAACTTATCCTCTCTTCTCCCTCTGTTCCCAGCAATGAACAGTTCATTAAGTACAATTTAATCCTTACATTATGTTGATTCTCAGCTTTAATAAAATGGTAAATGAAATAAGTATAAACTTTATGAATTGACTATTTCAATATTAAAATATTCCTTTGAACTTTTTAGCTAAACCCAAAGTACAAAATAAAAAAGTTTTCATTGATTGTTTAGATTTAGTTATCTTTTTATCGGACTAGAATTTCAGAATATACTATTATATTAAAGCTTATATCACACTTCTTAAAATATCACCCAGTCCTGTTGCATATCTTGATATCCTAAATAGAAATAAAGAAAAATGATATTAACTGCTTTCAGGATTGCTATTCATATACAATGATGTTTCTCTTGTGAGGGAGCATTTTAACTTGCCTGGTTACTTAATCATGGATTTAAAAGTAGCCATTCTTCTAAAAAGGAATTGCAGAGAGTCTGTAGAACAGGAATTTATCTACAGATCTGACACTGTTACCCTGGGTCTAAATAAATACATGCTGGTTGCCCCATTACAAAGCCAATTACTCCCGCCATTAACATCTGCATTTCCATATCAAAAGCTATGCAGAGGGGAAACACATCTAGCCCACTTAATTAGTCTCATTAATACAGGTTCTGCAATTGACAGGTACCGCTGACAGATAGATATAATCTTGGTTTCAGTTATTTCCGCTCCAATTCATCTGATGAAGTGGATTTTGCCCACAAGAGCTCATGATTCTATATAGTTGGGTTAGTCTCTAAGGGCTCGTCTAGACTACGGGAAACATTCGAAAGAGGATATGCAAATTCTGCGGGAACTTGCATATCTTCTTCTGATCTCACTTTCGAAAGTGAGATCAGAAGAAGATATGCAAATTCCATCCTCTTTCGAATCTTCCCCGTAGTCTAGACATAGCCTAAGTTACCACAGGACCACTCGTCATTCTGACATTCTAACTATATCATGAAATAGACTAAAAGAAACTATAACTTTTTTCACCTGTCCTAAAAGTCATCCCTTACTCCAGGTTAAATACATGAAAAGCATTCAGTCATAATCATCAGCACTATTTGTTTGACTTTAAGTAAAAGTGATGACAGAGTTCTTTTGGACAAACTTCTCAACAGGTATTGAAGCCTTTCAGGGGAGTACTGAAGGATTCCTGATAATTCATTGGGAAGGTGTGACTTCTTAGTCCCAAAATAAATATTGAGAAGGTGTAAATGACTCTCTTGATCAAAGATAACTGAAGACTGGGACTGAGAGGCATAGGAGAAATCTTATGCCAATAACCGGGCTGTTTCTGTTTGAGTTGTTAAGAAATCCAGAAGAATTTAAAAGAGTAATTTTGGATTAAATACATTGAGTGAAATTCTAGCATCATTGAAGATAACCAGAGTTTTGCCTCTGACTTAAATGGGGACAGGATTTCAGCCAGTTTGTGTGGGTTATACTTCAAGCAGAGAAGACTCTACTTATTCTGGACATATACATATACTGCATTTGCAGGTTCCATACTGAGTCAGCCCATCCTTGGGCAGGCTGCCCAGCTTTCACAGAAAAAGAAGGATATGTAGCAGCCACTCTACAGGCAGATGGTTTGATCACTGAGCAGTGAGATTGGTCACGAAGATACTGTGGATGTCCCTAAAGGCATGATTTTGCATTAGTTTTTTAAAGAGATGTCGTGAACAAAGGTGTCCTGATTCATCAAAGCATTTTATTGAATAATAATGAGATTGCTTTTTGTTGGAAGTTAGCCATGTACTTAGTCTCAGGGACTGCTTCATCTTAACAATTAATGCTGTTTCCTCCCAGAGTCTTAACAGTAAAATAGGGTTGCGTTAAATCACTTGACAGAGGCAGGCACATCACTCTGCCTCTATCCCTAACAGGGACTCACTGTTCTCCCACACTCATGGCAACCACAGATTTCTGTCGTCTAAGTACAGTCCACTTGCCTCTGGGAGCATGTAGAAAGGAGAGAGATGAGATATATGCATATAACTCAGTGGTGGGCAAACTTAGGTGTTATAGTGGTGAAAATCTTACAAAACACGTGGATCATACAATGGGTTGATGGGGCATGGAGGGAAGCTTCATGTGGCCCCTTTCCTCTGGATGGCTGAGTGTAGCTTTTTTCTTGCTGGGTCAATGATCTGGGATCTATATGATGGGGTTGGATGGTAAAGAACAGCATTTTTTCGATTGGTTTCAGACTAGTTTGGGCTCAGTAGATTTTTAAAGCCCTGAATATAATCTTACTAAAAACTCTTAGATCCTAATGGCTCTTTCATTCTCTATGTAACATCCCAATTTAACGCTAAAAATATGAGTGGCCAGGATAGGGGGAGTTCAAAAAAATTGGTAATGATGGAGAAATCGGAGATACATTTTTTTAATGAAACACAGAGAGTTAATTGGTTTTGGTTTATATATTTCAGTTTGATGGTAGGATTTATAGATACCTAAAATTAAGAAATATATTTCTATTGCTCTTAGACTGCATCCTTTCAGTCCTTTCCCTCTCAGATAATTCAGCTCTTCAAAGGAAGAACTTTTCTTAGCTGCATTAACATATTTGTGTTTGTTCAACTTTTGGTGGCAATCTAAGAGGAAAAGAAAATGGGTAGGTTTTATTATAATGATAAGGTTTTCAGCTTGACAGTAACTTTGGTATTATAAGTGCAAATAGTTGAATTTTGTAGGCCTTGGTTACAAATTAGATATCAGATTTTCATGGAAGGGTACAGCTCTAAATTGTAGGAAGTTGTAGCAAGCACTAATCTTCTTTTTCCATCCAGCATTGTAATAAAAAAACCCACATATGTCATTTGTGAAATGTGATGTTTGCAAATACATTGCATATGGAAAAGGAAAATCATCACCAAAGATTACAGTAACTTGAAAGATTGGTGCTGCAATAAGCATTGTAAATATAGAATTCTGTAGACTATCTCATCCATGCACTTTTAACTGCCATCTTTACAGCTATGACTCATGTCACTACTTTTTCGCTCCTGCTTTGTCTTCCATCATCCAGTCTTCAGATGACAAATATGGAGCAAGAGGCACAGCCAGTCAAATATAAGCCTCTTGCTCCATATTTGTCATCTGAAGAAGTGGGTTGTGCCCACGAAAGCTCATGATATTATCTATATTTTTTGTTAGTCTCTAAGGCCGTGGTCTCCAACCTTTTTACGCCCAAGATCACTTTTTAAATGTCAGAACAAGCCAAGATCTACCCCATCCTTCCCCCAAGACTCCACCCCTTCCTTGAAGTCCCGCCCTCTCTGTTGTCCTCCTCTCCATAACTTGCTATCCTTGGCCCTTATACACTCTCAGGGTATGGCTACACTGCCGCTTTTTTTTTCCAATTCTTCTGTAGGAAGAGGTTTTTTCCAACATTTGGCCTATCTAGACTGGGCCAAATGTCAGAAAAAAACCCTTCTTTTGGAAGCCCCCTTATTCCTCATGGAACGGGGAATACAGGGGTTGCCGAAAGAGCGTGTTTGCTCTTCCACTAAAAAAAAGCGGAAGAATAAACACGTCTCTGGATGCAGAAAAGTTTTTCTGGGATATCTCTGGAATCCCGTAAAAACTCCTGCAGTCTAGCCGTACCCTCACTGGGTTGAGACACGAGGTGCAGGCCTTGGGGTGGGAATGAGGGATTTGAGTGTGGGAAGGGGTAAGAGGTGCAAGGTCTGGGAGAGAATTTGGACGCAGGAGAAGATGAAGAAGGGGAGGAGGTTCCAGGCTGAGGAGTGTTGGGGTCAGGTGGAGGGTTGGGGTACTGAGCAAGCCACAGGTGTGTGGATGTGAGGGTGCAGGAATTTGGTTTGGGGTATGTGAGGGGCTCAGGGCACGGAGGTTGAGAGTATGCTGGGTTCAGGACACAGATTTGCGGTGTGTGGATGGTGCAGAAGTGTTGTGGCAGAAGACTGAAGATGTTGGGATGCAGGAGTTTGGGGATGTAAGAGGCTCAGGACAGGTGGTTCCAGTGTATTTTAGGCTCAGATTTGGGGTTGGGGGGTGATACAGGAGTGTTACGATTCTGCGGCCAGATGGGGGCTTGGCCCCAACTGGGGGTTTGTTGGCCAGGCTTCATTTTTAAATAAAATATTATGTCAAACACAAAGTTTCGGAATTGTCTTTATTTATGAGAAGGGCAGGGAACCTGTTTTGAGAAGGGGTCACTGACCCACAGAAAAGTCAGTTGGGGCCACACAAGCGAGATGCAAAAAAAACTCCAACAACTCCTCCACCCCCCCCCCCAAGCCTCAGTAACGTGGCCCCAACTGTGCTGGTGGGAGCAGGGGATATGGTACTAGGGAAGGGTGCTCGGGAAGGGGTGCCAGTGGGGGCAGGGTGCCAGAGGGGACCAGGGTCCCAGTGGGTGCTGAAGCAGGGGACAGTGTGTTGGTGGGGGCAGGGGACAGGCTGATGGAGCAGATAGCAGGCTTCCAGTGGGTGCTGCAGCAGGAGACAGGGTGTTGGTCAGGGCAGGAACAGGGAGTCCCCAGCACTCACCTCCTCCGAGGACTTCTACCCCGTCTCCCCCTCAGGGGAAGCACATCCGGGCACTCACCTCCTCCGGGGACTCCTCCCCGCTCCCCCCCACAGGGGAAGCATGTCCCAGCACTCGCCTGCTCCAGGGACTCCTACTCCCTCCCCCCCAGCAGGGGAAGCTTGTCCCAGTGTGCGCCTCCTCTGGGGACTCTTACCCCCTCACTCCCCCTCTGCCCCCTGCAGAGGAAGGAAATCTGAACATGCCTCCTCCATGGACTCCTACCCCTCCCACACAGGAAGTCCCCGGCATGCCACAGACCTGGGTCTGGTACCGTGCTGGCTGTTTGGGGAAGGGGGAGCAGCCAGCGCACTTCCTGAAACCCCGGAAGTGGTGCGCAGCTGCGGGACTTCTGTCTACGCTGCAGGAAGTCTAACATACCCTCTGTCTATGACCTCTTTTTCTGAGTGACGTGCTATAAACTTGCATTTATCATGGGGAAAAAACCCACCCTCTTGATCCTTCTTATATTATCACAAAGAGGTCTGAAAAGCATATTAGCTTGATGTTAACGTACAGCATTTATGTCTTCATCTGGAACAAGTTAAAACATTATATTTTTCATTAGACACACCAAAATCTGTTTTCCTAAACTCTCCTTATTTTCCTAGCCAAATAGAAAGAAAGACAAAATTCAATGGACGTGGTTAAATTACGCCACAACTTTATTCATTGAATATATATTGGGAATACCCAGTCATAAATAATAAATAGTCCTGTGGCACCTTAGAAACTAACAAATATATATTTGTCTTCCACTCACACTCATCTGAGGAAGTGGCTTTTGTCTACAAAAGCTCATACTACTATATTTATATATTTGTTAGTCTCTAAGCCCTGGTCTACAGGACTTAGAGACTTATTTTGAAATAACAGATAAAGCAGGCACACTACCATGCCCATTGTTTTGAAATAAGGGGCTGGTAATTTTGAAATATTAACTACTGCTTTCCTTAGATAATAAGTTTATCATTATAGGGAGTCATTATTTCAGATTTAGATATTTCTAAATAATTTCCTAGTGTAGATATGCCCCTGGTGCCACAGAACTACTCATTTGTTTTTAATGTTAACAGACAAACACGGCTTCCCCTCTGAAATTTCCAGTCATAAATAGTACAGTACAGGTCATCTTCGACATACTTGGGAGCACTTCTTTCATTTCAACCATTGCTCAACTTGGTACCCACCAGCCCATTGCTGGGATCCCAACACTCTCCCCTCATATGAGGATTTAAGGGGGATTGTTTCCCAACTGTACCTGATGTTAGGAACTCCCAATGACCATTTTTCTGCCTTCTTTTATGCTTCTTCCTAAATCCACTTATAGCTCTTTTTTATCTGGGAAGCCTATTTCCTTTCCATGTACACTAGACACCTACTATCTACTAAATTGTGACATCCTGACTTAACCTCCCTCCCTACCTCACAAGGTCCCCGATCTGCTGTGAGGCAGGTACAAAAAATCCATAATGCTTTGACCAATCTACTTCTGTGGAAGAAAATTCTTCCCAACCCAAAAGAAAAAAAGGTGATTTATGCAAGCCAACAGCAGATTACAAAGCACAGTCATGCTCTGATCCCATGAATGGGAAGATGGGTGCCACTAATCAGTGATCTATTAGAGAGAAAGAGAGAATATTTCTGGGGGGGAATGAGAGAAAGAATTCCTCTGAAATGCATGAAGTACAAATATCCTGCCCTCCCCAGTTGCACATGATGAGTCAGTGCCTAGTCACTTCTTGTGTCCCCTTGGCTTCACTCAGGTAAGTCTATCCATCTTTCCCCTCCCTTATACCACAAATGCAGCAAGGACCTTTACAGGAGCTCTGTGCTCTTTTTCCTACTGCCCAGACTCCTTCCTAGAAGCCATCTTCCGCTTGTCTCATCTTTTGTCCCATGTGTCTAGATTGTTTCCACATCTTGTCATTTGTTCTGCTGTAACTTTCTAAAATCCCTACTTTTCTTTGTCAGAACAGCCAAAGTTTAATGGGTAGCAGGTTTAAAACTAATAAAAGAAAGTTCTTCTTCACACAGCGTGTAGTCAGCCTGTGGAACTCCTTGCCAGAGGAGGCTGTGAAGGCTAGGACTGTAATAGAGTTTAAAGAGAAGCTAGATAATTTCATGGAGGTTAGGTCCATAAAAGGCTGTTAGCCAGGGAATAAAATGGTGTCCTTGGCTTCTGTTTGTCAGAGGCTGGAGAGGGATGGCAGGAGACAAATCGCTTGATCATTGTCTTCGGTCCACCCTCTCTGGGGCACCTGGTGCTGGCCACTGTCGGCAGACAGGCTACTGGGCTAGATGGACCTTTGGTCTGACCCAGTACGGCCATTCTTATGTTCTTATGTTCTTTTTTTGACTTTTCAAATTACACCAGTGCTAAGCATCCTAGTCCAGGGTGATATCAGAGGTAACTCAACTAATTACCACATATAGGGTACGCCTACACTACACAATTATTTAGAAATAAGCTATTCCAGAAAAAATACTCGGAAATAGTTCCAAATAGAATCATAGAGCTGGAAGAGACCTAAGGAGGTCATCAAGTCCAAACTCCGGCCCAAGGCAGGACCAATCCCAACTAAGTCAACCCAGCTAGGGCTTTGTCAAGCCGAGATTTAAACACCTCTAGGGATGGAGATTCCACCACCTCCCTAGGTAACCCATTCCAGTATTTCACCACCCTCCTAGTGAAATAGTTTTTCCTTATATCCAACCTAGACCTCCCCCACTGTACCTTGAGACCATTGCTCCTTGTTCTGCCATCCATCACTACTGAGAACAGCCTCTCTCCATCCTCTTTGGAACCTTCCTTCAGAAAGTTGAAGGCTACTATCAAATCCCCCCTCACTCTTCTCTTCTGCAGACTAAACAAACCCAAATCCCTCAGTCTCTCCTCCTAGGTCATGTGCTCCAGTCCCCTAATCATTCTGGTTGCCCTCCGCTGGACCCTCTCCAATGCATCCACATCCTTTCTATAGTGGGGGGCCCAGAACTGAACACAATACTCCAGATGTGGCCTCACTAGAGCTGAATAAAGGGGAATAAACACTTCTCTAGATCGGCTGGCAATGCTCCTCCTTATGCACCCTAATATGCCATTAGCCTTCTTGGCTCCAAGGGCACACTGTTGACTCATATCCAGCTTCTCATCCACTGTAATCCCTAGGTCCTTTTCTGCTGAACTGCTACTTAGTCATTCAGTCCCCAGCCTGTAACAATGCTTAGGATTCTTCCATCCCAAGTGCAGGACTCTACACTTGTCCTTGTTGAACCTCATCAGATTTCTTGTGGCCCAATCCTCTAGTCTGTCCAGGTCACTCTGGACCCTATCCCTGCCCTCCAGCGTACTACCTCTCCCCCTAGCTTAGTGTCATCTGCAAACTTGCTGAGGGTACAATCCATCCCTTCATCCAGGTCATTAATAAAGATATTGAACAAAACTGGTCCAAGAACAGATCCTTGGGGCATTCTGCTAGAAACCGACTTCCAACCTGACATTGAGCCTTTGATCACTTTGGGCCCAACAGTCTAGCCAACTTTCTATCCATCTTATAGTCCATTTATCCAATCCATACTCCCTTAACTTTCTGGCAAGAATATTGTGAGAGACTGTATCAAAAGCTTTGCTAAAGTCAAGGTATATCACATCCACTGACTTTCCCATATCCACAGAGCCAGTTACCTCATCAGAGAAGCTAATCAGATTGGTCAGGCACGACTTGCCCTTCGTGAATCCATGTTGACTATTCCTAATCACTTCCCCTCTTCCAAGTGCTTCAAAATGGATTCCTTGAGGATCCCCTCCATGATTTTTCCGGGGACTGAGTTAAGGCTGACCAGTCTGTAGTTCCCTGGATTGCCCTTCTTCCCTTTTTTAAAGATGGGCACGACATTTGCCTTTTTCCAATCATCCGGAATCTCTCCCCCCATCTCCACGAGTTTTCAAAGATAATGGCCAAAGGCTCGGCAATGGTATTTGCCAAGTCCCTCAGTACCCTCGGATGCATTAAATCTTGGCCCATGGATTTGTGTATGTTTAGCTTTTCTAAATAGTTCCTAACTTGTTCTTTCCCCACCAAGGGCTTTCCACCTCCTTCTCATACCGCATTGCCTAGTGCATTTGTCTGGGAGCTGACTTTGTCCATGAAGACAGAGGCAAAAAAGCATTGAGTACTTCAGCTTTTCCCACATCATCTGTCACTAGGTTACCTCCCTCATCCAGGAAGGGCCCCACACCATCTCTGATCACCCTCTTATTGCTAACATGCCTGTAGAAACCTTTCTTTTTGCCCTTCACATCCCTTGCCAGCTGCAATTCCAGTTGCACTTTTGCCTTCCTGATAACTCCCCTTCATTCTCGAGCAATATATTTATACTTCTCCCTAGTCATCTGTCCAAGTTTCCACTTCTTGTAAGCTTCCTTTTTGTGTTTAAGCTCACCATGGATGTACCCGGTAAGCCAATCTGGTCGCCTACCATATTTACTTTTCTTGCTGCGCATTGGGATGGTTTCTTCCTCTGCCTTTTATTAAGGCTTCTTTAAAATACTGCCAGCTCTCCTGGACTCCTTTCCCCTTCATGTAAGCATCCCAGGGAATCCTGCCCATCAGTTCTCTGAGGGAGTCAAAGTCTGCTCTTCTGAAGTCCAGGGTGTGTATTTTGCTACTCTCCTTTCTTCCTTCGGTCTGGATCCTGAAATCTACCATCTGATGATCACTGCTTCCCAGGTTGTCACCCACCTCTACTTCCCCTACTAGTTCCTCCCTGTTTATGAGCAGCAGGTCAAGCTGCGCATGGCCCTTGGTTGGTTACTTCAGCACTTGTACCAAGAAGTTATCCCCAACATTCTCCAAAAACTTCCTGGATTGTCTGTGTACTGCTTTATTGGTTTCCCAACAGATGTCAGGGTGATTAAAGTCGCCAATGAGAACCAGGGCCTGCAATCTGGAAGCTTCTCTCAGTTATCCAAAGAAAGCTTCGTCTACCTCATCCACCTGATCCGATGGTCTATAACAGACACTAACCACAACATCAATCCTGTTGCTTCCACCTTTAAATTTAACCCATAGACTCTCAACAGTCTTTTCTCCCTCGAAGTACTGGAGCTCCGAGCAATCATGCTGCTCTCTTACATACAATGCAACCCCGCCTCCTTTTCTCCGCCACCTCTTCTTCCTGAACAATTTATACCCTTCCATGACAGTGATCCAGTCATGTGAGTCATCCCACCAAGTCTCTGTTATTCCAATCAAATCATAGTTCTTTGACTGGGCCAGGGCTTCTAATTCTTCCTGTTTGTTTGACTGGGCCAGGGGTTCTAATTCTTCCTGTTTGTTTCCTGGGCGTCTTGCATTGGTGTACAAACACCTTAGAGAACCAGTTGATCTCCCTGCCTTCTCCATCCAAATCAGGGGTTCTCCTTTGTTGCTCATTCCTCCTTGTGATTCTTCTGAGTGTCTGACTTCCTCACTTAACTCAGGGGTTTGGTCACCGTCCCCCAATGAACCTAGTTTAAAGCCCTCCTCACTAGGTTTGCAAGCCTGCTCGTGAAGATGCTCTTTCCTCTCTTGGTTAGGTGAATCCCATCTCTTCCTAACAATTCTTGTGCCTGGAACAGAGCCCCATGGTCGAAGAAACCAAAGCCCTCTCTCTGACACCACCTGCGCAACCATGCATTACTTCCTCAATTCAACGATCCCTACCTGGACCTTTTCCTTCAGCTGGAAGGATGGACAAGAACACCACTTGTGCTTCAAATTTCTTGATCCTTCTTCCCAGTGCTACATAATCTGCTGTGACCCGCTCAAGGTCATTCTTGGCCATATCGTTAGTTCCTACATGAAGAAGGAGGAAGGGGTAGCGATCTGAAGATTTAATCGCTTTCGGAAGACTCTCGGTCACATCCTGAATGCGAGCTCCTGATAAGCAGCTTCTCACTTGCAGGTCTAGATGGCAGATGGATGACTCAGTCCCTCTTAGGAGGGAGTCCGTGACCACCACGACCCCTCTTCTTGTGGGGGTGGTGGTCGTGGAACCCCCCATACCTAGGACTACGCATCCCATGCCTTCCAGTAGATGGTGTTCCCTTCTGATTTCTTCCCTGAGAGGTCCCTGCCAAAGCATTCTCCACTGCAGTGCCTGTGGAGAGAGCCTGAAAGCGGTTACTTACCTCTACAGGAATGGGGGACACCTGAGTTGGCCTTCTTCTCCTTCTAGATGTTACATGCTGCCAGTTTTCTTCATTGTCCTGTACTGCTCTGACTGGCTCTTCAGCCTGCTGTGCCTGCAGGATGAAATGCTGCCTTCTATCGAGGAATTCTTCATCCTCTCTGATAGAACATAGGGTCAATACTTGGGCCTCCAGTCCTCTAATTTTTTCTTCCGAAATTGTGACCAGCTTGCACTTAGTGCAGATGAAATCCTTTCTTTCTTCTGGGAGGAAGACAAACATGGCACATGCTGTGCAGGTAACAACAGCAGACCTATCATCATCCATACCTGGCTTCCTTCTGAGAGATTCCTCAGTTGTTATTAAATGCCTCCCTGAAGGGAAGGAGTGTAGTGAAAAGACGTTAAAGAATGGTGAGTGTATCTTACCCCCTTCCCATCCCCTTCCCACTCCCCTTCCCAACTCCCTCTCCAAACTCCCTGTTAACAGCCTTTATTCACAAGCTTCCTGGTCGCTGACTCATTCCTTGATAAAGCCCTAGACGGCCTGATAGCCCCTCCCCCTGATTAAGGCTCAATCAATGAGCAGAGGCTTCTAGATTTCAAACCCTGATTAATAGCTCACAGCTTCCACCTGCCAGTCACAGCACATGCTCCATGGGGGTGGGAGGAGGAAGGGAAAGGGGAGAGAAAAAAAGCGCTAAACACAAGCTCAGTACACAGCAAGAAAACCCCAAACACAAACACATTCCTCCTTTATTTGGAGAACTCCCTCTCCAAATTCCCTGTTTAACAGCCCCTGTAGTCTACACTACAAGGAAGGCTCAAAATTAGTCCAAAGCAGGCTCCCCTCCTGTAGATGTGCTACCTCGATTTAGAGCCCAGGAGGCACTGGGTGTAATTATTTTGAATGGCCCTGGGGAGGAGCTATTTCAAAATAGCATCAGTGGAGCATCCACACTACTACTATTCCAAAATAGCTATTTTGGAAGATGCATTATTCCTTGTGGAATGAGGTTTACAGAAGTTGGAATAAGCTGCCTGGTATTTCAAATTTATTTCAAAATAACGGAATTGCTGTGTAGATGCTCGCATTGTAAGCATCTACATTGGTGTAGATGGACGTTATTCCAAAATAATGCTGCTGTGTAGACGCACTCTATAGCTAATTTTATCTCCACAGTTCCTTTGGTTGTAAGAAGTGGCCTGACTAGATTGTGGATTACTTGGTCCAACTGCCCCCACCTCATCCCCATCTGCCACCTATGCAATCAACAAAAATCTCCAAGCACAATCTCCCCAGATAGAAATCAACATAATCACCCACAAAACAGTAAAACCAGCATACCGAATAACACCAGACACACACAACCCCTTGCTAAAGTGCACGGTCCTCAATAGCCAGTCACACTATTTATTAAAAGCTATGTTATGTGGACATAATTTTCTCAGTGTAAAGAAAGTTTTAGATATGGCAGGCATGCTAAGGGTGTCTGCAAGAATAGATTCTGGGCTTACATTAACTCACATTGGAATGTGGCTTAAGGGGATTTAACAGATGGAATTACATTATTAGCATAAGGAATTGGCTGATTTTAACTACATAAAGTGCTAAAAAGTGCAAGTCTTGCTGTGTGATTAGCCTTTACATTTGTTCATTCACATTTAAGTAGTCCCCTTCTATGTGCAGTAGGAAGTAACAGGCTATGAATGCTCCCACTGGCATATGTACTTGTTAGTGCTCTTTAGTTAAAGCTGAAGACTCAGCATCCTCTGTGACAAACCAGATGATCCTATTTGGGTTATAGGCTAACAGTCTGTCAATGTTCCTAACACGGAAAGTAGAGGGGAAGAAGAAATATCCAGACTTGAAATGTGATGCAAACCCCAACATTGTTGGTTTCCACATATGCTGTATCTCAGTAATACCCATTAAATTTGGTCAGTTAACAAATAAAACTGATTTTCAAAGTATCGGTCATGCAAACTGAGCCTGAGATTTGATATACAGGATTCTTTGATTTTTTTCATCAATTGTTAGTATATACCTGTTTATTAGCCTGGAATCAGATTTTGGGTTTAACTTCTTTTACATTTGCCCACAAACAAACAGGGTAGAGATAAAAGATAAGACAAAAACGTAACAAGGTATGGTGGAAGTATAATATATGAATGTACAATAAAAGTCTACCTGGCTTCTTTTTTTAAGCCAAGGTTAAGCAGCTAGTTAGAAGGGGCAAGAGAGGGGTGGGGACAGGTATATAAAATACTAAAAGCCCACCACCACCACCACCACCAAAAAAACCTGGCTTTGGCCAAAGAACAACTTTACTTTTTACCCCTTCCCTGAAATATACAAAAGGTGGAAGACCCCAAAATCAAAACCCTCCAACCCCAGCATAGGTTGTAAGGGGTGGTATTAGGCGCATGTACTACAGGTATATTTGGGCCTGATAAGAGGGAGGAGATAAGAATGAAAAATGGGAAAACAGGCAAGGCTCTGTGGCATCAAAGCGGGGAAGAGAGCCTGAAGTAAATTCTCTGTGGTATTAAAGTTAGAAACGGAATGCTAAAAAACAAACTCTGCCAGTATGGAAAACTCAATAGGCTTGCTTAAAACTAATCCAAATAAACATTGCATAACTTCACTTCTAACTTCTGATCATCTGCTTTCTGTCTGTATAACAACCTCCAGGGGAGAAGGTGACGGAAACACCCTGGAGCACAAATCAGCACCATTAGTAAAGATGCTGCAGCCCAATTTATGTGCTTGGTTACACCAGTCTTAATGACATCAGCATTCAGTTTCAGACAAGAACTTTCATCACTCTCATCACCCTTGTTTCAACTGTAGAATTAAGAAACCTCTCTACACAAAATCAAAGATTACTTAGAGTTCCTATAACAATGGTGGAAGACAAAGGCTTACAGTAGGATATCAGGGTTATGAATGCCAGAGTTACACGCTGATTGGTCATTCACACACTTCATTTGGAACTAGAAGTATGCAATCAGACAGCAACAGAGATCAAAACAAAACAAAACAAAAAACAAAGAAGCACAGTACTGTGTTAACCATAAACTACAAAAAAAAAGGAAAGTATTTTTATAAGATTTGACAAGGAAAATGTATTAGTGCTTATTTCATCTACATTTTTTCTTCTGCATAATGAAATTTCAAAACTATATTAAGTCAATATTCAGTTGAAAACTTTTGGAAGAGCAACTATAATGCTTCATTCAGGCTATGTCTACACTGCCGGCTTTTGCCGGCAAAGAGTATGCTAATGAAGTACTCATTAGCAACTTCTCGTGCTTCATTTCATAATCTCTGCCCAAGGTTTTTTGCGCAAGAGGTTTTTGCACAAAAACTAGCAGTGTAGACGAATCTGTTTTGCACAAAAAAAAAACCCTTTTGTGCAAGATCCTTATGCCTCAAAAAAGAGGTATACAGTTCTAGCGCAAAAGAGGTTTTTTGCGCAAAACGGATCCGTCTATACTGCTAGTTTTTGCACAAAAAACTCTTGCGCAAAAAGCCTTGGGCAGACATTATGTAAATGAAGTGCAAGAAGTTGCTAATGGGCACTTCATTAGCATATTCTCTGCCTGTGAAAGCTGGCAGTATAGACATAGCCCCAGAGTTATGAACAAACTCCTTTCCCTAGGTGTTTGTGACTCTGAGGCTCTCCTGTATTACAAAATCATCAATTGAGAAGTTATGTATGAACAGTCTTCTCCTTCAGAGTCCTTTGGAAGTGATACAGTTTCATTTCATTCCCAAAGTAGATCATCAGAACAGATTCCCTCACTCCAAAAAGAGTGTACCCCAATCTCAGATGAAGAGACAATGATCAGTACAAGGCATGTATAAAATTTCTATCTACTTGTTCCATCTCTACTCCTGTCCCAAACCCTGAGTCAAGCATGTGAGTAGCAATATGAGTAGAGCCAATAACCACAAGAAAGATTCCCCTGGTTTTCGTGGTCCTCCTGTTTGATAACACCAGCTTTGTATGTGATCGTGATGTGTATTAAGCACTTCAACACAATATTTTACGGTCATTTGATAAATAAAATTAGTAATATTTACCCTTAAAAAAAGCATTTATACTCAAAATCCAGGTAATAAAAACAATAAATTAAAGATAAACCCTGGAACAAGTTAAGGCCATTGTGTTGTGAAAGAACGTACATTCCTTACACTTGTTAAGAACAATATGCTTGTTTCTTATTGTGGGCAGTGAATGCTTTCTCATGTCCTCAACTGTTCATTTACTTCCTTTAAAGTGGTTTTGTAAATGATGTGATACATAACTAAATTGTTGCATAGGTGCCTTTTGACCACCACAAACAGCTGTTTTGGGACATTCGGGAAGCTCTGGGAGGAAGAGCCAGGAGGGGGAGAAGGTGAGGAAGAGGCAGGGGTTGGCTGAAGGAGTGGATGGGGTCAGGACAAGTACTGAACACATGGTGGGCTGTAAGCTTAGGAGCCAGGTATGGAGTGGGGGGTGAGTCCTGGGGTAGAGGGGGGAAGTTGGCACCTGTACATTATTGTCACTTAGCAACCTTAACTGGTTTCTTAACCAAAGCTTGTTTTTGTTTGTTTCTGGTAATTCACTTTGTAGTCACAAATGGTGCATTTTTTCAGGATCACTTGGTGTCAGCCATTCTATTTATGGCTCCTGAAATAAAACAGATTTCTACTACATTTTATTACCACCTCCTTAGAGCATTGGACAAAGCAGTACGAAACTGTGTGGTAAAATGTAATTGTAGCACACCTAAACAGTAACAAATGTTTCATTTAGTTTTCGTTAAAAAATCAAACCATAAATCTTGCTTTTTGTGAATGTCCCAGAGATGCAAGATTCTACTCATCCAAGGAGAGCTGATTTTTGGAGAAGGAGAACTCTAGTTCCTGTGACCTGCCAGCTGTGCAAAAGGCAGTCAGTTCTGTCTCATATCCAATATACCAGGGTCAGCATAAACTGCTGCAAGATGATACTGTGTCTGATGTTGCTTCATGTCTCAGAAGCAACTGGGATTTGTTCTTATGTGCTGACACACACTAAAGTCTACTCTGCCTACTTCTGTGTAACATGGCGTCCATAAAGAACTCACTGGGTGTATGACAGGCCAAGTGACAGAAAAGTGGTTGCCCAGTGGCTTATTCAAACTTATAATAGTCTTTAATTCAGTGATTATGCTGTATCTGTGCTCTGTATCTTTTTCTCCTGTGTTATGTTGAAGATCCCTTGAGGCAGAGTACCATATTCATTACCATTCTTATATAATTAATTCTCTGATTCAGACCCTCAACATTTTAAAAAGCAGGCAGGCATACATCCAAATTATACTTTTGTATTTTTTTTTAAATGGGAGTCACAGTTACTAAAGAAAAGAGAGACATTATAGAGGGCTTGAAGAAGTTGTCATGAATCAGCTTAAAAATGATTGGACAGCAAAGAGTAGGGTGCTGCATCTGTTACTGATTCTCTTGTTGCTCTTTTTCTTCTGCACAGGAAGGTAATGGAAAGTAAAGAAAGATTCAAGGCTCTATAAGGACAATGGAGAGAGGTGGGTTACGGAGGAACAATGTTGAAGGTGTTTGGGGATTCATGAGGTGTGGGGACCATTAGGGTTTGGACTTTAGTAGCTAAACACATTGGTACTTGCCTTAGCTTTCGTATATCTGGTGTCCTACCAGAGACTGTGCTGTGGCAGGTTTGATACCACAGCATACTGGAAATCTTGCAGAAGCCTTCTATTTACAAAGTAATATCTAAGTAGACTTATTACCCTACTTTGTGATGAAGAGAGAGCAGAGTAGTTTTAGCAGTGACAAGAACAAAACTTAGTTCTAACATCCTGGCTCCTCCAGGGAAGTTAGGGATTGTCACTAGTTATTTTTAATTGATTTCTCCATTCTCACTGACGACAGTGTTCGTTACTTCTTTAAGTGTTTGTTGTGGCCAGGGCTGTCCTTAAGATTTCTGGTACCCTATGCAGCCCGAGCACCTGCACCCTCCATCCCCCAGTGCAGGAGGGCAGCCACTCCACGTGGCAGAGCTGTGCTGTGGGGGCAGGAGATCTAGGAGGAATGGGAAAAAAGCAGAGAGGCTGGTGGGGACTAGGCAAACTGAGCATCGCACCTATGTGGCACTGCGGGCCATGAGGTGGTGGAAAAGGGAGCAATGCAGTCTGCTGGAACAGTGTGCTGGCAGATGGAGTGTGGGGAGAGGGGAACAGAGAAGGGAGGAGACAGGAAGGCACAGGATTGGATCTGATGGGGCTGGGAAGTGGAGTGGAGGGCTGGGGAATTAGGGCTGACAGGGCTGGGATGTGCTGTAGTGGCTGAGGTGCTGGGACCAATAGGGCTGGGAGGTGTTGTGATGGGCTGGAGGACTGGGACCGATGGGGCCAGGAGAGGGAGCAGAGGGCAGGATGTGGAGCACGGGGCTGGGTGATTAGGGCTGGTGGGGGTAGGACGAGGAGCAGGGGCTGGAGAACTGGGGTTGGGAGGTGGAGCTAGGGGACTGGGGCCAACAGGGCTGGAAGGTGGAGCAATTGCATATGCCGTGTATGTTTAAGGACAGTCCTTATAGTGGCATGCTTTCTATGCCCTTAAGTCCTGCTTACATTTAGAAGAGACAAAACTATGTTTTATCAGGTCCTTTTTCTGTTTCTAGAAGCTATAAATCCTCCTAGATTAAGGGAAGTGTCATGGCTCAATCCCCCAACCTGACACTCTGAATGCAGAGATGGGGGGCCAGCTAGCAGAATAAACTCTGTAAAACCTGTCTCTGGTGCTCCCAGAGACAAGCTTGTTCAGTCTCAAGTCTCCCTGAGATCCAAGAAAAAAAAGGTAACAAATAAAAATTCACTGCCACCACCCAAATTTACTTAAAAAGATATAAAATAAACCCTTTTCCAGGGAAGAGATCACTTCGGAATCCCCTCCCTAAGGCAAAGCTCTCTCCCCTGCCCCAATCTCCATTTTGCTTGGAGTTGGGAAAACAAACAGAGGAAATCCATAGAGAACAATGGACTCTGCCTGGGTAACTAGACAAGTAACACTAAGGACACAACAATCAACCAATACCAGTTAATCAAAACAAAAGGAATACTCTATTATCAAAACTAAACTACTTTTGCAAGAATAGTAAATTGACTAGGTGGTAAATAGCCATGAAGTGACATAGTCAGGGAAAGTCCCTGGGCTGTAATCCTTAGTTCCAAAAGAGAAAAACAATTAGCTCAGACATGATTTCCAAACCAGGAAAACAATAATTCCTGATGGACTGTGTGAACTTTTCCCTACTTACACATTTCAAGAAGTCCGTTCTTGGAGAGAGAAATCATCTCCCATCTCTCTCAGTTCCTGGGAGAAACTGCTCTGATCTCAAACAAAGAAGAGAGAGAGAAAAAAAACCCTCTTTCCCGGTTTAAAATTCCTACCTGCCTTGTTATTGGCTGACTGACCCTCCCTAGGTGCATCTCCAGTTGCTTCACCCTTTCCTCGCTCTTCAGGTAAGTCAAACTCTCCTTAGCAGCTCCTACTTATGATAGGAAATAAGCACAAAAAAGGGTTCTACCAGCATTTATTGAGGCACCACGTGTCATACCTCAGGAGCCCTTTCTTTTGAAGTGTTTAATCTGCCCTGTACCAACCACTCAGCACCACAATTCCCAATACCAATTTTCCCAGTACTGATATATCTAGTACTGATGCCATGCCATCTATTCTGTCTCCTACAGTACTGACATATTGTACCCCCTGCAGATACAATAAAGCAGACTTTTTGGTTTGAAATGATGAACTCTCTTTTGTTTTCATTTGGGATAAATAAAACTGGGGAGGCACTGGGGAAAAAACATGGGAGGAGAGAGGAGGAAGGTGGAAGGGGGAGGTATGGCTCAGGAATGGGGTTGGGAGTGGTGTCTTTCACCACTCGAGGTAGTGCCTCAGGTGGTTTCACCACCTATTCTGTGGAGCCCTCGATAGCCACAGGGGCGGGGGCTATGGGGAGAAGCCGGAGGGGCGGGATCAGGAATGGGGGTGGGTGCAAGGGAGAGGTGGCTGCTGGACTGCTCAATGGCAGCGACCAGGTGGTTGACGGCAGCACATGAGCCAGCACATGCTCATGCTGGCTCTCATCAGGTGGTGCAGTGCAGCTCCTGGTCTGTTTACCACCATTGGTTTTACCACCGCAGAGACTGCTGCAGGCCACGCAGGTTAGCAATGTGTTCCCGCTCCAGGTCCTCATGGGCTCATCTATGGTGGCAGTTCTTGTGGGGTCAAGAGGCTGGTGCGGGAGATGTTGCAGGTGCCTCACTTGCAGCTGGTCCAGCTGTGACCAACAAAGAGAAGGGCAGTCATCCCAAGAGACAGAATGCCAGAAGCCTAGCCCTCATCTCTGAGCTGACACTGAAAGGTCTTGGGTCAGATGAAGGCAATGTGCTTGGAGCAAGGCCTACACAGTGGGCCCGTTCCTGCAGGGGCACAGATGTCCTCAGGGGGAGCCTTGCTACCCTCATGTCCTGGGGACAAGGAGTCATGGGAAGGTGCCAGTCAGGCCATGAGCCTGTGAGTGGGAGGGGCTGACGGAGTGGCTCGGCTTCCCTCCATGCCACACACATGCTGGGTCTGGGAGTGGTGGTGTCCCAAAGGGAGGAGATTGCTATCACTTCTTGCTGGAAGAGATGGAAGGAAGAGTGTTGGAGGAGGTGTGTGTGAGCGGCAGATGCCGCTTGCCAGGGAGGGTGCTACCGGGGTCCCCTCCACCTCCTTCCCCTCCCAGCAGGCTCCCCCAGCAGGGGCTCAGTGTCTCTGCCTCGCTGTGCTTGCCCGGGAGAGGATGCTGCCCCAGGAGTCTGGCCCTGACCATGTCTTCTGTGAGGCACTGCTGTGTGTGTGTGTCTATGGCCCCAGCCTCCTTATTGGTGGCTTGTGGTGGGAGGGTTTCCCACCACGGTATCGGGAGTAAGGCAAGCCTCTCCAGAAACTGTGTGAGCAGGAGCACAAGGGCCTCCTGGGGCTGATTGCTCTGGACTGGTGCTCCACGTGCACCCATGTGCACAGGCTGCTGAGCAATCCTCAGGCCAAGAAGGCTGAGCAAGGACCATGCAGTCCCTTGCCGCCCACCACCTCCCCCCTGTGTGTGTCTAGAGAAAGTAATGGAACTCACCTGATGGGCCTTCCCCAGCTTTGTCCAAACCCTGGTGACATCCTGGGAGGGGAATAATGGCTCCAGGGATATACTGAGCTCCTGGCTGGTTGGCATCATGGTTTCAGAAGCCTCCTTCTGCTCTTCCTTCTCCTCCTCAACCACAGGCCTGCCCTCTGGGAGGGTGACAATGACTCCAGCCCAGAGTCCACAACAAGCAAGGGAAGCTACTGACCCCCCACACAGGATGTGGTGGAGCTGGTCAAAGTAAGGGAAGGTCTTGGGTGCTGCCCCTGAGCAGGAGCTGTGCTCCCTGGCCTTGGAGTAGGTCTGCCTGAGTTATTTAACTTTGATGTGCACCTGCTTCTGGCCATACATACCTGCATTCCTGCCATCTGGTCATACATGCCTGCATACATGCCAACAGCCCATACATGCCTGCACTCCTGTGCCTGGTACGGAGATCCTGGAAGTTTGCCTCTTCTCCCCAGATCTCAGTGAGATCCAGGATCTCTGCACCAGTCCAGGGTGGGGACTGGATCTTCTGCCCCTGGGCAGGAGCTTGGGAGCTGCCCGCAGCTGTGCTGGCAACCATGGGGAGGGGGGGCTCAGGTGGCATGCTGGGGTCTGCCATGGTAGCAGGGAAGGCAGAGCTGGGCATGGCTGTGTGGTACAGTGCCAGCAGGGCTCATGTTGTGCCACAAACTGTTTCCCCTGTGGCTGTAGTTTTAATGGCTGCAGGGGAACAGGAACTCTAGAGTTCTGATGAGTGTGGACAGAGTGGCCACCAGGACACCTGTGAGAATCCCTGGGGAGACCATTTATTTCAAAATAACCTAATCTGCCCCATCTATAGTTATTTCGAAATAGACATTCTTCCTCATGAATGAGGGTTACATATTTCAAAATAATGGGCTTGCTGTGTAGACACTCAACTAGTTATTTTGAAATAATGTTGCTGTGTAGACGTCCTCTGAGTCAGGCTCAGCTTATGCATCTCACCCTAGGAGACTGCTATACTCTGCTCTGGGTTGAGCTGAAGCTTCCTGGCTAGGAATTCCTTTTGCAGGTTCAGGAATTGCTTAAGCAATCCTACTGACTGCTGTTTCCTCCCATTTCAAGGTCTCTGCCCTATCACACACCACTGACAGGCTGGAGATGTAGGGCTAGTCCTAGCAGCAAGACCATTCAGGCACGCCCTCTTCTTATCATGGGAAGAATTTACATTCATCACTGAAAATCAGGTTATAGCATTTATATCTCTCCAGGTGGCCTTTGAGGCTGCAGGTACAGCCTTCAGCTCTCAGTTGCTTTGAGGAGATTCCTTTGACTCCAGTCTTCAAGGATGCCTAAATAACTCTATCACAGTGTGGCCTATGCCTCATATGCCTTCCTGCAGCAGACTGGAGCACAACAAGTGCATCTGCCTCATCTTCCCTCCTTCTGAGAGGTAACATACTATACACAGGTTGTACCAGGCAAGCTTATCTTAATTTGTCTAAGTATGTATGTATTGTGTATTGTCCACTTCACAGTGGAGGCTTATTTGCCTTACTGAGTTGGATGCTAAACAGGAGGTTATGAATCTGGAAAAAAAAAAAAAGGGAAAGCTACATGGAACAAAATAAAACAGTATGGAGCACCCTGTTCATGATTAAAGACAATGGATTTGTGTGAGATAACGGAAGGTACTGAGGTTTAGCCTGAATCCCTCAGATAAGAGTCAAATGGTCAGTATATTCTGTCTTATAAAAGGAGAGTCACAGCCAATGTGGTTGTGAAATGATGCAAAGATTTGGGGTGAGCTCAACTTCATTAGACAGGAAAGTATCTTGTTAACTAAGTGTGGGCTCCAGAATGCATATTATAATTTTATTTTACATGTAATCATTTGTTTCCAATATTGTCCACTTCTCAAATCTCTCTGCTTCATTAAATACCATTTTACTTGTTTTCACTATAAACATAACTTAGTGTTATGTGTTAGGCAGAGTAATGATCTGAGGTGGAACTGGTAAGCAGGAGTGCATTGCTTCTCTCGGAGCCTTGATTCTGTGAATAAATACTGTGAGTGTCCTTTGGAACAGGGACTGGGCAGTCCAGTGAGATGTTCATAGATTGGAGTGTGCCTGTCACTAAACCTACAAAGGGACAGCAGAACTTGGGTAGGCTGAGGAAGGAGAACTTGCATTACCTGTGGCTGTAGAATCAGGAAGCTGTAGAATCACAGCAAACACCAACAAGTATTGCTCTGTCAAAAGGCTGTTCCATGCCTCCATCATGAATACTACATAAATGACGAGATAATTTTAAAAACCTAAAAAACAACAAATTGTTTAGTAACACCCTAAAGATTGACAAACCATATAGATGATATCATGAGCTTTCGTGGGTAAAACCCACTTCATCAGATGACAGGCGTATTACAAGTCCAAGTCCAAGAATAAATAAGGGGGGAGGGGAGAGGAATAAAAAAGAAAAAAAAGGAGGGAAGGAAAAAAGAGGAACAGTGAGTAGATGGTTTAAATAGTTACAAGAGGCTGGTAATAACAATTAGCACTTCCATTGTATGGTTAGTTTGTTAAGACATTAGGATGTGGAAGGTAATGTGCGAGCTAGCCGATGTCTCTATTCATATCATTTGCTTAAGAATTAATCTTGTGAATGAAGTTAAGTTCCAACCCTTCTCTGTGTATTTGGCTTGTGGAATTGGCCTGAAACAAAACGGTAACTTGGAGATCTGTTAATGAGTGTCCAGGCAGATTAAAGTGTTCTCCAACAAGTTTTGGCGTATTTCCTTTTTGGATATCTGATTTGTGTCCATTAATTCTTTCTGTAGAGCATGTCCAGTTTGGCCAATATACATTGCAGTGGGGCATTGCTGGCATGGATCACATTAGTGGATGTGCAGTTAAATGAGCCTCTGATTTGGTGGCTGATGTGGTTGGGTTCAGTGACGATCATTAATGACCTGGATGAGGGGATGGATTGCACCCTCAGCAAATTTGCGGATGACACTAAGCTAGCGGGAGAGGTAGATACGCTGGAAGGCAGAGATAGGGTCCAGATTGACCTAGACAGATTAGAGGACTGGGCCACAAGAAATCTGATGAGGTTCAACAAGGACAAGTGTAGAGTCCTGCACTTGGGATGGAAGAATCCTAAGCATTGTTACAGGCTGGGGACCGAATAGCAGTTCGGCAGAAAAGGACCTGGGGATTACAGTGGATGAGAAGCTGGATATGAGTCAACAGTGTGCCTTTGTAGCCAAGAAGGCTAATGGCATATTAGGGTGCATAAGGAGGAGCATTGCCAACCAATCTAGAGAAGTGATTATTCCCCTTTATTCAGCTTTGGTGAGGCCACATCTGGAGTACTGTGTCCAGTTCTGGGCCTCCCACTATAGAAAGGATGTGGACGCATTGGAGAGGGTCCAGCAGAGGGCAACCAAAATGATTAGGGGACTGGAGCACATGACCTAGGAGGAGAGACTGAGGGATTTGGGTTTGTTTAGTCTGCAGAAGAGAAGAGTGAGGGGGGATTTGATAGCAGCCTTCAACTTTCTGAAGGGAGGTTCCAAAGAGGATGGAGAGAGGCTGTTCTCAGTAGTGACGGATGGCAGAACAAGGAGCAATGGTCTCAAGTTACAGTGGGGGAGGTCTAGGTTGGATATAAGGAAAAACTATTTCACTAGGAGGGTGGTGAAGTACTGGAATGGGTTACCTAGGGAGGTGGTGGAAACTCTATCCCTAGAGGTTTTTAAGTCTCGGCTTGACAAAGCCCTGGCTGGGTTGATATAGTTGGGATTGGTCCTCCTCTGGGCAGGGGGCTGGACTTGATTACCTCCTGGGGTCTCTTCCAGCTCTGATTCTATGAAATCGCTAGTGTAGATGTGTGGGTTAAGTTGGCACCAGAGCTGATTGCAGGGATGTGTTCCTGGATGATTATGATGGAGGTGTGTTCTTTCCAAAACTGGAAAGAATTTGTTTGAGGTTAGGCAAGATTTGGCCTTTCCCCCAAGGCCTCTGAGAGTGATTGGGCATTTTTCAGGATAGATTGTAGATTGTTGATAATGCGTTGGAGGAGTTTAAGTTGTGGATTTTAGGTGATGATAAGTGGAATTCTGATGTTTTCTCTTTTGGGTCTGTCTTGAAGTAATTCATGTCTGGGTACTCTTTTGGCTCTGTCAATCTGAATGTTCTATATAGATCCTGTAGGTGTTTGTCTCTATGTGATTGGAGCATATCCAGTTGTATTTTAAGGCTTGGCTGTATACAATAGATTGAGAAATGTCTGGGATAGAAGCTAGAGGCATGAAGGTAAGTGCAGCAGTTGGTAGGTTTCTGGTATAGGGTGGTGGAAATTTGTCCATCATTTAATTGTCCTGTAGTGTCAAGGAAATGGATCTCTCGTGTGGACTGATCCAGGCTGAGGTTGATGGTGGGGCGGAAGTTGAAATCCCTGTGAAATTCTTCAAGGGTCTTTTCCTGTGGGTCCATATGATGAAGATGTCATCAATGTAATGTAAGTAAAGTAAGAGTGTTAGGGGGCAAGAGCTGAGGAAATGTTCAGCCATAAAGATTTTGGCGTAGTGTGGGACCATGCAGGTGCCCATGGTTGTGCCACTGACTTGAAGATACAAATTGTCTCCAAATCGGAAGTAGTTGTGGATGAGGACAAAGTTGCAGAGCTCTGTAACCAGGTGTGCAGTGCTGTCATCGGGGATGGTGTTTCTAATAGCCTGTAATCCATCTTCATTTGGAATGTTGGTGTAAAGAGCTTCTATGTCCCTGGTGGTCAGGATGGTATTTTCAGGAAGATTACTGATATTTTGTAGTTTCCTCAGGAAGTCGGTGGCGTCTTGAAGATAGCTAGGAGTGCTGGTAACATAGGGTCTGAGGAGAGAGTCAATATAGCCAGATAATCCCATTGTAGGTGTGCCAATGCTTGAGATGATGGCTCATCGGGGATTTCCAGGTATGTGTATCTTGGGCAGCAGATAGAAAACTCCTGGTCAGGGATTAGGAGGGGGTGTTAGTGTAAATTTGTTCCTGAGCAGCATCCGGGAGATTTATGAGCAGTTATTTCAGGTGGGGGAGGGGGTTGGGGGGGGTTGTATTCTTTAGTGGTATCACAAGAGAGAGGCTTGTAGAATCTGGTGTTGGTGAGTTGTCTGGTTGCCTCCTGTTCATAATCTGTTCTGTTCATGATGACTACAGTGCCCCCTTTGTCAGCCTCTTTGATTATGATGTTAACATTGTTTTTGAGGCTGTGTATAGCATTGTGTGCTGCATGACTGAGTTTATATGTTATAGGATGATGTTTGCTGACAATGTCAGGTCGAGCACGTTTGTTGAAGCAGTCGATGTAGAAGTCAAGACTCTCATTATGACTATTAGTAGAGGTCCACATAGAAGACTTCCTTTTGTGGGATTGGCGGGGGGAGCAGCAAGGTCAGTGTGTTACACGTGGGTGTGTTGGAAATATTCCTTTAAGTGGAGGAGGCAAAAAAAGGCTTCCAGATCTCTACAGTACTGAATCGTATTTGTAGGGGTGATGGGGCAGAAGGAGAGTCCTCGAGATAGGACAGAATTTCTGCTGGGCTAAGAGAGTGGTTGGATAGGTTGACTATGTTGTTAGGTGAGTTGAAAGTATTGGGAATTAGAGATCCTGAGGTGTGTAGGAATTTGGATAGTTTATTGCCCTTTTTCTTCTGAAGGGAGATGAAGTGATCCTTGTAGGTCTGAAGCTTGTGAACATAATTTTAGTTGGGTCATCCCACGATTGAACTCTTTCCCACCAGAACAAGAAGTGGTACATTTCTGTGCCAGTGTAATTCAGAGTCAAAGATCTCTTTGCATCTCAACACTTATTAGGCAGAATGGGTAGGAATTGTGTCCCTAGCCTCCGTTTGTCAAGGGCTGGAAATGGATGACAGGAGAGGGGTCACTTGATGATTACCTGTTCTGTTCACTCCCTCTGGGGCACTGAGCTAGATGGGCTTTTAGTTTGGCCTAGTATGACCATTCTTATGTTCTTATCCATTCCTGATTCTTATGTTCTTACTCCATAGCTTTAGGCATTTTCTATGTATATCCCCTAATTCCCTTGAAAACCAGGGTTCTCAAGAAGTACAAGCAGTACTGAGCTAGAATGGGCATGATGGCTTTGGCTTGCCTTGAGTAATTCAGGTTTTGGTAACTTGGGAATATCTCCTTCCAACATCCAATATACTCACCTCAACAAGTGGATATGGTATCGCTGAGGTGTGGCCCAGCCCTTCATGCCAATCCGTACTCCTTATGTCTCACAACATGGATGTTACTGACTTGGGCAAAAAGAAAGTACATCTGAGGTACAAAACATCATCCATGATAGAAAAGTCTCTATCTGTAGTGGGGCACCACCCTCAAGCATGCCTCTTGGTGGACCTTGTGGTCTTATCAGCCTTCAGTATACACTCAGGCTGTTCTAACCAATACCCTAGAACAGATTACTTTAAACATCCATTTACACTCATTTTACATAGTGCAAACCACTTTTTAGTCTCTTTAGTTCGCATGTGCCTCTGAGTCCATATGAAAATCCTGGTCAGTTTCCTTCCCCTAACTTTTCCTAATTTTGTCCTAACTTTTTCCCAGTTGGTTGAGTTATCATGAAGCATTGCTTCACCCACTCTGAAAAAACTCTTGGGCCTAAGTCCTTGTAAAAATAGTTACGTGATTTTCTCCCTCAGAACACTTATATCCAGAACCACTTCCTCACTACTAATATCTCTAGTATTTGTTTAAATCTGGTTATCCACTATCCTATATTTTTTTTCCAAAATCACATTTAAATAGAGGTATGGCATTGCAGCATACACCATATGTCCTTGGAATGCTTAACAGAATCTATATTTAATGTTGTAAGCAGCATCTTGTCTTTAAAATTCTAAGTTGGTTTATTTTCTCTGAATTTGTAAATATCCTCATCCACCCTCTGTCCCCTTCTCTTTGTCTCATTGTGTTTCTGGGCTTTCCTTATCATTTTTTTCTATTGTTGCATATATAATAAAATATTTAAATACTCATTAAAGACATCAAAATAATTTTAAGATACATCTATGGATATAAACTCCTAATTATGTTTCCATTTTTTACAAAATCTGAATAAAAAACCTCTAAATGCAATAACTCTTTTATACTTCATAGTCTCTAATGTTTCTGTGCACACATCAATTATATGCAATTATGTACTAAAATTACACATGAGACTGTTCAATAGTTAACTTTTCCATTTGGGATAGAAATTGCTCTAATGTGTACACACTTCACCCATGAAATCATCTGCACATATTTTTCATTGTTTTCACTGTTTAATTTCCCTTTTTCATGAGTAATTTGTTTCTTCAAAAAACTTCACCTCTTTCATTGTGTAATCACTTGTGATGCTAATGCTATTTCATACTGACTGACACGCCTCAGTGTCTTGAGAGATGAGTCAATCTATTGTAAGATTATTTCCAGATCATTGTATTCTTGAAATATACTGAATGTCGACCAGCTAAATTAAATCTTGGACAAAGTAATGCCACATGGGCATTTTACATCAGAAAGATCATAAAAAATCATCAAAAGACAATTCTGCTCTAAAAATTGGAAAAAGCAGTAATGATAAAGGCCTGTTCTCCACAAGTTATAATCAGCAATAGGCAAATACATAATCACAGAATGGATAATATATCGAATCTCAGTGTTGAAAAATTGCAACGCTCTGGTAAGTTAGATTGATATCTAACTGAATCTGATTATTTGAAAATTATACCTAAAAGGAGAATGAATACATTGCGCTGTGTACATTAAATTACTAGAAGTCTGTAAATTAATTTTGAGGGCTGTATTTCTATGTTTGTTTTTATTATTTCTATGTTTTTAATTAAATGCATAATATTTATATTGTACTTAAATTTGGTGGGGAAAAATGAGTAGTCATGAAAGCTAAGTATTAGTATTGTTACCAGATTTGCCCAATACTCTGGGATATGCTCGTTTATCAGGGTTACTCTTATGGGACTGGGGAGAGGTTAACAATTCTATCAGTGTGCTGCTTGTGCTTACTTGTGCCCTCATATGGAGCTGAATTCTCCCTGCTGCCAATTCCTCCTCCCGCTGGAGCTCTCCTGCAGGAACTAGGTTCCTCAGGATGGGGTTCTTCCCACCTTAGCAACACACACAGACACTCACACCCACTAACAGAGCATGTCTGAGAGCACTGGGTAATCAGCACTCACAAGCTGATCCCTCAGCTTGTCCCTGGACTCAGCAGGCTGGGCTTAACAGCAATGCCACACTGCACCCTCATGTGCCTTTGGACTCAGTGGGCTGGATTAAACAGCCCTTTTAGCTGCCATCCTCATATGCCCCCAGGTTCAGCACTTCCCTGTCCCCACTTTCACACCACAATCATTCACTGGTAAACCACACGATGAGCAAATTGCACAGGATTTTGGGCACTACAGGGATCTTTAGCTTGGGTACAAGAAGCGTTGTTGCAGAGCTAATGGGGAAGCCAAAACAATACCCCTTGAGGAAGAGTGAGCAAAAGAGAAAGAAAAAGAGAGAAGCAACCAGCTTACAAATGAAAGTTAGTTATTATATATGTAGGGAGCCAAACACACAAAACAGTTACAATATTAAATCTAACAGTTACAATATTAAATCTAAATTGAAACTGATTACAAATGTTAGGGCTAGCTAACCATATAACAGTTTACATAGGGCAGAGTAAGGAGGCTATGCTTGCGGGGGAGGAAGGAAGAGAGAGAGAGAGACAGACAGACCTCACCACTCCGTGCAGCTTGCACTGATCGGGGTTCCCAGATGGTGATGATAGCCGGGGGTCCAGAGGGCAGGAGACAAGCAGACCAGAGCCCCCAGCATAATCAGACAGGAGATGAAGAAGTCTCAATGGAACTGATGCAGTTTAAATCCAGTTTTTCTTGGGCAAGAGTAGGAGTTTTATAGGGATAGGACAATAGTTCGAGGACACTGGATTTGTTTATGGGTAAACAGAGGCGAGACAATAGAGACTGATCACACCTGACTATGGGTGATGTTCCCTGAAGGAGCTCACAATGCAACTAGTCAGTTTCAGCATTTTGGATGTCAATAGGATCCGTTATTAGAATTGGTCTGATAATGACTAATTTGGGTGTGAGCAGGCCTGGGTTCATCAGGCAGTGCTTCTCTGCTTTCAGTATCCCATAGTTCAGTGTGGTTCCTGCTTTGGGAGAGCTGGTCTCCATTCTGTACGCTAATGGAGATATCTCTCTGTGCTATCTTCCATGCATATGAGGCTGGGGTGTTTTCTTAACTCTATCACCCTTGCCTGAAGCAGTTTAGGTGTGTCTTCCCCAGCCTTTTCATTGCTTTGTCTTTTGATTCTAGCAGAGGCCTGGGAGAGGGGGGTGGTTTTCCATGAGTGTCACTCCCTGGCTCCCCAAGAGCACAGGGCTGGTAGGTAACAGTATCACTAGCTACAGCAAGCAGGGTCTGTGCAAGCATCCATACATCTGCTAATGAACATTTAGGCCTGACTGGTGACAGCCTTGTTATTTAATTCCCTTGTCATTTAATTCCCTTGTCATTCCAACATTAACTGTCAGCCATGACAAATTTTGTAGGCATTTTATGATGTGGTTTGAGACATGGCCACTAAAATTCTTCTCAGCTGTGAGCTGAAGCAAGCTTTGAAACTAAGTATCCAATGTTATAAGGCTAGAATATATAATGTGGCCAGTATTGTAAAAAAAAAATGCTTCTAGTTAAATTTTGGATTTGATAGGTAATCAGCTAGGTAAATAAAATGGTTTCCAAAAGCGCTCAAGTCATTTAGAGCTATTGAATGCTCAGTACTTCTCAAACTCTAATCTAGGTGCCTAAGGAATACTAACTTGAATGTAACTATATAATTAAAAACTCTGCATATACACAAGGGGATGAAAATAGGCAACCTTGATTTTTGCATTTCCTAACTTTTAAGTGTTTCACTGTCATTTTAAAATAGTTTGTATGTATGTGTGATACTTGTTAAATTATCTTCCCTCCTTCTTATCTACAATAATAAACACAGGATTAGGGCAGTAGCCAGGGTGAAACCTGAACTCTTTTTATAGTATATCTGACTGACTGGCAAATTCCTGAATTGCCTCCAGCTCTGTCCTGTAGTCTGCATTGTGGCCTAATACATAATATTTTTGGACTCTATTTTTTGTGAATCTGCATATTTGGGGACTTGAATAATTTCTTTGCTTTGAATATTTTTGGGTGAATATCATTGTAAGAAAGAATTTTCCCTCTTGCTTTTAAATATTCTCTGTGGGAATTGTCTCACTACCTTAACACAATGAACACGGTTTAAAAAGTTAGCATTTGCTAATGATTATCACATGACAATCATGGAGCTACAGAAGTATCTTCCCAGTTAAAATTGAGAAACAACTCTGTGGTACAGTGCCTATAGGTAAAAGTAATAGCATTTGCCCTAGCAGAGGTTAAACATAAGGGAGTGTCACATGACCCCCACCCTCAAAAATGTTGTGGGTGGGAGGGGCTGCCCAGCAGCAAGAAGAGGGACTAGTGAGGGGAGCCTTACACCTGAAGGAAGGGTCTGACCTTCCCCCTGTACTCATTGGGAGGGAAAGTGGAGCAAGTTGGCCTCAGCTGCTTTGCTGTTTTGGCCATGCCTCTCCAGGAGAGTGACATAGCTGGGGGAGCAAAGCGAGCTGGGGTGGCCTTGCTCTGTTTCCTCTGACACTGCCAGTGTGTCCTAGGGAGCAGGCTTCTGCTGCGGGCACAAGTCCTCCCAGTCCTGAAAGCCACACTGCTCACAGGAAGAGAAGAGGAGGGGCAGAACAAGGGTAGGGAAGGGGCCAGGAGAGGGTGGAGCAGGGGGAGAGGTAGGACCTGGGACAGAGAGGAGTTTTCCTGGCCCTTCCCTGGGCTGGGGGGGAGGTCATGTTGACAGTGTCCCTCCAGATTGCCCCTGACTAGTCATCTCTCTGCCCTAGCAACTTATAATTCTGACAAGGAGTCACTTGCAGTCTGACTCTGTTTTTAAATCAGACGTAAGTTGTCTGCCAGGCTAGAGGGCTATTATAGTTAGTCTAGTCCTGTCTAATTTGTGTAATAAGCAAGTAGAATGTTTCATCTCTTCACAACTAACCATCAATCTAATAATTTAGGGCTTGACACAGTAATGGATTTTTTAAATGTTTAGTTCACTGGGCATGGGAGAGGGAGAGATTTTATACCTGTGACTGTTTCTTTCATAGTTTTGAAATCTATTCTACCTTCTAATGTTTGTGAACCTTCTTGTGTACTCCTTGAACACAAGTTCTCTTTCTTCACTTTACTACTAGTAGTTGGAGTTGCTTACCTGGAAAGGAAGGGAATTTTGAGATTCCGGGGAGCTGGCTAAGGAGTTCTGCTGCAGGTCTGAGCTTAAGTGACCCCAGCAATTCACTGCAGCCAACCGGAAGGCAATTCTAAAGGAAAGGGTTAATTACTTCAATATGCCTTTAGAGCTATGCACACTCAAGTTTGTTGGGCCTACTTCTAGTCTTTTCTCTGAAAACAGCTCAGAGAAAGTTCACAAGGTCTTTGCTTCACAATGGGAATACCACCTTCCCAGACTGGTGTCTCCTCTTTATATGAGAATCTGTCGTTTTGAAATGACCATCTGAGAAACTGAATCATAGAATCATAGAACACTAGGACTGGAAGGGACCTCGAGAGGTCATCGAGTCCAGTCCCCTGCCCTCATGGCAGGACCAAATACTGTCTAGACCATCCCTGATAGACATTTATCTAACCTACTCTTAAATATCTTCAGAGATGGGGATTCCACAACCTCCCTGGGCAATTTATTCCAGTGTTTGACTACCCTGACATTTAGGAACTTTTTCCTAATGTCCAACCTAAACCTCCCTTGCTTCAGTTTAAGCTCATTGTTTCTTGTTCTATCCTCAGAGGCCAAAATGAACAAGTTTTCTCCCTCCTCCTTATGACACCCTTTTAGATATCTGAAAACTGCTATCCTGTCCCCCCTCAATCTTTTCTTTTCTAAACTAAACAAACCCAATTCTTTCTGCCTTCCTTCATAGGTCATATTCTCTAAACCTTTAATCATTCTTGTTGCTTTTCTCTGGACCCTCTCCAATTTCTCAACATCTTTCTTGAAATGCAGTGCCCAGAACTGCACACAATACTCCAACTGAAGCCTAACCAGTGCAGAGTAGAGCGGAAGAATGGCTTCTTGTGTCTTGCTCAGAACACACCTGTTAATGCATCCCAGAATCATGTTTGCTTTTTTTGCAACAGCATCACGCTGCTGACTCATATTCAGCTTGTGGTCCATTATAACCCCTAGATCCCTTTCTGCTGTATAGTCATTCTCCAATTAAGTTTTAATGAATGTAAGCAACAGGACTTTCACTTCCTACCTTGGGAGGCTGTTTGTTTTCTAAAATAACAGAAAAAATATTACAAATTGTATTCAACTTACATTTTCACATGTACAAAAGGATTGATAGTGGACTTTATCACGGTTTGATTGTAATATCTATATGTATTACCACAGCTGAAAAAAAAATAATGCAGCTTACCAAAATATAGGCCAAGGGACTGATTTTAGTCCATTTCCTCCCCTTTGGAGCTGCTAACATTTATTTAATTGCATAGAGGCATTATATAGTACTCAACAATGCAATACTGGAGCCACTAATGATATCATTCCACTTCTGTGTATATTGGAGCAAAAGCCAACAGATCTATATTTTGTTGCTGTGTTAAATACAATCACAATACAGTGCAATGAAATATCTCAACAAATATGCCCTAATTATAAGTTGATGGAAGATGAACAAATAAAAAACACCACCAAAAAGATTCACTTATTTTAAAAACTGATATTAATGATTGTGTTGAAAAATCAGAATAATGAGTCTGTTATAAATATGAAATATTAACATATTCACTAAGAATTATTAGCTGCTGTGAGAAGCTCTTCCAGAACAATTGTTTATATTTGTCACCAACCTGGATCACAATGCAGGGTTTCTTTTTTGTTTGTTTTTTTGTTTTGTTTTGTTTTGCTTTTTGTTTTTCATTGTGGAACAAAGAAGCTCAAAACTATTTACTTTCAATCAAAAGACTAGTGATGTGTTGCCTAAACTAGTATTATAGTAATATTTCAGTAAATGATTGCTTCACTGATTCATTATACATCTTTTACAATGATTTTGATTGTGTATGCAATTAATTTACGAAGTAGATTGCAGGCAAATATGGTTTAGTGTATGAACTACGTTAAGGAAAATACAATTTTCTGAGCCTCCAGATTAGCTGCAGGTACCCTATCCACCCCACTCAAAATCTTAAATATGAAATTGCTATAAACAAATCTTGCTATTGATATTCAACATTAACATAGGTATTTGGTAGTTTGTTTTTAGGGTAAATTTTTTTTAAATTTAAATATATTTCATTTTTCTTTTTCTTCAAAGAAATACAATTGTGTGAGAATCCAAATTAAGTTCATCCAGTATGAAAAGCATTCACCCACTAGTATAATTGCATGAGGGTTATTTTTCTCAAACACAATGGAGCTTTGAGATTTTTCAGTTGTTGTGCCATGGGGATATACCTAATGGGATCACTATACAAAAGAAAGAAAATCAGCTACCTAAGCTTTGCATGAACTCTTTGGAAAAGCTTACAGATGTGTAAAACTGTCAGGCTAACAATACAACATATGTTGAAAAAATCAAGTTGGATTATATTTTTAAAATTCAAATTCCAAAGACACTGGGTAGAAAAAAAAAAAAAAAAAAAAGGAATGGGCATCACAAATAATAGAATATTATTGAATTTGATATGCTCTATGGTGATTATGTAATAAAAAGTGAGCAAAGATATAGTGTTACAAAAGCTGTTACATAATCTAATCTTAACTTTGTCAGATTAGGGTACTATTAGGGCTGTCAAATGATTAAAAAGTATTATCATGATTAATTACAAGGTTAAAGACATTATAATTACAGTTTAATTGCTCTGTTAATAATAAAATATAATTTATTTAAATATTTTGGGTGTTTACCACATTTTCAAATATATTTATTTTAATTACAAGACAATTCAAAGTGAACAGTGTTCACTTTATATTGTTTTTATCACAAATATTTATACTGTCAAAAAGGAATAAAAGAAATAATATTTTTCTATTCACCTCCTACAAATACTGCAGTGCACTCTCTTTATGATGAAAGTGCAACTTACAAATGTTGAATTATTATTTTTTTACATAAAAAATAAACTTGCAGAGCCTACAAGTCTCTACAAAAGACCAGAAGGGCCAGCAGATTTACCGGGCACTGGGGAAAAGTTGGGGAATAGATGACTCTGTACTTCTAGAAGGGGTGGGGCCTCAGGTGGAAGGGCAAGGACGGAAGACATCCAGCCCTTTGCACTGCCCAGAGCAGCCCACACCACAGCTTCTGTCCTTGCCCCTGCCAGCCAGCCCTCAGAGACACACAGCACTCCAGTGATGATTTAAAGGGCCGAAGGCTCCAGCTGCTGCCACTTGCTGAATTGATTTGCCAGGCCTTGAGGTAACTGCTCCATTTCTCCTCTTCCTCCCCCACTCCCACCCCCATCAGTGGGCTTGCAAGAAATAATGGTGCTCGCTTCTTATTTACAATCTTACGTGAACATGAGAACAGATTGTAGCTGTGTTGCAAGTTATACTGACAGATATGCAAAACATTTATGTGCCCCTTCATGCTTCAACCACCTCCAGATCACATGTGTTCATGCTGATGATGGGATTTGCTTGATAGTGACAAAAAAGAATGTGGACTGATGGATATTCCTTTTCATCATCTGAATCAGATGCCACCAGCAAAAAAAAGTTGAGGTTCTTTTTGGTGGTTCAGATTCTGTGCTTTCTGTATCAAAGTGTTACTCTTCTAAGATATCAGAAAGGATGTTCCACACCCTGCCCCTCTTAGGTTTTGGAAGGCACTTCAGATTTTGAAGCTTGGGTCAAATACTATAGCTGTTTTTAGAAGCGTCATATTGGTACCTTAAAAATGAACAAGTACTGGGTCATCATCCAAGGCTGCAATAACATGAAATATTAGGCAGATTGCAGGTAAAGTCATGGAGCAGAACACATAGAATTCTCCCCCAAGGAGTTCAGTCGCAAATTTAATTAATGTATGTTTAATGAGCATCATCAGTATTGAAGTTATATCAGCATAACCATGAGCAATATGAAATATTTAAATTGTCTTAGTAATGTTAACAAGCTGCTCTTTGCACATTAAGTATATAAAGAAGGATATTGCCAATCTGTCTGGAAAACATTATGTACGGATAGATATCCACATTAACTGAGGTAAAGCTTCTAACAATTGTTAAAGCAGTTAACATTTGTATATGAAATTAAAACATACACAGTTACATTGAATAAGACAAAAAAGTATCAAATATAAACCTTCATGCTTCAAGACATTCAGGGTGTGTCTACCCTGCAGCTGGAAATGTGCTTTCTAGTCCATGTACAAAGATTCACTTGCACACTAAAAATAGCGGTATGGATATTCCAAGATGGGTGGCAGTGTAAACTAGCCACTAGGGGTGCATCTATTCTGAAATAACAAAGTTTGTGTCTACACTACAAGCAGTTATTTCGACATAATGTTAAAATAATGTCGAGCTGGAAGACTTCTTACTCTGACTCCTGTAACTCTCATTTTATGAGGAGTAAGAGAAGCTGGAGGAAGAGTGGTTCTTCCTTCAACTTTCTGCTGCGTAGACAGCGCCAAAAGCTGAAAAAAGCTATTTCAACTTAAACTAAACAATTGACATAGCTCAAGTTCCATAGTTTATTTCAGCTTTAGCCCTGCTGTGTAGATGTGCCCTAGAATCCAAATCCACCCAACTCCCTTTGTATGATATTGAGTGGCTAACCTCATCACCACCACACACATTTCCACACTGTTATTCTTAACACACTAGCACCAGTGAACCTAGCACCAGTCTGTCTACTCGGGATAAGAGGTGTGCTCTCGGCTGCAGAGTACACATAAATATTCCAAAGAAATGAGTGACTAATACAAAATAGGAAGAAAACATCTCCTATTTTCAAGATGTTCCAGAGTTCTCAGTTGTTGAGTTTCTTTCACCTTCTTCTGAATCATCTGATATTGGCTATTGTTGGAGACAAGAAATTGGACTAGATGGACCATTAGTATCATCCGGCGTTATGCTTCCTAAGTCCTAACTGCAGATTTCATTTCTCCTCACTAGCCTTTTGTCAACAAAACAACACCACGACACCACAAAGAACAGTATAAGGTCTTTTATTAAAATGTACTGTACGTCATGAAAGGACAAAACAGAACCACAAAGCAACACTAAGATACTTATGTACCACTGTGGGGGTGTGTGGTATAAATAACAACATTGACAGATATCTATAAATGCACTAACTTGGGTTGGTTATCTTTGCAAGTTTCTAAGCTTTTTGAAGGGCATAAGGAACAAATGACCTGTTCCAGATCATTGGATTGCATAGCAGATATGATCAATATTCATCAGTGTGACATTTTCTTTTCTCCCTGCTTTAATTCTAACTTCTGGCTAACTCAGATATACAAGGGTGCTTTATAATAGAAGTCACTTTCAGTCTGGGAATTAACTAAAAATGAAAATACATTCCTTATCCCTAAAGATGATATTAGGCGCATTCTTCTATATTTATTAAGCTGTGTGCATTAAGATTGCAGTAAGATTAAATATTCTAAATATGGGAAATGTGCATGCCATTAAAAATGGGAAGATCTGTTTACTAATTCTTAAAATCTGTTGTAGATTTTTGACAGCTTCTATTTTTATTACATGATGATAACTGCACAAAATTCTTATTCAATCAACACTATAATAAACAAGGTATTTACTTAAGTTCTTTTAGGGTAAGATACTCTTTAATTCCCTTATATTTTACAACTTCTAATATTCTGCCCCTAATTTCTAGTCTAAATTATAAAACTAATATGAGAAATTATGCAAAAACATCACGATAAAAAATACCTTTATAAATATGTATGTATCTTTACATCTGGTTCATTTCAACATTGATTCCAGATACACTATGCAGATTTCTGCTTGTGACTCTCAGTAGCAATCCATAACTCTCCCCTTCCAATTTATTTAATGGATAAAGCTCTTTTAAGCAGAATACCACTGATCCCAAACTAACATACGTGTTTGTTTTTTAAGTGTGAGTGAATTTCAATTGGAGATTAGTTCAGGACCACTAGCTCTCATTCCACTACTAATGTATCATGTTTGAACCCAGAACTCTGGAGATGAAAAGCTGGTGCAAATAACTCAGTGTTTCATCTATCCGTTTAAGACATTTCATCTGGTATACTGAATGCAGTTGCCCCCTGTATTTTGAGTACTTGAAGCACTATAGAACTCTGAAAGCTTTCTAAATACATGAATCAAATGCTAGGATTCCAAATGACAAAGTTAGTTTCCTCTCTGCCTTGAATGGGATCTGTCAGTTTCACCTTTGGGCTACAGAAATGGTGTCAAGTTAGACTATAAGAAGAAATAAGGAGGCATAACATAGCTCATTTTAAAGACCTTTTCTAGCATATGTAGCGTGTATGAATGGTTCCAAGCTGTCTGTGCTGGAGGCAGAAATCCCCTGTTTGACCACCAGTAGAGAATGGTCATTGTGAACATAAGCTATCCGCATTGCCAGGCCAATAAACCACAATCTTTTGACCAGAAGGAGCCATGTTACTGGAGTTGATAGTTAGATCCCCACTATCTCTGAGAACGTTGTTTTTGTGCTGAGAATGCCCAAAAGAGTTGTCAGTTATGATGCTTGGATTTGTGTGTAATACACACATCTGTCCATTTACTGAACTGAGATATTTATTGTAGAAGCCATTGAATGACTTTCAATGACAATGATTTTGTCAGTACTAACTTGTGACAAATTTTAAATGAAGCACATAGAGTTAAAGGTTCTATATCTTGTTTTAAATCATCTGATACATACAGATCCCTATAAAGGACCCATTTTCTATCTAGCTATGTTAGTAAAAGATTTTTTCACAGTTCAACTTCATAAAGGAACAAGAATGTAAAGTAACCTGCTCATAAAGCTCATTCTTGAAGATATCTCTTCAGTGTAAGTAGGGCATTTATTTATTTATTGAAGTTAATTTCCTGTGTAGACATCCATCTGCTGCAAAGCTCCCTTGTTGTAACTCCAAGTTATCTTGAATTTCAAATTAAATCAACAGAGAAAAAATTTCATTCTTCATTAATATTGATCATTGGTGTACTGCTGACAAGACTGAATATAGGTTTCTAGTTCTCTTTCTTTTTTATCAAAGTAAACATCTTTCAAATATTATCATCCTCTTTATTTCTTTATCTGAGTGGACTCTAAGAAAAGATAACATTTCTGTAATTTGTAGTGAATATAAATCTGAACTGAACAATGTATTACATGAAAGACTTACTGCTTTCGTTTATACTACCTTTTATATTTTTTGATTCTTGTTAAAATTCAATGGGTAGTGAAATTATTTCACAGAGGCAAAACTTAATTCATGTCACAATATAATTAATGAAAAGTTTAGGCTAATAAAATAAATTAGAAAAAGAGGATTTATGTTGCAAAATAAATGATATTGTCATCATAGATCTCGTTAATGAACATTTTGTCCAATGCTAGGAAAGATAGAAGGGATAACAAGAAATCACCCAAACTTAATGAGGAGATAACCAATGTTCTAACAATAATTTTTAAAAATCTTTTAAAAAATTGGAAACTGTGTTGAATTACAACAGATGAGTATAAACAAATACCACAGGTTTATAGAGCCAAATATAGAAAGGTCAAGACACAAAACAAAATTAAACTAGCTGAGGTATAAATTCTAAGAAAAAAATTCTACAAATACATTACAAGCAAGGACAATGTTGGACCATTACTTAATGAGGTGGGAGAGAAATAATGATAGAACATATGAAAATGGCAGAAGTGTTTAATGAGTTCTTTGTATGAATGTTGGTGATGATTGGTCATCTAACATAGTGAACACCAGTGAAAATGAATTAGGGACAGAGGCCAAAATAAGAAAAGAACAAGATAAAAATTGCTCAAATTCCCTGGCTAGGCACTCTGCCTCAGCTCCCCACCTTGCCAGAAGGGTTTCCCCCTTGTTTTTGCACAGATTGTAGAACACACAACAGGCTACCACCACAAAGGGGATGTTGCACTTGCTGAGGTCCAAGTGGGTCAGGATACTCCTGAACCTCTCCTTTTTATGTCTGAATGCATGTTTCAGCACCATTCTGCACCTGCTCAGACTATTATTAAAATCCTCCTTGCTGGGCTCCAGACTGCCTATGTAGGGCTTTGTGAGAGAGAAAGGGGTAGGCTGGGTCATCCAGGATCACTATGGGCATATCCACCACTCCGCTTGTTCGGTCTTGGGAAAAAATTCTGGTGTGCATCTTTCAGAAGAGGCACATCTCATGTTGATGTTGGTGAAGCAGCCCTTGTGATCCACAAGCACTCACAGCACAAGGGAGAAATACCCTTTCTGGTTGATGTACTCTGAGGCACAGTGGTCAGGGGCCAGGGTGGGGATGTGTGTTTCCTCTATGCCCCTCCCCCCTCGGTTAGGGAAGCCCATGAACAATGTTTTCCATGTCCCCCAGAATCATGCAGAAGTTCTATAGACACAGCTGATTGTCCCATCCCTGCATGATGATGCAGCTCCTACCAATCTGAGCTCATCTCCCAGTGCCAGAAGCGGTATTCCATGATGTGCAGGGGAGTGAGTGGTGGCCACAGTAGCATGGGCAACAAGGGCAAGAATATGCATGCACACACTGTGGCCCCTTTATGGCACATGAGGAGGTAGGGAGTAAAGGAATGTCTTCTGGGACATGGTCGACAGGAGCCCCTTTAAGATCCCGCTGCCAGTATTTGGACCCAAGTGACACCGGAAACATAGGCCAAGCTCCCCATGGTGCCTCCTTGCTCTCTGTGTCACTCCATAAATATGGACGTGCTACCTTGGACAACATTTGATTCTTGTCTTTATTGGAGACACAGCCCTGTGCCTTCTCAATGTTAGCTGCCCAGAAACTGCCCATCATAGATTCAACCTTCTCTCGTAGTATAGACATGCCCGGAGAGTAGTTACTGGTGGTTTACTGTCATGCTGGAAAGGCATAAAGAAAGGGGTCCATCAGGGATCAGTTCTTGTTCCCATTGTGTTCATTATCTTCATCAGTGATTTAGGCAATGGCACAGAAAGTACCCTTTCTAAAGTCTGCAGATAATACTAATCTGGAAGAAGTTGCAAATTGAAGATATTATCAAAATTCAAAATTGTCTGTACAAACTTGATGAATGATCTGAAATAAATAGGATGACATTCAATAAGGATACATGGAAAGTACTCCATTTAGGAAGGAACAATCAGTTAAAAAGGAATATGACTGCCTAGGAAGAAGTACTGTGGAATGGGCTCTTGGGGTTATAGTGGACCACAAGCTAAATATGATTAAACAATGTAACACTATTGCAAAAAAAGCAAACATCATTTTGAGATATAATAGCAGGAGTGTTGAAAGCAAGTGTTATAAGTAATCCTTCCACGTCACTCTACATTTATTAGGTCTCAAATTATTGCATCCATTTTTGTGTATTACACTGCAAGAAAGATGTGGACAAATTGAAGAAAGTCCAGGGAAGAGCAGAAAAAATATTTAAAGTCTAGAAAATGTGACTTATGAGGGAAGATTGGGGGGAAAATGTTTGTTTAGTCTTGAGACATGATAACCATTTTCAAGTACATAAAAGGTTATTATGAAGATGAGGGAGAATAATTGTTAATCTTAACCTCTGAGGACAGAACAAAGAACAATGTGCTTAAATTGCACCAAGGGAGGTTTAGGTTGGACCCTAAGAAAATCTTCCTAGCTATCAAGTAGGTTAAGCACTGCAATAGATTGCCTAAGGAAGTTGTGAAAATTCAGTCATTGGAGATTTTAAAGAGTGGATTAGAAAAAAAATCAATCAGGAATGAGCTAGATAGTATATAGTCCTGCCATGAGTGTGCAAGGGACTGGACTAGATGACCTCTCAAGGTCCCTTCCAGTTGATGATTTTGAGATAGTCCTATCACCATTTAATATTTCTGGAAAATATGCATATTGGCTATATTGTTATAAGACTGTTCATCTGAAGTGATTTTAAAACTTTCATCTTATTCAGTTTGTCCATTCTAAATTTCGTAGCCATTTGATATAGTGCATGTAGGGTTTTTTTCCTTCATTTCTTGTTTGTGAAAGAATACAAAAAGATTGAAGTATTTTAACTTCTTTAATGGCTCAAACCACTAACTAATGATGATTTTTTTGAAAAAAACATATTACTATTTGATTCCTGAATTCTGATAGATATTTCACATTGAACTTCCTTTGGATAATATTTTATTTCTTCTTTGTTTAATAAATCAAATTAATATACATAAAAACATTTTAAAAATAATGAATGACTTCTATGAAAACAGCTTCCAAAATTAAATGTGATTTTTTTTTTTAGGCATTTACATGATGCTTGGGTAGCAAAATAAGATCTTGGAATATATTAATTAGGAAAATTGAAAAAATACTGTATTTTAATTGTTCCTTATCAGTAGACAGAACACCTCATCATACAGGTTGAAACGCTAAAATCTGGGGTCTCTGGTCCAACAACATCTGGTCCGGCAACATCTAGACAGTAGGACCGCAGATAATGCTGGACTAGAGAGGACTGGCTGGCTAGGTTCTGAAGCACAGCCCAGGCTGGGCTGACAGTGGGGAGCATATCCCCAGCAGGGCAGCATGGTGAGGAGCACAGCTGTGGTGAAGGCTAACAGCAAGGAGCAGAGCCCCAGCTGGGGCTGGAGGAATGGGGCCAGCGACCAGTAGCACAGCCCTGTCTGGGCTGGTGTGGTTGGAAATGCAGCCCCAATTGGCTCTGGCATGGTAGAAGGGGTGTAGCCCTGGTTCAGGCCAGCACGGTGAGAGGCACAGACCCAGCTAGGGCTGGCGGCAGCAGGGCCGGGAGCCAGGCACGCAGTCCTGGCTGGGGCTCACCATGGGGAGTGAGGCCCTCATCAGGGCTGGAATCAGCAGGGCCAACAGCGGGATGCTCAGACCTGGCTGGAGGCATTGGGGCTGGCCCCTGTGCAAGGCGATGCTTCCTGGGTCAGGGCTGACACAGTGGAGGGCTTGAGGCAGTGGAGCAGGTGGCACTGAGCACAGCCCCGGCTAGGAGCAGTGCCTACACCCAGGTAGAGCCTTGCCCTTCCCTTGTCCATCAAACTCTGTGGTTTGGGACTGCTCAGATCCTGAGGAAGCCTGAAAAGGGAGGTTCAACCTGTATTAACATTAGTCATTATGAGTGAGATACACATGGCTCTACTATCATTGTCCATCATGTTTTTCAATTAATTCTCATAGACTAGTATCTATAAGGTAAGGAAATAAATGAGAATATTTTGCATATTTAATGTCAGTAATAAATAGAAAATCAAAGAAGTTTAACATTTATGATTGAATTTATTGAAGTATATCTTGTAGTTTTATAAGCAATTGAACCGGATGGACTCTTAATTATTGCTATTATTTATAAAGGATTGAAGATGTGCTTAGACCTACACATTAGCAAAATTAGACTCTCTTCCAAGACGAATTTATGAACCAAGTCCTTAATCCTGCATTGTGATTTGCTAATACAGACTCCTGTTAACACGAAACGGTCTGTCAGATTCAATGGGACTCCAGACAGGTAAAACAGCTCTGTGGGCTGATCGTTGTGCAGGATGAAAGCCTATGAGAGAGAAAGATCAAATATTGACTGAGTGTCCAAAAACAGATTACATTTATGAGGTTATTAAATTGAGAGGGTGATAGTGGAAAACTGACATGAGTTAGCATTTATGGGCAGTATGGAACAAACTGGCTTTGAGAACAAATTTTAATGATAGCATGGAGGAAGCCTGACATAGCGTGATGTCCACAGCCCACAAAATTGTCTCTCGTGTTTGAGGGTATGTCTACACTTGCACCCTAGTTCAAACTAGGGATGCAAATGCAGGCATTCGAAATAGTCAATGAAGCGGGGATTTAAATATCCTGCGCTTCATTACCATGATCTTGCCGGCGCGCTAGTTCGAATCACAGCTGATTTGAACCAGGAAATGCACGCTGGGACACGTTGGTTCGCACCAAACCCCTTGATTCAAACTAACGTTATTCCTCAAAAATGAGGAGTAACGTTAGTTCGAACCAAAGGGTTTAGTTCGAACCAACGCGTCCCGGCGCGCACTTACTGGTTCGAATCAGCTGTGATTCGATCTAGCGCACCGGTGAGATCATGGTAATGAAGCATGGGATATTTAAATCCCCGCTTCGTTGACTATTTCGAATGCCTGCATTTGCCTCCCTAGTTTGAACTAGGGTGCAAGTGTAGACATACCCCTAGTGTTCACATATGGCCAGAGGTTTACCTATACACTACATTACAAATAATTTAAAAATAAGCAAACAAAAATCACCTAAAAGACTAGAGGGATATGGTTCCCATAGATTGTTCAATAACTGCCGATTATGAGGTTTCTTGCACTGTGCTATAAAGCACCTGGTTCTGGCTACTCCTGGAGGCAGAGTACAGACCACTGACCTTTTCAGGAAATGACAATATGAAGACTGTGTGTGAACAACTAGTTCAACCAGAAGTTATTGACTACAATAAATAAATCATAGGGTAAAATTTTATGCCCTGTGTTAAGCAGGAGATGAGAATAATTATAATGGTTCCTTTGGCCTTAAACATGTATTAATTTATGAACTTCAAATCACCCCTTTATGCTTTAGTTTGTTATGGGGTCACGTCACTATTTCTTAAATAATACAAACATTGAATACATACATTTTTTCCAAAATCTTTAGTTCACATTTATGGCTTAAAATCACCTTCATTTGAATTCCCTCTCAATACAGTGCTCCATGTAGAGCTCTGGTACGGCTGTGGATTGGAGCAGCAATTTCTATATATACCAAACCTGAACGTTTTCCTTTCCCAGACCAAGTGAAAATATAGGATATTTGTATTGTATTATACTTGTTGCATAGTAGGGAACTTGGAAGTAATATCAAATCACTTCGTTTCTTTGAGCAAGCACCCGCTGCAATGAGAGATTATATAAATACTACACTGACAATCTGCCAAGCACTTTATTTATTAATATAGATTTGCACATTGTACCTTTCAGCAAAACTCTAGGTGCACTTGAAATTAATATTGGCTCATAACCAGAAGGACTCAGACCCCATCAAATTCTGAAACATCTGCACCTTTATATTTGGCAATTGCTAGACTTAAATATTTGCATAAAGAAAAATGTTTTGGAATAAGTATATAGCCATGTATTACTTCTCCTTTTTGTGTGACAACATTCTTGAGGTTGTCTTTACCAGCATTACATCATTAATAACACCATAAGGCTTCTGATATCACTGCTCCCTGGCATTCTCCTGTATCTTAATCAAACAACAAATGACCCAGTTTATAGCAAGATGTCCAGCCTTTGCAAAACTGTGTGTGCTCGTATATTCACATGCACCTTGTGTTTGCAGATACTTGCACACTTTAGCCATTCTAAAACCTGTCCCTACAGTAGAATAGGGTTTTATAGGTGCAAATTCAAATATTTACATGTCTCTTGATATTAAAATAGTTAAAGTACACCTTTAGGTGTTTCCAAAGTCCATGCATGCTAAGGTGAAAGTTGAGGCCAGAGGCTGAAAATGAATCTGTTTTTAACTTTTCAGTTTTATGGCAAGATATTTCTTCCAATGACCATTTCTTCCCAAATCATGAGGTGAAATGCACAATCATCAGCATGTCAAGAGATTAGCATAATAAATTAATAAAATAATTGTCCAGTTGCCATATATTTCTTTGTATTATATATGTAATAGTCAGACCATTGTAATTCCTGGGTATTTGCAAGTGTTAGAATTTGTACCTGCAAAGTCCTAGTCTAGTGTACAGATAGGCAGCATTAGAATAGTTAAAGTCTACATGCAGGTGTTTATTTGCATGTGAGTGCATTCTTTCCTTTTTACTCTCTTAAAAGAAATATCAAATGTAAGACAGAGACAAGAGATGAAGCAAAAGGAAAAATAAATATCCAACTTCTATTTCTTACATTTCAGTTCTTTTCTTTGACAGCGCAGTATTGGCAAGATTTTTTTATTTGGAATACTGTTGTTGTAACAACAAAATCTTATCTCCTTCAAGACTCTAGTACTGTATAGTAATGTAGGACCTTTTTTGGGGGGGTGTTAGAAAATAGATTTCATATTTTGGCTCAATGGAGAAATTGCAGTAGAAGAGAAGAAGAAAACAGCCTATTCTTGCCTATTGTATGTTTCAAGATACACTACTAGTGTGGTCTGTATTGGAACTTGCACAATACTTTTGCTAGTGGACACTTCTAAGAGTAAATGGGAAAATGGGTTCAAAATGAGGGGAGGGAATTCCTTAACTATATTTTCAATCAACAGTTACAGAATTATTCAGGCACATTGTGAAGCCATATTTCTTAGTGTGGTATACAGGTCAGTCTGCCACATAGCTGTATCCCATAACGGTGAAGGTGTACCGCAGAAATGAAGTGTGGTGAAAAAAGCTATAACAGGAGGGAAGACATGGAGCACACTCAGGGTACCTACTGAACAATTCTCTACAAGATATGTGAACTGTTCTATGTTCAGAAGGTCAAACCTCCCAAGGAAACATTCGCGGCTGCTATTTTCTCGCACTGACACAGATGGATGGTTTCCTGCTGCCACTGAAAGTAGGTTTTAAATATTAACTGGAGTTCATAGGCCTCTATGCAACTTTTATAAAACATTACTAACACATCCCTAGTCAAAAATGCCATCCGTAGAATGTTTTCTAGTTGTTAAGATACCCTGTACTTTGAATTACAAGAGGTGATTTGTTGCTTTCCTATTGAGTCCTCAAAGAATAAGTGTAAACCTCTCAAATGATTGCAGTTTAATGTACAAGTTCTATTGCCGTTTTATTTCAATAATAATTAAGATATTATGTACAATGAGTAACAAACCAAAACAAAACTTGTAGCAGAAGTCAATATTTATTCAGCTGTACCTTTTTTTTCTAATGTTGATTAATGCATTTATACTATTTGCTCAATGAGCTTTACGGGATCAGAGATATCTAGCATTATTATGCAGACCAGCATTCTGAATTTGGATGGTCCTAATTTGGCTTACACTAGTTATGAATTGCTACCATCTGGGATGCCTCAGGAATATTTACCGGGACAAAATTGTATTTTATTATTTTGGCTGGCATTATATTTTTCATAAATAACTTGCAACAACACAATTTCATCAAAATACATCCTTTTTTCAATTAATATAATTTTGTCTCATTAGGCTAAATTGTGCCTCTTTTGAGTTGAAAAGACACAACAGCCAAATGCCAGTGCCAGAAGTTATTATGTTTCTATTAGACTTAACATTTCATAGGTATGGCAGTGAAGAGTTTGCTGGGTATAAAGGACTTTTGAAACCTTCAAAAAGGCAAAGTCAGTACTTCCCCCTGTATTCTCTTGCCACTTCTGTCTAGCATGCCCTATGGTGAGGTCAAAGCCTTGCCTTCCTAACTAGCAATCACCTGGAGCCCTTAGTGCTCACAGCCAAATTATTGCTGCTTCCTACTGGCGGTGCTCTGAGGCTCCTAAATCCCATCTCTTTCCTATAATATACAGGGACAGGCATAATTGAATTGTAAGCTCTTTGAGTAGGAAATGTATTTTCCCATGAGTTTCTACAATGTTTACAAAAAGTTCTCCTGATCTTTAATTTGAACTAGCATAAGGCTTATAATAATTTGGCTCATAATGTTTAATGTTTTATAATAGCACATGTGTAATCCCAACAGGTGAAACCGAACTGAACTCTGGAGCTTAGAGCATGAATTTCTAAAACCTGAGCTATAAAGCCAGTTACTTCTCAGCTAAGGCTGTAGAGCACTCATTCTTCCTCGCTCTGTAAGTCGTTTAAGTGCCACAGCATGGGACAGTGAATCACACCCAGTACGCGTGTGGGTTACATATGCATTTTTGGGAAAACAAATAAAATGCAATGCTTTTAAATGTAGAAATATTATATAAGTATGAAACTTTTTAGCTACAGGAAGGGAAACAAATCCACTGTGAATAATTTAGGATCAAATTAACCATTGCATTCTACATAGACACACTTTCCTCCTGTAACGACCACACAAATAAATGAGTGGGGAGAAGGTTAGGTGTACGTGGAAAGGGGCAGGAAGTAGGTAGAACCATGACCACATAATGAGCAGCAGTAGAGGTGACTGAACAGATTGCAGAAAGTATGGTATATTTGGTAAAGTCCCCCACTTGAGCAAAACCGAAACTCAAGAAAAAAAACCATGTGTTCCTCAGCACAGTATCTGTGAGACAAAATTCTTTACTGGAGTTACTACACGAATATGCACCTGCTGTTAAAATAATGTTAGTAATAAATCAGAACGTGCAGAACAAATATACATCAGTTTATATATAAAGCAAAGCCTAAAAATTTATGAAGGCATGCTATTGTAGCAAATCCGGAAAACAACAATGAAGCAACTTGTGGATGGCATATTTCATACTTGCACAACTAATCTTGCATAACAGCCAGAAGGTGTGCTCTCAGTCCCTTTTGCTATTGTGTATTTACTGTATTCTTTGACATGCACTGGCAATGTGGATGCTATCCAAGACCCAACAATCCCTGGACTAGAGACTGTGCAGTCTAAAAGAAACATCAGGTAACTCTGAACATGTAGAGAAAGGGAATAATTTGGTCTGGCTGTGAATAATTATTTTATTTGTTTATTTTGGGGCCTCATAATAAAAATGAAACTTTAGAAGGCCTTTAGGGACATAATGGGTGGTGGTTTTTCTCTTAGTAGGGCTATGATGTAAATGGTGGAATTTGGCTCACAAATGTGTCTGTCTTCATGTTATGTCTGCTTACTTCATTGTAAGCTAAAAGAAGATTTTACCACTGCTAGTAATGCAAAGCTATGGGAGAGAAAAACTAATTATTTTCTGCTAAGTATACCACAAGCATAATTAACTAAGTAATAATTTCTTAATGAACATCATAAATATTATGTATTTACAACAATAACTTACTGTAATTATGTTTCCATAAGTAATACTTAGTTTTCACTGATGCATAACTTTCTGAAATATTCACATTTTGGACTGAAATATTCCATGTTTAATGTCTGTGCAAAGTTTAAGAATATTTTATAATGTTTGATCATAAACAGTACAGTTATCTTTTGGTGAGTAGAAAGCAGAACAAAAACAGATTTTTCTTATTAACAATAACAGTGAACATTCCTAAAGAAAAGCTAATGGATACCTGATTTAAAATTTAACATTTGTATAAAGAAGCATCAAGGAAAGTCCCATAGACAATTGGTTTTCAGTTGATGCAATTGTCCGCACTTGAAAATCACATAATGAGCATGCAGAGTAGTTGTTTTGTTAAGATCTATCACAGCTCTCCAGTGGAAGGCAGTAGAAGAGATTGGTAAATATGGAGAGAGAATGTAAAACAATCACTTTATTAAGTTGTTTCTTCAGGCAGAGAAAAGAGAGTCTGTGTTTTGTTCTTGTTAGTAAACTTCAGAGATGAGAGGTATATAAGTATCGAGATAGATTCACGGTGTTGACTTGCATAAGATTACTCATAGTTAGCTTTATGCTCAGTTGTAATTATATAATTGGGTTACAATACATTTGATATCATTTTTTTTCTTTAAGAAATAATATGTGATTATATGAATAAGTAATATATTGTATGGTTCTGGATTCAGGGCAGGACATGGGAGTAAAACCAAATTATTGGCACTGATGGCTTATATTGTGCTATCAACGGAAGCCAGGCACATATTTTTGCTCAGTCTCCTGGATACTGTCTTCGTCTTTTGGCACTGTTGATAATGACATACCACTGTTTTGCCTGAACAATATAGCTGTGGTCCAGGGTAATACACTAAAATAGTTTCAGTTGTTTCCGGAGGGATTCACTCAAAGACAAATAATAGGAAACTACACTTCCTCCACTAGCACCCTCAGTTCTAGAGTCCCAAAAGGATCCATTATTTTTATAATCCTATTTATCAAGAACATTTGTAAGATACTGTATTATGGAAGGGAGGGAACACATTATTCCTGTCACTGTATATGCAACTAGCTTATCAGATCCCTGATGGGTTTGCTGTTTTCCAAAGTTAGAAAAAAGCTTTATTTTTTCTTGCATACTGACATGATTTGTTGTAAAAGTCACCGAGAGATAGTACATATGGAACCCAACAATATCATTTTTACAGTCACATTTTTTAGGGTAGCCACACTTGGAAAATACATCATAGTTTAAAGTATGTAAAATGCTGTTAATTTATGTCTGAGCTGAAATATGGTACCTAGCTCCCTATCTCAGGGTTTTATACTCCTGCTCATCATTTTAGTTTCTGAGAATTTTCCTTGTAAAATAGCAATAGCAAAGTCCTTGGGGGATTTCTGTTGCTGTGCAGAATCTATCAGCTTTAGTCAGAATATTTTGTTTAACAATCCGTTAGTATAAAAAGAAAATAAACTGATACTGTAGTAGAACATACCAGTAAAGAAAAAGAGCAAAGTTTTGTTCTCATTTCCAACCTATAATCTGCCTAGAAAGATTGCATCTGTACACTATTTTACGCACATATTATCCATTTGTGCACAACCCACCTTGAGTAAATCATTATTAAAATTAAATTTAAATATATAAAGGTCATTAGTGGTTATGTCCTCTTATTCATGGCTCTTCTCAGCCCATGATTGTAATCTTTTGTGTTACGCCCTTGCCTCTTCTGCACTGATAATAATCATAGCCTTGTCCAGCCATTTTTCTTCCTCTCCATGATTACACATCAGAAAAGCATAGCAAAGGCTGTGTGAAATAGACTTTTCAGATGCTTTGATACTACCAGATACATATCTTGAATAGTAGATAGATTGACAGTGTTCTTTACAGTTGCCTGAACTGGTTCTTTCATTGGTAGCTGTAATATCTCTGACACTCTTTCCATTTACAACAGGTCCATGATGTTCTTTAGCATGGTTACTTCTAATAGGGACTTGAAAGCACTTAGGATGTGTCTATACTACATCCCTCTTTTGACAGAGGGATGTAAATTAGACACTTAGAAATTGCAAATGAAGCCAGGATCTGAATTTCGCACACTTCATTTGCATAATTGCGCCATAGCGCTCTTTCGAAAAAGCGCTATTTTGAAAGTGAAACCACAGTCTAGACGTGGTTCTTTCAAAAACAGAAGCCTCTTTCAAAAGATCCTGTAAACCTCAGTAGCGCTTTTTCAAAAGAGCGCCATGATGAGATTATGCAAAATGAAGCGTGGGAAATTCAGATCCCGGGTTCATTTGCAATTTTGAAGTGTCTAATTTACATCCCTCTGTTGAAAGAGGGAGGTAGTCTACACATACCCTTAGTATAGTCTGTGGATGGAGAATGAACTAGAAGAGAGAGATGAGAATGAGTAGTGACAAGGAAACTGAGGCATAAAAGAAAACTTACTGGGAGTATTGTCAGGAAAGAGAATATGTGCTTTTCACACTTAGGTTGTAGTGGAGCTGAGGCAAACTTGTTCATTGTCACCTACACTGGAGCCAACCAAATCCAACATGGCTAGCATTCAGAATGAGTAGAGATACCCGGCCTGGGAATTATCCATTGAGAAACTCTAATACTGAGCCAGTAAGGAAAGAAAAGAAAAGATGTTGAAGGCAAACTAGATAGTTAAGATTTAAATTTATTCCATATTAATCTTTCTCTGTTTCAAGCCAAATATATGAACTGGATAGTCTAGACTAGAGGCCTGAAGCAGTGTTTTTTAAAAATAAAACTGGACAGAGCACCAATAAATGTTCTACACTAACGAAAATGCTGTTCTGGGATTCTATCTATCTTGGACTTCTATATTTCAGTAGCCATCCACCTAAGTTATTATCTAATACACAGCTTGTGAGCGATTTAAATTAAGCAGTGAGGGGGGGCAATATGAAATATGGGGATATATTTCCTCAAAATAGGTATCCAGGGTCTTGCAAAGGTAAAGGAAAGGTACAATGTGAGTGATAAAAAGAAATGCTGGCAAAGAACTAAGTGGAAGTTCAGCAATAAAAATAAAAAATCCAATATGTCTTTACACTAATACTTCAAACATGGGAATAAGAAAGGGGAAAATAGAGGATATCATATATTAACAAAACTATGATTTAATTTACATTGCACAGAATGGGTAGGATGAAACCCATGAGTTCAATGACAATGTAATGTGGAGGCATATACTCTTTGTAGCAAAGATATGGAAGGGGGTAAGGATACAGTTCCTTCCCAAAATTGCCTCTGTACCTCTCCCTTCCTTGAAAACAGGTACACAGATAAAGCCCCTTCCATCAGCTCCAGCTGATAAACATGTGCAACCAGACAGATGCTCTTTAGTTTCCTTTTGGCTTTGCTTGTTGCTGCAGATCTCCCTCCTCCCTTTCCATCCTCCTTTCTTCTGCCTGGCTGCCTCTCTCCCCTGTACTGTTTGCCTGAGCCTTCATCTACTGTTTAATATGCCCCACTCTCCATGCTTTTGTGACAGCTAGGAGACCTAGAGGTTTCCAAGGAGAATTCTAAAGAGAATCAGTTTTGCCCATTAAGTTATTCTGCTAGTAGCAAAACATTTTGGGGAGCACTTCCAGCGGTATAGGGTTTTTAATAGAGAAAAGATATATTCCCTTAGGGGGAAACAGATGAGTTAATAGTTTCCCGGAGAGGATGATATATAGTTTAACAAGGAATTGATTAGATACTTTCATGAACTCTTTTACCTCAAAAGTTGTACTTTTCTGTAAATTGTTTTCAAGAGACAAACATCATGAAGGGCAGAATTATATATCACCCATATCAGCTTGAAATATTTCAAGAGGTTATATTCCTTTTAAAAAGGAAGTAGTTAAAGTCTACACTGACGCAAAAGTTAAAAGACAAATTTTCACATGCAAGTGTTTAAAATTAGACATGTGAATAAGAGTTTCTGAGTTGCTAACCACCCATCACTTCCATTGACTTATGTTACGTGCCTAAATATGAACTTAGGGACCTATATGCAAGTTAAGTATTTTAACTATAAAACATTCATATATTGGATTGCAGCGTGTATGTTAGAGACCGGGGACCTGCTTTTTAGAAGTGCAGAGTATCAACAATTCCAACTGGAGTCAACAGGCACTTGGCATGCCCAGTACCATGGAAAATCCTGCCTTCGGGTTTGAGCAATCTTAGGGTTCCTATTTCTCATGCTTTTTGTTATGGGAAAAAACAAAAGCCCCTGACTGTACCAGCCTCAGAGATAGCCTGAAGCTTAGCAAAGAAGAAAATACTTCATCCTGAAAGAAAAACTTTGCAGAAGAGATTTACTACAGACAACTGAATTCTTTGAGAATCTCTTCTTCATTACAGAAGGTTTTCACAAGAAAACAAAAGCTCAAAATATGTCGTCTATGGAAAGACAGGAAGCTCTATTTGAGACCTTGGAGACTAAAGGAAGCTTTTATTGAATAAGAAAAAAATGTGTTTTATTTGTCTGCAAAAGAAAGAAGACACTTGAAAGCCTAATCAGAGGCTTTTTTTATAAAGATTTTATGACAGGCTAGCAAAGAGTTGTGGAAATATCAGTTAAATAGAAAGTGCTCGAGTGGAGTGTTAGAAATATTAGACTTAAAATAATAATAAAAAGAATGACAGTGTAATTGTTCAGGCCTTAACACTAACCTGAATAATTTTAAGTATTCTAAATATTGCATATTTTGAATTATGTTGAGGTCAGGGAAATTAAATATTTAAGAAATACAAAGTCTTGAATGAAGACAGAGTAGGGATTTTTTTGGCTCATGAAGTATAAAATATTGGCTGTCTATTCCAGATGATTTTGAGTTGAAGATTCTTTTAACTGATACTGTTGTTGAAAGGTGTGCAATGCTAATGAGAATGGGATACTAAAATTCTGAAGAAGCTAAGTGAAATCACTTTCTCAATAATCAATGAACATTTATTGTTATTTAAAATGAATATTGCATTAGTGTCTGAAGGCCATTTTAAGAACTGGAAAACCATTTTGTTAGAGGCTCTACAAATACATAAGTAAATAAAGTTCCTGTTCCAATTATATGCTCTAGAAACAGCATATATAGCCCTCAGGAACTGGAAGGACCTAAACAATGGAGAATAGTGTCTTCATTTTTTTATCATCTAGTAGGAATTTTTTCATCTGGTAAATTGCAGCTGACACAAAACGCAACTGCCAACTTCCTTCAGAAATTCTTGTGGACAGATATGGTTTAGATCACATTCACACATCAAATTGCCCTGAAAATCTTGTCTGATTTCAGTCATTTTCATTGCCAGTTTAAAGCATTGGCTATTAATGGATGAAGCCACAGCTATATTAAAGATTAAATTTTAATCTTTAGAACAAGCAAGCAGATCAGAAAGCTTAGAATGAAGTCTTTAAGAACAGGAGGGAAAACATTCACAGTTGAAGAAATCTGGCTATTATATTAACTTCCAGAGTAAATTATATGAATCCAGAGTTCGTTCATTTTTAGGAAACTCTGCAAAGTCTCACTCTTCAACAAGCCATACTATCTTAATAAGATGGTGTTCATAATGATATTTGTCACAGCCATTTCCCCTGTGAATCCATAGGAAAAAAGGACGAGAGACCTGAAACAAACAAATCAACCAAACAAAAATAGTCTTAACCCAACCAGAATTTCCATGTTGCAAAGGGAGTTCAGAAACTCCATGAAGTCGATAATAGACCCTACTACTGAGAGTCTGTTTTATTTGGTTAGTGCATGTTACTGTAATGCTGGACAACAGTGTAAAGTCATAAAATTGTCCTCTGACTTCCAGATGCTGATTTTTCTTTGAGAGCTTCTCATTGTGAGATATTTATTTATAGAAAAAATAAACAAAACTGTTACAGCTGGCATTGCTAGGTGGTGCTGTTACACATAATCTTATAAAATCTGTTTCCAGCCATTCAAGCATAGTGCAAGGTTTAGAGAGATATTTCTAATATTGGCTTTCTGTTACAGGTTCTTTTGGGAAACCATGTCAAGGTGTTAGGGAATTTCATCTCTACTTTAATATATCTAACTGGATTCATTTCTTAAAATGAATTTGCACTGGTGTTTGGGTAGAAATGTCTGAACAATGAGATTACCTGTGCTGCTGGAAATCCTCTGTTCCAGGACTGATACATATGTCTAAATAAAATGAGTTTCGCAAAAAATATACCTAGGTTTTTTTACTCCAAAGGGAAGCTGATCTGAATGTCCTCAACATTTCCTACTACTCAGCAGTGGAGCAACAGTATCTAGCTTTTCACTGTAGGACCTATTCACAAACCTATGTTGTTCTGTTGCTACAAAGCCCATGAAATGAAGCACACTTTAATTCACATCTCCAAAACCCAGAGCTGTGCTAATCTCACCCTTCTTCTGATGTATTAAAAAGAAAATAAATGGCAAGGATGGCACTGGGGAAAGTTTATTTCATGCCCATTTCAGATCAATGGAAAACAATCAATACCTATCAAATAGAAAATGACAAAATGAGTAAGAAATTACATTTTATTTTCAAGTTTCTAAAATCTCTTTGCAAACAACAGTTTGAACAATAACAATAACAAAGGTATTTCACAATGTCCTTTTAATTATCAGACTATTGGGGAAAGCTATACACTTCCTTCCATTATCTTCATTTGCTCAGCTGAGAGAAAAATGGCAGCAGGCTAAGGTTTACATGTTCATAAATGTCAATCTTACATAACATTGCAAAGTCTTGGCTTTGTTTCAAAGTTTTACCTTGTGATTATACTTTATCAATTGCTGTTACTAAATAGGATGATTTTATTATAGCAGTTGTAATTGTAAGAATAACTTTAGGATAAATATTTAAGGCAGATTTTAATACTTCCTTCCCTGTATCATGGAATAGCAGTAGTTTAAAATACTGGCTGTGTAGCAGGTTGGCTCAACTCTTAAAGACTTGAGGGTCTAGAGCAAGTCAACACTGATTGCACTGGGTTACAGGTGGGTAGGAGGGAGGCAAGACAAAGAGTGTGTGTGTTTGTATGTCAAAGAGAACCGTGATGGCAGACTTAAGGCCCAGCAGAGAAATGGCTATGTGGCTTTCAATTTTTAGTTTTCTGGCTTGGGAAAACCAGAACTGAACAAAAACCACTTTGAAAGGTCCTGTCAATGAGCCTGAGAAAGGCAGTCTTTCTTAGCAGGACATTCGAGTGACCCAAGACACAAGGGGAGCATAGGAGGTGGCAGGCCCATTGACATCCTTCAATAAACAGTGTATTTGGGATATTATGTAGAATAGTCACATGTAACAAGTCCAGGCATTACTGTGAAAGAAATTGAACAAATAGTAACATACTAATCTAACTTCTTTGTTTATACATGTTATGTGAAAGATAGCAATAATATGGCAATAAGAGCCAGAAATACTAGAATTCTTTGCTGCAGATAGAGAAATGTTATTCAGGTTACTCAAATCTATTAATGATTTAGTAATAGAAACTGATGGGTTTTTCAGTGATTTAATAATTGAAAGTTGCATTTGTTATTTTCTCGGAGAGAGGGGAGATTAAAAAACAAACCTCAGTTTCGTAAGTTTGTATTATGCCATCTAATATCTACTTTAAAACTTTTTATCTCTTGTCCTAGTGGTTTTGTTACAGACCAAAAAGACAACTATAAAAAGATCTGAATTGCCCCCATAATTACTTAGTCCTAAAAGTCAAATTGAATTAAAAATGTATATTAACTGATTCATTACTTATAGCGTGCTGAAGATCCCTTCAAAAAGGTTTTCAGTTATATATTTAGCTAGAAAATACACAGAGATACATAAACACACACACACGTCAGCTGCACTCAAATGATTGGCTGAATCCCCACATAAGTGATTGGATGATGTGACAGAGATGTACTTAAAATAATTTGATTTACATGTCTTCAAAACAAGTTGTCTTAGACAGTGAAGATTTCCAGAGAACTTATTCACAGGTCAGCGGTCCTTGGAGTTGTTCACTAATATTTTCTGGTTATAACTGATACTACAGGTTGGACCTCTCTGGTCCAGACCCCTGGGATCTGACCAGTCCCAGATGAGGGATTCTGCTGGACAAGGGGAGGTTACTTCTGAACCCCTGCTATTGGCTCTCCCTAACCTGGCCCTTTGGCCTCCCAGCTGACTCCTCACCTCTTGCTGGCCCCACTGCCCTGCTGACCCTGTTGCTATGGCTCCTGGCCCCACATACAGTGTGGTGAAAGGATTGGATTTGTTTTTAAGGCAAATTTGTTTGATTTTTCTATTAAATCAAATTTTATATATCCACCTATATATCTAGGTGGATATATAAAATAATAAGGAAATAAAATATTATGCAGGGAAAACAGAGAAGCAAACTGTGAAAGAAATCAATATTTCCTCATATGAAATAGCTTTCAACTTGTCAAGTCCATGTGTGATTGGATCACAATTTCAAGCATCTTCTGTACTTTTATATTCTTGAACAATGCTCTTTTTGATTGTGTAAAAAAGGGCTTGTTTCTTTTGTCTCTGACTAATTTTATTTGAAGAGGTATAAATTACATGTTGCATTCCAATAAATTGAAATCTATAATCCAAAATGTTAGTTTTTAGAGAGTGATGAAATTATTAAAATTGTAGACTTAGTCAGCACCATAGATTCACATATAGATTATGTTATAACAATGTTAAGAGAACAGGATTCAAATAAATCTTATAAAAGTATTAAACCACACAATTTTTCTCTACATTAAAAGAAAAGCTATGCAAAAATCAGTCATCTGTATTAATATAGTTCAGCAAAGTCATCTCTTCTGTGTGGTTAATATAATGGTCAGGCATTTTGCAAAAAATATCTCTAACAATTCTAAAGATGTTAGAATTATCGAGCTGCCCTTGCTGCTTTATTTTTTTCTTTCTCCTGAATGTGGACATTGATTAAACAAATGATAACGTCCATGAGAGAGTGATTTTTTTTTTCAGATTCTTAATTTAGGAGCTAAAACTTTCTATCACAGTTGAGGCTGAAAATTATGGTTGAGATAATAGAGGTCTGAGTCCACTGAAAGTTAAAAATAAAAAAGTTGCCCCTCAAATGTCAAGGCACCTTGTGGTCCAGGATGATTAAAGCTAAACTGTTTGCTATATGAATCCCAAGGCGCTGCTATATCTCAGCTTCCATGACATTTAGCCAGTGACTTTTCATAGCTTGTTAATAATGTATAGCTGTCCCAATATAAATTTGCAGTGACAGAACTGGCCTGTTAGAGTGGCGTAGTTAACTAGATTTATTCTGGACAGGAAATGCAGGGAAAAAATCATGACTAATGTAAAAAAAAAAAAAGATTGTGCATTTACAAGACTATTTTACTCAAGACAGTAGCTGGCTGAAGATTGGTACTTTTTGCTTTGATCTATTGTTGTGTCCAGACTCCTAATTATCTATCAGTGAAATATTTTCCAAATGTTACCTCACTCATCAAGATTAACACATATGCAGATAAATATAGGCCCTAAACAAATGTATAGTGTATCCTGGCTCATAAAGCTCATTGATTTTACTAGACATAATGAATCAATAAAAAGGTAAAGGGTACACATAAATGCTATCTAATAAGTGCAATTGATGTTAATTACTTTTCCTGAATACATTCAGTATGTTGCTGTGTTGTAGAAAGCCAGTTTTTAAGACTGCAGTGTAAAACCTGGCAGATATACAAATTATTCATAAGCTGTAAAATGTCAGAAGATAGATGAAGAGAGAGGGGGGAGAAAAGGGTACAGATGAAAAATAGAGACAAAGAACAATGGGTTAGAGCAGGATATGGATTAGTGTTGCAGAGAAAAGTTAGTCTGACATTTGGATTGTTGCAGGTATTCACTGGAACTGAAAAAAAAAAAGATCACTCCATCAAAAAACAGTTGAGAAGCTTCATCCATCTCCATTCCATTATGAGAAGAACTATAATTATTACAAATCTAAGTTTTGTTTTTAATCTCGCGTCTCTCCCAGAAAAAACAAATGCAACCTTCAAGTATTAAATTACTGAAAAAATCATTTTTTAAAAATATGCCTTGTATTTTGCTGTCTTTTGTGTGCTGGTACTCTAAATAACACAGCATAACCTTTAATTAAAATGTCATCAGCTGAAACAGAGAACAATATCATGGTTTTAACTAAATGTTTCAGAAACATCCCAGTTCACAGAATAAAAAAGAATAACTGAAAATATTACCATCAGCATCAGCTAAACGTAGCGCTGAATTTAATAAAACACAGTATGTATGTAGGAGAGCTGTATAGTTCTTGAAAGCAGAGTTACTTTCAGTATTTGGTAATGAGTAAATACTTCTCAGCTTTTAAAATATAACTTATAATTTTTTATTTACAATTCATACCCCATATTTCATTTATTTATTTATTTAATGGTTTACAGGAGTTTTGTATTGAATGTCTTAAGTTGAACTGAAATCTTTATCCAGTAGTTTTGTGGTTTCATTCATTTGCCCATCCCCTAAACTGAAAGGAGACAACACCATTAAAATACTATAGGTTGAAACTCTCTTAACTGGGATTCTCTGGTCCAGCAACATCCATGGTCCGGCACGCATGTTGCAGGACCAGACAGTACCAGTGGAGTGACAAGGACCCCTACAGGGCTGGCAGGGCCAGCAGTGCTGCGAGACCCTGTGCGTAACTGCCTGGCAGGGCTGGGAGCCACAGAAGCAGTAACTCAGTGGGGCAGGGAGCTATAGCCTGTGGCATGCAGCTGCCCAGCAGGTCCCATAACCATGGCACATAGCTGCCCAGAGGGTCCTGGAGCTCTGGCACATGGCTGCCCAGTGGGGCCAGGGCCATAGCAGCAATGGCTGACCAGCAGGGCAGTGGGGCCAGCAAGAGGTGGGGAGTCAGCCGGGAGGCCAAAGGGCCAGACTAGGGAGAGCCAATAGCAGGGGTTCAGAAGTAACCTCCCCTTGTCCAGCAGAATCCCTCATCTGGGACTGGTCAGGTCCCAGGGGTCTGGACCAGAGAGGCCCAACCTGTAGTATCAGTTATAACCAGAAAATATTAGTGAACAACTCCAAGGACCGCTGACCTGTGAATAAGTTCTCTGGAAGTCTTCACTGTCTAAAACAACTTGTTTTGAAGACAAGTAAATCAAATTATTTTAAATACATCTCTGTCACATCATCCAATCACTTATGTGGGGATTCAGCCAATCATTTGAGTGCAGCTGACGTGTGTGTGTTTATGTATCTCTGTGTATTTTCTAGCTAAATATATAACTGAAAACCTTTTTGAAGGGATCTTCAGCATTCTATAAGTAATGAATCAGTTAATATACATTTTTAATTCAATCTGACTTTTAGGACTAAGTAATTATGGGGGCAATTCAGATCTTTTTATAGTTGTCTTTTTGGTCTGTAACAAAACCACTAGGACAAGAGATAAAAAGTTTTAAAGTAGATATTAGATGGCATAATACAAACTTACGAAACTGAGGTTTGTTTTTTAATCTCCCCTCTCTCCCAGAAAATAACACATGCAATTTTCAATTATTAAATCACTGAAAAACCCATCAGTTTCTATTACTAAATCATTAATAGATTTTTCTGCCTCTTCTTTATTTTTCATCTTTACAATATTATTAGTTACCTGTAGAGACACATTGAGTTTCTTGGATTAGTGCCATCCCATTCTGGGCTAATGACAAATTATTCTTCTAACCTATAATGCATATTCCATGAATTCAGAAATGGCAAATATCTCTCCAACACAGTGTTGGTTTTGACACTAGTATTGCATTTGTTTTGTAGATTGTATCATTGTTGACTGTTAAATTGGTTAAAGGACCCCCCCCTTTAGTCAGTTCAGTGGCACTCCAGGAGCAATGGGAGGAGGATACACTACTGGAAAACAGGAAGTATAAAGATATCGGGTACCAAGAAGGAACCCTACAGGTAAAGAAGAGAGCGACCATGAGAGCCCTGTCTGGGGAACAACTAGAAGACTGAGGGAGGAAATCCCCTACTCCTGGGAGAGAGACTGAGGTAAGAAATCTAGTCTGTTGCCTCTATATCTGAAGAGGCCACTATAAACTAAGAGAAATTTTACTCCTTTTTTCCTTGGCTATACCAGTAATGAGAGTGGCTAGATCAGACTAAGACTTGCCCGCTGAGTAAAAGGGTTAGTCGCGGGCTATAATGAGCCACTGAGGCAAGCAATTAGACAGGAAGCTGCTGTTTTACCAAGACAAGGAGAGATAATATTCAACCTACAGCTAGCTAGAAACAGAGGGCCCACTATGTAAAATTAAGAGCTTTGTAGCACAGGATACGAAAGAAGATGAACTTGTGAATCACTGATGATAGTCTGGAGGATGGGAGAGCTGAGTTCTAGTTTTGCTGTGCCTCTGTTGTCTAACCAGTAAATACAAAAGATACTTATACAACAGACATGCTTTGAGGCTCATTTAGTCAATGTTTGCAAAATGCTCTGAAAGTCTTTGCTCGAGATCTTATATAACTGTAGTTACTATTAGCTAGCTATATTGTTGTGACATTCAAAGCATAGGAATATGTGTTCCATCTCAAAAGAGCTTATAAACAGAAAAGACATTACCCCAATAAATACTTAGAAATGAAGTATGGATGGAAACAGCATAAAACACCAACACAAAGTCATTAGGGTGCTGATAGATGCATATCATATTAGTTCTCTATGTTTGTTTAGCCAAAAACTATATTTTAGGGTTTATATTTGTTGTTTTCTGAGTGATACATTATTTGAAAAGGTAATGGTGGCCAAGCTGCTTGGTAATAGTCACCAGAACATAATTAAATTTGACATAATTGTAGTACAGGAGAACAGTAACCCTCACTATAAAAATATTTAACTTGAAAACAGGAACACATAAAAATGAGGACAATTTTAGATGGAAATTAAAAAGAACAAGGATTAAATATCTGCAAACAGTCTGGGGTCTATTTAGAATTACCATAATAGAGGCTCAGACTAAGTTATACGACAAATCAAAAAAAACCATAAGAAGGTCAAAAGAATGCCAGTATGATTTAATAGAATATAATGGAGGCTGTATAAGGCAAAAAGACGTCCTTTAAAATCTGGAATTCAAAATCCAGTGCGTATAATAGGAAGGAGCACAACTGTGAGGAGAGATTAATAAGACTGGGACTTTTCAGTTTAGAAAAAAGGAGGCTAAGGAGGGAATATGACACAGGTCTATAAAATCACGGCTGGTGTGATGAAAGCAAATAAGGAAAAGTTACTCATTTTCCTCTTAACTCAAGAACTAGCACCAAATAAAGTTAGTAGGTAGCAAGTTTAAAACAAACAAAAGGAAGTATTTTGTCACACAATGTACAGTCAACCTGTGGAACTCCTTACTAGAGGATGTTGTAAAAACCAAGACTTTTAACAGGGTTCAAAAAAGAACTAGATAACTTCATAGAGGATAGGTCCATCAATGGCTATGAGCCAGGATGGGCAGTAATGGTGCTCCTAGCCTCTATTTGTTGGATGCAGGGAATGGGCAACAGGGGATGGATCACTTGTTCTGTTCATTCCCTCTGGGGCACCTGGCATTGGTCACTGTCGGAGGATAGGATACTGGGCTAGATGGACCTTTGGTCTTACCCATAATGGCTTTTCTTAACTATGAAGGCTTAGTCTAAAGGCATAATAAGCTAGGCCAAGAAATTATAGAGAACCAACTTGCTAGAGACCAGAATCTAAAACTAAGAATTTTTAAAAGAAGTTCAGAAATAGGAATTCTGCCAAATGTGCAGTGTAACAAGAAGACAAAAAGGTTCTAAAGAAGCTCTTTAGGAAGACACGGCCATTGAAGAGAAGCTAAATTAATTCTTTGTAGTGGTGCTCACTGCAGAGAATGTGAGGGAGATACCCACATCAGAGCTAGTCTTTTGGGGCAACTAATATGAAGTATAATCGCACCCAGAAATGTGAGTAGAAGAGGTTTTTGCAAAAAAAGTGAAACAATAATAAGCCACCAAGACTAGTTGGTATTCATCCAAGGATTCTGATGGAGCTCAAATATGAAATCGCAGAACTACTCATGTGTATCATATGGCTGAATTAAAATGATATGCCAGATAACTGGGAAGTAGCTATGGTAATGTCAGTATTTTAAAAAGGGCTGCAGAGGGGATCCTAGCAATTACACGCCAGAAAGCCTAATATCAGTATATGGGAAATTGATAGAAATTCTAATAAGGAACAGAATGATTAGTCACAAAGATTAAACATTGTTTGTGAAGAATCAACATAGCTTTTGTTAAGGAAAGTTGTGCGTCACCAATCTATTAGAATTTTTTGAGGGAATCAGTAAAAAAGTAGATAAGCGCAATGCAGTCAATGTATTCCACTTGTATTGTGAGTCTTTTGGCAAGGATCCTCATCAAAAGCTCTTGAGGAACATAAACAGTCATTGAATAAGAAGGAGGGTCCTTTCATTCATGAATCAGTAACTGGCTAGCGCATAAGAAACAAATTATGGAAATAACTGGTCAGTTTTCATAACAGAGAGAGGTAAACAGAAGGCTCACCCAAGGATCTATAGTGGGGCCTCTGCTGTTCAATGCATCCATTAATTATATGGAAAAAAGGAATGAACAGCGAAGAGGCAAAGTTTGAAGATAATACAAAACTATTGAATATCAAAGCTGACTTTTAAGGGTTACAGAGGGATCTCTGAAAACTTGATGGCTGTGTAACAAAAGGGCAAATCAAATTCAACAATGATGAATACAAAATAATGCATATTGGAAAAATAATCTCAACTATACCTAAGAAATATCATCAGTCAAGGAAGTGGTGTTGAACTAATCATGGATAGTTCTCTAAAAAATTCAGTTCAATACACAGGGCTGTCAAAAGACCAACAGAATATTAGGAACTGTTAGTAAAGGGATGGAAAATATCATAGAAAATATAATGTCATTATAGAAATCTATGGTGCACCTACACTTTAAGTACTGTGCCCAGTTCTGATTGTCTTATCTCAAAAAAGGCTATAATGGAACTAGAAATGGTTCAGAGTAGGGCACACAAGATGATGAACACTATGAAACAATTTCCATATGGGGAAAAGATAAAAAGATTAGGGCTGTTCATCTTAGAAAAGAAACAAGGGAGCATATAATAGAGGTCTATAAAATACTACACAGTATGGAAAAAATTAATAGAGAAGTGATATTTAAACTTTTTCTAGTACAAAAAGCAGTGGTCACCTCATTTAATTAGCAAGAAGCATATTTAATACAAACAGAAAAAACTTTTTTCATAAAGCTCATAGTTCATCTATGTCATTCAGACTGTGTCTAGACTACATCCCTCTTTCGACAGAGGGATGTAAATTAGACACTTTGAAATTGCAAATGAAGCGGTGATTTAAACATCCCATGCTTCATTTGCATAATCTCATCATGGCACTCTTTTGAAAAAGCGCCATTTCAAAAATAAAACTGCAGTCTAGACGCAGTTCTTTCAAAAATGGCAGGCTTTTTCAAAAGATCCTGTTCTCAAAAAATGAGTTTTACAGGATCTTTCGAAAAAGCCTGCCGTTTTCAAAATAACCGTGTCTAAACCGTGGTTTTACTTTCAAATGGCACTTTTTCAAAAGAGTGGCGAGAAAAGGAAAAATGTGAATTAGAATGTTCAGGTTACAAGAAGCTAGGGCCTTGGACATCCACCTGGCTGATATGACCAGGAAGGCTACCACTCAGGACAAACAGAGCAGTGAGCAAGTTGCCAGAGTTTTGAAAGGGGACCCCATTAGTTTGGAGAGGACCAGTTTAAGATCCCATGTGGGCAGATTAAAATGTTCTCCAACAGGTTTTTGTGTGTTGCCTTTTTGGATATCTGATTTGAGTCCATTAATTCTTTCCCATAGAGACTGTCTAGTTTGGCCAACATACATGGGATGGTCTAGATGGTACTGGGTCCTGTGTGAGGGCAGGGGATTGGACTCAATGACATCTTGAGGTCCCTTCCACTTCTACATGGCAGAGGGGCATTGCTGGCATTTAATAGATCACATTAGTGGATGTGCAATTACATGAGCACACTCTTTTAGAAGTAAAAGAGGATGTTACTTACTTTATCAGAACATTCTTTCTATCTTCTCTATCTTTGTGGAGGGAAATAAATCCTGTCACTTAAAATGTGGATCAACTAATCTTGCCACAACATGCTATATTCTTCTCTGACAAGCATTTTACCAGTTTTGTAGTTTGTAGCCAGGTTAGCAACCAGTGATATGGTAGCAGGATCTTTTCCAATTCAGTTTGAATTTTTAAGGCATGATGTACAGATACCAGGCCTGATAAATGGCAGTACATGCATTAAGCCTTAGACCTCATCTTTGACTATGTTACTAGTTCAAATAGAAGGAACATGCTATTGAAATTTGCAGTATGATTGTAGTGGGGGAAGGCAAAGCCTTTCTTGCCTCACTTGTATTGAACAATACTGTACTTTACAAGAATTTGTTCTCCCCAGCTCCCTCATTTGTATAATACAGTTCCCATTCTCCCAGAAATTCACATGGTTGAGCTGTTGTTCTATAACTGCCTCTGCATCAGGATTAATTGGTTTTGAGTGGAATGGCCATTGGGTCATTGGATTTTCATGATATTCACAGTAAACCAGTATGACCATGTTTAAACAGTATTTGAGTAGAGTATGTAATAGCAGTTTCCTTATTTGTATCTTAGTAACCTTTCTTGTTGAATTTACTATGTAGATATATTGTCTGATATAATTAATACTTGTATTGGAGACTTGAGAGAGCCATACTCTAAATTACTGCAACAACAGCTAGAACTGATGCAACAACAGCTACAATTGTAATTAGCCTTCACATACCATCTTATGTGAACATGACCTGCACTTACTAATAATGAACTTCAATTAGAGTCATTGGGACTGGATCCTTTGATCTCATTTGGTTCAGGATTATCTTAATGTGTATTTTGGAACTGAATATAGCAGTGAGAACAAAAATACCTGATTACCCTGACAGAGATACTGAAAAACTGACTTTACTACATATCTGTAAAGTTGTGGACATAAATTACCTTCTGCCTTTTGGAAATCAATTTATTACTCTTCAGCTGCAGGACTGCAAAGCTGTCTAAAAGATGGCTTACATGGCCAATTGAAGATTTTATTTGCATGTGACAGTCTTCTAATTGGCTATTTCTGATGCAGCCTATCATACACAAGCACTTTGGAGCAATACTGGTGTATCACTTTAATTCCCAGCAGCTGGGATATTGCAGCCAAGTTCAAATTATACCAGCCTCAATATGCTGGTGGTGGAACTGGTCCCCAGACAGACCAAGATTTGGAAGGTTCATAAAAGTGATGTAAAGACATCTAGCTTCACTCTTTGGGGTTTTAAATCAAGACAAGTGAGAAGAACAGAATGAGGACAATAGACTTCAAAAAGCAGATTTTATCAGACCCTGAGAACTTCCAGGTAAAGGCACATGGAAAGAAAATCTAAGCTAATGGAGTTCAGGACAATTGCAGTTTCTCAAGGAGACAGTATTTTGGGTCAACAAAGTAATGCAATTGCAAAAAGAGTCACATTCTGTGATTTATGATAAGGTTTGTGATATGTTAGATATTGAAGTAACTATCCCACTCCAGTTAACATTGCAAGGCCTCAGCTAGAATACCATGTTCAATTCTGGGTGCCAGCTTTTAGGAAAGATATGGCTAACGTGGGGGGAGTCCAGAGCTATAAAAATGATAAAAAGGTTTAGAAAATCTAACCTATGAGGAAAGGTTTAAAAATTTGGGCAAGTTGAATCTTGAGAAAACAGGACTGAGTGGTGGGAAATAGATAAGTCTTCAACTACAGTAACACCTATTACATGGAGGATGGTAATCTATAGTTTTCTTTGTCCACTGAAGGTAGGACAAAAAATAGTGGGCTTAATCTGCAGCAGGAGAGATTTAGGTTAGATTTTAGGAAAATCTTTTTAATTATAAGGGTATTTAAGTCTGAATATAGGCATCCAAGGGACATTGTAGAAGCCCTATAACAGGAAGTTTTTAAGTACAAGTTGGACAAACACGTATCAAGAATAGGCTAAGTTTACTTGATTCTGCCTCACTGCAGACACTGGACTTGCTAACCTTTCATTAGAGACGTGACATACCCATAGCCTATATTAAAGCAACAAAAACTGTAACCTTCACAGCATTTCTGATTCCATAAGTTCTAGCCCTCAGTGTCTTAAGACTTTCTTGCTTGGTTCTACAATGAAGTCATGTATTCATAGAATCTTATTCTCTTAATTTAGGTATGACCATGAAATCACAAAACCAACTTGACTAAATTCTTCCCTTGGATGCATGTGCATATCTGTCTTTGTTTCAAATGGAAATTGTTCTCTGCAGGGTTGAAAGGAGAAATCAGCTATGTGATTTAAAATCTGTTGAAACACAAAGGATTTGTGGAAAAAGTCTTTTACTCCAATGTATCTGACAGCCTTTGTGCCTGTGAAAGTATCTATTTAACTTCAAAATTACAAAAGACAAAAAGACAAATAAAACAATGGTGTTCTTAGACGTTCTTACCTGAGCTATATGTGATACATTTTTAGATTGAAATACCTTTGACACAAGTGGCAACTATAAAATTTCCAATTTCTCCTAAGAGGGAAACTGAATTTGGGAAAAATTACACAGTAATTACATAAATTCTCTGTTCATTAAAATGGAGTGCCCCCTTTGCCCAGTGCAGAGTTAACACAACTTGTTAAAGATTCATTGAAATTCCTTCCTGAGTCAAATGATCACAATCAGGGACTCCAAACCCTTGAGAAGGGCAGAACAAATAATAAGTCTATAGCCCCAAGCCTCCTGATTGGAGTAAATAATAACAGTTTGGGGACTCTGATCCCCTGGGTGGGGCAGAACAAACACGTGTTATATATCAAGAGTCCCTGGAAGCCACACTTAGTGACAAGGTGGGGCACTGAGGAGCAAATCCTGAGCCCACCCTAGTCTCTGACCCAGGAACTATGGGTATGTCTACACTGAGGCACTATTTTGGGATACTACTGGTATTCCAAAATAGCTATTCCCTGTCTTTGAAACGAGCCTGTTATTTTGAAATATAACAGGCTCGCTATTCTGATGTCCCTGTAGACTTTGTTCCATGAGGATTAAGGGATGTTTTGGAATAGTGGCTTATTTCAAAATTGGGCGCTGTGTAGACAACACCAAATTACGAACTAAGCTATTTCAAAATTAACTCAAATAAGTTACACAATTTGCTTAACTCAAATTGTGTAGGTTATTTCGAGTGAAGGGTGCAGTGTAGATGCACCCCATAGAGCCAGTAAGCTCCCTGTTAAGGGTTTGAGCCTTGGCTTCTAGAACATACCCTGAGTCACTTACCACCATAAAAACTCTCTGTCATCTCTTTGGCTGGCAGTTGCTCAGTCAGTGTCTGTGATCAGCTGCTCCTTTGCAGCATAGTCAGGGTTCACAGCCTGGAGGGTCATTCATTCCATTCTAGAATCCTGTAACCTACATTACCAGTTGCCCAATGAGGGGTTAACACACTCCATCACACACTCTCCCCATCAAGATAGGACCCAATGATGCTTCTCCCTCATCTTCCTCTCCTCCCACTCTGTAAAAGAAGTTAGCATTTGCATAGACTTGGCCTGGGTATTGAAGTACCTTGAATTCATAGAGCTGGAAGGAGAGGTACCATCTCATAATCTTGGTGTTAGTATCCTTCATGCAGTGGATCCGTCAAAGGGGCACATGATCCATGAAGCATCGGAAAATAATGTAGGGATTCATTGGCCCATTTCACTGCAAGAGTGGCCAAACTGCTATTATTTGCCCCAATATAGGAGGTTTGTGCCTCTTTTCTACTGTTGAGTATCTCCTTACCCAGAGAAATAACTTCCTACACAGGTAGACTATTTGATGTTCTTCCCTTCCTGAACCAGGGATAGCACTTAGGATCGGAGTCCCATCTCTGAGATATCAGTCTAGAACATAAATTACTTCAAGATGTCTGGGTGTAATAGTGCTATTTTTTTACTCAACCAGTCCTTCAGGGTTTGGAAAGTGTGTTTGAAGTCCATGGACAACTTTACTCTGTTTGCAATCCATGGACAACTTTACCCTCTTGGGCTGTGTGTTTTTCATCAGGTCTGCAAGGGCCTCTATGAAGGTTGGTGACTTCAAGCATAGAGTGACTATCTATAATAACCAGCCAGGTAGTCAGAGTCCATAGCATCAGCAGTCTGGAGGATTGACACTTCTTCTGCAGAAGCCAGCAGCACATTTCCTTCCCCTTCCCCAAACAGCCCTGACTAAGCTGAGCCACCTCCTTTAATCTGTCCGTTCCACCTGGAGCATATACAGAAGTGGCAATGGGGCATGGTTCCTGGGCCCATAGTGCTTGGTGAACCCTCATTGGCTCAGTATTGATTTGGTACAGCCTATCACAGTACATTAAAAATAACTTGCAAAAGTGGAAAAGGAGGAAGGACAGCTCTTTTAGTATTAGAACTGAAGATGTAAAATGTTGTTTTAATTTCCCTGTAATACTTTGTGTAACAACAGTAGTATGTCATCAGAATGAGTTTATGAAGTAGAAAATCTACATTCCTAGTATTTTGATTCCCTAAAACTTTCCTCTTGCATTTGATCTCTGCATTGCTGCTTATGAATTGTAACAAACTTCAACCTTGGCAATTCCAAAGCAATGCATGGCATAGCCAGCGCAACTCCCACTAACTTTCTGCTTTTTCAAGGCCATCTTAATAAACTCCTCCATTTGTAGGTGCACATAAATTCTTGTACTCATTAGGACCTAATTTTATCCCTCTGCTTGGAAAAATAGTGGAATTGGGAGGGCAAGGAATTAATTTAGTTTTAGCCAGGAATAAATAATGTCCATATACTAAGGTCATCAGATGGGTGGGCTTATTTGACTGTCAAAACTGAAAATGGAAACATACATCATTTAAAAAAGATGAATTATTATGATGGGGTTAGACCAATGACAGGATGCTCTTGTCTTAACTTTCTCCCTCTTTCTACATTTTTGAAACATAGTTTGGCTCTCTCTGTGGTTATTTGGCTATTTGTTTGCTTAAGCAAGATGATCAGATTCATAGAAATTCCCCAGTTATTAATGTTCAGTCAACTGCATACCTAAGAAGTCATTGGGGTGAAGTTGATATAATGATTCTGTGGCAGCAGGAATGAGGGAGTGGAAGTTCTTCAGCCCCAAGTAGGAAGATGTAGCCTTCTCTCCTCATCAGGTCTGTGACCTGTAGGTGACAAATATTCTGGTGAATAGAGTCCTAAACAATTAAATATTCCTAAAGATATGTCTGTACTGGCATTTTTGGTGTACAACTTAGGTTGCTCACTGGTGTGAAAAGACATACATCTTTACGTGACATAAGTTACACTGACAGAAGCACCAGTGTGGACAGTGCTATGTCAGTGATTCACACCCTGCCAACATCGCTAATGTTGCTAATTGAAGGTGGTCTAATTATGTCAATGGGTGAGCTTTCTCATATCAGCATAAAGCAGAATTGGTACAGTTGTGCCATTGTAAGGACTCTCGCATAGGCATAGCCTTAATGTTATCTCACTCTACACAAATAGGCATTAGATGAAATTAACATGTCTCTCAGAACTGTTGATCTTGAATAAACAAAATAAAGCATTTGGAATACTGACTACATACCCAGGGTTTTGTGACGTTTAAGTGAGAAATGACCCGCTTGTCTTTTGGTTTCTGAGACTTTGGGGAACATTTAGGTCATATTTTCAAGTTTTTCCCCCACAATCATGAGGGTTAGAAACTTACCTTTATTTTTTAAGAAAGCTGAAATTCTCAATGACATGATTTCTGCAGGTAGGGCTTCAAGAAACATGCCAAATATTTTGGTACTCTTGATGGAATCATGAGAGCTGGTCACATTGCATCTATGTTGCACCCCAGTTCAGGGGCAGACATGTTGGATCACACTGACGAATGATACCCCAGGGGCTTGTAGAGAGATGGGAAGGCAGCAGGCTGAGTTCCTCAGACCTTACCTTTTCCCCCTTTCCAGGACACCTAGAGATCCTGACTTGGCAGAAAGCAGTATAGGGGAGGAGGAGATATTTCGCTGCCTGGAAGCCAGAGTTGATTATCCACGTAGCCCTCCAGGCATGCCACAACTATTCGTCCGTGGTTGCTGCCCTTCCCTCCCTGCTTATAGTGTGAACTGCATTTCCAAGATGCTGTGGGTTGGGCCAGTTGTCAGTTCTGGGGATCAGGAGAGAATTTTTTTCTTGGTTACAAAATGTTTTGTGTTTTGTTTTGTTTCTCCTCATCTTCCCAGCAGGCCCAGCTTCAGCTTAATAAGGAGAAAGGACAGATTTTAGAAACATGTACATTTTTAAGTGGAGTTTCTAATTTCATTGCAATTTATGGCTGGTGGCCAGTACTAAGGACAAACTCAAGAGAACCTACTCCCAGAGATCAATATGGGAGATAATGGTGAATCTTACTAGCCTGGAGGGAAGAAAGGAAGACCTTAAGTCTTTGCAGACTGACGTAACCTTTATACCTATCCTCATTCCGTTTTGTGAGAGGAGAGGGAGAAATTTCAGGGATGATCGGAATCTTAGAGATTATGCTGATGGGGCCATCCTTGAATATTGGTTATTTGTCATGATGCCATTAAACACCACCCTAGACTCAAGTAAGTGTCTAGTGTTTTGAAGAGAGGTTTGCTTTTAAAGGTTAACAGTGTTGCAGATTTTCACTTTGAAACCTCTATTCTCTCCTGTCTGTCCTCATCAGTGGACTATTTTGTTCTGGTACTATCTGTGTCTGCAACAAATTAAGGCAACAGTTCCTATTAATGATTGACAGACATTTGCCAGAGTATGCGAAGGAACAAAAAAGTCAGAAAGAACCAATAGAAAGAAGAGGGCTTTGTGGTATTTGCTGTGAACACAAGATTGGATTCTAAACACATTTTGAACAAGAAATGAACAATGATCTTTTGCTTCATTTCAGTTCTGAAATATCAAATCTTATATTAGCAAGATATGTAAGTTAAAATTCTCAAACTTTTTAAATTAAATAAAGCAGGTGCTTGTGAAAAACAAGATGTGCTTATTTATTTCTAAAAATCATTTTTATTAAATATTAAGCAGTATACCATATTTCAATCAGTCCTGCCATGAAGAAATTCTTCCCTTTATAGATAACTCTTTTATTAAAATCTCCCACAGAAATATCATTCCCATGCCAATGCAGAGATACTGAAAGAACAGTTTTTCCTTTGTGAATTTCGGAGTTCTTATAAACTGAGTTGTTCACAAAAATATTTACAAGAAGGATTTGACCTAACTACGCAAATCATGTTAAACTTAGCTTATCACTGGAGCTGAATTTTGTATTTCTACTTACACTTTCTAATTATAATTTTTATATTACAAAGAATGTTCACATAGTAATGTATGGTTTGCAAAAGTTGGCTGAGGTCAGAACAGTAAAGTAGCATTTTGGTAAACTCTATTGAAATAATTGAAAATCTACATAGAAATAAATTATCACAATGTAAACAATACCAAAGACATTTTTTAAATAAAAAATCAGTTATGTACTCTAATGTATTATATATGAGTTGTTTTTCTTTTCTAGAGAATTAGAGAGAGAGATAATTTTGGCCAATGTGAAAGTTCTGGATCTAATTCTCTTTTTGACTTTATGGCCAGGATGAAATGCAATCTTGTTTTAATATTGGATACATGACCTATAGCTTGAATATATCCTACACTTACAAAGGGATGAATTTATTAATATGACAGTATTTTTTCCCCTGTCTTTAAACTTTGTTACTAAATGTAACAATTTTGTTATTTGCTGTTTTTGGCTATTACTCAATAGTACAATTTAGAGCAGGGCTACTCAACATGCGGTCCATTTGTTTGAGGCCCGTCGTGTGGTTTGGGTTTACATGGGGATCAAAACACGGCCCACAGGTGGGATCCTTTGAACATGGCCTCCACTGGGAATATGCTCCAAAATGACGAGGCATCTCCCAGGTGGGGAGCATTGAATGACGCAAGTAGATGGGATGGCTGGAACAGATGAGTACATGGTGTCGGCGTTTCTAGCCCCCAGGGACGAGGTGCCAGGAGCACTGGGGCATTGTGGGAGGTATTTTGTTTTTATGCCTGTCAGTATGAAAGAAACTATTTGCATATCTGGATATATTTGCATTATATATTTGCATGTATATGCGACCACACTTAAGTTGTGGCCCTCAGCATGTGGCCTGTGGCTTCCAAAATGTATTATTGTGGCTTCCACATGTATTATTGTGGCCCCAGGGGCTTCCAGAATTGAGTAGTCCTGATTTAGAGCAATCACTGTAGAAAAAAGCCAACATTTGGCAACAAATGCAACACACAACAGTCATTTTCTGTTATATCTATAAAGGAAAACTGTGTCATGTTACATACTATAGTGGTGAAACTATTATCAAATGCTGTTGTTGTTTTTTTCAAGGCAATTACAGGAAATCTGTTTTGAAGCAGAATTTGTGCAGCCTTAATTTGGGCTAATTTTGTCTTAGTTAAAGGAAGTTGCCTTAATATTTGCAGTATGTCTTATAATATTTTGGGAGAATATTGAAAATTGTGAACTTACTGGCTTATCTAAAACAATTTATAAGTATGTCCCTGTATCTGTACAACTTTCACTAGCATTAAGCCTTCTCAATCTCAATTGGACTGTTCCAGGGACCAAAACAAAAACAGCTATTGCTGATTTTGAACTGTAACTGTAACTGCTCTGTACCTACAATATTTGCAGTCTTTCTCCTTTCTTGCTAGCTCTAGTAAAACTTGTCAGGTATCTGAGGGCACATCTACACAGCAGGGCTAAGGCTGAAATAAGCTACACAACTTGAGCTATGTCAATCACGTAGCTTAAATCAAAATAGCTTATTTTGGCTTTTGGTGCCATCTACAGAGCAGGAAGTCTGAGAAACTCTTCCTCCAACTTCTCTTATTCCTCGTAAAATGAGGGTTACAGGAGTCAGAATAAGATGTCCTCCAGCTCATCATTATTTCGACATTATATCGAAATAATTTCTTGTTGTGTATATGCGGACTATGTTATTGGGACCCACCAGAGCTAGTGCTAGAAGACGTCGCTGTTGAAGTGCCCTGTGTTGCTTGCCTCAGAGATGCAGTATGCCAAGCATACTACTGGTACCCTAGGAGACTGGGTTACAGAATAAATTCAATAATTACATAACTTTATTAGCACTCTTGGGAAATTTGACTTTTATTGCGACTAGAAAGACTTTTGATTTCACAAAGGCTTCTAATAATAAAGGTACACTCCATCTTGTGATTTGAAAACACTCAGAGCTAAAGTACTTAATCCTCATTGTTTTAAAACTGACCAGACTAATTTTGTAATGCAATTCCCCAGTGTGATTATTGGAAAGAATTCATAAAAAGTTATGCTATCTAATCATAAGTAAATTGAACACTGAGTACTATAGCATTTAATAGAAAATGTCTAACAAGACTTTTGTTTTGGCATTAAGTAACTTTTAAATTAAATGATTGTCTAACAACATAAGATTTTTTTTGTGCACACTGATTTGTGTGGGGTTTGGTTCAAGGATATCAGAATGCTTTCATGGCTATATTATTTTTTTCCCCATCTGACTAGGGTGAATTAGGACAAATTGTATTTACTTATTATATATTTTCTACTTTTATGGCACATCATAATGTGGCTGAAGTGCTTTTAAAAGTGTAAAATTTAAAGGTTTATTAAAGATTCTTCCCATTCCTCCTTCAACATTAGGCACTGAAGTGTAAAAAATATAGCTGTAAAACCATGTCCATAGAATCATATTTAGGTGCCTGAATAAATGGCTTGATTTTCAGAAATGCTGAATACCATTAATTTTAATCAGAACAGTGTAGCAGATTTTGTTAGTCCTAAGAGACCAAAAGTTCATTTATTCTTAAGCATTTGGAATTTTTCATTCATTTTACAGACTATTAATCTAAGAAATGGTAAATCATATAAAAATATTTCCCAATCAAATTATGTAGACATTAGCACTTTTCAAAAAACAAAGCTTACGTACTATCAAGTTTCCTTCTGAGCCTGAAACTTATATTGTGATTGCAAACATTTGCATGTTTTTACACCTGTAATTAAATAACCCATCAAAGGAGAAAGAAGCTTTGTAGAATGCAAATGAAAAACTTTAAAAGAAAAGTGTTAATTTCAAAGCAAATGATCAGTATGTGTGATGTTCAGATGTCTAAATAAATTCTACACTCTCTGGCAGCAAAGGTAATCTCACGTGGGTAGTGACACTGTCATTTTATTTTCTGTAAGAAGAAGCAAAAGGAAAGGATTCCAGGAAAAATCCTTCATCTCTGGGCTGTTTGGTTTCTAACAGGGCAGAATAATTGAATGAGAAGATGGCGCTTACCAAACTAGCAGATTACATCTCTGTTACAATTCCAAATTATAGATTGTGACTCACTTGCACATATATTTTACCTGATTTAACTTCTCAATAACTCTCACTTCCTTTACATAGCTAAGAAACCTTTAGTTATTTACTATAGAATTAGCGCCTAGCATTGTCTTTGATCTAGCATACCAATTGATTTGGGGTAAGTGACTAGTCTCTTGGGACTGGAAGCAACCTCCATGTGATGTGGTCTTTGGTATAAGTCACCACTTACCACTAAAACCAGTTTGTCTTGGCAGCATGACAGACTGGAGAATTTAAGGGGACTGTCTGTGACTAAGTTGTAAGACTGCTAATAGTGAATCACATGTGGTATTGGCTTGGTGAAATCTAATTTAGAAAACACCAGTCCTGTTTCTGACCATCTGCCTTGAGAAAGGCACTCACAGTTGACATGTAGACATGTACTACCTCACACTCCTTGTCTCTCTGAGAAGATGTGAGGCTGCCCCAGATCATTGTGATACCCTGGTAAGACCTAGTAGACACCCTTTCCACATGTATTGTCCACCACTCACTCACAAAGCTACCATCTCATGAACAAATTTCAGTTTCTTCACTGCCACTTTCATTCTATGTCTACATATGTGTGCATCCTCAGGTTCTTTTTCAGAAATCTAATGAGGTTCAACAAGGACAAGTGCAGAGTCCCAAGCATTGTTACAGGCTGGAAACCAGCTAAGTATCAGTTCAGCAAAAAAGGACTTGGGGATTACAGTGGATGAGAAGCTGGATATGAGTCAGCAGTGTGCCCTTGTAGTCAAGAAGGGTAATGGCATTTTAGGGTGCATTAGGAGGATCATTTCCAGCAGATCTAGAGAAGTCATTATTCCCCTTTATTCGGCACTAGCAAGGCCACATCTGGAGTATTGCATCCAGTTCTGGGACTCCCACTATAGAAAGGATGTGGATGCACTGGAGAGGGTCCAGTGGAGGGAACCAAAATGATTAGGGAGCTGGAGCACATGAGCTTTGAGGAGAGGCTGAGGGATTTGGGCTTAATTTTTTCTTCAGAAGAAAAGAGTGAGGGGGGGATTGGATAGCAGCCTTCAGCATCCTGAAGGGAGGTTCCAAAGAGGATGGAGAGAGTCTATTCTCAGTAGTGACAGTGGGGGGAGGTCTAGGTTGGATATTAGGAAAAACTATTTCACTAGGAGGGTGGTGAAGCACTGGAATGGGTTACCTAGGGAGGTGGTGGAATCTGCAACCCTAGAGGTTTTTAAGTCCTGGCTTGACAAAGTCCTGCCTGGGATGATATAGTTAGGGTTGGTCCTTCTTTGGGCAGTGGGCTGGACTCAATGACTTCCTACGATCGCTTCCAGCACTATGATTCTATGATTCTATGTACTGCTAGTATGTATACCCACAGGCCCACATAAAATGTCCGCATATGTTATGCTGGGTATGGGTACACACTGTGTACACAACTGTACTTATATCCACACTGCCCCTTTCAGTACACAATGTTAGCACAACCATTTCAGGGATGGTATCTTAGAGTTTTGTGCATCACAGGAGACATTCTAGGCACTGCCTTGCTGCATGTTCCTGGTACTGTATGCCTGCTCCACACATTTGGTGATGGCAGCTCCCATTCATCTCTTCTGACAAATTTCATGGAAGATATGGAGCAAATCCATTATAATATAGTTGTAGTTTTGCTCCTGGTACAAATGTTCATGAGATATAGAATCAAATGCTCAACAGAATAGATCCAGAAATATTTGAAGACAGCTTCTTAAGTGGGTAAATGAAAATGCATTGGGGTCCCATGAACAGATATGTTGGATGCCAGGATTTCAACAATGTGCCCATGAAAGGACCACCACTTCTGGTCCTGAGAAGCTAGATCTATATTGTGGGAACACATCATCTTGAAAACCTGGATAACCACCAATATCTGCAGAACTTTTGAATGAGGAAACAAATCTCTTGTAGAGTTGTGTGAAGAGCTTGTACCAACCATTAAACACCAAACCACTTGTTTTCAAAAACACATACTAGTACAGAAGTGGATGTCTATTGTCCTTTGGAAGCTGGCAACACTCAACAGCTACATGTCCATTAACAACCATGTTAAGATTGGGAGCTCAGCTATTAGAGTGATGGTTGTACAGGTATTAATACTGTCATCTACCCATTGTAGTTGTCATGACCCAAGTTCCTGAAATTATAGCTGAATTTCAGAAGATGGGGTTTCCAAACCATGCAGGGGCTATCAGTGGACACAGAATACCCATTATTTTGCCCCTTGAAATGAGAAAATGAATGTGGGAAGCAAAAAAGGTTCTTATTCACTCGTTCTCCAAGGTTCAATGTACAGTGTGTCAGTTCATGAACAACAATGCTGGATACACAAGAAAGATTCATGATGTGCAATGGCTGTCAAAAAAGCAAACGCAGTGTTGGGAATCATTAAGAAAGGGATAGAAAGTTTGTCTTATTGCCTCTCTATAAATCTATGGTATGCCCACATCTTGAATACAGCATGCAGATATCATTGCCTCATCTAAGAAAACGATCTATTGGAATTAGAAAACGTTCAGAAAAGGATAACAAAAATGATTAAAGGTATGCAAGGTTCCCTGAAGGCTGTGTGGCCATGTGGCTGTGCAACTGTTTAATGAGTCCCACCCAGAGACTGAGAGTTCTCATGCAGGGAGCTCAGCTGATGGGCTGAGGGAGGGGTCCTCTTGTTGAGCAGCAGCAGCAGCTGCCTGCTGCAAATGGAGGAGTTCAGAGAGCAGGTAGGAAGGGGAGAGAAGGAGGGAGTAACTGGCTGAGGGGAAAGTTGTAGGGTATGAGATTTTGGAGAGATGATGAGGAGGGAAGAAGTGGCTGCTGGGAGCCAGAGGAGAAGGGAGTTTAGGGAATCTCATCTCCTAACTGGGCATCCTGGAGAGGAAAGGAAAAAGAGGCAGAGTTAGAGGCAGAAACCCAGCACTCTCCTCAAACCTCCTGGGCTGGAAAGGTGGGTGGGGGAAAGTAAACTGCACAGTGTGGGTGGGTGCTGGCATTGGGATGAGGTAGTGGTAGATAATTTGTTTGTGCTGTGTCCTGGGATGAGACGGGAGTGGACTGGTGGAGAATTTGTTTATCTTGTGTCCTGTCTTGACTCCCAGCTAGGTTGCTGATGCCTGCAAGTCTGAGAAGCAGGATATTATCTCAGTCCCCTAGCTGGAATGTGGGGAGCAGATTGCATGGAGTAGGTGAGGGGAAAAAGAGGGTGGTGGGTGCTGGCATCAGTTCAGTTTGGTGGAGGGGAGAAGTTTGTTTGCGATGTCCTGACTCATTTGCTGCAGTCCTGATGAGACAGTGAGACTCTTTCTGTCACACTGGGTTGGAGGAGGGGAAACAGGGTGTATGGTGTATGTGTGTGCGTCAGGACAGCTACATGTTTACATTTCAAACAACATTTGGTGTTAATGGCTTAAGGTAAGAAAGAAAACAATTATATTAACAGAATTTTTGGAGTGTTATACATATCTAAGACTGATCTTTATTATTTTTTTAAATCTTGTGTTACTACTAACATGGTAAATGTTACTAATAATACATGATCAATTTTATTGCATTAAGGCCAGATCTTCGCTATGTGGTAGAGTTCTGGCTCTTATGAGTCAGAAGCATCAAGTACTAGGTGTGATGCTAGTTGTTTTGTATGATAAAATCTTATTTGCGAGCTCTTTGAAACATGGGTCTGTGTACGAACCCTGAAACCATGTGTTAATTTGCTCTGGGGCTTCTACTCTTTCAGCTGATGACACCCACAAGATGAAAGTTTCAAACCAGGAGAACTTTTGTTTATTTGTACATGTCTCTGTTTCACTTGTAGCTCTGTTTCACTTGTTGTATAGCATGGATCCTAAACATTTCCCAGGGAAATATATATATTGTTTGTTTTGGTGGTACATGTCCATAAAATACCTCAATATTGGTGTTTCACATCAGAAATTTCAATATGCCCTAAAGAAAATTCAACTGGCCCAAGGATTGAAAATGTTATCAGGAACACTAATTCTTATGGGTAGGCACTTGGATCTATGTTTAGGGTTCCTTTATATAGGCCTCTTGGAGCAAGGTTAAAGTTGCTATGGGTAAGCCTCTTGAAGCTAGGGTTAGGGTTCCAGTAGGCAGGACTCCCTGCACTAGGTTTAGGATTCCTATGGCTAGGGGTCCCTGTCCCATTATTAAGGTTCCTATAAGTAGGGCTCCCCCCCCCCCAGGGTCAGGGTTTCTATGGGTGGGTCACTTGGAGCTAGGGTTAGAGTTCCTATAGGTAGGACTCCCTACCCTAGGATAAGGGTTCATATAAGCAGGAGTCCAAGCCAATGGGTTAGTGTTTGTATGGATAGGGCTCCCCACCTAAGGTTAAGGTTCCTCAGGGTAGGCCACTTGAAGCTATGGTTAGGGTTCTGAATGGGAGGGCTCTGCACCCTAGGTTTTTGGTTCCAATGGGTAGACCTCCCAGTGCTAGGTTTAGGGTTCCAATAGATAGGGCTGCATCCCCTATGGTTAGTGTTAGAGTTAGGGTTAAGGTTCCTATAGGTAGGCCGCTTGGAGCTAGGATTAGGGTTCCACTGGGTAGGGCTCCACACACTGGGGTTAGGGTTCCCATTGGTAGGCCAGTTGGAGCTAGGTTTTAGATTCCTAAGGGTAGGCCACTTGGAGCTTGGAATAGGGGTTCTTATGGATAGGGCTCTTGGAGCCAGGATTAAGGGTTCCTGTAGGTAGGCCACTTGGAACTAGGATTAGGCTTCCAGTGGGTAGGCCATTGAGAACAAGGTTAAGGGTTCCTACTGATATGGCTTACCACCCTAGAGTTAGCTTATATCCTTGGACCTAGTGTTAGGGTTCCGATAGGTACACTGTTTGGAACTAGGTTTCCTATGGGTAGGCCATGTGGGGCTAGGATTAGGGTTACTACAGGGTAGGCCACTTGGGGCTAGGTTTAGGGTCCTTGTGGATATGGCGCCCCACCCTAGAGTTAGGGTTCTTATAGGTAGGTTGCTTGGAGCTAGGATTAGGATGCCTATGGATAGGGCGCCCTGACCTAGGGGTAAGGTGCCCATGAGTAGGCCACCTGGAGTTGTGTTTACAGTTCCTATTGGTGGGCCTGTTGGAGTTAGGGTTAGGGTTCCTATGGGTAGGCCACTTGGAGCTAGGCTTAGGATTCCTATGGGTTGGGCTTCTTAACCTATGTTTAGGGTTCCTGTAGGTAGTGGTCTGCACCCTAGTGCTAGGATTCCTATAGGTGGGGCTTCCCACCCTAGGGTTAAGGTTCCTATGGGTAGGTCACTTGAAGCTAGGGTTAAGGTTCCTATGGGTGGAGCTCCTCACCCTAGGGTTAGAAAATGTTAAAGGGAACATTGGAGGTATGGAATGGCTGCTATATGAGAAGAAATTAGTAAGACTGTACTTTTCAGCTTGGAAATGTTTGCAAAGCTTATACAGGGTTTTTTTAATCCCTAAGATTAAAAAGACTTGGGCTTTTCATCTTAGAAAAAGAGGAGACTCAGGCTATGTCTACACTACAGAGTTTTTTCAGAAAACCAGCCATTTTTCCAAAAAAAACCTTCACTTACGTCCACACTGCAATTGTGTTCTTTCAAAAAAAATTGAAAGAACAGAAGGGTTTTTCAGACATTGATAAATCTCTTTCTACGAGGAAGAAGCCTTTTTCTGAAAGAGGTCTTTCAGAAAAAGGCGTGTGTGGACGGGGAAGAGGGAGTTCTTTCAAAAGAAGAGGAAAGGGGAAAAAGCACAGGTGCCCTTGGTGGCCACTCCATCCATAGTAATCACAGCTTAAATGCGAGATAGCATCCATTCAGTGTGAACGCTATCTTCTGAAAAAACAGATCACTTTTTCGATGCGCTTTGGCAGTGTGGATGCACTCTTTCAGAAGAAGTTTTTTTGGAAGATCTCTTCTGGAAAAGCTTCTTCCGAAAGAAGCCTGCAGTCTAGAAGTAGCCTAACAGGGGATATGATATAGGTCTGTAAAATCATGACTGGTGTGGAAAAAAGTGAATAAGGAAAAGTTATTTACTTATTCCCACAATATAAGAACTAGGGGTCACCAAATTAAATTAATAGGCAGCAAGTTTAAAACAAACAAAAGGAAGTTTTTCTTCACTCAGCACACAGTCAACCTGTGGAACTCCTTGCCAGAGGATGTTGTGAAGACTAGGACTTTAACAGGGTTCAAAAAAGAGCTAGATAGATTCATGGAGGTTAGGTTCATCAACAGCTATTAGCCAGGATGGGTATGAATGGTGTCCCTAGCCTTTGTTTGTCTGGAAATGGATGACAGGAGAGGGATCACGCCATGATTACCTGTTGTGTTCCCTCCCTCTGTGGCATCTGGTATTGGCAACTGTCAGCAGATAATATACTGGGCTAGATGGAGCTTTGGTCTGACCCAGTATGGCTGTTCTTATGTCCAGGCTTCACAATGCAAGTGTATTTTCTTTCTTGAACTTTCATATTGACACTGCAAAGCTGTAACCTTCCTAGTGATAAGGCACACAGAATTGTTTGTGCAACCACCAAAGTGTGGCTTTCACTCACCTCTTCTTCTACATAGTGTCTCAATATTGGAAGACACCAGGGATTGGAACAATAATAAACATTTGAAATGGTCACAGAGAGAATGGACAACTCTGATGTTCCTCAGAGAACCAAAGTTTTCCCTTTCCCTTCCCAGACCTTTGTGGGTCTGTGTCTAATCCAGCAACCACTTCAATATCCTTCCCCATGGTTCCTGTTCCTAAGGGGAATTTAGGATGGGATAGGGATGCTTTTGGGACTTTGAACAACCATTAAACTATTCTTTCTCCACTGGTGTCCCTCCGTCCCTTCCTCGCTAGTTCACACAGCTGAGGGATTATTTCTGCCAAAGTACTTGAAAAAAATGTCCAGATACAAGCTCACAGTGACTGTATCTTAATAATCTTTGTGATACCTTCTGCTGCTGCATGCATAACAGTGGTTTATGGGATTTCAATAAAATAATTGCTTTATAGCAATATGTTGCTCAGGGACAATATGACAGTGGAAGGTGGAGTGGTAGCTGGTTTCAGGTATGTATCATGAGAGCAAGATGGGATGTTTCCAGGAGGTGGGGCGAGAATAGACATTATAAATAATACATTATAAATAATGCAAGCCTTATGTTCTGGTAACTGCAGTGATTCTTGGTCATCTCAGGGTTAGATTCCTCATCTGGCTCCATTGGGTTGATGTGCAGAATCACATGTGCCTCTTCCTGTGGGCCTCCCAGGGCTTCCTTGGTGCCCTGCCCCCAGTCAGCATCCCATGATATTATGGATCTAATGGAGTTGAGGAAGGACTCCAGAGGCACTTCAGGGTCTGTATTTACTGCACCCACTGCAGTTCATCGTAGTATGGACAGAGTGAGGTTCTGTCCCAGAGTGGCTATTCTGAATTAATCATCCTCTTGTATGGCGCATCAGGAGCTTCATGTGCACCTGACACTGAAAAAGAGTCTGGTGAATGCCAGCCTCATTCTGCCTTTGTGAAATCTCCTAGTAGAGATGTATGTTCCTGCCACTCTGGGCAAAGTCATGGATGACAGTGAACTCTGACCATGCATTGATGAGCACATACATGTATATAAGAGATAAGACGGCAGGTCCTAGAACATGATCCATTATAACAGAATTCTAATGAATTGTTCAGAAGTGCTCAGAACATGTCATGTGACATTGGTTGCCAGGGACCTTTATATGTTTGGGTAAGGTTAGGCAGAAAAAATATTCATTAAAAGAATGACCCTGGAGAACTGTTGATACTCATACCCTCATATACAATCCTTACCCCATCCACATTTCATTACAGAAGGAGGGTGCAGGGCCATCCCACAATGAAGCTGTATATATATCCATGTTTCTCATGAATGCTATATTACTTGCTATGTGCTCTCCTTCAGGAACATAATTCAAGTTTCAGAAGCACACAGAGTTATGGCGCAACAATGAACATGTAATCTTGTACAGCTGCAAGTGCAGGCATAACATTAGTTGTGTAGGGGAGCAGTAGGCTGATGGCCTATAACCTCCTCTTACAGCTATTAAAGGGTGCGTCTACACTACATCATTATTTAGAGATAACTAGCGTTATTTCAAAATAACAATGCGTCTACACAGCCATTCCACTATTTCAAACTAATTTCGAAATAACAGATGGCTTATTCCGAAATCTGTAAACCTCATTCTGTGAGGAATAATGCCTATTCCAACATAGCTATTTTGAAATAAGGCATGTGTAGATGCTCCACTGCTGCTATTTCAAAATAGCCCCTCACCAGGGTCATTCTTAGTTATTCCTCCCCAGTGCCTCTTGGGGCTCTAAATAGAGATAGCACTTCTACATTAGGAAAGCCTGCCTTGGACTAATTTTGAGGCTTCCTTGCAGTATAAATGTGCTCTTTTGAAATAAGCTATTTCAGAATAATTGTTCTGGAATAGCTTATTTTGAAATAAGTGTGCAGTGTAGACGTACCCTAAGGGTGTGTCTAGACTACAGGGTTTTGTCGACAAAACTATACCTGCGTCTGCACTGCCGCTGAGTTCTGTCGACATAACGTCGACAGAACTCAGCAGTTTTGTTGACGGCTGTAAATCTCATTCTACGAGGAATAATGTCTTTTGTGGACCGATTTCTGTCGACAAAAGACGTTATTGCATCTACATTGTCATGTCGACAAAGCGGCTTGCTTTGTCGACAGAACTGGATGTAGTCTAGACGCTCTTTGTTGACAGAAGCTTTGTCGACAGTATCTGTCAACAAAACTTCTGTCGACAAAAGCCTGTGGTCTAGACGTACCCTAAGAGTGGTTAGACGGCTTGCTTCTTCCATCTATCTTTATGTGGGTATCTAAAAAAATATATATTTTCATACTTCAGGGCATAAGCCAGCCACTAACCAAAGGTCATTAGGAAGAAATTTCTCTTCTAAGTTTATTTTAGATAAGCCTGTTTTGGGTTTTCTTTTATCATTTTTGTGACACAAATGGCACTAGCCACTTTCCGGGACATAATACTAGACTAAATGGAATTCCAGTCTGATCTGAGATGGTGACTTGTATGTTGCGTGTTTCTATCTAGTATCCCTGGGACATCGGGGAAGGAATGCTGTTGCCTCCCAATCATAACTATTCTGATTTTAAAAAAGGACCCACTTAATAACTGCAGTGGATAAGGCATCTTTGAAACAAAAAGAAAAGAAATAAAGGCAGTAACCTGGGTAAGAAAAATTGTTTCCCTGAGTACTGCTTTTGAATGAGGAACAGACAGGGGTGAAGAGGCTGCTCAGTTTATAGAAAGTGCTTCCTGGCTAAGACGGAGGGCCGTAAGGCCTTCTTGCTCATTTTTCTTGCGAATGGCCCAAGAGGTTGCCTGCAATGACTTTGGTAGAAGTTGCTGTGGGACATCAATAGCACATAAATCACTTAAAAATAAGTAAACGACTTCACCCGACTGATAGGAATAGCATTTTGAGAGCAGTGGAGTCCTGTACATGAATAAAAGTTCTATCACAAAAGGTATATGTATATGTGCACACGTGTGTCTGGGTGCATGTTTATGCACATGCACAATGGATATGAGAGCCACAGGGCATCTTATCCTTTAAACACATCTTTTTCATTAAGAAAATGAGAAATCTGTTTAGGTTAGATTTCATATTTGAGTTAACCTGAATTCCAAGAATATATAAACATGGTGCATATCCAGCCAAGTAAAACATGCTATTTTTGGTTTTGTGAAATTTTGCAAACTGAAAAAGGAAATTTTCACAAGAGACTGCTTTTTCTCGTTTGGAAAACTATCTATCTGAAGATGTCTTTGATATGATAAAGTGGACCATAGTAAAATACTGTGAGAAGCAGAAAATCCATGATTTGCAAGGTGTTGTGGAAATTCATTAGGAACTAGTTCGGTGTTGATTGTCACACAGTCCAGCTGAATTAAAAATCCAGATAAGTTACTGGAAATTTTTTTGAAGCACATCTTTTCTTAGATACATTCAACAACATCAGTTAAATCATAAGCTTCAGAGGAGTAGCTGAGTTAGTCTGTAACTGGAAAAACTTAAAAAACGATGAATAGTCTAGCAGCACATTAAAGACTACCAAAATACGTAGATGATATCATGAGCTTTTGTGGGTACAACCCACGTATTCAGATGAATGGAGTATTAAAAGTCCAGATCCAATAATAAACAAGGGAAGGGGGTGGGGAAGAAAAGAGGGGAAATAGTGAATTTGAGTGTTCATGTTACAAGAAGCTGATAGAGAAGGTGCAAATTGTACTTAAGTACCCATTGTTTAGTTGCTTAAGTCATTAGGATGTGGAAGGTAGTGTGCTAGCCAGGTGATGTCTTTATTTATACCTTTGTGATGGCTCCCAAACTTGTAAATGAGGTTAAGTTCCAACACTTTCCTGTATATTTGGCTTGTGAAATTGGCCTGAAACTACACAGTGACTCATGGTTACTAGTCATTAGTCTTTACGCTCTAGTTATCTCTAGTGGTGATACATTGCATCATAGGTAATTTTCTACAGCTAGACTGCATTGGCTAAATCAACCATAATATAGTTGAAGGATATCTTCCCAGGAGCATATTAGGAAGAGGATTTTTTTCAAGCATTTGTTTACCCATCTTTTAAAGCCAATCAACTTCAAGCAGAGCCCAGTAGGTTTACTTTTGAACTAACTTTAGGAATTTGAAAAGTTGTTGAGATATAATAAAACCACAAGAAGATCACTACAGATTTAATGGCAAAACCTTGAGGTATAATAGAAACTAGTCAAAAGAAAAATTACACATGTGCACTTGTATCCTGCCAGTGTAGATGCCAATACGTACATGAATTATCTTCACTGAATATATTACATATAGCGGGGCATACACAATTTATCTCTGTGGAATATTGTTTGTTTCAGGTGTCTCACTGGGTTTGCTGGTCAGTTTTGTGAAATAGAAGTTAATGAATGTGGTTCATCACCTTGTCTGCATGGTTCAACCTGCGAAGATCATATAAATGGATACAGTTGCAAATGTCAAAATGGTAATTACTGACAGGTCATTTTCAAGCAGTACATTTTACATTCATAAGTATTATTTTATGAAGAAGTTGTTTATATTTGTAGCCTTGTTTAAAATATACAGTTGAAATGTTAAACTACCTTTGAACTGATGTATGTAAAGACAAGATCATTACAAGAACCCTCCTCCTCCCATGTTAGTCCAAGTATTGCCAAATGCACTTGGAAAAAATTGAATGAAGGCGAAGGATAGAATTAACTAACCTAATTAACATATTTAAAAGACTTCACATTAAAATTAAATCTTCTATGAAGCCAGTTTGAAACATTGGCTAAACCTAGATCTAGAGGGCTGTCTTTGGTATGCCCAACAAGACATCAACTATATAGCAGTGTCTTTCCTCAGTTCTTAGATGGTGGAAAGGCCCAGGTAACATTTTTATGGAAGTTTAATACAACACTAATTCAGCCCTAAGAACCATGATGACACACATTTCTGTGTTTGGATATTGTGAGGATTGTGGTGGGAGGAGAGTTTTGGTGTTGTCAGGAAAAAAGGCAACAGTTTTGTCCATAAATAAAGAAAGAAGGGTTGGGTCTCCCAGGCTGTGTCTTATTTACACAGAGAGAATCAAAGGACAAGCTCTGTCTACTTCAAAGAATATCAGTCTGGATTTTTCAATGCATTAGATCATGTCACAGACTAGTAGGTATGCAGCCACCCAGCAAAATAAATGTTTACTTCATAGTGGCACAGTCCACCAACATGGCATCTTTAGCAAACGTGCCAATCCAAGATATTTGCATAGCAGCAATCTGGTCACCCATATACATGTTCACAAATCAGTAGGCACTGATGCAAACAGCCAAGGATGATATGGGTTACAAAGATCCCCTCACCCCATGAGGACTTCCGCTTGCATATTTGAACTGTGAAATATGTACATGGACTAGCATTCAAAGAAGAAAAAGATCTTATTTATCTGTACAGTAACTGATGTTCTTTGCAATCTGTATACATATTCCACAACCCATCTACCATCCCTGCTACTTCAGAGTTCTGATGTGCAGGTGGCAAAGGAACTGGGTGTATAAGAATGGCTCTGATTCTTTACACCCTAGCAAAGTGAATGAGAACGTAAGTCCACCTCCCTCTTATATATTGTTGAATAGAAAGTTTTATGACATGCACTGGAAATTCACTCACCAACTGTGGGATATTTATCCAGACAACACATATCAAAGAACATCAGTGCTGTAAAAGTGAGTAACCTGGTTTTTTCCCAATAGTAAGCTTCGTTATTTTGCATGTAGGGGTATAGATAAGTATGCTGCCTCAATAGCTCTCCCAGCATTTAACAGTTGAGTGAGCAAGACAGAGACTCAGATTATACCCCTTAAAGGTACATTGGCCAGATTTGGCCCAAAATGTAGGGGGTTTCTTAATCCTAATGGAAGAATCTTTAACAAATAAGCATAACCCAGAGCACTGTCAACCTAAGGCTTGATTAGCATCTATACAAGAATATAGGACTTGCCAGCTTAGAATGCTGGTCCCTCTAGTTCAGTATGTGTCTCAAAGAGTGACTAGTTCTGGATGCTCCTGCACAGGTGCACAATAGGACAAGAGATTACAGGAAATATTCAACCCCTGAACTGGCACAGGAGCCAGCCAACAATGTAGACTTAGCTTTTTCTTGAGGTTCAGGTTTAGTTAACTTCCAACAGAATGTTCACTGAGGCTGGAATGTGACCAGGTCATATCCTTCTGGCTGTATTATTAATTATTCCCATACCATTCTAGGAGTATTAGGTTCTTAATAAAGTATCAGAACTAGTGAGATCTATATACCTTGGTCTTTTTTGTATTATTGCCTGTTGCCAAATAAGTACTTTTCACTTCATTCCCTATAGTAACTTCATGTAGTCAGTTCACATATTCAAATCTCTATATACATAGATATATGTCAGGGCTCATTGTGTTTACTTTTGTGTGGCTACTTGATCTAAGGTCAATGTATGGATTTATGGAATTTTTTTCTTGGAGCAAACACTATTTCTTTCCTGATAGGATGGTCAGGCTTGAATTGTGAGGAGGATATTGATGAATGCAGTTCTAATCCCTGTGTCCATGGCATCTGCATCCAGAAGGAACCCAGCTTGGGTTACACCTGTTTTTGCAAACCTGGATTTGTGGTATGATTCTTAATTTCTATTATTTCCCCTCAGATCTCCTTACAGTGCACTAACAAAAGCATTTTTATTTCCCACTTTTCCTTCTTATTCTCATTCAGATAATGCCCTTCCAAACAGCAACTCCTGTTACTGTAGCACCTCTAATATTCCAAATAGTTGTTCATCCAACACTAGTAAAACATGATCTAATGTAAGGGCTTTCTAAGGGCTTTGTCAGAACCATCGATCTCTATTAATAATTTTTGAAATATTTATTGACTGCTATATCACTTCAAAGAACTATATGTTGATTTTCAGAATTATTTTGACCATAGTCCATATTAAAATTCAGTTATCACGTATAGTTACTGTTGCTACACAATGGTATCTGAGATATGGTAGCATCTCTTTTTACACAAATTTGGAAACAATAATGATATAGCCTTTCACTCTGTTGTTATTGTGGATGCATTTTGATGGACCAGTGGTCAGGGCATAAGCCTATGATTTTAGAGATCTGGCTTAAAATCCATTCTCCGCCACAGATTTCCTGTTTGACTTTTGGCAAGTCACATAAGGCCAGACCCACAAAGGGACTAAAGCATATACACCCCACAGCTTTTATGTGCCTTAGTCCATCATCAATGAAATGATACTTCCCTACCTCACAGGTGCATTTTGAAGATAAATACATTAAACATCATGAAGCACTTTAAGATCTACTGATGAAGAGAGTTAGGTATTTTATTTTAATGGCAACTATTATACATATTCCTAAGCTTTAAACCTAAAATTATCAGTTTGCAGGTGAGCCATTAAAACATTTACCTAAAACATTTGCATCAGTTTTCAAGATTATCAAATGACCATTTAATATACCCTTCTTGCACAAGAGTGATTATTGTCATCTCCTCCAGGTTTACATATCTTTAAAGTGGTCATCAGATTATTTTCTGTTTTCAACTTCATAGTTAGTTGTGATAGAGACCCTGCAATTAACTAAAACCAGCCCAGAGTTACACTTAGATTGCTTTTATTAAATGCTGCTGTTGGATTAAATGGAAAAGGGATTGAACCTGATCACACACACAGATTTATACACTCTTATACAAACAACCAACCCCCATCTTGCTTTTGCTTAAAGTTACCAGTCTGTTGCTCACATTAACTCACTGACCAGGCAAGTTAAGTATGAGGGGAGGAGCAGGGGCTTCTCTGGTCCAGCCCAATGCTCCAATCTTGACAAGACAAGACCCGGAGATTCATGTAAAACACCCCATCTTTTATAGGACTTTTCTGCCATTCAAGTCTATACATTTTGCAGTATCAGTTCTTAATCAATCACCATCCATTTTGTTTAACATCTGTTTATCTGGGAGTTATTCCTTCCCAGTTTTATTTCAAGGCTGTCTTATTTATAAAGGGATGCTTGCCCTTTGCACTCCAAAGCTGTCCATAATGTCCTGCATCAGTCTGCTTTGTTTCAGGCCTCAATTTATGGTACTTTGATGCCTCTGAGTCTTCAAGCCCCTTCTTCTACCACTTGGGCTCTGAAACTGCTGGGCCTACAAGTTGTTATCTCTCCAAACAATCACATTCCAAAATCATTCACTCACCCTCCCCAGGAACTACACAATCATTTCACACATGGGAAAAGAGATACAATTATCCATACAAAAGGTATCAATCTACTTCCAATACAGACCTTCTGCTAATACAAACTTGTAATCATTCATCATATTTTCTTTAAAACACAGCCTGTGTTTTAATTACTTCTAAGAACAACAGTGTGATCATGCTGAAACACAAGATTTCTTCTGATCTCTTTCTCACATAATGGAAGGTTACAGAGATACAAAGGTTACAAAACTAACATTCATATTATACTGAAACTTACATTTACATTATACTTTATTGGGGCAGAGGCTTTACATGACTACATAAAAAAGGCTATATTGAGATCTTAAGATTCATAGAATTAGGGAAGATTAACGAGGAATCTTCTTCATATGAGTATTGTTTGAAACTATGTGAAGGAATTGGAATGAGAGTACAAAGAAGAAATATTTTTTCTATTAGTATGCAAGTAAAACTGAGAAAATATGTCAGCTAATTCTTATTTCATACTTTAGATCACTAGTGTGAAAGAATGAACTGTTAATTAGAACTAGTGATTCTCCTTAACAGAACAAAATAGGAATTTACCCTAGTCTAACATAAGTAGTATCTATATTGTTCCAAAATTCTCACAGTCTATTTAAAACAGTGTGAACGGCTGAAATTAATAAAACTGATATTTCATTATATAAATATATCATGGAATATCACAAGCTAACAAATAAATTTTTGCTGCTGTATATCAAGGTTCCAGGTTCTATGACTCTGTATAAAAAGATGTTAAATTGTTCTGTTGATTTATGATCTGTTACCTTCAACTTAGGATATAAAGAGGTTTGAAGTTTTGTTACCGGTAGAAGTAAGTAATAGAGAAGTGGGTTCAAACTAGAGAATATCATATTTTGATTAAATCTCATGAAAAAAAAATCCTACCAAACAGGATACAGAAATCTTCTCACTCACTAGCAAAGCTACAAGGACCTGAAATCCCACAGCATAACTCTTTCAACAAAAATAAATCTTTACAGTGCTTCTGTGCTCACATCTCTTTTCTATGACTATGAGACCTGAAACACATACAAAGGGTATATCAAACAGCTAGAGATCTTCCATGTACGGTCTCTATTTGATATTTTGGGGATCCTCTGGCAAACCAAAATTATCAACATGGAGGTTCTCCAAAAGTTAAATGCCATAAACACTGAGGCCATTCTGATAAAAGTACAACTACAGTGGGTTGGACACATCATTAGGATGCCTAAACATTGGCTCCCCAGAAAAAAACAATCTATGGAAAATTGATACAAGGATATCAGAATCAAGGCCATCACAGAAAGTGTCACAAGGACAGCATATTGGTGCACTTGGGTGCAATATAAATGGATGATCCTGAAAGGGTGCATCAAATAGATCAACAATACTTAGAGCTTTCCAAATCTTTGAAGAGGACAGAAATAATTGATTGCTAGCTGCAAGGAAAAAGTGTCATACCGCCACTGTAACTACTAAGACACTCACCAGAAACTTTGCCTGATCTGCTCATGAGCATGCACATCATGCTTTGGACTTCAGAGTCACTCCAGAATCCACAAAAAAAGAAAGAACATGAAAAATTCATTGTTGAAGCAATTGACTACAGTCCTAACAGTAAATGAAACCCTGGGAAGGAGATAAAGATGGATCATGTGTGCGTGCATGTATGCACGTGCTCTGTTAGGAACAGTTGGGGTATGTTTCTTGTCTTATAAATTGCTATTATCAATAACCAAAATACACAAAAGAAAAACAAACTTGTCTAAAATGGGTTACATTTTCTGAATTATTCCACTGTTTTCATTTAATAGAAACCCATTACAGTCATAAAAACCTTTAAAAATTCACCACATTTCATTAAATACTTGGCATCTACACTAGCCAAACAGCTGCAAATATACTTTATTGTATAACTGAAATCAAATTATTGAATTTTAATGGTATTCACCTTGTTAAATTAAAAAAATACTTTATTCAAGTAAAGAAACTTTTTTTTATCCAACAATGTTCTTTGAATTTCATTAAGATATTTGTGATGCAGGGCAGATTCCACTGAGAATTCAGAATCACTACTTATAGCAGTAATTAGATTTAAGGAAAGCTTTGTGCTATGAATATCTTTGTATGTTTAACCATTTTAAAATAAGTTTTAAGGCATTGCCAGAATTTTCTATTGTTTTCAACCAATTCCTATTCTCTACTGATCTTGTTTGCCTTTACAAATAAAATTGGCTAGAATGTTGCCAGATTTGCTCAGGCTCAGTTTTGAACATACCATTAGCCTAGGCCAGTGTTTCTCAAACTGTGCTCCGCAGAGCCCTTGGGGCTCTGCGAGACATCCCAGGGGCTCCGTGAGGTTGACAAACTGGAAACATCAATAGGTAGAACACATACAATCAGTGGACCACTGGGGCTCCGCACATACAATCAGTGAACCACTGGGGCTCTGCATAAATTTTTATGCATGTAAAGAGCTCTGGAGCCCAAAAAGTTTGAGAACCGCTGTCCTAGGCCTTCTTCGTCGCTAACCTTACTAGCATGATTGTACATAAGAGATGCTGCAATCCCCAGTTTTATCAAGAAGAAGTTCTTTTTCTTTCAAATGGGACTGCGAGTCCAAGGCTGATCGTATAGCTTAGTATTCTAGACTGTGCCACTGAGTGATGAAAATCAGTGGCTCCCTAGAATTGGCAGCCATGTTGGCCAAAAGATAAGGATCAGTGGCTAGGGTAGGGAAACTCAGGACCACCCTGCCGCTCTGGGTTCTAAGCTAGGTCCCTTCAAAATAGTGGTCCTTGACCTATGGCATCCCCAGACATGTTCCTTGAGTTACTTCCTACCCCTTTTTGTCTTCTTCCCTCTGTGTCATGGGCCTATCATTGGATCCCCTTGGAGTCCTTTCAGGTCCCACTCCAGATCATCTTCCTCTCTCTACAGCAACTCATTGTTCTTGAACTCACCATAGATGAAAGGCCTACAGCAGTTTGACTGTGAGCCCTAAAGCCCAGGCTCGAGCATAGTATGTTAACGATGAGGTAGACAATAAATCAATTATAAGTGATGGGTAAGACAGGATCTGTTTGGTTCAAAATCAGTTGGGAAAGAAGGCTACTGGTATGTAATGATATAAATACTATTGGAAATGGTATGATTTGGGGAAATTTTAACTTCCCAGATATAGATTGGAGGACAAGTGCTACTAACTAGGGCCCAGACTTTCCTGGAAATGATAGCTAACATATTTAATCACCAAATGGTTGCTGAAACAACACAAGGTGTTGCCATTTAGGAATTGGTATTGTGAGTGGTAAGGACTGTATAGAAGAACTGGTTATATGGGACAACCTTGTTTTGAGTGATCTTGAGCTAAATCAGTTTCAATTAATGGAAAGATAACAAATACATCTAGCAGAAGGATCCTTGATTTCAAAAAGCTAACTAAAAAAAAATTAAGGGAATTAGTTAGGGAATTGGACTGCAATGAAGAACTCAAGATCTGAATATGGAAGATTCTTAGAATTACTTTCCGTCAAACTTGCAGAAACTATCTGAAGCCTTTCTCCTGATCAAGGGAAAAAATCCATAGGAAAGGTTTGCAGACCAACCTTTGAGATGATTGAGTAATCATCTCAAATGGGTGGTAAAGAGAGAGCTGAAAGCCTACAAGGAACAGAAGAAGGGATAGAGAACCAAGGACAGCTACCTCTTGGAGCAAGAGTGTTGGAGTCTTCCCAAAAGCGAGGGTGGGGGGGCGTAGAGGGCTGGGGCCAAGATGCAGGTTTTGCAATGTCTAAACCACCTAACACAGATGGCTATTCAGCCTTGTTTTGAAATCTTCTAGTGAATGAGTTTCCTCAACCTTCCTAGGTGGTCTGTCCCATTGTCCTACAGTGCTTACAGTTAGGAAGTTTTTCCTGAGGTTTAATCTAAATATGCTAATCTGTAGTTTGGATTTATGGTCTCTTGTTTTGCCCTCTTTGGGAAAACAGAACTTTTTTTATGGGAGTCTTTCAGGTATTTGTATACTGCTGTCATACCCTCATACTTAATTTCCTCCTTTTTTTTTTCAAATTAAACATACCCAGTTCCTGCAGGCTTTGCTCATACAGCTTGCCTCTCTATCATCTTTATAGCTTGCCTCTGAATCCTTTCCAGTTTCTCTACTTCCTTTCTACACATTGGTGGCCAAAACTGGATACAGTACTCCAGCTGAATCCTAAACAGCACATAGTGCCAGAAGCTAGGACAGGATGACATGGAATGGATCACTCAAACTTGCTGTTTTGTTCAGTTCATTCTCCCTGAAGTCTCAGGCATTAGCTACTATTAGAGGCTGGATAGACCTAGTGTGACCATTATTATACTCCCAATATAGTCCCAACCAGTAATAGGTGACTACAGTGAACCAATTTCTCAAAGCTGATAAGAAAATCATCAGCAAAATGGAGTCAGAGGAAACATTTAATCATGGAATTCTGAATGATGATTGGGTGAAATTTAAGAATGATTTATTAGATGCACAAAACCCCACAATTTGATAATCACATAAGAGGTGACTTTATTTGATTAAAAATTGTCCTGATTAAGAGAAGAATATGTGTGCATGTTGTTGAGGGAGAATTAATTTTATTGTTCAAATTATTAATATTATTTAGTCTAGAGAATGAAATGGTAGGCTTGCTATTACTAATTGTTTATCTTAGCACCAACTCAGGGATGTGACTCCCACTGTTTTAATCACAGAGCTGTCTACTCTCTGACCTGAGTTGCTCAAGAGACTGCCTCATTCTTTTCATGACACAGTCCTCTAGCTCTGTCACTATCTGTGCTCCACCACTCCAAGGCTTAATATGGCCATCCAACTGTCCCACTAATTCTTCAGTGGGATACCTGGGTTTGCCTTCTACTCTCTGTCCCATCCCAGGAAACCTATAGCTGTCAGTCACATATTGTGTCCCCTCCCCTCCTCTCCCCCCCCCCCCCCGCCCAGCTTTTCAGAACATATTCCTGATCTACTTCCTTGTGGCCTTGGCACCCGTTTCACCTTGACCTCAAGATCCCAGCATGTCAGTCCTAGCAGCCAGCCAGCAGCACCCTCTCACCCACCCAATATCTGCCAGCAGTTGCTCTCTCCTTAGTGCTAGCTTCCATCCTTGCTAAAAACTCAGTTCTTCTTCCTTGAGCTCCAGGCAGTAAAGCTATGTCTACACTGAAAAGCTATTTTGGGATACTGGAAGTATCCTGATATAGCTATTCTGTGTTTTTAAAGCAGCCCTTTATTTTGAAATAGATTTCAAAATAATGGGCATGCTATTCTAGTGTCCCTGTAACCCTCATTGAACAAGGGTTAAGGGACATTTCGGAATAGCACTTTATTTCGAAATTTGGCACTGTATAGACAGTGCCAAATTTTGAAATAGCTATTTCAAAGTTACCTCGAAATAAGCTATGCAATTTGCATAGCACAAATTGTGTAGCTTATTTCAAGGTAAGGGTTAAGTGTAGACACACCCTAACTGACCCTGCTCTCTCCTTGTAGCTCTTTATATATGGGCCTCCTGGGCCTCATTTGGCTATTCCTCATAGCCTCTCTCTATGTAATGCGTCTCCTCAAGCCTCTTTATTCCTCTGTTAACCCGTTATATACCAGCTTGCCTCTTTATCATCTTTATAGATTCCTCTGAATCCTTTATAGCTTGTCTCTGAATACCCCACCACATACAGACTCCACAATTAAAACTAAGCAAAATAATCACTGTCATTAATAAGTGTTATATTATTTTTCAAGAAAGAAGAGGAAATATTAAACTAAACTTAGCAAATGACAGACCACAAAAGAATCTGCTACTACCATTACAGTCTGTCTTGCATGCATCTTTATGGAGCTGGTTTAACAGAAAATATATCTTTGAGAGTGAGTCTGCTCTCAGTAGGACACTTTTCTCTTGGTACATTGAAACGAAGATATTATTTTCCAATGTTATTGTGAGTCCAGTCTTAGTAAATAAAAACTGTTTATGCATGTACAAAATCATTTTAGTGATGGGTCAGTCATGCCAGGTTATCATCGATCACATAAATATTTTATTAATGGTCAAAGTAAACAGTCTTAACTAAATCCTATGGAAGGAAAGAAAAAATCTAAACCAGTTACTTAAAAAAAGACACTTAAGGAGTTGCCTAATAACAGGCTAGTTAGCAAATATTATGAATTTTAAATCCAGTTAATTCCCACTTTTTCTCTGTTTACCGGTGTTTAGCCCCTGATGCCTTTCCAGGAATACATTATGTAATCGTTTGATGGTTAATGAAAGAAATTATTAATACATTAAGGGTACGTCTAAACTATGTGGTTTTTTCCCCAAAGGAGGATATGCAAATTCCGTAGAAATTTGCATATCTTCCTCCGATTGCTTTTTCAAAAGCAGGTCTTTTGAAAGTGAAAGTCGTCTGGATGTGTTTTTTCCTGAAAAAAACCCTTTTTTGAAAAAATCGCTCTACCTAAAAAGAAGAGATTTATGCGGTTTTTCGAAAAAGGGGTTTTTCCCCCAAAAAAAGTGTCCAGACTACTTTCACTTTCAAAAGACCTGCTTTCAAAAAAACGATCAGAAGAAGACACTAGAGGTATCCTGAAATAGCTATTTTGTGTCTTTAAAGTAGCCCTTTATTTCGAAATAGATTTGAAAATAACGGGCATGCTATTTTAGTGTCCCTGTAACCCTCGTTGAACAAGGGTTAAGGGACATTTTGGAATAGCATTTTATTTTGGAATAGCACTTTATATCCTCTTCCGAAAAAAAAATGTAGTTTAGATGTGCCCTCTGTTACATGATCATTTCCCTCTCTCAAGAACATTTCTACAATAGTTTTTTAAAATCTAATCCATTGCTAATGTTTTAGTTAATTTCTTCTCTCCAATCCATGTATTGGGGATGTCATCCTTTACGTGATTTTTCTTGAGGTTTCTCTATGAGTAGTGTCTTCTTCTTTGTAGCTGGTTGTGCAAGCTTAATTATAGAAATAGACAGGCCAAGTTCGTGAATAATGTGTGTCTGTGCAGGGTACCAGAGTGTGTGGGAAAGAGCTTTATATGTTTCTTTATATTTTCTTGAAATTATAGGAAAGCATCTCTATCAGGCTTGTTTAGATTCAAGCTGGCTGCTGTCATCCTTTTGTTAGCTCCATCCCTTTGGGATTTGGTTTTGGTGACATCTTCAGTGCTCAGTATGGAGTCTGCTTAATGAATATGCAACACATTCTAATTCTCTTTGTTCTCCTGGAGCAGAGAAATCTCACATAATAAGTTTTAAGATTTGTTTTACTTGTTTCTTTTTTATTCAGTCCATTTTCCAACATATATGCTCAGTTTAATCAGGGTTCAACAATGTGGTATGTCCTGCCCACATTGTGCCTAACCCACCATCATCATGTCTACTGTCAGACCTGTGTCGCTCCAGGGACTGCAGCATTCTCTGTGGGGGAGCACAGATGGTGAGAGAGCTAGAGGGCCATATCATGAAGAGATTTTAGTTCTCAAAACAATCCCTTTTTTAAAAAAATAGGTACTTTAAAGACAGTCTTTACCTTAAATAGCTATTTTAAATTTTGTTTCTATACCAATTTTTAAAGAAACTGTTCTTTTTGTCTTTCTGAGTTAGGTGAGGAATTGTTTGAGTTTGCCAGCTAGCTAACTAATTCCCCATTAATATTAATAATCTATATTTTAATGGCTTCTTTATATTAGTAATTAGTTTAGGAAGGTTATTAGATCCTCCTTGGAACATAAAGCATTTTTGCCATTTATGTAGCAAAGATACTCGGAAATTACATTAAAAGTTTTACATTTAGCTAACCTATCTACAAGTATGCATTCCACAATGGGTTGACATCTCAATATTTAGGAAATGAATAAAGGTTTTCTACAAAATATTTCTCAACTATAAATGTTATTCTAAAGATTTCAAAGGGGAAGATTTTAGAGTGAATACAAAATAATTCATTGTACTACTCATTTTCTGTTTCTGATAACGTGTCCCTCCACATAATTCCTTTTTATCCTTAACTTCCTCTTGAAGTCAGGATCTTACTTTTTTGCAAGGTCTTCTGTTTAAAATTAAACCATTTCTTTGCCAATTGATGTTTTGGACAGAATAGTGTCCTGTTCTGTGTGAAGAGGCTCCGCTTTAGGTGTCTTCTATCCAAATGGTGTTTACTAGTTGCAATATAACAGGGATCTCAAACTCCCAGTCCATGGCCTACTCCCGGATGGAACAATTGCACAGTCTGGCCTAGGACTCTCATCAGGCTGGGAAGATGGGGGTGGAGGTGCTATCTGTTACTGGCCTCCAATCCCAGCCCCTTCCTGCTATCACCCTCCCCTCTTCCTCCTATGGCACCCTGTCCCCACCAAGCATGTGATTTGGGGATGACTGGGAAAGGCCTGGTGCTGCAAACTCTCCACAGTGGCAGTAGGTGTGAGGAAAGCAAAGTGTACTGGGTAGAGTGCGGGAAGTGCAAATTCTGCAACAGCACAGGACCAGGACCCTCTGGTGATCACCAAAGTCACATGCTCAGGGGCCCATGGTGCCATGGGGCAAAGGAGGTGTAGATGGCAGAAAGATGTCAGGGAAGCGGTGGGGCTTGCGGGCCTGTAACAGACAGTTTCCCCCCACAGCCTGCAGAGAGTCCCCAGCTGGATTGCACAATCACTCCACCTGGGACTGGCCCACAGACCGGGAGTTTGAGATCCTTGTAGTATACAACTGGCAATTAAAAACTCCCATCACATATTCCATACATATCACCAATCATGTCCAAGCCTCTACTCATTTTCCAAACTATAGTATTAAAGAAACTGATAGAGAAAATTAAAATTAGATAAATTTTAAATGGAAGCTTTTTCTGAGTTTATGTAATCACTCTTAGGAATCATAACATCTCCTTTAACATTTAGGCCTTGCCTCTGAGGTGATAGAAAGCTTATATGGAGAACAATTTAAATCCTAAAAAAATTACTATACATACAGAAATATGCAGGAAAACACAGACATATTCAACACATATTTCTGTTCTGTAAAAAAAGAAAAAAAGCAGGATGATATATAATTGTGGCAAAACTTTGGCCATGTCTCATAGGTCCTGTGCTTGTAGGAGGCGATTATTGTATGCCTCTGATGCTCGCTGTGGCTCTCCACTCTGCCTTTTATCTTTTCTGAGGCCAGGGTCACAACTTCCTGGACCATTCTCATCATTGGCAAAGTTAAAGGATTGAGGTGAAACCCCTCCATAATTCTGCTCCCTGGCCAGAAAAACCTACTCAAGATTCTTGCCTGAGTTTTCTCCACCCCCAGATGTCTCCCAAAAGGGTGACTGTGAGTGAGGCTCAAGATTTCCTTTGGTATTTCCGGGGTACTATGAGCTGGTGTACCTCTTGATCTTGCATGTGCATGACCTAGTATAAGAGGTCCCTCTTGATTATGAAATATGGTCCTGTGGACTTCCGGTTTTCCCTGCCACGGGCACCCCATCTATCTCTGCCACTTCCTTTCTGGTGTTCTTGTACCTGGGGTCATCCACCGGGTCTCATCCAAACGTCACTCTCCCAGTACTCAGCAGCCCCAACCCATCAGGTTCCACTTCTACCCATTTGGACGGCTCTATAGTGTTGGAATCAGTACCTGTTTCTGAACCCTCTGGCATCTTGGGGTCCTCCCCTTGTGCAGGCTGTGTCTGTCAACCTATACAGGTGGCCTTCTGTGCCTGCTACAATCTCTCTCTCTCAGTGGTCACTCGATAATGAGTAGGATGTCTTCCTGTTACCCTCCTATTTGTGGATCCGTAGATTGCTGACCAACCTGATTCTGGAGCTGCAGGTCTTATCACAGAAGGGGCAGGTGCTGGTGGCTATTGGAGGGACGCGAGGCAGTTTTTGCCGCTCTTTTCTCCTTTCTGCTTCTCCTCATCTGTGCTGTGGCAGGATCTCTCAAATTGTGCCACCCCCTCATGGATTACCACTCACCACTGGGGAGGTCTTGGGTAAGGTTCTCCCAAGTGTCGACTCCAATGCTGCACTTTTTCATGTTTGCCTTCAACATGTCCTTAAATCGCTTCCTCTGGCCCCCAACATTCCTCCATCCTTCCTTCAGCTTGGAAAACAGAATCTGTTTTGGGAGGTGCTGATCAAGCATCCAGACCACATGACCAGTCCAACAAAGTTGTTGGTAGATGATGATAACTTCAATGCTGGTCATGTTCAACTCTTCCAGGATGCTAGTGTTCGTGCGCCTGTACTCCCAAGGGATATTTAGGATTCTCCTGATGCAGCATTGATTAAATTGTTCAAGTGCCTTCAGGTGACACTTATATGTTGTCCAGGTTTCACATGCATACAGCAGTGTTGGAACAACCACTGCACAGTACACAAGGAGCTTTTTCTTGGCACTGATGTCCTGTTTCTCAAAGACCCTTCATCTCAGGTGGGCAAAAGCAGAGCTTGCACAGCTCAGGTGATGCTAGATTTCTGCATCAATGTCGACTTTAGCAAAGAGACGCTCATTGATGCCGACAGGGACTTAAGATAGGATCTTTGTCAGTTTATTCTTGATGGCAAATCCTACTCTATGAATTCATTTTTCTTCCTTTGGGGTTCCTCTACAGAAAAAGGTTTACCGTCCGCTTTCTTCTCTTAGCTGTCCTTCTTCTGGTCTACCTGTTTCTTCCAGGTTAAATTGTTGGAGCTCACAGGTGGTAATTGCCGTGCGTCTTTCAGATTGTCCACTGTTTGGATTAGCCATTAAAGTCAGAATATTCCATGTTCCAAAATTTAACCTAGATTTTGACTGCATAGAGGTGAAACCTACTGGATGTGGTTATCCAGTCAGGAGTGTTGAGGTGAACTATGTTTAGGGAACCTTTTCTAGCCCCCTCCTCATGTGGGGTGAATGACTGATACACACATCCACCACCTAAGTGCTGGTCCATGACTAAAAGTTTCCGGATTTCACAATCCTGCCTCCTTTGCCATTTGCCAGTAGCCATAGGGCTTAAGCTTAGGAGAATAGTGCATAGGAAGATTCTTATATGTGATTTCTTTTAATGTGGGGGGATTGTTGCACTATAGCCACCACATGATCCTTGACAGATAGAAGGCCCGGGTCCAATGCCATGGAAATTGGGAGTCTCCTGTCTGCTGCAGCCTTCATCCACCTTCACAACCATTGTAACATTACCCTTGCTATCCTCTGCGTGTTCTGCAGTTGAGGACTTTTAGAATTTTTCTTCATCTGGTCCCTTCCCCTTGACCTTGCCACCATTGGTATCCCTACTGGGAGTACAAGATTCCCAACAGCATCGCTCTCGGGTTCATTGGAATGTGCAAGCCCCCTCACCATGACAAGGTGACGATCTGGAGACCTAACGCCTTGGCCTCCCTTCATTCCCTCTTGGTGGTCTTGCCTCTCTGGGGGCGGGGGGATAGTTCCTGGGATATCTCTGCGAACAGGGGAGGACAACATTTTCTTATGGGGGCCTCTCTAAGCTTAGGGCACTCCTCTGCATCTTGTCCCTCCTGTGGGAGCAGACTTTTAAACCCGGGGAAATCCCTTCCAATGAGCATGGGGTATGGAAGGTGGGGGACCACAACTGCTTTCACTTTCAGTGATGTTCTCCTTGATTTCTATTTTTACAGATATGCTGGGGAAGTAGTCCCATGGACATAGGTAACCACTGTATGTTTAGCCTGTGCTTTCTGGCTGAGCTTTACTGGCTTGCTGGAGATCAGGGTGATGGCACTCCTGGAGTCTACAAACTCCATAGCTTCCACCCCATCCAATTTACTGGCCTCATGTAATTATGTTGGGAACTGCAACCCTCACCAGATTGAGTCAGGCACAGGTGGCACCCTAGTCTCTGAGATTACGCTGCCTGAGGGCTCTTCACAGTTGGGGAACTGAGTTGCTATGTAGCCCAACTCCTCACACCCATATCACTTACAGTTATTTCTCCTGTCTGGGATAGGAAGCCTTGCCTCTGGGCCCCCTCCTCCCAAATCATTCCCATTCTGGGTTCCCAACTGACTCCCAGACCTCCTCTTCTTCCACTGAGGGCTTCCTGGGCATTTGGAAACCTGAATTCCTGGGGTTGGCATTGGCAGCTTGTCTCACAAGGGACCATCCTTAAGTAGGTGGGTCAACTCTCTTGCCATGTTTTCAGTAGGCAGCCCGTGGCCCTCAGGTTTTGGATTCTTTTGGGCCCTGGAGTCTGGGTGGTGAGCATTTTCATCTGATCTCTCAGAGGAGGGCTCTATCATAGGCCACTTGATTCATTATCAGCTGGTAGGTTTCCTTCTGTAGCCAGGCAGCCTCCTGTGGTGCCAACTCCTGTACCTGGGTGGCTGCCTGTTAGGCTGCTGTGGCCTGCACCAGGACTTTCACTAAGTCTTCCACTGAAGTAAGAACATCTAATACAATTAAGCAGGAGAAGAAAAATACAACACGCTCTTGCACTTTTTTGTAGGTGCGAGGGGGGGTGATTTTTGTGGTATTTTGGGTTTTTTTCTTTTCCTTTTTATCCTTCTTTCACCACCACACTCTGAACAATCCCACTCCTGACACTAGTTGTGGCAAAGCTCTGGTTCTGCTCCACAGATCCTGCACTTCTAGGTGGTTGTTATATGCATCAGAGGCTCACAGTGACCCTTCACCCTGCCTATTATCTTTTTCTAGAGGCCAGGGCCACATCTTACTGCACCATTCTCATCATTGGCAATCTTGGTGTCCCTTGCCAGGAGCAGAACTTTTTAGTAGTGTGGGGAGAGTTGGGGGAACCCAGGCCTGCCTGCCTACCACTCCAGGTTCCAGTCCAAGGACCTTAGGTAATGAAAACTGATGGGGTTCTTCCTCTAGCCCCAGTACAGCAACCTTTTCCCTGAGCCACTTTCCCAAACACTCCCCCAGTATCTTCTCCCTGGTACTTAAGTGAATCTTGAGTACTTCAGCACAAACACTCTTCCCTTTCTGAGTCCTCAGCAACACACTTCCTCCTCTCAATCCTTCACTCATCTTTCCCCCCCCCTCTTTTAAAAGTAACCCAGCAGGCCTTAATTGGCTGCAGGTGCCTAATTTGCCTGCTGCTTCAGGCAAGCTCTTAATTAGCCTCAGGTGCCTCCTGCCTTGATTATGTGGCAGTAGTTTCTGGCAGTTAATTCAGGAAACAGAAAAGCATTCACCCCACTCCATGGTATGTCTACTCTCCACCAAACTATTGTAGCCAGCTGCACTGTGTCTGTCACATAGGGTGTGTCTAGACGACAGGGTTTTGTCGACAAAAGTGGACTTTTGTCGACAAAACTTTACCTGCATCTACACTACCGTCGAGTTCTGTCGACAGAACGTCGACAGAACTTGGCAGTTTTGTCGACGGCAGTAAACCTCATTCTACAAGGAATAATGCCTTTTGTCTGTCGACAGAGTTCTTGTCGACAGAAGGCGTTATTGCATCTACACTGTCCATTGTGTCTACACTCTCATGTCGACAAAGCAAGCCACTTTGTCGACAGAACTGAATGTAGTCTAGACGCTCTTTGTCGACAAAGCCTCTGTTGACAAAAGCCTGTAGTCTAGACGTACCCATAGATATAGGTATAGATATAGATATGTGTGTGTTTATATGTGATATGGAAATACTACTTATTCTATCAGCAATTAGAAGGGATATTAAGTAGAAGCTATTACAATATGGTAAATCAGAAGCACTTAGATAACTTGCATCCAAGACTATTAAAAAGAATAGGCCAAAGTAATTCTCGGGGGCTGTCTACAGGGAAGTATTATTTCAGAATAACTGACATTATTCCGAAATAACATAGTCCGTGTCTACACTACAAGCAGTTATTTTGATATAATGTCAAAATAATGTCTAGTTGGAGGACTTCTGACTCCTGTAATCCTCATTTTATGAGAAGTAAGGGAAGTCAGAGGAAAAGTGCTCCACCTTGGACTTCCTTCTGTGTAGATAGTGCCAAAAGCTGAAATAAGCTATTTTGACAAGCTATGCATTTGATGTAGCTGAAGTTGTGTAGCTTATTTTGGCTTTAGCTCTGCTGTGTAGATGTGTCCTGAATGACTGCTGTTGATTTTTAACAAATGAAACACTGGGGGGTTTACTAGAGGATTGGTGAAAAGCTAATGTTTAAAATGAGAAAACTGTAGAGTAGTAAGTTTTACATCAATCCTGGATAAAATTATGGAAAGGCTTTTGGGATGCAAAACAGTTTTTGAAGATGATGAGCACCAAATTTTGACCCTGAAATTACTAAAAATAATATAATCTAGAAATACAAGATATAAGTTAATCTTAATAGTTTTTCTCAAAATGCTAATTCACAGATTAGACCTATACTAAAGTTTTGTTTAAGATAAAAATATAATTATTTATTTTCAAATATATATTAATACAGAAAAGGAGGGATAAAACAAAAACAAGCAGTAAAAAATGGTTATTTCAGTCACAGTTTGTTCTTTACATCTTTCTATGAAGAGCTTTCAACAGAGATACTATACCTTAGAGAATGGTAACTTAAGAACAAAATATATTATTCCCCATATCATGACTGTGTCCTGTCTTACTGTATCATAAATAACTAGATCAGTTTATAGATGAGCAAGGAAATTTCTTTTAAGGGTCGATGATTTCTATTTAAGGATCATGGATAACATAAAATTAATTTATAAGTGGGCAGAAGTAATTTTTTTTTAGGAATTTGGAATATAGTTAATTTGATTGGTTAGAAGAAGCCATTCAACAATTACTCCAATGAAATAACTTTTTTTTTCTTACAAATCCACATCATTTTAGTGAGTAGTCTTGAGATTGTTGTTAATATTCATTAATTTGCCTTTCTCAGCATCTCCACCCGAACTTCTTTTACTATTCTCATTATCAGAGATCCAAAACCAATCCTGAACCAGATCCCTATTGGTATCCTCCTGTGGGTCCATCAGTCCAATATTCATTTTTGTTGTTTTTCATGGCCCTACTGGGCATACTGGGATATACAGTACAATTCCCACAAGCTAGTATTCACTGCTGTCCTATTATAAGGTTACATCTCCTTCCCTTGGGAGGCAACAGAGACCTTCCCAACCCAAAACAGTTGGTGCATTCAGGGCTCCTAAATAATTAGGAAAAGAAGTAACAATGAGGATCATCAAACAGATGCAGAGAAACAACTGATCCCGGCAGCAAATTTATCATACTACAGTTCTGAGGCAAAGACCCTCCCCATGTCTTATTCAATGGATGACTTTAAGTTATTCTAAAATTTGATTTAGCATGAGCTAGAGCAAAGGAAATCACAAAATAAGTTAGCATTCTGCTTTCTTTCATCTGTGAGAAATGCTCTGGTGCTGCTAATTCGAAATAATTGGCCTCCAGAGGTCTCTCACAGCTGCAGCTCTGACTGCTCTGACCACACCTGGCATCTCCAATGCTCCCTTCCTCCTATAAAACTTAAAGTTCCAGAAGCAGGAGAAGGGCTTGTCCTACATGGCGAGCCATGAAAGCCCTGTGTGACATAGGAGCAAGTGAGGCAGGCATGAGCAACCCCAATGCTCCAGCAGACCCTCCCATGGCTGCCAGCAGTCCGGCTGCTCCCTAGGTTGCCACTGGCCAGGGACACAGGAGAGTTCCAGCCTGGACTGGTGCAGAGATCCTGAACCTCACTGAAGTCTGGGGGGAGGAGACCAACCTCCAGGATCTCCACACGAGAGAGAGGATTGCCAAAGTCTATGGCAGGATCATCGTCAGACTGGTCAACAAAGGCCACATCTGAACACTCAAACAGTGCCAGATGAAAATAAAAGAGCTCTGACAGGACTACCACAAGGCCAGGGAGCAGATTGGACTCTCCGGGGCAGCAGCGTACAGCTGCACTTATCATGACCAGCTGGATGCCATCCTGGAAGTGGGGGGCCAGTGACATTCCCCGCTGTTGTCATAGAGTCCAGCCAGGAGGAAGAGGTGGAGGACGAAGCTGCCACATGACCATGCCCACCAGCCAGACCTGCTCCTTACTCTGGAGCCAGTCCCTGTCCCCAGGATGTCTCCCAGGCTTCTGACAAACCCAGAGAAAACATTTTAGAAACGTTCTATAACTTCCCTATTTATATGCGGGGGCAGGTGGCGGGCTGTGAGGTGCTGCACATTCCTCTCCCAGCGCATGCATGCTGGGGGCCACACAATATCCTGTGAATGTGGGTGCACATAGAGTGCCACTCCAGAGCATTCAGTCCCATGATGCTCTCACACAGGAACCCCTCGGTCTTTCTCACAAAGTTCTTGGAGAGGCCTGCCTTACTTTGGCTTCCATGATGAGAAATCTCGTCACAACAAGCCACCACTAAGGAGTCTGGGGTCATGGAACCACACATTAGTGCCACACACTGCACAGAGTCATGCCCGCACTCACGCAGCATTCGCTCCTGGTCAAGCGCGGTGGTGCGAAGGAAACTGATCCTGTGCATGGGAACCTGCCGGGGGGAAGAAGAGGAGGGAAACCCAGTAGCTCTCTCTCTGGCAAGCAGTGTCTGCTGCTCACACACACTTCCCCCAAACCCTCCCACCTGCTTCCTCCAATGGTCAGTGATAGAAATTCTTTCTCTGAAAGACACCACCAGTGCTGGACCCAGTGTGTGTGGGGGACAGAAGGAAGCTGAGCTGCCCCGTTTCCCCATTTACACTGCAGGCTTCTGGCCAGGCTGTCATCTTTCCATGTCTACTTGTCTCTAGGTCGTCGATGTTGCAATGCTCCCCTGGGACATCTGCGCCCAGGCAAAAGAGTGCCCGCTTTCTAGGCAATAAATGGCCCTGCTTGAAGCACATCGCCATCTTCTGAACTGAGACCTTTGGTGTCAGCTCAGAGATTAGGGAAAGGCTTCAAACACAGTGTCCCCTGGGATGAATGCCCTTGTAACTTTTCTTCATAGCTGGGCCAGCTGCAAGCCTGGCATGTCCCCTACATCCATCTACCTGGCTCCGTGGGATCGACAGGGGGAAACGCACCTGGGAAAACCTGATGCATGAGCAGATGGCCTGTAATCCCTCATCCAGGGATTCGAGGACGAGTGCCAGGAGTTAGTCACTGCCTGGGAGGAGTCCCAGGCCAACCAGGAGAAGAGCCAACCTGACAGGGAGCAAAGGAAAGCCGCCTGGGACCAGCTGGTGAGCCAGCATGACACCATGTACTCCTCTCTCACCTTGGTGATAGAGCACATGGCCTCGTGCATGGAGCGGGTCACCAGATACCTCCCTCTCCATGACTTCCCCTCTTAACTTTTCCAAGGGCTTCCAGGGCCCCAGAACATGGAGCAGTGGGAACTCTCAGGCCGCTGAAGCCTCCTGACCACCTACAGGCAGGTGCCAGTCTCAACTCCATCCCTGTGCTTCCTTTCCCACCTCCCCCATTCCAGTTTTTTTCCCCAGTTCCTCCCCATTCTATGTCCCCTGTTTTTTTTTTTTTTTTTTTAACAAACATGTCTTTATTGTTTTCTCTGCAAAGGTGTATGTGTGGGGGGGAAGGAGAGAAGTGAGGGCAGGGGAAGGGAGGGGTGGGGGAAGAAAGGCACACAGAGGGAATGCAGGGGCCCTTGTGGAGAGGCATGGAAGAGAGTCTCACAACTGGCATTGCACAAAACTCTCCCTCAAGGCCTCCCTGATGAACACAGCCATTTGATGTTCTTTCCTTATGGCACTGGTGTCTGGCTGCTCAAATTCTATGGCCAGATGTTCAGCCCCTGCTCACCACCCTGGCAGGAAAGTCTTCCCCTTGCTCTCTCAAAGGTTGTGGAGCACACAGAAGCCTCCACCACGAAGGGGATGTTGTGCCTGCTGAGGTCCAGACAAGTGAGGAGACTCCTGAACCTCCCCTTTAAATGGCTGAACACACATTCAATGACCATGCAGCAACTGCTCAGACTGGCATTGACGTGTTCCTTGTTGGAGTCCAGACTGCCTGTGTAGGGCTTCATGAGCGAGAGGAGCAAAGAGTAGGCTGTGTCACGTAGGATGACAATGGGCATGTCCACCCCCACCCCACCCCCTGACTCTGTTGGGGGGGAAAAGTGCCAGCGTGCCTCTTTTGGAACAGGCAGGAGTTCACCAGGGCCTGCAGCACCATGAAGAAGTACCCCTTTCTGTTGATAAAGTTCAAGGCACAGTGGTTGGGGGCCAAGATTAGGATGTGTTAGCTGTCTATGCCCCCCCCCCCCAAGTTGTGGAAGCCCATGGTGGCAAAGCCATCGACGATGCTGTCCATGTTTCCCAGAGTGATGACCCTCCGTAGCAGCATGTGGCTGACACCACTTATATGAGTATGGTCCCGACTCTGAAATTCTCCACACCAAACTGGTTCCTAATGGAGCGGTTGATGTCCAGCGTGGCAAGCTTCCAGAGGGTGATGGCCACGTGCTTCTGCACGGGGGATGGCAGGTCTCGTGCAGTTGTCCTGTCACTTGAGGGAAGGGGCAAGCCACTTGCAGAGCTCAAGGAAATTCTGCAGCCACTGCTGGTCATCCCATCCCTGTATGATGATGTGGTCCCACCAGTCCAAGCTCATCTCCTGCCCCCAGAAGGGGTGTTCTGCAGTGTCCAAGGGACTGAGAGGCATGCTCAGTAGCAGGAGTGCCAGACTTGGGTGAGCAGACCTGCAATTTATGCTAGGGTTTATCCTGCACATCCAGGTCCTCGTCCTGCTGGAGCAACATGTGGGTAGTCTGGAAGTACTATGCCATGAGGCATAGCATAAGGCCTGTGAGCCCGGCACTGCTTTGCAGAAGCTCTGGCTCCATGTTGTGAGTGCTGTGGCAGCTGCAAGGGCAACCAGAGCATAAGAAGCCACATGTCACTTTGTCCATTTGATGTTCCTCAAGGGGAGAGGCAGTGGAGGAGTGGCTTGTGAGACGCGGCCATAGGGAGGAGCCCCTGTAAGCGCGCATTGCTTCTTGCCTGACCAAGCAACCAGAGGAAGTATCCACCCTCCTGGTACCCTCCCCAGAGTGCTTCCTAGGGCTCTAAGTCTGAGGCAGGCTCCAATCAGTGTGGACATGCTATTTTGGACTAATTCTAACTAATGTTGATGCTTCCACATAGTGCATCACCCCATGCCCCTCAGTGCAAACTCTGTCCCCTCCCATCCTGCCTCCATAGCATGATCCCCTAAATTTCCCCAGGCCCCTCAGTGTTACCCCTGCCCCCTCCCATCCTGCCCCCCACATCCTCCTTCAAACCCCCCTCCTGCCCCCACATCCTCCTTCACCCTCCTTCTTTCCCCCCATATCCCTGTACCCCCAGCGCACTCACTGGTAGGACAGCAGAACTGGGACTCTCAGTCTCCAGGGAGCAGCGCTGGGGTGAGGAGGGGGAAGGGTCAGAGTCTCTTCCCTACCCGGCCCAGACCTTTGCCTGCAGGCAGTGGCTCTGGGCTGGGGCAGGCAGAATCCAAGGCCGCCCAGGGCTGGCTTCAGCCAGTCCCAGTGCAGCGGGGTGCTAGGGAAGGTGGCTCTCTGACCCCGCACACGGCCTGCAGGGAACAGTGCAGCATAGCCCTGTCCCCAGTGTGCCACACGTACCAGCCACCCAGCCCCCTCCTGGAGCAGGAGGCAAGAGCGGGGACGCACATGTGTGTTTGCACATGCACCTCTTCCCTCTCCCAGCCATGCTCCAGCTGGGATGGATCAAAGAGCAGCTGCCCTGCTGGCAGCCACGTGGTTAGATGGCTAGGTGGCTGCACCTTTTTGATCCAGCCCAGCTGGAGCATGGCACAGCCTCAGTGGGATGAACACCATGCTTCAGCTAGGCTGGAGAAAACAGGGGCAGCCACCCGGCCAGCTGGCCGTGGCAATCAACCCGTAGGGGCGCTGTGATCGACCAGTCGATCATGGTTGACTGGCTGGTGACCACTGCTATAAAGACAAGTATCATTCTTTCCCACGTGCTTGAATACCATTGGAAAGTATGTTTTTTAATTAATAGGAAAGACTAGGAGAACTAAAAAAGAAAGTTACAGCTGGCCTTAATGTTTGTGTGCCAATGTTTATTTAATTTACTCACGAGTTTATATATTTTATAGGCACACAGAATTACTGTCCCAGAAACTACATTTGTTCTTCCCTTTGCACTCTGGATGAAAATTTTGAATATATGACTGATGGATATCTCAGCCTTCCCAAGGGTTGTCGGGTACCCTGTTTATAATGGAGAGTCACAGCAAAGTGCATTCTGAGACTATTTAGACAGTACACCATGATTCTTTCTTCACCAAGAGCTATCTGCAGTCTCTGAGTGCTAGAAGCTGCTCTGTCAGGATGTGGCAGTAACAGGCTACATAAATCAAGTTCAATCATAAAAAGGGTTATCAATACTACTAGATAATAGAACATAAAGTAATTATTGAATCAGAACAAAATGTATAGGTTGGTGTAAAGATAAAATACTTTGTTTGGAGTCTTGTGTATTAACTATCAGCAAGGATATTTTTTCATTACATAGAATTTAATTTTCAAAAGAGCTTTATTATTGGTGGCCACACTATGGGTATATTTGCTAATGTACTTTGTGAATGGAAAAAAAATTGCTAAACATTGTTTTTGGTATTAAGAGAAAGGCAAAATGTCATTGTTTTGAAATGAAGAAATATATCTTTTGCCGTGAAATTACTTAGGCAAAATTTGCTGTAGGATTAGATTAAATTTGGAAAGACCTTAAAGCCTCGTATAAAGAAAGTGCATTTTTAAAATCAAAAGAAAGCAATTATTTGCACAATCTAATGTGACTATGAAAATGCAAATGGCCTTCAAACATGGCTTTTTAAAAATTCTCTTTCAGGGACGAAGCTGTGAGCTTAATTACAATGATTGCCTAATACAGACCTGCTCTGCTGGGTTTCTTTGCAATGATGGAATAAACAATATCACCTGTTTACCTGCTATACCCAAAAGCAACAAAACTATCATTGAAATGGTTGGAGTGCCCCCTACTGATGTTTTAGACAGTGACCTTACTCCAACAGCTTCTGTTTCTACTGGGATTTGGTCTAAACATGCTACTTCTGATTTCCATACAGCACAGATATCCCAAGGTAAGATGAATAAAGCTCAGAGGAATCCACATGTTGAAACTTGTCTCTGTATTAGTGCCTTAAAAGTTGACAATATAGAATAAAAATGTTTTCTTTTTCTTTCATCTGGTTGTTTTCAAAGTCTTAACTCTTTTCCCCCATTATACTTCATTCTCTCTATGTGAAGGCATGTCTACACTAGGAAATTATTATGAAATTCCTAAAATTGACATCATAACGTCTTATTTTACAAAATCGAAATAGTGTGTTCCCACGACGGAGAAACCTCAAAATTAGTCTGAGGCTGGCTCCATTAATGTGGATATGCTACCTCGACTTAGAGCCCCAGGAAGCACTGGGGAGTAATTAGTTTGAATTACTTTGGGGAGAAGTTATTTTGAAAAGCAATGTTGGAGCATCCACACTAACACTATTTCGAAAAAACTATTTTAAAATTAGCATTATTCCCAGAGAAAAGCAGGAGTACCGATTTCAAAACAATCAGCCCATTATTTTGAAATTGTGGGCTTAACAGTGTGGATGTTCTGTTATAAATTTGACCTATGAGGAATTATTTTGAAATAAAGCCCTAATATAGACCAGGGCTGAGTATTCTTCCAATCTTTTTGTCCAAATGTAATTGGAATTTTAGTGTTCTCCTTCAGAAAATGATCTCCTTTCCTAGCACCTGACCCTACCAGTGCAGAAAATTGAACACTTTCTCTCTCCTGGTTTTCATTTAGCTTTGATGATGTGTACAATTTTGTATGCCTCATATCCTATTCAACTCTCTCTGACCCTAATGCCAGCCTCCTCTTCTTCCATGGCTTGCCAGCAGCAGGCAGATGATGTGCTTTGCTCTCTGGGGGCCTCGACCCTCTCTTTCAAGTTGAATTTTAACCTAGGACATACTCTTCTGGTGCTTGTGTATAAGAATATCTACAGCAATATCATCAAGCTCATGTTCATTTTAACTGTTTATAGTAGTGTTTTTCAAATGAAATGAAAGTCCCTTGCACTATTTGGGAAACTTTTCTTCCTAATACTGAACAGTATGTAAGGGCATGGGATGATTTTGACTGCTATATGTCTAATAGTACATCTCCACTTCAGCTGAAGGTGTAATTTGCAGCTTGGAAGACATACATGCATTAATTTAGATCAAGTTGCTATGCTAAAAATATCTGTGTAATCCTGACCAGAGTCCAAAGTAAGTACTCAGGAACCCAGCCTTGGTTACCACTCTTTCATACCTTGCTACACAGCTATTTTTAGCACTCTAGCTTGATGAAAGCTAGTGCTGGAAATTATATCTCCAGCTACACTGTAGATACACCCTAAATTGTGATCTATTAATTTAATTAATGATAGTGTTGGATTTTGTACATTAAATTCCATAATTGAAAGAAGTATGTCATTTTAGAGGTCCTAATTTTATTTATGTAATGCAGTTTTATTTAACATTTTATTTTCTTTAGAGGCTAATCCTTATCTCAGTTATGTTTTTTTAAGGAGATAATCGTCCTAATTAAGCAAGTAGTATGAGATCCAATTAGTAAATAGAACAGTAATTCTTCTAACACATCATATCAGCCAATACGCTGAAGTTTTCAGTGGCAAAGATTTGTAATTCATTCATTTTATATTGATTCACAGGAGCAATTTGATTTAGAAAATTTAAAGCTTCTGTTCTGAGCAATGCCATTTGTTCTGACTCTGGCCCTCACACAGAATCTGAGTAATGGGAGGGTTTGCGTTTATTCAGCTCTTGAGGTCACTAAAACCTCTCTTACACTTTTATTAAGAATATGATTTATGGAGTTGTATTTGTCTGCTATATAATGCCTTGGTAAGAATTAATGGTTTTTAGGTGGCCATGCAATTTGCTGCAGATTCAGCCCAGGGCCAAAGTTGTTCATTTTTTATTTTATTCTAAATCTTTTCTACCTTTTACCTCAAAGGTCTGAAAAAGACACACATTGTCAGATATGGGATTCATTCTGACCACTAATGTGGCTAACTTAAACTCTAGCATATCTTTGGAAACCAATGGACAAGGGAAAGTAATTGCCACTGAAGAGTCTTCAACGTTTTTCAGGCTAGCTTCCTCAACAGATGTTCTCATTCCACAAATTCTTAGTTTTGCTGCTCTGGTCTCCACACAAAATCTGACATGTCACCTCTGCCAGAAGTAGACATTGGTTCTTCGATAGAGTTAATGGCTGGATTGCTTTCCCAGGAGAAGTGAGATATGACCCCATTTATCAGTTGTTCATTAATGGCAGTTTCTGTTTACTCAAAGTAAGCCGCATTATTTGAGAATCTTCACACTGTTTCTTTATGGGCAACAGACATGACTTCAGTAATTAGTAGCATACCAGGGGCTGAGATTGAATTAAATAGTTACTCATTACTCTCTCATGGATGCCTGCTTACAACTGCTTCTATGAGTGCACCTTCAATTCTCTCTAGGTTGCCTCAAGAGAGTACCATAGAACAGTCATCTGTTTTCTCAGAATCAGGAGGAGAGAACTGGAATTTACTGAATCCCTCCATGGCTCTCAATTCTCTTGTTAAGATATTTATTTCAAAACAGGTAGCTTTCTTTAGCTAATTAGCTATGCACAAAGCCCAAATGCAAACATCCCTTCCTAGTGAATATCTGGGTATTACATTTCATCCATCGACCAGAGACTCACAAACATCAAATCACAGTCTGTTGATTCTTTAAGTGAATTAAGCCAAACATGTGCAACGTGTTCTATAACTGAAATAAAACTCTCTGATGAATTCTCAGATCAAGCTTTGCATAGCAAACAGTCCCCTTTTTATGAGACATTCTGGATGGACTCAGTGATATTAACCAGCTGGTTCACACTAATGGGAACTACTGCTACTACTTCTGGGCATTTGTTTTCTTCAGCTAGTGAAATAACATCATCAGTGGAGTTCACAGCACTGTCATCCTCGCAGCCCACTAAAGGAAGAACAGTTAAATTCCTAACAGCAGGATATGTTCGATGTCCTTGCAAGAATTGAACACTATTTTTCCATGTATTCATTCAGATTGTATAACCATTGTCCCTTCACAAATCATTCTTATAGAACTATCATTTTCAACAATTATGTGCTCACAAGAAATCAACAAAGGTTTGACAAGAAAATTAACTGCTGCTGAACAGCTGATGGCAAAACCAATCTTACCACTGAAATCAAATCTATATGATCTGATTATGGATGTGTCTCAGTTAAAGGGTCAAGATACATTTTTACTCAGCTGAGTGGTTCATTTCAAGAACCAATTACCAGCCACATAGCACATAGTTTTCTGAGCTCAAAACATATTTACAGATTAATCCATATGAGAAAAGAACAGTTCTATCTGCAGAAGTTCCATATATAGAGTTAATGGTTGATTACCCTGAAGGGCATTAATTATTTGCATCTTTTAGTAACATGCTACCTTATTCAATTTTACTTGGGCAATTGCACCACAAATACATTCTCCTAAAATTTTAGAAACACAGGATTTATCATCTCATGCTGATTTTCCAACTTTAAATTCTGCTTTACAAGAGTACTACTCGGGAATATTTGAAATGCATACTTAGTACTGCTATTCATGATAAGGAACTTCTTACAAGTCTAAACACTCTTCTACCCAAATATCATAGTATGTCTTCAGTGGACTCAGCTCCTGGCCTTTATCAGCTGACATTGTCTGGTGAGTTTCCCATTTATATTCAGTAAACTTTTCAAGTTGGTGTTTTTTATACAGAGATGAAAGAGCCTGTCATGGTTGCTAGGTGCTCAAAACAGATTCATTGTAATCAGGGCAGCAGCCAGTTCAATGGATATGACACCTGCTGCTGTACCTGACACAGATGGTTATCCTTCATGCACTGCCACATAGGCTATCAGATCAATATAGAAGTAGGTTGGAGACTGCTATACTGCTGGCAAGCAATCAAAGACTGAAAAAGTCCAATTCTTTACAATGAGTCTTTCAGATTTCAGGTGTAACTTGAATAAGTCTGTCCTTTCTTTCTTTCTTTCTTTCTCTAAAAATACAGCTCTCTCTCCTTGGATACAACATAAGGAACAATACTTCACATTGTGGGGAGGGTTGTTTTAATTAAAAATCAGACAAAGATCGATTTACCTCTGGAGAAAAATGTTTTATATATAAAATATAACTGGTGCTAGATTTGATTTTAAAATAAGACTAAAATTGTGTCTAGAACTCCATTAAGAACAATAATTAGTGATACATTTGTAAGAATACTGTGACACTTACAGTAATGAGATCTGGAGATTTAGAAAAATGCATTCTACAAAAACAGGACTACAATTTCTACCATTGGAAAAAACCTAGATTTTAAAGCTGCTGTTCAAATATTGATTTTGTTGGAATAGATTCAAAACTCTCTTCTGCCTATTGCCAGGAAAACCTTGTAAAATGAATGACAGTGAATCTTGAGAAAGGCTTGAGAAACAAGCTTTCAGAGCTTGCTTGCCTTTGCTTGAGATTTACATTGTGAGAAATAGATTACCTTTATTTTGTTGACTCTGGACCATATGGAGAAAATACAAAGCTTTCTTGAATGCAAAAGTCAGGCACAACAATATTGTCACTTGCATGTTGACATAACTTTTTTCAGCATGTGGAAAGAGCAATCATTCTTCTTGAAGTGACTATCCATATACACTTCACTCTTGATGTATGTGTACTTCATGTATGTAAAATTGGACTCTCTTGTCCAGATGCTTCTGTTGGAACTACATTTGTGCCCTACATATTCTCTCATCTCCCCCAAATCAAGATATAAAGTGGAGAATTGTTTCATCTGTCCTTCAGTGCCTTCTTACTGCCCATGGCAGTAAGATGGAACTCTTGCAGAGTTCAGCATCCTATTTGGGGATTCTTGCAGTTAGTGCTAGTTAATATTGTTATTGGTAGTGTTGTAAGTTTTTGTTTGCCTCTTGGCTTAAAAATTGAAAAGAAAAATTTTAATATTTTTTACTAATGTTTCATAGATATTCTGTGGGCTCCATGTCCCTCCTGATCAATTTGTTCCAGTATGAGTGGGCTCCACACTGGACACCCTGTCAGATGCCTTTCTCATCTCCTGGACATTGGGACTGTATATATCTTCCGACTGATCTGTATTATGCCAAAAGTCCTGAGGACACAAGTTGTGGATGATGACAATAGCGCCAGCATAGGCCAGGCAATTATGGGGTTCAGTTCTGGTGAATCTCCCAATACAGTCCCCACTCAATTTGACTCATATGCCTAAATAGTCTCACAGAAGAACAGGCTGATCCTATGCTTATTAAAAAAGCTGCTCAGCTGAAATTAATAATATTCTACTATATATCAGGAAACTTTCAACTATACTGACATATAAAGCCAAGTAGAAAAAAGTCTACTTGACCATTCTCCTTTGATAACATCCATTTCAGTGATATTGGACTATTTACTAATGATGTAATAATCTGGAATTTCTGTTAGTTACATAAAGGTCCATTAAGCAGCAATATCTATTCATCGCCCGAACATACAGGGCCACATTTATTCTCCCACGCTTCAGTGACTAGATTCTTTAAGGACCATATTCCTCCATTTTGGGAACCCCTTTCCTCTTGAGACTTCAGAATAGATTTAACTGTGTTGATGGGTTCTCCTCTTTCAACATTTAGCATCCAGTTCCCTATGTCACTTATCAATTAAGACTGCCTTTTAAGTAGCCACTACATCAACTTAAAGGGGAGGGGAATTTCAAACTCTCATGGAGTGCTTCCCTTTACACAGTGTTTCATAAAGAATAGGGTTAGTCTCAGGCCTCATCTCAGGATCCTGTTCAAAACTGTGTAAGTGCCACATGAGCCGTTTTATTCATCTGCCAGTTTTCTTCCCCACGTCTCATTAAGCTGTAGAGAAAGCTAAACATCATATACTTGATGTTGTAAATGTATCATCATATTACTTGAATAAGACAAAGGGACATTCCTAGACCTTTGTGGAGGCCCTTGGTGATAAGCTTACATACACATCAGGCAATAGGCTCACAGAGGTTATCAAAATACGTCTCCAGCTATAGAGAACATGTTACAGGCTAAATCCAACTAACCTCATTAGAGCTTATTTTACAAAATCCTAAGCAGCCTGTTTCCTATTTGACAACTCTCCTAGTTTCTGAATTTTGTAGGATAGTTTTATGAAGTTCAGTCCATGCATTTACAAGACACACTGTTCTTTGGTTAAACGTCAACATTATCTTCCCATTTGGTAGCTCTGTTGTAAAGTCACTTTTGAGCCACCGTTAGGCTGCTAGTGTGCAGAGATCACTTCTTTCTGTGCTGACAAATATTATCTCATTGTCTAACTGTACATCTGCCTATATCCATCTGCACTGGAACCACACCCAGGGCTCCCTGCCCACCCTCAGTCTCAGGTCCCTTACTTCTGTCTGTCTCCATTCCTACCAGAGCCACAGCCCTGCTCCCTCTCCCAGCTCCGAAGACTGCAGACAGGAATAGGAAGGGCAGGGATGCTGCACAATACAGAGTTTAGGGACTCTATAAGAACATAAGAATGGCCATACTGGGTCAGACCAAAGGTCCATCGAGCCCAGCATCCCATCTGCCGACGGTGGCCAATGCCAGGTGCCCCAGAGAAGGAGAACAGAAGACAATGATCAAGTGATTTATCTCCTGCCATCCATCTCCTGCCCTTGTTATGAAGGCTAGGGCACCATACTTTATCCCTGGCTAATAGCCATTTATGGACCTAACCTGCAAAAATTTATCAAGCTCTTTTTTAAACCCTAATAGAGTCCTGGCCTTCACAGCCTCCTCGGGCAAGGAGTTCCACAGGTTGACTGTGCGCTGTGTGAAGAAAAATTTCCTTTTATTAGTTTTGAACCTACTACCCATCAATTTCATTTCATAATACAATAGTTCTTGTATTATGGGAAAAGGTAAATAATTTTTCTATAATCACTTTCTCCACACCATTCATGATTTTATATACCTCTATCATATCGCCCCTCAATCGCCTTTTTTCCAAACTGAAAAGTCCCAGTCTCTCTAGCCTCTCCCCATATGGGACCCTTTCCAAGCCCCTAATCATCTTAGTCGCCCTTTTCTGAACCTTTTCTAATGCCAATATATCTTTTTTGAGGTGAGGAGACCACATCTGCACGCAGTACTCGAGATGTGGGCGTACCATAGTTTTATATAGGGGAAGTATGATATCTTTTGTCTTATTATCTATCCCTTTTTTAATAATTCCTAACATCCTATTTGCCTTACTAACTGCCGCTGCACACTGCGTGGATGTCTTCATAGAACTATCCACTATAACTCCAAGATCCCTTTCCTGATCTGTCGTAGCTAAATTTGACCCCATCATGTAGTACGTGTAATTTGGGTTATTTTTTCCAACATGCATTACCTTACACTTACCCACATTAAATTTCATTTGCCATTTTGCTGCCCAATCACTCAGTTTGCTGAGATCTTTTTGTAGTTCTTCACAATCCCTTTTGCTTTTGACTGTCCTGAACAACTTTGTGTCATCTGCAAACTTGGCCACCTCACTGCTTACCTCATTTTCTAGATCATTGATGAACAAGTTGAACAGGATTGGTCCCAGTACTGACCCCTGGGGAACACCACTAGTTACCCTCCTCCATTGTGAAAATTTACCATTTATTCCCACCCTTTGTTTTCTGTCTTTTAACCAATTCTTGATCCATGAAAGGACCTTTCCTCCTATCCCATGACCACCTAATTTACGTAAAAGCCTTTGGTGTGGGACCGTGTCAAAGGCTTTCTGGAAATCTAGGTATATTATATCCACTGGGTGCCCCTTGTCCGCATGTTTATTAACCCCTTCAAAGAATTCTAACAGATTAGTTAGACACGACTTCCCTCTGCAGAAACCATGCTGACTTTTGCCCAACAATTCGTGCTCTTCTATGTGCCTTGCAATTTTACTCTTTACTAGTGTTTCTACTAATTTGCCTGGTACTGATGTTAAACTTATCGGTCTATAATTGCCAGGATCTCCTCTAGAGCCTTTTTTAAATATTGGTGTTATATTGGCCATCTTCCAGTCATTTGGTACCAAAGTGGATTTAATATATTGAACTACCTTCCCTTTCTGCTTAGAGTGTAAATCCTTTAGGACAAGGAATGTGCATTCTTGCCTGCCTATAAAGTACCTCACACATTGGTTGAGCACTATACAATCAGCAATAATCATATTGGCATGCACAAGTAGCTTACATTTTTCATCATTTTGTTTATTACTCAATTATGTTATTCATCCAACATTTTACTTTCTGTTCATCCTTTGTTGCGAACATTTAACTCCCCTTTAAGTAGAGCAGTTAGTAAAAAGGAAAACCTGAATCTTGCTTTGTTTTTATAAGTTGCACCTAATAACAGTGGAATAACTTCCAACCTTTCCTTCTTCAGATCATATAGACTTACATTAAATATTCTATTGGGTGCTTTATGAGAGATTTTTAGCTTGTGATGCCTTTGCCTTCTGATGCTGTTTTATCACATGGATTTGTGTCAGTTGTGTTCACTAGATCTTCTATCACACTCATTATTACTTTAAGCTTTGTCTTTATCAATGATGCCAGATATTCATCCCTTGGCATTTAGTCTCACTGCTCCTGGGAGCTGCAGTCATGTACTGATTTAAAATGAACCTGGCTATTTATGCAACATTAACAGAGTGAATATTTTCAGCATTTAAAAATGTTAGCCAGATAGGTCAGCACACTGTTTCATTGTCCAAGTTACACATCTGAACCCTGGCCAAGAGTTTGAATTTCAGCTCTGTAAGTTAGGTAAATGACCTGAACTCAATAAGTTTATAGTCCATACTTTCAGCAGTCCCCCTCCCAGGTGATATGGTGAAGGATTGCCTCACAGAAGTGTAAAGTGTAAGCCTTGCTTGCTTATAATTTGTGTTAGGTGCATGCTGCTGCTTCCGTAAAGTCTTTCTGGTAGAATGTAACATTGAAGCACCTTCATCTTCCTAGATTTAAAAAAAAAAAAGGAAATGTCTGTATAAGCTATTATCCATGGCTGTATTGGAAAAAAAGGAAACTAATAGATATTTTTAAAAAGTCTTTTATTACATTCATGCCTAATTTCTTAATTTCCCAGTTTGCTAAATCAGAATATATATATAGCTGTATATGTGTGTATCTACTCTTTTAGGGTAAGTATGTATATACATACACATTTATGTGAACTGTACTTATACACACATAATTACATATATTCCAAATTATGAAAGATAAATATGTTTTAATTCAGCTAACATGAAGACTATTCTGTTCTTTTGTCTTTTCAGATAAATATTGAGTTTACCTTTACTTACTGTGTATTTGCCTCTCAAGTCAATAAATGTTGATATTTATCTCAGTAGAACTAAATAAAAGTATCTACATATTAAGCAACTTTTAACAATTCTGGCTAAATGATGGCATGGGGCTATATAACAAGTGTCATCCCTCAGCATTTGTTAACATCAGACTTCACATCTTTGATTTCATATAGCATAATTTCATGTACAGTAATCAGGAAGTTTGGGTCGATAACTGTTTATCTGAGGTTGACTGTTTCACTTGCAAAATCAATATTTACTACAAATCCACTGTAGTTTAAGGAATCTGCCAAGACTTGTTGCCAAGAAAATATTCTAATATGCTATGTTCCAAAAACATTGGAAGAAAATTGTCAACAGCTCTTAAGTAAAATTGGTGACTCATCTTTAAAAAGCTTGCAACTTGTAGTATATAAAGGCAATGAGAATTATATAGTGAGTCTGCTTTAGAAGAATATGAAATAGCACGAAAAGGAATTAACAAAAGGGTCTTTCTTGATATTGTAGAAATAATGAAATATTTTAAAAAGTTGACAGAGGAATTGAGTGGCATAATAAATGTGATAATTAACTAATATGACATCTTAAGCTTCTATAAAAATGAGGGTAGGGAAGAAACTTGACAATTACGTAGTTTAATGTTCTTTATTTGGTAGAAATTCTTCATTTTTATTAATTTTATTATTTACTCTTAATCGGATGAGATTACATTAAATTACATCATTACTTAAAGTTAGGTCACCAGATTTCTTTTCAGAAATATTTACCTTAATCTTTTCTCTTACCGTTGTTTACTTCATTACACGGGTGCAGAAGCGCAAAGTTAATCTAAATGTCAAATGAACATACAAGAATTCAGCTACCATTTTTCAAATACTTATTTGAAAAGAACTTTAAGTACTAATTTGTATTACCTTATTGTATTTGGCAATAGGCTATATTGAATATCTCTTTAAAGCTAAGAAGCAGAATCTAGTTTATATGATGATGAAACTTATTTATAGCAATTTTATTTATGAAGATTTGAGTGAGGAAAATAAATTATTTTATGGACAAATCAAGCTTTTTAACTTCAATATTATATGCTGCCTGGAATTGTAATTAGGTTTAGGCTTTAAAGGAAAAAATATGCATTGTATATCGTAAAATGCTGTGCTGGCTGGCAGAGAAAGATGATAGGATGAGATTTAGATACCAGAGTGTATCTGAAGTGATGGGTGAAATTTTCCCATGCACAAAAAATAAGAGATATGCACTACTGAAATCTTACATAAGTCATCAAAATAGGCATAAGTAGTACTTGAGCAGTGCACTAGGCCTTCTGTGCTCCCTCTGCATGGACACTAATTTGACCTGATATCCTCAAGGTGGTGTGTGAGCTCTGAGTAACGTTACCACACACTGCATCATTTTTCAGAGGAGTAGCTGTGTTAGTGTGTAACTTTTGAAAACAACACATATTATTCATAGCATCATTTTTTGTTGATGTAAGATGCAGAGGTGTGGACCATTATAACTTTGTGGTATTTTAATGCAGTTTAGAACCACAGCCAAGGAAGGAGGCAAGACTACTGTTACGGAGTTTTCAAATTTCACCAATCTTGCAGGATGTGTGTCTTTTTAAATAGGATGTAAAATATCATTCAGTAGAATTTCCTGTGCAGGTTAGACAAGCCACATTCCAATCAGAGAAAAAATTCTCCCAGCTCTAATCAGGAGCACCTTCTCCTAGGACATATTTGTTTAAAATATCTGACACTTGGTATAAAATGTTGTATATTCTGATTCACACAAAATATTTTTCTTCAAAGAGCTTTTATGAGCCCCACGGGTAACTGATCTGGTTGCAGGTGTTTTACATTATCCTGCAAGGGATAGACTCTACCTCTCCCTTCAGTTTAATGTCAGACTATTAACAAGAGGATTCCATATGACATCCTCCAAACTAACTGTTCACAAGCAGCAATAAGGTGTTCTAATGGCAGAAGCGTTAGGGATGAATACATATCAGAGGAGGCAAATGGAGATTTTTGCAATCTTGGTTCCTAGTAGTAGACAAACTAGATTGCTGGGTTTACATCTACATAATACAATGCACATAAAGAAAAGCAAAGATTAACAATGTTCCCCCACTCACAGAAAGCTGGAAATAAAAAGCTATAATAGATGTTGCAATTCTCCTTTAAAAAAATTACTAATAATATCTTCGTAGCTTTTAGCAGTTGAGTCTAAAGTCTAAATAATGGAACTTATAATGACGAATAACTGGAACTTAGGAGGTATTAATCCTTTCCAGGAGTTGCTTCCTCTTAGAAATCCTTGAATTCTTCCAGTATTATTACACAGCTATTAAAATATGACAAATGTACCTAAGTTGAAAAGAAAGGGACATGAATGTCAGTTAACTGTTCCCACGGGACTCACAACTGCTATCATATTATTCAACTATGTTAAGTTTTAAGATTTTTGAGTGTTAAAATTAAAATGCAAAAATTAAGATTAAAATTAATAGTGTTTGTTTTGCTGGGCTGGAGAAGTTGACAGATCCAGGGAGGAAAATTGGAGACAATGGAAGAGGTAAGATTGAGATGTCTGTGAGAAGAGAGAAGTGGAGGCAAGAGGCAAGGGATGAGACATGAGGACAATGGCAGCAAAGATGAGGTGTATCATAAGGAAGTGTCATCCAAGGGGCCTCACAGAGGGTACCCTCCATGCCAGGCCATGACATGACTGGTGTACCTGCCTCAGGTGCCCCTTCTGTATTTCCCAGAAAGAGTGCAAATAATATTTGGGTATAAATAGACCATGTGGGATTAATATATTATGAATGAAAGTCACATAGTTATACAATGTAACAGACAGAGTTCCATCAAAGTATAGCCCTGACATCTCTCATTGGGTATAGTCTCTCTGCACCTCCAGCATCACTCACTATGCTCACTTCTGAGATCTCTCTTGTGCATATTTCACTACGTCTCATCCTAGCTTTCAGTCCCCTCTGGCTTCAGCTGTCTAGCTCAGAGTGCCAGTAGACGTCTCCCTATATTGCTATTAGCCTACAGCTTTCTCCAGTTTCTCTGCCTCAGGAAGGTCAATTAGTCCCTCTGCTAATTTCCAAGAAAAGCCTGTGGAGATCATTGAAGGTTTCCCCTTAGGCAATTCTCTGCTGCTTCTTCTGTCTCTCCCCTGTGCTCAGACAGCCCTCACTTGCCTCTTCCTTCAGGGATCTCTTGGAAAGCTCTCACCTGCCTTTTTTCCTGACTCACACCACGCCAAAACACCCCTAAGCAACATAAGTTTTTCCGGCATAAGTACTCATGTCCAGTCCACAGTGCTTTGTCAGTAGGATACGCACTCTTGCCAACAAAGCTACCTATATCATTGAGCTGGTTTTGTGCTGACGATAGATCTCTCCTGTCAGCATAAAGCAGCATCATGAGCGTTCTTACAATGGTATAAGTATATTGGTATAGCATGCTGTTATAAGCTTATAAGTTCAGAAATGGTCTAAGGTAGTTCTGACTCAAATGGTGTCTCTTCTCTAGGGCCCTTTTAATCCCAATTGGCAGTCAGCTGACCTGTCACAGTTATACTGGCTGTTCCCTCTTAAAGAAAAATCAATGATAGCAGTCAAGTGGAAAGTTCAAAAATGCAGGATCAAATAATATCACAGGATATGGGGTGAGAACAATGTGCAGGGGAGATAGGTTGAGAGTGCATGGTGTTTTCACATGTTCCCACTTAAACCTCTGCTGTGATATAATTCCTAAGCACTTTCAGTGAAATCCAAAGAGCAAAATGGGGATTTAAATAATATATTAAAGCAGTTTACTGTATTATTTTGATGAAGCATAAATATTAACTTATAAAAAGAAAGGCATAGCTAGTTTCGTGTTGTGCCATAGATTTCAGTGTAAATATTATTTTTAGATAATAATGCATATAGGAAATAATTTGGATCAAGAAAACTTATGTCTTCGTGTACTATACCTTGAATATATTTTCTGTCCCATCCTTTTCCTTTCGAGTGCTTTTCTCAAAATTATGTGCAGTGCATCTTTAGTTCCATCTGTACCAGAAGAAAGTTGTTCTGAAAGACTGCATTAAAATTTCAGACAGCAATAAATACAGTGCCAAGTTCTTATCTGACATTTTTTTTTCAAAAATACAATATTTCTATCTTAATGTAATTTATTTTTACAGCAGCATCTGTCTCTTATAATCTAGTTCTTATTTAGCACTGATACAAACCAAATTGGTACAGATGCTAGCCAATTATTTTTGGCAAATGAATAAATATAAGTCAAATTTTGGAGGTTTAGGGAATGAGGATTAAGTCATTTTATTAGTGAGAAGGTTAGAAGTTCCTGAAAACAGAGAAGGGATAGAGTTTGAGATGAGGATTTAAAAAATGAGTCAGTTAAGTGCAGTCAGAGAGGCTATATTAAATGGTATGGTCACTATGGGTATGTCTCGACTACAAGCCTTTTTTGAAAGAGGCTTTTTTGAAAGAGCTCTTTTGAAAAAGCCTCTTTCGAAAGAGATCTTTTAGACAGCCACAAGACTTTTGAAAGAGCAATTTGCTATTTTTGAATGAGAGCACCCAGGCAATCTGGATTCTCTCTTTTGAAAAAGCCCTGTTTGCATTCAAGAATGCCTTTTTTTGAAAGAGCTCTGTCAAAAAAAGGCGTTCTTCCTCGTAAAAGTAGGTTTACTGCTGTAAAAAAAAAGCCGCGTTCTTTCAATTTAATTTCGAAAGAACGCAATGGCAGTCTAGACGCAGGTGAAGTTTTTTCGAAAAAACTCTGTAGTCTAGACATAGCTTATGAAAGGACAATCTTGTTGAAAGACAAAGAGAATAGAAAGATTAACTTCTGATATCTGAGGGATATTGAAAATGAGTTAAAGAACAGGATGAGGTTTAAGATTTATGTGATCATAAAAAAAGTAATTAAAGTAGTCAAGATGAGAGAAGATGAAGTCGTTCACACACATTTAGGAAGAGGCTATCATTGAGCTACTGTCTTCTGTGTATTTGCACTACATTTTTAAGGGATCATAAACAGGCATATAGAGTGGGAGATACGTGAAGAAACAGATTTTGTGGTTAAAAAGAAAAAAAAGCCCCAATTTCAGAAATAATCACTAATTTTTTAACTGCCAAATTTATGGAAAATGATAACCACTTGAGCAACACTGACCTGCTAAATGTGCCTGTATATAGTTATCTAACTACTGGCGTATACTTTTGATGTCCATATACTATTCCTTTACATTTCTGGGAGTCTGTTATTTGCAAGTAGAACTGATATTTTGTGAATCATCAGTCATCACTGTTACAAAGGAGCCATGGGACAGTGTTTTGTTTTTGTTTTTTCTGGAGACCTTAATTATTTGATTTCGTGTTTCCACATGAATTACGAGGAAAACCCAAATGATTAAGGGTATGTAATGGCTTCATTATGAGCAGAAACTAAAAACATGAGGATTGTTCATCTTAGAAAAAAGATGACTAAGGGGACTTGGAAAAAGTGAATAAATAAATGTTATGTTTCCTTACTACAATTCACAAACCAATTTTATCTTGAAATTGTGCAAATTAAGCTCCTACATGCTTTTGAAAATCCCACTAGGTGCCTATCTGCATTTGTATTCTGTCCCCTAGTTAATTTATACCTCACAATACTGTGTTCAAGCTATTCCTCCTTAAACTGACATTGTCTAGACAAACGTAGATCTGTGTTATTCCTGAGTTAGATATAAACATTGGTTGTTGTACAATACCATACAGTTATCTGAAGTGGAGAGAGCTGATAATGAAATTACCTTCCTTGTTTCTTATACCACATTTGAGCCTATGGTAACTTAGGCTTGTATATAATTTGTCAGCTAAATTGGTAACATAATGAGCCTATATCATTATTTTGATCGTCTAGTATTTTCCTCCTTGTAGGAAAAGAATTGAATACTATGCAGTGAAAGCTATTACTAATGTCCCAAAGGCATTTTTTTTTCAGGCTAGCCTTCTAAGTTCCCAGTAATGCTTTTTTCTAAACAATACAACACTTCAATTATGTGTAAATAAATGGAAACAGATGTGCATCTTCTGTGCCCGTGAAAAATGTAATAATTGTATTAAGGGAAACTGAAAAAGGCAGCAATGGGTCTTCCCTTATCTTTAATATTTCAAGAATACACGATCGTTTATAATAAAGTCTCAAGTCAAGTTGTTCTTTTCATAAATTATTAAACTGTATACTATTAATATTAATACGTATTTATACAATGGTAAGCAAATAACAAGATTTCAAAGAAAATATGTGTTTTTATTTTCATTCTAGTATCAGACCCAACTGTGAGACAGGGAAGGCTGACTATATTAAACATTTTTTAACCTTGATTTTATTAACACAAAACTGTAATTCACAAGCAGAAACTACATCCTTACCTGATTTTTTGAATCAAGCATGAAGTTAATATTCTAAGTGATAGAGATCCAACAAGTTATTTTTCTTCCTAAATCCTAGGGTGCTGAAATAAACAAAATTTGCTTTGATTTCTGTGCAAAATCAAGTGCTGCCCATTTTATATATTTGATTTTGCAGGGTGCCAAATTATTATAGATAGCTTCAAGCTACATGTGGAAAATTATATTACATTTAAGGTATTGACTACTAGTTTATAAGTAAGCACACTGAGTGCCACTGGAAATATATGCAATTGTCTAGAGCTAAGTAACTGCTACCCATTCCCAGCCACCAGGAGAGAGGAAGTAGGTCTCACCTGAGAGGGGGGATATTCTTAAATTTTAATAAAATAATTCCATCGCTGCTTCCCTTGAGTGAAGTGGTGGGGAGGGGCCCTTTCCCTTGTCATTAATGGGGTATCCTTCACTTGCACGATTGTTGTTAGCTCACCCACTTAAGCACTAGAAAATCTACATGAGGCCCCCAGGTTAGCACTGTGAAGATAGAAATAATGCTATTAGTCTGGAAATGGCTATACAGATCTTGTGCAAAAAGGGGGGTTTGCGCAAAACAGCCACACTGCTTGTTTTTGCACAAAAACCCCTTGCACAAAAACGGCTCAGAATACATTATGCAAATGAAGTGAGACAAAATGCTAATCAGTGCTTCATTTTCAAAAGCCATAGTATAGACATAGCCTGATTTTTAAGGCATACCCACTCTAAGTTAGGCCTTTACAGAAATATAAGCCATCTCAGTATGAGCAGGATTCTGGCACAGTTAATAAGTTCTATGCCTTCACGCCAATCAAACTTGTCTTCTGAATGCTTACTAAACTAACCCTTAGCTTAAAGAGAAGCCTTCCTTCTTTCATAACACGTAATACTTGCAGATCCTCGACACTTGAACAGGAATAGTTTGGAGCTGAGTAGAATCGGTTGCTTGTTTACTTATTGTTCATAAGTCAGGTATTTAGGTAAAAAGTAGCCGTTCACTATATACAAGATTCATTTTTTTACATACAGCAATTAAGTTTAACTCCTTGTTACATCAAGATATATAACATATTTCTGCATAATATTTATGGTCAGTTAGGAAAGCAAACTATTCCTTAGTTTTTGGCAACTATCAATAGAAAAAAATGTAGCTGTTAACGTTTCCTTTTTCTCTTAAGAATAGAAACAAAATGAGTAATATGATGAAAAAGCAGGATTTCCCAATTAAATCAAATGGAAAATTAACATTTGTAAAAATGTACCCTAGAGTAACCCAATAGGGAGATTATCCATTGTTTGTACTAGGGAAAGAAATGTTGCAAATAATAGTTTGTAGGCTACTAACATGATTTACAGGAGATTCCTGGAATAAAAGATAAGGTTATTTTCCTTAAGCATACATAACTATGAAATAAAGATCTAAAAAGCACCAGGATTTAAAATACAGAAATAGATCCTTTGGATTGATTAACTCCCTGGTTTCAGCACAAATTGGCAGAATCCAGGCTGTTGTCTTCCAGCAGCAGTAAAAAGCAACCTGCTTTCAAGTTCCTTGTCTCACAGGTGACTTAGGAAAGGGTATGTTCATAACTAATTTCAGGGGTCATGCTGATGTGGCATCTCTTCCAGGCAATGTTTTCCCCAGGACTTGAAATTAGAGGGAGTGTTTGCATTTATTCAGGGGCAAGGGACAAGCATTCAGAAAGAAGCACTTAGAACTGGCATCACTGTATAACTAATTGGTCACTGCATAAACTAAGGACGGCGCGATTCAAAAAGGGTTCTAAAGCCTATTTTACAGTACTTTGGCTTGGGAAGCCTAGCTCTGTTATGATACTACTATTAGGGCTCTATCTTTCAGAAAAAAGAGAAGACACTTAGGGACACTTTTAAAAAGGTGATTAATTTCTATGATTTTTCCTCCAAACTAACGGAGTGTTAGTTTTACACTGAAAGGTAGTAAATATAGGGAATATCTTTATGTCCCTGATTAAGCAAGATACTTAATCACATGACTAGCTCCACTATGATAAAGCTGTGTGAGTCCTTAGGTATCTTGATGAATCACAACCTATATTTGTGTCTTGTACAGTCTCATTCTATATACTTCCTTGTTTGTTTGTTTTAAAATTTTCATAGAAACTAAGCAAAACAATACATTTCATTTAGATTCAATAAAAAGAACTCATCTCCAGCACAAAACATTTTTCCATTTTTCCAAGAAAAAGAAACATTTTCAGCTTTGATTACATCTAAATAAACAAAAGGTGTTTCATTTCAGTGAAATCTGAAACATTTCAAATTTTCAAAATTTTTTTTTCAAAAAGCCATTCTTTTTTGTAAGCAGTTTTTTGATAAAGAAAATTGACAAACTCTCCTAAAACCTCTGTGACCTATCTACTGTCCCATCTTACTAGCATCAGTAATCAGAAAATGGTACAAGTGCAAATGCTGGAGAGTCTGCAAAAAAGATAGACATAGATACTGCATATGGATGCAAAACTTGGGAGTTTTATATTTGTTCTTGAACAGTTTTATACTGGACTTGACTTGTTTGTTTATAATGCCTTTTGGTTCTTCAGTATATTCTAATGACTGTCTCATTTATTAACATATTCCTTGATTTTTTTTTGGCCTCCAATATCAATTTATACAACTGGTAAATTAAAAAAAAACATTTAAAAACCCATAAAGTTTGCACAGCCAATCACTCAGAAAACAAGAAATAGCAAAAAATAAATTGTCTATGCAACTTTAATTTGACCACTTCTTGGGTATGTACTATGATGCAGTCTTTAATTACATCATCACATACTATTTTTTTATTTGGGACCACACCCTTGTTTAGTACCCATAATAGAAAGTACAGTTAATGAAGAGCTATTTGATATTTTGCTTTATCCTCATTATTTAATGTGTGGTCTTTGGCCTTACTTATCACATGCTATTCAAAACTGTGCTCTGAAGAGAGTATTATCAATTTGCTCAGGGGCTTTTCTATGACACTTATTACCATAGTATGCAAATGCTTCACAAACACTAATTGATTTATTTTCACAACACCCAGTCCCCTTGCCTAGTCAATAAGTTCTGCATTGAGATTCACCATCTGAGTCCAACCTCCCAGATATCAGTTGTTCCTCCCCACTAATCCCCTTCTCCTTGCCCAACCATTCCTAGTTCACCCAACCCCCACTGGCTCCTCTTCCAGTCTATGCTTCCCATCTTTCCATCACTTCCACCCACTGTGGTTCTCTATTTCCTCCACAACCAAATATCAGTCTTTTTCCCCCACATCATTTTATTCATTTTTTGTCCCAGTGTGTCTACACAGCAATGTTATTCTGAAATAACTATGCGAGCCTCTACACAGGAATTCCATTAATTCAAAATTATTTTGAAATAATGGATGGCTTATTCTGACTTCTGTAAACCTCATTCTAGAAAGAATAATGCCTATTCCAAAATAGCTATTTCAAAATAAGGCATGTGTAGACACTCCACTTCTGCTATTTGGAAATAGCCTCTCACCAAGGCCATTCTAAGTTATCCCTCGTGGGGCTCTAAATTGAGATAGCACATCTACATTAGAGAAGCCTGCCTCGGACTAATTTTGAGGCTTACCTGCAGCGTAGACGTGCTATTTCGAAATAAACTATCAGAATAACTATTCCGGAATGGCTTATTCTGAAATAACTGTGCAGTGTAGACGTAGCCCCAGTGTCCCAGTTCCTTTGCCCAGTTCTTTCACTCACCTTGGTTCACTGTCAGATCTGTCTCTCTCTCATGTCCATTCTCCCAACTAGCTTCCAGTACCAATCTCCTTGTCCAGTCAGTCTTTCTCTGCCTCCAACTCCTCATCCAATCTGAACTCTGAGAGGCAGAAGCATGCTCAATGAGGACAGAGGCCTCAGAGATTATAGCTTTCAATTGCTAAGAAATCTCTGCTTAGCATATTCAAACTAAGATTTTTTTTTTGCAAAGCCATATAATTTGATCAAATTTATATTTATTTGCACAGGAACACCAAAAAATACATTATTGACATAAAGTGCACACATCTGCACTCACATGTGAGCGCACACAATTTTCACATCCTTCTAACTGGAAGGGTGTGATAGAACTCCTCAAAGAAGAGATTGCCAGAATATATGTAAATGGAAAAGCAATGTATTTCCCCTTAGCCTTATTGTCCGAAATAACTTAACTGATCTGATCAGAACTTAGAGATCATCCTGAGGCAGACCACATCATAAAATATTAGCCCAAACAGTTAGGCTGCATCTATACTGGCGCGATCTTGCACCAGAGCTATGCAAATGAGGCTCAGCGTGGAATATCGCTGATTATTTTCAGGCATAACGGCTTTGCGCAAGAGGGTTTTTCTTGCGCAAGAAGGGGCAGTGTAGACAGCTCCGTCTTGCGCAAAACCCTCTTCTGCAAAAATGGTGGCTCGTTAGTTATGCAAATGAGGCTCGGTGATATTCCACGCTGAGCCTCATTTGCATAGCTCTGGCACAAGATCGCACCAGTATAGACACAGCCTTAATGTTTGGCAAAGAAGACAATTTATCTCAAAGACATGAAAGTGCATTATTCTAGAAAATCTTCTGAGCCCCACAAAAGTCAGAAATACTAGAATAAATTTGAGTAATCTTCTCTAATTCTTCTCAGGAAGGACTAAGTTAAATCTTTCTTTTCTTCTCATAAAGAAGAAAGTTGTTCCACAGTAAAGCAATTAACTTGTTTAGAAGATTTATTCTTGGCTATGACAGACTTCTTATGTTGCCTTAAGGTGGGATTTTCAGAAGCACTTAATTGACTTAAAAGATCAAGGTCTTTAGGATTTGTGCTTTTAAATCTCTTCATTTTTTATGAATGCCTTGTCCTTCATCTCCATCTGTCTTAGTTTTAAATCAGTTATATAGCTTTACACCCCAGTCAAGCCAGAGATTGTTCATAATGAAGGTATGTTAAAAATATAATTCCTTACATCAGTACTAGGCTTCAAGAAATCTTCTGTGTGTACTGTAAGTATTTTATAGCATTAATAACCTTCCATAATGTAAGTCTGATTGCAGCAAAATCCCAATCATAATTGTATTTTTAAACTAGTCAGAATAATACTGCAGTCTCCAAGGTAAAACAAAACAAAACAAAATGTAAAAATATATGTGATGGTAGAGATATGCTGAATCTATATACGAAACTCTCTAAAATCTTGTATAGCATTTTTGCCATATTTAGTTAGTAATGATTCATACATTCAGCCATAAATTCTAAAGCCAGAAGGTACCATTTATGATAATCTAGTCTGACTTCCTGTATAACATAGCCTAGCCATAGAACTCCCCCCTCCCTCCCAGAGAACTTCTGGAGTATATCATTTAGGAAAGCGTATAATACTGGTTTTAAAATTGTCTGTGCATCATAAATTGTTTGAGCAGTTAATTACTCTCATTACTAAAATATTAAAGCATATTTCCAGTCTGACTTTGTCTAACTTCAATTTCCAGCCACTAGATTGTATTATATCTTTCTCTGCAAGACTGAAAGAGCCCATTTTAAAATTTTATTCCCTATGCAGGTACTTATAAAAGATGATCAAGTCACCCCTTAGCCTTCTCTTTGGAAAGATAAATAAATGGAGCACCTTCAGTACACCGCGGTAAAGCAGGTTTCCTAATCCCTTCTCATGGATCTTCTCTGAGCCCTCTCCAAGTTGTCAGCATCCTTGAATTGTGGATACCAGAAATGAACACAGTATTCCAAGATTGGTTGTACCAGATCCAATTGGGGGGTGAAATAACTTTTCTACTCCTACTCAAGTTTCTCCTGGTTATGCATCCAAAGTTTGCATTAGCCCTTTTGGCCACTGCACTACCCTGGGATCTATGTATAGGCTAACTCTCCTGCATCTGGCACCTGACTGGTCCCAGACCAGGGAATTTGCTAAACAAGGGTAGATCAATGCACCAGGGGCTCCACTTTTCCTCCTTAGCCACTCTGGGCTCTGTTCTCCACACAGAGAGTCATCCTTTTCAGGGTACAGTCCCCATCCTGTAAATAAGGCCTACCTTTGTTGTTGCCTGATGAATACATTTACAAATACAAATTCAAAAGTAAAACCAATGACCTGTGACCAGCACTGCACGGATGCCGGGGGGCTTGGAATGTTGCTGTTCCATAATCAGATTCTTCTACTGACCAAGATCTCTCCTTCCGCTGTGCTAGCACCCTTCCTTCTGCTTTCCATGATCAGAGTCACTCCTTTCCTCTTGAAATGTCTTCACCCTCACTTTTTCTGTAACTGGAGAGATTCTCTCACACTCTTCTGGCTCTCATCCCATTGTGATTAATAGCACTCAGACTTGGTATTCTCCAGATAATAACAGGAATTGTGTGTTAACCAAGTGATGGTTTCCCAAAATGTTTGGGCAGAATCAGTGACTATGACTGCACACCAGTTACCTATTGCTTATACCTAAAAAACTTAGGGTACACTGTTACTAGGACATGGCACTCAGACTCATTTGATGTATTAAAAGGCACAGTGTTCAGACTCATTCGGTGTATAAAAAGAGCCATGTAGAATCCTCTCCACAAATAGCCAATTAAGATTTTTTTTTTGTAGGTCCCTTATCTGGCAAAGTCTGCTAGGAAGCATTTAATGGAAAGCAGAATAGCTGCTGTTTGTAGTATACCTTGTGAAAAATTCAGCTTCATGGTTAATGCTGTATATGTCAGCAAAACAACTGAGGATGAAGAATAAAATTATGTTAAAAGTCAAATTAATGGACTGGCCACATGAGATTTGGCTAAAGTACATTTCCTTATTCTTTTGCTCTTTATGTATAATTTATAAACAAGTGTATACAAAACAGTGTATTATTAGTTGCTTCCCATTGTTTTCTTTCAAATACACAGCTTCTGCCATTAACACCCATACTTTCTTCTCCTGTCTCCTTAGAAATTGTTTCTATGGCAACCTTAGTATCTTGTTCAAGCAGCCTCTATCTAAATAGTACCACATGTGAGGATGTGGGAATATTGAGAAAGTGTTCAAATGTCACTGTAGATCCCAATTTGAAAAATTGGGATGTGAAATGTGTGGTATTTGGGGCTTTGCCTTAGCAAAGAGCTATAATGAATGATGGAGCAGGATTTTTATTTCTCATGTTAATCATAATTTTAGTCAATAATTCGAATGCTATGAGCAAAAGAATCAACACCTAAAAGATTCTTTTATGTTCTCAGTTTTAGGCTCAAATGTGAGTTGCCTATTATCTATGTGTAGTATATAAATAGCGCCAGTCACTCAGTAATTAGCTGTCAGAGAATCAGAGAATCTTAGAACTGGAATCCTAAGAGGTCATCTAGTCCAGTCCCCTGCACTCATGGCAGGAATAAGTATTATGTAGACCATTCCCTACAGGCCTTTGTCTAATCTGATCTTAAAAATCTTGAGATGATGGATGTTCCATATCTAGAGCAGGTTGCAAACAATTTTTACTCGTTAGCAACCTGGATAATTTCCTTCTCAAACTACATGTAAGAGTGGATGCTCCCCTACACCATGTTCTCCCCTCTAGACCCTGAAAAGTGAACCATGGTTACAGCATGGTTCTAATGCAATGGAGTGCAGTGGATTATTTTGCAAAGGGATATGTACCTCCTAAAATATCAGAATTTTAAGGGAAGACTTGAGTGGATTTTCTCTCACCAGGATAATTTCCATGGACTTTACCACAAGGAAAAGTTTGAAAAATTAACGGCAGAATTACTATAGAATTTTACAAGAGATTTTAGTTTTCCTCAATGAGCTTAAAATACGGGTGTCCTTGAAGTTCATTTAGACAATAGTGTACTCAAAAGTCTTTGGGGGAAAGAAATCAAAGGTATCCCGATTCTTGAATCTCTGTTAAATCTTCTTTGTGCCAGTCCTATCTCTTCCTCCCATCTCTTTCCCACTCCTGGATTCTCACTACAATTCCATTCCATTCACTTAGCCAGTCCCCAGTCTCCACTCCTGAGGCTTCTCATCCCAGTCCCAGGCTCCTTACTGAACCAGTCTCCATTCCTTCCCAGCATCTCATCTGATTTCCCTCAACCCACCACCTGTCTGCTTGCAGTGACCTCCATAACCATAAGCTTCAGGTGGTAGCTGAGTTAGTCTGTACAGGATAAACTTAAAAAACAACAAATGGTCTGGTAGCACTTTATAGACTATCAAAAATGTAAATGGTATCATGAGCTTTCTTGGGCACAACCCACTTCTTCAGATGACTGGAGTTTTGAGTTTAGGGTGTGCAGACCCAAAATAAATAGGAGAGAAAGAAGAGGGGGGAAGGGAAAAAAAGGAGGGGCGGGGAAAAACGAGCAGAGCATATGAAAATATCAAAGGGAAAAATAAGTAGGCAGAACTGGTAATCTGTAAGCATCTGAATATTGGATAGTTAAAAGGAAGAAGATAAGGATCAAAGGATAGCAATTGAAAGGGAGGGTACTAATGCAAGAATCTACACAAAGAGCTGTTGGCACCTTCATTGAATGTTAGGTAGATAATGTCCCAGCCATTCCTTATCTCGATTAAGAATGCCATCAGCGTGACAATAGAACTGTGGAGGAATTGTAATTCCAACGCCTTTCTGTGTATTTGACAGTAGAACTGGTTTGTGACAAGACAGCCACCTGGAGATCTTTTAAAGAGTGATTAGGTAGATTGAAGTGCTCTCCGACAGGTTTCTGTATGTTCTCTTTATATATATTTGATTTGTGGCCATTGATTCTTTCCTGGAGGGACTGTCCAGTTTGTCCAATATATATAGCAGTGGGGCATTGCTGGCATTTGATGGCATAGATCAAATTACTGGATGTGCAGTTGAATGATCCTCTGATTTGGTAGTTTATGTTGTTGGCTCCAGTAATGAATTTGCTTGTATAGATATGTGGGCAGAGTTGGCACCGCGGCTGATGGCAGGGCTGGGTTCCTGGATGCTTATGATGTAGTTGTGTAGCATGGTTGCCGGAAAGAATTTGTTTCAGGTTGGGGGGTTGTCTGTAAGCAAGAATAGGCTTTTCCCCCCAGGCCTCTGACAGTGAGGGATCATTTTCCAAGATGGGTTGCAGATTATGTATAATGTGTTGGAGGGGTTTAAGTTGTGGTCTGCAGGTAATAACAAGTGGACTTCTGTTATTTTCCCTTTTGGATCTGTCTTGAAGTAGTTTATGTCTGGGTACTTTTTTGGCTCTGTCAATCTGTTTTTTCACTTCTCCAGGTAGGTATTTCAGTTTTAGAAGTGCTCTATATAGATTCTGTAGATGTTTGCCTCTATCTATGGGATTGGAGCAAATCCGGTTTTATCTTAGGGCTTGGCTGTATACAATACATTGAGAAATGTGTCTGGGATGGAAGCTGGAGGCATGAAGGTAAGTATAGCAGTCGGTGGGTTTCCGGTATAGGGTAGTGGAAATTTGTCCATTATCCAATGGTACTGTAGTGTCCAGGAAGTGGATTTCTCATGTGGATTGGTCCAGGCTGAGGTTGATGGTGGGGTGGAAGTTGTTGAAATCCTTGTGAAATTCTTCAAGAGTCTCTTTCCCGTGGGTCCATATAATGAAGATGTCATCGATGTAGCATAAGTAAAGTAAAGGTGTTAGGGGGCAAGAGCTGAGGAAATGTTGTTCAAGGTCAGCCATAAAGATGTTGGCATATTGTGGTGCCATGCGGGTGCCTATGGCTGTGCCACTGACTTGGAGATATAAATTGTCTCTGAATTGGAAATAGTTGTGGGTAAGGACAAAGTCGCAGAGCTCTGTACTCAGGTTTGCAGTGCTGTTATCGGGGATGGTGTTCCTAATGGCTTGTAATCCATCTTCATGTGGAATGTTAATGTCAAGGGTTTCTGCTTCCATAGTGGCCAGAATGGTATTTTCAGATAGATTATTGATGTTTTGAAGTTTCCTCAGGAAGTCAGTCGTGTTGCAGAGGTAGGTAGGAGTGCTGGTAGCATAGGGTCTGAGGAAGGAGTTGATATAGCCAGATAATCCTGTTGTAAGTGTGCCACTGCTTGAGATGATGGGCCATTCAGGATTTCCAGGTTTGTATAGGTAGCAGGTAGAAAGTTCCTGATCAGGGATTAGGGGGGGGTGTTAAGTGTGAATTTGTTCCTGAGCAGCATTAGGGAGTTTCACGAGAAGTTTTTTCAGGGTTTTTTGGTAATCCTTAGTGGGGTCATAGGAGAGAGGCTTGTAGAATCTGGTATTGATAAGTTGTCTGTTTGCCTCCTATTCATAATCTGTCCTGTTCATGATGACTACAATGCCTCCTTTGTCTGCCTCTTTGATTATGATGTTAGGATTGATTTTGAGGCTGCGTATAGCATTGCGTTCTGCATGGCTGAGGTTGTGTGTTATATGTTGTTTTTTGCTGATAATATCAGCTCGAGCACATTTGCGGAAGCAGTCAATGTAGAAATCAAGACTTTCATTGCGACCATTAGTGGGGTCCACATAGAAGCCTTCCTCTTGTGGGATTGGCGGGGGTGAGGGGGAGGAGAGGAGCAGTAAGGTCAGTGTGTTGTACATCGGTGTGTTGGAAATATTCCTTCAGCGGAGGCGGAGCCATGTTCCCTATATCCATTGTTTCAAAGTCCCCTCTCCCTCTGAGCTCTTTGTTGAATCTTGGCATTTTCCTCCACCTGGCTCTTTGTCCCGGTTCCTTTGTTGTTTAAGTGTCAGATAGCCCCCTGCTCCCCACCCCTCTAGCTCCCAGTCTCAGTTTTCCCTGATTTCTTGTCCAGTCTCAGTATCTTCCCTAGCTCCCAGTACACCCATTTCTATCTCTGACTTCCTAGTTGCATTATCCAATAGACCACCTCTTCTTCGCCCCCTTGATTGTCTCCCAGCATCCTTGCTCAGACTACACCAACCTGCCACTTGAAATCATCACCTTAGTTTCCCTCTCCCTCTGTCATTTCAGTCCCAGTGTCTTCCAGCTCCAGGGTTCTTGTCTTGTCTTGTCCTCCACCCTTTGATCTGGTTTTTGTCTGTCTGCATTTGAAGCAGGCAGCTTCTTCCTCCTCACTGCCTGGAGGGGATATTGGGAGCACAAGAGTGACTGTCTTCCTCTTTTCGGTTCTGATACATGAACTCAGAATGGCTTTGAGCAGCCAGGAGCTGCAATTGCTGGTAAGTCCTACCCCGCCCTGCCTAAAGCATGCTCGCTATGGATGAAATCTTTGGGAAATTCAGCTGCAATGTTCTAGTTAGTCTTCACTAAGAATAAGCAAACTGCAACTTTCAGCAGCTTAGAACCTGATAACATTTGGACAGATTTTTAAAGAGATGGGACATCCTTGGCACAAAGGTCACCACCTGCAAAAATTTAAATCCTTGCTCCAAAGCCTAGAGTGTTAGAGCATTTCAAAGAAGAGAGCTCAATAAATTAACAAGGACAAAATGATGTATTTCCGCCTAGCCTTGTTCTCAGAATTCACACAACTATTTTGGCTAAATTCACCTTGAGACAGTTACTCACTATTCAAAAAATTGCAGTCCAAATAGTTTGACAAAGTTACAAGCAATAGAAAATAGTGTTTCATAATAGGAAATATCAAGCAAGCTTAATAATACAGTGTGTAGTAGGTTGGTTGGTCCTTTCAAAGCCTGGAGGCCTGGAGCTGGCCAGCCCCATACAATTATTCTTCCTGCCACAACTGGGATGGGGTATGAAGTTTAATCAGCTGGCTATGGAAGAGATGATTTTCCTGTAAAGAGCAACCAGAATGAGTGTAGAGAAAGGGGATGTTTAGGGAGAGAAATAGCATGAGTGAAGCTGAAGTGAGAACCTTCTGTTGGCAATGGCTGCTGTGAATGAGTAGTGTCCAGTAGGGGAACTGAGAGAACTGGGAAGGATTATAGAAATTCATGTGCATGAGCAGCCTCCAGTAGGAGACCATGAGGCTTTAGGAAAAAGATTCCAGGCAGAGAAGGCCTGGGAGACCATGAGGAAAACAAGGAATGTGGGTCTGAGGAAGCATTGAGAGTTTTGTTTTGAGATTGATTTTGTTAGTTTAATAAATCCAAGCCAAATGGAGGGTTTGGCTGAATGAGTGAAATATTGTTTGATCATTTGATTTAAGGGGCGCTAGCTGAAGATGACAGAAACTGAAGTAGGATGCCTGTAGTGCAACTTCAGCTCATGAAGGGGTACATGGACTATGGCTGGCTCAGTTATATAGTGCTAAGAATCCCTACTGTAATATAATATCCCTGTCATAATACAGGTTAAAGCACCCTTGGGACCTGACTGGTCCTGAACAAGGGGATTTGATGGACCAGAGGAGGTCTCTTGTCACTGGCCTTCTAGCCCCGTCCCTCCCTACTGCCATCTTTTTATGGCCTGCACCTGGCCCTGCTGCCCCCAAGCTCAGGCTTCAGCCCTGGACCTAGAGCCACTGGGTTCCAGCCCGTCCAGAACTCCCTGCAGCTGGGGCTCCCTGCTGTGCAGAGGGCAAAAGCTCCTCAATGACCGGGGCCAGATCTGCTCCTCAATCCACCTCCTCAATGGCTGGGTCCTGCTGCACTGCTGGACCTGCTGCTTCTGGAGCTCCCTACTGGTCCACTGGCTGCCTCCGGGGCCGGAGCTCCCCAGCCACCGGAACCGGAGCTTCAGACCTCCCTGTCGTAAGCCACCCTGCCACACTCCCACCCTTCCCGCCAGACCTCCCTATCCCTGGCTCTGTGGTCCAACAACATCTGTAGTCTTGCTGGAGCACAGATGTTGTCAGACCAGAGATTTCCAGTTTGGGGAGGTACAACCTGTATATAAACAAAATTCCTAAGAACACTTGGGTTGCCTTACCTCCATAAGAACCATCTTTGCACCCTATTGTCTGGACTTCAGGTTTATCTGACGTGCTCTTTAGGTTTATCTGAGTATGAGACAGCCAGGAATAAAAAAAAGTCACTCAAATAATACTGTCTGATTTTTTTTTCATTAAAGGCTTTTGTATATCAATTTTCACAGTAGTATGTGAGCACCCCATATATGCCAAAGTTAATCTTCAGTGATGAAAAAGTGTTTTCTGAGGGAGAACAGGTATCAAACTAGCTGCCCTAGCTCTTACCTCCATCCCCCGCCTCCCCTCCATTAGGTATTATAGAACAATTGCACTCTGCTAAATGGGCTCTGCTGTTAATATATACTATCATTAGTTCTGTGAACTTCATTGGATCAGAGGGTCTTAATTTAATAAAAAGAAAAATGAAAAGAGAAATCCATCTTTTGTAGCCAAAGTTGGCAGGGAATTTAAAACAATGAAGAAATGAGGGATTTCATCAACATCAGGATTAAGCCCTGGCTCGACATTAATGCTGATCTGCCAGGCCAAAGACTACACATTTTACCTTGCTTTATTAAAAACTCTGGCAGATGATAACTGGATCAGGGGATTTCAAAGTATGAGCTATGAGAAGCATTTCTTATGTGGCACCTAAAAACATTAACTTACATTTTCATCCAAAGAATGTTCATAAGCACTTTCATTTTTTTTTTCAGAGAAATCCCATGACTCCTGTCTGGCTATATAAATCTCAGGTGCATGAGGGAAGTATAATGGGTCCCTGAGATGATGGGAGTTCTGAATTTTAATCCTGATCTTACCTAAAGGGGAATACTAGTAATTCAAAGAATTATCTCCTTTTCCCTCAGCACTCTTATCCACATAGGTTAGTGGCAGGCAGTGACATTGAAAGGCTAATATTTGCTCTCTGGAAGAATGTGAAATAGGGCCAAATCCTATTATCTTACTCAGACATAACTTCTCCGTTGCCTTCAAAGAGAGGTTTGTTTAAATAATAACCGTCAGAATTGAGTCTTACTTACATTGCTCATTTTCACTAAGGGCATGTCTATACAGCAGCATTATTTCAGAATAAATTCAAAAAATGGGCTTCTTACTCCAACTTCTGTTAACCTCATTGTATGAGGAGTAAGGGAAGTCAGCGGAAGAGTGCTCTATTTCAAAATAAGCGCTGTGTAGACGTGCCCAAATTCGAAATATGCTATTTCGACTGAAGTTACGCAATTAGCATCCTCGAGTTGCATAGTTTATTTCAAGTTTAGCCCTTCTGTGTAGACATGCCCTAATAATTTAACTTAAGACTCCATAAAGCATCTTGGCTGAAAGAGAAAAACTAGATGGCATTTTAGACTCTGTAAAAGATAATGGGATGTGAGGCATATTTGGAAATGAAACTTAGAAGCTATCAAGACATGTGTCAGTTAGGTCTTGCCAGCAAACACAAGCTAATAAGAATTACCTATTTAGAACTTAGGGCATGTCTACACTGCAGCGCAAAAGTCGAATGAAGATACATAGCATCAGCTGCGTAGCTGAAGTTGAAATAGCTTAATGTGGCTTTTGGCACTGTCTACATGGCAAGAAGTCGAAGGAAGAATGAGGATTACAGGAGTTGGAGTAAGAAGTCCTCCATCTCAAAATTATTTTGAAATAATGGCTTGCTGTGTAGACTCTCACTATGTTATTTTGAAATAATGTGAGCTTTTCTGAAACAATGCTGCAGTGTAGACATGCCTTTAGTGAGTACTGCCCACCTGAGTAAGCCAAATACAGAATTATATTTAACGCATAAGTGAAAATGGTTTTGGTAGTAACATCCCAATTGTTTTTAGATGCCTATTCACACTGAAAATATTATGTGTTTTATCACCATTGGCAATATTTGTTCAGGGCAAAAACTAAAAAAAAGTGTTGCAGGTCAGAACTAAGATGAATTTCCAGATCTGTGTAATAAAGTGCCTTTTTTTATGGATAAAATATTAGACTTCAGTCATTCTGCCACATCTCACAAATACTAAGTTCACCTATAAAAATATATCCTCGGGAACTGAACAGAAAATTAGAAGTCATGTTCTGGCCACTGCCCTTCCCCAGGCAATGGAAAATACAGACAAACAGTAAATTTAGATGAAGCAGCTTGTTTACTGTAAGGATTGTTCAGAGCTTAGTATTTTGAAGGAATACGGCTTGATGTACTGTTATGGTGCTCATCTAAGTATTTTCAGTATGTAAGTATGTTTCCCAGTGTTCTTGGATTTAAATAGCTTCAATATTACCAGTTACTTAACTTCCTTTCAAAATAATGTGCAAAGATTTCAGGACACAAAAGAGTATTATTTTTCTGCAAACAAATTATTTTTAAAAAACAGTCCCTCACACTATAATATTATACATTATATTAAGACTAAAAGCATAATATAGAATGCATTTAAACTGGAGAATTTAATTTAGATCACAAATACTGGTTTAAATGTTCCTTTGGTTTGATTAAGTTTTAATAGCTCCTCAGCACATTGTTCACATGTCTACATGAACCATGGTTAAATAATAATGCATGGCAAATTTAAATTCTGAATTCAATTAATAAAGAATCTTTAATTTTTCTAATAGAGGTGGGGAAATAATTGACCTAAACTAGTGCCTAAAAGTCCAACTGTACATTATAGTCTTTTTTCAAATCCAAAAATATTTGAATACTTTGTATTTATTTTAGTTTCTGAACATATCTAGCTTTCTTTGTTCTAGCAGGCTCTTGATGAAAATCACTGGAATATCACATAAAAAGCCATTAGCACACTATATCCAGCTCTCTGTGGGAGAAATGAATGATCAAAAAACTTCATGTTTTGTTTCCATTTAAAAGCAGTCTCCATGAGAATTTCTTCCCATGTGTGTACAATGAAGGTGTTTGAATAATTTGGATAAGTTTGAAGTGTTTGTTCAAAACAGATGAACACTGTGAACCTTTTCGGGTTCCTCCAAGACTAGATTCTGTACAATGAATCATATATGTCATACATGTGACTCATGGTATTATACTTTGTCTGCTGTTAGCTAGAAATGTGTAAGATAAAATTAGATTTTTACGTCTGTGGAGCATGGACTGTCAATTTTTTCTGTTATACGTTGCCTATCACGAGGTGCCTAAGGCCTTTGGGTGCTATCATGTCATGTGTTCAGTATGCCCCATCCCAAGGCAGCATGGCCCAATGGCCACAGTCTGTAAATTAATCCTTGAGACAGAGAGCATTATGGCCTAATGGCTGGAGTCTACAAAGTAGCCCTTGACTTGTAGGGCAGCACAACCCAATAGCCAGAGTCTATAACACAGCCCTTTGGAACAGGGCTATATAGCCTAATGGCAAGAGTCAAAGGGATTGGGGTTGCAGCCCCAGTAGGAGAGTCCAGGCACACCCTATTCCACTGGACCCTGACTCAGGGTCCTATTAGTGGGGGAGTGATCCACCACTTGCTCAGCAGGCAACACACTGAGTTCACTCAGATGGAAGATATACCTCACTTACCCTGTCTGAATCATTTCCTACCAGCTCTGGCATTGGGGTGATCCACATAGTTTCTGGGTCATCAGGGTTTTCAGTGCCAGCCTCCTCCTGTGGCTCTGCTGGCTTTGGAGGCTGGATACAGTCTCCTGGGTCTCTGGCTGTCATCATTTGGGTTTCTGGCTGGTCCATCTCTGGAGCTCCTCTCATAGCTCCTTCCTATCCAGTGTCTAGCCCAGACCTAGCTGAGATGCTCTCTTTTATACTACACCAGCCCCTTGGAGCATGCCCAGTGCAGCCGGGGAGCAGGAATTCCTCTGCCTACAGAGCCTTAAGCCCTCCTGGTCCAGTGTGGGGTATGCACACCTTGTCACATACCATAATGCAAATCAGAATGCTACTCATAAAAATAATAAGTATTATTTAAAATAGATTTGGAAAATATTTTGATTATGTTTGTTTAATTATAGGTACAACTGTAAACCCAACACACAGCCTAAGTAACTGCTGTGTTCTCAGGAAAAATCCTTGGGTCAAGAAAGAAGGAATATTTGATATTCTAGTTTCTTTCCTATTCTTCCTTCAAGGCATGTTACAGCATCTGGACATATTAGTACAGTACAAGTCTACAGTACACAAGTAATTTAGATTCCTCATGAGCATCCTGATATACTAAGTTCACCTGTTCTTTCCACTCAGCAGAATGTCACTACTTTCATTGCATTTCAGGGACCTCTGTGGTTAGTGGCATATGTCCATATGGGCAGCTTCAGAAAACTACCTCCTTGAAATTAAAATGTCTTATTCCCCTGTGACATAGATGGGGAAAACCCTGCTCAGTGTGGGGTGAGGGTGCCTGTCTCACTTCTGGCACTCCTGTGAATTCTCCACTTTTTTCTCCTTACTCTATGTCTATAGCTCCATCCACAGTTATATGACTGAGTGACCTACCCATCAAAGTCAGTAACCCCCCACATCTTAGTCCAGGGGGCAGGGTTGCCCAATGACCAGAGTCAGTGTCTCACCTACTCGTTAGTGTGACCCAATGGCTACAGTCTATAATTTGTCCCTATTCACAGGGCAGTGCAATTCAATGGTTAGAGACAGTAACTCCCCCCTACTTTTGGGGTAGTGCTGTCCAATGGCTACAGTGTATAATTTGCTTTCCCCTTCCCCGAGTAGGGGTAAGTTATTGACTCTGACCATTGAACTGCATGGCATTCAAAGGGCAGTGTAGTTCAAAGGCCAGAGTCAAAAACTCGCCCCTACTCATGGATAGTGTAGTCTCCTCTCAAGAGATAGGAGGTAGGGAAGAAGGTTATATCCTCCAGCGGGGGGGGGGGGGTCCAGGCCCTCCCACTCTACTGGACCCCAGCCTAGGATCCTATTAGTGACTGTAGCTTTTGCTACTGAGTCAGCGGGGAAAAGTTCTGACTGAAACATGCTGACTCCCCAGCTTCAGCTCACTTAACAGGTAGTCGTTGCCTTCTCCTGGGCTGCTTTCTGCTACAGTCACCTCAGATCCATCGTGAATCTCTGTTTCCTCTTCTTTGTCTGGGATCTGTCTGCTTCTGTTTGCCTCTGGAGACCTTCATTCTTACTTAAAAGAAAACAACCAAAACCACCTGAATCCTGTGGCACCATATAGATCAGGGGTGGGCAATAATTTTTTGCTGGGGGCTGCTTCAGAAATGTTTGAAGTGGCCCTGGGCCGCACAGGAAGGGGGGCATCAAGTGGAAGAGGCAGGGCCAAGATACTTCCAAATTCCTCACCCTCAGACAATAATTGGTCTGGGGTGAGGAAGTGCTTTGCCCCCCCCCCCCCATGTTTCCCCTAGATGCCCATGCCCCTGGTGTGGGAGGAGACTTCCTGTGCTCCCCTCCCCCTGGCCAATTAGGGTCTGGGGGTGGGGGAGCGCGTGAAGCCTCCTCCATTCTGCCTCCGCCCTGCGAGTAGCATGCAGTGCTTAAAAGCTCCCCATGCTCCTGGCAGGACGGAAGGAGGCTTCACACACTCCCCCGCCCCCATGCGCTAATTGGCCTGGGAGCGGGGGAGTGGCAGGGCCTCCATGGGCCGGATCTATCCTCTTGGTGGGCGGGATCCAGCCAGGAGGCCCTTTTGCCCACCCCTGTTATAGATTAACTTGGGCATAAGTTTTCGTGGTTAAAAACCTCCTTGTCAGATGCAAGCCATCCTTACTGGGTTTTTTTTCTTTCCATTTTCCGATATTCATTTTCCAATTAATTAAAAAATAGTTTTATTCCCAAAGCACAAATATTCATGTGTGCTGCTAATTAGAACAGTGGACTCCAACTTTTTTACGTCCAACATCACTTTTTAAATGTCAAAACAAGCCAAAATCTACTGCCCCATCCTTCCCCCAAAACCCCACACCCTCCTTGAAGCCTCGCCCTCTGTTCTCCTCCTCTCCATCACTTGCTATCCCCAGCCCTTATACACTCTCAGGGTATGGCTACACTGCCACTTTTTTTTTTTATTCTGTCTAGACTGGGCCAAATGTCAGAAAAACCCCTTCTTTCAGAAGCCCCCTTACTCCTCATGGAACTCCTCAGGAATACAGGGGTTACCGAAAGAGCATGTTTGCTAAAGAAACTAAAAAAAGCAGAAGAACAAATGCATCCCTGGACACAGAAGAGTTTTTCCGGGATACCTCTGGAATTCTGGAAAAACTCCTGCAGTCTAGCCATACCCTCACTGGGTTGAGACAGGATGTGTGGGATCTCAGGTGGGAATGAAGGATTGGGTGTGGGAAGGGGTGAGAGGTGCAAGGTCTGGGAGGGAATTTGGATGCAGGAGGAGGTAGAGAAGGGGATGCTTGCTTGGGGAGAGGGCTCCAGGATGGGGAGTGTTGGGGTACTGAGCATGCCACATGCTTGTGGATGTGAGGGTGCAGGAGTTTGGGTTGGAGTATGTGAGGGGCTCAGGGCAGGGAGGTTGAGAATAAGATGTGCAGTGTGTGGATGTTGCAGGAGTGTTGCGGCAGAAGACTGAGGATATGGGGCTGCAAGAGCTTGGGGATGTGAGAGGCTCAGGACGGGGGGAGGGAGGGTTCCAGTGTATGATAGGCTCAGATCTAGGGTCGGGGTGGGGTACAGGAGTGTTACAATGCTGCGGCCAGATGGGGGTTTGGCCCCAATTGGGGGTTTGTTGGACAGGCTTCATTTTTAAATAAAATATTGTGTCAAACCCAAAAAGTTTCAGCATTATCTTTATTTATGAGAAGGGCGGGGAACCTGTTTTGAGTCAGGGGTCACTGATCCACAGAAAAGTCAGTTGGGGCCACATAAGTGAGATGCAAAAAAATAACTCCTCCAACACCCCCCCCCAAACCTCACTAATGTGGCCCCAACTGTGGTGGTGGGAGCAGGGGACATGGTACTGGGGAAGGGTGCTAGTGGGTGCCAGGGCAGGGGACAGGGTGCCAGTGGGTTCTGCGGCAGGGGACAGGGTGCCAGTGGGGACAGGGGACAGGGTGCCAGTAGGTTCTGCTGCAGGGGACAAGGAGTCCCCAGCACGCTCCTCCTTCGGGGACTCCTCCCTCCCAGAGGAGGGATGTCTGGTCACGCACCTCTTCTCTGGACTTCTAACCCCCCACCCACGTGGAGGAGGGAAGCGCCAGCGTGAACCTCCTCTGGGGATTCCTCCCCTCTCCCCCCTGTAGAGGAGGGAAGCCCAGGCGCGCGCCTCTTCATGGGACTTCTAACTCCGCACCACCCACCCCACCCTCCCGCGCGGAGAAGGGAAGCCCCGGCGTGCGCCTTCTCTGGGGACTCCTACCTCCCCCCTGCGCAGAGAGTTCCCGGTGCACCACAGACCTGCTTTGTGGTATGGCGCCAGCTGTTTGGGGGAGGGGGAGCAGCCTGTGCACTTTCTTAAACCCCGGAAGTGGCGTGCAGCTGCTGGACTTCCATCCACCCTGAAGAAAGCTGACACTACCTCCCTCGTTGCTGGAGGTAGGTAGTGGGGCTTCTTCGGGGTGGGGGGAAGTGGGGAGGGTCCAACACGCCTCACGATCAACTGGTTGGTGACCATGGATTTAGAGTATCTTCTTTAAATTCTAGATATTTATTTACTATTTTTGAATAAAAATGGCCAGTTGGTACTTCATATAGCGATGAACTTTCTGTAGCTGAAATTTACTAAATGATAGTTGATCAGTATATGGATATCCTGACTGTACTGTAATAATTATTTCTTTTGGTCATAAGTTTTATATTATTTTGCACATAGCTATTTTTTTCAACCTTTTCTATTTCAAAATGTTAATGAAGTTCATCCTTTGTCACCTATTGTTCTTTTAGCTTTGCAGAAAAGCAGGCAAGTTTTTTGTTTTTTGTTTTGTTTTTGCTAAAGGATATTTTAATCTATGTTTTCAAAAGCAGAGTTAACAATTATTGAAGTTAAGAGAGCTCGTATGCTAATTATATTGTAAAAAGTGTCATGCAATTTCTGTGTCCTTCCAGGATTTGTATGACCTACATAGAGTCTTCCACACTGCAAATAATTAAATAGCTCAATTACTAAATCTGATTTTTTCCATTTGCATTTTAATTGATTTAATAATAGATATTTTCTTTTATAGGAGAAATCTTACAAACTTAAATCTTAAAACTTCTTATATAGTTTAAAGATATATTTGGTATAGATGCAAAAATACAATTATAAATTGGCCTGTTCAGGTCCCTAAATCTTTATTGACAAAACTTGGTACAAGTCACTTTCTTCAGCTTTGTGTTTGATCCTTTTCTACTCTTCATCTTCCTCTTGTGTCTTGCCAGTTGATTGTATCAGCTAAAGTCTTTCATTATCTCACGTTTAGGGCCACATTTCTGTTTTTCTTACATTTAGGTGTGTAACCAGTTTATCAATTGCCCAATCAAAACTACGCAATAATAAGCTTTTTTCCTTTTTCCCGTTTCTCTCTTTATTAAAGAAAAGTTTTCAAACTATCAGGTTAAATGGTGGGGGATGCCACAGGATTTAAAATAAACTAAGACAAGTCAGAATTATCAGATATAAGTACTGACTCTGATCTACAGAAAGATACAAAAGATAAATATGTTATTTTTAATGGTAACTATAGTTAGGCATATACAAATCAACTTTATTTATATAATTATATCATTCAGCTTTGATTTCAGGAAAATATATGAATTATGACTGAAGTATTAATGCAATTAATGACTTCAATCTTATTAATTTTTCCACGTATTTTCTGCACTCTCTTAGGGCATGTCTGTACTTACTGGAAGATCAACATTCTGGAGGTCAATCTTCTCGTGTTAAATTTAGTGGGTCTAGTACAGACCCCTAACTTGAATACTGAGGGCAGCTCCCACCAGTGTCCAGTATTCCTCCTTTTGCGAGGAGTAAGGGAAGCCAGCAAAGTAGTATGTGCTCCCGTCAGCCTCCCGCAATGTGGACACCACCAAGGCTCGGCTTAAAGTAAACCGAATCCAGCTACACATTTTGCATAGCTGGAGTTGCATATCTTAATCCAACCTTCTTGGTCTAGTGTAGAACAGACCTTAATCTTGCCATTTGTCTTGATTACTAAATAATGTCATCATAATATTTTCATTACTCTAAAGCTATTCCCTGCAATAAAGAGAGCCATTTGAAAACAATTAAGTAGCATTAATATTTATCACTTTACATATATTAAATACATTTTAAATGGCTTAAAATCTCTAAATATAAGGGCTCATCTTCACTACTGTGCTAAATCAGCAATCTCTGCATTAGTACAGCAATATTGGTTACCTGGTGAAGATGTGCTACATTCACCACAAAACGCTCTCCCATCAATGTAATTACTCCACCTCTATGAGAGGTAGAAGCTAACTTGACAGGAGAGCACCTGCCATCAACATGGTGCAGTGTAGACACTGCTTAAGTTGTGAGTTTTTGTTTTTCAGAAGGGGGTCATAATCCTGAGTGATGTAACTTGCATTGACTTAAATGGTAGTGTAGACAAGCCCCAAATGACTACCTGCACCCATCCTCAAAACATTTCCTTTTATTACTTAACTATGTGAATAATTTTTGTGGAAAAGCCTTATTGTTATGGTTCATTTTGACCCTATTGTATTCTTGAAAATATCTGTATCATTAGTCATGAGAAAACGTCACATATAGGTGAAAAGGGCTAGCACTAGGTGTCTTGTACCTCTTAATGTTCCATTTATGGTGACAGGGTTGTGTTTGGCTAAGTGACTGCTTATTTCTACGCTGACCCTGCATAGAGCAGCATAGAGGGCCACTTGGAGATTACACAATGATGTATCCAGGTTCCCAGAATCTCCTCTAATAGACATGCTTAGCTGCAAGGAAGTGCTCTGCCATGGATATGGTTTTGGAAAATGGATACCTGGAATCTTTCATGCCCTACCAGCATCAGTATTAAATGTCTAACTTACAAGCCTATGTGTGGTGATACATATGCGTTTGAGTATATTCCACAGGAGAGGGAATGAAGTGTCCGGTCTTACAAATGAATACTCATGGTAGTAAGTGTTTGCAAAATGAAGCCCTTAGTTAATTGTGTGCGCATAAAAAAATCCAAATTATTAAGATTATAAAATGTATGGCAGAGTTTCAGTTCCCTTTGTATGGAGAATTGAATGCTCTCCAGCATATAGCATTTCAGTCCCAACTATTTTTTTTCTGAAACACAGAATAAGTAATTGCAAAGCTGTCGTCTTCCTTACAAGAATTTCATATTAGAGAACCAAAAAGCTATTGACGCTTCAATTGAGATACAGTTAACCGAGAATACTTGAAATGGTTTCAGCAAAGGCACCTTTTTGCTATTTAAAAGTAATTACTAGGTTGTTGCTATAGTGACTGCTAAAAGTATTATGCACCATTTGCAGTGTAACTGACTGTGGACCATACAAATGGTACAGATGTTCTTGAGCTTAATTTTAAAAAGCTATTAAGCCACCCATTTCACTGAATTTCAGGATATAAACAATGTATTGCATATTAGGGAGGTATTAAAGCTTAATCCACAATTTTTGTAATGGATGGTTAATCACTGTTCTCTCTCTCTTTCCTAAATTCAAATGGAAACATTTAAATAAAAGTAGTAAGATGCAGTAAAATCATAATGAAGTATTCAATATACCAATAAAGTAATAACATAATGAGACAGCAAAAGTATGTGCCTCACCCATAATCAACAGGATCATTACCTCTTTTCCTCTGAATATTTTTTACTTGTAATTATAAAACATTAATAAATATTGTGTAAGAATTTAATCCAGTACACAACAATAATCCCTATTTCTCTAATGCTTTTAATTATAAGGCACAGGGTGATTGATCTCTTTTAAGAAGCAGGATCCCTATTTTCCTCTGACGTAACAGTTGTACACTGGCAAGGCCTGATTAGGGACAGGGTAACATCTGTTGTCAAGAGATAGATGACAAAGACATAGGAGCCATCTATCTCCATAGATGGAAGCCAAGAACTTGCAGAATGGATGTTTCCAGCAATTTCTGTGAGTGCTGGGATGAACAAAGGCTCGGAGTTCTTTCAGTCTTCCCTCATAGGTCATATTTTCTAGACCTTTTCATCAATTTTGTTGCTCTTCTCTGGACCCTCTCTGATTTCTCCACATCTTTCCTGAAGTGTGGTGCCCAGAACTGGACATGATACTCCAGCTGAGGCCTAACAAGCACAGAGTAGAACAGAAGAATTACTTCTCATGTCTTGCTCACAACACTCCTATTAATGCATCCCAGAATTGTTTGCTTTTTATTTTTTTGCAACAATGTCACAATGTTGACTGTTAATAGTTAGGTATGATGCTAAGAACAAATCCCCAAGTAACCTGGATCCAAAATTGTTTCTCATTAAAAAAAATAAAGCTAGTAATATTTTTCTCCAACTTATGGTTTTACAGCACCCTTCATGGGAAATCTAAGCATGTTGACATTGCATATGAAAGGTTTTCTGTCTAACTGATAATGGCACCATTGTCTTTTAGAGCAGTGCTGGGAGTCAAGAATTTTTCATTATTCTTGGTCCTGGAATATGTTTCTTTGAATCTGATGAGAGGAGGAAAGAAGATTAAAAAAAAATGTTCTAAATTATTTCTCTCAGAGTTCATTGAAAATGGAGGAACACACCTCTTACAGTTGTCATCTTGAAATATTTTCCCCAGAATTGTCTCAGTAAGCCTGCACCAATGGGAGCAATGACAGGAAAATTTAGGAATATAGTAGTGTAGAGAAGGTATTAGAGGTATGATTGGAATAGGTATCGATGCTTTCAACTTCTCCAGTGCTTTCAAACATAGAATTTTTAAATTCAGTATTCTAATAGTATAGTTTTCATTAAATAATCTTTCAGGATTCTTTGTGTACCTTTCTAAATTTGATGAACTAGTTGCAAAGCACATCACTTAATAAAATAATAAGTGTGTGTGTGTTAGTTCATAGTCTTAGTTAATATGAATAATTAGCAACATAGAATATCAGACTTTATGCTATTTGCCATTGTATGTGTAGCATTTTCATATTCCATTACTGTCAGAGAATTATAATGTAGCAATGCACCCATTTGGTACTTCTCTGAATTTGGTTAACAAAGGTGTGCGTTCCTTATTGTAATTTTGGGTAGCACAAGTTTCTGAATATGTTCTATATCTAAAATTGTGTATAGCTTTAAGGATGTAGGGACAAAACAAATGTGTTCACATTTACATAAAAGACATAAGTTGACAAATTTTCTAACAAACTTTTTACAGGCATGACTTAATATCAATAATCTGCCCAAGAAGATTTATATTTACAAAGCTTGACATATATGAACATTGAAATATAAAACATATATTTCTAGAATTTGTTCTAAATGAGAAACTTAAGTGTGAGTATCAAATATTCATTGTTCCTAAAAGTGAGATGGATAAGAACTTAGTTTTAGGATTTTCAAGGTGAGAACTGCAGCCAGCAATGGCACTCTTTGTTAGCACATCCTTCTTTCTCAAGAAGAGACAGGTTTTCGTTTATATTGCCATGAACAGCTACTGTGTGCCACCAGTAATCAAATCTGACTTTGCACCTAAAGAACATACAACACATACTAAATATATTCCTTTATAATAAAAGATAAGACAGTAAAGAATATGAAACATTTATAGAGAAAGATGCAATCTTTACTTATCAGCTGTGGCTTTGTTTAAAAACATGAAGACATGCAACTGTTTTGAAAGGTGGAACACTCACAAAGGCATTTACACTTCTCAGGCTTTGTGCACGCTGCCAAGAAGAGCATAGTTTTTACTGTAGCATAACTAAGGCTTTGTCCACACTTAAAAGTTCAAAGCACAGCACTTTGAATTATAAGCGTGGCCATGGTGCAAGCACTGGGAGAGAGAATTCCCAGCGCTCTATGTAAACCGCTTCCACAAGGGGAGTAGCAAACAGCACTAGAGTGTGGTTCCCCACTCTGTATCCTGATTCACACTGGTGCTTTGCAGTGCTGTAACTTGCTATGCTTGAGGAGTGTCCCTCCTTCCCACAAGCCAGAAAGTTACAGCACTGTAAAGTCCCAGTGTAGACTTAGCATAAATGTGTGTTAGCTGTCCTGTAGAGCAAGCCCAGTGGGGACAAGGCACTGTTGTTTTTACTTCAGTGTAGCTAGGCTGCTTCAGAACTATAACTCACTTCTCCCCCAGGGGGCTTGGCTCAGCATTCATGTTGCATTCCCCATCAGTACCCAGCCTGGTTGTGTGCCACCCAAGGTAAGTTGTACACACACTAAGAAGACTCCTCCCTCTGCCCCTGGCCTATCGTTGGTGTCACCTAATGACCCCGTTATAAAACTACCACTAGGATTTTACAGAAAGCTACCTTGTATGTTAGTTGTGGTGAAAATACAACTTTTCTGCAGTGAAGACATATCCTCAGGTAAGCAAAGGCAATTTTTAAAGTATAACCACTAGAAATGTGATACTCAGGCAATACTGTCCCAAGAGTTCAGAAATCTTGAGTTTATTCTGAAAATATAAGACTTAAAAATGGACTTGCAACTTATTTTTAAAACTCTTAAGAGAAAAGCTCCTGACAATGATTTGTGCTGGTGAATGATTCAGGGTGAAAATTCAACCTGAAATGAAGTCAAAAAGCCACATCATTAGTCTTGCTATCACTCCATTGCAACATGAAAGGGTGATAAAATCAGCTTACCTGACCTCCTGAGGATTCCTCAGGTTCTGTGCCACTTCCTTTTTATCTTCCCAGGGGAAGATTACATGACTGGGCTGTCTCTACACTCAATGCTTTCTGGCTGCTTAACAGCTCTTTGGAGCTAAAGCTGCCATGAGGCTGCAATAATCTACCAATTTTGACTACCCACCTTGGCCCTGTGATGAGTATGATTTGGCAGGACTAGAATGCCTGGGCTTTTTGCAAGATTGATCAGTCTATAATAATGGCTTAAAATCAAGACCTATCCACAGTGTTTGTGGTGTCAATCTTATTCATGTGCCTCTCTGCTGTGTATTTCTCTCTGCAGGATATACTGTAATGAGGTGCTTTCAGATGTATGGAATGAAAGAAGTTAATTATTAAATTAAGCAAACTTCTGGTATGTGGCTAACAAAGCAATTTTATCACGTGGACGTTAAAAAAACAGTCATTTTTGCCTGTTAAATAAAGTCATTGTATTGAACATGGTAATTAGGATTGCATTTTTATAAGAAATGACTATGTTTGTCAATACCAGATTGGAATATTTCAGCATCTGCACCAGTTTAGTGATTTGTTCTGAAATTGTAGTTGACAGTTGTGGTAGTTTAACTCTGTTATACAGATCATTATGAGGTTTCTTTCAGTTTCCCTGAGGTGAATAAGGGAATTGTAGATGAAAAGGGTTTATTCACTCAGAAACATCTATCTTTTCCCTGAGATTTTGGGATTTCGCCATAACTATTTTGAAAAGATGAGGTGCTGTGAATACAGAAAATGCATTTTTAGGAGTTTCTTCATTCTAGCATTCTATTTTTCTTCCTTTCACTTAACCTTAAATTGTGCATAACAGTTTAAACTAAAATGTTCAATTGTAAGTACATGAATTTAGACACCTAAATACATATAGATGGACCTGTATGCATTAAATGAGTCAGGGTGTGGCTGGAGAGTGTGCCAAAGGAGGACTAGAAGACAGGGGGAGTTGAGGAGAATGGCCGCTGTTTCAGTATGCTAATTGCTGGCCATAATATGTATAGCTGCCTAAATGACTCAGTTTCAATTTCCCTGTTCAGCACCCTCGGGACCTGACTGCTCCCAGATGAAGGATTTTGCCTGACCAGAGGAGGTCATTTCTGGCCCTCTGCCACCAGCCCCCTATCCCTGGCCCAGCCCACCAGCCTTCCAGACTGCTCCCCACCTGCTGCTGGCCCTGCTGACTGCACTGGGCAGGCACTGCTGCTGCATCTTCCAGCCCCAATGGGCCACCACTGCCGCCACCACCGCAACTCACTGCCCCACCAGGCAGCCATGGACCTGGTCTCCCAGCCCCTCTATTGCAGGTACATGGCCAAAGTCTTTTAACTATGTAGAAAAGAAGGGAGCTAGAAAGGCTGCCCTTATAGTCATTAGCAGCACATTTGATTACTTTGCATTTTTATTCTCAAAATAAAATCAGTGTAGGCCATCTTAGCTACATCTTACCTACATTAAAGTATCATTTTGGGATAATGTAGTAAATCAAAGCTCTACTATCTAATAGTAAGGTATAAATCAGTCTGAATTCAGGACAAAAATGGAGGGTGTTGGGATGGAAGGATATTTTGAATATGTAGAGGGATATTACTATTTAGCATGGAACAAATATTTTAAAAGTGTGTGGTTTTCCTTTAAGCATTTGAAAATCTAGCTATCTACATTTTATATGAGAAAGAGAGACTTTCTGGGTATTGCTGCCTGACATTTTTTTGTCTGAAAAAATGAGGAGTACAGGATCTTTCAAAAAAGGGTTTTATTTTCAAAAAACAGGACTATGTAGCACTTTAAAGACTAACAAGATGGTTTATTAGGTGATGAGCTTTCGTGGGCCAGACCCACTTCCTCAGATCAAATAGTGGAAGAAAATTGTCACAACCATATGTACCAAAGGATACAATTAAAAAAATGAACACATATGAAAAGGACAAATCAAATTTCAGAACAGAAGGGGAATGGCAGGGGGGAAGGTAAATGTCTGTGAGCTAATGATATTAGAGGTGATAATTGGGGAAGCTATCTTTGTAATGGGTGAGATAATTAGAGTCTTTATTCAAACCTAGGTGTAAAGTGTTGAATTTAAGCATGAATGACAGTTCAGAGGATTCTCTTCCAAGTGTAGTCTTAAAAGGCCTTTGAAGCAGGACGCAGGTAATCAAGTCGTTGAGACAATGTCCTTTCTGGTTGAAATGGCAAGAAACTGTTTTTTCTTTGTGATCCTGTCTAATATCTGTTTTGTGGGCATTGATCCTTTGGCGAAGTGTCTGAGACGTTTGTCCAATGTACATAGCAGACGGACACTTTCGGCACATGATAGCATAAATTATATTTCTGGATGCGCAGGAATATGTTCTTGATCTTATAACTCACTTGGTTAGGTCCAATAATGGACAAACGTCTCAGACACTTCGCCAAAGGATCAATGCCCACAAAACAGATATATTAGACAGGATCACGAAGAAAAAACAGTTTCTTGCCATTTCAACCAGAAAGGACATTGTCTCAACGACATGATTACCTGCATCCTGCTTCAAAGGCCTTTTAAGACTACACTTGAAAGAGAATCCTCTGAACTGTCATTCATGCTTAAATTCGACACTTTACACCTAGGTTTGAATAAAGACTCTAATTATCTCACCCATTACAAAGATAGCTTCCCCAGTTATCACCTCTAATATCATTAGCTCACAGACATTTACCTTCCCCCCTGTCATTCCCCTTCTGTTCTGAAATTTGATTTGTCCTTTTCATATGTGTTCATTTTTTTAATTGTATCCTTTGGTACATATGGTTGTGACAATTTTCTTCCACTATTTGATCTGAGGAAGTGGGTCTGGCCCACGAAAGCTCATCACCTAATAAACCATCTTGTTAGTCTTTAAAGTGCTACATAGTCCTGTTTTTTGTTTCAGCTACACCAGACTAACACGGCTACATTTCTATCACTATTTTATTTTCAAAAGATCCCCGTCCAAACAGCCATTTTTCTTTCAAAAAGCCCCTTTTTGAAAAAAACCCACAGAGGCCATTATGCTAATGTAGCACGGGAAATTTAAATCCTGGCTTCATTTGCAATTTTGAAGTGTCTAATTTACATCCCTTTTTTGAGAAAAGGAATGTAGTTTAGAGACAGCCCCTGCAAAGAGAGATGATTATTTTTCACTGAATTTCCTTAGGAATGGAAAACTCTTCCAGAGTTGTCCTATTTCTTGATATTGGTAAATCAACATTAGATTTAAAATGTCCCAATGGGGCATCCTTATGGCATCACTTTTAGGGATGCAAAAAAGCCCCGCACTACAAAAGACAAAATTACATCATTTTGGCTGGGCAAAGTGAGTTGTAATCAGAACATTAGAAAAAAAGCCTTATTCAGAGGCAAATCAAGACCACACATTCCTGGGGCTGCAGGAAATGTAATCTCTCTCCTGTCCCCTGCTTCTACCTACAGGATGCAACTTAGCTTGCTGAATTATGGAGACTGTCTGTAGCCTACACTTTAATAGACAAGAGAGAGGAAAGGTTTGTAAGGGAAGCAAGCAGAGTATGTGAGCAGGAGCTGGTGGGAGATGGGGAAAAGTAGTGTGAAGGAAGAAGAGCTGCAAGGATAAGAGGGCACTCAAAGCAGGAGAAAGGGAGATGTGGGAGGTGTAGGAAAAAAAGACCTGAGGAGGATAAGGGTGGTAGAAGGGGGTAAAGCAGGGACCCTGATGGAGTGAATCAAGGAATTGGTGATCTGGGAGGGGGGAGTGCAAGCAGAGACCCAAGGAATAGGAAGAGTATGTGATATGTGAGGGATTAGAGCAGGGAAAGGTGACAGGGAATGGTAATGATGTGGTAAACAGAGACCTAGAGTGAAAGGAGTGGAAACTGGTGATGGGTGAGGGGGAAGGAAAGAGAGAACATAGAGATTCCACCATGTAGGTATGGAAGGCAGAAATAGGGAGGCCCATAGATGCCCTTGAATGAAAAAAAAAAAGAAATAGTGTACAATGGGAAGAACAAAGGAATGGGAGGAACAGAGGTTATACAGAGCCTCTGCCATGGTATGGGAAATGGTTGATAATGGTATGGTAAGAGGAGGAGCAGGAGTGATGCAGAGAGCCCCTTGCATTTGATAGGGTTGTGAGGACTTTTAGAGAGCCTTTAAACAAAGTGAGTTTACAGGGTGCACGTGGGGCAGACGGGGTGATGAATGTAGCACGGGGTATATGCAAATCATTCTGCCTACTGAAACTACAAAGGATTCAACACCCTAATGAATACCCATATACTGGTACAGCTACTGCCAGCTTTTGATTCTACAAGTGATATCTGCATATCATGTTAAAGAGATTTTTTTCCCCTCTAACATTTTGTTTTGTGTGTGTGTTTGTTTATCACGAACACTGAACAGATGCTGTAGCATTCACTTTGAGCAAAGGAATGGCTTTGATTGTGCCTACAGTCACACCTCTCAGCTTCTGATTCCCCAACCCTGGGACTGGTCCAAGGCAAGTTCAAGCTAGAACTAATTGTACAGCCTCCTCTCTTCACCCCAATACTGTTCAATGCAATAAACACTCAGTCCACAAAAAATGGTTTGCTCCTGATTAAATCAGAGTAAATTCTACTCATGAGAATGTCTTGGGCAAACATAAAGGTGAAAACAACCACCCTAAAATGTTTTGACTCAAATGAAAAACAAAACATGTCAGGTGTCTCTGTCCCCTCCCACTGAAAGAGTTCCCACAGTGTTGAAACAACACATTGGGTGCCTCGTTCCCATGCACTCACTAACAAGTATTTTAAACATGGAGCGTATTTTACAGTTGGATATATAATTGCATGTAGGCAGGCCACTTCCAATCACTCTGTAGCAATGACAGAGAGAATCTCTCACTGGTCTTTATAAACAAACAAACAAACAAACAAAAACAAAAAACACCAGAATAGAGGACCAATGATATAAAGGAAAATATTTGCTATGCAATGATCAGGGTAGAGTGAAATCATCACTTGCTGTTCACATTCTAAGATTGACTCAAAGTCCATCATGTAGAAAGACTACAGGTAAAAAATACAGTAAAAAAGAGCACTGAAGATAAAGGTTCTAAAAAGGTTACATGGGACATTCCAAACAAAAATATGTCTCATTCTGCAAAGTGCCAAACATGTTTGTGATGCTGTATAAAAAAATAACCACATAGATGCAATCAAAATGGTGTTAAAAATCCCGACTCATGATTACAAAGCAACTCCAGGCCATCTGGACTGTCTTAGCTTTAATTGCAAATCTTTACATTGCTGGATAGAACATGGTGTGGTGCTATGCAAACACTCCAACAATCAGAAGGGAACAGAAGGGAAGGCTGATGTTGAACGATCGCATGGACAGCATTTTGCTGTTAACAACTGATTCATGTAATTACATCTGTCTGTCTGCCATAGAGCCTGAGACTCCAGAAATAGGCAGAGATCCTCATTCAGGGCTCTCATCCATGGTGCAGCCAGACTTCCTCAGACTCCCAGAAATTACATTTATGAATACAGTTCCTGCCTTTTCCCCAGGATTTCCAAGTTGATAGCTACATACCCAATTGTGTCTTCTTTGTTCTCTCAGCGTTAGGTAGGTACAACTTAATTTTGGTAGTGTCTCCCGCACTATTACCACACCATGAACCAATATTATTCTGTTTAACAACTAAGGCTAAATTGCGGTTTAAGTCATGGTGCTTGATAGGAAACTTTCAGATGTGCTGGGAGAGTAGGGAGTGCCCGTGACCTCTTTGGAGAAGTGTGGAATGTTCATGTGCACTTCATTCTGCACCATTTGCTTCTTGGCTGAAACAGGACCATAGACGGGCCTCTCCCTCCAATTCTCCTTTGGAAATACAGGCTGTACTTCCCTTAACCAGGACTCTCTGGTCTGGTAACATCCATGGTTCAGCACAACCATGGATATTCCTGGACCACAGAGCCCAGGAACAGGGAGGTCTGGCAGCAGGCCAGGAGTGCAGTAGGGGGACCCGTTACTCAGCTGGAAGCCCAGTGTCAAGGGAGGGGGGCACAGCATGGTGAAGAGTTCTAGCCCCAGTGGCCAGGGAGCTCCAGCTGCGTCCAGGGAGCTGTGACCCATCAGCAGCTGTGGAGCTCCAGCCTCATCTCCAGATGAATCCATGGAGTCCTGGACACAGAGCCAAGCAGCTCTAGAGCTCAGGCCCTGGCTGTGGAGCTTCAGCCATGCTGCTCCGGCCCTGGCAGCAGAAGGGCCAGTGGCAGCTAGAAAGCCCCAAGGGGGCTGGGACAGCTGTAGGGCCAGGCTGGAGCCCTAGTCCTGTGGCAGCAGGGCAGCACTGGCCATGAGGAGAGGGACCTCCCCAGTCTAAAAAATCCCCTTGTCTGGGATCTGTCAGGTCCTGACAGTGCCAGATAAGGGGGGTCCAACCTATATTTAATGTCATTGTAGTGCAGATACTGCAGAGCTCAGAGTGCTCTGTGACTACTTTACCTTTGGTTCAAAGTGGCTTAAGGATAGAATAAACATACACAGCATGATCATTCATTGTAGCGGGAGGCCACCAGAGGTACAGAATCAGTATAGGGCCATGACCAAGGAAAAAGATAGATGACACAACTCAGGTTCTTTCCTTTGCCACGTTGGTGGTCCTTGTCGCCTGTCACTGTCCCATGAAGCTCCTGGAAGTTGGTGCAACGTATAACAGCACACTGTCTGCTGTGATTTACACTGGGAGACTACCTTACTGCATAGCCAGGCCAAGTGCGGGGCACACAAAAATGGCTTAAAGCTACCTTTGTACATTTATCAACTCTGTGCCATTCTCCCATCCTTGCAAACCCCAGTAAGACAATTACTTAGGATGTATTTTACAGAGATCTACAGTAGTAAAGTTAAAACACACAGAAGAAAACTGAATTAAAGTGGCTTAAATTGAAACATAGGTCCAGGTCAGTTTGAAGCATTGGATCTAGGTCCTTGCTCCTGGCATCTTGGAAAATCATTGTCTCTGGGTATGTCTACACTAGAGTGTTATTACAAAATAGTTATTTCGAAACAGCTTATTTTGAAATAACGCGTCTTGACACAAAATAGCATTTTGCTATTTCAAAATAGCGCATCCACACTGATAGGACACTGAATCGCATTTATGGCTGGCCAGAACCGATTCTGGCAGGGTTACCTTGTGTGGCTGCTGACTTAGGCTATCTGAGATCTGTGCTCAAAGGGACCCCCCGGACAGCCAGTTCTAAGATTTCTCTGCTTGCTTGCCTACCTCACTGAGGAACAGCAAAGCATTTTTTTCTCTGTGTGCTCTGGTTGCCCTCGCTCAGGACACCACAGCACTCTGCAGCATGGAGCTGGAGCCGCCCTGGGCACTCTGGTGCTTCTCCTGGACGTGTTGCTGCAAGCCTGGCAGCACGTTCTGCAGGCAGTAACAGTCTCCCTTCCCTCACTGGGGGCTTGTGCCTTATTCCTCCCTCACGTCCTTCCACTTACCCCTCCTTAACCCCCCTTCCTGCTGTACAATAAAAGATACATGTGTTCATTATAACAAACACTCTTTATTGAACAAAACTGGGGTGCGGGGAGAATGAAACTGAGGTGAGACTGGGAAAAGAAGGTGGAAGAGGGGAGGGGGAAACCTGGAAGGAGGGAGCTGGCAGAGGGAGGCAAGGCCAGGAAGGGGGAGGAGAAACTCAGGGTTCAGGGTTGGGGGTCTTGCTGGCCTAACAGTCTCCCAGCACCACGGGTGTGGGGGCCTCGGCATCCCTGGGGGTGTGGGGAGGATGGGGAGGCATATTGGAGTGCTCAACAAAGGCTTCCCTTGTCAACTGCACCGCGTCTAGACTGCCACGCTGTGCCGGAGCAGCTGATCGTCGGCACAGCGCGGTGGCCATTTTTATTTAAATGAAGCGGGGATTATTTAAATCCCCACTTCATTGGCTATGCCGGGTAAACTAGTTTACCTGGCTCCATCGACGGAGCCATGTAGCCTAGATGTGCCCTATGTGTATTGGACCAAACCCTACATTCCTTTTCTTGACCAGACACTACTCAAGGAAAATGATCACTGACTTCAGTTCAAGTTACCCTGAGTAAGTGATAATTCAGAAATTACTTTGGGATAAAACCTGTAGTACGTAGTGCTATAAAAATGAAAACATATGTGTAGTTATAAATCATAATATGTGCAAATTTAACTATCTTGTTTTCTCCCAAAAGAATATTTTCCTTGACATTAACTCCTAAAATCCTTTGTCAATCCATGGCTTTATTAATGAGCTGGGAAGTAGGCAACAGGGGGGAGGCTTTTAAAATTTAACCTTCCCATTGATCCTACCAGAAGCAACATGTATTCAGGATTTTTTCTTGGTTGGGAAAGATAGAGTTAATCATATTGGTTTCAGCTTCAATTCTTTGTTCAAAAGTTAATCAATGTATTCACAGTATGCTGTGCCATTAACTCCCATCATTGTTGTTGTTTACCAAAACAATACTCTTATTGCAGACGAACCAACACTTCTCCTTCAGAGAACCTGACAGTTGAATTGGCTTTTGCTTTGAAATGTGCTTTAGCATCAGAATCTTGAGTCAATGCCGTGCTTATTCTCTGTACAATAGTTCTCTGAAATGTAGCTAGGTTTGTAAAATTCGAAACAGCTAAACTCTCCCTCCTCTCCATCCCCTGCAACATAGACACACACATACAGAATGACAAATGATTGTCTACAACTTTTACAAGAACCTATCCACATACTGGGATTGCTGTAAAATGGATCAGAGTTTGAGTAACAACATAAAAAATTGTGAAATTTTGATAACCATCGTTTTTAACCTTGAGATGTAGCAGAAAATGTGTGTTTCTACACACCAATACAATGGTTTATAGGAGGCATAGGGAACCTTTTTGGGGATGGAGGCCATTGACTCACAGGTTCCTCAATGCTGGAGGGAGCCCTGAGGCTGGGGGGGCCAGATCCAGGCAAGCTGGAACTTGTATCCGGATCTTAGGCCTTAGGTTCCCCACCCTGATTTATATAAAGCATGTCATAGTAGCAGCAAGGAAGAGCATACACATATTCTTTCTGGAGTGATTGCTCATATGCATTCCATTTAGGTGTGCATGCATTGCGTGCCCAGTTATCAGAATATTTTCCCCTCAGCAGTATCCATTGGGTCAGCAGTGGAGTCCCCTCAAGCAGCGACTCCATGGCAACACATATATACCCTTGTAAACCGTCAGCCCCCTCAGTTCCTTCTTACCACCTGTGATGGTTGTTGGAGTGGTTTGCCCTTGCATCCTCCTGCAAGCACCTTTCCTAATGGTCTTTGACTAAAGTGTAGATAGTTATATTAGATAGTTCTTAGTTACATTGTTGGGGTTTCCCCCATTCACTTTTTCTCCAGATTGGGGGCATGCCTCGGTCCCAGGGTTTTAAAGCCTTGACAAGGGCTTAAAGCCTGTGCTATGTGCTGACCCTCACAACTCCTGCTTTAGGGTCACTAATCTGACAAGTACAAAATCTGCAGAGGCTTTAAGGCACAGCTAAAGAAGGAGAGAGATTCTCACTTAAAGTTCCTTCTCATGGAGGCAGCATTTTGTCTGATATCGGTGTTCCAACCCCTCTTGCGATCATCGAGCTTGGGAGTCACCTAAATGAAATGGACATGAACAATCACTCGAAGAAGAAAAAATGGTTGCCAACTACTTGTAAGTGTTGTTCTTGAGATGTGATGCTCATGTCCATTCCAGATCTTACCCATCTCCCCTTTGGCAGAGTATTAGAGCAAGAAGAACTAAGGGGGCAAAGAGGTGGCAAGGGTATATATGTGCCACCATGGAGGTGCCACTTCAGGAGGCTCCTTTACTACTAGACATTTATTTGCAGCTAATCACAGTATTGCTACAACTATGCTAAAGTCTTTTTTTATATGCTTTTCCACTAAAATGCATGTGAACAGGTATTTGTTTTCAGGGATGTTTCAAGAATGTCCATTCAGCATCCAGATACCATGCAAAAAAAGCATAAATATTTAGCAATGAATATGGGTATTCTCTTCCTTGCTGTTACTATGAAGTGCTTATATAAATATATAATTTTATAATATAAATATGTATTTTACACACACACACAAATTGTTCCTAATCTAACAGGAACTATAACTGTGTTTCCACTAGTGAGATGAGGTTTATACAAAACTTGTCTTTTTATAGGCAGTAACAAACCCTGTGAAAGAAAATTTAGTGTTAAAAAAGCATAACTTTTTTGTACTCAATACAATTAGCAGGCAGCATCTTCATTTTAATAGAAACATAAGAACATAAAAAATAATAGAAGGCCCCTAAGCCACCGATATTTTCCATTCTCCTTTTTCTGTCTATTTTTTTTCCTCTGTGCAAAATTTAAAATAGATTATAGTCTCCATTCTCCCTATATTTTGCATCTCATATTTCCTATTCTGAAAACTATATTATGTACTGACAGTTTAAAATAGAAAAAGCATCATCGAGTGTGTCTCCTGCAATTGTGAAATCTCTGATTTATTCTGGTAATCTTTTTTTAATCTAGTCCAATTTTCATCTATTTAAAGCTATATTGGAAAAGCAGTTAGAGATGTTTGGCACTGAGTCTCCACTCATTTATATTATTATAAATTAGGTGTATCTCCATTACAGGAAATGGTGTTTCACTGGTGTGAAAGGAGAATCAGATATATCCTCTACTAAATATTCTTGCAGACTTTGAGTACATCCATCTACTCAGAGATTGTGGTAAAGCTTACACACTCCCTATAACATTTTGCGATAAATATAATATTTTTAAATAATTATATTTCATAGGATTTCAGATATGAACATGCATTTTAGGCTCAAAGCTCTAGAAACATGTAGAGATTATTTTGATGTTACAATTCCAAAAAAATTCAATACCCTTGTAACATTTCCCCAATATTGATCCTTGACAGGAATACATCTGCCACATTTTGTGTATATATCCAACAGAACTGGGCTAAGTAACAACAATGTTTAAAATGAGTTCCCAAAATCAGTTTGAAGGCCACTGTAGGGACAACCTTAATGTAGTAGAGAAAGAATAACAGGAACCCATGTCTAGAAGCTGAAGACAAATTCAAATTAGAAATTAGGCACAATTGGATCCTTCATCCATTGGCAAAATTAGATCAAACTGGATGGTTTTCTGGAAGCTGTGGCTTAGCCTTAGGCAAGTTACTCTGTAGTCAAGCACACAAGTTATTGGACTCAATATAGAGGTAACAAGGTGAAATTTAGTGGCCTGCAATATATCAAATGTTTCACTAAATAACATGGTCCTTTCTGATTTTAAGCTCTATGAATCTACAGTATAAATTCAGAGTGATGAATATCGTGGTTATGAACTGACCAGTCAACCACACACCTCTTCTGGAACCAGAAATACACAATCAGGCACTCATAGAGACAAAAAAATAGTATAGTATTGTTTTAAATGTGAACTACTAAAAAGCTAAGGGGAAAGCAGTATTTTTCAACTGCACTGTAAAGTTTCAAAGATGTATTAAGTCTATGTTAAGCTGTAAACTTCTGAAAGAACAATCATAACAATTTGTTCAGAGTTACAAACATTTCAGAGTTACGAATAACCGCTATTACCTGAAGTGTTTATAATTCTGAGTTTCTACTGTAAATTAAATTTTCCTAAAGGAAAACAGTCTTATGGAAAAAGTTCTCTAGATATTGCAGAGATCTTCTATTTTATCCTGGTCTGAGATTAATAGTTTGAAAGAGGAAATCCAGCAATATTTGAATCTATATTAACAGCTTTCTGTACTGTGACATACTGATGCAAATGCAAGGTATGGAAACATTTTTATTTTAAAAAGTACAGTTAACGATAAGATAAAGCATGTATTTCGTTTATTTTAAAATAGTTGTTGTAAGTTAATTAAATTCCAGCTAATTGTTTAAAACTAGGCTTTAATTTATGTAAGAGTTATAAACCTCTGTTCTATACAGGAAATGTATAAACAAATGTCTTATGCCATAAATGGAAATCACATTCTGATTAGGACATAATTTAACTGTTTCTTAATGAACTTAAGATATTAAGGCATTTAATTGGCATAACTAATAAATATAGTTAATTTGCTTATGCAAATTACAAATTTATTAATATATTTATTGAGTGCCCAGCAGTGTTATCAGCAATTTATTTAATTAACTCATTACAACAGTCTTGTTAAATAATAAAGTATCTAAAAATTCTGTGCACAGTTAATGTATAAACAGGAATGTAATTATAGAATGTATTTATTGTTTAATCAACTTTTTGATAATTACATAGCAAATCAGTACTTTTTGTTGCCTTAGTGAATCTTAATGTACCATTTCATCAAACTTTTGTAATTTGACAGATAAAAAAAAAAAAAGAATGTCTAAGTGGTTTTGATGCTATTCATGATCTGATCTCTAGCTGAATATCTTTTTTCGGAAGCATTGTGCACAAAACCTGACAGTTGAAAGAAAAAAGCAAAAATACAGAGCAATATCAGGGAAGAGATTAAAAAATAATAGGTGGGAACCATGAAGGGAATTAGATGTTACAATGCCAAGCACCAGAGTGCCTAATTTTCAGGTACCACAAGACCCACACTAAGTTACTCAAAGTTCAGTTAGGAGCCTAGGTTTCCTATGAAATGTAAGGGTCAAGATAAGTGTCTTAGGATATGATTCAGAATACCCAACGTGATAGGTTGGGAGCTGGAGTTTTGCTTAACAATCCATGGCCAAGTACCTGCCATTTGGAGTCAGGCAGCTTAGGCCCCTAAGGCATTTCTTGAGAGAATGAATGGCGTGTCTGCCTTGTGCTGGACAAAACAGATGAAGGTGGCGGTGGTACTACTGTTGCTGCTGCCTACCTCATAGGTTTTATCCAAGTGATTAGAACATTTTTCTGTGATGTTGAAGACTTGGATTCAGTTCCTATCCCCCCTCAGGCAAACTGTTCCACTGCTGATAAATAGTTAAATTGTCACAAACCAATTCTACTAGACAAATACACAGAGAATTACAATTCATCCACAAATTCAATTATCATGCTAATGGACTCAGTCGTGATGAGGGATGGCTGGGACACTATCAACCTAACATTCAATGAAGGTGCAAACAGCTCTTTGCGTAGATTCCTGTGTTAGGAAGGGTACCATCTACTGACTTTGATTCTTATCTGCTTTGTTTTAACTACCCAGTCTTCAGGTGCTTACTGATTCCCAGCTCTGCCTTCCTGTTTTTCCCTTTGATTTTCCATACCCTCTGCTCCCTGTCTCCCACCCCTCTCCTTTTTTCCTCCCCCCTTCTCTCCTATTTATTTTGGGTCTGCACATCCTAAACTCAAAACTCCAGTCATCTGAAGAAGTGGGCTGTGCCCCCGAAAGCTCATGATACCGTCTACATGTTTTGTTAGTCTATAAAGTGCTACCAGACCATTTTTTTTTCCTGTACAGACTAACTCGGCTACCCACTGAAGCAGTTAAATACTTGAGCAAGATCTCTGTGTAGCTCAAAATCATATTCCTTCAACTGACAGCAGTTGGTCCAATAAAACATTATTTCACCTACCTTTTCTCTCTCTCAAATTTAAATAGGCAGAGAGAGGGAAAGAGAGTGAATGACTCTGTAGTCTGGTTATTAGGATATCCACATCTGTTGCAGGAGTTGCAGGCTCCAGTCCCTCTTTTCCTGTTGTGCTTGCTTTATTTAGCTACAGTAGAACAGCTGCAGCAGGAGAGACTGAGAGAGGGCATGGACTCTAATCACTGGTTTCAAAACTATAAGGGGAGGAGCACTATCTCCTCCTTTTCCAATGGCAGCACCAGTCAGGTTTAGAATGGCACCCAAGCTGGTAGGTATACTCAGAGGCTATCTACTAGAGTGAGACCTGCATGCCACTTAAACAATCAAATGCCTCTCTTCCCCCACTCTGAATTCATCATAGAATCACAGAATACTAGGGTTGGAAGAGAACTAGGGAGATCATCTAGTCCAAACCCCTGCTCAAAACAGGACTAACCCCAACTACATCATTCGAGGTAGGGCTTGGTCAAGCAAGGCCTTAAAATCATCACCTCCTTAGGTAACCCATTCTAGTGCTTCATCACTCTCCCAGTGAAATATTTTTTTCCTAATATGCAACCCAGACCTCCCCAGCTGCAACTTGAGACTATTGCTCTGTATTCTTTTATCTGCTACCACCTCAAATAGCCTTGCCCCATCCTGTCTGGAACCCCCTTTCAGGTAGTTGAAGGTTGCTATCAAATCTCCCCTCACTCTTCTGCAGACTAAATAAGCCCCAGTCCATCAGCCTCTCTTCATAATCTATGCATCCAAGCCCCTAATAATTTTTGTTGTCTTCTGCTGGAGACTCTCCAATTTGTCCACATCCTATTGTGTGGAGACACAATGCTCCAGATATGGCCTCATCAGTTCTGAAGAGAGGGGAATAATTACTTCCCTTGATCTGCTGGCAATGTTCCTCCTAACACAGCCCATATACTGTTAGCCTTCTTGGCAACAAGGGCACACTGTTGATTTATATCCAGCTTCTCATGTATTTTAATCCCCAGATCCTTTTTTGCAGAACTGCCACTTAGCCAGTTGATCTCGAATCTGCACCAGTACATGGGATTCTTCTGTCCTAAGTGCAGGACTCTGTATTTGTCCTTCTTGAACCTCATTCGATTTCTTTTGGCTCACGCCTCCAATTTGTCTAGGTCAATCTGTACCCTATCCCTCCCACCAGTGTATCTACCTCTTCTCCCAGCTTAGTGTCATCTGCAAACTTGCTGAGCATGCAATCCACCCCATCATCCAGATTATTAATAAAGATGGTGACCAAAACCAGCTCCAGGTCCAACCTCTGGGGCACTCTGCATGATACTGCCTGACAACTGGACATTGAGCTATTGGTCACTACCCATGGAGCCAAATGATATAGCAAGTTTTATATCCACCTCATAGTTCATTGATCGAAGCCATATTTCTTTAGCTTGCTGGCAAGGATACTATGAAAGATCGTATGAAAAGCTTTGCTAAAATTGAGGTATATCACGTTCATCGCTTTCCCCATATCCACAGAACCAGAGTTAATTTATCACAGATGGTAGTCAAGTTGTTCAGGCATGATTTGCCCTTGGTGAATCAGTGTTGACTGTTCATAATAACCTTCCTATGGTCCAAGTGCTTCAAAATTGCTCTGGGCTTCAGTGGGGAACAGCTGTCTGGATCTCTACAGTGAAGCAGCAGTGCCCATGTTTAGAGGCAGAAACATAGGAACCAAAGGAACTTTTATCATGAACATTTTGATGAGTCACTTATATGATTCAGTAGGATTTAAGAACATAGCAATGACCATATAGGTCAGACAAAAGGTCCATCCAACCCAGAATCCTCTCTTCTAACAGTGGTCAATGCCAGGTAGTTCAGAGGGAATTAAAAGAACAGATAATCATCAAGTGATATAATTTTGCAGTGGAGCCAAAATTAGGATTTAGGAGCCTAAACCTGAGATGTAGGTGCCTAAGAATTTTATGGATCCATTCCAATTTCTCTACTTGAAACACCATGAAGAAATTAAAATGGAGATATGTTGAAAATTGAGTTTCAGTTTGTGGAGGTTTAACTAACTTTTTTTCCACATTTTATTTTTTGAGTTTGCATTCCACCTGAATTTCTCTTTCAAACTTAGTGTGAAACTCAGCCAAACCTGTCAAGTTATGTCTAGTTTTCTGTTCATTTCTCTGCAGCTCGCCAATCAAATTCCTATTTTAGATAGAATTTCCACTTGAAATTATAAAATTTGGAATTGCTCAGGCTTCCTCAAAATTCATCCCAGGTTTGCTCAAAACTTGGAGAAGGTTTATTAAGTAGTTTGGCAGATCTTTAAACAAAGTGGGGTCTGTTTCAAAACTGTAAGAAAATCAAACTTGGTGAATTCTGCCTCCTTTGAGGTTTCGATGTAAGCAGGGGCTGAACTGCTGCTTGCTGTCAGCTAAAAGGAGGGGTGGGTGTGCCCACTACAATTGTTTAGCTGTGCAAGGTAATTAACTGTTAACTGTTATGTAAATACAGCTCAGGAGAGAATCCGAGGTGTGGCTATGTAAATCCCATTCAGCCAGGGCTGATGGAAGGTCAGTGTTGGAATGGAATGTCGAGAATTGTATATAATTTGGGATTGTTGTGGGGGTCACTAATCATGCTACCCCTAAATGTGGGAACTGTAAAACATGCCACCAGTGCTTGCAGGAGAGACACCACCATCATGGTAAGAGGTCTCGGAAGAACAAGCCTCCCCCCCTTCCAGAGTTGAGTGGACTGAGCTGGGGGGGAAGGGTTAAAGGGCTTGCGTCAGCCTGCTTCGCACCTGCCAGGTGTGAGCTATAAGACTGGCCCAGCCTGCACCTTTCCCCCTTTTTTTTAAGGACAGATCTAAAGCAGGCTCCCTGAGGAGACTTTTCTTTTGCTAGTCCAGTGAAAGCTGGATTCATTTGCCAGTCCAGCTGGTGGCAAAGAGTTGAAATCACTGAGAGCTGAAATCACTGGTTTGGCTGAGAGCCAGGCCTATTGCAGCCAGTGAAGTGGCGGCAACCAGCGGCATGGCGTGGAGCGGCGGCAGGCGAGGAGCGGCGACCAGCAGTGTGGCGTGGAGCGGCGGCAGCAGATGACGCGCGGCGGCAGGCGCCCAGCAGAGCATCCAGTGGCATGGGACGAGACAGCTGGTGGAGCGTGGCAGAGTTTCATATAAGGTGCCCCCTATCTATCTCCCCACCCCCATTTCTACCCAGGTTGGGAGGTGAAACCCTGCGGGTAAACTTTGGGACTCTGGGTGGCCCGGACCAGGGACAGAGACTTTTGGGGTGTTGGACTCTTTGGACTTCGGGCGATTCTTGGCAGGGGGCGGGGGGGCTTGGCTCATGTTTGGGTTATGAACTCTGTTTGTGGTGTTTTCCCCAAGTTAATGCCGTATGACTTCTCTCTCTCTTTCATTAAATGTTTCTTTCCTACACTCTGACTCAGTGCTTGCGAGTGGGGAAGCATTGCCTCTCAGAGGCACCCAGGGGTGCGTGAATTTCCCAGATTACTGGGTGGGGGCTCAAGCCGGTTCTATGTGAGATGGACCCCAAGATATTGAACCCAGCCCTGGTTACTGCCAGGCCTACCCGGCAGAAGGGTTACAACTTCGAGAATAGACTAGGGATAACCATGCTTAGTTTGTAATTGGATAAGATCACCTGGATCACCTGGATTGATCGGTCTTCAGCTATTGTTAAGACTGCGCCGATCACAACACGTCCACCATTCTTCTCGCACTCTTGCCTTTCTTCTCCACGTTCATCCAAAATGTTTAATAATGTCATCTTCCCATCTTCTTGGAGGCCAACTGGGTGGTCTTTTCTGTTCTCGCAGGTACCACTCAGCAATAATTGCGGTCCACCTATTGTCCGTGAGCTGTGCTATGTGGCCTGCCCATTACATTTGGTTATGTCTGCTTTCCACGATAATATCTTTGACACTGCTGCATTCTCTGATCATTTCATTTGGAATACTATCCAGAAGGGAAATTCCCAACATAGCTCGCTCCATTGCCCTTTCAGCTACCAATAGTCGCTGTTCTTCTCTCTTCATCAGTGCCCACATTTCACTGCCATACAACATGGCTGGCAGCACTGTTGAATTGAAGATATTTGTACGTGTGGTCTTATCGATTTTTCCTTTGAGGACGTCTTTGATGGAATTGAATGCACGCCATCCTGCCCGAATCCTTCGCGAGAGTTCTCCGTTCAGGTCTTGGCACATATTAACTTCTTGGCCCAAATATATGTACTCTTCCACTTCTTTGTTTTCTTCTCGTGTTATCGTTATTCAGGCTTTTCGTAAGATGTCTGATCACATGTATTTCGTTTTGCAGAGGTTAATTTTCAGACCGACCTGACTGCTTTTCTTGTCAAGTCTTCGTAGCATGCTCTGCAATTGGTTGGTGCTTTCAACAATTAATACAATGTCGTCCATGAATCTGAGATGAGATAATCGTTCTCCATTTATGTTGACACCACTCCTCCAATTGATCTTGTTCATAACCATTTCGAGGCATGCAGTGAATAGTTTCGGTGAAATCGTATCTCCTTTCATCATGCCTTTCTCTATTGGGATACAGAGGGGAGTTTCGAGGAGAGTAATATCTGTTGTACATCCAGTATTCGATTCCTTCAACAAATTGATGTATTGCGTGTTAATGCCCTGCTCTGTGAGCGCTTTTAATATTGCATTGAACTCGACGCTATCGAAGGCCTTTTCATAGTTGACGAAAGCAATACACAGTGGAAGTTTGTATTCCCTCGCTCTTTCTAGGAGCTGGCTAAGGGTAAATATATGGTCTATCATGCTGACATTTCTTCGAAACCCTGCCTGTTCTCTCGGCTGTTGTTCATCCAAGCTCTGCGAAAGTCAGTTTGTTACCACCTTTGTAAAGAGCTTGTAAATATGAGAGAGTAGGCATATAGGGTGGTAATTCTTAAGATTTTCTCAATTGCCCTTCTTGTGCAGCAAGATGGTATTCGACTCCTTCCAGCTTGATGGTATTTTTCCTTCTTCAAGATATCGACTGAATCTTAAAGCGAGGGCCTTCCAAAGTTTTTCGCCTCCTGCAGAAATCATTTCTGACATTATTCCATCTTTGCCCGGAGCTTTTCCCTTCTTCATCTGGTATAGTGCACTTCAGATTTCGCTGACGATTATTGGGGGGGACGCGTTCTTCTGACTCCTGGAACATTGGGTGAGGTACATTGATTCTTGATTTGAATAGTTCTGTATAGAAGTCCTTACCGACTTCCTCCATCCCTGCTCTGTCAATTACTGTCTCTCCATCCTTGTTCTTCAATGCTGTTACGCTCAGTCTATGCTGCATCAATTCCCGCTTGCGTGTCCTGAAGCTTTTGCGTGATTCAGCTGTTTTGAGGAGTTTTTCTTTCCGGAAGTTCTCAAAGTCATCCTTCAGCTTTTGCCATATAAGCTTGCATAGAATGGAGTACTCGTTCAAGACGTCTCTGTGGTGTAGTCTTTCAACATCGGCAACGACCATCACTTGCTTAGAGCAAAGTTGATTTTTGATGAAGTGGTGGAAAAGAAGGCATTACAGATGGCAAATAGGAAACAGCAGCCGAAGACATTCGATGAAGCAAAGCTGAAGAAAGTGATTTCTGGGTTTGACTGGAGCCAGATGGAAAAGTGTGACGAGGACTATAGTATCTGTGTTGACAAGCTGAGCCGTTGCTTAAAAGCAGCTGAAATTGAAAAGTTGAAGAAGGTGAAGGGAAGAATCTCGAAGGAAACGAAAAGCCTGCTGGAGAAGCGGAAAAACGTGAAAAGGAGCTTGGATTGGATAAGATATTGCGCCAAAGATTATATAGTTGTAGACTACCCTGTCTTATATACAAGTAAAGTATTCCTCTAGGATTTTAGAAGATACATCAAAACAGGCTTTTAGTGGTTTTTGCCTCTTTCCTTATTATTTTCAAGAATGGTAATATCATATGGTAATATCAAGAGATACAAATGTCCAGTATTTTGCTCAGCTATATTTATCTATCAACAAAATGGAAAATCTTATAAAAACCTCAAAAAAAGCTACTATAAAAGATTTTGATTTTAATTAGGAGAATGCCTTACCTGTAATTTAGTATCAGAGGGGTAGCTGTGTTAGTCTGAATCTGCAAAAGTGGCGAGGAGTCCTGTGGCACCATATAGACTAACAGAAGTGTTTGGAGCATAAGCTTTCATGGGCAAAGACCCACTTCGTCAGATGCATGTAGTGGAAATTTCCAGAGGCAGGTATAAATATGCAGGCCAGAATCAGGCTAGAGATAACGAGGTGAATCCAATCAGGGAGGATGAGGCCCACTTCTAGTAGCTGATCTGGAGGTGTGAATACCAAGAGAGGAGAAGCTGCTTTTGTAGTTAGCTAGCATTCACAGTCTTTGCATTTAGATTTTATGAAATGCTTATAAACGTCCACATGCATTTATCTCACTTATAATGTGTATGACACAGGTTAGAAAGTAATACTTAAGCATTTGCCCTGAAACTTTTGAATTCAGTCAGGAAAAAAAAAAACTGGTTTGCACCCATGAGGAAGGATTATCTCTGGCCCATCAGGAATCAAAGAAGAAAGACTTTGGTTATTTCTCCCAGCTCACCCATGGAGAGGTGCTCATCCCATCATCTTGGAACCTATGAAGGCAGGGATAAAATCTTAGTCAAGAATTAGTCTTCAACTCCAAACCTTTATCAGTATAACTGTGTCACTCTGGGGTGTAAAAATCCCACACATCTAAGCAACATATTGGCCCACATACCCATCTAACCCCTGTGTAGACAGCACTATGTCAGAGGGAGAGTTTCTCCTGCCGACATAGATACTGCTTCTATAGAGGTGGATTAACCAATAAGAGAACTCTCTCCTGTGATTTTAGAGAATCTTAAAGCTCTGAAGTGGTGCAGCAGCTTTCAGTGTTTAAGTGTAGCTTTGCCATAAAGACAAAGATTCCTAGACATAAGCAAGAAATCCCCAGACTAACCTTGATAAAACTGCTCTATCACCATCTGAAATCTAGGATTGTCATTCATTTGTGTCTGTTTTAAACTTACAAATATTTTTTTTTCTTTTTCTTATAATTCCTTAGTTAGTTTACCATAGGACTGGCTACAAGGGTTGTCTTTGGCTTGAGATCTAAGGTGTAAATTGACCTGGGGTAAGCGACTGGCTTTTTGGGACTGAGAGTAACCTGACTATTTTGTGATCTTTGATGTGAAATGACTGACGTGTTTACACTTGTTACTTGGTGTAACTATGTATAGAATACACAACCAGTTTGTATCTTTGTGCCCTGCTTCTTAACATTCAGCCCTGAGGTTGGTATTCTTGCATGTGAGCCACTCCTGACAACATGACATCCCCGTGACTCAACCCTTGTCCTAAACCCCCAGCTCCCACATTAGGGTCACATATGGGGATTAATTTAGGTATCGGGGTCAGAGAGCAGCATGGGGATAGAGGGTGAGGTTAGAGAGCATTATGGGGCTTGGGGACAGAATTAGAGTACCAGAACAGTAGGGATATCTGCTATTCCGGCACTTTCCAGCATTAGGACTGTACCACAGTCCTTTGTACTGGTAAGAAGCCTAAGTGTGGGTGAGGGAGGAAGCTCTAGCACAACCATGAACCCTCTCCTGGAGTTAGGCCCTAAGCAATTTCTTCCAAAAAACTGAGAAGGGGAAGGAACACCTCTTGTAACTTTTAGGTGGGTAGCTAGCTAGATGAGTCTGGGTGAGTGCTCTAATTCATAGAACCCAGGCACAATTCACTGAATCCCACCTTGACTTTTATCTCCCCCTTCCTGGAGAGTGCCCTAACAACTGGCGATAGGTTATTCTGGGAAGGAATCATTCATTGTCCCTCATTGAAGCTATTCCATTGTCTATGCATAATCAAATGTGCATTTAAGTGGGAAGGGGGGACTTGTACATTGATCTCCCACATCCCAAGTGAGTATCCTAACCTGTGAGCTGCAGAGTCATTCTCTCTTTATTCCCTCTCCTCCAGTGCTGGGGAGGAGGCAGTCTGATAAACAATTTCTGGATGTGCCTAATGGATCAGTCCCTGAAGGAAAGATCTGTGAGGGAATACTTTCTTTGAAGATCTGGCTAGACCAAGGTGGCTGTGTTCATGATCACTGGCACATTTTTCGGTTCCATGGGAGTTTGCCCATACAAATGTAGGTATCTCTGATATCAGGTGACTACAGAGTTAGCCAGCAGTGGAACAAGGGTTTTTGAGGATCTAAATTTTGGATTTAGATACCAAAACAGGAAGTAAAGCACGTAACAACCTTTGTGGATCTAGCCTTTGGTGTAATGGAAGGAGCACAGCAAGTGATTAAAGAGCAGTGCACAAATATGAGCAAGTCTCCTTCAAATGATGGTTTGACCAAGAGATCTACTGAGATCTACTCGGTCATTTTTATCTACTGTAAAAATGTAATAAGAAAAGCAAAAAAAGATTTTGAGGAACAGCTAGCCAAAAACTCAAAAAGAAATAACAAAATGTTTTTTAAGTACATTAGAAGCAGGAAGCCTGCTAAAAAACCTGTGGGTCCCCTAGACAATCAAGATATAAAAGGAGCAATCAAGGACAATAAAGCCATTGCCGAGAAACTAAATGATTTCTTTGCTTCAGTCTTCACGGCTGAGGACGTTAGGGAGATTCCCAAATCTGCACTATCCTTTGTGGGTGATGAATCTGAGGAACTGTCCCGGATTGAAGTGTCATTAGAGGAGGTTTTGGAACAAATAGAAAAACTTAATGTCAACAAATCTCCTGGACCGGATGGCATTCATCCAAGGGTTCTAAAGGAACTCAAATGGGAAATTGCTGAACTATTATCTGTGGTTTGTAACCTATCCTTTAAATTGGCTTCCGTACCTAATGACTGGAAGGTAGCTAACGTGACACCAATATTTAAAAAGGGCTCTCGAGGTGATCCTGGCAATTACAGACCGGTATGTCTAACTTGAGTACTGGGCAAATTAGTTGAAACAATAGTAAAGAATAAAATTATGAGGCACGTAGGAGAACATAATTTGTTGGGCAAAAGTCAACATGGTTTCTGTAAAGGGAAATCATGTCTTACTAATCTATTACAGTTCTTTGAAGGGGTTAACAAAAATGCAGACAAGGGGGATCCAGTAGATATAGTATACTTAGATTTTCAGAAAGCCTTTGACAAGGTCCCTCACCAAAGGCTCTTGTGTAAATTACATGGCCACGGGATAAGAGGGAAGGTCCTTTCTTGGATTGAGAACTGGTTAAAAGACAGGAAACAAAGGGTAGGAATAAAAGGTAAATTTTCAGAATGGAGAGGGGTAACTAGTGAAAATTTACCCCAAGGGTCAGTCCCGGGACCAATCCTGTTCAACTTATTCATAAATGATCTGGAGAAAGGGGTAAGCAGTGAGGTGGTAAAGTTTGCGGATGATACCAAACTTTTTAGGATAGTCAAGACCGAAGCAGACTGTGAGGAACTCCAAAAAGATCTCGCCAAACTGACTGATTGGGCAACAAAATGGCAAATGACATTTAATGTGGATAAGTGTAAAGTAATGCACATTGGGAAAAATAACCCCAACTATACGTACAGCATGACGGGAGCTAAATTGGCTATGACAAATCAGGAAAGAGATCTTGGAGTTATTGTGGATAGTTCTCTCAAAACGTCTACACAGTGTGCAGCGGAGGTCAAAAAGGCAAATAGGATGCTAGGAATTATTAAGAAAGGGATAGAAAATAAGACACAGAATATCTTACTGCCCCTGTTAAAACTATGGTATGCCCACATCTTGAATACTGTGTACAGATGTGGTCTCCTCACCTCAAAAAAGATATTTTGGCCTTGGAAAGGGTTCAGAAAAGGGCAACTAAAATGATTGGGTTTGGAACGGGTCCCATATGAAGAGAGGTTAAAACGACTGGGACTTTTCAGTTTAGAAAAGAGGAGACTGAGGGGGGATATAATAGAGGTATATAAAATCATGAGTGGTGTGGAGAGGGCGAATAAAGAAAAGTTATTTATTAGTTCCCATAATAGAAGAACTAGAGGACACCAAATGAAGTTAATGGGTAGCAGGTTTAAAACTAATAAAGTTCTTCTTCACACAGAGTGTAGTCAACCTGTGGAACTCCTTGCCAGAGGAGGCTGTGAAGGCTAGGACTATAACAGAGTTTAAAGAGAAGCTAGATAATTTCATGGAGGTTAGGTCCATAAAAGGCTATTAGCCAGGGGATAGAAATGGTGTCCCTGGCCTCTGTTTGTCAGAGGCTGGAGAAGGATGGCAGGAGACAAATCGCTTGATCATTGTCTTCAGTTCACCCTCTCTGGGGCACCTGGTGCTGGCCACTGTCGGCAGACAGGCTACTGGGCTAGATGGACCTTTGGTCTGACCCAGTACAGCCGTTCTTATGTTCTTATGAGGAAAAATTAAAATTGTGATTAAAGACTAGATAAAAGAATAGATTGTGATGGAACAGACTGAACAGGCTAAGGAATAACTCAGTGCCTTAGGGATCCCAACAAAACCAAACTTTGGCAAATGAGCAATAAAATAAAAGTTTTAACTATGTGAGAAGCACACGTAGCATAGCTGAAGAGAGCAATAAATTTAAAACACTGCAAAAGATGAATCGAGGAGGATTTTGCACTTGGGGGCTTATTCACTTGTACTGGCAAAATCTAGTCTGAGTCTTAGAAAGAAAGCTCTGGACAGAGAAATTACACAGAGTTTGGAGAGTAAAGAATCCTCTCCCAAAGTAATAGGCAGAACAAGAGCTATCCTTCAGCTCAGCTCTAGTGCATGAGCTGCAAATCCTATATGAGGTTAAGTGGATTCACTTACTTGCGGCCTCACTGTCTATGCTCCTTCCTATTACATGACCTGCTGCACTGTATTGCTTGCACAGAGCCTACATATTGCCTTCTAGGCCCTTAACAACTTAGCCTTGCCCTACTTACCAACTAATATATTATTGAGCTATTAACCCTCATCTGCACTCTGTCCCCATGCCAGTGTTCATTCTATATTAGTCCAATTTTCCATCCTGACCTTTATGCATGGGAGGAGTTTTTCATAAACATCTGTAAAATCACTATATTATCCTTTTTCAAATCTCTTTTATGACTCAACACTTTACACCAGCTAAACAGTTGATGTACCAAGACTGCTCCTTCAACTAAACACAATATGATACCATTTATTTGTGTTTCTCGACATATTAATATTGTAAAATCTTCCATTTTTATTGTGTGGGAATAGAAACTAGCCTTGACATCTGAATCAAGAAGCTAACAGATTTTTATACTCTTCTCACTCACCTAGCTGTACTATGGTTGCTCTGTTGCAGTAAGGACCTTCAGATAGCACCTGTTCTGAATGCATAGGAAGAAAGATGCTCATTCAAGGGCATTCCTGAGAAATGTGTCTAATGCTATGCACATTATGAGGAATAACAGATGAATGCAATTTTAATCATAAAAAACAAAGCTAAATTTGTAGCATTTTTATTAAATGCCTTTTGAACGACACAGAATTCAAAATTCATCATGTAACATTCTTCAAGATTAACTTTTGTACCGATCATATACAAAAGTAAGTGTGGTATGTTTTGAGCTTCAGACAATTAATTAAACATTTTAAATAGCATTTACATAATTTTATTTGTATACATGTTCTTTTCTTCAAAGGCAGTTTTAACTATATATAGTAACAAACTCCATGAGAGCAGAACAGTACAGGCTGGCTTCTCAAACTGGTTATTCTAGAAATTATCAGAACTTTGTTCTATTAACAAAGAACCTATAAACCTACTTTTATCATTCATGCAATGCAGTCAGTGAGAGTATTTCCTGAGTAAAGAATTGGTTTCTTTTCATACCTGAGTGCAATTTTGTCTTTGTTCATACACTAGGGCAATGGTGAGAGAGAAATTTCCAGCTGGATCTTATTATATAATTCATTATTAGAATATTTGCTTTATAATCAGAACTAAATCACAACCTTCTTTTTACATGCTCACATTTTCAGTGAAGGATCTAATGGTCTAAAAGCTAATACAAAAAAAATCCAACAACAAACAAATCAAACTTCTTGGGGAACAAATCCTGTACAAGAATTTGTTATCCTTACTAACAAACTACTTAATATATTGTGGTTTGCTTAAAATATATTGCCTAGCTAATTGTATTTGCCCATTCAGATCACAGATTTTAAACACTTACAGTAAAATTTTAACTTATACTGATTGGATAATAGGCACCCATATTGTGGAATGTGAGCATCACCATCAACATATTAAGGCCTGAACATCCATGCCTCTGCATTCTACAATATTTGTAACATGATTCCAAGGGTAACCACAAATAATCTATTGCTGCAGTAAATGCAGCCTTTACATTCAAATTCATCAGCCATTTCATAAAACATTTCTGATTAGCAGTTTCATTGGTCATACTCCTTGAAAAAAATGACAGTAAGCTACATTTTCCTCACCAATAACATTTAAAATTACCACATAATCTCAAAGGCCATGTCTACGCTAGGAAGCTATTTTGAAATGACTAAATTTGACTTAAGAACTCCCGATTTAACAAGTTCGAACTTGTGTGTCCTCACTATGAGGAAGAATCAATGTTAGGGTATGTCTAGACTACAGGCTTCTGTCGACAAAGAGCATCTAGACTACATCCAGTTCTGTCGACAAAGCAAGCTGCTTTGTCGACATGAGAGTGTAGATGCAAAGGACAGAACTCTGTTGACAAAAGGCGTTATTCCTCATAGAATGAGGTTTACCACCATCGACAAAACTGCCGAGTTCTGTCGATGTTATGTCGACAGAACTTGGAGGTAGTGTAGACGCAGGTATCGTTTGTCAACAAAAGTCCACTTTTGTCGACAAAACCCTGTAGTCTAAACACACCCTGGCTGCGTCTAGACTGGCATGATTTTGCGCAAAAACAGCCGCTTTTACGCAAAAACTTGCCAGCTGTCTACACTGGCCGCTTGAATTTGCGCAAGAACACTGACGTTCTAATGTAAGAAATCAGTGCTTCTTGCGCAAATACTTCGACGCTTCCATTCGGGCAAAAGTCCTTTTGCGCAAAAGGGCTAGTGTGGACAGCTCAGATTTGTTTTGCGCAAAAAAGCCCCGATCGCAAAAATGGCGAACGGGGCTTTCTTGCGCAAAACCACGTCTAGATTGGCACGGACGCTTTTCCGCAAAAAGTGCTTTTGCGCAAAAGTGTCCGTGCCAATCTAGATGCTCTTTTCCGCAAATGCTTTTAACGGAAAAACTTTTCCGTTAAAAGCATTTGAGCAAAATCATGCCAGTCTAGACATAGCCCCTTAGTCTGAGGCAGGCTCAATTAATGTGTATGCGCTACCTCAGACTTAGAGCCCCAGGAAGCTCCATTAATTTGGATGCTCTACCTCAGCACTTAGAGTCCCAGGGGAGCTATGGGAGGTCTCCCAGAGGCCAATGAGTTTGAACTAGTGGAGTACAGAGTTAGAATTCCATGACCCATTATTTCAAAATAATGGGCTTGGTAGTGTGGACACACGGCTTATAATTTTGACCTTGGTGTGAGGGAGGTTATTTTGGAATAAGGTCCTAGCGTAGACCAGGGCAAACTGATGTTTCCAATCTGTATTGAGTGTATTCTCAATAGTTCCATAACATTAAAAAAAATATTTCTATTTTATCAAGTAGTTGATGGTATGAATAACATTGCATTGATATGTGTTTGGGATTATGACCAGCAAACTAGGGTATTTTCCATATCCCGTACTGATAAAGGTCTCTTCAGCAAAGCCACATGCAGTGTTTTTTTTTAAGTTTCTAGTCACTTTTTTGTGTGCTGACAAAGCCCTATAAATTCACTGATATTTTCTCTATATGTTCCAAAGCCATAGTAAGCAGAGAGAAAGCAAATCATTTCTCACAACCTACTGAGGCCAGTTACAGTTAAGAGAATGCAGAGCTCATTCTAGAAAGGTTTATTATGAACTGATATACAGAGTCCTACTACTAAGGAATTTTTGCCTGTCAGGATTAAAATACTGATGTTTTGGTTCATTTAAGTAATAAAAATAAATGTAAGCTAAGACTAATACTATTTATTTTAAATGAAGTGTTTACAGGAGTCATCATCTGGCCATTTGTTTCTATATTAGCTAATATTATAAAATCACTTTCCAGTATGAAGTAGTACATTACACCAGTCAATAAAGCAGCAGGTATTCCCCTAGTCCCTGGTTGGTAAATTAGTTCTAAATCAAACCAAAGGATTTTGCTTCGTGACTTAAAAAAACATAAGACTTGAAATGATTTTGTACTGATGTGCCTCTGTGGAGAATTTTACTCTGCTGGTTGATGTGGGATATTCATAAATTGTTAAACTCCATCTCACCCACAATGAGGCTTGTTATTAACATTTTAAAAGTCAACAAACATTCCAGGAATGAGAGTGAGAATGTGGTTTCTGCAATTATACTATACCGCCATATCAAAAGGCATAAATTGTTATTTTACCTGTAGGAACACAGATGATTTCAAAGCTAAGGTCCCTGAAGAAATTCATTTCTGAAGCCTTTGTTACTAGAAAGCAATATTATAATAAATTCTCCATAGGAATAAAGGATGGAGGGTGGTTCATATTCACATTCACTAATGTTTAAATACAGATGGGTAGTCAAAGGATCAGTGCCAAAAACAATACACACAGAGGCCTTGGGATAGGTGAGATTTGCTCAGATTTTTAGACTCCACAGAGTTTAGAGACTTCTAATCTTGTGTAACTCAGGCAAGCTTGGTGTGGCACTTTGTTCCCCCAATGTGGTGGCTAGGCCAGCTAGAGATTGATGAGCCAGCTGCAGCCTGGGCTAAGAGAGAGGTGTCTTTTTGCTCATGCTGCATATGCTGATGCACTAAGCCATGGGAGGGGGAGAACTTCTGGTGCACTGGTTGCATGCATTTATCAGAGGTAGCCACTGGTGGGCCACTAGATAGTTTGTTCACTTGAGCATCCGCAGGCATTGACCCTCATAGTTCCCAGCGGCTGAAGTTCGCCATTCCTGGCCAATGGAAGCTGTGGGAAGTGGTGCAGGCTGGGTCATAGCTTTCCACAGCTCATAATGGAGGAAAATGGCAAATTGTAGCTCCTGGGGGCTGTGGGACTCTGTGCCTGCAGACACTCAAGTAAACAAACAAGCCATCTGATGACCCACCAACAGCTAACTCTGATGAACCATGTGCAGCTCGTCTGCCAGAGGTTCCCCACCACTGCATTGAGCTCAAGAGATCTTAGATTTGATCCTAGCTGACAAAACTGACATGTTCCATGTGACCTAAAGCCCTTCTTCTAAATAGAACCAATGGTTCTCTTTAATGTGTCCTCAGTGTTTTTTGCAGATTCTCTCCTCCCATATAATAGGAAGATTTTATTTTTTCTCCAAAGAGGTCAGTTCAATTTTTCTGTTTTTAAGCTATGGTTAAAACTTGGAGTGATGTTAAAAGGATGTTACTTTAGATTTCCTTTAATAAATAAACAAGCAAACAAACAAAAAAGAAGTAAGAATATATTCTGTATCAGTGCATTTGGGGATTCTTATTCGCAAAAAAAAGTATAATCACAATTCCAGGGATATCTTATCTTACTATATATTTTAGAGATATACGTGTGCCTTTCCATCCACCTGTGAGTCCACTTCTTCAAGAATTCCTCCTAAATTTTAAGAGCTAGAACTACCAGATTTGGTGTGCAGGTTCCTCTGATCCTAACTTAAAGCAAAGTTAAGGGTCTGATTATGATGAGACAATGGGATGTGCCTGGAATTTGATTGTTTCTCATAAAATTGAAAGGGCGCAGTCTGGTAGGAGGGAGTTGTACAATGACCACGTGGGGGCAGGAAGGGGTCAGAAATGAGAACCAGTATAGCTATAACTTCATTGGGCCAGCAGGGGGTAGAGGTTGAGAAAGAGACAGCTATCTACTATGTATTTCAGGGAGTTTGTCTATTTATGTGTCTGATAGTCTGTGTGTCTGTCTGTCCCCAGACAGGGGACATGCACCCTTTCCCCTGCTATGCCCCCTGCAACTGCAAAGGCCATGGATAAGAGCTTCTCAATAGGTCCCAAGCAGCTGCAGTGACAGAGAGCGAGAATTTTCCCCTCTCCCTGGAGTAGCCTGCATACTGATCACCTCATCCCCAGTCCTACCCCAGAACAATTATTTAAAGGAAGAAAAAGAAAACTTAGTTGAGTTAAGGAACTGAGCAACACCAGAGGTAAATCTTCTAGTGTACGTATACGTATATATGCGAATAGTGGCCACACACTACTGAATATTGTGAATGAATGAGATAAATCCTGTATTTTGCTTGTTTACTTTATTTTTCATCCATCTGCAACCTCTTTTTCCCCTCCCAGTAATGTTTCTAACATTCTGTTAGGGACCAAGGTCAGGTGCCAATTTATTTTTTTTACAGATCATATAAGACATTACATAGCTGAAGTCACCTAATAGTTAACAATACAATGGAATGATATGTAGAGAGCATGTAGTGTATACCCCTGTTATCATTTTCAGCCCACTTGAAAATACTTCTAGGGCAAAAAGGTAACTTAATTACCAGTAATACAGTTTACAAGTATGTATCTGTGGGACAACATTTAATAATGGGTCCTTTAGTATATCAGAGAAAGATCCCAACCAATAGCTGGAAATTGAAGCTGGATAAATGCAGACTGGAAATAATAAGATGTAAATCTGTAATGATGAACACAATTAACTATTTAAACACTAAATCAGGGTTGCAGTGCATTATCCACCAAAAGTCTTTAAAAAAAAACTCTGGGAATTATTTTGGAGAATTCTATTGAAGAGATCAGATTAGATGTTCACTGTAATCCCTTCTGACTTTGGAATCTGTGAAATAATGAGTCACAAATTGGATTCTTCCAAAAACACATGCTGGTCTTCCTCATCTCTATCCTCTTTGAAAAAAAAACCCTCCAAAATAAGCAGAGACATTCTCATTCTAAGCCTCTGTCCCATAGTCTCCACTGTGATCAGGATAGCTTACTCCCTTGTACTGTAGCCTGGTAAAGAAAGAGGATAGGACTGGTTGCATGATGACCTTCTGCTGTCTTGATGTTTCTGGCTATTAACTCTTTCCGGCCTTGCCCCTGAATAATAAAAGCAGGAATAGCGGAAGTAAGTTAAATCAGATTAGACTCTACTGGGGTGCTTAATACTTCCTCCTTTTTGGGTTAAATTGTTTCAACCAGAAGCGGGGAGGAAGCATATTCTCTGGGAAACAAAACAACTATATTATGACCCATGCAAGCAGTGTCTCTTTGCTGCCCATCATTAATTTCACATGTGGAAGAGCAGCATCTGATATTCAACCATCATGTATCTTGAGGCTACCACTGGGAGCCCACCTGCTTATCACTAATCTTCTACCCATCCAAGTTTCTATGAAGAAGCCCATGCACTCTGGGACACAGCTTGCTTTTCATCCCATTCCCCAGATGCTAAGGGAGTGAGGGGAAAGTGCTGGAATTCTGTGCATACCTCTCACACCTGTCTGGAGAAGGGAGTTCCAGCCAGGTATAAGAGGAATGCATGGAATGCAAGCAGTTTCTCCTCACTCCCTTAGCATCCAGGGAAGAGGATGAAAAGCTAGCTATGTCCTGGAGTGCACGCTGTTGCCCTCCCCGACCCGCCCCTGCCACCCACACACACACCCAAAATGGCATCCTTGGCTGTAGCTATTCCTTTTCTGAGAGTCTCAGTCTGACATGATCCGTTATGCTAGGAGAATGAATCATCACTATGTTTCTTTATTAGCAAAGAGAACACCCATTATCTCCATCAAGGGCAAGCAAGAACTAATATTATTTACAGATTCCCCTTTCTTGAACTGAAACCAGAACTTCCTCTGCACATTCCCTTCAGATCTGTTGGTCCAGGAAATGTATTTGCAGGCCATGCAAGGAGGAATCATGATGTTCTCTTTGAAAGTTTTTCCCCTCACAGTAAAATAGGTTTAGTACAATTCCACAGTTTCCTGGACCTTTTCTTCATTATGGCTAACTATGTCTGCCTGTACTTGAATCTTTTCAAGTTGATGCTCCGACTTCTGGATTGCTGAAACCACAGATGAAGGACACTTTTCAGACATCTGGTGGGTCCTACTGGAAACAGGAGTTTTGTCCAGAAGAAAACTCCCTTCATTTTAAGACTTATATTCAGAATCCTGTTTGAGTTCTACTGAGCTGTGTGAGATCTGATTTCAGTTCTTGCCCTCAAAAGCTTAGGGCAATTGCCCTCATTCCCCTTTCAATACCAGAGTTTAAGGAATAATAGTTTTGTGTTCCACTGGGGATGTTTGAAGAAATTACTTTTCATAAATGGTTCTGCCAAAAGAATCTTCATTTTTTTCTCCAGAACCATACAAAATCAGGTGGATTTGAAACCATACCTACAAGGTAGCCAAGAAACAAATATCTCCATGCTGCTAGCTGGGTCCTGGCTGCTCACTGTGAGTCACAATGTGCATAAATTGCATGCCATGAGATGTTTCACTTCATATATTTGGCTGGTAGTTGTCACAGAGGTCCCTGATTGGCTCCTTATTCCTGTATAAGACCATGGGTATCAGGAAGCATTCAGGCAACAATGTGGATTCCTACGTAATTGTCATGCTTATCTTGTGTTTTTACCTTGAACTTCTGGTACTGATCTTGGCTCTGACTTGGAAATGATTCCCAAATTACTTTTGGAATCTATTCCTGCTACTGGCATTGACCTCTGACCTGACTCTTCCTCTGGCTTTGACTCTCAACTTGGCTCCTGATTCGAATACTGGCTTTGACCCTTAGATTGATTTGGACACTGTTTCTGATTCCTGGCTTTGGTTCCTGACTCCCAAGCTCTGGACTATAGTCTTGTCTACCTTGCCCCATGATCCCAACACTAGATTATGATGTAAGTACTACAGAGTGCACATATTCATTTAAACACTTCTATGATTTTCCCTCCTGTGCATGTGTATCTCTTTTTACTGGGAGGGGGTATTAATTCTGTTTCTTAAAACTTTTGGGAGCTCTGGCTTGCTCTTTGTTGTATTATTACATGTGTCATACATCTGCAAAGAGGCCATTCCTAACAGATAAATCTATTCCCCTTGGATAATTGGAAAGTGAACAGAGACTAGATTCACAAAGGGAACTTAGGAGCTGCCATGCCTACACTTTTAGATACTCACCTCCTTAGAGGAATTCCAAATATGAGTTGGTCACCCAGAATCCTTACACAATGCGTGTGGAGAATAAGGTGCTCAAGAATGGCCCACTCAAAAAAAAGTGGCTCCAATAGATATTGTTGTCTAGAATCTCCAGCTCTATGCTAGAAGACAATGCATGTGAGCATGCTGAGAGGATGGCCTCAAAGAACAGCTGTTACTGATAACCTCTTTGGACTTTGACTTCTGCTATTATATACATCATATATTTTTCTTGAGAAGTATTTATTTTCCCCTTTGAGCTATTAAACTGTCACTGCTCATATGTTCACTCAATATTTGAAAAATATAATATATAATTGTTTTCTTTTTAAAAAGTCACCCCCTTACCACGCAATGGAATTGGAGATATCACAGATTTCCTTTTATGGATGAGGAAATAATTACTGAAATTATGCAGTATCTGTTGGTAAATGTTGAATTTGTATGGTCACCATTGTAGCATAAAGACCAATTACAGAACATACAGTTAAACTATATAAAACACAATTACATGGGTAATATCAAAGAACATCTTTTCAAAACTGATGTTTAAAACATTAATTCTTTGATTTTTTTAGGGGCTAGTTATTCTGGAATTACTTGTCTCCGGTGTGTTGGATTGTCTAAAAGCTACTTATAGGTCTCTCTCTCTCTTTGTAAGACTCAGAATTTAATTTGAAATGTTATCTTCTGATTTCTTTAGAAAAGTTTGAAGGGAAAAGTACCTAGTGCTAACTATTGTAGAATTCATCATTTTTAAATCCTAAGAGTCTTTATATTCTTTATGACACTATTCCATGAATAAGACAGGCATCAAATAATGACCAATGGAATATGAGAATAAGTTATGTACATTTTATATCAGAAAAAATTGAATGCTGTGGTTCATAAAAATACTTTTGAAGTGTCTTATTATTAATGTATCAAGTAGTCATTGTACCAGTATGCTGATTAGTTAATTTTCTATACTCTAGGCGCACATATATTTCCATTTGAATTACCTCTATTCCAGGCCCATGCAGGATCTCTCAGTGCTGTTTTCTGAAGTTCTGCTAGATCAGTGTAAGCATTACCTCCAGTAGTTCTCATAGAAATTCTGAGGGTACTTCTACACTTGCTTCCTAGTTCAAGCTAGGGATGCAAATGTAGGCGACCGAAATTGCTAATGAAGCGGGGATTTAAATATCCCGCGCTTGATTAGCATGATCTCGCTGGCGCGTTACTCCGCTCAACAGCTGATTCGAACCAGGAAGTGCGCACCGGGATGCATTAGTTTGAACCAAACCCCTTGGTTCGAACTAACATTACTCCTCAAAAAATGAGGAGTAACGTTAATTCGAACCAAGGGGTTTGGTTCGAACTAACGCGTCCCGGCGCGCACTTCCTGGTTCGAATCAGCTGTTGAGCGGAGTAACGCGCCAGCGAGATCATGCTAATGAAGCGTGGGATATTTAAATCCCCGCTTCATTAGCAATTTCGGTCGCCTACATTTGCATCCCTAGCTCGAACTAGGGAGCAAGTGTAGATGTACCCTGAGTGACTAGAGAGGAGCTGAGTTTTCTTTTTATTGGGGTATGGGAAAGATATATTAAAAGTACATATTTCAGGTTGGAAAGAACATCATTGCTGGCATTCCAGCTAGGCTGCCAAATTCAGAAATAGCAGGACTTTGACCTTCCCAGCACTGCAGTCTTTGACTATGCTCAATTGCTGACAGTCAGACTCATAGGAATGATAAAGTATCCTCCAGCATTTTAATGACAGATTTGAGAATGGGCAGTTTCAAGCTTCACAGACAATGTCAGTCAGCTAAAGACATATTTTAAAAATATTTAAATGGTCGTTTTTTATGCAGCAAAATTGTATATAGCAAACAGCACTTCTGTAAGTCAGAGTAAATCAGATAAAAACTGCAATAAAATAAATATTCTGGTGTAGGTATGAGTCCTGTATGAAAAGACACATAAATAGTTTGAATCAGCCTTGATCTTTCAAGCTCTTTTCTCTTTCAGAGAACTAAATCACATTGACTTCTGTTAAAGCAACAGCTTTGTTTGAGGTCCAAGCTCCTAGAAGAGTCTTATTTTATAAATAGCTTATCTTCCATTCGTAATTGTTCCTCAGTTGTGGGAGGATTCCACTAATTGCCAAGCGAAATCTATATTTATTGATGTTTAACAATCTCTGGCATATCTATCTTCTACTTTTAAGTGATAAAAGCATATTTTAATGATAAATTCATATTAAATTAATATTGGTCTCAAACTTGCACTGAATCACTGTTTGACTAGTTTAAAGCAGGATTTAAAAATCTTTGATAATAAAAATTTCATTAACACAGGAAGAGAGCTATTCATGGAATCATAGAAATGTAGGACTGCAGGCCATCTCAGCAGACCATCTAGTCTAGTCACCTGCAGAGAGGCAAAACTAAGTATTATCCTAGACCATTCCTGATTGATGTTTATCTAACCTGTTCTGAGAACTAGTAGTGATGGAGGTTCCACAACTTACCTAGGTAACTTGTTCCAGTGCTTAAATGCCATTACAGTTAGGAAGTTTTTCCTTATGTCTGACCTACATCTCCTCGGCTGCAATTTAAATCCATGTTTCTTGTTCAGTACTCAGTGGTTAAGGAGAATAATTTATTACCATTCTATTAATAATAACAGTTTACATTATTGGAGAGTGTTAACATGCCCCTCACCTCACTCTTTTCTTCTCCAAGCTAAACAAATCATTTTTTTCAGTCTTTCCTCATAAGTCATATTTTTCCAGATATTTGAGCTTTCTGAACTTTTTCTAATCTGTCAACATCTTTCCCAAAGTGTGACACTCAGAATTGGACACAATACTCCAGCAGAGGCTAAATAGTGTGGAAGAATTATTTCTAAAGTCTTGCTTCAAAATTTCTTGCTAATATACCCCAGAGTGATTATGTTTCAGTTCATGTGTGGGGTTTTTTTTATCATGTTCTACTTAGAGTCCTTTAGCTCATTCATGTACTGTTCCAGTTTATGAATGTCTGTGTAGCCGGATATTGAGTAGTATGATCTCTCAAAATCTACAGTTAGACATAAAAAAAATTAATGAACTTCAATTTTGTCTACTTTAATTCTATTATTATGTGCAGAATAATGTATTGTTGGAAGCTTGAAGTTATTCAGTTTTGTAAAGTTCATTGGACTTGTCACTGAGCTTATGAAGAGTTTAAAAAATTGCTGCTTGGCAATAATATTAGCTAAAAAGAGACACAGTAAATATACAGAGTGGAAAAAGATTTATCTGAGACATTTATGTTTGCATTATATTATGTTTGCTATAAATTTTGTAGTGTTTTCCTAATCCGTTATGGGGCTTATTGAAGACATTTTGAACAGAGAACACCGAAATATATATAATAAAAGGTACTATATATTTTAACTTATATTTAAATTATATATTGTGGCACCATCTATATATACCGGTAATACCTTTCTTAGCACTTTTAGCACTTTACATTACAGGATCCTAAAATGCTTAACAAACACTAATGAATTACACCTTTTCCCAGTGAGATATAGATTGCAGCCATTATTAGCCCTATTCCTCAGAAGGTAAAACTGAATCATTTAGAGGCTAGTGACTTGTCCAATGGCACATTACACAGTGAATTGGTGGCAGAGCCTGGATTAAAATCTAGGTCTCAAGAAACCAGTGCTGTATTTTGCTTCTCAGACATGTTTTCTTCCACTATATATCTGAAAAATATTCTGTTTTAAAAGAGCCCAAATAAATAGAAATGAAATATGAATGGTAATATTCAGTGAAGTTTATAATCACATACATTCCAGCATCTTATGATCACTAGTAAATACTAAACAGAGATGTTCAAATAGTATTGATTGTAACATATATTTCAGAAAGACATCTTCCATAATGCCATTTCAGCACCAAGAAGTCAAGGAGATCTTTGTGACACAGAATCCCTTTCAATAGACTTATTGTTTTTATTTTAATTTTCTGAGTGCATTTCTGGAAGTTTAGGTGATTAACAAATATTAAAACTAGCATTGCATGTAACATTTCAAATAATATCTAAAGGTGTATAACTCACCATTCACCAGTATATAAAAAAATCCACTAAATCACAATAGTAGCAGAAATCACAGAGCCAAATCAACTAGAACACCAAATTATTTACCCTTGTATTCTCCAAATACCAGGAGAAAAAAGTGTTCTTTGCAGTTTGTCAGGAGGATTTACAGATCTGAAGAAGAGGACTGAATTCCAAATTCAATTCTTTCAGAGAACACTCTGTCAGGAGCAACCTTCTAAGTACCCTGCCAAACAGCAGTCAAGAGAAATGGGCAGCTTGACAGCTCTGATTATCTCAAGTGCAGCAGCATGGCACTAGAAGAGCAATAGGCTTTCTGGTAGCCAGGTCCGAAGCCATTTAGGACTTTATAGGTTAGCACAAAATCTTGAATTCCATCCAGAAGTAGATTGGCAGCCAATGTGGATGATGGAGCATTGGGCTAATATACTCCCTGTTTCATGCATTGTTTAATAGTTATGCAGCCAACTAAACTAATTTCTGCTTTTTAATGGAATCTGCACAATTAACCAATGCCCCCCCCCCACCAAGTCTGGCAATCTCTATGCTCTCTCTTTAATATTTAAGAAACTGAATTTCCCTCCCAATTCAGGAGCTTCAGGGGGTAGCCGAGTTAGTCTATTACAGAAAAAAACAACAAATGGTCTGGTAGCACTTTATAGACTAACAAAACATGTAGATGGTATCATGAGCTTTCATGGGCACAGCCCACTTCTTCAGATGACCAGAGTTATGGGATACCGGACTATCCCAAAATAGCTATCCAACGTCTTCATAACAAGACCGTTATTTCAGGCTCGCTATTCCAATGTCCCTGTAAACCTCATTCTACAAGGAGTAAGGGACATTTCAGAATAGCGCTTTATTTCAAAATTTGATGCTGTGTAGACAGCACCAAATGACGAAATAAGCTATTTCGAAATAGCATAGAAATAAGACACGTAATTTGTGTCGCTCAAATTGTGTATCTTATTTCGAGTTACAGTGCTGTGTAGATGTACCCAAAGGGTACATCTACACAGCAACATTATTTTGAAATAGCTAGCATTATTTTGAAATAACTTAGTCCATGTCTACACAGCAAGCAGTTATTTCAAAATAAAGTCAAAATATTGTCAAGCTGAAGGACTTCTTACTCTGACTCCTGTAACCCTCATTGTACAAGGAGTAAGAGAAGTTGGAGGAAAAGTGCTGTATTTAGAAATAAGTGCTGTGTAGATGCTCCCAATTTCAAAATAAGCTATTCTGAAATAAGCTACGCAATTTCGAGTTAAGATCTGCTGTGCAAACAAACCCTAAAATAGCATTTTAACTTATGTCCCAGGTGTTTATAAACAGCATTGCCTAGTCTTAGAGGAGAACTAAGGGTTCCTCTCTGCAGTTGGCATCTCAATCCACTGCTGCAGCAGAAATTCATAGAGAATTCACTGCTGCTTTTTTCCTGGGGGATGCAAACAAAAATTTCCTTAGTCTGTCTTGATGTACTAGCTCTGTGATGTATTTATTATTCAAAATAGTTGAACTCTTCATTGTGAACAAATTGATTTTATTAGCCCTTTTTCCCCATATTGTCTGAATTCGCCACAATCACATTGTTTCAAATGTTGACTGATTTTCTCTTCTTTTTTTCTTCAGATGTCTGTTTTTAATAAAGGAAAATACAGTGGTACTTCACTGTCTAAATGAAGATGCTTATTTTTGGTGGGGTAGAGGGAGAGGTAGTTGGTCATATTTTTCAAACTACAAATGTTATTGATTGATTGTTTTGTCTGTTTACTAGATTTTGTTTGTCTACATTTGGCCCAATGGGCAAGGTGGAAGGAGTGACCACACACTCCTGGAATGGGTGTGGCCACAGGCAGAAGGGGCAGGGCCACACAGACAGCAGTACATTCCCTCCTTCTCAGCCCTCAGCGCCGCTCAAAGTGCACTGTGTTAACCCCAGGCAGCCCTCAATTCTGTCAGGCCCAGGGCTTCTGCAGTAGCAGCAGTGGTGGCCAGGATCCCCAAACCCTTTTTGAATCACCAGACCCCAGGGCAGTTGCCCCTTTTGCCAACCCCTGGTGTAGTTTTTTTATTCTGGTGCTTGGGCAGTTTGTGATACTTTTAATAGTTTAGCATTTTTCAAACTAAAAATTATGTTTGGTATGTTTTATTTTTCTGTTGACTAGTTTTTCTCCATTCAGTTGTAACACATATAATATGGTGACTTGATATTCAGTTCAAAGTCATATTCATCACAAGGTTATATCTTTGCTGCTGGCAGGAGGTGTTCTTTAATTAATACTTCATGCCACAGAACCTTCAGTAGAACAGCATCTACTTGCACTTAGCACTTGGGCTACCACTTTTCCAGAATAGTCCCAGTGAATAAGCTGTGACCTAGGCTATGTCTACACTACGGAGTTTTTCCGAAAAAACTTCACTTACATCCACACTGCAATCTCATTATTTCGGAAAAAAATCAAAAGAACAGAGGGGTTTTTCTGACATTGGTAAACCTCTTTCTACAAGGAAGAAGCCTTTTTACTGAAAGAGCTCTTTTGCAAAAAGGCATATGTGGATGGGGAAGAGGGAGTTCTTTAGAAAGAAGAGGAAAGAGGAAAAAGCACAGGTGCCCTGTGGCCACTCCATCCATAGTAATCAGAGCTTAAATGTGAGATTACATTCAGTGTGGACACTATCTTTCGAAAAAGCAGATCACTTTTTCGATGCGCTTTGGCAGTGTGAACGCTCTCTTTCAGAAGAAGTTTTTTCGGAAGATCTCTTCCAGAAAAGCTTCTTCCGAAAGAAGCCTGCAGTCTAGATGTAGCCTTAGTATCCAGAAAATGGGACAAAGAATGGGAGAACCTTAACATATGGATCAACTCTGAAAAGTGACAATGCTTATTTTACTGACAAATATACTGATGTATTTATTTATGGCCAATCCTGCAAAACCCACATTGCGCTGAAAGAATGACCTGGGTTTCTTTCTGATATGCACATAAACAATTGAAATGATTGTTTTATTTAAAGGGGGGGGAAGTTTGTGTTTAAAAATGTTTAAAGAAATTTTGACTTCCTGGACTTTTGGTGTTTCTTCTGTTTCCACTTAAGTCCATTTATAATCAAGTCTTGTCTTCATCTTCCAGACAACCCTTCAGTGCAGTGCCATTCAGTTTGATGCCTTTGTCATTTCATGGAGCATTATCACAGAAGTGAGAGAAACTTCACTTGGTCTGATACTGCACTAAGTATCTTAATGACTTTCAGAAGTTATTCTTCACAATTTGAAGGACAAATGAACACAGAATTCATTAGGGATGCATCAATCATTAATTGTGACATGCTCAGGGGGAAATTGCACCAGCCACCCTCCTTAATAGCTCAAGACAAAATCTTTCTGAAAGACTGGGTTTTCTGCTGGGGGCCAAAAGTGCAGATATCAATCACAAAAAGTAAAATCCTTCAGCCACCTCTCCTAAAATGTACAATAGCCTGGGGTCAATGAGGACCCAAAATGAAACAAGGCTACTGTCCTGCTGTATAGTGCACAGGGATCAGGAGGAACAGACATAAAGGAGAAACATTACATTTCCCTGCATCTTACCCATCTGAAATCTGGAGTGTCTCAGTCCAAGAGCCTAGGGAGGTGAGGTTGGGAGGGAGCAGTGTAAAATGAAGGAGTCGTGGTTAATTGGCCACCAGAATCATATATTGCACATCTCTTACCCACACTTCTTGGATATTATTGTTAGCAGGCTGTGGCCACTATTGCAGCCTACAGAAAGCTGCAGAAGCCAGTGTCTTTTCAGGTGACATCAGGGCTACCTTTGGATTAGGAGGAATAAGATTTTATTTTCCTAATCCCTACATTTCTCCTCTATGCAAAACCTACTTACTCAGGCTTTTCCTTAGAGACTTGGATGACCTATTTTAAAGAAATGTATAGATTCCATTGAGTTCACCTCGTGTGAACCATATAATATAGGCCACAGGGTGATAATTTCTGCTTAAACCAAAGCATATATTTCAAGAAAAATTCCATGTTGATCTAAAAATCCTCAGTGAGGGAGAACCACTACACCCTTAGTAAATTGAGCCAATGGTTCTATGGTTAATTACCCTCGGTGTTCCATAGATTTCATGACCCGAAGGGACCACTGTGATTCCTGAGATCTTCCCATTCTTTCCATTCCACTGAGGGGTTAAGCCATTGCAGCCTACGGAAATGGATTCCTTCTCTTCCAGCTTTCCAGTGCTATGTGTGCTGGCTACTTGGCTGATGTTTTGGGCCTTTACCTAGGAGAAAAGTTCAAGCACACCGCAATTTAACCTTTTGCATCTGCATACCCACTGGAAGATGCATCTTGTGAATCTTAATGACTAATTATTCTCTTATCTCTTAACCTTTACCTTTTTCTTCAGATTCTCTTCCTTCTTGATAACACGCTCTCTTATTCCTAAAGACATTTTATGAGCTACTAAGGAATTTCACTTGACTATTGTTTGCCATTTGGTTTAAACTTTTCACCATCTTATGACTGCTGCATTTTTAAAATGTGTTTGCTGCTGAGCTTTAGTTACAGATTTACTTCTACAGCAATAAAATATTTGACTGTTTTGTCTCTAGCCCCAGTGTAGAAGTACATGAGGTGAGAGAAGGACAAAAGTGTCACTCTTACCCACACAAAGACCAGGGACAATCACAAAATCTATCTGACGAGGCAGAGACTATGCACTGGTCTTCATCTTTTGTACAATGTGTGATCCTCCGTGGCTCTAATGATGCCAATGTGGTAACCGTGCATGCCTATTTCAAACCTTTTCCATGATGGGCCAACTCCATGTACCCAACAAGAGGCATCCATATCCATCAGAGAAGCAGCATAGTCTAGTGTATAGGGCACTGGACTGGCACTCACATCTAGGTTCTATTCCCAGCTCTTCTTAACCTGCTTTGTGACGTTGGCCAAGATAGGTCATTTTACTGTGCCTCTGTTTCCTCCCATTCTTTGTTTGTCTGACATATTCATTTAGTTTGTACGATTTTCAGAGGGGAGATTGATGCTTACTCTATGTCTGTACAGCAGCAGCTAGTGTAATGAAGTCATAATGTTGGAGAGGTCCCTATGTACATTTGTAATACAAATAATAAATATCAGCAGTAAATTGACCATTGACAGTAAAGAAAAGAGAAACGAAATAAAAAATCCTGAAAATATCAAGAATTGACAACTGTAAATTTCTTGGATTTTATAGGTTTAACCTCATTCTTGTGGTGTTGTGCCTAGGCATTTCTTGAAGCAATCACACTTTGGTGTCTAATATAATGATATGGAATCAGATAATAAAAAGCCTTAACTGAACATTTTGGGCCTGTTTTTAATCTCACCAATGAAAAACAAATGCAAGTGAGATCAAAATAAGGTTGGCTTTTTTTTAAATTTAATTCACCCTTTAAACTTCACCCTTTAAATCCACTCTTTAAACTTGTTTTAGTTTAACCTACCCCCTCTCACAATTTTCAGTAATCATCTCAAGGGATTCATACATGTTCACATCAGAAATAAATGGTATTTTCTCATACATGTGCATGTAATGATTATTAGCACGCATTTGCTATATATAGCTTTGCGCAGGCATTTCTTTAAATTCCCACTATGATGAGAAATATCCATCAGCTTGGAATCTCATGAGATGACCACATAACTGCAAGTAATTATATTATCAGTTTGGAAGAGTGTTTCATCTACAATAGTTATAGAATTACAGTACTGTAACATTCTTTATTTGTAACCCAGATATATCTTGTGACATCAGCTCTGGAATAATTTAAATACATCTTTCATTACACTGTGTCTAATGTAGCATGTTCCTGGCTGTGCTATCCAAAAAGTCTGATAGTTGCACAGAGTTTAATTCTTTAACTTTCACTGTGTCTGGGCAAGACACAAATTCTTAGCAAGTGGTTGTATATGATTTAGTCATATCTCTATGAAAAGTAATCATTTGGCCTAGATTTAAAATTAAAGAAGTCATGCACTCCAGCTCTTAAAGAGTGTCCTTTTTGTCCATAATAGGGAAGAATAATGACTTTCAGTACAAATTGTAAGCATGAAAAATATGCTTTATGCAATGAAAATTGTGCAGTTATGTATCACCTCCTTCTTCCTTTGACACTTTTAATCAGCTTATTAATTTTCACTAGCAGATAATTCTCTGATGAGAGCTTTACACTCATGCTTTTTTGTTCGGTTGCATAGTGCAAAAATTACCAATAAATACATCTGAATGCATTTTTGAATATGTGTGTCGTGGGGCAGACTGGCCACCCACTGACTCTGAGGCGGAGGAACCCCTCTGGGAGCCATTTTGGGTGCAGTCCAGCCCTTCCGCATCACCTGACCGGAAGCCAGGGGGTGGGGCTAGAGCTATAAAAAGACAGCCTGAGAACTCAGTCTGGCCCCAGCCTCTGGAAGAGACAGAGGCCTGCCCAGAACTCCCTTCCAGAGAGGCTGAGACCTGGCTCAGGCCTCCAACTGCCTCTGACACCGAGGCTTGCTTAGAACTGCCGGGTTGGGAGACAGAGGCCTGGCTGGAACCTCCAACTGACTTACCCACTGAATCAGAGGAACCAGAGGCCTGCTCAGGGCTCCCTTCTGGGGGGACTGAGGCTTGGCCCGGTCTGCCATGGGCAGCCACCCCGGAGGGTCTGCCTGAACTTCGACAGCAGCCTGTGCTGTGGGGACCTGCTGGATCTGCAAGAACCGACAGCAGAGCCTGACCCTGAGGAGGTACCTGACCCGGAGGCCCTACCTGACCCCAAGGACCAGCCCGAACAGCCCAGCTTGAGGTGGTCAGCATACCAGCCGGAGCGCATCAGCTGGAGCAACTGGACCTTCAAGCCGCTGAGGCCTGGGTCGGCCCACCGGGTCCCCTGTTGGACAACACCACCCTTGACTCTCCGAGTGACCTGCTGGAGATCCAGGTACCCACTGAGGGAGAGAGGGGAAGTGGCTCAGGGGATAGCACAGGTTGGTAAAGGCCCTAGGCCAGCGCGTTTCGGGCTGGAGCCCCCGCTGAGCCAGCCGCAGCGCCCAGCTGCATTTAGGGCCTTGGGTCGGGGTGCAGTGGAGTGGGCAGACCTGCACTTCCACCCCCCGCCACCCACCTACCGGGTGGCAAACTCCCCCCTCACCTCTGCTGCAGGTTCACTACCTGCAACCCTCCTGGACAAGGAGACCCCAAACCTGATTTGTTTGTTGCCACACCCTGAACCAGGGCCTGGATGCCCCTTCCAACTGTTAAACTGCTCAACTGTTGCCCAGCCTGAACAAGGCTTGGGTGCCTGAACCTAGACCTGTGGATTATTGTTGCCTGCCCTGACTGAGGGCTAGGGCTTACTAAGCTGTTAAACTGCTATTTGTTGCCCAGCCTGGAACCAGGCCTGGGCTCCCTAAACTAGTGAACCTGTGTGTGTGCAGCCCCGCCCTGACCTAGGGCGAGGGCTTAATGAACTTATTTACTGCTACTTGCGGCCCACCTTCAATCAGAGCTAGGCCCTCCTAATCACGGAGTTAGAAGCTCTGCCTGAGACTGGGCCTGAGAGGTGAGACATGATAAACTGTTTGTTGTTGCCCGCCCATATCTAGGACCAGGGCCTCTGGACCTGGGGGTATTGTAGCCCTGCCTGCATCTGAGACAGGACTCCTAAGACTGGTAACCCAAAGGGTTTGTGAACTGTTCGCCCTGAGCCAGGGCCAGAACTACTTACCTAGGCCTGCTAGACTGGGGGATAATGGGGTTGGTTTGTTCGCTGTCTGCTCTGCACCAGGATTAGGACCTTGTGCCGGACAATCTGTTATTAAACTCTTTGCTTCTCGCCTAGCCTGAAGCAAGACTGGGATCAGAACTCTTTGCCTCTCGCCCTGACCTGGACCAGGCCGGGTGATTGAAACTATTGACTTAAGGGTTCATTTTGAGTGTTCGTGTAGTGGGGTGGACTGGCCACCCATTGGCCCAGAGGCGGAAGAACCCCTCCGGGCAGCCTAACCGGCTTACAGTGTGGATATGTGTTAATGAACGTCTCCTTCAATGGATTATTGCAGCTTTACTGACTTTTCCTCTAATTGCTCTAGTAATTAAATACTAATGACTAGTCCAGGGATACATTGATTGCTAGAATGTAAGGTTCACAATTGGCAGACTCCTGTGTTATAAAGGTGACTATAGAAGTTAGATAAACTTTAATCGGTACTCAAAGACAACAAAACTTACAAAAGTGTCTCAATCCTTTCTCCATTTGACAATCTCTGTCTCTCCAGTTTAAAAAAAAAATCTGAACTACGACATTAAAGAACTTTAGCTATGTTCCCTCTTTCCAAGCTTTTAGGTACCACAGTTGACATTCAACTCTACAAAAAAGGATCAGAAAAACCTCACATGCTTAGGGGAAGTGATTACATGGTGTAATGTCCTCATAATGAAAGCCTACTGATAACAATGATGCACCCTAGAACATACATAGATAATTTGGGGTTTGGCGGGAGATAATTAAAAAGTAAATTATGCCAATCAGACCTTTCACAAACACTATAATAAACATAAAGTCACAGGTTAATTCTTCACTGAGCTCATTAAGGGTATGTCTACACTACAGAGAAAATTGAAGCTACTGCTCTTGATTTTCCAGTGTTCGAATTAGCGGGTCTATTGAAGACACTCTAATTCGAACTGAGATAGACGCTCTGATTGATGTTGGTGGTCCTGCTTCTATGAGGAGTAAGGGAAGTTGAAGGGAGAGTGTGGTCCCTTTGACTTCCTGCAGTGTGGACAGTGTCAAAAGTTGAGTTAAGGTACTTCAACCTCAGCTACGCAATTAACATAGCTGAAGTTGCATATCTTAATTCGCCCTTATCCCTTACTGTGAACATACCTTTAGCTTTGTGATATTCACAACTGTAGATCCACACTGGGGGTATTCTTGTTATAGCAATAATATATATAACAAATAAGAGAAAGGAGATGTTGATGGTAAGGAATATAAACCAAAAGTGAGGAATTGTAGAAAATGAATAAGGAAGCCGAGAGAAACAAGGAGAAAGGTTTGGACATCAGAATTAAGGATAAGAAAGATAGGAAGGATAAGAGAGATTTTTTTAAAAATATACTTGGAAGAAAAACAATCCTGGAAATTGTGTATTAGTAGATGGAAATGGTAGAATTATCAATAATAATGCAGAAGAGGTGAAAGTGTTCAATACATATTTCTGTTCAGGATTTGGGTGGAAAACATTACTCAGTCTCATGATATCGTGAAAACATACTTTCCATTCCATTAGTATCTCTGGAGGATGTTAGACAGAAGATAATGAAGTTATGCATTTTTGAATTAGCACATCCAGATAACTTTCACCCAAGAGTTTTAAATGAACTGGCTGGGGAAGTCACTCAACCACTAATGTAGATTTCCAGTAACTGTTGGAGCATTTTTGAAGTTCCAGAAGTTTGCAAGAAAGCAAATATTGTGCCTATTATTTTTAAAAGGGTAAAGGGAAAGGCAGGTTACTACAGGTCTGTCATTCTGACATCAATCCCAGCCAAGATAATGGAGCAGCTGATTTGGAAATCAATTAATAAAGCACAAAAGGAGAGTAATATCATTAATGAAATTCAATATGGTTTTATGAATAAGAGATCTTGCCAAAACTTTTGATCGGATAATACATTTGGTTGATAAAGGTAATAATATTGATGTTGTAGACTTCCGTAAGACATTTGACTGTTACCACATAACCTTTTGATTAAAAAAAAAACCCCTAGAACAATATGAAATTAACATGGCACACATTCAGTGAATGAAACATTGGTTAAATGATAGATCTCAAAATGTAAGCATAAACAGGAAATTGTCATTGAGGAGAGCAGTTTCTAGTGGGCTCCCACCAGGATCAGTTGTTGTCATTAAGCTATTTCATATTTTATGAATTACTTTGAAGAAAACGTTAAAAAATCACTGATAAAGTTTGCAGATGACAACAATTGGTGGAGTGGTAAATAATGTGAAGAGGACAGCTGACTGGTTCAGAGTGGTCTGGATCACGTGGTAAAGTGGATGCAAGCAGACAATATGTGTTTTAATATGGCTGAATGTATACATGTGGGAACAGAGAATGTTGTCTATACTTAAAGAATAGGAGATTATATTATGGGAATCATTAATCATGAAAGGGATCTGGGAATTGTGGTGAATAATAATCTGACCAAGAGCTCTTAGTGTGATGCTATGGCCAAAAAAGCTAATGCAGCCACAGAATGTATAAACAGGGAAATAGTAAGTAAAAGTAGAGAAGTTATTTTACTTCCATATTTGCATTGTGCAACTCCTGGTAAAATACTGTGTCCAGTTCTCATGCCCGCAGTTCAAAAGGATATTTATAAATTGGAATCAGTTTAGGAAAGAGCCCAGGGTACGTCTACACTAGCCCCCAGTTCCAACTAGGGAGGCTACTGAGGGCGACTGAAATTGCAAAGGAAGCGCGGGATTTAAATATCCCATGCTTCATTAGCATGTTCCCGGGCGGTCGCCATTTTGGAAACTGACTAGCCCAGAATAACTGCCCGTGTCTACACGCAGCAGAGAAGCGCAATTCCAAGATAAACCCCTTAGTTCGAATTAACAGTTAAACCTCATGTAGACGCGGGCAGTTATTCCGGGCTAGTCAGTTTCCAAAATGGCAACCGCCCGGGAACATGTTAATGAAGCACTGGATATTTAAATCCTGCGCTTCATTTGCAATTTCGGTCATACTCATTAGCCTCCCTAGTTCGAATTAGGGGGCTAGTGTAGACGTATCCCCAGAGAATTACTAGAAAAAATGCCTTAAAATGACCTTGAGGAATGCATCTATTTATCTTAATAAAGAGAAGATTAAGAGGTGGCTTGATTATATTCTCTAAGTAGCTACAAATATTTGATAATGGGCTCTTCAGTTTAGCAGAGAAAAGGTGTAACACGAGCCAATGGTTGGAAGTAAGAAAAATTCAGCCTGGAAATAAAGTATACATCTTTACCTATAAGAGTAATAAATCATTGGATAATTCTCCATCACTGACAATATTAAAATACAGATTGTATGCTTTTCTAAGGATCTGCTCTAGGAATTGTTTTGGGAAAGTTCTATGACCCACACTATACAGATCAGACTAGATTCCAGAAAGAGCCATTATGACTTTTAAAACTATGAATTATCTCTCAACACATAATGATATGGTTCCCCTTGCAATAGTATCTGAATTTTTCACAATATAAAAAATTGCCTAAATCTCCCCCCTCCTAACTCACAGGGGTTCTAGGAGGATAAGAGAGGTTGAAATTTACCAAATGCCACCGAGGAGATCCTGACAGAGCTGGACATTGACTTCAGTTCTCTGGAGTTACAGTTAGCCACATCCATCTTCCCATAATTACAGGTTTAAACTCCCTCAACCAGGATTCTCTGGTCCGGCAACATCCATGGTCTAGCACAGATATTGCAGGACCGGACAATCCTGGTGGAAGACCAGTGGAAAGGATCCCTGTCAGGCCAGCAAAGTAGTGGGCTGCCTGAAGTGATCCCAATGTCAGTGTGTGTCAGCAGGTCTGCCAAGCGGGGTTGGAAGACAGGTGCATGGCTGTCTGGCAGGGCTGGGAGCTGTGGTAGCTTGGTGGGGCAGGGAGCCACGGCGCACAGCTGCCCTGAGAATCCCAGATCGCCCGTGCAGTGTGCACAGCTTCCTGATGAGACCCAGAGCCCCAGTGCAGCACACGCGGCTTCCTGGCGAGTCCCAGGGCCAGAGCTGCAATGCCTGCCCTGCAGGGTTGGCAGGGCTAGCGGGTCAGCAGGAGGTGAAGAGCTGGCCACGAGGCCAATGAGCCAGGTGGGAGGGCTGGGAGCAGGGAGTCCAGAAATGATCTCCCTTGGTCTGACAAAATCCCTGATCCAGGACTGGTCAGGTCCCAAGGGTTCAGACCAGAGAGATTCAACCTATACTGTGCTGTCAGGGAGCTGAAAGCTCATGAGATTCTGAGGATGTTTGCTGAATATCTCTTGTCTGCTAGAAGTGATGTAGAAAGGAAAAAAACAAATGAGCTTTGTACTATACCATATAGAGAGAGAGCTGGTAGTGGAGGGATGTACATGTTGCACCCTTGATTTTCTCAGAGGAGAATACTTATGTGTTTTGGCCATCCCCTTTTTCTCCAATCTGAGACACAGATACCTGAACCTAGTTGATGACAGCTGAACCCGAATTGCTCTACTGATATCTTGTATAATTGTTAGATTTCTTTCTCCACAGAGAATATCATACATTCCCTAGTCTCTACCTCACATAACAATGAGATCATGATACACTGAGCACATTTGTTATTACTTTGTGATTTCATCAACTCTCCTGGCACCTGCATCATTTGCAACTCAGTGGTGCAATTTTCATTCTGTCTTCACCACCAGACTAACAGGAAAATGAAGATGAAAAGGCTTCTTTTTGAAAGTTCATGTGTCAGTCAGCAACTATTTTCATGTCTACTCCCCTGAGTGTTCAGGGTACATCTGGACTACAGAGCTTTTCCGGGATACCTCCGGTATCCCGGAAAAGCTCTGCTGCATCCAAGGAATGCGTCTGCTTTTCCCCAAAAAAGGCGCAATTTGTGTATCTTTTTCTGACTTTTCTTTGTAGTGTAGACAATAGCCTCAGATACTATGGTGATGGACACAGCATAAAAAGCAGTCTAGATAGAACTAATTTCTCCTGCTTCTAGATTTGAATCTACAGTTTAAATAATGAAAATCACTGATACGCTCTCGTTCCATTGTTGCTTACCTTAACTAGTGTCTGATAAGTATTTATTCATTTTAATAAATCTTTATTGCTAGGATTGCTTTTTCAGTCCTATTTAGGATTTTGTTATACTTGGAAAGTACTATGATTTATTTAATCAATTTTGAAAAAAAAATCAAAATTCATTCCTGATACCTATATTTCTGCTTATAATTTTCATGAATACTGAATGCTGAAGTCATATGGAAAATGACACCAGTGTTATTGTGCAGTAAAATATTCATCACATAATTTATAGTTAAAAATGTGAAAAGCTTTAAAGATAGATAGGGATCATAAGACTGAACAATGCATAACTTTCCTTCCTACAGAAGTCTTTGACAAATTTAATAACTAGCAGAATGAATTATCTATATCTCTATAAAAACGTTCAAAAAATTCCAAAGCAAAACTGTAGACTTCACTCAAACCCAGAAGGTCCAAATTAGTAGTTAGCTTTAAAATGGAAATTGTGCAAATTCAGGATGGTTGACAATTCATTTGATAAGTACTATTCATTTCATAATGACTTATATTTGTGTTTTCTCAGTGGCATTATGATTTTGTTTTTATTGGACAGGGTTGTTTTGAAAAACATTTAAAAACAAACTGATGGATGGGATATGCCAGTTAAATACATTTCATGAAGAACCTTGAATACCATTGCTAGAGCATGAACTGTGTGGCAGTAGAAAATAATGCTTAGGTACAATATTGAAGTCTGAGAAAAGAAAATATCAATGAATTTTCAATGACAGCTTCAGGTCCTGTCTTTGTGGTTAAGTGCCCCATACTTACTCCCCATCTTTCCATGTAGGAAAGATGTTCACCGAGGGTATGTCTACACTGGCAGCCTATTTCGGAATAGGGCTGCAAATGTAGGCATTTGGAATTGCAAATCAAGCCTGGGATTTAAATATCCCGCACTTGATTTGCGTCTTCCCGGCCGGGTGCCATTATTATTTTTTTTTTTTAATTTACAAGCCCGGAGTAATTGCTCACGTCTACACACGGCAGTGAAATGGGCATTCGAAATAAAGCCCTATTTCAAACTATCTGTTATTCCTCCTGCAATGAGGTTTAACAGATACTTCGAAATAGGGCTTTATTTCAAACGCCCGTTTCACTGCCGCTTGTAGACACGGGCAGTTATTCTGGGCTTGTAAATTTCAAAAATGGCGCCCGGCCGGGAAGATGCAAATCAAGCACGGGATATTTAAATCCCGGGCTTGATTTGCAATTCCGAATGCCTACATTTGCAGCCCTATTGCGAAATAGGCTGCAAGTGTAGACATAACCTGAGGGTGCATCTACACAGCAGGGCTAAAGTTGGATTAAACTACACAACTTCAGCTATGTCAATTGTGTATCTTAAGTCGAAATAGCTTAATTCGGCTTTTGGCGCTGTCTTCACAGTAGGAAGTCTAAGGAAGAACACTCTTCCTTCAACTTCCCGTACTCATCATGAAATGAAGGTTATCATGAGTCCAAGTAAGAAGTCTTCCAGCTCAACATTATTTTAAAATAAAGGCTTGTAGTGTAGAGGTGCACTATGATATTTTGGAATAATGTCAGTTGTTCCAAAAGAATGCTGATGTTTAGACGTACCCTTAGGCCACATCTATATTTACTGGCGGATTGATGCTCCAGAGGTCGATCTTTTGGCATTCAATTTAGCGGGTCTAGTACAGAGGACTCTGCCTGAAGCCCAAAGAACTTGCTAGCATGCTGAGGAAACCAAGCCAGAGAAATGTCTAAAGCTGTTGTTATTTTGACTAATCTTTACATTTCTTGTGCTACATGAGTAAAGAGTAATTTGTTTTAGAGTTCTATGCAAGTCAGTCTGTATATCTGTTTGCTGACACGTGGATGAAGAGTTAAATTGTGAACCCAGAGTTGGAGTTCTGGGAGAAGTGAATTATTGGTACATTTGGGAAAGCTGAGACTTTTCACCAGGCTTAGGCAGATGGACCATTCCAGCTTTCAGAAGGGGGTGGTGGGGACGTAGACAGAGGATCTGACCCTCAGCTAAGAGCAGTCCCTGGACTTTATTCAGACTCAGGAGACTTAAAGAACATATAGAGTAAAGTGCGTAGATCATTACCACAACACCCTGGTGAGTATCTAGCCAAGGGAGGTTCTAGAGGATTGTGTGTATGATACAAAATTTGATTCTGGTAAAATAATTACTGCAGTCAACTGAATCTATTACTATCAAAGCACAGTGACAGTTCTATGGTCAAATTTACAAAGATATTTTTGGCACAGATTTATAAAGATATGTAGACACTGCTATACTTCGGGGCTATGTCTAGACTGCATCCCTCTGTCGACAGAGGGATGCAAATCAAGCACATTGAAATTGTTAATGAAACAGGGATTTAAATATCCCACACTTCATTAGCATAAACATGGCCACCGCTTTTTTCGAAACTGAGGGGTTTTTAAAAAAAAAATGGCAGTCTCGATGCAGATCTGTCAAAAATAAAACCTTTTTCGACAGATCCTGTATTCCTCAAAAAATTAGGTGTACAGGATCTGTCAAAAAAGGGTTTATTTTTGACAGATCCGCATCTAGACTGCCATTTTTTTTTAAACTCCATTTCGAAAAAAAAGGTGGCCATGTTTATGCTAATGAAGCATCGGATATTTAAATCCGTGATTCATTAGCAATTTTGATGTGCTTGATTTGCATCCCTTTGTCGACAGAGGGATGCAGTCTAGATGTAGGCAGTGTTGCAACTCCTATGTGATTTTGAAGTCCCACTTTCAAAAGTCAGTTAGGCACTCAGGAGCATAAAGCTGATTGTACATAACCTGGATTTTGTCACCTTAGTACCTAAATCTCTTTTTATCATAGAATCATAGAACCATAGAGCTGAAAGAGACCTCAGGAGATCATCAAGTCCAGCCCCCTGCTCTAGGCAGGACCAATCCCAACTCATTTTTAAAATGAGATCTAGGCTTCTAAGTCATTTAGGCATTGCAAACCGTAAGTGCAGCAAAAAGTTGAATAGTTTTTTAAAGGTATGTGCCAAAAGATTTAAGTAGGTGTCTAGTATGATATGTACAAAAATATGTAAAGAGATTAGGCACCTAACTCCCAAAACAGAAGGAGTCAGTGTGGTATAGTACATAAATCAGTGTGGTATAGTACATAAATAGAACAGGAGACTGGTTCTGTTTGTGGCTTTTCCATTGGTCTGGTGAGTGTCATTTGGCAAATTACTTCACCTGTTCGTCTATAATAGGCATTTCAGAGTCCATATATAGAAGAAGATGACAAGTGCTTGGAGATGACACAGCAATGGGTTATCCTAGGGCCCTGTGCTTTCTCCAGCCCTGTTCAACTCGTTCATCAATGGTCTACCAAAAATGAAATCACAAAATTTACATAGATCACATCTGTACCTGGGCCTGGATGTTTCACAAGCTTGATGCCACCATAAATTTGGAAATGGTAAAGTTAAATGACTAGAGAACGACCTGGAACCTTCAGCAATGCATCATAAAAACAGTTTCAAGTTTGTTCCATCTTCATCATGTCAGGGCAACCGAACCGAATGTTTATGTGAATGGTCAGAAGGCAAAGCATGAACCGGTCTGTCTAGGTGTGACCTTAGACCACACATTGAGCTACCATGTCCACCTGAAGAAGAAAGCAGATAAAGTTAAGATATACAAACTGGCAGTCTTGCCATCAGACTCCTGCCTCAACCTGTGGAAGTCAGCTCTTGCCACCCCATATTTGGTGGTGGAGTGCTACACACCAGTATGGAGTAGAATGTCACACACAAACTGATGGATACACAGTTACATGCTGCCACATGCCTTATCTCTAGCACTCTGAGTTCAACTCCACTCCCATGGCTTCTAATTCTGAGGAATACTGGTCCTCCTCATATCAGATGAGAGATTGACACTGTCAAGTAACTGGAGAGAGTATATTAACACAAGCCTGCTGCTGCACAATGGCCTTTTTACACTGCTAGCTGCACATTTGCCATCACATTGTCCATTATGGTCTTTTTCTGCCATACCAAGATGTTCGAGTGGAAATTCTCTCACAATAGGAATGGATATCTGTTATAATCCCAACCAGTCCTTCATTGCCAACCCCACAAACTGCCCATCTAGTTTTGACCTGCCCTGTCACCACTGGTCTCTGTTGAACATATTCCAGATGAAGCAAGTTCTCTGTGCAGCCAACCATATTGGTAGGGCCTTTGTGACAGCTCTTATTGTAGCTGTGATGCAATACAAATGATGATACACATTCTTAGTGCATACCTGCTTTACTAAGCTTCAGAGGTATAGCCAAGTTAGTCTGTAACAGGAAAAACTTAAAAAAGAACAAGTAGTCTGGTAGCACTTTAAAGACTAACAAAACATGTAGATGGTATCATGGTTTGTTGGTCTTTAAAATGCTACCAGACTACTTGCTCTTTTTTAAGTTTTTCCGACTTTACTAAGTTCAGAGGAAGTCTAGAAGAACTGCCATCATGCCACTGAAAATGCCATTGCTTGGCTAGATGACTATGCAAAGTACTACATAAAAATACGTCACCCCTCTGTCTCAATTTCCCTATCTGTGAAAAATAATGATCCTGATCTCCTTTGTAAATAATTTTCAGATCTACTGAGGAAATATACTATATATTTATTTATTAAATACCTTTGTCTTTCTAGCCACTAATCACTTGTACAGAGGAAGAAAAAGACTGCTGAGAACAAAGAAATGCCCATGACAAATGACATTTGCCTTCTTCATCATAAAGAACAGCCAGTGATCATTCAAAAAGTGGTAAAGAAATAGTTTTGGGTCGGGGTGGGCAAACTACAGCCCATGAGCTGCATCCAGCCCATCTGGCTCTTCCATTTGTTCCATGGCTCCATGCAGCTCTTGGAAGCAAAAGCATGTTCCCTTTCCAGCCAGAGGTCTCTGTGTGCTGCCCCCACCTTAAGTACTGCCCCCATAGTTCCTAGTGGCTGGGAACTATGGCCACTGGGAGTTGCTGGGGGCAGTTCCTGCATCTGGAAAAACACAGAGAATTGTCTGGCCATGCTTCTGTGTAGGAATTGGAAGGGGGACTAGCTGCTACTTCCCAGAGCTGCAGAGGATGTAAGCGCTGCCTAGAGCCTGCACCCCTGAGCTCCCTCCCACATCCCAACTCCCTGCTTGAGCTCTGATCACTTTCTTGACCTCCAAACCCCTTGTTCCCAGCCCTTAGCCCTCCCCCCAACCCCGCAACATTCCATGACTCATTCCTGAGCCCTGCACCCTGAACTCTGAACTTCTGGCCCCAACGCAGAGCCCACATCCCCAGATGGAACTGTCACACATACATCCTGCACCCTAACCCCAATTTCATGAGTATTCATGGCCCTCCATACAATTTCTATATTCTGATGTGGTACTTGGGCCAAAAAATTTGCCCATCCCGATATTAAGCCCTTATTTTTTCCCCTGCTATTCAATCTTTAGTCTACTGTAGCAATGTGAAGGGGCTTTAAAGGCTTCTTGTGCAATAGCCCATACTTAAATTGAACCCTGTACTGGCACAGGGTTAATAGAGCAATTCTACACTTGTACAAACCAGCACACCACTAATGCAGGCACAGGACAAAGACACATCCAGTAACAGAAGGGATAAACTGAGGGAGAGCTGGAAGAAGCTGCACTTTAGACATTCAAGAGACATCAATAGGAATCTATATAAGGCCACTAGAATGCATGATAATCCAAGGAAGCATTGACTCAAAACTGGGAGGTACAAAGGATGTCTGAAGTGTGCACAGAAGTTGTCCCATAATTAAGATATGGAAACAATGCTGGTTTTCAAATGATCACCCTTTTTATAACAAATTCTCATGAATAATCAGAATGGTTGCTTTCCAAAGATGATAATACCAAAGAGTTTACTGGTAAATGTATAAGGCACAGTGTGTACAAGATTGCAGAAAATCTCTTTATATTGTTACATTCATGGGACTATGACAATAATTTATTACAATCTTTTCCTCTCACTGAAATGTACCAAATACATCTGGTTGGCTCTGGTTAAAATCAGTTTTGTTCAGATGTGACAGCAGAAATCTTCTACAGATCTTAGTCCTTTCAGGTACTTGTAATAAAAATATAATTCTTATCCAAATATCCTCTGCAGACTCCCAGTCTTGCAATATGCTTTGACCAGTGCTGATGAACGGCGCAGTCTTCTATAGTAATGCCAGTTCAAATGTTCATTCAGTGCCACTCTTGCCCCTCCCCTCAGCCTTCCAGGATGGATGTCAGCTTCTTCAGATTAAGATCCTTAGCTGTTCAGATAAGTGCTTTGTTGTTAGTTCATAAGTTAACTACTTTATTGGTAGCTATGTCTCTTGGTGTTACACATCTGTAGTTAAGTTACGTGAGTGACATCAAAGTTGGTGGCAGATCTGAAGATGAAGCATGGATTCAAGAGATGTGTTTCATGTTCTCCAGTCTTCCTGACATTGCACAATGTCTGAAGTACTTAGGAGAAGGCCATTTCTCTTCTCATGTGCTATCAGCTGAACCTTCACTCCATGAGAGAGGAAGGAGAGATAAAACAGAATCAGGACACCTTATTATCAGGTCCCTGTCAGGTAAATTTGCTGGATCAGAGGGTCACTGACAACTGGCAAAGTAAAGTTAATTAAATCTTCCTGGCAAAAAGTTGCTAAAAAGCAGATAAACTCTACTAAATCCCTTATGACTGATTTTCTTGCTTTCACATACATCTTCTTAAAATGTCTTAGGGGGTAGCTGTGTTAGTCAGTAACTTTAAAAACAATGGGTAGTCCTGTGGCACCTTAGGGCATATCTACACTGGGAAATAATTTCACAATAAGTAAAATCGAAATAATAAGTCCCAAAATAACAAAACAGAAATAGCCTGTCCACACTTGTGAAGGCCAACACTGGGCATGTCCCAGCTGGATGCAACAATGACGGGGAAAGGGGTGACCAACTGCCACCTCCTCTCAGGATGGCATTGAGCTGGTGGTAGTAACAGCATGTGTGTGGGGCAGCCCCAGAGCATCCGTTCTGCCTGCCTGAACTCCTTAATTTTTATGCGGACCTGGTCGAGAGTCCACGTGTGTCCCTTCTTGGCCAGGCTGGCAGCCATCCAGCCATAGAAATCTGTATTGCGCCTCTTGGTGCGGAGATCCTGGAAGTTGGTCTTCTCACCCCAGACCTCAATGAGATCCAGGATCTCTGTGTCAGTCCAGGAGCTCACTTGCATCTCTGGCCAGAGGCAGCCGACATGCTACGGGAGTGCTGGCAGCTGTGGGGGGCTCAGAGGTAGTACTGGGGTCACCCAGGGCTCCTGTGGTGCTGTGGTGTGGCACAGGGCTGGCAAAGGTCTGCACTAACCACAAGTCCTGTTCCTGCAGCCTACTGCTTTAAAGGCTCTGCAGGAGAAGGGGAGCAGTGGAGATGGCAGGCGTAGCCAGAGCGGCCACAAGTGCAGCTGTAAGAGGCCTCTGGAGCCCAATTATTTTGAAATAGCAGCAGCTGAGCATCCACTCTCATGCTATTTCAAAATAACAATTTCAAAATAAGCATTAATCCTCCAGGAAAGCAGGAAAACAGATTTCAGAATAACTAGCTTGATATTTCAAAATAACAGTCTTGGTAGTGTAGACTCTCCACTTGTTATTTTGAAAATCCTTCCTATTGTAGACCAGGGCTCTGAGACTAAGGGTATGTCTACACTACAGCACTATTTCAAATTAACTTAATTCAAAATAGTTAATTTGAATTAAGCTAATTCGAAATAACGCATCTATACACACAAACTATTTCGAAATAGCGTTTTGCTATTCGAAATAGCGCGTCCACACTGAGTGGACCCTGAACCAAAGTTAAGACTAGCCGGAACCAGAGCTGGCAGGGCATCAGGTTAGGACCTAGTGTGTGGGGCTGCTGCCTGAGGCTAACTGAGCTCCATGCTTAAAGGGACCCTACCCCCACCCCGGACAGACAGTTCTCAGGGTTCCCCACTTGCTTGTCTACCTCGATGAGGGACAGCAAAGCAGTCCTGTCTTGGAGCGTCCTGAGTGCCCGCACTCGGGACACCACAGCACTCGGCCACATAGAGCCAGAGCTGCCCCTGGGCACGCCGGTGCATCTCGTGGGGTCGTTGCCATCAGCCCAGCTGCACTTGCTGCAGGCTGCCATCCGGGGGTCCATCGGGGGGCTGTCAGGATCCAGGAGGCCCTGAGGGAGAGCGTCCACCCTCGGAGCCTCCCCGGTCCTCCCCACCGGGGGCTCGTGCCCCATTCCTCCCTCATGTCCTTCCACTTACCCCTCCCTAACCCCCCTTCCTGATGTCAAATAAAAGACATGTATGTTCAAATATACAAACTGGGTTTATTGAACAAAACTGGGGGGGGGGGAAATGGACCTCTGGGGAGACTGGGAAAAGGAGGTGGGAGAGGGGAAGACAGAGGGTGGGAGAGGGGAGGGGGAACCTGGAAGGAGGGAGCCGGAAGGGGGAAGCAAGGGGAAGAAGAGGGAGGGAATCTCAGGGCTCAGGGTTGGGGGTCTCACCGGACCAACCTGACTTTCATGCAAACCTGCTCCTGGGTTCGCATGTGGCCTTTGGTGGCCAGGCTGGCAGCTATCCTACCATAGATGGCCACGTTCCTCCATCCAGGGCTGAGATCATGGAAGTTGGGGGCATCCCCCCCCCAAACCTGAATAAAGTCCATGATCTCCACCCTGGACCAGGAGGGTGCCTGCCTTCTCCAGCCCCTGTCAGGCTCCTGGGGAGCGGTGGAGGGCTGGCTGCCAGTGGCTTGCTGGCTTATGTTTTGGGGCCACTGGGTCAGGGCCCCCGGTGGCCACTGCTGGGTCTGTGCTGGCACAGGCACTGTGGCCAGGGTCTACCCCTTAAATGGCTCCAGGGCTGGGGGAGAGGAGAGTAAGTTTTCTTGGTTGTGCCCAGAGTGGCCACCAGGGCTCCCTGGGAAGGGCTGGAGGCCCCCTATTTCGAATTAAGTGTCTACACAGCACTTAATTTGAAATAGCTATTTTGAATTTGGTGTTACTCCTCATAGAATGAGGTTTACCAAATTTGAAATAAGGGCTCCACTATTTCAAATTTATTTCAAAATAGCAGTTTGCCTGTGTAGACACTATTAAAGTTAATTCAAAATAACTGCTATTTTGAATTAACTTTGTAGTGTAGACATACCCTAACAGTATATATATAGTATCATGAGCTTTCATAAGTAAAACCCACTTCATCCGATGAGCTGGAGAGGGGTAACAGAAACCCAAAATTTGTAACGGGAAAAGAAGCTTCTATATCTTCTCAGTTCACTACTGATTACTGCACTGATGTAGAGACCTTGAGATGTTTGTTATCTTCACTCTCTTCCTGGGGACAGGGAAAAGAAGAAGTTGGATCTTTGAGACAAGAGGTTTTTTTCTTCATCGTCCTTGACTATGAGGATGTAACTATCAGGCAATTATGGTGAGATGCCAATTTCACCTGAGACACAAAATTTCTTTTTTACTAAAAATCTCTCTGAGGAACATTATAGATTTCATAATGCTCTTATCAAAAAGCTAATTTTTTTTCTAAGCATCTCGTGCTATCTTCAGTGACTCTTCAGATGAGAGGCATCAGCTCTAATGCTTCAAAAACAGACCTCCCATTGGAGGGGGAGATGGATGTTTCAGTTACAAAGCTGATGCAATTCTGCAGAAAAATGAGACACAGTTCAGTCAGCCCTTATATCTCTTGGAATCATTTAACAAGAGAACTTTCATACATGCTTTCAGGTACCAAAGATATTTTCCACCCTATTAATTTCTTTTGTATTGTAGCAGAAAAAAACAACAGTATTAACATTGCATCTGCTGTTCCTCATGAGAATTAAAAACCCAAGATGAGACCAAAAAATTCATCATCCACTTCATGCTTAATGTCAGACCACGGGTTTGTCACCAACCTGCAGCAACAAACAAACCTTGAGTTCTTTCCTGATATATTTTGGAGATATATTGTGCAATTTCTGAAACAAGTAGAAAAGCATTACTACATACAGCTGGGTTTTGAATAATATACAAAACATTTATACCATCCAGTTTAAACTCGTCCTCCAAATTGTTCTTTCCCCTCCCTCCCAAAACAGGTACTTCTCACATAGGAAAGTGTTATGGTCAGATATCAATTTTCTACTCCTCGAGGGAGCAATACAAAAGGTACTAAGTCTCAGAAATCAACTAATCCCATTATTTTCAAAAGACAGAAGTTGCCCAATCCTAGGTCTGAGAAACCTATACAGATAAATTTCACAATTTCCGCTCAGAATATTAATTCTAAAATCCATAATCTCCTCCTCCTCCTATCTAGATAGACAAAAAGATGTCTCTGTTGTTCCCCAGACTAAAATCTCTTTTATACTCCACTTCTCAACTCCAAAATAGCTACTTCCTAGAGGAGAAATTTCTGAAATTAATATCCACTATCCAATGTTCTCTCAGGGTATGTCTACACAGCAAAGTTATTTCAAAATAATGGCTGTTATTTTGAAATAAAACTATCATAGCGTCTACACAGCCATTCTGTTATTTTGAAATTAATTTGAAATAGCGGAGGGCTTATTTCGAAATTGGTAAACCTCGTTCCACGAGGAATAGCGCCAATTTCGAAATTACTATTTTGAAATAAGCACTGTGTAGATTCTTATTTCAAAATAGGGAGCCTCCAGCCCTTCCCAGGGTGCCCTGGTGGCCACTCTGGGCACAAACAGGAAAACTCCTCTCCTCCCTCCCCCTCCCAGAGCCCTTAAAGGGCCAGAGTCTGTCTACAGTCAGTTGTGGCTAGCACCAGACCTGCCAGCCCAGAGCCACTCTGCCACTGCCCCTGAGTAATGCCGCAGCATGAGCCAGGAAGCCAGTAGCAGCCAGCCCTCCATCGCTCCCCAGGACTAGTCTGCCAGCTCCAAGGAGCCTGCCAGGGGCTGGAAAAGGCGGGCGCCTTCCTGGTCCACTGTGGAGATCATGGACCTGATTGAGGTTTAGAGGGAGGCCTCCAACGTCCATGATCTCCGCACTAGATGGAGGAACGTGGCCATCTACAGCCGCATGGCTGCCAGCCTGGCCACCAAAGGCCACATCCGAATCCAGGAGCAGGTGCGCATGAAAACCAAGGAGCTGCGGCAGGCCTATGCCAGGGACACAGGGGGCAGCTCCCAAATGGGGGCAGACCCAGACAGCTGCCCCTATTGTGATGCCCTGGACCTCATCCTGGCGGGGGGTGGGCTGTCCATGCCCCCCAGGTGGTCATTGACCCTGGGGCAGAGGGCCCTGACCAGGGCACGGAGGAGGACGAGGAGGAGGGCCAGGAGCCACAGGAGTCCGGAGGGAGCATGCCACACAGCCAGGGCCCCTGAGCTGTCCCAGAGGACCTGTCACCGGTGTCGTCCAAGACCGGGGAGGCAACAACATGTGAGTGCCATCTCTATCCCCTTATGCGGGGGGCGGGAGGGGAGGGAGACCAGGGACTGCTCACGTTGGCCTTACTGGCCACGGCTCACACAGCAACCTGTGCATGTTCCATGCCATCCCTGGGGATGTGGCCTCAGCTGGCTGCCACACAGGGGCCTTGGCCTGTTACCCACACGCGTGTATGTATGAAGGCACCTGACATGCTTCTGACCCTGGAGTGGGACACTGCACAATGCCCTCCCTCCACAAGCCCCCTCTACACAGAGGCAGGGGACTCCTCCCCCCCACAGACCCACACCACATACAGCACAGGGTCATGGGTGCACTCCCCGGCTAGCTCCCACTCCCGGGGATAGCAGGACATCCCAAACACGGCCTCTCTGCTAGCACATTGGCTCTGATGGTGTCGTCCTCGCTTTGCAGAGGGGGGCTGGGCTTCACCCACTGTGTCCCCAGGGATAACTGACCACCTCTCTTGTTTCTCCATAGCCACACCAGCTGCAAGTTCAGGGGGCACCACTCCACCTAGGACATCCTCCCACACCCGGGCACTCAGCAGGCTGATCTGTAACCAGGAGGAGTACCAGCGGCAGCACCTGGGGATACTGTGGGGCCTGCACAGCACCCTGGACTACTGGGTGCATGAAGACCTGCAGCTGTGGCGGGAGAGCTGACGGGACCTGCTTGACCAGGGCAGTGCAATCTGCAGACCCTGGTGCACAGATTGGTGCCTCCTGCCGCTCTAGCCCCTGCTGCATCCCTAGCTACCACTCCTCCTCCCCATCCTGCTTCTTCCTCCCCTCCACCCACTCCACCCTCCATATCCTCCCCCCCCCGGGGACGCCGAGGCCCCGCACCCACAGTGCTGGGAGACAGGTGTGCCAGCAAGACCCCCAACCCTGAGCTTCTCCTCCCTCTTCCTCCCCTTGCCTCCCCCTTCCAGCTCCCTCCTCCCAGGTTTACCCCTCTCCTCTCCCACCCTCTCGCCTCCTCTCTCCCACCCTCATTCCCTCCCACCCCAGTTTTGTGCAATAAAGAGAATTTTTTGTCCACACATGTGTCTTTATTGTACATCAGGAGGGGTAAGTGAAAGGACGTGAGGGTGGTGAGGCACAAGCCCCCAGTGGGGCACACCAGGGAGACTTTAGTCCTCCTCCGGGTGGAAGGCCTCCCACAGGGCCTCCCGGATATGGACAGCCCCTCAATGGGCCTCCCGGCTGGCAGTCGTGCAAGGCTGTGTGTACAGGCCGACCAAGTGCTTGGGCTCTGCCATCCAGGCTGGCAGGAAAGCCTCCCCCTTCCTTTCACACAAATTGTGCAGCATCCAGTACGCTGCCACCACATGCGGAATATTCTGCTTGGAGAGGTCCAGGTGGGTGAGGAGGCATCTAAAACAGGCCTTCAGCCGGCCAAAGGCACCATCAACCACAATGCGGGCCCTGCCAAGCCTGGCATTGAAGGCCTGTTGGGAAGGATTGAGGTGTCCTGTGTAGGGCTTTATGAGCCAGGGTTGTAGGGGATAGGCCACATCCCCAACCAGGCACACAGGCACGTCCATGTCCCCGACCCGGATGTGGCAGTTGGGGAAGAAAGTCCCCATGTGCAGCCTCTGGCATACGGAGGAGTTGCAGTAAACCCGCGCGTCGTGTGCTTTGCCGGACCAGCCCACCTTAATGTCCATGAAGTGGCCCCAGTGGTCAGACACAGCCTGCAGGATGATGGAGAAGTGTCCCTTCCGGTTTATGTACAGGGAGGCCTGGTGGTCTGGAGCACAGATGGGGATGTGCATCCCGTCGATTGCCCCCCTGCAGTTGGGGAAGCCCAGGGCGCCAAACCCCTCGATCACAGTATCCACATCAGTGAGGCGGATGACTCTGCGAAGCAGCACTCTATTGATGGCCTTGACCACCTGCAGAGGGACACACAAACCCAAGAGTCACTGGGGTGCCAGGGTGGCTCAGAGTGCTCCTTCCCTGCCCCTGCCCCGCACCCCCACTCTCCAGGTGCATCCCCTCTGCAGTCCTGGCCACCACGGGCAGTCCTTAGCACAGGTGGGCCAGAACAAACACTCCCATGGAAGGGACTTGCACCCCTCCTCTCCTTTTCCCTAGGGCAGCCCATCCCCTCCTTGCACCCCCCTCCTGGCAAGGTGGCTGGAGACTGCCATACCTGCATGAGCACTGCTCTAACAGTGGATTCCCCATGCCGAACTGGTTCCCCACGGATCAGTAGCTATCTAGTGTGGCAAGCTTCCAGAGGGCGATGGCCACACGTTTCTGGAGGGGAATGGTGGGCCTCATGTGCATGTCCTGTCACTGCAGAGCAGGAGCGAGCCACTCAGAGCTTGAGGAAGGTGTCCTTCTTCATCCTGAAGTTCTGGGTCCACTGTTGGTTTCCCCAGAGCTCCAGGACTATGTGGTCCCACCATTCACTGCTGGTGTCCAGACACCAGATGCGGCGGGGCACGCTGGCATCTGGGAGCTGCAGCTGCTCCTCCATGTACCCCAGGAGGGTCCGGATGATGGCCTGGGGGTCGGGCTGCAGCAGATGCTGTGAGGCAGCCTCCAGAATATGCTGCTAGGCTTGCAGCAACACGTCCAAAAGAAGCACCAGAGTGCCCAGGGGCAGCTCCATCTCCATGCTGCAAAGTGCTGTGGTGTCCCGAGTGAGGGCGACCAGAGCATGCAGAGAAAAAAATGCTTTGCTGTCCCTCAGCGAGGTAGGCAAGCAAGCAGGGAAACCTGAGAACTGGCTGCACAGGGGGGCTCCTTTAAGCACAGGCCTCAGATAGCCTCAGGCAGCAGCCACACAAAGTAACTCCAGACCTGATGCCCTGCCAGAAGTGGTTTCAGCTGCCCTTAAATGTGATTTAGTGTCCAATCAATGTGGATGTGCTATTTCGAAATACATTTTGTGTTGAGACGTGTTATTTTGAAATATCTTATTTCAAAATAACTATTTCGAAATTGGATATTTCGAAATAACGCTGTAGTGTAGATGTACCCTCAGAGAGTAATGCCTCTTCGTAGTGGGTTTTATGGCATTTACATTTGTCAGGTTCATCCCTTCAGCACAGGCTATCAAGAAACTGTAGACCCGCAATTCATGACTTAATTATGTTATACTTACTATACCAGAAAAGATCCAAAATTCTCTCACATGGTGGTTAGACAGAGATAATATGATGAGAGGTGTGATGTTCAACTCTCGCTCTTGTTCTGCAATAACTAGAACAGATGCTTCAGAGTCTAGCTGGATGCACACCTCCACAAATGTATAATGGGATCTTTGGAAAAAGTGTCACCTTCTTACCAGTGTCCTCAAAATCAGTCCGTCTAGTACTCAGATTATTTGCCCTCCAAGTTCACATCTCTGTTACTCAGTTGGCTACAGACATCATGACAGCAATGTCCTATGAGAATGAAAAAGGGAGAGCTCATTCCTCACAGCTCAGCAAGGAAGCAGTGAGAATTTGGGACTGATGTATACCTGATGAATGTTATCCAATAGCTTTGCACATGGCAGGATCATTCAACAATCTAACAGACCAACTGGGTAGAGATTCCTCACAGATTCCTAAAGGAATCTATGCATCAAAACATCATTACTCTTTGGGATACTCCAACTACAGACCTGTTTGCCACAAGATTCAGCTCCAACTGCCCGCAATGATGTTTGGAAACAGGAGCAGACACTCATTCATGGATGCATTTCTCCTCAGTTAGAGGCTAGGTCCGGTGTATGCTTTTTCCACTATACCCACAAATGCTAAAGATTATAAAGAAAAACATCACAAGACTCAGCCAGAATGATACTGGTTGCCCCAGCACTGCTGAAGCAGCAGTGATATATTGGAGTTACTCCCTCTGTCTAAAGGGAATTACAGATGCTTGTTTGTATCAGTGAACTTTCTGTCACAGCAACAGGGGAACGTATACCATTCAGAAACATTTCTGTGGCTTTTGACAGCCTGGGCAATAGGACTTTACAAATTTAGAAAAATATTTCTGTTTAGACGTTTCACATATTTTTATTAACTGTAGAAGTAAATCCACTAGAAAATTATCTAAAATGGAAAATATTGTATTATAGGTCTCTAATAAATGTGTTGATCCTCTGCCAGCTCCTACTAGAGTATTTGCTATTTCTAAAATATAAGGGGTTGTCAATTGCATCTTTTAAGGTGCATTTAGCCGCAATTGCAGCTTTTCATATGCTGATAAATGGTAAATCAATTTTATTCAGAGATTGTAAGGAAGGTTTGCAAAACCTTTAGCCTCTGGTGAGAGAGCCTATTCCTGCACAGGATTTCAATTTGGTGTTATCACAGCTCATGTTTCTACTTTTAAACCTTTATTGTCTTGCTCACTATTTCATCTTTCAATTAAAGCAGCTTTTATTGTAGCAATAACTTCAGCCAGAAGGATTAGTGAACTCCATGCCCTAACAGCTGACCTTCCATTTTACTGTTTTTTATACCGGCATAGTAGCTCTTTGTCCTCATCCGAAAGTCATACCAAAAGTAATTTGTGATTTCCAAGTCAGCCAAGCTATTAATCCTCTAGTGTTCCTTTCCAAACCACATAGCAAAAAGGTACACTAACATGGTCTTATCTATCTATATTTCTATCTAGATAGGGCTAAGGTCTTTAGAATATCATGTACACTGTTCATTTTAGATGAGGGTAACTATAAGGGCAAATGAATTTCTGCCTCAAATCATCAGACTCTATATAGTAGAAATTGTATAAAATAGCTTTGCACTCTCCTCCAGCACAATAAGCATGTTTACTAGCTCAGTAACAACTTTTGTGATATATTTAAAGCATATCCAACTAATTGAAATTTATAAAGCTACTACATGATCCCCAATGCATAATTTTACTAATTATTTTGCAGTAGTGATATACAAATCAGATCAGATGCCCCTTTTGACAGATCAGTTTTTTTATTTGGTTGACCCAATAGGGTCTGTATCAAAGTCAGACAGACTTCAGTACCTTCAATCCTTAACTACTTGCTGCATCCAAAACATTCTAACCTTTTGGTCAAATCCATCAAAGTCCACATTGCAGCAATCTTGTCTTGCTATGCACTGGTACATCGCTCCATTTTCTCTCATCCAGTTATGCTGAGGATGTTCAAAACCTTATTGCATATTTATGCGCTGCCCAGAGAATCTTCTCCTGGCTAGGATCTCAACATTATCCTGTCAGGATTCCATGGGGCCTACTTGTCATAGAATAAGAGAAATATAGGGCTTGAAGAGACTTTGTGAGGTCATCTGATCCATCCCTGCACTGTGAAGCAGGACTAAATGTACCTTGACTACCTCTGACAGATGTCTATCCAACACATTCTTAAAAACCTGAAACAACAGAGATTGCACAAAAGCTTCAGAGGGGTAGCCGAGTTAGTCTGTACAGGATAAACTTAAAAAACAACAAATAGTATGGTAACACTTTAAAAACTAACAAAACATGTAGATGGTATCATGAGCTTTCGTGGGCACAGCCCACTTCTTCAGTTGACTGAAGTGTTGTATGTCCAGAACCAAAATAAATAGGGGACAAGGAAGGGGGGAGTGTGTGTGTGCGGGGTGGGGACAAAAGGAGGCAGTGGGTATATAAATATCAAAGGGAAAACCGAGCTGGTATGTAAGCATCTAAAAACTGGATAGTTAAAAGAAGCAGATAAAGACCATTAGTTAGAAATTAGAGAGGAAAAGTACTAACACCAGAATCTACACAAAGAACCATTGGCACCTTCGTTGTTTGGTTGGTTGATAATGTCCCAGCCATCTGGTATCTTGATTCAGACCATTGGCATGAGAATTAAACTTGTGAATGAATTGTAGTTCCAACCCTTCCCTGTGTATTTGTCTTGTGGAATTCGTCTGTAACAAAACAAACTTGAAGATCTCTTAATGAGTGACCAGGCAAATGAAAGTGTTCACCAACAGGTTTCTTTATGTTCCCTTTACGGATATCTGATTTGTGTCCATTGATTTTTTCCCGGAGGTACTGTCCAGTTTGTCCAATATATATTGCAGTGGGGCACTGCTGGCATTTGATGGCATAGATCACATTACTGGATGTGCAGTTAAATGAGCCTCTGATTTGGTGGCTTATGTGGTTGGCTCCAGTGATGAATTAGCTTGTATAGATATGTGGGTAGACTTGGCAAAGGGGCTGATTGCAGGGCCGAGTTCTTAGATGCTTATGATGTAGCTGTGTGGCATGGTTACTGGAAAACATTTATTTCAGTTTAGGGTGTTGTCTGTAAGCGAGAATAGGCCTTTTCCCCAAGGCCTCTGAGAGTGAGGGATTATTTTCCAAGATAGGTTGTAGATTGAGGGATTTAAGTTGTGGACTGTAGGTAATGACAAGTGGAATTCTGTTGTTTTCTTTTTTGGGATCTGTCTTGAAGCAATTCATGTCTGGATACCTGCAATCAACCCCGTTGCCAACTCCGCCCACGTATCTATACAAGCAAATTCATCACTGGAGCCATCCCTACATGTTTATGGTATTCTTTAGTGCTCATTCTTAGCAATGTTTCTACTTTTTGTAGAATTCCTTCTTGATTTTCAAATAATTGAAGAGCTCCTGATGGAACCACATTGGGTTTTCATGTTCTTCCTATCTTTCTTTCACAATGGGATATTTTATTGTTGTGTTTTAATAGTGTCCTTTTGAGAATCTATCAGTATACCAAAATTCCCTTTTTCCCTTGATTTTCTTCCCAAAGGATATGATCTACCAGTTATCTGAGTTTGTAAAGACCTAATTTATATGCAATGCTGAGCATCATAGTGCCTAACTTTCATGTGCTTGGAAAATCACAGAATCAATTCAGTGATGCACAAACCCAAGGCTTTTTGTACAATAAATGAAGAGAAATGCTCCTTTGACTACAATCCATAAAAGCCAGTAACCAAGGCATAAAGTGACCTAAGCAAGCCAATGCCAACAAGAGGGTGTTGCTAAGTTTCACCTCTCTCACAGATCTAGGAACCTAACCCCAGGCTGCAACAAGGCACCTATATCTGCTTGCGATCATCTATCACCGGAAGTCAGGCAGCATGAGCACCTAAGCTTGTTGTTGCAAGCATGAGTTAGACATTTGCCTTACTCCACACAAGATGGCAGCAGCAAGAGGAGGAGGATACCCACCTTATAACTTTTATCTCAGTTCTGGGATATGGGAGACCTTAGTTCATTTCCCACCTCTCTTTCAAAAGGGGAAAAGGGTTTGAATTGAGTTTCTCCTATCTCTTGTGTGTGTGTGCTCCAACTACTGAGCTATGGGATAGCCTCATGTGGGCCTCCCTTAGTGCCCCCCCCACACTTTTAAAGATTTTCCATTATAGATGAAAAAAATCAAAAAGTGATTGAAGCGGGGGCATTGGTTCTAGGGTCTCCCACTTCTCAGGTGGGTGCCCTAATCCCTAGGCTATAGAATCACTTTATGGGAACTTCTAAACTACATTCCTCTTTTGAAAGAGGAATGAAAATTAAGCAAATTGAAAGTGCAAATGAAGCGCAGATTTAAATATCCTGGGCTTCATTTGTATATTTGCGTCTGAGCATTTTTTCAAAAAAGGGTTTTTCAAAAGTGAAAGCGCAGTGTAGACGCGGTTCTTTTGGGGAAAAAACCCTTTTTTGAAAGAATCCATACTCATTTTTTCAGGAGTACAGGTTCCTTTGAAAAAGGTTTTTTTTTCCCAAAAGAACCGTGTCTAGACTGAGCTTTCACTTTAAAAAACCCTTTTTCGAAAAAGCACTCAGATGCAAATATGCAAATGAAGCACGGGATATTTAAATCTGCACTTCATTTGCACTTTCGATTTACCGAATTTACATTCCTCTTTCAAAAGAGGAATGTAGTCTAGACCTAACCTATGGGTGTGTCTACACAGCAGCGTTATTTCAAAATAACTGATGTTATTTACTGGTTTATTCCAAATAGTAACTGGCTTTTTCTGACTTCTGTAAACCTCATTCCAAAAAGAATAATGCCTATTCTGAAATAGCTATTTAGGAATAGCAGTAGTATGGATGCTCCACTGATGCTATTTTGAAATAGCTCCTCCCCGGGGCCATTCAAAGTAATTACTTTCCAGTGACTCCTGTAGCTCTAAATTAAGGTAGCATGTCCACATTAGGAAGCCTGCCTCAGACTAATTTTGAGGCTTCCCTGTAGTGTTGACATGATATTTCGAAATAAGCTATTTCAGAATATTTCTTCCAGAATAGCTTATTTCAAAATAAGCATGCAGTGTAGACGTACTCTATCTCTCTTCCCTTTTCTGCAAAGCCTGTTTATCTACAGGGACTGCCACCTCCTGTTGCAGAAGATTTTGAATGGGACAGGGCATGCTGAGTTGTTACCTATTGGATCAGGCCCTGTGTGTGACTTAGGTAACCAAACACTGATCTTTCCCAGATAAAAATTGTTATGGGTTTAGGTGGGAGATAAGTGTCTGAATACCTAGACCAGGACAGCACTGTGCCTGGTCCAGGGTCTACAGCTTTGGAGCCTGGGGAACTTTTACAGAGGAAAGATAGGCACCTACAGTGATAGGTGGCAGCCACGCATGAGTTTCATGAATCACAGTGGTACTATGCCAGGTGACTAGAGGCAACTAAATCTGAAGTTAAGGTAATCTGAAGTTAAATTGCTTTGTGGAGCACATCTGTAAACTCTACCATTTCATTATCACTTCTAGCTAGTTGCCTTCCACAACTCAATTCAGATGCACAATTCTTTCCTATTAATTAGAATCAAATCTAAAATACCTGCCCTCTCTAGTTTCTTCTTTCACTTTCTAAAACAAGAACTTGTCCCCAAATCATTCCAAGAAGTTATTGGATATTTTATGTTTGCCATGTTACTTTTTCAACAGATATTTATATAGTTGAAGTCACATTCAGTACCAGGTATTTTGTGCAGATATTTGTTGCCTTTTCTACCTCCTCCTCCTTATTTGGTAGCCTATGATATACCATTATATGTTGTGTTCCTCCATTTTTCCTCTTTTTTTTTTTGGCCTGAAAATTTTCAATTGGTTTATCTTTCACTTCTTCCTTGACCTCAGAACAAGTGTATATATTTTTGATGTTCTATGCAACACCTCCTTTTTTCCTTCCTGAACAACTTATATCCCTCTATACCAATATTCTAGTCAGGAGATTCACCCCATCAAGGATCCGTTACATAGGTGACTCAAGGTAGTGCTCAGGAGGTGTATCCCTCATGCCCCTGCCAAAATTTTATTTGCTGCCTGGATGCCACCTCCTGCCCTTCCTTGTTCCTCTGAGTGGCCCCCCCTGCACCCCTTTTTCCTGCAGGCACCAGGTCCCTCTGATCTGTGATGCCAAATAAGTCATAATCTTGTTTATGTACCCAGACTTCCTCTTCTTCCTATTTCTTCCCCATTCTCCTTGCATTTTTGTATATGTAATTTTCCTTATCTTCTAGCCCTCAGTCAAAGTTATCCTTCTTCTTCCTTACTTGTGGGCTTTGAACCCCTTTCAAAATGTCCATTGCTTCATCTCACTCTGAATACAGTTCTCTTGGTTGTCATCACCTTGCCCAGAAGAGCAAGTGAGCTTTATGCACTTACGGCTGACCCTCCCTAGATTACCTTTCATAGGGACATGGTTGTGCTGAAGTCTTATCCCAGAATTCCATCTGAATTAATCATCCAAAGCCACATTCTTCCCTGTCAAAGAAATTGTATTTGCTTTGCAGACCTTACTGTACAACACTGATAGAACCAAACCATTCAGGTATCAAATCCCTTTGATTTTTTTGGCAGAAGCTGGCCATACAAGGGCAAGTTTCAAAGCATATCAAAGTGGATAACTCAATGTCTCACTGTTTTTATTCAATGAGTCTTACCACCATACCTCAAAGAAGAGAGAACAGTTATTTATCCTATAGTAAGTATAACACTTTGGGATGATGATGTCAGTGTGGATGCCACACTTGTCCTCTGATCCTACTTTTGGAATCTTTAGTTATCAGTTTGAATCATTGAGAAACTGAGGAAAGATCAAAGCCTCTCTACCCTTTATGTATTCACACAGGAGCACAAAGACAGATGAGGTTTATGTGTATCCCTGCTGGATACTTTTGTACAAAATAATCCTAGGTTGTGCACATAAGCATATACAGAAAGTCTAAGTTTACAGCATCATCTTGAAGTACCACTATAGGGTGAGTCTGCTGTTTCTAATACTGCAGTAAATAACTGTTTTGTTACAGAGGCATAATGCCTCTCTCCATAGCACTCACCACTGAAAGCATCCTTTCCTACATTTACTCACATGTCCATGAAACTAGGAGTACACTGTGTATAGAACATTTTATATACAGTCAGAATATTGGCAGTATTTACATTGTAAATCCCTGTAGCAAGGATCATGACTTCCTCTATATTTGTACAACATCAAGTAATCTAATTGTATTCAATAATAAATCTATCTAATCTATGTACATGAGCTTTCTCAGATATTTCGATGGCACCAAATGCAAGGTAGCTAGCAGATTAATAAACAGCATTCCCCTGTGTAAAATATACACAAAAATTAAATTATACATGAATAAATCTTTCTTGCTCTTGGGAATTCACATGAAATATTCACAGTATATGTTATGGTGTTCAGCATAGTCAGCATTTGTTGCCTGATGTGAATAAATACATCTGTACATGTCAGGCAAGAATTCCACGGAATTCTGTGTACTCAGTAACAAAATATTAAGATGAGAGGGAGGAATATTTACCCAGATACCTTTGTGAGAGGTACATACAGTGTTATTAATATAAGAACTGATTCAGAGAAATCACCCCATACATGGTGTTAAGAATGTTGGTGTACAATTTACTTTCATCTTTAAAACTTGAAGGTGAATTAAATGATTTCAAAAATAGTTTAAAAAACCCATTTCAAATACAAATTACTGAAAGTACATATATTTTAAAGGTGAAACAAAGTTTTTGTTGTGTTTTGTTGGATTTTTTTATTTGATAGTTGTTGACATTACTAACACTTACAGAAGTTAGGCACCCCTTGTTAGTAATGTTACTAAAGTCCATATCTTCCAGCATTTTAGAATTTGCAGATTTTCTCTTGATGTTCTACAGGAAATATTAAATTCTTGATCCAGTTCTTAGTAGGTAATTATTTTTGAACTATTTACTCTAAAATGCATATATATGCAAGTCTGCAATTTTAAAACTTTGGACTTTTCATTCTTCTTATTGCCATTAGATGCTTTCATAATATATATGAAGACACAGCACTTCCCAATCTAATTTATGATTCTGAAAAGACACATATTCTTATCTTGTACATATTAAGGTTTTAATAATTACTTATTTCTAGCTATAATTTTCAAAAAAAGAATTATTTCTTCATGTACAAAATTGACAAACTTCACTGTGAAAGTGGAAAGTCTCAGACCAGCAAATGTACTTTGCCTTTATAGTTAACTCACTAAAAGAAAAATAACTGATTAAACATAATAAAAGAGCTCTCTCTTACTTCTCAAGTTTCTTAATTTCCCTCATATGGTTTATTTCTCATCCATTTCTACTCAGACCTGATTTATGTCTTTGTTTCTTACAGGTTATCTTCTAATTCTCGTTTCTTTTTTACTTTCTCATCTTCTCAAGTCTCTCAAATGTTTCTCCATACTTTTAGATGCATCTTTATGACACTATGAGGGGCCAAATAAGTACTTAGATCAATGGGGGTTGCAGCTGTATAACGCAAGTACCTTCTGTAAAATTCACTCTGTGGCAGCAGAAAGTTTTGATATATCCTTAATTGTACTACAGGAGTTGTACATCCATTCTGTTTGTTGCTTTACTTCCTAAGATTTTTATCTTAATTTTTAATCTAACTTTGATAATTTTACTGGCTAAAGAAAGCAATGAGAAATGTGGGTATAATTACATTAGAGATCTACAAAGCAATAAACAAGATCTTTGGGTTTTTCTGGCAAATACTTAACTAGAAGAGAAAAAATGCCTGTTGAGTAATTTTATCTCCTTTCTTGTTAAGATCTGAAATCATGCCATCTCTATATTGGAAGAGAAGAGAAAATTAAAATCAAATATTTGTCAATTTATAAAATACATGGTATAACTAGAATATGCAAAGAAAAGGGATTGGTATTTTAGTGTGGGATTTTCAGATCAGCAAAGAGTGCACAAGTCCTATTGAATTTAATTGGGATTTGGTGCCTATCTTCCTTAAAAATTCCAATCCTAAATCCAGTTTAAATCTCATTATTCAAACTTTAACTTTGATGATTATCCTGGTTTTATTCTAATTTCCCTGTTTTTAAATATGTCTGAATGATATTCAATTAGTTCTTCAGGTGTTCTTTTCAATATTATTTCCCCCAACTCTCCCATCACCAAAAAAGCCCCACCTCCGCAAGCAACATAGGCTATGTCAGTAGGAGGTGGTCTCACACTGGCATTCTGGGGTATGTCTAGACTACATGGCTCTGTCGCCAGAGTCATGTAGATTAGTTTACTAGACATACCCAAATGAAGCCGCGATTTAAATAATCGCAGCTTCATTTACATGAAAATGGCTGCCACGCTGTGCCGGGGATCAGCGGGGTAGTCTAGATGCGCCACGGTCAACAGGGAAGCCTCTGTCGACCGCTCCGGTAAACCTCGTTTCACGAGGCATAACGGAGCGGTCGACAGAGGCTTCCCTGTCAACCGTGGCGCGTCTAGACTGCCTCTCTGTGCCGGGACAGCTGATCCCCGGCACAGCATGGCAGCCATTTTCATGTAAATGAAGCTGCGATTATTTAAATCGCGGCTTCATTTGGGTATGTCTAGTAAACTAATCTACATGGCTCTGGCGACAGAGCCATGTAGTCTAGACATACCCCTACTATGCACACAAACACTTATTTTGGTGTAACTTATGTCACTAACGTGTGGAATATTCACACTCCTGAGAAACAAATTGTCAACAGAACCTAAATCAGTAAAGAAATATACATTTGTTTCTGGTTACATTAGTACAAGTGTTTTCTGATACAAAAAAATCATTTATTATATTTAGTGTACTGTGAAAAAAAGACAGCTTGCTAGTGCACTGAAGGAGAAATATAAATCTCATAAAAACTTAAAATAATATTTTAATTTGTTAAATCAAACTGGATTTTTAATGCTGCTACTGACAGTGTGCTTTGTTGTTTTAACCTAAACAGACCTCTTAAACTCAATTTTGTGAAAAGCTTGGTAGCTATAAGCAACTTAACTATACCTCCCTTCTTGGATGTATGTCCTTTACTAGACATGATTGCTAGCCATTTAAAATGTACAGCCAAGGTTGTAAATGAAAAATTAGGACATAGTAGTAGAATAAGTGCTAGCTGAATTAACTGATTGACAGTATAAACACATGACAACATTTGAGCCTTGCTGGTTTTTCTAAATTATAACATTTTGTGTGATGGAGGCTAGTGTTTACTGCCTTCAGTGGTCAAAATAGAAAACCTCAATGTCTGAACTATTTTGTCTTGCATGTTATATTTTTCTCTTAACAAGGGCATACTTTGGGAAATATATATAACTTTTTAAAACTGAAAATACATATATCTTTTAATTTACAAAGTACAATACAATTTTTAACACCATTTATTGAAAACTATATTGTAACAAAACTATTAACTAAATCTATTTGCCTTTTCAACCTTTGTATCCTATGGACTTAATATTTTTTTTTAAAAGTTCTGAACAGTGACTCACATCATTAAATTACCTGCAGATTGCCATAAAAAGGCTTGCCGGCTCATGTTCTTTTGAAGCAGAAAGTGTCCATTGGTATAATAGATTTTCTATGATCAGTAATGACAGGTTTATAGGTAGTAAGCATGAAAAAGGCACTTACTAGTGCACTCTGCATTGCCGGCATGATCACTTTAAGTTCACTGAAAACTGTTACATTGCTGATGCTGTCAAGTATGAAGCATCTGAAGTAATAAGTCTCCACAGCATGTTAAATGAGTGACTGGTGGAATCAAACGAACATTGAGAAGGATGAATAAAAATAAAATATATATATATATATTATATGGAGATAGGTAGGCAAACTGAATCTGAACTTCTCTTAATAATCCCACCAAAGTTTGGGCTCTTGAATGCTGAAGTAAAGAATTTCCATGATGTACAGAATGTACGTGAATATAAATGTAAATATTTCATTTAAAATATTGTGCGGGTGAAGACTGGCATATTTAAGACCTAATGAATGTGCTGTATTCATGTCACATCAGTTGATATGGTGCTCAGAATCTACAGAGAGATGGAACAGCCATATATGTATCAAGATAAATTGTCGTGCTTGCTACATGTACTCACCTTGTTTAGGACTTGAATTTTGTGTCAGTGATAATTGAAACAAATTGAACTGCTTTGATTTGCTCATCCATTACAGTCAGTTGAGTAAATGAGAACAGACCTCCTTCTTCAGCGATAATCTTTTAGTTTGGTTTAATCCCTTTGCATTATGGGGCTTTCATAAAATAGCAGTCATCTTTTCCCTTATCTTATACAGCATGTTGATTAGAACCACTGTTAGCCCATTCTGTATAATCCTCTGCCAATCTCTTTGAGGCTGATCCATCTTTTGATCCACACAGGATAGCATATAGTCTCTCCAAGATCTTCTTTTTCTGACTTGTTTTTTTGTTGTGTTTTTTTTTTTACAATCAACTTTCCCTCTTAATGCCAATACACGTGCATCACCTGGTGAACCTCTTAAAATGTACATAAAAGGTTGTTACAAAGAGGGAGAAAAATTGTTCTGAACCTGTGAGGACAGAACAAGAATCAATGGGCTTAAAAATTGCAACAAGGGTGATTTTGACCAGACATAAGGAAAAACTTCCTTTCAGGGTGGATAAGAACTGGAATAAATTGCCTAAGGGAAGTTTGTGAAATATCAGTCATTAAGATTTTTGGGAGCAGATTAGCAAAACACCTGTCATGGATGTTCTAATTAATTATCACTCCAGCCATGATTGCAGGGAACTGGACTCAATGACATCTCAAGATCCCATCCAGCCCTGTGATGCTGTGTGACCTAGAAATTGATTCTTTCTTTTAATAAAATCTCTAAGAAAAATTGACAGAATTCTAATTAACTCCAATACTTTGTCAGTTACAGTGTATATCCTTGATATTTTCAGAATTTTTCTTTACAACTGAAATTCAAAAGATTATAGTTTCTTTACTGTCAATTGTTTGAACAATGTATTTCATAGCCATAATTTAACACAGACAAAATGTACATTTAAAAAAAAAATCCAAATTTTGTTTTCAGATTTATATCCCTTCTCATCAGGTATTTAGTCTTCCAAAAGATCTCTCTGGTTCTGAATATTCTGGTGTTGACTTCAGTATCTGAATTTACATCTTCTGTAATGATTGTTCCTAAGTAGAAATAGTTTCTCACTTATTGCAGATCTGTGTCATTCATTATCATCCTTCATGTTTTCCCAGGATCCTTGTAAGTCATGGTAGTTTTTGTCTTGTCTACTTTCAACTGTGTTCTTTTCCATGGTCATATATAATCTCCACTAACTTTATCAGATCTTCTGAATCTGATAGCACTGGTGTCATTTCATGGTGAATATCATTCACACATTTTTCATTCATCTCAATATCTTTTTTCTTTGATTGATTTAATCAAACACAATAAACGTTGTCTAAATTTCAGTGATATTATGCAATCTTATCTCACTCTTTTCTTGATCTCTATTAAATTTTAATTTTCTTCTCCCATTATAATTGCCTTCTGATTCCAGTATAATTGTTTTATCACCTGATATTGATATAAAGATTCTGATAGGTCTTAATTCATTAAGCAAATAAGATGGTAGATTATGTCAAGTGCTTTTTGGAAGTCAATGAAACACACTTTTTTTCTACTCTATGATCATTCTAATATAAGCCTCAGGTTCACAATGATGATTAAATGTAGAAAGGTCACAATAAAGTTGTATTAATGTTTACATATTTTATCAATTTTCCCATGTATTGGACTTAAATAACTTGTAAAAGAATCTTATAGTAATGAGATACTAGGCTGATCATTCTGTAGTCTTTAAAATACATAGCAGTTCTCTTTTTGGGATTTGTATACATATTGATTTTTAAAAGCTCCTGAGAATTCTCCTGCCTCAGAGATATTTTTCATTAACTATGACACAGCTTTCAAGCCTTCATCCCCTGTGATTTTTAACAAGTTAGTTGATACTGCATCACAAGCTAGTTCATTTCTATTTGGAAGTCTTTTTATTGCTGCCATGATTTTTTTATTCATTTTTGGCAGTCTTACTTGACTTATGTCTAGTTGAGGTATTTCAAGTCTGTCATCACCACATAGTTTCCTCAAGATACTCTCAACATCTCTCTCTCATTTTGAGGGACTATCAAATGATATCTTTTTTAACCTTAAAGGTCGAACTAATCAAGTTTATTCTGTAATTAAAGGCTTTTATCTTTTTTAAACATTTCATTGTTTGTTCTCTTTATCCAACTGTTTAATTTCTGCACTTTTCTCCTTCAGCCATTCACACTGTGCAAATCTGCATTTGTCATTTTAATTATTCTATGTTATTTCTATTTTTCTCTTGTCAATCATTTTTTTCTTATTTTCCTTCTTTCATCCATAGATCAATGATTTCTCCTGTTATCCATAATTTTTTCTTTACTACTTCTTTCCTGCGTATTCACCTGCAGCCTATTTGACAGCATCTCAGACATTACCAAATTGCTTGGGTTTTATTATTAATTATTTGCAACACATCTTCCTCAGTTAATTTGTATATGATCATGAGACATCAGCGTGTCAATATTTCATGTTAGATAGAGTTTGGCTTACACTATCTTTTTCAGTCTCTTATTGAATCTAAATATCATCAGTGTTCTTATCCAGAATCTACTCTTGGCATAACTTTAACCTTCCTAATAGTTTCTATACATATGGTTGATCATATTAAAATTAGGGAGATAAAAGGAGAGAGCCTTGGTTAGTTTAGGGCTGACTGGCAAAGAGGCTGGAGCTAGCCTACATGAGAGGAAGGATCACTAGTCTCTCAGCTGAGGCAGCCACCAGGGAGTAGGTATGTGCCCCTGAGAGGTAAAGTATAGTTGAAGGGCTAATGGCTGAAGAGACCCACTTGAGAAAGTAATGTCATCTGCCATATTTAAAGGTTGTGTTTTGACCCTTTGGGCTCTGCCTTCTGTGAGCTCTTTGCTTCCCTGCCATGATGGATTGCTACCTCCCATAACTCCAGAGACCTTAATCTCTTGTTTCCAAAGGCTGTGGTCTTGAGTATAATCTTCCTAGTTGTCCACATCCATTTCTTTGAGTTCCTGCTTGCACACATCCTTGAATCTCAGATTTGGTCATCCTTTGAATCTTTTTCTAGATGCCAATTCATCTGGATGTCCTTTGGCAGGCACTCATTAGTTATACAGAACACCCTCCACTCCAGCCAAAAGAGGCATCTTGGTTTGCATGTGGGGAATGCGGGCCCACTTGAGCACTTCAGTATTGGTGACTGTGTACCTCTAGAAGAGTCCAAAAATTAGACAAAGGCAACACATACGAAAGCTGTTGAGCTTTTTTTCCTGATGAGAATATAAGGTCCATGTCTCACTCCCATACAAATACGTCTGCTGATAATGCATGCACAATACACACAGACGCTTGTGTGTTCTCTCAGTTTGTTTTGCCAAACACTCTTGCTCAATGTAGATCTTGTTGGGGTGGCTTTTCTGATGAGGATGTTGAGTTCCATTTCAAGTGAGAGGTTGACTGATAGTGGACCCCAGGTATGTGAACTCCTTCACCACTTCAAGTTCATAATTGTGTATATTGATGGAGAGTGCTTCCTCAACCCCTTGGTATATTATAATGATCCTTTTTTTAGGCTTATGGTAAGCCTGAAGTCTTGACAGGCTTTGGAAAAAACTGTCCATAAGGTTTTAGAAATGGGCATCTGTGTTTGTTGTCACTGCTGCATCATCAACAAAGAGAAGGTGCTGGATAAGAGTCTCCCAAGACTTGGTTTTAGATCTGAGTCTTGAAAGATTGAACAGCTTTCCATCAGCTCGTGTGTGCAAATAGACTTCCTCAGTAGAATCTAAAGCTTGTTTGAGTAGTAACTATAGAAGGTTGCATCTGAGACACATGAGATGTTCAAAGCAAAGTTCATGGAAAAAAATAACACGTTCAAATGTCCTTGTTACTATTGAAAATAAAATGAGGGTTATAAACCTGAGGATTTATATTTGTATAAATATCTTAAAGCCAGAGACATTTACGAATATTTCAAGATTTTTGTGGAGTTCTGGATTTCAATTTGCTTTACTTTCCACTTGAATGTCAATGTTAATTTATTTAGTAAGTATATCATCTAATTTTTCTATTAAGAGATTCTGGATTAATCCTCCAGTTGCTTTAAAACCTCTGTTTTCACTGAATTATGGATGGTCCTTTTTCTTATTCATGCTGTGTTTTCCTAGAGTTCCTGCACTATCACACTTGGGCAGGGCTTCATTTGGAAACATTGAAAAGAACTGTTTTCATCTAGCTCACAATGTATGTATCTTAACTTATTCATACTGGCTACAACTCCCTGAACCTCAGAGAATGATGGAATTATAATCCCTTTACAAGTCAAATACAGAAGACTGCACAGAAAATCAATATGCTGAATGGAAAAAGCAACCATTATAATCAGTATTTACAATACTTTGCTAATGCTGGAAAGACCACTGTAAGTAATATAGACATTTCACACTGCTATGATGTATATCATACTCAAAAGCTATACATAGATTAAGCTAAAATCAATTACCTGAAGAAAACCTTCAGTTGGCTCTGATACTATAATTATAGTTCCTCTCCATAAAAATTGTATAGCAGATTTGTTCCTGTAACTATTAAATATGTAGTCAATATTTTGAGATAGTGGTTCTGTAGTACACTAAGTAATTTAGAGAAAATCCTAACTCCTAGAATATTCATACATAAGCAAAGGTTGGTTTTTTTAAATAAAAGTTTCATGATATAGTTGTAGTAAATATCCATAAGATGTGACTATGCCTTCTTAATAAGTACATTTTAAATAAATGTACAGAACTTTCGCACCTTACAAGCCTTTCTAATCAATCAGACGTAGATGTAAGCAATATTATTCAATATGGGGGTAATTAAACATTCATGAAGATTTTACTCATCATGAATGACAAGCCTCATGATCTCTGTTTGCATATCTAGGACAATCCCTGTAAATTTTCCCTAAAGCAACATGACAGAAATATTGAAATCTTGCCTCCCAAATAGCAATTTATTACTGCAGTTTTTCTCTCTTTGACTGCTGCTCTGTCCGTAACTGTCAAGAAATCCCAGTGATCCTTGCTTCACAGTATTTCAGAGTAAGCTGGGATTTATAGGATTTTTGTTATCTGGTAATCTTTACTTGGGGGCATCTGGGATAAAATGACAATTTTATATGGGAAAGGTTTCACCTAAATCAAGACCAATTGTTAGGTCCATTTCATTAGGAGTTAAGGACACTTGGCACCTTGCAAAAGCTGCTCTGCATATCAATAAACGTGGTTCCTCAGTTATAATAAATTAGGTACCTTTTGGGATAAATGCAACTAATAACAGTCACTGTTTCAAGTGGAAGGTAGGCATGTAACTCTGGTACAATTTGGTGCTCCTGCAACCCATTTAAACATTACAAATTCATAGCTCAGTCTTTCCTCAGGCCAGTCATTTGCTACTTTTTCATTGCAAAGGATAATGGGTTAGTTGTACTATGTACTGCATTTAATGGGCACATATATTTACAAAGATAAATTACAGATAAATGGGCATATTATTTTACCTTTAATAGAGCTCTGTATAAAATTAAAAAAGGTAATTGGGTTAAAAATGCCATGTATACAACTGCTAGCATTTTTCTCTCCTAAGCCCATGGCCACATTTATATAATGCTAATAGCCTGATTATTCAGAAGAGCTCAGCAACCCCATTGTAGTGAAAGGTCCTCAACAACTTTGAAAATCAAGCTATTAATATTTGTGCTAGAATGTCTGGGTCTGATTTTGATCTCTGTGAGGTTGGCTCTTACACCATTATAAATACATTAATGTCAACAGAGCTATTCTTGATCAAAATCAGTCCTTGTATTTTTGTATTGGAGTATGAGCCATGGAGGGCCAACTTTTGTGATTTAGGAAAATAGCTGTTCCTTGAATTAATTCACGCTATGAAAATGTCTGTAATAAAAAGTAGTAGTATGTGGCAAAGTGTTTAAAAATGTTTATTGGTGTGGTCTGTACTATTTATACAGTGCTAGTACCTCCCTGTCACAGTGACAGACCTGTTTGACTACTGTCCCCTTTAAATCTTTGAGTGCATTAGCTGAAGTGTTAAAATTCATGTCCTTACTGTTTTGGAGTGGAATCTTGCAGTTACCCTATTCTTAAACTGAGATTTGGCTATACTCCATCAATGCCATCTGCTTTAGTACTATGCAGGTCTATATTTCTTATTGCTGGGAATCTGCAGCCAGTGATTGAGATTCTGGATCTGGTAGGGGGCTCATTCCTGCAGCTGGGGGTACAGAAGGGGATATGGAGTGCTGGCTATGGGAGAAGGCAGGGGTTTGGTGTGTGGCCTCCTGCTGGCAGTGGTATTGGAATAATTCTTGGAGCGGGGATGCTGAGCTACGCCTCCCAGCCCTGTTGGTGCCCCTCACTACTCAGAGCTGGGGCTGGCTGCCAGGACTCTGCAAGAGAGTTTAGTGGCTGGACCCTAGGGTTGGTGACTGAGCAGGACCCCAGCCCTGCAATGGAGCTCTTGGATGTGGACCAGCAATTGAGTGGAGCCCTGAGTGCAGAAGCAGTGGTGGAGCCCACTGGTCATGCAGTGCAGCCCCCAAGCCAATAGTGGGGCTGGTGGCTGGGAGCTGTGCCTGCAAGGCAGGCGAGCAGGACTGTTGAGCCAGCAGTGGAGTTCTCCTGCCTAGAAGTAGGCTCAGTGGCTGTGAAACCAGAGACAAAATGTGCTGTAGCACCCCCTGCACCTCTACTTTCCATGCTTATGCCTGATGGGCTAGACTCTGCCACCGGTAGTGCAGCATGTCCCAGCCCCATATCACTCCTGAAAGGGCCTATGCACCCATGGTGGGGCACATGTGGCTCCACACCCTTTCCCTGTCTGCCAGCACACCCCCTCATCTCCCATTGGCAACAGTATCTTGTTATCGACTAATGGGAGCTGCACTGTGTTGCTTTTAGACAGGAGCAGCACTCTGAGACTCCTGACCTTCTGGCTCTCCTCCACATACACAGGGCCACAGAGACACACTGGTTGTTCCCTGTAATGACTGGCAGCGTGGAGCCAGAGCAAGTAGAAAGCCTCAACTGAAATAAAGTGGGACTCTCCCCAGGATCAATCTTTAATCATGATCAACCATTTGGTAACTTAGATTGTTCTGGATCATTGTAGAATCTGTGCTTCATTTCAGAAGGGAAAAAATGACCTCAAACTACAGGATTAGGGTTAACATTCTAAGGATGTCCCCTACTTGTTCAACTAAAGGAATTCTATCTTAGAGTAAGAGGTAGGGGCTTTTTGTTTTGGTGCTGAAAGCTTTCTGTTCTGAGAACCACAGTGGATGTATGTGGCCATGGAATCATTTGTGAAGTTGATAAAGGGTATGAACCCCAGACATCGTGAGTGCAGAAAAATCTATAAATATAGAAACAAGACGCAGCATGAAACAATAAGTGAGTTAAATTGCAGATACTGCTTACAGGCCTTGGTTTTCAATTATTAGAAAGAGGCTAGTGAGAAGGAATTTCACCATTCATTCATATAGTCTCTGTGAGGTGGAGGAGTGTCTGGTTTATGAACCACAGGAGGCAAAATGGGTACTTCTGCTGTGGCTGGGAGCCAGTATAACTGCCAGACATGCTTGATTTTGGACAAATCCTTAATGAGTTACAATTTAGGAGTCTTTAGAGAGAACTGGGCCGTGCTGGTAGTTTATGGGAAAAATAATCCAATACAACAAAAATAAAAGCATTTGCTTCATCTGCAAGACTCCAGTGAGGTTTAAAAAAAAAAGTGGGTGTGGCTGAGAGAGAGATAGCCATGTGGAAGGAATGCCATTGTTTTGCCAATCTGATATTAAGCAGCAAATATTGATAATTGTTGAGATTCAATTATTTTCTTCAGCTAATGACTGAATACAAAACTAGGAGTACAGGTATCATTTGTATCATAAATGACCTGGAGAAAGGGGTAAACAGTGAGGTGGTAAAGTTTGCAGACGACACTAAACTCTTCAAGGTAGTTAAGACCAAAGCAGACTGTGAAAAACTTCAAAAAGATCTCACCAAACTAAGTGACTGGGCAATAAAATAGCAAATGAAATTTAATGTGGATAAATGTAAAGTAATGCACCTTGGAAAAAAATGACCCCAACTAGACATATAATATGATGGGGGCTAATTTAGCTACAACTAATCAGGAAAGAGATCTTGGAGTCATTGTGGATAGTTCTTTGAAGACGTCTACGCAGTGTGCAGCGGCAGTCAAAAAAGCAAACAGGATGTTAGGAATCATTAAAAAAGGGATAGAGAATAAGATGGAGAATATCTTATTGTCCTTATATAAATCCATGGTACGCCCACATCTTGAATACTGCGTACAGATGTGGTCTCATCTCAAAAAAGATATATTGGCATTAGAAAAGGTTCAGAGAAGGGCAACTAAAATGATTAGGGGTTTGGAACGGGTCCCATATGAAGAAAGATTAAAGAGACTGGGACTTTTCAGCTTGGAAAAGAGGAGACTAAGGGGGGATATGATAGAGGTCTATAAAATCATGAGTGGTGTGGAGAAAGTGAATAAGGAAAAGTTATTTACTTGTTCCCATAATTTAAGAACTAGGGGCCACCAAATGAAACTAATGGGCAGCAGGTTTAAAACAAATAAAAGGAAGTTCTTCTTCACACGGCGCATAGTCAATCTGTGGAACTCCTTGCCTGAGGAGGTTGTGAAGTCTAGGACTATAACAGGGTTTAAAAGAGAACTAGATAAATTCATGGAGGTTAAGTCCATAAATGGCTATTAGCCAGTATGGGTAAGGAATGATGTCCCTAGCCTCTGTTTGTCAGAGGGTGGAGATGGATGGCAGGAGAGAGACTGCTTGATCATTACCTGTTCGATTCACTCCCTCTGGGACGCCTGGCATTGGCCACTGTCGGCAGACAGGGTACTGGGCTGGATGGACCTTTGGTCTGACCCAGTATGACAATTCTTATGTTCTTAAGCTTAAGGTTGGGTCAAGGTCTATTTAAAAAAATTCATCAAGGAAACCAATTACTTTTACTGTCTGGAAGGTTTCTTGCTGTATCAAAATGTTCTTAAATATATGCATTAACAACAAGTAAAGGAATATCATAAAATTATTATTTCTATTAACCATGCCTAAAAATTCTACTAGGCTCCTATATGTAAATATACAATTCTGAAGGGTCCTTTCAGTTTTATTTTTGGCATTGACATAATCAATTTACTGGAAATATTCTAGCAATAGGGGAAATCTTGTATTATTTGGAGTCAGTTGTAATATGATATGTATTCATTTCAGTGCCTAAAAACTAAGGGCAAAATTTCCAAGCTTAGGTGCCTATAGTTTGGGATCAAATTCATGTTTAGGTACTTAAATAATTGGCCTGATTATCATTGATATTCAGCATCCACAGATCAGGCTGATGCCGGCAGGAACTGCAGTTTTTCAGCATCTAAGAAAACAGACATTTTCTCAGTAAGCAACTACTGAATCTCTTAGGCTTCTAAGTTTGAAACATTACACGCAATAGTGGGTGCCCTCCCCTTTGCAGATGAACTTTGAAGAACATGACCTTTTCCTGATACTGTAACTTGGTTCTGAGCAATACTTTGTCAATTTTGTCTACACTTTTAGAAGTCATTAAATTTCTCTGCCTCCTTCACCCTGTACTTTCTTCAGGGTCTCCTTCACTATTTTCTCCTGGGCTTTGTGAATTCTTGCCAAAGACCTGTGCCAAAGCTTCTTCTGGTTCCTCCTACAGAAAGTTAAAGTAGAGTGACAGAAATTCCTCTCTAAAAGCAATGGAATACTATACATAAAAGCTGGTCAACTGACATGATACACTGAAAAAACATTATGCTTTTCTTGACTCTGTATTACTACTGAGAAGAGCACATTAAATGCTTCTGTCACTAGCATCACTATAGTACATGCATTCCACCAATCAGATCAACTAGGAAATGCAACTGCACCATATAGTAGAAAAGTTGCTGATATTAAGACATTTTACTGGGGCATTCTTCAAGACTATATGTACACAGACACACATGCAGGGCTCTCCAGGAAAGGGGCAACTTTGGCACCTCCCCCACCATGTGTTAAACTACCTTATTTTTATTTCATTTTAGCCCATTTCATAATTTTGATGCAAAATTTGTTTGCATGGTTTATCCCTGTCATATAAGACAATAAATTAGCACACTAGGATCTGCAAATCTGTATTTACTCATGCCATATATAAGCAAATAAAAATGTTCTCTCTAAGTTTATAGAAACCTTTTTGAATTATAAAAATAACTGAAATTTAAGAAATTGAACTGAGTGCAAACGTTTGGGTCGATCATCATTAAATAGTGTTGCATGAGAAGCAGGTTCTTAAAACTGCTAGAAACAACCTCTAGATGAATATATGAGTACATACTGTAGCGGGTTTTGACTCACTTTCACGGCTTCTTCCCTCAGGGTGGCTTTTGGGGAAGTAACCGGCTGCTCCAATGCCGACATGCCCCCTTTGGGTGAGGTGTTCTCTTCAGGGTACTGCCCTTTGGCAGTGACCACTCCGGTCTTGGTCCACGCCATGTTGATTTAAAATAAAAACTCTAAAATAATCTCATTTCAATAAAAAAAACATTTAATTTTTGAGATTCCTAAATTACATTTTTTCATTTTTTATTCCAATTTAGCTTGGAAACTAAATGTTTACATTTCTTCTTGCATGAAAATTCATGCCAGCTCTATACTACAAATTGTTGTCAGCTTAGATCTATGATCCAGAGGTGTGAAAAAAACACACCCCAAGTGACATAACTGTGATTAAAATGCAGCTATGTTGGCAAGAATCCTTTTGCCAGTGTAGCATATATAATTTGGGGAGCTGATTTTAAACTGAATCCCCATTAGGGATTTTCTGGTACAGTCTAGATGTATTGTCAAAGCCTTTATAATGAGGTTAGCACTCAGTTTTCCAAACAGCTCCAAATTTTGACAAGCGAGGAGCAGACTTTTCAAAGTTGGGAACAGTCAGGGACTTAGCAAACGCCTCAGACTGTTTCCTCTTTCTAATAGTATCCCTTCTGTTCCACCCTGCTTGAGCTTCAGCCAGCTGTTTTTTATCCAGATGTTTCTCTCTTACTGATATGTGACATCTGTGTAACAATATTGAACACATTATTTGAGAATGAGATTTAACCCTGGCTGTCATCAGTGCACAGGTGGCATTGAATCCCCTAGTACCTAATGGTTTCTTCCAAGCTTCTCATCTATTTGTTACTACAATCTTTTGTTAGATGAAAATACTGGGAGGAAATCATTACGCATTCAAGGCTCCAGTACCCCCTGTGCACTGACAACACCCCTGGTAACAGTTCATTCTCACATGATGTGATCAGCATTGTTACGCAAATGCCACAAACCAACCAAAGAGAGAGGCATCTTTGTGAAAAAGAGGGGGGACAAGATTGATGCTTGTACAGAAGACTGATGCCTGTTGCCTACAGTGTAGCTGGGAGTTAGTTTCCCACTCCAACTGTACAGAGTCATCTTAGCAAGACCCATGCTAATGAGCTAAAAATATCTGTGTAGATACTGCAACTTGGGCTGAAATTCCGGAGACACTGAGTTCTTCCTGACTGCACCCCTTTGTTGACAGATTTTGCTACCTTCATGCCAGTATGGATAGAACCATGTGTCCCTGACAAACTTAGACAGTTTTCTAGGTAACAGCTCTCCTGTTACAAACTGTGATAACTGGTTTTTAAACTGAAGCAGGTCACAAATGTAGCAAATAACATGTATTCAAACTGAATTGGATTCCAAAGTGTTCACATTTCAAACTTCCCTGGGAGGAACCCACTCTGATTTGCTGCTTTCTCTCACTTCTCTTCCTGCTGGGGGTAGAAGCAGTTATTAAGTAAAGCTGTAGGAAGCAGGCAGAGGTTTCTGCCCCTCCCCTAAAGAACCAAAGCCAATTTCATAGGAAGGGAGAGACCAAAAAGAGTTTAGCACCTCAGGGTAGCTCCACTCCTACCATTCCTCTCTGCTCCCCTTTTCTCCTGTGAGCAACAGGATAGTTCTTCCATGATCCCTACCACTTTTCTCTCAGCCCTGTTTGGCCTGGGAACTGGGAGAGAGGATCCGCTGCAGTCCTGCTCCCATACCTGGGAGACGGGAATGGAAAGGAGAGAGATGGGACACTGAACTTAAGGAAGACTGAGGAACAGAACAGATGTGGACCAGAATGGATAGGGGGGGAAAGTAGGAATAAATTATCGGTTTTCACACTGAAGAGAATTAAATAACAGGGTCTGTAAGCTCTTTTGGGGATCTATGGTCTTTAACATATTCATAAATGGTCTGAAAAAGGGGTGAACAATGAAGTGGCAAAATTTGGAGAAAGTACAAAATTACTCAAGATAATTAAGTCCAAAGCTGATTGCAAAGAGTAATAAAGGGAACTTGCTACAAATGGCAGAGGAAATTCAATGTTAATAAGTGCATATTATGCATGCTGGCAAAAAGTAATTCCATCTATGCATACAAAATGATGGGCACTAAAATAGCTAATGCCACTCAGCAAAGGTACTTTGGTGTTATTTAGATAGCTCTATAACTACAGTATCAGCAGCAGTGATCAAATGTTAAGAAACCCTAGGAAAAGGGTTAATGTTAAAACTGAAAAAGATCATAATACCACTGTATAAATTAATGGTATGCCTACACCTTGATTACTGGATGAAGTTCTAGTTGCTCTCATCTCATAAAAATATATTACAATTGGAAAAGGTGCAGGGAAGGGCAACTACAGTGATTATAGGTATAATAGTTTCTAGATAAGAAGATGTTAAAAAGACTGGAACTGTTCAACTGAAAAAGTGATGACTACTGGGGGATATGATAAACATCTACATACATGAATGGTACAGAATAAACTTCAACAAAGAAACTGAAAAAGATTTATACCAGAGCATCTCACAATCCAGTGACCAGGGCACTCTGATACAATGTAGAAGAGGCAAGTTAAAATCCCTTTTCACCTCAAGAGAGGGGGAAAGTCATACTGGGTCTCTCAAGTCAGGGCTTTAGCCACAGGCCTAAAGTTATAAGAAGAACTCCTGCAATTCCTCTTCTAGATGTTTGTGATTCCAGTATGAAACAGTGCACTGGTTTTATAATGAAATAGCTTATTAATAGTTTCAACAATACCAAGCCGTTTAGACTTTCCAGTTCAGTCAAAATTATTAATCAACTTCAATATAAATTGCAAGTTGTTTTGGGTCAACTCATGCTGTAATTTTCATCCAATAAAGTCTTTGCTTTAAAAAAATTATCCAAATCTACCTGCAAACCATTAGGGATATGTCTACAGACCGTTGCTATTTCAGCATACTGGAAGTATCCCAAAATATCCATTCTGCATCTTTAAACGCGTCCGTTATTTCTAAATATATTTTGAAATTACGGGCACGCTATTCCGGCGTCCCTGTAACCCTGATTCCAGGAGGATTAAGGGACTTGTTGGGTTAGTGCTTTATTCTGAAATTTGGTACTGTGAAGCTTATTTCAAGGTGAGAGTGTAGTGTAGATGCACCCTAGCTGATTAAAGTGACTCGGGCTATGTCTACACTACCAGGTTATTTCAAAATAATAACTTTTGAAATACCTGTTTTGAAATAAGCTTATTCTTCTTCAAAAGCAGGAGTTGTTATTTCAAAATAATAGGCTTGGTAGTGTGGATGCTCGCCTTGTTATTTCAAAATAAGACTTGCCCTCAAAGACCAAGGACAGGATAGGCACATTGCTCATTGAAGAGGGAAAAACAATAACAGAAAATGTGAAAATGGCTGAGGTGCTTAAAGACTTCTTCGTATCAAATTTACCAAGAAGGTTGGTGGCAATTGGATGCCTAACATAGTGAATGCCAGTGACAATCGGATAGGTTCAGAAGTTAAAATAAGAAAAGAAAAAGTTAAAAATTACTTAGAAAAGCTAGATGTTTTCAAGTCCCCAGGATTTGATTAAATGCATCCTAGAATACTCAAGGAACTGACTGAGGAGATATCTGAGCCATTAGCCATCATCTTTGATAAACTGTGGAAGACAGGAGACACTCCAGAAGACTGGAAAAGGGCAAATGTAGTATCTCATCTATGAAAAGAGAAATAAGGACAACCCAAGAAACTACAGGCCTGATCTAAGGAATGGAAAACCTACCTTATGAGAGTAGATTCAAATAGCTTGGCTTGTTTACCGTAGTCTAACCAAAAGAAGGCTGAGGGGAAATAGGACTGTTTTCTATTAATACATCAGAGGGATAAATATCAGGGAGGGCTGGAGTTATTTAAGTTAAGTACTAATGTGGACACAAAAATAAATGGTTATTAACTGGTCATCAATAAATTTAGGCTATAAATCAGATTACCATTTCTAACCATCAGAACAGTGAAATTCTAGAACAGCCTTTACAAGTGAAGTAGGGGAAGCAGAAAACCTGAGTTCAACACTAAACTTGATAAATTTATGGAGGGGATGATAGCAGTGCTTCTATATCTTGGGAAATTTCCCGAATTCTGGGAATTTTTGAGTAAAATGTGTCATAATGGGAAATTGGGAATTTTCTTGAAAATCTGTAAAATCCTGGGAAATTTTCAGTGAAATTAAAATTTCTGTTCATTTTGTCATTCCTTTGGAATAAAAATTTGTGGATGATACAAATTTATCAAAAACTGCTCTCAATTGGTCAACATTGTCACTTGACTTTTACCCTCCGTCATGTGCTGCTCAGCTCGACTGTACATGGCGGCGGGGCTGAATGCAGTTGCCTGAAGCCAGAGCTGGTGTTAGATTTTCCAGATTATTTATGTTTTCAAACATTTGTAAATTAGCTCAAAAGGTTTTAGCATTGCCACATTCAAATGCAGAATATGAGAGAATTTTTTCAATGGTTACAGACATTAAAACTAAGAAAAGGAGTAGTATGAAAACTAAAACACTTAATTCTAGTGTAATTGTCAGATCAGCTTTTAAAGCAAAAAAACAAAAAAAGAAATGTTCTAGTTTTGTAATTACAAAGAAGCATTTAAGTTTACATAAGAAAAATATGTATGAATATGCCAGAAAAACTGGTGGTCAGACTGATAAAAATATTAATGATGGTGATGACATTTCTAGTGAGGAGTCAAGTCATGACTTATCTGATGCGTAAAACTCATTGTGATAGTTCAGTATTATGTATTAAATATTCCATTCATTTTATATGAAACAAAAATATTTTATATAAGATGAGTTCCTTTATTTATCATATATAACTGAAATGTATACTGAAGTATATACTGGACTGATTTTATCTTGCAGGAGTAAAATAATTAAAACGTTTTATTATTCTTTCATTTTATGAAATACCATCCATGAAGTAATTAAGGATATTTGGATATATAAAAAATAATTATTTTTGGCTGAAAAGTTCAGCTTTAATAAAATTATATTTTTAATTATAGGGAGCATCATGTAATCATCAAAATTATTGTCATATATTTCAAGTTAATAATTATATATATATATATATATATATATATATATCAAAATAAAAGTAATAAAACCAATGAATTAACTATACATAAAATAGCCTTTATAACTTATAAAAAATAATCTGGGAATTTTTCATCAGATTTGGGAAATTTTTAGCGCTGGCCGGGGAAAAGTTGGCAACACGATATAGAAGCACTGGATGATAGAATGGGACTATCTCTGGGGCATATAGCCCATTGGTGACTACCAGCAGTAAAAATCCCCAACTGCTGAAGATCAGACACCAGATGAGAGGGCTCTGAGTTCCTACAGATAATTCTTTAACAGGTATCTGCTGGGTCTCCCTTACAAATATGGTCTAACTGAACACCATATTTGAAGATGGGGAGAATTTCCAAATAGGTCAGATTGGCTGAAGCCCAAATTGTTTGGGGGTTTTTGCCTTTTTTTTTCTTTCTCTGCAGCATGAAGCCCGGGTCACTTTCAGGTTTAAATTAATATAAATAGTGAACTCTCTGAGACATGGAGTCTTTAAACCATGATTTGAGGACTTCAGTAACTCAGCCCAAGGGGTCTATTTCATGAGAGATTTTGGGGCCTGCAATATGCAGGAGCTTCAGAGGGGTAGCTGGGTTAGTTTGTAACAGGAAAAACTTAAAAAAACAACAAATGGTCTAGTAGCACCTTAAAGACTAACAAAACATGTAGAAGTTATCATGAGCTTTTGTGGGCACAACCCATGAAAGCTCACGATACCATCTACATGTTTTGTTAGTCTTTAATATGCAAGAGGTCAGACTAGACTATCACGATTGTCCCTTATGATCTTAATCTGTGGACACAGCTATACTTATCGCAAAATCGATTTCCAGTGGTTGACCTTCTAGCGTTCGATTTAGCAGATCTAGTATAGACCCATAAATCGAATGCTAAGGGCAGCTCTTGTCAGCGTCAGAGGCTTCTTCTTTTGCAAGAAATAAGGGAAGCCAATGGGATCATTTGCTCCCTTTGTCCTCCAGCAGTGTGGACACTGCCACAGCTCAGTTTAAGGTAAGCTGACTCCAGATATGCATTTTGTGTAGCTAGAGTTGCATACCTTACACCGACCTTCCAGGTCCAGTGTAGACCAGTCCTCTGTGTTTGTGAGCTGGCAACAGCATCTTTCAAATGATAGCCTGCTTTCTTGAAGTTATTTACTCTAGTTATCTTTACTTTTTTTCCTGTTTGTTTTCCCCTAAAAGCCTCCTTCGAGTTAGCTCCATCCAGGCAGGCAGCATACCACCAACTAGGAACACGAAGATGCATATGATTGTCACAAAAATAATATAAAAAATGCCTTAATTTTCCACACAAGTGTACTCAAGTATACTGTCATTTTAATGAAGAATTTTGAAATGTGAACTTGATTGCATATGTGAATATGAACTATTTTATGTAATGTTAAATTGTAAAGTATAAAAACAATGTACTAGCTACATTCTTACTTAACCTGAAAGAATAACACAGTCTATCAAAGTCCATGGCCTTTTCCAGTGGTGACGAAGGGAGCACTAAAAGAGTTTATTCATAACTGTTGTTTTTCTTTGCTTGAGAGCTCCTTATGGGCTACACTGGAAACAGTTCTGGTTGTTAACCACACTTTATTGTTGTATAGTATGCCAGATTAGAGGACATTTCAACTTTGGGAGAAAAACATGACTATAATTCTCAGCTATTCATGCAGCACCAACCTCACTGACAGAATAAAACATAGATTCTCTATAACTGTGGATTCATTGTGTGGAACCAAAGGTGAGGCATATTACAGCATAATAGCACTGCTTCTGGAAATAGAAATAACAGCTGAAAATCAGTGCTGTGTTCCCTTTAAGGCAATTTAGTTGGAAAGACTATAGGCAAAACTCACAGAAAAGCATGAGATTAGTTTGAAAACAACCTAAGCCTTAAAATAGAAATTACAAATAGAAGAACAATAACCAGAATTAAATGAGGAGTGTATTAAGAACACTGAAAAAGCCCTTTGCCAAGATTGTCTTCTGGGGCTCTGTAAAACATCCACTTCCCCCTGCCTACCTATTTGGGGATGCTGAAGAAAGGGGAAAATGTATTTGATTAAATATAAAAACTAAGTAGATGCAGTTTTGTGAAATGAAGCCCAAAAGTGGGAGGAAATTGAAAAGTTAAGGTTTCTTCCAAACAGTCATTTTTCATTGCAGGGACTGCTACTTGCTTAGAATCCTCTCGGGTGCTAGTATGCCCAAGTGAGGCAGAGAGGTATGTCCGTGCTCCTATGCACCCTCATACTTAGACCACCAACAAAGCTTGACAGCCACAGAGAGCAATGAATGCTACACACCCATTATGGATGGCATAGCAGGAAAGAGTCCCCTGCAGGAAGCTGTCTTTAAATGAGTTCTGTAATTCCACTTTGCAGAAGCACTGCGAGGAAAACAATAGTTCTTCATACACAGTCACTGATTTTGTGTGATTAGGGATTCTAACAGGGAATGGAGTCATCAACGTGAGCAGAGGGTGGTTGATATTCTGCTTCTGGCATTCCGGTGATACAAATCCCAACTCTCAGTGCAAAATATTTATTATTAATTATATAAATTGTATCAAGATATTAAATGCAATTAAAATAGTACAGATTCCACCTTTGAGTAATATTCATTAATCAAAATTGTATCTGGATATTAAGCACAATTCCAGTCATACAAATTCTATCTCTCAGTACCATGTATTTGCTGTTACGGAGAATTGAGATCTTATCTATTTATTCAAATATTGTTGTAACAAATCTGTCATTAAGCAGCAGGAACAACAGCCATAGCAATGAAGCTACTAAAACTCAAAAACTTTCACCAGCTTCCATTACTTTGCATCTTATGCAGTCATTTATACCTGTGAAAGTGGTTGTGTTTTTTACACTTTGTACATATAAATGATTAAATAAACTTCAAGGCAGTGAATAATCCTGCCTGTGAGCTAATCTTCAGTAAAAGGCAGTATAACTTCCATAGCATTGTCTACATTTCAAGTAGGCATTTCTACTAGCGAATATCAGTAAACTGATGTCTTTAAAAATTATGCCTGCTTCTGTTGTTGATGGTGTTGTGTCACTTAATGGTGAGATAGCCAAAAACACTCAGTAGGTATTGGCATCATGAGGGGTTGGCATTTGCTCGGAAGTACTGAATTTCCAGTGGCAAGGGAAACCAAGGTGAAAGCATGGATCTAAACAAAAGAAGACTTACAACTGGATGAGGCTTGTACTAATGTGAGCATTTAAGTATTTGACTGAACTTATTTTAAGACATGTACATAAAAGTCTGATATGCTGTAGGACATTTACTGCAGTTAGCAATGAATAGATAGTTTAATAAAACATTAATGTTCAGCACTCTAGAGAAGATTTTCAAAGGCACAAATTACAGCAAGGCACCTAATTCTCATTAAAATTCACTGGCATTGGGACCTTAACTGCCTCTGATAATTTTGAAAAATCTCTGTGTTCCCTTCTTAGATATTTAAGTAGATGTTAAGGTATTAGGAATTTTCTGCGTAATCCATAACACACTACTTTATATGAACATTGGGGATGTTTATTAAATTTAATTATAGAGTGTTAATTTTTTTCCCTGCAGGGCTTGGGATATTAAATTTGTCCAAAATGTTGGAAACTGAGCTTTATTTGGGAATTGACGAGAAAGCATTATGGTTGAGGTTTTAAATGCCAGCTAGGAAATCTAGACCTACAACTCCCATCAAAGATAATGACTATTGCTGTGCTAGAGGAATTCTCTCCTAACTTGATCTGGGACTTCAAGGGCATTTCTATACTTACCAGAAGATCAACATTCCAGAGGTCAATCTTCTGCCATTTGATATAGCAGGTCTTGTATAGACCCCTAAATCAAATGTTGAGGGCAGCTCCTGCCGGCATGTGGTACTCCTCCTTTTGCGAGGAATAAGGAAAGCCAACAGGAGCACGTGTTCCTATCAGCCTCCAGCTGTGTGAACACCTCCAAGAATTGGCTTAAGGTGAGCCAACTCCAGTTACACATTTTGTGTAGCTGGAGTTCCGTACTTTATGCTGACCTTCCTGGTCTAGTATAGACGAGGCCTTAGGGTACTTTTACAATGCTCTTGCTCAGTATATAGGGACTAAATGAGGAACTAACATATTTGTAGATATGTTAAAAGATTATGGTTTTTTACAAGTATGTTGCAATGGTGCAAAAGTATTTCAGCTAAGGGTTGCTCATTTACAGTCAGAGATCTAAGGACACCAGAAGCATCAGATTGCATCCTTTTCTCTGGTAAGATATATTGATGGAACTTCTTGAATCTTTCACTATAAGGTATGTTTTCTAATTCTTTTAAACTTCTTGAATCTTTTTTTCTGAATCCTCTCCAATTTTCATATCTCCTTCTTAAAGTATGACTGGAACTAGATACATCATGTCAGAAGGCTTGTATCTGTGTCAGAGCAGAGGTAAATAGATACCTGCTTATCTATTTGATGTTCCTCTGTTTATACATTCAAGGATCACATTCGTGTTTTGGGCCCATCATTGCACTGGGAGCTCATGTTCAGCTGATTATTTTCCCAGCCTCCAATTATATTCTGGATTTGGTGTTCTCTGGGATAATCTCCCTCCCCATAAATATAGCCTGAAGTTTTTAGTTCCTACATGACCTTACATTTTTCCATACCAAAAGTCATATAGTTTACTTGTACCTATCTTACCATGTGATCCAGATCAATCAGTATCAGTGACCTGCCCTCTTCTTTATTTGTGACTCCCCCCAGTCTTTATGTCTTCTGTAAATTTTGTTAATCATGATATTCACTTCATTTCCTTATTCTTTCTTTAAGCAGTAACAAAGGGTAGGTTTCCATGGTACTGAAAGTTTTTCATTTTATCTTTTTAAGAAAGTTTCTTGTCATTCTGATTTAAACAAAGTGACTTCATATTTATTTACATTTGTAATCTGTTCAAATAAACACCACAATATTTTTTAACATTTTAATATACTGTGAAATTCAGTGCTACTTGGGTGACCACTATTTATATGCTTTTATCAACCAAGAAACAAACAAAACATTCCTGCTTTTAACAAAGGAAAATTAAAATGTTGAAATAAGAAATTCACTGTTTATATTCTTCATGATTAAATCCTTTAATAATGTATCAGTTAATAAAACATCTTGCTTTTGTCTGAAGGTATGTCAACAAAGGATAAATGGTTTTTGCAATCTGTTTGAAAGGTGCTTGCTTTTATTTAAAAGTACAGCTGAATTAGTAAACCAATAAAAAATATAGGGTTTAAAGGGATCACAAGAAGTCATTGAGTTGATCCCCAAACTGAGACAAACTCTAGTATGTACAGCCATTCCTTTCACATATTTATTTACTTGAATTCCTCCAATGATGAGACTCCCACAACCTCCATTAGCAACCTATTCCAGTACTTAACTATGCTTATACCTGGAAAGGTTTTCTTAGCATCTAACCTAAATCTACTTAGCAGCAGGTGAAGCCAAATATGTCTTATATTATCTCCGGTGGACATAGAAAATAAAAGATCACTGTCCTCTTTATCACAATTTCTTCACATATATAAGAACAATGATTATGTCCACCCTCAACTTTTCTTTTCCAGAATAAAGATACATGATTCTTTCTACCTTTCCTCACAGATACTTTTTTCCAAATTTCTTATATTTTTGTTAATGTCCTCTGAAGTTTCTCTATTTTGTGCACATCTTTCTTAATGTGTGGTGTCTAAAACTATACATAGTCCTTCAGCTGAGACCTCATCTGTTCTAAATAGTAGAGCTGAACAATTATTCCCTGTGTATTATATATGCTACTCCTGTAAATACATCCCAAAAATGACATTGGTCTTTTTTTACAATAATATCATATTGTTGACTCTCACTGAATTTATGATCCATTATAACCCATTCAATTTGTGATCATTTATGCCTTAGGCTGCCTGATTTGGTTCCCACATGCTTTGTAATTCTTTTATGCTCATGAATAGCAATTTGTATATCTTTTCACCTTTGTTTTGTTTTTGTTTTTAATTTGAGGTGATTAAAGAACTCATGATGATTCCATATCGATCGCTCAATACTTTTACTTTCTTTGCTCCTCATCGTCATAGTTTTGTGTTTTACTTTTAATACTTTATCTTTGAGAAACTGCCAACATTCTGGAATTCCTTTCTTCCTTACATTTGCTTCCCATGGGATGTTCCGAACTAGTTTTGAGTTTGTTAAAATCTGCTTTTTGGAAGGCAGATTTTAGTCCTATTCTGCTGCTCTCATGTCTTCCTTTCTTAAAATCATGAAATCTATCATGTGATGATGACCTTTACCCCATTCAATCTGTATATTTTAAACCAATTCTTCCCTGTTTTAAAATCAAATCTAAAATTCCTCCCCCTGCTCTTTCCCTGGTTTCTTCTACCTGCGGAGATAAGAAGCTTTCCCAAACATGTTCTACAAGCCTATTCCATATTTTGTGTTTTTCTGTATTTCTTTTCAACAGCTATCTGGGTAGTTAAAATCCCCCATTCCTAAAATGCCATTTTAAAAATATTTCTATTATTTGTTCTAGAATGCATCATTCAGCAACTGTTCCTTATATGTTGGTTTATAGTAGACCCTTACCATGACATCACCTCTTCTTGTTCCCCCCTTTCTCACCGTTCAGAGACTTTCCACTACCTGGCCTTTCACCTCCTTCCAGACTTCAGAATGAGTATGTACATTCTTGGTGTTCAATACTTACCTTTTCCTCCTATATGTTAAAGCTGTGTTTGCTGTATGCAGTCAAGTACAGGTTGAATCTGTCTGGTCTGCCAACATCCATGGTCCAGCATGATATTAGTTAGCTGGATGTCCACTTCTCGTGGATGTGGCCAAGTTTCCTACTGTCTTATAAAGTTTGTTTACAGCCACCAGTCTTGGTTCTCAGGGTTCTGTGCTGTTATTTAAGCTCTAATTTACACCTAAATGTCTTCTAAGAGCCTAGTAAACAGTGGAAGTGTTGGTAAGGCTGCTGGACAATATTCATTTTCCTCAGTCTGGCAAATTATCTGGTCCCAGTCAGGTCCCAAGGGTGCCAGATTAGAGAGGTTCAACTTGTATCTTATTCTGCAATTCCATATTTCAAAAACAGGGGAAAATAGCTCTAAAAAGGAATACTTGTATACTGAAGCAAAGTGTTTTTAAAAAATAAAAGGAGAGCAGAAGTATGATAGACAAAGTGATGTATTGGAATCCTTTGTGCCACAAAACCTGTGCAAACAGCAGAGCAAGGGTTAGAAATGCAGGTGCCCAGAGAAGGAAGCTCCTCTCACCCAGAAGATAGGGTGGCAGGAGCCAATGAGCATGTTTGGTATGTTTGTGAAGGGAGCGTGGGAATTACCATTACAGGCCAATCTATGTGTTTCAATGTATTCTCAATCTAGAACTTCAGCTAGTCAAAACTCAAACTGGGATTCAGAAACATGTGCCCCCACCACTCAGCACTCATCTCTAGCCTGCTGGGATGAAGCTCCAGCCCAGCTGCACTCCTGCAAAGGGACAGGAATAGGTGTTGGGTTAAAGAAAGTGTCTAGAGTATGGATGATGTAGCTAAGTAGGAAAGGAGGCAGTGTCCTGAGAAGAGGAGCTAACCAGTAGACAGTGTGCTGGGAAGGAAGATGTTCAGGACAAATATCTCTGGGAAAGTTTTGGGGACCAGAAGGTAGCGAGTGCCCTTGGGAAATATGGACATTAAGGATTGGGGAATAAGGAATTAGACAGGGGATAAGTATTGTGAGAGTGATTAGGAGATATTCCAGGGGAAGGATGAGAAGATTTTGTTGGGGAGGTGTACTACCTACTAATCTTAAATAAAAAGGGGGAGTTTCCTTAATTGGTATGTGAATTTTTTGTACATTTCAGGTTCCATTTCCTGAAATTCAGAATTATAGAAAGGGTGAATCCTCTGAAGATCAAAGTTCAGAAAACAAAACCAAAAGACACGTGAATTTAAAACCATGAATGTCTCATGACTTTCAAGCAACATATGGTTTATTTTTCCTTTCATGGTGTAATGATTTTTGAATTCCTGAGACTGCAATGTTTATACATTAAGACTTCTTAAAAATGTTCAGAGTCTTGTGTTAAAAGTAATTATATGTATATATTAACTTTGTGTGAAGTAGTTTCTTTTTGAATATTCTTGATTAATAAGATCTATATTCAGGATTTGAATATAGTGACTGAATTTGACACTGCATTGTGCTTTCTGAAAAGTTCTGAAAAGTCAGAATTCTGGTCTGTATTTCAACAAAGAGTTAAGCAGGAAGGTCAACAGTAATTGCACATAACTTGTTTGATATCCATTTTACATTAGACCCCAGAAATCAAACATCTGTAGTTGAAATTTTACCAGGGAAGTTGATATTAGAAACAAAGTGGGCTGATTCTTTTGTCTTTTTTTTAAACTGGAAATAGGATCTGTGACTTTCAAAAGCCATTCAAATGTTAGTATCAAACCCTGAGTGGCTAAGTTAAATTCAGCCAAACAAAATATGATCTTTTATTTATTCTTTTTTGTATGTACCATACTGAGTGGTGAAATTTAGGTTTTAAGTTGTTATATTGATTATTTTTTGCAATAAAACAAGTGAGCTGTCATTACCCTTTCTTTAAATGATCTCTGAACTTTTTATTTGAAAAGGCATACGTTATTGTTTCTCTAAGTTGTTTTTCAAGTAATTGTAGAAAATATTTCTGCTTGAGCAAACCATAAAGTACTATATTTGTGCTATGGGGAAAAAAAAAACACCTTGCAAGAAAAGTAGCAGAGAAAGCAAAATTTGATTTATTTATAAGCAGATATGTGTTCTGGTCCTAGGGTGCCCCACTTTTAGCCTTATAGAATTGTAAATTTAGATTATCTCGTTATAAACACTGAAGAATCAAGAATCACATTTTCAAAAGTATGCATGTGTTTTTGTTTGTCCTAACCTGACTTTCATGTAAACTTTTTGGTATATGTGCATGAACCAATAACTATAGACATATTAAAACCAGTGATTGCATATGCATAAATCAGAGGAGAAATGAACAAAAAAATTCAGTTGGAAATTGTCCACTCTCCCCACCTCATATTGTTTTTTACATTATAAACATTTTGAATTAAGATAATAAGTGTTTGTCTGTATTAATCAATTAATCAGCCATGTGAAATCTAATCAAGAAACAGAATCTTCATTGTCAGACCTTCATTCTTTTGGTCTTCTCCCATTGGTCTAGACTCTCTTTCGAAAAAGCAGCTCGGTTTTTTGAAAAATCTGCTTGTATTCTAGACGCTCTTTTTTTGAAAGAGGCTTGTAGTCTAGACATACCCTCAGAGTTAATGCTACATGTTTTAATTCATTGCAGCCATATCATTAGGAAACAATTAAAGAAATCTTGAACCCATTAAAGTCAATGGCAAAATTACTATTGACTTCATTGGAGACCGGATTTCACAAAATATATTTTTCTTTCTTGCCAGCTAACTCCTCTTCCGGTACAGGATTTGGTTGAGGCAGTTTGTGTCATTTAATATAACAAAGCTTACATTTTTACTTACAACTTCAGAAGTTCTCTTCTAGGCAGCCTATTGGGAGAAAAGAAGGATTAATATCTCAGTTTTAAATCTACCTCCCAATGTGAAACTGTCTGGTAATAGATGAAGAGGAATGCCCTTCATCTGTACTGGTGTTGGCAAAGAAAACAGTGATCAGATCATAAAAAAAAAAACGTTTTACATTTGATTTTCTATCTATCTGCATTCACAGATTTCAATTATGCTCAATATCATGGAGACTCTTATCTGGAATTTCAAGGCTTGCAGTTGAAACCTCAAAACAATATCCATTTAGAATTTCAGACCTATAGCTGCCAAGGTCTCCTTCTGTTCATTGAACAGAGCCCAGAAACAATGGGACATTTCTTTATTCAACTCTTCATCAAACATGGCACGTTACAGGTAAGGTACCTTTTTTTTTCTTCTAGAAAGACTAAAACATATTGGATTTTTATAATAACCAATGGTTTATTCAGCCTCTTGCTATAGAAAACAATATATACTCTTGAGCATCTCAGGTATTGCCCTGAATTTTTAAGTGAAACAACTGCTTAAATTGTCACTTTTCAAAATTCTGTCCCTAGCAATTGTCATGACAAATGAGACTTGTATTAATGGTGATATAAAAGGTAAACTATATGGAAATCATATTGGCGCCCTCCCAATGCACACATTTATAGGTAAAATAGGCAAAATAATTTGAACCTACTCCAGAGCTGGTGGAGTTCAAGTTGTTTGGCTTTTCCTTAAAAAACGTGGAAATTTTATGTATACAAATAAGGAGAAAATACAGATGTATCCCCCAGGACCTATTGAAATTAAGGTACTATCCTTACCTTTTGTATGCAGGGCCACATTATGCACTTTGCACAACCTCACTGAAGTTATTGCCTGGAAAATTAATCAATGAAGTTGTTTTATTAACTGTAGAAAAGAACTTTAAATAGAGAAAACAATTTATTTACTCACAGTTCTGAGCAAATGGGAGATACTGATACAGAATTCCACTGGATAACATCAAACTAGTTAATGTTTGATATGTCAGGACAAAATAAATATCACATTTATTTATAAATTTGAAAGAGTGAATTTCTCCTGTAGTACAAGTTATTCTTGTCAAATTATTCAGTAAAGTTTTGTCAAATTTGTTTAAGAAAAGAATCTGGTTGGCACAGTTATAAGATATTCTAGAAGACTAGTTAAAAATCAAGTGTCCTTTCACCAGTTGCATATGCCTTGTTGCTATAATGAATTGCTATGCATAAGTTACCCAAATTGCACTGCTCTGAGGGAAATGCTGAATAGTAGGAATAGATGTAAAAACAAAGCTGACCTTCAATATGGAGGGTAGTTTGAATTAACTACACACATCTAAGAGAATATGTTTAACAATAGTTTTATATTGAGAGGTGGAAAGTATAAGTGTAAAATATGAATAGGTAGGCATGGGGCAAGAGGTTGCACAAGACTGAGCAACCTTTGATAACACTAAGATAATGTTAGTTGTTTTTACTTTAAAATACTGATGCAGAAAAAAATAGACATTTGTCTGGTTTTAGACAAATACTTTCAGGGTATGTCTAGACTACATGGCTCCGTCGACGGAGCCATGTAGATGAGTTTACTAGACATAGGAAAATGAAGCGGCGATTTAAATAATCGCTGCTTCATTTACATAAAAATGGCCGCCGCGCTGTGCCGATCAGCTGTTTGGCGGCACAGTGGGGCAGTCTGGACACTCTGTGGTAGACAACGGAAGCCTTTGTCAACCGCTCCGGTAAACCTCATTTCATGAGGTATAACCCCAATGACAATGATTCCATGCATTCAATATAGCATTGATTACAAGTATACAAACCATGAAATCTAGTGCTAGTTTCATATTACTTTTAGGAAACAGCTTGGTACCCCTAAATATTCAAGCTCACATGCAACTATGCATGTCTGAAAGTAAGAAAGGGATACAGGCTTGCAGGTAAAGGTCATCTGCAGCCAATATTAACTTGAGATGGAATTGTAGCTGAAATCCTCTGAAAATTTGGACTCTAAAGTATGTGTGAAAATGAAATATACAAAGATTTTTTGTACATAGACTTGGAAGAAGTATGTAATTGTTTTTAATGCATCTGTGAGTTTTCTTGATCTGGACCTGTAAACATTATGTGCATTTTTCTGGACATACATAGTCATCTTTCTGGGTTTTTTTATTTGCAGATTTAGTACTTTCAGTTTCAAGTTTCCAAATATGCTATGATAATATAATATAATCTCATAAGTATCCAAATATGAGAAATTATGTAGGATGTTTTCCTTTGTAGTACCAATTTGTATGTGATGGGGCAGCAGAAATTAGAAGCATCAATACTACTATTAGAGTGGATGATGGACAAAAGTATAGAGTGCACATCAGGTAAGTTTTATTTTTCAAATGTCAGTGCTCATAATTGAATGAAAGGTCAACTGGTTTGGCAAATATATCAGTTTGAATGTATATTGTATCTTGTTACTTCCTAATTGTATCTATGAATGAACTGGTAAATCAACATGTTATTGTATTTAACAGTATTTGAAAGTTCTTTGTTCTGTGTTTGCAAAATACCTAGCACAGGCAGAATAGTGATAGAGATGGAGCCGTGTTAGTCTGGTCTAGCTGAAACAAAAGACAGAACTATGTAGCACTTTAAAGACTAACAAGATGGTTTATTAGGTGATGAGCTTGAATGGGACTCCCAAGTGTTTGGAAATAATGAATAAATTAATAATAGTAAGAGTAATAAAAAAAAATGAAATACTTGCAAAAATTTAAAATTTAGTATGATTAAACAGAGTCCATAGTCCCTCTTTGAGATTCCAAGGATGTACACACAGGAAATCATTTTCTTTTTTTTTCTAAGTCCTTTTATCAATCTGTTTGGTCAAATACAAACATTAAAAGAAAATAATACTACTGCAAGCCCAAAACTATTTGTCAATTCCCAGCAAAAACAGGGTGTGATACACTCCAGATAACAGGGGTCTGTGCTTTTCCTTCATGTCATGGTATTAGCAGGCAGAAGCTATATCTCTTGTTCTTTTTTCCTATCCTTAACAACTTGACAGTCACAGCAGCTTACCATAGGTGTGGTGAAGAAGAATTGTACTGGAAGGAGGATAGGAGTAGAAAGAGAATAAGACAATGGCTGTTATTACATTCCCTTCTGACCCCAAAGGATGCGTCATTTCTTTTTATAGTATTGTAATGGCAATAGCAGTAATGGAATGCATGCTGCTTAATTACTGATTTACATTCTTGGTATAAAACTGACCTTGGAGAGGCTTAGCCCTACAACAATCTTACATGATCTTTCATTTGGGAAACTGTACAAATAAAACAGTTTTGAGGACTACCACCAAGTCTGACTATTATTGGGAAACTGCACAAATAAAACAGTTTTGAGAACCACCACCAAGTCTGACTATATTTAATGTCCACATGTTGGCTCTTCTGCAGATCCCCAAACACACAAAAGAGTGTTTTACCAACCTGTGGAGCAGCTACACAAAAAGAGACTTAATGCATTACTTGCTGGTAACTCTAGAGTGTGGAGTTTGAGAGAGGCAGGTAAGAAATGGAGATTGTATCATAGCAAAGAGACAGAGAGAAAGGGTAAGAGAGGAACTGTTTCAGTAAGGAGACTTACCTAGCATGGCTGTCAACAGATTTTCAGTGTATAGGTCGGGCCACCTTTATTCAGTCTAAACAGAACTTGCACTTTTTAAATATAAATACATTATGCTAGAAGGCCCCCAGAATCTATCAATGGAAAACTAACCCTCTGCAAATCATCCATATCTGCTACCCTTCAGCAAAGGGGAAAAAATAACATTTACTTACTTTTAGTATACACCTGTACAAAAATAAAACATCAGCTCTATTACAATCACTAACAAAATTCCCAGCAGCCAAATAGACACAAGATAAAAACATTAACCCCAGTATTTTAAATTTCAGAGTAGGCTTTAACTGTATCAGTGGGGCAATGTAAACATCAGGAAGCCCCATTAAACAATTTTCTCTCTGCTGCAGGATTTTGTTACTGCTGTGGAAATGCAGCAAAAGAGACAGTTATGCTTAATTTTCAAGTACATTCCAGCCGTGAACATACTTGTTTCTCCTTCACACAAAGTACATGCCTAAATTTTCCACACTTCAGGATATATCCAAACCACTTTATGTCCTTAACTCATGTATTGGAGTCATGGAGGTTTTTATTTATAAGAATATCAATGTATATACTCTCAATTGATACAATCCAAATTTAATTTACAGTCAAATTTGAGGAGATTAGGCTGAAAACAAGTAACTGGGGGTTCCAGAACTGAAGCAATCTGAAGTAGTCAGTCAATGCATGGAGTTTAAAGATTCATCTTCACCCTCAGTCTGTGAGCAATCATGGAAACTGGAATTGAGAATAGTCAGAATGTAGAAAAGCCTGGGCCATGCCTCCTCTATGTCTGTTAACAACATCCCTTATACTAGTAAAAGACCCAAAGTCTGTCTTCTGCACTGATGAGATTTACCATTGTGGTAGAAAGTGCCATTGTGCTGAAGTAGTGCAGTGGTATTATAGCACTCAGAATGGACCTACAGGCTATCTTTTAGACATGCTGGACCCAGGTCATAGAGTGCCTCAAAGGTAAAGATCAAGACCTTGAACTTTATTTAATATTCTATGAGAAGTCAATATAAGTCAGGTTTGAGGTGGTCAGAGTAGCACATGAGGAAGCTGGTTGAAGTTACCTAAAGGCCAATGACTTCCTGTCCAGTTATACTTCATTGCTGTAGTGCAGATGAGCGTTTATAAAGTCGTATGTAGACCAAGTCATCTTCCATCAGAGTCAAACAGTGTCTCTTGGCCAACTGGACATGTTAAAAAATGACACTCCTGGATACTACTATGTGCAAGCTCAGCATCAGTAAGCTATCCAGAAAGCTCCCAAACTACAGTCTGAAATAATTAAATATGGATGTGTGCGCACAGTGGTTTCACACTCCTCAGAGTGTTTTCCTGTGTCCACCAGCATAATATCTTCCTTCTTCAGGTTCAGCTTAAACCAGCTGCTCGTTATCCACAGGCTGGTCCCCTCCAAACACTGCTCCACCTTTGCAAGAGTGGTATAGTTATATGTATTGAAGAATAGGTAGAGCTGAGTGAGTTCTGCATATTGTTGGACTTGAGTCCATGTCATCTCACCATATGTCCCAGTGGCTACATGAAGTTATGAAATAGGACTGGAAAGAGATGAATCTTTTGAGACTCCACAATTAATGAAGGTTTAGTGGTACAGGTAAAGTTCTCCACCATTATTCTTGCAGATTGTCCAGAAAATGCAATACTTAAAAAAATGTTTTTTCTCTGACTGGGTACAAAATCTTGTCTAATTATGACAAGTGTTTTGTTTTGCTCTTCTTTGGTTAAAACCATCTACTTGAAACCTATTAACATACTCAGCCTCAGATAATTTCAACCACAACATTCTGTTCAAGCAGAGCTAAAAAGATGGATTTATACCAGCTGTGATAAGACCTGAAGCACCATTTTGAAAAGCACTCATGTTATTTAGTCTCTTAAGTTCCATTTTCAAAAGTGACATAAGCACTATGGAGCCTAAAGCTACGTCTACACTGCAGTGCTACTTCAGGATACCAAGGTATCTCAAAATAGCTATTCCGCGTCTTTTGAACACACCATTATTTTGAAATATAATGGGCTCATGATTCTGATGTCTCTGTAAACTTCATTCCACGAGGAGTAAGGGATGTTTTGGAATAGCAATTTATTTCAAAATAAGTCCTGTGTAGACAGTGCCAAATTTTGAAATAAGTTATTTCGAAATAACATCAAAATAAGAAACACGATTTGCATAACTCACATTGCGTAACTTATTTCAACCTACAGTGCAGTGTAGATGCACCCAAAATCTCACTGAGAATCAATGGGCTAGAGCCACAAAATTACTTAGGTATTGCATGCCAGAGTCCAAATAAAATTCACAACCCTGAATTAGGCACCCAGTCAGGGTTGGCCTTACCATGAGGCGAACTGTGGCGGCCGCCTCAGGTGCCAGACTGTGGCGGGGGGGGCGGGGCACCACTGGATCCAGAGTGTAGAAAATTGTGTCTGTTGCTGGTGAATATGCATTCTCTCTGCTCTAGATGCACAGAGATGGTGGAGTGCTGTGCTGGAGGAAGGAGGGCATAAGAGACATAACAGGCAGGCAGGAGAAAAGGTGGCATGGGGGTGTCATTTGAGCTCCCCGCCTCAGGTGCCATAATGTTGTGGGCCAGCCCTGCCCAGGCTCCCCATACAACATATGAGGAGAGTGAGGCATCAAAGAAAGAAGACAGCCAATTGATGGGGGAGCCACTTAAGCTATACAGCAATGAAATGCAGAGGAAAGGGGGTAGCAGTTAGGTTCATATCTCCAAAAATTTTTAGGTGCTTATCCACCATAAATCCTCTCTTGGAGTTATGCATCTAAGCCGGGACACAACTTTCCTCTGGGAAAGAATAAAAGAGTTGCATAAAAACAAGCCAGTAATAAGGACACTCACTTCAGATGTGGAACACCTTTGTTCACATCCCCCCTCTGCCTGATTTAGAGCAGAGACTTGAATCCAGGTGTTCCACATTCCAAGTGAATGTCATAAACTATTGCATGTTTTGGGGTGGGCTCTCTTAACTTTTTCAATTAGAGCTGTTCCTCTTTGTATAAATAATTAAATATTCATTGGGCCAGAGAGACAGAGGAGAAACAGGGACATCAGCTGGCTCACACACTACCATACATATCCTAATCACTTAACCAACCAACCAATGGAGGTTCTAATTGTTCTGATCAGCCTTTTGTAACTACTTGAACCATCTACCCACTGTCTCTCTCTTCTCCTCTCCTTTTCTCTCTTTTTTTCCTCCCCCCTGCCTTCCCTTATTTATTCTTGAATCTGGACTTCTAATACTCCAGTCATCTGAAGAAGTGGGGTTTGCCCACGAAAGCTCATGATACCATCTACATGTTTTGTTGGTCTTTAGGTGCTACACGACCATTCATTGTTTTTTAAGTTTGTCTAATAGCCACTGATGAACCTCTCTCCCATGAACTTACCTAACTGTTTTGAGCTGAGTTGTACTTCAGGCTTCCACAACATCCTGTGGAACTCATTGTTCTTCTTTGAGGAGTGTTCCTGCAGGTGCTCCACCTTAGGTGTTTGGGTGCCGCAGTGCACCTGGCTGGAAGATTTCAGTTGCAGTGCTAGTGACAGGTAGTTTGCACATGCACAGCACACTGTACACTCCGGGCAGCTAATGCTCATGTGCGGGCTATGATCCCTTCAGTTCCTTCTCTGCCGCTGTAGGCATCCGTCAGAATCCGCAGTGCGCTCTGCATTGAGCTCCTCAGACCGATAGTTAGCTTTGTTAGCGTAGATTTTAGTGAGCTTTAGCCTTAAAACCACTTCCATTTTACTTTACAAGAAGAAAAAAAAGAGATTTTTCTTTGTGATCAACTGTGGAGCCACAGATAAGTGGAGGCTCACTGCCTCCGGCTTTCCCCTGAAGGGGCTCACCGCACAGGGGCTCTCTCTCCACTTTTTCATTTGATTTACATTGTTCTGAGAAAAAAAATTCCTCAACAAACTCCTCAGAATGCCCCCTCTCCCCGTCGGACTCTCATACCACAGTCTGCTGGGTTCAAGTGCAGTCTATTTTTGGCCACCTGTATATTCCACGCTCACAAGGGCATTCATTTTATCTCCGCTGCTTGTGGGAGAACCTCGGCATGATTCATCGCGCCCATCATAGAAGCCTGGCAGGCAGGACACACAAAGCTAGAGAGCCATAACTGAAACCTCTCTCACTTGAATGGTCACTCACACCAGCTACAGACCCTGATCACCCTGCATTCCCGCTTAAACCTTTATAGCAGCGATATCAGATAAGGTGGCTTCAGCTTTCTCAGCTGTGATTTCTGCAACCTCTAAACCCATGGTCACCAACCAGTCGATCACGATCGACTGGTCAATCGCGAGGCCTCGACCAGTCAATCGTGAGGTGTTTGGGTCTCCCCAATCCCCATTTTCCCCCCTCCCCCAAGAAGCCCCACTACCTACCTCCAGGTAGTGCCGGCTTCCCGTGGGGTGGACGGAAGTCCTGTCTGCAGCTTCGTGCCACTTCCAGGGGTTCCGGAAGTGCGCTGGCTGCTCCCCTCCCACAGCTCTGTGGTGTGCTTAATAGCCTCTGATGAGGGATCTTGTCAAAGACTTTCTAAAAGTCCAAGTACACTATATCCATTAGATTATTCTTGTACACATCCTTGTTAACCCCCCTCAACGAATTCTAATTCAATTGGCAAGACATTATTTCCCTTTGCAAAAGCTATGTTAACTCTTCCCCAACATACTGTGTTCATCTGTGTGTCTTATAATTTTGTTTTTTTACTATAGTTTTGACCATTTTTCCTCATATTAAATTTAGGCTTCATGTCTGAAGAGTTTTTGAAAAAATTGGTGTTACATTAGTTATCCTCCAGTCATCTGGTACAGTGGTTCATTTAAGTGCTAGGTTACATACTACAGTGAGTAGTTCTGCAATTTCATATTTGTGATCCTACAGAACACTTGGATGAATGTCCTGGTGACTTATTACTGTTCAATGTATCTGTTTGTTCTAAAACCTCCTTTACAGACAGCTTAACCTGAGAGAATTTCTTAGATTTGTCACATTAAAAAAATGTCAGAAATGGGACTCTCCCTTATGTCCTCTTCAGTGAAAACTGATACAAATAATTAATTTAGCTTTTCCACAAGCAAGTCAGAGACAGTCACACAAAGGTGCTGCAGCTTCCACTCATTCCTGCCACCATGGTTTCAGTGCACACTGAAAGGGCTGGCCTTCCTTTATAATCAAGAATTGTATCGTATTTCTATGGAGAATTCCATGGGACCATTGGTGGGGATTATATATATCTTCCTTGCCCACCTAGCTTTCATCTACACTACACAGTTATTTCGGAATAAGCTGTTCTGGAATAGTTATTCTGAAATAGCTTATTTCAAAATAGCACATTTACGCTGCAGGCAGGCTCTCCTAACGTAGATGTGCTATCTCGATTTAGAGTTTCAGAAGGAATAACTTAGAATGGCCCTGGTGAGGGGCTATTTCGAAACAGCAGCAGTGGATCATCTACACATGCCTTATTTTGAAATAGCTGTTTTGGAATAGGTGTTGTTCTTCATGGAATGAGGTTTACAGAAGTCAGAATAAGCAGTCTGTTATTTCAAAATTATTTTGAAATAACAGAATTGCTGTGTAGATGCTCACATAGTTATTTCGGAATAACAGCCATTATTCCGAAATAACCTTGCTATGTATACACACCCCTGCTCTCCATCTTATCTTTCTGAGATCCCTGGGCCAACTGAGATCTTCCAGGTTTTGACTTCTCTGGGGCGAAGGAAGTGATTCTTCAAAAACAGCTAAATCCCTTTTCACATTAGAGGAGGTGAACAATATTTGGAAGGTCTTTTTTCTGCACACAGGTACCTGTGTATTATGGCAAATGCCCAATGTTGTTGTGGTGGGTCCCACACTTTTCTTTAATATGATGGGCCCAGCACAGCTTTTCTCCCTTATTCTTGGGTTTCAACAGCTCTGCTAGAAACCTGGTAGGGAGAGAAAACCAGAGTGGGGAAGGGACTCAACCCATTTCCCCATCACTTAGCTTCACAGGCTTCTTACCCTCTATCCCATAGGGATTCTCTAAGTCCTCTGTGCTGGGTGAGTCCCTCTTCTCTGGACAGGGTCTCCATTCCCCCATTCCCCTGGTGTTCTGATCCCTTGGTCAATACCTGTACACCTCTAAAACCAGTACACCTGTACCCCAGTACACCTCCAAATGACAATGTGCTCTCCTTCCTTTCCCCCATCTGATTGATGCAGGGGTTTTTATTAGGTCTTAGATAGGGCCTTAATTGGCTCCAGGGCTTCTTCGTCTACAGGTAATAAGACTCTGATCATCTTTATATGCCGTCCATCAAACACTCTCCTGATGCATCACAGGGTGCATGAATCATATGATACTGCTAGTTTAGTCAGTTATAAAGCAGTGTGATTTAAATCAGTTTTATAATAAAATGGATAACACTGCACATATTTTTGAGTGAGAACCTGAAAACCAGAAATGCAGACACGTTTGAATTCTCAGCCCTTTCCATCACTAGCAGGTAAATATGTGGTACTTGGAGTAAATTAATGTAATGTAATATCATGGCTTTTAATAAACATCATAATAGTATTAATCAGCACTTACTTAGTTCTTTGCAAGTGTTAATTAGTGCATCCAACACTGATGTTGTCCTGTGAGATCAGGAAGTTTAATTTTTGAACCAGGCCACACAGAAAATCAGTATCAGTGTCATGGTGTTAACATAGTCATTTCCTGAATAATATAGCACAGTACAATTCTAAACTGCAATTTTCCTTGTGCTGCAGCTTGAAATCATTACTTACCAGAAGTCATGGGCAATAAAGTGTCCACACTGTTGTACCTGTGAGTTGAAATGAACCACATGTTCCCAACACATAAATTATTTCACAATAGAGTTTTGTTAATTTGGACGGAATATATTGGTCAAATGTGTTAAGACCTCCTCGTCATTGTCCAGTATTAAACAGTATTAAACTGGGGTTTGAAATGCAGAGATCTTAGCCTGCTCACTACAATTGTGAACATGCCATCTATCTTTTATTAAAGAGACAGAGAAGAAGAAAACACAGTTAAATAATTTGAATGTTAAGTATATAATCATAGAATCCTTGAAATGGAAGGAGCCTCGAGAAGTCATCATGTCCAGGCCCCTGCCCTCATGGCAGGACCAAGCACAATCGAGACTATCCATGACAGGCATTTGTCCAACCTACTCTTAAAAAAATCTCCAAGCAGGGAGATTTCATAGCTTTCTAGGCAACCTATTCCAGTGCTTTAGCCATTCCCCACCCTTCACAAGGTGCCACCCCAACCCTGCCTCTTCTCTGAGGCCTCATTCCCTCTTACTCCATCCCCTCTCCATCACTTCCTCTCCCACACCTTTGATCACTTTCAACAGCCTAGGGCGGGTGGTTGATCTGCAAAAGGGTGTAAGATCTATGGCTGGGGATGCAGGCTCTGGGATGGGGCCAGGGATGAGGGGTTTGAAGTGCAGGAGGTGGGATTTTATCTAGGACCCAGGGGTTCAGAAGATGGGAGGGAACTCAGGGCTAGAACAGAGGTTTGAGATGCAGGAGAAGTTTCTGACCCAAGTCAGGGGTTGAGGTACAGGAGGAGGTGAAGGGTTTGGGCTGCAGCCAGTTTTCGCTTACCTTGGGAAGCTTCTCAAAGCAGCTGGCTTGTCTGGCTCCTAGGTTCAGGAGAAGCCAAGCACACTGCCACTGCCTCCAAGCACCACCTCTGCAGCTCCCATTGACTGCAGTTCCCAGTCAATAGGATCTGTATTGTCAGCACTCAGGGCAAGCATGGGGAGCAGCATGCAAAGACTCCCTGGCCATTCCTGCACCTTGAGTTGGACATGCTGGTTGCTTCTGGGAGCCACAAGGAGCCAGGGCATGTAGGGAGCCTATTTTAGCTATACTGCAGACTGGAATTTATCCTATTAAATTCTCCCAAATTACCTTTGGGTGTGTCTAGACTACAGGGTTTTGTCAACAAAAGTGAACTTTTGTCGACAAAACTATACCTGTGTCTACACTACCACAGAGTTCTGTTGACATAACGTCGACAGAACTCGGCAGTTTTGTCGATGGCGGTAAACCTCATTCTACGAGGAATAACGCCTTTTGTCAACAGAGTTCTGTTGACAGAAGGTGTTATTGCATCTACACTGTCCTTTGTGTCTACACTCTCATGTCGACAAAGCGGCTTGCTTTGTCGATAGAACTGGATGTAGTCTAGACGCTCTTTGTCAACAGAAGCTTTGTCGACAAAAGCCTGTAGTCTAGACGTACCCTATAATAGTCATTGGGAGATTGAGGCTAATTCAGAAAGACTCTCAGCCAATCCAGAAGGGTTGGCAACCCTCTACCCCAATTTTTGTTCATTAATGTCCCATTCCATATCTACTGTATTCACCAACCATGATCTTCATAGAGGCCATCAATCATATCAGTAGCTCTCTCTGTTTAGATTAATTAAGTTTTTCTATCTCAATTTCAGATCTTTTTCTCACCAACATTTGTTATTGTAGATCATTATGACATTTTATGAACATTTCCATTTGAGTTTCCCAATTGGGATAAATTAGTAGGCCCAATTATTGCATCACTAGTTTGGAGCATCTCTGCTTTTCTAATCTTTCTTCCTATATATATAGTTCCCACTGCAGTCCCACAATCTGCCTCCCATATCCTCTACACACTATGGGCATCTAAGATTAGCCTTCTGCAAAGAGGACCCAAGCTCTAAGTAGAATATTAAAACTTGTACATAGTTTGAAGGTTAGTAAAAATTTGAGTGTGATAACACTTTCCAATCAAACTGGAACATATTTTACATTTTACTCTTTTGTGTCATATTAATCATTTTTGGTATGAAAAAGGGGAATCACATACATTCTAATATTTGTAAATAAACGTGCACATATTACTGTCAGGGAAATAAGCTATATCTAGTTCTCACAGATCACCAAAATATTTATACTGAAAATAGAATAGCAGCCTTGTCACCAATCTTTCTTTCACTATGATAAAATATTACAGCCAATAATAACGTTCAAAAACTAAACATTGGATATAATAAAAGGACTGCATTTTCACCACATAATTTTGCACAGATGACCCACACTACATTTCTTTGTTTAAAAAACAAGAGTTATTTTAAAAGAGAAGTATTACTTCATCTGACAATCTGGGAGTATTGGTGCACCCTCAACAACTGTTATCAAGTAGTTGCTTGTTTGTTTGTTTTTCAAATATGAACTAGCCAGAGGTTGCCAACTTTTCCATCAAATATAGACTCTGCTCCTACCATTCATGCCTTTGTAACCTCAGGATTAGAATACTGTACGGGTTCTTTCAAAAAAGGGTTTTTTTTCTCGAAAGGACCCCGTCTAGACTGCGCTTTCACTTTTGAAAAATCTTTTTTAGATAAAGCGCTCAGATGTGAATATGAAAATGAAATGTGGGATATTTAAATCCATGCTTCATTTGCACTTTCAATTTGCCTCATTTACATTCCTCTTTCAAAAGAGGAATGTAGTCTAAACATAGCCTTGGGCACTGAATCCAGCTGAAAATAGGGACCACCTCATTCTTTGATGCTTTTCTCACCATGAACACATAGCACTTTATTTTCTGAGATTTGCACTGGCTGTTATAGGTTTTGGAGTGGATTTTGAGCTTTAAATGGCTTTTGGTTTCTCCATTACAGAAGACACCTCTCTCCTCTGGCCAGATTGCTGCAGGTGTTGAAAGCACACATGGTCATGACAGAACACTTGTTTTAATAGTACAAAGGGTCTACTGCCTTACAGACCTTTCCCCTCAGGGGGTTGAGACACTGGAATGTACATTTCCACAGTTCAAAATAGTCTGTATACATTAGTCTTCAGGGCATGCTATCAAGCCTGTCTTTTCCCCCAGGCTTCTTTTAGGAGGGATGGAAGTTGTTGTTTGGAATGGGAGTCTTTCTCCATGTTAGTTTCATTGTTTATGCTTCCTTTCATTGTTTATATTCTTTTACATTTTTCTTGTAAGTCAAAGGTGTTCTGAGCCTTTGAAATGGTGATTTCTAATACAATAGGATGGCTGGAAAAATACTCAACTATCCATTGTTTCAGGACACAATAACCTCTACCTACTGGATGTGCTTAATGGGGCCATGTCCTAAAGAACCAATTAAAGCATTATGATACTTAATGGCAGTGGCTGCTGCTGCTTATTCAGAATAGAAATTCTAATTAGCTGGAAAACTTCAAGTACTGCATTTATATAATGTGGTACACATTACAAGTGCTGTACAAACCTGAATATCAGTGTGTATTAGGCTTATCTTCTTGCTGTTTGTTTGCTCTTCTATCAACATTTTCAGTACCTCTATAGATGACATGCACACAGTGAGAAGTGTAAAGAGTGCTTCACCTCTATGTGTTTCTAACTGTGAGCTAACTATGTTGGGTGTTTTATAACTTCCCCTACTGCTGACACTGGGCATGCATCATCCAATTCACTTCCTAGTTCAGTGAAGTTTGAAACCCATCCCAGCTCAGTAGTGTTATTTGGTAAGTTTTCTGGATCACTACAGCTCAGATCCTGGAACAGCAGCATTGGTAATTTAACAGCATCTTCTTCACTGGAAAATCTGCTTAAAAGTAGACAATATACATCCCTTAGTGGCTTAGTGCATCCCAATTCCCAATTAAATTGACTCCACTGTATTATGTATCACCTAGTTTGGAAAGATTGAGGAAGTCAGCAATAAAATCTGACTAGTTCAATTACTGTCTTTTGCTATGTAGTTTAGCTTCAGAAGGTAACATAAGGATTAAAGCTTTTGGAAAAATGATGTTGTCAAATGCTTCTTAAGTCATGAAAATAGAAGAAAAAAAGAGCAACAAGCAGATCATGAAGCATTGCAAAGATTAACATTTGTTTTTGTGGAACATAAAAAAATGAAAACTGAGATGCTTTGATGTGTGTCAAGATCAAGCAAAGGTGTGACAGTACTGTCACTGGCACAAAGAGGTCTGGAGGCTTATTCAGAACCAATTAACTTCTTTCTAGTTGGTGATTACTGACACTTGGTGGTAATTACAGGGCTAATGAAATAATTTGCTCAGTAACTGGGAGGATATAGACATAGAAGGAGCAGGGATAAAACTCTGGTCTGGAGGAGGATTTTGGATTATGATTATGATTAAGATTTTCATTTTCTGACCCCAGATGAAGTGACTCTGGCAGCTGAAGAAGAGTCTATTAGACAGGGAAAATGGATACAAAGTGGGGAAGGGAGGAGAGTAGAAGCAGATGGATGATGATATCAGCAAAAAAGCAAAGCGAGGAAAAACCTAAATATTCTAGATACTTAGCCAAAAAATGAGATTAGGTGGTGATAACTCTGTGAAAGTAGCTGATTAGATTAAAAACATTGAGGATATAGTAAGAGCAGGATGCTGCAAGAAGGGGATATTTTAGTTGAATGTAAAAATAACAAGCAAACTGATAAACTGCTGAAAATTAAATCACTAGGGAAAGGTAAAATAAGTTGCCATCTAGTACAGTATTTGAACGAAAGGGGATAATACAGTGTGCCATTAGAATTCACCAGTGGTAACCAAAAGCATCAGAGAAAAGAAAGTGTAAGTAAGCCAATGACTAATTCGTAATCCAGGAGCAGAAAGGAAGCCACTAACAGCAATAATCTTTACATTTACAGGAGAGACTCTATTTGACAAAGTAATCCCAGGGTTTCAGATATTCAGAACAAAGCCATATATCCTCTGTCCACTAAGGTATTGTAAGTGCTGATGGTATGGACATGCAGGAACCATTTGTAAAGGAAAAAATGAGATGCAGTAAATGTGGGGAAGAGCATTATTGTGAAAACTGCATAGACGAGACAGATGTCAAATGTCGTTTCTGTGATGGTAATCACAGTCCATCATCTAGAGCAGTGTTTCTCAACTTTTTTTTATAAAGTACCCCTTTTTAAAAAATTATAAGTATCCTCAGTACCTACAGTTTTCAGACACACAAATTTTTTTTCTACCATTGCAACACATTTTTTTAAACAACTTAATCGTAGCTGGGCGGGCGATGAAATTTTTGGGTGTAAAAAGTACAAAAATAATAAAGCACTGTAAAACTTAAAACAAAAATTCAGTTTTCTCTAAATTTCAGTTGTGTTGACGTACCCCCCAGACTTCTCTCATGTACCCCCAAGGGTACTTGTACCACTGGTTGAGAAACACTGATCTAGAGCAGGGCTAGGCAAGATGCGGCCCGGAGGCCAGATCCAGCCCAGCAAACACTTTGATCCAGCCAGAAGACTGCATCTGACCACTCTCTGTTTATATCCCAATGCCTGTGCCACTGAATTTCCAGGTGATGGCTCAGCAGCAGGATCCTATTTAAATGCCTCATGACTGGTGGTCACAGCACTACCCTGACAGGGGCTGGCGCTGTGAGCCATTTAAATAGCTGCAGCAAATCCAAGTGACTGCCAGTCAATGCATTGGCAATAGGGCAGGAAGTCACGAGCACTTTGCTGTGTTTTTAATTCAAAGCCTCCACCCCAGATAACTCCAGGGGTTGGAGCCAGTCCTTGACCACATACCAAAATTCATTAAGCGGTCCCCCTGTGAAAATTATTGCCCACTCCTGATCTAGAGGGTGTAACGTGTCAAGATAAAATAATGAGATACACAAGAAAAAATTGTTAATAAGGTATCTTATAAGGAAGCTGTAAGTTGATTCTCAAAATATCAGGTGGAGAAGGAAGAGACAGTCAATACAGGAAAAGGAGAACTGCAGAAAAATCCTCATTCTACAAAGAATATGTTAAATACAGCAGAAAAAATAGGTGATATATTGATAGGTTTATTACATTCATGATAGAAGTGATAAATGATCCCGCACAAACAGGAAAAAAATGGAAAAATATGAAACCTATAGCAAGGGTAGTGGAAATATACATATGTTAGCTAGTTGTCAATGAACATATTCACAATGTTTTGAATGTTAATGGTGAAATATAATTAGTATGGAGATCACAGTCTTTTATAGGAAAGTGCACTGTCTGATGGTCAACACCTAAAAAAAAATATCCTTGAAATGGAAACTAAACAAGACATTATATGTATCCAAGAAACATGCTCGGATAAAAACCTTAAATTTAAATTTCCAGGGTATATTGTCTTCATGCAAGACCTAAAAGTATGAAGAGGAAAAATCATTTGCACTTTAATAATGTAAAGATTAATCTACATAGCAGTGGAGAACAAAGAATTAAACCCATAATATAATGCTGCTGAGATCCCAATGCCGAATAATTTGTAATATCTGTAACCTATGTGGGAAATTAAAAAACTCAGAGATACAAGAAATAGTGATGAATGCTAAAATACTATATATTGTATGTGGTGAACTAAATAGTCAAAATCAATAATGAGGAAGCAAGACAACTGATTAAAATGGTGCATACTTTGAAAAGTGAATTGATTAAAACAATTTAGTGATTTTAAATAATGGCATCCCAGCTAAATTTCATGCACCAGATGAAATTATTCTTAAACCTAGGAATTATAATAGCAGATATTGCAAGTAAATGCATCTGGGAAATGTTGCAGTAATGGAAAATTACCCACATTGAATTTTAAAATAGCTAACTGTGAGTTATTTACAAGTAAATGGACTAAATTTGTGACTAGACATTGTGGGAGTGTTGACAGAAAATTTCAATGATAATACAATAAAAAGATTAATAGCAACAGCTATTACCCATACCTAAGATACTAAAATACTCTAAAAATGAAAAACTCACTTTCATGGTGGAATGAGGAATGCAAATTGCAGCTAAAGAAAGTAACAAAGCCTATAAAAAGCAAATAAAAATACAGTGCATAGTGAAAATCTATTAAAGTGTAAAAGAAGCAAAACAATAGCAAACAGAATAAAAAAACTAAGAAAAAGAATTAAAGGAAATATTGCATTCAAATAAATAAGACATAAAGACATCAGAAATATGCAGACAAATTAGAAAAATGAATGGAATTGAAACTAAGAGTAGTCACACCTCAGGTCATATTGGAACTGACAACATAGATAGAAGTTCTGTTAACAAGAGAGCCCAACTTTTAGCAAAAGCCTTGAGGGTTGATGGATGATGAAAATCAAAGTGAAGTTTTCCACCAGATTATAAGACAATTCATGGAAGAGAGTCAGCATCTATTATATAGTTGCGATAAACACAAAGATATACTGAATGAATGATTTTTGCAGGAACCTGAGAAAGCTGTTTATATAAGCAAGAGTACATCCCCAGGTAGAGATATTATGTATTTTAATGAATGATTTCCCAAAAATAAATAAATGCTGAGGTAGCTGTCATTTGCTCGTAGGTGATTGTGGTCTAGGGCAGTATTTCTCACTTTGAGACCACTTTGAGAAACATGGTAACTGGCAGTGTGTTTATTTACTGGTTCTTCGGCCACAGAGCCTTGTGGCTCCCATTGGCTCTGATTTGCTGTTTGCAGCCAAGGGGAGCTGTGGGAAGTGGCGTGGGCTGGGCTGCCACTTCCTACCAACCACTTAGAGAAACACTGGTCTAGGGGTTTGCAGAGGGAATATTGAGGTGTCAGAAAAGAGAATCAACTGGTTGTAAGTCTACATTTGCGCTTTATCAACAAAACTTTTGATGCTTATCTCCCCTAGCCCTGAACAAAAAAGTGTTGTCATGGCAAGTGAAACTGCTTTCCTGCCAACAAATCAAAACCTCCTCATGGGGGCAGGTTAGCAAAAATGGCAACAAACAGCATTCATGCAATCTGATTTTCGTCTGGATACACTGAAAGGACAGGAGATACTTGATACGGGTTTTAATCAGGTTGCAACTTTATTATACACGTGTGGGTCTACTGGTGAGATTAAAAAGGACAGTGCAGGTCAATCAGTGTTACTTTAAATTATTACCTTGGGATCCACCAACCCCCTTTCATTTCCACCCAGGTCTCCCAGCCAACCCATGGCTTGGACCTTACCATCTATGACCCTCATAGGAAGGTTAAGGTAGGTAATGAGAATGAGGGGCATTGTCACTAAACGCTGCATAGTGTAGATATACCATGTTACAAAAGGTGTACAACTGGGAAAATTCATGGGTTTCAAGTTCTCCATTTCTAACATCAAAGGATTGATCTTTGCAAAAAGTAAAGTAACACAGGAATGTAAACTGTATATGTATGGAGAACAAATGGAACTAACTAAAAGGTATACATTATTGGGGTAATATTTGACATGAAATTGCTTTTTAAAAATTATATAAGCTATATGAATCTTAAATGTATAGGGAAGATTAACCTGCTTAAGTTGTGCTGGGACTAAATGGTAGGTGTGGATAAGAAAACATATGGTATACATAGCTTTAATCAAATCTGTTATTGACTTTGTCTGCCCCATAACAATCAGAACTTAGCACAGTCACTACAGATTGAGAGTCCTGCATTTATTATGACACATGCATGCATACTGCTGGTACCTTTTAGTGATGTGCCTGTTGCACTAGTGGACCTAACTTTCTGGGCCACAGTTAATGGAAACTGCAATGAGGAAAGTACAAAAAAAAAAAAGATGAGGATTACTGAGGAATTCAACAGGTGACCTATAGCAAAACCCTGTTAGAACTCCACATGCTCTTTAAGTTGAAGTGTGGGTGTAGGAACTGAAAGATGAGGAAAAGCTGAACAAAGTAAAAAATGTTAAGTCATGGGAAAATTAAATAGCAGTAGAGAGTGACATGTCCAAACATGAAATTATATTAATTTAATTAATTTAAGATTAAAAAAATTAATAGGTATAAAAAATGACATATTTCAATGAAAAGTTCAGTTGGTTTTGTAAAATATATACCAATAGGTTCAAAAAAAAAAGAAAAGAAAAAAAAACAGAAATAAGAAGATTAAGGGCTGTATATTGTATATCAAAATTGGGAATTAATACTTCTAAAAGTATAACCAGTTATGTAGCTTTCATAACAGCCAAACTAGCAGCAATAATGATAGCATTAAATTGGATCTGGGATGCATGCCCAGCAGTAGTGGTCATTTTTTGGATTCAATCTCAAGCCTTATGGCGATAAATAAGGATGTCTCAGTAGGTTGAAGTGATTTAATCAGTGAAATTATATTTTCTAATAACAGAGTTAGTGCAGATGGGGATTCATGTAGCATTAACTTGGATCCCAGCATATTGGAATAACAGGAAATGAAATGGCACGCAAAGCATCCAACAACTATGTTAAAAAGAGAGGGGGGAGGGAGATTGACATAGAAATACCCTTGAGCAAAGAGGAATTCAAAAGCACAGTGCAGAAAAATTTGAAAGAGTGATGTCAGGAAATGCTTATTAATGAAAACAGAGAAAGAAGAGTATTATGAATTGTACCCTGGAGTTGAGAAAAATGTCATACTTCAGGACATTGATAGGAGTAATAAAGTGCTATTGTTTAGAATACTACATGGCCATTGTGTCGTAAACAAAATATTTTTCAAATCAAAAGACACAAACATGTACTATTTGTACTGTGTAGGACAGAAGAAAGAATTGATCACCTTTCAGGGGTATACATGAGGGCTTTGATTAAGAAAGGGAAAGAAAATGTAATCAGGGAAATGGAGTATTATTAAAAAGGTGTTGTTACATTACCTGAATGACACAGTCCAGAGATCTTGCTCTTTAGATGGCAGCTATGCAGTAATTTTGCTCATTTTGTTGGTTTCTTAGCTTAAGTAAGCACCCAGACAGCCCCCTCTCGTTTGCCACGCATGTAGAGTAGCCAGGTTACATCGCTAGGGCCTGGTCTACACTTAGACCCTAGTCCGAAATACCCACCCCCCGCCAAAGTTCGCATTAGTTAGCAGAGTGTCCACACTACCAAGACCATTATTCCAGAATGAGGGGCCATGGAGTTCAAAGTCTGTACTCTTGCTTTTCCTGAGGAATAATGCTAATTCCGAACTTGTAAATCTGAAATAACATTATTGTGGACTCTCTGGTGCCACTAATTTGAATTTATTGGCCTCCAAGAGGCCTCCCAGCACTCTCCAGAATGCTTCCTGGGGCTCTGAGTCCGAGGTAGTGAGTCCACATTAACGGTGCCTGCCTCAGACTAATTTCAATGCTGCCCCATAGTGAGGACAAGGAACTTCAAATTTGTTAAATCGGGAGTCCAGGGGCATGTCTAGTCTACATCCCTCTTTCGAAAGGGGGATGTAAATTAGACAGATCGAAATTGCAAATGAAGCCAGGATTTGAATTTCCTGTGCTTCATTTGCATAATGGTGGCCGTGTGTTCTTTCGAAAATGGGCTTTTTGAAAGTGAAACCGCCATCTAGACCTTTTTCAAAAGGTGCTGTACTCCCCATTTTTTGGGGAGTCTAGACATGCCTCAGAAGTCAAATTAAGTCAGTTCAAAATAATGTCCTAGTGTGGACATGGCTTTGATGTTTGAATGTGAAATTGGGCTTTTTACATAGTAAGGTCCCTATTGTCACTTAAGGTTTCATAGGATTTGTCCCTACCAATGTTTAATTCTCCAGCAGAATCTCCTATCTGGAAATCCACTCACACATTGCAACCCCAAAATGGGATCCATTAAATTACAGCACGTGATGAGCACTTCTGCTGTACAGTGACACTACCAAGGCACAGCAGCAAAGCATCTGAGATATCAGTATTGGGTGAAATCAAGAAAATCAAGTAAGAACTGGGAGTAGTTATTTACACATAGTTTTGTAAACTTTGGGAGCAAAAAATGTGAAATATAAGATTTTAAATAAAGAGAATATTTGAAGTATATTATGCAAAATATACATCTGTTTATATGTTTAAATCCACTCTATTAACCTGAACAGTATATTTAGAAATTGTTATTTTGATCTTAATCTTTTCACAGATAAATAGAGAATCATTTACATCAATAACAGTCCCTCCTGGAATCCTAGGAGTAATGTTCCAAATTAGTAAATGTCCTAAAAGAATGGATAGTCCTTTTATTTGGAGGTTGATTATTCAAAAATAAAGGCAGGGGGTCCAAGGCAACCAAAATTTCAAGCAAAACAAGGTTGACACTAATCTTGTACAAGTGCCTAGTTCTCCCTTTTCAAGGCTTGGCAGCACTGCAGGGATAATGAGTTTACAGATGCTAGAACTGAATCCCTGGTATGGATACATTACTGAACATCTGAATTTAAGTGTTCATTCCTGACCACCAGAACTGTCTCTGTGTTTGTCCATTGGAGGTATGTGGGTCAGAGACTAGAAATTAATTTGATTTTAACAGTATTTGCTACTAATAAGACCACATATTTAAGCTAGGAAAGTCCGTGATTTTACACCTTTCAAGTTTCTTATTTAAGGGAAAGTGATGTCTACCACCAGACCAAAATTATTTGTGTGCACAAAATACAAGACATAAGAACATAAGAATGGCCATACTGGGTCAGACCAAAGGTCCATCCAGCCCAGTACCCTCTGTCGACAGTGGCCAATGCCAGATGTCCCAGAGGGAGTGAATCGAACAGCTAATGATCAAGTGATCTCTTGCCTGCCATCCATCTCCACCCTCTGACAAACAGAGGCTAGGACACCATTCCTTACTCAGACTAGCTAATAGTTATTTATGGCCTTAACCTCCATGAATTTATCTAGTTCTCTTTTAAACCATGTTACAGTCCTAGCCTTCACGACCTCCTCAGGCAAGGAGTTTCACAGATTGACTATGAGCCGTGTGAAGAAGAACTTCCTTTTATTTGTTTTAAACCTGCTGCCCATTAGTTTCATTTGGTGGCCCCTAGTTCTTATATTATGGGAACAAGTAAATAACTTTTCCTTATTCACTTTCTCCACACCACTCATGATTTTATAGACCTCTATCATATCCCCCCTTAGTCTCCTCTTTTCCAAGCTGAAAAGTCCCAGTCTCTTTAATCTCTCCTCATATGGGACCCGTTCCAAACCTCTAATCATTTTAGTTGCCCTTCTCTGCCTTTTCTAATGCCAGTATATCTTTTTTGAGGTGAGGAGACCACATCTGTATGCAGTATTCAAGATGTGGGCGTACCATGGATTTATATAAGGGCAATAAGATATTCTCCGTCTTATTCTCTATCCCTTTTTTAATGATTCCTAACATCCTGTTTGCTTTTTTGACTGCTGCTGTACACTGCGTGGACGTCTTCAGAGAGCTATCCACAATGACTCCAAGATCTCTTTCCTGATTAGTTGTAGCTAAATTAGCCCCCATCATATTATATGTATAGTTGGGGTTATTTTTTCCAAAGTGCATTACTTTACATTTATCCACATTAAATTTCATTTGCTATTTTATTGCCCAGTCACTTAGTTTGGTGAGATCTTTTTGAAGTTTTTCACAGTCTGCTTTGGTCTTAACTACCTTGAGCAGTTTAGTGTCGTCTGCAAACTTTCCTGTCTTTTAAATAGTTCTCAGTCCATGAAAGGATCTTCCCTCTTATCCCATGACAACTTAATTTATGTAACAGCCTTTGGTGAGGGACCTTGTCAAAGGCTTTCTGGAAATCTACGTACACTATGTCTACTGAATTCCCCCTTGTCCACATGTTTGTTGACCCCTTCAAAGAACTCTAATAGATTAGTAAGACATGATTTCCCTTTACAGAAACCATGTTGACTTTTGCCCAACAAATTATGTTCTTCTATGTGTCTGACAATTTTATTCTTTACTATTGTTTCAACTAATTTGACCAATACTGACGTTAGACTTACTGGTCTGTAATTGCCGGGGTAGCCTCCAGAGCCCTTTTTAAATACTGGCGTTACATTAGCTATCTTCCACTCACTGGGTACAGAAGCTGATTTAAAGGATAGGTTACAAACCATAGTTAATAGTTCCGCAATTTCACATTTGAGTTCTTTCAGAACTCTTGGGTGAATGCCATCTGGTCCTGGTGACTTGTTACTGTTAAGTTTATCAATTAATTCCAAAACCTCCTCTAATGACACTTCAATCTGTGACAAGTCCTCAGATTTGTCGCCAAAAAGGATGGGTCAGGTTTGGGAATCTCCCTAACATCCTCAGCCATGAAGACTGAAGCAAAGAATTCATTTAGTTTCTCCACAATGACTTTATCGTCTTTAAGTGCTCCTTTTGTATCTCGATCGTCCAGGGGTCCCACTGGTTGTTTAGCAGGCTTCCTGCTTCTGATGTACTTAAAAAACATTTTGTTATTACCTTTTGAGTTTTTGGCTAGCTGTTCTTCAAACTCCTTTTTGGCTTTTACATTTTTACACTTAATTTGGCAGTGTTTATGCTCCTTTCTATTTACAGCACTAGGATTTGAATACCACTTTTTAAAAGATGTCTTTTTATCTCTCACTGCTTCTTTTACATGGTTGTTAAGCCACGGTGGCTCTTTAGTTCTTCTACTATATTTTTTAATTTGGGGTATACATTTAAGTTGGGCCTCTATTATGGTGTCTTTGAAAAGTGTCCATTCAGCTTGCAGGGATTTTACTTTAGTCACTGTATCTTTTAATTCTGTTTAACTAAACTCCTCATTTTTGCATAGTTCCCCTTTTTGAAATTAAATGCCACAGTGTTGGGCTGCTGAGGTGTTCTTCCCACCAGTGTTGTTATATTATGGTCACTATTTCCAAGATGTCCCGTTACAGTTACCTCTTGGACCAGATCCTGCGCGCCACTCAGGACTAAATCAAGAATTGCCTCTCCCCTTGTGGGTTCCTGTACTAGCTGCTCCAAGAAGCAGTCGTTTAAGGTGTCAAGAAATTTTGTCTCTGCATCTCGTCCTCAGGTGACATGTACCCAGTCAGTATGGGGATAGTTGAAATCCCCCACTATTATTGAGTTCTTTATTTTGATAGCCTCTCTAATCTCCCTTAACATTTCATAGTCACTATTCCTGTCCTGGTCAGGTGGTCGATAATAGATCCCTAGTGTTATATTCTTATTAGAGCAGGGAATTACTATCCATAGTTATTCTATGGAACATGTTGATTCTATTAAGATTGTTACTTCATTTGATTCTAAATTTTCTTTCACATATAGTGTCACTCCCCCACCCGCATGACCTGTTCTGTCCTTCCGATATATTTTGTACCCCGGAATGATTGTGTCCCATTGATTGTCCTCACTCTACCAGGTTTCAATGATGCCTGTTATATCAGTATCCTCCTTTAACATGAGGCACTCTAGTTCACCTATCTTATATTTTTAGGCTTCTACCATTTGTGAACAAGCACCTTAAAAACTTGTCACTGTTTATTTGTCTTCCCTTTTCTGATGTGTCAGATTCTTTTTTATGTGAACGTTTTTCATCTGATCTGGCCTTTACTTTATCCTCTTCCATCCTCTCCTCCTGACTAAAACCTAGAGAATCTCTATGAATAGACTCTCCTCTAAAAGACATCTCTGTCTGATTCATGTGCTCCTCTGCACCAATCGGCTTTCCCCCCTCTCTTAGTTTAAAAACTGCTCTGTGACCTTCTTAATGTTAAGTGCCAGAAGTCTGGATCCACTTTGGTTTAGGTGGAGCCCATCCTTCCTGTATAGGCTCCCCCTATCCCAGAAGTTTCCCCAGTTCCTTATAAAGCGAAACCCCTCCTCCCTACACCATCGTCTCTTCCACGCATTGAGACTCTGAAGCTCTGCCACCTACCTGGCCTTGCGTGTGGAACTGGAAGCATTTCTGAGAATGCCACCATAGAGGTCCTTGTTGCCGGCAAGAGTAAGTCTGAGGTCCGATACTGGGTTCTCCAAGTACAAAGACATGCTACACAGGTATCTGTTAAACACAAGCAGTTTATTTCCTGACAGCTACCAGCTGTGCCCCTTAACTAAAAGAACAACATGATAGGAAAAGTGGCATTTCTTACATCCTTTCTGCTAACTGGGGAACCCATTTCGGCTGTGGATGAAGTGGGAGACTGTCTCAGCTTCCGAGGCGCCGGTACCCAAAGCCCATCGGTGAGGTCCAAATTGCTGTGCTCTGGTGCAGCTTTGAATACTCTGTCTCTACCTTGTTTGTGGCAGTTTGGAAATTTCCAGGGGTTACTCATTGCTTGTTATAGTATGGCTCAGTTGTATTGCTTGTCCTTTGACTTTGTTTACATGATCAGTGCATTTAGGTAAACAAGATTGTTATGCTCCAGCCCTTATCTACAATTCGTTCTTGCTACAATGGCATATGTTCCTAGAGGCTTGCTTCTGGCTTATCAGTAGTAGGAAAAGGGGGGGAATGCAGACCTCACCACCCCTATACTTTACACGTACAGAGTTCTTCCGCAACTGACCCCTCCAGTCCTAGATTTCAGTCTCTTTCCTAGCAGCCTAAATTTGGCCTCCAGGACATCTCTGCTACCCTTCCCTATGTCATTGGTACCATGTACCATAACCACTGGCTCCTCCCCAGCACTACACATAAGTCTATCTAGATGCCTCAAGAGATCCGCAACCTTCGCACCAGGCAGGCAAGTCACCATACGGTTCTCCCGGTCATCACAAACCCAGCTATCTACATTTCTAATGATCGAATTTCCCATTACTAACAACTGCCTTTTCCTACTGACTGGAACTCCCTCCCCTGGAGAGCTAACCTCAGTGCGAAAGGATACCCCAACATTTGGAAGGAGGGTCCCAACTATGGGAAGGTTTCCCTATGCTCCCGTTGACTGCTCTCCTTCCCTGAGCCTTTCATCCTCCTTAACAGCACAGGGGCTGTCTAACCGGAGGTGGGACAATTCTACAGTGTCCCAGAAAGCCTCATCTACATACCTCTCTGCCTTCCTGAGCTGCTCCAGTTCAGCCACTCTGGCCTCCAAAGACCGTACATAGTTTCTGAGGGCCAGGAGCTCCTTGCACTGAATGCACACATACGCCACCTGCCCATAGGGCAGGTAATCATACATGCTACACTGAGTGCAATAAACAGGATAGCCCCCACTCTGCTGCAGGGCTTCTGCCTGAATTCTCTCCTACAGCTACATAGGTTATTGATAGGGTTTCTAGTTAAATCAGGAAGTTTTGATTAAAACCTTTAAACTAAACTATAAAGACTGGCAAGTGTACCTTGGCCCCTTCCCACTCCCCTTCCCAACTCCCTCTCAAAACTCCCTCTTTGCTGCTCCTGTTCGCAAAGCCCCCTGGTTGCTGACTCACTGCTTTATAAAGCCCTGACCTTCCTGATATCCCCACCCCCTGACTAAGGCTCAGCCAATTAACAGAGGCTTCTAGATTTCAAACCTTTAGAAGCTCACAGCTTCCAACTGCTGGCCACGGCACATGCTCCTTCAAACAAAAAAACAAACCAAACAGACAAACATAAGCTCAGCACACAGCAAGTAACCCACAAACACACACTACAGACAGCCACTTACCTCAGGGGTCCTGTATTTGCTCCTCCTTTACCTGGAGAACTCCCTCTCAAAACTCTCTGTTTGCTGCTCCTGTTCACAGACATGTGTTTCTTATGCTGTCTTGCCTTTACCTCCAATTTATATCTTAGAGATGTGCAATACACCTACCAGTTTAGTAACATGATTCACTTGTAGCTTAGTGGTGGAACTGCTTTGCTGAGAATAGCCTCTGTATTACAGTTTAAAATTTCATCATTACAGGAATAAAAACTAAACAAGATAAACTTTTTTTTTTACTTCCCAATTTTTTTGTGTTCTTTTTTTTTTTTAATCCTTTCTCTCCCTATTTGGTGAAATAAAACACTGTCTGACTTCAGGTTGGATTTCCCTGGCGTGTGGGACTTAACTGGTCTGAAATGAAGGAGTTTGCCAGACTAGGGTAAGTCAATTCCAGCCCTTTGCTGACATGCTGTCCTGGGGTCCATCAACTGACCCAGAGGAGCTTCCCTGCTCCCAGGACACCAGCTCCATCCCCAGGGCACTGAAGGTGCCACAGTTGTTGGGTACTGCCACAGCTCCAGGGTGATAGGGCTCCACTGTCCCTTATCCCAGAGGAGCTGTGGCTCCATTCCCCAGGATAGACAGGGCTGCTGCAACTCCACTGACTCAGGCTGCTAGGGCTCCACTGTCCTGGAGACACTGGGGCAGCCATGGCTCTGCTCCCCTGGGCCACCAGAGCTGCTAGAGCTCCACTGTCTTGGGCCTGCTATGGTCAACCCAATGGCTGCCCGGCTCTCTGGTCCAGCAATACCCATGGTCCTTCCGGACCAGATGTTGCCAGAACAGCAAGAGAGTTTCAACCTGTACTACATATTATACTCTCCATATAGTCTAAACATATTGTCAACAACATATTCTGGAGAGTTTTCCTCGGAATACATCCTTATGTGGTTCTGTAGTGTGTGAGGGGAAAGGGGTGTGTGCAAATAATTATTTTTTCTAAAACTGTTCATAATCTTGTTGTTAGGATAATCCAAACTATTGTTAGTGTTTTCAATAAAAAAATAAAGTAGGCACAATAATAAAGGTGCCTTTTTAGTCATTATAAATTAGTATTTTATAGGAAAAATAATAGAGAATAATAGTATCCTGTTTCTGAAACTCTTTGTTATGTGGGGAATTTACATAATGTAATAACCTCTCTTAATCTTCCATTAAACTGGAAACAAAATTAAATATGATGAGCCCTTCAACTACTAATTTACTGGAGAGGTTTCTGAGTTCTCACAAAGCATTTATATATATATATATATATATATACACATATATATATATATATATATATATATATATACACTCACACACTCATTGAGACAGAGTAAGAGGAGTGGGCACCAGAAAATAAGTTTAATGGAAGCACGAGTATAATTTATTTAATAATAACATTTCTCTCCTGCAGTGGGTGTAGCAGGAATAAATACATTAAATTAGAGTGTTCAGATATCACAATAAGTATCTGAGTTAGATGGAATTAAATTATTGTAACAACATACAGTTTTTCAGTCTGTGCACCATAAAGTATAGGCATTTATTTGTACCAATGGAGCATTCCTCCATCGTGTTTTCTGCTTTTGGTCCCCTCTTCCAACAGGATCTGTAACCTTCCTTTTTCTTGTTTCTCAGCTTGACTGGGCTCCCTCCCACCTCCTATTTCCTTCTTGTAAGGGAGGCCCAGAAGCTCTTCTCTAAAGGCTAGATCATGAGTTTATGTTCCATCCTGAATGCTGGATATGCACCTTTTGTGTGCCTATGTTCCCTGTTTGTGGGTTCACCAACATAGGGACACCATGGGTACAGGGCCACAGGTGCAAAATCAAGGATGTGAGCACTCCCTGAGCACTTCCACCCACCTGCATGGATAGTGGACATCACAGCAGTGTGCAGCCTGTTTCCCTACCTCTGCTGCTACTTACGATGTGGGCACTGAGGGAGGAGGGTATTGATTATACAACTGTCTCATTAACTGGACACATTTTTTCTTCTCATCTTTTGGGTGTGGCCAGGAGCTCTTCTGAAAAATGTTCTGACAGCTTCCAATGAGATTTTCTCTGTCCCTTCTCTGTCTTTCGTTTTTATAAAAGTCTGAATCCCCAGTCCCAGTCTTGCATATGGGGTGGGGCAAGCAAAATTCCTTGTATAACAGCTTCTTTCTGCTGTGTTCCAGTGCTTATATGGGCTCTTTAAAACAAAGACCACTCCAGCTATATAATCCCCAAATGCCTTGTGCTTCACACAGTGCATAGTCAGCCTGTGGAACTCCTTGCCAGAGGAGGCTGTGAAGGCTAAAACTATAACAGCATTTAAAGAGAAGCTAGATAAATTCATGGAGGTTAGGTCCATAAAAGGTTATTAGCCAGGGGGTAGGAATGGTGTCCCTGGCCTCTGTTTGTCAGAGGCTGGAGATGGATGGCACGAGACAAATCTCTTGATCATTGTCTTCGGTCCACCCCCTCCGGGGCACTTGGTGCTGGCCACTGTTGGTAGACAGGCTACTGGGCTAGATGGACCTTTGGTCTAACCCAGTACGGCCATTCTTATGTTCTTATGTTCTTATTTGAAATCCATGAACATGCTACACTACGGGCTACACCTAACAAGGGTGTGTAGAGAGTGGGGAAATGTAAGGACAAAGTGATTTCAATTAACCTTGTTTTCTTCTACAAAAGAAAGAGATCTGAAGATTAAACATGTCAAGATCCCTAAATTGGTTTCTAGAAATGGGAAAAGGTTATGGGACTGCTTTCATATTTTTGGGAGCAAATTGTCTATCTCTGTGTATGGCTTTTATGGAAAACTCTGAAAGAAATCAATAGAAAATATTATCTTTACTATAGGTTTATTTAACGTTCCTGTAAACATTCAGGGTATGTCTAGACTACATGCCTCTGGCGACAGAAGCATGTAAATTAGGCTACCCAGCATAGGAAAATGAAGCGGCGATTTAAATAATCGCCACTTCATTTAAATTAAAATGGCTGCCGTGCTGAGCCGATCAGCTGTTTGTCGGCTCAGCACGCTAGTCTGGACACTCCGCGGTCGACATCAAAAGCATTTGTCGATCACCCCGGGAAACCTCATCCCACGAGGCACACTGGGTTGGTCGACAAATGCCTTTGATGTCAACCGCGGAGCGTCCAGACTAGCGCGCTGAGCTGACAAACAGCTGATCAGCTCAGCCCGGCAGCCATTTTAATTTAAATGAAGCGGCGATTATTTAAATCGCTGCTTCATTTTCCTATGCCGGGTAGCCTAATCTACATGCCTCTGTTGCCAGAGGCATGTAGTCTAGACATACCCTCATAGACTGTTATAGCCATATTATGCAATTTTACAAGATGGTTCAAAAAAACTATAGAAAAGATATCAGGATATAGCTCTCTGTCAAATATTTAGCAATTTGCTAAGTGATTTCTATAGAATCTTATTAGTCTGATCCTTATTCAACTATGTAGAACTTTTTTCTTATGGATGAAGAGCAGAAATTAAAATACTAAGGAATTAAAACAAAAATCTTAAATTCTGTGAACAATTAAAACCAAGTACCATGTTTGTTTGCACACATTAAACAAGATCCCAGTGCAACAGAGCATTAAAAAAATTAAGAATATGCTTAAGGTACCTTAAAGTCAATGGTACTTGAGCATGTGTCAAACATTAAGCATATGCTAAATTAGTATAATGAAGAGGATGAGCTGCTAAATTGGGGTCCCGGCAAGCAGGATATCCTGCACTGTTTAGATTTTGCAGTGAAAGAAAAGATTGAAAATTAAATGCCCTTTATGTCAGACAGAAATAATACAGGCAAAAATTGGCAATATGAGACATTATGTTATGTATATTTTGCCACCCTTTGCTGCTGTATCTTCTGTATTTGTTCTGTAAATAAATGGTGAAGTACATTCTTCAAGATTGCCAATCCATACCTTTCATGAGTACTACATTCATCTAATGTATTTTCTGTTGAATGAAATCAAAATGCTTGTTGCTATTTTGGAAGGACCTGAACTCTGGCAAGCCCTGAAAAAAATATAATTGCCATTAATTCTAATAAAAGTTCTTGCAAGATCAAGCCCTACTTTTGAAAATCAAGGGTTAGGGGGTTTAATGTTAAATGTTGTTTTGTATCTGCTTTTTAATTTATCTTGCATCACTGATTTTTTAAAAATATCTTAATTAGAATTATAACTAGTTATTAAATCAAAGTTCAATAAGTGGCATATGTTTTTATTTCCCATGAATAAAGATTTTTTTTCAGAAATTTCATATTATTTGGGGGAGAATAAGCTAATGCTTTTTTCTAAAATTTTAATTGAGCAAGATGGATTTAATTATACTTAATTGATCATAATAGAAGTTATTAACGGCTTAATAATAGCAATTAGTTTGATGTTAAATGTTGTTTTATACACTCTTTGAGATAACAGCTTAATTAGATTATTATACAATTTTTGACACAAATCACATCATAAATCTTTTAAAATTTATGCCACCAATAGAGAAGTTTAGAACTGAAAATGTAGGATACTCACAGGAACAAATACATGGTGTTTCATTCTGCTCCTGTTCAGAATCTTCAACTATAAGAAATGAATCATTTTGAATAATTTTCCATCATTGCTACAAAACTTTACTTTGAATCTCAAAGGATTCTTTCTTCCATTCCCTCAGAATGACTGAACATTCTGTATTTTAGTTCCTATAAAAGTCTTTATCATCACGGGAAGGAGAGTATAAAATAAAAAGTCACACCTTAATGAAATGTGATGGGTCACGCTTGCCCAGCATCAAGCTTTTGTTCAAAAGCAGCACCTTTTTTTGGGGGGGGGGGGAATGTCAAGATATTTGATTATGACGCAGACAGTTGATGTGGCCACAGAAGTTACGAGCATGAAAGTGGCATTCAAAAGAACATGGAAGGGACAGAGAATTCACAGGGATTAGGCATAAGCTGTAGCGTTAAGATACATATCACAACTTTCCCAATGTTTCAATACTTTGGGGACAATCTTTCTTCTTCATGTACTGGCCCTATAGGTGTTCCACTTCAGGTACACTTGCTCCCTGTACCTTTGGTCAGAGGTTTTTGGTATCAGTACCCATGCAGCTTACATATACACCCCACATATCTTCACTAAAGGAGCAGATGGAGCTGCATAGGTATACTGCCCTCACTCCTTCTCAACTGTCCTTGTCCTGAGACAGTCTGCAATGTGTGCCTATTTTCTATTTAGCAGTAAGGTAGATAGGTAGCTTATAGTTTCTTTCTTGCTTTCTTGGGGTACGTCTAGATTACATCCCTCTTTCGACAGCAGGATGTAAATTACGTACTAATTTCAAAAGTACAATAAAAAATAAAAGCATTATTTCAAAAGTAAAACCACGGTCTAGACTTCAGAAAAGCTTTCCCTTTTCGAAAGAACCATGTCTAGACCACGGTTTTACTTTTGAAATAGTGCTTTTTCAAAAGAGCACCATTACGTGATTATGCAAATGAAGCATGGGAAATTCGACTCCTGGCTTCATTTGCAATTTTGAACTGCCTAATTTACATCCCTCTGTCTAAAGAGGGATGTAATTGAGACACAGTCTTGCTTTCTTTTCTCCTTTCTCCTGTCTTTCCCCCCAAATATTAAAAGTGTCTTTAGATTCTTAGATATAATTAGTTTAGAACTTCTTCTTGGGGTTGTCTCTTCTGTTATTTTTCCTTGGGAATGCCAGATAGTCCAGGATTCAAGACGTGACAGACCTTCTAATGCCTCTGCTGTTTGTGTTATACCTTGAAAAATTTGTAAATTCTTCATGGGAGAGCCTAAAAAAAAGGAAGATCAAGGTTAAACTTGTAATAATGGAGCAAACCTTAAGTCCAGCTTCAGATCCAGCAACAGAGGAACCTCCCTCCACGTATAGACCTATCAGTATCACCAATGATCCATCCACATCAAGATTTCAGTCACTGGAGACCACTGGAGAGACAGGTAAAACCATGGCAACCAAATACTTCTGTGTCACTGAAATCCTTATCTGCATGAGACTAAACAGGAGGTGGGGGGAGTAAATCTTGGTCAAAAGTATCTTAGTCACTGACACACAAATGGTCTAAGGAGACCTCAGGTCCCACGGGGAGTTCCATGAAGGCTCCAGTTTTACAAAGGCAAAGCAGAAACTCAGTCTAAGACATGCTTGGTATTGAATTTGGGTACACAGACACAGAGTGGTGGAGACATGGGTAAAAAGACTCATAAGCCCATCCAGGAAAAACAACAAAGAAAACAACTGTACCAAAGTTTAGTTAACCTTATGCAATACTGAAGAAGTCAAAACCAATGAGTTCACAGACCAAAACTCAGAAGCCATCCTTCACAGACTATCTCTAAGATTGGTCTTTGTAACTGTCAGTACCACAAGATTGAAAGAAACCTAAGGACTTGATAGACTTTTTGGAGTCAGAGTCTCCCCTATTAAGTGCCCAGAGATTGTCAGCATCTTGGTCACGAAGCTACGTATCATGTAAGGCATGTCTACACAGCAGTGTTATTTCAGAATAACTGATGTTATTCTGAAATAAAATAGTCTGCATCTATACTACAAGCAATTATTTTGACATAATGTCAACATAATGTCAACCTGGCGGACTTCTTACTCCAACTCCTGCTCACCATGCAGGATGTTCCAGCCCTGCATAGACCAGAGGACCTGCACTGAAGCCAGGTATGGAAACTCTGGCAAGGTGAGCAGTTCCTCTAAGCCATAGTCTAATTGTGGGCCTGGCGGGCCAGGCCATTCTGCAGCTTCCTTCAGGTCCAGCTCCCAGCTTGGAAGTGCCGGGAAGGCTTCTGGTTCTTCTCACAGCTGGGGGCTGTCTGGCCTCTCAGGCTGGCCTTTTATCATTCTGGTCCTGCCTCCTGACTTCCGGTTAGGTGATGTGCAGGGTCTGGGTGCTGCCCACCAGGGCTCTCAGAAGGGCTCTTCCTCCTCTGGGTCAGTGGGCAGCCACTCCACCCCACTACATCCACCCAATTAAGACAAGATTCCTACAAGCTTTGTCAACTATCTCCCCAAAAACTCTGCTATGAGGTGGGACCCGAATCTCATACATAATGTCTTTATAAAGCATTCATTTGTACTCCATGCTCATTATTAGATTTATATATGATGACAATTTAAGCATTACACTCTGGTGTCTGATGCAAGATCAAATGCTGATGCGGGCAACACAATTTACTCTTCCGTATTGAATTCTGGTCTAAAACTCTCACTCAGGAAAATACTGCTTGGAAGTCACTTGATGTGGACACTACTTGAAGGTGAAAGAGAGGTTATTTGCCTTTGGCAGTCATTAGAGTTCTTCAAGATGCATGTAACACTATGGGTGCTCCACTGCCTGCCCTCCTTCCTCTCTGCTTTGGAGACACCTTTATGGCATTTGGTGGTGGAGAAGGAACTGAGCACAGTTCACCCATCCAGCCCCATGTAGCCTAAGTGTGGAGCATGAGGATGTGTGGAGTGAATGGGTACCACTATGAAATACTTCTGGTAATGGGCACCAGCATGCTCATAATGGAACATTCTCAGAGGGATATAGCTTGAAGAACTCCAGTTACTGTACAAGGTGAGTAATCAAGCCTTACTTTCACCTTTTATAGAAAAGATGCCTGCTTTGAAATTCAAATCTGGATCTGAGGTTTGCCAATATTCAGGAGTGTTTGAAACCAAGGTTCCATTTGTATCTGACTTTCCTGCAAATTTAGGCCTAATATTATCTAAATTCATTGAAATGCGGGGTCTTTTCCTTGATTTTATTTTTTTTATTTATTTTTCAAGTGCCATAAATATTCAGTGTAGTAGGACATCAGTTATTAGAAACTGCTTTCTTTGCCTGTGTCTTCACGGACAAGGTCTGCTCCCAGACAAATGCACTAGGCAATGCAGTATGGGATGGAGGTAGATAGCCCTTGGTGGGGAAAGAACAAGTTAGGAACGATTTAGAAAAGCTAACCATACACAAGGGAGATTAGAGAGGCTACCAAAATAAAAAACTCTATAATAATGGGGGATTTCAATTATCCCCATATTGACTGGGTACATGTCACCTCAGGAAGAGATGCAGAGATAAAATTTCTCAGTGGCTTAAATGACTGCTTCTTGGAGCAGCTGGCACAGGAACCCACAAGGGGAGAGGCAATTCTCGGTTTAGTCCTGAGTGGAGTGCAGGATCAGGTCCAGGAGGGTAACTATTACAGGACTGTTTGGAAATAGTGACCATAATATAATAACATTTAACATTCCTGTGGTGGGAAGAACACCTCAGCAGTCCAGCACTCTGGCATTTAATTTAAAAAAGAGGAATTACACAAAAATGAGGAGGTTAGTTAAACAGAAATTAAAAGGCACAGTGACGAGAGTCAAATCCCTGCAAGCTGCATGGAAACTTTTTAAAGACACCATAATAGAGGGCCAACTTAAATGTATACCCCAAATTAAAAAACATAGTAAAAGACCTAAAAAAGAGTCAACGTGGCTTAACCACCATGTAAAAGAAGCAGTGAGGGACAAAAAGGCATCTTTCAAGAAATGGAAGTCCAATCCCAGTGAGATAAATAGAAAGGAACATAAACACTGTCAAATTAAGTGTAAAAATGTATTAAGAAAAGCAAAAAAAAAAAAGATTTTGAGGAACAGCTAGCCAAAAACTCAAAAAACAATAGAAAAATGTTTTTTAAGTACATTAGAAGCAGGAAGCCTGCTAAAAAAACAGTGGGTCCCTTACACAATCGAGATACACAAGGAGCAATCAAGGATGACAAAGCCATTGTGGAGAAGCTAAATGATTTCTTTGCATCAGTCTTCACGGCTCAGGCTGTTGGGGAGATTCCCAAACCTGTACCATCCTTTGTGGGAGATGAATCTGAGGAACTGTCCTGGATTGAAGTGTCATTAGAGGAGGTTTTAGAACAAATAGAAAAACGTAACATTAACAAATCACCGGGACCGGATACCATACACCAAAGGGTTCTAAAAGAACTCAAATGGGAAATCACAGAACTGTTAACTGTGGTTTGTAATCTATCCTTTAAATTGGATTCCATACCTATTGACTGGAAGATAGCTAACGTGACACCAATATTTAAAAAGGGCTCCAGAGGTGATCCTGGCAATTACAGACTGGTAAGTCCAATGTTAGTACCGGGCAAATTAGTCGAAACAATAGTTAAGAATAAAATTGTTAGGCACACAGAAGAACATGGTTTCTGAAAAGGGAAATCATGTCTTACTAATATATTAGAGTTCTTTGAAAGGGTTAACAAACATGCGGACAAGGGGGATCCAGTAGATATAGTATACTTAGATTTTCAGAAATCCTTTGACAAAGTCCCTCACCAAAGGCTCTTGTGTAAATTACTTTGTCATGGGATAAGAGGGAAGGTCCTTTCATGGATTGAGAACAGGTTAAAAGACAGGAAACAAAGGGTAGGAATAAATGGTAAATTTTCAGAATGGAGAGGGGTAACTAGTGGTGTCCCCCAAGGGTGAGTCCTAGGACCAATCCTATTCAATTTATTCATAAATGATCTAGAGAAAGGGGCAAGCAGTGAAGTAAAGTAGTAAAGTTTGCGGATTATACTAAACTTTTCCAGATAGTCAAGACAGAAGCAGACTGTGAAGAACTTCAAAAAGATCTCACAAAACTAAGTGATTGGGCAACAAAATGGCAAATGAAGTTTAATGTGGATAAGTGTAAAGTGATGCACGTTGGAAAAAATAACCCCAACTATACATATAGTATGATGGGAGCTAATTTGGCTATGACAAATCAGGAAAGAGATCTTGGAGTTATCGTGGATAGTTCCCTGAAAACGTCCACACAGTGTGCTGTGGCGGTCAAAAAGGCAAATAGAATGTTAGGAATTATTAAGAAAGGGATAGAAAATAAGACACAGAATATCTTACTTCCCCTGTATAAAACTATGGTATAGAATCATAGAATACTAGGACAAAAAGGGACCTCAAGAGGTCATCGAGTCCAGTCCCCTGCCCTCATGGCAGGACCAAATACTGTCTAGACCATCCCTGGTAGACATTTATCTAACCTCCTCTTAAATATCTCCAGAGATGGAGATTCCACAACCTCCCTGGGCAATTTATTCCAGTGTTTGACTACCCTGACAGTTAGGAACTTTTTCCTAATGTCCAACCTAAACCTCCCTTGTTGCAGTTTAAGCCCATTGCTTCTTGTTCTATCCTCAGAGGCCAAGATGAACAAGTTTTCTCCCTCCTCCTTATGACACCCTTTTAGATACCTGAAAACTGCTATCATGTCCCCCCTCAATCTTCTCTTTTCCAAACTAAACAAACCCAATTCTTTCAGCCTTCCTTCATAGGTCATGTTCTCTAGACCTTTCATCATTCTTGTTGCTCTTCTCTGGACCTCTCCAATTTCTCCACATCCTTCTTGAAATGCGGTGCCCAGAACTGGACACAATACTCCAACTGAGACCTAACTAGCGCAGAGTAGAGAGGAAGAATGACTTCTCGTGTCTTGCTCACAACACACCTGTTAATGCATCCCAGAATCATGTTTGCTTTCTTTGCAACAGCATCACACTGCTGACTCATATTCAGCTTGTGGTCCACCATAACTCCTAAATCCCTTTCTGCCGTACTCCTTCCTAGACAGTCGCTTCCATTCTGTATGTGTGAAACTGATTGTTCCTTCCTAAGTGGAGCACTTTGCATTTGTCTTTATTAAACTTCATCCTGTTTACCTCAGACCATTTCGAATTATGACCCTATCGTCCACAACAGTTGTAATCCCACCCAGCTTGGTATCATCTGCAAACTTAATAAGCGTACTTTCTATGCCAATATCTAAATAGTTGATGAAGATATTGAAGAGAGCCGGTCCCAAAACAGACCCCTGTGGAACCCCACTTGTTATACCTTTCCAGCAGGATTGAGAACCATTAATAACTACTCTCTGAGTATGGTTATCCAGCCAGTTATGCACCCACCTTATAGTAGCCCCATCTAAGTTGTATTTGCCTAGTTTATTGATAAGAATATCATGCGAGACCGTATCAAACGCCTTACTAAAGTCTAGGTATACCACATCCACTGCTTCTCCCTTATCCACAAAGCTCATTATCCTATCAAAGAAAGCTATCAGATTGGTTTGACATGATTTGTTCTTTACAAATCCATGCTGGCTGTTCCCTATTACCTTGCCACCTTCCAGGTGTTTACAGATGATTTCCTTAATTACCTCCTCCATTATCTTCCCTGGCACAGAAGTTAAACTAACTGGTCTGTAATTTCCTGGGTTGTTGTTATTTCCCTTTTTATAAATGGGCACTATATTTGCCCTTTTGCAGTCTTCTAGAATCTCTCCTGTCTCCCATGATTTTCCAAAGATGATAGCTAGAGGCTCAGATACCTCCTCTATCAGCTCCTTGAGTATTCTAGGATGCATTTCATCAGGCCCTGGTGACTTGCAGGCATCTAACTTTTCTAGGTGATTTTTAACTTGTTCTTTTTTTATTTTATCTTCTAAACCTATCCCCTTCCCACTAGCATTCACTATGTTAGGCATTCCTTCAGACTTCTCGGTGAAGACCGAAACAAAGAAGTCATTAAGCATCTCTGCCATTTCCAAGTTTCCTGTTACTGTTTCTCCCTCCTCACTGACCAGTGGGCCTACCCTGTCCTTGGTCTTCCTCTTGCTTCTAATGTATTTATAAAAAGTCTTCTTGTTTCCCTTTATTCCCATAGCTAGATTGAGCTCATGTTGTGCCTTTGCCTTTCTAATCTTGCCCCTGCATTCCTGTGTTGTTTGCCAATATTCTTCCTTTGTAATTTGTCCTAGTTTCCATTTTTTATAGGACTCCTTTTTTATTTTAGATCATGCAAGATCTCGTGGTTAAGCCCAGGCAGTCTTTTGCCATATTTTCTATCTTTCCGACACAGCGGAATAGCTTCCTTTTGGGCCCTTAACAATGTCCCTTTGAAAAACTGCCAACTCTCCTCACTGTTTTTCCCCTCAGTCTTGATTCCCATGGAACCTTACCTATCAGCTCTCTGAGCTTACCAAAATCTGCCTTCCTGAAATCCATTGTCTCTTTTTTGCTGTACTAGAGTACTGTGTACAGATGTGGTCTACTCATCTCAAAAAAGATATTTTGGCCTCGGAAAGGGTTCAGAAAAGGGCAACTAAAATGATTAGGGGTTTGGAACAGGTCCCATATGAAGAGAGGCTAAAGCAACTGGGACTTTTCAGTTTGGAAAAGAAGAGACTGAGGAGGGATATGATAGAGGTATATAAAATCATGAGTGGTGTGAAGAGGGTGAATAAAGAAAAGTTATTCATTAGTTCCCATAATATAAGGACTAGAGGACACCAAATGAAATTAATGGGTAGCAGGTTTAAAACTAATAAGCGAAAGTTCTTCTTCGCACAGTGCATAGTCAACCTGTGGAACTCCTTGCCAGAGGAGGTTGTGAAGGCTAGAAGTATAACAGAGTTTAAAAAGAAGCTAGATAAATTCATGGGGGTTAGGTCCATAAAAGTCTATTAGCCAGGGGGTAGGAATGGTGTCCCTAGCCTCTGTTTGTCAGAGGCTGGAGATGGATGGTACGAGACCAATTGCTTGATCATTGTCTTCGGTCCACCCCCTCTGGGGCACTTGGTGCTGGCCACTGTTGGCAGACAGGCTACTGGGCTAGATGGACCTTTGGTCTGACCCAGTATGGCCATTCTTATGTTTTTATGTTCTTAATCCATGGGCCTGGATTTAATGCATCCGAGGGTACTGAGGGAGTTGGCAAATGTCATTGTGGAGCCTTTGGCCATTATCTTTGAAAACTCGTGAAGATCAGGAGAGATCCTGGATGATTGGAAAAAGGCAAATGTAGTGCCCATCTTTAAAAAAGGGAAGAAGGACAATCCAGGGAACTACAGACCGGTCAGCCTTACCTCAGTCCCCAGAAAAATCATGGAGGGGATTCACGAAGGGCAAGTCATGCCTGACCAATCTGATTAGCTTCTATGATGAGGGAACTGGCTCTGTGGATGTGGGAAAGTCAGTGGATGTGATATACCTTGACTTTAGCAAAGCTTTTGATATTGTCTCCCACAATATTCTTGCCAGCAAGTTAAGGGAATATGGATTGGATAAATTGACTGTAAGCTGGTTAGACTGCTGGGCCCAACGGGTAGTGATCAACGGCTCAATGTCAGGTTGGCGGTCGGTTTCTAGCAGAGTGCCCCAAGGATCTGTTCCAGGACCGGTTTTGTCCAGCATCTGTATTAGTGACCTGGATGAGGGAATGGATTGCACCCTCAGCAAGTTTGCAGATGACACTGAGCTAGGGGGAGAGGTAGATACAGTGGAGGGCAGGGATAGGGTCCAGAGTGACCTGGACATATTAGAGGATTGGGCCAAAAGAAATCTGATGAGGTTCAACAAGGACAAGTGTAGAGTCCTGCACTTGGGAAGGGAGAATCCTAAGCATTGTTACAGGCTGGGGACTGAATGGCTAAGTAGCAGTTCTGCATAAAAGAACCTGGGGATTACAATGGATGAGAAGCTGGATATGGGTCAACAGTGTGCCCTTGTAGCCAAGAGGGCTAATGGCATATTAGGGTGCATTAGGAGGATTATTGCCAACAGATCCAGAGAAGTGATTATTCCCCTTTATTCAGCTCTGGTGAGGCCACATCTGGAGTATTGTGTCCAGTTCTGGGCCCCCCACTATAGGAAGGATGTGGACGCGTTGGAGAGGGTCCAGCGGAGGGTGACCAAAATAATTAAGGGGCTGGAGCTCATGACCTATGAGGAGAGACTGAGGGATATGCGTTTGTTTCGTCTGCAGAAGAGAAGAGTGAGGGGGGATTTGATAGCAGCCTTCAACTTTCTCAAGGGAGGTTTCAAAGAGGACGGAGAAAGGTTGTTCACAATAGTGATGGATGGCAGAACAAGGAGCAATGGTCTCAAGTTACAGTGGGGGAGGTCTAGGTTGGATATTAGGAAAAAATATTTCATTAGGAGGGTGGTGAAGCACTGGAATTGGTTACATAGGGAGGTGGTGGAATCTCCATCCCTAGAGGTTTCTAAGTCTCGGCTTGACAAAGCCCTGTCTGTGTTGATTTAGTTGGGATTGGTCCTGCTTGGGCAGGGGACTGGACTTGATGGCTTCCTGAGGACTCTTCCAGCTCTATGATTCTGTGATTCAATGAAATATTCTTAGATGCTGCTTATAACATAATTAAAGATGTTGTTGATTAAAAATAAGTATGGATTTTAAAATGACTGTCTCTTTCTTACTGTAATCCATACTGATATATAATCATAGTTGGATATACCTGTTGCAACTCTTATAAACTATTCTTGCGTCTTAATTTTCCAAATTAAAAATTTCATATTTTATAGTCAACGAGGAGATGGTTTATAATAATGAGATTGAAAGTGAAATTGTTGGAGACAAGTTAAGTTTCAGTCTTCTTCTTGGATCAGTGATTTTCATTTCATTCAGGAAGACAAGATACCAGAAAGAATCCTGTTTCCCAACCTTATTGACATTTAATAAGTCTAGAAAAATGAAATATGTTTGCTTTATTACTTTTTACCATCTTGCCACAGCCTAATGCATGCTATTTATTCATCACTAATAAATGTCAAGAAATATGGGGACACCACATGCAAGGATTTGGAATTCATGCAAATGTTATTGTCATGTTAAAGAACCTTTATCCTTGTGGTATATCAAATAGTTGTCTGACCTTTCCATCCTTCCAACAGGAATGGCTTTGAGCAATGGATTTAATTCTAGATAGATGTAACTCATCTTTGAGGTTGTAATTAATAGGTCAGTATTTAATGATTACATTTATGCAAGCACAAATTATGAATCTGAACAATTACTGTTAGGCTGGGCTAAGGCACAATTTCCAGTAGCTTAACCACCAGAAGTATTTTCTGCATATTTCTTCCTTTATAATTATGCAAAACTCCTCAACTTCTCCCTTGACCTTTAAAGCACCCTATGTGCTGATTGTATAAAAAGTATTTTAAATGCTTCATGGAAAATTTGCACAGTTCATGTACTATCAGGCAATTGTATCAGCAAATGCAAAACAATAATGTTTTAGGGTTGTTAGTCTCATTTGGTCAGTCCATCTTAGATTCAGTCAAGCATAATCAAAAGGTACATGGCTGACACTAACAAGCAGCATAAGGTGAAACAAGCACAAGATGTTGAATTGCAACAGCTTGGTCTCTGAACAAAAAGTACTATGCAAGTTTCAAAATATGATGTTATTTGCATATACAAAACCAAAATCTTTCCTTCCATAAATATATTGGTGATTGGCACACAAGTGCATGTATAGGCTATTATGAGACAATTGGCTGTGCATGTCATTTACAATGTTAATACTAGTATACGTAAGTACATGATACTAATTCTAGAGATTACTACCAAAAATGTGTGAAGAAAGAAATATAGCTTAGTAATTTTCATAAACAAGTTATGTAGGCAATTTCCATTCCTTCAGCACAGCTGTAGATGAAAAAAAACCAAATAAATTAGATTTCATATATTAGAGCAAAAATGCTTTGTCATACCGGGCTTAAACCTAATATAAATGCTCGAATTTGACAAGAGAGACAAGATAGGTGAAGTAATATATTTTATTAGACCAACTTCTGCTGGTGAGAGAGGCAAGCTTTCAAGCTACACAGAGCAACCCAGTCACTTGGAACTGTTAGCAAAAATGTCTTAGTGGATAAGCAAGAAACACTGCCAGCAGACTCTGTACTGTGCAATTGACCAGTGTGTTCTGTGGAACTGTACTGTGTATCCCTTGTGCATGTGTCTGTGCAAAATCTTTATGGAATCTGAGTAGGCATCATGGGAAGGGGGCAGGCTTAGGAGGCATCATGGGAAGGGGGCAGGATTAGGAGGCATAATGGGAAGGGGAAGGGCTGGGGAGGAGCACGGGGCGGGGCACCTGTCAAAATTGTATGGCGATGAAAGCTATCGAGGTATTAACTACTAATCTGCAAAAAATCTTCTTTCACTGAATAGCTTTGACTAAATTTTTTCCTGCCCCTTGTCCCTAACTTTAGCTAATGATGCTTCGAATATTTGATGAAAAGAGTCTGAAAAGAAAATATATGAGATGACAAAAAATATATAGCACACTTTTCCTTTCAACCTCTAAAGAAGTGAGTTCAGGACTAAACTGAAAACATCATCCTGAGTTCTATTTGAATATTTTAATGGGTAATTACATAATCTGTAATCTTGTTAGCACTAGGATTGTCAAACACAATTAATACAGATATGATCTTCAACAAAAAAAATGTGCTGCCGTATTCATTTCCCCATAGATCTAGAGCAGGAGGAACAAGCTATATGATTCTTATAACTTACTGTTTCTAAATCCAAAATAATTACTCTATAATAAAAATAAAATTTTCATAAGAAATAAGTGTAGCCTTTTTGTACCTTTACAATGCTAAAGAAGACATTTGGAGACTCAGTCCAATAAGTATTCTACCAATTTGTATCAAAGAACTATAACTGGAACCCATATACTGAGGTAGATGGCACAAATCCTGTCAAAATAATTAAACCTTTTCATTCTTTTACAACAAAAATATGAGATCATTTCAAATGTCATATTTTGACTATTCAGTACAAGCTTCAATTGTATTACACTAAAATAATAGGAAAAGCCCCCTACATTCCATGGAAATGTCTTAAATAATAATTTAATTGAAGATGACATCCTTTCCACAGTTTAAAAAAAAACATTTCATAGAATTGAACAAAGAATGATTATCTAATTCTACTTTACAAGTTGGCTTTATGGATAACACAAACAACCCAGGCAGGACATCATTTTGTGTTAAACCTGGGACCTTATTATTTTCATCCTGATACTTTTATATACTTTAATAGTGTGGGGAAAGTATTTTTCTTGTGGAAGTATTTAGAATGTAGTCCCTTCTATTTTAAATGCAATAAGTGTCTCAATGCACACAACTGGCATGATTAAGGAATTCATGAAAGTGATACAAACACAGTTATGCAGAAAATAAACATACGCCTATGTCTACACATGTTGCTCCTGTAGGTCTGCTTTTGCTCCCATTGAAATAATTGACAAAGTAAGACAGTTCTTGGAGAATTCAACAGTGTATATCTATGATGGGAGAAGAAAGAAAATTTTTAGACCAGCTTTCATGATCTATGTGTCACCAACCAAGTATGTTGCGGATAGCTCTGTGTTACCCAAGATTAAGTGAATTGATCTATTTATCTATAATATCCTAGTTAAATTTCAGAGGCAACCTCTGCTTTTGATTTTGTTCATTTGCTGCATACTTTTAGGTCACAGCTACAGGAAGATCCTTGAATCATATTAATAAGACAACTGGCCAGACTTTTAGTGTTTTGGTTTGGCTCTTAAACAGAACTCTGACTTCCTGCTATGCAGACAAAAGGATGGGCAGAATGAATTTCTAAAGTGAGAAGGTCATTGCCTCAGTTTTTTATTTCTCCATTGTGCTTCCTTTTATAAAGGCAGAATGTTTACTGCTGGTTGGTGAAAAGAACAAAAATTACTGTTCTATTATTAAAAGAAAGAAGGAAACTAAGTATTTACATGGAAGTTGGTACCAAATGCTGCACTGATATAGGCTATGCCTACACTATGGGGGTTTTTTGGGAAACCAGAGGTATCCCGGAAAAACTCTGCCACATCCAGGGAACATGTCTGCTCTTCCGCTTTGTAGTGTAGACAGGCCAAATTTCAGAAAAGCTTCCTCTGAAAAAACTATCGGAAAGAGGTAAGCAAATTGCGGGTGCAATTTGCGTATCTTTTTCCGATAGATCCCTGTAGTGTAGACATAGACATACTGATATACTCTGCAATCACATTAAATCCAGCAATTGCCCAATCTGCAGTTTTGATACATGAGAATAATGTTTGTGTAAGTACATATAACAGAATTGGGCATAATATCATTAAAAGAAACCTATTTTTGTCGGCTTTCGATTCCCTGCCCTTATATACATGCATCCCAGGAAATATTGTTCAAAACATAGTGTAGAGAGATAATCACTTCTTATACATACACATAAAACCTAGTTGTTACTGTTTTAAAAAAATCTGATTTATTATCCATTAGGAGGTGGTGCCGCCTGCTCACTTCACTCTGCTCCCCAACTCCCTGTCTGTGGGCAGGTAGCCCCAGCTTCCCTCACAGCTGCCACTGAGCTCCTTGGCCCGGCTCTCTCCCTTCAGCTGCCAGGGGGTTGGGCTGGACTGAGGCTGGCCTACCTCTCTCCATTTGGCCAGTGGGATGTTGGGCCAGGCCAAGGCCGTGACTCAGCTGGCTCTCTCCTTTAGTGGCCAAGGCTGTGGCTAGCCCGTCTCTCTCCCTCCAGCCGCCGTGGGGTGAATAGGGGAGGGCTGAGGCTGTGGCTTGCCTGGCTTCTTCCCTCCAGCTGCCAGGGAGTTGGGCTGGGCCGGGCCGAGGCAGACCTGGCTCTCTCCCTCTGACCACGGTGGGATGAGGTGGGGTGGGGTGGGCCAGGCCAAGGCCTTGGGTGGCCCACTTCTCTCCCTCTGGCTGCCAGGGCGTTGGGCTGGATTGAAGCCATGACTGGCCTGGTTCTTCCCCGTCAGCTACCAGGGGATTTCACTGGGCCAAGGCTGGCTTGGCTCCCTCCCTCTGGCTGTTGGGGAGTTGGACCAAGCCAAGGCCACGGCTGGCTTGTCTGTCTCCCTCTGGCCACCTGGCCATTGGGACAGGCCAAGGCCATTGCTGATCTGCCTCTCTTCCTTTGGCTGCCAGGGGATTGGGCTGGTTCGAGGCCACAGCTGGCACAGTTCGCTCCCTCCAGCCACTGGGGAGTTGGGCCTGACTGAGGCCACGGCTCGCTTGGCTTCCTCCCTCCAGCCGTTTGGGGGCAGCAGCGTCGAGGCCTGCAGTGGGGGGCAGTGTCCCCCAATCCTGGCCTTCCCCTGTAGTGGGCATCTCCTGTGGCCCCCCTTCCTCCCCGCCACAGGCCTTGCTGCCACCCCTACCCCTCTGCATGGCCAGAGCAGCACAATTTATAACTCCATTAGCTGCCACGTTGTGGGTGGCTGCCAGAGGTACAGCCAGCCCCAACTCAGCAACAGCAGCCTACCTTCAGTGCTGGTGTGCTGCTCGGGAGCCAGAGGTTGCTGATCCCTGCTGGGTTAGCAGCGGGGGAGGAAGGAGGAAGGGAGAAGGTGGGGTGGCTGGGGGATAGCTGGGGGATGCAGAGTGATATGATTACATACATACATACCTTATTTTTGCAGTGGAACTCCAGGAGACTGCATTGTTCCCTGTAATAGCTTGTTTGTTAGTGACTCATTTCTGTCAAAAAGGAGGCCCTATTTTCCCAATCTAAAACCAAATACTGTAGTAAAAACATACTTTTAGAGTGGTAAATTATTCATAAAAAGTATATTTAAAAAATGTTGGTGTCACTACTGCCAGGTTCTGACTCAAAAGAATTGTGCACTTATTTCTTGAAGTGAAAGATATATATCTACATGTATAAAGATTAACTTCAGTTGGTTTCCTCTACACCTTACTTCCACTCTGGCCAAATATACAATTGAGTTTTACAATACAACTTCATTTTTATGAAGCTCAAACCCTCAAGTTTATAGCTTGTTGATGAAAAGGATTATATTATGTTTATTGCCTTTAATGTAGAAAGTGCTATTCCTTTGAATTAGTAATAGCCCAATTAATTTGTCAGTTGGGCAGGAATGTGATTTACAATATGGTTGTAAAATGCTGCATTTCTAAATTTATACAGGCAAGACATGATACCATGTGATGCTGAACTATCAGTCCTGGGGACTTCTACAAAGATAAGCATGCCTACCAATCTCTGGTCCAGTTCAGTTTGGCTTAAGACAGGTCCTGTATTTATAGGTGGTTTGCCTCATCGCTATGCAACAAAACAGGTATATTATCTTTCTTTTTAATTATTCTTTTCTTTTTCAAGGAAGAGTGTACTATATTATCATGTGAAGAGTAATTCTAAGCATATACAGAACGTGGGTTCAACCCTACTTTTGCAGTGGAACTCCAGGAGACTTCATTGTTCCCTGCAATAGCTTGTTTGTTACTGACTCATTTCTGTCAAAAAGGAGGCCCTATTTTCCCAATCTAAAACCAAACACTGTTTTAAAAACATACTTTTAGAGTGGTAAATTATTCATAAAAAGTATATTTAAGAAATGTTGGTGTCACTACTGCCAGGTTCTGACTCAAAATAATTGTGCACTTATTTCTTGAAGTGAAAGATGTTATCCCTGTCATTTTGTTTTCTGAGTGAATTCACAGGAAACACTGGATAAGTGTCATTAATTTTAACTGTGAGCAAATGAACAGTTTTCATAGTGTTTACACTAATTTAACTTTTGTGTTCAACGTAAATACCATTCATCACTCAACATTCATTCTATTGGAGTGTTTAATCTGATAACTATACATCAAATTGCATTTGAGAGAGCAATATGTCTTTAACAAATCATAAAATTATAGAAGCACAGAATATTAAAACTGGAAGGGACCTTGAGAGATCATCAAGTCCAGTCCCCTGCCCTCACAGCAGGACCAAGCATCAGCTAGATCATCCCTGATAGATTTCTATCCAACTTGCTCTTAAATATGTCCAGTGATGGACATAACACAGCCTCCCTTCGCAATTTATTCCAGCGTTTAATCACCAGCAGCAGTTAGGAAGTTTTTCCCGATTTCCAACCTAAACCTCCTTTGCTGCAATTTAAGCCCATTGCTTCTTGTCCTATTATCAGAGGCCAAGGAAAAAAGTTTTTCAACCTCCTCCTTGTAACACCCTTTTAGATACTTGAAAACTGCTATCATGTCCCCTCCCAGTCTTCTCTTTTCTAAATTAAACAAGCCCAATTCTTTCAGTCTTCCCTCATAGCTCATGTTTTCAAGTCCTTTTTTAAAATTTTTGTTGCTCTTCTCTGGACCTTCTTCAATTTCTCCACCATATCTTTCTTGAAATGTGGTGCCTAGAACTGGACACAATATTCAAATTAAGACCTTATCAGCACAGAGTAGAGCAGAAGAATGACTTCTTTTTTCTTGCTCACAAAATTCCTGTTAATCCATCTCAGAATCATGTTTGCTTTTTTTGCAACAGTGTCACAATGTTGACTCATATTTAGCTTGTAGTCCACTATGACCCCAAACAAACAAAAGGAAGTTTTTCTTCACAGAGCACACGGTTGGCCTTTGGAATTCCTTGCCAGAGGAGGTTATGAAAACCAGGACTTTAACAGGGTTCAAGAAAGAGCTAGATAAATTCATGGAGGTTAGGTCCATCAGTGGCTATTAGACAGGATGGGTAGGAATGGTGTCCCTAGCCTTTGTCAGAGGCTGGGAATGTGTGATGGGAGAGGGATTGCTTGAAGATTCCCCTGTTCCATTCACTCCCTCTGGGGCATATGGTATTGGCCACTGCTGAAGGACAGGATGGTGGTCTAGATGGACCTTTGGTCTGACCCAGTATGGCCATTCTTATGTTCTTATATTCTTAATAAAAAGTAAAATAAATAAGAGAGACTAAAAAAGCTCAGTCAATTTAGTTTACACCCTCCCCCCAAAAAAGGTAGAAGAAAAGTTCTGAAATGGAGAACTCTGTAAATAAGCAAATATAGGCATAACAAGATTAAGTGACTGGCAGCTGAAGTCCGATAAAAAAAAATTAGAAATAAGGAATATTTCTAAGGGCATGTCTAGACTGCCCGTGGCTTTCGAAAGAAGGCATACAAATTTGGCGCAAATTTGCATATCTTCTTCTGATCCCGTTTTCGGAAGAGTTTTTTCGAAAACAAAAAGCAGTCTAGATGAGGTTCTTTTGGAAAAAAAAAACCCTTTTTTTGAAACAACCCTGTACACCTCATTTTTTTTTAGGAAGAAGGGTTCTTTCGAAAAAGGGATTTTTTTTTAAAGAATCCCATCTAAACTGCTTTTAAAAAAAAACTGTTCTGAAAATGGGATCAGAAGAAGATATGCAAATTCTCGCCGAATTTGCATATCTTCTTTCGAAAGCCATGGGCAGTCTCGATGTGCCCTAACTGTGAAAACAATTAAACATTGACCAAATTTACCATTGGCTATGGCGGATTTTCCATTACTTGAAGTCTTAAATCTTTCTAAAAGAAATGCTCTAGTTCATCATGTTATTATGGACTAGATGAAAGAATTACTGGGGAAAATTGTATAGCCTGTGTTACACAGAAGATCAGACTAGATGATCACAAAAGGCCCCTCTGGCCATAAACTCTATTAAGTTATTAATGTCCCAGACCACTGAGATATCATATAAAAAACCTTGACTTTCCTAGTAAAGATGGGACTTACACTTTCTATCTATGAGTAACAAGAAATTCTCAGGTTATCAGGGGTTGTAAGACACTATTTTACACAGTAAGATATTAAAATCTACTACCCAGAATGTAAATGGAGCTGCTTGGAAAAAGCTGTCAATGATGCTTTAAGTTTTTAAGCGAGGTGAGTAAAAATATTATACCACATAGACACTTTTTTGTGCCTTTTTTTCAAGACTTCATCTTACAAAAGCCCTTTTTTATTGAAATTTTAATACAGATTAACTATTGCATCATTATTGTCTGAAAGATGTGAAAGAAATTGTGTTATACTAATTTAAAAATACAGGCAGGCTTCCACCCTAGTCAAGTACACAACACAAATTAGTTTACAGTACTTTAAATATAGTTCAGTGCTGGAATTAAGGTATTAAAATATCCACTTTTCAGGAATCAAAATGTGTTACTGTTAACCTTCAAAGTACATTACAACTTCTATTTACCCTTCTAATAAAGCTATTAATTGAACTAATTCTCAGTGATAACAAGTATCACGTGCTGACAATTATCCAGAGCAATAGTTGGGTCAATGCTACTGTGTGTTTCCTACTTGAAACACAGCTGCAATTTGTCATCAGTGTAGGGTGAATCAGACTCTCATTACTTTAATCGACTCTGCTTTCTTGGTTATGCCAAATGAGGGTAAAGATAATGTGAAGTGTGGAGGGGAGACAGTTGATGTACAAAAAGAGAACTGAAGAACTGAGCATATCTAGCAAGGTTTGAATGATTTAACTTCTTAGCTTCTTGCTTTATATAAAGTCTCAAAGGGGTAGTCGTGATAATCTGTAACTTCATAAACTATGAGTAGTTCTGTGGCACCTTAGGCTATGTCTACACTAGATAATTATTTCAAAACAATTTATTTCAAAATAATGACTATCAAAATAACTCTTTCCAAGTATCATGTCCACAGTACAGAGAAGTCTCGAAATTAGTTCAAGGCAGGCTCCCTTAATGTGGGTGTGCTACCTTGTCTTAGAGCTCCAGGAAGCATTGGGGAGTAATTACTATGAAAGACTCTAGGGAGTAAGTAGTTATTTTGAAATAGCAGCAGTGGAGCATCCACACTACCATTATTTCAAAATAACTATTTCAAAGTAAAGTGTTATTCCTCATGGAAATCAGGAGTTATTTTTTTCAAAATAACCAGCCCCTTATTTCAAAATAATGGGCTTGGTAGTGTGGACTCAATGACCTCCTGAGGTCTCTTCCATCCCTATGATTCTATGTTCCACTTGTTATTTCAAAATAAGGGTATAGATCAGGGCTTAGAGACTAATAAAAATACATATAGTATCATGAGCTTCTGTGGGTAAAATCCACTTCCTCAGCTGAGCTGGAGTAGCTTTGGTGGGATATGTGACTAACAAACTTAAGGTTAATAAATTGGAAGATGGGCAGCTTAGCAAGAGTGAAAATTATAGTAAATACCAGAAAATTACAGTAAACAGGATGATTTCAAAATAAGGGTATAGATCAGGGCTTAGAGACTAATAAAAATACATATAGTATCATGAGCTTCTGTGGGTAAAATCCACTTCCTCAGCTGAGCTGGAGTAGCTTTGGTGGGATATGTGACTAACAAACTTAAGGTTAATAAATTGGAAGATGGGCAGCTTAGCAAGAGTGAAAATTATAGTAAATACCAGAAAATTACAGTAAACAGGATGATTTCAAAATAAGGGTATAGATCAGGGCTTAGAGACTAATAAAAATACATATAGTATCATGAGCTTCTGTGGGTAAAATCCACTTCCTCAGCTGAGCTGGAGTAGCTTTGGTGGGATATGTGACTAACAAACTTAAGGTTAATAAATTGGAAGATGGGCAGCTTAGCAAGAGTGAAAATTATAGTAAATACCAGAAAATTACAGTAAATACTATATAGTAAATATGGAGAGGTGAAAGAAGACTTGAGAACATAAGTAGGTGTTGAATCCTATGGTTTAGTAAGATTGTAGTCTTACATTTTGGGATTATTTCTCACAAACTGGCAAATGTTATACTGTTCTCGCTCCCTCTTATGCTGCCTCTACTAAACTTAATTCTTATGCTAATACAGGAACATATAGCTGAGGTGCCAGAGAAAAAGCAAAGCAGGAATCTTATCAATAGTTGACTCAAAGGGCCTCATCTTGCAGCCCTTGCTTAGACAAAAGCCCCTTCATTTCAGTGCAATATTTTTCATGAACAAGGAATGTAGGACCCAGTGCTTGTTTAGAAAATCTGTAATACAGGTGGGACTTCCCTGGTCCAGCACCATTGGGACCTGACCAGTCCTGAATGAGAGACTTTGCCGGACCAGGGATGGTCTCCTGCCACCAGCCCTGAGCCTCATCGCCTGCCACTGGCAGGCTGCCCCATCAAGCACCCTGCCTGGCCCTCTTCTTTATCCCCAACCTAGTTGGCAGCCTTGGGGCTGTGGCCCCAGCCCCACCCTCCAGTGGACTGCTGCAGGGCTCCAGCCAGCCCTGCACTCTAGCAGGCTGCCATGGTGCCATGTCCCCACACTTCTGGGAGGTGCCAAGAAACTCTGGCCCCATGCCAGCCCATTCCGCCAAGGACTCCAGCCTGGCCCCATACTGCTGCGAGGCTCCATCCCCGGTCCCACACTTTCCCCAGCTGGGCGGCTGACCCTGTTCCTCCTGCCCTTAGGCTCCCAGGCTGTCTGGTCCAGAAGCATCTCTGGTCCTGCCAGATGAGGGATGTTGCTGAACCAGAGTGTGCCGGTTTTCAGAGGTACACCCAGTATATATTTTAGATTTGTCATGCCTTGCAAAAAAGGTAAACAATTTATGGTTTAAATACTTTTATCTGTATATTAGATTTTTCAGCTGCTTGTGAAGGATGTTTTATGATGGTTACAAAAATCAGCTGGGAAATGAAAACAAAACTGCACCTAGAAAAATGATGTTTTGAATCATAAATTGAAATTAATAATGTGTTATTTCTGAAATTTCAAGACATGTTTTGGTGTAATCACCTCCATGCAATCTTAAGTATCTTTAATAGTTTAGCATGTTGTGATCAATTGCAGAGAATGCAAGATCAGGACATTCAAAGGAGATTAAATGTTGTTGTCAAATACTCACCCTAACCGTTGATTGCAGTAATAGTGTTACTGGTGCGGTTATAATTGCTGCCGTGATTTATGTTTCTGGGTTCAGTGTTATTACTGAACCAAAGATTTTAACCGTCATTACTTCAGATTCCTTCTCTCCATAAAAACATAGTGTTATTAAACATCATAAGCACCACGACATAAAGCTTTCATAAGAAAGGACAATTTAGGTGCCAGAAGAGCAACTTTCCAAACAAAATGAGAAGGAGAAAAGATAAAATGAGAAATGTACAAGGAAGTACTAGGGAAATGTTGTTATCCCATGTTACAGATGGGAAAGTCATTTATAGCCTGTCTCTGTTTCTCCAAGACAACAGAGAGTGATAGTGTCATAGCAAAGATGAGAACTCAAGCATTTCTGGTTCTTAATCTTTTGGTCAGACCACTAGATCATACTGTAGTATAGGTGTCTATATCTGTGCATGACTTACAGTATGGATATGTTTTAACAGTGAAGGAAGTATACTGTGATATCACAAATATATGTTGCTGTACAACTACCCATGTATTTTAAGAGAATTTCACTACATTGCCTTATCGCCATTTAAAAATATTCTCTTAAGCATATTCCCTTATGCCAGATTCTTAAAATGTACAGGACCTTCTTCTTTCTGTATGGTTTTACTCTTTAACTTCACTGATTTCAGTGGGGTAAAGACAAAATAAAACTAAGGGAATGGAGTGTGAAATCAGGCTCTTAATTCAGAAACATCTTGGGCCACATCTGCCATGCAGCATGTCTATTTGTGGTGCTTCAGTGATACATAGTACTTATAATCCTCCTTTGCCATGCTCAAGTGGCATAAAGCAACTGGACAGTGCTGCTGAATCTAGCACATTCTGTGCATACCATTTCACCATATAGCATTCCACTTCACTGATGAACCTCCACATGAAGCTATGCCAGTTTATACCTGTTGCGGATCTTTCCCATAATTCTTTATGACATTAATTTGTATTTACATAGTGCCTTTCATTTGAGGCTCTCAAGGCACTTTATCAACAAAGCTTTTATCATCTTTGTGAGTTGCATTATGCCCATTGTACTAAGGAGGAAAATAAGAAGCAGAGAGGTGAAATGTCTTTCCAAGGTCATGTGCTTTATTAGTGACAGAGCTAGAATACAATCCAGAATTTCTAATGCTCTGACATTTGAGTCCCATGCTCTCAATCTATTCCAGGAAGCAAATTTACTTAAATGTTACAGTTATATACACGCATTCTCTTTATTCTTTTACTAAAATTCCAACTTCTAAAGGTTTCTTTCTACATAAATGTCTGTAATCCCATGTACATAACATTAGTGTTTCTTTCACAACTGACATTGAGATTAATTTGATTATTAATAAAGCCTAGTGTGTATAAATCAAGATAACTCCATCTTATACATTTTTCCTCTTACCTTTCAAGTAGTAAAACTTCAGATGTTTATCTCTTTATAAAAATTTGTGAGAGGGATAAATTTGTTAGACTTTCAATTTCAAATTATAATTTACTAATTCTCCCCTGAGTCTGTGATACATCGAGCAAAGATGAAAGGGAAGAGGAGGAAATAGAAAGAATTATTAGGGATTTGATCTGTTGCTGAAAGTTTGGATTTGTTAAAAATAATCTGAGTCAGTGACTTGTGCTTGCACAGTTATATTTAAAATTCATTACCAAATATATAAATGGTATGATTCCTAAAAATAAGATGAAGTACAGCATCCAATCACAATGAATGATAAAGTTTTGAGCACTTTTCTAAAAAGCTGTCTGCCAAGAGCAGAGGCAAATAAAGATTTACTGGGGCCCTGAATAAAAAGAACTTTTGTGCTCCCCACATCCCTTGTCATTGGGTGACACATGCTGCTCTTCTTTTCCCTGCTCCCTGAGGAGGAAAAAGAAGAGCAGGAGGCAGGGCCACAGTTCCTCCACCAGAGGCCCCCCCACTTCTCCCCCCCACCCAGACTCTGGCACTTCTGCAAGGGTCCCCAGATTAGCAGGGGTCCCTGGCTACGAGCCCCACGAGCCTATGTGTTGTCACTGGCCTAGATAAAGTTTAATCTTAACTTTATGACATTTCTGCCATCCCTAAACATTATGTTCAGACTAAGAGCAAGATGATAAAGCTGTTGTCTTGTTGCACACCCTCCAGCTCTCTTTCAAGTTAATGGTAAATCTTCCACTGACTTTCAGGTAATCAGATAGCTTATTAGAGCTGCAAGGATTGTGTTTAATTCTCCAACAGGTTAATTCTCTTTTTCATTAGCCCAAGTTTTAAATCGCTGTTAATTGTGAACATTTGCCTATGAACCTTGTTTAATTTTTCTTAGTGTTGCAGATCTGCTGTGAAGCGGAGAATTCCTTGCGAAACTTAGTATATGAAAAATGATTTTCTCTTCCATTAACAAGCCTATCTAGTGAATAGGTTATATTTTTTAGCTCCATTTCTGCAGGGAGAAGAGACTAGATATTGATTTATTTCATTATATATTTTAATAAATAATATTTATGTCTGCCACAGTCCTGTTGTGTGTTATTCAAAGAACACCAGAGCCCTGGCTCCCTGGTTCTTAACAGAAATGTTGATATGTTTGTAATTTCACCTTGCTCCAATACAGCTTGGTCCTTGGTATTGGATCTCATCTTACAGGCAAAATCCAACTTTCTCATTGTTTCTGTTTGGGATATTTTTGTTACAAAGTGACCAAAAAATGCCCAACAACCAACACACTTTGGAGGGAATGGTAATCAGCTTCTCAATAACTAGAATGTCATCATGATATTGGCATAGTCTAACTTAATCCTATGGATGTGGACCTAAATGCATGATACTCATAACGCCTCATAGCTGATTCTGGAGGTATGAGTAGCAAAGCTTTTCTATTAAGATCATCTCACTTTACAGCACAAGGCCACCTTATTTAGATTTTTACCCTCTAACACCTGAGGCTGTGATTTTTTCAGATCTCATGAACGAAGCTGCAGTAGGAAGCATTCTCAGGAATATGGTTGGAAGAAGTGTTCTTGGCATTTACCATACCAGGTTTCTGATTTTTTTCTCTGATTTTGAAGAGACTTTTTATCATTTTCTTTCCTTTATTAAGCCTTTCTGGCTATGTAATATCTAATAATTTTAGCTAAACAACTAATTTATGAGAATCAATAGAGTCCTGATATTGCAGCCAAAGAAATCAAGTACCATGGGCCTTGAAAAAATAATTTCATACTTAAAAATCTGTTTCTTCTTCTTTCAGTAATTTCACAAAAGACTAAACTAATGAGCTGATAATAACAACTGTCTACACCAGTTAAATAAATAAAAGTCAAATCCAGAGAGTTTAGTGTGGTCTTCAGTTCTGTGTAACTTTATTTCTTTCAGTCCATGTTATTTTATTATTTCATCTGTTATTTTCAGAAATTAAAGAGGCAAATTACTGAATAATTTTCAACTGATTATACGCTTTTAATGTCTAAAAACGGTGTGAGGCACTTACTGATGACTCTCCAGGATCCTGTTCAGTGGAGTTATCTCCATTTCTCAGTGTTGGCTATGATCCTCCACCCATTGGTTTTGGATATGCATTGGCTTGTGCCCTAGATAATCATCTATATCTGTGTAAAATGTTGGCAAAATATTGACTTTGTTATTTTTTACACCCACTTTGCATGTGCAATAAATTTCTAAAGAAAGTGCAAAGCACGGGAGAATCAGACTTCTAAAGGTAAGGGTAGAACTCAAATTGACTTCAGTGGTGTAGGATCAGCCTCATAAGAGAAGTATGGGGCAGATCATAGGGTTACAGTCCCTGCTGTGTCTTTGATATGCAGCACAGAACTCACAGCCTAGTAGAAAGAAGGGCTAAGATGTTTTTTGCTCTCCAGTCAACTCTGGGAGCCTAAATTACAGCATCTTTTCAAAGTTGCCCCAATTCTGCAGCCTCCCTTCTGATATAATTCTCTTATGCCAGCACACTACATATGCCAGGATTTCTGAGATGGTCCTCAGAGGGCAGCTCTGCTGCTTTCTTCTATATTACCTGAACACAAGAAACCTTCCCTCTTCCAAAATTAGTGGCTTGATGCCATCTGGCCCTTTTACCCGTTATAAAGGGATTGATGTGTTGATGAGAATCTCATCTATACAGACATAACTACTATATATTTGAGAGAATTTATCTAAGGCTACGTCTAAACTATGATCCTTTTGCGGAAGAGCAAATGCAAATGGAGTGCTCATTTGTATATGTTGCACTCTCATTTGCATTTCCTTTTCCTTTCCCTTTTGTGCAAGAGGTTTTTGCACAAAAAAGCGCTGTGTAGACGGCGCCTTTTTGCGCAAAAACCCCCTTTTGCTCAAGAGCCATTCTTCCTCATTTTGGATTGGTATGGATTGGTATTACCCGTTGTTGGGATTTTGTGGTTCCCAAGCAAAGGAGTCAGATGCTGGGCAGAATCAAGGGTCTTCAATACTTCAATTCAATTCAATTCAGCAAGACTTTATTCAGTGTGCACAAAGGGAGAGCCCCTGGTACAAAAATCAGCCAGAGCCCCTTGAGCAAGGAGCCCTTCCCCTTGCTATTTTATAGCACATGGTAATTACATAACACAAACCTCTAAACCAATCAGATTTAACTTTTCCATATATGGATTTGTTTGTCACATGCTTGTACTTCTCCACTCTACATGTTGAGCTCACCCCTCTCCCCTTGGCCTTTTCTAGACTGTTCCTAGGGTGGTGAGCCACAGCATGCTTCTTTATGCATACATACCTTTTAAAACACATTTTGTTTAAAATGAACACAAGCATACCCTTCACCATATGAATGGAACATAGCTCTCTATTCAAACAACCTCATTTTAAAGTATTTTTCTCAGGCATAGATAGAAGATGTATTCAAATTATGTGTCTTTCTCTCTGTCCCCTCTTCTCTCCTTCTTTGGTCTATAATATTCTTATCTCCCTTTTCCACTTTTAGAAAAGTCATTAATAGACTGGGAATCTTAGCTTATTGAGTTTACTGACCCTGAACCAAAATAGGAGTGATACTAAGGTCCATATCTTTTTTTCTGAGGGCCTGGCTTTGTAAATACACTTATGTTACTGGCAAAATCAGTATGCTTTGCTGCAGTGGGAATGCACATTTGCTTTTATTTTGCATTCGTACCACCATAGCAATTTAACAGGGGTTTCAGCTTCTTTTTCTTGATCCAATTAGCAGTTATGCTTTGGTGTAGGTATTTGCCATTATACACATATCAACTCTGTACCTTACTGTGAAGACTGCTGGGCTTATTGCTGCTGTAGCGCTAGTATATGGGGCCAGCGCAGAATTAAATTCCTTCCTGGGCCCATCAGTCTTTAAGGTGAAGTTGACTGAAGTCATCAAAAAAGGTGATACGTAATCGCTCACGGATAGTATGTTTTCTTAACAGTTGTGGTGCACAAGGAAAGGTACAGAAATCCCATTAACATTATTGTGTCAAGAGCAAAATAATGTAATGCATTCTTGATATTAAATATGGCAGTGATCCACAGGAGTTAATTGATTACTGGGAGTGAGACTGAAAAATGTAAATAATTTAATCTGATTAGACAGTGCTGGATGCCGCCTTCGTTATATGTGTTGTAAAGTGACAGGCAGCATGGTACACTGTGGGATGCTATGCTATCCCGCTCAGCTCTTGCAGAAAGGAACACTTGAGTGCTTTGAGGAGAACAAAGCCTCCAGCAAACCATGCAGCAAGAGTTGGCTAGGAACAGCCATGTTCAATCAGAAAGTTAAAAACAGTGACTTGCATTGCAAAATCCTGGGAAGGCAGCAAAATGGAGGGATTAGCCAGAGTCAGTCAGTCACCTTTGTCCTATTTGCGTAATGGGATGGGAGTCTTGTGCCATTCTGACAAGTTTCTGTTGTGAGAGGTCTAGTTGATATTTCAAGAAGACTTTTAACTTGTTTAACCTCCCCGCCCCCTCCCCCCTCCACACATGCATATGTTTGCAAGGAGGAAATCAAGCTGTTGAAACTTTCAAACTCTGAGTTCAAGTTAAAAAAGAAAAAAAAGATTTCTGAATCCCCTGCTGTGCATAAATGATGATGATTGCCCCTGTCCAAATGTAATCTTTTCAACCCTGGTTTTATTGCAGTATTTTCCTCAACAGGATTTTAATTGCTTCATACTTTACAGTGCATGAACTCATGGTTGTATGATCTGGATGCTTGAAGCCAACTGAACTTTGCCCTCAGTAAATGCATAGGATGAGACAAAACCAGCACTGAGACTTACTCTGTCTTATTCACTTGGGATGAAATGTTTTAAAAGGAAAGGAAAAGTCATCTGTGGCAGAGTAAATAAATAGTCCACTCAGTGACCTTAACAAGGAAATTAAATTCAGATTTCCTTTTGTTACTATGGAAGAAATGGGTTTTTATAACTCTGTTGCCTATAGAGGGAAATAAGGGAAGGCAGCATAGTTAAAAAGAAAGACATACTAGATTGGCATAAAGTTCAAATGGCACCTGAGGGCCATACTCAGGAATAATTCCTACATCTCTGTAAGGAATGTTCATATAAGAAAAAAATACTCGCCCATCTAACTTACTGCAAACTCATATGTTTCACCTCTGTGACAATATATAAAAGGAGAGAATACTGCCAAATCTGCATAGTGTCTAAGAGGAGGCTAGCTATGTTGCACAGCATTTAAGGGAATATTTAACCAGTACTAGTACAATTGGGCACAATCTGAAATCCATATTTGGATGAGACAGATGCATGAAAGTACACCAGAAATTCTATGGACTATATGTGGCTATCCATTCTACCTCTGTCTGGCTTCCCACATAAGATTTTGTCTACAATGGCAAATCAGGAAACTGTAATTTATTTACCCGGTTATAGCTTCATTGGTCATGTAGTGTGGGACTGAGATATTTTTACTGTTATGTTACATAAACTGATTGGGGTTCACGGTGTAGGGCTAAAATAGCAGCACAGATGTTCCTGTTTAAGTATGGAGCTTGGGCTGTGAAACCCGGCGAGACAGGAGGGTCATAGAGCTGAAGCTTAGCCCTGTAGTGCAAGCCTCACAAGCTCAAGACCTGGTTTCTGAGACTCAGTGCTGTGTGGTTTATTTATTTTTGCAGTGTAGACATACCGGCTGTGTCTATACTGGCGCGATCTTGCGCCAGAGCTATGCAAATGAGGCTCTGCGTGGAATATCACCGAGCCTCATTTGCATAACTAATGAGCTGCCATTTTTGCGGAAGAGGCTCTTGCGCAAGACGGAGCTGTCTACACTGCCCCTTCTTGTGCAAGAAAAACCCTCTTGCGCAAAGCCGTTATGCCTGAAAATAATCAGCATAACGGCTTTGCGCAAGAGGGTTTTTCTTGCACAAGAAGGGGCAGTGTAGACAGCTCTGTCTTGCGCAAGAGCCTCTTCCGCAAAAATGGTGGCTCATTAGTTATGCAAATGAGGCTCCGCAATATTCCACGCTGAGCCTCATTTGCATAGCTCTGGTGCAAGATCGCGCCAGTATAGACACAGCCACTCTGTCTCTAGCCCATGGTATATTTAATGATGTGTACAAAGTGGAACTGCTTCAGTGGAAGAAACTAAGAAAGCCCCACTTCTGAATATCCCCTAGCTCAATGGTTTCCAGCATTCTCCTGACCTAAAAGGTGGGGAGCCCTTATTCAAATCCCTTCTCCCATCAGGCAGAGGGGAGAATTGAACTGGGGCGTCCCAGATGGGTAATGTACTCATACTCTCATATGAGTACCTTAGCTAGGCTAAACATTACAAAGGTAGTGGCTGCTACTGAGCATGCATAGTGGATTGGACTCTACCAATCTTAGCCAGGTTTCAGAATTTCTCTGGTGCTTAGGTATAATAGGTGTCTGGGTGCCTGCTTGCACATACACACATAGGCAGAAAGTTAGGCAACTTGGCATCTGCTACCACAAATATTTAGGGGTATGTCTAGACTATATGCCTCTGCCGACAGAGGCATGTAAATTAGACATACCGACATAGTCAATGAAGCGGGGATTTAAATATCCCCCGCTTCATTAAAATAAAAATGGCCTCCACGTTATGCCGGCTCAGCTGATCGTCGGCACAGCATGGCAGTCAAGACGTGAATTGGTCGACAGGGAATGCCTTTGTCGACCGCTCCTGTAAACCTCGTTTCACGAGGCATATTTACATCCCCACTTCATTGACTATGCAGAGGCATGTGGTCTAGACATACCCTAGGAGCCATGTAAATTAGGGTGCCTCCAGCATTAGATAGCAGCCCATCGGGGGGGTTGTGGACTGCCATGTTGCCTCTTTCTGGACTTTAGGCTCCTAAACCCCTCTGTGGATCTGGGAAATAGTGCTCCTTAAAGATCTCAAAGAATTTTTTATAAACGTTTGAGGCCTGATTCTGAGGTCTCTACTGAGGCAAATTCCAGTTTGGGCTCAATGGGAAATTGCACAGCACAAATGCCTCAGGGACTCATGTTCAGGTCTTACCTATCTCACGAGGGGGTATGAGACTCAATTAACTAATATTATACTTAACATATTTGGTAAAAGGCTTTATCAAACTTGCCCATTTAAACCATGCAAAATCATAGCATGTTCGTGTGTGGAAATGTTGCCAAAATATTTTTTATATCTTTTTGTGCAAACCAGTAAAGAGGCTGTGTGGTCAAACAACCCTTTGAATCCCCCTCTAGTTATAAGGCACATCCATCCTGGCTTCTTCAAAATGAGAAATATCTTTGGCTTAATTTTGAGAGCATCAGAGGAAGGTAATACCTACAGGAATTCCTCTTTCAGAACAGAAAAGTTAAGATTGGATATCTGGATCCTTCTGGAGAATGCTGTATTATAGGCAGGTGCACTTCATTAATAAGAGGGCCTGTAAAGCAAGAGGAGAGTGCTCTAGGATTGAAACCATCTCTGTATTCCCAGGAGTTTAGAGAAGCTACTTTGCTTCTTTTGGCAATCAAGCCTATAAAAAATAGTGTATGTGTTTTATTTAGTTAAGTACCTGTCCCTGAGGTATAGGCAGTCTTCTGAGTCAGAATTCCACTTGTTTCAGTAAGCAAGACAAGGAATTAGGCCTCTCTGAGGAGGAGCTGATTGTGTTTGTGGTCTTCAAAGGAACCTCTGGTGACTTGTGGAAGAGGATGGAGCTGGAGTCTACTGCAGTAGATTTTAAAGGAATCCAAATTCAGACAGTTGGTCCTGAGTTTTTATCCTTCTGGCAAATCTGAGCTAAATAATGAAACTTGCCTGGTTTCAGATTTTATTATAAACACTTAACATGACCTTACTCGCTAGCCAAATTGCTAGTTTCAGTTAAAACTAGGACACAGAGGAAAATTGCCTCAAAGTTACCATTATTTTTCAAGCTATTCAGCATATCTTTAGTAAGTGTAAAGAATAAGATTGTGACACTTTATGTAGGCTGTACTACATGGGGTGGGCAAAAGGGCTTCTGCGGGCTGCATCCAGCCCACCAAACGAGTGGATCCAGCCTGCAGAGGCCCTGCTGCTCCCCTGCACCCAGGCCAATTAGGGCCCTGGGACGGGGGAGCACGTGAAGCTTCCTCCCGCCCTGCCAGGAGGACGTGGCACTTTGAAGTGCCACATGCTGCTTGCAGGGTGGGGGGTGGGAGGAGAAGAGTGGAGGAGACTTTGCACGCTCCCCCGTCCCCAGGCCAATCAGGGGCTGGGGAGGCACATGACGCTTCCTTCACCGTGCCCCAGCCTTGCGAGGACCCCGTAGCACTTCAAAGTGCCACGTGCTCCTCACAGGGCTGGAGGAGGCTTCTCGCACTCCTCAGCCCCCAGGCCCTGATTGGCTTGGGGGTGAGGGAGCATGCCAAGCCTCTTCCAGGGCATGGGTGCCTAGTCAGAAAGGGGGGCAAAGGGGCTTCCCCACCCCCAGACCAATCATGGTCTGGAGGTGGGGTAGCCCCACATCTTCCTGTTATGCCCCGCCCCTTCTGGGGTGGCCTGGGTCTACTTCAACAATTTTTGAAGTGGTCCCTGGGCAAAAATTATTGCCCACCCCTTCTGGACTATCTTTACTTGAATATTGTTACTTGAGAAATCCCATGCTGTGATCAATTTACATTCTGGTTTCATAGCATCCAAAAAATATAAGAGCCACTTCAAATTTTAACCTATACAGAGGAATCATGAAGATGTGAAAGATTATCAACTAAACAATTGAAACTAATTCAAAAGTGATCCATCAGGTTCTTACTCAGTTAAGTAATCCTATCATAATTCATTAATAAAATATCATTAATAAATCCTAAGAAGTGGGGAGGGAATTCAAAAATTATTATTTATAATATTGGAGACTATAGGAGCCCATCATAGACCAGAAGCTTATTATGCTAGCCCTTGTATAAACACAGAACAAAAAAGCATACTGAAAGTTCCTTGGGATAGGAAGTAAGTAAGAAAATACAACACTTTGTGTCCAGTTTCTATGGAAAAAAAGACCAAGGACGTCATGAATTATATTTGTTTGAGACTGTTAGTGTTTAATTGATCTACCAGCCACAGTTTGGTTTAATCAATAAGGCACATTTACAGAATGGTTTGGAGTAAGTAATGGGGTCTGTTTGGCCTTTTTGGCTCCCTGCCCATCCCAAGAAGCAACAAGCCAAGAGGAAAAAAAGTAGCAAGGGTAGACCCTCCAAGCTTGTCTCGAGAGGACTCTCTGGAGTGGTCTTTTGGAAACGACACAGTCCAATTCTCTGTCTAGCCTAGCATCCTGTCCTCTGACTGTGATTGCTTCCAGATGCTTTAAAGGGAAGGAACAGAACAGGGTGATTATTAAGCAGTCCATCCCCTGTTGTCCAATACCAGACTCTGGCAATAAAAGGTTTAGGAATACCCTGACCATTATAGCTAATAGCCATTGAGGGACCTGTCCTCCATGAACTTACTTTTTTTAACCTAGTTATTCTTTTGGCTTTCACAAAAAAACCCAGAAATGTGCTCCATAGCCTGATTGTATATTGTATGCATTTTCTTTGTTTTAAACTTGCTGCCTATTGATTTCATTGTGTGATGCCCTGGTTTATGTGTTATGCAATGAGGTAAATAAACCCTTTATTGGACACTTTATTACCTCAGAAGGATTTTATTTTAATTTTCTGACCTGGCTGAAGGTTCAAACTATTGAAGACCCTCCATGGTCAACAGGCAGCCCGCAAAGGGCACCAGGCATGAGAAGAGGATTGTGTTAGTGCACTCTGTGCCTCAGAGGCACTCGAGTATTCATAATCTGTCAGCTTTTACCTACCATATAATTACCCATATTTACAATTTTTTTGTCAGGGTATTGCTTAGGGTTGCTCGTGGTGGCTTATGATTCATTTCTGCATTGTAAAAACATCTCTGTAGTTGATGTCTATTTGATTTAATTGAATTCACACAATGGGATCTACTGTAGCTCTACCATTTGCAGGTGATAACTTCCACCATGTCAGTACATATGTATTCCAAAACTCAAAAAAATACAAATATTTATGAAGTGTAAAGACAATAATCCCTCTGCTAACTGATACAGAAAACCAATCTCTCGAATACAAAAGAGACATCCTTTTTTTTTTTAACTCCTGATTAACTGCTGTTATTCATGAACATCTCTGGAAATATATCAGCCATTCATTTGGCTTAGCACTCAACATGTGGGTGTTATTTGACAGAAATGTTTGTGATGTAGTTGTGCTAAGGGCAAAGAAGAAGAGGTTCATAATTATTCTATTTGTAACAAAGAAGAAAGCATTAAACTAAAATAGAATTATCAGAAATCTAAGAGAACTAATCAAGAACCTACTCAGTATATTTCTGTTTGCTGGCAATTGTGCTATAAAGTATTCACAAAAACATAAAGTATTCCAAAAAATACAATTTTGGAAAAAATGCATTTTTTTATTCCCAAACTGAGTTGTTAATTTGCTCTTCAGTCTGCACCATAGATTGTAGGTTGCTATGGTGATGATTTTGCCTGCACTAACTTGACATTATCCATGCTGAAAGAGCTTAAGTAGAGACAGTAGCTGATGTAAATGTTATAACTCTATTGTATTTGACCTTTGACTGTTTTATCAGCGTCTCTTGTTTTCTCTTTTACAGTACAAATAATGAGAATTTCATTTGAAATACCACCACTGAGGTGATGTTGGAACAATGGTAGTTAAGGAGTCAATGAAACAATATAGAAGATTAAGAAGAGAAAAATTATATAAAAAATGCAACCTTACCACTATTGCTAAAACTTTCAAATTAATCAACAACCTCACCAGTTACAGTTATATGGCATATAACTCTCCATATCAGTCCATATTAAACTTGTATTATAATATATGCTGTATCTTATTAAATGTAAAGTGATATATTTGTTAAATATCTAAAAAGGAATACATATATAAATGCAAGCATCTGGGAGCCAAGTTAAAGGATGAAAACTGAAAAGCCAATCAGCCCAGGGTGTGCATTAGCTTTACCCTGCACAGACACTGGCTAGAGAAGCAGAGCTTCCATATTATACACATCTGACAGACCTGCCTTGCCTCTGTGCATATCCAGATAATTGGTGGTGGAGAAGGAGATAGAAATACTATTGGGCAGAAGATATCCTGGGATGAGAGACAGGGGATAATAGGAATTTTGGCTTCAACTCTTCAGCAGACTAGGGTTAATGTTTCTGCACACCTCACAATCCTTATTAATGACCAATGCCTCATATCCATACTAGGGTTATTAGGTGTCTGGTTTTCAACTGGAACACCTCTTCAAAAGGGCCAAGCCAGAGACCACACCCAAAGCCAGACCCCATACCTCTTCCTGCACCTTAGCTCCCTGCTCTCTGGAACCACTAGTCCATGGACTGCACCATACTGTGCTCTTAGAACTTAGGAAATCAAGACTCAGGAAATAAGAATCAGGACTTAAAAAATCATAACTCAGGATATCAAACATTTCACTGCTGTCTCTGAGTTCCAACTGAACTCAATAGGAAATGCAGATGATCTGCACTTCTTTAAATACGGCAAAATGCCAAAGAGGAGCAGTGACAATATCACTGTCTGTGCTAATGTGGGGTGAGTACCACCTGGAATACCTCAGTGCATGAGCTACACATAATTTAGTCCTCTATAGTTAGTAAATGATGATGCCAAGCACAGAAATAACAGAGAATGAAATGCTCTGGCAGTTACTCACTGCCTCTTCCCTGCTGCTGCCCCTTCCTCTCATCCCCCCCTCCCTACTCACACAAAGAATTGAGCAGTGAAGAACCACATACAGGCTCTCTGGAGGCACAAGGACCCAAGCTGTGCTTCTTTCCCTTTGCTCTTTTCCACGTGGCCTTGGGGGATAAATGCAGAGAGAAACCCAAGAGAAACTCCTATCACTAAGAGCAGCTTCAGAAGTGGCCCATACAGAGTGCTGGGGATGGGCATAAAATAAAATCCTGAAAGGTTCACCTCTCAGCCCCTAGTACTGTGTATGGAAGACCCCTACTTCTGGAAGCACCAGCACCTAGAGTGTTGCCTGTCCCTCCTCCCCACTGTATGGTTTTGGGGAAAAGCTGTAGCAAGAGGCCTGCCAGAAAGTATAGCCAGGATGTTCAGAGTCCTCCATCTCAAGGACCTTTCTACAGTTTAGACTGGACTTTCTCTGCATTGTGCTTATTGGCTGTTTGGTCCAACCCTACCTCTCCCCACTTCTTTTCCTGCTTCTTCCCTTTCCCTGCCCTCTTCCCTAGGAGTCTCCCATCTGAACACTGATGCACACCTGCCTCCCTTTTACCCTGTTCTGCTCTGTCCTCCTTCCCTTCCATGTCTCCTCTCCCTTCACTTTTCTTTCTATTTGGTCCCCACAAAAAAGATCATGTGATGTTTGCTACCATCATGTTGGTTACTCTGCTTGAGTTGTATCCTTTTCACCTTATATCTGTCTTGTCTATTAGATTGAGCACTGTGGAGTAGGGAAAACTTACTACTCTTCTCTATTACACAATGACCCCTTTCTTAGTCTGGTCTTAGACACTACTCAGCATGAATAATGATATTGAACATCTTAAAACTGGGGAACAGATAATTTAAAATGTGAAATTTCCTGTTCCCACCACCAATAAATAGTTGATAAGAGTTGGACAAACTCACATAACTTATGGGTCACCGTATTTGGGACCCTGATTGTATGTCTAAACAACATAGCAAGAAACTGACTACCACTAAAATACAGTACAGTTTTAATGTGATTTTTAAAAATCCCCACTGTATTCATTATGGACTGAATTAGAATACTATACTCTTATACTACAGTGTGAGTCCTATCTTAAAATCCTTGCATGGGCTGAACACCCATTGACTGCACTGGGAATTTATCATGAGTAAGACTTTCAGGATTAGGCCCAAAATGGATAACAAAGCCTAAGCAGAAACATGATTCTTTTTAAACTGAACTACAAAGATATCAAATATGAGAGGTGTGAGTTTTGTTTTCCGCTTTTCCCCCTCTAGGTGCCTGAACCTGTCTACAATTTCACTGGCTGTATACAAGTTCTCGAAATCAATAATCTGGGACCTTTCACCTTTTCTAATGCTGTGGGAAGAAACAATATTGACAGCTGCAGGTAAACTACCCTCTGTGCTTTTTCAAATCAAAAGAAACTGATCCTGTTGATTTTTTTCCTCCCTGAAATAATAAGTTTCCATTTTAAATTATTTCAGTCCTGCTTGTATGGAAAAAATACTTATATTTTGTTTTCTGTCACATACCACAAACCTTTTTTAAAAAATATGAAGCTGTATTTTGCAGAATAGTCCAATTAATTTTGACAGCTTATTTACATTGTGTTCTGACTAGAGGCAGCTCAGACATATTATATTAAACTAGACAACATAAGATAGAAATACAGGTGCAGTCAGAGTAAAATGATGGTATGTATGTCTCACCATGTCTGCATTTTCATTAATATTGTAACTAAACACTGGAGCATAAGATTGTGAAAAATAGTGGAAGACAACACCTCTGGACACTAAAAGTACTTTGACTTCACTTTTATATATTCAGATTGCTTTCTGTTGGCTATACATAGATTCAGATAGTGGGTGAATTTCTGAGGTGATGCTGTATATTTGGTTCCTTTACTCTGATTTTGACTTCCTTTACACTCTGACTTTGCCAGAACTATTTATATTTATGTACATCTGTGTTGCAAAAGAGAGTCCCAGCTTTCTAGTGGAGGAAAAGAAAGTATAAGGAGGTGTATGATTTCTAGATGGTCAGGGAGTCTGAGTTAATGTACGAGGATCTAATTTATACCACTTTATGTCTGACTTCTAAATTTGAACAATTCGTCATAAGTGGTTGCAAACCCAGCCCTGGATTTACAAGATAGCTTTTTAGGACTTCAGAGTCCTTCTGTGATGAGTTACATTGTATATCAGGAAGACAATGTTGTTGATTGAATTGAGAACTTGGCTGGGATTCAGGAGACTGTGTTCTAATCCAAATTCGGCCACCAGCCTGATAAGTAACCTTGTGCAAGTCACTTACCTGTCTATGCCATTTCTCCAGCTGGGAATAATAGGGAGAATGATATTCCCTTCCTGTATACAATGCGTTGAGATCTGTGGATGCAATGTAATACAATAATGGCTCTTATTATTTACTAGCATAAATAAGATGAGAAGCACACCCTGGATCTTTAATGTAAATATAATTGATACAGAATCTAATTTTTAGAAATGCTAAGACCCACATTTCTTATTGAAGTCAGGTGCTCAGCACCTCTACCAATCAGGTTGTTACTGAACAGCCATAAAATATTTAAAAATATTACTTTGTTTAGCTAATGCTGTTAAAAAGCAGTAATTTTGTAATGTAATACTTATCCAATTCTTTCTTATTTATTACTAGCAGAAATACCTGGCGTTGCCCAGGGAAAATATAGTAAAAGCTGTGATGAATGAACTACGTCAATGACATTAACATAGCATATTTTATTTGAAATACTTTTCTCTTATGTATTACTGTAAGAAATTAACATAGCTAGTGATGTGCTTACAAAACGCATTTACATTTAACTCATTTCTTGATAACAAAAGGTGTAGTGAATGAACTAGGTAAATTATGTTAACATATTTTATTGGAAATATTTGTTCTGTTATCATAGGGAAAGGATCTCATAGTTGCAGTTTATGTGACATGCTTAACAGAGGAGTCCAGCAAATGCCTATGATCAGGCGCTACTAAAAGCGAATTAGTGGCCCAATTGGGGTTCTGGGGGAACCAATTTTGAGATATAACCAATCCAGTTATTTAAGTGAGGAAATCAGTAGTATCCGTGCAAAATTTTGTGTTACTATGATCAGGCACTACTAAAAGCTAATTACCAGTGGGCCCAATTGGGGCTCTGGGAGAACTGGGGGAACCGATTTCAAGATATAACCAATCCTATTATTTAAATCAGGAAATCAGTAGTTTCCGTGCAAAATTTGGTGTTTCTAGCTCTTACCATTTCAGAGATCTTTCAGGACAAACAAACAAACTTTTGGAAATATTTATAAGATTATTTTGAGCAGTAGATTACTATCCCCATTGCTCTAATACATGCCTTCAAACCATACAATATCATTTTATCATGTTACCTAACAATGTAAAGATTCTAGGTTGATGCCATGGTAAGCAAAACTCTGGCCTCATATAAAATTTCATTTATTTCACTGTCATAATTTCTAATATGTGCAAATATTTAATAAGGAAAGTTTATATAATTATTCATTTAAGATCCATCAGGCTTGTGAGAACCATAAGGCCAATGATGCTTGAAAGGTCTACTTTGTTTAGGTATCACACAGTTTTATGAATGGGAAGGAGAAGGCTTCTCTGTAAAACCTTTGGAACAACACTGGATACTATGGATACTTCCATAGTTATTTATTCCTTTAACACAGCAATGAGCTCGATGCTCTACAGCAGTGGTGCCCAACCTTGTTTTATCTGTGACCCTCCCCTGCTGCAAGGGCCGCCAACTGCTGGACCCAGCCAACAGCCGGCCGGATCTAAGCTCCACATGGATGCACCCAGCCCCCAGTCGGCCACATCTAAGTGTCGCAACCCCCCAGAAGACATCCGCAACCCCTTTGGTGGTTGCGACTCACAGGTTGCACACCACTGCTCTACAGCTTCCAAAGATTAGATCCTAAAGATGGTCACACATGTAACAAGACACTAGAAAACAGAGACAAAAAGAAGCAGAGTTTTTCTTGAAAATAAAAACAGAATTAAAATACAAAGTTTATTAATGATTTTGTCTTTAAAAAAATCCCTAGAATCATTGTACAGTAATGTTATGTATTTATGTATTATAAAATCACTAAATGATACATATATTTGCAATTACCTAAAAGCATATCACCTGTAAGATGGTGTCAGTGCATTAGTATAACATATTTGGAAATATTTTTCATTGAATAGGTGAAAATATTTTTTCTTTTGTTTTTATCTTCTGAATTTTATCTTCTCCTCATCCAAAATAAGGGAAATTGAACCGGAATCTCCTACATGTCATTCAATGTTCCCTAATCACTGGGCTAAAGTTATTGTTGGGGGTCTCTTCCTTTTCTTTCTCTCAGGCTGTTTTTGTACAGCAGCACAATGGCACACCAACCCTGATTTGACCAGGTGGATTGGTACTACAATATACACTTGGCATATTTCATTAAAGATATCTAGTGTTGCATTTAATAACCAAGCAGGTGTATATCTACATAACATTTTTATTCCTTCCATTATTTGCGACTTTTGTTATTTGTGTCCCACTTGTCCTTATTTCAGTTATAATATTATTCTACAGCAGTGATTCAAAACACTGTGGTAACACTGTAAGCCATTCTTGACAGTCTTATAGGATAATATTTTTTTCCATAGAAAAGCCTTTCCTCTCCTTCAGACTATCATTTGTAACTATTCCAGTCACATTCAATACATTTTGTCTCATGCCATCACTTTCCTTCCAGGTCTTGTACCTGTTTTCTATTTCCAGATCTTTCCCTTTTCAACTCACCCCTGCTTTTCATATTTATCCATGTTTAAATTCCTGTATTGGTCCTCCTTTCATAATGAGCTGGGATTTCCTGGTTTTTAACAATCCCACTAGTATGAATTCACATCATAATCATGGTGAAGGATTGCAGCCATAAGGAGCCATGATCAAAAATCTTTTAAAAAGAACAGGTTTGTATGTGTATTTTAAACTCATGAATATTTAACAGGTTTGGAATTTACTCAAGTATGTTCTGCCATGTCTATAACTAGGTTCTATTTGAATTTTAAAATACCAGAAGGATGAGCTAATATGTGCACAGAATTTAGTGAGCCTTCAAAAACAAACTTCAAATACAGTCCATTAGCCTTTTCAAGATTATTGGCATTACATCTTCAAGACATTCCGTACCTTTAAAAAGATATCATATACTTTTGCACTGTTTATACTAGAGACCAATACAATTTAATTCACAGTTTAAAAAATGTGAGAATTTAATATGATTAAATACTGTGAAGGTCAAAAGGCCTGTGTTGCTGTATATGTGAAAGGAGATATGAGTGTTTTTTAAAAAATAATACGTAAATTGGAGCTATGGCTATTATTTAACTGACTGGCTGCTATCTAAAGTCCCTAGCATTTATTGAGCAAAAGTAAGAGAATTCTTTTGGTGTGGTAGAGTAAGGAGTGATGGGATTTAACTGAGAAATATGAAAAAGATAGACATATATTAGACTCAATAGTCTTCCAAGGGAGAAAGCTCAACTACTATAGATGTGTAAAAATAAATAAAAAACCCTAAATAATTAGAAATTATAAGGAATAATTCTGTATACTCACTGAGCTAATTAGATGACATAACTGAGTGATTACCATCAAAAGGTTTGCATTTACCATGTTACTGCATTATACAATGTGATATAGCACAGTATTTCTGTGCAATTATAAGAGTTTATCTTCAAGGCACTCAATGACCTGAGCCTATGTTATCTAAAAGATTCCTTGACATTCCAAGATAAGGAGTGTGTTTGGCATATCTGTTTTGGTGGCACAAGTGAACTTTCTATTACAAGGACACAAATAATCTAGGCAATGGACTCAACTTTCTTGAGGACTGGCCCCAGAGGCTATGTCTAGACTACACACTTTTTTCGAAAGAAGCTTTTTTGAAAGAATTTCGAAAAAGCTTCTTTCAAAAAAACACATCTAGACTGCACTAAGCGGATCGAAAAAGTGATCCGCTTTTTCGAAAAAGCGCGTCTAGACTGCCTGGGCTCTATTTCGAAAAAAAGGCACCTGGAATCATTTCTGGCAGGTCACGGGGGCAGCATTTACTTCCTGGTGCTGCTGCATGCCCTTTGCAGAGACCCATGCTTAAAGGGACCCCCCTGGACAACCGTTTCTCTGCTGCTGGCTTGCCTACCTCTCAGAGGGACAGCAAAGCTGCTGCGGTGCTTGCTCTGGTTACCCTGCTTTCTGGGACACCACAGCAGTTTGGGTTTTTTGGAGGCTTTTCTGATTTTGAACCCTTTTTTTTGCCATGGAGCCAGAGCTGCTCCTGGGCAGGCGATGGCCCCACACAATCATGCTGCAAAATCTGCTGTATCTGCATGACACAGTCATGATGCTCCTTCCCCATCTGGACCCAGACCAGAGATATGAAAACTTCACCCGGATGCAGGACCAATGCCTGTGGGACGACCAGCAGTTGCTCTGCAACTTCCGGATGCAGAAGGCCACGTTCCAGGAGCTGTGTGTCTGGTTCACCCCAGCTCTCCAATGACAGGACACCCACTTGTGCCCGCCATCCCCCTGGTAAAGAGGGTCGCTATTGTCCTGTGGAAGCTCGCAACTCCAGACAGCTACCTCTCGGTGGGACACCAGTTTGGCATGGGCAGGTCTACTGTCAGGTCCATCCAGCAGGCGCTCATGCCACAGAGCCTCTGCCTGCGTCCTCTCTTGCAGAGTCTTGTTCAGATCCTGCAGAGCCGCCACATGCTGCTTCAAAATGTCTGTGTACACACACCAGTGCCAGTGGCTCCCATGTACCCAGGATGGAGGTGGGGCTGGGGTGCTGCGACCCTCTTGCACAGGTGGTCCGGCTGTGGAGGAAAAGAGGAAGAGACAATCAGTCATGCGTGCAACCACTGTCCACAAGGGCATACCCTCGCTGTAAGGGACTCTCCTTCAGACAGGGAACTCAGAGGTTCTGAAAGTAACACCATGTGTGAGCTGGGCAGCAGCCTGAGCATCACACGGGCCCCAAAGTGCCAATGGGACCATATGTCCACTCCCCCGCACTGCCAACCCGCCCATGTGTGTTCTGGAAATGGCTCCTGGCACCACATGGCGCACACCCACGTGTCATACACTACAGTTGCACGTGTTTGCACATGCACGGCCAGCTGCACGATGTCCAGGCAGAGCATTACATGGTTCCATTGTGCATCAGCCATGGTGCACCCACTTCCCCCACCCTGTGAACTCACAGCACTCACCTGCTGGTTCTTCCTTGATGTCTGAAGACACCTGGGAGGCCTCTGGGGTCTGGGTGACCATATCCAGGGTCGCATTGTCATTGTCTTCTTCCTCCTCCAGCACCGGGTCTTGCTCTCCAGATTCCCCGGACTGCTCGTGCTCCTGCTTGGGTTCCTCCACGACAGGGTCTTATAATTCAGACTGCACCAGACACAATGGAGTCTGGGCTTCCCCACCACCGAGAATGTGCACCAGGTCCGCATAGTAGGGACAGTAGTGTGGGGCTGCCCCAGAGCGGGAGCTCTCATCTCAGGCCTCGGCATACCCCTGGCGCAATTCTTTAACTTTGGCCCTCACTTGGTCCTGGGTGCGGGGGTGGTGCCCTCTCTTGGCCAGTCCCTGGGCCGTGCAGCCATAAATTTCCATATTCCTGCAGCGTGAGTGGAGGGCTTGCAAGGATTCCTCCTCAGACCAGAGCTCAAGGAGAGTCTTGATCTCTGGCCTTGACCATGCTGGTGCCTGCCATTTGGAGCCCCTGGGTGGGTCTTCAGATGTCTCCCTGGAAGGGCCAGGAGGGTCTTGGGGCTGAAATATGGCTGGGATACTGTGGGACAGGAAGAGCCATGTGGTCTGGCTGGCTTCCTGCCACAAATGGCTGGCCAGATGCCTGTCCCTTTAAAACATGGCTGCAGACAGGAACAATAGAGGTGCAAGGCATGCAGATGGACTGTCCACCAGGGTTTTTCCTGGAGGCCTTTTTTTTTTTTAAACTGGCTCCCCATGTCCACACATGCCTTTTTTCAACAGATATCTGTCAAAAAAGGCGTTCTTCCTTGTAAAACTAAGTTTACTGCCGCGTTCTTTCGATTTAATTTCAAAAGAACACGGCGGTAGTCTAGATACAGGTAAAGTTTTTTTGAAAAAAGGCTACTTTTAAAAAAAAAAAACCCTGTAGTCTAGACACACCCAGAATGTGGAACAAACCTCCCTTAGAAACTAAGAACAACCACAAACCTGACCATCTTCGCAGGTACTCATCTTGTTTAACAAACACATAGCAATTGTGGTGTATCTATGTATGTAAAAAATACTACACTGTGCATACATTTTCCCATGGGCAGGAAATAGAATGTTTGTTGCATATAACATTTTTACTCTGGGTAAGCTAATTAGCATGTTTTGAATATGTTAGAGACATATATCAATTTTTATTACAAGTATAGTGGTAGAATCATAATAATTTTGTGGGCAACTTCAGTGGCTGTCTATTTTCTTCACATTGCCCCACCAATGTATCACAGGCCTTGGAGCAGAACTATTCTGAAAGATGATAACAGAGGGCATGCTAATTCAGACCCTCGGCTTTTTTGGCCTTCCTTCTTTTAGTTAATACATACCAGTGTAAGATTTCAACTAGAAGCCTAGAAGGAGAAAGATTTCTGTGTCATGAGAAGACCTCTAAATTATCCAGTGCAGATTCAAATAAGAGATTGATAGGTGTATATAGTTTTCAACCTGCTAATAAATAGTTTGCAACAATTATTTTAGAACATATAAATAATTGTTTAACTCAAATCAAATGCCAGTTTTGAGGTCCAGGCTAACCATTGCCAATTCAGAGCTGGAAGTATAATAGGGTGAAATTCAAAAAGAAAAATGCAAAGCATTTTACTTAGGAAGGAACAATCAGTTGCACATGTGCAAAATGAAAAATAACTTCCTAGGAAGGAGTACCACAGAAAGGGACCTGGGGGATCCCATAGGCTACATCTAGACTGCAGGCTTCTTTCAGAAGAAGCTTTTTTCTGAAGAGATCTTCTGAAAAAACTTCTTCCAAAAGAGAGCATCCACACTGCAAAAGTGCATCGAAAAAGCGATCGTCTTTTTTGAAAGAGAGCATCCAGACTCAATGCTCTCTCACATGTAATCTGTGATTGCTATAGATGGAATGGCCACCGGGGTACCTATGCTTTTTCCTCTTTCCTTTTCTTCCAAAAGAACTCCCTCTTCCCCATCCACACACGCCTTTTTCCAAAAGAGCTCTTTTGCAAAAAGGCTTCTTCCTTGTAGAATGAGGATTATCAATGACAGAAAAACTCCTCTGTTCTTTCCATTTTCTTGCAGAAGAACACAATTGCAGTGTGGATGTTCCTCAAGTTTTGTCGGAAAAATAGCCATTTTTCCGACAAAATTCTGTAGTGTAGACATACCCATAGAGTGATCACAAGCTAAATATGAATCAACAGTATAACACTGTTGCAAGAAAAGCAAACACCATTCTGGGATGTATTAGCAGCAGATTTGTAAGGAACACATGAGAAATAATTGTTCCACTCTACTCCATGCTAATTAGGTCTCAACTGGAGTTTGTGTCATTTTAGGCACCACATTTCAGGAAAGATGTGGACAAATTGGAGAAAATCCAGAGAAGAGCAATAAAATGATTATAGGTCTAGAAAACATGACCTGTGAGAGAAGATTAAACAAACCTAGGTTTTCAGTCTGGAGAAGTATCAGAGGGAACATGATAACAGTTTCCAAGTACATAAAATGTTGTTGCAGGAAGAGAGAAAAATTATTCTCCTGAGCCTCTGAAGACAGGACAGGATGCAAGGGCTTAAATTGTAGCAAGGGCAGTGGAGGGTGGATATTAGAGAAAACTTCCTCTTGGGGTATTTAAACACCGGAATCAGTTGTCTAGGGAAGTAGTTGAATCTCTGTCACTGGAGATTTTTAAGAGCAGATTAGACAGACATCTGTCAGGAATGGTCTAAATAATACCTGGTTCTGCCATCAGTACAGGGGACTGAATTAGAAGACCTCTTGAGGTGTTCATATGATTCTATGAATGTTATATGGATAATTAGAATAGATATTTTCCAATTGTCCACTGGTACTATAAATACATTCAGAAATGAGTTGAGGTTAAAAAAAATAAAAAATAATGTTTTATGTCCGCTGTTCTGCCACAAGTCAGACACTTGTACTATTTTAATATGATGTAAAAGTACTGTAGTGTTTCAGAAAGTGTTAGTGTAATAGGTTTGCTTGAAAAAATTATTAACATTTAGGGGTGGCATTTAGATGACAGATGTGAGATGAAGCTTTGAGCCTAGTATTAAAGACTGGTGTTTATTATAGCACCTGAAGTCAGTGTTCTGGAGAAAGGAAAATTTTATTTCCTATGCTGGATTTATCACATATAGTTAGTATTCTTTGATTCCATATTCAGACGTATATAGTGTATATGAAACTCATAAAATGGCTTTTTTCTGTTAAAAAAAAAAAGATACTGAACTGCTTTGCAAATAGATTGGGATCCAGCAAAATTATGAGTAGTGAAGTTAGTTCCTTTAAAAATGGACTTATGTGTATAATGATGGATGCCAAAATGGAAGGCTGTTTTAATGGAAGCAGAGAGGATCTAGTAAGCTGCATCCTTAGCTGCTATTTACAGAAAAAAAAATCTTTTAAAGATTTTATTCTGGGTCTTATTTCACTAAAACTTTTTTCTCATGCCTAAATCAAGCTTTATCTCAGCAAAGTCTGCAGTTGCCATTTGCATTCTGAATGCATGTGTGATAGGGCGGACAAGGCCCTGAGCCCAGAAAGAGCCATAGATAAGTCCTCCAGAAGGCTAGAGAGGAGCTGGGGAAACCGGACAATCAGGGGCTAGGGAGGCCTACAAAAGGAACTGCTAAGCTCAGCAGCAGAGCTCAAGCTAAGCAGACGGGGAGGCTGAGTGAGGAACTTATCTCTGGGTGGGGAAGCCCTGGAATCACCACTCTCACTGAGTGGGGAAAGAGATTGAGTGGAAACAGTCTGAGAAACAGACTTGGAGACACCAGCAGAGGGCACTAGGATGGGCTCCTGTTGTATGTGTGCCCCAGAAGTGGTTCTGATTCACTCAGAATGTGACTCAGCCGGACGGCTGAACCACCAAAATGCTGTGAAGTCTGAAGGCAGAGCAGTCACATTCACTCGGCCAAATGGGGGTGCTTGTGGGTGATGTCACTCGGTTACTGCATTACATGAGGTTTTTTTCATGTAAAGAACAGATGGGTTTTTTTAATCCTTAGAAATTTTCTCAGGAATTTCTATCATCTAAAAGACAACCTTATTGGATTTATTTAATCCAGCTGGTGAGTCCTCAATAAACTCTTCTTTTCCCACAACTATTTGCTAAACCTCAATTCCCAGTTTCACCTCATGTGCACCACTAGTCCCCTTCCCTCCCTGTGGTCTTAATGAACAACTATCGTAAGTTCCTCTGACTCTCCACAATACAATTCAGTAGCCCTATAGCAAAGCTAGTAAGTCCTCGTTCCCTCACAACCCCTTCTCTGAAATGCTTCTTTCCTCTGAAGAAGACAAAACATAGGACTCCAAACTCCTATGTCATGCTGTCTTTGACTATATGTCCCAAAATGCACTTGGCCAGTTTGGAGGAGCAAAGTTTGGGGCTTCTCTCATAGTTAAATAAACTTAAAAAACAAAAACTGGTCTGGTGGCACTTTATAGACTAACACAGCATTTCTCAAAGTGTGGGTCGCGACCCCCAGGGATCCTTCACTGCGACCAACTTACAGGGGAGGTCGCAGCTGCCGGGGTCCTTCGCGCCACTTCCAGGGATTCCGGAAGTACGCTCCTCTCCCACAGGGGGTGCTGCGGGAGGAGGTGTCAGTCCTGGAGGAGGAGCACAGCACCGGCGTGGGGAGGGGGGGTCACACAAATTCTATGAGCATTTTAGGGGCCAGCGGTATCAAAAAGTTTGAGTACCCCTGGACTAACAAAACATGTAGATGGTATCATGAGCTTTTGTGGGCAGAAGTGGGCTGTGTTCATGATACCATCTATATGTTTTGTTAGTCTATGAAGTGCTACCAGACCAGTTTTTGTTTTTTAAGTTTATCTTCTACAGACTAACTCAGCTACCCCTGAAACAGATAGTTAAATAAGTAATTTAGTTCAAATCCTGCACAATGCAAGGTTCTGTATGTGTAAACTATTATCATTTATTATTTTGGCCATATTAGGAGTCAATGAGAGACATAAATTTGAGGAGAGAACATCCTTATAAGAATCAAGCCAAAGTCTGGGGGAAGGGAGCAGAGAGAGAAAGAGTTAAAGAAACTTAGGAACCAGTCTGATCCTTTGCCTGTTCCTGAAGCGGACATGTCTGACCCAAATCTAAGACATTGCACATAACATATACATCTGTTAATGAGAAGAAGCATCCAGAATACATAAAATGGATAACATTCACATTTTTCGGGTGTATTCTTATCTCTGTGCCTGGGTATTTACACATGTATTTTCCATTATCAGTAATGGAGGTTATACGCTTAAACATCAAGAAAGGAACATATTCCCTAGCACTGCAGTAGAAAATGCTTGCATGAATAACGCTGTTGCCACTTAGTTTTATTGATTTAACCATTTTCCAGCATTTTATGTGATTTACAAAAGATTAGATTAGACTATTCCTGAAGTCCAACATTGTACTTAAGTTGTAGAGATACAGTTAATTTGTACCTTTCAGACGTGGTCATAATGCTGGATGACATGTTAACTGCGTTTCTGTGTAATTACAGTATAAATCCTTGCTAGTATTTCTTGTTCATTTTTATGCAGTTTTGCTTCAGGTTTTACCGCTTTTATCTTCAGCCTCTTTTGTTGCCCCTTGTTAACATTTTCTGTGTGTTCTTAGTTGCCCTCTGTTCCTTTTCCAGAGACTGGTATTCCTTTTATAGTTTTATTCACTCTGTTTGATTTGTCCTCTTTTGATTTTTCTAATCTTGTATTACACTTGTGTTCACTGTATTTCTTTCCTTTGTGACTCTAGTTTCTTTTCTATGTGTGCATGTGTGTACACATGCATAACCTTGGTTGTCATATTACCCTCTTTTCCTTTGACATTCCTGTTTGAGTGATAGATTTATAGTCATATAGACTTCAGTGTTAAAAAGGTGGCAGAGCTAATCTTCCTTACTCTTTTAAATCTTCAGGATCACTCTACATTGCTGTTAAACTCTTTAGCATAATCTTTATAAAATGTTTTGAGGACATTGTGATTAAACGAATCCCCATGCTAAAAACATGTAGGTGAGATACTGTATGTTTGTAAATAATGCAAATGTCTTAGTTATAAATAGCTGTGCCTGATCTGAATATCACAAAACTATGAGTCTCTCTTCTTCATGCTCTGTAATTCTGTAGTTCAGTAAAACATAGTTCTGAACTTTAAATAAACTAGAACAGTTTAGATAAAAAGCATAATGTTCCTTTCTATCTTTTTAAGTATTCTTAATGTATTGTAGTTATGTAATGGTGATAAAAATATGCTCCACACAAATGTTCTTGTAGGTAGACTGATGGATACAAAAATACAAGCAGATTTTATGTTTAAGACTTCAGAACTGTGGACAGTTATATAGAAAGCTCACATGATGGCAAATCCTTACATCTATCCTCAGCGTTTACTCAGTCCTGATTAATAGAATTTAGTGGGAATATCGTCTGAAAAAAGACGTAGTAAAACCTGACAACTAGAGTGCCTCACTAGTATTTCTTCCATACAGATCCAACTTCTTTAAAGAATGTACTGATTACCTACCTCTATGCTTCCAGTCCTTTATTCCCTGAACCTACAGATCCCCTTCTGTGAATAACGGTACGTCTACACAGCAGCGTTATTTTGGAATAACTGACATTATTTCAAAATAACATAGTGCACAGCAAGCCATTATTTCGAAATAATGTTGAGAGGGAGGACTTCTTGGTCCGACTCCTGAAACCATCATTTTATGAGGAGTAATGGAAGTCAGTGGAAAAGTATTCTTCCTTCAACTTCCTGCTGTGTAGACAGCGCCAAAACTCGAATTAAGCTATTTCAACTTCAGCTACTCAATTGATGTAGCTGAAGTTGCATAGCTTAATTTGACTTTTGCCCTGCTGTTTAGGCGTGCCCTAAGAGAGAGCCTGCTGCAAATATGTATTTTTTTCTTTCTAACTGTTGGTCCACTATAAACACCCCTCTCAATGTGGGAAAAAATTCCACTTGCCATTCTGCAGTAATTTGTCTTAAATGAGATTCCTCCACTGGTAGATAGATGGAAAAATCTGACAGGGAAATGGTATAGGAACTAAATTCTCTATCTGTAAAAGCATTAATAATAATTCCTTTGTTTGTCTAGGCTGCTGTCAGTGGCACATCTGTGTAGCACTATACATGTCCTCTGAGCTCATGTGCCTAGATCTTTGGAGGATTGGGTTCTCAGATTGATAAGTTTGGAGCAGGTGCTGCCTGTAGGTATGTGTTTCCAGTACCTAGCATTTGGTTCTGCTCTCAGTTGAAGTCTCTGGGTCCTGGTCTACACTATAAGGAAGGTTGAAATAAGAGATGCAAATCCAGCTACATAAATTATGTACCGGTGCTGACGGGGGCATCCCTTGAGTTCAATCTAGTGGGTCTAAACTACACCTGCTAAATCAAACCCTGAAAGATTAACTGTGGCAGCGTCAATCTTCTGTGTAGCATAGATGTTCACTAAGTTTTACGATAACACTGCTCTACAGCCAAAATGCTTCTGAAATAAATGTACTCAAACTTTACTAATTCTGGGTCACTGAGAACGAAAATGATGCTTAAAATTGTTGATTGGCTCTAGTTTTCAAGATATGCTATTGGGTCAGTATATATGACCCTTGACTTGGGAATGGCGGAGGATAAGTGAGTTATAAAGGGAAGGGATCTCAATTTAAACCAGAAATGACTAAAATACATCTTTGACTGGATCTATGAATAAATCTATGACTGGGTTTGGACAGTACTTGCTTTTTAGGCAAAACAATGAATGATGCAATCTGAATCTGGTATTGCATCATACATGATATGAATTGCATCATGTTATTCTTAGAAGTCATGGATGATGCAATCATAACGAAGCTTACATCACTCTGCTGAACAAATTGCCCTATATCAGCTCTAGAAATCATACAGTGTCATGCTCTCTTATTTGTCAGTGTTTGATTTTGCAAAGGGACACATTTCTGTTTAGCCAAAGTGAGCAGAGATGCCTCGTACTTGTGTGAACAGTGCAGATAACTTCTGCTATGTTTGTGGTGAAGTGACTTTTGCATCACAAAAGCGCAGTATAACCACTATGGTTAAGAAAGCCTATCACCTTTATTTTGGCTGCAAAATTGGAGATCAGGACAAGAGGTGGGCCCCACACATATGCTGCAACACTTGTGCAACAAATCTTTGCCAGTGGTTGAACAGGAAAAGGAAATCTATGCCTTTTGCAGTGTCAATGATTTGGAGAGAGCCCACAGATCACACCAGCAATTGTTACTTCTGCATGGTGCCTCCAGTTGGGAAAGGTGTGTCAAAGAAGAAAAAGTGGACTGTGCATTATCCAAACATTCCATCAGCTATACGCCCAGTACCCCACGGAGAAGGACTGCCGGTTCCTGATGCACCAGAATCATTCTCACTTGAGTCAGACGAGGAAGAGGATGAAACTTCTGGTCCTGAACCATCAATGTCACAGGACCCACATTTTCTCACATCCTCCTCCTCTGAACCACACCTCATAACACAAGGTGAACTGAATGACCTTGTCAGGGATTTGGAACTACCCAAGAGTAAGGCAGAGCTGTTGGGCTCCAGACTACAGCAGTGGAATCTCCTGGCAGGTGATGTTAGGGTTTCCATGTTCCGTGACCGTCAAAAGGATCGTGTCCCATTCTTCTTCATGGAAGGTGATCTTGTAGCCTGCAACAACATCGATGGTGTGATGGCAGCCCTCAACATCGTTCACAATCCAGATGAGTGGAGACTGTTCATTGATTCATCGAAGACAAGTCTTAAAGCTGTTTTGCTGCATAATGGCAATGTTTGCCATCAATTCCAGTTGGTCATGCAGTCCATATGAAGGAAACCTATGACAACATGAAACAACTTTTGAGGTGCATAAACTATGACCAACATCAGTGGCAGCTTTGTGGCGATTTGAAGGTTGTTGCTCTCTTGCTTGGTCTGCAGACTGGATACACAAAGTACTGCTGTTTTCTCTGAGAATGGGATAGTCGTGCAAGAGATTCCCACTACATCAAGATAGATTGGCCACTCCGACAGTCATTGGAGCCTGAGAGGAAAAGTGTTCAGCATCCACCACTTGTTGAATCAAGGAAGATTTTGTTACCACCCTTACACATCAAGCTGGGTCTGATGAAGAACTTTGTCAAGGCCATGGACAAAACACAAGCAGCTTTCAAGTACCTCCGTGGAAAATTTCCAAGGTTAAGTGAAGCTAAGATAAAGGAAGGTGTCTTTGTTGGTCCTCAGATTCGTGAACTTCTTTGAGATGATGCATTTGACCATGCACTGCGTGGCAAGGAAAAGACGGCACGGAAAGCCTTCCAGTTAGTGGCAATAAATTTTCTCGGAAACAACAAGGCAGACAACTACAGGTTGTTGGTGGAAAACCTCCTCAAGGCATACAAAAGCCTTGGTTGCAACATGTCACTAAAGATACATTTTTTGCATTCTCATCTGGATTTTTTTCCACCAAGCTACGGAGCAGTGAGCGACGAGCACAGCGAACAATTTCACCAGGATATTGCAACAATGGAGAAACGCTATCAGGGCAAATGGAGCCCATCAATACTTGCAGACTATTGCTGGACAGTGACAAGAGATGCTCCATTTAATGAATACAAGAGACAAGCCAAGAAGCGCCGAGTAGACACTGAATAGGACTAAACTATGCACATAATAGTTTTTTGCCTTTTGTTTCATAATAAATTTTATTTATATAACCCTTTTGCTGATTTTTAAAGTGTTACATAAACAGGACAGGTGAAATATTATCATGTAAAGCAACCATAAACACATGAAAAGACCTAGGTTTACAATTTATGATTAAAACTCTACTATTTACACAATATACATAGACGTAAAATGTAAAAACTTAAATATCTTGGAAACAGTAGCCAATCAGTTGTTTTAATTGTCATATTTGAATTCAGCACATCAAAATACATAATAAATAGCACATTTTATCTCTGAAGCAGACGACTTCTAAAAAATTGTAGACCGGTGTAATATCAATTGTTAACATTAATGTGATAAGAATTCCAACATCCCATGCAAAACTTCTCTTCCCCATTTTATCTGAATAATACAACCTTTCTCCATACTGTAAGCACTGCAGACAATTGAAATCCATTAAGCAGTATATTTTTTTAAACTACTGTTATGTAGTTATACAACGAGGAGAAATAAGAAAATGACCTCCAATCATGATTAAAAAAACCAGAAGAGTGAAAGCATTTATTAAAGCATTTTGGCCATAGCTATAGATCTATTTTATAGTTATTTGCTTAATATGCTGCAGAATAGGTTAGTATATTGGAAATATGGGGTTAGAGTCACAAAACTGCATGGTGATTCTGTGCATTGCCACATCTAACTCCTAGGAACTTAGAAAAAATCACAGGGATTTATGAAGCCTGAGTAAGGTGCCCAGTCTCTCTTTGCAATGAATGGGGAGGTAGAGGTGGCTTAGAATGGGATTCACAAAAATCAGCATGCTAGGTGATTCCTTGCCTAAGGTATTCAATTGGCTATGCCAAGCTGTGGGATGTGGGCCAAGCTCTTCCTCTTTCTTGGAGCTTGGTGCATAAGACTGGGCTGCAAGAAGGCACCTCCCTCTGCTTTGGAGTCTCAGCTGCAAACCCTCTCTTGGAGTTACACATTTATACTTAATGATATAATTTTCTATCTATGGATAGTTTATCAGCTAAAAAACAAATTTTTGAATATGCATGGGAAATAAGGTGGGTTACATACAGTATTTCAGACTTAATTATGGATTTTTTTCAGTTCAAAGTAGTCATTTAAGCCAATTTTCAAACATAGGAGCCCTCATTTCAGAATGCTCAGAACTTTTGAAACAAGCCACTTGTGAAAGAGCCTAAAATGGGTACCATAATGCAATTTTAGTGTCCTGTTTTTTAAAATCTTGACCGTGCTAAATTTTTTTTACAAAAAGCTCTCTGTTATGTGGTATGAATGGTACATCTGTAAACCAAAGATCATGTTAATTCAGGTTTTGCTGAGCAAAAATTTTACATTGTTTTGGATAAAATAACAATGGATCTGGATCACTGACCAAAACAAATGTGAATTACTTTCTTTACCTTTTAGAGACCTTGATATTAGGAGACATCTAGTATAGTTTGGCAAAAAAACCAAGAGGTTTCGGTAAGCATCCAAATGCTTCATTTACTTCTCAGACTTATTTCAATCATTCAAACATTGAAAGCAAGGAATTTTTGATGATTTGTAATGTATTTTGTGGGGAAGAAAGGCGTATCCTCTGATTATTATAGAAGTTTTGAGCTTTCTTCCATTTCTGCCATCTCTCCCCTTTGTTTTCACACTTTCAGCTTCAATGCACAGGAAATATTCTCCACTGACTTCAGCAACTCCACTGCCTTCAACTACTTTAAAGTGGGTGTAAATTTCTAATAAATGAATACTGTAGAATGTTGGGAACATTTTGCACAGTTGTAACTGTGTACATGAGGATCACTTCCACTGTGTTGTGGCCATTAAGGAGAATTCAATGAGACTTCCATCTGTGGCTAATAGTGCTGATCTTTCTTCATTGCTCTAGGGCCACTACCAAAACTCTGTCTACACATCAGCATTATTTCAGAAAAATGTCAGTTATTCTGGAATAACATAGTGCGCATCTACATTACAAGTCTTTATTTCGAAATAATGTTGAGCTGGACAACTTCTTACTCCAATTCATTGTAATCCTCATTTCATGAGGAGTAAGGGAAGTTGAAGGAAGAGTGTTCTTCCTTCCACTTCCTGCTGTGTAGACAGCACCAAAAGCTGAGTTAAGCTATTTTGACTTAAGCTACACAATTGACATAGCTGAAGTTGCATAGCTCAATTCAACTTTAGCCCTGCTGTGTAGACATACCCTTAGTGATTTCAAACACTTCCTTTTGCCATGACACTAAACACTCAGGCTAAGGCTACACTAGCTCGTTAGTTCGAGCTAGGTAGTCTAATGAGGGCAACTGGAGTTGCAAATGAAGCCTGGGATTTAAATATCCCGGGCTTCATTTGCATCTTCCCGGGCGCCGCCATTTTTAAATCCCCCTTAGTCCAAACTCCGTGCCCGCGGCTACACGCGGCACGGACTAGGTAGTTCGAATTAAAGATCCTAATTTGAACTACTGTTACCCCTCCTGCAATGATATTTAAATCCCGGGCTTCATTTGCAACTCCGGTTGCCCTCATTAGACTACCTAGCTCGAACTAACGAGCTAGTGTAGCCTTACCCTCAGTCTTCCTGATACTCCTGGCATACAACAGGAGCAGAATACCCAGGAAGCAGTAACAGTATGATGAGAGACAGCAGCTTAGAGAGGAGCTTGTAATATGAATATTTACATAAAAGAGGCCAATCTGCATTGTCATTGTATGTATAAAAGTAGAACACAGGGGTAATACTCCCTTTCTGTTTAGACCCAATACTCCTGCAGTCAAGCTATTGTATTAGTGTATATGGGCATAACATTACCTAGTAGATGTTAACAAATGGGAGTATAAAAGAAGAGCAAGCAAAATGTTCAGGGATGGAGGTATTGGCTTTTGACAGAAGCTTAAAATAATTAAATATGTATATGTGCTTCCACAATAACTAAAAGGGAAACCCAAGTTTGCAATTATTTAAATGCTGTGAACATCAAGGTGGGAAAGTAACTATTGAGAAAGATGTATGGGGTATAATTAAGATAAAATGGATGAAACAAACATGGAGAATTGAGACTGAATAAGGAAAATGTCCTGTTTTTCCTTTACCTGTTAAGCCTGTGAATTAGTCTCCTTGGGTGAATCAAAGAAAAAAAAATCTGCTCTGAACTTTTAAAACTAGATTGAACAAAAATAGTAGAAAAAGTATTTACCACAGAGGGAACAATCATGCACTGAAAAGCGAATGATCTAGGTGGTCCAGTAAGTGTTTTCCATCCATCCCTAGTGTCTTTGATTCTATGACCAATGAAAAAGAACCTTCCACACTGATAACAGATTTTTAACTTCTCAGAATGGAGACTCTGGTCTGTGGTAATATCTGTGGTAAATACTGTTTTTCAGAGCTCATCTATCTCTAAATATATTATACTACATCTTAGAATAAGTGGATCAGAATTGTCACATCTACTTAGGTTGCCCTTGAAATCCTCTCAAAACTAATGACTGCCAAAAATGCTGATATTTGACTGACTGGCAGAAGTGTGAAACATTAGTCTAATAACTATTAATTAAAATTTTTAATCAGAATTAAATTTAATGCAGTATGTGTTATCCTGTTTCTTTAATACTTTAACTGGAAATTAACATGGTGCATTTTTTTTTTCAAATAGAAATTAAATTTAACAATAAAACACGCAATAGGGTGTGAATTAGTGGGCAACTAATTTGTAACTTGAGTTAAGGTTGAATGCCACTTTCAAAGTCCCTTGGCACCAGCACTGGGAACCTGATAAACTATCTTCTTTTAAGACAGTTGATTAAAATTAAACCTTTGCGTTTCAAGGAAACATATATTTCTATTTTAGAAAGACATCCATAAACCAGTAAGCAGGATCAGTAAGTAGAATAGAGATAAACGAAGTATTGTTGGTATAGCTCATTTTAGTCAAGAAAAAAAATTCACCCAAGGCATGCTTTGCATACTAAAAATCACAGCCTTGTCTTGAAATAGGAGTTTCTAACACAATATTTCAAGGCAAAATTTTCCCTTGAGCTGCTCTGCATTTCTCATGATTTTCGTGAGAATTAAATGTGCTGAGCAGGTGTAGCTTATTCTGTCAAGAGCTGAATTGTTGATAAGAGGTTAAATGGGCTTTCCCCTCCCCCCCCCCCAAGGCAGTGATATGTAGGGTTACATTTTGAAATGCTTGAGAGATATAAAAGGAAAATTACAACACAGTTCATGAATAAGGGCCATTCTTTGTCATGGGATGCATATATGCAATTTTTACGGAAATCACTGAAAGTCGTGTGCCCATATAAAGAACCAGTATAGGTCTTAACTATACTATTGTTAATGCAAACCACAGAAAAAAAGAAAGCACATCAGTATATAAACACAATCGAAGAACACAGTACAGATTGAGTGTCTCTAATCTGGCACTCTCTGGGCCAGCAACATCCGTGATCCGGCATGATTTTAGTTAGCCAGATGTCCACTTCTCATAGGTGTGGCCAAGTTTCCTGTTGTCTCATAAAGTTTCTTTACAGCCATCAGTCTAATCTCTTGGTGTTCTGTGCTGGTTTTTTTGCTTTAATGTACCCCAAATGTCTTCTAACATCCCAGTAAGTGGTAGAAGTGTTGATAATGCTGCTAGACAATATTGATCTCCCATGAACCAGCATATTCTCTGGTTTGGCACTGGTCAGGTCCCAAGGATACCAGATTAGAGAGATTCTATTTGTAGTAAAATATTGTATGTAACAATTATAATGCATGTAGCCCATGCCTTATTTACTATTGTGAAATAAACTGACAGAGATTTCCATGATCAAATATTGTCTTCTGCCCATATATTATTATCATATTTTTGTGTGGTCAGTTTTCTCACTTTAGCACTTAAAATGGCGTTTGAAAAGTAATGTAGATTTTTTTTTAAAATGTATTATTACCAGTCTATTTTTTTGTGTAGCATATCAGATGCTATTTAAGAGAGAGAGAGAGAGAGAGAATGCTTCAAAGCAGCTAATACCCACATTGTCTGAGAATTAAAGTAGCACTACATCATCACCAATAGTCAAGAAATAGACTCATAGGAATGGACTAACCACAAGAATATTTTCTGCCATGAGAGAGGTGATGGGAGTTGAGGGAAGGGGTGGTTTGTTTGTAATATTAAGAAATGCAATTCTAGAAAGAGATGTCGTCCTTCAAGAGACCTTGGTTGCAAAAGTTAAGAAAACAATCCCACCCTAAAAGTAGTCCGTTGCAGCAGAAAGATATATATTTACCAACAAAAGAAACAGCACTTCCAAAAACTCCATATAAATATTTTACACTCTTACCTAATTTTGCAAAGTTTAAATTGATTATAAATAGTTTATGTGCTTTTTCTGTATCTGTAACCTGCAGAACTATTTAATCAAATCATGTCTACTGCTTGCTCTACAGTGCTCTGGATACACAGTGCAGCAGTGCCCCCTGCAGCCTTAAAACACCAGCTTAGTGTTTTATAAAATTAATGTTCCTGATATTTATTTCAATAGCTAGCTAGAGAAACATCTTTAACATCTTTGAAACCTGAGGTCTTTGTTCTTAATTAAAATGATTGTTTTAATGATACTCTTGTTTGTGGTTAAATCAACGCCCTATTTCTAGAACAAAATATTATGTTGATAATATGTAGTTTTGTATGATGTAATTTTTAATGTACAAGTCAGATTTTTTAATAGTATGTTCAGAAGAAAAACCTACATCAGTGTTTATAAACACATGAGTTGGCTTTAGAAAATAACATATTTATCTTCTGTAATGAAAGATAGATATGAAGAAACATGAGTCATTCTCTCACAGGTATAAGCTAAAGCAAATCAGAAACAAGGATAATTCAGGGTTATGTATTAATAACCCCCTGGCCCTCACAAAATCAAATTCCATAATACATTCAGGTATAAAAAATATATTTTACATGTGCAAAACTAGTCCACATACTAGTGAGGCAGTTTGCTTCATTCACATGAAAAAAAAAAAACAGATGCAGAAAATAACTGCTGTTTGTGACCTCTCACTACATATTCACTTTTCTCTCAAATGCAAATCCTTCGACACATTTCCTTAAAAGATATACATTCATTTTTTTTCTTTAAAGTGAAAAAGGAATAATTTGTCACAGTAGCACCAGAAATCTGAAACTCTTTACCATGTCTGAGATGACAAACATGTTTTAGTCTATAAAGCTGCTAGAATTGTTAAAAGCAATGTCAAAATCAGGACATGTTATTAGATAATTCAGAAAGTCCGAATCCCTACAAAGAAAAAGAAAAAGCTTAGCTTTCTTTCTGTCCAAGACCTCACCAGAGCGTAGATGCCTCCCAAACCAGAAGCTATTTTATTTCATAAGAGTTGGAAAAGTGCAATATGTAATAGCACACATGAAAAGCAGATTTGAGGAAATAATATATTATTTGTTCTAAAAGAGTCACATTTCCTTATCTCAAAAATTGTGATATATTTAAGTAATAAGACAAGACAGACAGAATATTTTGGGGCAATTATAGCTTGCCTTGGGTACTGTTATAAAGAATGAACGTGAAGGCCAAATAACATTAACCAACTGAGAAGTACAATAATTTCCCAAATGATCAGCCTATGTTTCATTGCTTTATGGAACTGAATTAGTATTGTATATAATAAAATTTTAAAAAAACAATTAGACCTGTTCAGATTCTGATCACTATAAATACAGGTCTGACATTAATAACTGTCTTTCAGGATTCACCAATTAAAAGCATCATTCTAAATCTGTTTCGTAATCCAGAAGGTATTAAATGTTCCCTGTTTAATGACATCTGTCGAGAGAAACTCACCAAAGCTCAAACCTCTGAATGAGAGAGATGTTGCTACCAAGTGAGATTCATTTGATTTGCAGATAAACATTTTATTTTTATTTGAATTCTTCCATTCAGAATTAGGATTTTTTTAAAGTATGAACAGGATAGGGTAATTTCTGCCATTTAATTTGGTCATGTGACCATTTAATTAAACAGTGACAGATTTGTTTATGCATAAAATTGGCTATTTCTTTGCATTTTCTGAAGGCTCATAAATATTAATGCTAAAAATAATATAATTGCCTAGTCTCTTAAACCCTGCCAGGCCCTCAGGAAGCTCTAAAACACTATTTCCCTGTCAATGTGATGATTTAAAACCATCAAGAAAATCAAAACAATAATGGTATGCAACCCTGAATTCCAAATGAGTCGGTTAACTGATTTCCCCCCCTCCCCCGCCTCATGGGAAGCAATTTGCAACTAAGAAGGGAAAGACAAGAAATACCCTTAGGTTTTTTCTACCCTCTGGTTTAGAACCAGAGCCTCAGGTGGCATAAATAGGCCGACTTCAGTGGAGTTATGCTCATCTATACCAGCTGAGAATCTGGCCACCTATGTTTTGAAATTAATCAGCGACTCATGATAGAGACAACATATGTTACACTTTGAATTTGATCATGCAATGACAGACGCCTTTCTTTGCAAATATGTGGCAAAAGAGAAAAAATAATACAAAGAAAATATTATGTAGTGTAATTACTCTGTGGAATGTTCACCCACTCATGCCTCCTGGAAACTTCTTCCCAACAAGGTTTAGGCTCTTGTCTGCCACATACTTTAAATCATCTTCCATAAGCACATGGAGTTGTGGCCTGGTTACTCTGCTATTTGTACAGCACTGCATATTCACAGATATATTCTTCATATCCGTAGACCATTTTCATGGATAGTGGAGAGGATACCGGTTCAGGGCTCTTACCTCCCTCCCTCACCCCTGCCCTCCCGCCACCGCCAGGCTGCCAGGCAGGGGAAGGGCACCAGGCAAGGGCCCTGCCAGGCCCCCTTCTCCCTTTGCCTGTTGAGCACTTACATGCAGGAGCCCCAGGTCTTCTGGGAGATGAGAAGGGCATTCAGCAAAGTAGGACACTGCTCTTCTCAAAAAGGAGAGGCCTGGTTCTGTGAGGCTGGGCTGGGACTGGGGCTGGAGCTGAAGCTTATGGCAACAGCACTGGGCACCAGTCAGTACCTGGACCCCAGGGTCCCTCTCCTGCCATGGTGACTGGAGCAGGAAGGGCCCCAAGACAATATCCCTCTTTCCTGCTCTAATCTCACAGCTGTTGCTGCTGGGTGTCATCGCTCACTAGCCCTCTGCAGCAGCCCAAGATGCAAGTCTATTCCCTTCCCTCTGTCCTCCATCCCCTTTTGAGACCCTTGCCCTGCCCCTGTACTGCCCCTTAACCCCAGTCCCAGATTTTGTGCTACCTGCCTCTTCCCCACAAAACCCTGCCCCCTCCTGACTCAGGCTATGTCTACACTGCCGCTTTTTATCAGAAAAAGGTCCGCAATTTGCCTTCTGCAATTTGTGTACCTTTTTCTGATAGTTTTGTCAGAAGAGCCCTTATTCCTCATGGCACGAGGAAGACAGGGCTGCCAAAAGAGCGTGTCTGCTCTTCCACAAAAAAATGTCAGAAGAACAGACGCTTTCCCTTGATGTGGCAGAGTTTTTCCGGGATACCTCTGGTATCCCGGAAAAACTCCATAGTCTAGACATAGCCTCATCTGTGCTCCTTCCCCCTTCCCCTTTAGGTGGCTTGCTGTGTGGATGCAGGTGGAAGTAAAAGCTGGATCATGGATTACAGATTGAATGATGAGTTGAGCTCAGCAGAAGCGGATCAAATGCACAAAGCAGAACCAATGTTTGAAAAACAAGAGACTAGTGTTTGGGTTAAGATGATATTTGCATCAGAAATTCATATTTGATATTATTTGGATCAGTGGGTCAGAATATCATCTCATATGAAATTCACGCTGTTGCCTGCTCAGTTCGTCACTTACCCTGAGCTATCCTTTAGAGATAGCAAGCTGACTTCCTTGTTAATATTCAGTTTTTAGGAATTAGCAAGATGACTTGCTGACAACAGTCTACAGAAAAGTTTCAGTTTAATGTCCCCGCTATCCTTTTTCACCAGAGGTCAGCTAGTGTTGCGGGGAAAGATGAGAAGCGATCAGTCCATCTGCAGCATTGTTCATATAACTATTTATGTGATGGGAAAGTTGCTGGGGACGACTACCTTGATGGTGTAGCAATTGCCTTATGGGCCAGATACAGCCCCTTCCCCTGGCATTCTGTGCTACAGCAGAGCCCAGTGGCAGATGGTTCCTCAGTTGTATCTTGTTTTTGATTCCATTGCATTGCGTTTTGATTCTTGTTCTACCAATTTTAATTTTAATGGAAACTTTTAGCTAATGAAAGGCTAAAACCCAGTGGCAAGCCATCTGTAGTTTTCTCTCCCTCGCCTCCTATTCATGTACTGCATGCTCTCCTTCTGGTACTTCCCATTAGTAATGAAACTTTTAAACTGTAATCTTGACATTGTAGTCCATTATGGTGTCTCTAGATACTAAGGTTTTCTTAAAAGAATGATTGAAGCCAGGCTGAATCTCTCATGTTAATGTTTTGGTGGTGGTAGTGTTTCTTATTCAAGCTCCATTTTCAGAGGTTTAGAAAAGTTTGCTTTGGGCTGAAACATGGTAACGGAAGTTTAATTCTGTGGTACCATGCACACAATGTGTGTGGCTCTTAGAAAATATATAGATCATTTTTAATTTTAAAAACAGCAACAGGAGTTTGACTGGTTTTAGTTATGCAACCAAAATATGCATGTTTAAATAAAGGATGTGAGTACCAGTTTTACTGGCAAACAGTGTAAATTAATCCATAGGAGGGCAAAGTCTAATGGGAGAGAGCTAGGAACTTGGAATATGCAACCTTATAAATCATTATAGGTACCTTCCTGTTTGTGTTTTTAATCTGAACAAGTATGAATGCCAACCTAAAAGTAGTCACCACAAATTGGAGATTTGTCACACCCACAATTGTTACACAATTACAAGAATACTGCATGAGCCTGCATCCTCTTCCCCAGTATTTTAACAGTTCCTTTTAGTGGAATCCCACCATTAAGAGCATGCCTTAGTTTAGGCTGTCCTTATGGATAGGTCTTCCATACTGGTACTTGATGACAGAAAGGGAAACATGCTTAATACCTATTCCTCTTTCCATGATACAGCTGATGTGCTATTTATTGAATGCAAAATTAATTCTTCTAACTGAAAAGTTCCACAATAATAAGTATAATTTTGGTTTTGTATCTACTCACTTATGAAACATAATCCAAAGTTTAACTTAACATAATCCAAAGTTTAGTTTAACATTATTTTTTGTTTCTCTTTGCATCATGGGAACTTTATTGACTTGTCACCCAAATTTAAATCACTCTTGCTTACATGGTACATATGTGCAAGCACTGAAAAATAATGCACTAATATTTTAATTAAAATGCCAGACCACAGATGAATTAATAGTGTTTATTATGTTTATGCATGCCAGACATTCACAAGTATTAAGATATAATTAGAAATTAAGTCTTGAAAAAAGAATAGATAATATAATTATATACAGCATTTCATTAACTCTCTATATCCTAGTAATTGTACATGACTCAATCTTTTCTTCTTGGGCAGTTGCGGCAATTTTCATGCAATGTGAGATATTCAAATTGACATACAGTACTTTCTTTTATTCATAACTCTACTTTGAATGGCACTTTCTCTTCTGAAAATAATAACTATTAAACTGCTGCCTTCTAATAAGAGTTATGTACCCATGTATCTCCATGCCTGAAAAATTTTCTGCTGTACTTCCCAGTACTAATAACAAATTTACACTTATCTAACATCTTCCATCCTACAGCCTTAGATTACTTTGTAATTGTTTGTTAGTTAAACTTCACATACTCCCATTAAATAGCTAAGTACTATTATTAGACTGGGAAACTAATACATAGAAAGATCAAGTAATTTACCGAAAGGAAATGTTTAGCAGAGCCAGAAACTAGAACCCAGTTGTCCAGGTTTTAACATCCAGTGCTTTAATCATATCTTGTAAATGATAGTGTGAAATTGCAGTCCTTCTGTTTCAAAGACTAAACTAAATTATTACTGAGGCTGGAACAGTTCTTTATTATTGGAAGCTTATGAAACTTGATGAGACTTTAGTGGTGATGGGACAGTGGGAGATTGGGTGGGTGGTATTTGTAAAATACCTCCTTCACAGGAGCTGCACCTATTTGGTAAAGGTAGCTATCTATTGATAATTGGCTAGTTTCTCTCTTCCTTGCTACTAGGGCTGTCCTCTTTTCACTGCTGGCCCTATCAATTCCCCTGTTGATGCCAGCATGTAGCATTTGGCTGATTCTCATTAACTAACTGAAATACCTTGAGACCTTTTAGCAATAGGGATAATAAAAAAAAGACTAAATAAGAGGATTTCATTCCACCATCACCTCCATCCCCTATCATTAGGTTTAATAACTCCTGTGCAGAAACTTCTGCTATAAAACAGGAAACCATCCAAATTTGCCTTACAAAAATGAAATTCAGCCAGGGTCGTCTATAGATTTAAGATCTGCACACTTAGTAGAGCTAAAAAATTTTGAGCTTAGGAGAGCTCAGAAATTTTAACTGAGCTTTGTTTTGAATATAAAACCCAAAATATAATTGGATTTGGGGGAATATGAAAACATACAAACCCATACCAAAAAAAAGGGATAGGTGAACCACCAAGAACTGAAACCACTCTGTTTCATAGCTAAGCTCTTGATTTATTGTTCCTAGTACAAAGGGGAAATGAGTCTCATATAAAAATTGAACCAGCAAAAATTGTTTCTGTCAGGTACAAAACTTTATGAAATGTGCCAATTGATTTTCAAAAATTTGTACAAAGCAAAAACTACTTGTGTAAAGATGCTGAGAAATCTCTCTGAATCCATCTTGTTCAACAAAAGCATTTAGAGTTACAAGTCTAAGGGTATGTCTACACGGAAAAGTTATTTCGAAATAACAGCCGTTATTTCGAAATAACTTTACGAGCGTCTACACAGCCAAACCACTATTTTGAAATTAAATTGAAATAGCGGAGGCCTTATTTCAAAATTGGTAAACCTCATCCCACGAGGAATAGCACCAATTTTGAAATTGCTATTTCGAAATAAGCGCTGTGTAGACGCTTATTTCGAAATAGGGGGCTTCCAGCCCTTCCCAGGGTGCCCTGGCGGCCAGTCTGGGCACAAGCAAGAAAACTCCTCTCCCTCCCCCTATCCCCAGAGCCCTTAAAGGGGTGGACTCTGGCCACAGTGCCTGTGCCACCTCCAAGCCTGCCAGCCCAGAGCCAGCAGTCGCTGCACCTGACGCAGTGGCCCCAGCATGAGCCAGGCGGCCAGTGCCAGCCAGCCCTCCACCGCTCCCCAGGACCAGTCTGGCACCTTCCAAGAACCTGTCAGGGGCTGGAAAAGGCAGGCATCTGCCTGCTCCAGTGTGGAGATCAGGGACCTAATTCAGGTTTGGGGGGAGGCCTCCAATGTCCATGATCTCCGCACTAAACGGAGGAACGCAACCATCTACAGGTGGATGGCTACCAGCCTGGCCACCAAAGGCCACGTGCGAACCCAGGAGCAGGTTCACAGGAGCTGCGTCAGGCCTATGCCAGGGCCACAGGAGGCAGCTCCCAACCAGGGGGAGACCCAGACCTCTGCCCCTATTTTGATGCAGTGGACTGCATCCTAGGGGGCAGGATGGTCCGTGCCCCCCAGGTGGTCATCGACACTGGGGCAGAGCTTGCTGCCTCCTGCTGCTCCAGCCCCTGCTGCCTCCCCAGCTACCGCTCCTCCTTCCACTCCTTCTCCCCCTCCTGCTTCTTACTCCCCACCCTCCCCAGACCCCCAGGGACACCGAGGCCCCCTCACCCATGATGCTGGGAGACAGTTGGGCCGGCAAGACCCCCAACCCTGAGCAGTGAGCTTCTCCTCCCCCTTCCTCCCCTTGCCTCCCCTTACCAGCTCTCTCCTCCCAGGTTTCCCCCTCCCCTCTCCCACCCTCCCTCCTTCCTTCTCCTGCCTTCTTTCCCCAGTCTCACCTCAGTTTCATTCCCCCCACCACAGTTTTGTTCAATAAAGAGGCTTTGTTGTAATGAACACGTGTCTTTTATTGTACAGCAGGAAGGGGGATTAGGGAGGGGTAAGTGGAAGGACGTGAGGGAGAAATGAGGCACAAGCCCCCAGTGGGGCACACCAGGGAGACTAGTATCAGAGGGGTAGCCGTTTCTATTAGAGTTTCTATTTTTGAACACGTGTCCTTTATTTTTTACATCATCCGTTAGCTTGAATTAACTTTAATAGGGGCTACACATACAAACCACTAGTTCGAATTTAAATCGAACTAGTGGAGCGCTTAATTTGAACTAGGTAAACCTCATTCTACGAGGAGTAATGCCCAGTTCGAATTAAGTAGTTCAAATTAAGGTCTGTGTAGCCACTTAATTCGAACTAGCTGGAGGATAGCCCTTCCCAGGTTGCCCTGGTGGCCACTCTGGGCCAAACCAGAGAAACTATTCTGCCCTGCTCCCGGCCCCGGAGCCCTTAAAGGGGCACGGTCTGGCTACAGTGCTTGTGCTAGTTGCAAGCCTACCAGCACCCAGCCAGCAGACCCTGCACCTGGCACGGGATGAGCCAGCCATCCGCTGCCACCCAGCCCTCCGCCTCTTCCCAGGACCAGGCTGGAGGCTTCCAGGAGCCTGCCCAGGGCTGCAAGAGGCGGGCGCCCTCCTGGTCTAGTGAGGAGATTGTGGACCTGACCGAGGTTTGGGGGGAGGCCTCCAACATCCACGATCTCCGCACTAGCCACAGGAATGCGGCCGTCAACAGCCGCATGGCTGCCAGCCCGGCCACCAGAGGCCACATGCGAACCCAGGAGCAGGGTTGCATGAAAATCAAGTTGGTCCAGTGAGACCCCCGACCCTGAGCCCTGAGCTTAGAACATAAGAACATAAGAACGGCCGTACTGGGTCAGACCAAAGGTCCATCTAGCCCAGTAGCCTGTCTGCCGACAGCGGCCAACACCAGGTACCCCAGAGGGGATGGACCAAAGACAATGACCAAGCCATTTGTCTCATGCCATCCATCTCCAGCCTTCCACAAACAGAGGCCAGGGACACCGTTCCTAGCCCCTGGCTAATAGCACTCCATAGACCCAACCTCTATGAATTTATCTAACTTCTCTTTAAACTCTGTTATAGTTCTAGCCTTCACAGCCTCATGTGGCAAAGAGTTCCACAGGTTGACTATGTGCTGTGTGAAGAAGAACTTTTGCTTATTAGTTTTAAACCTGCTGCCCATTAATTTCATCTGGTGTCCTTATATTATGGGAACTAATGAAGAACTTTTCTTTATTCACCCTCTCCACACCACTCATGCTTTTATAGACCTCTATCATATCCCCCCTCAGTCTCCTTTTTTCTAAGCTGAAAAGTCCCAGTCTCTTTAGCCTCTCTTCATATGGGACCAGTTCCAAACCCCTAATCATTTTAGTTGCCCTTTTCTGAACCCTTTCCAAGGCCAAAATATCTTTTTTGAGGTGAGGAGACCCATCTCTACACAGTACTGAAGATATGGCGTACCATAGTTTTAGACTTCCCCTCCTTCTTCTTCCCCTGGCTTCCCCCTTCCAGCTCCCTCCTCCCAGGTTTCCACCTCCCCTCTCCCACCCTCTCTCTTCCCCTCTCCCACCTCCTTTTCCCAGTCTCCCCAGAGGTTAATACCCCCACCCCCAGTTTTGTTAAATAAAAAGAGTTTCTATTTTTGAACACGTGTCCTTTGTTTTTTACATCAAGAAGGGGGGCTAGGGAGGGGTAAGTGGAAGGAGGTGAGGGAGGAATGGGGCACGAGCCCCTGATGGGGAGGACTGGGGTGGCTCTGCGGGCTCCTCAGGGTGGAAGCCCTCCTGCAGGGCCTCCAGGATCCTGACAGCCCCCCGATTGACACCCCCGGATGGCAGCCTGCGGCAAGTGCAGCAGGGCTGATGGCCGAGTGCTGTGATGTGCCAAGTGTGGGCACTCAGGGCACTCCAAGACAAGACTGCTCTGCTGTCCCTCATCAAGGTAGACAAGCAAGCGGGGAACCCTGAGAACTGTCTGTCCGGGGTGGGGGTCGGGTCCTTTTAAGCACAGCCTTCGGCTAGCCTGAGGCAGCAGCTCCATGCTCTAAGTCCTAACCTGATGCCCTTTTGACATTGGTTCCGGCCAGCCTAAACTTTGGTTCAGGGTCCACTCAATGTGGATATGCTAGTTTGAATTAGCAAAATGCTAATTCGAATTCGTTTTTAGGTCTAGATGCACTAATTCAAATTAGCTTAGTTCGAATTAACTAATTTGAACTAAGTTAGTTCGAATTAGTGCTGTAGTGTAGACATACCCTTATAGACTAACCGAAGTGTTGGAGCATAAGCTTTCGTGGGCAAAGACCCACTTCGTCAGATGCATGTAGTGGAAATTTCCAGAGGCAGATATAAATATGCAAGCCAGAATCAGGCTAGAGATGATGAGGTGGATCCAATCAGGGAGGATGAGGCCCACTTCCACTAGCTGATCTGGAGGTGTGAATACCAAGAGAGGAGAAGCTGCTTTTGGAGTTAGCGAGCCATTCACAGTTTTTGTTTAATCCTGAATTGTTTGTGTCAAACTTGCAGATGAACTGCAGCTCAGCAGTTTCTCTTTGAAGTCTGGTCCTGAAGTTTTTTTGCTGCAGGATGGCTACCTTTAGATCTGCAATTGTGTGTCCAGGGAGATTGAAGTGTTCCCCTACAGGTTTTTGAATATTGCCGTTCCTAATATCTGATTTGCGTCCATTTATTCTTTTATGTAGGGACTGTCCAGTTTTGCCGATGTATATAGCAGAGGGGCATTGTTGGCACATGATGGCATATATTACGTTAGTAGATGTTCAGAAGAATGAACCAGTGACAGTATGGCTGATCTGGTTAGGTCCTGTGATGGTGTTGCTAGTCATGTTATTTTAGTTACAGAAGCTAAGCTTTCATGTACTGCATTATATCTGATAATGGAATTTTCACATTTTTAGCGAACTGTAACTGCATAGTAGCAATATTATTGCCTTATTAGACACTAAGATTTCCTAAAGGTTAGCACATTTAAAAATCAGGCATTGCTTGGGCAGTAGTAATTGCAAATTGTGGTTATCCTCATTGAGAATTTCCAAATGGAGGGTGCAACCAGAGCATCATTGGGATATGCTGGAAAATGCCCTGAGAATTATGTTTGAAAAAAATATCCCTGAGCATGAGTCATATGTCTTCATCTGAAGAAAGACAGGAAGTTAATTTTCTAAATGTTCTAAATTACATGAGAGTGAGTGAGTGAATGAGTGAGAAAACTCAATTCAAATAGTAGGGCAGTGATTCAGTTAATCAAACAAAAAATCATAAGGTTTTTCCCCTTTTTGCTTCCCTCTCAGAAATTTCTTGTCTCATCTTAAACTGTTTGATAATGTAGAGCATACAGCTTTTGTTGATTGGAAGGGGCAAAGGTAAAGGCATGAATGTGCTGCCACTCTGTTATAGCTACATTGAAATCAATGAATATTCATTTTAGGGGACTCCTCCTTGCCAATGAAACTTTGATTGCAAACAGTTAAATAAACAGTCTGGAAATCAGAATGTTTGCTCATGTAATAAATTATTTTTGCGGTATTTTTGTTGGATTTATTTTCTCCCCAATGCTGGCATATCTCTGAAATATGATTCTTAATATATTAGGGTATGTCTACACTTGTTCCCTAGTTCGAACTAGGGATGCAAATGTAGGCGACCGAAATTGCAAATGAAGCAAGGATTTAAATATCCCACGCTTCATTAGCATGATCTTGCCGGCGTGTTACTCCGCTCAACAGCTGTTTTGAAAGTGAAAGTGCGTGCTGAGACGCATTAGTTCGAACCAACCTTGGTTTGAACTAACATTACTCCTTAAGGGGTTTGATTCGAACTAACGCATCCCAGCGCGCACTTTCACTTTTGAAACAGTTGTTGAGCGGAGTAATGCACTGGTGAGATCATGCTAATGAAGCCCAGGATATTTAAATCCCCACTTCATTAGCAATTTCGGTTGCCTACATTTGCATCCCTAGTTCAAACTAGGAAGCAAGTGTAGACGTACCCTAAATTAGAGATATGTTCTACTCTGTTGTAGAAGACACTTGAGAAATCTTCATTTGCCAATGAGTTCTGGAACATTTTATATGCATGCGAAGAATCTTGTCATTCTATAACAAGAAAAATTATGGATATTTTTACCAAGAGAAGGAAATAAAAGCACTTGCTTTTCCTGCACATGCCACATGTGAACAAATTAAAAAGAAACTTCCTCATAATGCTCATATCAGATAAGTCTACATTTATTACTTCAGTAATAAAATGCTGAGTGCTTAAGTACCAGAAGATTTAAGCAGTGGAGATGCTATCATGTTCTAGAGAGTCCTGTGGTCTGATCAACTTACTTCAAGGGAAAATGTCACATTACCTCTGTAAGCATGGCTTCTAGACTAAAATATTCAGGCTGATGGAACTTGCTTTGGGGGACATGTCTGTCTTTGCTTGCAGGTTTCCATTTTATAGAATTAGATTTTGTGTCTTGCGACATTTGCCTTCTGTACCTCAATATATTAGACTTGTCACAGTCTGGAATTTATAAAGCTATTACACTGCTTGAGAATGTACTTTATAATTATTATATAACATGCTACTGAAGGAAAACTCTTTGGATTTCAAAGGATCTGAAGAGAATATAGACACAATTATTTTATTTAATAACTTAGCACGTTTAGTACTGACTTTTAACATATTTACTGCTGGTTTGATTTTTGTGTATCTTCACAAAGGCCAGAACCAAATGTGACAATCAACTGACTGAGTTGGTTGCGGGAGGAGAATTTAACATTGCTTTACTCCTCACCTTTAAATCATTTTGACTTTATGTAGTTAAGGCCTCTTTCAGCAGTTTTTGTTCATTGAAAAAATTTCACCAGCTTAAAGCTGAAAGTACCTTCCACCTTCTTCTGTAGAAATTGCCTAAAAACTGACATCTAACATGCGAGTCACCACCCTCTTCTTTTCACCAACTCCAGCACAAATGTGGCACCACTGTGATGATAAATATCATTTTTGTGCAATCTGAAATTAGCAGTGTATGAAGCAGTGTTCCCTCCAAGCTGCATGGCAGCAGAGCCCTGCAGCTGCTTAATCAGCCCTCTCCAGTCAGGGGCTGCACTGGAGCTACCTGACTGGGCGGGGCTGATTAAGCTGCTTCAGGGCTGTGCTGCCTCACAGCTTAGAGGGAACCTTGGTATGGAGTCGGTCCTCAGCTTTTATTCTGATTCTTGGATCCTCTCTTAATCCCCTCTGTTTTATGAGTGCAGAATCTGTCTGGGATGCCACAGCAGTGTCAAAGAGTTCACATTACATCTCAAATGATAATGGAGCTGGAAGGTAACTGGCTCAGGTATTTACCAAATTTATACTAGCTCCACTCTACTCTTTAATGTTGTATAGTTATATGTTTCCAGAGTCCTAGTTCCACTGAAATAACCAGTATTTGGACATCCTGAAGTACATCTTGCCTTATGGTTTTATGGCTTTTGTGAACATGAGACGATCCAATTCTAGTAACTATACCTGGGTTCCAAAGTCCTATTACAGGAACTATTGTGGCACATGAATTATATATAGTTTCAATACTGTCAAGAAAGGGCATGTGGTAGGAGTGCTGATGTTGCCATTCCATTTGTAGATGTCACACTAGAAATTAAGTAAATGCAGAGTGGATGAAAAATCATCTGTGTTAAATATATAACACAAAATACAATTAATTATAAGGTGCCATTTCATACTATGGGTATATATTTTCATTATAGCAACATTGATTGATTGCTAAGATTTTTAAAGAAAAATGAAGGAACATACTCAAATTAATAAAAGTTGACCCAGTAGCTATACCTCTCCTCTTCCTAAAGCCATCTCTGATGCTGTTCTTCACCCACCATACATGCAAAAAATACAAATCCACTCTCTACTCTGCAGAAGGGTTGTGCCAACTCTGTGAGTCATTGCCACATCTCCCATCCGTGTCTTCAAAATGTGCTCTCTAAGCAAAATGTTCTTAAATAACTCAGAGATAGCCCCAGTATAAAAACTTAAATAGAAATATGTATGGTGGGGCATGCTCAGCTGCTTCACTTCCTGGTGTATATCTCTTTTCATTCGTAACAACCTATGCGTTGGATACGATAGCCTGATATCTTTGTGTGAGCCGTCCCCAACTTTTTCATATGATTTCATATTTGATTGTTCATCTGGAAATCAGCATTTATTACATGATCCGTTTCAAATAAAGAATCTGTTCTCTAGTAATAACCTTTTAGATTCATATTTGGAGGGGGGATTTGTTTTCAGCTGCAATGGTATGGGTATGAGACAGTTCTGTCCTTTCTTATATTCACTTAAACTTTTGGGATTATTAGTGTATGCTATTATGATATTAGATAAAGTAATTATGAATAGTGTTAACTTCCTGTAGTTAATCTTAGTTTTCCTTAAGATGCATATTTCAAGAGTGCAACTGCTAAAAAAGCAAGAAACATGTTGATTTGTGGTTTGTGTTAGATCTGAATAGTGCAATTAATGGAGATTCTAGATGAAAAAGACTGACTAATGTTAAAAAAAACCCCAACAACATAGAGTTGCAATTCCAAAATTGGAATTGTTTATATTTTAACAATGTTCATTCCCTGAGGCCCTGACAGACACATGCCTCATGGCACATATAGAAAAGCTTCCTACTTTTTCCAAATGCATATCTCGGTGATTTTGACAACAATCTCATGAGAAAAGATGTGGAGTCAAGCTGCCTTTTGTATGGCACCCAATCACCCCCTCCTGTTTTAGTCACACTAAGGCTGCTACACAGTCCAATTTACAGCCTACTAACTTGGTTACTTTTAGCAATAAGCAGCAGTGGTTCGGGCACTTTGCTGCTTTGTCAAGATCTCCCCAAACCCTGTCTCATCAAAGTGTAATAATATTGGTAATGGTTAGGCCATTGTGTTTAAAAGACTCTTTTCAGAATTCTGATGGCTTCATTCATACTATGTTTGGGGAAGGTGTTTCCCTCTGTGTCCAGACAGTCTGGGGTGATGTATCACTTAGCCATCACTTACTTCTCTCAGTTATCAAAAATAGTTTCATGAAACAAGCTGATTGTTGTATATCTTCTGTCACATTTCCATATAACCACATTTCCATTCAGGTAAGCTTATGGGCAATACAGTCTGCCCCAAATAGGGATAGGACAGGAACTCACACAAAACTTGCCAGCAGTGGTGAAGAACTGTTGGAGTGGGTGTGAGGGTACTCAAGGGGCAGAGGGCAAATGAGGTAACTGGGGAGTTTACTTGAGCTTGCTATGATATTTGGGACTGATATGACATGTTGGCTTGTTCTTCTCTCAACACCTTTCCTCCAGACTGTCATCTCCTTGTTGCTCCTCCCCACATCTGATCGAGTAGGGGAGCAGGGAAAGACTGCACTAGGCTTTGTGCTCAGTAGATTACACTAGTGTCCAGAAAGAGGACTTTCAGTTAATTGCCCACAATATTTCCACACCTCAGCCACATGTGCAAGAATTCAGCAGAGATTTAGGAATGCAGGACAGAGATGCCACATGTGTGACTGTCATGCCAGATATTTAATATTTGGAATCTCTGCCCTCCAGAAACACCAGCATCCTCTTCCCCAAGAGCTCCCTTTCCCACAGGATCCCTTAACCTCAACACTAACATTCCTAGTTGCCATCCACCCACCCATAGTTCCATCTTCTCACCACTGCTCCAATCCCAGATACACTTGAGCACATGGCAGTCAATGGGAGTTGTGAATCATGCCTGAAATCAGATGCTAGGCCTGTGTAGAGGTTTTTTTTCTTTGTATTGACTCATCATGACTTAATTTGAAATCTTAATAACACCAACGATTGTTTGGATTTGATTGCTAGGCTTGCTGTGATCTAGCTACCTGAGCAAAATTTCCTTAATGTGAAGTAATTTTCTTGTTGTGGCCCTAAATATTAACTTTCTGACAGATTTTCATAATAGTTACAATACTCAAGGTTCCATCAACTACAGACTAAGGCCAATTTCTTACAGATATCTAACAAATCTCTAAACAAGCCTCAAGGAGTAGTTGAAGGAATCATCATTGAACAGGTGTGTTTCTAGAGAGGTCTCATGGGATTGGTTCTTAACTCTGTTGTTAGTGGGGAGCTACAGTTAATTCACATCCTCGTGGGATGGACTAAGGTCCTCACTACTCGGATCTATCACCGGTCGTAATATCAGTAGATTTTAGGCGCAGTCAGTAAAAACTGGCAAGTAATTAGAGTTAAACAACAGGACTGTATTATAAAACAAATTTGAATAACATACATCGAATAACCACGGAGGGCAGTCCTCCTATGGTTACCCCTAATTACTATAATTACCAGAGTCCTCGGCGCAAACGGGACGATAGTGGTGATGCTGGTGACCTCAGGCCTCTGGCTGATTGAGAGCCTCGGGCGAGGAACAACCAGGAGTCCCTCGGTGGCAGGGTCATTGGTCAGGCGACCTCAATCCTTAGGCTAATTTGAAGCCCTTGGAGAGGAACAGCCTGTGCGATCCCTCGAAGTGCTGAGGAAGATTTCGAAGACGGCCGATCTACCTTCCACAGATGCGTCTGGTCTTCGGTCCTCTTCCCGCTCTTCGGATGCGGCCGGAGCAGATGATGGACGGTAGACTCTAATAATCCTATTCTAACTAACCTAAAAGAAAACCCTGATCTACTCACCGATGCACCCGTCGAACAGACCTGATGACGGCCGATAAGCAGAACCACGACGCAGCCTGCCGAACAGACACGACGACGATAACTAAGGGTATGTCTACACTACAGCACTAATTCGAACTAACTTAGTTCGAATTAGTTAATTCAAACTAAGCTAATTCGAATTAGCGCATCTAGATTTAAAAACTAGTTCGAATTAGCGTTTTGCTAATTCTAACTAGCATGTCCACATTGAGTGGACCCTGAACCGAAGTTAAGGCTGGCCGGAACCAGTGCCAAAAGGGCATCAGCTTAGAACTTAGAGCGTGGAGCTGCTGCCTCAGGCTAGCCAAGGGCTGTGCTTAAAGGGACCCGACCCCCACCCCGGATAGACAGTTCTCAGGGTTCCCCGCTTGCTTGTCTACCTCGATGAGGGACAGCAAAGCAGTCCTGTCTTGGAGTGCCCTGAGTGCCCACCCTCGGCACATTACAGCACTCGGCCATCAGCCCGGCTGCACTTGCCGCAGGCTGCCATCCGGGGGGGTCATTCGGGGGGCTGTCAGGATCCTGAAGGCCCTGCAGGAGGGCTTCCACCCTGAGGAGCCTGCAGAGCCACCCCAGTCCTCCCCATCGGGGGCTCGTGCCCCATTCCTCCCTCACCTCCTTCCACTTACCCTTCCCTAGCCCCCCTTCCTGATGTAAAAAATAAAGGACACGTGTGTTCAAAAATGGAAACTCTCTTTATTTAACAAAACTGAGGGTGGGGGAGGGGATTAACCTCTGGGGAGACTGGGAAAAGGAGGTGGGAGAGGAGAAGAGAGAGAGTGGGAGAGGGGAGGTGGAAACCTGGGAGGAGGGAGCTGGAAGGGGGAAGCCAGGGGAAGAAGGAGGAGGGGAAGTCTAAAACTATGGTACGCCATATCTTCAGTATTGTGTAGAGATGTGGTCTCCTCACCTCAAAAAAGATATTTTGGCCTTGGAAAGTGTTCAGAAAAGGGCAACTAAAATGATTAGGGGTTTGGAACTGGTCCCATATGAAGAGAGGCTAAAGAGACTGGGACTTTTCAGCTTAGAAAAAAGGAGACTGAGGGGGGATATGATAGAGGTCTATAAAATCATGAGTGGTGTGGAGAGGGTGCATAAAGAAAAGTTCTTCATTAGTTCCCATAATAGAAGGACTAGAGGACACCAAATGAAATGAATGGGTAGCAGGCTTCAAACTAATAAAAGAAAGTTCTTCTTCACAAAGCAAATAGTCAACCTGTGGAACTCCTTGCCACAGGAGGCTGTGAAGGTGAGAACTAGAACAGAGTTTAAAGAGAAGTTAGATAAAGTCATGGAGGTTGGGTCCATGGAGTGCTATTAGCCAGGGGGTAGGAACGGTGTCCCTGGCCTCTGTTTGTGGAAGGCTGGAGATGGATGGCACGAGACAAATGGCTTGGCCATTGTCTTTGGTCTATCCCCTCCGGGGTACCTGGTGTTGGCCACTGTTGGCAGACAGGCTACTGGGCGAGATGAACCTTTGGTCTGACCCAGTACGGCCGTTCTTATGTTCTAAGCTCAGGGTCGGGGGTCTCACTGGACCAACTTGATTTTCATGTAACCCTGCTCCTGGGTTCGCATGTGGCCTTTGGTAGCCAGGCTGGCAGCTATCCTGCCCTAGACGGCCACTTTCCTGTGCCTAGTGCGGAGATTGTGGACGTTGGAGGCCTCCTCCCAAACGTGGATGAGGTCCACGATCTCCACACTAGACCAGGCGGGCGTCCGCCTCTTGCGGTCCCGGGCAGGCTCCTGGGAGCCGCCAGCCTGGTCCTGGGAAGAGGCGGAGGGCTGGGTGGCAGCGGGTGGCTGGCTCGTGCTGTGCCGGGTGCAGGGTCTGCTGTCTGGGTGCTGGCAGGCTTGCACCTGGCACGGGCACAGTAGCCAGACCGTGGCCCTTTAAGGGCTCCGAGGCCAGGAGGGGGGCAGAATAGTTTCCCTGGCTTGGCCCAGAGTGGCCACCGGGGCAACCTGGGAAGGGCTAGCCTCCCACTAGTTCGAATTAAGTGGCTACACAGCCCTTAATTCGAACTACTTAATTCAAACTAGGCGTTAGTCCTCGTAGAATGAGGTTTACCTAGTTCGAATTAAGCGCTCCGCTAGTTCGAATTAAGTTTGAACTAGCGGTTTGCGTGTGTAGCGCCTATGAAAGTTAATTCGAACTAACAGCTGTTAGTTCGAATTAACTTTGTAGTGTAGACATACCCTAAGCTATTCTATAGTACTAAGCTATCTAACTAAGCCTAAACTACCTAAAAGAAAGAAAGGAGCAAAGCCTTCCGCATTACTCAGTTCTTGAAAGCTGTACTAGACCTCTCTCATACTTTTTACTTCGGACAAAGATCTGGACCTCTCTCACTCTCTTACACTACGCCTAACCCGACGCACAGATACCCGACGCAACCCCAACTGCTGCATGGTACAGACTTATATAACATGGGTTCATACATATTCATAACATTTTACTTTAAATATATTGGCTCATTCTAAATGCTAATTTACATAACTTTGAAATGATTGGCTAAGGAAAACATAACAAGTGCACACGTTAACTTTTCAAATTCCAACAGGTAAGTTGGAGGACGTGTCATACGTGTACTGCGTGCCAAAACATTCTGCCATTATGGTCGTTCACAATGATTGACAACCTCAGTGATTGACAGTTGATCTCAATCCATTCTAATACATATATTTCCTGGTTTCTTTACACAAGGTATACAGATAACGTATTAACTTTAGGTCTTACATTTTCCATACTCGTTCTCATTTAAATACAATAATAATAATAATAATAATAATCAAGGCATTTACATATTCATATAAGTCTGCGTACATTGTACTATTTCACATTTTTATTAATGACCTGGAAGAAAACTTAAAATAATCAATCATAAAATTTGCAGATGCTCCAAACATAATTGAGGTCAATTGAAAGAACCCCTGTGACATGTGCTGTCAAAGCCCAACCGGTACTGTTACATGGCATTGATTTGAAGAAAAGTGAAGAAGCATAGTGTGAGTTTAGACAGGTGTCTGCACTCACAAACACTCAATGTCCTGAGAATAAAATGTTAGGCCTCATATTGACACATCAGTAGATACATGCCGTGTCTAACTCCACATACTATCCATCTTGGGAAATTATAGGCATAGTTCAGGAGAGGGCAATAGTCTGGTAGTATGTGTTTGCTGTTCTGTTTAACAACATCTGTGTGGTTAGTGCCTGTCCACAAATCTTGTATTGCTGTCGTGCCATTGGTCATACAACTCCTCAAGTCGTAAGGGGGTTAATCAATCCAAAATAAATGTTTTCAAAAGATACAGATGCATTTGTCATAGAGCCATTCACCACACACAGTCCAACCACTCTCAGAAACGATCTCTGGGTTGCAGCCTTTGTGATTCTCAACAAGGTTAACAGCCAGCACAGGCCCAACTTTGTTTTAGCAAATGTGGAAGTTTCTTTAGGAGATATGTGACACCGTGTATTTGGAACAGCTCTTGAAGCAGCAAGCAAATTATTAGTTATTCGTTCTTTAGAAGCACAAATCATTTAAGAAATGAGACTAACATAATGAAAGGCCTAGATCAGGGTTTCCCAACCTATGGGTCGCAACCCAAATATGGGTCACCATGAAATTTCAAAAGGGTCGCCAAGTGTCTCCCCAGGTGGTGCTTTTAAGGAGCCATTCACACATTTGAAAAGGTCCCTGCTGGTCAGCTCCACAGCTGGCTTAGTCTTAAGGAGCCATTCACCTGAAGTGGTACTCAACTTAATTGGTTTAACAACCTTCAGGCAGTTAAACCAATTCGTTGAATTGAATACCATTTCAGTGACTCAGAGCAGAGTAAGGCAGGGGTCTCCAACCTTTTTAAGCATGAGATCACTTTTTGAATTTAAGTGCAATCTAGGATCTACCTCAAACCCAAATACCCTTGCCCCCCCTCCTTTGTGCCCCTTCTCCAAGGCCCTGCCCCTGCTCACTCCATCCTCCCATTCTCCTTCCTTTTCACCAGGCAGGGGCAGAGGGTGGGAGCACAAGCTCTGGTCTTGGGCTAAAAGATTTGGAGTGTGAGGGGGCTCTGAGCTGAGTCTGGGGCAAGGATTTGGAGTGCAGGAGGGGGTTCAGGATGCAGGTTCTGTAGAGGAGTTTGGGTCTGGGAGGGCTCAGGGTGAGGGCAGGGCCTTGGGGTGTAGAGGGGGGTACATGACTGGGGCAGGGGTTCAGTGCTGGCTCCAGCTGGACACTGTTTACCACAGGTGCCTTCTGGGTGGTGGTGCAGGGGGCTAAGGCAGGCTCACCCCTGTCCTCACCCTGTAACACTCTCAAAAGCAGCCAGCAAATTCCTTCCATTCCAGGCCCTGTTGTCCTCCTCTCCCCGTTCTGTGGAGACAGAATAAGGGTGGAAGAAGGGGCACCCTGACATCAGCACCCCTCTTCTCCCTTCCCTGCTGTGTACCACAAGCAGGAGGCTCCTGGGGGTGGGGGGGAAGCTCCCAGTCAAAGGGCAGGAGGTGCGCAGCAGTGGGGGGAAGGGCAGCTGAAGTACTTGCACTTGATAGCCTCTTGGCCAAACCAGTCAGGGTCACCTGTCAAAGGTGCCAAGATCAACCAGTTGATCCCGATCTACTGGTTGGTCACCACTGGAATAAGGAAATATCCCTGGACATGGGGAGAAAGAAGTTAGAACATTAGGGAACGCAGAAAAGAAGCAGCGCCCAGCTCAGGGGTGTGGAGGAGGGGGACCGGGTGTCTGGGAGTCTGGTTGAGAGGTTTCCAGCCACCCCAGATGGGGTTCCCTCAGTTGGTGTTGGCCATGGGGGGCCGGGGTAAGGCTTGGGACTGTGTTCGGTAGTCTGGGACTGTGCTTGGGGGTGCCACAACAAATCTGAGGCAAAGCAACTGCAAGCTCAACCATCCCACTCATTGAAGTTCAGGTGAAACTGTTTGGTAAAATACTAAATTTTACTTGTTTTTCTTAATAATATGTATTATGTTTCTAATATTTTTGTTACACCTGTGAGACTCCCAGGCCTGGAGTGTACCCCTCAGGGCTTGACTCCCAGCCCCTGAGTGTGACTCTCTGTGATTCCCAGCCCCTCCAGTCCTTGAGTGTGACTCTCTGAGTATGACTCCCAGCCCCTGAGTGTGACTCTGAGTGTGACTCCCAGCCCCTCCAGCCCCTGAGTGTGACTCTCTGTGATTCCCAGCCCCTCCAGTCCTTGAGTGTGACTCTCTGAGTATGACTCCCAGCCCCTGAGTGTGACTCTGAGTGTGACTCCCAGCCCCTCCAGCCCCTGAGTGTGACTCTCAGGCCCCTGAGTGAGTGTGCCCCCCTGACTATGGAACTCCCAGCCCCTCCAGCCCCTGAGTGTGACTCTCAGGTCCCAGAGTGAGTGTGCCCCCAGGCCACTGACTGTGACACTCCCAATCCCTCCAGCCCCTGAGTGTGACTTCTCCAGCCCCTCCAGCCTCTGAGTGTGGGGTTTAAGCTGGGAAGGAGCGATTTGGGTATGAGTATCTTTCCCCCACCACAGCTCAAATAAATGTAGTGTTATTATTTTATTATTAATGTATTTTCAGTTTTTCTATGAAATAACTACTCTGAATATATAAACAGGAGGGGACACAATTTTATATTCTTGCCTCAGGTGCAAAATTAGCTAGTTATGGCACTGTCCCCCCCCCCTTCCCACCCGGTTTTTTAATTGCCTTGGGTCACCAAGTCTTCCTGAATTGTCAGAATGGGTCCCCATCTGGAAAAGGCTGGGAACCACTGGCCTAGATGCAGACTGCTTTATGTCACCTGAACCTCTCTATCCCTGACTCGGAGGTCTTGCTTATCACCATCCATATCTGAGTTAGAAGTGAGAACCTGTCCTGCTTGGAACATGCTCCCTCTGTTTTGTGTCTCAGGTTAGCAATCTTCCATCTTTCTCTTCCTCATTCCCAAGGCCAGCATTTTTTTAGTTTAGGATTGCCTATAATCCTAGTCTCTGCCATGGCTCATTCTAGCTTGGATGCAGCCAGATACCAGTAATTCCCCATTAACCAGATACTCCATAGAACTTTGTTTTGTGTCATTGTTTTGTTACCTGCTAGCAGGCCCACCAACGAGGGGTGGGAGGAGGAAAAAAGGGGCAATTGCTATGGGGCCAAGCAATTCTAAATGGCTCAGGACTCCCAACTGCCACCACTGCTACTTTGGCAGTGGCAGCACTTGGAGCCCTGGGCCCTTTAAATCGCCACTAGAATGCTGTGCTGCACATTTCGTGTGCTGATAAGGGCTGTTGATGGGGGGAGGGGGGAAGCAAGTGCCATGCTCCAGGCAGTGCTGAGGATGGGGCGTGGGGATGATCTGGCATACTTATTGCCCCAGATCCACCCCTTCTGCCCTACCCCTTCTGCCTGAGGCCCTGCATTGTCAAGGAAGGCAGAGCCCCCCCACCCCCCCTACATCTTTTACCCAGGGGACGGACATAGCTGTTCACTCCCCTGCCTGTTGGTTTCCTTGCATTCAAAATGTTTCTTCTTTAGCCACTTCCTTTGATTAAATTGCTGGCCGTCATGCAGTTTAATTACTATGTGATATTTATAAGCAAAAACCCTCATTCTCCATGCCTTGTCTGAGGCAAATATTACTAATTTTGCTATGGTTAGCTATTAACAAGGTTACATGCTTTAAAAAAATCACTTTTTTATTTTTAAGAATAGATTAATTTATTGATACTTTCAATGAGTCATTTTTGCATCACCCACCTCTGATTCAGGGGCTACAGAGTGTCAGAGAAATAAAATAAAATAAAATAAATAAGCTGGCCTTGTGCATTACATTTTCTAATATCACTGAAAGTGAAATCAGGCTTTGCCAGATTATCACACATTTTCAAACTTCCCAACACTTCAATTACTAAATGACTTTTAAACTTTTCCTGGTATTTTATTCAAACAAATGGTTTAGTTAAACCGTTTTGAGTCAGGGCCATTACTTATTCATGGCAGCTTGAATGGCTTGTAAGTGTAGCTGCAGATGTTTGCTCCACTAATGAACTCAGGCAAACACTTCTGTGCATTTGCAATAAAAGAGTGATCTATAGGAAGCCTAGAAGCAAAGTTGGCATATAAGCAATCAGGCACCATCTAGAAGCAAAACATCCAGAACAATATTGCCATGGCTGACAACCTAAAGTAGCAAATGAAGCAGTGTGAACTCAAACTACCAAGAATCTCTTTATTTCTTCTGCTCAGTTACATAGACTCTAGACCGATGACAAACCAAAACAAACAACACAGTGATTTGCAGATAGGTTGCACTGCATGTGTCCATGCAGTTTCAACCATAGCTTTCTCCTCTTCTGTGTGACCAGTTGTAGAAAAATATAGTAACTCTGAATAAGGAATGAAAGTGAAACTATTCGCTTGGGTTGAAAATAGTTAATTCAAGTAGACATAAGAAGATAGGACTTGCGATACTGGATCAGACAGATGATACATCTTGTCTCTGATAGTGGCCTATATCAGGTGGATCAGAGGAATAAATCTTACAGAAGAGAAAAATGTTAGCTTATGCCCCAAAGCCTTAGGATTGCTTTTTTATATTTTATAAAATATTTTCTATTATATATAACTTCATATTCTTATTATCCTGTAAATGTGTACTCTTACTTTAATGCTTAATGTAGCCATTAGTAATCCAGTTGCCAGAATATCTGGCTAGATATTGAGAAGCGACAATATTCTGTTTGTTGTGAAAACTTAAAAAACAACTAATAGTCTAGCAGCACCTTAAAGACTAACAAAACTTGTAGATGGTATCATGAGCTTCTGTGGGTACAACCCACTTCTTCAGATGACTGGAGTATTAGAAGTCCAGATTCAAGATTAAATAAGGGAAGGTGTGGGGGAAGAGTGGCTTTTCGACAAAAGGGGGGGTGCTGAAAAAGCTGCATCTAAACTATTTTCATGCGGAATTTGCATATCCTCTTTCAACTGTTCCTCATAGTCTAGATGAGATCTGAGATCCATTAATGAGTGCCTGGGCAGGTTAAAGTGTTCTCCAACAGGTTTCTGTGTGTTGCCTTTTTGGATATCTGATTTGTGTCCATCAATTCTTTCCCATAGAGACTGTCCAGTTTGGCCAATATACATGACAGTGGGGCATTTGATAGCATAGACCACATTAGTGGATGTGCAGTTAAATGAGCCCCTGATGTGGTCCCCCCCACATTCCCTTATTTAATCTTGGATCTGGACTTCTAATACTCCAAGTCATCTGATGAAGTGGGTTGTACCCAAGAAAGCTCATGATACCATCTATTAGTCTTTAAGGTGCTGCTAGAATACATGTTTTTTAAGTTTTTCCAGTTATAGACTAACTCGGCTACCCTTCTGAAATGCTTGTTGTGAATCACTTATGGTAATCTCAAGCAGTAGGTTACTTGTATGTTGTAAATTTATAATTCTAAAATTCTGTTGGCGGAAGGTAGGTCCTATAATGGAGAAATTCTATATTGACTCAATGCACTTGGTGCAATATGACTGTTACACCTTTGGCCGGAATAGTTAGCTAATATTTAGGGTCTTGCAGGATGTTTCTTCAGGAGGAGAAACTGATGATGTAGTCAGGTATTTCTTTGTTGTAATCTTGTGTATTTACAAAGAATTTACTCAAATACCAGTTTCTGAGAACACAGTGCAAACAAACAGGAGGCAGGCTTTTGTTCACAGTTCAAAACCTCTTTCTAGCCAATACTCTGCCTAAAAGTATTCCATCTCTCCACTTTCTCTCAGGGCTTTGTTTTCAGGCTTTCTCCAGATTTGATGAACTGTTCTCTGGCTGCTTCTGCTGATAGATACAAGCACTTTTATCAAACTATATCAATCAAAAGCCCTCTACCTATAGGTCAGTTTCTGACCAGCCTTGCATGTGGCCTGTATTTTGGGTGGTAGCTCCTATTTTTTCAGCTGTTTTTCTCCCCCTCCCCCCCCCAAATTTTTTTTTAAATAAAAGCTTAATGCCTTCTTAAACTTATCCTGAATGAAGAGTGGCTCTCAGGCCCACCAGCTTCAATGACATTTCACTGAGCCGCCATCATTAATATTATTTTCATTATTTATTTGTATTGTGGTAGCACCCACTAGCACCAATCAGGGATTAGGATCCTGTTGTACTAGGTGCTTTACAAACAAATGAAGTGGAAGATGGTCCCTACTCCAAAGCACTAAATTTATGTGCTTTCACTGTATATAGTGAACATAAAATTAATTGAGTGCCATATTTTCCTGGTATTTTCTATGCAAAATGCACAATTTTAATAGGAAAAAAAGAGAGATTTCTGAAGTACATAGATTAGAACTAGTAGGTTGCATATTTCATTGCTTCTGTAGGCTGACTGGTACTTCCAGTGAGAGAGATCAGCTTATTGAATTGCTACCTTTGATATGAATAGGCAACAACAAGGGGAACCAGGGAGACTGCTTGACCTGTAAGCACCAGACAGTCTGTGGGCCTGTTTGTCCAGCTATACTGAAAGAAGGACAGGAGACACTTAATATGGATTTAATCATGCTGCAACTTTATTATTAGATGTCTGGAACTTCCTGCCACATAACTGCGGGTTTATTCTGTAATTACTCTTGGGATTTCCATCAGCTCCACCTCATTTTCCATCCACCTTCCTCCAGAAAGTCCATTGCTAGGACCTTACCAAGAACAGGCCAAATGAGTACCAAAGAATCTCTTGCATGTATGCTTGAATCCAGCCGAGCAAATATTATTATGTAACTTGTTCACCTGCTGAGCTTGCAGTGGAAGGAATAGGCCATTATCTGTGTGAATTCCTGTTGCCCCACAAAAATTATTTTATGCCTACTTAACTATATCAATATATTTCAACCAGGCTGGGCTTCATCCTGGATAAGCCTGTACCATAACACCTGCAAAGATAAGTAAGGCAGCCTCACACTAAGCAGTCTGTGGGCCTGATTTTCCTCCAAGGGCTCATCTAGACTACAGGGAACGGTCAAAAGAAGATATGCAAATTCAGCAGGAATTTGCATATCTTCTTCAGATTGCACTTTTGAAAGCAAAGCTTTCGAAAGCGAAAGTAGTTAAGACACGGCTTTCTCCGCAACCCCCCCCTCTTGTTGAAAAGCCACTTTTCCACAAAAAAGGAGGTTTACACGGTTTTTTGACAAAAGGGTGGGGGGTTCGCCGAAAAAAACCACATCTTAACTACTTTCACTTTAGAAAGTTCCACTTTCGAAAGTGTGATCGGAAGAAGATATGCAAATTCCCACTGAATTTGCATATCTTCTTTCGACCATTCTCTCTAAAAGAGTCCTAAATCAGGCTTATCCTTTTGTTAGATTTCACCAAAATTAGTAGGCTTTTGCCTCCGGATGCTGAGAACATTCTGTACAATTTGTGAATTAATCAGACATAATGCTCAAAAGTTACATTACATCCAGGCAAAAAAGTCGGATAGAGAAATGCTATCAAACCCGAGTGTAGAGAGAAATACCAATTAGTTAAATGTAACATCCTCACTTTGCTTGACCAAAAATAGTATGAACATTTTTGTTCAATCTAATTTATATGTTTATATTGTCACTGAAGTTCATAAAGTTTCAAGGAACAGTGAAATATTTTACAAAGTTTAAAACACTTAAGAAAATCAGAATAACAGGATACTGGGAAATAAGATAAATATAGGGAACTAGAAGTAGTCCCTGCAAGGCCTCACTAGAAGCATATTTGCTCATTGATTCCCCATTTAATTTATTTTGAGAGCTATTAGTTAGCCAATTTAAATCTATTCAATGTGTGCCATGTGAATTTTATATCGTTCTAGTTTTGATTTTAATAAAAAAATTCTAAAGTGACAAGCCTCACAGACATTTAAGTATATTACATTAACATTACTACCTTTATGAACCAAAACTGTGATCTCATCAAATTAATTTGATTGGGTTTGTTTTTCATAAAACCATGTTGATTTACATTCAGTACCTTATCCTCTTTTAATTCTTTATTAACTGAATCTTGTCTTAGCTGCTTCGTTATCTGGTCTGGAATGGATATCAGACTGATAGTCCGAAATTATCTGGGTCATCTTATTTATCCTTTTTAAAATATTGGCAAAACGTGCTGGTCAAGATTCTTTGGTGATTTTTTTTTTGTCAGAACATGATGATTCATCAAAGAGGAAACTTTCTATGAAAGGGTTGGTATTTGTTACATGACTTATTGAAAATCAATATCAGTAATCCAAACAGCTCCTTAGATAACTTTCATTCAAGTGTTTGAAAAGAGTTGTCTGAACCTGATGATTTTAAAAAATGTAACTGTTGTTTAACATCGTTCTGAGAAGCTAGTGGAATTGAATCACATATGATGTGATTATACTCTCTGTTTTGTTTTGTGTCAAATATAGAAAAGACATTTTATTGAACACCTCTGCATTTTCTTCATTATTACTGCTAATTCTATGAGTTTCATATAGTAAGGGACCAATGCCATCATTAGGATTTTTGTCCCTAATATATTTCATATTAGTTTCAAATTTCTTGGCCATAGATGTATCTTTGTGTTCCTTGACTTACCTTATCAATTCTTCTGCAATTCTTAGTTTCTGAGTTATATTCCATAGTATCAACTTCCACTATCTTTCATTTGTTACACATTTTTATAGTTATCTTCACTCCCTTCTAAACCAGTTTTTTGTAACCAATATAATCGTCTCCTTTAATTGTGAGATGGTGGCTCTTGAGTGCTGTAAAGTGTTCTTAAACAATTCCCAATTATAATCCACATTTTTTCTGATTAAATGCTTATTTTCAGCTGATTTGTTTCTCGATTGTTTTTCATTTTGTAAAACTGACCCCTTTAAAGCAATACATATTATCGATCTGGACTTTTATTCTGATTGCACATTTTAATTGTGATTGAGTCACATCTACCCAGGTGGAAGATTGAGTCACATCTACCCAGGTGGAACTTACCCAGGTGGAAGAAGTGGATGAGGCTTTTTTTAAACAACTGACAATATCATCCAAAGCCCAAGATTTGGTGGTGATGGGGGACTTCAACTATCCAGATATATGTTGGGAAAATAACACAGCGGGACACAGACTATCCAATAAGTTCTTGGACTGCATTGGAGACAACTTTTTATTTCAGAAGGTTGAAAAAGCTACCGGGGGGAAGCTGTTGTAGATTTGATCCGAACAAACAGGGAGGAACTGGTTGAGAATTTGAAAGTGGAAGTCAGCTTGGGTGAAAGTGATCATGAAATCATAGAGTTCACAATTCTAAGGAAGGGTAGAAGGGAAAACAGCAAAATAGAGACAATGGATTTCAGGAAGGCAGATTTTGGTAAGCTCAGAGAGCTGATAGGTAAGGTCCCATGGGAATCAAGACTGAGGGGAAAAACAACTGAGGAGAGTGGCAGTTTTTCAAAGGGACATTATTAAGGGTCCAAAAGCAAGCTATTCTGCTGTGTCGGAAAGATAGAAAATATGGCAAAAGATCACCTTGGCTTAACCACGAGATCTTACATGATCTAAAAATAAAAAAAGAGTCCTATAAAAAATGGAAAGTAGGACAAATTACAAAGGATGAATATAGGCAAACAACACAGGAATGCAGGGGCATGATTAGAAAGGTAAAGGCACAAAATGAGCTCAGACTAGCTACAGGAATAAAGGGAAACAAGAAGACTTTTTATAAATACATTAGAAGCAAGAGGAAGACCAAGGACAGGGTAGGCCCACTGGTCAGTGAGGAGGAAGAAACAGTAACAGGAAACTTGGAAATAGCAGAGATGCTTAATGACTTCTTTGTTTCGGTCTTCACCGAGAAGTCTGAAGGAATGCCTAACATAGGGAATGCTAGTGGGAAGGGGGTAGATTTAGAAGATAAAATAAAAAAAGAACAAGTTAAAAATCACCTAGAAAAGTTAGATGCCTGCAAGTCACCAGGGCCTGATGAAATGCATCCTAGAATACTCAAGGAGCTGATAGATGAGGTATCTGAGCCTCTAGCTATCATCTTTGGAAAATCATGGGAGACAGGAGAGATTCCAGAAGACTGGAAAAGGGCAAATATAGTGCCCATTTATAAAAAGGGAAATAAGAACAACCCAGGAAACTACAGACCAGTTAGTTTAACTTCTGTGCCAGGGAAGATAATGGAGCAAGTAATTAAGGAAATCATCTGTAAACACTTGGAAGGTGGCAAGGTGATAGAGAACAGCCAGCATGGATTTGTAAAGAACAAATCATGTCAAACCAATCTGATAGCTTTCTTTGATAGGATAACGAGTCTTGTGGATAAGGGAGAAACGGTGGACGTGGTATACCTAGACTTTAGTAAGGCATTTGATACGGTCTCGCATGATATTCTTATCAATAGACTAGGCAAATACAACTTAGATGGGGCTTCTATAAGGTGGGTGCATAACTGGCTGGATAACCGTACTCAGAGAGTAGTTATTAATGGTTCTCAATCCTGCTGGAAAGGTATAACAAGTCGGGTTCCGCAGGGGTCTGTTTTGGGACCGGCTCTCTTCAATATCTTCGTCAACGATTTAGATATTGGCATAGAAAGTACGCTTATTAAGTTTGCAGATGATACCAATCTGGGAGGGGTTGCGACTGCTCTGGAGTATAGGGTCATAATTCAAAATGATCTGGACAAATTGGAGAAATGGTCTGAGGTAAACAGGATGAAGTTTAATAAAGACAAATGCAAAGTGCTCCACTTGGGAAGGAACAGTCAGTTTCACACATACAGAATGGGAAGCGACTGTTTAGGAAGGAGTATGGCAGAAAGGGATCTAGGGGTTATAGTGGACCACAAGCGGAATATGAGTCAGCAGTGTGATGCTGTTGCAAAAAAAGCAAACGTGATTCTGGGATGCATTAACAGGTGTGTTGTGAGCAAGACACGAGAAGTCATTCTTCCGCTCTACTCTGCGCTAGTTAGGCCTCAGTTGGAGTATTGTGTCCAGTTCTGGGCACCGCATTTCAAGAAGGATGTGGAGAAATTGGAGAGGGTCCAGAGAAGAGCAACAAGAATGATGAAAGGTCTAGAGAACATGACCTATGAAGGAAGGCTGAAAGAATTGGGTTTGTTTAGTTTAGAAAAGAGAAGATTGAGGGGGGACATGATAGCAGTTTTCAGGTATCTAAAAGGGTGTCATAAGGAGGAGGGAGAAAACTTGTTCATCTTGGCCTCTGAGGATAGAACAAGAAGCAATGGGCTTAAACTGCAACAAGGGAGGTTTAGGGTGGACATTAGGAAAAAGTTCCTAACTGTCAGGATAGTCAAACACTGGAATAAATTGCCCAGGGCGGTTGTGGCATCTCCATCTCTGGATATATTTAAGAGTAGGTTAGATAAATGTCTATCAGGGATGGTCTAGACAGTATTTGGTCCTGCCATGAGGGCAGGGGACTGGACTCGATGACCTCTCGAGGTCCCTTCCAGTCCTAGTATTCTATGATTCTATGGCTTATGCCTACGTTCCCATTGTTTTTTAGTTCTGTAATCAGTTTCTCTTTAATAATAGTCAAGATGAGTTTTAATAAGGAATTCCCCCGCTGTTGAATGCAACACTTTTTGAATGAGAAAATTGTCATCTATAAAATTTAGAAATTCCATAAATATTTCAGTACTGGCAGTATGAGAGTTCCAACACATGTCTCACAAATTGAAGTTCCTCATGATCATTCATCTTGAGGATATTCTACGCATTATAGATAAGTATGTAAGGAGATCATTCTATTCCCTATGATTTGGTGGTCTGCAGCAAGCATCAACTACTACCTTATTTTGTGATTTATTTCCTAGGTCATTGATCCATAAGCAAATAAGGATAATTTTCTCCTGATCTATCAGTAACTAGGAAACAACTAATGTCATAGTTGACAGAGTGCTACTCCTTCTCTCTTTGCCCTCTTGATTCTTCCTAAATAGGTTATACCCATTGATTTTTAACATTCCAATTACGGGAATCATCTGAGCACAATACAGTAATACCAAATGGACTGAATTTGTGTCATGGTTCCTGGAAGACTTATGAAGTAAATGGGCAAGAATCTCTGGGGGTATGTCTACACTCCAGATTTTTTTCAGAAAAATGGAAGTTTTTCCAAAAAAAACTTCAATTACATCCACACTGCAATCACATTCTTTCAAAAGAAAATCAAAAGAACAGAGGGGGTTTTCTGGCATTATAAATCTTCTTTCTATGAGGAAGAAGCCTCTTTCTGAAAGAGTTCTTTTGGAAAAAGGTGAGTGTGGATGTGGAAGAGGGAGTTCTTTCAGAAGAAGAGGAAAGAGGAAAAAGCACAGGTGCCCTGGTGGCCACTCCATCCACAGTAATCACAGTTTAAATGCGAGATAGCATCCATTCAGTGTGGATGCTATCTTTTGAAAAGCAGATTGCTTTTTCGATGCACTTTGGTAGTGTGGACACACTCTTTCGGAAGAAGTTTTTTCGGAAAATCTCTTTAGGAAAAGCTTCTTCCGAAAGAAGCCTGCAGTCTAGACGTAGCCTTGGTGATTATTTAAAGATGTCACTAAAGATGTGTCACAGGATATCCCACAGATGATAGATGATTTTAGAGAAATCAGAGGTTTCCTGAAGAAGAACAATGTCCAAACAATTGTCTCAGATCCTTCCTGTCCCATGAGCAAAGGAAGACAGCAAATTCTGAAAGTGACCTGCTGGATAAATATATGCAATATGGTTTTGTTTGTTAGGAACATTGGTTCACTCTCTGTGACTGCCTGTAAGATGGGGACTTGGCTTTGGAACTGCTAATGCACTTAAGATTTTTATTTAGACAAAATAACTCAGCCCCAAGATTTAAAAAAAAAATAGTTTTCTTTAATGGAGTAAACAAAAAATAGTTTACATTAATGGAGTTTTGCTTAGAATTAGACTTCATTGTAACTTTTTAATTCTTTGCGTTTAATCATTTGTTTGAATCCTTCCAGGCTTCCTCTTTCTACACAGATGTCAACAGATGTCCTTGCTCCTGCTTCTGTTATGTCTGATGTGCTCGAGCCTGTTGTGCCTTCCTTGAGTTCTCCTGAGTTGTCAACAGTGTGCCAGGAGAATTTGTGCCACAATGGAGGGACTTGCAATCACATCCAGCTGCCTAGTGGGGCTACATCATTTCAGTGTGACTGCCCTTTACATTTCACTGGGCACTTCTGTGAAAAAGGTAACTGTGCTTCATTTTTTTTTCTATATTCATGTTTAAGTCAGTGTTCTGTTTCATTAGAGCAGGAAAAAAGGAAAAGAAAGGGAATAACATTTTTCCTGCTTTTGATTTCATTTGTTCACAGTAAATCAGGAGTAAGTTCACTGGAATAAGTGGAATTTCATCCATTTAAAGCTCAATACTGCTAAGTTCAGAAGCAGATACATTAACAGTTGCAGAATAGAATAAATAAAGTGCCCTGTGGAATACAAACAGTCAGTGAACATTAACCATCTTCGGAAGAGAAAAAATGCTAGTCATGCAAAGGAAGAGAAATGTTTGTGTCTCCTTAAAGGTAGCAATCATTTCAGTTGAATAAAATGCAAGTGTTGCTCCCAATTTTTCTTAGGCTGGACAGTTTTACTCTTTCTAAATTTCTGTCAGACTTCCATTTAGCTGTATGGAACTAATGTTGACCTTTAAAAGATTTTTTTCCTGCATTTTGTTTAAACCCTTAGGCTATGTCTATACAACAGTGTTATTTCGGAATAACTCATGTTATTCTGCAATAACATAGACTGTGTCTACACTACAAGCAGTTATTTCAACATAATATCGAAGCAAGTCAAGATGGAGGACTTCTTACTCCAACTCCTGCAGCCCTCATTTTACGAGGAGTAAGGGAAGTTGAAGGAAGAGTGCTCTTTCTCAGACATCCTGCTATATAGACAGTGCCAAAAGCTGAAATGAGATATTTCAACTGAAACTACATATAATATAATTTATGTAGCTGAAGTTGCGTAGCTTATTTTGGCTTTAGCCCTTCTGCATAAATGTGCCCTTATTGAATTACTGCTGTATTTGGATGCTGATATTACACAGACAGCTCAAAGAAGCATATTTTAGTTAGCTTTGATGTTAGATAAAATTACCTATCTGAATAACTTTGATTTTCTTGAAAAAATTATGAATGAACGACAAAGTGGTCAGCAGCTATTACCTTTTATGTTTGCAATGAACACTTATGCTATTACTTTTCAGAATCTTGATTTTCTTAATGTGTAGCATAGCAGATATAAAATATTCTTTTAATGTGTAAGGTATAATTACCTCTCAGTGGTGGTGGATAATTCCCATTAGCACTAATGGGAATTACTTGTGCATAGATAAAGGAGAATATGCCCCCATTTATAATTAAAGGTCTAATATTCTTCTAATAGACTTTCCATTGTATGAAATAATACCACAAAACTAGAGCCAAAAATGCACTTTGCAGATTGTCAATATATATGAAGATAATGAAACTAACCTACATCACCTCGTTTCACTGGCTGAAAGTAGGTCATTGTATCATATGTGAAGCCAATTGATGACTCTAAGTTAGAAAAAATGACTGCAATGTGTGATGCTTTGGATTTCATAGAATATTTCATTACTTCTCGTCCCTTTCTCAAGTTTGTAATAAACTAAATCATACTCTTTTTCATTCAAATTGTAAGTGTTAACGCTCAGCTGTGGGAATATATGCTATATATTTATTATCTAGAAATACGTTGTATAATTATTTCTGAATGCATCAGAGTTATGTAAGTTGTGCTGTCATCTACCTGGTTTAGAAATGTTTGTTTCCCAGGGAAGTCCTTCAGACAGAACATGTTCAGTGGCAATACAGAATCTTTCTAATGACTATTTCTGATGGTTATTAGAATTCTAGGTCTGGATTAATCCTCAATGTTGCAGAAAGTGCAAATAATAGCCCCTGTTCCAGTGGGAGCTCCTATACCTCAGAGGGGACTCAAGCAGTATTTGGCTTTTCTGGGGGTTCTGACAGAATCAAGTATCTTTAAACTGTAGCTGTATTGCCATCAGTTTCCTCCTAGCAGGATCTTCTCATGGTATATGCTATATGAATGAACTCTATTGCCTAATGCCACCTGCTTCTGGGTCTACATTGTCCAGAGTCAAATGGAATAGAAGTTGCTAATGCCTTTTGCTGAGGCCATGTCACCTAGCAACTGGTCTTCCTGCCTCCAGGAGCCCTTTAGTCTAGATTATTTTGGTGATAACTGGTGTAATCCCAAGGCTGGATTAAACTCTGGACTCACTATTTGTCTCATTAAAGTCAATCAGAGTTTTGCCCAGTGATTTGACTGAAAATCAGGTCAATTGACTAGAAAACCCCTTTTTAACAATAATTCCTAAGTAAGATTTTGAAGTAATTTCTGCCTTTTCTCACAGCCTTGACCTTTATTAGTGCAATACAAATAATTTCAGTGTATATACAGGATGAATCAGTCTGTTTTACGTATAGCTGTCTCAAGGGAATCACATATTTTAATTCTGTCTGTTAAAGTACATGACTCAGTTCTCTTTCTATTCCATGTTTTGAAAAGAAGTGCACAAATGTTGAGAATAACAGTGTAAAAACATAGGAACTGTTGCAATTAAACAATAGTATTTAACGATTTCTTTCACAGAGTTGCAGAATATTCCATGCTTTGCACAATTCTTCCTCCAAGAAGTGGCTGAAATGTTATATATGACGTTTCTTTCTGAATTTGAATAAGGAGTAAGGAGACAGAGAGATGTGATCCTTTTCTTCACAGAGAACCATACATTTACATTATCATCCACATGGCTTCAAAATATTGAACAGAACATATTAGTCAGCCCTCATTTTACTGTACCTGCTACTTATAGCCTGATCAGGGATTGAGAAAAGTTAACTCTAAGGGTGCGTCTAAACTGCACTCTTATCTCAAAACAAGCCACACAATTTGAGCTATGCGAATTGTGTAGCTTATTTCAAGTTAATTTCAAAATAGCTTATTTCATTTGGCACTGTCTGCACAGTGCCAAATTTTGAAATAAATGGCTATTCCAAAACATTCCTTAATCCTTGTGGAACGAGGTTTACAGGAACATTGGAATAGCACACCGATTATTTCAAAAGCTATTTAAAAATAATGGGCACCCTGTCAAGATGTGGAATAGCTATTTTGGATACCAGAAGTATCTTGAAATAATGCCACAGTGTAGACGTACCCTAGGGGTACGTCTAGACTACATCGGTATGTTGGAAAAAGACTACGCAAAATGCGCTCCACATTTTGTGTAGCTTTTTCCGATACTTTTGTTGGAAGAAGCTTTTCTGACATTTGGCCCATCTAGACTGGGCCAAATGTTGGGAAAAAACCATCTTTTGAAAGCCCCTTCTTCCTCATAGAACAAGGAATACAGGGGCTTCCAAAAGAGCGCGTTTGCTCTTCCACAACAAAAAAGCAGAAGAGCAAACGCATTCCCTGGACACGGCATAGTTTTTTTGGAATACTGTATCCCAAACCGCCCCCCACGGTTATCCCTACCCTAAGAGATATGTTTTGTTAAAAGCCGGTCATATTTTTTTAAATAATTAGGGTGTGCTTAATCCAAATGTAGTTTTTCTAGACTATAGATTTTGGATAAAACACTCTACGAAGGGTATGTCTACACGACAGTGTTATTTCAAAATATCTTATTTCAAAATAAAAGACAGAACTATGTAGCACTTTAAAGACTAACAAGATGGTTTATTAGGTGATGAGCTTTCGTGGGCCAGACCCACTTCCTCAGATCAATAAGTGGAAGAAAATTGGCACAACCATATATACCAAAGGATACAATCAAAAAAATGAACGCATATGAAATTGACAAATCAAATTTTAGAACAGAGTGGGGGTGAGGGGGGAAGGTTAGTGTCTGTGAGGTAATGACATAGGGGTGATAATAGGGGTAGTTTCTGTGAGGTAATGACATTAGGGGTGATAATTGGGGAAGCTATCTTTGTAATGGGTGAGATAATTAGAGTCTTTGTTTAGACCCATACATAAAGTGTCCAATTTAAGCATGAATGACAATTCTGAAGCTTCTCGTTGAAGTCTGGAGTTAAAGTCTCTTTGAAGCGATATGCATGTTTTAAGGTCATTGAGGGAATGGTTAGTCTGGCTGTTGCTTGCCATTCCAGACTTCAACGATTGTATCACTTTGGTATATATGGTTGTGCCAATTTTCTTCCACTTATTGATCTGAGGAAGTGGGTCTGGCCCACGAAAGCTTATCACCTAATAAACCATCTTGTTAGTCTTTAAAGTGCTACATAGTTCTGTCTTTTGTTTCAGCTAGACCAGGCTAACACGGCTGCATCTCTATCATTATTTCAAAATAGTTATTTTGAAATAGCTTATTTCAAAATAACGCATCTAGATACAAAATGCATTTCGAAATAGCATTTTGCTATTTCGAAATAGTGCGTCCACACTGATAGGACACTGAATCGCATTTAAGGCCGGCAGGAACCGGTTCTGGCAGGGCATCAGGTCAGGAGTTACCTTGTGTGGCTGCTGCCTGAGGCTATCTGAGACCTGTGCTTAAAGGGACCCCCCCGGACAGCCAGGTCTAAGGTTTCCCTGCTTGCTTGCCTACCTCGCTGAGGGACAGCAAAGTATTTTTTTCTCTGCTTGCTCTGGTTGTCCTCACTTAGGACACCACAGCACTCTACAGCATGGAGCCAGTCCTGGGCACTCTGGTGCCTCTCCTGGATGTGTTGCTGCAAGCCCGGCAGCATGTTCTGCAGGCAGTAACAGTCTCCCTGGTGTGCCCCACTGGGGGCTTGTGCCTCATTCCTCCCTCACATCCTTCCACTGAGGTGAGACTTGGGAAAGAAGGTGGGAGAAGGGAGAAGGGAGGGTGGGAGAGGGGAGGGGGAAACCTGGGAGGAGGGAGCTGGCAAGGGGAGGCAAGGAGTGGAAGGGGGAGGAGAAGCTCAGGGTTGGGGGTCTTGCCGGCCCAACTGTCTCCTAGCACCGTGGGTGCGGGGGCCTCAGCGTCCCTGGGGGTGTGGGGAGGGTGGGGAGTAAGAAGCGGGAGGGGGAGAAGGAGTGGGAGGAGGAGCGGTAGCTGGGGAGGCAGCAGGGGCTGGAGCAGCAGAAGGCAGCAAGCTCTGCTCAGAGTCAATGACCACCTGGGGAGCACGGACCATCCTGCCCCCCAGCATGCAGTCCGTGGCATCAAAATAGGGGCAAGGGTCTGGGTCTGCCCCTGGTTGGGAGCTGCTCCCTGTGGCCCTGGCATAGGCCTGCCGCAGCTCCTTTATTTTCATGCGAACCTGCTCCTGGGCTTGCATGTGGCCTTTGGTGGCCAGGCTGGCAGCCATCCTCCTGTAGACGGTTGCATTCCTCCATTTAGTGTGGAGATCATGGACATTGGAGGCATCCCCCCAGACCTGAATTAGGTCCCTGATCTCCGCCCTGGAGCAGGCAGGCGCCCGCCTTTTCCGTCCTCTGGCAGGCTCCTGGGACCTGGCAGACTGATCCTGGGGAGCGGTGGAGGGCTGGCTGGCACTGGCTGCCTGGCTCATGCTGGGGCCACTGGGTGAGGTGAAGCGACTGCTGGCTCTGGGCTGGCAGGCTTGGAGCTGGCACAGGCACTGTGGCCAGAGTCTACCCCTTTAAGGCCTCCAGGGAGGGGGGGAGGGAGAGGAGTTTTCTTGGTTGTGCCCAAAGTGGCCACCAGGGCACCCTGGGAAGGGCTGGAAGCCCCCTATTTCGAAATAAGCGTCTACACAGCGCTTATTTCAAAATAGCAATTTTGAAATTGGCACTATTCCTCGTGGAATGAGGTTTACCATTTTCAAAATAAGCCCTCCACTATTTCAATTTAATTTCAAAATAGCAGTTTGGCTGTGTAGACGCTGGTAAAGTTATTTCAAAATAACGGCTGTTATTTCGAAATAACTTTGCTGTGTAGACATACCCAAAGTGACCAAAGTGACAGATGGAAATTGCTGAAGTGTGGTTGAATACCAAACAAAGGGAATGCCAGGGAAAATGGGGTAGGTTCAGATGGTGGTATAGGGAAAGGAGAAGTTAAAACTTATTTAGGCAAGTTAGTTTTCTTCTTTTCACTAGGACCTGATAAAATGCATCCTAAAATACTTAAGGAGATATCTGAGCCATTAGCCATTATCTTTGAGAAATCATGGAAATGTTTCCAGAAGGCTGGAAAACGTCAAATATAGTTTCTATCTATATAAAGAGAAATAAGGATGACGCAGGGAATTGCAGACCAGTCAGCTTGACTTCTATACCAGAAAAGATAATGGAGCTAACAATTAAGGAATCCATTTGCAGACACCTTAAAGATAATCTCAGCGGTCATTCAATAACTTCCTGTCACTCTCCTATTTGTGGATCCATTGATGGCTGACCAACCCAATTCTGGAGCCATAGGACTTATTGCAGAAGGAGCAGGTGATGGTGGCTATTCAAGGGACATGGGGCTGTTTTTGCAGCTCTTTTCTTCTTCTCCACCTCTCCTCATCTACACTACAGCGGGACCTCTCAAATTGTGCCACCCCTTCACAGATTACCATTCTCCACTGGGGATGGTCCTGGGCAAGGTTCTTCCAAGTGTCAACACTGATGCCACGCTTTTTCATGTTTGCCTTCAACGTGTCCTTAAATTACTTCCTCTGGCCTTGGATGCTCCTTCACCTTACCTTCAGCTTGGAAAACAGAATCTGTTTTGGGAGGCACTGATCGGGCATCTGGATCCCATGACCAGTCCAGGGAAGTTGTTGGTAGATGATGATAGCTTCAATGCTAGTCATGTTTGACTCTTTCAAGACTCTAGTGTTCGTGTGCCTGTCCTCCCAAGGGATATTTAGGATTCTCCTGAGGCAGCATTGATGATATTGTTCAAGTGCTTTCAAGTGATGCTTATATGTTGTCCAGGTTTCACATGAGTACAGCAGTGTTGGAACAACCAATGCATGGGGTACAAGGAACTTTGTCTTGGCACTGGTGTCCTGGTTCTCAAAGACCCTTCATCTCAGGCAGGAAAAAGTCAAGCTTGCGCAGTTCAGGCAATGCTGGATTTCTGCATCAATGTCAACTTTGGTGGAGAGATGACTTCCAAGGCATGGGAAATGCTCCACATTTTCCAGTAGTCCTCCATTGACTTTAATAGATGGTACATGAGATTGTCGCGCCTGTGAGGGTTGATGGAGCACCTTGGTCTTTATGATGTTCAGTGTTAGGCCAAGATTCTCATATGCTTCAGTGAAGGCGCTTAAGATGGTTTGAAGAGCTACAGGGGAAAGAGCAGTGACCACATTGTCATCTCCGTACTGGAGCTCCAACATCGAAGTCATGGAGGTATTGCTTTTGGCCTTCAGTCTCCTGAGATTGAAAAGCTTCCCATTCATTCTGTAGACAATCTTCACACCAAATGGAAGCTTGCCATCAAGGACATGGAGGGTCATGGTGATGAAGATGCAGAATAGCACTAGGACAATGATGTAGCCTTGTATGACTCCCATTTTGCTTCGGGATCTATTGTTACTCAGCAATGTGGCAGTCATGTTGTCATGAAGCAGCCTCAGGAAGCTGACGAATTTTTGGAGGCAACTGATCTTTGAGAGGATGGTCCACAGGGCACTATGATTGATTTAATTGAACGCTTTGGTCAGGTCAGTGAAACGCACGTATAAGCTTGATTTTGTTCACGACGTTTTTCTTGCAGTTGCCAAGTGGTGAAAATCATGTCCACTGTTCCTTGGAATGGTCGGAAGCCACACTGGGACTCTGGAAGAATTTTTTCTGACAGTGGCAAGAGTCAATTGGCAAGGATTCAAGCTAAGATTTTCCCTGCCCTTGTTCTGAGCGAGATGCTGTGATAGTTTCTGATTTGTCACCTTTCTTGACGATCAGTGTGTGTCTGAACTCTCTTGGTTTCTGCTCCCTATTCGAGATCTTGAGAATCAGGAAATGGAGTTGTTTGTGTGCAGCTCTGGCCTGCCTTCTTTGAAGACTTCAGTGGGGATTCTGTCTAGTCCAGTTGCCTTGTTGCTCTTCATTGCTTTGATGGCAGCTTGGACCTCATTCAGAGTAGGAAGTATTGCAAGATTGTCCCCAGGTGGTTGCTGAAGGATTCAGTCAAGGGATTCTGGGACTACAGTGAAGGAGCAGTTCAGGAGCTCATAAAAGTGCTCCCTCCAGTGAGAAGCAATGGCTTCATTGTCTTTCAAGAGTTAGGTACCATCCTTTGATCTCAGGAGATTAATTCCATGGGTTCTCTGTCCATAAACATCTTCGGTGGCATTGAAGAAACCTATTGTATCATTGATATCTGCAAGATGCTGGAACTCTCGTGCATTCTCGGTCCACCATTGATTTTTCAGAGTCCTTGTTTTATGTTGGACTTCTGCCTTGGTCTTGGATTGTGCTTCTTTCTTTGTTTTGCAGTTGATGTCACTTTGCCAGGCCCTGAAGGCTTTCCTTTTTACCTCAATCAGATGTTCAATTTCCACATCATTCTCATCAAACCAGTCCTGATGCTTCCTGAATTGGTAGCCAATGGTTTCTCCACAAGCTCCAATGATGACATTTTTTAGCTGACACCAGTATTCTTCCACGTCTTCAGGGTGTACTATTGACAGCTTCCTTTGGAGCACTATCTAGAAGTGACTTCATCTGGTGGGGTCCTTCAAGCCTTGTACATTGATCTTTCATCGGATCAGTTTCTTCTGAGTTCTCCGTTTGGTCACAATCCTAATCACCATCATGGATTGGATGAGGTGGTGAGTAGTCCAGCAGTCATCAGTGCTAGTCATTGCATGTACAAGAAGGACATCACGCTGATCCTGAGAGCAGACGATGACATAATCTATAAGGTGCCAGTGCTTCGATTGAGGACGTTGCCATGAGGTCTTAAATCTATTCTTCTGGTGAAAGAGGGTATTTGTGATGACAAGCTTGTGTTCCATGCACTTTGTAAGGGGGAACACTCCATTGGAGTTGCTATTGCTGACTCCTTCTTTTCCAATGGTGGTCGGCCAGAGGTCTGCATCTCTTCCGACCCTGGCATTGAAATATCCCAAAAGAATAATCTTGTTGTCTTTAGGGATGTCTTTCAAGACTGTGTCCAATTGGGTGTAACACTTCTCCTTCACATCATCTTCGGTGTTTAAAGTTGGTGCGTAAGCACTCACAATAGTTGCCAGTTGGTTTTTGGCAAGCTTCAAGCGGAGAGTCATGAGACGCTCATTGATGCCAACAGGAACTTCAGATAAGATCTTTGTCAGTTCGTTCTTGATGGCAAATCCTACTCCATGAATTCGTTTTTCTTCCATTGGGGTTCCTTTCTAGAAAAAAGTGTACCCTCCACCTTTCTTTTCTTAGCTGTCCTTCTTCTGGTCTATGCGTTGCTGCCAGGGCAGCTATGTCAGTGTTAAATCGCTGCAAATCATGGGCGATAATTGCTGTGCATCTTTCAGGTTGTCCACTGTTTGGATTGTCCATTAAAGTCCGAATATTCCATGTTCCAAAATTTAACCTTCGATTTTGACCATGATGCTGGATCGCCAGCATGGACTCCCCATTGCAGGTGGGGGGGCGGGAAACAAAGGGGGCTGAGCTGACCCCTTCATACAATTAGGCTTTCATTGTGTGTGCCACTCAAAATCATCTTATGTGCCACTTATGGCACATGTGCCATATGTTGCCGACCCTGATCTAGATGGTGCTTGCTCCTGCCAAGAGTTCAGGTGCTGAACTTGATGATCTCTCAAGGTTCCTTCCAGTTCTATGATTCTAATGACCACAAGCATGTGAACAAAATGACACATGCTTTTCAAATGCTCTTGATCTCTGGCAAGTGAAGTCTTACAAATAAACAAATAAACTTTTCCAAATAAACTCTTCTGTACTTACAAATAAACAAACTCTTCTAAACTTTGCACTTTCTCTGAGCTGAGTTCGCCCTGTCCAAGCTGTTTTGGAAGCTGATGGTGTCATTGAAAAACTATCAACATGATATACTTGCTGTATCCAACAATAAAAGAGAGAGCCTCGCAACCAGTCAAGGTATGAAACTGGAGCACATTTTCCAGAGCAGTTGGTCTACAGTGCAGTGTCTCACAAATGGTATGAAGGGGAAACAACTTTCATTCTTTTGATGTATTAGCTTTTATTGAAAGACTATAAGCCATTTTGCAATAGCTGAAAAAGAAAAAGCCCGTCAGTGTCTCTGGGCACAATAACCACACTGTCCGCATCACTGTGAACACAGTTTAAAATCATTCTGCATCTGCTGCTTCTAGACAAGTGCACAGTTGATTGGTGCTTTGTCGCTCAACTACAAGTCAGCCAGCAGTACTATGTGAGTGACAAGGCCACATGCTGTTTCATTGTATGTTGGCACAATTCAGATTTGATTAAACTGATACTAGTCTGTATATAATGGCTGAAGTTGTGTTGATGGTAGATGGTGATGATGTTGGTGGTAATATTGTTTAGTGCTAGTCTTCAGTGGGATTTATACTTTGATATGATAGAACCAGAAATGGAGCTGATCAACTGCTACATTTCTTTGGACAATCAGGGTCTGATTCTCTAGCGGACATGATATAGAGAGGTGGGTGCAGCCCAGAATCCCCATAGAACCATGCTCTACTGCCCTACTTCTATCTTACCCCACACTTAGGCTTTCAAGAGAGGCCATATAAGTTCACTTTCAACAGCCCTGGACTGTGCCTAAGGGAAATACTCAGCGGATGTAATTCAATGTAGCTATATAGAAGTCTACTTGTGGGTCCCCCTGTGATCAGCTTCTGTATAATGCTGGAAGTTGAGAGTCATGTTCCTATAAAATTACTAACAAGTATCAGAGGGGAAGTTGTGTTAGTCTGAATCTGCAAGAACAATGAGAAGTCCTGTGATACCTTATAGACTAAGAGTATGTCTACACTACAAAGTTAATTCGAACGAACAGCTGTTAGTTCGAATTAACTTTCATAGGTGCTACACATGCAAACCGCTAGTTCGAACTTAATTCAAACTAGCGGAGTGCTTAATTCAAACTAGGTAAACCTCATTCTACGAGGACTAACGCCTAGTTCGAATTAAGTAGTTCGAATTAAGGGCTGTGTAGCCACTTAATTCGAACTAGTTGGAGGCTAGCTCTTCCCAGCTTGCCCTGGTGGCCACTCTGGGCCAAGCCAGGGAAACTCTTCTGCCCCCCTCCCGGCCCTGGAGCCCTTCATAGAATCACAGAACCATAGAGCTGGAAGAGACCTCAAAAGGTCATCAAGTCCAGCCCCCTGCTCTAGCCAGGACCAATCCCAACTAAATCAACCCAGCCAGGGCTTGGTCAAGCCGAGACTTAAACATCTCTAGGGATGGAGACTCCACTACTTCCCTAGGTAACCCATTCCAGTGCTTCACTACCCTCCTAGTGAAATAGTTTTTCCTAATATCCAACCTGGACCTCTCCCACCACAACTTGAGACCATTGCTCCTTGTTCTGCCATCTGTCACTACTGAGAACAGCCTTTCTCCAGCCTCTTTGAAACCTCCCTTCAGGAAGTTGAAGGCTGCTATCAAATCCCCCCTCGCTCTTCGCTTCTGCAGACTAAACACACCCAACTCCCTCAGCCTTTCCTCATAAGTCATATGCTCCAGCCCCCTAAACATTTTGGATGCCCTCCGCTGGACCCTCTCCAATGCGTCCACATCCTTTTTGTAGTGGGGGGCCCAGAACTGGACACAATACTCCAGATGTGGCCTCACCAGAGCCGAATAAAGGGGAATAACGACATCTCTGGATCTGCTGGCAATACTCCTCTTAATGCAACCTAATATGCCATTAGCCTTCTTGGCTACAAGGGCACACTGTTGACTCATATCTAGTTTCTCATCCACTGTAACCCCCAGGTCCTTTTCTGCAGAACTACTACTTAACCGGTTGGTCCCCAGCCTGTAACAATACTTGGGATTCTTCCGTCCCAAGTGCGGGACTCTGCACTTGTCCTTGTTGAACTTCATCAGATTTCTTGTGACCCAATCCTCCAATTTGTCTAAGTCACTCTGGACCCTATCTCTGCCCTCAAGCATATCTACCTCTCCCCCTAGCTTAGTGTCATCTGCAAACTTGCTGAGGGTGCAATCCATCCCCTCATCCAGGTCATTAATAAAGATATTGAACAAAACCGGTCCTAGAACCGAACCTTGGGGCACTCCGCTAGAAACCGACCACCATCCTGACATCGAGCCGTTGATCACTACCCGCTGGGCCCGGCCTTCTAGCCATCTTTCTATCCATCTTACTGTCCATTTATCCAATCCACATTCCCTTAACTTGCTGGCAAGAATATTGTGGGAGACCATATCAAAAGCCTTGCTAAAGTCAAGGTAGATTACATCCACTGACTTTCCCACGACCACAGATCCAGTTACCTCATCATAGAAGCTAATCAAATTGGTCAGGCACGATTTGCCCTTTGTGAATCCATGCTGACTATTTCTAATCACTTTCCTCTCTTCCAAGTGCCTCAAAATGGATTCCTTAAGGATCCCTTCCATGATTTTTCCAGGAACCGAGGTAAGACTGACCGGCCTATAGTTCCCTGGATCGTCCTTCTTCCCTTTTTTGGCCTTAAAGGGGGACGGTCTGGCTACAGTGCCCATGCCAGGTGCAAGCCTGCCAGCACCCAGCTAGCAGACCCTGCACCTGGCACGGCATGAGCCAGCCACCCGCTGCCACCCAGCCCTCCGCCTCTTCCCAGGACCAGGCTGGCAGCTCCCAGGAGCCTGCCCGGGGCCACAAGAGGCGGGCGCCCTCCTGGTCTAGTGTGGAGATCGTGGACCTCATCGAGGTTTGGGGGGAGACCTCCAATGTCCACAACCTCCACACCAGGCACAGGAATGAGGCCGTCTAGGGCAGGATAGCTGCCAGCCTGGCCACCAAGGCCACATGCGAATCCAGGAGCAGGTTTGCATGAAAATCAAGTTGGTCCAGTGAGACCCCCGACCCTGAGCGTAGAACATAAGAACATAAGAACGGTCATACTGGGTCAGACCAAAGGTCCATCTAGCCCAGTAGCCTGTCTGCCAACAGCGGCCAACACCAGGTACCCCAGAGGTGATGGACCGAAGACAATGACCAAGCCATTTGTCTCGTGCCATCCATCTCCAGCCTTCCACAAACAGAGGCCAGGGACACCGTTCCTACCCCCTGGCTAATAGCACTCCATGGACCCAACCTCCATGACTTTATCTAACTTCTCTTTAAACTCTGTTCTAGTTCTAGGCTTCACAGCCTCCTGTGGCAAGGAGTTCCACAGGTTGACTATTTGCTTTGTGAAGAAGAACTTTCTTTTATTAGTTTGAAGCCTGCTATCCATTCATTTCATTTGGTGTCCTCTAGTCCTTCTATTATGGGAACTAATGAAGAACTTTTCTTTATGCACCCTCTCCACACCACTCATGATTTTATAGACCTCTATCATATCCCCCCTCAGTCTCCTTTTTTCTAAGCTGTAAAGTCCCAGTCTCTTTAGCCTCTCTTCATATGGGACCAGTTCCAAACCCCTAATCATTGTAGTTGCCCTTTTCTGAACACTTTCCAAGGCCAAAATATCTTTTTTGAGGTGAGGAGACCACATCTCTACACAATACTGAAGATATGGCGTTCCATAGTTATATACTTCCCCTCCTCCTTTTTCCCCTGGCTTCCCCCTTCCAGCTCCCTCCTCCCAGGTTTCCACCTCCCCTCTCCCACCCTCTCTCTTCCCCTCTCCCACCTCCTTTTCCCAGTTTCCCCAGAGGTTAATCCCCCCACCCCCAGTTTTGTTGAATAAAGAGAGTTTCTATTTTTGAACACGTGTCCTTTATTTTTTACGTCAGGAAGGGGGGCTAGGAAAGGGTACATGGAAGGAGGTGAGGGAGGAATGGGGCACGAGCCCCTGATGGGGAGGACTGGGGTGGCTCTGTGGGCTCCTCGGGGTAGAAGCTCTCCTGCAGGGCCTCCTGGATCCTGACAGCCCCCCCAATTGACCCCCCCGAATGGCAGCCTGCGGCAAGTGCAGCTGGGCTGATGGCTGAGTGCTGTGATGTCCTGAGTGCGGGCACTCAGGGCACTCCAAGACAGGACTGCTTTGCTGTCCCTCATCGAGGTAGACAAGCAAGCAGAGAACCCTGAGAACTGTCTGTCCGGGGTGGGGGTCGGGTCCCTTTAAGCACAGAGCTCAGTTAGCCTGAGGCAGCAGTTCCACACTCTAAGTCCTAACCTAATGCCCTGCCAGCACTGGTTCCGGCCAGCCTTAACTTCGGTTCAGCGTCCACTCAATGTGGACATGCTCGTTCAAATTAGCAAAACGCTAATTCGAATTCGTTTTTAGGTGTAGATGCACTAGTTTGAATTAGCTTAGTTCAAATTAACTAATTCGAATTAAGTTAGTTCGAATTAGTGCTGTAGTGTAGACATACCCTAACAGATTTATTGGAGCATAGGCTTTTGTGGGCAAAGACCCAGATTCATCAGTAATTATAAAATTACTAAACAGTTTCAAGATGATGTTCTCTTTCTGTCCATCCTAACATCCATCCACATGCCATCACTAACCAAACCACAGTACAGAGTGGACCTCCTGTTCTGGCACCCTCAGGACCTGACCAGTCCTAAAGTATGGAGTTTGCTGGACCAGGGGAGGTCCAACCTCCAGGCTCTCCCAGGGGTCACCAGACTCCTGGCCAACCTCCCGTCCTGGTCACTGACCCTGCAGCCAGGCTCAGCCACCCAGCTCCACTCCTGGCCACGGCGGGGCTCCCTGATGCCCTTCCATCCAACTGGCTCAACTGCCAGCCCCAGCCTTATTGAAGCTACTGGTCTCTGACACCATCCCCCAGCCTTGCTCCACTTCTGGCCATCAGCCACCAGTCTGGCTCCTCTCTCAGACCCCCAGCAGGTTTCAGCCACTGGTCCCCTAGCCCTGGCCAGGGTCCAACCTCCATCTCTCTGGCTGCCAGATTGGCTCTGCTCCTGGACCTCACCGGGCTCCTGCCTGTCAGACTGTGGATGTTGCCAGACCAGTGAGTCCTGGTCCAGAGAGGTTTAATCTGTATTAGCAAGAAAATATCAGGTGTATATAAGTGGTGTACTGCTGACTGAGCATACTAAAGAGCCTCATTATTTATCATTTGGTCTTTTGACTCTGTTAGTATGAACATTTCTTACACAAAGCTAAAGATACAGTGGTTGGTATTCCAGGGACAGTCATATATTTCTGACATCAGAGAGCCCCTCCTCCTCTAGAATGGAAGCTTGAGAATGCCACTATCTCAGTTACATTATTTCACCTCTGTAATATTAAAGTATCTGCAATTACTGCTTTTTTTTTGGTAGGTTACTTTTCTGTGACATACTATAACAGCTTGTTCATCTCAAAGTCTAAAATGTTAATGCTGAGATACTAAGGCCAACCTGATGGGTATAACACAGGTTCTGGGTAGGACTGGGCATCAGCACTAGTGGAACAGTCCCATATATATTTCTTCCAAACAACTGGGCACTTTCTGAAATCAGAAATGTGTCTGAATGAGACTATGTAAAAATTCTGACTCTCGCTTGGTATAGGTAAAAACACAGCATAATGGGTCAAATACTCAGCGGATGTAATTCAATGTAGCTATATAGAAGTCAGTTCAATCTGAACTCAGCTTCACAATAACCTCAATGGATTAATGTCAGTTTATACCAGCTGAAGATATCTCCTAGGGCATATAAGTGAAACCATTGGAGGGGGAGGGCTCATTTTCCTTTAAAACACTAACTCTTCTTTTTTACTCATAGTGCAAAAGTTCACTACACTTATAGTGTACATATCTGTTAGTGACAGGCTGCTAAAGGGTTCATTTTAACAACTTTGACTTGAAATGTTGCACAGATTTCACAAGAGATGTGCTGCCAGTTTAAATTAAATGTTTAGTGTTGAACAAAAGTAATACTAGCCCTTATAATATTTTGAAAAGATCTTTAGGTATAGGACATACAGTGAAGTATAATTAATAAAAATAATTACTTATCAGTATACACTGTTCCTTACTTCCTAATTTTACCATTTACCCAATCTCTTGATGTTATTTGCATGGAAAAAGTAAGCTTTAACTGTAATGTGAAATTCATTTATAATTTTCTCCATGAGGTTATGCCTTAATTTATATTAGTTAAACTGTTCTATCTGCTTCATCATTATGTTCCTAAGCTTCAATGAAGAAAACATTAGCAGACACACACTTGCTTTGTTTTAGATGACTGCATGTAAGCAGATGGCTGTCTACTACTCTAAAGTTCATAGTGACAGATTTAGACTATCAGTGCCTTGTGCTGGGGAAAAGCGTATGTCTGCAACTATTAATTATAGGATTAACATTTTTAAACAGTCTCCAACATTTTTAGTATTCTATAAAAGTTTTACAGATAGTGCAATTATTTAAATGTTATACATTAAAACTAGGAAATCTTTCGTTTAATTTGATATCTTGCCTGTGTATATTCTGTATATACTTAAAGGTCAACTTCATTCACAAAACTGCAAGACTAGGAATAAAATGGAAGACAGTTGAACACAATATGTATCTTGATATAGACGTGACAGGAGAATTTGCTATATTTATACAATAGCTGAGGTGTATTTAATAGGGACACTGTCAAATTCCTGATTTATTAATTAGTAGTTGTCAGTATCAGGCTAAACATTAAATCATTCTTTGAAACACAGCTTTTGTAGAAAATTATCCTAGTTTATGATTTCCTATTTGAATCTTTAACTAGCATCATTATGTTGGTATGTATTTCTTGCTTTTATTCATCTTTCCAAAATTAAAACATGTAGATAAAGATATTGGGGTCTGATCCTGTGAAGTACTGATTTCAATCAGAATTGTAAGCACACCACATCATACCCCTGATAAGGCATGTAAGAGCTGTATTAATCAGTGTCTCTGCATTTGTTGTGTTACAAAATATATGTTCTTTAAAAAATACTGCAGTTATACTCGATACTTTCCCTAAACTTGAGCCACTGTCAAGAAAAGCAAAGGAAGAAAGAGAAGTTTGAGAGCATGGTACTTTCCTGATTCATTCGTTGATTTTATAAAATGAATAAATAAACAAAGTCTCCTGCTAGGAATCTAAATTAAGGAAAAACAATAAGATCAGTTAATAGAATGACAATCCACCTATACTGAACCACTGTTTGTTGTTTGGAGGATGACTTTAAAGCCGTTCCCCTTGTTAAAGACTGTTATGGGGTGGGTTCATGGGGCAATAGGGCCCAGAAACACGAGTCAATAGCAAACTCCTGTTCACAGGGCAATAGGGACTGGTGGCCAAAATCAGGGGTCACAAGAACTAATTAAGACATAGTTATAAATTATGTATCTGGTTATTCATATACTAGTAGTTTTAGGAATGGTACATGGGGAGCACTTAGACATTCCAGTAGAATTTATTTGATACAATAATATTCAACAGAAATGCTATTTTGTGAGTAAAGGGGGGGTGGAGGGGTCTGTGTGCACACACCTGCATGCATGAATGTTTATGTATAATGGTATGCAAATTGGTTTTACGCTCTCCATTGCCTTTTCATTCATCAGTGTAATTTTGCATTTTAATGCAAGTCTAGACAAACATTGCAAAGCTTCATGTGTTAACACTTCTTAACATCTTACCACACTCTGCCAGTAAGTAATGACTTGATCATATGCAGAGATAGAAGAGGATAAATATTTTGTCACCTCTTGATATGGACTTTGTGGTTCCAGATTTTCATCAGTATTTGAAGCTCTGTGAAATAACAGCAATAGAAGATGTACTAAATAAAATGTTTGTATGTGTCTGTTGATTTTACCTTCACTGTTTACACACAATTGGTCAAATTCTGCCTATGGCTATGTAACTGCAGTTCCCATTGTTGTCAGTGATAAAATTGTATGTATAACAAAGCATAAAATTAGACTGGTTAGGAAGGACAACACTGATTTAATATTGTTATCCATGTAATTGTTCAATAGTTCTCATGCTCAGATTAGCCCCTGGATGTTCATTTGTCTTAATATGACTCAGTAGCAACCATTTAGATTGTTTCTGACTATTTACAATCAGTCCCTCCTTGCCCTCTTATTGAACCTTCCCTTTTCTTTCCAGCATGTCAGTCTAGCTCATTCCCCTCCAGTTTTATAAAATTATCTTGACAGTTGCTTCTCATCTGCTTCCTCCCTGTCTTATTTATCATTTTCCTTCTTAGAAGTGAGAATTCAGGGAATAATGGCAGCCAGCACACACTATATATGTGCTAGAAGGTTTATCTGGCGTTACTCTGGTCCTTAACTCAATCAGTTTTGTTTTTCTTCATTTGAATCATTATTCTGGGGTGGGACTGGGAATAAGGAGTTCAGGATGTGGGTTGCCCTGGAGAGAGAGGACAACCCCAGCCGTCTCTCATCGCAGCAGTTTGGGCCTCGTGAGAAATGCCTGTCCGTAGCCACTGCAGCTGCAGCAGGCACAGCTGGTGGAGGGGTGCACGTCCCTAACTGGTGGACAGAAAGACAAACAGACCAACTCTTTCAAATATGTAATAGATAGTGGTCCCTTTTCCCCCTCTACTCCCTGCTGGCCCAATGGGGTTATAGTTGTCCAGGTCCCCACCTCTTGCCCCGAGTTGCTACCCTGTGGTCATTCTATAGTATAACTGTCCTTCCTACCAGACTCTTCCCTTTCCATTTCATGAGACGCAATACAATTCCAAGCACATCCCATTATCCTGGCTGCAGTTAGCAGAGCTGGCAGCTGGACACATAGCCCAGGCTGGCAGCATGGGGAGCACAACCCCAGCTGGAGCTGGAGGCTGCAGGGCTGGCCCCTGACCAGGGCTGGCATGGTGGGGGACACAGTCCTAACCAGGGCTGGTGCGGTTGGAGGCTTGAGACAGTGGAGCAGGCAGCAGGGAGTGTAGCCCCAGGCGGAAGCAGAGCCTACTTCTGGGTAAGGAGCTTTAACCTCTCCTGGTCCAGCAAACTCTGTGGTTCAGAACCACTCGGGTCCTGAGGGTGCTGGATCAGGAAGCTCCAACCTGTAGTTGTATGTCATGTTCTTGTAGCTGTGTTGGTCCCAGGATATTAGAAAGACAACCTGGATGAGGTCGTATCTTCTACTGTGCCAACAATAAGTTATGCTAAAGAATTTATTCTACTCTGTATTTAGCTGTCACACTCAGAGTACATCTGACTCTGAATATGCTCTGAAGGTCCCAGACTCTGGGCACCCAAAACCCAACATTAACACCACAACTAAACATCCCTATAGCCTAAGATCTGCAAGCCTGAGTCAGCTGACACAGACCCTCTGTAAGCATTTAATTGCAGTGTAGACATATCCTAAGAATTTCAGAATGAATTACAGTAATTGTGGGAATGTTTGCCTCTGGCCAAAAAGAAAGCAACACATAAGCCCTATTTTCATCTTGCCACTTTCTGCCTATCTCTCTACCTACACAAGGATAATGCAAAAACTTGTAGACTCTCCTTAGTTTTTGTAATTTTGGAAATTGTAGTACTGAACTAATTATAGCTTGTTCCAGTGAGAACCTGACTTCAAATCAGAGGTTGGTTCTCATGTTCTAATCAATTAAGTTCAGCAAATGAGAAATCTGCTTTCAGTTTTAACAAATCACATGTGGTTGTAATAGATATTTTGCATAAAAGCTAACTACTTGCATTTCAATGTGTGAACTCAAATGAGATTAATTTCACTGTACATTATGACCCTATTACTGTGGTAGCCAAGCACCTCATAATATTTAATGCATTAATCCTCACAATACCCCCATGAGATAAGGAAGTACAATTATCCCCATTTCACAGAGACAAGTTAAGACACAGAGATAATAAGTCACCCAAGAAAACTCTGGTAGAGCAGGATATTGAATCCCCTTTACTAATGAAATAGCCTCCACTTTATAATATGTTCACAGAGATCTTTTGTTACCATTGAAAATGTAGTGGATTACAATGTTGAACACTCCAAAATTTGTGAGATCAGATCCAATCCTATTTTGTAAACCATAGAAGCTCATGGAGGTAATATGTGTATAATTCTGAAAGGGTTCATGTGGGCCTGAGAGTCAATTAACCTACCAGGGTCCACAGTGAGTCTGCACCAGCCCTAATTAAAGATGAAAAGAGGCTGGAAGTAAAGTTGGGTGGTTAGTATATAGAGGTGAAATCTGGAGCAGAAGAAGGCTGCCTAGAGAGAGTGAAGAATTCTATAGTCCCTCCCTGGGACTAGAGAAGAGAGATTGGGATGGTCAAGAAAGAAGCCATTATTTTCCTAGGGAAAAGATAAGCCATTGGATCCTCTCCAAAATACAGAAATCTGGCAGAAGTTAGTAGAGACAAGGAGCAGCCATTGGCTCTTGTGGTTGTAGAATAATGATAAAAGGGCAGTGAGTAGGAGGTGGAACAGAAAGACCAGAGGGAGAGCCTTGGGAGGCCTTCAGTGGAGGAACATATTCCAGGGGTAGCTCTGCAAGTCCTGGTCCTGAAAGTGGGATTAATGTTGAGAAGTCATGGGATTGATCTGCTTGCTAGGAAGAAGTCCAGAGAGATGGCAGCAAGGAGTCTGACAGAGTGAATCTTGAATGTCCTAGGAACTTGGACTGAAACCCAGTGTAGAAAGTAGGCCTAGGTTCTCCTCCCATTCCAGGAAAGGTGGCTTGAAGTCTGAGAGAGGAGTGTAAACCTTCTGCCAGAAGGGCCAGGTTCAGTATCTAGAGAGGTGCTTTCAACAAGGTGACTAAAACTGGCTCGAGCCCCCACCCAGTAAACTGGGAAAATTCCAGCCTACCCACTGGGTGCCGTTCGAGGCAATTCTTCCCCCTCTCGTAAGCACTGAGTTGGAGATAGAAACAGTCTGTTTAATAACATTAATTGAACGTCAACCCACAGTACCACACATAAACAAAGAAAACCCATAACATGAAAGAAAACTGTAAGCAAGGTACCATCCCTGGAGTCTACAGAGCAAAGTCTTTTGCCTAAATGTCTTTAGTCCAACCCCACTTCAAAGACCCCATTTACAGCTCTGTCCAGTCAATGCAGACCCAAACACATCACCCAGATGTCTCCACTCATTGAGCATGAGGCAGTGCCACCTATGTGCTGCTCCTGCTGTCCAGCCACCCCGTTGGCCACCTGCCACTACTCCTGCCAGCTGCCCCACTGGCCACCTGCTCCTGCCAGCCACCCTGCTGGCCACCTGCAGCTGCTCCTACCTGCCGCCCGCTGGTTGCTCCCACCAGCTGCCCTGCTGGCTGCCTGCCGCTGCTCCTACCAGCCACCTGCTGGTTGCTCCAACCAGCCAGTTTGCTGGCCGCCTGCTCCTGCCAGCTGCCCCACCAGCCACCTGCTGGGTGCTTGCTCCTGCCAACTGCCCTGTTGGCCACCTGCTGCTGCTTCCACTATGGGTCTGGCTCTGGGCTAAACATAGTGATTTCAGCTCTTGGCCACCACCTAGGCTGACCAAAAGATTCCAGCTTCCACTGGAATAATATTTCAAATAATGAAGAGACTCCTTATGGAGTCTGTTTAAGGTCTTTCCTTAGAACAGGAGGGAAGAGAGACAGGTTGAACCAGTTTTACAGCTCATACCCAGAGGGCATGTAGCCTGCTGGTTCAAGCTCCTTTCCTCCCCCCCTTGTAGCCAGACATGAACCCCATCTTGTTCCCTCCCCCCCCCCCCCAGAGAGCAAGAGAAAGGCAGTCAGCCTTTGATGCCCTGGGAACGCAGGTGTGCTGCCTGTCCCTGACTCTAATAAACAGAAACCAGACAGTAAATGGGCTAGCTGACGATTGCCCCCCCCCCCGTCGCCCTGATGGCTAGTACCAGCAATTGACACGCCTGCACTGTCCCAGGAGAGGAATCTTCGCCCATCACATACTAGACGTGCCCATTGTCTGCATTTTCCCAGGTGTGAGTTATGCTTTGCACCCTTCGTGGGAAACTTGGCATTCAAAGCCATTTTTCCTAATTGGCCACTTGAGACCAGGAAGAAGCCTACGTGACCCAAGGGGTATAAAGAGGGGTTTAGTAGCCCACCCCATTTGAGCTCCAATCATCTACACCTGCTGGCAGGTATTGATGGACTCCCAAGGTCTGTGGGACGCCCAACCTCGCCCTACTTCTTGAGAGAAAGACGCTGGCCACGCCAAGTCTGGAACGCAGGGGTGAGAATATATACCTGCTAGGTGTCTATTTTGCATGCATTTAATAAGAGCTCAGAGAACCAAAAGGGTTTCATGGTACCTGTAAGTGACTTATTAGTGTAATTTCTGTCCTGTCCTTTGTAGTGGCTGTGTTATCTGTAACACAGTAGTAGCATTTAACAGCTAAGTTTACCCTGTAACAATAAAATAATAACTGTTTAAGCTGTGACCTGACTCCTTCTGTTGCTGTAACAGAACCAAGCACAATTTTAAAAAGAACTCCAGCCGGTCATAAGGGACAGATATAGGGAGAGCTTGAGCATTGGATCATGTTGCTTCCAGGGGACAGATCCATTGGGGCATCTCTCAGCCTCCCCAGGCTGCCCGCTGCTAAGGGATGGTGTATCCTAGCAGTCAAAATCTGAGGTGTAATAAGCTCTCTCTCTAAACTTCTTGGGGCGCCCGTCAACCTCCTCCAGGTTGCCCACTGCTAAGGGACCCCAGTCCTAGCAGTTGAAGTCTCGGGTGTATAATACACACACACCACTCACTGCCCTGACCACCAGCTTACACCCCTTCCCCCCAATCCAATCCACTTGAGTCTGGAAGGGGAAGACTTGTCCATCCAAGATTCTTTACAATGACAGTGTCTCTCCTGTAAGCACTGGTTGTCATATTTTACAGTTCCTACATTTAGGGTTAACATGGTTTGTGACCCCCACAACTGTGAAATTAGTTACAATACACAACATTCCATTCCAACAATTGACCATCCATCAGGCCTATAGCACTGACTGAACTGGATTTACATAACCATAGCCTAGATTCCTTTCCCATTCCAGCATGAGCTGGATCATTGTCTTCGGTCCACCCTCTCTGGGGCACCTGGTGCTGGCCACTGTCGGCAGACAGGATACTGGGCTAGATGGACCTTTGGTCTGACCCAGTACGGCCATTCTTATGTTCTTATGTATTTACATATCAACAGCTGATTGTCTTGCAGGGTTAAACAACTGAGTAAGTATAACCACACCCAGGGCTCCCTTCCCCTTTCAGCTGACTACATTGGAAGCAGTGGTTCAGACCCTGCTCACAAGGGAATGTGTACTACTGGAATCCAGAAGAAAATGATGTATGGATCACTGTGCACAGCATCAACAGCAACATACTGGACAGTGAAATTGACATTTGTTTTTTACTTTCTACAACCTCTGAAGTGGTGGGACTACACAACCTCACTAGAGGGTTGAGTCTCACAGAGCAGACCACTATTGTGTCAAAGTTCCCAGAGTGCTAGAGGAGGAGAATCTGTGCACCACACCCAGCTCTCAGGGGCACTTCAGCAGTGAGTGAACGTCTCTACACATGAGATTAACATGGCACATAGTCTGTATATGTCTTTCTTGTGCTGTGTACAATTTGCTACAGTTTTTGTTAGATGAATATATTGGTTGATGTTTCCCCCAATAATAAATGCAGAAATGTGAGAGAGAAAATAGTAGGGTATAATGTATATGAAGTGATAGAGAAAAAAACCTAAAATTACACAGACCAGGTTGTCAACTTTCAGGTCCATAAAGAACATGATGCACACACAATATCTGTACACACAGTGCAAATGATATTTCCATGCTTATTTATATAAACTAGCAGTACTGGTCCCATTGTGGCGGTAGATGTACACTCAGGTTGGCCTGGCATGGGGGCCAAAAGCAGACCTGGCTGCCATCTTGCCTATGAAGGAACCGCTGCTGTCATGGCCATGTCCCCACTGCTCCGCCCCCACCTCGTGTCGCCCACGCACACCGTGCTCTCACACCTACTGCTGTACCGTGGGGCCGCTAGAGTCCATCATCCAGGTGCCAGTGGTCTGGATCCTAGCCAGCCTGCCCAGGGCCACCAGCTGGACTCCCTGCATGCCTTTAAAACATTTTTGTATTTAAATAATTTGCCTACTGTGTAGCCCCGAGTGGGCTGTCCTGCCCAATTTTCCAGTTTCTGCTATTCGATTATTTCCTGCCTCAAAAAATTACAAAAGAGCTTTTGGAGGAGAACTGTCTGAATAATGCTATGCGTATTACATTAGTCCCAGGACTTATGTCTGTAAAATTAGAGTCATAGTATCTTTTCACATATATAATATTTGATGGGTTTTGTGTGTGTGTTTATTTTTTAATTGGATTAATTTGTTTTTAATTATTTTAGACTGGAGTTTAAATATCATTTTGAAAATTAGACTGCACACATCCTCACCTTCTGAGCTATTATATAATACATAGGTCTGCAAGAAATAGTTTACGCTTCCAGACAAGCATGTAGGAGGTGGCCGCAGATGTTTGAGCTTGTTTTCCTCTTTGATACACAGACTCACACATTCTCTTCCTTGTGACAAGAGGTTGCACCTCAGCAGCAGGTTCTGGCTTCCTTTTGTCAATGATTTTTTTGGGGAAAATGGGTTATTGAATATTATGCATGAATTTGATTTAGCTGTATTACTGAAACCTACTAGAATGATTATCATAATTGGCATGTTAAAATCAACGGTTATAACATACTTAGGAAGAATCAAGTGGGCAAAAGGGAAGAGGGAGTGGCATTCTATGCCAAAAATGATATGACCTGTTTCTGAGTTACTGATAACCCAGATGAAAATTATCTTGAATACTTATGGGTCTATGTTCTAACAGGTAAAACACAAGATGGGTTACTAGTTGGTGTCTGCTACAGAACATGTAGGTGAATAGGATGACCACCTCCTTACACATCAACCTATAATGTGCAGGACAATCCCTAGGAGGGCACGGGGCCTGGGGTAACCTCCCCCACTAGTGACGAATGAAAGGGCCCACAGCAACTCCCCCCCTTGAAGACACTACTCTCACTCCATTCCTTCCTGTCCCTGCTCTACCCTCTTTTCCAAAGCCCCCTCCTTCAAGCAATGCCTAGGCGATTGCCAAGGGCCTGGTGTTTGTGGAGTGGCAGCCGGGGTCTGCCCCACTCCCACATTCACCATGGCAGCAGGAGCTGGAACAACCTGGCAGTCTTCTCCTCGCTGCTCTGCCACGCCCCACCACCCTTTCCCAGCCTGCTGTGCTCCATTTTACCATAGTGGCAGGAAGTGGAGCATCCTGGTGCCGGGGCTAGGGTACTCTGCTTCCTACTGCCAAGGTGAAGGCAAGAGCAGTGGGCTGGGAGATGAGTGGTAGAGCAGACTGGAACAGGCTGCTGACTCACTCCGGCTTCTGCCACCATGGTGAGTCAGGGGACCCTTGCTACCACCTTACACCAGGCCCCTCAGGTAATCACCCAGGCCAACCTGGGTTCTACTGATCCTGTCCATAGGATGGTTGAGGTGGCCACCATGCCCCCCTCCACCCCAAGTCATAGGACCTGAGAAGGCTGCCCTGACCCTCCTATGGAAGGAATAGCTCTGGAAATGTGTAAGATAAAAAAACAGCATGATTATGGGTGACTTCAATTTGAATGACATTTGCTGGAGGTTGCATGCTGCCAGTACTGGAATTTCACATCACTGGAATTTCTGAAGATTGTAGATGACAATTTCCTGACTTGTAAAGTATTATGGCCAACAGTGGGCAATTCTTTATTAGATCTTCTCCAAAAAACAGCTTAAGAGGAACTGAAAATTAATTGTAGCATAGGTGAAAATGATCATTCACATTTATTGATCTACACATTTATTATGTGCAGAGTAAAATTCAGATCAGTAGTATATATAGTTGGTGCTGAAAACAATTATGAGTAAAATCAGATTGGAGGAAGAATTTCATTAGAAAAATGTGACTGATAATTAGAAGCCATTTAAGAATAACTTACTAGATGCCCACAAAGCCATATTCAAGGAGAGGCCATACTGATTTTAAAATGACTAGTTTAAAGGAGAAGTGAAAGCAGCTATAAAAAATAAAAATGTATTATATAACAAATGAAAGAAAGGGAAAGTTCATGGAAAGAGATACTGCTGCTGAATAGGCTACCAGGTGAATATACTAGCTTTTGGTGTGGGTGAGTTTTCTTGACTATTTGAATTTTAAATGTTGATTCTGATTTCAGGTGATTTCAGTTTCAGTTACTGTGGCATTTGGGATTGTGTGTCTGGAAGTGTTTGATCCTTTGTTCCCTTGATTGCCTTTGATCAGACTTTCCCTGTGTGACTAACGAAGGGGTAGACCTGACCTAGGTGAGCAGGCTTTAAAAGCCAGAGGCAGAGTGACCAGGGGGCTGCAGACAGGGGAGTTTAAGAGGGAGTTTGAACGAGGGAGGCCTACTATCGTCAGGAAGACCCACAACACCTGTGCCAGCACTGCTTCTGTCTCCTCTGCCTGCACCTGTAGCCAGACAGACCACCTGACCATGGATGCCTCTACCCAGATCGTGATGTGGTTTTGCAGGGACTGTGGCTTGCAATTCCCACTTACTGAAATCCAGGCTGGGGGGAACCATCCAATGTGAAAGGTGCCTGCTGGTGGAATCTCTCAGGAAGCAGGTGGGAGAGTTAAAGGAGGTGGCTAGACTGAGGAGCATCTGAATCCACAAGCAATTCCTGGACAGTATTCATGTGGAGACAGCTGAGGTAGCTGTCCCACTACACGAGACTGCTGACATGCCACTTGTGGAGGAGGAGATGGCTCAGTGGGGACACTGGCAGCTAGTCACTTCTGGCAGCAGGCAGTGCTCCAGCCCTGCTCCCATCCCTCCCACCATGGTACTGTTATGTTCTTCTTGATACAGAAGATAAGGAATCAGCCCCTACAGCTGAGGAGGAGAAGCCTCGTACCCCCAAGGCTTGGAGGTCTGCTGCCACCACTGCAAGGAGGAAATGTAGGGTAGTGGTCATTGGAGACTCCCTTCTGAAGGGGACGGAGGCACCCATCTCTTGCCCTGACATGTCATCTTGGAAGGTATGCTGCCTGCCAGGGGCCCTTATCTAAGATGCTATGGAAGCATTGTCAAGGATTATCCAGCCCTCTGACTACTATGCCATGCTACTCATGCATGTGGGCACTAATGATACTGCAAGTTGTGACACTGAGCGGATCAAGAGTGACTCTGGAAGTACAGGTGAAGGAGTTTGGAGCACAGTGGTGTTCTCTTCGGTCCTTCCTGACATAGGTAGGGGTCGAGGCAGAGACAAGTGGATGTGAATGCCTGGCTGCGAAGATGTGTCGCCAGGAGGTCTTTGGCTTCCTCAACTATGGAATGCTATTCCAAGAAGGACTGCTAAGCAGGGATGGGCTTCACCTTTCGAGTAAGGGGAAGACTGTATTTGGAGGCAGACTGGCTAATCTAGTGAGGAGGGCTTTAAACCAGGATCAACGGGGGCAGGTGACCAAAGCCCACAAGTAAGTGAAGAACTTGGAGACCTGGAGATGGGGCAGAAATGGGAGGCAGTGTGGCCTAAAAGAGCAGAGAAAAAGGAGGGATAAAGCAGAACAGGAAGGCAAGATCAAATCAGTATCTCAGATTCCTATATACAAATGCAAGAAGTATGGGTAATAAGCAGGAAGAACTTGAAGTGCTAATAAATAAACACATCTATGACATCATTGGTATCACAGAGACTTGGTAGGATAATACACCCAATTGGAATATTGCAATAGAAGGGTACAGCTTACTCAGGAAAGAAAGGTGGGGGGAAAAAAGGGAGGAGGTGTTGCTTTACATATTAAAAATGTTTATACTTGGACTGGGATAGAGATGGACGTAGGAGACAGATGTGTTGAGAGGCTCTGGGTTAGGCTAAAAGGGGTAAAAAACAAGGGTGATGTCGTGCTAGGGGTCTACTACAGGTCACCTACTCAGGTGGAAGAGGTAGATGAGGCTTTTTTCAAACAACTAATGAAATCATCCAAAGCACAGAATTTGGTGGTAATGGCTGACTTTAACTATTGAGACATATGTTTGGAAACTAACACAACAGGGTACAGACTATCCAGTAAGTTCTTGGATGGCATTAAAAACAACTTTTTATTTCAGAAGGTTGAAAAAGGTACTAGGAGGGAAGCTGTTCTAGATTTGATTTTAACAAATAGGAAGGAACTGGTTGAGAATTTGAAAGTGGAAGGCAGCTTGGGTGAAAGTGACCATGAAATCCAAGAGTTCATGATTCTAAGGAATGGTAGAAGGGAGAACAGCAAAATAGAGACAATGGATTTCAGGAAGGCAGATTTGGGTAAGCTCAGAGAGCTAGAAGGTAAGGTCCCATGGGAAGCAAGACTAAGGGGAAAAACTACTGAAGAGAGTTGGCAGTTTTTCATAGGGATATTATTAAGGGCCCAAAAGCAAGCTATTCCACTGCAAAGGAAAGATAGAAAGTATGGCAAAAGGCCGTCTTGGCTTAACCAGGAGATCTTTCATGATCTAAAAATAAAAAAGAAGTCATAAAAAGTGGAAAGTAGGACAAATTACAAAGAGAGGGTATGTCTACATGCATTCCTCTTTTGAGAGAGGAATGCAAACACAGCTGAGCGAAATTGCAAATGAAGCGAGGATTTGAATTTCCAGCACTTCATTTGCATAATCGTGTCCAGCCTCTATTTTGAAATACCCTATTTCGAGATAAAAAATGCCACGTAGACACAGTTATTTTGAAAGAAACCCCTTCTTTCGAAATAACCCTTACTCCTTAAAAAATGAGGTTTAATGGTTTTTTCAAAAGAAGGGGTTTCTTTCAAAATAACCGTGACTACATGGCATTTTTTATCTCAAAATAGGGTATTTCAAAATAGCGGCTGGACGTGATTATGCAAATGAAGCATGGGAAATTCAAATCCGTGCTTCATTTGCAATTTTGCTCGGCTGCATTTGCATTTCTCTCTCGAAAAAGGAATGCAGTGTAGACATACCCGATGAATATAAGCAAACAGTACAAGTATGCAGGGGCAAGATTAGAAAGGCAAAGACACAAAATGAGCTCAAACTAGCTACATACGTAAAGCGAAACAAGAAGACATTCTATAAATATATTAGAAGCAAAAGGAAGACCAAGGATAGGGTAGGCCCACTGCTCAGTGGGGAGGGAGAAACAATAACAGGAAACTTGGAAATGGCAGAGGTGCTTAATGACTTCTTTGTTTCGGTCTTCACCAAGAAGTCTGATGATGAAGGATTGCCTAACATAGCGAATGCTATGTTAGGGAAGGGGGTAGATTTAGAAGATAAAATAAAAAAAGAGCAAGTTAAAAATCACTTAGAAAAATGAGATATCTTCAAGTCACCAGGGCCTGATGAAATGCATCCTAGAATACTCAAGGAACTGATAGAGGAGATATCTGAGCCTTTAGCTATCATCTTTGAAAAATCATGGAAGACAGGAGAGATTCCAGAAGACTGGAAAAGGGCAGATATAGCGCCCATCTATAACAAGAGAAATAAGAACAACCCAGGAAACTACAGACCAGTCAGTTTAACTTCTGTGCCGGGAAAGATATTGGAGCAAGTAATTAAGGAATTCATCTGCAAACATCTGCAAGATGATAAGATGATAGGTAACAGCCAACATGGATTTGTGAAGAACAAATCATGCCAAACCAATCTGAAAGCTTTCTTTGAAGGGATTGTAGGTCTTGTGGATAAGGGAGAAGCAGTGGACATGGTATACTTAGATTTTAGTAAGACATTTGATACAGTCTCGCATGATATTCGTGTCAATAAACTAGGCAAATACAAATTAAATGGGGTTACTACAAGGTTGGGTGCATAACTGGCTGGATAACCATTCTCAGAGAGTAGTTATTCACAGTTCACAATCCTGCTGGAAGGGCATAACAAGTGGGGTTTCACAGAGGTCTGTTTTGGGACCAGTTCTGTTCAATATCTTCAATGATTTAGATACTGGCATAGAGAGTACGCTTATTAAGTTTGCAGAAGATACAAAGCTGGGAGGGGTTGCAACTGCTTTGGAGGATAGAGTCATAATTCAAAATGATCTGGACAAACTGCAGAAATGGTCTGAAGTAAATAGGATGAAGTTTAATAAGGACAAATGCAAAATACTCCACTTAGGAAAGAACAATCAGTCTCACACATACAGAATGGGAAGTGACTGTCTAGGAAGGAGTACTGCAGAAAGGGATCTAGGGGTCATAGTGGACCACAAGCTAAATATGGGTCAATAGTGTGATGCTGTTGCAAAAAAAGCAAACATGATTCTGGGATGTATTAACAGGAGTGTTGTGAGCAAGACACGAGAAGTCATTCTTCTACTCTACTCTGCACTGATTAGGCCTCAATTGGAGAATTGTGTCCAGTTCTAGGCACCACATTTCAAGAAAGATGTGGCGAAATTGGATAAGGTCCAGAGAAGAACAACAAGAATGATTAAAGGTCTAGAGAACATGAGCTATGAGGGAAGACTGAAAGAACTGGGATTATTTAGTTTGGAAAGGAGAAGACTGAGAGGGGACATGATAGCACTTTTCAGGTATCTAAAAGGGTGTCACAAGGATGGAGAAAAATTGTTCTCCTTAGCCTCTGAGGGTAGAACAAGAAGCAATGGGCTTAAACTGCAGCAAGGGAAGTTTAGGTTGGACATTAGGAAAAAGTTCCTAACTGTCAGGGTGGTTAAACACTGGAATAAATTGCGTTGGGAGGTTGTTAAATCTCCATCTCTGGAGATATGTAAGAGCAGGTTAGATAGATATCTATCAGGGATGGTCTAGATGGTGCTGGGTCCTGCTGTGAGGGCAGGGGACTGGACTTGATGGCCTCTCGAGGTCCCTTCCAGTTCTGGTGTTCTATGATTCTATGAATAAACATCAGAAGTTAAGAGTTATAGAAAATTGATAAGGGGAGCCAAGGGAGATATCTATGGCCAGCAGAGTTAAGAAATATAATGAGGAATTTTTATAAAATATATTAGGAACCAAGGACTCTTAATAATGAACTGGTCCATTACTAGATGGAAATGATAGAATTATCAATCATATTGAAGAAAATGAAAATATTTCTGACCTGTGTCTGGAAAAAAATCATAACATAGTCTGATTATGTGGCAATGATAATGCTTTTTTGCATTCCATTATTATCTCTTGAGAAGGTAAAACAGAAACTACTGAAGTCAGACATTTTTAAATTACCAAGTCCACGTATCTCGCATCCAAGGGTTTTGAAGGAGCTGCCCAAGTAACTCAGTGGACCATTGCTGTTCATTTTCAGTAACTCTAGTAGCCGTGCTGAAGAAGAAAGCTTAATGAGGTTCCAATGTTTTAAATGAGTAAACAGGTTGACTCAAGTAATTATAGGCCTCTTATCCCAACACTGATCTCAGGCCAAGTATTAAAGACACTGCTGCGGTACATGATTAATATGGAATTAAAGAAGGTTATGTAATGCAAATCAGCATTGTCTTATGGAAAATAGAACCTATCATACTTACTTGATATTTTTATCAGATATGTTTAGCTTATAAAGGTAGTAATGTTGATGCAGTATTCCTAGACTTCTGTGAGCATTGTACTTGGTATTATGTAGCATTTTGATTAAAAACTAGAACACTATAAAATTAACATGGAAGACATTAAATAATTAAAACCTGGATTCTTCTACAAATCTTGAAAGCTCACTTTTTTAGTAAGACTTATCTTTCTTCCAAGAGACACTGAAGTTCTCATTGGGAAACTGGAAATCAGTGAGCAGATGTGTTTCAAGTAGGGTCCTGCAAGAACCATTTTTTGGTCCTATGCTTTTTCACATTTTTATCAATGACATGGAAGAAAACATAAAAGCATGGCTGGCTGATAAAAGTTGCAGATTAAACAAAAATTAGACCAAATGGCAAATATTGGCAAATTGCAAATATTGGCAAGTCACTGGCTCAAAGTATTTTTGATTGCCTGATGAACGGGATGAACGTATTTATATGTAAATATGGCTAAATGTAAATCTATCCAAGTAATAAAAGATGTAGGCACTATTTAGAGAATGAGAGACTATCCTGGAAAGCAGCGTCTGAAAAAGATTTGGGAGCTGTGGAAGACAATCTGAACCTCAGCTCCCAAAGCATAAGCAGGGAAATGCAGGATAGAAATAAAGAGGTATATTTTACCTCTATATTTGGCACTTGTCTGATCATTTGTAAGACTCTCTCCAGTTCGGATGCCCGCAATTCGGAATGGTGTTTCACTATTGGCAAGAGCTCAGAGGAGAGCCTTGAGAGTAAATAAAGGATTAGAAAACCAGCCTTCCCATGACAGGTTCAAAAAGCTCAATCCATTTGTGTTAACAAAGAAAAAGGGGTGACTATAAATACCTACTGGGGGGAAACACATGTAATAGTGGGCTCTTCTGTCTAGCAGAGAAAAAGGTATATCATGATCCAATGTATTGAAGCTGAAGATGAACAAATTCCAGATTTCAAAGACTGGAACAGTGAGTGAAATATATGATTGGAATATCTTACCATGGGTTGTGGTTGATTCCCTATCACTGATAAGATTTAAATCAAGGTTGGAGGATATTCTCAATTATGTGCTTTTGGAATTATTTTGGAGACTTTCTATGACCTCTATTCAGGCAGACTATTTTATTAAACCGCTGATAAGAAAGTGTTAAGTGGGGGTGCCTTTGGGGAGAGGTCAGATTTTAGCTAATGAGGAATTTCTATGGGAGTTGGTGGGGGGAAAATTCCTTGGCCCTGTTATGGAAACCTCTAACACTGAATTTGTCATCAAACTTTTTTAAATCTTGTGATATCATTTTAATTGAATCTCTGAGAACTACCCTTTGATCATTAATCTAAAATCAAATACTTTTCAGATGGTTTGAACATGTACATTTTCTACTTTTCTAATAAAAGAAGAGACTGAAGTGATCTCGTACTTCATTTCCATTCATGTGGCCACAAATATTAAAGATGATACTATGTATATGCAAAATTCTTGGTCATACCAGTTACTTATTGAGCACTTAAATGAATAATTATTTAGTTTGCATTAACAAACAACTGCAAATCTTGTGATCATTTTCATGGAGGGACACTGAAATATTAGTGCTGTCATCTGTGTGCATCTTCGTTCACCACAGCCTCATGATCTGTTTATTCTGTGACAGGCACATTTAAAAGAGTAGAAGCTATTTCTGTAATCTTAATACTATTCAAATGTAGACATCCCCAAAAATAATGGTGGTGTTGAGAAACTGGATGAATGGGAGTAAATTAGGCAAAGAAGTACACATTTGGTACTGTTGTACAGCAGGTCATCTTGACCACGGCCTCGCGCGTATTGCCCATAGTGCCACACTAAGGCCCCTCACAAGAAAAACACAGGCTGCTGAGGTGGATCCAGAGACAGAACTTTAAGTCTCTCGGGTGCTCAGCACAGCCCCGGTAAACGGAACTTGAACTTAGCAAGCACCTGGGCCAGGAAGATAAGAGTAGGAAAAAAAGCTAAGTTAACGAGCACTAAAAACAGGACAAGATAGGAATAAGGGAAATGAGCTGTCATAATACACCAGTTAACAAGCACCTGGAACAAGGAAAGAAAAAACATAGCTAGCTCTCACGTGTGCCAGTCATGTCTGCATCAAGCACTAACCACAAGGCCCTGAGGCAGACGTCATATCAAAAGAAAGGAACCCTAATATGGTACCGGATATCAAATCATAGTATCAACTAAAGCTAAACTCTTATATGGCACCGGATGTCAAAATTATAGTATAAAGCACCCTGAGCCCTAAGCTCAGGGAGGTTCTGTATCAAGATAGAAGGCACATATCATCCAGCCTGGCTAAGGGGTTGATCACCCAAGGCCGCCTCCCACCCACTGAATCACGAAAGGGGTGTACGAATCCGGAGCATGCTACGCGTTGTTTTTTGTCTGTGTATCGTAATTGTCACTGGGTTTGTAAATATTTCTTAATATATTATTTATCAGCTTAGCAATAATTAGTTGTATTGTATTAATCATATTGTAAAATGGTACCACACCTAGGTCTAAATAAGAACTAGGAGTAGAACTGAGGGGTTGTTAAGTGAATAGGCAGACTAATAACTAACTCTACCGGCTATTCCAAGATAACCATAGAGGTACTGGCTGTAGGAGGAGTTTTTATTATTGTTGTATTGACTTTCTTTAATGTATGTTTTATTTGCATGCTATGTTGTCTTAAACAAATCAGAGACAGTGATTTGATGTATTCAGATTGTAGTCAATAAAGTTAGTAATTGGTTAAGTACATCTCAGCTCGGGCTTCCTCCTTTGCGGCCCCCAGTCCCTCACCACAAACGCCACCCCTAGACAATCTTTCGAGCCTCTGGTTCGTCAGGTACCATAAGAAACATTGCACTGTAATGAAGTCACAACAAGGTTATTATTGTAAGTGTATTTAAGATCTACAAACCCACCAAAGGACAGTTTCTGAAACTTTGGTTAAAAAGAAAAATTTTAAAGATTTCATTCATGATAAACACCTAGAGTTGGGGATTTAAATATTCCAGCTGTGTAATGGAATTTGTAGATAAACAGTTGTTTTGAAAATTAAATATTGGTGGGTTTTTTTCATTAGCTTTCAATTGCTATTCTAAAGATATTAGTAATTTCCAATTTAAAAAAAACCTCTATTGAACAAGTCTAGAAATATTGAAAGCCTAGCATTTTAGTAATACTTATCTTTCTTCCAAGAGACACTGAAGTTCTCAATCCAAGTCTCTTTTGATTACATTCAGTATAGGAATTACGTTGACTTACATCAGATACTGAACTGTAACTGGGAAAGTTTATCTCTGATATTTCAACACCCCAGGGATCCATTTGCAGTTCCAAACAGACAAATGTGATCACAATCAGTGTTTGGAGACAGGAGGATTTTACATTTCTCTCATTTTCTTCTTCATGATCATTTTATACCAAATAAATCAATAATATTTATATTAGACATTGGAATTAAAATATACTTTTATGTCTTTGATAGTATGCATATTAAGAGATAAGTATTCAAAAGACACGTTCTTCATTCTGCATTTGGCATTTACTGATATTAGTTGGCAGTTGCCCCTAGCTGATAGATAACTGAAGGCGAATTGTAAAGAGAATATTGGTTACTCCTTTACCAAGTGTCTCTCTCCTGAAGAAAATCGGGAAATTTGTAATACATGTTAGATCGGTTGTAACTATAGGGGACAATACTTCTCAAAGCAATGCTGATGGCAATAAATATGTTATAAACTAATTCTCAGCTATCTAGCCCATGGTTGAGCCAACTCCTTGCTGTGCATCCACTGCTGCTTTTGATGATATGGAGATTCGGCCTGTTGATAATAAAGGTTCTCATGGAAGTAAGTAGTGTGTAAGAACCCCAAATCATTTGCACAATTATTCCATGTAATCTTTTTTCAGCAGTGTTGGCAATGATGCATAAACCTTATTACAAGCAGCCAAGAGCCAATTCTACAGTAGGAGGCTTGAATGGGGCCTAACGATTCCTCTCAGATGTTTTTAGATGTAAAAATACATCAGTTAAGTTGTGGATATTAATACATCCATAACTAAATTGATTTATTTTACATATAAAATATCTGAGGAGAACCTTTAGGTATTTCAAAAAAATTGTCCATTTCTGGGCCCCCTTTTATAGAAAGGATGTGGACACATTGGAGAGAATCCAGCAGAGGGCAACAAAAATGATTAAGGGGCTTGAGCACACAACTTATGAGGAGAGGCTAGAGGCTTATTTTGTCTAGAAGAGAAGAGTGAGGGGGGATTTGATAGCAGCTTTCAACTACCTGAAGGGAGTTTCTAAAGACGATTGCGAGAGGCTGTTCTTAGTGGTGACAGATGCCAGAATGAGGAGCAATGGTCTCAAGTTACAGTGGGGATGTCTAGGTTGGATATGAGGAAAAACTATTTCACTTGGAGGGTGGTGAAGCACTGGAATGGGTTACCTAGGGTAGAAGAATCTCCATCACTAGAGGTTGTTAAGTCCCGGCTTGAAAGGCCTTGGCTGGGATGATTTGTCCTGCTTTCTGCAGTGGGTTGGACTCAATGACTTCCTAAGGTCCCTTCCAACCCTGTGATTCTATGATCTCATTAACCATCCCCAAAATCCTAGGCCAAGCCAGTATGGTGGACCAGAATCAATTATGTTGAGAGGATGAAAATACATGTTTTTTCACTGTTAAAATCAGATTGGTCAGTCCCTTTGAAAGACTTTCTGCTTCATGCTCTAGACCTTCGGTGTCTGATTTTTATTTTATTTTTTTTTACTCACAGCTGTTATCCATTATTAATATATGTAAGTGGTCAAGAGAAGTAATGTGGCCAAGCACCATGAAGTTTCTCCCATATAAAACTGAACTTCCATTCTGATCTCTAATTTCCTTTATTGGTTGGTCTTGGAACTGTTGAGAAGGGAACGCCAGTTGTTGCATATGGTACTCTGTCAGTCTTGTGATATGGAGAACTACAGGCCAGAGGAAGAACAACTCTAGGTTCACATTAGGTGAGCACTTATTATACATAGGACTTCCAGAGAGGCTAGTTCATTGATCCATTTTAATACAGAGGGCTCTTAGCTCTTTCGACATCTTATGGTTTTTGACATACCCATGATTTTGGACAGTTTTACACAGTCTTTGAATCATTACCATTTTACTATATATTTCAATTTTTCAAGATTTTGTTTCGATCTTTGAATCAGAGCCTTTTTCTTAATGTCTTATATAAAGCAGCTGTGCCAAAAATTTCTTGCACTGGTGTTACCAATATTATTGTCTGTTAAAATATACCAAATTCTAATTTTCCTTTGTGCCTTTTATTAATATAGAGTTTAGAACAGTGCTTGAAGAAAAGACTATATTGTTTTTTATCCATCTACTTAAATTTATTTTTGTTCAGTAATAAATAATGTGACAACTTGTATAGATCTGAAGGCCCTCGTGCACCACCATGCTTTGGATTTCCTTTATTAAATCTTTGTAATATGTTGTGGGGGAAAGTACTCTAGCACTCTTGAAGGACAAGCAGTTCCTGGTATCTTTTTGCCAGTGTATCTCATAACGATGAAGGGAAGGAAATATATGTGATTCTATATATGTTATCTATATGAGTGGACTATAATACATTATATGAATCTCTGTTATTTTGTTAGGTTGAGTCAGTATATGACTGTATGTGCAGATGTGTTAAGATGGGCACATTTACCTCAGCTTTTAGCCAAAGAGAATAAATGTGCATGAAGTACAGATGGGTTTATGGGGAAGTTGAGTAATCCAGAAATGCTTAATCTTCTATCTGTTTGCCCATCTCCCTCTGAGCTCCCTTCCCCCCCAACTCCTCCTCTTCCAAAGCTGGGGTTCTGTAAAATGTTAATATAATTTAAAAATTAAATCCCAGTGAAATTACTTATGTACATAAAATCACACATGCTTTAAATGTTCTGCTGAATCAAGTTCTGAGCTGGGATTGGTAAAAGTTGTAACAAGAAGGAGGGAGGAAAAAATGTGCTCCTTAATCTCTGAAAACAGGACAAAAACCACTGAGTTTAAATTGTAACAAGGGGAGTTTAGGCTGGACATTAGGAAAAAGCTTCCTAACTGTCAGGGTGGTTAAACACTGCAATAAGTTGCCTAGGGAGGTTGTCAAATCTCCATCGCTGGAGGTATTTAAGAGTAGGTTTTAAACAAACACGTGTCAGGGATGGTATACTTATTACTTAGTCCTGGACTGAGGACAGAGGACTAGACTGGATGTCCTATTGAGGTCCCTTCCAGTCCAATAAATCTATGATGATTGCTTATGGAGCAATATCCCAACAGATGAAGCAAAGTCTGAGTTATTGCTTGGCATCTACCAAATCATACCAGGGTAGCACTTCCCTACAAACCTATCCATAATGTGCAGAAAAAAAAGTCACATAATCAAGGGGGATTTCAGTTTTAATGACACTCAAGGCCGTATGCTGCCAGTACTAAAACTTTTTTGCAATTTCTAAATATTATAGATAAATGTTTCCTAACTTAAAAAGTGTTGCCTCAAACATGGAGGAATTCTTTATTAGATATTATGTGACTGATAAAAAGGATCTGAAAAGAACTAAAAATGGTAACCTAGGTGTGAGGGATCACGATTTGATTAGATTTATAATGTGCTCTAAATAGAACAAATTCCAAATTAGTGATATATACCAATGGTATATACACTTCCCAATGCTGAAAACATTTATGAGCCAAATCAGTTGGGAGGAAGAATTTGTGTGTGCACACATGTGTGTATGAGAGATGTAACAAACGGAAGAAAGGGGGCAAGGAAAGTAATGATTATAAATGAGAAGCTAGGAATCATGGTAAACTGATAAGGAAAGCAAAGGGACATAAAGAGAAATCTATAGTCATTAGGAACAAAGAATCTATGCTATACTTACAGACTGGAGAACGCTAGCCTGGGAAGCAGTGACCCTGGAAAAGATTTGGGATCATGGTGGATAATCAGCTGAACATGATCTCTTAGTGTGACACTCTGGCCGAAAAGGTGAAATTCAGTCATTGGATACATGAAAAGGAGAATCTCAAGTAGAAATAAAGATATTATTTTATCTCTATGCCTGGCACTGGTGCAACCAATTCTATGTCCAGTTCCAGTGTCTACAATTCAGGACATAGATAAATTGGAGAAGGTTCAAAGAAGAGTCACAAGAATGACTAACGAATTAGAGAATCTGCTTTATAGTAATAGTCTTAAGGCACTAAATGTATTTACCTTAACAAAGAAGAAGATTAAAGAGTGATTTGATAACAGCCTATAAATGCTTACAAATATTTAATAATGTGCTCTCCCATTGAGAGAGAATGGTAGAACATGAGCCAATGGCTGGAAGGTGAAACTAGACAAATTCAGATTAGAAATAGACATATTATTAACAGAGAGAGTACTTAATCATTGGAATAAATTACCAAGGGTTGCAGTTGATTCCCTATTAGTAACAAATTTTAAATCAAGATTGGATGCTTTTCTAAAGATGTGCTGTAGGAATTATTTTGGAGAAGTTCTGTGGCATGTGTTATGAAAGAGGTAAGACTGGATGACTATGGATGGGGACTTGAAGATAAATCTTCTTAACTTCAGTACTCAGAAAGATAATGGCGCACATCATCAAGTAATCAATCTGAAAGCACCTAGAAGATAATATAGTGATAAGTAACAGTCTATATGGATTTCTCAGGAACAAATCATGTTAAACCAATCTAATAGCTTTCTTTGACCAGTTAACAAGCTTTGTGGATGGGGGAAGAAGTAGACATGGTATTTCTTTACTTGAATAAGGATTTAATAACGTCCCACATGACCTCCTCATGAACAAATTAGAGAAAAATCACCTAGATGGAGTTACTATAAGTTGAACACATAACTGGCTGGAAAACCATTCTCAGGCCTGGTTTACACTAAACAAAAAGGTTGAAATAAGATACACAACTAGTCCAGATAACCTGTTACTGTCCCTTCAGTCATACACTTTTGTAATCACAATGGTCCCTTCTGGGTTTAGAATCTGTAAATCAGATTACTTTTGAACAATGTTATTTTGATATTAATGGGACTAGTAAACTACAGATTTAGGGTGATTATCTGTTACCTGTTAACCTGTAACACAAATCAGATCAGAAGTTATATACCATATTATATGTTTTATATTATACCTTGCAGTATAAAACAGAAGCCACTTCCTTATGGGATTATATATGAATTATCAAATACATAGAACATATCACTTGTATGATATTTATATGTATGATTGATTTTGCACATGCACAGTTCCAGTTGGTGTTTCCTGTGGATCGATAATAAAATTTACTAATATTTTGGACAGATAGTCACTTTCCTAGACAGAGACATGTATAACTATAAATTGCTGGCATGTTTGCTTTGTCTTTGGTTTAGCTGTTTTAAAAAAAAAATTTTAGCTTCATTCTACTAAATGCCTGATCTTCACTTTCTTCAGGTTGATGGATTGTTTTTAGCCACTTAATAGAGCTATTTAAGAATCTCATGTTCCAGATCATTACTTTTAATGATTTAAATATTGTTATGACACTCCCAAGAGAGTGAAAGTCAAGTTGTTAGCCCATTTCTGTGCACAGGAAAATGTCTATTCTAGTATAATATAACCATTTATTTGTTTCATTTGCTTTCTAAGTTTCTGTCACCAATATATTTAAAATCCCATTATCTTTAGAAAATAGTTAATAGTGAATAACATCATAATGTTTTGTCTTGAATTAAAGCATAAGAAATATGTAAATACATATTTTAAAAATGTTTTAAAAATGTAATTCCTCTTGTTATTTGAGTGATTGCACATTCTACAATAGAGGTGTGTGTGTGTGTGCACATGCAGATTTTTTCCCTTATGACTGCCCATTGTAGAAGCATATGGTCCTGTGGTGCCTCATGCCTCTGCATGCTGCCCATGACCTCCTATCAATACTTTCCTGTTGTTTGCTGTTCGGGGTACTTGGGATGTTGGTGAAGCAGCAATACCTTTGCAGCAAGATGGCCATGCCTATCTTTTTCAGACAGTCAAGCTGCACTGGTGCATATGCCATGTTTAACTTGTACGGATGCCTCCTCGTAGCGGCTTGCACATGGTGGCAGGCACACCCTGGTTCCTTATCTTGGCCAATCAGCTGAACACTGTCGAGTAGCCAACCAAAGATTCTTTGGCTGGTGAGGGGAACATCTTTCCCCATCCTTGTGTCAAGTGGCCAATGGCAGATCCCTTGTGGAGAATGCGGATGAGCTGCAACCCAGGTAGCCGATGGCTTTGAGCAGATGAGCTGCTAGGTTCTGTGCTTTGAGACACAGCTACCCAATCATCTTGGACCTCCTTGCCATTGGTTCCAGGCTGTGCGTTGGACAAACCGCTACGTCCTTCTCTTTTCATGACTCATTATTCAAGTCCTTCGGCAATTCGTGAGTGACAATGGGGGCAGGCTTGTGCAGTCAGAAGCCTCTCGTCACAACCTGGCATGGAGGTGGCAGTAGCAAAATTGTCATTGTTCACTTGGATAAGACAGAATTGTGCCCCAGCAGCTGTAGCCATGACTAAGCAACCCTATTTAGGTTCTGCTCTGCTCACCCCAAATTGGAAGGGGGCTAGAAAAGATGCCCTAAAAATAGCCTGTCTCAACCCAGCCTTCCTGTTAACTGTGGCGAGGGGGGTCACTTTTCAATTCACAGGGGCAACAATAAGAAGAGAAAACATTTACACTTATATTTGGAACCTGGAATGTCAGGACACTGATGGACAGTGACAAGTCTAACCAGCCTGAATGCAGAAGAAGCTCTCTTTGCCCAAGAGCTGAGGAGGTTCAACATCAACATCGCTACTTTGAGTGAGACCTGACTAGCCGATGAGGGTCAGATTAAACAAATTGGTGGTGGCTATACCTTTGTTTGGAGAGGTAAATGTGAAGATGAGCACCGCATGCATGGTATCAGCTTTGCTATTAAGAATAGCGTAATGTGTAGCCTCAGTGAACACCCTACTGGTATCATCAAACATCTAATGAAATTACGTCTTATGCTGGCTAACAACCAATTCACGACAGTAGTCAGCACTTATGCTCCCACCCTACAAGCCAATGAAGATACCAAGGAATGCTTCTACACACACCTCGGTAGCACCCTCAGAGGTGTCCCTAGAGAGGAAATGCTTGTACTTCTCAGGGATTTCAGTGCCAGAGTAGGTACTGACTACCACCTGTGGAACGGTGTCATTGGGAGGGAAGATGAAGGAAAAATGAACTCCAAAGGTCACCTTCTTCTTACATTCTGTGCTGACCATAGTCTTGTTATAATGAACATCCTGTTCCGGTAGAAGAACTCTTTCAAGTCCTCCTGGTGATACCCATAATTGGGACACTGGCACTTACTTGATTATGTCATCATCCGGTCTCGGGACCGTTCTGATGTCCACATTACTTGAGCTATGAACGATGCTGATGACTGACCACTGACCAATACTTTCCATTATATCACTCAAACTAGCACCAAGGCATGTTCTCACCCTCCCCCCGCCCCCCAAAAAAAACCCACCACAAGATCAACATGAAGGGTTTAAAGGACCCTGAGACAAGGCTTATCTTCCAACAAAGCCTTAACAACAAGCTATATAGCCAGAATCCACTAGAGGATTGTCTCCAGGCATGGTCCTTTCTAAAACCACTGTCCTGGAAACCTGTGATGAAACCATTGGATGCACCAAGTGAAGGAACCAGGATTAGTTTGATACTAATGATAAGGAGATCCAGGACCTAACTGAGGTTAAACACAGAGCATTCAAAGCCTGGAATAGCGATTCCTTGTCTCAGCAAAAGAAACATGATTATAAGCTTGCCAAGGCTAAAGTACAACAAAGAATTAGAGTCCTTAAAAACAACTGGTGGAGAGACAAAGCAAAGGAAATTCAGGTCTATGCTGACTCCAACAATAGTTCTGAGTTCTTCAATGCTGTTAGGGCAATTTATAGACCATCAAAACAGGGTGTCACTCCCTTGAAATCAGCAGAAGGGACATCACTTATGAAGACCAAAGATGGCATCAACAGCTGATGGCAGAAACACTTCAGCCACCTGTTCAACCTGACACACCTGTCAGTGACAGCATTTTCAATGTGATCACCAGTCTACCTGTCTGTGTCAATATGGATTGTGAACTGTCCATCTGCAAGATCCAAGCAGCCACAAAAAAATGAAAGACAACACGGTCACAGGCACTGTGGAATCCCAACTGTGACACTTTGGCTGCGACACTTTCCCCTGCAACACTTCGGCTGTCCACTATAATTTGTCAGTATTATATGTCTCTTACACGACAACATGCAGGCTGTGATACTCAACAATGGCGATGCAACAGAACCAATTGATGTAAGGACTGGCATCAAACAAGGCTGTGTGATAACATCTGTGCTATTTAATATCTTTTTGGCAGCTATGTTCCAGATTATTGAAGATGGCCTCCCAGGTGGAGTTGAAATAACCTACAGGATGGATGGTAGCCTCTTCAGTCTGGGCCATTTCAGAGTCAAGACCAAGACCACAAATGCATCAGTGGTAGAACTTCAGTATGCTGATGATGCCCAGGTCAGTGCCACCTCAGAAGATGGGGTCCAAGTAATCATCGAAGTTTTCATCATGGCCTACCATAGGTTGGGACTGACTCTCAATGCATGAAAGTCCAAGGTTCTCTTTCAGGCAACACCCGTCATACCATTATACGAACCAACCATCACAGTGGACGACCAAGTGGTGAAGAATGTCAACTGCTTCCCCTATCTCGGAAGCAATCTGTCCAGCAATACTGACATCAACAATGAAATCCACCATCGAATCTCCAGTGCCAGTGCAGCTTATGGAAGTTTACAGAGGCGAGTCTTCCATGACCATGACATCAAGATGCAGACCAAGACTGATGTCTACAATGCCACAGTCATTCCAACATTGCTGTACGGAGCTGAAGCCTGGACTCCCCAGAGATGACATATTAATGATCTGGAGAAATTCCACCAAAGGTACCTGAGGAGAATATTGGGCATCATGTGGCGAGACAGATGGACCAACATTAGTGTCCTTGCAGAGGCTGATTCCCACAACATTGAGTCAATAGTTGCCCACAGACAGCCATGATGGTCTGGTCACATGGTCAGTATGCCTGACATGCACTTGTCTAAAGAGATTTTCTATGCTCAGCTGAGGACTGGGAAGAGGTCTCATGGTAGGCAGAGGAAGTGCTACAGGGATGTTCTTAAGAACACCTTGGTAAAAAGCAGCATTGACACTGACAGCATGGGGCACGGATCACTTGCTGGAGGATTCTCTGCATCTTGGGGTCTTCAAACCATCATCTGAGGACTTCAATATCTGAGATATAGGTGAGAGGATTATTCCAGGAGTGGGTGGGTGAGATTCTGTGGCCTGCAATGTGCAGGGGGTCAGACTAGATGATCATAGTGGTCCCTTCTGACCTTAAAGTCTATGAGTCTATGACAGCTAGGGGAGGCAGGTGAAGGATCAGGTAACCTGGAGGACCACCATCAAGAACAGTGCCCAATATCTGGAGATCAAGTGACATCTCCATGAAGAAGATTGGAGAGCTCGACCTAAGGAGTGGCTTGGGCCCATATTGGCACACTGGTGTTGATGCCACTGGAGATAGAGACCTCACATGCAACTACGGCCAGAGAATGTTCCTTGCCAGAATTGGCCTAATTTCTCATCTATGTGCTCATCAGTTATAGGCATCCAAGGGGAAATCTTACTCAATTCGAGGGATCCCAGAGAGAAAGAGAGCTGTTTGCTGGAGATGCAATCTTTGATTCTTCTCATCTTCCCTCCTATAGCATAGATAGTAGCCATAGCATTCATTGTTAGTCTTGTGTAGCATATCTGTAAATAGTTAGCTTTAGGAATAAGTTTAGAATACTGTCTTTTTAATGTGCTCTTACCAGTGCCCAGCTGGGATATTGAACTCAGCAAAGGACTGAAGATCCTTTCTCCTGGCTTCAGGGTCTATTGTTTATGTAACAGCTATATACCAGTGAGCAACTCATACCCCAGATGCCTTAAAGGCATATGAGTGACAAATGTCACATCTGTAGAGGGTAGAAAAGGACAAGGCTTCCAGACCTGCTGCAGGAGTCTGAATTTTATCCATCAGCAGAAGCCTCCTACTCTGAACAGGTACTGAGCACATCCCAGTCTTTGAGAAGTTCTCCTACTATTCTGACAGAGTCCTCAGTCAGGCCCACTTCATCAGTGCCTAAGAAAAGACTGTGTACGTATCCTAATGATTCAGTACTGGAACCCTGCAAGGGGAAGGGACTGTGTGTTTACAACCACACAGAGGGATGCTCAGGAAGTCACACCCCAGTGAGCATCTGTGAACCAAGAGAGACTGCTGATTCCAGAACCAAGGAAGGGTCTATTGAGATCAGTCCCTGAATTTGCAGAACCTCAGGCTCAGTGCTATCAATACCGCAGGCTTTCAAGGCAGCAAGAGGGTTGTTTAATTTGTCAGTAAGAGCTTCTCCCACAATCCAAGAGCCTTGCATAGTACAGACTTGGGAACCTCATGCTTCTGTGTCCCCAGCCCCAGAGAATAGCTTAGTACTGGCCACTTTTACTCTTGCAGCACCTCTACATAAGATTGCATCTAGAGGCCAGGGGTAAATAATACTACTTTATTCATTTTCTCCACAACATTCATGACTTTAAAGATCTCTAAGATATCCACATAGCAGCTTAAATTTGGTCTCCAGGACCTCTATCCTACCTTTCCCTATGTAACCCTTCTGCTGGGAAGTGCCAGTAGTAGCCAGGGCTGGGTTCAATATCTAGGGGTCCCTTTTCATCCATCTCACACAGAACTGCCTCGAGCCCCCACCCAGTACGCTGGGAAATTCTCACACCCCTGGGTGCCTCTGAGAGGCAATGCTTCCCCACTCGCAAGCACAGAGTCTGAGTATAGAAAGGAAACTTTTAATGAAAGAGAGAGAAGTCACCTGGCATTAACTTGGGAAAATACCACAGAGTTCATAAACCCTCCCCACGAGTAACCATCCCAGCTCAAATGGATTGAGCAATGTCTTTTGCCTCTCAGGCTCACTAGTCCAACAAGGTAAGGGTTCTATTCACTTACCCAAACTTTCACCGTTCCCCACTTCAAATGCCCCACTTACAGCTTCTTGTCCAGTCAGTGCAGACCATGACACATCATCCTAATGACTCCACTCATTGAGCCTGAGGCCATGCCACCTTTGGGATGCTCCTGTGATCTGCTGGCTGCCTGCTGCCGCTCCTATCGGCCGGCCGCCGGTCATTCCCGCCAGCCTCTTTGCTGGCCACCTGCCGCTGCTCCTACCAGCCGCCTGCCGGTCGCTCCCATCAGCTGCTCCACTGGCTGCAATGGGTTTGGCTCCAGGCCAAACCAGCGTCTTCAGCTCTTAGTGATTTCAACTCTTTAGCCAGCACCTAGGCTGGCCAAAGATTCCAGCTCCCCCTGGACTAGCAAAAAGACTCCTACTGGAGTCTGCTTTAGGTCTAGCCTTAAAACAAGGGGGGAAAGGCATGTTGAACCAGTCTTACAGCTCACACCTAGCAGGCATGAGCAGGCTGGCTCAAGCCATTTCCCTCCAGCTCCCTTCACTCAATTCTGGAACGGGGAGGCTTGTTCATCTCAGACCTCTTACAATGATGGTGTCTCTCCTTCAAGCACTGGTGTCATATTTTACAGTTCTCACATTTAGGGGTAGCATGATTTGTGACCCCCACAATAGCCCAAATTAGTTACAGTACACCACATTCCATTCCAACACTGATGCTCCATCAGCCCTGGCTGAATTGGATTTACATAACCACATCTCAGATTCCTTCCCCATCTTGGCACGAGCTGTATTTACATATCAACAGTTAACAGTTAATTATCTTTCAGAGCTAAACAATTTGAGTGAGCATACCTACCCCCCAGGGCAGCTCTCCTTTTAGCTCACTGATAACAAGCAGTAGTTTGGCCCCTGCTTACAGCTATTACAGTGGTTTTCAAACTTTTTGGCCCAGGGCCCATCCCCCTCAATACAGACCTCTCCACGGACCACTAGCCAACCACCCATGATGACAAAATGGGTGCAGAAGGTGGTGGGAGAGGAGCATCTGGAGGGAGAGTTGGGTGAGTGTGCAGGATTTCAGCAGGTGGGGTGTGTGTGAGGGTGATGAGGATGCAGGGTCTGGACATGAAGGGGATGAGGGGCACTTACCTGCCTTCATGCCTCCCATCACTACCAGGCACCGCTCTTTGCTGCTCCCATTGGCAGTGATTCTGACCAATGAAAGCAGCTCGAAAGCCTCCAGATGAGCAGTTTCCTGTGCTGCTGCTCCTCCAGCCAGGAAATGGGAGAGCGGCAACATGTGGAGTCACTTCCTTCTCTCGCAAGCCAGATCCAGCCCTCAAGGCTCATCCTCTTCCCCCAAAGGTGGGAAGCTGGTGCTACAACCTCATGCAGGCTCCCAACAGCAGGGGAAGATAACCCCCAATCTGTTCCTGGACTTCTGCCTGCATTATTTGCAGTCCAGCAGCTTTTTGCTTTATTTTCTTTTTGTTTGGGCAGTGTTTATTGACTTAAGTTTAGATAATATTAGATTAATCTGGGTCTCAGGCTCCCTCAGATAAAAAACTCTGCTGTCTGCTATGCTTATTCACTAGCTCCTCAAGTTGCTTAGGAGATGGCTTTTTAAACATCCTTCTCCCTGCCCCCAGGTTAAGGGATCCTAAATGGTTTAGGGATGAAAGCCTTATGAAGAAGACCTCAGCTTTGCCTCACAAGCTGCTAGGCTCAGCAAACAATCTCCCAAACAGATCTTACTATAAACCTCAGTCAAGCAGGTACACAGCGAGCAAGAAGTATACACCAAACACACAAACTCACTCACCCCAAAGGTCATGTAGTCCTTCCTCCTTCATCTGGTGAACTCCTTTGCAAAACTTCCTTGTTGTGATGCTCCTGTTTGTAAGCTCCTGTTTGTAAGCTTTTAAACAGTTTTACATCTTTTGAATCTCTGGGGTTCACTTTTCAAGATTATTTCTACAACCATTTCTTTAACCTCTCTTTCTCTTAAATAAACAAATAACAAGCATAATTATGCTAAAAATGCTACCAACACAAGACACTTCATTGCTCATGCTTCTCCCTCTGGGGAGAGGAAGAAAAAAAAAACATGTGACAGATATGTAGTCACGTTTCTTCGTACACTACTGGAAAGATTTCAGACATTATAATAAGCATAGTATAAAAGCCTGTGTAGAATAGAATAGAGCAAGAGCCACTTGTGATAAGTGCTCTCCAAATACAGAACAAAAAGTCTGTCCCCATGTCATTTTCATAAGAGTTAGTAAATTTAATCCTAGCATCCTGGTCAACTTCCTGAATGTGTACTTACATTTTCCTTAAATTCACCGGGTACATTTATTTGTCACTTGTCATCCTAGCTATAAAATGTTCCTGTGTTTTCACCCTAGATATGGCTGCATTTTAGGTTTGGATGTCATTTCTATATTTAATTTTATAAAACATTGAGCTTCTTCAGGAAGAAAACTGCTACATAAAGTGAGCACAAGTTATTAGAAACCCAACAAAAAATCATGGGAAATTAATTAAGTAGATAGCTTAGAGGAAACTTAAGTAGGAGAAGTTTTAATAATAAATCAAAGCAGCACTCATGGTAGTTGCTTTGGCGAATGTATCTAGAGAGAGAGAAGTCAGAATAAGATTATTGTTTGACTTCTTTTACTTCTTTATAATATAAAATACATATATACACTTGAATACTTCATGAAGGGAAGGAAAATTTTCTAATGTCCTTGTCAGAAACAAAGTACAGCAGTAGCCCCTCCAAATATATCTATTATTCAGTTCGGTACAAAGTAATGTGCTAATACATAAGTGTAAATTGGAACTTAAAATGGATTTTTACCTTTCAAAAAACAGGATGGATCCTATTATGATGATAATATCTTATTTCTCATCTAGTATTTCTCACTGAATGAGTAATAACCAGGTTCTGCATGTGGTTGGCTTTGTGGGTTAGGAGAAAAAAAATGTTCAGCAAATTATATAGTCTTTTAATATGCTTGTGAACAATGATGTCAAAATAAATGTTAGAATCACACACATTTACAGATGGTCCGGAGTATAAATATAAATGCATTGGGAGCCTTTTTAAAAAATATATATATATAAGCTAATCATAGAACAAAGAGAAAATGGAATTTTTATTCAGTGGAATAAGATATAATTTTCTTACTGGACTAGAATCATAGGGCATATTATAGTATTTTGAAGTGTTAAATGTACAGTATCAACCCTAATGACTTTGGTACAACTCTTTTTGGTGCTTTCAAGGGTCGGGCTTCTCGTAGATAAAAAAGATAACAAGTGAAAGTAGGTGGAAAGCTGTTTTGCATAATGGTCCTTTAAGCTTTGCATTTCATTAAATGGATTTGTGGCAGTGCTCTGCAGATTTTCATCCAGGTTGATTCTGTTAGAAGTTATAATAAGAGAGGAGTAATCTGCATTTTCATATTCTTAACTAGCATATGGGTTATAATTCTACTCCCATTATCATGCACCTGCCTATATTAAATAAAGGCCATCTTTTCCCTTGGGCAAAAAGGATATATCCAGAATTGTAATGCCTGAAATGTCTCTAGAATATTAATCTTCTAAGTTTCCAGAAGAAAATGTGTCTGACGGACTAAGATTTCTTACCATGGTCCAAATATCGGTTTTTATAAAATAAGTTTCATGATCAGGACATCATTTTACCTAATTCCTTAAATATATAAGCTACAAATCCTTGGGAGCCAGGTTTGTAAATATATGCAAATAATTATTCTCTGAAACTATGTCCACCAGGCTGATTACGTTTTATGAATACATGTGGAACCACTGAATTTAATGTCATCGTTACCAAAAAGGCCCCTCTGTCATGCTCTAAATTTATGTAAAAGATGACAGAATGCATAAGGAAGGGAAGGAAAAATAAAATGGAAAAAGTTATAATGCTCTTTTATAAAACAAAGGTGCACATCTAGAATTTTTTGTATTGTACTGGTCACCCCAGTCAAAATCATATTGCACAAAAGCTTCAAAAAAGGGTCACAAAAATGATTAAGGGCCTAGATGGTTCTGAAAGAAATTAAACAGTGCACCCAAATGTTAGTATGTACTGAAAAGGATTTACAAGAAAGCTGTTAGGTTGTCAGTGGGGCTATATCTACACTACCACGTTATTTTGAAATAAGTTATTTCAAAATAATACTCCCGAAATATCTATTTTGAAATAAGCTTATTCCTCTTCACAAGCAGGAGTTTTTATTTCAAAACTAGCCAATTAGCCTGTCATAAGATGGGATTTTCAGGTCTCTCCTCCACGTCGGTCTTCTCTCCTGAACCTCTGGTCTCTCTCTCCGTCTCTCTCTCTCACTCTCTCCTCCTCCTATTGATTCCCCCTCTCTCTCAGCTCTCCTCTGCCTCCTACCTCTCTCTCCGTCTCTTTCTTTCTCTTCTCCCACTCCTGCCTCTCACTCTCCCTTTCTCTTCTCCTCCTCCTCCTGCCTCTCTCTCCCCTTCATCTCTCCTCGTCCCCCTTCCCTTTCCCCTCCCCCTCCTGCCGTGGTGCCTGGCTGAGTGCTGTGTGCTCAGCCAGGCCACCGCGAGGGAGGAGGGGCAGGATGGTGACGTACACAGCCAGCGGGCGGGGCTGTGTATGTCACCGCCCCGCCCCCCGTTCCCCTGCCACCACGGGGGAGCCCAAACGGCTGCTTGCACCACTGGCTCCCCCGCGGCGACCCGGCTGAGGGGCACAGCACTCAGCTGAGCGCCATGGTGGGAGGGGAAGGGGGGGCAGGGCGGTGATGTACACAGCCCCGCCCCCTGGCCATGTACGTCAGTGCCCCGCCCCCCTTCCCCTCCCTCCGTGGTGGCTTGGCTGAGTGCTGCGCCGCTCAGCTGGGCCGCGGCGGGGGAGCAAGCGGTGGCAAGCAGCCATTTGGGGTCCACACTCCCCATAGGGAGCGTGGACCCCAAACGGCCACTTGCCACCGCTTGCTCCCCCGCCATGGCCCAGCTGAGTGGCGCAGCACTCAGCCAAGCCACCACGGAGGGAGGGGAAGGGGGGCGGGGTGCTGAGGTACACGGCCAGGGGGTGGGGCCGTGTACGTCAGCGTTACAGACTCACAGACATTGGGCTACTATATATATGATAACAAGCCCATTATTTCGAAATAACAGGCTTGGTAGTGTGGATGCTCACCTTGGCTATGTCTAGGTTGCAGAGTTTTTCCGCAAGTATCCCGGAAAAACTCTGCCGTGTCCAAGAAAATTTCAGAAAAACAGACGCATTTTTTCAGCATCCCTGTAAACCTCATTTTATGAGGAAGAAGGGATGTTCTGAAAAAGGGACAGCAGCAGCCCCGGCAGCAGAGCCTCGAGCTTGGCGTGCGTGGGGACGAATCTGCGGCTCCCGAGCCCGACCTCCTGTGCGAGTGGAGCAGCTGCCACCGCAGTGGCACCAGCAGGCACCAGGTGTCCTCTTTTTTGAAAGTTCAAATATGGTAACCTTACCAAAATGCAGAGGCATAAAACTGAATGTTATTTAAAAAAAAGGAAATAATGCAGGAACACATTTGAGTTACAAAATTGCACATAATGTTATTTAAAAGTTCTCTGAAGACAACAATTTACTGCTGGAGCAGGCATCATAATGTATAGGCTTTTTTCTCCTTTTTGGGATTCACTTTAGGAATCAATTGGAATGAGAACCACAGCAGAGAATACAATGTCAAAATTCCTTGGTAAATGCAATGTTTAGGAGGACTGGGTGAATTATAACTTCAAATACTACCTTAAGTAGGAATGAATAACTAAAAATGAAATGTTGACAGTTTAGAATTAATTCTATACAAGACTTTCTTGCTTTCATTCTGTTCTTGAGAGTGTTGATTATATAAATGGATTGTTTGCAAAAGCTGTGACCTATTCAGCTGCTAATTTCCTAGCCCTCTGAGCAATCTGTCTTTTAAACTAAGTCGAATTCTGTAACCTTTGCAGCCCAAGTGACAAATAATTGCCTTTTTATTATGTTTTAACACATCTATGGTATTTTTTGGAAAAAAGTCTCATTCAGAAAGACCTGAAATGCTGCCTTTTGTTCTATCAGTACTTATTTGCTGATAATTAAGTCATCTACAGTTATATGTCTCCCCATGGATGGTCTTATTTTCTAAGGTTGACTCATTTGCTTTCTTCTACAGGAAATATAACATAATAAAGCATATGTGGTATTAAATACTCCCTCTGAGCTTTATTATATAGTCTATAAGAAAATGACATGGAAGGCTGAGTTCTCTTTTACGACATAGAATAACTAATTTTTTCGTTGTGTTTTTCACAGATAAAACCATCTTTGTGGTTGACTCAGGGCACCTGTATCTTGTTCCTTTACATCCTGATTTCCAAAATGTTTTGGACTAAAAAGTAAAGGGGCCATGTTCGTTCCTATAGAAACAGAAGAGTAAAAATGGCATCACCCTACTAAGCCACCCCCAGAAGTTTCACTGTTGGAAGAGCAACTAAAGGCAGGAGTTTTTTAGAGCTCTACTGGAGCAGGCTTCCTATGTATTAATATGTCATAGCTTGAAAGCAGTGTTCTCTTTTAGGGTTCAGTGGCTACCCATATGCCCCCTATGGAATGGAAATTGTTGGAGGCTAAGTCATGATATCATAGTTGCCTTCTGGTGAGCATTCTCCCCAAGGTGTCAGTGACTGAATTAAGCTTCAGGTCTTTATCTAATATCACATAGTTTTTCCAAAAAAACTTCACTTACATCCACATTGCAATCACATTCTTTCAAAAAAAAATCGAAAGAACAGAGGGGGTTTTCCCACACTGGTAAACTTCTTTCTATGAGGAAGAAGCCTTTTTCCGAAAGAGCTCTTTCAGAAAAAGACATGTGTGGACGGGAAAGAGGGAGTTATTTCGAAAGAAGAGTAAAGAGAAAATAGTGCAGGTACTCTGGTGGCCACTCCGTTCATAGTGATCACAGCTTAAATGTGAGATAGCATCCATTCAGTGTGGACGCTATCTTTCAAAAAAGCAGATCTCTTTTTCGATGCACTTTGGCAGTATGGATGCGCTCTTTCGGAAGATGTTTTTTTGGAAAATCTCTTCCAGAAAAGCTGCTTCCAAAAGAAGCCTGCAGTCTAGATGTAGACTTTGTTGAAGATGTCATGACATATAGAGTGTGATTAACCAAATTGGACAGTCCAAATGCTTTCAGTAAACATGCCATCAAACCAAACATAGAATTTCAAAGGTAAGAAGTAGTCACTTGTCCTGACTTCAAAGCATATGAAAACAAAGTTGGAAATCCTCAAGGAATATTTAGATATTGGAAAGCTAAAGTATTTCCCGTTAGTGAAGAAGGATCTGGAAAATGTAACTACTTTTGTGGATGAGTATGCCTCAGTCATATTAGGATATCATTAAATACTTGTCAAAAAATTTTTAGGGCAGTTCAATTCCAAACAGCTGCAAAAATTATAATTCTTAGACAACAATACACAATTACGGGTAAATTCTTAGTATACATAGAATGAAGGAAAATATTCCATATACTTCTGAAAACAATCTTATGAACTTGGAACCCTCAGCCCAATTCTTAGCGTTTTTTTATAGAAACAATAGCCATACTTATAGTGACGATCTTCATTTCACTGTGCTCATATGAAAACCATTTTCAGCAATGTATTTTATCAAGCTAGATACCTGATATCAGCTAAATGATTAGAAAATATGAGCATAGAATAAAAAAGCTGGCTTCTGGAATTCAGTAGCAGAAGCCCCACTGACAGTGGGACAGCTGTCTCTGTACCTCCAGCTTGCCATACGATTGTGTGGATTTTTCTATTGTCTTGGAACATGACACATAAAAGATTTGCCATTATTGACTTGGGTGATGTTTGTTATGTGTCTATATTTTCAAGTACCAATAAAAGCAGCCCCCCCTCCCCCATAGTACAGGGGCATTTGTACTCTATATAGTATTTGACTGTACATATTTAGTTGGGAGCACAGTGGAAACAGTACTTGTTTGAGAGACTCCTGTAATGTTTATCCTGATTTATTTTCTTAGGTAGACCTTAACATATGTTTTGGTATGACTACTAATATTCATAATAAAATATGTGCTAATACCTACATAAGAAAATAAATCAGCTCAATGATGTCTATATAAATCTATAGATAAATCATCTTCACTCTTTGACTCAGCAGAATGTAAATGGTGACTCAGAGACCACAACCGCTACAGATATTAGACCAGAGGTAGTCCAGTCAGGATCTGAATACCATAGTCCAAAATGTTTTACATCAGAGGAGGCCAGACTGGGTGCAATTCAGAATAAAATAGAGAATGTGAGGCCAAATTTAAAATCAGAGCATCCAAATGAGCAGGCTAGATACCTGAGTTAATGGAACTGATGTTTGAGGCCCAAGAGAAGATAATGTTTAATGTCTTTTAAAAAAATACTAAGAAGAAAGTTTACCCTGTTGTAAAACTATTGGATCAATTACAAAACCAAATGAAATCATGCAATATCTATGTGACTGCACTGACTACAAATAAAGGAGTGTTGTGACTCAATTGCTTTTATCAGAAAACAATGAAATGTTAATATTAGTTATGGGTTAAGGTTCCTATACATATTGAAAAATGACACAAATTAAACAAAGTTTTATGAAAAAAGATATTCAAATGACCATGCCATATCTGACCAAGATGGAAGTGTTATGTAGAAAGGTAAAAAAAATCTCTTCTAGGACTATAAATGTGCCAATAGCTATTTTACCTGTGTTCTGAATGAGTTTATTTGCTTTTTTGATTAGCACTGAGAATATGCCATAATGTTTTACTGTTAATATGTGTCTACCATTACTGAAACAGAGTGGTTCTATCTTGCCTCTGACTCCATTAGTAGTTAATGTAAGCCTTGCCATTTTAATATTATAGTTTCAACTACAGCAAAATTATACAATCCTATTTTATTGATGCCTCATTCTGACTTCCTTAACAGATTATTTGGTAGGTTATAAAAATATTAAAATTAATGTTTTAAGGGAGAGGAAAGATTAGTTGCTTAAAATTTGAAATAAGTAGGTCTTTGTACAACTATGGGTTTAATTTTACAGACATCCATAGTTATTCCAGCCCAGTACTTCTGGAGATGATCATGCACAGGATCAGGCCTTAAGGATGCCGCCTTCTTACCTCCATGTGTGGAGGTGTGAATCCCCATTACTGTGTTGTTGTTAATTGTCACTTCAGAAAAAGCTGACCCTACTCCTGAAGCCCTGTTGAATGAGGGAATGAACAAATGAATTGAGATGCAAAATATCAGGAAGTTCTGAATCAGATTCCTGGAGCCTGGTTTAATGGGGATAAGATGTGACTAGGGTGGCGATCAGTGTTCCCTCTAAGCTGTGGGGCAGCTTCACAGGTTATTAATCAGTCCCGCACAGTCAGTCAGCTCCTTGAAAGAGCTCTGAGCCTCTGACTGGAGGAGGCTGATTAATCTCCTGTGAAATTGTGCTGCCCAGCAGCATAGAAGGAACATTGCACCCAGGCTGCAAGTACCTAACAGTCTGAGAGTAGCCTGAACCCATGGCCCTGAGGAGCCTGCACACAAGAATTTATCAGAGCACCAAGGAGAAGGAAATGCCCCTCATCAGTGACTGAGCAGGTTAGCTGCACATCACCTTTTGTATCCTGTGAGGGTGGGTAGCATGGGACTCTGTATGGATGAAATTGTTAGAGAAAGATCAGTACTGAGAGAACACATTGCTGCCCAGTTCACATCAGGGAGCAGCCAACCTCCACCAGAGGCCTCCATGCTAGCACTGGAAACACTCACTCAACATTGTCAGTTTGCACTGTAAAGAGACAGGAGCTATGGCCTGGATCCCGAATCAGTCTGTTGGTGATCTGACTGTTACCATCTTATCTTTGCAAATATTCATTACATGAGTATTAGGGTGACATAGAAATTCCTGTTGCCTCCTCCAAGGAGGGGTCTTAACCTCAGCACAAGAGATTGGTGTCTGAAGCCGATTACTAGCAAGGGAAGCCTCCATTTCTCACATGAAAAATTTTGCATGCTGAGTGAACACAGTAAATTGTAAATGTTTGTGTCTCTTGGAAATATAATCAGACAGGTCCATTTTAGTTGCTTTTGCTTATTTATTTTGTTTGTTATAATACAACTGAATGTATTTTTTGCCAGCAGAAAATGGAAAGCTTTGTGATATGTCAAAATAACTGTAAAATAATATCTGAAACTTTCCGCAAATGGTGACATATACAAAATATGACAAACAAGGTAATTAGAAATACCATACTCATAATATTTACACCTGAACTTTTTATGGCAAATATTTCTGTCAACAAAACCAAACATGAAAAAATGAAAATCGCAATGTGTTCAGCTTTGTGCTCTGCTACATCCTGTGCAGGAAAGACCCTCTCCAAACTTCCCTTGTAATTGAGGTTTCTCCAGATTCATCAGACTCCAGATGAGCATCACTTCCTTTTAACAGGAAGGTTGTTCTTCTTTTGTTGGGCACACTCAAGCCATCTGGGGGCATGTGCCTCAAATGAAGTTGTTATCCCGGATGATCTTGAGCAGTAGCAAAATGCTGTGCAGGTGGGAAGGTAAACTGAGGTACTTTGGGGTATGGCTACACTAGCCACCCTAGTTCGAACTAGGGTGGCTAATGTAGTCATTCGAACTTGCAAATGAAGCCCGGGATTTAAATATCCCGGGCTTCATTTGCATGTTCCCGGGCGCCGCCATTTTTAAATGCCCGGTAGCTCGAACTACCTGCCCGCGGCTACACGCGGCACGGGCTAGGTAGTTCAAATTAACATTCTTAATTCGAACTACCGTTACTCCTCATTGCAGGAGGAGTAACGGTAGTTCGAATTAAGAGTGTTAATTTGAACTACCTAGCCCATGCCGCGTGTAGCCGCGGGCAGGTAGTTCGAGCTACCGGGCATTTAAAAATGGCGGCGCCCGGGAACATGCAAATGAAGCCCGGGATATTTAAATCCCGGGCTTCATTTGCAAGTTCGAATGATTACATTAGCCACCCTAGTTCGAACTAGGGTGGCTAGTGTAGCCATTCCTTGGAGGGTTAGCCTTATTAGCCAGTTTTAGAGAGAGTGTCATAAAATGATTGGAGAACTCCAATAATGGAAGAGGTGTAACAAAGTGAATATAATCACTGTCAGCAGTAAAAGGCTATTTGGAGAAGATAACCTTGATAGCCCTACTACAGCATACAGTTAGTAATTGCCATGTGTTACTTGTTCTGCCATTATTTATCATAAAGCTTATAGCCCACATTTTTTGTTCTTCTCATGAGTCCATGTGAGCTCTTGTCAGGCAATAACCTGCTTCCTGCCATCACTTCCATAACGATCATGTGCATGATGTACCAGAGAGTAGAATCGATCCCCCAGGCCTGATTTGTCCCTCTGCACATGTGACATCTGATCTACAATAAGAACAAAGGAAGTAAAGAAAGACAGTTTAGGGAGGAAGAATAATAAATATAGAGGAAAGAAGGCATGAACTAGTCAAGCAAGACTGTAGGAGAGGGACAACAACAGAAGGCTCTCATAACTGAAAATGGCTACCCATGGCAGCATAGAGGATATTTTAAACATGAACCTGAGTGGAAATTAGAGAGGTACATTCTGGGCATCATTCACATATAATCAAAATTAAATCATCATGATTATTTGAGAGGGATTTTTTTATAATGGCTAGAATATGATAGAAGATAGCCCTTTCACTTCACTGGTAAAGTTGACAAACTTTATAGTGGTTGTAGGAATAAGAAGATAAAACAAGGTAAAAGGAAACGGGATTAGTGTCCAGAAAGTCTGACACTTGAAATAGATCAGATTCAGAGAAAGATCCTGTCAAGTAGCTTTGTGGAATCAGTTTTGTGGTGGGAGCTCACTGTTGAACTGCTTTGGGGTAACAATATAAGATGTATTACACACAACATTCAACATTTTAAGGAGAAAAATAGCAAAGCCAAAATACATTAGGAGAGGGTAGGACCTACAAACAAATTAAAAAGTGTCACTCATTCTTACTGAGAGAGACTACATTTAAGAGCACAAAATAGAAATCAGATGTGAAAGAGATGAGATGACACTTTCAGTTTAAAAAAAGGACAATAATTAGTGGAGAAAAAGTAACAAAGTATATTATGAAGAGCGAAGGCATAGCAGGCATTCCAACTGCACACCACTAATTTTCCATGGTGTTTCTTTGACTTATATTTCTTCTTGCCCTTATCATTTAGGAATGTTATCTGACAAGTTCAGTGTGTTATACCGAAAATGTGACTTTGCCTATTGATTATCACAAAAGACTAGTGTCCATGCACTCCGATATTTCTGAGTTAGTCACAGATTTGCTGCATAATGTTGAAGATGCCACTTAAATCCCTCTATATCTTATTTTGCTCAACTTTGAAATGGGCATAAGCAGGGCTCGACAAACCTCTGTTTCTACTCACCCATGGCAAGCAGATTTCAGCCGGTCACTCCATTCGCCCCGTTCACCAGTGCTGCGCGCATGCGCAATGCCGGTCTGGCGCATGCGCGGTGCGGGGCTGACGAGTAGATCTCGTCGCGGTTTGTCGAGCCCTGGGCATAAGAATACTTCCTTGCCTCACAGTGATATTGAGAAACATATTCATCCAAAGCCTAATGAAATCAATGGACTAATATCGGCATTACTGCTGGGAGTAGACAGTCTTGTGCACACTCTGCTCAAACTAGCTCACTAAAAACAACTGTGTAGTCATAATGGCAGCTCAGATTAGGCGTCAGTTCCAAATCCACTTGCTTACCAGGCACTCTAGCTTTAGCCACATCCAGTACTGCAGCATCCACACTCATCATTATCATGCTAACTCAGCTGAGTTAGCATGAGTCTGGATATCTGCATCAGAAATAACACCACCCAGTTGTCATGTAGATTTGCCCTTTTTATCAACCTCACTGAGCCCTGGTCTACACTAGGACTTTATTTTGAAATAACCCCCCCAAGGTTGAATTTATAAGCAGTGTCTCCACACTAGCCGCAGAATTTGAAATCTGTACTCCTGCTTTTCATCAGGAGTAATGCTAATTCTGAAAGTTATTTCAAAATAATGGTAGTGTGAATGCTCTGGTGCTTCTATTTTGAAATAACTGTCCCCGGCCTGATCCTGTTCTGCTGGGGCTGCCCCGATCTGGTCCCAGTGCTGCAGACTGTCAGGAGCTGCTGGGCGCTTCTGCTGGCTCCAGCCCCACTGCTGGGGGCTTCTGCCAGACCCAGCTCCTGCCCCATCCTGCTGCTTCAGCCCGGCCCCTCCTGGATTGTCCTCCTGCCTCTAAGCTACTAGGGTTCTCTGCTCAAGGAACATCCATGGTCTTGCTGGACCATAGATGTTGCCAGACCAGAGAATTCTGGTTTAGGAAGGTACAATATTTTGGAAATATTTTGAATTAAAGATCCTAAATAAATGAACTGTACATTAGTACTTGGTATTATTTATTATTAATCATAATAATGATTTAACCTTGATGTTCTAGAGATCATTCAAACATGTTTTTAAAGAATTCTTAAAAAAGTTAATGTAACTGTAATGTAATGTTTCTGTCTATTTGTAGCATCAGCAATGCTGTACTGCATATCTTCATGGAGAACTCTGTAGTTAATTGGGTTTAAAATACACATTTTATAAAGATATCTTTTTTAAAAGGACAAAGACAACATGGCAAAGAGGAGCCAAATACCTGTTCTAATGATCTGTATGTTCTAGTGAGCATTTTTTTCTGGCACACATATATATTTATAGAAGAGAGAATTTATATACACATTATAGCATCCAAATGTGTAGGTCAAAAGGAATACAACTGCATTTAGATGGTGGTTTGGGCAATACCTTCAGACTTGAGAGATTTGTGTTCAATTCCCTGCTCTGCCACAGACTTTGGGCAAGTCACTTAGCCTCCCTGTCACACTATTCCCCACCTGTAAATTGGGGATAATAGTACTTCCCTATCTCATAGTGATGATGTGAGAATAAATATATTAAAAGTTGTGGGGTGCTCAAGGTTGTGAGGTGACATGGCAGCATACCATACCCTGACCTTTTCTTTGAACAGAGTCTGTTCTGCATCCTCCTTCTTTGTAAACACTTCTGCGTAATTTATTTACAGTGTTTTAATCCCTCTGCCAATACATAGAAGTGTCTCCACAGCTTGGCACATTATCTCCTTTTTCTAACCCCATCTCCAAAAAGTGATGGGGGAATGGAAATGAGGGGAAAGTTATCTTTACTCAGAGTTTATTCTTGGTTTGGTTTGGTTTGGTTTGGTTTGGTTTGGTCAGGTCAGGTCAGGTCCCCTCCAGCTATCCTTCCTGTGACCTGATATACAGCCTTCCTTTTTAATGAGCTAATTGGCTCATTGAACCAATAGCCCCAATTTGTCCTGGGAATCAGATATACCTCTGTCCAATTAGCCTTCCCCAGGGGAACCTAATTAGTACTAATAGTGACCAGTATACTGGTTCAGGAAGTAGTGCTCAGCACTATATTGCAGGGATATATAAATAGCTAAGATCAGAGTTAAATTCCTATCTTAATTGTCTCCGCTACTACTGCTTTTCCTCTCTAGCTCAGGATATTTCCTAAGCAAAGTTCACTTCATTATTAGCTTAAAAGATGTATGAGATTTTACAGTATTGCATTTACATCAATGGAAGTTTTGTAGTTCTGCTAACTATCAAGGCAATTTGAAGAAATTGCAATGTATCTCTTGTTTTCCATAATATACTTCTGAAATTATGAAGCAAGCTATTCAGTTGTATACAATACTCTAAATTGGTCATTAAAATGATGCAAGTGTTCTAACTCAAATTTAGAATTTTATAGCAACTGTTCCAATAACTTTTCCCATAAACTTTCAGATTAAGTTTATACTAATGGTTGTTTTTTTGTGTTACATGTTTTTTTGTTTGCCTACATCACAGAGTAAAATTACATACAGTACGTTCTCTACATGCAAATTAAACTAGCTGAAGAATTTGCTTCATTATATAGACAAATTGAAGTTAAGGGAGACATGGAACTGAATTAGTTTTGAGGAGAACTTGAAATTGCCTGATTTATTTTTGAGAGATGTTCAGACAAATGTAATAGTGTTCAGTTAGCAAGGCATGGGAACTTTTGACTACGAGAATGAGACTGTAACCAAACTTTAGTGAGAAAGGTATTGGTAATTGTCCCTAAACTAGGGTAAAATGGAATAGGAAATGTGCTGTGCTTTGTTATTATTGATCATGGCCTACAAAGATGCTTCATTAGCAGCCAATGACGCATTGGTCATAAATGCATTAGAGTTCTGGGGTAGATCACTCATTGTTAAAATTGGCAGGTTAATCCCCATAGGAAGACAGGTTGCAGAGCCTATATATGTGTGGTCTCTTTGCTACATCCATCCTGTACTTCTACTGCTTTCCAGATAATTTTGTTGCAGACTATAAAACTTCCTATTGATTGAGCTCTGAAAGTCCTAAATGTTAGATTTATGATCTGTATTTGATTAAAAGTGTGGCTGCTCCTGGAGACACAGCCATTTCTGCCCTGTTAGTGTAAAACTGTGTAAATCACTTAAACCTGCTGCCTGGGAGGATGCATCCTTACAAAAGGTTAGTGAAATCGTGTAGGAAAAAAAAAAAGCATGCAGAGCTCTGTTTTAAGAGGATCTCTAGGATGAAACACAAATGATTCATGGCCCTTTGAGAACTAGGAACCTTGCACCCGTTATTCACTGCTAGATACAGTAACATAATGTAGATTCTCCAATGATTTTTGTTACTGTCACAATTTGAGAAGAGTAAAGTGTAACTTTGTGGATGGAACAAGAGTCTAAGCTGTCACTACTGGCATTCTGTATTTTTTTTAATTAAGTTTCTAGTTGGTATACAGTGTTTTGTCTCCAGCCTAGCTCAATGGGAGGTTTTGTTTTTGTGGGGTTTTTTTTTAAAGAGACATCATTCTGTACTACAGCCTTTATTTATAGGCAGACACATGACATTTTCTGTTCTTTCCAGAAACAGGGATTGTCTATCAATGTACTGAAACATCCTAATAAGTAAGTAGATAAAATAAGAGGTGTTTAATGATTTAGCACTTGAGTCACTTTTACTCTTAAGTTAGAACAAACAGAAAATTTGAAGGCTCATAGTGCATGTTGGATTCTTTCTTTTTTAAATTATTTGAGCTGTGCCATTTTTGTGAGTAGCGGCCTGAATTCCAGTGAGAGTCTGTTGGGTAAGTTAAATTTAAAAGAAAAATGTCTGTCTTATTACCGCTACTCAATATAATTGTCTGGGAGGCTGTGCTGGCTATGCCAGTTGATCAAACTGACTTTGTAATGTGATTCCGCTTTTTCTATTAATCATATTTCTAGTGAGGTTCACTTAGGGAGAGAAAAAAATCTGAAGCCTTTGTATTGCACAATGCAAAGGGATCAAGAAATGAAAATTTAACGAACAGTTTAAAAATCTTGTGTTTAAAACTGATCAGGTCTTTACTGAAGTATGACTAGCTTTTCAATTTTAATTTTCAGAGGTAATAATGATGCTTAGTTGCATTTTTCATGGGCATCAGAATATAAGCAGTTGAATTACTGAATTTAGTACCAACCATACAGTATTGATAGCCATGTGATGAAGTACAGAAGCATGTGATCAGTTATATTTATTATGCACCTTTAACTCTCATCTGTATTCTGCCCAGTAATCATTTTTTTCACTAGGTTGCTGCTAAAATTCCATCCTTCTGACTTCAAATAGGCTGACAGAAAAATGTTTCTTTCTTCCCATCAAAAGTGCAATTTACCACCAAAAAACAGGCCTGCTGTGTGGGATGGTTCTGTGACCCCTTTGGATCACAATAGAATGTCCCAGTTATGAACTGACCAGTCAACCACACATCTAATTTGGAACCAGAAATAAACAATCAGGCAACAACAAAAAGAAAAGAAAAGAAAAGAAACAGTTCAGTAGCGTGTTAAACTACTAAAAAACAAAGGGAAAGTTTAAAAATATATTGGACATTATAAGGAAACTGTTTCTGTGATGGTTTAATTTATATTAAGATGGTTAAAAGCAACAATTTTCTTCTGCAAAGTAAACCTTCAAAGCTGTATTAAGCCAATGTTCAGTTGTAAATTTTGAATGAACAACTATTGTTCATAGTTATGAACATTTCAGCGTCACAAACATTCCCAAGAAGTTCGAACCTTTGACATTCTAATGCAGATATGGAAGCTTTCCAATGATACACATATGTGTAGAAAACTTTGTATGTTATTCTTAATTTTGAACTCTTGTAAACTAGTGCACTTGGCTTTAAAGGTGGAATAATAATAATTAAAAAAGCAACAAAATTTAAAATTATTCAAATGTATTTAAAATTTTGTATGGAAAATATGTGGCATACTGATGCTACATAATGGTGCAATGTAAAATTTAACTGGTATTAAAGGTTTCAGACAAAGCAAGTTATAAGCTCTCAGTCTAAATATAAAATCTTCAGAAGAGAGACCCATGTGCCTCATTGTAAGCGTCCATGTTTAATCCTCCTATAGCTCCTCCTCCCAGAAGGTGGACTTATTTCTGCTAATAAACTGGGTAATCAAGTGCTAGGCCACACTTTGGTTCATTTTGAAATATGCTCAAGAAACAAATAGAATAATTCCTCACTGAACATTGTAGTTACGTTCCTGACATATGTGACTTTAATCAAAATATTAAGCAAATCCAATTTCCCCATAAGAATTAATGTAAACGAGTTAGGTGCAGGGAATTTTTTTCACCAGAAAAAAGACATTATATTCAGTTTTACTCACATCTGCAATTAGGTAAGTAAAAATCCTTTGGCCCTAGAGCTATGGTGAGGGTGTGGGCCCACAACACCACTCCAAGGCTTGTAGAATCCTCTCTCTGTGTGTTTGGGCTCAACACGGGAGCCAAGCAGACCAGGCAAGCAGCAGCACATAGAAAGGCTGCCAACATAGGGAGAAAGCAAAGGGATCAGTTATCTCAGGGCCCAGAGATTCAAAGGGACCTGAAGCTTCTGGCTACTACTGTGGCAGTGGCAGCGACTGCTCCCCAGGCTCATCTGAATTTCTGCAATTCTCCACAGATCTCTGAGGGCTTGGAGGGGATGTGCTGTGGTCTAAGCAGTGCCAAGAGCTGACTGCCCTCAGCCATGCCCTTTTCAGGGACATGGAGCCAGCCCCCTCCCCCGTGCCTTGTTCCAGGGCTCACAGTGGCTATCGGCCCCACTGCACGAAGGAAAGGGAATTGTGTGTTACATCCTTCCCCAGTATGTGATGGGGATGTCTACACTTGCCTCTGAGCAGCAGATCACATAGATGCCTGCTCACTGAAAGTCCCTCCCCCTCATTCATAAAGGTATTGGGGATACCAGTCATCATCAAAGGGAATCAAATTGTCAGGTTGCATGGTACGCTCAGGATATACAATGCAGAAGCACTGGGCCTCTAAATCCTTGCAGAGACTTCTGGGGTCACAGGCACCAACTTCCCAAAGTGCCAGGGACTGCCTGACCCCTGACTCTGTCCCAGACCCTGTTCCCACTCTCCTTCTTCTCCCATGGCTCCATCCCCACCCCTTATATCCCTGCTCCACCTCCACCTTGCCTCTTCCTGCCAAGCTCTGCACCCTCCCCCGAGGGCGCCACACCCTCATTTCCCCCCCATCCCTTCTAGCCTCCCTACACACTGCAAAACAGCTCAGTGTAGGGGGTGGGAGGCTCAGAGAGAATGGCATAAGGTGCTGATCCATGAAGCCCACCAGTGGAGAGAGGAGGTGAAGGGTGTTAGAACACTGTGCAACTTTTTTTAAAAAAGTGTTTTCTAATAGAACAGTGACTTAATAACTAAACAACTTTAACCAGGATGACTTTAAGTGAAGAGTTACTGTAACCAATATCAATCAGGCTAATTGCTAAGAATCAATAATGGTATTTTTCAGGGAAAAAAGGTTCATGACAATACCAATTTCTGGAATATTATCTCATACAATGTTGTTGAATTCACCCTACAAAGAACGTTTCCTTCTAAAGCTACACATTTCAGATGGTAGTATTTATAGGATGATTTTATAGTTACAAAATTCTGTATAGTCCCTGATATCCAGCCCACCATTTCAAAAAAGTTAACTTTTTGTTCTGTACCTTCCTTATACTTCTAGTGTTCAAAATACTGGTTTGTAACAGGGCAGAACTATCTATTATGCCTTTGACAAGATTCTTATTTGCTAACATCAAAGCTGACTTCAGCTTCACACAATGTTATGGCATACTTAACAGACTCAAATAGGATTATAGAAAGACAATAGCCAATTCAGGCCAAAATGCTGCCCGAAATACATATGCAATATAGTGTAATATTGATATTCTGTGCTTAATCCATATTCATGTATGTGGTGTGATTCATACATGTCAATAATATGATAGATGTATTAGCCCAACATATGTTTTCAGGCACTCTTTTTAATCTACTGCATTGTTTTTTCTCTACTAATTATCGTACTTTTTTTCTTAACAAAAGAGTGATCTCATCTCTTTCACACCTGATTTCTCTTTTGTCCTCTCAAATGCACATTTAGCTCAATAAGAATGAGTGACTCTCTTTGATTTGTCTGTAGGTCTTACTCTCTCCAATGTATTTTGGCCATCCAGTCCAATCTGCTGTGGTACTTGGAGAAGCAGATCTAATACATTTTCTAATCTGACTCTTACCCTAAAGTGATCATTTTCTGAAGCATGAGAATTTTAGAAAGCTATGGTGATAGGGCTGTATATAAACTTAGATAGTTATGTTCCTGTATTGTCTTAGTGGCTGGTGTTTGGGACTTTAAGTAGATTGTGTAAAATTGGTTTCTTTTGATTCAGATGAGTTTCATGAACATAAAAGTAGGAGGTGCTCAGAGCCTTTGCCCCATCCTGCATTTTGCTTGGAATCTCATACCTGAAACCCCAAGCCACCTCCTACTTCCCAGCTATTCATCTATTTTTACAGTAGGCACATGAAACTTCACCCTTTATCATTCTGGGCTATTAATCAATGTCCTGTGTGCCCCTTCCTAAACATGTTGATCTTTCAGAACAGGACATGCTTCTTCAGAGGTATCCCCATATACGAGTATTTTGGATTTCTGCCTGATACCACTTCTGGACCCTATTCTCTGCAAATGTTTTCTGGGGGCAGAAAGCCTGGGACACCATCATACCTATAGCCGTAGGTGGTGCTGCTTGCCTCTGTCCCTAATGCATCCCTGTACCTTTACTAGCACTATCTAATCCTTACCATATTCTAAGCGTAGGCACTAAAGCCAAAATGAGCTATGTCAATTGTGTAGCTTAAGTCAAAATAGCTTATTTCGGCTTTTGGCGCTGTGTACACAGCAGGAAGTCTGCGGTAGAGCATTCTTCCTCTGACTTTCCTTACTCCTTCTAAAATGAGGGTTACAGGAGTCAGAGAAAGAAGTCCTCCAGCTCGACATTATTTTGACATTATGTTGAAATAACTGCTTGTAGTGTAGGTGCAGACTATGTTATCTCGGAATAACGTCAGTTATTCCGAAATAATGCTGCTGTGTAGATGTACCAGAAGAGAATAGATTGTTCCATGTCCCTGTTTGTAGAAGTGTTCTTCAGGCCTGATGGGAGCATCTAGAGCCCCCTTTGAAGTGAGGACCTTGCAGGATCTGGCCCAGGGCACCAAATGAAAAGAAACCTTACAACAAGATAAGATTTACAAATCTATGGGTGTTTATCAGTGCCTGACACCCTTGTGGAAGATGATGACATGACCTGCTACTGTAGTTTGGCTTCCAACTCATCATTTTGGTTGACAGTTAATTGGCTTGATTCTGATCTGATGCTGATTAGAAGCCAGGAGTAAATCAGAATTTACTGACGTCAACAGAATTATTATATCAGGGTAAACCAGGTAATGTGAGATAAAAGTATTGGTTCTGATTCCTAAGTCCTAGATAACACGGGCTGTTTCTGAAACTTCCTTGTTAATTACTAATGCATTTTGTGTTGACTTTTAGTTTTGGAATCTGGATCTTGGGCTAAAGAGAAACATAAAGATTAATTGTGGCTTTGATCTTTTTTTCTCCCTTAAATGTGTGAAAAGAAAGATTTTGTCCTTTTATTGCCAGCATCCAGTTTTAGAATTCAAACCTGAGAATTAGCATTTGACTATATTTTGTGTTCTTTAATATGGCTGTTCAGTAGTGAGATATAAAAAAGAAAAAGCAACCTGAAAAATAAATAGCAGGGTGTTGCATTAATGAATTAAACACATCTCTTTATAAGTTGAAAATGAAAGATAAAGAAACATGCAAGGTGGAAAAGGGAAATTTAATTTTGCAGACTTTGCTTTTAAATTAATGAACTCTCATCTAATATGATGGACCATTTGAAATATGAGATTGTATTAATCTTGAACCAGCAATCTAGAAGTTCAAGGGAGGTTTACAATAACTTGATCTTTGTTTTCATGACATTGAAAGCTCTTTTGTAAATGTTTATGCACAAATTGTACCAGTATTGTAACATACTCCTGGGAATGCTTTGGTGCATTTTCTATTCTTGTGCTGATCCTCAGCCTGTAAGAAATTATCCACAATCAAATGTGAAATGGCCAATGGGAGCTGGGAGGATGGTGTTTGTGGGAGAGAACCCTGTGGAGATGCCTGTGTGCCTTTGCTGCTGTCTGCTTCTGAGCAAGTGTGGTCCATAGTGCCAGGTCAGGCAGGAAGCCTGCCTCTGTACCACAGCTGTGCCTCACCCCAACCTTGTGTTGAAATCCTCTGCCCCATCCTTGAGATTCCCCCAAACTTTTTACCTCCTCCTGGACCCCAATACCCACATCCTCAGACCCACCCCACAGTCCTTGCCCCTTCAACCCAATCCTCTACCCCAGCCCAAAGCCCTCATTCCAAACTCTGTTGGGTCTTAGGCATCAACAATTTTCTGCAACTGGGTCACCAGAAATAACATTTGAAAACTATTGACTTAGAGTGTAAGGGCAGGGTGGGTGTAACTTGTGTCTACGGCTGTGTAGCCAGAGTCAATATTCTTGCCTCTGTTAGCAGGGCAATGAGGCTCTATGGCCAAAGTCAATGTATTAGCCCCACTTAGCAGGACAGTGTTCCCAATAGATAGAATCAATAGATTCACCCCTCACAACAGGGCAGTAATGCCTAGTGGCCAAAGTATTTAAGTCCCCCCACAAAGTAAATGGCTTAGAAGAAATTTCCCATCTTGATTTAAAAATTATGAGTAATAGACAATCCACCACAACCATTGGTAAACTGTTACAATCCAAATTATTATCCCTGTTATAAATGTATGCCTTATTCCCAGTCTGAATTTGCTTAGTTTCCATGTACTGACATTGGATTCTTTTACACCTTTTTTGCTAGATTGAAGATCCATTATCAAATATTTGTTCCCTATGTGCATTTTGTTGTCTGACCAGTACCGATTCTCACGTAGTATTTTGCATCCTCTCCAATGTAATGACATACTTGAAAATGTTACTTTAACTAGATAATGGCATTACAGTACTAACCTATCAGTCTCTACCATTTCTAGAAATAGTCAAAAGCCACGAATCTCTGCATAACATAGATAATAATGCTTGCGTAGCATTGTACATTTTTAAAAGTCTTTGCAAATGTTAATCCTCCCAACACCTGTGTGATCATATATTGCTATCCGCATGAACAGTTCCAGCATTTTCAGATTTGGATGTCAGATAATGTACTATTGCCCATAAGCAGTCGAATTTCTTTAATTAATACTAACTTAAACTTCATTAAAAACTTCTTTGGTGCAGGGAAACAGTACCGGAACGAAGCCCAGAATGCATGTATTTAATTGTCCTACTAAAGTGACTTAAGTCACTCTTGCAAGGAAGGACAACAATTCTGTCAGCGTCAGAAATAAAACCCACATCTCCCGATTCCCATTTCATTGGAGAGCCATAACATTTCAAGTAGATATATTGTAAAGCTAACAAAGTATACTGGAAATATTTATTTTATTAGCAGTTTCTTTGTTTTCTTTTTTATTTCCCTCACTTCTCTTTGCTGAATGCTGTAAGAACACTTCTGTCTTTGTCAGTTAGTCTCCCAGCCCTATGCTGTTGGAATTGGCATATATTTTAATTAAGTAAGAATTACAGGATCTGTTTTAATTACCTAAGGTTTACCACAGCTTTATTTTGTGCTTGAGATTAACTTGGTTTATAACCTCCATGTCAGCAGCAACTTTCTAGTCAGTGAAAAATATTTTTTCACTTCCGTTTTGCTTATATAAATTCCTTTTTGCCACAATCAAAGGGTAGATTCTTTATTAGATACAGTTATTGCTATTTACATGGCTACTATCTATTTATCCTCCAGGTCCCTGTTGTTCTGCACTGCAGTATGCAAATGTCCCATGTAATAACATGCAGCCCCCACATATCTTTTTTAATGAAAATTATTTTTAATGGCTGTGCTGTATGTGCTCATCAACATTTTAGTTTTATTTTAATAGGACATTTGAATATATGCATTTTGGGCTTAGTTCTGGCAATCTGTTTTACTGCAGTGAATCAGTTTTTAATGAAGTTTAAGTCAATATTAATTAAAGAAATTCCACTGCTTATGGGCAATAGTGCATTATTCGTTCATTGCCCACATTACACCTGCTCTTTAGGATATAAATCAGCACTTGTTCATCCTAGCTCTGGCATAATGATAATGGTGTCATTATTGGAGTATTTGTTCTATTACCCGAGCATTCTATTAACAAAACACCATAATGTATCACAAGGGAGAAATGTATGACTAAGATTCCCTTCATTCACCATTATCCAGTCTGAACATTTGGCAAATACACATACTCCACATCCTTTCGATGATGCCATGTTGCTAGCTTATACAGACTCACATGCACATTCCTAAAGCACTTTTGGAAAAAAACCCACATAAACTATGAAAAGCAAGATGTGTTCAGTTAATATGAGCATCTGAATTTAAGAATAATATATGAAGTTAGATTTGAAAATGTTCATTCAGCTTGGATTGACCCTGGTTACCTGCCAGCTGATTTTAAAGTAGCTCCATTGTTAAAAGTATACTGTATGCTACCTGAATATTTGAATCTCTTTGGACCAGCTTCAGATAACCTTTAAAAATTTTGAGCCTCGTACATGGAAAATAGCTGTTTAAAGTTGTGCCAGCTATTTAAATTGTTAAGTACATTTTGAAGCTCATTCTTTCACTTACATTTCAATGTAGTTACCACAAATGTGGTTAAGATGCTGAACAAGTGACTTTGCTGCATGGAAATTCATAGTCTAGTTCATATGTATTGTGGCCTATGGGAGGATTTTTCAGGAAAACTATCTTACATATCACGTGATGGTCAGGGAGACTTGGCGGCTCTCTTTGTTTTCCTGTGATGACATTCACCAAATTTTGGCAATAATGCAGAGATGATAGAGGGAAATATTAACTATATAGCTGAAATTTCAAAAAACACAGAGAATCCCAGGCCATCCCAGAATCAAGGACCAAGCTCCAACATAGGTAATGCTGGTATGTAAAGTGAAGTACTCAAGGAACTCTCTTGTTGAAAAGATCCCCCACTTTGCTCAAATAGCCATGTCTTCAGAATATGTCTACTTACACCTCAGGCTAGCCAAAAGGTTGAGCCCCTATTCTGTCATATTCAAACCTAACTTCAGTGATACATGTATCTGTGATACATTTAGTGCAGCTCTTGTAGGAGTGAAATCACACATTCTGAAAAAGCTCTAGCTGGTGGAGAATTCATGTGTCTGTGAAATAACTAACCACTCTGTAAAACAATCATTATCGTGTTCTTCCATCAATATTGACTTCTATTGAATATGGTGACCAATTCAGTTTCTCCTTCTGTGACTATATCATTTTGTAACATCTGTGTTCCATGTAGACCACAAAATTCCTAACCACTGGTAAGAAGTTCATGAGCACAGGAGACAGAAGATTCACTTCATATTTCTAATTTTACATACAAGAAAGACACATTAACACAAATAAAATATAAATGTTCAGGAGATTACAGGCTCTTGAATGATAGATTACATGCCTCATTTTGCATAAAGCATATTTGAATTATGAATATTCGTTGTGCTGGACCCCCCCTATGTTTTATGAAATTGACTTATCAATACAAATGTATAGTTCAAAGATGCTTTGGACAAAATACCCCATGTAACCTATCAATTTTAATGTCACAATCTGCTGGGTTTGCATATATCTTATTCTGGTATGTGTATCATTCTTGTATGTAAAGATAGAAATATGGAGTATGAAGTGGTTTATTGTTTTAAATGTGCAAATGAAAGCCGTCAAGTGTGTATCCCTCAACATTTGAGTGATCACCTGTAAACAGACTCTTTTGTCCTTTAAGTCTAAGCAGTGGTTGGTTTTAGGAAGAGATGGGATGACCCCAGCTGATAGGGTCTGACCAGGTAATTTTCCATGGAAAGGAAGAACGTGAAACAAAATATTCCCACCTAAAAGGAAGGCTATTTAATTTGCAAAGTTTTCAGGCTCTTGATCTTTGGCTGGCATGTCACTCCCAAGAGTATGAACCAGAGACCTCAGGGGAAAACGATCTTTCCTGGCTTGTAGGTTTAGCTGAAATAAGAAAAGTTTTAGGGTAAGTTTGGAATATGCTTCAGGGTGTTAGAACTAGCTAAGAATTTTTCTGTTATTTTAAATTTGTAATTCATTTTGCTCTGCTAGTTTTCACTTGCAACCACTAAAAATCCTATTGTTTGTACTTAATAAAATCACTTTTATTTACTGTCAACCCCAGTATAAATAATTGTTACCTGGCACGAGGGGTAGGGGTGTCAATCAATGTGCACATCCTCCTTTCTTTGTTAAAGAAAATACTCTCCTGGAGGCTTCAGTATACCCAGAACAAACTTTGGTAAGTCTTTGTTATCACTCTGAAAAATTAGCCTATCCATAAGTACCCTCAGGGAGAAGCCAGCAGTGAGGGCATCTCAGGAACAGTCAGGATATCAGCACTTGTCTCCTCCATTGACACTCTTGGCCCTTCCATAGTCAGAAGGAGAAACATCTTCTTCCCACTCTGAAATTGGATCATGCATTGCCCAGCCTCAGAGCAAGACTCGCTATCCCTCCATAGAACCTACTACCCAGGGCATCCTCAGGATCCTGCCTCAGGGCTTCCTGCAGGAATGTGGTAAGGAGCCCCTTGGGTCACAGGTCCTTATCAGGAACTGCTAGGGGTTTTCTCCAACCTGCAAGTCATCCCCATGCTCTTCCTAATTGGTGTCCTCACCCACATCGGGTGACTTATTGCACCAAGTTGTACCTGCTCCTGTATCGGATATGTAGTGTGGGGACAAACCTGCAGCCAATACAGGGCTCCTTGTGCAATTGCCTCTTCAAAAGAGCTGAGGGGAGTCACGACTCAGGCATGCAGCCTGGGCCCCTTGGGTTTCTGCCCCTGCTTCCCTCATGAGTCATTCAGGGATGCCTCAGATTGCTGCAAGCACTAATGCTCTGTTTGCAGCTCTTCTCCCCCCCGCCCCTGCCCAACTATCTATGTACAGGTTTTCAAACCCAACATTTGCTGGCAGGGCCTTTCTATCCCTTGCCCCCTTCTCTGGCTTCCTTCTTCCCAGCTTCCTTCCTGGCAGCTATCTCTCATTGCCAGGCAGGCACAGGCTATTCAACCAGCCCCAATCCATTCCTCTTGATTGGGTGGAGTGGCAGGGGGATAATTCAGCCCTCACTATTCAGCACCCTGTCACATTGCCCCAGTAAAATAGCATTGTATTTGGAACACCGCAGACAAGTTATCCTAAACTCGATGTGGTTTGTAGGGTTTGAGCTCAAAAGCTGTAGTCAAGAACTGAGCTCAAACTCTGGTTCTGTCACTATTTTCTGCCATGAGCCTGCTATGCTATTATAAACAGTAGCAAGACTTGCACTGATTTCAACTGGAGAATGATTAAGTTCTCTGTGTGGTCATAAACAAGTCACTTAGATTCCCACTTGTCTTCCCCAATGTACAGTTGGGATAATTCAGACTTTAGAGGGTTGTTGTGAGGATAATTAATTAGTTAATTTTTCTATGGCACCTTAACAAAGTGAAGTGCTACTGGTAGCTGTATATAAGGGCTAATTGTTAACTATCATCTGAATCCTCTCTAACTAGCTAGACTCTCCAGAGACTTCATTACTCACATACATTATTTGTAATTTTTATTTTTGAGCAATGTAACAATAAATAATAAAAAAGGAAATTTAATAAAGAGGCCTCATTTAACTGAGGCTGCAGTATTCCCCTAAGGCAATAACAACAATAATCTTTATCACTATTACTTTCATCTGACACTCTGCATTATGAACAGAAGCTGAGATACAAAATGAAAGGTTTTATTTTCCCCTCAGATTCTCTCTAAAGACACCAGATGTACAAAAACATTAGAGTGGAAGAAAGTCTCTGAACATGTCTGAGGATCATCCAAGGTTATCTGCTAAATTTCTACTTGCGTACTTAATCAAGTTATCCACTGAGGGCAAATATTACAGAAGCATCCACTGGTATCATTATGTAAAAACAGAGTCTTCTGTCTTTTAAGATGCACTTAATCGACACAATCTCTTCTAAGCAGCTCTGTCCTTCCTTTCCATCAGCTCTGCAATCCAGACAATAAAGTGTAACTATAGTGGATCACTTACTTCATCACACAGCTATGCTGCTTGCCACTGTTTCTTTTCTGGGTAAAGACAGATTAGCCCTCTGGTTAATCTGAGCTCCACCTTTCCACAGATAATAAAGCCCAACTAAGCAGATATCTTTCATCTTCCTTTCACCGCTGTTCTCGTCCCAGGGTTTCTTCTTCTTGGTTGCAGCCGCCTACTCCTCTTGTTGCATGTATATCAGCATACCACTTCACAGTTGCACTGCTGAGGTACAGTAGAGCCCATGTCCTCTGTCTAGCATGGGCTCCACTCCTAAGGCCCTAAACAAGGAAGTGGCCACTTAGTCCAAGACCAACATTTCCCACTATACTTTTCACAGGGCTGTTTTATTTGCTTGTTTCTTTGCCTGTCAGGATATTTCTATACAGCTGCTGGGAAAGTGCTGAAAGTGCTTCCCAGTTTTTGTGTATAGATATGTACTTCCTCTGCTCAAGCTATCATGCTAAAGTCACAGAGTGGCAAGGTGGCATGGGTAAGAACCGGGCCAGCCACACAAATATGTATCCAGAGGCTTCGGTGAAATTACACTTGGGCTATTTTTTTCTTTCACTTGGTACCATGGGCGTCTGGTATATAAGGTAGGGGAAGGCTCTGCTTTCCCAAACTGCCAGCCTGGCCCCACTCACACTCCGCCCCCCAGAACACCTCAGGTAGGCATTCTAGAGGCTGCAGAGGCCGGGCCGGGCTGCAGAGGCTGGGGCAAGTGTGTGCCTGCCTGCTCCCTCCCCCTTGGTTGGAAGGGGGAAGCTCATATGTGGCACACTGTGGAGCATGTGGGGCAGTAAAGGGGCAGGGCCTCAGCAGAAAGGGGTGGGGCTGGAGGTGAGGCTGAGGGCTTTCTTCCCCCAACCCTGCCTTCACCAACCACCCATAGTTGTTACATGTCTATTATCAAGAACTTATCATGAACTTTCGTGGGCACAGCCCACTTCTTCAGATGACCAAAGTGTTGGATGTCCAGAACCAAAAATAAATAGGGAAGGGGGGGGGAGAAAAAAATGGGAGGGGGGAAAAATAGGCAGTGGGTATATAAATATCAAAGGGAAAGCTGAGCTAGTATGTAACAGGCAAAACTAAAGACTGCATAGTTAAAAGAAGCAGACAAGGACCATTAGTTCGCAATTAGAGAGGAAGAGTACTAACACCAGATTCTACATAAAGAACCATTGGCACCTTCATTGTTTGTTTGGTTGATAATGTCCCAGCTGGTATCTCGATTCAGACCATTGGCATGAGAATTAAACTTGTGAATGAATTGTAGTTACAACCCTTCCCTATTTGACTTGTGGAATTGGTCTGTAACAAAACAGCAACCTGAAGATCTCTTAATGAATGACCAGGCAGATTAAAGTATTCACCAACAGGTTTCTGTATGTTCCCTTTATGGATATCTGATTTGTGTTCATTGATTCTTTCCTGGAGGGGCTGTCCAGTTTGTCCAATATATATTGCAGTGGGGCATTGCTGGCATTTGATGGCATAGATCACATTACTGGATGTGCAATTAAATGAGCCTCTGATTTGGTGGCGTATGCAGTTGGTGCCAATGATGAATTCGCTTGTATAGATATGTGGGCAGAGTTGGCACCAGGGCTGATTGCAGGGCTAGGTGCCTGGATACTTATAATGTAGCTGTGTAGTACGGTTACCAGAAAGAATTTGTTTCCTATTGGGAGGTTGTCTGTAAGTGAGAATAGGCCTTTTCCCCAAGGCCTGTGAGAGTGAGAGATCATTTTCCAAAATAGGTTGTAGATTGTTGATAATGCGTTAGAGGGGTTTAAGTTGTGGACTGTAGGTAATGACAAGTGAAATTCTGTTGTTTTTTCGTTTGAGTCTGTCTTGAAGTAGTTCATGTCTGGGTACATTTTTGGCCCTGTCAGTCTGTTTTTGCACTTCTCCAGGTGAGTATTTCAGTTTTAGGAATGCTCTATATAGATCCTGTAAGTATTTGTCTCTATCTGTGGGATTGGAGTAAATCCGGTTATATCTTAGGGCTTGGCTGTATACAATAAATTGAGAAATGTATTTGGGATGGAAGCGGAGGCATGAAGGTAAGTGTAGCGGTTCGGTAGGTTTCTGGTATAGGGTGGTGGAAATTTGTCCATTATTTAATTGTACTGTAGTGTCATGGAAGTGGATTTCTCGTGTGGACCGGTCCCAGCTGAGGTTGATGGTGGGGTGGAAGTTGTTGAAATCCTTGTGAAATTCTTCATGATACCATTTCCATGTTTCGTTAGTCTTTAAAGTGCTACCAGACTATTTGTTGTTTTTTAAGTTTATCCTGTACAGACTAACTCGGCTACCCCTCTGAAGACCAAAAACTTAATATATTCTGGACAAAAGTAGAACTTTTCTGGTGATAATCTGTATTGTTTTGTGTTACCCGTTGGCTATTGTACAACTGAAACACTGCTCACTGTAATCCATGAAGATCTAAAACAGATTGGAACTGAAAAAGTAGATCTTTTATTCTGGTACAGGTTCATAATGAAAGCTGATGGACTTTCATCTTGGAAAAACTTCCTCATATACACTCCTGACCCCCAAAAGCATGCTCAGGACAGCCTTAGGGCTTCTTACAGTAAGTAATTATTCTCACATTGGCCATCAGATAGCAATAAGCATAACACAAATATCTATATCACACTCAGCTACTAGAATTAGAAAATGTGTCCCTGGCCCCAACACATAGAGTAACCCTTCTTGGTGTATGAATGAACCCAAAGAAACAGAAATATTGTAGCATTGAATTTCCTCTACTTTCAAAATGTTCAATTGTCTCTTTGCATTATTAATTAAATGCCTCTACAGTGTGCTCTATGAAATGCTAAGTGTTATATTGTCGCCTATGCACCTTGCAAAGCAGTGTTGATTTAGGCAGATCAATATGATGATTGAGGTTGAGGAGGTGAACCTGTGTGTGATCAAATTCTGAGAGATGCTGAGAAGCTCTAATAGGTGTTGAATTCTATGCCCAGTATTTCTCAATGCTTGACTCACAGATCTGAAAGGATTTAATTATTCTTAAAAATGAGACATAATCACAAATATGACAAAACATATTTTTTCCCTCTAGAAGGATCAGTCATGCCAAATGCTGTAATTTCCCTATAAAACAAAGGTTAGACAAAAATAAAATACCCTTATCTTGCTGCTTTTATGTTATAGATCCACAGGTATCAGGCTGGAGCTTCAAAAAGTAACTACTCCAGTGTTGGTATTTTTAAAGTTATTTATTTGTTTAAAAACCACTTAAAAAGCAGAAATGTGTTGTAGCCAACAGTATTATATCAAAATACAGAAAACATAAATATGATTAAGGCATAATTCCCTAAAATAGAAGATAATTCTGACAATCCTTTGACTATACTACTAAAAACTATAATCTAATGTTGATGCATGTAAACCTGTGAAACTTGATAGCCCTTATGTTTCTGCTCCTTGAGGATTGCCTAAGGACCATAGAAATTGGCATGCTTTCACTTCTATAGAATAAGAATGTTTTGTGATTTAGAACTAAAAATGAATGATGTATGATGTGATGGTCTCTTTCTAGAGTTGTGCCCTCCACATGTCTGTCCCTCATGTGCATGCATTTCAGAGCTCAGATGAGAACTAACAAACCAAAGAGGCTTTGTTTAAGTGTTCTGTACATGCAAGATTAGAGTTGGAAAGTCTGCATTTAAAATGTTCATGTAGTACACTGAAGCACAAAGCAGCAAGATTATTTTTAGAAATATGAGCAGTGGACTTGGTGAGCTGAGTCCACTGACCCATTGCACAGCTATTTTAAGACACAGTCCTGCTCCTACTGAAATCAATGGGAATAAGATTGAGTCCTTAGGGTATGTCTACACAGCAAAGTTATTTCAGGATACCAGAGGTATCCTGAAATAGCTACCCCAGGTCTTTTGAACACGTCCGCTACTTTGAAATATAGCGGATGAGCTATTTCGCCATCCCTGTAAACCTCATTCTAAGAGGAGTAAGAGATGGCTCGAAATAGTGCTTTATTTTGGAATTTGGTGCTGTGTAGACATCGCCAAATGATGAAATAAGCTATTTCAAAATAGACTCAAAATAAGCTACGCAATTTGCACAGTGCAAATTGCATATCTTATTTCGAGTTTTGGGAGCTGTGTAGAAGCACCCTTTGGCTACGTCTACACTGGCCAGTCATGTGCAAGAACATATGCAAATGAGGTGTGGCGATGAATATCACCATCCCTCATTTGCATACTTAATGAGCCGTCATTTTTGTGCAAGGGGCTTTTGTGCAAGAAGGAGCAGTCTACACTGCTCCTTCTTATGCAAAACCCACCTCTTGTGCAAGAGCCGTTCTGCCTGAAAATAAGCGGCAGAACGGCTTTTGTGCAAAAGCCCCTTGCGCAAAAATGGCAGCTCATTAAGTATGCAAATGAGGTGTGCCTCATTTGCATATGTTCTTGTGCAAGACTGGCCAGTGTGGACATAGCCTTAGTGTTCCCAGTTGCATTTATAGAATGATTAGCTTTTTAGCTAATTCAGAGAGTGGTTTTCATGTCTTCACTTTCACATTGATCAGCACCCCTTGAGCATAGTGTGTCCTGAGTGTAGTGTTCTCTCTCATGTACAGCATGGAAGCAGCTTTGACAGCTCCTTTTTCCTTATTTCAAGTTAAAATCACCTTAAATCTTAAGAAGAGAATTTAGGAATAGGTGATGCTGAGACTAAGGGTACATCTACACTGCAACACTATTTTGAAATAACTAGCGCTATTCCAAAATAACTTAGTCCATGTCTACACAGCAGGCAATTATTTCAAAATAGTGTCAAAATACTGTCAAGCTGGAGGACTTATTACTCCGACTCCTGTGACCCTCATTGTATGAGGAGTAAAGGAAGTTGGAGGAAGAATGTTCTATTTCAAAATAAATACTGTGTAGACACTCCTTATTTTGAATTAAGCTATTTTGAAATAATATATGCAGTTGATGCAGCTCAATTTGCATAGCTTATTTCAAGTTAAACCCTGCAGTGTAGCTGCACCCTAAGCTGTTTAACTTTAAATAACCCCCTTTACTCCTCCACAGATATCAATAATGATAGTTTGCCATAGTTTTTCTTTACCTCTGAAAAGCCACTTCTTCCAAAACCTCATTTTCTGCTTATGTACACCTTTAGTGGGATAAAAATGCCCTCTTGTCATTATTTTTCACTGTGTATGCTGAAAACCTGAGATGTATTGTCTTATATTCTTGGGCTCTGAAATAAAAATTAAACTTGCAACTTTTCAAAAGTAAATTGCTCTGGGCTTAGTTAATTAGTTTTTTAAGCACTTTCCTGTGTGGATGCAGTGCAAAACTTCTGCCCCAGTGGAAATTCCAACGAATTGTACTTCAAGAGGCAAACAATGATTCCCATTGCTTCTAGAAGGGTAGAAGGACAGTGCTGTTAGTGATTTGTCTCAGCTGCTGTACTGTTCATTTTTCTTCACAGCCAGCCAGCTCAGTTGGGAAGGAACCTACTAACTTCTATTGTTTTCTTGTAAAGCACAGTATGTTCTGTGTTGTTAAGTGTCACCTGTTGAAATTAATAAACTGTGCTTGATTTCCAGGAGAGAAATCCTCACCCCAATTTAAATCAATAGTTTTCGCACGGATTTCACTTCAGGCATGTAATATCTCAATTTGTGTGCCTGGTGTAATCAGATGTAGCCCTTTATTTTTAGCCTAGCCCTCAGGGTTCTCACATCATCTGCCATTTTATTTATTGATGTAAATCGCAGTAAAGTGTATATCCCACTAAACTCACTTTTGGTGTAAAGGGTACAAATCCCTCTCTATGTACAGCAGTGCCACTTCCCATTTACCACAATTCGACTTATGCCAGCAGTTGATTTTTTTTTTAATCAGCAAGATTTATTACCATGATAGTTTATACATCTGTTACTATTCGGAGGGAAACGATGAGACTCCATTAATTATACAAATGTAAATGAACATAAAAGTTGTCCCATAGGCTAATGGGGCAAATAGCTCCAGTTGTAAAGTTACAAGGTTTATATTTCTCCCTAAAATATTCCCCTTGGTTGTTACATTTCAAACACATTTGTAGAAAATATATCTACATCTCTAAAAATAGACCCAATGATGCCTTAGTATCATCTTACAGGTTGAACATCTCTGGACCAGAACTGTCTGGTCCAGAAACATCTGTTGTCCAGAATCATTTTATTTATCCGGATGTCCATTTTTCATGGGTGTGGCCAAGTTTCCCGCGGTTCCATAAAGTTTGTTTACAACCACCAGTCCTATCTTTAAGTGTTCTGTACTGTTATTTAGTTCTAATTTACCCCTAGATGTCCTCTAATAGCACAGTAAGCAGTGGAAGTGTTGGTAATGCTGCTAGACAATATTGACCTTCCGTGGTCGGGAAAAGTCTCTCATTCAGAATCAGTCAGGTCCTGAGGGTGCCAGACTAGAGAGGTTCAACCTGTATCATTCTTACACGTATGGGTATAATACTGAAAATGGGCTGTTAAAGAAATAATGGCTCTCATCCCAGTTTCCCCCTAAATCAATATGAAGCCTCTTTGAAAAGAGTTGCTGCTCATGAACTAAATAATACAGTCTATATAATGATGATTTTAGCACCAGTTTTTTTTCCATATAGTATTTTAAAAGAGAAAACATTAAATTTTTGATTCTGTAACTTCAAGATGAAATAATATGTTAAGCATGTATTTTCAACTAATATTTACATTGCTAATACCACCTGGCCATGCTTTGGTCTAGTAGTTATTATCATATTTAGCTTTGTGTTTTGCAAAGCAAACACATAGCTCTGACACTACAATCCCGCATCTGACAGCCATCAGCAATGTAGGAAATCACATGGTTGACTTCCATTTTTATAAACATGCATTAAAATATAAATGTGAATTTAAATCAACCTAAACAAGACTGGTAAATTACTCCTGGCTCTGTTAAATATTAGATAATATGGAAAGGTAAAAAAAAACATTTTTCAATAAGACAGATGTTTTCTTTGTGTCTTGTTTTCCAAATTATAACAGGAAGTGATATAATAACAATGAGCATCCTATCTCTTAAACAGAGGAAAGGGAGAGGGAATAATTTGGCTGGCTGGCTGGCTGAATGAGGTTGTGACTGGTTTGGCCCACCTGTCAGAGCCACTTGGGGTACGAGTGAACCTGCCCATTGCACTAGCCTGGGCTCAGTAACCCTGTCTTGCTACAGTCAGCCAACAAACCATCTGTAGCACACATACACAAGTAGGGTCACTTTCAGCTGTAGAATCACAGATTGTGCAATCAGCTCTGGAGGGGGGAAGATACCTGGGTTGGAGATTGCCCAGCACTCAAGTGCACATACTCTCTGGAGTGCAAACCCCAAGTTATATTGTCTTGGTCTGTATAGAACTCTATATTGCGTAAGTTCATGAAAATCAGCCCCCCCTCAATGGGGAAGAAAATATGCACAGATTTTTGCCCTCCACCTCATTTATGATTTGCACAAACTGGATATCAAAATAAACAAAAAAACCAAGTTTATTAACTACAAAAGGTAAATTTTAAGTGATTGTAAGAGATAGCAAACAGAACAAAGCAGAATACTGAGCAAAATAAACATGCAACTAAGCTTAATTCACTAAAGAAACCAGTTACAAATAGGGATTTATCACCCTAACCGTTGTAGTCTGGTTGCAGAGTTTCTGCAGCTTAGAGTTCAAGGTGTTTTTCTTCACAAGCTAGACCCCTACCCCAGCCTGGGTTCAGCCACTGCATACCCCAGCTCAGTTCCTTTGTTTTTTTCAGGTATTTTCAGCAGTTATCTTTCTTGGCCAGGGAGATGGGGGTGGAGAAGAGCCTATATTTGCTCACTCCCCAGACTTAAATAGGATTTATGTATGGCCGTAGTGCTTTGTTTCCTAGTTTGACCTCCCCCAGAAGTCCAAAATGGATATGCTACTAGCGGACAAGATCACTTGAGTGCAGTGTCAAAGCAGCATCCCAGGAAATGTCTGAGGAAGGAGAGAGCTTAATATCTTCAGAGTCCTATTAGCCTTCCTAATGGCCCTTCCAAGATGACTGCATACTGTCTGGTGGGTGTTCCCCATGTGTAAACCATGGTTGTGATTGTTACATGGTCAATATTTCTAACTTCAATACAGATCTATCACATGCATACAAATAGGATAATCATATTGGCTGTGTCTAGACTGGCCAGTTTTTCCGCAAAAGCAGCCGCTTTTGCGCAAAAACTTGCCAGCTGTGTACACTGGCCGCTTGAATTTGCGCAAGAGCACTGACATTCTAATGTAAGAAATCAGTGCTTCTTGCGCAAATACTTTGACGCTCCCGTTCGGGCAAAAGTCCTTTTGCGCAAAAGGGCCAGTGTAGACAGTTCCGTTTTGTTTTGCGCAAAAAAGCCCCGATGGCTAAAATGGCGATCGGGGCTTTCTTGCGCAAAAGTGCATCTAGATTGGCCATGGACGCTTTTGCGCAAAAAGTGCTTTTGCGCAAAAGCGTCCATGCCAATCTAGACGCTCTCTTGCGCAAATACTTTAACGGAAAACTTTTCCGTTAAAAGCATTTGCGCAAAATCATGCCAGTCTAGATGCAGCCATTGAGTAAATCATAATCTTTCCAGTGATATCTCACATGACCCATCTTGCATAAACATATCATAGTTATGCTACATTCATATCATAACAGTATTTCTATAAAGAAGACGGGGTATAGAAACACAGAGGTGAACAATGCTTTATGGCTTGGGGGGATGGGAGATTCAAAAACACTTGCAAAAGGTCAGTGTGGTTGCTGACTTATCCCCTGGGAATGAGGGATTTAAAAGGAGCAGCCCTATGCCTTAACTTTCCCTTTTGCACAGATCAGGGTAGATGCTATCATGCTTTTGACTGATGTAAAAGAGGCTATCAAGAAATATCTGGGAACCTCACGGAATTTGGGGTGGAGGCAGCCAAGCTAATGACTGGAACCTCCTTGTGGTGGATGTTCAGTGCAGGTATTCCATAGGAAAGGTATACAGTGACTGAATAAATGTCTTGGAAAAAGACTTTAAAAGAGGTGTTCAGAAAAGAAGTGAACAGGAGCCATTTGGAGACCTCTATGATTGTTGCAGCAGGACGCCAACCCCCATTATTATAGCCTACCCTACCCTTTCTACAAGGATAGGTGGATAGGAAGGTCACAGTAATATTTTTTTTGCTGGAGAGATCTCAGTGGAAAAAGAAGGGGAGCTGGTAAAATCCCCCTTCAGTTAATTATGGAATAAACATGGTTCATCCCAGACATCTAATAGTAAAGTTGTATCCTGCCTCCTGTCATTCTTTCATGTGGTCAGACAATGCCTTTTACTGTGTTATAACATCTCTTAGGTTACAGCATCAGTTTATATTTAAAGGTGGGGGGTAGTTGTTGTTGGTTTGTTTTGTACATATTTTTTCATTTCTTTTGTTTTTTTGTCATTGATATTGGGTTGTTGGTTTTTTAAAATTTTGAAGCAATGGATAGCAGTCCAGTTACTAATTAAAGTGATTTAGAAGATAAACTAGCTTAAATATAACTGGCTTGGTTCACTTACATGAATTTCATCTGTTATGATCTTTTATTGGTAGAGATGTTGGCAAAGGAATGTAATAAAAATGCACAAATGCAATTACACTTCGTAATAAGAAATCCTATCAGTACTGAGTCTGTTATAGAAAAAAATGTTTGAGGTATGATTCAGGCTAAAATGTAATGCACAGAAGAGAAACAGAAGGCACTGAAATATAAGAGAAACCTTTGTTAATAAGTAGATCTTATAAGCCAGGAGGGGCAGATGTTCCTTATCCTAGGGCATATATTACTGAACATATTTTGATGTTATCTCCTTTACAGTATTTTTTTAATCTACTCCCTTCAAAAAGAATATTCAAAATTGCTACTGTCCTAAAAGCCTGTGGAGTTGTACAGAGTGCTAGTTCATTTTAGGGTGGTTGCCTTTTTTTGTTTTTAGTCTCTTTCTTTCTTCATTGAATATTCAGTGCTCATTGTGTCTGTTTTAAAAGTAAAAATTGGGGGGAAGTGGGTTATTCTGCCTGTAGTGCAATAATTTTTAACCAGATTGATGAAGGAAATGTATTTAAATATATCAGTAAATGTTATGCCTGTCTTGCATTTTGTACATTTTCTTTTTTTCTCTATCAGGTAGTATAGGATAATAGAATCATGTGTCGGTATTAGCAGAGATGTGACATTGCTGCAAGGTTATTCTGCAAGTGCTAGTTATACTTTGGAAAATGAGTAGCAACTTAGAACTTCAACAGCACAAGTCTATAGGTGAAAATTACCACAACTCTCCTCAGGCACTGTTATTCAGACAATCCCACAGCTCTCCTCCCCAAACAACATGTGTTTTTGAGGAATTTCATTTGGTGTATGTCATTGTGGGATGAGGCCCTGAGAGACATTCAGAGCCTTGCAAAGTCAAGCCCATAGTGTACACAATATGTAACATTACTGCTCATGTTGAGTTTGTGAACTTAAAAGTGAATATATTTAGCTCATGCAATTAGTTCTATTTTGAGTAGCCTTGAGGGTTGCCAGCTTTCCAGTGTCCAGCCGAACACCTGGTTGAAAAGGATCCCTCCCCAACTCTGCCCAGCCCAGTGCAAATGAGCTAATAAGTGAGAGAGGGAGAGAGTTAAGAGATGGAGAGAATGGGGATGGGATGAGTGGGGTGGTCCTAAAAGATGGGTGGGGCAAGGGTGTTAGTTTTGTTTTGTCAGAAAGTTTGCAACCTTTCCCTAGATTGATTGTGCAAACAGTACATCTCTGGCTTTTGATAGCAGTGCCTATTGAAGTACTCGTGTGCTCATGTTCCTGAAGGTGATACTATCGCCCACCTCCATTTGATGGGATGTGAAATATTCCAGACTTTTCTGATCTAATAAATGGACAGCTCACTGTTCAGACACCATTTAAAATTTGAATATTTTGTGAACTATCCAAAGGTAGAAATTAAAGATGAACCGGTTGGAAAGCTATAAATTCCTCCTTTAGCTTTCCAATGGTAGAAATTAGCAGTATGTCTAGCCCTGATATTTTGTGAGATCTCACACTCTGAAATCACATAATCCTGATTACCATCTTGCCTCGTCCTCTCCCCTCTAACTCAGAGAAGTCCAGATTTTAACAACTGCTATCTCAAAAACTCTTAAAATTACTGGTAGAATCAATATCATATACAATCTGAAAGCTTTCAAGTGGGGAAAAGTATTAATCTCTAAGGGAATGTGTACACTTCCACCCTCTTTCGAGAGAGGGATGCAAATGAAGACATTTGAAATTGCAAATGAAACCGGGATTTAAATATCTCACACTTTATTTGCATATTCGTGTTATGGTGCTATTTCAAAATAGCAGATGCTGTTAAAACGCCATTATTTTGAGAGAAAACCCTTCTCTCGAAATAACTGGTAAACCTCATTGTATGAGGAAGAAAGGTTATTTCGAGAGAAGGGTTTTCTCTCGAAATAACCACATCTTCACAGCATCTGTTATTTCAAAATAGCTCTATTTCGAAATAGCGCCATAATGTGTATATGCAAATGACACACAGGATATTTAAATCCCGGCTTCATTTTCAATTTTGAATGTCTTCATTTGCATCCCTCTCTTGGAAGAGGGTGCAAGTGTAGACATACCCTAACTCTTGGGGCTGTTCAGAACAGGAGATGCTAAATTCATTATGAACTTAAAGTGGGAAAAAGGTGAAATAAAGTTATTATCTAATTTATTTCCCCCATTTTATTTGTTGTTATTGAATGGTATCCAAGTAAATTTAAATGGATTCATGTTTAATGAAAAGTTAACATTTGTCTTTTGAGTATGGTTCCCTTTCATAATGAAGTCTTAGAAGCTACCTAAGTCCCATGATAACATTAACACTTCTTGATTCCATATTCAAAAGGCTCTTTGATTTCCCAATGAAGTAATGGAGAAAATATCAAGCTTAGTAAAATGAATGACCGTTGCTTTGTGTCTCCACAGGGAAGAGAACCACTTTGGCAGAGAAATGTATATTCAGACCCAATAAACTTAAAAAGCTATTTGTCTGTGAACCTGTGCCCTTGTCTGCTATAGTGTTTGTACTTTGTTTGCACAAACTACTGATCCTAAAGCAAAAGAAAAAAATCCAGTCTCTCTGAGTCCTGACATTATCACTTACAACACCTGCAGCTACACAACTGCTCCTTTAATATGCACTTAGCAGTGACCACCAAAGGACTAGGGCTTAAGTTGGATTTTTCATCTTACAGGAAATAGTAGAAAGGTCTGACCTGTCAAACTAAAGCACTGGAGGTGGGGGATATCTGAACTAAAGACAACGCATGTCCCATCTGGTTTTTACCTATAGCATGGATTCTTAGGCTGTGACCTAATCAGTGTATCCATTCAAACAAATTATGAATGTTCTTACTCTAATTATATTTACAAAAGTTTATGATCTCCTAGTTTCAGACTTTCGAGGCTGATTCCATGTTTATTTTAAGCCAGTGAGCAAAAAAAATCTCTGATTTTGTCGGGAATGGGCTTTTCCTTCCTTTCTTATAGCTTTTTTTCCCCGTTGCCCATGTTTCTTTTTTTTTTTTTTTTTTTAAGAAGTCTCTAGACTCAAATAACTGCTTTGCAATGATGATAATGTCATTTTCCTTATTTAAGATTATGTCTGATTTGACTGAATTAATGTATTTTAAACTGAAGATGTCCTCTAAGATTTGAATGCAATGGATTTATATGGCCCTTTAGTATACCCTCAAGAAGTTTTTACTCATAAAGACTTTCCTAGTGGAAGAATTAATAAAGTCTGAGCACCTCATGTATTATTCAATTTAGGTAAAGTAATAGTCTGCATATGTGTAAAATTCTTATGTTTCCTTTTTATCTTTAACTCCAGAATTTGCAAGATGGACTAAGTAGGCAGTTACGGTATGTCTACACAGCAGGCTAAAATTGAAATAATCCACACAACCTGAACTAGGCTAATTGTATAGCTTAAGTCGAAATAGCTTATTTTGGCTTTTGGTGCTATCTACACAGCAAGAAGTCATAGAATCATAGAAACATAGAGGACCAGTCCCAACTATATCAACCCAGCCAGGGCTTTGTCAAGCCGAGACTTAAAAACCTCTAGGGATGGAGATTCCACCACCCCCCTAGGTAACCATTCCAGTGCTTCACCACCCTCCTAGTGAAATAGTTTTTCCTAATATCCAACCTAGACCTCTGCCACTGTAACTTGAGACCATTGCTCCTCATTCTGCTATCTGTCACTACTGTGAACACCCTTTCTCCATCCTCTTTGGAACCCCCTTCAGGAAGTTGAAGGCTGCTATCAAATCTGCCCTCACTCTTCTCTTCTGCAGACTAAACAAACCCAAATCCCTCAGTCTCTCCTCATAGGTCATGCTCCAGCCACCTAATCATTTTGGTCACCCTCTGCTGGACCCTCTTCAATGCATCCACATCCTTTCTATAGTGGGGGGCCCAGAACTGGAGACGGTATTCCAGATGTGGCCTCACCAGAGACGAATAAAGGGGAACAATCACTCCTCTGGATCTGCTGGCAATAATCCTCCTAATGCACCCTAATATGCCATTCGCCTTCTTGGCTACAAGGGCACACTGTTGACTCATATCCAGCTTCTCATCCATTGTAATCCCCAGGTTCTTTTCTGCAGAACTGCTATTTAGCCATTCAGTACCCAGCCTGTAACAATGCTTGGGATTCTTCCTTCCCAAGTGCAGGACTCTACACTTGTCCTTGTTGAACCTCATCAGATTTCTTTTGGCCCAATACTCTAATCTGTCCAGGTCACTCTGGACCCTATCCCTGTCCTCCGCTGTATCTACCTCTCCCCTTAGCTCAGTGTCATCTGCGAACTTGCTGAGGGTACAATCCATCCCCTCATCCAGGTCTTTAATACAGATGCTGGACAAAACCAGTCCTGGAACAGATCCTTGGGGCACTCCGCTAGAAACCGATCACCAACCTGACATCAATCTGTTGATCACAACCTGTTGGGCCCAACAGTCTAGCCAGCTTTCTATCTATCTTACAGTCCATTTATCCAATCCATACTCCCTTAACTTGCTGGCAAGAATATTGTGGGGGACCGTATCAAAAGCTTTGCTAAAGTTAAGGTATATCACATCCACTGACTTTCCCATATCCACAGAGCCAGTTACCTCATCATAGAAGCTAATCAGATTGGTCAGGCACGACTTGCCCTTTGTGAATCCATGTTGACTATACCTGATCACTTTCCCCTCTTCCAAGTGCTTCAAAATGGATTATTTGAGGCTCCCCTCCATGATTTTTCTGGGAACTGAGGTAAGGCTGACAGGTCTGTAGTTCCCTGGATTGCCCTTCTTCCCTTTTTTAAAGATGGGCACTACATTTGCCTTTTTCTAATCATCCGGGATCTCTCCCAATCTTCACGAGTTTTCAAAAATAATGGCCAAAGGCTCCACAATGACATTTGCCAACTCACTCAGTACCCTCGGATGCATTAAATCCGGGCCCATGGATTTGTATCTGTTTAGCTTTTCTAAATAGTTCCTAACTTGTTCTTTCCCCACCAAGGGCTGTCCACCTCCTTCCCATACTGCGTTGCCTAGTGCATTTGTTTGGGAACTGACCTTGTCCATGAGGACAGAGGCAAAGAAAGCATTGAGTACTTCAGCTTTTCCCACATCATCTGTCACTAGGTTAGCTCCTTCATCCAGTAAGGGCCCCACACCGTCTCTGATCACCCTCTTATTGCTAACATGCCTGTAGAAACCTTTCTTGTTATCCTTCACATCCCTTGCTAGCTGCAATTCCAGCTGCGCTTTTGCCTTCCTGATAACACCCCTGCATTCTTGAGCAATATACTCATACACCTCCCTAGTCATCTGTCCAAGTTTCCACTTCTTTTAAGCTTCCTTTTTGTGTTTAAGCTCATCAAGGATTTCCCCAGTAAGCCAATCTGGTCACCTACCATATTTGCTTTTCTTGCTGCACATCAGGATGGTTTCTTCCTGTGCCTTTAAGGCTTCTTTAAAATACTGCCAGCTCTCCTGGACTCCTTTCCCCTTCATGTAAGCATCACAGAGAATCCTGCCCATCAGTTCTCTGAGGGAGTCAAAGTCTGCTTTTCTGAAGTCCAGGGTGTATATTTTCGTACTCTCTTTTCTTCCGTTGGTCATGATCCTGAAATCTACCATCTCATGATCACTGCTTCCCAGATTGTCACCCACCTCTACTTCCCCTACTAGTTCCTCCCTATTTGTGAGCAGCAGGTCAAACTGCGCATGGCCCCTGGTCAGTTCCTTCAGCACCAAGAAGTTATCCCCAATGTTCTCCAAAAACATCCTGGATTATACATGTACTGCTGCATTGGTCTCCCAACAGATGGGGTGATTAAAGTCCCCCCTGAGAACTAGGGCCTGTGATCTGGAAACTTCTCTCAGTTGTCTGAAGAAAGCCTTTTCTACCTCAGCCACCTGATCCGGTGGTCTATAGCAGACACCAACCACAACATCACCCCTGTTGCTTCCACCTCTAAACTTAACCCATAGACTCTCAACAGTCCAAGTTAGGGAAGTCGGATGTAGAGTGCTCTGACTCCTCATAAAATGAGGGTTACAGGAGTTGGAATAAGAAGTCCTCCAGCTCGACATTATTTCAACATTATGTCCAAATAACTGCCTGCTGTGTAGACACGGATTATGTTATTTCAGAATAACTGACATTATTCTGAAATAATGCTTCTGTGTAGACATAGCCTTTCAGGCCATGAGACCAGAAAGAAAGACACTATCTTAAAATAAGAGTGAAATAATGTGGAACACCACCAGGAATATAGTATTTTTGTTTTGGAATTTGTTTACTGCTGCTTTTCTGGAAAGCATATCAGAATGATAACTGCTGTATAATAATAACCATAAAACTTTGTAGTCACACAGTGACCCCGAACATCATCAGTAACCCCTAACACCTTTCCAGAGGCAAGTACACAGCAGGGGTGTGTCCACACTGCACTGTTGTTTTGAGATAACTAGCGTTATTTTGAAATAACAGTGTGAGAATCTGAACAGCCATTCCATTGTTTCAAAATAATTTCAAAATAACGGACGGCTTATTCAGAAAATTGTAAACCTCATTCTACGAGGAATTCATATAGCTATTTTGAAATAAGAGCTGTGTATACGCTCCACTGCTGCTATTTTGAAATAGCCACAACCATTCTAAGATATTCCTCCCAGTTCCTCCTGGGAGGAATATCTTGAAAATCATAAAGCAGATCCATATTTCTGTCTTTTTTGCTATAACTATTGTCACTCTGATATCCAAGAGCAACATATGACTAAAGAGCACAGAATTCCAGAGGAGAGAAACCAAACTGTCTTTCTCTGTGTGCTCTTAAAGGGTACACCTACACTGCACGCTTGTTTTGAATAAGCCATTCCAGAAGAAATACTCCAAAATAGCTTATTTGGAAATAGCACGTCTACACTAGAATCATAGAATACTAGGACTGGAAGGGACCTCGAGAGGTCATCGAGTCCAGTCCCCTGCCCTCATGGCAGGACCAAATACTGTCTAGACCATCCCTGATAGACATTTATCTAACCTACTCTTAAATATATCCAGAGATGGAGATTCCACAACCGCCCTGGGAAATTTATTCCAGTGTTTGATTATCCTGACAGTTAGGAACTTTTTCCTAATGTCCAACCTAAACCTCCCTTGTTGCAGTTTAAGCCCATTGCTTCTTGTTCTATCCTCAGAGGCCAAGATGAACAAGTTTTCTCCCTCCTCCTTATGACACCCTTTTAGATACCTGAAAACTGCTATCATGTCCCCCCTCAATCTTCTCTTTTCTAAACTAAACAAACCCAATTCTTTCAGCCTTCCTTCATAGGTCATGTTCTCTAGACTTTAATCATTCTTGTTGCTCTTCTCTGGACCCTCTCCAATTTCTCCACATCCTTCTTGAAATGCGGTGCCCAGAACTGGACACAATACTCCAACTGAGGCCTAACTAGCGCAGAGTAGAGCGGAAGAATGACTTCGCGTGTCTTGCTCACAACACACCTGTTAATGCATCCCAGAATCATGTTTGCTTTTTTTGCAACAGCATCACACTGCTGACTCATATTCCGCTTGTGGTCCACTATAACCCCTCGATCCCTTTCTGCCATACTCCTTCCTAAACAGTCGCTTCCCATTCTGTATGTGTGAAACTTATTGTTCCTTCCTAAGTGGAGCATTTTGCATTTGTCTTTATTAAACTTCATCCTGTTTACCTCAGACCATTTCTCAAAATTCGTCCCAGGCAGGCTACTTCAATTTAGAGCCCCAGGAGGCACTGGGGAGTAATCACTTTGAATGGCTCTCAGGCAGAGCTATTTCAAAATAGCAACAGTGGAGTGTCCACACTACTGCTATTATGAAATAGCTATTTCAGAATAGGCGTTATTCCTTGTGGAATGAGGTTTACAGAAGTCAGAATAAGCCATCCATTATTTCAAATTTATTTCAAAATAATGGAATTGCTGTGGAGACGCTCACATTGTTATGTTGGAATAACGGTCATTATTGTGAAATAAAGCTGCTGTTTAGATGCACCTTAAGGGCAGAGACAAAGTATGGGACTTTGTGTATGCAGAATGTTTTGAGAGCATCAGTTCTGGGAGGCTCCATCAAAAAACTGATCTGATTACCAGATTTGATTTAATCTCTTCTCATAAAGAGTTCCTCAGCCATTCCATGACAGAGCCTGAGACTGTCCACCTACAGCATTCAAGGATACTGTGATCATCTTGGGAAGTAGGGGTTTATTGGAGGGTAAATAATCTCTCTGGTAATTTAATCCCCATCCTTGAAGTGTGGATTAGAATCACAAGTTTGATCTCTATTCTAAAGTGAATGGGAGTGAGTGGAGTTCACAAAGCATGAATACAATGTGTGCACTTCAATCTTTGTCAATAGCAGAGCCAGCAATAGTACCCATGTCTCTTGATTGCTTTTCTAGTTCCCCAGTCATTAACAAAATTGCTTCCCTCCAATAATAAAAATCCAGACTCTTGGAAGTAACCATTCAACATTATGATTTGAAATCTGTAGAATGGCTTCTTGTGAAATGAGTTCATTGTTTCTACTTAATTTCCTATTTATATATAATATACCTTTAAGAGGGCATCTTGCCTGTAGGCTGGAAAGCCTGGGGTTGAGCCAGCCCTGATTACAAGTTAAGCCCCACCTGAGAGGAATCAGGTGATCCCAATATAAAAGGTAACAGGGAGCAGTAAGGAAGGTTGGGTTGAGAGACGTGCTGAGATTACCAGAGTCACGCTATGTCTACACTACAGAGTTTTTCCAGGATACCGGAATATCCTGGAAAAACTCTGCCATGTCCAGGGAACGCATCTACATTTGGTCCTATGTAGACAGGCCAAATTTTGGAAAAGCCTCTTCCAAAAAAAGAATCAGAAAAAGGTACGCAAATTGCGGTTTGCAATTTGCGTACCTTTTTCCGAAAATAACCTGCAGTGTAGACATAGCCTCAGAAATCTTGGCACTAAGTGGGGGAAGCCCAGAAACCTGCTGATTTGTCTGTAGCTATGCTGCAGAGAATGAAAAGGCACCCGCAAATCCCTTAATTAGCAGTGAAAGTGAAAGAAGCAGGAGAGTGAGGAAAGCCTGGGAGAGACACTGTCCAAGAGACAGAGAAGAGACTGGAAAGGCTTGGAGAGAAGAACACAATTCAAGCAAGAGCTAAAGAGAAGATCATAGATAGACAGACCCTCAGGGAGGAGGGGGCTCTGCCTAGGTGAAATTGTGGTGAAGACTGTAAGAGTTTGTGGTCTATTTTCAAATGCTTTGTGGTATTTTGGACTAATGGAAAAGAGATTGAAGAAGGGCTGGGTGGGCAAATATCCACCCAGTGGACAAAATAAAAAAGATGCCTTATGGGGATTGTTTGAACTGTATTTGAGCTAGGAACTCTTACAGGGCCCTGAAGAGAGGTGGAAACAGAGACAAATGTCATACTGTGACCTCTTGGAAGAAGGGGTGTTTAACAACTGTCCACTGGGCTACAATGCTCATAAACATTAGACATGTCATCACAAAACCCATCATTATAGTTAGAAGCTCTGTTGACAGTCCTAACTTGGCAGTAACTTGAATGGTCAAGGACAGTATGTTTGCCAAGAGGGTGCTGGCCCTTTTAAGGGAATCTAGTCCAGGGCTACATGTGACAAGATAACTTAAGGGTAATGAGCCATCTAGATTATTAACTGAGGGTATGTCTACACTACAAAGTTTTTTTGGAAAAATGGCTGTTTTTCCCAAAAAAAACCCTTCAATTACATCCACACTGCAATTGCGTTCTTTCGAAAAAAAATCAAAAGAACAGAGAGTTTTTTCCAACATTGGTAAACCTCTTTCTATGAGGAAGCCTTTTTCAGAAAGAGCTCTTTCAGAAAAAGGCATGTGTGGATGGGGAAGAGGGTTTTCTTTCGAAAGAAGAGGCCTCCAGGAAATAACACAGGTGACCTGGTTGCCACTCTGTCCAAAGTAATCACAACTCTATAGTTCCTGTCTCTTGGCCCCTCTTAAAGCTGCACACACCCTGGACAAGCCTTGTGGCAGGAATCCGGCCTGGGAGCAGCACCCTGACTGCGTGGCTCTCCCTGTCACAGGCATTGCCAACATGTCCCAGCCTCAAGCCCCCCAAGACTCCTCTGGCCCTCAGGGAGCAGCCCCAGGGCTCCCAGGACCCACTCAGGAGGACCAAGAGGTAGGCACCCTCCTGGTCCAGAGCGGAGATCCTCTCCCTCTTTGCACTGTGGGTCTCTGTTCCAAGCCGTGGAACACCAACATTTATGGCTGGATGGTTGAGTCCCTTGCGGTCCAGAGTAAGGTCAAAGAGCTCTGCCAGGGATACATGAGAGCCAGAGAGTGCAGCTCACACTCCAGGGCAGGACCCCACACCTGCCTCTACTACCAGAAGCTGCACCAAATCCGGGCGGGTGCGGGGGGGGGGCATTTCCTCACCTGTTGTGGTGGACTCCGTCCTTGACACACCCATTGTCACCCGGCTGGAGGTCACAGCGGAGGAGAAGGAGGAGGAGACAGATGACATGGCCACCATCATGCTCTCCTTAGAGCTGGTTCTCATGAGCCTGGACATCTCCCAGGCCTCCTCTGATGCCGGTGAGGGATCTTCAGGTGAGTGCTCTGTTTGTCACCACACAGGCTGGGGGAGGAGGGCGCAGAGAGGGAGGGGTGCAAGCGTTGCTCGACCTACTCGGGCTGGACATCATGCTTCAGTCCGTGCATGTGGAACCATGGGGAGCGTTATTGTGTGCCACACAGACTCAGCAGGCAGCCTCTGAGCATGCCTGGGATCCTGCTCCCAGGCTCAGGGGAAGCCACACACATCTGGCCCCGGGGAGGGACACCCTCCCACCACCTGCCATGGCTGGAAGCAGGCTAGCTACAGGCAGGACCCCAGACACACCAAGGGACATAGGTGTGTGTGAGGGTCCCAGGGAGGGCCAGGCTACTCCTGGATCCTCTACCACCCATGGGGGGATCCCACTGTGGCTGGACACTTCCCTTGCCTCCTTGTCGGTGGGCCAGGGTGGGAGGAAAGCAGGCAGCATAGTCTCCTGGGCACTTTGGGGCCCCTGTGAGACAGGACCTGCTGTGCAAGCCACACATGGCCTTGCTCCCCGGACATCCCCCTCCTCTGGTTCAAGGACTGTTGGTCGCTGCTCACAGAGGAGGACATGGCCTCAGGGGCAGTGTCTGCTTGGATGACTGACCGCCTCTTCCTCTTTGTGTTCTCCACAGGCGGACCAGTCGGGACTAAGAGGTGAGCCACACTAACCGAGCCAACCGCCAGAGCCAATACCCGAAGGTGCGCTAGGGTCCATGAAGACCTGATGCAGCAGCATGTTAGCATCCTGTGTGACATGCAGTAGACCCTGGTGCAGAAGATCTGGGAAGATGCAGAGTGGCAGAACCACGCATGGGACCAGCTCATGCAGCGTTGAGATAGCATGTGTGCCATCATGACGGAAATGATGTCACACTCAGCTACTGTCACTGCTCCTGCCTACCACCCTCCTGTCCTCCCTGCTATGCCCATTTCCCCTCCCTCTGCCCCCCAAGTGATGCCGTTGTCCCCTCTCCAAGCGATGCCCATGCCCCCTCCCCAAGTGATTCCCATTCCCCCCCCCACTTCCCCTGCCATCCCTAACCCTGCTCCAGCTCCCCCTCCTGCACACTCTCCTGTGGTCCCCAACCCCAACTCCAATGAGGTCCCTGCACCCAAGGTGGCACATCCAGCCGCCCCTACACCACTCTGAGCCTCCCTCCCCCTCCAGGTTATGAGCCCCCCTTCCTTTCCCCCTTTTTTTAAAAACACAAATACAAAATTCATTTTGTTCTAAACCAAACAGGTGTCTTTATTGAGGGGTCAGGGAAGGGGCAAAGAGAGGGGTTGTGGTGGGAAAGGGATAATGCAGCAAGCCAGAGGCCCCTATGGGGGAGGCCCTGGGGAGAGTTACTGGGGTGCTTGAGAGAAACTCTTCCTCAGGGCCTCCCAGATGCACACCCCTACCTGATGGGCCTGTCCATCAGCTGGGCAGCTGTCCACGGCTGCTCAAAGGGTCTCCCCTCATGGCCAGCATCTGCCCCCCTTCCTCTCCACAATGTTGTGGAGAGCACAACATGCCGACATCACCTCGGGGATGTTGTGTTCCCCCAGGTCGAGGCAGGTCAGCAGGCACCTGAACCACACGTTGAGGCGGCTGAAGGTGCACTCCATCTGGATCCTGGCCTGGTTCAGGTGGGCATTAAATTGGTCCCCGCTGGGGTCCAGGTGGCTGGCTTCATTAGCCACAGCAGCAGGGGGTAGACTGCATCCCCCACAATGCACAATGGCATCTGCACGTCCCCAACCACAAAGTCCCAGCGGGGGAAGAATGTGCCCGCCTCCAGCTTCCCATAGAGGCTGGAGTTCTGAAAAATCTGGGCATCATGTGCCCTGCCTGACCACCCAACAAAAATGTCCATGAACTTTCCATGGCGGTCGACCAGGGCCTGCAGCACTAAAGAAAAATAGCCCTTGCGTTTGATGTACTGGGCCACTCTATGTTGAGGTGCACAGATCGGGATGTGGGTCCCATCAATCACTCCCCTGCAGTTTGGGAACTCCAGGACAGCAAATCCGGCCACGATGGGGTCTAGGTCTCCCTGGCGGATGACCCTCCATAGCAAGATGGAGTTGATGGCCCTCACAATCTGCAGAAGGAGACAAACAAACACAAAAAACAAAGAATGAGAGAGGGGGTGCCTGAGCCCTTGGGAGGTGTCTGCCTCCCTCCCATTCCTCCCCCGCTCAAACACCCCAAGAGTCACCCCCTGTGAGGCCGCCCCTCCAGCAGCAGGGCTGTGTGAGGGAGGGATGGCACAATCCCCTGGGGGCAGGGCTTCCCCTTCCACCCCCAGCCCACCCTCACAGTGCCCAACCCCCCTTTCCCGAGGGTCCCCCTTTTTCAGCAGGGACTGCAGCCCAAGAGTGCCTTACATCCACGAGAAGGTCCCCGATGGTGGACTTCTCCATGCCAAACTGGTTGCCCACCAACCGGTAGCCGTCTGGGGTGGTGAGCTTCCAGATGGCGATTGCAACTCCCTTCTCCAGGGGGATGTTGGGCCGCAGGTGGGTGTTGTGTTGTCAGAGGGCAAGGGTGAGCCAGGCACATAGCTCCAAAAAGGTGGCCTTCTGCATGCAGAAGTTTTGAAACCACTGCTGGTCATCCCACTGCTCCAAGACCAGCCGGTCCCACCAATCAGAACTGCTGTCCGGCCTTCAGAAACACCTCTCCACTGTGGGTTGCAGTTGCAAGGGTATTGCTCCCGCAACCAGGGAGAGGGTTCCCAGAATGAGCTCATGGTCCAGGTCATGCAGGACCAGGTCGTGCAAGACCAGAAACTACAGAATGGCCATGTGGGGCTATCACATGCCCAGGGGCAGCTCTGGCTTCATAGCACAAAGGAAAAAGCTGTGGTGTCCAAAAAAGCTGGGCAACCACAGCATGCACTGCAAGAGTTTTGCTGTCCCTCAAAGAGGTAGTCAAGCAGGCAGCAGAAGCAGAGAAGCAGCTTTCCAGGGGAGTCCCTTTAAGCGCATGTCTCTGCTAGGCTCCAGCACCAGCACTCACTTTTTCAATGCACTTTGGCAGTGTGGACGCTCTTTTTCAGAAGAAGTCTTTTTCGGATGATCTCTTCCGGAAAAGCTTCTTCAGAAAGAAGCCTGCAGTCTAGACGTAGTCTGAATGATCAGCATCTGGGCCTACTAAAAGATCACCAGGGCTTGATTTTAAGGAGGAGCGCCTTAGGGGAGAGGAGCTCCTAGTGCAGCACCCCCTGAACTTGGGCAAGCTTCTAGGGGGAAGCTGATTAAACTAAATAAACTAGACTCCAAGAGGAGGGGAATACTGTTGAAAGACTCTGGCTGTGGGTGATGTTTTCCAGAACCCTGGAGGTGCCCAGGGCTGCATAATACAAAGAGATGTGCCCCAGGAAAACTGAGGCAGGGAGTGCCTCCAACAGCATATATGGCCAGCAAAGAGCAGAGGAGGGCAGCATGCCTTGTGACTCTCATCTATAGAAATAGAGTAGTATGTGAAAGGCTGTGTTCATTCTATACAACTTTTTTGCATAAAGACTTTAGTCTCTACCATGGTCTGTACTATTGTTAAAATAATTTGTATTTAAGTTGTTGGAATGTGGCTTTTTTTAAATTTTGACAAGAAATAAAAGCAGTTAATATGATCAATATAATGTCTACATAAGTTTTAATTTATAATTTATAATTCTATTTGTTGAATTCTAGAAGAATACTCTTTATTTTCTGTTCTCTGCCTCCCAATCTGAAATTGCATTGATGTACTCCTGAATCTTTTTTCTCTTATAATCATAATTGAAGTTGTCTGGCCATTACAGATTCAGTGGAAGATAATACTGCAAGTTATGTAGTTAATGCTGCCAGAAAGAAGATCCTGGATTCAGATGTTGTTTGAATTAGCTGAATTTATTTGAAAGGAGGGAGGACTTGATGGGATGAGAGGGCAGTAACAGTTCTAGGATTTTGAGGAAGATGTTATATTGATTTGGAAAGCAGAAACCATTACTAAGGTTGAGAAGAGATTAGAGGAATTTTAGGTCAATTACTCTAAGTACTACCTCTCATATTAGTTATGAAGTTATTAATGACTAACAAGTTAAAATGCTTCACAAGATTTACTGAGCGATTCAATCTCACTGATCACTCAAAAGTAGGTTTGGAAATAAGCTAAGAACTCTTTCTTTCTCTCTTTCTCTCTCTCTCTCTTTAATTTCTTATGCCTTCAATGTGGCCAGAAAAACTGCTAAAAAAGACTCTAGAACCAAACACTATTAGAGGTGCAAACTCTTTTTTTTTTAAGTTGAATGTCAATAAAAGTTTGGTCCGAGTTAAACATTTTACAAAACAAGAAGAAAAGGTGTGTTTCTCTCTGCTAGCAAAGTTTCTCCAGGATACTTTGCCTTCCCAAATCTGAGACCTGGTCACTCTACCACTCAACACTGAGATTCCTTTCTCAGTGTTTCCTAGAAAGGAATAGAGAAGGAGCTCCAGATGGCAGCCTGTCACTCCCAAATCTGAGCTGGATGGAATTATCTGCACTTACTGCAAGGGGAGGAGGAGAAATACAGCCCATGGGCTGCATCTGGCCTGCCACAATACTATGGGTTGCCAATGTCCTACGGCCCAGTGGTACCCTCAGGCAGGATCCCTAGCTGCTGTGACCCCACACGCTGCTCAAAGTGGCTGACTGCTGGGGCAGCATGTGCTTCTCTGAAAGGTGTGCCCCTTAGAAAGTCTCTGCGCATTGCCCCTGCCCCAGCACAATCCTTGTAACTACCTGGGCCATACTTATGGGTGCATGCAGGATGTGGAGACCCCCTGGCTTCCTCCCCATAAGGGGCATGCCACACATAGGCTACATCTAAACTACACCCCTCTGTCGGCAGAGGGATGTAAATTAGACGTATCAAAAGTGCAAATGAAGCTGGGATTTAAATATCCTGTGCTTCATTTGCATAATGGCAGCCACTGCTTTTTTTCAAAACGCAATTTTTCGAAAGGAAAAAAAAAACCCACGGCTGTTTAGATGGGGCATTTTCAACAGAATCTTTCAAAATGGTGCATTTCTGTCGAAAATGCCCTGTCTAAACTGCCAGTGGTTTTTTTTTTTGAAAAAACGTGTTTCAAAAAAACGTGTTTCAAAAAAAAGTAGTGGCCGCCATTATGTAAATGAAGCATGGGATATTTAAATCCCGGCTTCATTTGCACTTTTGATACGTCTAATTTACATCCCTCTGCTGACAGAGGGGTGTAGTTTAGACGTAGCCGTAGACACACATACTGGCCCCAGCAGCTGGCCACTTTGAATGGCATGTGGGGGTGCAGCAGGCAGGGAGCCTGCGTGAGTTGCTGTCTGGGAGTCACCTATGGTAAGCATCTCCCAGCCAGAGGCTGCACCTGGCATCTGACCTCCTCCTGCACCCCAACCTTCTGCCCCAGGTCACAACTCAAGCCCTCTGCACCCCCCTCCCAGGTCAGAATCCTTTCCTGCACCCAAACTCCTGCCCTGGATCACAATCCCATCCTTCACCCAAACTCCCTCCCAGATGCCACGCCCTCTCCTGCACCCCAGTTCCCTACCTAGAGCTCCCTCCTATATTCAACCTCTGTCCCAGACCCTGCACTTGTTCCATTAATATTATGGAAGAGTGCAGCCCTAACTACTTACCAAATTCTTGGAGTGGCCCCCATCAAAAACTATTGCCCACCTCTGAGTTATTGCCTCTTCTCTGCTAGGTAAGCCACCTTTTCCACAGCCAACATAACTCTTGCAGCCTGTTTCCTCTACAGTACTTCAAGCACCTCCTGCTTCAAGCATGCTTCTGCTCATACATCTATTGAAATGGGCAGTGTTATGGAGAGTGATCTAGTCCTTCAGTAGGATTTTGTGCATGGCAGGGGGTGACCTGAATGGTGCTACGAGAGGAGTCATCTTCCCTGAACCTGTTCAAGTGTGGGGCCATGGGAGAGTGAGCCAGGACCATAACTAGGGGATTTCTGAACTATACACAGGAATGCCTCAGAGAATCTATTTTATCTTCATAAATTTGCATTCCAGATGTCTGCTTCTTTTATTGAGGATTTATCTCCAAAATGCATTATTTTCTAAATTATGTAAGGCTGGAAAGACTGCCTGCCACATTTAAAAAAGTGTTAATTAAAGGAAGTCATGTCCCACCATATATGTTAAATTAAAATTTAAAATAGAGCAAGTTAAAATTGCAATCTCTTCCATAGTTAAAGGATTCCTTCCTTCATAGCTCCCTCACTTGGATTCTTCTCCCCCTGAAATGGCACTTATACGGTTAATCTGATCGTCTAATTGAACAATGTAAACTGTGGCTCTATTTTTATTTTGTTTCTAAAAACAGTGGCAAAAGCTTTCCCTACCTCTTCTGGAAAGGAGAAATGTAGAGTGTTGGTAAAATTAATGTTTTTAAGTGCCTCAGTGGGGGAAAAAAGCAAAACCGTTTGAAAAACTGCCAAGCAGAGCACCTTGAGTATTTCAAGGCAGATTATTAGATTAAAAATAAGATATCATCAGTTGCATTCCCTGACTCCATTACTATAATTGTATATGTGATACAGCCTTTTCTTAACACAATTCCATACTATTACTGGAGGGCATCTTATTTTTACATGTCTTTTATGTTTGAACATGTCTTGAAGGGGAAATCCTAAATTAGGATTATGTCTATAAAAAAATAAAAACAACAATGACAAAGCTCAAGGGGAAGGGCTCGCAAATTGAAGCAATATTAAAAATATAAAATCTTTTTATTAAATTCTTACTTTCAGACCATTTTATATCCCATCAGGTCATTGGTGATTAACTCTTTTGCATAAATAAGGGTCTGGGACTTTCTGAATAATGCTCTGCAGGACATTATCTTACAAAGAAGCTAGACTCAGCTTCTGTGACTGGTCCTTTCCTACTTTCAGCGGAGTCTTGTAGGGACCAAACTGCCTCAATATGCTTTGCTTTGTAGTGAGTGAGCCCTCTGACCAATCAAAAGTTGTTGATAAAGAGCTCTAAAAAAAAGAGTCCTATTTGGATGTCTTTCAGTGATGAATATTAAGGTCAAGCATATAAAAAGAGTTATTTATATAGATATTTCAAAGAGGTATATGATCTCGTATTGTACAGACTTACTTGAAATGACTTTGTCTGAAAGATATTTGTACTTCAGTGTTTGTACAAAAGAGATTTTGTTGTGGCTTTTCTTTGTGTTATACAATCCATTTCTAAAAAGATCCCTTTCAGGCTATGTCTACACTACATTTTTTGCGTAAGAGGCAATGCAAATGAAGCACTCATTAGCATTTTCTTGCACTTAATTTGCATAATCTCTTCCAATGTTTTTTGTGCAAAAGTTTTTTGCGCAAAAACAAGCAGTGTGGACGTGTCCGTTTTGCGCAAGACATTTATGCCTGTAGACACGTCCACACTGTTTGGTTTTGCACAAAAAACATTGGAAGAGCTTATTCAAATGAAGCATGAGAAAATGCTAATGAGTGCTTCATTTGCATTGCCTCTTCTGCAAAAAAAACCTAGCGTAGACATAGCCTCGGTGGATAGTCACACTTGAGTTGGTGCCCCTAGTATGTGAGCATGTTAAATACTCCTGTGACTCAGAAGTTCTGAGCCATTAGACACTTACAGTGAGTCTCTCATGCATTTCCACCTGGACCTTAAGCCAGGGCTGGGCAAGAGACTGTCAGTGGGCCGAATGTGGCCCACCTAGCACTTTCATCCACCATAACTTCCGGCTCCGCCCCCTAATGTGTTGCCTGGGAGCCTCCGGGGAGGCACAAGCCCTTTCAACTGCTCCTATTTAAAGGGCTTGTGCCTTCCCAGTGGCTGCTAAGGAATGAGTCCTTTAACTAGAAGCAGTTGAGAGGGCTCACAGCTCCTAGTCCCACCACTAGCGCATTGCCTGGGAGCTGCTGGGGAGGCGCAAGTCCTTTTACTTGCTTCTATTTAAAGGGCTTGTGCCTGCCGGGTGACTGCCAGGCAACGTGGTAGCAGTTGCCTAGCAGGCTCAAGCCCTTTCAATTGCTGCTATTTAAAGGGCTCCTAGCTCCTGGAGCTAGAGCTGGGCACCCTTTAAATAACACCAATTGAAAGGGCTCCTGGCCTGCAGCCACCCTCCTCTCCCCCGCCCTCAGACCAATTGAGACCTGGAGGCAGAGGCAGCGTGTGAAGTCTCCTTCCCCTGCCAGAGACATGCGGCACCAGAGGGAACTGCCAGCTGTTCAAAACAAACAGGGCAGGGCGGGGATTGGGTGGGGTTAAGATTTCACGTGCTCCCCACCCCTGTCTCCCTGCCAGCCCAATCAGGGTCTGTGGGTGGTGAAGTCTCCTTTCAGGGCAGCCTGCAACCACTTCAGAAATTCCCAAAGTGGCCCGCATTCAGAAAGTATCACCCACCCCTGCCTTAAGCAGTCCAAGTTCAGTTCTTTGTTTGAATTAAATGGATGGGGGAACTTCAGGTGACAATCATCCCAATTCATAGGGATGTGCTCTAGCATTGCAGCATCTTTTTCCATATCCTTTCTATGTTTCCACAACTTTATGTTATGGCCCAGTTGTTTTTAAGCAGATAATATGTTTTTCTTTCTTAGGCCAGTCATTACTTGGTTATCAATTCCTTTAGAACTTTGTCTCCTGTGCTCTTCCTCTCCTGGGAGCCTTTTAGATGTGAGTCATCTGAACTGCCATTGCACTGTCCTTCTATCCCTTACTTCTTGAACCAGTGTGTGCTGACACATCACTTAGCACTTTTTCTTGATTTTTTCAATTCGTTTATAATTTGGCTGTACTCTGCTCCTACATATAGTTTGAAAGGAACTAAGATTGGAACACTGTGGAATTGCGAGGGAACAGGGTTAAGGTAATAGTGGCCACCACTGTATAGATTTTTCTCACCCTTCCACACGTTGTGTGTGTTCGAGTATAAAGGATTATTCTAGCCCATGATAAATGCCTCAGCATTTGCTGTGTGGCACAGGAGAAAACACTTGTTACACCTGGGATATCCATGAAGCTATCTACCTAAGCAAGAATGTGTTGCTTGAACTTATCAATGAATACTCTATTGTTATCTGCCACCATCAGTTTATCATTTCATTTATCATATTTGTATTTTGATATACCTCAAGTAGCCTGGCCTCAAGTCAAAACCATGCATATTTTAGGCTAACATGTATGGGTTCTGCAGCAGGACTTACAAGGAGTGGAAAAGCTTGTCTAACCGTAGCTTTGTATCAATTTAACTAATCAGTTTATAAACCCAATATAGTTAAAGTGGTGCAAACTCCTCAGGTGGACCTAACTGAACTGGCAAAAAGGTGCTAGTATCTGAATAGTTATTTTGTAAATTTACAGAAATAGTGAAGATCCTCAGCCACTGTACTTTGTCATAGCTCAGTTGATGTCAGTGGAGTTAAAACAATATACAATAATTTACACTTGCCAATCTGCCTATAAACTATACTGATAAAAGCATCTACATGCTGAGATACTTGTGTCCACTACCCGCCACTGCTCTACGGTTTCTAAACCAATGTAGTTGGATCAGTACAAAAGCTGTGTAGAGGAGCCCAAAGCTATTCTACTCTAGAGCCTAGAAAGCAGTAAGGTGACAAAGGCATGTGATGGGGGTGAAGACTTTATCCTGCAGTTACTCATCTTCTCCATACCTGCTAATGTAAAATATAACAATGATTTGATGTGTCAGATGAATAGGCATTGAAAGCAAAATCTTGTGTGTAAGAGGTTGCATGCTCCATAATTTTCCATTGGTACCTCATAGTCTATTCTAGGGAGCATTATGTTTACATGATTAAAATTTTTCTTGCAATATGTTGTGACTATACTGCGTGTCTGCTTAGAAAATTGAGCTTAATTAAGCCACTTTGTAGTTATTATTCTTGGGATGAAAAACAACATGAATATGCAAATATTTTTTCTTCATTGTTTCAGAGCAGTAACAGAAGGGAAATAATAATTAAAACAATCCAGAACCAACATTTCTTTAAAAAATTCAGTATATTTTCCACATGTATTTTACATTGAATATGAACTAATATATCAATGTAAAATTAAGCTTATATTTAAGGTAGAAGTATTTCTGGGATATGCATCTCTAAAAATCAGCTAATAATTTGTCTAAAATGATTAATTATGATTAACCTTCAGGGGGTAGCCGAGTTAGTCTCTACAGGATAAACTTAAAAAACAACAAATAATATGGTAGCACTTTAAAGACTCGTGATACCATCTACATGTTTTGTTAGTCTTTAAAGTGTTACCATATTATTTGTTGTTTTTTAAGTTTATGATTAACCTGTAACACGTATGCTGGTAACATTACTTCATAATCAAAATGAAAGTTCTTAAAACATAACATAAGAGGACAGTTTGGGGGAGGGAATAAAATGAATAGATGAGATGTCCATACACACTGAAATTTGTTCTGATTTCTCCATTTTAATTATTTTTTAATTTTACTATCTCAGAAAATACTGACCTAAAAGATTCATTGTCAAGAAAACATTGGGGAGTAATAATTCTCTTGTCACTCTTGCTCTACAAGTAAAACTGTAAATAAGTTGAACTGCATAAAATTTAAATGTAAAACCAGTATTTCTTTCTGATGTATAATTCATATGTAGCATTTAATTTTTTACAGACTATTAAGGGAGATAGTGTGCCAACTGGTTAAAACACAGGTTTGGGAGTCAGAAGATATGGGTTCTAATTCTTTATCAGATAATGATTTGTGTGACTTTGAACAAGCCACTTAACTTTGTTTCCCAGATCCTCCAATATAAATTGGCATAGTACTGCAGACTTCAGTGTAGCTAAACCAGTTTATAACAACTGAAGTTCTGGCCCCTTTTAACTAAGCTTAACTCATCTAAAAAGGAGAAATAATATACAGGAAACCCTCCCATTTGCAGTGGATGTGTTCCTGACACCACTATGAATGGCGAAACCTGCAAATACTGGGAGGGGTGGCTCCCGGCCCACAGTGGTGAATGGAAGCATTACTGTCATCTGGCAATAGCTCCTCCTGCCCCCTCTCTCCCCCCCCCCAGCTTGTTCCCTCCCCCAGGCCAGAGATGGGGTGCAATGGTGGGGGAAGGGAGTGACCTGCGAATACACTAAATCTTGAATAGCGATTCCATGAATCATGAGGTTCTCCTGTAATACCTGTCTCACAGAGGTGATGTCAGTCTTAACAAGTTAATGTTTGTAAGCACTCTGGATTCTCATATGGAAGATATTGTATAACTGTTGTGTTTATTTCTGAATAATTCAAACTGGGAATATATACTACTAGAGAATTTACCCAGCATTGCTCAGCTCCTTGCAGGGGCTCAGAGCAAAGAGTGGGGGGTGCAGGAGTCAGGCTGAGCCTAAGAGGCCTTGGGGGGCTCACTGGGGCCATCCACAGCAACAAAGGCAGCGCTACTCTGATGACAGTGGTTCCCTGGAGCACCCAGGGCCAAGCTGCCCAGTCAATGGCTCCTTCCAGGTGGGTCAGGTCTGTGCTGCTTGCCCTCCCTGGCCAGTGTCTCCTCCTCTGGGAGGGCCTGGGTCTGCACTGCCTGGCCCACTGGGCCATATCTCCTCTGTGGGTGGGGGGAGATACCTGCCCCCCCGACCCTCCACTGCTCTGGAGGGGGGGCTGTGGCTTCACTGCCTTGTCCCCCCCCCCACCCTGGGTCTGCATTTCCTCCAGAGGGGTGAGACAGTGATGGCAGGCCCTTTTGGTGCTCTTGGGAGGGCTATAGCAGTGGGGCTGTTGGTTGGCATGCCTCCTCCTGTCATCCAGTACTGTGGCTGAGGGCCAAGAGTGAAGGGTTTGGGGCAGGAAAGCCACTTACCCATGGCCCATGGCCCGCAATATGGAGAGCTCTGGTGCGGCTGCCTCCTGTGTTCACTCTGCAGTATAACCATCCCCCATACTCTCTGCCCCAGTGGTCATTGTGGAGCAAAACTGTCCCTCCTATCAGACTCCTCCCTTTCCGTGGAAAACAGTTTCATTCCAGGCACTTCTTTTTTTCCTGGCACAATCAATCCCTGACCTTGCTTTAAGTTTAGCTAAGAGGAAGCTGCATACTGAATGTGGGGGTCCTAGCTCTTACCATTTCGGAGGAGTTCTTGATCAAACAGATGGACAAACTCTCTAAAATAGATAGTAGATAAGAAATATTTATGGTGAGCCAGAGACTGACAAAAGAAAAGCAAAGAAGAAATAAATGACTAATATTCAACTTAATGTTAATGATAGTAACATATCAGTAGAAAAGACATTCAAAAAGTCAAAGAAATGAGACTGTCACTTAACACATATATCCCTATAGCCCAATCTGTCTGATTCATTTGTATATCAATAATCTTCCAGTGTAAAATGAGGAATCCAGTTGTCAGTCCAAGTCCAGAAACTCAATCAGGATCTCATTTTGCTCAGGAGTTTTTAAAATAATCAAATCATCTACCCCTTAGAGTTAAATTGGTTGCATCCACTGTGTTGCTTCCTGGTGGGTACCCAGTGTTTTGAGACACCTCACTGCCATCTGCCCTTAGCATGAGATGGCATGAGTCATATCTGTGTACTCAGAGAGTCAGCTCCCCAACACCACCAGCCACAGGCAACACAAGCACTAACCTTTTTGTTTCCCAGGTCCCATGATTACTCTATAGGCTAGCAATTGGCATGCACCAACCCTTGAGTCCATCTAGTGTGTCTCTACAGCATCCAGTCCCTGGACTATGGAACACTCATACTATTTATAGATTTGCTGCTTTCAAAGAAATAGTGCACCCAGTTTACTGATTCTACCTCATATCACTGATTCTCATAGCACACAGCACTTACATAAGCTTATGCCTGGTCTGACCATGAATGTAAATAACAATGCACAGAGAGTCAAAATAGTAGTAAGTAGACATATGGGGGGAAATACTTTCATATAAAAAAATCCATCACATAGTTTAGAGACCAGGGTTAATTAATGAGATACTTTCACATCTCGTTGTGGACTATCGCACAGCCAAAAAACTTGCATCAGTTTACAGCCCTACCGACTGTGACCCTCCTCTCACATACAGGTTGGACTGCTCAAATTCTTGGGACCTGACCAGTCCTGAACAAAGGAATTTGCCAGACCAAGGGAGATCCCCTGCTCCTGGTCCCCAGCAGCCCACCACCCCTTCCTGCTGCCAGCCCCAGCCCCTCTCCTCCACCAGGTTGCCATGCTGCTATAGTTCCAGCAGCCCATGCTGCTATGTCCCCAGCCTCAGTCCCACTACCATTGCTGCTGCGGCCCCAGCCCAACTCCTACCTGAACTGCTGCAGCCTCAACTGCACTACTGGGGCTCCGGCTCCAGTCTTAGTCCCAGCCCTGCTGGGCTCCCAGCCACCAGCCCTTTTGCTAATTTGGCTCCCAACTAGGACTCCCTGGTCCAGGAGCATCCATGGTCTGGCAGAGAGTCCTGGTTTTGGAAATCCAACCTGTACTGGTCTTATTAACCAAGATACTAGATCCTGCAAGGTCTAGAGGTGAATGATTGCATTACTTGACACTCATGGAGTTGGGGAGCTGACCAAACTTGTCTGTGACAGGCACTTACAAGGGTTCCTCACACTCACTTCCCTGGGCACTCCAGAAACTGTCACATCCTTACAATTTTCCATCATGTTCCATTCTCCCTGCCCTGGTGAGTAAAGAGAATGAACTGCTCACAGCTGATGTCAGTGCCTAGCTAGAGTTGGCTCTAATTTTCATTAAATTTAATATTATTTTTTAGGTCTCAAAAATGTATCCAAGGCCTACTTGTGACAGAATTCTTGTTCCAGTTAAGCCCATGCTTAACTTTAAATATGGGCTTCTTTGTTATCCTGAACTGCGGCCTAATAAAATTCCTGAAGGCTATTGTCTAGTATTGACAATAAAATCACATGCACCAGAAAAACCTTGACCTTTTGTCTTACAGCACCAAAATCCCAGGTCTCTTTGTCTTTTCATAAAGACCCTTTGATGGGAGTTAGAGACAGACTTTCAGTTTATCATATGCAGCATTTAACCTTTTACCAACTAAAAAGAAAAAATCCTACTGATGCAGACACAGTGGTGAAATGAGGACAGACTGAGAGATGAATTTTAAGTGGCAAACTACAATTTTTATTAAACTTAAACATGGAGATGAGTTAGGGTTAGGGCCACCCATCACCCATACCCTCCACCCCAGGCATGTAATGGATCAAGGGCAGAGGTTCCACACTCCTACCATATAATCTATAATTTGGGGTAAGTTTTTCTCATCTTATGACACCCCTGGAACTTAGCTCACTTTGAATCCTTCCTTGATAATCCCCCTCCCATGCTTTATGAAAATGACTTATAGATACAAATATGTATAACTTGAAGATGCTTTGGACAAAATATCTCATGTAACCTGTCAGTCTTAATGGCACAATCTGCAGGATCTGTATATCTTATTTTGGTGTGTATATCATTCTTGTATATGAAGTTAAAAATATGGAGTATGGAATGATTTGTGGTTTTAAATGTGCAGATGAAATCAATCAAATGTGTTTTCCTCAATGTTTGGGTGATCACCTGTAAACAGCCCCTTTTGTCCTCTAAGTCTAAGCAGTGATTAGTCTTAGGAAATCATGTTACTCCCCCTCCCCTAAAACTGATTGGGTCTGGACAGTTAATTTTCCATGAAAGGTGAAACATAGAAACAGAATTCCCACCCAAAAAATAATGCTATTTAGGATGCAAAGTTTTCGGGCTTTTGTCTTTGGCTGACATGTCACTCCCAAAAGAATGAACCAGAGACCCCAGGAAAACAAGATTTTTCCTGGTTTGCAGGTTCAGCTGAAATAAGAACACTTTTAAGGCAAGTTTGTAATAAGTGTTAGAACTAGCTATGCATTTTGTTTGTTATTTTAAATTCGTAATTCACTTTGCTCTCCCTGTTTTTACTTGCAACCATTTAAATCCTACTGCTTGTATTTAATAAAATGACTATCAAGCCCAGGGTAAATAATTGTTACCTGGGGGAGAAATCAGTGTGTACATCCTCCTTTCATTGTTGAAGGGGGTTTCTTCTTTGAGAGTCTTGTGGGTGCTCCACTTAGGTGTGTCAACACTGCTGTGTACATGGCCCAGAGATCTTTAGTAACAGTCTCCGGCTGCCGGCGCATGCTGCGCTATTGCGCAATCGCTCTGATTGACAGCTAGACATGTGCCGGTGGCCGTTCCCTCAGTTCCTTCTCAACCACCGCTGGCATCGGTCACAAGTAGCACAGTCTCCCAAAAAGCCTCTTTAAAAAAAAAGAAAAAGAAGAAGAAGAGTATTACCATAGAAAGAGCTGCAGAACATAAACAACAAGAGGAAGTAAAGAGTTAACCAGGTACCTTAGTCAGGTACCAAGCGTATTGCTGCTTCACCTACTCTGGCCTGAAGGCGCTCTGAGGAATAGGAAAACAACTCTGTACCTGCCAATTTGCCCAGGATAGAAAAATTTCCTTCCTGATGCCTAACTAGGTGATTGGTTAGACCTGCAGCTATTGTCAGTCTGGATTCCCATTCATAGTTCAAGGTAGGGCTCCAAGAACAGAGCTGAAACAGACTCCACATGACCCACACCTTTGATTAAATAATAATGCTGGCCATTGGGTGCCAAAGCCTCCAAGAGCGGGTAAAGGGTATTACTCAGTGTCCCTCATTTAGTGTCTTCCATTCTTGCTACTGAGGTTATCCCCTTTCACTGCAGGCCCCTTCAAGTTCCCCCACACAGAGAGATGGGTGAGTGGCATTTGTCTTCTAAGTTCAGACTTTGGCTATTAGTCTAGCATTTTCTCACTTTCTCCTAATACACTAACACAGACAATCTAGGCATAATGATTATATTTAAGGTCACTGAGACATGAATTATGTTAAATGTAAAAGGAGTTCTGACTTCTAAAATCTCTGGAAGTTCCTTTACTAAAGATGTTTGTTCAGTCAAGTACTGTGAATGCCTATGTAAATGTTACCGTTCATACTTTTGATCCAAGTCTACCAACCTGTTAATAAGAGTAAGTACAGTGAGTAAAATACAGTTCAACTTTTTTCAGTGTCAGCTGTCAAAATATTCTCAGAGGATTTGATTTTTCATAAAATGGGGGCCTATTACAGATAATGTAATACTGACAGCGAGGAGTCCTGAATGGTTACATAAATGAATTTGACCTCATTTTTTTCATGTACACTACTCATCAGCTAGACTTTCACATATTTTATTCATATTCTTCTGATTCTTTTATTTATCAAAACGATGAGTCCATCTTGTTGCTTTAGGCATTACTGGTGTTGGTCTCTTTATTTTTATTTCTATCAACCAATTTCAGAGTCTTTATACTTAAATACTGTGAAAAATTCATAAACAAGTATTCTCCACTAAAGAACCAAAGAGCTATACTTGAACAATAATTGGTTATAAAAGTTTAATTTGGACAAATATACCTTTTTTGTCAATATGTAGTTTATTGGAAGGGGTTGAGAGGAGACTTGGACTGGTGAGAGTATTACTGAAGATAGAACAATATGAATTCTCTAGCACATTTAATGATGAAAATATTGATTTTGATTTTCTAAATTGGTTCTTGAAATAAGATTAATTTGTGTGATTTTACTAATACTTTGAAAGCTCTATTAAATGCATTTAGAAAAATATATCCCCATTCTGTGAAATATGCCTTCAGCTGTTCCAACATGCACTAACATTAGGATTAGTGCATCTTGTGTTCATTAAAAAGAATTACCCCTTCAGAATTTTTTACATTTTCAAATAATTCACTTTCAGTACATCAGCATTCTTATAGTCTGATACACTAATTTATAGATCAGTGGTGCAACTATGATAACATTAAATTGTTATCCGGTGTAACAAATTAGTTAACAAACTACTATAACAAAAGAAAACAGATACAATAAAAGCTTAAAAAGCAATACCAAGATGTTGAAAATCAACAGATTATGAAAAGTTTGTTGATGTATTAGTAACTAGTTGGAAGTGCTGCATTCAAGAACTGGTATCTTGTCTCATATTTTCAAAGCAGACTAGAGATGTATACATACACTATCAGGGTACATCTACACACAACACCCTAAACTCAAAATAAGATACACAATTTGTGATATGCAAATTGTGTATCTTATCTCAAATTTATTTCGAAATAGCTTATTTTGAAATTTGGCGCATCTACACAGTGCCAAATTTTGACTTAACATACTATTTTGAGCCATCCCTTAACCCTCATGCAAAATAGCGTGCCTGTTATTTCAAAAAATATTTTTAAATAATGGGTGGCTTGTGTAAGTGCTGGGAAGCTATTTCGGGATACCTCTGGTATCCCAAAATACCCATGCAGTGTAGACATACCCTTATTGATTTCAATGGAGTTGTAGGGTTAAATTCCCTAATCAGCATCCAGAAGCAACATGGGAGGCCTCAGGCAGAAACATGTTTTAATACAGAAATAGCAGCTACAAGTTCACACACACACACACACACACAAACAAACAAGCCTCCTAAAACTTCACAAGTCTGAGAATACACACATAATATTGTTTCCATGTGATTATCCCTCTGCATAATCACCACCTTGTATCTTAAGGTGGCGGTTTTTTGTCTGGCTGGCAGGAAGAAGCGATCAGCTGTTGATGGCTTGAGGGGAGGTAGGGAAGAGGTAAAACTGATGAAGCCGCCAGTGTGGTGGTTGACTCATCATCTAGCAATGAGGGGATTTTAAAGGTCAGCCTGTGCCAGGACCCACCCTTCTGATTCACAGAGCAGGGCTAGCAGCAAACACTCTCCCTCCCCATTTTGGTGGTAAATATACCACGTTATTGGGTATACCTGCTGTGGGCATTATGCTAGCCGCCTGTAGAAAGGGCTGGAATGGAATTTTTCCCATTCCCCCACACTGGCCCAGGTGCAGTTGGGGTTTTTTCACCTTCCTCCACAGCAGGTTCAGGTGGACCCTGTTCTTGCAGAACATGATGGCCAGTAGATCATATGTTGCAACTTATTATTTAAGTGTATAGCAGACATTCAGGGCAGGAACTCCATAAAAGAATATATACGGTAATGGATAAATGTCTTGGAAAAATGACAAGGAGTCCTGTGGCACCTTATAGATTAACAGATGTATTGGTGCATAAGCTTTCTTGGGCAAAGACCCACTTTGTCAGATGCATGATGAAAGCTTATGCTCCAATACATCTGTTAGTCTATCAGGTGCCACAGGACTCCTTGTCGCTTTTGCAGATCCAGACTAACACGGCTACTCCTCTGATTCTTTGTCTTGAAAAAATAATTTAAGGAGAGGTGGTCAGTAATAAAGCAATCTGGAGGTAGATGGGGATTCCTATGATTGATATGGCATGGAGCCAGGCCCCTGTGACTATAGGCCACCTTACTTCTCCTATTGGGGGGAGTTTGTTGAAGCCCACCTGGGGATTGTAATGCCCTGGCAGTGGTTCTGCTAGAGGGACCTAGGTGGAAATGGGAAGGAGGGGCTAGTAGAGGTACTCACCTCCCCCCTTTGGTTAATTATGGAAGAAAACAAGAGAGGACTAGCTGCACAGTACATGTAATCTGCAGGGTGGTCCCAGACATCTAATAATAAAGTTGAAGCCTGATTAAACCCATATCAAATGTCCCCTATCCTTTCCGCATCACCAGATAATAATCCTGAATGGTCCTATTACACTTAGGTTGAAAAGTAGAATTACCCATTGCACTGGCTAAAATATTATGTGCATGTCAGAAAAAAGAAGATAATATATAGACTGAAATTTCAGATTTATGATCTCACTGTGAATATGATTGTATTGTGTGTGAATAGAGGTTGGTGATTGTGAACATTTGGGGTCAAGGAAGCTCTTTCATAGTGTTTTGAATGTTTGGGAACATGAAAGATCTGTAATCTGATAACCTAAGAGGAATAGCCTCAAAACAAGTGTTACAGTAGTAATATGTTTGACATGCCAATCCCACAAAATTGCATCACCACAAAATTGTCTTGCCATAGTTTTCGAGTAGCAAAAATGCTGCTGATTCTATTGATAGCAGTCTGTCATTTGCAAATTCATTATGATCTGCAACGGAAATTTCTGTGGAAAGAATAAAGCTACCACTACCTAAGAAAGAGAAGAAATTGTTCACTGGGCAATTGCAATCAGCAGGGTGCTTGAAATGACTACTGCATCATTGATTTCCCTTTCTAGTAAGTATCTGGTGCACATTCATTTTCTAGAAAACCTTAACAGCTTTGGGGAATTTAGAAACTAACCACAATATTGGTGCAGTTGGATGGCTGATTATTTTATTGTAATGAAATAACATGTTGTTATTGCCATTTGCTTGTTTGGTGCATAGCTCTTTTGAAGTCTTCCCTCAGCCCCCCATCACAGAATGTGTTGTTTTCCCAGCACAGCAAGCCCTTAGTAATCTGGAGAGAAAGAGATTAAGCCAGAGATCTGAATTCAGATTCCTTTGTGGCAGCATAAAACATTATTGATAGGGCACCACATTAGCCTGATAAAGCAAAATTGTGTATTTTGTTCCTTAAAGTGTTTTTTTTCTTTGTATAATGCAAGAGTTCAGTTATGGTGAGCAGAAGGCTTTTCTGAGTTAATGCAAATGAATAAAAGCAGCATACATGATATTTGTTATGTTCTATATTTTGTTGCCAAGAAATGCCTCTCCCCAGTTGATTGTTGAATTCCAGATAAGAATCTCATAAATTGTTGTTGCTTACAGAGTGCTATACAGCAGCACTTACCAAAACACATAAGCTCAGATTCTGTACTGCGTAAAATTTATGTATGGTACAGATGAAAGCAGGGACCATGAGGGAACCAGGTATCTGCCTGTTCATGGGCAAAAGGACAGTTGAGTCTGTGTCAGCTGTTTTTCCTTCCCAAGAGACATTCTATGAGCTGGGGACTGGTAGAGTACTTTGTTTTCTGACCAGTACCTTGCCCTGCACCTATCTTTACTTGTTATTGGGGTACAGGTAGTTACAGGTTTAGGATCTGTCCTAGTTTCCTTTGCATCATTTGAGTGGTGCAAAGGGAGCAGAACAGGGCAGATAATCTAAGGTTTCTTTTCAAAGTATATCTGTCCATCTGTAATTGGGCAGATAAAGATCAAATGAAGAATGAGAGATAGGGTGTCAGCAAACAGACTATACTGATTAGAAATGAGAAATTATCTGATTTTTCACTTTTTTTTTAAATTCAGACAAATGCAAATGGTCATTAGTAAACCTGTTTATATCTCCTAGTTATTTTCACAATATATTTTTGGTGTTATAATGAAAATTACAGGCCAAATTCTGTGCTGGTGTAAATTAGATCAGGTCAGTTGAAAATACCATTTACCTCAAAGAACAGATATAAAAGATTGCTAATTGTGACTGATAGTTGTCAAGTTGCTGTGTAGTCGTAGCATCATTTATTTAACATACATGTGTGTGCCTAAAGATACAGATAGGCACCTAGTGGGATCTTCAAAAGCCTAGGGTTCCTAAGAAATATTGAAAATCCCATGACTAGCCTATCTGCATCTCTAGGCATCTAAATATCTTTATTGATATGGTCCACGATCCCTGCTCCAAAGATCTTATTATGGATAGCTAAAAAGAGTTAAGAAACTAGAAAAAGACAATGTGCTATGTGTGTGTTTCCCACTGTCCTCTGATAGATGGAGTGTCTTATCTCTCAAATGTGACTTACAATTGCTATTTATTATTTCATTTGTTTTAGTAACCAAGAGTCTATACCCTTGCATCTGCTACGTAGCTCAAATCCAATTTAGATGGGCATTGGGCAATTCCTATGCTGCTGGGAAATACTCCAACATTACAAAGCTGCTCTATGAGCAGCCTCTGTCTGTTTACTTCCTAGATCCTGGGGGCGGGGGGGTATATCTGAGATGTACCTATGTCCCACTCATGTAATGTATAGGAATGGCTCTCAAATGATTATGTTGGGGGACCAGAATGGTGCTCAGTGAACCCACCCTTAAGGGGAAACAAAGGGGGAAGAAAGTCACATACTTCTCTGTCAAATCTTCCAGTGAACTGCACTGAATAGAAAATGACTGAAGCCAAGGATCTGTCTTAAAATCCATAGTGCTCAGGATATAACACTTCTATTCCTATAATTAATGAATATTCTATGCTGCCTAATGTGGATAAGGCTTGTTTTGTAGCCAAAGACATAGGTTCGATCTTCCAGTGCTTTAAATGTGCCATATAGCTGGCAAGTGGCAACTCTAATATCAGTAAGTATAGTTTATGATCCATGTAACTATTACAGTAACAAATATGCCTGAGTGGGCCCTGATTGGTGGACTATTCATGTGCTTAAAGTTACACATACACCTTACTGAACTGTGGCTTTAATTCCAAGGATTTTGGAGTTCGATAGGATCAAGGAAATGAAAAGTTGGATGCTATCCCCCTTAGCCCAGGGTGGTTTGTCTATATATTTCAGTAAATACCTTTTAATCTCAGACCCTTGAAATACTTAGCCTCGGTGGGGTAAGTCAAGAAGGCACTGTAGGTTGTTTTTCCTTTCACTGGTTTTCATTGCTATTTTAGTATAGTTCTTTCTTTCAGATATATGGGTTTTATGTGTTATTTCTGCCACAAAGTTCACTTTGTATTCCACTTTTCCATCAGTGCTTGGGGATAACTACTGTGCTACTATTTGTCAACTCACAGGGCCCTGGCCAAACAGGATTATGGATTCACTTCAACACAGAGTTAATTAGGGATAGTTGCCTTTATTAATCTCACTACGTCACTACTGTTACAGGGTTAATACTGCCAAATGGTCACAGAGACACATCAATAAGGACAGGCAAAGCAATACATAAAAGAGTAACAGGCACTTTGAAATGCTTATGTCCCTTCAGTCTACGGGGAGTCCCGTCCCTGTCCCCTCACACCAGGCCGCAGTGGACATGGCTTCAGCTGGGGAAATCCAGGACACCCTCCAAGGTCTAGGTCCCTGGTGAAACTCTCTACACTAGTTACATTCCAGTTGTTTACCGTGTGTGTGTGTGTGTACTGGCTCAACATTCTCATGAGCGGAGACCGAGGTCAAATTTGTTTACCACTTAGTTGTTTCCCAGCTCAAGTGCATGAGTTAAAGCTGTTAAGGGGCAGCTGCTGTTTGCATTTGCAGGGTCCCAAGCTATATACTACAAGGATGGAAACTTCCATCCCAGCCTGATGAGCTGCAGGCCCCACATATGACTTTTTATGTGACAATATTCTTTTGTTATTTTTTTTCAAGAAAAACATATAATTGGTTACATTATGTGTGTAAATATAATAATTCACAACTAAACTAACCAAATTTTCAATATGGCCTTTCACACTTTATTGAATTTATCAGAAGCAGTTATCACTATTAACTGATATTGTAACAGTATCAGGTACAGTCAGTCATTTTTGGTAGGCAACATACTCTAATTAAGATTAGATTTTTCCAGGCAATTTGTAAGAGATTTTGCTGTTATTTAACATATCCCTATTGGTAAGATCTATGGACATCAATTTAATACTAGACAGCAGTTCCATAGCACGTGTCCTTGGAATTGTGGTGTTTTCTCTACTTGTAGATGATTTGCAGCTTTCTTGCAGTACCGTACCATCAAAATGCATGCTGATAACATACTCATTTATTGTTATGGCACATCTGAAGGGTCATTACTAAGCTTGCTTGGAAAACATTGTCAATGTATTAAAAACAGATTTGTAGGAGCTATAAGAAGAATAAATTATGCTTGTGAGGCTCAAGAAGTTTAGCAAAAAGCTAGTATTTCTATTATCTGGACTTTCATTTTGATAACTTTCTTCTCTGTGGTTGGGCTGACTTCAAACTCTGGGTACAGAAAGCTGTGTATATAAAACCTGTTGCAGATAAAACATAGTGTAAATGAGTTACTCTGCCAATTGCTAATTAAAGATGTAATCACAAAACTGCTTTTAGTTTTCCTTTGCTATTATGCCAAACCTAACCCTATTAAAATTGAATTGCTAGAAGATAATTCAAACATCATTGTACTATATGCAATCTAAGGCAAGAATGCTTACGTTTGTTTATTAGAGTTTTAAACATGTATACAAGTGAAATGTTAAGATGCAGTTTAAAATCACAGAAGTTCAAGAAAATGCAAAAGTTAAGGTTTCAACAACAGTGTTATCTCTGGTCCATTTCATACATCCTGTATAGTTTATTAGCAGTGATGGGCAATAATTTTTAGTGGGGGGGGGGCCACTCCAAGATTTTGAAAAGTGGTCAAGGGCCACACTTTTCTGTGGAGGAGGTATGGGGTTTAGGATGGAGAATGGGTGCAAAAGTGTTACGTGCACAACTTTCTCTATCCCTTCCACACTTCAGGGACACACACCTTTACCCAGATCCTAGGGCTCAAAGTGCAACCCTGGTAACTTAAACACCCACCCTTACCCAATTCCTAGGGCTCAGGACATAACTTCCTGCAGGTCTGCAAGATCTTTTGCCACTGAAAGAGCCTTACATAGTAATATTCTTATTCTCTATTTATTGACTATTACCAAGCAAGCAGAATATCCATGCTAAGCACACAGTGTCATGCTCACCAAGCCTGAAAAAGACAGGCAGACTTCCCCTGTTAGCCAGGTAAGGTGAGTCTGTTGAGATCTTAGCTGCTGCAAGTCATGGTCATGCAGAGGAGTTCTGGCAGCTCTGGTCTTAGGCTGTGTCTTGGAGGTGAGTTTTTCTTCCAGGTCTTCCCTCCTTCTTCTTGATGTTCCTTTCTTCCTTTCCTCTTTCCTTTCATTCTTCCCTTTTCCCCTTTTTCTGCTGGTCTCCTTTTTGGTCCCCAATTTATATAGTGAAACTTTAGTCCTGCTTAGCTATACTTTAAACAATTATTTTAGTATAATTTTACTAACCAATCATAACATACTGTAACAGAATTACCTAACCAATCATCCCCCACCACCTTAGTTGATTTACACCTAGCAAAATTAATTATACAGCAGACAGAAGCAGTTACAAACCAGATCATACAAACAATAGGAAAGTGAGGACAATAATCATAGAATGAGGATTCTACAACCTCAACTATTAATTAAACAGTTCTTTGCCAGATGAAATGCTGTTAAGCTAAGTTTTTTCTACCCATCTTGATATCTATTTCTTTATCTGGTGACAGTGGGTGCCATTAGAACAGGATCTCCTTATAGTCTGGTGTGACACTATTTTAATGCAATTTAGATAGAATGTGAGTATGTGACTTCAGGCTTTAAAAGCTAATGGCTGATGCTCTTCAATCTGGCTGCAGAGGAAGGCTTTAGGTCTACCAATATGACTACAGGCCTACCAATATGGCTACAGAAAAAACATATTGTTACTGAAGGGCACATGGGGTAAAGGACTGGGGTACATGAGATGGTCAGGGAGGGAGTGTGGGTGCAAGAGAGGATTCTGGCCTGGGGGAGGGGAGAAGTAGGGGGTACAGTCTGAGAAGGAGTTGTGACCTGGGGCAGGGGGATACAGAGGGTTTCAATGGTGACCTGGGGAAGGAGTTGGGATGCAGGAGGGGCTGGGGTGCCAGAGGGAGGCTCTGGTTGTTTCTGGTCAATGGGAGCTGAGAGATTGGCTGGAGTCAGTTCCTATTGGTCAGTTGTTTCTGGCTAATAGGAGCTGGGGGTGGGTAGATCACCCAAAGCCTCCCCGTCCCTCCAGAGTAGAAAGCCACATGGAACAACCCTGTGCTTAGAACAGTGGCTGCTGCATGCCTGAGGGTCCTGGCAGGGTGGTCCATGGGCTGGATTGGGTGGCTTGGTGGGCCAGATCCGGCCCACAAAAGATATCTTGCCCACCCCTGGTTTATAGCAGAGGAATTACATCCATGCACTATTTCATATTTTTGTCATTTCTACTATTGTTCTATTTAAAATACATTGTTAGATTTTTTTAACCATTTTAAAGCTGTATTTCTTTCAGTGCATCAAAGAAAGGACTGACAAGTTTTTATTTTAAACCTATAAAAATATTCCTTTTCAAACAAAGAGCAAGTATGGAAAATGTCAACCTGAAATGTGAATATTTTGGAACTTTTTAAATTATAACTGTTTAATCACCTAATAACTACATGTGTATTTCCTACTTGTGCTCCAACAGGAGCACCTGCTTTGAGACTTTCAGCTCCTCCATTTTAATTTCTCTTCAACAGAGACTTGTGTCTCGCTTTCCTGGCACGGGGGTATTTCCATGCTGCACAGCTCCCTGACTACACTGTGTATCCCAGAAAGTGAGATTGCCAAAATAGGCCTGCTCAGGTTTCTACACAGAAGTTATAAATTGCATAATTTCCCACAGTTTTAAGGCATCACACAATCCTTACTAAGTAAGCACATTTATTCTTAAGATAAAAGCATTACAGAAACAACACATTAAAATAATAAAAGAGCATGCGTGCATTTTAATGAGCTTACCAGAGATCACTCACTTCCAGAAAGGATTCTGGCAGGAGTCAGTCCTTCAGATTTTGTTCCTCATGACAAAGTCTGCAGAGGCACACTATAACACACCAGCCAACAGTGTCTTCCTGGAGAAGATAAGCTTAGTTACCTAAAGATTTTCTTCTTGGCTGTATTGATATGTGCCCTTTTGTTCCTGTTAAAATCCTTCAATACTTTCCCTAAAGAATTTCCTTTTTTTCTTTTTTTATGTCTCACACCCAGTAGTTCTAACTGGTCTTGGCCCCCATCTTTTAGAAATGTCTCCCTTCCTATCCGCTTCAGTTACTATGTAACTCATTTATTTTAAAGGTTTTCCACAGACATATATTTATACAGCCATCATTGGCTTTTGTTTTCAGTAGAAAACTAGTACCAAGTGATAGGGCATGTCTACACAGAAGGGCTAAAGCCAAAATAAGCTATGCAACCTGAGCTACTTCAATTGCGTAGCTTAAATCAAAATAGCTTATTTCAGCTTTTGGCATTGTCTACACAGCAGGAAGTCTGAGTTAGAGCACTCTTCTTCTGACTTCCCTTACTCCTTGTAAAATGAGGGTTACCGGAGTCGGAGTAAGAAGTCCTCCAGCTCGACAATATTTTGACATTATGTCTAAATAACTGCTTGAAGTGTAGATGTGAACTATGTTAATTCAGAATAATGTTCATTATTCCGAAATAACAGTGCTCTGCAGACATAGCCTTAGAGAATATTGTCTAGGCAGGCTGCATGAGTCTTCCCTGTGAACAGTTTATATAGCCCGCTGTCACACATACTTTTGTATGTATTGGTTAACTACAGTAAATATTTGCTTACAAAAATCCTATCTTACCCAGATGACTTCTTTGTTCCTCATTTGTATGGCTTAAGATGAATTTGGAGTGTTTTATCAGCATCTCTGGAAAGGGCTGTCTAAAGCAGCAAGAAGAGAGTCTAATTAACTCTGGTTAGTTTTGTTTTGTATAGTCTGGACAATACAGTTATCCCGCTATATGTATGCACACACACAATAAAGACAATGTAGTAAGAAAAAATAGCAGGCATGCATAATCAAAGTTTTCTTTTGTGATTTTTTTTCATGGAAAGAAAGCTAAGTGAGGATTTCAAGTTAGTGTTTTAAGTGGATTTCGTATGTGCAAAATATATTTTTCGTCAATGTGTAACAGATCCAAGATTTACACACATTTGCATATCTCCTCTTCAAGCAGCAAGGCTGAATTTCTGTTTGTTCTTTCCAAATGCATCCATTAGTTCAATCAATCTGTCCCCCATATCTGGATAGTTGAAAACAAAAATTGACAATATGATTAAGAGATGGTTAACCTTTGTGGAGCTTGACATTTTGTGAGCTTCATAAACTGTACTTTGCATTTGCAGAGCTAGTTAAAATTTAATTTATTATAGTTTTCTTATTACAATAGTATCCCGGAGCTGTTATCAGGATCAAGATCTTTTTGCCGGGCATGTAACATCATGTGCAAACATTCTTTAAAATACAGTCCACACCCCTGAGAGATTATACACTAAACAACCTTTAATTTAATATTATTTAAAACCATGTTTACCAAAGGTGATTAATTTAAAAAAAATGCTTCTAGCTAATGGGAATTTGTGCTATATTCTAGGGATAGAAAAACACCCTCAGAAGCTGGGCACAGCTACTTGACCATGAACATACTGCCCAACAATTGTCAAATTTGAGCCATGATTTCAAACCCATGATCTTAAAAATGCCTTTAAAATTAGGAAAATCTAGTTCTCTCATCCTTAAATATAATAAAGTATATATTTCTCTACAGGAGCATTGTGGAGAAGGTCTGAAATGCAGCTATATTAAAATTTCTATTAAAATAACATATCTACAGGTAATGAAATTGGCAATATAATTCTAAGGAAATTGTGTATTTAATGCACTCTCTACTGGTTCTACTCATAATTCTCTCTTTTCTGTTTTTACTGGGGTGTGAACGGCAAAGCATAGTGTTTTCTCCAGGACCTTCCCCTTGAATACTGCAAGTTAAATAACTTTTATGGGGGTGTAAATCTCATACGTAGTATAGTATTTTATTTTCAAAATGAAAGCATGAATTACAAATATTTGCCATATAAATAGTAAATATTCACATACTGTGCTTAGCTGCCTGAATAGCATTTCATTTTTGGATATTATATCACACTAATATCATTTCTCTGTTATCCATTCCAGACACAACATTGTTTTTTCCATCCTTCAATGGGAACTCTTATTTAGAACTGCCTTCAGTAACATCTGTATCCAAGAACCTGATTGCACTGGGGCAGGAACCAACGAGAATTACAACTATATACTTGACAGTGAAGACAACTGCTTTAAATGGCACTATCCTTTACAGTGAGTACCAGATATACTTGAACCTTCAGTAGCAGTTTAATCTCCTTCAGCTCTTATTAACTTCCAAGTAGATCCAGCTCATGTGTCCTATTCAATGATAGAATTACTCATTAAAATGCAGTAGAATCCTTTTGGTGTTTTAATACATGATGCATTACCAAATTGAAGCCATAGTTCTTCCTGTAATTCTGAAAAGTTGCTTAATTTATGACTCATTCAGGGGAATATAACTTACAAGTGAAAACGCTGCTCATGACAAGGAAGAACACAGCAAACGTATGACTCCAATAATATAGTGGTATAGCCATAAAACACAAATGCTGCTGAAATTTCAAACAATTTATTATGGGGTGGCAGCTTCTTCACAGTTGGGTTGAGACTTACTTCCCATTATAAGTCTGATCTTTGTCCGAGAGTTGTTAACTCTTGCAAAGTTATAATAAATTCTACAAGTTTGTGGTATTTCAGAAGGTTGCTTATGATTTTTATAAATCACTGAATATCTGCCAGCAGCCTCAAAGGCACTCTGGGCAGTTGCAGTCTGTGTGGATAGATTGCTGTCTCAGGAGGGCATTGCTCAGTATCTCCTTTGGTGTCTCATTTTCTCTTTTGCTCTGTCTTGAGTGTGGTAAGGTGGAGTGATATGGTCTCCCACAATATTCTTGCCAGCAAATTAAAGAAGTATGGATTGGATAAATGGACTGTAAGGTGGACAGAAAGCTGGCTAGATTGTCAGGCCCAACTGGTAGTGATCAACAGCTTGATGTCAGGTTTGCAGTCAGTTTCAAGTGGAGTGCCCCAGGGATCAGTTCTGGGGCTGGTTTTGTTCAACATCTTTATTAATGACCTGGATGACACTAAGCTAGGGGGAGAGGTAGATACTTTACAGGGGAGGTATAGGGTCCAGTGTGACCTGGACAGATTAGAGGATTGGGCCAAAAGAAATCTGATGAGGTTCAACAAGAACAAGTGCAGAGTCCTGCACTTGAGAAGGAAAACTCCCAAGCATTGTTATAGGTCTGGGGACCAAGTGGCTAGGTAGCAGTTCAGCAGAAAGGGACCTGGGGATTACAGTGGATGAGAAGCTGGCTATGAGTCAACAGTGTGCCCTTGTAGCTAAGAAGGCTAATGGCATATTAGGGTGCATTAGGAGGAACATTGCCAGCAGATCTAGAGAAGTGATTATTCCCCTTTATTCAGCACTAGTGAGGCCACATCTGGAGTATTACATCCAATTCTGGGCCTCCACTACAGAAAGGATGTGGATGGGTAACCCACACACCTAGTGTGGTTCACTGACCAATGCAGCGGCACCTAGACCACAGCAACAACTAAGATCAAGAGACCTCTACAGCATGGACTGGGAGCCAGCTGGCTTTCAGCTCAGAGGGTAGAGGCTCCTATACTCAGCTCCAGAGATCCCTGGTTCAAATCTACCCAGTGGTGGTTACAGCCACATTGGAGAGAGTCCATCAGAGGGCAACCAAAATGATTAGGGGACTGGAACACATGACCTACAAGATGAGGCTGAGGGATTTTGACTTATTTAGCTGCAGGAGGATGGGGGCAAGGGGATTAGATAGCAGCTTTCAACTTCCTCAAGGGAGGTTCCAAAGAGGGTGGAGAGAGGCTGTTCTGAGTAGTGAAAGATGGCAGAACAAGGAGCAGTGGTCTTAAGTTACAGTGGGGGCGGTCTAGGTTGGATATTAGGAAAAACTATTTCACTAGGGGTGTGTCTAAACTATGCCCCTCTGCCGACAGAGGGATGTAGATTAGGCACATCACTATTGCAAATGAAGTAGGGATTTAAATATCCTGCTCTTCATTTGAATAGAAATGGCCGCCGCTTTTTGCCAACGTGGCACTTTGCTGTCAAAAAGCGGCAGTCTAGACGGGGATTGGTCAACAAGGAAAGACTTTTCTGACCAATCCTTTATGCCTCGTGCAACGAGGTTTACAGGATTGGTCGGAAAAGGCTTTCCTTGTCGACCGAGCCCCGTCTAGACTGCTGCTTTTTGCCAGCAAAGTGCCGCATCGGCAAAAAGTGGCGGCCATTTCTATTCAAATGAAGCACAGGATATTTAAATCCCCGCTTCATTTGCAATAGCGATGTGCCTAATCTACATCCCTCTGTTGGCAGAGGGGTGTACTTTAGACACATGCTAGGGCTATGTCTACACTGGCGGCTTCTTGCGCAAGAACATCTTGCACAAGGGTTCTTGCGCAAGAGGTCTTGCTCAAGAAAACGTCCACACTGCCATGTGCGAGCTGTGCTTTCGCGCAAGAACGCCCATGGCAGTGTGGACGCTCTCTTGCGCAAGAAAGCTCTGATGGCCATTTTAGCCATAGGGCTTTCTTGCACAAGAAATCCCTGCCCAGCGTCCACACTACCCTCTTGTGCAAGAGCTCCTGTGCAAGAGGGCTTACACCTGTTAAAAAAAGAGCGTAACTCTTGTGCAAGAAGCCCTCTCTTACCACGCCATACTGTAAATTTCCTTGCGTGAGAGTGGGCGGGCAGTATTGACGCTCTGCAGATTCTTGCACAAGAACAGCCATACTTGTACAAGAAGCCACGAATGTAGACATAGCCTAGGGGTGCATTGAAGCACTTGAATGGGTTACCTAGGGAGGTGGTGCAATCTCCATCCCTAAAGGTTTTTAAATCTTGGCTTGACAAAGCCCTGGCTGGGATGATTTAGTTTGGGTTGGTCCTGCTTTGGGCAGGTGGCTGGACTCGATAACCTCCTGAGGTCTCTTCCAGCCCTAGGATTCTATGATTCTATGAGTGGGTGGGGGACACAATATTTCTTTTGCCAGACAAGAGAAGAGAGGAGCCTTAATTCTTGTGCAAATTTGTGTATTTTACGGTGGAAGCCACACCCTGCACATACACACAAAGGATACTGGGGGTGTCAAGGCTGTTCCCCACTGTGGTACAACAAATGCAAAAGAGGGGCCCATAAAAGCATCCCAAAACCTGATCACTACAGGCTTTGGTACGAAAACTTCCCTCTATAATCCTAATACCCAGATTTTAGGGAATATCTGCTGCCACCATCAACTGCTTTTAAACCCACAACCAGGGGTGGACACTTGAAACCAACCCTAGGGGTACTCCAAGCTCTTTTCCTGAAAGAAAAAAAAACCAAGCTGCAGTCTGTGGTAGCTGCCCCCTAGTCAGAGGCATGCAGATACCCACAGATAGATGTTCCAGGACACAGAAATGAACCAATACCAGGTTTATTAGAAAAAGAAAACAAACTTTTATTATCAAAACAACATTACCATTGCAAGCATAGTTGAGGTGGCTAGATGGTAAGAGCCACCAATTGATATACTCATGGAGGACCCCCCTCCATGGTCTCAAAACTTAGTTACAAAAGAGAAAATAAACACTTTTAATAGCACAGACATCAGTTCCGAATCCACAACCCATTAAAACAATAAAACCTGACGGGCTAAATACTTTGTCCTACTAACACATTATAAGAGGTTTTTTCTTGAACAGAGACAGGCCTTTCCATCTCCCTGTTACTTGGAAGAAACTGCTGTGACTCAGACAAAGGAGAGAAAAGATAAAAATTCCTTTGTTCCAGTTTGAAATCCCTACCTGCATTGTTATTGGCTGACCAGATACCTGGCTAGGGAGAGGAGACATAGTTAACCCCTTTGGACATCAGGTTACTAGTCAGCCCTCATGGTTATGACAGGGGGAAAATATCATAAGGGCTAAATGTAACTGATATTTGTCATTTTATACTCCTTAAACTCTATTCATAGCCATGGTTGTTAGGAATTTTCTATGGATGTGCCTACACTGCACCGTTATTTTGAGATAACTAGTGTTATTTCAAAATATCAATGCAAGCGTCTACATAGCCATTCCGTTATTTTGAAATAATTTCAGAATGACGGATGGCTAGTTCCTAAATCTGTAAACCTCGTTCTACGAGTAATAATGCCTATTCTGAAATAGCTATTTCAAAATAAGGCATGTGTAGGCATGCTACTGCTGCTATTTCGAAATAGCTCCTCACCATGACCATTCTAACTTATTCCTCCCCAGTGCCTCCTGGAGCTCTAAATGGAGATAGCACATCTACATTACAGAAGCCTGCCTTGGACTAATTTTGAGTTATTTTAGAATAATTATTCCGGAATAGTTTATTTTGAAATAGCCGTGCAGTGTAGACATACCGTCAGTCACACAGTTGGTGGGAAAAGATTTTTTATTCCATGCTCTATTGACCAAGAATTTGGAGCAGGGTACGTGTGGATTCTCTCCCTTTGTTACAATTTCTTAGGGGCTGGTATACATATAGAACATGTACTTTTCCAACTTAAATCTTTTTGGATAAACTGGTGCGACTTTTATGTGGACTCTTATGTGTCGAAAACTAGTTATACTGATTTAACTGAACAACTATCCTACACCTTTAAGTGGAGGATATTTGGTTGGCTGGACAAATGAAGGGAACTGTTCTTTATGGCTTAGGAGGGGAAGCGATGAAAACTACTGTAAAAGGGTCAGTATGGTAACTGATATATCTTCTGGGAATTAGGGCTTAAAAGGGGCAGCCTGTGACTTAATCCTAAGGTTTGCACAGAGCAGGCTGAGGTAGCACCCACCCTCCCTCCTCTTTAAGTGGTAAACTACCAGGTTTGGCCTAGACCTGCTATAGGCATTATGCTAGCTGCCCCTTTGTTGAGTGGGGCCTGGGAAGGAATGTTCCCCTTGCCACCACAGTTTGGTTCATGCGGGATCTGTTCATGCATGGCATGAAAGGCAGTAGGCTTACATTGCAACTCATTATTCAAGTGTAGGGCCTATGTCCAATTCAGAGGAAAGGTATACAGTGACCAGACTTTAAAAGAAGTGTGCAGAACAAAGGAGCAATCAGGGAGCACTTAGGACTCCTATGATTGGTACAGTGGGGACCAACTCCCATTATTACATCCCACCTTAACCCTTCTACAAAAGTAGATGGATAGGAAGGACACAGCAACCATTTTTTGCTAGAGAGAACTGGATGGAAAAAGATGAGTGGTGCTAAAAGTCCCCCCTCCAGTTAACCCAAGTTAATTACCAGGATTACCTGCACTGTACACATTTATCTGCTGGGTCGGCCCAGACATTTAATAATAAAAATGCAGCCTGATTAAACCCATTAAATGTCTCATATTCCTTCTTTCAGTAAAGCCAGACAATATTTACATGTATAGCCACCAACTAAACCAGATTTAAACTAAGAAAAGAACTTTCAAATGTTTACAGAGAAAATGGCTCTAGTTTCATTAATTTGGCATAACATAGCATCTTTGTTTATGTCAGTACACGTCTTTGATTAAACTAAGCCTTAGAAGTTGGATGTTCCCTCTCTGTGACATTCTATTTACAATAATATTTATTAAGAATTAAATTCTATGAAAAACATCAGACTGAAACAAAAGAAATGTGTGCACAGATAAGATAGCACTTTGTTCCATTCTGTCCTCTGACCAAGCCTATCAGAGAGCCATCTCTCTGCCTTTCATGGGAGACAGCATGTAGGACACTCTGTGCCTCCAGACATTTTCTCCCCAACCTTTTCAGCTATATAATTCTATGATAATTAGGTGTTTGCTATAAAATCAGTCAATCCCTCCTATGAATGTATTTACAAAGATGCCCTCTCTGAGGATCACCATTTCATATTACATGCCCATTGTGGATATGTCTAGACTACATGGCTCCGTCGATGGAGCCATGTAGATAAGTTTACTAGACATAGGAAAATGAAGCGGCAATTTAAATAATCGCCACTTCATTTACATCAAAATGGCTACCGTGCTGTGCCGATCAGCTGTTTGGCGGCACAGCGGGGTAGTCTGGATGCGCCACGGTCAACAAGGGAAGCCTTTGTCGACCACTCCGGTAAACCTCATTTCAAGAGGCATACCGGAGCGGTTGACAAAGGCTTCCCTTGTCGACCACGGCGCGTCCAGACTGCCCCGCTGTGCCGCCAAACAGCTGATTGGCACAGCGCGGCGGCCATTTTGATGTAAATGAAGCGGTGATTATTTAAATCGCCGTCTCATTTTCCTATGTCTAGTAAACTCATCTACATGGCTCCATCGATGGAGCCATGTAGTCTAGACATACCCTGTACGTTTTTAAAGGCATTTCCTATTACAATCCATGCCATCAGGTAAACAGGTTTGGGGGGTGCTTTTTTCCCCTTTTGTAAATGTTATTCTTCCATGCGTTCCTTCTGAAGGTAGAATTACCCAAGTGGGGGCTCCTAGGGCTTGTCAATACTGTCCCTCAGTTCAAAGTATGAGGGTGTGAACAGTAATTAGCATCAGTATAACTCCCCAATGTGGATACTGTGGCTGCAAAGTAAAAGGTTCCTAGTTTGTGTTAAAGTCCTCTTTAAACAAGACTAAATTCATGTGAACTAGGAACCCTTTAGTTTGCACCCACATAGGGGAGTTACAGCTCTGTTATTTGTGCCCCTGTGGTCTGAAGAATGGGTAACGTGGACAAACCCTTGACCTCATTTGCAATGCACACTTCACTCCTTTGCAATGCACACCTCCTTTGCACCATACTCTGTTAGTTGCTGGAAGAAATCATTTTTGGATTTTTAGTATTTAAAGGAGGCTTTTTAATATCCCTGTGTTAACCTGACAGCTCATAATCTGATTTGTGTCTCAGTTTAAATAGGGGGGCACAAATAATTTGCAGACTTCAATATACCTTTTTTTTATTCAATTGGCAGATTGAAAATAACCCAGCAATGTTTAGAAATCTCATGATTCTTCAATTGCCCTCTGCATATTCCTACTCATGGAATGTGTTTGCTGCAGAGACCTAAGGTCGAGGAACCCTAAGGTCGAGCAAGTTCAGAACCCTGTCTATTCTCTGCCACCTCTGTCATGTTGATAATACCAGCAGAATGTTTTCAATACGACAGAATCTAACCCCTCAATTCCAGCCCTGGTAATCACTTTGTATTCTTCAAAGAAAAAATGGGGACTGCACCTCAACCACCTACAAGATTGGGTTTACTGGAGTTAGTAAGAGAAGACATTACATACAAATGGTCTGAAGTTGAGACCTATACATCTAGTTCTCAAATTGTTTGCACCTCACATCCAGAGCCAACCATGTCATCACAAACAATGTGGCAGCAGTGTATTAGCTTGTGCCATAATAATATTGTTAGTCTTTAAGGTGCCACCAGATTCCTTGGTGATTCTGTCAAAGAAGGAAATCAAGCTGTTTTGTCATGATTTGTTCTGAGTAAATCTGTGCCTGCAGCTAGTAATTACGCCTTCATCCTCCAGGTATTCACAAACCAAAAGTTTTATACATAGCTTTAGTAGCTTCCTAGTATTCCAAGTCAGAATGAATGGTCTACAATTCCTCAGTTCCTCCTTTTCCCCCTTTTTAAAGATGGGCACTATGCTAGCTCTTCTCCAGGCTTCCAGTACCTCTCTTAACATGCATGAGTTTGCACATATTGGTGTAAGTGGCTCCAAGATTTCTTTAGCTAATTCCTGCAATACCCTTGGGTGAATAGCATCTGGCCCTGCTGATTTAAATTTATTCAAATTGATCAGAAGATCTCTGATCTGGTCTTTGCTTATCCCAATCGGCATCTCCCCCCTTTATTGTCCATGGTAACTTCACTAATCATCTGGTCATATATTGTTTTTTGTGTGAAGACTGAAGCAAAGTGGATATTGAACAGCTCAGCTTCCTTATGATGTTCCCTCTGCTCTTTACACTTGATTTCAGTGGCCTGACCAGGAGTGCCACCAGAAGAAACTGACAAATACCCTTCTCCTAGTACCTGAACAAACTCAGTTCTCACCACAGTTCTCTGAAAAAATTCCTTATCTAAAAATAACACATGTACAAACATAACAACAAGGGAAGGGGGATAGCTGGGGTAACTATGGGAGAGTTTCAAATTCTGAGGTGATGTTAACCGAATTTCTTCCATTTAAATGTTTCTGAGTTCTGGAATATTAAACTTAATTCATAATTTTGTATAAGTTTAATATTTGCAGTTTGGGGGTGTTGCAGCATTTATTTTTAAAAGAAATCATGTTTGTGTAAGTTTGGAAACATTTTGAGTCAGTGACAGGTGATATAATCTTCAAATTCCCTTTATTAAATTTTTTTGTTCAGGAATTTTCATAATTTTAGTGCCTGTGAGGGTGATGGTGCCTGGCCCAGCCGGGGTTCCCCAGCCCCTGAGTTGCTCCATGGCTCTTTGCCAGACCACGGATGTTGCAGACCAGAGAGTACCGGATTTGGGAGGTTCAATCTGTATATTAATGTACGAAAATAAGGCATTGTATTTCTGAAATGTAGAATTAACATTGCATTTGGAGCTAGATTGTGCTTTTAGGTATAAACTTGTGTAAGTGGTGCTCTGTATCTGTGCCATTCCATGAGGAGCACATGGAAGGATTTATGACTGAGGCCCTTTCATGGTCCCTCCAAATGATAAATATCGGAGGGGTAGCCGTGTTAGTCTGAATCTGCATAAATGACAGATTCAGACATAAATAAATCTGTTAGTCTTGTGGCACCTTATAGACTAACAGATTTATTGGAGCATAAGCTTTTGTGGGCAAAGACCCACTTTGTCAAATGCATATAGTAGAAATTCCAGAGGCAGTTATAAATATATAGGCATATGAAAAGGGTACCAATCAAGAGTAAGGTGAGAGATAACGAGGTCAATTCAGTCAGGGATGATGAGGCCCACTTCTAGCAGCTGATGTGGAGGTGTGAACACCAAGAGAGGAGAAACTGCTTTTGTAGTTGGCTAGCTATTCACAGTCTTTGTTTAATCTTCCTAATGATGACTCACATAGTATATTACTCTGTGCTGGCTGGCAAGTAGGGTGCAGGCATGGGTCTGGCAGCTCTATCCCATTCACTTTCATGGGAATATCAGGTATGCAGTGGTTGCTTCCCCCTAGCATCTAGAACTGAGAAGTTCCAGGGAATGAAGTGATATACCCTGCTGTATAGCTGTGTACAGCTGGGCTGCAGTCTGTCCTATGGTAATTAGCAAGATTTTTGTGTCTGTTTTAACAACAACCATTATGTGAAATTAAGGAGTTATACTAAGAAAACCCCTGGCATTGTCAAATATGCTGGTTTCTGAAGCAGTTCTCATTCTGCCTTTCCTCTACATGTTTATGTTCACTACAATATTACATGTCAGGCAGAAGCCAAGCTGGCTTCAGAATTAATGAGCTCCTCTAGAGTATTGTTGAGTATCAGTGATGGACATTAGCGTGAGTTTTCCAGCTATGACAGAAGTTTGCTTCAATTGTGGGTGTGTTTGCTTCTTTTGTTTGTAAAAGGAAAGCTTTATTTCTTAATTACTTTTGACAAGCCTAGGAAGTGGCAGGTGTATCTTTGTATGGTTTTGTGTTGCATGCCAAAGCAAGTAATCAAATCAAGAATACCTTGTTGATCTCACGGTTGTCTTGAGGTTTTTCTAGTAGCTAATTCTCATAGACCTACTTTTTCAGACAATAGAGAAAAATGTGTGCACATGGTCTTGTGATATCTGTGAATATGACAGGTCTGGTACTGATCTCACAGATACTAGTTCTACAGAAGTATAGCGCCAATAGGCCTACTTCTGCATTCAGTTACATTGTTGTAAATGCATGATTATGCCAAAGTCATTAGAGAGTTATTCTGGATTTAAACCAGTTGAACTGTGTGAGCAAAATCTGTCCCATTGAATTCAGTGGTGTTATTCTTGATTTACATTGTTCAAAACCAGACACAGTGCGTTCTGTACAGTGCTGCTTTGAAATAAAATTTGTAGTCTTCCTTAGACAATAATGTACTTTTATCTGAAACAAAATGGTGTTCAGCTAATTAAAACAAGCATTTTTTAGTTTCAGATATCAGAAGGAAATATTAACATTCCCAAATTACTTTTTACCCAGTAGTGGCTATTTGTCTGGAACACAAGTACATACGTATAAATGATGACAGCATCTTTTGGAAAAAGCTGTAGAAGCTAATGTTTTTGTTTGTTACCCAACCATGAAATTCAAAAGCTGGTAGCCCACCATGAAATTTAGAGGCAACAGTGCAGTACATAGAAACTCTAGAGAACACTGACAGAAAGCAAAAACATAATATTTTTAAGCTGCTCACAAAAGTGGCTTTATGGTTCTCCAGTTTTCCAGCTACACAGAGCTAGCAGGTATACATTAGGGACAAAGGTCTTTCTATTTTTCAAATTAAATGCAGGTAATATAAAGAAAAGTTGCAGGTCTTAGGGAATCCTTTTGCTGAATGGTCTAAATTCTTAAATCCATTCTAGTCCTGTAGTTTAATCCATTTTATTTCAGATCAAAATACTTATTATTTTTTGAGCATAGAAGCAATTCTGAGCCTTAAAAAAAGCAAATGAAAAAAAGCTATTCAAACTTCTGTACCTTGTATGATCTCTAATTCTAGGGTACGTCTAGACTACATGCTTCTTTTGAAAGAAGCTTTTTCGAAAGAATCTTTCAAAAAAGCTTTTTTTTTAAATAGAATGGCTAGACAACTTAAAGTGGATTGAAAAAGCGATCCGCTTTTTCGAAAGAGAGCGTCCAGACTGCGTGGATGGTCTGTTGAAAAAAGGGCACCAGGAAACACTTCTGGCAGGGCATGAGGGCAGCATTTACTTCCAGGTACTGCTGCATGCCCTTTGCAAAAACGCATGCTTAAAGGGACCCCCTTGGACAGCCATTTCTCTGCTGCTGCAGCTGGCTTGCCTACCACTCAGGGGGACAGCAAAGCTGTTGCAGTGTGTGCTGTGATTGACCTGCTTTCTGGGACGCCACAGCAGTTTGGTTTTGTGTTGGTTTGGGTTTGAATCTTTTTCTTTTTCTTTTTTTTTTTTTGCCATGGAGCCGGAACTGCCCCTGGGCAGGCGATGGCCCCACACTGCCATGCTGCAAATTCTGCTGCACCTCCATGACACCATCATGATGCTCCTGCCCCATCTGGACTCAGAACCCATTCTTGATCCCCTCGCCCAGGGTGCAGCACCACTAGTCTTGCCACCAAACTTATTAGTAGAGAGGCGATTTTGGAGGCTGGACACCAGTTCAGACTGGTGGGACCATCTTGTCATGGAGTGATGGCATGACCAGCATTGTCTCTGAAACTTCCGTATGTGGAAGGCCACGTTCCAGGAGCTGTGTGTCTGGCTCGCCCCTGCTCTACAACAGCAGGACACCCACTTGCGGCCCGCCATCCCCCTGCAGAAGTGAGTCGCTATTGCTTTGTGGAAGCTGGCCACACCTGACAGCTACCGCTCGGTGGGACACCAGTTTGGCATGGGGAGGTCTACTGTCTGGGCCGTCTTGATGGAGGTAAGTTATTCATGGGGGACAGTCCATGGGGAGGGGACGGAAAAGAGGGACTGTCAGGAAAGGGCAGGGGGAGTGGGGGATGGGGTGGGAGTGGGAGTAGCCCGCCTGGCCTCACCCTATCCTGGTGCTGGGGGGGGTCTGAGGAGGGGCTCCTGGGGTCTTGGAGGGGAGGGGTGGGGGAGCACCTCTCAAGGGCTCAGGCACCCCCTTTAATTTCCTGTTTTGTGTGTTTCTATTTGTCCCTTTCTGCAGGTGGTGAGGGCCATCAGTTCAGAGCTGCTGCACAGGACTGTCCACCTCAGAGACCTGAACACCATCGTAGCCGGATTTGCGGGACTGTGGTGGAGCGCTCAATGTGACTCACATTGCGATCTGCGTGCCACCCCATCGAGCAGCCCAGTACATAAACAGAAAGGGCTACTTCTCCATGGTGCTGCAGGACCTGGTCAACCACCGGGGACAGTTCACGGACATTTCCATAACTCCTACCTGTACCGCAGGCTGCAAGCTGGGACATTCTTCCCACAGTGCAACTTTGTGGTCAGGGATGTGCAGATGCCTATGTGCATTGTGGCCAATGTGACCTACCCTTTATGCCCTGGCTCATGAAGCCCTACACTGGCCACCTGGATGCAAGCAGGGAACGATTTAACTCGCACCTGAACCGGGCTCGCTTGCAGGTGGAATGCGCCTTCAGGCGTCTGAAGGGGAGGTTTAGGTGCCTGCTCACTTGCCTCGACATGGGGGAATGCAACATCCCCGAGGTGTTTGCTGTGTGTTGTGTGCTCCACAACTTGGTGGAGAGGAAAGGGGAGGCCTTCCTCCCAGGGTGGAGGGCATGGGCTGATGTGAAGGGGAGGCAGTTCGAGCAACCTCGGACAGCTGCCATCCGCCAGGCCTACCAATCAGGATTGCGCATTCGGGAGGCCCTGAGGGAGAGATTCTCACAAGGAGGCCAATGACTCTCCCCAGAGCCTCCCCAATGAGGGCTTGGGCCTGGCCCCCCAGTACCTTCCCCCCAAAAATCCATCCTTGCCCCACTTTATGGACATTAACAGAGAGACACCGGGTTTGGTTTAAAAAAATGTTTGGATTTTAATACAAACTTCTATGTAAAAAACGTTAACACTCTGTTGGTATGTAAAATAAACTTTGCATTCAAAAATAAAGTGCTTCACTCACTGGTGGGAAGGGGGGCTGTAAACCTGGAAGGGGGGAGCGGGGAGGGAGGCTCATGGCTGAGGGTGCTGCCTGGACCAATAGCTCCTGCCACCTCAGGTACTGGGGCCTAGGCGGCGACATGCTTGCATGTAGCCAGGGACAGTAGGGGGCTGGGCAGGAGGTGGGGCTGTAGCTGGGTATGGGATGCCAGAGGGTGGGGGGCAGGGGATAAGTGGGGGACAGGCTGAGCAGGAGGAGCGGCAAAAGGGACAGGACCTGCGAAGGCCACCACCTCCCGGATAGCGGCACATATAGTGGTGCGCTGCTGGACGAACTCATCCAGCAAGCAGTTGTGCCACTCTGCCTCTGCCTCCGTCCTCTCAGCGAATGTGTCCTGCATTCTTTGGAGGACCCCGATGTGCTGGCGCATAAAGTCTTGATATATGCACCAGTGCCGGCAGCTTCCGTGCACCCGGCTGGGTGGTGGGACAGGTGTGGCTCGCCCTTCCTGGATGGCTGGTCCGGCTGTGGAGGACAAGAGGGAGAACTAGTCAGTCATGCATGCTCACACTGTCCCTGAGGGCATGCCCTCCTTGAGAGCAGTGAGTACCTATTCTAGGGACAGGGGATGCTGATGTTCTCACAGCAAGCCCTGGTGTGGCCTGGCCAACAGCTCTGGCCTCACAGAGGCCCAGTGGTGTACAGGGCACCATCCTCCCTCCTCCCCCCACCACCACCACCATGGCCAAGCAGCACAGGGAAGTGTCTGGCCACAGTTGGTTCCCATGGGTTGCAGAGGGGCCTGGAACAGCCTGGCCTTCCCAGGGCCCCCGATCCATATGCCTGCACCTGGCAGCACCGTCTGCAGGAGCAGGTGGTGCCTTGCACACATGTGGGGGTAGGACGGCCCTCCCTGGTGTCAGACATGTATGGGGCCCCACAGGCTGTGATCAGCATGACACGTCATGGCAGCCCACCATCCCCTGTGAACCCGCCTCCCCTGCACTGTGCGTGTTGTGACCTCAGAGCACTCACCTGATGTTTCCTCCTCAGTTTCTGAAGACATCTGGGAGGCCTTCTGCATCTGGGGGACCAGCTCCAGGGTGAGGGTCACCATGCTTCTGGCATCCTCCTCCTCATTCGGGAGCTGCTGGTCCTCAGGCTTGTCATCCTGGAGCTGCGGCCGCTGCTGCACAGGTGTCTCCATCCCAGACTCCACAACTGTCCATGGAGACAGGGGTTTCTCGCCCCCCAGGATTTGGTCCAACTCCTTATAGTAGACACAGTAATGTGGTGCAGGAGCTGCGGTCACAGGCCCTCATGTACCCCTGCCACAGTTCCTTGACCTTGGCTCTGACTTGGTCTATGGTGCGGGGATGGTGGCCTTTCTTTGCTAGACCATTGGCCATTCGGCCATAAATATCTGCATTCCTCCACCTGGACTGCAGAGACTTCTCCTCGATCCACAATTCCAAGAGGGTCCTTATCTCTGGGCCAGACCATGATGGTGCCTGGCATTTGCTGCCTCTTGCTTGGTCCTGGGATGTGTCCCTGGAAGGACCAGGGGGGTGTATGGGGGCTTGTGCCTGTGACATGGCTCTGTCTTGCAGTACCAGGGACAGCCGTGTGGTCAGAGTCCTGCTGGGAGCTGGCTTTCTGCCACAATGCTTCTCCTGGCTGCCTGTGGCTTTAAAACATGGCTGCCGGCAGGAACAATAGAGGTGTTTAGTGGAGATGGAGTGTTGACCAGGAATTTTTCCTGAAGGCCTTTTTTTTTTTTAAATAAAAGGCTCCCCTGCGTCCACACTCCTTTTTTCGAAAGATCTCTTTTGAAAAAGGCGTTATTCCTCGTAAAATGAGGTTTACTGCCGTTGAAAAAACCGCCACGTTCTTTCGATTTAATTTTGAACGAACATGGCGGCAGTGTAGACGCAGATGAAGTTTTTTTGAAAAAAGGCCACTTTTTTCAAAAAAACCTCTGTAATCTAGACACACCCCTACTGTGGAATGTCACACTTTCTGCATATACAATCATTCACATTTTCATTCTCTGTCCTTCCAGTATTTGCATGGGAAACTTCAAGGAAGACTTAAGTGCTACACTTTTCCATCTGTGCAATTACTAAACCAATACTGGCATGTGTTGTAAAGGGCAATAGACCTGTGCTATTTTTCAGCTGAGATGTAAAACCAAGGTTCTTGTTGTTCTTTAAAGTTTCTAGGGTATTTTACTACAAGTCTCAGTCCAGGTGCTGTAATAGTAAGATTATTTAGGAGTGTGATATTTTTTTAGACAGCACTATACTGACAGAATCCCTATTATGGCTGTAGTTTTACTGTCATTAAAGTGCTTTGTCCTGTGTAGCTTATTTTCCTCCAGCAACATGTTGTTAGCAAAAGCATGTTGGAGTGGAGGGATAAGAGGAATCTACATTAGGAGGATTTGCAGTATAGCAATACCAGTTTAGATAGAGCAACAAATATTTTCTAATGTAGAGCTGGCCTAAGTCTCAGTATCCTCAAAAAGTTTCAAATAGTATTATTTGTCTTATACCTACTTACAATTTTTTCCCCTTTCTGTAGTTTTATTTGAATAAAACAGGGATTTTCAAATTTCATTACATCACAATCCCCTTCTGACAACAAAAAATACTTTGCAACCCCAAGACAGGGGACCAAAGCCTGAACATGCCCGAGCCCCCCTATCCCAGGCAGGGGGCCAAGCCTAAGAACTTCAGTCCCTGAGTCTGGGCTTCTGCCTGAGCCTCAGCCTCACTGTGGTAGGGCTTTAGTTTCAGCCCTAGAGCCCAGCAAGACAAAATCAATGCCAGCAATCTCTTTAAAATGGGGTCATGACCCACTTTGGGGTCAGAACCCACAATTTCAGAATAAAATATTCTCCATTCCATGCTACTGGTGTTACTAAACAGCTATTGATTTCAACATGCAAGTGGTTGTATTTCTGTTGAGATGGAATGATCTCTCTCTATAAGATGTGTGGCAGGCAGTAAAAAGCATTGCTATGCTTCTTTATGAAAAGCAGTTTACATGTTAAATATGCAAAGGAGGGATGAACCCAGGAAGGGAGCACCAGTGCTGGCACTGTATCGCTTGAATGCAAGGACTGAATTGTGATTTGTCCTGTCTTAAGAGCACAAGATATGGGGAAAGATTCTTGTGCCATTTCCTTGTCCTTTGTGCACCAGTGCACGTTGCGTGTAATCCAGACCAGTATTGATTTGTACATCTTATGCTATTGTATATATTTGCATCTAATGTCATTCCCAACTGGTCACCAAAAATCTCAGATTTTGAAAAGCTGGACTATAAATTTTTATATGCACAATTAAATCCATTTTTCTTTTAAAAATCCTACATACCTCAATATGAGTTGATAAATAACCCAACAAATCATGATTTGATAGATGTGTGTATCTCTGTTAGTCCGCCTATATTCTGCAGGGCATTGTAGCTCAAGTTGCAAGTATAAATGGTTGATAAAGTGCTTTACTGATTCATTTATTAGATTTTTACTAGTAAGTAGATGCTGAAATGTGTCAGTTTGTTCTAAATCCAAATGCTGGGTCAAAGGCTGAAATAAATATATATCACAGAATATATCAAAAGTCAAGTGCCATCAAAAAGTCCGAGGGACACATTTTCAATAGAGACCGTCTAAATTACAATTTTAACAAACCTGACAACTTCATGTGCAAACACATAAAGTTTTTATTTAATTTCCTGAGCTTGTACAAATATTAGCTTTACAGACACAATTTGGATGACCAGTTTTGTAAACATGATCATATGGGCAATCTGGAAGGGTAATTTTCTGTAAAATTAAAATTCTAATAATTACAAAGAATAAGACACATTAAAGTAAAAGTCTTAACATTTTTTCTATTGGTGACCACGAAATTGTGATTTACTGTATATTTCTGCCTTCATATTCACCAAACTCCTTAAACTGTTGACTGATTAATGTCAGGCTGCAAGACTTAACGCTGGTTTTAAAAACTCCAGTTACATATTTTACACTCTGACTGAACATTTAATAGATCTCAGGAAAGTATAAAGGGCAGTTAAGGCTTGGAATCTTGTGCCAGGCAGAGCTGATAGAAGAATAAAACATTTCCTTAGAAATAATAGCATAAAATACACCCTTAGTGGAAGCAGAACAGAAGTATGAGCAGCAGTGGAGATGAAAAAGAAAGCTTTTCATACCTGTCACTGAACCAGCCTTCTGAATTCTGGAACCCATACAAAAAAGCCTCTAATAAGGCAGAGGGGAACAGGGTGAGATAAAGAACATGTCATGAGGTGCACTTGTTGAAAAAGTGAATGGTATTTCTTGAAGCAACACCAATCTGGGGGTTTTGTCCTGGGATACAGAACTGCAGGCCAGACTTTTACTTTGTGCTTCCTCTTTGAAAAGAACTAAGACTGTGCCAGACAAGTACATGATCCTCAAGGATTTAGAGCAGACATTTGACCAAATCCCAGGTGGCAAATTATACAAGTTCTTTTAGGAGGATGTAATTCAGAGCCAGCTTTTTCATTGTAGTGAATGCTAGCATTTAAAGTGAGAAATGTGTGTCTGCAGGTCATTGGCAAGAAATCAGATACATTTATTCTCAATAGTACTTACCTGTTACTGGTACTACTGTCCTCCTGTTTAAGAGAGATTTACAGGAACAACTCAGTTGGAGAAGGGATTTAAATAGAAAGTGTCATTTTTCCTGTTCCATTCTTTTCCAATTTACTCCCATCTAGTACACAACAGACTACAACTATTGGTGGCAGCTTTATCTTAAACAATAGGTGTTACTTTTACAGTAGGATGTGCCAACATTATTGATATTTTTGTCAAGTTTATGTTCAACATATTAACCTAATGGAAAGAGAGTTATTTCAATGATTTAGGAAGTAAACTTGTCACTATTAAATGTGTGTTCAATTCTTCAGTTTCTTTAACTGTATAGTCCAATACAATGTTTCATATCCTTAAGGTTAACTCACAGGAAAAAGCACAAAGTAATTACTAATAATAATGGTTTTTAACACATAATTTTAAAATGCCTATTTAAACTATATTAAACTTGATTCCTCTTTTTTCCAGTATCCTAAGGTAATTAATATTGAAGTGGAAAAATTATCACCTAACATAGAGAATGATTACATTTATTGATACTCATTTTTATTGGCATCTATCCTAATCTTTATTCTGACTTAACATAGTCTTTTTTCTGTGAAATTCCTCTTCATTCCATGATTAAATGTTTAGCAGATTTTAAGGGTCTGTTCCCTTATTCCAGGGAATTGCCTCTGTTTATCATATGTTCATACATACACATTTTTCTTTCATTTCCTGGGACCTCACATCTCTTTACCCTTAATTTCAAATCCTTGTATAGATGCTTCCCTCTTCTCAGCTTCTCGTAGCAGCTGGGCTGAAATTAAAGCACCTCACTAATATTGGAGACATACTTCCCAAACACCAGAGAACTATAAATGAATCTTCAAGTTTTAGCTTGTCTTTCCCCTTCGTCTTAAAGGAAAATTTACTAAGAAAAGAGTTTTCTTACCTTTTAAGTTATTTAGTCTCCAGAAAAAAATAAAAAATAGCATCTCTGAATTTTTAATTCTCAGAAAGGAGGGTATGCTCTGGTCTGGATATTATTCTATTCATGTGTTAGACCCTCTTCATTCTACCACAATGGTATGAGCACCTTCATTTGAATTAGCACTCTCAGCTGAACTACTACACCACTGCAAGCATGACTTCCAATTTATCTGAGGTACTTATGTAGGAACATTACAATAGTATGTGGACATCACGCACTGCTCCTATAACATAGAGAAGTACTATTATCTGCCTTTTACAGACAGAGAAATGAGGCACAGAAAAAATAAATGACTTGGCTGAGATTACACAAGAAATTGGACCTAAGTCTCCCATATCTCAAACTAGCTCTTCAACCACTGGACAATCCTTCTTCCCACAGCTTAAGCCATGTTCACTAGCTCACATAAGATTAATACAATGAAACAATCTACAGACTTAATTTAAAACTTTGACACGCAAGGACCAGCTGTGCAAACCAGAGGATGTCCTCCATTGTGAGAAATAAATTACAGATGAGGAATAGAAAAGTGGTAAACTTCTCTATACGAGAAACTGTCATTCTTTGGAAGCATCACCTTCACATATTCACACATAAGTGATCCATGTGCATGTACCATGAATTTCTGGAATCTGTCCATTCCTGCTTACCACTCCCTCAAGAGTTCAAGGGTATATTCAGTTCCTTGTGATTATTTAAGAGGCAGTGAGCTTAAGACTCAGAGTGTTCACTGCTTCCTTGGAATTTTGTCTTTGATTTTTGTTTCATCTTCCCATTTGGGGGCTATTTTGTTTCCTATATGTTTTAGATATTTTAATGGCCCTGTTAGTGTAATACCTGAATTTTGTGTTTAGTTACATTCCCAGCCAGCTTTCTTAAAGAATGAGAGAGAGAAAGGAAACTGAGTTCATATAGAATGAGCATCATCTACAAAAAAAAGAGTATGAAGGCTGTGTGGTGGGGTGAAGCTACTCCGCCCCTACCTGGAGCCAGAGGAGGCTCGGGAGCTGAGGCTGGCCGGCACCCACCCCAGGCGAGAAGCAGCGGGGCCCGATTTGGAAGCCCCGCTCGGGGAAGGGGGAGGGGCCGCACTGGGAACCCGAGTCCGGGGAATGGCTGCAACAGCAGCGTCAGGTGATGACATCACATGCCAAGATGGTATGACGTCAGACCAGCGCCGGGGGACAAGCAAGGGGGAGGAAGGAAGCGAGAGCGGGAGGAGAGGGGGCGTGACGTCACCCGCCAGACATCAGGGCGCCGGTAAAAGGGCGGGCCCTGGAGACAAGGGGCAAAGGAGGAGGAAGCCACCAGGGCGGTAAGGGGGTGTCCCGCCTCCCAGGGTAAAGGAGGGTAGAACCTAAGCGGCGGGGTAGGAAGCGGCCCAGGGCGGGGTCGTGAAGCCCGCGTGCAAACGAATTTAGGGACACATCCTCCTTTTGCTAGGTGAGGGAGCCAGTCTCCCTGCCTTAGGGCCCTGGGCTGGGACTCGGGAGAGTGGGTGGGCCCGAGTCCCCCTACTCTGCCGTCGGCAAGCGGATATTGGTGTCCCGGTCAGCGTGATTGGCCACTAAGAGTGTCTGTCCAGCGAGATTGGACTTGATTACTTACTGTTATGGGCTATATGAGGGTGATGGATAACCTAATAAAGTAGGTAGCTGACTGAGACCCGAGCGTGAGTCTCTTACAGGCTGCCTTAAATCCCCCTTCCTTTTTCGTGGGGAGGCTCTTCAGGCCAAGATTAGTACTGATATAATGGAATTCTAGTATTGACTTGATTTTACAAGTGAGAATGTGCAAAGGTCATTTTTAAGAAGAAATAACTTTCTTTTTCTTATACATACATATCCAGTGACCTGGACACTATTCAATGGCAGAAGCAATCAGTAACAGCTAATTCCTAAAGAAGGAAGAAATTTCACAGTACCATAAATTCCTCTAATAGAAATAAAATGGAAAATTATAAATTATGTACTTTTGTTGTTTTAATATTATTTGCCTGCTTAGTTTAAATCAATAACAGCTTCTAAGGACCAAATTGGATGATTGGGCCAAATTAAATCTGATGAGATTCAACAAGGACAAGTGCTGAGTCCTGCACTTGGAATGGAAAAATACCAAGCACTGCTATAGGCTAGGGATTGACTGATTAAGCAGCAGTATGGCAGAAAAAGACCTGGGGATTACAGTGGATGAGAAGCTGGATACGAGTCAACAGTGTGCCCTTGTGGCCAAGAAGGCTAATGGCATATCAGGGTGCATTAGTAGGAGCATTGCCAGCAGATCTAGGGAAGTGATTATTCTTTATTCAGCACTAGGGAGCCACATCTGGAGTACTGTGTCTAATTCTGGACTACCCCTTATAGTATGGATGTGAGTGCATTTAAGAAAGTCCAGCAGAGGGCAACAAAAATGATTAGGGGGCTAGAGCACATGATTTATGAGGAGAGGCCGAGGGATTGGGCTTAATTAGGCTACAGAAGAGAAGAGTGAGGGGGGATTTGGTAGCAGCCTTCAACAATGTGAAGCAGGGTTCCAAAGAGGATCGAGAGAGACTGTTCTCAGTGGTGACAGATGACAGAACAAAGAGCAATGGTCTCAGGAGGAGGGGGAAGTGGGGGGAGTCTAGCTTGGATATTAGGAAAAACTATTTCACTAGAAGGGTGGTGAAACACTAGAATGGGTTATCTAGGGATGTTTTTAAGTCCCATCTTGACAAAGCCCTGGCTAATATGATTTAGATGGGATTGGCCCAGCATCTGGTAGGGGGTTGGACTTGAAGACCTCCTGAGTTCTCTTCCAACCCTTTAGTTCTATGACCAAAGGCTGCATTAGCCAGGGAGTAAAAGTGCGTGCAAGAATACATGAAGGAATACAAAAAATTATTTGGCACATCTCATTATACATCTCACTCTAGGGCTCTGAGAAGACCATTTACAGAATGTGTTGTGATGCCCTAGGAGGGATCTCACTGGATGCTTTGTATATTGGCATCGTTTTGAGACCTTACTGGACTTTCTCACTGGATGCTTTGTATATTGGCATCGTTTTGAGATCTTACTGGACTTTCTACACTCTGCTATGGTACAAGTGGTTTTAAAATCCCAATAAAATATGAATATATATGTTTAATGATATTTGATTTTGGGCAAATACAGTTCTAATGGAACTCTGTTGTTTTATGTCTGCATACAAAGTGAGACCCCCCACTGATGCATTTAGGGCCTGATTTCCAAAGCCTATTGAAGCCAATGGGAAGACTGCCACTGACTTCAGTGGCTGTTCAGTCCTGCCTTAGATCTTTTCACTTTACCAGCTTTCTTTACTTTAACAAATTGGGTTCGCTGCAAAAACTTGCCTCTACTTCATTATGAATTCCTTTCTGAATGTCAAGAAAGTCATCAGTGAGCCTTTAAAACCTCTTAGTCAGAGAACACCATCCTATAATCTCAAATAGACTAGAAAAACTTAAAAAACAACAACTAGTCTAGCAGCACCTTAAAGACTAACAAAACACGTAGATGGTATCTTGAGTGTTTTGGGGTTTCCCTTACTCTCCAAGCAACCATCTCATCACACTACAGCTGTTCATGCTGAGGGAATTTCAAGGTCAGTAGATGTAATCAACCAACCCAAACAATAACATCTCTGTTTCTCTGTCTTAAAAATAGTTTAGTAGACAAGGAAAGCATCAGCATCCTGATGCATTGATGGATTAATAAATTTTGCTATTTGGCTGTCATTGGATAAGGCATACAAAAGAGTTAACGGACTCGAACAACGTGAAACCGGCAGGGTGCAAAATTCCCACTTAATTTTAAAGAGCCAGGTGTTCACCCATCTTTAATTTCATGCCAAACAATCGATGAGATGGTATTATGCACCATAAATCTTTGGTTCACACTTCCACTTCACATGCTGTTCATTCAGCAAACATACTCTGAGCTGCTCCCTCCCATATTATTTCTTCTCTCCTCTTTTCCTCCTGTCAGTTTTTCTCTTCCTTCTAGAGAACATCATCCCCTTGTGGGAATTCACATAAAATACAATAAAACCTTTTAATCAATAAAGAAAATGTTTCCAGTGCTGTGTATTTATAATCTGTAAATTGATAAACAGGATTTGAGTTGATTTGATAGGTAAGAATTTTGTAACTTATTAATCCTGTGTGCAGATACCCATTTGTCTAAGTTCAATCAGATAGACAAACTACCGTGTGTGCATATGATGTGTGAGTTTTTATGCTCCCTACATGCCTCCCTCCGTCACTTCATTCTTCCTCTCTTTTGCCTCTTTCTCCCTGTTTCTTCTCTTTTCCATGTATGGGCTTCCAAAAAAAATTTACTGTTGCCATCTGTGTTCTCTTTAGTGGCACTGTAGTTCCTGCTTCCATTTCTTGATCTTTGAAGCTGTGCTACCATCAAACAGCTGAGGAGAAATGACTGGCAGCAAATTCTCTTGAGGACCCATTCAGATCAGTTAACTTAGAGAAGACATAAAGCAAAGGACAGAGAGGGAACAGGCAAGAAGATCGGAGACTGGGGGGAGAAAAACGGAAAGAAGCAAGATTGTGGGGAGGAAGAAGGCAGACTTAATTTGATTTTAAAGCTCAAAACCAAGATAGTAGTGGGTTCTCTGGATACCCTAATTGTAGAGGTATACAAAAGGATTTAAATGTATGTTTTATTATAGTAGTAGTAACCATATAGTTAAGGATTCACTGAGTTTTCCACTTAAAACCGAAATCTCTCTTTCTCATCCAGTAGATCTTATTTTAAGAGGATCATTTTAAAAGATCTCATTGTTTCATATGTATCTTTCTTAGAGGAGGATTACACATATTCAAAAATCTCTTTGGCCACTCTAACATCAATGTAATTTTACAAACATGCCTGATTTTACCAAATTGACACCATAGCTCTGCTTCTACACCATAATTAGCAAAACATTTAACTACATACGGAAATCTCAGAGGAGAGGTTTTCAATTTACACATGGAGTGGAATCAGAATACCTAAGAAGTATTGGGGGTGAAAACCATAAGGGAAACTATTAAAGAAACCCTGCACACACTGTCACCAAAGCGTTCCCCTCATTTGCGATTAATCCAAGCCATACACTATCATTCAAATCTATCCTTCTCAAAAATAACCTTAATGGAAACTAAAAACAATGGAAAAGGGTGGCTAGTGTTTTAATGCCTTAACATTTCAGCTGTTAATATAGACATGCCACTTTTGTGGACATAAAAACCATTTTCAGTCAAACTTTTGTTGCTTGCAGGTTAACACTATTGACTAGTGAGCAGATTATGAGGACAGTTAACTAAATTATGTTACTTTACTCAAAAGCACTAAATTGTTGTTGAAAAGCATTTTTATATTTAAAGAGTTTATTAACAAGGCTTTTGTCAATCAGTTAGTTTTGAGTAACAAGTCCTAAGAATTAATTGATTGTTGTTTATCGAGGCTGCCAAAAGAATAGATTGACTATTATAAATATGAGGAGTGAGATAGCGTATCCATAATTCATAGAACATTACTACATAGTCTCAGGGAACAAAAACCTTATTCAGAAGAGATTGGTTTGCACATCCCTACTAATAGATTAGAAGCCATCTTCCATTTTAAAACAAGCAGAGAAGTGCTTGTACATAGCTACATAATAATGAGATCTGTTTTCTGATGTTTTTAAAATATATATTTAAAAGGAATAAAACAAATGCCGACTAATGGACTAAAAACATTATAGTAGTTTATACATTCACCACAAATGAGAGCCTGAGAAATATATAGCTGGTGGTTTGTGAACAATTTCACATCTATATTGCTGGTGCCGTGTGAATAGCTTAGAGCATCAAGTGTAAAGATACAGGAAGTTCTCATTGTGGCAATGCTAATTAGCCATAATTTGTTTTAAGAAGCATTAAGAATGAAATAAGTATTTTGAATTTTTTTATTTCCATTCCTATTGATTTTATAGTATGTGCATAAAAAGTAAATAGTGTCAAATTGTCAAAACAAATTGGGATGTCTTAACCACAATGCATCATAAAAATACCATTACTAATGATTCTTTAAAAAAACCAAATTACATCCTTCGTGCTTATCAATAAAATAGATACTTCAGAAGTCGTAGTTGTCATTTATGCTTACATTCAATATTATAATTTAACATGTGTCAAGGCATTACATTTAAAGTTCATCAAATAATGATTTACCGACTATTTTATTTGGCAAATGAAACAATATTTTCTAGTACATTGATAAATATTTCCTTGATTTATTCTCTCTTCTCTGTACGCTGAGTGAACAATGAAAAGAAAATGTTTCTAATTTATTCTAAACATATGCCAAATGTTGAAAACATTATTTCATAAATATTGTTCAATCATCCGTAATTACAACTTTAATGTTAATTTGAGTTTTACACAGAAGATATTTCATCAAACAAACTTGTGCTAAACAGAAGGATACATCGAATAAGCCTATAACTATAGCCTTACCATTTTCAGATACATAACATCTTGAGTTTTAACCATGAAAAGATTTTTTACAAAAGAGAACATAAAAGCCAAAGATAAGGCATTTGATCCAAACAATTTAAATCAGTTTTCTGAGTTACTTTGTTTCTGAGTCATAGAAACAGAATATTGAGATAAGCATAGGCATCTCAATAAGGATCTGTGAGGGACTGTAGAAACCCACTCTGAGGGCATGTTTACACTAAGAAATTATTTCAAAATAATAACTCCCGAAATAACTATTTTGAAATGGCATGTCCCCACTACAGGGAAGCCTTGAAATTAATCCAAGGCAAGCCGTTTAACGTGGATGTACTACCTCGACTTAGAGCCCCAGGAAGCACTGGGGAGTAATTAGTTTGAATGGCTCTGGGGAGTAGTTATTTTGAAATAGCAGCAGTGGAGTATTTCAAAATAATTTTGAAATAAACATTATTCCTCCTGGAAAGCAGGAATAATTTCAAAATAACCAGCCCCTTATTTGTAGTGTGGACTTTGTAGTGTGGACACTACACTTGTTATTTTGAAATAAAGGGAGTTATTTCAAAATAACTCCCTAGTGTAGACCCTGGCTGGGAGAGCACCTACTGCCCTGAAGGCACACATTTCATTTGGCTTGACCTGCAATACATGCCAAAGAGTGGCCTTCCAGCTATAAGCTGAGAATCAGAAAGTGGTGGAGACTCCCTGTAAGAACTGGGCTGATTCTGAATGAAGAATTTTTTGCCTTGTAGTTATAGAGAAAGTTGTTATAGAGAGAGACCATTTTCCCTTTGATGAGCAGGAAAGACTGGTCATATTTTTCAGAAGTAATAATGTGCCATCACAAATTATACAAGGGGTTACCTTGGCACTCAGCAATTTTTATTACATTCTTTGGACAAAATCTTCTCTCCTCACCTTCTCCAAAAAAAAGGAAGCTAATGGTTATACGTTCTTTTCCCTTCCCTTAAAAGCAATGTTAACATACTTATCCCTCAGTTCCGAGTCACCTCTAATCTTCTTGACTGATCATTTCCTCACTCCCTGGTAATGAGAGAAAGGGGTAAGAAGAGCAAGCAACATCTCAGTATTCACAGCTGTAGCCGTATTCACTTCCCTCCTGAAATAGCGCCCTGGCCTAACTGCCATGAATATGTCTCCTAGACTGGAAGTATCAGTCATGGCCTACTGTTTACAGCTCAATTATATAGTAATTTCTAGATTCTAAAAAGCCTTTTTGAGTAAGGTGGAAGGATGGTGTAAAACTGCTGTGATTTCTAGCTACCAGATTGAAAAAAAATAAATTTATGATTATATGTTGATGAATGAAGATGTTCAGTAATGAACAGTAATGAACCCACTTGGCTACTTTATTGAGCTCAGTTAAAATAGGAAATAATATAACAATCTTATTAGCATTTCACCAAATGATTATTGAAGAAAAAACACTCTCACATGCTACTGTATATAGTTAAATATAAAAGCCACAAAATTGAAGCAATTTTTGAAATTCAAAGTGGCTCATTCTTGTGTGAGCCAATCTTTGCTTTGGCAGACAACAGCCTATGGGGAATAGTCTCAACTGTAGCAGCATAAGACTTAGAGAAAAACAAATAAAGGTTGAAAACTGTGTCTTCACCTTCTAGAGCATTTACTTGAAGCCTGGATCACTTCAGCAAATCAACTTATCTGCCTTCCCTCTAAATCAGTCAAATGGTCTACCAGAGAAGGCTGGGAAGATATTGTGGTGTCATGGTAAAAGTGTTATCTGGGGTTCTCTGAAACCAAAACTCTTGATAACCTTTATTTTAGGTGAGGCAGTGACAGGAAATGAATCAATAGGGATGCGGCCACCTTATAGATGTATGACATATAGGGTACATCTCGACTGTCTAGGGAACACGTTTTTTTTGTGGAAGAGCAAACACGTTCTTTCGGGGAGCCCTCGTTCTACAAGGAATAAGGGCTCCCCCTTGAAAGAGGAGGCTTTTCCGCCATTTGGCCCCCAAAAGAGAAGGCTTTTCCTAGAAGGGGCCATATGGCAGAAAAGCCTCTTCTAGAAAAGCAATTGGAAAAAGCTACGCCAATTGCGGAGCGCAATTGGCGTAGCTTTTTCCAATGAAAGAGTGTAGTCTGTACCTAGCCAAAGTGCTTTTACTTAAAGCTATACTTTATTTAGTCTCAAAATCTTAAACACATCTCCAAGAGATTAGTAATAACATCCCAATCCTCAATAATTACCAAATCTGGAATGGTTTTCATATGATACAGCGTGCGATATCTGATAGCCCGTCTTCTGTCTGCCATTGAGGTGTCCACAAAGTGTTCCAGCTAGCCTAAACTTCTCCCCACTTATTTTCTGTGTTAGTACAATAACATCTCAATTAAAAAAAAACTTGTTAAGCAAGCAATTTCATAGGTGAAGCAAGAGGTGTCCACAGACTGTTAATTAGACAGATGTGTTTTTGCAAAGTTTGCATGCTGGAGAGTCCTGACAAACACATCCCAGATAGGCTTCCTGTTTTCTAAAACCACCTTCCTCAGCAATTTCAATGGGGATTTTATCTGAAAGGAATCAGGAAAAGACTCCTTTCTTGTGGTTGCTTTAAACTCATTCCCTTCCCTTTAGACTTAGTTATGCTAGGGCTGTTGCACAGGCCCACTAAAGACCTCGCAAGTTGTCTGGGTTTGGCAATAATCACAAGAATCAGTATTCCAACTATGTGCAGTAGTCCAGGAAATTTCCTGATCCTCCAAGATCTCCCTGAATGAAGGTCCAGTATTTATAATCCTTGTCATTGAGAGGAGAAAAAATCTTTTATGAGCCTTGAATTTCAAAATAAGGAAGAAATCATTAGAACGAAAATCAGCAGGAAAACTGATGGAAAATGTCCTAAAGTATTTGTAGGTTATTTGCATTATTACCACAGTGATTAACCATATCACCTAATTGATACAGTTGGTTGTAAAAGGGAGTTATCTTCAGTTAATGCAAGTGTATATAAGCATTGTGCAACTGAACATAAGAACGGCCATATTGGGTCAGAACAATAGTCCATCCAGCCCAGTATCCTGTCTGCCGACAGTGACCAATACCAGATGCCTCTAGAGAAACAGAGGCTAGGGACACCATTCCTACCCATCCTGGCTAATAGCCATTGATGGACCTAACCTCTATGAATCTATCTAGCTCTTTTTTGAACCCTATTAAAGTCCTAGCCTTCACCACATCCTCTGGCAAGGAGTTCCAGAGGTTGACTGTGCATTGAGTGAAGAAAAATTTCCTTGTTTGTTTTAAACCTGCTGCCTATTAATTTCATTTGGTGACCCCTAGTTCTTATATTGTGGGAATAAATACATAACTTTTCCTTATTCATTTTTTCCGCACCAGTCATGATTTTATATACCTCTATCAGCCTCCCTTAGTCTCCTCTTTTCTAAGCTGAAAAGTCCACGTCTTTTTAACCTCTCTTCATATGGGACCTGTTCCAAACCCCTAATTATATTTGCTGCCTTTTCTGAACCTTTTCAAACGGCAATATATCTTTTTGAGGAAGAATGGCTCTTGCACAAAAGGGGGGTTTGGGGACAAAAAGGCGCCATCTATACAGCGCTTTTTTGCACAAAAACCTCTTGTGCAAAAAGGAAAGGAAGAGGAAATGCAAATGAGAGTGCAACATATGCAAATGAGTGCTCCATTTGCATTTGCTCTTCTGCAAGAGGATCGTAGTTTAGACGTAGCCTGAAAAACATTTTGGTATTACTTTTTGAGTTTTTGGCTAACTGTTCTTCAAACTCCTTTTTGGCTTTTCTTAATATACTAGCCACTTAGCCCGTCATAAAACGGGATTTCAGGTCTCTCCTCCACGTCGGTCTTCTCTCCTGAGCCTCCGGTCTCTCGCTCCGTCTCTCTCTCTCTCTTTCACCTCCTCCTACTGCCTCCCCCTCTTTCTCTCAGCTCTCCTCTGCCTTCTGCCTCTCTCTCCATCTCTTTCTTTCTCTTCTTCCCCTCCTGCCTCTCACTCTCCCTTTCTCTTCTCCTCCTCCTCCTGCTTCTCACTCTCTCTCTGCTCCGTCTCTCTCTTTCTCTTCTCCCCCTCCTGCCTCTCACTCTCTCTCCGCTCTCCTCTGTCTCCGTCGGGGATGCACGCTCGTCCAGGCCCTGCCCCCTGGGCATGTACGTCACCGCCCCGCCACCCTTCGCCTCCTGCCGTGGCGCTCAGCTGAGTTCTGTGCCGCTCAGCCAGGCCGTCGCGGGGGAGCAAGCAGAGTAAGCGGCCATTTGGGCTTCTCCGCAGCGGCCTGCCTGAGCAGCGCAGAACTCAGCCAAGCACCACGGTGGGAGGCGAAGGGGGGCAGGGCAGTGACGTATAGGGTTGCCAGGTGTCCGGTTTTCTACCAGACAGTCCGGTTTTCGGGCCCTCTGTCCGGTAAAAAAATCAGAAAATACCGGACATATACAATGTCCGGTATTTTCTGGTTCTCCGGCTGGGCGCCAGACGGAAGCCTGGTGGGGGTGGGGGAGTGGCTGGGAGGCGGGGCGCGATCGGCTCTGGGAGCCTCTAGTTGCCTCTGGGAAGCAGGGGAAGCTCTGTCCCTGCTCCTGAGCGCTGTTCCAGCGCATGCTGGAGCCGCAGCCGGACTTGCTTCACTGGGACCATGAGCGGGGTGGGCAGCACCCTGGGATCTGCATGCGCCCGGGTGAGTCCAGCTCCCCGCCGGCCGATTCCCTCTACCTGCCCCCCCAGCCAGTTCCTCCTCCCGATTTCCCATGGCCAGCCTCGCTGCCCCTGACTCCCACCCCCGACCAGCTTTGCTTCCCACCGGCCGCCCCCCCCCCGTTCTCCCCTGGCTAGCTACACTGCCTCTGACCCCCCCCCCAGCTCTGCTTCCTGCCCCCCCCCCCTCCTCCCAGCCAGCCCCGCTCCTCTTACGGCCGGTTCCTCCCCCCTCCCGCCCCGATCAAGTGTGTCCGGTTTTTTTTTTAAACCTACCCTAGTGACATACACGGCCAGGGGGCGGGCCGTGTATGTCATGGCCCCGCCCCTCTTCCCCTCCCACTCCCTGGCCGTGTACATCACCACCCTACCCCCCCCTTCCCCTCCTACCGTGGCGCCTGGCTGAGTTCTGTGCCGCTCAACTAGGCTGCCGCAGGGAAGCAAGCGGCCCAGCTGAGCAGCGCAGAACTCAGCTGAGCGCCACGGTGGGAGGTGAAGGGGGGGCGGGACGGTGACGTACACGGCCAGGCCCCACCCCCTCGCCGTGTACATCACCGCTGCACCCTCTTCCCCTCCCGTCGTGGCGCTTGGCTGAGTTCTGCGCTGCTCAGCTGGGCTGCCACAGGGGAGCAAGCGGCACAAGCGGCCGTTTGGGCCCTGCGCTCCCCATGCAGCACGGGGGAGCTGCATGGGGACCACGGGTTCCAAACGGCCGCTTGCGCCACTTGCTCCCCCGTGGCGGCCCGGCTGAGCAGCGCAGAACTCAGCCGAGCACCACGGCACGAAGCAACAGTGCCCCTCAGAGGCGACTCGTAACGCTACAGTGTTACAGAGTCACAGACATTGGGCTACTATATATATGATTTTTATACTTAATTTGACAAAGTTTATGGTCTTTTCTATTTTCCTCACTAGGATTTTGAACATCTACAGAAGTAACAAACTGTAATCTTGTTTTAAATTAGAATATTTTCATATCACTGTTAATCCATATTTATTTTTTCATAATCACTCAAGTAGAATTGTATTTTGCTAATAGAAGATTCTGCATTGTAATATAGATGCCAGAAAAAAATATGAGTTAATACTGATAGCTGTAGAATGCTAGTGTACAATAATAAATAACCAAAATTCTTTTTCGGTTGTGATAATTTTTGGTTGTTTTTTTGGATTGTTTTCTAAAGATCTTCTGCTAGCATGATTATTGAGTAATGTTTGTAATTTGTGTTTTCAAAGCCAATGAAAAAAATTTTGGAGAACAGTTTCTTCATCTGTTTCTTGAGGAAGGACAACCAATGGTTCGATTCGGGTGTGGCAACTCACAAAATATTCTGGCTGTGTCCGTAAATCAATCTGTTAGTAAAGATGTACTTTCATCAATCACAATAAGGTAAGAACTTGCTATAATATATTGCACTAAAGCAAGACTCAATGCAATTCATCCATTTGCTGTTAAACATAGCAACATATACAGATTCAAGAGAAAGATGCTAAAAATGTATTGAACATAAAGGTGAAACATGATTCTCAGTGGAGCAGAGTGAAGTGTTCTTTTGACACATTTCTTACATAGCCTTAAAAAGTATTTCTTTTTTCAGAATCAGTTGCTGGACAATCAACAAGACATGAAAGGGTTGTGTGTATTTAACATTTGATTAAGATAATCCTATCCCAAGAGCATCATTGGATTCAACATATGTACCTCAAATGCCACAACTGAGCTATTTTCTAATTTTGACTCTTTATTGTCAGTAAAAGAGTCACACTTTGGAAAAACTATGGGTTTGTTGGAAGTATGTTCAGTATCATCTAAATAATCGTGCAAGCAGATTCATCTGTTTATTCCATTGGGTAGTTTATGAACCAAACTGAACTTACTAAGAACCAGACAGTTTTTGCTTACACTTTCTGATTTATCATGTGTGGTGCATTCTTCTTCACCTTTTTCTTGAAGCTGAGCTGTGCTCTGAACAGGCAATGGCCACTACTGTTGTTAAATGAGAGTATTATTGAGATGTCTTGTACAATGCACCACTTCTCAATCAGAATACAGTCAATCTCTTTCTTGTTCTTTGCACTGGGCACAATCCGTGTCCTTCTTAAATCAGGTGTTACCAATGAACATTTATTTCATTTGTGCCAGAGTTGTCCGTCGCTCTCCTTGTGGATTCTGTTCACCAGTACCATATATTCCAATGAACTTTTCACCTTATTTCCTGATGTAAGCAGGGTCTAAATGAACGCTTCCATTATATTGAGCTGGAATGGGAGAGAAACCCTGGGTTTGTCTGTATAAATACAGTTTTCTCCTGCTTTCCTTAGATGTGTTAGATATTCAGTTGATGGAATGGTGTATTGCTCATTGCAATTAATTTGGCTGGTGTGGGGTCACAAATTGTGTTAACGCTAAATGCAGTCATTGTGAAATATGATCACTAATGCTTGCAATTATTATGGGAATAGAGAAAAGACTGTGTTTAACCCATTTCAAAAGGAGAGAGACACTATTGGTGTAAAGAAACTTGAATGGACAGAGACTCCACTGCCAGAGCCCTGTGTAGTTAAGTGTGAGAGGGCAGGATTCTGAATCAGCAGGCTACATGCCCTCCAGAGTGAGCTGTAAGACTGGTTCAACCTGTTTCTCCCCACTGTTTCAATAACAGAGCTACAATAGGCTCCATAAGGAGTCTCTTTCATTATTTTAAATTTACTCCAGTGTGTGCTGAAATTTCTTGTGGCTGCATAGTGCTTTGCGCCAAGAGCTAAAATCACTGGGTTTTGCCCAGAGCCCAATTATTGCCAAGTTACTTCCCTTCCTTTTATTAAAAGTTTCTTTTCTTCATTTAGACTCTTTGTTTGTGAGAGGGGAAGCATTGCCTCTCAGAAGCACCCAGGGATGGTCTGTGAAATTCCCAGGTTCCTGGGTGGGGGCTTGAGCCAGATCTGTCTGTCTGGATGGAGAGGAACCCCTAGATTCTGAATATGGCTCTGGCGGCTGCTGCTTTTACATGGCAGACGGGTTACATCTCTTTCAACTTTGGCATTCAATCTCCCATCGCAATCATGTGATTTTTTTTGAGTCAGGGTTTCCCTGAGGCCCTAATAGAATTCTTCCCCATTCTCATCTTCACTTTTGCTTGTGGGACCATAGGTCTGAGTAAATTTGAGGCTGCTGTTCTTGTTCAGTTGCAGGTATAGCACTCGGATGCATGATGACTTAAACTTACAGGAGATGATTTTTGAAGACTATTTCCTTGTTGATGGTGAAGACGATTCCTCCAGTGGTTCTCATGCCTTTTCCTTTTCCCAACATGATGGTTATTTTATATCCCCACTTCACTTCCATCTCCTTTCCTCATTGTGTTTTGTAGAGACCAATGAAGTCACAGGCTGCCCTTGCCTTCTTCTCCATTAGATGGTTAATAGAACTGTCTCTCATCTGTGTCCTACACTTATAAGTATAAACTCAGAGGCCAGTCCTTTTTCTGGCCCCTGAGATTCTTGGCAACCTCTCATTAACTGAACTCCCCACCACAATCACAGAACAGATCAAGGAGTTGAGGCCCATTTATTCATGTTGTTATAGCTGTTTCTTCATCTACCCACTTGCTATGCTGTCAATGGTGCTTTTACCTCCTCAACTGTGCTAGCATCCAACCTCAAGAAGGACAGTTATCCTCTCCCTGGGGCAGCAGTCTGACACTTCAATAGCATGTTTAAATCTACTGAAGAATGTGCTATACTATCCTTGCTGCCCGACAAACCAGGGTCACCACTGAGCCACGTTGAGGCAGTGAGGTAGGGTTTTGCAGCAGTGGATAATTCTCTTAAAACCATTTCTCAATGTGCAGTGGCAGTCAAAAAAATCTAACAGAATGCTAGGAACCATTAGGACAGAAATTGATAAGAAGACAGAAAATGTTATAATGTCACTATACATACCTTTGGTATGTCTGCATCTTGAATAGTGTATGCTGTTCTGGTCACCTCAGCTCAGAAAAGTTATATTAGAACAGGAAAAAATATAGAGAAGGGCAACAAAAATGATTCAGAGTATACAAAAGTTTCCATGAGAGATTTCAAAGATTGGTACTTTTCAGCTTGGAAAAGAGATGACTAAGAGGGTATATCATAGATGTCTATAAAATCATGACTTGTGTGGGGGAAAGTGATTAAGGAATTGGTATTTATTCTTTCACATAACTCAAGAACCAGACTCCACCCAATACAATAAACAGGCAGCAGGTTTAAAACAAGCAAAAGGAAGTACTTATTCACACAGTGCATAGTCATCCTTTGGAAATCATTGCCAGAGGATGTTGTTCAAAGTGTTAATGGCTACAGTAAAGATTTAGGTAAGTTTATGGAGGATAGATCCAGCAATGGTTATTAGCCAAGAATGCAACCCCATGCTTTGATTGTCCCTAGCCTGTGATTGTTAGTAGCTGGGAGTGGGCAACAAGGGATGGATGACTCGACAATTTCCTGTTCTGTTCATTGCCTCTCACATACTTGGCATACACCAATGGCAGACTACAGGATATTGGGCTAAATAAAGCATTGGTCCCAGTATGGCCAAATTTATGTTCTTATGAGATGGCAAACTCTCTTTCTTTCACTATTTAGAGGTTTCTCTTAAAATTTAGTTGACCATATAAAGCAGGGGTGGAAAAACTTCCTCCTGCCAGCTTGATCTGATCTGGCCCATGACGGCTTACTCTCTTCCCCACGCAGGGACACAAGCCAGCACTAGCACAGGCGGGCCAACACCTGCCAACTCACACTTCTGTGGGAGGGATTCAGTCCTGAGCCTTGTGGGTCTGATTCAGGCAAGCCTGGACTGTCTAGAAGGAAGCAGCTCCTGTGTGCTGCAGGAAAGAGCTCCATGCAGGCACAGCCCCCCCTTTATTCCTATTTGTCAAATCACAGCTAATAGGAGCAGTGGGGGATGGTGCTGGGGAAGGACCTTTCCTGCAGTGCAGAGAGCTATGTGGAGCCATGTACACTCCTCATTTGCACCCCTAGGAGCTGCCCCATGTAAGTATCTGCACCTCCTACTTCCAGACCCCGCACCCACTCCCTGCTCCTGCACCCCCTTCTGCCCAGACCCTGCACCCACCTCGCTGCTCCTGCACCCCTTTCTGCCCAGACCCCACCCCCAGCCTGCTCCTGCACCCTCCCAAACCCCAGACCACACCCTCCTACCCTCAGCCCATTCCTGCACTCTCCCTCCCACCCAGATTCTGTATTCCCCACCTCCACTCTTCTCCTGCACCACTCTTCCAAACCCCACATCCCCAGCTCAGCCTGCTCTCAGTCCCCTTCACTTCCAGACTTTACTCACGTGCCTTCCCTCCAACAAAGAACCCCCCCCCCACCTGCAGCCCACTTCTGCACCATAATTCCGCAGACCCCACACTGCCAAACCGTTCCCACATCTCCCTCCCACTCAGACTCCACACACCCACCCACCACCCTGCTCTTGCCCCCATCCTTCCAAACCAAACACCCCACCCCATCCTGCTGCTGCATCCTTCCTCCTGACCAAATCCTGCACTCCCAGACTCTGCACCCTCACTTTCTGCCAACTGCTGCACCCTACCTCCTGCCCAGATCCCACATCCCCAGCCCAGCCTGCTCTGGCGCAGGCCCCATAACATCTTATTCAGGGCTTACTGGTCTGTAGACAAGTCCTTGGCCCCTGTTCTTAGTAGTTTCCCTCCCTCTAAGATCTACCCTGCTGTGGGCATTCCCTTTGAAAATGTCCTGGGCAACCACATCTCCAATGTAGTAGAATTTCCACAGGAAACTAGGGAGCATCTGCACAGAGGCCCTGAATGTGTATACCAACTCCCAGGCCTCATCTACACTTAGTAAAACTTCACTGATTTTCCCCAGTTAGTTTTACATCTGGGGACCTTCTACATTGGGTTTCACAGTGGGGAGCCATCATCAGTACTATCTTTCCACCTGCTCTTTTACTGATCGATAGTAGAAACGGAAAACTACAATTAGGTCTCCAAAACCTTATAGTGGCCAACTAAATAGCTATGGAGAGATGGAAGGATCTGCTATGTTAGAAAAGGTGTGAGGCTCATCTTGTCTTTGAGGGTACAAGTGAAATTATTTTTCGCTGGTTATTTCTTTTGCTACATCACACAAACTACTTTTAAATCTGATAACTCATTGGCTGGAAATGTGTGAATGTATTTTGTGGGTTTAATATAAATTATAAATGTACAAGAGATTTAAAAGAGAAAGTGCTTCCCTTCTCTCCTTGATCCAGCAGTCATTTTGTAAGTTCTGGGTTTTTAAATCTCAAGCTATTCCTCTTTATACATCGGATACCTAATTGTCTGTACCTTTTTAGCTGAGACAGCAAATATCTCAGATATTTGAGACATTAAACTAGTATACTGATTTCAAAGGTTAATAATAAGTTGGCACTAAATGTGGATAAATTGTACTGGAAAATGTATTCCAGTTATAGTATTCAAATCCCATACTGAAAAATAAGTGTGTTTCCCAGATTCCTGCCATAAAATTAACACGCATATATATTCATAACTTCACTCGACATATTGTTACATTACTTTTTAGTGTAGGCCTGATTTACATATTATTTTGTTATACCAAAAATTTCATCACCTTCTCCTAAAAACTGGCATACTAAATAATGTGTGATTGTGGGTTCTGATTGGCAGGAATTTACATGTATTTGAGTTCATGGGCATGGCCTCCAAAATGACTGGTGATTATTCCTACGAGTCTCTCTAAAATATAGAGGGGACATAGTATATCCTTCATCAAGCAACAATAAAAGAGCTATCCTTCAGCAATCATTCTTAACCTCTGGCAAAGGAAAAAGCAAATCTGACAGTGTAAATGTGGATTCCCTCAGCATTTGGTACCATTTATACGTATGAGATGAGTGTTGATTTTTATTTCTCTTAGAAGATGTTAAGGACAGATAACTCCTATTTTATTTGTGTTATTGTGGAATTCCTGTTTCATCCTGAAAACCAAATGGCCAAGGGGAAAACAGAAACTGGAAAAAAATACTGTATTTGTTTCAGATTCAGGACAGACTAGTCCAGGAAATTCTTCTTCTTAAATTAATTCTAGGCAAGGATACAGGATCAATTTGAACAGATAGGCAGCTGTTGAATGCAACCCGGACTCCATTGGAGTCTGTGACAAAAAGCCCATTGACTTCCAGGGAACCAGGATTTCTTCTTCCATGGCTCCTCCTCTTACCCATTCCCTTTTCTGTGACCCTCTTATTCCTGTTTAGTAAGGTGTAATTTAGGAAACTAGGAATTTAGGAAACCTGCTAATTTCCTCTTAACCTCTGAACTATATCAGAAACAGCCAAATGTCTGCTTTGCTCTCATTAGGCAATGAACTCATCCAAACCTGAGGCATGCATGACTTATCAATTCCTAATACTCTCATATCTGAAGGGACTTAATGGCCTTCTCCTTCCAACATCCGATGAATTTGAAATGAGTTTTAAACGTTGTGTTCTATCCATTTCTTTCCCTTTACTGTCCTTGAGAACTTTATAGAAAGAAAAATCAGAGCTTTTGCAAATGGCGGGGTTGCTTGTTTTGTTTTTATTTTCCAATTTGGGAATAGTTACAGTATTTGAAGTTGCACTGAATTTTTACATTAAAGCAGTGAATAAAATTTTATGTGTAAAAACAAGAGAGTAAAATATTGTTCATAACAGGAGTTGATTACAGAGCATTGACTGCATTTACTCAATTTATATATAACACCTTATTTTTGCACAAAACAAGGTTTTGCTTATCCTCAAAGGTGTCTGGTTAAAGCAGTTTGGAGAAGACTGGCATCCAAACTGTGTCCAGAACCAGTAGGTGAAAGAAATCTGTTTTTAAACTGTATCCTAAATCTTTTTCCCCATTGTCAACATGGCTTTCTCTCTAGTGTAAGCAGAATCTGTCCTAAGTGGGATCTTGTTCCACCAGTCCTCAGTAAGAGTCATATATGAACCAGAAAACCTAATGTTTATGCTTATAATCACTTAAGTAAAGAGACGAGTCACTTGTTTCAGTCTTGTAAGACCTGCATATAAAAACTGTATGTATGTTTATGCGTGGTGCCTGAATCCATGCATGGAAAATACTTGATACTGTGACATAGAGCAGCAAATTCTGAATAATTTATTTGAATTGACTGTTTTTGTTCATAAGTTATACATGGTCAGACTTTTTTATGAATTGATTTTTTTCAAGATTATTCAATAAATGTTTCATATAATGTGAACCTGTCTTATTAGCCTGTGTGGTAGTAGTGAACTCTTTGCCCTTATTTGCTGTTTATTATTCATTGCTACCTTGGTTTCAAACCACAATATGTTAATGTACATTGGGGAATTTTTAGGACACATCGGTAGGGCCCGCTCAGACAATTAGGATACGTCTACACTGAGGAGCTATTTCAGGATACTGGAAGTATCCCGAAATAGGTATTCCAGGTCGGCTTATTCCGACGTTCTAGTAACCCTCGTTTCATGAGGGCTAAGGGGTATTTTGGAATAGCTAGTTATTTCGAAATATACTCAAAATAAGCTATGCAATTTGTGGAGTGTGGAGCTTGGTGGAGAGCTGTTGTGTTGCACCCCAGTTTTCCATGTAATAAGTGCTTGGGCAGGTATGTCAACTATAGATACAAAGTAATGTTTCAGTATCCTGACTGTGTGAATGTAACTAACAAAGAAGAAGGCATGATCAAGTTCCTGGGCTTTTACTTGTCTCAGGTAAGAAGCAGTGGCAGTTTGTCAAGCTGGGGAGCTAAGACATTTTGAAATTTCTTTTTCTTTTCTGGGTTGATTTTTTAAAAATTTAATTTCCTTTCAGGAAGTTGATGGCACATCTCTACTGCATCCCCACAGCTAAGGGTGATACCAGATTCTTGTCTGAACTATTGAAAATAATAGTACCAGGGCTCTAACCAGGCACTTGATGAAAGAATTTTGTATCATACTGATTTTCACCTTATGTAATTGTAGCAATGGCAGCAGACTGGTGTGAGGTTTAATAAACACAGCACCTTTCCCCATAGTGATTTATTGTTGAGGTATGTACAGCAATATTTCATATTTTAATCAAATGAAAATATTTAATGTACTTGTTTCTAATTTTTTTCATCACCACATACCACAATTATCCCCATTAAATTAGTATTTGGATATGGAAGTATACAATCATTCCTGGCTGGGAAGGGCACTGTTGGATACCCATAAAAGAAAAATGTGATGCATAAATTATTCTGTTCATATTGTTTGGCCAGCTTTTGCATAGATCATACAGTTATACAGAAGCAGCAAAAGATTATTTTGTCTGTGTTCCTGTTTCTCAAAGCAGGTGGCACTTTTTAAACTATGCAAGATCTAAGTACATTGTTATACCTCTCTACAGAGAGCTTGGCAAGTCTTATATCATGATGAAGCCAAACTGCATGATTCCATTGCCAGTTTCTATGGTACCTGGCTACTCATTTCCACTTGGTGCTTCTTCCACAGAAAAGACACTGTCTGAAAATAGACTTTAGTTTTTAATGGTATGCACTTCCAAAGGACTAAACTGATTATAAAGAACACACACAAATCCTGAGTGCATACACAGATCTGTTGACTTGGATTACATCCTAATCTTCAACTGCTTCTTTCTAATATTCCATAAAGATATAATTTCTCATTAAATTAAGTTATGTTTCTGTCATCGTTTTATAAGAACATATAGAATGACTACCACTATGATATTTAAGCAGATTACAACAAGTTTTAAATTAAATCATTAATATGTCAAATAAGTTCACAAAAATGTTGCTGTTTCTGCTATGTTTTCATTCTCCCTAGTTAGCTAGGAATCCAGGATTTCATCTTTTAATAAAATGTAAAGAACTGTGTCCTCCAGTTCTTACTAAATGTGGCATGGCTTCATAACTAAGTGTAATTATCAGGCAAGAAATTCCATGAGATAGACCTTTTGCTAACCTTTACTTAATCTACACATCTCCTCTCTTCTATTTTTCACAGATCATCCATAGACCAATAGGACATATGACAGTAATTTAAAGGGAATGGTTGTTCAGGAGTCATTACATGGTAGTTGTGTAGCATTGCATGATAATACTGAGAATATTTGCCAATGAAATATGTTGATCATGTAAACCATAAACTAGTCTCATCAAGTTCCTTCTCAAATGACATGAAAAGAAAAGCAACTTAGAGTGACTTTTTTTATTATAGTGTGGCTGAATTTTGTGAAGTATTTTTTAATAATGGTCATACTGGGTCAGCCAATGGTCCATCTAGCCCAACTATCCTGTCTTCTGGACAATAGCAGGTACTTCAGAGGAAATGAACAGAATAGGCAATCATTGAGTGATCCATCCCCTATATTCAATGCCCAGCTTCTGGCAATCAGAAGCTAGGGACACCCGGATCATCAGGTTGCATCCCTGACCATTTGGTTAGCAGCTATTGATAGACCTATCGTCCAGGAACTTACCTAGTTCTTTTTGAACACTGCTATAGTTTTGGCCTTCACACAGAGAACTATTCACAATGACTCTTGATCTCATTCTTGAGTGGTAATAGGTTTTCCAATTTGCATTATGATGCATTTATATGGAAATTATAACACTAAATGTCATCTGCCATTTTGTTGCCCAGTTACCCAGTTTTATTAAATCTTTTAAAGTCTTCGCAGTCTTCTTTGCATTTAACACTGATATCCATCTGAGTAAAGTCATGCAATTTTGCTACATGGTTTAAAAAAACAGTCATCTTTACAACAGTGATATTGCAAAATTACTTTGAATAATATTCAAGAAAAGTAACTAAGACTGAGGGCCACCTGCTGCTTTCAGTCTCTGCACATGACTTCAAATGACATTCTTTTTAATTTCTGCTTTAAACCCAGGGTCTAAATCTGGTAGAATAATCTACGAGGGTTTTTATTTAATTCATTCTCTTCCTTCTCTCTGGCTTCTTACTCACAGGTCACCATGTATTTCCGATGGCAGATATTGATGATGTGGGAGCATGGGGAAAGGATTGTTAAAATGTTGACAGAAGAAGTCCTGCTACAGATCTGACTGACTGTAATGTAAAGAGTTTTTGCCATACTTGTGCAGGAAGGGTTCTTTTCTTTCATTATAGTGCTGTTCAGCAGAATTTTTCTTTTGGGTAATGAACATGTAGATTTATCTAATATAGATCTGAGAGAGAGAGATTGATTGACCAAAAAGGAGAAGCTGAGGGATTTGGGCTTTGAGGTGGGATTTGGTAGCAGCCTTCAACTTCCTGAAGGGAGGCTCCAAAGGGGAAAGAGAGAGGCTGTTCTCAGTAGTGATAGATGGCAGAACAAGGAGCAATGGTCTCAAGTTACAGTGGGGGAAGTCTAGGTTGGATATGAGGAAAAACTCTTTCAGTGGGAGGGTGGTGAAGTACTGGAATGGATTTGCTAGAGAAGTGGTGGAATCCCCATCCCTAGTGGTTTTAAACTCCTGGCTTGACAATCATCCTGGCTGGGATGCTTTAGTTAGGGTTGGTCCTGCTTTGGGTAGGTGGATGGACTCAATGACCTCCTGAGGTCTCTTCCAGCCCAAGGAATCTATGATTCTATGATTGACTGATTAGTGTATCTATCTGTGAGTCCATCTGTCTGTCTATGAGTCTGTTTGTTCAAGAACTCCTTCTAACCCATATCAACTTGGACCATCAAGTTTGGTATGCAACTTCCTCTTATCCTAACTTTAAGAAAAATCAGGGCTTGGTTGTGCCACAAAAATGGGATATGACTGAAAACTTGGCTGCACCTAGTGTGCCTGTGCACTTCCACTCCCTGGGCCAGGCCTTGGGAAGGCTATTGAGACTGGCCAACCTGTGTGACTCCCCCACTTTGCCTCTTGGGCTGAGCCTGGGGAGTGCCAGCTGGAGGCCTCCACTCCTCCCCCTGCTGCTCCCAGGGCCAGTCTCCCACCTTAGCTGGGTAGGCAATGCTCAGTAAGTCTTCTAGTATTTGTATAGACATGTGATGGTGTCGGCACCCATCTCTCGTGAGTGACCCTCCCTTTTTAGCTGATATGAGCCCACAATCACTCAGTTTGAAATGGGGCAGCACCCACCTCTTGGGAGCACTGTTTCCATTTGAGTGTAAGCCTGCTTTTCTTTCCATTCTTACAGTGGGGTGGCATCCAACTCCCACAAGCATCTCCCTGTCAGATGGTTCTTTTGGCTGGCTTTCAGTGACTCAGCACTCTGGGAAAGTTACACACACTGTCCACCCTTCTGGGGTATGTTGACTATAGTTTGAGCTCATGGCTCTGGTATGGGGCCATAGCATCAAAGCTTATTTCCTGCAGACACTGCCTTCTTTAAGAGTACAGCAGGAGCTGAGCTCAGTACTCTCAGCTGGTGTTCTTTTGGCAGCCCTCTCTGGGCTTAGTTTTCAATCAGACTAACAGGGCTCATCACAGTACCCTCACCTGGTCTGGCTTGGTTCTGGGCACAGTCACCTGGGTTCAACCTGCCCCTAGGGACCTATCCATGGTTCTGCTGCTCTTCCAGTGAGCCAGCCACTGGTCTTCAGCAGCCTTCCCTGGGCTCAGTCCTGCCTACAGTAAACTGCCTGCAGTCCTGCTGCTCTTCTAGATAGGCAAGCACCCAGGCTTCCTTCTTTAAGCTCCAGGCAGCAACTAACTGTTCTGCTTTTGCTACTCCTTTTTATAGGTCCTTCTTTTTCCTGATTGGCTGTTCCCCTGAAGTTATACTACATTGCCTGAAGGACTTCTCCCTTGCTCATTTCTGGGGTGGAGTGAGGCAAGGCTGCAAAGCCTCCAGCAGATGCCGTCTGGACCTAGCTCCAACACAATAACCCAATACCATAGTATCCCAGTATTTTATAATATTTAATGTATTTAATCATACAACATCCCTGTGAGACAGGGAATTACTAGTATCTGCATTTTGAGGATAAAAATTTGGTTCCACAGGGGTCTGGTTTGGGACCAGTTATGTTCAGTATCTTTATCAACGATTTAGATGATGGCATAGAAGTACATTTATTAAGTTTGCAGATGACAGCAAGCTGGGCAGGGTTGCAACTGCTTTGGAGGATAGGGTCATAATTCAAAATGATCTGGACAAACTGGAGAAATGATCAGAGATCAACAGGATGAAGTTTAATAAGGACAAATGCAAAGTACTCCACTTGGGAAGGAACAATCAGTTTCACACATACAGAATGGGAAGCAACTGTCTCGGAAGGAGTACTACAGGAAGAGTTCTAGGGGTCACAGTGAACCACAAGCTAAATATGAATCAACAGTGTGATACTGTGGCAAAAAAAGCAAACATGATTCTGGGATGCATGAACAGGAATGTTGTGAGCAAGACAAAAGAAATCATTCTTCTGCTCTACTCTGCACTGAGTAGGTCTCAGTTGAAGTATTGTGTCCAGTTTTAGGCTCCACATTTCAAGAAAGTTGTGGAGAAATTGGAGAAGGTCCAGAGAAAGGCAAAAAAATGATTAAAGGTCTAGAAAACACATAACCCATGAGGGAAGACTGAAAAAATTAGGCTTGTTCCGTTTAGAAAAGAGAAGACTGAGCGGGGACATGATAGCAGTTTCCAAGTATCTAAAAGGGTGTTACAAAGAGAAGGGAGAAAAATTGTTCTCCTTGGCCTCTGAGGATAGGACAAGAAGCAGCGGGCTTAAATTGCAGCAAGGGAGGTTTATGTTGGACATTAAGAAAAACTTCCTCACAGTCAGAGTGGTTAAACACTGGAATAAATTGCCTGGGGAGTTTGTGGAATCTCTATCATTGGAGATATTTAAGAGGAGGTTGGATAGACATCTATCAGGGATGATCTAGACCAGGGGTGGGCAAAAGGGCCTCCGTGGGCTGGATCCAGCCTGCAGGGCAGGGGCAGAGTGGAGAAGGCTTCGGGCGCTACCTCGCCCCAGGCCTTAATTGGCAGGGGGGAAGCACGCAAAGCCTCCTCCTGCCGTGCAAGCAGCATGTGGTGCTTGGAAGTGCCGTGCGCTGCTTGCAGGGGGGAGGAGAGCAGAGGAGGCTTCGCACGCTCCCCTGTCCCAGGCCAATCAGGGCCTGGGGGCGGGGGAGCTGTGTGAATCTTCCTTTGCCATGCCATGGCCCTGTGAGTAGCCCGCGGCGCTTCCAAGTACTGTGTGCTCCTCGCAGTGCAGGAGGAGGCTTCGGGCACTTCCCTGCCCCCAGGCCCTGATTGGCCTGAGAGTGGGGGAGCATGCCAAGCCTCTTCCAGGGCATGGGTTCCTAGTGAGAAGGGGGGGCAAAGGGGCTCCCCCACCCCCAGAGCAATCATGGTCTGGGGGTGGGGGTGGCCCCGCCCCTTCCAGGATGGCCTGGAGCTACTTCAAAAATTTTGAAGTAGCCCCTGGGCAAAAATTATTGCCCACCCCTGATCTAGACGGTGCTTGATCCTGCCATGAGGGCAGGGGACTGGACTTGATTATCTCTTGAGATCCCTTCCAGTTCTACTGTTCTATGATTCCATGATTCTTTGAATGATTTATGCAAAGTCACACAGGAGATCTATGGTACAGCAGACAATTGAACTCAAAGCTTCCAAGTCTTTGGCTAACTCTCTAATGACTGGATCATCCTTTCTTTCTTTAGCATTCCAGCTTCATTACATACAGTGACAGATGGATGTTCTTATTCTTGGGAATTTTCAAAATATATATAGTAGCCCAATGTCTGAGAGTCTGTAACGTAGAAATGCTAGCTGTTCCCTCTGGGCGGCGCTGTTGCCTAAAATGCTGGCTGTTCCCTCTGGGCAGCGCTGTTGCTAAAATGCTGGCTGTTCCCTCTGGGCAGCGCTGTTGCTAAAATGCTGGCTGTTCCCTCTGGGCGGCGCTGTTGCTGAAATGCTGGCTGTTCCCTCTGGGCGGCCCGTGCTGCATGGGGAGTGCGGGGCCCAAATGGCTGCTTGCACTGCTTGCTCCCCTGCAGCGGCCCGGCTGAGTGGCGCAGGAGTCAGCCGCGCACCACGGCGGGAGGGGAAGGGGTGCGGGGCAGTGACGTACATGGCCAGGGGGCAGGGCCTGGCCATTTACGTCGCCGCCCCGCCCCCCTTCGCCTCCCGCCGCGGCGCTTGGCTGACTTCTGCGCCGCTCAGCCCGGCCGCCGCGGGGGAGCAAGCAGAGCAAGTGGCCATTTGGGCTCCCCCGCGACGGCCTGGCTGAGCGGCGCAGAAGTCAGCTGAGCGCCATAGCAGGAGGCGAAGGGGGGCGGGGCGGTGACGTGCAGCGCGACAGCGGCTCCAGGCCCCGCCCCCGGGCTGTGAACGTCTCCGCCCCACCCCCCTTCGCCTCCCGCTGTGGTGCTTGACTGACTTCTGCGTCACTCAGCCTGGCCGCCACATGGGAGCAAGTGGTGCAAGCGACCGTTTGGGCTCCGCGGTCCCCCGATTTAGAGGCCGGAGGGGGAGGAAAAGAGAAAGAGAGACAGAAGGAGAGGCAGGAGGTGGAGGAGAGCTGAGAGAGAGAGAGAGGGGGAGGCAGTAGGAGGAGAGAGAGAGAGAGACGGAGCGAGAGACCGGAGGCTCAGGAGAGAAGGCCGACGTGGAGGAGAGACCTGAAAATCCCGTCTTATGACGGGCTAATTGGCTAGTCATATATATAGTAGCCCAATGACTGAGAGTCTGTAACGCTGAAATGCTGGCTGTTCCCTCTGGGCGGCGCTGTTGCTGAAATGCTGGCTGTTCCCTCTGAGCAGCCCGTGCTGCATGGGGAGTGCGGGGCCCAAATGGTCGCTTGCTCCCCTGTGGCGGCCTGGCTGAGTGGCGCAGAAGTCAGCCAAGTGCCACGGCAGGAGGGGGAGGGGGGCGGGGCAGTGATGTGCGGCGTGACAGCGGCTCCAGGCCCCGCCCCCTGGCCGTGAATGTCACTGCCCCGCCCCCCTTTGCCTCCCGCCGTGGTGCTTGGCTGACTTCTGCGCCGCTCAGCCAGGCCGCCGCGTGATAGCAAGTGGCACAAGCGGCCATTTGGGCTCCACTCTCCCCATGCAGCATGGGCAGTGCGGAGCCCAAAAGGCCATTTGGGCTCCGCGATCCCCCGAGTGAGAGGCAGGAGGGGGAGGAGAAGAGAAAGAGAGAGACAGAGAGCGAGGCAAGAGGTGGAGGAGAGCTGAGAGAGAGAGGGGAGAGGCAGTAGGAGGAGGAGAGAGAGAGAGAGAGATGGAGCAAGAGACGGAGCAAGAGACCAGAGGCTCAGGTGAGAAGACCGACGTGGAGGAGAGACCTGAAAATCCCGTCTTATGACGGGCTAATTGGCTAGTTGTAAATAAGAGAACTGATTCCCAATCTAAGCAGTATCCTCTGGCATAACAACCCTGTCTGCAGAAGACAAATGTAGGCCCTTTACAGTTTGAGTTTGAGCCATTTGCTGAGGTTCTGGAGATGTTGGTGAATGTATGGAATGTTTGCTAAATGAGATCCATTTCCTTTGAATTTGTGAAGGTCAATGGTGAACTGAAAGTGCTATTATCAAAACTGATAATTGATATCTCATTGAAAGAGGAAAAAAAGTTGAGTTGCTCTTAAAGAAGCAACCATTGAACCCTTGTTTAAAGAAACCACCTCTTGGCACCAGCAGTTTCTCTAATTGCCTCACATCTTTCTTTTGAAGAGCAGATTTTTGGGACTGTAATGAGGCAACACGAGCAATATCAGGTGCCCAAATAATATATTATAACACACATAGAAAAGAAATTGCACTGCTTGTCTTGTTGGCTGATCTCTTCCTGATCATGAGTGAAAATCTGATGTCACATTGTGATTCTTCTCCTCAGCTGCCTTGGAGCCACTGATCATGAATGCTTTTTTATATGTCTTTGATCCCCAGCAAAGGAAATAATCTTAGTATTATTCCATCCCTTTTCTTTTTGGAGATTGCAGAGACTGTTATACTCCTCTGACCCAGAGCTTGTCTTAAACAGCATCCCTCTTTTGTTCAACAAACACATACGTCATTTAGGAAGATTAATGAATAAGTATGGGCTATTCCATCTTCAATATTCTGCTGACTCCCAATTCTATATCTCCTTATTATCTGATGTGGTAGGCATCTTATTCTGTATTTGATATAGATTTGAGCATTGCAAAAACGTGACTGGTTAAGATATCTCTCGGATAAGTATTAGATCATGCTTTTTGTGTGTGAGAAACCACAATAAAGAAACAGCAGTTATTTTCAGTATGGAGTTTATTAAAAGTCTGTTCTGTAACCTGCACAAGCTACTGGTTGATTTATAGGAGGAGTCTGAGGTGCGGGTTTTGTTCTTTAAAAGCCCTTGGTGGTTTGAATGCTATCTTGTTTCTGACACTGTATAGTAATTCAGCAGTTTTCATCAGCTGATGCACTTGGACTAACAGAAATTGATCAAAATAGAAAGAGGCTGATAGCAGGGCATTCTCAGTTCAGTGGTCCTTGATTTTTACATCTGCTCCCATCCCTTGATTTACCAGAACCTGGATTTAGAGATCTTAAGATTGTGCTGCAATGATTATCCATTTTAAAAGGTAAATAACAGGCACTTGAACTTCCAGGAGAAGATGCCATAGAAATTTAAATAATGGAAGCTTCTTGTCATCACAGCTGAGAAGAAAAGGGAGCTGCAATATGAATAAAAAAGGATTCCTTCTGACTGTTCCTCTGATTCTGTGTGTTACAGGGCAGCCCTACATGTATTTACATTGCTCACACACAATATATCCCAGTTGCCAATTCCCAGAAACATGTGTTCATTGAAATAAAATTACTCAACTGTTATAGAGAAAAAGGAAAATACAAGATTTGTCTAAGTCTTGTTATGGTGATTTAGAACATACGAATGGCTATACTGAGTCAAGCTAAAGGTACATCTAGTCCAGTGTCCTTTCTTCCAACAGTGGCCAATGCCAACTGCCCCAATAGGAATGAACACAACAGATAATCATCAAGTGATCCTGCCCATTCCCAGCTTCTGGCAAATGAAGGCTAGGGACAGCATCCCTGCTCCTTCCTGCATGAATTTATTTAGTTCTTTTTTTAAACCATGTTATAGTCTTGGAGTTAACAGCATTCTCTTTCAAAGTGTTCCATGGGTTTACTGTAGGTTGGTTACTTCCTTTTGGGGTGGGGTGTTTTTTTTGTTTTTTTTAAACCGGCTCCCTGCTAATTCCATTTGGTGATCCCTAATTCTTGTGATATGAAAAGGAGTAAATAACACTTCCTTATTTATTTTGTCCATACCAGTCATGATTTTACAGATTTCTGTCATATCCCCCCTTAGCTGTCTCGTCTCCAAACTGAAAAATTCCAGTTTTATTCATTTCTCCTCAGAGGAAATCTGTTCCATACCCCTAATCATTTTTGGTAAACTTTTCTGTGCCCTTTTCAATTCCAGTGTAGCTTTTTGAGATGGGGTGACCAGATCTGCACACAGCATTCAAGATGAGAGCGTACCATGGATTTATATAGAGGCAATATGATGTTTTCTGTCTGATTATCTATATCTTTCCTAATGATTTCCAACATTCTGGTTTTTTAAACTGGTGCTGCATATTGAGTCGATGTTTTCAGAGAACTATCCACAATAATTCTAAGATCTCTTTCTTGAGTGATAACAGCTAAATTCAATCATGTAATTGTATATGTATAGTCTGAATTATGTTTTCCAATGCGCATTACTTTGCATTTATCAACATTAAATTTCATATGCCATTTTGTTGCCCAGTCACCCAGTTTTGGTAGATCCCTTCTTAACTCTTCACAGTCTGTGCTGGACTTAAATACATTGAGTAGTTTTCAATCACTAGCCAATGTTGCCACCTCACAGTTAACCACTTTTTCTAGATCATTTAGTTTCTACACAATGACCTTATTGTCCTAGAGTGCTCTTTTCTTGTGAATTTTACTTATCTGAGTGCCTGTTTTAGGAGCTGGTTGGAAATGGTTGAGTGTCTTTAAGATTTTCCTCTTCAAAGGTTTCCTAGTTGGGATTTGCTTTAATCAGACACTGGTTACTGGGTTCAGTATGGGGTAATTAGGTGAAATTCTTTGGCCTGTGTTATACAGGAGATCAGTCTAGATGTTCTAATGGTCCCTTTTGGTCTTAAAATGCATAAATGAGACACCTGTTCAAGGAATGGTGAAAGCGCTGATTAGCGTTCACGAGTGGTGGATTGGAAAGCAGTTGTTTTAGTGGGTGGAATTTTTTAATATGTATTTATTAAATTATATTTCTTGAAACATTTGTACAAGGGACAAGTGCTTATGGATTTTTTTACCTAACTCCCAATTTAATTCATTTTGCTGTCATCAATCCAATTAAATTACAGCAGTCCATGTAAGGATTTACAGTGTGCTGTAAAAGTTTTTTAAAAGTTTGTGCAGATTCAAATCCTGGTTTTAATGGATGTCCCTAAAGGCCAAGCATGTTTGTTTTAAATTTAACTAACTAAATGTTTCAGATACATATTTTAATATTTTTATGAAACTTCTTATTGTGACTAATCTGAATTCATGGTTTTAATTTGAGACTAGAAAAACTTCACATAGATGTGGTGCTATAGCACATTCATGTGTGTATTAGGGATGTTAGCATGTAGTTGTTTACACAATTAACTGATAAATCTGGGTTATTCCTAACAACTACACGCACACACACACACACCCCTTGCTGCCTCTGTATCAGACAGCAAATGGGGGGAGGTGGGAGTCAGTGCCTTTAAAAGCTGGCTCCCCACAAGCACCAGCCCCTGTAGAGACACCTGCCCCCACCCAGTGCTGCTGCCTCTGATACTGAGGCAGCAGCATGGGGGGGAGTGCAAGTGGGAGTTGGTACATGCGGAAAGCCAACTTTCAAGCCAGCTCCCTGTGCATACTGGCTCAGCTCCTGTGGAGCCATCTGCTCATCCCCCAAGCTGCTGCCTCTGATAGAGAGGCAGCAATGCAAAGGGTGGGGAGAGGCAGGCAGGAGCCAGTACACATGGGAAGCAGCTTTTAAGCCAGCTCCACATGCATATCAGCTCCCACGGAGCTGCCTGATCCAGGTGCTGCTTCCTCTTCATTGGAGACAGAGGGGGGGCAGACGGGAGCCTGTGCTCGTGGGGAGCCAGCCTGCCCCCCATGTAAATGTGTAACTGCTAAAAATTCAAGCAATTACATGTTTACACACATGCGCATTAGTTAGCATCCCTAGTGTATGTACTGTTAAATGTGTGTAAATTTGTACATCGCAAGGACCCTACTATTTTAGAGGTCACAATAAATTTTGACTTAAATTTGGCATCACTTTTTCAAGACGAACTAGCCTGGCACATGTCAAAAACTGTTTTATAAAATAATATTCAATATTCACTAAATGGAAACTCCATGGAAGAACAAATTAAATAATCATTATAGAAACATACTTTATTTTATACATAAATATCTAGATTTTATCACATATGATCATTATAAGATGTCTTTTTAGGATGATATGTTAAGTTTCTCCTCTTTCTTATTGCATTGTAAAGTTCCTGCAGCTGACTGAATATTGGTGAGACCTTTGTTTTAACAGAGTTTACATAATTGGTTAAATAATCATGGAAACCCAGGAATTATGTTATGGCACTAAGTTTATTTACAGAAGACTAAAGTCTCGGTTCTCAGCCTAAGTTACAGTGAAACAAAAGACTGTCTGGCTCAGGATAAAGGTGTGCATGGATAATGGTGTTCCCATCTTGGTTTAGGCAAGTTGTAAATTTTCAGCAACTTTTTAGCAGCATTTTGAAAGCAATGATAGTTTCTGTCCAGTTTCTAAAAGCAGGTATCTACATCATAAAATAATCTCCATATTTGCCACTGAGAATGTAGGGAGTTTGCACTGTAACTGCCCAGGATATGTTTGTTCTGTGTACTAAGTACTTCAGTCGTAGCATTTTTTCCAAGACTTAAAAAGTTTAAACAGTATGGTATCTAGGATGCTACACATAACTTCCAATAGAATCCATTAAAATGGACCCTTATCGATGAAACATTAGCTTGAGGCATCTAGCGGAGCATCACTCAGCTAGCATTGAGGAATGCATTCCTATTAAAGCACATTCAAAGGCTTTGTGATTTCCCATTCTTTCTCAGTTACATCTACATTTTCCACTCTGAAGATAACATTCAGTATACTTGAAAATGTACCATGTCACCTTTCTAAACAAACACTGCATTCACACAACAATCTTCAGCTTCTCAGACATGATCTATCACAATCAAACAAACAACTATGCAAGCTCATTAGCCAGCTCCTTGACAAGCAGATGTTTGAATTATCATATCCTTCATGCCTGGCATAGGCTTGGTTTGTTCCATCTAGATGACCTTACAATTACACCATGAGAATGCCTAATCAGCTTTTTTCAATGAATCTGCTTATACTCTTCTGTGTTTGTGCCATAACTGTGGTTATGCCCAGCATGAATGCCTCATACCTTACAGAATAACTGAAGAGCTGATTGATTTTGATGATTTTTCTCTGTGGGATATGTGAACGCTAGTAGACTAGTTGTATTAGATTTTCATTATTCTTTGTTTTATTGCTGACAGTCTATTATACTATTTGCTTTGGCTAGTAAAATTGAAGATGTGTCCCCCCTAAGGAAAACAGATTCCTAAAGTTCTGGGCATAATGAGGTGAAATAGAGGATCAAAATGTATCTGGAATGTCTTGTAATTGATTTGATTCTTACAGTCTTAACCTCATTCATTTTCATTGTATTATCTATTGAGCAGAACTGTTTAATTTCAGATACTCTTTTATAGTTTTATTTTTATATTCTGCATCCGTAGCTGGATGCAGAGTCATTTTCATACAAAATAATTCAGTATTACTGACAGATCTTAAATGTTTATGGCAAATTGTTTCATCTACCCACCTTGTTTCTCTAATACTCTGGGACCAACACAGCTACAACAACAATACAAAGAATTATCTTCTTAAGGCAGATACCCAGAATATAAGGCTAATTCAGGGGTGTCCAGTAGCTTAGGTGGGAGAGGACTTTGCCTTCCCAAACCACCAGGCATGCCCCCCCATACGCACACTCCTCCCCCAGAACACCTGTTCTGGGGTTGGAATGTTGCTGCCCCCAGCACCCACCCTCCCTGTGCTCTGGGGTGGGAAGGCTGGAGCCATATGGCCTCCCTCCTCCCTTCCCAGTGCTCCAGGGCTGTGGAGGCTGGGGCCACACCACATGCCCTCCGCCCGCCCTGGTGCTCCACATGCCCACCCTCTCCTCTCCCTCTCCCCTCCCCATGGTTGGGGGGTGCACACAGTGTGCTGCCTCACCTCCCCATGGAGGACGGGGAGGGGACAGGTCCTCAGCTGAAAGGGCAGGGCTAGAGGTGGGCCTGGAGGCTTGCCTCCCCCAGCCCTATCTTTACCAATCACCCATGGGCTAGCTACTATACTGTCAGAAAGCTTTTGTCTTCCCTTCATTCTGGAATATCATTCTACCTTTTTCTCATCACAAAGGCATTTCCCTTAAAATGATTTTTACCCTGTTTCCTTTCTTTCAAGCCATGAGACAGTTGTCAATGTGCTTCAACTAATGGACCAAAAGGGAAGTCTAGATTATAGCCCATCAGGGTAATCTGATTGTCAACCATGAAACTTTTTGCTGACATTGACCATCCACAGACATTGCCACCTGCATTTCCCAGTGGCCATGGGTCACCATTTTGAACCAATAAGAACTGTAGGAAGTGGCAACCAGCATGCCCTTTCGCATGCAGGTACCATCCCAGCTGCTCCCATTGGCTGGGAATAGGAGCTGGGGCCAGGGGAAGGGCAGTGCCTGAAGATGGTCAACATCAGCCAAATTGTCTTACAGACAACAATCAGAGAAATTGACAGGAGACAGGAGGATTCAAACAGATTCATTCTGTCATTGATACACACACATTTCCATCAAAACTAAAAGGAAATTGGCATAAATGAATAAGACCCAATTAAGGCTGACTGACATTGAAGTATTTTAAATAATGAAAGTTCCTGTGAGCTAACAGGAAACTTTTCCATGGTCTACACTGTAAATATTGCTACCTCACTTGATGATGACCTGTTCTGTTTTTTTCTCATGAGGGCACCTGGCATTGGCCATTGTCAGCAGACAGGCTAGATGGACTTTTGGTCTGACTCAGCATGGCCGTTCTTATGTTCCTATATTCTCTGTTTTTGATCTTTCTTCCATCAAAACTTCCATTGACTTAAGTTGGCAAGAGTATCAGGTTTTTTGTATGTAGGCAGCATATGAACTACCTAGCCAACAAGCCTCTTCAGATTCTACTGTCTAAAGTGTCTTTTTTATCTTAGGTTAATTACTGTTCATAAAGAGCTCCCAAGTCCACTTTCTTCTTATTGTCCTTTTCAGACTAGATCAATTTGCACCCATATATCTATATAATTAACCATACTAAAATAATCATTCTTGTTTTTATATAATTACAAATATTTCTGGATTGTCCTTTTAATTATTTTATTGTTTTCCCCAGCAACTCATAGTATATTTGAAAATAGGAATATAACTTATGCCTACATCTGTAGAATAATTTAGATTATACGAATATGTTGTGTTCTTAGGCTCTATTTTGGCCCTATTTTACATTTCAAATTCTCCAACCACAGAGCTGAATTTTCAAATGTAAGATATTTACATTTACAACTGGTTTTATTTTTCTTGTGGAAGGAAAAAAAATCCTTTTATTGCAACTGTTTTTTTCTGCTCTTTTTTCTCATGGGTTTACTCTATTTTATGGTTATGCTGCGTGTCTGATTTTTCTGGTTATTACTTATTGCTATTATATTTTTAATTTGATTAAGCACAGATTTGTTCTTCACATGCTCTCAGTTTTGTTCTTCTTTTCTTTTTTGATTTTTTTCTAATCAGGATTCTGAACAAACACTATACATCAGCACACTTTTTGATGACAGTAACTTACATTTATATTGCACCTTTCTTCCAGAGGGAAGGTGAAAAAGCATCAACAGTTCAATAATGCAAAACAACATAACACAGCACTTTTGGGCACCTCCTGAGAGGTACCACACATCCTGAATGCCTATTAAAGACAGAAGGATTGAGAGCAACTTGCACGTCACGAGATTGTGCCCTATAACATATTCTACAAAAGAATACCATTCTATACTTAGACTACATAGGCAATGTAAGACAGACTGAGTAGTTTGGAGCTGGACAAAAGATACTAGGGATAATATTTCTACTATTGATAAAAGCCCTGTGTGAACTTTAATGATTTTTATTCATTAATAGTAAATCCTTGTACATAGAATAACATCACCTCAAAGCTCTTCTCAGACACAGTGAATTAATCATTACACACAGTGTCTTTAAGATAGGTATTACCCTAATTTTACAGAAAAAAATCTGAGGGTACGTCTAGACTACAAGTCTCTTTTGAAAGAGGCGTTTTTGAAAGAGCTCTTTCGAAAAAGCCTCTTTCTAAAGAGATTGTCTAGACAGCCACAAGATTTCAAAAAAGCGATTCGCTTTTTCAGAAGAGAGCACCTAGGCAATCTGGACACTCTCTTTCAAAAAAGCCCTGTTTGCATTCAAGAACGCCTTTTTTTGAAAGAGCTCTTTTGAAAAAAGGTGTTCTTCCTCGTAAAAGCTGTTGAAAAAACCGCCGTGTTCTTTTGATTTAATTTCGAAGGAACGCGATGGCAGTCTAGACTCAAGTGAAATTTTTTTGAAAAAAGGCCACTTTTTTTGAATAAACTGTGTAGTCTAGACATAGCCCTGAGACAGAGTTTGCTTAAGTCCACAAGAACACTACGGCAAAGGCAAGGATAGAGCTCTCATTTCCTGTCTTTCAGTCTTTTGCTGGTGGTCAGCACCTTTTTTAACTGAGGGTGCCTGCTCCAGGAAAATGCAACCTAACACTTTGGGAACATTCACTGTGTGCTGACTCAAAGAATAGTGTTACATCACTTCCTAGCACACTTATCTATGGTCTCCAGCCAAGGACCTAACAGGTCTTAAGTTTATTTTGATATTTTTTTGTTCTCACCTTCCAAGATGATATGCTGCTGATAGTTTTGTTCTTCTTCTAAAATAAAGCTGCCTACAGCTTTTTCCCTATTTTATCCATCCACAGATAAGAATATTTTTATTAGCTTATGTCTAGTCCTCATAAACATACATGGTATCCATATCAACCTCTGGCTTTCTTATATAACTCAGATTCTATTGTTGCACACCTGCCTATTGCTTTTCACCAGTTCCCTTACTACTCAGAGAATACTTAACATCTCACCTCTAGATCACCAGTTTGAACCAAACTCCAGAGAGTTTGGTATTTTAATATCAAATATTCTGAAATAGTAAACATAAAGGAAGGAACAGGGTTGTGAAACAAGACATTCTTTCAGCTGTTTTCTCCATATTTGGATCCTTGTCCATTTAACAACTATAGTAACTTTTAATTAGGTGAAAGTTCAAGATTTTAGTTTTATAAATCTTAATGACAAAACTCAACACATTTTAAACTCACTTAATTTCATTAAAAATAACAGTTAAAACATGTATGAAGTTTTCTGAAATGTGACCATTTTCTTCTTTCCTTTCCAATTAGTATTGCACAGCTTCTAATCTCTTGCTTAACAAGAAATTTGCAAAAATTAGACTTTTGCTGGTGATTTTATATCAGTAAATTTTATGTCAGCTTTGCTTGTGTGACTAAAACTTGACATTCTGTTAGATGAGATCCACACTGGGAATAAATGCTGACTACTCACCCAAAGGCACTCTCTGACTTTGAAACCTAAATGAGACATTTTTTTCTGATATTTTTTTTAAGATATGCTGCAACAAGCATAGGAGATCATTTAACCTCTCTCCCTTAAGGGATAGTTAGGTATCTTCCACCTGAAATTAAATTTCCTTTAGGATAATATAAGGAATGCTACCAATGACTTCATTCTCTGTAAAAAACACAGTTATGTCTGGGTTTTTAATCTGCATTACCTGTTTTTCAACTCAATACACTTCAGTTATTACCAGTGTTTGCTGGCGGGGGCGTGGGGAGAGTTTATTTATGTTTAACTTAACATGAACAAGAAACAATCTGCAAGGCACAGTAATAGTTACAGTAATTCAATTTGTATTACATGTAACTTGTGGGAATAAAGTAGTTCCTTTCTCTTTCTTAAAATGTCTGCACTCAAAGTGGGGAGTGATATTTGCCCTAGTTCTCATCAAACTAGCACTCTAAAAATAGAGTGTAGGACTAGATGCCCTGAGTATGTGCCCATCTGAGACCCTGTGCATGTACTCAGTGTAGCTATCCTGTTTTGCTGCTGGCATTTCTGCTATATTTTATTTTTAGCATGCTAGCCCTGATACATAAGAGTTTGAAAATCAGCACAAGAAAGAAATTATTCCATGGCTTTATTGGCACAAAAATAACATTCTGAAGACTCATTGGTTTATAATTTATAAGTGATTAAATGGGTTTAAATCCACTCCTTTCTTCTTCCAGTGTCTGTCCTACAATGACCTGTGTCTTATAGGATAATGATCTGTGTCTTATAGGAGAAGGTGTAGTCCCACTTGCTAAACAATCTTACTGCCATACATGATAGTGACAACACTTTTTGTGTGTTTATACTTTCTGTGATGGTGCACACTTTTTGTGTGTTCACTTTCAGATCAGTATATGTAATGTCCATTTAAAGCCATTAACATAAATCAGTATTTACTATATATATCTATATATATGGATTTTGTGACAATTTAGTCATACAGCCAGATGTACAGGGAAAGCCATTTCCTCAAGTTAGTGAAAAAAAATGTTGCCTCTAAACCTATCCCAGTGTACTTCGTGTTTATTGAGACATAAATGCTTTTATGATTCTCATAAGAATTTGCTCGTACATGCTGGGCAGGTTGCCAGGTTGTATTCCCATAATACAGCAATTTCTAATCTTTCAGGACTTGTGGCACTTTCCAGACCAAATAGTATTTTGCATCCCCCTTACTATAAGCAGGTGACAATGAGTAACCATGTTAATAGTAGAAAAAACTACACCGTTGAGCATATTTAAACAGCTCCTCTGGTACCAGAGATACTCCTTATCCGTAAAATAGAGAATTCCACCAAAACTTTACAATGCAGACGGTCTCTGTGATTTGCTTATGTTTGCACAATCTCTCACTTATCATATAATACACTCCCTCCCTGTGACAAGGTAAAGACATAAGCAGCATCTGATAGACTGTAAAATATGTTGAAGCAAATAGCTGATGATGGAGGCAGTATTGCAAGCTGTTTCAATAGTCATTCGTGTGTGTGTGTGTGTGTGTTTAAACTGTTAAAATAAAGGGATTAATTAGGGGCATGTATAAACCTAATCACATAAATATGAACAATAAAGGTAGATGATAAATGTTCCTGATAAATTCTTATATACTTACAATGTTTTCTCATTAAGACTATTATAAGTATATTAATAATTACTCATATGAAGATATTATCAATCTATTGTTTGCTCTAACTTTAACAAAGAATTATTAAAGAAGTGTCAAACTCAGCCCACAATTCAGAAAATAAATACTTTAGGACCTTCACCTCTTAACATAATTAATGTAAATTATACCTCAGAATAATTTGCATAGTAAATGGTAAGCAAAAAAGAAGTTCATTTTCATAAGACATCCCTAATGTTATTAATCATAATAAACCTTCCATCAGCCAAAAAAGAAAGCTGTATTCACAGCTGAGAAGTGCTATTGTTATCTATGACTTTCGAAATGATAGATACAGATAATATCAGTTATTGTGTTATGTGATTTCACTGATGCTCCTAGCTTTATGCTTTGTTGGATCCACTAATGGAGGGTCATGAAGGAGAACTTCCCCATCAGAGATAGTTTCAAAGGGAGAATGATACAAATTTACAATTATGGATACATTTTTTTCTACTTTTCTCCTGATTTGGGTGTGTGTAATTCAAGTTTGGGTGAATGTATTATATTGGCATAGAGAAAAAAACTCAAGCGAAAGTTAAAATTAGTTATTAGAGTCAATGTAATGGTTTTGCACACTCCTTTCAATTTTGAAAAAAAAGAGACATCCATATATCTCCAATACCGTCTCTGTTCCTTCACACATCTCTACTGAATCCTCTTGTCTCCCACCCTCACTCCCTTTCCACCAACTCTACTTCCCTGATACACCATGAAGCACAACAGGGAGCTGAGAGGAGGGAAGCTGAGGGAGGGAAGACAGGACTGGAGGTGAAAACAAATGTTCTGAGACATGAAGGAGAAGAGTTTAGGTGGGAACAAGTGGTGCATGATCTGTAGAGCCTGGGTTGGAAGAAGTAGAGCAGAGAACCTGTTTGCTGATGATCAATTATAGTAGGCTCCTCAGAGCTCAGCACCTCTGAGTGGTGCATCAGAGCACACAACTCTTTACCTTGTTCCAGCAACCCCATGTGACTACACTGGTACAAATAGCGCTTGAGCAGCCCTGGCAATAATTACTGAACAGGGGATATCAGAATATATATAAGTTTGTGCATCTGTCTGAGTCCATCCCTCTGTCTATAAGTCCATTTGTTCAAGAACTTCTCCTAAACAGTAAGGGCTAGGACCATGAAATTTGTTATGCAGCTTCTTCTTATCTTAACTTTAAGCAAGGTCAGGGTGTGATTGTGCCAGGAAAATGGGATATGCGTGGAATCTGATTGTTTTCCTTAACATGGAAAGGGAAGGGGCTGAGAGTAGGGACAGCTATGTTCCACAATGACCACTGGGGGCAGTGAGTGGAGGGGCCAGTTATATTGCAGAGTGATCACAGTAGTGTGGCCAAACCAGGAAAAGAGTGTCCAGCTGGGGCCAGAGCTTTCCATATTGCCTGGCATGGGTAATTGCCCCCCTTGTCCAAAAACTCCTGCTCCTGGGCCATCAGCCCCAGCGCTGCCCACCCCCCAAACACCAAAGGGTCCAACTAGTGTAACCCCAGCCCCATTCCAAAAAACTGCTGGGGCCAACGCCAGTCCTGCACAGCCTTGGCCCCACCCCACCCCTGAGGGCCTGCTGGGGCTGGGCTGGGACACACAGCTTCAGCCCCCACCCCTGCTGGGCCTACCAAGGCCAAGGTTCAGAGCCCCATCCTCTCCACCCTCTGAGGGCCTGCTAGGACCAGGCTGGGCCATCCAGCCCCTCACCCCACCAAGAGTCTGCTGGGGCAAAGCCAAGCCATGCAGCCCCTCCCCGTGAGGGCTTGCTGCCCCCCTACCACCTGGCCTGCTGGGGCTGGGCTGAACCATGCAGTCCCTCCCCAGCCACTGCTGCAGTCCCAAGGGCCTGCCAGGACCAGGCCATGAAGTTCTGGCCCTCCCCTACCCACCAAGGGCCTGCTGGTACCTGGCCTCACAGACCTGCTCCCCACCCCGAGGAGCCAGCAGGCAGGGTTGAGCTGCAGAGCCCCAGGACCTCTCCACCAGAGGAGCTAGGAAGGCCCTAGTCATCCCCCCCACCCCACCCCCAGAACTCCCAGCCCCCTGTCTGAGCCCACTACACCCTGCTTTGAATCCTGCACCCCAAACCTGTGCCCCCAAATCTTCCATCCCCCTGCTTCAACCCCCCCATCGCCCCCCCCCGCACACAAATACCCAAACCCCTGCCCTTAGCCCCCTGGCACACCTTTCAACCTCCTGTCCTGACTCCTGTGCCTCCCACATCACCAACCTATTGTCCTGAAGGACCCAAGGAACACCAAGTAAGTCATCTAGTATTTTACAAAATTAAGTAACATTTAAAAACCTTCAGTCCTATATTTTCAAAATATTTGTAAAGATATTTACAACCATTTTCCCTTTGTTTTGTGGGAGTGGTTCTCTTAACAGTATATATTAGTCGAAATGCATGTAGTGGTTATTATTTAAAATTTAGTTCTCCCTTACCCCCTCCCCCACACACACTCCATGGAAGATGTGGGGGATTCAGTACTATCCAGCTGATAAGATCTGGTCTCTCTAGAGAGGAATACTTCAAAAGACTAAGCTGTGACTGTACAGTGTGAGAGCTATATTGAACATTGGAGCTGGGACAAAGGCTAATGGATTGGAGTAAACTGATTAGTGGAAATGATTATTTTAGATCAGGAACTGATTATAAAACAGATGATAAACTTGTCAAAATATAAGCTAACTAGCAGATTTAAATGAAGTTGATCAGGTCCTTAACTCAATAAAGGGTTTTTTGGGGGAGGGCAGAGGGAAATGTACATGATTTATTTAAATTATTGCATTTTTCATAAATACAGTTATTTTATTAGGTTAATTTTTGTTTCGGTTTTCTTAAAAAGGGATTTTAAATTTGTCTGTTTAATATTTTTAGTAATATAGTGCCCATTTATAAAAATATAGTGCCCATTTATAAAAAGGGAAGTAAGAACAACCCAGGAAACTACAGACCAGTTAGTTTAACTTCTGCGCCAGGGAAGATAATGGAGCAAGTAATTAAGGAAATCATCTGTAAACACTTGGAAGGTGGCAAGGTGATAGGGAACAGCCAACATAGATTTGTAAAGAACAAATCATGTCAAACCAATCTGATAGCTTTCTTTGATAGGATAACGAGTCTTGTGGATAACGGAGAAGCGATAGATGTGGTATACCTAGACTTTAGTAAGGCATTTGATACAGTCTCACATGATATTCTTATCAATAAACTAGGCAAATACAACTTAGATGGGGCTACTATAAGGTGGGTGCATAACTGGCTGGATAACCGTACTCAGAGAGTAGTTATTAATGGTTCACAATCCTGCTGGAAAGGTATAACAAGTGGGGTTCCGCAGGGGTCTGTTTTGGGACCGGCTCTGTTCAATATCTTCATCAATGATTTAGATATTGGCATAGAAAGTGCGCTTATTAAGTTTGCAGATAATACCAAGCTGGGAGGGGTTGCGACTGCTCTGGAGGATAGGGTCATAATTCAAAATGATCTGGACAAATTGGAGAAATGGTCTGAGGTAAACAGGATGAAATTTAATAAAGACAAATGCAAAGTGCTCCACTTAGGAAGGAACAATCAGTTTCACACATACAGAATGGGAAGCGACTGTTTAGGAAGGAGTAGGGCAGAAAGGGATCTAGGGGTTATGGTGGACCACAAGCTGAATACAAGTCAGCAGTGTGATGCTGTGGCAAAAAAAGCAAACATGATTCTGGGATGCATTAACAGGTGTGTTGTGAGCAAGACACGAGAAGTCATTCTTCCGCTCTACTCTGTGCTGGTTAGGCCTCAATTGAAGTATTGTGTCCAGTTCTGGGCACCGCATTTCAAGAACGATGTGGAGAAATTGGAGAGGGTCCAGAAAAGAGCAACAAGAATGATTAAAGGTCTAGAGAACATGACGTATGAAGGAAGGCTGAAAGAATTGGGTTTATTTAGTTTAGAAAAGAGAAGATTGAGGGGGGACATGATAGCAATTTTCAGGTATCTAAAAGGGTGTCATAAGGAGGAAGGAGAAAACTTGTTCATCTTGGCCTCTGAGGATAGAACAAGAAGCAATGGGCTTAAACTGCAGCAAGGGAGGTTTAGGTTGGACATTAGGAAAAAGTTCCTAACTGTCAGGGTAGTCAAACACTGAAATAAATTGCCCAGGGCGGTTGTGGAATCTCCATCTCTGGAGATATTTAAGAGTAGGTTAGATAAATGTCTGTCAGGGATGGTCTAGACAGTATTTGGTCCTGCCATGAGGGCAGGGGACTGGACTCGATGACCTGTCAAGGTCCCTTCCAGTCCTATGATTCTATGATTCTATTTTTGCATCAGAATTCCCTCAACTGTATTTTTTTCTTCATCTCTACAAACTCTTATCATTTGCTACGTTTTGAAAATAAAAGGGCTATAGTCGATGTTGTTTTCAATAACATTGTCTTCTAGTTTTCAAACCTTAAGCATTGGTTTACCTGTGCCAAAACAGAGCACTATTCCAAATTTCTCCCTTTTATCTCTTTTCTATAAATTTTATTGAGAAGCTATCCTATTCCAGGTTTATCCTATGTTTCTGGCTCAGCTTTGTTAAATCATTTTCAACATTTGCTCAGTTACGTCAATTTTGGGGACCATACTTGATTTGGTGATTCTGTGGCTTTTCTGTTTGGTTTCATGAGAAGCAATCACATTCCGTTTTCCTGCTGCTTTAAGTTATGATAAGAGGAAACTGCATATTGAATTTGGTGGTCCTTGCTCTTACCATTTAGGAGGAATTCTTGATCAAATGGGCAAACAGACAAACTCCCTAAAATATATAGTAGACATGTAGAGTATGTTGCATCAAAAATATTTTCTGTTAGTCCTTCATTGTGGGGAATTGATTTGTTCTTTCTGTTATGAATCATAGAGGTGCTTGATCCAGAACTTTTTCAGAGCTAATGAGCTACATTCTTTCCTGCTTACTCTTTTAAAGTAAAAATGGAATTATTCCAGCAGAGAATTTGTCCAGGTAAGGCTAGAGCTATCATATGGCATCTCCTGTTAAATAAGTAAGATAGTAGTAAATTGGGTCAAACTATTTAGCTCTTGTGTGTTTTAAGAGTACAAACAAATACATCCATAAAGGCAAAGTAATTTTGGTCAGTGTAGTTTTGCTTATGTGGAAATATGGGTGTAAAAGAACATAGGAATCGCCATACAGGGCCAGACCGATGGTCGATATAATTCAGTATCCTGTCTTCCAACAATGGCCAGTTACAGATGTTTCAGAGGAAATGACCAGACCAGGGCAACTTTCAAGTGATCCATCCCCTGTCATCCAGTCCTTTATATTCCTTCTTCATGTTAGTTTTAAACCTGCTGCCTGTTAGTTTCATTGAGTGATATCTAGTCCTTGTGTTATGTGAAGGAGTAAATAACACTTCCCTATTCATTTTTTCCACACCTATAAACTCCAGGAATAAATAGGAACAGCAAGTGACTCCACAGAGGACAGAATAAAGGGCATTCAGTGTGTTTATGCAAAGGAGCCATCTGCTTACGTCTTTTATTATAAATTGATCCACTGAAATTATTTCAGTTACTTACTATGTAACCTTCTTTTTGCTAACAGGTTGCATTCTGAGTCAGCTTGAAGCAGGATATGTAATTTGTAAATGTACAGCAGACTCTTTCAGACTAGGTCATTCCATGGGTGAATATTTTAATGCAGACCAGTCAGGCCTGCTCTGACTCTCTTAATCATCAAATATTTCTATCTATACTATCAAGAAATTATTTTATTTAAATTTTGCTGAATCAGTTTTCTTGCTAGGTTAATAGAGACCATTGTTAGTGAATGAGCACTGGAAAAGGGAGCAATGGACTATGTGGGAATTAGTTTAGATGTAGGACAAGAAAACGTAAAACAAATAAATGGGTATTAATTTACATGGGTATAAATTAATTTGCAGTCTTGTAATGAAGACTGGTACTAGCAAAAACTTGTATGAAAATTTAATTTCACAGCTGGAGAGGCCATACTTTGAAATTTACAATGAAGAGTGGTAAATTTCTCAAATAATCCTTAGTAGTCAGGACAATGATAATCCAATATAAAATGCATTCTTCAATGAGACCAAGCGAAAGGTGGTTGAGGAATACAATCGAGGAACCATTGAGGCTGTTCTGCCTTTGGTTAAATATGTCACTATTTGTGTGCTGAATGCACCTTTAGGAATGCAGTTAATTCATAAGGCCATGGTTCCTGTGTTCATCCTGTCCCCTACATTAACTTTTCTCATTGCGCTTTGCTTTTCCTCCAAGTCACATACTGACATGGCTTTGTGCCAGTTTGTAAACTGCCTGTGGAGCTTCCTTCTCAGTTTGATCTTTTTCCTGATACTCTTCATTTGTCTTCTTCACAGTCATTTCCTTGGCCTTTTCTTTCTATAGTGATGATGAGTGCTTCCATTACCTCAGGGGTGGGCAATAATTTGTGAAGGGGGGCCACTTTGGGAATTTCTGAAGTGGTTGCGAGCTGCCCCAAAAGGGGTGGGGCCTCAGACAGAAGGGATGAAGCCAGGAGACTTCCCTGCTCACAGACCCTGAGGCGGGAGCACCTGAAGTCTTAACCCTACCTTATCCCTGCCCTGCCCTGTTTTGAACAGCTGGTGGTTCCCTCTGGTGCCGCATGTTTCTGGTGGCGGAAGGAGACTTCACACGCTCCCCCCTGTTTCCCAGGTCTTGATTGTCCTGAGGGTGGGGGAGCAGAGGGTGGCTGCAGGCCAGGAGCGCTTTCAATCGGTGCTATTTAAAGGGTGCCCATCTCCATCTCCAGGAGCTAGAGTCCTTTAAATAGCAGCAATTTAAAGGGCTTGTGCCTGCCGGGCAGCTGCTACCATGTTGCCTGGCAGTCACCTGGCAGGCACAAGCCCTTTAAACAGAAGGAAGTAAAAGGACTTGCACCTTCCCAACAGCTCCCGGGCAATGCGTTAGTGGTGGGGCCGGGAGCCCTTTCAACTGCTTCTATTTAAAGGGCTTGTTCCATAGCAGCCACTGGAAAGGTGCGAGCCCTTTAAATAGAAGCAGTTGAAAGGGCTCGCAGCTCCCGGTCCCCCTAACACATTGCCTGGGAGCCGCCAGGACAAGCCCTTTAAATAGTAGGAGTTGAAGAGGCTTGTGCCTCCCCAGAGGCTCCCAGGAAACGTGTTTGAGGGTCCTGCCTTGGGCCCTACAAACCCGTTGGCCGGGCCTGCGAATCAGCATAAAGGATGTGAAATTGAATCCCCTGCATTACAGCATGCTGCACTCAATTGCTCTTCTGGTGTTTGAAATACCTTCTGTCAATACATTTTCTTTTTTGTGTTACTAGATTTGATGTGAACCTGAGAGGTGGTTTGGCCCCTGGGTTCTGTTCCAAGCTTCTAACCAGCTGAACTGAGAATGTATAAATGGTGATTTTTCAAAGATTTATAACTGAGGCAAATCTGAGTTGGTTTCCATAAGGAACAGCACAAGGCACGTCTCTGATTCCAGGACAATCATCTTACCAAATATGACATTCCTTTTCCAAACCCTGAAGATGATAATGCTCTTCAAAGAAACAGTTAGAAAAAATATTTTAGGTAGCAACACTACCTATTTTGCCCTACCCCCTTCTCAGAAATGACAGAACTGTTTTTTTTTTCTGAAATAAAAATAAATAAATCAGACAAAGTTAGAACAAGTGCAAAAAATCTCTGTCTCCAAGTTTCAAGTTTGCCATAGTTTTATGCAACTGAAAACACAAAGAGTTGTATTGGAAAGTGTTAGAAAACCCTAATTACAGATATCACCATGAGCTCTGCATGTAATAATATGAAATAAACAAATCTTAGAATTGCAGAAATGTTACTCCTGTACCCTCCAAATGCTCCCACATACACACTTTCTCTGACACTCACAGAAACCAGGGTCTTTACTTTCATATTGAAGACAAAAAGGCTATGCTTCATCAGCATGTACAATATGAATGGTTTCAAGCATTTGATGGGTCCACGCCACATAGTGTACTATTGGTAAAGGCACACATACATAATCTTGTGAATTATTACCCTAAAGGGTGCCAAAATCTTTGTGCAGGGGCAAGGCCAAAATACCCCCTCCTTCTCCATGGCTGGTTACACGGGTCATGAGCCAAGTGCCCTCTCTTCTGGTATAACAACAGGCCCTGTTAGGGGAAAGACATAATTGCAGCGCCTCTCCTTAGGATCCATTATTCTTCATGAGGAAAAAATTTGCAAGGAATATGAATTCTGTATTTATAATTTTTGTAATTAGGGAGGGGACATAGCCCTCTGCACCCCATCTGAACTTGTCCCCCTCACTTCTGGTGCCAGTGCCATGATCAGCATATGAGGGCAGTTGAAATTAAGACATGCTTTTCAAAGGCCTGATTTAATTACTGTGGACCTGATCCTGCTCCATTAGTGAACATGCCTTCTCATTAATGCCAGTAGGATTATTTATGAAGTAATGTACTAAATATGAGTAAAAATAGAAAAAATAGGTCCTTAGAGAAACCTTTGTTGAGAAGAGTTTCCCCCTTTCGTTGGTGTGAGTCTTACTCTACCACTGATATTATTGCAGTGACCCAAGGACTAAAGTCAATCAAATACTATGGCTTCTCATACAGTCTAGATTTAGTTCAGTTCACACCATATTTTACCTTTTCTCTACAGATTTTTTTCCTAGTATTTCCATTTTTGCCTCTAATATCTCCTGTTGGCTCTTCAGCAGTTCATTTCTGGCTTTTATCCTTCTGTTCATCAGGAACTAAATGAATAAAACATCTAGACAACTAAATCACTGCCTCTTACAGTTGAGGGGCTATTTTTAATATTAAAAAAAAAACCCTCAGAAAATCCAGGTAAGGCAGATAGAGAAAGGACAAGTTGCCTTTTTCTGCAGAGGAACAGGAAGAATGTTAAATATGCTGAAGGTTGTGCTGTGAATACAGAAGACCAAAGGGCCAAAACACTTTTACAGCTACATTAAGTAGCAAATGATGCTGCACAGAATTGTTCAGTTTAAATTCAAGCTGAGCTGCAAAAAGCCAATATACCTCATCTCACTTGACACAACTTCTTGAGCTAAAATGTGAACTAACATTTTGCCACCTCCAAGTTTTACAGGACACTGCTTTGCATGTAAGATCTTATTATTTTGTCCTATGGCATATATGCACAAAAGTTGTAAAAAAAACTATTCCAAAAACACCTTCAGATAATCAAGTAAAATAAACTGCCTGTTAACTGTGGAAAGTATAGGTGTATGGCTGGTACTATCCAAATGTTTCTTCATGAGTTGGAACCTGGAGAAGGGCAAAAATTGAATCCTAAGGCCCATTTTCTCAAAATAAGGTGCCACGGCATTCAAACTCTGTGCTCCTGCTTTTCATCAGGAGTAACACTAATTCTGAAATAATAATTTCAAAATAACTTTCATGTGGATGCCTTGGTGCCACTAATTCAAACTTATTGACCTCCAGGAGGCTTCCCACAGCTCCCCAGAGTGCTTCCTGGGGCTCTAAGTCTGAGGTAGCACATCCACATTAAAGGAGCCTGCCTCGGACTAATTTCGATACTTCCCCATAGTGAGGACACTCTAGTTAGAATTTGTTAAGCTGTGAGTTCTTAAGTCAAATTTAGTAATTGCAAAATAGTTTCCTAGCGCAGACATGGCCTTTGACTCTATAAGACTCTAAGGTGCATTTCTAAGCAACTGAGAGAGCAAGAGAGAAAACAAGCTAACTCCCTATCATTTAAACCATCAAAAATCAGGAATAACTTCAATGGAATCAAATGAGTTAATCTCATGTAAAATTGGTGCATATGAGGTCATCATCAGGCAAGTTGATTCCAAAACCTTAAAAATGAAGGTAGGTTCTGTTCATGTTGATCTGAAACGTTGTTTGTGGTTCAGGCCATTCAATTCCAACAACTTCCTATTCAGCTCTTGTGATCTGTTAATCAGTGTTCAGCAACTGTTGTGTGGCATGAACTAGAAACTGCACATCTTTTCCTCCTTACACAAAATGAGAGGGAGAGAGAGAGCTATGAGAAGATTTTCTGTCTTTAAGAGTTTTCCACACAAGCCCACTTTGCTTATAATATTTGTCCAGGAGTAGACTTTCCAGATAGATCAGCAGCATCATGCATACAGCTGTTTATATGCTGGGCACAGGTGTTTGATTTTTTTTTCTGCCTGACCAGACAGCAACCTTTTAAAAGAAAGATAAAATTGAAAAATCTACCTGATGGTTGTTTACTGAAAGATATAGTAAGATTTATTGAGCTAATCCTCCCCATGCTACTGCCCTGCTCACCCACGTCTTCTGAGTTGCAAATGATATGTAATACCATTTTTCTGAATGCACAAGACACATATATAATTAACTAGTTACAGCTTCACTAGCACTTTGAAAGAATATTGTATTGTGTGTAATCCAGGTAAAGATAATCTTTTCCCATATCTGTCCACATCTGACTTCTTAGTTTCCAACACACCAAAATTAGAAGAATGTCATTGTAGACAGGGCAATAGTTTGGGACTCAAAAGAGCTGGGTTTAGTTCCTGAGCCAGCCAAAATTACTGTGTGAGACATTGGGAAGTCAATTAGTCCCTCCTCAGCCTCAGTTTCCCATCTACAAAATAGGGATAGTACTCACAAAAGGTCCCATAACGATAAAATTCATTACTGCTTGCAAGATGCTGAGATACTAGCATGTTGAAGGCCTTAAAGGAAACAGTGTAGATAGCTGAAGTAAAAAAGCTGAAAGTCTAGCCTGAAACCCATTGATATTTCATCAAAGCAGCACATTTGGAGGCAGATTAGTTTTGCTTGAACCATCCACTTTTCTCTTTGAGGCCACTGAGGAAGGAGTCCATCTGTCTTGTGTTTAATGGTACCACTTAGTTATACTAATTTTACTCCAGTTTGACTCCCTTCAAATCAATAGCTATATCTGCATTAATGTAGTGATACACCAGGTCTATAATATTTGAAAAGAAGGTAAAAAGGGATAATAGCAGGGCCTCGAGAAGTTCTGTTTAAGAGAACAGCCTCCTAGTGGCCTCTGTACATTTTGGAAGTATGGTGCTGAGAATGCCAAAAGACAGCATTTCCTTTAAATTTTTTCACTTTTTTCTTCCAGCATAGTTCTGAAGGGCAATGTGTTGGTCCAACCCTTAAAAGCATACAATTTGTTAAATGTGTAATGAGATGGAACCTCGTAAAAAACTTAAGCTGCTGTTTGCAAATTTCTTGATGTAGCTGATCAGAAAACTTCTCTAGCATGGCTAGCCTAGTCTAAATGTTCTCAGGTTAAATGTGACAACCTAACTATATTGCCAGTACTCTAAAAATCATGCAAGAAGTTATTCACAACAGCACTTAAACAATGTCAGGCTACGTCTACACTGCAGCACTATTTCAGGATATTGGAGTATCCCAAAATAGCTATCCTGCGTCTTCACAGAAAGCCCGTTATTTTGAAATATAACGGGCTTGCTATTCTGATGTCCCTGTAAACCTCATTCCTCAAGGAGTAAGGGACATTTTGGAATAGCGGGTTATTTTGAAATAAGCGCCAAATTATGAAATAAGCTATTTTGAAATAAAATCAAAATAAGATACGCAATGCGCATAGCTGAAATTGTGCATCTTATTTTGAACTACAGTGCTGTGTAGACGTAGCTTGTGAATAGTACAATGCATGTGTATAGTTACCATTTCTTCTGTATTGCCCCATTTGTCTGTACAATAAAGCTAAAACTTAAAGGCTCTGGAGAAACTATGAGAAATGAAGTCCATCTGTGTTTTGCCATTGACATCAGTAGACCCAGAATGTCACCCTCTGGAATGCAGTCACAAAGACTTGTTGAAAATTTTATTGTACAAAGTAGACTGAAATAAGTTAACTAGTAGTGACTATGAAGCTCCCAGTGAATCTTGACTACAGTGATGTGCAGGTCTCTGCCACTGGATGGAGGTTTCTACCACTGAGCTTTGCTGTGTGTGGTTGGCAAACACAAGTATCTTTTATAGATTTATATGGCTACTCTAATTTTTTCAGAGGCTAATCAGTCTTTTGTAAAGTTATAAATTGTATTTGGTAACAACAGTTGATGTTGAGCTGGGAAATTAAAGACTGGGTTGACTCAAACATGCTGCTATCTAATCCATTATTTGAGTACAGAATGTCTACAGTAAATGTGAGCATGGTAACATTCATTTAGCTTTAGATCACACAATATTCTTCTATCAATAGTTTCACACAGCTGTAAAATAAACATTAGAGACACATTGTGATAATGGAATCAGCTAGAACCATGAAGAAAAAGAGAGAGAGAGGCAGAGAGAGAGAGAGAGGCTAAAAACCACATTGAAAGGTAAGATTAGCTTATAGTTCAAATATAGAGTAAAGTTAAGTTTGTTCAGCAAGAGAATAGGCTGTATATTTGCTTTTCATTATGTTGTGTTTTCCTTTTTCTTTTCTTATCACTACAGTAAGACTCTGGGTCATCATGCCTTTGTTTCATGGCCTTTGCACAGTGGCTTATCAGTTGTCTGCAGAGGCAGCATAGTCTTGTTCTTTGAGAGCCATGGCGGGTCTCATTTTAGGTCTGCCACTGACTCACTGCCTTAGGCAAGTCATTTAACCTCTTTGTAAAATGGGAGTACTAATGCTGTGCTAATTGTGAGGGTTATTTACTTAACATTTCTATGATACTTACAAGATGAAAAATACTAAGTATTCCTATACCTACAGCCACCTCTTCAGAACAATGAACCAGTTTTGGAGGGAATGTCCCTCCACTTGTGACCCTCACTTACAAATAAAAAATGTTGGTTTGAATGTAGTATGTGCTGTCTCTCTCTCTAATGGAAACTGACTTTAAGAGAGGCCACTCAAAAGTCTTGGCTTTTGGCTTATTTAGCTTAACCAATAGAAGACTGAGGGGAACATAAGAACATAAGAATGACCATACCGGGTCAGATTAAAGGTCCATCTAGCCCAGTATCTTGTCTTCCAATAGTGGCCAATGCCCAGTGCCCCAGAGGGAGTGAACTGATCCGGTAAGCATCAAGTGATCCCTCCCCTATCATCCATTTCTAGCCTCTGACAAACAGAGGCTAGAAATACTATTCCTACCCATCCTGGATAATAGCCATTGACGGACCTAACCTCCATTAATTTATCTAGATCTTTTTTGACCTCTGTTAAAGTCCTGGTCTTCCCAACATCCTCTGACAAGGAGTTCCACAAGTTGATAGTATGCTGTATGAAGAAAAACTTCCTTTTGTTTGTTTTAAACCTGCTACCTATTCATTTAATTTGGTGACCCCCTAGTTCTTATGTTATGGGAACAGGTAAATAACTTTTCCTTATTCACTTTTTCCATACCAGTCATGATTTTATAGACCTCTATCACATTCCCCCCCCTTAATTTCCTCTTTTCTAAATTGAAATGTCCAAGTCTTTTTAATCTCTCTTCATATGGCACCCATTCCAAACCTCTAATCGTGTTTTGCCCTGTTTTGAACCTTTTCCAATGGCAGTATATCTTTTTTTTGTGTGTGTGTGATGTGGTGACCACATCTGTACTCAGTATTCAAGATGTGGGCGTATCATGGTTTTATATAGAGACAATAAGATATTCTCTTTCTTATTCTGTATGCCTTTTTTAATGACTCCTAACATTCTATTTGCTTTTTTGACTTCTGCTGTACTCTGAGTGGATGTTTTCAGAGAACTATCCACAATGACTCCAAGATCTCTGGAGTAGCTACAGCTAAATTAGTCCCCATCATTTTGTATATATAGTTGGGATTGTTTTTCAATGTGTATTACTTTACATTTATTGACATTAAATTTCATTTGCCATTTTATTGCCCAATCACTTAGTTTGGCAAGATCTTTTTGAAGCTCTTCACTGTCTGCTTTGGTCTTAACTATCTTGAGCGGTTTACTATCATTGCAAATTTTGCCACCTTCACTGTTTACCCCTTTCTCCAGATCATTTATAAATAGGTTGAAAAGGATTGGTCCCAGTATGGACCTTTGGGGGACACCACTAGTTACCCCTTTCCATTCTGAAACTTATATTTTATTCCGACCCTTTGTTTCCTGTCTTTTGACCAGTTATCAGTCCATCCCTCTTATCCCGTGATAACTTACTTTACTTAAGAACCTTTGGTGAAAGACCTTGTCAAAGGCTTTCTGGAAATCTCAGTACACTATATCCACTGGATCCCCTTGTCCACATGCTTGTTGACCCTCTCAAAGAACTCTAGTAGAGATGTGATTGTCCTCTATAAATATACCAGAGGGTAAATACCATGGAGGGAAAGGTGTCGATAGAACAACAAATGGATATACATGGATATAAGTGGATGTAAACTGGCCATCAACATATTTAGGCTTGAAATTAGGTGAAGGTTTCTAACCATTGGAGGACTGAAGTTCTGCAACAGCCTTCCTAGGGGAGCAGGGGGGACAAAAAACCTAACTGGGTTGAGCACTGCGCTTGATAAGTTTATGAAGGTGATAATATGATGGAACTGCCTATAATGGCATTTGACCCATCGGAAATTGCCAGTAGCAAAAATCCTCAACAGGCAAAGTTAGGACACTAGATAGGGAATCTGCAACCCAAAGGATGCATGCAGCCCATCGGTACTCTATATGTGGCCCGTAAGACATTTTGTATATCATTGCCCGTGCACAGGATTGCAGGATTCTGCTGCTTTCTGGCTGTGTAGGGTTTTTTCCCACCAGCATTGCTAAAATGTAAAACAAGAATACATGAAGTGAAGTTCATGCTGATTGCACACAATATTGACTATGAGAGTCGTGCACTCCCTCCGCATCCAATGAAAGTGCTGCTATAGTTCAATTGGCATAACCTGAAAATTCTAGGTATGTAAGTGCAGTTAGCAAAATTATCCTATCCTGGGAGACTGTCTTTGTCACAAAAATCTTGCGGCCCACTGAGAAGAAGAGGGGACACTCATGCAGCCCATTCACTAGTCTAGGTTGCCCATTGCTTCATTAAACCATCATTTGAGGAGTTAAGTGCCTCAGACAGATTATAGAGATCTATTTCATGAGAAGGTGGGCAAGGTTCTATGGCATACAGTATGCAGGAGATCAGACTAGATGATCACAATGGTCCCTTGTACCATAAGTCTAATGTAGTTGTTTGCCTATTCATACTCACAATATATTATTAATAAACTCTGCTCATCTTAAATAAATAATCCCATGCAATTGAAATGAATAGAATTATTTGTATTTGGAGAGCAGGACTTTATTCCCTACATATATTATAGTGTGTGCATGTGCTGACCTGCGTACTCATGGTGGGAGTCAAAAGACACGGTGGATATTAGTTTGGGTACAATTTTATATTTCACAGTAAATTAAATATTAACTGGTTCCAGCCAATAACGTGGCAATATCTGAATCGCCAGGTATTTTAGTATATAGGTACTACAACTCCCAAGTTTCTAAAATACTCCTTGCATATCAGTTAGTTGAGACAGATGTGAATTTCACAATCTGGTTTGTTATGACAAATCACTGCATTTTCTGTGTATAAACACATGCCTTTGTTCCCAGGTTTCCCAAAGCTTTGTAATAATAATTTGGATTGTCGAAACTGGACTGGATGTCTTCTACATCTATTTTTAATTTTAAATCAGAAACGGGATGTATTGTATAAATTGATCACAGTATAGGTAAATAAGATCAAACCAAATGGAAGTCGCTTGTGCTATGACAACAAATCCAAAGTAATTCATGCTTGCAAATGAAGTAATTAAGTGATTTTACATTATTAAATAGATGCAGAAAAGTTAATTTGACATGGATTTAACTTGTACATAAATCTAAACAATCAAAAATCCGAGATCGGCAGCCTAATCTGAAATGAATTTTTGTCAAGGTAGAAATATTTATTCAGATAAATTTAAACTTTATTTGGTGACTGAATTGTACTTAAATATCTACTTGATGAATGTCCCCCAGCATCCCTTGGAAATGAAATAATGTGTGTCATCTTTTTTTTTCTGGTGTGAAATATTGTCCAATATTTCCAACTTTAATATGTATGGTCACACATTAATAATATTTAAGTGAAAATAAGAACTAATTATATGAAAAGACTATAAAACTGATATCTTGTCAGCAAGGATTAAATACATGACTTGATGGTAAACATGGTAACAATTGTCTTGATATTTGTTTTCTTTTTTTATAATGTCATTAATTAATCATATCCATACAATGCTATCTTATTGTGATTATAACAAAGAGAATGCCCTATGCAACATTAAGAAATCTGTCACATTTCCTATAAACTATGGCTGGCTTTTTCCATAAATGATTTATATTTTCCATTAAAAAAAACTGACAAAAGTAATCTACCTTGTCTAGAAATAGAAAACTCCACAAAAATACATTTTATGAATATACATTTAGTGATCCTATCTAAATGCTGTACATTTGTCTTTTTTCCTGTTCAAATTCAGGAATCTTGTGTGTTGTTTGTTTTCAGGATATTTCCTTCAGCTGTCTGCGATAGAAAGGCTGGGGGTGCAGTGCAGATTCACAGGGGGATTAGTGGGGCCATGCCAGCAGCAGGAGTCCGTGCCATCACTGGGGCTATGTCTAGACTACGGGGGTTTTCCAGAATACCAAAGGTATCCTGGAAAAACTCTGCCAAATCCAGGGATCGCATCTGCTCTTCCACTTTTTTTTTGTGTGTGGAAGAGCAGACACACTCTTTCGGGAGCCCTGTCTTCCTCCTCCCATGAGGAAGAAGGGTTCTTCCAAAAGAGGATGTTTTTCCAAAATTTGGTCCCGTATAGATGGGGCAAATTTTGGAAAAGCCTCTTCCAAAAAAAATTATCCAAAAAAGGTACGCAAATTGCCCTGTAGTGTAGACATAGCCTGGCAATGGCACTGGAGAAGACGCATGCCAGATGGATCCATCTTGCACGGCACTGTTCTCCACAGGTGGAGCAAGGGTGGGGCACGGACAGAGCAAGGGGGCAGAGCAGGGATGGAGAGAGGCAGGATTTAGGATAGAAGGGGGTGTCCCCACCTTTCCCTGGGTAGGGGAGGGGCATATGGCTAATGCACCACCCACACACACTTCTCCTGCCACTATCTCCACTGACTGAAATATACAGTATTAGGAGAAGTGACTGGATAAAAATAGCAAAAATGCTTCCATTTGCAATATGCTATTAAAATTTTGCTGTTTTAACTACTGTCTGTTCAAAACTACATCTGAATGGCCTAATGATATGATAAATTTAATTCTGTATTTTTAGTGATTTCTTTCTATTTTCTGATGGGACTGAAACACAATAGTCTTCCTAATTATATGTCTGAGAGCAGTCTATTCTAAAGCAATTTCCAATTGGAATTCATATCAGCCTATGGTCAGAAAACAGGCATTCCATGGTTGAATAAATTGGTGTCTGAGCCATAACTGAGCATCAGGCTTTCAGCTGTTTATTAGGATGATATATTCTAGAGTGTGTCTTGTTATATACTGTACTGTACAGACACACACATTGTGATTATCTGAATTGCCATGGGATGGATGAATTTTTTTTCAGAAGGACATTCCAAACAAATAAAGAAGCTAATAGGTGCATATTAATGGTAGCTTTTAAATGAGTGTAAGCTTCACTGTTGTGTGTTTTTTGAATATATATTTGCTCTAATCTCAGAGAATATAGTTTTCTGGTTCTATGAAGCTTAAGTTTCAAATACAGCCGGTCCCCAACTTATGAACGAGTTATGTACTCGATCTGTTCGTAAGTCGGATTACATTCACTTATGTTACAGCTGCGCTGTTCGTAAGTGTGGATTTCGTTCGTAACTCGGGTTCCGGCTGTATAGGAGGTTGGTCGTAAATATGAACGGTCGTAAGTCGATGCATTCGTAACTCGGGGACTGGCTGTATAGCTAAATAAGATATAAGATATTTGAATTTAATTCCTTTGCCTAGGAATTAGAGTTCACTCATTGCATGGGCCCAGCTGTGGCCAACTTGTGTACAACTTACATATATCTATCTTGTAATATTGATTTGACTTCTGCAGATCATTTCTGCACAGGCATGTGTAAATGCACCTACCACTCATACTAACACTGCTAATTTTTATCTGTCTTATGAAATTGTATTCATTCTTCACTTGTGTTGAAGAAAGGGCAGGAGGAGGGTATCAGAAAATCATCAGGTGGAGCATTTGTAAGGACCATGATGACAAGGACTCACCATCTTTCTTACTGATGATATTGACAAGAGAGTCAGGGAGAATACCAGTGAGGGCTGAGGGGACAGAAATGATTCTCTAACTATCTCTAGATGCCTTGCTAAGAAAGATAAATTGTCTATTCCTAGACTCATCTGGCTCAGCAAGGGTGTATTACACTTTTATAATCTACTCTGCCAGCCTGCTTGGTCCTTTGTCTACAACAGCATAAGAAGGAATACTTATTGCAAATACAAATGCAAGTGCTAATTTCATTTATATATGCAAAATTTCTCTTTAACACCAATACAAACTAATACTCTCAATGAGATTACAAGCATATTTTGCCAAGCTGAATGCTTCAATGCAGAATTCAGTGTCTCTTTTTAATAGGATATTCCAAGCTGCATTCTTGTGAATTGTAATAAGTTTTCCTAATAATCAGCTTTTCATACAGTGCTGCATTGAGTAGAATCTAAAAGGTGAACGTTGATAATAGGTATAATCTTACAGTACTGTATGTGAAATTAAAAAAGATAAGGAGCATCCATTGAATGCGACACCAGGACACATGTGGAGACCAAATTTTATGCCCATTTATGAGAGTATCAATTTTGATAGCTCACTGAGGACTGGTCTACACTAAAGAGGGAAGTCAACTTAAGATACGCAATTCCAGCTATGTAAATTATGCAGCTGGTGTTGACATATCTTAAATCATGTTTTCAGGCCATCCGTGCTGAGGGAGTTCAACAGGAGCAAATGCTCCCATCAACTTCCCTTACTCCTCGTGATGAGCAGGACTACTGGCACCAATGGGAGCAGCCCTCTCAGTTCAAATTAGCAGGTCTTCACTAATTTGAACCCTGAAAAGGCAGTCTAGGCCTGGCCTTAAAGTTATTGCAGTTACTCTAGATTTTTACATTAGTGTAACTAAGCAAAATCTGGCTCATGCTAATTAGGGGGTTGATAAAAAGTAGGGAAAGGAATGTTAAGAAGCTTCTAAATACAAAATCGGACTTTCCACAAGTAGAATAACATATTGGATGTCATTATGGCACAGATTCATCTCATATTTTAGCCTGATATAAAGCCCATTGGAAACAGTGGTGTTGGTAAGTCTGTCAGGGGAGTTGTGATGGCATGAAGTATCTACAGCTTTTTTTCCTCCATGGTGGGGCTATAAATGTCCAACACTGCTCACAGAGTTTGTGATGCTAGCCAGGGAGAAGGTCAGGAAGCAGCCCCACCCAGTCAGAGGCTCAGGGCTCTGTGCATGGACCTGACTGACTGGGCAGGGCTGATTAATCACCTGTGAAGCTGTGCTGCCCTGCAGCTTAGAGAGAACACTGGAGAGGGTCATATAATGAGCACACTCTGATGCAGCATGTCATCTCAGCAGGCTCTGCTTGTGGGAATGCTACTGAGATTTTAAAGTAGTTCTCCACACCCTCCAGCAGAAATCCAAGGTGTCTGAGGCTACGTCTAGACTACAAGACTCTTTTGAAAGAGGCTTTTTCAAAAGATACTTTTGAAAAAGTCGCTTTCAAAAAAGAGCATCTGGACTATAACCAGTACTTTCGAAAAAGCAAGCTGCTTTTTTGAAAGAGAGCACCCAAGCAGTCTGGATGCTCTCTTTCGAAAAAGCACAGTTTGCATTACATAGCGCCTTTTTTTGAAAGAACACTTTTGAAAAAAGGCGTTCTTCCTCGTAAAATGAGGTTTTCTGCAGTCGAAAAAACTGACGTGTTCTTTCGATTTACTTTCTAAAGAATGCGGCAGCACTCTAGATGCAGGGGAAGTTTTTTCGAAAAAAGGCCCCTTTTTTCAAAAAAAATGTGTAGTCTAGACACACCCTGAGTGTCATGGGAAGGGGTTCCGATGCCAGCACATTTTCACTGCCGGGATTCAAACTAGCACAGGTACATGTGCATGTCCTGTAAATTATATCCCTAGTTGCAGTGTAGATGTTGCCTAAGAGAGAACTCAGTTGGGGGGGGGGTTTCAAATTTGGATCGTGGGCCTGCTGCTGGCAGGCTGTAAGACACTTTGTTTATTTAAGCATCCATAGGCACAGAGCCTTACAGCTCCCATTGGTTGCAGTTTGCCATTTTCACCCTGTGGGAAGCTGTGGGAAGTGGCAGACCAGCCCATGCCACATCTAAGGCAAATGTTTGTTCTTGGGCATATCTCCTTCTTCACATATTCTCTTTGCATTCCATATCTCAGAGTTATTTCTCAATGAACATCCTAGCAGGCCAGGGTTTTTTCACAGGGTCTGTCTAAATGGAAGTTTCCAATCTTCATTTATGTAAAGACATTATGCCATATAGTTAGATGCCATACAACATTAAATAAGTTCTTTATTTACTGGCCTTCAACATATATAGTATTCGTAATATTATGCTACAGGTTCGAAGCATGTCATAATTTCTCAAGAGGGTAGACATCTGTTGCGTTATATCACACTAGTGTGTACTGTAACTGCAGTAGAGTTACATAGTTTTGGGCACTCCCTATTCTGTTCTTTTGCAATGAGAGCATACAGTTTAGTTGTGGGAACTTAATTACTCAATAAAAGGGATTGTTAAAACAAGAGACATTTAATGTAGAAATACTTAGGCTGAAGAGAGGACTGGAAGACTTTCCAATATACAAGCCATCCTCATTATAAGTCCAACTTGGATTTATAGAGAAACAACTTAAAGAGGGGATTTTTTTTTCCACAGCTGACTTCCATTTACGCAAATTGGGGAGGGAGGTGCGCAACTTAAAAGCAGGGAATGGAAGGACTTATAATGCATCAGTTCTTACAAGGGTTAATGACTTTAGTGCGGAACAGATGTATCCCGGGGTGACTTATAGCGGGGATGCCCTGCACAAAGTTTGGTGAAATAAAATTATTTGTACAATTCCCAATTAACTTAGTAATGTTGTTAAACTAATAAGCCATTCTTTCTCACTGTTGTGTGAAAATGTATTTTATAAATTGTGTACATTGTTTACAAAGCTGTACATTTTATACAATGGTCTTCTATTTTTCCATATACATTATCCTTAAGTATTGTTTATGGGGACCATTGAAAGGTTTGGTGTATATATATATGTTTATCTAAGATTTGTGACGGGTAAAATCTTAGACTCGCAACAATTTATAAATAATTCGTTTAGTTTTCAGAACTATAACTGTGTGCCATTTGCCTGTAGTAAAATAATCCTGATTAAATGTTTCTTACATTGAGCCAGATGCTGCTTCCACTGAAATCAATGGAAATTTTGCCATTGACTTCAATAGGATCAGGATCAAGCCTGCAGTAATGCCTGCTCAATGTGATCAGTGGTTCAGTGGCCAAAGTCAATGATTTATGTAATAACAGGTATCTTGGAGTTCAAGCTTTCCTACATTGATTCTAACTTTAGCTGAGACACAGCATAAGATTTAGGCCTCAGTTCATCCTCTACAGAATGTTTAGTATAAACCTTACAAGTCACCAAACTTACAGCCTTTTCAGTGTAAATGTTGTACTGATGCTCTGAATTGCTATCCTGACTTGTCTCAAATTGATCATGATCTCTGACTCTGTCTAGAAAAAGCTAGATTGCTTGGCATTCTAGAAAAGGAATAGTATCATCAACTTGGCTAGAATTTTTACATCCGAATTTATAAGTGACAGCCTGTGACATGAGGGCTATTGCGCTGAATCTTTTTCCTTTAAGGCTTACAATGATTAGGACTTTGTGCAGTGAATATAGTAGGGATTTTGCCTCCTACAGTACTTTCACACACTGATAGAGTCTTGATATGGTATTGGGGAGTGATGGTGCTCCAGTCTGGAAAGTGGGTGAAATACTTCTACAGTAGAGGTTTTAGTCAATGCCTCCATAAATTCCCCCAAGATATTTTCCACACCCAACAGCAACACTTGTTTCCTTGTGTTTTCTTTACACAGATGTGCAAAGCGGGTCCCTCTTCTAGACACCATTATCAGTTCATTTACTTTAATGGAATTGCACTAGTGTTAAAACAGAATAAAAGACTAGAGAATGAGATGAGGTGGATCTGGAGTGAGGTGTGCAAAATAGAAGGTGCACCATCTTGGGAACACCACAATAATTCTGCATCAGATTGTTGTGGAGTCAATGACAAAAGGTCTTTGGAAATAGGCTGGAGAAAAGCATGATAGGATCTGGGGCAGCTGTCTTCACAGGTGGCAAATATTCTCACTGATACAGATACGTAGGATAATGCTACTAGAACTGACAGTAATAATATTCAGTCATGAAGTTGGACCACTGACTAACAAAACATAGGTCTGAGACCACTACTAAAAAAAGAGCAACTCCACTAATTAGGCTACCAAAAAAATGTCATGTGGCACATGAAAAGGTCTGTCATATTCCAATATAGCAGTGGGAGCATACCCACAAAAGTAGTGTGTATTCCCTATCCTTCTAATTAAGAAATAGTTTATCCTCAGACTCAAAGCTGAACATCTGGTGTTCACAGGAGTTCAAGCCAACTGTCAGTCTCAAGTTTATAACAATACATACTGTCAGTGGTGTCGTGAGCATAAATGCAATATAATTATAATAATGAGCACTATTGTAGCACTTCGCAGCTTCAAAGCTCTGCACAAACATTAACTAAGTAATCCTCAAAACAGCCCAGTGCTATCCCCATTTTACAGATGGACAGGTGAAATCATGAGCCACATTCTGTTCATAGTTACACCACTGAAGTCCTTTTGAAGTTAGTGGAATTATAGAGGTCTAAGACCAGAATTTTGCCTTCTATATTGGCAAATCTAGATTCATTACATTCCATATTAACACTTTCAGCTGTTGATGTGCTGTGTAAGTATGAATACTTTTGCTGTTTTCTTCACACAATTCAGAGTCAAGTCTGGAACTCTGTGAGAAGATACTGTGAAGGCCAAGACTATGACAGGGTTCAAAACAGAGCTAGATAAATTCATGGAGGACAGATGCATCAATGGCTGTTAGCCAGGATGGGCAGGAATGGCATCCCTTACCTTCGTTCTGCAAGAAGCTGGGAATGACTGACTAGGAACAAATCACTCGATGATGACCTGTTCTGTTCATTAGCTCTGGGACACCTGGTTATAGCCACTGTCAGAAGTCAGGATAATGAGCTAGACTGGCCTTTGGTCTAACCCAGCATGTTCTTATAATTTGCATAATATGGGAGAGATGGGAGTCAGACCATGTATATGGGTGCTGGAACCTACTTCCGGTACAAGAACAAAAAATAGTGGTAGTCCCTATGCTGTCCTATGTCTGCCAGCACCATCAAACTGAATGGTTATGTCTATGCAGCAGCATTATTTTGAAATAACTGATGTTATTCCGAAATAACAAAGAGTGCGTTATTTCAAAATAATGCTGAGCTTGAAGATTTCTTACTCTTACTCCGACTCCTGTAACCCTCAGTTACAAGGGGGTACCCCAGAAATATTAAAATTGCCAAGTCAGACAACTGACAAGTTGATGGGAGAGGTACTAGAGGGCCTTATAAGATATGCTAGAGAAAAGAAAAAATTAACAGCTGACAAATGGGATCCAAATAAAGGGGTCCGTGTACTTTGGCAATGGTTAAAAAAAGCCGGAAATACAATAACTAGATTAGAAGGCACAGTAAATACCCTACAAGCCTTATTAAAAAAAGAAACTCAGGAGAGAGAGAAAAAGGGGAATAATGGGAAAAAAGATATGATAAAACCAACAGCCCCACCCCCTTCTTATCCTGAATTAGTCACAGAGGAAAATCAAAACGAAGAAAGGAAAAAAGTAGCAAAAGGAGGTATGTACTCATTGGATATGCTAACGGAAGGCATATGCACGGGGGAATGTAAATGTGAGAAGGAGATAGGAGAAAAGGTTGAGGCTGGAGATGATTCGGTCAAGGCTCATCCGATAACACAAATAATATATAAACAGAGGGGAGGGCTTCCACCCGTAGCCACTATGGAATCATGGGAAAGATCCCGAATAGAAATGAATGATTTAATAAGTCGAACTCGAAGGAGACAGGGAGAGAACCCAGCAGTGTGGGAAGGAAGGCTAGTAAAGGAAAATATGAATGAATTAATTTCACAATCGGAGCTAACTATATTAACAGGAAATCCCAGATATTCAGGAGGGCTGATGAAAATGAGTTCAGCTATAGGGAATGAGGACTGGCCGTTAACTCTACCAGCCGCAATAGCCTTATCAATAGCAGCTACAGGGCAAGGAGGAGCCGTACCAGAGGGTTGCATAAAGATGAAGGAAGATGTTAAAGCTGCAGCTGTTGGAATTTCCTTCCTGTTTTACCAACCCACAACAGCAGCCCAAGAACAGTTAACAGCAGCACAGAGAGCTGATCCTCACCAATTTAAATATATAGGGGATCCAGGTCTGAGAACAATGGACAGAGTAACAGCACAAATGGTATGGCAAGGAGTAGAAAATAAGGAAGGAAACCAAAGCCTGAAATTATGGGTAACAGCCCTAACAGGGAGTAGTGTTTGGGGAATATTGGAAACTATAAATGATTTGGAAGTAGTACGCAAACATACCCCAGCACCAACATACAAACCCCCGAGAGACGCGTGTAAAACGTGCGAAAGTTTCCAAACCCCGAAGAAGGGGAAAGACCCAAGTAAGGAAGAAAGAGTCATATTTGGTTTTCTGTTAGGAAATGGTTACAGTAGACCAGATTTTTAAAAGATGATGCCCCAAGAACAAAAACAAGAAGTAATAGAAAAAGGATAGCAGGAATGGACAAAATTCCCTAAATCAAAAAATGAGTAGCAGGAGCCCAAACCAAGGGCCCGTAAACAATCCAAGGGAAAAAGACAATAGAATTTATATAAGTGCCGAAGTATTAAATTAAAACACCAGGAATTATGAACAATTTAAATGGTTATTATATACAGGGGCCCAAATAACCATAATAGATAAAGCAAAAGTACCACATAGAGAAAGAAAGCATAAAATATGGGTGTCAGGGCTAAATGGGGATAAAATGTATCGAACAGGGGTAATAGAATTAAAACAGGGACAGAATGTAACAAAACCCACAGTAGTACTAGGGGAAGAGAATATACTAGGCATAGATATAATAACACAGAACCCAGCAATACGACAGGATTTAAAAGCAGTATTACCAAGACAAATATCAAATGAAAAATTACATATCCCACAAATTGATGAGAATAAATTAAGATCACAAAAGGTGAACAGTATACCAACAAAAGCAGAAGGAAAAGAACCCATTAATCAGTTATTAAAAGAGTTACTAGATCAAGAAAAAATTGAACAAGTATTACACACCCAATATAGGAGTCCAGCATGGGGGATATAGAAAAAGGAAAAGGGAAAATGGCGAATGGTAATAGATTATAGAAAAATAAATGAAGCAATACAACCAGTTGCCTTTACCATCCCCTGGAACAAACCAACCATAGAACAATATTTAAAACAAAAAGGAGAATTAAAATGGGGAGCACTAATAGATTTAAAGGATATGTTTTATAGTATATCTATAAAAGATAAAAAAGTAGCCTTAAATTTTTCAATTGGAGGAAAATACTATAGGTGGAACGTATTACCCCATGGTTATAAAAATTCACCAGCATTAGCAACAGATGCCATGAGGTATACCCTTAGTCAATGAGGTTGGGAACAAGATCCCCGAATAATATACTATGTAGATAACCTTTTAATAAGAGAAAAGACACAAGAAAAAACTGAAAAATTAAAACAAGAAGTCATAGAACATTTAACCACTCAGGGATAGCAGATAAATGAAAGAAAAGTAACTATAGCCCAAACTGAATACTCCTTTCTAGGAATTCAGGTGACAGAAAATAAAATAACAATAGGTACAACTTACCCCAATGGTGTAGGTAAATGGTTAAACAGCCCTCCGAAAACCCACAAACAGCTACAGGAAGTTTTAGGCATGGTAAATTATAATAGGGCAAGTATTCAACGGTTAGAACATAAAATAAAACCCTTATCGAAATTATTAAAAGGAGGGAAAGATTTAATTAACTGGAATAAAAAGGCCCAAGCAGCCTTAATAGAGTTAAACCAGGATTTAAAATACCCTACTCCATTAAAAAGGTGGGACCCTAAGGGACCCCTGATAGAATTACAAATTAACTGGAATGAAGAGTGGGTAATAGGAAGCGCAACACAAGGAGAAAAACAGGAAGAGGTAAATAAGTAGATTTTGCAATTTAACGGACCCCAAAGACATTATGGTAAATATGGAAAACTATTATGGGTTTTAGATTAAATAAAAGATAGGTACTTTTTAATAATGAGCATAGGTCTTACTTTACACACCCCAAGGGTGTCAGCATTAGCATAGCTAACCATAGAAATAATACCACCAACCTTTGAGGGCCAGAAAAATACTTGGGCAAAACTGTATTATAGCTGGCTAGTAAGTTGGTCAAACGTTAAACTGGGAAAAAATTTAATACCCTGGGAGGCCCCAAAAGCTACACCAGGAATAACAGAAACACCCTAAATATTTACAGATGGGAGCATGAAAGGGGGAAAAGCAAAGGCAGGATATTACTGTACCAAATGTAAAAATAAGTGCTTTATTGTGTTAGGGGAAAAAGTAAATGCCCAAGAAGCAGAAGTAGAAGCAGTTAGAATAGGGTTACAACATGCACAAAAGAGCCACGCTAACGAACCATGGGAATTAGGTATAGATAGTATGTATTGTAGAAAGACACTGTTAAAAGAGAATACAGACATTGAAACACATTCAGGGTAGAGAGAAATATGGACCATAATTAGAAATCACGTAAGGGGCACATTCAGTGAAACATATCCCTAGCCATAAAGAAGGATATAATCTTAACCACAAACAACTAGATAAAGAATTGCAAGAATTTAAGGTGTTAGTAGAAAAAACCAAAGAAACAGGAGAAGTGGATCCATTCATAAAATGGTTACATGAATGCACAGGCCTCTTTAGGATACAAAAGAAAAGAGAATAGATAAGAAAATATACAGGAGGAGAATCAATAATTGGAGTAAAAGAACATGAAAAAATACATAAAGCCTGTAAAATCTGTCACAATACTAAACGCATGAATCAGCTAAAATATGCCTATAGAGCATATAATCCAGAATATTATAAACCAGGAAACCATTGACAAATAGATGTAATAGGACCATTACCAAGTGCTAAACAATACCCAAAGGGAGTAGTTGTAGTAGATTTGGGGAGTCGGAGTACTATGGCAATTTCTTTGGAAAAAAACAAAAGCAGAACACATACTAAAAGCCTTAGAAAAAATAATGGCAGCTTGGGGACGCCCACAAATAATACAGTCAGATGGAGGCCCACCATTTGGAAGGAAAAAACTAGAACAATGGTCCATAGAAAAGGGCATAACATAGCATTTAAATCTCCCGTACCATCCTCAATCCAGCGGAGTAGTAGAAAAGAAAATTGATACCTTAAAACAACATTTAAAAATGGCAACCAAGGATGGCACCTTTAAAGGCTAGCACCTAGTATTGGATACAGTTTTATTAAATGTGAATGAACATACAAGCTGGTCGCCAGACATAAAACCCAAGGAGCAACCAAATTAGAAGCCCTCCTATAAGCAAGGAGAAAAAATATGGGTTGTATGGCCAATGGAGGATAAGGAGAAAAGAGTGGCGTTGGAAGGAACAATAATGGAAGCTGGAAAGTTACCATTCACTTATGTAATCACAACAAAAACAAGAAAAGGATTAGCGCACCATAATTGGCTAAGTAGCAGAGAATGAAATTAACAGTTACGCAAGATTATGTTACAGTTGTTCATCATCCCTGAAAATCACGTCAATAGTGCAGGATGGACCAGCTTAGATGGTAAGTATAATCCATTACAACAAAACTAGACCTGAGTAAAAAATAATAACAATACCCAAACTAATTTAGCTAACAAACCAGCCCAGTGGCAAGTGTGTAAAATAAACTATACCACCCACTGGAAAGAAGAGGTAAATCAAACTCTAGTTATAGTTCAGGAAAATGATACCAGTTGGAATATGTCCCGATTGTATAGCATTAAAGCTAACAAACAATTGGGTAAACAAATCATATGATAGCACCCCCCCCAATACAGTAATAGGCATACAGACCCCAAGCCTGGGTGTATTTAGCATTAGCTTAACACCATTATATGGCATATGGCTTAATATTAGCAACCCAACAAAAACATATAACCCATGGATCCAACCCACATTTGTAACAGTTCCACTATCTAAAACCACAGCCTTAGCTACACCAGGTAGTAATACAACCCTTCCAACATTAACAGTTATAATACCCCCCTCAAATTTACAACCAACAGAAACAGGAAGAGTAATAATAAGATTGCAACCAGCATATAAAAATAAAGGAAAGAATTTAAAATATAGTATAAATTATACAACATAGGGGTCACAAAGAAAGAAAAGAGGAGCATGGGATGTATGGGCAACCAAAAAACTATTAAGGCAATGGGAGGAGGATGTAAAACCAGATTTGTTAGCAATTGATTCATTAAGTAGAAAAATAATAGTCACCATGAAAGCTGAAATGGCAAAATTACTACATTGGGTAAATACAGCTGTAAACATATCCAATACAAATGCTGATAAAACACAAGAACGGAGTAAAAATATATCTATGTATCTATATTTAAATAATCAAAATTGTATAAGTTTGTATAGTAGTAGTAGTTTTAGGAAAAAATTATTGCAAAAAATTGGGGAAGATGAAAGAGGGATAAGTGGAAGGTCACCATTGGTAAAAATACCAAATACAGTACAAATAAGTCATGAAATAACATCCCATAGAATTAAAATAGGATGGGAAGCAATAGTGTACCAACAAGTAGGATATAAGGAAACAAATGAAGTATGGGGAAGAGGAATGGTTATTACACCTGAGCGTTGGTGTAATAGTTCAGAAAAGGTCAGAATGTGTAAACCAGCATTGTTTAATAGACAAAAAGTTGTGTCCACATTAACGGGTAAAATTAATTAGTTACCAAACAAATGTAAAGAATACATAGGATCTAACCTGACCCATTTAATTGTTTGTCACTGTAAGGACTCAATTTGGCAATTGTTAAGCAAAAAGATAATGCATAATAAATGTTATGTTGTACCAGTTAAAATGAATGTCACCGTACCTTTTTGTAATGTAAACGGACTATGGAACTTAACACAAATGGGATACAACTGCACTGGAAAAGGCAATAAGACTATTAAACAAAATACGGTGTTGTAGATCCGATTTTTAACAGAAGAAGTGAAGGCCATAACAAAACAAACTTTTCAAGACTCCCAAGTAATATTACAAGTAGAGCATTTCACAATACCAAAACTGGACTTACAAAAAATAGAGGTTATAAATCTGGATGTAAAGAAACAAAATTGGAACATCTTGTTAAAAAATGGAAAATTTATTGAGCTAGCAATCAAGAATCAAACTGTAAGAAATGTGGACGAATCACCCATAACAATTGTGGACATATTAAATTATTTAAATGGAACAATTAATAAGGATATAGAAAGTGCAATAGGATAGGAAGCAAATGTTTAGAACTTTTTATCCATGTTGATATCAGGAAAATGGTTTTAGATTGTTTGTGCAATAATAGTATTAATAATTGTAATAAGAATATTATATATGTGTAGAATTTTTTCCCCAAAACAAACTGTAAAATATATAAAAATAAAACAAATAGAAAATGAGCAAATAGCAGATGCACAAGCACAAAGGGAAATAGAGTTATTGTAATTAAAGTGTCTCATTTGACATGGGAGGATGTAAAAGGAAGGTGTTGAGGCCTACCCAGAATATGTCAAATGAGCACCAGTTTAATTGTAAGTGTAAAAGAAAGGCAGCATTGTGAGATACAGGAGATGTAAGATAAAAAAACAAAATTTAATTAGATGACCAAGAGTAACCCCGCTTTTAGGAAAGTAAGTAACTCAGACAGCAATATGCAACAAAGTGCTAATTACCCCAAATGGAGCAGACAAAAGTTTTGAAAGGGCAGAATGAGACAACAAAAATCTAACGTCAGTAATTGTCAGGGAAGTGGAGGAATACTGAAATACCGAAACAGGGTATATAAGGTTGGACAGAACAGACCAAGAGCGGATGGGTTGCGAATCCAAAAAGCTAGGTCTGATCAACCAGGGCTCCCTCCCAGCACTGAATCTCGCTGCCTCACATGAGCTCCGAAAGGGGAACAACACTTGTCATAAGTTACAACAAAAAATCCAAAAAAGGAAAGACATAAAGAAAAGAATATCTCCTGAATCTAAACAATGCTTCTATCGTTCTTTACGTAATTATTATATATTTGTTAACTCTATAAATTGTTTAAAGGTAAATCTGGAGGATATATCTGTAGGAGGAGTTATTATTTCTTGCTTTTTTTTAACTGTACTGTTTTTCTACTTTTTATTTGTATATTACACTGTCTTAAAAGAATCAAAGATAGTGAATTAATTTAAATGAAAAATTAATTATAAAGTAAATAGAAAATAAAAATCTTTGTTTAACCCTAAAAAGAAGTATTCCTCTGTCTGTAGTTTCAAATCCTTTAAAGAACCAAACCCAGTTACCGAAAGTCTCCTAACTACAGTACATTTGTTCATTATGTGCAAGTGAATAAGTGAATTAGCACAGCAGATTCTAATAATAATTATTTAGAGCCTGAAAAATATTAGAAAACAGTTCAGTATAAACTATGTATGTTTCCTTTGAAGGTTGGTAATTATATTGGTTGTTAGTCTCTGTGAACCCTCTCCCATGTGCATAGAGTAGATTTCTATGGACTACTCTAAAGATCTAAGTCTGCCACTCATGCTTGCCTGGGTTGTCCAATGGCACTGCTCAAAGAGTAAAGGACTATTCAGGGCAAGTCCAGGTGACAGAATATGTCCCTAAGAACCATCAGCATGGGCAAGCCCTTCATGCATGTAAATAATGGAGATATCCAAAACATCTTGAAATATGCTGCACTGTTGCAATAGCTTGTTAGGTTTGGTTTTGTTTTGACGCAATGAATAAAAATATTTTGACTCTTGCATCCATGTCAGGTACTGTGAGATTAAATCCAGAGAATCACAGAGAGTCTCCACAGCCAAAACTGTAAGACCTACATTTTTTTTCCGGAAGGGTCCTTATCCAAATCCAAGTCTATTATTACTAATTTGTTCAGTAAGATGCCTTTCCTCTAATATTTGCTTTTCATAATAAATTGTATGAAGAGAGTTCTACCGGTGGGGCACAGCATTAAGGGTCCAAATCATTTTGGTTTTATTTCACTCTGAGCTCTTACTGTTCACAGCCACCTCTATTGCCTGTTGGTATTATCCAGAGCTAGGTACAATTCACTTTATGAATCTTAGAAAATCTGAGATTTGGTGGTGAATGATGGGAGTTGAAGCAGATTTTGCACTGGCTGTTCAAGTAAAATGTCAGCCATTTCATTTTTTAATTCTTTGTTTTAATGTAATGCTTGAAACCGCCAAGAAATGTTAAAAAGAATTCCCTGTTGAAATAGAAAAGGTTAAAGCCAAATGTGAAAAATTCCAGGGCAGCAGCATTTGTAAAGTTACATTTACCCTGGAGAGGTTGGGGCAGGAATATTATATAACTGCAACATCCATAAAGTTGGCATCTTTTCTAGGGAAAAAAAGATAAAGTTACCATCTTATTAATGGTTAGAAGTATTTGAGAGGAAATCTGTAAACACACTATAGATTCTCACACTTATGAATTTGCAGTCAAAAATAAAATCACGTTCTTGAAAAATCTCCTGTATGGCTTGACAGATGGATTAGATGTTCCCTTGACAACTGCTCTGGTTAATCAAGGGTGTAAATGAAGCTACCATTTAAGTGTTCCACAGGAATCATTTCAAATCCTCTCTTTAATATCAACACTTTACAGGTAAAGTGCCTTGTTGGTTTCAATGCTATGTCATTAGGCACATTTAAAGACTTTATATACTACAAGGGGGAAATTAACAGAAAAATTTAAATGTAATATCCCAATCATCTGACAAAAATTGTAAAGACATTACAAGGATTGTGTTATCCTTTTTGGAAAAGCTAGAAATATTCTTTCTGCATGTTCTAGCTAACTAGCAGTGTGAAATCCCTATTGATAGAATCAGAAGAGGGTCCTGCTATGTCAATTCTGTTTGAATGAGTTCAGAGGCTGTTGTTTATATGCATGACCTTTAATGTATTCTAATTTGCTATTTTAATTTTGTTGTATTTTAGTGATAAACCTAAATAAATATATTTGTGGTGATAACACTGTATGAAAAACATAATTGATGTAAACAATATTTTCCTAAGTATGATTGCACAACCACAAATTTACCATTCTTATATGACTACATCAGGTAATTATAATGCATGAATGCAGTTAGGAAAGTCATATGTCTCTGGACCTATCCTCATCCATATTGTCAAATATGTAATCACTTTAAAATAGTTTGCTGTGTTTCCCTTGATATAAACTGGAAGCTGAAGCAATCATGCTATCAATTAGGGCTTAAGTTAGACTTCCCAATGACTAGAGGAGATGGGAATATGAATTTTACATTCACATTTTCTGTCATGTACCTTTACTGCCACCTGGTGACTTCTGCTAACAGAAAGGCATCATCCCCTCATCACATTCCTCAGCATGCAGAGCTAACTGTCAAAGTTTAAGTTAAAACATGTGGTTGAACAAGATTATATCAGCTAACATTTGAATTAAAAATGCCTCAGTCTTAGCTGGCTTAAAAAGATTCATTTTAATAACAGTTCCAAGTCAAATTTAATCTAATCCAATCTTTATACTAACACCTATAGTTGGTGCCAGAAGCAAAGCGAGGTAAATACTGCACTCGTGTATTAGGAATTTAATATTCAGTGCTAAAGTGATTAATCAGGATCTAACCAGTAATGTAATTAGTGTGTATAATTTAAAATTTTGCATCTGTTGATGAAATCCGTGAGTCTTTGGAAAAGAAATAAACCCTTCAGGAAACCCTTTGTTTATTCATCTTAATAATAACGTATGCAAAGTCCTCAACAGACAGAGCGGGGTCATTAGTTGAAGAAAAGCTAAATTCAGAGATAAGGAATGAACACTTTCATGTTTTGAACCTGTGAAAGTGTGTATTGTACAGCACTAGACCTGCCATGTACTGCTTACAGAAGCACTGCCTATGCATGGCTCCAGACCTACTGTACATATTTTTGAAAAAAAATATATTGTACAGCAGGCACCTTGTACTATACTTTTCCAGTATTCTGTAAAGCTTTTCATTTCATTATAAGTGTGGTGTTCGCGTGGTACACAGAATAATGTGTCTGACAAATAAATCCCATATATCTTACAAATCAAATTGCATACTTTTATGTCACTGTCTCTGGAGGAAAAAATATGCTAGATTTAAATTGAATTGAAATATTTCACAGAAGTTTATTAGGCAGATGCACTGAAATGCCTTCAGAATCAAAACAAGACATGAAGACTCAAACCTAAACCTAGTTTAATCTTCAGAATTTAAAAGTGGAGATGATTAGCCACTTTCTTCTTCACTGTCCTTCACATGAGGCCAATGAGGTTAATTGGAAAAATAAAGCTATAAAATGTCAAGAGAATACATCATCATTATCAGATCACTTGCCGCCTTTCCTGTTGTGATGATTTAGGCCCCAATCCTCCAATGAGATACACGTAAGAATCCACTTGCACACATGCAGCTGCAGATTTAGGGCCTTAATTTATTCTCTGAGCTGTAAAGAAAATGTTTCAACATCATTTCATGGTACTCTGATGCAAAGGTATTTGGAGGCACACATAGAATCATAGAACACTAGAACTGGAAGGGACCTCGAGAGGTTATCAAGTCCAGTCCCCTGCCCTCATGGCAGGACCCAATACCATCTAGACTATCCCTGATATATGTCTATCTAACCTCCTCTTAAATATCTCCAGAGATGGAAATTCCACAATCTCCTTACGCAACTTATTCCAGTGTTTAATCGCCCTGACAGTTAGGAAATTTTTCCTAATATTCAACCTAAACCTCCCTTGCTGCAGTTTAAGCCCACATGTTATACTGCAATACTGCAGAAAAGTTCTAATGCATTTTTCTCTTAAATTATAAAAACAATTATAAATATATGGTATATATGCCTATATTATAGTAGCTTCAGAGGATAGCTGAGTTAGTCTGTCACAGAAAAAAAACCAACAAATGGTCTGGTAGCACTTTATAGACTAACAAAACATGTAGATGGTATCATGAGCTTTCGTGGGCACAGCCCACTTCTTCAGATGACCAGAGTTAGGAGTAGGGGATATGAAAACTCAAAATAAATAGGAGAGGGGGGAGAAAAAGAAAAAAAGAAAAAAGGAAGGGGGATGTGAGACAGAGCATCATGAAGTATCTGGAGAATGGGTACTTAAACCTAAGTAGATCAAAGTAAATAGATAGATGCTATTTTGCATTTTTGGAACAAATAGAAAAACTTAATGTTAACAAATCTCCGGGACCGGATGGCATTCATCCAAGGGTTCTAAAAGAACTCAAATGGGAAATTGCTGAACTATTATCTGTGGTTTGTAACCTAGCCCTTAAATCGGCTTCTGTACCTAATGACTGGAAGGTAGCCAACGTGACACCAATATTTTAAAAGGGCTCTAGAGGCGATCCGGGCAATTACAGACCGGTAAGTCTAACTTCAGTACCGGGCAAATTAGTCGAAACAATAGTAAAGAATAAAATTGTGAAGCATGTAGAAGAACATAATTTGTTGGACAAAAGTCAATATGGTTTCTATAAAGGGAAATCCTGTCTTACTAATCTATTAGAGTTCTTTGAAGGGGTTAACAAACATGCGGACAAGGGGGATCCAGTAGATATAGTATACTTAGATTTTCAGAAAGCCTTTGACAAGGTCCCTCACCAAAGGCTCTTGTGTAAATTACATGGCCATGGGATAAGAGGGAAGGTCCTTTCATGGATTGAGAACTGGTTAAAAGACAGGAAACAAAGGGTAGGAATAAATGGTAAATTTTCAGAATGGAGAGGGGTAACTAGTGGTGTCCCCGAAGGGTCAGTCCTAGGACCAATCCTGTTTAACTTATTCATAAATGATCTGGAGAAAGGGGTAAGCAGTGAGGTGGTAAAGTTTGCAGATGATACCAAACTGTTTAGGATAGTCAAGACAGAAGCAGACTGTGAGGGACTCCAAGAAGATCTCACCAAACTGAGTGATTGGACAACAAAATGGCAAATGAAATTTAATGTGGATAAGTGTAAAGTAATGCACATCGGGAAAAATAACCCCAACTATACGTACAGTATGATGGGGGCTAATTTGGCTACGACAAATCAGGAAAGAGATCTTGGCGTTATCGTGGACAGTTCTCTGAAAACTTCCACACAGTGTGCAGCGGCAGTCAAAAAGGCAAATAGGATGCTAGGAATTATTAAGAAAGGGATAGAAAATAAGACCCAGAACATCATACTGCCCCTGTATAAAACTATGGTACGCCCTCATCTTGAATACTGTGTACAGATGTGGTCTCCTCACCTCAAAAAAGATATTTTGGCCTTGGAAAGGGTTCAGAAAAGGGCAACTAAAATGATTAGGGGTTTGGAACGGGTCCCATATGAGGAGAGGTTAAAGCGACTGGGACTTTTCAGTTTAGAAAAGAGGAGACTGAGGGGGGATATGATAGAGGTATATAAAATCATGAGTGGTGTGGAGAGGGCTGATAAAGGAAAGTTATTTATTAGTTCCCTAAATAGAAGAACTAGAGGACACCAAATGAAATTAATGGGTAGCAGGTTTAAAACTAATAAAAGAAAGTTCTTCTTCACACAGCATGTAGTCAACCTGTGGAACTCCTTGCCAGAGGAGGCTGTGAAAGCTAGGACTATAATAGAGTTTAAAGAGAAGCTAGATAATTTCATGGAGGTTAGGTCCATAAAAGGCTATTAGCCAGGGGATAAAATGGTGTCCTTGGCCTCTGTTTGTCAGAGGCTGGAGAGGGATGGCAGGAGACAAATCGCTTGATCATTGTCTTCGGTCCACCCTCTCTGGGGCACCTGGTGCTGGCCACTGTTGGCAGACAGGATAGTGGGTTAGATGGACCTTTGGTCTGACCCAGTACGGCCATTCTTATGTTCTTATGCTAAGACAGGAAAGATACCACTCAAAGAGCTGTTAGCACCTTCAGTGGTTATAAAGTAGGTAGTGTCCTAGCCAGCCCATATCGCAATTGAGTCCATTAGCATGTGAATTGAATTTCTGCATGAAGTGAGATTCTAATCCTTCCCTATGTATTTGGCTTGTGGAGCTGGCCTGTGACAAGACAGCCACCTGCAGGTCTGTTAAAGTATGGTTAGGTAAGCAGAAATGTTCACCAACTGGCTTTTGTGTGTTTCCTTTACGTATATCCGATTTGTGTCCATTGATTCTTTCTCGCAGAGACCGTCCAGTTTGTCCAATATATATAGCAGTGGGGCACTGCTGGAATTTGATGGCATAAATCAAATTACTAGATGCGCAGCCAAATGACCCTTTGATTTTGTGGCTTATGTTGTTTGCTCCAGTGATGAATTCGTCAGTGTAGATATGTGGGCAGAGTTGGCATCTTTTCTGGTTGCAGGGCTGGGTTCCTGGAGGCTTATGATGTGGTTGTGTGGCATGGTTATCAGAAAGAATGTGTTTCAGGTTAGGGGGTTGTCTGTAAGCAAGAATAGGTTTTTCTCCTAAGGCCTCTGAGAGTGACGGATCATTTTCCAAGATAGGTTGTAGATTGTGTATAATGTGTTGGAGGGGTCTGAGTTGTGGACTGTAGGTAACGACAAGAGGAGTTCTGTTATTTTCTCTTTTGGGTCTGTTTGCCATTGCAATAGTGAAGATTGAGACATCATTTCAACACTAGTCCCCATTTTTCAGTTACTCATAATTTTTGAAGACAGCTCTCTCTTGGGCTGAAGCTTTCTATGGTCACCATCTTTCCAAAGCATAATTGAACCATTTATTGTGTTATTTTGTGGTAATGTAAATGTGAAAAGCATTCACTCTCCCCATATGTTCTGTCAGTCTTATATTAATATACATTTCAAGAGCTAAAGAAAGAGACTTCAAATATGACTTGTTTTGTAGTCATTGAGAAAGGAACAAATATTAACATTTGAAGAAAATGATATTCGTATTTTTCAAGTAATGTGTGGGCAAGTGGACAGAGTACTCGACTGGCAAGCGGGAGATAGGGGTGCCATTTCTAGTTCTGTAAGTGGTGTGCTAACTGACCTTGTTTTTGCTATAGTGACATGTTTGTCTCACTTCATTTCTTTGTGTCCTTAATTTGCTTGTACTTAGAATTATTGCCAGTGTGCATTGGACTGACCAATATTGCTGTTCTATTTTTCCATTGGCATGGTATTGATGGAACTTGTCACTGTAATTAAGCATTTGTTCTCTAGATATGGATTACTATAATGTGGATTACATCTTAAATCCATTTAGATGCTGCAGCCGGTGCAGAATGCAGCAGCCTACTTGATAAGGAAGGTTTCGCTCCATAAGCACATAAGGTCTGTGTTCCAAGATCTGCACTACTGTTGGCTACCAGGTGACATGTATATCATTAGTTTTGACCTAAAAAGCCACGATCGGATGAGACTGTCCTTCCTGGAAGATCACATCTTTTCCTGTGTGACTATGTAACTGAAGGACTCAAGCAGACAGAGAACATACAAAGACTGACATTATCCTGACCTATAACAAGAAGCAAGAACACAAGAGTAAACATTTGAAAGAAAAAGGTGGCACAGAATCCTGTCTGGTGACTCCATAGTGAGGAATGTCAAGATACCTGTGATCCAATTAAAGAAAATGAGAGTACCAGAACAAAAGAGTTCACAAAAAGGAGGCTTCATGTTGTAAAGAATGCTGGAGAACTTCCAGTTACTGTAGTCCAAAAGTGAACAAATAATACCAGTCAAGAAAGATTTGATAAATCAGGAAACACTTCAAGGACTTGGTTTGAGCTCCAGGATGATGCAACTGGGTCTTTCAAGATCCTGCTTGACCCAAGCATACAAAGAGACATACACTAAACTACTAGTTTTCTAATTGTGCAGTGAGGAGGTATTTGCATTGATGGGAAGATAGAAGTGCTTTCTGTAGTAAGACTAATTGAATTACAAAGTCTCTATGACTCCTCTCCACAATGTTGTGGAGGTCACAACATGCCACCACCACCTCAGGGATGTTGTGCTCTCCCACCTCGAGGCAGGTCAGCAGGCACTGGAAATGTACCTTGAGGTGGCCAAAGGCTCACTCCACCTGAATCCGGGCCCGGTTCAGATGGGCATTGAATTGGTCCCTGCTGGGATCCAGGTGGTCAGTGTACGGCTTCATCAGCCACGGCATCAGGGGATAAGCCGCGTCCCCCACAATGCACAACGGCATCTGCACATCCCCAACTGCAGAGTCACGGCAGAGGAAGAATGTGCCCACCTCCAGCTTCCTGTACCAACTAGAGTTCCTGAAGACATGCGTGCCCTGCCCAACCACCTGACAAAAATGTCTGTAAAGTGTCCCCAGTGGTCGACCAGGGCCTACAGCACCATTGAAAATTAGCCCTTTCGATTAATATACTGGGCCGCTCGATGGTCCAGTACATGGGATGTGGGTCCCATCTGTGGCTCTGCCGCAGTTTGGGAACCCGAGGGCAGCAAATCCAGCCATAGTCAAGTCCAGGTCTCCCGGACGGATGACCCTCCACAGCAGGATTAAGTTGATGGCCCTCACAACCTGCAGAAGGAGACAAAGAAACACACAAAACAGAGAATGAGAGAGGGGGTGCCCGAGCTCTTGGGAGGTGCCTGCCCTGCTCCCCTCTCCTTGCCCCCCAAACACCCCAGGAGCCACCTCCTATGGGGCCACTCCCGCCTCCTATCCCAGCAGCAGGGCTGTGTGAGGGTGGAACAGCACAAGCCCCCAGAGATGGGGCTTCATCCCCAGCACCACTCCACCTCCCCCAGCCTCCATCCCCCTTTCCCGAGGGTCCCCCTTATACAATACTCTCCCCACCCTCCTGCAGGGTCTGCAGCTCGAGAGCACCTTACCTCCATGAGGAGGGCACCAGTGGTGCACTTCCCCATGCCAAACAGGTTGCCCACTGACCGATAGCTGTCGGGGGTGGCGAGCTTCCAGAATGTGATTGCAACCTGCTTTTCCAGGGGAATAAAAGGCCGCAGGTGGGTGTTGCGTCTCTGGAGGGCAGGGGCAAGCCAGGCACATAGCTCCAAAAAAGTGGCTTTTCACATGTGGAAGTTTTGGAGCCACTTGTGGTCATCCCACCGCTCCATGACCAGCCGGTCCCAACAGTCCGAACTGGTGTCAAGCTTCCAGAAAAGCTTCTCCATAGTGGGGTACAGTTGCCAGAATGGAGCAGCCACAGCCACGGAAAGGGTCTCCAGAATAAGCTCAGGGTCCAGCTCATGCAGGACCAGAAAGGCAGCTGGCAGGAAGTGCTGCAGAAACTGCAGCATGGCCATGTGGGGCCATCACATGCCCAGGGGCAGCTCCAGCACTATGGCACAAAGGAAAAAGCTGTGGTGTCCAGAAAAGAAAACCACAGCAGGCACTGTTAATACTTGCTGTCCCTCAAAGAGGTAGGCAAGCATGCAGCAGAAGCAGAGAAACGGCTGTCCAGGGGGTCCCTTTAAGCACGTGTCTCTGCAAGGCTCCAGCACCAGCACTCAGGAGCAACTGGTGACCTAAAGCCCTAGCTGAAGTGGTTCCGGGTGGCCTTTTATGCAAGAGAGCGTCCAATCAGTCTGGAAGCTCTCTTTCACAAAAGCACATCGCTTTTTTGATGCGCTTTTGTGTGTGGATGCACTCTTGCGCCAGAAGTTTTTTCGGAAGATCTTTTCCGAAAAAAGCTTCTTGCGCAAAAATCCTGCAGTCTAGACATAGCCATACAAACAGGAAAACTGATGCACAAATACAAAAGGCAAATGACTTCTTAGTTAGAGGCCTCATCACATTCTCATTTAAGTCAATAGTGAAAGTTCAGACCCTAAATTGCCAGTACATACTATTTTACTCGGGAATAGGTATACTAGTTTGTTTTAAATAACTAACCTGAAACTTCATCCATCCCTTGAACTGCATTTGAGAATAACAGCTTTCAAAGTTCAAAACCATTCAGTTAGCCTATTGACATCCTCCACATTAATTTATTCATTTAGCAACTGAAATTCTGGCAGTGGGTGTTAAAATCACAAGAGATGTAGTTTCAGGATTTTTAGGAATTCTTTTGTGAAATATGTGGGGGGGGGGTTCATTTTTAAGTGTCTCAATCTGCAAACTTTATCATGCTTAGTAGTACTGACATTTGTCCTTGCTTCATAGTTGGTAAGTCTTCAATATGCTTTCCAAACTATATAATTTCAAAGGGATGCATCATACTTTCTTTCCATTTAAAATGCATGAAAATTCAAGATCAAGCAGGATGCAAACTGGGGGGAGGAGGTGCTTCTGCTGAATGAACACAGCTCACTTTTAAATAAGCTAACAGCTAATTTTCTCACATTCTGTCATTATCGTAATAATAAGTTTTTGAGTGAAAATTAATGTACATGAGTGCCATCTTGCAGGAAAGAATTTGTATTATTGATAATGTACATAGCGCTTGATCATATAAAATATACTTGAAAATTCTCAGTAGCTTACTGAATGTTCCTAACATGTACTTCGCAAATTCCCTTAGCCTTATATTCTTCTTTATCTCTGAAGCTCAGTACCAGAGTTACATTAATAGCATGCTTCTTGAGTAGCGATAACTATATCACAGTGTAATCTAGCTGCTCAGAGGTATTCATCCTTTCATTTCTTATTCCATTTCCTTTTCCCCTGTGGGCCAGGAAAGAGAAATTTCCACCTAGGGAGTTCAGCATCATTCAGCATTGATGTTACTTGTCCAACAATCCCCTACACTCAGGAGACCATATGTCAACAACAGTTAGCACTTACAATTTATCAGTACCCACTTACACATGTAAAGATCTCTTCTTCCTCTGTCTTTGCTATATGCATTTCAATCACTGGAGTCAGAAACGGTTGTAAGGCATATAAAAGAAGGACATTAAAAAGACACGTACATCTTTTATCTCTCTAAGTCCACACAGTCAGAAAACTTCTGGTGGTGTTATTGCCCAGAGAGGGTCATCTTCGATGGAGGCAGAAGCTTCTTTTTCACTCTGCCCTTGCTGTGTGAGGTTCAAACACTCTGCTGTCAACAGCTTGAACAATAATGAGATCTTCTGTTTCCTTCCAGCTTTATGTTGCCTGTTGGCAGTCCTGGAGGTTATTGTATGATTAAAATGGCTGCAGATGGAAATCCTCCTGTACAACACAGAGTTTCTGTGTCATATCCTGCATCTCAGGTGAGCCTGCAAAATATCATATACAAAATGTAGCCATTTGCTAAAATCACTACACCAACATATACTCTCATTATTCTCATAGGAGATTCTCAGTATTAACTATTATTAATTTATCTTGTCTTTTCAGTTACTCAGGCAAAACTTACTAACTTAAAATACCCATTTATGTATTAATTTTAGCCTTTCTTATGAGATAGTACTGCCTTCCATTCAGAGGAGGGTTGAATATATGTGAGAAAGTGGCTGTCTCCATTCTGTAGGAGACATTAGCAGCTCAACCACATTCCCACCTTTTTTAAATGTGTTCTCCTGATCCACATCCAATTCTAGTTTACCAAGGAACCAGACTTCTCCTGAATTATTACCTGCACTGGGCTTCTGCCACCAGTGGACAGCAGTAAACTGTTTGTCTTGTTCTCCCAACTTCTACCACAGTCTCAGATTGTTAATATTTCCTTCTCTAATAACAGCCAGGATCATTTTCCCAGAATAACTCAAGTTATGCAATATGCAATTTCTGGATGGGCAATCACTAACTTTCCCCTTATTTAACTATTCCTATGTGTGTGCACTCATTCATGCACATGTATATGTACACACACACACACACACACACACACACATATATATCAGTGATTTCACCTCATGGGAAAGGTCCTAACTCTCCTCACCTTCTTACTGTCCTGCTCCTAGCTCTCTCAGGAGAAGGGCAGAAGCCAGGAAATGCAACATTGTGCAACCACCAGGGCCTATTTGCACAATGCTTGCCCTAGGGGAACCTTATAAGCACCTTAATTTCAGGGACTCCTCATAAGCTCACAGTGTAGAGACCCTCTAGCTACCCTCAGATCAGTGATTCCACCCAGTTCCTGATGCTCCCCTATTTCTCCTTCCTACCCTTTGCAGCTTCGTGGAGGTGGAAATGAGCAAAGTCAGGGTATCAACTATCCTGCCTCCCTCACCACCCAGGAGAAATCCCAGACGAGAGACATATACATGAATTCAATGTCTTCCTCCTCTGTTTCTCCATAAGGCAAGCAGGGTTCATGCCATTCCTGTAGGATGACCAGATAGCAAGTGTGAAAAATAGGATTGGGGGGGGATCTAATAGGCATCTATATAAGACAAAGCCCCAAATATAAGGACTGTTCCTATAATACTGGGACATCTGGTCACCCTTGCAAGCTAAAAGCTCTGGGTCCTGTTGTCATTGCACTTCTAGGGATGATATGCAGCTTGTCCTTGTTAGTATCCTATTGTCATCCAAATAGTCCTTGGATACCTGTGGGCTGGTGAGGGGCACAGAGCTGCATGTAACAGGCAGGCACAGGGCTGCATGTAACAGGCAGCAGAGGAACTTGCCACATTCTCTTTCCTGGCCCAGAATGCCATTCCCAAGCAGGGAAAGAGCTTATAAAGCCCTTTACATGAACCAATAGGCTTGTGCTGCACCCTCAGCCACAGGCTCATCTAGACTCCGTGGAACGGTCCAAAGAGGATATGCGAATTCCACGGTAATTTGCATATCTTCTTCTGATTGCACTTTCCAAAGCGGGGCTTTCGAAAGTGAAAGTAGTTTAGATGCGGCTTTTTTGGCGAAGTTCCCCCCTTGTAGAAAAGCTGCGTAAACTTCAAAAAATGAGGTTTGCGTGGCTTTTCAACAAAGGGGCGTGGTTCGCCAAAAAAGCCATGTCTAAACTACTTTCACTTTCAAAAGCTCTGCTTTGGAAAGTGCAATCAGAAGAAGATATGCAAATTCCCGCAGAATTTGCATATCCTCTTCTGACCGTTCTGTGTAGTCTAGATACGCCCACAGAGACCTTCACTTCTCCACTTCAAGACCTCAAGAAGACTAAGTGCTCACAAGGAGGAATACTGTCCTTAAATTGGCCAAGGGTTTTCTTTCCCAGACAGTGACTCCCCACTTCTCAGACTGCCAAGGGAGAGGAGCATTTTAAAATTAGTGTTTGGAAAGACCTTCCGTTAAGCATGTTGTGTTATTAACAAGACTTACGTGAATTCCACCAGCACTCTGCTTTAAAATGTTCCTCAGCTGGGTCAATTTTGCCTCACAATTGGACCTTTCCATAGCAGAAGCAGGTATTATGTTAAACTGGCCTATATTTGAATGATTACAATATTGTGATTAAATGATTGACCCTAGACCCTGAGGAGAATGTACTGAGCCCATTTTATTGTGCACTGTGTCTGACCATATGGAAAGTGGTCCTGCAAAATGACCACAATAAAAACATAAAAACATGATCATGTTGCCAGTATCTTACCATTTCTTTTATAAATTGTACTTGCCTACCTTCCAGAGCCAAAATGCCTTGCTCAGTTCTTACAAGAGACTTGCTAGAAGGAGACAATGTCTGTCTGCAAATGCTATTTTAAAAGACTTGTCCAAAACTATGCTGAATTATGTCTTTGTCGGAGAAAGGGACTTGTGATATGGAATGAAGCTGACAAGTGCTAAGCTAATGTCTCTGAATTCTTTTCACATGAGAAACCCAATTTAATTTTAACTCTGCTCCAGGAGACTTATTTTTTCCATTCTTCTCTGAATGAAAGCCACTATAGGCAGAGGAATACCAGCAGGTATTCATGGTTTATTGAATATCCACATTTCACTTGAGATAGTCAACATAGCCAAGTTGTGATAAAAATAATACAGGGAGAAGTAAAATAAAATTATACGATGCATGAATTGGGTATCACTCAGTGAGGTCCTGCCCTTCTTGTCTTCCTAGTTTCTTACTGTTATTAGCACTTAGATATTGTAGTGATGGACATCTTGAAAAGCATATAATAATAAATTAAATTTTCCTTTGAAACACATTGTGATGTATTTATTTTCCTTTTGATTTATGCAAGTACTTTCATTTGTAATAGTGGGCATTGTGCATACATGTGCTCCATAGAATGACAGATAAACTGTACTGATGAGATCTTATAAATTCTTATTTTCTTGCCTGAATGAATATGTAAGCAGAGTAATCCTGTGAATTTTTCATTGAGTGTGAAGTGGTATAACAGGTATGGTGTCAAATGGACAGTGAGCGAAGGGCAGTATGTATTTGGTAAACATATGAGATTGAATAAGAATCAACTGAAGAAATAAATTCAGTCCAATAAGCATTAGGGGTTTTGTTCTATTTTTAAATTTTAATTGGTTACAAACAGATTTCAAAAGACTCAGAATCATCCAAAGCCTCCCATCTTTTGAATTGCCTCTTCCCAGGAACTCTTCATTCAACCCTATTTCTGACCACGACCTTCACTCATTGGGGTTTTTAAGTTTTTTTAAGTTACAGACTAGCACAGCTACTCCTCTGAGACTTCTCTCTATGTGACACTCTCTGTCTCTTCAATTTGAGTGACCAGTGACTCTTCAGCTCAGTTCTTATATTATCTGAAATAGTTTAGTCATATTTCAATAAAACCAATATTCAAACAGGGCCCTACATTTCAATAACTTACTAATAATTTTGGGGTGCCCCCATTTTTGGGTACTCCACCAGAGACTCTTCTAAGGAGTCTGATTTTTAGAAAGTGCAGTGCACTCTCCTTCTAAACATCAGTCCCCTTTTAAAGTGTCTCTAGTTGTGCACTGAAAACTCAAGTCATGCAAATCACTTGTCACTGATTGTGAAAATGTAGGCCAAGGACCAGAGGCTCTTTTGAATTAAGTTTATTACTGAAGTTTCCTATTACTACAGCTTCCTCTCCTCCTTTTCACTGAATTCCTTTTTCCTTCCTGCTCAAATCATGTTCAGATCATTTGAAGGGACTATTAAATATTAAATGTTAACTTTTTCTTTTGAAAAGCAACTGTTTATGAAAAAGGGTTTTTTACAGTGACGTAAGATCATCTTGTAGGGATCTCCTAACTGTACGTGAACACAGTATAGCTAAACAATTGCCAGTGCCCGGTAGTAAAGTCATAAAATCAACATAGTGTGTTTAATTGTGCAATACTCTTCTACCAACAGGTGTGTTTCTCCTTCCTTCGAAAGTGATTCCCAAAAGCCATCTAGCATTCATCTCAATTCACTATTTCTTTGAGGATCCAGTTCATTCACTTGGTGCCTTGCAGACTTGGGGTTAATGATAATCTAACAGTAATTTATGAATTTGTATCGTTCACATGTACTGTCATGAGCATCGTATTGTTATTCCTTAATTAGTCATAGACACATCACAGAGTCAGAAAACAGTTGTAAAAAGCCTTTTGTTGACAGTTTCTCTTGGGACTCTGCAGAGCACCTTTGGATCAATCTTCCTTGGAAACGTTCCCCCTGCTCAAGCTGTGGTCCACCAGAATGCAGGGGAGATTCATGGCTACAGAGGCTGTATTAGAGAATTTCAAGTAAACAGCAAAGAACTATTTATCATCGATGAGGCCCTAAGTGGGAGGAACATTGAGAACTGCAATGTCCCTGTCTGTGATTATCATCCATGTCGCAATGGTGGTACCTGCACCAGGTAAGCATCAATTTGTGTGATCCCTCATGCTCACAGTATAAAAGATAATTTTATCTCTGACAAGAAATCATCAGAACAGACGGTGTAATAAACAAGCAGTGCCTGGATCTGTTGTCTGTATGGCACTGAATTAAAAATGTGGGGGCTTCTTGTTTACTCAGAGAGATTTATATCTTATTTGCTCAAATGAGAGGAAATATTCACAGCCAATCTACTAAAAATAAATGTGTGAATTGGTTCTGACTTCAATCATTTCAAGAACTTAATATTCAGTTGACCAGAAAACATTTACTTCTAAGAAACAAGGGGTTTTTTTTCCTGCATTTCATACACAAAGTAGTCAGTTTAGAGCTGTGAGACTGATATTAAAAATTTCAATCTTTGTGAAGTCAATTTCAGCCTTGCTGTTGACTTCAGTGAGGGCAAGAGTACGGCCTCTGTGTGGGCATATGGTCTCTGTACACACCCCACCAGCTCTGCCCCCTCTGAATGAAAAGTCAAAGATGACCACGCTCATGCATCAAAACAAAATATATTCAAAGTGATTTTCAGCTATTATAAAATATTCCCATTCTACTTCTGCTGCTGGATCGTGACCTTGATTCCTTTTATGAAAATCCCCTCCCATTTCCATCTATGTGTCTTTAATTGGTTCCTGATCTAATGCTGGAGCACAGAATCATCCAAGTAGGAGTTGGCAAAAGGGGTGTGGTTAGGTCCCAAATGTAACCTAAAGTGTTTTAAATGTGTAGGGGGAATTATGTGGTTGCTGGGTTTTTTGTTAAGTGGGGAGAAAGTGTTAAGCCCTGAAGAATAGGGTGACCATATTTCCCAAAGGCAAAATAGGACACACCGTGAGGCTGGACCTCCCATCTCTATGCAGGTTTGGCTTGAGCTGCTCCCCAACTATCCGCCCACCTAGGGCCAGCTCGAGCCAGTCACCTGAACCCCCTCACCACATGGGAGGAAGGCAGCAATGCACATAATAGATAGGATGATCATATTTCCCCAAGTCTGGGACTGACATTGCTGCTTGCCCAAGCCCTTCGTGGCCCCTGCTGGAGCCTTGCCTCCCCACAAGTGTCTCCCACACACACCACTCATTCGTCTGCACCCTACTTTTTTTTTAAACAAAAATGGGCATTTATCTCATTTGCTCAAGCAACCAGGACAAATGCTCACTTTTGCCAAAAAAGTCAGGGCAGCGGGGGCAGGGTTTAAAAAGGAATGGTTCTAACCCAGGGTTTCCCAACCTATGGGTCGGGACCCAAATATGGGTAGCCATTACATTTAAAAAGGGTCGCCAAGTATCTCCCCAGGTGATTCTGCCCTCCCTCCACCCCCCATTTTTTAATTGCCTTGGGTCACCAAGACTTCCTGAATTGTCAAAATGGGTCCCCACCTGGAAAAGTTTGGGAACCGCTGTTCTAACCAAAACAGGATATATGGTCACCCTACCTAAGAGATACAAAATGGTCTGTCCTGAAGAGTATAAAGTCTAAACTATAGAAACTGAGATGGCAGGAGGAACCAGAGGAAGGAATAACATGAAAGAGGAATTATATTGGCTCACAGAATGGTATCATAGAAGTGACTCTATGGAATTTTAGATACCTTTAAAAAAATTCAGCTACAGATTGGACCTCCCTGGTCCAGCACCTGACCAGTCCCAAACGAGAGGATTTGCCAGACCAGGGAAAGTCTTTCCACTCCTGGCCCATGCTAAAACATTGTCGTCACTCCCCTCCCCCAGCTAACGCTCCACATGCCCCCACTGCTGCCTGCCCAGCCATCACTCCCTGGGCTGGAGCTCTCTAGCTGCCGCTGACCCCACTGCTGCTAGGGCTGGAGTTTCCTGGCTACCACCAGGATGGAGTTCCACAGCCAGGACTGGAGCTCTTCAACCAGGGCCAGAGCTTCACATCTGCTGACAGCCCCCTGCTGGGGCCAGATCTCCCCGCTATGCCACCCACCCTCAAGGCTCCCGGCTGAGTCCCCAGCCACTCCCTTCCCCCCACTGCACTTCTGCCCCATGCCAGACCTCCCTATACTTGGACTCTGTGGTCCAAGAACATCTGTGGTCATGCCTGTACTCTATTCCAGTACAATACCTTTTTTAAAACTAGCTACTATTAATGAGGAATCCAAACAAACATGATTTACATTCTTTCCTTATGCTTCCGATGCATATGTTATTAACTATCTTATTTTGAGCATTCAGAAATTCAGTGCTACGGGGCTACCAACAAAATAAACTGTTCTAACTTAAAAAGCACCAAGAAGTCTTGTGGCATCTTTCAGACTAATGAAAATATATAGAATGGTAAGATTTTGTGAGTAAAACCCAGTTCCTCAGATGAATTGGAGTGGAAATAACAGAATCAGATAGATAGATAGAGAGATAGATGTTCTAATTTAAACTTCATTAGATGCCTGATGAGCATAATGAGAGGAAGAGAGAGTAACAATGAGAGAGAGAGAGGAAAAGTAAGATAAGTGGATGAAGAAAAGATAAAATGAGCAATATGATGGAGGCCAGAAGGAAACAAATGTAGGAAATGAAAGAAAAGTTATGGTGGGTGAAGGGGGAGATTAAAAATGGTTCAGAGATAATGTACTAGTTTGGACTTTGTAAATTATTGTATGTTTCCCTACATTAAAGATTGTGAGGCTCTCACATACTATAGTAATAAGAACCATCTATGTAGAATGGAGTGCGGAGATGTAGATTTTTTTTCAATGTGAGCTACATGACAAAATAAACATAAAAAAGAATTTCTAAGCCATTAGTGGCAATAGTTTCAGTTCATTAATCTTAAAAGACTTAATTTTAAATTCTGGTGAGATCCAGATATTTATGATTAATGATGATCAAACTTCTGAAACTTTTGGAGATTTCATTGAAAGGCACCCCTTGCATCTGAAAAAAAAATAGGCTGACAGAAGTACAAGCTTTTTTAGGACTTCTAGTTTTATTTATCTCAGATGCATCCCAGAAGTACACAGGCATATCATGAAAATGATCCATAATTGGAACACGGTTATCCAAACTTTGAACTTCAACTAAGGGTCAGTGGAGTTTTATGTAATGTTTTGTGAGAGGCCTGGTTTCTGTTGTAATTCAAGCATGTCTATTCATGTCCATTAGTGTGAATGTCAGGGATGGCAATATGTCCAGCACTAATGAGATTTTAGACCATCTTAAATGTGAATAAGTATGATAAATTCCCTGGATTCTGACATAGCCCATCCACCACGAACATGAATAGAAAAGCATTACAATGTCATTTTCATGGATACAGACGTGCTAAGGTTTAGATCCTCTTTTTGTTCCTCTTGCATGCATCACTCAGGAGACAGGTTTCACTACTTTCATTAATTTCTAGGTGGAGTTATGTTGTCCAGCCTCTTTGGGATGGGTTTTATGTATTACAGACCCTCTGTTTCCTAACTGATGTTACTTCAACAGCCCCAAAAGAGCTTTGGACACCTTTGTGTTCTTTTAGACCAAAAGTCTGTAACAACAGGTGATTAACGTGACTCAAAAATTGCTGCTTCAAGAGAAATAATTATTGATTCACCCAAAGAAACATAGCATGCAGACCACAGGGTTACAACAAAGAAAATCTGTATTTGTAGAGCCCTGCACATGTGTGGATATTCGCTTTATATCCACAGCTCATTTTTGAGGCTATGGGGCTCTGTCTATAGGGTCTTGCCTACATCATATTTTTTTTCTTTCAAGCTGGTGTAGATTTCTTTCAGTCCAGGTATCTCCATCTGTGGAGTTGGAGAAGATGACTTTGTGTCTACAGCACTTGTCTCTCTTTCCCTGACTATGTCTATTGAATACTCACCCACTAGGCTGCTATTAGCCTCCCACACCTTCCATTTCTGCTTAGCCCCTCGTCTTTCAGGTTTTACTGTTCTCTCTGATGCTGGATTTAAGTCAGGGAAAAATAAACTTTGCAAATCAGGTTGCAGACAGACAGAGGCATTCCCCAATCCATAGATCCAGCCGTTGTTCCTTTAAAGACCCTTGATTTTTTTTTGGACTATACCTTATCTTTGCAAATGTTTCATTTTTTGATTGTTTCCTATTAATAGCCTTGTTTGATGTAGAATAATTGAAATGGAGAGACTAAGTTGTATATGATATTTATAAAAATAATACACATAATCCCCTTGTTCACCAATTAAAAAATGACTGGATTGAATTCTGCAGTCATTCTGCAGGCAGAACTACTCAGAATTGATAGTGATTGCAAGTTCTGATCTGGAGGCCACATTTCAGGAAAGATGTGAACAAATCTGAAGTACAAAGAAAAACAAAAAGTATTAAATATCTAGGAGACATGACTTCTGAGGGAATATTGAAGAAATTGGGTTTGTTTAGTCTGGAGAAGAAAGACCGAGAGGGGGTATGATAACAGTTTTCAAATACATAAAAGGTTATTACAAGGAGAGAGAGAAAATATTCTCCTTAACTTCTAAGGAGTGGATAAGAAGCAATGGACTTAAATTGCAGCAAGGGAAGTTTAGGTTGTACAGCAGAAAAACATCCTCTTATGGTGGTTAATCATTGGAATAAATTGCCAGGTAAATTGTGGAATACCTATCACTGGAGATTTTTAAGAGCAGGTGTGGCAAACACTTGTGTAGGATGATTTTGGTGATATTTATTCCTGCCTTTCAGTCCTGAGATTCTATTATTCTAAATATAAGCATAGGAGTGTAAATCTCACTATGAACTAGATAACATATAGGGACACTGGTACTGACAATTCAAGTATAATACGTTGCTGTAAGTGAGCAAAAATTGACCCGTAATTTAAATTTGTTTCAAATTGTGAGTGCCCATGGTATCAAATTCTGTGTGTTCCACAATTTTTAATGTAAGTCTCAGATAACAGTTTTCATTTAAGAAGTGAAATGGAAGAATTAACAGAATTTAAGAGCTAAATTAGCAAAATAAAGTATCAATGTGTAACTCTTGGGAAATCTCAACAATCTGCCTTTCTAGGCATATTATGACTTCATTCCCTGTAAGAAACAAAAAAATAACTGTATGTGGTCTGTCAGCCGGTGGTCAGGGCAGTGAGTGGTGTGTGTGAGCTATACACCCGAGACTTTAACTGCTAGGAGTGGGGTCCCTTAGCAGTGGGCAACCTGGAGGAGGTTGACGGGTGCCCCAAAGAGTTTAACGTCCGTGTCTTTACTGCTAGGATCGGGATCCTTTGCAGTGGGCAGCCAACAGGCTGACAGACGCCCCAGAGTTTAACAGGGAGAGCTTTACACCTCAGACTTTGACTGCTAGGACACAAAGTCCCGTCGCAGTGGGCAGCCTGGGGAGGCTGAGAGGTGCCCCAACGGATCTGTCCCCTGGAAGCGACACGATCCAACGCTCAAGCTCTCCCTATATCTGTCCCTTATGACCAGCTGGAGTTCTTTTGTTTGTGTTCGGTTCGGGTACAGCAGCACGGGTTCAAGTCAGAAACTCAAACCACACTTGCTTATTTGTAGGAGAAAGAAAAGAAAGAAGAAAGAAAACTTGGTTCAATATATATATTTAAACTTATAAAGTGAATGAGGGCACAATCTTATTTTTCTTGTTTACAATAGAAGTGAAACAGGTTGATTAGAGAAACTTATAATAGAGTAACTAAATTAAAGTGTACACATAAGAAACACATTGCAGGTATAATTCTCACCCCTGCGTTCCAGACTTGGCGTGGCCAGCGTCTTTCTCTCAATCCCTCGGGAAGAAGTAGGGCGAGGCTGGGCATCCCACAGACCTCGGGAGACAACATATACCTGCCAGCAGGTATAGATTGGAGCTCAAATGGGGTGGGCTACTAAACCCCTCTTTATACCCCTTGGGTCACGTAGGCTTCTTCCTGGTCTCAAGTGGCCAATTAGGAAAAATGGCTTTGAATGCCAAGTTTCCCACGGAAGGGTGCAAAGCATAATTCACACCTGGGAAACTGCAGACAATGGGCACTCTAGTATGTGATGGGCGAAGATTCCTCTCCTGGGACAGTGTAGGCATGTCAATTACTGGTGCTAGCCATCAGGGCAGCAGGAGGGGGGCCCCTCCGGTTATCAGCTAGCCCATTTACTGTCTGGTTTCTGTTTATTAGAGTCAGGGACAAGCAGCACCCCTGCGTTCCCAGGGCATCAAAGGCTGACTGTCTTTCTCTTGCTCTCTGGGGGGGGGGGGGGAAACAAGATGGGGTTCATGTCTGGCTACAGTGGTCCTATGGGTCCTTTCCTTTGTAGTACTTTTTTGCAGTATTATGTAAGCAGCAAAAATCTGCATGCAAAACTTAATATTGTATAAGGTATCAAACTGTGTTTGCGTATTTTAACAGATTCTTGGCTAGATTCTGTACTTGCAGTGCCTATATAAGTTTAGAGTAACCTCAACAATATTTCCCCTCTTCCAGATTTATATCAAGTAAATTTAGTCCTCAGTACAAAGCTAATAAATGCAACACAGTATATTACATTTTTTATAATTTTTAAACTTTCAAATTACATTTGGATAAATAGTAAATAATCCAGAACTCTCTCATCCAGAAATATCCATCATCCAGAATGATTTTAGTTAGCTCGATGTCCACTTCTCATGGGTGTGGCCAAGTTTCCCACAATCCCATAAAGTTTGTTTACAGCCACCAGTCCTAGCTCTCAGTGTTCTGTGCTATAATTTAGCTCTAATTTCCTAAATGTACTCTAACAGCACAGTAAGCAGTGGAAGCATTGGTAATGCTGCTAGACAACATTGACCTCTCATTCAGAACCGGTCAGGTCCCAAACATTACAGACTAGAGAGGTTCAACCTGTACTACCATATATATCACCCAATGCAAAATAATGGTGTTATGAAAATTCAGCCTGTTTTCTGAGTAAAAGACATGTTTGTAAATAGGGTAAAACACATCCAGCACTGGGTATTAATAACCAAAATATGTGCTATGATAGCTCAAATCAGTGATGCATCTCCAATTTCTTGCGTCTTTTCCCTCACATGATGGTTATTCCAGTGGTGTTTCTAGAAGAACCCAGTCTTTGTGTTGAAAGGTATTGAGATAAAAGGGTGTTTTATGATTAAATACACATTCTGCCATTTTTAGTAGCATCACATGATTTTGCATTTTTTGATAATCACCAAGACTCTTTTTCTGCACTGTAAACCTGTATTTAAATTGCTCATTTTTAGAATAAAGTAAATTAAAGTTAGGTTTGAAAACTGTGCATAAACAACTCATTCTTAGGTTGAAGCTCATTCTTATCATGAAGCCTTAAGTTCATTAGGGGCCTGGTAAGATTAATAAATCAAGCCTCCAATTTACATGGTCCAAATGCTACAAACTGTATTTGGCAGTTAAGGAGATATCAGTGCTGGAAAAATCTCTCATAAAATCTCTATATTAGTAATTTAGGAGATTGTGCCAGGAACAACAGTAGTAGTGATTAATTAATACATTTATTTTAGAGTGCATAAGATCTCTCAAAAATTAAAACATACATGAGCTTAGTTTTCATAGTGCTGAATACAAGTTGCTAGTTAATTACTCCCACAACCAATGTTGCAAACTATTTTCATAGCAATTATTCTTACCATTGTTGTTCTCTATATATTGGAGCAGCAGATGGGTCCATTAGTATTAATCAATTAATTAAGACTGAAAAATCAAACTCAATTAACAATACATTTCAAGAGAGAAGCTTATCTTCAGATTTCTGGCCCAACAACACCATAATGATCAAAATCTTCAAGAAACCCAATTTTTCAGAAATGATCTCCTGAAATATTAAGCAGTAAGGCCCAGATGCACAAAAAGAGTTAGGTGCCTAAGTCCTCATTTTAGGTTCCTCAGAAATGCACAAAACAGCTAACACCAAACTCTGGAAATGCTTCATTTCTGCTTTAGATCATGCATGTTGCTCTCTGCCTCTAGGCACCCTGACTCTGATCTCCCACCTAAGCCCTAGAGCAATTCATGAACCAAAGGAAAATAGGCATTTGGCCATCTAACTTACTTGAGGGGTCCAATCCAGTAGATACCTTAGAACATGACTACTAGATTAAACCTCACAGGGTACATTCAAACAAAATGGCTGGAGGCAAATGTCCATTGTAACTTTTAGACCAACAGTTAGATAACTCATCTAGGATGTGAAAGACACCCACTTCAAATACCCCCCCAAAACAGTGGGAGAAGAGACTTGATGAGGGATTTCCACCTCTCTAGTTTGTGCTATAACCATAGGTATATGGGATAGTTTGTTATGGGAATGACTATATAGCCTGTGATTAAGGCACTCACCCATAAGAATGGCCATACTGGCTCAGACCAAAGGTCCAGATAGCCCAGTTTCCTGTCTTCCAAAAGTGGCTAATGCAGGTGCCCCAGAGGGAATGAGCAGAACAAGTAGTTATCAAATAATCCATTCCCTGTCGCCTATTCCCATCTTTGGACAAACAGAGGCTAGGGACATCATTCCTGCTCATCCTGGCTAACAGCCATTGATGGACCAATCCTCCATGAATGTGTCTAGCTCTCTTTTGAATCCTGTTAAAGTCCTGGCCTTCACCCAGGCTATCAGAGACTCAGCCCCTAGTTCCCTTATGCAAATTACTTTAATTGTTTAATCCAGAGTGCAACAACTTCACAGGAGAGTTTGGGGGAACCCTGGATCAGAATATTTCTAGAGAGCTCACTAAAGAGGAGGTAGATACATCTTCAAATGCCTTCTTGGCTCAGGTAGAGGGGTAACTTGAACCACATTCTAGATCCTTCCAGAATTTTTGGCTTCTTGAAAAAATTGCATAGGCAATGTCTGTGAAAAAGAGGGGGTTAGCACATAACCATGCCATCAGCATCTCCCATTGGCTATCTCAGGCAGTTCCCTGCCTAGCATGCTGGTTGGTTGGTTAGGTTTTGGCGAAGCATACTTAAGGCCCCTGTCCCTACCTCTTTATTGCATACATGCTTAGGCTCCTAATTCAGGCTTTGTGAATCATAAAGGTGATTTTCACCTACATTTTAGGTGCTGTGACACCCAATATCACATTATCTCACTCCTTTTGTACATTCAGGCCTTTCTCCGGTGGTGTCCCTAGCGGGCACAAGGCACAGAGCAAACCTCCAACGCAGACCTCTAGGGACACCCCCCAAGCTCTGCCTTTGCTCTACCCCTGCGAAGTGACCGCAGAGGATCAGGCTTCCCACGCTCACCACACCAGCAGGAGCCAGAGTGACCCAGCAGCCTGCTCTGCTCTGCTGTCCATCTCCCAGCCCGCTGGACTCTGCTTCACAGCAGTAGCAGGAAACAGAGTGCCATGGGGCCTAGGAACTCCACTTCCCTCTGCCGTTGTGGTGAGGACCACAGTGGTCTGAGAGATGGGTCTTGTGGTGGAGCAAAATAAGCTTCCAGGTTGTTCCAGCTCCCACCATCATAGCGGGAATGCAGGGGGCCCAACTACTGCTGCCACCCCACATCAGTTCCTCAGTAATTCCCTGGGCTTCTTGGGGCCCCTGAGGTCCTATCTATAAAATAGTTGAGGAGGCTGTTGTGGAGCTCTCCAAAGCACGGGGCCTTGAGCAGCTGTCCCAAACCGTCCAACTCTGCCTTGCTCTCTAGGAAGCAAAAACAAGTTCTGAAGATTCCTTTTTGAAGGGGGAAAAAACTAATATACTGATGTCTTTTGAGTCAGATTTGATAAAATTCTCATTTTCTGCAAACTATGAGACCATGTAGTTCTTCATAAGCCTGAAAAACTGATTTGCTGTCCTTGAAATTCAACCCATACTATTCCCTAATGTTCATCTGACAAAAACCTTTAAGTGTTCTCTAAGGTAGAAAAGTAGTATTACAATTTTCTTGTTAACTTCCTTGTAAGTAACAAGAAATTTCATGGTGAAACTTGATTACATGACCAGCTCTAGGATCCCATTTATTGCATAAATCCAGAGAATTGGGTCAAATTAACAATGTTATTTAGAGAAATAGGCTTAAAAATCTCAAAAGACAAATGTAAGATTTGCTCCTCATTTAAGAATAATTCCTGTGAAATCAGGGATATAAAATTCAAGCTTTTGATGATGGAGCAAGCCCTATGATCAGCTTCTGATACAGGCTCCAAGAACCCCCATATGTACTAACCTCTAAGCACACAGCCCTGTTCTCCCATGCCTTCGCTCAGCAAGCAGAGCCAACAGAAGACACCTTTGAGAGATTGACAGGGAAGTAACCCTCACACAAATAGCCTCAAACACTGAAAGAAGTTGTAGTATCTCCATCATCTTCGATGGCAGATAATTTTACTCCATTTTAAGAGATGAGAAAGTGTATCATGTATACTCTTCAAATATCTCTAGAAGCGGTCCAGGACTCTCATCATAAGTTCCTGGACATTTTACATATTTCAGCTTCTTCATGTGTGACTCTCCCTGTGAATGAGGATATACTAGAGCCTGTTAAGACTATTTATAAGACCCCATCTTATAAGACCTCCATTTGAAAATGTGTCAACAAAGTATGTTATGTTCCAGTCAAGAACAAAGACTCTTTATTTTCATACCCAAAACCAAATTCCATGGTTGTAAAAGCAATTCATGATCATGGTAGGTAGCACAATACAAAGTCTAGCCTCTATACCAAGGACGAGAAGCAATACCATCTTTCCACTTGTAAAAACTACTCCTCTGCTACCTTGCCAGTCAGAATAACTAACCATCAAGTATTCATGTCTAAGTATGACTACCTAAATTACAGTAATTTTTGAGCATTTGGCAGAAGAGTTTGCAAGCAGTTTAAAGGCCATCATACATGGTGGAAAACATTTAGCAAGAACATCATTACAGGTCTTCTTAGACACAAGTGATACTGCAGACTGCTCCATTTCCACTGCTATCATGCCTCATGTATCTGAGGTTCAGTTGTCCAATTTTTCACTAAGGAAGTAGAGAGTACTGTGACTTGAACTTCATCCTTAATTTCCCTATGAAACACCTGTTTGACTCATTAGTTATGTGTTTGTTGCTTCACATGAAAACAGCTTCTCTTTGGCGGGTCAGAGAACTGGAGGCTTTAATATTAGATCCCTCTTTTACAATGGTCTTCAAAGAAAACCTCTTGTTATGATTAAGTTTCTATCTAAAATATCTTCTGACTTTTGTATTAACCAGACCACTTATCTTCCAGATTTATTTTTTTCCTAAACCACATCAAACTAGAAAGGCAAGCTATTTTTCATACATGGAATACTAGAAGGGTATTAGTCTTTTATCTAGACAGAACCAAACTATTCCAAAATTCTTCCAGAATGTTTCAGTTGCTAACAGATCTAAAGAACCCACAATATCTAACCAAAGAATCCTGAAGTGGATCTCTGCATATAAATCATTGCATGTTTTGACTCTGCCCTCATTAAACTTCCTCCTACAGCATTAGCCTATTCCAGAAGGTCATAATCTATTTCAACAATATTGCTCACGAATATTCCAGTTGCTGATATTTAAAGTGCTGCAACCTGAACTTCAATACATATTTTGTCCAAGGACTATGCTTTCATTTATGCCTCTTGATCAGATGTGGTAGCTGAAAATGCAGTTCTGCCTTCAGTTTATGCTCTGCTCCAAAGATCCCTCCTACCTGTGGGGATACTTCTCAGGAGTCATCTGAAAAAGTGTGCCCTTAGAGATGCTACTTGAAGAAGGAGAGATTACTCTTATTGTGCAGTAACTGGAGTTCTTTGAGATGTATTTCCCTCTGGTTGTTCTACTATCTATCTTCTTTCCTCTCTGCTTCGGGGCTTCCTGTGCAGGACTTCACACAAGAAAAGGAGCTGAGAGTGGTTTGCCCACACAGCCCTATATATCCTTGGTAAAGGGTGTGAGGCTGCGTGGGGTGCATGCGTGGACCAAATGGGCACTGTTACTGAAAAAATATCTGATCTCTTAGGGTATGTCTACACTACAGCACTAATTCGAACTAATTTAGTTTGAATTAGTTAATTCGAACCAAGCTAATTCGAATTAGTGCATCTAGACCTAAAAACTAATTCGAATTAGCGTTTTGCTAATTCGAACTAGCATGTCCACATTGAGTGGACCCTGAACCGAAGTTAAGGCTGGCCAGAGCCAGTGCCAAAAGGGCATCAGGTTAGGACTTAGAGCATGGAGCTGCTGCCTCAGGCTAGCCGAGGGCTGTGCTTAAAGGGACCCGACCCCCACCCCGGACAGACAGTTCTCAGGGTTCCCCGCTTGCTTGTCTACCTCGATGAGGGACAGCAAAGCAGTCCTGACTTGGAGTGCTCTGAGTGCCCACACTCGGCACATCACAGCACTTGGCCATCAGCCCGGCTGCACTTGCCGCAGGCTGCCATCCGGGGGTGTCAATCGGGGGGCTGTCAGGATCCAGGAGGCCCTGCAGGAGAGCTTCCACCCCGAGGAGCCCGCAGAGCCACCCCAGTCCTCCCCATCAGGGGCTCGTGCCCCATTCCTCCCTCACCTCCTTCCACTTACCCTTCCCTAGCCCCCCTTCCTGATGTAAAAAATAAAGGACACGTGTTCAAAAATAGAAACTCTCTTTATTTAACAAAACTGGGGGTGGGGGGATTAACCTCTGGGGAGACTGGGAAAAGGAGGTGGGAGAGGGGAAGAGAGAGGGTGGGAGAGGGGAGGGGGAAACCTGGGAGGAGGGAGCTGGAAGTGGGAAGCCAGGGGAAGAAGGAGGAGGGGAAATATAAAACTATGGTACGCCATATCTTCAGATGTGTACAGATGTGGTTTCCTCACCTCAAAAAAGATATTTTGGCCTTGGAAAGGATTCAGAAAAGGGCAACTACAATGATTAGGGGTTTGGAACAGGTCCCATATGAAGAGAGGCTAAAGAGACTGGGACTTTTCAGCTTAGAAAAGAGGAGACTGAGGGGGGATATGATAGAGGTCTATAAAAGCATGAGTGGTGTGGAGAGGGTGAATAAAGAAAAGTTCTTCATTAGTTCCCATAATAGAAGGACTAGAGGACATCAAATGAAATGAATGGACAGAAGGTTTAAAACTAATAAGCAAAAGTTCTTCTTCACACAGCACATAGTCAACCTGTGGAACTCCTTGCCACAGGAGGCTGTGAAGGCTAGAACTATAACAGAGTTTAAAGAGAAGTTAGATAAATTCATGGAGGTTGGGTCCATGGAGTGCTATTAGCCAGGGGGTAGGAACGGTGTCCCTGGCCTCTGTTTGTGGAAGGCTGGAGATGGATGGCACGAGACAAATGGCTTGGTCATTGTCTTCGGTCCATCCCCTCCGGGGTACCTGGTGCTGGCCGCTGTCGGCAGACAGGCTACTGGGCTAGATGGACCTTTGGTCTGACCCAGTACGGCCATTCTTATGTTCTTAGCTCAGGGTCGGGGGTCTCACTGGACCAACTTGATTTTCATGCAGACCTGCTCCTGGGTTCGCATACGGCCTTTGGTGGCCAGGCTGGCAGCTATCCTGCCCTAGACGGCCGCATTCCTGTGGCTAGTGCGGAGGTCGTAGACGTTGGAGGCCTCCCCCCAAACCTCGATGAGGTCCATGATCTCCGCACTAGACCAGGTGGGCGCCCGCCTCTTGCGGCCCCGAGCAGGCTCCTGGGAGCCTCCAGCCTGGTCCTGGGAAGAGGTGGAGGGCTGGGTGGCAGCGGGTGGCTGGCTCATGCCGTGCCAGGTGCAGGGTCTGCTGGCTGGGTGCTGGCAGGCTTGCAACTGGCACGAGCACTGTAGCCAGACCGTGCCCCTTTAAGGGCTCCAGGGCCAGGAGGGGGGCAGAAAAGTTTCCCTGGTTTGGCCCAGAGTGGCCACCAGGGCAAGCTGGGAAGGGCTAGCCTCCAACTAGTTCGAATTAAGTGGCTTCCCAGCCCTTAATTCAAACTACTTAATTCGAACTAGGCGTTAGTCCTCGTAGAATGAGGTTTACCTAGTTCAAATTAAGTGCTCCGCTAGTTCGAATTAAGTTCGAACTAGTGGTTTGTATGTATAGACGCTATGAAAGTTAATTCAAATTAACGGCTGTTAGTTCGAATTAACTTTGTAGTGTAGTCATACCCTTACACACCTGAAGTGGAGCCCCTGCAGAGACTCACATTCTGAAGAACTCTAGGTACTGCACAAGGTAAGTAACCACTCCTTCTTTCCAATGTGTACATCTCAGTGGAACTTAGGTGAAGACAAAATGCCATTTAAGTTGATTTTCTGACTAATTTTATTGCTGCCACCCTTATATTCTGAGGCATGTGGGAGATTATTTTGCAGTGTGAAAATACATTGAATCCATTGGGAGCCACGTTATACAGATGAAGTTTCTGCTTCAGTGATTCATTGGCAAGGCACCAAGCTATCACAAGATTCCACATGCTCTTAGAAAGAAGACAATGCTTATTACCCCAAAAAAATTTTTCATACAATAGTCTGAGTTGTGTGATAGGGTTAAAATGTTTGGGCTAATCAAAAAGATCAGAATTATATTCTGCACATATTCATTACATCATATTTATGTGACAAGGTCAAACAAGTAGGGGGAAGAAATTCATCTCCAATTTGCTCTGCCCTTAGGTAATAATACATGGAGAACTCATTTATTCTGATTGATCTTTCTGGGAATAGGAGACCTCTCTGGCTAATATCCCATCTGAAAACTATCCTTCTACCACCTTCCTTATACAAAAACTTGCCTTTTCTACCAGCCCAGTCTTCAGATGAACAGACAACAAGGTGAAATTTTCACATTCATTTTCCCCCATGAAGCTTAGATAGCAAATTGCTCTAATGCATACGTTTCCTCAAGTTTATATTTCAAGACTGACTTAGTATTACGAGATATTTCAGTTTGCAGCTAAAGGTACTTGTTCCCATTTTTATTTTTTTAAATACTTTAACATTATGTTCCTCAAATGATGGTTATTTGGACAAAGGATTTGTCAGACCCATACTTTCAGTTAGTCTGACAATGCCAATAACTGATGCTTCAGAATAAGACAAAAAGCCTATAATGCCTCTAGCCACTTTTGCAATGTTAATGTGTGAGGAAGCCCCTAAGCCAGGAGATATGATTATCTTGAGCTTATATAACTACAAATATTATTAGTCATTTAATTTTCCAGCCCTTTTAAAAAATAAACACAGAGTTTAGTCCACTCTAACTATGAAATTCCTTGACATCCTTAATAGAATGTGTGTTGACCATTTTCTGAGCTCAACTTTTCAATATTTAGTTTCAAACTTACCTGTTTTCACACAAAAATGCATGCTCATATATAAATAATAGAATTTAAAAACAAAAACAAGTAATAGCAGCTGAATGTGGGAGAGATGAAGAGCAAAGCCACTTAGGAACAAACAATATTTTTTTACGTCTAGAAACTATGGTGATGAATGTATTATTTATACTTAAGAAAATGGACATGTTCTTTGAGTCATGGATTTAATATTGGGTTAGTGTGAAAGAGGTAGAAATTAGAGCAGGAAAACCAAGATTCTAACAATAAATAGGACTTTATCTTCCTCATTGTTTAGCAAATGTGCAAGCTGAACACAAAATTAAGTGTTGATATGCCATCTCATTCACTGGCCTTTAAACCAGAGTAGCTGCTATGGACCAATGTAGCTGTGCATGGCTACTAAAATATGTGCAGGTATAGTTTTAATACCAATCAACCTAGAATGATTTGAATCCATTCTCAGAAATGTGATGTATCATCATTTTCTGAGAATTACATCACAAGCCAATCAGCATTCTTACAACACAATTGATTCCCAGAAGGGAGAATTTTCTCACCTGGAATGACATCTGACCACAAGGCAGTCCCTAGGGGAATCAAATACCTCAGATATGTTTAGTGAGATACCCGTCCAATTTGCTTTCACATAGTTGGAAAGGTGTTGTATAAATTTCCACACTTCAGGACTAAAGAAAACACTTTGCTTTACTTTTGACATAAATCCTATAAAGCACTGTAGAAACTATTGGCTTCCTTTCATATTACTAAGACCCTTATTGGTATTTATAATGTACAATTGTAGAAGTATAGTATATTGTATGTTTTATATAGAATGCTCAACATGTTATTCTATTTATGATTGGATAATTATCTACATAATCTTTCAGAGATATAATTTCTCCCAATTAAGTTTATAAAATTTCTTCAGAGAACTCCCATATACTCTAGTTTTCTATCATACATTATCACTGCAAAATTCACTGCTTTATGACAGATAGAATAAATAAAACTATTAGATAATTCAAGTGAAAATGTGTATTCCAATGTATCTTCCTTAGTGCACATTATATACTAGTTCGCTAGTGATAGATTACCAACTCCGAACTTCCAAAACCACAAAAGAAGAATAAAGCTGATGAAATTTCAGGGTTGACTAATGTGGTTGACCAGATATTTAATAGTGATGAACATCATTTTTTCTTAGCCCCTGTCTTCCAGAGCTTTTCACTCAAAGGAAGAATGATGTTTATCAAAAGTAATCTCATAGGACACATTTTTATTAGAGTTTAGAGAGACCTCTGAAAAAAATCTCTCTTCACCTTTGGCATCTTGCACATGTGTAATAGTTGAACTGAATTTGTAAGACCTGGATGTTAGAAATCAGTTTGACACAAAAGGTTAGCCTTCTCCAAAACTTGCTTTGCTGCTTTATTCCCTTTTTAATAAGATCTTTACTTTTTATGTTCACTTTCCAAAAAAGAGAGAAAATTGGGCTTATATTTTGTCCATTAGGCCTCTTCATAATCCAGCTTGAGCCACTTGTTGGTACTTGGATTTAGTACGAATGGATTCTAGAAGCAAAATAGCTGGCTTTAGGATGGATTCTGTATAAACAATTATGTGAACTAAGCTACTGAAACTCCCCATTATCAAATGTGCAAGGAATTAACTTCTTTTTCTAGTGTTTTGTCCATATATATTCCACTGTTGGTTAACATATAACCCATGCATTGGAATTTGGATTCTTTCGGCCAGCAGTGTCTGTTGGCAGCTGTGCTTGCACCCTGAGGGCTCATCTGGACTACGCGGAACAGTCTTCTTCCAATCGCAAGTATCGTTTTTTGAGGAAGAGCGGCTTTTCGACAAAGGGAGGGGTTCGCCAAAAAAGCCGCATCTAAACTACTTTCATTTTTGAAAGTGCAATCGGAAGAAGATATGCAAATTCCCGCAGAATTTGCATATCCTCTTTTGACTGTTCTGTGTAATCTAGATGAGTGTTGTTATGCCTCCAACCAAGCCCAGAAAGGGTGGGGCAAGTAGGAAACTTTAGGGCTACGTCTACACTGGCAGCTTCTTGCGCAAGAACTGTTTTGCGGAAGAGTTCTTGCGCAAAAAGTCTTCCACAAGAGTGCGTCTACACTGGCATGTGCTTTTGCACAAGAGATGTGCTTTTGCGCAAGAACGTCTATGGCAGTGTGGATGCTCTCTTGCACGAGAAAGCTCTGATGGCCATTTTAGCCATAGGGGTTTCTTGCACAAGAAATTCATGTTGCCTGTCTACACTGCCCTCTTGCGCAAGAGCTCTTGCGCAGGAGGGCTTATTCCTTGTGGGGAGAGGAATAACTCTTCTGGAAGAAGCCCTATTTTCTGACGGTAGACTGTAAATTTACTTGCGCAAGAACATGCATGCAGTGTAGACACCCGGTAAGTTTTTGCTCAAGAACAATTGTTCTTGCGGAAGAAGCCGCCAGTGTAGACGTAGCCTAGGTGCCCCTCACTTCCTTCTCACCAATTGTGACTAGAAGTCAGAAGATGCAAATATCTGAGCTAATTCAGTCATTGTGTGATCTACCCTTTTTTTTGTAAATGGTTGTAAATAGATAGGTACTTAGTTATTAGTGGTAGCTCAAGTTATAGAAAATCCAAATTTTACTATAATTTAAGCCAATCTTTATTAGAACATATTCTTTCTTGGGCGTGTTTCTTTTTTTTTTTTTTTTTATTTATTTTTGCCTGGTAGTCTGTCCCAGTATCAGTAACAGTCACTATGATTTAACACACTTCTGCAGGATCTAAAAATGTCCCTTCATGCTTATAGTGTCTGTTTGGGGAACACATAACAGATGTGCCATTTGTAAATCTTTTTTCTAAAAGAGCCAAAGAGCGGGCATGTTGACTGAAGCTGCTCCTTCAGGAGAGGCCTGTAAATCCCTCTTCAGACTCTGGAGCGGCCTTGGCAGAAATTCCTGAGTATTCAGTCTGAAAAAGTACTTCTCCTGGGTCCTTTGCTCATGATTCTGAGAGAACCACTTCTAAAGACTCAGTGAGTCACCAAAGGGATCTAATTCTTCTTCACAGGATCTTTTCTCAACAAGCCACAAAGCCTCTTAAATCCCAGCAGAAAATAGTAGCTCAAGGCACAAGAAGAGTCCATTACATCCATTTAGGCACAGGACACTGGTCTCCTTGGTACTACAAAAAGTGCTAACCCCTTGGCACACAAGGCCAGATTACTAATAACTCTGATAACAAATTCTCCAGTACCAATGAATTTCATATGATGCTGTCTTACTCAGTACAAAAATCCTACATGGACATCATGGTCTGTTTGGTTCCAGACTTGCTGCTATAATGTAGGCACATCCTTTGGTATCAATTGCTGCTTCTACATCAAATACTGTGCCTAGCAGTGATACTGAAGAGAGTGCTGTATGAAGACTCCCAGCACACCAGATGGAACTTCTCTTCCTCTCCAAGAGGACTAATCTTTTTCATCCTTAGACTTTGATGACTGTGGGGGGGAAGGTCACCAATTTCTTCCCTGGAGTCTAAATATTCAGGTCATGTGGATAATGTTAAGTAATGTGCTGAGTAAATGTTGTTTGTCTATGTGTTTATCGGCAGCAAAACTTGTGGTTGGAAGTGACACACTGACTTAACATCTGAGGAGTCTGTTAAAGCCCATCTGGTTGTTAGAAGGCCCTATGCAATGTTTGTTCAAATTCCAGGAGCGGTGTGATGACTATAGGAAGGGAGAATTGGGGCCTGTTGCCTGGAAGTGGATTTTGCGAGGATCTCAATGGAAATGAAAAGAATGGCCTGTCAAAACATGAGAGATTAGCCCAATGGAAACTGTGTGGGTTCAGGCTACTGGAAAGGTAGCATTGAGACCAAGTTCAGGACCCAGCAGGTTCTGAAGAGGAAATCTGAACTGTGATCTGTAATAAGCCATCTCTAGAAGAATGGTAACTGAATAACTAAGCTCATACATGAGTTCACTTGTAATTTTAAATAGGGTTTGTTAACTAAGTCTGCAGTAGAGCTGTGGTGACCGAGTTTACCTCCCGTGGACTTTAAAAGGCATCTACTATACGTAATAATGAGTTCCCTCAAGCAAGTGACAAGGTCCTAGAATAAGGGAGCAGAGTGATGGGTGTCACAATATATATCCACCTGTGAAGTTTGGAGATGGCACAGCAGTTACCCTGGCCAAGGACATAGGAACTGTGGCATGGTGACAGGCCAGCACAAACCAGAGGAGTCAAGGGCTGATTTTTATTACCCCAGACATAAGAGCTAAAACCATACTAATACCTTTTACCCACCTCAGTGGCCATCTGCTTCATTTGCCTATCAATACCTTTGACCTTATTGGGCTCTGTGGGCAACTTCCTCAGACTAGGAGGAACTTCCTCAGATTAGTCGGCATACCAATCAAGGGCTAGATCCCCTTCCTCTCTGCTTCCAAAGGGGCACTGCAGCCAACCCAATCTTCATGACCGCCATGTGAACAGACTAGTTTGGTTCCAATGATGAGTTACATTCAGAGGACCAACTAAAACCAGCCCCATTTTCTGATGAGACTTCTATCCACATCATCTACAATCACTATAAAAGACCCACAGACTTTAAGGCCAGAGGACCTATCATGATCATCTAATCTGACCTTTTGCACATCACTGGTGATACAACCTCACCCACCCACTCCTGTAATAGATGCATAACCTCTGGCTGAGCTACTGAAGTCCTTAAAGATTTCAAGTTAAAGAGAATCTACATTTTGCTACAACTTAAACAAGCAAGTGACCCATGATGCAGATGAAGGTAAAACATGCCAGGGACTTTGTCAATCTCTCATGGGGGAAAATTCCTTCTGTATCCCAAATATGGTGATCAATTGGACTCTGAGCTTATCAGAAAGAAACATAATCTGGGAAAGAATTCCCCATAGTAACATTAAACCCTCCCCCTCTAATGCTCCATCTCCAGCTATTGGGGATATTTGCTACTAGCAGTTACAGATTGCCTATAATGGAAGCAGTTACAAAAAACTATTTCACTTGGAGGGTGGTGATGCACTGGAATGGGTTACCTAGGGAGATGGTAGAATCTCCATTGCTTCAGGTTTTTAAGTCCCAGCTTGGCAAAGCCCTTGCTAGGATGATTTAATTAGGATTGGTACTACTTTGGGCAGGGGGTTGGACTCAATGACTTCCTGAGGTCTCGTCCAGCCCTATGATTCTATATAATCCTCCCTGAAAACTTATCAAGTTCAGTCTTGAAGCCAGTTATGGTTTATGACTCTGATGTTTCCCCGGGAACGCCCTTCTAGAGCTTCACTTCTCTGTAGTGTCCCAGGTGTTAAACCCAGGCCTTCACGGTCGTAAACAGCTGCCACATCGTGGCATCCACCCAAAACCTGATGAGCTGAAAAGCTAGCAGGACTATAACCTCAACTAAGGCATCACCACCCACAGGATCCCTGGTTAGAGGATCTCCCAGTGCCATTATCATAGAATCATAGAGCTGGAAAAGACCTCAAAAGGTCATCAAGTCCAGCCCCCTGCTCTAGGCAGGACCAATCCCAACTAAATCAACCCAGCCAGGGCTTTGTCAAGCCGAGACTTAAACACCGCTAGGGATGAAGACTCCACTGCTTCCCTAGGTTACCCATTCCAGTGCTTCACCAATCTCCTAGTGAAATAGTTTTTCCTAATATCCAACCTGGACCTCTCCCATCCCAGCTTGAGACCATTGTTCCTTGTTCTGCCATTTGTCACTACTGAGAACAGCCTCTCTCCATCCTCTTTGGAACCTCCCTTCAGGAAGTTGAAGGCTATTATCAAATCCCCCCTCACTCTTCGCTTCTGCAGACTAAACAGACCCAACTCCCTCAGCCTCTCCTCATAGGTCATATGCTCCAGCCCCCTAATCATTTTGGTTGCCCTCCGCTGGACCTTCTCCAATGCGTCCACATCCTTTTTGTAGTGGGGGGTACAGAACTGGACACAATACTCCAGATGTGGCCTCATGAGAGCCGAATAAAGGGGAATAATGACATGCTCCTCTTAATGCAATCTAATATGCCATTAGCCTTCTTGGCTACAAGGGCACACTGTTGACTCATATCCAGCTTCTCATCCACTGTAACCCCCAGGTCCTTTTCTGCAGAACTACTACTTAGCTAGTTGGTCCCCAGCCTGTAACAATGCTTGGGATTCTTCCGTCCCAAGTGCAGGACTCTGCACTTGTCCTTGTTGAACCTCATTAGATTTCTTGTGGCCCAATCCTCCAATTTGTCGAAGTCACTCTGGACCCTATCTCTGCCCTCAAGCATATCTACCTCTCCCCCTAGCTTAGTGTCATCCGCAAACTTGCTGAGGGTGCAATCCATCCCCTCATCCAGGTCATTAATAAAGATATGGAGCAAAACCGGTCCTAGAACCGAACCTTGGGGCACTCTGCTAGAAACCGACCGCCATCCTGACATTGAGCCGTTGATCACTACCCACTGGGCCTGGCCTTCTAGCCAGCTTTCTATCCATCTTACCGTCCATTTATCCAATCCACATTCCCTTAACTTGCTGGCAAGAATATTGTGGGAGACCGTATCAAAAACCTTGCTAAAGTCAAGGTATATCACATCCAGTGACTTACCCATGTCCACAGAGCCAGTTACCTCATCATAGAAGCTAATCAGATTGGTCAGGCACGACTTGCCCTTTGTGAATCCATGCTGACTATTCCTAATCACTTTCCTCTCTTCCAAGTGCCTCAAAATAGATTCCATAAGGATTCCTTCCATGATTTTTCCAGGAAGCGAGGTAAGACTGACCGGCCTATAGTTCCCTGGATTGTCCTTCTTCCTTTTTTTGAAGATGGGCACTACATTTGCCTTTTTCCAATCATCTGGGATCTCTCCCGATCTCCATGATTTTTCAAAGATGACGGTTGTCCTCAATGACATTTGCCAACTCCCTCAGTACCTTCGGATGCATTAAGTCCGGACCCATGGATTTGTGTACGTTTAGCTTTTCTAAATAGTTCCTAACCTGTTCTTTACCCACCAAGGGCTGTCCATCTTCATCCCATCTTGCATCACTTAGCGCATTAGTCCGGGAGCCGACCTTGTCCGTGAATACAGAGGCAAAGAAAGCATTGAGTACTTCAGCTTTCCCCACATCATCTGTCACTAGGTTACCTCCTTCATCCAGTAGGGGCCCCACACCCTCTCTGATCACCACCTTCTTGTTAACATGCCTGTAGAAACCTTTTTTGTTATCCTTCACATCCTTGGCCAGTCACAATTCCAATTGCGCTTTCAGCTTCCTGATAACCCCCCGGCATTCTCGAGCTATACATTTAAACCCCTCCCTGGTCATTTGTCCAAGTTTCCACTTTTTGTAAGCTTCCTTCTTTTGCTTAAGTTCACCAAGGATTTCCCCGTAAGCCAGTCCAGTCTCCTACCATGTTTGCCTCTCTTGCTACGCATCAGGATGGTTTCTTTCTGTGCCTTCAATAAGGCTTCTTTAAAATACTGCCAGCTGTCCTGGACTCCTTTCCCCTTCATGTTAGCATCCCAGGGAATTCTGCCCATCAGGTCTCTGAGGGAGTCAAAATCTGCTTTTCTGAAGTCCAAGGTGTGTATTTTACTACTCTCTTTTCTTCCTTTGGTCAGGATCCTGAAATTTACCATCTCATGATCACTGCTTCCCAGGTTGTTACCCACCTCTGCTTCCCCTATTAGTTCCTCCCTGTTTGTGAGCAGAAGGTCAAGCTGCGCACGGCCCCTGGTCGGATCCTTCAGCACTTGTACCAAGAAGTTATCCCCAGTACCAAGAAGTTATCCCCCATTGATTGGTCCAACCACATTGTTGAAGCACAGTAAGTTTTTCTGAGCAACATGGTTATTTCCTGTTGCAGCTGCATTATACCCTGCTTGTGTCTGCTTCCTTCACATAATCATGATTCCTACTCTACTCCTGGCTCCTGCCTCATCTCTGCCTTTGATCCTGCTCCCGCTGTGCTACTGCTCTGTATTTAATCCTTGTCTCTTTTCCAGTTGCTACTTTATACTTCATCCCCTGGCTCTGATCCCGGCCTCTAACTTCAAGCTTTGGTTCTGGCATTTGATATCTGACATCAGCTTCAACCCTCAGGTTCAGTTCCTGATTCTGACTCTGGCTTTGGAATTGGCAGTTATCTCTGGTGCTAACCATTGACTTTGTTCCAATGATGCTTGTTCCACCTGACTCCTTTTCTGACCACTAAGTCAGATTGACTACATACCAATATATAACACTCTGATGGTTAGAAACCTTTGTCTAATTCCAAGCTTACACTTAATGATGGCCAGTTTATAGCCATTTATTCTTGTGTCCACACTGGTTCTTAATATAAACAACTCCTCTCGCTCTCTGGTATTTTTCCCTCTAATGTATTTATAGAGAGCAATCATATCTCCCCTTAGCAGTCATTTGGTTAGGCTAATCAAACCAACTTCCTTGTGTCCCCTTTCATAAGGTAGGGGTTTTTTTCATTCCTCTGATCATCCTAGTAGCCATTTTCAGTTTGAATTAATCTTTCTTAAACATGGGAGACCAGAAATGCACATGGTATTCCACAAGAGATCCCACTAGTAGCCTATATTATGTTAATAACCCTTCCCTATCTCTACTGGAAATACCTCACCTGATGGATCCTAAGACTTCATTAGTCTTTTTCACAGACATGTTACATTGGTGGCTCAGTGACTGGCCAATAAATCTAGGTCATTCTCCTTTTCTGTCACTTCCAAATGATATATCTCTAGCTTATAGCAAAAATTCTTGTGGCTAGTCCCTAAGTGCATGATCCTGTACTTTGTACCATTACATTTCATGTCAATTCTATTGCTCCAGTTTTCAAGGTCATACAGATCTTCTTGTATGATATTCCAGTACCCCACTATTGGCAATATCATCCAACTTCGTGTCATTTGCAAATTTTATTATCACACTCTCACTTTTTTGTGCCAAGATCAATAATAAAATATTAAGTAAGAATGAACCCAAGACTGATCCTTGAGCAATTCCAATCCTCCCTCCAGCCTGACAGTTTACCTTTCAGTATACCATTTGTAATTTCCCCTTTAACTGGTGTTCTGTCCATCTTTCAATTCCTTTATTAATCCCTATCTTTTCCAATGTAACTAATATTTTATGTGGAACTCTGTCAAATGCCTTACCTATTTGTTGGGCCAGGCCTAGATTATTTTTAATTTCCACCTCATCCTCAGTGCTTATGGATCCCTCTCTGTTCTTTCCTTGGGTTTTTTTCTTATTTATATGGCTAAAGAACCTTTTATTCATCATTTTAATTTCCTTTGAAAGCCCCAACTCTGGTTGGGTTTGTGCTTTCCCCCTCACCTTCTGACCTTCAAGAGGTTGCTTTCCTTGCTGAACAATTCCCTTTTCCATTCCTTAATGGCTTCCTGCTTTTTCTTTCTCATCTTTTTGAGATGCTTGTTTATTGTAGGACTTGCTTTGCAGGGTGGCTGCTACCCTGGAAATTTCAGAGGAAATTATCCAAGAGACATCACACAGGGTCCTAAACTTTTTTCATTCCTGTATTCCTGAATGTTACTGCATGAATGTTACTGCACTCATCAAGGAGGGGTTCTTAGTGCTAGCTAATTTGGATTGGCAAGTACCCTGCTTTTTTGGAACAAATCCACAAGTTCAGATCACTGGTATCCAATTACCCCCTCAGGGAGTTTTGATCAATTGTACACATAAGCACACACAAATCTACACATACACATACACATAGACACACACTATATCTGTGCCATTGTTTGAAAGGTCCAAAGTCAGTGAAAAGCAGCATCTCAGAACAAGAAGCCCAAAGTCTTCAAATGAGAATCACCAGTCCTCAGGACTCCCTGGGAAAGTACACATGTTTAAATGGGAGCTGTATCTCTAAATTTGCCGACAGGCTTCCTCAAGACAGCAAAATGGAGCCTCAACCCTTGATTTCCAGAGCTCCTGGTTTGACATGTACATCTCTACAAGCAGCCCTTGATGATGAAGACATATCATCTGGATCCCTAGCTAATACAATTGCCATGAGAAGATCCTTCCAGCCATGGGTGCCAACAGCCTCCACAGGCCACTGAACAAGGTCAGGGATGGGGAGGTGCCATGCTCCTGGAAGGGGCAGGGCCATTGACAGAAGAGGTGTGGCCAGAGCAGCCAGCTTGGAGCACCACCTGGAGCGCAGTACGCCTCCCTTACCTCATGCCTCAGAGCGCATGTTGCAGTGCTCTGCATGATGATTTAAAAGGCCTGGGCTCCAGCCACTGCCATTGCCACAGTAGCAGAAGCAGTGGCTGGGAGACCTGGGCCCCTTTGAATCACTGGGCCCTGGGGCAACTGCCTCTTTTGCCCCTTCCTGTCCCCCATCAAGTGGGCCTGCTTCTGTCACTAATAATGAGCAATGGAAATTTTCTGATAATCATACATTTTCCAGGGTTGCAGAATGTTCTGGCAGATAACCTAACCAGGCAGTTAGTAAAGGATACTATTATTGAACATATATTCTTCAGATGAGGCCAGTCACAGTTTCAGGGTAACTACACCTTTGACCTCTCCAATAACCCATGTCTTTCAAAGCAGTACATTTATTTAAGGACAAAACTACTGAGGAAACATAAGAGGGCTCAAATATACACTAAACACATTGTCGATGTGAAGAAGATTAGCGGGTCAAAGATTTTTTCTAACCCTTCAGCAGAGTTGAATCCCAGCCTGAACAAAAGATCATGTCAATTTGTTGAACCAAAAGAAAGGCCCCTGAGTCCACTTAAACTCAGCATTTATGCCCAAAAAGTCTTCATCTCCCATCATCCTGATGAAAGGTAAAACTAGTCATTGCCCTCATTCCCTTGGGAGTGAAACCTCCACAAGATGGGTATCTGCATAATGAGTTTTGGATTTTGCATTAATTAGCCCTTAGTGATTTCATATTCCAAATGGCTCAATAAGCCAGGAACACACACATAACACTCATTACCCAGGTCTGTAACTATTTTATGGCTCATATTGTTAGGCTTTCAAGTTTTCATGTTTTCAAGGTGTGGCTCAAATATACAGATACATTTCTTAATGTTAAAATACAATAGTGTCAAGATAGACCTGTGTTCATCGTATTTGTTACAGGGTCATGCAACCATAGACCTCTTTGACACAGGAAGTATCAAAAGTCCTGTTTTAGAAGAGGATAGAGTCAGGAATCTCTCTCCAATGCAATCCTGGATCAAATGTATCTTTTCTCTACAATTTCATTGATCTCAAGTTTTCTCAGGAAATTCAGGCAAGATTCAGCAAAGATGATTAAGGACAAGGCAGTTCTGAATCTCAGACCTGAAGAAACTCTCCAATCAACCTTTAATACAGTGGCATCTCAAGCCAAATGTGATATCACAAAGACACAGATACATCATCTAAGTTTATATTCCCTGCACCTCATGGCATGGATGCTGGCTAGTTACCATTGCTAAAGAAGACCTATGTAGCTGAAGCAGAGAAAATGTTGACCTACAGTAAAAGGATTGTAAGAGGATTGCACTGCCGAGTAGAAGAGATTCACTGTCTGGGCGCAAGAAATTCAGATACCAGAGATAATAAATTATCTTCCATTATTAAAGAACTCTGAACTATATAGGGCCACTCCAAAAATCTACCTGGCTGCTGTCAGAGATTTCCATCCTCCCATTCAGAGATAATGTGCATTTTCATACTCTATGGTAGCTAGGTTCTTGAAAGGCCCTCTGAGAATACAATTTCCCCTATTCAAAGAGACTCCACTTCCTTGAGATCTCAACATTGTGTTGATGGGTTGTATGGATCCATTCTTTAAGCCACTAGATCTAGGTTACTTTACACAACTTTTCAACTAAGTCAGCCCATGTAGTAGTAATAAGATACATGTTTTTTCATGAGTAACTTGAAACCTCATGCAAAGTTCCTGATAAAGGTAATCTCTAACTTCCTTCTCAATCAAGTAACATATCTACCTGTTTCCCCATTGACATCCAAAGCAGACCTACCACAAGGGAAGGCTAAAATTCACATTCTAGATGTTCTTTAGATTGTGCTCCTTCTGCCGGAGAAGTAGTAAGATATTTAGAGTAACCCTCAGATTAACTGTAGTTTATAGGAACAGGGCTCTCTCCCCTTGAGAAAGTGTGGCTGGACCACACACCCTACAATGGGGTCGCTGCAATGGCACAAACATGCCACTGTAAAATGCACAGTGTAGATACAGCCTCAGATTCCCTTTCCTAGACCTGAAGAAGAGTTCTGTGTGACTTGATTTCTTGTCTCTCTCACCAGCAGAAGCTGGACCAATAAAAGATATTACCTATCCAACCTTGTCTTTTTCACTAATGTCCAGGCACCAACATTACTACAGCACAACATACAAGTTTGTCCTTAAAGTTTTACTGCCAACTAATTCCTTCCCTTTAAATCCTTTATATCCAGAATTTTTACATTAACCTGACAGATTTGCAAATATATTACATTATTGTTGCTGGAGATATGGAAAAAGAAAGACAAATTCTAAATAGTAGAAATGTAATTTTAGACACAAACAGCATCAACAGCAATGTTCAGGTTTTAAACCAGTCTTTCATTAAAATCAAGGGTATGTGAAGTGTGAACCATTATTATTTTTAAATACATATCTCCAAATAAATCACAAAGATCAATTACATTTTTGTAGAAGAGTCTGCAGAAAATATGCTTTGCACAATATCTGTATTGGGATTGTAACCTCCCAAAGGGCAATTATTCATCCCTCTTACAATTACAAAAACAATGTAATATATTTTAGAGGTTCACTGTGGTAGAAACCAGAAACATGAAAATGGTTCAGTAACTCAGATTTTAGCAGCCAGTCTGTTTGCTACCCACAGGGATTAATTATGAACTTCACACCTTACCAAAATGTTCGAAGATTGATTTAAATAGTGACAGTTCAGATTAAGACTGCTGTGGGGGGGGAGAAGTTTCATCATATCATTTAATGTGAACCAGATTTGCTTGCATTTATAAGTATCTATACCATTATTACATGCAACAGAAATGTTCGTATCCTAGATAAAAAGTAGATGATTTTCTGTATAATGAAAACTATGCGTAGTAGAACTAAATAACCATTCCATTAGAAAAAATTGAAAATAGACAATTTTCAGGTAGATATATAATCATTAGGAAAGCAATGCAAAGGAACATTATCAAGATTGGCTAGAGACTAGTCAAGCTTTACATTAATGGCTTGGAGTAGAGAGTATGCTTATAAAATGTGTGGATGACCCTAAACTAGGAGGGGTTGCAAGCACTTTGGAGGACAGAATTAGAATTGAAAATGATTATAACAAATTGGAAATTAAGTTATGTGGGAAAGAAAAGATGTCACGTGAGAAGGAAAAATCAAATGCACACCTGAACAATGAATAACTGGATAGTCTATAATATTGCTGAAAAGGATCTGAGTTCTATAGAGCAGTGTTTCCCAACCACCGGGCCGTGACCTGCTGCCAGGCATGACAGCTCTGAGGGCCATGGCTGGGATACACGGCACTCACTGCAGCAGTAGGTAAAGGCAGAGCCTCTCCACATGGCCCTCCCACCGTGTGCGGAAGTGCTCTTCCGTGGCTGGGAGGAGCTCCCACCCCTGACCAGTATTGGTTGGCTGAGAAGCGGGGCAGGACACGCCTCTCCCAACAGCCACAGCAGGAGGGGAGGCGCTGAGTGGCGTACCCCAGGCCTGGCCCCCAGAGCCACCATGACGCAGGCAACAGTGCAGGGTTAGGTGAGGGGGGCAGGGCAGGCACTGGGGGCTCCACAGGTGGGGTTAGTGCTGGAGGGATCTGGAGGCTGAGCTAGTAGTGGGGAGCACTATGGGGTCAGGGCTGGCACTGGGGGGCTCTGGGGATGTGGCTACTATTGGGAGATAGCACTGGGGGAGGCTCTGGGAGGGTTGGATGCAGTGGGGCTCTGGACACAGGAGGGTGGTGATACTGGGGGTTCTGGTGGTGGTGGGGCTCTAAGGGGCAGGTGGCTGGCACTGAGGTATTTGGGATGGGGGCTGGCATTGTGGGGCTCTGAGGGCAGGAGGCTAGCACTGGGGGGGGGGTTGGGTGCAGGGGACTCTGGGGTCAGTGGATGGCGCTGGGGGCTAGTGGATGGGTGGGGGGCTCTAGGGATCAGGGCTGGCACTGGAGGGTCTGGGGGCTAAGCTTTTGGCTGACTTGTAACATTTTATTTTCATATTCGCATATTCACCATTTTCATAATGAGTATGCAAATATGCAAATGAAATGTTTCCGGTATGCCAAAAATTTGTGAATGGATGTGCCATTCCCTGGTATCAAAAAGATTGGGAACTACTGCTATAGAGAATTACAAATTGAATATGAGTAAAAAATGTGATGCAGTTGCAAAAAGTCTAATATTCTGGGATGAATTAATAGTAAAGTCATATGTAAAGCACAGGAAGTAACTGATCCGCTTAATTCTGCACTCATGATGCCTCAGTCAGATTACTGTATACAGTTCTGGGCACCACATTTTAGGATAGATGTGGGCAAATCAGAGACAGTTCAGAGAAGAGCACAAAAATAATAAAAGATTTAGAAAATCTGACTAATGAGTAAAGGTTAAAAAACTGGGCATGTTTAGTCTTGAGAAAAAAAAGAGTGCAGAGGGACCCGATATTCTTGAAATATGTTAAGGGTTGCAATAAAGAGGACAGTGATCAAGTGTTCTTCATCTCCACTAAAAGATGCTACTTAATCTGTAGCAAGGAAGATTTAGGTTAAATATTAGGAAAAGCTTTCCAACCATAACATTAGTTAAGTGCTGGAATAAGATTCCAGGTGAGGTTGGAGAATCCCCATGATTTGAGGTTTTACATAAGAATGTAAGAATGGCCATACTGGGTCAGACCAAAGGTCCACCTAGCCCAGTATCCTGTCTGCTTACAGTGGCCAGTACCAGATGCCCCAGAGGGAGGGAACACAATAGATAATCATCACATGATCCCTCTCCTGTCATCCATTTCATGACAAGCAGAGGCTAGGGACACCATTCCTACCCTTCCTGGCTAATAGCCATTAATGAACCTAACCTCCATGAATCTATCTAGCTCTTTTTTGAGCCCTGTTAAAGTCCTAGTCTTCACAACATCCTCTGGCAAGGAGTTCCACAAGTTGACTGTGTGCTGAGTGAAGAAAAACTTCCTTTTGTTTGTTTTAAACCTGCTGTCTATTAATTTCATTTGGTGACCCCTAGTTCTTATATTGTGGGAATAAGTAAATAACTTTTCCTTATTCACTTTCTCCATACCAGTCTTGATTTTACAGATCTCTATCATATCCCCCATAGTCTCCTCTTTCCTTAAATGAAAAGTCCCAGTCTTTTCACCTCTCTTCATATGGGACCCACTCCAAACACCTAATAATTTTTGTTGCCCTTTTCTGAACCTTTTCCACTGCCAATATATCTTTTTTGAGATGAGGCAACTACATCAATACGCAGTAGTCAAGATGTGGGTGTACCATGGCTTTATATAGAGGCATTAAGATATTCTCTGTCTTATTCTCCATCCCTTTTTTAATGATTCTATTTGCTTTTTTGACTGCCACTACACACTGAGTGGATGTTTTCAGAGAACTATCCACAATGACTCCAAAATCTCTCTCTTGATTAGTTGTAGCTAAATTAGTCCCCATCACATTGTATGTACAGGGATTATTTTTTCCAATGTGCATTACTTTACATTTATCAACATTACATTTCATTTACCATTTTGTTGCCCAATCACTTAGTTTAGTGAGATCTTTTTGAAGCTCTTCACAGTCTGCTTTGATCTTTTTAAAAACAAGTTGGATAAATGCCTGCCGGGGATGGGCTAGGTTTATGTGGACCTGCCACAGTTCAAGATGATAGACCTGATGCCTTTAGATCTCTTTCAGTCCTACATGTCTATGATTTTATTTTGAGGTTTGAAGTAGGACTTAAGCACATACTACTGGCACTGACTCCCTGCAAAGGGGTGAATTTTCTCCTCAGAGGAGACAACTGGTTAGTCTGCCAATATCCAGAAATTCATCTTTGTGAAGAATGTGAAAATAGGGTGCAATATATTCCCATGTACATGCAACCACAACAAGTACAGCCTTGCTGGTATAAATTTAAAGACTGACACAGCCTTTGTTTTGGTGATTTTAGATATTTCTTCACTATTTTTAAGAATGATGTGGCTGTCATATGTTAATCATGTCAGCCTTGACTACTATTTCCTAGTATTCCCTCGTACTGCTAAGCAGTCAAATCCACTGAGTAGACAAACAAAAGAAATAACACTGATATCTAATTTTAGACTGTATGAATAACATGAGATGAAAAATACAAAGCAATCAGAAATACATTTCATTTGTCTTGCAAATTTTGGAAATCAGTATCCAGTCTTACCGTGTGATGATTATGGCAGTTCAAGACTCACGTTAAAATATAAAGACTGCTTTCAGCTTCAGCAAATGCTCTCTGGGTCCTGCTGTGTTTCATTTAATGCAGGGACAAGTGGATTCTATCTATAAGGGACAATGTTTTGCATATTAACTACTGCAAGGCTTGAGACAAAGTTGAGACAGAATGGGATTCAACATACTCTATTTTTACTTAAGGACTGTTGTTTGTTTCTTTTTCAAATGATCCTTTCAAAACTGGATGGCTGAGATGTAGGGCAAGTATTGCTTTATAATATTTAGGGCTGAAGTGTGGGGAGATTTGTTCTGAACTTTCTTTGATCTGATTTCTATGCATGCACATAGAAGTAAAACACTATGATTTAATATAAACAAGACAGCATCCCTGAGGCATGAACTAATCTTGCTAAGTAGAACAGTAATCTTAACATACAAGATCTGTATCTGAAATGTTAATTTGAAAGTAACCTTACCACACCATTCATTTAACAAAGTATAACCTTGTACTAACATAATCTTGACCTTACCCCAAGACTATTGTGTCTCTGTGTATATTTATTTAAGTATTTAGGCATTATTAATAATTATTACATGTGTATAAATATATACAAATGAACATAGAAATACATATACATAAATACATACTTATTTTGTTTGTATGTATATAGTGTTTGTATATATTATACACAACTGTTAGGCAACATTAATTTTGTCATTCCTTAACTCTACTGTGATTGACTTTGCAATCTGAATATTCAGTGCCAATGTATTTTGAGACCTTGGCATATGCCTTTTGTACCTCTAGTACTCTTTTAATTAGAGCCCTGCACAGATGCAAAATTTGTATCTGCATCCACATCCATACCTGCAAAAATTAGTCATGGATATAAAGTGGATATCTGCAAATTTGCAGGGTTCTGTATACAAAATGTGTATCCACATCTGCATCCATATCTGCAGAAATAAACTGTGGATATCTGCATCCATATACATGCATGTGGACACCCGCAGATATAAAGCTGATATTCATGAATTTGCAGGGAAATATTTTTAACCGCACATATAAGCAGCACAACTTTCCTTAAATAAGTGCTTTAGAAGCTTAGTGAAAAACAAATGCCAGATTTCATCTTCCAACTCTGCAGATGTTTGGCTATGGAGACATAGAAAAAAGTTTTTGAATTCTCTCTATAGAAATATACAGAAATAACTTTTCACCACAAAGAACACTAGTTAAAGAAAAGGCATTTGGTTATACAGTTTCTCAAAGTTATGCAAAGAACTAAGATCATAGATCGCTTCAGTAAATGAGCATTTGGAAAATCAAACTACATTTTTGCCTGAGGCTCAGTTGTTTATTGCTGCCTATTACTGGTCGAAAGGTAAAACAATACTCTGTGCTTCTAAATTGGGTTTAATCTTTCCTCCATTAGATTATGAAACAAAACCAGCTATGGATAACTGCCACCTACAGCTGGAAGATAATCCTTTGAAAATATTCATAGTTAGAGAGATGGAGATTGCACTAAAGCCCCGATGGTCAAAGAACAGTAAGTCTTCTAGGAGAGCTAAAGAAGCCTTTTTACACTTGTCAGCAATAGGGTTTTGCCAGTATTTCGTGAGATTTAGATAAAAATAGGGCTATAGATAAAGTAAACCCTCCAGTAGCACAGCCAAGCAATTTTCTTCTCGTAAAAACATCTTTCCCCTGGCAGTGGATTGTCAGAAATGCTGCAGAGTTAAAATTTCATAGAGGAGAAGAACAGCTTCTGACAATCTTTATGTCAGCTAGCATATGAAATACCTTGACATTTACCGGAAAAGCTCCTACCATGCTATAGCCTATTTGGTCACCTTACTCTTATATAGTGTACCTATTTAACAGGTCACAGAACATTCTTTGTGTTTCTTCCAGCTTTCTACCCAAAAAATATTTACCTTTGCAATTTAAAAATGCCTATTCTAAATGAAACTTTTGTGGGATTCAAAATAATAATGCCTACTGTTGTGTTACTTGCTGTGATTCTGTCTCCCAACCACACTGTTTTGTTCTGTGCTTGCCATTGTTATTTACCGTATTTACTTGAAGGTTATTTCTCAGAAAGTAAAATACAAGGTTGTTGGTAGGTAATATTAAAAAATGTGTGATGTTGCTTTCTGTAGTAAATATTGCCACAAGAACTTACTTTTTCTTATATCTAAACATATTTTTATGTTTTCTCTGACCAATACGTTATCTCAGTTTTTCTTTGTTCTCCCCCATTTCTTCCTAAACCTTACTCCTACATTGGCTAATTCAGCTATCCTCTTCCCAAAAAGAAACCTTAAGTAGATGGTTCCACTGAGATTTAGCAGAAGATGTACTTCAGTGGGACTAAGGAATCTTTGCATCTAAGGGACATAGGAACAGATATTATATAGCAGTACCACCCTAATTTTTATTTGCACCCACCATATAGGCATCATGCATTCCATGCCAGCATTTACTCTGAATGCAGGCGTTATTCATGGGTGAAATATTGTGAAAGAAAAGGACAGGAACATAGGATGCTATTCTGCAGGGGTTAGTTTTTGGACCAGTTCTGTTCAATATTTTCATCAATGATTTAGATCAGTGGTCACCAACCAGTAGATCGGAATCTACCAGTAGATCTTGGAGCCTCTGACAGGTGATCCCGACTTGTTTGGCCAGGAAGCTATCAAGCACAGGCACTTCAGTTGCCCCTCCACTCACTGTCATGTTGTTCTTGCCCTCTGGGAGCCTCCTGCTTGCTGTGCAGGGTGTGGAAGGGAAAAGAGGGGTGGTGCTTATGTCAGGGTATCCCTCCTCCCCTCCCCCACTTGTGTACCCAATCTCCACACAGAGAGAAGGGGAGGGAGGGAGCTTGGCAATGCAAATTTCTGTCACTCTCACACACTGCATGTGTCTCTGTCATTCTCACAAACACACACTATCCTTCCCTCTCATCTCCCGACCCAACACATACGTGGGGGGGTTGTTGTTACTTCTGTTACTGCTTGCAAAGTGCGTTAATTTTGGGTTTTGTCTGGTCTGTACATTTCATAATTTTCATTTCTCTCTTACACATAGGCATGCGCAGCACATTTCATGAGGGTGTGCACCCAAAGAATTTTTTAAAATGTACTTTGACCCCCATTGGCCACACCTCTGACCCCCATTGGCCACACCCCGACTCCCATTGGCCACACCTCTGGAGGTAACACTCTCGGGGCAAGATGGACACATGACCAGAAGTAAAAGGTGTCATGTGACCCCTCTCTAAGGACTTTTCCCACCATCCTCCTACTAATAGGGATTAGTTTGGCCCCCACCAAACCCCCCCTTATGCAACTATCCTGCAATTGCATTAACCCAATGTGTGTGACATTAACTCGGAGGTGGAGAGGCTGGGGGAAGTGTTCCCTCTAAGAGTTTCCTCCCATGAGCAGAATGAATTTTGTGTTGTGCCCCAGTACTGAGTTCACGTGGCTTGTTTGGATGTGCCACTGTGGCACCCAAGTTATTAATAAATATCTTATAAACCTCTACCTTTTCCTTCTGCTGCCTGTCTCCCCTTGCTCCATCAGCTCCCCTGGTGCCTGCTGCCCCCCAACCCCTCACCGTCCTCTGCTGTCCTGACTCCTGCCCTTCTCACTGCCCTCAGCCTTCCTGAGACCTGCCCCCCTCCACCAGCCCTTCTCTGCCCCCTGTGCCCACTCCTTCAGTAGCCCCACTCTGATCATGTGAGCTACCCCTCCTCATCCCCTCTCCTAACACCTCCCTCTACACACCTGCCTTGCCTCTCTCCTCTGGTGCGGTCCCTCCCCTGCAGGTGTCTGCTATTCTGCTTCACCCCCAGAATCCCCTGGCACCTGCATCTTCTCTTACCCCTGTACCCTCCTGGTGCCTCCCCCTTCCCTCACTGCCCCTGCCCCCTTTGCCCTCTTTTTCCCTGATGCCCACCCCCTCACTGCCCCTGCCCCCATTTCCCTCATGCCCCTGTGCCCTCACACATGCCTTGCTTCATCCCTGCCTTCCTCATGCCCACCCCTTCTTTCAAGCCTTCTCCCGGCACTCCCCCCTACCCCCTCAACCCCCAATGCCCTTATCCTCTCTTCTCCCAGCATCACCTTGTCGTCCCTCCCACTGACACCTCCCCTCCTGCCCTTTTCCTCATTGTCTCCACTTGGCCCCCTGGCATTTGTCTCTCCTCTACCCTGTCCCTTGGTGCCTTCCCCTTTCTTCTCCTGACCTGCCCCCCTCCCCTCAGCACAAGCCCCTTCCTCTCCCACCCCTGCCATCTATTTTTCCCCCTTCCCTTCCCTTCCCTTCCCTTCGGCTAAGCCAGCTTCTGCCTTCCAGTTTGCGGGGCTGGAGTCAGAGCTGGCCCAAGCTACAGGCTGGCTGGGCCCTAGCCCGGGGTGCCTCCCTTTAAGGGATGCCGCGTGGTGCTGCCGGGCCGGGCGGGGACAAGGACAAGGCCGAGGCCGGGGCCCCGGGTGCAGAAGGGGCGCCGTGTGGTGCTGCCGGGCTGGGGCCCCGGGCACAGAAGGGGTGCCGTGCGGTGCTGCCGGGCCGGGTGGGGGTGCCCCTGGGCGCAGAAGGGGCGCTACACGGTGCTGTCGGGCTGGGCAGGGCCCAGGGCGCAAAAATGGCTCAGGCCGGCATCTGTGGTCGGGCCCCAGCTGCTTCCACTGCGCATGAGCTCTCTCTGCCCCAAGTACCCCATAGATGGCCGCGAGGAAAGTGAGGGGCTGCGGCTCAAATCCCCTTCCTCCTCCAGCAACCGCTAGCTGGCCCGAGACATTAGGGTATGCCTGGGTACACCCAACACATCCCGTGCGCACGCCTATGCTCTTACATGTAAATGTAATTCTTTGAGCAGTGAGTTCTGAAATGCCTAACCTGTCATGGCTGAAGTAATTATCCCTGTGGTAATTGCTGCTCCTGGAAGTGGCTGGCATGTCCCTGAAGCCCCTGAAAGAGGCAGAGCAGGGGGTCTCCACAGGCTGTCCTTGCCTGCAGACACCCTCCTGCAGCTCCCATTGATCAGTAATGGGGAACTGAGGCCAGTAGAAGCTGTGGCCACAACCAGTAGAAGCTGTGGGTAGATGAGGGGCAGCAGATGGTGCTATGGAGCTATTGCTATACATGCCAGCTGCTTTCAGGAGCGGTGCAGGGCCAGGGCAGAAGTAAGCCTGCCTTAACCCTACTGCTCCACTACCCGGAAGCCATCTCAGTTAAATGGTGCCCAGCCAGAGCCTGCTTCCTGAACCCCTGTCCCAACCCTGAACCTTCTCCTGTCCCGGACATGAGTTCCCCTGCATACAAACTCCTTCCCAGAGCTTGCACCCTGAAACCCCTCCTGGACCCCAATCTCCTACCTTGGGATAAGCCCAGAGCCCCTCCCTTACTCCAAACTCCTTGGCCCAAGACCAGAGTCTGCACCTCAACCCTCTACCCAAGTCTGGTGAAAGTGAGTGAAGATGGGGGAGAGGGGGAATGGAGTGAGCAGGGTGAGGCCTTGGAGAAAGGGTGGAGCAGGGGCGGGGCTTCAAAGAAGGGGTGGGAAGTAAGTGGGGCTAGGGTGTTTGGGTTTGAGGCAGATCTTACATTGCACTTAAATTGAAAAAGTGATCTTGTGGTTAAAAAGGTTGGAGACCGCTGATTTCGAATATTCTTATAAAATTTGTGTATGACACCAAGCTGGGAAGTGCTTTGGAGGGTACAATTATAATTCAAAATGATCTAGACAAACTGGAGAAATGGTCTGAGGTAAATAGGATGAAATTCAACAGGAGCAAATGCAAAGTACTCCATTTGGGCAGGAACAATCAGTTTCATACATACAAAATGGGAAATGACTACCTAGGAATGATGATAGAGATGCAGCCGTGTTAGTCTGGTCTAGCTGAAACAAAAGACAGGGCTATGCAGCACTTTAAAGACTAACAAGATGGTTTATTAGGTGATGAGCTTTCATGGGCCAGACCCACTTCCTCAGATCAATTTGTGGAAGAAAATTGGCACAACCATATATACCAAAGTGATACAATCAAAAAAAAGTGAATACATATAAAATTGACAAATCAGTTAAACTTCCCCCCCCCCCCCGTTCTAAAATCTGATTTGTCAATTTTATATGTATTCACTTTTTTTTGATTATATCACTTTGCTTTATATGGTCGTGCTAATTTCTTCCACAAATTGATCTGAGGAAGTGGGTCTGGCCCACAAAAGCTCATCACCTAATAAACCAGCTTGTTAGTCTTTTAAGTGCTGCATAGTCCTGTCTTTTGTTTTACCTAGGAATGAGTATTGCAGAAAGGGATCTAGGAGTCATAGCAAACCACGAGCCAACAATGTGACACTGTTGCAAAAAAAGCAAACATCCTCCTGGTCTGTATTAAGAGGAGTGTTGTAAGCAAGACATAAGAAGTCATTCTTCTGCTCTATTCTGAGCTCATTTGTTTGGTCAAGATTATATCTGTATCATATCAATTCTTTACAGTATTTATACCCTTCTTGAATCAAATTTATGGATTGAGTTCTCAGGTGTAGATATGCATGTGTAATTTTAAAAGTAGCTTCTCTAACTGTGCTTTCTTTCCAACAAAATCTCCACTATCTCCCAGCACAGTCACTGTAAACACTAATGATCAATAACTACATAAGTGAATACAAGCATGGGAGAGAACACTTTCTTCTGAATCATGTCTTTGAGAACATACTGCCAGTGTAGAACAAGAAGGAACTCAGAGATTGATTCTCAACTCATATCTTAGATTACATCATTTTTCACTGGTGTGACTCCATCAGATAAATCAGTTATTCCTGATTTACACCGGGATAAGTGAAAATCTAATTGGGCTCATAGCTGGATACATTCAACATCTTTTTTTGTTTATTTGGGGTAGCTCTAGATTATGTTGATCAGCCTGAACTGAAAGCAGAGGGGAAATCTTAGGCAAGCCACGCAATGTTGACTTTCATTTAAGACCTAACAGGGGTTCTTAAAGTGCTCATTTCATAGCTGTACACAATTGAATCGTCTTTAAAAATCAATAGGCAACCAGCAATCAGAAGCATTCAGGAAAATGCCTTAAACTCATAAAATAAGTTCTATAAACAGAAGAAAAAAATCACTGGTGTGCTGTTGATTGAAAATCTGATCAAATTTAGCTCAATTATTGTTCTTCAGAGAACTGCAACCAGATGGGTGGAGGAGGCAGACTAAAAAGTGAAAGGCAAGAAAGAATAGTTTGAGTCATCTCAAACTGTTGGCTCTGCAGGTGAGGAACGACAATGGTGTCACCATCTTGCTGCTGCCAGCAGGTGTGTCTCTGAGAACGTCAATATAAAGCATTGTTCCTAGGAAAAAAATTCAACTTGTCTCGCATTTCTGAGACAAAGGGAGAAAGCCTTTTCTTCTGTAGCACACAGCACTTACAGCTAAGTGTATGTATGAAAGAAAGGTTGAGAATTCATCTTTTGGGGGAAAATGTTTCATCTTGAGAAGACTTTGCAACCCTTTTAAGACAGTAGTGACAAGTGAGAAATGCAGTCAAGTCTGAAGTAATCAAAAATGGATAAATTATAAACTCTAATATAAAGGCAATGCTGTCACATATGTCTTTCAATATATGAGATGTTGATATATATTTTCTATTATCTTAATAAAATGACTTGATGTGTTCATTAGAGCACCTTAATAGTTCAATGTGTGTTGGGTAAGAAATACAGTATATAATGCTTCAATTCAATGATGGCTTCTGAACAAATGTACAGCAAACAAAGAAGGTAATTTCAAATAAACACTCTCAGACCTCAGTACCTTGGCACAAAAGGAAAAGCAGGCACCTCAGGATAAAACTAGCCTGTTTTCTTAACCCTGATTGAATAGAAAAGGATAAGTGAATCAATACTGTGTCCCAGAATGAAGAAGAATCCAACATCTCAAGGATAGGTTACAGTCTGGAGACTTTTACTTGATTAAATTCTCTATGCCAATATTCCTGATTATTGCATAAACTATTAATATCTCCACTGCTGACCTTGCTATTCTTCTGTTTTCTGGAAGGAGATAATTATTACAAAAACTGTCAGCTAATACAGAGACCTTCGGCACTGAAAAATATGTCATCTGATATCAAACAACACTCTCTGGAGTGTTAGGACTCTGTTCACAGAGCAGTGAAACAGCCTTGACACATGTAGGTTTAGAATGTTCTTCATCTTCCCTTTAGGGTTGCCAGGTGTCCAGTTTTCACCCGGACAGTTTGGTATTTTGGCCTTCCGTCCGGAAAATAAAACAGAGAATACCGGACATGTAAAATGTCCGGTATTTTCTGTTTTCCTCGGATGGAAGGCCGACGATGTCTGCGAGGGTGCGGGGAGCGAGGAGCACGGCAATTTAAACGTGCAGCAGCTGAAAAAGATGGGGCTTGCGTGCCAGGGGATGGATGTGAGAGCAGAAGCAGAGGGAGATTTGGCTTCCCTGTGGGCGGGGCTGGGTCCCCGGCTCTGCCTCCCGCCCCCCCCCGCAGCCCTGCTCCGAGTTACGAAGGGAAAAGAAAAGAGAGGGGGGAGGAGACTCTCCTGAAATGAAAGTGAAACTGGCTCTGCAAGACTGTGACCAGCTGCTTGGAACTCACCAGCCGTGCCTGGGAAGGCGCCGTGCCTCTTCCCTGTGCAGGTGGGGGTGGGATCCAGTTGCTTGGCTGGGTCTGTAGTATGGGCCACAAACGCCTGATTGAACACGTGTGTCTGGAACCTGGGAGAGTGATTGTCCCACAGAGCAAGAGAGTCTCTGGCTCAGGGCCCCTCCCTTGCGCCAGGGAATCCCTCTCAAATGTGCCCCCCCCCCCCAATCTCGCTTGGGAGCCAGTGCTGCTGTCCCCGTTTTAGGAGCTATGTGCTAGCCCGGCCTTTGACTGAGGAGATGAGTGTAAGAATGGCCAGACTGGGTCTAGCCCAGTGTCCTGTCTGCCCACAGCAGACAAATTGGGTTGCCAGGTGTCCGGTATTCTCCCAGACAGTTCGATATTTTGGCCTTCTGTCTGGTAAAAAAAAACAAAACAGAGAATACCTGACATGTAAAATGTTTGGTATTTTCTGTTTTCCTCAGACAGAAGGCTGGCCACATCTGCGAGGGTGGGGGAAGCGAGGAGCACGGTAATTTAAAGGTGCAGCAACCTCTTTTTTTTTTTCTCAACCAATTTTTCCCTGCCTGTTCAGGATTTTTTGTGAAGGTATCTAGCAACCCTACTTCTCTACTTCCCTTTGCTTTTTTGGGAAAAGAAACAGACTGAATAGCTGAATTTTGTTAGGACTGAGATTTTTCCTCCATATCAACATACAGTCATTTTCTCCATACTGTATCTGCTTCTAATATTTGCTATTCCATCTCCAGATTATCTGTCAACCTTACCTCTTTCTTAAGAGTAACTGGCTGATTGTTTATCCTCAATAGCATGAATACAGGACAGGGATCCAAGGTAACAGCCAATTAACCTTGTTTGAAATGACTAATGAGGTTAAGTCTCTACTCAGGCTACAGAGCGCAGTTGTGAACCTATGCAGTTGTAAACTAGTTTCTGATGGGTAGGGGATTACTATAAAAATAAAGGGGGAATTTTCTATTTCATTCAGCACTCCCATCCCAATATTATATGATAGAAAACAAACCTTGTCCAATGTAATTGGGACGTTCAGGTTGTTTGGATGTTCTTGTTTGTAAATCTTTGTGTCTACATCTGGTGGAGTTAACGTGGTCACTTAGGCCACGTCTACACTAAGGGTATGTCTAGACTACGTGCCTCTGCCGACAGAGGCATGTAAATTAGACATACCAACATAGTCAATGAAGCGGGGATTTAAATATCCCCCACTTCATTAGAATAAAAATGGCCGCCACGTTGTTCCGGCTCAGCTGTTTGTTGGCACAAACCGGCAGTCAAGACGGGGATCAGTCGACAAGGAAAGCCTTTGCCGACCGATCCCTTATGCCTCGTGAAACGAGGTTTACAGGATCGGTCGGCAGAGGCTTTCCTTGTCAACCGATCCCCGTCTTGACTGCCGGTTTGTGCCGACAAACAGCTGAGCCGGCACAATGCGGCGGCCATTTTTATTCTAATGAAGCGGGGGATATTTAAATCCCTGCTTCATTGACTATGTTGGTATGTCTAATTTACATGCCTCTGTTGGCAGAGGCATGTAGTCTAGACATACCCTAGGAGATTATTTCAAATTTACTAAATTTGACTTCTGGGCACCTGATTTCACAAATTCAAAGTTCTGTGTCCTCATTATGGGGAAGAATCAAATGTAGTCCGAGGCAGGCTCCATTAACATGGATGCTCTATCTCAGTCTTAGAGCCCCAGGAAGCTCTTTGGGGAGCTGCGGGAGGCCTCCCAGAGGCCAATTAGTTGGAATTAGCAGCACCAATAACTTTCTTTCAGACTTACAAGTTCTGGAATAGCATCATTCCTCATGAAAAGCAGGACTATTGAGTTTGATTTCCATGGTCTCTTATTCCAGAATAACAGGCTTGGTAGTACAAAAGAAAAAATTATGTAGCACTTTAAAGATTTTCCTTTTGTTTTAGCAAGATCAGACTAACACAGCTACCTCTCTACGACTATTCAACATGCAAGGCTTGGTAGTGTGGACACATCACTTACAAATTCGACCTTGTGGGGGGGGGTGTTATTTCGGACTAAGGTCCGAGTGTAGATCAGGCCTTGTAGACTTACACTTAGTCTCCTTTGTCTGATTAGTGCTATAGTCACTCACATTTGTCACTTTCAGTAGAACAGATGCCAGCTAATAGTCTTAAGTATCAGAAAACTTGTATAATTGCAATCTTACTTTAAGTTGTTCTTCCTCTGTAGAAGAAATGTCTTTTCAAATGTCTCTTGGCTCTGCCCTTTTGAGATTTATGCAACCAAAAGGTATACCTGAAAAATGAAGGAAAGGAAAAGATAGAGTTCAAAGCTATTTCTTGCTGCTAACAAGAGGGTTATAAGGTCTTGTGCCTTGAAGAATCATGAATCATAATATATACAAGACAGCAAGAGCATCACAGATGCTGGTACTCCTGGAAGAAGACACAATGACAAATGAATGAAATAGTCCGTGAGTTAACCTGAGAAGTGAGCAGCATTTGAAGGAGTACAAAGGGTTGTCATTAGTAGAACATGTAAAGCTTTTGATTGTACACTTAAAAACTGTGTACACTGTTAAAACATTCCAGTTCACCTAAAAAGTAAGATCACAGAAAATAAATCATTTACTACTAGCCCTTCTAGATGTAGACATTGTGTTGTGGCTACCATGATTTAGAGGTCAAATTTGTCAGTCAGAATCAAACAGAACACCACTGAGTTCTGTGGAGTCATACTTGGTTAGGTTAGCAGTGACTTTGGCTCTGAACTTCTACATGTCTTTTAGAGCAGGCATTACCAAGTTAGAAGTACATTTTGTTTTCCTTTGGGTATGTCTACACTGCACGCTTATTTTGAAATAAGCTATTCCAAAATAGCTTATTTCAAAATAGCACAGCTACACTGCAGGAAAGCCTCAAAATTAGTCCGAGGCAGATTTCCCTAATGTAGACGTGCTATCTTGATTTAGGGCCCCAAGAGGCACTGGGGAGGAATAACTTAGAATGGCTCTGATGAGGAGCTATTTCGAAACAGCAGGTGTGGAGCATCTACACGCCTTATTTCAAAATAGCTATTTCGGAATAAGTGTTATTCCTCATAGAATGAGGCTTACAGATTTCAGAATAAGTCGTCCATTATTTCAAAATTATTTCAAAATAATGGAATGGCTATGTAGACGTTCGCATGGTTATTTTGAAATAATGCTAGTTATCTTGAAATAATGGTGCTACTTATCTTGAAATAAGACACACCCTTTAAGAGCTATAAGATTCAAACTGTCTCCTAAAGTTCCCTAAAATGTCATTGGAGTCAGTCACTTCATTAATAGAAATTATTATCCATGTGATATCCTGTGGCAATGACTGAATTTTGACTCAGACTGATCTAGCATGTTGCAAAAATTATCTGTGTCTCTTTTTAAGCTCTGCCACAATACAGAAAGTTTGGGCTCCTGAATAGAACTGATTTTCATGGTGTTAACCAAACTAGGGATGTTAAATATCAGCTGATTGAATAGTCGAGTAACCTCATGAATTCTTATCGGTTAGTCAACTATTCTATAGTCCCCGAGGGTGGGGCCGGCAGCCAGTGCACTTCGGCCTCACTCCTGAGGATCCCCCTGCCACTCCACTCTGCCAGGCAGGAGCTGGTCTGCAAGGGGAGCCAGTTTAAAAACTAGCTCCCCTCGTGGACCGGCTGCTTGTCGCCCTGTGCTGCTACGTCTGCCAGCACAGGTTGGCAGCAGCCCCTGTCTAGGGTGGGTGTGAGCTCCCGAAGCCGGTGCAAGCCAGAACTGAGTGGGGCTTCCTGCCCACCCGGCTCCTAATACACTTTAAATGCAGCGCTGCAGCAGGGTTAGGTCCTGGACCCGTTTCAAGCCAGGGCTGAGCTGGACTGCTGGCCAGCTGGCTAAAAAATTTGGGCGGGGGGAAATGCGTGTAGTCTATAGCATTAACCCATAAGCTTTTGCTTATCGGTTAATCAGTTAATTGACAATACTATTACATCCCTAAACCAAACCATGTAGTCTGAACTCAAACAAAAACAGTCAAATGTGTGTTGACTAAAATATTATATAAAAAGTTGGCTTAGCCACTGCTATTTTGAGAAAGACATGCAGCAGTGACTGGAAAGCCATGTATTTGGATTATAATTATCATATATATAGTAGCCCAATGTCTGTGAATCTGTAACGCTGACGGACACGGCCCCACCCCCGGCCGTGTACGTCAGCACCCCGCCCCCTTCCCCTCCCTCCGTGGTGGCTCGGCCGAGTGGTGCGCCACTCAGCTGGGCCGCAGCGGGGGAGGAAGCGGCGGCAAGTGGCCGTTTGGGGTCCGTGCTCCCCATGGAGAGTGCAGACCCCAAACGGCCGCTTGCTGCCCCTTGCTCCCCCTCCACGGCCCAGCTGAGCGGCGTACCACTCGGCCGAGCTGCCACGGAGGGAGGGGAAGGGGGCGGGGCGGTGACGTACACAGCCCCGCCCCATGGCTATGTTCATCACTGCCCCACCCCTCCTCCCCCACGGCGGCCCGGCTGAGCGCACAGCACTCAGCCGAGCGCCACGGTGGGAGGGGGAGGGGAAGGGGAAGGAGGATGGGGAGAGATGGAGGGGAGAGAGAGGCAGGAGGAGGAGGAGAAGAGAAAGGGAGAGTGAGAGGCAGGAGGGGGAGAAGAGAAAGAAAGAGACGGAGAGAGAGGCAGAAGGCGAGAGAGGCAGGAGGCGGAGGAGAGCTGAGAGAGAGAGAGAGGGGGGAGGCAGCAGGAGGAGAGAGAGAGAGAGACGGAGCGAGAGACCGGAGGCTCAGGAGAGAAGACCAAGGTGGAGGAGAGACCTGAAAATCCCGTCTTATGACGGGCTAATTGGCTAGTGTATTAAATAATTGGCATACAATAGAATTTTGGGATACTTCTATAGTATTTATAAATGTTATTGTGTATCATTAAAAAAGCTATAGAAAAACAAGACATTTTCAGCCTTGTCTATATTGTGTTTACATAATCTTTTTTACCCAAGGAAGCTATATTCTTCACAGTGGCATGTTAGGTTTAATTTGGTAAAATGTTATGCTGTTGTTAAAATCATAACAGAAAGAAACATGTTCCTTGATGTTCCTTAATATGAATTTTTATTATGCCAATTTATACTTTAATCACTTTGTGCCTCAAAATCAGTTCCTTGGTGCTGAATTTTAAGGTGTTGATCACGATTGGCCCTTTTCTTGTATCACAGGCTTCAGGTAACAATGGCCCTCACAAATTTTCCTTCTATTGACAGACTCGAGCTCATTAGATGCTGGAGTGATGGGCACTGTAGCAAACATAAAGGTAGATAGATAGCACAATAAAGAGAAGTTCTTCTCTGAAAAGCAACGATGAAAGAGTCACTTTCTCATTCGAAAGATGTGCTCCCTGTGGTTATTAAGACTGATATTTGTTCTTTACTAACAGAAATAATTTTACACTGCCGAACCAGTGCAGCTCAGGATGAGTGAGACAGATTCTCTAGTTTTCATATAATCCATAGACATCTTAAATTAAATTCCAGCATATTTTTCTATTCACAAGAAACCAAGCTTACAGATTCTGGGTAGAGAGTGAAGCTGGCAGCTAACAAAATATTGTTTTATATACCTGTTATTATTAATAGTTTGTCTGCATTATATTATTTTAATATTTAGGAGCTCCAGTCTTAGAATTACATTGATTTATTTAATCAATTGGCTATCAGTTAAAAAGCAAATATGATGTTTCAGCTTCCAGCCTTTAGATCTTATTATGCCTTTGCCAAAGAGCTCTCTATTATCAGACACATTTCCCCTTAGGCTATGACCAAATCACCTCTTAGCCATCTCTAGAATAAACTAAATAAATGGATCCTTTTCAGTCTTTCACTGTAAGGCATGTTTTTGTACCACAAAAATGCCACCCGCATCAACAAGTAGGGGAATTTGATGGAAATGGTGGAACAGAAACAGTTCCAGCAGCAACAGAGGGAATTGCCAAGGGAGGATAAGTAGCTTTTCCCCCAGTCTTTGGAACCCATTGGCCATCTGTGGGAGATGGTTAGCAATGATTGGTTCACATTCCTCGCTACCAGGATTTAGCCTGGGGCCAGAGTGATGTGGAGCCTCTTTTAGCTCTGTTGCACCAGCCGACCCTATTCACTTAAATCCGGAATGGGAATCCAGCCTGACAGATGTTGCTGGTCTAGCTGATTGCCTGTGGGTCAATTGGGAGAGAACCTGGGAGTTTTGGGCTTCTTTGCATCGCCTTCAAGTAAGAGTGGGTTAAATAGGAATGAGCTTAGTACCTAACTGAGGTCCTGGGTACAGTTGTTTATTTGTCACAACTTGCAGCCAGTTTTTTACAGTGGTTAAGAGACTAAAATGAATAGTTCCTTGAGCTAAAGACCTGAGATTTTGGTGGTCAGCCTTGGGGTCACGTGATAGGGTGAAACCCTGTGGCCTTTGTGGGGCAAGGTCGAGGAGTAACAGTTAATTCAAGGGAAGGGTTTTGTATTGGACTACCGCATCTACACGCGGCGAGTTAATTTGGGCTACCGGCTTTTTTAAATGGTGACCAGCTGCAAATATGCTAATCAAGCGCGGGATATTTAAATCCCGCACTTCGGTATGCTTCATTTGCCTCCTAGTTTGAACTAGGGGGCAAGTGTAGACATACCCATACATTCCTTTGGTTTCTACCAGGATTCATAAGTCCTTTCAGAATCACTGTTTTCACAAATGCAGCCCACCATCCTGTAGCTGTTCTTTTTCCCTTGCTGTATAAACTTGTGTTTGGTTGCATGCACCATATTTAAATAATAAAAAAAAACGTACTGAGTAGAGGAGAGCACAGTGATACAAATTAACAAGATGCAAATAAAAAGACCAGTTGTTCTAGGAAAGATTTCAGCATTCTATAGTTTGCCTGTTAGATATCAGATTGTTGTAGGGTCTATGAAAGCATATGGTGTGATGAGACAACTCTAACAACAATGAGAAATGTTCTTTCACTGCATCCTGGTCTGAACAGGATCTCTCATTTACCGCTACAGATCAAATTTTCTATCTGCTCCACATTGGAAATCTCAGCTATGATATTCACAGGTACTTAAATATGTGGATAGATCACTGCAATAAATGAGGAGTTCCTCCAAGGTAGGGACAGTAGAATGTCAGAGCTGAGAGATCATAAAGTAGATCTGAGAAGAGAATTTTGTCCTAATTAGAGACAAGTTCTTTTTCTACATCCTTTATTCTATTTTACAACATTCTTAAAAATTGAAGCTGTGTTCTTTCTTCTTTCAAAATGTTAAAAAGTGTGAATCTTTATAATAGAAGTAGGAATTCTGAAGCTTATATCTTTCTCCTACAACTCTTTAAACATGCCCTCGAAGGAGTAATTTTAGAGGTGGTAAGCTTGAAAGGGCTTTTAAAACCTTTTAGTTCTGTCAAAAAGCTGTGTGTGTGAAAAATCTGCTCACAGAGTAACTTGTATGAGAAAATATATTCCTTAAAATCTTACTTATTTCTGAAAACCTCCGTTCCAAATCTAGACCTTATTGTTCTGGGCTTTCAGCACCATTGCAGCAGCTTGAAACTTTTCAGAGCTACAGGTTGGACGTCCCTAGTCTGGCATCCTAGGTACCTGAGTGGTCCCAAACAAGGGGATTTGCCTGATCAGGGGAGGTCAGGCCTACGAGCTCGTGGTGGGGGCGGGTGCCAGCCTCCCTGCTGGACTCCTCTCTCCAGCCACTGGGCTACACTGCTCCTGTCAGCCCCACTTTTGCTGCTGACCTAGCAGGCTCTGCTGCCTCCAGCTTGCTGGCCCCATGGACTCTGCTGCTGCCACTGCCCCCAGTCCTGCAGTCTGTGCTGCCGCCTACCCCACTGGCTGCTCGCTTGCCAGACTGGCTCTGCTCCCAGCCACTAGCAACCTCTGCCTTTGGGGCTCTCTGGTCCAGCTGGATCATGGATATTGCTGGACCAGAGACTCTCAGACTAGAGAGGTGCAATCTGTAGATCAATTATTTTTAACAATCTTTTCTCTCTTTTTTTCTCCCCTTTCCTCTAAAGCTTGAGGGTTTACAGCTTCATTTGGAATTTTTTTAAAGTTAGGACCAGTCCCAGATGAGGGAATTTTCTGGACAAGATGAGGTCCCCTGACACCAGACCTTCAGCCTACTGCCAGTCCCCACTGCCAGCTCCTTTGGCCCAGCTAGGCTGCCTGCTGGCCAGCAGCAGCACCAGCTCCGCTGTCAGGTGGGCAGCACATGGCCCCAACCACACTGTTTCTGCTGGGCTGCCCTGACCTCGGCCAGGCTTCCCGTCCCAGGCTGCTGCAGACACACCCCTGACCCTGCTGCCTGACAGCAAGCTGCCCCAATCAGGTTGCTGCTGCCACCCAGGCTGCTGTAACCTCGCCACTGCCACCGTCACCCAGGCTAATGCGGCCCTGGCTAGACTTCCCGTCCTGGGCTGTCATGGTCCCGGCCCCAGTGCTGGGTACCTCACAGCCCTGATAGCACTCTGCCAATGTCCAGACTTCCCCAGCACCACTGCAGCCATACCACTACCAGACTCACCGAGCTCCCAGCTGCTGGCCCTTCTGCTCTGGGGCTCTCTCATCCAGGAACATCTGTACTCATGCCAGACCATGGATGTTGCCAGACCAGAGAGTGCCGATTTAGGAAGGTGCAATCTGTATTTATTTTTTTCTAGTCCAAATTCACGGTTAAATTCCTTGAGGAAAATTTAACAATTTAAAATTATTTCTGTTCTGTAGAATGACCCCATTCTTGTTTGTGTGTATTCATGTTTCCATTTTCTGTACAAATGAACAAAAGCCTTGCATCCATTCCAGTTTGAACACTTCTGCTACTTGAGCCCAGCAGGCAGCTGTACATATATTTACATCATATTTGTGGTCGCAATGCCACCAGTCAAATTTTTGTATTTCACAAATGCTAGAGAAAAGAATTCTCTTCTATCGTTTTTTAATGACATTAGAATTCACTGATCCAATGTCATTCACTGATCCAAAAGCACTAGGAGTCTTTCTATTCATTTCAGTGGGCTTTGAATAAAGGCCAGAGTGCCTGAACCTGTCATTACTGTATTCAGAGTTTTTGGAATTGTCTTCAACTGAAACACAATAAGCACAGGCCAAAGGCCCAGGCCCCTGAAAACATGAGGGGATAAGAGGAGGGTTTTCTAAAGGATACACTGAAAAAGAAATTAAAGAGCAAAAAGCAGAGTGTGAATTCAAATAGGCCCAAAAAGCCTGTGACAGGTTGGGTGACAGAGATTCCCTTGAGACTGTCACTTGATGGCTGATCATACCTCTGGGTGCACCTACCTGCCCTGTGGGACACCCTACCCTTCTGAGCTTGAAACTCTGGTCTCCCCCAGAAAAGGCACAGAGCTGGAATTACAGCCTACAGCAGAGGAATACAGACACTGAGAACAGCTCAGCTCTGAGATGGTTCAGTCATAGAGACTTGACATAGCACCCAGGTGCACAGCCCCAGTGGAATCAAAACCCCAAAGAAATCCATCTTACTTTGCATAAAAGTCTTACACAGAGCAAACTCATAAAGTGTTCCCCCCTTATCGATGAAAGAGAGATATGCACAGCTGTAGTATTACCCCCCAAGTAACAATTATTTATACTGGTATTAATAAATCCTACTTTTTATACTTAATAAAATCACTTTTGTTTATTAAGTGATTGCAACTGATAACAGACAGATCAAAGTAAATTACTAAACTAAAAATAAAACACACCAGGTAAGCCTAGTACACTAAGGCTTTGTCTACACTGCAGGGTTTTTGCGCAAGAAGCTTTTTGCGAAAGACATCTTCAGCAAAAACTTCTTGCACAAAAGCGTGTCCACACTTCAAAAGTGCATCGCAAAAGCAATGTGCTTTTGCACAAGAGAGCATCCACACTGCATGGACACTCTTACGCAAGAAAGTTCTGATTGCCATTCACAGAATGGCCAGCAGAGCACCCGTGCTTTTCTGATAGGTTCTTTTTGCATAAGAAACTCCTGCGGAGCTTCCACACATGCCTTTTTGCGCAAGAGCTGTAGCGCAAAAAGGAGTTATTCCTTGTGGGGAGAGAAATAACTCTACTGGCAAAAGCTTTCTGTCCTGTCGATTTACTGGGTTTTTTTGTTTTGGTTTGGGGTTCTTTTGCACAAAAACGTGCTTGACGTGTGGACGCTCCGCCGTTTTTTGCACAAAACAGCTGTTTTTGTGCAAAAACCTTGTAGTGTAGACATAGCCTAAGAGAAGTCGTTACAAGTTATAATTTCTCACCTTAGTTCTTCTTTTAGGTAAAGTTTTTTTCAGACCAGAGCTGTTCTTTTTCACCAGTGTCCAGTTCCTTCAGCAGGAGGATGCTTCCCATCCCTGACTCCTGAACCTCTAGACCTCACATCAGGCTCATGCCTTACAAATCTCCTTGCCACCACCTCTGTACCACATGAGCAAGTGTACCCATAGCTCTGATGCCACCCTGATGCACTGAATCATCATAGTTAATCAGCCTCTAAACCTGAAATTTTAACTGTTTGTTTAAAAGTCTGCATATAAGTACATGGAAACAGTAACTTTAAATATCATTTAATATTAGAAGTCATAGGTGCATCAAGAATCAAGCTAAAGAGTTGCCATATTTATTATGGAAATGTATCTACAGAGCTTAAACTTCTATGCATGTATAAATCATCAAACATATCAAATATTAATAAATATCTAGGAAAAGGTAAAAATTAAACTTGTTTCACAAATAGAAAGAAGTACAGGTTGAACCTCTCTAGTCCAGCACCCTAGGGACCTGACTGGTGCCAAACCAGAGAATTTGCTGGACTATGAGAGGTCAACATTGTCTAGCAGCATTACCAACACTTCCCCTGCTTAGTGGGCTATTAGAAGAAATTTAGGGGTAAATGAGAGCTAAATGACAGCACAGAACACTGACTGCCAGCACTGCTGGCTATAAACAAACTTTTATGGGACTGCGGAAAACTCGACCATGATAAGAGGATGTTTGGCTAACTAAAATCATGCCAGAACACAGATGTTGCTGGACCAGAGAGTACCAGACTAGAGAGGTTCAACCTGTAGTAAATTGGAATGGCAGACTTATTTGTTACTTTTGATTCACATTTTTGAGTTGTGGAGGGGTGGAAGGTGGTAAATGCTACAATCTGAACTATGGGTGTAATATATGCCATTTCTTGGCTGTTGTATTTACGGGCATGTCTACACAGCAGGGCTAAACTCGAAATAAGCTAGGCAACCTGAGCTACGCTAATTGCATAGCTTAAGTCAAAATAGCTTATTTTGATTTTTGGCACAGTCCACACAGCAGTTATTTCAAAATAGAGCACTCTTCCCCTGAATTTCCTGACTCCTCATATAATGAGTTTTACAGAAGTCAGAGTAAGAAGCCTTTATTTTTACAGAAGTCAGAGTAAGAAGAATTTATTTCAAAATAATTGGTTTTCTGTGTAGACATGCACTACATTATTTCAGAATAAATGATGTTATTCCAAAATAATGCTGCTGTGTAGACATAGCCTATGGAATAAGTACCTTGCTGATTTTCTTTTATAGAATAGGTTTTGATTGTGGAACTAGAAAGAGCAGCAGTTGAAAAACAGTTATTTCAAAATAGAGCACTCTTCCCCTGAATTCCCTGACTCCTCATATAATGAGTTTTACAGAAGTCAGAGTAAGAAGCCTTTATTTTTACAGAAGTCAGAGTAAGAAGAATTTATTTCAAAATAATTGGTTTTCTGTGTAGACATGCACTACATTATTTCAGAATAAACGATGTTATTCCAAAATAATGCTGCTGTGTAGACATAGCCTATGGAATAAGTACCTTTCTGATTTTCTTTTATAGAATAGGTTTTGCTTGTGGAACTAGAAAGAGATACATAAGGTACTATATTAGTAACATGTCAAGGAAAAGATTTCTGGGAATTGACTGTGTAATACTGTGAATCTTTTGGGGATACAGAATTGGAGGAAGAGCAATAGACTGCAGGCACCATGGTTTTCAAATGTGGATAAAGGCAATTAGGTTAAAGATTCCTTGGAGACTTCAGCAGTTTTTTGAAGAGGGATAAGATAGAGGCAGAGTAGATCACAATCTTCTATAGTCCTGAAGAAGGGGGCTTATGAGGAGAGACAGGAAAGGAATCTTAGATGGTTTGGTTCGGATAAATGTCCAAACTTGTAATGCTTCTCAGAGCAAACCTCATAATATTCAACATCCTATTCATTAATAACATAGCCAGAAACATTATAACAAGAAACATAGCCTTAACTACAACAGTGTGGCTGGTAGCTCTTTCATCTATGATCTATTTGTTTATTCGTGATGAGTAACACTAGTAGTGTGGTACCATCAGGGGAGAAATTACAGTTGAAGAAGAAAGCACTGAGAATTTATAGATTGTACGACAGTTCTAACTAAAGGTGTGATTCCTGTTATTCCATAGGAGAAAGAATTGTCAATTTTTATCAGTGGCTGATTTCTCCTGAGGGCATAATAGCACTCTAAGGGTACGTCTACACTAGCCCCCTAGTTCGAACTAGGGAGGCTAATGAGGGTGACCGAAATTGCAAATGACGCACTGGATTTAAATATCCCGCGCTTCATTTGCATGTTCCCGGGCGGTCGCCATTTTGGAAACTGACTAGCCCGGAATAACTGCCCGCGTCTACACGCGGCAGTCAAACAGGAGTTTGAAGTAAACCCCTTAACTCGAATTAGCTGTTAAACCTCATTCCATGAGGAGTAACAGCTAATTCGAGTTAGGGGTTTACTTCGAACTCCCGTTTGACTGCCGCGTATAGACGCGGGCAGTTATTCCGGGCTAGTCAGTTTCCAAAATGGCGACCGCCCGGGAACATGCAAATGGAGCGCGGGATATTTAAATCCCGTGCGTCATTTGCAATTTCGGTCGCCCTCATTAGCCTCCCTAGTTCGAACTAGGGGGCTAGTGTAGACGTACCCTTAGAGTATTGTGGCACGTTGGGAATCGTCAAATGTTACAGAAAGTTAGTGCTTGACTTTAGGCCCTGCAGACTGCAGTTTTTTACAGCCTGCTGATCACTGCTTATTTATTTGTCTTTTGATTTCATGGTCTTTATTATCACAGAGTAAGGCTTAGCCTGATGCACTGAAAATTAGATTAGAAATAGTTCAATTCATCTGCTTCAGTTTTCATAAAAATCCTTTAAACAATCCATCAGTACACATTACTTCTGACATATTCAACGGTATGACACTGCTCCTGTTCTGACCTATCTATACATGTAATAAGACCAGGCATCCACTTTAGCTCCTCATGAATTGGTCTGCCTCAGTTACAATCATAAATGTTCTTTCAAGGATTTGTATGAACTGTATATGCAACTGGTGCCTTTATGAGCAGTTTCAGCTCTACCATAAGGAACTGTATTTACCTGTATGAGATGATCATTCAACTCTTCCTAATGGATACCTCTCCTTTCATTTTATACATTTGCCAAATAAATTTGCTCAGCATGCAGATTTATAGAATCTGAATTCTGAGGAAACATCAAAACCCTAGAAGATGACTTGGCATACTATCTGAAAACAGCATGGGCTGATCCAAGTACACCCTGAAATTTGAAATTACTGTGCCAGGAGAGATTTCCAGAGTGTACACCTGACTCAATAGGCAAGTAGGGGAAGAAATAAATAATTGTGTTTCACAGGAAAAGGTCAAGGAACAAAATAAGGGAGGCTACTCTTTGGTAGCCCTACTGTGTAGAGAAACTGTCAGAACATGAAAGTTAAGGTGAGTCAGGACAAGTCCATGTTTGGGTGGGAAGTCTCCAAGGAAGCCCAGGTACTAAAGAAAGCATTGATGGTGATTCAGCAAATCGCACTTGTCTCCCTGAGTCAGTTCTTATCAAACGTCCCAGTCTGTAGTTAAGGAACACTGAGATTCTCTTTCAGATGAGGCATTAAGCCAAGGTCCTGATCAGCTTTTGGATCATTTACAATTTGTGGTGCTTTTTACAAGAAGGACTATCACCTTTTAAGTAAGACTAGTCTCCTGACCAAATTCCAATTCTTGCAATTACAAATCTACTTATTTGTAAAATACCTTTGCTATTTCACAGGAACAAATAAGAACATAAGAATATAAGAATGGCCGTACTGGGTCAGACCAAAGGTCCATCTAGCCCACTATCCTGTCTGCCAACAGTGGCCAGCACCAGGTGCCCCAGAGAGGGTGGACCGAAGACAATGATCAAGCGATTTGTCTCCTGCCATCCCTCTCCAGCCTCTGACAAACAGAGGCCAAGGACACCATTTTACCCCCTGGCTAATAGCCTTTTATGGACCTAACCTCCATGAAATTATCTAGCTTCTCTTTAAACTCTATTATAGTCCTAGCCTTCACAGCCTCCTCTGGCAAGGAGTTCCACAGGCTGACTACACGCTGTGTGAAGAAGAACTTTCTTTTATTAGTTTTAAACCTGCTACCCATTAATTTCATTTGGTGTCCTCTAGTTCTTCTATTTAGGGAACTAATAAATAACTTCTCTTTATCGGCCCTCTCCACACCACTCATGTTTTTATATACCTCTATCATATCCCCCCTCAGTCTCCTCTTTTCTAAACTGAAAAGTCCCAGTCGCTTTAACCTCTCCTCATATGGGACCCGTTCCAAACCCCTAATCATTTTAGTTGCCCTTTTCTGAACCCTTTCCAAGGCCAAAATATCTTTTTTGAGGTGAGGAGACCACATCTGTACACAGTATTCAAGATGTGGGCGTACCATAGTTTTATACAGGGGCAGTAAGATATTCTGGGTCTTATTTTCTATCCCTTTCTTAATAATTCCTAGCATCCTATTTGCCTTTTTGACCGCCGCTGCACACTGCGTCGAAGTTTTCAGAGAACTGTCCACGATAACTCCAAGATCTCTTTCCTGATTTGTCGTAGCCAAATTAGCCCCCATCATACTGTACGTATAGTTGGGGTTATTTTTCCCGATGTGCATTACTTTACACTTATCCACATTAAATTTCATTTGCCATTTTGTTGCCCAATCACTCAGTTTGGTGAGATCTTCTTGGAGTCCCTCACAGTCTGCTTCTGTCTTGACTGTCCTAAACAGTTTGGTATCATCTGCAAACTTTACCACCTCACTGCTTACCCTTTTCTCCAGATCATTTATGAATAAGTTGAACAGGATTGGTCCTAGGACTGACCCTTGGGGGACACCACTCATTACCCCTCTCCATTCTGAAAATTTACCATTTATTCCTACCCTTTGTTTCCTGTCTTTTAACCAGTTCTCAATCCAAGAAAGGACATTCCCTCTTATCCCATGGCCATGTAATTTACACAAGAGCCTTTGGTGAGGGACCTTGTCAAAGGCTTTCTGAAAATCTAAGTATACTATATCTACTGGATCCCCCTTGTCCGCGTGTTTGTTAACCCCTTCAAAGAACTCTAATAGATTATTAAGACAGGATTTCCCTTTACAGAAACCATGTTGACTTTTGTCCAACAAATTATGTTCTTCTACATGCTTCACAATTTTATTCTTTACTATTGTTTCGACTAATTTGCCCGGTACTGAAGTTAGACTTACCGGTCTGTAATTGCCCGGATCGCCTCTGGAGCCCTTTTTAAATATTGGTGTCACATTAGCTACCTTCCAGTCATTAGGTACAGAAGCCGATTTAAGGGATAGGTTACAAACCACAGATAATAGTTCAGCAATTTCCCATTTGAGTTCTTTTAGAACCCTTGGATGAATGCCATCCAGTCCCGGAGATTTGTTAACATTAAGTTTTTCTATTTGTTCCAAAACCTCCTCTAATGACACTTCAATCCAGGACAGTTCCTCAGATTCATCACCCACAAAGGATGGTGCAGATTTGGGAATCTCCCCAACGTCCTCAGCCTTGAAGACTGAAGCAAAGAAATCATTGAGTTTCTCCGCAATGGCTTTATCGTCCTTGATTGCGCCTTTTATAGTTCGATCGTCTAGGGGACCCACAGGTTTTTTAGCAGGCTTCCTGCTTCTAATGTACTTCAAAAACATTTTGTTATTTCTTTTTGAGTTTTTGGCTAGCTGTTCCTCAAAATCTTTTTTTTGCTTTTCTTAATACATTTTTACACTTGATTTGACAGTGTTTATGTTCCTTTCTATTTATCTCACTAGGATTGGACTTCCACTTCTTAAAAGATGCCTTTTTGTCCCTCACTGCTTCTTTTACATGGTGGTTAAGCCACGGTGACACTTTTTTAGGTCTCTTGCTATGTTTTTTAATTTGGGGTATACATTTAAGTTGGGCCTCTATTATGGTGTCTTTAAGAAGTTTCCATGCAGCTTGCAGGGATTTGGCTCTAGTCACTGTGCCTTTTAATTTCTGTTTAACTAGCCTCCTCATTTTTGTGTAATTCCCTTTTTTGAAATTAAATGCTGGACTGCTGAGGTGTTCTACCCACCACAGGAATGTTGAATGTTATCATATTATGGTCACTATTCCCAAGCGGTCCTGTAACGGTTATTTCCTGGACCTGATCCTGCACTCCACTCAGGACTAATCGAGAATTGCCTCTCCCCTTGTGGGTTCCTGCACCAGCTGCTCCAAGAAGCAGTCATTTAGGCCATTGAGAAATTTTATCTCTGCTTCTCTTCCTGAGGTGACATGTACCCAATCAATATGGGGATAATTAAAATCCCCCATTATTATAGAGTTCTTTATTTTGGTAGCCTCTCTAATCTCCCTCAGCATTTCAATGTCAGTATCACTGTCCTGGTCAGGTGGTCGGTAATATATCCCTACTGCTAATTTCTTATTATTGGAGCATGTAATTACTATCCATAGCGATTCTATTAAGCATGTTGATTCATTTAATATTTTTATTTCATTTGATTCTACATTATCTTTCACATACAGTGCCACTCCACCACCCACCCGGCCTGCTCTATCCTTTCGATATATTTTATATCCCGGTATGATTGTGTCCCACAGATTTTCCTCATTCCACCAGGTTTCAGTGATGCCTATTATGTTAATCTCCTCATTTAATACTAGGTACTCTAGTTCACCCATCTTATTAGTCAGACTCCTAGCATTTGTGTAGAAGCACTTTAAAAATTTGCCACTGCTTATTTGTCTGCCCTTCCCTGGTGCATTATTTATTTCTTGTTGTTATTTCTTGTTGTTGGTTGTTCAATCTCTATTAAGCAGCAGTTGACTTTCTCTTCAGAGGTGGCTGCATTTCAGTGTTAGCAAGAGCAATCATTTGGGTATAATTTTCATGTTGGTTTATTAACTTATGAAAGTGCCTAGTGGCATAGTTATGGCAGAGGTGCTTCACTTAAAGCAGGGGTTCAATTTCATTGTTACATATGAAGAATACAGTGTATGCTTCCCAAATTGCTGCATTTACTCTGAGTACAGAATGAATTTTCTAAGAACTTACATATAAATATGTTAATTGATTTATTAAATTGCTTTTAAATAGCTCCCTTAAGAAATTTAGCATCCTCTGTTAGAACATATTTTGTCTTAAATTATCTTAATGACAAAATAGCACTCTCTTCAACTTTTCAAGGTAATTAAAATTTACTGACATCTTGAGCACTGTCTACATTTGGATCTTTTTTTTAGAATTAATCAACATTTTTTGCTGTTCTTCATAATCAAAAGTTTATTTCTCAGCAGAGGCTCAGAATAATATTGTTCTATAGAAAATTCTACAAAGAACTTCCCTCTTTCAATCAGTTGTCATCTCCTACCGCTCTCAGGCTATGTCTAGACTGCAGGTTTCTTTCAGAAGTTTTACCGGAAGAGATCCTCCAGAAAAACTTTTTCTGAAAGAGAGCGTCCACACTGCCAAAGCACATCCAAAAAGTGATCTGCTTTTTTGAAAGATAGCATCCACTCTGAATGGACACTATCTTGCATTTAAGCTGTGATTACTATGGCCAGAATGGCAGAATGGCTGAAGAGCTCTTTCGGAAAAAGGCTTCTTCTTCATAGAATGAGGATTACCAATGTCAGAAAAACCCCTCTGTTCTTTCAATTTTCTTTTGGTAGAACACGACTGCAGTGTGGATATAATTGAAGTTTTTTTCAGAAAAACGGCTGTTTTTCTGAAAAAACTCTTCAGTGTAGGCATACCCCCAGGGGAAATGAGGCCATGCTACCCTCAGAGAAGACAGTGGCTCCTGATAGCACAGGGAACCACCATCTTTTTTGAGGGCAGCATAGCTTCACTCCCATTACAGTTCTTCCAAAAAGAGATGACAGGCATTATGAAAGATGATAGTTGTTCATAGGATTCTCTGTAAAAGAATATTACCTGTCAGCCCTTGTTGAAGAAGTAACTTTCAGGTATGAATTTTTTAAAAAGCATAAATAATATTTTGATTTTAAAAAGTGAAAACGACCTTTAATATTACAAATTTTTTTGCACTGATCTACTCAATGGAAAGGGCAACAGGTTGCTTTGAAGAGGGATTTGGGGTACACAGGGGTACACGGAGGTATGCACATACACATATGAGGTACAGCAGTCAAAAGCATATTGATAAATCTGAGCCTAAAATTAAGCTTGATATTACATATCTTGAGATGATTGGAAGAACCACATGGCAGCCAGCTCTTTGGGGTTCTTGATTAGTACTCATGGGTGACATTTTTTTTAAATAAGGAAGACCCTGGCCAACAAATTTTAAAATCGAATTAGAATTGAAAATATATTGGCAATTTAAAAGATGTTGTAATTATCTCAAAAGCAAGCATGACAAACCCTGAAAATTCAGAGTTGAACTTAACAGAAATCTAAACATTATGAAAACATATAGTTAAGCTGCCCAAATCAATTGTTAACTGTCAGACTATGGGGGATGTATCTAGCGGAATCCTGCAGGGGTCTCTTCTCAGTTGATATGATGCAATGTTTTCATTCGAGACTTGGATTACATAGTGGAGCGTATGCTTATAACATGATGATACCAAACTGGAAGAGATTGCATGCATTTTGGAGGACAGAATTAGAATTCAAACTGACCTTGACAAATTTGAGAATTGGTCTAAAACCAACACAATTAAATTCAGTAAAGACTAGTGAAAAGGAAAAATCAAACACATACCCCAAAATGAGGAATAACTGGCTTGGCAGTATTACTACACAGTACTATTACAGAAAAGGACATGGGGGTTAGAGTGGATCACAAATGGAGTATGTTACAACAGTGTGATGCAGTTTCAAAAAAGGTTCATATTCTGTGGGGTATTAGCGGAATTGTTGTATGGAAGCCATGAGAGGTGATTTTTCACTCTGCTTAGCACTAATGAGGCTTCACCTGGTGTAAGGGGAATGTGCGCTCACCAAGGCCCAGCACCAGGACGATCTCCCTCTCCTCCCTCTCCTACCAGAGCACTGAGTCCAGAGGAGCTCTGAGAACCCCAATGATTACTGGGGGGGGGGGGTTGCCCCTGCTTGCCCCCTATGCATGCCCCTGGTGGGAGCATGCTCTGTTTCAGGCACCTCATTCTAAGAAAGAGATGGAAGGAGTCCCAAGAAGAGCAAAAAAAATGATAAAAGCTGGCCTGTGAGGAAAGATTTAAAAAACTGGGAGCATTTGGTCTTGAGATAGGAAGACTGACAGGAAACCTGATAACATTCTTGAAATATATTAGGGGCTGTTATAGGAAAGATGAAGATCAGTTGTTCTGTGTCCACTGAAGGTAGGAAAATATTTAATTGGCTTAATCCGCAGCAAGGGAGATTTAGATTCGATATTAGGACATTTTTTCTAACTATAAGGCTAGTTAAGCACTGGAATAGACTTGCAAAGGAGAGTGTGGAATCCCTGTCATTGAAGATTTTTAAAAATACGTTTGGCATACGTACAGTATATCAGAGGTAGTATACGTGTGCTTGGGCTTACATCATCACAGTGGACTGGACTAGGTGATCTCCTGTGGTCCCTTCCAGCCCCATATTACCATGGTTCTGTGGTTCTAGGCTCGTACTAAAATAAATATCAGTCCTTAAAAAGAAGGGAGGCAGGTTCTATCAGGGATATAGAGTATAGAAACTGATTTGAATTTCAGAAGAAACTTTAAAATGCATTGTAATTTATTTTATTAGTCTGTGTTTAAATAACTGGATTCCATCTGAGGAGTTTTACTGGAGTTTAAGAGGTAATAAGAATTCTCTGTCCCCTTGAGTAATTTTACAACATTTGGGAAATTTGGGTAAAATGAGTCTCTTGTTCTGATGATTCATTACTGCATTGACATAATTCCTTCAGCTGTCTCACATTCTGATTTTCTGTTCAGCACAAATTGCTCATTTGGATATATGTGACATCAGCAGACACTTGCAGGACTAGTGCAAGTCATGTATCAGAGTCTATACAGCTTTCTCTCTGTTGGCCTTTCCTCTCTTGCTCTAGTTAATAAGGTCAGTTCAACTGTCTTTAATCCATTAGTTCCATTTATGCTTAAAATTGGGACAAGAAAAATCAAGGGACTATTCATTTCTGTGCCAAATTATATATTTTATAAGAGCTCTAAGAGCTATTTTGGAGAACTGAGGTGTTTTTTAAAGCAGCTACAGTACCAATACCAGAATTAGTTTGACAATAAAATGCATCTAATTACAATAAAATAATAAAGCATTATTAGACAAACTCTGCCATTGGATGTGCAATTATAGCTTCCATTGATTCAACTGGACATTTCAAAGACTCCTTCAATGGCAGAGTTTGATCCTTAATAAGTAACAACGCTTTTTAAAGTCAAATTACTGACAAACTTGGGATGAAACACTCCTTTCTCCTATGTTGCTGTCTTGTGTCATATTAGCCACCAAGATAAGCACTAAAATGCAGATTTTGAACTGATGCCAACTAAAAGAGAACATTTAGATGTAATTGTAATATTCCATACAATTCTGTAAGAATTTTAAGAATAGAAGTTCTGTGGAACACAACTTGAATTGGTTATTAGCTTTTCATATATGGGTTTTAGGGTCTGTTTCTGATCTCACTAAAACCCAATTTACACTTGTGCATGTTCACTGACTTCATGGAAGATGCTCCTGATTCATGCTGGCATGATGGAGATTACAGTTTTTATACTTTTGACTTAAAGCAATTCCATCCTTCCTACTTTAAGTCTCCTTCTTAAGTCTTCATTCCACTTGACATACTAATTTCTTAGTCTGCCTTCTTGAAATCTAAGGCCCTAATTACTGATCTGTTTTGATTATCCTTCCATTTAATTTAAACTTATAGATAACTGTGATGAGGTTTATAAAAATTTCACTGATAAACTGAGGCAAGGCATGAAATTAGCTGAGGAAGAAAGACCAAAAACAGCTAAGGGAAGAATCTCAAAGGGAACCTGGAACATGCTAGAGAAGTGGAGGAATGTGAAGTGAAATCATGGTGACAACTTGAGTAGTCCCTCCTCTGCAGTTGATAGGAAGAAATCTAAAGGAGGATTTTGAGACATACCCAAATGAAAGGCACTTAAGAGCTGAAGATCACAGAACCCTCTAAAATGCAAGAGAATTGACACTTTCCAGGTCAACAATAATTGCACTGAAGTACGGAGACGGAAATCCAGTAATTGACAGAACAAGGATGGAAGAGGTCTGCAAAGATTTCTACACTGAACTGTTCGTGTCTCAAATAAACGTCCTAGCACCAACACTTCAACAGACCAATGAGCATGTACTCCTAGTCCCTGTCAGGTAAATATATTAAAATAATAGGAAATGGAGGCCACGACCTATGGGAAACCTTTACTCAGAGGTTTCCACTATTTGGAAAAGCAGAAGATGCAATCTAGCTGGAATGACTCCAACACTACTCTGCTGTACAAAATGGGTGATTGTGAAGGTCTAAAGAATTATTGGCCAATATGCCTGCTCTCACGTGTCTGTTCTCCAAAATAATAACAAACCGACTCTCACAGATTCTGGATGAGCAGTAGCCGAGAGAGCAGGGAGCCTTTTTAAGGAATTTCAGCACAATGGACCATAAACCAGCTATAAACCAGCTATTGGAACGCTCAAGGGAATATAAATTCCCTTTATGTATTGCCTTTGTCTACTGTGAAGAAGCGTTCAACAGCGTAGAGATCAATGCAGTGTTGAAAGCTCTTGCAGAGCAGGGCAGTGACACAAACTATATCAAACTATTAAAGGAAGCAAATTCTGACTGCACTACAGTTATAACTTCATTTGATATTTCCCGTCACATCACAGTTAAGAAAGATGTGATAGCTTGCCAAAAGCCCAAATAACAACCAAGCGAGCTCAAATATAAGAAGTTGAGCACTGTGTTTATTTGGGCCAAGAAATTAACATGCACCATGGTCAGGAAGGTGAACTGTCATGAGGAAAGAAAGCAGGTTGGTGCCCATCCAATTCTGTCAAGAATGCCCTGCAAGGAAAAAACAACAAGGCAACATGCCTCTTCAGTTCAATAGCACTGGCAGCAATATTGTATGGCAGTGAAACATAAATGCTGACAAAGACAGAAGATCAGCATCTATCTGTTATGAAAAGGACAATGAAAAGAAGAATTCTCAGAATTTCAACCCATGACCAATTCCCAATGAAGTGATCAGACATCAGAGTGGAACTGGTATAGAAAAATGTGATGGGCCAGGCATATAGTGATCCTCATTGATTATCAATTGACTGCAGCTGTCACCATGTGCTATTCATGGGAACTGAAATAACCATTTGGCTGACCATCAAAGAAAGGGGAATATTTTATCATGTAAAGACTTGGCCACACATAGAGAAGGAAGGCCAGGATATGAGAAGAATGAAAGATGTGTTGTGATTGGCACAATCTATATGAGGGCTGAAGGACCAATTGATCAAGGTAAATTGAAACTGAATCAGCTATGCAATGTCACTTTCTATGACCATATCTTCTGTAATGTCGTCAACTGCTTACCATCAACAAATCAGAAATAGTGTAACCTCTTGTAGTTTTAGTGCTGGTCTTGTGAAGAAATGTGACATCTATCACATCCAGAAATATGGGGCCCCACATTATTAGCAACACTTGTTTTTCAATCTATATCTGAGAAGTTAATGTTTCCAGTAACAATACAGTTTCTGGTAGAATTTTACTCTCTAGTTGATATTAAAGTGTTCTCTGTCCATATCCAAATCTCTGAAAGGAGGACTATAGCAAATCGTTAACTCCTCTACCGTAATAAAACCTCAATCTTTTACAATCTCTTTCCTCAAAGTGATTTTTGATCTAAACAAATTTTGTTGTATTCATGTCATCAGTTCTTATTTCTTGCTACTTACTAGAGTTTTCTAAATGTTTTGATAGAGTTTAGTCACCTCTCTCATCTTTACTGTAGATGATAGATATTGGCAGCCATTTTAGAAAAGATTAAGTGATACACATAGTATTATATGGTTCCCATTTTATGGAAAGGTCTTAACATTAATCAAATTATTCTAGGTAGACCATAAACCCACTCTGGGAAACTTTAACATCATTAAAGTTTTAACATCTTAGTTATAGGAACTAAAATATGTTAGTGAGATTGGCAACAGCAGTACAGTAATTTGGGAAAATCATATAATGTATTCCCTGCTTAAATTGAACAGAATGTTCTTTATTTAAGTTCAATGTATTTCTTTAGATCACAAAACTCAACATATAAGCTTGAGGATGCAGTAGTTTTATTGGCATGCATGTTGGCACCATTATATGTTACTGTACTTCTCCCCACTGATCCAGTTACTATGCAATATTAAGATAACTGATACTGTATATGATTCCATTACAACCAAACACGTTGTGCACATTTCAGCTTGGCAAAGGGCTGCCAGAAAATTACTACATTATACTACACGATTTGGCAGTATATTTTTAAAAAGAAAATACCTAAGTAAAGAAGAAGTAATAACATTTAATTCCACAGAACTTTCTTTCCCTGCTAAAGTCCTGGAGATTTGCCTGAGTAATGTTAGCTTACTTTTTGCTGCCACCTAGTGCATTTTATTATACATAGCAAGCACTATGAAAGGCTAATTTGATAGTTTTGAAAAATGGGCTGGATTCATGAAAGCGGTGAGCTTTGGATTTGTATTATTTCTCATATGAGAGAGGGAAAATAAAATGCATTTGTTCTGACAGTGCAGAGCTGTTCCCTGTGTAACACCTCCGCTGGAGCTATGGTTTAGTCTCATGGGTATGGTCCAATTTAGTTTGACCCTGCTACTTCCAACCCTAAATAAATTGTCTTCCTTCCCTGGAGCCAGTTGACTACCCTGCACTCTTCATAGTCATTTAACCAGTTTGTAGACAATTGCTGGCACTCTTTTAATCTCTCCTTCTAAGACATTTCTTCTAATATATCAAGTATTTTCATTTATTTAAAATAGAAAGGCAGAATATGTTTAAATTAAAGCTGCAGTGAGGTGGATGCCACTATTTCAAACTGACAAATAAAGGCAAATATACCACATTTGTCTTCTGGCTTGTAAGGAGGAGTAAGTCTTGTAAATTCTGCCAAAATTCTGCTAACTGACCTCCAGGAAACTAAGTGTTCTTTACAGTTGGAGCTGCTGTAAATGTAACATCCTACATTGTCCAGTTGGGCTGCTATAATGCTCATCTCTTTTACCTATATAGGAAGCTGTTTTATAAATGAGCAGTGTTATAATTAGCTGTACTCAAATGTAATATCTCAAATCCATATGCCCTTTAATGGGATTGTCAGACTGCCAGCATCTACTCACTGGATTTATTGTATTTTCTTAATAGATGAGATGAAGAAAATCATGTATTCTGAGATTACTGTGCTTGGAAAACTGCACCATCTGTACCTATGCTTTCCATGGTTTTGATTTTATCCTGGGTATTGAGGAGGTAGCACCTGAATGAGAGATGCTGCATTTAAAAATTGGCAAGTTATTATTTGCACCTTAATGTTTAAAGAGTGTGAGGACAGTGATGTAGAGGCTGTGTATTCTACCACAATTGTTGCTATAAATTGAACTGTTCTGTTTAAGTAACAGTCTAATAAATTCCATTAATAACATTCACTGATCTTTGACACCTCAAAAAAGAGATTATATATCAGTCTGTAACAGTTTTTACTTTTTAAAAGTATTCTCTACACTACTGGATATAAGCACAATCACAAAATGTTTGCGAATAATTTAGACAAGAAGCAAATCCTGCACAGAGGACAAAATAATATGCAGAGAATTGTTGTGAATATTGTTTTCTATGTGATGACTAGGCAACAGGATTGCTTAGGGTCCCCTTATGACAGAAATGCAGAGAACACTTGTAGATATGACTGTCTAAGCCAAGGAATTGGGAGGACAAAGATATATGATAAGCCATTAGCTTCTGTAGCTGATGGAAAAACAGAATACCCAGACTAAGTCTATGTATACACTTCAAAATTAAATTGATTTAAATTGAATTGACATTCAGTCACCACAGTAATTAAGTCAGATGTGCCTATCCACACTATCTTCCTTATGTCAGTGGAGCACAACCTCAGCAGCAATGATTTCATCAATGCAAAGAGAAATACAGCATGAGTAGCTATCCCACCATGCAACTCACCACCAACTAATGCAGAGTATTTTTCAGAAGAGTTTGCAATGCCAATGGGAGCAAAATATTCTTTCTGGGGTGACTGGGAACATGTCAGGAATGTCCCAGATGCAGCTTTCTCCCTCCCCTAATTTTATCTACATCCCATGGTATTTTGTGTCATGACAGGGCCAACATATTGTCTCTGGCCTCTGGGCCCTGTTTCCCATGCTTATCCACCTCTTCCTCATCCAACACCTCATCCACAGGAACAACAGCACTGGCTGTGACTGTGACTTGTCCAATGGGGACCTTGGGGGTGATGCTGGGGTTCCCACAGAGGATAGCATACAGTTCTTGTAAAAGCAGAACATCTATGATGCTGTACCAGAGCATCTCTTTGCCTCACTTGCCTTCTGATATGCCTGTTGGAGCTCCTTGGCTTTCACACAGGACTGCTGTGGGTCCCTCTTGTAACCCTTCTCCCTCAGATCCACAGTGGACTGCTTGTAGATGTCCACGTCTCTTCTGCGGTACCAGAGCAGTGCCTGCATAGCCTCTTCTCCCAACAGACACAGGAGATCTACCACCTCCCATGCAGTCTGTGCAGGGGGGCAACTGGAGCATGCTCAGCTGGCTCAGTTGCTGGATGAGCTCACCATGCTGAGCAAACAGGACATTGAATTTCAAAAATTCCCAGTCAATTAGAAGAGGAGGATTTGTTCCTCTGTACCTGGTTGCAGGACAGCGGAGTTCAAAACTGCGACCAGACAGGTCACAATAGGACATGGGGGGAGGGGGCAACCCTTGGAGACTGCTTAAGTTGACATAAGCAATATGGTGTTTACACTGACACTGCTTTGGCTTAACTATGCCGACTAAAGCGATAACGCCTCCCACGGAGAAGGAGTTATTAGGTCAACAGGGTAGGTGAGTTATATTGGAGGAAGGAACATTATAATGTGGATGCTGTCATCATTAGGTTGGTGTAAGCTTCCTTACGTCGGCCTAACTCTGTACCGTAGGTGAGTCCTGGCAAATGAAATCTCCAGTAGACTCCCGGGAACATAGTATTCACATTCAAGGGTTTCCAAGGGGGGCTGTAACTATTTGGAAGACTTCCTGGCTCCCACAATACAGCTCTTGATTAAAATTGAGGTCTGATATAAAATCCAGTAAAGATACCACACCACTGAGGCATCTGCCAGCCTTCTCTGTGTGCAGATAATGACACAGATGATGAGGAAATGGAGCCAAAACAAACACAGTCAATCAGGACCTTTCTTCCTTAATTGCTCCTTATTATGAAATAGGTAGGAAGAAAATTCAACAGAAATATGCAGAATACTTCACTGTGTTTGGGATGAGGGAGGGCAAAATATTACAGAATTGGAAAGAACAGCTAAGACAATCTAATGAAAAAGAAAATCAGACTGGGCAGTTTACAGTATATTAGTGTTATAATTTTAAGACCCCCGTGGATTATTAAGTACCCTTATTTTCTAGGTGATATTATGTCAACACTAGTTTCAAAGCCACACAGAAATATTGTACAGTATGGTTTCAGTAAAGCTTTTATGCAACTGTATAAAATTGCAATATATCACCATAAATGCACAGTTCTTTATTGCAGCGGAGTGCATGAAGATAACACTAAACGAACTGCACTGCAATATGTATGGTAAACTCTATACAGTAGCTTTGATTTATAGTATTAGTCTAAGAGCATTATTTTATCCTTATGGCTACAGCGTTTACATTACAGACAGTTGCCAGAATCATAAACATTATAAATTGTCATAAAGCAATTCTGAGACCTGATTGATGTAGCCATTTGACTGTGCTGCCTGGAACTTAAGCATGCCGCTACTGATAGCAAAGCTTTAAGTAGCCAGCTGCACTCCGATAACAAATTGCACATGCAACACATTTGTTACATGCTGTATAAGCTTTAGCCTTCTAGGATGGCTCATGCGTGAGTGGTACTTACAGTGAAAATACAGAACTTAGTGAGATATTTAATTCTTGAAGCCTATCTGTCTAATTACATAACTTGGTAAATCATACAGACTGGTTGTACATATCTTGCCTTGGTATTCTCTAGCTATGGAGGAGGATGCTGAACACAAAACAAGTGACTATTCATTGTTCAACAGAGAGAGGATTTGGGGAGAGTATGCAGATGGGGTCTGCGCGTGCGCGCACGCACACACACACACACACACACACAATAAACTGGCCTATTTTAGCCGCGGAACAGCAGAGGAGTGGTGGATCCACCAATCACTCTGTCTTAGAGAGGAGAGAATACAGCAGCTACAAACAGCCTGGAGGTTGTTTGTCTATACCATGATCATCCCATGGTATTTGAGCACCTGCGGGAACAGACCAGACACCATGGAACTCAGCTATTAGATTGTAAGTATTGTGCAGGGCCTATTTCTGTATTTGTATAGCATGCACCACAATGGATCCAGAAGCCTTATGGGAGACTTTGGGCATGATCATAAAATAGATGTTTTGTCTACTATCTATTTGAAAGTGTCCATCTGTGTGTCCATCCATCTGTCTGTGATTCCATTTTTTCAAGAACTCCTAAACAGTAAGAATTAAGACTACCAAATTTGATATGCAGCTTCCTCTGATCATAACTTAAAGAAAGGTCAGGGTTTGGTTGCACCAGGAATGTGATTAGAATGTGATTGTTTTGCAGCAAATGGAAATTAAGAAGCATGATAGTGGGGACGGTTATAGTGCAGAATGACCATGGGGCGGAGGGGGAGCAGCAAGCACCCCTGCCCCAGGAAGGAGCTGCTGGTGGGTATCACGGCCCCTGCCACCCTGGCCTGCCCCAAGGAGCAGCTTTCAGACAGTGTGACCCCTGCTGCCCCTGGGAGAAGCCAGAGGGTAGGCCATGTAGCCCCACCACTCTAGGCTAGATGCTGCAGGTTGCCTCCACTCCTCCCCTAAACCCCCTTGCCCCGCACACCTCCCAACCCTCTTCCCTGACTCCTGTATCCCAACCCTGACTCCTGCTCCCCCAACCCTGATTCCTACACCGCCACACTCCCAGTCTCTAGCCCAGAGCCCCCCACATCCCCAAGCCCCTCCCCCTGCCCTGAGCCCCCCACACCCTCAGTCTCCTGCCTTGAAGGACCTGAGCAACACCAGGTAAGTCTTCTAGTTAATAATAATGAAAATAATGAAAACAACAAAGAACCCAGATAGATGAATGATAGATTTGTTCTGCCGCCACTTCTCCATCTGTCTGGGAGAAGTCTTCACCAATTCCCCAGTGCTTTGCCCATTTATTAAGGCCAAAGCATGCACAAAGCACAGGGCCAAAGTATTGGAAACATGTATAGTTAGTCAAAAATTATTGTGAATATGTTCAGGATTGATTGCATCTCTCTGGAAAACTATGTATAGAAAAAACAGCAATAAAGCAGATACAAAAAAACTGGAGTATTTTGCAATAATTATGGTTGACAGAATTAAGAAACCAGAACCAGGGGAACTGCCACATTACAATTTTAATTGAAATTAAACATTTGCACAGGCAAAAAGAGAACAGATCCCAGTAAGTGAACCTGTAGTGAAGTAAGTGCAACTCCGTCGTTTTTGTAATCAATGGCAATGCTTTTAATGTCCTATGCTGGCTCTGTCAGGTATATTTTAATTTCAGTTCTGGGTTTTGACATCATTGGTTAAGCCAATGGCTACTGGCAGCATTTACTTTGAATATCCAAAGTATGAATGAGGACATATTTATTCTTCCAAATCTGTTTTATAAATGAGAAAGTAGCCTTGACCTTGATTCCACCACAGATAAAATGCTAGTAAGTGCACAGTTGCTCCAGATTTTAAGCTGTCGAATAGAAGTAGGAAAGTAGTTAGAAAGTCTTTCATAAAAACACCCATTTCTCCTCCACAGCTCAGAAACTGAAGTTCCACTAACCCATTGGACTGGTTCTGCCCTCTCATGTTGTCTTATCGTGGTGTAATTTCATTGAGAGACAGAACTACTCCACATTTATACCAGAGTAAATCAAAACAGAATCAGGCCTATCTTCTGCAGGTCCAACAAGAATAGAAGCTGGACAGATTTTATTCAGAATCCAATAGTTAGTGTTCAAAAGTCAAGTTTATACTAAAATAAATATGAGGTGGTGAGTTGAAATGTCTTTCACTTCCACAATGTCTAAACTTATTTACTAGCTGTCTATGATTCTGTTTATAGTATTTTCACTATTATTTGTGTTCAGTAATCAAATATGTAACTTACCACTGGTTGGATTTCTTTTTAAGTTGCTGTTTAGTACTCAGGAAGGGTACCAAGAATGGAACCATCACTCTTACTACCACATCAAATATACCTGCTCTTTCATTTTTGGGCTTTTCTAGGAAGACTGCTAACAAGGATGTCCAATGCTCATTATGCTAGTGATTTTTGTGATGTAAATACCCATCTTCTAGATACTGAATCAGAACTACTGAGTCGTTTTACATAACCAACTGGATAGGCACCTGATAATATTTTCTGATCTAAATTGGATTTTAACAATCACCTAGAGTTAAAAATCTGAGTATCATCTTTAAAAAATATACTTAGGTACAAGTAAAGAAGTTAGGGGTTGTTTTTCTTGATTTTCTAAGGACTTAATCAGTTTCTTCTCTCTCCTCCTCTAATAGATAATAATATGTGTGTCTCCTTCCAGACACATAATCTTTTAGGACAATTAAATAACACATTTCATGTTATGATGTTGTTTTTGCTTTCTCAAGACTAAGCTGGTGGCATTGGCTTCAAATTCAGGTAATTTAAAATTCCAAATGTTTCCTTAATGTGGGACAAAATGTGGCATTTTGAATACTACAGTTTTCAGCTTTTCTCTCTCACTGAAAACTAGTGCAAAGATGACAAAAGAATGCTTATCTAGAGCCAAAAGACCCATAGCTGAGAAACTGAGAGCAAGGAATAAAATTGCTAACCATGTTGGGAGGGTGTCTTAATCCATGAGCTGACCTGACACAAGTAACAGTAACAGAATCTGACTTTACATGAATCTGTCTGAGAAGGTTATATGACCCTATAACCATAGTATGTGAGCAACTCACCATATTTAATGTATTTATCATCACCACCCACCTTTGAGGTAGAGAAATATTATATTCCCCATTTTGGAGATGGGTAACTGAGGCACAAAGAGATTGTACACTTGTCCTGTGTTCATTGCACTGTTAATACACGTCCTAGTCAAGAAAAACACTTTAACTCTAGTGGGTGGTGCTTTTAACAGGAGCTGATAGTTTGCTGGGATATAGCAAACAGGATCTAGTTATCACAACCCATCAACTGGTAACATAACTACTTGTGCTTCTGTTATTTTGCAGTGTGGCTACATTAACTCTGCAGTGAGAAACGTAGCCCAAGTGATATGCCCAAGTTCAGGAAGTCTGTGTGGACCAGGAGTTTGAACCTGGGTCACACAATTCCCAAGCTAGAATCTTACTCATCTTTCTTTTTCTTCCTTGTGAATAAACCAAGGACCTCCACAAACTGAACAGTAGTAAGTCTTATATAAATGGAAGTTTGTATTCAGAACAAGAATTGAATGTTGCCCTGTGTTTAGCAATTATCCTATTTTTGGTGGCTTGTTTGTTTGTTTTTACCAGCTTTCCTATTTTAAAATGTAATTTTAATGACTGTAATAGCAGATGTTTTTCCTGAGGAATAAGAGATATCAGTCTTGAAAGCAGAGACATCTGTACCTCCAGGACATTTATAATACTGAATCTGCTGCTAGTGACACTTAGAGACTAGACAGCAGGAAGTCTAGTGTAGATTTTATCCACTTCATCTGTTTTATCAGTTGCATTAGCTGATTTCTAGAGGACTGACATGATAGACTGGTACGCAAATTCATGCAGATGTTTTACTACGCGTTTTCTTATTGCCAATTCCAGCCTTCATTTTTTATTATAGTATCTTCCTGTATAGTTCTAGAAATGGCTAGTTGTCCCTGTGCAATCAGTGTGTTTGTCTGTCCCTCTTACAGTGGCTCAGCATCTTATTTTTTATATGAATTCAAGCAACCTGCCTTGAATAGAAACACACTCAGAAGCATCCTTACTATTATTTGAATGTAGAGTCCCAATAAATAAATATTAACTGTTTGGTAAACCAGTTCTTTAAAGGCTTTAAGCTAACAGGATGGAACCTAACAAGGAAAACACCACTTTTAAGGAAGTGCTAGAAGATTTAGTTATGAGAATGAATCTTCTTTCTTTTTTGCTTTGCTTCCTCTAAAATGAGCAAATATGTCTCTCTTGAATTTTGCCTGAATATGCAAGATTTATTTTTTTAAAATATCCTCTATTTGATATCAGCATCTCCATGTTGTACGGTATTCTGAGGTCATTCTCCAGCAAAGATACCCCTAAGTACAAAGTTGGGACAAAAAAGCAACAGGTGGTTTGAGAGAGACACAGGGGGCTTTCACCTGAGAGCAAATAATCAAATAGGTTTTCTGAATACATATCTTAAAAATAAAATGTAGGTAAGCTGCAGTCCCTAAAGCCCCTGTGTGCTGCATTCCAGGCCATCTTTTCCTGGTGGGGAGGTGGCTCTGCATACTGCCATTCCTCCTCCTCCCACCCTTCCCCCCAGAGCTGCGTCACCACAACAAACACCACACTGTGAAGCTCTGTCCCAGCTCTGCCCTCACTAGGGATGTTAGACAGCAATTAATTGAATAGTCATGTAGCCGCACAAAATGTTATCGGTTACATGACTATTCGATAGTCCCCGGGGGCAGGGCCAGTAGCCAGTGCACTCTCACCCAGGAAGTGCACTCTCACCCAGTGCACCACTCCCAGGAAGCCCCCTGCCATCCCACACTGCTGCCTCTGTATTAGAGGCAACAGCATGGGGTAGCAGGTGGGAGTCAGTCTGCAAGGGGAGCCGGTTTAAAAGGCAGAGGCAGCAATGCGGGCGACAACAGCTCCTGTCCATGGGGTCTGAGCTCCCTGTGGACACATGCTGTGCTGGCATCCCACGGAGCAGCCTCTGTCCATGGCACGCCTGGGCCCACCGCAGACAGAGGCTGTTCTGCAGCAGCCTCCCGTGGCCCCCTCCCCTCACTGCCTCTGATAGAGGGAGCAGTGAGCAGGAGGGCAGGCAGCTCCTGTGAGCTGATATGTGTGGGGAGCTGGCTTGAAATCCAGCTTCTCGTGTGTACCGGCTCCTGCCTGCCCTTTCACACTCCCCACTGCTGCCTCTCTATGAGAGGCAGCCATGCTGGGGGGGCAGGCAGCTCTGGTGGGCCGGTGTTCATGGGGAACTAGATTAAATGCCAGCTCCCCTCGGCACTGGCTCCTGCTCCTCCCCTTGCTGCCTCTGATACAGAGACAATAGGGAGGGGAGTGTGTAGTTGATACGATTAACCAATAAGCCTAAACTTGTTGGTTAATCATGTAATTGACTATCATCCCTAGCCCTCAACTGCAGGATCCGCCCCCCCCCCCAGCTCACATTGGCCACAATTCTTGGCCAATGTACGCTGCAGGGAGCAGTGCCTGCAAGTAAGCACAGACTGCACAAAGCCACCTGTCCTCACCACCACCACCAAAAGGTAGCTGCCCCAGGAAAGCACTCTCACTTCAACCTTGTGCTGCTGGCTCCTCCTAAACCCCAGCTTCTTCTAAGCCCAACCCTGAGCTCCCTCCCACACCCAAAGGCCTCCCCATACCCAAGATCCCCACCGCAACCTCTTGCCCTGAGCCCCCTTCCACACTCCAAATCCCTTGACTGGAGCCCCCTCCTGCACCCCAAGCCTCTTCCACATTCAGATCCTTGAGTTCTTCAGTCCACTTTCCTAACTAATTCTGTTATTTTTTTAAGTTAGCTCTTTTGAAATCAAGAACTTTTCTGGTAGATTTATTTTTGTTTATCTTTCCATTTAGTTAATGCTGAATTATCTTATGCTCACTTTAACTAAGGTCCCTTACAACCAGTTCTTCTAAGAGATCCTCACTACTCACCAAGACCAAATCAAAAATACCAAAATCAAAATCACCTTGGCTGCGTCTAGACTGGCATGATTTTGCGGAAATGCTTTTAACGGAAAAGCTTTTCCATTAAAAGCATTTCCGCAAAAGAGCGTCTAAATTGGCACGGGTGCCTTTGCACAAAAAGTGCTTTTGCGCAAAAGCATCCATGGCCAGTCTAGATGTGATTTTGCACAAGAAAGCCCCGATCGCCATTTTCGCCATCGGGGCTTTTTTGCGCAAAACAGTTCTTCCCTGTCTACACTGGCCTTCTTGCACAAGTATTCTTGCGCAAGAGGGCTTATCCCTGAATGGGAGCATCATAATATTTGCGCAAGAACACTGACAATCTTACATTAGATCGTCAGTGTTCTTGCGCAAATTCAAGCGGCCAGTGTAGACAGCTGGCAAGTTTTTGCGCAAAAGCAATTGCTTTTGCGCAAAATCTTGCCAGTCTAGACGCAGCCCTCATGTTGGTGCAGTAACTATTTCAGAAGAAATCTGTTAGTTATCACATCCAAGCAAATCTGGGCCCTATTATTGATAGCACTTGTCCTGGGACGTTAAATTCTCTCAAAATCAAACAATTCCTAGTAGTATCTATTTCATTAAAAAACATTAGAGGTCTCTATCCATGTCCAAATAGGATCCTGATGGTCTTTAGCACACACCCCAGCACCATATCAAGGAAAGCTCTAATAGCTTTCTAGTAGCTCAGCATGTTGAGCAGGAGCCTCATTTAGAAGATGAACACATGATGGAAATATATGAAGATCAGGGTGAAGAACTTAGAGATATCCCTTGAAATAATTCAGGAAAGGTCACACAAATAATTTGACATTTTACATCCAGACACTCACGGCCATTTGACTAGGCTAATCAATGCAAATATTCTCAGTTCTGCAAAATATGTATGGCAAACCCCTAAATCAATTTCATCAACATATAAGAGAGCAGACTGCAAATACCTAGTTCACCTCCAGGGATTCAAATATTTCATTTCACATGCAGCACTGGAGTCTCTAGTGGTAGCAACTGCTTACAGTCCAGTCTTCCAGTCCACAAGCAACCCAGTCTTCCAAGTCCACAACCCAGGAAATAAAAACAAAATGGATGGATCTTCAGGGGGAAAAGATATATTCTTTTGTGAGCCTTCAGTTGTAGATAAGCAATTAACAAATTCCAATGGCTAAGTGTGTATTCCTTCACTGGGATATATTCTTGCACCTGAGGCCATGTCTACACTAGGAAATTATTTTGAAATTACTAAATTCAACTTAACTCCCAATGTAACAAATTCGAACAATCGTTTCCTCACTAGAGGGAAGCCTTCGAATTAGTCCAAAACAGCCGTGGCCAACCTGCGGCTCACGAGATGCATACAGGTCTTCCCCCCCAAGGGTGCAGCTCACAAAGCCGCCCCCACGGCTCATGAAGCAGCCCCTGCACCCCTGAAAACGACCCCCGCCTTCCAGCTCCCTGTGCTCACCGGGGCAGGAGAGCCGTCCAGCATGGCCATTAAAAATGGCATCTTCAAGATGGTGTTGCGGCCAGTGGGAGTCTGATGTGGCCAAAAAGCCTCTAAACGTATTTCTTAAAGGGGCAGGCCTTTTTCTTTTTTTTTTTTTTGCGCTATATTCACAACTATTTTGGCTCTTTGCCTGTAACGGGTTGGCCACCCCTGGTCCAAAATAACATGTCCACATTGAATGTAGCCTACCTCAGATTTAGACCCCCAGTAGCACTATGGGGAGGCCACCAGGAGGGCAGGTACTTCCTGTGGCTGCTTGGCATTGCAAGCTATGATGCATGCTTACAGGGGCTCCTCTCTACGGCTGCATTTCACCAGTCACTGCTCCACTGCCTCCTCTCTCATGGGACACAAAAGGAACAGAGTGGGCATGCGCCTTGTTGTGCTCTGGTTTCCTGCATGGATGCCACAGCACTGACACCATGGATTCAGAACTGCTGCAAATCAGTGCCAGGCTCATGGGCCTCATACTGAACCATGAAGTGCAGTACTTCCAGACTACCCAGCAGAACAAGGATGAGGACAAGGAGGACTAACCCCAGCATGGCCCACAGGCCTTGCTCACCCAGGTCCTGGTGCTCCTGCTGCTGTGCATGCCCCTCAATCCCCTGGACACCGTGGAATGCCACTTCTGGCTGAGGGGGAAAAGCTCATACTGGAGAGACCACATTGTCCTGCAGGGATAAGATGATCAGCAATGGCTGAACAACTTCCATATGTGTAAGGCCACTTTCCTGGAGCTCTGTGAGTGGCTCACCCCTGCCCTCAAGTGACAGGACACCTGCATGAGACCCACTATTCCCGTGCAGAAGCGCGTGGCCATCACCCTGTGGAAGCTCGCCACACCAGACAGCTACCACACCATTGGGAACCAGTTCGGCCTGGGGAAATCCACAGTGCTCATGCAGGTAGCCACGGCCATCAAACACGTGCTGCTATGGAAGGTCATCACTCTGGGAAATATGGACACCTTATCTATGGCTTTTCTTTCAGGGGCTTCCCCAACTGCAGTGGGGGCCATAGATGGAACACATGTCCCCATCCTGGCTCCTGACCACCATGCCTCAGAGTTTATCAACCGAACGGGGTTCTTCTCCATGGTGCTGCAGGCCCTTGTGGATCACAAGGGACACTTCACCAACATCAAAGTTGGATGGTCGGGAAAGGCACACAATGCCCACATCTTCTGGAATGCCTGCCTCTTCCAAAAGTTGCACGCTGGCACTTATTTCCCTGACTGTACCATGAGAGTCAGAGAAGTGGATATGCCCATAGTGATCCCAGGCAACGCAGCCTACCCTTTGCTCTCCTGGCTCATGAAGCCCTACATGGGCAGCCTGGACCGCCCAGAAAGGAGGAGTTCAACACCAGGCTGGGCAGGTGCTGAATGGTCATGGAATGTACATTCAGGCATTTAAGGGGGAGGTGGCTTGGCGTGGGAAGGTTTCTCACCATGGAGGCTGGAATAAGGCAGGCCTCTCCAGGAATCTTGTGAGAAGGACCCAGAAGTTCCTGTATGAGAGTGTCATAGGGCTGAGTTCTCTGGACTGGTGCTCCATTTGCACACATGTGAATAAACTGTTGTGGGACCCCCCCAGGCTGTGAGAATAGCACACAGCCCCTCACAGTCTGTCACCTGCCCTCACTTCTCGATAGGGAAAGGTAAAGAACTCACCTGAAATGCCTTCCTCGGATTCCTCGGAAGCCTGGGAGATGTTTTGGGATGGAGGGGACTGACTCCAAGGTGAGGAGCAGCTCCTGGCTGGCTGGTGGGCATAGTTGCCTGACTGGCCTCCTCCTCCTCCTCCACCTTCCTGCAGGCAGGCACCGGGCATGTCCTAGTCGGACTCAATGATGATGGCGGGGGCGGTGACCAACCCCCCACCCCAGGATGACATTGAGCTCGTCATAGTAGCAGCAGGTGTGCAATGCCACCCCAGAGTGTCTGCTCTGCTCTGTAGCTTTCTGGTAGGCGTATCGCAGCTCTTTGATTTTAATGCAACGCTGTTTGAGAGTCCTGGTGTGCCCTTTCTCAGCCAGGCCGGTGGCGATTCTGCCATATATGTCTGCATTCCTTTTCTTGTTGTGGAGATCCTGAAGATCTGTGGATGCTCCACTTATAAATTTGACCTTGGGGCGGTTATTTTCAAATAAAGTCCTAGTGTAGACCAGGGCTGAGTGCCTCAAAGTATTAGGGATGAACTGAAGATTAGGCCTCCAGAAGCCCAGTTAGTGGGAATGACTGCATTGCAGGTTTTGTTGGATGATTATGAAACTAGAGACAAGACAATTGCTACAGAATTTGCCATTCCCAAATTGACAGGAATTCCCAAGAGGGCCAACCCACAATCGAAAACTTGCCTTTTGAAGTCCATGATCTTTTCACGTCCCAGATAGATGAGGCACTGTATCCTTTGAAGGGTTCAAGAAGGAACTTTCAATCTCCTCTGTACTCCATTATAGAAGAGAAAGCAGTCAATGGGCTTGTCTTTGTGGTGGGGTAATGTGAATTGTGAGGCTGTGATTTTTAAAAGATACTAATGTTTGGGCATTAACTGGCCCAGGTAGCCTCTGTTTATGTGCATTTTAATATAGTGCTGTTTCAAACAGCTCTACATTAAAACTGAACAGGGGAATTCTGCATGCACCAGCAGTGTCTATATGTATCATTTAGGGTATGTCTAGACTACATGCCTCTGTCACCAGAGGCATGTAAATTAGACTACCCAACATAGTCAATGAAGCCAGGATTTAAATATCCCTGGCTTCATTAAAATAAAAATGGCCGCCGCGCTGTGCCAGCTCAGCTGATCGTTGGCACAGCGTGGCAGTCAAGACGTGGATCGGTCGACAGGGAATGCCTTTGTCGACCGATCCATGTCTTGACTGCCGTGCTGTGCTGATGATCAGCTGAGCCGGCACAGCGCAGCGGCCATTTTTATTTTAATGAAGCCGGGGATATTTAAATCCTGGCTTCATTGACTATGTTGGGTAGTCTAATTTACATGCCTCTGGCGACAGAGGCATGTAGTCTAGACATACCCTTAATGTGCAACATGTCAGTATACCTTAGAAATCACACCACCCCATAGTGTATATTGTTTCACAGTGTAGGTAAGTCCTAAGTCTCCATCTTTCCTCTAGTGTCTTCTTAGAACAGTGGCTCTCAAACTGAGGTCTGTGGACCACTAGTGGGCTGCTGCCACCTAGCAGGTGGGCTGTGGCTCGAGACTCAGCCACTTCCCCCAGCAGGGAGCCCACACTGGGGCTCTAGCCCTGTCCCCCCTTCACAAGGTTGGAGTGCCAGTGCAGGCTTCCTACGGGGGGGAGAAGCCCAAAACCTCATCACTGATCCAGTTTGCGGGGGGAGCAAGCAGCTCTCCCCACACTGCCGCTGCCTCTCCCCCTGGCTGGGGCAATGGCAGCATACACAGTCACGGCCAATGGGAGAAGCAGGAGCTGGTGCCTGGGAGAACCTGGGAGCAATGGGCAAGCCCCCCATTCCCTTCATGCTCAGACTCCACACACTCATCCCCCCTCACGCACACATACCCTGCCAAGACTCTGTGCGTCCCAACCCGCTCTTGCACCCTCCCTCCTGGCCAGAAACCCTACCCCCAGCCTCCTGCTGCATCCTCCCTCCCTTCCAGACCCCCTCTACTCTCCGCCTGCTCCTGCACCCTCCCTCCTGGCCAGACACTTCACCCCAGCTCACTCCTGCATCCTTCCTCCCAGCCAAACCTTGCAACTTCACCCTGTCCTGTACCCAAATTCCTGGCCAGATCCCCACTCCCAGCTTGCTCCAGCACCCTACCTCACCCGGACCCCCTACACTCACCACCATCCCTATCCCACTCTCTGGCAGCCCCCTCCCACACATCGAGCCCTTCATTTTGGCCCCACCCCAGAAGCTAGGGGGCGCTCAAATCGACTAACCCTGGGACCCCAGAAGAGTTAATTCATCTTGTGGGAAGCTGTGAACCTTAGTCCTCCCTGCCTTCTTTCCTCCTCCTCCACCACCACCACCGTGGGGCTGGAGCACCAGGAGAGTGAAATGTCTCAGTTGGAGGCCACATCAGTGAGGGTTAGGGTTGGGAGAGTGCCTCTCACTTTTGTGTGGCCCTCGACTGATTTTTTTGTGGATCCGTGGCCTCCAACCCAAAAAAGTTTCTCCAACCCTACCATAAATTAAGACAATGTTGAAATCTTTTGGTCTGGACATACATTAGTATCTTACTTTATTTAAAATGAAGTTTGGTAAACAAACATGATAAAGTTAAAGCACTTAATCTGTTTAATTATTTTGATTTTTATTAATAATATTTCCTTTCTTACCAGTAATATGCACTCCCTCGTGTTTTAGCTGAGAATTTGTTTTTATGCTCTATTAGCTGAATATGTATAATTTAGTATTTAAGGTATTTAGAGATAAGCAAAAGCATTTTGTGATCATGGGTGGTTGGCTTGTGATCTGCGGAAAGGTTTGTGTTTAGGAGGGTGGGCTACAGGCCAAAAAGTTTTAAGAACCACTGGCTTAGAATATTCTCCGAGGGCTCCTGATGCTTAGAGAAAGAGGCTTTGTTTCCAATATAAGAGAAATGTTTCTTCTTTTGCAAGCAGTACTCATTCATTGTTGGGCTAGCTAGTAGCTGCACGTTTAATGCTGTAGTCAGACAACAGGATAGTGGTGTATTATTCGGATAAGGCAATAGTCTTATTCCTCCTCAGTGAAGAACACCCATGAGGAAGAATACAGGGAAGCAAGCAGTAGAGTGAACCCCAGGCAGCATGATTCTTGTAGGGTTTTATTCTTTTAGGGAAGTTGCATTGGGCAGAACTGGGAGTCCAAACAGAGAGCTGGGACCCTCCACAAACCTGCTGAAGACTCCCAGGAATCTGCTGGCATCTATCCCTCCATGAAGTAATAACAAAGAAACTCTGTATTCAAAATTGTAGTGCTAGCTTTCCTATGACTTGAAGGGATAAAAGTGGTCTGTACATTAAATTGCCCAGAGGAAAAGAAATGAAGAAGCAGCAGTAGAGAGAACCTCTGATCCCTTCAGTCTAGCTGCCACCATTTCAAAAATTGTTAACACACAGCTAGTGCAATGGTCTATGTATACCTCAGGGAAGAATTTAGCTCATTATGTGAACTGTTGTTAGAGGGAGTTTACCTAGTTGCAGACCTTTTGCTACAGGAGATCATAATAATTTCAAATTCTAAGAAGACAGTCTCCTCTCATCAGCAACAGCAAATATTAATATGGAGTGCATATTTTTTCTTTAATATCATACGGAAGGTAAAATCCAGGCCAAGATTTTTTTATGTTCAATTGAATCAACAAAGAAACAAGCAAAAGCCGGCGCCAAGAGTCCACTTCCCTCAAAAAGATCTTCGTGACTTGAATTTCATTACTGTGTGACAAATGAAAAGATTATGTGCAATGGCACATTTGAAACAATTCAACAACTGACCTTTTGGCACAGTAAGCAGACGAGAAAAATTGCGAGAGCACATAATGAGTGAAACTAATTAATTATAATGATGAATTATCAGAGCATATTCGTCATACTTCTGGTGGCAAATTATGTCATAAACATTAGTCAACATCCAGGATATCATCCAAACTTTTAATGTACTTACATTTTAAGTTACAGCTCCCAACAGTACATACCCCTTACTCTACCCAGAAACATACGTCACTCCTAGCACTACCACAATACACTTCAGAGAACACATCACAACCTTAAATCCGTCTCATTATGGAGGCCTGCCTTCTAATCACCCCCTTTCCTAAATTTTCATCTTCCACTTCCATGACAAATAAGCCACATTGCTCTCTGTGCTGTTTCTTCTGCACAGATCTGTGATGGGATAGGGGTGGTATTTTATGCGCAGAGTAAACCTGTCTGCCACAAAACACAGTGTATTTGTGTGTTATTTTTTCAGGTTTCCCAGATTGGATCTTCAGCAAAACCTTGACTCTTTTTTCATAAAACAGAACTGACATGGCTCAGGAGCTCCTGGCACAACTGAGTGGTTTCATGAAGATTCTAGTCTTCATTAAAGCAACTGTCGTTATGTTAAAAATTGTGATTTCATGAAACCAGATGGTAGAAGAGCAAGCTGGACAATTCCACCAGAATTGTAATCTTCAGCAAGTCAACAGCTCCTATGCTGGAGATTCTGAACCAACTGTATCATAACACAACTGCTGCTTATTTGTACCAGACCAGGACTTATGTGAAACTGTTGAAGTTTGCTCTTTGATGACTGAAAAGTTGACAAACAGAATACAAATTCTCTTTCACTAGCTAATCCATTCCCCAGGCACCATGTTAACCCACAGGTCCCAACTTAGGATGTTTGGAAACATTATTGAGAGTATGTCCAAAGTTAGTTTTATACTCCTTGTCTAAACTATTGAAAGTCTTTGCATGCCACATCAGAGAATGGAAAAAGGAAATGCAGAAAATGTTCTCCAGAGGCTAACAACGGCATATAAAACTCAGTTGTGACAAATGTCACTCTCATTGGTTAATTTAAAAAACATAATTTCATAACCCCAGAGAGCCAACCAACCAACCCTCACGATGTATACTTTGCTTACTTTCAACAGTTACAGAGGTCCCAAAATCATTTTAATTACACCAGGCCTGACTCTTCATTTTCAAAGCCCTTGAGGTTTTTGTGATGGCATTATGCACAGAGCCAGTCTAATTTTCTTGATATTGCACCATGATATATTGTTCCATAATTTAAAGAAATTAATCAGTATTTTTTTTCTTATTGGGAAGAAAATTTACTTCTTTCTCTTAATAAACCCTGGAAACTTAGGTCACTTGCTTGTTACTGTTCGTCATCCAATCACTTGTTGCCCCCTACAAGAAGAGATTATTCTTCGGTATACCATTAGAACAGCTATTTATACTTTGCTGTAAGTATATGAGTCAGACCATTTTACCTGATCTACCTGATCTCCCCAAAGTCTGATTTAATGGAGTCTAATCATATCAGACATTCTAAGTCTACTCTGTTTGGGAAAATGATAAGCAAATAACCTTTTGTACCAATTAGAAAGGTCAGAACACAAGCAGCATTTTATCCCTTTTACATTCTCAGTCAGTTCAGTCTAATGTGTCATCCAACTATGCTAATTTTCTACAACGGTCATGGATACACTTCTCGCATACTTGAAAAATGTCAACACTCAGTTTTATAGCATTTGATTTCACACTTTTTAGGGCACTAAACCTTTCAGAATATACAGCCATCATTCAGGAATGTGTGAAATGCAGAACTGAAGCAGCAATCAAAGTAAAAGGTCAACCTGCAAGACTGATAAACCTATATTATCAACAAAGATTACATACTTTAAAAAATTAAGAAGCATAATAGTTGCTTACTTCTGACATCCTGTAGTATCATTAATAATTCTAGTACATAGAATCTTTCATGTTGAAATGGCTGTACATTGTGTTAGATGCTTTACAAACAGTAGTAGACAGTACTTGCCCCCCACAACGAAGAATTTACAATCTAAGTAGACAAGATAGACACACAGTAAAAGAAAGAGATAATTGCACACATAGCTAATAGTCTCCCGTAGGTGAGTATGTCGACCGTGGTGACATGGACTTCAGCTGTCTACCTCCTATACAGAAGACCAGTATCACCAAAGCTGTATGTTCCCAGCTAAAACTGTCTTTAACTCAGATTGCTGTTGAAAGGAGACATACGGTGCCTATGTTTGCAGTGAGATTCGATTTATTATCAATTGCATTAAACAGCAATTCGGAGGGATGGAAATTGCAATTCTGAAATTGCAAACATGAATATGGTATTGCCAGGGAGCTGGAGGACTGAGATTCTGGGAAGTCATTTTTTTCTGCAAAATTATTTCAATTTTGCTCTTTCACGTTGTGTTTTGGAGTCTGAAGCAAGTGAGCACTTCTGTATTCACTGTGCTTAGCTTGACTTTTTGGCTTCTACTGTCTCAATAAGATTGTTTTAGGCAGGTGCTTAAGGATGTTCCTGAATTAGACCATAAATTGGGGGGGGGGGTTATTTCAAGATAAGAACATAAAAATGGCCTTACTGGACTGGACGAGTGGTCATGTAGTCTAATTGCCTACCTTCTGACAGATGCCTCAGAAGGAATGAACATTACAAGCAACACTTTGTTGACTGATCCACACCCAGTCATCTAGTCCCACATTCTAGCAATAAGATGTTTAGGGACATCAAGAGCATGGGGTTGCATCCTTAACCATCCTGGCTAATAGCCTTAAATAAACCAATCCTCCATGAACTTATATAATTCTGTTTTGAACCAGTTATACTTTGGCCTTTGTATCATCCCCTAGCAATGAGTTCCACAGGTTGATGGCATTGTATGAAAAGTGCTTCCTTATATTTTAAACCTTCTGCATATAATTTTCCTTGGGTGATCCCTTGTCCATGTCTTATGTGAAAAGGTAAATAACACTTCCCTATTCACACTATTCTCCACACTATTCATGATTTTACTGACTGGTATTGTATCTCCCTTCTGTCGTCTCTTCTAGCTGAGCAGTCACTTTTTAATCTCTCCTCAAAGAGAAGCTATTACATACCCCTAATCATTTTTGTTGCCCCTCTCTGTATTTTTTCCTATTCTAATTGTTTCTTTTCTGAGACAGTGTGACCAAAACTGCATGAAGTATTCAAGATGTGTATTTTCAATGGAGTTATGTCCTGGCCTTCTAATATTTTCTGTTTTATTCTCTTTCCGTTTCCTAATGTTCTGTTAGCTTTTTTTGACTGCGGCTGCACACTTACCCAATGTTTTCAGAGAGCTATCCTCAGTGACTCCACACTGTCTTGCTTGAGTTCTAACAGCTAACTTAGACCCCACCATATTGTATGTATGTTTGATTGTAACAGAGTGTACAGCCAGTCCCTCTTCCTCTGGGCCTGGCTGCTCTTCTAGCTATGTCCAGGGAGGTTTTGGTGCTGTGCAACACCCATGTCCTTTATTCTTTAACCATTTTCCCACCTTCTGTGTCCAACTACATACAGACTTTACAGGTTTTTCACCCTCCACAGTCAGGGTCAATAAACAGCTAGAAGGCTTCTACCCCTCTCTCTTTGACTGTCCCTCTCCTTCTGGCCCCTTCCCAGTCTTAGTAGCTTCTGGCTCATCAGGCTGGCAGGTGTTGCCAATCATCTGGCAGATGTAAGGGTTTTCAATCAGCCTCAGTCTAGCCCCTTTGATTGAGGCTGACATGGCAGGGACTGATTACATGTGTTTGCAGCAGCATCCTGCTACACTGAGATGATTGTTTCAGAGGGGTAGCCGAGTTAGTAACAGGAAAAACTTCAAAAACAACAAATAGTCTAGTAGCACCTTAAAGACTAACAAAACATGTAAATGGTATCATGAGCTTTCATGGGCACAACCCACTTCTTCAGATGACTGGAATGTTAGAGGTCCAGATCCAAGAAACCAATTGTGTTACTTTGCATTTACCAGCATTGAATTTCATCTGCCATTTTCTTCCCCAGTCATAGAGCTTTGTGAGATCCCTTTGTAAGTCTTCACCATCTGCTTTGGACCTAACTATCTTATGTAATTTAATATCAGCAGCAACATTGCTCTCTCACTGTTTATCCCCTCCCTCAGGTTATTTATGAATATGTTGGGCAGGACAGGACCTAGTACAAATCCCTGGAGGATCCTGCTATTTACCTTTCTCTACTCTGACAACTGATCATTTATTCCTACACTTTGTTTCCTATCTTTTAATCTTTTGATCCATAAGAAGAGGCCCTTCCCTCTTATCCCATGACTCCCTACTCTGCTTAAAAGCCTTTGGTGATGGACCTCATCAAAAGCTTTAAAAATTAAGTACTTCCTCTTGCAGGATACTCTGGTTCTTTCTGGTAAACTGGAAGAGAGACAGAGGGGATTTGGATTTCTTTCTCACCTTGTGATTCAAGGCTTTTCTCACTAGCATGTCTATACTGAGCTAAAGAGCCTAACTAATTTGGTTTAAACGTGGGTTGCATATTTGGCAGAAGAAGCATTTAATCTGCTGTAGAAACAAATAACAGAACTATAGCCACATTCCTGATCCAAACAGAGATTAGAGTGGCGAGCTTGTTCATAGGATAGTACTATGAATGGATTAAAACAGTTTTGAAAGTGTTTCCAGTAGTGTAGTTTTCTAATCAGTTTAGCTTATAGCTGACATGGTGCTGGCTTAATAGAGCCAGTTGGCTGCAAGTATATGGAGAGAAGCAATTTATAAACTGCTTCCAGTGAAAGGAAATGAAATTTAAAATAAATCACTGGAGTTCTCAAAATAATAAATCCTGGTATGAAAAAAGGCTCAAAACAGTAAATCCAACAAAGGCATTCAGATCCAGAGCTGATACTGTTGTTGAAAAAAAGATGGTTGAAAGTATTAAAGCAGCAGGAAGCCTGACTTGATTTTTTTTTAATTGTATAGAGCAAGGTAAGATTGGCAGGTACATTATATACTGGAAACCCCCTGCTGTGAACTAGGGAGAAATGTCTTTTTATAAACTATCCTTTGACATCTCTTAAGTCATTGATAAGATAAGGTTACTTCCAACTACGGTGAATTTCAATTAGGGTTGGCCATTGAGTGGGGTTTTAAAGGAAGAACCCAATCCATCTTTACATCAAATCAGCTCTTGTCAGGGAGAGATTTAACCTTTCCAAGTGTAAAAAGGCTAATTACAATTTAAAAGTTTAAACTGATAAAGATGGAAGATATTTTAAACTCTTAGTGTTTAAAAATCAAGTTTCCAGATTATTTAAAATAAGAAGAAACCTTGGGCAGTCTGTGAACAACACAAATCTATAAATTATTATCAGAACATTTTTTCAGGATATTTCTTCCCACAAACTTCCACATTCTTTGTCCCACAAGTAACAGCATTTTATATGCACAATGGGCTACGATGGCACTACAAGCACAATTTTGAACCCACTAGAATATTGCAGGCTCTACATTTTTCATGTAACTCAATTTTGTCTGATAAGGTGTATTTAATGCTCCACCTTTTAATCATATTCACTTACTAGCCAGCTTACTAATGAACCTTCTCACATATATAAAGAGGAAAGCCACGAATGACCCAAAGCTCCCATGAGAAATGAAGTAGATAATCCTGCCTGATATGCAAATAATTCAACTTTATACAATGCCTTTCATCAAGGTTTAAAAAGTAATTTGAAAGTTTGATAGATAGTAATATCCCCATAGATAGAGAAATCAAGACACTAAGGCTACGTCTAGACTGCCCTCTCTTGTGCAAAAAATATGCAAATGAGGCGAAGCGTGGAATATCGCCATGCCTCATTTGCATAATTAATGAGGCTCCATTTTTGTGCAAGAGGTTTATGCGCAAAAAACCCCTCTTGTGCAAGAGCCGTTCTTCCTCTTTTTTCCAGGAAGAACAGCTCTTGAGCAAAAGCCTCTTGCACAAAAATGGAGTCTCATTAATTATGCAAATGAGGCACAGCAATATTCCACGCTTTGCCTCATTTGCATATTTTTTTGTGAAAGAGAGGGCAGTCTAGATGTAGCCTAAGAGTATGTCTACACAGCAGTGTTATTTTGGAATAACTGACGTTATTCCGAAATAACAAAGAGAGCGTCTACACTACAAGCAATTATTTCAAAATAATGTCGAGCTGGAGGACTTCTTACTCCAACTCCTGTGACTCTCATTTTATGAGGAGTAAGGGAAGTTGAAGGCAGAGTGTTTTTCCTTCGACTTCCTGCTGCGTAGCCAGTGCCTAAAGCCGAGTTAAGCTATTTCAACTTAAGCTATGCAATTGATGTAACTGAAGTTACATAGCTTAATTTGACTTTAGCCCTGCTGTTTAGATGTGCCTTAAGAGATTTACAAAGAACAATGAGAAACCAGAAGATTCAAAAGTGGTGCAGGGTAGGAGGGATGTTGTCTGAACAGTAGAAAGGAATGAAGAAAAAAATCACTTCATCTACCAAGGATAAATCACCAGGTAGAGTGGCTATGGTAGCTGTGCAACACTGCACAATAAGAACACAACAATTATGACAGGAAGGAAAGAGGAATAACTTATTCAGTGGAAACTGTGGATATTTACTGTACCTGTTGTTATCCATGATCAATTGTTAACTGCGAGGCCCTAAGATACAACTGGATTTGCTCCAGTCCCACAGACAAAGACCTACAGGATCTCTATCAGGCATTCTTAAAACTTAAATACCCATCTGGGGAAATGAAAAACAGATTGACAGAGCCAGATGAGTACCCAGAATCAGCTTCTTCAAGCTAGGCCCAACAAACAAAATAACAGACCACCACTTGTCATCACCTACAGCCCCCAATTTAAACCGCTCCGGTGCATCATTAACAATCTACAACCTATTCTAGAAAACAATCTCCCACTCTCACAGGCCTCGGGGAACAGGCCAGTGTTTGCCTGTAGACACCCCCTTAACCTGAAGCAAATCCTTTCCAGCAATCACACAGCACACCTCAAACATACTCACCCAGGAACCCACCCCTGCAATAAACCATTGCCAACTCTGTCCACACATCTATACAAGCAACATCATCACAGGACCTAACCACGTCAGCCACCACATCAGAGGGTCACACAACTGCACATCCTCCAATGTGATCTATGCTATCAAATGCCAGCAATGCCCCCTCTGCCATGTATATTAGCCAAACTGTACAGTCTCTATGACAAAGGTTTAATGGACACAAATCAGATGGTAACACACAGAAACCTGTAGGGGAACATTTTAACCTGCCTGGGCACTCATTAATAGATTTAAAAGTAGCCATTATTTGCAAAGTAATTTCAGGAACTAACTACAGAGAGAGACTGCAGAACGGGCCTTCATTTGACTACAAGTGGTCAGTCCTAATTTTTACCATATCTTCATGGTGTTTCCTCAATACCACACTGCTCTTCTAACATTGTACTGGGTAATTGGTTTGCCACTTGTTTAGGGGGGAAGAGTTCCATCCTTTGCACCATCAATACCACTTCCTTCACTATCTAAGTGCTCTGGATTTATTTTCTATCCAAATAGTGATAGATTCCAGTGATAGATGCATTCCAGAGTAAGGGGGCAAATGATCAGCAAAAATATTAATATTGGGAAGTACAAAGGTGTGAAGAGAAGACCCTCTCACCCAGACCTGTCCTCACACATTACAGGACTTGAGACAAGATTATTATGTCTCTTTTCCACCCCAGTCACAGGACTTTTATCCCTTCCCTCATGATTCATTTGGTGTTGTGTATTATTTGTATTCCTGTAGCACACAGAGTCCTTAATCAGGGATCAGGACCCTTTTGTGTTAGGGTTTGTACACAGTTTGAATTTCTATTGATGGGTCATCAATGAAACAAAGACATTTCAGCAAGACACTCTAAATTTGCCTTTAAATTTACATCCTCAAAGGATGCTGGGGCATTTTCTTGCCCTCCACACCGGACTTCTGGTTAGCCACTATCTTCAGTTCCAATGATTTGTACTCTATACTCATTTACACTTGTACAGATTGGGTGGAAAATGTTACTATTAAGATTTGATAGCACTTTTAACCCATTGTGCACAGGTATGAATTAGAGCATCGTGCAAAGCAGTGGAGAATCCTACCTGGAAGAAAAGAAAGAGGCCTCGTTTCTTTGGAATATTTAAATATTTCTTATATTCCTCTCTGTTGCCACTGTAATGTGGACATTCTTGATCCCACTCACAGAGACAGATTGCTGTACAAAAGGACAAAGAGAAATCATCTGTGACTTTGCATTTCAGTATTCTGAATAATTCTTATTAACTAGTTGTGATTTTTCTCTCTGCGGTTAATTATTATATTGTCCTGCTCTATACTTTCCGTTCATTATTTTTCTGGGGATATTTTTAAAAAATATTTTCTTTGCTTCATTGTTGGGGATGGTGCTCTGGCAGATTAATAGGTACAATGTTATGTAATGTATATTTTCCTCTTGATTTTTGTGCTGAATCCACTAGGAATTGTTTTTCTCAAAATTGTAATTTTCGAACAAATAACTGTACACAGAAACATGCAATGTTAATGTTCAGTTAGAACATGGCACATGTTACCAATGTAAACACTTTGTTTATTAAAGAGAAAAAATTAAGCTCATTGCATATTGTCTAGCACTGATGATACTCTTTACTCTCCTACTCATATATACAAACAATCTGATAATTAATTAGAGAGAAGAAGATCTTCAAGCTCAATAGAAGGTTTCCAGGAAGATTTCAGAAAAGGATTATTGCTTTTTTAATTAGCTGAGCTCCACAATAACATATTAAAACTATTGAAAGCGGGCTCCTCAGTGCTGCACAAACCAAAGCAATTCAGCATCTCATTTACATTCCTCTCCCAGTCCCTGCAGCAGCTCTATAAATAGAACAGACTATACACAGAAATTTACTACTGCAGCTGATAGCAATTTTCTTTTTTAAAGGTGTCTGGAGGCATTATTTGGGAGGACTCTTCTGGTAGATTTTCCAACTGAGATTCTCCCTCTCCTGGAGCTGTGGGTGGTCAGTTTTGAAGCACACTAATGAAGTGTTAAAAACAAAGACTGTCAGCAGAGTTATCATCTTCGGTTAATAAATGCTGGAATTCTCTCTGCTCTAGAGTATTTCCTTTAATCTGATTGTCTGCATTTTGTAAGCAGTGAACATATTTTGTAAAGTCACATTCCTTTGACTTTTTATCGCTTAACTTTCTAAGGATTAGGTTATTATCAGGAAAAACATAATGACTGTGGTTTGACATGGCTCACATCAAGTCTTCTGAAATCAGACCCGTAGGCATGTTTGACCTTATCAAGTGCAGAACAGATGTGTTTGCAACTGCAGTACATTAAGAAATTGTAACGATCATGTAAACCAACCTGTCTTGTTGTCAACTTTATTCCTATCATAAATCAAGAAAAAACAAAATTTTTAATGACAGTGATCTTAATAATACATGATAACCTGAGATTAATGACATTCCTTTCTGTGCTTAATATAGCATTTTAGCCACATGCTGGTCTGTCTGTTTATGTGCTTATATCACATCCACCATCCTGGTATGTATGTGCCTTAAAAATAATGTATATGAATAGCCTAGCTCAATTGCCCAATGTTTGTTTTCCTCCCCCATTCAAAAGCAAATAAGACTGGTTAGAACGTAATTTTTCTCTGATCTTTTTGAATTAATTTCTCCATACATTGCTCAGAAGTTTGCAGGAAGACATGCTGCTTTTCAATATTCTGTTTCAATTTAAATTTCTGTCTTCTTTTGTCAAAGGCTATTTCAGCTATTTCTGTAAATAAGCATGGATTTACATCTCTCTCTCCTTTTAAGACATTAGTATTTTTAACAGTTATTTTAAGCTTTGTTTCTGAAGGTAGACCCTCAAATACTTAATGAGAAGTTCTGAAAAAAACCCTGCATACTGTGAAATGAATAGCGAGATAAATTAAAAATATAGCCTGGGTTGCTGGAAGTAAAGTCTTTTAAGTCAAGTAAACTATAAAGCAGTTAATCATTTTCCGTGTAAGGCATATTAGCTGGAAAAATGCTTATACTTGAAGCACAAACTAAGAGAAAAGAGGTAAAAGTGCTTCAGTAATAAATCTGAGATTACTTGGATTATTATGGAAGTAAAAAAAATCTTTTATTTTAAGAATATTTTGATATTTATATGTTTTTATTTAAATCTATCAGTGATACAGAAAACTGGTTCTGTGAGTGCCCTGGACTCTACTCTGGAAAACTTTGTCAGCTGACAACTTGTGATGAGAATCCATGTGGGAACGGTGCTACTTGTTTTCCAAAATCCAGCCAAGATGTTGTTTGTCTTTGTCCTTATGGAAAAACTGGAATCCTCTGCAATGATGGTAAGAATGATACAATATTTAACAAGTGTTTTGACATGAATCAGTGAACAGGAACAGGAGGATAGACAGGAATTATTAATGTTAATTAAGTAGATTGACTTGATTCATATTAAAGATGACAAAGTTTCCACTCTTTATCTTCACCTTTTAAAATCATACCAGTTTATATCAATACCTGTTTCTGAGATTCACTGTCCATACCGATGCTACTTGTACTTAGGAATTAGGCATTAAAGAAGAATTATCTGTTCTCTACAAATAAAAGCTGCTTATCATATTACAATGGATCTCAAACATTATTGAAAGGGGATATACTGCCCCTTAAGACCAGAGATGGAACATTGAGAGGCCAGGCTACCCCTATTCCAGGAATTCTGGAGCAAACAAAGGCATATAGGGAGAAGGGAAATGGTCCTGGGGTAATAGCCTACAAGAAACCTTGCAGTTGGGACAAGACTCCCCTCTTCCTCAGCCAAATCAATCATGATCAATTCTGGAAAAGAAGTCTCAGAGGAGTAGCCATGTTAGTCTGTAACTTTAAAAATGAGTAGTCCTGTGGCACCTTAGAGAATAACAAAAATATATATAGTATCATGCTTCTGGAAAAGAAGGCAGCATATACTGTGCTTCTTCCCTCATAATGGGAATGACATTAGCAAAGAAAGGACTGATTGTCTGCTGGTCTGTCCCATCGCAGGGGAGAAATGACTGGTGGTGTGATCTGGTCTCCAAGTAGGGGAGGAAGGCAGGAAGGCTGCACCCCAACAGAGATGCCTGGGAGTTAAAGACTTTTATCAAGAAGGTTTTGTTTTGCATTCTTTTGAAAGACATTGGTGCTAGCATGAGTGGAACTCATTGAGAGCAATTTAAAAGGGCCAACTGAGAGAAGTCACCTTTGGAGCCTTAGTCTGCTACAATTGCATTTAAGGAATACACTAGCCTTCAATTGATCGTTTAAATTGTAGGGGTTTATGGCTACTATTGTCAATCTGAATGATTAAAGGAAACAATAATTCAGGGATAGAAGTGAACTGAGCCTGGACTGAGTCTCAATAATTCTTATCCATGTCAAAACTCTGTGACATCAGAGTTGTAGGTTACAGTGAGAGCAGGGTAAGTCTCATTACCTAATCCAGTAAAAGTGACCATGAATCATAAATTGACCTCACAAGAAAAATAACTACATATTTTATTACATCATGGATGCAGGGTTCCAACCCTGAGGAAACTATAAAAGTTACTGCAGAGACTGCAAATTATGCTATTAATTATTTCAGTAAGTAATTTGAATAAAGTGTCACACATTGTCACAAAATGTGGCAGCTGCGATGTTGTGTACATGGGAGGGGGGATGGTAATAAGAGAAGACACAAATCCTGACTTCTGTTGTGACCAATTCAGCATGCTTTATTTTCTAGTCTCTTAAAGACACACACCCAACAGCCTGATAAGGATTCTGGGTAGTGTAGCCCAACAAGCATTTTCCCTGTACCAGGCTATGCTATTATTAGAATGACCAACCTGGCCTATTTTACCCTCTACTAGATGAGTTCAACTTCTAAGAATTTAGTAGTAGTTTCATACTTCTGACACCAAAATTGAAACCTACGTTAACAGTCTTGTGAATTACAAGTAGTCTCTGTCTTAAACAACAGCGCAGCTAATTCTAGGATAGAAACCAGCAACCATTTCAGTGTTCTCATCAACACTACACACTAGTTTGTAACAAAAAGTAAAGAATACTTTATCCAGTTTAAAACAGATACAATTACTCAAGTATGTATTTGGCCAGATAACTAGGTATTACATGAAAGCAAGGCCATGGATTGTAATGGTTTTAAATTGTTAAAGGCCTCAGCATAGAATAATAGAAGTTAAGAATCATTGAAGGTTAGGGCTGGAAGAGACCTCAGAAGGTCATCTAGACTAACCTCCTGCTCAAAACAGGACCAACTCCAACTAAAGTAAGGCCAGACAGGACCATCAGATCATTCAGTCTGACCTCCTGTATATCACAGGCCATTAACATCGGCCAGCATCCGTTCACTGAAAGTAGAACAAAGTGTTATAGTAACTTGGGGGGTATGTCTAGACTACATGCCTCTGTTGCCAGAGGCATATAAATTAGACTACCCGACATAGTCAATGAAGCAGGGATTTAAATATCCCCGGCTTCATTAAAATAAAAATGGCCACCTCACTGTGCCGGCTCAGCTGATCGTTGGCACAGCGTGGTAGTCAATACACGGATCAGTCGAAAGGAAATGCCTTTGTCGACCACTCCCTTATGCCTCGTGAAACGAGGTTTACAGGAGCAGTCGACAAAGGCGTTCCCTGTCAACAGATCCGCGTCTTGACTGCCGCACTGTGCCGACGATCAGCTGAGCCGGCACAGCACGGTGGCCATTTTTATTTTAATGAAGCCAGGGATATTTAAATCCCTGCTTCATTGACTATGTCGGGTAGTCTAATTTACATGCCTCTGGCGACAGAGGCATGTAGTCTAGATGTACCCTTACAAACCATAGAACAGTGGTTCCCAAAGCTTGTTGCTGGGTCATGAACCGCTGGCTGCCAGGCCCCAGCAACTGTCAGAGCTCAAGCCGACTGTTTCTGACAGCTCAGCTCTGGCAGCCGTGGTGGCTCAGGTGGGGGCAGGAGGAGGCAGAGCAGGAGGCACCTCCCTCTCCCCTCTCTCCTCCGTGCTTGGGAGTGCAGGGGGCGCAAAGAAGGAGGGAGATGTGCACACCGCCAATGGCCATTACTCCTGCCTGCACAGCCACTTTTGTTGGTGGCAGTAGGAGGGGGGGAAACAGGAGGCACCTCTCTCCCTCCTCCCCCCTGTAATGGTGGCCAGCTGGGGCTTTGTGCTACCCCCACGCATGGGGGTGCAAGACACGCTTGAGGAGGGAAGAGGACGAAGAAGGAGTACCACTCCCCCTGCCCACACAGCAGTAAAGGCCATGCTCCTGAGAGCATGCTCTGGGGAGTACGGGGGTGGGGTGGGGTTGGGAGCGAAGGGGTAATGGGTGAGGGCATTGTGGAGTCATGGGGCAAGAGGGTGTTGGCATGGGCTGTAGGGGTCAGAAGTTAAAGGGTCAAAGAGCATGGGGAGTAGGAGTGGGAGTCAAAGGGTGTTAGGCACTGGGGAGGAAGGGGCTGAGTTGGAGTTAGGCAGACTGGCAACATTTTATTTGCATATTCATTATTTCTTCATTATAATGAAGGAGGAGGGAGGGGTGAGGGCTGGTGACAAGGACTAACATCTCTCCCAGCCCCCCCCTTGAAGGAAAGATCTTGCCCTGATGTTGCTGCATTGAGTAAGAGGCTTGCCCCATTAGGACTAAGAACTTTCAGCTGCAGCTGTTGCCTGCAGCCATTACCAGAAGCGAGCTTAAAGCCAGGAGGCTGCCGGCAGCAGTGGACCACTGTTGGCGGGCCACTCCGAAGGGGTGAGCCAAAGGGGGCTGCCCTTTGAGTGAGCCCTTTGGTGCAGACCAAGGGCGAGGGTGTATGTTGTAGTGGTGGTGGTTTTGTGTGATATAATATAATTTATATTGTATTGTTACAGCGTTTCTTAAAGTGTGTTCCTCAGCACACTAGTGTGCCACAAAGCAGTCAGAGATGTGCCGCAGAGATATGGTGACCGTATGTCCTTTTTTTCCCCAGACAGTTGCAGATTTAAAGACACCCAACGCTAGCACAGTGCAGCAGCAACTCCTCGCCTCCACCCAGCACCTAAGCGGCTCCCTTGGTGCTTTACGCAGGCAGCCAGGGCCGCTGCTGGTGGCGCGCAGTGTCCAGAGCTCCGAGCTCACGTGCAGAGTGCGCCGACGTCTGTCAACCCCCCACACCCCGCTTGCCCCTTCCCTCCTGCGCGGCTGCCAGCCCAGCCTCCTCCATCCACAGGCAGCTGCCACCACTGCTGGAGGGGGAGGGGCGCTGGTTGGGGTTCAAACCTGGCAAGCTGCTCCTGGGAGCTGCTGTCGGAATTCCGGCAGGGAGTGCGCAGAGCCCGGCTGGAGTGCTGCAGAGTGGGGAACATTCGGTCTCTGTGCACAGCCCTTTCTCCCCCCGCCCCTTCCCACACTGCTGGGGGAGCAGCAGTGCACAGACCCGCTCGCTCTGCCACGCTCTGTAAGCCAGGTCTGGTGGGGTGGGGGGTTTCTCCCCTCCCCCCTGCACTTTTCCTATGGGAGCCAAAGCTGGTGCAGGGACTGGACTGCACTAAAATTAGCACTACGAGCGGCCCAGCTCCAGGCCTGGCAAGTGGTCCGGCCCTGGAAGCAGCTGGGGCCAGGGCTGCAGGGACTTCTGGGGCCCAACCACAGACTCCAGCCCCGCAAACTGGAAGGCAAAAGGTGGGGGAGGAGCACGGAGCGAACTAGGGGGAAGGAGGGTGGGAGAGGAAGGGGCTTGTGCTGAGGGGAGGCGGGGGAGTCAGGAGAAGAAAGGGGAAGGCACCAAGGGACTGAATGGAGGAGAGACAAATGCCAGGGGGACAAGTGGAGACAATGAGGAAGAGGGCAGGAGGAGGGAGGGGAGGTGTCAGTGGGGGTGGGAGGGTGGAGGGGACAGGGTGATGTTGGGAGAGGAGAGGGGAGGGGCATTGGGGGGCAAGAGGGAGGAAGGGAAGGGGAAGGTGCTGGGAGGAGGGTTGAAAGGAGGGGTGGGTATGAGGAAGGAGGGGATGGAGCAAGTCATGTGTGAGGGCACAGAGGGGCATGAGAGGAACTGGGGCAGAGGGTGGTGAGGGGATGGGCATCAGGGAGAAAGAGGGCAAGGGGAGCAGGGGCAGTAAGGGAAGGAGGAGGCACCAGGAGGGTGCAGGGGTAAAGGAAGGTGAAGGTGCCAGGGGATTCTGGGGGTGAAGCAGAAGGGCAGACACCTGCAGGGGAAGGACCAGCACCAGAGGAGAGAGACAATGCAGGTGTGTAGAGGGAGGTGTTAGGAGAGAAGATGGGTAGTTACACATGATCAGAGTGGTGCTACTGGAGGAATGGGCACAGGGGAGAGAAGGGCTGGTGCAGGGGGGGCAGGTCCCATGAGGGCTGAGGGCAGTGAGAAGGGCAGGAGTCAGGACAGCAGAGGAGGGTGAGGGGTTCGGGGGCAGCAGGCACCAGGGGAGCTGATGGGGTAAGGGGAGGAGACAGGGCAGCAGAGGGAAAAGGGAGAGGTTTATAAGATATTTATTAATAACTTGGGTGCCACAGTGGCACATCCAAACAAGCCATATGAACTCAATACTAGTGCACAACACAAAATTCATTCTGCTCATGGGAGGAAAATCTTAGAGGGAACACTTCCCCCAGCCTTTTCCCCCCTCCCCCCCCCCCCCTCGCTCCAAGTTAATGTGATACAAATTGGGTTAATGCAATTGCAGGATAGTTGCATGGGGGGGGGGGGGGGTTGGTGGGGGCCAAATTCATCCCTATACGTAGGAGGATTATGGGAAAAGTTTTTAGGGGGGTGTCACACGACACCTTTTACTTCTGGTCATGTGTCCATCTTGACCCGAAGAGTCAGGGGTGTGGTTAACAGAGGTCAGGGGATGTGGCTAATGTGTCTCTAATTTTGGTTCAGAAAATATGGTCACCATACGTGGATGGAACAGAGTTCAAATGGCTGCCCTTAAAGGGGCAAGCCTTTTGTTTGTTTGTTTTTGGTTTTGGTTTTTTTTTGCTCAACAAAAGAATCCTTGGTGTTCCTCATAAAAAAAATTGTTTGTGTTCCTCAGTCTTAAAAAGTTTAAGAAACACTGTATTATTGAGTGTGTGTTTGTGTGTGCTGGTGAGAGCAACACACTGTTGGTTGTGCGTTGGCCTATTCAGCCCCTAGGGAGGACAGGGGAGGGTTCTTGGTGAGATAAAGTTCTCCTTACCTGCCCACACTGAAGATCAAGGAAGGGTTGTGTTTGTTCTCTTTTTTCATTATGTGTTTTGGCACAGTTGGGGTGGCTAAGGGGGAGGGCTCAGATGGCATTGTGGCAGTTGTGACAGGTAGGGGAAGATATGGCAGAAAGATCCGGACTGGCCAGCCAAGGGGAACGAGGTTTAGACAGTTATGTGCTATTCCTTGTTCCAGTCCTGTTCCTAGCCTCAATAACACTTGGAATCTTAATACCTGGCCATCAGCCCTGAGGGTGCTGGTGCTGAATGCCACGTCAGTATCCCACAAGACAGCTGTCATCCATGATTTAATCCGGGATGAAGGGGCCGACCTGGCTTGTATCACTGAGACCTGTCTGGGAGTGGAGTTGACCTTTCCCAATTGTGCTCAGTTGGGTTCTCGATATGGTACCAGCCACAGCTCGATGGTCCGGGAGGTGGGGTGGTGATTGTCTATCAAGATGCCATCTTACTGGCGAGGGCCTTGGTCCAACAAAGTTTTAGATTCCAATGTTTGTGCCTGATTTTGGGTGGCCAGGATAGGTTGGGTGTTTTACTTGTATACCGTCCACCCCGTGGTACAGCAGATGCTCTTCTTGAGCTGGCTGAGGTGGTCTTGGACTTGGCATTGAAGACCCCGAGGCTTCTGGTCTTGGGGAACTTTAATATTCATGCCAAGGCTGTCCTATCTGGTCCGGCCCGAGATTTTATGGATTCCATGACGACCCTAGGACTATCCCAAGAAATAACTGCCCCCACACATGTTGCAGGTCATACGCTCGATTTGGTGTTTTGGACTAAGGGTGATAGAGTTCTTGGGATAAGGGATGTGGTTACACTCCCTTTGTCATGGATTGATCATTACCTGGTCAAGTTTAGACTATCTGCTGACCTTCCCCTCCACAGAGGCAGGGGACCAATTAAGATGGTCTGCCCTCAGAGGCTTATGGATCCAGAGGATATTTAAATCCTGGGCTTCATTTACAACTCCGCTTGCCCTCATTTGCCTACCTAGCTCGAACTAACGAGCTAGTGTAGATGTACCCTGGCGGTGCTGACAATGAAAAAAAGCTACTTTTCCACCTGTATCGCATCCACACAATGCCGTCCAGCGGAACTGTTTCGAGTGGTGTGGGGCTTGTTACAGTCTGGCACTCATGGTGAAATGGAGGAGCTCTTGGTGCCCCGCTGTGATCTATTTGCAAAGCACTTTGCAGATAAGATTGCTCGCATCTGGTCGGATTTGAACTGTGGCTGCTATGTAAGTGGGGCACAGAATGTGTTCAGTGCCCAGTTGTTTTTTCTTTGGAACACTTTCAGCTATTGCAGACTGAGGATGTGGACAAGGTGCTTGGAGGAGTGTGACCGACCCCTGCCCTCATGGCTTATTAAATCTAGCTGGGAAGTGATGACTGGCTAGGTCCAGGGAATTATTACTGCATCTTTTAGATCCGCTTTGGTTCCTGCCACCTTGAAAGAGGCAGTGATAAAACTGCTACTTAAGAAGCCTTCCCTGGACCTACATGATTTGAATAACTATCGCCCGGTTGCTAATATTCCCTTCTTGGGCAAGGAACTCGAGCAGGCGGTGGCATTGCAACTCCAAGCTTTCTTGGAAGAAACAGATTATTTAGATCCATTTCAGTCTGGCTTTAGTCTGCGTTTTGGAACTGAAACCGCGTTGGTCGACCTGGTAGATGACCTACTCCGGGAGATAGATTCTCTTGGACCTCTCAGCAGCTTTTGACACCATCGACCATAGTATCCTTCTGGAATGCCTAGCAGAGTTGGGTATTGGAGGCACTGTTCTGCAGCGGTTCTGGTCTTACCTGTGGGGATGTTTTCAGAAGGTGGAGCTAGGGGGCTGCTATTCGAACCCGGGGCGATTGTGCTATGGGATCCTGCAAGGCTCCACCTTGTCCCCTATGCTGTTTAACATCTACATGAAGCCACTAGGAGAGGTCAAAAGGAGTTCTGGAGGACAGTGCCATCAATATGGAGGACACCTAACTGTATTTCCCTGTGACATCAGAACCAAGTGTTGTGGTGACTGATCTAAACTGGTGTCTGGAGGCGGTGATGGACTGAATAAAGTCAAATAAGCTGAAGTTTAATCCAGATAAGACTGAGGTCCTGTGGATTAGGAGGCCATCTGTTCGGGAATGTGGTGTGGTACCTGTTCTAAACAGGGTTATTCTCCCCTGAAAGAACAGGTACGCAGCTTGGGAGTCCTCCTGGACCCTTTTTTAACATTTGAGAACCAGATTTCTTCGGTGGCCAGGAGTGCTTTTGGGCCGCTTCATCTGATCCGCCAGCTGTGAACCTTCTTGAACAAGCATGACTTGGTGATGCATGCTCTTGTTACATCCCGACTGGATTACTGTAATGCACTTTATGTGGGATTACCTCTAATGAGCCTTCAGAGACTTCAACTGGTCCAGAATTCAGCTGCTCAAATTTTAACTAATACTCGTTATATGGAGCACATTATGCCAGTGCTCTGATAGCTGCAGTGGCTTCCGCTATGTTTCTGGGCACAATTTAAGATTTTGGTTATGACCTATAAAGCCCTAAACAAGTTGGGTCTGGGGTATGTGAAGGACTGCCTTCTCCCATATGAACCTGCTTGGGGATTGAGGTCAGCTGGGGAGGCTCTGCTCAGTGTTCCCCCACTTATGGAGATAAGATTAACATCTATGTGGAGCAGGGCCTTCTCAACTTTTGCTCCCAGGCTGTGCAATTCTCTTCCTCGGGATATTCGTCTGGCGCCAGTGTTAGCACTGTTTTGATATCTGGCTAAAGCCACCCTTTTTACTTGTGCTTTTAGTGGTGTTTGAGTTTTTATGTGTGTGTTCCTCCTCTCGAGACGTTGTTAGCAGGTTTTATGTCCCTCTGGGGTCTCGTATTTTTACATTGTGTTTTAAAAAATGTTGTAAGCCACCTCGAATATTTTAAATAGAGAGGTGGGGTAAAACATATTTTAAATAAATAATAAATACGTGATAAGCAAATATGCAAATAAAATGTTACCAGTCCATCAAACATTTGTGAATGGGTTTGCAGGTCCACGGCATGAAAAAGATTGGGGACAACTGCCGTAGAAGACTAAACTATTATGTATCATAAGCAGAGGAGCCTCCCTTCTTCCCCTGGCATTCTCAGAGCCTGTGTCTGGCAGCTGAGCCTATGCAGGGAGCCTATGCCTCTACCTCCCAGCCAGGTTCTCTTTGGCAAGAAGCAGTTTTATCATGCTGCCTAATGTGCACAGAGGAGCTGCAGGGAGAGAAGAACAGAGCTCCCTCTCCCTGCAGGTAATGTGGGGTGGGGAGAATGTGGTGGCCAGACTGGACACAGAATGGAGGGTGTCACTGAGCAGTAGAGACACTTGGGGCAATCACGTGTCCTCCCCCTTTTAATTGTGTACCACCCTAGTATGGATACTGCTCCAAATTCACACAGAGAAATGGCAAAGTCTCTAAGGTACCAGACCAGTAAGAAAAAGATCTGTAAACCTAAGGAAGTTGGATATATAGAGAACTAGATGATTTGCCCAACATTGCTTGGGTCCTTTTTTTTTTTTTTTTTTTTTTAAATACAATGAAAATGGACGTGCTTTATTTGAATCATTGCTCGGGGGGGCTGGGAATGAGGGGTTCAGTATGCAGGCTGCCACAGGACTACCTCAGCCCTCTGTCACTGCAGCCATTTGGGGCCAGGTGAGAAGTGCCTCTCCATGTACGCTGCAACTTCAGCAGGCACAGCTGGGAGAAGGGTGTACATCCCCTGGCTGGAGCAGGTCCTGCTTCATCTACCCCCTGTGTTCCCCAGGCAGAGTGAAGAATACAGCAAACTGCATTTTCCTCTCACTCCGTAATGAAGGGAAACAACCATGGATGTTCCCGTAAGAATCATGGGGGAACTTCATCCCCCTCACACACACACAGTATTCCCTCTAAGCCTGGCAGCAGCACAGTTTCACAGATGATTACTCAGTCCCACCCATTTTCCATGCCCTGACTGACTAGTTGGAGCTGATTCATCTCCTGTGAAGCTGTGCAGCCACGCACCCTAGAGGGAACACTGCCCTTCCTAAAGCAGTTGCACCCCTAGCCAGCTCCTTTCACCTGCCTAGTGATTGTGTCTCTTTTCTGTATGGTTTGATGAGAAGCAATCCCATTCCAAGCACATCCCCTTTTCCTGGCACAACCAAATCCTTACCTTGCTTTAAGCTATGGTAAGAGGAAGCTGAACGCTAAATTTGGTGGTCCTCGCTATTACCGTTTAGGAAGAGCTCTTGAACAAACAGACAGATGGATAGACACACACACAAACTTTCTCAAATATATATGTGATAAATGTATACTTCCATGCTGGGAGTTCAATAACTAAACAGACCACTTTCCTCTCACTTTCAGTGTTTGTGTGTTCACTAGAACCTTGTAACAGAATTACAAGTTTACATTTCCCGCTTGTCTATTATTTATAACTACTATGTATTTAATTAGCTTCATAAAAATAACACTGTATTTTTGAAAATACAGTCATTTAAATGAAGTATTCACATTTTCCTTTAATTTTCCAAAACAAACCAAAAAAAGAATTGAGTTAAGGACCCAAGCAATGCCAGTTAAATGTGCTGGTGATATTCTATGTATTGAAACACAGGAATAAAAGAGCCACCCCTCCGAGTGGTCTGTCATCTATGCATATATTACTCACAATACCTATTTGAAATTACATTTTCTGGTAATATTTGCTATTCTGAAGGCTCCGTACATTTTTAATGTGAAATATATGCCCCTCCCCCAATGTACTATTCGAACTTTAAAATTGTGAAATGAGAATACAAGCTCCAAGTTACAAAGTTTTGTGGAACAAATCTCTGCAACTGAATTACTCATATGTAGCTATGTTTGTTATACAATGTCACCTTCAGTAGTGCAGGTCTACAGTCTAAATGTAGCACTTTGTTGACAGTAGATGCCCTAGGGGAATTTCCTTAGGTAGAAAGCTGCATAATTGCCAGGTTGAGAGAGATTGTTGGATGATTATCAGAGTTGCTATTCCTTTTATTCAGAGAATTTTTTCCCCCCGGCTCATATGCTGTCAGCCCAGTCCTACTGTGCTATCCACTCCATAAAATGGAAAGAGAACACAGTACAAGCTTAACAGGTATATCATTAAGGAAGTGGTTAGCATTAAAGGCCCCAGAACAGATACCTTTTCAAGTAGGGAGAAGGTCTTCAAAGGAAGATACAGAAAGGCAGTTTCCTGCTTTTCCAACTCTCTTTACAGCAGCTCAGCATATAACCAGCCCATTAAATATTTTTTTATCAAGATCAGAATCAGGCCTAAGCAATGTACTGAGCTATGGTTAAAGACAGAGGGGCAAATTCTGAATTTTCTTATACTTAGAATGACTAAAGGGACAGTTCCATACTTAAAGGGACAGTTCTATACTTAAGCTGTCCTGCAGGTATCCCGACTTTCTCTTTAAAAAGGGCAAATTGTCCCATATTCACGGCACTCACCACAGGTGATTGGGGGGTTGATGATGGGGATGAGTGTGCAAGACTGGTAGAGGGGCGAAGATGCAGCCCGCAGGACTGGCCACTATCCCTCTTGGTTTATCAGCACAGTCCATGCTGCATGCCAGCTCTTGGCCTGCAGGGCACCACCCTCAACCCATTTCTGGCCATCACTGGCTGCATGTTTCATGCTGTGAGCTGCAGGGCTAGTGTGTTCAGGCAGTCACCAGACAGCAGCTAGTTACATGTGACCTCTGCCCACCCATTCACCTTTTATGTGTTCTTGCTCTCACTGTCCTCTCTGCTTTGCCTCTCCCAGCCCTGTTGCTTCTCAATATCCCCCCTCCAGCAGAATGCGTGCCACTCATGAACAGCCTGGCCAGCAAGCTCCTTTCTTTCCCCACCACCTCTGGCTGGGCCAGCACCCTGAGAAAGCCCAAGACCCTCCAACCCAGGGTGCAAGCTAGGAGGAGCCATGCTCTGTACAATGCTAGCATGGGGAAGCTTCTCTGCCTCTCAGCTAAGCTGTGGTATGGCAGGGGAAAGCAATTTTCAGCATGGTCATGCGCTGAACTTGCAGATGTCACAGCAGCTCCTAAGCAGGGGCTTATCAGACTCTTCAGCTGCACCTTCCTCCTCTCCCGCCCCCTCCCCCCGCCCCCCTCCACCACACACCACCACCACCCTCGGTCCTGCTTCCAGCGCCTGTTCCTTCCCTCCCACACAGAGATGAAAGGCTGCTGCTGGACATATTCTGATGAGGATCTTGGCAGAAATCTGGGAGGGGGCATGTGGGCATATCTTGGGGATACACAGCACCAGATGCCAGGAGAGGCATCCCCCCCATCCCAGCCAGGCATGGAAGGCAGAACTGGGCCAGTCACACACACACAGACACAGACGCACAGAGACACACGGGGGGGGGGGGCGGGGGGAGTTAGGCGTATGTCACACCTCCTTACATGAAAGCCTAAGGCTTTAAAGATAAGAATATAAATAAAAAGAATCCTGCTACATAATATTTCTTTTTAACAGGTTAACAGGGGCTCAATCAACTTGTCAGGGCCATCCCTGGGGAGCACAGGGCTTGGGGAAACTGCTCCCCAGTTCTTCAGGCGTGTGGCCCACAGCATACCCCCACTGCAGGCTGTGCCCCCACCCCACTTCTGCTCCTCCCCCACTCCATTCCTTCAGTGTTGGGCCTAGTATTGTCGACCCACATTACACAACTCCAGGTACAGGAATAACGTATTATTCACGTTGCTGGAATTGCACAATTCAGATCAGCTTAGTGCAATGTCTACATCATGCTGGGTCAATGGAAGACACTCTCTTGTCAACTTACCTTATTCTGCTCATTAGGGGTCTACTAGAGAGCTATTTTGGTCGATTAGGTGGGTCTTCACTAGACCTGCTAAATCACCCACCAGTGCATTGATCATCTGAGCATCAATCTGGCTGTAGTATGGTTGTAGGCCCTGATTCTGAGCTCACACCAGTGTATGTCAAAACAGAATCTAACCCAGTGTATCTAGAGCAGTACCTGGGTTGTGATTATAGTCTCTTCCTATCTCACTTACACAAATACACACCTAAAATAAAGATTCTGGGAACAATCCATTCTTTCAGGTGTCCTCAAAGTAGCTGTCTTGCCTACAGCAACTCTCAAGTTATGTGTAATATGTTGACAATCTCAGAAGTACATTCCTCAATGTGGTCTTCTTTCCATGAACAATTCTGTTCCAAAACATGTCACTTCTGTCTAAGGTATTTCTATGCTATTCCTCACAGTAGTGTCACTAAGCTTCTAGGGTGATGTCTCTAAGAATGATTTTAAAGCTATTTGATAGTGTCTATCAAATTCAATTGTGAAGCAGATATCAAAATATGTGACATACCTGCAGTCTCAGAATGTCCCCATCTATATTTAGAGGTGCATTGTATTTTTGTTGAAGCTGTTTAGCCCATCTGTGTTATTTATTTGTTTATACATTGTTAGATAGCTCCACCTTGAGTTTGAGCTTCTAAATCTCTATCTAAACCTCTTTCCCAAAGCACCTCCCAAATATAGAATTATAAGGAATACTAGTAAAGGGTAAATGATGACAATAAATTCTAGAAAATAAACAGTTAACTCTACATGTTATCATTCTATGAGACAGAGCTGGTATTAATCATCATTTTTCATTTACCAAAACCAATGCAGACTATTTTGCAATTTTGTCAAAAGATTTTTACCAGCTCTGGATAAAACACGTATCTAAAATGTACCTTCATGTAGTATCTGGTCAATCATATGTATTTGCCTTGTGCAGTGAAGGCAGTCTATTGGCATACATAGCGCTTTCAACATGCAGACCTCTGCAGTCTGGCTTGCACATACACAAATAAATGAATAATGCCCAGACTTTCTTTCTCATATATGTCCCTAAGTAACAAGGGACGGTTAGGAGGGTGGGGGGTTATTAAAACATATCACCTAAGAAATGCAGTATAAATACATTCTGAACCACCCTTACATTTAAATCTTGTCCTACTTCTTACTTGAAGAAAGTCAATGCTTGGTTGAAGACTGTTGTGGTTTTTTGTTTCCCTTGCCATACTCTCACAAAGAAATCAGTAAGTACTTCATAGGGGGAGAGAGGAGGAGAGTTGTGTCAGTATATTTTTTTCCAGTTTTCCTCATCAAAATGGAAAACCAAAATAATTTAATTTGAGTGAAATAAAATATTTAGAATGTCAGTTCAAAACATAAAGTATCCATACCCAGAGACTTACTCACTGTGGTAAATGATAGAATTTTGGGTATATCTGTTGCCTTTGTGTCAAATAGTTCAGTTGATTCAACACCTCAGTCTTCAGACAACAGAACAAACTAATCTCTTGAACTGTTTCCTTTTGGGTTCAGTTCAACTTACTACAAACCTAGTCTCATAGTACTTCTTTTTTATTAATTCATAGCCTTCTGCAACACATTCCTGGGTCCACTCTCATTCATATCTGTGTAGCAGAGACTGTTGCTTAACAGAAGAATTTCCTTTGTGGCCTTTCTTTTGTTTCTCAGCATTAAGTAGCAAATTATGTAGCTTGTTCCTAGATACAAGTTAAACCTTCCTGGAACCAGCAGATGGCACCAGTGGCCAATAAATCAGTTGTAAAATAGCTCCATTTACAAAGGCTAAATAATAAAGTGGTTAGAGGAATTCAGGTAAAAGGAGGTAGGGTGGGGAGGGGGGATGTATCTGTCTGTCTGTCTGTCTATCTTATTAGTATTTATTAGCTTTAAGATACTAAAATGGATTTCTACACATTTTTTTAAAAATATTTGGTAGATTTCTAATAACACTTCATTTCTTTGTTTATTATGCAGCTATTAATATTACCGAGCCCAGTTTCAGTGGCACTAATGTCTTTGGCTATACATCATTCCTAGCCTATTCAGCAATCCCAAATATCAGCTTCTACTATGAATTCCGCCTGAAATTTCAATTGGCAAACCACGACTCAGCAATACGAGATAATCTGATATTTTTCACTGGACAGAAAGGCCAAGGTAAGTAATGTCTCTTCCGGAATTATAATACAGAATATTCATATATAAATCTGCAAAAGGAAAAAAGTTACTTTAATATTAGTATTTATGTTAAGAAGAATTCCAAATCTTATGCAATACATAGGAGGGAAATATGAAAATATTTCTCATTGTGTTTTCTAGCCATGTTTGGGATTAAACACGAGCAGCTACAGTTTGAGATAAAGAGCCTTGGGTAGACAGGTGCTGGCTGTAACAAGTCAGATCCTCTACACAGTAGGTGCCTAGTAATATGCACCCACCAAAGGATTACACATTGAAATAATGTCATTTTAAAACTTACTCACCATAAAACATTAGGCCCTATCCATACTGCAGTTAGAGTGGTACTAAGTGGCTACATCTACACTACAAGGTTTTTGTGCAAAAACCCATGGAGCATCCACACCTCAAGCACATTTTTGTGCAAGAAAATCTACAGTCAATTGACAGAACAGAGGGCTTTTTGCGGTGTAGGTAAACCTCCTTCTATGAAGCATAACTCCTTTTTGAGCCACAGCTCTTGCGCAAAAAGGCAAGTGTGGATGCTCCACAGGGGTTTCCTGCGTAAAAAGAGCCTATCCAAAAAAGCACACGTGCTCTGATGGCTATTCTGTGAATGGCCATCAGAGCTTTCTTGTGCAAGAGCATCCATGCAGCGTGGATGCTCTCTTGTGTAAAAGCACATCAGAAAAGCGATGCGCTTTGAGATGTGGACGTGCTTTTGCACACAAAGTTTTTGCGAAAGATCTCTTCTGCAAAATACTTCTTGTGCAAAAACCTTGCAGTGTAGACATAGCCAGAGTGATTTGATAACTCAGTTATAAAAATCAAAAATGTATGTCAATGTGAATCAGAGAAACCATGCAGGAACTTTGTTAGCAGCAGCCATGCTTTTAAATATGGTTGTAACTAGCTTTGTGACTTTGTCTCCACTAGTTTCATTTGGGAATTCTCCCATAGTTCTACCACAAAATGATGAGAATGTTAGAGTAACAAGGCATGAGCATTCCTTCTATTTTTAACTTTGGAATATGTAGGTTCTGATCAGGTTAGACAACAAAATTGATGGTGCCCTGGATTTCGCCATTTCCCAACCAGCTGGGGACCTGCCTGCTACAGCAACAACAAAAAAGCAAGAACATTCCTAAAGAAAGTCAACATAGACACAGCCAGAGTTTAGAATTATTAGTTTACAGGAAATACATTATTTATTCCTTGAATACACTGCAGCATTCATTTCTGAAATTGGAGCTGACCCTAATTTTTGTGCTTTGGTTTTTATGTGTGGTCTTTTTCAGCAACATATCTTCAGATTTAACCCACTAATTTCAGTCCAGGCCTACACAATTGCTGCTTACTGGTATAGCTCTGTACCAACAAAAGAATAGACACATTTATACTGGAAAAGTTCAGTTTTCCCTCTATAAACTACAATTGGGGTGTGTCTAGACGACAGGGTTTTTTTCGAAAAAAGTGACCTTTTTTCGAAAAAACTTCACCTGCATCAAGACTGCTGCTGTGTTCAAAATTAAATCGAAAGAACGCGGTAGTTTTTTCGACCACGGTAAACCTATTTTACAAGGAATAATGCCTTTTTTCGAAAGTGCTCTTTTGAAAAAAGGCATTATTGAACGCAAAACAGTGCTCTTTCGAAAAAGTGGCTCTCTTTTTCGAAAATACTGGTTGCTGTCTAGACGATCTCTGTGAAAAGAAGCTTTTTCAAAAGATTCTTTTGAAAAAGCCTCTTTCGAAAGAGGCTTGTAGTCTAGATGTAACCTTAATGTCTATGCCAGCAAAATGCTCTTAATGTAGATCTGCTTTAAGAGTGACTTGTTCTATTTCATTGTGCAGGATAGGGGTACACAAACATTAAACAAATGGCATAAATGATTAAAAGAAACAGAGTTTAGAAATTTTCCAGATTTAATCATCTAAGATACTATTAATAAAATGGGGATTTTTATATGAAGTTAATCCTGACAGCATTCCCTTACAATTACACATGTACAATGGGATTTCATGTTGAATAGTAAGTCTTGGTTCAGTCACAAAGTTTTTAAAATACCCATGTACACTATATGACGCATGATGTGAGCCATATGGGGAAATATGGGGCGTAGTCATAACTGTCATGAACATATTCGGCTGCCTTGATCTGAAAAGAGGTTCTAAAGGGGTTTTTTTTAATTAACCAAAATATTATCATTCTAAGCTAGCTATACAATTGATTAAAAGGGCACAACTGGGACTTTATTGTTTTGTATACTTTGTTATAATCGTTACCTTTAGGCTATGTCTACACTAAGGTTTTTGCGCAAAAACTTTGCGCAAAAACCCACGGCGCATCCACACCTCAAGCGCATTTTTGCGCCAAAAAAATACATTAAATCAACAGTTCAGAGGGCTTTTGCTGGTAGAGTTATTCCTCTCCTCATGAGGAATAGCTCCTTTTTGCGCTACAGCTCTTGTGCAAAAAGGCATGTGTGGACACTCCACAGGGGTTTCTCGTGCAAAAAGAGCCTATCTGAAAAAGCACAGGTGCTCTGATGGCCATTCTGTGAATGGCTAACAGAACTTTCTTGCGCAAGAGCGTCCATGCAGTGTGGAGTATCAGAGGGGTAGCTGTGTTAGTTTGAATCTGCAAAAGCGGCGAGGAGTCCTGTGGCACCTTATAGACTAACCGAAGTGCTGGAGCATAAGCTTTCGTGGGCAAAGACCCACTTCGTCAGATGCAAGACGAAATGGGTCTTTGCCCACAAAAGCTTATGCTCCAACACTTCGGTTAGTCTGTAAGGTGCCACAGGACTCCTCGCCGCTCATGCAGTGTGGACACTCTCTTGTGCAAAAGCACATCGCTTTTGCAATGCGCTTTTGAGGTGTGGACGCGCTTTTGCGCAAGAAGTTTTTGTGGAAGATCTCTTCCACAAAAAGTTTCTTGCACAAAAACCCTGCATTGTAGACAAAGCTTCAGAGGGAAAAAATCCCTAAGACATAGGTGCAGTTTTGTGCTACAGCATCAGAGGGCACCAGAGTAAATGCAAAACTAGAAAATAAAGGGAGCCCATCTGGAAGAGCCCAGGACTCCAGGCTGCCACCGCTGCTACTGCAGCAGCAGCAACAGCTGGAGCCCCAAGCCTTTTAAATCACTCCCAGAGCTCTGGGCAATGCGGTCCAGGCAGCACTGAGGGCTGAGTGGGGGAGGTGCATCATGACCTGGGCGTCCTGGAAGGCTGGCTGCCCCAGTCCTGCCCCTTCTGTCTGAGATTTTGGCCTTTCCAGGGGGTCCCGTCCCAGAGCCAAGACTCACACACACAAATTTCCCAGGGCTCTGCAAACTCTGTCACCAGCTTTGTCTCTGCATAGTGGTCTAGTAAGACTTTAAGTAACTTCTGTTGAAACTGACTGGGTGAACGAATGGGGCAAACTATCTCCACTCGTCCCCAGAAAACAGCACCTTCCTGAGAAGAATGAAGTTCTTTCTTACAGGAGCTATACTATGGTTTTAACAATTAAGGTTTTAAATATCCCAAGCCATAGAACCTCCACCATACTTCTTAGGGAGATGGTTCCACAGTCTAAAAGATCTTCCTGTCAGAATACTTCCTAAACATTCAGCTTTTCTGATGACTAACACTCCTTTGTATTTCCTCAGTTAATTTCACTCCACTCCACCTATTTAAAAATAAATTAAATAAAGGGTGAATCTAACAATAAGAACATAAGAACATAAGAACATAAGAATGGCCATACTGGGTCAGACCAAAGGTCCATCGAGCCCAGCATCCCATCTGCTGACGGTGGCCAATGCCAGGTGCCCCAGAGAAGGAGAACAGAAGACAATGATCAAGTGATTTATCTCCTGCCATCCATCTCCTGCCCTTGTTATGAAGGCTAGGGCACCATACTTTATCCCTGGCTAATAGCCATTTATGGACCTAACCTGCAAAAATTTATCAAGCTCTTTTTTAAACCCTAATAGAGTCCTGGCCTTCACAGCCTCCTCGGGCAAGGAGTTCCACAGGTTGACTGTGCGCTGTGTGAAGAAAAATTTTCTTTTATTAGTTTTGAACCTACTACCCATCAATTTCATTTGGTGTCCCCTAGTTCTTGTATTATGGGAAAAGGTAAATAATCTCTGCATTTCCTTGTCAGACTCCTTCTCCTTCTTATTAGCCTTAGAATCAGGGCTGGATTAAGACCTTTAGAGGCCCTAAGCACTGAAAAGATTATGGTGCCCCTCCATATATAATTCAAAATAAAAACAATACTATACTGTAAAATAAAATTTTATTTTTCAAAATGACACAAAACTTACATGTATGCCGAAATTAAAATAGCTTCTTTCTAGATTTTCTGATTGCAAAATTCTAGATAAGTTCATCGAAGCTGACTTGACGAAGCATGTCCGCTTCCATACACAGTCGGGAAAGTGAATCAAGTCTGTCCTGACACATTGTTGTTCTCTGAGCGGTTTTTTAAAAGAGCATTCTGTGGAGCAGTTAGTAATCATCAATGTTAGAAAAATACGTAGTGCGATCTCTACATTTGGATATGTCTTCAAATCTTTCGAAATCATTCCTCAAAGTGTGTAAGTGGTCTGCTAATGATTGACAGAGGTCTGCACATGTTTTCAAATCCAATTCTTTTTCTTGAAGAGCTTGACTTGTGTGGTAAAAGCGTTGTAAAATTTCATTCTACATGGTCAACATGAATACAAACTCTAGTTCTTGCATCTTGTTTGCAGCGTTTTCTGCCTCTCATATAGTTTCTCCCTTTTGTGATTGGTCTTCAGCTATCCTTTCTAATGCATCCACAATCTTTGAGTAGGACTCCAGAATTGCACTTGTTGCCACTGCATGTGCCTCCCAGCGAGTATTAGAAAGAGATTTCAACACACAATCATTGCTCAAATATGTTTTAAGAACTGCCCATCGGTGTGTCGAGGCAGAGAAAAATGTATAAAGTAACTGGACTGTTAAGAAAAAACTTACTGCCACCGGACAACAATCCACAGGCCTGTGACCAACAAGATTGAGAGAGTGTGCAGCACATGGTATGAATATGGCATATTTGTTCTGTTCTAAAAGCTTCTTCTGCATTCCTTGATAACACCCTGACATGTTGGTAGCGTTGTCATAAGATTGACCTCTGCACTTCGAGAAATCTATTTTGCAAACTTGGCACAGATAATGCAGTACGTGATTTGCCATTTCTTTACCAGTGTGGCTTTTCAAATTGAGGAATGTTATAAATCGTTCAACTGGTTTTCCATCTCTGGGAGACACATATCTTAATACAATACTCAATTGATCAATATGTGAAAGATCAGGTGTAGAGTCGACAGATAAACTGAAGTACCCAGCAGTACTTATTTCATCCACAATAGCGGAACGAACTTTGTCACTCATTAGACCAATGAGTTCATCACATATTGTCTTGGATAAGTATGATGGGTTACCTTTGCCAGCATTCCCGTATTTTGAGATATGGCCTGCTAAAAATGGGTCAAACTGAGCCACAAGCTCCAACAATCCCAAGAAATTTCCATTCTGCAATGATCCAAATGTGTCATTTGATCCCAGGAAAGGCAGACCACGTTCAGCTAATGTTTGAATAACAGCTATAACACGCTGCAAGACATGTTGCCAGTATTCATGCTCCCCTTTAATTTGTTCTTCCAATTTTTGTGTCTTCGATTTAAATATGTCAACATTGAATCTCTGTGAGTAGTGCTATTTTCATGTTGTTCAATTAAAACAGTATTTCGCCAGTCACTAAATCCATCTGCAGCAAACCGGGATGTTGAAGGTTTATATGCAAAAAGTTTGCAAACAAAACAGTACACAGACCCTGTTGATGGTGAATACAGTAGCCATTCTCGAATGTATTTCTCACCATTCGCTTTCATGCCGAAAAATATTTTTTGTGGACAATATCTTGCTTGTTTGCCATTGGTAAAAGTCCGACGTGATTTCTCAAATGGCCCAGTGTGGTGTTGACAGTCATTTGGTCCACAATCTATCCAGTAAGCTACATCACATCGGTACTGAAATCAACCCACATATCAGGATCTTTTCTCCTATTACAGCATGATCAGGTTCAGTCTCTGACACATCCATACCTTCTAGAACAATATCTATTTTACCACCAGGAGTAGGATGATCAGTTACAGTCTCTGACACATCCACATGTTCTGGAATGGTGTTTGTTTCACCAATAGAAGAAGGGTCAGTCTCTGAAACACCTACAGGTTTTGGAACGATGTCTGTGCTACTGAGAGAAGATGTTGCTTCTGATGGATTCGCTTTGAAAAATGTCAGCTTTGGAAGATTGTGGAAAAATTTCACTAGCTTTTTGTTTCTTTTCTTCCACCAGTTTACATTTCTGTGCTCCACTCAGTTGGTTACATTTCATCCTGCCTCTTATCTCAATTATCTGAATGTAAAAAAAACCAAATTACACAACGTACACTATTTTTATGTATATATATATATATATAAGAAAGAAAAAAAACAAATCAAGTACATATAACTCAGAAGAATATATCAATAATAAAACATACATTTATTGCAATACATGACAGGATCTGATTTCCTTGCATTATTTCGATCTACGTTAGTAGGACGCCCCCCTAGTTTAGGTGGGGATAAAAAGAGAACAGAAAAACGGTGGAAGAGTGTGTAGTGGAGTGTAAGGAAGTCTAACCAAATTCTGATTTTTTCCATGATGACTACTTCAATGCTTTTTTTGAAATATCAAATATCAAATTTTTTCAAAACAAAACCTCATTTTTTTTGGTGCCTCTGCTTTGCTGGTGCCCTAAGCACGTGCTTAGTCTGCCTATTGGGTAATCCAGCCCTGCTTAGAATATAGTCCTTAAGCCAGCTTTCAATTCACATGATTTTTCAGACTCTGGCCAATTTGATTTAATCTTTGATGCTGATGTTTCAGACATGAACAAATGTTTTTCTAAAATTCTTATTCCCCTCCCCTTCTCCCAGTAATTTTGCAATTCTATCAGAAAAGCCATCCAAAGTATCTTAACACTTCATTTAAATTTAATATCCCATTGAGCCCATTAACACTACATATGACTTTACAGCTCTTTTGTGCTTTTTTTCTTTTAATGACCTTTTGTTTCCTTTATAAAATGTAATTTAACATCAGATGCCTGTGTTAAAGCCCATTTGCTAACAACAATCCACTAATTTTATTTCTTGAGGACATTATTCTCAATGGGGTGGGGTTCTTGAAACAAAACAAAACCAAACCACCCAGATGTCTCCCATGTTTATCTATAGTCTGTAGTACAGTGTCCTGAGATAATTGTTTGTGTTCAGGTTTCCTAGAAGTGAAATACAGTACATCCTGGAACAAAAAGAAGTGTGTCATTTCTGGATAATTACAGTGTTCTTTATCCGTTCTTTGCATTTATAATATTACAAAGCTTGGAACATTCCAATTTGAGAGATCACCTTTCTCCCAGTGTGATTCTGCAGCAGTTGTAATCAGCAGAGGTGTTTGTGCACAAATCTTGGGGGTGAGGGAGAGACTATGGGCAGAGTGCGCTCCCTGAGGAGAGTTTGCCTTTCCAATTCACTCCACCCTTGCTCCAGAATAGACCAAATGTGCTGACCTTCAAGGCAGACTGCAAAGCCTATTTATCAGCCCAGGCTTCTAGGGAGAGGGGTGAGGAGAGGAGCTGTTGGTGAGCACAGAGAATTTTAACCTTTAATCATCTGGTTTGTAATCCCCTGTGTATGTGGTTTAGGATAGGTGGATATATTTAATACTTTTTGTATGGATTGTTTAAAAACATGTTTGAGAAGCAGCTGCAGTTTGGGTTAAGTGCTTTTTAATTTGTATATAAATAAAACCAAATGAAATGCACAGAGATGCCATTTTCATTATAAAGTCAGCAGTTGCAAAAAGGCATTACTATCTCTGCCAGAGGTGGGCAATTATTTTTGTGGAGGCCACTCCAAGATTTTGGAAAGTGGTGAAGGGCAGCACTTTTCTGTGGAGGGGATGTGGACTCTAGGTGGAGGCTAGGTGCAGAAGTGCGCAGGGGGTAAGAGACAGTGTGAGGTCTGAGAGGGAGTTTGGGCAAAGGAGGGGGTTGTGACCTGGGTCAGGGTAATGGGGTGCATGATCAGGGAGAAGGTATGGGTGCAGGAGAGGATTCTGGCCTGCGGGAGGGGAGTGGGAGGGAGTACAGGGTCTGGGAGGGAGTTGTGACCTAGGGCAGGGGGGTGCAGAGGGTTTGGATGGTGACCTGGAGAGGGAGCTGAGGTGCAGGGCTGCCAGAGGCAGGCTGTAGCTGGGAGGGGCTTATCTAAGCATGTCCTGGCCAGCAGCCCTGTAGCAACCCCCAAGTCAGGCTGGGCTCCCTGCCTGCTGCAGCCCCAGACTGCTTGAAAATTCAGTCTGCTCCCTTCATGTGGCTCTCACCTCCAGGAGGGGGAGCGGCTTGCACTGCCCCTGTCCCCCAGGCCAATCTCTCACCTCCTATTGGCTGGTTGTTTCCAGCCAATAGGACCTGAGAGATTGGCTGGGGTCAATTCCTATGTGTCAGTTTTTTCTGGCTAATAGGATCTGAGGATTGGGCTCGGAGTGGGATATCACACAAAGCCTCCCGCTCCCTCCAGATCAGAGAAGCACATGGAGCAGCCCTGTGCTTAAAATAGCAGGAGTGTCCACAGGCTGGAGAGCCTGTGGTTTGGCGGGCCGGATGTGGCCTGCGAGATATAGCTTGCCCACTCCTGATCTATGTAATCCCATGAATCTGGGGGGAGGGGGTCATTGTTCTTAATTAGATCCATCAGGTCATAGATGACAGGCTCAACTATCTGTACCAAACAGAACAGGCCCTCTCCGGCTTTTTTTTCATAATAGCAGATTATGAATAGCATACATATTGATTACAATATAATAGATATATATTTATCTTATGTTGTCAGTAATCCTTTAATGTTTTTAAAATAATTTATTCTTATTTAACATATGGTAATTGTGTTATGAAATAAATATTAAATTAGTGTGTGCCTTTTCCCATGTATGTTTTAAGATGGTTGTGCAGGGCAAACGGACACACATTTATTTTGAAAACATCTTTAAATCAAAATAATGTATTTTTCTTAGTAATTTTCAGTGCTTCTTGCTGGCTGAAATTAAAAAAACTTTAATTATTTAAATCAGCTCCTTCCCGTCCCTGGAATCTATAAATGTAGCTGCAATGGAATAAAAAATGTAGCCTAAAACTGGCTGTAATAAAGTATAAGGGTGCAAGGTCCTGTTCTGCCAGCACTTACATACCATAATTAATTCTATTATCTTGCTATCACTTAGCTTGGGCTGATGGAAGTAAACAGTATTAGACAGGTGCAATGATTAAAGTCTGGAAGAAGAAAGCTACATTATTTAATTGATTGAGAAAGAAATTAGTTTCAGAAAATGGTGAAGTTATTTGTATAAAGGCAAGTACATGTAATAAAACGTGAGTTTTGTCTAGATCTGATGTTTGCATCTCAAGCATGAGATTATTTGAATATACTCAGACCAAACATTTGCTCTCAACATAGTTTTTAAAGGAGGTAATGAGAGTCAAGATATAGAAAATCTAAAGCATAGTGTATGCTTAAAAGTGACATGGCTAAAAAATAAAAGAATATGACTTTTCTAGCCAAAAAAGTTATATTAACAAGTATACTAAAGGGCAAATCTATGACCAGTGTTTAGGCATAGCACCAGAAAATTATTGGAAAATTCAGCCTCTTAGAAATCCATCTTGTGTACATATATCAGTATGTATTCTACTGAATAAGAGTCTGACAGATGGCAATATTCCAAACTGCTGTATTAGTCATTATATTTACAAACTCTAAAAACATTAAATGTGAAATCATTTGCATCTGATTTCCTCTTTTTGATATCAATGTAAATGAGAAGTAACTCCAAAAAAGTCAGTAACATTATACCAGTGCAAAAATGGATATGGAAGCAGGTAAGACCCTTGTTTGTTTAAGCATTTGTTCAGTAACTAAGGGCATGTCTTCACTATCCATTGTGTTGATGAGCACCCATCGAGCCATCAAGGATGAATTTATCACGTCTAGCATAGCTAGGAGACCATCAGCTGTCGACTTAGTGCTGTGAAGATACTGCAGAGAGCAGACCTAAGTATGTCGATTTCAGCTTTTCTACACTATTCATGTTGTAGAAGTTACATAACTTAGGTTGACAGCCCACAGTAGGATAGACAAGGCCTTTGAGAAGTAAAAGTGAATTAAAATGGCTTGGTTACCTGGAATCTTATCTGGACATGTATGTTACTTTAATTTCATTTCAGGTGGGGAAAGAAAAATAAAGTCAGTGTGCTACAAGAGCCAGTAAAATCTCATTGACCTCTGCAGACACATGATAAACATTATCTTTGCCATCAGCCATTTCATAACATGTGTCAAACAGCAGTTGTGTCCCATGCTGCATTTTCTTATAACAAAGAAAACCATCCATCATCGCCTTTGACAGAATGACTAAAACTAGAGGTAGACATAACTGTGCCATAAAAATACAAGTCAGTAAAGCACATTACTGGGTGAAGTTCATGAGAAAAATTAGTAAGAAGAACTAATGTACTCTGAGATGTCACACTGTTGCTTGAGATAAGTAGTATACAATATGAAATGCCATAATGCCAGTGTTTGCATAATTGGAAAATATTAATGTTTCTGACACCAGTAGGATTATAAAACTTTGAACTTGGCTTGGACAGAAAGCAAATTGATTAGGGTGGTTATAGGTGCCTAATTCTCTTTAATATCAATGGGTGTTAGGTGTCTAAATGCATTTGAGGATCTGGGCCAAAATGCATTGTAGGTATTTGTTGGGATTCCCTCTGAGACCACTTTCAACTCAGCTTCCCAAGAGCTCAGTTTGACTCCAGACTTTGTCATTCAAATATCTTTCTCTAGAATATAGCAGTGCTATGCTGAGTTGATCAAACTCAAATGAAGGAGGGATGGATGCAGAATAGTTCACTGAAACCCTCTCCACAACTCCACAGTTCACTGAAACCCTCTCCTTTTATATACATTACCAAGGTTATTGCATTTGCTATATATTGCATCACACATATTTTGATTGGTTTGGTTACTTTGCAGGAATTAATCCTTGTGCAGTATGCACGGTCCATGCACTGTGCATGGTTCAACTTCTTCTTTTCCTTTCTCTACAGCAGCGTTTCTTAAACTGCATCGCAGCACACCGGTGTGCCGCAATGCAGTCGGATGTGTGCTGCAGAGATATGGTGACCATACATCCCTTTTTTTCCGGGACAGTCCCGGATTTAAAGACACCCAGCACTAGCGTGGTGCAGCAGCAACTCCCCCCTACACCCAGCATGTAATCTGCTCCCTTGGTGCTTTGCGCGGGCAGCCAGGGCCGCTGCCGGTGGCGCGCAGTGTTCAGAGCTCCAAGCTCCCATGCAGCATGTGCCACTGTCCGGCAAGCCCCTCTCCTCACCTCGTGGCCCTTCCCTCCCGCTGTGGGACTGCCTCCGCCATGCGCTGCCAGCCCGGCCTCCTCCATCCACAGGCAGCCACCACCACTTCTGGAGTGGGAGGGGCACTGGTTGGAGTCGGTGAGCCGTTACTGGGAGCTGCCACCAGAGTCCCGGCAGAGCCCGGCTGGAGTGCTGCAGAGTGGAAGTTTGGGCTCTGCCGGTGTGCTCTGTGCATGGAGCTTTCTCCCCCCACCCCTTCCCACTCCACTGGGGGAGCAGCAGTGCATGGACCCGCTCGCTCTGCCATGCTCCGCAAGCCAGATCTAGGAGGGTGGGGGCTTTCTACCCCTGTGCTCCTCCTAATGTGAGCCAAAGCTGGTGCAGGGACTGGAATGCAGCACTAACATTAGCACTGCGGGTGGCCCAGCTCCAGGCCCAGCAAGCGGTCCTGCCTTGGAAGCAGCTGGGGCCAGGGCTGCGGGGACTTCTGGGGCCCGACCACAGACTCCAGCCCCGCAAACTGGAAGGCAAAAGGTGGGGGAGGGGCTCAGAGAGAAATAGGGGGAAGGAGGGTGGGAGAGGAAGGGGCTTGTGCTGAGGGGAAGGGGGCAGGGCAGGAGAAGAAAGGGGAAGGCACCAAGGGACAGTGTGGAGGAGAGACAAATGCCAGGGAGCCAAGTGGAGACAATGAGAAAAAGGGCAGGAGGAGGGAGGGGAAGTGTCAATGGAGGTGGGAGGGTGGCAGGGACAAGGTGATGCTGGGAGAGGAGAGGGGAAGGGACTGGGGCAAGAGGAAGCAAGGGGAGAGGGAGGTGTTGGGAGAAGGGTTGAAAGGAGGGGTGGGCATGAGGAAGGAGGGGATGGAGCAAGTCATGTGTGAGGGCACAGAGGGGCATGAGAGGAACTGGGGTAGAAGGTGGTGAGGGGATGGGCATCAGAGAGAAAGAGGTCAAGGGAAGCAGGGGCAGTGAGAGACGGAGGAGGCACCAGGAGGGTGCAGGGGTAACGGAAGGTGAAGGTGCCAGGAGATTCAGAAGGGAAGACACCTGCAGGGGAGAGACCAGCACCAAAGGAGAGAGGGTTCGGTGGGGGCCAAACTCATCCCCTATGGGTAGGAGGATGGTGGGAAACGTTCTTAGATGGGGTTACTTTTACTTCTGGTCATGTGTCCATCTTGACCCTGAGAGTCAGGGGCATAGTAAACAGAGGTCAGGGGGTGTAGGTAATGTGTTCCTAATTTTGGTTCAGAAAATATGGTCACCATGCGCAGAGAGAACAGAGTTCAAATAGCTGTCCTTAAAAGGGGCAAGCTTTTTTTTTTTTTGCTTGCTTAACAAAAATCCTTGGTGCTCCCCATAAAAAAAAATTGTTTGGTGTTCCTCAGTCTTAAAAAGTTTAAGAAACACTGCTCTAGTGTCTTAATTTATTTGTCACTTGTTATCTTCTCGTTCTTTGTAAATAGTTCCCTGGGTGTTCACCCCCTTATCTTAGCTGGCTCAGATATTTTGTTTTCTTAGCCTACTGACCTACTTACTTATATTATTGAGCACGAACATTCTGTTTTCACCCTGATGATCAATTTACCTCCCTTACTCTGTCTCCCTTACTCTGTCTTCCTCCATGTGCAAATTACTCATGTCAGGCCAGACCTCAGCAACAGTGCTACAGTAAATAATGATAATAAATGTTTCCTTCAGTGACCGTTCTGGTACCCTTTTACCTTCAGTGGGGATGCATAGCCATAAATGAGGGCAATGAGGTTAAAAACATGATCATTAACAATTCTATCAAGGATAGTGAACCATAAAATAAACCATTTTGCCCTCCAAGTGCTGAGTTATCTCTCAGGGCTAAGGTTAATAACACTATTATCTCTTTTCTTTTTAATACGTTAAACAAGCTGTTATGACTGGAAATACAGGAGGAGCAAATCTGCTGAATGTCAACCTGCCATTTTTACAGCATCAGTTTTCACTTTCATAAGCACACTGCTCCTCCATTGACACATGTGTGAGTTTTCCCATGAGCTTCAGCTGAAGAAAGGGAAGTCTCTAAAAAGCCATTTGTCAGTCAGTCACCCTGATTTCAGTAATTACACAATGTGATTCAAAAGACTAGGAGCCTTAAAAGCACATTTACTATTAATTTTTGCCCCTCAGAATAATGTTTGACTAGACATGGTCTCCAGCCTTTTTAAGAACAAGATCACTTTTTGAATTTAAATGCAATCCAGGATCTACCTCAAACCCAGATATCCTTGTCCCACCTCCTTCACGCCTCTTCTCTAAGGCCCTACCTCTGTTCACTCTGTCCTCCCTCCTCTCTTCCACCAGGCAGGGGCAGAGGGTGGGAGCACAGGCTCTGGTCTTGGGCTAAGGGATTTGGAGTGTGAGAGGGTCTAAGCCTGGGGCAGGGAGTTGGGGTACAGGAGGGGGTTCAGGGTACAGGCTCTGTAAGGGAGTTTGGATCCACGGGGCTCAGGGCTAGGGCATGGGCTTGGAGTGTAAGAGGGGGTTCATGACTGGGTCAGGGGTTTGGAGCTGGCTCTAGCTGGGCCCTGCTTATCTCAGGTGGCTCCTGGTTGGTGGTGCAGTGGGACTAAGGCCCCGCACCACTCAAAAGCAGCCAGCAAACTCCATCCCAACCCCTGTTGTGCCCTCTCTCTGCTCTGTGGAGATACAATAGAGGTTGGAAGAGGGGGCACCCTGACATTATCACTCCCTTCTTCTCCCTACCCTGTCTTGCACAGCAAGCAGGAGGCTCCTGGGCGGGGGGGGGGGGACAGGCAGCTCCAAGGCAAAGAGCAGATGATGAGCAGCAGTAGGGGGAGGGGCAGCTGAAGTGCTGGCACTTGGTAGCCTCTTGGCCAAACCAGTGAGGATCACCTTTCAGAGGCTCCAAGATCTACCAGTAGATCCCAATCTACTGGTTGGTGACCACTGGACTAGAGCAATGTGGTGTGAGTGAATATCTGAACTCAGTGTTAATTTGTCCTTTAAGTAGTGTGCTAATAAATCACTGAAGACACTTATAGTAAGAACATGTCACTTGTGTTATGTACAGAGCAACTGATAAAATCTTTTGTAATTCAACTCTTACATTGTAGTTTCATCCTGATTTTTATTTGTAAAAGAACTTTTCAAAGCATTAAATAGCTATGTGAAACACTGGGCTTAATTATACCTCTCCAATTAAAAATAAAAAATTTGAACTGCCTCTTCATTGACATCAGTGAGGCCACACTATCTTATAGCAGCTTAGGTTCTTATTTCTCAATTGTACCAATTATATCAATTATAAGCTAGAGTTTTATTTTTCATAATAAATTCAATTAAACAGTAATCATGTGTGTCACATAACCAGTGACTGTGACAAATGCTATTATTAAGCCACATTCTGAGGTACACAGTCTCAGGTGCAAACTGATTAAATTGGTTTGAAATTGCTGCCAACATTAAACTTTTAACTACCAGTTTGAATAGGTATTGAATAAAACAGTATAAAAATAAATAGTACTCTGCTATTCCAAGGAAATAACACTCTTCCATGAGCAATGCAATTTTCTACAGTACTTTCCTTCTGTTCCCCCAGCCTCCCTCCATAGATGAAGGGTGGGAGAAAGGAATGACTATTCCGATTTTACAGATGGAGGAGAGAGAGACTAACTTTTACAAATCAGGAAGTCAGTGGAAGCATTGGATGACCCCATCTCCCCTGAATCCACAGTCAAAAAAAAAAATTTGCACAGTTTTTAGAAGTTCCTATGTGTCAACTCACAGGGCCAGGGCCCAACAGGATTATTGATTCACTTCAAGACAGAGTCAATTAGGGATAGTTGCTTCTATTAATCTCACTATGTCACTACTATTACAGGCTTACTACTGCCAGATGGTTACACACGGTGCTTTTTTTGTGATGGTACTGCCTGGAATGGCGTACCGTCACCTATTTTCCCAGCCCACAGAAAAGGAATGGGATTTTCCCCGCGTGTACCGGCACCTGTTTTCCTGGGGCAGCTCAGCTCCTGACGGAAGCCTGCTCAGGACCTGTGGCATCTTTTTTTCCGGCTCCTAGTGTGGCGCTGTGGATCTTAAAGGGGCCGCAACCACATTTTGGCCCCCAGCACGGTTTTTTTGCTCAACAAGTTTGCCCCAGAGTACCGGCACCTTTTTTCTTACAAAAAAAGCACTGGTTACACAGCTACTGCAAAGTAATACATCAATAAGCACAAGCAGAGCAATTCATAAGAGAGCAACAGGCACTTGGAAATGCTTACATCCCTTCAGTCTATGGGGAGTCCCATTCCTGTCACCTTGCACCAGGCCGCAGTGGATGTGGCTCCAGCTGGGGGAATCCAGGGCACCCTCCGAGGTCTAGGTTACTGGTGAGACTCACTGGACACAGGATTCCCTATACTAGTTATACTACAGTTGTTTACCGGGTGTGCGCATACTGACCCAATGCCACTCTCAACATTCCCACAGGACTGAGAACTGCAGTAATGTTATTTATCCCATACTTGGCTCTCAGCTAGCAAGCATAGGGAGTTGCGGCTGATGAAGGCCATCTAATAAAGAACACCTAGGCTACATCTACACTGGACAGTCTTGCACAAAAACATATGCAAATGAAGCATGGCGATGAATATCGCCGCACCTGATTTGCATACTTGATGAGATGCCATTTTGTGCAAGGGACTTTTGCGCGAGAAGGAGCAGTCTACACTGCTCCTTCTTGTGCAAAAATCCCCTCTTGCACAAGAGCCATTCTGCCACTTATTTTCAGGCAGAACGGCTCTTGTGCAAGAGGGGGATTTTGCGCAAGAAAGTATATTTATGATGGAGAAAAATGCACTGGTAAGTCTTTAGTGCTGTGCCGATCACCATACTTGCCTGTTGTGCCTCATCAGTGTAATCACTGCAATACAGTGTGAACAAAACATATTTGAAAAATGTCTCAGAGGAGCAGCATGTTAGTCTGTAACCTTAAAACAAGGAATGGTCCTGTGACACCTTAGGACACTGGGTTTTACCCACAAAAGCTCATGATTCTATAGAATCATGAGCTTTTGTGGGTAAAACCCAGTTCATCAAATAAGTTGGAATGGACATATATGTTACACTGAAACTAAACCTAACTATCTTTTAATAAAGTTTGAGCCCCCAAACCTTAAAAAAAAAAACCTACTTAGTCCACTGCTAAAGGGTAAGATAGCACAGTAAAAAAAACAGTGCAGAGTACAGTTTTCTGGTTAATTATTAGCACATTTACAGTCCACAAGACCCCAGAAATTCCTAGATTCTAAGGCTAGAAGTAACCATTCTGGTCATCTCGTGTACAAAACATGATTTTATATACCTCTATCATATTCCCCCTCAGTCTCCTCTTTTCCAAACTGAAAAGTCAAAGTCGCTTTAGCCTCTCTTCATATGGGACCTGTCCCAAACCCCTAATCATTTGTGTTGCCCTTTTCTGAACCCTTTCCAAGGCCAAAATATCTTTTTTGAGGTGAGGAGACCACATCTGTGCCCAGTACTCAAGATGTGTGCATACCATAGTTTTATACAGGGGCAGTAAGATATTCTGTGTCTTATTTTCTATCCCTTTCTTAATAATTCCTAACATTCTATTTGCCTTTTTGACCGCCGCAGCACACTGTGTGGACATTTTCAGAGAACTATCCATGATAACTCCAAGATCTCTTTCCTGATTTGTCGTATCATTTCTTATGTTCCGATATGATTTGTCCCGATTTCTTATGATCTTATGGAAATGCATGAGAGACTCACTGTAAGTGTCTAATGGCTCAGAACTTCTGAGTCACAGGAGTATTTAACATGCTCACATACTAGGGGCACCAACTCAAGTCTGACAATCCACCGAGGCTATATCTACATTAAGTTTCTTTTGCGGAAGAGGCAATGCAAATGAAGCGCTCATTAGCATTTTCTCGTGGTTCATTTGAATAAGCTCTTCCAATGCTTTTTGTGCAAGAGGTTTTTGTGCAAAACCAAGCAGTGTGGACGTGTCTTGAGCAAAATGGACACGTCCACAGTGCTTGTTTTTGCTCAAAAAACTCATGCACAAAAAGCATTGGACGAGATTATGCAGATTAAGTGCAAGAAAATGCTAATGAGTGCTTCATTTGCATTGCCTCTTACGCAAAAAATGTAGTGTAGACATAGCCTGAAAGGGATCTTTTTAGAAATGGATTGTATAACACAAAGGAAAGCCACAACAAAATCTCTTTTGTACAAACACTGAAGTACAAATATCTCTCAGACAAAGTCATTTCAAGTAAGTCTGTACAATACGAGATCATATCCCTCTTTGAAATGTCTATATAAGTAACTCTTTTTATATGCTTGACCTTAATATTCATCACTGAAAGACATCCAGATAGGACTCTTTTTTTTAGAGCTCTTTAACAACAACTTTTGATTGGTCAGAGGGCTCACTCACTACAAAGCAAAGCATATTGAGGCAGTTTGGTCCCTACAGGACTCTGCTGAAAGTAGGAAAGGACCAGTCACAGAAGCTGAGTCTAGCGTCTTTGTAAGATAATGCCCTGCAGAGCATTATTCAAAAGGTCCCAGACCCTTATTTATGCAAAAGAGTTAATCACCAATGACCTGATGGGATATAAAATGGTCTGAAAGTAAGAACTTAATAAAAACATTTTATATTTTTAATATTGTTTCAATTTGCGAGCCCTTCCCCTTGAGCTTTGTCATTGTTGTTTTTATTTTTTTATAGACATAATCCTAATTTAGGATTTCCCCTTCAAGACAGTTCAAACATAAAAGACATGTAAAAATAAGATGCCCTCCATTAATAGTATGGAATTGTGTTAAGAAAAGGCTGTATCACATATACAATTATAGTAATGGAGTCAGGGAATGCAACTGATGATATCTTATTTTTAATCTAATAATTTGCCTTGAAATACTCGAGGTGCTCTGCTTGGCAGTATTTCAAACTGTTTTGCTTTTTTCCCCCATTGAGGCACTTAAAAACATTAATTTTACCAACACTCTACATTTCTCCTGTCCAGAAGAGGTAGGGAAAGCTTTTGCCACTGTTTTTAAAAAAAAAATAAAAATAGAGCCACAGTTTACATTGTTCAATTAGACGATCAGATTAACAGTATCAAGACAGTCATCATGGGTGGTTGGCTGGTAGTCAACAGAAAGGTTTGCCTTGAGCGAATTGGGCCATGGGCCAAAGAGTTTGAGAACCATGGGTGTAGACTAGGCCTCAGATTTCTCCTTGTGTCCCTAGTCTTCCCTTATTAATGTTCTATAATTATTAATTACTGATTTTTAGTCATTATTACTACCTTTCTTTTTAATTTATATTTTACAGCTGCCACCTTCCTTCTAAACCCAGTTGTATTTGTTTGCCGGGATTGTGACATTTTGGGCAATAAAAGTCTGTTCTTAAATTATTCCCAATTATTATTCACGTTTCTAATTTAATTCAAGTGCTTTGGGGACTGCCCCTATTAAGGAACCAAGTTATATATAGGTCTGGACATTATTCTGCTTGAATATTATAAATGTGATCAAGTCATAATCTCTTGTACCTAAGGTACCTTGACTTTTAGTTCTGTGATCAGTTCCTCCCGAGTATCTATGGAGCACCTTAACCATAAGACTATCTTTCCTCTGTATGGTGTGGACACTTTAGGGCCAAGTCTACATTGCGCATTCTTGTGCAAGAAGATATGCAAATGAGATGCAGTGATGAATATTGCTGTGCCTCATTTGCATACCTAATGAGCCACCATTTTTGCGCAAGGGGCTTTTGTGCAAAAACCCCCTCTTGCGCAAGAGCCGTTCTGCCTCAAAATAAGCAGCATGAATATCGCCGCACCTCATTGTCATATTTTCTTGCACAAGAAAGCGCAATGTAGACGTACCCCAGGGGTTTATTTCTGTAAATGTATGTATGGGCAGCGGGCGGGCTGCAGAGAGACAAGTTGGTCATGTATTCTATAGTGTGATCCTTCAAGGTTGCACTCCTGCCTCCCCACAGTTCTCTAATGCAGTGGGCAGTTATTTAAAATGAAGATTTGGTGCTGTTATTGAGTCCTATTCATGTGTTATAATAGGATACATATCAAGCAGGCACATTTATGACACTATATTAAACATGAAAGGCAAAAAGGGATCTAGGGATCATAGTGGATCAGAAGCTAAATATGAGTGCGACGCTGTTGCAAAAAAAACAAATATGATTCTGGGATGCCTAAAAAGGTGTGTTGTGAGCAAGACACGAGAAGTCATTCTTCCGCTCTACTCTGCGCTGCTGAGGCCTCAATTGGAGTATTGTGTCCAGTTCTGAGCACCGCATTTCAAGAAAGATGTGGCAAAACTGGAAAAGGTCCAAAGAAGAGCAACAAGAATGATTAAAGGTCTTGAAAACATGAGCTATGAGGGAAGACTGAAAGAATTGGGCTTGTTTAATTTGGAAAGGAGAAGACTGAGAGGGCACATGATAGTTTTCAGGTATCTAAGGCTGCATCTATACTACAAGCCTCTTCTGAAAGAGGAAATGCAAATAGAGTACTCATTTGCATAGTTTGCACTCTCATTTGCATTTCCTCTTCAGATTCCTTTTGCAGAAGAGGTGTTTGCGCAAAAAAGAGCTGTGTAGATGGCTCCCTTTTGCGCAAAAACCACTTGCACAAAAAGAATCGGCAGAAAATATGCTAATGACATTGCAACTCATGCTAATGAGTCCCTCATTAGCATATTTTCTACCACAAAAACTTGCAGTGTAGACAATGCCTAAAAGGGTGTCAAAAGGAGGAGGGAGAAAAATTGTTCTCCTTAGCCTCTGAGGATAGGACAAGAGGCAATGGGCTTAAACTTCAGCAAGGGAGGTTTAGGTTGGACATGAGGAAAAACTTCCTAACTGTCAGGGTGGTTAAACACTGGATAAGTTGCCTAGGGAGGTTGTGGAATCTCAATCTCTGGAGGTATTTAAAAGCAGGTTAGATAGACATCTATCAGGGATGGTCTAGAAGATGGTACTGGGTCCTGCCATGAGGGCAGGGGACTGGACTCGATGACCTCTCAAGATCCCTTCCAGTTCTAGTGTTCTATGATTCTATGACTAACACATGGATCGGGAACAGGGTGGAGAATGTGGTTTGTTTTCATTTGGAAGGAAAAGTGCATATAAGAGACCTGCAGTAGCACTTGAGTCAAATCAAGGGGCTGTTCTTCTCTGCAGACAGACCTTTCAGTTTCATACTGTTTATTGAAATAGGATTTAAAGTTTAAGGAAACTTGGGAATTCACTCTTGGTTACAGGTGCAGTGAATCAACAACAGTGACTGTTACATCTGCCAGATTTAGCAGGGCTTGTAGGCTTTATCAGACTGCCCTTCAGGCAGAAGTCACTTCCTTTTAAAAGGCTTTAAAGAGACTTCAGAAGCATTGACATTTGTATGTCTTTGTCCACATTTAACAAATATGTATATTTATTTTAATGATTGTCATGATAATACAGTCATGAGATAGGGGTAACTTAAGTCTCATCATTCATGTGCATCGTAGCCAAGCTCATCTGCCTTTTTTGGGGTTTCCTAAGCAAGGTTTTAGCAATGAAGAATTGGTGCTGTGGTGCACTTACTAACCCTGCTTAAAGGCACATGGATTCCAAATTCCCTCTTCAGGATTCAAAAACCCTTGGGTAAATAGCAATGTTGCTCATGTCTTCACAGGTCTCAATGGGGATGATTTCCTGGTGCTAGGCTTGTGGAATGGCAGTGTGGTGTACAGCTACAACCTGGGCTCTGGCACAGCCACTCTCATTAGTCAGCCACTTGATCTGACACTCAGTACTCATGTGATCCATCTTGGCAGATCTCTCCGAACAGGCTGGCTGAAGGTAAGGGAACATACCTATTTTTGAGAGACAACTATTGAACTGAAAGGGGTTGGGGTGTTTTTTTTTCCTAAAGTACAGTATGATCTTTGTCATACCATCAAAAGAAACTGTTAAATAGCGACAGGAAAAGAAAAGTTTTAAAAATTGGTTTATTCCTCTGTTTCTTTTTCTATTAAGATAATTGGGAATCTCTTGTTGAAACACACCCATTAGGAATAATTTCTTTTGTTGTAAATAGTGCAAATGTTTTTATTGAAAGGTGGACGATCACAAGAATAAATCTGTCACAGCTCCTGGAAAGTTGGTTGGGCTCAATGTCTTCAGTCAATTTTATGTAGGCGGTTACATTGAATACACACCTGAACTCCTTCCAAATGGATCCAAATTTGAGAATGGCTTTCTAGGTAAGGACCTTTTTTTTTAAAAAAAAAAACCAAACTTGCTAATACCATTTGCATCATAATATTTTAATGTCTATAAAATAATTGTGCAGTGACCACTCCGGTCTTGGTCTGCGCCCCCTTCCGGGAGGGAGTCATTGTTCTTCCTTCGCTCCTCCTCCAGGGTCCTCCCTACTTCTCAGGACTCCCAGTTCTTCTCCCATTCTGCCTGCCCAGTTGCCTCCTGCAACCCTGCCTGGTGGACTTATGGCCTGGGGCTTCCCTGGCTCAAACTCCCCAGCCTACCACAGCTGCCTCCTTGCAGCCCAGCCTTTCAGGGCTGCCTCTATGTGAGCCCCACCCTCCGTGACTGCCTCCTTGCAGCCCTGGGCCTCAGGCTGGGTGGGTTTGCTAGGCCAAAGCCTCTCTCATTACAGGCAGGTCTCCCTTCTCCTCCCAGGAGCTGCTCTATATGGCCTCCAGCTGGGCCCTCATTAGCTGCCTCAGCTGGGCTTCCTCCTGACTCCAGGTCTCAGCCCCTTAAAGGGCCAGTACAGCGCAACGCCCTGCCACAATATGTATTTGGTGATCCTGGCAGCCACCACTTAAAGAAACACCAGGAGACAGCAAAACATGTCACTCGTGCAGCATCTTTATCTTCTCAGTGGAACACAAATCATTTCAGACAGTGCAAGTGCTGAGGTTTTGTTTTGCCATGCAATATCAGAAAACAGGATTCCAATCCTGTTTGCTGACCATTTCACAACATTTATCAAGATGATGTACCCAATTCAGCAACTGAAAAACAGCTGTCCTCTGGAAGAATAAAAAATCATATTTCTCATCAATGCTCTGTCTTTCAGGCACAGAATTTCTGGAGTGAATTATGCCAGATCGAGATCTTTCTCTGTTTCGGAGCTTCAGGGGGAAGCCGAGTTAGTCTGTTACAGGAAAAAAAACAACAAATGGTCATCTACATGTTTTGTTAGTCTATAAAGTACTACCAGACCATTTGTTGTTTTTTTCTCTGTTTTGTTGGTTGAAAGTAACGAGGCTGTCAGTGACAGGAGATCTAAATCAAGATTCAACGTTTGGTGAAGCTACAGGAATTCTGAAAAATAATTTTCTTTCAAAGGCTGTTACACTGAAAATACCCAAAACCTTTTTGACTTCCTGAATAGAGCTCTTGTTGACTTCTACGTTTTCTGGACAAATGCAATTGGATTTCTCTCTGACTTGCGAAGTGCAAAGGTTGGGAAATATGATTCTTAGTTAACCAGAGTAAAAAAAATATCAACCACTGTACCTCTCCATGTGTGTCATATGTACTGCACTTAGCAAAGGCTGCTGTCAAAAGGCCTTCTCAGGTCCGTGGAAGACATTTTGACAGGCAACCTTTGCTACTTCATTGGCAGTGTAAAGGAAAAGGAGCATTATCACCAGTACCAAGAATGGTGCAGAGCAGATGATCAGTTCTTGATGAAACAAGGTAAAACTAAATGACCACATCTTCAATATGTTCTTTGGTGCAGTAACTGGTGGGAATTGCTTCTAGCTTATTTCAACAACTCTGAAAATAAAAAGCAGGGCAGAGTACAAAGTATTGTTTATATAAGAGAAAAGGATATGCAGTTCCTTTTATTCTTCCACAATGTGCAGCATATGCAGATTTCTTTCAGTCAGAAGTTTCCAGAATGGTCAATCTGTGGGAGAAGAGCATGGCTGTGGGTTTGCTTGTTTGTTTTCCTGAGAATTCTCTTGAATAGATTTGGGAAGACAGAGTCAGTGAACAATACTGCATGCAGACACCACCCAGCCTGAGTTTCAGAAAAACACCATAGGAGAGATAGCAAATTGGTTTCAAGTCCAAACACTTCATTTCAGCTAATCTCAAGTGGACTGTTCTGGACTAGAAGGATTTTATCAGGGAGGCAGGAAATTCTATTCTGCAGCAGTAGATAAATCACTAAAGAAACTGCTGCTGAAGGACAAATTGTTACAAAATATGAGTGGGGTTGCTTCATCTTTTAAACAAAGAGATCCATTATTAGAATACTGTTCTCTGACTGAATAGTTACCCTATTCTGATCCCTCGGATGAGGAAAAAAAGAAGATTTGCAATGAATCGGTCAGATATCATGTAGATTTCAATTTACCTGAGGCTAAACCAAGATAAAGCAAATCAGAGGTTTGATGAGGCAATCACTGCTTTGAAAAGAGATGGCTGACAAAGGCAGAGATACTCACTGCTTCCTAAGTTTATCATGGCTTTTCTAAGTCTACTATGGGATCATGTCAGCACTGAAATAAAAACAAATCTTTAACCTAAATTTTCCTTGTTGCAGATCAAGCCCATTACAATCTACAACCCATCTTGGAAAATGATCCCTCACTCTCAGAGACCTTAGGAGAAAAACCTATTCTTGCTTACAGACAACCCCCTAACCTGAAACGCATTTTTTCCGATAACCATGCCACACAACCACATCATAAGCCTCCAGGAACCCAGCCCTGCAATTGAAAAAGATGCCAACTCTGCCTACATATCTACACTGACAAATTCATCACTGGAGCAAACAACATAAATAAAAGGGTCATTTGACTGCACATCTAGTAATTTGATCTATATGCCATCAAATGCCAGCAGTGCCCCACTGCTATATATATTGGACAAACTGGACGGTCTCTGTGGGAAAGAATCAATGGACACAAATCGGATATACATAAAGGGAACACACAAAACCCTGTTGGTGAACATTTCTGCTTACCTAACCATACTTTAACAGACCTGCAGGTGACTGTCTTGTCACAGGCCAGCTCCACAAGCCAAATACATAGGGAAGGATTAGAATCCCACTTCATGCAGAAATTCAGTTCACATGCTAATGGACTCAGTCATGATATGGGCTGGCTAGGACACTACCTACTTCATAACCACTGAAGGTGCTAACAGCTCTGTGAGTGGTATCCTTCCTGTCTTAGCATCTATCTATCTACTTTGATCTGCTTAGGTTTAAGTACCCATTCTCCAGATACTTCATGATGCTCTGTCCACACCCCCCTTCCTTTTTCTCCCCCCTCTCCTTCCCCTCTCCTATTTATTTCGAGTTTTCATATCCCCTACTCATAACTCCGGTCATCTGAAGAAGTGGGCTGTGCCCACGAAAGCTCATGATACCATTTACATGTTTTGTTAGTCTATAAAGTGCTACCAGATCATTTGTTGGTTTTTTTTTCAAGTTATAATAGACCTTAACATATCATATGCAGACTGTTATCAGGTCCTCTGCCCTAAGTCTTCTTTACTCAAGACAAACTAGGTTTTATAAAATCTTCTCTCACAGATCAGGTTTTCTAAACCTTTTATCATTTTCATTGCTATCCTCTGGATTCCAAATTTGTCCACATCTTTTCCAAAGTGTCCCAACCAAAATTGGACATAGAATCGTAGGACAGGGAGGGACTTTGAGAGGTCATCAAATCCACTCCTCTGCACTCATGGCAGGCCCAAGCACCAGACCATCCCTGACAAATGTTTATCTAACAGGCTCTTAATAATTTCCAATGATGAAGATTCCACAACCTCCCTAGCAATTTATTCCAGTGCTTAACCACCTTGACAGTTAAGAAATTTTTCCTACTCTCCAACCTTCCTTGCTTCAATTTAGTCCATTGTTTATTGTCCTATCATCAGAAGTTAAGGAGAATAATTTTTTCTCTCCTCCTTATAACAAACTTTTATGTCCTGAAAACTGTTCCTCTTGATATTCTCTCTTCCAGACTAAATAACCTCAGTTCCTCAATCTTTCCTCAGAGGTCATGTTTTCTAGACCTTTAATCACTTTTGTTGCTCTTCTCTGGACTTTTTCCAATTTGTTCACACCTTTCCTGAAATGTCATGCCCAGAACTGGACACAATACTCCAGCTGAAGCCTAATCAGCACAGAGTAGAGTGGAAGAATTACTCTGCATTTTTACTTACAACACTCTTGCTAATCCTTAGTCCTACTGAGGTCTCACCACTGCCAAGTGCAGTCAGACAATTACTTTCCATGTTTTACATACAACACTTCTCTTCATACACCCCAAAATGATATTAGCCAGGGGGTCGACAACCTTTGGCACATGGGCCATCAGGATAATCTATTGGCAGGTCACAAGACATTTTGTTTACACTGATTGTCTGCAAGCATGCCCGCTGCCAGCTCCTAGTGGCTGTGGTTCATCATTCCCAGCCAATGGGAGCTGCAGGAAGTGGCCCAGGCCTCAGAGGTGAGCTGGCCACCACTTCCCGCAGTTCCATTGGCTTCAGACCCATGTCTGAAGATAGTTAATGTCTCGTGGCCCATCACTGATCACCCTGATAGGCCACGTGCCAAAGGTTGCCAATCCCTATATTACCCTTATTTGCAACTTCATCATATTTTTTATTCAGTTTCAATTTATGATCCACTAGAACCCGAGATCTTTTTAAGCAGTTCTAATGCTTAAATCATTTACTCACCATTTTATAGCTCTGCATTTGATTTTTCTATCCTAAGTGATGCTCTTTGAACTTGTCTTAAATACATTTCATCCTGTTGATGTCAGACTAATTTTCTGATTTGTCAGGGTCATTTTGAATTCTATCTGTGACCTCCATTGTGCTTGCAGTCCTTCCCAGCTTGGTGTCCTCTACAAATTTTATAGTTTCTATTCACTTGGGAAGGGATCCAAAGTCTTATTAAAATTAAGATATATCACATCTACTGGTTCCTGCCTATCCGCTAGGCCAGTAACCCTGTCAAAGAAGAAATTAGTTTGGGTTGACATTTTTTCTTGACAAATCCATGATGCTATTACCGTCTAGATGCTTATAAATTCATCATTTAATAACTTGTTCCAATACCTTTCTCGATAATGATGTTAAGCTGATTGGGCTACAAGTGCTATTTGTTCCCCTTTTTAAAGAAAGATACTATGTTTGCCTTTTTCCATTATTTTGGGACCTCATCCATCCTCCAAGACTTTTCAGGGATAATTACTAACTGTTCCAAGATTGCTTAAACTAGTTCTTTAAGTATTCTAGGATTAATTTCATCAGGTCCTAACATCATCAAAAAATCCAATTTATCAAAAAACTTTTTCAAATCACCTTTCTCTATTTTGGCTTGTGTTGCTTCTATCTTGTTAATTTTAATTGTGTGAAGTTGTCTTTTCTAGTGAAGACTGGAGCAAGATAGAAATTAAACACCCCAGCCTTCTTTATGTTGTCAGTTATTAGCTCTCCTTTTCTATGAAGTAGATGACCTACAATTTCCTTCATCTTTCTCTTGCTCCTCATGTATTTAAAGAACCTCTTACTGCTGTGACATTACTGGATTTTAAGAAAATGCAGATCATTATTGCACCCACTATTGTGTGTTTGCCCCAAATTCTGTGCAAAGTGAGTTATGGGAAGTGCATAATGAAAGCTTGTGCTTTTCTGATTTTGTTTGTGCTGCTCATATGCATGTATAACTTTTGTATATAAAGTTATTAATATGGCCTCTGTACTTGTATTTTAAATGGTTTCTGTCTAGGAGACAGCAGCAGGTGTTGATCACTTATTGTGAGCTATTCAGTGAATAGCTATACTGCATGGACAATGGCCCTTAAGTGTTGCCAATAAACACTTGAGGACTTCTGCTGGGAACCTGCAGACCAGCAGGGACCCCATGTCTATTTGCATATAAAGGACATGTACAGGTTAGTTGATCATGTGATCAGATCCATTTTTGGAGGTACTATCACTCAGGAGAACAATGGATTTTCCTCTGAACGGGCAAGACTATAAAAGGATCCGGGGGGTTCCTCCATCTTTGTCTTTAATACTGCTTTTGACTTCAGAAGCATCCTGCTATGAACAGAGAGCCCAGAAGGATCTGTTGACCCATCCTAACAAAAGATGCACTCCAGAGACGTTTAAGCTAGCAGTTTATTATATCTGATAAGAGCCTGCAACAAGGACTTTGTGATTGATGTATGTAATGTGCTTTCTTTAACCATTCTACTCTCAATCTTTTCTTTCTTTTACTAATAAAGTCATCATTTAGATTTTAGAAGCTAAGGGATTGGTACAGCAGACTCTTTTGAGTAAGATCTGAGATATAAATTGACCTGGGACTGTGGCTAATCCTTTCCTTCTTTTGGTGGGGCCATCATCCTGACTCCCCTCTGTGCCAGATGGGTGTTATACCTCCCCCAAGTGACTAGTGCTATTTCTTTCTAGTACATGTCCAGATCATAAAAGGCCTAATTTGGCCCTAAGCAATGGGGCAGTTATATATGTATAGTTACAATACAGTGACTGACACTTACACTTCAATGGGTTTGTGCAAACTGTAAGCTCCTTGGGGCAGAAAATTATATTTTCCCATATGTTTTATGGTGCTGAATAATAACTACAACATGACGACACCTGAGAGAGGTTTTAACCAATGGCTGCTCCTAGAGAGACTTTTGCTTCCTGTGTACTTGTGTGCCTGGCTAGTCAGGATGCTTGGAAAATTGAGCTGAGTAGGCCCGGAGAGAGGCCATTCAATGGTCTTGGCAGAACACATATTACATCACCAACAAAGAACTAAGCAGCACAATACACTGTGATACATGTGGTCCTATACTCATGAAGGTCATAACTACATACCTCAATTCCCAGCTCTGTTGATTGCAGTTTTGGGTAGCCCTGCCTGATAATACATGGATTTTTTCAGTCATTTGAGTTCCAGTTAGGGTAAAGGCTGTTAGAGCTCACCAGCTGCTGAAACAAAAGTGAGCATGTTTTCTGACAGAACATTTGTATAATAAGTGTATTGGGAGATGATAAATATCTACTTTAATTCTAAGAATATCACAAAATCATATTCTGAAGACTTTTTCTTTGCTGTTTGCTCATTAATATAACCAATGCTGAAGTAATCAAGAGAAAGGAGATAAAGATAAAGAGGCCAAAAAATGAGGGAAGCTAAAAAGAAAATACCACCATAAACAAATAAAAGCTGCATCTTTTTTCCAAAGAAGATGGAAAGTAACCAAACAAATAAAGCTGAGCTAAGGACTAAGGGGGCAAGTTGCTTAAGTAAGGCCTATACCTCATTTTGGGGTGTTTTGCAGCCACGCTAAACCCAAAAGAACTTGGGGAGTACCCTTTCAGGGTATAAAATGTCTCCTTTGGAGCATGGTCTAATCCCTTGTGGGGTACTATCTGAGCTTTGAACCTGTGTAAAGGCTGGGCTTATATATCAAAGTTTATGGGGTAGGAGATGAAAATTCAGAAACTAAGAGGAGTCTGGAGATAAAAAAAATTAAATAAATAAATAGAAAAAGGAATATATTACCACTAGGATATACGCTACATTTATACCCCAGCTTCTGATCTCAAGGGATTTCAAATGGTTTACTTTAATTTGATCCCAGAGGTCAGATACTGATCTGTGATCGGGGCTTAGGTGGTTTCGTTTTAGTCCTTATCTTGTCCTGTCCAAACTTGTCTGCGAACCGCCCCACAATTCAGCTCAGTTGGTAGCCTCTGCTCAAAAGAGGTCAGAACTGAGCGAGCAAGGGGAATGCACATCAGAATTGAGAGCATTCATTAGCAAAACTCCCTGAGCGAGTTTACACGGCACTTGCCCCCACTGTTCCTGGCTCAAATTGTTATTGTTAGTACCTTATCAACACAAAATTGACTCTCAGATTTTCTTAAAAAATAGGATAATCTAAACAAGAATTCAGTTGAAATCATGAGGCCAAGCAAAAGACTCCCTGGCACACCTAGCAACTGCTTTATTTACATTTGTTCTGGAAGCTGTTTCTAAACTGGATGCTTCCCAGGTAACTATACAGTTAAACCACAGGTCACCCCGAGTGCCTCCTTATTTTCCATGATGATCTTATCAGATCTTCAGAACTCGCTGTGCTTTCCTTCAGTGTTTACTGTTTACATACATCTCAGGGAGGGGTTTAGTTGGTATTCTAGCAGGATCTGAGGGAATAGAACATGCTTTATCTGTTGCTGACAAATAGCAGAAACATTAATTAGGCTTGTCTTGAACATGTGTTGAGCAAAAAGTAACAGGATTAAAAGTATTCCAAACAGTCATCAAACTAGGGTAAGTTTAAATGACCTATCATTCTAAAATTACATATTAGGTGGAAATATCAACAAAATTGCCAAAAAGTCTTCCCCTAAGAAAACAAAGGGGAAAGGTGTGTATTAACAAAATTATTAGTTCATCTTTCCAAAAAGCTTAAGTAAGGATTATATTGTTCAATACCAATACTTCCTTCTAGATACAAATTTTTGTTACAATATCACAAAATTGAAGGAAAAAGTTTTACTTTGGGGTTTAAGGTTAGGTACCTATGTAAGCCTATATTTAGATATCTAAATGAAAAAAGTCTGATTTTTCATAAATGCTAAATATCTGCAACTCCAGTGATTTCAATGGTGGTTGAGAACGCTCAGCATGTTTTCAAGTCAAGTCATTTATTTATATGTACATCTTGTAGGCACCCAAGTTTGAACATTCTGGCCATAATCATTCCGTTGTCAGAATGTCCCATTTTGTTAGCAGTGCAGTATGTCTGTGCATCCTTGCTATGTGGATCACTTGGGACTTGAATGGGTAGGGGCAATTGATCTGGATCACCCTCCTCTCATGCCCAGCTGTAAACTTTGAACCCTCTGGAATGATAGTGGCAAAATCAAGATCAGAGTGGCTGATGATTTTCACCAAAACTCCACTGTCATGCCTGCCTTTTCTGGTACTCACTCAATCTAATGAAATTCACTTAAAGCTGGCACCTAACACCTGAGAAATGACCACAATCCATACAGCTTTTGTAGTCTGGCACAAAGTTTTGAGCATGTCTAAGATGACACACGCCCTATTCTGCACTCTTATTTATATAGGCCCCCTCATCACCCAACTACTCAACAATATGAAAAACTAGGTGTGAAAATTCTACACAAGGTGTAATTCATTACAAAACATGGTCCTAATATCCTCATGTCACACATCAGTAGATATCTGGGAATCTGGCAAATCTACAAGGGAGAAAACTAACTGTAGCACTTAGAGTGCCTGTCTTTCACCTACTAAATGCCAGCAATTGCCTGTGTCACTGGAGCATGGAAAGATCCTGTGTTCTATCAGTTCTTAGTAGATAAATAATCTGGACCAATGGAGAAATCTAAGACTATACAAAGTAAAATATCCTGATCATGAATGAGTGCATATATTCAACCAGATCAGAAGTATATTTATACATTTTAAACATATAGAAATTCCACTGTATTCCCAGCAAGGGCATGAGGCCTGCATGGATGCATGCAATACATATAATGTTGATGATAAATACCAGACTGAGGCAGACAGTGAAAATATTTAGCATGTTCTCTGTAACTTTTGAAAGTGCATAAAATCTGGCAGCTGGGTAAAACCCCTTGACATCCATCATGTCTATCAGTTGTAAATTTCCTTTCTCCATGATTTCAACAAATCATGCACAATTTAAGGTAGGGCCTAATCCCTGCAGTCCTGAACAGCTACCATTTCCATTTCAGTGAATGCAAAGGGTGTTCAGTATCTCTCAAACTTAAGTGCTTCAAGCCAGGTTGAAAAAGGGATGTGTGCCTGCACAAAGTTATACTTATTAACTACAGCAGTTTAAAATTGGACCTGTAGTTTAAACCACTATATGTTCAGGAGTAAATCAGGGGTAAAATTTTCAAACGTGTCCAAGGCCCAGATTTCTAAAGGTACTTAGGACCTGCTCTGATCATCACTCCATGGCCTAAACTGATATACACAGATAATGCCCATTTGGAAAAGTGACATGGGCTGAGATCACAAATGTAGTCAGGTGCCTAAGTTCCAATGAAATTTAGGTGCCCTAAATTCCTTTGAAGATCTGGACTTTAGGTGTTTGGGGCTAGATCCACAAAGGTACTTGTGCACTTGTTTCTTTAGGTGCCTACCTCCAACATCATGCAGAAAGGTCCTCTCATGGATCAGTAATCAATTAAATAACGGAAAAAATGGTAGCAATAAATGATCAGTTTTCAGATTGGAGAGAAGTAAATAGTGATCCCTCTAGGAGATGTACTGGGACCAGTGCTGTTCAACAGATTCATAAATGGTCTGGAGAAAGGGTAAAAAGTGAGGTGGCAAAATTTGCAGACAATACAAAATTACTCAAGATAATTAAGTTCAAAGCAGGATGAGAAGAGTTATGATGGGATCTAGTGACTTGGCAACAAAATGGCAAATGTAATTCAAATCAAAACAAATAAAAGTAAGTAATTCTTCCTACAATGCACAACCTTTGGAACTCACCATCAGGAGATGTTGTAAAAGCCAAATTTATAAAGAACTAGATAAATTCATAGAGGCTAAGTCCATCAGTGGCTATTAACCAAGTTGGGCAAGGATGCCACCCATGCTCTGAATGTCTCTAGCCTCTGGTTGCCAGAAGCTGTCAGTCTATGACAGAGGTTGAATGAGCCAGTGATTGCTACTTCTGTTCACTCCCTCTGAAGCACCTAGCATTGGTCACTATTAAGATAGGATCCTGAGCTAAATGACCTCTACTCTGACCCACTATGACTGTTCTTATATTCTTATTAAAGGGCCACTGACTTTCTCATAATCTCTGCTCTGCTGCTACCCAATCTTATAGGTACCTACATTTATGCTAGCGGGCATGCACAAAGCTGCTGAAGTCCTGACACCACTCCATAGTTAAACTTTTCCTAGACCTTCCTCATACCCAAATCCTGGGGGATTCTCAAATTAGGCATTCTTCTCCTAGCTCACCCATGAGGCCCAATCCAGTAACCGTGCTCAGAATATATCTAACTCACACAAATGCCAGCTGGAAAGGGAGGAGGGGGGGAGTTTGTCTCAGAAAACCTAGTAGCTAGTACACTCACCTGGAATAAGATCCCATTTCAAAATTATTGATTTGGAGCAGGATCTTGAATCTGACTCTCTCACATCTCAGGTGAGTGTACCTGCTACAAAGCTATGAAGTCAATCTCTCTGGCCTATGAACTACTTAATTATTACACAAAGTGGAACAGCTTCAACAGGGGAGTCTGAGACCCAATCCAAAATACCTTACAGCTGGGGCCACTCAACCTTTTGCATAGTAAACACAACCATACTCCTCTTCCTCTTGTTTTGACTTTGTATTTTGAAACTTGCTTCCTTTTCTTTCTTGTTTCCCAGGCTGCATTTTTGACATAGAAGTTCGCACTGGAAAGGATCACCAGTTTAAACCGCTAGGGACTCTGGGAGGCCATCCCAATGCAGGTCGCAGTGTAGGACAATGTGAAGATTCCCCATGTAGTTTAATAAAATGCAAAAATGGAGGAATATGCATGGAAAGTGGCTCTACCATTTAGTGAGTATAATGTTATTTCAGTGTAATAAACCATGAAAGTACATTAAGCACTATATTTGAATGTTTGTAGAGTGAATGTGTTTGTTTAGTGTCTTGAAAACAAAAATGGAGATCCATGTTACTTATAAGGAAAAATATATATGTTGGAGGACACTGGCTTAGGGCCTAGTTAAGATACACAGAGCATGTCAATATTTTTAATTCTAGAGTACTAAAATAATAAATATTGTTTGTGTTGCCTGGTACTCTCTAAAGTGCTCAGCATTGTCTAACTCTGCTCTGGTAAATATTAATGAAAGTTTTAACATTCACTTTAAATGGACCAGTGGTAGACTAACCCTGGGTAATTTTGAAAATTCTAGTTATTAGTTTTCAGATGACATAGCCAAACATGTATTAGGCACTTCATAAAAACAAGTAAAGATGTATTGTTGTCTCCAAGAGAATATACTCTAAATAGAATATGCCTGTTACAGCCCTGGCTGAGGGTCACTAGGCTGTTATAACTAGACCCAACCATTGGACTTTCCATCATGGTTTCACACCACTTGGATCCAAGCAGTGTCCAAAAGTTTTTGGCTTTTAGGGCACACTCTCAGGACATAAACTCCATGTCTGGCATTCCTGTTTGGGATATGAGAGCCCACAATCCACCTGCCCTTGACCCTGAGACCAGTGTGCATTCTTTCGGAGTCCATAGCTGTAGGCATTCTACATTATAGTTTTTTAACTCTCTGGGGACTCAGTGCAATTAAAGTAAGAAGCATAGGCATCATAAAGGAACAACTTAAACACACGTTACTCATAGATACCACAAGAGTTATAGAACCTGACAAAAGAACAAACTTGTGAACACAATACGCCTTAGTATAATCTCACCCCCTTTTTGTGAGTCTCTAAGTTTGATACAAGACCTTAAGGGAGGCCACATCCTCCCGTGTCCACTCCTCCTGCTGAGTCTTGTTGTTCTAGTGATTAAATGGCTCCTCTTGCTCAGCAAGCATGTAACTTTTAAAAGTAGTTTGTGACTTTCCTTCTACTGAAATATTCAAGGCTGCGATGCCATATGGGACTGCTGACAGAGTCATTAAAAATCAGTGGCTCTGGCTGTACAGGATAGAGTTATTCAGTGTTGATGATTCTTTGATGGCCCTGTTTCAGTTCCCCAAACATAGCCTGTTTCTATTATAAAATAGACATTCTAATCCACACGGAAGGTTACAATCATAATCACTATATAATAAAGATTATATAGTATCATATGTTAATACAGACATATTCCCCAAACTATTACAATGATACATCAGGTAAAGATAATAAACAGCTGAAAAAAAACAAACCTCAAAAAACTGTAACGGACAATGTGGGCAACAACTGTATCATCAATAACACAGATGCACACCAGGGTGGTTTTGTTAATTACGGGGTTGGGGTTTACTTTTTCTTTTTCTTCCACCCCAGTCTTAAAGGCAAGGTGGTAGAAGTGAGATTTTAGGAAAATTTTAAAGAGGTAAGGGAGGATAGGGAAGATGGCATCTTGGCATATTTTCTGATCTGTCATAGACTTCCTACATAGCCTAGGCAAGACAGTTGTTTCTCAGCCTATAAAATGGGGATAATAGTTATTCCCCACCTCACAGGGCTTTTATATTTAATACAAATAATACATTTTGAGAAGAATTTAGATACTATATTAATGAGGGTCATGTAAGTACCTATGATAGATTAACAGTCTATCTGTAGAATATTTTGTGATTGCCTATCCACTCATGTTATAAAATGCTTAGGGGGAGCTGTTTTGTGTGGACATGGGTCACCTTTTAGGATTCACTATTGCTGCTCTGGGTCAGCACCCATTGCAATGAACCTGGATTTTCCAACAGTTTATAACTCAGCTGTAAAACTTTTGCTCCTGAGAAAGCTTGGCTTTAAAAATATTTACTGGTAGAAGAGGATTAATTTTTACTCCCAAATGGATGCTTTGGTAGATACTCAATATAATTTTCAACAAGGATGTACTGGTTTAAATCACTTAAGACAACAGGACATGGAAAAAGGGCTACATACATTTTACACTCCAAACTCTGTGTGGGGGCACTGAGTATGTAAAATGTAGCCATGCAGATCCAGAAAATCAAACAATGTAGTCAGTGGGGAAAGGGTTGCACACCTGCCAAAGCCTGTGCTGATGTTTTATCCCTGTAATCCTGCAGAGCAGCAGTTTATTTGTGATTTGGTGCTAGTTGCTGAGCCATAGTGCATCTCTGTTTTGAATGTCTCGTCCATACCAGCACAGTGTAGGATCTTGTCCGATCTCTCTAGAGCTACAAAATCCTCTTCACCTACATTTTGCTCTTTCTGAAGAGCAAAGCCTCAAAGTCATTGTAAAGCTCAATTTTCACTTATAGCAGCATATTTGAAAAGAGGTCAGTTGCCAGCCAGAAAGACACAAGTGGCCAAATAAGTGGGCTGAAGCCCAGAATCACTGGCAGCATCCTCCAAGTTGCCCACCTGCAACCTCTTTGCTCAGCAGCTCAGTTCTGAGTCACATACCCCTGCAATATCCCTGCGGGGCACAGAGTCTCTGGCAAGCGTGTGCATGTGTGTGTAGGGGGGCAGCAATTGAGGAACATTTGGAGAGAGAAAGTTGAGGTGCTGTTGGGAGGGGTACCAGTATTGGAGAGTTCGATACTATGGGGATTTAATATACATTTTAACATTTTTAACAATATTTTTAACTCCAGCTTAGTTTTTGTTTTATACTGGTGCTACAGTGGATTTTCACTTGTCATGGTGTAAACTGAAATGGAATAAATGTGCCCACTGATGTTAATGTCACTCAATCACTGTCCAACCTTCAACAGTTTTAAACAAGGTTGGGGTTTGATACACAAAGACCTCAGCCTGTTTAGTACCATGGCAAACTCATTAGAAAATCCTTTGATTAAAGACAGAAAAAAACAGTTAAAGCATTTCTGATGTAAATCCAACCCATCTGCATCAATGGGTGGGGACACTGATGGGGGCCTAAAGAAGGAAGACACTTGCCAAGGGACAATAGAGAGCTCCTCTCTCTGGGAGTCTTTGGCACCCATTGGCCAGCTGGGGCAGAAGAGAGTTGATTGGTCAGCATTCCCCTGCTCCCAAGGGTTAGCACAATGCAAGAATAATAGGGAGTCTCTCTTGGCTCCATTCCAGCAGCTCGCCTGAAGCAGGCATTGCAACCCAGCATGAGAGATGCTGCTGGTCTAACTAATCACCTGTTATTGGGGTCTGGAAGAAATTTTTTCTCCGTGGGCTAGTTGACAGAGGACCATGCAATTTCTATGCCTTCCTCACAGCACATTCAAGCCACAAATGGGTTAAGCAGGAACACGCTTAGTACCAACTGAGGTACTGGGGAGGGATTGTTTATTCATTGCAACTTGCAGATAGTTTCTAGTGTGGTTAAGAGCATGATAGATTAAAATCCAGAGGTAGAAGACTTGCGGCTTTAGTGTTGGGCTTTGGCTGCATGTGATAGTGGGCAAGGTCTTCTCCCCTTTGTGGGCTGCAGTCCCCATTTGGCTGCTCCCGCTCTCCTGGGGAAGGGAGAGAGGGGAATATGCTATGACTCAAAAAATGCTGAGTCCTGGACATAGGCTGAGGAGATCCTACCCCATGTTCTGAGTTATGGCTCTATTGCCTTAGTGCTGCATATACAGTAATTCTTCCTTATACCTTCCTTACCTGACATTGCTTATTTGGTATTAAAGTTAGTAACTACTCTCCATTTGGGGAAAAGAGAAGTTAGCTGAGACAAGCTTGAGATGTTATTGCTGGCATTGGGACAGTGTGATGCCATTTCTTGGAAAACAAAACAAGGCCATAAAGAAAAGAGAAAAGAAATGTAGCTTCTGACTCTGGTGTTGATTTTCTGGTCTCACTGCTGGAAAAACACAGGCACAGCTACTCTAAGACATGAGAAACTTGTACCAGCCTCAGATTGTTTAGGGCAGTGGTTCTCAACCTTTTTTATGCCAGGGACCGGCAAACCAATTCACAAACCTTTGGCAGACGGGTAACATTGTATTTGCATATTCACTATACTCATAATGAATATGCAAATAAAAGGTTACTGGTCTACCAAAAGCTCTGGCCCCCAGAGCCGCTGCAAAGAGCTGGTTTCAGGTCCCCCATCCTCCCAACCCCTTAAAGCCCCCACCACCAGACCACCTCATGGCAGCCTCCTGTTTTGGGCCCCGCAATCCTGCAGCCCCAATCCCCTGCAACAGTCACTCCTCAATGTGGCCACGGCCCTGGTGGCAGTCAGAGCAGCTGCGGCTCCAGCTCTGGCCCCATTCCCGGGAACAGCTGGGGCTGGACGGCTGTACTAAAAATAGCACCGTGGCCCCGGCTCCAATCCAGGTACACGGGGCCACCCCATGTGCCAGGACTGGAAGCAGGGTTGTGGTGCTATTTTTAGTATCTCAGCCCAGGCTCCTGCTTCAGCAGCTGCCATGTGGGTCACAGGGGGCTGCCCAGCTGCTCCTGGGCGGGAAAGGACAGGGGAATCCACAGCTGCATGACTCTGAGGGGGTGGGGGTAGGGGAACCCTGACCTTAGTCCTGGCCCCCAGAGGCCCCGCAGCCTGACAGCCAGACCACGAACAGGTGGTTGGGAACCACTGGTTCAGGGTATTGCTTTTAGCTGCTTGTTTTCTTGTCACAAGCTTACATCATATAGCAAAATATGCAGTCTCACCCAGCCAAGCCAAACTCTTATTAAACAGATGGTGAGAGAGCAGAAGGTCAAACTAGATGATCCTGGAAGTCCCTCCTAGCCTTAAAATCTATGAAGGGGACAGGGAAGGAGGAAAAGGGAAGAAAAAGCACACACTGTGCGGGAGGGTATGTGATATTTGGGATCCATTAGATGCTGGTGAAAGCATCTCTATCCCTCTCTCTGGCACCTCTGCTCAAGACATCTTTCACGTTTGGGATGGAGGTCATCTGGGAGGGCTAAAAAGATGGTGTGGGGGCAGGGATGGCAGCCATGATAGTGAAGCTTGCTTCTGTAGGCAATTTTTCTACCAAAATTAATGTTCTTTAACGACCCAAAAAGAAGTGATAGGTAAAATAGTCCACCCCTATTATTTTTGGCACTAATTAGGTTAATTTCCAGCACCTCAATACTTGTTCAATGATTTCAGATACCATCCTTTCCTTGTCTACCAAATATGATCATAATATAAGCCTAGGGTTATATCAGAAGGCCTTTTTGTTTGGATGAATTCAGTCTCTCTTTTGCACCTTTGCCCATCAACAGTTGTTATAGTTAACTGACATATAAAAATAATGAGTGGCACCTTAGAGACTAATAAAAATATATAGGATCGTGAGCTTCTGCATATGAATTATGAATTCCACTCACTTTTCACATGTGACTTCATCATTAGGGTAAGTGTGTAGGGCCAGTTATCACAACAGGCCCTACATATCTGTCTCTTATGTGTATTTATACACATACGTGTCTCTTCTTAGTGTTACTTCCATTGTTTCCTAAACAACTGCCCTCCCTGAATCCACCTTGACCACAGAAAATGTAGCACCTTACCAAAGTGGCAGCTTTACAGCTCTTGTGTGATCCTTGCCAGGGTACAATATCTGACAGTACCAGCTTACACAGGCTCTGGAGATACTTCTCTCTCTTAAAATCACCTGTGGTCCTCTGAAGAGGGGGTCCTTTGGGAAATTTGGTTTCTGTTCAAATATTTTGAGTCTCCTGAAAATGATTTCCCTCTGGAGATTGTTTTGTTGTTGCTGGTTTGAGTTATTTCTGCACTTTGCCCACACCTCCACATGGGAAGAATGTGCAGTGCAGTTAAATTGGAGATTCAGTTGCTATGGGGATGGTGCTTCAGATTTAAGTAGCAGCAGAAATGGACAGCATTTTCTGTGATCTTTTAGTTAAATTTTACATTCCCGTCAGCACGAAGGCAGATCCCTATGCTTTAAGTAAATAGAGACCCACGATTTGAAAAATGACATTTTTTATTTTTAAGGCAGTGTCATACCTGTCCATGTTCTATTTCCAGCACATTAGCAGTCCAAAGTCACATATGCTAGAAAATCATAAATTTGAATAGTCTATGGTGCCTTGCATGATTCTTGCTGAAATAGGGAACAAAGTATGTTTTTACCTAAGACAAGGGACTTTATGCCCCTCTTAAAATGAGGAATTTGGATTTTGGTAATTAGAAAGAGCCCTTTTGGATCTGATTCCAGGAGTGGAGCCTCTTCATTTATAGGTGGAAAAGCAAAATAGAATGCCTACATTTCATTATTATGATTGGAACTGGTAGAAGGTTTCTCTTTTATTCAGTATGTTTAATAGTTCTCCAGATTAAAGGCAACAACTAGTCCTTACTTGCCTTATGTGATGTCCATTCATTTTAACAACCATAGTGCACGCAGCCAGCGAAGTACAAGATTGATATACCTCTGAACTGGTTTAGATGAGTCTATTTCACCACTTATTTCTTCTGATCAGTAAAGATCAGTTACGTAGATGACAATGGGACTTCTGTTTCAGGCATTACACCTACTTGCCTTTTTTGTAGTGTTTCTTACTCTAACTCTGCTCTTTGGTAACATTCCAGAAGCTACCATTTGAGTAAAATCAATCTGCATTTTTCTTACACAATGAAAAATAAAAAGAAGCCACATGCTTTGCTGAGGTAATGATTTCAGAAGCCATTATTTTCTCTTTAAGTGTCAGTTCTGTAGCCCTTCAGAATGTTATTTGTTTACAAGTGGTGATGCTTTCCTTTAGGATGCATTTCTCTCTCCCTGCTTCATCTTTGGTTGACTATCTTCCCTCAGTGTTCTAGGTCAGCATTCCCTCAACATGAACTCACTTTGACTAAAAGATCAGTTTCTGAACTCAATATCTTTCAAATCCATTAAACTGAGAGCCATGTTTTTGTTTGCTCTTTGAATCTATAATGTTTAAACTACCTTTTCCCTTTATGCTGCTTTTTCTGGGGGTTGCAGTGGCAGCATGGAGAGTAGGGAGAACCAGACCTCTTCTTATGCCACAACAGGTTCCAACTCCTCATCAGGGAATCCCCAGTGCTCCTAGGCCAATGTGTCTGATTCAGCCTCATGTCCTCCTCCCAGTGCAACATACCAGTAGAGTTCCAAAGAAAGCCTCCCAGAAGCATCTTTATCAGGTGTCGGAATCACTTCAGCTGGGTCCTATCAATCTAGAGGCATAGCAGCTCTACTTTGAGGCTCTCCTGAATAGCTGAGCTGTTCACCTTGACACAAAGAGTAAGCCCAACCATCCAGTAGAGAAACCTCATTTCCACTGCTTGTAATTGTGATCTAGTCTGGTAGAGAAAAAGCTGTGAGATTTACCTTAATCTCGTTCTGAAAATAGGGTAGTACTGACTAAATCAGTTCAGCTGTGACCTTTTGTAGGCTAATAACTTTATTGCAATATGCATACTCCATTTGGGTTGACCCTTACCCCACAATTGTCCTAGTAATTTCATATCACAATATGGTTGGGGTTTTTTTGCACTTCTGTGATACTGTGTAATCTGTCTGAGCCATAGATTGTTTCCAAGTTCCAAAATGCATACATCATAAAGGAGGCTCTCGGGAAGGGGGGCGCAGGTTATAGAACCCAAATTAGTGCAGATTGCAGTTTGTGTCCTGGCCTAACACAGATGATGTATGCCTACTATTCAAAAAGTAATGTACAAAGCTGCTTACTAATAAATCATACATACTTCTTGACATCTTTCTAAATTCCCTTCACAAATTTATGATAAATATTTAAGCACCTCTTACCCTAAAGAGAAGAAATCTGCAGTCAGATGGAATCAATGTATGAATCATTCTGACTGAGTAAAGCCCTGATCTCATGACTTCTAATGTTTAAACAGTGACTCATTTCACCTGTTGCACTTTGAGTAAATATAAGATCATCCCTGGGGTATCTGTTTGTCTGTGATTAACTATGACTTGTTTTCTTTGATTCGCATTCCTATCTAACAAGACCTATTTTCAAGGCTGCTCTGCGTTTAAAGCAAGAAGATGTGGTCAATGGAAGAAGCTTTTCTAAGAAATTCAGAATAAGCCATAAGGCACAAGGGACAATATTACATCTTGTAGTTTACTGCCATGTAGGTGCCAGAAAAGGCAGAATGTTTGCACAAGATTCTATGATGTAACATGCAGACTTGATATGAAATTAATAGAAGTATTTTAGAAGATACTGAATAGATTAGGTACTTTAGCTATGGGCCCCAATTTGGCAGTGCGGTACAGAAGCCCCAGACCTCTTCAAATAGGACTTGTGCTGCCTACTTCAAGGCTGAACTTGGTCCCTGGTATGGTCCCTTATACGTCAAGCTACTTCATGTGGATATTTACACTATGTTTTAAGAGTGCTGTCAGGTAGGTAATAGAGCTAGGTGAACTGCTTCAGAAAAGTATGTCATCTTGAAATATGAACCAAAGTGCAAATGTAACAAAACTTGAACCTTTCGGAGACTTCTAGGATCCCTCAGTCCCAAGTGATCTTTTGTTTCATTCCTTTGGGGGTAGTGTGGTTGAGAACTCTTTTCTCCTTCTAATGGGTCCTGTCTCTCTCTGTCTGCCCTGTGCAGCACCTCTCTTAGAAGGAAGGCCCTCTGCAAAAGTTCAGAGTTGCCCATTGGGCCGCAAAGGACATTTGCAAAGTTTCAACTCCATGGGAAAGAATCTACAAAGAGAGAGACTTTCTGCACTCCAGAATATGCTATCACAAAATTAGAGAGTTATGGAGAATGGGTCCACAAAGTTTCCCTCCTTCCCCCAAAACATATAGAAGTAGAATGGGAAGCGACTGTTTAGGAAGGAGTACTGCAGAAGTGGATCTAGGGACCGTAGTGGACCACAAGCTAACTATGAGCCAACAGTGTGGTGCTGTTGCAAAAAAAGCAAACATGATTCTGGGATGCACTAACATGATTCTGAGTGCACTAACACGAGATGTCATTCTTCCGCTCTATTCTGCGCTGATTAGGCCTCAATTTGAGCATTGTGTCCAGTTCTGGGCACCACATTTCAAGAAAGATGTGGAAAAATTGGAGAAGGTCCAGAGAAGATCAACAAGAATGATTAAAAGTCTAGAGAACATGACCTATGAAGGAAGATTGAAAGAATTGGGCTTGTTTAGTTTGGAAAGGAGAAGACTCAGAGGGGACATGATAGTGGTCTTCAGGTATCTAAAAGGGTGTCACAAGGAGGAGGGAGAAAAATTGTTCTCCTTGACCTCTGCTGATAGGACAAGAAACAATGGGCTTAAACTACAGCAAGGGAGGTTTAGGTTGGACATTAGGAAAAACTTCCTAACTGTCAGGGTGGTTAAACACTGGAATAAATTGCCTAGGGAGGTTGTGGAATCTCCATCTCTGGAGGTATTTCAGAGCAGGTTAGATAGATATCTATCAGGGATGGTCTAGATAGTATTGGGTCCTGCCGTGAAGGCAGAGGACTGGACTTGATGACCTCTCAAGGCCCCTTCCAGTTCTAGTGTTTTATGATTCTATGGAGGAGTGCACTAACCTGCACCATTGGCCTAATCCGTAGAGAAAGAGAAATGAGGAGCAATGGTCTGAGAAATCCAGGCAGTAATGAAGTAGCAAGCCCTCTCCATTTCCCTCTCTGCACCCTAGAAAACAAAACAAGAACAAGATGTAGATCAAAGCCTAGGTCTGCAGGATGATGGGGAGCTAAGTGGTGAGAGGAGTTGGTGTGATACCGATTGTGCAGGGAGACTGGGCACGAGCAATGGTTCAGATAAAGTAGTTAAGCATCAGTCACTGAAACTGAATTATCTTCAAAGGTCTGGTAATTACTCATCAGGAGAGAGAGACTGTTCCCAAACACTTTTTCACTTGCCTTCCTAAAGTATGGCCAATTTTTAATCTGGTTCCAGAGCCAAACTGTGATTTGACCTCTCTCTGGTATAGGAGCGGGCAATAAAATGGCAGCAGCTCATACTAGAACAGAGGTTGGCAAATACCAGCCCTGGTGGGCTGCCACTGCTATATTTACCTGCACCTCCTTGCAGCTCCCGTTGTCCCTATATCATGGCTCCTGGTCAATGGGAGCTGCAAGAAGCGGCGCAGACCAGGACACTGCTTCCTGCAGCTCCCATTGGCTGGGAACAGTGATCCGCGGTCAACAGGAGCTGCAGGTAAATATAGTGGCAGCCCACCAGGGCTGGTGTTTGTCAACCTGTTCTAGTATGAGCTTGAACCAGAATCCCAAATCCACACAACTCTGAACTTTGGGAAAGACTGGGATTCAAATCTAAAATCAAATTGCTAAGCTAAGGCACACATTTTATATTATTTTTGATATAGGGTCACATATGTTCATGTCACTGACATGTATAGAAGAAGGAAGCTGATTAAATTCAGCCCCACATGCCTGTAGATTTAATCCCATTTAAATGTAGAGCTAGTATTTTATTTTTATGTTGCAAGAAAATGTTCTGAGATATGAGTGTCAAAAAATATTATAGTGTGAAGCGAGGTGGGGAAGAGAAAAAAATCCCTTTTATGAGTCCCAGAAAGTGCAGCCACAGCTTTCAGCTTTTTCAGTTCACCATAGCACAAGAAACAGCATTTCTATCTGCCACTTAAGAAGCTAAATTGCTTTCTCTCCTTAATGGTTTCTATGCATCAAAGCATAATGGTTAATACAGAGAGAGAAAATACTTTAATGTTAAACTGAGATGGATTGAGGAGCTTTTGTTACTCTCAAGTCCTGTCCTCTTTTCCCCTTAATTTTAAGTAGCTGTTTATCACTGTGAAAAGGTTGAAGGCAGTGGTTTGCTTACCTGTTGTCCTTTGTCCTGAAGGTTTAAAGAAACAATAATAGCAGTGCTGTGCCATGTTCACAAACTGTCTAGGAAATGAATTATAGTTACAGATCATTCCTGTGATAAGGATATAGCTCTTGCCACAGTTTCAAAGACTCCTAGATGTCGTTTTCCCAGAAACTGTGAGCTGATTGGTGGAGACAATGTAGCTCAGTGAGTCTGAACAAATGTCCAAAAGGGACAAAAACAAAAGCCTGGGAAAAGAACCAGTCAGAATCTATGTTCTATACTTGGCCTTGAATTCTACAGGCAACCAATAAAGTACTTCCATTTAGAAAAGCAACTGACATGTCATATCTGGGACAAAATGGACCATGAAGAAGAGCTCTGTGTACAATGCTTAATTTGAAATGAAAGAGGAACAGGGCACAAGTGAGGCAGCTGCTAGTGGGGGACTCAGCTCTGAAGGGCAGCTGCTGTGCAGAAGTGAAGGTGGCATGCTATGGGATTGCCATCCTTACTTCTGCGTTGCTATTGGCAGCGACGCTGCCTTCAGAGCTAGGTGAGCACAGTGTGGGGCCTGCTGTGGCTATGAACTGCCAAGTCAAGAGATGCCAGGGCTCACCACAAATTAAGCACTGTCTGTGTATGTCACAAGTTTGTCTCTCTCACCAATAGAAGCCGTATCAGTAAAAGGTATTATCTCCCACCTGGTCTCTCTAATATCTTGGAACCAATATGAGCTATAACATCCTGTCATAAACCTGCCACTGGATGATATTTAAACCATGTGACGGGGTGATGAAACCCTGCACGACCCCAAGCCAACCCCCGGGGGCAGGCAGCAACCAGCCGACCCTCCCCCCCGCCCAGCAGGAGAAGAAGCGGCGGCGGCCGGAGCTCGCCGCGCTGACGGAGGCTTGACCGGTGTTAGCGCCAGCGCCTCGGGAGAAAACCTGAGGAACACCGGAGCATGCGCCTTAGAGGGCAAGTCGGAAGGGGCCTGCAGGGGCAGGGGAGGCGTGAGCAACCGGAGGGACGCTGGCGCAGGCACCCCAGGAGCCAACCCAAAGAACACTGGCGCATGCATGGTAGGAGGAGGGTCGGGCGAGACCTGCAGGGGAGGGGAGGCGACAGGTATAGTACAGAAGAGGGAGGAAACACTTGGGCAGGAGAGGACGAGAGAAGAGACTGGCGAAGGGTCTCTGGGCCTCGGCTGATGGGGAGATTAGGTGAGCGGGGGTGAGGAAGCAGCCCAGGGTGGGCATAAGAATGACTGCCTGTGGGCTGATGAGTTGCGGCGCTTAGCCCCATCAGCCAGGTGAGGGGAGAGCAGGTATCCCCCTCCCACCTTAGGGCCCTGGGCTGGGGCCTGGAGAGAGGGTGGGCCCGGGCCCCCCTCACACTCTGCTCATGGTAAGCATAAGGCGGCCCCACGATCAGGAGGGACGGGTCGACGGGCAGGAAGGGGAGAGGAGAAGGGGGACTGGACGTTGTTATAGACACCCCTTCACAAACCATTAAAAAGAATTCTGCTTTTGAGGAGAAGGTCCATTTTTAAAACCTCTGTATCAAGTCAAGTATATTCTGGGATTTCACAATCTGTACAACACTCCAACTGATGTTCATATGGACAGCCACCAGAGCAGGATGATTGACATGAGTGATTCCCCAGCTCTAATTAAACACTGAGTGGATAGGGAGAGGCTGTCAGACACTCACCTTTTCTCAGGTTCCCTTAATTTGGACAATTTAATGATGGCAGAGAATAATTACAGCAGCTAGCAACTACACAACTTGTGACAGGCCTCACTCCCCTGCAAATCTCCTACCCTCTCCTCCTTCAGACACTTTCCTGGATCCCACTTCTGCTGAGCCCTTGAGAAGAACTCAACCAGCTCTAGCTGAGTGGTAGCCACAGAGGCTGAACTTACTACTTCTCCCTCACCCCCACTTCATTATTTTCCCTTTCCTCCTTATACATTACACTTACTTTTTATGCCATTTCTCCATTTAGATTATAAGCTTTTTGGGGTAGAGACCTTGCCTTCTTGTGTGTTTTGTATAGCATCTACCAAAAAGAAGATTCAAGACTAACTGGCATGTCTGGATAGTAATAGCACAATGCAAATAATAAAAATTAAAATATCCCATAAATACAAACAGTGACCCAAGCTGTTAGATGAAAACAAATCTGAGGTAAATTCAGGCTAATAGTTTAAAACTAAGCTGCCTAAACACAGAATCCAACGAGACTTGGCCACTTAGACTCACTGAAAACCTCCAACTGAAGGTGTCAGAGTTTGAAAATGTTGACTGCAAATGTTACTGAAATGTTGATTTGTTCGGGTAATAATGGATTGTTTCCACTCTTATGTACTGTAGCTGTGACTGTCCCACCGAATGGAAAGGAGCGTTTTGCACTGAGACAGTATCAGTCTGTGATCCTGAGCATAACCCATCACATCTATGTAGAAAGGGGGCTACCTGTGTGCCACTGCCTGATGGATATGCATGCCACTGCCCTCTAGGAACCACTGGCACCTTCTGTGAACAAGGTATGACAAAGCTAGTCGGTCTTTTCCTTGATTACCCAAGTGTGGTTTTTTTTCTCCAAAGATTGAGTTTTTATTGGCATGTTTTATATAGGAAGCAAATAAAATGATTAATGGAGAGTAATAAAAATAGAATTTTTTTTGGTTTCACAACCCTTCTGGCCAGTGTTCTCTCTAAGATTTTCTGTCCATGAGCGGAGTGAGTTTTGTCTTGTGCACCAATATTGAGGTCATGTGCCCTCACATTCTCTCTCTCTGATAACAATTTTAAATATATTTAAAATTGTTATGTAAGAAAAAATACTAAAACCACAGATAATTAACAAGGTGCATGACCCTGTTCCTGCCCACCCACCCTGAAAACCACCCAGCTTGCTAGCCCCTGTCCCCAAAACACACTGCCCCAATCAGGACCACACACAGGCAGTTGATACCTGTAGAGTCCTGGCTAACTGCTTCCCCCCTCTTCCCCCCCCCCCCGCACACATACCCTGTAGTTGTGCCCAGCTTTGAACCCCCCCCTGCCAAATGCCGCCAGTATATAAGCCAGGGCCATGCTATCTGCCCCCCAAACACAAACAGCCAAGACCTGGGCCTAGGACCCACAGCCCAAGCATCACCTGTGCCCAGCCCCACATCTTGCCTATTGCCCCCCCACACACATTGCCCAGAGACCTGTGTCTGACTCCGCACCTTGCCCTCCTTCCCCCTCCACTGAATTTACCTGTGCCTAGTACCTCCCACTGCCAGACAGCTGGTGCCTTTGCCCCCACCCAGCCAACTTCTGTCCTTGGCCCCTCTGGTATGACCCTGGTACTTGCTTCGCTGCTCTCCTGCCCAAGCTCTCACACAGCTCCTCTGGCCCCGGCTGTCGCAGTAACCTCCTGCTTTGTGGTTCGCGGCTCCTCTGGCCCAGCTGCAGCAGCCTCCCATCACCCAGCTCACAGTTCCTCCAGCCCAGCTGCCACAGCAGCCTCTCACTTCGCAGTTCGTGGCTCCTCTGGCCCCCCAGCTGCTGCAGCAGCCTCCCACTTCACAGATCCTCCAGCCCTGGCTGCCACCACAGCCTTCCGCCACATAGCTTGCGGTTCCTCTGGCCCCGGTCGTGCAGCAGCCTCACACCACATGATTTGCAGCTCCTCCAGCTCCTGGCGCCAGTCACCTGGCTGCGTGGCTCTGCGTAAGAGGTGTGCGGGTTGGAAATTTTTCTGCGCATGCAACCCTGCTTCTAGCTGATCTGCACTCATGCTAATCAATAGCAAAGCTCCAACTGACTCCTGGGGAGTGTTGGGTTGTTGCCTTTATGAACTGTGTTAATCTCATCTGAGGAAGTAGGGTTTGCCCACAAAAGCTCATGATACTATATATATTTGTGTTAGTCTCTAAGGTGCCACAGGACTACTTGTTATTTTTAAATTTACAGACTAACACTGCTACTCCTCAGACTTTTACTCAGAAAAGTGGCACTCCAATGCTTTCCAAGCATCTGAATGTATGAAACAGTATGTGAAATGGTATGATCATAAGACACCCTCATGTGTCTAAGAAGCTCTTTACAGATAATTCATATTAAGAAGAAACTGCTCTTTATTTGATTTTGCATCTTGGTAAAAAATAAATTTTAAAAAATCAATACATGTAAATGGCCAAACAAACAAGAACTAATGTAGGAGCCGCACTTCCTAAGGCTCCATACTCATGCATCCTTTGTAAGGCTGTCAGAAAATGAGTGCACTTTCGGCACTGTGAAATAGCATTATTGTCTACCTGGCTTTACTTCCCCTCATAGCTCCAGGAGTGCTGTACCCGTGGGATCTAATTCTTTGTTCCCATTGATAACAATTTAAACATTCCTATTAATTTCAATGGGCATTGGTTTAAGCCCCAGGATTAGAGTAAGAATAAACAGGCAACCTTTGAGTACATTCATATACCACACAACATTAATAGTTATTAGTTGCCACACTCAGAGGGGATGTCTTTTCTACTGTGCCTCCCCAACTTCACTGATAGGCTTTGTATCTGTCTGCAGCCTTCTGACCCTTCCATAAAAATGTCTCCCTCGGTTTTCCTCAGGCCTCTCTCTAGGACTCCTTTGAAGGGTTTTTGTTTGTTTGTTACAGTACTTATTGAAGCTTACATGAATCCACATAGCAAACTGTGAGCACAGAACTGACTAGTCACACCACTCTCTCTGTGATTTGGGCCCAAAACTGAACTGCACAACTCAGGTGCAAATTTGCAGATTTAAACTCTGCTCACAAATGGGATACCACCTTCTGAAAATTCACCACTAAATCCTTCATCCCCTATAAGAACACGGCTTGCAGCACTGACTGCTGCAGTTGCCTTTCAGGAATCTTTGTATGAACTCTTAAACTTTGAATTTCCATCTCATTAGGGTTTCTAATTGTGATGCCATCTGGATTCAGGACAGCAGAGATAAAGGAAATATGCTTCACACAAAGCAGATAATTTAGCTTGTAATAAGTCCAATGTACCAGGACTCCAAATGGGTTTGCTCTTTTTGCAATGTGCAGTACAGCAGGTACTCATGCCCAAGCCATAGAAAACACCCAAGAGAAACTGTGTTCCTTATAGTTTGTTATTCTCTTAATAAATTCTCATCCAGTAACTGGAAAGCACACAGGAAAGCATCTGTTGTACTGAAAGATTTTCTTTGGCTTTGTAGGATCCAGAATTATTATACTTGGCCAAAACCCTTTGACCTGCATTTCACCTTATTCTGGCAGAGTAATGAGTTTTCATTTTTAATGGATGACAAACTGTTAAAAACCAGCTGTTTATCAAGATTGAATATCTCTTCCTGGGAATGATGGTGTAATGTTGGCTCAGAAAGGAGGAGAGAGAACATATGAAACCTTTCTACCAGGTGAAGCCAGTAGCAGCCAGGGCTGGGTTCAATATTTAGGGGTTCCTTTCCATCAAACAAGTTCAAGTCCTCACCCAGTAACCTGGGAAATTCACACACCACCCCTGGGGCACCTCTGAGAGGCAATGCTTCCCCACTTGGAATCACAGAATCGGAGTATAGAAAGGAAACTTTTATTAAAAGGGTGGGAAGTAACATGGCATTCATTTGGGAAAACACTGCAAACAGGGTTCATAAACATAAACCATGTGTAAAAGTACCACCCTAATTAGGTTGGTCAGTGTCCTTTTCCCCTTAAAATAGGAAATGACTGTCTAGGAAGGAGTACTGCAGAAAGAGAGCTAGGGGTCATAGTGGACCACAAGCTAAATATGAGTTAACAATGTGACACGGTTGCAAAGTAAGGAAACATGATTCTGGGATGCATTAACAGGAGTGTTGCGAGCAAGATACGAAAAGTGTTTCTTCCACTTGACTCTGCACTGATTATGCCTCATTTAGAGCACTGTGTCCAGTTCTGGGCACCACATCTCAGGAAAGATGTGGAGAAATTGGAGAAGGTCCAGAGACGAGCAACAAAAATGATTAAAGGACTAGAAAACATGGCCTATAAGGGAAGACTAAAAGAACTGGGCTTATTTAGTTTAGAAAAGAGAAGACTGAAAGGGGACATGATAGTAGTTTTCAAGTATCCAAAAGGGCATTACAAGGAGGAGGGAGAAAAATTGTTCTCCTTGACCTCTGCTGATAGGACAAGAAGCAATGGGCTTAAATTGCAGTAAGGGAGTTTTAGATTGGACACTGGGAAAAACTTCCCAATTGTCAATGTGGTTAACCACTGGAATAAATTGCCTAGGAAAGCTGTGGAATCTCCATCAGCTATTTAAGAGATATTTAAGAGCATACTAGTCAGATATCTATCAGCGATGGTCTAGATGGTGCTTGGTCTTGACATGAGGGCAGGAGACAGGACTTGATGACCTCTCGAGGTCCCTTCTAGTTTTAGTATTCTATGATTAAAGTTCAAGTTGAGTAATTTAAATGTCCCCCTCACATGCCAAACGTTGTACCCCAAACTCAGCCGTTACCCTTGGTCGTAGCAGACCCAGAATTCACAGGTGCATCTGCAGAGTTCACCTCCGATCCTGGGTGGCGGAAGGTAAAGAGGCATCTTACTCTCTCGGTGGATTGTTTGTTGTCCACTACTCATTGCTCTCTTCTGCTGCCCTGCTGGTTGCTCGGTCATGCCTCTCCCCCGCAGCCCTGCTGGCCGTGCATCGCATCTCTCTGTGGCTGCTCAACTGGCCTCTTGTCACATCTCTCTGCCACTGCCCTGATGGTCATCAGTAAACATCTGCTGCTATCCACTCTTGGCTGTGACTTCTGCCCATTAGTCTCAAGTGATTTCAGCTCCCTGTGAGTTCAACTCTTAGCAGGCAGGGTAGAAGAAACACAGCTGCATCACAATTAATATAAGGCTCTTACTGATGCATATTTAGCTCTCTTCTTTGAGGTGCACTTTTAAACAGGTACAGACAAGCCACACATCACTGATGTATCAGGTTGCCACCCTCTGTTATCTGGTTACTGCCCCTTACCTTGCTAAAAGGGGGCTTATTTACTGTTCTTCATGCTGTCAAGTTACTATGCATTATGCTGTCAACTTTGACCCAGTCCTGAACCTAGGTCAGTATGTACTTTATTTGTGGGGTGGCAGTTTCCAAGATGTTTCTTAGTGAGGCATTCTGCTATAACCCCTCAGGAATGTGCTTGCAGCCTGTGTCTGGTACCTGTACCTGGTACTTTATGCTTGATCTGGCTTATACTCTTTCCTGCCTCCAGTTTCACTGAGCCAAAGTCTTGCACACTAGATTTCAGACCTTCTGTTTTTATGTTACAGGCCTTTATTCAGGCCTGCTGATTTTGTGTTACAGACCCTCAATTTACTACAGCTAGCTCCCCCCAGCACCATCTTCATGGGGGGGCGGGCAGGGGCGCAGTGGGGAAACTGCGCAAGTGGGGACTGAAGCAGTTCCCATTGGCCCCATGCTCCCTGTGGGCCCCCCCTTGCTGCCTCTATACTGCCTGTACTCCCCCTCCCCCCGCAGACAGGGCTACTGCCGCCAAGAAGCCCCTGTTCATGGCCAGTCTTGTCCACCGTGAATAGAGGCTGCTCTGGAACCAGCCCGTTTGCGGCAGCCAGGAATGGCCACGGACAGGGGCTGCTGCTGGAGAAGCCCCTGCCTGCGGCCAGCCCTGGCCACCATGAACAGCAGCCACTCCAGCAGCAGCCACTATTTGCGGTGGTTGGGGTATCCACAACAAACAGTAGCTGCTGGACTCAGTGCGAGCTGGGACCAAGCAGTCCTGGCTTGCGCTGATCACTATGCCTCTGCATTTTAAATTTAGTAAGAACCCATGGCTCTTACTACATTGAAAATGCAGAGCTGTAGCACAGGTAATTCCTGGAGCTGGCATGATCTGGGTCTGCTCAGTGCCAGAGAGCAGAGCAGTCTTGAAAATCAACTATACGATTAGCCTGATAACTGTATTTTAACATCCTTAATCTGTGGTCACCTACTGAGGCAGATCACGTATGTCTCAAGACAAAAGGAGGCTGCTGGTTATAAGACAAAAGGTAGCAGAGGTAGAAAGGACAAGAGATTGGGTGTTATGGAGAGAGGTCATGTGCCAGAGAACAGAGGGAAGAAGTAATATCCTGCCCATGAAATTCTTCAGAGTGATATAGGAAATGAATCAAGAAATGTGTACAGATGAATTTATTTTGTATAGATCAGTGCATTCATCATGCTACCAAGGAAAAGTAATAGTCTTTTAGAATCTTGTGCCAAGTCTGTCTGTATATCTGCTGACTCTTTATGATGTACCTCATAAGAGAAACAGTTAACCTTTGGTGAGATTCTGAGGAAAGAATTGCTGGAGAGGCTAGGGGGAGACAGTACTGGTTTCAAAGTGTAACCAATAGGATTTCAGGAGTCCTCACTGGAAGAGGACTATCAGACAAGAGGTCTGTACCTAGAATATGCATGTACAGAGTGACAAAGCCAGTGCCTAAACTCTGTATAGCCTAAGGAAGCTGAGATGAAGTGGGATTCAGGATTTCCATCCCTCACAGCATGTGGCATTTTACCTGATCTGTGAAAATATTAGTCAAGGTAAATATGATAGTTAAACTGACCCTGACTGAACACACAGATAACATATCCAACAAGCATTAATAAGTGTTTTGACATGAAGAGTATTAAACAAATGTTTATAGTTACCCATTAATTTTGTGAATAAGGAAATTGAGCAAAATGCATTAAAATCAATACATAACTATATGTGAATGTTCTGAAAAGCATTTTGACAAACAAAGGAGCCAGTGATACTTCTAAGAGTAAAAAAATTTTCCCATCTGGAACTGGGACTTGACACTACTTGATTAAATGATAAAGCTTGGGGGTGCAAGGACATAACTGTACAATAATAAATCAGCCACCTTAGAAGTTGTTACAAAACCAGAAAAAGCAGGATCAGCTATGAAAAATGCTCTTATTACTTGGATGGGACAACTCCTGCCAAATTTGACTCTGGCAAACTCTCATTGAGTTCACAGCCTGAATAAGCACTGTGTGTAGATACTGAGCAAAATCCTCAGAAGAATGCATAAAGAAGAAAATCAAAGCATATTTTTAAAAGCAAGAAAAATAAGTCAAATTCCTTTGTTACAGGCTTGAACAAACTATGGTCATCTTCAGTGATGTTGTGCACCCTCAGTCAGGCCCCATCAGAGGGTGGGCCAGGAGGGCCATTTGGCCCTGGCCTCAGGAGACAAAGGGGCCTCAAATTTTGACATTTTTTTTACCAAGTCATTTCCATTTATTATACACCTTGCAGTTATAACAAAGGCAGCAAAAGAAACTGTATATACCTGCAAAAAATGGATTTAAATCATTATGGGGCCTCAGGCCTTCATCAATTTTTCGGTCACATCTGAGTTTTCATCTGCGTGACTAGAGTAGCTGCTATGTTATGAAACACCGTTTACAGTCTTTCCATAGTTTAGAGGTTTTTAAAGTTGTAATTAATTATGTTAGTGTAAAGTGATTTTGCTTGGTCTGAGGGTGAGTTTAACCTTTAAATTATACGTTTAACTCTGTAGAGGAGATTTTTGTATTCATGTTTTTTCTTATGTGCCTTTGTAAACAACAATCATATAAAGCTCAGCTGTAAGCTGCCTCTTCATCCAGTTTTAGATTCAGCTTTCAAGGCTTTTTTGTGATAAACTTTTAATTCTAGTTGTTTAATAAACTTTATATCTAATCTGGCAATCGCCCATGTTCATATTCATAATAACGCACCAGTTATTAGAGGAATTTAATAATGGGAACAAGTTAGCAGATGAAATTTCAAGACTTTGAAATAAGGATCTAAGGGCCATAGTAAATAATACCCCCAAACAGTTAAATAATATTCATTGTGAAGTATATACAATTAAAATTTTGTATAACCAGTAGCCTTTAGCGAATTAATTTATTGTGTTACTTCATTTTAAAAGAACACCATTTTAAAAATGAAGATTTGAAAGTGGTGCAAGAAATGGCAAAAGCAGCAGAGTGAAGCAGCAGTTAAGAGTTTAAAGCCAATAATATCATTTCTCGTAGAAAAGACGCCTTAGCCATTCGACAGTGACCATACTGACCATGACACTTCCCATTCTGATGAAAACTTTGTACCTACAGATGACATTTCAATGCCACTGCCTCAAAATGAGGTCATTAATCAAGACACAGAAATGCCAACAATAGTGATAGATGTAGAATCTATGCTCAGTTTTAGAGATACTGCAGGCAGAAAATGAGCACCCCCGAGATGCTGAGGAGCAAGACCTTATGACTAACACAGGACGCAGTGTAACAACAGTGGCATCAGAACCTGATATTGGACTTCTTGATAAAAACAATGTTGCTCAAGTGCAGTTGTTTCTCAAAGTTAGTTTTCAGATTCCAAGTAATACACTGAGAGATGCTGAGAATCATGCTCTTCCCATTTGTCTGCTGACAAAAATTTTTCCAAAGGGAGAGAGCTACACAAGAGACTGGCTCTGCTGGAGCATGGAAAAGCAGGCACTGTATTGTGTACCCTGTTTCATTTTTAACAGTAATACTTCAAATGCATCAGTACTGTCTGATCCATCCCGTTGGAGCATCAGAAGAGGTTGGAGAGGTTGAAAGACCGAATACCTGCACAGGAAACTTCTTCATCACAAAGATAACTATGTTACATGAAAATCAGCTAGTAGAGCAGCACTAGCTCACAGTACAATTGAAAACTTACCCCTGTGTGAAATAAACACACACACTGAAAACTGGAAAAAACTCCTTGAGCACATATTGAATTTCTTTCTTTTTCTTTCTGAACAGGGATTGGCTTTGTTTGGTTCCAGTCAACGTATCAGTGACACCACAAATAGAAATTTTCTTGGTATACTTGAGCATCATAGCAAGTATGACCCACTTTTATCAGGCTGTGTTACGTGTATTCATGAATCACAGGAGAGCAGAAAATGTATGCAAGTCCATTATCTGTCTACCAGAATACAAAACGAGTTTAATGGGATGTGTGGGACATTTGAGCGAACAACAATTCTTGAAGAGATACAACATGCGAAGTACAGTAAAACTCCAACTGTCCGGCATCCAGTAGTCCAGCACTCCCGATAGTCCGACACCAACTAGAACCCAGAAGTGCTCCAGCCAGCCGGACAATTGGAGCTGCTCAGCGCCGCTTCCCCAAGTCCGCCGCTGCCGCTGTTGAAACTGACGAGGGGCGAACTTGGGGAAGCGGCGGAGCAGAGCAGCTGGGGTGCTGCCGGGTGCCGCCGGGCACCAAGCAGGGGGGTGAGGGGCGGCACTGCGGGACCAACCGGGCAGCACCCCAGCTGCTCTGCTCCACCGCTTCCCCAAGTCCGCCGCTCGTCAGTTTCAGCCGTGGCAGTGGCGGACTTGGGGAAGCGGTGTGGAACAGAGCATCTAGAGGGGAAATACCAATGAAACCCAAGAAAGTAGAGTTTACCTTCAAAAAGGAAAATTGCACAAAAGTGAGGTGGTTAGTTAAATGGATATTAAAAGGACTAATCATGGGAGTGAAATACCTGCAAGCTGCCTGGAAACGTTTTAAATAAAAAAAAGTCTGTAATAGACGCTCAAGCTATATGTCTACAAATAAAAAAAATAATAAAACTTATAAGAGGACCAACAAATCCCCATCATGACTAAACAACTGAGTGAAAGATGGTTAGGGACAACAAGACATCCTATTAAAAATAAAAATCAAATCCTACTGAGGAAAATAGAAAGAAAAAGCCAAGCCAAAAAAGCAACTAGCAAAAGACAAAAAAAATCCAGTTAGAGTACATCTGAAGCAGGGAGTCTTCGAAGGACAATCAAGGTGCTAAAGGAGCTCTCAAAGGCACAAGCCCAGTGTGGAGAAGCTAAATGAATTCTTTGCATTGATCTTCACTGCAGAGGATGAGGGATAAGTCCCAAACCTGTTCAATGCATTTTAAGGGACAAATCTGAGGAATTGTAGCACATTAAAAAGTGTCAGTCATGGTGTTTTTGGAACAAATTGATAAATTATATAGTAATAAATCACCAGAATCGGATAGTATTCACCCAGGAGTTGTGCAAGAAATCAGACTGATTTCAAAACTACTAACTACAGTATGTAATCTATCACATGAATCATTCCCTGTACTAGATAATGGGCAGATAGCTAATGTCATTGATTTTATAAAAGGTTACAGATGCAATCCAGGCAATTACAGGCCAGTAAGACTAATTTCAGTAGCAGGCAAATTGGTTTAAACTATAGTGAAGAATAGAATTATCAGGCAGAGATGACCACAATGTGTTGTAGAGGAGGTTGTTGGGGGGGTTTTTTGGAAGGGGGGGAAGAGGTAAAGGGAAATCATGTCTCATCAGAATGGGAGGTTCCAAAGAGGACGGAGAATGGCTGTTCACACTAGTGATGGACGGTAGAACAAGGAGCAATGGTCTCAAGTTATAGTGGGAGAGGTCTAGGTTGGATATTAGGAAAAACTATTTCACTAGCAGGGTGGTGAAGCACTGGAATGGGTTACCTAGGGAGGTGGTGGAATCTCCATCCCTAGAGGTTTTTAAATCTTGGCTTGACAAAGCCCTGGCTGGGTTGATTTAGTTGGGATTGGTCCTGCCTTGGGCAGGGGGCTGGACTTGATGACCTCCTGAGGTCTCTTCCAGCTCTATGATTCTAAGAAGCACTGATGCTTCTCTGATAAACCTATAGGAGTGTACTTGTCTTGATCTGTTAGCATTCCTCTGGGTACCTCATAGACTTTAAGGTCAGAAAGGACCATTATGATCATCTAGTCTGACCCCCTGCACAATGCAGGCCACAGAATCTCACCCACCCACTCCTTGAATAATCCTCTCACCTAAATCTCAGATATTGAAGTCCTCAAATGGTTTAAAGACCCCAAGATGCAGAGAATCCTCCAGCAAGTGATCCGTGCCCCATGCTACAGAGGAAGGCAAAAAACCTCCAGGGCCTCTGCCAATCTACCCTGGAGGGAAATTCCTTCCCGACCCCAAATATGGCAATCAGCTGAACCCCGAGCATGTGGGCAAGAGTCAGCCAGACACCCAGGAAAAAGTTCTCTATAGTAACTCCTATCATCCCTCCATTGGCCTATTTACCACTGATAGCGAAAGGTCAATTAGTTACTGGCCAAACAGTGTATAATCTAGACATAGTTGAGGAGATTCTTAAAAGAGTGGTGGGAGCTGTACACTCAGACTATATTACCAAGATACCTGGTTGTAGTATCTGATACTTTGTTCTGGGAACAATGGTGTAATATGCAAAAAGACACTGTAGATGGCAGCATGGGAGAACCATTGTATATGGCTTAAAAAATAACACAGCAAATTTAGGGAGCCCTGCAGAGCCACAGATATCCATTTTATATCCACAGATATCCACATCTGCAGATGCGGATGCGGATACCTAAAGATATAAAGTAGATATCTGAAAATTTGCAGATACAAAATTTGGATAAAAAAAATGAGCCATGGTCATCCACATCCGCAGATACTGATACCAATGGATATGATGTGGATGCAGATATCTGCAGGTAACTTTTGCGGCTGTGAATACAAAATTTGTATTTGTGCAGGGTGACACACAAAATCCAGATTTGTTCAGCAACATGCTACCCTTACAGGGAAATCACTGGACTATGTTGTGATCAGTACATGCAGATGCTGTGGTAATCAGATCCCTGTATCCTCAGATATACACAATACTAATTTTGTTCATCCACTGTACAATATCAATGGGCACCTTGGAAGATTACTATTTAACATAATGGGTACTTAAATAGCTTAATCAGGTACTTCTGCAAAATTAATTATAAATAGTCTTAATTTAGTTTCAAGGTAGCATGATGGAAGGATAATGCTATTTTGGAAATCGAAGTAGTACAGCTAATAAGTAGACAGTTTATCTATGTAATAATCCTCAAAGTCTCCAGAGCTACAAACACTGATTGTCTATGTTGCTCATAAGAAAAAGATAGCCAACCTAACAGTATCTTGCACTGCTGTACACCTGACTTAATATGCTCAAATGCTCCCCCTCCACCACGAAAAGGAATTCCCTGATAAACAAATGAAACAGACAACAATCATGAGCTGGACTGGCATGTTTGTCACCTCACATGTGGTTCTAAACTAGCTCAACACTCTCTTATAGTGTTTGTTAACACAGGGGAGCTGACACAGTGCCTGGCCCACGGGCAAGCTGCTGGGAGGCCAGCTCTGGGCTCCTGGAAGGGGCGGGACCTCAGGTAGGTGGGGCAGGAAAGCAAGCTGTCAGTAGTGCCAGGACCACACTACGATGTCATCCTCCTGACCGCCAGCCCTCAGTGCTGCCCAGAGCCCGTTGCTCAGGGCTCCAGCAGTGATGTAAAGAGCCCAAGGCTCTAGCTGCTGTTCAAGTAACAAAGATGGCCAGGAGCCCCAGGCCCTTTTGAATCACCGGGCCCTGGGGCAGTTGCTTTCCCACCCACCCCAATTGGCGGGCCTGTTGCAACCAAAACACTACAAAATTGTGTTAATGTATGAGCATCTAGAGAAAAAAATGGCTAGCCAAAAAAAAGTGCAACTAGCTAGTCTTTTTTCATTGTCCAAGCAGAGTGATATGAACAACAGAACAGACTAACTGGTGAAATTAAAATTTGCCTTTTAAAATCCTTATATTTATTAGAATAAAGGCCTTATTTAACAAAAACACACACCAAATTTCCTTACTTGTATTATTTTATTAGACCAACTTAATCCCTAGTGTGACTACACTGAAGATTTCCCATGATTTTTATTCTAGAAAATGTTTCTTTTTAAGCCACATACTGTACCATTATAAATAAGGGGAGGGGCTTATTGGATGGCACAGTAGTTCCTAAGTCCTGGATCTGCAGACTGGGACTTGAGGAATACAATAATGTGGTGTTGTTGTTCCAATGCATTTCAGTCATTTAAAAATATAACTGCACACATTTATTTAGTTAGTTAATTATTTTGAGACGTAAGTATTGTCTCTCAGTAACTCATGGAATTCTAGTCCACTCAAGCTCTATGATTCACTGGAGATTTTTGAAACCAAGTGGTAGTATGCCCCCCAAAAAAAACCCTCTGCATGGTTGCTATAGCAATCATGCTTTCTAAGGATAAAACACACTTAAGTTTGGTTTACAAAAAAAAGCATCTAAAGATTCAGATTTCTCATCACGACCAGTACATTTATTATTCGCAGTGGAGACACGTGAAAAAAACATACATTTATAAAAAAAGTCAAAGTATAATTTATGGTGCCAAATAGAAAAAAGTGCTGTCATCAGGCTAAATTCATGTTGTGGTTTAATACTGTACATCAATTCCATGGCAGAAAGGAGGCTGGTGAAAGCCAAAACAACTGTAACAGCCTTAATACTGAGGTGACCATGGGTGAGGGAGTGGCGCTGAAATGTAGGCATGTTGATCTAGCAAAGGGGCAGGGAATAATTTTTGCCGTAGGGGGCCACTTCATAAATTTTGGTAGTGGTCGAGGGCTGGCCCCTCTGGAAGGGGCAGGGCCTCAGAGAAAGGGGCTGTTCCCTCTAGGTAGCATGGCCCAACCCTGGTGTGAGAAGGAGACTTCACACGCTCGCCCTAAGCCAATCAGGGTCTGGGGGGAGTGCGCAAAGTTTTTCACCCTCTGCCCCTGCCCTTCCAGGGGCACATGGCGCCTAGCGGAGACCACCAGCTGTTCAAAACAGCTGGCAGTTCCTTCCAAGCACCATGCGCCCCTGGTGGGGGAGGAGACTTTGCGTACTCCCCTGACCCCAGGTCAATCAGGGCCTCAGGCTAGGGGAGTGCACAAAATCATTCGCTACTCAAAATGGCTGGCGGCTCCCTCTAGACACCACACGCCCCTGTTGGGGGTAGGGAGCCACCAGCTGCTTAGAACAGTGAATGGCTTTGCAGCACGGTGGTTGCAGGACAGATCAAATGGCTTGACGGGCCAGATGCGGCCCACAGGCCATATCTTGCCCAACCCTGATCTAGCATCTCTCTCAACGATCTCATCATGGAGAATTAAAGCTGTGCCCAGCCAATCTACACTCAGAAGAATGGTTGTAGCATTATCATGCTGCCTGACTCCTCAGGATGAATGACTCTGAGCCACATGGGTCTCACAGGACTAGGAAAGTAAAATTTACATACCCCCAAACCATAGTTATTAAAGCTGATCTATTACATAACTTATCTCTAGGAGGTGTTTTAAATCTGCAACCACACAACTGATTGAGAAATAACTCAGGTCTTATTAATACCATCCTACCCAACTCATAGCCCTGAAACACACATCATGGACCATGAAATCCAGCCTTCTCCCATGAAATTTGTTTTTTTTTTGGGGGGTACTTTTACCCAATATAATACAGATTTCATGGGGGGGGGGAACTACCATTTCTCAAATTGGGGGTCCTGCCTATAAGGAGATGCCGGGGGGGAGGGTCGCAAAATTATTTGGGGGGGGGTGTCATGGTATTGCCACGCTTAGTTCTGCACAGCATTTAGAACTCAGTGGATGGAAAGCAGTGGCTGTTGGCCGGGTGACCAGCTCTAAAGGCAGCATCCTGTCAGCAGCAGTGCAGAAATAAGAGTGGTAATGCCAAACCATGCCACCTTACTTCTGTGCTCTGCTTTCACAGCTGGGTGGCTGGAGCATGGTGGCTGCTGATTGAGGGCCCAGCTCTGCATTCAGCAGAATAGAAGTGAAGGTGGCAATATCATACCATACCATCCTTCTGCGCTGCTGCAGCTGGCAGTGGCTCTACCTTCAGATCTGGAATCCTGGCCAGCAGATGTCACTCTCCAGGTGATCAGCTCTGAAGGCAGCGCCATCACCACCAGCAGTAAGAGTAACAGTACAGCATAGTCTACAGTAACCTTGCAAACCCTCCCCCACCCCTGACTCCTACAGTTACAACATCATAAAATTTCAGATTTAAATAGCTAAATATCACAAGATTTACCACAAAATGTACCATTTTAAAAATCTTATATCTGTGAAATTGACCCAAATGGACCATGAATACTTATTAACATTGGGCCAAATCTTGAGCTCCTTACTTAATTCTTCCTCAAAACACAGTCACTGTTAAATCAAAGCTGGCTCAAGGAATGACTTAGGGAATGCCTACAGACTTTAGTCAGCCTATGTTAGGTCACCTTACAGGTACCACAGTAATGACTGTGGTCTCTGATTTCCACACAACCCTCCTTCTGTCAGTGGAACGTATCCTCACAGCAGAGCTTCCACCAACTGAAAAGGGGTAGTGTGAAGGGCTGCCAGGGCTCTCAGCTTCCTACTCCCAGCTGGGAGCAGGGGATAGCCACCATGTTTTTTCATCTCCCCATTCCTTGACAAGAGCAAGAGACAGACACCTGGACTTCTCTCCTCCCCAGTCCCACCAGGAGAAGGGAGCATCTACACTGGCTTCTCACTCTCTGGAAGAAAGGGAGGAAGCTGGGAAAGTCTCAGCCCAGCTAAAAGTGGGGACCCAGGAGCAGCTGGGTTCTAGTTGGGCAGCTTTCTTGTTAATTTCATGGCTCCAGCATGGAGTGAACAGCTGATGTAAGTAGTGCTGTACATACACAGACACTGCCACACTAACTATACTGACATAAGTCTTACATCTCTTGCGAAGATGGAGTTATGTTGGTATTGTAGGACACTTACAACAGTGGGAAAGGGCTATACTGCGTACAGTGACATAATTAGGTAGACATAAGCTGTCTTACAGCAACCTACCTGTGTAGCGTATACCAGATCTTAGTAAAGATCTGAAAATTTGGTCCATGACTATTCATTGCTAACAATCTGGGCTTATCGGTTAATCCTGTCAACTACACACACTCTCCCCCTCCCTTGCTGCCTCTGTATCAGAGGCAGCGGGGAGGGCTGGAGGCAAGAGCTGGTGACCATGAGGTGCCGACTTTTAAGCAGGCTTCCCATGAGCACTGGATACCGTGGAGCTGCCTGCCTCCTCCCTCACGCTGCTGCCTCTGACAGAGAGGTAACAGCATGAGGGAGGATGGGGGGGAAGCTGGTACATGTGGGAAGCCATCTTTCAAGCCATCTCCCCCCATGTATCAGTTCATATAGAGCCACCTGTGCCCCCCTTTGCTGCCTCCCACAGAGGCAGTGGGACACCGGGAGGCAGGAGCCGGTGCTGGGGGGAGCTGGCTTAAGAACCCGTTTCCAATGAGCACTGGCTCTGCCTGCATCCCCCTGCCCTGGCTTCTGCCTCTATCAAGGGCTGCTCCATGGATGCCATGGGGAGCTCAGGCTCCCTGCAAACAGGGGCTACTACCACCCTGCACTCCTGCCACTCTATTAGGGCGGCAGGTAGGAGCCAGTCTGCGTGGGGAGCCTCTAATATATAGGCAGCAGCGCAGGATGGCAGGGGGCTCCTGGGGAGTGGGGCCAGCAGCACACTGGCTGTCAGCTCCATCCCCAGGGACTATTGAATAGTGGTGTAACCGCTAAAATTTGATGCGGTTACACAACTATTCAATTACACAGTAACTAACATCCCTATTTCCGACTACTGCACTATTGCGGGTATTGTGTATATCTGCCTTTTATCCCTAACAAAATGAAAACACTGCAGAGGCAAACAAAATCATGAAATCCAATAAACGGCACCTGTTCATGAAGAATGAAATTTGCCAAGAGCTAAAGCTCATTGAAGATCTAATACAGTTTCTTGCAAAAACATCACTGCCAAAAGTAATTCATTTTGGTTTCTATTGAAACAATATTACCTAGATTGAAAAAGTGGGTTGCGCCCATGAAAGCTCATGATACCATCTACGTTTTGTTAGTCTTTAAGGTACTACTAGTCTGTTGGTTGTTTTTTAAGTTGTTTCTGTTACAGACTAAGTTGGCTACCCCTCTGAAGCTCTTTTACTTACAAAAGGTACAGCTAAATGGCAAGTATTTAGTTTAGAGTTGGGTGTACGATAGTGGTGCACCAATGTTAGATCCTGTCTAGAAGTTTCAGTTTCCAGTTCACTTCTTTTGAGCATGGGGGCCTAACACCTTACTAATTATTCCCTTTATTTCTCACAAGATGGCAGTTTCTACAGCATGGCCATCTTTTAATATGATATCACTTCTAACCCTTCTGCTTTGAAGGTTGCAAGAGTTAGGAGAAGATTCCAGTGAAAGAGGGCTGTTAATAGGTTTGAGGCAACGAGCTGTCAGAGGAAGCTTTTGCAATGAAACTGCACAGGCAGTGTGCTGGGAATGTGCTTAAGCACCCCTGTTTATAGCTGCTGGGAATTTGGCTGCAAGAATCACCTAGAGAACTGTGTCAATGACGATAGCAAAATAGACAAGACAGGACTTTTGAGAAACAGCAGGATTACCCAAAAGGGCATAGTATGAGGAGCCTATGAGATAATGAGTACTAAAGGGAAAAAGAATGTGCTTTAGTAATAGTAGTTACACAACAACATGTTCCCAGAACTTTAATTGGTCTATAGTGATTTATTCTCATTATAACATTTAGAGAGGTACTGGCTTCATTAGGTAGCTACTTTTTGAGCTATTTACTCGTAGCTACGGACATAGTCTGGTACAGAACAGGTGTGTTTGCTTAAATATATATTGTGCTTATTTTAAATGCAATTAAACAGAATGAGATGTTTGGTGGCCTAATTATAATATAGCAATGCAAACTTGGCTTCAGAAAAGACTGACAGAAATCCATTTTTCTTAACTGTTCTGGGTTAGAGTATTTCTCAATATGTATGCTGAGTACAAAAATCATCCTATTGCTGCCAAGTCCCACCATCTTTTTTTTTCAAAATGGGTAAGGTGGATTGCTAAGCACATAGCAGTCAGTTCTGCACTTGACATGATTATTTTGCATATATTCATCCCAAGAGCAAATTTAAGAACTTAATATGGTCTTGATTTTTGGTTTAAGAATTTTTCATATACAGTGTTGTTGTAAAATTGAAATTTTATTTTAAACAAGAGCCATGCAAATAACTCAGTTTGAAAAGTTTCATCAAGTTCCATCCTGAGCACCACTGTTCTCAGACAGACTTAAAGCCACGCGATCTCAACAACATGTGTTCCTATCTCCATGTATCTGGCAAATCACAATTTTCATGCATGCAGTAGTTAATTTTACAAGATGATGTACACACATTTAAGTTAGCCCAAAGCACTCCAGTATTTCAGCTACTCAGTCCTATTGCATTGTGACATGAATGGTTTATTTTCTGAATTAGAAAGGCAATTTATTAGAAATAAATGAGTCTCAGAAGTGTTAGCATAAGGTCTGTTCTTTTTTGCAAAATATTCTGTTCTTCTTGCAAAATAGAAAATCATGGTTTTTCGGGTGTTCTTTGGGTGGTCCTTTGACATCATTGCGCTTTTTCATCCTTATAAAATCTTTCCTCAAAGGCCCTGTGCCATAGTAATTTTTGTTCAATATAGACTGTGTCCAGCTTCCAGAGCTGCTTAAAGCAGCTCCATTGTCCAAAAGAGGATAAATAGGAGTGAAACTCTCCACCCGCTAGAGCTGAGCAGTTTGTGTTCACAGTATCCGCAGTCCTTGCTGATGTACTAAAGAAGATGGATTGAACTAAATGAAGTGAAACTGGATGCCTCATGCGACAGCCAGACACAGTTGATTTGTGCATGTTTTACCCAATGTCTTCTTCGGTAAAGCAGCATATTTTAACACAGGGTTGAGCCTTACAACATAGTCCTTCTCCACATAATTCAGGCCGTGAATATTTTTTTCTAGAAGAATAGGTTTCAAACCACGGGGAAAGCAATATATATATTTAAGAACAAGAGTGACTATTAAACAAAGAAGCATGATGATTGTTTACCAAATTGATAGAAACAACTATTACATATTGTAAAACCGAGCAATGGAAACTCCAGAACAGGGAATTCTTTTAATAGCCTTTCATGCTACCTTTTGTATTTCTCTTTTCATCATGTATTTTAATGGCATATATTACATTTAATTACTGCTTTTTATTAATTAGTGCTTTGGGAGCACTTCGTTTACATGTCATCTTTCTAGTATAGTGGCCAGAAACTTTGCATTTGTGACATTTATTAAAATGTTCCTAACCATTTTCTCTATCTAGATTTGTATACTAGATTCCCCCACCAGGTTCTCTGTGTCGGGGGTTTTAATTTAATAAGTTTGAATGTATTAAACAGAGATAGTCATATTTTGAATACAGTTATACCAGTGTAAATCCAAAGCAATTCTGGGTTAACTGCGATCAGGACTTGGCACTTAACTTGTATCATTACAAAGATGTGAATTATTCAGATAAATAAATTGAAGTTGTTTCCTCAAAAGGTAATAACTCTAAACTACAAAAAACCTAAGAATGAAGCCAAAGGCCAAGGCCAAGGCAAAGGCAAGGTATTGTTATTACTATCTGTACAGAAGGGATCCTCAAGTAATTATACTGATTTGTCCACTGATTAACCTAACTATGCCTCAAATGTTAAAAAATTACTATCTTTTCATAGGAAGAAAAGCTGAAACGGTTTGGAACAAAATAAACAGAACTGTGTGAAAGCATTTGATCCAGCCATGTTTATTGTGGGTACAGGAATGTCGACAACTAAGTGCAATAACAAATCAGAGTAGTAGACCTGTGTACAATTCTTAAGTCTACATCATATCTTCTTATTGTCTGAGACTGCTCCTTGCCAGTATATTGCAGAATAATTTGAGCTACAGAGTGGTTCAGTGTAATTATCCAAAAGTACTTTATAAACATCAGAAAAATTCCTGTATTAAGTTTTGCTTTTGTACAGGGAAGAAGAAATTACTTATTACTACTCCTGGAAAAAAAATAGCTTAAAACTTAACTTTTAAAAGATTTTAAAATTATAACTAAGCTTCCCTGAAGCTGAAGTCTACAGAGTTCTCATTATGTAGAAACTTTACTGTGAGGATCATTGACTTGGAGAGGTTATTGAAAATAATGTACCAAAAAACAAGATGACACAGCATCCTTTTGCTAGTGATTTTAAATTTGTGCTCAGGTTATATTTAGTCTTGTGGAAGGAGATTCATTGAAAGTATTGTACTTACAAGCCACAGATGTCTACAGAGAAGCAGTTTTACCATATTTTCCCACCCCCCCACTAAAAGTAAAACTTTCATAAAAAGATATGTTTATTCTTGTATTTTCCAGCCTTATCCATAAGTGATGCATCTTTCAGAAGTAATGAATCATCGTGGATGTCATTTGGTTCCTTTCATATCCGACACAAGACTCACATCCAGCTACAATTTCAGCCCATTTTGGCAGATGGTATCCTTTTTTACACTGCCCAACACCTTAGCCCTCGATCAGGTAAGGACATTGACAAGTCTGTCCACAAGAACTGGGTCTCTGTCATACATGAGGGTGCTTTCTTAAAAAGTGGAAATGGAAATGTAAACAGTAGAAATGTTCAGTCTTCGTACTAGTGTTCAGCTTCCATTTGAGAGGTTGTGGCTTTTTGGACTTTTCAATCAAGCTCATGAAAAATGGCATAATGTAACAAGTTTGAGGTGAATACAAAGCAAGTATGTAGACTTTTTAAAAAGCACAAGTATGGGAGAACTACTTAATGGAGATGGTCCAACAAATATACATTGAAGAATTTAAATAAACGCATTGAAGCCAGTCCCTTAGCTGCTATACTCTTGCATATGCTACAAATGGAGTTATGCCAGTTTACATCAACTGAAGATCTGGTCCATTATTGTTAAGACAGCAAAAATAAAGAAATGCAGAAGTTAGCTGAACTGAAGCTAAGAGAAAGTAAATTGACTACAGAGAGCTCATGAAGTTCATGAAGAGTCTAAGCATCTATTATACCTAAAGATGGATCAATCCTGACAACTTTGCTGTTGCTAGAAAAATATTTACCTAAGTAAAACCTGAGTCTTGTACTTGCTAGACAGGCAGAATGATAAAATTAGAAGCATCCAAGTACAACTGTTTTACTATGTATATAAATATTAGCTGACTTACTTGGCATGGCCGGGTCCTTCAAGGCTGGAAGCTGGCGGTGTGGGGGGTAGGGATGGCAGTGTGTACTACACAATGAATTGATAAGCCTAAGCTTATTGGTTAATCCTGTCGATTACACGTGGATCCGCCAGCCCACCCTCCCACCTTTCCCTACTACCTCTGGTATAGAAGTGGCAGCACAGAGGGTGTGGGGGCAGATGGGAGCCAATATGCACGAGGAACTGGCTTTTAAGCAGCTCTCCATGTATGCTGGCTCTACAAACCCACCTGCCCTGATAGACAGGCAGCAGCAAAAGATAGCAGGGGCTTCCCTGGGAGTGTAGCCAGAATGCACTTACTGCCAGCCCCACCCCCAGGGACTATGGAATAATTGTGTATCGCTAAAATTTGATGTGGTTACATGACTATTCAATTACATGCTAGCTAACATCCCTCATGGGGGGTGCAGGAGTCAGGACAGAGCCTTGGGGATGTGGGAGGTAGTGCAGGAGGCTGGGAATGGGGGATGAGAAGGGGCTCAGGGCGGTCCCATCCAGCATGGGCCTTTTCTCTCTCTCCAGACCTCCTCATCTGCCAGGGGCCTTCTCTCTTCCCCCAGATACTTCCTGGCCACTAGGGGTCTTTTCCCTCCCCTCCCCCCAGTGCTATGGCCAAGGGGCAGGAGGGGAGGAAAGGATTTGGGGCAAGGGGACAACTTATCTAGTGTGCTGGCAGGCAAGATGGCAGAGCCTCAGCCCTACTGGCCACTCCCATAGTGGTATGGCTGCACCCAATGGACACTCTTCAGGACAGCTCCTCCCCTGTGGGCTCACTGCCCCTAGTGGCCACTTTCATAGCGTGTCCCTCTGAAAAGCAGCTTCTCTCTTTTCATGCTATGGAATACAGTCCCGGGGCTTCCGGTTCTCCTGGCACAACCAAACTCTGACCTTGCTTTCACTTAGAAGAAGAGGAAGTTGCATATCTAATTTGGTGGTCCTAGCTCTTACCATTTAGGATGAATTCTTGAACAAATGGACTCAGACAGACAAACTTCTAAAATATATATACATTTTAAACCTTAGTAAGTTACAATTATGTTTTAAAGGAGTATGGCATAAAAATATATTTGCCAAGTAGTGTACATACATTTTCAAACCTAGTCTTTTAATTGTATATGGAAATTTACTTTATTTATATTTTATATATTTTCATCGTTATAATACACTCCTCTAGTGTCTTTCACAATTTTTAGAGAGAAACATTTCATATGACTGCATAAGCTATTATTAACATTAAAGCATCAGTGATATTTGTCAAACAATAAATTACACAGAAATATGGATTTATGTACTAGAAAATAAAGTTTGTCATATTTTTAGATTCCTTTGTTCAAAGCCTAACGGATTTTAGAATTTTTAATAAATGTATTCAGCCACGTGCACAAATTTTACCACCTTCTCATTCCCTGCACAAATGTCTTCATATCAGGTGAGACTGATATGGGCATCAGGTAATAGCACCACCTGTACAAATTATGACTCCAATATAGAAAAGTGGTTTCAAAGAAAATAGATGGCATAATGTGTAACACAAACTTTTTTTTTTTTGGCTAAGAATTTTATAATAGGCATCTTTTGTAAGTTTATAATTTAAAAAACTGTCTGGGATTCTACATGAATATTTCCTCCCATTCGAACTAGATAATTTAATGTGTCAAAAGATCTCAGAAAAAGAGAAAAGAAAAAAAACTCCAAACTTTATAAAGTTCCAAAGAAATAAAAAAAAAAATGCTCAAGGCCATGATAGCAGCTGGTAAAGACAGATATTAACTATCCCTTTGGAAGGATGAGAGGAAGTGTGCTAAGAGATTCTACAGACTTTTTAAAATTAGGCTGAAACTGGTTTGCCATTAGTGATAATGTTTAGTCTGTACAGGATAGAACTTTTCTTAAAACCAGCATCCCAAGCCATGCAAATTTAATTTCAAATGTTTTCCTCAAAAAATATTTTTCCTTTTCCTGAATAAAGTTGCTCTCTATGGAGCAACTTAATTGCTTTACAGCTTTCATACCACCTATTCTCACTGCACTGAAGTTGTGAAGAGTTTAGAAAAAGCTAATCTTGCAAGCTCTTTACCTATCCCTTCATATAATCCCATCAAATCCAGACAGAATTAGACTAATGAAAGACTCAGAAATATTTTTAGCAGCCAACAGATGTGGAAGGGCTTTCTTTTGCAGATTAGTTTGCACAGTGCTTTATATAATGCCTTTTCTTTTTATCTAGTTACGTAAGATTTAATAAATGACTTGGTTGTATAAAGTACGAGACATTTTTCTAAAATTCCTAGTCTAATGGGGAATAATTGAAAAACTTCTCTTTTCTAGTTTTCTCTCTCACTACAATGGACTGTTCTTGAAAAGAAATCACCTCTGACTTCACAACTAATTTAGAGATGATTGTGACACATAGGCTGTCTCATTGGCACAATTGTATAAGCGCTGTTATTACCAGAAGCAAATGCTGCACAGGAACAAGCAAACTCCCTGCCTCTCATGTTAAAACGATAGTGGGGGAGAAAATATCCATGAGGTTTTTCTTGCAAAGTTTTCTTCCCTTTTTATTCCCTCACTAGAAAGGATCTGATTTACTACCAGACACCCTGGGCAGGGTCTGGCCAATTAAGCCTATGAGTCTCCTGAATGGATCGGCAGAAAGTCATGGCTACCTGCATAGCGGTTTTGTGCTCCACTGTTGGCTTCATGGTTCCTGCGAGCCCTTTCTCTGAAAGTGCAACTGTCCCATGGCCATCCTTTTATGGCTGGGTAAGACAGGGAAAAATTGAAACATTCTGACAATATCCTTTTAGCTATCCGCACCTCCTACAAGGCAGTAATGCACCAACTCTCTCCTTGTCGTTGTGCTTTCTGCAGGTGATTCAGCATTGCAGTATGGCCCCAGTACTTGGCTACACTGTCTTGTGCACTCTTCCAGAAGAGTCATTTTAAAGCTGAGTAGAAACTCAATGTATGTTTAGCAGTAATAAATCATAAAAGCATCTAATGAATTATATGTTGCAGTCAGGTTTTCACAAACATTTGTAGACAAAAATAAACCAAGGTAACTTACGCATAACCAAATTTCTTTGAGATGATTCTGCATACACACACTTATGGGTAATACACTGTCTGATGCAACCTAACAGTAGAACCTTCTCCAAGCAGTTTCCATTTTGTAGTACATATGTGCACCCCTCTGATCCCTCCTGTTAATGCCTCCCAATGTTCTGGGATTGAACAGAGGGTCCTGTGCCTTCTACTGCCTCAGTTCCTTTCACTGCTCATCCAGATAAATGATACTATAACACTGAGAAAGGAGGTGAATGAAATGTGAATATGCAGTGTCATCTCAAGGAACTTATTAAAAGTGACCTTCATTTCTTTGAGTGGTCTCTGAATAGTCTCACCTAATGGTAGTTTGAAAAGCAGTGCAGGAAACTGAAAAGAGTTCTAATTATATAAACAACTGAAGCCCCATGCTAGCAAATCTAACACCCATTCTTCAAGCCAAAATCCAAACCATATTGTTTTGTAAAGATATGGACTAACTTCTAAGTAGCAGCCTTACAGAGTTCCCCAATAGGAACATGGTTTAGGCAACAAAAGACAATACCACTGACCTAGTAGAATGAGATTTTACAATAGTAAGCACAGGGAGTGCTGCTAAGTTGTAACATTCAATAAAAATGTTGTTTAAACCAAATGGAAATAATCTGAGCAGATATAATGTGACCGGTATGATTCTGAACACAAGAAACAAGTAACCAAGATGACTTCCTAAACCCTTTACTTCTAGTTAAATAATACACTAAAACCTTTCTAGTATCTAGTATCTACGTAGTCTCCTTTATTAGTATGGAGTTTTGGGGAAAATACTGGAAAACCAATTGTCTGATTGGTATGAAACTAGATACCACTTTTGGCAAAACACTAAAATCAGGTGTAAGATCCACCCTTTGTATTTATGAAAAATTGAAAATGGCAGATCAGTGAACTGTATGTTTTGATGACTCATTCTTCAGGCTCATACAATCATAATGTTGGAAGAGACCCGAGGTGGTCAGCAAGACCAACCCCTTGCTAAAAGCAGGACCAACCCCAATTAAATCATCCCAGACAGGGCTTTGTCAAGCTGGGACTTAAAAACCTTTAGGGATGGAGATTCCATCACCTCCCTAGGTAACCCATTCTAGTGCTTCACCACCCTCTCAGTGAAATAGATTTTCTTAATATCCAATCTAGACCTCCTCCACTGCTCCCTCATTCTGTCATCTGTCACAACTGAGAACATCCTCTCTCCATCCTCTTTGGAACTCACACTCTCCCTGCTTCACATAGTTGCTATCAAATACCCCCTCACTCTTCTCTTCTGCAGACTAAATAAGCCCAAATCCCTCAGCCTCTCCTCGTAAGTCATGTGCTCCAGACCCCTAATCATTTTTGGTACTCACACTGGACTCTCTCCAGTGTGTCCACATCCTTTCTGTAACGGGGGCCCCAGAATTGGATGCAGTACTCCAGATGTGGCCTCACCAATGCCGAACAGAGGGGAATAATCACTTCCCTAGGTCTGCTGGCAATGCTCCTACTAACGCACCCCAATATGCTGTTAGCCTTCTTGGTTACAAGGGAACACTGTTGACTCATCCAGTTTCTCATTCACTGTAATACCAGGCCTTTTTCTTCTGAATTACTGCTTAGTCAGTCCCTAGCCTATAGCAGTGCTTGGGATTCTTCTGTCCCAAATGCAGGACTGTGCACTTGCCCTTGTTGAATTTCATCAGATTTCTTTTGGCTCAAGCTTCCATTTTGTCTAGGTCATTCTGGACTATCCTTGCCCTCCAGGATATCTACCTCTCCCCCTGGCTTAGTGTCATCTGCGAACTTGATGAGGGTGCAATCCAGATCATTAATTAAGATGCTGAACAAAACCAGCCCCAGAACCGACCCTTGGGCACACGACTTGAAACCAACCACCAATCAGACCTCAAGCCATTGATCACTACTCACTAAACCTGACAATCTAGCCAGCTTTCTATCTACTTTACAGAACATTTATCCAATCCATGCTTCCTTAACTTGCTAGCACGAATACTGTTGGAGACCCTAATGAAAGGTTTGTTAAAGTCAAGGTATGTCACATTCACCACCTTCCCCATATCCACAGAGCCAGTTACCTCATCATAGAAGCTAATCGGATTGGTCAGGCACGACTTGCCCTTGATGAATCCATGTTGACTATTCTTGATCACTTTCCTCTCTTCCAAGTGCTTCAAAATGGATTCCTTCAGGATCCCCTCCATAATTTTTCCAGGGACTGAGGTGAGGCTGACCAGTCTGTAGTTCCTCGGATTGTCCTTCTTCCCTTTTTAAAAGATTTTTTTAAAGGCACTAGATTTGCCTTTTTCCATTTGTCCAGGACCTCCCCAACTGCCACGAGTTTGAGAAGATAATGGCCAATAGCTGTGCAATCACATCAGCCAATTCCCTCAACTTCCTTGGCTGCATTACATTTGGCCCCATGGATTTGTATATGTGCAACTTTTCTAAATAGTTCTTAACCTGTTCTTTCTCTACGGAGGGCTACCCAACTCTTTCCCATACTGTGCTGCCTCGTGCAATAGTCTAGGAGCTGATCTTCTCTGTGAAGACAGAGACCAAAAAAAAAGCATTGAGTACTTCCACTTTTTCCAAATTATCTGTCACCCAGTTACCTCCCTCATTCAGTAAAAGTCCCACACCTTCCCTGACCACCCTCTTATTGCTAACATGCCAGTAGAAACCTTTCTTGTTACCCTCCCCATCCCTTACTAGCTGCATTTCCAATTGTGCTATGGCTTTCCTGATAACTCCCCTGCATGCTCAAGCAATATATTTATATTCTTCCTTATCTGTCCAAGTTTCCACTTCTTGTAAGTTTCCTTTCTGTGTTTAAGCTCGCCAAGGATTTCAGTGTTAAACCAAGCTGGTCGCCTACCATACTTGCTTTTCTTACTGCACATGGGGATGATTTGTTCCTTTTAACCATTCCATGCACAAATAATTATCTTTCATCCAAGAATGATACAGTGAAGGAGCTGCCAAAAGAACTATTAAAGAAGGGATGTCAGGTATATGTGTGATGTTATCAGGCATCACCACAGGGGGCACTACAGCCAACCTGACAGGTACCACTAAGTAAAAGTCTTCTGACAATCGTGTACATGGCACATGCACCCACACATATTGGAATGCACACAAGCAATCACTCAAAGAAGAATACACAGCATAAGCTTACACAGCTTATGCCTTGTAAGCCATTGGTTTGAATTCAGTCTAAGGCAGGAGGGACAAATGTCTTTGCCCCATGATAGCATGAAAAAGTTTTGTCATCCTAGTCTGGATTTTTTTTAATGTACATTACTATAACAAGATTAGCAGAGTCAGCAGAGGGCAAAGATTGAGTGAGCATGTAGAGACAGTCATACCTTTGCTGCCTTAGTGTGTGAATACTGATTTTCACCTTGAATAGTCATACTTGTGCTCATCAAGTTAATATGCTAAAAACAGATTGGAAGTACAAGTTGAGGAACAAGATAGCCACCTCAAGTACAGGGCCATGTGAGAGCCTACTCACAACTGGTGACAGTGAGCCTATCCCCTTGCTCATACAAATATGTCTCCTTGTGGTGGGAATCACACCCCCGCTTGCAATGTAGATAAACTTACTAGGTCTGCCTCTAAGTGTAAGAGCCATGAAGTAGAGTAGGGAAAGGAAACACTTAACTCTGGTAATGCGCACTCTGCTTCACTTTTTATTTTTTCAGTCCCCACATCATTTCCAAATGCTCAAATCCTAGTAAAGGAGCAAATGACCAAATGCGAACTGGTGATAGGTCAAATGTAAATTTTATATTCACCTAAATATGTGACCTGCAAACCTTCTAAAATTGCTTGCCTCCAGTTCAGAGATGGGCAACCTAGGTTAGTGAGAGGACTGGAGGAATGACTCTCCATATTAGTGGGCTACAAGATTGTCATAACCAAAACGGTCTCCCAGGATACAGTAGTTTTCCTAGAACACTAGAACTGGAAGGGACCTCAAGAAGTTGAGTCCAGTCCCCTGCCCTCACAGCAGGACCAAGCACTAGACCATCCCCAACAGATGTCTATCTAACCTGCTCTTAAATATCTCCAGAGATGGAGATTCCACAACCTCCCTAGGCAATTTATTCCAGTGTTTAACCACCCTGACAATTAGGAAGTTTTTCCTAATGTCCAACCTAAACCTCCCTTGCTGTAGCTTAAGCCCATTGTTTCTTGTCCTATCCTCAGAGTCCAAGGAGAACAATTTTTCTCCATCCTCCTTGTGACACCCTTTTAGATACCTGAAGGCCGCTATCATGTTCCCTCTGGGTCGTCTCTTTTCTAAACTAAACAAGCCCAATTTTTTCAGCCTTCCATATAGCTCATGCACTGTAGACCTTTAATCCTTCTTGTTGCTCTTCTCTGGACCTTATCCAGTTTCTCCACATCTTTCTTGAAATGTGGTACCCAGAACTGGACACAATACTCCAACTGAGGCCTAATCAGCGCATAGTAGAGTAGAAGAATGACTTCTCGTGTCATGCTCACAACAGTCCTGTTAATGCATCCCAGAATCATGTTTTGCAACAGCATCACACTGGTGACTCATATTTAGCTTGTGGTCCACTACGACCCCTAGATCCCTTTCTGCAGTACTCCTTCCTAGACAGTCGCTTCCCATTTTGCTAACTGCACTTGTATATCTAGAATGTGTGAGGTGTGCTGATTGAACCATAATAATGCTTTAAATGGATGCAGGAGGGTGTGAATGGCTCTCACAGTCAATGTTGTGTGTAATCAGCATGCACCTCACTTCACGTGCCCTTGTTTTACCTCTGAGTCACTTTAGTAATACCAGTAGGAAAAAAAGTTACATGGAAGGAAGCCAATAGAATCTGCCAAGCCCGCTAATAGTAAACAAAATGTCTTATGGACCACACAGAGAACGCCAATGGGCCACGTATGGTCCGTAGGCCACAGATTGCCCACCACTCCTACAGTTCAATGTAGTTCAATTTGATAGTCCCAGCTACCCCTCACACTACTATTTATGCTATTGCTTTAGAGTCTAACAAAAAAATGTATAGGGGGCTGCCTAGTCACAGCTGTATTTTTGCTACATCCTATAAAGTTTTAAAAGATTTAGGAAAGGTTGTATTATTGTAGCAGCAGTTAGATATTCACGTTGAATAACAAGTGGATCAAATTCTATTTTTTTTTTATAGTACAAGTTATTTAAAGGCCAGCAAATACAAGCCAGGACATTTCCAGGACTTAAGCACTTTTACCTCAGATCGCTAGACATGGTAGCATGTGCATTCTTTACTTACTATAGGGTACCATAAGTATTAGAAATAACTATCTAACAGCAGACACTAAACTATCTAAGTTTAAGTACCACCAATGTACCTGCCACCCTAAAATATGACGTACCCAAATCCTGGCCAACTTGTAATCAAACTATATTTACAGTGTAGCAACCATGAAGGTTGTGGTGACATTCAGAAATCCCACAAAGTCAAACCAGTTATGCTTTATACAGCTGTACTACATACAACAGATGCACAATTTCCTATGGCTTCAGGGCAAGCTCCTTATGACCCTGCATAACTGCTGCATTATCCACTGCTCCACTATCCTCCCTGTTTTAATTTGTAGGCTATTGGAGCCATCCACATAAATGCTGACCCAGTAGCCTCTCTGCATCCTCTCGCACCCCAATTTCCCTCCGTAGTGTCAAGTTCTGAGCTGGTGGAGAGCCCACCTGCCTCCCACGTCATGTGGGGTGCTGAGATCAGCCTTGTGGGACTGTTCTGCCAATAATCACTCTGATGGCCACCGCAAAGAGTGTATTTAAAAAAATGTTTTAACTCACAATTGGTATTTCTTTTAGAAATATGAGAGTGAGAATGTGAATACCACAAGTTGCTTCCTGAGGCACCAACCATACTCTCATAAAATTATTTTTTTGTTAGAATTACACATATTCATTGGGAGAACATTATCTTAAGCCATTCATTCCATGCTCCATCACTTATACTACAGCAATGATAACTGTGTTGAATGCTAATCAATAACTTTGCAATGCAACAAATTATTTTGAGCCCAAATACCACTCCTGACTGCGTTCACTCCCTGGGCATACAGTATAAGGAAAGAGACAGGCCCCCCATCTTCTATACCCTGGAACCTATAACCTCCATGACACTGTGGATTTATCCACAGTACCACAGGTGGCTCTGGGGTGTGGTTGTGGCCATGGCCAGTTGCTGCATAATACCATAAATCCAGTGTGAAAGGTTGAAGAGAGGCTGAAAGATTAAATTGAAAACCTCCAGATTCAGGCACAATTTGGAGTTGCTGACCCTCCACTAGCTGAGCCTGTCTTTCTTTTCCATCAGTTCCCCTTTGATGTGGATTGCCCACTTCATTATTTCCATGCCTAGCACCAGACTCCTTATTGCCTCTTGGTTGTTTAAATGTGTGACCACAGTCATATTGGTATATTGAACCAGGACATGGCTTCCCGTTGGGTGGGCTGGCACCTTCACAGAGCTGACTTGAATGCCTGTGAAGGTTTAGGGTGTGAACCTTTTCATTCTCACTCCAAAGCTCCTGAGTTGTTTCGGTCTCCAAGCTGGCTCTCCAGCCCTCCAAGCAGGCATTACTTAAGAGAACTATAGGATCTGGAAGGTAGATGAGCATACCTTTGCAATTTTATTTATGGAGTGAACTTAAAAGAGTTGAGCACCTGTGTCTGAACCAGTACTTGATCTTTCACATGTTCGAAGGAGTGGTCCCACACCTCTAGTGTGAATATTTGAAGATCTCTATGCATGATACTAGGATTTCTAGCAATTCCATGCACTGTACTATGGTACATCTCCTGCAGCTATAGAGCAAGAAAATAAATTCCTGGCTAGAACTAAAGAACTTTTTTTTGGTGCTAAAGATGAAGCCATGATCTGGAGGAGATTCAGTGTTCAAGACATGGCCAGGGATTTCCCCACACTAAATTTCAACTGAAACATTGATATAAACCTTAAAAACATACATAGTGCATGATAATACTACCTGAAAAAGTATAAGAAGTTTGAAAAGTATGAACAAACACAACTGCTGTTTTTATGACAATGTTGGTACATTCATTTCAGGAATGTTGGCCAATCTTATAATTTCAAATTATGATTTATAAACAGGGTCTCAATGAGCTTTTCATAGCTAGTGATGAGCCAGGGAGGGGGAAAGACTTCTGGACCAGCCTGTGTTTACATGAACTCGCCTTCTCTGTCTAGGTATCCAGTAGGAAGAGATCTTCTGCCCATGTAATAAATTTTGGCTGGTGTTGGGTTACATAGTTTACATTGAGTTACATTTTAGTATTGACTGTAGGGGTAACAAAATGTTATTGTGTGAGTGAAGGGCAGTAGAACTGTACTTATCCTGTCCTGATTGAGGGGCTCATCTTTGATGCTTAATTTTCCCCAGGGCTGAGCCCCGGCACCTCTAGGCTTAGCAGTTCATAGCTTCAGGACATCTGGGCTTATGTTAGTTATGAAAGTAAAAAACTAGCTTGATTCCTGGTACCTCTTTCATTAGAAATTAAACACTGGTCACCCTCAACTGAACTGTACTTGCTAAGCAAGGAGTTTGGATGGTAGATCGCAGTGTTGGCGGGAGAAGAGTTTTGCTTGGTAGTACAGCTGTGCCTAAGTCATGGGCACTATTTGACTTGATTTTCCATACCCCTGATAACTTTAGTTGCCCTTCTCTGTACTTTTTCCAACTCTAATATACCTTTTTTCATATGGAGCAACCAGAAATGCTTGCAGTATTCAAGATGTGAGCATACAATGGTTTATATAATAAAAGTGGAGAAGCTTAGATTGCCAGACAGATCAGCAAAGCCAATGCTGAAAAACTATGTGAAAAGGTTACAAAACATCAATCCTGTGAACTTCATCAGCACACAGAAAGCCTTGTAAGCTAGTCATTGTCAAAGTCAATTTCAGAAGTACTGTTACTTCTGAAGGCTGTTAAAAATGCTGGAGACAGTGTATTCAAAAAACCATAGATGTCACATCATAGTTTCTCTTTAAGCAAGGGATGTTACACGCTACAAACTGGAGGCTAGTGTTAAGTGCATTGCTATTTGTTAATCCTGAAGTTGGACACAGGTTCTGACCAAGACCAGCAAATGCTCTAAATTTTTTTTTTTTTTTTTTTGCAAGAAACTCACTTGGCTGATCAGAAGCAAGCAGTGCAAGATTAAGAGATTCAACAGTTGGAAAAGTGAAGAACTCTCACCACATTCAGAACACATGCTGATGCAAATGGATTTCAATTATTAAGTCACTGTATGCATTATCTATATAGGATGGCAGTAGTAGGCCAGTAGACGAATTTCTAGATGTTCATGTTATATAAAATATACATCAACTGTATCTGACAACCCACGTTTTAGAAGAGTTAAATGCTTGCAAACTGATCCCCAAAGAGATGTCTGCTTGCACATCTAACGGAGATACAAACTTCTCTGGAGGACATTAGGTAGTGCAAACTTTGTTTAGAGGAAAATGTAACTCTAAACTCTCCTATACACACTGCAGATGCCATCTACTCCAACAAGCACCAATGCAAGCTGCAGAATTTTGAAAGGGCACTTAAAAAGCTACCAATTTACATGTCTTTATTATACGCTTTTTTTCCAGCAAGAGTCCAAAAAGATTGAAACAAAAAACAGGACTATGTAGCACTTTAAAGACTAACAAGATGGTTTATTAGGTGATGAGCTTTCATGGGCCAGACCCACTTAGGCACCACCTGCAATTGAGCTGCCATGTGATCAGGACAGACTAGAGAATTTGAACACAGAATGGAACAGAATATGATAAACAAATGAAGATTTAAATTTAACTTCTTTATCATCACTAGTAGTTCAACCCAATTTTTGTGCTGTGTTTCTTGGGATCAGAAAAGCTGGAATTCATCTATTTCTAGTCCCAGTCACAACAACTATGAAGAGCTGAGCATTCGTTTTCCTCATGCTATAGAATTTTGTGTTCTGAAAACAGTCATCTTCTGTGTGAGCATGAGTGTATCATGAGGGACTGGAAGTACGGGGCACACGAGAAGCCACTAAAAATGAACGCACAGCATTATTAACAGACTTCTGAGATTTCAAATGGCTCTGATGCCTCTCCCCCCACCCCCCATATACCTCTGTACCAATGAAAAAGATGGAATAGAACCCAGAGAATCTTGCATGTGAAGGAACACTATCATCCCCATCTCTAGATGACAGATATATTTGGATTGGGGTGAGGAGGCTTCCAAGCCCTTTTTGAGAGTGGCCTATATCTTTCTATCCAGAAGGTATTCTTTTGAGGAAATAACCACTTTCCTAGCGAGTGATGCCATAGTGGCACCCATCTTCAGTAGCTCAGCAATAGAGCCCTTTGGTTCTTAATGTCACAGAGCCCAAGGACACTCTTAGCAGACTCACTGTATTCATCTCTACTTAATTCCTCAAAGAAGGAATCAAGGAGTAATTGCAACATCAGGAGAAGATTTTGAGAGGAGAAATTTACACTGACACTCACTCTTAAGAACCTGCTCAGGTTTCAGAGCTAGACAACTCCCCCTCCTCAGTGGGTGAGGGGAAAGACAACTCAGAATCTGACTTTTTTTCTGGTTTTTCTTTAGATTTTCAAGCTTTTTTTATTCAATCTGTTTTGCAGGCTTTGGAAGTGTAGCTTTCATGAGGTCCTATGAGACTTGTCTTTAGGGTCCGAAGCCCTCTTGAGAGTTCGGTCTCTGAATCCTCCCACACTGGGCCCCATTCCCCCTGAGAGCAGAGAACCCAATATCAAAGCCTTTCTGGTCAGCTTGGGAGCAAGGGAGGCTGATTAGAAGCCCTGTTTCTTTCCCCAGAGTACTCAGGACCCATTTTAAAATTGGGGTGGGAAGGCTCACTTTTGAAGGGGTCCCCTGGGTCATACTCCAAGTCAAATGGTCAGGGTCCTCCTTGCTTCTGGAGTCTATTCCAGTTCTGCACCGGTGTGCCTGGTCCATTTTTCCCCTGCTGGAGTGGCAGCTGCTTTAGTGAGGAGGGGACCACAACCTCCTGGCCTTGTAGTTGTAATTGTACTTGTAGTTCTAAGACTTAACAGAGTTGGGGGGAAATGGCAGAACAACCCACTATCTTCTGAGCCTAAGGCTGCCTTATATATAGAAAACCACGTGGTACTTTCTTGACTGCTTTGCCAAGCCTTTAAAGGGCAGAAGAGCTGGCAGGAAGATGCTGTAGTGGAGGCTCAGGGAAAGTTAAACCCTGGAGGAGATAACCAATCTGGAGAGGAGGAATAATAAGAACACTACTCCCTACTGCCCAAAATACTGTGAAGAAAAATTAAAACAAAAGAGTAAGGGTGGGAGCAACAGAAACCATCGTTTGCTGCTGTGCAGGCAGATAATCTGGCAGCAAGCAGGAGTAGAAGCTATATGGCACCAAAACACAGATCTGCTTCCATGAACTGCAGAGAGAGAAGAAAAGCCCAGAACTGCCATGGCCAGAACTGTCATCATGCTGAGCTGCAGAAGCAGAATGTTATCTTCACTGAAACTAACAATCAAGCAAAAGCCTCAAACACTCATGTTTTATCATATCACTATATTATTCCAGGTTTACTGTGGAAACAGGCGTGAAATGTATACACATAGTTTTCTATATTATTCCTATATTACTGTGCAATTTTCATACAAGGCTTTTCAAAATGGCTTCGTCTAGACTGGCATGATTTTCTGCAAATGCTTTTAATGGAAAAGTTTTTCCGTTAAAAGCATTTGCGAAAAAGAGCATCTAGATTGGCATGGACGCTTTTGCGCAAAAGCACTTTTTAAGGAAAAGCGTCCGTGCCACTCTAGACGCAGTTTTGTGCAAGAAAGCCCCGATCGCCATTTTAGCCATCGGGGCTTTTTTGCGCAAAACAATACCGCGTTGTCTACACTGGCATTTGCGCAGGAGGGCTTTTGCCCGAACGGGAGCAGCATAGTATTTTCGCAAGAACAATGACAATCTTACATGAGATCGTCAGTGTTCTTGTGGAAATTCAAGCGGCCAGTGTAGACAGCTGGCAAGTTTTTCCGCAAAAGCAGCTGCTTTTGTGGAAGAACTTGCCAGTCTAGACACAGCCAATGTGTATTCTCACCCAAAGAGGAGATGGTATTTGCATAGTACATGCTGGGCAAGATAACAAGTACAGTGAATAAAGACATCAAACTATGAAGCCATATTCTCACATCTGATTTAAAATAAAGTGCATTCATGAGGAAGATCTTGAGATTCCTGTATCAATCAACATACAGTGAAGCATTAGATTTAAACAGAACATTCAATTTTTAAGCATGGTAGGTAAAGTAATTCACCTTCTCTCAAACTGACCTTGCATGTCATGACTTGCACATTCACAGCTACATGAACTGTTCCATGAGACTGAGGTGAAACTCTGCCTCATTTCCTGCAGCTTTATGAAAAACAAATTCATATCTACTGTAACTCCATTGAAGTCAATGCACTACTCCTGGGGATATACTGCACGTGACCTACTCAAAGTAACTCAAAGAATCGGACTTAGTTTCTCTAGCGGATAAATTAGTCATTTATTTTATCCTAGTGAACTACTGGCAGGTGATTTCATTTTTAGGCATGAATCTCAATCAACACACTGTATTTAATTTTAATGTAAATTTTACATTGCATTTTAATGTCATTTTTATTGATAAAAGACTGCTATCAAACAGTCTTCCCCCAGTGTCATTTATATTTACTACAGATAAGAAAAAAGTTACACTGAAGGGGAATTAAAGTTGCCAAGTCAAGCACTCAAATGTTAGGAAATGCACGTATTAAGGTTAACTTTCCAGCCTTGATTTATCCCCCATTGTGCACATACATGGTAGTCCTTAATTTCACAACTACATTTTTTCTGCAGGAACTGTGCCTCAACCCAAACTGAATAAACAGTGCTGTAATTTCTTCTCTTGTCCCCCAACTCAATTCCTGCCTGTGTTCTCCCCTTCCTTTTACCCTTCCCCCATCTCCTGCTCCCTTGTTCCCCCCACATACACACCCAGTTCTTCCCCCTTATAATTTCAGATCAGGCAGTTCCTTCCACTCCACACTGCCAGGATGTAGCAGAAACACTGAAAGCAAAGGCGAGAAGGTATCCCTACTTAGTCCCTGTGCCTAAGGCTGAAGTCATCCCAGGGAGATGCAATTGTAAGGAAAGTCTTGATTAGCACCTGAAGCCCTTGGATGAGGCACACTCAGGTGCTCTGGGGATGGAACATGCACAAAGTGGTTACAGACAAAAAGGCACAATGCATGTTCAGTCAGACAATTTTCAGGAAATTGAGAAGCTAAATTCTAGCAAGCCTCTACTGAGCATTTTTAAATTGAAATTTTTCTGAGACTTATTTTATCCTGGCCAAATCTGGACAATTTTTCACAGGTACTGCACAATGCATGTTGTAGATATGAGGGTGCTTCTCAATTCAATCCCCCCTTCCCACCCTGCCAAATTTAAAGTCCCCTTTCCAAAGTGTGGCAACAACAGAGCTTCTCGACCAGTTGTAAGGCTTTAACACGCAAAACCCACATTTTTGCTAATCTCATTCTCAGAAATAGCTGAAATACTTTTTTTTTTTTTTTTTTTTTTTTTTTTTTTTTTTTTTTTTAAGCTGAGGTACACACCCAACATGGAAAATGATAGCTTGAATGGTTTAAGTCTGGCAAAATTACAAGCAACTAAAAGAGGGTATTAAAACAAAGTGTCAGGCAACCTTAACAATATGAGTTAATATATATATAAATAGATAGATATAAACTACCTCAAATTAAAATGTACTTAACATCAATTAATTTATTTCCACAGGTGATTTTCTATGTATATCCTTAGTAAATGGATATGTGCAGCTACGCTACAGCCTTGGCGACAAGACAGTCATCTTACAGTCTCTTCAAAACATACATACAAATGGAAGTACATGGCATTTCCTTAAAGCAGGAAGAGTAGGTAATGAAGGTTACCTGGATCTGGATGGTGTCATCATTACCCAGAAAGCCAGTGCTGGAATGACTGCCCTAGACATAAAGACAGATTTCTATGTTGGAGGAGTGTCATCCTTAAATCTTGTCAATTCAATGGCAACAGAGAATGAACCCACAGGTTTCAGCGGATGCATACGTGAAATTATCATAAACAACAGAGAACTAAAACTCACTGACAGAGATCCTACTGATGGTGCCAATGTAGGTGATTGTGATGGAACTCTTTGTGGATATACAGTGTGCAAAAATAATGGTAAATGTCAAATTCAAAACTCAAGCTTTTCTTGCTCTTGTCCACAACCCTGGACAGGGAACACATGTGAACAATCTGTTTACTGTTCACATAATAGGTGTCTGCACCAGGCTCTTTGTATTCCTGATCCCATTATATTTTCATACAGTTGTGCATGTACACTAGGATGGTCAGGCAAATACTGTGACAGTGAAACCTCATTCTCAACTGCAAGATTTGCAGGTAATTCATACATAAAATACATGGATCCTCATTATGAAGAGAGAGACCTCAAACTTACAAGTATATCTTTAAATTTTACTACCAGTCAGAGTGAAGGCTTAATTTTATGGATGGGAAAAGCTGAAGATGAAGACAATGATTTCCTTGCAATTGGTCTTACTAATGGGACCTTGAAAGTTGTGGTTAATCTTGGAGAAAGAATCTCTGTCCCTTTAATTTATAGTAAACATTCCCTTTGCTGCAAGAAATGGCATTTTATTACCATAGCTCAAAACCAGACTTCTGTTAAAGTGTTCCTTGATGAGTATCTGATTCTCTTTGACGATATTGACCCACAAAGAAAATACATTGCTCTAAACTATGGAGGCATTTGCTATTTTGGTGGGTTTGAACTTGACAGAAAAGTAAGCAGTGTCACTTTAGGGCTTTTTAGTCATCCGCTGGTTGGTAAAATTAAAGATGTGGTACTCTTTCAAGATTCTAAAATGATTCAGTTAAGTAAAGCAGAAGGCTACAATATTTATGATGGAGACAGGGATTAACTGAAAAAAAATTAAGTTTAAAAAATCCTCACATATAGATGTACAGGTTTATGTTCCAGTCTCAACTGGCTAGTAGTATTAGATAGAGACTCCTTTTAAGTAACATGCTTAATGGTATTATGCACACATGTTAATTACTTGCTTGCTACTATAAACTACCTTTTTATATGGTTGGATAATGAAAAATGGTCAAATTTACTAATGTGCTACTAATCTCATTTCTAGATCGTTTGAAAATAGAAAACTTTGATTTTTATAGATTTTGCCTGAAATTGTTTTGTACTTTAAAACGGATAGTTTACAAGAATGCCAATCCAGTGTTAAAAACATTTGAACCTTATGAGAACAAAAATATTTACTCTTTTACACCTACCACTTTAGATTTTGAAAATCAAAGAACTTGGAAATGTACTTTATTTCTCTTTTACTATGATGTTATAGGTTATGTCTTTAAGATGAAAGTTAACATGCAAAAAGCCCCCGTTTAAAAAAAAGCACTAGAGATTTTTTTCAACATTTCCTAAGTAGACTTACATAAAAAGCACATTTTCTTTTTAAAAGACAGCAGCCAAATTTTAAAAAAGCTCATCATCCAAATTACTCATTTAAGCACTCAGGGCTTATCTATATAGGAAATTCACACAGAAGTTAGTGTTAAATAACTACAGCATGAATTTAAAATGCAATAGCTCTTCTGCGCTTATTCCGCTTGTAGACACACTATTTTGCACGAATGATGTGTCAAAGCTAGAGGTGTAGTTTTCAGCTAAAGGCCTTTTCTACAAGACACCAGCAAAGCATATTAGAGGGTTGTGATTTGTAGGATGCTCTAACATATCACACTAACTACCCTTCTGACATTTTCTAAAATATACCTCTTCTACTTCTTAAACCCTTACACTCTGAGTTTGTGTTAAAACAGCCCTGCTTCAAACGGGAATACATTGATATAAATGAGGTACTAGAATGAACCACAAGGGGCAATCAAGAGTGGCATGTTAATGCTCTTTACAAATCACCCTTTGGTGAGCTTTGCTGCACTGTGTTGACAAGCCTCAAAGAGATATATGCAGGGAAAGCTCAGGATAGCTCTAGGAGTGGACAACCTTAATCTGTGTTAGAATGCCTTTGGAAGTGGATTAAATAAAAATGCACACCCATAAGTATGTCCACACTGGAGCTGGAAGAAATAATTTCTACCTTGACTATACACGATTATGCTAGTTTCCACCTAGCAAGTGTGCCAAAACAGATGTGTAACTGTGACAGCACAAGTAATATGAGAAGCTAGCCACTTGAGCACGTTACCATCTTGGTTGGCATCATGCTTGGAGTCCATGTATTAGCCTAATGGTGGGCAATAATTTTTGATGGAGGGTTACTCCAAGATTTTGGAATATGGTCAAGGGCCTCACTATTCTATGATATTAATGGAGGAGGTGCAGTCTGGGATGGAGGTTGAGTGCAGAAGGAAGCTTGGGGTAAGAGCTCGGGGGTGCACAAGGGCATGTGGGATCTGGAAGGGGGCAATTGTGTGAAGGAGGCAATTATGACCAGAGGACTAGGGTGCAGGAGTGAGTACAGGGGTCTGGGTTGTGACCTAGGGCAGGGAATTGGGGCGCAGAAGTTTGGGTTGTGACTTGGGGCAGGCGATTGGGGTGCAGGATCTGGGAGGGGATATGGATTCAGGAGGAGGCAGAGGGTTTGGCTTATGTGGGGTGGCAGTGGGTTGCACGGAGGGAGGGAGGGAGAAGCTGTGATGCCAGAGGCAAGCTCTGACCGGGAGACTTTCCTGGGTGACTCCCAGCCCGCAAGCCAGCACATTTCTCAGGCAGGCTCCTTGCCTGCCCCATCCATGTGTCTGAATGTGCCCCCATGTGCATCTATGAATAAGAGCCTGAGGGGAAGAGGAAGTAGTGCTTTGCACACTGCCTGTTCTTCAAACAGGCAGCTCCCATTGTCCAGAAACTGGCCAATGGGATTGTGCTGGGGCAGGAACAGTGCATGACGCCTCTCCCCCTCCTCTCCCACAGCTGTGGGACACAAACAGCCTGGCATCCGCTTTTCTGAGCAGCATGGGGGGCAGGGAATCTGCCTGAGGCTCCCCACTGCGTTCACAGGTCTGATCTGGTGGCATGGGGAGCTGGATCCAGCCTGCTGGATCTATTTTGCCCAAGCCTGTATTAGCCTAACCTGCCACTCGTCCCACCATAGCTACCCTTCTCTTTTGAGCATGTTAGCTCCAGAAAAGCTGTAGTTATGTCTGACAGCTGGAAATTACTTCTTCAAGCTCCAGTTTTAACATACTCTATGAATATGCCTTTTTAATCTACTTCCAAAGAGCACTCAACTATACTTTGTATGTCCATACAAACAGCTACTCTGAGCTTTTTTCTCACTATGTAGACAAGCCCTTATTGCTATCCCTTTCTTCTCAATGGGAAGTGCTAATGCGCTCTTTTGGAAAATCTGTCCATTTCAAATTAGATGCCTAAAATGTGAGCTGATCTCTTTCAAAAACCCGGCCCTTTATAAGTTAGTTATTAGAATGGCAGAACTTACTCCACAGATGGGTATTGTCCTGCTAAAATTTTAGATTTTAGGTTACAGATTTTTAAAGCTGCAAAGGACACTGATGATTATCTAGTCTGACCTCCTGAATAACAGGCCACTGCATTTCTCCCTGTAATTTCTGCATCAAGCCCATAACTTCTCGTTGATCTACATAATACCATTTAGGAAGATCTCTACTCTTGATATAAGAACTAATGGAAAATTTAGCCCACCGTTTATTTGTTACTATGATTAATTATTCTGTCTTTTAAATTGATGCTTTTTTTACAATTTGAATTTATCTAGCTTCAGCTCTCAGCTGGACTAATACAAAAAGAAACATTCTACATTAAAATCAACACACAAAGGCACTAGACTTCAAATGTCGCATTTAGGAAAGTTTCAATCTTTTTCACATGTGTAATTTTAAAAATGTATATATTTTAATGCACAGTCAGATTATATCTAATAATTATGGCAAAAGCCTGAGAAACATTTAATCTCATGGCCTCCTCACTCACTTGTTTAGCCCAACATTCTAAAGTACATGGTATTAGTAAAGAAACAGAAAGGCAAAGAGACATCAAAAACAGTTCTCAGGGATGGTGATGGAGCACAGGTTGCCCAGTTTTACTTGGAATTCCTGGAAACCATCTGGAAATAGTATACAAAAACTAACTACATTTACCTGAGTTTTATTTACACATACACAAAACTGTCTACTATTGTCATCCAAAATCCAGTACTTTCCCCATTTTAATATCAAAAAGTTTCTTAGTCTTAGTTTCTCTTTAAAACTGCCTGTAAATCCAGCCTTTGTGGAATAACATCACACACACACACCATGCTTCATAGAAAAACACTGCCGTTTTCCTTCAGTGTAGGTAGTGTTTTCCAAGATAGTAGGAGAGTCAGACACAGATCTACCACTGAAGTTCAATTCTCATGGCAGCTTAAAATCTCAACCATAAAGACCTTTTATACTAAGTAAGCAAATTAAATTCATTTTGTAAATGCCTAGTTGTGTACTTTAATCAACAATAAAACAGAAACTTGTATTATATTTCATGCGTTCAGTGGTTGTCGATGCCACTTAAGTTTTTAAATTTCAATTGACTGCTAGTAATTTACTGTATAAATGAAATGTTTACATCAAAAACAATAGCGGTGGATTTCTACCTTCTTCCCTTTTCACTTTTATTACAGCTCAAGATCAAGTTCTCTTCTCATAGTAGGAATTAACTCTATTAACATATATATACAATGTACTCAACGAACTGAAGAGAAATTACATGGATTTACTTCAAGATACAAAACCAGCTCATGAGCAAGAATCTTATAATTTTCATGCCGGATGCCTGCTATGGAGACAATAAAATAATTTAGATCTATTTGAAGAACCCAATAGCCATCTCCAGGCCCAGTTCAGGATACATATAATGCAGCAATGTCTCACCTATTCATCAAGATATTTCTTAAATGTTAAGGGACAATAGTCAATACTGTGCGACAGACATTGGCATGTTCCCCTTCTTTACTCTGTTTAGGCAATGCAGAGAGAGGAACCACCCATAAGTATTCTGTTGGGGATTGTTCAAGTGTGAAGTAGTCCTCAATGAGCACAGAGATTCCTATGCCTCCCTCTCCCCTGTAGACATACCAGAAGTAGTGAAAGGAGTACCTGAAGAATATTGCTTTGCAGCTATCCCCCACCCCCGTAGACTGTTGCCGATTAGCAAGTTAAAAAAGCTTACAACAGTAATTGGTACTAAGAAACAGGGAGGTGTAACAAGTATCTTAGGGAGGTGGTCAGCTTCTCTTTTCCCCCTTTCCCAGGCTACCTCTTGGAGGGAGGAGAGCCATCCTTTGTTTCTATCTATCTTGCTCTCTTTTCCCCAAGTCTCCCACAAATTAACAGATAAGCCAGATAATGGAGTAACCAGCTACTCTCCCCTCCCTCCTTCCCCTGAGATGTGATACAACAAGGAAATAGTTTAGCAGCTGCAGTATGGAAGAGACACCTGCTGCTCACACCACTCTTAGTTCTTACTAGGGATGTTAGCTATCAAGTAATAGAATAGTCAAGTAACTGCATGAATTCTTAGTGGTTAGTCAACTATTCTATAGTCCCTGGGGTGGTGCAGTATGGTAGCTAGCGCAATCTGCCCACTCCTGGGGAGCCCCCTGCCACCCATTGCTGCCTCTGTATCAAGCGGGAGTCAGTCCTTGAGGGGAGCCAGTTTAAAAACCAGCTCCCTTTGCAGACCAGCTGCCTGCCACCATGGCAGCAGCCCCTGTTCGGGGGGGGGGGGGTGTCCAAGCTCCTCCCACAGACCAAGGCTGCTGCAGGGGAGGAAGCAGGACTGCCGCGAAGCAGCCTCTGTTAATGTTGGCCCAGACTGGCCGCGGACAGAGGCTGGTCCAGCAGCAGCCCCAGTCTGCAGGGGTCCAATCTTCCCATGGACAGAAGCTGCTCTGCATCCTACAGAGAAGCTTCTGTTCACAGCGAGTGTGGGCCCACTGTAGACAGAGGCTGGACCCCGGCGCGGGATGCAGAGTACCCTCTGTCCACTGTGAGCCTGGGCCTGCCTGTGGGCAGAGGTTGCTTTGCAGCAGCCTCCCCTGTTCCCTGCACTGATGCCTCTATCAGCAAGGGGAAGAGCAGGAGCATAAACGCCGGCTCCCCTCAGTACCAGCTCTGCTGTACCACCTCTTCCCCCCTCGCCCCCATGCTGCTACCTTTATCTGAAAGAGGCAGCAGCGCGGGGGGAGGGGCAATAAGCCAGCTCCTGCTCCCCCGTCCTTGCTGCCTCTGATACAGAGGCAGCAAGGGGGAGAGGAAATGTGAGTAGTCAACTAGATAAACCAATAAGCCCAGGCTTATTGATTGTCTACTCAACTACTTGTTGACATCTCTAGTTCTTACCAGAGCTGCTCCCATGGCTATGGGGAGGGGAAGATATGGGAGGCAAATTCGGCGGGCCAGAGCTCTACACTACTGCTCTGTGATGAGATTTATTTAGTTGAGTTTAATAAAAGAAGAGCAGAACCCTGGAAACAGATTTCCTAGTCATCATCAATTAATAATTTTTATAACACAAGTATCTTTGAAGGCCACAATTGAGAGCCACACATCGGACACCATGTTGTCCTATATCCACTCAGCATGTTTTTGATAGTGATTCAAGCCTTGTCTAGATTTACCATGAGATCGGCACTGTGGGGATCAATCCCCTAGGGGTGAATTTGGCAGATCTAGTAAAGGCCCCTTAAAATCAACTGCTGATCACTCTGATGTTGACTCCAGTACTCAACCAGATCAAGAAAAGTAAGGTGAGTTGAAGGGAAAGCTTCTCCCGTCAACTCCCACACAGTGGATATGCCGCAGTGAGTCAATCTAAAGATACATTGACTCCAGCTGCAGTATTCATATAGCTGGAGTTGTGAACCTTCATTTGATATTGCTCCTAGTATTGGCCTCAGTATGGGGCAGGTTATCATGTCCACAAATTACCTTTTCAAACAACCATTCTGATATAGTTAAACATGCTAATTTTTAAGGGGTGGAGTTCATTTTGACTGGTACTGAATTATTTTTATGATACAAAGAAGATGAGGTGACTTGTTAGCACCAGCAGACTGCAAAGGAGACTAAGGCAGATTAAAAGAAAGCCTATATAACAGACATCTAATACAGATAATGAAATTATTTAAAACTTAATTACATAAATAAGGTTACCACTTTGTTAGATTTATATTCTTTCTTAAACACAAAACATTATCTACTTGAAAAACGAATATAAAGGAATGGTGTTATGCATATAGACCCCCCGAGAAAAAGGATATTTAAACTTAGATTTCTTGGCCGACACAACCCAATTTGCTGAAATGCTAAGCAACACTACAACACTGACAATTTATCAACAGCCATGGAATTAATAGCACAACCATCACTTGAATAATGAAACTAATTTTTAAAAGAATGGTTCACGTCCTGTAGACCACAGGCCATGTCAAATTTTTAAATTAAGGGTTTAAATATGGCTTCTAGTTCCTAATTTAATTGAGAAATAAATCTTCATAGCTATTGGCTTAGGAATAATTATACAATGAAAGCTAACACCACCTTTATTTGCTAGAATATGTTTAAATTTAACCTTATTTAATTTGGCTGTAGAGCTCTGTGCAATGTCTGCAAATAGAAAGCTATTTTTAAATACATTACCAATTTAAAAAGTTAATTATTGTCTTTTAAGTACATATCTATTATTGGAAAGAAGAGGTTTATTCTACACCAAAGTGCAAAAATCTGTGTTCATAGATAAGGCAATGTATTCAAATGTTTTTATACACAATATTCTTAAGTAAAAACAATTAGACCCAATACTGAAAAATAGTGTGATGGACAGAATAATCCAATGGTAGAATATTTTTTTCAAAAGCAAATTCAACAAAATGAGCAATATACTGTATTTTTTAAAAAGTGTAAGACAAATATTTTGTTTTTTAAAAAAGTATCAGTGGATGCCAGTCACCATAAAATCTGAACTGCTCTGTTTATTAAAAGCCCTGACATGGTCAAAAATAATCACTAGCCATGAAGTGTAAAGCAAAGCTACAGGAGTCATTCTACATCTTGTTTGTTATACTGATTTAGCCTACTACTTCACACCTATGAAATCAAACACACGAAGTATGTGAGAAAGTTTTATCATTTTTAAAATCAAAATATCCCTTAAAATATTTACATTTTACAGTAAAAAGGATAGCAAAACACAAGATAATGTACAAGCTTAGATATTCAAGTTATGAAGCATGAAAAATTATGGGAAAATTAACTGACTAGTAACAAATCATATTTTAGAGAATATAGTTTAAATTTTTTTCTTATTAAAACAAGTGCAGTTTAAAGCAATAACATTTGGACAGCTCAGCCTTCTAATTTCTGATCACAAACTGCTTCAGATGCTTGGGAAATACCTGATAACTACTGGAAATACTGCTAAATTCTTTTACTGTATTAATGAATAATTTTTAAAAAAAACGTTCACACCACTCAACACATGTTGTATTTTATGTTGTAATGTATGAGTGATACTAAGACTCTGCTATAGTCCTCAAAAACAGTGCAATTTGAAAACAAGGTTATGTGAAATAATTCTTTTACTGGAGCATCTTAAAACAGAAGAGAGCACAAATTACCAAAGGCAGCAACTATAACGCATACTTGACTAAAGCCAACTTCATTAACTAAGAAATGTCTAAGCCTTTATTGCATATTAATAAAAGAAATCTTTAAAATTTTGAATATACAGCAATGTAAAATTTTGAAAAATATTAAACTCCTATTTCTAGGGATAGTTGGTATAATGTAAAAGAAGATGAGTATTGGTACACAACTTTGTACCAAAACACAGACTTGTTTTTGCAAAACACCAACACTGAATAAAAAAAGATGGCACAATCCTAGCAGGCATTTTTATACAAAATTTTAGGACACAACTAACAGATATTTAAATTAAGATTTGAAAGACTGCCTGCTCTTTTTTACCTTTTGCTTTTAGCTCTGTCATTGTGGTCCCTGTCTTTGTGATGTCTGTCTTTGTTCTTTTCACTTTCTCGTTCTCTATGTCTTTCCCTACTTTTCTCTCTCTCTTTATCCTTGTCATGAGAATGTTCTTCACTTTTAGGTTTATCTATCTTTTTTTCTGGATTTCTACTCTCTCTAGAGGATTTTCCATCAGATCCCCTATCACTATATGGAGGTCGTAACCTCTCTTTGTCTCTATGCCCTTCATCTCTGTTTTTTTTCTCTCTCTCTTTCTCCTGGTTTCTGTCTTTTCTTCTATTCCTTTCAGAATCCTGTTCCCAGTATTTTTCGCTGTTCCACTCTTTTTCATGTCTGTCTTTCTTTTGGTGCTGGGACTCACTATAAAACCTTTGTCTATGCTGATCGCCTTTTCCCCTACTGAACCCTCTCTCTAAATGTTGTTCTTGTCTGCCCCAAGGATCACTATGTCGTCTTTCTGGTCTCTTATTGTCTTTACTCTGATAAAAGTTTTCTGGTCCAGGAAATCTTGATTGTTTATGAGCCAGTGATGGCCCTTGCACAATGGGTCCAACATAATGCGGTGGCTGACCTGACGAATGAACAGGAGGCCATGGCATCATAGGATTTTGAGTGAAACCAAAACCTGGAGGAGGAAGAAGTGGAGGTGGTAGATTAGGAGGAAATCCAAACATCGGGCTATTCTGTGGGGGAAAGTTAGGAGGTGAAAGTGTTTGAAACTGAAATCCAGGTAGATTAGATTTAATATGTTGAAAATTGTGCTGTTGAGGTCTAACTGGTGAGAAGTTTCCACTCATAACTGGGCTGGGGACTTTGGAAGTGAATTCAGAATTTGAAGAATTTTCTTTTTCAAAATGAGATGAGGTTGTTGCTGGTCCTCTTCTAAATGAGTGCACTGTTTCAATATTTTTCATTGGTGTATCCCCCTGTAAGTGTTTTGTATCTTCCATTTGTGAAGCACATAAATTATCTGCTTTAGTTGGAGCTGAGGTACTTTGCATCTCACATGCTTGACTATCACTTTGATTCACGTTTAAGCCCTTTTCTCCAGCCTGTTTATTTTCTACTTCCATTTGCTCACTTCCAGAGAGGTCAGATTGTATATTTTGTCTTTCTTCATTTCTGTTAGTGTCGCCCTCCTTATTTTCTGAAGAATTAATCTGTTGGCTTCGGCCAGCTGCTTGCCTTGGGTCCCTTTTAAGATTAATGAACTGAGGAGATTTGGAAGTATTAGTGGTCACACCTTCAGCAGAACCTATGTTAACATTATTATCACTTCCTTTGCCGGCATTTGATGAGGAAGAAAAACTAGAATTTGTGGTCCTTTTGCTTTCTTGCAAAACATTCTCTTTGTCACACAGCTGCCACTTTGGATCGTTTTCTGTACAATCATCAGGTTCCTTACTCTGTGACTGAACGGATAAGTTTGCTAAAAATGCTTCTGTAGAAACATCCGGTGGTTTTCCCTTAAGACTTAGACTTATCAGAGTTCCTGCTGTTCCTGTAGAACATGATGTCCCTGCAACTGGCACATCCACTGTTACTGTAACATCAGCAGATTCTTGTGGATCATCTAGTCTAGTCTTAGTTTCTATAGCTTCATCAGCATTTACTTCATTTATTCTTTCTTCTTTTAAGTTTGTTTGTTCATCTAATAAAGGTATTTCTTGACTAGCACACTGGTCTACCAATGACTGATGGTGTTCATATATCTGCCCTGTAGTACCCAAAAGACTCTGAAGAATATCATCTACAGGCAGTGGTTTATTTGCTAGCTCAAGAGTAGAAGACTGATTTTCCCATCCAACCAGAACTCCAGGAAGAAATCTCAGTGGCTTTGGTGGCTCATTTTTTATGCTTTCTACTACAGGTTCAATAACTGTTGGAATTTCTTCTGTATTAGATTGCTGTGGCTTATTTCTTTGCTTATGTAACACAGTTGTGAAGGAATTAAAAAAGTCATTTTCTTCCTCCTCTTCTTCTACTACTATTTCAGCATTCGAGACATCTGGTTTACTTGGTTTACTTTTTTTTTCTGGCAGCAAATTACTAGGGGCACTTTCAGGGATGTCATCCATAAGACTGCTGCTAGCACTAATCGGTCTCTTCATTTTTTGGCGAATTATCAAACCCAACAACAGATTTGGTCGATGTACTTCAATCCCTGCATAAAATCACAAAAGCAATTCATAGATTAAATGTATTTGTCTGAAGACAATCATTTTAATAAAAGAATTGCTTATCATGTGTGTATAGTACTCTTTGGGTCCCATCAGCCCCTCAACCCAAAAAAACAGTTCTGTGATAAATTAGTTACATTTTTTTAAAGGCATATGGCAACCACAAATATCTGTTCAAGCCATTGATCTTCCTGCCATTGCCTCATCGGAGACAAATTATACCCACCAGGTAGTTTGTATGAGATAACACGGGTTCCCTTAAAAATGGGGGTCTCCTGTTAGCTATTTGAGTCAACATAAGGGCAATGATAATGAAAGCTTATCATCTACTTTGCAAAACACTTCACCATATTAAAATGTAGCAAAAGATTTAATAATGGATATTTTAAAATACACCTAAAATGAGCACAAGGAATCCTAATATTCTGAAGGACCAGCTTAAATAACCACAGTCAAATCACAAACAAGGTCAATCTCTTGCACTTAATATTTAAATGAATTCAGCGCAGGTGCAATCCTTTTAAAGCAAGTAATAATCTGAAATATCATGGACTAGATCCCTAACCCCACTACAGCAGAAAGAGGATATAAAAGCCACCTAAAGGAGAGGTAATTCTTTGGTGGTATAATATCCCTTTTCCAGAGCTCCAGTATAATCAGGATGGCCAAGCAAAAAAAGGTAAATTAGAGCATCCGTGTTTTCACTACGAAAACAATATAAAAATATTATGACAAATGCATAATTTTTCAAAGAGCTAGCGTCAAGGTTGATCAAAAGTCTTACCATAAAGAACATAAGTATTTTTAGTTTGGCTAACCCTTACTATATAAAGAAGTAAACTTCAAATGCCTGACTTGCTAGACCAGAGAGCCCCAACAACAGAAGTTGGAAGTGGCTGGGAGCAGAACTAGTCTGGTGGGTGGTAGCCTGCAGGGCCGGTGACCTGGGGGCAGAGAGCCCTGGGAGAAGCTGCCATCTCACGGGGGGGAAAGGCAGGGAGCCCTAGGAGCAGCTACCACCTAGCGTGGAGCCAGGCAGCGGGGGCACAGAACCCCGCAAGCAGCTGCCACTTTGCACAGGGCCAGGTGGCCAGGCACAGGAAGCCCCACAAGCAGCTGCTGCTTTGCACTGAGCTGGGTGGCCAGGGGCAGGGAACCCTGGGGGCAGCAGAGACAGGCAAGTGAGCCAGAGGAGATCAAGCCACCAGGTTCTCCTAAGGCAGCAACCAGGAGGGGAGCCCCAGGAGAATCCGGAGGCCTGACCTACCCGGTCCAGCAAATTCCCTTGTTCAGGACCACTCAGGTCCCGAGGGTGCCAGACCAGGAAGGTCCAACCTATAGTAGTCATGCATATAAGTGCTGTGATTTTTGTATGTGCAGAGATTCACAAGATTAACTTCCAAAATAAAGATGTGAAAAAAAAAAAATCCTTGAAGGAAAGAGTTCTTGCTGTCTTACTGAACATTCTACAACCAACTACAATTTCGTAGTACCAGAAAGTACCTTGAGAGGTCTTTTAATTCAGTGCCTGTACTCAAGGCAGAGCTAATTATCTAGACCATCCCTGACAGGTGTTTGTCTAACCTGCTCTTAAAAGCTGCCAATAACTGAAATTCCACAAACCTCACTCCCCAAATATTTGTGAATAAAATAATTATAAATTTAAGAATGAGTGTGTAGAAAAACTAAGCAATTTCAAGATCTTGCATTTGTAAAATCCCTCTCTATCCAGCGATTTTTAATCTTCCATTCTCATCTCTCTAATCTGCAAGGGTCTTGATAGCAATGACTATCTTGTCATTATTATGATAAGTACCTAGTACGTTTTGAGTGCTGTAAAAATTATATATTAAATGTCAACATAGGTTTAAATTCGGAGTGAGTGTGAATAAATCTGTCAGAAGTCACTTGCACAACTCTATTCAGTGAGTTGTTCAAAAGGTCAGATCTTCTCTCACCTTTCCCCCTTTCTCTCCTGCCTCATGGTAGTGTGAGTTAAATGCAAATTACAAACCTTTTTTGCATTAAATATTAGAACATGTTCATCCAAATAACTGTATAGGTTTCCAATCTCTCAAGAAGATAGTCATAAAACCAGGATGATCAATAATGTCATTTGAATAAAGATGTATGCTACTTCGTTTACTCAAAAACACTGATGCAACTCTAAATGTTAAATTTAATTTTCATGTACAATTTGTATTTCATTCCTGGGGGGGGAAATGCTACTATCTATACTTTTCCGAGTTCTATATTATACTTACCAGGGCCATCAAAAGGCACAAGATGATGTGGAATTTTGTCTGAGGCACCTAAAGGAATAAGATACAAATCCTTCACTTGCTTCATATTATTGGCGGCTACACCATAACGCTTTCTGCTGCTGAAGTATGCAAAGAGCAAAGCATAGGAAATCTGATCCTCTTCAGTTACTGGGGTAAAGCGAACTACACAAATTTCCTGTTTAAAAAAAAAAAAAAAAAAAAGAGAGAAAAGTAGTCTGAAATTTTTACGAATTGTAGTTTTTCAAGTAAATGTTCATAGTAATTGGTTTTCAAGTATACAATCCACAGAAAAGAGGAAACCACTGACTAGAAGAAGGAAAACATAACAAGAGAGACAGCAAAAAAAGGTGTCTCAAACATTGAAAAAAGAGAGTAAGAGGCTTTAAAAAACAAACTCCCCCCCCCCCAGATTGTACATGACAAAAAAATAAAATAAAATATTTTCTCTCCATCTGCTGAATCTTATACACCAACCTTTTTTTTTACAAACACTCCTTAAGAAGCTGTATTCTGCTCCATTTCTGGTGTTTAAGATACATCATTAACTGCTACGCGAGAAAGGCCAGAACCCTAACATCAGGTATGGTAAAGGGAAAGTAGAGGGAGGAGTTATTTTTACCTTCTCCACACAAGGGCAAATCAAAACATCCTGACAAGTCACCAATGAACAGTAAGGAGAAGGAATAAAATACACTATCAACTCTAAGCCCTAGGTCACCACAAAAATTATCAACTACCCTCAAATTGGTTTATTTATATTTAAACATCAGAGTAAAAATGGGTCTTCACAAGGGATTTGGGCAAAAATAAGATGATAGCCTTATTTCTCAGTTTCTACTGTGTACATGTAGTCATATTTTCAACAGAGGAATGTTCAAAGACATTATATATACTCAATATTGACTGAGCAGCAAATAGGTAAAGTCTTCTACTTAAATTTCCTCCTTACCTTGGTCCCTGAAGCTTTTATTTTTTCTACATACTCCCAAACAGTGTGAGGTGATATCCTGCCACCTACTTGGATACTATCTGGCAAGTCCTGTTAAAAAAGCAGATATACAATTTGAATCCACTGTGTCTACTGAAACAGATTTCAAAATAACAGAATACTAGAACTGTAAGGGACCTTGAGAGGTCATCAAGTCCAGTCCCCTGCCCTCATGGCAGGACCAAGCACCATCTAGATTATCCGACAGATGTCTCTCTAACCTACTCTTAATCTCCAATGATGGAGATTTCACAACCTCCCTAGGCAATTTATTCCAGTGCTTAACCACCCTGACAGTTAGGACGTTTTTCCTAATGTCCAACCTAAACCTCCCTTGTTGCAATTTAAGCCCATAGTTTCTTGTCCTATTATCAGAGGTTAAGGAGGATAATTTTTCTCCTTCCTCTTTTAGGTACTTGAAAGCGGCTATCATGTATCCTCTCGTCTTCTCTTATCCAAACTAAACACACCCAATTCTTTCAGCCTTCCTTTACAGGTTATGTTTTGTAGACCTTCAATCATTTTTGTTGCTCTTCTCTGAGCTAGTAAAGGGCCTGAGCTAATTAATATGTAACTTTAAAAGGCTGGAAGATTTTAAATTGAAGAGATGTCTATAGAAAAATGTACCTAGTCTTCAAACACATTTTTGTGAAATTGGTTGCAGAATGTGTTTGCCATTTCAAACTCATAATACAAAAAAACATATTTCTTTACCAGTTAGTAACACCTTATATTAAGGTGAAATTTTTTTTAAAATCTAATTTACTTTCCAATACTTATATTATTTCCTTTGTGACGTCTTTTGTCTTAATGAAAATTAATGACATTTCACATTTGATAATGGCCAGTTTCATTTGCAAACTAAATACTTGCATGGGAAGGAAGAATAACTTTAGATGTTTAAAAACAGCTGACATCGTATTTCAGAAGACATCATAGAAAATTTCTGCTCATCTTAGACGCTGTATTTTTTAAAATCCTAAAATTTAGGTCAAATTTATTTTGGATTTCACTTAAGAGTCGATTATATATGCTTATGAGATTAAAAAATACACGTATCTGTGTTTATAGTGACAAGTGACTGCCTTAAACTGTGGTTTGATGTTAGTTGCATCATCTAGAGACTGGATTGCGTAATCAATATTTATATTTGCAGATCTAATGTGTGTTACTATTTATCACCAATTAAATACAAAAGTGACAAAATCCATACATTAAAATAAGCACTCAAGTCAGAAAATGCTAAGGTTAAGGTTGCATGCATGCCCTTCATGCTACTACTATATGTATGTGCAGCAGTACTAGGTACTAGTGCTACCATCTTAACATATTCACACTGTTTTACATGTAATGTAAGCTTTTCATAACTTTATATACAAAAGGGACCAGCATCAGCACCAGAGCGCAACACTGTGTGCTCCGTGTGGCTCTGAGGGTGGGGAGTTTCCAGCACCATAGTCTGGGTAGCGCTAAGACTTCTGGGAGTGTGGAACTGCCCAAACACACCATGCCCAGGAGCCCGCGGAAGCTGTCGGCCCACTGGAAGTCAGACTAGTAGTAAAGAAAAATCTCTTTTACCACATTCATACCAAAAAATCTGTTGCCTTTATAAAACTGTTCTTGTCAATTTTATAGTGAAATACCTATGCACATGAACTATATCATGATTAGCACTGTAAGTAAAAATATTGTCTGTCAAATTTAGCAAAGCTCTTGTTACAGGTTGTACCCTTCTAAACTTGGACTCTTTGGTCTGGGTAACATCCTGGACCACAGAGCACAGGAAGAGGGAGGTCTGGTGGCAGGGCAGGAGTGTGGCGGGGGGGACTGGAGATTCAGCCGGGAGCTCAGTGTTGGGAGGAGGGAGTGGCATGGCAGGGAGTTCTGACCCCATTGGCCGGGGAGCTTGGTGACAGCCAGGAAGCTCTGGCCTCAGCTGCAGAGGTCTGGCCCTGGCAGTAGTCAAGGCTGCAGCCCAGAGAGAAGCCAGGCAGCTCCGGCCCCAGCCGCAGGGAGGTCAAAGCTGTACTCAAAAACTTTATGAATAGAAAATTTGGAAGTCTAAAAGTTTACATTCTTCTAGGGGGGGGGCGAGGGGGGGGCACAGAAACAATACCTTCACACACAGTAGAGAAAGTGCTTTGTACTCTTATAACTGAACATTGAAAGGAAGATCATTTTTTTTCTCTCAGATTTTCAAAAACAATTTTTAGGCAGAGACCACAAATGGAAAAATGTCATTGCAAAGAGTCAATGTTTCAGAATGAACATGTGGAAATAATGCAATTACAATGTAATCTGAGGAAATCTTATTACAAAAACTAAATTAAAAAATACATATCTTGGAGACTTATTTTGAGACTAATTCATTGCCAAAAACTAAAAATGGGTGGATTTCCAAAATAATTTATGACAAATTAAGAATTTTTTTTGAAATTAATACACAGTAAACTGTACGGATTTTGTGACTTATTGTCCTTCAATGCTAAATTTTAGTGCAATGCAGAGCATGAATTATAACTTATACTATCATGGAGTCACAAGACAACAAACTAAATGTAATCATGCTAACAGAGAGCCTAACACTGAATATAAGGCTGGAAAGTGTACTGTGTCTGAATCAACTTGCATAAACACAGAGCATTGTGATATCACTGATCACACTTTAGTCCCCAAAGACTACCATTATAAACAATTTATAACCCCATCCTCATCTTACCTATCTCAACTGTGAAGAGATTACAAAACAATGACAATGACAAAATTTAATGCATAAAAAGGTATAAAACATCAGTTATATTACTGTGATTCAAGAATTTGGATCTTAACTACAGACAAACTTACAACAAAGGTTGCAGTTTTTGTTATACAAATTGTGATTACCTGCATGCTCAGCAGGAACCACAGTGGGCACTCTTCTTCCACATAAAAAGGTTTTTGCATGCTTAAAGTAAAAAAATTTTAATGTAAAACTGACCTAGCATTTTCTCAATGCTAACCAGAACATTCCCACCACTATGGTTGTTTTTCAATGGCCAATTTTATCTTGTTTCTCTCCTGCACTTTACAAAGTGATGAACACTATGGAGAAGAAAGGGAACCAATGCAAAGTAAGGATATTTCAACCTTCACAGGAGCAGCCCGGGAAGTGTTATTGTTCAAACTGATATCGTGATCATTTTAATAGACAGTTCACATAAATTTAAGCAAAAATAAATGTATGCTTAGTAAACGTCTAGTTGATTTCTCAGTCCTTTGATTATTAGGTTCACTTGTTTTGATGGGCTTTAAGAATAAACGTTGCACTTGGAAAGTTATTTCAATAAACACAAAATAGGAGGGGAGTATCCTGAAACACTACAAAAAAGCTTAAATCTTGGTAAACCATAGGATCCTTTCAGGCAAGTTTAAATATACTTCATCTACTATATATTTTAGAGAGCTTGTATGTCTGTGTGTCCATCCATCTATGAGTTCATTTGTTCAAGAACTCCTCCTGAAGAGTATGCAGCTTCCTCTTATAGTAACTTAAAGCAACATCAGAGTTTGGTTTTGCCAAAACAATGGGATGTGTATGGAATGCAAATGTTTTTCATCAAATGGAAAAGAAGGGGTGTAATAGCAGGAACAGTTATACTCACAAATGACCCCAGGGGGGCAAAAAGCATCCCAGCCCTAGGGAGCAGTTCCCCCAAAATGCCGCAACATGCCCCCTGTTCTGGCCAGCCCAGAGGAAAAGCCGGTGCATAGACACCTCCGCCCTGGGGCAGCCCTGAATCCGGATAATGCCAGATAAGAAATAAATACTAATGTAGATTAACCTGCTAAAATAGTATTTAGTGCAACAATCATGCTTCACTTTTCACCTTAGTACAACTATGATCCCTCAATTTAATTCCCAAGTCTCAAAGTAAGTGAATAGTTTAAATAAAATGTTCATTCTTCATGGTAAATATAAATGTTTTAACAAACATACAATACCTCAGTTAAATACTCAAAAGAGCCAGAGACTGGATAGGCCTTGATAACAAACTTTGCTACAGAAGGCATGTTGATAAAACCTTTCCAGATGAAATTCAGTCGAGCCAGGAACAGAGTTTCACTTTCAACAGTACCAGGCGTCTCAGATCTTAAGAAAACAAGTGTTAAAAAAAGAAATAATGGCTAAACTCTGTGCCACTTATAAATATACGCAATCAGGATAATTTATACAACACTTGAAATCAACCTCACTGAAAATAGCTATATGAAAGTAAGATATTTAGCATTATTAGAATCCTAGGGTTAGAGGGGACCAGAAGGGTCATTAAGTCTGTCACAAGTTGTTTAATTTTCAGTTATGTTGGGGAAAATATGAGGCTGTTCAAAAGTAGGGATGTGAATGTGTACCCATGTACACAGCTACACACAGCTTCCCCCCCTCCCCCCCAACTGCTGCCTCTGTATCAGTGGAAGCCACCAGCCCACCTCTCGCCCCCGATACAAAAGCAGCAGCATGAGTGGGTAGGAAGGAGCTGGTAAGTGCAGGGAGCTGGCTTCTAAGCTGGCTCCCTGTGCGTATCAGCTCCCACAGAGTTACGTGGCCCCCTACCCCATCACACTAATGCTTCTGATACAGAACCAGCAGCGGGGCGAGAAGCAAGGAGCCAGTGCTTGTGGGGAACTGGCTTAAAAGCCGCCTCCCTGCAAGCACCAGCTCCTGTCTCGCCCCCTGTGTAAACATGTAACTGCTAAATTTTCGGCAGTTACACCTTTACCTTTTTAACATTTTAACATCCCTAATCAAAAGCAAAAGGGGTAGACAACCAGGTATTTGAGCTTCTAGCAAAGTTCCTAAAAATTATATAAGGTAACATAGTACATTATTTTGCCAATCTCTCTTCTAAGGCTAATTTCTTTACATTGAAAAGATATTTAGCAGAGAGAGCTTCAAGCGTATCTTCATAGGTTTTTCAAAATTTATTTTTTAAAAACTTTGAAGTTTAGATTCTTTGAAGGGTTTGGGTGAGAGATTTAATTAAAATGTCTTGGAGAAACACTCCTTTTGAAATTTTCATTTTTGCTATAATTTTGAAGTATTTTACAGTGCTATCGGTCTGTCAAAGTAATGCCACTTTACATCACAAGAGGTACAAAAAGCCAGTTATTTAAAAAAAGAAGCATTTGGACAGTTTGATCGCTCTCTGAGGCCACCTTGCTGGAGGCCTTCTGGCCCTGCCACACACAACCCAAGGAAAGACCAATAGAGAGGGCCTTCCCAGCTGTGTGGCCCACAGCCAATCAAAAAGGGATTGCAGGGAGCAACCAATAAGTGCCCACTAGGTTAATATAAAAAGAGCTGCAGGGCCAGAGTGAGTTCAGTTCCTTGCTGGATCTGGAAGGGCATGTGGCTGGCTGAGGGAGCTGCAGGACTTAGGATAGCACAGCGCTGGCAGAAGCAAGGGAGAATTACAAAGAGCTCTGAGCTGGTTGCTAGGACTCCATCAGGCCAATGCCCCAAAGTAAGGGTGAAGAAGGTGCAGGACTGTGGAAAAGTGGCTCATGGAATTAAAGCAGTGGTTTAGCTTAGATAAAGAGACTTGGCAGACAGCTGCTATCTGCAGGCTCAATAGGCTAGGACCCAAAGTGGTGGCTAAACCCAGGTCCTCCCCGTGTATCCACTAGCCACTGGAGGAACTGGCCTGGACTTTGAGGCACCTCAATAGGGGGACTGAACTCTTTAGTGACCCAGAAAAAGAGCTGGGGGCTGACAGCCAGAGAGGGTGAGGACACACTGCTTCCAGGGGGACATCCTGGAGTACAGCTTCATACCAAGGCTGAGATCATTGACTTCAGGACTGATTAAAGACCTAAATCTAAGGAGGGCCACATGGAGTGTGCCAGTTTCCCACACTTAACCAGGGGTCCTAACAAGAGGTGAGTGCACCCCACTACACAGCGTTCTCTATTTTAACTAAAATTTCATGTTTTCACTTATATTAAATTAATCTTAGCTTGATAGAACTTTCATAAGGTTTTTTTTTTTAATACAGATATCACAAGAAGTTTGTTACCTTGGGATAGAGGAGAATGCTGGTTTTGCCAATTCTTGTTTATCATCTTCTAATAATTCTGAGGCTAAAATATTTGACGTTGCAGAAAGTGCATCTGCTATGTTTTCTGCTTCATTGTCTGATTGTTTACGTGCAACTCCTACAGACACTTTCACTTTTTTTACAGAAAGGTCATCAATAGGTGGTGCCATTCGACCTTGAAAAAGTGAAATAGAAATATATTTTCTACTAATAAAGAATTGTTCTTTATCTGAAAATAGGAGAAAGATATCAGATGCTATCAAAAATGGATGAACTAAAGAAAAATCTGGAGCATCAATGAAATAGGCAAAACTCCTATGGAGAGCTCCTTCATTGACCACACACCCCTATCAACTTTCATATTGTCTGTAACCCTTGCTGGACCACAACTAACCAAAGTTAGATTGTGAACCAGTGCAGATCTTGACAGAACTAACCAAGTAAGCATATTCCTGACCTGCAAGGATGGTACAGAAGCACACCGACCCCTCATAAAATAAGGAGGGAATGACAAGATGATAAATTAAGGCAGGGGTGGCCAACCTGTTACAGACAAAGAGCCAAAATAGTGGTGGATACAGCACAAAGAGCCGAGAGAAAGAAGTTGTTGAGCAAAAAACCAAAAAAACCCAAAAAACACTGCCCATTTAAGAGCGCAAGCAGACTTCTGTCGGCAGCACCGTCAGATCTCGCTGCCACAAGCAGTGCCCAGACCAGACAAGGAAAAAGGTCAGAGCAGGGGAACGCAGAACAGCCGTGGGAATGGGAGCTGCGCCATGGGTGCCGCAATTTTTCCTTTGAAGAGCCGCATGCAGCTCACGAGCCACAGATTGGCCACCCCTGAATTAGGGTGTTTTGTTCGAAGTATAAGGTACAAGGATGGTCATCAGTAATTCTGAATGTAATATGTGACTTGTTTATATCTATGTATAAAAGAAGAAGTTACAGAAGGAGCAGCTTTGTACTGGTATAGCACTTAACATTATGGTGACTATATTACCTTGTTATGGGCATACATGTATTAAGCATCCCCATTGGACACTGTGATAATATTGCACTTTGCTGATGATAAACCCAGCCAAGCCTTTGCCACCAAACCATGCCTGTGGTCTCTCTGAGCAACACTGAGGTATGCTAAATCAAAAAAACCTGATAAAACGTATCCTCCCAATTTGCAGATAAGAAAGGACATAATGTTAACTCCTTTCTTATCTGCAAATTGGGGGATAAGTTTTATCCGTTTTTTTTATTGTTAAGATCTTTGTTTGGAAAGCATTACCTATGTGGTAAATGTTATTAATTTTAATATATTTTTACAATATTTACCTATGCAGATTTTACAGTTAAGATCAAAGAGATGATTTTTGTGTTGACTTGTTGTGTCTGGAAATGAAGATTCATCTTCTACTTTATCTTTTTCAATCTCTTCTGTCTTCTCTACCAGCTTTATCATACTGGGTTCCTGTGAAAGGCCAAACAATCAATTTAAGTTAATAGACTGTAACATTTATGGTCCATCAGAAATTCTTAATTTTAATGTTATTTCAATTACCTCAGTCAAGCATTTGGAAACTTTTTACACTTTCTTCTTCTCAAATGAGAGACTTCTGCTTTGGTTTCAGTTTATTATTATAAAAAAAAAATACACATGCACATACACCACAACCATTTCAAAAGACTTAAGTGAGTAAATCATATTTTATGTCAAGTATCAGACGGGTAACCATGTTAGTCTGGATCTGCAAAAGCGACAAGGAATCCTGTGGCACCTTATAGACTAACATATGTATTGGAGCATAAACTTGTGTGGGCAAAGACCCACTTCGTCAGATGCATCTGACAAAGTGGGTCTTTGCCCATGAAAGCTTATGCTCCAATACATCTGCTAGTCTATAACGTGCCACAGGACTCCTTGTCATATTTTATGATTTTTCCACAGTAATAAATTAAGGTAGGATTTAATGCCTGAGTGTTGCCAAAAATCATAAGAACACAACAGAAAGACCTTAAACTTTAAGAGTTAAACTACTATTAAATTCCTCTGTATAAAGAACATTACATTATTTTAATATACTTTAAAATAAAATTATATATAAACTATTGCTTTAAAAAAAACCTCCTCCATCCCCCCTTAGAATTAAAATAAAACTCCACTTTGTTTTTATTTACCTGAATTTCCATAGCTACTTCTTGTTCTTTAATTGGAGCATCACTCTCAATTTCTATTTCTCCTTTGTGAGTAATTTTTGTTATTGGTCTCCTTTCGACTTCCCTTTGCTCTCTCTCAATCATTTCAATTGTCTATAAAACAGTAATATTACACATATTTACACATTAATAGAAGTGATATGGAAGTGAATGCTTGGAATCTGAAATGCTGAAACAGTACAAAATATTCTAGTTCAAAGGTAATTTTAAGGAAGGCCGTTTGGTAGAAGTCAAATAGTTTTATGAAATACATGCCCGCTAGAGCGTGTCAAATATTCACCTGCAGCGTCAATGATTGCCTATCAGACTTGCATTATAAATAAATTATAAGCAAGTCCCTCTCCACACATTTCAGGGCAGGTTACTTTAATCGCATAATCCAAATCTGGCTAACAGACTTCATATTTTATTTACAAAACAAATATCTGTCTGCCAAACAATTCTTTTACGGATCACTTCATGAAATATATTCCATCACAGAGCAAAAAAGCAGACAAGTATTTTCATGTACTGAAACACATTTTATATGGCAGACAACTATTGTTGCTCCACCAGGCATGTATTTTAAGAACACAATACCTTGCGTTGACGTGGCTACTGAGACAAAGAACTCAAACTGCTAATTAAAAACACACCTCTCAGCTTGTTTGCACAGGTAATTTGCTACTATAATAAAAGCCCCTAGTTTTACTGGTCTATGGCAGAACAAGTGACATCTAAATCCTCCAGCAAGGCCTCTGGAATAGCAGATCAGATATCCTGGGGTTATCTCAGAAAATTAAACCAGCATATTGGAGTAGCACAGGAAGAAGTTAGGATCTTGACCCATGAACGGGATTCCCAGGCACTACTGCAATACAAACAACAAGAACTGACACATTTAATCCTGAAATCATTGAGTTTTAGAGTAAGCATCCCATTGTACAGAATGAGGACTGTTCACACTTCTCTAAAGTTTCATTCTGAACACATAATCAGCCAAACAGTATTCAACGAGCTTACTCCAATTCTGAGCTGGAACATTCTGTACATAACCGTATAGTACAAAATCATTTTTAGTTTAAATATTGGTGCACAATTCTGCAGTAAGGGGCAGGTTCTGCAGTCACAAAATACAACTCAATTTACACTGTCTAACTTACATATGTCAGCATTACTAAAGGCACACTCAGATAGCATACATCAGTTACAAAAATTCTGTACTCAAAAAAGCTCTCTACTTTTTTACAACCAATACAAGCATTAAAAACAGACTTAAAGGGGAGATGGGGGGAGGTGTATGAATACAGGACATACCAAAGTTTATTATTAATAACTGTACCAAACGTAACAAATATTCTTATTGATAAGGAACACAGACATGTTAGTCTGGAATGTTAAAAACTGGAATAAGTTGCCTAGGGAGGCTGTGGAATCTCCAACACTGGAGATATTTACGGGCAGGTTAGATAGACATCTATCAGGCATGGTCTAGGCCAGGGATGGCCAACCCGCGGCTCTTTGCTTAAAGAAATGCGACTCTTACTAGTTCTGAGCCGCTTACCTGGACTGGTCATGGCCAGCCGCTCTGCACGCGCGCCCCAGCGCCTGCTCACAGTTGGCTACACTGCACACACGCCCCAGTGCCTGGAGGGAGAAGTGTGTGGCGGCAGTAGCTCCGGGATCCAGGCATTGGGTTAGAGCTGGGGAGTGGGGCTGAGGGTGCATGGCTCTGGGGGAGGGGGGAGGCATTGGGTTAGAGCAGGGGGGGGCTGAAGCACCTTAAACTCAAAGTCTTCATGGATGCAGAATAAGGCAGCCAACAGAGGTGTCATATTTAAATTTCAGGGCAAAAAAAGAAACAGCATGTACCTGGTTTACACTGTGTTTCTTTAAAGAAAATTCAAAGGCTACTGTTTGCCAGGCTGAAGCAATTATTCTGAGATATGAGTCTCTCCCTTATTGTTTTTGAACCTCTCATATTTGCAGTCTGGGCCTGAATTTTTAGAACTATAAAAAACCCATAATTTTCATAAGTTAAAAAAATGAGGAAACGGTACCAGAAATCAACAAGCCGAAGTGACAGAGGCACTTCAAATTGTGCTAATTTACTTCTCAGTTCAGTTTAATTTTTAAAAACTCACAGAACAATAGTGTTAAATTTAAAATACGGGGTGGGGATGATTTCTTTTTTTTTTAAGTGTGAGAATATTACTGTATTCTTAAAGGTTTTTTTTTTTTTTAATTTGATGTTTGTTCCTTGTCAAGTTCTCTGAAGATCTATGGACTGGCTGTGATTTTTTTAAAGTGACTAGTGACTTTATTGGTTTTTGTCCAAAATGTCCTGTAATGTTATTTTTATCACTACAGTTTGTGTACTATATCTATATATAGATAGATATATAAAAATAAATATATAATACGTGGCTCTTCACACACTATCCACAGCTATTTTGGCTCTTCGTCTCTAACTCGTTGGCCACCCCTGGTCTAGACGGTACTGGGTCCTGCTGTGAGGGCAGGAGACTGGACTCAATGCCCTCTCAAGGTCCCTTCCAGTTCCAGTGTTCTATGATTCTATCCTGTGGCACCACAGAGCAGTGGCGCTCAAACTTTTTGGCCCATGAACCACCTGGCTCAATGTAAACTTTTCCATGAACCACCAATTGCTAATGGAAACTCACGATTAATTACATAATTATACCTGAGCCATTTTGCTAGAGCTGCAGCTAGGAAGAATATTTCATTTAAATTATTAAACAGATTGATTGTTTTAACTTTCTCATGCTAGTTTATCAAACTTCATTTTAAATAATGTAAAATATTAATTTATATATTCAACACAAAAGGTTTCGACGTTTTATTTATGGCAGGGATGGGACACCTTTTTTGGGTCAGGGGCCACTAATCCACAGAAAAATCAGTTGGGGACCAACTGAGACACCTCACTCCTCTGGTGCTCCAGCCCCACTGGGTGAGGAGAAGGGACAGGAAAAACTGAGGTTTAGGTCTTTCCATAGACCAGATTTACTTTTCTGGGGCTCTGGAGTTAGTAGATTTTATGGACCCCCTTAGGCTCTGGGGTGGGGACAAAAATGAGGGGTCCAGCATGCGGGTTAGGGCTGCCAGCGAGTAGGACAGGGATGGGGGTGCAGGGTCTGGGAAGAAGGTGGGGTGCCGAAGGGGGAGAGGATGTGAGGACTGGGTAGGAGGTAGGGTGCAGAAGCAAACTGGGAGTAGGGTGTTTAAGCAGAGGGAGGGAGCAGGAGCCATGGTGGATGCAGGACAGGATGGAGGTAGGTGTCTGGCCAGGGGCGAGGAGCAGGCTGTGGGTAGGGTATCTGGCCAGGAGAGGGAGGGGAGGTGCAGAAGCAAGGGAGGGTGTTGGAGCAAGCTACGGGTGCATGATCTTGGGGGGAGTGAGGGAGATTGGGGTGCGGGGGTCTGAGCATGAGAGGGGATGCTTACCTGGCTTTGTGTCCCCTTGCTGTGGGGAAAACCTCACGAGTCCCCAGCAGGCTCGGAAGGAGGAGAGAGCTTAGCCTCACCCTCCCCCATGCAGAGGGGAGCATGCACAGCCAGGAGACTGCAGCATCAGCTTGGCTTCCCGCTTGGTGGTTATGCGGGGGGCAGGGGGATGAAGAAAGCCCATGAAAAAAAATCAGAATGGTTTTCAAAGAAGTTTGTGTGAAGCATCCATGCACAAGCCTGCTGCCTGATTTGCAGGATAAATGTTTTTAAGCCGTTCTGTGGACATGAACATAACATCCAGCTTCGGAGATGCCTTTAAAAATTATGCAACAACCTTATAGCCCACAGTCTCCAATTTCTCAATTGTCTCCCTCCCTTTTTTCACATGCTGAATTGTCTGATCATCTGAGTCTTCCCCAACCAGCCCCCAAGAACTGCTGCCTCTCACTGGAACCACCTTTCAGGTTTCATTTAGAGCTGCTCTCTTCCCACTGAACCCTCATCCATGGACACTTTACTTACTTCGAATATCCTGGTCGGGGAGCCCACCAGACCATGGCACAGTCGCTGCCATGTTTCATGTCCTTTCACTCAGACGAACAAGCAGGGACTGGAGGGGAAGGAGGTGATGGCAGGATGCCAAGGTGGCTGCTGGCTCTGTCAGGGGGATGTGGACAAGCACTGAGAGCCTGCCGTGTCCCACGTTCCTCTGAGGGCACACCTCCACAGCCTGGGCCCTGGCTCCGGCCCTCTGTGGGGGCTTTGGATAGTACCAAGACCACCCCCCACTTAGCCAGATGGCAATTCACGCCTCCCCCCAACCCTCGTGTACAGCAAGGTGGCACTGAGTGAACGCAATGTCCCACAGGGAAGCGCCCCTTCCCCAGGCTGGGATGCACTTTGCTGAAGTGCATGGCCCAACAGATGGGCAGCCAGGTCAGAGCGGGATGCGCTCTGCAGCACACGCAGAGGACGGGCAGGTCCCCGTCGGGCCAGGCGCAGTGCAGGGGGAAGCGCAGGGTCAGCAGTTCCTTCCTTGAGAATCCCACCTCCAGGCTGACTCCCAGCAATATGGTGACTGGAGGTGGGAGGGACGGGGACGAGAGGCTTGAGACTGCTGCAAACAGCCCGGGGAACTAACCCCGCTGGCACCAGCCTTTAAAATATATTAAGAGCTTGCCAGCTCTTAATACATTTAAAAAGCAGAGGTGCAGTATCTTGAGACTCGGCACAAGCTGATTCCCAGTTCACACCAGTCCACGCTACCCCTCTGCCTCCTCTGCCCCCAGCAGAGACAGTGCTGGAGGGAACCAGCTTTTGAGGCAGCAAGGAGGGGAGGCGCCACTAGTCGCTTACATCCCCTGGTGCAGGATGGAGTGGAAGGGTTTGGGCTGTGACTTAGGGCAGGAGGGGGTTGTGCTCTGAAGAAGGGGATTGGGGTGCAGGGATTTGGGTTATGACCTAGGGCAGGAGATTGGGGTGCACAATCTGGGAGGGGATATGGGGCAAGAGGGGGGCAGAGAGTTTGGGTTATGTGGAGTAAGAGGGACAAAGGGTTCAAGTGCAAGACGCAGACTCTGGCTGGGAGACTTACCTGCTTGACTCCCAGCCAGCACCCTTCTCAAGCAGACTCCCTATCTGAGACTGGCCAATGGGATTGTGCTGGGAAAGAAGCTTTATGCACTGTTCTCCTCCCCCGGGTTCACAGCTGTTCAAACAGAGCCCCTCAATGGCTCCTCACTGCCTCCACAGGCCAGATCTGGCAGCTTGACAGGCTGGATCCAGCCCATGGAGGGTATTTTGCTCAGGCCTGTCTTAGAGGTTAATAAATATATATATAATATCATGAGCTTCTATGAGCAAAAACCCACTTCTTCATCTGATACTATGTATCTATTTTTGTTAGTCTCCAAAATGCCACAGGGCAACTTCTTGTTTTTAAAGGAACACAGATTAATTTAGATGATCAGATAACCCAAATGTCTTTTGGATGCCACAAAAATGGTCTGTTGTGCTGACAAATAAGAATTAAAAAATAAAGCAGGTAGTCAAAACTACTCCAACATGAAAACATTTGCTATTTGTATTAAGATTAAATTCTCAATATTCTCCACAGACTATTTGTGGCTATCAGCATCAGAATTTCATAACCAATCAGAGAATTTGTAGGAGTTACCATAATTACAAGATGCATTCAATATCACAAGTGCCTAGAATATAAGCAAGAAAACAAATGCTCTACCTAGGGGTAGCCATGTTAGTCTGAATCTGCATAAACAACGAGAAGGTGCCACAGGATGTCTCATTGTTAATGCTCTACCTAGTGATTCAACTATCAAGCCAAGTTTATCTGGATTCACACAGGTTCAAAACTGTTTTAAAACTTTATAAGGAAGCGGTGCCCTCTGCTCACTACGCTCACCAACCCCTCTGTCTCTAGGGGTAGGCAGGACAAGTTCTCCCTGTGGCCGCCAGGGAGGGTCAGAGCCACCCCAGCCCCAACCTCTCCCTAACCCCGGCCACTGGGGAGGGGAGGACCAGAGTCACGCCAGTCCCAGCCTCTCAGCACCAACACTGGCCCAGCAGCCAGCCACAGCCGCTCATCCCCCCTCCCTCGGCTGCAGCCAGCGCTGGACTCTCATCACCCCCATCCCCACAAGGAGGGAGGCCTCGCAGCTCCGCCCCCGTCCCCCATGAGGGGGAGGCCACATGGCTCCGGTTGCCAGAGTACTGGGAAGGAAGGTGGCAGGGCAGCTGAGGGTGGAGGGAAGGGCTGTGAGATGTAGAGTGATGTGATTATGTCACTGTCGTCCCACAGGAAAAGTTTTTTTACATATAAAAAGAGAGACTACAAACACTGAGGGAGAGAAAGGAGGTGGCTACATCTTCCTCTGGTGTAAAATTATGTAGTACTACTGAAGTCAGTACAGCTCTGCCAATTTGCAACTAGCAAAAATTTGACCACATATTCTTGGTAAGAAAAAGGTCAGTCTGAGTTACACCAACTGTTTTAGATTTGTCAATCGCTGTAGGGTATACAACATTAAATTATATTAAAAAGTGGGGAAAAAAAACATGGTTCTGTAGGCCATGAGAACATAAATAAGACCAGAGTGGGTTAGATCATGTAGCTTAGTATCCTGTTTTCCAACTGTGTCCAATGCCAGATAATCAAGTGATCGATGGATCCCCTGTCATCCATTCCCAGCTTCTGACAAACAGAGACTAGAGTCACCATCCCTGCCCATCCTGGTTAATACCTATTGATGGACCTATACTCCATGAATTTATCTGGTTCTTTTTTAAACTGTAATTTTGGCCTTCACAACACCCTCTGGCAAAGAGTTCCATAGGTTGACTGTGCATTGTGTGAAGAAATACTACCTTTTGTTTTAAACCCGCTATCTATTAATTTCATTTCACGACTCCCAGTTATTGTGTTATGAGAAGTAAATAAAACTTATTTACTTTCTCTAGACCAGTCATGATTTTGTAAACCTCTGTCATATCTTCCCTTAGTCATCTCTTTTCCAAGCTGAAAAGTCCCGGTCTTATTAATGTCTCCTTGTATGCAAACTGTTCCATACGCCTACATTTTTATTGCCCTTTTCTTAACCTTTTCCAATATGTCTTTTTTGAGATTGGGTGAACACATCTGCACACAGTATTCAAGGATTTAAATAAAGAAAATTTATTTCTTATCTATCCCTTTCTTAATGATTCCCAACATTGTTTGCTTTTTTCACTGCCACTGAACACTGAGTGGATGTTTTCAGATTACCCACAAAGACTCCCAAGATCTCTTTCTTGAGTGGTAACAGCTAATTTAGACCCCATCATTTTACCATTCAGATATGAAACTTGTCTTCTCTCAAATAAATCTGTGCAAGTGTTAGGAGGAAGGAGAGGACTATAAGCATCTGTACTGGAAAGGGGAAAATATATGACTCCTGGTTTGGAGGCAGAAGCCCCCCTGACTTCACTGACATTACAGTTCAGTGAACCCTGTTCACCAACCTATCTTCCCTTTGAGAGCAGCAAATGTCTGCATCTCCCAGTAGGTGGACTGTGGGCTTCTTAGGCCACCAATCAAGTAAGATAAAAAATATTTGGTTGGCCTAACTTAAAACCATCTCACCACAAAATTACTCAAATGATCACATAATCCAGCTCTTCACTCATCTTTTCAAATACACCTGTGAATGTAATACTTACTGCATTCACCTTTCTAGTCTTAGATCATAGGAGTACAGTCTTTGCCCTTAATTTTGGAAGAGTGAAAGTCAAGTCCTATTCAATCAGATTTTCTTCAGTTAGTATTTTGAGTTTCTGAAAGTGTATGTGTAACTTCAAAACCAAACAAAACTGAAACATCATTACACACATTCTACAACAGAGATTGACAAATCTTACATGTCTGTTTTCTCTCTGTCTCCAAGCAGCTAGCTCTTTAGAAGCTAGCTCTTCTGGACTCATTCTTATGAGATGATCAGGGGTAACTTCTCCTTTCAGTACTCTCTTAAATAATATCTGTAAAAGGGACAAACATTAATTAGTGCTGTAAAAAAAAATTGATTTCTAACAATAAAGCAATAACCAGCAAACTAAAACATCTAGAGTAGCAGAATAACTCTTGAGAATAGGTTCTATATTTAATGCTAGCACTATATATTTTTATCTGTAACCCACTATTCTTGGGAATACAGATTACCTTTCAGCAATTTCATACCATAAGAGGTATTATTATGGAAAGCATTAATGGGTTTTGCGAGGGAAAGAATTCTTTAAGGCTATTAACTATTTCTCCAAAATCAAAAAATTGGTTATACTTTTTTCCTTTAAACATTTCATATTTACAATTAAGCACACACACTAAGATGATGTTCAAAAGGAAAATTTGCCTAGACAATGCAGCAGTTGATTTCATGAAATATATTTTTCAGATCTTTAAAAAGAAAGTAACAAATGTCATAAAGTACTTAACAGAAAAAAGGGTTGGACAAAGAACTATAGAGGATAGTTTGTACTTCATTTTTAAAAAAATTTAAATCAATCTACTCAGGTAGAATAGATAAGAAATGTGTAAAATAAGAAAAATTAATCCACTGTACTTCAGAAGAAGGATATAGAGAACTTTCTGTATTACTCACTGAACAGTTTGTTCAAGTTTGCATCTCTCAGATCATTAGCTTTCAACTTATATAGTGATCTATGTACTAAGTCAAGGACATGTTCCTATGGAGGAGATTAGAGAATGGTGAAACAGAAAATGGTCAAGAATACAAGAAAGGTTAGAGTTCTAAGAAGCAGCATAATTCTCTTGCTAAAAATCTTGAACATGAGGACAAGAAGTAGGATGGCACGTAGTGGGTCGGAAGGAAGTGAAATGTTGCAACCTAATGGAAAATCATTAAAGGAAAATACTATGATCGTGATATGGAGGCTGAGTAGGGGGATTCATAATTCTAGAATGAATGGAAGAAAGGTGAAATGAAGGGGTAGGCTGGTATAACAAAGTGGACATGTGTAAAATGGTTTCATGTGGAAAGCAGTGACTGAAAGACAATTAAAGTAGAGGAAAAGGCTACAAGGGTAGGGCAATGAAAATGTATGGCTATATGGGCAAGGAGTCATGGGGGAAATATAGACTGGAGATTGAGAGGTCTTAGCTGAATAGAGAAAGGAGGAAAGAATATGGGGAAATGTGGAAGATGACTTCCATAGAATAAGAGAAAGTAAAAGAAGATGGAGAGTGGGATGTGAAACAGTTAATCAGTTAAAGGATTTTTTTTTATGTGAAAAAACTATAGGTGAAGTACACATACATTATTTTTGGGATCCTTTAGATTGAACATCAAACTTCTATATTTGTTCTTGTATTTAGAATCTGTGTCCCGAAAAAAAGAAAACAGTTCTTTTTCAATCCTTGTGGCAACTTTTGCTGCTCTTTCCTCAGGAATCTTCAAACTGGAGTCTGTAAGTCTGAAAAAAAAGGGGGTAAGATTTTTTTTTTTAAATAACTATATATGCAAATAATTCATTTGGTAATATACCTATACCTTTTCATCAGGATTTCTTTAAGAGACTGTCTGACGCTTTGTCTTATTTGATCAGCAGAAGGTTTGGAAGCTGGCACAGCTGGTGGAGTTATATTACCAGTTGCTCCCCCTTTCTCAGTTTTCTTTTTCTTGACTTCTTGTTTCTCATGAACACCTAAATCAAAATATGCTAAAAATTAAAATCTTAAGATATGGAAGGTTTCTGCTTGCTTTTTTATACACAGGAAATTCAGATCTTATCTATCCTAGAACATTAGGGATAACTGGCAAATTAAATATCCATGGGCATAGTTGGCTTCTATTTAACACCAAATCCAACAAACTTTTGAAAAAATGTCTTTGATAAGAGTTTTAAACAATCTCATCATTTCAAAGAATTAATGACATCACTAAACAACAGCAGAAAACGTAGTAAGTTCCCGGTTGTGTTTTGGGTATTTGTTATATCAACTACTGCATGACTGTTGTAATAATGAAGTTTCTGTATTGTTACTGTTGAAATGGCTATCAGTATTTTTGAAAGATGATCCAAAAAAGAAGTGATATTAAGTGTATGATTTACATCAGACATGTCTTTGCCTTATGTCCAAAGGAGAATAGTATAATGCGAAACAATGTATTATAAAGTATCTAACCTTTACTATCTATAAAAATAATTTATATTAATTTTAGATAGATACATACCTTTATTCCTTTCATATACAAAGGAATAACAAAAAAGTCCTCAATATTTAAATTATTACAAAACCATGTAAATTATTAGATTTCCAAGAAATTTTCTAAGCCTTCTAGAGCTACTGCTTTTCAGCTACTGTCATTTCTAACAAACAAAAATATTCCCAGACTTCTGTAGTATGTTGGTTTGAGGATTTCTCCTTTACATGTAAGCCAAACAGAAAATAGGACAGTTTTTATTAGTCTGACTTTAATCAGATCTTTGGCTCTATGAACCTCTTTAAAAATGCACATTTAATTCTTAAGCAAAGTCAAATGGAAATTAACATAGTGGAAAGCATAAAAATTCATTTTAATTTAATGTAAACTTTTACACTGAAATTGGCATTTCTAAGCCTAATTAGCCCTAAATTTCTTCCAGCTGTTAAACTTGGATGTCAGAAGCATAAAAGATTATAAACATTTGCTTATGTCAAGCATCTTGAAACCTACGATCACAAATTACATTATTTTACAATTAAATTGCAACCTCCAGCATGATAGAAAAAATAATTTCAGTTGTATACAACTTGTAGATTACTTGTTTCTAAACATGAAATTTCAAACAGCAGCAGTAACTTCAACTGGCACTCTTTTCCTGCTAAGAATTTATGAGAAAAAGAAAATTATTTATTTGGTTTCAATTTCATTTTTCAGATAAGGGATCAAAAATTCAGAATTAAAGAACTAGATTGGATGTGTTATAATAGATACAATATATGTGATCGCAAAGCATTTTCCATACATTACTTAAGTCACATTCATAAGAGACTGATGATTATGGAGATAACCCTTGATTGTGAGTACTCTCAGATTTTTGCCCCAAACTGTGTAAATTTCACATGATAATTATCTTGTAAAACTATTATTTGTGTAAGATTTATGACACATTAGTTTGTACTTTAAGTGGAGTTGGAAAATATGCCCTTTGCAATTTTTTATTCAATTTAAAACCAAAATTTTATGAGTTTGGATAAGAACATTCCTGTGTTCCAATGAAATCTGAGGCCAGGGAACCAGCTGATATTTCAGCTGCACAAGAATAAGGCAATTCAAAGTAAATAAATGTATCTACAACAACCACAACACAAGCTCATCCACATAGTATTTAATATTTTCCAACAGCAGTGATTCTTATCATTTTTCAGCGTAGATTAGAAGATTATGAGTACTTCCTCTCCCATTCTTTATACCATTGAACACCTCTCCTTCCATTTGTGCAACAATTACAGAAATTGCTTATGTTAAAAGTTATATTAATATTAAAAAATTGTATTAATGTACTTAAGCAGTAAAAAAACAAGATTCAACACCATGTGAGCATCTTGCTCTCTGCAGACCACAAGCAAGTATTCCATGGCCCAACATTTAAGAAGTGCTGCTACACAGAGAAATTTCATCAATGATACTTGATCTTTGGAGTCTTATTACCTGATTTTGTGGTCTTTTCACTTGAGCAAGAAACACTAAGAGAATCTTTATTTATTTTTTCACTTTTCTCTTCAGAGCATCGACGAGGAGGTGTAATAGTTAGTCCTATCTTCCGAAGAGGAACGTGCCCTTTTTTAATATCAGAATCTCTGCATTCTGACAAATTCCTTCCATCACCTGATTCCTAGGGTAGGGGGAGAGAAAAAACTTTCACATATTAGCATAGCAACAAATGTGAAGATGAAATAAAAACTTTTACAAATCTTTTCCCAAAGTAGATTTTAAAAATAAAAATGTTACATAATAAAAATTTGACATTAAGATGATATCAAGATATACTCCTTGAAAAGCTATTTTAAAAGATGCCAATTTACTCCAAAGTAGTTTTTAACAATTACTTCAAAAATTGGATTCTTTGGTTTTATGTTGTATTACCAAGGTAGCATTGCAGAGGACATGCAATTAGTTCCTTGTTGAAAGAAGCTCTATTTTCTCAGTTAAGCATTTAAAATGTTATGTACATAATTTGTGCAGATAGATAACATGCATCACTGAAATAACTCATATGCAATAGACCTGGTAAATGTGCACAGCAAACAAATTCTAGTTAAAAAGGGAAAAAAAATAGGAGTATTCTCCAAATATCTATTTAAAGATTATCATTTACTTCAACTCTGTAAGTATGGGTGCAGAGTGGTGTTAGAAGACCTGATTCTCATTTAAGATCCCAGAGAAAAGCTAAAAGGACTTGCCCAAAGAAGTTTTTTTTTTTTAATTATTCTGATGAATAAAGTTTGTTTTTTTTCCCTTAAATCCATCGAGTGAACTGTAAACAATAAGATGAAGATAGGCATATAAAGAACATACAACAGTTTTTCAATAGCTACATTATAAAAAGAAATTATGAAGAAGAATCACATATACTTGGGGAAAGCATTTTAAAAACATTTTAATTCAAGCTAGTTAAATATTTAAATTTGAATTTGTAACCTTCTGTTTAAAGAACTAAAAATTCTAATCTTTAAAACTGACCAAACCAAATCAATTGTTGTTTGCAGAGTTGCAGCCTTTTTGGCCCCAGAATATGAAACAAGGTGGGTGAGGTAATATAAGATATCGCCTCACTCACCTTGTCCAACCAAACCAGTGGATTTTCTACAATATATATTTTCAGAATGGTCATTACAGAAAGATTCATGAAATATGCATTAAAAGCGGAAACTTTTATTTCCACTTAATTAATCTTATATGCTGATTTTGGTCATCTTCAGATGAATTCTACATAATATAATGTACATCTACATTACAATAAATATAAGTCATGGTTAGGTGTTTTTAATGAAACATTAACTATCGAATTAATATTTTAATCATACTCTAAAATAAAGAATGTGAACAATTATAGTTAAACTAAGCCATTCATGGCTTTAAAATTGGGTTTTGATTAGTCAAAATGAGATACAGAAAGAAAATAATTAGAAATGGGGGAAGGAGAATTACAAATAGTCATTATTTCAATCTTTTTTTCTCTTCTACTATTAAATCCATGATTCAAACCACAATGCTGAAAAAAGCTTATGTTGCTCAAACAGCTAAAGTGTTTCTTTCATATGGTCTTAACAGTCACACTGACATTTAATAGATTTATGCATTATATAATATAGCCAACTGGCAACAACATTTTACTTGCTGAACCACTAACCCAATTCTCCAAAGTAGTACAACATGACATGCAAACCCTTGTTAAGTAGTATAGGACTAGTTCTGGGTTGACCAGTTAAACAATGTCACCTAGCATTAGACAAATTCTAATAAGGAATCTGACCTAGTTTAACAATAAGAAGGTAATAGTATCTTTAGGTAAAAAAAAAAAAAAAAGATTTAATTGAATATTATATCACAAGGCAGTGAAATCCATGAGCTCTCAATATCTATAGAAGAATGACTTCACTGAAAGAAGTGACTAAACCTAATTACCTCCAGAAAAAGGTTAACTGGGAATTGGTTTACAAGACATTTCCATGAACTACAGACACAAAACCCAACATTTTAAGGGAAGATCATGAAGTATTCTGATCAAGTGTTTAAAGGCTTGCTGCACAGCTACTTAAATATACTAAAACAGATGAAGTTGGTAACTGAACAGAAGGGAACTGAAGTAAGAGCTTTACTATTATGAACTGAAAATGTTTTTAGAAATATCCCCCTCCCCTGCCAAAACCTGGAAGAGGCCTGAACTTCTGTTTGAGGGAGTTCCCCTCCTGCAGAATTATAATGCTTCTCTGTCTCTGTTAATGATACAGCTTGCTTCTCTAAAGCAAGCTGGCACTTCCTCATGTCCAGAAGCTGCCAAGCAAAATAAACATTATCCTGTAATAACCATTAGGATGGGGTAGGATGTGCAAAACTGTATTTCTGAATGCGCACATGCACACATACACAAAACAAGGTAAATGCAGTTTAGCAACAGTACTCATTTCAAAATAGCCAAACCAATGTAAAAGGATTAACTAAAATAGTATTCTATTGCAAGATATTAAATGACAAGTTTTAGCCTACACTTGAATTTTTATAAAGAGTTGTAAACTTTAGAGGGGAAATATTTTTTATCTGAAAGGGATAAGTACTATCACATTTCAAATAATAAAGACATTTTAAGGAATCTTCACCATCTTAAGTAAGCCTTACCCGTCTAAAAATTTTGACTTTGTGCTTCATTATATCATCTGTCTGCTTAGCTTTCTCAGCTGTTACACTGTGATTACCAGTGGCAGTTTGCTTTGACATCCCAGGTTTTTCACATTCCATTGTTCTGTCTTCTCTATATGCTTCAAATTTCAGTTGGGTGTCCGGTATATTTTGATCACAAGATTCAGTTTTTTTGTCTTCTTCAGCACAACATTTCACACACACATATTCTTTATCTTCTTCTCCCATTCGTTGTGCTTGAGAAAGACTTAACCCAACACAGTCACCATGAAACCAATCATCACACCTCCCACAGCCTACCATAAACCTGAAAATAAAACAAAACAATATCAATGCACAGAGAGGGGTAGAATTTCATATCAACTATAAGCTACTTTCGATTTATCAAAACAGAGCAATTTGGTCTTACCTTATAAATTTTGTTTTTAAGCTTTACATCCATTACTCCAGCCTTACGACATGGTTAGATCTGCCTATGTGAAACTGAAAAGTGTGGTGTAATAGTCCAGGAGATCAGAACCTCAAATGAATTCCCACCCGTAATCCCACACAGACATAGAAGTCCTTCTTTAGAAAAAAAGGCATAGGATAGTAAAAGAAGGCTCTTGAGACTGATGAATATAAGACTTTAAAAGATTTTTTTTTCCTTGCCTAAACATTAACTCTCTGTAGTAGCATCAGAGAACCCAACCTTGCAATAGGCAACATACCAAATATTGGACTATCATAAGTTGCTAAAGCATTAAGAAAATGTTTGGAAATTTTGATAATGAATAAAATTCAATTCCACGACCCAAACCCAAGCCATTAAAATGTGATAAACAAATATCAAGGATGACTAATTTTAGCAACTCGTTACATCTTGCTTTATTCCTCAATAGTTTTGTGGGGCACATGCTCATTTTCTCACTGCAGTAACTGGCTGGCCATCATTTTCATGGACACACTATGTTTTTCCACTGCACTGTAAACTTTGTACATTTATTCACTCGTCAGTGGACATTTAAGAAACCTTTTCAACTCCTGAAACATGTATTTGACATCTCGTCTGGTCTTCACATAGATCTGCTTTTTTTTTCCTGTGTGTGCATAGATAATGTTAATTAAAATTAATAATATCCACTAATTTCTTCATAAACCATGAGCCTCTAACAAGGTTATGATTTTTCAAGAATTTGGGTACACTGTGAAGTCCTCCATACTCTGCCCATCAGGTGTAATGTTCTAGGCAAATAACTTTTGAAAAATATAGGGGGAAAATCTCTCCCTAAAAAGATAGACACTTAATGCATGAATATTCATCCTGAAATACTATTCCTTTTACTAGCCTTTTTTTGTTGTTGTTCCTCTCTAAATAAACCCCTGCCCTTAAAGCAGGAAGGCTAACTCTGAGGACCATTATTCAACTGAAGTGAAATTTCAGAGTTTTCATATCTGATGCCATCTTTCCCTCCTCATCTTTTTTCTATTTTTTGTTTTTAAGAGTCTGGAAAACAAAAATGGAGTTAAATCTTAAATGAATTAAATCATACTGGTCACAAGAATATCATTAGAAGCACCGACATGTTAACATTGAGCACCTCGATCAGGGAATTCTTACTAATTAAGAATACTAAAGCTATTTGATGTTAATTTAAAAGCAATACAGTGCAAAATTGATCAACTCAAACACTTTTACAGCAAGAGCCTTAGAAGCAAGTTAAATATAATGATTTGCAAACCCCAATCTGATTTAAACAGGAAGACCCAAGAGTGAGGTCTACTAACTCACTCCCTGTTGTCAAAAGATCACAAGTGACCTAATTCTTATCCCCCTTCCTGCCTCCTCCTCATAGTTGGGAGGCTGAAGCTCTTTGAAGACTCACCTATTTTGGAAGAATGTATCTATCATAAATCATGCTTAGCATTTAGAAAAATGTTTGTTTCTCACTAACCAGTGTAATGAAGGTAAACATTCCAGATGGTTCTGAGATACTAACAGCTGGTATGTGTAAAAACCGACAGGAATCTCAGAAGATCAAAAAACTTGATAGCCTATTTATCTAATACTAGAAACTTTGAGAACCAACATTAGGAAGCTATTTAATATGGCTGTCTTGGTTCCGAACGCTTATAAATCAACAGTAATGCTATTCAAGTCAACAGAGTTACACTAATGTGAAATTGGTTTAAAAGGAGGAATAAGGTCCAGTAGTTTCAGAAGAAGATCACTTCCAACTAGCTAATTTCTTTGAGATTCCAACTTTACTTGACATAACTGTTTTCATATTGCAAACAAACCAGTTATTCTTATCTGGTCTGTAAATAAGAAAACTGATCTTCTCAATATTGTTTGTGTATACTTAGTTCATAAGTACTTACGTTGCCTAAAATATGCTGGAAATAGTACTCACAGAAATGTTCACTTCCAATCAGAAAGACAAATTGCTTTCTAGATAAGAATATTTTCAGATCTATACTCTGGCAAAATGAAGAATTCAGGAGAAAATTGGTTAGGTTTGGAGGATATTTTCACAGCCTCACCATAACCACAACCAGAATCTCCATAAACATACCCAGAGATAGATTGAAGGGAAGTTAAAAGTCTGAAAATTATTAGTCTTTACTGTCAGTTATGGGGCAAACTCTTGATAGGAGTATGCACAGCATGAATTCCTGTTTTACAATTCAATGATCCACAGGAATATGCTCCATTTAGAAAACAGATGTCTGCTTCAGCATAAGAAAATACTGGTCAAGTTCTGAGACTCAAATAGTGGATATAAAAATTCCTCCTTCCCCAAACATATAAGAAAAAAATGTAATGTTTCAATGTTACTTGAAAAAATAGTTTTTAAACCAAAGTCAGTTTAATTTTTTCATGTTTAAATACAGATATTTATATTTATTTTTTGGTGTACCAAGGTTCTATGAATTCACTTTGGCTAACGTTTTAGGGAACTAAGGAATGTAATGTCCTGAAGCAGTGACTGACCCTTGAAGTGGAATTAAATTTAAACAGTTTAATTCTCATATTCTAATTTGATATGGATGGCGTGAGAAATGCTAGTACGATAAATCCAAGATCAGAAAACTTCAGATTTTTTAAAGGAACAGTGAAACTATAGCCTTTATCTTTGAGAATTGTTCAGCAATTAACTAATGACAATTAAAAGTTTGTTGAAATACTAAGAAAATCATTTTAATTACTTTCTAGATGAAGAAAATAAATTAACAAGATCAAGAGTAGAGAAAGGGTCTCCATAAACTGATATTTGAATAGTATTTGAACTGATACATTATCACCATGATTTCTTCTGAAAAAGGAACATCACGGGCCCAAACATAAAAAGGCCACACTTTTTAATCTAAATGAATACTGGCAATTTTGTCAACCGGAAAGAGCTTATTCTGTAAAACAAGAGTTGTAACTTTGATTTGGCCTGTCTGAAGTCGACACTAGAAAAACTCAGACTATTCATTAATACTGAAAAGGCAAGTCTGATGTTTTAATGGACTCTAATTGCTCTGTTTAATATACATAATTTCAAACCATGAAGTACATCTGAGGTTCTATGTAGTACTCAAAGAACCAGATATTTGTGTTTACTGAGGAAAAGCATATCTTGTAAATGGTATATTTTCTATTTGTTAAAGATCAATGCATAACAAATAAGTTTCTCTTAAAAGATAGGGCCTAAAGAATTCTCAACCAGGATGGATGTTGTATATGTCTGCTATAGCACAGATGACCTCACTCTGAACTGCCTGGACTGAAATATCAAAAGAAAGACGGGTGACAGAGGTAACCTTAATTAACTGTTTGGCAACTTTATGAAAAGACACAACTTTTATTACATTTAAGAGTACACAAAAAAGTTTCTTTTAAAGTAATTAAAGCTATCAGGTTATGTCCAAAATAGGAAATCTGGGACCTCATAACTCTAACAGTAGTAGCAATTATGGAGGCTGTAACTCAGGAATTTACAATGGTTTTGTCGAATCCTACTCAGAAGAGATGGAGTTGTAATAAGTATGCGTACACGACCTATACTGTAACTTCCACTCTTTCTACCAGTGGATCTGTACCACTGGTAAAATTAAGATCCTTATTTTCGAAGGGTAGACAGATCTTACATTTACTACTCATTTTAAATGAATTTTTCAATGCCTTTATTTGCAAAGTAAGAAAAAAATCATTAGAAATTTCAACTCTGGCAGGTAGAGGATCTAGTTATATCCCCCATGGTGAGAAAGGTCGAGAGAAAGGGAAGAATAAAGGCTCCCATTTGAACACTAGAATGTTTAAAATATGATATTCCATGGGATCTTTTCTAAAGGCCAGGCTTGAAGGATCAAGGATTTCTTCTGGCACAGCTGTCACAGACTCGTGATTGAAGATGTTCTGATATTCTGGACTATTAACACCAAAAACTCTGACGGCAGATTGCTTCATAGTTTGAAGTGTGAGGACTTTACCCATGTTGTAAGGCTGAATTGGAAGATGTAAAGCTGAAAGAGAAAGAAATATGTTTTAAAATATTAATTCATGCCAACACTCTGAATAAATGGTTAACAGTGCTTTCTAGTATTTTATTTTTTATATAAGAATAATCACAAAACAATTGCTGGTGTATAGAAATATTAATGTTCTTGGAAGGCACTTCCTGTAATTCAGTGGAACTTGAGTGTGGAAAAAGTCATTGTCTTATTCCTTAGAGAGCGATGCCTGTTGTCTCCACATACCAAGAGGAAGAGATACAACTACTTCAAATAAAAAGGAATGAAAATCTCCAATTATCTTCTTTAGGATTATTACCACGTTTTCAAATCTCCTGGCATACATATTACTTTACAGGAAGGAAAGACCATGCTTAATGAGCCATGTCAAAGATAAAAATGTCCAGGTTGTATCTTTTCTAACACTAGTTATAATAAATGGAATGTGTTCAAGCTAAAGCAGATTGCTGAATGGCTGACAATTATTGAGGAATAAGAGTTTAAAAATACAGACAGAAGTTAGTTTATTCATAAAAATATCATATGCCTTTAAAAATATTCATTAAAGACACACAAAACAGAAAGGGTTCTATAAATCAGTCAATATGAGGATCAATATTGATTAGTGATTAACATAATTTGATATGGTTAATAAATGTAAATAGTACATCACTGGAAGTCATCTGCTTAGCTCTTTGTATTTTGGGTATACAGCAACAGGAGATCATATCACTATTGCCATTTTGCAACAGTGCTTCAATCCAGTATACACATTAACGGGAATAGGGCCCCAATCTCAAAAAAATTATACTAAAGTCAAGGCACTATTCAGATGTGTAAAATTAAGCACATGCATGTTTACAGAATTGGGGGGTTAATTACAAAGAAAAGAGAAAAATAAAAACTCCAGTACCGTGTAATTAATCTAACTAAAAATATTAACAAGTACAAACTACTTTAATAACTACAGGTTGAACCTCTGTGGTCCGGGATTCTCTGGTCTGGCAACATCTGTCCCCCACAGATGTCACTGGATCAGAGAGCCCTACCCACAGAAGCTGCTAGAAGCTTGGAGCTCAGCCAGGTAGGCAGCCTGGAGAGCAAGTATCCTAGTGGCAGGAAGCCCAGCCTGGGTGCGTTTACACAGCACCCTTACCTTGAAATAAGATATGCAATTTGCGCTTATTTCAAGGTAATTTCGAAATAGCTTATTTCAAAATTTGGCGCTATCTATATTTGGAAAATAAATTTGGAAAAATAAAGCGCTATTCTGACAAGTCCCTTAACCTTCATGGAATGAGGATTACAGGGACGCCAGAATAGTATGCTCGTTATTTCAAAATGTATTTCGAAATATCAGGCATGTTTAAAGATGTGGAATTGCTATTTCGGAATACTTCTAGTATCCCGAAATAACCCCACCGTCTAGATGTAGCCCCAGTGGCCAGCAGCCAGAGCAGGGCCAGGTGGAGCGTCCCGCCAGCCAAGAGCATAGCTCTGCCGGCCAAGAGCAGGGAGCCTTGGTAGCTGGGGATGTGGAGCTACCGCCAGCCAGGAACACACAGCCCTTGTGCTCTAGCCAGGGACAAGGAAGGCCCTGCAGTCAGAGCCAGGGGCATGGAGGGGCTGCCGGTCAGGAACAGAGAAGCCCCTGGGTGTGCAGAGCTACTGGACGCTGAGGATGGAGGAGCGGAGCCACTGCCAGCTGTGAGCAGAGAGCTCCACGGACCAGTGCGGGGTGGCAGCCAGGAGTGGAGCCCCGCCAATGGCTGGGGGCAGTGTGCTGGCCAGGAGGGTGGCCAGGAGGGGATCCCTGGAAGAGCTGGAGGCGCGATCTTCACTTGTCCAGCAAACTCCCTCCTTCAGGACCACTGAGGTCCAGAGGGTGCCAGACCATGAGGTTCAACCTGTATCATCATTTTCCATAGGTACATAATGTATAATGTAAGAAACATTTTAAAAACAGACTCAGTGTAAAGATTAATTCACCTTCTGGAAATGTATTTTCTGAAATAATGGGTTTACATCTGTATGATTCTCCTACTGAGTTGTAGAGACGGGATAAAAAAACAAGTTTTATGTTATTCTTTTCTGAGTCAATAGAGATCTAGCTAGGTGAAGAATGAACTGAAGGTGAACAACTGCACTCTTGGTCAACCATCACCTAGACACGCACAAATTCAGAAATATTCACAGTAGCTTTTAGAGGTCTTTATGTTCCACTCCAACAAGCAACTATAGTTAGTTCTGATCCACAGTGAAAAATCAATGAAAAGACTCCTGATTTCAGTGGGCTCTGATTCAGCCTAAGTTTGAAAGAAAGTTCACTTTCAAGGTGATGCCTAACAAATAAATTAGTATATGTTCTCTTGTCATTAAAGCATCTATGTACTATCTGTGTGGTTTGTTTATTGCAAGTATAGCTAACAACACATGACTTTTTAGTTTTTGAATTTTTAATCAAGAAGAAAAATCTGCCTTTTAAAAATGTATCATCCAATCTTCTAAAAGGCAAAGGAGAGATATCAATTTAATTTTTTTACATCTTTTCAGAAAGGAAGACAGTCAACAGTAAAAAAAAACCAAAAATGTATAGTGTGTAAGATAGGTTCATCATTTTATTGATGGTCCTAACTAAACAAAGTTAAATCAAATGTACAAAGTAATGAAACTGAAAATAAAAATATATTCTCTAACTTTTCAGTTATACCCAGTGCTTTTTTTGTGATGGTACTGCCCGGTACGCAGTACCGGCACCTCCATTCAGAGCTCAACTACTTTTCCCCTGGAGTACTGGCACCTTTTAAAAAAAAAAAAAAAAAAAAAAAAGCAGTGCACTGGTTATACCAATTTTAGACACCAATCCTCCAAACAGAACTACAAATGCAAGTTCATGGTCTTAAGTGTAACTTAAACAGCAAAAACAATTTTAGACAAATTTGATTTTCAATTAATATTCCTTTATTTTGTTGACCGACTGATACCAACTTTCATAGTGTCTCTTTAATTCTATTTCTTCCTGATCTAAACTGACCCTTTCAGCTGCACTTAGCAATCTTGAGAAGTTTGAGAGGAGCTCATGTGATGGGGCTCAGAGCTTCAGCCCTGAAAAGCATACCTCACAGGGCACAAGCCCCAAGACTTTCCTATCCCTGCCAGAGGCAATGCGTGGTGGGAGGCACAGAGGGTTCGATTCTCCTCCACATTTTTACCCAGGTTTCCTGGCCCCAGTCAGTCACACAGTGCTGCCAAGCTTGGGGCTCAACAAGCTTACAGTGGCTGAGAGGCAAGGCAGTGGCAAACAGCTGGGAGCTGTAGGGAGAACTGCTGCTTTTGCTGCTGCCCCTCCCTCTTGGAGCTAAAGCAGGGACTCCAAGCAGTTTGTTGCTGCCTCTCCAGTTAGAGCTACACCTGGGGCTGCAGGGATGGGCTGCTAAGAGTAAGAGGGGGTGTGACTTCAAGCTGTTGAGCTTTGAAATTTAAATCCACCCATTCTCAGCAGGCACTAGTTGTGTGTGTCAGAAACATCCACCTACTCCACCATGACATAGATCATCATCCCCAAGCTTCCTCACAAGTCTGGCAGGCAGAGGAGGAGGAGGAGTTTGGGGCTTCTGCAAGCAAGGAGGGAGGGCTCTACAAGCCACATTATCTGTACAAAAATGAATGGGCATTACAAGCTGCAGTTTGGTCACCCCTGTTCTATTTCTTCACTATATACGTATGTATACATTTTATGTCTCATGCCCTTAATCTCAAAGTATCAATATAATTTAAACATTATTTCCACACAGTAATGAATGTAATTGTTTTAATACAGTGAAAACAGTGGAATTTTCTAAGAAAAATGTTGAAAGCCTTTTCCACTTCACAAGTAAACTAGACAGAAAAGTAGTTTTGTTTTTGAAAAACACTATTAGAGGACTATTACAAGACCACAAGGAACAAAGGAGAGGAGCAAAATACATAGTCTGGACTTCAGAAAAGCAGACTGACTCCCTCAGAGAACTGACAGGCAGGATTCTCTGGGATGCTTACATGAAGGAGAAAGGAGTCCAGGAGAGCTGGCAGTATTTTAAAGAAGCCTTATTAAAGGCACAGGAAGAAACCATCCCGATACGCAGCAAGAAAAACAAATATGGTAGGCGACCAGATTGGCTTACCGGGGACATCTTTGGTAAGCTTAAACACACAAAGGAAGATTACAAGAAGTGGAAACTTGAACAGATGACTAGGGAGGAGCATACATATATTGCTTGAGAATGCAGGGGAGTTATCAGGAAGGCGAAAGTGCAATTGGAATTGCAGCTAGCAAGGGATGTGAAGGATAACAAAAAAGGTTTCTACAGGCATGTTAGCAATAAGAGGGTGATCAGAGAGGGTGTGGGGCCCTTATTGGATGAGGGAGATAACCTAGTGACAGATGATGCGGGAAAAGCTGAAGTACTCAACGCCTTTGGCCATTATCTTTGAAAACTCATGGAGATCGGGAGAGATCCCAGATGACTGGAAAAAGGCAAATGTAAAAAAGGGAAGAAGGATAATCCAGGGAACTACAGATCAGTAGTTCCCATCTTTAAAAAAGGGAAGAAGGATAATCCAGGGAACTACAGATCAGTCAGCCTTACCTCAGTCCCCAGAAAAATCATGGAGGGGATCCTCAAGGAATCCATTTTGAAGCACTTGGAAGAGGGGAAAGTGATCAGGAATAGTCAATATGGATTCACGAAGGGCAAGTTGTGCCTGACCAATCTGATTAGCTTCTATGATGAGGTAACTGGCTCTGTGGATATCGGAAAGTCAGTGGATGTGATATACCTTGACTTTAGCAAAGCTTTTGATATGGTCTCCAACAATATTCTTGCCAGCAAGTTAACTGTTCTAGGACCGGTTTTGTTCAACATCTTTATTAATGACCTGGATGAGGGGATGGATTGCACCCTCAGCAAGTTCGCAGATGACATTGAGCTAGGGGGAGAGGTAGATACGCTGGAGGACAGGGACAGGGTACAGAGCGACCTGGACCGATTAGAGGATTGGGCCAAAAGAAATTTGATGAGGTTCAACAAGGACAAGTCTAGAGTCCTGCACTTGGGAAGGAAGAATCCCAAGCACTGTTACAGGCTGGGGACTGAATGGCTAAGTAGCAGTTCTGCAGAAAAGAACCTGGGGATTACAATGGATGAGAAGCTGGATATGAGTCAACAGTGTGCCCTTGTAGCCAAGAAGGCTAAGGGCATATTAGGGTGCATTAGGAGGAGCACTGCCAGCAGATCCAGAGAAGTGATTGTTCCCCTTTATTCGGCTTTGGTGAGGCCACATCTGGAGTATTGTGTCCAGTTCTGGGCCCCCCACTATAGAAAGGATGTGGACGCATTGGAGAGAGTCCAGCGGAGGACGACCAAAATGATTAGGGGGCTGGAGCACATGACCTATGAGGAGAGACTGAGGGATTTGGGTTTGTTTAGTCTGCAGAAGAGTTAGGGGGGATTTGATAGCAGCCTTCAACTTCCTGAAGGGAGGTTCCAAAGAGGATAGAGAAAAGCTGTTCACAACAGTGATGGATAGCAGAACAAGGAGCAATGGTCTCAAGTTAGGGTACATCTAGACTACAAGCCTCTTTCAAAAGAGGCTTTTTAGAAAGATACTTTCGAAAAAGCCTCTTTCGAAAGCGAGCATCTAGACTACAGCCAGTACTTTCGAAAAAGCAAGCCACGTTTTCTAAAGAGAGCACCCAGGCAGTCTGGATGCTCTCTTTCGAAAAAGCAGTTTGCATTACATAGCACCTTTTTTCAAAAGAGTACTTTCAAAAAAAGGCATTATTCCTTGTAAAATGAGGTTTTCCGCAGTTGAAAAAACTGCCGCGTTCTTTCGATTTACTTTCAAAAGAAAGTGGCAGCAGTCTAGACGCAGGGGAAGTTTTTTCGAAAAAAGGCCACTTTTTAAAAAAAAAAAACCCTGTAGTCTAGACACACCCTTACAGTGGGAGAGGTCTAGGCTGGATATTAGGAAAAACTATTTCACTAGGAGGGTGGTGAAGTACTGGAATGGGTTACCTAGGGAGGTGGTGGAATGTCCGTCCCTAGAGGTTTTTAAGTCTCAGCTTGACAAAGCCCTGGCTGGGTTGATTTAGTTAGGATTGGTCCTGCCCTGGGCAGTGGGGTGGACTTGATGACCTCCTGATGTTTCTTCCAGCTCTATGATTCTATGATATATGGAATATTTATACACCAGAAGTCAGAGATAAGATTATCTGCTAAACCTTAATGTCTGCATTTTCAGTTAACCTTCCTGTGCAACCTTAAGATTGCTACTTAAGTTTGAAGAAAAGGGGAGGAAAATTTTGAGCGTGCAATTTGTTGCATGCAGGTAGACTGCTGCACATAACCCCATTTACTTTCAGAGTTCTGCACAGCAATCTGCCCAAACACAAATTGCAAAATTAACTAGGAAGTGCATTAATAGAGATTAAAAAAATAAAATAAAAAAATGCAACAAACCAAAGGAAATGAAAGTCAATAAAAACAAAGAATTGAAAGAGACCTTTTTTTTAAAATTTAGCGCTGATATTGCAGTTTCATTACAACGATAATTCTTCCATTGAAGGTTTTCCTTATGTTAAAAACAATATAGGCTGTGTGTAGACTACAGAGTTCTTCTGGAAAAAGATCCGCTTTTTTCGGAATAAGCTTTTCTGACATTTGGCCCGTCTACACTGGGCCAAATGTGGGGGGAAAAAACCCTTTTTCGCAACAGCCCTTCCTCATAAAATGAGGTTTATGGGAATGCTGGAAAAAACTCATCTGCTCTTCCGAAAAAAATTTCGGAAGTGCAGGTGCATTCCTTGGACGCAGCAGAGTGTTTCCAGGATACCGCTGGTATCTCAGAAAAACTCTGTGGTCTAGATGTACCCATACAGTAGGCAATTGGTAAGTGGAAAATTTAAGAAGGGAGCCAAAAGAGGAAACATCTGCCATATTTCCCTTGTGAAGCTTCTCTCAGATTTCAAGTCTCAAAGCCTGGGTTCCCAGGCACTGAGGTAAAACCTTGGGACACTGGAAACAATATAAGCAGGGATAGTAGGAAGGATGCTGTGTAGGGTTGCCAGGTGTTCGGTTTTGAACTTTCTGTCCAGGAAACAAACTGAGAAAATATAAATGAGAAAATATAAATGTTCGGTATTTTCTAAATAAGATGTAATGTAGATTGTGATGTAAAGTCAAGTGTGTCTGGAATTTTTATCAAAACCATCTGGCAACCCTAATGCTGTGTAGGGTCATATATTTTCTAACAGCACAGGGATCAATAAAATATTCCTTCTGTGTGCAGACTGATTGGGTCTACAAAAAGAAAAACAATTTTTTGTTTCTTATGTAAGTTACAAGAGATGTGCAACCTTATAAAAATAATAAACTTCAAACTGCTGTCCCTTTGGGCATGTCTAGACTACATCCCTCTTTTGAAAGAGAGATGTAAATTAGACAGATCAAAATTGCAAATGAAGCCGGGATTTGAATTTCCCGCGCTTCATTTGCATAATGGCAGCCACGTGTTTTCGAAAAAGGGCTTTTCAAAAGTGAAACCGCCGTCTAGATGCGGATCTTTTGGGGAAAAAAAAAACCACCTTTTTCGAAAGATCCTGCACTCCATAAGAACAGCCATACTGGGTCAGACCAAAGGTCCATCTAGCCCAGTATCCTGTCACCTGACAGCGGCCAATGCCAGAGGCCCCAAAGGGGTGAGCAAAACAGGAAATCATCAAGTGATCCCTCATCTGTGTTCCATTTCCAGCCCCTGACAAACAGAGGCTTTGGACACCATTCCTAGCCATTCTGTCTCACATAAATACTTCAATCATACAAAAAGATATACTATTATCTGAAGGCAGGTGGAGGGGACACCTTAGCACTAATGTAAGATTAAGATTACAAAATCATACCAGTTAGGAAACCCAAAAACTCATAGTTTTTCATGAAACTCACTCAGACACATGGTACACCCTCTACATATGTAATACATATGTATTAACATATATTATGATATGCATTAATAAAAATTTCAAAAATCCAACCTCAAAGTTTACACTGAGCAAGGAAAACAAATAGGAAATATGTGGTGAAAATGGCCAACTACGTGACAGTACACCATAACCAGCATTTCAGTTCCTGAAAAACTTTGGTTTTATTTGCAACTCAAAGTGCACAGATATCACTGAAAATGAGAATCAATAAAATACAGTCAGTAGACAATAAGAAGAAATAGTACTACAGATTGAACCTCTCTAGTCTGACACACTCTGGTCTAGCAACATTCGTAGTCCGGCATGATTTTAGTTAGCTGGATATCCACTTATGGGTATGGCCAAGTTTCCCACACTCCCATAAAGTCAGTTTACAGTCACCAGTCCTGGCTTTCCTGTTCTGTGCTGTTATTTTGCTCTAATTTACCTTAAGTGTCTTCTATGAGCCCAGTAAGCAGTGGAAATGTTGGTGATGTTGCTAGATAATATTGACTTTCCATGGTCCAGCATATCTGATTCGGCACCAATGAGGTCCTGAAGATGCGAGCCTAAAAAGGTTCAACCCGTAACACCAAAAGCTGCCACCAGTGTTCCCTATATGCTATATGCTTGCGCTCAGGAGAGATTCAAATGCCACCTAGCTGATTAGCAGAGCGCCAACAGCTAGGCTTTTTGTTTCTGCTCGTGGGTCACATTCGCACATGCCATGTGACACACAAAACAATTATTCTGCACATAGATGAAAAACACATTGGCACACAAATGGAAAGTTGTTCCACACTGGATAAAGCAGATCCAAAGCATGCTGCCACAGGTTCAACCTCTCAAATACAGCACTCTCTGGTCCAGCAACAAACGTGATCCGACAGGACCACAGATGTTGCTGGACCAAAAAAAAGAGTCCCAGACTTCAACTGCTGAGGAGCCCCAGGTCCAGGGATCGTCGCTGCATGGTCAGCAGAGGGGCCAGCAGCTGGAGATCCTCAGAGCCAGGAATTGCCAGTGGGGCAGCAGCAGCAGCAGCTGGGGAGTCCCAGACCCAGGGATTCTTGGCCACAGCAGGAGGGGGGCTCCCCAGTGGAACTGACGGTGGCGGGGGTTCCACAATGAGGTTAGTAGTATCTGGGGATCCGTGGTCCCTGGAGATTCCCAGTTCACTAGCCACAGCAAGACCAGGGATCCCCAGTGGGGCCAATGGCAGCTGGGGCTCTCCGGAGCAGGCCAGATGTGGCTGTGGACATCCATAGCTGGGGCTCCCTGGACAAGCTGGCAGCAGGCAGGAGCAGTAGGCTGGGAGCCCAGGGGCAGGGGATCTCTTCTGGTCCAGCAAAATCCCTCGTTCAGGACCAGTCAGGTCCCAAGGGTGCCAGACCAGGAAGGTCCAACCTGTACTACCTTGATTCACACAACTTCCTATCAACTTCTTTTAGATCCCCTGTACAAAGTACACTTATTTTAGCTTTGCACATGGGAGCAGAATGACAGCATGTTTCTAAAAAGCTGAACTGTCCAATAATCTCAGTATGGTACTGACCCTAAAGATTAACAATATAAAAATCAAAAATGTTAACTAGTTTATTACTGTTATAGTGGAACCTTAGAGTTACGAATACCAATTACGAACTGACCGGTCAAACACATCATATGGTATCAAAATTATGAAATCAGGCAGCAGAGACAAAAAAGCAAATAAAGTACAATATTGTTTTAAACAAAAACAACTTAAAAAAGAGAAAGTTTTAAAAAGATTTGATAAGGTAAGGAAACTTTTGATGCCTGTTTCTTTTAAGTTAGTTAAAAGCAGCATCTTTCTTGCAAATAGTAACGTTTCAAAGCTATAAGAAGTCAACGTTCAGTTAGAAATAGGGATATTAAAATACACATTTACAAAAATAAATGTAACTTCTGAAATTTTCAGCAGTGTTCCCTGCACTACTGCCTTGCCCTTTTCCTATGCAATGAGACACAAACAAGAGGGATAACAGACTAAACTAGCTGCTTTTCTGGGAAAAATTGAGAAAGTGAATAAACAAATATTAAGTGCAAAGTAAATGTTTTGATTTTTTAGACCTCTCAGTTTTGTTACTTGTGCACGTTACTCTTTAACAATATTTAGTAAAAACATTTCAGAGCTAATTTTTAAGCTGCTGCCCCTTTTAAAATCAGGTTTAATTATTACTGAAGAAACAAGCACAAATGGTTTAACCACATACTACCCACTGCTTAGAACTATATAATAGAGTTTTGCTTCCTTTTCGATTCTATGTTCAATCTAGTTTTTCAGATGAAAACTTTTAGGGTATATGTTTGGTCTTTAACATGCAAGACCAAAATGAAGCAAAAAATAATACGAACTCCAAAAACTTAAATGCTGTAATGGTTTGGGTTTATTTCGCTTTTCAGTTTGTAAGAAACAACAGAAAATGAGAGACTTTATAGTGAGTGGGTGGGTACATAAAAACTACCCGGCATGGGCAACAATGGAATTTTCTTCAACTCACTTATGTTCATTCATCTGTTGTGTCTATACCATCTTTAGTACATAGAGAGTGGTTCAAGTCAAAACCGAATTGATCCTGGACATTTCTGCTAATACTGACACATTCAACAATTAATGCCAATTATAGTAGCAGTTCTTTCATACAGAAATCTGTTCAAAAGAAATGCACGATACCACAAAACTCATGACACTGAACTGATGGGAGCAACTCATATGTGCTGCTAACCTAGATGACGACTGAAGAACTAGAAAATATATTATTTGTACAATGTAGCACCTAGAGACCCCCAAATAAAAATGGCACCCCACTATACTACACAATGTATAAACATACTGTCTAAAAAGATGAAATATTTCCTATCCCATTACAATTCCCCATGAGATCCTATTCGCACCTTAGCTTTAGCATTTTAAACTTTGATTTTAAATGGAAAGATGTGAGAAACTAGAAATGTACCAAATTCATTCAGCCTTTGCTGCCTGCTACCACACTTACCGGAAGTGATCAGATTCTCTATCCTCAACTCAACTTCATCAGCCTAATTTTAAAACAAAGTGTTTTTAAAGTCTCTTACCAACCAGCCATTCAGAATTGGAAGAAAAGCATTTAAACATCCACCCAAAAAAAGAAACATAGAAATGTTTCATTATCAATTAGCGAAGGGATGCTGTCAAAATAATTGAGGTCAAAAATGTATATTTTGAATTAAAAATATTTTACAAAAACCTTTTGTTTATGTGTTTAAAACGATCTTATTAGGTTTAAACACATCACAGAATTTTTTGCAATCCAAACACTTGCACCACTGTGTTAGAGCAGGCGACAGCAACCTTTAGCACACAGGCCATCAGGGTAATCTGCTCACAGGTCACGAGACATTTATGTTGAACGTCCACAAGCACGGTCCCACACAACTCTCAGTGAATGCATGCCTGTAGATGGTCACCATAAAACAAAATCTATCACATCCCACCAGCAGATTACCTTGATGGGCTGCATACTGAAGGTTGCCGATCCCTGTGCTAGTGAACAACACTATAATAAAGCAAAAGTGAAACTGGATTAAAATCTATATTCTTTGTCCAAATTGAAATGATAAAGGTAAACACAAAAAAAAGCATAAATGGTGAAAAATCCAGATTATCCAAATTAAAATGTTAAAGTCGACAATATTTATAGTAAAAAGATTTTTTTTAAAAATGCATGTAAATGTGTCAGTGCCCCTTCAATCATGTATTCCACAGTAATCTTAAAATCCTTACAGTATGTTTAGCTTTCTATTGTTTTATTCTGATATATGCTAGAGATGTTAAAATACATATATTTGTGTAATCGCGCTAAATATTAGCAGTTACATATTTAAACGCAGAGGATAGGTGGGAGCCAGTGCTCGTGGGGAGCCTGCTTTTAAGCCAGCTTCCTGCGTATCCTGGCTCCCTCTTCCCACTCCTTCCCCAGCTGCTGCCTATCAGTGGGGTGGGGAGCCGGGAGCTAGCTTTCAAGCCAGCTCCCCGCAAGCACCAGCTCCCGCCTGACCACCCCATTGACTCTGATAAGAGGGAGCAGCATGGTGGGCAGGCAGCTCTGCAGGAGCGGATACAGGCTGGGAGGTCACTTGAAAATCATCTCCCACCTCCCTAGAGATGTTAAAATGCATGTATTTGTGTAATTGCGGTACCGGCTCCCACCTGCTCTCCCCCACTCTGCTGCCTCTCTATCTGAGGCCACAGCACCAGGGGGATGGCTCAGGAGCTGGTGCTCAGGAGGAGCTGACTTTTAAGCTGGCTGTACCTGGGCATCGGCTCTCTCCTGCCCCTGCTGCCTTTTTTGGGAGGTGGCACCACAGAGCCAGCACATGCTGAGAGTAAAAGCTGGTTTCCCCCGCTCCGCTCTTCCACTTGAGAGGCAGCAGTGGGGAGGGGGGGGGGCAGGTGGCTCAGCAGAGCTGGCTCCCCATGTATATGAGCTCCTGCTTCCCCTTCACTTGCTGCCTCTGATACAAAGGTCGGGGGGGGGGGGGAGGGGGGCCTGCACATGTAGTCAATAGGATTAACCTTTAAGTCCAGGCTACGTGTTGACATCCCTATTTTCAGGCATGGTAAAAACAAGGTTAGTTATAATAATAAAACACTTTCAAACTATTGTTTGACTTAAGTTGATGATGACCCTTTTAACTTGCACTGCGATATTCACTTTTACCAGTTTTCAGGCAAAATAACTATTACAAATCAATCTGAAACACTGAAGCTTTAGTTTGATGACTTCCAAATGTCAAGTTTTAAGATGTCTCTATTCTACTTAAACTTAGCAGAATTACATATCCCTCTAAAGAAGATCATTCATATACTGAAAAAGACTACTTCTAGTAATATTTCCTTTTGACCACAACAGCTTCAACTGCTCTATTTAGCTTGTTTTAGAAAATGTGTGAAGGTAAGCAATTTATAGCATGACTAATACAGCTTTACATTAGAAAGTTTGTGCCTCCTTTTTTGTTTGATGTGACAAAGATGAACTAAGACATGAACAGCAGCAGCAGAAACCTGAATATAAAAACAACACTTTTATCTTTTGAAACCAATAAAAATCACTGCGCATCCCGAACCACACACACCTGTTGCCATGCGGCTTTCTGCAAAAACCACACTGCTTGGTGGGAACCCATACATATTTGCTTTCATTTGGAGAGGTAAGTTCTGAGCCTTCACGTTTTACAGTAGAAATGTTATCTGGAATAAACAAGGGAGGTTCATCAAATGAAAGGCTTTTACTGCTTCTTCTCTGGCGAGGTTGAAGGTTCTTCTCAAACTTTTTCAATTTCAGTTTTTCTTTTTCATCATCCTTAAAGTGTTCTACACATGTAGGATCTTTTGTCTCTCTCTCTTCTTTTACGTAGCTATTTGTTTTAAGTGCAACTGCAAATTGATGTTTCTGTGTTTGTTTCTGATTTTGATACAGCAAATGTCCAGGTAGTGGATGCACAGATGCTGAGACAGGATGGATTTCTTTTGAACAACCCTGGTGACTATGAGACTTGTCACTCACACTCTGAACTGATGTCTTTTGCCCCTGCACTGGTGCTTGGACTCGTGATACTTTTTTCACCAATGTATGGGTCTGCTTCTTCACTGTGACTCCCGAACCAAAACTCTGCGCTTTCACATCTTTATCAGTTTGTTTTTTCCTAACTTTGAGTGGTTTGTGAAAATGCTGCTGACTCTCTTGCTCATCTGCACTCCTTTTCAGATTTATTGAAGATGCACTACGAAAACCTGAAACATTAACACCAACTCTTGTTTTTGAGTGGCTTATTTGTTTAGTTGTGAGTAATTTTCGTCCTGCATTTGCAGTCAAAGTTTGTTTAATCTGTATCACAGATTTATTATGTTTGGGCTTCACAATTTTGGGACTTTTTGCAGAAATGCTATTATCGCCCTCAAGCTTTGTAGTCTCAGAGCCTTCCTTTTTAATACAGCTATCCTGCTGCTGGACATTTTGGCTTGAACAATCATGAACAATACTGCTTTCTAAAATATTACTTCCTGCTTCAGCAGAAATAGAACTTTTCAAGTCCGTTTTATCAAATACTGTACTGTCCAAGTGTTTGCTAGAAGGATTAACATTTTTATCGGCCTCTTTAGAGTAATCTAAAGGCCCCGGTTTACATTCTTTTGATGACATAACATATTTACCAGCAGCTTTCACAGTAGTCGCTGGATCTAACTTACAGTCTATCTTCTCTACAGATTTGGACAGAAATGAAGGGGTCTCATGGATTTCACTTGAATTCATAGAAACTGTTGTAACAGATGAAATAGTAGTCATTCCACCTATCTTGGTTTGGTCATTTTCTTCGTATTTCTCCTCTGTTTCCTTGATTTTATATTCAGTCTTTCCTTGTGAAGATGCATCAGAATCCATTTCACCAACCACAGTTTCATCCACTTTATTTTTAAATATATCCGTATTTTTTATTTTATTAGTCTCATTATTTGACATTTCATTTGAAGAGGTTAAAAAATCAAGCCCAGTTTTTGTAAGCGTCTCTGCTTTGCTTTCTGTTTTTTCAGTAAAAGAACAAGCATCTGTTGAATGGGAACCACCACTTAATTCACGGGACATTTCATCTAATTTTCCTTGATGGAAAGTTTCAGATTTTACTTCAGACATATTTTCATGACAAATAGATTGTTTTGTACTGCTTGAAGAAGGTGATGATGCTTCTTCCGTTTCTTCTGTCTGCCCAGACAATCTACTGCTACGCCTAACTTCTTTAGGATGTTCTAGTTTCACTGGTGTACTAACTTCTTCCTCTTTAGTTTGAACCTTGTCTTGTTTTGCTCCTCCCTTCTGAACACATCCAGATTTTACAGCTGCTTTCTTGGCATTAGCAACAGGTGCAATGTTTGAACGCTTGGCTATAGTACTTTGCCGCAAACTCCGTACTGGTTCTATTAAAGAAAAAAATAAAATCTCTTAAATATATTTCATTGTTTCCCTTGCAAACACAAGATTAGACTGAAGAGAAAATAATTTATGAATCAACAAGATTTAATTTACAAAATGTTTAATTTATAAGATTAACTGACAAAATGTTAGATCATTGTCTATTGAGTTCAAGGAGTATTATTAAAATTTAAAACTAATACAAATATTTGTATTTCAATTTGACATTGACACTGTTTGGACAAATGTAATTGACCATGCTTATTATCCCAAACTTGCAAGAAACCAGTATTTCTTAAATAAAAAAGGTCATACTATCACTGAAATAGGAAGAATATTTAATTGTCCTTTTAACTTCTATCTGAAGTAAGTATCATACAAATAAAGATTTGGCACCTTGTTAGTAAGAACACAGTAGTTAAGCTTACATTTAATTTTGGAATTCTTAATCATCTTACATCCATTAAAGGTCATATCTGATGTGAATTCATACTTTAACAGTTAACTGTTTGTAAAGCATGTTGAGATCTTTGGATGAATGACTTGATACAACCTTACTTAAAATCCACAAAAGCAAACAAGCATTGAAAATAAAGATCTTTAGAAGTGACTGAATTGTAAATCAAATTTTACATGAAGAAAATTGTGAACATTACTTTGTGTACATTATAAATCAGGCATTTTCAAATCTAATAAATAGTTTTAAAATGCAGTTCAACCTATACTGCTTAAATTTTCTGATGAAGAAAATACATCACCTTCCTTCATATAACACTTATATGAAATAATTAACTTCCAAAAATTTTAAGTTTTAATAGAATACTGCACTATGTATACAACCAATATTGGTCAGACTGCTTAAAAATTCCAATTTGGAAGTCAATGGCTTACTTCAATGCTGTATCAGTATATAAAATGGCTCCACTAATTAGTATCTCGCCTCTTTACCTGGGTCATAGTTCACATCTTTCTGATCTCTTTAAGTGGGTCAGATTAATGATATCATCATCATCTTTACTAAAATTATCCCCCAAAACTGAGGTATTGGGAACCATATACCTTTAGCAATATGTCATTTTTTTCTCAAATCGTTAAATGATTACAACATTAAAGCTGTTAAATAGTTTTGATGAAAAATAATTTCCCAATATAATATTTATATTTCACATAATCAAGTGATTAACACTGACCTAAAGTTTAAAAAAGAAAAAAGTTGTAAAAACCCCAAATGTCCCCAGATATGCAAATCTTTGCATTATTTTAATGATCACCTTGTGCCATTAAACGTGGTGATTTTCTTGGTGACTTGACTGCAGTTTCATCCAATTGGACCCTTAAACTCCTGTTAGGTAAAATTATGTCATCTTCATCAATGGTATCGTTACCACTTTCTTTAACTCCTTCGTCATCCATAATATCATCAAGACCAATAACTGAAAAAAAATAAAAACAAAAAAGAGCCTAAAACTCAAAAGTATCTAGTTATAATAGGCTGGAAAATGTGAGGGCCAGAAAATGGGAAAGGCCAGATTTAAAAAACAAAAAACAAAAAAGAAGAAGAAGGAGAAGAGGGAGCATTTGAGAACAAACAAAATGAAAAATGAGGAAGAAAGACAGAAAATTCTAATATGAGGCAGTTTCAGTGTAGAAAAAGCTATCACCCAAAGCTTATCATTTCTAAGGATGGTCCTTGTCATAGTCATGCCACTTCCAGTGGATTCACTTTTTTATTTTATTAAAAACAACATGGGAAGGGTGCCCAAGCCTTGTAAGATCAGCTGTCCCTTTCTGTCCTCTCTCAACTAAATGAAAAATAAAGGAAGACAGTAGAAAGAGCTGATCCAAAAATGCAGAAAGTTTAAGCCACACTGTTATTCTAGGACACCATTTCAAAATTTTAAATCCCAATCACATTATGCATCTTCATCTGTGATTCACTAATGTCACTTGGAAGAGCACTGAGTACAGCATGCACTAGTCTTCCAGCCAGAGACTGAGAACATTGTCTGTCACATTCCTAGCCTCCACTAACCTGAGAAGGATCCCAGAGGTTGCTCTTGAACATAGGTTTCCTAAGAGGCAGTCAAGCCACTGTACCAGCCATTCTCCTCACTTTCTCTAAGTATGGTTCTGCAATGGTAGCCTCTCCTATCCCAAGATCCTATGTGTGATTAATGAATCCTGGTCCCTGTGGGATGCGAAATCTGTGAGATCAATCCAAGTACCCAAGTGATTTTGCAGAATAAGTAGCAGGGTTTGACAAACAGAGCATAAACTCCAGACAACTGATACAGCTGCCTGAACAGTAAATAGCCATCTAGAAGCATTTCAAGGCAAACTAATTAATATGACAAATAGGATCTTAAATTTCTGAAAATGGTTAAAAATGATTATTTAAAACTGTGACATGACATACAATATATTTGTCTTGAAAATTAGAGAAAGCAAGCTGTTAAAGGGGACTTGAACAACCATTAAAATTTTTAAACTGTCCCATCAGAAAGTATCAAGTCCTTTTACAGCTCTGATGTGTCTGCAATATTCGTAAGAAATAAGACAATGAAATATGTCAACTTTGTTCAGTGTTGAGCATTCTCTTAAGATACTCCAAATGTAAAAGGGATAAACTGCAAGACACTGATACAGCCAACCAAACAACGGTCAATAAGTAATCTTAACAGCAGGAGGTCCCTCCCCCCAATTTTTCTACCACAAAAGAGAAATAATATTTTAGCAAAATATTCACAGTTTTTATACAACCAGATTACACAGATTAACCTTGGTACAGTATAAACAATAAATGTGACTCTTGAGAAGATTTACACTTGAATTTGCTATATGAACTATATTCTGTAATGCTGAGTGCACATTAATCAGGAAACTAGAATTAAGAGTTTCCAGAACCAACAGTAATTTCCTTCCATTGGCTTTTACTCAATTTGTATTTTGACAATTTTTTTGGCATTGCACTGTATACCAAAGATGGCTGGAAGTCATATCTTTGTGCAAATCTGTGTCAACTTTCAAATATAAATTCACAGGCCCAGCAATATTTTGACACTGTTCAGTCAAGCTGTTTTATACACTTATGTATGCCACAATATTGATAATGGTAGTTATATCCTGCTCATGTGAATGAATGATATTCAAAGAATTCTGCAACTGGTTTGTAATTATGTACCTAAACCATTTTCATAATAATCTTACATGTAAAGAATTCTCTCTCTTCCATGTGGAATTACATTTCCTTCCTCCTAATGAGATGATGAATGTGGATTAGTCAAATAACTTCTGAAACATACTTTTGAACTTGCATTACTGTCTCAGTTTTTCTGATACTGTGCTCAGGATGCATCATTTTCACAGAGTTCATGACCTTATTACTAGATACAAGGGGAAATTTGGAGCTGCTGCTGAGAGATACTAAAGACCCTCTATTGGGGCACTGGGATTAAAACATCTTGACAGAGTTTGTGCTAAAATTTCCATCTTATATAAGAATCAGCTCCATAGAATCTTGTTTATGTCCAGCCACTTGAGCTGCCATACAACTATTTCAACTGTCTGAGACAGGATGAGGAGCATTCAACATACAATCCTGCTGGGAAAGTGATTGGAAAAAGTGAAAGAGCAAAAGTGCATACTGAGAAAGACAGATCCAAGAGAAGGGCAAAGACTGCAACAAGTAACAGAAATAAACCGGAAATTAAAAAAAAAAAAAAATCTGATACTAAAATCTGTACAAACACAAGCAAGGTAACAGAAAAACTAAAGAGGTTAACTAGAGAAATTAATAGATCAACAACACAAAATAAGCAAGAGAAAGTGAAAATCATTGAAGAAAATATAAAAACTTTTTTAGAACAAGGGTTTTTCCATGTTTGAAAGAAAGTAGGTTATATAGGACTAGGTAACGAACAAATGGAAAGACAAGGGAAAGGTGCAATACCAGCAATCAATGCAATGTTTTATATCTCAGTAATCCAAAGTATTTTAAGAATTTTAATATTCACAACAGTAGTATATTAATGTGTCAAATAAGTGGCTATTTACACCATACAGATAACTATTTTTACTTTAAAAAATGTATTTCCACAAAAGTAAACAAAAATCAGCTATTTGTTGTTCCTTCATTAATGGAACATTGCAAAAACTAAGACTACAGTATCCTAAAGGAGGTAAAAACAAATTACATTCAAAACTCTGAACTATAAAACTTCGCTGGTTTATATTTTCAGTAAAATAACTCCTCCATTACATACAAATCGACTAAATGGAAATGGTTAAACCTTTTGACACGAGACAAGGTAATTTCAAACTGTGTTTCCAAGCCAGTTTTCCTGGAGATGAAGTTTTCCATAGTGGGTGCTCTATCAGTTTGATACTTGTTTTTTGGGGTGGCAGGGGATAGCCATCCATTAGGAACAAAATTATATCGTTCTTGTCTACAGCTTCCACCTCTGTTAACTTGTGGTTTTAATCCAGGGTGCTAATCCATAAATGCTGTGAAAGCAGTTACACATAACATTTCTACCATGATGAATACTGTGATTTGATGCAATAGACCATCAACATACTAGGTTGGGGAATCTACGAAGGAAAGCAGCACCTATTGTATCATAAGCCTGTGCAAGCCTTAGAGTTGGATGAAAAAAATCTGTAAAGGAAACATTCAGATGCATAAAGCTTTCATTAACCTGAAAATATGCAAATGAAAGAGGATCTTCACATACAAATGTGCCATCCCGTAGAACAGGACTACTCAACTTTGAAAGCTCCAGGTGCCACAATGATACTCACAGCACATGCCGAGGGCCACATCTTAAGTGTGGTTGCATGTACATGCAAATATATATACAAATAGCTTCTTTAACAGTTACAGGAATGAATACAAAGATTAAGGCAAGACTACACAACACGCAGGCCCCATTTAAGTCAGTTCTGCTAATATTAAAAAATGCAATATTTATCTGATTTCCACCCATATGACAGCACTTTTAATGAGCAACGACAGTCCAGGAATTTAACTACTAAAACACATATCAACAGAAGACCATTATATTGACTTGCAATTATGGAGCGTGTTCCCAGTGGAGGCCATGTTCAAAGGATCCCATCCGTGGGCCGCGTGTTGATCCCTGCATAAACCCAAACTGCACTGGAGGCCGCAAACCAACAGGCCGCGGGGCCGCATGCGGCCCATGGGCTGCGTGTTGAGCAGCCCTGTTACTTGTGATACCAAGATGCAAGTGTCTACATTAAGATTTTTTTAATTGACAGGAAAAAAAACTCAGTTTCCCACTGATCTTAATTTAAGTCATTACTGACATAATTTACAATACAAATTGCAGATATTGTGTTAATTTACCCACCACTCTGTTTTAAAGTATATTTGGTTAGATGAAAGAGTATCTGCCTGTCAACATCCTTTAGAGAGAGACTAGACTCAATGATCAGTGTTACCAATGGCCCCTAATCAATATTGCGAAAACTAAGCAAGAACAAAACCAAAAAAAAAGCAAACTATTTGGATCTCAAAACAAAGAGATACTTGAATACTTGTCCCTATCCTCCACTCCAAAAAGTATTAAAGAGATTTGCCATCTTCTTGTTCGTTCAGCCCAGGAAAATCTGAAGAGAAGGATCAATTACCATAATTGTACAGCCAAACATACAAAAGTTGCCACAGTAATAATCCAGTATGAGTCTTGATGGAGCACTGAATTCCCATTTAGAAAAGGCAGTTCTACAATATAGAGCCCTACTTCACAATTGTCTGTCAAGGTAACCTACTGTTCTGTCAAGTTTGGAAGTAACAAACAATAAAGAATATCCTGCAACAATTTCAAGTGAAAAAATTGAAAGCATCTCAAGAAGAACTAATAAGCCAAATGGTACAAAGAAATTTAACTTATTTTATTTTTGAAACAAATGACAGCACTACAGGAAGAACAAAGAATTATATTCCAAAGCAACAAATGAAGAAAGTCAATTTTGTAGTGCTTCGTGAATGTATAATAAACACATCAATGAAACCAGGTATTGTGTTTCTCTACCTACCAAATTGTACTCCAAAAGAGTGCGCATCTAAACCTTCAAAGGGAGTTCAATTAAAGTAGGAAAACAGGTCAATGGTCAACTACAGATGGAAAAGGTTGCAGAAAAGCATCAAAATCTTTTATGTCTCAGATGTAATGCCAATAAAAATCACAGCAGACATTTCCTTCATTTATTTTTGTAAACCAAATTTTACTACTTTGACAATACATAAATTATTTTTGCTTTGCCAAGACACAAGATGATTTAGGGAAAGAAAACTAATCAGAGAATTTGCCAGTTAACCAAAGACCCAAGCTAGCCCATGTGCCGGTCAAAAGAAAGGCAAATTTTAGACAGAAACCATAAACATTGTATCTTGTTTTGAAGATGAAATGTAAGAGCCAACAATATTAAACTAATTTTCCATTATACCAATCTCTGAAGTGATCCTCCTTTCAGAATTGTGTCTGAATCAGACAGAATGGGAAGGAGTCCGATGTACTGCACTCAGAACATTTTTCTGAGTTGCAGGAAGAAATCAACCAGCATAAAAGAGTAACTATGTTTTAGGATCTATGGCCATTCACATTTAAGGTCAGGGTGAGTGATCAGGGTGAATGAGGTCTTGAGAGATTGCAAGTATCTATGATATACATACTAACACATGCATAGAATCTGGCTGAAGAAAGCATGATCGGGATTAATGAAGTTCAGTTTGTGCTACTATTTCTGGCTGCACTGGATGTGAAGAGAAATTGGGAATATTAATGGAGACAAATCAAAAGAATAATATTTCCTCTTGATGCCTATGGTTGTCTAGGCAAAAAGGAGAATTTAATTATCTTTGTTAGACTGAGCTGTGAACTGGCATACACATGGAAGGAACCATTTCAGTGCAATCTGCTCAAAAACTTGTTTGCTTAGCTCTCATTCTTCCTTATCCCATTTATAGTAGCTGATCTAATTAGGAAGACTGTTGGTCTCACACCCAGTATAGGTGGCAAAGTAGCACAGACTCAAAAATCTAGAAACGTTTCTAGCTTCTGTTTTGGTTTTTAGTTTTTTTTCGGGACTATGATTAAGATAAGCTACTGACTCTTGTCACTTTTCATGTGAATGACTATAAGAGAGAATGAGCTATGGAATGGGAGTTCAGATTGGAACCGCTCAATAAGATTACAGATTGCCGGAATATCTACTTAAGTTTTCCCTGCAGCAGTTCCCATCCTTTTCCAGGTGGGGACCCATTCTGACAATTCAGGAAGACATGGTGACCCAACGCAATTCAAAAATGGGAGGAGGAGGGAGGACAGAGCCACCTGGTGACCCTTTTGAAATGTAATAGCGACCCATATTTGGGTCCCGACCCAAAGGTTGGAAAACCCTGCCTTAAAGAGAGGAAGTGATCACCATTTCTAATGGACCTCTGACTTTCAAAGGAATTCTCAACAGATGATCCAGTATCCTGCATACGGTTGTTTCAATGCCTGAGCAAGAAGTTCTGAAGAGACAGAGGTAGAGCACAGAGATTGTACTACATAAACCACTATCACAATGAGCAGCAGAAACCACTGGTATACTAATACCTAAAGGGTTAGGGTTCAATAAAGGCCTACATTTTTGTTTTATTTGTAATACTACAAAGGCCATGTTAGTTTTGAATAGAACTCCCACATGCAAGTATATCAGATGTAATCAAGTAATTCTTATGAGGATTGATAATGCACGCAGGATCTTGATGATGCAGAGTACGTTGCAACCCACCAACCTGCATGACTGCACTTTCTTCAGTAAACATTCAAGGTAGAGGAGAGCTGCATAGCCTTTCAGACATCATAAAATCAGCCATCAGCTACATGAACACCAATTGAGTAGGGACTGGCAGAGAAACGTTATTTGGAAATGATAATGGTTGTTCCCAAATGCAAAGCACACAAACTTTTGGAGCAAGATCATCTTTAGACTCTGATGAACTTTCCTTGACACCTACAAAGAAAAAGCAGAACCAGGTGCATGCCATTATCCCACTAAAACCTCATTGCATAACACAACTGCACCCTAAAAATAAGCTTTCATTTTTTTGAAGGAGTGTGTTGCTAGCCCTTAGCGTTTGAAGGAAAACCATGAAAAAGTGAACAGAGTATAAACTAAATCCATGCAATTCAAGTCTGCAGAGAGCCTGAAAAAGTCAGTTACTTGTTCTATAACTGGTGTTCTTTGAGATGTGTTGCTCATATCCATTCAACATAGGTGTGTGCCCCTGCCACATGCACCAGTGCCAGATGTTTTTCTCTAAACAGTACTCATACAGGCCAGGGTCCCCAGCACCCCCTGGAGCGGCGCACACACACCACACTATATAGGGTGCCCCTGACCTCTCCCACTTCGGTTTCTTCTTGCCAGAACTCCGACAGAGGGGAGAAGGGTAAGAGGTTGAATGGACATGATCAAAAAATCTCGAAGAACACCAGTTACAGAACAGGTAACTGTCTTTTTTCTTCACGTGACTGCTCGTTCCATTCAACATAGGTGACTGTAAACAGACTGTGGAAGGGGGTAGGAGTTGTGACAATGCAGACTGCAATACAGCCCTGCTAAATGCAGCATCCTCCCTGGACCAATGGCCATGTTGCCACCCTACAGACATCCTGGATCAGGACATGCACAAAGCAAGCCTGTGAGAAAGCTTGAGCCTGAGGGGACTGGGCCCTAATCAACTCCGCTGGCCACTGATTAGCACATATGGATGCAGGAAGTAATCCATTTAGACAACCGCTGAGAAGAGATTGGGGAACCCCTCCTGCATAGGCCACAAACAGCTGTGTATAAATGTGAAAGGCACATGTCCTCTCCAGGTAAAAAGCCAGCACTCGATGCACATCCAGCATGTAGAGGCACCTCTCCTCATTGTTCACATAAGGCCTGAGGTAGAAGACGGGCAGAAAAATGTCCTGGTCCACATGAAAGGTGGAGACAACCTTGGGGAGAAAGGCCAAGTGAGGCCACAGCTGGACCTTATGCTTGAAGAACCAAGTATATGGCGGCTCCAACGTCAGTGCTCAGAGCTCGACAACCATCTCAGTGAGATGATGGTGATTAGGAAGGTAGTGTCGAAGGCATGTGGCCAGGAGCTCAAACAGATGGCTCAGGAACCATGCCAGGACCAATTTCAAGTCCCACCTGGGAGAGGGGCCCTGACCTGGGGGTAGACTCGCTCCAGGCCTCTTAAGAGCCAAGAGGTGACACCATGGGAAAACACTGAGACCCCCTGCATTGGCGGGTGAAATGTGGAAATGGTCACCAGGGTGGACTTTAATGGTGGCCAAGGCCAGACCTTGCCACTTCAGGTGTGGCAAGTAGTCCAGGATTTTCTGAAGGCAGGCCTCGGCTGGAACCACCCGCCACTGTTGTGCCCATACGGAGAAGCGGGTCCATGTGGCAGAATAGGTGGACTGCGTCGAGGGATTTCTACTCTCAAGGAGAACGTTCTAAACATCACCTGAACACACCCGCTCTTGTGGGGTCAACCACGGATGAATCACGCTGTCAGGTGGAGTGAGCCAAGGTTCAGGTGGAATAAGCGACTCTGGTCTTGGGAGAGCAGTTCTTGGGAGAGCAGTTCTGGCCTTAGCAGCAATCTCCAGAGTGCCTGGAACACTACGTTCATCAGTGCCCAAACCAGTGCTGGCAGAGATGACTGTCACCTTGTCCCTCTTGACCTTCTGCAGGGGAAACGGAGGGAAAACAGAGGAGACCCTCCAATAACTTGTACAGGAAAACATCCAGAAGAGAGCCTCGCTTGAGGCCAAACCTGGAGCAGAATTGGCTGCCCTTTGCGCTGACTCTGGTCGCAAAGAAGTCCACTAGGGCAGTCGTTCCCAACTGCCAGGCTGTGGCCCAGCACCTCTGGTTGCCAGGGCTGGGGTACACCGCTCTTGCCGTGTCTATTGGGAAAGGCATGTCCTTGCCCCACCTCTCAGCCAGCCAGTGCCAGGCAGGGGTGGGGTCTCCTCCTAGGTGCAGAAGAGTGCTTCCATGCACAGTAGGAGGGCCATGCGGAGCTGCTCCATGTGGCCCTCCTGCCACGCAGGGAAGCGGTCTTCCATAGCCAGGAGGAGACCCCACCCCTGCCTGGCACTGGTTGGCTGAGAGGGAGAGTAGGACATGCCTCTCCCAACAGCCGCGGCGGGAGGGGAAGCACTAGGCAGTGTACCCCAGCCCCAGTGCCCAGAGCCACTGCCATGCAGGCAGCACCACAGGGATAGGTGAGGTGGGGTGGGGCAGGCACTGGAGGCTGAGCTCCTAGTGAGGAAGTGCGAAGGGGGCAGGTCTGGCACTGGGAGGCTCTGGAGACAGGGCTAATATTGGAGACTGGCATGGAGGAGTTGGTTGCAGTGGGACTCTGGAAACAGGAGGCTGGTACTGGAGGGCCTAGCAATGGGGAGCTCGGAAATGAGGGGGGGTTGGATGCAGGGGAATCTGGGATCAGTGGCTGGCACTGGGGAGGGAGTGGAAGGATGAGGACCGGGCTCCTCCTTGTCCGTTTATGTAGTACATGGTGGCAGTGTTGCCTGTGAGACATGCACCATACTGCCTTAAGGTGAGGTAAAAACACCTCACACATGTTCCTGATTGCCTTTAGTGCTTTTATGTTTATGCAGCATGATCTCTCGAGGGGATCACATGCCTTGGGTACAAAGGGTCCCTATGTGGGCTCCCCAACCACAGTCCAAAGCATTGGCTACCAGTTCCCTGGAGTGTGGTTGAGGATGGTACAGGATGCCTGACATAACCTGGTCTGGGTCTGTCCACCAGGCCAGGGCAGACAGTACCTGGAGTGGCACCGTCACCACCCTTTCCAGGGAATGTTTTGCTGGAGCCTCATCCTGAGCCTGGACTGGGACACCATATATATGCAGGTCACCATATGATCCAGGATCTGTAGACACACTCCCGCTGTAGTCATGGGGGCGTGTGTGAACTAATGAATGAGGGTTAAGAGCACCTCCAATCTCTCCTGAGGGTGTGACACACTGGCTATAGAGGAGTCCAGGACCGCTCTTATGAAATCTATCCTCTGGGTGGGCACCAAGAGGGACTTTTTCTTGTTTATTAGGAGGCTGAGCCCACAGCACATATCCTGGAGGAGGCAGACATCGCACTGGACCTTTTCTTTCAACAGGCCTTTGACAAGTCAATCAGCCAGATAAGGGTACACCTGAACCCACTAACCAGAGTTCTCTCTAGGCTGCATGCGGGGCTGGAGGAACTGCAGAGCAGACAGCTGCTCTGGCCGAGGCCGGAGTAACAGATGGGCAGCTGCTCCAGCCGGGACCCGGGCCAGGGCTGAGTGATGGGTGGGCGGGCAGCTGCTCTCTAATGTTCCCATATGCAATGCTCTCCTTCTGTTTGGAAATGTTTGAATTGTAGGAGTTGAAAACGACCAAGTAACACAGAATAATAGTTAAAATAGGTTATCAAGGTGACTTATTTCATAGTGTCTGTTTGCAAGTGGTTAATTTTTAAGCCTAAAACCTCTGTGTGAATAGTTTTAAACCAGGACTAACTTTCGGTTTTAACTGATTACAATTGCCATGAATAAACATGCTGTGCTAACAGGATAGTTTTTCTCCAGGAAACACGAGGATCTGTTTTCAGATCTTCAGGTTTTCTCCTTTAGAAAACATTTGCTACCCTTTCAAGACCTTAGTCATCCTTACTATTGAAGCTGTTAAACAAAACCAACAACATTAGGCTGACTACAGCTTTGTCAGGGAGAAACTGAGAACCAAGTGATAGTTGTAACTGCTGAAAAGCTTAAGGCTGAAAATGGAAGGAAATGAGCAAACTTTGGTTTGATTTTGTAAAAACAAGATTATCTCCTTGAATGCTGTGTATTACTGGAAGTTGCAAAACATTCAGGTTTACAGCTCTGACACTGAAATTTGCTCTTTTCAAGTCTCTTTCCTGCTTTCCTCCGGCCAGCCAGGGCAGCATGGTGGGGGTGGCTGCTCCAGCTGGCCTAGGCAAAGATGTAAAGACGTCAGTTTTCAGGATCCTCAAATCATTAACACGGTGTCTAAAAGTAAAATGCCCCACCGATGTCCATTCAGTGAAAATGGCTAAATAACAGCACTAAATCGGGAGAAGGGCATTACAAATGGTTCCAAAGGAAGTTTATTCAGCAGTAAAAAGAGACTGTCCCACCATCAACAAAAAATCATAATAAAAAACATTTCATTAATGTGAAGAACTGCAGATATGAAGTGACAAGTAGAAAACCACAGGGTTTGCCCTCCAAACTCTTCAGTTTGAGCTGAGGGAAATCTCTCTCTCCGAAGAAAATAGGGTCCATTTTACAGAAGCCCTACTTAGGCATGAATTTCAGAATACATTTACTAGAAAATTCATTATATGAAACATTTATCCATAAATAATTTAGAGACTCAAATACAGTACAATAAAAGTGTTGCTACTATAAAGATTTTTATGGGTGAAATAATGTGAAAATTAGTAACATTAAATATGATCTCCTTAACCCAGCATAGTCCCCCATACAATTATTTTGACATGTTCTGCCATGCATAATCACAGATATATTCAAACAACACTGCAGAAGAGAATCAGAGTTTAGGAACACCAAAAAGTACTGGAATGGAACAAGGAACCAGTCCTATACCACTGAAGTTAGAGTTTTGTCACTGACTTCAAAGAATGCAGATTAGAGCTCAAAAGTTGTGGCTTCTCCCCTTTGCAAAATGGTTATTAAGGGTGTCTGGAAATAGTTTTCTTTCTGTACATGTTAGGTGAGATATTCAAGCATGATGTGCCTGAGTTTAACTAAGCTAAATCTCCACATGTAACACATATAATAGCTGAAAAATATGTCTGTATGGTTTGTTTAATCATTAGATCATCTATTAAACATTTCTGAACTCAAATTAATATGCACATAAAGCTGTCATATTCCATTATACTAGATGTGCACAGTTGTGCCTCAATTTCCCCTCTGTACAGTTCTGAGGCCACATGCATTAGTGATTGTGACTCAGTCAGATATTTGAGTGAAGGAGGGCAGGTGAGTTCCTTGGTAGACAGACTGCATGTGTCTCAGTGAGGCTAGGGGAGTGCCATTAACACAACCCTTGTAAACCTGAGCTCTAATGCCTTCAGGAAAAAGTCACACTTCCTTTGGCTGGTGCAACTTCTCCTTTACCTGGCTGTGGTTTTTTTTCCCCAGGTGCTCCGCACATTGGACCTAGCCAGCCCCTTGGATCTACCTCATGCCTTGTCCCCCATCTGCTCCCTATTGGCTGTGGGAGATGGAGGGCAGAGAATAGCTGCAGCACAGTGTTAATTATCCCTTGTTTTAATATTCTTTCTTCCATAACATATATATCCAAGATATTTGTTAGTAACTGGCAGGTGACACAGTGGCGCACATTCGAACTAGTGCACGTGACCTCAATATTGATGCACAAGGCAAAATTCACTCCACTCATGAATGGAAAAATCTTAGAAGGAATACTGCCCTTGACACCTCAGGTATGCCGACATGCACTTGGTAAAGACCTTGGAGGCCGCAGACAGTCCAAAGGGCAGGATTGTGAATTGGAAGGGTTTCCTTCCAACTACAAATCTCAGGAAGCATTTGTGGCCCTTGAAAATGGCGATATGAAAGTACGCACCCTTGCGGTCGAGGACGGCATACAAGTTCCCCCCGATCCAGTTTGGGAATGAAGGTGGCCAGGGAGACCATATAGAACTTGAGATGGGCCAGGTACCTGTTGAGGCCTTGCAAGTCCAATATAGGCTGCAGGCCTCCCTTGCCTTGAGGATAAGGAAGTAGTGGGAATAGAACCCTTTGTTCTTGGACTCTGGCGGTATTCTCTCTACCATTCCCACCTGGAGCAACTGGGAAAACTGCAGTTTGAGGAGTTGCTCATGAGAGGGGTCACTGAAGAGGGACGGGAACAGGGGTTGGGAAGGTGGTACAGAAGAGAGGTGGAGGGTGTAGCCAAGTTGGACAGTGGCTACGACCCAATGGTATGACATAATGTCCCTCCACGATAGGAGAAAGGGCCAGAGCCTGAAAGAAAACAAGAGGGCAGGGTCTTGGGAGTCCAGTATGTCGTCCTTGGGCACACCCTCAAAAGGAATGCTTGCCCTGGGTTTTCGCCTGGCTGGTCGATGACGGATGTCGACCCTGTTTGCATTTTGTAGGCTTAGCAAGTGAAGGGGGCCTTCTCTGGAAGGGGATACTGGCCTTTTTGTTGAGAAGTTTTGGGGTATGTCTACACTACAGCACTAATTCGAACTAACAATTCGAATTAGTTAATTCGAACTAAACTAATTCGAATTAGTTTTTAGGTGTAGATGCACTAATTCCAATTAGCGTTTTGCTAATTCGAACTAGCATGTCCACATTGAGTGGACCCTGAACCGAAGTTAAGGCTGGCCGGAACCAGGACTTAGAGTGTGGAGCTGCTGCCTCAGGCTAGCTGAGGGCTGTGCTTAAAGGGACCCGACCCCCACCCTGGACAGACAGTTCTCAGGGTTTCCCGCTTGCTTGTCTACCTCGAGGAGGGACAGCAAAGCAGTCCTGACTTGGAGTGCCCTGAGTACCCACACTCAGCACATCACAGCACTCAGCCATCAGCCCAGCTGCACTTGCCGCAGGCTGCCATCCGGGGGAGTCAATCGGGGGGCTGTCAGGATCCAGAAGGCCCTGCAGGAGAGCTTCCACCCCGAGGAGCCTGCGGAGCCACCCCCGTCCTCCCCATCGGGGGCTCGTGCCCCATTCCTCCCTCACCTCCTTCCACTTACCCCTCCCTAGCCCCCCTTCCTGATGTAAAAAATAAAGGACACGTGCGTTCAAAAATAGAAACTCTCTTTATTTAACAAAACTGGGGGGGAGGGGAGATTAACCTCTGGGGAGACTGGGAAAAGGAGGTGGGAGAGGGGAAGAGAGAGGGTGGGAGAGGGAAGGGGGAAACCTGGGAGGAGGGAGCTGGAAGGGGGAAGCCAGGGGAAAGAGGAGGAGGGGAAGTATAAAACTATGGTACGCCATATCTTCAGTACTGTGTACAGATGTGGTCTCCTCACCTCAAAAAAGATATTTTGGCCTTGGAAAGGGTTCAGAAAAAGGGCAACTACAATGATTAGGGGTTTGGAACAGGTCCCATATGAAGAGAGGCTAAAGAGACTGGGACTTTTCAGCTTAGAAAAGAGGAGACTGAGGGGGGGATATGATAGAGGTCTATAAAAGCATGAGTGGTGTGGAGAGGGTGAATAAAGAAAAGTTCTTCATTAGTTCCCATAATAGAAGGACTAGAGGACACCAAATGAAATGAACGGACAGAAGGTTTAAAACTAATAAGCGAAAGTTCTTCTTCACAGAGCACATAGTCAACCTGTGGAACTCCTTGCCACAGGAGGCTGTGAAGGCTAGAACTAGAACAGAGTTTAAAGAGAAGTTAGATAAATTCATGGAGGTTGGGTCCATGGAGTGCTATTAGCCAGGGGGTAGGAACAGTGTCCCTGGCCTCTGTTTGTGGAAGGCTGGAGATGGATGGCACGAGACAAATCGCTTGGTCATTGTCTTCGGTCCATCCCCTCCGGGGTACTTGGTGCTGGCCACTGTCGGCAGACAGGCTACTGGGCTAGATGGACTTTGGTCTGACCCAGTACGGCCGTTCTTATGTTCTAAGCTCAGGGCTCAGAGTCGGGGGTCTCACTGGACCAACTTGATCTTTATGCAAACCTGCTTCTGGGTTCGCATGTGGCCTTTGGTGACCAGGCTGGCAGCTATCCTGCCCTAGACGGCCGCATTCCTGTGCCTAGTGCGGAGGTCGTGGACGTTGGAGGCCTCCCCCCAAACCTCAATGAGGTCCATGATCTCCACACTAGACCAGGCGGGTGCCCGCCTCTTGCAGCCCCGGGCAGGCTCCTGGGAGTCTCCAGCCCGGTCCTGGGAAGAGGCGGAGGGCTGGGTGGCAGCTGGTGGCTGGCTCATGCCATGCCAGGTGCAGGGTCTGCTGGCTGGGTGCTGGCAGGCTTGCAACTGGTACAAGCACTGTAGCCAGACCGTGCCTCTTTAAGGGCTCCGGGGCCGGGAGGGGGGCAGAAAAGTTTCCCTGGTTTGGCCCAGAGTGGCTACCAGGGCAAGCTAGGAAGGGCTAGCCCCCTACTCAGCCCTTAATTCAAGCTACTTAATTCGAACTAGGCGTTAGTCCTCGTAGAATGAGGTGTATCTCGTTCGAATTAAGCACTCCGCTAGTTCGAATTAAATTCGAACTAGCGGTTTGTTTGTATAGCTGCTATTAAAGTTAATTCGAACTAACGGCTGTTAGTTCAAATTAACTTTGTAGTGTACACATACCCTTGGGCTTGCACCTTTTCCTCAGACCCAGAAATGTAGATTTCCAGAACTTAAGGGTTATACAGGAGTCCTTAAACCCATGCAACTGTGTCCCCCTCTGTTCTGTGAAAAGAGCCCCATGTTAAGTGGCAGGTCATGAATGAGTTTTTTACCTCTGGAGACAGACACAACAGGAGGAGCCAGGCCACCTGCCTCATGCAGATGGGAGGCCATAGAGCAAGCTGCCTAGTCTGCAGCATCAGACACCGTTTGCAAGGCCACAAATGCCACAGAGGAACCTTCTTCAATGAGGGCCTTGAACTCCTTGGGAGAGATTTCAAGCAAGGACACCTCAAACTTCGCCAGAGCCCCCAAGTGTTCACCTCATACTTGGCAAACAAGGCCTGGTGGTTTGCCACTCACAACTGGAAGCTAGATGAAGAATAAATCTTCCTACTGAACAAGTTCAGTCACTCGGAATCATTCTTGGGGGTGGGTGCTGACAGGCCCTGATGTTGCCTGTGGTTTACAGATTCCACCACAAGGGAGTTAGGTGGCGGGTGGGCATAAAGGCAGTCAAGGCCCCACCGGGGCAAAGTATTTCTGCTCTGCCCTCTTGACTATAGGTGGAATGGAGGACGGGGTCTGCCCAAGCGTTTTGGCAATTTTGGCGACCGCCTCATGCAGGGACAATGCCACCCTGCTGGGGCCCACTTGATCCAGAACCTTGAAGAATGAGTTCAAGGACTCTTGCACCTCCTCGGCCTGTAGGCCCAGGTCATTGGCCACTCTCCTGAGGTTGGTCCTGGTGTATTTTCAAGTTGTGCCGGAAAGGAAGCCACAATTGCCTTATCCAGGTTGGTCCTGGTGTATTTTCAAGTTGTGCCGGAAAGGAAGCCACAATTGCCTTATCCAGCGACGAAGAGGAGGAGACCATGACAGCCTGGGCTTCTTCACCAGGAGGGGGCTGGTCAACCATTCCTGCTGCCGGTTTGGGGGGGGGGGGGGGGAGGGTTGTCCCCATGGCTCCTTAGGGTCCACGAGGTCCTGGCAGTACTGACAAGTCCTGAGACGCTCCGACGACTGAGTGGATAAACTGGAGCTATACTGAGAAGCCACAAGGAGTCCATGAGCACCACTGCACCTGCCACTGAGATGGTGGCCATGGCATGCCCTGAGTTGGTGCCAGTGGTTGCACTGGGAGGACGGAAGCCACCTCTGAGACCACGCTGCAGAAACTGATGCTCACCGATGCCCAAGATGATGAGCAGGAACGCCGGCTTTTCCGGTGCCGAGCCTCCATCACTGACGGGGACCTCGGGGACTGGAAATATCTGGAGCGTCTGCAGGAGAGCATCAACAGCCTGAAGAACTATTCCTCAAGTCTGGGAAATGGTGCCAGACAGAGGTTCCACAGTGCTGGGACAGAGACTGAGAGAAGCAGGACGCACCTCTGCAGGTAGACAGACTTGGTGCCAGAGAGTACCTACAGCGCAGCATACATTGCCAGTGGTTCCATTGGCGATGCGGTTAGTAGGGAGAGTCACTGTCTCCTCGATGACTCAGGTGCTGGGGCAGGGTGGGGGGAGACGGCCGTGCCTGCACACATCTGCGCACTGACTCCGACGACGTGGAGGATCACATGTCATGGCCTGGTCTCTTACAAACAAACCTATGAGGACTTCAGGGCACTCTTCTCTCGAACACCAGAGGAAAGTGGGCTCAGACCGTGTCAGGAGATCAGGCCCCATTACCCCAGTGCCAGAGTCCCATCAGTATCGGGGCAATATCAGCATGGCATTTATGTCCTGCATGGCCTGGAAGGCCTCTCTCTCAGAGGGGAGACACACCTCCAACACCGACAATGGCGACTCAGTGCCTTCTGGGGCTTCTCTAGCCTGTCGACTGGCTGGTCACTTTTCTTCCCTTTATCCTTACAAGAGGACTTGTCTCTGCCCAGCTTCCTAACAGGGGGCCATGGGCGATGAACGGTGCTGAGCCATCAACACCAATGGTGCATTGCGCCCTGAGGCTCCGGGACCTGGTGCCAAGTCTGACTGCTGATCCAGCAGGGCTAGGGCAGACTCCATTAAGAGTGCCTTGAAATGAATACTATGCTCATTAACAGTTTTGGGAGAGAAAGACCTGCAAATGCGACACTTATCCAAAATGTGTGCCTCCCCCAGGCAACATGAGCAGTCTGCAGGCTGGTTGCTAACTTGCATGGGCCTGTAAGAAGCAGTGCAGGCTTTGAAGCTAGAGGAGTGGGGCATGCCCCATCTCCTAGGCAGAGACTTTCACAGTGGTAAAGATTAACAGTTCACAGATACTTCGCAGTTTGTTAATGGTCGTACTTGCCACAGTCAAAGCTGGAGCATGCTGTTCCAAGCACCCTCCCTGGCGTAAGATGGAAATGAGGAGGGAGGGGCCAAGGGATGCCCTATATAGTGCAGCATGCGTGCGCCACTCCAGGGAGCACAGGGGACCCTGATCCCTATGGGTACTGCTTAGGGAAAAACTTCCGACACTGGTGCATGTGGCAGGCGCACACACTTACGTTGAATGGACATGAGCAATCACTTGAAGAATAGCTGTCAAAAGGATAAATTCAGCCATTTTTCAAAATGGGATGGTAGACAAACATAAATATGAGAGTTTAAATATCAGTATTGTTAATTACTACCACTCATCATTTTAGCAAAAACATCCAGCTTTTGTGCCAAATGCCTCAGCTCCTTTCCATGCAGCTTCCAAATCCCTCAGCTTTGGCCTGACAATTTCTACAATACAAGTTGTTAAAATAAAAATATTTGAAATGCTCAGTAGTATAAATTTAGGAAAAGTACAAAATGAATTTACTTTTAACATAAATAATAATAAATTGTATTGTTCATTTTCATATTTCAAAACTGATTTGTTAAAAACTCCACTTAAAGTCTAAAAACAGCTGTTACAGAATTTCCACTACAGTGCCACAAAATCCAGGAACATTATTGCAGAACTTAAGTTCAGCTTGCTATGGAGTACATGGAAACGTAAGCATAAGAAATCTTTAAGGAAGGAGAGGGAAAGGACTACTACTTAGATTAGAAGAATTGAAGTGTCCGTCCTGAAATGAGTTTTGTATGCTGATACTTTGACGAAGTCTTGCCATATTTCTAATCTTTCTATGACTATGTTTCATTTTTGTTTCTTCAACAGTCTTTACAAGATAGGTATATACAGTGTGTATCATTTATATACACGTGAATATGCACATTTGTATGCAGAACATGTGTACCCAAGAAGATGTGCATTTCTAAAATATCTTAGAATAAGACTCAGCATCCCCAACATTATCTGAAAGAAATAGAGAACATAACAACGGCCATACTGGGTCAGACAAAAGGTCTATCTAGTCTATCCTGTCTGCCGATAGTGGCCAATACCAGATGCCCCAGGAGGGAACAGAATAGGTAATCATCATGTGATCCCTCTCCTATCTTCCATTTCCAGACAGAGGCTAGGGACACCATTTCTACCCATCCTGGCTAATAGCCATTGATGGACCTAACCTCCATGAATCTATCTAGCTCTTTTCTGAACCCTGCTAAAGTCCTAGTTTTCACAACATCCTCTGGCAAAGAGTTCCACACGTTGACTATGCGCTGAATGAAGAAAAAAACTTCCTTTTGTTCATTTTAAACCCGCTGCCTATCAATTTCATTTGATGATACCTAGTTCTTATATTGTGGGAATAAGTAAATAACTTTTCCTTATTCACTTTCTCCACATCGGTCATGATTTTATAGACTTCTATCATATCCCTCCTTAGTCTCCTCTTTTCAAAGATGAAAAGCCCAAGTCTTTTTAATCTCTCTTCATATGGAATCCATTCCAAACTCCTAATCATTTTTGTTGCCCTTTTCTGCACCTTTTCCAATGCCAATATATCTTTTTTGAGATGAGGTGACCATACCTGTACGCAGTATTCAAGATGTGGGTGTACCATGGTTTTATATAGAGACAATAAGATATTCTCTGTCTTATTCTCTACCCCTTTTTTAATTATTCCTAACATTGTATTTGTTTTTTTGGCTGCCATTGCACACTGAGTGGATGTTTTCAGAGAACTATCCACAATGACTCCAAGATCTCTCTCGAGTAGCTACAGCTAAATGAGTCCCCATCATTTTTTATGTATACTTGGGATTATTTTTTCCAATGTGCATTACTTTACATTTATCAACATTAAATCTGAGCTGTAACTCAAATAAAAGCCTTGTGCATCATCGCTATTTTTATCATCCAAAGTTCATGAGCAAAGAGGGAAGACAGTAAGGATTTCATATGTCTAATGTAAAAACCAGGATCTGTGGGAACATGGGGGGGGGGGGGGGGGAGATAGCATTGTAGGTTGGGGAACTATGGGAGAATGGAGAAGGATGAAGAATGTGAGGGAAGATATTATTTGAGGCTCTCCTTAGTCATTATAAAGGAGAAGTAAAGGTCAAAATATTTAGTTTTTGCTTTACAGTTCACTTCTACAACTGTCCTGTTTTTATTTTCCTCGATCTGTTGTTAGCTGGCACTACAAAACAGAGAATTGGGCGGAGAGGAGAGTCTATTTTTCATGCAGCAACATAATTCACTTCCTCACTGTGGTGACAAAATGCTTTTATGGGGTTTTTTTTTGGGGGGGGGGGGAGGAAGGGACTGATCAAAGTATTCAAATATCTGGAAATTCTGATATAATCATATCTAAAGATCTTAAATGCTGAAAAGCACTACTGAAATGTTAGTAATGTTTTCCAATTCAAGGTTATATTTGTACTACTAATCAGCCATGGAACACAACCTTTTGAACGGCTAACCATAAGGATGAACGAACAGTGGGTCAGATTTACAATGAATTCAATGTAATTATTCTATCAACATAAATGAGATAAAAACTGGCTCAGTGGTATTTAATAAACTTTCAAAAATGCTGAAATACCCTTTTCAATAACCATTAAAAATGGTATTCCACTTTTAAACATTGCTAGAACTGCTTTAAATTAAAATATATTCCAGCTATTAAAAAGAACACTGTTTGTGACCGCAATTATTTGGTTTGAAAACTATCAAAGTCGAATATTTTGGGATCTGGATACTACCTGAGTATTAGAAAGCTTAGAATTATCAGAGTATATCAGAGCTCTCCGGAATAGTTTGCTTCATTCAAGCACTCCTACTGCTAACTTTGCATTGCTGGAATTTTGAAGGCAGATAGCTACTTTTGCTGGTTAGATATAGTACTTACGCAAAGTTTCTCACTGTTTTTGTTGTGAAAAAAATCACACATATTGAAGGCAAGCCTAAGAAAGCCCTGATCCAAACTGGACCTCCCCCACATCACCAATACAAAGTCTTCTAGATAAATATTACAGATGCCCTCATATGAAATTAAGAACAGCCTGTGTTTTAATGCCTGGGACCTAAGTCATAAAATAGAAGGGGAAAACCTCAACTCATCATTTTCTACATTAGCAAAAAAAGGGATGTTACTAAGTATTTTAAATTGTAGTCTTAAAAAATTGTAAGATTTACCTGTTGAACAAGGCATCTGGAAATTGGGATCATTGCTATCCAAAACAGGCAAACAGAACTGGGCACTTGCAGATCCTAGCATAGGATCCTTATCGCTGAGCATGTTCTTCAGCGAATCCTCTAAGAGATTCTGACTTGTACTAAAATCCTCACAGACTTCATTCTCCAGGTTGGATCCTAGAAATAGGGCATCATCTAAGTGTTCAGTAGGAATTAAATGGTTAAATGTATCAACTATATCCATGAAGACTCCTGTGTGTCTTTCAGCCCTATAGAAAGATAAGAAAAATACCATAAGAAAATAAGCTACAAATTGAAAATAAACTAAGTAACCAATATGTGTTTTGGTTGTTGCGTTTTCTAAATACTTAAGATACTTTCCATCTGTAACAAATTTCTGTGTATTGCTTAGAATGGACTACTTGGAATCCTAAAAATTTATCTTTTTTCCCCCCTCTCCATCAGCAAACACAGACTAGGTTATAGAAGGCTCATCTATCAGCACTAAAGTGCTGACATTTATATATACACATTAGAGATATTAAATATCAGTTCACTGAATAGTCGATTAACCTCATGAATTCTTAGCAGTTACTCGACTATTCATTAATCCCTGGAGGTGGGGCCAGCAGCCAGTGTGCTTCAGCCCCACTCCTGAGGAGCCCCCTGCCACTCTGTGCTGCTGCCTCAGTATCAAAGGCAGCAGCGCAGGGTGGCAGCAGCCAAGGGGCTGAGCTCCTGGTCCCGGTGTGAGCAGGAACTGAGCCAGGCTGCCTGCCCACTTGGCTCCTAATACACTTTAAATGCAGCGAAGGTAGGTCCCAGACCCGGAACAAGCCAGTACTGAGCCAGGTTGCTGGCCAACCTGCTAAAAATTTACTGGCAGGGGGAGGGGGGAAATGCATGTAGTCTATAGCATTAACCTATAAGCTTTTGCTTATTGGTTAATCAGTTAACCTACTGAACTATTACATCCCTAATATATATACAATAAATTGAAACATTCCCTTTAAGAAAGTTTGGTTGGACCTCAATTGAATAAGGGGGAACAAATCAAGGTAACCAAAATATGGGCCAACTGTCTTAACAGCAGTCCTTTGAAGTAACATCTCTTCACCTTGAAAACTAAAAATCTCATTATCCTTAACCCCCACTGGAGATAACAGACTAGAGGGAGCTCATCAGCTAACGCAGTGGTCCCCAACTTTTTGGGGCTGCCGGGCGCCCAGGGGCGGGGCCGCTCACACACCGCATGTCCGGGGGCGGGGCCGCACATCCGCCGTGCGCTCGGGGCGGGGCCGCACATGTGCCGCGTGCCCGGGGGGGAGGGGGAGGAGGGGCTGGCACATGTGCCGCGCGCCCAGGGCCAGCACTGGCATGTGCCACGACCCCAGGGCAGGGGCCACCCATGCGCCCGGCGCCAGCACCGGCATGTGCCGCAACCCCAGGGCAGGGGCCGCCCATGCGCCAGGGGCCGGCACCACGCTTGTGCCGTGTGCCCGGGGCAGGGGCCGCTCATGCGCCCGGGGCCGGCACCGCACATGTGCCACGCGCCCGGGGGCGGGGCCGGCCCAGATTGTTCGGCGGGCGCACATAAATGGACCGGCGGGTGCCATGGCACCCGCAGGCACCGCACTGGGGACCACTGAGCTAACAAGACTGAGCCCAAAACTGAAGGGAGAATTATATTCTAGTTCATGCAAAAAACTACTATAGAATAGTACAAATGGCTGGCAATATTTTAAGATATGCTAAAAAAGCTTACCTCAGATATTTCACTTATTATATTCAACAGTGCACTACAAAGGCACTTTGACTTAAGTGGGGCCAGAATTTTCCAATGACAATTTTGTCATTGATTTCAATAGGGACACAATTTCACCATTTGTTGTTAAGTTGCTATGTTGCATACGGAAGCCCCAGTGTACTCTACTAGCAAGTTGCCTATATTGTGTAATGAGCTCTGTCCTGGTTTTTGTAATACTTTGATATGACAAACTGGAAATTCTGTTGCAGATTCAGTAATTAATAAAAAAGTGGAATAAATATTTAACTAAACATTAAAAAAATCAATCGTCGATATAATTTTAATTTTATATTGTCTTATTCTCAGTATGCTCCATGTTTTGGGGCCAAAGTCATATAACTCCACTGTAGAAGTAGACAGGGATAGGGAGAAGGCTGCTATGTACAGTAGCTGGGTAGTAATTGGCATGTTAGCATACAATAAGGTTTTGGTAGACTAAGTTTTGATAGCCAGAAAACAGTTGAGGCTTTTGGAAAAGAGAAGATGCATATCCTCCCTTGTTCTCTCCTCATTTCAACGCCAGGATCAAAGATTACTTTCTTTAAATGAAGGTGGGAAAACAAGGCTCACTGGATGAGGAACTTTAACTCTTTTCCTAGTCATCAACCCCTTTCCATACCAGCAACCCGACAGTAAGCAGCTGTCTCAACCCAACATTTACTCTGTAGAATGATCAACACTGCAATACTTTGCCATATTCAAATTTAAAGATCAATTGCATTACAAGTTCAATTATGTTTTTGTAACAAGTTAATAATACTTTATTCTAACACACAATGTGGAATGTGTTCAAAACTGCCTTTTTCCCCCCCATCATATAACTGTGTCAATCTACTCTGAGTCCACATCTATCACAATCCCAGCTTTTTTCTGTGCACTCTGGAAAAATCCAGGCAGCTATTCCACAGTGCCTCAAAAGAGAAAGGAGAATCCAGAGTATGTGCACACAAAACAGCACAAAGACAATGCACTAATACTGACCAGAGAGCTGGGAATAAGAAAGACCAGACAAAACGAGTACACAGAAAAGATTAGGCACTGCTAGCATACCAATTAAAAATAAAAAGCCTCTCTTATAACTTGGTATATAAATCTTTTCTGTTGTAGAAAATTATACAACAGCAATTTGTTAATAAATTGACATGTCTACACTAACCATCCTGACTAGCATTAAACAGTGCAGTGGGTCCACTTTTAGTATTCCCTATTGCTGTTCCAATTCCTCAAATGCCTCTTTTGAGGCGTCTGCTGGGAAGCAGCAAACAACCGGAGAGGCACTGTACTAAAAGGTCTGTAAAATATGAGCTGTTTAAATCAGCCTTTTGCAGTCTAGAAAAGAATCTGTATTTTATCATTTTACATGGCACAGCTAGTCTATTACAATATTTTTAATTTTTAAAACAAGAAAAAGCCCATGATTGTACTTATAAAACAAATATGCTATATATAATCGGAGAACTCTGCTAGGAACACCAATTAATATGCTGCTCCTGTAATACCAAACCTTTTTATATCAGTACTGAAAAGATAACAGAGCAACAGATACTGGATAGTTTTTGTGAAATATGCCCTGAATGAGTATAATTGCAATGGAAATGCTCATGCACTATTACAAACAGTTGAGCATATGTGGACACAAGGTGCTCAAAAGTGGTAATGGCTTGGAATTCACTTACAACACTGGAATCCTCTCTGCCTTTTCCATACTAGGAAGGATATTCTAAGTTTCCCCATAGCTGCTGGCACCAGTTAAATGACATGGCTGTTGACAACATGGGACCCACTAATGTTAACATAGTGTACTCAGAGCAGTTTTAAATGGTACATTGTTTAAAAAAGATGGTATACTAGAAATCCTACCCTAGACAATGTTGCCAACATTACTGTAATTGAACCAACTACAAATTCAACTAGCGATGTAAAGCCCCAGTTATTTAGTTAACCCCTGTTAAATGCTACCTTTAGCTGCTGCTACCCTTCCCCAGCCACACAGGCTGCTAGATCCTAACACCTGTGTAGGGCTAGAGCAGTTCTCCACTTGCAGCAGGCCATGGGAGGGGCCTGCTCCCGGGTACCATAACGTTTCCCATTCACATCCCTAAATTCAACCATGTAATTTAAAAAGAAATTATGTAGATAATGCCAACAGTGCACCAGTCTAGGACTCTTAAAAGGATTTAAACATGATTAGCTGCCATAGCAACTAATTATGTGTGTTGACACAAGCCATGTTTACAGCCAACTATAACACAACAGACAGCAAACACAAACAGCAGACTAGTCTTAATTTTCATAAACAAAAGCTTAGATTTTGGAACATAATTCTACATGAAGTTTTTCTGCCACAAGCCCTGTTTATATGAAAAACATACAGACGATACCCTTAACATCCAAAAACCCATGTCCTCAAAAGCAAGATCAACAATTAACATGATGGATCACAGACCCTATGGGGGGAAAAAAACAGGCATGAAAACATAACTCTAACCCAGTTCCAGTGACAGAAGTTTTGAACTTTTCTGCAATAATTTATACCACAATGTATGAACTTCAGAAAAATGCTTCTGCTACTGTGGCATGTGGATTTAAATGTTATCCCTCTATAGCTATCTGTGTCAATGTTCTTCAGAATCTGCACTTCCTAGTGTAAACAAACATCTGCTGCATACAAATTACCTTTCACATAGCACCAAAGGAATATTAATTTTGACAAAAAATTTTGTTTTGCTTTTAACATCCTTCCAGTGAGATTATATTCCATACATTAGCAAAAATTTTCTTCATTTCTGTTCTAAACAAGGTAATTTTCTGTGTATAGATCTTTTTAACATCAGTAACTTTTATTGTAGGAACTTGTCAGTCTTCCACAGTTTCACTTAACCTAAAATCAGTCCAGGTTCTCTCACTGCTTTAGCCCGTCCTTTCCCATTTTCACTATACTGGGAGATGTCCAGCTTATTATATTCATTTTTTTTCCTGCCACTAAATAAGCGTGCTTGGTGTGTCTGTGTCCCAAAGAGTGCTTCACCAAAATATTGTTACAGTATTATTCAGTGTAGCAGAGATTCATATTGCACAGGCGCCATCCAGCATTTTAGTAAGTAGATTCCAAGAGAAAGAAATTAAAATATCAAATTTCTTCTTCAAACTACCCTTGCGGGGGAGGGGGGGGGGAAGAGTACACTGAGTGGGACGGATTGGAGCAGTGGTCCCCAACCTTTTGGGGCTGCCAGGTGCCCGGGGGCGGGGCCGCGCATGCGCCACACACCCAGGGCCGGCACCGCGCACATGCACACGCCCGGGGCAGGGGCCGCCCATGGGCCACGCGCCTGGGGCCGGCACCATGCATGCGTCGCACGCCAGGGGCGGGGCCATCCCAGATCATTCGGCGGGTGCACATAAATGCCCTGGCAGGCACCATGGTGCCTGCAGGCACCACATTGGGGACCACTGGCTTAGAGGAACATGGTGTGTCCACACAAACTCTTATTAAATTTACTTGTCTGCAAGGAATGTTATAGTCCACCTCAAATTATACTACATGTCTTTAATTATACTTTTCATTTACATATCCTGGATTTTCTTTGAACACATTTAACTTTTAAAATGTATTCTTTAGTCTCCTTTTTCCTGAAGTGGAAGTATTAAGATTCTCCCTCCATTTACTGTTAGCTTATTATGTAAAATCAGATTTCAAGTATAATTTACCTTCCTTAAAAACTTTTTTTTAAAACCAGTACAGCTGGGCATACATTAGTTCACAAGACTCATTTTATATTCCTAAATTTGTATCAGCCAAGTTTCAGACAACCCTAACATTTTAAACCAAATGGTCAAAGATTAAGGCAGAGAACTAAGTTCCCTTTTTTTAATTTAAAGTTGTAACCAGGCAGGCCTCACCACCATAGGCACCTCCTGTTGGCCACTCAGGGAATTAGCTCTTTGGTGCTGGAGTGCCCCCTTCTGGTTGGTGTCACACCTGCTATCATCTATTATTCTCCACCTCTGTGTTAGGACCCACGTTCCTCCTAGACCATGGCATCTTCCCTCTGGGTACTGCCCTGCCACAGTGCCCCCACATTCTAGGGTCTTACCCCTCAGGAAACCCTCAGCCCCCTATACACATCTTACCTCAGTAACCCACGGCCAGTCTCCATCTAGCCCCTTACCTAAGTGGCAAACTGCAGTCTGAAATGACCACTCATCATTGGCAAGGGGGTAGGGACCTGCTACCTTGGTCTATTCTGGCTGCCTTCCCACAGCTCTAGTACCCTGAGGCTTTGCTTCAGGCCCTACAGCCTGGGAGCTTGCCTGGCCAGAGCTACCCCAGCTCTGCCTGCCTTTCCCCAGCCTGCTATAAAATCAGGAAGTCTTTAGTTTCCCTGGCAGCTAGGTCTCTCCTGCTCCTCAGCTGGAGCAAGAGTGTGCCTCTCTCCTCCCCTCCAGGGAGACTTTATTTATACTGCCCTCAGCTGGGCCTTAATTGGCTCATACCAGCCACAGCTGCTGGCTCCACAGCACCACTGCTCCAGCACTCTCTCAGGGCTGGGTTTTAACCTTTAAAGGGCCAGTGCAGAGCAGATGCACCATCACAAAAGTATAACATAACTAACTCAGGCTATGAATAATGAAATCTGGCAGAACCTAAACTGGAAGAAAAAGCAAAATTTATAGTTTTAAAATGTTCCTTGCCTGACAATTAGAATGCTAAATGTTACAATGGTATTAGCTGAGCCTATCAAATAAGCCTTCTGCTTTTGTGGAAGGCTAATGTATTAAGGATAAGATATAATTAGTTCCATTATTTTTATATATTTTTTCTGAATAGTGTTAATTAGGTCCCCTGGAATAAGTCTGCATATTTTGTAGAGTATGTAACTGTATTAAGGCCCAATCACTGGAGAGGGTAGATCCCTGTGCCCATATGTAGTCATTTGCGGGAGCAGGGTCTAAGTCTCTTAAACAATGAACTGTCTTCAACAAAGACTTAATAATTTTCAATGTTATGCTAAATATGTACCTTAAATAAACCAAATGATATTAGAATTCAAATTAAATTTAGTTTACCTTCCCCCCCCGGATTATAACTGTTGAGACACTACATATTACTGACATCCAGAGAGACTTCCATTAAATCACATCCAAAGAATTTCACTTCAGAGAAGACACACGCAGTAGAAGTTAGTTAGTTTTAAAATCACCTGTCCTTATATAATAAAAAAAAGATAATATGGGTTTGACACTTGTCTAAGTCAAGCTATTATCGATTTGTATTTTAATGTCAGAAGCTATTATTTATTTGTATTACAGCAGTGCTTAAGAGGCCCAAACAGGGATAAAGACTCACTGTACCAATCACTGTTCTGATACACAGCAAGAGTCTCTGTCCCACAGCATTCACAATCTGAACAGACAAGAGAAACAAAGTACTGTAAGAGGAACAGAGATACACAGATGTGAAGTAACTTGCTCAATGTCACACAGCTTGTTACTGGCAGAGTGGGTAATAGCATTCAGGTCTCACGACTCCAAGGCCAATGTACCTTATCCACTCTGTCTCAAGTCTAATATTCAAGAGCAACTAATACAGGTCACAAAGGAAAAAATATATTTGGTAGGGCAACCAATTTCTGGTAAGCATCTGAGTTCCTACATAACTACAGGAAATAGTTTTAAAGTTACACTGGGGGCTGCACCTCCTGCTCGTTATGCTTGCCAACCCCCATCTCTCTGGGAATACGCAGCCCGGCTCTCCCCCTGGCTGCTGGGGAGGGCCAGGCCAAGGGGCGACAGACACTGGGCTGAGGCCAAGGCCAGACCATCCCCGGCTACCAGCCCCGACCGTCGTGCAGGGCCAAGATGGCGCCAACCCCAGATCTATACCCTTCCCCCTCCCTCAGCCACGCCTGCCCCAGTTCTCTCTCCCCAGCCACCAGGGGGACAGAGAGGGGCTGAGGCCTCACCACACCTCAGGCTCTCCCCACAGCCAACAGGAGGGCAGGGGGGCTGGCCTGAGGCCTCGCTAGGCCCCACGCTCGCCCTTCAGCTGCAGGGCAGGGCAGAGGTTGCAGCGCGGCAACCCCTGCTGCCCCCACCCTGAGCACTGGGGAGGAGAGAGACCGCAGGGTAACAGCCCCAGCTCCGGAGCACTTGGGAAAGGGGAGGGGGCAGGCAGGACGCAGAGTGACATGATGACGTCATTCTGTCGTCGCAGGGAAAAAAATATTTATATAGAGAGAAAAGCAATCTTGGCAGTGTCCTTAAAAATTAAGATACAAAGCTAGGTGTAAATTTGGTCTCTTACCAGCTTTTCAATTTTATTCTAATCACAAAGCCATCAAAAAAGTGCCTAAAATAGCCTCTACTCAGAGAATACCATTAATGCTGAATAGTTGTACATCGGGTCTACAGCACATTAGTTACACTGTATGGGAAAAGTTTGTTCAACACTCAATTGCTTATTTTCATTCATACATCTCAAAGTCAGAACGGACAACTGATCTCTAGTTTGAAGTCCTATGTAACAGACCATAAAACTTTCCCAAAATAATTCCTAGAGTGTATCTTAATTTAAACAGTGACAAAGAATCTACCACGACCCTTGGTAAACTGTTACAACAGTTAATTGCTCTCACCACTAAGAACATGTTTTATTTCCAATCTGAATTTGTCTGCATCCACTTCCAGCCACTGAATTCCTTTCTCTGCTAGACTGAAGAACCATTATATATTTGTTCTCTGTGTTCACAGACCATAATCATGTCAGACCTTAACCTTCTTTTTGGTAAGCTAAATATATTGAGCTCCTTGCATTAATCACTATAATTAAGGCATGTTTTCTAACCTTTTAATCGGGCTCACAGCTCTTCTCTGAAACCAACCCTCTCCAGTGTATGAGCATCCTTCTTGAATGGGCAGCAGAACTGCAGACAGTATTCCAGCCACAGTTGTACCAGTGCCAAAAGCAGAGGTAAAATAACCTCTCTTCCCTGTATATTCATCCCATGAACACATTAACTCTTTTGGACATAACATCATGCTGGAAGCTCACGTTCAACTGACTGTACAACACACTGCCAAAATCCTTTCCACAGTCACTATTTCCCAGAATAGGTGTTTCCCTCCAGTATTGCCTAAATGAATACATTTAGACATATTAAAGAAACATAGTTTGCTTGTATCCATGTTACCAAGCAATCCAAATCACTCTAAATTAGTGATCTCTTCATTATTTACCACACCCCAGTTTGTGTCATCTGCAAACTTTATCAGTTAACAATTTTATGTTTTCTTTGCAGCCATTGATAAAGATGTTAAATAATGCAGGGTCAAAAACCACTCCCTGCAGCACCCTACTGAAAACACACCTACTCCATGACAATTCCCCATTTACTGTTAAAGTTTGACATCTATCAGATATCCAGTTTTAACCCCTTAAATGTGTGCCACGTTAGTTTCGTAGCATTCCAGTTTTTTAATTAAAACGTCATGCAGTATCAAGTGAAACACATTACTGAAGTCTAAGTAAATTGCATCAAAATTATTTATCATCAACCAAACGTGAAATCTCAACATAAAAAGATATCAAGTAGTCCAACAGAACTGACTACAAATAAACCCATGCTGATTTCCATTAATTACATTACCTTCCTCTAATTTTTTCTTATGCGAGCCTTATATCAGCCACTCCATTATCTGTGGGGACAGGTATCAGGCTGACAGGCCTATAACTACCCGGGTCATCCCATTAAAAATTGGCACATTATCTTTCTTCCAGTTTCCTGAAATTTCCCCAGTACGCCAAGATATATTGAAAATCAACATTAGTGGCCCAGCAAGCATCTCAGCCCATTCTTTTAAAACTACTGGATGCAAATTATCTTGACCCGCTGATTTTAAAATGTTCAACTTCAGTAACTTTCATTTAGCATCCTCCCAGATATACTAGTGGAGTGGAATGAGTATCACCATATAATAAGACTATATCTTCTGTCCCCCTCCCCATACAGAAATGAAATATTTACTTACTACATCTGCTTTTTCTGCATTTATAATTTTAGCTTTTTAATCTAGTACTGAACTAGCAAGCTTTTCAAAATACTTCATTTTCCTAATATATTTTAAAAACTCCATGCTGTGCTTTAATCTGCTGATCATAATATTTCTCCTTATGTCTCTTTGCTTCACTTTTTAGTTTTCTACAATTCCTAACACTTGATTTATATTCTTTACCATCAACTTCTTTCTTTCATATAACATATTATATAGCTGCCTTCACTTTCCCTTTAAATAAGGTTGGTTTTGTAACCAATGCACCACCTTCCTCAATTCTGGCTTTTTGGGTATCTAGTGAGGTGTTCTTAAATGATTCTCAAATACCATTCACATTTTTTCTAATTAAATTATTCCATGCTGAGTTGACAATTGTTTTGAGCTTTGTGAAACTGGCCTTATTCTAGCATACAGTATTAATGGTCTGGACTTCACTCTTCACCACACTGTCTTCTAACTCAGTGTTTTCCAATTTTATATGGCCACGGAACCCTTTTAAACTCAAAAGAATTTTGCAAAACCCCTAATAACAGTCTAATATAGGGACATCAGTGCTAAGTAGTGACATCATCATCCCCGCTCTCTGGCTTAGCTGGCATTACACAGGGACACTTATTGTGGCAAACACACATGAGAATTGTTTTCAATAAAATTCATAAATGCTTAACTATTATTTTTTTTAATCATAAAATGTTATTGTAATGGAATTTTCTCGCGGAACCCTTATTTTCACTTCGCAGAACCTCACGGTTCTGCAGAACATCATTTGGGAAACACTGTTCTAGCTCTTAACTTTCTTCCCTCTATCATAAAGTACTTTATAAATGAAACTACCAGAAGCATCTGCTAATAATACAGGTGTTGAAATGTCAACAGTCTGACAAGTCAAGAGGTTCTGGAACAGCTTCCCAATTGTTACCTACCAGCCCTGTGCTCTTGGGAGTCAGGGAGTGACATTCATGGAAAACCATCCTCCCCCCCTTCCCCTAAGCCTTTGCTAAAATCAGACAAAGCCAAGAAAAGGTCAGGGAAGACACACCTAAACTAATTAAGGAAACACCCCAGCCTCATCTGCATTGAAGATAGAACTCTTTAGCATACAGTATGGAGACCAGCTCTTCCAAGGCAGGAAGCGCAGTGAACTATGGGATACCGAAAGCAGAGAAACACTGCCTGATGGGAAATCTCTACTCCAGATGCTAATGAACCCAGGCCTGCTCACACCCAAATTAGTCATTATCAGACCAATTCTAGTAACGATCCTACTGATATCCAAAATACTGAAACTGCCTAGTTGCATTGTGAGCTCGTTCAAGGAACATCACCCATAACCAGGGGTGATCAGTCTCTATTGTCTCTCCTCTTTCTCTTTGAGCTATCCCTATAAAAACTCCTATCCTTGCCCCAAGAAAAACTGTTCTGATACCTGGATTTAAACTGCATCAGTTCCACTGAGACTTTTTCATCTCCTGTCTGATCACGCTGGGGGCTCTGCACTGCTTGTCTCCTGCCCTCTGGACCCCCGGCTACCATCATCATCTGGGAACCCCGATCAGTGCAAGCTCCATGGAGTGGTGAGGTCTCTCTCTCGCTCCCTCCCCCTCCCTCCCATCAACTACCTCTCTAAGCATAGCCTCCTGACCCTGCCCTATGTAAACTGTTAGATGGTTACCTAACAATTGTAATCAGTTTCAATTTAGATTTAATATTGTAACTGTTAGATTTAATATTGTAACTCTGATATTTATTCACTACTCAGAAATAAATAACTTTCATTGTTAAGCTGGTTGCTTTTCTCTCTTTCTTTCTCTTTCGCTCACTCTTCCTTAAGGGGTGTTGTTTTGGCTTCCCCATTCGCTCTGCAGCAACGCTTCTTGTACCCAAGCTAAAGATCCCTGTAGTGCCCAAAATCCTGTGGGGTTTGCTCACTGTGTGGTTTACCAGTGAATGACTGTGGTGTGAAAGTGGGTATAAGGGGTGCTGAACCTGGGGGCTTTGAGGATGGCAGCTTAAAGTGCTGTTTAATCCAGCCCACTGAGTCCAAAGGCACATGAGGGTGCAGTGTGGCATTGCTGTTAAACCCAGCCAGCTGAGTCCAAGGACATATGAGGGGGTCAGCTTGTGAGTGCTGATTACCCAGTCCTCTCAGACATGCTCTGTTAGTGGGTGTGAGTGTCTGTTGCTAAGGTGGTAAGAACCCCATCCTGAGGAACCTAGTTCCTGCAGGAGAGCTTCAGTGGGAGGGGGAATTGGCAGCAGGGAGAATTCAGCTCCATATGAGAGCACAAGTAAGCACAAACATCACACTGATAGAATTGTTAACCTTTCCCCAGTCCCATAAGAGTAACCCTGATAAATGAGCATACCCCAGAGTATTGGGCAAATCTGGTAACACAATAGACATCTTGGGGGCAAATAACTTAATTAGTTGTAAGAAAGAACTGGACTAATTTATGTATAGAACTGTATGATAGGGTTGTAATTTTAGGGAACAGGGTTCAGCAGTCCCAGGAGTTCACTTCAAGTCTACAACCCAGGATTATTTTCCTTAAATTGTTCAGGGTTCAGTATTTCACTTGCAGGGCTCATGAAGAGATTCTGTCTCCTTTCTATCCCTCAATGTATTCTGATTATTTGTTTTGTCTACTTCTGAAGAATCAGAGACGATGACAGCTGGAAATGGAGCACTGGATAGGTAGGGCACCAAGCATTCTCTCTCCAATAGTTTCTGACTGGTTCTTGCTCAGCTGCTCAGAGTCTAAGTGATCACTGATAATGGGTCAGGAAGGAATTTTCACCCAGTAAAACTCCCCAATCACACTGACCATGTTCTTAGAGGATTTTGCCTTCTGCAGGTGCAGGTCACTTGCCATGATTATCTGGGATCTCTCACTCACTCACTGTCTTGCCCTTGCAGAGGCCTTGGACACTGGTGAATCTTGATCCCCCTTGTTCTCCCTGAAGCACATAATAGTCTTATCTACTGTGCGTTCCAATACTTTGGTTGAATTTTGGTTGTTGGGTGCTGGGTGATATTGGTGGCCTGTGACATACAAGAGATTAGACTAGATGATCTAGTGTCTCTTCTGACATTGAAGTCAATTAAATCTAAAATGGGTACTTTTCTTTATATGACCATCCGGAACATTTAGCCTAGCACTGATGGACAGCAGACCCCTTAGTGGTGGCTTCCTCGGTTCTTTCAAAGGCAATCAAAAAGGCATGTTACAGTATTTCTCTAAGAGATCCAGTAATCATGATCCAAAATAACTGTTGATTTACCTAGTTCTGGTTAAGGTCTCTGACAAGGCCTTTTAAATAATGGCAAGAGGTTGGAGGAGACAGAAAGGAGAAGGACTGTACTCAGAGACATGAAATCTATCACAATCACTTATAAAATCCCACTAGGAAATCTCTTTGAACAGATTATCCTGTACTACCACCCATTTCCTCCCAAGAAAATATGCCTTTTTCCCTATTTTTTGCAGCAAGAGGAGATACAGCTACCCTCCAATTAATAGACTCAGCTGGAATACAGTACACTTCTGTTTCACAAAGCAAGTGACTTACCACTAAATTATTCTCCAAGTTATTCCCTTGTTACAATATTCTAAAACATACCATAAATATATCTCACAAAACTGAAGACTGTAAGGACCTAATAAATCATCTTACCCTTCAATCTATTACACAGAAGTTTCCTCTAATTCTCTTGGGAAACTGTTCTATAGTAGAGATGTGAACGAGTAGTCGAGTAAACGATGAACTGACAAGCCTAGGGTTATCCGTTAATTTTCTCAACTACTCGCATTCCCCCGCAAGTGCTTGGGGGAGCTGTCTTAAAATCCAATTCCCCCCAAACACCAGCTCCGTGATGCCACCTACCCAATGCGCTGCTGCCTTTGATAAGGGTAGCAGCGCAGAATGGCAGGCAGCCTGTCTGGGAGAGTAGGTGGTTTTTAAACTGGGTCCCCTTGTGAACCGTCTCCCACCTGGCACCCCACACTGCTGCCTCTGATGCAAGGGACTCCCCAGGAGTGGAGCCAGATTGCACTCGCTGCCAGCCCTACCCCAGGGACTATAGAATAGTTAACTAACCACTAAGAATTCATGCGGTTAGTCAACTATTCTATTACCCGCTATCTAACATCCCTATTCTATAGTAAGTATTAGAGCTTACTATTAGATGTTTCCCAACCCTCCATTTTAAAGTTTTCTATATTATTTTTTAATCACATTATTCACAATGCACCTTGACCACATTCAATAGCTATTCTCTCTTCTTGGTGTTGTTTACATCCCTCAAGTTTTAAAAACTACACATGCTGTAAATGCTAAGTATTAATTGTAATGTCACACTGTACATATTTCTTTAAGTGTCATGTAATAGGTCAAGCACTCCAGCCCCAGAAATTCCTTTAGACTTATCGTTACCGTAATGGTGTGAGCTGCTCTGAACTATACTTACAGCCAGATTTTTTTAAAGTATACAGACACCTGAAGATGTTGCCTAGTGGGATTTTCAAAAGTTCTTAAATCCCCACGTATAATGTTTTGCTAGTGCAATACAAATGGGGATATTACACATGCCATCCAATTTTTGTATTTATTGTGGTCAGATCACATTATAAGCTCATATTCCAAACATTGCCACACATTTTATGACCTTACTGCCTTCCAAAATTCCTCCATATACATAAGATCATTTTCCCCAGATACAAAACCTGTATTAACTTGCATTTGTGTATCTCCAGTAGATATTCTTTCCTTGCTAGTGTGTGCCACACCTTAAGCATTGTTTGTAAATTGAATATTTTATTAGTTTCCATATAATTACATATTCCAACTAGAAAAACAAGGTCAAAGCAATTCCTTGTGGCACACTACTGGACAGTTCCACAATTTGCCTTTTATTTACAATCTGAGTCAGTTTCAGTCTAAATGCTAAGGCAAGTTACAATGCCAATTTGAATTAAAATATTAGGAAACGAAAGGAATGTATAGATAAAATAATCTAGGTCTTAACTCAAGATTTTGAAACAAGTTTTTAATTAAGATTTGAGACAGTAATTCTACAAGTTACAGTCCAGCAAGTGACTATGCTGTGTTAAACCTACCCAGTATCACACAAGTATTGATAATGTTACTCATGTCAACCTTGTAACTGCTCATTACTTCTAGAAGTTAACTGACTGGGCAATACACTACAGCTCATATAAAAGTCATCCAGACAGTCATCCAGGATTTTTTTCCAATTAAAATGGTAATGATTGCTAAGAAATAGGAGAGAGGTTTATTCCAGAGTTAGAATATATTAAGTTTTTTTCACAGAAAATAGAGTAATAACTTCTCAAGAAAACAATGGCTAAGAAATTATATAAATGGCTGTGGGAATACTTTTATTATGGGTAAACAAAAATATAACATCCTCATCCATTTATTGGACAGTTTAATAAGTATTCCAATAAATATAAAACCCAACGTTTAAAAATGATCCTATATATAAAATACTTAACTATAGGATAATTGTATTAGTATGTATAACACATCTATTAAATCAATTCAAATCCAAATCTACCATTTTAATTGAAAGGAGTTTCACATTTGCCACCTTAAAGTCTATTATAGTTCTTATACTTGCATCAAAAACATTTTATTAGTTTCAGTGAATTTATAATAATTTTTAAAAACCACCAAAAGACTGAGCAAATCTATACTGTGTCCAGAAATCAAATAGTCTATTAAATATATGAAAGCAGATAAAAGAATTAAACTTTGAAGTTGCCCATAAACAGGACACCTCCACTTTCAACCCCTCCTTCCCCGCCCCCACTCCATGTCTATGCATCATGTACTATATGTCCCTTTGTCAGTGTCTTTCAGCTGCAGACAGAGGCAGGGACAAATTGGTATATATGCTAATTAGGGAACAGCTGTCATCATGGGTATTGCATTTTGACAAAAACCATTTCATTTGGGCAGGAAAGATGGGTTATTTTCCCTCAGCTCTTATTTAATTGTAACCCACACTAGAAATACTGTAGAAAGATGCTTAACGCAGAGATTTTCATCTGTTCTGAATCGTAAGGAGTGTGGTAGAGAGAAATAAATCAGCAAAAGTCAGGCAACAAAAAGCAGGTTGTTTGTGATTGGGGGAAGAGAGAAATAGCAAGGAATGACTGAGCAGGCATCCTGGGGAGTGAGAGAAGCTGTAGAAGGTCCAATCATTATTCACCTGGGACTCATGGGAGTAGGAACAGGTGTGACAAAAGACAGCTTCACAGACAGCTATAGCAGGATGTGGGTAGCAATGGATGTAGGAACAAGTGCTAGAGAAGGAACTAAGATCTGTATGGGTGGTGTATGTACAGGGGAGTGGGAGGAATAGCAATGGTACTGGTAAAGGATATAGCAGAGACTAGACTAGCAGAGTGATATGTACTGGAGAATACAATAATGGATGCTGGTAAACGGCCCAGGTCACTCAGCCATGTGGTGTACGTGTACTGGGGGGAGGTACACCAATGAATGTGGGACTTGGTTCAGCAGCCCCTCCCCCGCTCCCGGGGAGGGAAGCATATATAGTAGGCCCAAGTCAGTAGCAGGCCCTGAGCAAAAGACGACGGGGCAAAGGGAGGAGGATAGGCCCAAGTCAGCAGCAGACCCAGGACACGAGACAGCATGGAGGAGCCGTGAGGGATGGAGGGAAGGCCCAAGGCAGGAGGAGGAGCGTGGGCGAGGGAGGTAGCAGGTCCAAGGCAGAAGAAACGGGGGGGGGAGGTAGCAGGCCCAAGGCAGGACAAGGCACGGAGACCAGGGTGAAGAATAACCAGTGTCGGGAAGCGGCGGCTCCTGCTCGCTGCGGGGGCGGGACCCATACCTCAAGGCCGCACCGAGGAAAGGGCGGAGGCGACTCTAAGTCGGTGCCCGACGGCCCAGGCTCCCCCGACCAATGCCAGAGGCGGGGTGAAACAGAAGCCTCATGCCAGAGCTGAGGGGGCCCATGGCAGTCACCGCAGAGGCCCCAGCGCCAGGCCGCGCCGCGCCGCGCCGCGCCGCTACTTCGTGCCCAGCCGGCCCGGAGGGTGCCAGCGGCTAGGGCCTGACGCGGTCACACAGCCGGCCCCTCGCCCCTGTGTCCGGCGGCGGTAACTCACCCTGCTCCGCCGCCCAGCGCTGCCCCGCGGCCAAGGTCTGGGAGGAGGACGGCGATGGCCGCACAGACGGAAGCGGTGGCAGCGCGCGCGCGCGGCTTGCTCCTTGGTGGGGGGTGCGCTCAAGTGCCCACCCCCCCCAGTCGCTCCTTGCCTCAGGTGGTCCCGTCCGCCGGGCCTGGCACTCGCTGACGACCGTCGCGTGCGCGCGCCCTCGTGTACGCGCTCGACGCCTCCCCGTAGCGTGCGTGAAGCGAGCGGAGCCGCGCAGGCCACCTCACGTGACTTCTGTTTACTGGAGGCAGGATACGGCGCGCATGCGGAACAGCCTCCAGGCGGCCCGAATGACGGAGGCAGCACCTTGCGCTCCGAGTGTGTTTCCAAGGGCGCGCGAGCCTGACTCGTGTGGGCCCTGCTTCGTTGCAGCCCCGGCCAAACGGCTCCCGCCTCGCGCGGCATTAGCCGCGGGGCACCCTGGCCCGACTGCTGCTTTGGCCGCGAGGAGCCAGGACTCAGCTCCAGGCCCTCCCTTCCCAGGCGCCCGCAGGGGAGAGGGGCCGATACCACAGGTGCCGGGGCCCTGAGTCCACCGCACGGAGAGCCTGCTGGAGCACTGGGGCTGGGGGCGAATGCTGCTCGGGTGCGTGAACCCGCACGCAAGGAGCGCTAGGCAGCGCCCAGTCACAGCAGGAGCCAGACCGCGCCTCGGGCCCGCGTGAGCGGCTTCCGCCTTTCCGTTGCAAAGAAGCACTTTGAACGTCTGAGTGTTTCAACACTCAAGGAACTGTGGCTAAGAAACTCCTTCGCTGAGCCTGCGTCTAGTGCCTTCCTGTTCTCCGCAGAGGGGTCAAAACTAGCAACCCAGGATGTCCAGCCACAGGCGCCCTTTAAGGAGAGTTGGGAGGGTCTGTAGACCCCTCCACAATTTGACCCCTTGTATTTCATATTTGAGACCCGCTTAAAGTGCATGCCCGAACCCCAGAGGCAGCTCTTAACTGCAACGGGGCTCCCAGCTTTACCTTTGGGGGAGAGCTTTTATTTACAAATCAGGGTGGATTGATTTAAATCAATAAAAACCCCACTGATTTAAATAAAAAAGTGGACAAATCTGATTGGTAAACCCTAAATCATGATCACTAAAACATGTTAATATACAGCTTAATGCAGCATTTTACAAAATCTAAGGGTATACTTTGTGTAATGGTTTAACATAGCTTGGTTTTTATTAATAAAAGGAACACTGCTTAATGGGAGACAGTGATGTGGCTGAAGATGTGGACATGTCTGAAAACAACATGGATCAACTTTGCAATGCATCATTCTTCAAAACTCTATGCCTTTTAATGTGATTTAGCAAATAGCCTGGAAATTATTTGGGTGTTGCTAGGAAAAAAAAGATGATCTTAGCTAATCCTTCTGGCTTGTTTAATGAGTTAGAATCTGAATTTAGGTAAAACCCAAGTATACAATACAGAAAGCTGCAATAAAAAACTCAAGTTGCCACTGAGTGTCATTTTATTTTATATAACCTATTACATGCCTCTTGATTTGGAACATCATGCTCACAGACCACCATAGTGGTATCATAAAGCTGTTCCATATTTTACTTCAGCATAATTCAACTTTCTCAAAGGAACTTGGGCTACTCCAGAATTAAGTGCATTCTAAGTACAGTCTTATATCTTTCTTTTTTTTTTTTTTTTGGTAACTTGGAATTAGAGCTGCATCAAAATGGCACTGGGAGCAGGGAAGATGAGGGCTAGTTGTAGAAGTGTTAAGGTCACCGTACATTTAGTGTTCCAAGGTTTTGTCTGTTAGAGTTAATAAAATAAAGTTTCAGGACATTGATAATGGGAGTGCTGCAATTGCAAATGTGAAACATTTAAGATTTAGTTAAAATATAAATGTTACTGTGTATGATTTAGCTCTTACAGTTTCTAATGTGCTGCATCTGCAGCTTGACGGCAGCAGCCTTTTCAAACCAAAGAGCCAATATACATCAGAATTCAGAACAAGTGGTCAACCAAGAGCTGTATAAGAATGCCCATTTGCATAACTGAAAAGTTGTTAATATTAATTGATATGATGATTAATAGTAACATAAATGAAATGTATTCACAGACTTTATTTAATGGGACTTGTGCTGTTGCTGGGGGTGTGCACTTTGTAAATGTACAGGGCTCAGGGTTGAGGTGTATGAGGGGCTCAGGGCAGTGGGATAGGGATAGAAAATAGAGTATGTGGGGGAGCCTTGGGGCTGGATTATCTTAACCTGGGCGGGACCGGACTGCTGCTCTAGGACAGCAGTGGCTGGATGAGGATAACTTCAGCCCGATTGTGGCTTCCCTTCCTACCCGTGCCGCAGCAGGAGAGGGACCAGATCGCAGGGCTTGCCCCAGGATCAGGGCTGGGGACAGGACACTTGGGGACCTTGTTGGCCAGGCCTCATTTTTAAATAAATAAAATATTATGTCCAACACAAAAGGTTTCAACATTGTTTTTATTTATGGCAGGGATGAGGAACCTTTTTGGGTAGGGGGCCACTGACCCATAGAAGAATCAGTTGCAGACCACACAAGTGACAAGTGAGAAGCAAAAAACCAAAAAAATCCAATCCAACCCCCCCTCCCCAGCCTCACTGATGTGACCCCAACCTGAAATATCTCACTCCCCTGGTGCGCCAGCCCTAGGGTGGGGAGAGAAGTAGGGAGGACTGAGGTTCAAGGCCTCAGGCCAGATTAACTCTTCTGGATTTTGTGGGCCCCCTTAGACTCAGGGGTGGGGCAAAAATGAGGGGTTCAGTGTTCAGGACAGGGCTGCCAGTGAATGGGATAAGGTTGAGGGTGCAGGGTCTGGGCAGGAGGTGGGGTGCAGGAGCAGGCTGGGAGTAGAGTGTCTGGCTGGGGGGGAAGGGCAGGCTGGGAGTAGTATCTGGCCAGGGGCAAGGGTGGGTGCGAGGGCAGGCTAGGAGTAGGGTGCAGGGCCAGGGGGAGGAGCGGGCTGGGAGTACAGGGTCTCAGTGCAGAGGGCTGGGAGGGCACTTACTTTTGTGCAGCTCCCAGCACCGTAGCCCAGGCACCACCTGCCACTGTTTCCATTGCCTGGATTCTGGCCAACAGGAGCAGCAGGAAAAACCTCCGGGAAGCACATCCCTGCGCTTGCTGTTCCCCCAGTCAGGAGAGGGGGAAGGGAAGTGGCAGTGCATGCAGCCACTTCTAGCTCCACTTCTTCCCTGTGAGCCTGATCCAGCAGGGAGGCTCAGGGCTTCCCCCCCCTCGCAGGAAGATGACACTGGCACTCCAATCTTGCAGGGGGCTGTGATGTTGGAGCGCCAGCGCGGGCTCCCTGCTGCTGGGGAAATGTGAGGAGTGGGGGCTGGGCTGGAGCTACAGAAGAGCCATATGTGGCTCCCTACTGAGCCATATTTGGCTTGGGAGTTATAGGTTGCCTACCTCTGCTTATAATGTTTCATTCTTGCAGCTATGCGCTGCGTTATCTTCTTGTACTGCTCACACTGGACACATTTGCCTTTTTTACCCAGGGAACAAATTTCTTCAAGATATTCTCAGATAGGGTCTCTTTTACACCCAGAAACCATAACAATTGTTTTATGGCAAAAGTTTATGGGAATATAGGAAGCAGTGCATGTGCTGAATAGTGTCTTCCCTTTTTCTTTCCATTCCATTCCACTGTTCCTTTTATATGCTGCCTCCATCCTTTCCTACATATTGTCTATATCTTTAGACGATGTCTTAACTATCTCTGCTCTGCTTGGCCTAGGTCCACCACCACATAAGTACAGAACAAAAAGAATCTTATCAAGCCCATTTCTGTCTTTGCACATATTAGTCTGCTGAGAATATACATTGAAGATCCAGAACTTTCAAGAAGCAAGAGCTGGTTGTTTGGACAGATTAGAGCCATTAATTCATTTTTATGATACTGTGGCTTTGTCTATGCTGCTGGCTTTTGCCGGTAGAGTATGCAAATGAAGCACTGATTAGCATTTTGTCGCACTTCATTTGCATAATCTATTCATAAGCCGTTTTTGCACAAGGGGTTTTTGCACAAAAACAAGCAGTGTGGATGTTTCCTTTTTGCGCAAGATCCTTATGCCCAGGGAGGCATGAGGCATAAGGTTGTCCCGGAGAGACATAAGGATCTTGCGCAAAAAGGGGGTTTTGTGCAAAAAGGAAACGTCCACACTGCTTGTTTTTGCGCAAAAACATCTCAAATGGATTATGCAAATGAAGCACGACAAAATGCTAATCAGCACTTCATTTGCATACTCTCTGCCAGCAAAAGCCGGCAGTGTAGACATAGCCTATAAGTTTAGGTGTAACATGTTTGTGATAAGATTCAATTGTAACAGTTATTCTTAAATGAGAAAGTATTTTATTGATTATTTTAACAAAATCAATAACGTGATTTAAATAAAAATGGATTTTGATTTATTCATAAAGTCAATTGATTTTTATCCACTCTGGTATAAACAGAGGATTAAGATAATAAGGCTTGTTGAAGGATTGTTTGCTGATCATGAAAACATTTCCAGGTACTCCACTTAATAGATGGGAAAAAGGTAGTCTTGAAATACAAAAGTCATTAATGTTTTTGAAAAAGAGGTAAACAGTGAGGTGGAAACGTTTGCAGATTATATAAAATTACTCAAAATAATTAAGTCCAAAGCAGACTGCAAAGAGTTACAAATAACTGTTACAATAGAATCTTATCACAAACATGTTACACCTACATTTACTATAGGCTATATCTACAGTGCCAGCTTTTGCAGGCAGAGAGTATGCAAATGAAGTGCTGATCAGCATTTTGTCATGCTTCATTTGCATAATCTATTCAAGATGTTTTTGCGCAAAAACAAGCAGTGTGGACATTTCCTTTTTGTGCAAAACCCCCTTTTTGCGCAAGATCCTTATGTCTCTCTGGGGCATCCTTATGCCTCATGCCTCTCCAGGCATAAGGAGCTTGCACAAAAAGGAGTTTTTGCGCAAAAAGGAAACGTCCATACTGCTTGTTTTTGTGCAAAAACCCCTTGTGCAAAAGTGAGTGACTAGACAACACAATTGTGGGTGGAATTTAATGTTCATAAATGCAAAGTTATACACATAATAAAATATAATCCGAATGATACATACAAAATGGCAGGGTCTAAGTTAGCTGGTACCACTCAAGAAAGATCTTGGAATCATTGTGGATAGTTCCCTGAAAACTTCTGCCCAATGTACAGTAGCAATCTAAAAAGCTAACCAAACATGGGAATCATTAGGAAAGGAATAGATGAGAGAGAACATCTCATATTGCCTCTCTATAAAGTCATGGCATGCCCATATCTTGAATATTGCAAGCATATCTGGTAGGGATGTAAACGACTAGTCGACTATGTGATAAGCAAAAGCTTATCACATAGTCAACACACTAGTTGACTAGTCACTTCTTCCCCTTGCTGCCTCTATCAGAAAGAGGGAGCAAGAGGGGGAGAAAGGGACGGGGTGCTGGGGGGAGCCAGCTTAAAAGCCGGTTCCCCCTCCAGCTCTGTGGGAGGGGATAGGAGCATAGCAGTGACGTTCCACTGCTAGGGCTCTTGTATATTTCAAAGGCAGAACACTGCGGGGCACTTCTGCCTTTGAAAGGTAGCAACAGCTGGGCAGACTCTTGCTACATTTCAGAACAGAAGCACCCTTATCAACTAATCAAATAGTTGATGAAAATTCAATTGACTATTCAATTGGTTGATTAATCTAATTTTAATATCCCTACTATCTGGTCACCCCATCTAAAAATAGGTATATTGGATTTGGAAAAGGTATGGAGGAGGGCAACAGCAATCATTAGGGGTAAAGAACAGCTTTCATATGAGAAGAGATTAAAAAGACAGACTTTTCAGTTTTGAAAAAACTGACTAAAGGTTGGGGGGCATATTAGAGGTCTAGAAAATCAAAAATAGAGTGGAAAAATTGAATAAGGAAATGTTTTTACTCTTTCACTAACATAACAAGAAGGTCACACAATGGAATTTATAGACGGTAGATTTAAAACAAAGAAAAATTAGTTCTTCACAGTCAATCTGTGGAACTTCGCCAAGGGATGATGAAAGCCCCAAACTATAACAGGGTTCTGTAATGAGTTTTGGACTTACCCACACAGCCCCTCCTGTTGTTCACACTGGGAATGCGTAGAATACAAATGCAGAGCCACAGCCTCGGCTACTTGTGCACCCATACACTGCTCCGGTTCCAGCCACTGCCAGCAATGATCCCGGAACCACTGGGCTACTGTTCTGAATCACACAGAGTGATGGGGAGCTGATGATGACCGAATGTGGCCAGAAATCTGGACTTTATGGTGCATTGCTTTGCGCTGCAATGACAACTAGACCACTTACTGCTGGCTTGGTATGTGAAAGTGTCCTATCATGGAGGGCAAAATAAGGCAGGCCTTTCCAGAAACCTTGTGAGAAGGATGAAATAGTTCCCATATGAGAGCTTCATGGAGACGTGCAGGGAGGAGTCCTGTTCCATCTCCATACAGGGTAATCAGGCCCCCCACACATGTAGGCACAGAGTATGGAACACAGCACACCCAATTGCCTTAACCCACTTGTAGCAAGACAAAAAAAAGTGAACTCACCAGAAGTGCTTTTCATCAGAATCGGTGCCTGACTGTGTGACACCCTAGGGAGGAGGGGATTGTCTCCAAAGTTATAAAAAGTTCTTGGCTCTCGGTGATATTGGTTGTCCTGCTTGCCTACTGACCATTCTCCTCCTCCTCCTCTTATCCACACCGTCCTTCATACCACTGCCCAATGCTGCCTGAGGAGTGTCTTGGGAGGAATCCACTGACTGGATAGGGACACTGATTCCCCACCCCCACCCACACCCCAGCAAGCATTGCATACAGCTGTTCATAGGAGTGGCATGTTAGTGGTGATGATCCAGACCCTCCATTTACCTCCTTTGTCTTTTGGTTTGACTGCCTCAGCTCCTTTATTTTCACTCAGCACTGCTGAATGTCCCTACTGTATTCTTTCTTCTCCTTGCCTTTTGCAGTCTTAACATAGATATCTGCATTTATTTTGCTGGTTCGTAGTTCTGTGAGAACAGATTCCTCTCCACTCATAGGCTACGTCTAGACTACAGGCTTCTTTCAGAAGAAGCTTTTCCAGAAGAGATCTTCTGAAAAAACTTCTTCCGAAAGAGTGCGTCCACACTGCCAAAGTGCATCGAAAAAGCGATCTGCTTTTTCGAAAGATAGCGTCCACTCTGAATGGACGCAATCTCGCATTTAAACTATGATTACTCTGGATTCAATGGCCACCAGGGCACCTGTGCTTTTTTCCTCTTTCTTCTTCTTCCGAAAGAACTCCCTTTTCCCTGTCCCCACACACCGTTTTCTGAAAGAGCTCTTTCAGAAAAAAGGCTTCTTCCTCATAGAAACAATGCTGGAAAAAACCCTCTGTTCTTTTGATTTTCTTTCAAAAGAATGCGATTGCAGTGTGGATGTAACTGAAGTTTTTTGGAAAGACAGCCGTTTTTCTGAAAAAACTCTCTAGTATAGGCATACCCATAGTAATGAGGTCCAGGACTGTGACTCTGGGAACTCACGGTCAGGTGTACTGCTCAGGTGTGCTACCTGCTCTGAGGTGTGCTCGCCACATTGGCCAATAGGAAGTGAAATTAAAATTTTCCCAGGGCTTTTCCTGTTCACCTAGAGCAGTAGAGTTAAATGTCCTGGCCAGAGCAGTTGCAGCAGAGCATAGTGGAACACCTCGCAGAGGCCAAGAACATTGATTTTCGCAGCACTGCATCTATGCTACCATGAAGTCGACCATGCAAGGTCAAATTTAGTGTTATTCCTCATGAGAGCAAGAGTACTGAAATCAACTTTAATGACCCTTAAAGTCGATGGAACAGGCTTGGGGGTGTGGACTCATTGTTTAGAAAATCAACCTAATGCAGCTAAGTTCAACCCTAACTCCCAGTGTAGACTAGACCTTACATCAGGGGTGGAGAACCTCAGGCCCGGGGGCCAGATGCGGCCCTCAGCTTGCCTGTATCTGGCTCCTGAAGCTCAACCCTCCCCCCCCACCTGCATTGGGGAGCCAGTGCTGGTGCTCCAGCACCTCTGCTGTCCCCCTGGGGGCTGGAGCATACAAAATCTACTAGACTAGGCCCCCTAGGCTCTGGTGCGCAAGGGGAATATCTTTCTCCTTCTCAGTCAGGGGCCTCAATAAGGGTTTTATCTCCACTTCTCACATGTGTGTGGTCCCCGGCAGATTTTTCTGAGGGTCAGTGGCCCCCGACCCAAAAAAGTTTCCCCACCCCTGCTTTATATATTCTTGTGAAACTCAGGCCCAAATTAAAACATCATCTTCTGCCCCATAACTCAGAATTCAACTCTACTTTCCACACTAGCATAAAGGACCACCAATCACCTCTTTCTATCAAATTCTGGTCAAGAAAGCTTCCCCATCCCCAGGGAATGGTCTTCCAAACAAGTGTGCTTCCAATCAGTGCAACAGAAAAGTTCTATGAGAGGGAATACACCCTGTTTAGCTCTAAAGTTACCAAAATGAAATGGGAAAGAGTGAAGAATGTGTGTGTGAAGGGGCCCCACTGAAGTCAATATTGGCTAGAATCATGACGAAAATTTAGGCATTGCAATGCTTAATTACTAGGTGTTCTGTAGTGGAATTTATAGCTGCTACTAATGTTAAGGAGACTTAGATGCATGAGAAAAAGATTTTCAAAGGCCAGGAAACAGCCACCTAAGAAAGCCAAGTGTGAAATGCAGAGGAAGAGGGCAGTATTTAGACCCTCTTCCACAAAGGTACTTTAGTGCCAAGAACTTTCTTTTAGTCTATGGCAATGTTTCCCAAGTAGTGTTCCATGGAATCCTGGGGTTCTGTGAAGTGAAAGTAAGGGTTCAACAAGAACCCAATCACTCCTGTCCCCCCCCAGCCCAAGCTGGTCTTAGGGGCGGGCGATTGCCCGGGGCCGCCATTTTCAAGGGGCCGCCAGCCACCATAGTCTTAGGGGCCGGCTGGCTTGTGGCGTTTTTTTGGGGGTGGTCAAACAATTTTCCCCGGCGTTTTTTTTTAAAAGGGTTCCATGGCCAAATAAAATTGGGAAACACTGGTCTATGGTAAAGAGTGAATAGGACTAAAAAGGCAGTAATAGACTAAGGATCCCGGTCAACTGCAGATGGATGGGGATTTTCATATAATCTTGTGGATAAATCTCTGTAACATTTCCATATAACCATGTATCATTCTCATATAACTTTGTATTAAGAGAAACTTTGTAAGTCCTTTTATATATATAGATCTTGTCCTTTTAGATATATCTTTATGTTAAGCCTTCTTATAGAATCCCTTGTATTAAGAGAAACCTTGTATCCAGTCTTTTCCATAAAACTTTGCATCAAGCTCTTTATGTTATAGGTCTTAGGAATAGTTAAGATAAAGAAAAATGTATTTTGCTAGGAGTAGAATAGATCTCTCCACTTTCATTGATTGTCCTGTTGAAATGAATGAGGTGTGAATGGAGAATGAAAGGTGAGCACCTCCAGCAGCAGCTGCAAGGGTGGAGAGGGGTTGGGAACCAGATCCAAGACAATACCTGTGAAGTGAGCTCATTGAAAAGAAGACTGGACCTACAGACAGCCTTGGGAATCAAGCAGCAAATGCCTGCCCTTGAAAGAACTCTTTCTGAAGCAGCATTAAAAAAGGCAAGGTGATGACTAACTGGCTGCATGAGAGGGATAAATATGAGGCATCTTGAAGAGGGAGTCCGGGTTTTTTTGTCTTGGGAGCATCAGAGCATCGATCCGGATGGGCAGAAGCCTGGCTCCACCCCTCCCCCATCTAACTCACCTGGCCAGAGTAGTTAGAGGGAGCAACTATTGGTAACAAGAAGACGGAGCGTGCATGTGTGTGTGAGAGCGCGTGCATGAGTGTAATGTATCATATGCATATGATAAAGTATTGATTGATCTATGTATACTCAATAAATGTGGCGGGTTGCTTTATCCCCCCTGAAAAAGATCCCCGGTGCTTCTTTTAAGCACAACAATCTCCTCTAATGTCTCTCTCCATCCTCATGATTGCTGGACAAGTAACTGCACTGACAGCAGGGTATGACTACACAGAAAAAAAAAAAAAGAAAAGAAAAAAAATATGGATGGCAGCCAGACTCAGAGCCTGGGTCTACCACTGTAGACCTTCCTACTCAGGAAGACCCCCCCCCCCCCCGGTTTCAGCATAGACTCTAGCTTGAGCAGGAAAGTCTAAATTGCTATTTTTAGTCACTTTCCATGAGCCCTGAGAGCCTGAGTCAGTAGATCTGAGTAGGCTCCGAGACTCACTGCCATGGGCTTTTATTGCTGTGTAGATAAACCCAGAGGTTGCTTTACCCCAGCTTCCTCTTTAGATAGGAATCACAGAAAATGTATTAGGAATTAATGCTACCTCAGCAGTAATTTGTTTCATAATTTCCCTACAGATAAGCTGCATTTTTTCCTCAGAGGGTTAGAAGTTTGTTGTTTAGTATAGTTCCTTGCTGCCATTCTGACCTTACCAGTTTTTCCTATATGCCATTTCTTTCCCACTGCAGCTTTTTCCATGAATTGGTTGCCCTGTACTTCACACACTGTGGATGATGAGGGGAAGCGATGGTACTTAGTCTGAAATAAATGAATATTAAGACATCTTCTCCATGCATATTAAAATTGCAAGTGGCAACTCAATAATGTAATTCCAGAAGAATTATAAATGGGCAAATTATACTGTTCATTTCTATATATTCTCTGACTCACTTTGGGGGAAGCCATATATTTTTAAGTATGCCATTCATGTCCTGAATGGTTCTATAGCTGCGTTAAAGGAAAGTCATGGATGACTAGGGAGGAATGTAAATATACTGGTCAAGCATGCAGGGATATAACAGGAAGGCCAAAGCACAATTGGAATTGCACCTAACCAGGGATGTGCAGGATAACAAGAAAGGTTTCTACTGGCATGTTAGCTATAAGAGGGTGGTCAAAGAAGGTGTGGGACCTTTACTGATTGAGGGAGGTAACTGGGTGATAGATGATGTAGGAAAAACTGAAATACTCAATGGCTGTCTATATACTGGCACGATCTTGCTCCAGAGCTATGCAAATGAGGCTCAGCGTGGAATATAGCCGAGCCTCATTTGCATAACTAATGAGCCGCCATTTTTGCGGAAGAGGCTCTTGCGCAAGATGGAGCTGTCTACACTGCCCCTTCTTGCGCAAGAAAAACCCTCTTGCGCAAAGCCGTTATGCCTGAAAATAATCAGCATAACGGCTTTGCGCAAGAGGGTTTTTCTTGCGCAAGAAGGGGCAGTGTAGACAGCTCCGTTTTGCGCAAGAGCCTCTTCCGCAAAAATGGCGGCTCATTAGTTATGCAAATGAGGCTCAGCGATATTCCACGCTGAGCCTCATTTGCATAGCTCTGGCACAAGATCGCGCCAGTATAGACACAGCCAATGTGTTTTTTCCTTCTGTCTTCACAGACAAGGTCAGCTCCTAGCTACTGCACTAGGCAACACAGTATGGGAAAGAGGTTAGCAGCCCTCAGTGGAGAAAGAACAGGTTAAGAACTATTTAGAAAAGTTGGACATACACGGATCCATGGGACCGTATCTAATGTATCCAAGGGAGTTGGCTGATGTGATTGCAGAGCCATTGGTCATTATCTTTGAAAACTAATGGCAAATCGGAAAGGAGGGGGTTGTCCTGGACAACTGGAAAAAGGCAAATGTAGTGCACATCTTTAAAAAAGGGAAGGAGGACAATCCCAGGAACTACAGACTGGTCAGTCTTACCACAGTCCCCAGAAAAATCATGGAGGGGATCCCCAAGGAATCCATTTTGAAGCACTTTGAAGAGAGGAAAGTGATCAAGATTAGTCAACATGAATTCACCAAAGGCAAGTCATGCCTGACCTGATTGCCTTTTATGGAGGAGGTAACTGGCTCTGTGGATATGGAGAAGGTGGTGAACATGACATACCTTGACTTTAGCAAACCTTTTGATATGGTCTCCCACAGTATTCTTGCCAGCAATTTCAGGGGGCATGGATTAGATAAATGGACTGTAAAGTAGATAGAAAACTGGCTAGATTATCAGGCTCAACAGTAATGATCAATGGTTCAATGTCTGGTTAGTGGTCAGTATCAAGCAGAGTGCCCCAAGGGTCAGTTCTGGGCCCGGTTTTGTTCAACGTTTTTATTAATGACCTGGATGAGGGGATGGATTGCACCCTCAGCAAGTTCACAGATGACAATAAGCTAGGGGGAGAGGTAGATATGTTAGAGGTAGGGTCCAGAGTGACAGACAAATTGGAAGGTTGGGCCAAAATAATTCTGATGAGGTTTAACAAAGACAAGTGCAGAGTCCTGCACATGGGATGGAAGAATCCCATGCACTGCTATAGGCTGGGGACCAACTGGTAAGCAGCAGTTCAGCAGAAAAAGATCTGGGGATTACAGTGAATGAGAAGCTGGATATGAGTCAACAGTGTGCCCTTGTAGCCAAGAAGGCTATCATCACATTAGAGTGCACTAGAAGGAGCACTGCCAGCAAATCTTGAGAAGTGATTATTCCCCTTTATTCTGCACTGGTGAAGCCACATCCGGAGTATTGTCCGATTTTGGACCCCCCATTACAGAAAGGATGTGGACACACTGGAGAAAATCCAGCAGAGGGAACAAAAATGATTACAGGACTGACGCATGACATACGAGGAGAGGCTAGGGATTTGGGCTTATTTAGTCTACAGAAGAGGGGGGATTTTGATAGCAGCCTTTAACTACCTGAAGGGGGGTTTCAAAGAGGATGGAGGGAGGCTGTTCTCAGTAGTGACATGACAGAATGAGAAGCAATGGTCTCAAGTTGCAGTGGGGAAGGTCTCGGTTGGATATTAGGAAAAATTGTTACTAAGAGGTTAGTGAAGCACTGGAATGGGTTACCTAGGGAGGTGGTGGAATCTCCATCCCTAGAGGTTTTTAAGTCCCAGCTTGACAAAGCCCTGGCTGGGATGATTTAGTGGGGGTTGGTCCTGCTTTGCCAGGGGGTTGGACTTGATGACTTCCTGAGGTCTCTTCCAACCCCTATACTTCTGATTTGAATGGAAAATTTCCCTCTCCCCGCTTACTGATTTTCTACACTTTTTTTCATACACTTGTTATTTTACTTTGTTACAATGACAAAGATAGTGCAAAGTGATGATGGATCCAAAGGCTTGTACTACCTGTGTAGACATATCTTATCACTGTGGTATCTGAGCTACGTGGTATCTGGTTTTCTTCAGGTACATTTTGAAACTATTCTACTTTGCACCAGAAATTACAGCAGGTTATTTGGTCTTCTTGCACTGTCCTTATCTTTTCTTGTCAGGCTATCACCTTCTAATCAGTGTAACGACGATTGTCTCATTAACATATTTCCCAATGATAAGTAATGTGGTGTTAATATTGAGCTGTCCAAAATTGTAATAGTTATTCATGTGCCCTGAGGAAATAATGCAGGAACTATCAACATTAATGGTAGTTACGCAAGCATCCCTCAAAAGGAAAAAGATAACTGCTTAATTTATCTGCCTATATCATAAATTTGAAATTAACAAAATTGTACCGTTGTATCAAAATTTAAAATCATAGTAACTTTAAAAAGCTCTCTCTTCATCAGATCTTTTAAAGCAATGCCTCAAAATAACTTCAGTTCACAGTATAACCCATAAAAATTATTTCAAAACTTGATTTAAAAATTGCAAATGATAATTAATTCGTAATTATTTTATGATTGTAGGAATCCTTATTCAATTACAGAAAACACTAATATACTCAGGCTACGTCTACACTGCAAAGTTTTTGCACAAAAGCTCATGGAGCGTCCACACTACAAGCATGTTTTTGCGCAAGAAAAAATACAGTAGATCATCAGAAGACAGGGCTTTTTGCGCAAGAGTTATTCCTCTTTCTGCAAGGAGTAAGCCTTTTTTGCACAAGAGCACTTGCACAAAAAAGCATGTGTGGACGGACAACAGGGGTTTCTTGCGCAAGAAACCCCTATCAGAAAAAGCACAGGTGCTCGGATGGCCATTCTGTGAATGGCAATCAGCGCTTTCTTGTGCAAGAGCATCCATGGCAGTGTGGACGCTCTCTTGTGCAGAAGCACATCTCTTGTGCAAAAGCACATGGCAGTGTGGATGCGCTCTTGTGCAAGAACTTTTTGCAGAAGATCTCTTCCGCAAAAAGTTCTTGCGCAAGAAGCCTGCACTGTAGATGTAGCCCCCAAGAGCCATGACCCTATTCTACCGCTTACCATCTGATTAAATATTTTGGGTTTAAAAGCAATGTAACAGCCACAGAAAGTGCTTGTTTAAACATGAAATGAGACCTCCATTAGTTTCACCCTTCTAAAATACTTCCTTTTGCTAATTAAAAGATTAATATTGTCACAATAATTAAAACAGCCTAAGCTATGTTTGTATTACACACAACTACTATGTTAAAAGAACAGCACTATGGTGAAATGCTCAAAGATAGAAAATCTCTGTGTATAGTTAATTCACCTCCTTTAAAGTTTACTTTATTTATATGATAACATAGTATTTTTTCCTCACAGGATCACTACATGATTCAGTGGACAGTGCTCTCTTAATAAGCAGCTATTCAATATTTTATTTACTTGTTCAATGATTGGCCCTACACTTTATTTATAGCACACTATGGGTGTGTCTACACTACACCCATAGCTCGAAATAAGATACGCAATTTGAGCTAAGCAAATTGTGTAGCTTATTTTGAGTCAATTTCAAAATAGCTTATTTCAAAATTTGAAACTGCCTACACAGCACTTACTTAGAAATAAATCACTATTCCAAAACATCCTTTACTCCTCGTGGAATAAGGTTTACTGGGACATTGGAATAGCGAGTCTGTTATATTTTGAAATAATGGGCACGTTCAAAAGATGTGGACTAGCTATTTCGGAATACATAGATGAAGCCTATCAGACTTACTGGTGTTGCTCAAACAAAAGACAGGACTATGCAGCACTTTAAAGATTAACAAGATGGTTTATTAGGTGATGAGCTTTTGTGGGCCAGACCCACTTCCTCAGATCAAACTGTGGAAGAAAATTGGCATGACCATATATACCAAAGGGATACAATAAAAAAAGGTGAACACATATAAAAAGGACAAATCAAATTTCAGAACAGAGGGGGATGGGGGGGGGGGGAGGTTAATGTCTGTGAGCTAACGATATTAGAGGTGATAACTGGGGAAGCGATCTTTGGAAGCTATCTTTGTAATGGGTAAGATCCTTCAGGGCAGGGCCTTAGGAATGTATGGGTGGGAGGCTAGGTCAAAGGGCGTGTTCTCTTCCTCCCCCAGCCCACCCCATCCCATGCACCCTGTCCTCCTCTTGCTTCTAATATATTTGTAGAATGTTTTCTTGTTACCCTTCATGTCTCCAGCTAGATTGAACTCGTTTTGTGCTTTCCTCTTTCTAACTTTGCCCCTACATACTTGTGTTATTTATATTAATCTCTTGTACTTTGACCTAGTTTCCACTTTTTATACAACTCCTTTTTGATTTTTAAATCATTCAAGATCTCCTGGTTAAGCCCAGGTGGTCTCTGTTGCCATACTTCCTATCTTTCCTATGCAGCGGAATAGTTTGCTCTTGCACCCTTCATGTCCTTTTGAAAAACTGCCAACTCTCTTAGATTTGTGTATCCTGCTGTGTTATTTTCCCAACAGATGTCTGGGTAGTTGAAGTCCCCCAGCACCAACAAGTCCTGTGCTTTGGATGATTTTATTAGTTGTTCCCTGCCTATTCTTTCTGAGCAAGCTGTACCCTTCTATACTAATCACATGTATTATCCCACCAACTCTCTGATACCAACTGTTTCTTTTCTAGCACTTCAAATTCTTCCTGCTTATTCCCTCTACTTCTTGCATTTGTATAGAGACAGCTAAGATACTGATTCCCCCCCCCACCACCAGCCCAATTCTACCTTGTCTCTCCTTTATCTGTTATAGCCGATGCTCTCCCCAATTTCTCACCTGCCTCCCAGCTCTCCATGTTTTCCACTTACCTGTGGGCTTTTGTCACTTGCCTCCACTGAACCTAGTTTAAATCCCTCCTCACTAGGTTAGCAAGTCTGTATCCAAATACTCTCTTCCCTTCCTAGATAGGGGAACTCCATCTCTGCTTAACAGTCCTTCTTCCTGGAAAGATACCCGGTGGTCAAAGAAGCCAAAGCCCTCCTGGTGACACCATCTTCACAGCCAGGCATTTACCTCCAGGATGCACTTGTCTCTGCCTCAGCCCCTACGTTTGACAAGGATTGAAGAGACCACCACCTGTGTTCCAAATTACCTTGCCAATATGCCCAGAAGCCTGTAGTTATTCTTGATCAGCTCAAGATCACACCTTGCTATACCATTAGTGCCCACATGGATGAGTAGCATGGGGTAGCAGAGTACCAGATGATCCTCAACAATCCCTCTAACATTTTGAATATGGGCTCCTGGCAGGAAGCATACCTCCCAAGATATCACATGAGGGCAACAGATGGGTGCTTTTGTCCCCCTCAGAAGAATCTCAAACCTCCACTACCCTACGTTTCTTCCTCACAGTGATGGCTGCAAACTTCAACCTTGGGAACACATGGCTTCTCCTCCTCTGGTGATGACTCCTCTCATATATCCAAGACAGCATAAAGGTTCTTCAGAACCACGGTGGGAGGTGTGGAGCACTGTCTGCTCCTAGAAGTTACCAGCTGCCAGCATCCATCCCTGCAACAGAGCCATCTCTTTCTCCACCAGTGGTGTACCGGCAATCATATATAGCTGGATAGCCCTTGCTGGATAACCTTGTTTAATAAACTTATTGCTTCTACTATAAACCAATTCAGTGCTTTGATTGAAATAGAAGTATTTATCAAACGCCAGTTAAATTAAAGAGCTACTGTTTACTGACTGATTAAAGAGAAAGCAACTATTAGCGTTCCCTAAGAGAACTGGACATCACAGACCAGAGTTTTGAGAAAATCTGGGACTGGGAGGGGCAGTTAGGGTTATTCTACAAAAACTAAGGGGGCAGTGGAAGCCAGAATTGTGACCTGAAGGCTTACAGGCTGGCTGTTACTGAATTGCAGGGCAGACAATGACACAACCCTCTTACTGGTCTGGGTTGAATCCCAAAATGTTCTCTGTTCCCTCCAGCTAAGTCATCCTACGGCAACTGTAGCTGGAAGAAATGAAAGATGTACTTAAGTTCTTTATCAAACCTGGGCTAGAATTTACTGTCCTTCCCCAAAGCTCCCAGGAAGGAGCAGTATATCATCTTTCCTTCCTGCAAGTAAATGCTTTCTCTGGCACACGTGCAGAGATGCAAATTGCAACCAACCCAAGGTGATGAATCAAATACAAAGCCCATTTGTTTGTGATTTTATCGTGCTGTAACAATACATAAAGTGATAGAATGTCACATCCTTTTCTTCTGATATATCAGAATATTGCCTCATTCAATGATACTTCACATGACATCACAATATCAGAATTCAATTCAACACTCAAGCTTATAGCATGCATGCCTGTTCTCTTAATTTTAGAATTGGTAACTCTTGAGATTTCTGCACAGCATGAGGGGGAAACAAACAGCAGCCAGAAAGGGCTCATATTTTCATTATGTTTACTTCACTTAAGTAAAAGTCAAGTGGTTTGGATACTTACCTGTTATGATACAGGTTTAGTGTACTTTTATTGCATGGCTCTGTTTGAATAATGTACTTACCTTCTTTGGCATAAATTTTACTGAGAACACAGGAAAAATAATGCTCTCTTTGCAGTTATTCATTTCTATGGATGAATATAGGATAAAGTGCAAGTATCTTATATTTGGAATTTTTCTTTTCATAGACACCCCACCCAAATGATGTTATTTACAGTCTCTTTCTTTTAGAAGCAGAAAAAGCTAGGTGTGGCCCTTACTTGAAGGGGAATGTTCCTTATTCTGACCTGGTCTACTTATTAAGGAAATTTATATCTACAGCCTTGTCTGCATTGATGGCAACACGTACAGCAAATACACACTGCTATGTCCCAAAATGAAAAGTAGTTTGCGGCTACATTGCAATGTGGCGGTGAAAGACTCTGCTGGGGACAGGGAAGAAGGGTTCTGGCAGCACCAGGGTGCTGCCAGGGGCTAAGTTTCCCTGCTACCAAATGCCTGTGGTGTGGAAAGTCTCCTATAGCAGGACACTAGAGTGCTAAATATAGCAGTGTGGATATGGGAGTCCGTGCTTGATCACAGAGACCCATATAGGGTATATATTCATAATCCAACTATCTGGCATGCCTGTACCCTATTTGCCCATGCAGTGCCTCATAAGCTACATTATTACTATTTCTACCCTATGTCAGGTGTCATGCAATATATACTCTGCCAGTGTAAGTGCAGACACAGCCTTTATAATTAACAGTAACACAAATCCCTTTTATAAATATGCTGCACTTGGACTTATTATAGTAAGCTAAACCACAGTGTCATCTGATTATTCAGCACCAGCTACCACTGCACCACAGCTCCAGTGTAGTTACATTTGTGCACACTTACTATAGATATGGTCTCTATTCAACATGCAAGGGATTCCCTGATTGACAATCAATCACATGGTAGAGCATAGAGCAGAAAGGTATGACTGCTGAGGGACAGAATTGAGCCAGCAAGTGTGCAGGATTTCCACACCACCAGAGGATCAGAGACAGGTCAGGAAGTTGTAGTAGTGAAGGAGAATAGTTGGTACAGAGACAGCAGAAAACAGAAGGGATGAGGAAGAAAGATACTAATCCCCTTAAAACTTCAGAATTTGAAATCCCTGAAAACAAGAGACAAGTGGTATGAAGACTACTTGGCAGTATTCAGATTTCCCAAAAGTCAGATTACATAGTACTTTGAGTGTTTTTTGTCCTAGGGGAGGGTCAGAGTTTTAGGATAATGTGTAGGAGTAGGAAGGGTATCTGTTTCTACTGAGTCATATAATTTAGTTTTCTGTATAGCGTTCCTATGCTAAAATCATCTCATTCCTCTGCAATAGGTATGTTAGATGTTATATAATTGAAGTGTTGTCCCTACATAAAATATTATCGATTACACCACTATTCAATAGTCCCTGGGGGCGGGGCTGGCAGCCAGTGCACCTTTGGCCCCACTCTCGGGAAGACCCCTGCAACCCCATGTGGCTGCTTCTATATGAGAGGCAGCAGTGCAGGGTGACAGCAGCCCTTGTCTGTGGGGGGTCCAAGCTCCCCACAGACAGACTGCTCCATGGGATGTGGAGCAGCCCATGTCTGTGGGGAGCCTGGATCCCCTCCAGAGGTTGTTTTACAACAGCCTCCCCTGCCCATTCCCCACTCCCGTGCTCTAACAGAGATAGCAGCAGGGGGGAGGCTGCATCATGGAGCTGGTGCTGTAGGGAACCAGCTTTTAAGATGACTCCCCAAAGAACGAGCTCATGCCTGCCCCTCTCGCTGCCTCTGTAGGAGGCGGGGGGGGGGGGAGAAGGGGAGGAGCAGGTAGGTCCGCAGAAACAGATATATGTGGGAAGCTGGCTTAAAAGCTGGCTCCCTGCATGTATTTGCTCCCAGCTGTCCCCCTCACCCTCTGCACAGCAGCAAAGGGGTGGCAAGCAGATCGGGTGCTCGTGGAGAGCCTGCTTAAAGTCAGTTCTTCATGGGCACCAGCTCCTGCTCCCCCCCACTTGCTGCCTCTGATACAGAGAAAGCAAGTGTGTGTGTGTGTGTGTGTGTGTGTGTGTGTGTGTGTGTGTGTAACTGATAAGCCTAGACTTATTGTTTAATCATTTATTCAACTATATGTAATCTTTCAAAGTTTTTGTAGTTTGGCAAGAATAGGTACAATTGCCTTAGACACCCATTTTTATGGGCATCTAAATGTTCCAATGTTCCTCCTTTATGAAAATACAGAATACATACCAAGTTTGATCAGAGCTTTAAATTGTGCAGCAGAAGTAATGCATGCAAAAAAATTATACCCCCCCTCCTTTTTTAAGTCAACAGGAAGAAATGGATATACATACCCAAGGTTACTGTTAGGGTGCGTCTAGACTACATGGCTCCGTCGACGGAGCCACGTAGATTAGGGTTGTAGGCAAAGGGAAATGAAGTGGCAATTTAAATAATCGCTGTTTCATTTAAAATGGCTGCTGCGCTGTGCCGATCAGCTGGTTGTCGGCACAGCGCTGTAGTCTGGACGCTCCGCGGTCGACATCAAAGGCATTTATCGACCTCCCCGGTATGCCTTGTGGGATGAGGTTTAAAAAAAAAAAAAAAAAGTTATGCGCAAGATGTGCCTCAAATTCTTTCCAGCAACCATGCAGCACGCCTCCATCACATTCACCCAGGAACCCATCCCTGCAATCAACTCCAGTGCCAACTCTGTCCACCATCTATATAAGCGATATCATCACAGGACCTAGCCACATAAGCCACCACATCAGAGGCTCATACAACTGCACATCCACTAATGTGATCTATGCCAACAAGCGCCAGCAATGCCCCCCGCTATGTATATTGGTCAAACTGGACAATGTCCATGACAAAGGATTAATGGACCCAATTAGATATTAAAAATGGTAACATACAGAAACCTGTTGGGAAATATTTTAACTTGCTGAGGCTGGAAAGAAATTGCAGAACTTGCTTTCATTTACAAATTTTACACCTGTAATCAAGATTTGAACAAAGACCTGGACTGGATGGGCCGCTATATTCTAAGGATGTTAAGGACTAGTCGACTATCCGATAATTATCTGGTAAGCAAATGTTTGAGTCAACTAGTCGATTCCCCCCCTTGCTACCTCTATCAGATAGAGGCAGCAAAGGGGGCGAGAGAAGAGGGTGTACTTCAAAGCAGCAGTGCCGCATGGAGCCCATATCTGGGCTCCGTGCAGCGTTGCCACTTTGAAACGCCGCAACAACATTTGTGTGGAGCCTAGGGTCAGCTGGGGACTCCCCAGCTGATTCCGGGTTCCAGTGCAGCACGCAGAGCCCAGGGTCAGCTGGGGCGTCTCCAGCTGATCCCGGGTTCTGGGGAAATGCCATGCGGGAGCCCAGAGTCAGCTGGGGAGTCCCCAGCTTATCCAGGCTCCACGTGACATTTCAAAGTGGCAGCGCAGCATGGAGTCCGGGGTCAGCGAGGGAATCAGTCCCCCACTGACCCCAGGCTCCACAATGGCCCTTCTGCTTTGAAATGCACAAGAGCCCCCCCCACTGGGGGCTCTTCTACATTTCAAAGCTGGCAGACACGTGTAGCCCGGAGTCAGCAGGACTTCCCAGTGGGGGCTCTTGTACTTTTCAAAGGAGGAATGCAGAAGTGTCTATTGACTATTCGAGTAGTCAGTGGGAATTCCATCGACTACTCAGTTACTCTATATTTAACATCCTTACTACATTCCACACCTTAATGACATCAAAAGCTAAATACCAGGCACTTACAGCCCACTCTATTTCCCTAATTTAGAACAGACTAATTGACAAGCTTCCCCCCCTCCCCATCCCCCCTCTGCAATTTATTTGCACCTTGGACCCCCCTTACTCCATTCATTTGAAGTTGGTTGTGCCCACAAAAGTTCATAATACCATCTACATTTTTTGTTGGTCTCTAAGGTGCTGCAGGACCATTTGTTGTTTAAGTTTTCTTCTTTGATGGTTCAGATTCTGTAGTTTCCGTGTCAGAGCACTGCTTTTTAAGATTTCTAAAAAGACGTTCCACATCTCATTCCTCAGATTCTTAAACCTGGGTTTGAGTACTATAGATGTCTTCACAAATCTAACATTGCTACATTCTTTGTATTTTCATGGATGTGTTCTTAATGAAAACGAGAGGAGACACGCAAGTCTTTCCCAAGAAGCCACAAATGTAATTAACACATTCTTTTAGAACAAGCATTAACAGCATGGAAGCATGTTCTCTGGAATGGTGGCCAAAGTTTAAGGGGACATATTAATATCTGGCACATAAATACATTGTAATGCCTACCACAAAAGTGCCATGTGAACACCTGTTCTTGCTTTTAAGTGACAAGATAAAAATTCTCCTGCAAACATAAGCCAACTTGTTTCTTAGCTATTGGATGAGTAAGTAGGACTGACTGGACTTGTAGGCTCTAAGTTGTACATGTTTTTTGATCACAGCTATGTAACAATCACAATAAGATCACACTCTAGTACTTGTATGGCAAACTGAATACTGTACACTTTGTATTGTGTTAAACTGAATAAACTCCCAATTCTATTTCATGTTATTCCTTTACAATTCTTAGATACACTTTTTTCCGGTCTCAAGGGAACAAAGTGTCTCTACACAGAGTCAGTGTAGCTTTCCTTTACATTTGCAGTCACCTTTGCAACATGAGCTCTAATTTAACATTGAAGAAGCTACTTCAAATTTGATTCTTTCCTAAAGGCAAGTATTTTAACATTCAGTGACAGCTATTTTTTCTGAATGTGTGGTATACATTTATTTTCTTTACCTTCTTACATGCGTGAGAACACTTGGACCAAGATAAATAAATGGGTTAAGCTCCTAAATCCATAGTTAGGATTTCTGATTGAGTACAAGTCTAAAAGCCCCATACATATTTCAGCAGACTCAAGAAGTGCATTTCAGTATTTATTTTAGATGTTTAAGCTCTCGCACTAGATTTTACAAGCTGGTGAACACTGGCAAAATTATTTCTCCCACAGAACTATAACCACACATTCCCAAGACAGTATAAATATATGGTTGACCTAACATTAATACACATCACCATTTTATCAATTACATAATAAAACAAATTATCAAGTATCCAAATATTAAGTTACGCAGCTCAAAAGGCATACAAAATATTATAGGAGATCTGCTTACTTGATAGCAGAAACTCAAAGGGGGGGGAGGGGGAAAAAAAAAAATCACACTTTCAACAACGCAATAGTTGGTAAACAACTTCCAAGAGGTACAGTAAAAGAAATTACAAGATCTTCAGAAATTTTGATTAAGAATTGTTTTAGCTACAATAACTAAGCATTTCTACATTTTAAAAAAATATTTACTAAAGTAAAGGGTATAATCTATACTTCCTGCACAAGACAAAGGCAACATTTTACTAGAAATATTAAATATCCCTCCCATCCTTTTCAGGCCCTCTGTTAAGTTGCACATGAAGTGCCAACATAATTTAAATGTAAGGCTTTTTGTTTGGAGACATTAAAGACTTTGTGTGCTTCTGTACAATGTAAAGAATTTTCCACGTGTTATCAGAGAATTGATGTATTTGTAAAATGCAGAGGTTTAGATAATGGGAGGAAAGAGTTACAGAAAGACACCAAAAAGTCACTGTAAGTCTTAGTAAAAAAAACAAACAAAACAAAACAAAAAAAAAAAACCACCACAAACAAACCAAAGATTGTGCAAATCCTGATATTCTAGTGCGATCGTGGGAGACATACGTGGGAGAGCAGATTACCATATAGACCCTATTCTCAATATTGAAATGACTGTAGGAAAAAAGACAAAGTAAGGTCCAGGTGATTGTAGTTCATGCATCACAAGAACTACACTGTAATTTACAGAAAAAAAGAGATATTGTGCTGGGTTTTTTGGCACCTAACCTCTCTACACTTCATACTGTGACAGATATTATTGGGAAATAGATGAATTAAACTTAACTACATGATTCAAAGATAGCTCAATTGATACAAATTATGACGGAGACATTTCAGAGACAGCATACAGCAAAACATTTACTAGTTCTCCAAACAGGTAGATATTAACCTACACAGACAAGTTGCATTTCTGCCATACTTTTAGCCTATAAAGACTCCTAAGGAAGCTTCATTTAGCCTATTTATCAGCCCTACACATTTTTCTGCATGTAGTTTGCCCAATTCTAATTTCCATCTTCTACCTTCAAAGCACAGACAGCCTGGCTTTACTGAATACAACAGTTGTTTCGGTGACCATTGGAGTCTTTAAAACGCAGGCGCATTTTGGGACGATATTTCTCCAAATACAGAAGCTGCTTGCTATTAAAGGCTCCACGTCGCTTCCTAAATGACAGAGATAGTTGTTAGAAGATCATCTTTAGAAACAAAAAGGTCACTTCCTGAAATATAGTTCCTGAAATAACATTAATGGGAAAAAAGTCTTAAAAGCAATTCTTAAAAATGGTTGAGGGCAAACAATGGCAAGGTAGCAAGGGAAGTTTTTTTAAAAAAAATGTAGTACTAAATTGTAGTGTCTGTAGTTTTTTTAAAATCTCCTACTCAGATAACATCAAATTCTGAATGCCTCACCAAATGTGCTCTAAGGCAAAGCTTCTGCACAATGATCATTCTCCAGCCTCTTGGGAAACCCTCAGGAGGAAAGTTTCATGTAGCTGTAGGCACTATCAAACCTGTTCTTTTGCTCTAAAGCATGGGTGGGCAAAATACAGCCCATGAGGCAGATCTGGCCTGCTGAAGATTTGGATCCAGACTGCTATGCCCCCAACGGGACCCTCATGCAAGCTTCCAGTCTGCTGTGGCCCCACATGCTGCATAAAGAGGCCAGCTATTGGGGCCAGTGTGAGCGTCTCCATGCAGTGCACCCTTTGGTGGCAGATGGTTTTGCATGACAGCCTCGAGGGGAGGGGAGTCCCTATGCACTTCCCTGCCTCCAGCCCAATCCTTGCAACTTCCATTGGCCAAAACTCAGCCAGTTGGAGTTGCAAGAGCAGTGCTTGCAGAATAGAGAGACCTGCTGCTCCTCCCATCCCCACTCCCCAAGGGTGTGCTGCACAGAGATGCATACTCTGGCCCCAGTAGCCAGATGATCTGAGCAGCCTTTGGGTCCTTTTGGACTGCCAGTTGCCTACAGCAAGCACCTCCAGCCAGAGCTTGCCCCTACTGCATCCCAAACTACCTCTCCCAGGGTCACCATCCCCTCCTGTACCCAACCCCTCTCCCAGATTCCACATCCCCTCCTGCACTCTAATCTCTTACCCATAGTTCCTCCATCCCAGACCCCACACCTGCTCCACCTGTAGAAAAGTGCAGTCTGTAATCACTCAAATTTTAGGCGTGGTTCCACCCGTCCCCCCCAAAAGATTACTGCCTACCCCTGCTCTAAAGGAATATTAACTACACTCATTTCGTACCTCATTGATAAATTCATTCAAAATACTAAGTTACTGGGAAAAATGTACTGTATTTGAGGCAAAAGCTGCTAATAGTGATAACAGCACACTCAAATCAGAGTGCAACCCTACACAAAAGTTGCCACAAATGTGGCTCCCCCCCCCCCCTCAAGATTTGACCACATGGTTACTTTAAAACTCAGCTTTTTTGGTATGGTATGGTTTAATGCTCACCTATCCTTTTTGCTTGAGTTAGGCCCTACTTATAAGTACCACCCCAAGCAAGCCCCAGCAGCGGCTCTTGTGCATTTCAAACATTGCCACTGGCCCCAGGCTCCATGCAGCACTTCTGCTTTCAAAGGTGCAATGCTGCTGCTGCGCCCCTGCCCCCTCCCATGGAGCTGGAGGGAACCGGCTTTTAAACTAACTCCTCCCAGCACCTCTTCCTCTTCTCTCCTCCTTGCTACCTCTTTCTGGTATAGACAAGCAAGGGGAGGGGGAACAACTAGTCGACTAGTGTGTCGAGTATCCAATAAGCTTTTGCCTATCAGATAATCAACTAGTCAATTACATCCCTAGCACAAAGCAGCAAGAGGACACAAGACAGACTTAAACAGTAAGCTTAACACGCTGAATGCAAAAATCAATTCAAAACTAGTCTGAACGGTGTCAGTGCCTCAAGTGTAGCAAAGGCCAGAAAACTGGTAAGTGAAATCATGTATGTGTATATATATTCTTGAACAGTTATTGAAATGAGACTTACAATTCAAGAGGAATGGTTTCCTGCTCTCAGTACTACAGATTCAACCCAAGTTCCAAAATGTGTGTTGCATACCTACCATCTTGCAAATATGACTAAAGAAAGCGATATATAGATGTTATGTTTAGAAGCTTGTCTTTGCAATTATGAAAACTCCAAAGATTGAAATGAGAGCCTGAAACATACGTTATCTAACATTTCATATGGTTCATGTAAATTCATCAAGAGGACGCAATCTGGCCTATTAGCCAGGAGTGTTGTCACTCAAAACCTTTAATTGTTTTTGCAGTATTACAATAACTTTTATTTCCTTAGTTTGTTTAAATTGAAAGGTATAGTTTACTAGCACAACCACCATATTCCCTTTATTGCCAAATTTCTTCCACAATGCCATTCTGTATATAGGTTGACTAACAGAACAGTCTCATCTTACTATCCACTTTAGCCCACAAAAGAAACACTCAGACACTAGTTTAATACTTACTGCCTTATAAACTGCACTGCATCTTCATACTTCATTCCACATTCAATCAGCGCAAGGGCAACTAACACCGGAGCTCTGGAAGAACAAGAGAAATCTTTAGAATGTACATTGCAAAAAATCAAATTTTAAACCTCAGCAGATCCTTTTCAAAGCAAATAAAAATGGCTTTAAATGTAGCTCTCGATGACTGCTGCTACTGGATACTATAATGGGCAGCAGAAAAAAGAAAACGGTAGGCCCAAAGGGGGAAAAAAAAAGTCTGACTAGTAAGAGTAAGATTAAGTCCCCAACACACACACACAATGTATATACTCTTTCCCAGCTGTTAGTATGTAGGTGCTTGATTCTCGCCAAGTGAGATCTCTAGACAGCACCATCACCCTCCTTCTCACTATGCCACATCCATCTGTGGCTGTAGTTTTAAGTCCTCCAACTACTAGAATATTTGGCAATATTTCCAAACGGTAAGAATTGAAAAGAGATAATAAAGGTGAGACCCTGAAAACAATTCAGATACTTTTGATTATAGAGCCAGACAAGAGAAGGAAAAAGCAAGGTATGTGGCTTGTTGAACTAGTCAAATACTACTACAGGTTGAACTGGTCTCGTCTGGCACGCCGGTCCAGCAACATACATCGTCTGGCATGATTTTAGTTAGCTGGATGTCCACTTATCATGGGTGTCTCCCACGGTCTCAAAGTTTGTTTTCAGCCACCAGTCCTGGCGCTCACTGTTCTGTGCTCTAATTTACCCCTAAATCTCTCCTAAAAGCCCCATAAACACTGGAAGTGTCGGTAATGCTGCTAGACAATATTGGCCTCCCATGTTTCAGCAAATTCTCTGGTTGGCACTGGTCAGATCCCAAGGGTATTGATAGAAAGGTTCAACCTGTATGAATATATTTAATATTTTTTCACTGGTATTTTCTGAATACATTATTCAATCTTTCTAGTACTATTTGACCACTTCTATATGCTGGTCAAATAGTAGAAAATGTATTTGACCAGCTCTTGTAGCAAGTTACATATTTTTAAAAAAGTGATTAACAAGATTACAGTTAAAAGAATAAAACAGAAGTATGCTCTAAGTAGCAAAAATTGTTGTGAAAGGGCATGGTAGCATAGGTATTTTCACACTATCTTCTAGGCTCAGGGCTTGCCTACACTGTTATTCAGGAATAGCTATTCTGCTTCAAAATTCACACCCTATTTTAATCCAGACTAATTCTCATCCCAGTGTATAAATTCCAGGTAAATTATCTAAGGCTTGACTACTAGACACTTCTTGTATTGGCTATAAAGCACCATTTATGCCAAACAATTAAAAAAGCCACAGCCATTATTTTAGGGTTTCTTTTACCTCCCAAGACCAGCAACACAGTGCACAGCAATACAACAACCAGGTTCTTCACGGAATTTAACTTTCACGAGGTTTAGCCAATCATCAACAATCTGGTTGGACGGTGGAGCACCATCATCAAATGGCCAATCCTAGAAAGAAAGGCAATTTTTTTTCCCCCATATAAAGAATCAGATTCTACTATAACTAGGAACATTAACCAAAGTGAAGTAGTTTCCTCAATTGTCAACCCATCCTTCAGTTCAACCCCTTAAATGAATTAGACTTAATGAAATAAAGCTGAATGGTATGATTTGTTATTAAGACGTAGTTCACTCAGACTGACATTGTCAAGATGCAAATAGCTCTATTCTACGTTTACTTACGTTGGTTACCGGAATCCAAATCCGTTTAATATTAAACTGAAGTTTCAAAAAGGTTCATGCATATTAAATTGCTAGCTTCAGTGGATATGTAGTTAATGTTCTCTGAATTAGCTGCTTTTAATCACTAAAACAAACTCCCTTCTTTCAAGCTTGTACAAATCAGATTCTAAGAGGGATGAAACAGTGCTCAGTGTAAGCAATAAGAAAATGGACTTTTCAAAATGCAGACATATATAATAAGATATGCCCCATTAAGTGTACAATATTGTCTGCACAGCAATGCTTCATATCACTGGTGCCCAAAACTCACACTGAAGCTATTAGATCAATATGCTGGGATGCTCTGAACTACACCAGCTGGTAACAGCCCCCCCGCCAATCACCAGCTTCAATATGCAAAGCATTTGTAGCACTCCGAACACAAGGCAAGAAGGATGTGTTGCTAGTTATTCTGTGTTTCCACTGCCTAGAAATCCAAGGACTGTTCCACATTAGGGAATTCTCAACTTTTAAGTTTAGGCTGCTTTCTGGAACCTTTGCACTCCTGGAGCAGACATCTGCACTAGCTTTTCAGGTCTCAAATTTCCATCTCTGTTATGGTCCGTTAAACGCCTGCAGTAGTAACAATGGTGCTGTGGTTTTTAACTTTCTTTTACATAGAGAGACATACTCCTGCCCCCTTTGTAACTAATATCCAGCCAAAACCCATCACCCATTTAGCCACCTGGCAAGTCTTGACCATCTTGTCCCCAAACACCTTTCAAGAACTGGGGATGTGAAAGGGTAACATGTACACGTGGGGCGCAGACTTAAAGCCCACTCGCCATGCGCACCAGCTCCCAGGGAGCCAACTGTCCTCTCCCCACATACACTGTTACTTAAATGCATTTTAACATCACTGTCAGTGTTTCAACATTTTCTGTCGTTGGGCAGGTTGAAATATCTTATGTACAACACCAATATTGAGGTAGTATGTGGATGTGCACCACCAATACCAACATACTTTATCTCTATATAAATAAAAGCAGTTCATACATGTGGAAGAAAATATATTAAAACAAAACATCTGTGTCTAGTTGTTACTACAAAGATGTTGTACAAAAGGTAGGGAATTAGTCTTCTTTCACTCGAGGAAGAGGAGAAGCCCCAGAACAAATTAAACACATGGCTTCAGTTTTTGTAGACAGATGCATGTTTCAAAGAGCTTGCAACTAATGTTTCATCCTACGGAACCAGGATCATACTACTTCTGACTCATAAGAGCCAGAACTCTACCACATAGCAAAGATCTGGCCTTAATGCAATACTAATACATGGTAAATTGTAACATGGGATTTAAAAAAAAAAAAAAAAGTTTAGAGTTTTAGATAACTATAACACTAAAATAAAAGAATTGTTATTAAAAGAATTGTTTTCTTTATCTTAAGCCATTAACACCTATGCAAACTTTGTTTGAAATGCAATCATGCAAATGTCCTCCTAGGGAACACCCCCTACACCCCATGCAGCCTGCTTTCTTCCTCCCCCCCCCAACCCAGCCTAACGGAGAGGACTGCAGCGAGTCAGGACACCCCAAACAAACTGCCCCCATCTCGCTGCACAGATGCCAGCACCCACCCACCCCTTGTCTCCCCCCTCCCCTCCAACTACCTCATGCAGTCAGCCCCTTACCTCCCCCTTCCCAACCCAGGATTAAAGAGACTGCTGGGTTTCTGCCTGTCCCCTACAGCAGATGGGACTTTCCAAACTCCCCACTTCTCTGACCTCCCCCCCAAGCCAATTAATGATTCACTCCCTCCTCCTCCCCAGCCACTTACTGCCTCCTTATCTCAGCTGCTTATCTTGTCTGCTTTTCTGATCTGGGAGCTCTTCAGCACCATATTTAGCTGCTGTTTATAGGTGCGCATACACACACCCCTCCCTGCGCTAGTCAGCTGAGTTCCCTGCCTGCATGAGAGCTTTGAAAATCTGAGCAGGGATCAGAAAATAGCTGCATGGCCACATAACCACACAGCTTAGAGGAAACTCTGATCCCTATTAAGAACCCATTCAACAGTGGAAGTCTAGTGTAGAAAAGGCTTCAGGAAGTCTTCAAAGGTTAGACAAGCCCTGTATTTCCTATATTTGAAAACTAACTTTTTGCAACTCTACTGCAGTGCTCACACTGGTTACCAGTGAATTCCAAGTGCTTAATGTTGCTCACACCTGATTAGCTAAAATTTTAGGTCATTCATGAACTTGCAGTAGACATTAAAAGCTTGTGAATGTTGCATGTCTGATAAAACATTAGAGCAAGTCTTTTTAAACCACTCACCAAAACCTGAATGCCCTCTTTTTCCACTGGTGCAGTGTCATATGTGGCTTCACATACTCTTACCACTGTGGTAACGCCATACTTCTTAAGTTCCTAAGAAGGAAAAAAAGTTTTTATAAATCAGCTGACATGATTCTCTCATAAGGCACAGCCAAGTATTTTCTGTACTTTAGTAGTACTAAACTAGAGACATTACTGTACAGTTGTTTAAACAATTAACTGATAAGCTCATGCTTAGTTAATCCAATGATTACACTCTCCCTCCCTACCTCAGTCTCGATAGAGCAGGGAGCGCAATGGCTGCCAGCCCCACCCCTGGGGACTATCAAATATTCATGTTACCGCTAAGATTACATGATTATCTAACATCCCTAGTATTAACATCTTTCAGAAGTTTTAATAAGATTGCTCTTCATCAACCCTCCCCCATTGTCTTCCATTTGGTAAACAGTAGATAAAGCATAGCTCTTTTGTGATTTTGTTGATGTACAATGAAGTAAACCAACATCAGATGGTGACCCTTTAAAACTTCTCAAAATACAGACATTTGAGAATTCCATAGCCTTACTACCTTTCGTACTACTCAGTGCTAAACAATGTATTGTGTATCATAGTATCAAGAGGCTCCAAACAGGATCAGGACCCCATTATGCAAGTGGTCTCTAACCTTTTTATGTTAGAGATCACTTTCTGAATTTAAGGGCAACCCAAGATCTATCCTGTCCCTTCCCCGAGGCCCCACCCTGCTCACTCTATTCCTTACAGTATGGGGTTCACAGTATAGGAGGGAGCTCTGGGCAGAGCCTGGGGTGCAGGAAGGAGTGTAGGATGCTGGCTGAGAGGAAAGTCAGGGCTAGGGCTTCAGGAAGGGTTGAGTATGGGGTGCTGTCTCCAAGAGAGAGTTGGGGCTGGTATGTGGCTTCTCAATTTGAAAATTTTCTTTATCAATGGTTTTCAACCTTTCATTGGAGGACCACAAAACATTCTGAATGGAGATGCCAACCTCTTTGGAAATCTTAGGCATGGTCTGCAGACACCCAAAGGTCCACAGCTCAGACAGAAAACCACTGCACTCTTTGCAACAAGCCTTGAAGCAATATGAAGTGTAATTAAGGGGTGAATTTGACTGGTTAAAAGCACATTACAGTAGAGTCTCAATTATCCGACCTAAACGGGACCGAAGGATGGTCGGATAATCAAAATGTTGGATAATATGGAATACACCTCGTAGGGTCCAAGGTATTTTCTCCGTCAGCTGCCGCTCTGCAGACACTCGGCTGCTTCATGGGGAGCCGCACTGCCCCCGACCTCCTTAATCTCCCCCGGCCAGTAGCGCTGCCCCCGACCTCCCTGCCCTGGGGAGATAGGGGAGGTCAGGACAGCGCAACTGGTCAGGAGAGATAAGGGAGGTCGGGGGCAGCACGGCTGGCCGGAGGGGATGGGGGAGATCGGGGGCACCCCACGACCTTCAGGGGGCAGGGGCGGATCGCAGGCCCTGGTTCTCGTGGGGGACTTTAATCACCCTGACATCTGTTGGGAAGCCAATACGGCAGTACACAGGCAAATCGAGGAAGTTTTTGGAGAATGTTGGGGATAACTTCTTGGCACAAGTGCTGAAGGATCCGACCAGGGGCTGTGTGCAGCTTGACCTTCTGCTCACAAACAGGGAGGAACTAATAGGGGAAGTAGAGGTGGGTGACAACCTGGGAAGCAGTGATCATGAGATGGTAGATTTCAGGATCCTGACCAAAGGAAGAAGAGTAGTAAAACACACCTTGGACTTCAAAAAAAAAAAAGCAGATTTTGACTCCCTCAGATCTGATGGGCAGAATCCCCTGGGATGCTAACATGAAGAGGAAAGGAGTCCAGGACAGCTGGCAGTATTTTAAAGAAGCCTTATTGAAGGCACAAAAAGAAACCATCCCGATGCGTAGCAAGAGAGGCAAACATGGTAGGAGACCGGATTGGCTTACAGTGGAAATCCTTGGTGAACTTAAGCACAAAAAGGAAGCTTACAAAAAGTGGTAACTTGGACAAATGACCAGGGAGGGGTTTAAATGTATAACTCGAGAATGCCGGGCGGTTATCAGGAAGGCGAAAGCGCAAATGGAATTGCGACTGGCTAAGGATGTGAAGGATAACAAGAAAGGTTTCTACAGGCATGTTAACAAGAAGGTGGTGATCAGAGAGGGTGTGCGGTCCCTACTGGATGAAGGAGGTAACCTAGTGACAGATAATGTGGGGAAGGCTGAAGTACTCAATGCTGTCTTTGCCTCTGTATTGACGGACAAGGTGGGCTCCTGGACCAATGCGTTAAGTGACGCAAGATGGGATGAAGATGGACAGCCCTTGGTGGGTAAAGAACAGGTTAGGAACTATTTAGAAAAGCTAAACGTACACAAATCCAGGGGTCCGGACTTAATGCATCCAAGGGTACTGAGGGAGTTAGCAAACGTCACTGAGGAGCCTTTGGCCATTATCTTTGAAAAGTCGTGGAGATCGGGAGAAATCCTGGATGATTGGAGGAAGGCAAATGTAGTGCCCATCTTCAAAAAAGGCAAGAAGGACGATCCAGGGAACTATAGGCCGGTCAGTCTTACCTTGGTTCCTGGAAAAATCATGGAAGGGATCCTTAAAGAATCCATTTTGAGGCACTTGGAAGAGAGGAAAGTGATTAGGAATAGTCAGCATGGATTCACAAAGGGAAAGTCGTGCCTGACCAATCTGATTAGCTTCTATGATGAGGTAACCGGCTCTGTGGACGTGGGAAAGTCAGTGGATGTGATATACCTTGACTTTAGCAAGGCTTTTGATACGGTCTCCCACAATATTCTTGCCAGCAAGTTAAGGGAATGTGGATTGGATAAATGGACGGTAAGATGGATAGAAAGATGGCTAGAAGGCCGGGCCCAGCGGGTAGTGATCAACGGCTCGATGTCAGGATGGTGGTCGGTTTCTAGCGGAGTGCCCCAAGGTTCGGTTCTAGGACCGGTTTTGTTCAATATCTTTATTAATGACCTGGATGAGGGGATGGATTGCACCCTCAGCAAGTTTGCGGATGACACTAAGCTAGGGGGAGAGGTAGATATGCTTGAGGGCAGAGATAGGGTCCAGAGTGACTTAGACAAATTGGAGGATTGGGCCACAAGAAATCTGATGAAGTTCAACAAGGACAAGTGCAGAGTCCTGCACTTGGGATGGAAGAATCCCAAGCATTGTTACAAGCTGGGGACCATCCAGCTAAGTAGTAGTTCTGCAGAAAAGGACCTGGGGGTTACAGTGGATGAGAAGCTGGATATGAGTCAACAGTGTGCCCTTGTAGCCAAGAAGGCTAATGGCGTATTAGGTTGCATTAAGAGGAGCATTGCCAGCAGATCCAGAGATGTCATTATTCCCCTTTATTCGGCTCTGGTGAGGCCACATCTGGAGTAGTGTGTCCAGTTCTGGGCCCCCCCACTACAAAAAGGATGTGGACGCATTGGAGAGAGTCCAACGGAGGACGACCAAAATGATTAGGGGGCTGGAGCACATGACCTATGAGGAGAGACTGAGGGATTTGGATTTGTTTAGTCTGCAGAAGAGTGAGGGGGGATTTGATAGCAGCCTTCAACTTCCTGAAGGGAGGTTTCAAAGAGGCTGGAGAAAGGCTGTTCTCAGTAGTGACAGATGGCAGAACAAGGAGCAATGGTCTCAAGTTGTGGTGGGAGAGGTCCAGGTTGGATATTAGGAAAACTATTTCACTCGGAGGGTAGTGAAGCACTGGAATGGGTTACCTAGGGAAGTAGTGGAGTCTCCATCCCTAGAGGTGTTTAAGTCTCGGCTTGACAAAGCCCTGGCCGGGTTGATTTAGTTGGGATTGGTGCTGTCTAGAGCAGGGGGCTGGACTTGATGACCTTCTGAGGTCTCTTCCAGCTCTATGATTCTATCATCCTGCCGCATGGCCCTGCTCCCTCTTCTTTCACTGCCTTTGTCTCTGCACTGTCTGGCGCCTTCCCTTCCGCATTCCGCTCTGCTGGCTCCGCCACCCGCACAATTGCCTTGGGCGGCCACAGGCAGGTCGGATAATCGAGACTCTACTGTACTATTAAATATGAGCTAGTCTATGCATTACATATATTATAAATATACATTCCATCCAAAAAAAGTCTTACCTCTATAAATTTGTTTAAGGTTGCATTGGTTGGATTGTGTGTGATAAGAAATCTCATGTTCTTGTAGGTGATTTCCACAGGAGCTGGGCGGTTCATTCGTGCCATATTAATTTAGTTAAAAAACCATGCAACAAGATCGTGAAAGGATTAAAAAATTCTAATACAGAAATAATGTAGTGAAACTGAAGTCTACTTCACTATACTCCACTTGAAAAATTTCAGTGCTGGCAAGTATGAAAGTGGGAGCAATGGGAAATGAAATGAACCTCCTAACAAGAAGCAGCAATTCTTCAATCCAGTAATACTGAGGCTAGAAGGCAGTGCGCTGAGGTTTACCCCATCCAGGTCTCAACTCCTTGTCAAATGCTCTGCCAATTTCTATTCAACACTTCTTATTCTGGTTAAAATCACTCTTAGGGGGGCTTCTTGGTGGAGTAGTAATGAATTTCTACAGTTCACTTGTCTGCATAGAGGTCGTGCTGTGCCTGGCAGTAGTCTCCACTGCCCTTCAGAAACTCCATAAATGTGTGACCAAGAACACCACAGAACTGCTGTAAAGAGGCAAAGGAGGAAAAAAAAAAAAAAACAAAAACAAAAACACACACGTTACTTGAAGACACTTTCTATGAATGAAAAAAATAAAAGTACCTTAGTCTCACCAGGAATATTTTATAGTCTTGTACAACTAAAACGTCCTCAATGAAATTAATTGAGGTTTTTTTTAAACCTAAGTACCACAGTAATGCAAATGAGTAGTGTTTGGAATTCAGAATTATATTTGGCAAGATCAGGGTAAAACAGACTCGGAAGTAACCTTGAAATGTCATCTACTCCCATCCCCTGAACTCAGTACAGGGCAAATACCACTAGTCTGAAGAAGTGGATTATGCCCAGAAAAGGTCACGATACCATCTATCTGGTTTGTTAGTCTCTAAAGTGCGGCAAGACTATTCATTGTTTAAGATTTTTACAGAATTTCTGAGTTAGACAACATACTAACATTTTAAAAGAACTTTTCAATTTATGGCTCACAGAACTTTTATTCAACAATTGTATTTCTACAAAAAGGCTACATTTAAAAGCACCCAGAAGAATCTGAAGAAATTCTTGTCGTGACTTCCAAGTTTATAATTTCAATATCTGCTATCTGATTTTCACTGGAGATTAATAAATCTGAAGTTATATTAACTTTGGTGCACAATATTTGCTAAATATGCACACATTCTCCTGTTTACAGAGAATGCCCAACTCCCCAAATGGAATTCACATCTTTTCAAGAAGGCAAAGCTAGATGACTTACTACTATAATATATGTGCTTTGAGTGCAAGCATAACTAATTCCCATTTAGTAGAGCTACTGTGAAACAGTACCTGTTCCATACCATATTTCAAGTGGAAGTTTTGAATTTAAGTATGCAAGAAGAAACATGACCAACTGTTTCCAAAAATATGGTATTTTAAAAAAAGATAGGAAGAGTAGCCTTCATTAGACAGCTTTAATGTTGCAAGATGAACAGATGTACTTCAACACTGAATATGGAAGTCAGCTACATGGGGAGTCCACTGACAAGAGGTCTAAAACTGAAACAAGGACTTCATGTTAGAACTGATGTTCTGTGTCAGTTTCGGGGATTTATATCTGCATTAGCCATCATTAAACAAAAGCCACTCTTTTTATTAGTTATAAACAATGTACAACAGGGTCTGTTGCTTTATTTCTGGCTCCAGTAGCATTATTCCTGGCCACTACACTTTCTTTATGCTTAAGTCAGTGGCTCAAATGTTTTGGCCTGCAGCCCAACCCACTCAATGCAGACCTTTCCATGGACCATGAGCCAATCACCTATGATGACAAAATGGGTGCAAGATGGGGTATGGGTCTGGCTGGGAGATAGGGTGCAGGAGCAGGGGGAGGGAGGGGGCAAAGGTCTGGGCAGGAGGTGGGGTGCAGGGTCTTGTCAGGAGGGGAAGTGCACAAAGGCGATGGGAGTGTGGGGCCTGGGCATGAGGAGAATTGAGGGCAGAAGGTGGTGATGGTGGGGGACTATCCTGGCTCTGTGCATTCCACGACTCCTAGGCACTGTTCCCTGCTGCTTCCATTAGCTGTGATTCCAGCCAGCAGGAAAACCTCCAGGTTAGCGAATTTCTGTGCTGAGGTTCCCCTAGTTGGGTGGGGGAAAAATGACACAGCAGCACATAGAGCCGCTTCCTTCCCCCACAAGCCAGACCTGGCCCGCAAGTTTTCCCTCCCTACAGTGGGAAGCCAGTACTGGGGTGTGTGGTGGGGGGGGGGGGGGGGGGGGGGGGGGGAGGGAGGGAGGGGTCCGGGCTGGAGTACCAGCACAGGCTCCCCACTGCAGGGGGGAGAGTGTGAGACCCAGGTCCATGGCCCACCTGCAAGACCACCACAGACCGAACCACACTGACAACCACTGTTCTAAGTTAATACATCCTATGGTACACTCCATTGTTTGGCAACAGAAAGTTGTAAGGATTAGGGATGTCATTTACCACCATTTAAGGTTAACCAGCAGGGGCTGGAGCAGCTTCTCACCTGCCACAGGCAGGTGGATGCTCCACAGGCAGGGATTATTCCAGCCTGGCCAGTGCAGCCCATGTCTGAGGTGAAGGGTGGGGGTGCTCCAGCCAGGCTGGAGTACCCTCCCCCCGCCTGCCCTTTTATTGGTTAACCAATTAAAACAGGATTTTACATTCCTAGTAAGGATACCATTAATACTGCTTTGGAACAAATGAGCATACATGCACGAGCAGAGATACTTGAAAGATGTAGAAGTGTCATCTCAAAAGAACACTTCAGTTATTTCATGCTTATTTTATTGTCAAGTCTTATATTGCAGGGATCCGCTTTGCGCCCAAACTACAATATTAACACCACACATAATGCTTTGCAGTTCTCAGTCTACCTATTTATAAAAGGGAAAAGGAAGAATGGAAGGGATGTGCGTGTGTCAAAGTTAAGCTAAAAAAAAAAAATTTTTTGTAGAGGTAGTCACCTACCACCAGATAATTGTGTCTAGAAGATGGTTCCAAGAAGGGCTTTCCACCAACAACATCTAGAAACAGTGTCAGGATTTCTTCTAGAGGCATCTCAATTGCTGGGCATATAGCAGATCCACAGATTTAAATTAAAAAAAAAAAAAAAAAAAAAAAAAAAAAAAAAAATCTAACCCCCATATCCTTCCAGCTACACATCAATCAGATTAAGTATAGACAACATGAATAAAGTTCCATCCTATTCACTGGAATATAGGTGCTTTGTTTCTTCACCCTATCCAAAAATCTCCTTGGCTTAAAAGAGGTGGCTTATTTAAAAAAAATAAAAAAAGAAGAGAAAAAAACAATTGAGATATAGCCACAGAGAAACAACCCACCCATCCTGCAGGTAATTAAGCATTAGCTATCTTTCTACAAGACCACTACTTGCTCATGGCCTTCCCAAATAAGCAGCATGAACACCAATATGATTAGGAATTTAATGGTTGTAAACTAGATACTGAATATCAAAAGGGTCTCATCAATATAAGTTCCGGTTGGCACACTTAGCAGAACAAAAAAATTTACTTTTGAAATATAGCTGTGATTGAGTATAAACTCAATAGCTATGAACTCAGAATTTAATGAAAGCTTGTGTACTGCAGAAATTGATGGTGTAAGTTAGCAGTTCTCAAACTGTGGCTGGGGGCTTGTGAACATGTTTTAATGAGAGCACCAGGTCTGGTGTTAGATTACTGGGATTCGGGGCTGAAGTGCAAACCCCACCACCTGCTGCCCAAACCATAATGAAGCTCAGACTTCCCCTCCACTCCTGACAACAAAAATTACTGCACAATCCCAGAAGAGAGTCCTGGTTCTATGAAGTCTTAGAATCCCTGATGTAATTCATACTGTCTACAGTCAGACAGACATTCTGTGGTTTAAACTGAACCTTGTCTTCAGTGATTATACACACACCAGCGTCTTACATGAGTTTTCAGTTAAACACTAACTTGATACCACTTTGTTGGGGCAAGGTTAAATCTATATCACACGTTCCTGGTGGGCCAACAGAAAGCATCCAGGGTACATCTTCACTTGCTCCCTAGTTCGAGCTAGGGATGCAAATGTAGGCGACCGAAATTGCAAATGAAGCGGGGATTTAAATATCCCGCGCTTCATTAGCATGATCTCGCCCGCGCGTTATTCCGCTCAACAGCTGATTCGAACCAGGAAGTGCGTGCCGGGACGCGTTTAGTTCGAACCAAATCCCTTGGTTCGAACTAACGCGTCCCGGCACGCACTTCCTGGTTCGAATCAGCTGTTGAGCGGAATAACGCGCGGGCGAGATCATGCTAATGAAGCGCGGGATATTTAAATCCCCGCTTCATTTGCAATTTCGGTCGCCTACATTTGCATCCCTAGCTCGAACTAGGGAGCAAGTGAAGACGTACCCCCAGTGCTCCCACCCCCAGTAACACAATCCTTAAACATGGCTACTTTTAATACTCTCTGGCTATGTCTACATTGGCCAGTCTTCTCAAGAACATATGCAAATGAGGTGTGATGAATATTGCCATGCCTCATTTGCATACTTAATGAGCCGCCATTTTTGCGCAAGGGGCTTTTGTTCAAGAAGGAGCAGTATACACTGCTCCCTCTTGCGTAAGACCTGTTCTGCCTGATGTGCAAGAGCCGTTCTGCCGCTTATCAGGCAGAACGGGTCTTACGCAAGAGGGAGCAGTGTATACTGCTCCTTCTTGCACAAAAGCCCCTTGCGCAAAAATGGCGGCTCATTAAGTATGCAAATGAGGCATGGCAATATTCATCACCACACCTCATTTGCATATGTTCTTGAGCAAGACTGGCTAGTGTAGACAGCGCCTCTGGCTTCTACTGCAGCTCTTCTGAGAGGTGGAGCCAGACAGGCTGTGTTCTCCTGGCTGGAGTGGAACAAGCCAATTACATCAAAGGAACAAGTGAACCTAATGCTGATACAAATGTTATCTTCTCATTGCTGCTAGCTAGAGCTCAATATGGAAACCAACTCCTTTAAATGGCACTGTACTACCATATTTTAGCATTAGATGGGTTCCAATTGTCTTCTAAGTGGACATCAAAAACATTCTAGAACCACTTAATTTATAGAACCCTGCAAATCCATGGATATCTGCAGCTCATTTTTGAAATTTGCATATATCGGCAGGTACAGTGGAGTCGGAAGGATTATCCGACCTTCCGGTTTATCCAACATAGCCATTCGATGTCCTATTTATGCGTCCATGCGTCGCATACTGCTGTGGCCACAGCTTCGTTTGTTCCTTTGCGCGTGATTTATCTTTGTGCTGTGATTGTGTTTCATTTTTCCAAATGCATTTTCCCCTTAGTGTAATAAAATTTTATTGTTTGAGGAACATGGCATGTGGAAAGAGAAAAAAAGTGGTTCTTCCCATCGAACAAAAACTTGAAGCGTTAAAGAGAATAGACAAAGGCGAGTCCATGCTAAAAAATTGCATCTGAACTCAGTGTGGGGCGAGTTACAGTTGGTGACTGGAAGAGGAAAAGTAGTGAGTTAGAAGAGTGGTGCTGTGATCGACCCTCAGTTGCAGGACTGAAGGACAGAAAAACAATGAAAAAATGTGAATATGAAAAAAAGTGAGTGAAGCTTTGTTCTTATGGTTCACACAGCAAAGGGATAAGGGCATGCCTATCACAGGCCCGATTCTGCAAGAGAAAGCTCTGAGTTTCCAAAAGGAATTTAATGAAGGGGAACCTGATTTCACAGCTAGTGTAGGCTGGCTTGATCGCTGGAAAAAAAACAATACGGGTTAAGGCAGCTTAGTATATGTGGTGAAAAATTATCAGCAAATCAGGAAGGGTTTCAGAAATTTAAAGCAAATTTTCATTGTCTCATCGAAAATGAAGGATCATCATGTGATCAGATATATAACTGCGATGAGACAGGCTTAAACTATAAAAAGCTGCCTTCAAAAACTCTAGCTTCCCGGGCTGAAGCTTCAGCTCCTGGGTATAAACAAAGTAAAGAAAGAGTGACGATTCTACCAGTAGCATTACTACAGGCTAACCACAAACTAAGACTAACATTTATTGGAAAGGCAAAAAACCCACGAGCTTTCAAAAACATATCACCTAGTGCTCTACCAGTTTTGTACAAGAATCAGAGGAATACATGGATGGATTCAGCAATTTTCCAAGGCTTGTTTTTCAATTAATTTCTTCCTTCAGTTGAACAATTTTTGAATTCGATAAACCTACCAAGGAAAGCAATCCTTGTCATTGATAATGCACCATCTCATCCTCATGAGGATGAACTGCTCAGTGGGGACATTAGAGTGATTTTTCTTCCTCCTAATATCACCTCGTTGTGTCAGCCTATGGACCAGGGTGTGCTTGAAGCGTTAAAGAAAAAAATATCATCGTAAGCTTTTAACTACGCTCATTGAGGCGATAGCTTATCTAGCATACCATTTCCATCGTCTAAGGACAGTGAACATAAAAGATGTTATTTATTGGATCTCACAATCATGGGAAGAGATTGAACCGCAAACTCTGGCAAGATCGTGGAGAAAGTTACTTCTGAAAGACGAAAACACACAAGAAATGGTGCAAGAAAATTGTGATAACCTGCTACCTTTGTTACAACAAATTCCAGGCTGTGAGAAGGTGAATGATGATATACAGGAATGGATGGAGAAAGACGAGCAACAGGAACTGACTGACCGTGACATAATAGCTCTGGTGAATCGGGATGACAATGACAATTAAGATGATGAAGATGAAGATACAAATGACAATGACAAAACAGAATTAGTCATAGCGAAGGGGTCAGGCTCTCAAGGTGGCACTGGCTTACGTTGAACAACAAGGGGAGGCAACTGCTACCGAGGTTATGTTATTGAGACGCTGGCACGACCTCGCCGCAAGGAAGAGAAACAAAGTGGGGAAACAAACTTCAATCACTAATTTCTTTAAACAATAACTTTAGCGTTTTGCCATACCGCATACAGTACTAAATGTTCTGTACTCTATTATGTTAGTTATTCTGTTAGTATAGTATGTTACTTATTATTCTACAGAATAGCTAATAAACCTGATTTCATACCAGTTTCCATTTTATCTGACATTTTCATTAATCCGAGCACCCCTTGGTCCTGTTTATGTCGGATAATCAGGACTCTATTGTATCCACATTGGGAGATGTCAATGGAGATATCCACTGTTCATTTTTGCAGCTACAGGTGCAAATTTTGCATCCGTGCAGGGCTCTTAGTTTGTATTAGTCATTTGAGAACATGCATATTATCAACCCCCATTCTATACCTTAAATACTTCATAGTCTTAACACTTACCATACAGGATCTGCAGATATTTTGAACCGTAAGATTTTCTAAGTGTCACTGACTGCCATTTAAGTCACCTTCGGCTTTTGCAGTTGTCAGCAGCCAGTTTGTAAACCAAAGTAAGCTGCCATCCACCACATTAAACCTATTTGGTTCAATTTCACTAGCTCTGCATTTGGCCACAGCAGTCTTAAGTTGCACTGTGAATGCCAACCTGATACATCTAAAGCCCTATCTATCTGGTATGTTAAACAGCAGTTAAGTGGTTCATAATATGCAACACCTCTCAGGTTTCCAAAAATGTACCTAATTTGGTTGCTTAACCCATGGATGTATGAAACAAACTAATCTCCATTATTTAGCTAAACCACTCTTCTCTGGTGCTCCAAACTTGTCGATGCCATTTCTGTTTCCGGAATCCTCTATTACTGAGTTAGAAATGGAATGTTTTTAGGATGTTGAAACAACTAGCTTGTATTCCAATTGTGATTTAAAAAGCTGAAAAACAGCTTTCTAGATAATATATAAAATGATGATGGTTCCGATTACCAGATATGTGAACTAGTAATCACATGTATGACTGTGCCAATATATTTATCATTTTATGACTAGATATACCAAGCACAGATCAAAGCTCATGAGGAAAACGCACCACCGACATTCCTTTTAATGTCTAAGCAGTTTGATACTGTCCATATACCCATTGCTACTTGGTACTCTATCTTAGTGCCACAGCAACTTGTGTTATAGCAATTGTGGATGCTCTTTGAGGTGAGTATGGACACAAGATCAGAATCTTGTGAACAGCAGTGTCTGCTGGGGCTGCAACAGTGGCCTACATAACTTTGTACCCCTCTTCCTCAAGGGACAGAGGGCAGAGATCCTCAACTCCTTTATTAAACTCAGAATCTCTGATGCTGTTCCAGTCAGTCATCTTCATCTATCTGGAACATGAGACTAAAGAGCCTTGATAACTAAAAACGTGATTGTCGCACACCCTTCTGAACTACACATCAAGTACTGCTACTAAGTGAAGAACACAATGCTTGACAAAAATTAATGGTCACTACATGTAGCTGCTTTACACATTTTACAGTCAGAGAACACAGCTTGTGCTGTGAATTTGAAAGGAAAGGTTCAACAGCTGAGAGATATGCACTGCCTATCCATTCTGACATCTGGAGAAAGATGGCTTGACCTTTTAAAGAAAAAAGATGGAGATGAAGAGAGAAGACCATCATCTGAAAGTTTCTTTTCTATCATGGTAGTGCTGGTTGAACCATTCTAAACTGGGACTCTGATCCAGTGACATCCATAGCCAGACAAGAGCACAGATGCTGCCAGATCAGAGTGTCCCAGTGGAGGGCGCGGGGCCCCAAGTGCAGGGCCGTAAACGATCTTCCCTGGTCCAGCAAAATCCCTCATCGGGGACTAGTCAAGTCCCAAGTGTGGCAGACCAGGGACATCAAACCGGTATATAAAATACCCTGAAATATTCTAAGTTCAGTTTTTCTTCTCCTGGTGCAGAATGATGTTTAGGAGAAGTAAACAAGTAAACTAATGGACTGATACAAATGAATTTCCAAAAGCTCTTTTGGTATGAGACTTTAGCCTAAGTCTAAAATGACTGCCTCCATGAAACTGAGTGCTTGGTGAGGGATAGAGGAAACCAGAACAAGGAGTTTGCAAGCCACCAAAACTGATGCAATGGTCAAAGTCCTGAGGAATGTGGGCATAGACATGTTAGATAGTGTGCAATAGAATAGTCGTACAACTGCATCAAATTTTAGTGGTTACATGACTATTCAATAGTCCCCCAGGGGCGAGGCCAGTAGCCAGTATGTTTCTGGCCCCACTCCCACAGAGCCCCCTGCCACCCCATGTTGCTACCTCTCTATCAGGGTAGCAGTGCAGGTGGCAGGCAGGAGCTAGTCTGCGAAGCTGTTTAAAAGTCAGCTTCCTGTGCAGACCAGCTCCCTCCCTGGTGCCCCATACTGCTGGCCATGAGAGAAGCAGCAGTGTGGGGCGACAGCAGCCCTTGTCCATGGAGGGTCTAAGCTCCCCATGGACAAAGGCTGCTCCACACATGGGGAGGGGGTAGTATAAGGGGAGGTTGAAGCCCAGGCTTATCAGTTAATCATGTAGTCGCCTACATGTTGACACCCCTATTGTAGCGTATGGACTGCACTGAGTTATTTAAAAGGGGGATTCATAAAACATGTAAGAACATTAAGGTCACATGCAGAGGTTGGGGGGGTTTTGACTGGTAGGTAAGTACACAATCACATCAGACATCCAGATGTAAAAGATGGTGAAAAATAGTGAGTAAACAGATGAATGACAAAGCGATTACTGCAAGATATACATGGATGGAATTGACTGAAATGCAGAATAGTCAAGAATCTTAGGTACAGGAGCCTCCAATAGGTCAAGATCAAATTTGGTTATCAAAAGTAACCATCTTCTATTTCAAGGATCTCTTGCACCTATGAGCGATATTCAACCAACCAACATCCAGGGTGACGGATGCACTGACTTCAGGTATGGATGCAGCATCTGATCTTGGTATTTTGATATTATGTCTAAGCAATCCTAAAGTCAGATGAAATGCTTAATTGACCTCTGGAGAACTGTTCAAGAGTTGTTTGATGTGATTGTCTCTGAGCCTGCATAACACCCTGGGAATAAGAGGCATCACAGAGAAAGTACATGATTCCATGATATAATGAAGTCATCTTGCAACAAATCCAGGTTCATGCTTCCACAGAAACAAACATTCAGCATTTAGTACTGTACTGTCTTTTGTGGAGAACAGGCCAATCACAGATATCCCCTCCAATGGTGCAATGTCAGTTCTATGATGGCCTACAGTGACCATTCATGATTGGTGATGGACTGGCTGCTTAAGGAAGTCTGAGACTATTGCTGACCCAGGGAGAGTAGAGAACTATGTGGATTATCCCAGGATGATGACACTATGTCCATTGTTTGACAGTTCCTTGACACAGGGTTGATGAACAAATTCCTCTCTACTTGTTTATAGTGTTGTTCGTGCATAATAGAGATTAAGCAACTAGTTCACTATCTGATAAGCAAAAAGCTTCCTGCCCACCTTGCTGCCTCTATTAGAGGCAGTCAGCAAGGCAGAGGAGCAGAAGCAGGTGCTGAGGGGAGCCGGTTTAAAAGCCAGTTCCCCCAGCACTTGTTAGCTCTTAATATACTTGAAGAAAAAAAAAAAAAAAAAAAAAAAAAAAAAAAAAATCAGAAGTGCAGCAGTGGGGAGGAGAGAGACCAACATAAGCTGAGAGAGCTGATTCCTGGCTCACACTGGGTCCCCCTGCTGCACTCTTGCCTTTTTACATCAACCCAGTGTGAGCCAGGTATCAGCTGGCCCGGCTCATGCTGGGTCCCCCCTACTGCTGTGCTCCAGCCTTTTAAATGTATTAAGAGCCAGCTGGCCCTTAATACATTTAGAAGGCTAAAGTGCAGCAGGGGGACCCAGCACGAGCTGGGAATCAGCTGCCTATTGGCTCTTAATACACTTAAAAGGCAGAGCTGCGGCAGGGTTAACTCCTGGAGCCAGGAGCTAACCCCGCTGCAGCTCCCATACTTATCGACAGAAAAATCCATCTACTAGTCAATTAGTAGATTAAACTAAAATTTAACATCCCTAGTGTATAGTCATTTAAACAATAAGCCTGGGTGTATTGATTAATCCAAATGACCACATGCACCAGCCCTGCTTGCTGCCTCTGTATCAGAAGCAGCAAGAAGGGGGAGAAGGGGTGGGAGCCAATGCCTATAGGGAGCCAGCTTTTAAGCTGGCTCCCCATGCGTGCCACTTCCTGTAGAGGCACCTGCTTCTTCTTCCCCCCTGCTGCCTCCCATAGAGGCAGCAGCACAGAGGGCAGGCAGAAGCCAGTACATACGGGAAGCTGGTTTTCAAGATGGCTCCCCACACACATCTTTATCAGAGGCAGCAGCGTGGGGTCAGGCAGGTGCCGATACATGTGGGGAGTCAGCTTTCAAGCCTACCTCCCCCCGCACCATTGCCTTTCTATCAGCAGCAGCGTTGGGGGAACTAGGTGGGATGCCAGTGCTGGGGGAACTAGGTGGGATGCCAGAGCAGCCTCAGTCTGGGGGGAGCTTGCGAAGGGAAAGCATTTTAGTAACCATTAAAAAAAATTGTTGAGGCTACATGATTACTAAAATAACCAATATTTAACATCCTTATTTGTTTATGCAATATATTGCAAACGTGATTTCTAAGATCTGGCCTGCTGAATTTTGTAATAATCTGTAATGGCATGCAGGGTGACTAGATGGTTTGTAATTCCAGGCATATATGACACTAAGCTGGGTGATGGAAGCAAGAGGAGAGATAGGAGGGTAGAAATAGGGTCTATAGTGACCTAGAAAAATTGGATGATTGGGCCAAAAGAAATGCGATGAGCTTCAACAAGAACAAGTGCAGAGTCCTACACTTAGGATGGGAAAATTCCATGTCCTGCTACAGGGTATGTCTACACTTGCACCCTAGTTTGAACTAGGGATGCAAATGTAGGCATTCGAAATAGTAAATGAAGAGGGGATTTAAATATCCTGCGCTTCATTAGCATAATCTCGTCCGTGTGCTGTTTCGGAACCCAGCTGATTCGAAAGTGAAAGTGCACTCTGGGCCACATTAGTTTGAATCAAACCCCTTGGTTCGAACTAACACGGCCCGGAGTGCACTTTCACTTTCAAATCAGCTGGGTTCCAAAACAGCATGGGGCCAACATTATGCTAATGAAGCGCGGGATATTTAAATCCCCGCTTCATTTACTATTTCAAATGCTGACATTTGCATCCCTAGTTCAAACTAGGGTGCAAGTGTAGACATACCCATAGACTAGGGACCGACTGTCTAGGCAGCATTTGTGCAGAAAAGGGCCTGGGATTACAGTACACAAGAAGCTGGATATGACTCAACAAGAAGGCTAAAAGCGTATCAGGCTACATTAGGAGGAGAACTGCCAGCAGACTCAAGGGAAGTGATTATTCCCTTCTAGTCAGCACTGGAGAGGACACATCTTGAGTACTGCGTCTAGCCTTGGGCTCGCCGCTACAGAAAAAACGTGGACAAATTGGAGGGAGTCCAGAGGAAGGCAACAAAAACGATTAGGGGGCTAGAGCACAAGACTCATGAGGAATGGCTGAGGGGACAGGGCTTACTGAGTCTTCGGACAAGAAAAATGAGGGGGGATCTGATAGCAGCCTTTAACTACCTGAAAGTGGGGGAGGGATTCCAAAGAGGATGGAGCCAGCCAGTGAATTCCCTCTAAGATTTTCCAGAGTGAGTTTTGGCTTGTGCACTAATACTGAGGTCATATGAGCTGGTCTGGATGTGTGCCACCATGTCACCCAATTTATCAACACACACATTCCTAGCCGCTGGAGCAACCACCCGACTCCCGCGCCACGTGGCAGGTCCCATTCCCGGCCCCAGCTGCCAGAACAGGACTCTGACCCCCCCCCCCAATCTCAGCAGATCCCTCACCAAGCTGTCTCAGTTGGCCCCGCCTGCCAGAACAGCTGCCTGTTGTACAAGTGTTGCTTTGCAGCTCTCCAGAGGAGGTAGGCAGGGGAAGAATTTTTTGTGTACAGCCACAGAGGCATGCACCTTAGGAGGAACTATGGAGCCAACGTAGTCTCAGTGATAAACAGATGGCAGAAAAAGAAACAATGATCTCAAGTTGTGGCGGAGGAGGCTTACGTTGGATATTAGGAAAAATAAGTTTCCCTAGGAGGGTGGAATGGGTTGTCTAGGGATGTAGTGGAATCTCCATCCTTAAGAGGTTTTTAAGGACAGATTTCACATATACATGTTAAAGTAAGTTATTCCTCCATGCCCACACTCAGGATATTCTAAATTAACTGAAGCTGTGAATTTTAAGTGGATTAAATAAACCCCATTTAATTTCTGTGGATTCTCTTACGCAGAATTATAGCAGCCTTAATTCCATTTCCCCTAATTCATTTCCAAAGCAAATTAAAGCCATGCTAGTACTGAGTAAGTATCCACACTGATGTTTAATATGATTTAACTAATCCACCTAAAATTCAAACCTTCAGTTAATCTAGACTAACTTTCCTGAGTGTTGCCCTGTGAGGTCAAGCCTCAATTCTCAACTACTCCTCCTCCTCTTTAGTTATCCAGTGCTTCCTGTCTGCTTTTCCAACTGAATAATTATTCAGGACAAGGACTCTTTTTTGGCTCAGTAGACTATCATCTAAGCATATTGCTGGTAGTTAAACGGCAAGCCACTAACATCCTGGTAGCTTAATTAAGCATTTTCCATCCTTTAAAATGAAAATTAATGAACTGTAAATCTTTGTAATAGCAATATTCTGTTTCTAAACAGAATAAAAAGTACTAGATAAATTCATGGAGGTTAGGTCCATCAATGACTATTAGCCAGTATGGGCAGGAATGGTGTCCCTAGTCTCTGTCTGTCAGAGGCTGGAAATGGATGATTCCCTGTTCTGTTCACTCTCTCTGGGGCATCTGGCATTGGCCACTATCAGAAGACAGGATACTGGGCTAGATGAATCTTTGGTCTGACCCAGTATGGCCATTCTTATGTTCTCAAGATTTAAAAAAAACAGTATTTGGTAGGCAAAAATTCTGTTCTCATTACTGTTAAAATAATAGATCTACACTACACAGACAGGTTGCAGATATGTCATTAAATCAACTAAAATGTGTATTGCTGATATAACAGGATAATCTGTTGCTCTAATTTAGAATTCAGTAAGAACCAGAAAACCCGCCAAAACATTTCCAATATTCAAAGCAGTGCACTATTTTGTGAAGAACCTGTAGCTGAGTCTCATTTGGAAGAGATAAAGATTACAGTTAGTTGTTTTTTTGAGAGTCAGAATATGAGTTCAGCACTCCCTACACGCCTCCATCTATGGAAAGGATGTGAACAGGTAACTGGTTACTCAGTAAGCACCACCCTTACTGGGTGGTGCTTATGGGGTACTAGTTAACTGATACCTGGGAGCAGCCAGCCCCCCATGGACGGAGGGCTGATCCAGCTCCATGGGGGTGGGGAGCTGTCCCTCCCTGCCGCACACAGAGGGACCTGGAGCAGAAACCAGCCACCCCTTCCCTCCCTGATTAACTGGGATTTTACATCTCTACTTGACAGCAGATCTATTGACATCAAAGTGTGACAGCACAGAAGCTAAGGAGAAAAGAGCTTTTGTTTAACAACTAAAGCTATTTAGTGTTTTATTGATACATCAGTATCTCTCACTGAGAAGATATGCTCTCCTCTGGACTGCTGCTATTTCTGTCCTTGGTTTCTCCAACTTTTACATGCTCTATTTTCTTCTCTCTCAATCCTTTTGCCATTCCATCTGCTAAAGGAATCAGTGATGGATTATTTGATGTTGGGCTTCTTAGCTGACAGCCCTATGAGATTAGTAGATGAAACAGGTGGAATTCAGACTGCTGAGTCATTGTTTCAGACAGTCTGCAGCATCAAGTAGACTAACACTGAAAGCCTCCCTCTGGGGCCCTGAGAGCTAGAAAACACTTCAATAAATAAATTCAAAATGCTAATGTCGCAGGTTGTATACTTGACTACTTTTGTTCGTAAAAAATAAAGCTGCTTCACGATATCAATTAAAATATGAGCAGCGTGCACAAAGTTTCGCTTTGACTTTCAAATACTGTGTTAGATTGGATGAGACCCAGAACATTTTTGCCCTCCTCTAAGCCCTCCCTTTCACATGCTTTCCCTCTTAACTAGGGGATCATACTTATTGTGTCATCAAAAGTCTTACTTCATTAATTTATACTCGTGAAGTAGTCAGTATTTACTCTACTGTACTGATACGGAACTGGAAGCAGAAAGGCTAGGTTTTCCCTCACAGTAAAGACAGACAAGGCTCCCGATAGTGTACCAATCTCGTGATTTACAAACAACACAACCCTCTTAAGAGGCACCAGATACATTCACTGAGATGGTCTGATATAGTTGTACCAGGTACACATTCAACAAATCGGATATTTCGAGTCTGCCAAGAAGCAACTGGAAGTTGGCAATATATTAATACAGGTATTTTTATGAATACAGGTTTTAGAACAAGGCTCTCAAAGCAAAAGAATACAAAGGGTTTCCAAAAATCCTGGCAGAAGTAGCTTAGCTAAACACCACAACAGAGAAACAGGCCTCATATTCCTTGCACAAAGGAGTGCTGCTGCACGAGGTACCACTGGCTCTGGTTTCCCAGCCTGACGGAGCTATGTCCCTAACAAAGAAACTCGGCAGCTGAGAGCAGGGCTTTCCATGGGCCTGACAGTAAGCTGCACACAGCCGCGACTGACCCCGCGCCACCGCTCAATCGTGACTTTCCAACGCGGCACCCCCTCCCGCGTGTAGTGAGTCACTTTCCAACCCCTGGCTCCCTGCGACACCGCCCGCCAGGCGGACACCCACGCACCGTCCTCGGACAAGCCTCGGCTTGTCTCAGCCCGGGTCAGTGTGAAATCCAGGCCATTCACCCCGCCCTGGCACGGGCCCCCGCTCCCGCCACGTTAGCCCGCACCTACACCCGGCGCGCCCGGCCATGGCGGGAAGGGCACCGCGGCGGCTCAAGTGCGCAAGCTGGAAGGCTCCGCACGAGGCCGCTGGCCGGGTGTCCAGGGAACTGGCCGATCGCCGGACCTGAGCCACGCCTCAGGCTCCTGACACGAAGCCATTTTGTCACCCAGAGCCGCCCCGCGGGGCTCGGCCGCCTCGCAGGGCTGCGGGGCGTTGGGCTCGGTCGTTAAGGACACGGAGGGAGAGCAGCGGCTGGACAGACACCGAGGGGAGGCGGGCGGGGCCCGCTGCAGCCCAGCTCACAAAGCGGCTTTGTGTCCAGCCGCCTCCTAGCCCGGGGAGGGAGCCGCGGCAGACCCAGGACTCCACCACCCCTCTTCTCTGCTGCCACGCCAACCCCGCCCGCTGCTTCCCGCCAGGGAGGAGCCGCCGCACGGCGCGAAAGGACTCAAGGAGCCGCTCGGAGCCGGCAGAACAAAGAGCCAACATGGAGGAACCGCGAGGGGGCGAAGCGCCGGCAGCCCGGAGACAAGAGCCGGGCACACGCGGCGCACGGGAGAAGGCGGCAAGGGCGGCGGGGCCGGTACTCACAGGAATATGGTTACTCATTGAAGACTGTAGCCTGATCATACAGCCGGGGTGAGGGCGCCACCGCCGGGGGCAGGAGAAGCAGAACCAGGAGGCGCTGGAGGCCGCGGAGCTGGCGGAGGGGGTGCGGCGGCGGAGCGGCGCTGGACCATACAGCTGCGGCGGCGGCGGCAGCAAGCGGGCAGCTTTGGAGAGTGCGGTGCCAACGCGGACCAAGCGGCACAGAAGGGGAGGGGCCCGCCAGCGCCGCCTTCCTCCCGCACAGGCGTGCGTCGCACGACACACACACCGCTCCGTGACGGGCGCCGCGCCTCACCAATCAGAGCTGTCGCTGGACCGTCAGAGGCGGGCCCGGCACCGCCATGGGGCGGGGCCTCCCGGTGGGCGGGGGAGAGGAGAGGGTATTGAAAGGCGGAGGTAGCCGGTGAGAACCGGTTAGTGAATGAGCGAGAGGTGGCCGGGTTGCGTAGCGCCACGCAAGGGAGAGGCGGAGGGCCTCGGAGGATCGGGAGCGCGGAGCCCAGAGCCCAGGAACTGCCTCACAGGGTCAGAGGAGAGCTGGTCCCTGCAGTGTCTTGTGCCTCCCGCTGATGGCCGCACGGGCACCAGCTGCTCCAGGGATCGGGGGAAAGTGCTATGCAGCCTCCTTACTGGCCTAATCCGCCCATCGTGGGGGGCGCCGCTTCACCCACATTCCTTAGTGGTGGTCTTTTAGTGCCCGTCTACGGGTAGCCGCGGCCCTGCCCCGCCCCAGCCTGTCTAACGTACCTGTGGTGGAGGCCGAGGGTGATTTGGAGCTGACTCGGAGGCAGTTCAAGCAAGGGTCAGTGAAGGGCCGGGAGGGAGATGGCCGGGGGCTGGGTGACAGAAAGGTCATTGTACTTTGGTGCCTTTTAAACAACAAAGCGGTGATTACGGTCCCTGCGCCGCCCACTGGGAGCCGGAGTCCTGATTTTTGAATAAACTTGTGCGGATAAAGTGTGTGAATCATCACAAATCTGCAAGTATGAGGAGACTAGCCTGCATTTCTATAGCGCCTTTACTCCAGAAGGAACCCCACAAAACTGCTAATGAGCTAATACACTGTACAAAGAGATGCCTTCGTGCAACACTGAACAGTAGCCATCTCTCCCATGAATTTGGGAAATGCCTTTAGAAGAGACAAGTGGTAGGGTAATATCTTTTAAGTAGACCAATTCTGATGTCTTTGAATCATGTTACTGATAGAGGAATGTATAGCACAATCCCTAGCTAACAAGCAGAAAAAACACCTTAACATACTTCTGTGTGTGTCAGCTCCATCTTTATACATAATTTCCTATTTTAGCTTCATGGCTGTTCATTTGAGCTTCTCATACTGTTCCAGATTAAACTAGTTCTGCCCTCCCTCATCTGTAAGGTGAAGGTGTGACATACATAGATTAGTTTCCAGCATGTACAAGGCTTCAATTTAGACTAAGTAACGAGACTTCAGATTTTTTATTTAAACACAGAATTTTCACTGCATTATCCAGGGACAACTCAGTTGTTTTGCACCGGTTCCCTATGTTGCACTATCACCTGTGAATCTCCACCATTGAGAGCATTAGTATATAGAGAAGACTGGTTAAACAATGTGATGGTTAAAAGGACAGTGAATGGCCACCTTTGCTGTTGCCACTTCATTGGTGGTAGTTAACAGTGGGAAATTGGGAGGGGGAGGTTGAAATAGACACAATACTCTATATCATGGGTTCCCAAACTGGGCGTGAAGAAATTCCAGGGGGGGGGGCACAAGGCAACCCAGCCTCCCCCCCATCAAGTTTTGCTGCCCTGTTCAGTTCCTTTTTTCCTTTTTTTTGCTCAACAACTTTTGCTGCTATTTGGAGGGGCATGAGGGTTTTTCAAAAATCAAAAAGGGGGGCATGATGCCAAAAAGTTTGGGAACCACTGCTCTATATCTTCAGTAAAAGTCTGAAGAATTCAGGATAGATTCCTGAGAAGGATTAAACAGGCTCTTTACCTGCTTTAACCTATGCTGTTTTTCATGTAACAATACAGGCTTTTGTTTACTGTTTTCATTTTACATTAGACTGATCAGGATTTTATGGATCAAGTTACTTTCTAACTTAGTATGTTGCAGCACAGTTATGGTATTTTGTAGCTTATGCTATAGGTAAGGATCACTTTTTAAAATCACTAATTTCCAAGATAGGAAGGGGTTAACCCAGATAAATATTTATTGTTGGAACTTCTATTGTTTATTATTTTAGTGCTGAGAGTCCCAGTCATGGACTAGGACCCTAGAGACTTTACAAACATAAAACAAAAAAAGAACCCCTAGACTTAAGCCTTTGGGAAATGAGCTATTTTTAATGTGATGAGTTTATTTCTTTAGTTTTATTGTATGTCTATAGATATTTAGAAAGATAACACCTAGATAATGGCATACATATTTGCAGGTGGACCTTTAGGTATGGCTAAATCTTGGTTATTCATTTTCATAGTAGTTCTTCATTTTCCTTACAGCTCATTGCAAATTTCCTCATTGCAAATCACTCATATATTTAGGTTTGTCAGTGTTGGAAGAGAAAACCACATAGCTTTCTTACAATACTATTGACACTATGATCCAGTCCTGGACTCTTATCCACAAATATAAACAATCTAACTTTTTTTTCTACTCTTTCCCTTGTTGCCCATACAGTATAGGTTGGAGAAGTACAGAATTTCATCAAGAAATAATATCAATCCATAAACTGATTTTTTAAAGAGCCATCATCATGTACCTTTCTCTACTTATCCCTGAACTAGTTATTACTATATCGAAAGTGTGTTAGTGTTAAAATGATAATGTATGTGATGAATAAACTTCATGAAAACTAATGAAAAATGTAACAAAACATGTAGATGGTATCATGAGCTTTCGTGGGCACATCCCACTTCTTCAGATGACCAGCTGAAGACTGGTTATCTGAAGAAGTGGGCTGTGCTCACGAAAGCTCATGATACCATCTACATGTCTTGTTAGTCTTTAAAGTGCTACCAGATTATATGTTGTTTTTTAAAGTTTATCCTGTACAGACTAACTCGGCTACCCCCAAAGCGGATGAAAAAATTGTTTACTATTGCATTACCTTTTACATTATGTATATTCTTATAGTTGAATTACCTGTCAAACATAATTGGAGCCGTATTCAGCAGTAGAAATTCACTGGCCCATGTGGGTGAAGGCATTGTTCAGATTGTCTTCTGAGAGCAGAAACTACACATATTGATTCAGAGGAATAATCCTTACCTCTGACTGGACGCTTACATGGAAGATGCCAAAAGTAAAGTGGAGATCCTCAGAAACTTCTGGGTTCCCTGAAAAATCTGTTGGGAATTTAAGGGACTACTACATCTCTGCTATCATTTTGGACTTACAAACTTTGAGTCATCTATTAATATCCTTTACCTGCTTTCACTTCTCAACAACTCTTCATTTATTTTCTTAGGTAATCTTTAGTTAGTTTATTAGAGAATTGGCTTCCAGTGTTGTTTTTGGTGTGAGATCCAGAATACCAAATTGCTCTGGAGTGACTGATCTTTTGGGATTAGGACTAATTTGCTATAGTGTGATTTTTGGTTTATATAGCTTTTTATCACAAAGTTCAGTTTGGGTGGCAGGATAGGTTTGGAGGGCTTACAGGGTCTGTTTGAGACTCCCTGGTAAAACCGGTATAGTCATCCAGAAGTTCACATTTGTTACTGGCTTGGTGAAATCTAATAATAGAATATACCATCACTGTGGAGTGTTGGTCCTTATTTTCCTGACAGTCTGCCCTGAGACAGGCACTCAGGCTACGTCTACACTATGAGGTTTTTTTGGCAGAAAATATGCTAATGAGGGACTCACTTGCGTGAGTCCCCATCTCATTTGCATATTTTCTGCCGATCTGTTTTTGCGCTGGGGGTTTTTGCACAAAAACAAGCAGTGTGGATGTTTCCTTTTTGCGCAACCCCCCCCCTTTTTTGCACTGTATATCCTTATAATTGAATTACCTGTCAAACATAATTGGAGCCTTGGAAATTAAAGGGAAGAAGAGTGCTAATGTCAAAACAAGGGTCGTTGTATTCAGCAGTAGAAATTCACTGGCCCATGTACGTGAAGGCATTGTTCAGATTGTGTTCTGAGAGCAAAAACTACAAATATTGATTCAAAGGAATAATGGAACTTGCGCAAAAAGGAAATGTCCACACTGCTTGTTTTTGCGTAAAAACCCCTAGCGCAAAAACAGATCGGCAGAAAATATGCAAATGAGATTGCGACTCACGCAAATGAGTCCCGCATTAGCATATATTCTGCCGAAAAAACTCGTAGTGTAGACATAGCCTCAGTTATGAACCACTTCAGACAGCATGACACCACTATTCCTATGTACACATTATACCACTATATTTCAGCATGTAGACGACTTTATTTATTGTAAGATTCCCATTCAAGATAGATTCCTTCTCAAGACTTAATCATTTTCCAATTATTTTTTGAGGACAGATTGATTTTTTTCTCACTCTGGAAGTGGAAGTCCAAAGCATGCATCTTACTTCATTATCAGAAATATATAATGGTCCTTATGGCATGAAGGAATGAGGTAGAAAATTGTAGGACATCCAAATTATTAACAGGAGCAAACTATTCTGAGGAAATTCACCTGTTTCTTTGTACCACATGGCTGCTTTTCCTTTCCATAATAACATGGAGTGAAATATAAATTGAACCTTTATAACGAGTAACCAACAGCAGTTGATATGAAAAAATTAGGATTTTTTTTACATAATGAAAACTTTCAGTTGACGATGGCAGTAACTTAATAGTATCACATGTCTATTGTAAAATAGATTATTTCCTCCATATGACCAGAGGCACTGGACCTCTTTTAGGTTAAACATTGTATAAAAGCATCTAAACACAGAGCTTTTATGATACTCTCAAGATATGTCTACATTGCAGACTTTTCCAGAAAAACGTCAATTTTTCTGGAAAAACTACACTTACATCTATCTACACTGCAATTGTATTCTTTCGACAGAAAGTTGAAAGAATGCAGGGATTTTTCTGGCAGTGGTAAACCTCTTTCTATGAGAAAGAAGCCTTTTTCCAAAAGAGCTCTTTCGAAAAAAGGCATGTGTGGACGGGAAAGAGGGGTTTTTTTTTTCAAAAGAAGAGGCCTCTAGGAAAAAGCACAAGTGCCCTGGCCACTCTGTCCACAGCCATCAGAACTTAAATGAAAGATAGCGTCCTCTTGAAGCCATCAGAGCTTCTTGCTATCTCCTCAGGAATTGTAGAGTTTAATCCTCTCTTCACAGCTATCAAACTTTGATCTAGTTCACAATAAGAAATTCAGAAAATCCAATATTATGTTCACAACTAAAACATGCAGGCTGACACAGCTCTCATTGACTTCATTAAGGACAGGATTTCATCTAGTTTCTCGTAGCCTGTTGTAGATTACTGACACACCAAAAGAATTTAACACAGGTTTCCTAGATGTGTACTAGAAACCCTCAGAATACAGAGAAGATTAATTTCAACTTCTTAGATACAAATAGTAAGAAAAGTTGCTCCACAGTCCTTTAGAGTAACAAAAACTAGTGACATAAGGGAGTAGGCACATATTTTTCATTCCAGAACACATCTAAGAACCATGCCACAAATCAAGATTCAATACTGTGAACAGGAGACTTACTGAAAATATCAGAAGTCTACACAAACTATAGTCTGAGAACAACTTGCTTTACAAACATTGACAGGAAAAAATTTGAAAGACACATCATATTGCTCAGTGGGCACAAAATCCGAACAAAGCCTAAAACTGTTTGCCATCAATGTTGACGCTACCATAAAGAAATCCATGAGCCATACAGTTTAGGAAGCTGCTTTTCAAAACTCTGTAGCAATTCAGCAAGTCCAGTCTTCAATAGAAACTTCCAGAACCAGTAACCTTTTGAACAGCACAAAAAGGTACAACAAAACACCTCCAGCTTTAACAAGCCACAGTAAATGGAAACTCAGAAATCACTATGTTCATAGTTATCAATAGTGCTTACATAACTTACACAAATATTGTTTTACTATTTTGTGTATTCACATGTTTAGAGAGCGACCTCACTTTCTACTTTAGATGTGTTATTAGTACCCTTCATTAATAAAATAGCCTATTTTTTATTTTAGCATTATTGATTTCAGATCACATCTTGGGGTCCTTATTTAGCTTCACTCAGTCCTGACTCAGGCAAATTCCCATAAAATAATATGGATTTATTTGCACATAAATGGGAATACTCCTGAATAATGACTGAGTAAAAACTGAGTAAGAATTTCAAGAGGTGGCTCTTAGGTTAAAAGATCATGGATAAAGTTTTCAAAAACTGCGTAAGCAACTTAAGAACCTAACCCGTATTTTTAAAAGTGAGTTAGGTTTAGGGTTAGACACTTAAAATGGGATTTTTTTTTAAATCTACCCCAGGGAGATTTATAACATTTTTGAGCAAATCCTGCACTTCCTGCTGTTGATGCTGAAGGCCCATTAGGCATTGGGCAATGATTCAGTTTTGATGTATCTGGAAGGAGCCAGGATGTGCAGGGCCCACATATAGGGTGCAGACTCTGGTTCTGTTTCTGTCTACTAGATAATTAATTATGCTAGGTATAAATCAATTAAGGTGGTGAGATAAGGTGACGGGTCAGAGAATTATGGTACCATATGTTAGGATTGGTAAATGATTGATTAGGGTATAACTGAGCAGAACTCAAATTTTACTATATAAACTGAGGTCAAACAGGAAGTGGGGGGGAGGGAAATTAGGATGTAGTGGAATCTGGAATCATGTTTGCTAAGGAGGAGGGGGAATGGGAACAAGGTAGAGAGAATGGGGAACAGGGATATAGGTACGGCTCTGCGGCATTAGAGGATAAATGCTCTGCAGCAGCAGATCTAGGAACAAAACACTGGGGAACAGACTCTTCATCATAGATAAGCTCATCTGATGTGAAAGGCTTCAGAATCATGCTTGCTATAAATTAACCCTAGTAAACATAGTATTGTTTGCACTTCAGACTTCTGGTATTTTTACTCTCTGTCAGTGTAACAAGAACCAGGAGAGAGGGTAAAGAAAGAAAATAAACATGTACAGTATTGTACCAGTGGGGAAGGTATGCGCACCATCCTGTGCCTCTATTTCCCCACCCCTGCATCTTTACTCGATGGATACCACAGTTCGGCCCGCCCTCAGTCTTGCTTATTTAGTTCTCACTTCCCCATCGGGGAATCAGTCTTTCCTCCTCGGGGTTGTTGACGTGGCTTTGCTCCTGGGGGGGCGGGGAAGGAGGAGCTGGGCCCACCCTCACTCACGGACCCCAGCCCAGGGCCCTAAGGACGTGGACCAACTCTTGGTCCGCGTCTGGCTGACGGGGCTGCCTTCCGTAACACGTCAGCCCGCGGGCTTCTGTCAACGTCCTGGACTGCTTCCTCTCCCCTCACCTCGTTCCCCTTTCAGGCTCACTGCAACCGTCTCACTGCCACCCCGGTGACCCCTGCCTTCCCCTTCCAACTCTCTGGCGGGACTTCCCGTTGTAACACCTCCTCCCTCCCTTGCAAGTTCCCTGCCTGCTGCTCATTCCTTCAGCCCACGCTCCCTCTTCCCAGAGGTCCGCCCAGCCTGCCTTTTCACCCCCGGGAGGGCGGACACGCCCTTCCAGCGTCTGCCCCCGCACCCTGCCCCCTTCACTCCCGCTGGAACGGGGGCGTGGCGCCTCCCCATACATGGCCGGTGGGGGGAGTTCCTGAGTTCGGGGCCATTGCGCCCCGTCACTAGTGTATATTGGGGTCAGTTCTTCTTGAACTATAAAAACAAAATTAGCTGTGCTATTTAAAAATATGTGCTCCTCCAAATCTGCTGAATACTGGGAAGGTAGAGCATACCTATGGGAAAATCAGTAGTGGGGTCATGAAGTGGGGGAGGGGGAATGTGGCTACACGTGAAAAATAGTTTGTTTTGATACTGATACTTGTGTCTCCTCTACAAAGTACCCATGCAGCAGATAGGGAAAAGAGAATGTGACCAGGGACATTTTCCCATATGAATTCTTTCCAGCCTGTGCAGAAATAGGAATATAAAGTTAGTATTGCTTGAATCCAAAATCTATTCCACCATGTCCATCACTATTAATAAAGCCTCATATACCATGAGCATGGAAAAGAGAGGCTTGATTACTGCAATTCTCCAATGTAATTTTCATAGTGTATGTCTACACAGCAATGTTATTTCAGTATAACTGATGTTATTTCAAAATAACAAAGAGTGCGCCTACACAGCAAGCCATCATTTCGAAATAATGGCAAGCTGGAGGACTTCTTATTCTGACTCCTGTAACCCTCATTTCATAAGGAGTAAGGGAAGCTGAAGGAAGAGTGTTCCTTTCGGTGCTGTCTACATAGCAGGAAGTCGAAGAAAGAGTGTTCTTCCTTTGACTTCCTGCTGTGTAGACAGCACCAAAAGCCAAACTAAGCTATTTCAACTTCAGCTATGCAATTGACGTAGCTGAAGTTGCATAGCTTAATTTGACTTTTGCCCTACTGTGTAGACATGCTCATAGTTCTCACATTGCACCTCTCAAGTTTATTCATTATGAGACAGCTAAAATGATCTTCATTGTTTGCAATGTCACCTTCCCATCCGCTTAACTTTTGTACTGGCTTCTAACTCTTTCCACTTAATATTCGTACTCTTCATTGTCAGTTTCAAGGATCTGTGCAGCTTTATCTTGTCCTATATCTCCTCTTTCTCTTTTCTACTACCTCTTTTCTTCAGCCCTAATATTATCAACTTGCTCATTTCTTGGTTTTCTTTTCACACAAATGACTGTAACTTTACTCACATTATTCTTTATATCTACAATATTCTGCCAGATGCCATGTTCTAGACAACCTCAATCTTCAGATCATTTCTCAAGACTCACTTCTTTCAGCAGCAGAAGTTTGATGCCTAATTCATCCCAAAGTCCCAGTGATATTCAGAAGCTAGGCTTTCCCCACTTGCCTCTTCTGAGGGCCTAATTTGATAAAGATGTTCAGAGGCAGCCACAAAGCACGTTTACTAGATAAAGCCCTGCACTAGGAAAGACCAGCCACCAGAAGCAGTGGTGCCTTCCTTGCATTTGGTGATTAGTGTACTCACCCAGGATGTGGGAGTCCCTTGCTTCAAATTCCCACTCTGCCTGATGTAGAACAAGCACGTGAATCCTAGCTGAGTGTCCTATCCGGGCTCTCTCAATCTCTCCTGTTGAATTTGTTCAACATTGTATAAAATACTTGACTATACATCACATGTGGGACTTGAACTTGGGTTCTACACATTCTCGGTGAGTGCCTAACCACTGGGCAGACTACTGAATGAATGTCTCTTGGTTTTGTGCAATAAATATTCAAAGTGAAACACCATTAACAGGAGAAACAAAACCAGAAAAACAAAACCTATGCATACCATAGGTGCCCAGAATACTTGAGCACCTATGGTATGCATCAGGGAGGTGAAGACCTGGGTAAAATCTGTTGCTCTATGTCAGGAAGAGGAGTGATATAAACCCAGGTCTTCCAGGCTATGTCTACACTGTGCCACTATTTTGGGATACCAGAAGTATTCTGAAAGAGCATCTTTCTCTTCCCCCTCCCCTTCTCCTATTTATTCTAGTTTTCTTATCCTCTAGTCATAACTCCGGTCATCTGAAGAAGTGGGCTGTGCCCATGAAAGCTCATGATACCATCTACATGTTTTGTTAGTCTATAAAGTGCTACCAGACCATTTGCTTGCATTTTTTGAGTGCACCTGTTATTTCGAAATATAATGGGCTTGCTTTTCCAACATCCCTGTAAACCTCATTCCACAAGAGTTAAGGGACTTTTCGGAATAGCACTTTATTTTGAAATTTGGTGCTGTGTAGATAGCGCCAAATTTCAAAATAAGCTATTTCGAAATTGCCTTGAACTAAGCTATGCAATTTGCCTGCAAAATTTGCAGATCTGGCCCATTAAACATTTCTCCGTGTCCTGCCATGACTCCAAGCAATTGAGGAAAGTACTCCAGACAATGACGCTGCTACCATGGCAGCAGCCGGAGCCCTGGCCTTTTAAATTGCTGCATGAGCTCTGGTTGGTGTGGGCTCGACAGCACTTAAGGGCTGGCTGGGGGAGGTTAGCCCCCAGCCCTACTCCTTCCATCCAAGGCACCACCCCTTCCAGGGTTCTGGAGCTGGGAAAGCCCACCTTGCCCAGGGGCCCAGAAAATCTGTTGGCAGTCCCTCACAAGGTGGCTCCTTGAGCCACCCTGTTAGTTCTTTTGCACTGTTCATGGTAATGAAGTCTCAATGCAGGTACCCCAGCTTTCATTCCCATGGAGATGGGAGAGTTACTGTTTCACTTCCAGTGCCATTGTGCCATGCTTTGTGCCAGGGTGACTTTGGCAGTTCACCAAGTTTTGGGTAAATCTAAGGAGCAGAACACTGCCTGCATTTCAATGACTACAGAGCGAGAAAGCCAACCACTCTGGGATGTTTATTTGTATATAAGAGTATGTGTTTATGAGTTTGTGTGATATGTCAGTGTATATGTGACCCTGTAGTAGAGAGATTGTGCGTGTCCTTGTGTGACTAGTGTCTGTCCATGTGAGAGGGTATCTATGACACTTTGTGTGACTGTGTGTGTGTGTGTGTGTGTGTGTATATGACAGTGAGAGTCAGTGTGTCCAAAGAGAATGTATGTGAGTCTCTGAGTGTGTATGGCTCTGGATGGGAGAGTATGCATGTGTCTGGGTGTAAAAGTTTAGTGTTAGTGTTATTGTTGAAAATGTTACAAGTGTTCACAAAACAGTTTGTATAAAATATAAATTGCCTTCTAAGATAACCTTTGGATAATCGTGTAATTAGTTAAATGTTATTAAATATAATTACTTTATTGTGTGAAGAACACAATGGGACCTTGTGACAATAGATGGTGAGGTAATTTGAGACCAAGATGATAATATCATGGTCAACATTTTAAGTTACAGGACACAAATGTTAAAAAGGGACATATTTTCTTTCATGGTAACAACTGACCAATGATAATACAAACATAGCACTTAAAGCAAAAATTGGCACAACAATGCCTTTTTTCCATACATTATACCCACTCTGAAATGAAGCCCAATGAAACCTCTTTGCCCAATAGCTCCTGGCAGAAAACGAAGAACATTGAATTCTGTTGACACTAGAATTTTAGGTAAATGAAATGTTATTATCCAGTTTGCCAGCACACCGTGATTATATTTTTATCATAAACAAAAGTATGAGGAAAGTGCCATTGTTCCATTTATCATTACTAGTGGTTAGCACTTCACTTTTAAATCTTATCAGGAAGACAGCATTTCAGTACCATCTCTAATATCATGTTGGGAGACAGAGTCAGAACTGAGCCACAGAAAAAAGTCCTATCAGTAATTCTTCCTACGTTTTGGGCATATGTTCCTTTGAAACTAACCATCTGAGTACTAACCTACCTCATTTAGCTTGCGAGCTTCTGATGGGATCATGGCACAGTGATATGGTTGGAGATACATATATTCTCTCTTCAGATTAGGGTTGCCAACTTTCTAACAGCATAAAAACAAATACCTTTGTCCCACCCTTTCCCTGAAGCCCTGTCTTATCACTCCAGCCCTCTTCTCCTCCCTCACTTTCACCAGGCTGGGGCTGGAGGTTGATATGTGGAAGGGTGTGAGGGCTCCAGTTTGGGGTATAGGCTCCAAGGTGAGGCCAGGGATGAGGAGTTCGGAGTGCAGGAGGGGACTATGGGCTACAGTCAAGAGCTCTGGAATGCGGGAGAGGATATGTGTTCTGGGAGGGAGTATGCGAGTGGGAGGGAGCTCAGGGCTGGGAAAGAAGGTTGACACAGGGTACATCTACACTGCACAGTTATTTCGGAAGAAGAAGTTACTCACCTTGTGCAGTAACGATGGTTCTTCGAGATGTGTCCCCCCATGGGTGCTCCACTCTAGGTGTCAGACTTGTCCTGCACCACAGACCGGAGATTTATCAGCAGTGGTTCAGCCGGGCCATGCATGCACAGCAGGAGATGCGTGCCGCTCACTCCGACTCTGAGCGTGCGCAGTCTGGCTCCTGCCAGTTCCTCCTAAGCAGAGAATATCTGAAAAACAGAAAAAGAGACTCCGAAGAGGGGAGGAGGGCGGGACGTGGAGCACCCATGGGGACACACATCTCGAAGAGCCATCGTTACTGCACAAGGTGAGTAACTTCTTCTTCTTCAAGTGGTGTCTCCATGGGTGCTCCACTCTAGATGACTTCAGAGCAGTAGTCTGGTCTATGGAAGAGGGTATCAGAGTTATGACCTCTGTGCCATGGACAAGACTGCCGAGGCTACTGCAGAGTCATGAGTTGAAGTGTTGATAGCATAGTGCTTCATGAACGTGTAGACGGATGACCATGTAGCCGCTCTGCAGATGTCTGGTAAGGAGACTCCTTTGATAAAGGCTGTCGAAGTTGCCATTGCTCTAGTTGAATGTGCTCTCAGTGAAAAAGGGGGGTCTTATTTTGTAATGAGTAACAGCATGAGATGCAGGAGACAACAAACTTCGAAATGTGTTGTGATGAGAGGGGTTGGCCCATGGAGTGCTGGGCCGTGGATAGTAGCAAACATTGTGATTTGCGGAAAGCTCGTGTTCTATCCAAGTAGATCGCGAGGGCACGGCTAACATCCAGGGTGTGCAGTTGGGATTCCTGTGGAGACAAGTGCGGTTCAGGGTAAAAGGTTGGGAGTATGATGGGCTCATTAATGTTGAACTGAGAGTTCACCTTGGGAAGGAAGCTGGGGTGAGGACGCAGTATCCGCCCTTGGTTAGTGAAAAGTGTGTACGGTGGTGTGGCTGAGAGAGCAGCAAGCTCCCCCACTCTCCAGGCAGAGGTAATAGCCAGGAGGAAGATGACCTTCATGGTGAGTGTAGGCAGGTCAGATGTTGCCATTGGTTCGAAGTGGGGACGCATTAGGGCACGTAAGACTAGCTGTAAGTCCCACACATCTGTGGGTTCCCTGTGTGAGGGATATAAGTTTGCCAGCCCCTTAAAAAATCTTTTGGTCATTGGATGGGAGAATAGTGAGTAACCCTGTACTAGGGGTTGAAGAGCTGAGGTTGCTGCGAGGTGGACTTTGATCGAAGGAAGCGATAAACCTGATCTTTGCGATTGCAGGGCACAATCAAGGATGTGCTGGAGAGGAAGGGACTCGGGATCGAGGTTATTGACATGGCACCAGGATTGGAAATGGCTCCATTTATACAGGTAAGTGTGGTGTGTCGAGTCCCTTCTACTATGCATCAACACATGTTTGACATCCTGGGAACATGTGATTTCTGTGTGCTGGAACAGTTAGGAGCCATGCCGTGACGTATAGGCGGTGGAACTGTGGATGTATAATTCTCCCTTGCTGTTGTGTCAGAAGATTGTGTTGGTCTGGTAAGTAGTACAGAGGACACATGGACATCTGGAGGAGAAGTGGGAGCCATGTTTGGCGGGGCCAGAAGGGAGCTATAAGAATGACTTTGGCATTTTCCCTATTTTCTCCAAAACTCTGGGAATCAGAGAAACTGGAGGAAATGCAAAGAGCAGTCGATGGTTCCAGTCTATAAGGAAGGCATCCCCTAGAGAGTTCGGTCCAATGCCTGCTCTTGAACAGTAAAAGGGGCACTTCGTGTTGTGATATGTTGCAAATAAGTCTATGGTGTGATGCCCCCATCTTTGGAAGATTTGTTTTGCTGCCTGTGGGTTCAATTGCCATTTGTGTTGGTGGATGAGGTGCCTGCTGAGAGTATCGGCAGTGATGTTGTCCTTGCCCAGTAGGTACATCGCAGTGATGGAAATATTGTGTCGGATGCACCAGTTCCATAAGCCTCCGCGCAAAGGGATCGTGAGCGAGCACCACCCTGGTGGTTGATATAATATACTGTCGTCATGTTGTCTGAAAGGACTTAAATAGCGCGGCCTTGAATGTTGGATAGGAAAACTTTGCAGGCGTTGAATACTGCTCTCAACTCGAGGAAATTGATGTGTTGGAGGGACTTGTGAGCAGCCCAACGTCCTTGAACTTGAGAGTCCCCGAGGTGGGCTCCCCAGGTCAGTAAGGATGCGTTTATTGTTATTTGTATGGTGGGCTGTGGGTGACGGAAGGGGACGCCAGTAAGCATATTTGTGGTGGTGTTCCACCATTTTAGGGATTCCCGTACCACAGGAGGGACGGAAACTGATCTGTGAAGGTTGTGATTGCCCGGTCAGTAGCTAGAAGTCAACTAATGTTGAAGACATCTGAGGTGCAATCTTGCATGTTGTACTACATATGTGGTGGTGGCCATATGGCCTAGGAGCCTCAGGAAAGTAAGTATCGAGGTCTTGGGGCTCGTGGAGAGTATTTGTACATGTTCTTGGATTACTCTGAATCTGGAGAGGGGCAGATAAGCCCTGGTCGTGGTGGAATCTCGTCGAGCCCCAATGAACTCTAGAGATTGCTATGGAGTTGTGGACGACTTTGCGAGATTGATTATGAGAGCGAGAGTGTTGAATAGATCTTGTGTGATGTTGATGGCCTGTGATGCCTCTTCCAGAGTAGGAGCTTTGATTAGGCAGTCGTCCAGTTAGGGAAAAATTATGATGCCCAGGCGGCAAAGGGACATGGCAACTACCGCTAGTGTTTTTGAGAAAACTCTTGGCGCTGACGAAAGGCCAAAGGGAAGAACTCTGTATTGGGAATGTTTGTCACCTATCAGGAACCTTAGGAAATGTCTGTGGGCCGGATGTACAGTCACATGAAAGTATGCGTCCTGCAAGTCGAGGGATGCGAACCAATCCCCTGTGTTGAGCACTGGAATGATGGAAGCCAGTGTTACCATCTTGAACCATTGTTTTTGTAGGTATCGATTGAGTCCCCGAAGATCTAATATTGGTCTCCACCCTCCCGACTTCTTTTCGGTAAGAAAATAAAGGGAATAGAATCCCTTGCCCTGGAATTCCTTGGGCACCCTCTTTATGGCCCCGATCTCGAGAAGATGGAGAACCTCTGCCTTTAAGAAAGGTTCGTGAGAGGGGTCCCTGAAAAGGGACGGGGAGGGAGGAGAGAGAGGGGGTAAGGAGGTGAAGGGAATTGTGTAGCCTGATGTGATTAGCTCGCGAACCCATCTGTCGGTGGTGATGGCGAACCACCAATCGATGATGGAATATTTTTTTTGGTTCTTGTGGATGGTATTCCAAAGGGATGTTTCGCAGACCCTCGATGAAACCATCAAACAGGCTGCCGGTTGTTTTGTTGGTTTGGCACCTTGTTATTTCGAGGTCGTCGCTTTTGTTGTCTCTGTCTAGGTCATTGCTGGTCATATTGCCTGAATTGAGATGTTGCGTATGAGAAGGGTCTTTGACAGTAGTAAGGTGTGCATCGCTGCCAACGATACGGCGGGGTATACATGCCGAGCGTCCTGAGGGTGGTTCTCGAGTCCCTGCCCGAGTGAAGTAGCTGGTCTGTCTTCTCGGCAAATAGGGCTTGCCTATCGAAGGGCAAGTCCTCTACTTTGGACTGTAGATCTTTTGGCACAGCCGCCAGTTGCAGCCAGGATGCCCTTCGCATAACTACAGATGTGGCAGTAGTTTGCACTGCTCTGTCAGCAACATCCAGGGCTATCTGTAGTGCCGTCCTCAAGGTGGTATAGCCTTCCTGTACCACCAACTTTAAGATCTCATGTTTGGTGTCAGGGAGATCTTCAAATAAAGGTATCAGTTTGGTATAGTTATCAAAACTATGGTTAGAGAGGAGGGCGGCAGTTTGCCATCCTTAGCATTAGGGTGGCCGATGAGTAGACCTTTCTCCCGAAAAGGACTAGATGCTTGCCTTCCTTGTCCCCTGGGGTGGTTCTATGTTGGGGTGCTTTTGTCCTTTGCTGCGCCGCGTCCATCACTAGGGAATTGGGTTGCGGGTGGGTAAAATAAAAATTCCATGCCCTTAGCGGGGACGAAGTACTTCTTGTCTGCCTTTTTGCTCGTTGGGAGAGCAGAGGCTGGTGTCTGCCATACTTCATCTGCTATCTCCAGTATTGCGTCGTCTAGAGGTAGTCCTACTCTCGACTTCTGAGATGGTTGTACGTTTTTAAGAAGCCTGTGTTGTTTTTGCTGCACCTGTGTTAACTGTACTTCCTGTGATTCCACCACATGCTTGAAGAAGTCTTGGAATTGGCGTGCGTCGTCGGTGGGTGAACTGTCACCGGGAAACACCGCCTCATCAGAGGATGAGGAGGATTGGTCAGTTGGGGATTCCCCTTGTGGTTGGTCTTGCTCTGTCGCTTGCACTGTGCCAGGATCAGACTGAGGTGCTGGGGGTATGTCCCCAGTTGGGGTAGGTGGTCCTGTGAGGACTGATGTTGCAGGTGGGCTGACGGTGCCGTGGTGAACATGTGTATGGCGGTAGTCAGGCGATCTTGATTGTGTATCTTGCACTGAATAAGGGCAGTGGTAATCATAGCAATGACGGTGTGTATGGTAGCTTTTGTCTAGAGAATATTTTGGGGAATATGACCTTCTTGTAGAATGATGGTATTGGGAGTAAGATGAATGGGCAAGTGATCTTAGAGAACGGGACCTATTTCTTAGCCGCCTTGGGGATAATGGGGATCTGTGCCGGTGGTAACAGTGAGGAGATGGAGAATAATGTAGTGAGTGACGGCGACGATGTATAGTGGGACTGTCCTGGATCCGAGCATCTGAACGCACTGAGCATGGTGAAGCGTGAGAAGAAGGGCCAGGAGAGAATGGTGTATGTTCCAGACTAGGAGAAGGGGTAATAATCCTCCTAGATTTGTGCAATGCCTTGGACGGTGCCGGAGAAGAGTGGTGATGCAACGACACCTCTGGCTGTTGTTGTGTTGACAGTATCGGTGATGTCGGTGCCAATAGAATCACTCTGGAACTCAGTGCTGCCACGGGTGGTGCCGCGCTCGGTGCTGGGGCGCTCGGTACCAGGGCGCTCGGTGCCGGCACAGTCGGTTCAGTGTGCTTCTTCGGCGCCGAGGTAGTTGACGGTGCCGGCTTCGACGTTGGTGCCATGGACATCCTGGGTGCCGGCAAGGTTGCGTTTCTGGAAGCTACTGATGGTGCCAACTCCACTTTGGGTGCCGACGTTGCTATCTGTGCCTGCAGGACTTGGTGCTGATGTGCTGTGGACAGCTTTGTGCTTGTCAGCAGATAAGCGAAGCTTATTCTGGAGGTGCCTGGCTTCTCCGTTGCTTTAGCTCGCTTAGAAATAGAATGGCGGGATGGTGAAGATCTCCTCTCAATTGGACTTAGAGTGGACATCTTATGTGTTGCCACTGTGTCCAGGGACCCCGAGTCGCCAGAGCCAGACGGTTGCAGGGCCCTATTAAAGAGGAGCATCTTGAGCTGCATTTTGCAGTCTCGCCTGGCTCGTGCCATAAGTTTGGCGCAATGTTGGCATTTCTGAGGGATATGACCCTCTCCTAAACACTTAAAACATCGGGAGTGTCCATCTGAGGCGGGCATTGCGTCTTGTCAAGCCGCACATTTCTTGAAGCCAGCGGGTCCCGGCATGTTGTTGAACAAAAAAAAATTTTTTTTTAAACGTGAACTACGTAACAACTAAGACTAAGAACAAGAACTATAATAACTAGAACTACTAAACTAACTGTATTTACAATTTTTCTCTCAGAATTACAGGAGAGTGGTTAGACTCCATCTGCAGCCGTAGACAGTTAGGAGGAACTGGTGGGAGTCGGACTGCGCATGCTCTGAGTCAGCGTGAGCGGTGCGCGCTGCCTGCTGCGCATGCGCGTCCCAGCTGAATCACTGCTGATAAATCTCCGGTCTGCGGCGCAGGACGAGCCCGACACCTAGAGTGGAGCACCCACGGGGACACCACTCGAAGAAGAATTAACTATTCCAGAATAGTTATTCCGAAATAGCTTATTTCAAAATAGCACATCTACACTGCAGCGAAGCCTCAACATTAGTCCGAGGCAGGCTTCCTTAATGTAGATGTGCTATCTCGATTTAGAGCCCCAGGAGGAATAATTTAGAAATAAATTTTGAAAGAGCAGAAGTGGAGCATCTACACACGCCTTATTTCAAAATAGCTATTTTGGAATAGGTGTTATTCTTCATAGAATGAGGTTTACAGAAGTCGGAATAAGACATCTGTTATTTCGAAATAACAGAATTGCTGTGTAGACGCTCGCATAGTTATTTCAGAATAACTGCCATTATTTCAAAATAACTTTGCTATGTAGACATACCCATAGAGAGTAAATATGGGGTCTGGAGTGGGGCTGGGTGTGAGGAGTTTGTGGTCCAGCGGGGGCTCAGGGCCAAGATTTTGGAAGTGTGGGAGGGGGCTTAGGCATGGGACATGGGGATTGGGGATTTCTCCTGCCCCTATTTTTTATTGTAAGATTTCAACACTTTTAAGTTGGTGACCTTGAAGCTGAAGAATAATGTAGCAGTTGTGAATTTACTAATATATTAATTTGAGGGCCTAAAAATATTATAGGTCAAAATTTTTAAACTTGTGCTCGAAGTTAAATAATGTGTTTTTATTTCTTGACTTTAATAGGACTTGTGCTTCTTAATCCATAAGGTATATTTGAAAGTCTTTTCTTTTATCCAGCTCACCTGAGACCCAATGTGGTACCTTCAACATAAGATCATCCTATTCACTTGAAAGGGAAAGCATTAGTATTCAGCATCTTTGAAAATCAGGACACTTATTTAGGTATCCAAATATGGACTGACTTCAGACATTCAAGTTTGAAAAATTTGGCCCAAGGCAGCCATTACCTTTGGACATAGGTATCTGACTAGTTCATTCATCACATAAAAAGGAATAGGATTTTGAATGATTGAAAAATGGCTTACATCTAACTTGTTGCCTATCTCTTATGTTGTTGTAGTATTGTGAGTTTGACTCGCTTATCTTCTCTATTATACATTTGAGAGAGTTTGTCTGTGCGTCTGTACGTGAGTCTGTCGGTCTATCTATTTGTTCAATAATACCTCCAAAATGGGAATAGTTAGGACCACCAAATTCGGTATGTAGCTTCCTCTTGTCATAACTTAAAGCAAGGTCAGGGTTTGGTTGTGCCAGGAAAATGGGATGTGTCCAGAATGGGACTGCTTCTCATAAAAGCATACAAAAAAGAGACAGAATCACCAGGCAGATGAAAGGAGCTGGCTGGGGGCACTCCCCTCCCTGCCTGAGACTGTTCCACCTCAGAGCCTCCTACCCCCCAGGTGCCCTTTAGGGAAGGTAGTGGGGGGGGGAGGGCTGAAGCGCCCCTTCTAATTCCTATGGGAACATTACTGACTGTTCCCCTTCAGCAGGGAGCCAGGGGAAGTGCATAGTTTGCTGCATTCCTCACTCTGGATTTGGGGCCCAAGGGGCAGATGAACCTGGTCCTGCCCCAGCTAGGGGCCATACACCCCTCCCACAGCTGTGTCCACTGGAGCTTCAGTGGCCATGTAGAGGTATATCTCACCTGGGCCCGAGGTGCTGCAGTGAGAAAGGGCTGGGGTAGTCCTCTCTCCCCGGAGAAACCTGAATACTGAACGACTCATCCCCAGCCTCATCCCAGACCAATGATTTAAATGAAGAAAAACAACAATTAATTCAGTTAAGGACCCTTGCAATGAAGGGTAAACCTTCTTGTTTAAGAATAAATAAAAACAATATTTAAAAAAGCAGACACAGAGGCAGAGTTGTGAGTCTCTGCTACCATTTGCTTGTACATCAGTGGCAATAATAAGATTTCTGATTAGCAGTGTGACAGAGAGATTATGCTTCCTCTATCATCTGACTACATAGGCAAGTGAAATCCTAAAACTTTAATTTTGCCAGTGAAAAATCATTGTATAATTGCTACTTCTCAGCCTACAACACTCAAGTTTCATGAGGCACCAGGTTCATTTCTGGCCTAATTTTGATTTTGTCAAAATCACAGTGGCCATATTTAATGAACACATCTATTTGTATGTGACTATCCAACAGTAGTGTCAATTTTCTTTATTATTTCCCCACATTCTCAGTAAAACAGGTAATTGAAGTTGTATAACTTTCAGGTCTGAACACAAATCCTCAATGCTGGAAGTGGAAAGATCTGATATTTTAGAGATCAATCATCAAATTAGTCAAGTGCAAACAGCACAAGATAATTAAAAAGAGTTTCTGACTTAGCTCTTGATTTCCAATTTTTGTTTGCTCCTTCTCCCACAACTACTTTTGGGCTTTAATTCCACTTCTTTTCACCCTGTGTAGTTATACACCTGAGCATTCTGAATGCAAATTGGGTGAAACTGTGACTCAGTTAGAATGGTATCACTTTATACCTGTTTTGCACAAACACACATATATACAAAAGATGCAAAGAAGTGGAAAATCAGGCCCTTGGAATCCAGTTCAGCTTCCAGTGCAGTCAATGAGAGAACTCCTTTACCTAAGCATTTTACAAACCACACGCTTAAAGGCCTGGATAAAGGCCTTTATTTTACAAACCACACGCTTAAAAGCCTTTTTTTTTTTATCAGCCCATTCTTTCTGGCTAAAATTTCTGGTTGCTGAATTAATAAGAATGAGGAATAGTAGCAATCCAGTATTTCAACAACTCATGGAGCATAATGAAAATACAAAGAACCAAAGGGAGCACAGATGTTGCTAGACCAGATTGCCCCATCTGCAGAGGTTAAGAGTGGGTGGGAGCAGATCCAGGGTATGTCTAGACTACAGAGCTTTTCCAAGATAGCTCCAAGGAATGTGTCTGCTCCCCGCCCCAAAAAATCGGAAAAGCAGACATGTTTTTTCCACACCCCTGTAAACCTCGTTCTATGAGGGAGAAGGGGTGTTCTGAAAAAGGGTTTTTTTTCTGACATTTGGCCCCATGTAGACAGGCCAAATGTCAGAAAAGCCTCTTTCAGAAGAAAAGCAGAAAAAGATACGCAAATTGTGGTTTGCAATTTGTGTATGTTTTTCTGACTATTCTTTGTAGTGTAGGCACAGCCCCAGTCTGGTCGGTGGCAGCCCATAGGGCCAGTGACTTGGGGGTAGAGAGTCCCGGGAGAGACTGCCGCCTCATATGGGACTAGGGCAGAGAGCCCCAGGAGCAGCTGCATCCTGCTGTGGGGCCAGGCGGCCGGAATCAGGGAGCCCTGGGAGCAGGAGTGGCCCGAGGCCGGCTGTGGCAGCTGGTGCCCTAGGCGGAAGGCACGATCGGCACCCCCGCCTGCATGGCCGTCAATGGCCGTGATGTAATTATGGGGCGCCCTGGCGCCCCGTGACGTCAGCATCGGGCACCCGGGCCAGCAGCACCCTAGGCAAGTGCCTAGTTTGCCTAGGTTCACGGGCCGCCCCTGCCTGGGAGCAACTGCTGTTCCATGTGGGGCCAGGTGTGCTGAACCTTGGGAGCAGCTGCTGCCCCGTGTAGGGCCAGGAGCAGTAAGCAGAGACCCATGAGTAGGGTGGGGGCAGCAGAGCCAGGCAGGTGAGCCACAGGAGGTGAGGCCTCCAGGTTCTGCCTGGGCAGCAGCCAGGAGAGAAGCCCTGGCAGAGCCCAAGCACCAGACCTCCCATAATCCAGCAACTTCCCTTGATCAGGACTACTTAGGTTCCAGGGTGCTGGAGCAGGGAGGTGCAGCCAGTAATTTAATTGGAGAGAAGGAGAAGTCCTGGAGCCACAGTTTTCTTACTGTAGCTGGATCCCTAACTGGAAAGGAGGACTTTGTGTTCTGGTTACTGGCAGACTGCACCCAGCAGAAGGCAATGTGAACATTTGTGCTTCCTGGCTTCTGCTCTTAAAGGGCAAAACTTATTTTAAAATGCTCATTTAAAGTGTTTCCAACCCTACTTAATTTTCAAAGAAAGGATATTACATCTGGGTTTAAAGTAATTTGGTTTACATTTTTAGGTGCTTTTTGAAGTGCATTTTAAAACTGAAATACCATACAGGTTTTAGAGACCCATTTTCTTTCCTAAGAGTTCCAATTTTTTATGATGTGGGGGAGATAATAGAATACTGCTTTTTGTTTAGCAACTTTTGAAATCTCCCTCTATTTTAATGTAATTTTTTGATGCCTTTTTCTGTAAGTAGACAAAATAGAACATTATCTGATTTCTATTTAAGGTCTTTTAAAATTAGCTCTTCAGAGTAAATATAACATTTAAAAACAAATTTAAAGTAAGTATTGACAGCTAAATTAGGCTGATTAAATAGCTTCTTGTCAACATATAGATCTGCTGGCAAAAAGTAAGCAGAGTCCAAATGTTAGGACTCAGATGCATCTGCTGGACTCAGATGCATTTTGACTCTGTTTACTTACTTGAATCCTACTGGTGGCAGTACAGTAATTACTCGTTTAACATGTGCCCGCTTAACACATTTTCGCAATAGCACTATTTTTTTTTAGGGAATGTTTTTTGAATAACATGACCTTCCCTGAAATAACACAAAAATAATCAAGTGGCGGACTACTTCGCGCGGCAGTATAAGTTGGTGAAAACAGTGGTAATACGCATGAGTGGATGAACTGGTCACAGAACTCCTCCGCTCACTCACGTGTTTATCTTTGTGTTTTAACAAACCACGGCGACTTGTGTTTATAAGGGTATGTCTACACTAGCTCGTTAGTTCAAGCTAGGTAGGGTAATGAGGGCAAGCGGAGTTGCAAATGAAGCCCGGGATTTAAATATCCCGGGCTTCATTTGCATGTTCCCGGGTGCCGCCATTTTTAAATCCCCCTTAGTCCGAACTCCGTGCCCGCAGCTATACGTGGCACGGACTAGGTAGTTCAAATTAAAGATCCTAATTCGAACTACCGTTACTCCTCATTCCTGTTCTGAGGGGACAAGCTGAGAGCATGAATTATAAAATGGTAAAGAGATTACAGTCTACCTGGCTGAAAAAAACCCCACTGATGACAAATACTAGGTTCTAGAATGTGTGTGAATGTTTTATTTTTATGTAACCATTTGGTCTTCTGTTACCAATGGTTTTATGTAATCATTAAAGTCTCTGTTAAATAAACTTCTTGTTTTTACTATAAACACATCTCAGAGATGTGCCTTTTGCTCTCGCCATCTAATACGGAGAAGGGGAAGATCCACAATTATCCCTCCATTCTGCCACCTCCCTCTATAGACTTATCCATGCCAACACTGTGAGTACCCCCTACAGAAATGTATGCAGTCATATGCCTGTTTCATGAGTGAGAGTGCTAGAGCAGGAAAAGGATCCCATCTCCCTCCTCTAGCATACCTGCACTGGGAAGCAATAATTTGTCTCAGATGAAGTGCAATCTGATGAATATCAATGTCACCCTTAAAGTTTACAAGTCAGCAAATGAACTACTTCACTATTTTGAATGAGAGAAAAACAATCAAGGGAAGACTTGCTTGCCTGTACTGCACTGTCTGGGTGCATCTACACTGTACCCTTAACTCAAAATAAACTATGCAATTTGAGCTACGCAAATTGCGTATCTTATTTCGAGTTAATTTCTAAATAGCTTATTTCGAAATTTGGCGCTGTTCATACAGCGCCAAATTTTGAAATAGAGTGCTATTCTGAAACATCCCTGAATTCTCATGGAACAAGATTTACAGGGACATTGGAATAGCACTCTCGTTATTTTGAAAGCTATTTCAAAATAATGGGCGCACTGTCAAGACTAGTAGTATCCTGAAATAGCGCTGCTGTCTAGATGCACCTGTGACAGACTGACAATTATGGAGCACCAGCCTGTCCTGAATGCTCCTGTTGTCTTAGTTTGGCATCTCAAAGATGCACGTCACACTTAGAATTCATCTTAATCAATGTGGTTCTAAACTCTCCTTAGTTCCGTACGGTTGACATTGATGCAAAAAAGATAGCCATTACATTCTCCCACCTTCTGCTTTTGGCAGCGTGGTTCATTCCTACTTCAGTAGAGACCCAGGAATTGCACTTGTAAACACAAAACTCTTCCTTTGGCTAAAGTGGTAGTGAAATGTGTGGGATGAATTGACATGAATACTTGTTATCAAACACTTTAGGGACAGGCTTAAATTAAGAGAGTTCACAGGAACTGGCTACAACAACTGCATCCGGATGGCCATTATGAGGATTGTGTACGTTAAACAGGAGTTTTTATAAATGGGGATTTGCAGGAAAGCCAGGCAGGACTCTGAGGAGTTACATCATGTTGTAGAACTACTGGAAAGCATAAAGGTGCTGCAGGGCCATTCGTTGTTTTGTAAGGGTTTTTTATTGGAAAGCAGTGGGAGTTAATTGCCATATCCACTTGAGTTAGTTCATTCTTAGCATGGAGGACATAGAATTCCATGCCTTCATACTGTATGGCTTTAGACTAAGGGTTTCCCAACCAAGAATAGGGGGCATCTAGGAAGAAACAGTAACCTGAGAAACTCTGGGACAATGAGGCAATGCTCTCTGGCCACAGGGCTGGATCTAGTGGAGTCTTCACTTGGCTTTCTGCAGGTGGAATTGTCTGGGGGTAGCTATGCTTTCTATTTTTGCCATCTCTATGTAAGGTAAACAGGACTTATATTTTGAATAAAAATAGAGCAGGAAAAAAACAGATACACAGCTTCTTGCAACAGGAAATTGACTTACTAAAAAGTTCTAAAATCTGCTGCTGCTTGGCTAAGGGATAATGCCCTGTTTAAACTTTTAAGATACACATCTCTTTCTGTCCAACAGATGTTGGCCAAATAATTTCTAATTTGGTAGAATTTCTCCTAAGGGATGTCAGATGACATGCAATATTTATACTCTATGAAACAGATTCTGGAGCCAGAAATATGTTTTCGTGCTTCACCCCAGGCGTAGGTACCCACTGCCTCTGACCATAGGGACATGTGTCTCCAGGGGAAGCAGGAATTCAATAATACCTCTTCCTTTACGCCCTAAAGTACAGATGCTATATTTCAGTTTGTCTCTTGGGGTATGTCTACACTATAGCACTAAGTTGAACTAACTTAATTCGAATTAGTTAATTCGAACTAAGCTAATTCGAACTAGTGCATCTAGACCTAAAAACTAATTCGAATTAGCGTTTTGCTAATTCGAACTAGCATGTCCACATTGAGTGGACCCTGAACCGAAGTTAAGGCTGGCCGGAACCAGGACTTAGAGTGTGCTTAAAGGGACCCGAGCCCCCACCCCGGACAGACAGTTCTCAGGGTTCCCCGCTTGCTTGTCTACCTCGATGAGGGACAGCAAAGCAGTCCTGTCTTGGAGTGCCCTGAGTGCCCACACTCGGCACATCACAGCACTCGGCCATCAGCCCGGCTGCACTTGCCGCAGGCTGCCATCCGGGGGTGTCAGTTGGGGGGCTGTCAGGATCCAGGAGCCCCTGCAGGAGAGCTTCCACCCTGAGGAGCTCGCAGAGCCACCCCAGTCCTCCCCATCAGGGGCTCGTGCCCCATTCCTCCCTCACCTCCTTCCACTTACCCCTCCCTAGCCCCCCTTCCTGATGTAAAAAATAAAGGACACGTGTTCAAAAATAGAAACTCTCTTTATTCAACAAAACTGGGGGTGGGGGGATTAACCTCTGGGGAAACTGGGAAAAGGAGGTGGGAGAGGGGAAGAGAGAGGGTGGGAGAGGGGAGGTGGAAACCTGGGAGGAGGGAGCTGGAAGGGGGAAGCCAGAGGAAGAAGGAGGAGGGGAAGTATAAAACTATGGTACACCATATCTTCAGTATTGCGTAGAGATGTAGGCTCCTCACCTCAAAAAAGATATTTTGGCCTTGGAAAGGGTTCAGAAAAGGGCAACTACAATGATTAGGGGTTTGGAACAGGTCCCATATGAAGAGAGGCTAAAGAGACTGGGACTTTTCAGCTTAGAAAAGAGGAGACTGAGGGGGGATATGATAGAGGTCTATAAAAGCATGAGTGGTGTGGAGAGGGTGAATAAAGAGAAGTTCTTCATTAGTTCCCATAATATAAGGACTAGAGGACACCAGATGAAATGAATGGGTAGCAGGCTTCAAACTAATAAAAGAAAGTTCTTCTTCACAAAGCAAATAGTCAGCCTGTGGAACTCCTTGCCACAGGAGGCTGTGAAGGCTAGAACTAGAACAGAGTTTAAAGAGAAGTTAGATAAAGTCATGGAGGTTAGGTCCATGGAGTGCTATTAGCCAGGGGGTAGGAACGGTGTCCCTGGCCTCTGTTTATGGAAGGCTGGAGATGGATGGCACGAGACAAATGGCTTGGTCATTGTCTTCGGTCCATCCCCTCCGGGGTACCTGGTGTTGGCCGCTGTCGGCAAACAGGCTACTGGGCAAGATGGACCTTTGGTCTGACCCAGTACGGCTGTTCTTATGTTCTTATGTTCTAAGCTCAGGGCTCAGGGTCGGGGGGCTCACTGGACCAACTTGATTTTCATGCAAACCTGCTCCTGGGTTCGCATGTGGCCTTTGGTGGCCAGGCTGGCAGCTATCCTGCCCTAGACGGCCTCATTCCTGTGCCTAGTACGGAGGTCGTGGACATTGGAGGTCTCCCCCCAAACCTATATGAGGTCCACGATCTCCACACTAGACCAGGCGGGCGCCCGCCTCTTGCGGCCTCGGGCAGGCTCCTGGGAGCCTCCAGCCTGGTCCTGGGAAGAGGCAGAAGGCTGGGTGGCAGCAGGTAGCTGGCTCATGCCGTGCCAGGTGCAGGGTCTGCTGGCTGGGTGCTGGCAGGCTTGCACCTGGCATGGGCACTGTAGCCAGACCGTGCCCCTTTAAGGGCTCCGGGGCCGGGAGGGGGGCAGAAGAGTTTCCCTGGCTTGGCCCAGAGTGGCCACCAGGGCAAGCTGGGAAGAGCTAGCCTCCAACTAGTTCGAATTAAGTGGCTACACAGCCCTTAATTCGAACTACTTAATTCGAACTAGGCGTTAGTCCTCGTAGAATGAGGTTTACCTAGTTTGAATTAAGCACTCCGCTGGTTCGAATTAAGTTAGAACTAGCGGTTTGTATGTATAGACGCTATGAAAGTTAATTCGAACTAACGGCTGTTAATTCAAATTAACTTTGTAGTGTAGACATACCCTTACTTTGGCCATAGGTGTGGGGAAAGTTCCACATCTTTCACCACTCACTAGGTACTAATGTACAGATTAGAAAGAATCATTCCCATAAAAACCTAAATTCCACTTTAAAGGAAAACTAAACTAGATTGTTTTGAAATTGCAAGAGTTCTGGTCTGAATATACTTTAATCTGATTATAATTTTACATTAACAAATCATGACCAAAAAATCCCAGACAAGTGGAAAAAGGCTATCTTTACATGTAAAGCATACACTTTGAATTCTACTGCAACATAAGTAATAATTACAGTTCATAAATCAAGCAGGATAGTTCTCACCAGAAATGCCATTCTGTTAGTTTTATGGGCTTTTACCTACTTTGCACAGAACCCCACAAGTGTTTATAAACTGGAAGTTGAGCACAAGGAGACCTTTGTGTTCTCTACATATAATTATAGCATCAAGGACAGAAATTCTACAATTAAAATGGAGATGGAATTTAAAACCTCCTATTTTCATTTTATCTTAATGGTTTCATTTATTTCAGGATGTTGAAATATTTCATATTTACACATTCCCATGTATTTTTTTCCAATCTTCCCACCAATTATAAAAGGTTTTAGAAAATCTGATTATTTTTGAGAGTAGTAAAGTTGGGACTGGTCAAAAGTTGGATGGGAGATACACAATGAGAAAAGGAAGTCTTTAGGAGCACAAGTATGTATTGGTACATCATGTTATGGGCCAAGTTCTGCTCTGAGGCTATGTCTAGACTGCAGGCTTCTTTTGGAAGAAGCTTTTCCAGAAGAGATCTTCTGAAAAAACTTCTTCTGAAAGAGAGTGTCCACACTACCAAAGTGCATTGAAAAAGCGATCTGCTTTTTCGAAAGATAGCGTCCACACTGAATGGATGCTATCTCGCATTTAAGTTGTGATTACTATGGATGAAATGGCCACCAGGGCACCTGTGCTTTTTCCTCTTTCCTCTTCTTTTGAAAAAACTCCATCTTCCCCATCCACACAAGCCTTTTTCCGAAAGAGCTCTTTCAGAAAAAGGCTTCTTCCTCGTAAAAAGAGGTTTACCAATGTCGGAAAAAATCCTCAAAAAATGAGGAGTAATGTTAGTTCAAATCAAGGGGTTTGATTCGAACTAACGCGTCCCAGAGCACACTTCCTGGTTCGAATCAGCTGTTGAGCGGAATAACGCGCGGGCGAGATTACGCTAATGAAGCGCGGGATATTTAAATCCCCGCTTCATTAGCAATTTCGGTCGGCTACATTTGCATCCCTAGCTTGAACTGGGAGCAAGTGTAGACGTACCCTCAGTGAATCAGAACCGGAAAGGATATGGTACACACTATTCACATTCACTGATTGTTAGTCTCCTCCAGTCTCAGAGTTACCTATATGGAAATATAGTGTATGATAGGGATAGTCTAGTCTTCATCAAGATCCAAATTTCTTGGCCAAGGTATAGTCAAGATCTAGATTCCAGAGAAACATTTTACACACTGAAATAACAATAATCATAATATTACGGGGAAGTATGCACTACAAAATTACCACTGCAGTAATTACTACAGTTTTTCATGTTCACATTATGCTCCCTCTGTCAATGGTGCAAATCCTTAGCATGAGCACCTCCACTGATTTAACTGACAGCGTAAGACATTGCGGGGCACATTATGGGTCAGTCATAGAGTAGCAGGGCTCGAGTAGTCAGCTCCATCCTTACATCTGTTGCTGCCTAGCAACAGGCAGTGGAAGCATAGGTAAATAAAAATATTTTGTAGTCCATTCAGAAACATCTGGCAGTCTGGATCTGGCTTGCTGTCTGTCAACTGACTACTCCTGGTCCTTTTTCCACAATCATTGTGTTTTCTCACTTTTTTTTTTGACTTACACTATACGGCTGCATTTTCACTGCATTGTTATTTCGAGATAACTAGCGTTATTTCAAAATAACAATGCGAGCGTCTACACAGCCATTCCGTTATTTTGAAATAATTTTGAAATAACCAGTGGCTTATTCCAAAATCTGTAAACCTCATTCTACAAGGAATAATGTCTATTCCAAAATAGCTATTTTGAAATAAGGCATGTGTAGATGCTCCACTGCTGCTATTTCGAAATAGCTCCTCACCAGGGCCATTGTAAGTTATTCCTCCCCAGTGCCTCCTGGAGTCTAAATTAAGATAGCACGTCTACATTAGGGAAGCCTGCCTCGGACTAATTTTGAGGCTTCCCTTCAGTGTAGACCTGCTGTTTTGAAATAAGTTATTTCAGAATAACTATTCCAGAACAGCTTCTTTCGAAATACTTGTGCAGTGTAGACGTACCTCAGGTGACTAAATCAGACTGTGAAGAGCTTCAAAAAGGTCTCACCAAACTAAGTGATCAGGCAACAAAATGGCAAATGAAATTTAAAGGTGGTAAAAGTGAAGTAATGCACATTGGAAAAAATAATCCCAACTATATAATATAATGGGGACTAATTTGGCTACAACTACTCAAGAGAAAGATTTTGGAATCATTGTGGATAGTTCTCTGAAAACATCCTTTCAGCGTGCAGTGGCAGTCAAAAAAGCAAATAGAATGTTAGGAGTCCTTAAAAAAAGGATAGAGAATAAGATGGAAAACATCTTATTGCCGCTATATAAAACCATGGTATGCCCACATCTTGAATACTGCATACAGATGTGGTTGTCTCATCTCAAAAAGATATAATGGCATTGAAAAAGGTTCAGAAAAGGGCAACAAAAATGATTGGGGTTTGGAACGGGTCCCATATGAAGAACGATTAAAAAGACTTTGACTTTTCAACTTAGAAAAGAGGAGACTAAGGGGGGATATGATAGAGGTCTAAAATCATGACTGGCATGGAAAAAGTGAATAAGGAAAAGTTATTTACTTATTCCCACAATGAAAGAACTAGAGGTAACAAATAAAATTAATATGCAGCAGGTTTAAAACAAACAAGGAAGTTTTTCTTCACTCAGCACACAGTCAACCTGTGGAACTCCTTGTCAGAGGATGCGGTGAAGGCTAGAATTTTAACAGGGTTCAAAAAAGAGTGAGATAGATTTCTTGACTGAGGAGACAACTGAGCCACTAGGGATTATCTTCAAAAAGTCATGGAAGAGATTCCAGAGGACTGGAAAAGGGCAAATATAGTGCCGAATCTATAACATAGGGCACTTCTACACTGGATGTTATTTTGGAATAAGCTATTTTGGAGGAAGTACTCTGAAATAGCTTATTTAGAAACAGTGTGTCTACACAGTAAATGCCTATCAAAATAGAGCTGAGCTATTTCAAAAAAGACCATCCACACTCATTGGATGCTGAATCACAATTAAAGCCACCTGGAAGCACTTCAGGCAGGGCATCAGGACAGCACTCACTTCCTGGAGCTGCTGCCTGAGGGTATCTGAGCTTACAGGGACCCTCCTGTACAGCCATGTCTCAAGCTCTTCTCCTTGTCTACCTCACTGATGGTCAGCAAAGCCTTTTCTTTGCCTGCTGTGGTTGCCCTTGTGGACACCTCAGCACTTCTTCCATGGAGCTGGACCTGCCTCCCAGCAGTTGATGGCTCTTATATGCAGGGCTTGACAAGTGGTGGCGAGCCCCGCTTGCCAGCCGTGCGGTTTAGCACGCTGTGCATGTGCAGACCGCACTGCGCATGCGCTGATCGCGCTGTGGCGCTGTGGCGCTGTGTCAGGCTAAAATCTACTCGCCACGGGCGAGTAGATTGCCCTAATTGTTGAGCCCTGCTTATATGTTTTGGTGCGCCTCCTGCTGCAGTTTCTGCGGGCTGCCTTCCTAGCCCTGCAGGGACAGGACCCCCAGCTCCTTGTGGGGCAATTCCTCATCTCTCTCCAGGTGCTGCTCAACCCCTCCTTTTCTCCCCTGCACATCGTGCACCGCCACTTCTGGTGACTGGACACTAGCTCCGCCTGGTGGGACTGGATCGTCCTGGAGCAGTGGGATAACCAGCAGTAGCTCCAGAATTTCTGTATGCAGAAAGACACCTTTCTGGGACTGTGTGAGTGGCTCACCCCTGCTCTCCAGCAATCGGATACCAATATGAGACCCACCATCCCCCTTCCAGAAACAGGTAGCCATTGTCATCTGGAAGCTCACCATGCTGGACACCTACCAATTCTTTGGGAACCAGTTCAGCATGGGGAGATCAACAGTAGGGGCCATGGTCATGCATGTATGGTGCTCTCGTGCTGTTGTCCCAGGAGTAGGGAGAACTGAACTGCTGGAGTGGGATTCCCTAGGGAAGAGTGGTGGTGGTGGTGGTGGAAGCCCCCTCCCTGGGAGGTTTTTCAGTCATGCCTTCACAAAGCCCTGAGGGTGGATGCGGCAAGTCGGGGTTGCTCCTGGTGTGTGTGTGGGGGGGGGCGAGGGGTGTTGGACTCAGCGGCCTCCCAAGGGCCCTGGCAACCTTGTGATTCTCTGTTTGTTTGTCTCCTTCCACCGGTCATAAGGGCCATCAACACCATCCTGCTGTGCAGAGTCATCAGCACGGGCAACATGGATCCTGGAAGTTTGCCTCCTTCCCCCAGACCAAAATGAGGTCCAGGATCTCTGCACCAGACCAGGAAGGCGTACACCTCTTCTGGCCCCAGGCAGAATCCTGGGAGCTAGTTGCCATCTCCCTAGGAGCAGGGGAGGGCTCAGTGGGAACAACAGGGTTGCTCATGCCGGCCAAACATGCTGGTCTGGCAGCTGCTGTGTGGCTCAGGTCTGTCAGGGCCTGCCATAAGCCACAAGCCCTTTCCCCTGTGGCTGCAGCTTTAAGAGCTGCAGGGGAAGGGGGACTACAGAGTTTTGATGAGTGTGGATTGAGTGGCCAGCAGGGCAGCTGTGGGAAGGGCTGGAGGCCTCTTATTTCAAAATAATTCCATCTGCCCTGTCTACACACACCCTATTCCGAAATAGTTATTTCGGAACAGTCATTCCTTGTAGAATGAGGGTTACAGAATCCAGAATAAGATGCCCATTATTTCAAAATTATTTCAAAATAACAGGCTTGCTGTGTAGAATCTTGCAAAGTTATTTTGGAATATCGGCCCTTATTCCAGAATAATGCTGGTGTGAAGACATGCCCATAGGGAATAAGGACAACATGGGGAATAACAGCCCAGACGTCTTAATTTCAGTACCAAGAATGATAATGGAGCAAATAATTAAGCAATCACCTCTTGAGGCCCCTTCTAATCCTATGATTCTGTGATTCAAAGACAAATCACAGAAAACAATATCAGTTGTTAGCAGTGGGTAAGTATTGGAAAATAAGTTACCATAAATATTCCTGCAAACATTAATACAATTGAATTTTTTGGGGACAAATGTTCAAGGAAAGTGAACTTCAAAATGACATACTCAGTAGATGCTGACTATAAATTTTAAATTCACTTGCAAAAGCATATGGCCTTGAAGTATTTTGGCCTTCAGCTAATTAGGGGAAAGAAAATCATGTGATGTGTGTGACTAATCACAAATGATCAGCACATATTGACTAAGAAATACTGATATTTGCAGAGAACCATTTCCATTCAACCCTTAAAGTAAAAACAAATTTCCTGAAAACACTGGCATAATTTGAATTATGAACATATTTAAAGAAATTACAATCTGCAAGTATTCAGTGAACAGAGAAAGAGGCTAGAGTCAGTGACTCACCTATTTGTTGTTCATTATTTAATGAACTGTAGATATACTGAGAGAGAAGACTGTGTGCATATACTTCTGTTATACAATACTGCTCTGTGATCTGCTTTTCTCATTTGCTAAAGGAAAATCCATTAAGGTATTGATGTAAATTGTTACATGCAAAATGTTCGAACAGTATAGCAATAATTTCTCCCTGTAGTTTTGTTGGTACACGTACGAATGGTGATGTAGCTCTAGCTATATCTGTAGCAAAGACCTCATAACATCTTGTAATAACTGAAGAGACCAGTGGACAGTACAATTAGAGTTTGGACCTAATCAATTAAAGTCAATTCCTGTTGACCTCAGTGGGCATTGAATTAGGCTGTATGTCACAGACTTCCTTGAAGTACTGGAAGCACAAATGCTCTATTTTTCAAGGAGTCATTTGTTATGAACTTATTATAACTCGGTGTAATATTCACCGATCAGCACAGCACCAACATTTAGTTATATCTGAGGGCAAAGTATTTCTGCCTGCTCTTACATGTCATCTGTTTGGATTCTTGAGTATCTCATGAGTAGATCCATTTTGTGGCTAGGGTTGAAGCTAAGCGGGCTCTTCTAAGCCTTAATTACCCAGCTATGAAGAAACTCTCTAAATATAAAACTTTGAAGTGTCACATAAACTGATTATAAAAGCAAGAAGATTGACATTAAAAACAGCCAAAACAAAACATGTATTTGGAATAAAATATTCCTGCCCCATGCAATCAAAAATCAGGGCAGGAGTCAGATAGGGTCCCTGTATCCTTTGGAACAAGGTCTTACAGGTGGAGTGGACCAGAGCAGTAAAAAGTTGGTGTGCAACAGATGTTGGTCTATTGTAGTTGATTGTGTGCCAAATCACTTCCTGCTGGCCTAGGACCCAGAATAAGTATATACCCCTACATCCATGTTCCCTGTTCAGTACCTCAGATCAGGTTACTATGAGAGAGGGAAAAAGCAGGCAGAACATTGGTGTCATGTAACCTACATTTGTATGTGCTACATAGCTGCTTTCTATTTTGGTGATGGAAAAGAATCATTTAAATGTATGATAGGAACAAATACTGGTGGATTTAAAGCCAATATAGTCTTAATCCACTGCTGAGAATTGTCATTATAGTAATGAAATACCCCTGTTAGATTCCTAACCACTATTTTGAATAATCAAAGGGGAAATTTCCTCCAGAGAACCCATTAAAATTTTCTTTTGAAACCACTGCTTACCAGAACAGGATTTTGGAAGTAATCTGTGCTATGTAAACAGACAGTGAGAAGTAAAGATCAGAGAATGGCTATGTCTGCACTGGGAAGGTTTGGTGATGAAAGTACTGTCCACATGCAAAAGTCGCCAAAAGGGAAAACTGGTCAAAACAGTTTTTCTTCCTCCCATTGTTGACCTTTCATAGCCACATTGTTAGCACCCTGTCAATAGACAGAGCAAAACAATGTGAGTAAGTATCCCACAGTGACTGGCATCACCTTCAGTCACTAAGCATTGTGGGAACATGCATCATGGCACTATGTATTTTGGGAATGTGAGAAAAAAACCCATCAGCCACCACTTTGATTCCCAGCACTCCCAGCTTACTTTCATGTCACTCGAATGACAGTCCTTGCTGTGAACTCCAGCATCTGCTGTGAGAAATAATGGATCCCATAATTCTCTCCCATGTTGTATTCAATGTGCTTAAGACATCATGCCTTGCAGCAGAACTATTTATGCAATTGATATTTGAGGACAACTTGGATGCAGATGACAATGGTGAGAGGTATCAGAGGGGTAGCTGTGTTAGTCTGAATCTGCAAAAGCTGCAAGGAGTCCTGTGGCACCTTATAGACTAACCGAAGTGTTGGAGCATAAGCTTTCGTGGGCAAAGACCCACTTCATCAGATGCATGTCTGGAGCTTAGCTTATGCGCCAACACTTCGGCTAATGGTGAGAGGGATATTGGTGAATTGGCAGTGCTATCACAGATCAGCTGTGCACTGTAGACTGTCTCTTTTGGGATAGGGAAACCAGCACTGAGTGGTGGGATCACATTGTCAGGCAGGTGTGAGATGAAGATCAGTGGGTACAGAACTTTTGGATGCATAAAGCAACCTTCCTGGAACTGTGTGATGAGTTGACCTCTGAACTGCAGTGCAAGGACACCCAAGTGAGACCTGCTGTCTCGGTAGAGAAACATGTGAATGTTGATTTATGGAAGCTGGTGACTGCCAATTGCTACCATTCAGTTGCAAATCAATTTGGAGTGGGGAAGTCTACAGTTGGTACAGCAGTTATGCAAGTGTGCAGGGTAATAAATCACATTTTGCTGCATAGGACTGTGACTCGTGGAAATGCAAATGACGTAGTGGCTGGCCTCACTAACATGGGCTTTCCAAACTGTGGCAGGGCAATTGTTGGCACACACTTTCCCATTGTAGTGCCATCTCATCTTGTCTCATAGTAAGGAGTACCCTGTGGTGCTTCAGGTGCTTGTGGATCACTGAGGGTGTTTCACACACATAAATGCAGAGTGGTCTGGAAAGATACACGATGCACACATCTTCAGGAACAGTGGCCTGTTCAGAAGGGTACATGCTGGGATTTTCTTTTCAGACCAGAAAATTACAGTGGGGGATGTGGAAACACCTATAGCAGGGCTACTCAACTTTGGAAGCCCCAAGCACCACAATGGTACTCACAGCACATGTGGAGGGCCACATGCAAATATATGTGCAAATAGCTTCTTTCACACTGACAGGCATGAATACAAAGATTAAGGCAAGACTACACAAGGTCCTATTTAAGTCAGTTCTGCTGATATTAATAACATGCAATATTTACCCGATCTCCACCCATGTGACAGCACTTTTAATGAGCAATGACAGTCCAGGAATTTAACTACTAAAATGCATATCAGCAGAAGACCATTATATTATATGACTTGCAGTTGTGGAGCATGTTTCCAGTGGAGGCCATGTTCAAAGGATCCCACCTGTGCGCTGCGTGTTGAGTGTGTAAACCCAAACCACATTGCGGGCCACAAACAAACTAGCATGTGGCCCACGGGTCACGTGGTGAGTAGTCCTGGCTCATAGTGATCCTAGGTGACATGGCTTACCCCTTACAGTCCTGGCTCATGAAGCCTTACATGGGGCACCTGGACAGCTACTTGGGTGTTGAATGTGCCTTTGGGAGATTGAAAGCTAGAGGGAGGTGTCTCTATGGCAGTCTAGACCTTTTTGAGGCTTATATCCTCAAGAGGATGGCCACATGCTGTTATTTACATAACTTGTGTGAGACTGAGGCTATGTCTAGACTGTAGAGCTTTTCTGGGATACCGGAAAAGCTCTACTGCATCCAAGGAATGTGTCTGCGTTTTCGGAACAGTTTCTTTCGGCATCCCTGTATTCCTCTCAGTGCGTGGAATAAGGGATGTTCTGAAAGAAGAGGTTTTTTTGAAATTTGGCCCCGTGTAGATGGGCCAAATTTTGGAAAAGCCTCTTTTGAAAAAAAGCAGAAAAAGATACACAAATTGAGGTCTGCAATTTGTGTATCTTTTTCTGACTTTTCTTGGCAGTATAGACATAGCCTAAGAGTGAAGTGTTTGCCCATGAGTGGAACAATGGGACATAGTGCCTGGATGCACAGTTTGAACAGCCAGATACTAGTGCTTTCAGAGGAGCTCCTGGGCTGGCCATCAATATCAGGGAGACTCTGAGGAACCACTTTGACAATAGTGAGGAGTGCTGACATTTCTGTGTGTTGGAGTTGCTTTCCTGCCTCCTCCCATTGTTCACCCTATGTGAGGCATTCCCATGAAACCCAAGGGATATTTCAGGCCTCTACATGGACCAGAGCAATTGGTGGGGGTTGTGTAACACAAACTAAACTCATGTATTTTTTACATTTATCTTTACTGATGCCTTTCAATCAGGATGTTCATCGGTAAGGAATGGTAAGGGCTATTGGGAAACCTCATAAGGGTGTTCAGCTGTTAAAGTCACAGTTGGTTCCACAGTGGGTGGAACATGATGGGTGAAAAACATTACTAGATTGTGAAAATGTGTTTGTGGGCCTAGAGGGTTGGTTACGGGATAGAGAATTTTGCATGTGTGTCCATGGGGGCTGATGTGTGGATGTGGAGGAATGGTTGCTGTGAAAAGAGTTCTGTATATGTTTGACAGTGGGGCTCTGATGTTGTTCACTATGCATCTCGATAAGATGCTTCAGCATCTCATTTTGGTCTTCCATGAGCTTTACCATGCACTGAGTGGTTTCTGTTTTCATTTCAATCTCAGTAGATCTTTTCTTCTCTCTTTTCTGTATTTGAAATGTTGAGTGACGTAACACATCCTTGACCAGATCCTCCTTTGTCTTCCAGGGTTTTTTCCTTAGTTGATGGAGCCTGTCTGCTGGTGCATGATGACATCTCAAGGTCTAGTCTGGAAAAGTTACCATTAACAATAGAGTGACTGTACTGTTCCTGATAAAGATTATTAAATTTCATTAACATATACATCTCTGAACAACATTTGCCACTTCTATTGTTACTCTCAAGGCAAACACAGATCTCTCCAGACCCTCTGATCAAGGTGAGTTTTAGATGTGGGTTAAAAGAGGGGGGGGGGGGTTAATGTTGGTCATGGTTTCCCCAAGAAAATACAGTCTAGGTCTGTGCAGCTGGTACACAGACAAACATGGTTTCCCCAAGAAAATACAGCGTTGGCTTGTGCAGAAGCTACAGATGGAAACAATCTGTAATAATCCTACACTTGTCCACAGGCTGAGAGTACTCTGGTTTACATATGACTGCGGAAGGTTAATAGGCAAAACTGGGCTGAGCTTCTGCATGCTATCGTGGGCTCTTTATGCAGTCACACTCAGTGCCACTTTGATATAAATAAAATTTTATCTCGGTATCCCTGATCTTTTGGTCCATCTAAAGCTCTCTGATTTTTTACTTTATTTTTTTAATTAAACTTAAAGCAAGGACTGTATTTAAAATGTAACTTACATAAGTTGCAGCACTTACTGAAGTTGTTTTTGTTTTTGGATATTGTGCATTATATTCTTCCCCCTGTTTTTAATTTTGTTGCTAGTAACTGGAGACAGTAATCTGATGGTGTAAAATTGATATACTGTAGTGAATTCCTCCTGCTGCTATTTTAAGCTTCATTGATCTGGATTAAAAAAAAAAATCTTTGAAAAAGCTGTTTCAGCTAACCAGCCTTTTTCAGATGGGTTTAAAGGATTCCTTCATCTAGTCTGAGTTTTGCTTCCCCTCCTGGTCTATTTTCATCTTCAGGATTATTGAGCTCTCTTTGTGTTGTGTTGTGTGAGGTGCTGTTTTCTGGGTGACCTCACTGGCTTTCACCATGCTGTACCTTGCCAATTTGTTTGCCCTTCTTTTGGATGGACATACTGTCTCCCCTGCTTGTTCAGTGAGCTACTCTTCAAAATAGAAAGCTGTTATGTTCTGATTGTCAACATTATTATTTTTTGCAATAGACTGGCTCTCTCAATGGCTTTTATACCTTGGTGTAGTGGGGGCAGTCACCTCGCTCCACAACAAAAAAGGTTAAAACAGCCCTGCAAGAGGGCTATGGCTAGGACCCAATCAAGAGAGGGCTTGTGGCAACCAATCAGAACTCAAGAAGGCTCCATAAAAGAGATAGCTGGCCAGGCTGAACACACTCTTGCTCCAGGTCTGGAGGGAGAAGGACCTAGCTCCCTGCTAGTATAGGAACCATGGACAGAGCAGTGCTGGGGAAAGGCAAGGGGAGCCAGGGCCTGAGCAGTCCGAGGCTGAGGCCCAGTGACAGGAGCCTGAGGGGCACTAGGGCTGCAGGGAAGCAGCCAGGGCAGGAGAAGGCAGCAGGTCCACTCTGCTTTGCCTAAGATGAGTGGCCATTTCAGACTGTAACTTGTCCCTGAGGTAAGGGGCTAGATGATGAGATACAGTAGTGTCACTGAGGCAAGGTGGGTATAGGGTGTTAGGGATTCCCTGAGGGGGAGAACTCCAGAGTATGGGGTCACTGTGGCAGGGCAGTACCCTGAGGGAAGGACACCATGGTCTGAGAGGGATGTAGGTCCTAATGTAAGATGGCAGAGCCATTAACACAACCGGGTAACAGCAGGCGAGGCACTGGCCAGAAGGGGCTGCTCCAGTGCTGAGCTAATTCCCCCATGACCAGTAGGAAGTGTCATGGTGGTGAGTCACACCATGTTACACTTGGTTATCACCATGATATCAGAGTGTATAGAACAACCATTTCATCTTTGCCAAGAAGTTTATTGACAACTACAACTTCAATATTATTCATGATTATTTAAAAAGCTATTTCAAAGTGTGGTTTTACTCTTAAAAATGATTATATATCAAACTGCAACCTTCTTAGGCTATGTCTAGACTGCAGGCTTCTTTCAGAAGAATCTTTTTTCGGAAGAGATCTTCTGAAAAAATTTCTTCCAAAAAAGAGCATCCACACACAAAAGCACATTGAAAAAGCGATCTGCTTTTTCAAAAGATAGTGTCCACACTGAATGGACACTATCTCACATTTAAGCTGTGATTACAATGCACAGAATGGCCACCGGGGCACCTGTGCTTTTTCCTCTTTCCTCTTCTTTTGAAATAACTTCCTCTTCCCCATCCACACACGCCTTTTTCCGGAAGAGCTCTTTCAGAAAAAGGCTTCTTCCTCACAGAAAGAAGATTACCAACACCAGAAAAACCCCTCTGTCCTGTCACAGAATCATAGAGCTGGAAGAGACCTCAGGAGGTCATCAAGTCCAGCCCCCTGCCCAAGGCAGGACCAATCCCAACTAAATCAACCCAGCCAGGGCTTTGTCAAGGCAAGACTTAAACACCTCTCGGGGGATGGAGATTCCACCACCTACTTAGGTAACCCATTCCAGTGCTTCACCCCCCTCCTAGTGAAATAGTTTTTCATAATATTCAACCTAGACCTCCCCCATTGTAACTTGAGACCATTGCTCCTTGTTCTGCCATCCTTCACTACTGTGAACAGCCTTTCTCTATCCTCTTTGGAACCCCCCTTCAGGAAGTTGAAGGCTGCTATCAAATCCCCCCTCACTCTTCTCTTCTGCAGACTAAACAAACCCAAATTCCTCAGTCTTTCCTCATTGGTCATGCGCTCCAGCCCCCTAATCATTTTGGTTGCCCTCCATTGGACCCTCTCCAATGCGTCCACATCCTTTCTATAGTGGGGGGCCCAGAACTGGAGACAATATTCCAGATGTGCCCTCACCAGAGCCGAATGAAGGGGAATAATCACTTCTCTGGATCTGCTGGCAGTGCTCCTTCTAATGCACCCTAATATGCCATTAGCCTTCTTGGCTGCAAGGGCACACTGTTGACTCATGTCCAGCTTCTCATCCACTGTAACCCCCTTTTCTACAGAACTGCTACTTAGCCAGTTGGTCCCCAGCCTTTAATAATGCTTAGGATTCTTCTGTCCCAAGTGTAGGACTCTGCACTTGTCCTTGTTGAACCTCATCAGATTTCTTTTGGCCCAATCCTCTAATCTGTCCAGGTCACTCAGGACCCTATCCCTGTCCTCTAGCATATCTACCTCTGCCCCTAGCTTAGTGTCATCTGCAAACTTGCTGAGGGTGCAATCCATCCTCTCATTCAGGTCATTAATAAAGATGTTGAACAAAACTGGTCCAAGAACTGATCCTTGGGGCACTCCGCTAGAAACCGACCTCCAACCTGACATCGAGCCGTTGATCACTATCCATTGGGCTGGACAGTCTAGCTAGTTTTCTATCCATCTTACAGTCCATTTATCCAATCCATACTCCCTTAACTTGCTGGCAAGAATATTCTGGGAGACTGTATCAAAAGCTTTGCTAAAGTCAAGGTATATAACATCCACTGACTTTTCCATATCCACAGAGCCAGTTACCTCATCATAGAAGCTAATCAGATTGGTCAGGCACGACTAGCCCTTCCTGAATTTATGTTGACTACTCCCGATCACTTCCCCTCTTCCAAGTGCTTCAAAATGGATTCCTTGAGGGTCCTCTCCATGATTTTTCTGGGGACTGAGGTAAGGCTGACCAGTCTGTAGTTCCCTGGATTATCCTTCTTCCCTTTTTTAAAGATGGGCACTACATTTGCCTTTTTCCAGTCATCTGGGATCTCTCCCAGTCTCCATGAGTTTTCAAAGATAATGGCCAAAAGCTCCGCAATGATATTTGCCAACTTCCTCAGTACCCTCGGATGCATTAAATCCGGGCCCATGGATTTGTGTATGTTTAGCTTTTCTAAATAGTTCCTAACTTTTTCTTTCCCCACCAAAGGCTGTCTCCTTCCCATACTGCGTTGCCTAGTGCATTTGTCTGGGAGCTGACCTTGTCCGTGAAGACAGAGGCAAAGAAAGCATTGAGTACTTCAGCTTTTCCCACATCATCTGTCACTAGGTTACCTCCCTCATCCAGTAAGGGCCCCACACCGTCTCTGATCACCCTCTTATTGCTAACATGCCTGTAGAAACCTTTTTTGTTACCCTTCACATCCCTTGCCAGCTGCAATTCCAATTGCGCTTTCGCCTTCCTGATAACTCCCCTGCATTGTCAAGCAATATATTTATACTCCTCCCTAGTCAGTTCACGTTTCCACTTCTTGTAAGCTTCCTTTTTGTATTTAAGCTCACCATGGATGTCCCCGGTAATCCAATCTGGTCGCCTACCATATTTGCTTTTCTTGCTTTCGATTTACTTTCGGAAGAACGCGATTGCAGTGTGGATGTAATTCAGGTTTTGTCGGAAGAACTGAACAGTTCTTCTCTCTGTGTGAGTTCAGAGGCATGTCTGCCTACTAGAGTTAGCCAAGGCAAAACATAATGAAACATACCCGCCCAGCCTTACCCTGCTCCTCTTCACACTCACTGCAATGCCAGAAGAAATTTTATATAGCTAGTTCACAACTTATGTAAGTGAGATAAGAATCAGTCTCAGCAACCTATAGTGCAAAAAATTACTAGAACCGTTGAACCATCTTCAAAATTAGATGATCCTGAATTAGTATATAAACCAGCAGTAATGTAATTACTTGAATAGTAGAATCAGAATGAGAAGTCGTAAAATGTCTTGTAGTTCATTCATCAGATTTCCTTACATTTTGGCAAATGTTTAGGAGTAAAGATTTTGTCCTTTACATTATCAGTGAGTTTATTTCACATTATGGGCAACAACTACAACTCTAAAGCAAGTGGAAACAAAGTTCTCTGCACCCAGATACCACAGCTCTGCTTTCAGTGAACATGCTGCAGGCTGCCAAGGGGACACTGTCTCCTAAGCAACTCATTAAATCTCATTGGGTTTAATTTATAAACATACAAAGCATACAATGAAAAAAACCAAGATCAAACAAAACCACAAGAGTAATTAATAAGATAAGGGCTAACAATTGTGCATGTCATAAACAAGTTCCCTTGCATCCTGAGGTTGTAGAATTTGTCATCAGCCATGTAAAGATGCTTCTGACGCATAATTCCCTGTTTTTTAAGATTACACAAAAAGTACTTTCCAGAACATTAGTAAGCAAAGTCAATCATTCAAGAGTTAGGAATTGTGTGTACAACTTATTTTAACCCCCTGTGTGGGTGCATTGTGACAGATTCTTTAATTATATGATCGCATACTATTTTTTCCACAGACCTCTCTGCCTCAATCAGTACAGGTCAGACAAGGTTCATTTAATGCCGTGGCAGCCCCTGTAGCCGGGCCAGGGCCACAGCAACCCATCAGCCCAGTAGGGGGTGTGGCTGGGGCTGGCAGCAGGGAGAGGTGGTGGGCTGTGGGACTGGTAGCAGAGACCTTTCCTGGTTTGGCAAATTCCCTCATTCGGGACTGGTTAGGTCCTGAGGGTGCCAGATGGGGGGTGGTCCCCTGCTTCCGGCCTCCCAGCCCACCATGCCTCCCCGCTGCTGGCCCCAGTTGCCCCCTGCACTGGGCTAATGCAGCCCCAGCCCCACTAGTGTGTCTGCCATGGCTGCTGCAGCCTCCGGTCCCATTACCGGGGCTGCCACATCCTTGGCCCCAGCCCCACTACCAGGGCTGCGGCAGCCCAAGCCCCTGGCTTCTCTACCGGGGCCCTGGCCCCAGTCCAGCCCCAGCCCCAGCCCCAGCCCCAGCCCCAGCCCCAGCCCCAGCCCCAGCCTCCAGTCTCCCAGCCCCCAGCCCTCTTGCTACTGTGGGTCCCAGCCAGAATTCCCTGCTGGACCACAGATGTTGCTGGACCAGAATGTCCCAGTTTTGGGGGGTCCAACATGTATTAGTTCCTTGCTGTGTTTTTATATGGGACTTATTACTATAATAGCCAAGTACTATGCAACTAATCTTCCCATCACCTCGGTGAGCTCAGGTGCATGCTACTATCCCTATTTTATATATAGGGAATTGAAGCACAGAAAAATTAAGGTCAAACACATCCATAAATTTTGGATGCCTAATTTGAGAAACCTGCAATCTAAATGTCAGAGTATTTACCATTTTAAAGCACTTAATAAATTTGAAGCTCAGCTCCCACTGACTTTGATTGCACTTGTGAGTGCTCAATACTTCTGCAAAGCAGGCTAAGGGTCTCAAGTTGAGCACTGAGAAAATTGGGAAAAACACAATTAGTGAGCAACCAGGGCATGGACAATCTGACCTAATGATCAGAGGAGGAGTCAGTCCAGAATGGACACCAGGAGGTCAGAGTCTGAAACAGGCCAGAGGGGGAACTAAAAGTGGAGTGTCAGGAGATTACCAAAACAAAAGGAAAAATTATGTAGCATTTTAAAGACTAACAAGATGGTTTAATAGGTGATGAGCATTTGTGGGCCAGACACACTTCCTCAGATCATATTCTGGAAGAGAATTGGCATGACCATATATACTAAAGGAATACAATGAAAAAATGAACACATTATTAAACTGACAAATCAGATTCAGTACAGAAGGTGGGGTGAGGGAGAGGGAGGAAGGGAGGGAATAGCTATTTATGAGTCAATGAATGGCTAATCAGGGGTGATAAGTGGGGAATTTATCTTTGTAATGGGTAAGGTAATTAGCATCTTTGTTAAGGCCAATTTGTAAAATGTCAAATTTAAGCATGAATGAAAGTTCTGAAGTTTCCCTCTGTAATTAGGTGTTAAAGTCTCTTTGAAGTAAGATGCATGTAGTAAGATCATTAAGACTATGCCCAGGTAGGTTGAAATGAAAAGCAACTGGTTTTTCCTTGTGAAGATATCTGATGTCTGATTTGTGGGCATTAATTCTTTGGCGAAGTGTCTGAGAAGTCTGTCCAATATACATAGCAGAAGGACACTGTTTGCACATGATGGCATAAATTATATTTCTGGATGAACAGGAATATGTGTTCTTGATCATATAACTGACATGGTTAGGTCCAGTGATGGTGTCACCAGAGTAAATATGTGGACAAAGTTGGCAAGGGGTTTGTTGCAAGGGAAAGTTCCGGGGTTGGTATTAATGTGGTATGTCCTGTGGTGTTTGGTAAGAATCTTCCTGAGGTTAGGTGGTTGTCTATAGGAGACTATGGGTCTGTCCCACAGAGCCTCTCGGAGTGTAGTATCCTGTTCCAGTGTAGGTTATTGATAATGCGGTGGACGGGTTTAAGTTGGGGGCTATAGGTGATGACAAGTGGTGTTCTATTGTTGGTTTTCTTGGGCCTATCTTGAAGTAGATGGTTTCTGGGTATTTGTCTGGCTCTTTCAATTTGTTTTTTTATTTCCCCTGGTGGGTAATTGAGATTTACAAATGCTTGGAAGAGATCTTGAAGTTTCTGGTCTCTGTCAGTGGGATTAGAGCAGATGCGGTTGTACCTTAAGGGCTTGATGATGGATCGTATGGTGTGTCCTGGACTGAGCAGGGAGGGCCAGGTCAGGATACCAGGAAGTCAAGCCAGGACAGCAGAAACAAGAAGTACAGAGACACAGATGAGAGCAAAGTGAATCCCAGTTGCATGCAGCATTACTGGAAGTAAGGATGCTGCTGCATCCCCTGGCTTGAAGTTGTAATAACTATCACTAAATACATGGTTTCCATCAGCAGCACCCCCATTATAAAGATTGTTCCGGCACACTGATTGCATGGACAATTTCCTGTTCCTGCACAGTATGTATATAGAAGCTGTGAACCAATCTGGATCCTTCACCCAGTATTCTTCCTGTCAGATTCCTGACTGGAGTTCTGTGTTGAGGGCTACACTTGTGTAAGAATCGCATAAGTGAGAGGAGAACCATACTCATTATTCCAGAATTACTCTGGATTTACACAGATAGAACAGAAATCGACCAATTATCAGTAAAGCAAGTGTCCCTATCACCAGAGGGGCAACGTGGGCAAACTTTAATGCTTACCAATATTTAGTGGATGATAATGAAGAGGAGGAGAATAGTGGAATATGAAGTAGTGTTCGATTGTTTTAGTCTACAGCTATACCAGTGATACTCAGTCTTCAGTGTTCCAAGAGCCAAATTAATGAGCAACATTATGCAAAAGAGCCACAGCAGTGTCAATTCATTATATGTTATTCTCACAGCAAAATGACTGACTAAATATTCTACAGTTGGTTAATAATTATATAGTCAAAGCTTCCTGACTGCTTAATAACTTGGACTGGTTAGTAATTAAATCATGTCCTGTTATATTATGTGCTGAACAGACTTGAAGGAGACACATTAAAGATCCACATGTGACATCCCAGTCTCGGTCTGACTATCACTGATTTAAACATTTACTGGTGGTTGGTCAATCTGCTTGACCCAAATGGGGGTATTCCAATGTGCAAGTCTAAAACTGATATTGATATACCCCACAACTTTCTTTTACTCTAACACAGTGGCATGGGTGGCTAAATGTACATGAATATGTTGAATCCAGTCTAACATAATGCCACTTACCAACTAAACCACTATGTTGAACAGTCTTATTCAAGACCATGACATTTGCCTTACCACTGACGTAACAGAGACACTAGTAACTTAGCAAAATGATGATGACTCATATCCTGTTTATGTTGCCTTTTAGTTTCTTGCTTATTAGGATGTCAGGAGTATCAGATGGCAGGCTGTGACTTTGTGCAGATCTGGAGCTGAGCCAGAGGTCTCATATGCATACACCAGTGACTTTACATCATTTCACCATTTGATGTTATTTCCCAACACCCTTTTTTCCTTCAGTCATGTTTTTTTCATTTTTTGTTCTCTCAGGCAAAATTCTCTTCTAAGTCTTCATCTCTTTGAACATAAGTCAAGGATATGTTGATTTAGAATTTTAAATGCATTGTTATTTTTAAAGTAACAAATGGATACAGTGTATAAACGTTAATATTTCTGTAGCGTTTGTTCGAACACAGCATGTTATTTACATATGCAGTTACTGTTATCAATACTTTTTAGGAGCCCATCACATTAACTTGGCACTATTAGATAACTGTAGAAAGCTATCAATTCCTTCTCAGAAAAAAATCAAAGGCCTCGTCCTTCCATCCGCTTTAAAGAGGGTTAACTGGATCTGATCAAAGATTGACCACACTTTTATTAATTTTTTAAACATAATGAAGATCTATAGAGAGAAGATGTCTCATAATTTACCTTGGGTTACAAGTAAAGGTGGTTAAAATGCCCCAAACTATTAAAAAGATGCCTTTCTTTAAAAAAGAAAACTTTTAGCAAAAGATGCTAATTTTTAGAGTGTTCTTTTTTTCCTTGAAACATCTAAATAAAGTATTTTTGTTTTTCCCTCTTTTCCTGGAGGTGGAGAAAAGGCAAAGTATAAGGCAAGGGGGAAAATAAAAGGACCCCCCCTAAAATTAAAAAAAAAATTGGCAAAAAATCACAAAAAAGATTCAAATAAACAGAAAATTATTCCTTTTCCAAAATGGGAGAATGAAAATCTCTCTCTCTCTATAAAAAAAAATTCCTGTGGGATGACAGAGTGATGTCATCCTGTTACTCTGCATCCACAGGCTCCACCCTTGCATGGGCTCCCTGTCCAGACACTGTTTGGGGATGGCAAAGCCACCTGGCAACCCAGCCTGGGAAGATTTCACTTCCCAAGGGTATTACCTGCTCATCCCTTTCGGGCAGCCTGTCCCCTGGCCTAGAGGCTGCTTCAGCTGGTGCGAGACTCACTCGCACTTGGAATGGAGGCAGGCTCCCATGCCCCAAAGCGCCATGACTTGCTCCAGGGCAGCACCATTGTCGTTCTTGGTGCTCATGGGCTGCTTGGCCAGCAGGTCCAGGAGAAGCGCTGGGTGCAAGGTGAGGCACCCAGTGTCCCTGGCCACCCGATGTCCCATCCTCCACTGTGCCACGAGTGGCTGCATCCTCAGCCCAGCGCCAAACCGCTCTGGTGAAACCCAAGCCAGACTGACTCCCTCCTGCCCAGACGCACATGGAGCTGCAGCAGCGTGCAGCACCTCTGCAAGGTGGGCGAAGAGGCACCTGGCACCACTCACTTGAGTGGCCCAAGCCCCCCTTGCCCGTGCTGCAGCCTCACCCTCCCTCCTCCCCTGCGTGGCTGGAGCACCAGTACTGGCTTCATGCTGCAAGGGGGTGAGGGGCAAGGAGAAAAAAGCCCTGAGCCTCATTGTGCAGGGAAGAAGTGCTCTCCCCCTCCTGGGCTGGGGAAACAGCAACCATTCCCATTTTGGGTTCTGGTCTTACGCCAGGGTTCATTTGTGGTTTTATGTTTGTTTTCTAAGTTTAGTATTTTGTTAAATAAACCAGTTATTGCTTTAGCTATTTTTGTGTGACTTGATTAATGCACAGTGGTACAGATAGAGCGCAGGTGTAGAACCTGTGTTCCAAACAGCAGGATTCAGTCCTGGTCTAACAGCTGCAGGATTTCTCTGAGCTCTAATTGGCCAGAATCCAGCTAATAGGAGCAGTGGGAAGCTGAGTTTGGGACAGCATGGGGCCCAAAGACCAGTAAGTGCCCCCACTCCCTCATTCCAGACCCTGCACCTCCAGCCCCCTCATTTACCTCTCTGCTGAGACCCCCACACCTGAAGCCCACTCCTGACCCTCTCCCCCCTTCCCAGACACTTTATCCCCCTGGCCAGACACCCTGCTCCCAAACCAGCTCTTGCCCAGGCACCCTGCTCCCAAACTAGCTCCTGTCCCCCTCCCTGCTACTCAGACACCCTCCCTAAGCCTGCTCCTGCCCCACTCCCTCTGGCCATACACCCTGCCTTCAGATCCACTCCTGCCCCTTCCCCCCAGCCAGACACCCTGCCCCCAAATCCACTCCTGTTACCTCTCCCTGTCCAGACACCCTGACACTAAGCCCACTCCTCCCCTTCTTCCTTGGCCAGACACTCTGCCCACAATCCTACTCTTGCCCCCTACCACCAACCAGACACCCTGCCCCTAAGCTCGCTCCTCCCCCTTTTCCTTGGCAAGACAACCTGCACCCAAACCCACTCCTGCCTCCTCCCCCTGGCCAGACATCCTGCCCACTCCTACACCCCTCCATCCTGCCCAGACACTCTGCCCCCAAACCCACTCCTGCCCCCTTCCGTCCACCCAGAAACCCTGCCTCCAAGCCCACTCCTTCCTCCTCTCCCCAGCCAGACACCCTGCCTGCAAACCCTCTCCTCCCCGTCTTCCCCAGCCAGACACCCTGCACCCAAACTTACTCCTGCCCCCTCCCCCTGAACCAGAAACTCTGCCCCCAAACCCACTCCCCCCAGCCAGACACCCTGCACCTACTTAAGCCTGTTCCTCTCATCTTTCCCAGCCAGACATTCTGCCCCTAAACCTGCTCCTTCCCCCTTCCCTCTACCCAGAAACCCTGCCCCCAAACCCACTCCTTCCTACTTCCCCCTGGCCAGACATTCTGCCCCCCAAACCCGCTCCTCCCCCTTCTTCCCTGGCCAGACACCTTGACACCAAGCCCATGCCTGCTCCTCCCCCCCCCCCCAGGAAGACACCCTGCCCACAAACCCACTCCTTCTCCCTTCCCCTGCACAGACATCCTTCTTGCCCCTCCCCCTGGCCAGACACTCTGCCCCCAAGTCTGCTGCTGCCCTCTTTCCCCATCAGACACCCTGCTTCCAAGTCTCCTCCTGCCCCCTTCTCCCCTGCCAGATACCCTGCCCCCAAGCCTACTCCTGTCTCATCCCCTACTTCTGCCCCCTTCCCCATGGCCAGATACTCTACCCCAGCCTGTTCCTTCACCCTCCCTTGCTCCTGCCCCCTCCCCTGGCCAGACACCCTACTCCCAGCCTTCTCCTGCACCCCTATCTCCCACCCAGACCTCACACCCTCAGTCCCTCCTGCATCCGACCTTCTGCCCAGATCCTGCATCCCTATCCCACGCACTGGCATCCCTATCCCACACACTGAACCCTTCATTTTTGGCCCCATCCCAGAGCCTAGGGGTCCCACAAAATCCACTCACCCTGCAACCTCAGAAGAGTTAATCTGGCCTGTGTCCTTGAACCTCAATCCTGCCCCGCTGCTCCATCGGGCTGGAGCACCAGGGGAGTGAGGTGTTTCAGCTCGGGGCCACATCAGGGAGGGTTGGGGAATTTTGGAGTTGTTTTTTCTTCTTCTCTCTTATGTGGTCCCCAACTAATTTTTCTGTGGGTGAGTGGCTCTGACCTAAAAAAGGTTCCCCACTCCTACCATAAATAAAGATAATATTGAAGCCTTTTTGTGTTGGACATAATATTTTACTTTATTTAAAATAGAGCCTGGCCAACAAGGCCTCAATCAGGGCCCAGCCTGCATCTTGCTGCAGCATCCTGTCCCCGGCCCCCATCCTGAGGTATTTCCCATGGCTGAGCCCCCATCTTCCCTCAGAAAGGGCTGTGCTGCTGTGGCATGGGTAGGAGGAGAGGCCACAATACAGCTGTGGTGGACACAGGGGGTTGGCAAGTGAAGTGAGCAGGGGGTGCAGCCCCCAGTTATTTTAAAAAATGTAAAACTATTCATGAAGAGTGTACTAAGTGTACTACTTTTTGACCAGCACTTAGGTTCAGCATGACCTCTGCTTATAGTCAATTCCATATCTGGGGCTGCCTTTTGATAGGCATGATAGACCTACTGCTTGTCCCCACAAATGAGATCCTGAGCCCCACTTCAGCCCTTATACACTGGGAAAAAGGCTAGAGAAGTGTAAAGGGGCACTAAAAGCCCCATATCCAGCTTGGGAGGCACTGTAGAGACAGTTATAGGACTGCTTTCCAAAAACTCTTTCACAATCCCTGGCACAAAGGTGGGAGGAGCATGTTGGCATTGATTGGGCTATAGCGCTATCAAGATTTTGGGTAGACAATGAAGACTGCCATAATTTAAGCATATAAATAATAATTTAAATTATGCTGGAAATGCTGGAACAGTCAAGAAATGAAGGACACAAGTGTTGCTTAAAGCTCATAGGGTTTCTTCATACAGCATCTGGGAGAGGTACTTCTCAGTTGACAAACACGTAGTAGCTTGGTTTGATCTAAAATAGTAGTGCAGTTGCAGTGGCATGGGTGGCAGCTCAGGCTACCTGCCCAAATACACACCTATGGTCAGGCAGGGTTGTACTCGGGTAGTTAGTGTGAACAGTTGTCCATGTCATCAGGGTCACATTGCTATTTTTAGCACACTAGTTCAAGCAGAGCTAGCAGTGTTATATTAGCCCAATCTGGGGATTAGGGCTCTCAGCTGCTGTTTAGACATACCCTGAGAGGTGCAGCATGGAATCTCACTATGAGTTCAATCCTCAGCTCTGTCAGTTATAGCAGAGCTGCTGTAGTGAAATATGGAGGGAGAAGACGTAGCCACATCCTAACACACAGATTCGGAGCAAGAGTTTGAAATAGGCTCCTAACTAGAGAGGTAACCCATGCGGAATGTCACTTCCTCTCCCAGTAGTCTTCCATGTACATTGATTATGACAGGTGATAGGACTGAAGCTGCAGGATTTAGAGCAATTCTAGCTCAATCTTTTGTCCTCTTGGGAAGGTGAAACCTCAGAAGGTTCTTACATCTATTATTAATGTCACGGATGTTCCATTACACTTAATTGCTCATAAGGCCTGTTTGTTAACTGATGGGATTTTCACCGGGAAAAAAGTCTTAAGTAAAATCCTAGTGGGTTTATTCCCTACCCCCAGGCCTATTCATTATAAATTGTGCATTTAATGATAATATTCACACTCATGCTGTAATTTTCCTCTGGCTTCCTTTGGTTGATTACAGCTGTATGACATCATGGTTGACATCACACTTGTTACTGGGTTGGTGAAATCTCTCCCTATATTTTAGAGAGCATCTGTCTGTGTGTCTGTCTGTGAGTCAATTTTTTCAAGAATTCCTAAATGGTAAGAGCTAGGACCACCAAATTTGGTATGTAGCTTCCTCTTCTCCTGTCTTAAAGCAGGGTCAGGGCTTGGTTGTGCCAGGACAACTGTAAGCCCCAGGAAAGGGACAGTTTTCTATAACATGCAAAGGGAGAGGCTGCTGTTTGGCAGGACATGATATGAGAGTGGTCACTGGGGCAGTGAGTCTGCAGGGGAGAGCTATCCCGCAGAGTGTCCACTGGGGGCAGCCATACTACCACGGGAGTGGCCAGTGGGGTTGAGGCTCTGCCTTCTTGCTTGGTAGCACACCACATAATTAACTCTCCTGCCCCAGACCCTTTCTGCCACTCCTGGCCCTTGGCTGCAGGGTAGAAGAAAAATGGCCCTTGTGGCTGGAGGGGGTCCAGGGAGAGAAAAACGGCCCCTGGCAGCTGGGAGGGAGCTGGGGTGAGAGAAAAGGCCCATGCCACATGGGACCCCCCCCACCCTGAGCCCTTCCTCACCCTCCAACTCTCTCTTGCACCCCTTCCCACTCCCAGCTTCCTGCACTGCCTCCCCCCCCATATCTCCAAGGCCTTGCCCTGATTTCTGTGCCCCCCCATACCACCAGCCCGCCTGACCTGGGCAATGTCAGGTAAGTCTGCTAATTTAACTATAAAATATGCATACCAGCAGGATAGCAGTTTTAGTCTGTATCTGTAAAAAACAACAAGGAGTCCTGTGGCACCTAATAGATTTATTTGGCCATAAGCTTTCATGGGTAAACCCACTTCCTCAGATGCAAAACTCTCTTTATATTCTTAGGTGTTCTTTGAAAATGCCACTTTGCACAAGGATATCATCCAGGTATGAAATTCCCACCTCATCCCTGAATTCTTATTTTTCTATACACTGCTGGAAAACAGTAGGTGCATTTGTTATTCCATATAGGACTTTTATCCATTCTTATGGGCCCCATGGAGAAATAACAGCTACGAGGTGATGGTTTTGTTCATCCATGAATGATTAATGGTAGGCCGTCCCTTGATCTAAGACAGAAACTACCTCCTGATCCATTCAGAACATCTTGGATTCAAGGGATGGGTTATCTGTCGGGTATCGGGTTTTTTAGTTCCATTCCTGATTGTATACGCAGAATCTAAGACTAGTATCCCTTTTTCAGACACATACCACTGCTGAAGACTAGGATAGCTTTGATCCATTCTGTCACCTCAGTTTTGGCAGGCTCAACTTTTCTGTATAGGTCCTGAGGCTCAATCTTGGGCAAGTTGCCCAGATTGCAGTTCCTGTTATCTCTTCTTCACTGATCCCTTTCAGATATCACTTTCAATTGAATGAGCCAGACTGCTTAGACTTAACCTGTCCTTTTAGTGGGAATTCCCCATCTGTTCTGTTATTTTAAAGTTTTTCTTCAAAATTGATTCTGTTTTCAGGGGTATGGATGACAGGTTTTTCACAGAGGTCTGACATAATTTCTTTCATGTTTCTTGAAATTGAATTTTAAGCGATTTTAATTTTTCAGCATGCTTTTTCCAAATGATCTTTCTACGTCTGTGATTTTTGGTTTGTTTCTCTTTTGATATATCACTAAGGGGTAAAGTCTCATCTTTAATGCTAGCAATACACACAATCCCTGATCTTCCAATTCTTCCTGCTCTTCACTACTTTGGTGATTTCTTATGCACAAGAAAAATGGGTTTTTTGCTGCATTTTCACTGCAACTTGTGCTAGAAATGCCTGAAGAATCACAGACTTCTTTTAAATGCTTGTCTGTTCACTGTCATAAAAGTTATCATACCTCAGCACGAAGATCCTCTAGCTCTCTCCCACCTTACCAACTATTAAATCTTCCATAGTGGCTTTTCTTGGAACCGTCTATGGCAGCTTATAGATAGGTTCATCTCTCAAAGAGATGAGATCATGGCAATTCAGCACTTCCTACTTGTGCTTGCCAAATATTACACTCCCAGACCAGGGACAGTTTTCAAACTGGAATTAAACTTAGTAATAAAATCAACAGACAAACACAGTATGTATCCACTCCATTGTTACTCCACCATTTCACAGCACACACTCCTCTGATGCTGCAACATGAGCTACCCCCTTTTAGTTCCCCTTCATTTCTTAAACGAATAGAGCACTGGTACATCTAACTCTGGCATTCCCTTATGAGAGCTACATTACCTCTTTCTCCTGATAACTGTGCAATAGATTTGTTGTTGTTTAAACTATTCTATTTTGCCACGGTGTAAGAAAACTAGACTAAAAATAAATAGAGGAGCAATGAAATGTATTTACTGGGGATAAATAAGGCACCCTGGGTTAATTGTTCTTTACAAGTTGATTTAGAACAACTGTACTCCAAATATGTGCTTAGTCGAATGAAAGGTTTGTCTTGAATGTCAAGGCTTTTGCTTTTGCGTGTTGCCAATGATAGGTAGATCCTTAAAGCTGCACTGAAGTGGAAACCTTGACATTTGAGACTGCCAACAGGATGCAATAAATACATATTTTCAAAATGATTCAAGTCCAATATCTGTTCACTAGAGGCAAGATTGTGGCTGGATTTCTATAACAAAGGAGGGGTAGAAGATGGTCCAGAGTAGGTAACAGTAGCACTGAGAAGTGCATTAATCTGATGTTGCCACAGTGATGGATCAAAGGAAGAGCTGAATCCCACCACCTCTTTGGGAAAGTCTCCACTATAGGGTGGATTGCTGCTGCAGTGATTGATCTGCTGGGGTTGATTTAGCAGGTCTAGTGAAGACCTGCTACATCAACCACCAGACACTCACCTGTTGATTCCACTGCTTCATCAGAATGAAATGATCAAGGGGAGTCAACAGGAGAGTTTCTTCTGTCAACCCAGTGCAGCATGGACCCTGTGGTAAGTAGATCCAAGCTACGTTGATTTGAGTTACACTATTAATGTAATGCCAATTGCATAGCTTAGATTGACCTGTCCCTGTAGTGTAGACTTACCCTTCATCAGCCAACTGAGCACAGCCAGCACTGGGAAAATACATGAGATATCTGACATAAAGTAGTGGCATTCCTTTCCTAGAGGAATTCTGTTTGAGGCAGCCATAATATGTTGATTAAAAAATTAAGACAATATATAATTATTGTTATAATTATGGCATACATTAAATGGATTAAAGAAGGGCTGATAGGTCTCAAAATGTTACTGTAAATGGGGAATAATCATTGAACTGGTTTCTTCCCAGTGGGGACCTGCAGGAATTGGTTCTTGGCCCTGTTCTATTAAACATTTCTTTGATGCCGTTGGAGAAAGATAAAACCATCAAAGATATGCAGATACAGGCCATCCAGATACGTTCCAAAAAACTTGGACTTATAGCAAAACAACTTAAAGCGGGGAATTTTTTTCTTGCCGCTGACTTACATTTGTACAATTTTTTTTTGCGTGACTTAAGAGTGGGGAATGGGAGGACTTACAATGCATCAGTTCCTACAAATGTCAATGACTTTAGTGTGGAACGGATGTATACTGGAGCAACTTATAGTGGGGACGCCCTGTAACACAAAAATCAATAAATAATATAGTGTGACCTAGATCACTTGGTAATCTGGGTGCAAGCAAACAAGATGCTTCACAATCTCCACTTCACCCCCTAGTGTGGGCTGGGCCTTTATAACATAGGATAATGCCTTATCCATAATATTAATGGCTGTGCATTAAAATCTACCTGTTATGACCAGTAAATGCTGGGATCCAAACCTTTTATAATGTTCAGAAGCTTCAGGGGATAGCCGAGTTAGTCTGTACAGGATAAACTTTAAAAAACAACATATAGTCTGGTAGCACTTTATAGACTAACAAAACATGTAGATGGTATCATGAGCTTTCGCGGGCACAGCCCACTTCTTCAGATGAATGGAGTTATGAGTTTAGGATGTGCAGACCCAAAATAAATAGGGGAGAAGGGGGACAGGGGAACAGGGAAAAGAGAAGGGGATGGGAAACAAGGAGCAGAGGGAATGAAAATATCAAATGGAAAAACAATTATGTTTCATAAGAGCACTTATGCATGTAGGGCAATTATAACACTTTTGTTGCCTGATCTTTAGACTGTATATTAATAGAGATTACTTAAGAATCCCTAGTTATCATTTTGAGAGTTGACAGGTTCTTGTCCCAAGATCACATCCAGTACTAATCAAATTATTATATAATCAGGAACCCCTATATGCACAGTTGCAATACTCACTCTATAGGAACTCTTTTAATACTGTTAAATGTAAAAGTATACATGAGCTCCCAGTGCAATGCTATGGTCCAAAAAGCTAATGCAGTATGAAAGATATAAACAGGGGGATCTCTAGAAGTATAGTGCCTCCATTTTTAGCATCAGTGTGATCACTGCTAGAATTCTCTATCCAGCTCTGGTATCCACAAAAGAACAAAGTTGATAAATTGGAGACGGTTCAGAGAAGGGCCATCAGAATGATTAATGGAATAGAAAACATGCCTTTTAGTAATAGACTCAAATTGTTCAATCCATTTAGCTGAACAAAGAGAAGGGTAAGGGTGACTTCATTACAATCTACAAATACATATAAGGGTAACACATATACAAGGGCAGAATTTTGGGCTTGTAGGGGGGCAGCAGCCCTGTGCTCTGGGACACGGCTTGCTTTTCATCCTGTTCCCTGGATGCTAAGGAAGTGAGGGGGAAATGCTTGCATTCCATGCATACCTCTCATACCTAGTTGGTGAAGGGAGCTCACCAGCCAGGTGTGAGAGGAATGCCCAGAATGCAAGCATTTTTTCTCACTCCCTTAGCATCCAGGGAATGAGATGAAAAGCTAGCCACATCCCAGAGCACACAGTTACTGCCCCCCCCCCACACACACGCCCAAAACAGTCCCAGACTTTAGTAAGGCATTTGATACGGTCTCACATGATCTTCTGATCAATAAACTAGGCAAATACATCTTAGATGGGGCTACTATAAGGTGGGTGCATAACTGACTGGATAACCATTCTCAGAGAGTAGTTATTAATGGTTCACAATCCTGCTGGAAAGGCATAACAAGTGGGGTTCTGCAGGGGTCTGTTTTGGGACCGGTTTTGTTCAATATCTTCATCAACAATTTAGATATTGGCATATAGAGTACACTTATTAAGTTTTCAGATGACACCAAGCTGGGAGGGTTGCAACTGCTTTGGAGGATAGGGCCATAATTCAAAATGATCTGGACAAACTGGAGAAATGTTCTGAGGTAAGTAGGATGAAGTTTAATAAAGACAAATGCAAAGAACTCCACTTAGGAAGGAACAATCAGTTTCACACATACAGAATGGGAAGTGACTGTCTAGGAAGGAGTATTGCAGAAAGGGATCTAGGGGTCATAGTGGACCACAAGCTAAATATGAACCACCAGTGTGATGCTGTTGCAAAAAAAGCAAACATGATTCTGGAATGTCTTGTGAGCAAGACACGAGAAGTCATTCTTCTGCTCTATTCTGCACTGATTAGGTCTCAATTGGAGTATTGTGTCCAGTTCTGGGCACCACATTTCAAGAAAGATGTGGAGAAATTGGATATGGTCCAGAGAAGAGCAACAAGAATGATTAAAGGTCTAGAGAACATAAGCTATTAAGGAAGACTGAAAGAATTGGACTTGTTTAGTTTGGAAAGGAGAAGACTGAGAGGAGACATGATAGCAGTCTTCAGGTATCTAAAAGGGTGTCACAAAGAGGAGGGAGAAAAATTGTTCTCCTTGGTCTCTGAGGATAGGACAAGAAGCAATGGGCTTAAACTGCAACAAGGGAGGTTTAGGTTGGACATTAGGAAAAACTTCCTAACTGTCAGGGTGGTTAAACACTGAAAGAAAATGCCTAGGGAAGTTGTGGAATCTCCATCTCTGGAAATATTTAAGAGCAGGTTAGATAGACATCTATCAGGGATGGTCTAGACCAGGGGTTCTCAAACTTGTGATACTGTGACTCCCCTCTCAGTTGCTAGGGACCCCCCTCTCCATTGCTGTAACCAGCCTCTCAGTTGCTCGCGACCCCCTTCTAATTTGTTTGTGATCCCCCTCTAAGTTGCTCGTGACCCCCTGGGGGGTCAGGACCCACAGTTTGAGAAACGCTGGTCTAGATGGTACTGGGTCCCGCCACGAGGGCAGGGGACTGGGCTCAATGACCGTTCGAGGTCTCTTCCAGTTCTAGTGTTCTATGATTCTATGTTCTAAAAAAATTTGTAAAGCAACAAAAGTTTCCAAATATTTTAGTGCACATACCACACATTTATATGTAGTTCTCTGTAGATATTTCTAGTGCACACACACGTTTTAAATGAAAAAGCTCAAAGCACTCACCTGAGCATGATAATATGCTTTCTTAAAACTCTGATTGTCATCACCTGGGACATTTTAACCCTGACATATACGTAATTTCCCTCACTCGACCTCAAATTAACCATGACAAAACATTTATGATTGCGGTGGAACTACTCATACACCTAACTTAGGCATGTGTGACAGTCTGTATCCCCATATCACCCCTTGCATATTATTATATTTGTACAAGTATGACTTGTGAGGTATCATCTGAAAACTCATAACTGTCTGATCAATATTGTCCTGATAAAATATATGTGGTAACGTTGGGATGATAAGGTTCCACCATATGGTGTCACAAAGTCATATTCCAAATCTGGGGAGTAGTCAAACCAGTTCAGCACAGACAAAAAACAAGCTGATGCCACAGCCAATTGTAAACAGGCAAAATGGGTCATCACCCACTTAAGTGGCTATTCATTAGCAGGAAAAGAGACACGGTGTCACGGAACATGAGGGAAAAGATGATTAACACAGCAAAATCATGGATTATAAAGCCATTGGTTAAGAACTGTCAAGGTACCAAATTAAATGATATTCTGGGCCGAATTCTGCACTGACTTGTATAAACAGAAGCACATAGAGTAAGTAACTTGCCCAGTAGTGTAAAATGGGATTGGGCATGGAACCCAAGAGAGTGTGTTCTTCTCTCCTTACTCTGACAGCTAAACATTCCATTAGGTTTACAAAAGGAAAAAAAGTGAGCACAAAGGCCAATTTAATCACAACTTCTGAAGGTGGTTCTTGCTATTCAGAACTGAGGCTACTGGCAGCCCTGGTTTAGGGGAAATGTACTTAATATATTTGGATACGAATATTTTAATGTGACTAAACAGGAGATTTCAGATATCATTATCAGGACTTTCAAGAACAAAAATATGTCGCCATCTAAAAAAATATGTAATCTTATCTCTTTGCAATTGAAGTATTTGAAAATGTTTCTATTGTTTGTTATCTATATTTAATGGAAAGTTTATGTGAGATAGGAAGAATAAATATTTACTTTAAATGTATTGAATTCTATGTCATAGCAATCTATTGTTAACATTTCAGAAAACGTACAGTATCATGTTTAGATTAGTTTAAGGGACAATTCAGCAAAGTATTTAAACACAAACTGTAACATGCACAGGGTACAATTTGAACAACTTTGTCCCCTCAGCTATGACGTGAGGTACCTTTTACGCTGCTTCTCTGTAGCTATGTCCAAACTACACCCATCTGTCAGCAGAGGGATGTAAATTAGACGTATCGAAAGTGCAAATGAAGCCGGGATTTAAATATCTCGCACTTCATTTGCATAATGGCAGCTGCCGCTTTTTTTCAAAATGGGGCTTTTCGAAAAAACCCGGCAGTTTAGATGGGGCATTTTCAATAGAAATGCCCCATTTCAAAAGATACTGTAGTCCTCAAAAAAATGGGGAGTACAAGATCTTTTGAAACGGGGCATTTCTGTCGAAAATGCCCCGTCTAAACTGCTGGGTTTTTTTCGAAAAGCCCCGTTTTGAAAAAAAGCGGCGGCTGCCATTATGCAAATGAAGCGCGGGATATTTAAATCCCGGCTTCATTTGCACTTTCGATACGTCTAATGTACATCCCTCTGCCGACAGATGGGTGTAGTTTAGACGTCGCCCTGGACTGCCCACACACAGCCTACTCATTATATTGCATGAGTGCTGCAGCTGCCAGCCATTCTTAAATTATACTGCAGATCAATCTCCAGTCCCAGACTTTCTCCAGAAATGTATATCTCATATTCCCTGTTTCTCTTGTTTACCTGTATGAGCCCTGTCTGATACTTTAATTGTTTCTGTCCATTGCATAATGAATTTTACACTATTTAAATCAATGAAGATGGTGGGATATGGTTGATTAAAGGAGTGTCTTGTAATGGATTAGGATTGGTGAAAAATATTCTTTTGTAGTACTTTATTTTAAAATGATTGGTTAAACTATAGCTAAGTAGGAACCAAATTTTAATTATGAACTGGGATCCACAGAGAAGTTCTTTAGAAACTAACTGATGACACAGCCCAAGATTAGAGCTGCCAAATCTCAGAACCCTGCCGCCCATATTAAATGGAAGCTATTCCATATCCTAATAATTTTTGTTGCCCTTTTCTGTACCTTTCCCAATTTCAGTATATCTTTTTTGAGGTAGAGAAGCCATATCTGCATATAGTATTCAAGATGTGGTCATGCTATGTATTTATATAGAGGCATTAGGAAAGAGATAAGTTTTAAGAAAAAGTTAACAGATGATGTTGTTGTGACCTCGCTGTATTTTTAATGCACATACTCACCTTCTCGTGAGATGAATGTTTGCATAAAGTACAGCTTCTTTAAACCTCCTAAGTGCTCTTTAGATGGTTCAAAAATCAATAGAATTGCTATAATTTTCTATTCAAATTTTATTGGAGTCACAGGTTTAAAGTACACGTAGAGATGATTGAAACATTTCTGTTGAAGCTGTTTTAAAAGAAAATTAGGGGTTTGATTAAATGCATTTTTACTAAGAAGTGTCTGCTCTTTGCAGAAAATGACAACTTTTTGTCAAACAAAATCAAAATATTTTAGTAAAAAAAGGGTAGATAGGAGTATGAGTGATATACTGACTGCAGCAATTTTATGCTGATATAACTTGCATCAACCAAAATCTGTTGTGTAGACATTGCCTCAGAAGTAGAGAAACTCTACTTAGTGTGGTATGCTGGTGCTCTAGTTTGAAGAGTTAGAGTTGGTTTTGGGGAGAAAGAGTTCACTGCCATGTTGGGGAGCATCTAACAGCAGCAGATTCAAAAGGCGGTATGGGGCTGGATCTTAGTTTTACACTTAGAAGGTTTGCTAGTATATTGTATCAGCAAAATGCTCCTAGTACACATGCAGCTATAATAGAAATACTGTGCTTTTGAGTGTATAGCTTATTACAGATTTCTCCTTCTCCACCCCCATATTCTCCCAAAAATAAGATATACCTGTAAAACTGTGCTTTTGCTGGTATAACCACTTCTATATTAGTAGTTTTTGTCAGCCCAGCTAAGTCACAGATCACATCTCTTCACACTCTTGGACTTATATAGCTATGCTGTCAACATTTTGCTGTTTAGACCTAGCATCAGACTGCAGAGGTCAGAGCCAGGGCTTGCTCTTTGGATCTTTAAGGCTATGTCTACACTACAAGGTTTTTGTGCAAAAACGGCTGTTTTTCTGCAAAACCCGGTGGAGCATCCACACCTCAAGCACGTTTTTGCTCAAAAAAAATACAGTAAATTGACAAGATAGAGGGCTTTTGCTGGTAGAGTGATTCCTCTCCCCCCGAGGAATTACTCCTTTTTGCACTACAGCTCTTGCACAAAAAGGCATGTGTGGACACTCCACAGGGGTTTCTTGTGCAAAAAGAGCCTATCAGAAAAACCACAGGTGCTCTGATGGCCATTCTGTTAATGGCAATCAGAGCTTTCTTGTGTAAGAGCATCCATGCAGTGTGGACCTCTTTCTTGCGCAAAAGCACATTGCTTTTGCGATGTGCTTTTGAGGTGTGGACGCGCTTTTGCGCAAGAAGTTTTTGTGGAAGATCTCTTCCACAAAAAACTTCTTGCGCAAAAACCCTGCAGTGTAGACAAAGCCATCGACTTGAGTTTCTTTTCTGCGACTAAAGTGAGAAAGCCTCATGTAGTTTAGGAGATATGGTGAGACAGTTGAGTTGTGTAAGCCCTTTCTTTTGTTTCATATATTTTTTTCCTGTTTACACTTCTTCTTTCAAAGGAATTGTAATGGGACGTGTGTGTTATAAACAGTCTGGCTCGAAGGACAAAAGAACCCTGTGACTTTAAAGAATAGGTACTGAATGTTAGAGACCTTATGGGACTTAAACTACCCACTCAGCCTCAGGCCAGGTGTATATACAAATTTTTCCCAGGACAACTGTATCAGTCAAGGGTGTGAAGAGGTGTACCAGGAAAAGCCCCCATATAGTTGCAGTTATACCAGTAAAAGCACAGTTTTGCTGATGTATCTGCATCCATAAGGAACATTTGGCTGGTATAGTATATAGGTAAAACTATACCAGCAATGCCTTTGAAATACAGACCTGGCTTCAGTCAAAGGACAAAGGTAGAATTATGCTCTTTCAGTGACAGATTTTGCCCTCAGGCTGTGGCAGGCAACCACCTGGGCATGAATAAGAGCACAGAAGAGATGTAATTTGAAGGGTGATTGGGTCACACCTTTGCTTAGAGGTCAGGCACCAAACAGCTGTTGCTGAGAAGGAGGGTGAACAAATTCATGTTCTATGTAGAAAAAAAATGAAGCACAATAGAGACACATTAAGAAACACATATGATGTCAACATTTATATGTAACCCATACACCTAGTGGTTTATTGTCCCATGTAGTGGCACTTAGACCACTTACAATGAGAGATAAGAACAAGTGACCCTACAGTTTAAGCTGAGAGACAGCTGGTTTTATAGGTCAAACTGTAGAGGCTCCTGTACCAAGGTCCTAGGTTCAAATCTGCCTGAAGGTTACATGTAGGGGCTTGTCCAGGATTCTTTACATTGACAGTTTCTCTCCTTTGGACTGAGTTAAACACAGTCTGCTTTTCTGCATTCCTAATAATTGCAAGCATTGGTGGTCATATTGGATTGTTTAGTTTGAAAAGGAGAAGACTGAGAGGAGACATGATAGCGGTTTTCAGGTATTTAAAAGGGTGTCACAAGGAGGAGGGAGAAAAATTGTTCTCCTTAGCCTCTGAGGATAGGGCAAGAAGCAATGGGCTTAAAGTGCAGCAAGGGAGGTTTAGGTTGGACATTAGGTAAAACGTCTTAACTGTCAGGGTGGTGAATCACTGGAATAAGTAGCCTAGAGAGGTTGTGGAATCTCCATCTCTGGAGATATTTAAGAGCAGGTTAGATAGACATCTATCAGGGATGGTCTAGACCAGTGTTTCCCAATTTTATTTGGCCACAGAACCCTTTTAAACTTGAGAGAATTTTGCAGAACCCTTAAAAACATTCTAATATATGGAGCTGAAAAAGTAGACCACAAACAAGTAAATATAATAATAAACAAATGCTAAACAAGGTAATGAGGATCAATATTTAGTTTAATTGCACATATTTAAAAACAAAAATAATATAATATAAATGTTTTTATCATAAAATGTTATTGTAATGGAATTTTCTCACGGAACCCTTATTTTCACTTCGCAGAACCCTGGGGTTCTGCGGAACACCATTTGAGAAACATTGGTTTAGACAGTACTGGGTCCCGTCATGAGGGCAGGGGACTGGACTCGATGACTTCTCGAGGTCCCTTCCAGTTCTAGTGTTCTATGATTCTATATCTTAAAATTCCTGCATTTAGGATTAACATGGTTTGTGACCCCACAACAGCCAAATTGGGTACAGTAGGCAAAATACCATTCTAACAATTGAATATCCAGCAGGCCTAAGCAACTAAGTGAACTGTATTTACATAACTACATCCAGGATTTCTGTCCCATTCTAGCATGAACTCTATTTATATAACAACAGTTGAATACTTAGCAGGTCTGAGCAACTGAGTGAAGATAACCACACCCAGGATTCTTTTCCCAGTCCAGCTGGATGTAATGGAAGCATTGATTCAGACCCTCCTTACATATATTTTATTTAAAAGCATAAATTGTAAGCATGGCATGTAATGATGTGTGTATATTTCTGAACCTGTAGAAGACAAAAATAGAAATATTGCAGCAACAGTTGAAGTGTGACAGAAGGGACTGCTTTGCAGAGCAAGGAAAATGTGCAGTGCCTGAACATGATAAAGTAAATATGCTTGTACCCATGGACCAGGAAATAGAAACAGGATGCAAATAAATGGCATCCAATTTCACAGCTGTTAGCAAACAAACAAGTAGCACAGAAGGAAAGAAATCACTTCAATTTACAAATAGAAACTCACAACTGAAATCTAAGTTGCTGTTAGGTCTGGCTCCTAGACAGGGGGTGGAGGTCATAGGGGTCTGTATGCTGCTCTTGCCCCAGGCACCAGCTCTGCATTCCTATTGGCCAGAATCTGGAGTGTTGGCTACCCTGCCCTGCTTAACAACTAGGTGGATAGACTGCTTCTGGAATCCCTGGTTATAGGGCAGAGTCCAGACTGTGTGCAGCCCAACCCATTTGAAGGATATGCCCCTTGAGAATCACTAATTGCCCTCTTGTTCCTGCTAGGAGAAGGCTTGAGCAGAATCAAACTGGAAGGAGGCACAGCCTCCCTCAGACACACATGTGGCGGGATAGCTCTGTCAGCCAACAGGGAGGCTACTTATGGTGGAAAAAGGCCTCCATCAGAAGTCCAGCAAAGCCTAAAGAGTCAACGGTGCTGACCAGAGTGTGCAGTAACCAGGAAAAAAGCTGATTCAGCACTTTTCCACTGTAGCCTTCATAGGCAGTACTCACAGTGAGCCCAGCACTGGCTGAACCTGCAAGGGGTGTGACATCGGAAACAGCTTCTCTCATGTCCCAGGAATTATTCTTCTCTTGGGGTACTGTGTCCATAGTTCATATGAGTAAATTTGACTCTGAATGCTTGAATTAACACGACCTAGTGCAGAAGCAGCCAATTACAACAAAGGAACTGTTCTCTCTCATTTATTTGTTTGCTGTTGTAATGGGAAAGATGTAATTTACTAGATTAATTTCTGTTCTGTCAGATTTTTTAAATGGTGTATTGAATTTAAATATCAGAATTTATCCTTGTAAACTGGTAAATACAGTAATTTACTGATAATTAGCAGTATGCTGATAACTTGACTATGCTGATCACTATAAAATGTGTTCCCAGTGTAACAGCTGCAGGCAAGAAGTTTCCCTCTTCTCATTGAAGTTTACTTTTTTGGAACTCTAGACTTACATAATAAGTCCCTTCTTTGTATTAAGCGAGCGTTTAGTGATATTGGTATATTTATAACTATATGATTCCTGAATCACACTGAAACTTTTTATATAACCTGACTACGAAATGACTGTGTCAGTATATGCATATGATAATGTTCAACTAGATTTGGGTTTTACATGCAGTCTTTATGAGATAATCTATTGCTAATAAATTAACAACTCATCTATGCTGAACGGCTAAAAAATAGGTTTGGTTTTCATTGTTTTAGGATTGAGTGGTAATTGATTTGTGAGGGGTATAACCATTTGAATTTAGTCTGCTTCATTGCCTGGTAGAAATTTAAAACATTATACAGAACTGGTGAAAACATGGATAAAATAATGCTTCTGGTATTTAAATTACCATGCAAAAAGGGGAAAACACGCTTATGGACAGAAAACAAAATATAGCTGCATATTTTTTTAAAAAAATAATACTTCATTGTTAATAAAATACCCAAGCAATTTAGAAATATTGCATCTTTACTCTTAGTTATTATTATTATTACAGGCATTTCTAAGTTCCCCACCACAGCTAGTTGTCATTACATGAATTTAGTGCATCATTATTAAAAGCAGAGATCTCTGTCCCTCTTCCTGTCCCTCATTACTTAACAGTAAAAATGTTTACTTAACTGTTATGAGAATGCTTTCCAAAAGAAGTTTCTCATATTGCCCACAGAAGGCAATACCCCAATAAATTCCATTGAAGTTGGCTCTCAAAATTCAAACCTAAGCTCTGTCAGTGGATGCTTCCCCACTGAGTGGAATTGCTATGGTATGGTGAGAGGTAGGGTCTCTAAGATTTTCATGGCCTAACTCATTTGGAGTTTAAAAGCTGGGGACCAATACCCACAACCTCCCTCTCTTTTTTAACTAGTTCTTATTTAAATGAGTTGTCCCATTTACTTCAATGGAATTACTCCCTCTAGAAGTCTCAGAGGGGTAGCCATGTTAGTCTGTAGCTTAAAAAATGAGTGGTCCTGTAGCACCTTGGAGACTAACAAAAATATAATATATAATACTATTTATACATTTTTGTTAGTCTCTAAGGTGCTACAGGACCACTTGTTTTTAAAGTCTAGATGAAGGATGACTCACAAGAGTAAGGATTTGCAGCATTGGATCACAAGACTTGGAATGAACCCAGGATTTAATGGGCACCCATGGTCCCGTATTATCTTTGCCCTTACCTCGGGGCTTCATCTCAATAAAGTCCCAGTACCACCCTATCCAGGAATCTGCAGCTTTCCCAACAGCCAAACCCAATCTTCAGCAGCCATCCCTGGGCCTCAGTTCTGTCTGCAATAAGCTCTCAACAGTACTGCTCTCTTTCATCCAGCAAATCACCTTGTCTTCAATTTTCTAGCTCCAAAAAGGAACTGCCTAGCTCTGACACAACATCTTTCTTTCTACTAGTTCAGTAGGCCCTCATTGATTGTTTCTTGCACCGCCACTCCAGGGAGCTTGGAGGGCTTCTCTACTACTCTTTACTTAGGGTGGGGTATGGCAGGGGGATTCAGGGCCTTGTCAACCCCGTCACATGTGGTTACGTCTGTTCCAGAGAGTGGAATGAGACCATGCATTCTTATAATATAATGGTAATGGCTGTCACATGGTAATGATTTTTGGTCATTTGCCTGACTTGGATTGGAGTTGAAACCAGTGACTGAAAGGTGATAGGCTCCATATCTCATTGCCCATTGAAGACTTCCAAGTCCTCTGCAATGACTTACTGTGATTAGATAATTTTAGAACTAGTTTCAAAATGTCTTATAATAGAAATTCAGTTGCAGCTGTAATTATAAAGAAGCTGCTGCCACACCATAAGATATCATGTCTCCTTAGCAGCCACAATTCTTTTTCTCCTCTGTTGCCTTTACTGGACTGAAATTATAACATTATTTCAAAGGGGCTGAAGGCAGGAGATAGAAGAAGAAGAAGAAGAGAAGACCTGGTCAGCTTATGTGAACTCTAGAAAGAGAGGTGTTTTAAAGGAGGTGAAGATAAAGGTTGGGAAAAAGGTTTAAAGTTTAGTTGCATAAGAGAGAGCATATTCTACAAATCATCATGTTACTTTTAAGCATCTGTTACTGGTATGTTCTTATCACTATTCCCAATTAAAAAATGAAGAGTTATAGATTGGCAAGAACTCATTGTTACATATAGCACAAAATACATACCATTATAAATGTGCTATAAAGCTATAGTTCATTCTAATCAATAATGTAGCATAAAATAAAAATAAACAAGTCTGGGTATTTTTAGCATTCAATTTCATTATTTCTGTTGAACTCTGGGAGCCTCATTATAGTTATATTTTTCAATGTATTTGCTTCTTGGACTTTATTAGCTGAATTATTTATACTTTTAATCTTATGTGTACTTGAACATATGACTTAAAGTGTTAAGACAGAAATTCACTATACGAATAATAAATAATCTATTCACTAAGAATAGTCAAAACCAAATGCTGAGAACTAATAAAGTTTAAGTTCATGAGCAATTCTCATTAGGCCTATACATTTGATTTATCCAGTGAATTAAGAATTTTAAATAGCTGGATGCTAACTAATAAAGTTATCTAACAAAATTAGTGTTTCTGTTATCAAATTGTTCCTAATTCTGACAAATGTATTTAGTTGTCACAATTTTTTCCTAAAGAGTGTAAGCAGTTTGCTAGCAACCCAAAGACTGAAATATTTTCTTTGACTACATCTATGGCATTTTTCTATATGTTTGTTCGATGAGTTTCTTAAGTTATATGATATTGTTTCTGCTCCCTGGCATTTTCTATCCTTGGGTGGACTGAAATTTCTTATGTGCACCACCAACATTGAGGTAGAATGTGTGTGGATGTGCACCACCAATAAGAACAAAACACACACACATATAATTTTAAGCAGTCTATATGTATGGAAGAAAATATATTAAAACAAGGAATATTTAACAAGGAGCAATGCTTACAATATTTATTATGAAATCAAATAAAAACGAAAATTAACACTATCCTTGGGATATATATATCAACCTTTCTAACAGCTCAAGCTAATACTTGCTACTTCTGACTCATAAGAGCCAGAATTCTACCACATGGCAAGGATCTGGTCTTAATGCAATACAATTTACTATATGTTAATTAGTAACACAGGATTTTAAAAAATCATTAAGATTAGAGTTTTAGATATTTGAAACACTCCAAAAACATTCAGTTAAAATAACCTTTTTCTATCTTAAATCATTAATACCTAATGTAAACTTTGTTTGAAATGCAATCATGCAAATGTGCTGGTGCGCACGCACACCTCCCCTGGCAACACAGAGAGAAAGAGAGGACTGCAGGGAGTCAAGACACCCCAAACAACTGCCCCTTGCCTCCATCTCACTGTACAGATGCCAGCACTCACCCACGCTATGCAGTCAGCCCCTTACCTCCCCCTTCCCAGGAGACTTGAGAGTGATGAATTTCTGCCTCTCTCCCCTTCCTTCTGACTCCTCATCAGCCAATTATTTACTTACTTACTCACTCCTCCCCTGCCCTCACCACTAATTGTCTCCTTATCTCCCTTTTTACCTGTTCTTTTAGCTCCTCTGTTCAAGCAAGCAGCTAGCTCCCATTTAGTTGCTTGCTCAGCTCTGTACCTGTGCAGGAGCTTTGAACTTCTGAGTGGAGGTCAGAAAACAGGTGGGCAAGCATGCAGGCCCGCAGCTTACAGGGAATCTTGGGGTACCCCAGGGGGTAAGTAGGTGGGTTCAATGGTATGCTCAGCACATTAGGTGACAGACCCAAGGGGATCCCTGTGATCCAATCCATCAAGTCACTTCTAAGACATTGGTACAAATCTTCCTCATTTCTTTATTGACTGAAAGATATTCCCATTTGGTGAATATTCAGAAGCTGAGTTGATGGGCTCAGTCCAGTGTGTGATGGATAAGTGGCTTTACTAGAAACCACCACCCAAATTATAAGTCTTAGCAGAGGAAACAAGGTATGGAGACAGTTAGTTACTTTTCTCTCCCCCAAAAGGGAGTTAATTTAGAATTGTGCCATCTTTATGGGGTAGTCTAGGAAAGCTTGCATTGCCCTTGGAGCATCTGTTTTATGAATAATTACAGCAGGTCAGTTTTACCTGCTGGCATCATGGCACCTTTCCTGAGAATTAAGTTTGCTTAATTTTCCTATCCCAGATCTGCACCCAGCAACCACATAATTTGTATCTTGGAAAATCCTACAGTACCTATCAGGAGACAAGAAAATCTTTTTCTGCCCATATGTGGATGTTCAAACATATATGTAATATCCACATATAGTTGGTGGAGTGGAACATTGTTAGAATAAAGTCATAAGTGCGGGCATGTGAGAGATAAAGGAATATTTCCTTGTAGTGCAGAGAATCAATGCAAGGCCTTCTACGTCATGTAGCATTGCACACCAGTGACTACACCCCCAATGCTCATGTGCACTATGGATATGGGCTCAGTTAAAATCTAGTCTGTACAAGGCTTGGCTCCACAACTGGACTTTCATACAAAGCTGGTAGCTCATACTACCTGCATGAAGGAGGTGCCATTTCTATTCCAGTCCCAGACCTGCAGGACATGGGATTTGAGGATCCTGACTGCTTTGCAGTCCAACCATGTAGATCTATAATCTTTAGGCCATCAGCAGGTGGAGTGCATTTTGCCCTCTTTCCGTGTGAACTTTTGTCACAAATGAGGTATAGTGTCTGTAGCCTTTAATGTATTTTGAAAATGGATATAAAGATGCATGCATGCTTGTTAATGGAAGTACAATTAAGTAATATTTTAAGATAACAAGGTAACCACTGATCCTTACTTAACTGAGCACTTGTCCTGCCTGCTTAGCCAGAGACTCATCAATGCCAACACATGCTCCAGTTAACACAGGTTTAAATGTAAAAGCACTCAGGACTGGTATATACTTCTACAAACCATATACTGTAGACTTCCGATAATCTGGCACCTTTGGGACCTAGGTGGTGCCGGATTATCGGATATGCCAGAGTATCAGGAGGTACTCTGGCGGGGGGCTGTGATGGGTCTGCTGAGACCCGCACTGCGTCCGGGGGGTGGGCGGGGAATGGCGCGGCGAGGGGTGAACCCTCCACAGTTTTGCAGGAAGGCGGGGGAAGCCCCGTACCGCCGCTGAGAGTTTCCGGTAGGGGAGCGGGCTCCCCACCCCCTAGACTGCAGTAGTTATCGCTGAGCAGGGGGGCGAGGGGCAGCACTGTGGAACCAACCCGGCAGCACCCCAGCTGCTCTGCTCCGCCGCTTCCCCAAGTCCGCCACTAGACAGTTTCAGCAGCGGCAGTGGCAGACTTGGGGAAGTGGCGGAGCAGAGCAGCTGGGGTGCTGCCGGGTTGGTCCCGCAACGCCGCCCCTCATCTCCCTGCTTGGCGATAACTACTGCAGTCTGGAGGGTGGGGAGCCCGCTTCCCTCCCGGAAACTCTTGGCGGCAGCGCAGGGCTTCCCCTGCATTCCTGCAAAATGATGGAGGATTCACCCCTCGCTGCGCCGTTCCCTGCCCACGCCCACCCCCTGGACGGATGCAGTGCGGGTCCCAGCAGACCCGTCACAGGGGTATAATCCCCTTCCTCTCTTATCCTCTTCCTTTTACCAGCCACGAGCGCCCATGGGGCTCACAGCAGCTCCAATTATCTGGCTGGCCGGAGCACTTCCGGGTTCCAGTTGGTGCTGGACCACTGGATGCCAGACAATTGGAGTTTTACTGTATATTGAACCTTACACTTTAGTGAATGTGAAAATGAATATAACTTCTACACAAGTTACAAATACATCTCTCTTTCACCTTAGAAAAAGTTCAGTGCCCAGTTTATATATAAAACTAATTTGATGACAACTGAGAATCCTCCTAAACCCATTCCTAACTGTTAGGATTAGGCAAATAAATTTGTTTTATTCATCTTCAGCAGCAAGTCTTCTTGCATATTCAGAATCAGCAGCAACATTCAGAATGCAAACTGAAGCCTACTGATCTGGAATATTGTGTCAAATTCTGGGCCCCCCATTACAGAAAGGATGTGGAAGCACTGGAGAAAGTCCTGTGGAGGGCAACAAACATGATTAGGGGGCTGAAGCACATGACTTATGAGGACAGGATTTGGGCTTGTTTAGTCTACAGAAGAGAAGAGGATGGAGAGAGGCTGTTCTCAGGGTGGCAGATGACAGAATGAGAAGCAAGCCAGACTGGGAGTCCATGGCTGGGAGAAGGGGTCATGGGGTGGCTGGGCTTCCCTCCTTGCCTTGCACATGCTGGGTCTAGCTGTGGCGGTGTCCCTAGGGAGAGGACTTGTATCCCTACTTGCTGGAGGAGAGGGGGGCAGAATGTTGGGGAGGTGTGGTTGAGCGGCAGATGCTCCTGCTCCTCGCTGCGCTGTTCCCAATAGCGGGTGCTTCCCCAAGCAAGTGGGCTTGCCTGTGTGCTGTGTGTGGCACTCTTGAGTGTGTGTGTGTGTGTGTGTGTGTGTGTGTGTATCCATTCCCCAGTCTTCTAGTGGTGGCTTGTGGAGGGAGTGTGTCCCACCCCATGTCCCACCCCAGAGTCAGGAATACGACAGGTCTCCCCAGACCTGGTGAGCAATAGCACAAGGGTCCTCTGGTGCAGCCTCCTTGGGCTGTGTGGCCTGGACTGGGGCTCCACGTGCTTAGGCTACTGCATGATCCCCAGGCCAAGAAGGCCGAGCAAGGAGCGCGCTCCAGCCTCTTGCCGCCTGCCACCTCCACCCTGTGTGTTCAGGGAAAGCAATGGCACTCCCCTGATGTGCCTTCCCTGGCCTGAGACGAAGCCTGGGAGACATCCAGAGCTTGGGGGACCAGCTCTAGGGTCAACATGGTAATGGTGCTGACCTTGTCTACCTCCTCCTCTGCTGTGTCTTTGTCCTCCGGGAGGGTGATGACTGTTGTCTCCAGCCCTGAGTCCACTACCGGGGGGAAGGGACTGACCCATCCTCCAGGATGCCAGGCAGGTCAGTGTAGTAGGGACAGGCGTGGGGTTCAGCCCTGGAGTAGGAGCTGCACTCCATGGCCTTGGCATAGGCCTGGTGGAGCTCCTTCACCTTCATCTGCACCTGTTCCTGTGTGCGGATGTGGCCCTTTGTGCCCAGGCTCTCAGCCATGTGGCCATAGATATCTTCAGTCCTGTGTCTGGTGCGGAGATCCTGGAGTTTGCCTCCTCATCCCAGACCTCAATGAGGGCCAGGATCTTCACACCAGATCAGGAAGCCGTGTGCCTCCTGTCGCTTGGCAGGGTCCTGGGTGCTGGCTGACTGCTTCCTGGGAGCAGTGGAGGGCTTGGTGGGAGTCATTCATTTTGCCCTATGCTATGCAGTGACAGCTGCTGGGTGGCTCAGGGCTGTCAGGGCCTGCTTCCTGCCACAAACTCCTTTCTCTTCTGTCTGCAGCTTTAAGGCCTGCAGGGGAAGGGAAGTTATAGAGTTGTGATGAGTGCGGACAGAGCGGCCAGCAGGGCACTTGTGGGATTTCCTGGAGGCCCCTTATTATGAAATAACTCCAGCTGCCCTGCCTACACACACACACACAATTCCAAAATAGCTATTTTGGAATAGGCGTTACTCCTTCTGTAATGAGGTGTACAGAAGTTGGAATAAGCTACACGTTATTTTAAAATTATTTTGAAGTAACAGGCTTGCTGTGTAGATGCTTGCAAAGTTATTTTGGAATAATGTCCATTATTCTGGAATAACACTGCTGTGTAAATGTACCCCTATAGTATTTCGAAAGTACCTATCCCCTTGGTACTGAATATAACCTATATAACTAGAAACTTTTCTTTTTGTTTTATAGATCATTTGTTAGCTCTGTGCTTTTTTTTCGTGTTGTTATCAATGTTTCCAGAGAGGAATGCAGTTTTCTGCCATTGGCAAGATCTCTCTCCTTGTATTGCCCTATTTTGGGTGGAGGAGCGACAACAAGGGTAAAGTCATATCTCTTATTGGACAAACTTTTGTTGGTGAAGAAGCTACATCAAGCTTTTCTTCAGGTTAGGAAAAGATTCTTAGAGAGTCACAACTAAATACAAGGTGAAATAGGTTATTTAGAATAAGGTGTTATCACATATTGTAAGGCCAGTTCTACATTACAGACCCACTCTCCTGAGCCATATAGTTATACTGACTCAACCCCTGTGTAGATAGTGCTGTGTTGAAGGGAAAGCTTCTCATGTCAACATTGCTACCTCCTCTCAGGAAGGTGGATTAACTGTTCAATGGGAGAAGCTCTCCTGTTGACAAAGGAGTGCCATCACATAAGTGCTACAGCTCTCAGCTGCATCAATTCAGCATTTTAAGTGTCAACCTCCACTAATTTGAAGTGCAGGAGAATGGTTCAAAAAGGTGTTTCACCTGTGATTCCACTGAACACCTGAGGAATAATTCCCTAAAATAAGGGAAGTTAAGCCCATACCTCATTCAACCCAAGTTAATGCTGCTATAATTAGCACAGAGGTGTCTCTGAAGTTAATTTTATGAGGTCTGACCTGGTGAAGGTGGACATGACATTTATTAAAGTTACCAAGGTGAAGGACAAAGAATGCTAGAGAGGAAAGCTTTCATTGATTAGGGAAATCATGGTAAAAAAGAACATGTCACCTGGCCAGAGGGTTGAATTCCTGGCATTGGGAAGGTATGAGTTCCTGTGCTCTTGTGTAAAGTATATTTGAAGTGGGAAGGTTTAGTGAGTACTTTTAAAGTTGATCTACAGAGCTGTATTCCAATAATAATTCTTGGGGGGGGGGGGGGAATTGATAGGATCTAGAGTGGATAATAAAGTAACTTGCAGCAAAAATTAATATTGTGCTGTAATCTCAGGGGAGGCTTGCACAAACAAAAAGGCAGCTGTGTGGGGGAAGGGATGGCCCCTGCCCTGGTTCGGAAAGAGAAAGCAATGTGATTTCAGGTGTGGAAGGGGTCATGGTCAGCTCCTGCATAGCAAAGGAGAATAGCAAGCATACCAAGCTAAAAGGAGAGGAGTTATCCTCTGTGACCAGAGAGCCTGGTCTGACTGTGGTAATGGTTTTGCTGATGAACAGAAAGCAGAACCCATCCTAGAAAGCATCTGTGGGTACATCCTAGAGGAGCCCAGTGAGAGGAAATGGGGAAAGATTTTTTGATGAGAAAGGGAGATTGTGCAAAGAACTCTCATGGGAGAAAGCTCAAAAGCCAGGGAAACCTTACAAACAATTGTTTGTGCCTAGGCCTGGCACTAGACAAAATGGGATTCCAGGCAAGGAATATTTTTGTTGCCCCCCTCCATTTGTTAAACTTCTGAATACCTTACAGCAGCCTGAGCCAGGTGCCCCTGAACCTCGCACTCCAGGCAGTCCTCTGGGTTGCTGCCCCTAAATCCAGTCCTGGTTGTGCCTGCCTGGCCTCATGGGAAGCTAATGCTGCTAGCACATAATTATATTTTTTCTGGTTATTTGGGGGTATAGAGAACCTATGATAGGTTAAAGAAGTTTCACTGGCTATGGATACCAAATAATTTAAAATATTATTGCAGATCTTGAGACTTATGTCAAAAGTGAAAGAAACTTACAGGACCCCCTCCCCCCCCCAAAAAAAGTTCCTCAGACCCCCTTATTTGTGATATGAGACACATTTCTCAGGGTAGCTTTAGACATATGTTACATGCTATCCAAAGGTGAGAGAGATATAACTTCGTAGTAGATTTTGGCACTAGATATCCAGAGGCAGTAACTCTGTCTAACATAGAAGCTGACTCTGTAGCAAAAGCCCTTTTCAATATTTTCAGCAAAGTGGTTTTCTTCCTAAATAGAGATTTTCATCAGCTCATGGGTCAAATTTCATGTTTTAGCTATTCAGTGACGTTGTGTGAAGTGAAAAAACTAAAAGTTCCTCAATATCACCCAGAGACAAATGGTTTGGTGGAAAGGTTCAATGAGCCATTTGATCTTGTGTATGGAAGGAAAGTGAGGGGACTCCAAAATCTCATCAGACACTCTTGGAAAAGGGGCAGTGAGGCAAAAGGAAAGTCAATGAGTGAGTATGTTCAAGGGTTCAGAAAAGAGCTAAGGCAGGGGTTCTCACACCAATTTTTTTGGTGGACTCAGAGTGTGGCCATCAACTATTGAGAGAGGCTGCTGTGACAAACCTGTCCAGGTCCCTGCCCTTCACAGCCCTGGGGAAGTCGGTCTGGAACTTACCAGTCACCTGTCATATCTCAGACTCCCCATACCCCAGCTGGGTGGCAGCTGGGGATCAGCTCAGGAGCGTGCCCCAACAACCAAAGGATGCAGCCACCATCACTGACAAAAGCCCCTTCCAGCACCCAGCACACTGGCCTGTATATCCAGAGGCACTACCCAGAACCCCCATGAGGCTGCATGGTGCAGGGTGCCAATCCCTGCTATTAGCACTAGCGCAAACACCAAAGCAGTGTATATCTCTGCCCTGAGTTACGGCTATTCAGGAGCCATAGGATTCTGCAAGGAGGGGGCCACTGTTCTTTGCCCCCCTCTAGTCTCTGCCCAAGCTTTGGAGGCTGTCATTGCCATAGAAAAAAATCCATTGGTGACCGCATTTGAGAAACGTGGAGTTAAGGGACACGATGAAGGGAGAGTCAAACTAATCTCCTTCATAGCCAAATTAAATAAAAGATCTAGAATGTTACACATGCTTGTAAACTCTCTTTTTAAATAGGGAACTTGTAGCTGGTGCTTATTCCTGTAAAAAAATATCAAATGCAAAACTTATGCTAATAGTCCTCACAGTAAAGTTGTACCACAGCGGGTACAGGTAAATAGGCTTACAGATTATCGCAGTAGTGAAGCAATGGTAAATATGATTTGTTGGGCTGAAGGGGAAACTGAGATGCCACACCTCATTGATTTGAAGGCTGAATGCCAGCTTGAAAAAATTGAGGTATGCCATGGGTTAACACTAGTTCAAAAGGCAGAGGTAATGTCTGTGCTTTAAGTATGCAAGCATTCTCCAGCAAGCCAGGAGGACTCGCGTAATGATCCATAAAATTAGGGACCCCAGCTTGTACCCAGGAGGCCCTTGTACTGTTAGTAAGATGCAAGAGCAAATTCATACATCAATACAGAACATGCTGGACATGGAGGTGATTAAATAGTTTGACAGTTCTTGGGCATCACCAGTTGTCCTGGTCCCTAAATGTAAGAACATAAGAACAGCTATACTGGGTCAGACCAATGGTCCATCCAGCCCAGTATCCTGTCTGCCCACAGTGGCCAATACCAGATGCCAAACAAGATAACACTGTAATATTGTGTTGATTATAGAATATTCACTGCTGTCACTGTTCCAGATACTTACCCTATGCCCAGAATTGATGTTATGCTTGTTATTTCAAGCAAAACAAGATACCTTAGCATATTTGACCTTGTGAAAGGGCATTGATAGATTCTTTGGACCCTGATGCACAGAAAAATCTGCTTTTATTACTGATGAGACTGCATGAATTCAAAATGTTACCACATGGGTTAATTAATACAGGAACCACTTTTCAGAGGCTTGTCAACCACGGGTTAAGTGGTTTATAAAATTTTGCAAGAATGCACATCAATGATATAGCAATGGTCTGATTGTAAGAAGCACTTGGGAATTGTATTGTTAAAGCCCAAAGAGACAGACCTGATGTGAAAACCTCCACATGAAAAGTAGGAGCTGCAAAGATTCCTTATTTGGGTCATTAGATAGGAAGTAGTCAGATCTCACCTGATAACTTAAAAGTAGAAAGCCATTGTAAAATGGCCTGTGCCCAGACCAAAAAGCAGACCCAGTCTTTCATAGGCCTGGTTCATTACTAGTGATAGTTTGTGCATGGTTTTCAGTGACATATATCTGGAATAATACATTTATGCAAAAAGACAAAGTCAAATAATATTGTGTGATCTAAAGTCTGTAAAGAGGTTCGATATGTTAAAGAAAATTGTCTGAAAAGCCTATTCTGGCCATCCAAATTTGAGAAAACGTTTGAATTTTGTACTGATGAATCAGACATTGGTTTAGGAACACTACTGATGCAAGAGGGGGAAAGCAAGAAGTATCACCACATTTCTTTCTTGAACAAGAAACAGAATTACCCTTTCGTAGAGGAGAGTATTATACCATAACAGTCAAGCAACTGTGGGAGAGAGATGGGGGTAATGGTAATTGACATGAATGAGAAATTAGGTTGCCAGTTTTGGTTGGAAATATTTTGGAGATTTCATCACATAGCATCATTTTTAATTAAAGATTAATCTATAATTTCTGGAGACTTCAGGACAACCCAGGCGGGATATTCACGGATCATTCTCCATTAAAAATCAAGAGCACTAATTTTAAATTGCTTTGCTGGAGCACTGTACTTCTAAAGGGGAAAGAAAATATTGTAGCTGATGATCAGTACAGAAAGGAGGGTTCTGTCCCACTGTATATGGGTTAGCCAATGGCCGATCCTTTTGTAGTTTGGTAAAGGCAGAGGTGTGCCCTAAAGAACCCCTTTACATAGTACTTCAATAATGTTTGTCTTAAATATACTTTGTAAGGTATATGAAATCTAGAAATACATTGGTTATTAATATAATTGCATTTTGGTGTGCTGTTTAAGACCAGATAGTCTACCTTAGCTAAAGATAATAAACAACTCTAACCTAGGCAAGGGAATATGGGTTGATCTCATTTTTCTTATTAGAAGTAAACAAAGCCATCAAGCTAAACTAGTGAGTCTTGTCCTGATCCTGAACTCAAAAAACAGAATTAACATGGCACACAAGACAGAATCCCAAGCAAGCCTTCTTGACCTCTAAGACTAAGACATCCTTTTGGGAATATAAGAAATGCAGATAGATGGCTTATCCTTCATCTTAGGAAACACAGGAACAAACAATTTGATTTCAGTGATGGGTCCAGGCCAGGGTTATCAGCAAGACTGAATGAAAGAATCTATTTTAAAGATTGTATGTTGCTAAATTAAGTTTTAGATCCTTTGATCAGTGTTTTCACTAATATTTTCTTGTAACTATTTCTTCCTTTAGTTCTTTAAGTTCTTTCCTGCAGTAGAATGATCATGGGATGAATTCAGGGTTGGAAGCATACTAATTTCAGCATGCAAGGCGGGAGCAAGGTTGGTTATAGTCATGGTGAGCCTTGTGGGCTACTGGCAGGTTGTGGTGGATCAGAGCTCTGGACCAAAGCTGCATAGCCACAAGACAGCCCGGGTCACACAGCAGACAGTGACTGGACCCCTTAGTGGGGCTAAGTGAACCCAATATATCATACAAGTATTAGAGCATTGGTTTGGGCCTCATGATTCCTGCCACATTTACATATTATTCAGCAAATAATCTAATGCAATAGGTAACAAGTGAGACTGACACAGTACTTTATTAGATGTCTTTTTGAAAATGAAATAGTCTTGTGGGGCTATTTCATGTTTGTATTTAAAGGAACAATACTGCCTTGATGTAGCTTTTAAAGCAGCCTCTGAATATTTTTCTAATTAAAGCTTTATAAGTGCTTGTCCTCTGAACTGTAGGGATGTTTTTACTAATCATGTCAGTGCATAAAATGGTTGAAAGTGAATAAGCAACAGCTTGCTGGGTATGAGACTAAGCAAGCAGAACTTGGTAAGGTGAAATCCATTTAATTATAACATGTTAATATCACAACAATCTTTGTGAAGTGGCAGTTTTGTACAGTGATACATTCATTTGAAATGTTTTCCAAATGAATGACTAACCACACAAGTCTATAGTTCAGTTCTAAGATACAGGTAACCATAGTTACTTTTGTTGCTTAGCAACACCTTTTATAAAGCTGCGAGTGTTTGTACTAGTGTCACTGTCGACATGAGGGGCCAAATTCAGTTTTAAATTACACCACTGTAAAGCCAGAATAACTCAATTGACTTTAACAGAGTTCTTTTTGATTTATACTACTGTGAATGTGATTAGAGTTGGGCTCCGTGGTTTTATCTGAAAGGCAGCAAGAATGCTGTCCAGCAAAAGATGGTAGCTCATATTCTGATCTCCACTCCATTCTGAGGTAACCTTGCTGCATTGAGAACCCAAGTGCAGCTGTGTTACTTGCCAAGTTGTGGAATAATTGCTGGGGGAAAAAAACATCTATACAGCTTGCTTTCCACTAACAGGCACAAAAATGTAAAAATTTCTGAGGAATGCCTAGTTTCTCAGCAGAGATATAGAAAAGCCATTAATAAATTCTGGGCCAGATTGTCCTTAGCTTCATTGAATTCAATGGAGTGATGCTAATTTACACTATTATAGGCTCTAGTCATATATATTTTAAATACATACTTACATAAAGGCTGAGGTTCAGATTCATACCAGTCTAAATCAGGAAAAAAGTATATTGCACTAGGTTAATCGGAGTAGAAGTTGGCCTTTAAGGTATTTTTTGAAACACAACTATCATAAGTGAATACATAGAGAAAAAGAAGGCCTGAGTCTGGATCCACTTATAGTTTTATTCTACATCTCCATATAGATTTACTGATGATTTATTCTGCTTTTCAATGAGATATGGAACAGGAGCTGTTGTTTAAAATGGGGTAGGGGGAATGCCAAAATATAGTAGCTTCACACAACACAAATTCACCATGCCTTGATGCAGCAGGCACACATTAGGCCAAATAATAGGTGGTAATAGGAACTAACAACAGGAGTCAGTTTCATTGTTCACAGTTCTAATCTTGTCTTTTGTGGCAGCGCTCTGCCAAAACAAGCTCTATTTTTTTATTTCTTCTTGGGGGCCACACTACCATTGCTTTTCTGGCTTTCTACTGGCTATTTCAGCAGCTTTCTGCTTCTGTCCTATAGAAACATGCATAGCTGCAATCCAGTTAGTGTTTGACCTTATGGTTGTAATCTGTTTTCATTTATTTCTCCCTCAGTTGGAGCTTACTTGCACTTTCCATGAGGCTAGTGCTTTGGGTTATGACTTCTATTTTTTCAGCTAACTTAGTTCATAAACAAACTTAATTGCTTCTTCCAGTTAGCCAGAAGGATAGCAGCAGGCAGGCCCTTCAGCTTCAATAAAGTCTGTGATTGCCCATAGATCAAAGCTTGTCTGCCAAGCTCAACCTCCACAGAATCACAGAATGGGAAGACCTCAGGAGGACATCGAGTCCAACCCCCATCATAACAGTCACAACATAACAATCCATCATCACAGTCCTTTTACTAGGGCTTTCTTCTTTATTCTGGAGTTTGGTTCTTATTGTTTAGTATTAGCAATACAGGCCAGCATTCTGCTATGGTATGTTCAGTCACACATGGAAAAGAAGTTATGTACAGGGGGCATGTTTTGGGCAGAAATTCCAGGAGGAATTCTAGCACCAACCAGAACTCCTTCTATTGGCTTCTATGGAGTTCTATGGAGCTGAGGTGGTTGCTATTTAAAAGGTTCAGTCAGTTCTGACATTGGTGAGACTATGGCCTTCACTTTGCTACCTTTTCCCAACTCCTTCTGGACCGGTATTAACCACAGTGGAATTAAACATGTGCAGAGTCCATTTTTCCCTATAATTTTCTGATGCTTCTAGGCAGAAGCATTGTGGCCTTCTCCTTTGAGCTCCTATAGAGGGTCTGCCCAAAAGTTGCCCCAATAATCAATGATCTTCTCTATTATTTCTCACCCATTTCTAGACACTACTAGGCTAGGTCTAGACTGTAATGTTTCTGCGGAAAAAGTATCCCACAAAAACCCTGTAGTTTAGACATAGCCTTCTTTCTATACCTTCTCTCTTTCAGCCATCCTTCCTCTACTATTTTTTATTTTCTATATTTAATCTTTGCATCTTACAACTACTTCCTAATATTCAACCCTATGCTGTTTGTCTAGCATAAGGTTATCTGTTCTTATCACTGACAAGCTGTATTTTTTGCCTCCCAAGTTGTTCCTGGTAAAAGGCCTCATGGTTGAATATAATTAAATTTTTGTGTGTATATTTAAGATAAGACTTCCTCTTGCCCTATTTGCTATCCATATACTGACACTTCTCTGGCTATGTCTACACTATACTTTTTTGGAAAAAGGTACGCAAATTGCGCTCCATAATTTGCATACCTTTTTCCAATTCTTTTTTTGGAAGAGGCTTTTCTGAAATTTGGCCTGTCTACACTTGGCCAAATTTCAGAAAAACCTCCTCTTTTGGAAGAGCCCTTCTTCATTGTGAAATGAGGTCTACAGAGCTTCCGAAAGAGTGCATCTGCTCTTCCAAAAAAAATTTTGGAAGAGCAGACACGTTCCCTGGATGCAGTGGAGTTTTTCTGGGATACCTCCAGTATCCCGGAAAAACTCTGTAGTGTAGACGTAGCCTCTCTGTTTTGTTCCCAGATAGGTACTGCCTCAAAACCTTAATGAAATGATACTAGACTCTGCTTACAAAAGAGTGTTTCTTAATGCTTTCACAGGAAGTTTAACAGCTTGCAGAGCAATAAGTGGCAAATATTTAGTACAACATTATGCCAGCTTGAGGACAAACTGTTCCTCCTAAGAATGTTTTCAGCCTTAAATTACAGGAAAATTGCTTTGCAGAATGTGAATTTTTGGAGGGGGTGGGAGTGATAGCCACTTAGTTGCATTGCCAGCATCTCTAATTCTGAAGCATCTCCCAAAGTTTTTTTTTAGATCAAATGTTACCTATATTCAGTTGCAGAAAATGATAAAGTTGTAATTACTTGGTTCAGGGGAGTGAGGATTCCATTTGTGCATGTGCCGCTGTAAATCTCCTTCCATATCTGAAATTGCAAATATTATTCTGTCTGCTCATCTAGATGTCAAGATGATACTGGGGAGAGAAACACAGAGGTAATGGTAGTTGACATGCAAGAGAAAAGACTAACAGCAAAGCTGAAAATACTATTAAGCAGCAAGAGAGAAAGGATCATTTAAACAGTGACTGTTCAGCTGTGAAGCAGATGCTACACCATACCATAATGCATAGTACCTGGCAAGAGGACTGTGCATATTGGTGAATTAACAATGAATTTGATAAAGCTATTGCAAAGGAATTGGATTCAGGACACCACTCTTCATTCCCCCAGGTGGCAAAACATGTGATTATTAGAAATTGAAAATGTGTTGATCTGCTATTTTCTAGATCATTCTTTCTTAATCAAAGATTTATAAATTGGGCTGGTTTCTTGTCACAGCAAAAATTCATGGTTAGTTTTGGGTCCTGGGATAGTGGATGCTGGATAAAAGCTGGTGGGCTTTACTTGGGAGAAGGTTCTGGCACACTTGTGAATGGAGCTGGATGATTATTTGAGATAAGGTTTTCTGGGGCCAGGAGATTTTAGGAGATTTTCATCATCAAATAGATGTGTTTTCAGTGGGTTTCTGAAAGAATTGGTCCTTGGCACAATACTATTTAACATTTTTTTAATCAATGACTTGGAACAAAACATAAAATCAGCACTGATGAAGTTTGTAGATATTGCAGCAAGTGGGGGAATGGTAAATAATGAAGAGGACAGATTACTGGTACAGAGTGTTCTTGATTGGCTGGTGAACTGAACATAAGGAAACAATAGGAGTTTCAGTGGGAAGCAGTGATTCTTGAAAAAAACATTTGGGGGTCATGATGGATAATCAGAAGATCATGAGATCCCAAAAGAGTGTAGCCAAAAGGTCTGATGTGATTCTTGGATGCGTAAGTGAGGGAATCGCAAATATCAGTAGCCACGTCATTTTGCCTTTGTATTTGGCAATGATGCAACCACTGCTGGAATACTGTGTCATGTTATAGTGTCTTATGATCAAGAGGATGTGAATAAATTGGGCCTAGTGCACACTACAGTGAGGTCAATGAGAGGCAGCTTACGGCGACCTCATTGTGCATGTGTCTACACTTAAATTGGTCTCTTGCTGCTGTAAGCAACGAGTTAGGTCTACATAATAACACCTCCTCTCTGAACCAGTACAAGTGTAGATACTGTGTTATTCCAACAGCTGTCTTACAGTGCCCTACACTGACCACACTAGTCACTATTGTGAATTCCACTGCTCAGGGATCACAGAAGCCCTTCTCCCAAATCCCTGCACATTTTTGAAACTTCTTTTCCTGTTTTCCTGACTTGGTTAACACACGTTACAGCTTTCCACTGTTGAATGCAACTGGCCAACCAACAATGCCAGTTATACTCACCAGATGTGCTTCTGCCTGGACTAGACAGGAGATATTGGATCTCCTGAGCTTGAGGGAAGAAAAGGCTGTGAAGAGGCTGTGCAGACAGCTCTGAACCAGTTGTAGAAAGATCAACATCTATGAGCAGATTGTTCAGGGTTGCAAGAGGAGGACTATAAGAGGGATCAGCCACAGTGCCATGTGAAAATGAAGGAACTGCGGCAGGCATATCAGAAAGTCAGGGAGGCCAATAATCGATCCAGTGCAGAACCACACACCTGCTGCTTTTAAAAAGCTGCATTCTATATTCACTGGAGATCCCCAGCACTGTCGATATCTCCAAGGAGACTGAGTCACAGCCATGAACTATGGCTATGAACAGTGAAGAGAAAGAGAAGGAGTATGGAGGAAAGGTGACTGGGGAACTAGCTACACAGTGAGCCAGGGCCTGTTTTTGTCTCCACTGCCATCCAGCCAGTTATCATGGATGAGTCTAATGCAGGGGTAGAAACCTTGGGTAAATGCATAGATAAACTTTCAGTTACAGGGATGACACCCCTAAAGTAGCAGGACACATCTTTTGTTTTCATTAATTTACCTGTGCTACAAGTGCACAACCAAGAGAGGCAGAATTGCTATCTGCTTTTCATTCCCCTCTTGAGTTAGTGGTAGCAGGGAGGGTACAGGGCATGCACAGCGGTATGTTTATGTATAGGGGGATATCCTTTGAATCTTCCTGAGCGATGTCAATGAAATGTTTTTGTAGGTATTCTGCAATCGTCTGCCAAAATTTCAAGGAGGGCTTCTTTATTTCTTACTCCATGGTAGGACATTTTCTCATGTCACAGTGATAACTTCAGGAGGTTCCATTGCAGCACACAGGTTGGCTAATAGGATGGCTTTGGGATGCCAGGAGCAGCTGTGTGCTCTCTCTCTGCCTTTGTGATAATTAGGAGAGAGATTTTACTTAAAATCATCACAAAAGTAGCATTTATGTTGACAAAAATTTTGTCACTCAGGGGTGTGAACCCCCCTTCCCCCCCCACACACACATTTCCTAAGCAACATAAGTTTTGCCAGTATACATGCTCGTGTACACAGCACTATGTCAATGGGAGACGCTCTCCTAGGACATAGTTCCTGCCACGTGTTGAGATTGTTTTATTATGTTGATAGCAAAGCTCTCTCAAATTGGCATAACATGGCTACATGAGCACTTTTACACTGGCACAGCTGTATTGGTATTAGTACTTTAGGTGACCAAGGGGAGTGAGTTCTTCAGTTTCACTTACTGTAGTGAATATGCTGACAATGGTGCCTTTGTGCATTTTATCCTCAGCTTCTGCCAATGCAACTGTCAGGATCTCCTCCTTCATATCCGAGGAATGCATGAGTTAGTGAAGGAGCATAAAGAAAAGTATGACATTTCAATGAGATCCTGAAAGTCAGCACTGCATCAGGCTCAAAACACTGGACCTGTAGGATGAACATGGTGGACAGCCTGAAGAAGGAAAAAGGAGAGAGGAGAGAGATTCAGGAGTACCAGCAGGAAAAAGAGAAGTATTATTCTTATAAAATGCACACAGGATTTTTTTCAGGGGAAAAAGGCAATATGCCACATTTACAGAAAATACAGCATATGCATTCACCCTCTCTCTCTCACACACACAAGTCCTGCAGCCAGTGTTATAGTTACCAGTCTTATTGTTTTGAGGTTGGCTTCAACCTTGACAGAGCATGCAATCCTGGGGGGGGGGAGGGAGAGGGGAGCGACAGAGGAGGATCAGGGGACAGAGAGCAGAATGGGAACCATGTGGCTTGGGGAAGTGGCAGAACTCCCAGCTCAGTATGGATGCATGAGGGATGACCTCCAACATCCTGTTGGCTAGGAGCCACTTCTTGCCTGTCAGCTTTGCTTCTGGCACTGGAAAAGTTCTGCACAGCAGCAAAGAGGAGCCAGAACCAGAGCTGCCATGAGAGGAGCAGGAACAGTGATTGTGCTCCGCCAAGCAGTAATAGCTCTTCTGGTTTCTGCACTGCTTGCCTGAAGTGCTGTACGTTGGCTCACAGGAACTCTGGGACACATCTGGAGGACTTCCAACACCTGAGTCAAGCCAGGAAAGTATTAGGGCTTGGACCCTAGGTCTCAGCTTAACACTTCTCTAGCGCTGTAGGACCCTAGCACCACAGGTTCAAGCCCTAGGTTAGAACAATTTGAGTGTGGATGCAAAGGGGGATTGGGCATGAGACCAGGATCAAGCTAGGGCTTACATTGCTGTGTAGACATACAAGGCAACAAACATAGATGCTGCAGACTCTGGTGGACCTGAAGGGTCAAGAATCCTGAGTTCACCTCTCTCTGTAGCCCATTGAAAATTCTATATTGTGATCTCTCTATACTCTTCCTCAACATTGCACTTGACATCAGGTGTTGCTGCACTACCCTTGGGGAACATTCAGAGCTTCACATACACTGACTTGTGAAAGTCACAGTTGGAGTATATGTAGCTGAAGTGGATGTGAATGTTCTTTTTTCCCCCCATAAGTTCTTTGTCTTAACTTTTTAGTGTTTTATTAATTTCAATGCATTTGTTTTAAAATTGAATGGGTGTTTGTTTGCATTGATTTTGATTACAGATTAAAAGTCTATTATTTGGAACATAATTTATCTTTATTAGTGCACAGCATAAGTTGCTTTTAGAACTGCTGAGCAACAATTACTTGTTACTTCACAGGGTCACTCACAAACATTCACAACGTTATATTCTTACATGCACAATAATCACTACACAATTCATACCACACACACACACACACACACACACACAAACAAAAAGGAGAAGAAGAAGAAGAAGAAGAGCTCTGAGTAGAACACATGAAAATACCACACACTTCTTTGGCTAAAAAATGTTTTTTTAAAACCTCCCTGAACTGTACAGCTCTATGTTGAGTTCTTCTACTAGTTATTGTATCTGGTCACTCAAATTCAGCAGACAGCCACTCCATTTCTGCCCTCATACCCAGTGAAACTTTCCACCCTTTCATACACAGATATTATGTAAGATACAGCAGGCAGTAATAACTAATTGAGGTATTTTTCTTACTTAGGGACAGTCTTGTGAATGAACAATAGAAGGGCCCTTCCAATCACCAAAAACATTCAGCTGTAATTCTGTACCTGCTCAGCAGATAGTTGAATCACTCCTTGGTGTGGTGAGGAGGCTGATGTACAGCTTTGTAAGCCAGGGGAGCCAGACATAGGCTGGGTCCCCCAGGATCAGAACTGGCATTTCAACATTCCTGATAGTAATCTGCAGATCAGGAAAGAAAGTCCCTGCTTCTAGATTTCTGAACAGTCTTATATTTTTAAAGATACTAGTGTCATACTCTGATCAGTCCACATCGATGTCAGTGAACCATCCCCAGTGATCACCAAAGCTTGCATAATGAGAGAAAAGCAATCCTTTTTAAATAAAGCACTATTCCAAAATGGAACAAGGGTTACAGGGATGCCAAAATAGTGCACCCGTTATTTCAAAATCTGTTTCAAAATAACTGGTACGTTCAAAAGATGCGGACTAGCTATTTCAGGATACTTCTGGTATCCTGAAATATCCCTGCAGTATAGACGTACCCCAAGAATAAAATCATAACACTGAATTAATTGTACCTGTCAACATAAATAGCTATCTGAAGTTAACTTCAAGTGGGGACCAAATGATAGTAGCAAGTATGGATTTGAAATTAAAAAGTAACATTCTACACCTTTTTATATAACAAAAAGCTAAGAATAAAATGACAATAGAGGTATATAAGTGAATTTGTGTCATACCAGTGTAAATGAACATTAAGTCTCTGAAGCTTCATTTAGCACAAAATGTCAAGGACAAAGGCCAGCTGGGGCATCAGCCCACTGAGTAAAATAAGAAAAATATCATATTGAAATAAAATCTATTTTAATCTCAATTGCTATCATGGGCTCCAGCACCCCAGACTACACTGTGCACGTGGCAGTAGGGGGCAACAAAGCAAGACTTCAGGAAGGACACCTGCAATTCAGTCAATAGCATGTCAGTGATAGCAGAGGACTGAGAGCAGGTAGGGTGAATTTCAGTGTCCCTAGTGGCATTAGTCTCAATCTGCTATTGTGGAACCAACTACTTTTATTAATTTTCAGTTATAAAACAAAATATGTATAGGTGATTATGCTATGCACTGGGCAGTCTAGTCCACAAATTACTATACACATTCAAAAGGGCTACACATGTATATAACTATTTCAGCTAAAACTCATTCACATATCAAGGGGTAATTCAGCTTGCTTTATGTTCCCACTTTAGGCTTAGTTATTAGACTAATGAAGGCTTCCTCTGCCAAAAGCCTAATATACTCCCTAGGAAACATAAAATGGGAGAAGCACATGAAGGGAATACAGAATGAGCATCACTGACAAATGAGTCACTATCCACCCAGTCCAGTGAAGAAACAAACTCATGATCCAATTATTACCAGAGATTTAAGCTCTGTCCATAGGTACATGAAAACCTCATCAATGTATACATAGATAAAAAGAATAGACCTCCCTCCCCCATGAGGATAATAAACAAGCTTCAATATTTGGGTAGCTGCATGCTTTTAAACAAACCTATTGTTCAACGTTAGCTAAATGTAACCCTTCTGCCGGGTAGACCTGGCAGCAACCAGGGCTGGGTTCAATATCTAGGGGTCCATCTCCGGCTTGAGCCCCCACCCAGTAACCTGGGAAATTCACACACCCCTGCGTGCCTCTGAGAGGCAATGCTTCCCCACTCGCAAGCACAGAGTCTGAGTGTAGGAAAGAAACATTTAATGAAACAGAGAGAGAAGTCATACGGCATTAACTTGGGAAAATACCACAAACAGAGCTCATAGCCCAAACATGAGCTAAGCTCCCCCCCCCCAGCCAAGAATCACCTGAAGTCCCAAAGTCCGACACCCCAAAAGTCTCTGTCCCTGGTCAGTGCTGCCCAGAGTCCAAAAGTTCACCCGCAGGGTTTTACCTCCCAACCTGGGTAGAAATGGGGGTGGGGGGATAGATAGGACACCTTATGTGGTCCGAGGCCGACAGCCCCACCTCTCCGTAGGGTTCTGCTGCAGTCTTTAACGTGAGCCACTCTGCCGCTGCTCCTACCAGCCACGCCATGCCGCTGGTCGCCTGCCACCACCGCTCCTCGCCTGCCGCCGCTCCTACTGGCCGCGCCACACTGCTGGTCGCCGCTCCTAGCCTGCCGCCACTCCTACCGGCTGTGCCACACCGCTGGTCACCTGCCGCCGCTCCTACTGGCCTCCTGCCAGTGGTTCCCACCAGCCACTCTGCTGGCTGCTGCCGCTTCGCTGGCTGCAATGGGTCTGGCTCCCAGCCAAACCAGTGATTTCAACTCTTTAGCCACCACCTAGACTGGCAAAGGATTCCAGCTTCCACTGGACTAGAAAAAAGACTCCACATGGAGTCTGCTTTAGGTCTGTCCTTAAAACAAAGGGGCCGCGTCTAGACTGGCATGAATTTGCACAAATGCTTTTAACGGAAAAGTTTTCCGTTAAAAGTATTTGCGCAAGAGAGTGTCTAGATTGGCACGGACGCTTTTGCGCAAAAGCACTTTTTGCGCAAAAGCATCCGTGACCAATCTAGATGCACTTTTGCACAAGAAAGCCCCGATCGCCATTTTGCCATCGGGGCTTTTTTGCGCAAAACAAAACTGAGCTGTCTACACTTGCGCAAGAGGGCTTATTCCTGAGCGAGAGAGTCATAGTTCTTGAGCAAGAAGCACTGATTTCTTACATTAGAATGTCAGTGTTCTTGTGCAAGAACTCGCGGCCAGTGTAGACACAGCCAGTTTCTTCCCTCAAAATCAATATTTCAAGTTCAAGCACATTGAGGAAAGTTGATCCAATTCTCTGCTGTCCTACTGGTGTCCAGTAACATTCCAAAAACAATGGAATATTAGAAAGCAACACTCAATTGTAATGCAGGCTACTATAAGGAAGCAATCTACTTGAAATTAGAGCTGGTTGGAAAGTGGGTGCCCTGCTCCCTCAAAAAACACATGTGACTTTTTGGTGAAAAATTGAAAGCTGAAAATGTTCAACTAGAAACTTCTAGTTTAAAACCAAAACAGTTGATTTGGAAATGCTGCTGCGGTGCCTCATCATGGGTGGTTGTAGCTGTCTGCGTCAGTGGGAGGACCCGTTGGCCCACCATGCAGGCCAGGCACAACAGGAATCTTCTGTTCCCTGGCCAGGCCAGGGCAACAAACAGTCAGGTGGCTATAGAGTTCAGTTGCCACCACCCTGGATCAGGGCAGGACAACAAATAAACAAGTTAGTCTATAGTTCTGGTGCTGCAGCCCTGGATCAGGGCGGGGCAACAAACAAATAAGTCAGTCTATAGTTCAAGACTCAGGCCTTTCTGCAGGCTGAGCGGGGGGTCAGGCAGATTACAAGTGCAGGGGTTTTTCCCCTACAGGGGGAAACCTGCCACCCAAGGTGGAAGAGTTGCAGGGCGGGACGCAGGCCTGCCCACTCCACTGTGTCCCAGCCCAGGGCCCTAACAGTGACAACGTGGGTTGCCACTGGGTCAGTGGGGATCCTGCCCACAACATGCTGACCAGGTTGGGGGCAGGGGGTCAGCGGAGTCCAGGCTGCAACATGCTGCCTCACCCGACCTCCATTTCCTCTGCCGGCACTGGGTCAGCTATCCCTGGGCCATTTCCTAGTTCCCCCTGTGGGCCTACTTGTCGTGATTGCTGCTTCTCAAGTTCCTCCAGAGGCAGCACTGGACACCCATGGGCTTGGGGTCTGGGTCCCTTCCTGATCTTGGCGATATAGCCCAATCTCCAGGGTCTGGTGTGGGCTTTGGTTTCCATGACCTGTCCTTGGTGCCTGGCAGGGTTTGCAGTCACCTTGGCCCATCTCGAGGGTTGGGCAGTGGTCCCGGGGGCCCTATCCAGTCGTCCCTCACATGCTGGGCATGTCGTGCCTCCCTCCTGGGGAGGCCAGGGAGAGCATCTGGCTTGCTCGCCTGCTGGGGTCTAACTGAGCTCTCAAGTTCTGTTCTTATAGTCCCAGCCCTGCCCTTCCACTTCCTGTGGGAGGGGATGGGTGGCTCTGGACCTGCCCACCAAGGGGTCTTATGGAGGGCTTCCCCTTCCAGGTCAGTGGGTGGCCATGCTGACTTACTACAGTGGTGCCTTCATAAACACCTGTTGTTTTTTGAGGGGTGCCATGAGGGTGGTGCCTCCATGGATTCTGTGAGCAGAGCTTTAGGCAGAATTACCCCGGAGTGAGGAGGGCGCTACAGGATCCTTCACACTTTATACCCATATTGTTGTTGTTATTTATATTATCGTAGTTGCCTATGAACCTTAGTCGTAGCCCTGAACCTCACTGTTCTAGCTGAGGTACAAAGAGAGAACAAAAAGATGGTCTCTGAAACACACTTCCACCCTTAAATCCAATGAGCAGCAAAGCACAAGGTTCTATATTCCACTCTTCTGAGTTATACTTGGGCCTTGATCCTGGAAGGACTTTCATTGTGTGCAGCAGGGTGTGCTAAGTTGTTACACTCCACTGGAAATGGAAATGGAGACTTGCAGTAGGGACAGTTTGGTGTCCTTTGCACAGAGCAGAATCCCTGCATGCTTTTTCTCCATTTTCCACATCTGCAAGATAAAGCGTGGACAGTATGCTAACATTCATCATGCTAATGAGGTGTTTAACTGCCTGTTCCTCTCTGCTTTAATTCTGTTACCAGGCAGGAGTAGCTTGATAGAAGTGCAACAACTTTCTTGTTATTACAGGGTCAGGTTTCTTTGTTCTCCATTTCCTTCTAATCACATTTTACCATGTACTAATACATGTAACACTCTGTACTTGAGCTGCACAAGATCAATGTGCTATTTATGGAAAATAAGTTCTAGGCCTTTGTTACTGAAAAAATATATTTTAATGAGTCTGAAGTACCAGTAAGAACTTTGAATTTTGTTATTGCTTCTCAGAAGTGTAAACAGACTGGTGATAATCAGCCCCCTCTAGAGTACATGGGTCAGATTTGCAAAGATTTTTGGATGAATATACATATTGATGCCTACGTCCCCCATTTAGGTCCAATTAGCTTTTTAGAATAGAAGTGGGTGACAGTTGAGACAGGGCTAAAGACAGAGAGGGTTACTTATGGGTAGATGAAAGAGGGCAGGTCTGTGGGATAAGAAGCAGGGAGGCCAGAGAGCAGGAAGACATATGGAATCTGTTTGTGATGTAGCAGCTGATACAAATGAAGGAAAGAGAGGTTGTGTAAAAGGGGATAAGAGAGGCAGCAAGGCAGGTATATTAGAGTCAATGCTCATTAGTACTTGAAGTGGTTGGAAAAAACTCTGGGGTCTATCATCACCCCATATCTGCCCAGCCCTTTGCCCACAAGCTAATTGTGTCCCCAGTACCCCAGTCAGTTGTCTTTCTCACTTTCATCAATTCCGCTTTCTACCTCTCCATCAATTTTGCATTTCCAACTTCTCCACTGCTCCATCTGCAGCTCCCAGGTTTCTTTCCTCACCCCCTCTTCCAGGACTGGGAAGGGGAGCAGATGAGGGAGGAGGAAAGAAGGAGGGAGGAGAAGAGGATACATTTTGTTATTAAGAGGTGGAAGAGGAGGAAGTTCAACCTACAACAATAGGTATAGGACCTACTTAACATGGTGCTAATCTGCAATACTAGACTCACGCATGAATGTTGTAGCCAAGTTTATATGATCCTGCCATGAGTGTCTACATCTGGCTAATGTCAGGCATTTCCAAATGCTTCATCATTGGGCAGTTCCTGGTGTGGGTTTCTAGGTAATAAATCCTTTATTTCCCTCTTTCAGTATAACTCTGCATCAACCCCACCACCCCATTTTACTATCATTTTACTCTTCAGTCCATTTCACTACATTTTCTCTCCAAGTGGCTATAATAAACCTAATAAATAATGATGTGTGGTCTGACTGGACACTTCCCTCTCACAGGAGACCAAGGGCATCCATTGATGCCAATTTTCTGTCCTCACCCTCTGTCATGCTTATAAACCCACGGCCATGGTTAGAGGAAACACCTTTGTCAACCTAAAGAGGGGATGGAGTTGTCACCATCTGTTAAGTGGCACACTTCATATAGCACTGCAAGTATTAACAAGGTATTCCTGACATGTAGTATGCTTCATAATACAGCACTGCCACATGGAATACATCCTTCTGAGGGGATAAATATAAAAAAGCAGGAAGCTGATGAACCACCAAAAAGTGTCCCCAAAGAGGATGTAATCTAAGGAACACTTGAAGCTGACCAGGGCCATGTAGGTCTAAGAGTATCACTGGCTATGTCTAGATGGTGGCGTTATTTCAGGATACTGGAAGTATCCCAAAATAGCTATTTCATGTCTTTAAACATGCCTGTTATTTCAAAATAGATTTCGAAATAATGGGCACACTATTCCAGCGTCCCTATAGCCCTCATATCATTAGGGTTAAGGGACATTTCAGAATAACACTTTATTTCAAAATTTGGTGCTGTGTAGGCTACACCAAATTTTGAAATAAGCTATTTTGAAATTAGATCGAAATAAGATATGCAATTTGCGTCGCTCAAATTGAGTATCTTATTTCTATCTACAGGTGCAGTATAGATGCACCCACTTGGAGCTGCTTAGGACTTCAGGTGCATGCAAGAAGCACTTTACATGAGGGCACCAATTGAGGATAAAAATGTAAGTGAAACATGTAAGTTAGAATTGCCCAAAGAAGTGATATTTATGGATGATTGTGCAGGTTTTTTGTTTGTTTGTTTGATTTTTTTTTGTGCCTTAGCATTTTAGTGGGGAAGTGCAAGTGAGGGGAAAGGCACTATTCAGTCTGGGGTACCAGGTTGTTCATCTTCTAATTTGTATGCAAGCTCAGGTTGTGGGGCTGGATTATTAGGAGGACATGAGCAGGCAAAGGATACATAGGAAGAAGGAGAGGATTAGGATAATGGAAACACTACTGGCATTTTTGTGTCTCTCAAATGCTATCTCTTCCTAATGTGGGCACTGCTATGACAAGAAGTGTACTGTCTGGATTCTTCATAGCTCTGGAAAGAATTGCAGAGAAAACTGTCCCAAGCATTCATGCCCTTAGTATAAAGACTGTGCATATACATGTGTATGTCTGGGGAAAATTGTGCATTGACTGGTACAGGATAGTCAGTAGAGTCAGCATCTGCTACTTTATTCAGAGCTACAGGCTGACTGTCCTGTTTCTTGTGCAAAACAGATTTGTCCTCTTTCACTTACACAGCTTGACACAGTTCTCAGTGTATAAATGATCTGTGTGCTCCAGCAAATTTTTGAGCTCTTGTATATATTGCCTTCATGCTATTTACCACCCCAGGGATTTTTATTGGTTGACCAGACCCTCCCTGCGTTGTTTGGATAATGGTGCTACAAGGTGTTGATTATCCTCCATGGTCCACGCATGGGAGGCAAAAGCATATCCAGTTGTCTCACTAGATAAGGTGGGTCAGGTGTGGTGCGTCTGGATAGTGGTTTTGTGAAATAGATGGGAATTAGGCACCTAGGTACTTCTAAAAATCTCATTAAGCACCTCTCTGCCTCTTCAGGCACACAGCTTTAAAATATGGCCCCAAGTCTCCAGTTTATGAAAAGGTTGTTACCTGCTCTGGTCTTGTGCACTGGCAGGACATTAAATTAGGGGTGGGAAAACCACATGAGAATTTATGGGCTGTAAGAATCTTCACCTTTTAGTTAGATCTAAATATTCACCAAATCTTTTCTGAGGTTCTGAGGTATTTAGAGAAACTGTCCCCAGCCCCCTATTTTCCTTGCATTTGTACTTTTGAGTTCTAGCCAAAAGTCAACGTGGAAGTTCCAAAATGCTGTTTTTCTGACATTATCAGCTGAGTCCAGAAGCAGTCATGTCAGAAATCTGACAAGAAAGTCGTTCTACGTATATTTTCCTCTTAGTTTTGTAGGCTGAAGAAATAAGAATAGTTGAGATTAGAGCTGCTCTGGCCATTTTCATTAAAATATTCTGATTCAAAGTTCATACGTTGCTTGGAGACATGATGGTTTCAGAAAAGTTTTTGTTGAGAAGGTTAAGGAAGAGGGAGGAAGGCCTGGATTTGGGAGCTGAGAGTGATCTGTTCCACTGAGGAACAAAAACAAAATTCAAAATCTCAAAAGATGCCACACTACTGAATTGTCATCATCAGGTCTGTTCTAATCTATACAAGTCTGAAGTTCTCCCATTGTCAATTTGAATGTGCAAGAAGCTTGTTAGGTTATTATCAGGGTATACAACAAAATAATTTGAATTCTGAGTTCTGGCTTTTAGTTTCAGGAAACAAAGATGTTTAGGGACCAGGGTATGGTGTAGGTTAACTTCTTCCCAGCAGTATTCTTATTAATGTAGATTTCTGATAAACTGTAAGCAAATAATTTTGTTCTTTTAAAACATTTTTACTTGTAACTGCTCATTACAAAATAAGTAGGCTTTAGAGTGTTTGTATTTTACCCTGCAATTCAGCATGAGTCCCTATATACTTCTACTTGATATGAAGCGTTAGTCTGTGCGGATGGTGCCACCTACTGTAGCTAAGAAACATGACAACATCTTTCTTATAGTTGTAGTCATTTAGTTGTCAACCATCAGGTTTAGAAGTGGAAATCCTCTGTGTTTGGGAGTCCTTTCAGATCTCCCTTGTGCCTGATTATCTGAAAGGCCAGCTTCCACAAGGGAATGGAGCAGGCTCATTGGAAGGGCCTCTACCATTCCCAATGCACCTATTCTATACAAGTCTCTTTTCATATTCAAATTCTGTGCTACTCCAGTAGAAAAAGGGATTTAAAAGATAGTAAATAGAACCAAAATTTCTGCTGGATTAATTACATGCAATCCCACTGGTGTTAATGAAATTCATCCGGGAAATTCAATTAATACAATTCTAGGAGAGTCAGAAGAATTTAGTAAGTACAGTGTCAGCTCAGGCTTACAATGAAAAAATGTGGGAAAATACCTCAAATGCCTAAATAAGAGGTGCTCTCTTATGTGCTACCCACCTATTGTCTCGGACTTTGTCTACTTTGGGCATTTCTTCCAAGCTCAGCCATCATGTGTGATTTCTGTGATGTCCGTGACATACTTGTAGTCTTAGGGCTCATCTAGACTACGGGGAAGATTCAAAAGACTCCGTGTCTAAACTACTTTCACTTTTGAAAGCTCTGCTTCGAAAGTGAAAGTAGTTTACAAGTGTTTTTTTGAGGAAAACCTCATTTTTTGAGGAAAAGCTCTGCTTTTGAAAGTGAGATCGGAAGAAGACATCCTCTTTTGAATCTTCCCCGTAGTCTAGACATAGCCTTAGAGATAAGTGAGATTCAGCATGGATTTGTCAAGAACAAATTGTGTTAAATGCAGGGCTGTCCTTAGGCTTTATGGTGCCCTAGGCGGGATTATTAAACTGGTGCCTCTATGCCTGACTTGGTCTTAGCAACACAAATATAAGCTTACAGTATTGGAAAACTTGCCACATGCACGTTATTAAAAACAGTTTAACTTAATTAAGCAAGCTGTAATGCTGATGGACTAGCACTAAAGAAGTAGCACGATAGAAAAATTCTGATTTATTGACAGAATGATGCAAATAATATAATTTTTTAAATCTGTCAACATTTTATTGGAAATTTATATGAAGAGGTATTGAAACAAAGATTTGTTATTAATTAAAAGTAATCTTTCTGGCTATTTTGGCTGCAAAATCAGTAATAATGTCATCGTATGACAAAGATAAAGTGATGTCTTGTTCGATTGCAAGAATAGCAAGACCAGTCAAGCATTCCTGACTCATTGTAGAATGGAGATAGTTTTTAATGAGCTTTAGTTCTGAGAAACTCCGTTCTCCTGATGCTACTGTTACAGGAATTGTCAGTAGAAAATGAGTGGCAATGTACACATTAGGATATATGTTAACAAGTTTGCAGGTATGAATAAAGTGTACAATGTCCATCACCGATGCTGCATTTGGCTACATTGATGACAATGTACTCAATTCTTCGTACAGTTCAAGTCCATTTAAATCAAAACTATCACCGTGCTTCAGGAGGCTCTCTAGGTTCTCGCACTTTGTCATTAGTTGCTCTTGTTTTCCTATTTCGTTGAATTTAGTTATGTCATACAAAAATCCAAACTGTTCATGGAGTACTCGTAAGGTATTAAACCTTTCATCAATGGCAGATATTGCTTTATCCATCACAACATTAAAAAATTCAACCTCAAATTTCTTTTCTGGATCATCTATGGGCTCATCTGCTCCTTCATATTCCGCTTGCCATTTTTTCCTTGAAACTTGTGTCACATTCAGACATGGAAATTTTGGTTCTACACCGAGTGCCTGTGCAAGCTCTCTTGCTGTAACCTGTGCTTCTTTGAACCCATTTTCTCTGTATTTCACTAAGAAGTCTCTTGTGTTGTTTAGTAAGGTAAGTGTTGAATCAAGCTGCATCATTGGACTCTGCATTATTTTGCTTACACTTGAGATTTTAACAAGAATGTCATACCAGATTATGACAGATGTTAGAAACTTGAAGCTGGATATTTCAGAGGCCAATGACTATGCTTCACTTTTAGCTTTTGGATCTCTGGCTTCTTCTAAAATAGCAACCAATGAGTGATTTGTAAACTTCCTCAGATTGATCTCTCAATGTTTTTGCACTTTCTACTCTGCTTTCCCAGCATGTCTCAGATAGAGGCTTAACAGTAATACCATTGACATGTGCTTTGAATATTTGCCATCGTTGAGTGGAAGCTGAAAAGAGCACGCAAATGCGTTGCAGCAAACCAAAAAAAGATATAGCTTCTACAAAAGACTTGGCCATATCACACAAAATCAAATTAAGGCTGTGGCATGCACACGGAACAAAAAAGGCTCGTGGATTTTTCTGCCAGCAATCTAGCTTGCACGCCAGAAATGTATCCTCTCATATTGGCACCATTATCATAGCCTTGTCCTCTAATGTTCATTATGGACAATCCCATTCATTTTAGTTCATCAAGGAGAGCTTGAAGAAGTCCATAACATGTAGTGTCTTCTACTTCTAAAAATGTGATAAACGATTCCTTAACTGTATTCTGTGCTAATCACTAACGTCAATAAATCTCACTACTAACGACATCTATTCTTGATGACTTATGTCTGGAGTGCAATCTAAAATTACGGCAAAATATTTTGCCAAAATAACCAGTGAAATAATTTTGTTTCTCACTTTATCACTCATTAGCATGATCAGTTCATTCTGAATTCTTGGTCCCAAATAGTGGTCATGTATTTCATTTTCAGTTACTCTTCGGAGATGTTCACTCATCACTGTGTCAAATTTTCCCAGCAGTTGTACAAGGCCCAAAAAATTGTCGTTTTTGGGCTGGAATAATTTCTCAATGCTTCCTCTAAAAGCAAGATTGTTTGTTGATAGATATTCAACAATAGATAATAGACGTTCAAGAACATGACGCCAATGCTGCTTCTCTGACTCCAGCAATCTTTGATTTTGGGCATCAAGAGTTGTCTGATTTTTTAACCTTACACTCAGCTCACACCATTTGTGCATACTTTCAATGTGGTGTTGTGCCTTTTCATGTTGCGGTAATATGTGACTATGATTTTTCCAATCATTAATACCCATGGTTGCTATCTTAAAATTGCAACTATTGAAAATCTTGCATGGGAAACAAAGTACAGCATCCTTGCATTTAGAGTACACAAGCCACCGTCTGTTGACAATTTCACCGTTAGAAAGTCTTTTGTAGTAATTGTTTTCTGTGAATTTCCTACCTCTAATGTCTTTAGGATATTCAAGACCTTTTATTCTCACAGGGCCTTTCTCAAGTATAATGGCACGGAATGCATTGTTTAAAGATTGCGGCCATGTGCCAATGTCATCTATATTCCATGCTAGTACAGTTTCAACTGTTGTAATTTCTTGTTCTGTGTCTGCATCTGTTTCAAATGATTGTTCTGTGTATTGTTGCATTTCTTGAGCTTCGTCTGCATAAAAATTTTCTTCAGCAGTTACTTGATGATCTTGGTCAGCTTCGTTGTTTTCATGATGTACAAACTTAAGTATAGAACCCTTCTGTGCTTGTATAGCTAATCCTATTTCATCTTTCCATTTTCTTTTTTGTGACCTGGAAAGTTGTTTTTGATGTGACATAACTTGTAAGGGTGTTTTTTAAAGAAATAACTGTTTACATTATTGTCAGATTATCAGAAATATTATTTAAAATAACTAATATAGGATAGCCATGAGTCTGTGACCTTGAGCTAGTGTGAAGACACCTCACAAGGTGCTCCACCCTGACTGAGACACAGTAGAGTTGGAAACGCATGTCATTTTTACAAAGCCACTTTTTAGTTTTAAATGTATAGTGGGCATCAGTCTTAACGTTAGTTACAACTCTATATCAACCTTATACAGCTGGTCCCCAAGTTATGAACGGGTTACGGACCAAACACTGGCCCATAAGTCGAAATGTTCGTAAGTCGGACCCCATTGAGTTACATTGTGACCGTGCTGTTCATAAGTGTGGGTTGCGCTCATAACTCGGGGACCACCTTTACGACTGCTTAATGGGAGGTTTGTTCGTAAATGCGAATGGTCATAAATCAACTGTTCGTAACTTGGGGATCGGCTGTACTGTAAATACATTAATGGCATTATCCAGTTTAATAAGCTGGGTTTCCAAGCAGTGGGAAAATATAACCTTAGTTTTATTCCTAGGTAAAGCACAAAGTGACCAAAATGAAGTCAGCACAGAATCATCTAATCTAGATTGAGGTAGCACAGAAATGTTACAGAAGTCCTATTGTGCCTTATTTTTGTTTGGAAAGATGTTAGCAATAACAGCACATTTTGGGCACTGCCAAAAATACATGATAAATCACTGCCTCTAAAGTTCCATCAAAAACTGACATTTTCACAGTCTAGCATGATCTGCTGCACAGATTCTTCACAAGGAAGTGTCCCTGGCCTTTTAAACTCATATTAACCATGTATTTACTTAATGAAAGTTGGATAAAACATTGTGAAAATGTAAGACATTGGCTGCCCAACCTCTAGGCTGGCAAAAGCTATACTGACTCACTGGGGAAAAAAGCAAGAGAATCTTAGTACAACATATGGTCACTCTATACACTAGTAAGGAGATGAGCATATTACAGTTGTTGGAGGGCTCTATTTAGCAGTAACAGTGCTATAGGAAAGCCAGTCAACATTTTTTGTTTCTCTGATAAAAACTGGCCCACTCCCTGCCCCAAACCAAACTTCTCACAAATAAGTGTCAACACTTAATTTTCTGTTTTTGGCTAAGATATTGATTTTTTAAAAAAAATACTGAAATTGGATTCAGGATTGTTAGCAAGCATTTTTGGCAAACAAAGTTGTTAAATGACAATCTAAATGGCAACACAGTAGTACTTCCATGCTTGGCTTACCTCCCAGCTTGCTGGTCCAACAGCTGCAGTAGAGGGGGAGATAGGTGGAAAGCTGCAGGACCCTGTGGAGGCAGGAAAAGGGAATAAGGGAATTTGTGTGCAGCCATCTTGGTCTTGTTAACAAGAGAGCAAGAGTCAGGCTAAGTCTGTGGCCTGACAATGTGAGATCTGTAATTAGACGCTGCCTTTGCCTCTCGCCTCCATACGGAGATAAGGATAGAATGCTGACTCTGGCAAGGACCTTGAGATAAGGAGCATCTGGGTGGAACAAAAATAACTGTTAGCCATTGGTGTTTGTAATGGGAAGGAGACTAATTGTTATTGTTATTATATCTAATGGACAGTATATAAACTGCTTCATAATTTCTTGTATTGGAAGATCTGCCTCAGGGAGGAGGGGGTTCCCCCCCCATCCGAACCAGTTTTTCCCTTGCTGCAGCTCGTAATAAAACTGCCTCTGGCTACTTGTTGCTTACAAACACAGAGTGAGGACAATGTTTTCTTCCACAACCCCAAAATCTGCCTCTTGGGGTGCAGAGTGGCAACAGCAGCAGCAAACCCCCAGGTCCGATCACACACCACTGGGCACCACCACCAGCACCACGGACCATGGTGAAGTTAGCACAGCATCTGATCTCAGGGACAGGGCACGCACTCATCCTGCCCTACGCAGCTCCCCCCAGATGAGATGGATTGCTACCAGTCTGGGGGAGAGACGTGCTCCCCAGCTAGGGTGACCAGATGTCCTGATTTTATAGGGCCAGTCCCAATATTTGGGGTTTTGTCTTATATAGGCACCAATTACCCCCCACCTAGGGTGACCAGACAGCAAGTGTGAAAAAACAGGACAGGGGGTGGGGGGGTAATAGGAGCCTATATAAGAAAAAGACTCAAAAATTGGGACTGGCCCTATAAAATCAGGACATCTGGTCACCCTACCCCAACCCCCTGTCCTGATTTTTCACACATGCTATCTGGCACCCTATCCCCAGCCCAGCCAGCTGTGTGTGATAATTCCAGCCAGCCCCTGTTGCTTGGGCTGGCTGCCGAGGAAGTGTGAGTCACTTTCACTTTCATTTCCTCAGCATGCAGCCAGCCCCCCCCCCCAGCACCTCACCCAACCCAGCCCTGCTGGAGGGGAGGGGGGAGAGAGGGTTGCGCCACATGGGGGGGGAGGAAGAAAAGGGGGAGTGCTCCATGGGGAGGGGGAGAAGAATGGACGTTATGGGGAGCAACAAAGGATACTGCCAGAGCCGCCCAGCCTGCCTCACCTCACACCAGGGGAGAGAGTCACACTCACAGGTGAGTTCCTTCCCCCACCCCTACCCTGTCCCCTCTCCAGAGAACCCAGCAGCCAATCCCCTCCCTCAGACTATGCTACAGGCAGCATATTCGGCTCTCTCTAGGACCCAGCCCTGCTGTTACATGCTCCACTGCTGTCCGTCCCAGCAGAGTGGTGCCCCAGAAATACTGGTGCCCTAGGCAACTGCCTCTTCTGCCTATGGCTAAGGACAGCCCTGGTTAAATGAACCGAGTAGCTTTCTTTGACAGAGTAACAAGCCTTATGGATGGGGGAAATGGTAGATGAGGCAGAGAGAACACTTATAAAGTTTGAAAACAATACCAAGTTCAGAGGGATTGCAAGTGTTGGGGAGAATAGGATTAAAATTCAAAATGACCTGGATAAACTGTAGAAATTATCTGAAGTAAATAGGATGAAACTCAGTAAGGACAAATGCAAAGTACTCTACTTAGGAAGGAAACAATTGGTTGTTCATGTGCAAAAGAAGTATGTGAAACAGATCTGGTGGTCATAGTTGATCAAAAGCTAAATATGAGTCAAGAGTGTAACACTGTTAAAAAAAACAACATCCCAAAATTCTGGGATGTATCAGTAGGAATGTTGTAAGAAGTAGTTCTACCAATCTACTCTGAGCTGACTAAAGGCATATTGTGTCCCCTTGTGGGTGCCACATTTTAAGAAAGATGTGGACATGTTGGAGAAAGTCCAGTGAAGACTGAGGAGGTCTATAACAGTTTTCAAGTACATAAAAAGTTGTTACCAGGAGGAGGGAGAAAAGTTATTCTCATTGACTTCTGATCCCAGATTGCATCTCAGATCCCAGAGGGCTGGTGGGGGAGAATATGAAGGAAGAAGGGATAAAACTAATTACCAAAGATTAATATTTAAAGTGGCCAGTGAACGGCATCATCCTTTTACAGAATCTCTCTCACTTTTGCTTCCCTAAGACTCAGGACTGATGTTTCATAGATTTGCATGTGATTTTAGTCATACAGCTTCCACTAAAGCCACTGGAAAGCCTGAAGATAATTCCTTGAACTCAACCTTGAAAACCTAAAGGCTACTGTTTATCCCTGTATCTAAGGACAAGAGCACTTTTAACAGTTCCAGGAACACAGGCTCACATAATCAAAAATCTATTTATTATATGAAAGAAATGATATTAATTAATGTGCTGCATTAGTATAAGCCCAAAAGATTTATATTCCTTGAGTCAAGAACCTCTTTACAGACACACGAAGAGGGATATATAGAAATATTCAGATCATGAGGGGATAGGATTTACAGAAGCAAAAAAATCCAGTCATTATGCAGCAGGCAGATAAAAGGGGTGCAGTAGCAGCTAGCTATAAGACATTAGATAAAACGAGATTCTGAGACAGCTATGACCCTTACATTTTATCATTCATGACCCTGCTAATATGCATGGCAAGTAGACAGAAGCTATACTTCTGGATCACATAGAAGGTATTAGCATTTTTATTTGAAAAAAAAAAACCCCAGTCAGCTTGACTAGAGTTTTATATATTGCTTAAAATTCAGAAATCACTACCTAATTTAGCAGACTTTGGTGGCAAAAAGACAGTTATGGGATGGCCCTATAGAATTGTGGCAAAGAATTTCACACACACTTTGTTATGGAATATGCCCTCCTACTGATGACCTTCTAACAGATTCCTCTGTTTGAGGGAAGTTTGGGACAGAAAGGCTGAGGCCTTTCTATTCAGACAGCCTAACACCCAAGAAGTCCCCAATCCAGCAACATATATGCCATCAAGTGCCAGCATGCCCTCTGCCATGTATATTGGCTAAACTGGACAGTCTTTATGACAAAGGATAAAATGGACACAAATCAGACATCAGAAATGGTATCACACATAAACTAGTAGAGGAACGTTTTAACCTGTCTAGTCACTTCATCAAGCATTTTAAAATAGCCATTCTTCTACAAAGGAATTTCACCAGCCAATTACAGAGAGAAATTGGTATTTGTCTAAAAATTTGACACTGTTTCCCTAGACTTGATCAAAGACATTAATTGGATGTTGCATTATAAAGCCAGTCTTCCTTGTCTCTATCAACTGCATTTTTACATCAAAACTAAGAATAGGACACTTCCAGCCCACTTAATTAGCCTCATTAGCACAGGTCCTACAATTGACAGGTACCTCTTGGTTCTGTTATTTCCACTCCAGCTCATCTAATGAGGTGGGTTTTACCCATGAAAGCTCATGATCCTATATATTGTTGTTAGTCTCTAAGATGTCACAGAACTACTCATTGTTTTAAATAGGGACAAAGCTCAGTATGAACAGTAAAAAGAAATGGTAAAGTAATTTCACATGCCCTTTATCTTTGTTATAGTTGTGTATAATTTTTACTCATTAATTAGTAGAGTGGAATACTTGTGCATCTCTTGTGGCAGCTTTAAGTAACTAATTTTGATAGAAGAATCTGCAGTGTAAGCCGATTCTTTGTTGTGCACAGAGGTAATGCCAGCCAAATGCATTTAAAAATCATGTGTCAGGCCCCAAATTAGCATGAAGCTGAACTAAAAATCACATTTTATAAAAAATCAATTTTGTGTTCTTTATATTTTACTTTTGGGTAATAAAGCCTGTAGTCATATACCTGCTGCAGTTTTCAAACTTTTCTCACAACTATGTGGGCTAAAAATACACTTTATTGTTATTTTGCAGCAGAAACTGAGATTCTTGGCAGGGCTGTCAGTGTATTAAATCTTTCACAATTCAAATAGCTGAGTTAAACAGAACACGGTTAGGATGACATTCTATGTAGGTTTATGGACACTAGAATAGACATCTTCTAGGTCCTATTTTTGTCATTTTAACTGACTATTTAAATGACCAGCCTATTGGATCTAGGATATGATTATGTACATGCTCCCATTTATACAGGTGCAAACCTATTGGTTTCATTGCATTCTAGGAACAGGACTGAAGTCAGCATGTGTCCCATAAACACTGAAATACTAGTATTAGTAAAGGTTTGCTCTTCACCCACTTATACTAGTGGAATTCAAAACCTTCTTGTGACTTTTTGCAAAGTAGTGCAATGAAATAAGCAGCAGAAAAAACAACCCCTCTTCCTTCAAAACACATTAAAATTATGCATCAAGGATAGATGGCTCATACACACATACAAACCACTCTCTTGGAGACAAAAAATTGGACCCAACTATATTATCCTGCAACAGTTTTAGAATCAGTTTGGTTGGAATCTGGGACATCTGCTGTGCTAATCATCTAGTCATTGCAAATGCCAGCTTAATCTAGCAGCCTAGAGTTTTATATACATAAAGATTTCCTGGGCCATGTCTACACTACAGATAAAATTGAAGCAGCTGCAGTTAATCTTCTAGGCTTCACATTAGCGGGTCTAGTGAAGACATGCTAATTCGAACTGAGAGGATGCTCCCATCAATGTCGGTAGTCCTGCTTCTATGAGGAGTAGGGGAAGTCAAAGGGAGAGTGTGCTCCCTTCGACTTCCTGCTGTGTGGATGGTGCCAAAATTTGAGTTAAGGTACTTTGACTTAAGCTATGCAATTAACATAGCTGAAGTTGCATATCCTAATTCGATCTTATCCCCTAGTGTAGACCAGCAGCTGATGGTATGACAAAGAACGAAATCGCTGATATGTTGGAGATTCTTTGTCCATTTGATATTCACTTTCCAAAGCTCAGGCTTCGAATCAGACCCTCAACAACTACCCTCAAACAAAATTAAAACATAAATAGATAAGACATTTGGCAGGCCTATTGCATCTGGACTTGTCCATAATCAATGAGAATTACATGACTTCTGTCGAGAATTGGTTTGTTGCACTGTTGGAGATGAAAGAAGAGAACAACCTGAACTAACTTCGGAATAAGATGAGCGTTCCCTCTAAGAGGTGCACCTGTGTGGCCACACACAAAAAATTCTAAACCTGCTTACCTGCTTTGTGCAGCCACACAGCAGCACTCACCTTCCTATTGAATCTGGAAGGTGAGTAGAATAGCTGCTCCTGCGACCGGGGCTGCGTTGGGGGAGCGGCTGCCACTGGAGCCAAAGCCGCATTGGAGGGTGGCTGCTACAGCTGCTGCCAGGGCCGACATCGCATTGCGGGAGGCGGCTGCTCAAGCTGCTGCTGGGGCTGAAGGCTGCATTGGGAGGCAGTTGCTCTGCTTGCCACCAGGGATTGGGACCACGTGGCAGGAGGGCTGACGACTGCTGCCAGGGATTGGGACTATGTGGCTGGCGGGTTGACAGGGAGCTGTTGCCACCAGGGATTGGAGCTGCATGGCTGGGAGACTGGCGGGCGGCATAAACCTCCCTTCTTAAAAACCTCCCTCCCTTTTGCAAATTGAAATTTCATAACTCCTCTTTTATTTCTATTTTGATTAATAAGACTAGTTTTTCTTTTATGTCATTGATGAATACTTCTCTGGACTTTGGGGGTATTATGCGGTCTTTTTTCTTCCTCTTGTGCTTGCAAGATTGTAATATACAAAATAGAGGATTCCTCCTCTGGTGACTTCCCATCCCCGTCAGGGTTTTTTTTCCCATTCTAATATGTCTACCTCATTGAAGTGCTATCCAACCTGTGCTACTAAATTCTGAGATTCCACATTTAAAAATATCTCTAATGTCAACTTTTCAATGGCTCGTGTTTGTTTATTTTATTGAGAATTAGTTTTGAAGTCACTAATATTTTAGTCAATTTTTTGTTCCTGCATAAAGGGTATATGATATACCTCTGTGCCATTTTCCTGTTTTGCAAGTACCAGTGTAAGGTGGGGGAAGGTAGCTTCTGCTTGCCTTTCCAGAGATGGGTAGAGTATGGGAAAATCCTTAACTCTACCGTCATCCCTAGGGCACTAGCCAGTATAGCCATGCCAGTGCATGATGAGGGAGACAGTGTACCAGGCATGGGGCTGGTACAGGTACCTATCTCCACAACTGGAGAAAACTGGGACGCACATTTTGACTGACTCAGATTCTTCTTTCTGCACTGCTCTGAGGGTATGGCTAGACTGCGGGGGGTTTTTCGGGATACCGGACGTATCCCAAAAAAACTCTGCCACGTCCAGGGAACACATTTGCTCTTCCACTTTATTTGAGGAAGAGCAAATGCACCCTTTCAGAAGCCCCGATATTCCTCATTCTACAAGGATGAAGGGGGCTTTCAAAAGAGGGTTTTTTTCCCGACATTTGGCCCAGTCTAGATGAGCCAAATGTTGGAAAAGCCTCTTCTGACAAAAGTATTGTGTACCATTTTCTGACAAAAACTTGTAGTCTAGCCATATCCTGAGGGTATAGAACAGTGCACTGTCCCATTCAAGAGGCTTATGGAAAAGCCATAGTTTAGAGAGAAAGTAATGTTTTTATGCCAGTCCTGTCAGCAATATAAAGACATCAGTGATCAAGTATATCTTCCTGCCTCTGTTTTGCTGTTAACTGAGATTTAACTTTCTCATTTCATTGTATTTCCCATGTGGACTCCTTATTCTTTCCCCTTCAGAAACTGCTCTGCTAAAATCAGCAGTGAGAGACATCAGACTACTCTAAATATACTTCAGTGGAAGAGGGCTTTTACTACGTACGGCTTCCAGTTGTTTCCTCACTTTAAAATTCTACCCACTGTAGTGCAACACTGAAAAAGTGCTGCCTGTGTATTTCATGCTTTCTCCCACCATCCCACCCACCTACCCCCTACACACCAGGGAACTCTTGGGCTATGTCTACACTCGCGGTTTCTTGCGCAAGTACGGCCGTTCTTGCACAAGAATCTGCAGAGCGTCCACACTGCCTGCCCACTCTTGTGCAAGGAAATTTACAGTACAGCGTGGTAAGACAGGGCTCCTTGCGCAAGAGCTATGCTCTTTTTTAACAGGTGTAAGCCCTCTTGCTCAGGAGCTCTTGTGCAAGAGGGCAGTGTGGACGCTCGGCAGGGGTTTCTTGCTCAAGAAAGCCCTATGGCTAAAATGGCCATCAGAGCTTTCTTGCGCAAGAGAGCGTCCACACTGCCATGGGTGCTCTTGCGCAAAAGCACAGCTCGCACATGGCAGTGTGGACGTTTTCTTGCACAAGACTTCTTGCACAAGAACCCTTGCGCAAGATGTTCTTGCGCAAGAAGCCGCCAGTATAGACATAGCCTTGGCGTGAGTGGAACTCTGGAAGCGCAGGATGGGGGCTGGGGGCACAGTTGGGAGGAAGTGCAGGGGCTGGGATGAAGGAGGCACTGTGCAGAAATTAGGAGCAAAATGTGCACTGCTTAAGATGGGGGTGCAGGGGTTGGGGAACCCATGGATGCAGGAACGGTGGGAGCAAGGCTGGGTGGGAGTGAGACTAGGTGCCAAGTTGGGTGGTTTTCAAGGTGGGTGGGACAGGGTCATGCACCTTGTTTATTATCCCTTGTTTTAGTATTTTTTCTTCCATAACAATTTGAATTATATAATATTTTTGTTCGTAACTGGTGTGTGCTGTGGTGGCACACATCTAAACAAGTGCACATGACATCAACATTGGTGCATAAGACAAAACTCACTCCACTCAAGATGGAAAATCTTACATCTACACTACAAGTTTTTTCAGCAGAAAATATGCTAATGAGGGACTCATTAGCATGAGTTGCGACATCATTAGCATATTTTCTGCCGTTTCTTTTTGTGCAAGGGGTTTGTGCGCAAAAAGAAGCAGTGTGGATGTTTCCTTTTTGCGCAAGATCCTTATGCCTCTCTGGGACAGGCATAAGGATCTTATGCAAAACAGGGTTTTTGTGCAAAAAGGAAATGTCCACATTGCTTCTTTTTGTGCAAAAACCCCTTGAGAAAAAGAAATGGCAGAAAATATGCTAATGATGTCATGACTCATGCTAATGGGTCCCTCATTAGCATATTTTCTGCTGAAAAAACTTGTAGTGTAGACATAGACTTATAGGGAACACTGGATGAGACCCACCATACTTACCGCCACCAAAAATCACATTGTGAAAAGTCAGTAACAGTCGTGGGCTTTCGTGGGCACGGTCCACTTTCTCGGATGACTGGAGTTCTGAGTTTAGGTCTGCACATCCTGGACTCAGGACTCTGGTCGTCTGGGGAAGTGGGCTGTGTTCACGGAGGCTCATGATACCATCTACATGTTTTGTTAGTCTATAAAGTGCTACCAGACCATTTGTTGTTTTTCTTCTGTAACAGACTAACTCGGCTACCCCCTGAGAACTCACTTTGGTTAGTGAAGGTGATTGAGCTGGCCAAAAATAAAACAATATGAAATAAAAAAGGCAGAGTGAAAGAGAATGGCTTCAGGACTGAAGAATGCAGGAGAAGGCATAATACAAAAAGTATATTCACAGTGGTTAGATTTCTTACAAAAGTTTTGCCTTGTGATCACTGGAATTAATTGCCTAGGTAGGTTGTGGAATCTCCCCCATTGGAGATTTTTAAGAGCAGATTAAATGAACACCTGTCTAAATGGTTCTTGATCATGCCATGAGGACAGGGGACGGGACTTGATCACCTCTTGAGGTCCCTTCCAGTCCTATGATTCTATGATAATATGAGTCTATGATTCCATAATATGATTCTATAATAAAAGATCATGATTGCAGAATCCTCACTGCAGGCGATATCAAATGCAAGTGGCAAAACTACTGTGCTAATTTACATGCTTCATTTTTAATAGTGAGAATAATTAAACTTTGGAACAATTTACTGAGGGACATGGATGATTTTGCATTACTGACAATTTTAAGCTCAAAAAGGTCTGGAATTATTTTGGGAGGCACTGTGGCCTGTCTTATAAAGTGGTCAGACTAGAATCTATGAAATGTACAGAAAATAGTGATTTGTTAAGGAAAATGCCAAATTATCCATTGTTCTTAGTGCACAGCTGAGTGAAGATTTTTTTTCATTTATTTAGTATTTTATTTCTTGGTCTTTTCTTCATTGAAATTGTTTTGCTTTACAGAATAGACAAGAAGCATTATATGGTATATTTCTTGCTACTGTAACTTGGCTCCCTAAGTAAATCTCTGCTGTATAATCTCAATGGTTGTCTTTCTGTAATTTATTTAGACTCTAACAATATATAAAATGTGATAACAGTAGTGTGACTAATAAGCAATTTTCTTTCTTCAAGAACTAAAGAAAAAAAAGAGAGAGAGAGAGAAAATTAAGGTTCCAAGGTTCCAAGTAAGTATTTACAAGCAAATCCTGTTCCCCAGGCCAATGCTAAGTACATGGTCTAAACTCTAGGTGCAGGAATACACTTAGGGTACATCTAGACTACATGGCTCCATTGACGGAAACATGTAAAATAGTTTACTCAGCATAGTCAAAGAAGCGGGGATTTAAATAATCCCCGCTTCATTAAAATAGAAATGGCCGCCGCGCTGTGTCGACGATCAGCTGATCCAGCACAGCACGGCAGTCTAGACGCGGCACAGTCAACAAGGGAAGCCTTTGTCAACCGCTCCAGTAAACCTCGTTTCACGAGGCATACCGGAGCGTTCGAAAAAGGCTTCCATGTCAACCACGCCATGTCTAGACTGCCGCACTGTGCTGGATCAGCTGGTCGTCGGCACAGCGCGGTGGCCATTTTTATTTTAATGAAGCGGGGATTATTTAAATCCCTGCTTCTTTGATTATGACGAGTAAACTATTTTACATGGCTCCGTCAATGGAGCCATGTAGACTAGACGTACCCGTCGAGGCTGGATGGAAAGACTTCTTGCCCCAGGTCATGGAGAGACAGTGAAGCTATTAATTTGCTTTCTCTATAGTTGACTTCCTCCTATAGGTAGGATTGGCTGATGGATTTACATGATCAAAAATCCATTGGCCTGGTCCTTCTCAGAGTCCCCTCCCACTTAGACTCAGGAAGCACAAGCAGCTGAATTATGACTGCGTGCTGTGAGGCTGAACCTGGTGGAGAAAGGGCTGACTGTGCTCTGACCAACAACTCACCTACTCAAGAGCAGCCCTTGTTTGGTCTCAAATTTTGAAGGATACTTGTTATAAGTTTGTCAGTTGTCAGAGGACTAGTAAAGTCACACATATTAATGTTTATCATCTATCTAGAACCTCTTTAGAAACAGCCAATGGAAAATAATTACAATAGAAAAGGGATTAGTCTTCCATATAAAAATGACCTATCCAGAAAGGTTATAATGAATAAACTGAAAGGAAAATGATTGTGCAACACGAAAGACTTACTAGAGAAACAGGAACAATGTGAGTATATGATATGGGACAGAACATATTTAAGAGTGAATAGTTTTTGCAGTGGAAACAAAAATAAGGAAGAGAGTGTGACCAGTTTCCCAGGCGAATCAGCTGAGGTTCCTCAATTAGGGTGAACTTCAAAGAATGGGGCAGCCACTCTCCAAAGCTGGTGGTTGTTCCTTGGTAAATCTAAACTAGCACAAAACAGTCTCTCTAATACCTTATAAGTTCCCCAGAATCCAAAAACACAGTTCCCTAAAAGCAACCCAGCCTTAGGCTTCTACCTGGACATCCAAAGCAAGTGAAGTTCTACCAATTCCAAAAGAATGGACACATCACCTTCCAGATCAATAAATATTTCAAACCTTATCCTAAGTACATGCTTATAGCCAATTCAATATGGGTGATGCCCAATACAGGAAAATATGTACTTTTTTGTTAAAGTTCTTAGTTGTTATTTACTATATATTTGAGAGAATTTGTCTGTCTGTCTGTCTGTCCATCTGCTGTCTGTTTGTTCAAGAACTTCTCCTAAAATGGTAAGAGCTAGGGCCACCAAATTCGGTATGCAGCTTCCTCTTATCATAGGTTAAAGCAACATAAGTGTTTGGTTGTGCCAGGAAAATATGATGTGCCTGGAATGGGATTGCTTCTTATAAAACCAAACTGAAAAGAGACAGAATCATCAGGCAGGTGAGAGGAGGTGGCTGGAGGCATGCCCCCCCAATCTGGAACTGCCCCAACCCTGAGCCTCCCCCTCTGGGATCCCTTTAGGGCAGAGTGGGGGGGGGGGAGATGAAGCTTCCCCCAAGTCATATGGGGCCATTGTTGGCAGTTCCCCTTCATCGGAGAGTGAGAGAAAGTGCATAGTTTGCTGCATTCCTCACTCTGGATGGGGAGTGCAGAGAGCAGATGACTCTGGACCTGTCCCAGCCAGGGGACATGCACCCTTCCCCAGCGATGCCTGCTGGAGCTGCAGTGGCCATGGAGAAGTGCTTCTCACGTGGCCCCAAGCTACTATGGTGAGAGAGAGCAGGGGTAGTCCTCTCTCTCTGGGCAACCAGCATTCTGAATCCCTCATCCCCAGCCCCACGCCAGAGCAATTATTTAAATCAAGAACAACAAAAATTAATTGAGTTAAGGGCCTGAGTAACATTGGGTAAATCTTCTTGCATATTTATAAAGATAAATAAATAGCACCACTCATTAATTTCTCCATATTGAATATATGTATTTTGTGGATAAGTATTTACAAAATAGGGATCAGGAAAGTGACAGATGTGCTGTGACTGATACACTAAAATAACCTTCAGAATGTGTCCTACTGTCCCAAATTTCTCCTCATGTATATAATTAGTTCCCTGATGGTTCACATGAGAGGATGCCTTGGAAGTCACTGATCCTGAAGAAAATATACAAATACCAGACAGGCTGAGATATTTGCAACCCTATAAGCATTGTAGCCAACCTGTACCTGTTTTATCTGAAAAAATGGCACTTACTGTATAACTATAGAACATCTCCCCATACTTGTTACTGGATTACAATGTCAGAATTGAATATAAGCTTAAATTTAGCCTAGAGTTGAAGCTACTACTAAGCTAAACAAAATAACAATTAGGTATTAGTGGCCCAATGTGGGAGTTGGTAGCTGTGGAACTAGTAGGGCTCATCTAAATTCCCTTCCATTAGATTCTAACAGGGAGGCCAGAGGATGTGCTTATAGATATCTCACAGCTTTCACTCACGAAGCTGGAGAATAAGCTTGGGGTTATCCATGAAAAAAGGAAAGTGAATGCTGTTTGGTAGAGGTTTGTGGGACATGTATGTTGTTTGCCACCTCTTCTAACGCACTGCAGGAATCTGGACATCTATTTGGGAAGGGCATGGAGCCATGGGGACTTTGGTGGGAGTCTCAAGGTGATATCTTAACCTATGTTGACGATAGAATAGGCTGGGCAGGGGATAGAGAACAGGCCCCTGGGAGACTGTTCATTTGGGACAAATGGGAAATAGAGCACGAGGGAAAAATCACTTATGTGAAGCAATAGTGAAGATCCACAGCCAGTAATTCTCTGAATCCAAACATCCTTAAAATCTGGCACACTAATTTAGACCCATCTCTACATACTGTGTTTTTGAAATTTAATATTACAGCAGAAAAGATACTCTTCATACAAAATCATGTGTTGTTTGCTCTAAAATTATAGCAAAAACACCTCAACCTGTGATCCTACAAATGCATGTAAATTAAGCAAGGTCAAGTCCACTGAGCATTTGGAAGGGAGACCTGTAAAGAATATCCAAGGTGCTACAGGAAATGAAGTTGGTGATTCAGTAATGTATCTTATAAATAAAAGTTAAAACACAAAACTTTTAGCATAAAGAACTACACCCATACTATGCTAACTTCAGAACTTTGTAAAGAAAATCCTTCAATGTTTGGCAAAGGGGAAAAAGGTAAAGGATTATAAAAAATTAACTTAATATAATACTGGAAACAATTGAAAGTATAAAACCAAAAATACATTTATTTATATACATTTAAGCAATCTATTACGCTGCGTAGGAAAGATAGAAAGTATGGCAAAAGACCTCCTTGGCTTAACCAGGAGATCTTGCATGATCTAAAAATCAAAAAGGAGTCATATAAAAAGTAGAAACAAATAATACAGGTATGCAGGGGCAAGATTAGAAAGGCAAAGGCACAAAGCAAGCTAGAGACATGAAGAGCAACAAGAAAACATTCTATACATATATTAGAAGCAAGAGGAAGACCAAGGACAGGGTAGACCCATTGCTCAGTGAAGAGGGAGAATCAATAACAGGAAACTTGGAAATAGCAGAGGTGCTTAATGACTTCTTTGTTTCAGTCTTCACAAAGAAGTCTGATGATGAAGGAATGCCTAACATAGTGAATGCTAGTGGGAAGGGGGTAGGTTTAGAAGATAAAATAAAAAAAAAGAAGAAGTTAAAAATTACTTAGAAATTTTAGTTAGTTAGTTGTCTGCAAGTCACCAGGGGCTGATGAAATGCATCCTAGAATACTCAAGGAGCTGATAGAGGAGATATCTGAGCCTTTTGCTATCATCTTTGAAAAATCATGGAAGACAGATTCCAGAAGACTGGAAAAGGGCAAATATAGTGCCCATCTATAAAAAGGGAAATAAGAACAACCCAGGAAACTACTGACCAGTCAGCTTAACTTCTGTGCCAGGAAAGATAATGGAGCAAGTAATTAAGGAATTCATTTGCAAATATCTGGACAAAAATAAGGTGATAGGTAACAGCCAGCATGGATTTGTAAAGAACAAATCACGTTAAACCAATCCGATAGCTTTCTTTGATAGTATAACAAATCTTGTGGATAAGGGAGAAGGGGTGGATGTGGTATACCTAGACTTTAGTAAGGCATTTGACACAGTCTCGCATGATATTCTTATCAATAAACTAGGCAAATACAATTTAGATGGTGCTACTATGAGATGGTTGCATAACTGGCTGGATAACCACTCTCAGAGAGTAATTATTAATGGTTCATACTCATTCTGCAAGGGCATAACAAGTGGGGTTGCACAGGGGTCTGTTTTGGGACTGGTTTCGTTCAATATCTTCATCAGCCATTTAGATATTGGCATAGAGAGTACACTTATTAAGTTTGCAGATGACACCAAGCTGGGAGGGGTTGCAACTGCTTTGGAGGATAGGGCCATAATTCAAAATGATCTGGAAAAACTGGAGAAATGTTCTGAGGTAAGTAGGATGAAGTTTAATAAAGACAAATGCAAAGTACTCCACTTAGGAAGGAACAATCCGTTTCACACATACAGAATGGAAAGTGACTGTCTAGGAAAGAGTATTGCAGAAAGGGATCTAGGGGTCATAGTGGACCACAACCTAAATATGAATCACCAGTGTGATGCTGTTGCAAAAAAAGCAAACATGATTCTGGGACGCATTAATAGGAGTGTTGTGAGCAAGACACAAGAAATCATTCTTCCACTCTACTCTGTGCTGATTAGGCCTCAACTGGAGTATTGTGTCCAGTTCTGGGCACCACGTTTCAAGAAAGATGTGGAGAAACTGGAGAAGGTCCAGAGAAGAGCAACAAGAAGGATTAAAGGTCTAGAGAACATGAGGTATGAGGGAAGACTGAAAGAATTGGGCCTGTTTGGTTTGGAAAGAAGAAGACTGAGAGGGGACATGATAGCGGTTTTCAGGTATCTAAAAGGGTGTCACAAGGAGAAAGGAGAAAAATTTTTCTCCTTGGCCTCTGATTGATAGAGAAGATACAGGTGACCTAGGAGCGGATGGGGTAAATGGACCTGCTTTATTACCCACGCAACAAATTGGCACCAATTAAACCCTTTTATCTATTTTAGTATGTTAATTCACATGTCTATCACTACTTTTCCTAAAGCCTTATTTAGTAATATTAACCCCCATAAAATGAATATTAATAAGTAGGTGATGAATACAATTATACCGCCCCAATTACTATTTATATAATTTCTAATTAAATCAGCAATTTCTTATACTACAAACTAACAAATTACAGAGATTATACGGAATTTGATTCTGGAAATGTTATGCAGAGCCAATGAGAATAAGCAAGAGACATGACAAGGCAGAGCAGCTCCATACCTATCTGGTTTCCTAGGCTACAAAACAGAGGGAGAGAGATCAAGGACATATATATATATATATATATATATATATATATCAAAACATAATACTGGTCTCAACTGAACCCTATTATCCCAAACTACAAAACAAAGGAAAAGGACATGTCCAAGGATAATGCCTGCTGTAGCTGAAACCTTAACCAACGCAAAAAGGCCAGTCCTATTAATTTTACACCGACCGACACTGTTGATAGGACAAAAAGCAATGGGCTTAAACTGCAGCAAGGGAGGTTTAGGCTGGACATTAGGAAAAACTTCCTAACTGTCAGGGTGGTTAAACACTGGAATAAATTGCCTAGGGAGGTTGTGGAATTACCATCTCTGGCGATATTTAAGAGCAGGCTAGACAGACATCAATCAGGGATGGTCTAGATGGTGCTTGGTCCTGCCATGAGGACAGGAGTCTGGACTTGACCTGTCAAGGTCCCTTCCAGTTCTAGTATTCTATGATTCTATGATTTTCTCCAATATAGAATTATAAAAGCCTATAAGATTTTCAATATTTTCATAGTATATAACTTTAACACAGGGAATGGTGTAATATTCCTGATCTCCTAATCAATAATCCTTTATCATTTGAAAAATATTTAATAGGTTGAAGAACTTAACATAAATCACATATGACTCAATAAGTAACATTAATAAACAGTTTATAAATTGTTTGCACACTGTATGGATGTATGACTAAGAGGTGTGAAATGTATCACTGTAGGTTTTAAGGTTTAAATTATAGAGAACTCATATTAAGCAATCACTTGAAAGATTTCCATAAGATATTGAACTGCTTTGGATCTTATGAAGTAATTGCTTATAACTATTTGTTGATGAGTATTGGAACATAAGGCATCGATTTCAAAACAGTAGCTTTACATCGTTAACTTTCTCGGGGTTCAATTGTTCAGTGATCCAGACTTGTTTGTGGGAGCCATTTGTGCTGCAGTTAGTCCACTTGCAAAAATGGGGCACACAGACCTTAGCAGTTACATATCTAGTTACCAGATTGTGGTGTAAATCAAAGTATAAACACTGAATAGCGGAAACATGGAGACTGGACAAGAGCAGCAAGCAGTGACTGGAGTCTTGTGTAAACAGCAACAGTATGAGTGGGAGAAATTTATGGAGTTAGCAGAGCAACTGCTGTTGAAAAACTTTAGTTTGGTACAGAGTGGCAATAACAGTACAGGGAAGATTATCAGAAGAATGGCTGCAGTATTTGGATGTAGAAAACTGCAACTACTGTGTTGTGCTCATGTTTCTGTTTTTATAGTGTGATAAGCGCAACATACCTATGGAAGACTTGAGACTTGCCTGGTTGATGTCCTTCAAAATCTCTGCTCGAGAATAAATGTCCATTATAAAATATAAGGAGAAGAAAAAGGCACTTCCTGCAAGAAAAAGAAGAATGGTATATAAAACAACAAATCAGGGGTGTGTGGAAAAAGCTGGAAATATATGCATTTAAAGATGAATCTTTTGAATGGGATTTTCCTAATGGGAATTGGATGACCAAATCTCTCAGGTGGCTTTGAAATCTCAGCCTCTAAGTAGTAGCATAGGTTTTTGTAGATGCAAGATGAAGAGGAGAGTTTGGTTTCCTGAAGTAAGTCTTCATCTGTCATGAACCTAAGAATAATGGAAAAAATAAAAGTACAAAATTCTGGAACTAGATCTCGTTTATCCTCTAAATTGGGAAACCAAGGCATCACATGAAGCCTGCCCCATATATAACATCAGCACTCAGATTTTTTTTCTTAGTAGAGCTTAGTTGTTTCTAGTGATCCATTTTCAGTTAAGAAAAACTGGCAGTAATCTGCCCAATGGTGTCCATCTCTGAATAAAACTTCCCAGATGGAGATGTGAAGCTTTCTCTCACTTATGCTGGTCCAAATTAGGAGTAACTCCACTGATGTTTAGGAAGCTTCCCCCACATAAAACCAATACAAGTAGTAATACATAAATAAATAATAAAACCTAGCTCTTGTATAATGTTTTGCCTCTATAGATCTCAAGGCACTTAAGAGAAGATTGAGGCTCATGATGTTTTCACTCTTCTTGTGGCAACCTGATGTATAGGACCAGAAAATGTCACCTCTGGAATTGAAACCAGCAGTGAGGGTATGCCTGTTAATACTGTTTGAAGGCTCACCTGACTGTGCAATTTATAGAAATAAAAGATACAGGCAACCACAAGGGAAATTTCCTAACTGGGGCATTTTTTGTGCAGCAGCTACTACTGGAGAGACTGGACATAGCTTGAGTGGATGAAAAGCCACCAATAGGATAACAGTCACAACATTACCACTACCACGATCTTCACCTGTCTTTGATAGAAAGTATATATACATATTATAATCAAAATAATAATTGATCAATTTTTATGATAGTTGGTTGATGTTTTATGTATTCTGTGAAGTGTCTAGGACTTTATATTAGTGCTTGATGTACTGGAATAAATTGAGAAAAAATGAAATACACTCATCAAAAGAATTATATAAAATTCATAATTCTAGCTGTACCTCCCAAACAGAAAAGAGTCATTTTATATCAGCTCTCTTTTCTTGTTACAGACAACCTGCTTTATGACACATTACATCAGTTGGTTGTGGCTGTCCTTTGCTAAAAACATCACGAAGGGAATGTCTTCACTAAAATATTAGGTCATGTTAGAACACAACCTTGGGGAGATGTGTTTACCAATGAAATTTTAAATGTGATTTTGCAGTCAATGCAGACCAGGGCAAGTCAATTGTATATTGATGTCAGCTGGTCATGTTTATCCAGATGGTTCAATTAGAGTTCTTTTATAGTAAGAGCTCCAGGTAGTCCAGTGAAGACAGATAACAGAACTGATACAGGGATGATGAAAGGCCTGGTGTGAAGCCTGCTTATCACTGCAGCTATGAAGGGGAAGACCCACCCAGATGTCAGAAATAGAAACCTGGATTGTCCATTGTTACAGAGGAACCATTCAGTTAAACTATTGGGAACAGAGCTACATTTGGGGACATAAAAAGATTCCCATTAAGGAATCTGGGAATATAATTATACAAAAACATATATGTTATTGCCCAAATAACTTTTTCTGACTTCATGCCTCTCTGTCAACTGGTTACTGAGTTGGGGTAACCTCCCAAGAGTAAAAGTAAACAGGGCCTAGTGGGGATGTTGGAGTAACTTTTGGCTTCCGAAGCAAGCTCTGCAAATGCAGAGTTGATGAAACCTTGGAAAGTCTTCCCAGCAAATTCCATGGGAAGGCTAATTTTTCTTACATAGAAATCACTCAACTAGCAATTGAACAGTTAAATGAGCATAGTGTTTGACAGAATAGAGAATTATGGTTTTACTTGTGAACTATTAAATTTCTATGAATATCAATTCCACCTTATAAATTGCTAATGAATAAAGGTTTGATCATGAATCTTAGCATTTTAAAATGTTAATGAATTTTGTAGAGCAGAAAGTTATAGAGGTAAAGATTTTTTTAATTTTAATACGTTGTTCTTATAATACAGGCAATACCACTATTTAATAAATACAATTTAAAATGTTAATAATAAAAGCACATTGATTTTCCCTAAATTCAATGGGGTTATTATTACAAACATGGAAACATTTCATTCTTCCTCCTGTGTGAGGAAAAATCTTTGCAGCCCAGTAGGAGTCCAGAGGGCTCACACTCTCAGATCCCAGATTGTAGCAATTGCTCTTCCAGCTCAGGAAGCCTGGATAAGATTTAATTCAGAGCCTGCCCAGGCCATTCTATGGCTATTTGGAGTTCTCAATATGAAACGTTTTTCTTCCCCTTATAAAAATTAAGAGCGTGAAACTGATCCCATGCAGACAGCCCTGTATTAGGCCTACATTCACCACTTAAGATCCCATGTAAACCCACAAGCAGGGCCGGCCCAAGCCATTCGCGCGCCCTGGGCCCTGGGAGTGCGACGCATGTGCGGCCCTGTCCCCGGGCTCACGGCACCCCCTGTCCCCTGGCGCCTGGTGCATGCGCAGCCCCACCCCCGGGTGCCCGGCGCATGCGTGGTGCCGCCCCCGCCTGGCCCGGCAGCCCCGCGCGGCGCCCCCTACAATGGGGCACCCTGGGCAGTAGCCCGGCTGGCCCATACCTTGGGCCGGCTCTGCCCACAAGCTATGAACTCTGTCAAGCAAGCTTCAGTAGAACATAAATGTTGTGAGAGTTTTCAAGGCCAGAGCAACTGTACTTGTATTATCTCTCTGTGGCATCAACGCTAAGCTCCTGGTTCCAGGGCTGTCACCTTTCTTGGGCAGAGACCGGCTTCTCTCTCCTTGCTGCCCAGGGATTTTCCAGGCTTCACAGTTCCCTGACTATACTGTGATATACCCAGCAAGTCATACTGCTTAAAGAGGCCTGCTTTACACTATCCTTTCTCTTGAAAGGCAGTGAACAATGTAATTGCCAGCAGTTATGAATTACCCCATAGATCTTTGTGAGCATGAAACATTACAAAAAAAATACAAAGCTATATTTATCTTGCTGCTCTATACATTCTAATATAGGAAAAAAATCCTATTGGCATGCTTAAGCTTACCAGATGTCATCCATCAGTCTTATGGGAACTCCCCAGGCTATAGTCCTTCTCAGGAATCATTAAAGCCCCCTTGGACAAAAGGGCCTATCCATTTGCTAGACTGGAAAGAAGACCCTGAATCAATTTATCCAGAAGTCCTTTCTTTGTTAGTTCAAACTAAATCCTCCAGAGACCAGTATATGCAAACTTCTCCAGGTGAGGGGAACTCTCTGGAGGTGTTATAATCTGAGTGAATTTGCTTAATCATCCCCCATTTTCCTAATAACTGGAGGAGGGCTGGTCACCCTTCCCCACATAATTACATCCGACGCTTGGCCCACAATGATACATAACTTAATACGGTAAGATTTCTCAAATATATTGTAGAAATTTGCCATATCTGACACAAGGGGTTCTCTGCACAGGCTTTAATTTCACCACCATCCACTAACTGCCAACCCAAAGGGTAAAATCTGTCCTTCCCAACAAAGAAACACAGAAGACGGGATGTGAACAAGGCATTGCTAAAAAAGTCAACACATAAGTGGAGATTGAACCTTCACATTTGCTGCTTCAGAAGATCCTCGGGCAGCAGAATTTGGGGTGGTAACACTGCTCAAAGGGACAGGGATTTGGGGGCAGGCGCAGGACAGGACCAGTGCAGAACCTTATTCCATGAGGCTTCCTGCAGGAGCAGTGCACTTAAGGGAGAACTGAGGATGGGGCTAAACAGCCTGCCTCTGAATAGATTGCCTGGTCCAAACGTCACTGAGATTGTGGAGAGAGACTTCATTTGTTTCAATGAAGCCATGAAACAACTCAATGGAAAGAATTCCTTTTCCTTGGCACCTGTAGATATTCAACCCTGAGTCTAGGCCAGGAGTTAGCTGTCACTGCAGTACAATATAATTATCTTGCTGCGCTGTACATTCTTAGTATAGGAAGCACTGAGAAAATAAGAACATAAAGAAAGGCCATAATACGTCCATCAATCTAGTGGAATATCCTGTCCTCTGGCAGTGGCTAATGACTGAACAGGCAATCATCAAGTGAACCATCCGCCTTCATCCATTCCCAGTTTCTGGCAAATGGAGACTATGGATCTTTGAGCGTGGTGTTGAATCTTTGCCCATTCTGGCTAATAGCCATTGAAAGACTTATTCTCCAGGAACTTGTCTAGTTTTGTTTTAATCAGTCATTTATTTTTAAGAGTGCCCATTGTAATATCGGAGGATAGAAAATCCAGTGAGCTTGATTCTTCCCTATTGTTTCATTTCATTAATTTATATGGATGCCCTTGTAAAAGTGCTTTGTTGTCAAGGCACATATATGACTTTAAAGATGGGAACGTTAAATAGCAAAAGCAGCATCTCTTCAGAGATTGCCTATTCCCTTAAAATGATTACAATTGAACAACAGCTATTTCACTGTGTTTTATTTAAAGCTCTTGTTTTCTTGACAGCTGTCAGCTGGAGCACACAAATTAAAGCATTATACAATATTATAAAATGTAATTTGAGAATCCTGTTCAGTATTATGTGTTATAAGTGTTATTTTTAAAGGATTGGATGCTGTATTAGAAGGAAGGAAAGTCAAACTCCATTTCTTTATTAATTCTCTCCATTCATCCTTTCAGTGTGGACTTCAAATTATTTCAAAATTAATTGGCCCTTTTCCAATTAATGTTAGATATCTGATTCAATTTTCTAATGATTACTTGGAATAAGTGTGTCCATTGCTCTAATACCCGAATCCAACAATTAATGCTGCTGACAGCTTTGCAGTATACATCATTTGAGCTATTAAATTTTTGTTTTGCTTAAATGAATTCTATACAGGACTCAAATCAACAGCAAAATCTGATCTTTTTACCCATGATTTTCTATGTAAGACTAATTCCTTCAGTATATTTAATATCTTAATTTTATTTCAAGAGAAACAATCCCATCTGCTACCCAGAATCAGAAAGAAAAAAGGAAAAGAGCATTAAGACAGAGCTAATTTGTTTATTTCATATAAGAAACACTGGCATTTCTGTTGAAATAGTAATTTTGTAATTAGTGTTTTGAAACAGTATTTTTAATACTTCTAGCAAATGTTTAAAAAGCTGTAAAAGGGACATTAAAATAAACAGAAGTATTTCCATGACTCATATAAATTCCATTGTTTACTTATAAAGAAACTTTCCAAATACTGTATTAACCTGATTCGAAACTGCCAGACCTAGAAATGGACTACTGTCTCTTATTTTAGGTCAGAGTTGAGTGAGAGGGAGTGGGAGGGGGAGAGAGGAGAACAAATTGTGCGCAAACAACAAGGGAAAATGTTAGGAATTCTTTCAGTTTGTTTTTATCCATAATGTTGTTAGTAACATAGACAGCATTATGAAAGGGGCTTTAGAGCAGTGTTTCTTAAACTTTTTAAGACCGAGGAACACCAAACAATAATTTTTTTTAGGAGGAACACCAAGGTTGGGGGAGGGAGGGAAGGATTGGGCGGGAGGGGAAGTTGTTGAGAAAAAAAAGGGTCGTAGGAAAGTTATTGAGAAAAAAAGGGTCTGGGGAAGTTATTGAGAAAAAAAAGTTGCCTGCTCCTTTAAGGGCAGCCATTTTGAATTCTGTTGTTCTCTGGCACACTGGTGTGCCATGGAACACAGTTTAAGAAACACTGCTTTAGAGGCTGCTGCTGTGATCAGCCTAGTTCCACTGGGGCCCTGGACTAAGGGGAGACGCCTTCGGCCCAGAGTCTTGGGATGCAGCCACTATAGCCTTTGTGTGCTGTGGCTCTGCCTGGCGTGGAGGGAGAGAGGGGGAGAGGCTTTGAGCACTGCTGTTTCCCCTCTCCTCCCCTGGGCTGGAGCCCCATGCATCTATGTTAGTGGTGCTCACCTGTAGGCTCCACCCCTCTTGCTCCCATTGGCTGGGAATTGCGGCCAGTGGGAGTGGTGGGGGAGCAGTGCCTTCAAGTGTAAACTTGCATGGAGCTATCTGTTCTTCCCTGGGAGTGGTGCCAGGTAAGTGCCCCAATCCCCTGCCCCTCCCAGACTCCAACTCCCACCCCATTCCTGCACCCTACCCAGACCCCACCTCACCACCAATAGCCCACTTGTACACTTTACGTCCCGCTCAGAACCTGCACTTCCACCCCACTCCCCAGCAGTTCCCATCTGCACACTGTTCCTCTCATTTTTGACCCACCCTGGAGCCTACGGAGCCCCACAAAATCTATTAGCCCTAGGGCCCCAGAAGAGTTGCCTGGACATAGGCAAGGAAATTAATGAATACCATGTAATATATTTGTCATGGTCCATATCAGAGGCCTTTGCTTCAATATCTGAGCCAGACTCTCAGCTAGTGTGATCAGCCTAGTTCCACTGATATCAATACACAACAACTAAGAACATTACCCTTCTCTTCTTTCCCCCTATCCAGCTATCTGAACAGGAAAACAAATAGTATTTGTGGGAGAGGCTGTTGTACATAAGACAATAGTCAATCCCTCAGATGCAGTTGAAATCATGGCACTAGTTGCAATAAAGCAGTGATCATGTTTGCAGGACTGGATCTTTTGTAAATGGAATGGGGCAGGGACACACACATTTGTTCTTTTATGGTTCTGAGCACAGTGTAAAAACTTAAAGAAAGAAACAAACACCTGGGCTATGTCTACACTCACGGCTTCTTGTGCCAGAAATATGCAAATGAGGCTAAGCATGGAATATTGCCGAGCCTCATTTGCATACCTGAGCCACCATTTTTGCAGAAGAGGCTCTTGCGCCAGAAAGCGCTGTCTATACTTCCCCTTCTTGCACTATAAAACCCCTCTTGCGCAATGCCGTTATTCCAGTGTAGACAGCTCCTTCTGGCGCAAGAGCCTCTTCTGCAAAAATGGCAGCTCATTAGGCATGCAAATGAGGCTCGGCAATATTCCATGCTTAGCCTCATTTGCATATTTCTAGCGCAAGAAGCTGCGAGTGTAGACATAGACCAATAGTTTCTTTTTGCTGTTAGGCAAGTATCTACAGCAGATCATCTATGTGTATTAAAAATATAGTAGTAATGTTTTCTGCCTGCAAAAGTGGTACCATGAACTAAAATAAATGTTTACATATCTGGATCTAGAATGGAAAGAATTCCTACAATATTTTATGGCAAGGCTGTTTCTCTCTGTTGGACTGTTGGAAAACTGTGGTGCATTGAAACGTTACTATAAAAGTTAAGGGAAGAATCCCATAAACTAGAGATTTATATTACCTGGTAATAAAATAGATGCACAATGCAAAAGACAATCTCTGAAAATGTCTTCTACATTTCTTCCATTTCACAGTGGGCACATCCCATAAATCCAATCTGGAAAGTAATATTTACATAGAAACAAACATTCTATGAGAAAATAAATGCTTCTCCTAATAAATGCATGGCAAAAGAGACTGGATGGATAATTATTTGGTTATAGAATTCATGCTGCAGAAAGGATATGAAAAAAGAACAGCTAGAGACTTTGGGTAAGCCTGCAGCCAAATCATAGAGGGGCAGATTTTGTCTAATGTTATACCAGTGCAGCTCTATCATTTGACTACATACGGGTTTCACTTTTCCTTAAAAAATGAATTTGGCTCTGAGCTGTGGATTCCACCACATCTCACAAGCTTAATAGGGCTAGGTAAGCACTTTATAGTAGCACTTGAAGGTGTAAACGCATGCACACAGGGCAGAGCTCATGAGCCCCACAAACAAGGGCTACCATGAAATGCTTATCTAGCAGTCATCTTACCTTACAGTTACACTCTGTTCTTGCAGTGAGCTTTTCCTTTCAAATTCCTGCCTTTGTGCCCCAACAACATATTGCTGTTACAATGTCCAGTAAAGGTTTTATCTCTAAGGAGCCTAACAATGGATTCTGTTCCAGAATAAAATAGTTCAATGCACAACAAAAACCTTTTGTGAGGAAAAAAGTTGAGCAAAACAGTTTTAAGCTCAGTTCTCTTTTGTTTTCAGGCAGTCAACTAGAAATGTGCATTTGTCAGTTTACTACTTTGATGCTATTCCAGCAAACTGTACTGTTGGACATGACACATGAGGGTTTGCTTTTAATGGTTCGTCATCTGCTATGGATTTCTGGGAAAAGAAACTTATAGAAATCCCATTCTAACTGACCTTTATTGTAGATGTACCTATAAATACTGGGTGCAGTTTTATTACAGGGCTGTTACCATTTCTGATAGCGACTTGAACCAGAATGTTCTGGAGATGGACAATGAAGAAGATCACGCTCATCAGGTAAGACATTGATTGTGAAAGGTTTCCACACAGATCTGTTGATACATAATACTTTCTTATTTCCAGCTTTCAAGAGCTGTGAGTGGAGTAACATGTTATCAGACTTTTAGTTCAAAGCTTTTGATCTACGCACAGGGAACATGTTGTGCTCTGAATTAACAGCAGGTCAGGAAGCCACAAGAAGAGACAACAGAATCTCTTGTACCATGCAATAAACCCTGCAAAACTTGCTATTGGAAATTAGATCTGTTTGTGGAAGCATCCTACATATTCCATTCTTTATCAGAAGCTCCTGAAACAGCAAGCTAATTTCTGATTCCATTTACACTGATATAAATCCAGAGTGACATCACTGATGTCAAAGCAGCTATTACAAATACGAACCTCACAGTTACAGGGGGCAGTTTCAGAATCAATGGCCTTCAGAAGCTAATCTAATAACTGCATGTTTAATCCAAAGCTTTAGTGTGGGAGTAAGACTATGGCAACAAATGAGGTATGTGAAAATAGAACGAAGATGTGAATTAAACTAATTGCCATGCTTTTTTCACAGGAAGTACATTAATAGATCTGGTGTCACAGCTAATACCGATGCACCCCCTTGGGATAAGGGTGGCACCTCCCTCATCCCTCACGTCCCTCTTTTGCAGGGTACTGTCGTACTGTTTTGACGTGCAGGATGCTGCCTCTCAGCTTCACGTCTCAGGGATGTGGTTCTCTCCTGGTAGGTGTGATTGCAGACTGAAATAAAGGGACAGGAAAACAAAAATAATCCTGCAAAACACATAAAACAATCTGAGCTCATCCCACTGTTCCTTGGAAAATAAAATGGTAAATAGTTTCTGAAGAGGGGGCTGGGTTTCTAACCCCCCCCCCCCCGCATGCCCTTGAGTGGCTGAGAGGTCCAGGCTGAGGACCTGGGCCCTAATGAAAAGTAAAGCAAAATCAAATTGATCTTTATACCTCTCAAGATAGTCCAGATATGCTCATTCCTGTCTGGGATGGGAAACACATATTGTACCCCTCACAACAGAACTCAGGATCCTCGATCAGATCCCAGTTCCTCTAATTCCTGTGAAAGAATGTGTGTTTTGCTTTGGCATGATGTTGTACCACAGAGAAGTATTTCTCAACCTTTTTTTGTTATAAAGTACCCCTTTAAAAAAATTATAAGCACCCCCACCACCTACAGTTTTCAGACACACAATTTTTTTTCTACCATTGCAACACATTTGTATAAACAACTTAATTGTAGCTGGGTGGACGATGACATTTTTGGGTGTAAAAAGTACAAAAATAATAAAGCGCTGTAAAACTTAAAACATAAATTCAGTTTTCTTCAAATTTCAGTTGTGTTAACATACCCCTCAGACTTCTCTCAAGTACCCCTAAGGGTATTTGTACCACTGGTTGAGAAACACTGCCCTAGAGCAACTGGGTTGGACAACTAAATACTATCACACAATGATCATCTCAAATGTTTTTAGCCAGTAGAGGGGTGTGTGATCCAAAATTAAGGAAAGGGGTTGCATAGTAAATAATATCTAAGGGACTCTATGGAATGTAGCCTGTCACTATGGTGACTCTTTACAATCATGTAGTATGCCTTCTCCCAGAGGAAACGGCTTTCTATTTAAATACAAAATGGGGTGCTCCTCACCATTCATCTCTTATGATGTACAGAACTCAGGCCTTCATCTACAGTGTTTGTCTGCAAAGCGAATTCTTGAGAAATACATACTGAAGAATAGGCCCTTGCACAACCCATTTTTTCAGGGTACTATGGGCCTTTTCACAATTGTGAATCAGTGAATCTTCTTCGTAACACAATCTTTTTTTTAAAGTCCAACAGAGGGACCATGATGGTTGTAAAACCAGGAACAAATTGCCTGTACTAGTTAACTGGCTCAATGATTCATCTTCCCTTATTCTTTGTAGAAGGAAAAGGACAAGCCACCAGTGTCTGCACATGGTTAACTAGTGTACTAAATGGGTCCTCCTCCCATGTTATAACCCAATTAGTGGCTTCTTCATTCACCAGCTTGCATTAGGCTGGATTGGCCATGGATCAGCTTCTGCCAATGGTTGGAGAACAGCTCATATTTGTTGCTCAGGCTCATTCTAGCCTGACCACTTGCTCTGTTAATTGTTGAAATATTGCAAGTGTATCATATAAGCTGAATGGAATTCTCCTGACCTGTAAGAGCATGAAGGATATTCAGAAGGCTATTTTTTCTTGCAATGCAGGTAAGACAAGGATCTGCAAAAATCCTTTTGTAAAATCTAAAGTACTGATATACCTGATAGGCCCTAGACATATCAAGACATTGGACACATATCAGACTTCAAGATTACATTAGCTTTTCAGAAGTCTATGCAGAAACACATTGGCTGCATCTAGACTGGCAAGTTTTTGCACAAAAGCGGCTGCTTTTGCGTAAAAACTTGCCAGCTGTCTACACTGGCCGCTTGAATTTGCGCAAGGACACTGACGATCGAATGTAAGATTGTCAGTGTTCTTGCATAAATATTATGATGCTCCCGCTCAGGGATAAGCCCTCTTGCGCAAATGCTTTTGCGCAAGAGGGCCAGTGTAGACAGGTAAAAACTGTTTTGCGCAAAAAAGCCCCGATGGCGAAAATGGCAATCGGGGCTTTCTTGCACAAAACCGTGTCTAGATTGGCACGGATGCTTTTCCGCAAAAAGTGCTTTTGCGCAAAAGCATCCGTGCCAATCTAGACGCTCTTTTCTGCAAATGCTTTTAACGGAAAAACTTTTCTGTTAAAAGCATTTGCGGAAAATCATGCCAGTCTAGACGCAGCCACTGGGTTTTCAGAAAAGAACAATGGAATTTTGCCAATCAGTTTGGGATTCTTTGACTACGCCTAAATGTAGCATAGCTTGAACCTGAGGCCCCAGCTGTTCAGATAGATGAGCAGTTAACACTCTTCTGTAGTTTTCTGTGCTTATGTAGATTCACATAGTGGAGCCTAATCTCTGTTTGCCTCTTTGACAAGTGGACCTTGTAGTCCACAAGGATGATCAACAAACAACTTGAAAAGGTCCTTGTTACCCGGCTAACAACTTAGATTTCATTCTCAGAAGCAATAAAATAGTGTCTGGTCCTCAGGTTAGAAGGTCAATAGGTGTGAACCCTGCTTGTATGTTTATTGTTGCACCTACTAGTCCCCCAATAAGTTTACATGGGCAAAAACCTCCCCACTTCCTGAAGCCCTTTTTGAGTTGCATAACACAATATTATTGATCACCTTTGGGCCCTGCTCTTCTCAAATCTTTCATAACTAGTCTTTGTTAAGACTATGCCCATGTAACAGTGCAAAGGGAGAAAATCTGGTCGAAGCTTGTGATACCTCCCTTATAGCGAACAAGAGGGGTGGAAATAGCTGAAACATCCCATTTCAACATTCCCAGGCCAGATAACTTCAATTTTTACATTTTGAAACAACTTTACTTCAATTTTTTTACATTTTTATTATAATAATGCAAGCTAAAGATCAAATATTTTGATTTTGTTGAAAAGCAATGTTTTGATTGGTCCAAAACAAAAGGTTTTTTTTTTTCAGATTTGTCCTTTGCAGAGAATATTGAACAGTTCAGTTTTCATTCCACTTCAGAATGAAGAAAATTTCAAAACATTTCCATCATGAAACATAACTTTCATTCTCTACCCAGGCCGAATAAAAACTATGCATCGACTTTACAGTCAGGTCACTTATGTCTTAAATAAGTTAACAACTGAAACAATTTCATTATATGAAAGAAAGGGGGAACAAGCAAATGAGACAGACCAGAGTTAGTCAAATTCACTTTTGTCCATGTGTATACTAGTGGTAAGTTTGCATTTTTTGTTGTTATTTTAGATAGTCCAGTAGAGGGTGAATTAGATTACCTCATGTTAATTAGATGTGTGCTAGTACCTGCTAGAGCGACACCATTGTTCCTGTTTCCCTTCACCATGATACTGGATGCTTTTGCAATTGTTCCACCATAATTGCTGGGGAAAACTTCTTAAGTTATTTTCCCTCCTCACCTCACCTTCCTCTCAAATGCCACATTAGACAGACAGACAGGCAGACAGATAGATAGATAGAAGCTCCTTCCTGCCTGTCTGTCTGTCTGTGTCTATCTATCTAATTTGCCAAAACATTTTGATGGCATTTAGAAATCCTATGCTTGAACAGACTTACAGCAGATCAGGAAGCAAACAGAAAGCAGGAGAAAAATACAAGCTTCCCTTTCCCCCAGCCACTACATTTCTCTTATATAAAATTGCAGGCATATTTTTGAACTGCTGTAGACTTTTCTTGGGGCAAAAGTTCAAGGATTTACTTGAATTTTCACCTGCCTTTCACATAGCACAATTCTCACCATTTGGTGTCCCTTCCCAACAGGCAATACTGCTAATTTCCAAATGTTTTCAGACTGATTGATGCAGTTTATGGATTGTTTTTTTTATGCAGGGCAGTATAATATAATACAGTTAATCCCTATTTCAGAGCTTTTATAATGTTTAAAGAATAATGTACACTGATTAATAAAGTTTTCTTTAGACGTAAGGGTCTTACCTTATTGAATAGCATAACGTGTTTGTCAGTTGGCATTTAATGGCATGCAATTTCCAAGGTAGAGGTGGCTATTTCACATGAGTAAAAAATAGTGTTTGAAAACACCTTCTGAATTCATCACTACTTCTTATATGTTCCTATGACAAGAGCAACAAGGGTTGCACTTCACAGGAGAATGCTAGCTATTCAGATACTACCTTACAAGCATGCCACAATATACCTATTTGAGGGTAGCAGTTGGGGATTTGCGTTGAGAATTTAGCCTTGATTGCAACCATTGATGTTCAGCTAATAGAATAACTGCACTGGAGGAAACTCATAATGTAGATGGGCAAAGCTCTATTTACATTGATAGAGCTTCATCTTAGCTTGAAACTGGAGTAAGCTATAACAGTGTCAATATCAATATCAATACCCTGTATCTGATGACAGTAGGGGTTGCAGAAGTGCAGCTATACTGAAAACTGTAAGGGTATGTCTACACTACCACCCTAGTTCGAACTAGGGTGGTTAATGTAGGCATTCGAAATTGCAAATGAAGCCCGGGATTTAAATATCCCGGGCTTCATTTGCATCTTGCCGGGCGGGCGCCATTTTTAAATCCCCTTAGGTCGAACTCCGTGCCCGCGGCTACACGCGGCACGGAGTAGGTAGTTCGAATTAGGATCTCTAATTCGAACTATCGTTACTCCTCATGGAACGAGGTGTACTATTACTAGTGTACATTACTGTGCAGATGGATGGTTTTCTCGTATTGTCTATTTATCTGAAGTGATTTTGTTCTTTCTAGTGATCAAAAATGTGATTGTCATAAGAACAGAAAATATATGGTCCAAACTCTTTGTTAAGAATTGAAAGTTTATGGTCAGAGTTCCTGGTTGCTGTTAGCATGACCACAATGGTTATATTCTGTGTATATACTTTTTAGAGATCAGCACTGTGGACATTATGCTAGCATTGAGTCCCACATCACCTGACATATCAAAGAGTAGATTAAAGTGTTTTTGAAATGGACAGCCTTGTCCAGTATAGGAATGCAATAGGAAGCACAAAAGAGAACACAAATGCAGATGTTGTTATGAATAAGATAATGGTTTCAAATTATTCCAGAAAAAAAAGGCATGTGTAAAGACTGATTTTTAAAAAAGAAAGCACTTAGGGAAGACAATATTTTTATAATGCCAGGCTATACCAGGGAAAAAAGAGTTTAACATTACAGTAAATTCTTTAGAAATATTGTCATGTCTAGATGATTTCCTAGCTTGATCCCTTTTTTGTTCCAAAGAAAACATTTCAATCTGTAGAACCCCCTTAGAAAGTTGGAATAAACCTTTCCTCCCCCCCAATGATTTTGTGCCTTATCCTATCTGACAAACATTAGTCCCTCTTCTCCCCTAGTGAATCTCTATTGTTAATGGGAAACATTAAATGTATTTGGCTTTTCAGTCTGCATTAGTGTTTCCATCAGCAGCTGCAATGTTGGCACAATTCTAGGAACTGGATCTGTTTATTATTGGGGGGGAGGGTTAGGCTGAGGAGAAAGATGAGGATAACTCAAAACATTGTATTTGCAGGTCGGCAGCAAATATAGCAGTTTTTTAAAAGATGCATGTATAAATGAAAGTCAATATATATGTTAAATAAAAAATAAGGAAAGTAAATCTTTTGTGCCAAATGCTCCCACTAACCACTTTTAATTGCACCTGGATGTTATAAGGAAACTGGTGTAAAGACCTGAGCACAGGTGTTATGTGCTTCTTGGCTTATCTTCCTTAGAATGTTGGCAGACAGCTGAATACTGTAGTCACATCCATTTTGGGTTGCATTTAAAGGTTTTAGTAAATAGAGCACAAGACAATAGTCTAAAGTGAGGATCAGAGAGGTTTGAAAGACTATTGTGAGGTCTGTTTTAGCAGAGGACAAATCACATCATCTTGGCCAGACAGAGTTGGACAAAGCTAAAATGAGCCATCGCTGCTAATCAAAGAGTAGTCAAGGATCCTTGATAAAAGGAAGCCATTAATCATCTTGGCAGAGGATGGGCAAATGCTACTGCCAATATGTGCTACACACAACAATGTCTATTATTCTAAATGTTTCCATCTGCCAATATACATCTTGTCTTCTCTAGTGTAGCATCCAATTTGCTTCTGTCCAGATCCCTATTTCTTTCAGACACCATAGAAAAAAATGAAAGTGCAGAATATAAATTTGGTGAGTTTGAAGACAGACCTGAGTGTATTCAGCATATCAAACTCAAACTCAGAACATTTAATGATTTTCTATTAGCTTTTTATATATACATTTAAGGTTGATTTAAGCATGCCAGGGAAGCTTGGCTAAATCATTCAGTTCCATATATACATTTAAAGCAAAAGGTGCGATATTGTCATATTTGTTGTTGTTTATGTAATAATAGTATAGTTTTATTTTGGGATAAGCTACCATTTTTCACTGAATGCTATGTATTTCTGCAGACTTGAATGTCATGTGCGGTGTTGCATGTGTAAAATCCTGTATATATTCATGTAATTTTTAAAAAGCAAGCTACCTGCAAACTGTTGGCATTTAACTTTTTGTTGCTGCATGTTGTGGCTTTATCCTCTTTTTCTGCTCTGACAGCCCTAAAACTACTTGTTCTCCAGATGGCATCTTTAGAGAAGGGAAAATTATGTACCTTGTAATTCTGTTTCTTTGAAAATCTCATCTTGTAGGATTCTCACTCCTCCTGTTGATAAGGTTACTTTTCATGAGGCTTTTCTCTCACACTTTTTTTGGATCTTTCCCTGAGGTACATTTTTGATAATTTTAAATTTGTGTCCCACTCTGGATGCTTTATCCCTGCTAAGTAGGACAAACTGAATAGAACATAGGTTTCATAGAATTTAAGGTGAGACAGGACTATGGGTGTGTCTAGACTACAGGGTTTTGTCGAGAAAAGTGGACTTTTGTCGACAAAACTATACCTGCGTCTACACTGCTGCTGAGTTCTGTCAACATAACGTCGACAGAACTCAGCAGTTTTGTTGACGGCTGTAAACCTCATTCTACGAGGAATAATGCCTTTTGTCGACAGAGTTCTGTTGACAGAAGGCGTTATTGCATCTACACTGTCATGTAGACAAAGCGGCTTGCTTTGTTGATAGAACTGGATGTAGTCTAGACGCTCTTTGTCGACAGAAGCTTTGTTGACAGTATCTGTCAACAAAAGTTCTGTCGACAAAAGCCTGTAGTCTAGACGTAGCCTATTAGTTCATTTAGTCTGACCTCCTATATGTCACAGGTAAATATCACATAGCCCTGGTGTACATTAGTGAGTTATTTTGAAATAACTCCGCTTATTTCAAAATAACAAGTGGAGCATCCACACTACCAAGCCCATTCTTTCAAAATAATGGGCTTATGATTTCAAAATAATAATTCCTGCTTTCCAAGAGGAATGACACTTATTTCAAAATAGCGGTAGTGTGGATGCTCCACTTCTGCTATTTCAAAATAACTACTCCCTAGACTCATTCAAAGTAATTACTCCCCATTGCTTCCTGGGGCTCTAAGTCAAGGCATCCTCATTATGGGAGTCTGCCTCAGACTTATTCTGAGGGTTCCCTGTAGTGTGGACATGCTATTTCGAAATAGTTATTTCAGGAGTTATTATTTCAAAATAAGTTATTTTGAAATAATTTCCTAGTGTAGACATGCCCATAATTAGCTCTATATTGAGCCCAGTAACATAACCTGTGTTTGGCTAAAGCATATCCCCCCAAAAATCCTGATTTGAAGACATCAAGAGATAGGTCACTTGCGGTGGTAGTTTGTACCAGTGGTTAAATCCTTAAAAATGTATGCCTTATTTCCAGTTAGAATTTGCTTTGAGCCACTGGTTCTTGTTATGCTTTTTTCAGCTAGATTAAAGAGCCTTTTGATACCTGGTATTTTCTCCCTCTGAAGATACTTACATAGTAATCTAGTCACCTTTCAATATTCCTTTCAGTAAACTGAACAGTTCTTTCAATCTGTCACTGTAAGGTATTTTTTCCAACTCTCAAATAATTTTGGGGGCTCTTTCCTGAACACATTTCAGTTTTCCACATCCTTTTTAAAATGGGGACAGCAGAACTGTACCCAGTATTCCAAAGTTGATCTCACCATCAAAACTACAGATAAAATCACCTCTCTACTCCCACAAGAATCACTTTAACTCCGTTTGCCACAGCATCAAATGGCTGTATTAAAAAAACATTTTGCTCGTGTTTAAAGGGCATCTATGCTTTGCAAGGGGTTGCACACACTAGGCAGCAGGGAATCTAGGTTGTAGTGAACCCTTTTAAACCTGCCTTGATAGTCAAAATACCTGAAGAATAGGGACCTGAACCAGTCTTGCTCTAAAAGGAACTAAAACCCCAAAATGAGAATCCTTCAAGAGGATATCATCAGTGTAGCCAAATTATTTGGTAAGCAATTTCCCACACAGAACTCTTTTTCAGCAAGATACAATAGAATTCCCTAATGATAATAAAATGCAGTTGTTGGTGCTACTCCCTGTCTTGTGTTACTCTAGCCTTATTTCATTCATGTGTATTATTTGGCTGTATATTTTGTTGATGATTACAGAACACAGTTGGAAATGACAATGATGAGGCTGATGGCGGCAGTATATGTGGTTTAAGAAGAACAAGAGGAGTCAAAGTCACTGCAAAACACCTTCTCCCATTAGAATGCGAGAAAATGGAGATCTCCAATCCTACAAAAACCTCTGAACATTCTTACCTGCAAAGAGCAACTGGTCAGATAGAACCACCTGCAAATCCATCCCTTCAAAAATCATCTAATTTCCCTAATATGCAAGGTCCAATGGGTGAGGGAAATGGGAGCTTCCCTAGGGAAGTCAACATGAAAGAGGACATACTCAGGAAAACAGAAGGAGTCCACAAGGATGATGAAGGCAGGAGACAAGTGGTAGAAAGGATGGAGAAACCTGAGGAAATACAGACATCGAGCAATGGGAATCAGCCTTTGGGAATGGAGCCTGAAAGCAAAGGAAGAAAATCTGGGAGTTCAGATACAGCAAGCAGAGAAGATAAATCTGAGGTGACAGAGACAGCAAGCAATGAGGATAAATGTAAATGTAGGGGAACAGAAGATGAAGATGCAACAGAGAAAGAAAATAAAGGTAATACTTTAGCAACCCAGGAAAAAAGCACTGAAGAATCTTTCATGCTGGGGTCTGGAGTTTCAAAACAAACATGGCAAGAGCTGAAAAACCTACTCAGAAACAGTCCTTTGCTTGGTAACAGGGCCAAATACACTGCCAAGCCCAGTAGAACTTCTTCCCATATATATGTGCCAAAACCCAATGAAAAAGCAGTTGACAAACATGGCAGATCCTTTGAATCTTTTTTACTTCATTTTGGAGGGGAGAGTCAAAAGCTCCTCTATATAGACAATTATGTAGAAGGGCTGCAAAACAAGCCCCTCTTGGTTCACAGCTCTGCTGGGTCTGATCAGCAACAATCAGAAGGCAGCAACATGGAACATTCCAGTAGGAGACAACCAACAGCTTATAAAAACACAGGCAGCACTCCAGGAATTAAATTCGACCCTTCTCCTGACCAGACGGGTAAGAAGTTAAACTACTGTACTGCTCAGGAACACAATTAAATTATTTTAACCTCTCCAAATTCTTTGTCAGCATTAATATTGGACAATTGGCATTAGCAGTTACTGTACATGTAACTGGACCTGATCAAATGTTGTATGGCACTTCTGGCCTGCTTTTTATATAGGAAAGTGTTTACAAACCCTGCCTGTCTGCCAGAAACTGCCATTTACAAGTGGTCATTTCTTGTTCACTAAAAATTGAAATATTTTCTTGAGCAGAGGCTACATTTCCCATAGGTTTGCTGGCCACTGGAAAGCCTTCAGTTTCTTGACATTTCCTTTTTCGTTAACATTTCCTGCAGTGACAATTGCTCCTATGTTGGGATGATGTTTTCAATTATTAGTCCTAAGAGGCCTAGAAGGCCAATACATCTAATGTGAAGAATAGACTAAGAAAAGCAAATGAAGCAGAAAGCTTACTCATATCTTAGTATTGTTCAATAAGACTATTTGGGAAGTGTTTGCAAAGCCAATTAATTGCTGCTAATAGACTGTGGCTTCTTTGAAGGAATAAAAATTAAACTAGTGGATCAGTAAATGGAAAGTTAGCATTGACTCTAATGGTGTAATGACTTTGAACATGTTAGCTGTTATCCTGGGAAGCAGTCAACAGCACAAACAATATTGTTAGTGGGCATTGTTAGGTGCCAGACTAAGAAGCATGTGTGAGGATGGTTCTCAGATAGCTTCGCTAACTTGCCAGGGCAAATAATTTCCATCTATAATATTCTTTAACCGATGTTAGAAAACATTATCACCCTTTCCAAAATTTGATATTCTAGATCCATGAGTTAATATGTGACTCATTATAAGGCTATCTAGCATTTTAAAAACTCTGCTTTCTTAGGTGTAGAGAATTTGCTAAAGATGAGCTGACAGGCAATTTTGCAGATGCCAAATAATTCAAGCCACAGGAAAAAATTTGGTAGACATACTGTAATCATTCAAGTTAAATTTTGAACAGGGCATTTGGGTGCATGAATAGTTCTACACTGCTACTCTTACCTAGAAGCAATTACATTCTAAAAGGTAATCTTTTACAGAGAGGATTCTTTAGAAGTATAGAACAATGAAAAAATACACTACGGTCAGCTTTCATTGTAATCATGTTTAATGTATGAGATCAGGAGACAGCCAAGTGGATTTTTTCTGCATAGACTTTATCCTCTTTCCCTTCTAGATCATTTTAAGTATTTGCATTTATTAAAGGCCAGTGGAATTCTTATCAAGATTTTCAGATTGCTGCAATTTTCCACTTAGTTCACAAAGCCAGTTCCTAAACTGTAAAATGAAAATAGGAATAATTTCTTCAGCCTTCCATTAGCCCTTTTTGCTTCATAAATGTGTGCTATTTTATACTCCAGCTGACCGGCTAAATCACTGAATGCCATGTGGCTGTAGCTATGTTGGTCCCACGATATTAAAGACACAAAGTGGGGAGGTAATATCTTATATTGGATGAACTTCTATTGGTGAGAGAGACCAGCTTTTGAGCTTACACAGGCCAGGTCTGAAGAAGAACTCTGTGAAAGATCAAAAGCTTGTCCAATACAAGGTATTTCTTCACTCACCTTGTCTCATCTACATCATCGACCATTTTGCGAGTTATAGTTCAAAACCTAGGTAGGGATCTATAAGGAAATGGAGATCTTGTTTTGCCAAATGTCAAGTTCACTTGTATTTAAAAATATAACTCAGAACTCTTGAGAGTCCATTTGCCTTTGGTGAAGCATAAGTTCTAGGTTCCTGTGTATTCTTTTGTGCATTTGCACTGTACAAAATAGAGATGGGACAATAATTATTTTAAAAATAATGTTTCTTCTTTGCATTGTTTCAGCTTAGTTAGAAATACATTGTTTGAAATTTGATTTTCATTGAAAAACAGCAGCTTAAGGTAAGGGGAAAAAGTTTTACAATACCAGAAAAAAATTAATAAAATCCAAAATATTACAGTTTACTTACTCTCACAAAATATTCATAATGAATTAAATTCTGCTGTCTTTACTCAGTACTAAAACAATATTTTGTTGGCACCAGTGGGAGTTTTCTTAGCTTAAAGAGTATTAGATTTATCCCAAAATGTTTTCTTTTACAATTAAAATATTATTTATTTTGAATATGTTTATCTAAGAACCAAAACCTTAGATCTGAACACAAATTTTTGGGAGAGGGGGTTAAATGCAAACCAATATTTAAATCCATGTTTTGCAAATGCTCCACGTACTCAAAACTAGTCAAATCAAAAGCTCCGATTCAAAATGTTCCCACACTTTGGGGTGTTAAAATTAAGGTATGAAACAAGTTGTGTCTTCTGTCCACCTCTAATTTCTTAAGGCAGAGTCAGACTTACTAGGTAATGTAAATACTATAACATATCCCTAGCCTTCTAAGAAGCAATTGTTGCAATGCTATCACAACACACACTTGGAACTTCACGACAAAAATAAGGATAAGACTTAGATTTTACTGTTCTAAAAGCACAGAGTTCAATCACTTGAATAAAGGAGAATCTCCTTCAGCAGTCAGCAGCATGGAGCTTGTAACACACAGATAAGAAACTCTTATTCCATTAAGTAAAGCGGCAGAGACACATCCAAACTAGTCACTTCACCTCCTAAATATATAACTCTCAAAAAAGTTCATCCTTACCTTTCATATTTTTCAAATTGAATGATAAAGCTTTCTCATTGTTATTGTCCTGCTCACATTCATTTGTCTTAGGACTTCACTCCCCCCAAAATCAGAACTGAGACAACAGAAGTGTTCTCAGATTCATAGTCAGTTTGGGGGAGGGGAGGAATCCTTTGAACTAAAAATGAAGCAAGATGTTTCAGCCAGCTAGAGAAATTATTCCTTGAGTATTGTCAGTTAGACCAGCTCTGAAACTACAGTTCCTTGTAATCAGTGCATCACCGTAGAAACATGGAAGGTACCAAGTGCTGGCAATTATGCAAACATTTTAATTTCCATAAGTTTATGCATTTTCATAAGCACCTAAGATGATATATAAGATGATAGCATACACTTACGTAAATAGTGTTCACTCCAAGCCATACATCAGTAATCAAAAGCTACCTAGGCTTTTTCAGATATGCTGGGGAAATTGGTAGAAAGAAAGGTCTCTGACGCTACGGAGATGAAGTTTATTTAATGTATACAATATAGTATATAACCAGTCCATAGTCAATAGTAGTCTGGAACATAATATGACCATTTCCTTTCATTTGTCTCACTTTAAAATATTTATTAATACTGATAAGTTGTGGACCAAATTTGGAATTCATTACTCAGTTTTTCAGTCCTTGTTTGAGTGCCACTCCCATTGATCTCACACATCCACACCCACACCCCCCAAAAATGCAGAAAGAGAAAAAGCTGTGTGGTCTCCAATTCTTTTTCAGAGAAATTTCCTGTTCTTTTCTGTGAACACTTTGTAAGATCTGGATGGGGGTTTGATAGGCCTCTTGGGTGAAGGATGTTTTAGAAAGGAACAATTGGTAGAGGCATTAGAGGTGAAGTAACAACCTCAAAAATAAGAGTGAATAAGGACATAAAGCAGATTGATGTGTGTCTTTAGGCTTGGGGTGAAGCAGGTAAGTGTAGAATGGAACATAGAGAGTTCTTATAGGTGGAAGCAAGATTGGAAGCAAAGACATGATGGATAAATTTGATCTAGAAGGTGCAAGGGGAAGCCATTGTTTGGCATACTCATAAATTTATATCTGTATAGCTACTTACAAGGCTCAGGATTCCAAAACTGTTCATAAATTGTAGAGTTAGGCTAGAAGTGGAAATGCAGCCCTGTAGCTCAAGTGTCATGACACACAGCTTTGTGGGGATTCCTTGGCTTCATCTACACTGCAACGCTATCTCAGGATACCAGAGTATCCCAAAATAGCTATCCCATGTCTTCATAGCAAGCCTGTTATTTCGGGCTTGCTATTCCAACGTCCCTGTAAACCTCATTCTACGAGGAGTAAGGGACGTTTTGGAATAGCGCTTTATTTTGAAATTTGGCGCTGTATAGACAGCGCCAAATTACAAAATAAGCTATTTCGAAATAGCATTGAAAAAAGATACACAATTTGCATAGCTCAAATTGCATATCTTATTTTGAGTTATGGTGCAGTGTAGATGCACCCCCCTATGTCCCAGTAGCAAGGGGTCTTAAGGATAGGTCATGAGAGGGTCAGTGATTACTATGTAGATCCCATAAAAGAGAGTCAGTAGAATCAGTGCAGTATCAGACAAGGCCATACGCTGGTGACTCATCCCTCCCAGCATTTCAAGTGACTAAAGCAGGCCACAACCGGTCACTGCTCTGCTGCAGCTGATGGCCCTAGCACCTCACCCATCAAATCTGTGCCATGCTCCAGCCTCACTTTCCAGCCTGGCCCTCCCAGATGTGTCCGTCATTATCCCTGAGCTCCTCTATAGCCAGGAGGCATGCCTAGGAGCTGCTAAAGCCTCTGCCCTCCCTAGTTCCGCCCCTGCCAATGGGGTCCACAGTTTGTAATGTGTACACAGCTGTAAGTGCCACTAAATGTGGGAAAATTTCAATTTCAGCCAGGAAAGAGGGGCCAAAGCAGGCCAATCCTATGAAACTTGTTGAGCGGTATGATAGTTTGGGGGAGAATGCCATCCTTCTGATTACCAGGGATCTCTTCAGTGTTCAGCCTGTTTTAGGTGAGCAGTGTGTTAGAAGCAGGCTTTGGCGCCATACACCAAACTTCCCACATAGTGCTTGCTCCTCTAAAATCACATTCAGGTCAGTGATATTTTGCTTGAGTGCATGTAATCCACACTCTGTCCCATGTAGTGGCACTTAGACCACTTAGAGCAAGAGCTAAGAATGAGTGAGCTCTACAGCCTAAGAAGACAGGCAGCTGGCTTTATAACTCAAGCTGTAGTGGCTCTTATGCTAAGTTCCAGATGTCCCAGGTTTAAATCTACCTGCAGGTAGTTACATGCAGACTGTGGGTTTGGCCTGTAACACAAATGGATCCCAAACAAACCAAGTTTTTTGACCCTATTGTGCTTTTACTGGCACCACAATGAGAAAGTAAACCTGTGTGTATGACCAGTACTGGATTGTTAGTGGTTTTTGAGGCATTCTTAAAGGACAAGAGTGCTATTCTTCATCCTATGCCATGGATGCTTAAATACCCACTCACTTCAGTGGAAATTTGGGGAGCACAAAGAAAGGAGGATTGACCTGTTCATACAATTATGTAAAAATGCTCTAAAACTGTTGGCCCAAGTAATTAAAAAATCCTTAAATTTACTAAAAGTTCTTCACTAAGTTTTCATTTCAATGAAAATTATGTAAAAACCATGATGACTGAATAGACTGAATACATGAATTATTAAAGAATTGAGTATGTCAGTTTCACAAATGTTTTTTCTTCCTTAATAAATGACCTTATATTAAGTAATTTATGACTATGTATGAAACTAAGATACAAATTACTCACAAAGACTGCTATCCAGTACTTAAATTAAAGACTGAAATATGAAAACAAGTCATTACCAAACTGTCTTGCTCAAGCAGTTTTGCCATTAATTTCAATTGAAGCTGGAACTTTCTGTTGATTAAAAAAGTCCTGGCCAACCCTTCCCCCCCACATTCATGTATAGCTCGAAAGTACTGATAATAATGGTTCTGCTAAGCATGATTGGGCAGCCACTGAGAGGTTGTTCTGGGAACTTTGTGGGTCTCTTGCCATTCTTTTAGCATATCTCCTTCTTACTGTAAGGGCTCCTCAAGACTATATTCTTGGCCCACTTTTCTTCTCTCTCCATTCTGTGTTCTTATCTATTTCACGGCTTCCCTGTATTGATGATTTAGAAATCCTACCATTGGCATCCTGGCATCTCACTTCAACCAATCTATATCTTTGCCTTTATCACTGACATCTCTTCCTCGGTGTCTTGCTGCCATCTTTAATTCAACATGGTCAAAACTAAGCTTGTCTTTGTTGAAGAAACCATTATACTCCTTGTCACTCAGTCCCTTATCCTTGTCAGTCCAGTTCAGGCTACACACAAATTCTGTCACTTCTTCCTTTACACTATCCTTAAGGTTTGAGCCTATCTTTCAGTTTAGATAGCAAAAAACTCTGATCTATATGGTACTATGCTATAGTGTAATCTCTTGATCCTCCATACCATTATCCACTTTTACTCTTTCCACAATCTGTACAAAACATAGTCACTAAGAGTATGTCTATGTAGCAGGGCTAAAGTCGAATCAACTACGTCAGTTGTGTCAATTGCATAGCTGAAGTTGAAATAGCTTAATTTGGCTTTTGGCGCTGTCTACACACCAGGAAGTGGAAGGAAGAACACTCTTCCTTTGACTTCCCTTACTTCTCATGAAATGAGGGTTACCATGAGTCGGAGTAAGAAGTCCTCCAGCTCGACATTATTTCCAAATAAAGGCTTGCAGTGTAGATGCGCATTATGTTATTTCAGAATAACATCAGTTATTCTGAAATAATGCTGCTGTGTAGACGTACCGCAGGATTCTATTCCTTGCTTATTAATCTGATCACATCAGACCCCCTTTTGAACACTCCAGAAGTTACCCCTTCTGCAACAGATCAAGCAAAAACTTCTTTTGTGTTGGTGGGGGGTAATGGAGAGGGGAATCATTTGCTGACATGCAAAAATTATGACTAATAATGACATAGTATTTTCAGTGTTTTCATTCTTTAAAAAACTGTTTTCATTTTTGTCTGCTACTGCTTATACACCAGAGATTTTCACTGAGTTATTCACAATGGGACTCAATCTCTTTGCTGAGTTTTGTAGTTAATTCAGAACCCCCTAAGATGTAAGAACAGTTCAAATTATTTGTTGAAAAACTGAAAACCTCAAATATTTTTTTTCAGTTGTCAGCAATCAAAACCATGAACATTTTTACTAAACTGAAATTCTTTTTGTAAAAATTCCCATTGAATCAAAAGTCATTCTCATTGAAAAACAGAAATTTAAAATGGGACTACTCATTACACAAATCAATTATAACACTTCTGTTATCATTCTGTGTCTAGGTTGGTAAGCTTTTTTTAAAGAAAGAGTGTAGTAGAAAAGAGAGAGTTCAAAGAATGGAAATAAGAACAACTAATGGCAGGAAAAAGACCATGCAACTGTTAACTGTAGAAAGGAGACAACAGAATAAAGGTGAACACAATAATAAATGGTATAGAGATGTTTGAATAGACACACCCAATCTACCTTGCATAAAATGAGAAGGGACATTTAATGAAAGCGAGGTAACAAATTTAAAACTAAAAAGAAAATGCTTTTTTTCATAGAATGCGGAATAACTTTTTTTCACAAAAAGCACTATTAACCTGTGGACCTCATAGCCACTGGATGTAATTGTGGCCAAGAATTTAGGAGGATTTAATTTTCATATGGATAAGAACAACATCCAGAGTTAGATTACTGAAGTTTAAAAAGAAAAAGTAAAACAAAAACCCAAAAGTTTGAAAGGGATATTAGCTATCATTCTTCAGAACAAAAGGCAACCTCCAAGTAACAGAGATTAGCAAAATGCTTTCCCTCCATGCAGATTAACTACTTTCTGAAATATTTTTCATACCTTCCTTTAATGCATTTGGCACTGGCCACTGTCAGAGACAGGCTACTGAACTAGGTGAATCACTGTTCTGACAATTCCTGTGTTTAATACAGTATATATCAGTCTTATTTTTATTTCCACAACACTATATTTTTAAGGAAAAAGGACATTAATTTTACATCAGATTTTCATGATACCATACAACCCAACAAAATTTACAGTATCAGAGCATTTGTTAGGTCAGCTTTCCTTTATCCTTGCTGTTTTCCTAGGCAATATGTATCAAAGTGTTCCTCCAATTCTGTTCATTTGTCCAGAACTTAACTGCTGGAGGACTAACAAATGAAACCACATTACACATAATTGAACAATTAGCAATAGAGGGGGAGAAATTCCTTTGAACAAGCAGTAAATTACTGACACTGGATGTGGGCATTGTCTTCTGGCAAAGTGTGTTTTGATTACTGAAGAAACAAAACAACAGCAACAACAAATTCAACACCAACCATCCACTCCAGCCAATTGTGCAACTGATATGTTCAAATCCATTTATCCTACTTAATGTCCAATACAGTACTACGACTAGTTCTGTAGCACTTTAGAGATTAATATATATGTATATATATATATATATATATATAAAATAATTAGTGAGCGCTTGTGAGTAAATCCAACTTTATTAGATTAAGTGGATTTTAGCCATGAAAACTCATGATTCTATATATTTTTGTTAGTTTCTAAGGGTATGTCTAGACTGCATCCCTCTGTTGGCAGAGGGATGCAGATTAGGCAGGTTGACATTGCAAATGAGGCTGGGATTTAAATATCCTGCACCTAATTTGCATAAAAATGGCTGCTGCATTTTGCCGACTCAGCACTTTTTCAGCAAAAAGTGGCAGTCTAGAGGGGGATTTGTCAAGAAAGAAAGCCTTTTTCGACAGATCCTGTAAACCTCCTTGCGGGAGTCATAAGGGATCTCTCGAAAAAGGCTTTCTTTCTCGACAGATCCCCCTCTAGACTGCCGCTTTTTGCTGACAAAGTGCTGAGTCACCAAAGCGGTGGCCATTTTTATGCAAATTAGGTGCGGGATATTTAAATCCCTGCCTCATTTGCAATGTTGACCTGCCTAATCTGCATCCCTCTGCCGACAGAGGGATGCAGTCTAGACGTACCCTAAGATGCCATGGGACTACTTATTATTTTTAAAGTTACAGAGGAACACAGCTACCCCTCTGAGACTTTTTAATACAGTACTAATGATTTGAATAAGAAAGGCAAGACTTTCTTGATGTTAATAGGTTAAGCAGTAGAATTTTCTTAGAAATATTTTGTTTTGATGGGAATGCCAATAGCAGGGGGATTTGGGTTGAATATTTAATAGGCCTAATTATGAAGTCTGTACTCAGTTTTCACTTTAATGGTAGAGAGAGTATTCCCTGAGCAAGAATTAGGTAAAAACTAAGTAGTGAATCCTTTTCTATACAATGGTGATTTGTTATAAACAAGTGAAAAACATGTTTTTGCTTCAAATTACCCAGTATGGACTTATTTGCTTGGTCAAGGAATCAAAGATATACAAGAGAAATCCAAAGTTCCTTTAATTTAGTCATATTTCTTGATAATTTGCCAAGAACATGATAGACTTGGCTAATTTGCATATACATTTACAGAAATAGATTTTACAGACTGGATTTTAATTGGAAACTTTGGCTTCCCTTTGAGACCCTTTCCATTCAGCTTATCCAGAACATCTTGCCCAGTTCCGAGCGAACACTTCATCCTGTTCTCTGGGACCCCAAACACTCGTTCAGCTTCTGATTTTACCATTCAGCTTCCTTTATTTGACATACAGCAAAGCTACACTGAACTGATCAGTCTCAGGCTTAGTGTAGGATGTACCACACATCCAAAGTTACATAGAAAACCTTTTCCTTTATATATATATATTGCTTTTAATGTACATTGCATCACATATTTGGGGATTGACTTGGTTACTTTATAGAAACCAATCCCTGTAAAAGCAGGTTCTGTTCATGTGCTTTTCATGTAGAACCTGATCTTTACATTCCAGGTTAATCTTGTCCATTGGTCCTAAAATCAGTGCATTCTCCCTTGCATCGGGGCATTCCTGTTTATCTTACCTAGCATAGACATTCTGACACCGACATATTGCTTAGGAAGTTCCTGTCTACAACTTATTTTTCTCAAACATGCCCATAAAGAAATGAGAGGCAAGTCACTGATGTCAAACCAGAACTACAGAAATAAAGCCCATTATTTCTTATGGATAGCAAATAGTGAAAATTGTACAAATATTCCTTTACAAAACACACAGAAAGACAATATGTTTTGGGAGAAAGGATTATTGTTATTGGTTATTTATTCATTATTTAAAAAAACAAAATAAAAAGTTCTTCAATTTAAAAGCCAATTAAGATTGCAAACAATAACAATGTTTTTATGTAGCATAGCATTTATAATAGCCAAGAGATTAAAAGCAAACAATGAATAAAGGACATAATAAAAGTTAAACTGATCATATGAGAGTTGATCCAAACCCACTTAAGTCAATGGGAAGCTTCAGTTATATGCAGTTATAAAGAAACAATATGTATTTGTGGTGAATAACTGTTAGCTGTTGTTTTTGAGCTCTGTTGAGGACTGTTACATTCAATTGGAAGAGTGTCAAAGTTTTGATTTATGTAAAATTACATATGTATGAGACTTTGCATTTGAAGCTGTTTTATAAGTCAATGTATTTTTCAGTATTTTTGTTTCTTTTTCAGATTGATTTTGAGCTGTGTTTTTATTTTGGGTTTACAGAACAAAGAATAATATTTATTTTGGATCAAAGTTGAGTTTATTGTTTTGTGAAGAATTATACAGTTGACAAGTGTTTATTCTGTGTGATATACAAGATTTCAAACAGAAGCCATTTTAAAATCTGAATCTCAAAAAGAGTTTGCAAAGTTTAAAACAAAAGTTTAGGAATCATTCCAATTATAAGTTAAAATTTACCTGAAAATATGAAAGATAATTTCTTCTCTCTCCCTTTTTATGAGCTATAAAAAGAACAAAAAATCCTTATGCAAGAACTATGAGAATTTACCATGTCTGGTGAATAAAACCAGACTTCTAAAGCCAGAGGTAGAGCCCTGTTCCTACAGCCACAGAAACAACCAACCAACACAATTAAACACATACAGCAGGTTTCTACCACTTGAGCTAAAGGAGAAAGTTTTAGCTGTCATGTACAGAAGGACCTTTATATTCTTTTTAAGTTACAGCCAGTTAACTGGAGGTAACATAATAATCACCACACAAGTAAAAAACCTGGTAAGTTTCAGTAAAATCTATGTTCTAAGGCAAAATTATAGGATAATAAAATAGAGTTTATAATGGATGCCAGTTGCAACCTTAACTTTGGAGAGGATCCTCATAATCATTGGCTACTTCTACACTGCAAGGTTTTTGCGCAAAAACCCGTGGAGCATCCACACCTCAAATGTGCTTTTGCACAAGTAAATCAAGAGTAAAACGGCAGAAGAGAGGGCTTTTTCCAGCGTAGGTAAACCTCGTTTTACGAGGCATAACTCCTTTTTGCGCTACAGCTATTGCGCAAAAAGGCAAGTGTGGATGCTCCAGAGGGGTTTCTTGCACAAGAAATCCCTATTGGAAAAAGCACAGGTGCTCTGATGGCCGTTTATGAATGGTAATCAGAGCTTTCTTGCGCAAGAGCATCCATGCAGTGTGGACGCTCTCTTGCGCAAAAGCACATCGCTTTTGCGATGTGCTTTGCAGTGTGGACGTGTTTTTGTGCAAGAAGTTTTTGCGCAAAATCTCTTGTACAAAAAGCTTCTTGCGCAAAATCATGTAGTGTAGACATAGCCAATGCGTGCAGCAATATAAGAATGCAAAAATACTTTAGATATCTGTGACTTTTGCTCTTTACACAAGAAACATTATATGAAGAAACCAGAAATCTGTGTGGTTAACTGAACATACACCACATGGAAGCCTTCTTAATATATACACTTCTGTTTCAGTTGGGTTCTGGCAGCTCCTAAATAATTGAACATGCTGAATGCCATTAGAGAATTCACAAAGGATTGAGAGATACTACCTTATTCCTGTTGCCTACAATTCCTAAAAGTCAGTTTAAAGATAAATCACCTTCTTGAAGAGCTTACAACTGAGATACACAAAACCACAATGACAGCATGAGGGGAAAAACGGACTATATTTATTACTAGAAGATTTATCCAGCATTGCTTGAGTCCTTAACTCAATTAATTTTTGTTTTTTTGCAAAATATAATGAAAATGTCCATGTTTCATTTAAATTATTGCTCTGGGGTGAGGCTGGGGATGAAGGGTTCAGTATGCAGGCTGCTCCTGGGAGAGAGGACTACTCGAACCCTCTCTCACCACAGTAGCTTGGAGCCAGGTAAGAAGTGCCTATCCATGGCTGCTGCAGCTCCAGCGGGTAAAGCTGGGGGACGGGTTCATGTCCCCTTGCTAAGGCAGGTTCAGGTTCATTTGCTCCCTTTCACTTGCACTTTCCCCATACTCCCTGGTGAAGGGGAACAGCCAGCAATGTCCCATATGTATGGGAGAGAGGGCATGGGGGAAGCCAAAGAGCTTCAGCCCTACCACTCTCCCTAAAGGCACCAGGGGAAATGGGAGGCTTGGGACTGAGACTGTCCCAGATGGCAGGGGTCTGTGTACCCCCAGCCAGTCCCTTTCACCTGCCACTAGCTCCATAGGCTCCTCCCTCACAAGTTCTCTCCCTATGGCTATCATACTATCCAAAGAGATTTTGTAAGTGGCTTTGTAAAATGCCTACAGAAAATGACAGTCATTGTACTGGCTCTCTGGGACAAAAGTGAACATCATTATCTAGCATGTCCTCCTGCAAAATATTTGCGAGTGCCAAATCTTCTTCCCATTGGTTCTCTCAGTAACCAAGTCATAGTTGCAAGAAAAAAAAGTCAAGTTTATATAACATTTTGTCCCTTTGGTGCTTTTTAGTGAAACAGCTTGAAACACCAGCATTGGTAAGTTTGTCTGACATGAGCACTGCTCTTTATTTTAAAGATCAGAGCAGAAAGCCTGATGTAAACAACCCTGGAAATCAACCTCCTCTTCGCCTGGCCTCGCTTATTGAACGTATCAAAGAGCAGATGGCCAGAGACATTATTCAGTTTGTCAGATTTGAAGCAACTGACCTGCATGGAGTGTCAAGATCCAAGAGCATTCCTTCTCGTTTTTTTCATGTAAGTTTTTCCATCTTTCATACTCTTGGGAGGTTTCATGGCCCAGCCCTTATTGCTGTGATAGATTTCCTCATAATGTGTGCAGCAATTTAAGCCTGCAACAAATCAAACATTCTCTCCTCCCCCTTTCTGATTAGTGCTTTCCAAGGATTTGGTCTTCTCTCATTACCCTCAGGCATCATTTCTCTGCCCTGCAGAAATACAAATCTAATTAAGATGGTAATTTCAGTTCTTTCCCCATGCAGTAATCTCCCTCCATGGAATTAGCTTTTCACATTCACCACTAATATAAAGATTGTGTTTTATTTGACAAGTGTAAGTTGCAAGAGGAGACTTAAGAGAAAATATCAAAACAAACACAATGATTAGATAAAAATGAAGTATTCACCTTTCAACAATCAAATCAGATAAGAAAATACTATGTGGTTTCATGAGTTCTTAATATTTGCTACACTGATGCAGAAGATAAAAGTCAAATTATGAAGCACTTGGTAGCATGTATATATTTTCTGACCTTTAAGCTTTTTCAATATATTGTTTCTCTGATCTTTAACGTGATTAATGCTGTATTTTCAATCTCATTCAACTATGAATATTTCACATTCTACTGAGGAATCACAAAAAAGATATCAACATGAAGGAAAGTTGATGCTTTCACTTCAAGCATATTTTGAAGCTAAAGCAATTTTCTTATTTTGCTTTGAGATTTTGCTACAACATTTTTACTCTAAAAAAAGTTTATTTCTGCTAACATCTAGTCAGTTTAATGCTCGTGAGAGGTTGTGGGTAATCACAGCATCTTTTTTAATCATTAATTTGCAGTACAGGTGCCCATCTCATCTTATTCAAAGTAGGGTTACCAACTTTCTACTCACACAAAACCAAACACACTTGCCCCCATGCCCTTCCCTGCCCCTACCCTGAAGCTCCGTCCCTTGCTCACTCCATCTGCCTTCCCTCACTTGCTTGCTGTCTCCATGTGTACTCACTTGCTCATTTTCACTGGACTGGCTCAGAGGGTTGCAGTGTGGATGGGGTTGAGGGCTCTAGCTGGAGAGTGTCAGCTCTAGAGTGGGGCCACAAATGAGGAGCTCAGGGTACAGGAGGGGGCTCCAGGCTGAGGCAATGGGTTTGGATGCAAAGTGGGGGGGAGGGGTCAAGGGGGAGGGCTCCAGCTGGGGATGTGGGCTCCAGGGTGGGGCAAGGAATGAGGAGTTTGGAGTGCAGGGGGAGACTCCAGGCTGGGGGGAATCCAAGGGATTCAGAGTATGGGAGGAGGCTCTGGGCTGAGGTAGGATTGTGGGATGTGGGAGGGGGTACAGGCTCTGGGCTGGGGGTATGGGTGGGGCCAGAAATGAGGGGTTCAGGGTGTAGAAAGGGGCTCCAGGTTGGGGCAGGGGGATGGGTGTAAGGTATGTGTGTGAGGGCTTTGGCTGGGGGTTCAGACTCTGGGATATGATTGGGGATGAGGGGTGTGTAGGAGGATACTCTGGGACCAAGTGATTTGGAGGATAGGAGGGGGATCAAGGCTGGGGTATGAGGGATGAAAGTTTTCACTGGAGGTGCATGTTCACAGGATGAGAGGTTTGGGGTATAGGAGAGGGCTCTGGAGTGGGACTGAGGAGTTAGGAGGGGATCAGGGCTGGGGTAGTGGATTGGCATATGGGGGGGAGGAGGCTTGCAGACTCCAGGCACCACTTACCTCAAGCAGCTCTTGGAAACAGTGGAATGTCCCGCCTCTAGCTCCTATGTGGAGGTGTGGCTTTGCACATTGCCCTGTCCAGGGGCACTGCCCCTGCAGCTCCATTCACTGTGGTTCCCAGCCAATGGGAGCTGTAGAGCTTCACTTAGGGTGGGGCAGCATGTGGGCTACATAGGAGCCAGAGAAGGGACACGCTGCTGCTCCCAGGAGCTTCACAGAGCGTGCCTTAGCCCTGCTACAATGTCAAGTAGACTTTTAATGGCTTGGTTGAACACTAGACACCTGACAACCCTAACAGAAAGTGATCAGTTGCATTCACATTATTCCAGGGATGGGAAATAAGACAAAGGCAGTTCCCCAGTTAGCCCCTGGTGAGCTACCGGCACTTTATTTACCTGCCCCTCCGTTGGTATGGCCGTTTGAAGCTCTTGTTGGCTGCAGATTGCTGTTCCTGGCCAATGAGAGCTGCAGGAAGTGGTGTCTTGGTCTGAATTATTTATCATCTTGAAGCTGTTTCCTATTTTTTACCTAAACAAAGTCAGTCAAGTATAAATCTTAGATGTGGATGTGAAAAGTCTATATTCCCTTTAACAAATTCACATCTGGGCAGAGCTAGTGCAGTTATTTGTCATCTGAGTTAGACAAAGTGAGTATAATGGAAGAGAATCCAGGCCCAGATTATCCACTGCTTTGAACCTTCTGTGGTCATTTATATCTGTGTGAAGTGGATGTAAAATGCAAATATTATTTGAGAAAAATTCTGTTGCACCAAGCTTTTGCATTCAATTTTGCACTTGATTTGCACAGGTGTAAATGACTAGATACAACGTAAAACAGTACAGAAATGGGACCTGAAGTTCTGCTGTTCTTTACTAACCTTATTAATTAATATTATATTTTAAACATAGAGGAGATTTGCATAATAATCTTGCTCAACTCTTTCCTTTCTTATACTTATGCGCCAGCTTGTTGTCACCCTTTATAGGTAGCTACATGATAATGGTGGTCAACATATAATCTACAGTTTCTGGAGCATTTTGTGATTATTTGAGGAGAAAGATCCTATGGGCCAAATGCTAAAGGCCTTACTCAAAATTTGGACATATTATATTATATATTTAAAATATTATTATTAGAGTTGAGCCGTCAAAATCTCAGTGATCTATTACTCTTTCTCTTGTTTAGGAAAAAGCAATCTATGGTGTGTCCATGCCCAGAGGTTACCTTGAACTGACCCTAAATCCTAAGGACAGTGAAGTGGACCACATAAGTGCAACCAATTTTAATTGTGACATACTCTTGAGCCCTGATTTGTCAACCTTTAGAGTTTTACCATGGACTGAACAAACTGCTAGAGTGATATGTGATTCCTTCACTATACTCGGAACCCCTCTATTGACCTCACCCAGGTACATTGCCAAACAACAGCTGAGCCAGCTTCAGGAAAATGGTTTGTCACTGCGCTCTGCCTTCACCTATGAATTTTGTATTTACGGCATTGCTGAGATCGTAAATTCAAAGACGATATCTTTTCCTGCAGTAAGCCTATTAAATAATTATGACCAGCCTTTCATTCAGGAACTCATTGAAGGAATGTATCACATTGGTGCCAACATTGAGAGTTTTTCCTCTTCCACTGGACCTGGACAGATGGACATCTCTTTTCATCCAGAGTTTGGCATAGCTGCTGCTGACAGTGCCTTCACCTTCAGAACAGGTATTAAAGAGGTGGCAAAGAAGTACAACTACATTGCAAGTTTTTTCACAGAGAATGGGTTCTACAATTCAGGGATTCTGTCACATAGTCTGTGGGATTTCAATGGCCAAAAGAATTTGTTTTCGGTTGATGGGGGGGTTCAGGCACTCACCAATATTGGAAAGAATTGGCTAGCAGGGCTTTTGGTACATTCTGCAGCTCTCAGCTGCCTGATGGCTCCTACTGTCAGCTGCCGTAAACGCTATGCCAAATATGGTAAGGAATCAAAAGATTTTGTAACTGTAAATTCGGCATTCAATGATAATAGCTGTGCCTTTAACATCAAATGCCATGGTGGAAAAGGCACTCAAATAGACAACAAGCTAGGTTCAGCTACAGCAAACCCCTATCTGGTTCTTGCTGCTACTATTGCTGCAGGTCTGGATGGAGTAAAGAGAGAACTTAGCTTCCAGGATGTGTCAGAAGAGAATCAGAACACTGCTCAGTTGAAACCTGCAGCAATCCCTCTGAAACTGGAAGATGCTCTTGCTGCACTTGAGGAAGATTTGTGCCTTAGGGAAGCACTGGGTGATACCTTTATTCGGTACTTTGTTGCCATGAAACATTATGAGTTGGAAACTGAAGAAACGGATGCTGAGCGGAATAAATTTTTAGAATATTTTATTTAGAATCAATTAAACAAAACCTGTCTTCTAATTGGTGGAAAAAATCTGAAGTAATGCTGTGTAAATGCTTAAAGATCAGTAGAGAAACTAGAATTGGAAATTAGAACTATTTATAAATGTTTACTAATGTTTTTCCTGCCATATCATTTTTAATATAGTAGGTGGTGACTGCACGTTCTTGTATGGGTGGATTGAAGAGACTGCAGAACTGGTGTTCATAAACTAGTGCTAAGAGGCTTTTTTTTCCCCCCCTAATTTCTCAGAAAACCTTAACTAAGAGTGGTCATGCTGGGGAAAAAAAATGAGAGGAGGAAATGAAAAGATGATGGTCAAAAGTTCCCATTTTCTGCCCCTTCTGCATGGCTATGGAATTTTCTTCAGAGGTGTGAAGTGTAGCCTGAAGTAGAAACAGATATTAGATGTAAGCTCAGTGGAGGCCTAAAATGATGAACATTTTGGTTGGAAAGAAAAGCAAAGACGTAAAAAATGGAGGAGATTGTGGAGTAGACAGAATCAGCATCTGAATCACAGAGGTGGAAGATGAGAGCTAGGAGAAGGGAGCTGGGAGTGGTGTACAAATTGGGCTTATTGATTTGTCAGAGATGACTGAAGGGCCAGCAAGGTTGATGGAAAGTGCGAGGCGGTAAGCTGGCTGAGATGAAAGGAGATGAAATTGTAGATAAAACAAGAGAAAAGAGTGCTCAATAAGGGATGAGATTAGAAGGGTAATTTTTCTGAGAGAAGGAGTTAATCCAGGGTTGAAGAGCAATTGAGGAAATGATAGTAAAGAGGCAAGAGGATAAAGAGCTCGTGTGGACATTAGGGTGTAAATGGAAGTCACTAAGGATGAAAAATGGGAAACTGTGAGAAAAGGAAGAGGGAGAATCATTGTCAAAACCAGAGAAGATAATCGAGGGGGAGGAGACAATGGTCAGCAAATAGTGGTAACATGGAGGAATAGAATCTGACTGAGGACAAGGAACAGGAGATGATGTATGAGAGAAGCAAAGTGCTAGAAATGGCTGGGGCAGAAGTGTCTTTTTATTCCCTGTATTATTTCTCCTGTACATCTCTCTCATGTGTCTCTTGATGTCAAGGCTGTCCCCTGTTTTAATCCCCAAAGTGAATTTAGCAAGCTCTTATATAGCACTGGTTACCACTCTCAAATGTGCCCTAGTTCAACCACATTTTTTGCCCCCAATGAGGTATACATTCTTATGTGAAATTTTATGGTCATCTATGTGGAAAATCCAAGATTCTTTTAGTGTCACTGATACTTTGATTTGACGGTCGATGCAGGCATGCCTTTATTTACTATTGATGAGTTATCTTCTCTCCCTTGCTTTCATTAACATTGTACTCGGAGGCTTTCACAGAGTAGTACCAATGATTTTATCAACACTTTTATTAATTATATGGATTTAAATTTTAAATTACACATGAACATAAGAACATAAGAATGGCCATACTGGGTCAGACCAAAGGTCCATCGAGCCCAGCATCCCATCCCACATATAATGTAATACAGTATTTATCTGAGTTACAGGTAAATACATTAGGCTAATTGTGCTACTGTAGGAATGATTTTGTTTCATTTATTTATGCCATAAAAAATGACCCTAGAAACTTTAAATGGGAAATAGCCATGAACTGAATACAACAAACTTTGGTAGTCTTCAGAATCTGAAGCCAGATCTAGATCTACATCTTGCAAATGATCCTTATCTTTGTAACAGGCTTAACTAATCAGATTCAAAAGCCCATAGATGAACTGCACCTTGTGGATAGTTGGACCATCCAGGAGACTCAATGAAATTCCTTATATATTGGATTGAGTTGCTCTCTCTATTCCTCTGGCTCATGGGTAGCTACCTAGCCACAACACTGGCCACATTTTTAAATTAAAATCTGTGCAGAGACTTTTTCTTTCATTCACTTTCTTGTCCCTAGCAGAATAGTGCTTATCACCGCTGGGCTTGCTTCCTAATGTGAGAATTTGGGAAAGTGCAGTATAGAACGATGGATTTTTCATTTAGGTTGTTCCACATTCAATATGATACCCTGCCAGTACACCACATTAACTTATTATTACCATGTAATAACCACAAAAAGAAAATTAGTTATGATGCACTTGGTGGGTTATAATGGATTTTGCAATAACATAACATTGCATTCAGTATGCGGGCCAAAAACAAAATTCCCAAGAGAGAGGATCTAATGAATTTAACTTTATATTGCTTCCTTGCCACAATATTAAAGAGAGAGCAGACAGACTCCTGTGACCACAGACACATTATTTTTATACTTAATGCTCACCATGTAGTAGAATTCAGTTAATAGAAAATATTATTTACATACCCTAAGGAGTTATTGCAGTGTATCTTATCTAAAATCTGCATATTAAGGAGTTTCCAAGTTGTCCTCCATGGCATAGTCTATAAAAGAAAAATCCCTACATATGAATTTACGTCAACACGATTCAAGCTTTTTAGCTGATGACCTTTTTTCCCTTTTGAAACAGAAAGTTCAGAAATGCAAGCTGAAGCAAAAGGGTGAGAGCAATATAAACCATTGAATACATGATACGTTTTGTACACTGTACAATATATGAAAAATAACATGATTCCTTATTCTGAACTATTTAAAAAATATCTAAAATGTTTTTCCAAAACAGATTCTTATTTTGTATTTTACATTTTTCACTTTTCATGACCAAGCTTTCATTCGCATGCTTCAGAAAAGCAGCCTAAATGGTCACATCTGCTTCACTGAAATGAATTCTTTATGCTGTATAGATGCAGTCACGTCAATTGCAGGATATTAGAGACACAAGCTGGGGGAAAAACATTTTTTATTGGACCAATCTCTGCTGGTGAGAGAGAGAATCTTTCGAGTCAATCAGAGCTCTTTTCTTCAGGCCTTGAAAAGACACCGCAAAAATGGTGGAACAGAGAGTATTTTGCATACGCAGTTAGCACATATTGTAAGCAACCATTCACTTTACTTTGAACCCCAAAAGAGATAGAGAAACCTGATGATGGGAGTTCTTCTAGCCAGACCTAACTTTCTTTAAATGCACCATCCTTGAAAGTCTACTTTTTAAAAGACCGTTTTAAAATAATTTTAAAATGATTAAATGCATCCTAGAATACTCAAGGCACTGACTAAGGAGATATCTGAGCTATTAGCTATTATTTCTGAAAAGTCAAAGACTATGAGAGAGATTCCAGAAGGCTGGAAGAGGGCAAATATAGTGCCCATCTATGAAAAAGAAAAATAAAGACATCCAGGGGAACTACAGTCAAGTCAATCTAACTTCTGTACCAGGAAAGATAATGGAGTAAATAATTAAGGAATCAATTTGCAAACATCTAGAAGATAATAACTTAATAAGCAACTATCAACATGGATTTGTCAAGAATAAATCATGTTAAATCAAACTGATAGCTTTTTCTGATAGGATGACTAGCTTTATGAATAAGGTAGAAATGGCATACATAGACTTTAGTAAGGCATTTTATACAGTTTCACATGACTAAGGAAATGCTATCTAGATGGAGGTGGGTGAATATCTGGTTGTATAACCAAACCCAGAAAGTAGTTGTCAATGGTTCACAGTCATGCTGAAAGGGCATAAAGAGTAGGGCTCTGCAGGAATCAGTTTTGGGACTGGTTCTGTTCAATATCTTCATCAATTATTTAGATGATGGCATAGAGAGTATGCTGATAAAGTTTGCAGATGACACAGGAGTTGCAAGTGATTTGAAGGATAGGATTATAATTCAAAATGATATAGAAAAACTGGAGAAATGGTCTGAAGTAAATTGATGTATTTCAATAAGGATAAGTGCAAAATACTCCATTTAGGATGGAACAGTCAATTGTACATACAAAAAATGGGAAATGACTATCTAGGAAGAAGTACTGCAGAAAGGAATTTAGGGGTCATAGTAGACTACAAGCTACTACAAGTCTGGCACTGTTGCAAAAAAACCTAAAGAACATTCTGGGATGCATTAACAGGAGTGTTGTGAGAAACACACAAGAAATAATTCTTCCCTTCTACTCTGACAGTTTTGCACACCACATTTTAGCAAAGATGTGGGCAAATTGGAGATGTTCCAAAGAACAACAAAAATGATTAAAGGACTGGAAAACATGACCTATGAGGGTTTGTTTAGTCTGGACAAGAGAGGACTGAGAGGAGAAATGATCACAGCTTTTAAATACCTAAAAGGTTGTTACAAGGAAGAGGGAGAAACATTATTCTCCTTTACTTCTGATGATAGGACAAGAAGCAATGAGCTTAAATTGCAGCAGGGAAGAGTTAGGTTGGACATGAGGAAAAACTTCCTAAGTGTAAAGGTGGTTAAGCACTTGAATAAATTGCCTAGGGAGGTTGTGGATTCTCCATCATTGGAGATTTTTAAGAGCATGTTACAAAACACTTGTCAGGGATAGCCCAAATGGTGATTGGTACTGCCATGAGTGCAGAGGACTGCACTTGATGCAAACTCAAGTTCTATTATTATATCTTCCTTCCAGTTCTATGATTCTATGAAAATGCCTCTGTCTGGAAGCATGAGTGCCCAAAGACACCCTGAAAAGTTTTAAAGTGTCTAAAATAAATAAAATAAATAAAATTATCATAGGCATTGACCTAATAGAATACACCAGTGAGCTGGAGTTTGATTCTGCATCAATAGCAGCTTTGTCACTCACTTCAATGGGAGTAGATTCCTTTCTTTGAAACTGGCTGCTTCAAAGTGACATGTAAGTTTTTTAAAATGTCCCTAGTTGTACAATATTGTAACAAGAGAGGAATATTCCTGTCTCACTTTGTCATCTTATGTCCTTACTGCAAGATTAGTCATGGGGATAATTTGTATTCTTTGTAACCCCATGTGCATAACTATATATGCTAGATCCCTGATTTGCTCCCATTGTAATCATATGAAAATAAGAACAGCCGTATGGGGTCCGACCAAAGGTCCATCTAGCCAAGTATCCTGTCGACAGTGACCAATGTCAGGTGCTTTAGAGAGAATGAACGGAACAGGTAATCATCACATGATCTATCCCATCACCTATTCTCAGCTTCTGGCAAACAGAGGCTAGGAACACCATCCCTGCACATCCTGGCTAATAGTCATTCATGGACTTCATGGATTTATCTAGTTCTTTTTTTAATCTGGTTGTAGCCTTGGCTTTCACAACATCGTCTGGTAAAGAGTTCCATAGGCTGACTATGTGTTGTGTGAGGAGTTTATTTTGAAAACTCCTGACTATTAATTTCCTTTGGTGACCCCTAGTATTTGTATTATGAGGAGCAAATAATACTTCCTTAATTACTTTCTCCACACCAGTCATGATCCCTCCTTTGTTATTTCTTTTCCAAGCTGAAGAATCCCAGTCTTACTAATCTCTCCTCGTATGGAAGTTGTTCCATACCCTGAATCATTTTTGTTGTCCTTTTCTGAATCTGCAGCAAAACTCTGAATGCCTTCAAAGGCAGTAAAATCCATAACTATATAAACATCTAAACCACTTTTAAATCTTTGTTAGCTGTTGTCTCACCGTTCCATGGCAGGAGGTTTTTTTAAGTGTATTTGAACACAGTGAGGCAGTGTAAATCATTGGTTTTTATTACAGTGGGGGAAGGCAAACTCCCATCTGAAGCTGTATGTACAAGTCATTGGTGTTAGCAGGAGATCTGACTTAGTAGAGAGTGTGTGACCCACTGGCAGATCTTTGACAGTTAATGGGAACAGATCTCTTTGTTTGTTAGGGAACACAAAATACTATTTCACTGTCCATGAATCATATCCATGCACTTTCCCTATGCCAATTATAAACTAGATGCTATTTTTTCAAGTTAAAGGGAAATTATTTCCTATTAGTCAATTCTCCCTCAATCTGTATTTTATTGCTATTGCTCTCATGGCTAGTGCATATTTATATGCTATACATTTTCTGTGCATTATAATACCTTGCTTTGCATAACATTGGAGGGGGCAAATTCTATCTTCAATTACACTGGAATAAATCAGAGGAAACTCCAAATTTGTGTCAATGGAAATTTTGATAAGTAACTCACATTAGTGCTACTGAGACTTCTGTGAATTTAATCAGAAATATTAAGAAATACATACTCCATATTGAAATAAGAACACAGTATATATTGAAACATGTGCACCGTAATTATCTGCAGTGTATAAGAAAAGTACACACATTAGAATCTGAAATAATATACTGAAGTGCAACTGTATAGCATGGAGACATTCACACATTTTTGTGCTGCACTTTGATGATACCATTCTAAAGTTAAATTTGGAGATGGGCCCAAGCTATGCAGTTTGGATACACATTCAAACTTCCCTCAAGTTTGAGTGTGGTGAAGTTTTGGATTTTAGTTTGGCTCACTACATAGAGGGCTTAGTCCTTAGTACTGCTTGAATTTGTAACAGAACTGTCAGGGCCATCACACTGGTGGGAGTACCCTGGCCATATCTCCTTCCACTCTGGCAAGCACTCTACACTAGCATCATGGCAACTGAGCGTTGCCCCACCTATGGAGAAACTTCACCTGATGCTCATTTAGAGCAACCTTAAGTCTTTGTGCTACTAGACTGCTCTTGGAAGACAGCAAACTGACAATTCCAGAGACTTAGGGTTTCTTTATTAAAAAACAAAAACAAAAATAAAAAACGCTTGACACACACCAACAGCACAAGCAATGTGTAATTTTCCTTCCATTGCCCTGGCAACGTAGTTAATCCTAGTCAGAAAACCAGCCCTATGAATGATAGGCTAGAGTCTTTGGCCTTTTTACTTGATCCAACAACAATAATAATAATAATATCTATTGTGACCTAGACATCTCTGATAGTGAAATGAGGCCACCAACCCATTTCACAGATGTCTTTGACTAGTTAGTAGATGGTAACAACCTTTATGCACTTCCAGCCATGATTGGATTTGAAATGTAAGTGCAGAAAGGCCATAAAGTATTACTGAATTTCTTAATTGCTTAGAAAGATGAAGAACTCTGACCTTGGTTTATTAGACTTAATAATTCCCTACGTAATATTCCTTCATCTATCTTGGAAGAGAAGAAAACTGGCATTCAGCCAGGGACAACAGGAGTTCTGGGTTTTCCTCAGTATATCCCACTGAATGGGGTTTTTTTTTTGTTTACAAAATATTTCAACAGTAAATCAAAGTTTAATGGACAATTTATAGGCTGATATTTACCACATGCAAGCCGTCAGACATCACTAGAAAGAGGAGAAGGGGTTAAGATTTTGACATCATGTGGATTTTTTATCAACATCAATTTTTTAATGTGATATCTGGAATATTATCTTAAGAGATAAAGAAAAGAAAATGTTTATTTTGAAATAGTAAAAATATTAAAAAGAAGGGGAAGAAAACATGAAAATGGAAAAAATATTAGTGAAACTGTTAGAAAAACAGTACAAGTTATAAATAGAGACATCCAGCAATGAAATAAAAAAGATGCATGGAAATCATATTGTATGACTGTGTTGTGAGTACACAAGTAAGTTTGCTATTGTACAGTGAATAATAATAATATACCTGCTTATTACATCTTTTTTTGCTCTGTTTTGTGATATAAAATGGAAAGTAAAATACAATTTAAAGTCTTCTGCACACAGTAGCTCATTTTCAACTTGGCAATACTTTACTTCTAATTACAAGTTTTAATTCATGGGATCTGACTGATAAATAACATTTCTCAAATATTTCAGTTACTGATACCATATGTAGTAGCAAACATGCAGTCTTATTTTATACTCAAGCCAGGGGGCAGCAGTGTACTGCAAAACTGATCATTCTTATGGCAGCTCAGCAGCATTCATTGTAGGCAGTGATGAAATACTGGAAAATGCCACTTTTTGTAAAATAAAATCATTTTTGAAAATGAGTAACATGAAATCCCAAAGCTAATATATGTCACTGTTTTATGACATTTGATTAGTTCAGCTTAGTTTACTGTTGAGATTGCATAACCTTTTCACTGTCTGATACAAAGTAATAGTTGAAGGGTTCTCAAAGGGTTATTATAATTATCATATTCAAATTCATATGGCTCTGTGTATTAAGGTAAGATGATAACCCTATATGCTGTAAATGAAATATGTAATGTATACCTCTCTCTCTCTCTCTCTGTGTGCATGCGTGTGCGTATACATAAACAATTTATATCAATTATGCCTTCATTTATTCTGCAATGACTTATGACTCAAAAGTTCAGATTTTGTAATTTCCATGTAATAGTGCTCTCAGTAGATCTTCTTGCTGCCTATTAAATATAAAGTGGTCAGTTTGCTCATTTGATCATATAAGGCCTGCCCTCCATGCTGTATATTGGCAACTTCAAAGATGGCACAGCGACTTCATATTAGCGCTCATTTTTAAAAGCATTCATTTGCATTTGTCCTGGCTACGTTACAAACCTGCTCCATAACTTTTGTGTTTACATGTCCCTCTTCATCTGTAGGATTATCTACATCATGTGCTTGCTGATGTCATAGATATACTTTTGCTGTGAAAGATCTTAAGGTGTGGAACTTCTCTGAAATCCCTTTCCATTTTTTTTATATATACCTTAAACTGTTTTCCCTCTCTTAATGGTATTTTGTTTTTCTTTTCAACATGAACTACTGCTGAGCCCATATTTATTACTTTCCATTCAGTTTCATATCTTTTCAGACTAATGAAAAAGTCATGAGGAACTGAAACCTCTAATGACCTGTAGTTGAAGGCAGATTCCCCACAAGTGGTCAAGTCCGTAATTTACAAAATTCTCACCACAGCAGTATCCACTATTAAAGCTTTCTACCTTCTCTGATTGGCTAGGGAGACATCATTCTATCCTGGTTAATGATGATTGATCTCAGTTATTCATGCCTTTGTCACCTTTTGTCTGGATTACAGCAATGCCATATGCCTGGGCACAGTCTTCACTGCTTAGGAAATTCCAACTACTATAAAACACTATCATATGTCCTCAACAACTCTGGCTACCTCAAGTACATCAGACCTGTTCTCCATGTTCTATGGCTTCTTTCCATATAATAATGAGTCAAGCTCAATATCTTAATCCTTAGCCTCAAGGCACTCAATGGCCTGGGTCAAGCATATCTAAGAAATTGCATAAAGCTTCGAGAGGAAGACCAGGTTCAACAAATCCACTTCTTGGTTACAATGGATCTTTCCACCAAATGGGTGAAACTTGTTTGTGCAGGAAACAAAAGATTCCTTGGAAGCTGAACCAAGACTGTGGAACAAACTCTTAGAGGATCATTAGAAACCTCACCACTTTCTGCTCAAAGGGCAAGATGCATTTCTTTGAGCTTGCCTCCTTTAACGCATAGCACGCTGAACATTTAAAACTCAAAGCACCTCAATAACAAACCACTGTACCACAACAAAACACTCCACAGCACACACAGTTTTCCCCTCTGGGGAGACAATGAGAGTGAGAATGGGCAACATGGGGTGGATATTGCTTAACGGAAGGTGCTCAGACCCTATGGGTGATGAGGGCAGTATAAGAACCTGAATAGAATATAATTTCAATTTCAGTCCATCTCTTTCCTTTTATTTTAAAAAACGAGCTCTCTGTGAGCTTTTAAGGGTATTTTAAGAGGGGGGGAAACAGTATATTTTTATTATACTGTGCTTTTTAATTGTGTTGTAGCGCATACAAGCACATCATTGGGAAGGAATATTGCAGTAAAGGTAAATATCAAGATTCTAGTGGCATCTCTTGAATAATTTCACATCTGCAAAAGCTATACTTAAGAGCATATTCCCTTGTTTCCACATACTCATAATAATCTTGAAGAATAATATCTTTAGCGGTGAAACCTATCCTATGTGGTTTCAACACGGAGGCGCATATTTTTTTTGGAAATGAGGAAAATCTACTCAGCTAGTTTATAACATTTTCCAGCATGTTAAGACTGCAGCTGAATATCCTCTCCCAGAATTTATAATCTCAATGAAGCTCTATCTCCCTCTTTATGACTTCATAATGCATCTTGAACCATCCTCACCTAACTGGGGCAGGGCCTGCTACTGGGGATATCTGCAAGAAAAATGTGAAACTTACACTGAAACATAAACAAACCACAATCCTTCAAACTAACCTGCCTGATTAGAATTACCCCCTGCGGAAACAAGGAGCTGAAGGAAAGAGGGGAGAATTTTTGCCATATATACATACCTCCTGGCGTGTCAGCCACTTTTCTACCTCTTTGCTACCTGAGTTTCAAATTTGGTGAAGGATGGGGGGCTAAATTAATGGTTAAAAATTTATGTATACATCAGATAGCTAAGTATGGGATACCCACATCTTTCCTCAGCATGTCTGTGATTTAGATAATGGCATATAGAGTAAGCTTATAAAGTTTGCAGATGATACCAAGCTGGGAGGGGTTGCAAGTGTTTTGGAGGATAGGAGAAATGGTCTGAAGTAAAAAGGATAAAGTTTAATAAGGGCAAATGCAAAGTACTCTACTTAGGAAGGAACAATCAGTTTCACACATACAGAATGGGAAGTGACTATCTAGGAAGGAGTACTGCAGAAAGGAATCTAGGGGTCATAGTGGACCACAAGCTAAATATGAGTCAACAGTGGGAGACTGTTGCAAAAAAAAGCAAACATGATTCTGGGGTGCATTAATAAGTGTGTTGTAGGAAAGACACTAGAAGTAACTCTTCTGCTCTATTTTGAACTGATTAAGCCTCCATTGGACTCCTGTGTCCAGTTCTGTGCACAAAATTTCAAGGAAGATGTTGGGAAATTGGAGAAGAGCAATAAAAATGATTAAAGGTCTAGAAATCATGAGCTTTAAGGGAAGACTTAAAGAACTGGGTTTGTTTAGTTTGGAAAAGAGAAGAGAGAAGGGACATGATAGCAGTTTTCAAGTACCTAAAATGGTGTTACAAGGAGGCAGAAGAAACATTGTTCTCCTTGATCTCTGAGGATAGGACAAGAAGCAGTGGGCTTAAATGGCAGCAAGGAAGGTTTAGGTTGGACATTAGGAAAAACTTCCTAACTGTCAGAGTGGGTAAACACTGAAATAAATTGCCTAGGGAGGGTGTGGAATTTCCATCATTGGAGATATTTAAGAGCAGGTTAAATAAACATCTTTCAGTCTAGATATGCTTAGTCCTGCCATGAGGGCAGGAGACTGGACTTGATGACCTCTTGAGGTCCCTTCTAGTTCTAGTATTCAATGATTCTATGTCAGCCATTCCTGAAGATAACCAGACTTCCCTGGAACAAAAGAATTCATTCAGTTGAAATGCTGTAGAATCTGTTTTATGAGTCAGTTAGGAATATGTGAGAATACAAATTGTAAAATGTTTTCAAAATACCGGATGGCTGTGTCTACATTGGCGCGATCTTGCACAAAAACAGCCGCTTTTGCGCCACAACTTGCTGACTGTCTACACTGGCCATTCTAATGTATGAAATCAGTGCTTCTTGTGCAAGAACTATGATGCTCCCAGTCAGGAATAAGCCCTCTTGCACAACTGTTCTTGCGCAAGAGGCCAGTGTAGACAGGCAACATGAATTTCTTGTGCAAGAAAGCCCTATGGTTAAAATGGCCATCAGAGCTTTCTTGTGCAAGAGAGCATCTAAACTGGCATGGATGCTCTTGCACAAAAGCACATCTCTTGAGCAAAGGCACATGCCAGTGTAGACGCTCTCTTCTGGAAGAGTTTTTGCACAAAAACTCTTCTGCAAAAGAGTTCTTGCGCAAAATCATGCCAGTGTAGACGTAGCTGATGTGTTTAAGATCTGAAAAAGCTGAGAGATTTTATGGATCATGAACAGCTGTGGGGCTATGACTTGTTAATATGGATCCTTTGAAGAAAATGTTAGTGCCTTATTGTTAAGAAAATTAGTGACATCTGTGAGCCCCAATTTTTTTTCCATTGCATCCCCACTTACCAATAATGAAACCTGTCCATGCTGTGCCCTCCCCAGGAACCAGCTGGGAATCATAGCCAGGAGCAGGGCCAGAGCTGCAGCTGAGAGACTTGGCTGGGAGCTGGGCTGAAGCTGCAGATGGGAGTGGAGCCAGGGCCAGGGCTGGAGCCATGGACCAGGAGTGGGACCTAGGGCCATGGCCCAAGTTGAGACTGGGATTGAGGATGGGATAGGAGCGACACTGGGGGCCTGAATGGCACTCCATGCCCATCCGCATTGCAGGCCGGCTTGGGCCCCACCATGCCCCCCTGAACATTCCTCTGTACCCCACTGGGGGGGAGCATGACCCAAAATTTGGGGACCACTGAGCTAGATGATTTGCTCTGGAGGCTTCTTTTTGTATATTTAGATATTTCATTGGCTGCAGACATTTCTTGTCACTTGGCAGCACTGATGGCTTGTTAATGTCCAACGCTATTCTACCCAATTTTTTTTCAGTCTCTAAGCACACCACAGTAAATTAGAGTTTCACAACAGAGCTTCACAATGAAATCCTCTTTGCTCCCTAGTAAATCAGTGTTTCACTGAAAACTTACACAGTCAGCCTCATGGTATTGCAAGTGAATGAGAATCTCACAATAAAGCTATTCCACAAACTTCTGTATATTATACAGTAAATCAATATAATTTTACAACAGAAAAACTCTTCTAAGTACTATATGTTAAATCAATGGATATTCACACTAAGATTCATCTTTAAGCTTTCACATATTACTTGATAAATGACTGAGTTTCAGCAAGCTCCATCAAACGTATTATAGGAATAATAATAATAGCTCCAAGTAAACTTTAGTAGAACCTTGGACTTACAAACACTTTGGGAATGGGGGTTGTTCATAACACTGACCAAAACATTATGGCTGCCTTTTTCAAAAGTTTACAAATGAGCCTTGAGTTAATACAGCTTGGAAACTTTACTATGTAAAAGAAAAATGGTCAGTACTATGCTGTGCAGGTTGAACCTCCCACACATGGGACTCTCTGATCTGGCAGCATCTGTGGTCTGGCAAGGAGCCCCAGAACAGCTCAGGGGCTGGAGAACCCTAGCTGGGCCAGGCAGCATCTGGGAAAGCCCCCCACACGCCTGGAACCCCCAGCATTAACGGGCCAGGAGGTGGCCCGGGAGCCCCAGGGTGAGCAAGGCCAGGCAGCAGGTGGGGAGCTTAGGAACCCTGGTGGCGACAGGGCTGGGATGACTTGGCAGCCTTCATCAGAGAACCCCCAGCTGAAGTGGGGCTGGTGGAGGTGGGGGGCCGGAATCCCCAGCAGCTGGGCTGGGTGGCCAGGTGCCCCGGCTGGGTAACCCCCAGCAGCAGCAGAGCCAGCCACTGGGTGGCCCCAGCCAGGAACCCCAGGAAACACCCTGAGGCAGCAGGACTAGCAGCAGCCAAGCGGTCCATGCTGGGAACCCCTGGAGACCCTGGGACAGCAAGTGAGCAGCAAGGTGGGATGCCATGCTGGGCCACTGTTAGGGGGGGCAGAGGCAGGGCAGGGAGCCACTCCCAGCAGCAGAGCACTGAACTGCCCTGGTCTGGCAAACTCCCTGGTCTGGGACAGCCCAGGTCCCAAGAGTGCTGGACCAGGGAGGTCCAACATGTATTTGCTTTTTTGGGGGGGGGGAGGGTCTGATTTCTGCTGGTACCTAACTGTGTACTTACAGTTCCAAAGGAGGCATGTGCTTGACTAGTCAGTTCATAACTCTAGTGTTCATAACACTGAGGTTCTACTGTGAGAAAAATCTGAGAAAATCTGTCAGCAGCAGATAAAAGTTAAGTAAAATAGCATACTTTGGTTACTGTTTTGGGCAAGTACAAGCATGTGGCCACCTAGTGTCTGTCTAGACAAAGTTGAACCTAAATTGCATTTCCGAAAATGTTGCAAACACCTGCCATTCTAAAAAGTCTCTTAGGCTAATCTCTGAAATGGAAACGGCATAAAATGACCTGTGACAGATCCCTGCCAATATAGAAGAGCATCTATAAAGGCAGACACAGCAGTGATATGCTGCAGTCATCCATCTGCTTAGCCCCAAGTTTAGCAGAATCCTCGTGAAGCTCATGGCAATGCTACTAACTTCACAGCCCTCCACACTGTCTCACTGGGATCCCCTCGCCTCTGAAATGCTGCTTTCATCCTCTTGCTTCTGTGCATCTCTTCAGGAATTACAGTGCTGCCTGACATTTTGATCAGGGCCCAGCCAAATGCACTCAGCCACAATATCAATTAGTCTTTGCTTCCAGTAGTTTATTTTTCTCTTTCATTCACAAAAGGAAGGATTCTGAGATATTTTAAAATCTACAGTCCCACAGATACCTACGATATAATGCTTTTGTGTGTCCCTTTCCCAGAAGTGATGGTTACACAACAGCATGCCCAAGAATTTTGGTGCCAAGGGCAGATCTCTGGTGTTATTCTTCTTGTACCACTCAAACACAAGCACTCATTGTTTTTTAACAGGCCACTCAATAAAATGAATAGAATATAATGCTAGAAAGAACCACTTTGATAATCTATTCTCTGAAATGGAAATGACATAAAATGTGACATTCCTGTATAACATAGGCCACAGGGAAAACACTGGTGTGATCTTCCTTGATGAGCCTTGTAGCATCATTAAAGAGCCTTGGGATGAGAAACTGTGTTAGTCAGTGCTAGGTCTGAACTGAAGCATGCAGGGGACCATTTGTAGAGTTAGTCTGTCATATTGAATGTGCAGTTCTGCGTCACTGTCACCTATTTCATCTGAATCTCTCAGAAAGTACGGTGTGCAGAACAAGACCAGCTTAGGTGGTCTGAGAACTTTCAGGCTGTGCTAGGAACACCCAGTCCTTAAAGCACTATGCAAAGCAAATTGTGGGGGAAGGGCCATCACACACTGCCAGCCTCACATTATGGCTGTTGTTGGAATCCACATGTCCTAGAAGAAGAGATGAAGTCCACCACTATTTTTCTATGACAGAGCGTCTCCTATGCATTACTGGAAGGGTGTTGCTTCTCAGACACCTAAACTTGATATGCTAACATACAATCATACTATGACTACCACTACAGCTGGCAAAGCATGCCCTCATAGACCTGTAATTCGTGGTTAGCTGAACAGTTCCATGGTGTCTTCTTCCAGATATACCATCCTGCCCTCTCATCACTCAAAATCATATTGAACAGCATGCTTCACTGTCAGCAGAGCTCTGGCACTATTGTTTTTGAAAAATATTGACCCACACTTTCAAATGGTATAAGTCAGTATAACTTGGTTGACTTCATAGGGTCCATGATGATTTATTCCAGTTGAGAATATGGCTCTGGATATCTTGGCTTTTAGCATAAGGTTCCCGGTACTTGACAGAAGGGAAAAAGGGTGAAGGACATCAGCTTCCAGTAACAGGATTTTAGGTTACATACAAAAGTATTTTTTTCTTCTCTCAGTAGTCCCAGGAAGAGTCTGTTGGCTCATAACAACACTGGGGTTCCTGAAGATAATTCTGGGTAATACTTACATATTGCTGACTAGGACTAGTTGAACAATTTCAAATGAAACATCTTCTGAATGGAAAATAGGAATTCATTGATATTTTCTATGTGTTGGGTTGTAACATGTCACTGAAATTGTGTGCGTCTCCTCAGTTGCAAAATCATTAAACAGAACCTGGTACCTGTGCTGCCCAACAGAAATGGTTTTCATGTGGGCAGCAGGGATGCTTCTGCCAAGATTTTCGTTATATAGAATGTAATTATGGGCAAATATGGACAGCTGAGGTTCGAGCTCAGATAAAGGTTTGAAGATCAGCTAGTGGCCTAATACGAGCCAACAGGGAAAGGGCCAATGACCTAGTAGAATCCAGCTGTGGGAAGACCCTGGTATGAGAACAATAAGTCAGACAATAAGGTGTGTCTGGGGAGATGGTCATGTTCCAAGTATATACACAGAGATGTGAAGTATACCCTACTTGACATTAAATATACTACTATTAGTGAGGATCCTACAACAAGTTTTCTTCAGATTAAACCCTGCTTTGACCTAGCAGATTATAATATAAAAAGACTGCCCTCTGAGAACATTAGCCGCTCTCAGTAGTTGGAGACAAATACCAGTCATGGTGAATTGGTTGAACTAGGTAAACCATCTAACCCAAGTAAATGTCCCTCATGCATGGGATCCTACTACCCATCTCCCCAGTCTTGATGACATCACAGGGACTGATGACCATGGCACTGATATTCTCACCTGGAAAACTGTTTTTGTATAGGAACATCAGGCTGACCCCACACTTAGTTGTGCTTTTGATCAGCTCTCTGTGGATAATGGAACAACTCAGGAACACCAACTACTGAATCAGTGACCTCATTTCAAACTCCAGCACGAGCAGATCAACCACATCAAGCGAGACAATGAGATGTGAAAAGTAAGGCCTCTGATTTTTGTCTCTGATTCTACTTGGCTCCAACCCACAGCTTCAGTTCCTGGCTCTGACTTCAGCAATAAGCAGTTGACTCTGGTGCTGACTTTCGACTTTATTCCCAACCTAGATGCCTGCTGCACCCACTAGAAATGATTACTGCTTTGAGTACTAGGTCAGGCTGCATACATCATGGTCCATAACAGAAGGCTTTACTGCTCATGCTGCTGTGTATGAAAGCACACTACAGAACTTTTATTGCAGGGTTCACCCCGTGACTTACTGCATGGCAGGCTTGTGCCTTGTGTCACAGTTGAGAATGCCAGATTCAGGATAAACTGCTAAGCAATTGGGAAGGCTCAGCTCAGAATGTTGGGGTTATTCTTCCACTAGATATACCAAGCCAGTAACAAAAGTAAACTTCTGTCTCATCACACTGGTTAACAAGAAGTCATCAGTGCATTCTCCTTAGGAGTCCCAGCACTCATTTCACTATCCAGACACTAGGCTTTATGATGAGTGATTACTGAACACCAATTTAATCAAACAAAGGGTTCTTCTTCACTGATCTGTTGGCTGCCCTGGTCCAGAATGACTCTGAATGAAGGATACTATCTACTGAATCTTCAGTACTACTTTCTGCAGCAACATAAAGCTCCTTAGAGTTTCCAAGCCATCATTACTTAGTTTGGGACATCTGATAGGATCACATTACAAGGAAACAAGGCTGCTGCTTTTTTGGTTCTGACTGCCATAAACTAGTTTTCTTCTTCACATGCATCAATGCATTCACATTTGCACCCTATTTTTCTGAATGCAGTTACAGCAAACAGGTACATAAATCAGACATTTTGATATATGCATTTGGGACTAACTACCAAATTATGTGCACAAATAACTGCAATCATAGTGACTACACACAAAATAGCTCTACAATTGCACGCAGATAACCAGGCACTCACCCCACACTTCAACTTTCTGTACATTTTATGGCCTTATAACTTATTAATCCATCAAAGAACTGATAGAAAAGCAAAAGGCCCATTTTGTAAAGGTTGCTGAATTATGGAAAAATAGTTTAAAGTATAACTTCAAAAGCCTCTTTTGCTGTCTTGAAAAAGGATGACTAATAACTATAGGCATTTGAGCAGAAATGCAAAATTATTCACGTTAGTATATTTAGGAAAGAACCATAAAATACTTTTTTTTTTTACTTCAGCAATGATAAGAGTAGAGATGAGAACATGAAGTAATGGATGATTAAGCAATGTAGTGGTAAGCCTAAAACAATCATAAAGCCTAATTGCCACCTACTAAAGAAGAAAAGAAAAAATTTTTTGCTTTTGTATTCACTTATTTGCCTTTGGTTGATTGGGTCCTTGTCTTGGAAAGAAGAAAAACATTTTCCTACTGTAGTCTTGACTGTAATTCGTTTAAAAATAACCAGGAGGCCAAAGTGCCACTGAAAGTGGGATTTTGTGGTCTACTTTTTTCACATGACCACAATACACAGTATCATATAGTTGCCCTCTAATGGACCCTGAGCTCTCACCAATAACTTAACACCAGCACAAAGAAGTTAAAGATAAGGGTTAACATCCCTAATATTAGGGATGTTCCCAGACCAGAGAGTGCCAGTTGGCAAGTGCAACCTGTAATGCCATATGAAAGAAGAAGACCTTAGGAATGCAATTTTTCGTTTAGGAAAGTGACTTTTTGTATTTGCAGTGTTTGCTATGATACTAATCAAGAGCTTTTCCTCTTAAATAATATTGTCACCATCATCAATTATCCCTGTTACAATTTATTTATGTAAAAGTAACTTTAAAAATCCTCTTTCGATATCATACTTTTTAGTCCTTTCTTCTTCTGGGTGTTGCTCTGCTAAATCTGCATGTAATGTGTGAATACATTTTATCATGATTAAAGATTTTAGATAAATTAATTTCTAGTCATTCCTCATTGTAGTTTAAAGTAGTAGATGTATTATGGCTGGTGACTGAGAGGGATATTACTTTATTTTTTAAAAATTCTTGCATTCATTTGGTACTGTGCAGATGCAAACCTTATGAATTTCACTATAGTCAAGTGAAAAAAAAAGATTAATTGACATTATGGTTGAGAATTTATTCATAGATTTCAAGGCAAGAAGGGACCACTATGCTCATCTAGTCTGACCTTTTGTGTAATTCAGTCCATAGAGCTTCCCCGAAATAATTCCTAGAGCACATCTTTTAGAAAAACATGCAATCTTGATTAAAAAATTGTCAGTCACAGAAAATCCACTATAACCCTTGATAAATTGTTCTAAAGGTTAATTACTCTCATCATTGAGAGTATGCCTTATTTCCTGTCTGTATTTGTCTGTCTTCAGCTTCCAGACATTGATCATGTCATACCTTTCTCTGTTCGGCTCAAGAGCCCACTATTAAATACTAGATTTACCTAGAATTGCTTGTATCCTTAACTCAATTAATTTTTGTTTTTCTTCATTTAAATCATTGCTCAGGGGAGGGGCTGGGAATAAGAACTGCAGTATGCAGGCTGCCCCAGGGAGAGAGGTCTACCTCATCCCTCTCTCACCGCAGCAGCTTGGGGCCAGGTGAGAAGCACCTTTCCCTGGTTGCTTCAGCTCCAGCAGGGACATCTGGGGGAGGGGTGCATGTCCTTCAGCTATGGCAGGTCCAGTTTTATCTGCCCCCCTGTACTCCTCAGCCAGCGTGAGGAATGGAGTGAACTATGCACTTTGCCCTCGCTCTCTGATGAAGGGGAACAGCCAGCAATGTTCGTGTATGAATGGAGGTGGGGGAGCTACAGCCCCCCCTGCACTCCCTAAAGGGCACCTGGAGAATGAAAGACTTAGAACTGGAGCAGTCCTAGATGGGCGGGGGAGTACCCACAGACAGCCCTTTTCACCAGCCTGGTGATTCGCTTGCTCGCTCACAGACAAACGCTTTCAAATATATAGTGGATTTTCCCCCCTAGGTAGGCATTTATAAACTGCAGTAGTCACCATTAGCCCTCTTCTTTGAAACTCTGTTACTCACAGGCTGTGTCTAGACTGGCAAGATTTTGTGCAAAAGCGAGCGCTTTTGCTCAAAAACTTGCCAGCTGTCTATACTGGCCGCTTGAATTTGCGCAAGAGCACTGGCATTCTAATGTAAGAAATCAGTGCGTCTTGCGCAAATACTTTGACGCTCCCGTTCGGGCAAAAGTCCTTTTGCGCAAAAGCTTTTGCGCAAAAGGGCCAGTGTAGACAGCTCAGATTTGTTTTGCACAAAAAAGCCCCGATGGCTAAAATGGCGATTGGGGCTTTCTTGCGCAAAACCGCATCTAGATTGGCCAGGGATGCTTTTGCGCAAAAGCGCTTTTGCGCAAAAGCATCCATGACAATCTAGACGCGCTTTTGCACAAATACTTTTAACGGAAAAACTTTTCCGTTAAAAGTATTTGCACAAAATCATGCCAGTCTAGACGTAGCCACACAGTTTAGAGCACCCACCTCTACTTGGTTGTGGACTCAAGGTATAACCTTCTGCAAGTTCACAGAACCTTTTTCCCAGTCAAAGAGCCTTTACACGGTAACATCCTTAATCCACATGTACTAGCAATCAGCAGAATACACATGCCAGGCATCCAATCCACACCGCTCCAGAGAGGACTAAAGCAGAAGGACTTCTCCAAATGTCCTTTGAAGATGCTGTCAGGATGACTGTGCAGGATATGAGAGCTTCAGAGGGGTAGCTGAGTTAGTCTGTAACTAGAAAAACTTAAAAAACAATGAATAGTCTAGTAGCACCTTAAAGACTAACAAAACATGTAGATGGTACCATGAGCTTTTGTGGGCATAACAAATCATCTGAAGAAGTGGGTTATGCCCAGGAAAGCTCATGATACCATCTACATGTTTTGTTAGTCTTTAAGGTGCTGGTAGACTATTTGTGTTTTTTTAAGTTTTTCAGGATATAAGAGTTCTGGCAACTTTTATCTTGAGCTGTGTCTTGGAGGTAGGCTCTAATGAGCTTCTCTCCTGACCCTCATGAGATAGCTTAAATGAGAATGTTTCTTATTTATGCCTTAACTAATTATCTCATTAATTGTTAGTGTTATGCAAAAATACTAAACAATCATTCTACATAATATACCACGGTACAGGTGTTCACACTCCTAGGAATGGCCTACTCATTTTTTTTTTCAAAATTTGCTGAAACAATGCAAGGTCTTCTTATCTTTATGACTAGTTGGTGGGATACGCTCTTGGGGATAGGAATGCTTAATCAGCAGTGGATTGTGACTCCCAGCTCCTCCTTAATATACTCTCTAATTTCTTAAAGTAAGCCCTAAGTGGTTAAACAATTTCCTTAGCAACAGCAAAACCTTATATTTGTACTCAAGGTTAGTTGTTCATACTCCCTTCCATTCCCGGTGTGTGTGTGTGAAAGACTTTCTGGAACCCTGGGCAAGGTGGTAGGGGGCAGCTCTGTGCTCCCAGAAGGGATGGGACCTTGAGTAGGAGGGGTGGGCTGAGGCAACCAGCCCTCACTGTTACCCAGAGCATGCCATGCAATGATTTGGTGGCAATTCAAAAGGACTTGAGACTCTGGTGGGCCTGTCTATGCCAATGAATCTAGTTTTACTGTATCTATCCCTGGTATTTTCAAGCCAAAACTAAATTTTTCTCACTTTGTAGAGGTTTTTTTTCCAGATTATGGTGGCTGAGCATACAAAATGACTATGGATTGTGCTAATTCCATACACAAGATGGCTGGGGATCATGTCAAGTCCTGACCTTTCATTACACTAGAATTCGAGTTAGTTGGACCTGTTCATTTAAAAAATGTCTAGTTTTTCCACATCCTATAGTGGAATAGATAGAGTGGCTATCCCTGTATGATGAGAAGATTCCATCTTCTTTTTCCCCCCAATACAGAACAGAAATATTTATCAAAAACTTCTGCCTCTTCTGCATTATCATCTAGGTCTACCCTTTTCAATTAGTATTGGAGCAATGCCATTGTCAGGATTCTTTTTGTGCCTAATATAGTTATTTTTGTCCCTTATTGTCCTCTGATTTCTTCTTGTGACCCTTTGCTTCCCTTATCAATTTCATTGTCAGTTTTTAATGTTTTTTTTAAAGATGTAAGAGAAGGAAAAACAATGAATCTTGAACCATTAAACTAAACACACACCATTTAATTTGCTATGTGAATAATGAAATTATAGAAATAAGAGTTGGAAAACCTTTAGATCATCCAATGGGATTGATGCCTAAGAATCATTTCTAGTGTAGTGCACTCTGCAATCAGCTTTCTGTCCTCTTTTGTGTTACCTATTGTGCCTGGAAAAATCTCTTTTGCCTGTGCAAAGAGCACCACCCTTTTTACAGCCCTTCTACAATATCCTAAGTGTTCGCAACACTTTCCTACATTGATTCAGTCAGTAATAGGACCAGACTTTGGTCTCAATTGTTTCCATTCTATACCATTGCAAAACATTTCATTTTAGTGGAGCTACACTACTGTGAATGGGATTGGGTCCAACATCAAAGGATGTATTTACAGCTGTTGTGTTATTTGGAGAATTAGATTTGTCTGTAGGTGCTTAGTATTTAGTATCAGGTACTTTAAATCAAATGTCATTATTAATTACCCCATGTGCCCAAGCGTAATGAGAGGGCAGATTTACTCTTGTGTTTTATGCTGTGGATTTTAGTTGGTAAGCCAATGTTCTGATGAGGGACAGTGCAGGGACATACCTCCTCAGGAGTAGCATTACAGTTAAAAATAAAAGTGCATTAGGCCAAATCTGAACTGTAAACTTTTGCCAGCACAGTTCTATTAGGGCAAAACACGATTTGTGATTTACATAGCTGTGCTAGCAAAAGCCTCTCGTGTAGACGCAGTTATACTGGCCAAACTGCACTTTTGTCGTATCTTATTCATTCAGGGGGAGAAGAACAATGTATGCTGGCAAAAGTGGAGCTTTGGCAGTATAAACTGCATCTGTAATGGAGGAGGGGAGAAGAGTAGGGAATTTCCAGGCACTATTTTGTATAACTATGACATGCCCATTGCTGGCTGCACTTCAGCTTAACTCTTTGCTGAAGCATACACCAGACCTTTGTTTTTCCAGGACTCTGCACAGAATTAAAATCTCAGGACTATTGTATGTAAAACCCTGATGCAAGGATGTTAATAGTTCTCAGTGAACTTCAAAAAGAGAGTGCCATATATTAAATAAAACAAAGATTTAATGCATATAAATATTATAAATAGTGTGGAAGGTAAATTATATTTAGAATGCTACAGAGTACTTTTAAACAAGAACTATTAGGGTACATCTACACAGCAGTGTTATTTTGGAATGACTGACATTATTCCGAAGTAACATAGTCTATGTCTATGCTACAAGCAGTTATTTCAACATAATGTTAAAATAATGTTGAGCTGAAGGACTTCTTACTCCAGCTCCTGTAACCCTCATTTTACGAGGAGTAAGGAAAGTCAGAGGAAGAGTGTTTTTTCTTGGATTTCCTGTTGTGTATACAGCACCAAAAGCCGAAATAAGATATTTCAACTTTAGCTATGCACGAGTAAGGGCACATCTACACAAGAGGTCTAAAGCTGAAATAAGCTATGCAACTTGAGATACATCAATTGCATAGCTTAAGTAGAAATACCGTAATTCAGTGTTTGGTGCTGTCTACACAGCAGGAAGTTGAAGGAAGAGCACTCTTCCTTCAACTTCCCTCACTCTTCATGAAATGAGGGATACCATGAGTCGGAATAAGAAGTCTCCCAGCTCAACATTATTTCGGCATAAAGGCTTGTAGTTTAGAAGCCTTGTGTAGACGTACCCTAAGTATACAGATTTCATCCCCTTTGTTTCAGTTATAAACATTCAAATATAAGGATTCAGCATCACCTACTTTATCACATGCAGCAAAACACATTCTGCCACTCTTTTGACATTTTACTCCCCAGTGATTTGCAGGAGCAAACAGTCACTGAGTTCCCCAAGCTGCAAGGATTGCTAGTACAAGCTGCGTATTCCCTAGTTTGTGGTCTACTTAGGTGTCTCCCTCCAGTTTTTCTTGGGATAGTCCTCAGTTTGGAGCCCATCTCCTGCACATTGCAAGAGGGCGACAGGAAAGAGCGACCTCTTGTAAACCCTAGGAACACCATAGATTTTAAAGGTGCTTTGCAGGTTCCTCAACTATTGAGCTCATAAAATACATCAGACCGGGATCTATCTGTTTCATCACAAGTACAGAGGAACTTTGACTCCTTTGTACTTTTCAAAGTCAGCAGGAGCCCAGCCCTCAACTTGTACCAGCCTCAATGAAGAAAACAAGGAGCCCAATTTGGCACTTTAAATTGATTTCAGTTTTTACTCGTTATTTGTATTGCTGTATCACCTAAGGGTCCTCATTATGGTTCAGGACCCCATTATGCTTGACCACGTCAAATGGTGTTTGGCTCTCTTTAGGAAAGATCCACACCAACAGGTAGGAATACCTGTCCCCACTGGGATATCTTCACTGGAATTTGGCATCCCTACCCCCTGCTGAGCAAAAGAGGTTCAGTTTAGGGTGACACTCTCAATCAGGGGCTGCTAAGCACAGATCTGTGGCTCTTTGCTCCACCACTCTGCACACCTACGCATGCCCAGGCAAACAGTCTGATCCTGAAGTCTTTTTCCCCAGTGTATCACTAGATGTCAGGGAGAGCTAATTCAGTCCCTGCTTACATAAGCACTCCATGGCATGGGCCTGGATATATAAATGACCATCTAAATCTCCAGGAGCAAGTGATTGAGAGCTATGCTCTTCTGGTACAATGGAACTCTCAACAATTAAAGTAAATTTTGCCTGTGCGGGAGATGGAACTTTCCCTGGGGGCGGTTCTACAAGCTGCAGAATGAACTCCCCATGGAACTAAGGGGCATCACCACTTTCCACACCAAGTGTAAGCCACAGTTCTTTGACCTTGCCTGCTCTAACAAACAAGCTTACAGCAACATGGTATATATATATATTAAAAAAACAACCCCTGACCAAACCCTACCAAAACAAGAGTCTCCCTTGCATGTACTTCTCTGCTTTGGGAGAAGATGAGAGAACAAATGTGATACATATGTGGTCACGTTGCTTAATGCACTACTGGCAGGTATTCAGACAGCGATGAGAGTAGTAGAAGAAGCTACCTGGAACAGAACTGGAAATTTGTATTGCTTCTTCCTATTTTTAAAAATTTTTTATAAAACTATTTCAGCTACATATTGAAAGCATTTAACTTCTTTGTGAGTTTACAAGAATAATTTTTCATAAGGAAAACATTATTTTTTATCAGATATACATTTTAGCCCCTCCACTCCATTCAGGTAGCTGATAGAGTGCAAGGTGTTTAGCTGCAGTGTTTTAGCATATCTAATACACTTCTAATCAGTGCTTATCCATTATACACAGAACTTCGTGAAGTCAGCAAAAAGATTCAGCATTTGAGAATTATTGAGAGCTCTCACTTTCTTTTTTTCCTAATCAAGAAGAAATAATCTGAAGCATTCTTTTCCCATTTTCAAAGAGTCCTGAGGGTGTAGTCACGACAGCCAAGCTAGTTACAATTCAATTAAATGGCAATATATGTAGAATAAATTACTGACATGCACATACATTTAGAGTTTTCAAATTACCCAAAAATCTCACCAAAGGACAAAAAACCCTTATGAATTTTGCAAGTGTTCATCAAAGAAAGTTAAAATGTTTCTGGCTTGATAACCGTTCCCACATTGTACATTTCTTGAAAGGACTGTGAAGTCATTGAATTGCAAAGCTCCGATATAACCTTTTGTTTTCATGCTGACTTAAAATATTAGTTAATTCTCTCCTAAAGTCTGTATGCACATTTATTTTTTATTATAGAGTTTGTCTACATTAATATTTAGTTTGCAACAAGCTTGAGTCTAAGCTATCTCACACTAACCTGCTGTGTGTGGGACTCTGCTGGCATGCACTCACAGTTCCATTGGGTATGTCTAAACAGCAGGGCTAAAGTCAGAATAAGCTAAGCAACTTCAGCAACGTCATTTGCGTAGTTTAGGTCAAAATAGCTTAACTCGGCCTTTGGGGCTGTCTACACATCAGGAAGTTGAAGGAAGAACACTCTTCCTTCAACTTCCCTTACTCCTTGTGAAATGAGGGTTACCAGGAGTTGGAGTAAGAAGACCTCCTGCTCAACATTATTTCAAAATAAAGGCTTGTAGTGTAGATGCGCACTATGTTATTTCAGAATATCATCAGTTATTCCGAAATAATGTTGCTGTGTAGACATACCCTGTGCGTGCTTTAATTTACTCCTATATCAAAAGGTGTAGATGAAATCTTACTAAAGAATAGTTAGCAGGGAGCAGCTGGGTCCATATACAGACAGTGCACAACAGACTGTTGTGGGGTAAACTTACACTCCAGCTTCCTGCCGACTAATTGTTCATATAGGCAAACCTTTAAAAATGGTTTTAGCAAACAATATCTAATTGCATTTGCAAAGTTTAAAATCACACCATTCACTAACATTAACTATCTAGCCCCCCTTCACCAAATACAGTTAAGAGTGAAGAAAAGGTAGAGCTCATATTTCCTTTTTCTCAGAAAAAAGCATGAACAAATAGATGATGTACAGCTATGGCACTATTACCTGCTCTGACACTGACTTGGTAGTAACCTTCAGCAAGTTCTGGATTTGATGCAGGAGCCATGAAGTGAAATTCTATGGTTTGCATTAAACAGATCTTTTCTAACCTTAAAATGGATGAATCTGTGGCCAAATCTGCACTGGAACTTCTCCTCATATGACAATGTTGGCTAGGGATGCACTTTTCTGTGACATTTCTTCACCAGAAAAAAGTCTAGATGCAGTTATATCAGCAAAAAAGGGATTCGTTCCAGACACTCATTAGGGGTACGTCTAGACTGTGGTGCTATTTCGGGAGGCATCCTGAAATAGCTATTCCACGTCTTTTGAACGAACTGGTTATTTCAAAATAGTTTTTGAAATAACGGGATCGCTATTCCAACGTCCCTGTAGCCCTCAGTCTACAAGGAGTAAGAGACGTTTCAGAATAGCGGTTTATTTCAAAATTTGGCACTGTGTAGACAGTGCCAAATTTTAAAATAAGCTATTTTGAAAATAGATCAAAATAAGATATGCAATATGCATAGCTAAATTGCATATCTTATTTTGACCTATGGGTACAGTGTAGATGCACCCTAGGAGTGCTATGAGGGGACCCAAGTCTTGGCTGCTCTGAATTCCTGAGGCCTTTTACAATGTTTCCTCTAATCTTTTCCACCCAGGTGCAGAATGAATTTTTGATGTGCACCAAGGCATGTGTGAATGTCCACCAGCAATAAAAACAAGAAAAAACCCAGCTGTGGGCATTCTGCTAGTCAGCTTGGCAGCATTTGAATCTCTTCTGAGCAGCTGCACAAGCACACAGTTTATAGGGAATGCTGAACTGTTTCAAGGTTACAGACACTGCTCCAATAGACCTGCTGTCTGGCACCCATCTTGAAAGCTGCCTACCCCCTTTAGGTGATCCTTGAAACTCCCTTGTACTTAAACTCAGCGTCTCCGTGAACTTCAACATGCTGGGTTACTTTTGCATATAGATTGGAGGAAAGTGATCCCTGATCAGATCAGTTTCTGTCCTTTTAAAACCTTCAGCCCACGTGTCAAGTTCTGCCCCCCTGCCCCGACCAGTTTCCCCACATGAGCACAAACTCTAGCAGTTGTCTTTTTAACTAAGGTGACATTCTCACCCTCATCCTCCAGCTAACCCAGTACTTTTGGGTGGGGAAGCAGTCTTTTTCCTAGAATGACTAGATGACACTCCCTTTCACCTAACCTCACACTGTTACCTAACCTAACACTGAGGCTACGTCTACACTACGAGCCTCTTGCGAAAGAGCAAATGCAAATGGAGCACTCATTTGCATATGTCGTGCTCTCATTTGCATGTCCTCTTCCTTTCCCTTTTGCACAAGAGATTTTTGTGCAAAAAAATTGTTGTGTAGATGGCGCCTTTTTGGGCAAAAACCCCCTTTTGCGTAAGAGCCGTTCTTCCTCAAAAAATGAGGAAGAATCGCTCTTGTGGAAGAGCAAATGCAAATAGGGTGCTCATTTGCATATGTCGCACTCTCATTTGCATTCCTTTCCCTTTTTCACAAGAGGCTTTTTTGCGCAAAAACCTCCTTTTGCACAAAAAAGCCTCTTGTGAAAAAAGGGAAAGGAAATGCAAATAAGAGTGCGACATGTGCAAATGAGCACTCTATTTGCATTTGCTTTTCCACGAGAGGCTTGTATTGTAAACGTAGCCTGTGTTAGGAAGTGTATTTGGCTATGTGTGTGTAAAGTGATGTCAAATGTGCTCTTCAAACAGCTTTTTACATATGACACAGCCATCATGTCTTCTTGCTAATTTTCTTGCCAGATTACTCAGAAATATATGGTACATGCATTTCCTTTGCATTTCTTTTGCAGGTATAATTATATTTCCTAACTACATTTTGCACACCTCCAGCCAGTTGTTCAGTACTTTAGGCGTCAGTGGTTGCTTTTCTTCTAGAAACAGCAAGAAGCTAAGCACTCAGATTAAAAATCTATTCTGTTCACTTCTCCCCAGCTCCTCTGGCAATGTCATCCAGTGCACATATAACAAAAGCTCAGTGCCTTGCTGGTTTACCAGAGTAATGAGCTTGTCATATTTAATATGTCTATGCTTAGGTAAGTCTGGTAAAAATACATTGCTGGGTCCATTGAAGATAGAGACTATGAATGCTGAGTTCACATGCAGAGAATGCTGCTGGGAGAGCTTTTACCTGATTTCCTGAGAAGTAGTCATGAGCTGGAAAGTGTTCAGATCCAGATATCAACACTCAAAGCTCAGGGTATTTGGATTGGGGCTCAACTTTAGGGCCATCTCTAGTGATTACCACAAATCAACCCCCCTCCCCCAATAATTCAGTTTTACTCTTGCATGAGAAAGGAATATGTCCCTATGTACTAACAGTTTGTAGAAAAGAGAAGATGGAAGAGGAAAAATAGAAAACATGTTCACTACATATCGTAATGACCAATAACTCTGCCTCATCATATACATTGTTATTGTTGATGAGTTTATATATAATATTTGAATTCATTTGTTTCTATATAATGTAACAATGAAAAGAAATTTGAGGGTTTTTGTGTGCAAGCTTGCTCATCAAAATCAGATTTGGTTCTATTATCACAAATTTGTATTGGAGAAGCATGTGGAACAAATCAAAACTGAGGCTTCATCGTATAAGAATCAATCTGCTGGGAAGACAGGGAAAAACATTTAGGCATCAATACAACAAGCCCATCAGATACAAAGGACAATAAAAGCTCAGACAGGTACTGACGTCAATGCTCATTATTATATCAGGAGTCTTATGATCCTGAGTGTTTTTCCTTATAGCCTGAAATCTTGGAGTCATATGATTATGCAACAATCTCAGTTTTCATATTGTAAAAAACATGATTGGCACCCGAATTTATAAAGAAAAAGGTTGAAAACATGAACCTTAAAAGCACAAAAATCAAAAGGCAAACAATATGAAACACAAATGTATTATTTTTAATAATATAATGTGATTTTTTTAAAAGCTGGTCTCATTATTTTGGGGGCCATGACTCATGACATTTGTCTGCTTGGAGCTGGGCAATAATGTGTTAGTAGCAGCATGTAAGAATAACAGTCTTTGCCCCTTTAAGTTATTCTGATGCATGATTGTGCAATGCTGACTAATATGTGTGTCTACACAAAATACCTGTTTGTTTATTGATTTGATTTTAAACTAGTGTTTAAACAGAACTGTAAGTGGAATTTCTCTGGTTTGAGCAATATAGCTGCTGCCTGGGCGTGAAAGCTCTTCTACCTTTCTAGGAGGAAGAGGAACCAATGGGGTTAACTGGCATATAAGGTCAGTGGGAAAGGAAATTGGAGGGGTTCCTGTACTTAACTGTATAAAGTGCCACAGCCAGTGAATGGAGGTCTGAACTGACATTTGAAACAATTTTTCAGTGATCTGCTTTTTGTATATTTTTAAACTATTTTTTAAATACTGAATTATTTTATTTGTATATATGCTAACAATATGTGCCAATATCTAATACAGTGGAACAGATAATATGATGCAGTGCCTGAGCAGTCTGGTAAAAATAGCAAAAACCCATGCTTATGATCACGTGATACAAATATTAATTATATATTGAGCACTATCACTGCTGGCATTGAGCAACAGAATCAAACCCCAAGCACTACATTGTCAGTTGTGGGTTCATTTTGATTCCTTTACACACACACAGTTGTAACTACATACACAGCAGGAAAAGAGGAGAATTTAGTTCTGAATCATATTATAAACCAGCTATTCAATGGAAAGAGCAGTATATTACTTTTCAGCCACTAGATAGAGCTAGGGGACTTTATGTATCATGGTACACCTTCTGGCATGACCTGTTTGCTTCTCTTATCACAGTTATAGTGAGAGACCTGATGCTCCTTTTGTGCTAACATGGGGGTTTGAACATACAAGCTTTCATAGGGGTCATGTAGGTCCCCTGTGTTTAGAAATAACTGGCTGAAAATTCATGCTCCTTATGTATTTGATCTTATGTTAAAAAGAAATAAAAGGTATTTCTTTGCCTTAAGGTATTATGTTTTTCCCTGCCTTTACCCTCCCACCCAGAATATGATCATAGAGCTTTTCATTACAAATATTTTCCTAAGCAACTTTCTCCAGTGTTAATATTTGCATTTCAACATTCAGAATCATAACATGTTTTTATACTTTACCATTCAGAAAACTGGAGAGAGATGAAACATAACTTTAAAAAATATATCATATTTTGTACATTTTGTAGTTTGTAAGTTAGGCTTAATTATTTTTTCAGTTATCTATTTCACAAAAATGTGAAATTGACCATTTTCCACTAAAATTAAGATTTCATGGTAAAATATGAAATTCAAACTCAGATTTTGTTTGTTTTTATTTTAGGGTTGGTGGGGGAGATTTATTTGTTTTTTTATTCCTTTGTAGAAAAGACCTATACAATTAAATAGAGATGAAACTAATAGCCTTGCACAGAAATTACTGAATAATTACAGCCTTTCCAACTGCTAGACAGGGCTAGGAAACATTTTTTCCCCAAGCTATTTAATTAAGTCTTGTGAAGGGCTATATTTCTCAATTAAATTACCTAATGGTTCAAAAACCCTATATTAAGAAGTTATAATCCGCTATGTTCTATAGGGCTGTCCCAGGAAGTTACTGCACATGCACAGGGAATAGCCTGAGAGATGTGATTAAGTAATCCATCTCTCTTAGCCAGGAGGCAGATGGAGGTGGAACTTTGTCTGGAGCCACGTGGCTTCTTTGAATCTCTCCGACTGAGCGTATACGCAAGGCCATGTGAGCAGGTAAGGAGAGAGAGCCCAGAAAAAGAGCGGGGTCGGGGGGGGGGCGGAGAGGAAGGACATCTTTCCCAATGAAAGAATGCTTGGGCAAGAGGGAGGGCTCCATTTCTCCTACATTCCCACGTGTGCTTTTTGTTTGGTCTGATGTACTCAGTGGTCTAGTCCGCAAGGTCAGCTATTTATCCTAGGCATGTCTACACTGAGGAGTTATTTTGAAATAATTCCCCTTATTTTGAAATAACAAGGCAGGCGTCCACACTACCAAGCCTGTTATTTCGAAATAATAACTCCTGTTTGTGAAGGCATACGTCTAGACAGCAGTGCTATTTTGAGATACCTTTGGTATCCCGAAATAGCATTTTCCATGTGTTAACAGCACACCCGTTATTTCAAAATGCAATCAAAATAACAGGCTTGATAGTCCAATGTCCCAGTAAACCTCGTTCCACGAGGATTAAGGGACTTGTTGGAATAGCAGTCTATTTCAAAATTTGGAGCTGTGTAGACAGTGCCAAATTTCAAAATAAGCTATTTTGAAATGCACTCAAAATAAGCTATGCAATTTGCATAGCTCAAAGTCACATAGCTTATTTCAAGCTACGGGTACAGTGTAGATACACCCAAGAGGAATAAGCTTATTTCAAAATAGTTATTTCGGGAGTTATTATTTTGAAATAACCTGGTAGTGTAGACATAGCCCTACATGCCTGTGGGGACTAAACCATTTGGAAATGTGTGCGTGTGTGTGCGCGCGCGTGCGCACGCGGGGCAGGGAGAAAGCCCCAGCATTCTCATCTCCCCCGAGCTCTCTCCTCCCCAATAGTACTGTTAATAAATAGAAGTACTGTTCAATGCATGGACACATTTGAGATTTTTCCTTGCCCTGATTTCTGCATTGGGTAGCTGTAGCATTTAGGGGAGATGCTTCTGTAGATAAGACTGTCTGATTATAATTACAGATAATGGAGTGTAAAGTGTTGAAGATGACAAAAACAGATTCCACATCAGGACCTGGCAAACTTTTTGGCCTGAGGGTCACATCAAAGTATGGGCATTGTATGGAGAGCCATGAGTGCTCATGGAATTGGGGTTAAGATGTGGAAAGGGGTGAGGGTTCTAGCTGGGGGTGCAGGTTCTGGGATGGGGCTAGAAATGAGAAATTCAGTGTGTAGGAGGGGGTTTGGGGCTGGGGAAAGTGGTTGGAGCATGAGGGAGAGCTCTGGCTGGGGGTGCAGACTCTGGACCAGAGCTGGGGATGAGGAGCATGGGATGCAGGAGGGGGACTCTAGTCTGGGACTGAGGGGTTTAACGTGTGGGAGGGGACTAGGGATGGGGCAGGGAGTTGGAGTGTGGGGGACTGAGGGTTCTGGCTGGGGGTGTGGGCTCTGGGATGGGGCTGTGGATGAGGGGCTTGGGTGCATGTAGGGGTCAGTTGTGGAAGAACTCTGTACATGCGAAGTATAGGTGTGGTGAGGCCTGTATTCTCCCCCCTTTCCCATTCCCCCCCCCTTCCCCACTACTGATGAGGCAGAAGCAAGCCTCTAGGATCATACGCCATTGTAGCAAGAATGAATTGTAGATAAGGGCGGGAACAGAACAATCTTGTTTACCTAAATGTACTGATCATGTAAACAAAAAGTCAAAGGACAAGCAGTACAGCTGAGCCATACTGCAACAAGCAATGAGTACTTTGTTTGTGGCAGTTTGGAGATTTCCGGTGGGGGTTAGAGACACAGTATTTAAGGCTGCACCAGAGCACAGCAATTTGGACCTCACCGATGGGCTTTGGGTACTGGCGCCTCAGAAGCTGAGACAGTCTCCCACTTCATCCACAGCTGAAACGGGTTCCCTGGCTAGCCAAAGGGATGTAAGAAATGCCACTTTTCCTATCATGTTGTTCTTTTAGTTAAGGGGCACAGCTGATAGCTGTCAGGAAATAAACTGCTTGTGTTTGACAGATACCTGTGTAGCGTTTTTTGTACTTTGAGAACCCAGTGTCGGACCTGAGACTCACTCTTGCCGGCAACAGTGCAGGAGAGGACTCTGTGATGGGACAGAGGGGTTCAGAGTGTGGGAGGGGGCTCAGGCCTAGGACAGGGGGTTGGGTTGTGAGAGGGGTGGGGGCTCATGGGACCATGCCACTGCTTCTGGGAGCTGCTTGAGGAAGCTACACATACTGCCTCAAACAGCTCCCAAAAGCAGTGGCATGGCCCCATTCAGGCTGGCTCCTATGCGGAGGCGTAGCCAGGCAGCTCTGTGCACTGCCCCCTATGTGCAGGCACCACCCCTGCAGCTCCTGTTGACCATAGTTCCCAGCCAGAACTTCAGGGGTGATGCTTGGGGATGGAGACAGCACATGGAGCCCTCTGGCTGCCCCCATCCACAGGAACTGGATAGAAGGGGGACAGGCCACTGCTGCTGGAAACCACATAGAGCAGGGCAAGTCCCAGACCCACCTCCCCAGCGGGAGCTCAAGAGCTGGATTAAAATGGCTGGAGGGTCAGATGCAGCCCACCTCTGTTCTCGATATTTCTTCTTGTTGCAATTTCTCTGCATGAAAAAGGAACATCTTGTGTTTCTGATGGTATGCTCTGCACTATGTTCACTGTTTCAAGAGATCCTAAAAGAAAAGCTCTATGTGGTTGCCATCCAGAAGTTTAGTCAGAGATTGACAAGAAGAGAAAGCAGCTGCCTACCTGAACAGTTGGATGTTGCATATTCTGTCTGATAATTTGCGCTTCTTAAATCTGAGCAGCCACGAAGCTGAAGTATAAAGACAGGACAAAATGTCTGTCTAGGCATAAATCATGATTAGTCAGATCAATGCCTCTTCAACTTAAATAACTGTAAGAATCAAGCTAATGAAATCTGCAGTAAAGTTATGTGCCAGGATCCAATGCTCCCATTGAAATGAATGTGAAACTTGTCACTGACACCCAAGTAGCAGAATCAAGACACATGCTTACATATCTTCTTATAAATATTTCTGAAAGTTTGTTGGTTTGTTTGTCCCGAAAGATCTCCAAAACGGTAAGAGCTAGAAACACCAAATTTTGCACGGATACTACTGATTTCCTAACTTAAATAACTGGATTGGTTATATCTCAAAATCAGTTCCCCCAGAGCCCCAATTGGGCCCACTGATAATTAGCTTTTAGTAGCACCTGATCATAGGCATTTGCTGGACTTTTCTGTTAAGCGTGTCACATAAACTGCAACTACGAGATCCTAGAGGATAAAGCATGTGGGAACCTGCAGCACCATCAAGGGAAAGCCCATGGGGGAGAGGCTGCAGTGGGACAGAGAATCAGCAACCTCCCCTATACCAGGGCACCAGCAGGTCTCCAGGACAGACTGGATGCTGGCTGATGCTGGCTGGGGTCTAGCCTTGCTAATTGTGGCTGGGAGAAGCCTCCAACTATCACAGCCTCTCAACATCTTCACGCAGCTGGGCTCCGACTGAACCCCTTCTGGAAATTAAAGTTGCTTCCCTCCCTTCTCACCCAAATGAGCCATACCACCACTCGCCCTCCTTTGGGCTGCATATGTTCTCCTGGCAGGACTGTGCATTATCAGCAAGTGCCACGGGCATTATGCACTTTGCAGGATTCAGCTCACAGTACAAAGAGGAGGTGGGTAGGAGGACAAGGTTTTGAGCACTGTAGAGCCTGAAGAGGACACGGTACACCCAGAACAGCCTATTCTCATTAGAACAGGTACGTTCAAGTGCTGCATGTTCTGATCATCTAGATATCACTAATTGCACTTGGTCTGAAGGTCTTTCACTTTATCTGATCAATGCAACCAGTCCAGGTGCTGTGAGGAAGTCTATTCAGGTTGCCCCATGGAGTGTGCACTGAAGGCACTCGGGGAGTGGCTACTTGGAGAGCAGTGATTTCCTGCTCCTGCAGAGTCCAGGAGACATCTCCCCCCATTTCTCAGGGCTTCTGGCAAGGAGGCTGCAGGCATTGGTTTGCATAGCGTCTTTAAGGGAAGATGGACCTTCCTGATTTGGGGGGATTGAGAAAAGAGACCCTATGGGATTTGTCATTTTGTAAGCACATCACTAGCTATGTTAATTTCTTAAAGTAATATATAAGAGAAAAGTATTTCCAATAAAATATGCTATGTTAACGTAATTGACGTAGTTTATTCATCACACCTTTTACTATATTTTCCCTGGGCGACGCTGTGTATTTCTGCTCGTAAATAATAAACTGAATTGATAGTTATTGTTATTTTAGAACTATGACTTGTTTACTAAGAAAAGACAGAACTATGTAGCACTTTAAAGACTAACAAGATGATGAGCTTATTATTAGGTGATGAGCTTTCGTGGGCCAGACCCACTTCCTCAGATCAATATGTGGAAGAAAATCGGCACAACCATATATACCAAAGTGATACAATCAAAAAAATGAACGCATGTGAAATTGACAAATCAAATTTTAGAACAGAGTGGGGGTAAGGGGGGAAGGTTAGTTTCTGTGAGGTAATGACATAGGGGTGATAACAGGGGAAGTTTCTGTGAGGTAATGACATTAGGGGTGATAATTGGGGAAGCTATCTTTGTAATGGGTGAGATAATTAGAGTCTTTGTTTAAACCCATACATAAAGTATCAAATTTAAGCATGAATGACAATTCTGAAGCTTCTCGTTGAATTCTGGAGTTAAAGTCTCTTTGAAGCAATATGCATGTTTTAAGGTCATTGAAGGAGTGACCAGTCTGGCTGAAATGGCAAGCAACAGCTTTCTCTCTGTGAGAGTCTTATGTCTGTTTTGTGTGCATTGATTCTTTGGTGAAGTGTCTGAGACGTTTGTCCAATGTACATAGCAGACGGACACTTTAGGCACATGATGGCATAAATTATATTTCTGGATGAAAAGGAATATGTGTTCTTGATCTTGTAACTGGCATGGTTAGGTCCAACAATGGTGTCAGCAGAGTAAATATGTGGACAAAGCTGGCACAGGGGTTTGTTGCAAGGGAAAGTTCCAGGTTGGTATTAGTGTGATATGTCCTGTGGTTGTTGGTAAGAATCATCCTGAGGTTAGATGGTTGTCTATAGGAGACTATGGATCTGTCTCCCAGAGCCTCTCGGAGTGTAGTATCCTGTTCCAGTATAGGCTGTAGTTTATTGATAATGCGGTGGACGGGTTTAAGTTGGGGGCTATAGGTGATGACAAGTGGTGTTCTATTGTTGGTTTTCCTGGGTCTGTCTTGAAGTAGATGGTTTCTGGGTATTCGTCTGGCTCTTTCAATTTGTTTTTTTATTTCTCCGGTTGGGTAATTGAGGTTTAAAAATGCTTGGTAGAGATCCTGAAGTTTCTGGTCTCTGTCAGTGGGCTTAGAGCAGATGCGATTGTATCTAAGGGCTTGGCTACAGACTTCAGAAGCTTCAGAATTGTCATTCATGCTTAAATTTGACACTTTATGTATGGGTTTAAACAAAGACTCTAATTATCTCACCCATTACAAAGATAGCTTCCCCAATTATCACCCCTAATGTCATTACCTCACAGAAACTTCCCCTGTTATCACCCCTATGTCATTACCTCACAGAAACTAACCTTCCCCCCTTACCCCACTCTGTTCTAAAATTTGATTTGTCAATTTCACATGCGTTCATTTTTTTGATTGTATCACTTTGGTATATATGGTTGTGCCGATTTTCTTCCACATATTGATCTGAGGAAGTGGGTCTGGCCCACGAAAGCTCATCACCTAATAAACCATCTTGTTAGTCTTTAAAGTGCTACATGGTTCTGTCTTTTGTTTCAGCTACACCAGACTAACACGGCTGCATCTCTATCACTTGTTTACTAAGGATATTGTGTGTATCCTATGTAGCAGACCCAGTCCTGCAGAACTGTACTCACATGAGTAATCATTATTCACAGGAGACCATACTGATAGTGACTTTGTTGGGACTACTTCCCTGTAAAAGATTTCCAGGATCTGGTTCTTAACTGTTTAAAAACTGAAATTGGCATTAAAATATCCCCACACTCCTTAAAAGGTGAACCTTCTAGCAATTAAACATTTGTTAATTGATGCGATCGTCATAGGCTCTGAAAATGAATTGTAGACTGCTGTTGTGTAGCTCCAGGCACACTGCATGTAGCTGTGAAGAGCTGTCATGCAACGTGACATGCTGTGTAAGCAAAACTGCACAGTGCTGTGTATCTCAATTGCTAACCTTTGTCATATGCATATAGCATGGTGAGTCAGTATTGCTTCCTGAGAAAAAAAGAGAATTTGAAATAATGATCAGAGTAATTCATTATTCCCAAAGGGGAAGAATACTGATCTTTTGAAAAACTTGATTTTCAAATAGAGTGTAACAGCCTACAGTACTGAATGTTGCTAAGAGCCAATTTATATGCATCCAAATCAGGTGGCCTCCAATAATATTTCATCCATCTCCTCATTGCAGACCAAGTTGTTGCCACCAAGACTACTGACAGATTCACTCTCCTATTCATTGCCTCACACAAAGTTACTCCTTTAAGCGAATGAGTCCCAGTTCCCTATTTGTTCATAACATTTTTAGCCAGCCTCATCATAGACTTAATCTGGGACTCAATGTTATATATAACCTGGCAAACTGCAGTGATCCCACACTGTGTTGATCCTTTTATCTTCTTACTTAAATGTTTCCAGACATTTAGCAATTCACAAAAAAATACTCTGTTCAGTCCTTGTTATTAAATATAATAAGAGTTGTAGGAGGAGATGACTTTGGTCCAGTGTTGTGGTATTGATTTATACCATGTGTAAATTTGGCCCTCATTTCTTCAATTCAGTAAAAGCTCAAATTTTGCAAAATTGCCCTTCAGACAAGGGTCAGATAGCAGATTTAAATAAGCATCAAACCTGTTGTGTCCAGGTTGGAGTCAGTAGACCCACTGACTCCAATAGACCCACTTACTCATTATCTTAAAACAGTAAGGGTATGTCTGTACAGCAATTTTGAAATAACTTAGTCTGCATCTACACAGCAGTCAGTTATTTTGAAATAATGTCGAAATGCTGTCAAGCTGGAGAACTTCTTTCTCCAACTCCTGTAACCCTCATTCTAAGAGGAGTAAGGGAAGTTGGAGGAAGAGTGCTCTATTTTGAAATAAGTGCTGTGTAGACGCTCCCAATTTCAATTTCAAAAAAAGCTACACAATTGACATAACTCAAAATAAGCTATGCAAATTGAGCTAAGCCCTGCTGTGTAGATGTACCCTTAGAAAATATTGGTTCAAAACTCAGCATATTGGGTTATCCTTGAATACCGATTGAGACTTCAAATCCTAATCCCAGTTGATTTAGATGATAGCCTTGTTCAAACTGGTCGTTTGTGCAAATGAACCTGTAAGAGGCTGAAGTCTATCAACTTCACTGATGTCAGTGGGAACTGAGGACACCTGGTAGGAGTAGGCTCTCTCTTACCCTCTCACCCCATCTATAAAGCAAAGATAAATAATATTTTTTACCTGCTTTGCAGGGGTGTTATATGGGTAATGCTTGTAAAGGAATGGTGATGTGAAGCACCATGGAAAAATTCCATCATTCTTATTTTGGTTCTGGCCAGCTCTATCAAACACGAGCCCACTTCTATTTCCAAGTCTGGAATCATAGGGTATGTCTACACTAGCTCGTTAATTCGAGCTAGGTAGGGAAATCAGGCAACCGGAGTTGCAAATGAAGCCCGGGATTTAAATATCCCGGGTTTTATTTGCATGTTCCCGTCCGGCCACCATTTTTAAATCCCCCTTAGTTCGAACGAACTGCCCGCGGCTACATGTGGCAGTTTAAAGTTAATCCGAACTAAGTCCTTAGTTCCCTAAGGGGGATTTAAAAATGGTGGCCGGATGGGAACATGCAAATAAAGCCCAGGATATTTAAATCCCGGGCTTCATTTGCAACTCCGGTTGCCTGATTTGCGTACCTAGCTCGAATTAACGAGCTAGTGTAGACATACCTGGAGAGGTCTTCTTGTCCAGGCCCCTGCATTCATGGCAGGACTAAGTATTATCCAATTCTAGACCATCCCTGACAGGTGTTTGTCCAATCCTCTTCTCAGTGGTGCAAGTAAAATCCACTTCTTACTAGCTATGGTGGGCATGTGACCTCCCACGTGATTCCTCCCCAGGCCACCCCCTGCCCAGGGTGCCCATAGTTTCACTTTCCCCTCCCTATGATCCAACTCACTTTATTGGGGGGGGGGTGGAAAGAAGTTGTCCTCCTCTGCGGTGCAAGCAACTTCAGGAAAAGAGCAGAACATGGGGCTATTGTACAATCCGCAGCCCCACACCTGTAACTCTTCTGGTGTAACTGCTGTACCATCTCCTCCTCTTCTATTCAGCCACACCAGCATTCAACTCCTTTCCCGGCTGCGGTTCAAGAGAGAGCCATGCGCTCCAGGACACTCCCGGGAACCTCAACAAGGAAAGGAGCAGAACTCTGAATCTGCCCTTCCATGGAACTACATCTACATCTGTATTCAACAGGATAGGGCTGGCAAAAGGGGGGGAGGGGAAAGGCAGGGCTGGGAGTTCTGCTCCTTTCCCTGCTGGGAGGGGCAGTGTGGAAAGGAGCATGCCGGCAGCTCTTCCAGCTGCTGTGCTGTTCCCAACCTGCCCTCCCCCACCAGTCTAGTCCTGCTGTACACAGAGATGCAGGTCTGTGAAAACTAGGGTGTGGGGCTGTACAATCATGCCAGAGAGGAAGCGTGGGGCAGTTGTCCCCTCCTGCGTTCCAGTATGCTGTACTGGCTAAAAATAAATTGCTGACATGGTGTACCAGCCTACTTGCACTGCTGTCTGCTCATAAAAATATTCACAATGCCTCTGGGCAATTTATTTCTGTGCTTAACCACCTAGACAACTAGGAAGATTTTTATAATGCCCAACCTAAGCTGCCCTGGCTGCAATTGAAGCCACTGTTTCTTATTCTGTCCTCAGAGGTTAATGAGAATAATGCTTCTCCTTCCTCCTTAGTATAACCTTTTATGTACTTGAAAACTTTCACCCTTTCTCAATCATTTCTTCTCCAGATTAAACAAACCCATTTTTTCAATATTTTTCATAGGTCATGTTTTCTAGATCTTTAATCATTTTTGTTGCTCTTCTCTGGACTTTCTCTAATTTGTCCGCATCTTTCTGGAAATGCAGCATCCAGAACTAGACACAATAGTTTAGTGGACGCTTAATCAGTGTGAAGTAGAGTGAAAGAATAACTTCTTGTGTCTTGCTTACCACACTGCTGCTAATATATCCCAGAATGTTGCGTTACACTGTTGACTCAGTTATCTTATGATCTACTATGATTCCCTGATCCCTTTCTGCAGTGTTCCTTCCTAGGAAGTCATTTCCCATTTGTAAATGTGCAATTGTTGGATCCTTGCTAAATGGACTTCTTTGCATTTGTCCTTACTGAATTTCATCCAACTTTCTTCCAACCATTTCTCCAGTTTGTCCAGATTATTTTGAATTTTAATCCTATCCCCCAAAGTACTTGAAACCCCTTCCAGCTTTGTATCAGCCACAAACTTTAAAGGTGAACTCTCTATGCCTCTTGAATTATTAAGGACATACATATAATGCTATCACTTCACTTATAAAACTCAAAGCATATTCTGACAGGACTCCCAGAATAGTAATTAAAAATGCTTGTTTTTTAACTATCATTGTCTCATAAAATTACATTACTTAATCCCATGTCAACAAAATGTCAGAGAAGGCATTAACCAGAGATGAGAACAAGAGGAAAATCTTCTTATTTTCAAATAGAATGGCCAAATTTTAATTTGGATAAGGAATATCCAATGCACATTTTTGGTAGTAGTCAGAAAGGCTTTGAGCAAGAAATTATCCTCAAAATGTATACTGGCTCACAATACCACACAATTCATTGATCACCAACATAAAGTAGTCTGGTTTGCTTGGCAATCTGCATAAGCATCTTTCTGACTCTACTTCATAGAGTTAAATGAGTCCAAGATGTCATGAAAAGTCATATTAACAATGCCAATAAATACTGTAGAGAAGTGCTAGGAAAAAAAGTGGTTTTAACCTTTACTATCTCTTCTTTTAACGTTTGAATACCTCTCACATAAGGGAACCCTCATGTTTGTAGCTGAGTTTACTAGAACATGAAATATACTGAGAAAACCTAAAGGAAAATCTAATTTCTTTTCTTTAAAGCAAAAAGCTGACAGAGAGATCTAAATGCCCATGTAATATGCACTGTTCTTTCATTAAAGTCAGGGTGTTCGGAACATCAATGGAACGTAGTTATCGAATTCTCTATTAAAATTATCACAGAATTCATGCTTGCCATATTTCATCTCCATTTTCTCATGCACTTGAAAAAAAATCCTGTTACCTCTGCCATTCCAGAATGCTTGAATGTGGCCCAATGTATCATTACAAATATATGATATTTCACCATGAAGGGTGACTATAATGTTTCTTTCACAAATATGAAAGATACATTAAAAGTTTCAAAGGTCCTTTTTTAAGGAGACTGAAATGTATGCTTCACACTGGTAAACTGTTCTATTTGTTCTGTCAGGATGCATTACAACTTGTTAATTCAAACAAGTAAACTTTCAGAGCTTGGCATTAGGTTACACTAAGGGAATTGAAAAGGAGCTAGCTAGGTGGTTTACACAAAAAGATTTTCTTAAGGACAATCTTTATTATGACTTATGTTTTCCAAGCATTTAACTCTTTAGGTGGGCAGTGAAACTACTATCAAAATTTAGCAAGCGAGAATGGCGGTAGAGCTGGTCTAATAATAAATTTAAAGTTACTTTCTTAATATAGGAAAAACAAACATCTCCACCTATTTCAGGGACTCTGGGTAAGGACTGATCTAAAGACTTTTGAAAATGAAATCCTACTACACATGTATAACATTTGCTCACATATGTTCTCATAAGTATACTGTGATGTCCTAAAATGTTACATGGGAATGTTATTACTGTTCATTCTCCCAGTATCTTTTTCCTCTCAGTGGCTGCAGAATGAGACATAAACCATATTCCTTTAGGGGAAATCCATCTATGCTGAACATGTGAGTAATACCACAGTATAGAACATATATCATGGATCTGAGAAGGAGGAATGTACACATAATACTTGTAGGCCTCATTTTAAGGATGAAATGGATGTGGGTGTGGGATGGGATAGAGAGAGGGGTAGTGTCTACAAAGAATAACGCCTATTCCGGAATAGCTATTTCGAAATAAGGCGTGGTAGATGCTCCACTTCTTTTTTTTCCAAAATAGCCCCTCACTAGCACCATTCTAAGTTATTCCTCCTTGGGCTCTAAATCGAGATAGCACGTCTTCATTAGGGAAACTTGCCTCGGACTAATTTTGAGACTTCCCTGCAGTGTAAACATTCTATTTCAAAATAAGCTATTTTGGAATAACTATTCTGGAACAGCTTATTCCAAAATAACTGTGCAGTGTAGACATAGCCTTAGTGACCAACTCCACAGTTGCTATGCTCTACACACCAAGGACATGGGAGCCAGAATCGAGCAGGATGCAGATCTTGGGTGCTAGAAGCAGAGATTTTTCAGTGTCAGGTTCTAGGCTCTGTCATACTCCACTGAGAGAGAACTCACTGTGCTCTGGTTTAACCACTTTCAAAGCAAAGTGAGAAAAAAAAACCCCAAAAAATACCATCACAGGACTAGCAGTGTTCAAAGACACCATCATGGCAAAAACCACCTTTGCATCAGTTCTATCACAGTTTCTCCACAACGATAGTCAGTCTACAGTGGCTGTAGGGGCAATGATTTGGCTTCTAGCTATGTCCCCTTAGTCCTCCCATCCTAATAGGTCTCTCTGCTGTCCTCTGAGTCAAGAACTCTTCTGCCAACCTTCCCGGCTCAGCTTTCACACTTCTCAACCTCTCTTTCCTCTCCTTCTTCCCAAGTAGCCACCCCCAAAATTTCTGACCTGGAACCTTCTACAGTCCTTTACCTACCTTAGTCCTTTCTCATAGCCTTTTGCCATCTCTTGCTGGGCTTCCTGCCTCTTCAGTCCAACAGCCAATGCAGGTGTGATGGTGTGAAGCTAACGGAACAGGCCTGACTTAGTTTAGGACTTCCTTAAAGGGGTATGACTTTCTAGCCTATTAACAATAACAAACTAAAGTGATAAAAACAAAAATCCAAGTCCAACAAATCAGACTTCATTGTTCTGCATTGTATTTCAGCATCTAGATGTTACAGCAAGGATTTCTGTAGATTGCATTAGCTGATCTGTGGCAATGAGTAATAGAGCTCTCCCAGTATGTCAAGAGAAAGTCACAGGATGTTCTTGTGCAGTGTTCTTCCTAAGTGCTCTGAATAAAATTAGTTCAAGACTGGTTTTATGGCTTTATGGTTTTATATGAGCAGATGGGCTTCTAAATCCAGTTAGGGTAATCACACTGGTAAATAACTTTAAAATCACTATTACATTTCAATTTTTTAAACATGCACGTTTACTACAAGAATGTTTAAATTCCTCCAACAGAATGCTGGGCGGTAGGAGATGACTCAGCACTCTGATCACTTAATCATTAATTAGTTCTCCAAGAAAAAAAGGCCTGATGAAGGACAGGAGTATTTAATTACCTAATCAGACTAGAGGGAAGGAGACTGATGAGCTAATTATCCCATTAGCTGAGAGGGTAGATAAAAAATACTGGAAAGAAGTCCAGTGAGAAGGCTAGCAGAGCCTGGAGAAATGAGGAGTTGAGGCTGGTGATAGTGCTTCTTCTTTGGAGGAAGAGTGAGGACTGAAGAAGGCTGCATATACAGCTGCTGAATAGACTGTGATGGTGCTGGGGAGGTTATATAAATAAAACTCACAGAGATGCTAACAAACAGGAAGCCCCAGTGCTGTTTGTATTTACTCTCAGGGCGGGGGAGGGGGGGTAGCCTGCCCTGTTACGACACCTTTTAAAAGATGAATACAAGAAGGGAAAGAGTTCTCATCATGAGGAAAAGAATGATTGCGGGGGGGGAGGAGTAACAAGGGTTAAAAAGATGTGCTAGGCCAGAGGAAGAAAGGGCTAAGGTACTTTTTTCCTTTTTATATAATGAGATTATTTTTAAAAAGTCCATAACAGGTTGAAACTCTCGTAACTGGGATTCTCTGGTCCAGCAAGGCAACATCCCTGGTCCAACATTGCTGTTGCAGAACCAGAGAGACCTGGTGGAGGACCAGCCACAAGCTGTGGGGCGGGCACGGCAATGGGCTGCCTGTAGCGAGCTGATGGTGGAGCTCCCCAGAACAACTTCAAAATTCAGTTTTGCAGACAATCATACATGTGAATTAAAAAAGTTGTTCCATAAATACTTGTGGTAGGATAATTTGATTTCTAAACTTTTCTGGAAATCAAATACAAAAGGTGCACAAGCAAATAACAAATTCCTAACAAAGTTCAAGCAGCTGTGAAAATCAGAGGTTCTCATGAAAACTTTTACAAACTTGATTTGTGTTTACTTCCAAGAAGCTTTCCAACAGCTTTTATTTTTTTTAAAGCATGAAGAGGTGTTTAGAAAAAAAAATCATTACATGAGACACTATAATTCATTTATCATCAGTTAAAATTATTTTAATTAACTTTTTAACATTTTTCTGAACTATGTTTCTTAATTTTTGGAACATGAGAAAGATTTGGGTATTTTTTTTATTAAAACCTAGATCATGCTTACCTGATTAAATTAAGTAACTAAATAAATCCTTTAATATTCCATGTGTTAAACTTTTATAAATCTATACCAATTGTTGGTTTCTAGTGAAGGTTGCTTCACATCTTTATCTTTCAGAAACTATTAGTCAATAACTTCATTATTCAAACTAGCAAATGACTGCTTAGGAGAAAAAATAGGTCTCTTTGAAACTGTTTCTGCAAACACATTTGGAAAATTATAAGCACATGTCAAGGGTTACTGATCTCATATCATGGATCTCATATGTGCACATTGTCCAAGGTTGCTTTTCAGGTCTGGAAACTTGTTCCTCTATAAAACACTATTCACATCAAGAAAGTCCAATCTTCCTCCTACTCATGACATCATTAAAATTCCTATTGGCTTAATAGTGCTGAATCACACTCCAGTAGTGCTTTATAAATAACAACAACAACAAAAAACCCACACAAAATATCTAGTGTGACTCTTTATAGTGAAGTAAGTGCATGTCTACACAGCAGGGCTAATGCCAAAATAAGCTACACTGCATAGTGTCAGTCAAAATAGTTTATTTAGTCTTTCAGCGTTGTCTATACAGCAGGAACTCCGAGGTAGAGCCCTCTTCCTCCGACTTCCCTTACTCCTTGTACAATGAGGGTTACAGGAGTCAGAGGAAGAAGTCCTTCAGCTTGACATTATTTTGACATTATGTCAAAATAACTGCCTGCTGTGTAGACATAGACTATACTATTTTGGAATAACGTCAGTTATCCGAAATAACCCTGATGTGTAGACATAGCTTTTGTGTTTTAAACAAAACAGGGGGCTGTGCCCTCTGCTTGCTATGCTTGGACTGATTTGCTTTGCTGAGGGAGCCTGTTGATGTTGATGACATGATAATGTCATTCTGCTGCCTAACAGGAACATTCTGTCATCCAGCAGGCAAAACTTTTTGATATATATAGAGAGATAATTTCAGTGTAAGCAGTGTTAGTGTAGCCTTTATTGTTTCTGAGGGTATGTCTACACTGCAGTGCTTTTCCGGAAAAATGGCCATTTTTCTGGAAAAACTATACTTACGTCCACACTGCTATTGCGTCCTTTTGACAGAAAGTTACAAGAATGGAGGGCTTTTCGGACAGCAGTAAACCTCTTTCTACGAGAAAGAAGCCTTTTTCAAAAAAGCTTTTTTGGAAAAAGGTGTGTGTGGATGCAGAAGAGGGAGTTCTTTCAAAAGAAGAGGCCTCCAGAAAATAATACAGGTACCCTGGTGGCCACTCCGTCCATACTAGACACAACTTAAATGCGACATAGCGTCCAATCAATGAGGATGATATCTTTTGAAAAAGCACGTCACTTTTTCGTTGTGCTTTTGTTGTGTGGACGCTATCTTTCAAAATAAGTTTTCCCAGAAGATCTTTTCCTGAAAAGCTTCTTCCGAAAGAAACTTGCAGTCTAGACATAGCCTGAGAACAGTTAATTCTAGAGCACTGAAGATGACAGGAAGAAAGAGAAAGAATATAAGGAAATAACAACACCCAGATACCACCACCATCACCATCACCCTCGCTCCCCCCAGCTGCACACTCAATTTTTTCCCTGGGGAGAAAATGAGAGAGAGAGAGAAACAGAACACGTGGAAATGATTTTAATTCTTCTGAAGAAGTGGGTTGTGCCCATGAAAGCTCATGATACCATCTACATGTTTTGTTAGACTCTAAGGATATGTCTACGCTACAAAGTTAATTCGAAATAACAGCTGTTATTTCGAATTAACTTCAATAACGTCTATACATGCAAACCGCTATTTCGAATTTAATTCGAAATAGCGGAGCGCTTATTTCGAATTTGGTAAACCTCATTCTATGAGGAATAACGCCAAATTCGAAATAGCTATTTCAAATTAAGTGCTGTGTAGACACTTAATTCGAAATAGGGGGCCTCCAGCCCTTCCCAGTTTCCCCTGGTGGCCACTCTGGACACAAGCAGGAAAACTCTTCTCCTCTCCCCCAGCCCCGGGGCCCTTAAAGGGGTAGAGTCTGGCCACTGGGCATGTGCCAGAGTCAGGCCTGCCAGCAGCTGCAGACCCTCAACCAGTGGCCACACAATGGCAGCCAGTGGCAGCCAGCCATCCCCCGCCCAGTCCCCCAGCACCCAGGGGCCAGCCAGGGGCCATAGACGGTGCGTGCCCTCGTGGACTAGTGCGGAGATCATGGACCTCCTTGAGGTTTGGGGGGAGGACCCCAATGTCCATGATCTCCGCACTAGATGGAGGAACGCGGCTGTCTACGGCCGCATAGCAGCCACCATGGCCCACAAGGGACACAGGCGCACCCAGGAGCAGGTGAGCCTCAAAGTCAAGGAGCTGTGGCAGGCGTACGCCAGGGCCACCAGGGGCGGCACCGCAACAGGGGCTGACACCTGCCCCTACTTCCCCGCCCTCGACCGAATCCTGGGGGGCGGGGCAGTCCGCTCCAGCCTGGGGGGCAGCGAGCCGGGAGCTGAGGGGCCACCACCAGCTGTCCCGGCGCTGGAGTCAGCAGGGTCTTCCGTGGAGGCCATACTACTTAGTGCCAACACTGTCCCCTACCCGGGCGGGAGGCGGGGAGGAAGACCAGGGACCATGCGTGTGAGCCATGCCTCCCACGGATCACACAGCCACCTGTGCATGTGTGGGCACATGCCGTGCCACCATTGGGCAGGTGGCTCCAGCTGCGTGCCACACAGGGGCCGTGGCCTGATAGGCACATTCGTGTGTGAAGAGACTTGACATGCTCCTGACCCCGGGGAGGGACACAGCAGGACGCCCTCCCTTCACACACCCCGTCTACACAGAGGCAGGGGACATCTCCCCCCACCTCAGCCGTACTATACATGGCACAGGGGCATGGGTGCGGTCTCGTGGCACCTCCCACTCCCTTGGATAGCTGGACTTTCCAAACATGGCCTCTGGGCAAGCACAACGGCTCTGACGGTGCAGGACACAGTCATCCTCACCTCACAGAGGGGGGGCTGGGCTTCACCCACTGTGTCTTCAGGGAGAACTGACCACTTCTTTCTCCACAGCCGCACCACCTGCATGTGCAGGGCGCACCACCCCACCCGGGACATGCTCCCATACCCGAGGGCTCTGCAGGACCACCGCAACACTGCAGGGGTACCATGAGTGGCACCTGGCGGCCCTGCGAGACTAGACCCGCATCATGGAGCAGCAGGCGCAGGAAGAACAGGAGTTCCGGCGGGAGCTGCTTGCCCAGGGTCATGTCTTCTGTCACCATCTGCAGGCCCTGGTGCAGAGCATGCTGCCCCGTACCGCTCCCGCGCCTGCTGCTCCCCCAGCTCCCGCTCCTCCCGCTCCTCCTCCCACTCTTTCTCCCCCTCCCACCTCTCCCTCCTCAACCTTCACACCCTCCTTCTCAATCTCCACACCCCCCACCTTAACCTCCACACCCTTCTCCCGAGGCCCCCGCACCTGCCGTGCTGGGAGACATGTGGCCCGGCGAGACCCCCAACCGTGAGCCCTGAGCTTCCCCTCCCCCTTATTCCCCTTGCTTCCCCCTTCCAGCTCCCTCCTCCCAGTTTTCCCCCTCCCCTCTCCCAGCCTCTCTCCTGCCCTCTCCCTCCTCCTTTCCCCAGTCTCCCCAGAGGTTCATCCCCCCCTCCCAGTTGTGTTAAATAAAGACAGTTTCTATTTTTGAAAATATGTGTATTTTATTTGACATCAGGAAGGGGGGTTAGGGAGGGGTAAGTGGAAGGATGTGAGGGAGGAATGAGGCACAAGACCCCAGTGAGGCAAACCTCATGGAATGAGGTTTAACTGTTAATTCGAACAAGGGGTTTATTTCGGAATCCCGCTTCTCTGCCATGTGTAGACACGGGCAGTTACTTCGGGCTAGACAGTTTCCAAAATGGTGACCGGCCGGGAATATGCTAATCGAGCATGGGATATTTAAATCCCACGCTTCATTAGCAATTTTGGTCACCCTCATTAGCCTCCCTAGTTTGAACTAGGGGGCAAGTGTAGACGTACCCTTACAGACTAACTTGGCTACCCCTCTGAAGCATAGAAATTATGTTAGTCACATACAGTAATGGGCAGTGTTCAGGTACTGTGGCAATGATGGTGGTAAAATAACATATGTAGAAATGATCAGAAGACTTTCTTAGTGTAATCAGACATACAAACAGGAGTTGGTTTAAGTAGAAACGGACTTAACCATGAAGGTTTAATGAACACAGAATAATTAGAACTACTATTACAAAGCAATTTCAAAACCAGCTGGAGAGAGAAGCTGCAGAACTTGGTTTCATTTACAAGTTTGACACCTGTTATCAAGGTCTAAACAAAGACCTCAACTGGATGAGCTGCTGCATTCCACACCCTAATGACATAAAAAGCTAAGCACCAGGTACTTAGAGCCCACTCTATTAGCCTTATTTAGCACCGACACTCTAATTCACAATTTTTTCTTATTTTTTCCTTTTCTTTCCCTCCCCATTCCCTCTCTTTCTCTGCTGTTTATTTCTACCCTGGACCCTTTACTCCATTCATCTGAAGAAGTAGGTTGTGCACATGAAAGCTCATCATATCATCTATATTTTTTTGTTAGTCTCTAAGGTGCTGTAGGACAATTTGTTGTTTTTTAAGTTTTGACAGAATAATTAAGTTCAACAAATTCAGGCAATGTTCATATAACAGTAAACGAAGGAATGATCTACACCTGAAATAGAGGTCAATATATTAACACCAGTCAGGGATGGAAAAAAAACTATACCCCTGACTGACATACTTGTGCTGTCCTAATCCTTGATGTTGAGACAGATCTGTTGAGAGAAGGATTCCATTGACATGGCTACTATAATCTGGGTAGGTGATATTCCTACACTGTCAGAAAAAAATCCTTTTTATTGGGATAGGCTAAACCTACACTACAGACTTATCTCAGCATAGCTGTAGGAACATAGCTTTGTTGGTATAGTCTCTATAATGTAGACATATCCTAGCAGTGTGACAAACTTATTTGAAGGAAAAACAAGCCTCTCTCATCCTTTAGAATTCTTTGATGCATCAACTAAAGTTTGCTCAGTGCACAAAAGAGAAAGGTATCCAAACTTCAACTCCCATAAAGAAATACTCCTACAAAAATTCAGTTTAAGGTTTTATTGACAACATTTGAAACTAACCATTTTTGCTTACACAAAAAATTAACTCTTCTGGGCTGAACCAACCCCAAACAAATTATTTTATTTTGATTTTTCCTGATGGAAAACTGTTTTTTTTTAACAAAATGGTGTTTTTTCTGATGGAAAATTTCAGTTTTGCAGAAACTTCATTTTTCATTGGAAAATAATTCAAATGGAAAATTCCTGACCAGCTCTATACTTGACATAATCCAGCAAAGAAGCATATAAAGGAAACTGAAATGAAGTAGTCATAGAATGGGAGGTAAAATTCTGTTATGGGAGTGGCTAAGAGGATAGACAGAATACAGAATAGAAATAAATGGTGAGAATTCAGCATGGCAAAAGTTAACAATTGGGTATCCTAAAAAGAATTATCAAAACTGGTGTTTAAACTATTTATTAAGGACATGGAATAGAAGTTGAACACCAAGAGTTGCATTTGTGTCATTTGATCAAGATTAGAGAATTTCAGAGAGAGCATTCTTGGTATGCTAGTGGATGAAATTCACCGTGGACCAATATAAAGTAATGCACTTTGGAAGGCACAATTTAAATTGTTTACACACAATGCTGAGTTCTATATGGATTGTAACCACTGGGGATACAGAACTGGGTGTCAGGGCAGACAGCCTAAAACATTTCCTTGGTGCTCAATACTGATTATGAGGTAGAAATAATGGAATAGAAAATAAAACAGAAAATATTTTTAAATTATAATAAATCCATGGTACATGCTTACCTGGAATTATGACTTCAGTTTTGGCCATCTCATCTCCAATGATAGGGTACATCTACACTAGCCCCCTAGTTCGAACTAGGGAGGCTAATGAGGGCGACCGAAATTGCTAATGAAGCGCGGGATTTAAATATGCCGTGCTTGATTAGCATAGTCCCGGCCGGTCGCCATTTTGGAAACTGACTAGCCCTAAGTAACTGTCCGCGTCTACACGTGGCAGAGAAGCGGGATTCCGAGATAAACCCCTTGTTCGAATTAACTGTTACTCCTCATGGAATGAGGTTTAACAGTTAATTCGAACTAAGGGGTTTATCTCGGAATCCTGCTTCTCTGCCGCGTGTAGACACGGGCAGTTACTTCGGGCTAGTCAGTTTCCAAAACGGCGACCGGCCGGGAATATGCTAATTAAGCGTGGGATATTTAAATCCCACACTTCATTTGCAATTTCGGTCGCCCTCATTAGCCTCCCTAGTTCGAACTAGGGGGCTAGTGTTGACGTGCCCATATGGAATAGCAAACTGAAAAGGATCCAGAAATAGGCAATGAAAATAATAAGAAGAACAAAAAGATTTCCATAAGTGAAGAGAGATTAGAAAGATTGGAACATTTTAGTTAAGGCAGAAGATGTATAAGAGAAGACAGGATAAAAATGTATAAAATAATGAATAGTGTGGAAAATGCCCATTTATATACTTATCTAACACAAGAACAAGGGGACAACCAATTAAAGTGAAAAGAAATATCCTGAAAACAAATACAATATTTTTTCTAAAGCTTATACCCACAAAGCATGTGGAACTCACTTCTATAAAATATTGAAACCAGAAATCTAGCTGATTCAAAATCAGTTTTAGACATTTACAGGGATAATGAGAATATAAGAACATAAGAATGGCCATACTGGGTCAGACCAAAGGTCCATCTAGCCCAGTAGCCTGTCTGCCAACAGTGGCCAATGCCAGGTGTCCCGGAGGGGGTGGACCGAAGACAATGATCAGGCAATTTGTCTCGTGCCATCCGTCTCCAGCCTCTGACAAACAGAGGCCAGGGACACCATTCCTACCCCCTGGCTAATAGCCTTTTATGGACCTAACCTCCATGAATTTATCTAGCTTCTCTTTAAACTCTGTTATAGTTCTAGCCTTCATAGCCTCCTCTGGCAAGGAGTTCCACAGGTTGACTATGCGCTGTGTGAAGAAGAACTTTCTTTTATTAGTTTTAAACCTGCTACCCATTAATTTCAATATCAACAATTACATTAAATGAAGATAAAAATGAGGGGTACAAACTCCTCATGACTCAGGACATAATTCAAATACTGTTGGTTTTTAGGAAAAAAACACTCCTTATGGTCACTGGAAGATACCATGTTTCTGTCTCCAAAGAATCAGATATAGACTAGATGTAGTCTGGTAATGCTCAAGTCCCTGGAACTAAAATTGTGCTGCATGTCTTACACTGTAAGTAAGCAAAACACTTTGGGAATTTCATTTTACAGTCTAACCAGAGCAATTTCACTATCTATAAGTTAAAATGGTTGGAAATGTATGCTTTTTATTTAATGTGCAGGATACAATTTGGTGTTTGGCAATCTACTCTTCCCTCTGCAGATTTGTTTCTTGGGAACAAACTCTAAACTACACAAAGCTATATGGGAAAAATCCCTTTTTTCTACATATATGGGTTTTTACAACTTAGAAAAACCAGCAAGGAACTCATTCTTTTTGCATATTTGTTTCTTTCATCCCAGTCTAGAATTTTCTTTGCACCTTCCACTTGTTATCTAGGTTCTAATATGTTATTTATCATTTAAGTATCCAAACACATTGGGTACGTCTACACTGCAGCGTTTTTATGGAATAACGGCTGTTATTCCAGAAAAACAATACTTGCGTCCACACTGAATTGCGTTATTTTGACAAAAAGTTGAAATAACGGAGGGCTTTTTCTGATGGCAATAAACCTCATTCTGTGATGAATAAGGGTTTTTCCAATAATGCTTTTTCAGAAAAAGGCATGTGTGGATGTGGAAGAGGGAGTTATTTAAAAAAAAGAGGCCTCCAGGAAATAATACAGGTGCCCTGCTGGCCACTCCATCCACACTCATCACAACTCTCTAATTCCTGTCTCTCGGCACCTCTTAAAGCTGGCCCTGGGAATTGCAGCTCACTTCATGGCTGCCACTGCCACACATCTGGGCACTATGTTTCAGCCACAAGCCCCCAAGAGCCCACTGGCCCTCTCAGGGAGCATGCCCAAGGCTCCGTTGAGCCTGCCAGGGGCCACAAGAGGCGGGCACCATCCTGGTCTGGGGCAGAGATCCTGGCCCTCCTGGAGGTATGGGGTGAGGAGAAGACCCTCCACGATCTCTGCTTCAGATGGCACAATGCTGATATATATGGCTGGATGGCCAACAGCCTGGCCATGAGGGGTCACCACTGAACTCTGGAGCAGGTCCAGAGCAAGGTCAAAGAGCTCCGGCAGGGCTATGCCAGGGCCAGGGAGTGAAGCTCTTGCTCTGGGGCAGGACCCCACTCCTGCCTCTATTACAATGAACTGCATCGCATCCTGGGGGGTGGTGCAACCCCTTCTACACCCCTGGTGGTGGCCTCAGGGCTGGAGACACCCATCGTTGCCCACCTGGGGGTCCCAGCCCACGAGGAGGAGGAGGAAGAGGACAAAGAGCTGGAGGAAGAGGAAGAGATGGCCAGTACAGTGACCACGCTCAATTTGGAGCCGGTACACTGTGGCCTGGATGTCTCCCAGGCATCCTCCGAAGCTGGGGAGGGATCATCAGGTGAGTGCTCTTAGTTTTTCACACACACAGGGCGGGGGTGGTGGGCCCTGAGGGGCTGTGATGTGATCGTCACTCAGCCTTCTTGGCCTGGCCCTCTCACTGCAGTTCATGCACGTGGATGCACGTGCAGCGCCAGTCTGCACCATGCAGCCCCAGGAGGCAGCCCCAGAGCACCCCCAGGCTCCTGCTCACAGGCTCTGGGTAGGTCAGACACACTTCTGACCCCCAGGGGTAGACATCCTCCCACCACCAGCTGCCGCTGGAAGGAGGCTGGGGACAGGGCACACGTAGGCTTGCACACACACTGAGAAGTGCCACACATGGCACATGGACATGCCTGCATGCTCGAGGCACCACCCACTCCCGGGACAGCACTGCCAGGTACAGGTGTGTGTGCAGCCCCGATGGAAGTCCAGGCTGCTCAAGACCCCTCTCCCGGCTATGGGATCCCAGTGTGGCTGAGCACTTCCCTTGCCAGCTTGTCCATGGGATGTGGAGGGAAGGGCGGTGCGGGAAGCATGGTCCCCTGGGCACCTCTGGCCCCTGTGAGGCAGGGCCCACTGTCCAGACCACACATGGCCTTGCTCCCAGGACATCACCATTTTCTGGCCTGAGGACTGTTGCTCTCAGCTTGCTGATGAGGGCAAAGCCTCAGGAAGAGTGTCTCCAGGGATGACAGACCACTTCTCTTTATTATCCCTGGCTGGACCAGCTGTGACGGTGGGGTGGTCATGACCAGACGAGCCAACTGCCCGACCCCTGGGGAGCTGCAGGCATCGGAGGGTCCAGGAGGACCTCACAAGGGAGCATGTGTCCGTCCTCCAGGACATGCAGCAGACACTGACTCAGAAGGTCCAAGATGATGCGGGTCCAGATGTGGACTGAGCTGGTGCAGCAGGGCCACAACATGTGTGCCACCATCCGGGGGATGATGGCCCACCCAGCTTCTGTCCCTGCTCCTCTCCCTGCCCCCCTCCCATGTCTGACCCCACTCCCCCTGCCATACCTGAGCTCACTCCAGCTCCCTCCACCTATCCCCCTGTTCTCCCAGGACTCCTCCACCCTTGAGGTTGCTGAGGTCCCCGGACCTAAGGTGGAACTACCACCCAAACCATGCGCCAGTCTCAGTTCCAGCTCTGAGCTTCTCCTCTCCCTTCCAAAGTTCTCAGCACTGTCCTCCTTCCCCATATCCAGGTTCTCAGCCCCCTTCCTCCCCAGCTACTTTTATCACAAAAACCCAAAGACTTCTGTTTTTGAACACCAAACTGTTGTTTTTACTGAATGTACAGGGTAGGGGGGAAGGGAGGGGTTGTTGCAGGGAAGGCAGAGAGGGACAAGGCACAGGCCCCTACTGTGGAGGCCCTGGAGAGAGTTATTCAGGTCCTTAAGAAAAACTCTCCCTCAGAGCGTCCCGGATGCGCACTCCCAGTTGATGGACCTGGTGGATGACAGCTGTGTGCAGCTGCTCAAAGTCCCATCCTTCCCAGCCGGCCTCTGTCCCCACACTGGAAGGAAGGCCTCCCTGGAAGGAAGGAGACTACCTCAGGGATGTTGTGCTCCCCCACATCGAGATGGGTCAGGAGGCACCTGAACCACGCCTTCAAATGCCCAAAGACTCATTCACCCTGGATGCAAGACCTGCCCAAGTGAGCATTGAAATGGTGCCTGCCTGGGCCCAGATGGCCAGTAAGCCACGGTATGTGGGGGTAGACCATGTTCCCCATGATGTACAGTGGCATCTCCACATTCTTGACCCTGACATTGCACTCAGGGAAGGAAATGCCAGCCTCCAGCTTCTGGTAGAGGCTGGAGGGTCTGAACACGTGGGTGTTGTGCATCCTTCCTGACCGGATGATGTAAATGTCGCTGAACTGCCCGCGGTGGTTGACCAGGGCCTGCAGGACCTGAGAAAAATATTCCTTGCAGCTGATATACTGGCCAGCATGGTGTTCTTGGGGATGTGTTTTCCATCTATCGCCCTCCCCCCCACCGCAGTTGGGGAAGCCCAGGGTGGCAAATCCAGCCACGATGGTGTCCAGGTCTCCCAGACTGATCGCCCTGCACAGCAGGATGGTGTTTATGGCCCTCACCACCTGCAGAAGGAGACAAACAAACACACAAAACAGAGAATCAAACAAGGTGCTTGAGCCATTGGGAGGTCCTCGAGTGCTCCTGTCCTCATCCCCCACAATCACTCCAGGAGCCACCCTATATGAAGACTGCAGAACCCCCCAGGGAGCTTCCCCCCACCTCCAGTTCACCCCCTGCATCTCACCCCCCTCTTTCTCTTGGGTCCCCCTTTCCAGTATTCTTCCCCTACTGGGACTGCAGCCCAAGAGTGCCTTACCTCCATGAGGAGGGCCCTGATGGTGGACTTTCCCACGCCGAACCAGAACAATAACTGTCGGGTGTGGCAAGCTTCCAGACGGCAACGACGACCTGCTTTTCCAGGGGGATAGTGAGTCGCATCTGGATGTCACGTCGACGGAGGGCAGGAGCAAGCCAGGCACATACAGCTCCATGAACATCTTTTTCCTTATTCAGAAGTTAGAGAGCCAATAACTCTTATCTGATTATCCCACTGCCTCATGACCAGCTGGTCCCACCACTCGGAAATGGTGTCCAGCCTCCAGAACTGTCTCTGTACCATGGGGTGTGGTTGTAAAGGCATTGCTCCCACACACAGGCAGAGGTTTTCAAATATGAGCTCTGAGTGGAGCTTATGCAGGACCAGGAAGGCAGCCTGCAGAAACTTCTGCAGAAACTGCAGCATGGCAGTGTGGGGCCATCGTGTGCCTAGAGCCAGCTCCAACTCCATGGTGGGAGTGTTGTGGTGTCCTGAAGCAGGGCAACCAGAGCACACACTGCAAAAGCTTTGCTGTCCCTTGGAGAGGTAGGCAAGCAAGCAGAAGAAGCTGAGAAACAGCTGTCCAGGATGTCCCTTTAAGCACATGTCTCAGCTAGCCTTACGCAACAGCATCTGGAAGCAACTGCTGACCTAATGCCCTGCCTGATCTGGTTCTGGGTGGCCTTAAATGTGAGATAGAGTCCAATCAGTGCTATCTTTCAAAATAGCACATCACTATTTTGTTGCGCTTTTTGTGTATAGATGCACTGTTTCAAAATAAGCTTTTCCATCAGATCTCTTCCAGAAAAGCTTATTCTGAAAGAAGCTTGCAGTCTAGACATAGCCACTAAAGTATTATCCTCTGCCTCCCTTTTATGCTCCAAAGGAAGATGAAGTCCAGAATGCTAATGAAGTCATTAGTCACCTCAAAAAAGATAATTTGGCCTTGGAAAGGGTTCAGAAAAGGGCAACTAAAATGATTAGGGGTTTGGCACGGGTCCCATATGAAGAGAGGCTAAAGCAAGTGGGACTTTTCCGTTTAGAAAAGAGGAGACTGAGGGGGGATATGATAGAAGTATATAAAATCATGAGTGGTGTGGAGAGGGTGAATAAAGAAAAGTTATTTATTAGTTCTCATAATAGAAGAACTAGAGGATACCAAATGAAATTAATGGGTAGCAGGTTTAAAACTAATAAAAGAAAGTTCTTCTTCACACAGCGCGTAGTCAACCTGTGGAACTCCTTGCCAGAGGAGGCTGCGAAGGCTAGGACTATAACAGAGTTTAAAGAGAAACTAGATAATTTCATGGAGGTTAGGTACATAAAAGGCTATTAGCCAGAGGATAGAAATGGTGTCCCTGGCCTCTGTTTGTCAGAGGCTGGAGATGGATGGTACGAGACAAATTGCTTGATCATTGTCTTTGGTCCACCCCTTCTGGGGCACCTGGCATTGGCCACTGTCGGCAGACAGGCTACTAGGCTAGATGGACCTTTGGTCTGACCCAGTCGGGCCTTTCTTATGTTCTTATGCAGACCTTACTTAAAAACAATTTCCACAAGTTATACTAACAACATTACAATTCAGCCTCGTTAAGAAAAAGTTGATTTCCTTGTTTTCCTTATTTTTTCTTGTAAAATTGATGCAAATTCCAATTTGAGGATGGTGATGTTAACCTTATTAATATCTTATGCTGACAAGCCAACAGCCTGATTCACCAACTCTTATTTTTGTGGCTTAGCACTTATTCTTGCAAGTAGCCCCATCAAAAGGTGCCTATATATCATGAAGAAAACTGTTCTCACAGTATTTCTAGCTTAACTAGAAGCTGGAAGTATTGGGAGTCTCACAAAGTGCCTGTTTATAGAAGATTTCCAATCCAACTGTGCAGATCCCAGATGTCTGGATATTTAACTTAAAGTTCATCACCTAAATTCCCCAACTTTTCTGCTATAGTCTGTGATACTCTTCCTCCAAACTATTTGATATTTCTCTGCCACTAATTATTTATAATATTCCAAGACTGCAAGAATGGATGGAATAAATAACTGTGATGGTCAGGCTAAGTTTCTGGAATACACGAGGAAGTGAATAGATCCCTTATCTATGGATGAACAGCAGTGTGCCTAAAATGACAGAAAAAAAATCTGAATATTTCTTTTCTGTGATTGACTGTAGGAAATTGTGTACAAAATAAAAGCAGACATTTTGTTAATTGCTTGGTGGAAAGGATTGACATTAATGTTTTAAAAACCCCTGACTTCTGAATACGCTGTTGTATTTATTGAAGTCAAATTTTATGAAAGACTTGAAGTGATTTCTAATAAGAATTCTTTATGTTCCTGTCATGGGTCTCATAATATACCTTGTCACATGATTGGAACAGATAGCTTCACTCTTTATGACTGTAAATCACATCTGATTCTGGTGCAGTTAGATTAAAAATGTTACTTTTGCTGCAGAGACAGTCTCATTGTGTTGCAAGCACACAACATTTCTGTTTCTTTATATGACTCTCTGAACATTTACCACTTCCTCAAACATCCTCCTGATGAATGGTTGCTATATTATGGAAGAAAAATGTGTTAAAGATCAGTTTTTCAATTTTGCTCATATTGAGTATCTCCTTAATCACATGAATAGTCCTAGGCCTCTCAGTGTAAGAATTGCAGGATCTGGGATATCATTGGCCCTGTGAAGTGCTCTGGGACCAGTTGGAAGTGTCATCTGTTTCCCTGAATTTTGTTCTGATTTTATTAGGAATGACCACAAACAGAATTTTTTCCGATAACAAGAAAGTTCTTTTATTTCTCCCTGCCTTCTCCGCCTCCACTTTAAGCTTCACTCATCCTATAAAAACCAGCATGCTTTACTTCTCTTTTTGGCTTTTCTGCCTGGTTATTCAGCAGTCTGTCCATTTGTCTTGTAAATTCTCTTGCAGAATGAGAAGAGTTTAGGTTTAACTTCACATTAATATTTGTGCTGGGCTAGCTCTGTGGACTGCCATAGAAGTGGTTCTGTCTCAATGCTAGCAGTAGATCTTCCTGACGTAATAACTTATTTTCAAGTTAAACTGCTTGTTCCACTTGGCAGCTACCTTGGACTGGGTAATGAGGGCTCACAGCTATATGCTTGAAATCATACTCTGCAGCAAAACACTGACAGTCAAAACTAATAAACCTAATTCCATTGTCTCTTCAGGGAAGCAACAATGGCTCAAATGCCTTTTAGTTTTTCAGTAACCTGGCAGTGGGTAGAAGATGGTATATGTATTTTCTCAGTAAAGCTAAAAAGAGTAATAGGTAGACAGGTCCTTTCTATTTGCAAAGCTCCACTGCAATTTTCTGCTCTTGGCTTTCTCAGCAATGAGTGATTCCATTTGCTGGGACCTTCATAAGCCTCCATCTTCTGTGTTTACCCATGCCTGACCACTGCTGAACTGCTGATGTTGCTTTGCCTTTCCTTCTTTACTGTCTGTATCCAAACTTGAATGTCCTGTATGCCTCTTCTGGGGTTTAGGCCTGTGAATCTGTGCAATAATGGATCCATTGAACACTCCACTGTTATTATCCTGTCTTTGTCCATCCCGCTCCACACATGAAGAGAAGGAAATCTCAGCAAGTTTTTCACATGGAGATTTATCCCTGTCATCTCATCAGAGGCAAGGGGTTTTTCTATGCATGTGAACAGGACATGGGACTCACCCACAACCTCCTGGTTTTATGACTCTGGTTTTATTGATGATCCATGTGCAAGGATGGCCTGGGATCAGTGTTCCCTCTAAACGGGGTGGCAGCACAGCTTTGCAGGTGATTAATCAGCCCAGCCCAGTCAGTCAGCTCCCTGCATGGAGCCCTGCACCTCTGACTGGGTGGGGCTGATTAATCACCTGTGAAGCTATGCTGCTGCACAGTTTAGAGGGAACACTGCCTTGGATTGAATTAATTTTATTGTGTTATCCCTGCAAGGCTAACTCCTGGCCTGCCCACTCCTTCCCCCTCTCTTCCCTTCCCAACTATGGATCAGAGATCTGAAACACACCTTTTCCAGAGTCCAGGATAAGCAAAGGTGGCTGCTGCAAAGGTGGCCAATTCCCTGTTCCTTCTCTAAAAGGAAGCGGGGCCATCCATACGCCAAGAGTCTCTTCTGTGTTGGTGTGTATGTGTGTGAGTCAGAGAGAGGGAATCAAGGGGATGCAGCTGGGTCCTGAGTAAATAAAGGCATTTGTCTAAAATTCAATAGCAGCACTGGATGCATTTTATCCTCTCGCTTGCTGCAACTCTTTTTGTAATACAAATTCTATTTACATTTTTAAAAAACAACTGGCTTTTCATCACTGGCTTCTGCCTTTATCGTTGCAGCTTTCCTTTGAGCTCATGGAGAAAACCATCTGTGTGTGAAATGGAATTTTGTTTCCCTTCTCATGCTGTGGCATCTTTCTCTAGCTGCTGGTAAAATAGCATACACTATCCTCCCCATCACATCAGTAAGGACAACAGTAATCCTAAAATCCTATCAGTGAATGCAAGAAGCTTGGGAAACAAACAGGAAGAATTAGAAGACCTGGCACAGTCAAAGAACTATGATTTGATTGGAATAACGGAGACTTGGTGGGATGACTCACATGACTGGAGCACTGTCATGGAAGGGTATAAACTGTTTAGGAAGAACAGGCAGGGGAGAAAAAGAGGAGGAGTTGCACTGTATGTAAGAGAGCAGTATGATTGCTCAGAGATCCAGTATATGGAGGGAGAAAAGCCTGTTGAGAGTCTTTGGGTTAGGTTTAGAGGCAGGAACAACAGGGGTTATGTTGTGGTTGGTGTCTGCTATAGACCACCGGATCAGGTGGATGAGGTAGATGAGGCTTTCTTCAGACAACTAAGAGAAGCTTCTAGATTACAGGCCCTGGTTCTCATGGGGGAATTTAATTACCCTGACATGTGTTGGGAGACCAATACAGCAGTACACAGACAATCCAGGAAGTTTTTGGAGAATGTTGAAGATAACTTCCTGGTACAAATGCTGAAGGAACTGACCAGGAGATATGAACAGCTTGACCTGCTGCTCACAAACAAGGAGGAACTAATAGGGGAAGTAGATGTGGGTGGCAAATTGAGGAGCAGTGATCATGAGATGGTAGATTTCAAAATCCTGACCAAAGGAAGAAAGGAGAGCAGCAAAATATACCCTGGATTTCAGAAAAGCAGACTTTGACTCCCTCAGAGAACTGAGGGGCAGGATCCCCTGGGATGCTAACATGAAGGGAAAAGGAGACCAGGAGATCTGACAGTATTTTAAAGAAGCCTTATTAAAGGCACAGGAAGAAACAATCCTGATGGGCAGTAAGAAAAGCAAATATAGTAGGCAACCAGATTGTCTTACTGGGGAAATCCTTGGTGAGCTTAAACACAAAAAGGAAGCTTATAAGAAATGGAAACTTGGGAAGATGACCAGGGAGGCGTATCAATATATTGTTCGAGAATGCAAGGGAGTAATCAGGAAGGTGAGAGCGCAATTGGAATTGAAGCTGGCAAGGGAAGTGAAGGGTAACAAGAATGGTTTCTACAGGCATGTTAGCAATAAGAGGGTGATCAGAGATGGTGTGGAGCCTTTACTGGATGAGGGAGGTAACCTAGTGACAGATGATGTGGGAAAAGCTGAAGTACTCAGTGCTTTTTTTGCCTCTGTCTTCACAGACAAGGTCACCTCCCAGACTACTGCACTAGGCAGCGCATTATGAGAAGGGGGTGGGCAGCCCTCGGTGGAAAAAGAACAGGTTAAGAACTATTTAGAAAAAGCTAGATATACACAAATCCATGGTCCGGATTTAATGCATCCGAGTGTACTGAGGCAGTTGGCAAATGTCATTGCAGAGCCTTTGGCCATTATCTTTGAAAACTTGTATAGATTGGGAGAGACCCCAGATGATTGGAAAAAGGAAAATGTAGTCCCTATCTTTAAAAAAGGGAAGAAGGATAATCCAGGGAACTACAGACCAGACAGCCTTACCTAAGTCCCCGAAAAAATCATGGAGGGGATCCTCAAGGAATCCATTTTGAAGCACTTGGAAGAGGGGAAAGTGATCAGGAATAGTCAACATGGATTCACCAGGGGCAATTCATGCCTGACCAATCTGATTAGCTTCTATGATGAGGTAACTGGCTCTGTGGACATGGGGAAGTCGGTGGATGTGATATAAATTGACTTTAGGAAAGCTTTTGATATGGTCTCCCACAATATTCTTGCCAGCAAGTTAAGGAAATATGCATTGAACAAATGGACTGTAAGGGGGATAGAAAGCTGGCTAGATTGTCAGGCCCAACAGGTAGTGATTAACAGCTCGATGTCAGGCTGGCTGTCGATTTCAAGCAGAGTGCCCCAAGGATCAGTTCTAGGGCCGGTTTTGTTCAACATCTTTATTAATGACCTGGATGAGCGGATGGATTGCACTCTCAGCAAATTTGCATATGACACTAAGCTAGGGGGAGAGGTAGATACATTGGAGGACAGGGGTAGAGTCCAGTGTGACCTAGACAGATTAGAGGTTTGGGCCAAAAGAAATCTGATGAAGTTCAACAAGGACAAGTGCAGAGGCCTGCACTTGGGACGGAAGAATCCTAAGCATTGTTACAGGCTGGGGACCTTCTGGTTAAGTAGCAGTTTAACAGAAAAGGACCTGGGGATTACAGTGGATGAGAAGCTGGATATGAGTCAACAGTGTGCCCTTGTAGCCAAGAAGGTTAATGGCATATTAGGGTGCATTAGAAGGAACATTGCCAGCAGATCTAGAGAAGTGATTATTCCCCTTTATTCTGCACTGGTGAGGCCACATCTGGATTACTGCGTCCAGTTCTGGGCCGCCCACTATAGAAAGGATGTGGATGCATTGGAGAGAGTCCAGCGGAGGGCAACAAAAATAATTAGGGGGCTGGAGCACATGACTTACAAGGATAGGTAGAGGGATTTGGGCTTATTTAATTTACAGAAGAGAAGAGTGAGGGGGGATTTGATAGCAGCTTTCAACTTCCTAACAGGTGATTCCAAAGGGGATGGAGACAAGCTTTTCTCAGTAGTTACAGATGGCAGAACAAGGAGCAATGGTCTCAAATCACAGTGGGAGAGGGCTAGGTTGGGTATTAGGAAAAAACATTTCACCAGGATGTAAAGTACTGGAACGGGGGGAGGGATAGCTTAGTGGTGACCATTGGTTTACTAAACCCAGGGTTGTGTACTCAGTTCTTGAGGGGACCATTTAGGGATCTGGGGCAAATCTATCAGTGATGGTACTTGGTCCTGCTGTGAAGGCAGGGGACTGGACTCAATGACCTTTCAAGGTCCTTTCCAGCCCTATGAGATAGGTATAGGTATATCTAGGCAAGTGGTGGCATCTCCTTCCCTAGAGGTTTTTACATCTCGGCTTGGCAAAGCCTGGTTGGGATGATTTAGTTGGGATTGATCCTGCTTTGGGAAGGCAGCTGGATTCGATGACCTCCTGAGTTCTCTTCCAGCCCTATGATTCTATGATGTTACCTCTTTAGAAGACATGGGATACAAACCACTACATGCACTTTTCTAGCCCTTGGAAAATGATGTTCCACAACTAAAATGATCAGGAATATTTTGGCTTTAAGGGCAGAGGAGCAGGCAGGATGCTACAACTCACCCTTTAATTTCATTATCTGTATTGCTAGGAAAGGCTAAAAGCAAACATAAGACAAAATAACGTACAGTTCTACTGGCCTGTAAACTGGCATGTCATTTACCTGGTTCAGTTGTCACTTAGCAGTTTGCAGTGACAGTGTGGGAAGTTCTAATCCCAGGAAAATTCATACTGAAATCTGTGACTTTGTATAATTAGGACTCCTGGGTCATGTCAGCACTGAAGATTTTAGACTCAGAAGAGTTGAGAAGTGAACATGCATGATGCTCTTGTAGTACGTCTATGACTACTATCTACTCACAACCCGTGCTTGGGGGCAAACAGAAAAAGCTCCCGGAATATACTGTGATGCCAGTTTTACAGAACTAACAGTGAGAGCTGGTTTAATACATATGCAGTAATTGCAGGTATCACTTTTTTTGCCAAGTTGTTTCCATTCTCTTGGCCACAAGTTCACAGAAGAGGCAGCACAGGCATCTCTCTCCTATTTGCACGGCCTTGGTGAGGGGCAGCCAGAATAATGCAGGGACTACTGCCTTCCTACTGTACCAGGTGACCGCTCCCTGACATTGCATTGGACTGGCCCATCAAGTGGTGCTGTAGTAAATAATTTGCCTTTCTGTGCAGAAACGGTTCATGGCACTCCTCCTGATGTAGCATGTTGGCTTTGGCTCTGCCTAATAATCTAACCCTAAGGTCGAAGAATGTGTTTTTTAGTTATGAGTCCATACTAAAACTCTAGCCCTAAACACTCAAGAACTTCTGGGAGAGATTCTAAATCTAAACATGGGCCCAGTTATGATAATCTCAAATGACACCTCTCTTTATAGTGATCCAAGCCAAAAAGTCTAGATCTAACCATCTGTATAACTGGGTTATTTCAAATTTGGATCTGGATAGCAAGGGCCCATTTTTAATAGACATCAAAATCACACAGAGAAGGCAAAAAGGTGCTCTATTAACAAGCAGATTTGAACTTACTTCATAAAATATCTTTTGCTTGATTTATGAGTCCATACAAAAAGTTACAAGGAAAGGGAATACAAATACTCACTGGAGGAGCTCATAAGGAAGACTGAAAGAATTGGGCTTGTTTAGTTTGGAAAGTAGAAGACTGAGAGGGAACATGATAGTGGTTTTCAGGTATCTAAAAGGGTGTCACAAGGAGGAGGGAGAAAAATTGTTCTCCTTAGCCTCTGAGGATAGGCTAAGAAGAAATGGGTTTAAACTGCAGCAAGGGAGGTTTAGGTTGTACATTAGGAAAAACTTCCTAACTGCCAGGGTGGTTAAACAGTAAATTGCCTAGGGAGGTTGTGGAATCTCCATCTCTGGAGATATTAAAGAACAGGTTAGATGGACATCTATCAGGGATGGTTTAGACAGTACGGGGTCCTGTCATGAGGGCAGGGGACTGGACTCAATGACCTTTTGAGGTCCCTTCCAGTTCTAGTGTTCTATGATTCTATGACAAGTCCCATGAATATAACAAACAAAGAGGTAGTAGTAGTTAAAAACGTATGTTCCTCACGGTATTTCTTCAGACCAAGTTGCATATATCTGAAAAATTAATGAAAAATCAAACAACAGGTCTACTCCTGAAGGCCTCCAACATTCAAAACCCTCAATAAAGTTAATGGCAATTTAGCCTGTATAAGGAGTGTCAGCTCAGACCTAGAACTTACCCCTCTAATTTCTCTACTTCACTTAAAATAGAAAATATATGAGATTTTACATTTGACTAAATAGTTCTCCATAACCTAATTGAAGCATAACAATTAAATAATAAAACATAAAAAGGATACATGTCAAGAGGCTGACTCATCTGTTGTGTAACTCCACTGGTTTCAATGAAGGTGCATTAGCTCTGGGTTTTCAGAATTGTCAGCACACCAGATTTTAATATATTAAAGAGAGAGAGAGAGAGAAGCCCATGGGTCTGCTGGGGTACAAAAATTCAATTTACTTTAGGAGCTGAGGAAGATTTTGATGAAAAAGGCTGTGAAATGGAGTGCTCAGATGAAAAGAGGAAACAGCCTTAAAAAAAAAAGAGAGAGAGAGAGAGAGAGAGAGAGAGAGAGATAGCATTGGATTTTGAAATTAAGCACAGCAGGTAGGAAGTTCTTGCACAGATTTAGAAAGAGGGATGCTTCTAAATCTTGTCATTAGTAAGCACCCCACATTGAACAATACATTTGACTATATAGAGACAGTAGTAATAAATAATAATTCCTAGCAGTTGTGTATCACTTAACATGCTCATAGCGTTATACGAACATCAGTAAAGATATTTATGACTAAGAAAGCATCAGTATTAAGGGCTCTATCGTGCTGAAATTCCAGTTAGTGGCAATATTTCAGATGACTTCAATAAAAGCAGAATTGAGATCCAAGACTTTTAATATAACAATCTCTTATCACCCACTTGAATGCAACAGAATTTGGAAAAAAAATCAATAACAAACCCCCACACTAACATAATATTAAATTTCTAAATTCAAAGTATGAAAATTTGGAATTTCCAGAACTCACCTCACTATGCCTTAGCCTGCTTGGTGTTATACTTATCACACTGTTCTGGGCCCATTGTTACAGTTAGTAAAACAGGATGATTGAAAGATAACTTTGAATTTCCTTATTACAGCCTTTTAAAATTCACACAGAACCCATCTTTCTGCATTCCTAAATCTTTCATTTTAATAATATGATCAATTGAATTCAATTTAGTTTTATATAGCCCCGTTCATACAAGCCATTCAAAACTCTTTATGGGCAGTAATAAAATAACATGCCTGAACTGAAGACAGTGGCTCTCATATGGACTAGTAAGATAGAATAGTTTACTGAGCTAGACAGGAATAAAAGAAAAAGAAACCTGCAATAAATCACTCATCTAAATCTTCATTATTAGGAACCAAGCAGGACAGTGGGTGACCCTTGTATAAAAAATCCAGTATTTCAAAGTAAGCTTTAGGAAGCACCATCTGATGCTTCACTGGACTCCTGTATTTGATCCTTGCACACAGTTTTATTGTAAAGGGATATTTATGACATTTAAAAACTATGTGTATCAAATAGAATTACACTTTAAATGTTTGTTTAATGCACATTTTGGTTTTAATTATTTGTCATATGACCAGAGGATGCAGCGGCATGAGCTGAATAAATCCCTAAACTTTTGGGTTTAATTGTAATAGTAATGAAAACAGCATGAGCATTGCAAGTGAAACCTGAACAGTGTTGTTAATAGTGCTTTCTGAAGGGTGAGAAAAACAGTTATGAGAAGGATAGATATGATACCAAGAATATAAAAATTCAGAAGAAAAGCAGAAACACGAACAGCAGAAATAAACGGAAACAACAAAAGACACAAAGCTCTTCACATCATGATGGACAGTGCAATGTCATAATTTTCCTTAATGAGTATCTTGTTCTATACATATAGTCTCAGTTCAATTTGCAAAATTTCCCAGCAATCCTTTGAGGTTATCCATCTTGACCTCCTCCCTTAAAGGGTACCTCTCTAAGGACCCATCATACTGCAAAAATGAGGGAGAGATCTTGTGATTTTTCTTTAAATAAATGGACCACTTCCTTTTTCACCAAAATAAATATGAAATTACATCCTTACTCACCACTGATTCAAACAGGAATCACAATCATTGATGTTAAATAGTATTCCCAGAGAGGCACACCTTTAGTCTTTCAGAGAAACTTCTGTTATTTGTGGCATAACAGTGGACTAGAACAAATAAACCATGATGGATCAATTGGCATTTCCTGTCCATAGTAATTTCATATTGTAAAGTGTCCCCTCTTGGAGATATCATTGATGCTATGAGCAACCGAAAACAAGAATTGTGGAATTGCACTAGTTTAATAGAAGGCAGTAGAATGGAAGCTGAATTTTGTCCTATGCAGGACCCCATTTTAGTAGTGGGATAAAAGTCAATTAAATCTTTTTAAGTTACTTTAATCTCACAGTCAGGATGCCACTTGCTGACAAGACTATAGGACAGTTAGGTCACTGCACTGGTTAAATACTTGCAAGAGAACAAAATCTTCCAACCTTATTTAGGAACAAGTATAGATATGGGTTGGAACCAGCTCCAACCACCCTGAAAGTATTGAGGGCATTTGAAATCTGAATTTGGGACCTGATCTGAATTTTGCAAATGGATGTTAATGCTCAATTTGATTGCTTGCCTAGCAACAAGCAGACAAATGGAGACCCCTGGAAAATGGATATTCTAATATTTTTTATGTCAAGAAAATGTATCCCTATTCAGTGGAATTGGAAAGGCTTTTTAGATAGGGCAGTGCAAAGAACTGGCACAAGGCCCTCTGCTAAGGTGACTGCATTTTAATAATAAAAAATAGGGACCCTTTTTTGGAAATATATTAGGGCCCTGACAGAAATTCTCTGGCTCTCCCATGGCCAATTTCCTCTCCCCTCTCTCTCCCATGGACCTGATGTCAAAGAAAGCAGCAAAAGGATAAGGGCAGTGAATTATGCTCTGTCTTCTGTCACTAACAGCAGAATTAAAAGCACAGGAAAAGATTACGCCAACGTCTTTATGGTTTTGGCAATAAATTAGGTGACTGCACAGAGAAAAGAAACAAAATTAAATTCACAATTAAGACATCAGCCATCGAACACTTTTAAAAATGTCTCTTTTCTTCCCCGTCTCACCAAAACTTGACCACTTTCAGTTTTGCCTGTAGTCAGCTGCTAAGTGCTATACTTACTGCTCTCAGAGAATAGCACATAGAAAGACATTCTGGCACTTTCCAACTCCTACAGAACAACAGCCATGTACAACTGATTGAGTACTCTTAATAAGGCACTCTTTAATATAGTTGTTAACATAAACCACAAACATTGCACAATGAACTTCATAGACACCCTCCACAGCACAAAGCCTCTTCTAAAGGCATCATTCTTTGATGATGCACCCTCACACAATTGTCTCTGGACAATAGGCACATAAACATGAGCTGCAGGAGATAAAACCCCCAAAAGCTTGGTGGGCATGCACAGGGTGAAACTGCACACCTTGGTGCAGTCACAGAAGTTACACCGGCTGTTCCAAGGTTTATGAGGACATGGTATTCCTGATTTCTTCTGCTTACTGGGAGCCAGGACCTTACCAAGATGGGTGAGGTCCATCTGTCTGAAAACCAATTTTGTCCTGTATCCACTCCTTATGGAAGCATTCCCCTCCACTCTCACATACCTTGTTCAGGGCACTACATGCCACAATTTTGCAGCTATTCAGTCTGTAGTTGATGTTCCCTTTTGATGGGTTATTGATGTCAGCATATAACTTCATAAGCTAAGTTATATGCAAAGTATGAGGAGTCCTTCAAAATAACAATTAGCCAGAAACATCATAGAAAACCACATCAGTTAAATTCTTCCTTCCCACCTAAAACATAATCCCAATCTCCTGAGCACTCTGGGTGTCACAAATCTTTCCTATATATCCAGTGTTGGTGTTCATGAACTGACCATGTGAACTTTAATGCCTTGTAGAATGAGAGAAACCTGTTTGGTTTACATCTTTACCCCCCTTTCAGTGGGCAAAGTACTGAGATGTGGGTGCCATTGAGTACTCCTGCCCAGATTACAAACTTCATTTTGTCAAATTCAGCTTTGGTATTTGGATTATGGAAACCATCTGTGGATAGATGACACCATTGTTTGGCTGGCAATTCTGTACAGCTATCACCCTGACACTGGTCTTCCCAACCCAAAACTGGTTTGCAACTGATTGTTAGCTGTAAGTTGTTGCCAGCTCCCAAAGAGAAATAGCCACCTGCTTCTGAAAACAAGTGGTCTGGTGCTACAGGGTTGGTGGTAACTCCTTTTACACCTGCTTGCTCATTTGAAAGTTTTGAGGCTAATGACTATCATTTCAGGTTTCCCAGAATGATCTGATCCAACCACACAATCCTGGTTCTCCTGGACCAGAAGCCATGGCCCATGCAGGGGCATGCCCTGGCAACATTGGCAGTCACAACATCTATTCCATGGGGTCACAGTAGATTGTCATTCACCTTCTTTGTCTTCAGTGTGTCAAAAAGTTCTGGCCTGATTTGGTGTAGTATCTTGTGGATGAAGCAGTGCACTACATGAGCTTTTGTTCTGTGAGAAGTAGTAGGAGATTCCGCTCCAATCAGTGTGGCAGAAGGAAGAGATGACCAGTAGCTATCATCACCAAATGTGTGATGATGGTTGGGAGTACTGGAAATACCCAGCAAGGCAGTTCCCAGAGAGTTTCCTGCAATGTGCAGAACTCTGGGATACAGGCCATGAACAGATAGTGTTAATGTCACATTCCTACAAGGGCAGTGTGGACATGGGTATATGAATGTACATAGCATATATCTGTGTCTAGCACAGCACATGTGGACAATCAGTGCAGGACAGGGTATGTGTGCTAGAAGTACACAGGCAACTACCTAACACCTCATGCAAGTGTAGATGTTGCCACAGAAAGAAACAGTTCTTATCTCCAAAGAACTTAGAGCCTAAACAGACAAGGACAAATGGAAAGAAAGGAAACAGAGCAGAGAGAGGTTATCAGTTGTAGGAAACCAAGCTAGGAGTTGGAAAAACCACGCTGAAGCCCCTGTGCCTTCACAGACTTCAGTGTGATCATGGGCAAGTGACTTCACCCCTCCGTGCCTCAGTTTCCCACCTGTAAAATCAGGATAGAAGCACTAAACTTCACAGTGGTGGTGTGAAGATAAACATGCAGAAAGGGATCTAGGGGTCATAGAGGACCACAAACTAAATACGAGTGTGACACTGCAAGAAAAGCAAACAAGATTCTGGGGCTACATCTAGACTATAGGGTTTTTCTGCGATATTGGAGATATGCTGGAAAAACTCTGCTGCATCCTGGGAACATGTCTGCTCTTCTGCTTTTTTTGCAGAAGAGCAGACTCGCTCTTTCAGAAGCCCTGTCTTCTTCTTTCTATGAGAAAGAAAGGCTCTTCCAAAAGCGGAGGTTTTTCAGAAATTTGGCCCAATGTAGATGGGCAAAATTTCGGAAAAGCCTCTTCTGAAAAAACTATTGGGAAAAGGTATGCAAATTGTGGAGAGTAATTTCCGTACCTTTTTCTGATAGATGTCTGATGTATCAGACATTGCCTGGGATGCATTAACAGGAGTGTTGTGAGCAAGACACGAGAAGTCATTCTTCCACTCTACTCTGTACTAATTAGGCCTCAGTTGGAGTATTGTGTCCAGTTCTGGGCACCACATTTCAAGAAAGATGTGGAGAAACTGAAGAAAAGCAACAAAAATTATTAAAGGTCTAGAAAGCATGACTTATTAGGGAAGAAAAAAACCTAGGTTTATTTTGTCTGGAAAAGAGAAGATGGGGAGGGGATATGATAGCAGTTTTCAAGTATCTAAAAGGGTGTCACAAGGAGGAGGGAGAAAAATTGTTCTCCTTGGCCTCCTGTGACAGAACAAGAAGCAATGGGCTTAAATTGCAGCAAGGAAGGTTTAGGTAGGACATTAGGAAAAAAATCCTGTCAGAGTAGTTAACCACTGGAATAAATTGCCTAGGGAGGTTGTGGAATCTCCATCACTGGAGATATTTAAGAGCAGGCTGGATAGACATCTATCAGGGATGATTTAGATGGTGCTTGGTCCTGCCATGAGGGCAGGGGATTGGACTTGATGACCTCTTGAGGTCCCTTTCAGTTCTAGTATTCTATGCTTCTATGTTACAGATTGTGAGGTACTCTTATATTATGGTAATGGCAGCCATATAAATAGCTAAGATGGAGAGCTAAATAGTTCAGGAATAACCAGGTACATTGACTTCATACCTGTTGCCGTCCCTTTTTAGAATATATTCATCAGAGTCACCTGCTCATCAGTGTTTTGGTTTAAAGGAGGCCACCTTCTCTGTAGCATTTTTCAGGGAAGACGGTGAACTTATTTTGTTGAGTTTGAGAGTGCATAAACAAAACAGATCCATCCATTTTAAGGTTAACATCTATTACCTTTTTTATTTTTACAAAGGGATGAGAGTAACAAGTATATCAGCCATGTCCTGCAGCGCAGCCTGTTCTGCACATCACCATCCAGTTTTTCAAACAATATTCCAATTAGTTTCAACCCCTTGCAATTACATTTTCTTCTGAAGTAAGGTAATGGATTTTTTATCTTCATTTTATTTACCCATCAATAAATGCAATATTATTTCATGATATATCCTTCCCATGAGACCTTGGGATGTGAGATCATTATAAGCCCTGCTTTACCATGGAGGAAATATACTTTACTGCATCACACCGTTCAGCTGAGATCAGGGAAGTTAAAGCAAGTATTTGGCAAAGAGGCAGACTCTCATATTAAAAATTACTACAGGTTGAACCTCTCTAGTCTGGCACTCTTTTGTCTGACAACATCCATGATCTGGCATGGTTTTAATTAGCCAGATGTCCACTTTTCATAGGTGTGGCCAAGTTTCCTGCACTTCCATAAAGTTTGTTTATAGCCACCAGTCCTGTCTCTAAGTGTTGTGTGCTGTTATTTAGCTCTAATTTACTCCTAAATGTCCTCTAACAGTACAATAAGCAGTGGAAGTGTTGGTAATGCTGCTAGACAATATTGACCTTCCATGGTCTGGAAAATTCTCTTGTTCAGAATTGGTGATGTCCCGAGGGTGCTGGACAAGAGAGGTTCAACCTGTAGTCTAAATAAAAATATGGTGGAAATACTTATGGACAGTTTTAAAATATGTTCAGGATGATCACAAACATAAGTTCACAGATGTTCTGCCTATCTGAGGCACTTCTCCAATTTCAGCTCTAATTTGCAAAACGAGGGGCCTAATGTTAGGGTTGAATGGCCAGATTTGAACTCCTAAGTAAGTGGCATGCTTTTCAAAAAAGTGCTAAGCATTCCGCCACTCCCATTGATTTCAGTAGTAACCGAAAAGTGCTCAATACTTTTTGAAAAACAGGCCATTATTTCCCCATTTCCTCAACTGTAGAGAATCTGCTTAGGCAGATCACAAAACAAGACTATTCTTTATTTAGGTCCACGCATTTAGGAGCTGAATTGCCATTACCCATTTCTGAAAGCCTCAGCTTTTGAAATGAGGCATAAAAGCAGCATTATTGCCATATCATATAGAATTACATTCCATCATCTGATGTGACATCAGGAGATGTAATTTTATGAAATCCATATTTCCCTTCCTCCTCACCAGGGCTGTCCCTAAACCAAATAGTGCCCCAGACGAGGCAAGTCTTTGGTGTCCCCTCTTCAAACTTTTGAATACCTGCTTTAGCATCCTAAGCTCTATGCCTCCCCAGTCCTGGCATGCCAGGCAGTCTCCTAAATCACCTGCCCCTAAATCCAACCCTGCTCCTCACCCCCAAGATTTCTCATGGAAATTATTTCTCAATGCTGTTTTTCTTCTGCAGTGAACTGTTTTCCCTTTGTATTCCTGATGGTTTGTACAGTCTTCTTTCTGGAAAAAAAACACAGCATCTTGACCTTTTAAAAATGTATCAGCCATGAAAAGCTTCTCTTCTCCGAATAAAATCTAAGTGTCATGTGCAAAATGTCAGCTATTATCCTCTTCTTTTAAAACAACAACAGTGGCAGCTCTAAAAGTATAGATATTGGGATACCTGCAATAGATCTTTTGAATTCCTATTTTCACAATGACACAAAAGCACCACTATAGCTTGCCAGTATTTCTATGTCAAGTTCTTATTTTCAACTTTTAGGCCTGACCCTGTAAATCCACATCTACATAAACAGTCCCATCATCAGAGTCAGGACTAATTGCTGGAATAAAAATTCACAACAGTAAAGCTCAGGGAAGATTTGGGCTTTTATTTCTGGTAACACCTTGAAGTCAAACCATCTTCAAATTCAATGAACGTGCCACTTTCAACTTTCAAATAAAAAACAAAAGCAAAGGAAGAAAAATTAACTGTAATATATAAAGGAGAAATGACACAGCAAGTTAGGATGTAAAAAGGCAGGGAAACTGTTATAATCAGGCAGCTGAGAATTTCCCTGCCTGGCGTAGGATGTGCATAGCTATATCCCCATGTAATCTTCCAGAAAGATTCAGGATGCTTGGCTCCCTGTCAACCTGTCCCCACAACATGTATGTGGATTACAAGCCACAATATAGCCCATTGTATATTACAGCTTCCACAGTAGTGGAAGCTACCATCACCCTAATTCAATTCAGAAGACAAGTCAGCACTGCTGCCTTCTGACCTCACAAAGCCACTATCTGAAATCATAAGTCTAAATGACCAAATACAGCTGGAGCACTACATGAGCACTGCTTACTGGGCTCTTAAAAGACATATAGGGGTAAATTAGAGCTAAGTAACAGCACAGAACACTGAGCGCCAGGATTGGCAGCTATAAACAAACTTTATGGGACCACAGGAAACTTGGCCACACCCACGATAAGTTGACACCCAGCTAAGTAAAATCATGTTGCTGGACCACAGATGTTGCTGGACCAGAGAATGACAGACTAAAGAGGTTCAACCTGTACAATAAAATTTCAGACAGGCAAAAAAGTCACCCAAAATGGAATGACACATTCACAAATTGTGAATGTAAAGTTGGGGAGGGGGTATTTTAGGCAGGGGATTGTATTTTGCTAAGGGTCTGGCTATTATTGATGTATAAATATATGAATATATTTGGTATTCTTTATAACTATCTCTTTAAGTATTGTAAGATAAAAAAATACAAAATAATAATTATGTATACAGCAGGTAAACTAAAGTGACCTGAGACCTTGTAATTACATTGTCTCTGCTTTGTGTAGATCATTAAAAATAGTTTACACAAATAATTTATATCAAATTGAACTGAAATAACTTATATCAATAAACTATTTAAACACCTACATTCAACATTTGTGCATTACTTTAGGGGAGAAGAAATAAAAAGATAACATAAAAGTCATATACTTGAAGCATTCTCTGTAATTTCTTGTTGGCTAGAACATCTATTTCCTTGCACAACTGGAGTAATATACTTGTTTGCACAGCATATCATTTAAATATGAATCAGAACAAGAACACCACTTGGAAACTTTAAACATAACTTTGTCACATACATGCTGTCCGATTACAGCAACTTTGTTGCTGTTCTCAGCTCAGTGAGCAAGAGTTTATTGGCAAACTACCAGATCACCAACAATTATGTTTGTTTAGTGATATTTGTAATTTTAATTATTTACATGCACTATACTGCAACTGCCAGAGGTATTTAGACTTCTAAATGGGGTCCAGAAGGATCATTTTGATAACAGTCAGACAATTAGCTGAACAAAGGCCTTTTTTCTCTTAATTCGTTGCAGGCACAGAGTGTGATAAAGTCTCGTTACAAGCTTGTCGCTCAATTAGATACTAGTGATGTAATAATATTACCCAAATTAGCTGAAAAATACTGTACAAGAGTTTTCTTTTTCTTTTCTTTTTTTAATTGGCAGTGATAAATAGTGTATAATTAACATACTTTACCTAGGAATAAAATCAAAAGCAATGAAAACATTACAACTGCTCCAAAAGAGAAAGCTTATTTACTAATGGGACCTGGTTGGATGGAGCACATAATTCCAGTGCTACAAACCCTGGGCTGTTTCATTTTTTTGTTCCAGGTCCATTTAAAGATATAATTCCCATCTTCTGAAATCCTCAATGAGTTTGACTAGGTGCCTCAGAGATGACTTCTCCCACCAGCAATTCATCTCAGCAAGACTACAGCTGACAGATCCCATGGGGAAAATTAGGGATTCCCAAGGCTTTATTGACAGAAGGTTATAGGGGAAGTAACTGTCACTAGAGATCAGCCTGAATCTTAGTGAGGCCACATTCAGAACATGCTGCAAGACCCATCCCTTAATCCAGATTTTTTTCTGTAAATAAGTGGTAATAGGAGCCCAACAACATCCTCATGAATAATAATTTTAAAAAAGGACTAAAAATAAAGTAAGACCTGAACTCACTGCTTTCTTCCCATGCATAGGTTCTGTGTAAATTCTAGTTTTGCAATAAAATTCCCAGGTTTAACAGTGTTGGTGTAATCACAATTATAGTGATGTAACACTGCTAATTCCCTACATTTTAATTGTCTCACTGTTATTTTGTGCTTGTCCATCCATGTTCTTTCATCTTATATTTGCAGATAAGCTATTTTCAATGGTGGCAGATGACAGAATAAGAAACAATGGTCTCAAGTTGCAGTGGGGGAAGTCTGAGTTGGATATTGGATATTTCACTAGAAAGGTGGTGAAGCACTGAAATGGGTTACTTAGGGAGGTGGCAGAATCTCCATCCTTAGAGGTTTTTAAGGCCAGGCTTGAAAAAAGCCCTGGCTGGGCTGATTTAGTTGGGGTTGGTCCTGCTTTGAGAAGGGGGTTGGACTCGATGACCTCCTGAGGTCTCTTCCAACTTTATGATTTTATGATTCTGTTGTAAATAATTTTAGGGTTTTTGTTGTATGTTTGCACAGTGGCACTCTGATCCCTAGATTGGGCTTTATGGCATTTCTGCAGTGAAAACAAACAAACAAACAAACAAGAAACAAACAAACAAATATGGGATGGGCACATTATATATGCCTAGCAGAAAAAACTAATTAGATCCCCTTTTAGTTAGTATTGAAGAAAAACCAATAGCTATTGATTCTCTTTGGGGATGGTTAAAGATTCAAGTGAAAAGAAACATTAGGGGATGGATAGAAAAATCAACATAGTTTTCCTTTTATTCTAGAGTTGTCAGGATGGTAGTTAAGAGTATGGATCTGTATTAGTACATTCACTCATGGGGGAAAAAAAGCTTAAAGCTTTTTGGGTTCATCACGCCTCAGCAGAGATTAACTGCGAGAAAGTAAATAATTTCATGCAAGTATAAGCCCAGATTCTTTTGTTGTAAATAAATGATAGTTATTTTCTTTTCAAAGTCAGCCTCTTACACTAAGGTTATGGCTGCACTACAGAGCCTACTGTGGCACAGCTGCACCAATTCAGCTGTGCCACAATAGCGCTGCTAGAACAGATGCTCTTAGTCAACGTCCAGATGCTTTCCTGTCAATTTCATTGCTGTAGCCTCCAAGAGCAGGAACAGCCGTGTCAGTAGGAGAAGCTCCCTTGCTAACATAGTGCTGCTCACATGAGTGCTTAGGAGAGTGTTAGGAACATTGCTTATGTGTAAGGGTATGTCTACACTACAAAGTTAATTCGAACTAACTTATTTCGAATTAGTTAATTCGAACTAAGCTAATTCGAACTAACACATCTAGACCCAAAAACTAATTCGAATTAGCGTTCTGCTAATTCGAAATAGTGCATCCACACTGATTGGATGCTGGGTCGCATTTAAGGGCAGCTGAAACCGGTTCCGGCAGGGCATCAGGTCAGTAGTTGCTTTGTGTGGCTGCTGTCTGAGGCTATCTGAGACTCGTGCTTAAAGGGACCCCCTGGACAGCCAGTTCTCAGCTTTTTCGCTTGCTTGCCTACCTCGCTGAGGGACAGCAAAGCGTTTTCCTCTCCGCCTGCCTGTGTCGGTGGTTCCCATTGGGGCCGCCGCCACAGTTGGCACCATGGAGCCAGAGCTCACCTTGGGCATTCTGCTCCAGTTTTTGGACTTGCTGCTGCAAGCCTGCCAGCAATGGCTGGAGACTGCCTGGCACCATCTGGTGCACGTCAGCCCCCTGCCCCTCCCCCTGGCCTCCCTGGGGGCTGTGGAGGAGCCGCAGCAGCGTCCGGATGCCAGCATGCCCCACCGCATCTGGCGTCTGGACACCAGCAGCGACTGGTGGGACCGCATCGTCCTGGAGCGCTGGGGAGACCAACAGTGGACCCAGAACTTCAGGATGAAGATGGACACCTTCCTGGAGCTCTGCGAGTGGCTCGCCCCTGCTCTGCGGTGACAGGACACTCGCATGAGGCCCGCCATCCCCCTCCAGAAGCGTGTGGCCATCGCCCTGTGGAAGCTCTCCACACTGGACAGCTACCGATCCGTCAGGAACCAGTTCGGGGTGGGGAAATCCACCGTCGGAGCAGTGCTCATGCAGGTACGGCACTCACTGGCCACTGGGCCGGGGGGAAGGGGGGCTGCAAGGAGGGGATGGGCCGCCCCAGGGAAAATGGGGGGGGGGAGAAGGTGAAAGTGCCCTGCACGGGAGGGTTCGGTCTGTCCCGGTCGTACTACACGCCGCCTGCGGCGGCCAGGATCACAGCAGGGGTTGCTTCTGGGAGTGGGGCACGGGGCAGTGCCAGGGAACACTCTCAGCCACCCAGGCACCCCAGTGATTCGCAGTTTGGTGTGTCTCTCTACAGGTGGTCAAGGCCATCAACTGGGTGCTGCTCCGCAGGATGGTCCGCCTTGCCGACCCGGGCGTGGTCATCCAGGGGTTCGGCGCCCTCGGCTTCCCCAACTGCAGGGGGGCCATCGATGAGACACACATCCGCATCCGTGCCCCTGAACACCAGGCCTCCCAGTATATCAGCCGCAAGGGGCACATCTCCGTCCTCCTGCAGGCCGTGTCTGACCACCGGGGCCAGTTCACGGACATTAATGTGGGCTGGTCTGGCAAGGCACACGATGCACACGATGCCAGAGGCTGCACGCCGGGACCTTCTTCCCTGACTGCCACATCAGGGTCGGGGACGTAGACATGCCCGTCTGCCTGGTGGGGGATGAGGCCTACCTCCTATAGCCCTTGCTCATGAAGCCCTACACGGGACACCTCAACCCCTCCTGGCAGGCCTTCAATGCCAGGCTCACCAGGGCCTGCATCATGGTTGAGGGAGCCTTCGGCCGACTGAAAGCCAGATTTAGGTGCCTCCTCACCCGCCTCAACCTCGCCGAGCACAATAACCCTCCCGTGGTGGCAGCATGTTGTGTGCTGCACAATTTATGTGAAAGGAAGGGGGAAGCTTTCCTGCCAGCCTGGATGGCTGAGGCTGACCGCATGGCTGGCCAGTATGTGCAGCCCAGCACCGCCGCCATCCGGAAGGCCCAGCGGGGGGCCGTCCAGATCCGGGAAGCCCTGTGGGAGAGCTTCCTGGTGGAGGAGGACTGAACTCTCCCTGCATGCCCCACTGGGGCCTTCTTCCACTGTCCCCTCCTTCCCCTTTCCCCTCCCTAAACCCTCTTCCTAATGTCAAATAAAGACACCTGTTTTGGCAACAAAAATCTCTTTTTATTTTACATAACTGGGGTGGGGGGAGGGAGGAATGAGGGTGGGAGAGAGGAGCTGGAAGGGGGAGGAAGGGGAGGAAGGGAAGGGAAAGCTCAGGGCTCGGGGTCCTGCTGGCTTTCCCGTCTCACAGCACTGCGGGTGCTGGGGCGTTGGGGGGGAGTGGGTGTGGAGGGTGGGGCAGGAGGGACGGGGGGTGCAGAGGAAGCAGGAGGGGGAGCAGGGGTGGGAGGAGGAGAGAGAGCTGGGGCGGCCACAGTGGCTGGAGTAGGAGGAGGCAGGAACCTGTCCACCAGGGTCTGGAGGTGACCTCTGAGGGCACAGCCCTGCTCCTCCAGCGTCTCCAAGCTCCACTGCCGCAGCCGCAGGTCCTCCCAGACCCAGTGCTCCTGGGTGTGGAGCTGCTGCCCCAGTAGCCACAGGTGCCACCGCTGGTACTCCTCCTGGTTGCTGGTGCGCCTGCTGGCCTGGGTGTGGGTGGCTGTTGCAGGCGGGGTGGTGCACCCTGCAGTCCCAGGTGCTGCGGCTGTGGTGAAAAAGAGCAGTGGTCAGTTCTTCCTGGGGACACAGTGGGTGAAACCCAGCCCCCCTCTGCAAGGTGAGGTCGGCGTGTGGGGAATGGGCCAGGGCCCCTGCATGACACCCAGCTGCTGCTCCATGGTGGGCAAGGCCCAGGAGCATGGTCCCTGGGCTCCTTCTCCAACCCCCTCCCCCATACACATAAGGGGAGCATGATGGCACTCACATGTGGAGCCCTCCCCGGCCTCAGATGACACAGCAGATGTGCTTTGTGGGATGACTCGGGGGTCCTGGGTCCTGGGCAGGCTCCCTGCAGGCTCCTGCGGCTCCTGGCTCTCGGCGTCCTCCTCTTCCTCCGTTTCTGCCCCGGGGTCGACCACCACCTGGGGGGCATGGACTGCGTGAGCCCCCAGGATGCGGTCCAGGGCCTCAAAGTGAGGGCAGGCCTCTGGGTCGGCCGCTGGTTGGGAGGCCCTGGAGTAGGCCTGCCGCAGGTCCTTAATTTTGTAGCAGACCTGCTCGTGGGTCCGCATGTGGCCTCTGGTGGCCAGGCTGGCAGCCATGAGGCTATAGACAGCCGCGTTCCTGTGCCTAGTGTGGAGATCGTGGGCGTTGGAGGCCTCCCCCCAAACCTCGATGAGGTCCACAATCTCTGCACGAGACCAGGCGGGCGTCCGCCTCTTGCGGCCCCAGGTAGGCTCCTGGGAGCTGCCAGCCTGGTCCTGGGAAGAGGAGGAGGGCTGGGTGGCAGCGGGTGGTTGGTTCATCCCGTGCCAGGTGCAGGGTCTGCTGGCTGGATGCTGGCAGGCTTGCACCTGGCACAAGCACTGTAGCCAGACCATGCCCCTTTAAGGGCTCCGGGGCTGGGAAGGGGGCAGAAGAGTTTCCCTGGTTGTGCCCAGAGTGGCCACCAGGACAACCTGGGAAGGGCTAGCCTCCAGCTAGTTTGAATTCAGTGGCTACACAGCCCTTAATTCGAACTACTTAATTCGAACTAGGCGCTAGTCCTCGCAGAATGAGGTTTACCTAGTTCGAATTAAGCGCTGCTATTAAAGTGTTTAGCTGCTATTAAAGTTAATTCGAACTAACGGCTGTTAGTTCGAATTAACTTTGTAGTGTAGACATACCCTAACTTATTCACACACTTGAACCACATAACTGATACCAATGTAAGCTGTACTGCATACATAGCCTCAGAACAAGATATTCAAGCTGTAAAAATGGGTGAAGGTACTAAGGTAAAATCAGGGAGATGTCACTGATAGATGCAAAACTAGTGCTCTTGAGGAATTAAAGGGAGTATTTAATTCACTGTAGCCACAGGACACAATGATACTTATCTGATATGATCCATTTGATATGGACTATGAAAGGAGCATCAAGCAATGTTTCGAAGTTTATACTGCAACATGGATCACCCCAGTATTCCCAATATTCTCATGCAATGAAAAGACACTTGGTGTTTTTTTCAGAATGTATCATACAAATAACATTATTTTTCAGTTTTTTATGCTGTCTCCTTTTCAGCACTGATTGACTGTGGTCTTTTCAAATTCAATATCAAAATCCCTGGCTGGATTTATTTCCTACTTGTTCTTGTACATTAAGAATTTGGTTGATCTTGTGGACGAATGAAAGAGAAAAAGCACTTTCAGCCACAGACTCATGAATAATGCTCTGGGTCTGAAAAACAGTAATTTATTCTCCTCTTTGAAAAACTGAGTTTAATACTCGTGAGACCCAGGAACATTTCCTGTATGTTAGTGGGCACTTTAACATAGCATAATACTATCATATCAGTGAACAGTAAGAACCACAGCAGAGTTTTCGACAATACAGAGTTTTTAAAGTATATTAGGAACTAAAAGACTCCTAACAGTGGCATTGGTCTATCAGAAGATAGAAGTAGTAGAAGTGTAATTAATAATGCCAAAAGGCAGAAGTGTATAATAAAACTTTATCTTCTGTGTTTTGGAAATAAATGATTTAGATAGATCATATGAAGATGATGATATACTTTCTATTCCAATAGTAATTTAGGAAGATGGTAAACAGCAGCTATTAAATTTAGACTTCTTAAAATCAATAGGCCAGGATACCTACCAACCAAGAATTTTATAAGAGTTGACTAAGGAATTTGCTGGAAAACTAATGTAGATTTTCAGTGACTCTTGGAACACTGGCAAGTTCCAGAGGACCAAAAGACAGCTACTATTGTGCCAATATTGAAAAAGGATGAATGGGATGACCTGGGTAATTACAGATCTGTCAACCTGACACCATTTCTTGGCAAAGTAACTGAATGGCTGATCTGTGACTCAATAAAGAAATAAAAAAAAAAGACTATATAATTAATGACAATCAATATGGAATTATGGAAAATAAATCCTGTCAAATTAACTTGATTTATAAGAGATTATATGCTTGGTTGGTAAATGTAATTGTGTTAATGTAATGCAATTAGACTTCTGTAAGGCAGTTTAATTGGTACCACATGACATTTTCATTAAAAACTAGAATGACACAAACTTAAAAAAGCACACATTAAATGGAATAAAAGCTGAGTGACAGGTCTCAAAATATAAATGTGGGATTGCTATGTAGTTGGTTTCATTCTTGACCCTGAGGAAACTAACATTTTGACCCATAAGAAAACATAACATAATCACTAACAAAGTTTCCAAAGGGCACAAAGGTTGCGGGAGTGGTAAATAATGATATGGACAGTTTGTTGAGATAGAGCTATCTGGATCAGTTTCTCAGTTGAGTACAAGCAAACAATGTGTTTCAATACAAACAATCAATACAGGCTATATGTACAAAATGGGTGTATTCTATCCAAGGAGAAGGGATTGTAAAACAGGCTTGGGTTTGTGGTAGGTATGAGCTGAACAGGAGCTTCCATTGCAAAGGTATGGCATGGGATGTGTAAACAAGGGACTCTCAAGTAGGAATAAGAAAGGTTATGTTAATCTGGGTGTCCACTACTGGAATACTATGTTCAGTTCTGGCACACACAATTAATAAATTGACACTGATAGACTGGAGAAGGGTTCAGTGATAAGCCACAAGAAAAATTAAGGGATTGAAATGCTTTATGATAATAGCATAAAGCTGCTCAACTTATTCATCTTAACAGATAGAAATTATGGGGTCACTTGATCATGGTTCATAAGTGCCAGATTTGATAAGATCTTCGTTCTACCAGATAAAGCTAAAGAAAGATCCATTGGCTGGAAGTTGAAGCTATACAAATTCAGACTGGAAATAAAGTGCCAATTTTTATTAATGAGGGCAATAAATCACTAGAACAAACCACAAAGGCTTCTGGTAGATTCTCCCATCAATGATAATGTTTAAATGAAGATTAGATTTTTTTTTAAATGGTATGGTCTAGTTTATTAACCTCGTCAGCCTTTGGGAATGGGTCATATCCATCCTGATTGAATCAACCTTGCTAGCACTGGTCCTCCACATAATAATGTAACACACCCATTTTTGCATGTGAATATATATATCTGTCAAACTGAAGTTTTCTCTTCATGCATCTGATGAAGTGGGTACCAGCCCACAAAATCTTATGCCCAGATAAATGTGTTAGTCTTCAAGGCTACATCTAGACTGCAAGCCTCTTTTGAAAGAGGCTTTTTCAAAAGATACTTTCGGAAAAGCCTCTTTTGAAAAAGAATGTCTAGACTACAATCAGTACTTTCAAAAAAGCAAGCTGCTTTTTCGAAAGAGAGCACCCAGACAGTCTGGATGCTCTCTTTTGAAAAAGCACAGTTTGCATCATATAGTGCCTTTTTTCGAAAGGCATTCTTCCTCATAAAACGAGGTTTTCCTGCAGTTGAAAAAACTGCCACGTTCTTTTGATTTACTTTCGAAAGAATGCAGCAGAAGTCTAGATGCAGGTAAAGATTAAAAAAAAAGTCCACTTTTTTCAAAAAATCCCTGTGGTCTAGACACACCCTAAGGTGCCACTGGATTCCTCATCGTTTTTGCTGAAACAGGCTGAAACCTCTCTGTAACTGGGGAATGAGGAGATCTAACACTCTAGAGCAGTTGGATCACTTTTCAGCCACACATATTTCCTCTAAAAACCCCACAATATTCACATTGCCAGCTTCATTTTCAAGAGAAGTACTTGTTGGTGAGATGAAGTGTTGTCTAACAGGAAGAAAATTTCCCTTCATTGTCTGTCTCAGTCTGGTGTTTCTTCACAGATGGAATGAGCACAGAAGAGAATTGCTGTTTGAAAACCTCAGAAGCTAATCATGTATCTCTTTGGTTCACATTGGTAACAGATAAAGCATACATGTTAGATATTAAAGCAATGTGGCTTTTCATATGTCCCTATGAGAAGATATGCTGTAGTGTGAGGATATAAACATGAAGAGGGATCATTTAAGCATCAACTAGAAAACGTCCTGACCAGGAAATTCTAACTTTCATTAAGCTCTCCACGACAACACATCCAGGTCAGGAACTCTATAACCATTCCACACCTCCCGGTCTGTTTATTAAAAAATTAAAACTCAGAATATGAAGCAACACATCTACACACAATTTAAATAAACTTAAAACTCCTTAATACTGCTTGTGCTTTTGTGTTGCCTTACCAATTCCATTAAAATAGTCTGGAGCAGTATTTTAAAGACCAAGCCTTTGTGCAGGTCTGATCAGTCTTCCAGACCATGTTCTCACTTCTGTTGAGTTTGCACGTGGAGTGCCTGTGAAAGCAGCTCACTTCTTGACAGAGTACCCACAGGTCCCAGAGCCTCTCTTTCTTGTCCTGGGAAATACTGAAGAGAAACCTGATTCCTCCAGAGAAGTCTTTCTGGATTTATCACTCGGTTGGAGGCAATTGCCCATGGTCCTTGGTAATTTACAGTCTACCCTCACTCTGCACCACCCCTGGAAGTGGCCAGCAGCTTCCAGGGGAGGGGGGAAAGAGGGTCTCTGCATGTTGTTTTTGTTCCAAGAGCTGACTCTGCAGCTCCCATAGGCCGGGAACTGCAACTAGTGGGAGCTACCGGGGTGGCTTCTGTATGCATCAGTGCATGAAGATCCCCTGACCCACCTGTCTAGGATCTGCTGCTAGAGGAGTGTGCCAGGCACTTTTGTGAGCTGCTAGAGATAAGTGCTGACCCCCTGACTCCTTCCTACATCCCAACAATCTGCCCCACACCCAAACTTCTTCCAAGAGCATGAACCCCTCACCTTGTCCTGCACCCAATCTCCTTCCCAGGGCATGCCCCCTATACCTCTTCCCTCACCACAACCCCTTGCCCCAGCCTAGAGCCCCCACCCAAACTCCCTCTCAGAGCCCGCATCCCCTCCTACTCCCAAACTCCGTCCCAGAGCCTGCATCCTGCACGGCCTCCTGCATCCCAATCCCCTGCCCCAGAGTGGTGAAAATGAGTGAGGGTGGAAGAGAGCAAGCAATGGGGATGGGGGGAGGGCTGGAGGAGGAGGCAGGCCCTCAGAAAAGGGACAGGACAGGGGAGACGCCTCAGGGAATGGGCATGGCAAGGGTCTTGGAGTTTGTGTGATTAGATAGCTGGCAACCCTACTGGGCAGGCATGCAGAAGTCCTGGCTATGGTGGAAAAGTGTACCCAGCAACCCAGCTGGCAGCTTTCTGGGCACCAGCCAGCGCAGGTGCAGTCCCATCCAAATGCCAGGATGACTACGTCCATATGGGTGGCTTGTGCTCATTGTGCTGTCCTGAGGCCAGAATTGTTGTCGATGGGCCTGGATGTATGAGTGTCTGCTGAATTCTCAAGAGTTCGTAAGTGGGAGCTTTTGAGTCAACCTTTGTTCCCTGGTTGCAGTTCAGTTAATGCTTTTGTTCTGTGCCAGAGATGGATGTTCTGCTGCTGCTGAATTTTTATTTCAGTATTTTATTTTTGCAATTCCTTCAGGCTGGGTCACTTAGGCATAAGGCGCATCAATTAGGCCTCAATCTTCTTCCTTTCAGAAGTTTTTCTGTAGATCTCCATCCTGGGATTGAACATAATCTTCTTTTGGAACTGCATAGACTGCTGCCCCACTATCAGTTTTTAATTGTTTAAGATTTTGACTGTTTATATTCACAGTGGTGTGCCACGGTGTTTGTTCTATTGAGAGTACAGTCCATAGAAATAGGGACTCACTGTCAGTGGATGATAATACTCCCTTTTTTTTGCTCTTGGTGACCTGTATGCTATTGCGGAATGTCCCATTTTGTAATAATGCCTACTTTCTCATCTTCTGCTGGACATTGTTGCCAACGGTGCATTGCTGTCTTGCCATATTTTGCAACATTCCCTCCTATTAGATTTCTTTGCTCTCCCACTTTCAAGCTGCATACTGTTCTTATGCTGTAAGTTCGTTTTGAGTGCTCCGTTCACATTTGTGCCTTTTCTCTTGTGTCAATATTCCCTGAAGCAATCTCCCCTATGCTGCTAACATGTAAGTCACATTGCTGTTCCTTTCTGGTTTCTTGCATTCCCATTCTTGCTATAATTTTGCAAGTGTGAGCTCTGGCTCTAATTGAAGCCGTGCTGACAAATGTGTGTCTCTAATACCAAGAACTATCTGGCCTCTTATTAGTTGTTTTAACATTCCATATTTGCAATGTTCAGCAAGACTATGAACTGCAGTGATAAAATCCTGCACAGTTTCCCTTCGTTCCCGGTGCTGCCTATTAGTATTTGCCCCTTTCAGATATAATGTTCTGACTGCCTATGCTGTGAGCATCAAAAGGCTTTTTTGCTTTGGTGCAGTTTTTCTTTTTCTTATCAGTGAGGCGCAGGGCTCATAGGATATCAGCAGCAGCATCACCATGGCAAATGTCAGAGCATTTTCCTGGGATTCTTATGCTCTTTTTTTTAATCTAGAAGCTATCCAGAAGGGACCACCAGGTCATCTACTCTGACCACTTATATATCACCAACTTCTAATACCCACACACAGGTATTAGTGAAATTTCACACACTAAGTGAAATTAGATCAAAGTATTACAGTTCACAGGGGATTGGATTGTTATGTGCCACAGGCATGGAATATGAGAAACAAAGGTACATCAATGCCAAAGGCCCCTGAAACAGCAAGGGACTGATTGAAACATATCCAGGCAATCCTGAGAAGAACCAGTACCCAGTGCTACAGAGGAAGGGGAAAAAAACCTGCAATCACAAAAACCCAAGGTCAGTGCCAATCAAACCCTGGAGAAAATTCCTTCCAGACTCCACATACCCTAAGCATGAAAGCAAGAACCAGCCAGTCAAGCATCTCAAAGACAAAACAGAGGCTAAGTCTAGATTGCAAGCTTCTTTCGGAGTAAGCTTTTCTGGAAGAGCTTATTTAGAAAGAGTGCGTCCACGCAGCAAAAGTGCAATGAAAATGCAATGTGCTTTTTCGAATGATAGCGTCCACATGGATTGGATGCTATCTCACATTTAAGGCCACCTGGAGCCAGTTCAGGCAGGGCATTAGGTCAGCAGTTGTTTCCAGGTGCTGCTGCCTCAGGCTAGCTGAGATGCGTGCTTAAATGGACCCCCTTGGACAGCCATTTCTCTGCTTCTGCAGCTTGCTTGCCTATGTCTTCAAGGGACAGCAAAGCTTTAGCAGTGCGTGCTCTGGTTCCCCAGCTTTTGGACACAACAGCTTACTCCTTGCCATGGAGCCAGAGCTGCCTCTGGGCATGCGATGGCCCCATGCTGCCATGTGGCAGTTTCTGCAGCAGTTTGCCTTCCTGGCGCTGCACGAGCTCAACACCGAGCTCATCATTGAGACCATCTGCCTGTGTGTGGGAGCAAGGCCCTTGCAACTGCACCCCACAGTGGAGAGACAGTTTTGGCTACCTCCTGGGGCTGCGTGGTGCAGACTGGTGCTGCACGTGCTTCCATATGCATGGAGTGCAGCACAATGTCCAGGCTGAGAAGGCTGAGTGAGGATCACACCGCATCCCCTCTGCGCCCACATCCCATGCCCTGTGTGTGTGAAAAACTGAGAGCACTCATTCATCGATCCTGATACCTCTCGGAAAACTGTGACAGATTTTTGTTACCAGTCTGCCTGAGGCGTCAGGTGATCAGGCTGAAGCCACAGTATTGTTAAGGGAGGAGATGATGGAACACACCAAGTGTCTAAGTTTTAAAGCTTTATTGATAAAATAATAAAATAACAGTGGGGGGTGATGGGTGCTTCCCACGTCACTCAGAGGAAGGAAGAAAGCGTTGGGGCCCTGAGCCCTAACCCACTTTCATATTCACACACACACTACCCGAGGCTGGCCAGGCCTGGGTGTAATGTAAGAAGAAGGGGGGAAGGGTGGACGGGAGTTTAGTCCTGTGCAGACAGGTCATCCAGGGTCTGCTGTGATCTCTCCAAATTGCTTTAGCTCTCAGGAGGGTTTTAAGTCCTGGGATCCTTTGGGGGTGTTCCATTCCGCGACCTCTGTTCCTGGTGCTCTTTGTGCCAGTCCAAACCAGCTTTCTGTGGTCTCCATTGTTGCATAAAAAAGCCTCCACCTGAGCTCACTAGATTTATATACATGGATTTTCTAAAGCTACACCAAACTGTAAGGTCTAAGGTTTTAAACTGCAACTTATTGTGATCCTTGTCAATCTTTGTAATCTGTGTAACTCTCAAACTTACTGTAAACTGCAACTTTGTAATCTTTGTAACATGCAGCCACCTTGCTTGTAACTTTCCCTAAGCTGCATTCTCCCCTGAGTGAATGGAGAGAGAGTGTGAGTGTGAGTGTGTTTGAAGAAGGCTTGGAACAATGGACCACAGGGCAATGAGTCATCACAGTATGGGCATGCTCCCTGCTGGATAAAGGGATGTCTGGGCATGCTCCCTGATGACAAGGTGAATGAGTCACAGGAGCCATTCAGACACTATATAAAGAGAAGGAGCACATGTGAGACACTCTCTTTTTCCTTCCACTGATCCTGAGAAGCTCTCCTCCAGTGTCTTTCCTCCTGACCAGCTTCCCCAGCCATGATGAGCAGACAGACCCTCCAGGATCCACATGCCTTGATCCTTCTGCAACCCATATGTCTGTGTAAGTGTGTGATTGCCTGAGGGCAGGAATGAATGGGTGTGAATGAGTGAATGAATGGAGGGGTGTGTGCTTGCTTGCTTGTCTGTGTGTGTGAGACAGAGAGGGAGAGTTCTGTCTTCTTTAGCTTAAACCTTTGGTGGCTGCTTTCTCCTCTTTAGTTCTACTTGGTGGAAATAAACCCATACTAGTGTAACCCTGGGTGGTCTCCAATGAGAATATTTTTTGGGTAACATCCATTACTTTACCAAAACACACCGGCTAGACTCTGTTGTTCTCTTTGTTTTTCTCCGTGTTGGCTTTCGCTTGCCTCGCGTGTTATGGGCTGGCTCTGTAGGTCTGTTCAGTTGAATCTATCTTTTTCATGGCTGATCGGTGGATTCCAGGCCCCCCTCTTTCTTGGCCAGCAGCTGAGAGTCAGATGTGTGCTGTGGCCTTGAGCTGGCTGGAGTCAGTGTCTTATCTTTGGGCCTAGCAGAAGCGTGGAGTTAACCCATTCTCTGCTCTCTTCATCTCCCTCTCCTTGGCCTCTCGCAACCTGCAAAGGAATCCTTCATTCATCCTACGATCACAACTTTGACCCTTCTCATAATGCTCTTCTATGCTTGCAACAGCATTAGCAATATAAAATGCTGACCTGCCTCCCCAAGGGGACCCCTTGAGGGAGGGGGCCATTGGGGTGTGACACTGCTCCAGCTTAGAAGACACCAGGAATAGATATAAAATGCCGTGAGACAGTCTCCATCTTGTCTTCAATCTTGCTACTGATCCTAGATGCTAGGGACAGAGCCAGGAAGGATTGCTGACTTATCCTAACACAGGATGACTCTCAACCTTTTCTTTCTTTTATTAATAAACCTTTAGATTTTAGATTCTAAAAGATTGGCCCAGCATGCTCTTGTGGGTAAGATCTCAAGTATAAATAGACCGGGGATCTATGTCTGGTTCTTTGGGACCGGGAGAATCTGTTTGGGGTAGGTGAGACTGGGTTCTACAACCCCTCACCTGTGTGTAGGCCTGGGGCAGATTGTGGCACAGGGAGAGCTGGGATGTCTGAGGGGTTTTGCTTGTGAGGCTTCCTGCTGGCCAGCTTGGCAGCTGAAGTGCTCTGTGTGACTTGTTTGTGACCTGTTTTGGGAAAGGTCTCCAGTCTAGGGCTGTAAGTAGCCCTGGTTTTGAGCAATTCACCCTGGGTATGTCTACACTACAAAGTTAATTTGAACTAACAGCCATTAGTTAGAATTAACTTTCATAGCATCTATACATGCAAACTGCTAGTTCGAACTTAATTCCAACTAATGGAGCGCTTAATTCGAACTAGGTAAACCTCATTCTACGAGGACTAACGCCTAGTTTGAATTAAGTAGTTCGAATTAAGGGCTGTGTAGCCGCTTAATTCGAACTAGTTGGAGGCTAGCCCTTCCCAGCTTGCCCTGGTGGCCACTCTGGGCCAAACCAGGGAAACTCTTCTGCCCCCTTCCCCGCCCCGGAGCCCTTAAAGGGGCACGGTCTGGCTATGGTGCTTGTGCCAGCTGCAAGCCTGCCAGCAGACCCTGCACCTGGCACGGCATGAGCCAGCCACCCGCTGCCACCCAGCCCTCCACCTCTTCCCAGGATCATGCTGGCGGCTCCCAGGACCCTGCCCGGGGCTGCAAGAGGCGGGCGCCCACCTGGTCTAGTGCGGAGATCGTGGACCTCATCGAGGTTTGGGGGGGAGGCCTCCAACATCCACGATCTCTGCACTAGCCACAGGAATGCGGCCGTCAACAGCTGCATGGCTGCCAGCCTGGCCACCAGAGGCCACATGTGGACCCACGAGCAGGTCCGCTGCAAAATCAAGGACCTGCGGCAGGCCTACTCCAGGGCCTCCCAGCCAGGGGCCGACCCGGAGGCATGCCCTCATTATGAGGCCCTGGACCACATCCTGGGGGCTCACGCAGTCCATGCCCCCCGGGTGGTGATCGACCCCAGGGCAGAGGCCCCCGTCCCTGACACGGAGGAGGAGGAAGAGGATGCTGAGAGCCAGGAGCCTGCAAGGAGCCTGCCCAGGACCCAGGGCCGCTGCAGCATCCAACAGAGCACATTGGCTGTGTCATCCGAGGCCGGGGAGGGCTCCACATGTGAGTGCCATCATGCTCCCCTTATGTGTATGCGGGGGATGGGGGAAGAGGGAGCCCAGGGACCGTGCGCCTGGGCCTTGCCCACCATGGAGCAGCACCTGGGTGTCATGCAGGGGCCCTGGCCTGTTCCCCACACGCCGACCTCACCTTGCAGAGGGGGGCCGGGTTTCACCCACTGTGTCCCCAGGGAGAACTGACCACTGCTCTTGTTTCACCACAGCCGCAGCACCTGGGACTGCAGGGCGAAGCACCCCGCTTGCAACAGCCACCCGCACCCGGGCCAGCAGGTGCACCAGGAACCTGGAGGACTACCCCCGGCGGCACCTGTGGCTACTGGAGCACCAGCTCCGCACCCAGGACCACTGGGTCCGGGAGGACCTGCGGCTGCGGCAGTGGAGCTTGGAGGCACTGGAGGAGCAGGGCCGTGCCCTCAGAGGTCACCTCCAGACCTTGGTGGACAGGTTCCTGCCTCCTCCTGCTCCACCCCTGCGGCCGCCCCAGGTCTCGCTCCTCCTCCCACCCCTGCTCTCCCTCCTGCTTCCTCTGCACCCCCTATCCCTCCTGCTCCATCCTCCACACCCACTCCCCCCCAACACCCCCGCACCCACAGTGCTGTCAGATGGGAGAGCCAGCAGGACCCCCAACCCTGAGCTTTCCCTTCCCTTCTTCCCCTTCCTCTCCCTTCCAGCTCCCTCCTCCCAGGTTCCCCCCCCCACCCTCATTCCTCCCTCCCCCCACCCCAGTTATGTACAATAAAGAGAGGGTTTTTTGGCAAAACAGGTGTTTTTATTTGACATTAGGAAGGGGGGGGTTTGGGAGGGGAAAGGGGAAGGAGGGGACGGTGGAAGAAGGCCCCAGTGGGGCATGCAGGGAGAGTTCAGTCCTCCTCCTCCACCTGGAAGCTCTCCCGCAGGGCTTCCCGGATCTGGACGGCCCCCTGCTGGGCATCCCGGATGGCGGCCGTGCGGGGCTGCACGTACTGGCCAGCCATGCGGTCAGCCTCAGCCATCCAGGCTGGCAGGAAAGCCTCCCCCTTCCTTTCACATAAATTGTGCAGCACACAACATGCTGCCACCACGGGAGGGGTATTGTGCTCGGCAAGGTTGAGGCGGGTGAGGAGGCATCAAAATCGAGCTTTCAGGCGTCTGAAGGCCCCCGCGACCGCAATGCGGGCCCTGGTGAGCCTGGCATTGAAGGCCTGCCGGGAGGGGTTGAGGTGCCCTGTGTATGGCTTCATCAGCCAGGGCTGTAGGGGGTAGGCCTCATCCCCCACCAGGCAGACGGGCATGTCCACGTCCCCGACCCTGATGTGGCAGTCGGGGAAGAAGGTCCCGGCGTGCAGCCTCTGGCACACGGAGGAGTTGCAGAATACTCTGGCGTTGTGTGCCTTGCCGGACCAGCCCACATTAATGTCCGTGAACTGGCCCCGGTGGTCAGACACGGCCTGCAGGAGGACGGAGAAGTACCCCTTCCTGTTGATGTACTGGGAGACCTGGTGTTCCGGGGCACAGATGGGGATGTGCGTCCTGTCAATGGCCCCCCCACAGTTGGGGAAGCCACAGGTGCCGAAACCCTGGATGACCACGTCCGGGTCGGCAAGGTGGACCACCCTGCGGAGCAGCACCCGGTTGATGGCTTTGACCACCTGCAGAGAGACACACCAAACCGTGAATCACTGGAATGCCTGGGTGGCTGGGAGTGTTCGTTCCCTGGCACTGTCCCGTGCCCCACTCCCGGAAGTGACCCCTGCTGCGATCCTGGCTGCCGCGGGCAGCCTGTAGTACGGCCGGGACAGACCGAACCCTCCTGTGTGGGGCACTTTTGCCTCTTCCCCCCGCTGTTTTCCCTGGGGCGGCCCATCCCCTCCTGCAGCCCCCCACCCCTCCCCGGACCAATGGCTGGTGGATGCCGTACCTGCATGAGCACTGCTCCGATGGTGGATTTCCCCACGCCGAACTGGTTCCTGACGGATCGGTAGCTGTCCGGTGTGGAGAGCTTCCACAGGGCGATGGCCACACGCTTCTGGAGGGGGATGGCGGGCCTCATGAGAGTGTCCCGTCGCCGCAGAGCAGGGGCGAGCCACTCGTAGAGCTCCAGGAAGTGTCCTTCTTCATCCTGAAGTTCTGGGTCCACTGTTGGTCTCCCCAGTGCTCCAGAATGATGCGGTCCCACCAGTGGCTGCTGGTGTCCAGTCGCCAGATGCGGTGGGGCACGCTGGCGTCCGGCCACTGCTGCAGCTCCTCCACAACCCCCAGGGAGGCCAGGGGGAGAGGCAGGGGGCTGACGTGCACCAGATGGTGCCAGGCAGCCTCCAGCCATTGCTGGCAGGCTTGCAGCAGCAAGTCCAAAAACTGGAGCAGCATGCCCAGGGCGAGCTCTGGCTCCATAGTGCCAACTGCAGTGGCATCCCCAATGGGAACCACCGACACAGGCAGGCAGAGAGAAAAATGCTTTGCCGTCCCTCGGCGAGGTAGGCAAGCAAGCGGAAAAGCTTAGAACTGGCTGTCCGGGGGGTCCCTTTAAGCACGAGCCTCAGATAGCCTCAGACAGCAGCCACACAAAGCAACTACTGACCTGATGCCCTGCCGAAACCGGTTTCAGCTGCCCTTAAATGCGACCCAGCGTCCAATCAGTGTGGACGCGCTAGTTTGAATTAGCAAAGCGCTAATTCTAATTAATTTTTGGGTCTAGATGCATTAGTTCGAATTAGCGCTGTAGTGTAGACATATCCCCTGAGCGGTGCCCAGACCCGGCGCGGTCTGTCACAACCCCTCAGAGAAAGACTCAGCTAGAGGTATAGATTACTTTAACATTATTAATTACTATTAGGAATTGTCTACTGGGAGACATTAAATTCCCAGGTATTGATTGGAGAATAAATGCCACTAATATTGATATGGCATCATTATTCTTGGATTCAAAAGGTCTCTGAGTCAGCAAGAGGCAGTTGAATTTCAGATGTGGTTTTGGTAAGTAATGAGGTTGTTACAGAAGATTTAGTCATAGGAAATAACCTTGGTGAGTCATTATGAGTTGATAGAGTTTAAATTAATGGATGGATAACCAAAGTCAGGTGGTCATCTGTAGTTTTTGAGTTCAAGGGCTGACTTTGTGAAATTAAGAAAATTAATCATAAGAGGTTAAATGCAGCACCCAAGAATTTAAATATAGAGGAATGCTGGAATTTCTTTAAATCAAGTGTACAAAACTAAGTTTAATGTGCATCCTAAGCTGTGGAGACACTGACACTCACAGGGCGGGAGGCATTCAAACCCACAACCCTGGGGTCCCCAGGCCAAAGGTTTGGGCACTTGAGTCTTGCGCCTACCCTGGGAGCAGCTGGACAGCCAACACAGGCTGGAAAAACTTGCAGGAAAAGCTTCCAAACCCAACATGATGAACAACCATCTTAAAAATATTATTAAGAGAAGGCAGGGCACCTAGAGAAAGTGGAAAAAAAGGACTGACCAGAAAAGATAGCTATATCTTGTAAGGTAGTAAATATAGGAATAAGGTCAGATTTGCTAAAAGTGAAAACTGAATTAGCTCTTGCCAAGGAAATTAGAACAAACAAGAAGGTTTTTTTTAGTTGTAGAAATAAAAGATAATAAAGAAAGATGAGGCTGGGCTGCTGTGCAGTGTTGACCAGGGAGATTAAAGGTCCAAAAACAGACTGAAAAGTAGGAACATGGGCATGGAGGAAGTGATGATGAGAGAATTCTGAGATGGAAGAAAAACAGAAGGAATATAATGTGCTTAAATTGGACAAACTGGATAATTTCTATCCCAGAAGACTGAAAGAAATTAGAAGAAAAGAGATTGCAAGTCTACTAGCAAGGATTTTTAGTAAATCTATCTAGTAAAGAGTTGTATTACATTACTGGAGAATAGCTAATGTTTTACCTATCTTTTTTTAAGAAAGAGAAAAAAGAGATCTGGACAATTAGGGTATGTCTAGATTACATGCCTCTGCCGACGGAGGCATGTAAATTAGACATACCAACATAGCCAGTGAAGTGGGGATTTAAATATCCCCAGTTTCATTAGAACAAAAATGGCCACCATGTTGTGCTGGCTCAGCTCTTTGTCGGCACGAAGAGGCAGTCAAGACGGGGATCGGTCGGCAAGGAAAGCCTTTGCCAACCGATCCTGTAAACCTAGTGAGTGGCCATATGGGTGGCCCTCCTTCATCTCAGTTGCTTACAAGATTGAAATTAGGTGTGTGCACTAACCATGACTCCAAGATTAAGATTAAATATATTATACCTGATTTTCCTTCTTTATCATGCCTTTTCAACACAGTGTGATCCATTATTAGAGGCAAATTAATTTGTCAGCAAAAGCAACAAAGAAACAGAGGCAGTGCACAGCTCCAACTTTGTGTCCAATCAGCATACACCTCACACATGCCCTTGTTTTAAATGTCTGTCACTTCTCATTTTGCCAGTGGCTGCTTGGCTTTCCCCACCATTGCAGGTCCCATGCCCACCCATTCCCTCAAACCCCAACCCAGCCTTTTCTTTGCCTCCTCCCTCAATCACAGCCAGTCCCTTCCCAGCAGTTCCGAAGCACTGTGAATCAGCTGATTTGCTGCATTCAAACTTTGGGAGGGAGGAGGAGGAGGAACAGGGACAGAGCACAAATCAGTCAATTCACAATACTCCAGAAGTGCTGGGGGGGGAGGGGGTAGGAGCAAGGAGAAGTAGGTACATGCAGGGCCCTCAGGCTACGTCTACACTGCAGGCTTTTTGCGCAAGAATTGTTTTGCGCAAGAGTTTCTGTGCAAAAATTCTTGCGCAAGAGTGCATCCATACTGCCATGTGGTTTTGCCCAAGAGATATGCTTTTGCGCAAGAACATCCATGGCAGTGTGGACGCGCTCTTGCACAAGAAAGTTCTGATGGCCATTTTAGCCATAGGGGTTTCTTGAGCAAGAAACCCCTGTTGCCCATCCACACTGCCTTCTTGCTCAAGAGCTCTTGCACAAGAGGGCTTATTCCTCGTGGGGAGAGGAATAACTCTTGCACAAGAATCCCTCTGTTCTGACGCTTTACTGTAAATTTACTTGCGCAAGAATGTGCCTGCAGTGTACACGATCCACAAATTTTTGCACAAGAACGGCTGTTCTTGCACAAACAGCCTGCAGTGTAGACATAGCCTCAGTGTGCAAGAGGCCTCGGTGAAGGGGACGGAAAGGGGGGAGGGTGTGCAGGCCACACCTGATGGGCTGGATGTGGCTTGTGGGCCACAGATTTCTCACCACTGCTCTATAGGAGCAAGTTGGCTCTCTTGCACCAGTAGTTTCAATTCCTCCATTTTATTGTCCAGACTTCTTGCATTCATGTACAAATTATTTCCATTAGGCCTCACCTAGTTTTGTAGCTGGCTTGGGTATAGTCCTTTTACTATTATAACATATACCTGACTGCTACTCCAGTCAATATTTGTACTTTCTCTTTGCTGTTCATATTTTTACCTCCTCTTCCTTCACTTATCTCTTACTATAGCTTCATTTAGCTCATTTTCCTTCTTCAGCTAGACATGGAGTTTTACATGAGAATCTCTCAACCTTCTCCCCACATTTCCTAGTTTAAACTCTTATAAATCTTGCCAGCCCTGATCCCAGAAGAGTAATAGTTAAGAAGAATCTTCTTTCTGTGAATGCACCCCAGTGGTCGATCATTCAGAAATATTTCTCATAGCACCTCTCACCATGTCGCCAGTTGATATTCATTATCTTGTCAGTTCTTCACCTTCCTTCTATAGAGACCAGAAATATTCCACTGAAGATCATCTGACCTTCCATTCCATTAGGCGTCATATGCAACTGGACATGGTTATCCTGGATTCATTCCAATAGAAATCTAATCGTGCCATTCCTGCACATGTTGCACAATGTTTCTCCACTCCCATCAAGGTCCTTTCCAGCCTCACCTCCACATCTTTGATTCTTGATACTGACATACAGCACAACCTTCTATTCGCTGGATCTGGTCTGTTGACAGACCTAATAGTTCTTATTATGAAGTTTCTAATCACTTAGACCATGCCTCTTCCTGCTGTTGCTGTGAAGCTGTCTTTTCTTCTGTCTTGCAGTCTCTTGTACATCAACCTCTTTTTTTGGCGTGTGCTCCAGTCCCTGGCTATCTCTGTCATCTCTTCCTCTCTTCTGCAGGAATTGGTCAATCTCCATTCTTTTCTTCCTTGCCACTCCATATTCTGTTTCTCTCCCTCAGTCCCCACTGTAGCAAATATGGTACTAAATTCATCTCTAGTGTCTTGTCTCTTTCTTTGTTTTCATGTTCTTTTGCAGTTCACTCTCCCACTGTATATCATCTTTCCTTCCTGCAAGTAAATGCTTTCTCTGGCACACGTGCAGAGAGATGCAAATTGCAACCAACCCAAGGTGATGAATCAAATACAAAGCCCATTTGTTTGTGATTTTATCATGCTATAACAATACATAAAGTGATAGAATGTCACATCCTTTTCTTCTGATAGAATATTGCCTCATTCAATGATACTTCACATGACATCACAATATCAGAATTCAATTCAACACTCAAGCTTATAGCATGCATGGCTGTTCTCTTAATTTTAGAATTGGTAACTCTTGAGATTTCTGCACAGCATGAGGTGGAAACAAACCGCAGCCAGAAAGGGCTCATATTTTCATTATGTTTACTTCACTTAAGTAAAAGTCAAGCTCAGGCCCAGTGTTTGTATAAGTAGCGATGCAATGTCACACAGCCATTTGTCTTTCACATGAGTAACTTATTCATTTACACTAATATCTATGCGTGTTATACCGATTTTCTTGCCCACGTATATCCAGCTGTGCCAAAACACTATTCAGGTCACTGAAGAATTTATCCCTTGGTTTTATTGCCAGCAGTCATATCACTGTAGGTAGAATTCTGCCTAAATTAGTAGCAGGAAATATAGACTTTTTAAAATCTGCAGCGTTTACCAAGTATGATGACTTGCAGAAGAACAAGTTTAGGGGCCCTTTGACTTTATATACCATTGACAATTAGAGGAGATAGTTCTGGGGGAAAGGGAACAAGGAATTTACTATGTAGCAATCCTGATGGGCAGCTTCTCTAGTACATTCAGGCTATGTCTACATTGCGAATTCTTGCACAAGAAAATTTGCAAATGAAGCGCAGTGATGAATGCCACTCCTCATTTGCATACCTAATGAACTGCCATTTTTGCGCAAGGGGCTTTTGCGCAAGAAGGAGCGGTCTATACTGCTCTTTCTTGAGCGAAACCCCCCTCTTGTGCAAGAGCTGTTCTGCCTGAAAATAAGCGGCAGAATGGGTCTTATGCAAGAGGGGGTTTTTGTGCAAGAAGGAGCAGTATAAACTGCTCCTTCTTGTGCAAAAGCCCCTTGCGCAAAATGGCAGCTCATTTGCATATCTTCTTGAGCAAGAATGGGCAATGTAGACGTAGCCTCATAGTATAGTGGGATTTTTCATGTTTCCTGCTTGTCAACAGACACTGATTTGTGGACAACAAATCTGTCTCTTCCTAAGGTTTAAAGAAGAAGACATCCAAGTCAGTAGTTACACATGTATAGACAGTAATAGAGATATAGCCATGTTAGTCTGGTCTAGCTGAAACAAAAGACAGGACTATGCAGCACTTTAAAGACTAACAAGATGATTTATTAGGTGATGAGCTTTCGTGGGTCAGACCCACTTCCTCAGATCAAATTGTGGAAGAAAATTGGCATGACCATATCTACCATTTTCTTCCACAATTTGATCTGAGGAAGTGGGTCTGGCCCATGAAAGCTCATCACCTAATAAATCATCTTGTTAGTCTTTACAGTGCTGCATAGTCCTGTCTTTTGTTTCACATGTATAGACAGTGATCTGCATTGCTATTACAGTATCTGTTTTGCTCCAAATGTTCTCCAGAGAGAATGTTGTTGGAGAGCTGGGCCATCTTCATGATAAATTGTGTTTTGCACACTAGTTGACAAAATATTTCTATCACTGCCCCTTAACTCTTTCCAGTGGAGAAGGTCTGTAAGTCCACTATAAGCAATCCATCTATTTAGCATGTGGAGGGCAGGAAGCACTGAGGATTGAAACTCAGATCCAAATTTTGCATCTGGACTACTGTTTCTATATCTGAATAAAGAAGACCCAACAGCCCCTGAACAATATTGTGAAGGAGGAGATGAGGGTTATTTAAAACCAAACTCGTATCCAGATCAGAATTTTTTAGCTCAAAACTATACTCAGGTAAATGGGTATATACGTTCTCAAATTTGAAGAAATCTCTCATGAGAGAAAGTGCCCTGTGTGACTGGAACCCATTTACTTGAGGCTATGACTTACTAAAGGAATGTAGTATATGTATATGTATATGTATATGTATATGTATATGTATGAATTCTTCTTTGAGGATGGACATTCTGCTTCTTTCCCCTGTTGCTCAGAGTAGGGATAAAGGCTAAATAGGCTGCAGATTAAATCCAACCAAAGACCTATTTCTGAAAAACAGACAAAGGTGCTTATGGCATTCTATCCTGCTAATGTTATCTCTATATTCAAGCCCTCAGTGATGAACTCCAGTTCTCTCTGGAGGTGGACTCCTTCTTTGATCCAAACTCTGGGTCAATAGGCCTCCTTTCAGCTAAGGAACTGGATTTGCAGATTCATAAATCCTGCCTTAATTCACAACTATTTACTCCTCTTGAGGTGTAATTTGTTCTTGTTTCCTTGTTCATCTTTCAGACATTGGCTTTACAAACAATTACATTTCACCCTTTACTTTTCATGTTAGTGCCCAGATATTACAGAGATGAACATTATAGATCAATATTCAATTTCTCTTCCTTACTGCAACACACAGTGAAAGACAGCAGGAGGCACGAGGTGAAAGGGAGGGGGTGGGGAGTCTGTTTGGTTTACAGAAACTTAACCTAGTCTTCTGCATGCCTGTTTCTGAAAAGCTAGTCTACAAATTTTAGCAAAATGGCGTTACCCTCCCCCCCACCACTGCAGTACAAATGGTGTACAGCAAAATTCAGTAGTTTTTGCCAGGATAATTGGTCAACCATGAATACTTAATTACATATCTTTGGACAATAAGAGTAATCTATGGTCTCAACTCAACAGCTCTCAGTATTTTAATAAGAGGGAGCAATGCACGGTTCTGTTCACAAATGAGTGCTATTTCTGTAAATTGTTTAAGTCTGAACTGCTACGAGCATTATGGTAACAAAATACAAAATCCTATTCTGATATTGTAGCAATTTAGATTAGAATTCTTCTGATAATATTTCACACTTCCAACAGCCATCTATATGCTAATGTTTCCAACAAATTATCAGATGTTACTTCTACACAACCTTTTTTCTGTAAATGACCTGTCATATTCATAATGGCCTCTGTGTTTGGTGACAGTTTTTTATTTTTTCTAGCAAAAATTGCAGATCCATAAAGAAACTAATTATATGGTTTCATGGTTGATAGTATGGTTTCTAGTTTTATAACTAGTAATAAGGAAACTGTTTCAGTGGAAATACTATCCCTAAACTCAGGGGACTTTTAGGATTCTGGACCATTTTTAGAGACAAGCTTTCACACTTTTGAATTTAAGGCATCGGTTGCTTGTTTATCTTCTCTGTGCTATCTCTAAGATAAATTTGGATCTTGCATTACAGAATTTCATCCAATTCAAAATTCTATTTCACACCACATTTGCTCATTAAGCCTGCATTGTTACAACAGTAAAAAACAGGTCACAAATGCAACCAAGTATTACTCTTTGGAAAATTCACAAGGATTATCTACTATGCAAAGAGGTAATTGGTGAGCAATAGCAAAATTTACAAACACCACCAAAAATCTGGATTTTGTGAAAGCCTTGATCATCAGGCCAAATCTTTGATTGAGGACTGAGCAGCCTTAGGCTAATATTATTTGCACAGCCCTGGATCCTCTCATATCCTTCTAGATAGCTTATCTCTCCTAGGTCTTATCCTGATTTTTGTCATCTTTGAGCAGGTAGCCTCCCTTCTCTGTTGTGCCTTTCTGGAGTACTGGGATATCAGACCATCTTTATTTAGATGCCTAAATATGAATTTAGGAGCCTATCTTTTAAGATCCCACATTTATATATATATATATATATATATATATATATATATATATATTTACACAAGTACATATCACCACATGACGTACTTGATCTCTTCAGATTAAAAACTCAGATTGTATATAATTTAGTGCAGGGACTATTATCACATGTGTGTTCAGGAACACAATAGGGCCTGATCCTTAACCAGGGCCTCCAGGCATTACTGCAATACCAACAGAACATTTAAAGCTTTTCTGTCCCACCAATGTAGATACTCATCTTATAAACACAATCAGGGGACTATTCATGCTAGCTATTCCAAACCAAATTTTCATGGGCGCTTGGTAGCATTTTCCAGTCTGTGAACACATCCTCTATTCTGGAATATGTTCTGAGTAGAATACTGACTTTTAGATATGTGCAGAAAGACTGGCATTATCTTCTTGTATGGTGAAATATAGCCCACAGGTTATCAAGACAATTTCCTTTATTGCTACTACCTGATTCTCTGCCTGGAGAATTTGGAACTTCCATATACTTAAGTCATGGAAATAATTCATTGTTCATTCTCATTTTTAGTCCTGATGAATTTCTCTTCTGAGGTCACAATTCATTGTCAATATGCGTATTGCATATTCAAAAGTCTTTCTGAACCAGAACAGAAATAGACCCAACCTCTTCACAATGGTTTTAAATTTTCATTCCTTTCCTGGAATGACTACACTTTCAACCTATCAATGATATCATGCTAATGAAGTTAACAAAAAGAGCTTTTTCATGCTGGATATTTTTTTCTATTATATTTAGAAGATCAGTTTTGAAAAAAAGTAGACCTGTTTTTGAAATGTTGCTTCCAACACCAGGTGAATGTTCAGGTATCTGTAATATAGTTTGTCAGGTGAATGTTCAGCAATATTTAGTTACTTGTAATATAGTTCATAACCCTAAATAGTCTATTTGAAGACAACTGGTTTGCTGAATACATAGTTTGTTGCAAATGGTTTGCCTACCTCCAATCTACAGATGCTATGGTAGATATATACTTTTTCTCATATTGTTAAATATAATTTTAGCTCACTTCCTGTTTCACTTTTCCCTCTGCACAGTTTTTTCTCATAGACTCTGAATTTGTCTAATTCAGCTCTATCATTAAAACATGTTTCCTATTACACCACTGTCATGGGAAAAGTCAGAAAGCCCTCCACAGAATCTAGGCTGGAATGCTGGAGAAAGACTCAATATGTCTCAGCTCATTCAGAGATTCTTTCCTTTTCTACTCCTCTTAAAGGAAAGGTAACACCCAGCAATTATTTCCAGGACAATATCAGCCCCAGCCCATTTATACTTCCTCAATAAATACTAAACACCAGGTCTGCCCATCAAAAGCCTTTTGCAGAAAAACATTTAATTGGATACATATCCTTTTTACTATGCTATGGAGCTGGTTTCTGCAGTTGGGCCATGTAGGATATGATTTGGTAGAATACATGGCCTGAACATTGCAAAGTTCGCCCACTCCCAATAAGCAATAAGCAAATAGATAGAAAGGATGGTTTGATTATTAGGACTCTAGCCTGGTACTTGGGAACACTGAGTTAAAAACTTTGCTGCACCAAAGACTTAGTATGACTTTAGGGAAATTACTCTCTTTGTGTCTTAATTCCCCTCGTGTACGCTTAATAAGATAACACTTCCCTTCCTCACGAGTATTGTGAGGATAAAAAATTACACTAAAGGTTGTGACATGATGAGATATGGGCTGTGTGTATGTGGGGGGTAGGTGGGAGGGGGGGAGATGACATGGATTTTCAAAATTCTCAGCCTTGGCATAACTCTATTCCCATTAAAGTCTATGGGAATATTGCCAAACAGTTTAATGGGAACAGAGCTAAGCCATTAGAGTGTTTACATTTAAAATAGTTGTATGCAGTACAATCTGTATGGAAATCCTTGCTCTTGTCCACCTGACCCATGGATAGTAATGGAAAGTTAATCAGCAGGACAGGAAGAACAGCAGATATCTTCAGGTTTGCCTCAGTTCAATATTTGTAAAGAAAACAAGAGAGCTGACTAGGGCGATGTCTACACTAGGAAACTATTTCAAAATAACTAAATTCAACTTAATAACTCCCAATTTTATAAAATCAAAATAGCATGTTCCCACTATGGGGAAGCCTCAATATTAGACTCAGGCAAACTCCATTACCTCAACTTAGAGCCCCAGGAAGCACTGGGAAGTAATTAGTTGAATTATTCTGGGGAGTAGTTGTTTTGAAATAGTGGCACTGGAGCATTCATACTAATGTTATTTCAAAATAACTATTTTGAAATAAGTGTTATTCCCCCAAGGAAAGAAGGAGTACAGATTTCTAAATAAGTGGGTAGTGTGGGTGCTCCACTTATAAATTTGACCATAGGGGGTTATTTTGAAATAAATCCCTAGTGTAGACCAGGGCTTATAGTATTAAGGCGACTATGGCTATGTAAGCTGATTGGGAAATAAATATTTAAGATCACATATTAAAATGCAGTCACACTTGATACCAGCATTTGAGTAGATGAAGAAAAAAATCAGAATATTTAAATTAGGAAAGAAAAAGGAACCTCATGATGGGGAGTTAAAGACAAAGGGAGATTGAATACAAAGTAAAAGAACTGAAAGATAAAAGACATGATAGCATAAGAAAATGAGAAGGAAAAATTTACAGAAGCTGATGCACCAAGAGATTAAAAAGACGGAAGTGGAAAGTACATGACACTTATTAGAAAGCCTTTGGAGCATTTTCTAATAATAAAAGAAATATGGAAAGGTAAATTCAAATGTTTTACTGCGCTCCCATTTCCAAAGATTTTGGCAATCCATTCCCCCTGTTCCAGAATCATTAACTCCCCCACCATTCTCTGCTTCTCTCCATTTATTGCTGCAAGTAATGTTCATCTTTCTTTCAATTAAAATTGCCTTAATTCATAGGAACATTAAACATTCCTTCATTCCCTGGCCTGGGTTCATGCTCTTCTCTGGTCTTTGTTTCCTCTGAATCTTCCTGATTTTATCCAGTCCCTTAAAATATGTACCTCATATTCTAAGGACTTCCCCTCTTCCATTGATAGGTCTCATTTTTCACCCATATCTTCATTAGCACCATCCTCCATCTGGATTCAAACCTTTTCTTCCCCTATACTGTCTTTAATCTTGATAATGATTTCGCCTCAATTTTTTTCTGACACTTTTTGATGTTGACAAGTCAATTCCCCCTCACCCTCCAAAAAAGGTTTTGTGGGTAAAGTTTTGCTCAACTCTAGTTCAAGGATGCTCCATGTTGTAGTACCCTAACTGTAGTCCCCGTGTTCATGGAAGTACACCACCGGCTCCCTTTGTCTGCCATCAAAGACTCCCCTGTCTGTTCTAGAATATGGAACATGACTTGAGAATGGTGCAGCTGCATGTGTAACAGAAAGCCGAGAGATTTGACAATTGGGGTCACTTTTTCTGCACTTGACTATTATTAAGATGAACAGAAGTTGCATTACTGCATAAACTGGTGTCATGAGATTGACAAACCCCATGCTGGGCAGCAAACTTAACTAATGTGGGCTCGGCTGACTCCAAGCTGCTACACCTATGAGAGATGTATGTACTACTCTATATACTGAAAGGTAAGTACAATATTTATATTCAAAATAATTTATTTTATAATTATATTGTAAGAATGTGAAACAAGCAATAATGTACTGTGTGTACAGTAATAGTGTACTGTGGCACTTTTGTATGTTTATGTCTATTTTTTAAACAAGCAGTTGTAAGAAAGGTAAAAATTGGGGTACACAAAACAAATCAGAAAGGGGTACAGAAGTATTGAAAGGCTGACGGATGCTATCTTAGGAGATTGGCTGTCCAAAGCCACAGCCTAAGTTGTCAATTGGGTCTGATTTGAGCAGGAGACTGGGAAATCTGAACCTCAATTTCTATTAACAAACAGGTTTTATAAGTACACAAAAATAATAGTATATGTGATACTCATTTGTAATGTAGTTCACTAATATCAGGATACCATCACACTCATATCTAACATACCAAGGTTAGTATCATTGTGCACTATTGTCCAGCAATGTGACTTAAATAATTAAGAAATTAAAATATACTCAAATTATCATTGTAGTTTCTCTTTACTCTCCTCCTTGGAATTTACACCAAGACAATCTTACAACTAATTTCATCCTATAAAAGCCAATGAAGTTATGCCAAGAATGAATGTAGACCTCAGTGAATACCTGTTGAGATAGGGTTTCCCAGTCTTTCTCTGATGCCTAAAGCTTTGGGAATATTTAGAACATCCTGTTGGATGAAGAATGAGATCTTCTCTACTCTAGGATTAAATAGTTTTTTGTGGCCTTTATTTTTGTACATTTTAAAGAAAATGCTAATACCATTCTGAATTACACAGACATGACAACCACCCCTGCCCAACCAAAAAACATGGAAGCAAGAAAATAAATTGATCAAGTTACCTTTCCTGGGGATAAGGGTGATTTTTTTTTACAAACTCTTGTCTCTGTATACTTCTCCTATATCTTCTCCACTTTCCTACTGTCAGGCACTATCTCTGATATCCTGTTCTGTAACTTTACACAGTATTCAGTTACTTTGTGTGTAGCTATTCATTTGAAATCCCCGACTGAACAGTTTTATGCATAAATAGCAATAACTAACCTAAACCAATATATTTTTTACTTGCCCTGCTAATAGTTTTATTTATCAACTTGTATTGTCTATCCAATACTATTAATCCCTCTGCCTACATCCAGTTGGTTTCATTTGACTATTCTATTTTTCTGGCCTGGGAATTTTGCTTGTTAGTTAACAAATCCCTCCTGACATTCTGTTTAACCTGGCTATTTATGCAGACTAAAGTTTTACAAAGTAAGACACATAAGCAGGTTTCATGTTTTATGCAACCCTGAAACTTTTCCAGCTAGTTTTGGATTGCTACAACATCAGGGACACATACAAAAGCAAATCTCCTTTATAATTTCATATAATATTCATTTTTCTCATTGGTTAGTATATATGCAATTTGACTAATACAATTCATTACAGTTTGCCAACCATCACAAACTCATAAAAACCTGATTCTACAGTCCTATGCAAGCAAAACACCCTTTAAAGTTAACTGGCATTTTGCCTGCATCAGGCTATAAGATCAGACACATAGCTGTGAAGTTTTGGCAGATTCTATTCATGCATATAGCAAGAACATGGTAGAAGAGCTCCCTTTGTTTAAATGTCATTCTGATAATCACAATTCAATTCCTGAATTACATATCTAAGATAACTTAAATCTGGTCAATGTATGTATTACACACGCAAAAGACACAACTCAAAGCATTGTGCTTAAATGTAAACACATGCTTAAATGCATCCCTATTTAAAACACCTAAATCATTAATAAACCAAGCCCAAGGTAAAAATAAATACTTTGATGCCCTCAGAAGGTGCTAGAGAAAAGGAAAGCATATTCATCTTAGCACACTCTACAATGAAATACATTGACACTCATTTCCTCTATAGTTTGGGAAGAAACTTTATAGTTAATTTCTGAACATCAACCCTTTATTTAGGTTTTTTTTATGGGTGTTTGTGTTTATTCATGAGAGGCAGAGTGTGTTAAAAGTATATATCATAAAGTCAGTCTGCTTCTTTTGGGAAAAGTAGATTATCAGACTACATATTTCTTTACATTTAATTTATCAGGCAGTTTGCCTGCAGGTATATGTTGACTATGCTTGATAGATCAAGAGCAAAACAAACAAACAAACAAACAAAAAACACCACTATGAACATCAATTTAAAAAAGCTGCAGGATCATTAGGATAAAGAGCTCTGTGAACATCATAAATCAAATCAAAATACACAGAAATTTGGATTCTAACTTTCTCTACATTAGCCACAGATTCAGTGAACAACATCATAAACACATTTTGCTGAAAATTTCAAATAAATAAGAAGACCTTTGAAAAATCTGCCATCAGGATTCAGAAGCCTTTCAAGCAGCAGATTAATATTTATTTTTATGATAAGGAAATAAAGAAAATACATTTTTGTTAAGATGAATTCTTGTGGAAAAGCTTGACTGAAGTACTAGTTCCACTTGGGGAGAAATCACAGCTCAGAAATTATAACTAGTGAGGTTATAAAAAAATCATAACATTCAAAGTAGACACAACTGTCTCCTATAGATGCCAGTAATTAAATTTCTTTTATCCAGTGGAAAAAGCCATGCCAGCTTCCTATAATGAACTCAGCATCACCTCAAGGCTTTTTAATCTTAGTACTTCTACAGCTATGCATCAAAGTGAAATTATAGATCTCATGTATTTTATGATAGAAGAGAACACTATGCATACATGATAGGGCTTTAGTGATGTTCAATCTGTGGAGCATCCCAAAAAGAAAACATTCTTGAAAGTGAATTTATATTGCATGTTAACTATTGTGAACTGAAATTGCTGCAAAAATAAGACATACAACAATTCCATAGCAAAAATAAGACATGCAAAAATTCTTAATGGACAGATAACAAAAAAGATACTGCAGGTACAGTTGCATGAGATTTTGGGAAAAAATAACTAAAGATAAATTCTAGTTTATGCTAATCACAATCCTTTCTTATTGATTTGTGAATAAAAACAACTGCTCATTAATATTTTCTTTGCATTATGACAACAGTTCATTAAACACTAGCACAGTTGTAGGAACAAAGTTAATAAACCAAAATATTAAACAACAAGGGGATGATACACTTTAAGTACCCTTTCTACTACTAGAGCAGTATAAAGTAGATTTAGGGCAGTGGAGAGCAACTTTTGGACTGAGCACTACATGTAGCCAATCGGGGTTCTGTGTGTGGCTCATGAGACATTTTGTTTACCATTGCCCACACACAGGGCTGCCAGATTCCACTGGTTTCATTCTGCATAGTGTTTTTTCTAGTGGTATTTCTAAAGCGAGGACGAGTATTTGTAAAGCAAGGACACGTGAAGCAAGGTGCATGGTGATTGCACACGACACTGACTGTGAGAGCTGTGTGCTCCCTCTACATCCAATCAAAGTGTTGCTACGGTTCAATCACCACACCACCACTAGGTACATAAGTACAGTTAGCATAACTTCCCTAACCCAGGAGACCAATTTGTTTACAGCAATCTTGTGGCCCATTGAGATGAAGGGCCACTCATGAGGCCCACTCAACAGCCTCAGTTGTCCATGGCCAATGTAGGATTTGTCTAAATATGACAATGCAGAATATGGTAGAATGCGTGGTCCTGATTAATTCCACATGTGCACACTCATTTCAGAATAGGAACGTTTTATTCAGAATTTGATTAATCTACTTTCACAATGGAATTAGTCAGCAATAAATATTTCCGAATAACTCCCTGTGTAGATAAGCCCACCGGATATTTAGAATCAGATCTTCACTGCCTCTCTTTTACTTGGGAAATACTATTTGTTGTGCAATGTATTGCCTATAGTTTGTAACAATCATATGGGTTTTCGTTTATAGCAAAATATTTGGTTATGAGGCACATTTATTTTGCATTAAACATCCCTACATTGTCTCCATATTCTGTCTCCTGTACAGAATAAATGCTGTGTATGTTGATGGTTGACTGCCAAAGTGTATTGTAAGAGTTTGCTGAAAGCAGTTGAAAGAAACCACACCACAGCTGAATAGTTCAAGAAAGATGAGTCGTTGAACAGAATTTGTAGAGCTCCTTTATGAGCAGGATCCAAAGTTTCAGATTCTTGCTTTACTGAGCAGCATCAAATCACTTTGAAATAGGTAGTACAGAGACATTTTCAGAGGGTCCTACAGTATGTCAAAAAGAGTACTTCATCACTGTGAAAAGTTGACCTCTGACAGCTTTTTAAACTATGCCCGTGACTTAAGTTTGTGCATGCAGTAGGCGTTACGCAGTGTATAGTTTTAACAGTGTGAATACAGCATATGTTGACAGCAGTTTGATTAGAAAGGATGAAGCCATTTGGAATTTAGACCCATGATCAAGCTTCCATCTAAAGAAAAAAATCTAGTTCTGAAATGAAGAAAAATGATCAAAGTGTATTGATGTGATACACAACATGAACCCAGGTAATATCCTGGCCCACAGCTCATAAGTCATTAAATCTAAGCTATTATGACTTCCACATCATGTATGCTTGAGAGTCGTATTACATCCCCTGTAAAAATGTTTGCCACGTAATTACAGTACCTGTTACATACCTCAAAATGTACTTTGCACAGATCTTCCAGCCACACTACCACATGGCTATTTTAAATGTGGCAGCAATAACATCTTGCACTACACATTTGCTTTCCTTTCCTCTGCTCTACAACAATATCAGATTGCCACCATCTTTTTCATTTAAGTAGATAAATGTTGCAACCAGAGCTAATCATTGTCTTTCAGGATATTTGGAAAATGTTTATGAGTAGGAGACTTGTTTCAAAGGCCCTTTCCTGTCTCAGTGTGGGAGGAGGGATGGTCAATTTCTAGGAGTGGGAAAGGAGAGCTCATGCCTGGACATACAGAAGCTAAGCTCCTTCTCCAAAAACCCATGGGATAGTGCCTGGGGAAAGGGACTTCTCCACTTCATAGTGGCCAGCTGAGGGAGGAAGAGGAAATAAGAGGAACTGATTGGTTCTCTCAGCCCCCATTTTCTCAATGTAAAGGCTTCTTGTGTGTCCATTTTGCCATTTTGCTATCCACCTTTCCTTGTAGCTGAGGTATGTTGAGCTGTGTTTCTAGGATGCTGTAGGCCCAGTCAGTTGTCTGTTTTGGCAGTCAGGAAGCAATGTTTCCCCTTAGGCCAAGTTACAGGGGTCTAGAGGCTATTTCACCTTCCTTGCAGAATTGTGTAGGCCCAGAATAAGAATAGGAATTTTAATGAAAGGAAATAAGATGGGAAGCTTTGTTGCAACTCATGGCTGGTGTCTGGGATAGGACTAATATAGATTCTGATTGTAAAGTGGAGATGAGACCTGAAATCTACACAGACAGAGGTGCCCCTTAGTACCTGTACTCCTCATATGAGCTGAGTGATAGGGTCTATTGGTTATATGGTGGAATCCTTGGTAATGCCATACTGGACCAAGTTAAATGGCTGGTATGTGGGAAGGGAGGGACTAGGGTTCCCATACCCTATTGTTAAGTTAAGAAAGTTGTGGCAGGCTGCTTAAATCCATCCTTGTGTTTCTCTGTCTTTTATTCAATTGCATGTCCTGATCATTGTTGTTTTTTGTGACCTTTTCCTTCTTGGTTAGTCTCTGTTTCAAAAATAATAGCCAGGGATACAGTGTCAGTATTTAACATTTTTCTAAGAGCATCAGCTTCTAATAAAGGATATTCAGACACCACAGTGGTAGATACTGTAAAAGAACCTAGACAGATGAATAGCAGTATTTTTGTTTGTGGTTAGCTTCTCTGCATTCCTGATTTTTTATGTTGGCAATTCAAACTATTTACAAAATACCAGGAAAGTACATATGTTAATTCATTCTGCAAACTACAGAAGTAAGTAACTTTGGTGTTATCTATTGTGACAAATCTCCTCCTCAACCCTCGTGGGTCCTGCATTTTCAGGGGAATTACTTGCCTCAGAGGCTCACAGCAGCCCTTAATTTAGACACCAGCTTGCTGTTTGTTGAGCTACTCTCATCATTAGCCAGCAAGGGAAAAGGAGGGGAAACCAATCTTCATAGTCTCTGTGACTCCTCCGAGTGGTAGAGGGTAGGACAAACCCATGTACCAAAGCCAGTCTCTTTTGAATACTAACATGAGGAGGAGATGGGGAGGGGAACTTGGGTTGGGGGAATCCTGGAAACCCTCTGGTGGCAGCAGGGCTGTGATGGCTGGGTAGACCTGACTGGGAAACCCCCGGTGGCAGCAGGGCCAGGCAGCAGCCTGGGGGCACTGGCTAGGGAATCCCCAGTGGCTGCCCTGCCAGGGCACCCTAGGGAAACCCAGGTGGCAGTGGGGCCAGATCATAGCAGCAGGGCCAGTGGCAGATGGGTGGCCCAGAGCCAGGGAACACTGAGGAAACTTTGGGGCTGGCTGCAGCTGAATGGGGTTGGTGGCGGCTGGGCCACCCTGGGCTGGGGAACTTCTGGCAACTCCAGTGGCAGTGGAGACAGCAGGGCAGGGAGCACTGAACTCCTCTGGTTCAGCAAACTCCCTGGTGCAGGATGGCTCAGGTCCCAAGGGTGCCAGACCATGGAGGTCCAACCTATATCAGTTGCATGACAACTATGAATCCCTGCGCAACTTCCCCATTCGTTTCTCCAGTACCTTCCTTACTGAAGGCTCTTCTTCCTGGTACTTGCTTGTGCTTCCTCCTCCCAAATTCTCCATAGCTCCTTCTCTCCTCAACTCCTGCACACTGAGCTAACAGAAGAGGAACCCTTTTAACCTGTCTCAACTTGTTCTTAATTGGCCTGATTGTTTCTAGCAGATTCCTACAGGTTCTGGATTAGCCCTGGCTGATTTACTCTGGAAACAGGGTTTTATTTAATCTGGGTCTTTATTTCACCAGAATCACCTTTCTCTAGCCATCTGGCTTGACTCTGTCACAATCTATAACTTTGTTGTTATTCCCTTCAACACATCCCATAACAATCTTTCTCATTCCTTCTCTCACTTTCAGTTCAAGTCACGGATGGCAATCTATACAAATACTGCCAAACTTAAAACAAACAAAAGAAAACACAACAAGACTGTTTTTGTCAGTCAAACAGAAATGACCTACCAAAATACATTACACACTAAGTTTGGGATTTGATCCTGAGTCTACTTGCCATTACTGTTCATTTCTTACCTGGTGACATATTACTGTGTAGCATAATGCCATCTTTCTTCTTTTTCCGGAGTCAGATAGTTTCTCATCACTTTCTGATGAGAATATATTTTTCATAATTCCTAAATATCTAAGGTATTGTCTCACATGATCATAATTCAGACAGTATAGTAGAAAGTGTCTCTGTGTCCATCTCTTTACTGTCACCATAGCTGTACAGTCTGTTTTCTTTGCATTTAGGGTACGTCTACACTACAGCGCTATTTCAAATTAACTTAATTCAAAATAGTTAATTTGAATTAAGCTAATTCGAAATAACGCATCTAGACACAAAATCTATTTCGAAATAGCGTTTTGCTATTTCGAAATACCGCGTCCACACTGATTGGACGCTGGATCGCATTTAAGGGCAGCTGAAACCGGTTCCAGCAGCGCATCAGGTCAGTAGTTACTTTGTTTGGCTGCTGTCTCAGGCTATCTGAGGCTCGTGCTTAAAGGGACCCCCCTGCACAGCCGGTTCTTAACTTTCCCGCTTGCTTGCCTACCTCACCGAGGGACAGCAAAGTGTTTTCCTCTCTGCCTGCTTTGGTCGCTCTCATTTGGGACACCACAGCACTCGGCACCATAGAGCCAGAGCTGCCCCTGGGCACTCTGGTGCTCATTTTGAATGTATTGCTGCAAGCCTGGCAGCAATTGCTGGACGCTGCCTGGCACCATCTGCTGCAGGCCAGCCCCCTGGCCCTCCCCCTGCCCACTCTGGGGGCCATGGAGGAGCAGCAGCAGCGCCCGGACGCCAGCATGCCCCGCCGCATCTGGTGTCTGGACACCACCAGCGACTGGTGGAACCACATTGTCCTGGAGCGCTGGGGAGACCAACAGTGGACCCAGAACTTCAAGATGAAGAAGGACACCTTCCTCGAGCTCTGCGAGTGGCTCGCCCCTGCTCTGCAGCGACGGGACACATGCATGAGGCCTGCCATTCCCCTCCAAAAGTGGGTGGCCATCGCCCTATGGAAGCTCTCCACACCGGATAGCTACTGATCCATCGGCAACCAGTTCGGCGTGGGGAGATCTACTGTCGGAGCAGTGCTCATGCAGGTACGGCAGTCACCAGCCACTGGGCCAGGAGGGGGGGCTGCAAGGAGGAGATGGGCTGCCCCAGGGAAAATGGGGGGGGAGGTGGTGTAAGTGCCCTCCCTGGGAGGGTTCAGTCTGTCCGAGCCACGCTACAAACCACCCACGGTGGCCAGGAATACAGCGGGAGTTGCTCCTGGGAGTGGGGAATGGGGCAGTGGCGGGGAACGAACACTCCCAGCCACCCAGGCACCCCAGTGACCCTCAGTTTTGTGTGTCTCTCTGCAGGTGGTCAAGGCCATCAACAGGGTGCTGCTCCGCAGAGTCGTCTGTCACACCGACCTAGACACGGTCATCCAGGGGTTCGGCGCCCTGGGCTTCCCAAACTGTGGGGGGGAGGGGGGAGCAATCGACGGGACACACATAAGAACATAAGAACATAAGAATGGCCATACTGGGTCAGACCAAAGGTCCATCGAGCCCAGCATCCCATCTGCCGACGGTGGCCAATGCCAGGTGCCCCAGAGAAGGAGAACAGAAGACAATGATCAAGTGATTTATCTCCTGCCATCCATCTCCTGCCCTTGTTATGAAGGCTAGGGCACCATACTTTATCCCTGGCTAATAGCCATTTATGGACCTAACCTGCAAAAATTTATCAAGCTCTTTTTTAAACCCTAATAGAGTCCTGGCCTTCACAGCCTCCTCGGGCAAGGAGTTCCACAGGTTGACTGTGCGCTGTGTGAAGAAAAATTTCCTTTTTATTAGTCCATTCCCTGGAACACCAAGCCTCCCTGTACATCAACCGCAAGGGGTATTTCTCCGTGATCCTGCAGGCCGTGTCTGACCACCAGGCCAGTCCATGGACATCAATGTGGGCTGGTCTGGCAAGGCACATGACACGCGGGTGTACCACAACTCCTCTGTGTGCCAGAGGCTGCACACCAGGACCTTCTTCCCTGACTGCCACATCAGGGTTGGGGACGTGGACTTGCCAGTGTGCCTGCTGGGGGATGCGGCCTACCTTCTACAGCCCTGGCTGATGAAGCCCTACACGGGACACCTCAACCCCTTCCGGCAGGCCTTCAATGCCAGGCTCAGCAGGGCCCGCATTGTGGTCGAGGGGGCCTTCGGCCGGCTGAAGGCCTGATTTAGATGCCTCCTCACCTGCCTCGGCCTCTCCGAGCACAATATTCCGCACGTGGTGGCAGCGTGCTGTGTGCTCCACAATTTATGTGAGAGGAAGGGGGAGGCTTTCCTGCCAGGCTGGATGGCAGAGGCTGACCGCCTGGCTGGCCAGTATGCACAGCCCCACACGGCTGCCAGCCGGGAGGCCCTTCGGGGGGCTGTCAGCATCCGGGAACCCCTGTGGGAGAGCTTCCAGGTGGACGAGGACTGAAGTCCTCCTGGCGTGCCCCACTGGGGCCTTGTGCCTTACATTCCACCCCCACCTCCTTCCCCTTTCCCCGCCCTAACCCCCCTTCCTGATGTACAATAAAAACACCCGTGTTGCCACGAAAAACTCTCTTTATTTAACATAACTGGGGTGGGGGGAGGGGAGGAATGAGGACGGGAGAGGGGAGGGGGGAAACCTGGGAGAAGGGAGCTGGAAGGAGGAGGAAAGGGGAGGAAGGGGGAGGGGAAGCTCAGGGTTGGGGGTCTTGCCGGCTCTCCTGTCTCGCAGCACTGTGAGTGTGGGGGTCTCGGCGTCCCTGGGGGGGAATGGGCATGGAGGGTGGGGCAGGAAAGATGGGGGGGTGGAAGAAGTGGAGAGGGAGCAGGGGTGGGAGGAGGAGTGATAGCTGGGGCGGCTGCAGGGGCTGGAGCAGCAGGAGGAAGCAATCGTTGCACCAGGGTCTGCAGGTGCTCGCGGAGGGCACGGCCCTGCTCCTGCAGCTACCGCAAGCTCTCCCGCCGCAGCTGCAGGTCTTCTTGCACCCAGTGCTCCTGGCTGTGGACCTGCCTTCCCAGTAACACCAGGTGCTGCCGCTGGTACCCCTCCTGGCTGCGGGTGCGCCTGGTGGCCCGCATGCGGGTGGATGTTCTAGGTGGGGTGGTGCGCCCTGCACTCACAGGTGCTACAGCTGTGGTGAAACAAGACAAGTGGTCAGTTCTCCCTGGGGACACAGTGGGTGAAACACAGCCCCCCTCTGCAAGGCGAGGACGGCAGGTCTCCACACCATCATGGCCTGCTATCCCCGGGAGTGTGAGCTGGCCCAGGACTGCACCCCAGCCCCTGTGCTGCCTATAGTGTGGTGTGAGAGGGGGGGCGGGAGAGGGGAGATGTGCCCTGCCTCTGTGCATGGGAGCGTCTGGAGGGAGGGCAGTGTGCAGTGTCTCTCCCCGGGGTCAGGAGCCTGTCATGTGCCTTCATGCGTAGACATGCATGGGGAACAGGCCAGGGCCCCTGCATGGCACCCAGCTGGGGCCACATATCCCGGCTGGCACGGCAGATGCACAGGTTGCCGCCTGCTCCATGGTCAGCAATGCCCACACGCACAGTCCCTGGGCTCCCCCTCCCCCCACCCCACCCCACACAAGGGGACCGTGATGACACTCACATGTGGAGGCCTCCCCGGCCTCGGATGAGACTGCTGATGGGCTCTCTGGTACAGCTTGGGGGTTCTGGGTGCAGGGCACGCTCCCTGCAGGCTCCTGTGGCTCCTGGCTGTCGTCCTCCTCGTCTTCCTCCTCTTCCCCTGTGTCAGGGGCAGGGCCCACTGCCCCGGGGTCAATGACCACCGGGGGGCACGGACCGTCTGACCCCCCAGGATGCGGTCCAGGGCCTCATAATACGGTCAGGTGTCCAGGTCAGCTCCTGGTTGGAAGCGCCTGGCATAAGCCTGCTGCAGCTCTTTTATTTTTGTCCGCACTTGCTCCTGGCTCCGCATGTAGCCTCTGGTGGCCAGGCTGGCAGCCATGCGGCTGTAGATGGCTGCATTACTGTGCCTAGTGCGGAGATCGTGGGCATTGGAGACCTCCCCACAAACCTCAATGAGGTCCACGATCTCCGCACTAGACCGCCTTTTGCGGCCCCTGGCGGCTGGGAGCTGCCAGCCTGGTCCTGGGGAGTGCTGGAGGGCTGGGTGGCAGCAGGTTGCTGGCTCATGCTGTGCCAGGTGCACGGTCTGCTGGCTGTGTGCTGCCAGGCTTGCAACTGGCACAGGCACTGTGAGAGTTTGCCCCTTTAAGGGCTCCGGGGCTAGGGGGGGGAGCAGACGAGTTTTCCCGGTTGTGCCCAGAGTGGCCATCAGGGCTCCCTGGGAAGGGTTGGAGGCCCCCTATTTCGAATTAACTGTCTACACAGCACTTAATTCAAAATAGTTATTTTGAATTTGGCGTTACTTCTCGTAGAATGAGGTTTACCAAATTCGAAATAAGCACTCCGCTATTTCGAATTTAATGTATAGATGCTATTGAAGTTAATTCGAAATAACAGCTTTTATTTCAAATTAACTTTGCAGTGTAGATATACCCTTAGACTGTGAATTGTATCAGTCCATTTCCACTATAGGCTGGGGTCACCAATTCTGTATTTAGCAAGAGTCTGTCTTTGTTTTGCACATTTCATCTTGGTAAGGTAGGCTGATGTTATGATAGTTTTGGGCAAGGATTTGTAACTGTCTATTTCTTTTTGCTGTTTGGCATTTATCCTTCCCAATAACTTGTGTACTGATGTTTTAGATGCTAGTCTAACACATTGAAGACCGTTTGGCTTTGGTCAGAATTATTTGCTTGAGTTGTCAAGGAGTGAAAGTTGTTAAGATCAGGGTGCAGTGTTTTCCTTTGCCCTTTGACTTTAACTAGAATTTGGCTTACTAGTTTGAATTTATAAAGACGAATTTCTAGCACTATATAGTAGTTCTCACACATATTTATTTCCCATTGACATGAGCAGGGAATACCCTTTGAGTTCTGATGGCAAGCTGACATCCTCAAGCATTCTCATTTCTTTGGTAAACACTACTATTTATATGTAACATACAATTCCTTCAGAGACCAAACAGTTGTCTATCACTTGAATTGGTTCACCACAATGTTCTAATTCTTATTTTCTTTGTACATCTCATTCTGTCATGTTACAGTACTTATACCTCTTGGATTCTTCCTTTGCTCTTTTTTCTGCATGCCACTTACCATTATAGCTCCTAAAAGAAGTTCACAAAATTGGTGTAATTACTGTTTGCAATTTGAGCTAGTTAACCCTAATGAGCCTTTAATTCTCATTACGTAGAAACTAAATGAATTCTTTGCATCAGTCGTCATGGCAGAGGATGTGAACGAGATTCCCAAACCTGTGTCATTCTTTTTAGGTGACAAATCTGAATAACTGTCCCAGATTGAGGTGTTATTAGAGGAGGTTTTGGAACAAATTGATAAACTGAACAGTAATAAGTCACCAGAACCAGATGGTATTCACTCAAGAGTTCTGAAAATATTCAGATGTGAAATTGCAGAACTACTAACTGTGGTTTGTTATCTATCCTTTAAATCAGGTGCTGAACCAAATGACAGGAGGATAGCTAATGTGATTCCAGTTTTTATAAACTGGGCTCTATAGATGATCCTGGCAATTACAGGCTAGAAAGTCTAACTTCAGTATTGGGCAAACTGGTTTAAACTATAGTAAAGAACAGAATTGTCAGACACATACATAAACAGAATTTGTAGTGGAAGAGTCAACATGGTGTTTGTAAAGGAATGTCATGCCCCACCAAACTACTAGAATTTTTTAAGGCAGGATGAGCATGTGGACAAGGGGAATCCAGTGGATAAAGTACATTTAGGGTACGTACTACACAAATTGTGTATCTTATTTTGAATCTATTTTGAAATAGCTTATTTTGAAATTTGGTGTGACTACACAGTGCCAAATTTTGAAATAACGTGCTATTTTGAAACAAAAAACAGGACTATGTAGCACTTTAAAGACTAACAAGATGGTTTATTAGGTGATGAGCTTTCGTGGGCCAGACCCACTTCCCCAGATCAAATAGTGGAAGAAAATTGTCACAACCATATATACCAAAGGATACAATTAAAAAAATGAACACATATGAAAAGGACAAATCAAATTTCAGAACAGAAGGGGGAAATTTGATTTGTCCTTTTTATATGTGTTCATTTTTTTAATTGTATCCTTTGGTATATATGGTTGTGACAATTTTCTTCCACTATTTGATCTGAGGAAGTGGGTCTGGCCCACGAAAGCTCATCACCTAATAAACCATCTTGTTAGTCTTTAAAGTGCTACATAGTCCTGTTTTTTGTTTCAGCTAGACTAGACTAATACGGCTACATCTCTAGTGCTATTTTGAGACATCCTTTAGCCCTCATGGAACAAGGGTTACCACAATGCTGAAATAGCGCGCCTATTATTTCAAAAAATATTTCAAAATAACAGGTGGCTTGTTAAGATGCAGGGTAGCTATTTGGGGTACCTCTGCTATCCCAAAATAGCCCTTAGATTCCTAGAAAGCCTTTGACAGGGTTCCTTACCAAAAGCTCTTAAGAAAACTAAGCTGCTATGGGATTAAAGGGAAGGTCTTCTCATAGTAAAAAGATAGGAAACAAAGGGTAGGAATAAATTGTCAGTTTTCAAAATGAAGAGAATTAATAAGTGGTGTCCCACAGGGGTCCATGCTGGGACCAATCCTATTCAACATATTCATAAATGATGTGGAAAAAGTGGTAAACAGTGAGGTGGCAACATTTGCAGATGATACAAAACTGTTCAAGATAGTTAAGTCCAAAGCAGACTATGAAGAACTTCAAAAGGATCTCACAGAACTCAGTGACTATGTAACAAAATGGCAGATGAAATTCAGTGTTGATAAATGCAAAAGTAATACACAGTGGAAAACAATCATAACTATATGTATAAAATGACAGAGACTAAATTAGCTGTTACCACTCAAGAGAGAAATCTTGGAGTCATTGTGGATAGTTCTCTGAAAACATCCACTATATAAATCCATGATATGCCCATATCTTGAATACTTCATGCAGATGTGGTTGCCTAATTTCAAAAAGGATATATTGGCACTGGAAAAGTCTCAGAAAAGGGCAACAAAATGATTAGGGAACAGCTGCCATATGAGGACAGATTAATAAGACTGGGACTGTTCATCATGGAAAAATAGGAGATTAAGGGGGAATACAACAGGAATCAATAAAATTCTGACTGGTTTGGAGAAAGTGAATAAAGAAAAATTGTTTACTCCTTCCCATAACACAAGAATCTGGGGTCACCAAATGAAATTAATAGGTAGAAGGGTTAAAGCAAACAAAAGGAAATACTTCTTTACGTAATGCACAGTCAATCTGTGGAACTCCTTGCCAGAGGATGTTATGAAGGCCAAACTTTAACAGGGTTAAAAAAAAACCCTAAATAAATTAATGGAGGATAGGCCCATCAATGGTTACTATCCAGGATGGGCAAGGATAGTGTCCCTAGCCTCTGTTTGTCAGAAGCTGGGAAAGAGCAATGGGATGGATAACTTGATTACTTTTTCTGTTCATTATCTCTAGGGCACCTAGCACTGACAACTATCAGAAAACAGAATATTGGGCTATATGGACCTTTGGTCTGAACCAGTATGGCTGTTCTTATGTTCATATTCATGATTCTGGTTCATGAGACATTTCCCAGCAATGAGTTGTGCTGCAGATACAGAAATTAAAAAGGCCTTCTCTTTGTACCATACATCATTCTGGACATATAGAATATAATATATAGTATGAACAGGAAATTACACTTTTAAACAAATTTACAGAATATGAATGCTATATAAAATGCCTTGACTTTTCTTGGCCAATCTTGTTTTACTTTCTGTACCTCAAGGTGACCTAAGTTCTCAGATCTGCTTTGTGATTCTCTCACCGCAGTGGACAACCTCTTGTGTGCTAGATTTTTACTGCTTGGGAGTTATAGTGGGTCATTTTGCATTGCAATCACAGAAGGTTTGTCACAGACAGGTGCACAGGGAGAGGACTCATGCTGCTCTGTCCCATAAGGACATAAAATGTGTACTCTTTAACTTTGGGTTTTATTTTATCTCCCATTACTGTTGTACTTGAGTTCAATATCTTACACAATAAGTCTGCAGAATCTGCTGCAAGCTTATGTATTTCTTATGTTGACCTCATTATTGTATTCTCTGAATGCATCACAATCTTTAACATATTTGTCCTCTCAACATCCTTGTCAAGGAAGTTCTATTATCTCTATTTTCTAGATGGGGAACTGAGGCACAGAGAAACTATGCCAAAGGTCACACAACAATTCTGGGGAAGTGAAGGGAACTAAACCTCCATCACAAGGCCCTGGCTAACCACTAAATATTCTGTCACTCACCAGCTCTAAGTGCCACTGTGGAAAGCAGATGATATCCCTGCCTCCTTTTTGCCTCTTTTGAGGTGGCCGGCACTGCTAGAGGAACAAGTCCAGAGAAGTCCTTGTGCTGTTCTTGGGAAGGATAGCGTGCAAGAACTGTGCCACGTCCTCTGAGGAGTTGCTGCCCTCCTTCCTTGCATTGGTTGGTCAATATCAGGCTTTTGATTATTCAGTCTGATATATTTAGGATGTTCCTTGACCAAGCAACTTGCTTTTCTCATGTTATGCAAACCCTGGCAAAAATATGTTATGAAACATCTTTGAGGACTCCATCATGGTCTAACTTTCAGGGCCCAAGACTTCATAATATTAATATATATCACTAGCAGCATGATGCTGTTTTAATGGTTTCTTATTCCTTCGAAGCTGTTCTCAAAGTACATGACTTAATTCTCAGCATTGGTTAAGTGATCCTGAATCCGGCCAACTGCAGCTTGTTTCTCATTTTCCTGAAGTAAAAGTCCTGAAGCATCCTGCAAGCTTATTAGCACCTTCTGCAAGGTGTTGATTGAAATTCCATGGGATTTGAAGTTCCTTGACAGTATCTAGCAGGAGGTACTTAGCACTTTGCCAGACTAGCCCCTTACTGTTGTACTTTAAGCACAAATTACATAATATTGTTTTATTCATGGGTCCCTCTTATGTCTGGTAATTCTGCCTCGCTGCAGGGGTAGCTGCCATTCTAGGAGATACATCTGAAGCACCAACTTACAGAATAGATGTACATTGTGCTTTTTTTTAGGACTTTACATATATTATCTTGTGTCATTTTTCTTAATGTAAGCATTTAGTCATACAAATGGTAAGCATATGTGTGCTTTGGACATGTGAAACATAACTTTCTTTAGTAAAGCAAGCAGAGGTGCTCTATTTTTTCTTCTCTATGTAAGTTCTTATACTGTGTTCATCACTGTAGCCTTCTAGTAATGCACTGAGCAATATGATCTGGCATATGTTGTTCCTTCTCTCATTCTCTCTCCTGAGAGAGAAATGCATTCACTGAAGTGTTTTTGTAAGATTTTAGGGTTTTGCTTTCTTAAATATATATGTTACTCTCTATTTATATTAGAGAAGGCAATATCACAGAAACATGTGAGGTTTTTGATGGTCTTTTGTTCATAGGGGAGTTCATTCTTCAATCTGGGATGAGCCCATGAGCAAGTTTTGTCTTCGAGATAGACAAGTTTTAACCTTAGGCTATGTCTACACTGCTGGGGTTTTTTCGGAAGAGGCTTTTCCGACATTTGGCTCATCTACACGGGGCCAAATGTCAGAAAAACATCCTCATTCGGAAGAACCCTTATTTCTCATAAAATGAGCACTACAGGGCTTCAGACATTTTTTTTGGAAGAGCAGATGCATTCCCTGGGCGTGGTGAAGTTTTTCCAGGATACCTCCAGTATCCTGGAAAAACTCCATACTGTAGATATAGCCTTAGTGTAGAATTCCAGTATGCCACAGGAGCAGATTTATCAGCTATGTTTTCATTCTGAAGCTTTACTTGGTCTTTTAGATACTTTGGGCCTAGGCCAGAGAGCTCCTTGAAAATAAGGACTGAGACCAGGAAACTTTGATTCAGTATTCTATAGGTGGAGGAAAGATTCAATGTGCTTGTGGTAGCTTGCATTGCTGAGATGTGCTGCAGCATTCTGTACCAGCTGAAGTTTTCTAAGTATTGAAGGCTTTATTTCCAGTATATCTCACTGCCTTATCCTGGATCCCTGCCCTCTCTCTTAAGATCATTACTCATGATCAATAGTGTCAAATGCTCCTCAGGTACAGGAGGATGAGAATGGATTGGCTGCACTCTCTCCACTGACAGTGGGTGATCACCCATCAGTGCCACTAAAGTGCCTGAATCTAGATTGTGGCAGGTCAAGAGTATTAGCTTCAGTTAAATGACCCTGTAGTTGGACTTTGTGTAGCTTTTCTATGAGTTTGATAATGAACGGAAGGTTTGACACTGGAAGATAGTGGGCTAGAACAGATATGTCCAAGTGAGTCTCTTCAATGTTGATCAGACTATTGTGTTTGAAGGAGGAAGGTAAGATTCCTTCTTTGAATGAATAATTACTATTTTGGTCAAGGGTGACCCCAGCTCATTTGCATCAGAGGAGAGAAGAGAACATGGATACACAGCTACACAGAGCACACAGGAATTCAGTGTGAATGGATGTTTGATTTCTTCATATGGCTCTCATTCTGAGACAATTATAGTGTCAGCAAAGGTCTTTACTGCTACTAATGTGCAGATAATTAATGGTTATTACATCATTAACAATAGCCTCTGACTAGGTATAAAGTCTTTGTATCTTCAGCTCTACTTCACATTTTTTATTTCTTCACAGAGAACCTCACCATTTTTCTATGGTTGTCTCTGTTACCGAGGCCTTCTTTATATTCCACTAATCTTTAACCTTTAGTGACTTTGCCCTTCTGACCAATTTTGCTGTTGAGCAATGAACATTATATCCAAGTTAGTGACAGCCAGCTTGAGGTCAGTCTGCTTTCAGAAAAGGGATGTACAGAAGTATGTGTTAAGTGAGACTACCATGCTGCCTGATCAGTCTGACAGTTTATTATGACACACAAAAACAAAATGGACAACTGATGTCAAAGAAATTTATTGCCTGAGAAAGGATCACAGGATTTGGTCCATTCTTATTTGGAGAATGTTTTCCATTAACAGTAAACAAAGAAAGTAGAATATAAGCAATGCGTGTGGGGGAGGGAGGGCATGTAGGGTCAAGTCCTTCAGATTTTTTCTTGACCTGACAAGGGGGTTGGGATAAGAGCTCCTCTGTCCTTTTCCCATCGCACCTGCTCCCTAGCATGCTCAACCCATGTCTCCAGCAGCCAGCCTTAGGCAGGAGGAGGAAGGAGTGAAACCAGCCACTTTTCCCTCCAGCTGCCCAGGGTTGCTGTTCTGTCCACCACAGCAGCTGACTCAGAGATCCTGGCTGGGGAGATGGTGGTGGAACTTCTCCAGCTCAGACCTGACTGCCAGGAAAAGGAGCGGAGCAAGCCAGAGTCTCCTCTCAGCCTCCGACAGCAGGTTTCTTGCTCACTCGGCTCTTGTCCCTGCAGCTGGGCTTGGAGCAGCCAGCTGCTGCCTCCTGACTCAGATTCTCTCAGACAGCTGCTGCACAGCACAGAGGCCGCAACCAGGAATGGCCAGCTTTAGCCAGCCACATGAGAAACATGCCTAGGGTTGCTAGGTATCCCTTTTCAACTGAACACCCAGTTGAAAAGGGACCCTTCCCAGGCTTCCCCCATCTGGTGAAAATGAGTAAGTGTGGAGGGGACAGTGAGAAGGGGTGGAGTGAGTGGGGCAGGACTTCAGAGAAGGGTCAGGGCAAGGGTGTTTGGTTTTGTTTGGTCTGGAAGTTGGCAACCCTATATCCCTCTCCCCACTCAGGCCAGGCTGCCAGGGAGAAAGGCTGAACATGCTGGAGTGGAAATGCAGTGGGAGAAGGACAGAGCCTCCTCCACCCCACTCCAACCTGTCTGTAACATTGAGCGGAGAAAGCACAGCATCCCTAGGCTGGACACACAGCAGGGGCAGCATTGGGCAGAGGAGACATGTGGGGTAGTCATAGGTCCTCCCCCCACTGTATAGGGAAGTAAGAGTCAACTCTAAAGGCCTATGTCATCCCCTCCCACCTTTGATAGCACAGGGAACTAAAATCCAACAATTTTGTGGGGGAAAGCTGAGAAGGGAAAGGAGGTAATAGAAAGTGGAGTTCACATTGTACATATTTATCAGTGAATCAGTAATTTCTTGATCTCATGTGTTTTGCCTACTGTGAGCAGAACTGATCATTACATTTTGTGAAACATATGTATGAATCACCTGCGTTCCATGTTCCACGAATTATCAGGTGACAATTTTGTAATAATTAATATGTTGTCAAATTGGAAAAGTATTTGGCAAATATAACATCCTGAGCCCACAAATGTTTAAATGTTTGTGTAGTCAATAGTGAATCAAATGGTCTCATCATGCGGGAAGAATAACAGAACTAGTTTTGTGAGTAAGGTTTACTTTCAAGATTGAGGATTTCAAAATTGGGTCCATGTGTTTTAACTCTAGGATCTTTGGAAGAAGATAACCCTAACAGTTAATTAACGGTGGACTACATCACATTTATTAGTAGCTGCACACATACGGTTAGATGTACATGCCTGAGTTTCTACTCTGAGAGAAGTGAGGTGCACGTATACTGATCTGCTGTCACATTCCACTGGCTGTACTACCCTCCCCTTCTGGCAACAGTCTCCAGCTGGCCAGAGCAGCTGTGGTCTGCAGCCCCCAGTAGCTGCTGCCAGTGGCCCAGGGTACCCTCCCTCCCCAATTTAATCACAGGTATTTTTAGTGTAAGTCAAGAACAGGTCATAGGCAATGAACTTTTGTTTATTGGTAGTGACCTGTCTGTGGCTTTTACTAAAAAACACTTGTGACTAAACTGTGGCCTTCCTAATCAGCTTTATATATAGTTATAATCTATTTAAGTGATAGCTACACAGAACAAATGCATCTTCAGTGTTCCAACAAACCCACAGTAAACTGACAGTACAATATCTTTATCATTTCATTAGTCTACAGTTTCTCATAAACATTCCAAACTGTGATATACTTTTTGTTCTGAGGGAGTTGTGGGAGTCTAATACATTCAGCAAGCTATAATTGTTCTCAGAGTGATTCTGTAATCTCAAAATCAGATACTATGACAAGCTTTACACAACTCCTGAATTAATAGGACTCCTGAATTGAAACATTTCTGGTTAGCATTATCACTCACCCACTGGTGCCAGAATAATTTTTATATTGGAGGTGTTGAATACATAAACCTTGCATTTGGGTTGTTATTACCACCTCTGTTTTCACCACCTATGATCTCACCCTTGCTTAGATCATCTTGTTAGTGCTAAAGGACTTACCCTTACCCATTGGTGTAAGCTAATATGGATGTGTCTTAATGTAATGAACTACAAAAGTTTAAAACAGTGTGCTACTATCTCAGAATACTGGCTCTGTGTTTATTATAGCAAGGGCAGCTAAAAATATACCAAAAGCAAATGTTATATCAGTGGAATGTGTACATGGCTGCATGCAATAAAGTCAATGCATATTTTAAAATGTTTTTAATATTCATTTGTAAGCTGCATTGTGAGAACTATAATAGCTGATGAGAAATAGCTTTGAAAACATTTCAAACATTGATCATATCAGTGATGTTAGACAGAGTAATAGAGTCCTTTCATGTATTCATTTACTATCTCCCCTCTTTATTTTCCACACCTGCAGATGCCTTAGAATCATACATCATACAGTATTTTATTACTTGGATTCAGAAGTTCTTGTTGATGCAGGCACTGACTTGAAACACTTTCCCATTTAATCAAAGACAAGTTAGCACCATTTCAGGAAATGAGGTTCTCATAAGCAGCGGGTTACATTCATTTCACAATTCTTTTCATTTAGTGAAAGAGGTGTTTTAATATCTTGTAAGTGTCATTAGTATAAATAATCTCTCTAGATTCCAAGGGCTTTTTACAAATTCCTTTTTAAATGTGTGTTCCTATTTGTTCTTTTTCTCTTTTATAGCAGGGAAGTCTCACATTATAAACCTGTCCCCAGTTTTATTGAACTATAAAAATTTTTGCATGCATATCACAGAAACACAAAACCATCAGTGATTTTATCAGACTTGTTAATCTATAACCTTGTAGTTTATTATACAATAAAGAGGAAAGAGGAAATGTTACATTCTTGACATTCACATCTGAAAAGTGGCCAGGTGCAGTAATGTGTATAGGCCAAACTAATATGCATAATCTGTAGAGTAATATTTATAGTTTACCCTGTTGCATGTAAAAAATAAAAAACTTAGAAGGAATTTCTAAGGGAAATTTTGACTCTACTGAAATCAATGGGCTTTTTGCCATTTATTTTAATCGGGCAGGATTTCCTTTGTGTCAGAAATTCTTGAATACTGTAGTGATATGTTACTAATGACAGGTTCAAACACTTTATTAGTTTTTAGTTACTTTGGATATAGCGACCCTGTATCTTTGAAACATGCCCATTATTTCGAAATTTTTTTTGAAATAACGGGCGCGCTATTCTGTCATCCATGTAACCCTCATTCCACAAGGGTTAAGGGATGTCTTGAAATACAGCATTATTTCGAAATCCAGACTGAATGGATGCTCTCTTAGGGTATGTCTACACTTGCAGCCTAATTCGAAATAGGGCTGCAAATGTAGGCATTCGAAATTGCAAATCAAGCCCAGGATTTAAATATCCCACACTTGATTTGCATCTTCCCGGCCGGGAGCCATTTTTTTTTTTTTTTTTTTTTTGAAATTGACAAGCCCGGAATAACTGCCCGCGTCTACACAAGGCAGTGAAACGGGCGTTCGAAATAAAGCCCTATTTCGAAATACCTGCTATTTCTCCTGCAATGAGGTTTAACAGGTATTTCGAAATAGGGCTTTATTTTGAACGCCCATTTCACTGCCTTGTGTAAACGCAGGCAGTTATTCCGGGCTTGTCAATTTCAAAAATTGGCACCCGGCCTGGATGATGCAAATCAAGCACGGGATATTTAAATCCTGGGCTTGATTTGCAATTTCGAATGCCTACATTTGCAGCCCTATTTCGAATTAGGCTGCAAGTGTAGACATACCCTCACATGTAAGCTGTGATTGCTATGGAGGGAATGGCAACCAGGGCAGCTGGGCTTTTTCCTCTTTCATCTTCTCCCAAAAGAACTCCCCCTTCTCCGTCCACACATGCCTTTTTGCAAAAGAGCTCTTTTGGAAAAAGGCTTCTTCCTCATAGAATGAGGATTACCAATGCTGGAAAAAACCCTCTGTTCTTTCAATTTTCTTACAGAAGAACACAATTGAAGTGTGGATGTCCCTCAAGTTTTGTCGGAAAAACAGCTATTTTTCTGACAAAACTCTGTAGTGTAGACATACCCTAATATTAGGATGCTCTGAGATAACACATAAGGAGAATCTTACAGAATTCTAGAGAATATTAACCTTCCTATAGATTTTTAAAACTTGACTGACATCCATGCTCCAGTATTCATTATGTAGCTTTACAGGCTGGATTAGAGCATCTATTGAAAGGATGCCTTTCTTGCTTTTAAAGGTTTTCAGAGTAATTTTTGATAGAAACTTGTTGATTTTATCCCTGTGTAACATGGTGCGACCTACCTCCAAGGGCACCTCCAACTAGACACTCTGGAAATTAGTTTTCAGCTCTGGAGTGCACCCTTCCAGCCAGTGTCTCACCCACTATCCCCTGAAGCCACTGTTACTTGTTGTTCTCCACCATCTAGTGTTAGGATCCACGTCCTCCCCAGACCATGGTGTCTTCCCCCCTGGGTATTGCCCTGACACAGTGCACCCACACTCTAGGGTCCTCCCCTTCAGGGACCCCCAACCCGCTTCACCCACATTGTCTCAGTGACCCACTGTCAGTCTTCATCTAGCCCCTGACACAGGGGCAAAATGCAGTCTGAAACAGCCATTTATCATTGGCAAGGGGGTGTGGACCTGGTGCCTTTTTTTGCCCTGGCTGCCTTCCTGCAGCCCTACCAGTCTCAGGCCTTGCATTGACAGTCTGGGAACTGGAATGGCCAGAGCTTCCCCAGCTCTGCCTGCCTGCCTTTCCCCAGCCCTGCTCTAAATCAGGAAGTCTCTCGCTTCCCTGCCAGCTAGGTCCTTCATACTCCTCAGCTAGAGCAAGTGAGTCTGAGTCTTCTCCCTCCAGAAGCCTTTATTTATACTGCCCTCAGCTGGCCCCTAACTGGCTCATACCTGCACTGATGTTGGATCCACAGCTCCATCACTCCAGCCTTCTCCCAGTGCTGGGTTTTAACCCTTAAAGGGCCAGTGTGGGGCACAAGCCACATCACATACTAGCAAATTCTAGGGAACACTCTCATGAAGGACAATGAAAGAAATATGCAAAAAGGCCAGTAAGAAAACTGATTTCACCACATGATAAACTTAATTTTTTTAAAAATTAATGAGCAATGCAACTCTAGCAGTTACTATCATAATACAGTAAAACTCCAGTTGTCCGGCATCCAGTGGTCCGGCACTCCTGATAGTCCGGCACCACCTGGAACCTGGAAGTGCTCCAGGCAGCCGGACAATTGGAGCTGCTCTGCCCCGGCCTTCCCTGAGCCAGCCGCTGGTTAGTTTCAGCAGCAGCTGACTTGGGGATGCCGGGGGCAGAGCAGCTGGGGTGCTGGGTTGGTCCCCTAGCACCTCCCCTTGGAGCTGCAGGACCAACCCTGCAGCACCCCAGCTGCTCTGCCCCGGGCGTCCCCAAGTCAGCCGCTGGTCAGTTTCAGCAGCGGCTGACTTGGGGATGCCTGGGGCAGAGTGGGGTGCTGCCAGGTTGGTCCTGCAGCGCCGCCCCACTCATCCCCCCCACCCTACCCCAGATCCCTCATAGCCCCCCCTTCCGATAGACCGGCATATCTGATAATCCGGCACCCCCTGGGTCCTAAAGGTGCCGGATTATCAGAAGTTTATTGTAGTTATGTTTTGTCATTTTAACCATTACATGCTCCAAAATAAATAATACTGAGAAGAGTAAAATTGGTTCCATCCTGTATTTACAAGCCAACCAATAATATGAAAATATATCAAAATAGATAGAGCAGATTTTATTAGCACAAAAATACTTGTTACCTTCCAGAAAACAGAAGCTTAGTTTGGAGAAATAATAGAAAGGGAAATAAAGGACAAGATAAAAAATATTGTCTGCAATTTTCATAACATAATCCTCATCTTGTAATTTTTGTACACCCAAGAGTCCCACTTGTTTCTTCAAAGAACACAGAATCATGTGCCATGTGTCTACATGAAATATAAATAATTTCTTAAATAATCTGCACTAGCTACAGTGACTGAAGGTTGTAATGTACAACTAAATAGAACGGACTGATTTTTGTTCATATGTATGTACAATATATGAATTGTGCCGAAATGAATAGCACTGTCACTCTATTAGTGCACAAATACATCTGTCAGCTTTGTTGATTGTGATAAACAGTTTGAAAAAAGAATAAAGAAAAAGACTCAGGCTGCGTCTAGACTGGCATGATTTTCCGCAAATGCTTTTAACGGAAAAGTTTTTCCGTTAAAAGCATTTGCGGAAAAGAGCGTCTAGATTGGCACGCATGCTTTTGTGCAAAAATACTTTTGCGCAAAAGCATCCGTGGCCAATCTAGATGTGGTTTTGCGCAAAAAAGCTCCGGTGGCCATTTTCGCCATCGGGGCTTTTTTGCGCAAAACAATTCTGAGTTGTCTACACTGGCCCTCTTGCGCAAAAGCATTTGTGCAAGAGGGCTTTTTCCTGAGCGGAAGCGTCGTTGTATTTGCGCAAGAACACTGATGATCATACATTAGATCGTCAGTGTTCTTGCGCAAATTCAAGCGGCCAGTGGAGACAGCTGGCAAGTTTTTGCACAAAAGCGGCCGCTTTTGCACAAAAACTTGCCAGTCTAGACACAGCCTCAGTGTTTCCCTTGTACTTTGGAGTTTCAAAACTATAGAGGAAGAATCACTAGACTGTAGATTTCCAGCTAATGGTAAATCTCTTTTGCACAGTCTTGTGTGCTTAAACATTCAGTAACATGCCAATGTCATTTTGGATAGTAGGGAAAATAAGCAAAAATTTCACCTACTCTTTCTTGAAGCAGTAAATGTGAGAGGGCTCCCTTCCAGCGTATGCATGTGCATTGTTGAATGTCTAAAATATCTACTCTAATCTACCAAACAGAAGTTGCTGACTTAAATATAATTGAATAATTTCAAAAATCTCAGGATATTTGCTTTGCAATGAAGTAGAAATCAACAGTGGCGGGTGCGTATTGGCTTTGGCAGCGATCAGCAGAGTGATGGCATGTGAAGCCTTTCACCTGCTGCTCATGAGATTGACTGGGGTCCAAGCTTGGTCACCATCAAAGATATGTGAACAGGACAATTGTCCAAAAGATGTGCATTTGGAGGTGCTACTACCAGAGGAAGGCTGTAGGTACATTCTGATGCTGTTTAGCTTATGCAGCTAAAGAGCACTTTACAAACACTAGCCAATTGTCACAACTTCACAGTGAGAGCTAAATGTCATTATCACCATTGTACAGAATGGGAAATTAAGACAGAATTTGTCTGCACAATGTTTTAGAAGAATATAAGATTTAATATGCATTAGTGTGCCAGGCACTAGCTAGCCCATATGGACTCTGATGATGTTCACTAAAAGTTCTCTAGTGTTGTTAATGGAATACTGTTTGAAAGGGGAGTACCTTCATATGAGATTTAAGTGCACATCACCAAAGTCCACACAGACAAGTTAGTGTGCAAGTTGTTAGTGCAAACAAAAACACCACAGACAGACCCTCAGTTTAGTGGATGGCATATCCTCCCTCCCTTAGTATTGAGATGCCTCTTGTCAAGTGAGCTGACAGCCTCCGTGGGTTCCCGGGCAAGGTGTGTGTGGGGGGGCTGGCTCTCTGCTCCCAAAAGGGGTGGGGCCTCAGGTGGAAGGGGTGCCTGGGCCATAGCACATGCCCCCTTTCCTGCTCTCAAAGTCGCCCTGAGTGTGTGGTACACTGCTCTGGCAGTGATTAAAGAGCTTGGGGGTCTGGCTGCTGCACTCTTACCTCCCCCACCCGCCTCAGCAGGCCTACTCATCATAATTGTCAGAGCAAGCTATGGTCACTCAGTTGTTGACAGCCAACTGAAAGTATGTAGCAGCCTTAGGTGATGCTATCCCTTCAGCTGCAGACAGATCTGGAGCCCTTCCAAAAACGTTTTTGGACCCCTCCCCTACTAAAGGCTAATCCAGCAAGGATGTAGGGTAACTGGTTTTACAAAAATAAGCTTTGATAGGTGTTTAATCTTAAACATTCGTTTACATTTCCCAAACTACTCCCAGCAAGGAAAAGCCTAAGAAGGACAAATGAATATTCTAGGTATCTTAAAATGAGTCTAGACAGGTTTGGCAGGTGTGGGAGGGTTTAGGGACTCGGCATACCCAAAAGACCATCTCTGGTAGCTTAAAGGCAGGAGGGCATTAGTTATGTTGCCATCAAGGAGCCAGTAAGCAGTAGTGGCAGTCACAGGGGAAAAGAGAGAGCCTTTGTTGCTGTGGTTTTTGCTGCGATGTCCTAAAATTTCCTGAGGCCTGCTCATCAGCTGCTAATTTGCCCTCCTTACAGTTATCTCTGTCCTATATATCCTACCTTAGGCTTATAAAACGTAAGGTCAACAGATCAGGGAATGGGAAACAAACATAGGTGACTCAGAATATCAATTATACAGAGTGAATGCCTACATTTATGCAGTCAGTATGAGACAATCACAGAAAACAATATGCCTGCATGGGAACATTAAAAACAATTAATCTAAAAAGATTAATAATTAAAAATGAATTCACATGTAATTTGTGAATAAAATTTTGACCTGAATCCAATAAACAAATTGGTTGTGTCTAGACTGGCAAGTTTTTCCGCAAAAGCGCCTGCTTTTGCGGAAAAACTTGCCAGCTATCTACACTGGCCACTTGAATTTGCGCAAGAACACTGACAATCTAATGTATGATCGTCAGTGTTCTTGCGCAAATACAATGACTCTCCCGTTCGGGAAACAGCCCTCTTGTGCAAATGCTTTTGTGCAAGAGGGCCAGTGTAGACAGCTGAGAATCGTTTTGCATAAAAAAGCCCCAATGGTGATCGGGGCTTTCTTGTGCAAAACCACGTCTAGAGTGGCACGGACGCTTTTCCGCAAAAAGTGCTTTTGCGCAAAAGCATCTGTGCCAATCTAGATGCTCTTTCCGCAAATGCTTTTAATGGAAAAATTTTTCCGTTAAAAGCATTTGCGGAAAATCATGCCAGTCTAGACGTAGCCATTGTGTATTTTTTTAAATCCATTCCACTTAGAAAGGGCCAATAGAATTTAGTCATGAATGGTGTCCCTAGCCTCTGTTTGACAGCTACTAGGAATAGGGGGAGGGGAAGCTCAGTGGTTTGAGCATTGGCTTGTTAAAACCAGCGTTGTGAGTTCAATCCTTGGGGGGGCCATCTAGAAATCTGGGGTAAATCTGTCAGGAATGGCACTTGCTTTTGCCATGTGGGTGGGGGACTGGACTCAATGACCTCTTAAGGTCTTTTCCAGTTTTATGAGATAGATATATCTCCATATATATAATATCTGATCATTTGATCATTTTCTGTTCATTCCCTCCAGGGCATCTTGCACTGTTCACTGTCAGAAGACAAGTATCAAAGTGGTAGCCATGTTAGTCTGAATCTGCAAGAGCAATAAGGAGTCCTGTGGCACCTTATAGACTAGAAGATTTATTGGAGCATAAGCTTTCATGGGCAAAGACCCACTTTGTCAGATGCATGTAGTGGAAATTCCAGAGGCAGGTATAAATATACAGGCATAAGAAAAGAGTACCAATCAAGAGTAAGGCTAGAGATAATGAGGTCAATTCAGTCAGGGTGGATGAGGCCCACTTCTAGCAGCTGATGTGGAGGTGTGAACACAGAGGCTACGTCTAGACTACGGGCTTTTGTCGACAAAAGTTTTGTTGACAGATACTGTCGACAAAGCTTTTGTCAACAAAGAGCATCTAGACTGCATCCAGTTCTGTCAACAAAGCAAGCCGCTTTGTCGACATGACAGTGTAGACGCAAAGGACAGTGTAGATGCAATAACTCTGTCGACAAAACGCGTTATTCCTTGTAGAATGAGGTTTACAGCCATCAACAAAACTGCTGAGTTCTGTCGACGTTATGTCCACTTTTGTCGACAAAACCCTGTAGTCTAGACACACCCCAAGAGAAGAGAAGCTGCTTTTGTATTTGGTTAGCCATTCACAGTCTTTGTTTAATCCTAAAATGATGGTATCAAATTTGCAGATGAACTGTAGCTAAGCAGTTTCTCTCAGAAGACAGGATACCATACGAGATAGATTTTGGGTCCAACCCAGCATGTCCATTCTTATGTATTTCTGATGAAATTATTTTTTAAAATAATTGTTTTGATTCTCACATTCTATTTTTCTATTTCTGAAAAAAGAAATGAGAATGTAACTTGTAAATCTAAGAGTAGTCACCAGAGGGTAATACTATAAATGTGTTTATAAATCATGTTAAACTGAATGAATTGGCAGTTAGATTTTGGAGAGTACATATTAAATTTTATTGAATTAAATAATATTATATCAGAAAAGACTTTAATATAAATTATTGTTAGATCATCTTGGCAATTACCATTACATAGTACCAGAAATATTGCATATAATAGCAATAAGCTTCTGGTGACAGAGTTTGAACAAATAGGCATCTCAGAACAGATCTTTACAACAGGTACTTGTTCACAATTTTGTTTAAGGTCTAAAATATTGGTTTATTTTCTTTTTTTGCTTGTTATTAGCTAACACTATTCTTTAAAGAAATTAAAGTGTGCTAGAAAGATTTGCTATTGCATTTTCACTAGAAATTAAAGATTATGTCAGATACAGAACTTCTGTAGCACTACCTTCTAAAAATGCAACAAAAGCAAAAGCAATGAATACGCCATTACCTGAATATAGGACACTGTTCATTTAATAAAGGGACTTGAGCATAGAATTTATGATGGCTCACAAGAATCAATCAGTGATTGAATTAACATGTAGTAAAATACAACATAGTTAATATAAAAAATAAGAATTCCATCCAAGCACCAATGTAATTTATAATATAGCAATCACAGAACTATGGGGAGTGAGAGTGAAAAAAAGAATTCCTCTGAGGAGTCCCTCTCTCTCTTTATCATGATATGATTAATTTAGTTATCTGTGCTGGCAGAGCACCTTTTCTGGGTTTGAATATCTGCAAGGATAATAAAATTACACCTTCCTCTGGTAGCTTTCTCCATTGCCAAACCATGTAGTTTTATTTAATCTATTTTCTCTGAGTTGCAGATCAAGTGCATTACTATTTGTTCTTTTCTCACTTATTATAAAGATAATTGATCCCCAGTTCATTTTATTACATTACTTAATGTATTTGTAGACAGTTATCACAATTCCCTGGATTCTTCTTTTTTCTAGACGGAACATATCCAGTTGCATTAATCTTTCCTCATCGGTCTTAGTTTCAAAGTGTTTAATGGTTTTTATTGTTCTTTCCTGAGCCAGTTTGTCAATGGCTGATTAACAATGTGATGGTGAAAGCTGAATGTGCTACTCCAAATGAGACCTAAACAATGAGAGGCACAGTGGAATTCCCCTACTTGTTTTACATATGACAACAATTGGGCAAAGAATTCCTAACAGCTAATGTATTCAGTGAATTTAATAGGTTTTCTGTTTGTAAATTATATACTAACAATCTGTTATTACACATTGTTCTCGCTCTCCGTTCATTTCCCTTTTGTTGATGAGTAATGATATCTAGGACAGCTTCTATTCCAGATGGATGCACTCTCTTAAGAGCTCCTTTCACAAGGCACCTTGTTTGTTATCCACCAGGAATCTGGGCAATTAAAATATCCTAAATAAATTCCATCACCACGGTGCTTCTGGTTCAATTTAGGCATGCAGTTGCCCATAAAACTCACATGTCTCTTTTATTTATTACAGTAATGCAAGTGATTTTTTTCATCCTTCATTCTATGCATTGTGTATCTGGTGGCTTTAATTATTGATTTTATTTCATTTCCCCAATTTATTGGGAAAGTAGTATGCTGTAAGAGTCCACTCAACTTGACTCTAATAGGCAAATGTTCAGCCTAGCTTCCAATTTTGTGCGTGCTGGATTCTAAGTGCAAATTATTTTTGGTACAAAACTAAGCCAACAATTGAGAGCAATAATTGAAAATCTGGCTGTGTTTCCTTGTAGTTCTTGGCTATACCCTGTTTATTTTAATTTTCATTAACTAGAGTCCTCCTTTTTTAATTCCCACAAGACACTCAGCTGTGTTTACCTCTCTTCTCTGTGGAGGAAGCTATTAAGGAAACTATAATCTTACTTCAAATAAATACTTTAAACACAATAAAGAGCAGCAATAATTCTATTTACATAAATGACAGCTTGATTCTATTACCTCAATTTCCAATTTGGATAGCTAAATACCCATATCTGTGAGCAGATAAGGCATTTGTGCATTCAACAAATCAGTAATTGTACATGCAAATGAGGACATCAAACACAAACTTTTAAGAGTTTGGCTTTTAGCACATACTGATTCCAAAATAAGACTAATCATATCGCTAGACTAATCATATCTCTAGGTTAAGAATAGACTATCATTTTGTATGTCAGATGGTCAATTTAAACATCAAGTTAACCCTTCAGTTGAATGTGTTAAGTGCACTTATTCTAGGAAAAGTGACAGTAGATAATATGGTTGCCTAGACGGGGTGGTTCCCTTTTTCTTATTATTGAGGGTCAGTACCAAGTTTCTTTCAGTCTGTGTAAAAATCCATAGTGTTTCCTTGAAGTTGCCTCTCGCTTTCCTTCTAAACTCACATCAACATATATCCATGGCAGACACAACTTCTATGAAACTAATTCAAGAAATCTGCACAAGTCTTACCGGGAAAGTTAATTCACTGGGGACATTAATTATATATGACAAGCATAAATAAAAAGGTCAAAAGCAGCCAATGTTGGTGAATTGCATCTCTGTTTCCAGTCCTGCTCTTCTGCCACCAGTCATGGTAGACATTTCTTACCTTTGTTCAGTATTGCAGATATGTTTATCAAAAATCACTGTGCTGATCCAGAGGTCTAGTAATACATTTCACATACATTTGTTCAATGGAATGACACTGTTAGCATTCAAACAAAATAAGAGAGATGGTATTAGGCACATGCTCAACAAAAAGACCAGTAAACAAGTTCTGAAGTACTGGATAATTGTGCAGTGAGGTTCAGTAGCCTTTTTCCTGTGATGTTTATATTACAAGATCTTTCTATGAGCTTAGTTTTTCTCTGAGTGTCCATATAGTAGCCTTTGAAATTAATATGAGAAATACATATACAAATGTCAGCCTTTTGTACCATATCACAATATACTCAAGTGATGATACAAGGTACTAAATAGTATGTTTCAGGTCTACAGTCTAGTTTTGTCAGTTTTGTCAATTGTTTCTTAGGCCATACCCTCCCACCTGCATCTCTCTTCTGCACCTTCCCTTCCAGATCCCCCACCTCATCCCACTCCTGAACTCTCCCTCCTCCCCCAGACCCTCCATCCTGCTCCTGCACCCATTTTGTCATCATGGTTAGTTGCTCATGGTCTGTGGAAAGGACTGCATTGAGCAAGGTGGGCTGTGGACCAAGAAAGTTTGAAAACCACTGCTCTAAAGGACAAATAGAAGAGTCTATTATTGTTTGGAACCTAAGATTGTCACTCGGGGGTGTGTGTGTTTATCTGCTTTAACCTTGCAAATAATTATTTGTTTTTCTTATTTAATACTTCTTTAGTGAATTCATTATAGATTAATTATAAGGGTTGTCTTTGGAGTAGGATCTAAGGTGGAATTGGTCTGGGATAAGGGACTAGTCTTTCAGGGTTGGGAATAACCTGAATATTATTGTGATTTTTGGTGTAAGAAATCATCTATCACAAAGGCCAGCTTGTCTGGGTGTAAGAGGAGTACTTGGGAACTGACTGTGTTGGCCTGTGACTACATATTAAAGATATTCATAGTATTTGAGGATTTCAGACTTGATACTTTGCTGTTGAAATCTCAGTATAGTATTACAACCAGGCTGTGATTTGAGCCTTGCTTCTTAACTGTCTGCTCTGAACTTGATATTCATGCTTCTGAACCACTCCAAATGGCATGACAGAGTTAAAATGATTACAGTAGAAACTCTCTTGCCTAAGGATGGGATCAGAGGAATTATAATCTCTATAGTGATGGGTTTACATTTCTAACAGACTCTTATTGCAAATATTTTTGATAGCTTGGAGTTATACATAGCTAATTGATTATATAAGTTGTATTACAATATACATAATATTATAGACACCACTAATGTTGTGGAGCTATTTCTGAGAATCATCTGAACCATGTGGTAAATTGAGTTTGACAATCTCTCCAGCTCTCTGCCCACTAATTAATCTCTTCCAGGATTTATTCTAACATTCCAACATCTAAGCAGCTGCAGACACCACCATTCTCTTGTAATGGTCAAATTGCCAAAATTATGTGGTTTACCCTCCCCCTCCCAAATTTAGCCTTTACACTGCAAATCACATTGATTCTGGATTAATGGTAAGTGTAAATTTTGATAAATTGTGACCACTGAGGGATAGAAAAAGCTTTATAAGATATATTTGTACATATTTGTGCACAAATTGATGGTTTTATATAAAAGTATATCTATTTTATAATTCTATCCAAAGTTTCTTCATTATAAGATTGTAAAATCAAGCACTTAATAGCTAGAAAAGCAACAATTACAGTTGCCTGTATAATCTTAATGAATTATGATACATCTTTAACTACATGATGACAATTTTTTCCACAGCAACCTTATCTCATTGGGTAAATAGGTTCAATGTTTCCTTTTTATTCTCCTCATTCAGTGTGTGGCCCTAGGCCTAATTTGCCTAATTCAAACCTTGCAGTGAGTACAGAATTATGAATGTCCTCATGGACACTTCTATGATGTGTTCATCCTAGTATTTGTCTTTAAACTCACCCTGTGAGATTAGGTAATTTTTTTATCTCCATTTTATAGCTGGGGAACCATGGCAGAGAGAAATTAAGGCCAAAATTACAAAAGAATCCACTAATTTTGGGTGTCCATTTTTGATTCAGCTAGGGCTAATTTTTCAAAGTGCTTAGTATTTTTACAGCACAGTATGTGTTCAAAGTTGTAACCTGAGGTGACTGAATAGGGGTTGTGTGCATGAGACTCAGTTAATGGTTCAATATTATCCCTTGGAGGGGGGTGAGCGGTTAGGAGCTTCCCGCCTTTTCTTGAGGTAGGTGCACACGGTTATAAGGTTTTTGCACCCCATCCCAAACCGCTGCACACGGCTTGAATTCTATGCACACCACCCGCAAGCCAGTGCACTCAGCACCACTGGGGCTTTTCCCGCCTAAAAGGGTTTATATACCCTAGGCAACGTTAGTTCAGGTTCCCAGTTTTGTTCGGGTTCCAGTGTGTGTGTGTGGGTACTGTAGAGAGTCTCTCCCTTGTCGTGTATGAATGATAGATGAAAGAGAGAGTGTGAGGGGTGAGAGTGAATAGCATAGTTCGTGTAGTGTGTGTGTGGAGGGGGACATATTTGTGGGATCGATTAGTTTGATATTCCTGTGGAGAATTCCTGGGAGGACCTTCAGACTGATCTCACCGGATTAACCTCGGAGTGCGGAAGGCCGTCGAGCCATAATCCACTGTTCCCCGCCGCCTGCCGGAAGACCTGACCAGATCCTAGAAGTCATCGAGGGTCTCCTCATTGTTCCTCTGCTACGGCTTCTAATTAGCCAAGGCATAGAGGTCGTGAGCTACTATCTGTACTATGCAGCTGAATGTAATGTATATACCTAATGTTTAGGGGTCTTCACTATCTGCTTTCTCTTCAGGGTGTTAGGGAGGGTTGTGTTCATAAAGAGTTGTCATATTCCGTTCAGTTCATTTTCCAAATTCAATATATGGTTTGGCCCTAAACTGACTCGGAGTTTTATTTGAAAATCCACGCGCCGGTGATAGATACGGCCACGAGTAATCGGCCTCAGGCAACCTCAATCTTCTGGGACCTGGGATATCTGTTATCTTATTTATATGTCAGAGCGTGTCCTCCTAATTGGATTTACATAATCATTCGTTACTGCGTCCCAGGGTAACAGATTTGGCGACCGCGGCAGGACCTGAGGAGGGTTTTCCTCTTCGGGTCCTCAGTATAACTTGTCCCCACTTATAGGGTCAGGTTTTGAACAGCATATGACAATCTTTGGGGTTACGGTCCAACGACTCGGGGTGGGCGCTCCGAGGGACCTTCCCTTCCCTCCCTTGTAATTGTCAATCCCTAAAAATCCGGTGTACTGACGGTGAAGAGTGGTGAGAGGACGCTCCACTGCCGCACCTTCCTTCCCGGTAGTCAGCGGTTCCCCATCCGCTGGCTGGGCGAGAGGTCCTTCCCTAATCTAGGCCGGCGCAGCTACAGGCTTTAGGCCTAACCACGGGTATTCGGCCATTGCCGTTTGATTTTAAACCCGTTCGCCGCTTTTGGGCGCTGCACCCTGCCCTGGATTCTGTCTGTCATTTGGGAGAGACTGTAAGTAGGCTTGGATAGGCCAGCCTAACTTACCATTCCAGTATCCTTTTAATCTTTATTTTCTTTTGGGTTGGGTAAGCAACCCACAGCAACCACTACGATGTCTGTGCCCCGGCTGTTCGATTTGGATGGCTGGAGAGACCAGTATAATAAACATTCCCTGGAAGCAGCTGTCAATTCTTTTGGGAAAGGATCTAATCCCTGGGTGCGGGATGCATTAAGTGGGGAGGATTCCTTAACCAAATTTGCAGAAATGTGGGAGAAGTTTAGCAAGTCCAAGCCTAGCCCTAAAGAAAAACTTAAAAAGCGGGCATTGATATACGGATTGGCTATGGTTACTAAAGAGTTGGCATCCCACCTAAATTCTACCAAAAAGAATATAGCAGTCATGGTGGAGAATAAAGAGCAGATGAATAATAAAATCACACAATTGGAGGTAGAATTGGAGTCTAAAAATTTAGAACTGCAAGGATTAAAAAATCAAAATATCCAATTGGAAACTATGGTACAAACCTTGCAGATAAAAAGTGACCAGGCAGAAGAGAGTTTATTAGAAAAGATCAATGAGCTTAATGACTCTCAAGGTGCAGTAAGACAACTGCTTAAGGAAGCTAGCAATGGTAACTCTACTGCTGATCATGGAGTTTGCTATCAAACTATAGCTACCTTGCAGCAGCAGTTGGGGAGAGCAAAAGGGGTTGTGGCTGCGATTCAGCCCCAATACCACCAAATTGACTGGCTGGGTGAAGGAGATGCCTTACCAGCTAGTGCTCCGGCTGAGTTGCCACCTTCATATGAAGGAGGGGTGAAAGGGAATCCCCATGACCTTATAGCTCCTATTACGACTACAGTAGTGCAATATCCAGGCCAACCACACCCTGTAATTAAACAAGAAAGGAGGGTGCTTACTCCTGAGCAGGCTCGTGCTATGGGTAAAAATTTGGGCCCATGTAATAAAGAAAAGGTATTGAATTGGTTAGCAAAGCTTTGTGTAACACCAAACTTAGCACCAGAAGATGTTGTGATGTTGTTGAAAGAGTGCATGTCCATGGAAGATTTTCTTGTATTGCCATATAATGTCATCAATGATTGTAATATTGAAGTGATTTTATTGTATAAGAGCATTTATCATTTGTATTTTCCAAATGAGAATGTATTAGGAAAAGTATATTCTGATGTGCAGCAAGAGAATGAGAAAACTGACATGTATATCATGCGGAAAAAACTTTTGTACTGGTTAGCGGGTCTTGGTGTTCAGAGGGGTGGAATTTTGGTATATGACACTCCCGATTTTAAGCAGGTATGCTACCAGGGACTCCGCCCTGGAATTAAATTGGCTTTGGGAATATTGGATTATGTCAACATGCCTTTAATAGCATTAGAACAGAAATTACGGGAGATTAATGAATTACACCAATTAGCATACCAAGGACCCAGGCAGGTGAAAAGAGTGGCTGCTATAGGATATAAGAATAATAATCAAAGATTTGACAAGCCTGCTTTCCAGTCAGTAAGACAGACTCTGCCTTTTAAAATGTTTAATGGAAAACGTGAAGACCTCTTCACAACTCGCAGGGTGCTGTCACAAAGATTATCTAAATACCTTTCATGGGACAAGATCAGACCAATGAGCCTGGATGACATTTTTAAGGAACTGTCGTTGCGGGAGAATAACCAGGTGCCATGTTGTACGGAAACAGTGTCCCCTGCTGTTCAGGATGGAAGTCATGCAAGCCGCCATTGTGGAAGTGTTGTACGGCGTGAGAACCAGGAAGGACGCCATCTTGAAAATATCCCGGAAGAACCGCGTGGGAATTTTGAGCGTGGGAATTTACCTCCTGATTATTGAAGATGCCGAGCTTCCTATCAGCCCCTTATGGCTATTGCACCTTTATCATTTGATATATATGGAAGACCAGTGATTACAATACAATACGAAGGGAAGTTCGGAATCATTGAACAACAGACATTAGTGGATACAGGGGCTTCCACTAGCCTTATCTGCACCCAGAAATCTCCGAATATTAAGAGAACTAATATCGATTGTGTGAAAACCCTACAATCTTATAATGGGAAATCTTCTGTGGTACCTTTTATTAAGAACATCCTATGCAAAGTTGGAGACGAATCAGTAAAAACATCAATTGGATTACAGGATTTGGACGGAGTAGGAATCATGGGGATTGATTTGATTAAGAAGTTTGGTTTAATTGTTGATCTACCAAACAGAATGATTTATAAAGCACCCAATGTGAAGGAAAGTGGAGTGACTATATCTCCTATCCATAGACTGGGAGCAGTGAAACCATGCGAAGAAATCAAGATGCCTGATTGGGAACCAGAGGTTCAAGAAATAATCAAGAAACATCCGGCAGTTTTTGCAGTGCACAAGTTAAGTTGTGGCAAAACGAAAGAAATAATTCGAGTAACAGGACCGGATCCAAAACCCATGAAACAATATCGTTTCCCCCTAGACGCCCAACAAGGGGTAGAAGATACAATCAAGGCATTGCTGCTCCAAGGGGTATTAGTAAAGTGTTCTAGTCCTTGTAATTCACCTATTTGGCCGGTGAGGAAAGCGGACGGAAAGACGTGGAGATTAACTGTAGACTACAGAGGAGTTAATAAAGTGACACCCAGAATGGCTCCTGTCGTAGCGAAATACCCTGAGATAATGGCCCAGATTGCCAATGGAGCTAGATGGTTCTCTGTATTGGATATTTCCAACGCCTTTTTCTCAATCTCATTGCATCCTGAATCATGGTATAAATTTGCCTTCACTTTTAAAGATCAACAATTTACCTTTACTAGATTACCCCAAGGGTTTCATAACTCTCCGACCATATGTCACCGAATCGTCTCTGCGTTATGGAAGAACTTGAAGTATTCACAGAACATCGTTAGCTACGTGGATGATATCTTAATTGCGACCCAGGATAAAGAATCACATTTGGAAGCTCTTAATGAGGTACTCACCGTTTTGGGTCAAGCAGGTTTCGTGATTAATCCCGCTAAAGCCCAGCTGGTCAAGCAAGAGGTGACATATTTGGGAGTGTGCCTAGGTAAAGAGGGAAGGAAACCGGATCAAGGAAGAATCGAGTTAATTGCAAACCTTCCAGCTCCCTCTGACGTTCATAGTCTGAGAATGTTTCTGGGTCTGATTGGGTTTTGTCGCGATTTTATTGAGGAATTTGGATTAAAAGCTAAACCCTTATATAAGCTGTTGCGTAAGACCCAAGCATGGGAATGGACCCAAGAGCAGGAAGAGGCCTTCGTACAACTTAAGTCAGCGTTGATGAAAGCCCCCGCTCTGGCGTATCCAGATCCTAACCGAGAATTCCATCTTCGGTTAACTACAGGGAAAGAAGCCATCGGAGCGATCTTGCTGCAATTTAAAGGAACTTCTCTTAAGCCTATCGCGTATGGATCTCGAACTCTTACCGGAACGGAACAACAATTTTCCATTTGTGAAAAGGAGGTGCTAGCATTAACTTGGTCCCTACAACATTGGGAATACCTGATTGGACGCTCCCCTATCACCTTGAAAACCTCACATACTCCGGTGAGATATGTTATTTCTGGGCAAGCCAACAATGGCCGAGTAAGCCATCCGCGCTTGGCCCAATGGACGCTAACATTATTAAATCATGATATTACAATTGAACCATCTAAATCACCGACCATGACTCCTGCAATATTATGCCATCCTGTTCCTTTGATTAATGATCACGATTGTCCTATACCTGAATTGAAACCTCCAGGTATGGTCTCTCCGTTTCTTTTATTAAAAACGTTCACAGAAGTAAAGAAGACTACTCCAGACGAAATCTGGGTGGTAGATGGAAGTTGTCATCGAAAAGATGGGAAGCTTGTGACTGGAGCGGCTGCTCTCCATGCTTATCACGGACTAGAAATTTTGAAGCCTGTTAACATCCTTTCGGCTCAAGCTGCAGAGATCATAGCTATTATCTTGGCCCTAGAACATGCGGGAAAGGATGAGGACATTACAATCTGTACCGATTCTGATTGGGTCCTACGGGCTCTGGTTGATTGGATGTCGGTCTGGAAGGAAAGAAATATGTGTACGTCCGACAACCGACCTGTCGCCTATGCGGACTATCTCAATCATGCGTGGAATTTGGCTCAATCGAGAAGTGGTAAAACATTTTTATTCAAGGTACGGGCGCACCGGAAAGACCAGGCTGAGATTTCGGTACTTAATAATCAAGTGGATAAATTAGCAAAAAAGGCGGCGACGTTAGATCCAAAACTAGCATGGGATAAGGTTCAAGAGCAAGTTAACAAAATGCATCCATCAGAGTTAAAAGATACCCTCGACATCGTGAAACTACAAGAAATGGATCGAGAAATCGTGAAATTAGTGAATCAAGGAAAATATAAAAATCATGTAATTCAAAAATATTCCAACGGGCTGATTATGGCAGAGGAAATATCGGATAAAGGGACACCGGTCCTACTGATGCCTAACATATTGAGGTCGGAATTAATTGCGCTGGCACATGCTCAAGGTCACTTCGGTGGAGAAAAGACTCTCAGCAGGTTAAAAACAGTGGCTTGGTGGCCATCAATAGCACAGGACGTGGAGCACTTCATTAACAATTGCATTAGATGTGCACAGAATAACTCGAAATTTAAAAATGTAACCGGTCCATTAAAACATCAACCCGTCGAAGGACCATGGAAAAGAGTGCAGATCGATTACATCGGACCTTTGCCCAGAACAGCTAGAGGCAATCAGTATTGTCTGGTGGTCGTGGACCCCTTCTCGAAGTGGATCGAAGCCATTCCAACGCGCAATTGTACCGCTAAGACCACCGTCCGAGTCTTACTCAATGAAGTGTTTTCCAGATTTGGTCTACCTCAAACCATAGACAGTGATCAAGGTTCTCATTTTACGGGAGAAGTAACTAAACAGATGTGCATAGCGTTAGGAATCAACCAAAGATTCCATATAGCGGGTCACCCCCAGTCTTCAGGCCTGGTAGAACGGTCAAATAGAACTTTAAAGACCGCATTACGGAAGGTGGTAGAATCATCAGGAAGAAAATGGGATGATCATCTCCCCTTGATCCTTATGGCCATTCGATCTACCGTGAGTTCCGTGGGATTTACACCTCATGAGATATTATTCGGAAGACCAATGAGGAGTCCGGAGCAGTGGTGGATTCAAGGAGGGGTGCCACCCGACGAATACCGACCCCGAATTCTTATCGACCAATACATTAAACAACTGTTAGAGACTATATCCGATGTTCAAAAGACTGTAGCCATAAATCTGAGAAATAATATTAGGAAGGCAGATGAACATCTAGGAAAAGAACTGCGATACCAGGAGTGGAACGTGGGAGATAAAGTGTTGTACAGACATTTTAGCGAAAAATCACATCCTTTAAGTCCGCGATGGCTAGGACCATGTCCCATTATTAACAAAGCGGGACCCACAGTGTACCAAGTAGAAATATCTTCCCGTAAAAAGAAAATCCAGAAATGGTTTCACATATCTCAATTGAAATTGTGGAAGGGTGGAAGTCATTCATATCATCGGGATGATGAGAAGTCAGATAAGTCAGGAACCCCTGGCGACCACTAATCAAGTGTTTCTTTGTCTTCCAGATAATGGACCTCGTCACTCGATTGTATATAGTCATAATTCTTGGAGGAATTTATGGAAAAGGAGCAGAGTTTTTGCAAAATGATTACTGGAGGTGTACCATCGTGGATCGTCCCTTGAGATTTTGGAATATCCCAAAGACCTCTGATGTCATAGTTACACCTACGCGACGGAATATAGAGAAAGAAAAATTTCAGGCTCAAGAAGTGGCCATGCTTAGTTACTCTTACTATGGAAAGTGCTATTTTGAAATTCGAGATTATGAAACGGATGAAGCGGAGCTAATATTCGCCGCTGCCATAAAACCAAACTCACAGGTCACAATTAAAACGGCCAACTGGATGAATTTAACTCTAATAGGCCGAAAGAAGTGTGATTGGGATCTAAATTTGCATAAGGATTGTCAAAACAAGCACCCAATCCGTTGTATTGTCAACTGTAATAAGATAATAGGGTCATGGACTGCCACAAAATGTGTGTTTTTAGATGTATTATATCACTCTATTGTAATGCCAGGTCCGGTGATTTGGACTATTAAGTTCGTCCATCGAAATGAAGGGACTAAACTGGTACATATTGATATCTATGGACCTAAAGGAGAAAAATTAGAGACCCAATTAATGTGTGGAGATCATGGTAAACGAGCCAGTGAAAGGTCTTTCAAAGGGTCCCCATTTTGTACCATGGAACGCATTCCTGAAATGGAAGGCTATGAATGTTCGGGTCAAGTAAACATCGATGCCAAAGAATCGGGAACATGGACAGTAAAAGGACCATATGGAGTTCTGTATAAAGTAGAATTGCTTGTGGCGCACCCTCCTACCTCCAAAAGAATGGGTCCTTTTGTGGTTAAACGTAATGCCGCTCGTGTGGTGTTAGTAGATCCGAAATATCACCTTAAATGGATTCATCTACCCCTACACATCTCCGCTACTGGAATAAACCCAGCATGTCGTCAGTACGTAATACCCATGTTAATAGGCTGGAATAAGTGGCTGCAACTTATGACTTCTTCGTCGGTTTTCTCTAAACGACGTCGAGATAGTGCTGCTAAAATTATGGGAGGAATTGGAGCCAGTTTGGGTGCAGTAGCTACCATCAATCAGTTAAAGGTGGCTCAGAGACTGGCGAAGTTATCAAATAGTATCTCTTCCATGACCCGACCTATTAATCATGCTATTTTATCTCTTAATACTGTTGTGCTGGACATTACTCAAATACTTCCAGTTTGGATGGAGATGCAAGAAAAGGATCATGTGACATTGGTAGGGCCCTAAACTGACTCGGAGTTTTATTTGAAAATCCACGCGCCGGTGATAGATACGGCCACGAGTAATCGGCCTCAGGCAACCTCAATCTTCTGGGACCTGGGATATCTGTTATCTTATTTATATGTCAGAGCGTGTCCTCCTAATTGGATTTACATAATCATTCGTTACTGCGTCCCAGGGTAACAAAATGCAGCTCCAATCTACTACAGTTGCAATCTTCAGCCTCATTTACTATACACCTTCCAAGTTCTCCAACAAATGAAGCAGAAGTTCTACAGCCAACAGCCTTATTTGCAACACAGCCCTGATTCATTCCAAGTGTACTATTGATTCTGTGCACTGTGTGAAGAATTGGTCCTATGGAAAAAATTGTATGTGACCAGGCATCATAATGTATATGCACAAGGAGACAGTTCCTAACTTCTGAGTGTTTGACTTCAAACTTTAATGTTCTTATAACAGTGTTTTTTCTTATTTAATTTCTAACTAAAATTATTGGTACATATTAGAGATTTCATCATGTGGAACCATATGGTGTGATATTCGGAGGGATCTCAGTACAAGTTATTAATTCTTGTTAATATTATGGAGTTGCTTTTGTGAAAAGTCCTGTATCATGAATGCCCCTCTGGGTGTATAGCTCCATATCCTACTCACCTGAAAACCCTTGTCTTCCCCAGATCAGAGAAAATGGGAATTATGTTAACATTAATAATGGTGCTTTGAATGAAGAATAAAAATGCTAAAGGATTTTGCTCAAACAGAGAAAAGATACTTCCTTCTCTGGTCAAAAAGGGAGGTGGGTGAGTAGAAAGAAAGGGGTTACCAAAAGATAAAACAAGAAAGACGGGTGTTGGAAAGGAAGTCTCCCTGAGGGAGAAGCAGCCTGGAATGTAGCAACTTTATGAGGCAAAATGCCCTTTCTGCCTTCCTGGATACAGATATTCCCCCAAGAACACCTCAGGAAAGAGAGGGCTAATAGCAGACATTGCATTTAAGATTTTTATTAAATGATGTATGAGCTGTAGTCTCTTGTTCTCAACCTGTTAGGTATAAAAGACCTATGGTGTATTGACACTGCAGATCAGACCATCAACTGTTAGCATCAAACATTAAATTAAAATTAAACTAAAACTTAAAAGGATAAGACATTCAGCAGGTCCTCTGGATTTGTTCAGAATCAACAAAAACTACGTACTGCCATGGGTGAAAGAGTGAACAACTTGCATCAACCGTGGAATAATAAAAAAAAAAGTATTACACTCAAATCTGCCAAACGCATTATGAAAAGTCAATGTGAGACTATGCCATGGTTAATTGAGACAGTGTTTGAGCTGCTGAATAAATGTCAATAGCAAAGAATGAGATAGAAACGGAAGAGAGTAGGAGAGAACAGAAGGATCTAAGCAGACAGATCCAAAGGCAGATTAGACAAGATAATGAATATATATGGGTAAAATGAATGGACCTTGAGAATTACAAAGTAGCTAATAATAAAGAAGTTTGATGCATAATGGATAGACTTCTTACCAATTTCCCCTCCCCCCCACACTGTGATTGATAATAATAAATAAATAAAGTAATAATAATAGATAAAGCAATAAAAGCTCATCATGGCAGAGTGCTCACTAAAGGTGATGATATCAACTGCCATGGATAAATTACTGTGTCAATCTGTATGCCTCATCTGAACTACTTACCATAGCGAGAGACAGATAGAAGAGTATAGACCAGGAGCCAGCTATTCTGAGGGAAAAAGTGGATTTGCTATTAAGAAAATGAAGGCTGGAAAACAATTGGGATAGATAATGTACTAGCAGAACTGTTACGTGATTGGTGACTGTGGTATTGATCTCATGCAGAAAATGTGCAACAACTTATAGATGTCTCGAAACTGGCCAGATGGGGGGGCTGAAAGGAATATTTCTGCCCTTACGAAAGAAAGGAGCCTGAGTATAGAAACAATATTACATACGAGCAAAGTTTGGTTCTACATAATTCAGGATTGCATGAAGTGAATGGCACAAGCAAAACTGCTATCGCAAAGAGTCAGTTTCAAAGAGAGATGAGGTACACCAGATCAAATTATGATCATTTGTCACATCACTGCAAAATTCAGGAAATATTGATCGTGTGTTTCATTGACTACTCCTGAGTGTTCAGTACTCTCCAATACGACAAACTTTGAAGGGTACTGGCAGACATGGGGATGCCAAAGCACCTCTTAGAGCTCATTGCAAACCTCTACTGTCAAAACAGACTATGGTGTGAACAGCAGCAGACAATACTGTTTTTTCCACAGGACCGGGTGTAAGAAGAGCGTGTTCTGACCCCAACCATTTTCAGCATGTATGCCAAATTAATTATGAGACATGCTCAGAAAGGTTTTGACAAAATGGAAAGAACTAGAATTTCTATTGGTGGACCCCTCTTATCTGACCTCAGGTATATTGATGGCATGATGGTCTTTGCTACAACAACTGATGCAATGAGTCCAATGAATGTTGGAATCTGTTAAAACAGTTAGCAAGGAATATGGACTATCTCTCAAAGGAGTAAAAATAAAATGCAGACATTTTAACATCATTAACAAAAATCAAGTTGCAAGCAGACTTCATCATTAAAGTGAAGTTGTAGAGACAACAGATGGATTTGAGTATCTGGGATCGTATATATATATTGTGGTCATGTCAGGCATAGAGATAGAAATAATCTTGAAAAACTTACCATAAAGAGAAAGGTGGCAGGTTAGCATGGCAGACTATGACCAGAAAGAAGATGGATAGATGTTGTGGGGCAGATCCACCAATGTGGGCCAGGCCACCACTTCTTGCAGGTCCCATTGGTGGGAGCATTGAACTGCAGTCAACAGGAGCTGTGGGAGGTCATAACTGTGTAAACTCAGATAAATAAAACATTTGGTAGCCGACCAGGGGCTAACCCTGGCAAGTTACATTTGGCCTGTGGGCTGTTTATTGCCCACCCCTGCTTTAGGGGCACCTATGTGTATCCAGTTCCTAGTGCTTAAGCTGTAATCCTTTTAATTTAGGCACCCCCACCCTTTCCCAGTTCCTAGGGCTTCAGGTGAAAGGCATCTAACTTTACCCATCTATGGGCTCCAGGCTCTACTCCTCTGTGGGCTCTGGGAAAACCCCTTTGTAATATATTAATATCTATTTGTTAACAATCACCCAAACAGAATGCGTATGCTACACATACAGTACTCACCACTCCCAATAAGACAGATAAACATTTTTTGATGCCAGGGATTAGGTCCATCTGAGGGACACAAGTTTCTGCATAGTATCTTTGGCAGAGTGTTAAAAAGTCAGCTCTGATAGGCAAGCTGTTTCCTGGAGGTAGTTCCCAAAGAATATCTGTTTGTACCTCAGTTTATATAGAGAAACTTGAGTCCTGTGTAGTGTACCTTAAGCCAGGGGTGGGGAACCTCTGGTGTATGGATTGGACACAGTCCATCAAGGTTAGCAAATGGCAGGCTGCAAGATAGTTTGTTTACCTAAGCAGCTGCAGGCATGGAGTTGCACAGTTCCCAGTAGCTATGGTTCCCCTTTCCTGGACAATGGGAGTTACAGGAAGTGGTGGCCCAGTCTGCACCACTTTCTGCAGCTTGCATTGGCTGGGAACAGCAAACTGCAGCCACTGAGAGCTGCAGAGCTTCATTCATGTGTGCATTCATCTAAACAAATTGTCTGGTGTCCCACCCCAGGATAACCTAGATGAGCCATGTGTAGTCAGAGAAAATCAAACTGCAAATCAGAAGAGTCACATGTCAGGGTGGAGTTCTGGGAGTGTGTTTAAGCAGTGGGAGAATTTGGAAGAGTCAGTGCTGAACCTCGAGGGTCTAGGCAGCTGGCCAGGAGGACTAAATTCAAAGGAAAAGGTACTAGGCAGCAGATCCGTGTCCCATGACTGTGCCAAGGACCCCAAGAGACAGTCAGTGGCTGGCCTCCATTCAGGCTCTGGGAGGTCTGAAATACCCAGGGATCCAACCTCTGGGTTCTTCACAGCAATCTGGTGGCTGGCTGGCAAGGCAGAGCAACTTGATCTGTGACATGTGGGTCATCAGCAGGGTTTGTCTCTTTAGATCTACAGTGCAGATGTCTACCACAAGATTAAAGGAGTAAATGGTAACACTAGTTGGCTATTGCTCTATGTGGAAGAGTGATAAGTAGCCAATGAGACACTTCACCACTAGGTTTTGTAACTGTTTGCAGGCAGCAGCAAAATATAGAGATGGAGGACACCAGGCCATGATTTTCAGACTCTGGAGCAGGAGTGTTCTGTGGTGTTTATAGACCATCTTCCTCTGTGTCCCCATCTTGCTTACTCTTCTCCTCTGCTTCTGTCCAGCTCCCCATCCTTAGCTTCTGTGTCCTCTTCCACGCTGCTGTTATCTAATCCCCTAATTCTTGCCATTCCCTCTCTACACTCATATATCTCCCTTTTCCCCCCACTCCTATCCAATCATGTAGCCAGCTGGTGAAAAACATTCTACATTGAGCCTCTCTCACAGCTGTGGCTCTTATCACATGAGGCGGGGCCCAGCTCCCTGTTCCAGCCCATTGGCTCTCGCCACTCATAGGTTTGAAGGAGCCTACCACTCCATTACTTGATGCACAGGCAGGGCCCTCCTCCCATGGCACCTCACCCTGTGCCTTTCCTGCCTCTGGCACTGCCCAATGTGTCCATTCACTTTGCTGAGCTTGGCCTTTATGTGGGTGGCACAGAGGCTCAGAAAATGACATGGCAGAGATAATTCTGGAGGAAGGATTAAGCCTTCTGGGCTTTAGCCATCCACCACCTATGCCCACACTTCTTCCTTACCTCCTCCTCCCCTGGCTTCTTCCCCCCCATCTGCTCATATTACCCCTTGCATCTGAATCAGGCTGCAGCTTCCCCCTCCTCTATACCCCCTGGACATCAGCTGAGTAGTCACTGAAAGCACAGGAGAAAGTCTTCTTGTTCTCAGTGTTGGTGCTCATTGCCACAAGCACATGAAGGTTCAATTCTAAGGAAAGTCCTCTTCAGCCCGTGCATCCCTGCACTGGAGAATGCCCACTGTAGATTAAATCTTCAGAGAATTCAGCTGCCAAACTTCAGCAAGCCTCTATTGTGCATGTGAAATTTGGGATTTTTCAGAAGCTTATAATTTGTCCAAATTTCAACCAATTTTTCACAGGCATAACAAAAAGCACTTCCCTATTCTCAAAGCAAATTTCCTGCCAAATTTCAAGTCCCTGCTCCAAAGTATGAAAGAGCCAGAATTTCCCAACAAACTAATATTTGAATGAGAGAAAGAAAGAGAGAAAGAAAAAGAAAAAGAAAAAACAAACATGGGCAACATATTTTCCCCCATCTTGATCTTAGAAACAGCTGAACCATTTAAACTAAAAATCGTAAAACAAATCCATCCTAAGAAAGACTTGCATCATGGAAAAATTCTGCTTGAATAATTTGCTTGAAAGAGGAAATTTATAAGCAATTGAAAATAAGACCCAAAAATTTGGAAGTGGCAAACAAACCTAAATGATAGGCAGAATACCAGCTCTGCCTGTAAAATACAGAACACATGATAGAATGGTGGAGTGTACTTGCTTTGCCATTATTAAACTTAGAAATTATTCAGTACAGATCCAAATTTCCCTACCATATCTAAGTAGGTTCCAGTAAGAAGAGATGTTCCTACTTGGAATCTAGAAATACTGTGATAGAAATCAAAGAATGACAAAACTCCTTACAAATCATTATTTACGTTTCCAATGAGTTCTGGAAATTATGGAAATTGTGCCAGCTGATGAACAATACAGTCTGTGGAATATCAAACCCAGACGCCAGAAGTCCTATTATTGTCTTAAATGAGCAGATCAGAGACATGTTATGTTACTGAAGTTGAGAGTCAAAGGCTTGAGGGACTAAAATATTTTTTAGAAAAAATATTTGAAACTAAGAGAGATGTTAATATTCATATTAATAAAAATGCATCAAAATAAAGAGTTAAATTTAGCTACCAGCTTTGTAGGTATAATTAGAACAGAAAAGGTCATGTTTGGCTATGGCCAGAAATGTCTATAGTGAGAGATATGTTTCTACAAGCTGGTAAGGTTAAAATGATTAATTAAAAATTCTCTTTTGTGAGTAATACTCAATTCTTTTTGTTACAGTTTCTTTCAAGTAAAATCACAAAACTAATTTCAGAGAGACGCTAGTGTAGATGAATAAAAGGGCTTTTATTAAATGTTCTATTTGCAGATGCATATATTTCAAACAGTCTTCAATAAACTAACATACTTTCTGTAGGACATTGAGATCTACAGCCAGTATTGCTAGCAAATTCTTTATCTGCTGAAGTGTGCTCATGAGGATTCCTAACTTGTGCAAGAAACACAAGTTCATTTCAAGAAATAATGTTGTAAAGTCTTAAGAGAAGAGCATGGATCAATAATCTTAATGTTGAAACACTGCCTCCAGCTGAGTAAAGAATGTTGGCAATCTGAATATTTTCTGCAGAGAAAAAGTGAGGTATTAATTAGTAATAAATGCTAAACTTGCGAAAAATGCTAATAGTTTATTATTGAAACTTCTAACCTTCTTATGACTATTTTCTTGCAACCTTGTGCCTAATCCAAGAAGTCATTTCTTCAACTTGAAATGTATTTTCTCACTTTGAACAGCTTCTTTGGAATTTGAAGCTCATCACAAGACACTGCAAGGGGTTCATACCTTGGAATTTAATTGCACATCAGTTTTCCAATATTTATATTAACTGTTCTCGGCAAATATTAGGTACATCTAAGAGAACAGTAAAACTTGAAGAGACAGAAAATATCCTTTAAAGGCTTTCTTTGTAGCCAATAAACAATTTGCAGAAATGAAAATTCTCTGCTTTATCTTAAATTATGGACAAAAGCTCTGATCCTGCAAAAATACATGTTTAACTTTAGGCATGTGAGTTGTCCTATTGAGGAATAACTCATTGGCATTGGCCATTAGAACTTAAATTTAAGCACATCTTTGTGTGATCAAGGCTTCAGACACCACAGGGCAGTTTCTTGCTGATAACAATGTGCATAACTTTATTGAAGTCAAGGAAAACTCTCTCAATTTACAACCATTGAGGCTCTACCCAATCCTGCAGGCTTTTCCATATAGATGGACTCTGCTGAATGGAGCTTCGCTGAAGTCAGTAAGGATCCACAGAAGGCTAAGAGTCCATAGGGATAGCTCAGTTTGTAATTGTGTAGCCTTCTGACTTGATCTAATAGCTATTTGTCTGATAGCTGGAACATTGTCACATGATTTTGACTGGTCTATTGCTCTTGTGGAAATGTGCTCTTGAAACTAGAGGGGAAACAATTATACATGTCAAATCCTATCCTAAATATTGGCTCTCTATACACTAAAGGCTAGATTCATAAAAAGATATCCTGCATACCACCCAGAATGGGGATTTGCACCCAGGTGTCCCATGCCCTGAGTGTACTCTAGCCACTCATCTATAAGTTATAAAAGAGATGGTACCTTTGCCTCAGGTTTTGTGAGAAAGGGCACAGGCATGTAACCGCAGAAGAGGATTAATGATTGTGAATCTCAAGCACAGAGTCACTTCCCTCTGACATGGATTTAGTGGCTTAAATTCCTTTGAGGGATGAGGTGTAGGTCACATCTGCATCCTCAGAATTGCCTATTGGCACCTAAGTCAGGGCTGTTGACTCCATTAGCTATTGTAATGCTGTCTCTCCCATCTGTGGATCTAGCCTTTTTTTTTAAATGACTATGCTGATCAGTGTAAAACAGAATCTGATTGAATCTTATAGGAAGGGAGCACAATAAAGAAAACTAAGCTAAAAATACAAAATCCCTTAGCACTGCTAACAATGAGAACTTTTCCAACACAGCTCATAAGAAAATTCAATTAGTGACTTTTTCCTGAAGTCCAAGGAGCCTGTCACTAGGGATTTGCTTTGTTGAAGTTGCTTTGTTTGCATGGATGTCAGCATGCCACAGTGTTGATAATGATTGTGATAGATGTCAGCATGTGCAACATTATGTCTACAAGATACAAAGTAATGGGTGCCTTTTATAAATGTCTAGATAGAAATATTTGAAGGTTGTAAACACCAGTGATGGAGACAAGTTACATGGAATATAACTAGTTAGCAATCTTATTACTCTGACCAAATGAAAATACAGGTTGACTATCTGTAAGGAACAGATGAGATCTCAGAGTCTGAAACAGTCTCACAAGAGAAATGGCAGAAGCCACATCAATGGAGTTATTGAAACAAAACTGGGCAAGGCCCTTGGTGATATACGGAAGTATACTGCTGTTGTAACATGTGCAACTGGGCCTAATAAGTTGTTTGCATTTAAAACTTTTAAAATTACTTTTCCAAAGATCAATACAAGAGTTTATAGAAAAGGCACATTATATAAATCAAAGCATTAGAAACCAAACAAGAATTGCTTTGAAAGCTACAAATTCCATGTAAATCTTGTTATGGAATGGGAAAAATGGGGCCTCAAAATCATATGGATTATCTCCAAACAAAAGCATGAATAAAAATCATGTCGCTTGAAGATTATAGAAGGGAACAAAAATGGGAGGGGGGGAGTCAAAGGGCATGTCTACACTGAAGGGCAAAAGTCGAATTAACGTACGAAACTTCAGCTATGTCACTTGTAGACTCATATCTACAATTGCCTGGGTGACTTCCTTCCTTAACGAAAGGTGTGAAGAAAGCATGGCTGCATTAAACAACTCTTCATGTTTCTTCCACTTTTACGCATGGAGTCAGGATGTTACAGGCTTGAGGTTCTCAGCAGATCTAACTAGATGATCACAATGGTCTCTTCTGGCCTTATAAGCTATGAATCTATTATTACTGAAGGTCTGCAGTCACAAAGAAGTCAAGGTCTTGCACATGGACACAAGTACCTGCCCAGTTATGGTATAGTTGTTGCCAAAATGTTATTTGATTTGAGAATATTTTTGTATTTGGTATAAACTGCAATGCATATGAAAGTGTATTTTGTCTCTTCCATTTTGTAGGGTTAGAGAAGCCTGAGTAACTATTGTATTTCAATTCACTGGTTTGGTGTATGAAAAGGGAGACTTTGTTGTCATCAATACTAGCAGTAAATCAGACTAAGGCCAAAACACAAGACAATTTTATGAAGATTGAGCACTATATTTTTCTATGTGACAGAGATTTTGATCAGCTCTACTTTTTCTTGAATAGGTGGTTTTGTAAGTTTCAACTTTTGTTACAACATGAATTAGACCTCAGAGAGTAATTTTTGCAATAATAGAAACTTCTGAACAGAACTATTAAGAGAATGATAAAGAAAATGATAATTTCTGAAGTATTACAATTGTCTCACCTTAGTGAATAACAAGATTTATGTAACAAATATTAAGCAAAGTGCTTGCTTACACACAGACACACTCAGGAAAATTAACCGAAATTAGCCAAAGGTGTGAATTAAGAGTGGATTAGTTAAACTGCATTAAATCCCTGTCTGAATACTCTCATTCAGAATTAAAGTGTCCTTGATTTGGTTTATTTTAATTCATGTACAGACATATTGATTCTTAATGAGAGCGTTGCACAGGGATTTAATATATTTTAACTAATCCACTGTTAATTCACACTTCGGTTAATTCAGATTACCTTTCCTGAGTGTGTCTACATAGATAAGTTTAAAGTTGTCCAAATAGCATTGAAGATGCTGACACACAAACAAGGAATTAACAAAATTCATGCTAATGTAAACTCTCTTTGGAACATGTGTGAAAGTGTGCTAAATAGATGACAGAAGAAATAGATTTTGTTTTCAAGCATTACCATGAAAATAAGAATAATATTTAAAAAGCTACACTAGTCTTTTAAATTTATAATATCCAGCATTTTTCTGCACATATTTGAACAGTATCCTGTTGGTTTGCAAACTTCACTTTGGCATGTATAACTATGAATGCTATTTATTTGCCATAAAGTTTAACAGCTCCTTTTGATCCATGGCCACCCCTCAAAATTCCGCTTAGTATATACCTGGATGGGAATAATCTAACTGGGTGACAAACTTTTTTGTCAGAAATTGAGTTTCTGAACTGTGGTCTGTGAGATTACCATGTTCACTGTCTTGCTAAGACCTCTATTGTGGCTCAGGAACTGGCTACTTGGGTAGACATTTGTGTTCTTTTGGAGGACTCATTTATGTAAAAGAAGCTACAGACAAGTGGAAAAATCTGTTCACCTGGATAGCAGGACCAGGACCTTCATTTGATTGGAATTGTGGACATATATGATATAAATAAAAAGTGACATATGTCATCCAGAGGTACTTGTTTTATTTATGTACTTTGCACTCTAAATGTCTAACATGGTCCTGAAAATTATTTGTGTTTAACTTACTTGGTAAAAGACGATATTCTGTGTGTCATATAAATGAATTCCTTTTAGCCACCTAAGAATCATGTACTAGAAGTCAGCAGAAAGAGGTCATCATTGATTCTGGATCATGTTCTTACAGGGAATCAATAGTCCCCAACATAGGGATGTTAATTGCCTTTCAAATTGCTGCACTTGTTCCATAAGGTGATTTTTTTAAATTTCTACAATAAATAATTCTGTATGAAAGATGATTTAAAATACATTTTTCAACATCATATGCACAATATTTTCGACTTTTCTTATTGTTTATAAACATTGTTACCTAGTGGTCAGATTTATAATTTCATTCTTTTTCTAAGTAAATTCAATGGAAATTCAGTCTCTCTTTTATATTTAAATTGCTTTCTTGTGGGAGAGATGATGGTGCTTAATCAACAGAAAAGTTTTGTTTCTACACAAACCTTACCTCATTTGCAAAAATAAAATAAAAATAAAAATAAAATCTTTACCTTGTGTGCAGTCAAACTAAGCTAGGAGAATTCTGTCTGTCCACTTCAGAACTGCAGCAGTCAGCATCAGAGAGCTGGATGTGCACCTCACGAACAAACACAGCTCAAAATAGAATCAGCTACAAATTATCATTGTGCATTGCCTTTAAAGTGCAATGAGATAATGTTTGCTTCATGTTGCAGTAATATGTCATGATGCTGCATCATAGTGACTAAGGGCTAGATTCACAAAGGGACTGAGGCACCTAAAATGGCAAGGAGAGCATCTAAATCCAAAATTCAGATCCTCAGAATTACTGCTCAGCTACTATCTAAGCCTGTGGGCACCTAAATTCTCTAGGCACCTAAATGTCAGTCAGTGAAATCCCATATGCACTTCAGTTTCTGCTGGTCAGCATGCACAAAGATTCCTATGTTTTGCTGCCATGGAGATTTCTCTAACTAGGCATACCTCAACCAGCTCCCTTACAGACCTTAATCCTGGAGGTGGGCTCAGAGGCCAGGTACTGGATCAGAGCCTGAACAAAAGACAGAGGCTGGAACAACTGTATTACCAATCCTTCATGGACAAGTGGTTAGTGTGCTCTCCCAGGATGAAGAAGGCACATAATCAAGTTTGTGCACTAGAAATTTAATCAATTTAACTACTTCACTCAGAGGTTAAACTGACCTAATCCCCAGTGTAGACAGCACTAGGTTAAAGCAAGAATTCACCCACTGATCTAGCAATCACCTCTCAGGAAGGCATATTACCTACCATATCACAGACATATATTGAATATCACGAGGACTGTTTTACTGACCATCAGTTAGGCCAATGGGAGTCTACCCACCAGCCAGGACTTCTGTTTCAGGTTGGGTATTTTCTAAAGTGAGATGGATAGGAGAATGGAAAAAAGTATTTTGCATTGCTCATTCAAATGGATGGAGCCTGGTAAATGTGCTGTGGCATTCACTCTACAAAGCATTGAGTCACAGGCATAGATACAAATCAAAGAGCTCATTTATCTCCCCAGAAATGTTCTATACAAATCTAGACCAATGGTTGTCAACTTTTCCAGGCTATTGTACCCTTATTAGAACTCTGATTTGTCTTGCATACCCTTGCATTACACTTCACTTAAAAACTACCAGTTTACACAATGAGACATAAAAATACAAAGATGTCCCAGCATGTTATTACTGAAAAAATGCCTACTTTCTCATTTTGCTACATAATTATAAAATAAATCAAATGGAATATAAATATTGTACTTACATGTCAGTAAATACTTACATAAATACTGTACTTACATCTCCCCCATCCAGGACTGCTCTGGTCCCAAGCCTCCTACCTTCAGGTGCCCTTTAGGGAGGGCAAGGGGGCTGCAGCTCCCCCTCCCTGCTTCATACAGGGACACTGCTGGCTGTTCCCCTTCATTGATTAAAACCCAAATTAAAGTCTAAGGAGAAGGCAGAAATATGGATCTAACAGCAGCCCATGTCAGACAGAGATTATGAAAAGTATGGAACAAAATCCATGTAGGTTTTGTTTGTGTAGACAAGTCTACAAAATGACAGAATGAAGCCCTAAGAAAGCAGACTTTTGCATCATTATCACTAAACATATGGTTTGATCTTATTTTTTCCAGTGCAATGGTGAAGCAACTGCATAAATGTGGAAATGTTAGACAGAAGCAAAAATATAAAGCACTTAAAATCTGAAGAGGCATAAGATAGAGGAAAAAAGCTTGATTATAGTTTAAATCTTTGATACCACGGGCCCCAAGGAAATCTTTGTTGTTCAATCACACATTTATATATTAGTGACATTTCATGTGCTCAAGCAAGCACTTGAAAGTGATATTTAATCTGTGTGCAGTTAACATTCTGTCACCCGACAGATGACAATGCTAAAGAACAAAAATTTAAAGTCAGTGTTGTTATTTAGTCAGGTATGATTAGGTGATTAGATTTATAAACAGCTCTACCAGTTTCTTATCTTGTGTTGTGACAGCATTAGTGTTTGCACCTCTGGTGCAGGTTTAGAAAATGAAGAAACAAGGTACACTCTCACAGTAATGCATTTGGACATCTCCACTAAATTACACATGTACTTGCATGCACTGAAACCAGGTGTATCACTGACCCTTTTCTTTCCTTAAAAAAAGGAAGTGCTTTGAAAATTGACTGACATTCTCTATTAGTAAAAAGATATCATTAGGTTACTCATGGTAGATTCCAGTTCAACAGACGTGGATTTACAGACATATAAACAATAATATTCACTAATAAAATGTATGTGATCTGTTAATTCACCTAGTTTCTTTGCTGAGTTCCTCAATATTGTTAAAAGAATACAGGTTGGATCTCCCTGGTCCGGAGCCCTGAGGATCTGAGTGGTCCCGAACCAGGGAGTTTTCCTGACCACAGGAGGTCAAAGCTCCCCTCTTAGCCATTAGCCCTGGTTCTGAACACCAGCCCCAGCCACTGGGCATTGCTCTGAGCCCTGGCTGGGGCTGCCCTCCTCACTGCCAGCCCCACTGTTGCCAGCCCTGCTGCCACCAGCTCCAGCCAGGGCTGTGCTCTCAGCCATGCAGGCCCCACTGCCACCAGCCCCGGTCAGGGGTGTGCTTCCCACTGCTGGTCTGGGCTATGCTCCTGGCTTCTGGCCCCACTGCCACTGGCTGGGGCTCTCCTCCTGACCCTGGCCACCCCTACTCTCATCAGAGAGTACCGGATTTTAGAATTTCAACCTGCGCCTTAGGTTCTGAAGGATATCATTTTGAGAAAGCATGACAGCTGTATTTGCAATATACAGATTCAAAATCTGCCCTCAATTCCACCACTTCAATCAGAAAGGCTGTATGAATATAAAAAAATGCAGAATTCTGCTCAATATCTTTAAATAGAGAGGCAAAATTATGGGCCAAATTTTGCCTCAGTTACATCCAGTCAACCAGTGAAATTATAGCAGTATAACTGAAAGCGTGGTGAGATTACAGATATTCCTGAAGGAATAACTTGACTCTTTGATTTCAATGGGAATTGTGTATGTATACCAAAGTGCATAATTTGGCCCTTCATGACTGTAGTCAAGGAAACAGGTGGAGTGCAGTTATTTAATCCTCTTGGCATTCCAATTAACTCTAGACACTCCAAATCATGTTTCATGTGTTAGAGAGAAACCCTATACTGCTAAAGTTGTTGAAGCACTGCCAACATAATTAAACATTTTCAGCAGTAATTATACAAATTAAATAAAGGAATGGCCTTTCCATTTTTGCTGTCTTGGAGAGAGAGCAACAAAACTGTGGTTCTTACTATGTTTATTACTGTAAATTTATGTTCAGAAGTGCAAGAGGAAAGGGTAAGAGAAGTAGCTTTTGCTTTTGCGTTGAGCTGGAAATACATGTTTTAACATCATTTCTTATATGTTAGCTCATAAGGTTCAGTAATCACTTCCAAGGTCACAAAGAGCCTTCTAATTTACTAAGTATTACTTCATTTTGGATGTTCTTAGTGAAGCCTACACACTTATTTATGTTTTCATACCTATTCAGTTATAGCCATTTGTTTCCCAATATGTGTCTGAAGTAACAGAGAAATTAAAAACATCACTCATGCAGTATATAAAGTGGTCATTTTGGTCACTGAGGGAAAGATTTTCATTTAGAAAGCCAGGGAGAACTGCAAGGATCAGCAGAAGGGAGAATGGATTTGTTGCAAGTATAAGAGAATCATGTTGGTACAAAAAGTAACCCTGAATTATTGTTTATATAGCCCTGTAGTTTGTAAGATCAATACAGTATACACAACCGTCCTCTTCACATGGCACTTAGAAGCCCTTTCAACATGAATCTAGAGCCTTTTCTATATCACAGAAAGTGTAGTCATTTCCTCTAGACACTGATTGTAACAAGGTGTTTCTGATATGAGTTTTTGTGAAATTTTCCTTATTTGCAGTGTACAGATGCACTTTTGGATTATAAGAAAATATAAGGTGCAAAGCTGTTAGTAAACCAAAAATACAAAAGGCATTTCTGAGGTAGTGCATTTTAATATGATTAGTCATCAGAAAGTGTATTCATAACTAGCTCATGTACTTAGCTTTTTCAATATCTCTGGAGCTATTTAAGAGTAGGTTAGATAAATGTCTATCAGGGATGGTCTAGACAGTATTTGGTCCTGCCATGAGGGCAGGGGACTGGACTTGATGACCTCTCGAGGTCCCTTCCAGTCCTAGTATTCTATGATTCTACGAATTTAAAAACAGGGGATGGCAAACAGGGAAGTTTGAGAGGGAACAAACAAGGTGCAAGTACTAACTGTGAAGTGAGTGAGTTGGCTTGACTCTTTGTTTCCATTTTGCTTTCTCTTTTAGGTTATTTCAGTTATGTATCAGTTGGGATTATGTGTCTGGGGACGGTTTGAACCTTTGTTTCCTAGATCACCCTGGATCATCTTTGATCAGTCTTGTGATCACCCTCCCCCTTTGTCATGAACAAGGGGGTAGGGCTGACCTACGAGAGAAGGCCTTAAAAGCCAGAGGCCACATGACAGGGGACCACAAACTGGGGAGTTTAAGAAGGAGTTTGTAGGATATAATCCTAATATAGCCACTATGGTTGGAAAGGGCAGCATTGCCTGTGCTAATACTGCTTCTGTCTCCTTCACCTATTGATTGTTTGCAGACAGACAACCTGAGCATGGATGCTTCTACCCAGGTCCTGGTGTGGATTTGCAGAGACTGTGGCTTACATTTCCCACCCACAGAAAAAACTGGCTTGGGGACCATCCAATGAAAAAGGTGTCTGCTGGTATAATCTCTCAGGAAGCAGTGGGAGAGCTGTAGGAGGAGGTGGCTAGGCAGAGGTGCATCTGTGCCAATGAGGAATTACTTAAGAGTATTTATGTGGAGATATCTAAGGCTGAGGAAGCTATCCAGCTACAGAGGACTGCTGTCACACCATTGGGGGAGGAGGAGATGGCTCTATCACAGGGAGGACACTAGCAGCTGGTTACTTCTGGCATCAGGTAGTGCTCCACCACTACTACAACCCACCCACCATGGTGATGAAGAAGTGTTATGCTTCCCTGGCAATGAGAGATGAGGAATAAATCTTTAAGATGGAAGAGACGGTATGTACCCCCAAGACTGGCAGATCTGCAGCCACACTCCCAGGAGGAGACATAGGGTAGTGCTAATTGGAGGCTCTCTTCTAAGGAGGATGGAGGCACCTGTATGTTGCACTGACATGACATCCTGAGCCCACATTTAAGATGTTATGGAGGGATTACTAAGGATCTTCAAACAGGGGATGGCTGGATGTCTGACTACTACCCCATGCTACTCATCCATGTGGGCACTAATGATACTGTGAAGTATGACACTCAGAAGATCAAAAGTGTCTTCAGAGAGGGCTCTGGAAGTATGGGTGAAGGAATGTGGACCATAGGTGGTGCTCTCTTTGATCCTCCCAGTCAAGGGTAAGGGTCCAGACAGAGACAGATGCATCCTGGAGGTGAATGCCTGGCTGTGAAGATGGTGTCACCAGGAGGGCTTCGGCTTCTTTTACCATGGGATGATATTCCAGGAAGAAAGACTGTTAAGCACAGATGGGGTTCACCTATCAAGAAAGCGGAAGAACATATTTGGATACAGACTGTCTAACCTAGGTTTGACAAGGGTAGTGACCAAAGCCCACAGGTAAGTAAAAATCATGAAGACCTGGGAGAAGAGTCAGAAATTGGGGGAACGTGGGTTGTAATAGCAGGAATAAAGAAGAGACAAGACAGAACTGGGAGGAGGGAATCAAATCAGTATCTTAGATGAAAGCAGAAATAACTTGAAGTGCTAGTAAATAAACACAACTATGATATAGTTGGTATCACAGAGATTTAGTGGGATAATATGCACAACTGGAGTATTGGTACAGAAGGGTAAAGCTTGATCAAGAAAGACAGGCAAGGAAAAAAGGTAGAAGGTTTATATTTAAAATAGGTACACTCAGACTGAGGTTGATTTGGAACTAGGAAAAAAAATTGAGAGTCTGGGACCGCAGACATTGCCAGACCAGAGAGCCCTGGCTGCTGGGAGCAGGGGTCATTCAGGCATCCAGCGGCAGAGTGGCCAGCAGCTAAGAGTGAAGCCAGGCTGGTGGCTGGGGTTGGGGTCAGGGACCAGGGTCGGCAGCTAGAGCTGATGGTCAGGATTAGGATCAACAGCGTGGCTGGGGCTGGGAGTGCAGCCAGGAGGAGAGCCTGGTGTCTGGGTGTCTGGTGTCCTCCTTGGAGAGCCTAGAGGTCAGCAGCTGGGGGCCAGAGTTGATCTTCCCTGATCCTACAGACTCCCTTGTTCGGGGTGAGTGAGGCCCCAAAGGGCTGGACCAGGTAGGTCCAACCTGTACTACAGATCACCTAACCAAGAAGAAGAGGTATATAAGGTTTTTAAAGCAATTAGCAAAATCATCCAAAGCACAAGAGTTGGTGATGATGGGGGAGTTGAGCTCACCAGACACCAGTTGGGAAAATAACACAGCAGGGCACAGGTTATCCAATAAGTTCCTGGACTACATTGGAGATAATTGTTTTTATTTCAAAAGCTGAAGAAATCTGCTAGGGGAGAGGCTGTTCTAGATTTTATTTTGACAATGGGGAGGAACTGTTTGAGAATCTGAAAGTGGAAGGCAGCTGGGGTGAAAGTAATCATGAAATGATAAAGTTCATGATTTTAAGAAATGATAGGAGGGAGAACAGCAAAATAAAGACAATGGATTTCAAGAAGACAGATGTTAGCAAACTCAGGGAGTTAGTAGGTAAGGTCCCATGGGAAGCAAGTCTAAAAGGAAAAATAATTGAAGATAGTTGGCAGTTTTTCAAAGAGACTGTATTAAGAGCACAAGAGCAAATTATTTCACTGCATAGGAAAGAAAGGAAATATGGCATGAGACTGCCCTGGCTTATCTAGGAGATCCTGAACGATCTAAAACTAAAAAAAGAGTCTTATAAAAAGTGTAAAATAGGTCAAATGACAAAGGATGAATATAAACAAAACAAAGGACAAGGCACAAAATGAGATCCAACTAGCTAAAGACACAAAGGGTAACAAGAAAATGTTCTACAAATATATTAGAAACAAACAACAGATCACGGTAGACCCATTCTCAGTGAAGAGGGAAAAATAATAACAGAAAATGTGGAAATGATGGAGGTGCTTAATGACTTTTTTGTTTCAGTTTTCACCAAAAGATTGGTAGCAGCTGGGCACCTAACATAGTGAAATGGGGTAGGTTCAGAAGCTAGAATAGGGAAAGAACCAGTTTAAAATTACTTAGAGAAGTTAGATATATTAAAGACAGGAGGATTTGATGAAATGCAGCCTAGAATACTCAAGAAGCTGACTGAAAAGATATCCGAGTCATTAACAATTATCTTTAAAAAGTCATGGAAGACAGGAAAGATTCCAGAATACTGAAAAAGGGCAAACATTGTTCTCATCTATAAAAAAGGAAAATAAGGACAACCCAGGGAATTACAGACCAGTCAGCTTAATTTCTCTACCAGAAAAGAAAATGGAGCAAATAATTAAGGAATTCATTTGCAAACATCGAGAAGACTAGCCAATTAGCCCGTCATAAGACGGGATTTTCAGGTCTCTCCTCCACGATGGTCTTCTCTCCTGAGACTCCGGTCCCTTGCTCCGTCTCTCTCTCTCTCTCTCCTCCTCCTACTGCCTCCCCCCCTCTCTCTCTCTCAGCTCTCCTCCACCTCCTGCCTCTCTCTCTCTCTCTCTCTTTCTCTTCTCCTCCCCCTCCTGCCTCTGACTCGGGGGATTGCGGAGCCCAAATGGTCGCTTGCGCCACTTGCTCCCATGTGGCAGCCCGGCTGAGCGGTGCAAAAGTCAGCCAAGCGCTACGGTGGGAGGTGAAGGGGGGGTGAGGTGGTGACATTCACGGCCGGGGGCGGGGCCTGGAGAGACTGTCATGCCGCATGTCACTGCCCCGCCCACCTTTGCCTCCCACTGTGGCGCTCAGCTGACTTCTGTGCCGCTCAGCTGGCCACCACGGGGGAGCAAGTGGAGCAAGCGGCTGTTTGGGCTCCCCGGCGGTGGCCCAGCTGAGCAGCGCAGAAGTCAGCCGAATGCCACGGCGGGAGGCGAAGGGGGCGGGGCAGTGACGGACACGGCCAGGCCCCGCCCCCTGGCCATGTATGTCACCGCTCCGCCCCCTTTCCCCTCCCGCCGTGGCGCTCGGCTGACTTCTGCGCCACTCAGCTGGGCCGCCGTGGGGGAGCAAGCAGCGCAAGCGGCCGTTTGGGCCCCGCACTCCCCATGCAGCACAGGCAGCCCAGAGGGAACAGCCAGCATTTCAGCATTACAGACTCACAGACATTGGGCTACTATATATATGATAATAAGGTGACCAGTAACAGCCAGAATGGATTTGTAAGGAACTTATCAGTCAAAGCAACTGCAAAGCTTTCTTTGACAGTTTAACAAACAGGGAAGTGGTAGATGTGGTACATCTATACTTTAGTAAGGCATTTCCATGACCTTCTCATAAATAAACTAAGGAAATACAATCTAAATGATGTTACTAGAAGGTGGGTGGATAACCATTCCCAGAGATTAGCTATAAGTGGTTCACAGTCATTCTGGAAGGGCATAATAAGTGGAATTCCAGGTCCACTTCTGTTAAATATCTCCATCGATTTAGATTATGGAAGAGACAGTACACATATTTGCAGATGATACCAAGTTGGGAGGCGTTTCAAGTGTTTTGAAGTTAGGATTGTTATTCAAAATGATCTGGACAAACTGGAGAAATTGTCTGAGGTAAATAGGATGAAATGCAGTAAGGGCAAATGCAAAGTGCTCCACTTAGGAAGGAAAAATCAGTTGCACACATAGAAAATGGGAAATGATTACTTAGAAAGGAGTATTGCAGAAAGTGATCCAGGGTTCATAGTGGACCGCAAGCTAAGTATGAGTCAACAACATGGCACTGTTGCAAAAAAAAAGCAAGCATCTTTCTGGGATGTATTAACAGAAGTGTTGTAAGCAAGAGAGAAGTCTCTTTTGCTCTACTCCGTGCTATTTAGGTCTCCACTGGAATCTGCAATACTGTGCCCAGTTCTGAGCACTATATTTCAGGAAAGATGTGGACAAATTGGAGAAGGTTCAGAGAAGAGAAATAAAAATGATTAAAGATCTGGAAAACATGACCTATGAGAGAAGACTGAAAGAATTGGGACTGTTTAGTCTGGAAAAGAAAAGACTGAGAGGAGACACGATAACAGCTTTCAGGTATCCAAAAGGTTGTTACAAGGAGGAGAGGATCAATTATTCTCTTTAACCTCTGAAGATAGGACAAGAAGCCATGGCTTAAATTGCAGCAAGGGAGGTTTAGGTTGGGCATTAAGAAATAATTCCTAACTGTCAGGGTGATTAAACATGGGAATAAATTATCTAGAGAGATTGTGGAATCTCTATCATTGGAGATTTTTAAGATCAGGTTAGTCAAACACCTGTCAGGGATGGTGTTTGGTCCTGCCATGTGTGAAAGGAAGTGGACTTGATGACCTCTTGAGTTTCCTTTCAGTTGTATGATTCTGTGATTCTACATAAGAATGGCTATACTGGGAGAGACCAAAGGTCCATTTAGCTTAGTCTCATGTCTTCTGTCATTGGACAATACCAGGTGCTTCAGAGGGACTAAATAAAACTGGTAATCATCAAGTGGTTCATCATCTGACATCCATTCCTAACTTCTGTCAGAGGCTAGGGAGACTATATCCCTGCCTAACCCCATTTGTTGTGCCCTTCCATCATGACTGTGAACCATTTTTAACTAATAGCCATTGATGGACCTATCATCCATGAATTAATCTAATTCTTTTTTGAACCCTGTTAGTATTGTGGCCTTCACAAAATCCTCTGGCAAAGAACGTCACAGGTTGACTCTTTGTTGTATTAAGAAATACTTCCTTCTCTTTGTTTTAATCATGCTGCCTGTTAACTTCATGTATATAAATACAGTTATGTGTGTAATACACATGTGAAAAGAACATTATTAAGATAGCAAATTCAACCTTCCAAAGTTATGAACTACCAGAATTCAGGTTGCATATGTAACCTTAATTCAGCCCACGTGTGTGTCTGAATCATGACACATGCTTTAATGACATGATTGCATCCTACTTTCTCCACTGTTTGTCCCAGTTCTACTCCCCTTGTCGCCAATCCCAGTTCCTACTCTTCATATGTTTAATTCCAGTCTCCATTTCAGGCTTGCTATCTGAGCCCTACTCTCTCTTCCAAATTCCAGGTTCTTACCCTTCCCAATAGCTGTTCCTTTGTCCACCCAGTCTCAGTTCCCTGTTGTAATATAACAGGTTGTCTGGGGCACTGCTGAGAGGGTCAACTCAGGGCGGATTGCTTATAACCAGGGCTACTTACAGCCCAAGACTGGGGTCCTTCTCATAAGGCACCAAACCAGTCACAAAGTATTTCAGCTGCCAATCTGGCCAGCAAGAAGTCACAGAAGCAATCCCCTTAGGCACCCCAACTTTATCTGTTCCACAACCAGCACCACTTCTTACAAGACGAGAGGTTATAAAAACAAATCTCACCAACTTGGAACAGGTTTTCCCAGTCCCAAAGGAACAGCCATAGTCCCAGGTCAATTTATACTTCAGATCTTACCCAAAAGAGCCTGCTGTGCCAATCCTTTAGAATCTAAATTCTAAAGGTTTATTAATAAAAAGAAAGAAAAGGTGGAGAGTAAGATTGTTAAAGCAAGTACATTACATACATCAATCACCAAGTTCTTGATGTAGGCTTTTAGCAAAGATGTAACAATCTGCTAGCTTAAAAGTCTCTGGTATACATCCTACGTTAGGATGAGTTGAAGCTCCTTCTTAGCTCTCTGTCCCTAGGAAAGGTGCTTCTGGAGTGAAGAGTAAGAGTGAAGACAAGATGGAGACACCCTCAGGATACTTTTATAACTTTGCCCATAAGGACTAAAATCCATTGTTCTTCTGGGTGCTGGTGCCTCCCAAAATGGAGCTGATCCCATGATTCACAAACCAGTTTATGTCCTATTTAGGGAAGGAGCCCGGAAGTATCCAGGTGTGTCCTTCTCAGGCAAGGGGCCATTTTGTGTTCCTCAGGTGTCAGTTGGCAACTCTTAAGAGTCATGGTCCATACAGCATTGAGCAACCGCCCCTCACAGTAGAAAACATTTACAATATAAATACAAAGCCCATATTCATAACTTTACATACACAGATTGTACACGTACATGCGTAGCCTAGACAGAGTCACCATAGCACAAGCTTTCATTTGACACCTCACATAGCCCACCTTACACAGAATTTGGGGCAAACACATATCAGTGTGTACAACAGGAGTCTGCCTGCCCTACTCCAATGCCATTTGCTCAGGCTTCTTGCTCAGCCAGTCCCAGATCTACCTGGCTCCTTGTCTGATCAGTCTCTTCCCTCTCTGGCTCCTCATCAATCTCCCTCCCCACTCACCACTTACCTAGTCTTGTCCCATTCTCTGTTCAGCCAATTTACATCCTACTCCCCACGCTTCAGCTCATTGTCGCGCTAGTCTCCCTCTCCGCTAGTTTCTAGTCTTAGGGCATGTCTACACTGCACTGTTATTCAGGAATAATGGCCGTTATTCCAGAAAAACAATATTAGCATCCACACAGCAACTGTGTTATTTTGAAAGAAAATCAAAATAACAGAGGGCTTTTTCTGACACTGGTAAACCTCATTCCACGAGGAATAATGCCTCTTCTGAAAAAAGCTCTTTTGGAAGAAGGTGTGTGTGGATGCTTCTATGTCGAAATAGCTCCTCACCAGGGCCATTCTAAGTTATGCCTCCCCAGTGCCACCTGGTGCTCTAAATCGAGATAGCGAGTCCACATTAGGGGAGTCTGCCTCAGACTAATTTTGAGGCTTCCCTGTAGTGTGGATGCTCTATTTTGAAATAAGCTATTCCAGAAGATATCTTCTGGAATAGCTTTTTCCTAAATAAGCTTGTACCTTTGGGGTATGCCTACACTGCAAAGTTAATTCGAAATAACAGCCGTTATTTCAAATTAACTTTAATAGCATCTATACATTCAAACCGCTATTTCAAAATTAATTCGAAATAGCGGAGTGCTTAATTTGAATTTGGTAAACCTCATTCTACGAGGAGTAACACCAAATTCAAAATAGCTATTTCGAATTAAGTGCTGTGTAGACAGTTAATTCGAAATAGGGGGCCTCCAGCCCTTCCCAGGGAGCCCTGGTGGCCACTCTGGGCACAACCAGGAAAACTTACTCTCCTCTCCCCCAGCCCCAGAGCCATTAAAGGAGTAGACTCTGGCCACAGTGCCTGTGCCAGCTCCAAGCCTGCCAGCCCAGAGCCAGCAGTGGCTACCAGGGCCCCTGACCCAGTGGCCCCAAAACATGAGCCAGCAAGCCACTGGCAACCAGCCCTCCACCGCTCCCCAGGAGCAGTCTGCCAGCTCCCAGGAGCCTGCCAGGGCCCGGAGAAGGTGGGCGCCTTCCTGGTCCAGGGTGGAGATCATGGACCTTATCAGGTTTGGGGGGGATGCCCCCAACGTCCATGATCTCTGCACTAGACGGAGGAACGCAGCCGTCTATGGAAGGATAGCTGCCAGCCTGGCCACCAAAGGCCACATGCGAACCCAGGAGCAGGTTTGCATGAAAATCAAGTTGGTGCGGCAAGACGCCCAATCCTGGGCCGTGAGCTTCCCCTCCCCTTCTTCCCCTTGCTTCCCCCTTCCAGCTCCCTCCTCCCAGGTTTCCCCCTCCCCTCTCCCACCCTCTCTCTTCCCCTCTCCCACCTCCTTTTCCCAGTCTCCCCAGAGGTTCATCCTCCCCCCCCAGTTTTGTTCAATAAACCCAGTTTCTATTTTTGAACATATGTGTCTTTTATTTGACATCAGGAAGGGGGGTTAGGGATGGGTAAGTGGAAGGACGTGAGGGAGGAATGGGGCAGGAGCCCCCAGTGGGGAGGTCTGGGGTGGCTCTGAGGGCTCCCTGGGGTGGACGCGCTCCTGCAGGGCCTCCTGGATCCTGACAGTCCCCTGATGGACCCCCCGGATGGCAGCCTGCAGCAAGTGCAGCCGGGCTGATGGCAACGACCCCATGAAATGCACTGGCATGCCCAGGGGCAACTCTGGCTCCATGTGGCTGAGTGCTGTGGTGTCCCGAGTGTGGGCACTCAGGGCACTCCAAGACAGGACTGCTTTGCTGTCCCTCATCGAGGTAGACAAGCAAGCGGGGAACCCTGAGAACTGTCTGTCCGGGGTGGGGGTAGGGTCCCTTTAAGCATGGAGCTCAGTTAGCCTCAGGCAGCAGCCCCACACACCAAGTCCTAATCTGATACCCTGTCGGCACTGGTTCCGTCCAGCCTTACCTTTGATTCAGGGTCCACTCAATGTGAACACGCTAGTTCAAATTAGAAAAATGCTATTTCGATGTAGTTTTTGTGTCTAGATGCGTTATTTCGAATGATCTTAATTCGAATTAACTAATTTGAAATAAGTTAATTCGAAATAGAGCTGTAGTGTAGACATACCCTGAGTCTCTTTGTTTATGAGGAACTCTGTCCCAGCTTCCCCTGTCCATGGTGCCTAATTTTATGCTCCTTGCCCCAACCAGTCCCTGTCTCACTATACTCTAGTTCAAATGTACTCCCTTCCCTCTTCCTGTCCGGCTTTTGTGCTCTGTGCATTTGAATCAGACACTTTCTTTCTGTATGTTGCCTGGGTGCCAGCAGGACATGGGATATATCGGTAAGAGAAAAGGAGAGCCAGGCATACTGCTCTCAGTTCTAATGTCCTGTCTCAGCCCAGCTTGGAAAAAATGTATTTAAATTAAAGGGAAAGTTCTTCTGAGCCCCAATAGAGCTGGGCTGGAGCAAGCTCAGTCACTCCCTGGGAATGGCACATGTGTGCTGTGGACAGCAGTCGGAGCTAAGAGAGGCTTCACCATGTTCAGCAATGACAGAATCTTCAGATATTTTAGTGGCTAAAATCAAAGAAGTCTTCATGGAACTCATGCAAACTGGGTTTTTTTTTTAAGTCTTATAGCTTTGGACACATTTTTACAAGAACAGCAAACGGCACATCCCTGGCACAAATACCGACATCCTGGTAAATTTGAAGTTCTCACTCCAGCCCTCAAGGGAAGTTAGAGCATTTCAAAGAAAAGATGTTAAGAAACTTTTAATGTGGGCCAAATGATGTATTTTCCCCTAATCTCATTCTTGGAAATGGCTCAACTCTTTCTCGAAAAGATCAGTCCAAGGCAGGAAAACATTCCAACAAAGGAAAAAATTCAGCACAAAATTAAGGTTGTTTCTAAAGTTATAAACAAATGAAAATAGGATCTTCTAATGGGATTATAATCTATTATAATCTTAATAGCCAGTCCCTATAGCATATTCCAGATATGTCTGAGCCTCAGTTCAATCTAATTCTTGAAACATGACATGTTGCAATGAGTTGAAGGCCAGCAAAAGGCCTGTATGCCACAGATGTCCTGCTTGTGCCTTCAAATTAGGAGTCAACAAAACTTAGTGGTGCATGAGCCTTGGCTTAGTCTTCTGCACAGGGATCATCTATACACACAGCAAGACAACTATTTCCCCCTAAATTGCCATGTGGTGGGATGAGCTAACTTAATTTCTACCTGTTCCTGGTCTTGGCTTTCCTATCCATGTTAGCTGCCTTGCAAAGACAAAGGAGTCAGCATAAATTTCAGACCTTCAAGTATTCACCCCACTGCCATGCTTTTACTTCTGCCCTTTCAGGAAGATCTACCAGAGACTCCAAGACAAAAAACAGTCAGTCCATGGAGTACAATAAAAAAAGTCTCATTTCTTTTTAACTCTGCTGAACAAGTAGCTCAGGCTGAACTATAGAGCCACTAGAGCTGTTCTGGCACCACAGTGGAATGCTTCATTTGGACATCTGAAAATGAGGAGGCACAATTTAAACAGAGTGACAAATTTCTTTCTTTTTTTATTGTCAGCTGGTAGATTTTGTAAGGCACATAACTGGAAATGTGTGACCCCCCCCCTTCTTCCTATGGAATTGTGGTATGGTTAAATATGGCCTTTCTTTGTGATAGAAAAATATTTTGTATCACATGTGTACACAAAAGAGGTGCCAAAAAGAGGACAGGTATTCGAAATTTGATCACCCTTTTAGCATACTCAGAGGAAGATGGTGTCCCAGTCAGAATCTTTAGCCAGGTTCCTTGATCCTGAATAAGTAATATATGACATAGTACATTAATGTTGTATTGTAACTTTTCCCCTTAGTAAAAGGTTTCAAAATAAAGTAATAATAAAATGTATATCCGTAATATTCCCGGTGAATCAAGATCTGTTTTAATAAAAGATAATATATTGATAGTAAGGAACAAGAACAAGTACATCCACAAGTTATATCTGAGTTACATTGCTACATCTAGACTGCTGTTATCCCAAAGTGCCCTCCATATTCCCTGCTATAGTTTCAGGCTCAGGATAAGAATCTGAGAAGAAGATAAACAAAAATGTCATTCAGCCATGAAAAATCTCTAATAGTGAGTGGATGTATTCTAGACAGAAACAGAGGCTATCATGGCCTTGGCTGCCTTGCTACCTACTTCTTACCATTTGCAATATACCACATAGGAGTCCAACAACCCTTCAGTGAAGCTCCCTTGTACATCTATAAACTTTTTGAGTTATCCATGGCACCCTGAAATCTGACTTAGGGTATGTCTACACAGCAAAGTTATTTTGAAATAACAGCTGTTATTTCAAAATAACTGTACTAGCGTCCACACAAGCCAACCACTATTTTGAAATTAATTTGAAATAGCGGAGGGCTTATTTCAAAATTGGTGAACCTCATTCCATGAGGAATAGTGCCTATTTCAAAATTGCTATTTCGAAATAAGCACTGTGTAGATGCTTATTTCGAAAGAGGGGGCCTCCAGCCTTTCCCAGGGTACCCTGGTGGCCACTCTGGGCACAAACAGGAAAACTCCTCTCCTCCTTCCTCCTCCCAGAGTTCTTGAAGGGGTAGAGTCTGGCTACAGTCTTTTGTGGCTAGCACCAGGCTTGGCAGCCCAGAGCCACTCTGCTGCTGCCCCTGACCCAGGCTGCAGCATGAGCCAGGCAGGCAGAGCCAGCCAGCCCTCCACCGCTCCCCAGGACCAGTCTGCCAGCTCCCAGGAGCCTGACAGGAGCCAGAAAAGGTGGGCGCCTGCCTGGTCCAGTGCGGAGATCAGGGACCTCATTGAGGTTTGGGGAGAGGCCTGCAATGTCCATGATCTCCGCACTAGATGGAGGAACGTGGCCATCTACAGGAGCAGGTTCGGATGAAAACCAAGGAGCTGTGGCAGGTGTATGCCAGGACCACAGGGGGCAGCTCCCAAAGAGGGGCAGACCCAGACACCTGCCCCTATTTTGACACCCTGGACCGCATCCTGGGGTGTGGGATGGTCCTTGCCCCCCAGGTGGTCATCGACCCTGGGGCAGAGGCCCCTGACCAGGGCATGGAAGAAGAGGAGGAGGAGGAGGGCCAGGAGCTGCAGGAGCCTGGAGGGAGCATGCCACGCAGCCAGGGCCCCCGAGCCATCCCAGCGGACCTGTCGCCGGTGTCGTCCAAGGCCGGGGAGGCAACAACATGTGAGTGCCATCTCTATCCCCTTATGTGGGGGCAGAAGGGGAGGGAGACCAGGGACCGCTTGTGTGGGCCTTGCTGGCCATGGCTCACGCAGCAACCTGTGCATGTGCTGTGCCACCCCAGGGCACGTGGCCCCAGCTGGCTGCCACACAGGGACTAGGGCCTGTTACCCACATGTGTGTATGTATGAAGGCACATGACATGCTCCTGACCCCGGGATGGGACACTACACAATGCCGTCCCTCCACAAGCCCCTCTATACAGAGGCAGAGGACATCTTTCCCCCCCACCCCCCCAGAGACCCACACCACATACAGCACAGGGGCATGGGTGCACTCCTGGGCTAGCTCCCACTCCCGGGGATAGCAGGACATCCCAAACATGGCCTGTCTGCTAGCACATTGGCTCTGATGGTGTGGAGACCTGTCGTCCTCGCTTTGCAGAGGGGGGCTGGGCTTCACCCACTGGCTGTGTATAGACTGGCCACTTTTTGCGCAAAAGCAGTTGCTTTTGCGCAAAAACTTGCCAGCTGTCTACACTGGCCGCTTGAATTTGTGCAAGAGCACTGACATTCTAATGTAAGAAATCAGTGCTTCTTGCACAAATACTTTGATGCTCCCGTTCGGGCAAAAGTCCTTTTGCGCAAAACCTTTTGCGCAAAAGGGCCAGTGTAGACAGCTCAGTTTTGTTTTGCGCAAAAAAGCCCCGATGGCTAAAATGGCGATCGGGGCTTTCTTGTGCAAAAGCGCGTCTAGATTGGCCACGGACGCTTTTGCGCAAAAAGTGCTTTTGCGCAAAAATGGCCGTGCCAATCTAGACGCTCTCTTGCGCAAATACTTTTAACGGAAAACTTTTGCGCATTTGCGCAAAATCATGACAGTCTAGACGTAGCCACTGTGTCCCCGGGGATAACTGACCACTTCTCTTGTTTCTCCACAGCCACACCAGCTGAGAGTGCAGGGCACACCACCCCGCCCGAGACATCCTTCTGCACCCGGGCACTCTGCAGGCTGACCCGTGCCCAAGAGGACTACCAGCGGCAGCTCCCGTGAAAGAGCTGGTGGGAGCTGCTTGCCCAGGACCGTGCCATCTGCGACCGCCTACAGACCCTGGTGCAGAGATTGCTGCCTCCTGCCTCTCCAGCCCCTGCTGCCTCCCCAGCTACCGCTCCTCTTCCCATTCCTGCTCCCCCTCCCGCTTCTTTTTCCCCACCCTCCACACCCTTCCCACCCTCCGGGGATGCCAAAGCCCCCGCACCCGCAGTGCTGGGAGACAGGTGTGCCAGCAAGACCCTGAGCTCTGTGCTTCTCCTCCCCCTTCCTCTCCTTGCCTCCCACTTCCAGCTCCCTCCTCCCAGGTTTACCCCTCCCCTCTCCCACCCTCTCACCTCCCCTCTCCCACCTTCCTTCCCCCCCCAAACCCCAGTTTTGTTCAATAAAGAGAGTTTGTTTTCTTCAACACATGTGTCTTTATTGTACATCAGGAAGAAGGGTTAGGGAGGGGTAAGTGGAAGGACGTGAGGGTAGAATGAGGTACAAGCCCCCAGTGGGACACACCACGGAGACTTTAGTCCTCCTCCAGGTGGAAGCTCTCCCGCAGGGCCTCCCGGATACGGACAGCCTCCCGATGGGCCTCCTGGATGGCAGCCGTGCAGGGCTGCGAATATAGGCCGTCCAAGTGCTCGGCCTCTGCCATCCAGACTGGGAGGAAAGACTCCCCCTTCCTAAGAACATAAGAACATAAGAATGGCCGTACTGGGTCAGACCAAAGGTCCATCTAGCCCAGTAGCATGTCTGCCGACAGTGGCCAGCACCAGGTGCCCCAGAGGGGGTGGACCGAAGACAATGATCAAGCGATTTGTCTCGTGCTATCCCTCTCCAGCCTCTGACAAACAGAGGCCAGGGACACCATTTCTATCCCCTGGCTAATAGCCTTTTATGGACCTAACCTCCATGAAATTATCTAGTTTCTCTTTAAACTCTGTTATAGTCCTAGCCTTCACAGCCTCCTCTGGCAAGGAGTTCCACAGGTTGACTACGCGCTGTGTGAAGAAGAACTTTCTTTTATTAGTTTAAAACCTGCTACCCATTAATTTCATTTGGTGTCCTCTAGTTCTTCTATTATGGGAACTCGCACAAATTGTGCAGCACACAGCACACTGTCACCACGTGCAGAATATTCCGCTCGGAGAGGTCCAGGCAGGTGAGGAGGCATCTAAAACGGGCCTTCAGCTGGCCGAAGGCACCCTCCACTACAATGCGGGCCCTGCCGAACCTGGTATTAAATGCCTGTCGGGAGGGGTCGAGGTGTCCCGTGTAGGGTTTCATGAGCCAGGATTGTAGGGGATAGGCCACATCCCTCACCAGGCACACAGGCATGTCCATGTCCCCAACCCTAATGTGGCAGTTGGGGAAGAAAGTCCCGGTGTGCAGCTTCTGGCACATGGAGGAGTTGCGGTAAACCCGTGCGTTGTGTGTTCTGCCGGACCAGCCCACACTGATGTCCACAAAGTGGCCCCAGTGGTCAGACACAGCCTGCAGGATGATGGAAAAATATCCCTTGTGGTTGATATAGAGGGAGGCCTGGTGTTCTGGGGCACAGATGGGGATGTGTGTCTTGTCGATAGCCCCCCCGCAGTTGGGGAAGCACTGGGTGCCAAACCCCTTGATGACCGCATCGACATCGGCAAGGCAATGACTCTGTGGAGCAGCACTCTATTGATGGCCTTGACCACCTGCAGAGGGACATGCAAGCTCTCCTGAACATGAACATACATTCATCATGGACATACTGAAGAGACTGTAAATGAAATAAGTTTATAGCTTGCTTTTTTTCTCCTTTTTCCTTAACTAATATTCATGAGGCATAACGGAGCGGTTGACAAAGGCTTCCCTTTTCGACCACGGCATGTCTAGACTGCCCTGCTGTGCCGATCAGCTGATCATCGGCACAGCGCGGCAGCCCTTTTGATGTAAATGAAGCGGCAATTATTTAAATTGCCACTTCATTTTGCTGTGTCTAGTAAACTCATCCTCATGGCTCCGTCGACGGAGCCATGTAGTCTAGACATACCCTTTGGCTATGTCTAGACTGGCGCGATTTTGCGTCAGAGCTATGCAAATGAGGCTCAGCGTGGAATATCGCCGAGCCTCATTTGCATAACTAATGAGCTGCCATTATGCCTGAAAATAATCAGCATAACAGCTTTGCGCAAGAGGATTTTTCTTGTGCAAGACGGGGCAGTGTAGACAGCTCTGTCTTGCGCAAGAGCCTCTTCCGCAAAAATGGCAGCTCATTAGTTATGCAAATGAGGCTCGGCGATATTCCATGCTGAGCCTCATTTGCATAGCTTTGGCGCAAGATCGTGCCAGTCTAGACTCAGCCCCCATGTGTAAAACCAACAAGAAATGATAAGGGTCAAATCCTGTCTTCTTTAATGCCAGTTCAGGGATATAAAATCACTATTTTAGTCACATGAGGTTTTCTCTATGCTTTGGGGGGATATCATAATTAAAGGACAGCAAAATACTCACAACTGTTAATTATGAATATTAGTTAAGGAAAAGCTTACGTGGAGAGCTTTCCAGAGAGTTTACAATTTAAAGAATAGGTCCACCCTGATAAGGCAAATTAAGTAAATTAGTAAATAGGCAAACTTAGGTAAATTAAGACTGAAGTTTACTATTCCCTAAGAGTATGTCTACACTACACTACACTAATTTTGAAATAGTTATTTCGAAATATCTTATTTCTAAATAACGTGTCTACACACAAAATGCATTTCGAAATAGCGTTTTGCTATTTTGAAATAGCACATCCACACTGATTGGATGCTGAATTGCATTTAAGAGAAGCTGAAACCGGTTCTGGCAGGGCATCAGGTCAGGAGTTACTTTGTGTGGGTGCTGCCTGAGGCTATCTAAGGCCTGTGCTTAAAGGGACCCCCCTGGACAGCCGGTTCTCAGGGTTCCCTGCTTGCTTGCCTACCTTGCTAAGGGACAGCAAAGCATTTTTTTCTCTGCGTGCTCTGGTTGCCCTCACTCGGGACACCATAGCACTGTGCACCATGGAGCCGGAGCTGCCCCTGGGCAGTCTGGATGTGTTGGTTTTGGATGTGTTGCTGCAAGCCTGGCAGCACTTTCTGGAGGCTGCCTTGCAGCATCTGCTGCAGCCCAACCCCCCGGCCGTCATCCGGACCCTTCTGGGGTACGTGGAGGAGCAGCTGCAGCTTCTGGATGCCAGCGTGCCTCGCCACATCCAGCATCTGGACACCAGCAGTGACTGGTGAGACCACATCATCCTGGAGCAGTGGGGAGACCAACAATGGACCCAGAACTTTAGGATGAAGAAGGACACCTTCATGGAGCTCTGTGAGTGGCTCGCCCCTGCTCTGCAGTGATGGGACACGCACATGAGGCCCGCCATTCCCCTCCAGAAGCATGTGGCCATTGACCTCTGGAAGCTCTCCATGACGGATAGCTACCGATCTGTGGGGAACCAGTTCTGAGTGAGGATATCCACTGTCAGAGCAGTGCTCATGCAGGTATGGCAGTCTCCGGCCACTGTGCCAGGAGGGAGGTGCAAGGAGCGGGGGGTGCAAGGAGGGGATGGGCTGCCCTAGGGAAAAGCAGGGGAGGTGGTGCAAGTTCCCTCTATGGGAGGGTTTGTTCTGTCCCACCCGCACTAAGGACTGCCTGGGTGGCCAGGATTGTAGTGGGGGGTTGCTCCTGGGGAGTGGGGGCACGGGGCAGTGGCGGGAAGGAGCACTCTCAGCCACCCTGGCTGCTCAGTGACTCTCGGTTTTGTGTGTCCCTCTGCAGGTGGTCAAGGCCATCAATAGAGTGCTGCTCCACAGAGTCATCACCTTGCCGATGTCGATGCGGTCATCAAGGGGTTTGGCACCCAGTGCTTCCCCAACTGCAGGGAGGCTATCGACAAGACACACATCCCCATCTGTGCCCCAGAACACCAGGCCTCCCTCTATATCAACCACAAGGGATATTTTTCCATCATCCTGCAGGCTGTGTCTGACCACGGGGGCCGCTTTGTGGACATCAGTGTGGGCTGGTCCGGCAGAACTCACAACACGTGGGTTTACCGCAACTCCTCCGTGTGCCAGAAGCTGCACACCGGGACTTTCTTCCCCAACTGCCACATCAGGGTCGGGGACATGGACATGCCTGTGTGCCTGGTGGGGGATGTGGCCTATCCCCTACAATCCTGGCTCATGAAGCCCTACACGGGACACCTCGACCCCTCCCGACAGGCATTTAATACCAGGTTCGGCAGGGCCCGCATTGTAGTGGAGGGTGCCTTCGGCAGCTGAAGGCCCATTTTAGATGCCTCCTCACCTGGATAGCATGAGACAAATCGCTTGATCATTGTCTTCGGTCCACCCCCTCTGGGGCACCTGGTGCTGGCCACTGTCGGCAGACAGGCTACTGGGCTAGATGGACCTTTGGTCTGACCCAGTATGGCCATTCTTATGTTCTTATGTTCTTAGGGAGGGGGAGTCTTTCCTCCCAGTCTGGATGGCAGAGGCCGAGCACTTGGACGGCCTATATTCACATCCCTGCATGGCTGCCATCCAGGAGGCCTATCGGGAGGCTGTCCGTATCCGGGAGGCCCTGCGGGAGAGCTTCCACCTGGAGGAGGACTAAAGTCTCCCTGGTGTGCTCCACTGGGGGCTTGTACATACCCAAAGTTACTGGGAGTTCAACACCTTAAAAGACACCACCTTTCTTCCCTGCTATTGCCTTGTATTTTTGATTGAAGTAACTGATGTAAAATGACGACCAGAGGTTCTCAGACTTAATTGCACTGTGATATTCTGGCAACAAAAAATATTAACCTACCACAGGAGTGTGGACTGAAGCCTCAGCTTGCCTCAGCTTACCTGTGCCTTGAGATTCTAGGCGGGGGGCGGAGGGGACACAAACGCAAAGTTCAAGCCCCACTGTTCCAAGTGTGTGTGGGGGAAGGGAAGCTTCTGTCCCAAGTGCATGGATCTGTAACCTGAGCCCCAACACTAGCTTTCGTTTTTGGTGCTGTGGCTCAGGGTTTGACTTCAGGCCTGGGCCCCAGGAAGTCTAATGCCATCCTTGGTGACTCATTAAAATGGGATCCTGACCCACAGATTGAGAACTAATGATATAGACTAAGATACAGCATGGGTAATTTACGTGACAGAACCACAGTTAGACTGATTCTAAACTGGGAGCTCAGCACACCCCACAAGATTGTTTTAGCTCTGTAATTTCTCCAGTGTTGTTAGAACAGATCAATCAGAAGTGTTTTGATCATCATGTCATCAATACCTGTGGAGAGAAGGCTCAACAGGATGGTAAAAACATACGTACACAGTCCACTTTAGCACTTTCACCTTTTCTACCATATGTGGATTTGTATGTTAGATTAGTAAAGAGGATCGTTCTAATGTACAGCACAAAACCTCACACAATATACTTTAAAGTATGACGAGAAAAAACTACAACTATTTTTTCAGTTTGCTTCTCAATTTTTAATTAACAATATTGAAATATGATTGAAATAGTTATTAGTATTTTGCACTTTTTGGCAAATAAAATTGATAACTGTTTCAATAATTTTCTGATGGCTTCAATAAAGAATTAGCAATATAACATTTTTTTCACAAAAATAAACAATAACACATTATGGCACAGATGATTTTTTGTGAAAGATGTTTCATTTTTCAAATTGAAGAGTTTTTATTTAAATACGTTTATTGCTGGTAATCTAAACAGAGTCTGAATGAGCTTCAGCTAATGATGAGCTGTGGAAGAGGACTTCAGGAGCCGATCTTGTTTGCTTAGGCACACCCACCCTTCCTAGCCGCTCAGAATGATGGGATTGCCCCATATCTTCACTTTTGGCTGGTGTTGGATCCTCAGTCTCTTTCTTATTGGGACACAAGTAATAAAGGGTTGTTATCTGTGCTTGTGTCAATTGAGGTCAGCAGAACTGTACCTGGCATATCTTTTAAGCATTACATGTGTTTGCTGCCTGGCACTTCTCTCAGCCTCAATTTGAAACACATTGGGCCTTACAAAGACAAAGAAAATTAGACTGGGATAATTTAGCTTCTAACGAGTCTCATTTATTAGTACTGATAAAAATATGTAACCTTTCTGCCAGACAGGGTTGGCAGCAACAAGAGCCAAGTTCAATATCTAGGGGCTCCTTTTAAACACTACAACAAAAAAACAGCTTGGGCCCCCACTCAGTGACCTAGGATAATTATATACCACCAAGAGACAATACTACCTCACTTGCAACCACAGTGAGTCAGAGTGTAGCAAAGAGTTTTAATAAAGGGAGGGAAGTAACTCAATATTACTTTGGGAAAATACTGCAACTAAGGCTCATAAACATAAACAATGAGCCCACAGACCTATCCCAGTTAAGTTGGGCAGAGTCCTTTAACTTCAGATTCTTAAGTCCAGAAGCCCAAAGGTCCCTTTAATGTGTCCATCCCTTCTCTGCAACCCACTCACAGTTGGTTAGTGCAACCCCAGATTTCAGAAGTTCATCTGTACAGTTCACCTCTAGATTGGGTGGATAGGGGATATGGAAGCACCTTACATGCTCCGCTGCATCTAAGTCACTTTAACAAAGTTACAAAGTCTTTCAACATTAAACTTCTTTCTATCTACTACAAGGCCCTATCTAACATCACTATGTATTACACTATTCCATCCCTTTACTTTAACATGCTAACATCAAACAGAGCTGGAACTAAGTTAAAGCTTCCTGGCTCTGTGTGAGGCTGTAGGGATAACATATTAAAGTATTAAAAATGATTCCCCAAGTAGAAGAAGCATATAAGTGTTTAGATTTAGTGTTATCAAGCTTGATAAGTGTTTAGATTTATTATTATTATTTGTTAAGATTGTTAAATGTTTAGATTTATAATTATTGCCCCTCTAGAATATAATTTGTTAAGAATATAATACTATGTAGCCAGAAACAGCTCCCCCCTCTGTGTCCCAGGGCACACTCAAACTTTTGCAAGTGGCTGCTTGTCAAGCCACTAACTCTGCTCTGGGAGCCAAGCCCTATAATTGATTAAGGGCATTGTTACACAATTGACACCCGTTCTCTTCAAAGCATTGTGAACCAATTAACCCTAATCGCAAAGTGAAACATTGTAACTATAACAGTAACTAACTCAGCACTCAGAGAGAATGTTTTAAGAAATGCCACCCAGAAACTTTTGTAACTTTTTGTAACTACAACTCTTGTATATGTAAAATTATTATTATACAAAATACTGTATGTGAAACATTAATTATGGAATGTATGTAAGAGAGAGAGAGTGCTTGGACAATGAATGAATGGTTTGAGAGGTGCCAGCCTGAGAATACAGTATCAAAGGGCTGAAGAAGGCGTCAGGTGCCAGTGCAACCAAAAGGTGTCAAGTGGAGAAAAACTGGAGACTGGAGGTCCACCCTATGAGATCACTGACGAGCACCTGGCAGCCACCCTGTAGACATCAGCATGACACAGCAATTCCCATAGACTGGCATAGGAAGAAATTCCTATAGAGACTGGACCAAAAGACTATGGAGTCAGAGTCCAAGGTTCTGCTGCCAGCCTACCAGGAGTGTCAGATGTGCATCTGATCAGGACTTTGCTCCCCACTACCATCACTTGTGTACAGAATACCTGGCCAGTACTCTGTCACAAGCAACTTCCAGGCTGGTAACTATAACAACTACACAGAACCTGAATGAATGGATGAATGATAGAATGAATGTTTATATATATATATATATATATAAGTGTATAAGGGTTAAGTAGTGATAGGAATAAGTAGTTAAACAACATTGTCTGCTTCTATCTTTTCTTTATTCTTTATTATTATCTTTACAATAAATGTGGCTTTTCGCCTTATCCCCCTCATAAGATCCTGCTTGCTTTTATTGGTATAACAAGGCCTACATCTTGTATTTAAGTTTAATCCAATCCTTTTGCTGTAACATACATTATTATAACTGACTTATTAGTTACAAAATTCCAGTTCCAGCGCTACACACCTACACTCCAGCTCCTACAATAACAAGATTGCAGCCCCTTATAGAAGGCTTCAGGTAACCACATGGATCACTTGCTAGCTGCCATGACCCCTTGCATTCTCTGTTGCTGAGCACCATGTACTGACTGTTTTTATTTGACCCTTGACTCCCACTCATACCTCGGAAGACCCTCGTAAACCCTCATACTCAGTATTGACCCTCATCTTGAACATGATCTATCTCTAGCTATCACTCTTGGCTTGATTATTGATCTGGATACTGGCTCTGAATGTTGGTGATTGTTCCCTCCTGTGGAGTTCCTACCACCAGTCCCACCTACCTTTGTTCAGGGTCCTGAAAGCCTCATTCTGTCAGTTCATCTATACAACAGCAATAATGTAAAATTGTCCGATGAACATCACTTTTTGTCTAAAATGCATGTTTCACTTACTTTAAGAGTCCAAGTTTTATATGATTCAATATTATGGGTCCAAATCTCCTGCCTATCATAAAGGATCAAAAAATAGTGAGAAAAAAATCTATAAAATCTCTCCGTACTACAAGTGAGTCAGATTCATGAGCCTCTCTCATGTTCATATGCCAATAAAATAATCTATTTTAACTTAGTTACTAAAGACTATAACCACTAGTACCACATTTAGGGCTCTTCAGCCCTGATAGCTGATGGAAGTTTTCACATTTAATTTGTCTAAAGTGGCTCTCAGGAGCTGCTTACAGCTGTAATGCCTTAACACAGAGCCAGGTCATCTACACCAAACAGTTATTTAAACAACTAAAGGTTTTTGTACCTGTGGACATATAGATAATGAATCAGACATCACCGAATGGGTAAATGTGGAGGCTGAGTCTTTATTTTAAAGTATTACTTAACTGGGACAAGCTCTCCAAGGCACCCAGTAGGGTTGCTCCAGTGCAGACCTCAATTGGGCACCAGTGGCCCACAGAGTAAATATTAGAAAAAATGCTGTTTCAAGATCTGGTGTCCACTTATGCTACACATGGTAAGAAAGATTTGAAACAAATTTCCCCTCTTCCACCTTGTAGGCAAAGTATATTGGGTGAAACACTAGGCAGGGAAGGTCAAAGCAGACAGTGTGGCTGCTCCACAATTCTTCCTGTCCTGTAGCTACTCTTTAAGCCTATGGATAGTAGTAATATTAGCAAGAGCCCTTCCATGGCACTTTTGCAATTTGACAGTGCTACTGAATCCACAGTCTCAGTGACTAGGACATGGGTGGTCATGTCTACTGGTTAGAGCAGGGGTCAGGAATGAAAGTGTGGGCTCAGAGGCTGACCTGGGACACTAAAGTCAAAGTCAGGAAATGGAACCCTGGGTAAGGTCTGGGTTACTTGGAGTGAAGCAAGGCAGAGCAAAACAAAGGCAAGGCTGGGTCCAAGCAGATATGGAGCTGTGGGTAAATGCTTTGAGCAGCCATTGAACTGCTGTGGGCCTTAAGAGCTGTGGCTTTGCTATATGTCCAGAAGCACTAGTCTGATGGTCTTTTCACTGATCTGCAAAATGCCCTTCCAATGCCACTCTACACAGGTATATTAAAGGTTGCTACAGGGGATACAGCATGGGCAGCAGGTATAATAGACCAGGGAAGGCTAAGACTTTCCTGGAACAGCTATCACTGACCCACACCAGACACCTAGGCTGTGGAGGCTCAGCCCCTTTCTTGAGGCCCCCTCCGCCTGCTGCGGCTGCCTACTTGCTTAATAAGTCTTCTTTCCCGCCTCCCCTACATTCAAGAGGTCCTTGCTGCTTGCCATGTCCTTCTTCCATGGAGTGTGTGGAGCAAGAAAATACACTGATCCAATGGCAGGCAGGAGGTTCTGGCAGGGAAGTAAAAGGCAGGTGGGTAAGCGGGTCTCGTTGGGAGTGAGGAGGTGGGTGAGGAGGCAAGGCAGCAGTGGCCAGGCAGGGGGATCTAGTCAGGAAGTGAAAGGCACTTGGGGTCTCACAGTTGGCAGGGAGAGGAAGAAGCCAGCAAGACAGCAGCAGATGAGGGTTGTGGACAGTGGTGAGGAGAAATTTGGTGATCAGCAGGCTGGTGATTTCGCCTTGGGCAGGGATGTTGGAGGAATGTGGGGCAGAGAGGCTGAATGGATGTGGGGTCTGGAGAAGGGCAGGGACAGAGTGTGGGCAGGGCCAAGGATGGAAGTGTTAGGACAGGGAGCTAGCCTCCTGCAGAGGAAGTTTCAACTACCACCTGTTGCATATGGGTAGAAGCTAACCTCCATGCATTTCCTCTGCCAGCAAACATCTAATACAGCTCCACCTTGGGACTTCAGTGGTATGGAAACCATGACAACTTCCTCATTAGAACTCTTCACTTAGCAACATACTGAGTTTATACTGCATAACTTTTCTCTTGAAGGAAAACAAAACAAAACACAACAGAGATGAACAAAGCACAAACCATTTCCCCAGCACATGTAATCCATCCTCAATGGGGAAGATACTGCAATTTACCATTGAAAAAGTGTTTTTCAATGAGGAAACATAGCAACATGACAAAGTTACTGCCTGAATTGTATTAAGGGTAATCAGAATGTTCTTCCCTTCATCTTGTAACTAGCTGCTGTGTGTATTTTACTCTAGGCAAGTCCTTAAAGCTGCATTACTTACTGTCAAGCATTTTAGAGGATGCTTGCTTTTTGACTTATGAGTCAGTATAATTCTCCTGAGCTTTAGTCTACCTGAATATACCATTGCCACGTTTCCTTCATGCTGACACTGCCTTCAGGTGCTTCAGAAATTGAATCTGTGTTCAGTAGGATGCCTAAGAGCAGGCTACAATAGCAACAACTGAAAATAACTAGAACAATGCACAGAATGTCAAGATAATGTTCCTCTGTTGTAACTGGGTGAATTGACCAAAAAAAAAAAAAAAAGGAAAAGATTGGTAACAGACAGCTTTTGCTCTCAGGAGGGTTGTTAGGACTCATATGCAATAAAATGGGGAAGAGTAAAAACCTTCTGCCAGGCCATTTGTACAGTCTTTTACAGCAACCCCTGAAATTATAGTCAGGCCTGATTCTATTTTCACTTATGCTGGTGAGGCTCCATTGCCACTAGCAGAGTCACTCCTGATTTTCACTAATGAGACAGAGGATAATCAGGTACATTTTCTTCCAGTGACGTCTTTTGGATACATAGAATTTCATATTTGTAGAGCTTAGATAAATCAGTTTGTGAGCTAAGGAAGAAGTAATTAAAGTCAATGAAAAATTAAAAGGAGGGGAAAATTAAGACTAAGAAAAATACACAGCAGGTATAAAACTATATGGTTTTTGGTTCTCCATTATGTACAGGAATAGAATGGAAAGGTAGCCCACAAAAAGGAAGCATGAAAGACACCAGATGTTTGTGCTCAGTTTGCAAATTATTTCTCAAAATGAAAACTCATCTTCTGTGAAGCACTAGAAGTGGCTGGCCCCTGGTTACTATATAAGGGGTTGTCAGGCCTATAACTCATTGGAGTGCAGAATGTTATTAATCAGAGTGTAAATAAAAATTTATCCATGATGAAAAACAAGAGTGCTTACCGAAGTGATTAGAGAACAGCAGAAGCAAGAGCAGGTTCAGTTTGCACAGTAGCAGCAGTCCCATCAAGTACAACAGAAATTGATGCTGCAGGTCATAGAATAAATAGGACAGAGATGAAAGGTGGGCCATAATGTCTTCCTACTATACTACTGAATGACTGACAACAGCAGAACAAGTAACTGGTGGACCCTTAGGTGAACTCATATCTGATGTGAGAACTCCAAGCAACTCAGTGGGTGAGGAGTGTATGTATGAAAAAGATTACAAGCTGCCATAACCAGCTCTTTTGGATCAACTTAAAATAAACCCTATCTCCAACAATTTAGAACATAAGAGTTCATTCAGTAGTTGAGCAGTAGCTCAATGTTTCCAGGACCTTTGCAAGTGGTGATTGTAGTCAAAATTATTTCTGTAGAAAGGTGGTAGGGTTAATCAATTTGGAACAATTTTTCATGGTCACACCAGTGGGACCAAAGGAATGGGGCTGGTATGATGGATAGACAATCTAAATTAGGCAGTATGCTCCAGGAAAAGCTGGAACATTGAGTTCCAGCCTAAGAATTTAAAGACCAGCCTAAGAATTTAGAGACTAGTCATGTTGATTCAAGCTCAGTCCAACTCTATGAACTAGATGTTACTGTGTAAGAACAGAAGATGGACATTAGCAAACTGGGAGTGGAACACATTAGTAAAGTTGCCAGAACTTATTCATGCTCTCTCAATTTCAGTATTCCAGAACCGCATGTTTACACTCCCTGTCCCCTTCCATATATTAGAACATACATTAACATTGTTACAGAATGTGACGAGAGCTTCTAGTAAGATTAGATGACATAGCTCTATGTATGTTGTGCAATTGTGTAATTGTGTAATTACACCTATTTAAACTAATTGAGACTCTGGCCCATATCTTTTGTAAAGCAACTTTTTTCTGAACATCTTCACGTTCTGTGGTTACAAGTTAATTTATATTCCGTTCTTTACTTCAAATGTGTAATGCAGGGTTTATAATGAATGTTTTCCGGTTGCCTTACAACATCTTAATACTTATTTCAAGTTTCAGTCTTTATTGATATTTTTGTTTTATTTATTCTGTTCAATAGTCTCAGTGTGGTGATGGATTTTCAAAAGAAATCTTCAGTCACATTAGAGTTCAATCAACACACAATAGTATAAGTTGTGTGACCAGGTTAAACTTAAAGCAGTTTTAGCATCTGGAGAGGAGATGTTGAAACTACCTCCAGGGATGTGCAGAAAAGTAATGATTTCCTTCCTATGTGTTTTTCCCCTACTAAAATGCATAAATAAAATATCCAGAATAGTCTGATATTTCTCAGTCTAATTTGCTACCTCAGGTGTCCCAAGAATTTTACTAGGGGTATGTCTACCCTGCAAACTTATTTTGAAATAAGCCATTCCGGAAGAAATACTCCGAAATGGCTTATTTTGAAATAGCAAGTCTACTCTACAGGGACGCCTCAAATTAATCCGAGGCAGGTTTCCCTAATATGGATGTGCTACCTTGATGTAGAGCCCCAGGAAGCACTGGGGAGTGATTAGTCTGAATGGCCCTGAGGAGGAACTATTTCAAAATAGCAGCAGTGGAGTGTCCACACTACAGCTATTTTGAAATAGCTATTTCAGAATAGGCTTTATTCCTCATGGAATGAGGTTTACAGAAGCCGGAATAAGCCATCAGTTATTTCAAATTTATTTCAAAATAACAGAATCGCTGTGTAGATGCTCGCATTGTTATTTTGAAATTACTGTGCTGTGTAGATGAACCCTGAGTGTTCCAGGAGGTTGGAGTGCTACGAGAGGGATTGTCCTTCCCTTCATGGATGAAAGGAGCCAGGGACTTCAACACAGAGGCACTCTGTCTCTCTCTTTCTCTCAGGGCCCCCATCTAGGTCTCTGATAATGCATGCCTACACACAAATCAGAGGACATGACGTAGGCTGTTGTGAACATTAAAGAGTATAAAATATTTCCGAGAAGAATATTTTTGTGGAAAATTGAATTATATTGGAAACATTAATAGGAAAATGTCTGTTTTGGGGGTTTTTATGTGTCAAAATTAAAAAAAAAATCCATTTGGAAATAGAAAAATCCCACTTTGTTACTTCCCCATTCTTTATTCCCCAGTAGATAAAAGAAGGGTTATAGTGGGTTAAAAAGAGTCATCATATGACTGTTGGGAACATACTCACCCCTGGAGTATACCCTTGCCTCTGAGGGTAGTGTCACCAACATCCTCAACTCAGACATCTGCCCCTCACCAAGTCTGTTGTGGCTCCGCCCTTTAGCCAAGCCATATTAATGTTCAGACACCTTCCAGGGTAGCCACAACATGCAAATCCAAATCCAAACAATATAAATAATCAACTTGCTAATTAAGGCCTTTCTCTGTACTTACATACCATGTTTCTCTGTTCCCTTCCTGCTTCCTCTAGAGCCCCCTGCTGGATCTTGCCCCTTTTTTCAGGACTTACCACAATCAGTAGTAGGCCTAACCTTACCTACCCCCCCAAGTCCTACTACAAAGATCATATACTCTACGCCCTCTCTTCTAGGTTGTCTCTCCTCAGCTAAGCTCCCTCAGCACCTTATAGAGCCTAGCTTCACCTCCTCTCGCAGGAGGCAATTAATTAGTCACTCCACCAGCGCAGAACATGACTAATTGGGGCTATTTCCCTTGCCTTGAAGGTGATAGGGGTTAAATCCCATCACATAGTCTATAATATCTTAAACTAGTCTTTTAAGAAGTTCACTACTCCAGCATTCTAGCTATTTCCTTGGCAGTGGATTTAGTCCTGGGTGAAACTCAATGTCGAGTTGATCTTTAAAATGTTTTATACTAGTTTTGGCCCTATGTATGTGAGACACTGTGTATCTCACTATGCACTTCTACAGTGTTAAGAGACCAAGTGAGAAGGCTAAAAGCGTACCAACAGGTCTAAATTGTTGGTGGCACTTGGTGCTAAGGTATTTGCAATGGAAGGCTTGAACACTGTCATAGCCTTCCCCCATTGGTCTAAGATAGCCCCCATTTATTAGCCTTCAGGACATGGGGCAGGTTTCCTTAGGCTATGTCTAGAAGAGATCTTCCAAAAAAACTTCTTCTGAAAAACAGAGTCCACACTGCCAAAGTGCATCGAAAAAGCAATTTTCGAAAAATAGCATCCACACTGAATGGATGCTATCTTGCATTTAAGCTGTGATTACTATGGACAGAGTGGCCACCAGGACATCTGTGCTTTTTTCCTCTTTCCTCTTCTTTCGAAAGAACTCCCTCTTCCCCGTCCACACACTCCTTTTTCCAAAAGAGCTTTTTTGGAAGAAGACTTCTTCCTCGTAGAAGGAGGTTTACCAATGTTGGAAAAACCCCTCTGTTCTTTCTATTTTTTTTCTTGAAAGAACACGATTGCAGGGTGGAGGTAATTGAAGTTTTTTTGGAAAAACGGCCATTTTTCTGAAAAAACTCTGTAGTGTAGACATAGCCTCAGATATTTATCAGAGTTGAGTTACTGTGTGAGGGGTATTATGTCTTTAAGATAGCTTTGGTTATTCATTGGGAGGATTTTTGGTTTTCCTTTTTTGCTCCCAGTTATAAATTGGGGGAATATACTTCAATGCAGCTAACTTTTAAAAATCATGGTAAGAGTATGACTGCCTGTGTTTTAATTGCAGATATAACCAGAGCTAGACTCACAAAGGTACTGAGGTGCCTACCTGCCTTTTCAGGTACCTAAGCCAACACTAGGGCCACTGACATTGTAAGTGGGGCAGCCCAGGTGATTAGAGCACTCAGCTGGTAGGAGGGCACCTCAGGTTCAAATCCCTGCTCTAATGAGTTATTTATTTGTACAAAATGGAACAGCTCTGAAAGAAGAAATAGAGAGGAACCCACATCAAAAGCCTGGTGGTTAGGCTAGTCACCTGACACGTGGGACACTTGCCTCTCAGTCCCTCTTCTAATGTGATTTCCCAGGGGAGAGTTTCTGGGTACAGAGGGAAATTTCACTTTGCCCCCACCCCAGTAAGCTTCCTGAGGAGCTTAAATGGACCCTTGCATTATATAGAGAGGCCTAGGTCATGGTTGAGATTCCACTATTTGGCATAGATTTTGCTACACCTGACTCCATAGGTGTGTTTTGTTTTTAAACACCCTCCTTCCCCGAAAACCTAATGCTAGAAAATGATTAAAATATGGCCAAGTTTCACCTATTTGACTCACATTGGCCAGGAAGATAAAGCTCTTATCCTGTAACAAATGCTAGGTGGACACACCTTTGTACTCAGGCAAGCAGCCATTGAAGTCAGTGGGGCTCCACAAGGGCACAAAAGTCCAGCTACATAAATCCAGTTGCTAGGATCCCAACTGCTTTACATGAAGAGAAAATTGTAAAAGAAAAAAAAATCTGTAATATCAGTTTAACAGTTTTACAGAGCATTTTCTCATATAATATAATCCTACTACTGTGGGTCTTCTGAAGATTTTAAAACTGTGGCAACAATCTGCAGCAAACATATAGCAAGCTTCAAAGCTAAAGGAAAGTCTATTTTCAGATTTGTTTTTTGGCATGGGTATCAAGAGATCAGTGTGAGTGGAATTTATTGTTCTCTGATGGGCAATCTCCAGACAATAAAGGGAATAGCTTCTCTTCTGAAATCAATGTTTGTGATTTTCTGCTTCTCTTTCAAATACAAAGAACACATTTCTTTGAATTCTCACAACCAACAGCTAGTCCTTCAATTTCTCTCAGTCATTGCTACTTGCAAATAGCACTTTCATTTTAAAATTAATCCAACAAACAACCTGTTTCATCTGAAAAGATCTAAGTTGCAGGTAACCTCATTCAGAATCAAATAAAGTCTCAATAAATCTTGAGCACTAAATCTTACCTATATATAGTTCTACTGAAATCAGACTATTTGAGCTGAACTCAATTTGGTATGGACACGCACACGCATGTGCGCACGCGCGCGCGCGCGTACACACGCACACACACACACACACACAGATTCTAAGATGGTGTAGATTGATTTCAATGGAGTTACACTGGATTTATGGGAATAGAGAATCTGGCCCAACACGAGCAATATTATTCATAATACCCAATGGTTTAATCTCTTCTCCATTCCTATCTCATGAAAATGCCTTTGATAAAGTAGATTTTTTCATACCAAATGTTGGTTTTTGTCAGAAATTGCAATAAACATATTTTTTTCATTATTTTTGCCCACATTTTAATACAACACAAACTTGTGAAATATGTTTCCCAGCTAGCTATCCCTACATCTTCCTTTTATTCCATGTGCTTTTTGAAGAATTCCGTGCATAGGTTTGAATGGCTGAGACATAGATGATTTTAGATAATGCGGAGAATCAGAAATGTTAATAGCTTTGGCATACCAAACTCCTTTGACATACACAAGGTTTTAAAGTGAAAAATCAGTTCATTTATCTTTCTTACTCCGTCTTTGTCTGTTCCCCCTTTCCTTTCTACTTCCCAAATTCCCACATCCTCATCTATTTCTCACTTCATTTGCCACTTTCTTTTTGTCATTTATTCTGAATCCTTGTTTGATCCCCCCACATTCAGAAATAGTTCCTTCTTGCTACTCTGTTAAAATCTGATGCTATTCTCTAGTACATGGAGGTGAGCAAAAAGACCCCGATACGCTAGCCTTAGCTGGAACAGTATCATACAGTGGCAACAGAGGGTGGGTAGTGCCACCTGTTTACTTTCACAGAAATGAGGAATATACCTCTTTCAATTCTAATACGGCCCAGGGATATCTAGCTGGGAATTAACATGGGGATTTTGTTTCTTTTCATGACTATCATTCTTCCCATAGGACTGTATAGATAGCATCAAGCAATACAGTGTGCTGATATCAATGTGTTAAATGTAGCCCTGGTCTCGGAGTAATTGAGTCCATTCAGTGAGTTTACACCATTGCTGAATTTGGCCCCCAAACTGTAAGTTTGTCCAGCATAATACTTGTGACTTTTAATGCCACAACTTTTGGAATTCCAATTATGCTTTTAAAGTTATTACTGTTATTTCTTTAGCAGAGGCTGACTACCTGAGAATGAGCAAAATCAGAATTTCTGCAGATTGTATTGTATAAGGAAGCAAACAATATGCACACTAGTTGTAAAACTGTACCAGGTGAAAGAAAATTTCCTCTTTAGCTTTTTTTGCAATACAGTATTTTAAAGGTTTAGTCTAATTTTTGTTTTTATGAGACAAGACACTTGGTAAATCATATTTTCTACAAAATTATTATTCATCTGACAACCCCTCCTCTCACAAAATAGGATATATTTACAAACATACTTTTTCTGGGCATTTTGATGGCTGGTATTTCCCTTTGCTTCTCATGACTTTGACTTACAGTAGAGCCACCTTAAATGTAGTTATGTCAAGAGCTAGAGTAAATGATTTGACTGATGAAAAGAGAAGGGTTGTTTCATTTCCTAGTTGTCATGGACAAATGATTTTTTAATGTTTCCTCCACCTCATGATTTCTGAGATACTAGTTGGAACACAGTGTAGAAGAAATACAACTAAGGAGAAGACCTTGGTGCACATTAATATAGCTTCTCATCTCAAGGTTTGGTGAGGTGGATTTATGCCAAAATAATTGTCTTGAAATGTAGAAAGCATGTCCTAGCTACCTTGGTCTGAGAGAAAGATAAAGATGAAAATCTATGTTGAAAATCTTGCTGAAGGGTTCATATCAAAGGTAAATTAATAACATAAAATTTAGATACTTTACATTTCTAACCACCCTGCATCTTATGAGGAAAGTTTTTATAATATTTTATGACCATTCCATAACTGTTATGGTTATGGATTAACTATTTTCTGTCTTTCCATAAGAACTGATGCATACAGAAGTCAGTAACAGCAGAATACTTTAATATGTCACTTTTGAAAACCCAGATGAATTCAGTGATGAAGGTTTGTCACCATTATTCTCACATCTTAATAATGTGGGAAAAATCTGAGACTTTAATCTCTTCCTCTGAGTAATGGGTGGTGCACAGACAGGAGAAGGAATTTCAACTGAGAAATTATTTCAAAATAACAGAATGGCTGTGTAGACACTTGAATTGTTATTTCTAAATACCGGTGCAGTGTAGACACACCCTAGGTCAGGGTTACTCAACTTTGAAAGCCGCGGGGGCCACAATGATACTCTCAGCACATGCTGAGGGCTGCAACTTAAGCGTTGTTGCATATACATGCAAATACATATGCAAATATATGTAAATAGCTTATTTCACACTGACAGGCATGAATACAAAGCACTTCCCACAATGCCCTGGTGCTCCCAGCACCTCCTCTCTACGGGCTAGAAAGACCGACACCCTTTACCTGTCTGTTCCAGCCAGCCTGTCTACTTGCGTCTTTCAACGCTCACCCTGCCTGGGAGATGACTCACCGTTGTGGAGCGTGTTCCCAGGACAGACCATGTTCAAAGGATCCCACCCATGGGCTGTATGTTGAGCCCCGTGTAAACCCAAACTGCCCCGCAGGCTGCAAACAAATGGGCCATGGGCTCCATGTGGCCCTCAGGCCGTGTGTTGAGTAGCCCTGCCCTAGGTGTTTCTTTACTGATAAGGGATGCCCTAACTCACCAGACTTTGGGCCACTCTCTTATTTTTCATTCTGGACCTACAAAATCTTCCTTGACAGAATTTCATGAAACTCAGAATGTCAAATTGCCATTTTCCAACCTAAAGGGTGTCACAAGGAGGAGGGAGAAAAATTGTTCTCCTTAGCCTCTGAGGATAGGACAAGAAGCAATGGGCTTAAACTGCAGCAAGGGAGGTTTAGGTTGGACATTAGGAAAAAGTTCCTAACTGTCAGGATGGTTAAACACTGGAATAAATTGCCAATGGAGGTTGTGGAATCTCCATCTCTGGAAATATTTAAGAGCAAGTTAGATAGTCATCCCTCAGGGATGGTCTAGACAGTGCTTGGTTCTGCTGTGAGGGCAGCGGACTGGACTCTATGACCTAGCAAACATTTGCCCAGGGAAACAATGCAAGCAGGTTTTGCAGAGAAAAGAGACAATGTATGCATTGGATATTATCTCTTCAATAACTAGATGAAGGGAAAAGCTTCAGAGGGGTAGCCAAGTTAGTGTGTAACTGGAAAAACTTAAAAAACAACTAATAGTCTAGCAGCACCTTAAAGACTAATAAAACATGTAAATGGTATCATGAGCTTTCGTGGGCACAACCTACTTCTTCAGATGAAGGGAGAATCCTATTATTGCTGAAGCATCTTAGCTAATTTATTGACTGGTGCTACAATTAGGAGGATTTTGTATTTAATTTACAAAATATTCAGAGTCTTTTCATCCAAGGAGGAAGGATATGATGTTCTATTAGATTTTGAAAAACAGCAAAGATCCATTCAAAAAGAGGTTGGTATGGTATGTTTAACACGGGATATGGCAACAGAAGAAAGTTATTGTTAATTAGTGAAGATCAACAAATAAAACTGTATTTTATTGAAAAACTTCACAGCTGTTTTCTTTCTGAACTGTTAGGAACACATGCATCGTGTCTTTAAAAAAATGAAATTATTTTTGGAAAACAGTAAGAATTTTATTGCAATCATTATCAGAATTGGAGTAAAGGCAATATGGTTTTCTGCTCTGTGAAAAAATTTGGAAACTTTGAAAAAGAAGTTAATTTCAGAGCAGAACAAATACAAGCTGGGAATTTTTCATAGGAATGCGTGGAGGCAGTCCCAGGAGCAGAATTGACTAACTGATTCCCCAGGGACCAATGAGTTCCTGGGAGCTGTGGGTTTTTGGGAGCTCTTTTTTCTCCAATCATGGATGCTTGCTGGGAAAGTTGGAAGACTCCAGAGCTCACCAGGTGAGAAGCCTAGGTGCTAGCAGTGTGGGACTTGTCCATTGGGTTGCTCCAGAACTAAGGACTTTTGGAGCACAGGCTTGCAAAGAATGATGAGTCCAGAAAGTTGGGATCTGGCACTTTCAGATTCCCCAACAGCTTTCCTGATGAGTTTTCTGAAGAACCAGTGGACAAATTGGCAAAAAAACCCAGAAAGTTTTTCAATCAAAATTTTGTAAAAATTTCTATGGTCCCACAGAATGTTTTGGTTTTGACAAATCAGCATTTGCGGGCAGAAAAACATGTTTTGTCAGGAAATTTCCAAACAGCTCTAATCAAAATATTTAGTTCCCCCCAAAATCTAAATTTAGGAACTGATCTGATAAAAGAGTAAAGATGCATCATAAACAGTTTTGGTATTATAAACTAAAACATTTCATGAAAGTCAAAGTCATCTTATACAAATATGTTGCAAGAATAGCTCTGTAAAATAGAATAAACATTTAATACAAGAGAATTACCCATTGAACAGGCTTATTTATTGGTGTGTTTTGCTGGTGTGAGATGGGAATGATAAATGTACATGCTGTACCATATCTCTTAAATAATCAGATACAAGCTACCTTTACTAGGTTGGTATTTATACCACATTCAACACTTGCCCTATAGATAATGAACCTCATGACTTGCATTTTTTTCCTCTCAGTACACAGTAGGGACATCATGTATTTTACATAGGGTTATCCTTCCTTTCCTGTCTGACTTATTTGCCTATAATCCACGTGAGCCTGTGTAGGGCTTTAGCAAAAGAATGATCAGGCAGACTCCTGGCTTCTCTTTGTCCAGTTTAGCTGTTAGTATGTACAGCATGAATTATTTTTTCTCAGGCACATTTCCCCAACTGCCAAGAGCAAAACGAATTGGCATAACGGAGCGGTCGACAGAAGCTTCCCTGTCGACAGCGGTGCGTCTAGACTGCCCCACTGTGGTGAGACAGCTGATCCCCGGCACACCGTGGCAGCCATTTTCATGTAAATGAAGCCGCGATTATTTAAATTGCGGCTTCATTTGGGTATGTCTAGTAAACTAATCTACATGGCTCTGGCGACAGAGCCATGTAGTCTAGACATACCCATAATGTCCTATAAATACCCTGATGCATGATCACTTGGATGCTACAGCATGATATTCCACTACTGACAGCCTCACTACTTGTGAATATTGTTCTTTTCTGTCCAAGAATCACTTGACGAATATGGTAATACAGTCCTGCTTTGGATTTGTACTGTACAGTGCCTAGAACAGCAATGGGCAATAACCGGTCCACGGGCCAGATGCAGTTCACCAGGGTTAGCTGCTGGTGGGCCGCCACTGCTGTATTTTCCTAAACCTCTGCAGGTGTGGATACTTGCAGTTCCCATTGGTTGCAGATTGCTGTTCCCAGCCAATAGGAGCGGTGGGAGGTGGTCTCCTGGTCCATGCCACTTCCCGCAGCTTCCATTTTCTGGGAACAGCAATCTACAGGCAATGGGAGCTACATGTACCCATCCCTGCAGAGGTGCAGGTCAATAAAGCATTGGCAGCCTTCCAGGGGCTAACCCTGGTGAATCTCCTCCATCTTATTGCCCACGCTGGTCTAAAACAATGGGCCCATGATCCCAGTACAACTACTACTACAGTACAAGCCATGCATAAATAAAAACAGTACTCTTGCCATTCTATTTTCTTTCCTTGGTCAAAACCTACAAAAGCAAAACCACAAATTATAAAACATGGATGTGTGTATGGAAGTTATTCACTATTGTTCCCACTTAAGTCTAAAAATAGCCAGTATTTTGTGGGGAAGGAAAGTTTTCTTTTTTTCCAAATCGGTTTACCCATCTCAACCACACATTTGCAAAGCATGAATCTGCAGTGCAGCTTGGATCTATAGCATTCATATTGCAACTAACTTCATTGAAAATTCTCAGGACAAAAATGTTCCCTGGAATGTAAAACCCTTCCGCAGCTTAGTTCTGGAATCCTTCCACTTGACTGAAAAGTGCATAGGAATGAAAGCAGAACAAGCCAGTTTTCAAGGTGGTATATTTCAGCTCTCTTGTGGACAATCTCTATTCAAACAATTTGTCCCAAATAACACTCCTGAGTCAAAGCAGAACACTCTTTGTGTTCTGTACAGTAAGCCACCATTCACTTGTAGAAGTTCCTGAACTTCAAGGGTCATTTAAACACAAATGCCTTAAAGCAAAACAAGGTTGGGATTTCTACTAACAGATGCAAGAACTAAATACATATTCGATAAATAAGAATATGGGAGCTAATTCACCTCTCACTTCCACTGGCTTGACTCCATTAGCTTATTTGCAGTTACTCTTGATTTACATCCATATAAGGAAAAGGTCCATAGCATGCAATCTTGAGTCTTACTCCTTATCAGGAAAAATTGCCATTGACTTCAGTAGGTATTGTATCTGAGTAAATATTGAATAAAGGCTGCCGGACTGGTTTCCTACATATTAAAAGAGAATGAATTTTCAAAATGTATTTTTATCAATTCCTGTCAGTGAATCAGCATTTCAGTTCAAGGAATGACAATGTTGTCTCTTTATAAATGGAGCTAACATCTTACTCTTATTGATATTAAATTGTATTTCCCAGCTGCAGGCAAACTTGGAGTGAGAATTCAAGTTCTATTAGAAACTACTGGAAGTCAAATAACTTCAAAGTTGTTTTAAAGTAAAATTTATAGCTCATCATCATCACTGAAAAGTCAAACAATTCTTATAAGTCCAATGTAATCGGGATGCCATTTATTCATTAGTGGTTGAAATTCCCCAGCCCAAAGTCATTAGATGATGAATCTAGATTAGAGTCCTCTTATTTAAAAAAAAAAGATGCTGAATGGGAAATATTTTAGATTATGACTCTTTTCTAATCGTTAAAACCTGAAATCTTTCATATTCACAAACATTCCAATATAACTAGAGGAATTCATGGCAAAATCACATAAACAGTAATATGGATGAAAATCAGTGGCAAATTTCAAAGTTAAACTTGATTGATTTTATGCCACTCATTTCTATTCCTCTTTGAGTGTTCACTGTGCAAAAGTCATACTTTGTTATTTTATTATACTTATATAAATATAAAAATGAAAATATATATTTAATAAATGGTGTAAACTTGCACTTTGCTTGATATATGGTTTTATCAAGGATATATTAAAAATGACATACAGAGTCATTTTTTAAAGGTAACCAGGCAGGTTTTTGGTTCTAAAGAAATGAATAAAAAAAGGGGGGGGGGGGGAAGAATGATAAAAGTGGTAGTATTGGTTTTGTTAAGATTATTTCTTTTTATGCTGATAATATGGGTATCCATTTTGTTCTCAACAGAATCCAATAAATCCTATTAAAGATGTGGAATACAAGAGAAAAAGTCATTCTCTCTCAAGGCTTTTTTGCTAATAGAAAAGATCAATACAGACAAATTAAAATTTCTGCTACTGTAGAAATGTCAATCAAAGTGTGAGTTCAGTACAAAAAATTAATGAAACTGTCAACATAAACAAAATTGAAATAGTTTTTTCCCTCCTAGATCACAAGGATTTAAAAGTGCGGCTATTTCTTTCTACATCCCAGTAACCTGCAGGGAGTAATTATCAGAAGCTTTTGCTAATAATTTTCTCAATATGTATTATTTGTAGAATAAGAATAGCCTGTTTTTACCATTAGTCCTTCAAAGCACTTAGCTGCTCAAACTTAAAAAAGATTGAGGGTTAACACAAGCATAGAAATTATCCATGAGAAAAGGTCTACTAGGTCATCAGGTCCATCACTTTGCTGATATACCATATCTTACTCGGGTCTCTGTTCAGTTCAGTTTTTCAATGTCTTGAGTGATGGGGCTCCTATCCCTTCCCAAGGGAGAGTATTTTAAGAGCTGATGAGATGAATGCAGATAAATTTTCTCATTACATTGAAAAGAAACAGTTTAGATTGGGAGGAAAAGACTCTGAGTGAAATAAAGGTTCTATTGGATTCAGTGGAAATTTTGGTATTAACTTCAAGGAGGCCAAAAGTTCTTCCTACATCTACAATACTATGACTCCAAAAGATCTCCACTCTCTCTCATTCAGAGCATATGGTAGAGTTTTAGCAGATGAGGCAGGAAGCTTTCTTCAGGCTTAATCCAGAGAAGATTGAGATAATGATAATTTAAGTGAAGCAATTTGAGTTTATGTCAAAGGTCATAATTATTCAGGTCTCTGATTTAGGATTTGTGTGCTATTTGCCAACCATGTTTGCAGTCTGGGAATCACTAGCTTCTCAGGTGCAGTTAGCTATTAATAAGGTAATAGGGATCAGAATGTTTTTTTAAATGAAAGAGGGAAATTGTGACAATTCTTCTTGATGCAGACCTTGCTAGCATCATCCATGACATTTTCACCCCAAAATAAAACTGGTATAATGTGCTACCATTTAAATCCTCTTAGAAAAAAAGCATAGACAAATATAGAAATTTGGGGTGATGTTTACCTCCATCAACAAATGCTTGGGTGCAGTTTGCATTGCTTGTCGGAAGGTTTTGGGGGGATGGGGAGAGAAGGGAAAGAAGAGAAGCTTAAAATGTTGGTTCTGACTTACAAAGTTATACATGGCCTGGGACTTGCCATGTCATACTGTCACAGCTGTGATCAGCAAAGACATAAAATCTGGAGCTTCCATGATACACAAGAAAATGTGACCTGCTAGCAGGATGTCCTTCAAAAAGGGCCCTTCAACTTTTGGAATTAATTCCCTACATTGGTCCAAAATATCCTAGATATCTTTAGGGTGTTCTGTAAACATTATCAGTTCATATAGGTGTTTGGGGAAGCTTTGAGTTAGGGCTCTGTAGATGTTTACGAGGGAGATCGAGATTTTCTGTTACTGGACGTGGGTCATTTTTGGTTTTGTGGACTGCCCTTTTAGTGGAGAAATATTGGTGATTGACAATTGCTGCGGTTTTTTAAATTGGACTGTATTGTTTTTGTATCTGTCAAAGATACCCTGCCAAAAGTTTTGGATTAGTAATGTATAAATAGCTAACTGCATAAAATAAAGGATGTGCCTAAATAAGACATGGGATGAAGTCTTACCTCTTTCATTTGAAACAGAAACACGACTAAAATCTAGGATGTTTGAAATCAATGATGGAGGCTATGTCTGAGTCTGCCACTGGCATTTCTATTTTTAAATGTGTGGGAATCTCATCTAGATCAGAAGTTTCGAAGCCATCTCTAGCTTGTTCAAGGTCCATTCATCTTTAAGTTTTGTGTCTGTGATTAACCTACTGTCAATATTCAAAAGAAGCAAATTATTTAATGAAATATTTTAGCATTACAAGTCCTACTCCTGTAGTTAGAGCCACATGAGCTGACCTGGCAACAGTACACAGTACCACAGTGGGTTCTGAGGAATATAATGTATGACAGTTCTCTTTCGTGGGGAACACAGTCATCATCATTTTGGGAAAAAGTTTGTATTTTCTGTTTATATACCTCTAGGCTTCTTTCATTCATCAGTTATACCTACCAATTTTATAGAATCATATTTTTATCAGAATACATCATACAAGAGTTCTCTTCTGACCTCAGCCCTCAATATGTGTGCTACCTACTTAAATGGTTATGCCACTGTTTCGTGATTCACCAGTTTATCGCTTCTCTGGAAATCAAAAGCAGCATTACAATGGGAAACAACTAACAACTGCTAGATGGTGACAGCACTGAAGAGAAGTAATTTTGTATGTCACGCAAATCAATACAGAATAATTATATTCTGAAAGTTGAAATAACAAAAAAAATTACCAAGCGTGCCTGGAAAAGTCTTTAGGAAATGCAAAAGTTGTTTCTTTTAGCAATTTAGGAGATTTCATTAACAAAATGTTCCTTTAATTATGGATATTTTGAATGGTATGATACACAAAATGCAAAACTATTAAAACTCATTAGTAGGGTACAGATGTTTTATGTACTTTTAAACTGTAGCCTAAATTGATTGTGCCTCTTTGTCTATAAACCAGCTGGCCATTCTTTATTAAAGCATCTGTCAGTTCTTTCTGGAAAAAGATAGTGAGAGCAGCACAGAACAGATAAATGCTAAAGCAAGCAAAGATATTACTTTAAAGGAACACAGAAAAAAAAAGAACTTAAGTCTGGTAATTATAAATAGCACAAACACATGCAGTCTGCTGTTCATGAAACTTGTGACATAGCTGCTAATTTTATGTGCCTTTGTTTGAATTACATACCTCAGAATATAAATATTTTTATAAATAAAATACCTTCTTCCATATGTAATTGACAATCATAATATTAAAATATTAGAAAAATAAATGATTAACAGCATAAAATTACAGGGCACTATGCTACATGCATCTGTGGAAAGCCTTCCAAGTCTGGACAGAAAGGAGTGAATTTTTGTAAGATAGATTCACAGGTCCTGTTGTAAGAACAGGTTCTCAGCAAATCTTTTTTTTTTTAGTTTAATATTTTATAATGTGTTACGCTGCTGCCCTCTATATGGGTGTCAGCCTCTTTGCCTTATCTGCATTTCTTCAACTTACTAATATTGAGGTGCCTTTAGTCATTCTTGTTTGCTATAACATTCTACCTTGTGATACCTTACAATCTAGGGTTACTTCTGGGTAGCTGCTTATGCTAAGGTTTTTTGGATCTCCTTGGCCATGATTAATTTAGCTAAGCTGTTGTCTTACAGGGGTTGAGCCTTGCAGGCTCATTTCATTGCTACCTTAACTTATACATATGCCTTACCTAGCAAATATAGGCTATGCTCCAGAGTCTGGAGAGGGGAGACTTGCCAAGGGTGAGCAAGATGAGTAGGGAGAAGACTGGAATGAGGAGTACATGGAGGGAGAGTGGAGCTGGGAAGAAGGCTGCATGTGGAACAGGTATCCCAGAGAAAACTGGGACTAGCTAGGCAAGGAGACAGGGATGAGGATCAGATTTAGGAAAGTGGCAGGCAAGAGAGGACGGGGGTAGGTGAGTCTATTCCTAGAGTACACACATGCCTCTGAAACGTGGAAGGGAACCCAATATTCCTGAGTCTGAACATTTTGCTTTCAGCAAATAGCGGTGAAACCCACTGGAAAACTGTCTCTCTCATCTCCGAGTCGTGTCTAGTCTGCCTAGATGGTGATAACCATGTACTAGTATTAGTCCCATAGTTCAAGTGGCAGAGTCTGTGCCATGGATCTAAAGGTTCCAACCCTTGTGACAATCCATACGGTGTAAACATGATCCAAAACGTAACCACCAAGCTCCAAAAAATATGGAACATCAGCAAACATCCTAGATGCCTCACAATCAGGGTTCAGCCCTGTATACACCAATAGATGATCCCCATAAATGGCCATAGTCACAGGTAAAATATCCATACTCAGACCTCTTGACCTTTCCCCTAACATACCAAGATTAGGAGAAGTTGTCCCAGCATTACAGTGGCTTCATCAGTCTTCTACAGCAGAACTCAGATTGTGATGATGGTAACTGCTTGTCAACTGAAAACCCCCCATCTCTGGGATCCCACAGGGATGTATACTCTTTCTGTTTCAATAGCTACATGAGACCACCAGAAGAGACAATGAGAGGCCATGGCATGGAACTCAGTATTTCATTCTCATCTGACACCCGTCCCCTGTTGAAAGTGACAGAATGCTGATAGGAAGTTCCCAATCCCTAACTTAACCAGAATTCTGATCCCTTAATGGGTGAAATGCCAGAAACTTCATGAAGTTCACTAAATAGATAAATCTGATAGATTGAAAAATAGATTAGTTAGATGATGGAATTTGTATTTGCTGTTCTAAAAATCTAGAAAATTGCACACAACTCTTCCCTCCCCTGTATTAGAAGAACGTTAATGCAGAGTTAAACATGCAAACCAAAACCAAAACCAAAAAGGAAATCCCAGAATTAAGTTTGCCTGTGAAACCTTAATTTGGCTCCTTGTACATATGCAATGACAGTCTTCAGTTACATTAGTTATTTCCACACAATTCAGAGCACATAAAATAACCAGAAATTTGAAATAGAAATATTTTGGATTGCTTTACTTTGAAATATTTCACATTTGACACTTATTTATAGATATATGACCTAATCTTTGTATTCAGCTGTGTTATGCTTGACTTAAGAGTGTTAGCAAAAGTAGCTGTACTCCTTCATAGTCTCCACATCCAATTTAATTCCCAGGGTAAGTTAAGTCAGAGCACTTCTGAGGCGGTTCTAACAGGGCCATTGCCACAGCTACATACGGGGCAGTGAAAAGCCAATTATGTTACCTCTACATTGTTCAAAGATTCCTTTAACTAACACTTACGCCTGCTGCAAGTTTGCTTTGCACCACCAGAAAAGCATAAAGCAGGCTTGGTGTGGGCCAGGACGTGGCTCACAGGCTCTACTTCCGACACATATATAGTTGAAGAACATCAAAATTGATGCCAAGAGACCAGTGGAATAAGTTTTAGAGTAATTAAAGTTGAAGTATAGGATTTCAATGCTAATTAAAATGAAGTTTAACTTAACAGCAATACTACAGTACTGTATTCATTATACTGACATTAGCTTCTGGGGTTGATCCTGATATATCTGACTCAAAAAGCCAACAGTTCATTTTCAGACTGCTTTCTAATTATTATATTTCACAGCCATAAAGTAAAAATGTAATGGCAACGGAAGTTCCCAAAAATATATATTACAATTCAGCTTTGCTCCATATGCGACTGAAATAACGAGAAAGTGTAATTTTTTTTTTTATTTGAAAGTTAGCAATGGGCTCCATGCCAGGCATAAACAGTCAGAAAAACAGCTGTCCAATGAAGGACAGAAAAAAGTCTTGCCTCCCTTAAAAAATTTTCTCCTGCCATAAGTGTCAATTTATCTTTTCAATATTGCTGAAGTGAACAAAGTACAGAGTGCCTGAATGAGAATGTGGGGGGGAGGAGAGAGAGCGGGGAGGGAGGGGGGGAAGGTGGACACCTCCAAATCCCTAATGCAGGACTTTCCTGAGCTGTGATATACCACATAAGATGTAGACTTAGAATCTAGCTTTAAAAGCACATTAACAAAATATCTGTAACATTAAAGGCAAACATTGACAGCATTAGGAACAACTCAATAGATTCTTTTAGAAACTATAAGCAAAGTTCCTGAATCTAATCTGTTACCCAAGTACAATTTTAAAGTGTGGTTTCCATGTGGTTGTAATATTAACTGTGATAGAAGACAGAACGTTCAATGGGCCATAAGCATGCCAATAACAAGTGACTATAGCTGGGGGGAGAGCTTACATTACTATTTCCTCCAAGACATTCCAAAGAATTTATCTACTGTAAATTTCTAAATATCAGCCTTCTGTGTGCCTGCAAAAGAATGTGATACTGCATTTGAGAGTCTGCATTTGAGGCAAAGAGGAAACCATCTGCTGTTTCAATTTCTGCAAAGAAATGACAACATCTAAAGCAGAGATGGTGAATGACACGTTCTGCAGCTCCTATTGGCTGGGAACAGCAAGCCACGGCCATGGAAGCTGTGTGGGACTGTCCTTACAGACGCTGCCAGACAGTTTGTTTACCTATCCACCAGTGGCTAACCCTGATCAACTGTGTCTGGCCCGAGGAGCTAGAGATTCCCCACCCCAATCTAAAGCCTCAGACAATCCAATGTTTTATTTTTAAAAAAGAATCTACAGTTTACAATCACTGCAGTTATAATGAATATTGTGTTTCGTTCTGGGATACAGAGTCAGTTTTATAATTTGATACAGATATTTGCATTTTTTGTGCATTCTTAGGTCCTGCTAATAACTTATGGTAAATAATGCACCTGTGGATGAATTCAGGCTGGCAGAAATACAAGTTGTGCAAAAGAATGACTATGTCAGCATATTGATTAAATAAGATGAAAATGGAGTACAAACCTACACTGTCTAAACTATTCTCCCTCCACTTCACCCGGTCTCACATCGGGGAAACAGGAAGAGAATTTGGGAGTTTCTTGCGGCGCATCCACACTACCAGAACATGGAGACCTGGGAGATGGGTCAGAAATGGGAGAGATTGTGGGCTACAATAGCAGAGAAAAAGGAGGGATAAGGAAGAACTGGGAGGCACGATCAAATCACTGTCTTAGATGCCTATATACAAATGCAAGAAGTATGGGTAATAAGCAGGAATAACTTGAAGCGCTAATAAATAAATACAACTATGACATTGTTGGTATCACAGAGACTTGGATGGATAATACACACGATTGGAATATTGGTATAGAAGGGTACAGCTTACTCCGGAAGAATAGGCGGGGAAAAAAAGGGAGGAGGTGTTGCCTTATATAATAAAAATGTATACATTTGGACTGAGGTGGAGATGGATGTAGGAGACAGACGTATCTGGGTTAGGTTCAAAGGGGTAAAAAACAAGGGTGATGTCATGCTAGGGGCCTACTACAGGCCACCTACCCCAGTGGAAGAGGTGGATGAGGCTTTTTTTAAACAACTAACAAAATCATCCAAAGTGCAGGAATTGGCGGTGATGGGGGACTTCAACTAGCCAGACATATGTTGGGAAACTAACACAGCGGGGCACAAACTATCCAATAAGTTGTTGGACTGCATTGAAGACAACTTTTTATTTCAGAAGGTTGAAAAAGTGACCGGGGGGAAGCTGTTCTAGATTTGGTTTTAACAAATAGGGAAGACCTGATTGAGAATTTGAAATTAGAAGGCAGCTTGGGTGACAGTGATCATGAAATCATAGACTTCATGATTCTAAGGAATGGTAGAAGGGAGAACAGCAAAATAGAGACAATGGATTTCAGGAAGACAGATTTTGATAAGCTCAGAGAGCTGGTAGGTAAGGTCCCATGGGAAGCAAGACTAAGGGGAAAAACTACTGAAGAGAGTTGGCAGTTTTTCAAAGGGACATTATTAAGGGCCCAAAAGCAAGCTATTCCACTGCATAGGAAAGATAGAAAGTGTAGCAAAAGGCCACCTTGGCTAAACCAGGAGATCTTGCATGATCTAAAAATAAAAAAAGGAGTCATATAAAAAGTGGAAACGAGGACAAATTACAAAGGATGAATACAAGCAAACAATACAGGTATGCAGGGGCAAGATTAGAAAGGCAAAGGCACAAAACGAGCTCAAACTAGCTACAGACATAAAGGGAAACAAGAAGATATTCTATAAATATATTGGAAGCAAGAGGAAGACCAAGGACAGGGTAGGCCCACTGCTCAGTGAGGAGGGTGAACCAGTAACAGGAAACTTGGAAATGGCAGAGGTGCTTAATGACTTCTTTGTTTTGGTCTTCACCAGGAAGTCTGATGATGAAGGAATGCCTAACATAGTGAATGCTAGTGGGAAGGGGGTAGGTTTAGATAAAAAAAAAAAAAAAGAACAAGTTAAAAATCACTTAGAAAAATTAGATGTCTGCAAGTCACCAGGGCCTGGTGAAATGCATCCTAGAATACTCAAGGAACTGATAGAGGAGATATCTGAGTCTTTAGCTATCATCTTTGAAAAATTGTGGAAGACAGGAGAGATTCCAGAAGACTGGAAAAGGGCAAATATAGTGCCCATCTATAAAAAGGGAAATAAGAACAGCCCAGAAAACTACAGACCAGTCATTTTAACTTCTGTGCCAGGAAAGATAATGGAGCAAGTAATTAAGGAATTCATCTGGAAACACCTGGAAGATAACAAGATGATAGGTAACAGTCAGCATGGATTTGTAAAGAAAAATCATGTCAAAACAATCTGATAGCTTTCTTTGATAGAATGACGGTTCTCATGGATAAGGGAGAAGCAGTGGACGTGGTATACCTAGACTTTAGTAAGGCATTGGATACGGTCTCACATGATATTCTTATCAATAAACTAGACATCTATCAGGAATGGTCTAGATGGTACTGGATCCTGCCATGAGGGCAGGGGTTTGGATTTGATGGCCTCTCGAGGTCCCTTCCAGTTCTAGTGTTCTATGATTCTACCAAGCCCATTATTTTGAAATAACTGTCTGCTTTTCATGAGGAACAATGCTTATTTCAAAATTGTTATTTTGAAATAGCATTAGTGTGCATGCTCAGCTGCTGCAGTTTTGGAAAAATGGGATTCCAGAGGTTCCAGTGAGAAAAATGGGCTCACTGCTGCACTTGAAGCCGCTCTGGCCACACCTGACAACTCCAGTGCTCACCTTCTTCTGCAGAGCTTAAAGGTGCAGGCAGAACAGAAAAGTCTTGTGGTATGAGGAGAGCTTTGCCAGCCCCCTGTCACACAGCACCCATCCCACCAGCCATGGCCGACCTCAGCATTCCCTCTGAGCCCCCCATGGCTGCCAGCACTCCTGCAGCACCCTCAGTTGCCACTGGCCAGGGATGAAAGAGGGCACCAGCCTGGACTGGTGCTTCGATCTTGGACCTCACTGATGTCTGGGGAGAGGACACCAACCTCCAGGATCTATGCACCAGGAGTGAAATGCCGATGTCTATGTTTGTATGGTTGCCAGCCTGGCTGAGAAGGGACACATGTGGACCCTTGACCAGGTCAGCATGAAAATCAAAGAGCTCTGGCAGGCCTACACTAAGGCCAGGGAGCAAAGTGCACGTTCTAGGGCAGCTCCTCATACCTGCCACTACTATGAGCAGCTGGATGCCATCCTGGGAGGGGGGCCGGTCACCTCCCTAACCCCTGTCATCAACTCTGGCCAGGGTGTGCCTAGCATCAGCCTCAACAAGGGCAGGGTTGTGGAGGAAGAGGAGGAGTAGGACAGCCAGGAGCTGCTCCTCACCCTGGAGCCAGTCCCCCTCCCCCTCCCAGTATATCTTCCAGGGCTTGGGCAATACCGGCAAAAGCACTTCAGGTTGGTTTCATAATTTTCCCTTTACACATGTGGGGGCAGGCGGCAGGCTGCGAGGGGCTGCACACTTCTTGCTCAGCTTTCTCAGCCTGGGGGGTCGCACAACAGCCTGTGCACATGGAGCGCCAGTCCGCCACCCATTGTCCCATTCCAGGTTCTTTCCCCAGTCCCTCCCCTATTGTATATCTCCTAAATAAAAAAAACAGAGTTGTGTTTTCAAAACAAAAAGGATTTTTTATTTGCTCTGGACAAGAGGGCAGAAGGTGGGAAAGGAGGGCAGGGGGAGGAAAGGCACAAGGGGCAATGCAGGCACTCCTTGTGGAGAAGCCCAGAGGAGAGTCTCAGAGTGGCCTTGGCTGAAACTCTCCCTCAAGGTCTCTTGGATGATCACAGCCCCCGATGTGCTTTCCTGATGGTGCTGGTGTTTGGCTGTTTGTATGCCCTAGCCAGCCAGTCAGCCTCTGTCCCCCACCCTGGCAGGAAAGGCTCCTTTTTCTCACCAAGGTTGTGGAGCACACAACTGTTACCCCAAATTTTACCGGAGACCACCCCAAGGATACACTCATAGGATATGTCTACACTAGCCCCCTAGTTCGATCTAGGGAGGCTAATGAGGGCGACCGAAATTGCAAATGAAGCGTGGGTTTTAAATATCTTGTGCTTCATTAGCATGTTCCCGGCCGGTCGCCATTTTAGAAATTGACTAGCCCGAAGTAACTGCCCGCATCTACACGCGGCAGTGAAACGGGATTCCGAATTAAAGCCCTTAAATTGAATTAGCTGGTAAACCTCATTCCAGGAGGAATGTGTAGACATACCCATATGGATTTATTAAATGAGGAATTAACAATCCAGTAGGTTAAACTCAAGGGGATTGAGCTGTCATTGAATGCCACTACAGAGTTAAACTCAAGGGGATTGAGCGATCTCTCTCACCCACACAAACACAAACACACACATTCATTCATCCATTCACACACACATTCATTCATGCCCTCAGACACTCACACACTTACACAGGCAAAAGGTTGCAGAGGGAGCCAAGGCATGTTGACTCTGGAGGTTTGCCTCTAGCCATGGATCCTGGCTAGCGAGCTAATCAGAAAGAGGGCTCTTGCCACGTTCCTTTTATTGGAACTGGGCGGCTCCTGTCATGCACACAGGGTCCTTCCTCCACATTTGTCACTGAGGAGCATGCCCAGACCTTCTTCAGTCCTGGTCCTTTGTTTGCTTAGTGCAGCTGTGTCTCTTTAATTAGTCATCACCTGGCTCCTGGCTCCAGGTGTTTAGACCTTGCTGTTTCCCTCACCCCAAACACACTCCAGTCTCCATGCACACACACACTTATCACAGGATGGAATGTAGTTTAGAGCCAGTTACAAGCAAAGTGGCTGAGAGTTACAGATTACAAAGTTGCAGAGCTCAACAATCTTACAACAAGGTGCAGAATTTAAAAGGCAAGGTAGCTGAAAGTTACAAAGATACAAGTACAATGCGTCAAAGCTCAATAGTTACAAAGATACCTTCTAGAACACAGCATCTGACTGAGAACAATTTCTATCTTAATCATCAGTAATAAAGTGACTTAGAAGTCCAATGCCCCCCCTCAAACAGTGTTCACTGCAATGCAGTCAGCAGCAGGTTTTGTCATTCACTAAGTCATGTGTTGGCAGGTCTTTACAGTTTAATGCATTTCCAGAAAATTTATGTGTAAATCAAGTAATAGCTCGGGTGGAGGCTTTATGCAACAACAACATGCCACCACCACTTAGGGGATGCTGTGGTTGCTGAGGTCCAGGTGGATGAGGAAACTCCTGAAACTCCCCTTTAAGTGGCAAAGGCACACTCCAGCACCATGTAGCACCTGCTGAGCCTGGCATTTAAGTTCTGTTTGGTGGGGTCCAGGCTGCTTGTGTAGGGCTTCATAAGCCAGGGAAGCAAGGGGTAGGCTGTGTCGCCCAGGATGCACATGGGCATGTCCATGTCCCCGACCCTAATGGTGTTGTTGGGAAAAAAAGTGCCAATGTGCATCTTCTGGAACAGGCTTGAGTTCCAGAAGATGCTGACGTTGTGCACCTTCCCTGACCAGCTAATGTTAATGTCCATGAATCATCCCTTGTGGTCCATCAGGGCCTGTGGCACCATCAAGAAGTACCCCTTTCTGTTGATATAACCCAAGGCACAGTGGTCATGGGCCAGGATAGGGATGTGTGTGCCATCTATACCCCTCCCAGTTGGGGAAGCCCATGGCAGTAAAGACATCTACAGTGGGGTAGACATTCCCCAGAATGATGACCCTCTGCAGCAGCATGGTGTTACTGGCCTTGACTACCTGCAGGAGTACGGCCCCAACCGTGGATTTCCCCATGCTGAACAGGTTTCTGATGGAGCAGTAGCTGTCTGGCATAGCCCTATTACCCACACCAAAAGCAGATCCTCCTCCTCTCACCCAATTACTTATTTGGTGAGACTCTTTGGGCTGCCTCAGTCCTTCCTCCTGGTAAGTAATCAAAATCTAATAGAGATAAATAGGTCTTATTTTTTTATGTTAATAAATGATTGTATATTGAAACAGCATTAGACAATTCAAACTCTGGGCATTATTTTCCATCTGCCAATTGGTTGTTTGCCTCAGCTTTCCCAATTGCTCTCAGGTCTTTTTCTGCCTGCTTCCCTGCCCCCTTCATTCTTCTCCTCTTCAGTACAGCTAAATAGTTACTATATTTTATTTTTACCATAACGATTACAACATATCAGTCGTGGGTGCAAGAAATTGTGTACTTTTACAGTAAAATTATCTTCTCTCATTTATGCAGCAAACTGGAGTGGAGATTTTTAACATATTTTTAAGCAATGGGATCCTTCTGAAGGAAAGATACTAGAGGCTTGATCTTGAACCTTTTGAAGTCAACGGATACATGCAGGATTATATCTATGTCAAAATAAACCATTATTACTGACATTAGTAAGAGTTATCTGTGGAAAGTTCAATTGAAACATAACAAGCACTTGGCATAATTTGTGTAATCTCACCATAGGTGCATATGTGCAATACATGTCATCTTTATAATGTGGGTTCAATGTACAATCATTTATAAACATAGCAACTAAGAATTTTTAAATCTCTGTTTATTAGATTTTGATTACTTATTTGCAGACCTGCCAATGGGGGGAGTGGGAGGCATAGGGGGCAGCTGTACAGGGGCCTGGTATTTCAAAGTGGTCTGGACCTTCCAGCTGCTGCTGCTGCCACAGAAGCAGTAGAGGCAGCTGGCAACTCTGGGCCCCTTTGAAAAGCTGTGGGAGTGCTGCTCCACCACCCTGTGGGTCTTTAAGGGCTAGGGGGCAGGAGCCAGTGCTGCACACCTGGTGGCACTAAGGGTAACTGCCCACAGCCCTGCCCCTTCCACCCAAGTCTCTGTCCCTTCAGGGGGGCACTGAGCCAGGCCACCCCACACATTGCTCCCAGGCTCCTGGTGGCTGTTGGTCCCGCTGCTTATTTGCAATAATATACATATATTGATTTTACTTGAAAATAATACCACACTGTATTTCAAAAGTTATTAATGTTGAATGAGTAGTGCCAAGGTCAGTAACATATTTGATAATCAATACAATTTACTGCTAACTGCTCAAGAATATTCAGTGTTTGTATGGTTTGGGCTTATTGGCACTATTTCACAAGAGTATAAAGGAACTTTGATCTTCACTTTAGCGATGTATGATTGAGCCTCACACTAACTCAATAATTCAAGAATTCAGCAAACATTACAGCTAACATTTATGCATGCGATCAGACCAAAGCAAGAACCACAAACACATTATGGGGGGTGGGGGAACAGACCTGTTTTGTGCTTCATATAAAGTGTTAGCGTGGCTTGGTTCAAAGTGGTTAACATGATAAGTCACCACCTTGCTCTCTCAGGCTAGGTCTACACTATAGGGTTTTTTTCGGAAAAAGCTACGCAAATTGCTCTCCGCAATTTGTGTAGCTTTTTCCGATCGCTTTTCCGGAAGAGGCTTTTCTGCCATTTGGTCCAGTTTAGATGGGGCCAAATGGCGGAAAAGCCTCCTCTTTCAGCAGAGCCCTTATCCCTTGTAAAAAAAAGTGGAAGAGCAAATGCATTCCTTGGACATGGTGGAGTTTTTCCGGGATACTTGTGGTATCCCAGAAAAACTCCACAGTGTAGATGTACCCTTATAGGCTGTTGTTGTTTCTCAGTTGCTAAGTTCAACTTGATATGCCCTCAGTTTGACTTTGGTGTATCTTTATATTATTTGTACTAGCTACATAGGAACAGTATCCTTGCTTTAGCTAACCATAAAAAATATCTTTGGCTATTCCCAAAGGGTATGTCTACACTACAAAGTTAATTCGAACTAACAGCTGTTAGTTTGAATTAACTTTCATAGGTGCTACACATGCAAACCGCTAGTTCGAACTTAATTCGAACTAGCGGAGCGCTTAATTCGAACTAGGTAAACCTCATTCTACGAGGACTAACGCCTAGTTCGAATTAAGTAGTTCGAATTAAGGGCTGTGTAGCCACTTAATTCGAACTAGTGGGAGGCTAGCCCTTCCCAGGTTGCCCTGGTGGCCACTCTGGGCCAAGCCAGGGAATCTCTTCTGCCCCCCTCCCGGACCTGGAGCCCTTAAAGGGCCATGGTCTGGCTACAGTGCCCATGCCAGGTGCAAGCCTGCCAGCACCCAGCCAGCAGACCCTGCACCTGGCACGGCATGAGCCAGCCACCCGCTGCCACCCAGCCCTCCCCCTCTTCCCAGGACCAGGCTGGCGGCTCCCAGGAGCCTGCCCGGGGCCGCAAGAGGCGGGCACCCGCCTGGTCTAGTGTGGAGATCGTGGACCTCATCGAGGTTTGGGGGGAGACCTCCAACGTCCATGACCTCCACACTAGGCACAGGAATGAGGCCATCTAGGGCAGGATAGCTGCCAGCCTGGCCACCAGAGGCCACATGCGAACCCAGGAGCAGGGTTGCATGAAAATCAAGTTGGTCCAGTGAGATCCCCGAACCTGAGCCCTGAGCTTAGAACATAAGAACATAAGAACGGCTGTACTGGGTCAGACCAAAGGTCCATCTAGCCCAGTAGCCTGTCTGCCGACAGCGGCCAACACCAGGTACCCCGGAGGGGATGGACCGAAGACAATGACCAAGCCATTTTTGTCTCGTGCCATCCATCTCCAGCCTTCCACAAACAGAGGCCAGGGACACCATTTCTACCCCCTGGCTAATAGCACTCCATGGACCCAACCTCCATGACTTTATCTAACTTCTCTTTAAACTCTGTTATAGTTCTAGCCTTCACAGCCTCCTGTGGCAAGGAGTTCCACAGGTTGACTATTTGCTTTGTGAAGAAGAACTTTCTTTTATTAGTTTGAAGCCTGCTACCCATTCATTTCATTTGGTGTCCTCTAGTCCTTCTATTATGGGAACTAATGAAGAACTTTTCTTTATTCACCCTCTCCATGCCACTCATGCTTTTATAGACCTCTATCATATCCCCCCCTCAGTCTCCTCTTTTCTGAGCTGAAAAGTCCCAGTCTCTTTAGCCTCTCTTCATATGGGACCTGTTCCAAACCCCTAATCATTGTAGTTGCCCTTTTCTGAACCCTTTCCAAGGCCAAAATATCTTTTTTAAGGTGAGGAGCCCACATCTCTACACAATAGTGAAGATATGGTGCACTATAGTTTTATACTTCCCCTCCTCTTTCTTCCCCTGGCTTCCCCCTTCCAGCTCCCTCCTCCCAGGTTTCCACCTCCCCTCTCCCACCCTCTCTCTTCCCCTCTCCCACCTCCTTTTCCCAGTCTCCCCAGAGGTTAATCCCCCCCCCCCAGTTTTGTTAAATAAAGAGAGTTTCTATTTTTGAACACGTGTCCTTTATTTTTTACATCAAGAAGGGGGGCTAGGGAGGGGTAAGTGGAAGGAGGTGAGGGAGGAATGGGGCACGAGCCCCTGATGGGGAGGACTGGGGTGGCTCTGCGGGCTCCTCGGGGTGGAAGCTCTCCTGCAGGGCCTCCTGGATCCTGACAGCCCCCCGATTAACCCCCCCCGGATGGCAGCCTGGGCACTCAGGGCACTCCAAGACAGGACTGCTTTGCTGTCCCTCATCGAGGTAGACAAGCAAGCGGGGAACCCTGAGAACTGTCTGTCCGGGGTGGGGGTCGGGTCCCTTTAAGCACAGCCCTCGGCTAGCCTGAGGCAGCAGCTCCATGCTCTAAGTCCTAACCTGATGCCCTTTTGGCACTGGTTCCGGCCAGCCTAAACTTTGGTTCAGGGTCCACTCAATGTGGACATGCTAGTTCGAATTAGCAAAACGCTAATTCGAATTAGTTTTTAGGTCTAGATGCACTAGTTCGAATTAGCTTAGTTCGAATTAACTAATTCGAATTAAGTTAGTTCGAATTAGTGCTGTAGTGTAGACATACCCAAATTGATCACGTGAACGAGATGCTCAGACCAATGCAGTAGATCTTTTAGAAACATATTTTGAATGCCAGATATCCAACAGTAACTAAGGTTTTTGATATTGGGAATCTTATCTCATCACTTTGCTCTGTAAACAGACCAATGACAATGCATATAGATTAAGTTTCCTAATGAGGCAGCGATATGTTGTCCATGTCTCTCAAACATATAGAATCATTGTGAACACAACTATAGTACAGACATTTAGCTTAGTGATTATTCTGATGTCCTTATCATTCCATAGCATTCCAAATATAGAACTGCCAGAATAGCATAACTCCTCTGCTTTTTTTTTCTTACTTTATCTCAGGCTACTTCTACACTGCAGCCTTTGTCGGCAGAGACAATGCAAATGAAGCACTCATTAGCATTTTTTGCACTCTCATTTGCATAGTCTCTTCTGATCCGTTTTGTGGAAGAGGTTTTTGTGCAAAAAAACCGCAGTGTAGACAGGTGCAGTTTGCGCAAGAACCCTTATTCCTCAAAAAAGCAGGTATACAGAATCTTGCACAAAGGGTTTTTTGCCCCGTCTACATTGCGGTTTTTTTGCACAAAAACCTTTTCTGCAAAACGGATCAGAAGAGACTATGCAAATGAGAGCACGGGAAATGCTAATGAGCACTTCGTTTGCACTGTCTCTGCTGACAAAGGCTGCAGTGTAGACGTAGCCTCAGATATCTTAAACACCTTCTTTAGCAGTGGTTTCTGGTATATTAGGAGTATGAACAAATATATTTCAAATATATCTGAAGAAACTGCCATTATAGAATAGAATCAGCTTTAACCTGTGAATGAATTAATAAACCACAAACAGTCTTGAAGGAGACACAAATGTAAAAAATAAAATCCTCAAAGGAATATGCTCCATTTACATTTTCAACTAAATCTACTACTGCTAAATTAGAGCTGTTTTCCAATGTTTTAGTTTTCCTATGTAGGATATTGCTTTTTATGATATATTTAATTCAATTTTTATTACATTCTTGTTCATTTTGAATTTCTGTGAGTAGTGTTAGTTAATTTTAATATCATTTGTTTTCTCAGTTTTGCCCATCATTTATGTTCAGTAAAACCGCATAAACAAGAAAAAAAAAACAGTATTACTTTTTCTTCCAGTTGTTAAGAACATGTAAAAATGCTTGAGACATTCCTTAGAATAAGCTATTTTGGAAGACTCTAAATCTATATTATTTGACAACATGTCCATAGAGTTATATTGTCAAAAAGAGGATAGAAGTATAGTCAAAGCTCACACATGTTCCATTATCCCTTTAAAGTGCTTCTAACATTAGAAGTAGAAATAATTTTACCAACTGTTTCTCAATGTGCATTCTGCTGCCTCTTACATCGCCTCTTAGGAAGTATTTTTACATTCAGCAAATTATCCCAACTGAGCCTAAAATACAAGTACAGTCACACTAGCAATTTTTCAAGACTGTTTTTAAATGTCATAACAGATGAGAATTTCAATTTCTTCCCTCAGGAAATTAAAACATTCAATTTTTAGGACATTTCTCCAGATTGTTGTTCTCCATTTCTCCCTTTCATTCTCTTGTACAATCCTAAAAAATCCCTCATATGAACACTGTGTTTGTAGGTGTGACAGGCTGCCCCCCTTCCAGTGTGTCTCCTGATATATTGGCATACCACTGCTCCACCAGCCTGAACTCCCTTATACTGTCGTGCTGAGCCAGGTCCTCTCAAACCTCCTTCAGCAAACACACAGGTAGGTATGCACCCAGGTGCAGAAAGAAGCAGATTCTGAAATCTGCATTGCATGGGAAACCTGCAGCTAAGGAATTGCCCAGCAATTGAGGGCACATCGCCTCTGGAGTGTAAACCCAACATTGTATTGTCTTGCACCACACAGAGCATTGTTCACCCCCTCATAGAATCCTAGGGCTGGAAGAGACCTCAGGAGGTCATTGAGTCCAGCCCCTGCCCAAAGCAGGATCAACCCCAACAAAATCATCCCAGCCAGCGCTTTGTCAAGCTGAGACTTAAAAACCTCTAGGGATGGAGATTCCACCACCGCCCTTAGGTAACCCATTCCAGTACTTCACCATCCTCCTAGTGAAATAGTTTTTCCTAATATCCAACCTAGGCCTCCCCCACTGTAACTTGAGACCATTGCTCCTTGTTCTGCCATCCATCACTACTGAGAACAGCCTCTCTCCATCCTCTTTGGAACCTCCCTTGAGGAAGTTGAAGGCTGCTATCCAATCCCCTCTCACTCTTCTGCAGACTAAATAAGCCCAAATCCCTCAGCCTCTCCTCGTAGGTCAAGTGTTCATTTTGGTTGCCCTCTGCTGGACCCTCTCCAATGCATCCATATCCTTTCTGTAGTGAGGGGCCCAGATGTGGCCTCGCTACTGCTGAATAAAGGGGAATAATAACTTCTCTAGATTTTCTGGCAATGCTTCTCCTAATGCATCCTAATATGCCATTAGCCTTTTTGGCTACAGGGGCACACTGTTGACTCATATCCAGCTTCTCATCCACTGTAATCCCCAGGTCCTTTTCTGTTAAACTGCTACTTAGCCAGTCGGTCCCCAGCCTGTAACAATGCTTATGATTCTTCTGTCCCAAGTGCAGGACTCTGCACTTGTCCTTGTTGAACCTCATCAGATTTCTTTTGGCCCAATCCTCTAATCTGTCTAGGTCACTCTGGACTCCATCCCTGCCCTCCAACATATGTACCTCTCCCGCTAGCTTAGTGTCATCCGCAAACTTGCTGCGGGTGCAATCCATCCCCTCATCCAGGTCCTCCCTTACCTCCCTTAATGTGGATGAAGATATGCACAGCTTTGTGCCCTCCAGCTATGAATGCCACACGTTTGTTTCGGAAAAACAAAAACAAGTTTGTTAACTGCAAAAAATAGGTTTTAAGAGATTTAGAGATAGCAAAGAGATAAAAGCAGATTACCTCAGTAAATAAAACCGAAATATAATATAAACTTAGATACCAGCAAAACTGGTTATAAGCAGTCATTTCTCATCATAAGTGTTGTTTTAAGTAGACTGCTGAGTATCTTGCAGGCAAGCTGCTCTTGCTTACATCTTAAAACTCCAGGTAATCCTTTCACAGGCCAGACATCTTTTCCAGCATGGGCTCAGTCCTCTCCCTACTCCTTTATCTTTGTTTATTAGGAGTTCTCAGCAGTCATGCTGGGTGGGATTTAGGTGAAGAATGAACTCTAATTATCTGACTTCCCTGTCTTAAATAGATTTTATATATGCCAGAGACCCTCTGTTTATGAGTGTGATTGCTCCCCTTCAGATAAAGTCCATTACCAGGTGACTTAAATCATATAAACTTGTAGTGGCAAAGAAGCCATGAGTGGCAGCATCTCAGGAAAGTGTCTCTGTATGGTGGAAGATTGGTATCTTCGAATACCTATTGCTCCCCCTAATGGTCTATTGACTTGTCCTCAGTTAACCAGTCAGACTGGTTGCATTTTGCCTGGCAGGGGCATTCCGAAGGTGAACTTTTTAGTACAGAATGTATAATCAATATTCCTAACTTTAGATACAAATATGAATCATGCATACAAATAGGATAATCATATTTAGTAAATTATAACCTTTCCAGTGATATTTCACATGCCTTATTTGTGCAAACATATCAGAGCTATGCTATAATCACATTTTAATAACAGTTTATGAAGAATATGGAGTATAGTGTCACAGTGGGCTCTTACTATTGTGCATCCCTTAATAATATCATGATCTATAAAGAGCTAGCTCATTTAGGCCCAGATACAACAAACTTAATATTAAGTATGTGAGCAGTCCCATATACATTTTAAAATGTGCTTTGTTGCATAGGGGTCACACTCTTCACCCTTAAATAACTCCATCCTCCCCCAGATCATTTTTATTGCTTCTCATGAAGTCCCTTCATTTAGTCAGTGTCTGTTTGGTAATGTGGTTTCCCATACTGAATACAATATTCCAGGTGAGATCATAGCAAAGATGTATGCATGTTTTCCTGTTCTGTGATAAGACATCTGTAAATGCAATACAAATTTGCAATGGCCTTTTTTACTGCCTGTAGCAATTCTTGGACTACACATGACTGAAGTTCACTTATTATCCTCTTCCTCCAGCAAGAGAAACTTGCTTGTGCTTAATTAGGTGCTAGCTCCCTGATACCACCAGCCTATTAACCCCAAGTAATCACCTCTGCGCTGTGCCAGCCCTTAATTTGTTCTCCAGTTTAACAATAGGTGTGACCCCTGTCACACTGACCACTGAGATCACTGTATTGTCTGTAACCTGGGGTGTTGGAAATGCTCTGCTGCTGGGAGTCACAGCCTGGACACCAGTAGCCACTGGTATAGTCTGTATGATAAGCCACTCTGGGTCACACATCTGGGCTGATCTACACTAATCACAGAATCAGAAAATATTAGGGTAAGAAGAGATCTCAGGAGATCATTTAACCCACCCCCTGCTAAAAGCAAGGCCAACCCCAACTAAACAATCCAACTAAATCATCACTGTAAATTGACCCACCTTAAAATACTTTACTTACACAAGTTACTTAACTGAAATTGATGTAACTTAGGCTGACTTACGGTGGTGCCTACATCATTCTGTGTTAATGGAAGATGCTCTCTTGCTGACTTTCCTCATGCTTCTCAGAGAGGTGGAGTACAGAAGTCGATGGGAGAGTGTTCTGTCATTGACTTAGCTTGTCTTCACCAGACCTGCTAAATTGACAGCAGTGCTGATTTAGGTGTAAATATATACAAGCCCTCTGATTCCAACCACCAAGTTGTTACAATCCCACTCCACTCTGGCATCTAATAGCTTTGGGTACGCCCAGTCATTGTGCCTTTCCCGGAACAGAGTGCTCTGCTATATCCAGTCCTTTGCTGGACCATTCTGAGGAATAATAAGATTTATTTGCTCCTTTAAAGAGTCAATATCTAGCAGCTTCAGAGCATAAGAATGTTCAGACTGGTTCAGACAAAAGGTCCATCTAGACCAGTATCCTGTCTCCCAACAATAGCCAATGTCAGGTGCCTCAAAGGGAAAGAACAGAATAGGCAGTCATCAAGTGATCAGTCCTTTGTCTCCAGTTCCCAGCTTCTGCCAAACGGAGGCTAGGGACAGATGGACCTATGCTCCATGAATGTATCTAGTCCTTTTTAAAGTTTTGGCCTTCACAACATCATCTGGAAAAAAGTTCCATGGGCTGACTGTGTGTTGTGTAAAGAAATATTACTCGTTTGTCTTAAACCTGTAGACTAATTATTAATTTCATTTATTGACTCCTAAAGTTCTTGTGTTATGAGAAAAAATAAATAATACTTCCTTATTTACTTTCTCTACATCTGTCACAATTTTATAGACTTCTGTCATATCCCCTAGTTGTCTCTTTTCCAAGCTGAAAACTCCCAATCTCACTAACCTCTGCTCATTTTTGTTGCTATTTTCTGAACCCTTTACAATTCCAATATATAATTTTTGAGATGGGGTGACTTATTTGTGCTTTTATTCCCATTTATCCCATGATAGCTTACTTAGTTTAAGAGCCTTTGGTGAGGGACTTTGTCAAAGGCTTTCTCAGAATCTAAGTCTGTACATCTACTGAATGCCACTTCTTCACATGCTTGTTGACCCACTCAAATAATTTAGTAGATTGGTCAGGTATAAATTCCCTTTATGAAAACTATGCTGACTCTTCCCCAAGAAATTATGTGAATCTATCTGTTTGACAAGTGAGGGTCCTCTCCACATATTTTATGAAAATTGGCTAATGAATATAAATGCTTTAAACAAAATACCCGATGTAACCTATCAATTGTAATGTTACAAAGTGCTGAAGCTGGATATCCTACTTTTGTGCAACATTCTTGTATGTGAAGTTAGAAATATGAAATGTGAATCTGTTTATAATTTTAAATGTGCTAATGAGAGCCATTACTGGTGCCCCAGAAGCCTAATGACTTGGTAATCTATTCCATGACTCATAAATAATCCTGTAACTCTAGAAGGTGGTTGGTACTAGAAAGACATTTGACTATAACACCTGGTACTGAAATCCATTTTTAATTTGGTGCTTTTTCCATGAGAATGGAAGATACCAGACAAAAGATTCCCATCATAGGGGAGAGTCTACTTAAGCAATGGGAAGCTATCTGCTCTTTGTTTTCAGCTGGCTTCTGATACTGCCTGGCACAGTCTAAAAGGAGGGGTGGGGTAGAACTTTAAAGAGGGCTGGAGACTCAAGTCAGAATAGAAGAGTTTTTCTCTGACTTGAAGATTATGCCTGAAATGAGAACAGCTCTTTAGGGTAAAAATGTGTACACAATAAGTTTCTTAGGGTATGTCTACACTGCAAAGTTAATTCGAAATAAGAGCCGTTATTTCGAATTAACTTTAATAGCGACTATACATGCAAACCGCTATTTCAAAATTAATTTGAAATAGCGGAGCGCTTAATTTGAATTTGGTAAACCTCATTCTACAAGGAGTAACGCCAAATTCGAAATAGCTATTTTGAATTAAGTGCTGTGTAGACACTTAATTCGAAATAGGGGGCCTCCAGCCCTTCCCAGGGAGCCCTGGTGGCCACTCTGGGCACAACCAGGAAAACTTACTCTCCTCTCCCCCAGCCCCGGGGCCATAAAAGGAGTACATAAGAACATAAGAACATAAGAATGGCCATACTGGGTCAGACCAAAGGTCCATCGAGCCCAGCATCCCATCTGCTGACGGTGGCCAATGCCACGTGCCCCAGAGAAGGAGAACAGAAGACAATGATCAAGTGATTTATCTCCTGCCATCCATCTCCTGCCCTTGTTATGAAGGCTAGGGCACCATACTTTATCCCTGGCTAATAGCCATTTATGGACCTAACCTGCAAAAATTTATCAAGCTCTTTTTTAAACCCTAATAGAGTCCTGGCCTTCACAGCCTCCTCGGGCAAGGAGTTCCACAGGTTGACTGTGCGCTGTGTGAAGAAAAATTTCCTTTTATTAGTTTTGAACCTACTACCCATCAATTTCATTTGGTGTCCCCTAGTTCTTGTATTATGGGAAAAGGTAAATAAGTGCCTGTGCCAGCTCCAAGCCTGCCAGCCCAGAGCCAGCAGTGGCCACCGGGGCCCCTGACCCAGTGGCCCCAAAACATGAGCCAGCAAGCCACTGGCAGCCAGCCCCCCACCGTTCCCCAGGAGCAGTCTGCCAGCTCCCAGGAGCCTAACAGGGGCTAGAGAAGGCGGGCGCCTTCCTGGTCCAGGGTGGAGATCATGGACCTTATTCAGGTTTGGGGGGGATGCCCCCAACATCCATGATCTCCACACTAGATGGAGGATGGAGGAATGCAGCCATCTATGGAAGGATAGCTGCCAGCCTGGCAACCAAAGGCCACATGAGAACCCAGGTGCAGGTTTGCATGAAAATCGAGTTGGTCCGGCGAGACCCCCAACCCTGGGCCCTCAGCTTCCCCTCCCCCTTCGTCCCCTGGCTTCCCCCTTCCAGCTCCCTCCTCCCAGGTTTCTCCCACCCACTCTCTTCCCCTCTCCCACCTCCTTTTCCCAGTCTCCCCAGAGGTTCATCCCCCCCAGTTTTGTTCAATAAACCCAGTTTCTATTTTTGAACATACGTGTCTTTTATTTGACATCAGGAAGGGGGGCTAGGGAGGGGTAAGTGGAAGGACGTGAGGGAGGAATGGGGCACGAGCCCCCGGTGGGGAGGACTGGGGTGGCTCTGAGGGCTCCTTGGGGTGGACGCGCTCCTGCAGGGCCTCCTGGATCCTGACAGCCACCCGATGGCCCCCCCGGATGGCAACCTGCAGCAAGTGCAGCTGGGCTGATGGCAACGACCCCACAAGATGGATCGGCATGCCCAGGGGCAGCTCTGGCTCCATGTGGCTGAGTGCTGTGGTGTCCCGAGTGTGGGCACTCAGGGCACTCCAAGACAGGACTGCTTTGCTGTCCCTCATCGAGGTAGACAAGCAAGCGGGGAACCCTGAGAACTGTCTGTCCAGGGTGGGAGTAGGGTCCCTTTAAGCATGGAGCTCAGTTAGCCTCAGGCAGCAGCCCCACACACTAAGTCCTAACCTGATGCCTTGCCGGCACTGGTTCCGGCCAGCCTTAACTTCGGTTCAGGGTCCACTCAGTGTGGACGTGCTATTTCGAAATAGCAAAATGCTATTTCGAAATAGTTTTTGTGTCTAGATGCGTTAATTCAAATTAGCTTAATTCGAATTAACTATTTGGAATTAAGTTAATTCAAAATAGCGCTGTAGTGTAGACGTACCCTTAGTGAATTAGAACGAGCTATGCATTTTCTTTTCATTTTAATTTAATAACTTACTTTGATCTGTCTGTTTTCACCCACAGTCACTTAAAGTCTACTGTTTGTATTTAATAAAAACATTTTTGTTTTCTATCAGGCCCAGTATAAATAATTGTTACCTGGTGGAGCAATCACTGTGCACATCTCCTTTTCATTGATAAAGGGAGCTTACCTATAAGCCTTCCCGAGGTAAAACTTTTACAAAGAGAAAGATGGATTTATCTGGGCATTGGTTTCCTGGATGCTGTGCCATAGAACTAGGTACTCCTAGAGTTGAAGTAGTTCAGTGTCTGCACTGCTCTGTAGGGGTGCAGTAAATGTGGGGTGCCTTGTCTGGGGCTAGAGCAGAGGATCTGGCCCAGCAAGACAGGGTGGTGAGAAGCCCCAGAGAGCAAGACTGCGGATGTCACTGGTATTATCAGCACATTGGGAAACAATGCCAATGGGTCTTCTGTGATTGCATCCTGTCACAGTTTAGGTATGACTTCCCTTTACAAAAAAATATATTGACACTTCTCAAGAAATTATGTTAGTCTATGTGTCTGACAATTCAGTTCTTCACAGTAGTTTCAACCATTTTGCTCGATACTGAAGTTAGACTTAGAGGCCTGTAATTGACACGATCACATTGGCTTTCTTCTCAGTCATTTGGTACAGAAGCTGATTTAATGGATAGGATACAAACCAGTTAGTAGTTCTTCAGTTTCACATTTCAGTTCCTTGAGAACTCTTGGGTGAATAACATATGGTCCTTCTTCTTGTTTAGCTTATCAATTTGTTCCAAAACTTCCTTTAATGATCTGTCTGGGACAGTTCCTCAGATTTGTGGCCTGAAAACGTGGCTCAGCTTTGGGAATCTCCCTCACATCCACTTGTTCCATTGGTTGTTTAGCAGGCTTTCAGCTTCTGATGTACTTAAACAAAAATTTGCTATTACTTTTTGAGACTTTGGCTAGCTGGTTTTCAAATTCTTTTTTCCCTTCCTAATTGCAAATGCATTTTTATACTTCACTTGCCTGAATTTATGCTCCTTTCTATTTTTGCAATTAGGATTTAACTTCCACTTTTTAAGGGATGCCTTTTTGATTCTCACTGCTCCTTTTACTTTGTTTAGCCACTGTGGCATTTTCTGCCACAGTAACTTGAGTTAACAATCACTTAATTAAAATACAGCACTGGCTTGGTTTAGACTAATATAAAACAAATTTATTAACAATAGAACATAGGTTAAATAAATCAAAGAAATAAAGGAAGAGATGGTTACAAACAACTAAAAGTGAAAAAAAATGCACTGAAAAGTCAAAAAATTAAGCAGCATTTATTTAAGATGATTTATCTCATTAGTCACTCTTTTTTTCCAGCATGGCTGATTATCTCTTAGTCAGGATCTTTCACTGAAAAACAGGATGCTCATTTTCCTTGTCTCTATTGGTGAAAGATAACTTGGGTTGTTTTGCCTCTTTTTATAGTCCAGTTAATGTTTGAAATTAATTCTTCTGAAGGTTACCATGGAGTCTGGTGATGATGGAAGTTACATGTGGTTTCTTCCCCCCACTTTTGCATTTGTTAAAATGCAAATGATTTGTTCCTGCTCTCTACCCATTCTGCAGACTTGCCTGATAAACACTTATAAATTCCACTTTTCCTTCATATTTGTATTCTTCTTTGGGCGTTAACTGCAAGAATATTAATGATTACTGTGTTTTCTAATGATACCTTCCATGACACATGTCAGAAACAATTTATGACATTAATGAACTGGGGTACACTGATCTGGACATACCAGCTGAAGCTTACTACCATATAGCAGTGATTCCTTTGCCCTCTTCTGTTCAAATGCTATTAGGGTCACACCACAAACCCCAAGTGCCCTTAGTATTTCCTTGTAGTGTCCATATTATTATGTGCTGAATGCTCACTGAAATGAGAACAGCATATATGTCAACTTGCATGATTCAACTCATAATCAACACCTTGCTTAATATCATAACACTTAGGGTACGTCTACACTAGCCCCCTAGTTCGAACTAGGGAGGCTAATGAGGGTGACCGAAATTGCTAATGAAGCGCGGGATTTAAATATCCCGCACTTCATTAGCATGTTCCAGCCGGTCGCCATTTTGGAAATTGACTAGCCCGGAATAACTGCCCGTGTCTACACGCGGCAGAGAAGCGCGATTCTGAGATAAACCCCTTAGTTCGAATTAACAGTTAAACCTCATTCCATGAGGTTAATTCGAACTAAGGGGATTATCTCAGAATCGTGCTTCTCTGCCGTGTGTAGACGCGGGCATTTATTTATTTAGTCAATATTGCTTCATTTGCAATTTCGGTGACCCTCATTAGCCTCCCTAGTTCGAACTAGGGGGCTAGTGTAGACGTACCCTTAGATACATTTACCAAGAAAACAAGGATACATCTATTACCAAAATTTCAGGAGATGGTGAATAATGCTAATACAACCAGTGATCTAAAATATATTTTAGAGAGTTTGCCTCTATTAGATCAAGAACTCTTCCTAAATGGTAGGGGCATTAAATTTGGTGTACAGCTTCCTCTTATCATAACTTAGAGAAATATAAGTGTTTGGTTGTGAATTTTGTAGAGCCCTAGTAATCTGTGTTGATTTTAGACAGAATGAATAAACATTGGTTGTCTGACAGAAAACCTGTTTGTCAACTGTGCCATTTGAACAGATTTTCAGTATATACACATAACTCCTTACATAGTCATTGTACATACATTTCACGACACTATTAGTGATTAATGTTACCTTGGCTCTGCTACAGAGGCAGCAGTGTGGGGTGGCAGCAGTCCCTGTCTGTTGGGGTCCTCGCTCCCCACAGACAGAGGCTGCTGTGGGAGAAGAGGGGGAGGGAGGCTGCCCCGAACCAGGCAGCTTTTGAAGCAGCAGCCTCTGTCCATGAACCTGGGCAGAGGCAGCAAGGTGTGGGGAAGGAAATGCAAGTAGTTGACTAGATTAACCAATAAGCCTAGGTTTATCAGTTAATCATCTAGTCGACTACTCATTCACATCCTTACCTAATACAGCATAATTGAATCTCCAAACATTTTGTAAAGTGGCTACCACAGTAATTTCTCTCTCCTAATATTGTCCACTTTCTACTGGTTCTGCTTTATTCAGCTGAATTGTGACTCTTTGCGGCTCCAAGGACAATAAGCTGTGATTCATTAGATTCTGCATCTATTCTGTCCCTCTGTAGGTCTGACAAAAAACATTATAAATGTGGATGTGGTCCTGTATTGAAGACTTTGCAGGTCAAATAACAGAGGCTTCTCTGTAGCTCATGGCAATTGTTCATGTGAGTATTTGTTTCTTTATTTACCAGCATTCACAAAAGTGATTGATAGTTCATTCTCAGCCCAAACCCATCAGTACTTCCAGGAACTACTGTTATGTTCCTAGCAAGGTCATACACAAGTGGGTGCATTAAATCCTCCACACTAATTCTAATGCTACTAATCAGATACCAAACATTGTGTATCAATATTAACATTCAACTTGGTTTACTAAACAAAGATCATCCCAGAAATGTTTTGACTGTTTTTTCCAACTTTACATCTTGCCAGCATCAAATTGTAAAAAGTAAAAATTTGAGTGGAGGAGGTTCTGTGTTTGTAGCCTTTTAAATTCTTTGGATCAAATTTACTCAGTTTACAAATAAAAGAATGGTTGAAACTGCCAGCCTTTAAAACTCCAGCTGGGAATTTCAAATGAAAGTGTGTTCTTCCTGGATCTTGCAGTATCTCAAATAATTATGTTTCTATAGGCCACAACCTGCTCTCAGTTACACCTGTGATCTTGATTTTTCATTAATGAAAAAACACAAGACAAAATGAAGACAGAAACCAACCCTGTAATTGGAACTTAAACATTCATCCTGCAAGTGATACATGAACCACGGGGGAATCCATCTCCATTCTCAATAGGTGAATGGGTTCTGCAAGGGTAACCAGTAAGTATAATTGGATGCTGTTTACAATTCTAACAGTTAAGTGAAAAAGGTATGATGATGACTGTAACTAACATGTCTTAGAATGCAGCCCTAGCTAAGTAGAAAAATGACAATAAAGGAAGCAGTGTTTTACATGTGCACTATGTTTCCTTTTTTTTTTTTTTTAAAGGACTACAAATGATCATGAGCTGCTGGATTTCAAACTCCAGAAAGGGGTAGAAGTTCAAATGAACTTTTCAATCCTTGCCCAGCTGTAGCTAGGACAGATTTATTTTTTATTTTGGGGGAAAATGAATATGGTTTTAATTTTTAAATAGATACTGTACTATACTGAAATAGTTATAGCAGAAAAGACATAAAATAAAAACACAAAAGCTAAACAGCCAAATACAGAAATATGAAATACAAAGTAGCATACCTTCAAAATACTAAACATGTTGCAGAATCTAAGAAAGTTCTTATTTATATGGTCAAATTATTTATTTTTATATCTGTTTATAGTAACAGAAAAATAACAAATATACAACGCAGATCTATTCAATATATATTGTACAAGTTGTGCTGTTGTCTGCCACCTTAGCTCTGCCCACCACCTCAAAGCACTCTGCTATCTTTGAAGCTGCCTCTGGACTGAGTTTTAGAAGAATCAGTGTTATACAGAAGACAGAGAGAACGGGCAGGAGGAGAGGGGGAGAAATGGCTACAACACATCAGGTACCAAAGGCAGTGCAACGCTGGGACTGTTGCTAAGGTTTAAGGGTAATTTTGAAAGAAGGGTTTTCTTTCAAAATAACCGCGTCTAGACTACATTTCTTTTTTTGAAATAGGGTATTTCGAAATAGCGCCCAGATGCAATTATGCAAATGAAGTGCGGGAAATTCAAATCTGCGTTTCATTTGCAATTTCGTTCCTCTGCATTTGCATTCCTCTCTCGAAAGAGGAATGCAGTGCAGACATACACTAAGAGTGAGACACAAACAAGAGATAAGGATGGGAAACCTGACAATAGCCATCAAAGGATAATGGTGGAAAACCTTGAGATTAACACTTTTTAAGGAGAATGATGGCAGCACGATACTGCAAATCCATAGACTCAAATGGGAACTTACATGTATAAAATAGGGTGCTTTTGCCATTAAACTCTGGGTTTGGTCTTGCAAGACAAGCCTCAGAGGAGACTTGAAATTGTGATAGATAAACCCCAACTCCTCACTTGGTCAATCTTGCCTACCCAGTAGACTGATTTGAACCATGACAGACTGGTAGCTATACAATCCACAGGATGTGTGTGTGTGTATGCTGCTTTTCATGTTGTACTTTCAATAAATGCTGCGTATTACCTTGGTCCCCTAAAAAAGATACCGTGTGCTTCTTTTCACAAGGAGTAACCCTAATTCTGAAATTTCAAAACAACATTGGTGTGGATGCTCAGGTGCTACTAATTTGAACTTATTGGCCTCCAGGAGGCTTCCTGCAGTTCCTAAGAGTGCTTCCTGGGGTTCTGAGTCTGTGGTAGCACATCCACATTAACGGAGCCTGCCTCGGACTAATTGCAATGCTTCCCCATTGTGAGAACACACGAATTCGCATTTGTTAAATTGGGAGTTCTTAAATCGAATTTAGTCATTTTGAAATAGTTTCCTAGTGTAGACATGGCCTGCTTGAATTGGCCTTGTTAGCACTGGCCTTCCACATGGTAATGTAACCCTCCCATCTTTTTATATATGTACATATCCCTTCCAAACCAAAGTTTCCATATCATGAATCTGATGTAGTGGGCTCCCGTCCATGAAAGCTTATACCCAAATAAATTTCTTAGTTTCTAGATGCCATAGGATTCCTTGTTGTTTTTCTATTATCCATGCCTCTTAATTTATTTCACTCTGCCATTAACTTATTTTTAAAATTGTATTAACATGTTTAATTTTGCAAAATGTTTTAGGAAAGAGTTTTTATAAAATGTGAGCACAACATGAAGTTGTGTTATGTGTCTTTGTTGTACACAGCCAGTGTCCTCACCCTACAATTGCTTACCTCCTCTATATCTCTGAAGTTGCTGTTGCTAAAATAAAACATCACAAACTCAATTTGTGTTTGCTGCTGTCCAAGATTATTTGAATAACTCACCTCTATATTGCTGCGGTTGACATCAAAGATATTCAATTTAGGAAAAAAACTAAAGCACAAATGACAGCATCTGATTGCTAATTTATTTTTAGGTGATCCCAGACTTGCATCAAAATGTATTTTTTATCATATCTGTCAGTGTTTATGGAAATATCTTTAGAGAGGTGAGCCATAAGCATTAAGATATGGAAGCATTTCAAACTTGACAGGATGGAGGATCATAGAAGAAACTTGAATGCCACATAACATTTCTGTGGTCCAAAGTATTGGACATTTATGTAAAAGGGTGACTGCTCTCAGGAAGATAAAAAAAGATTACAAAACCAGTGAAGTACTGTTACAAAAAATCTATACAATATACTTGTGAAAGTGCACCTCATTACTGGGTAAGAAGGATAATTCTTCAGTGAAAAAAACACTGCAGTGCGGGTCGTGATGATATATAGATTGCACAGACTGAAGGGAAATTTTATGTGAGATGAATCCTTTGAACAAATCCAAAGTCTGTGCTCTGCTCTCTCTCCCATGAAGGTTTGTTATAAGGAGGTATTGATGCAATTATATGTGTGAAGCTGATTTTTAAATGCTGAATTTTGTACATTATGTGGAACAGATTTTAGTCCTGCCTGGTTTTGATTGCTTGAAGAGAGCAATGCTGTTTTTAACAGAAAGCAGTTTGTTTTGGACTGTTTAATGGTAAGTGCATATTTCTGTTTCGGGAGGAATTAATGAAAGGACCATAGAGGTGCTTTAACAAATAAAATATTTCATACTTTCAAATGTAGAAGAAAATAATGTCTATATCTTATTTTGGAAGGCATAATCCACTGCTTTCTGTATTCAGAACAATATATTAAAATATAATTGTGTGATTGTTCTTAAAACTTAGTTGGGTAAACTTCACTGAAAGCTCAACTTTTCCATCACATTAAAATTTTCTAAAAATGAACAACAAATCAACGGATGATACATTTAGCAAGCAATGAAAAAATCACATGCATTTCAGATGGGTTATTTCAGGAAGTTAGGGCATGTCTATGTAACCCACACGCCTAATGGGTGTGGTTTATTGTCCCATGTAGTGGCACTTAGATCATTTATAGAGAGAGCTAAGAATGAGTGAGCTCTATAGCCTAAGACAAGAGCCAGCTGGCTTTATAGCTTGAGCTTTAGAAACTCCTACACTGAGATCCTAGGTTCAACTCTGGTTATAGCTGGGCAGACTTGAACTTCAGTATGGGTTATATTTATGCTAGTAAATTATTTCAAAATAACTACATTCAACTTATTTCCCAATTTTACAAAATCAAAATAACTTGTCCCCACTATGGGGAAGCCTCAAAATTAGTCCAAGGCAGGCTTCGTTAATGTGGATGCACTACCTCAACTTAGAGCCTCAGGAAGCACTGGGAAGTAATTAGTTCAAATTACTCTGGGGAGTAGTTATTTCAAAATTGCGGCACCGAAGCATCCACCTTAGTATTATTTTGAAATAACTATTTTGAAATTAGCATTATTCTCTGAGGAAAACAGGAGTACATATTTCAAAATAAGCAGCCTATTATTTCAAAATAATGGGCTGGGTAGTGTGGATACTTTGCTTATAAATTCGACCTAAGGGGAGTTATTTCGAAATAACGCCATAGTGTAGACCAGGGTTAAGATATAGATGTTGTGATTGAAACATAGCAATACCATACACATATTTTTTGTTTGTTCACTTCAGTTGATAATAAATTTTGCATGAAACACCACTCCCAAAGGAACACTGATATACCCTTCAGCATATTTTCAAAGTTCTGAAATAACCAAATACAATACCTTTGGAAACCTATCTTTATTGAAGGTAATAAAGCCATGTTTTATTAATTTTGATGAATAAGTAGTCCCAAAATGCCAGCTATATATCCCTTTAAAAAAAATCATGTAGCACAAACTATTAACATCAGTGTGAAAGTGCCCTCCATAAAAAAAGTTTATTTGAGGGGTTTAAGTATTTCTTGAACGGGTTCTCCTGGATTTAGGCCATATGTTAATATGCCTTCCTTTATTCCTGCCCATGCCATCCGCTTGGTGGTGAATCGTGCGGTCCATTCTCCGGTTTTGCTGATAACTATAACTCCTCCCCGTCCATGGACTCTCTTCTCCATATAGTGAAGAGCAGAATCTGCAGCTTCCTCTGGAGTTTTACCTAGTGTCAGGAGCACATCTGATTAGTTATTTATACATGCAATAACAAAAATATAAAGACCATTAGTAGTATATTTTAAACAGGGAAGAGGAACCTTTTTTGGGTCAGAGCCACTGACCAACAGAAAAGTCAGTTGGGGAATCACACACAAATGAGAAGGAGAAAAAGAAAAAAAACCCAATCTCACAGATGTGCTCCTCAACTAAGAAGTGGGAGAAAAAGATACTCTCCTTACTCCCTTCAAGCTCCAGAACAAGCCCCATGGGGGGCGTGTGTGTGAGAGAGGGTCGGGAGGCGGGTAGGCACCAAGGCTCGGGCTTATCCCCAGAGCTTGATTAATTCTTCTGGGGGCTTGGGGCTAGTGGATTTTGAGGGGCTCTGGGGTGGGTCAAAAATAAGGGGTTCACTATGCAGGAAGGGTCTGCTGGGGAGCAGGCTGGGGCTGAGGGTGCGGGGTCTGGGCAAGAGAGAGGGTGTAGGAGTGGGCTGGAGGTGTGAGATCTGGGCAGGAGGGTATAGGGTCTCAGTGAGGGATTATAGGAAGGGGCAAGGGATGGGGTGTCTACCTGACACAGCTCGCAGGGGGCACAGGTGCTCCATGTGGCTTTGTGTGCTGCAGGGAAGTGCTCCCTGTAGGCATCACACCCTGCTGCTGCCACTGGCCATGATTCCCAGCCAATGGAAGCAATGGAAGGGCAGTGCAGAGCTGCTTCCTCCCTCCTGCCTCTGATTGAGCTCGCAAGGCTCGGGGGGCTCCCTCCTTCCCACAGGCGGGAGCTGGAATTCTAACCACAGAGCCTCCACACGGCTGGAGCACTGCTACTGACTTATGCCTCAGCTAGGGAAGTAGATGCAAGCCCTGAGCTTCATGGGCCATAGGTTCACCACTCCTGCTTCAAACTTGGACATTATTTATTTGCTTTCCTTTTACCTTCAAGAATAAAAACACGTTGAATAAGCCGCCTGAAAACATAGTGCAGAGCAAAGAATAATTTCATCAATTGGCTAGAAATAGATTTTGAGGGTGTTCATTTTTCAATTGGTCTGCAACATCTCACATGGAGAAAAATGCTTATCAATCAGATTTCTCCAAAATTCATGTTATGTACATGAAATATGATGTAGCAAAAATAAGTTAGCTCCAACTTCCTTTAGACTTCCTGTTTTTCCTTTCCATTCCAACCCACACCCAATGGTCTGAAACCCTTATTCTGCAGTTGTTTCACACTCCTGCTGAATTCAGTGAGAGCTCAGCATAAGTGAATGCATGTTCAAATAGGCATGTTTGTACATTATTCAGGGCAAAGAGCATTTTTTTTTATCTAAGCTTGGAAAGGCCCAGCATACTGCAACTAGTATTGCAAACATAATAGTGAGTAATTAAGTTCTTGGTGTGTAACATAATTAGGTAGTGTCAGAACAAGTCTGCAGCACCACCATATACAAAGCATGGGGAATTTTAGTGGGCACCCCATTTCGTCTCACTTCCTTTGCTTTTCATCAATATTAAGCCTCTCAGAAAAGCACAAACTCTTCAGAAAGCCTCAACTCTTCTTCTGTTTTACTGAAACAAGGGGCAAAATTGCTAGGACCAGACTCCCCTTGTACATTCATCACACACATATAGATAATACAGTTTACAGGTGTCTAGAGTAAATCAAGGAGATGAGATTGGCATAAAATATCATAAAATAAACCAAATAGCTTCCTTTGAGGAGTGATTTTTTCTCTAATTGCTGCCCAAAAATACTTGACTCTGAATCCAATCCTTATCTGAGCAGATTTTCTGGAGAGGGATAGGAATTGCTTGCTAGATTGCAGTGCTGCCCCTAGCATTTAGAGTCAAGCACTCCCCTACCCCAATTCCTTAGATCTTTGCATATTGAAATTGTGGGCAGAGACGTCAATTGAGAAGCTATTTCTTTCACCCCAATGTATCAGAGATCTCTTTTTGGGATCCCCTTTTTTAGGCAACCTAAATGACTTGCAAAGCTACTGGGAAGATTTTAGCTCCCGGTTAAGAAAATCATAGGCACGTTGAGCCCCACAAACTCAGCGGGTTTTCAGCAGCATGACAATAACATTCTTTGGATGGGCAGCCATCCTCCACCTTCCAGAAGACACATGTTGAGGGCTGGAGGGTAGTGACCTTTTCATTGCAGTCCACTCAAAGATTCAAGACAGGATGAGCAAACATGGGGAGGTCTGATCCTGAGAGATGGGCTTAGTAGAGAACCAGCCAATTTAAACAGAGCACTACTGAGCGGGAGTTGGGGGATAGTTAATATATTGAGTAATATGCTCCTCACTAGAAGACATTAAAAGGAAGAGACAGCATGGAGGACTTTATGGGGTGGACTTTTGGAGTCTCCACAGAAGATAGGAGAAATATATCTAGTATAGTATATGTTTCTAACCAGTTAGAAAACTAGAACATTGAATGATGCAACTGATGAGGGAAATCAGGCCTTTTAGAACTTTAATTTTGTTCTCTCACTATAACATTCATCTGCTGTATGTGAGTTTTAATTCAGACCTCTCTTAGCATCTTTTTAAAAAAATAAAACCTGTTCAATTTGCATTACAGTATGTCAATGGTGAGAAAATAATTACTTCAACTCTTACCCTACCACGCTGAAGGCATTCACAGTGGCATGTCTCATAATGTTAACTTAAAGCTCATCTCTATAATGATTGCCAGAGGACAGGGATCCCTCATTCTGGATTCTTATTAGAGCCTTCATTCATACCAAGTGCTTTATTTACAGCATGCTTTATAAATATTCTCTGCAGCGTAAGGCTTTCCCCCTAACTATTTACCAACTACCAAAGCACAGGATAGAAGGTGGGTAAACCATACTGCTCTCTGCAATCTTCCACTCCTCTAGTCATCTCTCCCCTCACTCCTGCGTCTCTTTTAACACTGTTTCCTGATGACAAACTGAGTAACCTAGATAATTAGTTAGTCACTGAGTGTCTAAACTATCACCTCATCAATTTACCACAGGTGGGGACACTGCCACAGCACACACAGTGGTGAGTCAGCTTTAGGGTACTTATGTAACTGTCACCAGATAAATTAGAACCTGGGACCTCTGGAGCTCAATATAGGAGCTTCTACCCTCTGAGCTAAAAGCCCACTAGCTCCCAGTCTATGCTGTAGAAGTCTCTTAAGCTTAACTGTTACTGTGGTCTAAGTACCACTTGCATTGCTCAGTAACCACGCTAAGGCTATGTCTACACTGGTGGGTTCTTGCGCAAGAATATCTTGCGCAAGTATACTTGCGCAAGATCGGTTGCGCAAGCAAACGTCCACACTGACGTATCATAAGAACCGCATCATAAGAACGCTGAGCTCTTGTGCAAGAAGCGTCCACACTGGCAGGAAGCCCTTGCACAAGAACGTGTCTCCGGAAGAAATTCGGCCATGTCAAGAGGTCACCAGCAGCGTCTGTGGGCATGTGCCGGACCCCCACTGGGAAACGTACTTAAAGGGACTCCTGGACAGCTGTTTCCCTGTGGCTGCGTGCTCAGGCACCCTTTTCAAGGGAGCGAGAGCCACAACAGCGCCTGTCCCTCTGTTCCTGGCAAGTGCCCCTGGGCACCCTCGCTGCCACCTTCACACCCATGGAGCCGGAGGAGGACCCCAGCCAGCAACATCCCCTCATGGCCATTATAGAAGCTGTGGAGCTCCTCCACCAGGGAGCCACATTGCTCCAGCATTGGGCAGCACATGCAGGACCTCGCCACGGCTGCAGCTGGGCTCGGGCACCCGCACCCCACCACTGACAGATGCCTCTGGAGCTACAACGCCAGTGGGGACTGGTGGGAGTGCCTGGTGCTGGGACAACGAGGCGACCAGCACTGGGTGCAGAACTTCTGGATGCACAGGGGGACATTCCATGAGCTCTGCACCTGGCTCACCCCTGCGCTCCGGAGGCAGGACACCTGCCTGCGCCCCGCCATCCCCGTGGAGAAAAGGGTCACGATTGCTGTATGGAAACTGGCTACCCCGGACAGCTACTGCTCCATGGGGAACCAGTTTGGGGTGGGCAGGTCCACCGTCGGCGCGGTCATCGGGCAGGTAACCGGGCTCGTCCCGGGCTCGTCCTGGGGGAGGGAAGGGGCCAGACCGGGCGGGGGGAGGCTGTAGGGGCAGGGGGAAGCCCCGCACCCAGGGGGTCATGCTGTCTCTCCTGCACACAGCCCCGCTGGTGGAGGGGGGGAAATCCCGGGGGGCAGAGGGCCCTGGCCTGAGTGGGGGGAGGGGACAACAAAGGGAGGGTGAGCACACCCCAGGGGCCCATGTACACACTGTGTCTCATTCCATGCGTCCCCTGTGCTCCCATGTGCCCCTCTGAAGGTCGTCCACACCATCAATGACGTGCTGCTCCAGAGGGTGATCCGCCCCCGTGACGTGGACACCACCATTGCCAGCTTCGCCAGCTTGGGGTTCCCGAACTGTGGGGAAGCTGTAGACGGGACCCACATCCCCATCCGGGCGCCAGAGCACCGAGCGGCCCGGTTCATAAACCGGAAGGGCTACTGCTCAGTGGTGCTCCAGGCGCTAGTGGACCACCAGGGCTGGTTCCAGGACATTTATGTGGGGTGGTCCGGCCGGGCCTACGACGCTCACATCTTCAGGCACTCAGGCCTGTGCCACAGGCTGGAGACGGGCATCTACTTCCCCCAGCGGGAATTCACCATTGGGGATGTCAGGATGCCGATCTGCATCTTGAGGGATGCGGCCTACCCCCTGATGGCCTGGCTCATGCGGCCATACACCGGCCAGCTGGACCACAGCCAGGCCACCTTCAGCGTCCACCTGGACCGGGCCCACAACCCTGTGGAGTGCGCCTTTGGGCGTCTGAAGGCACGGTTCAGGTGCCTCCTGACCCGCCTGGACATGGGGGTGCAGCACATCCCGGAGGTCATCTCGGCATGCTGCATGCTGCATAATGTTATTGAGGGGAAGGGGGAGGCCTTCCTCCCGGGGTGGATGGCAGGTGAGGGCCAGGCCTACCAGCAGCCCCAAACGGCTGCCACCTGGCAGACCAACCGCCAAGGGGTGTGGGTCCGGGAAGCCCGCCGGGTGATGCTGGACCAGGCCCCACAATAGGCCACCCCTATACCTCTGGCCGCAGAGATGTCCCCATGCCCCCACTTCCCACCCCTTCCCGCCACCCTTCCCTCACCTCCCAATAAATGAAATGCACTTGCTTGATATAAGGCACTTTTATTTACATGGGGAAGGGGGTGCACTGTGGGGAGGGGGAAGGAAGGGGCCCTAAACTGGAGGGAGGGGGGAGGAGGGGGCCCTGAACTGGGAGGGCCTCATGAGTGTGAAGGGAGGCCTCTCCCACCCCCACGGGTGCAGAGGCGCCTCTGCCCCTCATGCTGGGTCGGGGCAGGCTGCACCAGGAGGTGCCGAGGGTGGGGGACCTCAGGAGGGGGCATGGGCAAGGCAGGGGGAGAAGCGGGGGGAGAGCTGGGGGTGCCAGAGGGGGTCCTGGCAGCATTGGGCTGTTGCACAGGGCCCATTCAGTCTGCAATCGTGCCCAGGAGAGTGCATACACGGTCACAGCGCTCCAGGTACTGGCCCCACACCTGCTCCCGCCACTCCGCATCTGCACAGATCTTCTGGGTAAGAGCATGCTCCACGCGCTCAATCGCGCAGACGTGGCGGCAGAGCAGGTGGTGGTGGTCCCGGGAGTGCTGCGATGGGCCCTGGATCCTTGGCGCCGGCAGAATGGGGCTGGAAGGTCCCTCACTGGCAGGGGGTCCCTGCAGGAGAAGCAGAGGAGAGCAACATGGTCAGTGAGCCCTGCCCCATGGTGTTTCGGTGCCCCGTGCCCTCCTCCCAGCACGTCACGATGCCCAGGGACAGGTGTGGCTGGTGAGGGGGAATTCCCCTGGGGCAGCAGGAGGGGGAAGTCCCAAGGTGGCCCGGGGGGCCGCATGTGCTTGGGGGGCCTGTTGTGCCTTCCCCAGGGGAAGCTACAGTGTCCCAGAGGTGGCCATGGATGTGTGCTGTGTGCAGCACCCTTTAGGCTGTGTGGGGTCAGGCCTGCAACCTTGGGGCTGGCCTACTCCTGGCCAGACCACCCGCCGCCCCCCTCCGGTCTGGTCGAGCAGAATCCCTGGGGTCCCAGGCGTGTGCTGGGGCTAGCTGCCGCTTCTGTGTGCCACTTGGTCTGGCTGCACGTAGGGTTGCCACATGGTTTCAACAAAAATACCAGACACACTTGACATTACATGACAGTCTACATTACATCTTAGTTCGAAAATACCGGACATTTATATTTTCTCATTTATATCCTCTCAATTTGTTTCCCGAACAGAAAGCTCAAAGACTGGACTGTCTGGTTCAAAACTGGACACCTGGTAACCCTAGCTGCACGAGGTTGCACGTGCTGCATGCCTCTGCACAGCATGTGACCTGGCTGTGCCATGTGCCGCTACCTCTCCCCCGCCCTGTGGCCCTCCCCCTGCCGTCTCCAGCACACTTGCAAATGGTAGCCACTGCACTCACTAGACAATCCCTCACCAGCTTCTGAAGATGCCCGGGACATGTCCTGACTGCTGCTGGGCCGGGATGGTGGGGTCTGGCTGCTGTCCTCTGCCACCTCCTCCTCATCCATGGACCGGTCTCCCGCCTCCTCCTCCTCCGGTTCCCTGGGTCGGACCACTGGGGTGGTCACTTCTGTGTCCACTTGGGCCAGCAGGGGACTGGCCCCTTTGTCCCCCAAGATGCATTGCAGGCGGTGGTAATGGGGACAGGCAGTGGCTCCTCCGCCCCCACGTTCACTGGCCTGCACATAGGTGAGGCGCAGGTCCTTCATCTTGGCCTGGACCTGTTCCAGGGTCCGGGCCGGGTGTCCCTGTGCAGCCAGCGGCCAGAGCCTGGGCCATCTGGGAGAAGACGTGGGCATTCCTCCTCCTGGACTTGGGGTCCCAGAGGGCCTCCTCCTTTCCCCAGAGGTCCAGGAGGGCAGTCACCTCAGCGGTGCTCCAGCATGGAGCCTGCCACTTGGTGCCCTTGTGGGCCTGCTGGGCGCTCTGGGGTGGCTCCTCGGTGGGGTCTGAGGGACCTGGCTGGGGCTGGGCAGCTACCATTGCTCCCCCTGGCTGCTACCCGGGCTGCACGTGGCAAACGGCTGTGCTGTGTGCCTGTGCCTGTGCCTTTAAGGGGGGGGGCAACTAGGGGGAACCAATGAGTGGTGATTGACTGTACAGAGTGTCGGAGAGGCCACCTCTGTTTTTGACTGGAGGCCAATTCTTGCGCAAGTATGCATTTGCCGAATGTCCACACTGCCCTCTTGCACAAGAGCGCTTACACCTGAGAGAAAACAGCATAGGCTCTTGCACAAGGAGCCGTCTCTTACCACGCCGTACTATACATTTACTTGCGCAAGAGCGGGTGGGCAGTGTAGACGCTCTGCAGATTCTTGCGCAAGAACTGTCGTTCTTGCGCAAGAAGCCGGGAGTGTAGACATAGCCTAAGTGTGTGGGTTACATACTCCCCCTAGGTTACATACTTCCTCAGGACATGAGGAAGCGTGTCCTGAGCTTCAGAGACCCAGTTGAGATCCTGGACAAGCCCCCACTTGTAACTACCACCAGGCAAATTTGAACCTGGGCCCTCTGAAGCAGAGTATAGGAGTCTCTACCCTCTGAGTTAAAAGCCAGCTGGCTCCCATCCTATGCCGTAGCGGTCTCTTGATCTTAACTGTTGCTGTGGTCTAGGTACCACTTGCATTGCTCAGTAACCATGCTAAGTGTGTGGGTTACACTTACACTGTGTCACAATGACCCCTCTCCCTCTATTCAGCATTTCTGTGTCTGTTATGTAGAGCACTGATGTAAATAAACCATTTCCCTGTGGGGATTAAAAGGTTTCAATCACTCCGTCTGGAATGTTTAAAAGAAGACTGGAAACTGCATATATACAGGTTTCTTCACTCTCCTGCCTCCTGACAAAATACAGTGTCTGGAGTCTGATGCATTTCTAGCACAGAATTATTTATTGTAATTTTAATCATATTGACACAGGTCATTATTAACCACTAGCAAAGTGTTGAAAAAAGAACCAAGATCAAATGGGGAGGGGGAGTCCTAGTAGAGTTACAATTTTATACAAGAGATCCAGAAAACTCTACAAGAACCAGTTCATGGAATTTCCATCCAATCTCCCTCTCAAGAACTAAGGAGCAGGGAGTGCAATCTATTTATCATGCATCTTTGGTGTCAACAAGGAAAATAATTGCCTATCTTCTGGATGATATTGCCTCTGAGCTGATGCTGTGGCTCTCAGTTTCTTGGCACAATAACCCCATATTTGGCTGAGTCTATGCCTCTATGAAATCCACCGCAGCAATAGATTTCTTAGTTAAAACAAATGGAACGTTCTTTAAAAATAGTCAGTACACTGTAGCACTCAGTCTGGAAATTTAAATGCCATGGTAGAGTAAAGATGTACTTGCCCCTAGCTGCTACTACATGGCTATGTTACCTCAAAAACCAAAATGCTCAATTTGATTGCCAGGAATAAATCTGTGAATCACGAGTGTAAATCCACTGCAGTTCTCCAAAGAGTATTCTTGAATTTGTAGCAAGGAATATTTTACTATACATTCTCAATCTTCTGCTTGATTTATGCCATTCTTCTGAGCTGAAGAACAGATTACCAGTCTCCTGGCATACTCATCTCTTAGAAGGCAGCATCCCGCACATATAAATGCTGGTAAGCCAGCTGTCAGTTCTTACAATATGCAGATCTGATGCAATTTGAAATTCATAAAATCATTAATTGAAGATCAGGTGCACCCTAGATGGCACAAAACTACCTGGGTATGTTCTTTCCTGCTCTGCGTTCCTGGTACCTTATCTCAAGGTCCCCAAGTCAACTGTTCAGCTAAATCATATTCCATTTGAATAGATGGCATACAACGATGCAGAAAATATTAAATGAAAAATATAAACATTGAACATTTAATCTGAAATTTTAAAGGTTAAAATCAATCTCTAAAACCAAATGGGACTTTGTTTTAAATAAATAATTGATTTGCCTTTCCAGTGGAACCAATGACCACCTTATGTTGCTGATGAGTTTAAAGACAATTGATGCAAAGACAACTGTCTAAAGATAACAGAATCCAAACTCTTATATGCATGTTTATGTTATGATGCTTTTAACAGTTAATTTCCATGTTCCTATTTGAACCAGAATCTTGAGATTTAGTTTTCTCCTTCCCTCATGAATATATATTTGAAACTTGATCCGATTTTGCCAGTGATTACCCAAGGTTATTCATTATTGTTAAAGGGTTTCTAGCTTTCATGTGCCTCTGCAAGGGGACTGGTCTCTGTCTACTTGTCCTGTTGGGAGAGGCCCTAAGTTTGGAGATAAGAAGATCGTCTGAGGTCACCACCACTTCTGTTTATCAGAAGGTAGCCAACAAAATTTCCATAAAGGTATTTATCAGATTTACACTAGCGTAGCAGAGGGCAGAATTTGGCTCAGAGCTCTTCATTTGCATGGCTTCATAGGAGTCAAGCTATCAAGTTTTCCCTAGCTAGCCTCAGTCATGACAGAAAAGGGTACAAAAAGTAATGTGTGCTTTGGGTGTATAAAATGTATATACTTACAGAAAACTGATTTATATTTAACTTATTTTTCAGCTATATTTCATGAACTATCTTCTGCCTCCACAATAACAAATGCAGGCACCTTAGTCTCTGTTTGTGCACATGTCTTGTTCACGTATGTAAGTTAAAATAATCAAATTTGAAGCACTAAGGATTACCCTATTGTCTATGGATGAGGAATCCTTCTTTGAGCTTATCCTTGGGTACCAAAACATTATGGGTAAGAATAAAGCTAAGCCTTGGTTTACACTTACCTCCATATAACTATGTCCCTGAGCGACATAGTAATATTGACCTAACACCTGGTATAGATGGTGCTATGTTGATGGGAGGGCTTTACCCATCAATATAGCTTAGGGAGACAGAATACCTATGACAATGAGAGAATCATTCCCATCAGTGTAAGCAGAGTCTTTGATAAATGCTACTGTGGCACAGGTGCACTGGCATGCCCTGAGTAGGGTTGAACCTAAAGGTTCAATCTAGCAGGTGATATTTTGGAGGCCAGATTTTTTCCACTCTTACTCAGATTGAGTAATATCTTACTCTGCAAGAAGCCCTATTGAAATCAATGGCAGAATATGGCCCTTTATTTTGAGGGCATTTTATATTTAGATTTTATTGTAAATTAGACAGATTATATCAGTTGTTTATAAAATGCATTCTTTTGTCTCCCTAGTAAACTTCATATGCAACAGTTGATGCTATTTTAAATAGTTTTACTTAAATGAAACACTTAATTTAGAGAAGTTGCTTTAGGCATAAGGAATTAAAATTGTCACTTTTATTTCCTTTAAGACAGATCTTCAAGGAAAAACATCAATTTTACAAGGCTGAAAGGATCACTAATTGTCAGATTGTATTAACTATACTTTTTTAAATTCACAACAGTCTTTGTTAAAAAAAAATTCTCAGAGGGGTTATAACAAAAACCACAGGATTGTAATTGTCTGGAAATTGCAAAACTCACATCTCTAAGCTTGTCTCTTAATAAAGCAATTGAAGAGAAAACCTTCCCAAGGTTTATTTTTATAGGTATTTCTTTGGGAGTATCAAGCAGAACTAGTCTTCAGAATTGGACTAATTTTGGAAGCAGTTCAGCTGTAGCAACTCTGCTGCACATATACTACTTAGTCATGTTTCTCCCCCTCTGGAAGCAAATTGCACTAAAAAAAGAAAATAATTTCAATTAAAACTGAGAATAATAAAGCTGTATAACAAATCTCCTCAAAGAAAAATAGGTAAGACTGAGAGACAATTATTATTTTTACCTGTAGTTTTCTCTCTTATTGCTTGGGACCCATGTATCTGGTCAGGCACTGTTAGGAATTAGTCAGTAACAAATAATATCCTCTAACTTCCTGAGCACAAGGCAAGAAAATATAAATATATAAACAATTGCTCAGAAGTAAGGATCTAGAAAAGACTCACAAAGGTCCTGATTCCTCAATGAATTCCAGTTGGGCACAAAATTCTGTCTGCTCAGTGCTCTTTGTAGAACTGGGACATAATATAAAGAACAGTGGTACAGACTTGCTTTCAAAACAAAGCTAGGATCTAGATTTTCAATGGCTTTGCATTCAGGGAACAACATAGAGCAATTGAAGTGTACTGGTAAGTCTGGATCCAAATGCTTAAATATCTTCTCTTCAAAAATGGAATAAGAATCTGCGTAGATTATGAGTGGTCCTGGATTAAGTGAAGAAACGTGGACTCGGTTAGTAGGACTATGGGAAAATATAGTCCTTTGACCTGTTGAACTCAGAGGTTAATCTAGGGATGTTCTGATGGGCTCTTTTAAACAGCAGAGTTTGGATACACACATGTGCTCTCCTGAGTTCCTTAGTAATAGAGATGTAGCCGTGTTAGTCTAGTCTAGCTGAAACAAAAAACAGGACTATGTAGCACTTTAAAGACTAACAAGATGGTTTATTAGGTGATGAGCTTTCGTGGGCCAGACCCACTTCCTCAGATCAAATTGTGGCAGAAAATAGGCATGACCATATATACCAAAGGGATACAATAAAAAAAAAATGAACACACATAAAAAAGGACAAATCAAATTTCAGAACAGAGGGGGGATAATGGGGGGGAGGTAAATGTCTGTGAGCTAATGATATTAGAGGTGATAATTGGGGAAGCTATCTTTGTAATGGGTAATATAATTAGAGTCTTTGTTGAGACCCCGGCGTAAAGTGTCAAATTTAAGCATGAATGACAGTTCAGAGGTTTCTCTTTCAAGCCTGGTGTGAAAATATCTTTGAAGCAGAATGCAGGTAATCAAGTCATTGAGACAATGCCCTTTCTGGTTGAAATGGCAAGAAACTGTTTTTTTTTTGTGATACTCTCTGATATCCATTTTGTGTGCATTGATTCTTTGGTGAAGTGTCTGAGACATTTGTCCAATGTACATAGCAGATGGACACTGTCGGCACATGATGATATAGATTATATTTCTGGATGAGCAAAAATATGTGTTCTTGATCTTATAACTGAATTGGTTAGGTCTAATAATGGTGTCAGAAGAGTAAATATGTGAGCAAAGTTGGCAACGGGGTTTGTTGCAAGGAAAAGTCCCAGGGTTGGTATTAGTGTGGTATGTCCTGTGGTTGTTGGTAAGAATCATCCTGAGGTTAGGTGGTTGTCTGTAGGAGACTATGGGTCTGTCTCCCAGAGCCTCTTGGAGTGTAGTATCCTGTTCTAATACAGGTTGTAGTTTATTGATAATATGTTGGACGGGTTTAAGTTGGGGGCTATAGGTGATGACAAGTGGTGTTCTATTGTTGGTTTTCTTGGGTCTGTCTTGAAGTTGATGGTTTCTGGGTATTCGTCTGGCTCTTTCAATTTGTGTTTTTATTTCTCCAGGTGGGTAACTGAGGTTTATAAATGCTTGGTAGAGATCCTGAAGTTTCTGGTCTCTGTCAGTGGGATTAGAGCAGATGCGGTTGTATCGAAGGGCTTGGCTATAGATGATGGATCGTATGGTGTGTTCTGGATGGGAGCTGGAGGCATGAAGGTAACTGTATGAGTCAGTGGGTTTTCTGTAGAGAGTGGTGTCTAATTTACCATTGGTGATTTGTACTGTGGTATCCAGGAAATGGATCTCTCTTGTAGAATGGTCCAGGCTGAGATTGATGGTGGGGTGTAGGTTGTTAAAATCTCTGTGGAATGTCTCCAGTGTTTCTTGGCCGTGGGTCCAGATCATAAAGATGTCATCGATGTAGCGTAAGTATAGAAGGGCTAAAAGGGGACGGGATCTGAGGAAACGTTGTTCTAAGTCAGCCATAAAGATGTTAGCGTACTGTGGGGCCATGCGGGTACCCATGGCTGTGCCACTGATCTGGAGGTATAAGTTGTCCTCAAAATGGAAATTATTGTGGGTGAGAACAAAGTTACATAGGTCTGCTGCCAGGTTGGCAGTGGTGTCCTCTGGGATAGTGTTTCTAATTGCTTGTAATCCGTCTTCATGTGGGATGTTGGTGTATAGAGCTTCTACATCCATGGTAGCAAGGATGGTGTTATCAGGGAGGTTATCGATGTTTTGTAGTTTTCTCAGGAAGTCAGTAGTATCTCGGAGATAGCTGGGAGTGTTGGTTGCGTAGGGTTTGAGAAGAGAGTCTACATAGCTGGATAATCCAGTAGTGAGCGTGCCGATACCTGAGATGATGGGACGTCCGGGGTGTCCCGGTTTATGGATTTTGGGAAGCAGATAGAACAATCCTGGTCGGGTTTCAGGAGGTGTTTCTGTGCAGATTTGGTCCCGAGTAGATGTAGGGAGGTCTTTAAGGAGACAGTGTAGTTTCTTTTGTTATTCTGAGGTGTGATCAGAGGAGAGAGGTTTGTAAAATGCGGTGTTGGAGAGTTTTTCTTCCGCAAGAAAAACCCTCTTGCGCAAAGTCGTTATGCTGATTATTTTCAGGCATAACGGCTTTGTGCAAGAGGGTTTTTCTTGCGCAAGACGGGGCAGTGTAGACAGCTCCGTCTTGCGCAAGAGCCTCTTCCGCAAAAATGGCGGCTCATTAGTTATGCAAATGAGACTCGGCGATATTCCACGCTGAGCCTCATTTGCATAGCTCTGGTGCAAGATCGCGCCAGTCTAGACATATCCTCAGAGACAAACTGATACTGATGTACATATTTAAGGTTACCTAACACTTTTCATTATAAACTCCAGTAGGATGGCATATGCTGCACCCAACCTTATGCTGTGTAATGCAGACAGGGGAGGGGGATCATGAGCTCTTTTCTTTCTTGTCCTCCTCTAGGGCTATGTCTAAACTACACCCCTCTGTTGGCAGAGGGATGTAAATTAGACGTATCGAAAGTGCAAATGAAGCCGGGATTTAAATATCCCATGCTTCATTTGCATAATGGAGGCCACCGCTTTTTTCAAAATGGGGCTTTTTGAAAAAAACCCCGGCAGTTTAGATTGGGCATTTTCAACAGAAATGCCCTGTTTTGAAAGATCCTGTAGTCCTCAAAAAATGAGGAATACAGGCTCTTTCAAAACGGGGCATTTCTGTCGAAAATGCCCTGTCTAAACTGCCGGGTTTTTTCGAAAAGTCTCGTTTCGAAAAAAAAGTGGTAGCCGCCATTATGCAAATGGAGCACGGGATATTTAAATCCCGGCTTCATTTGCCCTTTCTATATGTCTAATTTACATCCCTCTGCCGACAGAGAGGTGTAGTGTAGATGTAGCCTAGGGGGTTATTCTTTAAAGGAAACAAGGTCTGAATAGACCATTCCAGAAGGACTGCCATTGCAGAGGCCAAACAACATTCGCCTCTGTGTGAACCCACAAAAAGACAGGTAACAATTCAGTTCTTACTGAGTAACAGAGACAGAACTGGAACCTGGAAAAATGGACCCCTAATGTATGGCTCCCACAACTACATACACAGGGTAGGCCTACACTGGAGCTGGATTAACTGTTAGAGTACAACCTTCCCCCCTCCCTTAGTACATAATCAAGATGCTAGCACAAGCCACCACTTATACCGTTACTTTTAGTCTGTTAGCTTGAGCAGAGCTAACGTATTTCTGACTACTTGAGCTGGAAAGCATGGCTCAGCTGCAGCATATATATATATATACATACATACATATATATATACTAATTCAGATCTGTGAATTAACCCCATGGAAGTCAAGAAGATTACATCCATGTTAGACTGGTGTAAATAAGATCAGAGTTGGACACCCTGGTTTTGTATTATTTCATAAAATACCCTCTTCATTCTAGCCTTCAAACAGTAATATTCAGCAGGGATTGTTAGAGAGAAGAAACAGGCAATTCAAGAGCAGATGGGGTAAGAGGACCACTTTATTGCCAACACATGTTTACCCCAGACCTCCCAACACAATGTTTTGAGTGGCAATACTTTGGCACCAGATACACTCCTTTATTTATTTCAGTATGTTAATTCACATGTCTATCACTACTGCCCCTAAATCCTTATTTAGTAATGCTAACTCCTATACAATGAATATTAACAGGCAGGTGATCAATATCTTATACCTGGCCCTGTTTACTGTTTACAGGATTTTCAGTTAGATCAGCACTTTTCTATACTACATATTTTCCAAGTCAGCAGGTTAAAAAAAATGCAAAGGACCTGATTCTGAAAATATTTTTACAGAGCAAGTGAGAAGGAAAAACAAAGAAGATAGTACAACTATCTTTCTAGGCTGCACGGATAAAGGGAAAGAGCATATGTATACATCAGAATGGACAATAGCTGCTCTGGCCAGACCTCTGGCCAGACCCCTGCCCATTATTGCCTTCCTGGACCCCTATTAATTCTTACATTTCCCAACAGAGATTTCATTGAGTATTTAGTAATATTAATATAAACACCCATCACTAACTTCCTTCTTGTGACCCTAATTGCTCACTTAAGGCTTACAGCTCAGGATAAAATTTTCAGAAGTGCCTAAGTCATTTTGAAGTCTAGATCCCATTTTCAAAAGTGACTTAGGTATGAGGAAGGCCACCTTTTAGAAAGCATATAGATGCCTGAGATGCTCTGTGATTGAATATGATCATTTATATAATTGATTTTACCACTGCAATAAAATCTTGTACAATGTATGTCATGTAAGGTGTCAATGGAAAGGTTATGTTTTACCAAATATGCCTATCCTGGTTAAATCTACATACAATCTTTTAAACTGAAATTATGAATATTGGCTATTTACTTGCATTTTACATATGTGTTGTGTTCCTGGGTAACACTCCACCCTAGGCAGAATGTATATTAGGAACAAATAGTTCCTAATATAACAACAGTTTTAATGGTTCATTAAGTATAACCAACTAACAATGGGTGATTAAATAAATTCATCCTGCCCGGCAAGCTTTTCCTGTGGATGCTTGAGAAAGAATACAGGCAATGGACGCCTCTATAAATCATCAAAGCATATAAGAGCTTATATGGTACTGGACTCCATCTTGGGCCAGTAATTTTCCATGCTCTTTGTCTGTGAGCTTTGTTTCACGTAGTAAAATTCCATGAAAATGGCCAATGATTTAAAAAAGGACCTGAGACATCTCCTTTATTGTCTTCATTTCTCTGAATTTCTAACAAGGAAGAGAACCCAAGGGTGGAATGCCTAAGGAGATTGCATTTTTTACTTCTTGTTAACCAGTATGGTGATATAGAAGTTCACTTTTGTTCCTGACTTGGAATAATGTAATGCTAGAATAACCACCAGTTTGGGGTGAGCCTCCCCTCATTTCTCAGTGGTTTGTCCTGGATTTGGCATCCTCTGCTGTGATCCACTGAGGAACAGTACTGGTGCCTAAAGAATTGAATAGGTGCCTAGTGGGATTTTCAAAATATGCTAGGCAGGTGCTTTGGAGGCAGCAAATTGGCATTAGCTGAGCTATCCTGCTCAGGGTGCAAATCCCACTAGGTGCCTAAATACCTTGTAACATCTGGCCCTTGGAAGTCTAAGTATCATTAAAAGTCAATAGGCCTTAGGCAGCATCTTTAGAGCATTTCCCCTTGATCTAACTCTCAATGTTAAAAAATATTTTTTCAATTTGATCAAAAATAACAATTACACAGACTTTGTATGGAGTGGCTAAGGAAAACAACAGGACAAAACACTGTATTGATTTCTTACAAACAGAAATGAATTCATAGATTTTTTCTTATGTAATTGTAGGTATCACTAGGCAAAAAACAAACAAACAAACAAACAAACAAAAACCAAATACATATGAATAGATTTTCAAAGGCTTCATAGTCTGTCACAATAAAAATCAGATTTCAAGACTGGAAAATAACATTTTCAAAAATTATTTAGATCTTTCCCTAGAGAGTCCAGACAGTGATATTAAAAAGAGCCTCTTCTTTTAATTGAACTTCATTCCAGTGTTGCAAGGTTTACGTGGATGCCGCTCATGTAAAAGGTTCTGCCTCGGCTCCAACTGTAAAATCAAAGTCCTACTACACATAGCAGGTACCTCTATGGCAATCCTTGTATTCTTGTGTCAACAAAGTAATGCTCAAATCCTCTTACTATAAACAGAAATATACAAAGAACTAGATCCATAAAGGGATTTAGGTGCTTAATTGCAACTTTAGGTAAGAAAATCAAAATTTTAGATCCTCGAAGCCCCCATTCAGCTACTGCTTAACCCCACTGGGGGCTAAATTCCCACTTGTAAAGTCCTTTGCACCAATTCTTCTACAGGGGGAGGGGCATGCTTTGATTCTCAAGAACCTAGAACACATCTAAACCCTGGTGGGAGACTCAAATTATCTTACCCATGGTGCTCACTTTTCATAGCAGGCTCACCAACTAAAGCTTTATACAAAATGGGGAAGGGGTGGCTCTCTTACATGCAGTTACCCGATGACTAGCGCACTGATGTAGAATGTGAGAGAGCTGGGTTCAAGTCCTGACTTCATCTGATGTAAACAGGGGCTTGAACCCAGATCTCCCATATAGGTCTGCCTAAATATTAGGGAATGGAATATTCTAGCACTTACCTTTTCTGGTGAAGCTCTCCACTATTTGTACAGAATATCTAAATAGTCACTGCAAGAGAGAGAGTGATATTGACTCTTGGCCATTGTTTAAAGCCTTCACCAAAGAAAGACAGGATTCAGGCCCTGCTCCACCTGGTATTCTCATGCCAGACCTAACCTAGTGACTATTTTCATAGTTCATACAAAATTAGGATGATCAAGTGTCTTGTTTCTAAAAGGATAGTCCTATATTTAAGTCCTTCAGCAGACATCCTGACTTTTTCATAAAAATGGGCAAATTGTCCCATATTTTCTGTTTCTCCCACATCAGTACTTTCAGTCCTTCCCCCACTCCAGATCCATAGCTCTTCCATATCCTCCTCCCTCCTGCTTTCATCACTATGAGGAGAACCAGCCCTTGGTCAGAGCACTGAGCTCATGAACAGCCTGGCCAGCAGGCTACTACCTTCCCACATGGGCTCTGTCTGGGCTGATGCCCTAGGAAAGCTCAAGACCTCCCACTTGGAGTGCTTGCCAGAAGGAGCTGAGTTATGTGCACACCAAAGTTCTGCACGATGCTAGAGTGGGGTAGCCTCACCGCCTTTCAGCTAAACTCTGGTGGGGTGTGTGCATGTGTGTGTGTTTGTATTAATACACAACCTGTTCACATCCTGAACTTGCAGGCTCCATAGCAGAGCAACATAACCTAGTGAAGCAGGCATTCTCATAGGAAGTTGGAGACCCAGCATGAAGCACTTGCTTGATATCAAGCAAAAGGGCAAGGGGAAATTGAAGTCAGGTCCTCCACTTCCTGGGTGAGTAGTTTTACCATTGTACTAAACCAAATAGGGGAGGCAGCGGTGTGTCTGTCAGTATTGTTTTATGCAGGACCCTATCTGGCATGCTGCTTCTGAAATGTGGCTGTGGGTATGCTTGCTGGCAAATTTTTAGGCATCTTGGGGACTTTAACAGTAGAAATATAAGCACCTTGGGACTTTTGGTGCCTATCTAAGCAGGAGTTTTGAGGATCCAACTTATTTATTTCACATTTTGTAAATGTGACTAGCATATAAAATAATCCTCCCAACAACAGAGAAGAATTATATTAATGCAAGAGTCTTATAAGCACCATGTTAGTGCTTATCTACATGACTTTGTCATAAGCACATATAATTCCTTTGATTTTGAAAATTAAAAATCTTTGGAACTGTTAATAACTGCTAACTTGCTGTAGAGGCCATTTGTACTGTATCTTTTAAAAATCCCAGGAAATTTGACAGGTGAGATTAGATGAGGGTGAAAAGGGCTACTGTAATAAGAATAGGCAGGCTGACAACAAGCACAAGTAGCCTTTCTTTTTCACTACAGATAAAAATATATTTTATTTCTGATCCAAAGAGAACTTTCTTATCTCCTGTTTTTCTATCATAACCTGTTATGATGTGCCTAAAGTATGATATGTCTTTTGACAGTAGACAAAATATTGCTTTCCTTTGCATGCTGCAAAGACATTAAATGCCATCTTTACCAGAATTCCCTCAAGAAGAGCCTCCAGATACGTCTACACTAGCTCGTTAGTTCGAGCTAGGTAGGGTAATGAGGGCAACCGGAGTTGCAAATGAAGCCCGGGATTGAAATATCCCGGGCTTCATTTGCATCTTCCCGGGCGCCGCCATTTTTAAATCCCCCTTAGTCCGAACTCCGTGCCCGCGGCTACACGCGGCACGGACTAGGTAGTTCGAATTAAAGATCGTAATTTGAACTACCGTTACTCCTCATATTTCGATCCCGGGCTTCATTTGCAACTCCGGTGGCCCTCATTACCCTACCTAGCTCGAACTAACGAGCTAGTGTAGACGTACCCTCCCAGATTTCTAAGGTGTTAAACAGGGCATTCATTCACATCTTTGGAACAGATTCCTAGAGTACTTGTTGACATTGTTGATTTTATAGTAAATAACTTACTATTAAAACTAATTGTTCAATTTGAAAGAAATCTGAACAGGATTATGATTGTGCTGTGCACTTTCTTTATTAAGGGTGTAATCCAGAACACATAAGAACATAATATAGGAGACTGGCCATACTGGGTCAGATCAAAGGTCCATCTAGTGCAGTATCTTGTCTTCCAACAGTGGCCAATGCCAAGTGCCCCGGGAAGCAAACCAAACAGGTAATCATCTAGTGTTCCATCCCATGTTTCCCATTCCCATCTTCTGACAAACAGAGGCTAAGAACATCATTCTTGGTTAATAGCCTTTGATGGGCTTATTCTCCATGAATTTATCAAGTTCTTTTTTGAAACTTGTTAAAGTCCTGGCTTTCACAATGTCTTCTGGCAAGGAGTTCCACAGGTTGACTGTGTGAAGAAATACTTCCTAGGTTAACCCCCTAGATCTTGTGTTATGGGAGCAAGTAAATAACTTTTCCATATTTATTTCCTCCACACCAGTCATGAATTTATAGAGCTCTATCATATTTCCCTCTAGACTTCTGTTTTCTAAACTGAAAAATCCCAGTTTTATTAATCTCTCCTCATGAGGCAGTTGTCATATACTCCTAATAATTTTTGTTGCACGTTTCTGAAGTTTTTTCCAATGTCAAGATATCTTTTTTGAGATGAGGCTTCCACATCTGCATTCAGTATTCAAGATGTGTGGGTGTACCATAGATGTATATAAAGGCAGTAAGATATTCTGTCTTATTCTCTATCCCTTTTTATTATTCCCAAGATTCTGTTTGATTTTTTGACTGCTGCTGCACACTGAGGCTACGGCTACACTGTAGCCTTCTTGCGGAAAAATTTATGCAAATGAAGCGTGGTGTGGAATATCACTGTGCTTAATTTGCATAATTAATTAGCAGACGCTTTTGCACAAGAAGCTGTTGTGCAAAAAGGACCTGTTTAAACGGCTCCTTTTTGCGCAAAAAACCCCTCTTGCGCAAGAGCCATTCTTCCTGAAAAGATTTTCCGCAAGAAGGATACAGTGTAGCCGTAGCCTGAGTGAGTGTTTTCAGAGAACTATCCACCATGACTCCAAGTTTTCTCTCTTGAGTGGTAATAGCTAATTTAGTCCCCATCATTTTATACATATAGTTGTGATTATGTTTTCCAATATACATTACTTTGCATATATCAAAATTAAAATTCATCTGCCGATTTATTGCACTAGTTTTGTGAGATCCTTTTGAAGCTCTTCATTTTGAAGCTCTGGAGATATTTAAGAGCAGGTTAGATAGACATCTATCAGGGATGGTCTAGATGATGCTTGGTCCTGCTGTAAGGGCAGGGGATTGGACTCAATTGCCTCTAGAGGTCCCTTCCAGTTTTTGTATTCTATGATTCTATGATAGTTTGCTTTGGATTTAACTATCTTGAGCAGTTTAGTATCATCTGCAAATTTTGCCTTTTCCCTGTTTACCACTTTCTCCATATCATTTATGACTATATTGAATGGGTTTTATCCCAGGATGGACCCTTGTGGGACACCACTAGTTACCTCTCTCTATTCTGAAAATTGACCATTTATTGCCACCTTTTGCTTCCTGTCTTTTAACCAGTTACCAATCTATGAGAGGACCTTCCCTTTTATCCCATGACAATTTACTTCAGAGCTTTTGGTGAGGGATCTTTCCAAAGGTGTTCTCAAAATCTAAGTACACTATATTCCCTTTGTCCTCATGCTTGTTGGTCCCCCTCAAAGAATTCTAGGAGATTGGTGAGGTGTGATTTCCCTTTACAGAAACCATGTTAACTTTCCCTCCACAAATTATGTTAATCTGTGTGTCAGACAATTCTGTTCTTTACTATAGTTTCAACCAGTATGGCAATTAGACTAATCAACCTGTAATAGTGAGGATCAACTCTAGAACCCTTTTTAAAAATTAGCATCACATTAGCTATTCTCCAGTCACAAGGTACAGAATGAATAGGTTACAAACCAGTTAATCATTTTGTAATTTCACATTTTAGTTCTTTCAGAACTCTTGGGTGAATGCCATCTGGTCCTGGTGACTTGTTGCTGAACTCAGCTGGAGTTCTCTGCTGCAGCCCACAAGTCTTCTGATAAGAGTAGGCTCCACGGAGTTGATGATAGAAGGGCCTGTACTATCTTTTCTAGGGACTTTCTGCAGCTAAGGAAGACGCACTTCTCTATAGCTATTTAATTTCCACTTCCTTTCTTCCCCAAAGAGGGCCATGTTAATTAATCATTTGACCCATCACTTTCAACGTGTAACTACAGCACAGGCATTTGACAATCAGCCTGTGGTGATTCCCATATGTAACATTGTTTCAAGAATAACAAAACAAGATATAGAGATAAGTTGTAGAATTACAGAAGAATGAGACTGATCATCATTTAAAAGGAATAATTACATATTAGATCTCTAATTAAGGAAGGTTAAAATGCAAGACCCATAGGCTGAAGGTTACAAGATTTTAGCTTAGCTATTTTAGGCCTTGGGGATAAGAAACGCTGATGTAAGTAAGTGATTGAAGAATAACCCAATGACATAGGACTATGGGAAAAGAGGTACCAAGGGGTAAATGAGGCATAGAGGGACATCTGTCTTGAACATATGTCTTAACTTCAGGATACTGATGCTAATGAGTCTAACAGGAACTATATGCAACCTATAGGAAATGAAGCCCTTCAGATTTCTAGAGACACATATGTGGGAGGATGTGAAAATGTTTGTAGTTGTAACAGGTGTATGGATAAATCTTGTGGTTGTATAAGCCATGACATTCACAACTCTGTTAGTAACTTTAAAATTGAAAACACATAGGGGACCTTATTCTTATGCTTGTATGTGTTACTTGCCTATGGTCTCATGTGTACCTAATAAGCTCTACATCTAAAATAAGTAGAGGTAACTCTGTTCAGCTTTAAACTGTAGCCACCAGAACCACACCCTTGATGGCACAACATAATATCATTAAAACTAACTTAAAACAAAAATAAAGGCTGGACCAAGTAGGGATCTGAAGAGTTGGTGCCTCAGAGGTGTCTGTTCTTCCAGTTCTGCACAGTAATGGAGAGATCCACACATGTAATTATGCAGTTTCAGAAAAAAATCATCTGTTCATTTTTTTGGGTTTAAATATAGTAGGAAATATTTGCTAAAACCATTTGCAAACTTTTATACTGTATTAGCAAATCATGTCCCACTCAGTCTTCCAGGTTTGACATAACAGTCAGTTATGTTGTGTAATGTGACATGCTGACATAATTGCAGCTGTCATGTCATCCTAACAATAGGTCGTATCTGAAAAAATGGAAAAAAGAAAAAGATATGGCTCATAATATCATAGAGAAGATGATGATAGATTTCAGTAAAAATTTGCTCTGGTTAATTAAAATAATTTTGAAATTACAGTAATTATGTAATTGAGAATTACAATTATTTACATTTGTATACTATTAGAAAAGCCCTATAGAATTTAATAGGGATGAAACCAATAGAAGTCTACAGAAATTTAATAGCATTATATAAAATTGCTCTAATATTCTATAGAAGTAAGTAGCCAATAACATTCTTTTTATAGGATTTTGTAAAACCAACTTATTGGAAAATTCTATCAGTTGTCTAAAATATATATATATATATAAATATTATCAAGTAATTAAATTCTAGGGGATAGCCCCATAAGGTTGGTGTCATTTGGCTTGAAAGACTCCAAAGGAAAATATAGTGCTATATTTATAAATCAACACACAGTTTTTTTAATATACCCCATGGAGAACGTGCAGAGTTACAGTATATGCTTGGGCATTTCTAGAGAACAGCTGTCACTGTTATTTTGTGCCCCAGTGTTACTGATTGTAGAAGTACAGCAAATGATTGTTATTGCTATTATAGTACAGCAATGCAGTATTGTTATATCCATGCTGGTTCTAAGATATTAGAGAGACAATGTGAAGAAGAAGAGCTTTTTGTAGCTCAAAAGCTTGTCTCCTTCACTAGCAAAAGATGGTCCAATAAAAGATATTCTCTTACTCACCTTGTCTCTCAGATACAAATAATGAACACAAATAATGCAGAAATATTTTGTCCAAATTTTAGTGTTACTAAAAGCATCTAACATCTAAGCTCTGACATTGCAGAATGCTGTCACATTATGAAAAGTAAAAGATGCACATTTTACTTGTCACTACCACTGAGCACTGTCAGCTTCCATCACCTTCATTGGGCATTTAGCACCTTGTAAGTCTGGGCTCTAAATTAAGATCTCTGTAATTTCCAACTGTTACCCATGTTGTGCAGGCCATGCCCAAGAGAAACTCCTTGCTCAGGAAGGTCTGGATGATTGGGTTCCTGGGGAGCAATTTTTTTCTGACTGTTTCTTCATGATCACATCAGATTTGCCAGAGGTAATTTGACACATATGTAGACTTTGTCATACATCCATTTATAACAGATACCTTTCTGTCTGAGTTCCCTTCCTTCTGAATTAAAAATAAGCTGGAAAGTGTAACCCAGCTGTGAAATTCTTTAGTAACTAAGGAGCCTTCAGTAATTTAATCTATTAAACATTTTACAACATAACGGAGGAATATGCCCACTTTTTACTTTTTCAAACTGATATTGTAAAGAAACATACACAACTATTCAAAGCCTTTAAAAAGAAGAACTCATGAAATTTAAAATGTATGCACACATCATGAGAAAATATCACACATTCAGGAGAAACTCACTTCATGAAGATAAAGTGAGTTTTATCCGAAGACAGTTAAAGCCATGTAGGGGAAATAATATAGCTGCCAGTTACTTATCAATGGAAATTCAGGGTGGGAGAATACAGCATGCGGAGGACAACTACCAGAATACCAGCTATTGACCTAGGTCATCTCCTGCTGTAGTAAAACCTGCAGCAGAGGGTTGCAGATAGGAAATCTCTCTTTGCAAATATCCATTCCTAACATCCATTCATAACATCATAACATGAGTAGTTGTGACTATTCCATAATACACTTTATGTGTATACACTTTTTTTTCCAAGGGCCACTTTCTTTTAATTTAAGGTTTATTAGAGCCATCTAACATGGTAGTCTATAATGTTATAGAAAAATAAGTGGTATATACATTGGATTAATACTTACTTTTAAAATATATCTAATATGTTTTAAAGATACAAATGAAATACCATGAGGTTAGTCCAGCTAGAAGTGTGTAAAGAAATTGTTTTTGGTTCACCAGCAGTTCTGAAAAATCCACCATGAGTCAGATAAAACTCAACCCCAAATATTTTTAATTTCTCAGTTAATTGAAAATACTAGAAAAGTTTCATTTCAGCTCAAATGCGTTTTGTTTCACTCAAAATGAAAGGCTAGATTAATAAAATGAGAGGAGGCAGAAGTGCCCCCTTCCTTCCTTCTGACTTTAATACCAAAGAGCGCAATAGTTAGGACACCATTTAGGATGCAAGACACCCAGACATGAGTCCCTGCTCTAAGGCAGGAATTTGAACCTGAATCTCCTTGAAATGAAGGGTTAGATTAATAAACCTGTTCTGGAATAGGACTTGTACTCAAGTGCCCCTCAGCATCTCACTGGCTATTCTAAAGTGAGCTGCTCTCAGTCTCTCATGCCAGAGTGGTTCCATTTTGTATAAAATTCTTGAACAGACATTGATTAGGCAAAAACATAATTCTATTGCCTGGGGGGTCAAGGCCTTCACCTGGGAGGGTGGAGTCCTACATTTAGACCCAGTTCCAGAGCCGGAATTCAAAGCATTTCAGCTGAACACCTTAATACTGGCCTATTGCATGTGAGATAAACATCATCGCTAGTGGTTTTATGAGTTTTTCCAAAGAACCGAAATTGTTTATTTTGATAATATAAAACTGATTCATTTTGAAACCCACAGAAAAATGAAACATTCGGGCCAAAAACATTCACCAAAATCAACCCCAATTTGCTAAATATTTTGGTCAACCTAAATCTGTCTTGTTTGGTAACAAAAACAAACAAACAAAAAGGTTAATTGAAAAATATTCACCCAGCTTTCCTGCAATGCAAATACCCAACATGAATTCACCTGAAATCAGGTCCTCTGTTTCCTATTTATTTAAAATATGGTAAACAATGCACCAGTCTTGTTGGAATATGCTATTGATAGCAGAGAATAAAATTTATCATTTGGAAAAAACAGAGTCTATAAATGCTGTTTTCTTTTTCAGAAGAACTTCATTTCACAGATTCTCAGCTGCTCTCAGAGTGCTTGATCAGTTCACAAATAGGCAAAGTTAATTAATGATTTCAATTTCAAAGCACCTTTGATTAACTGATGCCAGTACATAGGGAGGCAAACTACTTTTCATTAATGATTCTTTTTATCGTTTCTATTATAAAATACCTCTAATTGACAGCACATATTTTCCAAACAGCCTGTATTATTAGATTAGAAAACTGACGCTGTTCACATCTGGGTACATGAGCAAAAATAATTAAATTTAATAATAATGAATAAAAAACTCACAGTAATTCATCATGCTACTATTGTAGCATGAGCAGTGAAGTCTGAGTGGGTGCCAAATTAAAAAACGAATCCATAAAAATATGCCAATTACTGTAACTATAATAAAATTCCAATCCCTGTTCAAGTGAATATGAAGCATAATAATCATTCTGAAATTCGGTGGGGTCTTTGGAATTTGCATTCAAAATTGCCCTAAAAAATACAATAGACATGAGTAGTGTCTACACTGCAAAGTTAAATCGAAATAACAGCAGTTATTTTGAATTAACTTTAATAGCGTCTACACAGCCAAACCGCTATTTCGAAATAAATTCGAAATAGTGGAGCCCTTATTTTGAATTTGGAAAACCTCATTCTACGAGGAATAACACCAAATTCGAAATAGCGAATTCGAAATAAGTGCTGTGTAGACACTTATTACGAATTAGGGGGCCTCCAGCCCTTCCCAGGGAGCTCTGGTGGCCACTCTGGGCACAACCAGGAAACTTGTCTGCTCCTCCCCAGCCCCGGAGCCCTTAAAGGGGCAGACTCTGGCCACAGTGCCTGTGCCAGTTGCAAGCCTGCCAGCACACAGCCAGCAGACTGTGCACCTGGCACAGCATGAGCCAGCAACCCACTGCCACCCAGCCCTCTACCCCTCCCCAGGACCAGGCTGGAGGCTCCCAGGAGCCTGCCAGGGGCCGCAAAAGGCGGGCGCCTTCCTGGTCTAGTGCAGAGATTGTGGACCTCATTGAGGTTTGGGGGGAGGCCTCCAATGCCCACGATCGCCACACTAGGAACAGGAATGCGGCCGTCTACAGCTGCATGGCTGCCAGCCTGGCCACCAGAGGCCACATGCGCAGCCAGGAGCAGGTGCGCAGCAAAATTAAAGAATTGTGGCAGGCCTATGCCAGGGCCTCCCAACCAGGGGCTGACCCAGAGGCCTGCCCACAGTACGAGGCCCTGGACTGCATCCTGGGGGGGTCAGACAGTCCGTGCCCCGCTGGTCATCATCGACCCTGGGGCAGAGAGCCCTGACACAGGGGAAGAGGAGGAAGAGGAGGACGACGGCAGCCAGGAGCCTGCAGGGAGCGTGCCCTGCACCCAGGACCCCCGAGCCAAACCGGAGAGCCCATCAGCAGTCTCATCCGAGGCCGGGGAGGCCTCCACATGTGAGTGACATCATGGTCTCCTTATGCGGGGCGGGGGTGGAGGGGGAGCCCAGGGACCGTGCGCGTCGGCCTTGACGACCACGGAGCAGGCGGCAACCTGTGCATCTGCTGTGCCATCCAGGACATGTGGCCCCAGCTGGGTGCCATGCAGGGGCCCTGGCCTGTTCCCCATACACATCTACGCGTGAAGGCACATGACAGGCTCCTGACCCCAGGGAGAGACACTGCACACTGCCCTCCCTCCAGACGCCCCCACTACACAGAGGCAGGCCACATCTCCCCTCCCCCCCCCACCCCACACTATAGGCAGCACAGGGGCTGGGGTGCAGTCCTGGGCCAGCTCACACTCCCGGGGATAGCAGGACGTGATGGTGCAAAGACCTGCCATCCTCGCCTTGCAGAGTGGGGCTGGGTTTCACCCACTGTGTCCCCAAGGAGAACTGACCACTTCTCTTGTTTCACCGCAGCCGCAGCACCTGCGAGTGCAGGATGCACCACCCCACCTGGAACATCCACCCACACCCAGGCCAGCAGGTGCACCCACAACCAGGAAGAGTTCCAGAGATAGCAGCTGCGGTTACAGGGATGGCAAGTCCACAGCCAGGAGCAGTGGGTGCAAGAGGACCTGCAGCTGTGGCGGGAGAGCTTGCGGGAGCTGCGGGAGAAGGGCTGCCGGGAGGGGTTGAGGTGTCCCGTGTAGGGCTTCATCAGCCAGGGCTGTAGGGGGTAGGCCACATTCCCCAGCAGGCACACTGGCATGTCCACGTCCCCAATCCTGATGTGGTGGTCAGGGAAGAAAATCCCGGTGTGCAGCCTCTGGCACACGGAGGAGTTGTGGTACACCCGCGCATCGTGTGCCTTGCTGGACCAGCCCACATTAATGTCTGTGAACTGGCCCCGGTGGTCAGACATGGCCTGCAGGATCACGGAGAAGTACCCCTTCCTGTTGATGTAGAGGGAGGCCTGGTGGTCCGGGGCACGGATGGGGATGTGCGTCCCGTCGATTGCCCCCCCGCAGTTGGGGAAGCCCAGGGCACCGAACCCCTGGATGACCGTGTCTAGGTCGGTGAGGTGGACGACTCTGCAGAGCAGCACCCTGTTGATGGCCTTGACCACCTGCAGAGAGACACACAAAACCGAGGGTCACTGGGGTCACTGGGGTGCCCAGGTGGCTGGGAGTGTTTGTTCCCCACCACTGCCCCGTGCCCCACTCCCAGGAGCAACCCCCACTGCAATCCTGGCCACCGTGGGTGGTCTGTAGCATGGCTGGGACAGACCGAACCCTCCCGGGGAGGGCACTTACACCACCTCCCCCCCATTTTCCCTGGGGCAGCCCATCTCCTCCTTGCAGCCCCCCTTCTGGCCCAGTGGTCTGTGAGTGCCGTACCTGCATGAGCACTGCTCCGATGGTGGATCTCCCCATGCCGAACTGGTTCCCCATGGATCGGTTGCTATCTGGCTTGGAGAGCTTCCAGAGGGTGGTGGCCACCCGCTTGTGGAGGGGAATGGAGGGCCGCATGCGTGTGTCCCGTCACCACAGAGCAGGGGCGAGCCACTCGCAGAGCTCGAGGAAGGTGTCCTTCTTCATCTTGAAGTTCTGGGTCCACTGTTGGTCTCCTCAGCGCTCCACGATGGTGTGGTCCCACCAGTCGCTGCTGGTGTCCAGATGCCAGATGTGGCAGGGCATAGTGGCGTCCAGGCGCCACTCCTCCAGGGCCCCCAAGGGGGGCAGGGGGAGGGCCATGGGGCTGGCCTGCAGCAGAAGGTGCCAGGCAGCCTCCAGCAATTGCTGCCAGGCTTGCAGCAAGACGTTCAACATGAGCACCAGAGTGCCCAGGGGCGGCTCTGGCTCCATGGTGCCGAGTGCTGCGGTGTCCCAAATGAGAGCGACCAAAGCAGGTGGAGAGGAAAACGTTTTGCTGTCCCTCAGCGAGGTAGGCAAGCAAGTGGGAAAGCTGAGAACCGGCTGTCCAGGGGGGTCCCTTTAAGCACAAGCCTCATATAGCCTCTGACAGCAGCCACACAAAGCAACTACTGACCTGATGCCCTGCTGGAACCAGTTTCAGCTGCCCTTAAATGCGATCCAGCATCCAATCAGTATGGACACGGTTTTTCAAAATAGCAAAACACTATTTCGAATTAGTTTTTGTGTCTAGATGTGTTATTTCGAATTAGCTTATTTCAAATTAACTAATTCGAAATAAGTTAATTCGAAATAGCGCTGTAGTGTAGACGTACCCTTAGAGATCATATAGAGCATAAGGGTGCATCTACCTAGCAGGGCTTAACTTGAAATAAGCTACGCAAATTAATCTATGTCAATTAGGTTATTTCAAAATAGCTTATTTTGAAATTGGGAGCATCTACACTGCACTTATTTCGAAATACAGCACTCTTCCTCCGACTTCCCTTACTCCTCATACAATGAGGGTTATAGGAGTTAGAGTAAGAAATCCTCCACACAAAATGTATTTTGACATTAATTCGAAATAACTGCTTACTGTGTAGACGTGGGCTATGTTATTTCAAAATAATGCTAGTTATTTTGAAATAATGTTGCTGTGCAGACGTACCTAACAGGGCAAGTAAAATAGTTCTTTCCCCTCTGTATGGCTGCTTACAATATCTAAAAGAATCTGCAGCTTCCAGTTATTGTGCTGTTGCTAAATGTAATCAATGGACTCAGTATACTTTCCACATTTTCCTCCAAAACATTATCTGTATACTGAAAGCTTCTATAAGAACATAAGAACACAAGAATGTCTGTACTGGGTCACACCAAAGGTCCATCTAGCCCAAGATCCTGTCTTCTCATCGTGGCCAATGCCAGATGTCCCAAAAGGAGTAAACAGAACAGGTAATCATCATGTGCTCCCTTCCCTGTCACCCATTTGCAGCCTCTGACAAACAGAAGCAAGGGACACTATTCTTATCCATCCTGGCTAATAAGCATTGATGGACCTAACCTCCATGAATTTATCTAGCTCTTTTTTGAACCCTCTTAAAGTCCTGGTCTTCACAATATCCCTTGGCAAGGTGTTCCACGGGTTGGCTATGCACGGCATGAAGAAATACTTCCTTTTGTTTGTTTTAAATCTGCTACCTATTAATTTCACTTGATGTCCCCTAGATCTTGTGTTATGGGCGCAAGTAAATAACTTTTCCTTATTCACTTTCTCCATATCTGTCATGATTTTATAAATCTCTTTCATATCCCCCCCTTGGTCTCCTCTTTTCTAAGCTGAAAAGTCCCAGTCCTTTTAGTCCCTCTTCATATGGGACCCATTCTAAATCCCTAATCATTTTTGTTGCCCTTTTCTGAACCATTTCCAATGCCAAAATACCTTTTTCTGAGATGAGGTGACCACATCTGTACGCAGTATTCAAAATGAGACTATACCATGGATTTATACAGCAGTAATAAGATATTCTCTGTCTTATTCTCTATCCCCTTTTTAATGATTCCTAACAAATTCTGTTTGCTTTTTGACGACTGCTGCACATTGAGTGGATGTTCCAAATGCACATACAGTATGATTCTGATTATATAAGCATCCTGCATTCTTCTTAGTTTTGTACACAATGTCATTTGTCAAGCTTAAGAAATAGGGATAAGAATCAATAGAGAAATCTGTGGCTATGTCTACAGTACAAAAAAAGTCGGAAAAAGAGACGCAAATTGTGAACCGCAATTCACGTATCTTTTTCTACTTTTCTTCCAAAAGAGGCTTTTCCAACATTTGGCCCATCTACATGGGGCCAAATGTCAGAAAAAAACCCTCTCTTTTGGAATATCCCTTCTTCCTTGTAGAACGAAGTTTACAGGGATACAGAAAAAACGCATCTGCTTTTCCAAAAATTTTTTCGGAAAAGCAGATGCATTCATTGGACTCAGCAGAGCTTTTCCCAGATACCTCCGATATCCCAGAAAAGCTCTGCAGTGTAGACATAGCCTGTATGTTTAGAAGTTTTTACTATGTCCTCTCATACATACTGTACTGCAAACAAACATCCCTTTCATCAGTTAAGAATAGGCTGTTACTTGTAACAGACAAGAGTGTTGTACAAATATTGTTTAAGCAGTGGAGATGCATTAATAAATATGGGGACTATCTTACCTTGTTCCATATGAAAGAGAATAAGCCTTGCAAGAGTGACTTTCATGCTGGACTCTCCATGACCAGTTGCAGAGACAGCACCAACAAGGTTGTCAACATAGCCACCTGAACCTGTTTACGAACCTCATGTAAATTCTATAAACCAGTTTAATCTGCACATCTTGGCAACTGCGGCACAAATGTTTGTAAACAGAGCAAATTTACTCTCAGCTATTGTCACATAAAAGGCTTTGAAATACTTTAAAATTATCATTTTGCACCACAGCCAATAAAATAAAATAAAATAAAATAGAACTTATCATCCGAAGCCTACAAACCAAGAAGCAAGCAGACACTTTTGATATCAAGTTTCCCTACTGCTCCCACTTCAGTGGAATTCCTTACCTTGGTAAGGACTACTCTGATGAGCCAGAGTTTGAAGGACTGGGTCCAAAGAGCTGTTAATACTGTAGTATCATCGAAAACAAAATATAAGTCCCTTTCAGGATAACTGAGTTCTTTAGTGTAAGTTAATTATTCAAATCTGAATTTCACAGGACCTTCATTTCTCTGAATAACCTCCTCCCCTGACACACACCATTTTGGCTGATACAGTACTTGGCTTTTTTCTATTCCTTGGGCACTGGAAAGTGAGATAATTTCCCTTGCTAATTCCTCATCAGAGTGCACAATTTGAAAAAGGATAGAAATTACATTTCATGGACATTTCATTCTCAGAACCTATTTGCAGAAGAACATTACAGAAGTAATTAATGTGCCTTGTCCGGGGAGGGGTCAAAGGAAAACATTCCCTCAGGCACCCAGATATAGTCACAGCTCATTCCATTCTTTGGGAGCTAATTGATAAACCTCTCCTGCATGTCCATAGCCAACTGAGGACTGTGCTATCAATAAATCATTCACTACAACTAAAATCAACATTATATATAGTATTCTCACAAGTCCTATGTACTAATGATGCATATTTCTTGGGAAAGACCTATGTGCAGGAGCAAATTTCACTCTATGGGCTTGTCTACACTACAGAGAAGATCAAAGCAGCTGCAGTCGATCCTCCGGGGTTTGAATTAGTAGGTCTAGTGAAGACATGATAATTTGAACTGAGAGGGACAGTGCAGTTGATGCTGATAGCCCTACTTCTACGAGGAGTAAGGGAAGTTAAAGGGAGAGTGTGCTCACTTTGACTTCCTACACTGAGGATGGCACCAAAATTTGAGTTAAGGTACTTGGATTTCAGTTACATAATTAACGTAACTGAAGTTGCATCTCTTAATTTGAATTTATCCCCTACTGTAGACCGGGGTATATGAATAACATTTCTCTTTTTCATCATCATGCACAGCAAAAGCTTTGACAGCTGTCCTGAATCTGTTCCCTTTCTTCCCCATACTCTTTGGAAAAAAAATATGTCAGCCTTCTACTGGTACACCAATGAGGCCGCATAGAAATAATTTATGTCTTTTTTCCCTAAAACAAAAGTTTTCTACATACATTTAGCTTGTCTTAGAGGTATGAAAATAGGTAGCATGTATGTGTTTTCTGAATATATCATGTAAAAAGAATGAAAAAAACCCCACTTGCATAAGCAACACTTGCTACAAGTAAAAAGTTTTTATTTGTATGAATGGAGGTCTCATCAATGAGCCCAATTATCAGTAGGCCTACAAAATTTTCAAGTGCACCCTTTTTCACTTACTGAGATCTGCATTTGTGTGTTTAGCTTGTGCATATGCAAATAGGATTTAATCTAAGCAGATATATACAATGGAGATATCTCAAAATCTATGGGCACATATAAAAAGGCTGGTTGAAATTATGACGTAAAATATTTGTTTAATAATTAACACTATTAAAGAAAGCGGCGAGGAGTCCTGTGGCACCTTATAGACTAACCGAAGTGTTGGAGCATAAGCTTTCGTGGGCAAAGACCCACTTCGTCAGATGCATGCATCTGACGAAGTGGGTCTTTGCCCACGAAAGCTTATGCTCCAACACTTCGGTTAGTCTATAAGGTGCCACAGGGTTCCTCGCTGCTTTTGCAGATTCAGACTAACATGGCTACCCCTCTGATACTATTAGAGAATATTCATATAAAATAAAGATCTTTTCCCACTTACCAGATATATATTTTAAAAAGTTAAGTTTGTTTCCCCTTGCTTGAAGAAAATAATTATTATTAAGAAGGGATTATAAAAGTCCATTGTAAGGATTGTAAATGTGTTGATTACAGTATCAGAACAGCCCCTGAATATCAAACAGTGACTTGATGACCATGATATTTCTGGACTACAAATACAGGGCATATCAGCTCATTTCATTATTCATTTATATTGAATTATCTAGTGCTGCTAGCCACTGGAAGTGTTTGCGATTTTTCATAATTTATGTAAATCCCAAACTATGATTTTCCATGTATTAGAGATAAGAAATATTTCTCTTCTTTTAAGTAGTCAAAAGGAGTTCTTATTTTCAGAGAAAATTTTATTATTTTAGCTGTTTGATGGCTTATATGGAATGACATAGTGACCTCGGTCCAGTTCCTTGCAGAGAGATATTCACATGAAAATCTCACCATAATAGATCATGCACCCACGAATGCTTTGGTACACTTTCAGTATTAGTTATGTAGTTTTTACTATTTATATCAATAAAACACATCTGAGTAAAGTCAGGCCCATTTATAAGTGTTTGAAGGACTGGGGCTGGAGGTAGTAACTTTGGGTATGTCTACACTACAGCACTAATTCGAACTAACTTAGTTCGAATTAGTTAATTCGAACTAAGCTAATTCGAATTAGTGCATCTAGACTTAAAAACTAGTTCAAATTAGCGTTTTGCTAATTCGAACTAGCATGTCCACATTGAGTGGACCCTGAACCGAAGTTAAGGCTGGCTGGAACCAGTGCTGGCAGGGCATCAGCTTAGGGCACCAGCTTAGAGCGTGGAGCTGCTGCCTCAGGTTAGCCGAGGGCTGTGCTTAAAGGGACCCAACCCCCACCCCGGACAGACAGTTCTCAAGGTTCCCCGCTTGCTTGTCTACCTCGATGAGGGACAGCAAAGCAGTCCTGTCTTGGAGTGCCCTGAGTGCCCACACTCGGCACATCACAGCACTTGGCCATCAGCCCGGCTGCACTTGCCGCAGGCTGCCATCCGGGGGGGTCATTCGGGGGGGCTGTCAGCATCCAGGAGGCCCTGCAGGAGAGCTTCCACCCCGAGGAGCCCACAGAGCCACCCCAGTCCTCTCCATCGGGGGCTCGTGCCCCATTCCTCCCTCACCTCCTTCCACTTACCCTTCCCTAGCCCCCCTTCCTGATGTAAAAAATAAAGGACACGTGTGTTCAAAAATGGAAACTCTCTTTATTTAACAAACCTGAGGGGGGGGGGATTAACCTCTGGGGAGACTGGGAAAAGGAGGTGGGGGAGACTGGGAAAAGGAGGTGGGAGAGGGGAAGAGAGAGGGTGGGAGAGGGGAGGTGGAAACCTGGGAGGAGGGAGCTGGAAGGGGGAAGCCAGGGGAAGAAGGAGGAGGGGAAGTCTAAATCTATGGTACACCATATCTTCAGTATTGTGTAGAGATGGGGTCTCCTCACCTCAAAAAAGATATTTTGGCCTTGGAAAGGGTTCAGAAAAGGGCAACTACAATGATTAGGGGTTTGGAACTGGTCCCATATGAAGAGAGGCTAAAGAGACTGGGACTTTTCAGCTTAGGAAAAAGGAGACTGAGGGGGGATATGATAGAGGTCTATAAAATCATGAGTGGTGTGGAGAGGGTGCATAAAGAAAAGTTCTTCATTAGTTCCCATAATAGAAGGACAAGAGGACACCAAATGAAATGAATGGGTAGCAGGCTTCAAACTAATAAACGAAAGTTCTTCTTCACAAAGCAAATAGTCAACCTGTGGAACTCCTTACCACAGGAGGCTGTGAAGGTGAGAACTAGAACAGAGTTTAAAGAGAAGTTAGATAAAGTCATGGAGGTTGGGTCCATGGAGTGCTATTAGCCAGGGGGTAGGAATGGTGTCCCTGGCCTCTGTTTGTGGAAGGCTGGAGATGGATGGCACGAGACAAATGGTTTGGCCATTGTCTTTGGTCCATCCCCTCCGGGGTACCTGGTGTTGGCCGCTGTCGGCAGACAGGCTACTGGGCGAGATGGACCTTTGGTCTGACCCAGTACAGCCGTTCTTATGTTCTTATGTTCTAAGCTCAGGGTCGGGGGTCTCACTGGACCAACTTGATTTTCATGCAACCCTGCTCCTGGGTTCGCATGTGGCCTTTGGTGGCCAGGCTGGCAGCTATCCTGCCCTAGACGGCCACTTTCCTGTGCCTAGTGCGGAGATTGTGGACATTGGAGGCCTCCCCCCAAACCTGGATGAGGTCCACGATCACCGCACTAGACCAGGTGGGCATCCGCCTCTTGCGGCCCCGGGCAGGCTTCTGGGAGCTGCCAGCCTGGTCCTGGGAAGAGGGGGAGGGCTGGGTGGCAGCGGGTGGCTGGCTCGTGCTGTGCCAGGTGCAGGGTCTGCTGGCTGGGTGCTGGCAGGCTTGCACCTGGCACGGGCACCGTAGCCAGACCGTGGCCCTTTAAGGGCTCCGGGGCTGGGAGCAGGGCAAATGAGTTTCCCTGGCTTGGCCCAGAGTGGCCACCAGGGCAACCTGGGAAGGGCTAGCCTCCCACTAGTTCGAATTAAGTGGCTACACAGCCCTTAATTCGAACTACTTAATTCGAACTAGGCATTAGTCCTCGTAGAATGAGGTTTACCTAGTTCGAATTAAGCGCTCCGCTAGTTCGAATTAAGTTCGAACTAGCGGTTTGCGTGTGTAGCGCCTATGAAAGTTAATTCGAACTAACAGCTGTTAGTTCGAATTAACTTTGTAGTGTAGACATACCCTTTGCTCCCAGTATCACATCAATAGTGAATCCAAAACCAGAATGAGCTTGAAGACAGAGGTCTTCTCCCTTTCTGGGTGGACAAGGAAGTCTGGAAAAACTTGCAGTGAGACTGCCTGTGTTGCACTTCATCTATAGTTAAATAGAGCACACTGAGGCTATGTCTAAACTACAAAGAAAAGTTGGAAAAAGATATGCAAATTGTGAATTGCAGTTTGCATATCTTTTTCCACTTTTCTTCTGAAAGAGGCTTTTCTGACATTTGTCCCATCTACACGGGGGCCAAATGGTGGAAAAAAAACCCTCTTTTGGAACATCCCTTCTTCCCTGTAGAAGGAGGTTTACAGGTATGCTGAAAAAACACATCTGCTTTTCCGAATTTTTTTTTTTGAAAAGAGAGGTATCCTGGAAAAGGTCTGTAGTCCAGATGTACCCTGAGCCTCCAGGTCAGTCAAACTGCCACATTTCTTAAGCAATATAATCTCTCGAAAATATTACAAAGACTCTGAAGGACATGGCTCCTGCACTCCTAGAAAGGATGAGTTTCTGTGATGAGCATCTATTTGTAATACAAGGTGCAATTGTAGTACCTTTACCTGACGAGAAGATGATTGTGTAAGTGACTGAAAACTGCAAGATGGTGATGCTCTCTTGACAAAAAAACCTGAGCTGTCAGCGAAAGCCCCTGAAGAGTATGACCAAAAGCTGAGAAGTCTCAGGAGATGTAGGTGAAATGGCTGGGAAGGAAAACCCTGACTTTCTTAATCATGTACTGTAGATGGCACCATTTTGACACTAGTCCAGAATACCAAAGTATCTTAGTAAAGGTCTCAGTGTGCAGAAAAGGGACACACCAAACTGTAGGACATTGGCAGAGAATGGACATAAATGCTAGATACACAGGTCATGAAAGCATGATGAGAGAAAGCCAGCTGAGCATCAATCATGTTAAAAAACAGAATCTAGGTCAGTGGGGTAGAACACAGTGAATGGCTTTGCAAAACTTTTACTTTGCTAGAATTTATGGAGAAGCAGACAAAAGTGTTCTGATCTGTATCAAGTTACATTTATACTATGTTCAGAGAATCAGAGAAGATTAGGACTGGAAGAGACATCAGGAGGTTTCCTAATTCAACCCCCTGGTTGAAGCAAGACCAACCCCCAGCTAAATCATCCCAGACAGGTATGATTCCCTGTGAAACCTGTCCTTAAAAACCTCCAAGGATGGAAATTCGAGGTGAATGATTCACCTGTTACATACACATACTTGTTGTAGCTCTCAATGAGCTATCATGAGTATAAATAGGAATGTAGCCATAGGAGCACAGATAGCAGCAATAGAGGCATAGCTTAGCTATGCTGAATGTGTGCTCCCCAGTTGAATGAATGTTTATGTTTTGCATGGCTAAGGCTAAGGATTTGTTGCCACCACCAGTGTTACCCAGGCTATGCTGTTATTTATAACCACACTATCTCAGTGATAGCTACCATGAGAAGGTGTATGTCTCAATTCTGATTCCATGGGTGCTCTAGGGATGGAACACCCAAGGAAAAATAGTGGGTGCTCAGCACCCACTGACAGCCCTATGATCAATGCCTTTTCCTCCTCCCAAAGGGGCAGGAAGAGGTGAAGGAGGGTAGGGCAGGAATTGAGGCTTTTAGGAAGGGATGGACTGGGGGCAGGGTTTGAAGTGGAGCAGGAGTTGAGTAACCCCTGGGGGAACTGAGGAAGTCAGTGACTGTGTGTATGTGAGCAGGGGAATCAGACCCTTAGTTTAGCTGTAGCTTCAGAGGAAGAGAAAGGTCAGAAAAGTAACCCTATGACTGTTTGAGACATACATCTTGATGGTGAGCATCAGCATCAGCAATATGAAACAGATGCACATGAAAGCTTTTTACTTGGTTACAAATGAAGAAAAATAGCAAAAGGGTTTTGTGAATCCAAAATGACGCATGTGTACAATGAACGATGGAAAAAGCATTTGCTTGTTGGAAAGTGAACTGAAAAAGATCCATTGAATCAAATCAGCTGCTATTGTTGGTGTTTCTTAAGAAAAAGGATGTCTGTGGGAGTTTTGCCTGCTTGAAATCCGCATGATTACCAATATGTTGGTATTGTTTGATGAGGACTACTGATTTCACAGTCAACATTTTAAATTGTAGAAGCAACCCTAACAGAGATAAGCAGAAGTAACATGATTTCTTAGGATACGAGATCTTAACAGCAAGTCCGTTATTTCAAAATACATTCAAAACAACAGTCTTGTTATTTTGATGTCCTGTAAACCTCATGAAAATAGAGTTCTATTTTGAAATTAGGGCTGTTTAGACAGCACCAAATTTCGAAATAGGGTATCTCGAATAAGCTACACCATTTGCATAGTTCAAATTGTGTAGCTTATTTCGAGCAACACGCTACTGTGTAGATGTACCCTTATTATTATTGAATCTAGACAGGTAAATCTGACCACAGATTTCTACAGTAGGAAAAATGTAAGAGTACAAGAGTAAATTGACAAAATAGTTGAAGTTACGTAATAGTTAATTCCCAGCAAAAAACAACCCAGTGTGCCTGGGTGGATACTGATATTAATTATTAGTATGCATTGAAGCAATGCTGTGGAGCCCCAGTCTGGACTAGAACTGCATTGTGCTAGGTACTTTATGAACATAATACAAAACATGGTTGCTACCTAAAGAGTTTACAATAAAAGGGGGAAGATTTTGAATTCCAAGCTTGGCATACCCTTGTATACATAATTTGATAACACAGTTATTCCTTGTGCCAGAGTTGGACATTGAGAGAAGATTCTTGTGCACTGTCATAGGCCCAGATTGTACCTGGTTTTATTGTATGCACTTAGCAATCACAATCCATGTGCTCTGTGAGGGACCACAAGCCCCATGGCCAGTGATTTTAACAGAAATCTCAAAGGAAGTGAGGAGGAAAGGAAGAACTCTGAATCCTCTCCGCTTCTCTGCAGCAAATCAACACAAGCGGAACACTTTTCATGAGAGCAGCACTTCTTTCATGCCCCTAGAACCTCTGGACCAGATCCTCATGTGGTATAAATCAGCATCCTTCCATTAAATTTAGAGGATTGGCAATGATTTACCCCAGCTGGGGATCTGGCCCATTAAACCAGCCTCAGTCACAAAGGTTCAGGAACTTTCTGCTGCCCCTACTTTGCCCGAGGTGTAAAAAAGTTTTGTTCATAAGAGGAATAAATGGGTGCTAGCTGAACCTCCAAGTAAATCAACGGAATTTGGCCAATTGGCAGTCCCTATGCCCTGAACCTTCAGGAACCTCAAGATCTTGCATTAATATTGAAACATCACCAAAACTGTGAAATAATAGGAGGGGTTACAGTACTGTAGTTGCACAAACAGTTGCATATGCAGTCCAACTGCAACAGTGCTTTAATGCAAATAGTGTGCAAGCCTTTTTAGTGACTTCAGATCATGGAAATTAATTGTGCAGTTTGCAAAAGAACAATTAATTGTGTAGTTTGCATATTATTATTACGCTTGACAACTCTCACACTTTGAACTGGATTTTTGCTAACTTAATATCTCTCCAAATTATATTAATATGCATATTTTTTGAAATGCTGAAAACCTATTGAACATAGTGTTCATCAGAAAAGAACATTAAAGAGGTTTTCTTTAAATAAAAGACCAGAAAACACAAAAATTTAAGTGAGTCTTTAAGAGGAAAGGGAGCTGATGTAGAAAATCTCAGCAATTAAAATACAAGTTGAACCTCTCTAGTTTGACACTTTCTGGTCCAGCAACATCCATGGTCCGGCATGAGTTTAGTTAGCCAGATGTACACTTATAATGGGTTTGGCCAAGTTTTCTGCAGTCCCATAAAGTTTGTTTACAGCCACCAGTTATGGCTATCAGTGTTCTGTGCTATTATCTAGCTCTAATTTACCCCTAAATGTTTTCTAAGAGCCCAGTAAGCAGCAGAAGTGTCGGTAATGGTGCTAGACAATATTCACCTCCAGTGGTCTGGCAAATTCTCTGGTTCAGGTCCTAAGGGTGCTGGACTAGAGGTTCAACCTGTACTACTAAACTTACTATGATGTCGACTAAGTTGTCTCATTATAAGACTAGGCTTAGCTAAGGTTACTTGACTGAAAAATATACTATTTGTCCAACCAAGTAAACTTTCCCCTCTGTAGTTCACCTGCCCATCCACCCAGACCTTTGTACTTCACCTTTGGGATCAGTGTTAATCCTGATGCCATTGAGTCATCTGGCTTTTATTAAGGATGTGTGTACACAGCAAAAAAATCCCACATCTGGGTCTAGGCCTCTGTGGGGTGGGAGGATCCCAGAGGATGGGCTCCAGCCCGAGTCCTGAAGTCTAAAACAGCCCTGCAGCCCAAACACCATGAACCCAAGTCAGCTGGCATAAGCCAGCTGAAATTTTTTCTTTGCTGTGTAGACATACCCTGAAAGGACTCTTCCTTTGAGTTCCCATAAGTCTGTTGCCAATGCTTCTCTTTCATTATTCCCATCTCACAGCTTAGTAGCAACGATAAGGCCTAATGTAGTCTTTCTATCACTTTCTGTCTTATACCGGCTTCAAGGCTCTGCTCATCTTTAAACCTTTTTGTGCTATCTCATTCTTCACTGTGTTTATTCAACTCATCCTCTCTCATCCCCTGTTTCTATCTAATTCCTGGCACATCAGACGAGACTAACACGGCTACATCTCTATTACTATCGTCTGGTATGGTATCCATGTCCATGTCCACTCTTGATATCTGTCCAAATCACTGCAGTCATCTTTATTGAATTTTGTGTAACCATGTCATGTCTTGCCTTAGTCATTGCTTCTCTGTGTACTTCTACTTAGTTTGCTATTGCAGGGTTTAAGGCAACTATTCTCTTCAAACTAAACACAAAATCTCAGTCAAGATAAAAATCATCAGGGCTACATTCACTAGGCATGATGTTATATAGACACATGATGTCAGCTGAATCTCGGCTTACTCGCCTTTACCTGAACAACAATAGTTCAAATCAAATCAGCAAGAAAAAGGCAGATTCTATAAATATAACATAAAAAAGAGGCAAAAGGCTCTTGATCATCAGAGCTTTCATTTCCATTTACCTCTCATAGGCACTTCAAGGGGGTTACTAGTTTCTCAGGAGAATGTAGACCAAGTGGCTGGCTGGCTCACTGGCTGGGAGTTGTTGCTCCTTTACTGTTCCAACCTCTTCTGCACCTTCTTTTTCTTCTTGGGTTTTGTGGTGCAACAAACTCACTTCTTGAGTCTATGACTGGCATTCCCTGTATTTCATAGATAGGCTATGACTTCAGTGTCTTTCCCAATATTTTAAAAAATCACAGAACAGCTTTTTTAATTTTTCCTTCTATTCCAGACAGTCTTATGTTCCAGACATGTGTTGAAAAAAATAATGTTACTCGAAATCTTCTGAGTTTTCCATATAAATATCTCCTGTTATTTGTACAGCCTTGACAATTCCATAGGAAATGATCTATCATTTCCTGGATCTTCTTTGTTTCACATAGTCCATCCTTATGGTTCATTACTAGAAAGAGATTCTTAATTAATCCACAATGGCCTGTTCAAATTTGCTCTTCCTCTGACAGCCTTGATTACATGACCATTTTCGACTACTGGACATAATTCATGAATTTTTCCCCTTTATTCCCTGTGCTTACAGTTCTTGCCATTCCTTCCTTAGCTTTGATTAAGTGTTTACATTCCAGTTTGCTTAAAGGGAACTGAAGGTCAATCTGTTAATGCATTTTTTGCCTCTTTGTTTGTCAGTTCATTGCCAGCTATTCCTAGATACGCTGGGATCCACACGATCATTACAGTAAAATCCAGTTGTGCCAGTTTGGTTGCTAGCAATAATATTACATTAAGTATTTTGTTTCTGCTATTAGACTTGCATATTGTATATTGTCTGCAGCTCTGATAAGGCATCAGACAGGAAGACCATGGCAGCGGGCTGCATATCCAATACACAAGTTAGTGCCAGAGATATCTCCATTTGCTCTGTTGTAAATACTGAGATAAATTTAGTTGGCATTATGGCTTAGTTGAGTCTGAATGCAGGCACACAAACATCTGTTCCCACTCTGCCCATTTCTTCCTCTTCAAAGCCAGCAATAATCGTGTCCCCGCTTATTTATGTCTTGTCTCTTTCTGTTCCTCCCTCTTTATAGTTGGGCTTGCCCTCATTAGTCACCACATGTGTTGGTGTGTTTCTCCATGACTCGCATTTCTTACAACTGAACTGGGATTTTGGCTTGTTTTATTGTCTGGAGGCAGGGAGAGTGGTTAACAGTTTCTTGCTTGGCTTTTCATGGTGTTTGTAGACACCCCTGACATCATTCCCCTAGAAGAGTCTATAGGAGGGAATCCTTGCTCTTCCATCATAGCTCTGTTAGGATGATGTGGGTGGGGCCCCCTCACACATTGATATCTTTGCTTCAGTGTGTTGGTATTGAATTTTTCTTCCTCCAAGATGGACTCCAGCCTGCCTGAAGAAAGAATGATAGTCAAGGCAGACGGGAAGCTCCATCCTGCTCAGAGACAACCCCACCAGCCCAGTAGATACCTCTCAGGTGAGTGACTCTTGAGTCTGAGAAGAGATGGGGATCATGTAGGGACAGAGCTATGCTGGTATAGCTAAGGGTCTTGGGTTGCTTTAATCCAGCTCTGAACATCACTCCTATACAGAGGGTCACTCCTAGAGGCCTGTAGGAATTAATTGGACACAGGTGCCTTTTGTTGGCTCTTTGTACAGAAGTAAATTTCACTCTCCATGTAGAATACAATTCCTTTTTCACAGATAACATTTTAGGGATAGTTAGTTAATTACAAAACTTTCTCCTGAATTATTCTTTAAAGATCAAAAGGATTCTATGAGTTTAAGAGAACATAATGAATAATAATTTATTAAGTAGACTACAAGAAAATTTAAGAAGCCTTGAATTTAAGTTTGATCAGAGCACAAAAGAAAAGTGCTCAAAATGTCAATTAAAAGTGAAAAGTCTCAGAGGGGTACCCGTGTTAGCTTATATCTCCAAAAACAATGAAGAGTCCTGTAGCAACTGAGGGTACGTCTACACTTGCTCCCTAGTTCGAGCTAGGGATGCAAATGTAGGCGACCAAAATTGCAAATGAAGCGGGGATTTAAATATCCCACGCTTCATTAGTATGATCTCACTGGAGCATTACTCTGCTCAACAGCTGATTCGAACCAGGAAGTGAGCTCCTGGACGTGTTAGTTCGAACCAAAGCCCTTGGTTCGAACTAACGTTACTCCTCATTTTTGGAGAAGTAATGTTAGTTCGAACCAAGGGGATTGGTTTGAATTAATGCATCCAGAAGTGCACTTCCTGGTTCAAATCAGCTGTTGAGTGGAGTAACACGGCAGTGAGATCATGCTAATGAAGCACGGGATATTTAAATCCCCGCTTCATTAGCAATTTCGGTCGCCTACATTTGCATCCCTAGCTCGAACTAGGGAGCAAGTGTAGACTTACCCTTAGAGACTTAGACCTGTCTACACTAGAGCAGAAGGTTGACCTAAGATACACAACCTCAGCTACATGAATTACTTAGTAGTAGTCAAAGTATTTTAAATTGCTGTCCAGACAACAGGAGGTCGATGGGAGTAAGCAATTCAGTCGGTTTCCCTTACTCCTCATGAGGAACAGGAGTACCGGCACCAAGGGGGGATGCCTTCAGAGTTCAATTTATTAGTCGTCACTAGACCCACTACATTGAACCCAGGAATATCAACCACAGCAGCGTTGACCTTCCGTGTAGTGTAGATACGGCCTAACAGATTTATTAGGGAATAAGCATTTGTGGGTAAAACCCATTTCATCAGATGAATTGGAGTGCAGTTTATGGAGGCATGGGTATATATTTGGACAACAAAAGAAAGAGGGTGCTTGTGTAAATGAGGTTAATCAAGTTAGGGTGTATTCACAGCAGTTGATGTGCAAATGTGGATATCAAGAGCGAGAAAACTGCCTTTGTAATACTTTAACCAGGTAAGATCCTTATTCAATCCTAAATTGATAGTATTGAATTTATAACTGAATTCCAGTTCAGCTTCTCCCTTTGTAATTGAGTTCTGAAGTTCTTTTGTAGAAAGATGGCTACTTTTAAATCCATTACTGAATGTCCAGGGAGGATAAAGTGTTCCCCTACAGGTTTATATATGTTACTGTTCTTCAGGTCTGATTTCTGTCCATTTATTCTTTGGTGTAGCAACTGCCTGGTTTGGCCAATTAAAAGTGAAGTATTAATGGTTCATTTTGAAAATAATGAAATTAACCTTTCTGGTTTTTTTTTTAAATTTTTCTATCTTTTTTATTCAGACAAAAGTATTCCTTGGATTTTACTCAAATTTGTAAATAGGTTGGGTCATGTCAAAATTTTATATTTCATCAAATAAACCACTAACAAACAAACAAAATTCTCCTACCTTTAGTCAGTACACAGTCAGATAATTTAGGTGTAATTATTTCTGAAGTTTCACCTCCTCTCAACTCTGGCTGGTGGGAAGTGGGAAGATCCTGATGGGATACTAAACAAAGGGTGCATCTACACAGCACCCTAAATTCGAAATAAGATATGCAATTTACGCTAGCTTATTTTGAAATTTGGCGCTTCTAAACAGTGCCAAATTTTGAAATAATGTGCTATTTCGAGCCATCCCTTAGCCCTCGTGCAATGAGGTTTACTGGGATGGTGAAATAGTGTGTCCGTTATTTCGAAAAATATTTCAAAATACTGGGCGGCTTGTGTAAACACGCAGGGTAGCTATTTTGGGTTACCTCCTTGCAGTGTAGACGTTCCCAAAGAGACTGATTCTGATAAAAGCCAGACAAACTGAGAAGAGACCCTTGGAGAAACAGAGAAGGGTTAGGGAGAAACACAAGCTGATTCTCTGATTCTGAAGTGGGGTCTGAGCTTAGCTAAAGACTGATTAACCTAACAAGGAAAGGCTAAGTTTAGGTATAACAGAATATGTTTGGGTGTCTATTGTTTTAACCCAATTTTCTCTGCTTCTTAAATGTCTATGAATCAATAAGCCATTCTTGATTTTGAAGACGCATTCATATGATAAAAATACATGGGCCATGCAAGATTTTCAGAGATGTTCAGTTCCCATCTAGACACCTAAATGAAGTGGTTAGATTTTCAGATATGCTCAGCTGCCAGCAACTCCCTTTTTAAACAATGAGACGTGCTGCATGGTGTGCAGTTTTGTAAATATGAATGACCATTTCAGGTGGGTGTCTAGAGGACAGCTGAGTTCTTCTGAAAATGTGACCATACAAGAACAGGTTTCATGTTCACGTGGCTTAGAAGTGATCAGGGCCTAGTAATGATATGTTTAGAATTATGGAAACCAAAGTATATTTATTGTTTCCACATTCAATACATCATAAATTAAATTGCAGGACAAACTATTAATATCCATTTTGTCATCATTACATCATTATCCCCTCTCAAATATATTTATATTCTCTCTCTCTCTCTCTCTCTCTCTCTCTCTCTCTCACTCACACACACACATACACATACATACTTTTTTCACTGCTGTTTTATTATGACTATGTCCCTTGTTTATATTTTTGCAGTGTATCCCTTTAACTTGAGTTCTTCAGATGGGGAATTTCACCCCTAATTCAGGGGCCTAAACTGTCAACCAGACATTAATTAAAGGCCATGTTAAGGAAGGGCTCAAGTAATTCAGAAATCTTTGTATGGGCCCCCTGCACTATGTGAATTTTATGACTTTGGAACATATCCAGCCCCTAGCACCCTGCTTAAGAAGCTGGGTTTGACATTTGGTAGATGTATGAAGTTCCAACAAGAAATCCTAACTCAGACTGTGGTGCCATGCAAGACTCAAGGATGCACTGTCTGCTCAATTTAGCTATCCCTCCCTTCTGCAGTGTAATCCATGGCTGTGAAAGAGAAGACTGGATTTGTCCAATATTTCACAGAGCATTTACTACATAACCATGGAACAGTTTGAAGTATGGGAACATACTCCAAGTTTTCATTTATGAAAGTTACTTAATGTTTTCCTGGTCCCATCGGTGGTTCTCCTAGGTATATATTTTGTTCTCTTATAAAATGTGAGCACTGTATAGTAATAAAATGTGGTAAGCAATCCAATAAGCACATCTGAAGATCTTGCACTGTTTTAACTCTCTTCCTCCCAATAACTAACTTGCATTACTATCTTTGATTGCTTTACTTTCTAAGTTAAATTTAGGGACAGGAGCTTGTCATTTTTACTGGTGTGTTAAGTTGACACACACACACATAGTGTTATAAAATGATAGGTAAGTGGAACACATTCAAATCCTTTGCTAAATAACAGTGACATTTCTACAGGGTTCCTCTGATGGAGATTTACTTCTGCCTTATGGACCAGATCTGAAGCTAATTCTAGCCTGTGGAAAGCCTCCCAGTGACTTTGATGGTCTTTCAGTTGGGGATTGCCAGCGCAATTTACAGCAATGTTTCACTATGCTGCTGGAAGAAAGAGTTTTGAATTTCTGGTGCCTCATTTTTTCATAGTGACTCTGCTGTTACAAACCAACAAGAGACCTGTACAGTATTATTTCTATAGTTACCAACTGCTTTTTGTAGTTAAGAATTTTTTTTTCTCCCTAATATTTCTCAACATTATTTGAAGTTTCCTCTGGGGTGGAACTTTAAAAAAAACACTGTATGTTTTTCTTAAATTCTGAGGCCTTTTTAGACAGTTCTATTTCATCTGACTTTTTCCCCAATTGTATCTTTGGCCTTTTCCTCCCTTCCCTCAGTAAGCATCTTTTTTAAAATTATTTATCCATTTGTATACTTTTTAAAGCTATTTCTGTACTTGCTTGCAGTTGTACATTTTTGATCAGTAAATACTCTTTCAAGAGATAGCTTTGTGACTGGCAAAAAACAAAACAAAAAACAAAATATCCTTCCAAAGCAATCTCCTAGAAATCAAATGTCAGCCTGATGGTTTCTATAGTAGATATACAATTTTTGACTGACATATATTCCAGGAAAGAAAAACCTAGAAATCCATAAATCAATCTTTTGAGACTTTGAGCTTTGAAATTTCAATCCAATTAGCCCAATTTGTCAAGAAATTTGGATCAATATTTTAATGCCTTAGAGTCTATGGATTTTTCTAGTCTGTATTTCACCTAGCACAGGCCACTGTTCTTTGTCTTATCAAAATTTTAATGAAAGAGCATCTGAGCTTTCATGATCCTAAGTATGCCTATACATTTATCACGGCTACTCTTATAGCTCAGGGAACTGTGCATCACAGTTACCTAACTCTTTTTTGTCCCCTTTGAATTCACCTTCAGGTAACAAGAACTTGCACCTTACCTTTAAGTGAGTGGTACAATCACTCTCAGGCTGGATCTCTGGGTTGCAGCTCCAATTCCTAATCCTATTTACCCAAGATGCCCAAGTCATTTTGTCAGTAGTAAGTCTTTTGCTCTGGGAGTCTGTAACAGTGACTGATTAGTGACAAAGGGTATGTCTACACAGCAAAGTTATTTCAAAATAACAGCCGTTATTCTGAAATAACATTATTAGCATTTACACAGCCAAACCGCTATTTCAAAATTAATTTGAAATAGCGGAGCACTTATTTCAAATTTGGTAAACTTCATTCCCTGAGGAATAACGCCAAATTTGAAATAGCTATTTCAAAATAAGTGCTATGTAGACACTTATATCAAAATAGGGGGCCTTCAGCTTTCCCAGGGTTCCCTGGTGGCCATTCCAGCCTCAACCAAGAACACTCCTCTCCCTCCCCCCTCCCTGGAGTCCTTAAAGGGGTAGACAGTGGCCACAGTGCCTGTGCCAGCTCCAAGCCTGCCAGCCCAGAGCCAGCAGTCACTGCCCCTGCCCCAGTGGCCCCAAAACATGAGCCAGCAAGCCACTGGCAGCCAGCCCTCCACCGCTCCCCAGGAGCAGTCTGCCAGCTTCCAGGAGCCTGCGTGCACCTTCCTGGTCCAGGATGGAGATCATGGACCTTATTCAGGTTGGGGATGCCCCCAACGTCCATGATCTCCACACTAGACAGAGGAACGCAGCCATCTATGGCAGGATAGCTGCCAGCCTGGCCGCCAAAGGCCACATGAGAACCCAGGAGCAGGTTTGCATGACAATCAAGTTGGTCCGGTGAGACCCCCAACCCTGAGCCCTGAGCTTCCCCTCCCCCTTCTTCCCCTTGCTTCCCCCTTCCAGGTCCCTTCTCCCAGGTTTCCCCTCCCTCTCCCACCTTCACTTCTCCCCTCTCCTGCCTCCTTTCCCCAGTCTCACCAGAGTTTCATTCCCCCCGCCCCAGTTTTGTTAAATAAAGAGAGTTTGTGTTCATGAAAATACATGTATTTTATTTGACATCAGGAAGGGGGGTTAGGGAGGGGTAAGTGGAAGGACGTGAGGGAGGAATGAGGCACAAGCCCCCAGTGGGGCAGACCAGGGAGGCTCTTAGTGCTCTTCAGGGTGGAAGCTCTCCTGCAAGGCCTCCTGGATACTGACAGCCCCCCAATGGACCTCCTGGATGACAGCCTGCAGAAAGTGCAGCCAGGCTCGCAGCAATGCATCCACAAGAAGCACCAGAGTGCTCAGGGGCAACTCTGGCTCCATGTTGCAGAGTGCTGTGTTGTCCCGAGTGAGGGCAACCAGAGCACACAGAGACGAAATTTTTTGCTGTTCCTCATCGAGGTAGGCAAGCAAGCAGGGAAAGCTGAGACCTGGCTGTCCGGGGGGGTCCCTTTAAGCACAGGCCTCAGATAGCCTCAGGCAGCAGCCACACAAAGTAACTCCTGACCTGCCGGACCTCGTTTCGGCCGGCCTTAAATGCGATTCAGCGTCCACTCAGTGTGGACGCGCTATTTCGAAATAGCAAAACACTATTTTGAAATGCATTTTGTGTGTAGATGCGTTATTTCGAAATAACTTATTTTGAATTAAGATATTTCAAAATAACGCTGTAGTGTAGACGTACCCTTAGAAAATAGCTTCTTTAAAACAAAAGTAAGTGGCACACAGCTCAGAAGGCTAAAACAAAGAATCCTACACACATCCCCTTACCTAAACTTTAATCTTTCCTCACAAAGATTTGCAAATTCCTGTCTACTGAGCTAACCCCTGTCTCTGGAAGGAAGAAAGAGATTGTCCTGCTTACAGCATACTCTGTTCTGTGTCTCTTTTAATCTGGGTGTCAACCTCAGTCAGCTGACAACCACCACCCATAGTTTGACTGATAGTTTGATGTGCTTTTATGCAAATATTATTGAATTAAAATTTAACATTAAAAATAGAATTTGGAATTTGCATCACATTTTTTCCTTTAAGTGGTTTTAGAAGTGAGCTAACTAAAAGGTAAGTTTTTGAAAACACTTATTCTTTCCACTTACACACTAGCAATTGCAGTAGACTTTCTATGATCTTAGGGTACATCTAGACTATGTTCTTTTTTCAAAATGAGATACGCAAATTCGGTGCTAATTTGCATATCTTCTTTTGATCGCTTTTTCGAAAGCGGTTTTTTCAAAAAACAAAGCAATTAAGATGCGGTTCTTTAAAGAAAAACCCCTTTTTCAAAAGAACCCTGCAAACTTCATTTTTTGAGGAAGAAGGGTTCTTTTGAAAAGGGTTTTTTTTCCCCGAAAGACCCACGTCTAAACTGCTTTCTTTAAAAAAAAAAATGCTTTCGAAAAAGCGATCAGAAGAAGATATGCAAATTAGTGCCAAATTTGCATATCTCCTTTCGAAAAAAGAACGTAGTCCAGATGTACCCTTAGTGTATAGTTTTAATTAACTATGTAGCACATAGAATTGCACTATAGTTCACTTCCTCTAGGCCCCCATGCCTAGAGGAATACATTGAAATACATTAAAAATACAGATAGAAATGTAGCCGTGTTAGTCTGGTGTAGCTGAAACAAAAAACAAAAAACAGGACTATGTAGCACTTTAAAGACTAACAAGATGGTTTATTAGGTGATGAGCTTTCGTGGGCCAGACCCACTTCCTCAGATCAAATAGTGGAAGAAAATTGTCACAACCGTATGTACCAAAGGATACAATTAAAAAAAATGAACACATATGAAAAGGACAAATCAAATTTCAGAACAGAAGGGGGATGGGGGGGAGGTAAATGTCTGTGAGCTAATGATATTAGAGGTGATAATTGGGGAAGCTATCTTTGTAATGGGTGAGATAATTAGAGTCTTTATTCAAACCTAGATGTAAAGTGTCGAATTTAAGCATTAATGACAGTTCAGAGGATTCTCTTTCAAGTGTAGTCTTAAAAGGCCTTTGAAGCAGGATGCAGGTAATCAAGTCGTTGAGACAATATCCTTTCTGGATGAAATGGCAAGAAACTGTTTTTTCTTTGTGATCCTGTCTAATATCTGTTTTGCGGGCATTGATCCTTTGGCGAAGTGTCTGAGACGTTTGTCCAATGTACATAGCAGACGGACACTTTCAGCACATGATAGCATAAATTATATTTCTGGATGCGCAGGAATATGTGTTCTTGATCTTATAACTCACTTGGTTAGGTCCAATAATGGTATCAGCAGAGTGAATATGTGGACAAAGCTGGCAACGGGATTTGTTGCAAGGGAAGGTACCGGGGTTGGTATTAGTGTGGTATGTCCTGTCGTTGTTGGTAAGAATCATCTTGAGGTTAGGTGGTTGTCTATAGGAGACTATGGGTCTGTCTCCCAGAGCCTCTTGGAGTTTAGTATCCTGTTCCAGTATAGGCTGTAGTTTATTGATAATGTGTTGGACAGGTTTGAGTTGGGGGTTGTAGGTGATGACAAGTGGTGTTCTATTGTTGGTTTTCTTGGGTCTGTCTTGAAGTAGATGGTTTCTAGGTATTCGTCTGGCTCTTTTAATTTGCTTTTTTATTTCTCCGGGTGGGTAGTTGAGGTTTATAAATGCTTGGTAGAGATCCTGAAGTTTCTGGTCTCTGTCAGTGGGATTAGAGCAGATGCGGTTGTATCGAAGGGCTTGGCTATAGATGATGTGTTCTGGATGGGAGCTGGAAGCATGTAGGTAACTGTATGAGTCAGTGGGTTTTCTGTAGAGAGTGGTGTCTAATTTTCCATTGCTGATTTGTACTGTGGTGTCCAGGAAATGGATCTCTCGTGTAGAATGGTCCAGGCTGAGATTGATGGTGGAGTGTAGGTTGTTAAAATGTCTGTGGAATGTCTCCAGTGTTTCTTGGCCATGCGTCCAGATCATAAAGATGTCATCGATGTAGCATAAGTAGAGAAGGGGTGTCAGCCGACGGTCAGGGCAGTGTGTGTGTGTGTGTGACACCCAAGCCTTTAACTGCTAAGACACAAGGTCCCGTCACAGTGGGCAGCCTAGGAGGCTGAAGGGCGCCCCGAAAGTTTAACGTCTGTGCCTTTACCGCTAGGACCGGGGTCCCGTCACGGAGGGCAGCCAATAGGCTGACAGACGCCCCAGAATTTATAGGAAGAGCTTATTGCATCTCAGATATCAGCTGCTAGGATACAGGATCCCTTCGCAGCGGGCAGTCTAGGGAAGACTGAGAGATGCCCCAACGGATCTGTCACCTGGGAGTGACAAGATCCAAAACGCCCAAGCTCTTCCTATACCTGTCCCTTATGACCGGCTGAAGTTCTTTTAAATTGTGCTTGGTTCTGTTACAGCAACTGAAGGAGTCAGGTTAAAGCTTAAACAGTTACAAGTTTATTAAAGAAGCTTATAAATCATATGGTTACAATGGCTATTGCTCTATTCTTAACTGCTAGCAAATATATATCTTAAAAATGGTTACAAAGAAAATAAAGATAGAAAATAGAAATAATGGTACCAAGTGACAGCTTAATCTTTAAAGAGCTCTAAGTCTATGTGTACACTTAAGACAAAGGATACATCCAGGTACAATATTTACCCCTTTCTGTGCCTCTCGACTCCAGCGGGTCAAGCCAGGGCCGGTCCCTCAATTCCTAGGAAAGACGAATACGAGGTGGGCGTCCCCATGGAACCTCAGGAGGCAATTACCTAACCCGACCAGCAGGCAGATGGTAGATTGACACTCAGAGGAAGTGTGCTGCTGGACCCATCTTTATACCCATAGGGGCTCGTATCCTCTTTCTTATCTAAGATGCCAAATTGTGTTGGTCTGTCTTTGTGACGCCAGTTCTTACAAGGGAGTTTCAACTTAATTTACACTTGCAAGAGAGATAACTAAATTGTGAGTACTGGACATTCTTTACTGGGCGGGAGATTCCTCCCCCCCGCGGACAGTGTGTGTTCGTATCAACATAGGTGCCAGCCAAGGCAGTTCTCGCAGCCTCGAGGTCAGCAATCGGCGTATCTCTGTTTACAGCCATCCATGGTCACAGCAGCCAGCATATCCGGGCCTGCTGTCAAGGCTTTCAAAGACTATGCTTATTTTACTGCTCTGTGTGCCCTGTATGTTCCAGACAAGCAAAAATGGATGTTACGGGGGGGTTCCTGTCTGGCTACAAGGGGTAAAAGGGGATGGGAGCTGAGGAAATGTTGTTCTAGGTCAGCCATAATGATATTAGCATACTGTGGGGCCATGTGGGTACCCATGGCTGTACCGTTGATCTGGAGGTACAAGTTGTTCTCAAACTGGAAATAATTGTGGGTGAGAACAAAGTTACATAGGTCTGCTATCAGATTGGCAGTGGTGTCCTCTGGGATAGTGTTTCTAATTGCTTGTAATCTGTCTTCATGTGGGATGTTGGTGTATAGAACTTCTACATCCATGGTGGCAAGGATGGTGTTATCGGGGAGGTTATCAATGTTTCATAGTTTCCTTAGGAAGTCAGTAGTATCTTGGAGATAGCTGGGGGTGTTGGTTGCGTAGGGTTTGAGAAAAGAGTATACATAGCTGGAAAAACCAGTAGTGAGCGTGCCGATACCAGAGATGATGGGACGTCCGGGGTGTCCATGTTTATGGATTTTGGGAAGCAGATAGAACAATCCTGGTCGGGGGTCAGAAGGTGTTTTTGTGTGGATTTGTTCCTGAGTAGCTATAGGGAGGCTTTTAAGGAGACAGTGTAGTTTCTTTTGATATTCCGAGGTGGGATCGGAGGAGAGAGGTTTGTAAAATGTGGTGTTGGAGAGTTGTCTGGTTGCCTCCTGGTTATAGTCGGCCTTATTCATAATGACCACAGCACCGCCTTTGTCAGCTGGTTTGATTATAATGTCCAGGTTGTTTTTGAGACTCTGGATGGCATGGTGTTCAGCATCTCTACCAAGCATTTATAAACCTCAACTACCCACCCGGAGAAATAAAAAAGCAAATTGAAAGAGCCAGATGAATACCTAGAAACCATCTAGAATACCTAGACAACAATAGAACACCACTTGTCATCACCTACAACCCCCAACTCAAACCTGTCCAACACATTATCAATAAACTACAGCCTATACTGGAACAGGATACTAAACTCCAAGAGGCTCTGGGAGACAGACCCATAGTCTCCTATAGACAACCACCTAACCTCAAGATGATTCTTACCAACAACGACAGGACATACCACACTAATACCAACCCCGGTACCTTCCCTTGCAACAAATCCCGTTGCCAGCTTTGTCCACATATTCACTCTGCTGATACCATTATTGGACCTAACCAAGTGAGTTATAAGATCAAGAACACATATTCCTGCGCATCCAGAAATATAATTTATGCTATCATGTGCCGAAAGTGTCCGTCTGCTATGTACATTGGACAAACGTCTCAGACACTTCGCCAAAGGATCAATGCCCGCAAAACAGATATTAGACAGGATCACAAAGAAAAAACAGTTTCTTGCCATTTCATCCAGAAAGGATATTGTCTCAACGACTTGATTACCTGCATCCTGCTTCAAAGGCCTTTTAAGACTACACTTGAAAGAGAATCCTCTGAACTGTCATTAATGCTTAAATTCGACACTTTACATCTAGGTTTGAATAAAGACTCTAATTATCTCACCCATTACAAAGATAGCTTCCCCAATTATCACCTCTAATATCATTAGCTCACAGACATTTACCTCCCCCCCATCCCCCTTCTGTTCTGAAATTTGATTTGTCCTTTTCATATGTGTTCATTTTTTTTAATTGTATCCTTTGGTATATATGGTTGTGACAATTTTCTTCCACTATTTGATCTGAGGAAGTGGGTCTGGCCCACGAAACCTCATCACCTAATAAACCATCTTGTTAGTCTTTAAAGTGCTACATAGTCCTGTTTTTTATTAAAAATACATTGAAACATCTTGGCTAATACACATTGATGGTCCTATCCTCCATGAATTTATCTCTTTTTTGAGCACTGTAATAGTTTTGACCTACACTACTGTCATGTGAGTCAATTTATTTTAAATCTGAGGGAAACCAGGACACACCAGAAAGGCTTAACCACTTCCTTATTTTTTACAAGCCTTCAAGCAGTTAATATAGTCCTTTCAGTTTTGTAAGCCAAGCAATTACTACACAATTTAAACCTTAAATACTATAAATTTCTAAAGCAATTAATACAATCAAAATAATACAAAAGCAATTAATATAATATAATATAATATAATATAATATAATATAATATAATATAATATAATATAATATAGCCTATGTCTTATTGCAAGCCAGTTACTACAATCTTAAACTCAATTCACTTACAGTTCACCTGTACCATAGCTTTACAAATGCCAGAGAGGAGATCATTGCCTTTTTATTTTCCCAGTCCTTGAGGCATCTGCAGTTGTTGCCACCAGCATGAACGGTTACTACTTCCTGCTGCAATGAGCAGGACCTCTGGGCAAATTCTACTCCCTACCTCCCAGCTACGTTTTTGTGAAGCTTGTTTTTATAACACAGCAAGACTTGGTTGTTACACCCATAATTGCCCCATATTTTACATGCTAATGTTAGTTCCCTATTTTTTAAACTCTAATGACGCTGACTTTTATTCTGGCTTATCTTTGCAGACCCAAATCATGCACAGCTATCTTAAAGTTGTTTACCCATTTGTGGGAGGCATTTCGGATAAATGGAAGGTACATCTGTTATTTTGCTCGCTATTCCCAGAAGCTGTAGCAAAATTCTGGAAAGTTTCAGTCATGCTTGTTATTTATGATCACACTTTGTAGTTTCAACATTTGCTTGTTATTTACTATCGTCTTACCCAAGGCCTAGGGCAAGAGGTTACATTTCTGCATACTTGTATAGCCAGCATGCACATTTGCACCAGGCTATAGCAGGGCTTTGGCTTACAGGGCCATACTGTCAAGCCTTCAGTCAAGACTTTGGTCAAGGTAAGACCATGCAGACTCCTCCACAACAATATATTATGCCAAAGAGTTCCACAACTTGAATATATGTTGTTTGAAGAAATACTTCCTTTCGTTTGTTTAAAACCTGCTGCCTATTAAGATCATTTGGTAATCCCTAGTTCTTGTGTTAAGAGGAGGACTAAATAACACTTCCTTATTTACTTCCTCTATAACAGTCAAGATTTTACAGACCACTATGACATCCTCTCTTAGGACATGGCTACACTAGGAAATTATTTCAAAATACTTATTTCAGAAATACTTATTTCGAAATAATATCTCCAGAAATAATAATTTCAAAATAGCATGTCCACACTATGGGGAAGCTGCAAAATTAGTCTGAGGCAGGCTCCGTTAACTTGGATGCACTACCTTGACTTAGAGCCCAAGGAAGCACTGGGAAATAATTAGTTTGAATTACTCTTTGGAGTAGTTATTTTGAAATAGCAGCACCAGACTGTCCACACTACTGCTATTTCAAAATTAGTGTTATTCCTTATGGAAAGCTGGAGTTATTATTTCAGAACAACCAGCCCGTTATTTTGAAATAATGGGCTTGGTAGCGTGGGTGCTCCACTTGTTATTTTGAAATAAAGGGAGTTATTTCACAATAACTACCTCTGTATACCAGGGCTTAGTCATCTCAATTCCAAGCTGAAAAATCCGAGTCTTATTAAGATCTCTTCATACAGAAGCTGTTGTATAATATTAATAATTTTTGTTGTCCATATCTGTGCCTTTTCCAATTCAAAACTATCATTTTTTGAGATGGGGTAACCACATCTGTACACAGTATTCAAGATGTGGGCATACCAGGGATATATAGAGAATAGTAACAAACCTCAAAGATTAATTATTCCCTTATAGCAACCCAACAAATAATAATGAGGCCTCAACCAGGAGCATACAGTTCAGCCAAATCAAGGTCAATAGTATTCAGGGTCATATTGCCATTACCTTTCATTTACTCAGCTTCTTTTCCCTCAGCTGAAATTTATTGTCCCCTAAATATATTCATCCTAGGACATATTTATATGCTAAGTTGCTAGTGGCAACATTATTATCTGAGTATGTTAAACATCTGAAATTTAAAAACCATTCTACAGGTAAGAAATTTAAAACCAGAGGTGTCAGTTGCTCATCCTGAGCAAAATTACCATACAAAGTTCATTCCTTGTATTCAAGGAGATATAAATTGTCTCTTTCACAACTGGTGAGGTCTCCAGGTCTAATCCCTCCCTGTGGTAAATGTGTATTTGAATGAATGTTCAGTTTGGATCGACAAATATTTAAAAGCATGATCTGGTCAGCTTACTGTTGCCTGGATTCATTGCTATAATTAGCTTACACTGGCCACAGCAGATATAGGAAGACATGTCAAAGCATAGACACAGACTGTAGGGGTGTTCAGTAGATAGACCCCCGACAGAGAGAAATTAGTAGGTCAAAGCACCCAGCCAAACTCTCTCTCTCCCTTCCCCCCCCCCCCCCCCCCCGTGGCACCTCTCACCCACTGGTTGCCCCCAGATCAACTCCTCCCCCTCACTTCCAGTGCCTTTTGTCTGCAAGAGGCTCTGAAAGGGAGGAGAGTAGATGGGAAGTGGGTGGAAAGAGGCAGGATGGGGCATAACAGAGGCAGGAAGAGATAGAATGGACACTTGGGGGAAAGTGTGGAATGGAGGCAGGGTCTAGAATAGGGTGGGGTAGAGCACTTCCTGGCAAGAAGGGAAAATGGCACCTATGTGCCAGAGCGAATTATGACTCTCTCTGTGCCCTGCCCTGGGTGCAAGTTAGAGCTGCCTGGAGCTGAACTCTCTGTCACCAATGAGCAAATGATAAGTTACAACTAGCAAAAGTTTTAATCATTGTGTCTGTGCCTTCCCTTACCCCGTTTGCTTTCCCATCAGCTTACATGCTTATGTGTCCCAAATGTGATTAGCTATTTTTAATTCTAACTGTTCGAAATCTTTTCATACCTATGATAGGGGTGTCACCAACTCATCCAACCATTTTGTTTGTGATGCCTCCAGTTGATGTTGCACAAGCCAGGTTACCTTCACAGTCTATAGCAACTGCACCCACTGTGTCATGAACCCTAGAACACAGAGAAAGCAGTACAGTAACTCCATGTTGAACAGCTGCATTGCCAGAAGCACCACTAAACAATAAGCATTTAGCACATAAAAATAACACTTAGTACCTAAAGAAAGCTTTTCATCTTCAAAGAGGTCTACAAACACTAACTAATTAATCCTTGCAGTGTGCCTAGGAGGCAGGTAAGTAATATTAGGTCATTTTTTCCCCATATGCAAAGATAATACTTGGTTTGCATAAAAAAAAGAGAGAGTCTGGGCCAGAGCATAGATTATATTTTTTTGAATACCTGAAGAGCTATCTCAAATGCAGCCTAATAGGACACTGAGCAGAACAGAGTTGGGAGGGGATCTCCCTATTTTTTTTATCCACAATTTCAGGTGGGGAAATATCTATTTTGACTCAAAGCTATATTAAACAAATATTTGTACAAAACATTTATGTCAGAATTATATATAGTACATGTATTTATTACATTTAAAAGTAATACAATGTAAATTGTTTATTAAAATGCATAACAATTAAAATAGAATAAGGGAAGGGGTCTCTGATTATATCAGGACAAGTATTTGCTCCTACCTACAAACATATTCATTTTCTTTCATTTTTATATTCATTTTCTAATTAACAAGTGTTCTGTGATTAATTTCCTGCCCAACTGTCAGTAGTAACCATGCTTTAGTGAGGCTGATATAATATTTATTGAATTAGCATAATATCCATTCTAAAAAAATGTTGCTCAAAACTACTTTCCTTTTCTATGGTGTCTTTCATAAAATGATCTCAAAGTGCTTCACAAACGTGAAGCCTCACAACTTTACGTGTGACATACATTAACAGTGTGTTAAGACTGGATACCTCATGTAGACTATTGACAATGCAGTGTTCCTTTTTTTCTGCCAGTAGCTAAGGCAAAAATGACATCACTAACACAGATGAGAATTGAATTAGTTTGCAAAAATTAAATGATAACTGTCTCTCAAGGTTTGTCCTTTTGCACTAGTTTAACATTCTTTTGGGGGGGAGGGTTAGTATATTTCCATATTAATCCAAAAATGTCAGCCATTTCTATACATATTCAGTCCAAATTGAAATCATTTTGTCTGACATAATACTAGTAAATGAAGATTACTGTTTTGGCAGTGAGGGACTGAAGCAGACATACTATATTATCATGAGATATTCATTCTATGTTGGCTTTCCACAAAATCCAAAATGAAGTTGCCTAAGAAATGTGTGAAGTTTTCTAAGCAGACAGCTTTCCATAGCGATATATATTAATGTTATTCCTTGTTATAAAATAAAACAATATTTAATGATTGTCCAAGGGATACAGTTCCATCTACATAAATTAATGTTGTTATTATAATGATGTACCATTTATATTTCAGTGCCAGCGAGACTCCATTTAAGATCAGAGCTTGACTGATCCCTGGGGATCATTTTAAGTTCCTTAATTTTTGTAGAAATTTTTGATAGTCCAGGGTTACCAGACCAGCTTTTTTGTATTTCGCAAATACACAAATATTGAGAAAAAAATGTCTTTTAAGTCCTTATTCTTGGTCAGAATGGCAGTAAAAGAGCTGAAGTATCACAAGATGCTCTTCTTGCAAAATGTTTAGTCCACATAGAAACAAGAAGTAATGATGCTAAATTTCCATCACAATTTAGCAGATTAAGGAAACTAAATTAATCTCTGCTTTAATTCCACAGATGTTGGTCAAATTAAAGCAGGGATGATTTGGTGGCCATAAAGATCTGAATACAGTTCAGATAAGTATCCAGACTTTCTGAGCTAATCCAATCTTTTCAAGCTTCTGGGGTTTGATTGTCAATAGTTTTTAGCCTACTGATCTTTGGCCACGATTCTGCAGCACTTTCTGTGCATCAGGAGGTGAAAAGTGGACACTAAAAATTAAAGCATCCAAAACTACTAGTCACGTTGAGAACTGAGACCTTAAAGTACAATCACTAAAGGCATGTCCACACTACAGGGAAGATCAACGCTGCTACAGTCGATCTTCCAGGGTTCAATTTAACGGGTCTATTGAAGACCTGCTATTTCAAACTGAGAGGGCATCCTGGTCGGTGCTGGTACTCCTCCTCACAAGGAGTAAGAGGAGCTGACAGAAGCATTTGCTCCCATTGACCTCCTGCTGTGTGGATGGTGATTTCAGATATGTCGACTCCAGCTACATAATTAATGCATATCTTAAGTCGACCTTTCCTTTTAGCATAGACATGCCATAAGACCTCACTACAATGCTCACTGAAATAATAGAAAGACTTCCATTGACTTCAATGACCAGTAGATCAAACCTAATACAAAGTCTATTAAAGTTAGTAGAAGTGCTTGAGTCAGGATCGGTGTGATTAAACATGCCCTCTTACCAAATGGTGAACCCCAACACTCACTGTTATCCATGAGAGCTGAGATCTCTCAACATTTTCCAGATTTTAGCCCTACAGAAGAAAAAGGTTGAAGCTGTTTTTCTTTGCTGTGACCTTTTCCAGATGATTACATTACATTTTATCTGTGAAAAGCTTGGCCCAATTGAAGTAAGTAGGTTTCTAGCTGACTAACCAGCCCCATATTCATTGTCTTTCTGAAACATATGGACAGCAAGGGCTCATGGTGTTTTGCTCTTCTGATGTAGAATATTTAATATCCATTTTAAGCCTGTAAAGTGTGTCCAGATATTATGATGATGGGTAACTTATCAACATTTTTAATAACAATAAAGTAAAATAATATTTTCAAATCCATTATTATTCAATTAATAACACTTTTCAATTATTCAATATATGTACATTTTAAAAGCAAACCATAATTCCAATTTCCAAACTTCTAATTTCCATTTGTATCTTGCTACACTGATAAATTATGTTTATAATTAAAAATGAAAATGATCATTACAGGAAAGAAATTGTTTGCAGAGAGGTGTTAAAATTGATTTTTGTCGGGGAAGCACACCAAACACATTTTAATAAAGCAGTCAGACTGGGATTGGATGCAAGTTCTGCAACTGGCACATTTAAAGATTAGCTCCCCTCCTCCACAAATAACCCCCTTGTGTTGATTTTAATTGCAAATTGACATCATTAAAAAGATATGACCTTACCAGACTCACGATTCAGATCACGCATACTTTATATGAAATTTCATATTACTGCTAATGCATTACAAATGATTACCTTGTTCAGCTTCTCAGAGGTTAAACAGACTTTCTTATACTGTACAATGAAAAATAAACATAATGTATACCTATCTTTGAGAGGGAAATGTGTTTTGACTTTCTCTTTCCAATTCTCTCTATAAGCACATGGGTTTCTAATGGAAATTACTGACTTGCAAACATTATGTGGAATAGAAATGAATATATGAAATGTATGTACACAGGTTCTCACTACCCCTCCTATTGCATCTGGCTTTTGTGCACATGTTAATATAGACAATGGGTGATCACTGGTGCATCTAAAGAGCATACAGGTCAAAAACTCTCAGAAGCAAATCTGGCTTTAATCCATCTTTGAACTCTTCTGATCCTGGGCCATATGGATGCCCAGCTAGTCCCAAGTTGTCCCTCTGGGCTGTTCTCAGCAATGTTTGTTGCTAATTGCAATGACAACTGTTAGATACCACTCCTTCCTGTTTTAGGTATCTATCTATTGACTTTGATTTTTATCTGCTTAGGTTTAAGTACCCATTCTCCAGATACTTAATGATGCTCTGTCTCCCACCCCCCTCCCTTTTTCTTTCTCTCCCATCTCCTATTTATTTCGAGTTTTCATATCCCCAACTCATAACTCTGGTCATCTGAAGAATGGTCTGTGCCCACGAAAGCTCATGATACCAGCTACATGTTTCGTTAGTCTATAAAGTGCTGCCAGACTATTTGGTTTTTTTTCTGTAACAGACTAACTCGGCTATCCCCTGAAGCAACTGTTAGATCAGTTAGACATTGCCCCTTTTCTATAGCAGCAGCTCCAATCACAGGAAGAAGAATTGCTGTAGTGAGCATTAGATCAACTCTGTCCTCAGAGGATCCCTCTACACAGGGGTGAGCCTTCCCAGTGAGGCCAGTTCTAGGGATACTTCATATTAGTGGCGAGAAGCAAAACAGCCCTGACACGGGGAAGCATCTATGCCAATAGTTTGGTTCGAAGGAGCATGCTCATTAATGCAGTGTTTATTTTTATTTGTGTATACGATCTACCCAGTATTATGTAAACATTGTATAATATATATTAACATATTCTGTAAATTATTTATAATATTTTACAATGTTCCTGGCTTCAACAGGGCAATTTCTATAAGTGCTTACAAGAGTTGTGCATCTGCAGCCTGGTACATCAAAATAGGACATATTCTTAAGCATGAAAATGACTTCTATAGAGAAGGCTGTAAATGAACTGTGAAAGCAGAGAGGACCAGGGAGCTTTCAAATTAAACAGATTCAGAGGCGACAAAGAAACTCATGTAGTTTATATTGACATAAGCTAAAAATATAATTTTTATGACACTTTTCAATAAAGCTTTCACAATATACATTTTGTACAACCAAATGATCACTGAGAGTGGAATGATTTGTATCCCTTTAGAATTAAAATGAGCACCCAATTGATTTGTGCTTGTTATTTGCACTCTGCCTTTCTCTGCAGTCATTCCATATCAGCTCAGCTAAAAGCCCAGAATACAAGATAACGATGTGTTCCTTGATTCTGTAATAACTGTAAATTTCATTGTTTTAAAAACACATTTTTGGATATTAAAACTGGTGTTTTGTGAAAATTACATTATTACTTCCTTAACCTTAACAGTAAAATAGCTTTTTCCCACCTGAGTAAACATTTGACACTTTGAAAGGTAAGTGCTATGTTTTGTCATAAATAACATCTTTAGGTTAGGACACTACTATTCAAATCAAAGCAAAAGGGTTGAACAAAAAAAGATCACCTCAATTCAAGGACAAAATAAAAGACAGTTGACTAGAAAAATCTTTCCACAGCTTGTGTTAGTGATAGGGTCTTCAGGGGAAGATTTGTCTGCGCCAAGGGGGATCAAATCACCTGTCAGGTTTCTGAAGGGACACATCAATCAGATTTGACATGTTGCTGATTGCTCCATTAAATCACCACTGTGGTCTTGATTTGTCTCATCAGGTCAGATTATTTTTTTAAAGGCATGAGATGGTAAACTGCTTTTCAAATTTTCTGATTGAAGCCTCTCCAAATAAATCTGCGTTTTTCATTGAACTAACCTAATGGACCATAAAGCTCCATCCTAATAACAAGATATTTTAGAGTAGACACTGCTCTCCTGTTAGGCATGCCAAGTAGGAAATGTAGGAGATGGAGGGGGGAGAGATTTATTAATACCTACCTTGTATGTATGCAAAAAAGGTATTTTCCACAGATTTACTGTTAGCAGTTAGATCAGAGGAAACAAAACAAAACAATACAAAACACAACCTCTGGAGAATCCTGGGGCTCCCAACATGCAGTATTTCCCCTCTAACAAAGTAGCTTTCCATGGCTCTGAGCTGTGTAGCATATTACTTCATTACAATCATGAATCATCTATTAATATTTTGTACATGTGCTCAGACACTGAGGGTTATGATTTTTTAATAAAGCTAAATAAATGAATATATTAAACTACCAATACTTTAAATATTTTGTGCCTCACTTCATGTACAGGGATGGCATATGTTTTACAGTACATCATTCCTAAGCCAATGTTGGTGCTCAGGGCACAAATTAATCTTTTCCATTCCTCTCTGTCATTTGCTGCTGATTCCGCCTGCTTAACGGTGATAACAACTGTTGTACCCTCTGTAATATAATAGGTTTCTGGGGTACTGCTGAGAGGTTCAAATCAGGGCAAATTGTTAGAAACAGGGTTACTTACAGCTCAAGACTGGGGGGTCCTCCACTATAAGGCACACCAAACCAGTCACAAAGAGCACTTCTGTTGGCCACACTGGCCAGCAAGAAGACATATAAGCAATCTCTTTAGAGACTGCAGGTTCTCCAGTGCCATAACCAGTACCCCTCCTTTCACAGATGAAAGGTTATGAAAACCAATTTCACCAAATCCAGAAAGGTTCTCCTGATTCTAAAGGACTAGTCACATTCCAAGGTCAATTTATACCTCAGATCTCACCCAAAAAAGCACGCTGTGCTAATCCTTTAGAACAGTGGTTCTCAATCTTTTTGACCCGTGGACCACTCCGCTCAAGACAGACTTTTCCACAGACCACCATCCAACCACCTCTGATGACAAAATGGGTACAGTAGGGGGTGGAGATGCAATTTCTGGCAAGGAGGAAAGATGCAGGAGTGGATTGGGGATGGGGGACTGGCCAGGAGCTTGGGAGCAGGATAGGGATGTAAAAATTCGTTTAAGAATGTAATTGTGTCACCACTAAAAATCCTAGCAATTTTATGCGCTGCGGGCTCTGCAATATCAAGCTTAAATAACCTAAACTTCACAAGTTTATTATAATCCACATGTTTTATGTAATCCACATGTTTATTGTAATCTACAATAAATCCACGTTTATTGTAGTCCACAAGTCTATTATAATCCACATGATTTATAATGCAGCATTTGGTTTATCTTTGTCCAAAGAAAGGAGAAGAAGGAAGGAGGAAAGGCATGGATTCTTGTTTGGAATGCCCTTTACCTCTGCACATGAAGAGTGCAGGGCAGAGTAAGGCAGATCTGATGGAACATATGCCTCTGTATTCGCACCCTACATGCTACTGTAACAACCTTTGTAAAAGTTAAGTATCAGAGGGGTAGCTGTGTCAGTCTGGATCTGCAAAAGTGATGAGGAGTCCTGTGGCACCTTATAGACTAAGGGTACGTCTACACTAGCTCGTTAGTTCGAGCTAGGTAGGGTAATTAGGGCAACCGGAATTGCAAATGAAGCCCGGGATTTAAATATCCCGGGCTTCATTTGCATGTTCCCAGGCGTCACCATTTTTAAATCCCCCTTAGTCCAAACTCCGTGCCCGTGGCTACATGCGGCACGGAGTAGGTAGTTCAAATTAAAGATCCTAATTCGAACTACCGGTACTATTCGTGGAATGAGGAGTACCGGTAGTTTGAATTAGAATCTTTAATTCGAACTACCTACTCCGTGCCGCATGTAGCCGTGGGCATGGAGTTTGGACTAAGGGGGATTTAAAAATGGCAGCGCCGGGGAACATGCAAATGAAGCCCGGGATATTTAAATCCTGGGCTTCATTTGCAACTCCGTTTGCCCTAATTACCCTACCTAGCTTGAACTAACGAGCTAGTGTAGACGTACCCTAACAGATTTATTGGAGCATAAGCTTTCGTGGGCAAAGACCCACTTCGTCAGATGCATGTAGTGGAAATTCCAGGGGCAGTTATAAATATACAGGCATAAGAAAAGAGTACCAATCAAGAGTAAGGCTGGAGATAATGAGGTCAATTCAATCAGGGAGGAAGAGGCCCACTTCTAGCAGCTGATGTGGAGGTGTGAACACCAAGGGTATGTCTAGACTGCACCCCTCAGCCGGCAGAGGGATGCAGATTCGGCTGGGAGAAATTGCTAATGAAGTGGGGATTTAAATATCCCGTGCTTCATTAGCATAAAAATGGCCACCGCTTTTTTCCGGCACGGAGCTTTGTTGGAGAAAAGCGGCAGTCTAGAGGCTGATCTATCGCTAAAGAAAGCCTTTTCCGATAGGTCCTGTATGCCTCATAAAACGAGGTATACAGGATCCATCGGAAAAGGCTTTCTTTAGCGATAGATCAGCCTCTAGACTGCCGCTTTTCTCCGACAAAGCTCCATGTCGGAAAAAAGCGGCAGCCATTTTTATGCTAATGAAGCATGGGATATTTACATCCCTGCTTCATTAGCAATTTCACCCAGCCGAATCTGCATCCCTCTGCCAGCAGAGGGGTGCAGTCTAGACATACCCCAAGAGAGGAGAAACTGCTTTTGTATTTGGCTAGCCATTCACAGTCCTTATTTAATCCTAAAATGATGGTGTCAAATTTACAGATGATGTTCACACCTCCACATCAGCTGCTATAAGGTGCCACAGGACCCCTCATTGCTTTTGTAAAAGTTATGACTTGTAAAGTATCATATGAAAACTCATAATTTGCTGGTTGGTACTGTCCTGATAAAATGTGTATGGCAACATTGGATGTCATGTTACCAGTCCTGTGCATAATGCTATTAACGGGTGTTCCAAACCCCACAGCTCTATCCATACCGATGCTGGCAAACAGGTCTGTCCCAAGCAGAGCAATACATACTTGCCATAATTTGTATTTAACAGTAAACAGTGTCTTCAAGCAGGAAGGGAAACTAAAGGAAGTTCAAATAGATAAAAAAAGCAAACACCCCAAGGAACAACCTCACCCCTTCCTTGCCCACCTCATTTTCTGTGCTGAGAAGATAAAAGAAAGCAGCCATTGAACTCTTCTGCAGAGATTGACATGAACGTTTGGTCAGTAGTTTGATGGAACATGTGGGGACAGTTTGCTTTGCAGCTAAGATAATTTCTTAAGTCTACAGAGTAGAGTCCAGATTATCCGACCTTTGGTCATCCGACATTCCGCTTTATCCAACATAGCCACGGACCATTGTCAGCCGAGTGCAGCATGAGTATGCGGCCCCCAAGGCCAGCCGCCCTGCGCTGCTATGCCGCATGCAGCCTCCCCGGCTGAAGAGGCTCCAGCTGCCTCCAGCGGGTCGGAGCCTCCTGCCAGCGCTGCTTCATCCCCGTTCTTGCCTGGCCCCTTCCCTCCCTACAGCTCCCGGGCGTGGGCCAGGAGAATGGGCCCGCTCGCTGCCCCGTCGCTCTCCTGGCGCCACTGATGCCGCTCCTGCTGGCGCCGCTTCGTCCCCATCCCTGCCTGGCCCCTTCCCTCCCTGCAGCTCCAGGGAGCGACAGGGCAGCGAGCAGGGCCATTCTCCTGGCCTGCACCTGGGAGCTGCAGGGAGGGAAGGGGCTGGGGCCAGGCAGGGATGGGTTCCAAGCGGCGCCGCCAGCTATCCCTCCCTCCCTGTACTCCCTATTATCCGACATTTTCGGTAATCCAACCACCTGTCGGTCCCGTTTAGGTCAGATAATAGGGACTCTACTGTACTAGTACATTTTTAATAATTAATTTTTGATTTATGATTTCTGACTTTTATGACTTATTTCTTATGTTCACTTGAAATTTCCCTCTTTGTAGTTAATAAACTTGTTTTACTCTTTTATCTGACCCAATGGCTGCGTCTAGACTGGCAAGATTTTGCGCTTATTTCTTATGTTCACTTGAAATTTCCCTCTTTGTAGTTAATAAACTTGTTTTACTCTTTTATCTGACCCAATGGCTGTGTCTAGACTGGCAAGATTTTGCGGCTGCTTTTGCGCAAAAACTTGCCAGCTGTCTACACTGGCTGCTTGAATTTGCGCAAGAACACTGACATTCTAATGTAAGAAATCAGTGCTTCTTGCGCAAATACTTTGACGCTCCCATTCGGGCAAAAGTCCTTTTGCGCAAAAGCTTTTGTGCAAAAGGGCCAGTATAGACAGCTCAGATTTGTTTTGCGCAAAAAAGCCCCGATGGCTAAAATGGCCATCAGGGCTTTCTTGCGCAAAAGCGCGTCTAGATTGGCCACGGATGCTTTTGCGCAAAAGCATTCATGCCAATCTAGACGCGCTTTTGCACAAATACTTTTAACGGAAAAACTTTTCCGTTAAAAGTATTTGTGCAAAATCATGCCAGTCTAGACATAGCCAATGTGTTTAATTTGAAATATCTGGTAACTATTTAAGACAGGGATGTGGCTCCTGGCTTGTCTAAATCCAGCCCCTGAGGCTTAAGGGAATCCATGTTGATTCTCCAGTTCCCCTGCCACCCACCCTGGGGCTAGAGCACACAAATCTAGTAACCTGGGTCCCTTTAGGCTCTGGTGTATGAGGAGTGTCTCCCAGTCTCAACTGGGGGCCACATCAGCAAGGGTTTAAAAAAAATGGGTTTTTTTTTTTGTTTCTCACTTGTGTGAGGCTCCCGACTAATTTTTCTGAGTCAGAGGCCCCTGACTCAAAAAAGGTTCCCTGCCCTGATTTAAGGCAATAAACTGGCATATTATTGCCTTCAAGGAAGAAGGTTACTGAATAATTTGTACTTTCCAGAAGAGGGCTAAGTTCAGGAAATACATGGTCTCCTGGCAATATATCCAAGGCTGGTGAGAGTCAAGGTATAGCTGGTAGGCTGCAGTTACACACACATACTGAGGGTGTGCTGTTTGTAAGTTGCAGTCTTGTAGGGCAGGGGTGATACCTCAGCCCATTAATTTGTCAGAATGGAGCAATTCAGCTAGCAGAGCCCAGAAACATCCAGGGTAAGGTGGGGGCAGTTACTAGACATGCTCAATAGCTACTTGGTCAAGCTGTATAAGTAAGTTCCATTGTAAACCAAAGAGTGTTGCAATTCCCACATTCACCATTTGAGAGCTGAGCCAATCAGAGCTCATGGGTAGAGAAATATACGTATTAGGGCTCTCAAGTGATTAAAAAAACATAATCATGATTAATTGGGTGATTAAAAAAATTAATCGTGATTAATCACATTGCTGCCCCTTTGAAACGCTGAGGCATCATTTCAAAGGGGCAGCACTGCAGAAGCCTGGCATCAGCTGGAGTCCCCAGTTAACCCCGGCTCGGTGCAGCGCTGCCCCTTTGAAAGATCGCCCTGTGGTGGTGGACCCTGTGGACCGCCCTCTGCGCGGTGTTTCCAAGGGGCAGCACTGCGGGAGCCCAGGATCAGCTGGAGTCCTGAGCTGACCCCGGCTCTGTGCAGCGCTGCCCCTTGGAAATGTCAGGCCAGTGCTTCAAAGTGGCAGTGCCTCACAGCTGACCCTAGGTGCTGCCCCTTTCAAATGTGGCAGCGTTTCAAAGGGGCATTGCTGCCCAAAACCCGGGGTCAGCTGGGGACTCCAGCTGATCCCAGGCTCCTACTGCACTGCCCTTTTGAAACCCCAGATCATGACAAAGTGTAATAGAGTTATATGTAATACTATCTCAGGATTTGTTATACTAATAATATTGGTCTTCTTCCACAACACTTGGTATTGGTATTTGCTATTAAGATCTCAAATCCCAAGAGCTGCTAATCGTCTACATCTCCCCTTGAGCAGAATGGAAATTGCTGGTGATCAGCACCTTTCAGGTGCTTATCCCACTTCCTTATCATGGAAAACCCATAGGAAGGGCTTGTAGGGGAGAAAAATTTCCACATCATCCTGACTTGTGAAATTTTCATGTATAAGATTAAGGAAAACTTATTTGAATAAACAAACTATTGAATAACAAAGGGGGCGGGGCTCAAGAAATATTGCAATCTAACTAAAAGTTTACTTACTCCAGAGATGAATTGGGTTGGGATATGTGCAGAAAGATTGGTTGCTATAAATATGTATGCACTTGCTCACTTCTGATATGCATCCCTGACGAGAGGACGCATTTCTGCAACATTATCTCTGGAACATTGTGATTCTTAGAACTTTACTATTAACATGCATAAGTTTTTGCATTTGTAGTGCTTTTATCTTGAGCTTTCATGGTTTTAAGATGTCTTTCAATTTTAAATTATTTGATTTTCACTTGAGGTTTGTTTGGAATTCACTTTGATGTCAACACTTTTATTATATCATTTGAGTTATACTCACTCTAAGGAATTAAGCTGTCACTTTGGTATTTTAATCCTTATGAATCATTGCTTGATGGATATTTAAATGACATATGAAAAAGGAAATTGAAAAGACAGTAGTTGTGTTTCACTTTGACTTCTGAGTTGCTGGTGTTGGTGTATATCAGCACAAAAGGTGGCAATTAAAAAAAAATTTGCAAATCCAAACTGCAAAAATAATATCTATCTCAGAGCTTTGCCCAGTGGACAAAAGGAAAATAAATCAGTATTTTAAAAGAACAGTGTGTACACATACACGCACACATACACACACACTGTGGGAAATATTTTGAGCATCCATAATGGGAAGTTAGAGAGACTATTCTCATTATTATTTATGGAAATTGTACGTGTCCTCTTCTGAAAGATTGTATTATATATATTTTCAATCAATATCTCTGAGACACAATGGAACCATGTACACTATATACTACTTTCTCTTAAGGTGATACATTAAAGTGAAAGCTTCAAAAGGGCTTGTCATGCTGCCTGCATTAACTCAAGAGTATGAGTACCAGCCTCAGGTCAGACTGTTAAGAACAGGGGCCCAGAATCCCAAATTGGCTGAGTTCTATATTTAGATTTCACCAACAAATTATCAAGTATAAACTCCTCAGCAACTAGAACAGTCTCAACATGGAGTCTCAGACAGTTCCCTTGAGTATTCTCATCTGTCTCACCACTCAGGTGATCTACTTTTGTGATACGCAGCAAGCAGTTATTTTGACATGTCCAAATGATGTTGAGATGGAGGACTTCTTACTCCAACTCCTGTAACTCTCATTTTATGAGGAGTAAAGGAAAACATAGGAAGAGTGCTCTAACTTGGACTTCCTGCTGTGTAGACAGCTCCAAAAGCCAAAATAAGCTATTTCAACTTAAGCTACGCAATTGATGTAGCTCAAGTTGCATAGTTTATTTCGGCTTCAGCCCTGCTGTGTAGACATGTCCTTAATTACTGGAAGTTCACACTGACTCTCTTTGACCAATATTTTGTCTCCAGCTCTCATGTTCTTCTTCCACAGCTTTGAAACCTGTGTCAGCAACTCATTAACTGAAATTAAACCTTTAATGTGACAGGGCTTGGGCCATTAACTGTTTTTGTGATGAAAAGGAGGAGTACTACCCTTTTCTTGACACTGTAACTTTTAAACTGAATCCCAGGGAAACAATTCTCTGTGTTTTTAATCTGCCTTTTTTTTGGTTGCTCTGTAACACCTAGCAACCATGTATGCTTTAATGTCTTCTTTGTTTTGTCAATAAAATCACCTTGTTAAGACTATGATCGGATTCCTGTGCCTGAGAAAGCAGGAGATTCTGTATGCACGGGCCTGAGAATGAAAGGTCCAATATTAAGAAATTACAGGTTGTTTTTTGAAGCTCTCTCCTGAGAGAAGGTTAAAGAGCTTGGAGGTACTCCACAGGGAGAAATTTCCAAGTGCATCTTCCTGGGTTGTCAAAGGGGTGTTTGCATTTGGGTGGTGGTAACATACCACCCAAGGTCAGGGAATCCATGACCTTGGGGAGTTTTTAAGCTGAAGCCTTTAGTGGGAGGGTATTTTAAAGTCTCTTGCAGGCCTCCACTTTCTGTACTCAAAGTGCCAGAATGGGGTACAACCTTCACAGCTTTGAAGATTAAGACTAAGGCTTTCAACTGAACACTGACTGGGGGCCAATACAGAGAATGGAGGACAGGCTTGATGTGTTCACAGTCATCCAATCCAAACATTTGACAGCTGCATTTTCAAATAGCATCAGTCTATGCTTTTGGAGAAACCCTGTAGATTACACCTTTTTCTCATTGACTGCGTCTAGATTGGCATGATTTTCCAGAAATGCTTTTAACGGAAAAGTTTTCCGTTAAAAGCATTTTCGGAACAGAGCGTCTAGATTGGCACGGACACTTTTACGCAAAAGCACTTTTTGCGGAAAAGCGTCCGTGCCAATCTAGACACGCTTTTGCGCAAGAAAGCCCCGATCGCCATTTTAGCCATCAGGGCTTTTTTGCGCAAAACAATTCTGGGTTGCCTACACTGGCCTTCTTGCGCAAAAGCTTTGCGCAAAAAGGACTTTTGCCCGAACAAGAGCAGCATAGTATTTCCGCAAGAACACTGACTATCATACATGAGATTGTCAGTGTTCTTGCGGAAATTCAAGCGGCCAGTGTGGACAGCTGGCAAGTTTTTCCGGAAAAGCGGCTGATTTTCTGGAAAAACTGGCCAGTCTAGACACAGCCATTCAGTTTAACTTCATTTAGGAGTCTAAATACCTAGGTGGACCTGGCTTAGGCTCTCACCAAGATAGGAGATTATCAATACCTAAGGATATTTTGGCTATGTAACCATTGTTAGTTTAGAATTAAAACTTTCATGCAGTGTCTTCATTAGCCATTGAAATTTATAAAAGGGGAGGGGGGCAATTATGGAATAAACTATATGACATAAGATTCCTTTTAATTTTTCATGCAGTGTTCTCAAGGTCAATTCAAACCATGATTCCACTATGAGAGGACAATGAAATATACATTGTGTTATAATATATTTTATTACACCATTATATTCAAATCTGGTATAATGTTAGATTGTTTCAAAGGTGATTATAACTATTTTAGAACCAATGTGCAGGAATAACGTTAATTAACTGCTATCCAATGGGAGTCTTCCATAAAAGGAAGGATCCTTTTATAACTGACAATTCAGAAGAATGTGAATTAGCCTAGTTTACATTTTACATTTAAGATGTCTGCCATACACTCTGAACTTGATTTTAGAAAAGATATATGGACATATAATCATAAACCATTTAGAGTCTACTTTTATAAAACAAGTTCATATCTCTTTGAAAGATTCCTGTTTTCTGATGTATCAACCTGAATATGTATACTTGCACATTGTCTTAGATTAGTCACACATTTCTTACATAGCCTCCCCCATCTCAAAACGTGGCTTAAGGTTCTTTCCTTTTCTCTCCCTGGTGTTTGCGTTACCCATGTTTTGATTATCTTGTGCACTTTTTTTTGCCTGGATTTGATCCTAGGTTGTTTTATATTTGGTGTCTCCGTACAAGGTGACTCCTCACTTTGCCATATACACTGGGCACTGTCCCTTGAGAAAAAACAACAGTAAGACTACCATAGGTAGCAGGGAATGCTAATTTCTATATACAGGGGGCTATAAAATAAACAAAGCAAACATCAGTAAAGAAATGACAGACTAAAATCACAGCATTATAAGTGTGGGAGGTGACTTTACAGGGAACAGGAATATAGGATCTATGGAAGAAAAGGATGAAGTTAGCTAATAATTAATAAAACATCTCTTACTAAGCCAATTCTGTACTTCCTAACACTCAGAAACTCCTTGGCTATGTCTACACTGGCAGCTTCTTGTGGAAGAACAGCAATTCTTCCACAAAAACTTGCCGGCTGTCTATACTGCACAAGCGTTCTTCCAGAAGTAAATTTACAGTACAGCATTGTAAAACAGGGCTTCTTCCGGAAGTTATTCCTCTCCCCATGAAGAATAAGCCCTCTTGCGCAAGAGCTCTTCCAGAAGAGGCCAGTGTAGACAGGCAACATTAATTTCTTGTGCAAGAAGCCCCTATGGTTAAAATGGCCATCAGAGCTTTCTTGCGGAAGACAGCATCTACACTGCCATGGATGCTCTTGTGCAAAAGCACATCTCTTGTGCAAAAGCACATGCCAGTGTAGACGCTGTCTTGTGGAAGAGTTTTTGCACAAGAACTCTTCCGCAAAAGAGTTCTTGCGCAAGAAGCTGCCAGTGTAGACGTAGCCCTTGAATACTACCTATCTCCATGACCCCATCTGTAAGTGTAAGGATAAGGCCTTTATCTGTAGCCATCTTGTAATGCCTAAATCCTATAGCCTTTGTCCGCAGCTGCATTGAAAGAGCAGTAGCCATTAGTTGAGATGCAGGAAGTCATGTCCTCTGTTCGTGTTCCATCTAAATTATCTTAATATCAGGCTGTTGAGACCCTGTTTCTAATATCACCAGATAAAGAAACAGATCTTAAGATGGTTAAAGGAAACTTAGTTTGATAGCACTGTGACTGACAAGAAACTACTTATCAGTAGTCGGGGTTGTGAAATCCTTACTTCTTTATTGTTCTATCATTATGGTCCCCACTTAACTATTGTTTGTCTGTGTGATCTCTCCCTGGTTCTTTAATTGGTTCTCATTTATGTATAATTAATTTTACTAGGTAAAATCAATTAAGGTGATAGGATATAATTGGTTAGAGAATTACATTACAATATGTTCATATCCAAGATGCATTGGAGAGGGTCCAGCAGAGGGCAATGAAAATGATTAGGGAGCTGGAGCACATGACCCATGAGGAAAGGCTCCGGGATTTGGGCTTGTTTAGTCTGCAGAAGAGAAGAGTGAGGGGGGATTTAACTACTTGAAGTGAGGTTCCAAAGAGGATGGAGGGAGGCTGTTCTCAGTAGTGACAGATGGCAGAACGAGGAGCAATGGTTTCAAGATGCAGTGAAGGAGGTCTAGGTTGGATATTAGGAAAAATTATTTCACTCAGAGGGTGGGGAATAAATAAATGTTTTGTTTTGTTTTGTTTTGTTTCGGGGGGGATGGTAAGGGCCAGCGTAACCCAAATACTCCAAAGTCCAAAATGTCTGTAAGTTGGTTACAGGATGGGATTCCCCTATTGTTAAGAAAGAGTTTGGGGAACCTTAGCAACTGGGGTCTGATCCCAGGTGTGGAATCAAAAGTTACCTTTCTTCCTCTTTCCCTCCCTGTTCATCATACTGGACCGAGCAGAGAGCAGTTAACAAAGATTTATGAAGTTTATTATGTGACACCATTATGTCCACCATGGAAATTTCACTGTCTGATGGGTAGGTTTGTAGGAGGGGTTGGACCCTTTCTGTTTAGATTCTGTTCTGAGGCAATACATGTTAATTGTCATTGTTTTCTATGTCTTATTAGCTTCCTAACACAGGATTTTTAACACAGACTTAAGTGAATCCAATTAGAGAGTGAGATGGGCATCTACTTTTGCTGTGAATTACTACATCCATCCATTGGTCATACATAACTCTCATATGCCAGTGTCATTTGTAGATCTTCATTTTAGAAAAGGAAGCTACACAACTGAAATTTCAGCCAGAATATTTTAGATTTGGCAAAATTAGGTGTATAAAAACTAGGATTATAATTGAAGATTACCTGAAATATGAACAACTTGATTCATTTGTTAAAGAAATATCTCTGGTTTTCCCCATGAGTTTTAAATGAGCAGATTGAACTACCGAAATGATCTTTTTATATATAAATCCATTTTCATTATTTTTTAAAAAAATGTTCATGTCAATTATAAGGATCACTATTTTTTTGTGATTTCCTCAATTTTAAACAAAAGTGGAGCCATTTTCCTATTCACCTTAACAGCAGTAGATTTAATTAGACTTTTCTTTTATTTTGTTGATGCAAGCCACCATCTATCCAACCAACACCGTGATAGATTATTTTTCCCCTTCATTTTTCCCAGTAGTAAGCAGATTTTTATTTTGAGGGTATGTTTTATTTTTTTCCAAATATTAAGTTTTGATGTGAGTTTTCCTCATTTTACTTTCATAAACCTCCAGCCATCCCTGCAGTTTCATTTTCCGTTATTTGTACTTCTCATATTTCTGTTCTACAGTAGAGTTATCTCCATTAATTGGATATTGTTTTTCTCTTTCAAGTTCTGCTACTATGGTTAAATACTGTTTGCTGGTCTGAGCAAGAACAGCTAACAAGATTTATGCTCATACTAGATTTCTGTTAATATCCTGCACAGACTTCTTATACTATCATTTTCCTTTACTTTTTAAAATATAATTTAAATCTTCCCCACTCACTTTTAAAAGAGCAATGAATCGATTTTTTTAAAACCTGTTTTCAAAAGGAATGTAGAAAAGGAAATAGTAGCAAATAAAATATTGGGAAAAAAACAATATAAGAAGTTGCAGCTCTGAGACAAATCTGAAAGTGTCTGGCTGTGGCTGATTTAGGCCACAACAAAACAGGTAAGCAGTTTTAAACTCAGTGTTGTCCTATTCATTTTAGCTTAGGTTAACTGATTTCAGTGGGACTATTCATCTATTTAAAGTTAGCCATGTTATGAAGAGCATTGTTATGAATAATGAAGGCTATGTGTACACTACGGGGGGGTTTCCAGGATATCAGAGATATCCCGGGAAAAACTCTGCCATATCCAGGGAACGTGTCTGCTCTTCCACTTTTTTTTTTTTTTTGCAGAAGAGCAAACACGCTCTTTCAGAAGCCCTGTCTTCCTCATTCCATGAGGAAGAAGGGTTCCTCCAAAAGAGCTAATGCTGAAATAAGCTACTCAACTTGAGCTACATCAATTGCATAGCTTAAGTTGAGATAGCTTATTTCGGCTTTTGGCGCTGTCTACACAGCAGGCAGTCCAAGTTAGAGCACTCTTCCTCTGACTTCCCTTACTCTTTCTAAAATGAGGGTTACAGGAGTCAGAGTAAGAAGTCCTCTATCTTGAAATCATTTTGACATTATGTCAAAAAAACTGCTTGGTGTGTTGACGTAGACTATGTTTTTTCAGAATAACGTTAGTTATTCTGGAATAACACTGCTGTGTAGACATAGCCTCTGGGTGCGTCTACACTGCATCCTTAGCTTGAAATAAGCTATGCAATTTGAGCTACGCAAATTGCGTAGCTTATTTTGAGTTAATTTCAAAATATCTTATTTTATAATTTGGTGCCATCTACACAGCCCCAAATTTCGAAATAAATTGCTGTTCTGAAACATCCCTTAATCCTCATGAAGCAAGGTTTACAGGGACATCAGAATAGTGTGCCCGTTATTTCAAAAGATATTTTGAAATAACGGGTGCACTGTCAAGATGCGAAATAGCTATTTCGGAATATCAGAAGTATTCTGAAATAGTGCTGCAGTCTAGATACCCTCTATATGTATTTTCTATAAGTTTAGACAATTTTTATGTTTGAGAGCAGTTTGTCGTACTTTGTTATTTATATAAAATTATTAAATTAGACACAACCAAATAGGAAATTAGGATAAGAAATGAAAAGACAATAACTAATGAATTAATGGAACACATTTTAAAATAATAGTTTTTATCGCTGTTATTACAAATGACACACATTTTAATTTCTCAAACATATGCCTGCCTTTTAAATCACTGAAGTCAATGGGAACCACAGGCTTTCAGGCAGGGGGGCAGTGTGATCCCTCACCATTTTTGTTATGATTGTGTCAACTACATTGCTTGCTACTGTTGTGTTGAAACTTCAGGACAAATTCAATGCTTAGATGCATGTTCTTCTATCCTGCCCATTTCCGTGGTAGCTACATCCAATGGTTAAGATTGGTGTTAGGATAATAAAATCCAGACTATGTCTAAGTGTATACTAGAAAGTTTACCCGACGTTGCTCAGATCCTTAACTTAATTAATTTTTGTTTTGTTTTGTTTTTTCATTTAAATCATTGCTCTGGGATGGGGATGAGGGATTCAATATGCAGGCTGCCCTGGGGTGAGAGGACTACCCCAGCCCTCTCTCCCTGCAGCAGCTTGGGGCCAGGTGAGAAGCTCCTCTCCATGGCCACTGCAGCTCCAGCGGGTACAGCCAGAGGAGGGGACATGTGCTACTGGCTGGGGGACTGACACACACACACACACACACACACACACACACACACACACGACAAACTCTCTCAAATATATAGTAAATAGCTGTCCCTTTCTCCACTCCTGCCCCTTGCTGCCCCAATAGGGTTTTAGCTGTCCCAATCCCCATCTCTGGCCTCTTGCTGCCCCCTTGTGGTCATTATACAATTTAACTGTCCCTGCTTTCCATTCCATGTCTCCTGCTGCCTCCACGTGGTCATTACATAGCGGAGCCCTCCCTACTTGTTTTATAAGAAGCAATCCCATTCTCAGCACATCACATTTTCCTGGCAGAACCAAACCATTCCCTTGCTTTAAAGTTATGATAAGAGGAAGCTGCATACCAAATGTGGTGGTCTTAGCTCTTACCGTTTAGGAGTTCCCGAACAAATAGATACACACACACACATACTCATACTCACAGATAAACTCTCTCAAATATATAGTATACAAATGTGATGCAAGTTAAAATGCAACATGTAAAGTAGCAGAGGGAAGCGAAAACCTCCAGCAAAGCAAATGTAAATTGCGTAAACTGTGTCTCAGCTGTGCTCAAACTACATGGATAGAAACCACAGAAATAGGCAAGAGCCAGAAAATCTGTTACATTTCATAGCATGACTTGGTAATATTATGACTTGTTTGTCCATCCTGTTAATGACATCTATTGTGACTAGAGGTTGTTGTCCATTGCTCTCTAGATTGTTTATGCCACTATCCTTCTGTTTTTCTGTCAGCCCAGGAAACTGGCTGGGTTGGTGGATGCTTAGTTGTCCACCACATCCCAGCAGCGCCTCACTGGAGTTGGCTATCTACTTACCTGTACAGATGGCACACCTTCCAGACTCATGTGGGCATGGTCTGTGAGAGATGCCCTTTGGTATGGCTGTGCATGTGCTAACTGGGGTTTTCAGATTGAACTGATCCTTGATAACCCCCGCCCCACAACATTCTGGCAAGGTTTACTTCATGGCTTCTCTGATTGCCAGTGAGATCAGCTTACATCTTGCTTTGTGTCTGGGGGTCTATCTTCCTTTAAATTTATGGGCCTACAGTCCACAACAAATGATGTCTCCTTTTACACCAACACAGAATGCCCAGGCATCTGAAGTTGCATGCTTCATCCAGTTACTTTATTCAGGTGCCTAAACTGTACCTCCTATCATTCGTTATGGTATATCTTGTACCACTGCAGGGATTGACCCCCAGTGTAAAGTTAAAAAACAAGAAGGAAAGTGTCTTAGATGTATACAAGTTGCCATTAAAGACCTAAGCTAAATACCAATTCGATTTTCTTGTTACATGAAGTAAAAGCATAACTTACATTAGTGTATCCGTGATTTCAAGAAAACTATATCATCTAACAGTCTGCAATAGCCAGCAGATATTATCTGGGAGATGCCTACCTAAATGACTGACAGATTGAGAACATCAAGGCTATGTCTACACTGGCGGGTTCTTGCGCAAGAGCATCTTGTGCAAGAATACTTGCGCACAATCTCTTGTGCAAGAAAATGTCCACACTGGCCAGAAGCGCAGCGCAAGAACATGTCTCCGGAACAAATTCAGCCATGTCAAGAGGTCACCAGCAGCGTCTGTGGGCATGCGCCGGACCCCCACTGGGAAACGCGCTTAAAGGGACCCGTGGACGGCCGTTTCCCTGTGGCTGCATGCTCAGGCACCCCTTTCGAGGGAGTGAGAGCCACAGCCGTGCCTGTCACCTCTGTTCCTGGCAAGTGCCCCTGGACACCCCCACTGCCACCTTCACGGCCATGGAGCTGGAGGAGGACCCCAGCCAGCAACGTCACATCATGGACATCATAGAGGTTCTGGAGATCCTCCACCAGGGAGCCACACTGCTCCAGCAGGAGCTGGAGACTGGGCAACACGTGCAGGACCTCACCACAGCTGCAGCTGTGATTGGGCACCCGCACCCCACCACCGACAGGCTCCTGTGGAGCTACAACACCAGTGGGGACTGCTGGGACAATGGGGCGACCAGCACTGGGTGCAGAACTTCTGGATGCACAGGGGGACATTCCACGAGCTCTGCACCTGCTCAACTCTGCAGTCCGGAGGCAGGACACCCACCTGCGCCCCACCATCCCCGTGGAGAAGAGGGTCGCGCTCGCCCTCTGGAAACTGGCCACCCCGGACAGCTACCGCTCTGTGGGGAACCAGTTCGGGATGGGCAGGTCCACCATCGGCATGGTCGTCTGGCAGGTAAGGCCCCCGGGGGACCACAGGCTCACCCCGAGGGGGGGGGGGGAAGAGGCCAGACCCAGGAGGGGAGGCTGTAGGGGCAGGGGGAAGCCCTACATCTAGGGGGGTCATGCTGTTCCTCCTGCACACAGCTCCACTGGTGGGGGAAACCCCCAGGGGCAGAGGGCCCCGGCCTGCATGAGGGGAGGAGCTATCAAAGGGGGGAGGGCCAGCACATCCCAAGGGCCCATGTACCTACTGTGTCTCATTCCTTGCATCCCCTGTGCTCCCATTTGCCCCTCTGCAGGTTGTCTGCGCCATCAATGATGTGCTGCTCCAGAGGGTCATCCGCCCTTGTGACCTGGATGCCACCATCGCCAGGTTCACCAGCCTGGGGTTCCCAAACTGTGGGGGAGCCATGGACAGGACCCACATACCCATCCGGGCACCAGAGCACCGAGCACCCCAGTTTGTTAACCAGAAGGGTTATTGCTCGGTGGTGCTCCAGGCACTTGTGGACAACCAGGGCTGGCTCCGGGACATATATGTGGGATGGTCTGGCTGGGCCCACGACGCCCAAATCTTCCGGCGCTCAGGCCTGTGTTACAGGCTGGATGCAGGCACCTACTTCCCACAGCGGGACTTCAGCATCGGGGCCATCAGGATGCCGGTCTGCATCGTGGCGGATGCGGCCTACCCCCTGATGGCCTGGATCATGCAGCCCTACATGGGCTGACTGGACCGCAGCCAGGCCACCTTCAACGCCCAGCTGGACTGGGCCCACAACCCTGTGGAGTGTGCCTTCGGGCGTCTGAAAGCACGCTTCAGGTGCCTCCTGACCCCCCTGGACATGGGGGTGCAGCATGTCCCGGAAGTCATCACAGCATGCTGTGTGCTGCATAACATTATTGAGGGGAAGGGGGAGGCCTTCCTCCTGGGGTGGATGGCTGGTGGGGGCCAGGCCTACCAGCAGCCCCAGACAGCTGTCACCCGGCAGGTGAACCGCGACGGGGTGCGGGTCCGGGAAGCCCTCTGGGTGCTGCTGGACAAGCCCCAGAGTAGGCTGCGCCTATGCGTCCAAGCTCAGGGCTCTCTCCATTCCTCCACCTCCCACTCCCATCACCACCCCTTCTCGCCACTCTTCCCTCACTTCCCAATAAATAGCATGCACTGAGTTATGAAAAGGCACTTTTATTTACAAAGGTAAGGGGGTGGACTGTGGGGAGGAGGGGGGTCCGAACTGGGAGCAGGGAGGAGGGCGGTCTGAACTGGGAGGGCCTCATCGATGGGAAGGGAAGCTTCTCCCACCCCCACGGGTGCGGGGGCGCCGGTGCCCCTCATGCCAGGTTGGGGAGGCTGCATCAGGAGGTGCTGAGGGTGGGGGGGGCTCAGGAGGGGTCATGGGCAAGGCAGGGGGAGAAATGGGGGGAGGTCTGGGGCAGCAGAGGGGGGCCTGGCAGCACTGGGCTGCTGCACAGGGCCCATTCGCTCTGCGATCATGCCCAGGATAGTGCACACATGGTCGCAGCGCTCCAGGTACTGGCACCACACCTGCTCCCGCCACTCCTCATCTGTACGGATCTTTGCTGTTAGAGAGCACTCAATGCGCTCGACTGCACAGACGTGGCAGCGGAGCAGGTGGTGGCAGTCCTGGAAGCGCTGCGACGGGTCTTGGATCCTTGGCGCTGGTGGGATGGGGCTGGAAGGTCCTTTGCTGGCAGGGGGTCCCACTGCAGGAGAAGCAGAGGAGAGCGACATGGTCAGTGAGCCCTGCCCCATGGTGTTCCGGGCACCCCATGCCCTCCTCTCAGCCCCTCACGTGCTACGATGCCCGGGGATAGGTGTGGCTGGCGTGGGGGAATTCCCCTGGGGCAGCAGGAGGGGGGTCCCAAGGTGGCCCGGGAGCCCCCGGGAGGGGGGCCGCATGTGCTGGGGGGGGCCTGTTGTACCTTTCCCGGGGGCAGCTACAGTGTCCCAGAGGTGGCCATGGATGTGTGCTGTGTGCCGCACCCTTTGGGCTGTGTGGGGTCAGGCCTGCACCCTTGGGGCTGGGCTACTCCTGGACGGACCCCCCCCCCAGGTCTGGTCATGCACAATCCCTGGGTTCCCAGGCGTGTGCTGGGGCTGGCTGCCGCTTCTGTGTGTCACTTGGTCTGGCTGCACGTAGGGTTGCCAGATGGCTTCAACAAAACTACTGGACACACTTGACATTACATCACAATCTACATTACATCTTAGGGTATGTCTACACTAGCTCGTTAGTTCGAGCTAGGTAGACAAATGAGGGCAACCGGAGTTGCAAATGAAGCCCAGGATTTAAATATCCCGGGCTTCATTTGGATGTTCCCGGGCGCCACCATTTTTAAATCCCCCTTAGTCCGAACTAACTGCCTGAGGCTGGATGTGGCAGTTAAACGTTAATTCGAACTAACTCCTTAGTTCGAATTAACTGTTACTCCTCGCGGAATGAGGAATAACAGTTAATTTGAACTAAGGAGTTAGTTCGAATTAATGTTTAACTGCCGCGTCCAGCCGCGGGCAGTTAGTTCGAACTAAGGGGGATTTAAAAATGGCGGCGCCCGGGAACATGCAAATGAAGCCTGGGATATTTAAATCCCGGGTTTCATTTGCAACTCCGGTTGCCCTCATTTGCCTACCTAGCTCTAACTAACAAGCTAGTGTAGACATACCCTTATTTAGAAAATACCGTACATTTATGTTTTCTCATTTATATCCTCTCAATTTGTTTCCTAACAGAAAGCTCAAATACTGGACTGTCCGGTTCAAAACCGGACACTTCACAACCCTAGCTGCATGAGGTTGCACGTGCTGCATGCCGCTGAGCAGCATGTGGCCAGGCTGTGCCATGTGCCGCTCCCTCTCCCCCACCCTGTGGCCCCCCTGCCCCCAGCACACTTATGAGTGGCAGCCGCTGCACTCACCAGACGATCCCTCGCCAGCTTCTGAGGATGCCCAGGACACATCTTGGCTGCTGGGCCGGGGTGGTGGGGTCTGGCTGCTGTCCTCTGCTGACTCCTCCTCCTTCTCATCCGTGGACTGGTTGCCCTCCTCTCCTCCTCCTGTTCCCTGGGCTGGACCACTGGGGTGGCCGCCGCTGTGTCCACCTGGGCCAGCAGGGGACTGGCCCCTGTGTCCCCCAGGATGTTTTGCAGGTGGTGGTAATGGGGACAGGCAGTGGCTCCACCGCCTCACTCTCGCTGGCCTGCACATATGTGAGGTGCAGTCCTTCACCTTGTCCCGGACCTGTTCCAGGGTCCGGGCTGGGTGTCCCTGTGAGGCCAGTGCCTGGGACATCCAGGCGAAGATCTCCGCATTTCTCCTCCTGGACTTGGGATCCCGGAGGGCCTCCTGCTGTCCCCAGAGGTCCAGGAAGGTGTTGACCTCAGCGGTGCTCCAGCATGAAGCCCGTCTCTTGGTGCCCCTGTGGGCCTGCTGGGTGCTCTGGGGTGGCTCCTGGGTGGGGCCTAAGGGACCAGGCTGAGTCTGGGCAGCTGCCATTGCTCGCCCTGGCTGCTACCTGGGCCGCACATGGCACATGGCTGTGCTGCGTGCCTGTGCCTTTAAGGGGGGACCAACTAGGGGAAACCAATGAGTGGTGAATGACCATATGGAGTGTTGGAGAGGCTACCTGTGTTTTTTACTGGAGGCCAATTCTTGCGCAAGTACGTGTTTGCCATGCATCCACACTGCCCTCTTGTGCAAGAGCTCCTGCGCAAGAGAGCTTACACCTGATAGAAAACAGTGTAGCTGTTGCGCATGGCGCCCTCTCTTACCACGCCGTACTGTAAATCTTCTTGCGCAAGATCAAGTGGGCAGTGTGGACACTCTGCAGATTCTTGTGCAAGAATGGCTGTTGTTGCGCAAGAACCCGCCAGTGTAGACATAGCCCAACTGTTTTATGGTTCATAAATAAATAATAAATTAGCTATCCTATCGGTTATTACTAATGTAAGAATTACTTCATCAAAGAAAACACAATCCCTGTCATTTACTCCAAGTAGTTATTAAAACATCATAGAGGGAAATGCAACTACATTCACGTCATGTTTTCTGTGACTACCAGAGCAATAGTTCTCTAATGTAGGGTACTGAAATGGCTAACTATCTTCTAAATTCTCCTCTAAATCTGTTCATATTTCATTGTGGCAACTGCAAGCTCTTCCTCATCAAGGCCCTTGCACCCCTAATGAGCCTTTTGCCAGTGAATATTGAAGGTCTTTTAAGCATCACAATTCATCCTTGTTGACACACTCCTCAGACTGTAGCACTCTGTTGTTATTATCTAATGACACATCTAGAGGAGGCATTTCCAGCAAATTTAAAATCCCAGGCTATGGATGTACTGAATTTTCATCTTCATCAAAAGCACAGAGATAAAAATGGGAATGAACAGTGTTCATTCGATGTATGATTTGGAATTGTCTACATTAAGCCAATAATAGTCACTGAATTCTCTAACAGCATGCAAAGAAGACATCCACTTTATCATTGTAAATAAACTGCCAAACTGATGTGGACATAGCAGCAAAATGAGGACAGACATATGCATGGAGTCAAGTAGCAGGCTGCAACTTTTATTAAGCATTAATACAGGGAGGGCTGCTACCAGCCCAACACCCATATCGTGCTATATCAGGCATTTAATATGTTCCGATGCAAGGTTACTGGGCTCCTCACCATATAACCCATAATTTCCTCAGACTATCTCCCAGGACTCAGCTCTTTCTATCAGCCTCCCCTCTGTTCCTTGGCAAGTGCTTGTTTCCCCCCTTTCACTGCTGGCACCATCAATTTTCCCCTTCCATTGATGTGAATAGGTGGGTGCATGGCTGGAATCCTACTGTTCTTTCAAGTTGTGAAACATGAAAACTATCTGTCATCTGTCATCACATTTAATCTAAAATATCCTGACATTGATAGTGCAGGCAAGGTAACTACCAATAGAAAGACTTTTTTTTTTTTGAGTGGCTCATGGAGTCTCCCTATGAAACTAATATCCTCTTTGTAACCCTTCTGCCAGGCCAAGTTAATAGCAGCAAGGGCCAGGTTCAGTATCTAGGGGTCTCCTCCCAACAAGGTAATACAACACCGGCTCGAGCCCCCACCCAGTGACCTGGGAAATCTTACATACACCTCTGGGCACCTCAAAGAGGCAATTCTTCCCCTCTCGCAAGCACAGAGCCTCAGTATAGCAGCAAACCTTTAATAACATGAGGTAACCAACATCAGCATTAAATTGGGAAAACACCACAACTCAGATTCATAGAACAAACATAAGCAAAGACCCACCCCCCAGCCACGAATCACCCAGGCTGTGTCTACACTGGCCGCTTGAATTTGCGCAAGAGCACTGACGTTCTAATGTAAGAAATCAGTGCTTCTTGCGCAAATACTTTGACACTCCCATTCGGGCAAAAGTCCTTTTGCGCAAAAGGGCCAGTGTAGACAGTTCAGTTTTGTTTTGCGCAAAAAAGCCCTGATGGCTAGAATGGCGATCGGGGCTTTCTTGTGCAAAAGCGCATCTAGATTGGCCACGGACGCTTTTGCGCAAAAAGTGCTTTTGCGCAAAAGCGTCCATGCCAATCTAGATGCTCTCTTGTGCAAATACTTTTAACGGAAAACTTTTCCGTTAAAAGCATTTGTGCAAATTCATGCCAGTCTAGACGCAGCCCCAAAGTCCCAAAAGTCCAACACCCCAAGAATCTCTTGAGTCCAGCAACCCAAAAAAATCACCCAAAGTCCAACACCCCAAAAGTCTCTGCCCTGGGTCAGTGCCGCCCCGGGGTTCAAAAGTTCACCCAGCAGGGTTTTACCCTCCCAACCTGGAGGGGGCGGGGATTGATACACCTTACGTGGTCCACCAATGGCTCCGCCTCTCCATAGGGTTCTGCTGCCGACGTCAACGCGAGTCACTCCGCCACACTCCACCTGCTGTCCAGTGAGCCACCTCAGCTGTCCCCCGAACTGTCCGGCTCCGCCAGCCATCTCGGTCCACGCCCCTGGCCGCCAGCTGGTTGCTCCTGCAGCTGCTCCACTGGCTGTCTGCTGCCGCTCCTACCGGCCACCGATCGTCCCCGCAAACCGCTCTGCTGTCCGCCTGCACCTGCCGGTCGTCCCCACAAACTGCTCTGCTGTCCGCCTGCTGGTTGTCCCTGCAAGCTGCTCTGCTAGTAGCTCAGCATAGCGCCAAGCTCCCCACAGCAATAGTGATTTCAGCTCTTCCGCATCATAGCGCCAGGCTCCCCTCAGCAACAGTGATTTCAGCTCTTCCACAGTATAGCACCAGGCTCCCCACAGCACACAGTGATTTCAGCTCTTCAGCAAGTTAAGAACATAAGAACATAAGAACGGCCGTACCGGGTCAGACCAAAGGTCCATCTAGCCCAGTATCCTGTCTGCCGACAGTGGCCAGCACCAGGTGCCCCAGAGGGGGTGGACCGAAGACAATGATCAAGCGCTTTGTCTCCTGCCATCCCTCTCCAGCCTCTGTCAAACAGAGGCCAAGGACACCATTTTATCCCCTGGCTAATAGCCTTTTATGGACCTAACCTCCATGAAATTATCTAGCTTCTCTTTAAACTCTGTTATAGTCCTAGCCTTCACAGCCTCCTCTGGCAAGGAGTTCCACATGCTGACTACACGCTGTGTGAAGAAGAACTTTCTTTTATTAGTTTTAAACCTGCTACCCATTAATTTCATTTGGTGTCCTCTAGTTCTTCTATTTAGGGAACTAATAAATAACTTTTCTTTATCGGCCCTCTCCATACCACTCATGATTTTATACACCTCTATCATATCCCCCCTCAGTCTCCTCTTTTCTAAACTGAAAAGTCCCAGTCGCTTTAACCTCTCCTCATATGGGACCCGTTCCAAACCCCTAATCAATTTAGTTGCCCTTTTCTGAACCCTTTCCAAGGCCAAAATATCTTTTTTGAGGTGAGGAGACCACATCTGTACACAGTATTCAAGATGTGGGCGTACCATAGTTTTATACAGGGGCAGTAAGATATTCCGGGTCTTATTTTCTATCCCTTTCTTAATAATACCTAGCATCCTATTTGCCTTTTTGACCGCCGCTGCACACTGTGTGGAAGTTTTCAGAGAACTGTCCACGATAACTCCAAGATCTCTTTCCTGATTTGTCGTAGCCAAATTAGCCCCCATCATACTGTACGTATAGTTGGGGTTATTTTTCCCAATGTGCATTACTTTACACTTATCCACATTAAATTTCATTTGCCATTTTGTTGCCCAATCACTCAGTTTGGTGAGATCTTCTTGGAGTCCCTTACAGTCTGCTTCTGTCTTGACTATCCTAAACAGTTTGGTATCATCCGCAAACTTTACCACCTCACTGCTTACCCCTTTCTCCAGATCATTTATGAATAAGTTGAACAGGATTGGTCCTAGGACTGACCCTTGGGGGACACCACTAGTTACCCCTCTCCACTCTGAAAATTTACCATTTATTCCTACCCTTTGTTTCCTGTCTTTTAACCAGTTCTCAATCCAAGAAAGGACCTTCCCTCTTATCCCATGGCCATGTAATTTACACAAGAGCCTTTGGTGAGGGACCTTGTCAAAGGCTTTCTGGAAATCCAAGTATACTATATCTACTGGATCCCCTTTGTCCGCATGTTTGTTAACCCCTTCAAAGAACTCTAATAGATTAGTAAGACAGGATTTCCCTTTACAAAACCCATGTTGACTTTTGTCCAACAAATTATGTTCTTCTACATGCTTCACAATTTTATTCTTTACTATTGTTTCGACTAATTTGCCCGGTACTGAAGTTAGACTTACCGGTCTGTAATTGCCCGGATCGCCTCTAGAGCCCTTTTTAAATATTGGTGTCACGTTGGCTACCTTCCAGTCATTAGGTACGGAAGCCGATTTAAGGGATAGGTTACAAACCACAGATAATAGTTCAGCAATTTCCCATTTGAGTTCTTTTAGAACCCTTGGATGAATGCCATCCGGTCCCGGAGATTTGTTAACATTAAGTTTTTCTATTTGTTCCAAAACCTCCTCTAATGACACTTCAATCCGGGACAGTTCCTCAGATTCATTACCCACAAAGGACGGTGCAGATTTGGGAATCTCCCCAACGTCCTCAGCCGTGAAGACTGAAGCAAAGAAATCATTTAGTTTCTCCGCAATGGCTTTATCGTCCTTGATTGCGCCTTTTATAGTTCGATCGTCTAGGGGACCCACAGGTTTTTTAGCAGGCTTCCTGCTTCTAATGTACTTAAAAAACATTTTGTTATTTCTTTTTGAGTTTTTGGCTAGCTGTTCCTCAAAATCTTTTTTTGCTTTTCTTATTACATTTTTACACTTGATTTGACAGTGTTTATGTTCCTTTCTATTTATCTCACTAGGATTGGACTTCCACTTCTTAAAAGATGCCTTTTTGTCCCTCACTGCTTCTTTTACATGGTGGTTAAGCCACGGTGACTCTTTTTTAGGTCTCTTGCTATGTTTTTTAATTTGGGGTATACATTTAAGTTGGGCCTCTATTATGGTGTCTTTAAGAAGTTTCCATGCAGCTTGCAGGGATTTGGCTCTAGTCACTGTGCCTTTTAATTTCTGTTTAACTAACCTCCTCATTTTTGTGTAATTCCCCTTTTTGAAATTAAATGCCAGGGTGCTGGTCTGCTGAGGTGTTCTTCCCACCACAGGAATGTTGAATGTTATTATATTATGGTCACTATTCCCAAGCGGTCCTGTAACGGTTATTTCCTGGACCTGTTCCTGCGCTCCACTCAGGACTAAATCGAGAATTGCCTCTCCCCTTGTGGGTTCCTGCACTAGCTGCTCCAAGAAGCAGTCATTTAAGCCATTGAGAAATTTTATCTCCGCTTCTCTTCCTGAGGTGACATGTATCCAGTCAATATGGGGGTAATTAAAATCCCCCATTATTATAGAGTTCTTTGTTTTGGTAGCCTCTCTAATCTCCCTCAGCATTTCAATGTCAGTATCCCTGTCCTGGTCAGGTGGTCGGTAATATATCCCTACTGCTAATTTCTTATTTTTGGAGCATGGAATTACTATCCATAGCGATTCTATTGAACATGTTGATTCATTTAATATTTTTATTTCATTTGATTCTACATTATCTTTCACATACAGTGCCACTCCGCCACCCACCCGGCCTGCTCTATCCTTTCGATATATTTTATATCCCGGTATGATTGTGTCCCACAGATTTTCCTCATTCCACCAGGTTTCAGTGATGCCTATTATGTCAACCTCCTCATTTAATACTAGGTACTCTAGTTCACCCATCTTATTAGTCAGACTCCTAGCATTTGTGTAGAAGCACTTTAAAAATTTGCCACTGCTTATTTGTCTGCCCTTCCCTGATGCATTGGATTCCTTTGTACACGGTTGTTTGTCTGCTCTGGCCCATGGTTTGCCCTCTCCCCTCCTCTCTTTCTGACTACAGCTTAGAGAATCTCTATCAATGGATTCTCCTCTAAGAGTAGTCTCCCTCCGATTTACGTGCATCTCCACACCAATCGGCTTTCCCCCATCTCTCAGTTTAAAAACTGCTCTACGGCCTTTTTAATGTTTAGTGCCAGCAGTCTGGTTCCACCCTGGTTTAGGTGGAGCCCATCCTTCCTGTATAGGCTCCCCCTCTCCCAAAAGTGTCCCCAGTTCCTAATAAATCCAAACCCCTCTTCCCTACACCATCGTCTCATCCACGCATTGAGATTCTGAATCTCTGCCTGCCTACCCGGCCCTGCGCGTGGAACCGGAAGCATTTCCGAGAACGCCACCATAGAGGTCCTGGATTTCAGTCTCTTTCCTAGCAGCCTAAATTTGGCCTCCAGGACATCTCTCCTACCCTTCCCTACGTCATTGGTACCTACATGTACCACGACCACCGGCTCCTCCCCAGCACTACGCATAAGTCTATCTAGATGCCTCGAGAGATCCGCAACCTTCGCACCAGGCAGGCAAGTGACCATACGGTTCTCCCGGTCATCACAAACCCAACTATCTATGTTTCTAACGATCGAATCACCCACTACTAACACCTGCCTCTTCCGAACTGGCTTTCCCTCCCCCTCAGAGGTATCCTCAGTGCGAGAGGATACCGCAACATCCTCTGGGAGGAGGGTCCCAACTACGGGATGGTTTCCCTCTGCTCCCATTGAATGCTCTGTTCCCTTGAGACTTTCATCCTCCTTAAGAGCACTGGGGCTCTCAGACTGGAGGTGGGACAGTACTACAGTGTCCCAGAAAGTCTCATCCACAAATCTCTCTACCTCCCTTAGCTCCTCCAGTTCAGCCACCCTGGCCTCCAAAGCCCGAACTCGGTCTCTGAGGGTCAGGAGCTCCTTGCAACGGGTGCACACATACGCCACCCGCCCACAGGGCAGGTAATCATACATGTTACACTCAACGCAATAAACAGGATAGCCCCCACTCTGCTGCTGGGCTTCTGTCTCCATTTTTCTAATGAACAAGTTTAAGTATAAACTGGGATTCTTTTTAAACCTCTGGAATATAGATTACGATAAGAGTTATGTTTTAAAGAAGGCCAGAAGTCACTAGTGCCCTCTAACCTCCCCCTCTAAACTCCCTCTCCAAACTCCCTGTTAGCAATTCCTGTTCGCAAGCTGAGCTCATAATAGAGGAGCCTCAGTGCTAATGCTCCACTGGCCCACAGTGAAGTCAACTCAGCAGCTCAAAACTAGACTCCTAATAGAATCCAAATTAGTTCTGATATTCTACAGTGGAGAGAGGAAGGGGTGCAAGTGGTGATGTTTAGGCCCTCAGACAGAGACAGAGACAGAGACAGAAGACAGACCCGCACCCGCACCCGCACCCGCACCCGCACCCGCACCCGCACCCCTCTCTCTTTCTCTGTACTTGACGGGGTTTGGAACCCATGCCCCTTGTCTAGCGAGTGCTACTTAGTTTATGGTGAATCCCTCTGTCATAAACAGTTCCACCATTCCATTGTCCTTGATTCACATAATCAGGGTAACAACACTTTTATCCCCCCTGCCTCAATAACAGAGAGACTGGGGATCCCACAGTGGCCAAAGTGACCATTTGGGCTGCTGTGAGCACATACTAGGCGGGCTGGGTGTGTCTATGCAAACTGAGTGTATCTATGCAAATGAGATCAGCTTCTGAAGTCTCTTTGCACCACTCGCCCCAGTTCACCACGGCTGTGTCTAGACTGGCCAGTTTTTCCGGAAAATCAGCCGCTTTTCCAGAAAAACTTGCCAGCTGTCTACACTGGCTGCTTGAATTTGCGCAAGAACACTGACGATCTAATGTATGATCGTCAGTGTTCTTGCGCAAATACTATGACGTTCCCATTCGGGCAAAAGCCCTCTTGCGCAAATGCTTTTGCACAAGAGGGCCAGTGTAGACAACCCAGAATTATTTTGTGCAAAAAAACCCCGATGGCTAAAATGGTGATGGGGGCTTTCTTGCGCAAAAGAGCATCTAGATTGGCCAGGGACGCTTTTCCGCAAAAAGTGCTTTTGCGGAAAAGCGTCCGTGCCAATCTAGATGCTCTGTTCCGAAAATGCTTTTAACGGAAAACTTTTCCGTTAAAAGCATTTCCGGAAAATCATGCCAGTCTAGACGCAGCCGTAATGAAACAACTGCCCAGGTAGTGTTTCCAGTCTCCACCAGAAGCCTCCTGTGGGGGGTGCAAAGTGGTGGTGACCTGGCCCATGCCACTTCCCACAGCTCCCATTGACTGGGAAGATGAACCCAGCCACTAGGAACTGTGGGGCTCCATGCCTTTGGATAATCAGGTAATTGTACTATCTTGTGGCCTGCCAGTGGCTAACTCTGACAAACTGCATGCAGAAGGCATGCCAGAAGTTCCCTATCCCTACTGTAAGGCACACTCTTCAAAACTATTTAATGGGGATTGCCTCTTTGCAAACTGTGGTCCGTGATACTTATTATCAGTACGGCAACATAGACAACTAAAATACTAGAACTGGAAGAAACCTCAAGGCTGTGTCTATACTGGCGCGATCTTGCGCCAGAGCTATGCAAATGAGGCTCAGCGTGGAATATCGCCAAGCCTCATTTGCATAACTAATGAGCCACCGTTTTTGCGGAAGAGGCTCTTGCGCAAGACGGAGCTGTCTACACTGCCCCTTCTTGCGCAAGAAAAACCCTCTTGCGCAAAGCCGTTATGCTAATTATTTTCAGGCATAACGGCTTTGCGCAAGAGGGTTTTTCTTGCGGAAGAAGGGGCAGTGTAGACAGTTCCGTCTTGCGCAAGAGCCTCTTCCACAAAAATGGCAGCTCATTAGTTATGCAAATGAGGCTCAGCGATATTCCACGCTGAGCCTTATTTGCATAGCTCTGGCACAAGATCGCGCCAGTATAGACACAGCCCAAGAGTTTAAGTCCAGTCCCCTGCACTTATGGCAGGACCAAGCACCATCTAGACCATCCCAGAGACGTGTTTGTCTAACCTGTTCTTAAAAATCTCCAGTGATAGAGATTCTACAATCCACCTAGGCAATTTATTCCATTGCTTAACCACCCTGGCAGTTACAAAGTTTTTCCTAATGCCCAATATAAAATTGCCTTGTTGTAATTTAAGCCCATTGTTTCTTGTCTTATCAACAGAGGTTAAAGAGAACAATTTTTCTCCCTCCTCTTTGTAACACTCTTTTAGGTAGTTGAAAACTGTTATCATGTCCATCTCACTGTCCTTGTTTCCAGACAAAACAAACCCAGTTCCTTTAATCTTCCCACATAGGTCATGTTTTCTATACCTTTAATCATTTTTGTTGATCTTCTCTGAAACTTCTTCAGTTGTACACATATTTCCTGAAATGTAGTGCCCAGAACTGGACACAGTACTCCTGTTGAGGCCTACTCAATGCAGAGTAGAGTGGAAACAAACAAGCAAATCAATGATATACAGACAAAGAAAAGCATATATAGCTTTTTCGGCAAGTCAGACATGCTAGAATAAATAATAAATAAAATAATAATAATAATAATTAATAATAGGTAACACTAGAGAAAGCATACTGAAACTGTTCACAATATTGCTGACACGAGCTTCTCACGTAGTAACAACACTTCTGACCGTCTCATCAAACATATTCTTGGTTTCAACCTTCCTTGTTGCCTTGGTTTCTGCTGAAGTAATTCTATTCTGTTTTGACCCTGCACTATACCAGTGGTTCCCAATTGCTGGGCTGCAGCCTGCTGCCAGGCTGCGGACCTCTGGCTGCTGGCCGTGATGACTCTGGGAGCCGAAGCAGGGATACACCATACAGTGCATCCCCTCTCCCACTGCAGCTGTTGGGAGAGGCATGTCCTGCCCTGTCTCTCAGCCAACCAGAGCTGGGCAGAGGCGAGGTCTCCTCATGGGCATGGAAGAACAATTCTCTGCATGGTAGAGGGCTGCATGGAACACGGCATAGCAGCCTTAGAGCAGCCGCGACCTGGGCAGCAGCACTCAGTTGATGGCTGGGAAGCAATGCAGGGCTAGGTGAGGGGGGCAGGTCAGGCACATGGGACTCCGGAGGCAGGGCTAGAGCTGGGGGACTCTGGGGGTAGGGGGATCTAAGAGGCAAGGGGCTGACGCTGGGGGCCTCTATGGCCGGGGCTAGTACTGAGGAGCTCTAAGGGATGGGGGGCTCTAAGAGGTGGTGGGGTGACACTGGGGGATTCTGGGGTGTCCAGGGTGCAGAGCTGGCACTGTGGGTTTCTAGGGGCAGGGCTAGAAGTTGGGGGCTATGCAGGCAGGGTTAGCACTGGGGAGCTCTGGGGATGGGGCAAATATTGGGGGCTGGCACTGAGGGGGACTCTCGGGGAGTTGGGTGAAGTGGGGCTCTGGAAACAGGAGGCTGGCAATCGGGGGTCTGATGGGGGGGCTGGCACTGGGTGGGGTTGGGTGCAGGGGACTCTGGGGTCAGTGGCTGGCACTGGGGGGTAATGGAGGGATAAGGGGACAGGGTTTAAGGCTGGCACCGGGGGTCTCTGGTGACCAGGACTTTTGGCAGACCAGCAACATTTTATTTGCATATTCGCATATGCATTATTTGTATAACAAATATGAAATATGAACATAAAATATTTCCCATCCACCACAAGTTTGTGAACGGGTTTGCAAGTCCCTAGTGTAAAAAAGGGAACCATTGCACTATACAATGGAATGGACACTTGAACTGCAGCTTTGTATATACAATGCTACACATGCTGGAGGACTGCCCAAATAACATATTTAAGGGACCATAAGGTCACATTGTGATGAAATTTTGTTGTGATTACCTGATTTTATACCTTAGACATAAGCAAAATAGCTAAATAAGATCTATTTGTACAAAGCAGTTTAGATGAGGGCAAAAATATCTTCTGCGGAAATTTGAGCTGATGTAATATAACAGAGAATTTGTATAGAAACAATTTACGAGGCAAGAGATAATGTTCTTACTTTGTTGAAACATGCTAGAATCATACAGGCGTACACTTTCTAAATTATGCATTCTGCCTGAATATTTCCTGTGCATAACCTGGTCATGAGCCCTGACAGTCTTTTCCTGCAACGACAGAAGCCTGATATTAATACATTTCAACTAGTAATTGTAACTCCACAGAAAAAGTAAAACTATCCCCAATGTAATAAAGGTTATACCTCCCTGTTCTGGCACTCCTGGGACCTGACAGGTCCTGGATCAGAGATTTTGCTGCACCAGGGGAGGTCATTTCTGGCCCCCCTGACACTGACCCCCTGCAGCCCTGGCCCAATTACTGGCCTCCCAGCCAGTTTTTTCCCCCTTGCTTGCCCCACTGCCCTGTAAGCCCCTGCTTAAGTGCCCGATAGCCCCGCCGCCTCTGCGTGTACAAGCTCTCACTGAAGTTCCCAGAAGCCCCACCACCTCAGTGCACACCAAGCTCCCATTGCAGTGCCCAGCTCCCACTGCTCTGCTAGGAAGCCCCATTGCTGCGTGTTGGTCTCCCGCTGCCTTGCCAGCCTGCAGGGCTTCCATGAGCTAACTCTCCACTGGGACTCTCTGGTCCTGTAACATCCATGGTCCTTCTGGACCATAAATGTTGCTGGATCAGAGAATCCTGGTTAAGAGAGTTTCAATCGGTAGTACGAGAGCTGTAAATTTTAGTTCCAATTGCCATAGAAATGGGAGCCTAGCTTTGTACAAAACACCCAAGGGAGACTGGGAAAGTACAGTAGAGCCTTTCTGAATTAATCAGAAAAGAGATTTTTTTCTAGAAGAGTAGGGGTTGGGGACAGGGAACCCAATGGTTAGGCAGATCATCAGTAGATTTTCAGCAGTCCAAAGGACTCAGAGAAAGCCTCTAAATCAATCTCTGTGGTGCTAAAGAGAGAAGTACTGTCAAGTAGATTTGGTGGCTGAGAGAAAGGATCCATATCCTCCTTCAATTGCAGAGAAAAAATCAAGGAAAGCTGTAAGCCAAAGTGAAGACAAATACACTTATTAGGAAAAAGGAATTGTCTCATCCTGTTCGTCCGAAAAATGCCAGGAAGAAGGAAATCCTGAGAAACTGAACATCATTTGTCAGAAGTCCAGTTAGAGCCTGTTGGGGTGCGTCTACACTGCACCGTAGGTCAAAATAAGATATGCAATTTGAGCTATGCAAATTGTGTGTCTTATTTCAATGTTATTTTAAAATAGTTTATTTTGAAATTTGGTGCTGTCTACACAGCACTTATTTTGAAATAACCTGCTATTCAGAAATATCCCTTACCCCTTGTGGAATGAGCTTTACAGGGACATCGGAATAGCGAGCCTGTTATATTTCGAAATAACAGGCACATTCCAAAGATGCAGAATAGCTATTTTGGGATACCTCCAGCATCCCGAAACAGAACTGCAGTGTTGAAGTAGCCTTGTTGTTTTTTGTTCATTCTCTTCAACACCATCACTGCCGCCTCTTTTGTGGTAATTCCCTGCACTCTCCAGAAACTAGCACACATATGTGTACTTAAGAATTAGGATTTTGCCACTGAGTATTCAGCATTCCGAGCTATCCCATAAAGTATGCTGAGAGTTAGTCCTGGAATAAAGAAAAATCAGTCATTGAGGGGCCTTGGGGAAATCTGTTAAGTCCATTTATGCTGCTTTTCTTTATCTAGCCTTTTACTACAATCTCCTATTTCAGTTTACCCTATTGCCTTGTTAGTTCAAATAAAAGCATTCCAGGGTGCTTTTGAGTATTCATTATTTCCTGTATAAGCATTGCTCTGATTAATGCTTAACTGGTAGCACATTACTGTGCTCTGGGTTTCCCTGTAAAGTTTCCTGGGGGGGAGGAAGTAAAGCCTATATACATGGTAAGGAGGCAGCTTCCCCTGGTGGAGGCACTGAACATTCTAAAACCTGATATTAGATTTATCCTTCAAGGGAATCCCCATAAGATCCTAGTAAAACATGTCTCCTGCTAAAAGCTGTGTCCCAGGTGACACAACCCTGGCCAACAGGAAACTAAATGGAGTCCTTCTGAGTGGGCTCTACAGTAGAGGATAAGACTACATGCATACAGCAAATAAATGAATAATACATAATAACAAATAAATTAATTATAGCAATAATGAAAATAAAACCAGGAAAAGGAACAGCAATTGCTACCAGGGCTAAAGAGCAGAGTCAAAGGCGGTTAGAGGCAAAACGGCACTGTATAAAAGTTGAAAGTCAAATACTAGTTAGGAAAATAGAAAGGGGTATAAACTCCTTTAAGCCATGTGCAAAAGTATAATAATGCAGGCCAAGAAAGAATCTGAAGAGCATCTAATTAAAGAAAAAGAAACTGAGAGAAAACAGTTTTAAGTTCATCAGTGTTGTGGAGTTGAAGTCTGAACCTGGCAGCATCACTCAGTTGTGAGAGTCAATGGTTGGGGGGTAAGGGAACTTGAGCCCACCCTGTTCCTCCAGATATCAACCCAGGATGCTGTGAATAATAGCTCAAACATATGGCCTTCTGCCTGTTCCCTGGGACACTTCCTACTATGGCTTTTGCTTCCTCCAGTGTTGCCCTAATCTGTTTCTGGATTCCCCCTGGAGTTCTCTCTGACTGTGCCCTGGAGGGTCTTCCTCTGTCAGCAGAAAATGTTTTTTATGGGGTGACGGGCTCAAGGTGGTTGGCAATGAGGCTTGGTGTCAGCCATTTTGTAACTTTGCTGAAAGAGCTGGCAGCACACAACTGCTCTCCTTTTCTGTCTACCCAGAGTGTGCTGAGCTGTTCTCTTTTGAGCCATGCTTCCAAAGTGATTAGACCCAGCAGGTGTGGGTGGATGGGCCTTCTGGACTCAGATATGTTCTTTAATATTAGCGTGGGGCTCATACACCCCAATACAATCAGAAGCAGAAAGACTGCTATTCAGTGGGGCCACCAGATAATCAGTGTTCTAAAGGAGCACTCCAGGCAGACAAGAGCATTGTGGAGAAATTAAATGAATTTGCTTCATCTTCACACCAGAAGATGTGGGGAAGTATCACATGCATGAGCCATTCTATTTAGGTGAGAGATCTAAGAAACTGTCCAAGACTGATGTGTCAGTACTGGAGGTTTTGGAACACATTGATATATTAAATAATAATAAGTCACCAGCACCACATGGTAGTAGCCAGTGTTCCCTCTAAGCTGCGCAGCAGCACAGCTTCACAGGTGATTAAACAGACCTGCCCAGTCAGAGGCTCAGGGCTCTGTGCATGGAGATGTGCATGGATGTGCTACAGCACATCTTAGAGGGAGCACTGGTAGTAACCCAAGAGTTCTGAAGGAATTCAAATGGGAGCTTACAGAACTACTGTGGGATACAACCTATCACTTAAATCAGCTTCTGTAGCAGATAACTAGAGGGTAATGAACATAATGCCGATTAAAAAAAAAAAAAAGACTTCAGAGACAATCTTGGCAGTTACAGGCCAATAAGCCTTACTTCAGAACCAAGCAAACTGGTTGAAACTACAGCAAATAACAAAATTATAAGACACATAGATAAACATTAAAGGTTGGGGACAGATCATCACTGTTTTTGTAAATGGAAATCATGCTTCAGCAACCTATTAGAATTTTTTGAGGGTGTCATCAAGCATGTGGACAAGGCTTATCCAGTGGTTATAATCTACTTAGGGTATATCTACACTAGCCCCCTAGTTCGAACTAAGGAGGCTAATGTAGGCATTCGAAGTTGCAAATCAAGCCCGGGATTTAAATATCCCGCGCTTGATTTGCATCTTCCCGGCCGGTCGCTATTTTTGAAATTTACAAGTCCGGACTAACTGCCCACGTCTACACGCGGCAGGGACCCGGCAGTTCGAAATAAAGCCCTAGTTCGAACTACCTGTTAAACCTCATTCCAGGAGGAATAACAGGTAGTTCGAACTAGGGCTTTATTTCGAACTACTGGGTCCCTGCTGCACGTAGACGCGGGCAGTTAGTCCGGACTTGTAAATTTCAAAAATGGCAACCGTCCGGGAAGATGCAAATCAAGCGTGGGATATTTAAATCCCGGGTTTGATTTGCAACTTCGAATGCCTACATTAGCCTCCCTAGTTCGAACTAGGGGGCTAGTGTAGACATACCCTCAGACTTTCAGAAAGCCTTTGACAAGGTCCCTCATACAAAAGCTCAGTAACTGCTTAAAAGAAAGAGTAGGAACAAATTGTCTGTTTTTACAATGGAGGGAGATATATCAACATATTCATAAACTGATCTGGGAAAAGAGGTTGAACAGTGAAGTGGCAACATTTGCAGATGATACAAATTTATTCAAAATAGTTGTATCCAAAGATGCATGAGAAGCGTCACAAAGGTTTTCATAAAATGGGGTGACAGTCCAACAAAATGGCAGATTAAATTCAATGTTAATAAGTGCAAAATAATGAACATTGGAAAAAATAGTCCCAACTATGCAGACAAAATGATGGAGTCTAAATTAACTGTTTATAATGTTTGATAAAATCATCCAGTTCCTGTTGCCACTGCTAACAGTGTATCAAGGCCTAGTGGAAAGGGTAAAAATTCCTAGTAAGTAAGAAAATAATATAGGTGTTAAATTTCTTTATGAAATCCAGAAAAATGTTCCTTTCTCTGATTGTTACTTGTGTATGCTTATTAATGAGGCTCGAGCTATCTCCATTTGTAAAGAACTTCCAGACTGATGAAGTTTTCCTGGCGTGTTTTCTTTAAAGGTAACATTTACTCCCAACCAATCCTGATTCTCTGCTCACAAGAGTAAGGAATATCACGGTGCTGGAAGGTCTCCAAAATATGCACTAGGGACTGAAGATAATGAATCTTGCATAAAGAAATAAAATAAAGAGGCCAGGGGAGGGAGAAGAATAACAAAGGTAAATAGGAGTAAAACTCCCTGAAAATAGAAGATATGCAAGTAAACACTTTACTACAGTCTGTGGAGCCTCTGTTTTACTGGAGAATTTAATGTGTGCCTATGGACTCTTCCATTGCCCCACTGACCTGGATTTAAGTTTTCTTTGTATCCTTGCAAAAAAATTAAGGCCAAAACTAAACCAGATAGAAGGTATATACCAGCTAGAATGGGGAAGGTTATGTTGTAGCCTACTAACCGTTATTTGCCTTATTTCAGCCTATTAATATGATATTCACTTTAGTTAAATAATAGGTTTCATGTTATCCTTATTTTTCTTTAATATAGATTTGAAATATGCTGGTAACGCAAGGGGCCTACAGAATCCAGGTTCTGTAAGATGGGAGCTATATGCTTTGTGTTTGTAATTTTCCATAAAGGAGTGAAGCAAGAGTTTGCGGTCGGTGCAAGTTTATTTTTTGAACCTTACCCAGAATGTATGGTATAAATCTGCTAACATGACAGTTATGAACGTTTCAATCTCTTTGTGCAATTGCAAGCAGAGGGAGACTTTTTAGACCGCAGTTTCTGTACAGCTTCCTGCCCTTTCTGTGTGGTATAGGAACAGTGTCCAAAAAGTCATCAGGCACCCATAATGAATATTCATAAGATACCCAAAGATTTCTTCCAATCAAAGATGGTACCCTCAGAAATCTTAGGGTGTTTGGCCCAGTTATGGAAAAGGGGTTGTATATCCGGAATGCTTTAGCACCCAAAAGGGGTATTTAGGCCTAGTGATTCGGGAGATCAGGGCTGCGAATCTGGCACATAGCTAAAGAAGCAGTCCATCCCGGGTTGTGTGTGTGTATAAAGTCAGAGAAAACTTAGGACTTATTCCTCTCTTTTGTAACAGCTTGTTTTTCCTTTCTTGCTTAAGTCTTCTTTTAGGAATCCTATTAACACTTGCTCCCAGGTCTTCCAGGGGAAGGGAAGCCACCCTTCTCCATCCAACCTTGGGATCCTTGTGTGTGTAGGAATTATTATTACTATTATTATTATTACTCTTTGTACACTTAGATAAGTTTGGAGTTAATTGTGTTAATGACATCTTGGGAAGGAATTCAAGTGATTTGCATTCTTACTGTTATTTTTACTGTGGTGATCATAATCATTATTCCATTATCAATAAAACTGTTTTCCATTTCATTTCCTAAGTTAAGGTGTGATTGCTGTCTGTTGCCTGTTGACCCTCAAGAGGGGGAGCCTTGTGGTTCCACGGAACTGTAATCTGGGATAGAGGATGAACTTAGATCTTTTCTGATCAGATTGGTGAGCCTTACCCATCCAAATTTTACAAAACTCCTTCCCAGGCTACAATGTCTCAATCTATAATTTGGGAAATACATTCACATCACATTCAAACTGGGCACAAAGGTCAGACAAACCTGACACCATTCCATCTGTTCAAAAGGGTGCTGAGTTTTAGAGGCTATTGTAGTAAGATGAGGTCCTGGTGTGAGGCCTGAAGCCTAGTTAATAATGATCAAGACTTTGCTAATATAAAGCAAAATTAAGCAATGAGGAAGAGGAAGGCCCTGCTCATAGAACTTAGAAAGAACAGGGCACGTATTGCAGAAACACTTATACCTAAGAGGTTCTAGGACACAGGCACAGCCATAAACACATTCCAAAGGGATGGTAACAGAACAAGTGTTAAGAAATATCTTGGTACCAACAAGCTCCCCACAGATAACAGGGATGTAATGACACAGGTTCAAGACAGGGTCTAAAATGACAGCATGATGGATAGTGATATTTTGATGGAACCCCCTTGTATCAAAATATTACCATCTATCATGCTGTCATTTGAAACCCTGTCCTGAACCTGTGTCAGTAACATCAGAGGGTGGTAACTTGATACATCAGAAGTGATGTGTAACTTGTTTGGAAGTGATGTGTAACTTGTTTATATCTGTGTATAAAAATGTATCTTAAGGGAATTGTTCTGGTCCAGCTTAAGGGATAACTGGAAATCTCACCACTGACTGTGGAAAGTAAATTTTCAGGAGGTACTCATATTCTAGCAGAACTGTAGACATTTAATCCAGGGAGGTTAAGATAGTACTTTGTTTGTCAATAAACCTGGCCTGATGCCTTTGTCCTTTATCTATATTGTGGTCTTTGGGGGTTCTCTTGGACTCTGCTGACACAGCTGTAAAAATTGGGAAAACCCATTGAAATACGTTCTCTGCTGATCCAAACAAGCACAGATCCATTGGCTTTAATGGTATTTCACATATTTATATCTGCAAAAAATGTATTCCATTGATTCAAAAGGGGTGATAAAGTTGAATGTGGCAATAAAGAAATCAAAGGTAAGTTATCATTTTTCATAACTATTGTGATATCTATAGCACTTTGAAGCAAAGAGGTGAGTGAGACACTGAATTACAAATGTAACTACCAAAAATGTTGTCACATTTTATCTTGCTCTGTTGGCAGGAACAACATGTTTTCACAGTGAACAATATGTTTACGTTGAAAGAAATTTTGTACCAGTTGTATGTGCTTGTAGCAAGATGTCTTTTAATGTTCTTAATAAAACAATTGCTCAATTAAGTTCAAAGTCTTTTACTCTTACTCATGCAGAATACTTTGCTTCATGAGTAGTTCCACTAAAATCAACAGTGAAGTCAATTGGATTAATCACAAATTATTTCTAGTCAATGTGAGTAAGGGTGGCAGAATCTGGTCCATAGTGCACATATATAAAAGTTGATGCGGGTCAGAATTTTTTTGCTGTAACAGAGCAAAAGAATGGACTCAATGTTTTTGCATCCCAGAAAGCCATTCTATACTGGCACCAGGAGATCTACAAAGCCAATTAGAAGGAAAACACCTTATTGCAATACTAGATGAGAAAGATATTGGTAAGTGAAACTGGGTGAGAAAACATATCTGCTATGTACATGTAAAATGCCAGGAGGGCATGAGTGGTTTTTCAGATTACCATTTGAGATTAAACAGGTGAGTGACATATTTTAGAAAAAGAATAATGAGACACATGGGCTGTGTCTAGACTGGCAAGTTTTTCCGCAAAAGCAGCTGCTTTTGCGGAAAAACTCGCCAGCTGTCTACACTGTCCGCTTGAATTTCCGCAAGAACGCTGATGATCTCATGTAAGATTGTCAGTGTTCTTGCGGAAATATTATGCTGCTCCCATTCGGGCAAAAGCTCTCCTGCGCAAATGCTTTTGCGCAAGAGGGCCAGTGTAGACAACACGGTATTGTTTTGCGCAAAAAAGCCCCAATGGCTAAAATGGCGATTGGGGCTTTCTTGCGCAAAACCGCGTCTAGAGTGGCACGGACGCTTTTCCGCAAAAAGTGCTTTTGCACAAAAGCGTCCGTGCCAATCTAGATGCTCTTTTCCGCAAATGCTTTTAACGGAAAAGCTTTTCCGTTAAAAGCATTTGCGGAAAATCATGCCAGTCTAGATGCAGCCATGGTGATATTCTGGGAGAAGATATAATTGATGAGATGTAATTGATGATAGGATTATTGTTGCAGCTGATGAGGCTGAGCATCATAATATTTTGAGAAAGGTAACGCAGAGAGCAAGCGATTAAAATGTTAATCTTAACAAATACAAAATACAGTAGATAAGAGGGGAGATAAATATGTGAGTCCTATATTGACTTTAGTGTGATTAGACCTGATATAGCAAAAGTCACCATGATATATTGAGGGAGTGCATTATGAGGTGTAAGAGAGGTTCTTACAAAGAAATATTTAGTGTAGAACACAATAATCTTCATGGATTAGACAGGAAATATTGCACTATAACTTTTGGAAATAAGGAATGCAGTGTTTGCCATCTGGAGAACCTCTCAAGTGTTCCCTGGTGCAGATAATTTAATGTCCTCTATTGCTCAGAGCTGCAGTTAGTTTACCTTTTGAGCTCCATGTAAAATGCTTGGATTCCGAAAAATGCTATTTCTTTACTCACATAAGTAAAAACAACATTACTGTTTGTGCTGCTTGCATGCTGTAGTTGATACTTCACTCTGACTTCAGGGACATACAGTTTTGAGTTCAGTTCCCTGTAGACTTCAACTCACACTTGATAATGCTCGTCATTTCAGTACTATTGGTGCTACATTGCTTGAGAGTCTATTGTTCAGGAAAGAGGTCCCTTACAGCATGTCGACACTGCAGCGTTATTTCAAAATAACTAATGTTATTTCAAAATAATAATGTGAGCATCTACACAGCAAGCCCGTTACTGCAAAATAATTTCAAAATAACAGGCTTCTTATTCTGGAATAATAAAACCTAATTTTATGAGGAATAACACCTATTCTGAAATAATTATTTTGAAATAGGGTATGTGTAGACAGCGCGGTTGTGGTTATTTCACATAAGTGGCCTCCAGGGCTTCTCACAGCTGCCCCTGGTGGACATTCTGTCCACACCCATCAGAACTCGATAGCTTCCCTTCCCCTGCAACCTTTAAAGGTGCAGCTACAGGGGAAACAGTGTGTGATATGATGCGAGCCCTGCTAGTACTGTGCCACACAGCAGTGCCCTGCACTGCATTCCCTGCTGTCATGACAGACCCCAGCACTCCCACCAAGTCCCCCAAGGCTGCAAGTGATCCGGCAGCCAGTTCCCGAGCCCCTGCCCAGGGACGGAAGAGGAGAGCCCCATCCTGGTCTGGGGTGGAGATCCTGGATCCCATTGAGATCTGGGGAGATGTGGCAAACCTCCAGGATCTCCACACCAGGTGCAGGAATGTGGACATCTATGGCCGGATGGCTGACAGCCTGAGTCAGAAGGGCCACATGAGCACCCAGGAGCAGGTGTGCATGCAAGTCAAGGAGATGAGGCAGGCCTATACCAAGACCAGGGAGTGGAGCTCCCACTTTGGAGCAGCACCCCCAGTCATGCCAGTATTATGAACAGCTCCACTGCATCCTGGGAGGGGGGTCAGTCCCTTCCCACCCTTGTTGTGGACTCTGGGCTGGAGACACCTATCGTCAGCCTCTCAGAGGGCAGAGCCATGGGCTACGAAGATGAGGAGGTAGAGGAGGAAGCCAGCACTGACACCATGCCTGCCAGCGAGGAGCTGGTCCTTAGCCTGGAGCCGGTACCCCACTCCCAGAATGTAACCCAGGGCTTGAATGAGGCTGGGGAAGGCCCACCAGGTGAGTTCCATTACTCTCCCTACACACACACGGGGGCCGGTGGCAGGCAGTGAGGGGCTGCACACTCTTTGCCTGGCCTTCTCGGCCTGGGGATTGCACATCAGCCTGAGCACGCAGGTGAACATGGACCTCCAGTCCAGAGCACACAGCCACAATGAGGCTGCCACACAGGAACCGTGCGCTCCTGCTGACAGGGTTCCTTCACAGGCCTATCTTATTTCCAGCCCCATAGTGGGACACCTTCCCATCACAAGCCACCACTAAGGAGGATGGGGTCATGGACACACAGCAGTGCAGCACACAGCCCAGGCTTGTGCCCAAACTCCTGGGGCAGCATCTGCTTCTGGGCAAGTACAGCGAGGCAGAGGACACTAAGCCCCTGCTAGGGGAGTCTGCCTGGAGCAAGGAAAGGGAGGGGATCCCAGTACTATCCTCCCTGGCGAGTGGCATCTGCCACTTACACACATATTCCTCAACATCCTCCCCACACTTTTCTCCAGAGGGCAGGGATATAAGTCATCTCCGTGTGGGATGCCATTGCCAGACATGGTGTGAGTGTGGTATGGAGGGAAGCCGAGCTGTCCCGTCACCTCCCTCCTACCCACAGGCTCCTGGCCTGACCGGCACCTTCTCATGCCTGCTTGTCCCTGGGATGAGGGGGTAGCAATGCTCCCCTGGGACGTCCGTGCCCCTGCAGGACAGTGTCTGCTTTCTAGGCCATAGATGGCCTCTCTCGAGGCACATCGCCATTGTCTGAACCAACCTTTGTGAGGCTAGTGTGAAAGGTGGTGGATGCGCCTCGCTCACAGCTGATCCAGCTGTGAAGAACAGAGAGAAGGGCAGTCATCCTAGGAGACAGGGTGCCTGAAGCCTAGCCGTCATGTGTGAGCCAACACCAAAAGATCTTGGTTCAGATGACGGCGTCCCCCACAATACACATTGGCATGTCCATGTCCCTGACCCTGATGGAGCGGTCAGAGAAAAAAGCGCCAGCATGCATCTTCTGGAAGGGGCTGGAGTTCCTGAAGACATGGGTGTCGTGCACCTTTCCCAGCCATGTGATGTTGATGTTGGTGAATCAGCTTTGGTGGTTCATGAGGGCCTGCAGCATGATTGAAAAGTACCCCTTCCTGTAGATATAATTGGAGGCCCAGTGGTCGAGGGCCTGGATGGGGATATGTGTGGCTTCACTGGCCCTCCCCGCAGTTGGGGAATCCAGTGGCAGCAAAGTCGGCAAAGATGGGGTTTGTGTTGACCAGGACGACAACCCTGCACAGCAGGATGGCATTGATGGCCCTTACCAACTGTGACAGGATACAAACACAGAGGGTTGCCAGAGCCCTCCGGAGTTCTCTGAGCCCACGCCGCTTCACACAGTAGGAGCAACCCCAACTTATTTCATCCCCGGCAGGGCTTTGTGAAGGAAGGAATGCAAAATCTCCAGGGAGGGAGAGTCCATCCCACCCTTCCCTAGGGAATTCCATTCCAGTACTTCACCACCCTCCTGGGACAATAGCACGAGAGCGCCAAACCTGCAGGAGCATGACCCCGATGGTCGATTTCCCCACACTGAATTGGTTCCTGATGGAGCGGTAGCTGCCTCGCGTGGCAAGCTTCCAAAGTGCGATGGTGACCATTTCTGGAGGGAGATGGAGGGTCTCATGTGGGTGTCCCATTGCTGGAGGGCAGGGGGAGCCACTTGCACAGCTCCAGGAAGGTGTCCTTCCGCATGCAGAAGTTCTGGAGCCACTGCTAGTCTTCCCACCGCTCTATGACAATTCAGTCCCACTAGTTGGTATTGGTGTCCTGTCATGGTGTGCAGAGAAGGATGAGAGGGGTTGTGCTTTATGAGCAGCACATGGAGAGAGGTGAGGAGCTGCAGGTCCTGTTTTTGCAGTGCCACATGGGCAGCCTGCAGTAATTGCACCAGGAGGTGCAGCAGGAGGTCTAAGAGCCGGCTAGTGCTTTGCAGTAGGTCTGGCTCCATAAGTGCTTTGCAGTAGGTCTGGCTCCAGAAGTGCTGTGGTCAGGGCCGGCCCTACCATGAGGTGAGGTGGCTGCCTCAGGTGCCAGACTGTGGTGGGGGGGAGGGGGCACCACAAGGACCCAGAGTGTAGAAAATTGTGTCTGCTGCTGGTGCATATATATTCTCTCTGCTCTAGATGCACAGAGATGGTGGAGTGCTGTGCTGGAGGAAGGAGGGCACAAGGGACCTTTCAAAGTTTTGGCCCAAGAGAGGGGGCATGGGAGCATCATTTGAGCTCCCTGCCTCAGGTGCCAAAATGTTGTGGGCCGGCCCTGGCTGTGGTGTCTGCAAGGGCAACCAGAGCACATGATGAGAAGAGTTTGCTGTCTCTCGAGGAGGTAGGCAAAGGTGAAGAGCCTGAGACATGGCTGTAGAGGACAACCCCTTTAATCACAAGTCTTAGATAACCTCAGGCAGCAGCTACAGAAAGTGACTGATATACTGACTCCCTTCCCAAAGTTCTTCTGGGGGGCTTTAAATGTGATTCAGCTTCCGATCAGTGTGGACATGCTATTTAGATATAGATCTGTGCTATTTCGATAGGGATCTGTAGTGTGGATGCACTATTTCAAAATAGCTATTTCAGGAGTTTTTATTACGAAATAGCTTATTTTCAAAGAAGCGCATAGTGTAGATGTACCCATAGAGCAATCTACACTACCACTGTTTATTCAGTACTATGCAAAAGATTTTGTGATATCAGAGTATGAAAAAACCATGTGTTAGATCACCACTAGCCTAACATGCCCACACAAAGGATATGGGGTCCACAGGTCCTTCCATACTCTCCTGTATGAGCTTTCTAATGCCACAGGTTACTGGATGGGAGAGCAGACTTCACAGACATGTTACTTCTGCCTGCAATGCAGGTCAGGGTTGGGGAGGGAACATAATATAATACTAGATTCTGTTGAAACAAAAAGAAATCCTGTAAGACTTAAAATTGTGTTACTAAACTGTGCTATCTCAGAGATCTTTTCTATTTCCATTTAAAGTATTGTTTTATCTTGCTTTATTCATAAACACACTCTGAAATTCTGTTTAAGTTATATACGTTTTCTGCATAGTTTTAATACATTTTCCTATTAATCTGTGACGAAGCATGAAATTTAATATTTTCACCATGACAAACCCATGAAATTTATCAGCCTCGCCTGTGCTCTGCATGGAAAACATTTTATAATCTATGGCTGTTAGAAGCAAAGGAATCAAAAATAAATAAACATGCAGAATTTTCCTCTCCAGGGTGTTTTATTAATCACTTTTGTGCAATGTAAGCTTTATATTATTCACAAAGCCATCATAGGCTATAACCACAGTCTTTGTCATGCTACTGTATAGAGTTAATATTCACCTTAATAGTGAGCAACTAATTCTGAATGACAATTCAGGAATTAAAGAGAAATAATTCTTTCATCATTTTATGTTACATAGAGTCAGCATGAAAGTCTTCACCACCCAGACCATTCTGATTGTTAAGTTTCCATAAGAACTGTAACACTACTTTTGACCAGCAACATTATATTATGACCTAGCCCTCTTACTCATAGAATCATTTTTTCCAGCTTTGAGCATTCAAAAATAATGAACCAAACTATGAAAAATCACAAGATTGACTTAAAATCATGAGACTTTTAAAATTAAATTAAAAATTAGTATTATTTATTTTATTTGCCTTCTGGGATTTGAGATTCTAGGAAACAATATGGTCAGGTTTGTTTCACTTGAAAGTTGCAATTTTCGATTGAACACTTCAAGATTTGGAGTTTTAAGGGATGGAGAAGCAATTTATGTTGCAGTATCTAGAGTTCCTTAAGAAATGTGAACTTGTGGCTAGGTTAGTGATGTAGAGTAGATGGTTTTCGTTTGTGGAACATCAGTGTACTTTCTATAGGGAACAGGAAAGGAGGCTATATATTTTGGATGTAGAACCAATCTCCTCTATGAAAGGCTGTCTATTGTAGTCAGGAGGGAGTTAAACTAATTACAAAAGGGAAGGGTGAAATGTGGGAAGATATGAGCACTCCTCACAAAACAGAGATGTTGAGAACAAAATAATTTAAGGAACCAAAGGACATGAAGAAAAGAAACTCTGTAGCCCCCTATACATCAATGGTAGGAGCATGGGTAACAAAGAGGAGAAATTACAATTGCTCATCTATGAGCATAAATTTGATCCAATTGGTATTACTGAAACATAGTAGGATGATTTTCATGAGTGGAATATTAAAATCAATGGTTATAACCTATTTAGGAATAATCAAGTGGGCAAAAGGGGAAGTAAAGTATCATTCAAAATGGCTTTATTTCCTTCCAGTCACTGATACATCAGAAAACAATTATTCTGAATGCTAACGGATCAGTGTCCCAAAAGGTAATGCACAAGATGAGATGTTAGTTGTGGTATGCTATACGCTACTAAATCATGCTTAGGAGAAGGATGCCTATCAATATTGTGGGGGACAAAAACCTGCTTATCATGAGGGACTACAATTTGAATGACAAAACTGGAGGTCTCATTTAGCCAGTAATAAAGCATTCCTGGTGTTTTTAAATATTATAAATGAAAATGTCTTAAGTCAAAATGTGTTGCATCCAGCACTGTATTAGATGTTATTTTGACAGATAAAAGGGAACTGATCACAGTACTAAAAATAATGGTAATTTAGATACAAGTGATCTTGACTTGATCATGTTTATAATCTTCAGAGGGGTAGCTGAGTTACAGGAAAAACTTTAAAAAACAACAAATAGTCTAGTAGCTCCTTAAAGACTAACAAAACATGTAGATGGTATCATGAGCTTTTGTGGGCAAAATGCACTTCTTCAGATGACATGGTTATAATGACACGCACTCTCTCTCTCTCTCCCTCTCTCTCTCTCTCTCTCTCTCTCTCTCTCATACACACACACACATAAAATGGGTGGTTTAAAAGATCCATTTTCAGAAACAGTCATGATTATATAATTATTAAGTTTGTAAATGATACCAAGATGGGAGGAGTTGCAAGTTCTTTTGAGGATAGGGTCAAAATTCAAAATGATCTGGAGAAACTAGAGAAATGGTCTGAGGTAAACAGGATGAAGATTAATAAGGACAAATGCAAAGTACTCCACTTAGGAAGGAACAATCAGTTTTGTACATACAGAATAGGAAGTCATTGTCTAGAAAGGAGCAATGTTGCAAAAAAGTAAACATGATTCTGGGATGCATTAATAGGCGTGTTGTGAGCAAGACACGAAAAGTCATTCTTCCGCTCTACTCTGCGCTGATTAGGACTCGATTGGAGTATTGTGTCCAGTTCTGGGCACCACATTTCAAGAAAGATGTGGAGAAATTGGAGACGGACCAGAGAAGAGCAACAAGAATGATTAAAGGTCTAGAAAATATGAGCTATGAGGGAAGACTGAAAGAACTGGGCTTGTTTAGTTTAGAAAAGAGAAAACTGAGAGGAGACATGATAGCAGTTTTCAAGTATCTAAAAGGGGCTTATAAGGAGGAGTGAGAAAAATTGTTCTCCTTCGCCTCTGAGGATAGGACAAGAAGCAATGGGTTTAAACTGCAGCAAGGGAGGTTTAGGTTGGACACCAGGAAAATCTTCCTAACTGTCACGGTGGTTAAATACTGGAATAAATTGCTTAGGGGCGGCATTGTGGAATCTCCATCACTGGAGATATTTAAAAGCAGATCAGATAGACATCTATCAGGGATGATCTAGACAGGACTTGGTCCTGCCGTGAGGGCAGGGAACTGGACTCAGTGACTTGTTGAGGTTCCTTCCAGTTCTAGAGTTCCATGATAAGCAAATGGAAGAAAGGGGAAGCTGATCGTCATGAATATAAATCAGAAGCGAGGCACTGTAGAAAATTGATAAGAGAAAAAAAAAAGGATACAAGGATACATTTATTGCAAATTTGGTTGACAAAAGTAATAGTGTTAACCATGCCCCCATTCCACCCTTTTCCTCAAGCCCCTTCCATCACCATGCTCCTCCCTCCCCCTGCTATGCTCCTCCCTGCCTCTTCCCACCCCTGCTATGCTGTGCCCCACCACTACACCTTTTCCCCCCAAGTCTCCTCCCCCAAGTGATGGGGCCCAGAGGACTAGTAAGGTGCCTGGCACCAGCAGCAAGGAGTGGGCTGCCTCCTGCACTCACTAGCGGTGACAGGAAGTGGAGCATCCCAGCTCCAGCAGACTTTGTTCTCTTGGCTCATCAATCCACATCAATCCACTTCCAACTGCCAGTGAGAACAGGGGGGCAGATCCACCCATTCTTCTGAGACCCTTTCCTGAGCCCAGGAGTCCTGCTGCCAGCACCAGGCCTCCCTTAATGCTCTGGGCCATATTGCTTGGGGGAGGGGACTTGGAGGAAGGGGTGGGACTGCTCCCCCACTCACTGGGAGCCAGCACAGTGGAGCAGGCTGGGGCTGGGGCTAGGGCTAGGTCATTTTGCTTTCTGCCACTGCTGATGAGTGTGAAGGCAGGCTTGACCCCTGTTGTTGACATCAGGGCCCCACTAATTCCACAGGCTGTGTTGCTGAGGGGAGGGGGATTAGGGAAAAGGGCAGAATAGGGGCGGGGAGGAGTTGATCAGGGGCAGGACAGACATAGGGCCTGGGATGGGGGAGTTGTCCCGAGTCCCGCATCCCTTAGGGACAGCCCTGCCCTTGGAAGAGATGGGTGCTTGGAGCCTTCTACCATTGCTCTCTCCATGGAGGCATCCAAAGCAGCTGCATGTAATGCTTTGTTGTGGCATATATCAAACCCTACCTCACCTCCTTGCAGATGTGAGTGATAGGGACATCCCTTAGGGAGGCTATTGAGGTTGCCCTGACTCTCATGTGTGTGCTCTCACATGCTGTCAAGTGTGACTTTGTTCAGCTTACAGCAAAGTATTATGCAGCCTGAAATTCACTGTGACAGCCTCTGACTGGAGATGTCCTTACCCTTTTTATGCTTTCCGCAAATGAGACAAACAGTCTTGGTGACATCTGGACTAGCCTAGTACAATATCTCTCAACCTTTCCAGAATATTGTACCCTTGCAGGAGTCTGATTTGTCTTAAATCCCCCCAAGTTTCACCTCGCTTAAAAACTACTTGCCTACAAAATCAGTCATAAAAATACAGAAGTATCACAGCACACTATTACAGACAAATTGCTTCCTTTCTCACTTTCACCATATAATTATAAAATAAATCAACTGGAATATAAATATTGTACTTACAGTTCAGTGAACAGTATCTCAGCAGTATAAACAAGTATGAATGAAAGGCTGTATGAAATGTTTGTTTGCACAGACTTTGCTAGTTCTTTTTATGTAGCCCATTGTAAAACCAGATAACTATCTAGGTGAGTTGATGCACCCCCTGGAAGACCATTGCAAACCCCCAGAAGTATATATATACCCCTGGGTGAAAACCACTTTCCTAGTACTCTGCAAGTAGGAGGTGATGAAATCTCACTGTTCAGAATGGCCAGAGTATCCACTGAGCAAGACCTTTCTAGATCTGACGTCCACCCAAATACCATACTGTCGGGTACAGTGTGGATGACTCAGGATGACAAGTCTTCCCCTCCTCCTCAGTCAGGAAGTTGCAGGAGAGGTCAGGAGCAAGGAGGCTGGGCCAGCATGGTATACCAGAAGATCGAGGCCTTCCAGGCATTATGAGACTAACCTGTGCCCCATCCTGCTTGATCTTTCTCAGGACTCTTGGAAACTCAAGGATGGGCAGGAACACACATCTCAAGGCTCCCAACCACCAAATCAGGAAAACATGCTCCCATGTACCTGGGAATCAACCCAGACTAGGGACAGAATTCCTGCCAACTTTTCTTCATATTTGAAGCAAACACATCTGTGACTGGGTGACCCCAATTCCAAAACATCACCACTTGCATGGTTAGACTATGAAGCTTCCACTCATAATCCCCAGAGAAGCGCTCACTGAAGAATTGACCAGGGTATTCTGAACCCCCGGTAGGTGTATGGCAGTCATGGCAACCTACCAGTGGGTGGGAAGTGCACCAATTTCAGGAGGTGATGGCAACCATGCAGAACTACAAGGATCTCACTCCCCCCTGCCTATTGATATATACCTGCTTGCTTGGAAAATGGGGGTATAGCAACTGACACCTGCCAGATTATACAGACTGGTTTGAGGACAGCCTCATTAACTGTCAGCACTTTATTCTTGATCATACTGTGTAGGATGGCCAGCATAAAGTCAGGGCTTCCTGGACCTCTTCCAGGGGCAAGAAGTCAGCACTGCTCTTCATCTTCTTCAGATAAGGTAGTGATTCCAGATTATCATCATACTCTGATGACCTTTCATGACATACTGAAAGGGTGAAATAGGCCCACCAAATTCCCCTGCAAGAGGTTCAGAGGACAGTACTGGGTGTTGACTTGTTGTCAAGTACAGACTTCCAAATAGCACAGTATTATTCCGTTCCAGAACCTAGTGCCAAATGGCAAGCTGGTACTTGAGTGGGAAGACTAGACAGTGCTTCTTTCCTCACCATCTGGGCAGCCAGTACCTGGATGATTACTGACCATGCTGACTTCAGCAGGGCTTCAGGAAGTGCTGAAACGCTGCCTCTAGTGACAGAGGTCATCAAGCTCTTGTCCTTACCTGATATCCCAGAACTTCTTTCTTTAGTGTAACCCAGACTCACTGCCTCCCCTCGCCCTGCAAGGTTGGAGCACCAACAATGGCTTCCTGCTGAGGGGACGGAGGGCTTCATGGGCTAGATCCAGCTTGAGAAGAAAGGAAGCAGCTCCTCACACTGCTGCTGCTCCTCTCTCCATCTGGCAGAAGAGCAGTGCAGGAAATTTATCACCTGGAGGCTTTCCCCACTGCTCCCATTGGTCAGAATCACAGCTAATGAGAGCAGTGATGGGCAGTACCTGGGAATTGTGAAAGGCACAGAGCCAGATGAGTGACCCCCCATGCCCAGACCCTGCATCTCCATCCCTGTCATGCATCCCCTTCCTTCTGAGATCCCGCCACCCCCACTTCACCCCTGCATCCTCCCTTCTTCCCTCCCAGACCACCCACACCCAGCTCACTCTTACACTACGAATGCAAATGGTTAACCGGTTAGCCTCACCCTTAATGGTGAGGCCTACAGGATCTGGTTCAACGGTAGGGGCTGGAGGCCCTCCTGCCACTGCAGGTTACATACTGGCTCCCTGGCAGCAGGGCCTGCAGGGACTGCTGGCCTTGCTCCCGGAGAGCCAGCTGCAGACCCCACAGTGAAGAATCCCCTGGAGTGGGCCCAGTAACTCTTGCCGGCCCCACTACAAGGGAGGCTTTGCTGGAGGCTCTGCAGTATAAAGCAGAGCCTCCAGCTAAGATTTTTAGTGATTACATGGTTACATTTTTAAACAACTTTTTACATCCCTATCCTGGACCCAACTTCCCAGACAGACCCCTACACCCAGACTCCTTCTGCATCCTATTACCTGGCCAGACCTTGCATCCCCACCCTCTACTGCACCCATTTTGTCATCATAGGTGGTTGGCTGTGGTCTGTGAAAAGGTCTGCATTGAGTGGGGTGGTTTGCAAGCCACTGACTTATTCCTTCAGGGCAGAGCATAAGGAGCAATAGGGAAGATACTGCTAAGAAGAAATTATTTGATCTCAGTGGCATAGAGTGCATTCACAACCTGAAATGGACTACATGTGCACAGGGACAAGCACGCAAAAAAGAAAGTCCAAATACTCTGAGATTCATAAAAATCACTAGAGTTGACAACACTGTCATATTTTAAATATGTTATAAACTGGCATTTTTGTTTAATCTTTACACTGCAACAACCTCTCTCTGTATATTGATCTTGGACCTCAATTTCTACACTGACGTCTATATTAGCCTTCCAAAATCCTTGTTTCAGCTACTGAAACCATGTAATGCCTCTAATTTTTGCTTTTGATTGCTATTAATATAATCTATGATCAGTTTTTTGTGCTGATTCTTCCCACATTTCCCTTTTCATTGCTCCCTTGCTTCCAAAAAATGCATGTAAATCTGTGAAAGATGATTTGAGCCAAGATCTCAGTTTCTGGAATTTGTTGACAACGTGAGCTATGACCATCTTGAGGGTTGCATGGCCAGTAAAGGATGCAGGATAAATATATCTAAAAAGAAATTTGTACAGCTATGTCTGTTGAGGTAAAGATTTTTTTTCTGTAGAGGAAACACTAATATTTCTTTATTTCAACATATTATTTTATAGTGTTGCAATTTCTTATGTTTATTAATTGAATATGATCAGAGTTAAATGGAAAACTGAGAAAAATATTTGAAAGTGATTCATAGTCAGACAGACAGACAGACGGCATATGGTTACTATAGTCTCCAAGTGTTTGATAAAGCAAACCACTTGCTCATATGATTCACTTTAAGGTCAATGAGGTCACTTTAAGGTCAAACCACTTGCTCATATGATTCACTTTAAGGTCAATGATTCACTTTAAGGTCAATGAGATTTTAACATGTGCTAAAGTGTTTTGCTCAGTAGGGGTAGGAAAATTTACATGCTTAAATTTAAGCATGTACTTAAGTGCTTTACTGAATCAGGGTCTAAAAAGGATGTAAAAAAAGAGAATGATGACGAGCTACAGTGATTCCAAATTACAGAACACGGATATGATTTCTTCATGTAGTTATCTATTTAGTCCTGTAAAAGCAATCTTGTGCATTTAACCTGGCAATGCTGCTATTACTCTGTCAAGTGCTGTAGAAATTATGTCTACAACATTGATCTGACCACATTTTTCAAGGCACAGCTAAATGTAATCCAATTGAAGAACAATTCTACCAAGTAAAAAACTAAAACTGTATAAAAAGACATGACCTTGACTTGCCTTGTTAGCAGTCACTCCGAGAGTAGATCTGTATTGTAGAAGTTTAAAATACTTGTGGTTGATGTTAGTCAGGAAGAAACATATGTTAAATAATCAAAATTTTATTCAAGAGTATTGTTTAAATTTGTTTTAAGAAGGGAGAATGCATATTATTTAAGGGTATGTCTACATTACAGCATTATTTCGAAATAAGCTGTTTCAAAATAGTTAATTCGAAATAGCCTATTTCAAAATAACACGTCTACACACAAAATGCATTTCAAAATAGTGTTTTGCTATTTTGAAATAGCGCGTCCACACTGAGTGGACGCTGAATCGCATTTAAGGCTGGCCAGAACCAGGTCCGGCAGGGCATCAGGTCAGGAGTTACTTTGTGTGGCTTCTTCCTGAGGCTATCTGAGGCCTGTGCTTAAAGGGACCACCCCCAGACAGCCAGTTCTCAGGTTTCCCTGCTTGCTTGCCTACCTTGATGAGGGACAGCAAAACATTTTCTCTGCGTGCTCTGGTTGCCCTCACTCGGGACTCCACAGCACTCTGCACCATGGAGCCAGAACTGCCCGTTGGCACTCTGGTGCTTCTTGTGGATGCGTTGCTGCGAGCCTGGGGTTACTGCAAAGACAGGTCCACAGCCTGGAGCACTGGGTGCAGGAAGACTTCCAGCTGCAGCGGGAGAACTTGCGGGAGCTGCGTGACCAGGGCCATGCCATCCGCGACCACCTGCAGACCCTGGTGCAGAGATTGCTGCCTGTTGCCGCTCCAGCCCCTGATGTTGCTCCAGCCCCTGCGGCTGTGCCAGCTATCGCTCCTCCTCCCACTCCTGCTCCCCCTCCTGCTTCTTCTTCCCCCCTTCCCATCCGCTCCTCCCTGGGGATGCCGAGGCCCCCGTACCCGCAGTGCTGGGAGACAGGTGGGCTGGCAAGACCCGCAACCCTGAGCTTCTCCTCCCTGTTCTTCCCCTTGCCTCCCCCTTCCAGCTCCCTCCTCCTAGGTTTCCCCCTCCCCTCTCCCACCCTCATCCCCCTCCACCCCAGTTATGGTCAATAAAGAGAGGGGTTTTTTGGCAACACATGTGTTTTTATTTGACATCAGAAAGGGGGCTTAGGGAGGGGAAAGTGGAAGGACGTGAGGGTGGCATAAGGCACAAGGCCCCAGTGGGGCACACCAGGGAGACTTCACTCCTCCTCCGTCTGGAAGTTCTCCCACAGGGCCTCCCGGATACCAGTAGCTCCCCGATGGGCCTCCCGGCTGGCAGCTGTGCAGGGCCACACGTACAGGCCAGCCAAGTGGTCGGCCTCTGCCATCCAGCCTGGCAGGAAAGCCTCCCCCTTCCGCTCACACAAATTGTGCAGCACACAGCAAGCTGCCACCCCATGTGGAATATTCCTCTCGGAGAGGTCAAGGCGGGTGAGGAGGCATCTAAATTGGGCCTTCAGCCAGCCAAATGCCCCCTCCACCACAATGCGGGCCCTGCTGAGCCTGGCATTAAAGGCCTGCCGGCAGGGCTTGAAATATCCCGTATAGGACTTCATGAGCCAGGGTTGTAGTGGGTAGGCCGCATCCCTCACCAGGCAGACAGGCATGTCCACGTCCCCGACCCTGATGTGGTGGTCAGGGAAGAAGGTCCCGGTGTGCAGCCTCTGGCACACGGAGGAGTTGTGGTAAACCTGCGTGTCGTGTGCTTTGCCAGACCAGCCCACGTTAATGTCCATGAACTGGCCCCAGTGGTCAGACACAGACTGCAGGATGACCGAGAAGTATCCCTTCTGGCTGATGTACAGGGAGGCCTGGTGTTCTGGGGCACGGATGGGGATGTGCATCCCGTCGATTGCCCCCCTGCAGTTGGGGAAGCCCAGGGCGCCAAACCCCTCGATGACCGCATCCACATCAGTGAGACGGATGACTGAGGAGCAGCACTCTGTTGATGGCCTTGACACACAAAACCACCGATAGTCACTGGGGTGCCAGGGTGGCTGAGAGTGCTCCTTCCCTGCCACTGCCCCGTGCCCCCTCCCCAGGAGCAACCCCCCCTGCAATCCTGGCCACCAGGGGCAGTCTGTAGTGAGGCTTGGACAGAACAAACCCTCCCATGGAGGGGACTTGCACCCCCTCCCCCTCTTTTCCCCTAGGGCAGCCCATCTTCTCCTCGCCCCCCTCCCCCGCCAAAGTGGCCAGAGACTGCCATACTTGCATGAGTACTGCTCCAATGGTAGATTTCCCCATGCCAAACTGGTTCCCCATGGATCAGTAGCTATCTGGCATGGAGAGCTTCCAGAGGGCGATGGCCACACGCTTGTGGAGGGGAATGGCAGGCCTTGTGTGTGTCCCATTGCTGCAGAGCAGGGGTGAGCCACTCACAGAGCTCGAGGAAGGTGTCCTTCTTCATCCTGAAGTTCTGGGTCCACTGTTGGTCTCCCCAGCGCTCCAGGACGATGTGGTCCCACCAGTTGCTGCGGGTGTCCAGACACCAGATGCAGCAGGGCACGCTGGCGTCCAGCCACTGCTCTTCCATGGCTTCCAGGGGGGTCCAGAAAAGGACCTGGGGGATGGGCTGCCTCAGAAACTGCCAGGAAGTCTCCAGCACTTGCTGCCAGGCTTGCAGCAAGACATCCAAAATGAGCACCAGAGTGCCCAGAGGCAGCTCTGGCTCCATGGTGCCAAGTGTAGTGGTGTCCCTAGTCAGGGCAACCAAAGCAATCAGAGAAAAAAAATGCTTTGCTGTCCCTCAGCGAGGTAGGCAAGCAAGCAGGAAAACCTGAGAACTAGCTATCCAGGGGTTCCTTTTAAGCATAAGCTTAAAAGCAACTACTGACCTGATGCCCTGCTGGAACTGCTTTCAGCTGGCCTTAAATGAGATTCAGCATCCAATCAGTGGGGACGTGCTATTTCAAAATAGCAAAATGCTATTTCGAAATGCATTTTATGTGTAGATGCATTATTTCGAAATAACTTATTCTGAATTAACTATTTCGAAATAACGCTGTAGTGTAGGTTATACTACCCTTAGGTAATACTCCCAAAGAATTCAGAGGGAAGTTTTCCTCTTAAATGATTTCAAAGGGACTTACTTAAGTTGATAAGAAAAACATTCACAAAGAAGAGCAGATTCTGCAAAATCTTATGACTATGCTTAACTCCTATTGGCATTAGTGGAAACAGTCACATGCTTAAAGTAAAATTAAACAGGTGCAGAAATCTCTGCAGGATTAGGGATAAAAGTGAGACAGGATGAAATCTTTAAAGACATTTAGTTGTTGCTCTCTGCTCAGTGTTGAAGTGCCTCATAGACACAGATCCTTAAATGTGTTTATATGCCTAATTTCCCTGGGAAGATCTTTAAGGATCCACACTAAAGTGACATAGGTGTCTAAATCCCATTTTCAAAAATGTCTTAGACAATTAGGAGCCTAAGTCAATTAAGCCTGGCAATGATGAAAGTAGCAATACCTAAATACCTTTAAAAATCTGAGTTTTGGTCTTTATTCTGCATAGTGCAAAGGTTTTCCACCTGCACCACAGTTTGCATATACACATCATTGACATGGGTAATATTCAGCTCAGGTGAGGCATCTGGTTATCAGTGAGGTTCTGCTTGAACCTAATTTTCCAGCTGGGAGGAGGCATAAAAGGTCAAATGATTTACCCAAGGTCACACATTGTATTGGGAATAGAACCCTCTTTGGATTTTACAGGTCTTTTCAGTTACCATTAGAATGCACAAGCTTCTCAGGCAATAAACATAGGACAACAAACTGAAAATTTAATATGAACATTTCTTTAGACCACTTAATGTTAAAGAGAATTTAATATGTATTTTTCTTAATCTTAAATGGACCATATAAACAAATCTGAAAAAGGACCATGTAAACAAATCCCTCTCAAATTATAATAAAATATTAACAATATATACCTACCAAGTGTTGTTATGTATTTTTCATCTACAGAAATCCTGAAATTTCTTATTGATATAGAATTGAAATGCAAATGGCATAAGGATGAGTCAGGTGCCTTTGGGGTTAAATCCAGCAGCTGTTTATAACTGCAGAAGCAAACTACATAATATATTAAGATAGGAAATGAAGGGCACCTAATTTTTATTATTTTTGAGAATGATCAATGTGTTAGAACTGGACCAAAGACTTTCAGCTAGCATATAAAAATTGGAATAGATTCATTATTCCAAATGAGCTAGATTGGTTTACATGAGCTAAGAATCAACCCTGTGGTCTCTACCCCAAGATACTAATAATTTAAGAGCCTGTTCCTCTGTAATGCTAAGTCCCCACATTTACTCCCCCATATCCTCCCCCCACCAATGACCTTTTATCAAATGTTTCTTCAGCACCATCAGTACACTTGGTCCATTATTGTAAGCAGTGAGCTTTAAGAAAATATTCTGGACACAGACCTCTTGAATAACAAGGCTCATTAAAAAGAAGAGCTTTGTTGCTAGGAGACTATAACCACAGGGTATCAGGATATTAGGTTCTCATTTTAAATAAGCAATGTTGATTAATTAACATACTTTTGAACACTCTGTTTAAATATCAGAGAACTAAGGTCAATGACCAGGTAAACTTGTATGTTGAGATTTCAGTGCTGTGAGTAACAATTTTTAAGACAAAACCAACCAAACTATGTCACAAAAACTGAATGACCACAAAGCCTATTAAATGTTTTTTTAGAAATACACAAACTCATAGATCAGAAATACACAAGTTATTCCAGCTTCATGGCTAAAGAAGATATAAACAGTCAATGACACAAAGATTAAAGCTTTAAGTAGCATTTTTGAGGTACTGAGAAAAGCTAAGGCTACTGGACAGCTGACAATTCCTGTGACTTTTATATTGCTACATAATGACCTGATCAAATTAGTTGATTAAGCACCAAACCAATGTGGAGAGATTTTACATAAGGACCAGGAAATTTCAACATTGGCAACTCTATAGAATAATTATGTTACTGCCAAAATTTTTAGTCTGAGAAGGAACATAGAGCTTGGCAAATTAGTCAAAGAGGATGTAACTATGCAAACAGAGGGGCCTTACCCAAGTTTTGCAAATGCAATTTGACCATGCATTTTTCAAATCAGGGAATCCCATAAAAGGATTTTCCAAACAAATGCCTATTGGTTGCTGAAACCACAGAAAATTGGAAAGGAGAGCAAACATGTTCCAAGATATGTGCAGTTATGTATGAATCTGAGTATCTTGGAATATCACAGTACTGATGTGCAGTTACAAAAAGAAAATTGTAAAAGTGTAAAAATAAGACCACACAGTCTCTTATCATATATATAGTAGCCCAATGTCTGTGACTCTGTGATGCTGAAACGCTGGCTGTTCCCTCTGGGGGTGCTGTTGCCTCCCGCCGTGGTGCTCGGCTGAATTCTGTGCTGCTCAGCCGGGCTGCTGCATGGGAGCAAGCGGTGCAAGCGGCCGTTTGGGCCCCGCGCTCCCCATGCAGCACCCCCATGCAGCCCCCAAATGGCCGCTTGCGCCATTTGCTCCTGTGCGGCGGCCGGCTGAGCGGTGCAGAAATAAGCCAAGCGCCATGGCGGGAGGCAACAGCACCGCCCAGAGGGAACAGCCAGGGGGCCTGGACAAGCGTGCATCTCTGATGTCAGGAAAGGGTGCTGGATTCAAAAGGAGGAAAGCGGAGCAGACACAGAGGATGCGGAGGAGACAGAGAGGAGAACGGAGGAGGCGGAGGACAGTGAGAGAGAGAGTGAGAGAGACACAGCAGGAGGAGAAAAGAAACACAGAGTGAGAGGCGGGAGGGGGGAGAAGAGAAAGAGAGAGAGAAGGAGAGGCAGGAGGCGGACGAGAGCTGTGAGAGAGAGAGAGAGAGAGAGAGATCAAGGCAATAGGAGGAGAAGAGAGAGAGAGGCCGTTTGCGCTGCTTGCTCCCTCACGGCGGCTCAGCTGAGTGGCGCAGAAGTCAGCCGAGCACCACGGCGGGAGGCTAAGGGGGGCAGAACGGTGATGTACATGCCCAGGGGGCGGGGCCTGGATGAGCATGCATCCCTGACAGAGACAGAGGAGAGCGTAGAGAGAGTGAGAGGCAGGAGGGGGAGAAGAGAAAGAGAGAGACGGAGCGGAGAGAGAGTGAGAGGCAGGAGGGGGAGAAGAGAAAGAGAGAGACGGAGAGAGAGGCAGAAGGCGGAGGAGAGCTGAGAGAGAGACGGGGAGGCAGGAGGAGGAGGAGAGAGAGAGATGGAGTGAGAGACCAGAGGCTCAGGAGAGAAGACCGACATGGAGGAGACACCTGAAAATCCCGTCTTATGGCGGGCTAATTGGCTAGTTGGACTATAAAAATATGGTTCATTATATACAACTCATAGTTTGATTGGCCAATATCAGCTTTTGAAAAAGGAATCAGTCAGCATACTGCTATTGAAAACTGAACAGTATCCCTATTTTCCCAAAGAAAAAATAAAAACAAACCCCTTCAGACAGCATAACGAGCGGTTGAGAGAAGGACTGTTGGAGCTATTATTTGGCTGCTAATAACAACAAATGAACATTTTACCAATTCTCTCTTTTTAAGACCCCAAAGAAAAGATCATAGCACCATGGCAGCAGACTATGGCTTAAATAACACCTCAATCTGATATCAAGTTCCTATCTATCTTAAGAAATCAGACCATGTAATACTGTGCTAAAGAATGTACGTACTCATAAATAATTAGCAAAGTCAAACTTATATACATGTACTTTCTTACTCAAGTAAAAAATGGCTAGGTAATTACTTCTCAGGCTGGCCATACCTGATTGAAAAGGCCAGACAATGGTTCAGTTACATACAATTTACATTTGTTTTTTCACTAACAGGTTTCACCTCAGCTGTCTAGAAATAATGCACAGTTACTAAGTAGCTAAAATCATGGAAACTGGACTTTTTATTACTCTAGTTCAGCATATCTAGGCACTGTATGAACGTAGACTGTCATTGCCTCAAAGACCTCAGGGTCTAAGTAACATGAAGCATATGAAGCAGTGCTTACATGCAACAAAAAGACAATTGATAAGCATGCACACATAGGGCGCCTCAACACTGCAGGGCTTAACTCAAAATAAGCTACATAAATTGAGCGACATCAATTGTGTAGCTTATTTCTAAATAGCTTATTTCGAAATAGGGAGCATCTACACGGCACTTATTTTGAAATAGAGCACTCTTCCTCTTTTCCCATACTCCTTGTACAATGAGGGTTACAGGACTCAAAATAAGAAGTCCTCCAGGATTTTGACACTATTTCAGAATAATTGCCTGCTGTATAAACGTGGACTAATTTATTTTGGAATACCACTAGTTATTTCAAAATAGTGTTGCAGTGTAGATGTACCCTTAGGACTTGTCTAGACTACGCAGAAGATTCGAAAGAGGATATGCACATTTTTACTTTCGAAAGTGGAGCTTTTGAAAGTGAAAGTAGTCGGGACGTGGCTTTTTCAGCAACCCCCCTTTTTCAAAAAGCCGCGTAAACCTCATTTTTTGAGGAAAAATAGTTTTTCGAAAAAGGGGGGAGGGGTGATGAAAAAGCCACGTCCCAACTACTTTCACCTGAGATTGGAAGAAGATATGCAATTCCTGCAGAATTTGCATATCCTCTTTCGAATCTTCCGTGTAGTCTAGACATAGTCTATGTGTACATTAAACTATAGATGTTTCAAATAACACATGATTTATCATGTCACTTGAAACTAACAGATTCTTAAAAAGAGAGAGATGCCTGAGAGTGAATTTTTTATTATAAGATAAAAAGTCTGTTCTTGTTTATATATTTAAGCTATCATAAGGCACATAGTAAAGTTACAATAAATTATTCCATCAGGTACAGATGCCTTATTGTTCTTTATCTGTCAGATGGTTTCTTCACCTTGCCAATGTTGGTGGGATTGATAGGATGTTGAGGAATTAAGGATATCATATAGCCTCTATGATATTGTCCTGATATCTATTCTCCCATCAGAGAGTGGAACTGAACCTAGAACTCTCACATCTTAGGTGAGTGCTTCAGCTACTCCATTAGAAGTTATAAGGAAGGCTATATCAATGATACCAAAACCTCTGACTGGACCCCCAATCTGGTAGGCAACTTCAAGGCTTGTGCACTTGTGATAGGTATCTGGGGGTATGTCTATACTATAGCACTAGTTCGAACTAACTTAATTTGAATTAGTTAATTTGAACTAAGCTAATTCGAACTAGTGCATCTAGACCTAAAAACTAATTCGAATGAGTGTTTTGCTAATTCGAACTAGCATGTCCACATTGACTGGATCCTGAACCGAAGTTAAGGCTGGCCAGAACCAGGGCTTAGAGTGTGGAGCTGCTGCCTCAGGCTAGCCGAGGGCTGTGCTTAAAGGGACCCGACCCGCACCCCGGACAGACAGTTCTCAGGGTTCCCCGCTTGCTTGTCTACCTCGATGAGGGACAGCAAAGCAGTCCTGTCTTGGAGTGCCCTGAGTGCCCACACTCGGCACATCACAGCACTCGGCCATCAGCCCGGCTGCACTTGCCGCAGGCTGCCATCCGGGGGGGGCCAATTGGGGGGCTGTCAGGATCCAGGAGGCCGTGCAGGAGAGCTTCCACCCTGAGGAGCCTGCAGAGCCACCCCAGTCCTCCCTATCAGGGGCTCGTGTCCCATTCCTCCCTCACCTCCTTCCACTTACCCCTCCCTAGCCCCCCTTCCTGATGTAAAAAATAAAGGACATGTGTTCAAAAATAGAACTCTCTTTATTTAACAAAACTGGGGGTGGGGGGATTAACCTCTGGGGAGACTGGGAAAAGGAGGTGGGAGAGGGGAAGAGAGAGGGTGGGAGAGGGGAGGTGGAAACTTGGGAGGAGGGAGCTGGAAGGAGGAAGCCAGGGGAAGAAGGAGGAGGGGAAGTATAAAACTATGGTATGCCATATCTTCAGTATTGTGTAGAGATGTGGTCTCCTCACCTCAAAAAAGATATTTTGGCCTTGGAAAGGGTTCAGAAAAGGGCAACTACAATGATTAGGGGTTTGGAACTGGTCCCATATGAAGAGAGGCTAAAGAGACTGGGACTTTTCAGCTTCCAAAAGAGGAAACTGAGGGGGGATATGATAGAGGTCTATAAAATCATGAGTGGTGTGGAGAGAGTGAATAAAGAAAAGTTCTTCATTCGTTCCCATAATAGAAAGACGAGAGGACACCAAATGAAATGAATGGGTAGCAGGCTTCAAACTAATAAAAGAAAGTTCTTCTTCACAAAGCAAATAGTCAACCTGTGGAACTCCTTGCCACAGGAGGCTGTGAAGGCTAGAACTATAACAGAGTTTAAAGAGAAGTTAGATAAAGTCATGGAGGTTGGGTCCATGGAGTGCTATTAGCCAGGGCGTAGGAATGGTGTCCCTGGCCTCTGTTTGTAGAAGGCTGGAGATGGATGGCACGAGACAAATGGCTTGGTCATTGTCTTCGATCCATCCCCTCCGGGGTACCTGGTGTTGGCCGCTGTCAGCAGACAGGCTACTGGGCTAGATGGACCTTTGGTCTGACCCAGTACAGCTGTTCTTATGTTCTTATGTTCTAAGCTCAGGGCTCAGGGTCAGGGGTCTCACTGGACCAACTTGATTTTCATGCAAACCTGCTCCTGGGTTCGCATGAGGCCTTTGGTGGCCAGGCTGGCAGCTATCCTGCCCTAGACGGCCTCATTCCTGTGCCTAGTGCGGAGGTCATGGACGTTGGAGGTCTCCCCCCAAACCTCGATGAGGTCCACGATCTCCACACTATACCAGGCGGGCGCCCGCCTCTTGTGGCCCCAGGCAGGCTCCTGGGAGCCGCCAGCCTGGTCCTGGGAAGAGGCAGAGGGCTGGGTGGCAGCGGCTGGCTCATGCTATGCCAGGTGCAGGGTCTGCTGGCTGGGTGCTGGCAGGCTTGCACCTGGCATGGGCACTGTAGCCAGACCATGCCCCTTTAAGGGCTCCAGGGCTGGGAGGGGGGCAGAAGAGTTTCCCTGGCTTGGCCCAGAGTGGCCACCAGGGCAAGCTGGGAAGAGCTAGCCTCCAACTAGTTCGAATTAAGTGGCTACACAGCCCTTAATTCAAACTACTTAATTCGAACTAGGCGTTAGTCCTTGTAGAATGAGGTTTACCTAGTTCGAATTAAACACTCCGCTAGTTTGAATTAAGTTCAAACTAGCGGTTTGCATGTGTAGCGCCTATGAAAGTTAATTCGAACTAACAGCTGTTAGTTTGAATTAACTTTGTACTGTAGACATACCCTGGATGCCTAGAATGAGGCATTGTGTGTACGCTCAGAGACAGAAACTTAGATGCCTAGAGAACATTTATAGCAACATTTTAGGGCTGAGTGAGTTTAAGAATCTATGGAGTTAGGAAGTAGCTGAGTGGTGATTTTGTGGATTTCAGTGGTGTCTAAGGGCAAGGTTACATATTAAATGCTGCAGGGATGAATCTGTGGTGCTTTAACAAAAATGCTACTGTGCCAGCAGGAAAGCCTCTCCTCTCCCATGTGTATAGTCATTCCACTTCCGAGAAAGGCATTAGCTACGTCAACAGGAAAAACTCTCCTGCCAAAATAACACTGTCTACACCCAGAGTTAACTCAGTATAACTACATTACTTAGGGGTGTGACATAGGTGTACCAATGTAAATCTGGTATATAGATGCCTAAGTCCTTTTATGGATCTGGGCTAATAATGATTACCTTCTTTCTACAATGCTTTGAGCTGTATCCATGAAAAGTGCTATATGAGAGCTAAGTATCATTACTATTATTATTACTATCGGAATTAAATATTTATATCTCTAACTTTCAAGTTGTATATGATTGAACTGGTAGTTACAGCCCCATTCTCTTGATGGGTATAAAATTTGATTAGCAAATTGATTGGGAAGTATATTAAGGATCCAAAGTTCCATGCTGGTAATAGCTCCCAATAAGAGAGTTAGAATCAGTGAATTATGGTGTGAAATGACTTTGATTTATTTCTTGTTGAAAAGCATAAAACACATAATATCTTTTGTTCAATTCCTTCATTTAAACTTTATGAATATTATATATAACAGACTGATGGCCACAATCTGACACCCAGGTCTCCTTGCTCTGAAGAAATCAACTAAACCAAACCTACTACCCATGCAACATTTATTAATTTCCTGCCATGGAAGCACAGATATTGTGACCAATATTGTTTTGGGAGACACAGAGCCCAGATTTTACTCAGTCCCTATCCCATCCCACCAACCTGCAAAAAGAGAAGAAGTAATAGCTCTATACTTGCTTCATCATCTTTGCTGCAAACTAATATGGGCAGACTATACCAAAGACCAATGGTCTCTTATTCCCTGGAAGGATGTAAGAGACTAATGACAATCCTATGTATTTTATATTTGTCTCCATACATGGTCTCACATATATAGTCTCACATAATCAAGCAGAACTTGACTTTTGATGTCATGTACTCATGTGTTCATTAATCATTGTTGTTCAGGTATCAACAGTGCGTTTGACACAACAAAAAGCATATGATAACATGCTTTTTGCTAATGAATTGGACATGCTGTGGGTGATGACATCTGGCTGAATGATGATAAAGAACAAAATATGGCCATTTAAGTATTACTGATTTGAGGCCTAATGTGCAATCAGGACAATAGTGAAGGACAGCAGAACAAAAATAATTTACACTGAATAAGAAGGGAACAAAGTAAAGCAACTCCCACAAAGGCACTATGCAAATTGCCTCATTACTATAAAACTAAAAAGGAAGGAACAGCAATGCCTGAAACTTGTAAAGAACTAACAATAAAGTTAAGTGATGGAGAACAATCAGACAAAGTGAAAATTTTATTAGGACTCTTTAATATGAATATTCATATAAAATGAGAATTATATGTCATTTTATTAATAGTCTAGATCATTTTAGAAAGCTATCAGCAGCCCACTCTGAATGTCAGGTGGGTAATAAAAGCAAAATAATGTATGTAGTCCAAATTTTGGATTTTAGAGATCTCACTGACCAAAGGTGAATATTAAAATAAAACCGTAAGAATAAATAATCATAATAAATTATTTGTATTAAAGTAACACCTAGCAGCTCTATTTGTATTTGACTCCCATTGTGCTAGGCACTCTATAGAACACTGATACTCAGACTGCAGTGGTTCAAGTGCCCAATTAGCAATCAACATTAGACAAAAAAGTCATAGTAGAGTGAATTCATTGTTTCTTTTATTCTCTCTCTCTATATATTGGTCTCACACCAGAATGACTAACCAAGTATTATTATTTTGTCAATGACAACTGATTAACAACATAATAAAAGCATCTTGATTGGTCAATAACTTAGAAAGGTTAATAATTAAATCACTCAATGTTTTAATACCATGTGCTGCAAAGAGCTGCAGGAGCACATATGCTGTTCGCAAGCCTTAGCTTCAGTATCAGAGAAGTAGATGGTGGGTATCAAGAGACAGTTCTTGCCCCAAAGAGCTTACAGACAAAATAGGGTATGTCTACACTACAAAGTTAATTCGAAATAACAGCTGTTATTTCAAATTAACTTTAATAGCATCTACACATACAAACCGCTATTTCGAAACAAATTCGAAATAGTGGAGCCCTTATTTCGAATTTGGTGAACCTCATTCTACGAGGAATAACACCAAATTCGAAATAGCTAATTCAAAATAAGTGCTGTGTAGATACTTATTTAAATTAGGGGGCCTCCAGCCTTCCCAGGGAGCCCTGGTGGCCACTCTGGGCACAACCAGGAAAACTTGTCTGCTCCCCCGCCAACCCTGGAGCCCTTAAAGGGGCAGACTCTGGCCACAATGCCTGTGCCAGTTGCAAGCCTGCCAGCACACAGCCAGCAGACCGTGCACCTGGCACAGGATGAGCCAGCAACCCGCTGCCTCCCAGCTCTCCATCACTCCCCAGGACCAGGCTGGAAGCTCCCAGGAGCCTGCCAGGGGCCGCAAAAGGCGGGTGCCTTCCTGGTCTAGTGCGGAGATTGTGGACCTCATTGAGGTTTGTGGGGAGGCGTCCAATGTCCACGATCTCCGCACTAGGCACAGGAATGTGTCTGTCTACAGCCGCATGGCTACCAGCCTGGCCACCAGAGGCCACATGCGCAGCCAGGAGCAGGTGCGCAGCAAAATAAAAGACATGCGGCAGGCCTATGCCAGAGCCTCCCAACCAGGGGCTGACCCGGAGGCCTGCCTGCATTATGAGGCCCTGGACCGCATCCTGGGGGGTCAGACAGTCCATGCCCCCCTGGTCGTCATTGACTCCAGGACAGAGGGCCTTGCCCCTGACACAGGGGAAGAGGAGGAAGAGGAGGACAACAGCTGTCAGGAGCCTGCAGGGAGCGTGCCCTGCACCCAGGAACCCCAAGCCGAACCAGAGAGCCCATTAGCAGCCTCATCCGAGGCCAGGGAGGCCTCCACATGTGAGTGACATCACGGTCCCCTTATGAGGGGCGGGGGGGGGGGAGGGAGAGGGAGCCCAGGGACCATGCACGTCGGCCTTGACAACCTGTGCATCTGCCGTGCCATCCAGGACATGTGGCCCCTGCTGGGTGCCATGCAGGGGCACTGGCCTGTTCCCCACACACATCTACGCGTGAAGGCACATGACAGGCTCCTGACCCCGGGGAGAGACACTGCACACTGCCCTCCCTCCAGACGCCCCCTCTACACAGAGGCAGGCCACATCTCCCCCGCCCCCACACACACTACAGGCAGCACAGGGGCTGGGGCGCAGTCCTGGGCCAGCTCACAATCCCGGGGCCAGCTCACAATCCCGGTGCAGAGACCTGCCGTCCTCACCTTCCAGAGGGGGGGCTGGGTTTCACCCACTGTGTCCCCAGGGAGAACTGACTACTTCTCTTGTTTCACCGCAGACGCACCACCCCGCCTGGACCATCCACCCGCACCCGGGCCAGCAGGCGCACCCGCAACCTGGAGGAGTTCCAGAGGCAGCAGCTGTGCTTACAGGGACGGCAGGTCCACAACCAGGAGCAGTGGGTGCAAGAGGACCTGCAGCTGTGGCGGGAGAGCTTGCGGGAGCTGCGGGAGAAGGGCCGTGCCCTCCACAAATACATGCAGGCCCTGGCGGACCGATTGCTGACTCCTACTGCTCCAGCCCCTGCGGCCTCCCCAGCTATCGCTCCTCCTCCCACCCCTGCTCCCCCTCCTGCTTCTTCTTCACCCCCCCTTCCTCCTGCCCCACCCTCCACACCCACTCCCTCCCAGGAGCGCTGAGGTCCCCGCACCCGCAGTGTTGCGAGACAGGAGGGCCGGCAAGACCCCCAACCCTGAGCTTCCCCTCCCCCTTCCTCCCCTTGCCTCCCCCTTCCAGCTCCCTCCTCCCAGGTTTCCCCCCTCTCCTCTCCCGCCCTCATTTCCCACCTCCCCTCACCCCAATTATGTTAAATAAAGAGAGTTTTTTGTGGCAGCACAGGTATCTTTATTGTATATCAGGAAGGGGGGTTAGGGAGGGGAAAGGGGAAGGAGGTGGGGGTGGAATGTAAGGCACAAGGCACCAGTGGGGCACGCCAGGGGGACTTCAGTCCTCATCCACCTGGAAGCTCTCCCACAGGGGTTCCAGGATGCTGACAGCCCCCTGAGAGGCCTCCCGGCTGGCAGCCGTGTGGGGCTGTGCGTACTGGCCAGCCAGGCGGGCAGCCTCTGCCATCCAGGCTGGCGGGAAAGCCTCCCCCTTCCTCTCACATAAATTGTGGAGCACACAGCATGCTGCCACCACGTGCGGAATATTGTGCTGGGAGAGGTCAAGGCGGGTGAGGAGGCATCTAAACCATGCTTTCAGTTGGCCTAAGGCCCCTTGACCATGATGCGGGCCCTGCTGAGCCTGGCATTGAAGGCCTGCCGGGAGGGGCTGAGGTGTCCCGTGCAGGGCTTCTTCAGCCAGGGCTGTAGAGGGTAGGCCGCATCCCACAGCAGGCACACTGGCATGTCCACATCCCCGACCCTGATGTGGCGGTCGGGGAAGAAAGTCCCGGTGTGCAGCCTCTGGCACACAGAGGAGTTGCGGTACACCCATGCGTCGTGTACCTTGCCGGACCAGCCCACATTAATGTCCGTGAACTGGCCCCAGTGGTCAGACACGGCCTGCAAGATCACAAAGAAGTACCCCTTCCTGTTGATGTAGAGGGAGGCCTGGTGGTCCGGGGCACGGATGGGGATGTGCATCCCATCCATCGCCCCCCCGCAGTTGGGGAAGCCCAGGGCGCCAAACCCTTGGATGACCGCCTCCAGGTCGGTGAGGCAAACGACTCTGTGGAGCAGCACCCTGTTGATGGCCTTCACCACCTGCAGAGAGACACACAAAACCGAGGGTCACTGGGGTGCCCGGGTGGCTGAGAGTGTTCGTTTCCCACCACTGCCCTGCGCCCCATTCCCAGGAGCAACTCCTGCTGAAATCCTGGCCACCGCAGGCGGTCTGTAGCACGGCCAGGACAGACCGAATCCTCCCAGTGAAGGCACTTACACCACCTCCCCCCCATTTTCCCTGGGGCAGCCCATGTCCTCCTTGCAGCCCCCCCCTCCTGGCCCAGTGGCCGGTGAGTGCCGTACCTACATGAGCACCGCTCTGACGGTGGATATTCCCACACTGAACTGGTTCCCCACAGATTGGTAGTTATCTGGCGTGGAGAGCTTCCAGAGGGCAATGGCCACACGCTTGTAGAGGGGAATGGACCTCATGCATGTGTCCCGTCAGCGCAGAGCAGGGGTGAGCCACTCGCAGAGCTCGAGGAAGGTGTCCTTCTTCATCCTGAAGTTCTGGGTCCACTGTTCGTCTCCCCAGAGCTCCAGGATTGTGTGGTCCCACCAGTCGCTGCTGGTGTCCAGACGCCAGATGCGGCAGGGAACGCTGGCGTCCGGGCGCCGCTCCTCCAGGGCCCCCAGCGGGGGCAGGGGGAGGGCCATGGGGCTGGCCTGCAGCAGAAGGTGCCAGGCAGCCTCCAGCAACTGCTGCCAGGCTTGCAGCACGACGTTCAACATGAGCACCAGAGTGCCCAGGGGCGGCTCTGGCTCCATGGTGCCGAGTGCTGCAGTGTCCCAAATGAGAGCAACCAAAGCAGGTGGAGAGGAAAATGCTTTGCTGTCCCTCAGAGAGGTAGGCAAGCAAGCGAGAAAGCTGAGAACCGGCTGTCCAGGGGAGTCCCTTTAAGCACGAGCCTCAGATAGCCTCAGACAGCAGCCACACAAAGCAACTACTGACCTGATGCCCTGCTGGAACCAGTTTCAGCTGCCCTTAAATGCGGTCCAGTGTCCAATCAGTGTGGATGCGCTATTTCAAAATAGCAAAATGCTATTTCGAATTCGTTTTTGTGTCTAGATGCGTTATTTCAAATTAGCTTATTTCGAATTAACTAATTCGAAATAAGTTAATTCGAAATAGAGCTGTAGTGTAGACATACCCATAGAGAAGAGAGAAAAGAAACTGGAGGGGAAAGAGAGGTGAAGGCCCAGATCCTCAAAGGCATGTAGGCAAAAAAGTGCTTGTCTAAATGGGTAATTGTTAAAAACCATACTCATGAAATGATCCAAGATTTTACAAACATTAATTAAAACTCACAAGTTCCCTGCAAAGTAGTTAACCAATCACCACAAATAAACAAGAGTGAATAATCAAATGAAATGGCTTACAAACAATTTACAAACTGAAATACATTCTGGTGTTATATATAGTTTTCAATAAACATTAAAACAATGAGCAAATGTGCAGAAATCAAACTGTGTTCACAGAATATTTGTGAAACCTCCCCTTCCTAAAAATCATGCATAAATATCAAAATAAATTATTAACTGTAAATGATTCATAATCTACAGGGAACATTTTGGTCTTTGGAGAATAGTCTGATAGTTGAGATTTTGATGTTTGGCTGTTTCAATGGTACTATGATGTTCCCTTTTCAAAAACTAAAAGGACTCAAAAATTAAAAGGACATTGATTGCCAGAACTGAGCCATGTACCGGCTAGTTTTGTACTTTATGCAAAGATTCAGGGAATGTTGGAAATTGTGAGTAGTTGATTAGGATTATAATATTTTATGAACTAAATTGACAATGCTGTAAAACCCCCAAAACACTGGAATATTTCATATTCCTGAAATATATTTATTCAATTGTTTCTATTTTTTTCATTTTGGGGGCTTTTATCCCCTTGTGCATCTCCTGTTAGAACTTGTCTGAACATTTAAATAATCCTCTTCTGAAGAGATTGCTTTATGTGTAAGCAAAGTGCTCTTTAGTATAAAAAATTGCATTGTTTACAGATGACCAGTAATGAGAAGAAGCAGTTGGAGAACACAGAAATAAACAGAAAGGTGAATTAACTTTCAAATGAAAAAGAGCTAAAGCTGAATATGTATTTCAGGCCCTTATGAATGAAGCCCCCCCCCCACACACACACATAAAGGAATTCTGTGTGCTTTGACAGGAAGCATAAATAAGAAATAGAAGAGCAGGAATATGGAAAAGGAAAATAATGATATATGGAGGAACAGGGAGAGAGAAAAAAACAAAATGGCACAAAAGCAGAGACAGAAAAAATGACTAATAAGAACAGACACTAGAATACATTAAAATAAAAGTGACAACCAAATGGACATCAATGGCTCATTTCACCATTATGTTACTCCAATGTTATGAAGGATAACCACACTGATTTCAGTGGAGATTCAACTATGCCCATCTGCAGAAATGAAATAGCGATTCAGGTCCTAAAAATCAGAAAGCAGAAGAAAGAGCACTAGAGATGAAAAAAATACATCAAGGGTAAGATGTGAAAAGGAAACAGAATAAACAAGAGGAGGAAGGACAAGAAACAAATACAGGGGGAGAAGGATCAAATTCTGTTTTCCTTAGATTCACATATCACATCAGTCCCCATGATATTTGAGCACAGTCCAGAGGTGCATTGAGGAATGTGACTAGCATCTGTTGCATCTGGTTCTCTTTCTTTATTGCTCTTATCTAGGGGAAACCATGTATGGATTTTTAAAAATTAATTTTAGCAAAACAGACAGTACTACTTATTCATTGTTAGTGAATTAACAATGCAGAAGTGTGCCTGGGCCATGGAAGAGAAATAGGGGATTTGTGTTTTTTCTTAGATCATGCGGAAGTTCATTACACCCTCCTGAGCTGTCTTTCAAGTAACGTCTGCCAGTTGTGTTAGATAGTTCCACTATGCCAGAGGAGACGACCTCTTTTTGGTGCAGTACCCCCTGACATGAAGTGGTTTTATAGGATTTACAATTTGGATAAATGGCACTAAGCAACCCCACTATAGAAATTGCTCCAGCACACCTCGTATTCCATGTTTGAATCTTTAAGGGTCAGACACTCCAAAGGACTTACATACCTGAAAGCTCAAAAGGAGTTTGGTGGTGTTATGCACAACACCACCTCATGTAACATTTAGGCATCTGGAAAGATCACTGCAATCCACAAAATCTAAGTTAGATACCTAAGCTCATATAGAATGAACAGGGAGAGATACGTGTTGGACTGAGACCCATATACATCATGCTAGGCAGGAAGCTGCCTAAGCTAGCCAATGGGAGATGCTATGCACTACATCTTTCACAGAGATATGAAACTAAGTGTCTGAGAACTAGGAGGTGCTTAGTTCTGCTCACCATTTTGAAGCCTTTTTAAAGTTAGGCATTTTATGTCATTTTTCAAGGAAGAATAAATGATGCTTGTTTAGTCTGTTGGCTAGAGCACTTGCCTGAGATGTGGAAGACCAAATTTTAATTCTCCTTCTCTACTCAAGATAGAATCATGATTTGAAGAGGGGCCACCCAGCTCTCAGGAAAGAGCTGTAACCACTGAGCTATGGGACATTCTGATGTGGGGTTCTCTGTAAGGCTAGGTCTACACTACACTCTTTTATCAGAAAAATCTATGCAAATTGTGCTCCACAATTTGCGTAGCTTTTTCTGATTGCTTTAACAGAAGAGGCTTTTCTGCCATTTGGCCCCGTCTAGATGGGGCCAAATGGCAGAAAAGCCTCTTCTTTTGGCAGAGCCCTTATTCCTTGTAGAATGAAGTATACAAGGCTCCCCAAAAGAGCGCGTTTGCTCTTCGCGGAAAAAAAAAGCGGAAGAGCAAACACATTCCCTGCACGTGGCTGAGTTTTTCCAGGATCCCGGAAAAAACGCCAGTCTAGATGTACCCTAAGTGTCATGTCAAAGCTATTACATTGTTAGTGAATAACAAGAGTGGTTGGAGCCAGTGGACTAGACCCTGGTTATCCAATTTCCTGGATGGATGCTCTAACCACTGGGTTAGAAAGTCATTCTCTTACTCTCTGCCCCAATAACTATTTAAGTATTAGCCTCAATGGAATAGTTATTGGGCCAGAGAGAGAGAGAGAAAGAGAGAGAGAGAGAAAATCAGGTTGACTCTATACCAGTGGTGCCCTTTTAAGCATCCAACCTTTAGCAGACTAACTCCTTTTGAAGACCCAGGTACTTGAAGTTAAGGACTGATATCTCATAGTTAATGCAGTATTCCATGGCTATGGAAGGGTAGGATAGCTTTGAGGATTTAATGGTAGCCCATATTACAGAATCACCACGCTGCTGATTTCTTCCTCTCCTTGTTAACTGCTCAAGCACAGTGAATAGCCCCTGTGCTGAAGGAAGGGATGTCTGTTGTGACTACCCCCAACTGACATCCCCTCCCTTAGCACAAGCATTGCTGACTGCTGGAGCACTCAGAAACAAAAACAACCCCACAAAAGAGGAAGAGAAGAGTATCTATGATTCTATTCCCATCTAGGCTGAAAAAAATGCATGGTCAGTTATGTAAGAGAACACAGGTACAGATTCACAGAATTCCAGGCCAGAAGGGACATCTAGTCTGTATAACATCAGTCATTAAATGTCATACTGTTAGTTCTATACTTTGGCCATTAACTTGTGTTTAACTAAAGCCTTTCCTATAATAAGGCATCCAGTCCTGATTTGAAGACATCAAGGGATATATTATCCATAATTTCCCTTTACAGTTTGTTTCAATGGTTAATCACTCTTAAAAGTTTGTGCCTTATTTCCAATTTGAATATATCTGGCTACAGCTTCCATTGATTCTTGCAATGCCTTTCTTTGCTAGCATAGAGAACCTTTTAATACCTGGTATTTTCTCTCTGTGATGGTACTTATACACTATCATCAAGTTACCTCCCAATCTTCTTTTTAATATACGAAACATCTTGAGTTCTTTAAGCCTCTCACTGTAAGGCATTTTCTCCATCACTTGAATTATTTTGTGACTCTTTTCTGTGTTCTCTTCCATTTTTCAATACCCTATTTAAAATGTGCAGACCAGAACTGTACACAGTACTATTTTCATCAATGCTGTATACTGAGGTAAAATCGCCATCCTATTCCTACTCACTATTCCTTTGTTTATACATCCAAGATTGCATGTGCCCTTTTTTCACATAGCATTGAGCTGGAAGCTTATGTTAAGTTGCTTCACTATTATCACCCATAAATGATTTACTTTGTTTTCTAGAATGCAGTCTCCAAACTTTCAAGCATGACCTGCAATTTTTTCCCTTCCAGTATAGCCTTGCATTTGGTTGTATTAAAACAAATTTGATTGAATGGGATTACCTTATTAAAAGATCTAGATCACTCTATATGGATGTCCAGCCTTCATCTTTATTTACAATTCCCCACCAATATTTATGTTATCAATACATGTTGTCAATAGTTATTTTTATTTACTTCATGACCATTGATGAAAATGTTGAATAGCATCAGGAACGCTACTGGAAACACTTCCATTTAATGATGTTTCCCCACTGAGGGACACTTTTTCAGATCTGTCAGTTAGCCTCATTTTCATCCATTTAATATGTCCTCTATTGATTTGGCATAGTGCTAATTTTTAAAATAAGAATGTTGTGCAGTTCTAAGTCAACTGCCTGAGAAAAGTCCAAGTATATTACATCTGTGCAGTTACCTATATCAACCTAATTTGTAATCTCCTGAAAGAATGAAATCAAGTTTTGTTTTATGAGACCTATTTTTCATAAAACCTTATTGACAGGCATTAAATATGTTCCTATCCTTTAATTATTAATTGCATCCCATATCAGCTGTTCTACTATTTTGCCTAGAATTTATAGCAGACTATGAGGAGTCCTGTGGTACCTTAAAGACTAATAGATTTATTTGGGCATAAACTTTTGTGGGTAAAAACCACTTTGGTATTAGGATTTTCTTCCATGTCAATTTTGTTCATCATTTTCCTCAGCTTTGGGAAATTAGCCATTGTAATCCACCAACTATATGTATTATTGGTTCGGACAGTCATCTTTTTTGCCCATATTGAATGTAAACAATGTATGATAACCAGTCCTTAGGCAACCATCCCCTTCTAATCCAGTGGTCACCAACCAGGGATCTACCAGTAGATCGTGGAGCCTCTGACAGGTGATCCTGACTGGTTTGGCCAGGAAGCTATCAAGCGCTGGCACTTCAGTTGCTCCTCCACCCACTGTCATACTGCTCCTGCCCTCTGCCTTGGAGCTGCACCCCTTGGAGCTTCCTGCTTGCTGTGCAGAGTGTGGGAGGGAGAAGGGGGGGGGCGCTGATGCCAGGGTGTCCCTCCTCCCCCCACTCCTGTACACTATCTCCACACAGAGAGAAGGGGATGGAGGGAGCTTGGCAATGCAAATCTCTGTCACTCACACACTGTGTGTCTCTGTCATTCTCACAAACACTTGCTGACCTTCTCTCTCATCTCGCGACCCAACACATATGGGGGGGGGAGGTTGTTGTTGTTACTTCTTTTACTGCTTGCAAAGTGTTATTATTTGGTTTTTGACTGCCTGTGCATTTCATAATGTTCATTTTTCTCTTATGCTTAAATTTAATTCTTTGAGTATTGAGTTCTAAAATGCCTAACTTGTGGCTGGAGTAATTATCCCTCTGGTAATTGCTGCTCCTGGACGTGGCTGGCATGTCTCTGCAGCCCCTGAGAGAGGCAGAGCAGGGGGTCTCTACACACTGTACTTGCCTGCTGACACCGCTCCTGCAGCTCCCATTGATCAATAATGAGGAACCGTGGCCAGCAGAAGCTGTGGGATCAGTGCCAGTAGATGAGGGACAGCACATGGAGCCATTGCTGTACATGCCAGCTGCTTTCAGGAGTGGTGGAGGGCCGGGGCAGGAGTAAGTCTGCCTTAACCCCACTGCTCCACCACCCAGAAGCCATCTCAGTTAAACGGTGCCCAGTCAGAGCCTGCTTCCTGAACCCCTGTCCCAGCTCTGAACCTCCTATACCCAACCTCTTGCCCCAGACATGAGTCCCCCTGCACCCAAACTCCTACCCAGAGCTTGCACCCTGAAACCCCTCCTGGACCCCAATCCTCCACCCTGGGCTAAGCCCAGAGCCCCTCCCACACTCCAAACCCTTGGCCCAAGACCAGAACCTGCACCACAACTCGTACCCCATTTTGGTGAAAGTCAGTGAGGATGTGGGAGAAAGGGGGATGGAATGAGCAGGGTGAGGCCTTGGAGAAGGGGTGGAGCAGGGTGGGGTCTCAGAGAAGGGGTGGGAAGTAGATCTTACATTGCACTTGAATTAAAAAACTGATCTTGTGCTTAAAAAGGTTGGAGACCACTGTTCTAATCCAATGGTTAATTCATAATATGTAGCAGGATCCATGACTCTGAGTGACATTACCAATGTTTTCTACAGTCCTTTTGCAGTCGTGCCTCCAACACAAGCTTGTACCTTTCTGTCCTTAAATGGGTATTTCCTGTGTTGCCCAACTCTGTGTTCCAGAAATAATAAAATACACTGTATATTAATATATTTTGCTATCAATTTCATAGGTAAATTATTCTATGTATGTTCTCTTCCTAGGACCTTGGAAGGCAGCTTTATTTCCATATGGCTTCAAACATAGACAGCATAAGTTGTAAGAAGTCTTGAATATGCTTTAATGAACAAAAAATCTTTCTAGTTAGTTATTCAGATTATTACAAATACATAGTATAGCGTTATACAATTTCACAAGCACTGAAAGTGTCTGTATGTGTATATAGGATTCCTACAAATTATATTTCACCTGCTATTGTTCCATATACATGGTATATATATTTCATGCATAGATTGGTTTCTGAGGGTATATCTATACTACAATTAGACACCCATTCCTGGCCCATTCTATACTACTCAGGTTTGCAGAGCAACGTTCAGGTGGCTACACCACAACTAAACAGCCCCTTAGCCAGAGCCCTATGAGCCCAAGTCAGCTGGCTTGGGGCCGCTGTGGGTGTTTAATTACAGTATTGGCATACCCTTAGAAAATATTATCTAAGAAAATCCCCTTGCTGTGAAATAGAATTATTGGACAGTGGTGATGTTGTCTCCTTCCCCAGCAAAGGTTTTGAGCTGAAGCTGATTCCCTTTCCTTCACACAACATCAACCAATCTTCTGTGTTTAAGGGGTTGAATTCACAGGGAGACCCAAGCTGTTGTAGCAAAGCTTAGGGGTTATCTTGTGCAACATGTTATGAAGGGCTCATTAGACCTCTAAATAGCTGCCATCCTCAATGAGTATTCAAAATTGTGTGGGCTCCATAAGTATAAATTCACTGATTAAACTGAAAACATGCTTCTGTATTTGAGCACTGTAAGAAGGGAAAGCTGATTACACCTTGGGGGTGCTGTTGCTTTCCCCAAAATGTTTGTCTCTATCCTCACTGACTACTTTGCTTTTCAAAAAGAGTATGAGATAAAGTGCTATCTGAACAGTAATTAGTACAGCTGGAAATGATTGCACAGGTAATTACAGGGCTCCCAATAAAAACCAGTGTTCTCAAAGACATAATATGAATGAAAAAATTGGAAAAATGTTTACAGTTTGGAAATTTTCCTTACCATTATTTACAAATTCTTACTATTTTGGGAGATACAAAGCACAAAATGAGCCTCCCTTATGCTAAAACCTTGACAATGTCCTGTTCACATCAACAGGAAAAAAACAATGGAGTGTTTGTTATTAAATAGGATTTGACTGTACTCTCCAGAAGCTTTCTGATTCTTTCACGGAATAAGATGCCTTAACTTGCCTTTGAATGTCAGTCGGTCTTGGAGTTGTTTTTTTGTTTTAGAATTGCTTTCCCTCCTGTTATGTATTGAAACTTGTCTCAACACAGTGTAGGTCAATATAGTGCTATATATTTTTTTTTTCCCTCAGAACACACTCTACTCCCTGGGAAGGGAGGTGAGGCAAAGTGCAGGCACTGGTATTGATGCTGCTGTTGGTCTTTGCTGCAAAAAGGGACATGCAGAGCTGTTAAAGCTGGTATAGATGTCAATACTTCCCTACAGGCCACCAGGAATCTGCTAGTTTTGTGGGGACAGTCCTTGCAGCCTTTTCATAAGGGGGCTAAGTCTACTATCTCAGGCAGTTATCTATGGTGTCATCATTATGGATATTTCCTCCTTCTGCCCTTTTGAGTAGGAATGGGTAATCCGGGTCATGCTGATATTACATATATATTACTGTTTTTTTCCCAATGCCAGAGATGAAAGACTCTCAGTATACATGTACATTACTCATTTCAAGGGGGATAATGTAACCTAATATTTACATTCAACATTACTCAGACATTAGCATCTGGGAATATAGTTAGCCTGCATTCATTTTCTCTTTGAAATCCAGCAAAAATGCTAATACGGTTTTTTAGTTCTACATCTGTCTACATTTGTCCCTTTAAATATCTATCTATCTGTTTTGATGATGTGAATACCAATTCAATAAATGCCCTTAGCTATTTAGTCATAGTCATGGACCAGAGAAATACGAGCTCTCAGAATCATCACACAGCTAGTCTGTTTACTCCATTCAATTAGACACAATAACAGAAAATTGGTTATGCTTGAAATCTGAGAGCAAGAAAATAAATAACTAATTATCATAGCAATGTTTTTTCTTAGATAGCTAACACATACACCTCTAATATGTTTCATTTTAAACAGGTCATTTTTATACAGTGCACCACTGAAACTTGTCTCTTATGAATTATTAACTTTTGTGTAAACACAGTTACAAAGAAAGCTGCTGAGAACAGACTTTTTTTTAGCATATGCACATCTACACACACTGTATGCTACCATCCTCAAGGGATGTTAAAAATGACCAGGGTTATTGCATCCTTGTTGAAGGCCACTAGTTAATCAACCCATATTAACACAGAAGGTAATTGAGTTCCCTGTTCAGAGACAGCTCCTTGCACAAACACATTAGTCACAGAGGTGTCATCAATAATGAAATTTAGACACAGGATGAAAGCCTTCAAATTAGAAGTGTGTCACATAGGACCTCCAGCCTATTTTTATAGCTTCCCTCCAGGAGCTCATCTTACCTTCTGTAATCAGCACCAGAACTATTCACTTGTTCCCTCTTAAGCTTTATCTCTACAAAGTGAAGGTGACAATGAAACACTCTTCTGTGAGATCCTTTTGGCAGCATTCCCACAATACCTGCTGGACTGTTTTGATCCCTTTCCATATGTCCACAATTTAAGCAGCACTACAACTCTCTCTCTCTCTCTCTGAATTGTATCAGACTGCACTGCAGGGCACAATCCTATGTCACCTGAGTTTGGAAGTAATCTTTTCAGGCTATTTCAATGTTCACATTAAAGAGCCTGCTGCGTGAAACTTGATGATTACAGGTTTGTAAGGACAGGATCAAACAGAAGACGGTGCTAGCAGGGAGTCCAAGTGAGAACATTATTCTGCAGAGATAGCTGGTTTCTTTAAATAAATTCAGAGTCATCTGCAGCAACATTGATCTAAGTATGGCCTTGCAGTTAAATATTACTGCAGATCCATTCCAGCCAATTTCTTGTGTGTAACTACACACTGGAAAATAATTTATGAGACAGCTGTTTTTATCATTATCTCTTTGTACCTTTTGATTATTAAGTACAGAAGTTGAAGAGTTAAGAAAAGCTTTGCAATGTATAAACAGTTACCTCTATAATAACATAAGCAATACAACTACGAATTATTTTGTCTGTTGATTAAACACTATAAACATTGATTTAGTAGTTCCAAGAATCAATTGCTCTTTCAATGCAATTAATTTTTATAAACAGATAACAACTGCCTTTTTGCCTGAAATCTGTCAAGTGTTCTTTGCTCACATTACGTCTTAGCTCACATTACTAGTTGCTAATACAGTAATTCATTAGCAATGAAACACTGTCATGTCAGCACACATCCAAACCAGATCATAAAAATGAACTGTTTTGTGCACTGATTTGCTGTTCATTGAAAAAATAATATACTTAAAAGCACCACTGTTAACACCTCCAACATATTAATAAGTAGGGTTTGGGACATACAAATACGAAATGCATTAAAATATGATATTTGCCCTTTGAAGAGTGGGCAGGCTTATATTGCTTAATTCTCAAAGGGTATGTCTACACTACAGCCTTATTTCAAAATATCTTATTTCGAAATAGTTATTTCGAAATAATGCGTCTACACACAAAATGCATTTCGAAATAGCATTTTGCTATTTCGAAATAGCGTCTCCACACTGAGTGGACTCTGAATCGCATTTAAGGCTGGCTGGAACCAGTTCTGACAGGGCACCAGGTCAGGACTTACTGTGTGGGGCTGCTGCCTGAGGCTAACTGAGGTCTATGCTTAAAGGGTCCCCTCATCCCCCGGGCAGCCAGTTCTCAGGTTTCCCTGCTTGCTTGTCTACCTCGCTGAGGGACAGCAAAGCATTTGTGTCTCTGCATGCTCCGGTTGCCCTCACTTGGGACACCACAACACTCTGCAACATGGAGCCAGAGCTGCCCCAGGCACTCTGGTGCTTCTCTTGGACGCGTTGCTGATAGCCTGGCTGCACTTTCTGCAAGCTGCCATCTGGGAGGTCCATCGGGAGGCTATCAGTATCCAGGAGGCCCCGAGGGAGAGCTTCCACCCTGAGAAGCACTAAGAGCCTCCCTGGTCTGCCCCACTGGAGGCTTGTGCCTCATTCCTCCCTCACATCCCTCCACTTACCCCTCCCTAGCCCCCCTTCCTGATGTCAAATAAAATGCATGTATTTTGATAAACACAAACTCTCTTTATTAAACAAAACTGGGGCAGGGGGAATGAAACTCTGGTGAGACTGGGGAAAGGAGGCAGGAGAGAAGAGGAGAGAGAGTGGGAGAGGGGAGGGGGAGACCTGGGAGGAGGGAGCTGGAAGGTGGAAGCAAGGAGAAGAAGGGGGAGGGGAAACTCAGGGCTCAGGGTTGGGGGTCTGCCGGGCCAACTTGATTTTCATGCAAACCTGCTCCTGGGTTCGCATGTGGCCTTTGGTGGCCAGGCTGGCAGCTATCCTGCCATAGACGGCCGCATTGCTCCATCTAGTGTGGAGATCATGGACATTGGGGGCATCCCCCCCAAACCTGAATAAGGTCCATGATCTCCTCCCTGGACCAGGAAGGCACCCACCTTCTCCAGGCTCTGGCAGGCCCCTGGGAGCTGGCAGACTGCTTCTCAGGAGCAGTGGAGGGCTGGCTGCCAGTGGCTTGCTGGCTCATGTTTTGGGGCCACTGGGTCAGGGGCAGTGACTGCTGGCTCTGGGCTGGCAGGCTTGGAGCTGGCACAGGCACTGGGGCCAGAGTCTACCCATTTAAGGGCTCCAGGGAGAGTGGGGGAGGTAGAGAGAGTGGCTACCATGACACCCTGGGAAGGCTAGAGGCTCCCTATTTTGAAATAAGTGTCTACACAGCACTTATTTTGAATTAGCTATTTCGAATTTGGCGTTATTCCTCATAGAATGAGGTTTACCAAATTTGAAATAAGCACTCCGCTATTTCAAATTAATTTCAAAATAGCTGTTTGGCTGTGTAGATGCTAGTAAAGTTATTTCAAAATAATGGTTGTTATTTTGAAATAACTTTGCTGTGTAGACATACCCAAAAATATTTAAGGATGCCAATGCTAAAGTCAAATATACAAAGGTACGTCTACACTAGCTTGTCAGTTCGAGCTAGGTAGGGTAATGAGGGCAACCGGAGTTGCAAATGAAGCCCGGGTTTTAAATATCCCGGGCTTCATTTGTATATTCCCGGGCACCGCCATTTTTAAATCCCCCTTAGTCCGAACTCCGTGCCTGCGGCTACACGCGGCACGGAGTAGGTAGTTCGAATTAAAGATCCTAATTCGAACTACCGGTACTCCTCATGGAATGAGGAATGAGGAGTAACGGTAGTTCTAATTAGGATCTTTAATTCTAACTACCTATTCCGTGCCGCATGTAGCCACGGGCACGGAGTTCGGACTAAGGGGGTTTTAAAAATGGCGGCGCCCGGGAACATGCAAATGAAGCCAGGGATATTTAAATCCCGGGCTTCATTTGCAACTCCGGTTACCCTCATTACCCTACCTAGCTCGAACTAACGAGCTAGTGTAGATGTACCCCAACTGTTTTAGAACCAGTTTGTATCCCTGGCAATATGGCTACGTGGGGTGCGGTAAGGAAGTAGAACACCATATACCCCATTTCCGTTTGTTGTCTCCCTGGGCCCTTTGATAAGTGGGAATTATACACTTGCTACTCCACCCTTAAAACAGCTGGGCAAGAAGAGGCGTGGAGTGGGCAGAGCCTGGGCTCACTAACATGTCAGCTAAAACAGGTGTACCGGAACATGGGGGAAGTAAGAAGGGCCAATAGTATATTGCTATCCCCTCCTTGGGAGTAAGTAGGTGTTGGAGCACCAAAAGAATCATGCCGCTCCAACACTCCTTATATGGGGTTGAATTACAATCTAAACCTTAGTTATGAAGAGTAAGATTCTAACACACTTTCTATTCTGCTCTGTTCAATGTATGTTCCTTTACTACCCTCACCTCTATAAAAGCTGATCCCATTCCAGCAGTACATTCAGTAATGTGACTAACATCTGTCACATATTTATTCTCTTGTCCATAAGACTGAAGGATTTGAATTAGCCAGTGATGCTAAAGGGAAATACAGATGTGCTCTGTAACTGTTCATCTTTTCTAAGTGCTGATGGCTTCATGCTTAGGCTTATTACATTGCTGTAAACCAGCTGTGGCCATGATCCGCAAGTTCAGCTACAGGTTGGACCTCTCTGTTCTGGCACCCTTGGGACCTAACTGGACCCAGATGATAGATTTTGCCGGACCAGGGGAGGTATTTCTGGCCCCCCTGCTACAGCCCCTCCCAGTGCTAGACCAGTCACAGGCCTTGCTGTCCTGCCGGTCCCTGCCCCTTGTGTGCCATGCAAGGCAACCCCGCTCACAGCACGCCGGGGTCCTGCCTCACCGAGCAGCCCAGCTGGGGCACACTGAGCAGCCTAGTTGAGTAGCTCTGCTGCGGTGCGCCACTTTTGGCCCCTCCAGGAAGCTCTGCTATGGCATGCCTGGGGCCTGCTGAGCAACCCTGTTGCAGTGCGCCGGGCTCCCAACCCCACCAGGCAGCCCTGCTGGGGAACGCTGGCTTCTCAGCTGTGGTGATCTAAGCCCCTGACCCCCTCTGGCAGCAAGCTGCCAGCAGCCTGCAACCCTGCCAGTCTGCAGTAGGTACCAGCCCTCCACTGGGATTCTCATGTCCTGGAACATCCATGGTCCAGTTCCGGTTCACAGAGGTTCAGCCTATACAAGAACTGCGTAGCTGGAGTTGACGTACCCTAAATCAAATTTCTTCGGTGTTCCCACAATTGGAGGTCAATAGCAGAAATTCTCCCATGAACTTCCCTTACTCCTTGCAACACCATGAAGTACCGGGGTTGAGAGGGACACCAACAGAGTTAATTTAGGAGGTCCATCAATTTAGGAGGTCCTTACTAGACCCACTAAATCAAATCCTGGAAGATCACTTTCCAGAGCTTTGATCTTCCCATAAGTATAAACCAGGCCTGAGAAGTGAAAAAGGAGTGAGTAACTGAGGACAGGTGCACCAGAATGGAATGGTGTCTACCTGTCAACTGAGATGGCATCTTCAGTAACTTGAAGATGCTGCTTTGTGAGAGCTTAGTGTAAAAGGAATCCAGAAGCAATCCCAAACTACTGACTGAACTGACCAATTGTAAGCATAGATCTTCAACCAAAGGAGACTATGCTATGTATGCAAACTCATCAAAAAGCTTTCCACTGCTCACCAGCACCACCTGTCTCTTGTTAAGCTCCAGCTTAATCACTCCTGAATAATCCCACTAATTTCTAAGTGTCAGTAAGGAAGGCTAAAACGGCCATAAATAATTATGAAGGAAAAAGTTATCACTTGACCTTAGGCAAATGTGCAAGAACCCACTCCATTGCCCTCACAGACCACAGGTATGGGCTGTTGTCTGTCGGGGAAAGCAGACTGCAAAACATTGCTGCTCCCCTAATAAGCAGTAGGAGAGAAAGGAGATGTCAGTGGGCAGAGCCTTATTTCAGATTGCCCAAGGGACTGACCAGCACAGCTGAACTGTCCTGAGTGGGACCATATGCTACAATATTTACAGGATTGCAGCAACTTAATTTCCATTAGATGTCAAGGGAGACCAGAGAAGGAATAATCCATCTCTGATCCACAATTTCTTCACAGAGCTGCTGCTGGAGAAGCATAGTTACAAGACACCAAATGCACAGGGTTGGAATTTGGACTTATTGTGCCCCTATTATGGGAATACTGTATTTTTTTTCTTACATAGATTCTGCTGATCAACATTAAAGAAATAGCCACTCTTTAGCAAAGATGACTAGATGGAGTCTGGGACTTGCCAGCCACCTCCTGGGAGCCATGCAGAGCTAGGGCAGGTAGGGAGCATTCGTCTGCCATAGCTCCAGGTCCCCACTGCACCACCAACCAAACATTTAACAGCCGGCCAGTGGTGCTGACTGCAGCCACCAGAATCCCTTTCTAGCCAGGCATTCCAGTCAAAATCAGGATGCTTGGCTACCCCAATCCTTCCTGTGATAACTATGTGACCTTGGAGGAAAACTGCAGAGAGGAATCAGCCCAAGGCTCTACTTTCAAAGGGCAGAAGCAGCCAAAGAAGGGACTTTTAGGCACTCAGAAAACTTTCTATAGTTTCGACTGGACTCTCTGTGCCCTGCAGTAATTGACTGTATGCTGCAACCCTTCCTCTCCCTCTTTCCCCTCAAGTTCCTTCCCTTTTTTTTCAATTTACCTTACTCGCTCCTGACTAACCCTCTGTCCCCAAAAAATCATGGAACTAGCATCACATTTGCTGCCATCACATTGTTCATTTTAATAGTGTTTCAGGGCAGTTCTTGTGTATTATTCTGTGCTTGTAGAGCATCTAGCACAATGGAGGCCCATTCTTGGTTAATCCTTAGACTATAGAGCAATAAACACTATTAATAGGAATAATGTGTTAAGTTTGTATTACAGATAGTTAAGGTTACCCACTTCCCATTGTAAGGCTGTGTTTTCAGTTGCTTATGAATTTACAAAACTTAAATGGTTTAGGCTGAAATTTTCAAAATTGGGCATCTACCTCACAGTAAATTAATTTTGAATTCTTCAGAAAAAAATGGTTCAGCTGTTTCTATGAATGAAATGGGGAAAATACATTGTTTTCCTCATGTAAAGAAATTGTTCGTATGAATTTTTGTAGTATGTCTAGCATCTCCATGCTCTGGAGGATGGACTTGAAATTTCACTAGGGGGCACTTTGGCATCAGCTTAAATTTGATAAAGTTACAATCTTTTCAAAAATTCATTTCATTCATGCTAAGTTAGACACTTGTTAGCATTTGGCAGCTAAATTCTGCAATGATTCCATCTGAACAGAACAATTATATCTAAGTATCAGCTATATCAGCACCTACAATACATTTAAGATCTGCAATTTATGTGCAGATTCAGGATTCAAACTAAGAAAGTGAAAGTTTCATAGTTCATTGTGAATCTACTTGAGGTCAAAGACAGGTATGTCCTGTAGGCACAGGCCTTATGCAGAAAAAAAAAAAAATATTGGACCAATTCCCTGCAAGCATTTGGGTAAGATACATGGCATGATATTGCTGTGTAAAGACTGTGGTCTCTAAATATTAAAATTGTCCACAGAGGATTTAAGGCTGATCAGATGCTCAGGTTAAACTGTCCAAAAAGGCCTCTATCTTTTCCTCCATTTCAGTGAGTCTAGAAGCAAGAAGTTATCTCAGACCAGATAGATGCATGTAGGCAGTGATCACACCTACTTCAACACTTGATGAGGTAGCACACTGTACACTTAATCTGTAATACTGTTTGATGTTGGCTTTAGTCTTATTCTCCTTGTTTCCCTTCCTTCCTTTTTGTTTTTGTTTTGGTATCTTATATCTTATTTGAGCACTTCTGGAGTACTTTTATCAGATCAATTTTGCTTTGTAGCATCCCTCTTTAAAATGATTTAAATTTGAATTATGATGGATGAGCAACAATGGGACAGACTGTGGGGGTTTATATGCCTACCATCAGCTGCCATTCCATGACCTTCCTTTACCAGATTTTCTAAGGGATCACATCTGCTCACTGTGGAGGTGATGAAGATGAAAAAGACATCAAAATCTCCTGACTCCAACTGTTTACAGAAGGCATAAAAAGCTGAAATATTTGAACTAAGCATTCCTGTCATGTCTTGCTCTTCTATTCTCAAATAGAGATGATTCAAAGCTGTGATAATAGGAACAGGATCAGCAGATTGGCAAAAAACAATGAGAAAAGACAGAATCTAATGGCAGCTGGATGACAGAGGTGGAGGTGTCTTGTGAGGACCCCAGGGAAGAAGTAGAATTTGATCCAGAATATTTGTTTCCTGTGGAGTCCATGTGCATGCCATTCCATCATGCAGGAGGTATAGAAAACTCAAAGCTACAGCATGCCGATCTGATTAGTAGATATTAGGGAGACATGCAGTGAAATGTGTTGATCTGCATGTAACATAGCTTGGCAGCAAACTTTGAAATATTTTATAGCACATTTTTATTGTAGTCTAGTACTACAACTATCCCAGCAGGCCCCTTTGATCACATATTACGCAGGACAGAGCTGTCACTTTGTAAATGTTGGAAAAAAGAAAATCTGCTTGTAGTACTGTTACTTTAGGATTTGTTCCAGATTATTTCCCCATCATATATTACTTATCACAAGATCAACAATTGCTCAAATATAACAGTCTTCACAGCTCCTTCAGTGGCCAAGTGAATTTCTATCTTTTATGGTTTAAGATGATATTGATTGCAAAGCCACCTACATTCCTTTTTTTCTGAGCAGAATAGCATGAATGTATGAATCTATTGATCTATCAAGTAGCTCCTTTTAATGTGTTTATTATTATTATATTTAGATCATGTGAAATATTTCTTTGCAGTGCAAAATAAATATTTTCCTCAGATAAAAGTTATATTGTAAACATGTTAAATATTGCCATTGATGAACCCAATTTGTGTAAATAAGTAAATATGTGGAAGTATTAGTTTTCATAATTTTATAAATGAAAATAGATATTTAAAGTCCGTAAATTCCTTCGTTTTTTATGGGGAAAATTTCTATATCTAGAGGTGAAAGGTAATGTAATATGAGAGGATTTCCACAATTCAAAACCTGACAATTCCACAAACTGTGAGGACTTAATTAAGAAAATGCGGCAAACAATTATGGAATGAAAATATTATATACAAAAGTTGTATGCAATCTTCCTGGAACACACTTTATCCATTCCACTTTGCTAGAGCTGGATGAAATATTTTATACAAAATGTTACGTTTTTAGTTTCTCTGAAAAATGTAGATTCAGGTCAACCAAAACATTTTGCTAACTTGTATCAACGTCATTGAATTGTTTTGATCAAAGCCAAATAAACAAAAGAAACTATTCTGAAAAAGTCAAAATGTTTTTGATTGAACTGCTCACTGTGGGAGCTCAAAAAGAGGATTAGAAAAATGGTTCTGGTGGTACTTGCATTCAGCATGGAGGAAAAGGAGCCCTGAGGTAAGAGTGAAAAGAAAGAGGCTACATGGGAAAAGTCCAGTGAAAGCAGTAGCAACCTGAAGGAAACGGTAGGTGGCTGATGTGTGTAGGATTACTGGGCTGAAGCTCTTTGTAGACACTACTGAAAAATACTAAATATTATTACCAAATGACAATTTGTCCTTATTGTCAATCCTGTTATGGTGACTCCTGATCTTTTGTATTGCACATAGTGTCTCTCATGCCACCTAGTCTGGATCTGATGCTGCGTCCTACCATCTCTTTGATGTTAGCCAGATTCTTACTGGTGTAACCCAATTCGATCCCACTCATTTGAACTGGATTGCTCTATTTCTGTATAAGTCAAATTTACATAATTGGAGCTGTAAATTTTACTTAATAGGAGCTTTAAGTTCTTACCCAAGTCCACAACAGGATCTCTGGGGACATTACTTTGGAAAAAGGGAAATTGTTTGAAATGTATTCCTTAAAAGAATTCTTCCAGCTCTTATCAAGATGTTATACATGTATTAGACACAAGAAATTCACTTAGCCATTCACAACAAATACATGCATAGATTCTTGGGGTTATTTTTGGCAGACTCAACTTATATTTTGTTGTAGACTATGATGAAACAATGATAGCAAATTCAGTTATAGATTTATAAAAGTACCAGAATACCTTTTGATATTCTTCACTGTTAGAACAGATTCTTTTTTACTGTAAAAGTTGTACATTTAAAAGCATACATTTGTTGTTCTGTTTGAACCTCAAATCCTTTTAAATCTGTAAACTTTCACAATCTAGGGAGAAGTCATTTCGCTATGGCTGTGTCTAGACTACAGGGTTTTTTCAAAAAAAGTGACCTTTTTTCGAAAAAACTATACCCGCGTCTAGACTACCGCCACGTTCTGTCGACAGTAAATCGAAAGAACACGGTGGTTTTGTTGACAGCGGTAAACCTTGTTTTACAAGGAATAACACCTTTTTCAACAGAGATCTGTCAAAAAAAGGTGTGTGTGGATGCAGGGAGCCAGTTCTGTTGGAAAAAAAAGGCCTCCAGGAAGAAGCCCTGGTGGACAGTCTAGCCTTTACATGTTGAGCACCTCTGTGGTTCCTGGCCGCAGCCTCTGAAAGGCACAGGCACCCAGAGAGGCATTGCTGTCAGGAAGCGAGCCAGAGCACCTGTGCCAGCCATGCTAGCCATGTCCCAGACTTAAGGCCCCCGTGGCCCTTCTCAGGACAGTGAGGAGAACCCACCAAGGGGCACCAAAAGGCACCAGCCTGGTCTGGCCCAGAAATAAAAAACCTCCTAGAGCTCTGGTCCCAGGAAGAGGCCCTGAAGTCGTACCACCGGAATGCAGACATCTATGGGTGCATGGCCCAGGGACTGGCCAAGAAAGGGCATCACCCCCGCACCATGGCCCAAGTCAGGGCCAAGGTCAAAGAGCTGCAGCAAGGATATGCCAAGGCCCGGGACCAGAGCTCCCGCTCTGGGGCAGCCCCAAAGAGCTGCCCTTACTACCAGGAGTTGGAGCACATCCTGGTGGTGGGGAAGCCCAGAGTCCACTGCATGTGGTGGAGTCCGGCTTACCCCACCACATTGTGGACCAACCCCTGAGGGAGGACGACCAGGCAGGAGAGGCGGGAGACCTGCACCCGGAGGAGGAGGATGAAGAAGAAGAGGAGGCAGCAGGGACACTCTCCTAGAAGCTGGTCCTCCAGACTCCAGAGGCCTCCCAGGCATCCGTGGACATTGGGGAGGTATCATCAGGTGAGTGCTTTGAGGGGTCACCACACACGGGCGGGTTGGCAGTGTGGGGGGCTATCTAGTCCCATTGCCACTGGGGGGCCCCTGTGATGCTTTCAGACCGCTGCCCAACTCACATGTGGTGTCACGTGTAGCACCCCTGAGTCTCCCGTCCAAAGGAGAGCCCCTGCCAGCCACGGCATGCCCTCGGGGACAGCAGGGGTGCACACAGACATTGATTGTCTCCTCTTCTTTTCCTCCACAGCCAGACCCTCTACCCAACAGGGGAGCACCAAACCCACCCCACCACCATCCCAGACCTGTGGCACCTTCAGGCACTGGCGTGTCTACACAGACCTGCTGAAGGAGCATGTAGTGGCCCTGCAGGACCTCAACAGGACCCTTCAGCAGAGGATGGAGGCAGAGGCCAAGTGGCGCAACAGGCTGCTGGATGAGCTGGTCCAGCAGTACACTTCCATCTGTGGCACTATGTGGGAGGTCCTAGCCTTGCCTGCCCCTGCCCCTGTCACAGGCACCACTCCTCCTGCACACTGGGCCCCTGCTCCCCCAGCCTTTCCTTCTCCCCTACCCCCCTTCTCCCCCAGCCTCTCCTGCTCCCTCAGCCCCTCCTGCTCCCGAGCCCTCACAGGCCCAAGAGCTGCACCCCCTCCTGCCCAGGCCAGGACTCCACCCGAGTCCAAAGCCGTGGCAGTGCCAGGATGCAGGAAGGTGGCAGGACCCTGCGATTAGGGAAGCAGCGGCCTACTTGAGCCCTCTCCCTCCTCCCGGTGTTCAGTCCTCTACCACCCCAGTGAAAGGACATTTCAGTTATGGAACAAATTCTTTGTTTTTGAGTGACAGATGTACTTTATTTATAAACAGTTGAACGGTATCAAGAGAAAGGTGGTTTATATATAGTTAGCACATTTTGGGTATGTCTAAATTACATGCCTCTGCCGACGGAGACATGTAAAATAGGCTACTCGACATAGTCAATGAAGCTGGGATTTAAATATCCCCGGCTTCATTAAAATAAAAATGGCCACTGCGCTGTGCTAGCTCAGCTGACCATCAGCACAGCGCGCAAGTCAAGACGCGGATCGGTCGACAAGGGAAGCCTTTGTCGACTGCTCCCTTGTGCCTCGTGAAACAAGGTTTACAGGAGCAGTCGACAAAGGCTTCCCTTGCTGACCGATCCGCATCTTGATTTGCGCGCTGTGCCGATGATCAGCTGAGCCGGCACAGAGCGGCGGCCATTTTTATTTTAATGAAGCCGGGGATATTTAAATCCCGGCTTCATTGACTATGTCGGGTAGCCTATTTTACATGCCTCCGTCGGCAGAGGCATGTAATCTAGACATACCCTTTCTGTATTGCTACTGTTTCTAATAAAAAAAGTTTCTGTTTCCAAAGAAAACTGGGTGTGTATGTATTTATGGGAAGAGAGTGAGGGTTGTGGAGGGAAAGGTAGGGGTGGGCCAGGCCAAACCCTCCATGGGGGAGGCCTTGGGGAGAGTCAGTAGGCTCCGTCTGAGAATCTCTCCCTCAAGGCCTTACAGATTCAGACACCAGACTAGTGAGCCTGGCGGATGGCAGCCGTCCAGGGCTGCTGAAATGGCCTCTCCTCACCATCAGCACCTGTCCCCCACTCCGGGAGGAAGGCCTCCCCTTTCCTCTCCACCAGGTTATGGAGGGCGCAACATGAGGCTACCACCTCTGGGATGTTGCATTCACCCATCTCCAGGTGTGTGAGGAGGGAACAGAATCTCCCTTTCAGACGGCCGAAGGCGCACTCCACCTGGATGCGAGCCTGGCCAAGATGCGTGTTGAAAAGCTCCTTGCTCACATCCAGGTGTAGGGCTGGTGTAGGGCTTCATGAGCCACAGCATCAGGGGGTAGGTCATGTCAGCCACTATGCACACCGGTATCTGCACATCCCTGAGCACGAGGTGCCGCTGGGGGAAAAATGTTCCTGCCTGCAACCTGCAGTACAGGTAGGAGTTGCAGAATATGCGGGCATCATGTGCCTGCCCCGACCACCCGACACAAATGTCCATAAAATGTCCCCGGTGGTCGACCAGGGCCTGCAGCACCATCAAATAGTAATTCTTCTGGTTTATAAATTGGGCTGCTCGATGGGGCGGTGCACGGATTGGGATATGTGTCCCATTGAGGGTTCCTCCGCAGTTCGGGAAGCCAAGGGCAGCAAACCCGGCAAGGATGTTGTCCAGGTCCCCAAGATGGATGAGCCTCTTCAGCAGCTCCACACTGATGGCGCTCACTAACTGCAGCACGAGACAAATAGACAGACAGAAACCAGGGAGTTAGACAGGTTACCTTAGAGCTTGGGAGGAGAACCCTTCCCCATCCCAACCCACCCTTCCCCTTGTCAGGACGCCCCCCTCCCCCGCATCAGTGCAGGGGTGGCCGAGGAGCAGCCTCCAAGTGCCACTCCATCCCCCACTCCCTCTTGCCCTTGCCTGGCAGTCCCCCTTTCTCAACCCCCCCACTCAGCAGGGCTTGTCCCCCGAAAGTGACTTACCTCCATCAAAACGGCCCTGACAGTAGACTTCCCCACGCCAAACTGGTGTCCCACGGAGCGGTAGCTGTCGGGGGTGGCCAACTTCCAAAGGGCGATTGCGACCCGCTTCTGCAGGGGGATGGCGAGCTGCAGGTGGGTGTCCTGGTGTTCCAAAGCAGGGGTGAGCCAGGCACACAGCTCCAGGAATGTGGCCTTCTGCATCTGGAAGTTGCGGAGCCACTGGTCGTCGTCCTAGAGCTGCATGACGAGCTGGTCCCACCAGTCTGAACTCGTCTCGTGCCTCCAAATCTGCCTGTCCCCAAAAATGTTTGGGGGAAAGGACAGAGCTCCTGCTTCCCAGAGGAGGGTCTCCTCGGTGTGGTCTGGGTCTATATGGGGCAGGAGCTTCATGACAGAGTCATGAAGATGCTGCAGCATGGCAGCATGGAGCCATCACCTGCCCAGGGGCAGCTCAGGCTCCATGGCCAAAAACACAGTGAAAAGAAAAAAAACCCAGAAAATAAACTGCTGTGTTGTCTGAGGAAGCAGGGCAACCAGAGCAAGAACTGCAGCAGTTTTGCTTTCCCTCTAGGAGGTAGGCACGCCAGAAGCAGGAGCAGAGCAACTGCTATCCAGGGGGATTCCTTTAAGCACACGTCTCTGCAAAGGGCAGGCAGCAGCACCTGGAAATAAAAGCTGCCCCCATGCCCTGCCAGAAGCACTTTTTCGAAAGAGCGTCCGGCAGTCTGGATGCTCTTTTTCGAAAAAGCAGATCAATTTTTCGATCCGCGTAATGCAATCTAGACGCTCTTTTTCAACAGAGGCTTTTTCGAAAGATACTTTCAAAAAAGCCTCTGTCGAAAAAGGCGTGCAGTCTAGACACAGCCTATGAGAGATAAAGATATAGATATAGATATACACTCAAACTTGTTAGCATTTATACTTAGAGAGCTAATAAAGCTACTCCTATAAATTGTGGGGGGGAGGTTATTTTTTCCATTAATATTAGTAAGCAAGAAAATGAGCTAGAGCAAAATTTAGTTTTAAAGGAGGCACAATGCAGCCTGTATACAGGAAGTAATTCTGAGTTGTGAAGTGGTTTTTGTTACCATTACTGTTATCTTGCTAAAAAGCAAAGTGAGGTCTTGAGTGACTCCACCAGTATAGGAGTCCAACATGATTGTACAAATATATGTTTAATGAAAAATGGTTAATGTTCTTCATTAAACAGCCAATTCCTTATTTCAGATCTGTGATCTCAGCACATCTTTTGATAATGTCAAACCATACTGACAACACCTCAAGTAAATGCTAGTAGTTCCAGCACACTCTGTGCTCCTTTTTCCTATCCCAGCCTTTTTGAGGCATGTGCCAGGTTCTGGCAGCACTATAATTCTCCACTATTAAATGATCAAAGACTGAACTCCTACTGCTGGTGGTTGTAGTACTGATTTATCCATTCTAACTAGCCTTCTGCTTACCTGAGATCATAACTTGACTCCTAAGATCAGGATGGTCTCCCCTACACTAACCTCTTTTTTCCCCTTCCTATCTCCTTTCTTCATCTAGGACATAATTGCTTTAGTTTAACTTCATGACCAATTTTAATTACTAAAATTCCTTTCTGTACTATCTTCCATCAAATCACCATTCTTTGTATTTTGAGAGATCCACAATGTTTTGTTCCTGCATAAATTGTTGTAATAACTATGTACAGTGTTTTGTTTAACACTATATACAGGAGACTTCCGATAATCCAGAACCTTTGGGACCTACGTGGTGCCGGATTATTGGATATGCCGGACTATCAGAAGGTACTATAAGATGGTTTTATATATATATATATATATATATATATATATATATATATACACAGTATATACTGCATATAAAGTGTTCTTAACTCTTTTTATTGTAGCACAAGCACTGTCCAGCGTCATACAATGCCAGTGGCAGACTGACTCGGTCCTTTCCAGTTTCGCTCGGTTCAGCTGCTGCCACTGCTGCCTTGTGACTCGTTTATTGCCAAAGCTCACTCACTAGGCTCTTGCCATTTTGATGCCGGACTATTGGGAGTGCCGTACAATTGGATGCCGGACTATTGGAGTTTTACTGCAATAGACATATTATCACGCCGAGAAACAGTAGCACTTTAATCCTATTCTGTAATATCTTCGGGGAACTCCTTAGGCCTAGTTTATGGTAGACAATTAGGGCAGTTTAACTACATTGTTAGGGTGTAAATAATCCACAATCTTCAGTGGTGTAGTTAAGCCAATTTGGCAGCGCTAGGCCAATGGAAGAATTTTCTGCCTCTTGGGGAGGTGCACCACTTATGGTGATAGGAGAACCTCTCCTGTCAGCATAGGTAGTGTCTACACTGAAGTGATACCACAGTGCAGCTGTGCTGCTATAACATTTTAACTGTAGGCAAATCCTTCATCCCTCCTTACTATATGGTAAGGAAAAGAGAAAACACTCAGAAGATGGGAGGGAGCAGGACAGAAAGAAATACATATATTCCTCTTTTTACCCCTGTGGGGCTTGAGGCAGTGGTAAGTACATACAGCCAAAAACAGGCCATGGATAAAGGAATAGTCTCTTCCTCACTGGTCTGGAACACCATTCAACTCCCCTTCACTCTGAGCAAAAAAATTCATTCTCTCCAACTCTCTTTCTTTTCTTTTTAACTTTTGCATCACTGGGCATATCTAGACTATGCGGAACAGTCGAAAGAGGATATGCAAATTCCGCGGGAATTTGCATATATTCTTCTGATCGCACTTTTTTGAAAGCAGAGCTTTTGAAAGTATAAGTAATTAAGAACCGCCTCCTTTGTCAAAAAAGACGCTTTTCCTCAAAAAAGGAGGTTTACGTGGCTTTTCGACAAAGGGGTGGTTCACTGAAAAAACTGCATCTTAATTACTTTCACTTTGGAAAGCTCTGCTTTTGAAAGTGTGATCGGAAGAATATATGCAAATTTCTGCGGAGCCCTCTCTGTAAAGTGTGTGTGTGTGTAGCAAGGGGGTTTAGACACTCAGCATGAAGGATATGATAGCTAGAGGGGATTTGCAGTACAAAACATTAGGTCTGAAATATCTAGATTCCTAGAAAAACAATGTCACAAAATCCTTTGCTTCTGAGCTACGTATCTTTAGAGGGTGTTAAATGAGGTAAGTTTCAATGGAGGCCTGCCAAAATAAAGTTGTGTGTGCTGTGCTTGGACATTATGGGCACAGTCAGACCAGGGTACAAAATATAACGGAAGGACAGAACAGGTCATGCTGGTGGGGGAATGGCACTATGCATGAAAGAAAATGTAGAATCAAATGAAGTAAAAATCTTAAATGAGCCAAAATGTTCTATAGAATCTCTATGGATAGTAATTCCATGCTCCAATAATAAGAATATAGAAGTTGAGATATATTATTGACCACCTGATCAGGACAGTAGTAGTGACTATGAAATGCTAAAGGAGATTAGAGAGGCTATCAAAATAAAAAAAAACCCCTCAATAATAGTGGGGGATTTCAACTATCCCCATATTGACTGGGTACACATCACCTCATGAGGGCATGCAGAGATAAAATTTATTGATATCTTAAATGTCTGCTTCTTGGAGCAGCTAGTTCTGGAACCCACAAGGAGAGAGGCTATTCTTGATTTAGTCCTAAGTGGAGTGCAGGATCTGGTTCAAGAAGTAAATATAACTGGACATCTTGGAAATAGTGACCATAATGTAATAAAATGTAACATCCCTGTGGTGGGAGAAACACCTCAAAAGCCCAACACTGTGGCATTTAATTTCAGAAAGGGAAACTACACAAAAATGAGGAGGTTAGCTAAACAGAAATTAAAAGGTACAGTGACAAAAGTACAAGCTGCATGGAAACTTTTCAAAGGCACCATAAAGGAGGCCAAACTTAAATGTATATTCCACATTAGAAAAACATAGTAAGAGAACCAAAAAAGTGCTACTGTGGCTTAGCAACCAATTAAAAGAAGTAGTGATAGATAAAAAGACATCATTTAAAAAGGGGAAGTCAAATCCTAGTGAGGAAAATAGAAAGGAGCATAAACTTTGTCAAATTAAGTGTAAAAATATAATAAGAAAAGCCAAAAAGGAGTTTGAAGAATAGCTAGCCAAAAACTCAAAAAGTAATAGCAAAATGTTTTTTAAGTACATCAGAAGCAGGAAGCCTCCTAAACAACGAGTGGGGCCCTTGGATGATCGAGATGCTAAAAGAGCACTCAAAGATGATAAAGTCATTGTGGAGAAGCTAAATGAATTCTTTGCTTCAGTCTTCATGACTGAGGATATTGGGCAGATTCCCAAACCTGAGCCATTCTTTTTGGGTGACAAATCTGAGGAATTGTCCCAGATTGGGGTGTCAGAGAAGGTTTTGGAACAAATTTATAAACTTAGCAGTAACAAGTCACCAGGACCAGATGGCATTCACCCAAGAGTTCTGAATGAACTCAACTGTGAAATTGTGGAACTATTAACCGTGGTTTATAACCTGACGCCAATATTTAAAAAAAGCTCTAGAGGTTATCCTGGCAATTACAGACCGGTAAATTTAACGTCAGTACCGGGCAAATTAGTTGAAACTATAGTAAAGAATAAAATTGTCAGAAACATAGATGAATATAATTTGTTGGGGGAAGTCAACATGGTTTCTATAAAGGGAAATCATGCCTTACTAATCTGCTAGAGTTCTTTGAGGGGGTCAGCAAACATGTGGACAGGAGGATCCAGTTGATATAGTATACTCAGATTTCCAGAAAGCCTTTGACAAGGTCCCTTACCAAAGACTCTTAAGTAAAGTAAGTTGTTATGGGATAAGAAGGAAGGTCCTTTCATGGATTGATAATTGGTTAAAAGACAGGAAACAAAGGGCAGGAATAAATGGTAAGTTTTCAGAGTAGAGAGAGGTAACTAGTGGGTTGCCCCAAGGGCCTGTCCTGGAAAAAATCCTATTCAATTTATTTATAAATGATCGACAGAAAGGGGTAAACAGTGAGGTGGCAAAATTTGCAGATGATACCAAACTGCTCAAGACAGTTAAGACCAAAGCAGACTGTGAAGATCTTCAAAAAGATCTCACCAAATTAAGTGATTGGACAACAAAATTGCAAATGAAATTTAATGTTGATAAATGTAAAGTAATGCTCATTGGAAAAAAAAATTCCAATTCATAATACATGATGGGGATTATAACTACTGAAGAGAGAGATCTTGGAGTCACTGTGAGAAAGTTCTCTGAAAACATCCACTCAGTGTGCAGCATCATTCAGAAAAGCAAATAGAATGGTAGGAATCATTTTAAAAGGGATAAAAAATATGACAGAGAATATCTTATTGCCTCTATATAAAACCACGGTACGCCCATATGTTGAATACTACGTGCAGATGTGGTCGCCTCATCTCAAAAAAGACATCTTGGCATTGGAAAAGATTCAGAAAGGGGCAATAAAAATTATTAGAGGTTTGGAATGGGTCCCATATGAAGAGAGATTAAAAAGACTTGGACTTTTCAGTTTAGGAAAGAGGAGACTAAGGGGGGATATGATAGAAGCCTATGAAATCATGACTGCTGTCAAAAAAGTGAATAAGGAAAAGTTATTTACTTATTCCCACAATATAAGAACTAGGGGTCACCAAATGAAATTAATAGGCAGCAGGTTTAAAACAAACAAAAGGAAGGTTTTCTTTACTCAGCACACAGTCAACCTCTGGAACTCCTTGCCAGAGGATGTGGTGAAGACTAGGACTTTAATATGGTTCTAAAAAGATTCTAGATAGATTCATGGAGATTAAATCCATCAATGGCTATGTGTAGGAATGGTGTACCTAACCTCTGTTTGTTTGTAAGTGGGTGAAAGGAGAAGGATCACATGAGGATTACCTGTTGTGTTCCCTCCCTATGTGGCATGTGGTATTGGCCACTGTTGGCAGACAGGATACTGGGCTAGATGGACCTTTGGTCTAACCCAGTATGACCATTCTTATGTTCTTATGTCTACACAGCAGGGCAAAAGTCAAATTAAGCTACGCAACTGAGCTACATCAATTATGAAGCTTATGTCAAAATAGCTTAATTTGGCTTTTGGCACTCTCTACACAGCAGAAAGTCGAAGTAAGAACACTCTTCCTTCCCTTGCTCCTCATAAAATGAGGGTTACAGGAGTCAAAGTAAGAGTTCCTCCACCTCACCCTTATTTCGAAATAATGGCTTGTAGTGTAGACACACTCTTTGTTATTTCGGAATTACGTTAGTCTATTTAGAATATAACACTGCTGTATAGACATAGCCTGTGAATGCCATGGCATTCTGCACAGAAATTGTGATTTATCACAGTGTGCTTGGTACTGCAGCATGCTCTACTGTGCACCAGCTATATTCTGTACAAGTGTTGCTGTATGTGACCAGTAGATGTTTATTTCTTGTAAAACACCAGGCATACCTATGACAAAGAAAATAGGTCACTTGGAATGAGGACTTTAAGGCTACGTCTACACTGTGGGTTTTTTGCGGAAGAGGAAATGCAAATGGAGCTCTAATTTGCATATCTCCCACTCTCATTTGCATATCTTCATCTGATCTTTTTTGCTTAAGAGGTTTTTGCTTTAAAAAGCCCTGTGTAGATGGAGCCATTTGTCAGAAAAACCTCCTTTTGCACAAAATCCCTTATTCCTCAAAAAATGAGATTTATAGGCTCTTGCACAGAAGTTTCCTTACCACTATCTTGAGAAGCTGACTATGAAAAATAAATGGTGGCTATCTAAAAATGGGTGACAGTGATCTCTGTATAGCAGAAAGAAAGATTGGCTCCAAGGGTTCCATGGGAACAGCCACTGCATAAAACAAAGCACAACACTTTTCTGCCCATTGTAAAAGCAAACCAAAGAAAAGCAGTTCTCTGTCAACCTTAACATGTTACACTGTTCTAAAAGGCTATGTCTATACTGCATGATTATTTCAGAATAAGCCATTCTGGAAGAAATACTCCAAAATAGCTTGTTTTAAAATAGTGCATCTACACACCAAATGCCCATAGAAACAGTGCTTAGCTATTTCAAAATAGAGTGTCCACACTCATTGGATGCTGAATGGCATTTAAGGCCACCCAGAAACACTTCAAGCAGGGCATCAGGATAGCACTCACTTCCCATGGCTGCTGCCTGAGGCTATCTGAGGCTCGTGCTTAAAGGAACCCCTCTGTACAGCAGTATCTCAGTCTCTTCTCTTTTGCCTACCTCATTGAGGGACAGCAAACCCATTCCTTTGCCTGCTGTGGTTCCCCTTGCGGACACCTCAGCACTTCAGCTATGAAGCCGGAGCTTCCTCTGGGCAGTTGACGGCTCTTGCAGCTTGTGATGCATTTCATGCAGCAGTTTCTACAGGCTGCCTTCCAAGCACTGCAGGAACCCAACCAACTGCCTGTTCATCTTGGAGACACTCATCATCTCTCTGTGGGAGTGGCTCATGCTACTGGATGCCACCTGTTCTCCCCGGCACACCGTGCACCGCCACTTCTGGCATCTGGATACCAGTTCTGACTGGTAGGACTGGTTTATCGTGAAGTGGTAGGATGACTAGCAGTGGCTCCAGAATTTCTGGATGAGGAAGGATACCTTTCTGGAGCTCTGTGAGCTGCTCACCCCTGCCCGCAGGCAATGGGACACACACATGCGACCCACCATGCCCTCCAGAAGCAGGTCGCCATCTCCCTATGGAAGCTTGCCATGCCAGACAGCTACCAATCCATCGGGAACCAGTTTGGCATGGGGAGATTGACCATTGGGGCCCTGCTCATGCAGGTATAGCCCTCTTGGGTTATTGTCCCAGGAGGGTGGTGGACTGCTGGAATGGGGTTCCCTAGAGAAAGGGGGGATTGTTGTTGGTGGTGATGATGGTGGTTGTGGTGGTGGAAGCCCCCTTTCTGGAAGGTTTTTCAGTCCCGCCCTCACAAAGCCCTGCCAGGGGATGGGGTAGTTGGGGGGTTGCTCCTGTTGTGCGATCCCCAGGCCGCAAAAGCTGAGCGAGAAGTGTGCAGCTGCCCCTCACTGTCCACCACCTCCACACTGTATGTGTGTAGGGCACTTACCTGATGTAGCGTCTCTGGCCTCGGACAATGTCTGGGACATGTCCAGAGAGTCGGGTATCGGCTCCAGGGTCAGGATGGTGCTGGCCTCATCTGGCTCATCCTCTTTCTCCTCCTCCTCTGCATCTCTGCACCCCGTGAGGCTGATGACAGGCATCTCGAGCCCTGAGTCCACTACCCTTTGTATGCGGTGCAGGTGCTCATAGTATGGGCAGGTGTGGGGTTCTGCCCCAGAGTGGGAGTTGCACTTCTGGACCTTGGCATACGTCTGACAAAGGTCTTTAACTTTCATCTGCACCTACTCCTGGGTGTGGATGTGCCCCTTGGTGGTCAGGCTGTCAGCTATGCAGCCATCGACATTGGCTTTCCAGAGTCTGGTGTAGAGATCCTGGAGATTGTTCGCATTGTCCCAAATTTCAGTAAGGTCCAGGATCTTCACACCAGACCAGGAAGGCTTGTGTTAGTTCAAAAATATTTCGAAATAACGGGCTAACTATGTAAACACTCGCATAGTTATTTTGGAACAACAGACGTTATTTTGAAATAAGACGGCTGTGTAGATGTACCCGAAGAGATAATAGGAGTATTACATTAAAGTAAGTTAAAGCTAACACAAATGAGTCTAAAATTATGGATTACATCTTATAGACTTACTTCTTATTTACTTCAGCACTTATACATTGCTTTGGTGGTGTAAAGGGACTTAAACATTGGAAATAAACTAATCCAGTTTAAGGCCCATTTGCACTACCAGAGTAACGTAAAGGGGACTTAATGCAAATGAGAATAAGGCCCTCTGATGGATGGGAGGAGTGCTGTCATTTTGTAGACATCCCAGCATTCAGTAACTAAATAGTTAAATCAGGTGGCTAGGAAACGTTGGCAGAGAGCCAGGAGAACTCATAGGAAGAATGTGTTTCTCCCTATTGAGCTTCTTTATCTCACTGTAAGTTTGGTTTGCCAAAGCTTGAGTAGTAGTTGTCGTTCTACGTCAGAATGCTTTGTGATTTGTCATCAACTGGTGTCCATCTCGTGAGGCCGTATTCCGGTAACGGTCTCACTAGTGCCATATACATGTAGGGGTATACAACATCTCCTTACTTCTACTTATGATGCCCCTTCTTATAAATCCAATGACCGCATTTACAGTCTTAACCTCTATATCACACTGTGAACTCACAGAAATGTGGTGACCAACACTGATTTTTGTCCATAATAGGGGATGATTTTGGCCTAAATTCACATTGGCTATAACTGCATATCTTCATTAGATGCTTTCAAATACATAGTAGTCAATCAAAGAACACATCAGTTTTAAAACTAGCCTTTATGAGAAAGAAAGAAAAAAGCTTTTTATTTAAAATATTTTTAGACTGATAAATAGATTTAACACATTAAAGGCTAGTGCAGATTATTATGAAGATTTTTTTAAAAGCACTAATTGAAAACAACAGATCAGACAATAATTCTGACTTTCTCATTATAAAAAAATTAATTCTGGCTTCATTGTACCATATTCAGCTATATTAGTTACATAATGACAATGAACTTCTGGGGGTGGCTTAATGAGTCAGATTTCTATCAGGGAAACATTGAATTAAAACATGATTAATGACAATTTCAACATATCTTACAAAGATACTGAGAAAGTCCTGTAATTTTGTCTGTGCTTACTGAAATTTAGGAACATCATTTTACTTTACAACATATGAATCCCCTTAACTAATTAATACTAGGAGACAGGATTTCCTACAAAGACAAACAAGACATGCCAACTACTGCCAACATCATTGGGTTGGATGTTACTTGTAATACAAAAATATTTCCACTTTCCTTATTTTGTCTTATGTTGTTCCTGCAAAAGATGAGTCTCCTTAGTCCCATAAAATAAAGTGCTTGTCTATGGGCCTCCCATCTCAAGCCAGATCCATTTGCTGTTTCTACATTTTAACTTGGTGGCCTTTGGAAGTTCAGTCTTAGACAAAGATTGTCCCTGGCTGCCTCTAAACCAGCAAACTCCTAAATTAAACTATGACCCAGATGTGATCTCCTTCTCTTTGCTTCCACTAGTACTTCAAGCTTCAATGTTCACCTCATGTGAAGACATGATATGCGAATTATGGAATCCAGAACAGCCATGAAACCCAATACGCACAGTGTGGTCCAAGATCTAGTCCTAACTAGACCCAATACAAAATTGTTTTTTAAGAAATAACTAGATAACAAAGGCCTTTTTTCAGGTTCTATTTCTTTTGCTAAAACAAGAAAGACACTAAATTAAACACGATATGACAATTTATGCTACATTTTCCTTTCATTTTGTACAGACATACTAATATTAGCAGCTTCATTCAAATGCTATAAGCCCAATTCAGTGTTTGTGTCAACCAAATCAGTAACATATCCATAATTGTTACTTACAGTTCTGTGTTAAAAAGTGATTTGACTGTCTGCTTGTATTCGCAATATTGCTCCCATTCAGCTTTGGCATGTTCTGTTACTAAGTCTTCCACAGGCACTTGAGGTATGCCTAGCTTCTCAGCAAACTGGTTAGCACCTCTTCCAGTGAGCATCACATGAGGTGTCTAAAAATAAATCAGAGAATGAAACAGAATAATAAAAATAACCTTTGCTGCTATTAACTGCATGGTATATAAACTTATTGTTACATTTAAAGTATCTGTTCCTTTCATGCACAGAGGCCCTAATTAGAATCACAGTCCCATTTTGGCAGGTGTTCTGTAAACACATTTCAAGAGACAGACCATCATGTAACGAGTTTATAATCTAATCAAGGTTCTGAAGGTTTAAAAAGATTCATAGGCTGATGTCTTGAAAGTGGCCTCAGGAATTTGGATTTCCAGGATTAAATGTATGAAAATAGTGTATTTAAATTTCTTTCTATGAAAATCTCAGGCTGCGTCTAGACTGGCATGAATTTGCGCAAATGCTTTTAATAGAAAAGTTGTCCGTTAAAAGTATTTGTGCAAGAGAGTGTCTAGATTGGCACGGACGCTTTTGCGCAAAAACACTTTTTGCGCAAAAGCGTCCATGGCCAATCTAGACGCGCTTTTGCGCAAGAAAGCCCCGATCACCGTTTTAGCCATCAGGGCTTTTTTGCACAAAACAAAACTGAGCTGTCTACATTGGCCCTTTTGCGCAAAAGCTTTTGCACAAAAGGACTTTTGCCTGAACGGGAGCGTCAAAGTATTTGCGCAAGAAGCACTGATTTCTTACATTAGAACGTCAGTGCTCTTGCGCAAATTCAAGTGGCCAGTGTAGACACAGCCTCAGTGTTAAGGATTGAAATGCTGTCTAATTTGTTTTGGGGCCTACAACAAGGCAAATTTTAGTCACCCACTTAATTTCCTCTGTGACAATTATGCATGATACCAATGATAAAGAAACAATGCTTTCAGTCCACCACTTTTTATTTCTCCCTTTTCCCATTTGAATCTCATTGTCTAAATTTCCCCATTTCTATTTACAAATTTTCCTTGTCTTCCTTGTGTTTTTGTTTCATCTCTCATTTTTTTTCTTCTTGTCCTTAACTTCAGGGTCAGTATGATAAGTATCATGGTTTTAATTACTACTCTCATTATTAAATTGTGCTTGCTGCACTTCTGACAACAAAGGATATAGCATTCCTATTCTGTATTTGCATAAAGTGTTTCTCCATAGAATACAATAGAAAGCAGTTAAAATCCCCTTTTTAAAATATGGAAGGAAATCCCATCTTCTCAATGGCTTTCTGAAGAACTGGTGTTATTCTACTCACTTGTGTTGGGTAATGGAGCAGGATGTGGGTACCCTACACAGATGGTATGTCTAGACTGCATCCCTCTGTTGGCAGAGGGATGCAAATTAGGCAGGTCAACATTGCCAATTAGGCAGGGATTTAAATATCCAGCACCTAATTTGCATAAAAATAGCCACCGCGTTTTGCCGACTCAGCACTTTGTTGGCAAAAAGCGGCAGTCTAGAGGGGAATCTGTCGGGAAAGAAAGCCTTTTTCGACAGCTCCCTTATGCCTCCTGCTAGGAGGTTTACAGGATCTGTCGAAAAAGGCTTTCTTTCTCGACAGATCCCCCTCTAGACTGCTGCTTTTTGCCAACAAAGTGCTGAGTCGGCAAAACGCGGTGGCCATTTTATGCAAATTAGGCGCAGGATATTTAAATCCCTGCCTCATTTGCAATGTCGACCTGCCTAATCTGCATCCCTCTGCCGACAGAGGGATGTAGTCTAGCCATACCCAGAGGGTCCACATTCCAGGTGCATTACAGATCCAGTCTCTGTGGTGATTTTCTGCATGTCCTATACATCAGGGACATGAGCAAGAAGACTGGAAGGGTACAACTACAGCAGCATTTCTCAGACTGTGCGTTGGAATGCCAAAGTGGGTCATAAACCCATTTTAATGGGATCACCAGAGCTGGCAATGCAAAGACAAAGCTGCACTATCTGGTGCCAAAAGTCAAAGCTTAAGGGCATTAGTACTAGGCAGCAGGGCTCAGGTTATAGTCCCTGTGCCTGGGACTGAAGCCCTTGGGTTTCAATATGAACTGCCCTCCCCCACAGCGATGGGAGTCAGACAAGTTCAGGCATAAGTCCTCCTGTTGGGATTCTGCAGTAATTTTTGTTGCCAGAAGGGCATCATGATGCAAAGAAGTTGGAGAACCCCTGAGGTACAGCAATTTGTTCTAACTAATTAGGCTGTAATAAAGCCCAGAAGGCACTAAGCATTTTCCAAACTCAAAGGAAAGATAGGCATGGTCCCTTGGGGGGAGTGACTCCTCTTTTAATGGCTAACCTGAGGAAAAATGGAGGATTTGAGCCTGAGAGAGGAGCAGGAAGACTCTGAACTATTATTTGAGTGAGTTAGGGTGAGAAGAGACATACAAAAAGAGTCAAGTTGCAATGTGCTGCAAGTGATGACAGTGCAATTGTAACAGCTGTACCTTGGGATTTCCTTAATGTAGTCCTTTACATCAGTAGTAATGTTTTTGAATTGGAGTCAGTATCATTACTCTTTGGTGGAAAACAGATAAAGATATTTGTGCCTTTCCATCACTGGCATCCTTTATTTGGATCTGAACACAATTCATTAGGGCAGATGGTTCCTGTATCAGGGGAAAATGTTTTCCATTTCAATTCATGTTTTGTCATGTCATTTCTCTTGTATTTTATTTTCATATTTATTTCACAAGGAATAATTCCAAAGAATCTCTTTACTGTTTTGTGATAGACAGATTCATTTTTGTTGGAGAAGTAAAAGCATAAAAGTTCCGCTAACAAATCCAATGTTTGATAGCATCAGTTCTGCTAACAAGTCCAATATTTTGACAGGTTTTTTTTTAAAGTCCTTTATATTATTGCAATGTAATAGTATAGTATTTAGACTTCAGGAGTTTCTTCTACAATACTATGGCTCAATAACATTAACATTATATTTATATAAACTAATTGTATTCTGAATACTTAGATTACAGCACAGCATGTCTAGATGATATCAACATATGCAAGGGTCACTTCCCATGACAAAACAACACCCCAATATGTTACCATGTACAGCATACACTACAGATACACAATAATTAGATCTAGGACCTCTGGTCATAAGAATATAAGAATGGCTGTACTGGGTCAGACCAAAGGTCCATCTAGCCCACTATCTTGTCTTCCAACAGTGGGCAATGCCAGATGCTTCAGAGGGAATGAACAGAACATGTCATCATCAAGTGATCCATCCTGTCACACATTCCTAGCACTGACAAACAGAGACAAGGGACGCCATCCCTACCCATCCTGGCTGTTAGCCACTGATGGACCTTTCATCCATGGATTTATTTAGTTCTTTATTTTGGAGGATGGGGGTTGGGCGATGTGAAAGTAAGTAGAATCTGCAAGATTAACTCTACACAATACTATGTAAAAATCACTACCTTAGAAGTAAAAAAAAACCTACCGCAATGTGAAATTGATCTAGGCACTAACTATTTGCAATGAAAATATTATGTATGTGAAGGAAAATCTGCCTATATGTTTGTAGTGGTGTACCTGCACAGAAATCAACAGGTGTACTAATATAGTGGGGAACAGAGTGTAACTCATAGAGAATGCTAATGAACACTGTATATTTATCATATTGTAGTGGAATGTATTATTACTGTTGAAAGGTTCATTTTTGTCCAAGATATATGAAAATGGAAAGAATGGAATTGTAATCCTAGGAGTAGGGAACTGTGTGAAGAAGAGAGGGATTTGTGGTGAGTTATTCCCAATTGTGGAACATAAATGTGTTTTTATGTCAAGAGCATTTAGATCATATAGGTGGGAACCCTTATTTAGCATTTATGTAACTATAAAGGAATTCCTACTGATATTACTGGATATGTTCTTGTTGGGTTCACTGACCACTTATACATGAATGGTGAATATAAGAGCCAGCCTGCAACCTTTGGAGTATGCCATCAAATGGCTCCTGGTCCATTGTGCTGCCTGCGCTTTACCATGAGGACCTGTTCATCCTCTTCCATCTGAGGCCCCATCCTCACTTCACCTCTTCCCATCTCTGATCCACCTACATGGGGGCCTCATGAGAAGGGGCATAGGCAGCTTCAGGGAAGGGGGCCAAGCAAGGCCGATGGTGGAGCATGGGCGGGGATTCAGTGGGAGGTTGCTGAGTGGGACTAGGCCTTTGGGTGAGGCCACGGTCCAGGTACTCCCATTTTCCCAAATGGAGGAGTCATGTGCCACTGCTGCACTTATATAAAGAGTGGTAATGCTTGTCCTAGCCACAAGTATTGAAGTATTAGAAATAGTTTAATTAAAATTCATTTTGGTTGGAAATATGAACGAAGAACATTGTTCCACAATATCAGTTTTACTTGTTTCTCAGTTCATCCCATAAAATATATATTTTAATTGAAGAAATATTTTGCAAGAGGTTTGCTGGTTTAGATAGGAAAATGAAGTCTGTAAATATTAAAAGAAGCAAACAAAAAGTATCACTGTTCTGTGTTGATAAAAAGCTAAATTTTAGTGAATATACATGTTCAATTTATTCCAACATTAGAGGACAAGCCTTATTTAACTTCAGAAGAGGTGAGGTTAAAAAAAAGTACACTTTAATGTTATACTATTGATCAGTCTAAAAGATACTGTTTCTGACTTGTGTCTATCCTATAAAATAATTGTATAACAAGCTACTCATATTTTGTAAAACCCTGCTGGAGGAACGCTAACATCCATTATGATAAAGGCCCCAAATGTCATTCTTAATACAAATGGATTAGAGATTTGATATGTAGCACCACAGCTCCAATATGCTAACCAATGAGCCTGACAGAGAAGTGATAAATGACCTCAACCCACCTATTATGCAACACAGTCCATAACCCCTGAGTCAAATCCATGTTTAAACTTGTGACTGTAGAACTATACATGAATTTTCTCACTCAAACAACTTCCCATGAGAGTATGCATCAGATCTAACATAAGTTGCAGAACTTACTTATCAAAACCACTCAGTCTAATATTTATCTATAATACTTTTGCTGATATAGGTTCAAAGGTACTATGGATTTTTAACAGTCTGCTTTAGAAATACTCCTATTTCTTGGAAATATGCTTGAATATTTCTTGTACAAAAATAATATGTAAAAGTAAAATGCAGTTAGTATTATAAAATAATCATGTGTAGTACAATGGAAATCCTCTTTTTTGTTACATGACATGAACCTGAACATTTTACAGTATTTTTATACTCAAAGAAAAAGCATGAATGTTTAAACATTTAATTCAAATTTCATTTAAACGGAATGATCTCTCAAGTGTTCATAGATGCTAAAATTAGAAGAGCATAAGAAGACACCTAAAGCATCCAGACCATCTCCTGCCAATGTTCCAGTGTTTTATTCAAAGTGTTAAGGTTTCTGTTGGCTCAGGGAATATTCTACAGCCTAATGCATCTCACTGGAAGAAAGATGCTCTAGTATTAGTATTAGTATAATTTTCCACTACAGTAGCACATAGGAAGGCACATTACTTATAGAAGAAAATGACAGTCCCTGCCCAGAAGAGTTTACAATCTAAGGACAGGAATAAAAAACTCTCTATGATAGGTGATAGGGCCTCGCTTGTTTTTGTGAATCCTAATACTCATACTTAATTAAATGTGTCATTGAGGTGCCCAAGAAATTCAGGCAATGGTCCTACCAGAATATTATGGAATGTTAAACAAATATGTCTACAAAGCAAAACTATGTACATTTATTATATGAAAATTGTACTTGTTATGCATTTTTAAATCCTATATTTTATCAGTATCAGAAATGAGTTAACATGCTAAAATTACTAAAATAATTACTCTCATACACTATTATCATCAATAAAAATAATATGCTTTGATATTAATATAATTAGAGCAAAGTTCATGAATAATAAAATATGGTAATGCAATAAATAGAGCTTTCAGGAAATGTTGACATTGCTTTCCATGGTTTAGAGCTTTGCTATATGTTTCAGGAACTATTTTAATTTCTCTCCTAGGACGGAAGTAGAACGGCAATGAGAAGAGTAACACAGCAACCTTGTTATTCTGGATGTTCATGCTGCATCACCAAGTTGGATCCGTTTCAAACAGACGCTCTATTGCTGTTTGAGGAATGTTGCTCTGCAACACAGAGGATTGTGTTAATGCTCAAGCATAAATTATAACATTTTGGGCATATTTTATATAGTACTCACATTTCACAGTTCTGAAATGTGTATTTGATGTCAAAGGGTTTGTTTTAACCATGGTTTGCTTTTTCAAATGTATGCTGGTACTATTTTCCAATACAAGGCAGCCAATTCCATCTGACATTAATTATTAGGCAATGAGTTTGTGCCTGGACAATGCAAAGCATATTGGTTTTGCAGGTAAGTGTTCGCAGATGTCCTACATCGTGTGCTGCCCAGACAGAGTATGATAGGGTGTCTTCTTTTTGCATATTCCTTTCACTTCATATCACAGAACAACTAGGGCATATGAAGGGCAGCGAGTGAAGATAATTGGGGTGAAATTTGCATAATTCATAGCCTTGTCATGTTAAATACTCTACAGCAGCTATTTTCCAGTAACACCTGCTTCAGCTTAGAAACATCAGCTGTGTGTGTATCACATGAACAGTTAGGAAAGGAACACTTTGAGTGCAGGGGGTCAATGAGAACGTAGATGAAGAATGGTAGAATAATACCATGGTTAGCTCTGGATAGGTACACAAGCAGAACCAATCAGGACATATATCCAACAGAGGTCAGAATATATCCAACAGGGGTCAGAAGAAAGGAACTATTCTGCCAATGAAAAGCTAACTCATTGATAATCTGACTAGCATTATGACAACTTGAGAGAATGTCAGAAAATCCAGACACATTCTAAGCAACAGACCTCTCCAAAAGTTACAAAATTAAGGGATGATACATGACACCCCCAGACTGAAGTTTAAAGGCAGCAGAATAAACCGAGATGTGTCCCTAGGAAGATCACAAAAAAACACAACAAGGGGGGTAACCAGACTAGAACTCTCTGCTATACAAAACAATACAATAACCCTCAAGAGGTTGGTCATTTGTAAGCTCTTTTCATAACCTGTGATTGTGGACAGTGACTGTCTAAAGCCTTGATCGTTTTTTTTTTTTTTGTTATGCCACAGCTATGCGTTGATGCTCAGTGATGCATAGCTATGATCTGTTCCTCGGGGATTCAGAGAAATCACCTATGTAAATAAATAAATAAATGGGAAAATGTGCATGTGGGAGGAAAAATTCCCCTATTTCCCGTACCCCCATTTCACATAGTGACTATAAGGATTTATCTTTTCTAAATATGAGTTTGCCTTTGCATCTGAAGTTTGAAATCCTTTCCAGCCTTCCTCCCTTGACAACAAGTTTCCCTTCTGCACTCCATTTCCTTTTTTCTCATTCTCTACTTTGAAATTCTGCCTCTGGGGGTATGTTGACACTGCAGAGTTTTTCCAGAAAAACAGAACATAGGGGTTTTTCTGACAGTGGTAAACTTCTTTCTACGAGGAAGAAGCTTCCAAAAGAGCTCTTTCAGAAAAAGGCATGTGTGGATGGGAAAGAGGGGGTTTTTTGAAAGAAGAAGCCTCCTGGAAAAAGCACAGGTGCCCTAGTAGCCACTCCATCCATAGTAATCACAACTTAAATGCAAAATAGCATCCAATCAATGTGGACACTATCTTTCAAAAAAGCAGATTGCTTTTTTGATGCACTTTTTTCTGTGTGGATAGCTCTCTTTCGAAAGAACTATTTCTGGAAGATCTCTTCCAAAAAAGCTTCTTCCTAAAGAAGCCTGCAGTCTAGACGTAGCCAAGCTAAATTACTATTACAGAATAGAAAGAAGCAATGGGTAGGGGAGAAAAAAGGAAAGAGATATTAGAAACAGCCGGGGGCTCATTGATTTGTGTTCACAGAGTTCAAAACCAGATAGGAACATTGAATTATCAAGTCTGACCTCCTCTATATCACCAGCCAGAAAGGCACCCAGTCTTGATCTAAAAATATCAAGAGATGGAGAATCCACCACTCTTCTTGGTAGTTGGTTCCAATGGTTAATCACTCTCTGTTCAAAATCAGTGCCTAATTTCAATTTTTTATTTGTCTGCCTTCAGCTTGCCAAACTTTAGTGATGGTATGCCTTTTTTATGCAAGATTAAAGAGCCATTAATACCTAGTATATTATCCCTGTGAAGGTACTTGTACACTATACAAAACACCTCTCATTCTAACCTTTGATAAACTAAACTGTTAGGCTATGTAAAAACTAATAGGGTTCTGGGATAGTGGTAAGGAGTTCAGCCACAGTAGGTATTACCCTTGAACATGCTCATTCCCTTCGTTTTTGCAGCCTGGAAAAATAGATAAACATGAAGCTGCTCTTCTAAATACCCTCACTGGTTCTGTGTAAATATTTCAGGGCTACATCTCTTGTAATCTCTGTAACCTGCTGATTCAGAAAGTTTGTAGCACAGAAAAGTATTGATTTAATTAGAAATTCTCTAAATAGTAATTAGGGGAGGGGAGAATAATATTCATCACCTGCTTATTAATATTCATTTTATGAGAGTTAACATTACTAAATAAGGTTTTAGGAAAAGTAGTGACAGACATGTGAATTAACATACTAAAATAGATAAAAGGGTTTAATTGGTGCCAATTTGTTGCCATCCAGATGTTGTGTTGAATGTCCGAGGTAAATGTGCGTGGGTAATAAAGCAGGTCCGTTTACCCCATCCGCTCCTGGGTCTCCTGTTTCCTCTCTAACATAAACTGATTAAGCTCTTTAAATTTTCTACTGTCAGGCCATTTCTCCAGCCCTCAATTGATATTTGTTTACTTTTTCTGCACCTTCTCCAATTTTTCCACATCCTTTTCAAAATGTGGATGCCAGAATTATAAGCAGCTAAGAAGCATCCCAATAACATCTAATACTGATCCATCAGGAACACAAGAAACATCCCCACTCAATGATTCCCCCACTGAGAATTACTGTTTGAGAGTGCATGTACAACACTGATATTGTAGAATGCTAATTTTTTAATCAGAATTTCATGCAGTACTAAGTCAAACTCCTTACAAAAGTATAAATTGTGATGCAGATAAGTGATTCCAACTACACAGATGACCTGAGCAATTCTGCAAATGAATAGAAGGGCTAGTGGTATAGTAAGGAATACAAAGAAAGAGATGAACATAATGCTCAACAGAGACAATATTACTGTTTAGGCTTAAACACAACTATCGTGTTCCATTTAAGTGTGCATGATAGGTTCTCACTGCCTGGCTCTTATGAAAATAAAGTTCATAAGTAGCTGCACAGGGGGAAAATGGTAAGTGTACAGCTGGTAATAGATACTTTCAAGGCTCTGTAATGTCTTGCAATTACAATGCGTGTACTATATTAACTCAATGTCCATATGTCTTTGTAAATGTTATTTTAGTATTCCATGGGAATTACTCAAAATGAAGAAAAGCAGAAATGTAAAGCAGCAATATTTGTGTCTGGGTCATTAATACTGTAAAGCAGCCAAGATTAAGTGTGTTAGCAGCCTTTGTGTAATTGATGTAACATAAAACAAACACCATATGTTCATGACACCAGAGTCTATGTTTCTTTTACATAATGGATATATTCCATGAGGCAGCCCGATAGTTAATTCCAATGTAGGTAATGAACTAGCAATGCTACTAATGTTTCTAGATGAAGTTGCCACACAACAAACTAAGCACTCAGGTGACATAGGGTATGTCTACACTTGCTCCCTAGTCTGAACTAGGGATGCAAATGCAGCATACTGAAGTTGCTAATGAAGCGCAGGATTTAAATATCCCATGCTTGATTAGCATATTCGCGTCCGCACGCCATTTTAAAAATCCACTAGTCCAAATTAACTTGCCGCGTATAGACGCGGTTTTCTGAAAGAAACCCCTTCCCTCAGATTAACTGTTACGCCTCATTGCTTCCATCCTTATCTGCTTCCTTTTAACGATCCAATCTTCAGATGCTTATAGATTGCCAGTTCTGCCTACTTGTTTTTCCCTTTGATATTTTCATACCCTCTGCTCCTTGTTTCCCACCCCCTCCTTTCTTTTCCTTCCTGCCTCTCCCTTCTCCCCTATTGTTTTTGGGTCTGCACATCCTAAACTCAAAACTCCAGTCATCTGAAGAAGGGGCTTTGCCCACGAAAGCTCACGATACCATCCACATGTTTTGTTAGTCTATAAAGTGCTACCAGACCATTTGTTGTTTTTTAAGTTAATCCAAAAGATAGTCGCTAAACAAATGCAGTTTACAATTTGACATAGATTTCTAATTTCCTTCATAAAATAAGCTGTAGAGTTTTAGCCAGTAATTTCTCAATCAAAGCTGGAATCTTACTATATTTTTCTTAGCCGTTAATTAAGCTCACTAAAAATGTAGAATGTAATTTTTCGCCTGAATTTGTCTAGTTTTATCTTACAGCCACTGGATCTCATTACGTCTTTGTCTGCTACATTAAAAAATCCTCTGCTGCAATTTTCTTCTTGTGTAGGTACTTATTAACTATGAGCAACTAACATCTTAACCTTCTCTCTGATAAGATACATAAGAGCTTCTTAAGTCTTTCACTGCAAGATAGGTTTTCCAGGCCTGTCAATAATAGCATTCCTGTGATTCTCTAGTCAAAGGATATGAACAATTGGAATGAGGACGCCAGATCTGGACACAGTATAACAGGAATGATCTCACCAATGTGATATGTGGAGATAATACTTACTTCCTACTCCTGCTTGATATTCCTCTTTTTATATATCTTAGGATCACATTATCCTTCTTACATGCAGCTTCACAGTTGAGCTCCTGTTTACTTGATTATCCATGATGATCCCTAAGGCCATTCCAGAGTCATTGCTTTCCAAAATACAGTCTTTCTTCCTACGTGACCTACATTTCTTGTTTCTAGAAGTGAAAGTTTATATTTCGCTGTATTAAAACAAATGCTTATTTGAGTGTGCTCAACTTACTAAGCTATAAGAACATAAGAATGGCCATACTGGGTCAGACCAAAGGTCCATCTAGCCCAGTATCCTGTCTGCCAACAGTGGCCAGCGCCAGGTGCCCCAGAGGGGGTGGACCGAAGACAACGATCAAGCGATTTGTCTCCTGCCATCCTTCTCCAGCCTTTGACAAGCAGAGGCCAGGGCACCAGTCCTTACCCCCTAGCTAATAGCCTTTTATGGACCTAACCTCCATGAATTTATCTAGCTCTTTTTAAACTCTGTTATAGTCCTCTGGCAAGGACTTCCACAGGTTGACAGTGCGCCGTGTGAAGAAGAACTTTCTTTTATTAGTTTTAAACCTGCTACCCATTTGGTGTCCTCTAGTTCTTATATTATGGGAACAAGTACATAACTTTTCTTTATCGGCCCTCTCCACACCACTCATGATTTTATATACTTCTATCATATCCCCCCTCAGTCTCCTCTTTTCTAAACTGAAAAGTCCCAGTCTCTTTAGCCAATCCTCATATGGGACCCGTTCCAAACTCCTAATCATTTTAGTTGCCCTTTTCTGAACCTTTTCTAATGCCAAAATATCTTTTTTGAGGTGAGGAGATCACATCTGTATGCAGTATTCAAAATGTAGGTGTACTATAGTTTTATATACGGGCAGTAAGATATTCTTCGTCTTATTTTCTATCCCTTTTTTAATAATTCCTAGCATCCTATTTGCTTTTTTGACTGCCACTGCACACTCCGTGGACATTTCAGAGAACTATCCATGATAACGCCAAGATCTCTTTCCTGATTAGTTGTAGCTAAATTAGCCCCCATCATATTGTATGTATAGTTGGGGTTATTTTTTCCAATGTGCATTACTTTACACTTATCCACATTAAATTTCATTTGCCATTTTGTTGCCCAATCACTCAGTTTGGTGAGATATTTTTAAGTTCTTCACAGTCTGCTTTGGTCTTGACTATCTTGAACAGTTTAGTATCGTCCACAAACTTTGCCACCTCACTGCTTGCCCCTTTCTCTAGATCATTTATGAATAAGTTGAATAGGATTGGTCCTAGGACTGACCCTTGGGGAACACCTCTCCATTCTGAAAATTTACCATTTATTCCTACCCTTTGTCTCTTGTCTTTTAACCAGTTTTCAATCCATGAAAGGATCTTCCCTCTTATCCCATGACAACGTAATTTACACAGGAGCCTTTGGTGAGGGACTTTGTCAAAGGCTTTCTGAAAATCTAAGTACACTATATCTACTGGATCCCCCTTGTCCACATGTTTGTTAACCCCTTCAAAGAACTCTAATAGATTAGTAAGACATGATTTGCCTTTACAGAAACCATGTTGACTTTTGCCCACCAAATTATGTTCTTCAACGTGTCTGACTATTTTATTTTTTACTATTGTTTCAACTAATTTGCCCGCTACTGACATTAGACTTACCGGTCTGTAATTGCCAGGGTTGCCTCTAGAACCTTTTTAAATATTAGCGTTACGTTAGCTGTCTTCCAGTCCTTGGGTACAGAAGCTGATTTAAAGGATAGGTTACAAACCACAGTTAATAGTTCTGCAATTTCACATTTGAGTTCTTTCAGAACCTTTGGGTGAGTGCCATCCGGTCCCGGTGATTTGTTATTGTTAAGTTTTTCAATTTGTTCCAAAACCTCCTCTAAAGACACTTCAATCCAGGACAGTTCCTCACAATCATCACCCTCAAAGGACGGTGCAGGTTTGGGAATTTCCCTAACATTCTCAGCCATGAAGACTGAAGCAAAGAAATCATTTAGTCTCTCCGCAATGGCTTTATCGTCCTTGATTGCTCCTTTTGTATCTCGATCGTCCAGGGGCCCCACTGTTTTTTTAGCAGGTTTCCTGCTTCTAATGTACTTAAAAAACATTTTGTTATTTCTTTTTGAGTTTTGGCTAGCTGTTCCTCAGAATCTTTTTTGGCTTCTCTTATTACATTTTTACACTTAATTTGGCAGTGTTTATGTTCCTTTCTATTAACCTCACTAGGACTGGACTTCCACTTTTTATTTCTCACTGCTTCTTTTACATGGTTGTTAAGCCACGGTGACTCTTTTTTAGGTCTCTTACTATGTTTTTTAATTTGGGGTATACATTTAAGTTGGGCTTCTGTTACGGTGTCTTTGAAAAGTTTCCATGCAGCTTGCAGGGATTTTACTCTAGTCACTGTACCTTTTAATTTCTGTTTAACTAACCTCCTCATTTTTGAGTAATTCCCCTTTTTGAAATTAAATGTCAGAGTGTTGGACTGCTGAGGTGTTCTTCCTACCACAGGAATGTTAAATGTTATTATATTATGGTCATTATTCCCAAGAGGTTGTGTAATAGTTACCTCCTGGACCAGATCCTGTGCTCCACTCAGTACTAAATCGTGAATTGCCTCTCCCCTTGTGGGTTCCTGTACCAGCTCCTCCAAGAAGCAGTCATTTAAGGCATCGAGAAATTTCATCTCTGCATCTCGTCCTCAGGTGACATGTATCCAGTCAATATGGGGATAATTGAAATCCCCCATTATTATTGAGTTTTTAATTTTGATAGCCTCTCTAATCTCCCTTAGCATTTCAACGTCACAATCACTGTGCTGGTCAGGTGGTCAATAATATCTTCCTACTGCTATATTCTTATTAGAGGATGGAATTACTATCCATATGTTTTTTGTTCTTTTGAAATTATTTGTCTTTATGATTACTTCCCAATCCACCAGTCTGTATCAAATGCAAACTTTATCAGCAATGACTTTATATTCTCTGACCTTAATGGCTCTTTATGTTAGGTGTTGACAGACAAAGATTTGAAAAGAACTGTTGTTCAAAATTAGGTTTTTAACTCCATCTTTAGGCATCCAGAAATGGGATGATTTTGAAAAATGCTGAGCACTCCATTGACACCCAATAGTTAATTTCAATGTAGCTGCTAAGTGCCTTTGAAAATCAGGTGCTGTAATGTGGACTTAGGAACCTAACTGAAAGCATGTTACCTTTTTTTTTTTAATTGAGCTAAGGACAGGCATCTGACAAGAAAAATGAGATGGGGGACCACTACTAGGGACCTGATCTCAAGAGTACCCTCCTCAAAGGTCTGTAACTGGACTAAAATAAGGTAAAATAGGAAGGGCTGGAACCCCAGAAAACATGAAATAACGGCACCCCAAATTTTTTCGTGATGGGACTACTTGAGGATCCTCACTCAGTGGGGCCATAATTCTTTCAAATACATAAATAGCAGATTTTTACATTGCAAAGTCTTCAGGGAAGAGATTGGCTAGTACTATGCATTTATATAGGGACTAGCGCACTGTAGCTTGATCTTGGTTCAGCTTTCTAGCTGGTTCATTAATACAATTTTATGAATGAATGAATGAATGAATGACTGATACTGAAATCAGTTTGTTAAAGGAAAGTTATGAGATGTTCTTCCAGTGTTGGCCCACCAATTAAAAAAACCTGGAACTGATTGCTCCACTGAAATAGTTTTACTCCAGTATAGAGCCAAAGATTTCCCAAAAAGTTAGGCCAGTCTGATACAGGACTAAGCAAGAGTAGAATAAAGCCCACTGAGAGAACAATGTCAGTCAGTGTTTTAACAAATCTGTCAGTATTAACACATGACATCATTGTCTTTAAAATTCATGCAGAAGAGTGCCTTCCCAGATGGCATACCCACTTGAGGTTGGGCATGTGCGCGACAAGGTCTTCTCTGCTAATGCCCCTTGCAGACAGCTCTTTCAGGCCTGAAGAGATTTGTTTGTTCTTATCACTTGGCCCTCTAGCCAGGACACTTGTAGTTCCTCCCCTGCTTCAGGATTAAGACAGATACATCAAGCAATAATCCAACATTTGGCCTAACTCTGGATTCAATAGTCCTTACATTTCTTGTATGAGGGGACTTTCATACTATATTTCTTAGAAGTGTGAAGGGGACCCATCCCTTGACTTTGGGTTCCAGTTCAAGGACCCTACAACAAACAGCTAAGGCCTGCTTCCTCAGATTCCTTCCTTGTTGGGGTTGGTCTTGTTTTGGGCAGGGGGCTGGACTTGATGACCTCCTGATCTCTCTTCCAGCCCGAGGATTCTATGATTTTATGATTCTTGCTGCCTCCCTGGTAAAGCCCTGTGTGGACTGGAAATTTATATCCTCAGACGCAAGTATCTCTGGGTATGTCTACACTAGCCCCCTAGTTCGAACTAGGGAGGCTAATGTAGGCATTTGAAGTTGCAAATGAAGCCTGGGATTTAAATATCCCGGGATTTATTTGCATCTTCCCGTCTGGGCACCATTTTAAAATCCCCCTAGTCTGAACTAACTGCCCGCGGATACACGCGGCAGTCAAACGTTAACTCGAACTAAGTCCTTCATTCGAGTTAACTGTTACACCTCATTCCACGAGGGGGGGCTAGTGTAGACATACCCTCTGGATATAACGTGGATGTCCTCTGAGCTGCAGACTCTATTAGGAACTGCAGTAGTGAAAGTAGCACTGTGTCAGGCCACCACTCACAGGAGTCAGTACCTAGTCTGTATAGGTCCCCTGGCATTGCTGTATTGCCCCCAACCCTGCCCCCTGTGGCAGGCACCAGGTTCTCAGGCACCTGTCCCTGGTCATGCTAATGTGTGCAAGAGTTACACCTCCTTTTTCATGGCTCCCTTTAGGTCTCCGATGTCTGGATCAGAAAGAAGCTGAACTCCTCCTCCCTGCACTGTACAATTTGTTGCCAGATAGTCCCAGATATTATAAGTAGGGCCCTACCAAATTTATAGTCATGAAAAATGTGTCATGGATCACAGAAACTTGTCTCTCCCCATGAAATGTGGCGTTTTGTGTGCTTTTTCCCCATACTATTCAGATTTCTCAGGGGAGGTAGCCTTTCTGAAATTGTGGGGGTCCTCACCCAAAAGGGAGTTTTAGGGTGTCACATGGCTGTTTTTCTGCAGAATTTTCACTCTTACTTCTGTGCTGCCTTCAGAAAGTGGTGGCTGATGGTCAAGCAATGCTCCGCCAGCAACATTGCAGAAGTAATGGTGGCACTACCATATCATAGCATCCTTACTTCTGTGCTGCTGCTACTGGCTCTGTATTCAGAGCTGGGATCCTGGCTAGCAGCTGCCCAGCTTTAAAGGCAGCACCACCATCAGTGGCAGTGGAGAAGTATGGATAGCAGTTCTGCATCCCCCTACAACAACCCTAATTCCCCCCCCCCCCCCCACCACCACCAGCACTACCACTAACTCCTTTTTGGATTAAGCTACTATAATTACAACACCATGAAACTTTATATTTAAAATGCTGAAATCATGACATTCATTTTTTAAAAATCCTATAACCATGAAACTGACCAAAATGGATTGTGAATTTGGTAGGATCCTAATTATAAGAGAGTAAAATGATATGCCAGTTAAACAACATCCATGGCCTCCTGCCTTTTTTCTGGTATGGTCAGAAAATAATTGTTCTCTAACTCCAGTGAATTCTTTCCCTGTTGAGATTTAAGTTCTACTATAGGAGGATATTTTTTATTAATTATTTAAATAATTAATAAAATGGTCTGCAAATATTTATAATTATGTTGAAATTTTGGCAACATATAACTGAGTGTCCTAAGGAAGAAAACATAACTCTAAAATGAGCAGGTGTGAGATGAGGTGTAATAAATATACATTTAATACTAAAATTATATATGGGTATTAATCTTAATAGCATTAAAGAAGTCTGCAGCAGCCCAGTAAGACTGCTAAATACTAATACTATATGGAGGCAATAGGGAATTTACAGCATCTATGTTTTAGAAACAGAAAATTTGTGACCTAATGATTTCCACAGGCACTACTCCAATTTATGAAGCTTGGTTTATTCAGTCAGGCAACTGAAACCATAATGAGTGGCCTAACACAGGTAACAAATCACAACAACCAACTACCAAATTTGGAATACTCACTACCAATAACTCACAAAAATCCACAACTGTAAAAATTATTCAGCTCAGAACTACACATAACAAAAACATTGATAAAAATCATGATTGAGTCACAATTAATGAATGTAAGAGGGCCAAATCTGCCAGACTGCTCACAAGGTATAATCTGACCAACTTTTCTAGAAACAGTATTACATCTGAGGAAGCAAGTATTGTTCCCTTCCTAACATTTACTGAATGCACAGTATAAAAACTTTAGTATGTTCATTCACCATCTAATTCAAGGTTCTGCAGGCTATCATCAAAAACAAAACCAACCAACCAAACAAACAAAAAAACCAACCAATCAAACACATAATAGTGTCCAGCTTTCTGCCATTATCTGTAGGGAAATCTGTCAGGTGGACACTCTATACTCTAATACAAAACTATTATTGGTTCCTATCAGGATCTTAGCAACTCAGTGAGTTCCACACTGCTGTGCCTGCAAGAAACTGTACATTCAACTGATAGGATCCATCCATCTAGTATTCTGCACAGCATCTGAGGCTAAGATATGAAGCATTATAATAGAAAAGATTAAAATATCAGTTCTCACAAATGTTCCATATTAAAAAGACTCTAATATCTTGTGATTATACACTATAGCAAGGTGCAGGGCTGCATTAGATCAGTAATTTAACAAAACACTAAAATTCAATGACAGAGCAGTTACTTTCTGACCATTACTCTTAATTATGTCTCTAACTATCAATTTAAATGACAGCTACTAATGTATCATTTAAAACTAACAGCTGAGCCAGTTTTTCTCAATTATTCTAGAGATTAATATTTCCTATGGGCACTACCAATAAGGGAACAAAACCTTATTCTCAATACCTTAGGGCTGTGTCTACACTGGCAAGATTTTGCACAAAAGCGGTTGCTTTTGCGCAAAAACTTGCTGCCTGTCTACACTGGCCGCGAGTTCTTGCGCAAGAACACTGACATTCTAATGTGTGAAATCAGTGCTTCTTGCGCAAGAACTATGATGCTCCCACTCAGGAATAAGCCTTCTTTCGCAAGTGTTCTTGCGCAAGAGGCCAGTGTAGACAGGCAGCCAAGACATTTTGCGCAAAAGCAGTTTAAACAGAAAAAAGCCCTAGGGGCTGCTTGGATGCTCCGTACCTGCAGGCAGCTCCCGGACTTCCTGGTAACCCGAGCCCCCTTAAAGGCAGACGCAGCCTGCAGAGGCCACGAGGCAGAAGCCCCCTTCTGCCGCCTCTTCCCAGAGCTCTGCCACACGGCTCTGCTGCCTTCTCCAACAGCCACCAGCCCACCAGCCCAGGATGGCCGCTCCAGGGGGGGAACAGCCACCCGCACCCCCAGCACAGGAGGCCTCAAGGGGCAGAAAGCGAAGAGCCCCGTCCTGGTCCCCAGGGGAGCTCGAGGCCCTCCTGGACCTGTGGGAGGAGGAGGAGGCCTTCCACAACACCCGGGGCACCCGTCGCCGCAACGCGGAGATCTTCCACTGCATGGCCCAGGCGCTCTCACACCAGGGACATCCAGCCCAGACCCTCGAGCAGGTCCAGGCTAAGGTGAAAGAGCTGCGCCTGGGCTATGTCCGGGCCAGCGAGGGCCAGGGGGCAGGAGCCGACAGCTGCCCCCACTACCAGCAGCTCCACCGGATCCTGGGCCAGGCAGCAGCGCACGGCCCGTCTGTCCCTGTGGACACGAGCAGGCGCCCCCCCGTCACCAGGCCCAGCGAGGCGGGAGAGGAAGACGAGCCAGCCAGTGGGTCGGAGGACGAGGGCAGCACTGTCACCCTGCAAATGGAGGTCCTCTCCGGCAGCCCCGTGCGTCCTCGGAGGCCGGGGAAGGGTCCAGTGGTGAGTGTTGCACTTTGTCCTCACAAGGGCAGGGGGGAGCCAGGCGCCCGGGGGGGTGGGAGAGGGAGGGAGTGTCACTTAGGCAGTGTGAGCTGCACTCTGTGTAGCATTAGCAGTATGCAGCACGTGCAGCCATGTGCAGCTTGGTGACCAAGTGGCACGTGGCTGTGGCAGGCAGCTCCAGGGCACACCTGGGACCATGCTGCTCACTCACGTCCGGAGCAGGGGGGAAGGCTGGATGCCGGCTGGAACCAGCCAGGGCCCCAGGGGCTCAGGCCAGAGACCACAGCTCTGCAAGGGTGCAGCACACAGAACAGCACACTGTTCCATGCCTCGCTGTGAGGCACAGCCAGCTGCTGCTGGGAAAACCGCAGCCTCACAGCCCTGTGACCATGGCCCCCACTGAGTCCCTTGCCTGCTCCTGGTGCCTTGGCTGGCCGCCCGAGGGAAGTCCCCACTGCAGCCACACACGTCCCTGGGCTACCGTATTGTGAGGGCTAGCGGGAGGGGATGGGGGGAAGCGCTCGGGCTGGCCCTAGGGCCACCTGAGTTTCGCTGCAAGGATGGTACACTCCCCAGTCACCGCTGGTTCCATCCAGGAAACAGCCACTTGATGGGGGATCTGAGAGCCCAGACCACATCTGCCATATGTGCTCTCAGGGCACTGTGTGGGGATTCATCTTGCTTCCCGTCAAACACCATTGATTAGCCCAAAGCCTCACAGCCTCCCCCGGCAGGGAGTTCCACAGGTTTACCCAAGATACGCGCCCTCCCACCCCCCAAGGGGCCAGGACACAGACCGGTGGTTAGAATACATGGAGGAGCACCCTTCTCGGGGGGCAGTGCTGTATGCAAACATACAACACGGGGGGGGGGGGGAACGAGTGGGCCCAAGCCACAGTACCATGGTGTCACCTGGCCTCAGGGGCAGAGGGCATGGGGTGCGGGGACGGTGGCCAGGCTGCCTGACTGACCCATCCTTTTCTCTGTTCCCTGCAGTGGGACCGAGCAGGACCGGGGGACCCTCCAGCCCTGTGGCAGTGGCAGCACCCCCAACCACCCAGGCCCCAAGCCGGTGGGTCCAGCAGCGGGACCACCTGCTTCGGCGGCATGTGCAAGCCATTGAGCGAATAGAGGCAGCCATCACCTGGCGGGTGGAGGCAGACATTGAGTGGCGCCAGCAGGCCTGGGGCCACTTCCAGGCCCACTGTGACCGAGTGGCAGATGCAATCACTGCCCTCACGGCTCACATTGGCCATGCCGTGCACTACGGCATGGCAGTGCCCCATCCACCCGCCATCCCTCCCTTCCAAATGCCTGTCCCCCCCCCTCCTGCTGCTGCCCCTCCTGTTCCTGCCATCCCCCCCCCGCTGCTGCCCCTCCTGCTCCCGCAATGTCCCCTCCTGATGCTGCCCCTCCTGCCCACCTCCCCGTGCTGCCTGCCCCAACGCAGCCTGACCCCCATGTCCAGGTCCGCCCCTGCAGAGGCAGTTGCAGAGGTCACCCCTCCCAGCAGTAGCTCCCCCCTCCCAGTTCAGAGCCTCCTCTCCCCTCCCACCCTACATCATCTCATCCATTGTAAATAAAAAGTTCGAAACGTTGTGTTCCAAAAAAAACTGTGTTGGTTGTTTATTGGGAGGTAAGGGGAGGGGAGGAGGGAAGGGCTGGGGATGGGAGGGAGATGTCAAGGGAGATAGAGGCGACCCTACTATGGGGCCTGGGAGAACATCTCTGTCAGCGCCTCCTGGATGCGCACCCCATTGTGGTGCGCCTGGCGGATGGCAGCTGTGCGGGGCTGTTTGAAGGCCTGGCCCTCGCTTGTCATCCATGCCGGGAGGAAGGCTTCCTCCTTCCGCTCCACGAGATTGTGGAGCATGCAGCACGCGGCCACTACCTCTGGGAAATTCCGCTCACCCATCTCCAGACGGGTGAGCAAACAGCGGAACCGGGCTTTCAGACGCCCGAAGGCGCACTCCACTTGGTTGTGGGCTCGGTTGAGGCAATCGTTGAACCAGGCCCAGTTGTGGTCCGGCCTCCCCGTGTAGGGCTGCATTAGCCAGGGCAGCAGGGGATAGGCCGCATCCCCCGCAATACATGTGGGCATTGGAACGTCCCCGAAGTAAATCCCCGCTGGGGGAAGAAAGTGCCCACCTCCAGCCTCTCAAACAGGCTGGAGTTTCTTAGAATGCAGGCGTCATGTGCCCTGCCAGACCAGCCCGCATAAATGTCCAGGAAGTGGCCACGGTGGTCCATGAGGGCCTGGAGTACGATGGAGAAGTACCCCTTTCTGTTTCTGTTTATGAAATGGGACGCTCGATGCTCTGGGGCACAGACAGGGATGTGGGTTGCATCCAGGGCTCCCCCGCAGTTGGGGAACCCGAGGGCAGTGAAGCCGGCCACCGTAGCCTCTACGTCACGCAGGCGGATGACTCTCTGGAGCAGGATGTCATTGATGGCACGGATGACCTGCAGAAGGGTGCAGAGAAACACAGGGGAACACATCACATAAGGCAGGGTGAGTGTGTGCTCCCTTGGGGGGCCCCCCTCCTGTGATGCCCTCTCTCCTCACACACACACACATGCACCAGGGCCCCCTCGCCTCATGCCCCCCCCCACCAGCAGGCCTGTGCAACGGCGGGACGGCCAAACCCCTGGGTGACCCAGCCTGGAGTCTTGCCTGCCCCTGGGCTTGGAGTGCAGCACCCTCCCCCCCCCACTCCACCTGGGACTTACCTGCATGACGACGGCACCGACGGTCAATCTGCCCACCCCGAACTGGTGTGCCACCGATCGGTAGCTGTCCGGGGTGGCCAGCTTCCATAGTGCGATGTTGACCCTCTTGTTGACTGGGATGGGTGCCCGCAGCCAGGTGGTGCTTCTCTGGAGCGCAGGGGTGAGCCAGGCGCATAGCTCCAGGAATGTCCGCTTTCACATGCGAAAGTTCCAGAGCCATTGCTGGTCATCCCATTGCCCCAGGACCAGCTGGTCCCACCAGTCAGTACTGGTGTCCAGTCTCCACGAGGACCTCTCCACGGTGGGGTGGGGATGGCACAGGGATGCCATGGCCTCCCTGGTGAGGAAGTCCAGAGCGACCTGTGCCTCGAGGTCCTGGAGGAGGAGTGCAGCAGCATGGAGCAGCAGCTGCAGCCACTCCAAAATGCTCAGAAGGGGCCAGAGCAGGGACAAGGCCACCCCTGGCTCCATGGCACAACAAACAAGCTGAGAGCAAAAAATCAGCCAAAGGCACTAAAGGCAGAAGGCAGTGGTGTCCAATAAGGCAGAGGACAACCACAAATAGAACTGCTACAGCTGTTAGTCCCTGCAAGAGGTCCTAAAGCACGCAGCAGGAGAGAAACGGCTGTCCGGGGAGATCCCTTTAAGCACGTGTCTCAAAGGAGCTCCAGCCCCCGCCCCTGGAAAGGGCTGTTGCCCTTTTGCCCTCTTCAAAATGGTTCCGGGCTTCTGCTTTTGCGCAAAAGCATCCCGCCAATGTAGATGAGCCCGGACCAATATAGACGCTCTCTTGCGCAAATACTCTAACGCAAAAACTCTTGCGTTAAAAGTATTTGCGCAAAATCTTGCCAATGTAGACATAGCCTAGTAGTAGAGTTGAAAGAATAATCAGACCAAACAATTATGAAGACAAAAGCTTGGTGTATCTTTATTATGTCAATAAAACATTCAATGCCTCTAGTCTTTGTCTTTCAGTATTTTAACATTTAAGCCAATTACTAGAAAAATAATTGCAACTAAGATATTAACACACAGGTGTCCCACACTAGAACTGATCTTCTCCTTGAAATAAATCACAAGAGATACAGGCTCACTTACATACTGTCTCAGTATTGCTTAACATCTTCATTAATGACCTGGATGTAGGGATAGCAAGCAGATTGATCAAATATGCAATTGAACCAAAGCTGGAGGAGCTGGAATTGAAAACACTTGGAAGACACAGCTAAAATTCAAAGGGATCTTTATAAATTGGAGAACTGGGCTATAGATGACAAACTGAAATTCAACAAAGAAAAATTTAAGATGCTATGCTTACAGAAGGAACAAATATATAAATGCAGAATAGGGGATAACTGGCTTGGCAGCAGCATTGCTGAGAAGGATCTGGGAGTTGTGGTGTAATGCAACCTTCATATGAGCCAGCAATGCAATGTGGTTGCAAAAACATGTAGGCTGTGTCTAGACTGGCGTGATCTTGCGCCAGAGCTATGCAAATGAGGCTCAGCGTGGAATATCGCCGAGCCTCATTTGCATAAGTAATGAGCCGCCATTTTTGTGGAAGAGGCTCTTGCGCAAGATGGAGCTGTCTACACTGCCCCATCTTGCGCAAGAAAAACCCTCTTGTGCAAAGCCGTTATGCTCCTGATGCCAGGTGCAGGCATGGGTTGGGGATGCTGGGATTGCCGCACAGCTTCAGGCCTCTCAGCAACCTGTGGGAACCCCAACTGTGGCCTGACACTTGTCTGTGCTGCTTGACCATGGGTTGTGTGTGAGGGAGGGCAGGATGGTGGCCTGCACACCTTCTGGGCTCCAGGGAGGCCGTGGCTGCTGGCTAGGCCACACCAATCCTTACTGAGACCCACATGAACATCTCCTGACCCTAGGACAGGCACTGACTGCTGAGAAGGAGGGCATGCCCTCTCAGGGAAAGTGTGAGCATGCATGACTGACGACTTTTCCCTCTTGTCCTCCACAGCCGGACTAGCTGACCAGCAGGGGAGCGCCACACCTGCCCCACCACCCAGATGGCTGCAGGGAACCCGTCGGCACTGGCGCACATATTTGGACCTGGTGCGCCAGCACATCTAGGTCCTGCAAGGGATGCAGGATGCAATGAACCAAAGGATGTAGGCAGAGGCAGAGTGGCACAGGCGCTTGCTGGACGAGTTAGTCCAGCAACGCACTGATATTTGCACTGCTATCTGGGAGGCCATGGCCTTCCCTGGTCCTGTGCCTGGCCCTGCTCCTCCTGCTCAGCCTTCCTCCCACCCTCATCCCCTGCCGCCCCCCCCCAGCTCCTACCCCTCCCCCCTCAGCCCCTGCCATCCCAGACCCAGGTACAGCCCCACATCCTGCCCAGCCTCCTACTGTCCCAACCCGCATGAGTGGCCGTCTCTGAGAAACCTCCACAGCCAAAGTGCCAGGGGCTCTTCATCCAGTCAGCACCCTCAGCCCTGAGCCTCCGTTCCCCCCTTCCAGGTTGACATCCCCCTTCCCACCTGTGAGAGTCAGTAAGGGAAGCACTTTACTTTGTTAACAAACAATTTATTTTTCTGAACAAAAGAGTTTTATAGTTTTTGAAACAATCAACAGTGAAATAAACTGTAAACATTTTTTCAACAACACCTGTCTCTGTTCTCAGTGTGAATGCGTACAATGTGTGAATGTGGGGCCAGGAGGGGTTTTGGGGAGGAAGACACTGAGGGCATGGGACAATCCCACATTTGGAAGGCCCTCGGGAAACTCATCAGCCTCCTTGGGAGAATTACTCCCTCAGGGCTTCCCGAATGCACAACCCCAGCTGGTGGGCTTGCCGGATGGCAGCTGTCTGGGGCTGCTCAAAGTGCCTCCCCTCCACATCAGCCCATGTCCCCCACGCTGGGAGGAAGGCTTCCCCTTTCCTCTCCACTAGGTTGTGCAGCACACAGCATGCAGCAACCACATCGGGGCTGTTGTGTTCCCCCATGTCCAGACGAGTAAGCAGGCATCTAAATCTGCACTTCAGATGGCCAAAGGCGCACTCCACCTGGAAGCGAGCCCGATTCAGGCGGGAGTTAAAGAGTTCCCTGCTCACATGCAGGTGTCCCGTGAATGGTTTCATGAGCTAGGGCATAAGGAGGTACGCTGAGTCGGCCACAATGCATGTAGGCATCCCCGACTGCATAGTTTAGCTGCGGGAAGAATGCCCCAGCCTGCAGCTTGTGGTACAGGTATGAGTTCCAGAATATGCGGGCATAGTGTGCCCAGCGTGACCACCCGACACAAATGTCTGCGAATTGTCCCTGGTGGTTGACCAGGGCCTGCAGCGCCATCGAAAAGTAGTCCTTTCTGCTAATATACTGTGTTGCTCGATTGGATGGTGCGCGGATCAGGATATGAGTCCTGTCAAGTGCTCCGTCGCAGTTCAGAAAACCCAGCCTCACAAATCCAGCCAAGATGGTATCCAGGTCTCTGAGGCGGACAATCCTGTGAAGCAGCTCTGAGTTGATGGCCGTCACCACCTGCAGAAAGGGACAAATACAAACACACATAACAGGACATTAGAGGAGATGCGTGAGCTCATGAGAGGTGCACCCCCTCCCCTCCCAGACCCCAAGAGCCTCTCCTCAGGCAACCCCACTGTGCCCTCCGCATCACCACAGGGTGAGGCCAAGCAGACTTCTACCATTCCCACCCCATCCCCTATTCCCTGTGCCCGGTCCTGACCGTCCCCCTTATCCGCCCGCCCCCGCCCCCATGGACTGTCCCCCAAGAGTGGCTTACCTCCATCAAGACGGCCCCGACAGTAGATCTCCCCACACCAAACTGATGTCCCACACAGCGGTAGCTGTCGGGGGTGGCCAGCTTCCACAGAGCAATAGTGACGCGCTTCTCCAGGGGGATGACGGGCTGCAAGTGGGTATACTGGCATTGCAGGGCAGGGGCGAGCCAGGCACAGAGCTCCTGGAAGGTGGACCTGGAAGTTTCAGAGCCACTGGTCGTCGTCCCACTGCTCCATAACAAGCCGGTCCCACCAGTCTGAACTGGTGTCCAGCCTCCAAACTCGCCTCTCCAGGAATAAGTTCGGTGGCAAGTGCAGTGGGGTTGCAGCCCAAATGAGGATCTCAAAGCTGGGCTCTGAATCCAGCTCTGCCACAACCATCATGATGATCTTATGAAGATGCAGCAGAACTTCCATCATCACAGTGTGGGGCCATCACCTGCCCAGGGGCAGCTCAGGCTCCATGGCCAAAAACACAGTGAAAAGCACAAAAACAAACCTGAAAACAATCTGCTGTGGTGTCCGAGGAAGCAGGGCAACCAGAGCAAGAACTGCAGCAGTTTTGCTTTCCCTCTAGGAGGTAGGCAAGCCAGAAGCAGGAGCAGAGCAACGGCTGTCCAGGGGGATCCCTTTAAGCATGCGTCTCTGCAAAGGGCAGGCAGCAGCACCTGGAAATAAAGGCTGCCCCCTTGCCCTGCCAGAGGCACTTCCGGGTGCCTTCCTTTTTCAACAGAGCATCCAGCAGTCTGGACGCTCTTTTTCGAAAAAGCAGATCTATTTTTTGATCCTCATAATGTAATCTAGATGCTCTTTTTCAACAGAGGCTCTGTCAACAGTAGCCTCTGTCAAAAAAGGCACGCAGTCTAGACGTACCCTGGATTTTTCAAATATGAAATTGATGATTTTACAGACATATGCATTACAAAAAGCACATTTCTGTTGAAATTATGTTTTGACAACAATTTTCTGACCAACCCTATTATTTCACTATTTTCAATTGTTCAAAGTGTTCTTGGAACATCATAGAAACAAAAGATGTGTCTTTGCGCTATGGCCATTATAATGAATAGAAGGGGTAATACCCATTTCTGGACATTCCAGACATTCAGTTAACTAAAGTATTTTCACAGTGATTAACTCTTGAAAGCTAAATCTAATTTTCTTGCCTGTAAGGGTTAAATCCATAAAGAATAGGTGCTAGAGAGTCTCCAGGAACAGCTCAACACCCTAATTTTTTATGTATAGTTGGGATTATGTTTTTCAAAAATGTATTACTTTGAATTTATCAATATTAAAATTAACCTGTCATTTTGTTACCCAGTCACCTAGTTTTGTGAGAATTCTGGGGAAGCAGAAAGTAGATTGGCATGATACCAGGAGAGGGAATGGAAACAGTGTCAGCTTTTGAATTGGATGCAGTGACCTTCCTTTTCTTATCTTTGTGTGAGCAGAGGAGAGCCTAGGAGACATGAGTTAAGCCAGAAAACACGCATGGAGGTTTCAGCAACATCCATGCCTAGGGAAAGTCTAAATCTTGAAAATACAGATGTGTGAGTAGAACAGGGAATGTTTCATCAGACACGATCAAGCTATTTTCTTTATTTTGGGTTTGTTTAACTTCTCTATGCTGAGAACATGTATCTACCCCTTTGTGATGGGTTGCACTCTCTCCGCACTGAACAGGAGGGGGTTAACTCCATCTTGGATGCGGAGGAGACCACATCCCCTTTAACTACTGGGCATGCTCAGGCTGCACTGCTATAAAAGAGAGCAGCTTGGCTCAGTTGGGGCTGGCAGCCAGAGGGAGAGGACACACCTGGCCAGCTTCCTGCAAGCCCCACCAACAGCCCAAATGCTAAGTCGCTACCATGCAGGATGGAGACCCGACGCATCTAGAGACCATGAGGGTTCAGAAGCAGGGGGAATTAACCAGATCCCAGAGGAAGGAGCGGAGACAGAGATCCACCAGTGCAGAGAGTCATTGGAAGCAAGAAGCAGCCCAGGGATGGCAAAGGCCACAGAGTGAATGAGATGCTGTCGGAGAGTCAGTGTGTTGAGGCAGGAATTTTCCCACTGACTCAGTGGCTAGAGTGAGCCACTAACAAGGCCCTGGGCTGGGGTCCAGTGGAGTCGGAGGGCCTGGATCCGACTTTCCTCCAATGTATTATCTCTTAAAACAGACTTGGACCACTGGGTCATATTAGCACTATGGACTAATGCTGCCTTGCTAATAGGGGTGGGTTATATACTTTGGCCATTGGGTCATACTGAGACTACTGAACTGTGCCGCCCTGCTAATTGAGGCAATTTACAGACTTTGACCATTGGGTCAAGTTGGGAATACTGAACTGGGCTGCTCTGTCAGTAAGGGTTAGATGTAGATTGGGACCCACGGGCTAGAGGACTAGAGTAATCAGACTTGGGCATGCAAGATTGGAGGCACCAGCTGGGGGAAAAAAAGGGGTGAATGCAGGCATGACAGGGGTGAAGTGTACACCCACACCCCACCTTGGACAAGGGCCTTACCTCAGTTGTGTGACACCCTTATACTGTAACTTCTAAACTGAATGCCAGGGAAGCAATTCTCTGTATTTTAATCCTTTTTTTTTCTTAGTTGCTCTGTAACACCTAGCAATCAAGTAATGTTTCACCAAGTGTGTTTTCTTTTTTTTGTTAATAAAGATCACCCTTTTTAAAAGTATGTTCTGATTCCAGTGTCCTACAAGGCAGGAAGTTCTGTGTGCACGTGCCTACAAGAGCAAGCCAACTATTAAGAGTAATTACAGTTTTTCAGGTCCTCTCCAAAGGGAGGGTTAAAGAGCTTGAGGGTACCCCACAAGAAGGAATTCCTAAATGTGCCTTCCTGGGTTCTTATGTGGGTTTTTTGCATTTAGATCGTGGCAGAAATACCATCCAAGATCAGGTAATCTGTGACCTTAAGGAGTTTTTAAACACAAGCCTTTAGTGGCAAGGTAATTTAATGTCTCTTGCAGGCTCCCCACCTTCTGCACACAGAGTGCCAGAGTTGGGAATAGCCTTGAAAACTCTATTTTTGCTTTTTTTCTCTAATATGTCTCTCAATTAAGACAGGTTGCTGGACCATACATGAAAGAGGTACAGAAGCTTGCCCCAAAACTCATGCAAGGACTGATTTGATTAAAAAAAATCTTGTGAAAATATCCACTTATTTATGTTTCCTGAGAACAAAATATCGTATTTCTATGAGCTAAATATCTAAAGTTACTATATTTTCAATCATAATTCCCATTTAGATCAGATGACCAGGAGCTGGTCAAATGTACATTCCTAACAGTGGTCTTTGTTGCATTCCTAAACTGACCAAGAAATGAATGAATATGAAACACTTCTTCCACAGTAACTCCATTTAACTTATTGCATTTCTAACTGGCTCCTGTTTCCCTGAATGTTTAATCCAAATAATAGGATTCTGTCAACAAAAAAATAGGGGAAAAATGAAAGCTGCCCTTAAACTACAAATGTAACATTTTACATTAAAACTTAATTTTTCACTCGAGTAGGTTAGGTAGAGAAACATTGTTTCCTCTGGGAATGGATGGTTTCCTAGGCAAAGCTCCTACAACTGAATCAGTTTTGGGAACAAAGCTCCAACACTTCACTTTTCTCCTTTTGTATATGGTTTCCCATACTTGTTTTTCCAGACTAGGAAGAACTACTAAAGTGTGGTTTGTTCTTAGTATGTCACAAAAAATTTAATAAAAAAATTTTATTAACTTTTCTAGATTTTAAGGTGTCAGAAGTAAAACCTGAACACCCAATTTATTAGAGAGTTATGCTATCAGAAGGGAATGATTTTAGGGATGACTCTTCAAATGAGGAAAATAAACACTTTCCCCTTTCATTCTAGGAGAAAAAAATAGAATTTGTGTGTTTTTGTGTTCTTTGCTTGTACCTAATTGGGCTGGAATTAGACAAATGCTTGCTGTGTTCATGTACATCAGAGGGCATAAGCAATGAATCTAGTATGGAAGGGTATGTCTACACTACAGCACTAATTCGAACTAACTTAATTTGAATTAGTTAATTCGAACTAAGCTAATTTGAATTAGTGCATCTAGACCTAAAAACTAATTCGAATTAGCGTTTTGCTCATTCGAACTAGCATGTCCACATTGAGTGGACCCTGAACCGACGTTAAGGCTGGCCGGAACCAGGACTTAGAGTGTGGAGCTGCTGCCTCAGGCTAACTGAGGGCTGTGCTTAAAGGGACCCGACCCCCCACCCCGGACAGACAGTTCTCAGGGTTCCCCGCTTGCTTGTCTACCTCGATGAGGGACAGCAAAGCATTTGTGTCTCCGAGTGCTCTGCTTGCTCTCACTCGGGGCACCACAGCACTCTGCAACATGGAACCAGACCTGCCCCCGGGGACTCTGCTGCGTCTTGTGGACATGTTGCCGGCAGCCTGGCTGCACTCTCTGCAGGCTGCCATCCGGGAGGACCATCGAGGGGATGTCAGGATCCAGGGGGCCCTATGGAAGAGCTTCCACCCTGAGGAGCGCTAACAGTCTCCCTGGTCTGCCCCACCGGGGGCTTGTGCCCCATTCCTCCCTCTCCTCCTTCCACTTCCCTAGCCCCCCCTTCCTGATGTCAAATAAAAGACACGTATTTTCAAAAATAACAATTCTCTTTATTCAACACAACTGGGGAGGGGGAATGAAACTGTGGGGAGATGGGGGAAAGGAGGCGGGAGAGGGCAGGAGAGAGGGTGGGAGAGGGGAGGGGGAAACCTGGGAGGAGGGAGCTGGAAGGGGGAAGCAAGGGGAAGGAGGGGGAGGGGAAACTCAGGGATCAGGGGTGGGGGGTCTCGCCGGGCCAACCGCCTCCCAGCATGGTGAGGGAGGGGGCCTCGGCGTCCCCGGGGGGATGGGGTGGAGGGTGTGGAGGTTGAGGTGGGGGGTGTGGACTTTGAGGAGGAGGGTGTGGGGGTTGAGGAGGAAGAGGTGGGAGTGAGGCAGGAGTGGGAGGAGGGAGAGGGGCAGCAGGCGCAGGATGGGCACAGGGCACCATGCTCTGCAGCAGGGCCTGCAGGGTAGCGTTTCTGGCTCGCTCCTCAGCCAACTGCTCCTGGCGGAGCTACAGGTCTGCCCGCATCCAGGCCTCCACGGTGCAGTTCAGGGCTTGCAGGGACCCCATGTGCTGGTCCCAGTAATCCTGCTCCGTGGTGGTGGTCCGGAGCAGGCCGCGGGTGCGGGACCATGTCCCGGGCGGGGTGGTGCGCCCTGCACGAGCAGCTGGTGCAGCTGTAGAGAAGGAAAAGAAGTGGTCAGTTCTCCCTGGGGACACAGTGGATGATGCCCAGCCCCTCCCGCCCTGCAAGGTGAGGGCGACCATGCCCTGCACCGTCAGAGCCATTGTGTTTGTACAGAGGCCATGGTCAGGATGTCTGGCTCTCCCCGGGACTGGGAGCTGCCCCAAGACCGCACCCATGTCCCTGTACTGTGTAGTGTGGCCGGGGGGGGGGGGAGATGTCCCCTGCCTCTGTGTAGAGGGGGCGTGTGCAGGGAGAGCATCCTGCTGGGTCCTGCCCTGGGGTCGGGAGCGTGTCAGGTCTCTTCACACACGCATGTGCTTATTGGGCCATGGCCCCTGGGTGTCACGCAGCTGGAGCCACCTGCCCAAGGGTGTCATGGCATGTGCTCACACGTGCACAGGTGGCTGAATGATCCGTGGGAGGCATGGCCCACGCGCGTGGTCCCTGGTCTCCCTCCCTGCCTCCCTCCCCCCGGGCAGGGGACAGTGATGGCACTTACCCGGTATGGCCTCCCCGGACGACCCTGTCGACTCCAGTGCCGGAACAGCTGGCAGAGGCCCCTCCGGTGTGCCCGGGTCAGGGCCCTCTGGTCCTGGCTCGCTGCCTCCCCCCAGGCTGGTGTGGACCGCCCCGCCCCCCAAGAGTTGGTCAAGGGCGGGGAAGTAGGGAAAGGTGGCAGCCCCTGCTGCGGCGCCACCCCTGGTGGCCCTGGCGTACGCCTGCTGCAGCTGTTTAACTTTCAGGCGCACTTGCTTCTGGGTGCCCCTGTGTCCCTTTCGGGCCATGACGGCTGCGTTCCTCCTCCTAGTGCGGAGATCATGGAGGTTGCGGGCCTGCCCCCAAACCTCAATGAGGTCCATGACCTCCGCACTACTCCAGGAGGGCGTGTGCCGTCTACGGCCCCTGGCTTGCCCCTGGGTGCTGGGGGACTGGGCGGAGGATGGCTGGCTGCCACTGGCTCCCTGGCTCATACTGGGGCCACTGGGTTAGGGGCAGAGACTGCTGGCAGGGCTGTCTCTGGCAAGTGCCGTCTGGCCAGAGTCTACCCCTTTAAGGGCCCCGGGGCTGGGGGAGAGGAGAGTTTTCCTGGTTTGGCCCAGAGTGGCCACCAGGGGGAACCTGGGAAGGGCTAGCCTCCAACTAGTTTGAATTAAGTGGCTACACAGCCCTTAATTCGAACTACTTAATTCGAACTAGGCGTTAGTCCTTGTAGAATGAGGTTTACCTAGTTCGAATTAAGCGCTCCGCTAGTTCGAATTAAGTTCGAACTAGCGGTTTGCATGTATAGACGCTATGAAAGTTAATTCGAACAATCGTCTGTAAGTTCGAATTAACTTTGTAGCGTAGACATACCCTTAGAAAGGAAGGGCTCTTGGGCATTACTTTGGGCTAGTCTCTACCTAAAACTTAGGTTGACCTAGTTACATCACTCAAGGGTGTGAAAACTTCACACCGAGGATGCATCTACACTGCACCCTTACCTTAAAATAAGCTATGCAATTTGCGCTATGCAAATTGCGTAGCTTATTTTGAGGTAATTTCAAAATAAAGCACTATTCCAAAACATCCCTTAACCCTCGTGGAATGAGGTTTACAGAGACATCAGAATAGTGAGCCTGTTATATTTTGAAATAACAGGCGCACTCAAAAGACCCGAAATAACTATTTCAGGATACTTCTGGTTTCCCAAAATAGCACCACAGTGTAGACATAGACTGGGAGTCATAATTCAGCCAAACTAAACCCCAGAGTTGACTCTGCTATGTCAATGGAAGAATTTTTCCATCAAACTAGATACCACTCTTGGAGGGGTGGATTAGCTACAAGAATGGAAAAACTCCTTCCATTGCTGCAGCAAGTGTCTACACTATGATGCTGCAGTGGCACAGTTGCAGCAACACAGCTGTGCCTCTGGATTGCAGACACAGCCTTTGAGTACAAGCATCAGCCACAACTTCTTAAAACAAAGTTTTAAGTCCCATGAGTAGCCCTATGGACGCGTAGGGACTGAATCTAAAAATGGAGCCACCCTTTCCTAGAGTTTCCTACATTTTCCGATTTGAGCCTTGCTTCAACCCAGCTACATTTCACTTGCTCTTTCCATCACAAAGTAGACAATCTGCTGAAACATCTTACGTCTGTGAGTAATCATCTTTGTCTGTTCTGCCAATCAGTACAAAACCCACTGTTGATTAAAAAGAATACCAAAGAGCAAGTTAAGCACTTCTTTCTGTTTTTCTTTATTTCAAGTTTTCCATGACATTATCCTTATGAGTGAAAACTCACACAGGACAGAGAGGTCATCTAGATTTTGTCTAAGAAGAATGCAATCTAGAGTGTTAGGTGTGAAGGACAAACTGAGCTTTTGACTGGCAGGAATCTACAGCTTTTGTAATTGGTCCATTTACCAATTGTCACTCACCTAGCAGGATGAAAATTCTATTAGTGTGGATTACTGTAGCTACATAAGCATAGACAGCTAAAGTAACTTCTAGATTAGAAAGGGGTTATCATGGATTTGTGGGTTTTATTGCTAGAGTCTTAGAGGGAAAAATGGAATGTCAAATTCTGGCAGGTGCTAATGGTGGATCCCTGAAAACACAAGAGCACAGTGGAAAGTCAGTTATCCCTATCATGGCACATGAAAATAATGTAGGCTATATCTACACAGCAGCGTTATTTCATCATAATTGATGTTATTCTGAAATAACATAGTCCACATCTACACAGCAAGCAGTTATTTCCTCATAATGTCAAAATGATGTTGAGATTAAGACTTCTTACTCCTACTCCCGTAACCCCCATTTTATGAGGAGTAAAGGAAGTCGGAGAAAGACTGCTCTTTCTCTGGCTTCCTGCTATATAGACAGCGCTAAATGCCGAATTAAGCTATTTTGACTTTAGCTACACAATTGACGTGGCTCAAGTTGCGTAGCTTATTTTGGCTTTAGCCCTGCTGTGTAGATGTGCCCCTAGAGAGTTTACAAAAGTTTGGGGGTATGGACTAGAAGCAAGGAAGCATAGTCCACATCTTTATTTATTTACGCTCCCTGTTTTGGTAATAGTCTTTATGTAAATGACCCTGCACTGATTATCCTTACTTTTCATAATGGTCTGCTTGTATATATGCTGTTAGTGGGGCGAAGAGGTTGGGAGGAATCATTAATCATTTCAGCATCAAAGCACTCCTGTTAGCTTTTTCTCAGGATAACACTATTGATGCTTCTTTGGTTGTGACTGGTGTCTCCTTTTTCATCTTCTCTGCTGGTTTTTCTCACAAACTCAGTTCCAATTCAATTAGACTACTGTTTGATCCATCAGCCCTAAGGAAACCCTTGGGTCACACAATTCAGTTTCTACTCAAGCCTTGACATGTCTCTCCATTTTGGGTAGTACTCCTAGGCTGCGTCTAGACTGGCATGATTTTCCGCAAATGCTTTTAACGGAAAAGTTTTCCGTTAAAAGCATTTGCGGAAAAGAGCGTCTAGATTGGCACGGACGCTTTTCTGCAAAAGCACTTTTTGCGGAAAAGCATCCCTGGACAATCTAAACGCGCTTTTGTGCAAGAAAGCCCCGATCGCCATTTTAGCCATTGGGGCTTTTTTGCGCAAAACAATACCACGTTGTCTACACTTGCCCTCTTGCGCAAAAGCATTTGTGCAAGAGGGCTTTTGCCCGAACGGGAGCAGCACAGTATTTCCACAAGAACACTGACAATCTTACAAGAGATTGTCAGTGTTCTTGCGGAAATTCAAGTGGCCAGTGTAGACAGCTGGCAAGTTTTTCTGGAAAAGCGGCTGATTTTCCGGAAAAACTGGCCAGTCTAGACACAGCCCTATTGTTTCAACTACCTGGATACACAAAAGAACTTAATGACTTCTTTACATTTACCCTTAGGCTGTGTGACTAGCTAGGGATATGGTTTTCCATATTTATCTTCTATGTCAAATATAACAAGTAACTTTCCCCTATGAGTTTACTGTGTTTTTTGACTGATGAACTTCAGTCTCACTGTCCAACATTAAACCATCTATCATTATTATGAGTAAGGATTGCTGAATCTGCCATAGATGGGTAAGCATGCTCCTCCGTTTATTGGTTAATGGACCTAGAGTCCTCCATGAAATGTCACACATGCACATTATGTCTCTAAGTGCTATATTTTGCATTTGGCTCTCTGGTTTAACTGACAGATGCAGTATATAAAACCTAATGCAGACAGAGTCTTCTCAAGTGGCTACACATCAGAAAATACTCAAGGTATTTATTCCAGCAATAAATTATAGCCAATAAATTGGTTCCTGGCATTCATCCTTCAGATATCAGAAAAAAGAACATGTGTAGTTTGTAAACATGGAATGTTGAGTCAAGCAAAGGCAGGATCCTGTAACTTCAATATTCTGCAACAGATTGTGGATATTAACAGCATTATAGAAATATGTAATTCGTATTAGTTTGTTCCATTTTATTGGAGATAGGCCACACCTGGAATTATGGATCCATACCTACCCTTCCTATCTCCAGGACACATTCTATAACTCAGCTCTAGCTCTGCTTTTCATGCAGTTGCCACACTGAAGAGAGGTGAAATATAATCACAGAGATCGGTGATATTTGGATAATGGAAGATCAGCAATTCTGCTCATAAGGTCTGGTGTGCCCCTCAAACAAATAATTTCTTCAAAATTTTGGATATCGAGAGAGTGGATCTGAGGTCAGAATTAAGGTTTAAGACCAGCTGATAAAGTACGGTGTTATGCAACACATGGTCACAGATTTTGTCTACAAAATCAGTTGAACGATTATTTCACCAGAAAATAGGTTTTCTTCTAATTTTCCTCTCCCCCATTTGCTGTGTAAGCAGGGTGGCTGTGTCTATACTGGCGCGATCTTGCGCCAGAGTTATGCAAATGAGGCTCAGCGTGGAATATCGCCGAGCCTCATTTGCATAACTAATGAGCCGCCATTTTTGCGGAAGAGGCTCTTGCGCAAGACGGAGCTGTCTACACTGCCCCTTCTTGCGCAAGAGGGTTTTTCTTGTGCAAGATGGGGCAGTATAGACAGCTCCGTCTTGCGCAAGAGCCTCTTCTGCAAAAATGGTGGCTCATTAGTTATGCAAATGAGGCTCGGCGATATTCCACATTGAGCCTCATTTGCATAACTCTGGTGCAAGATCGCGCCAGTATAGACACAGCAGGTCAGGATAAGCTCTACCCTGACATCTGGTGGTGAATTGTGGCGAGTGGTGCAAAAAGACTTCAGGGGCTGATTTCGTTTGCATAGGCACACCCACCCTGCCTAGCATGTACTCACAGCAGCCCAAATGGTCACTTTGGCCACTGCAGGATCCCCAGTCTCTCTGTTATTGAGGCAGGGGGGATAAAGTGTTGTTACCCTGATTATGTGAATCAAGGACAGTGGACTAGTGGAACTGTTTTATGACAGAGGGATTCGCCATAAACTAAGTAGCACTCGCTAGACAAGGGGCATGGGTTCCAAACCCAGTCAAGCTGAGAGAGGCTGGGGACAGGTATTTGTACTTGCCTTCCCACCCCCAGTCTGAGGGCCTAGAACACACCAATTGTATCCCCTCCCCTCCCCACTGTGGAATATCAGAGTTAATTTGGATTCCATTAGGTGCCAAGCTGACTTCACTGTAGGCCAATGGTGCACTAGCACTGAGGCTCCTCTACTATAAGCTGAACTTGCTGAAGAGCTGAAATCACGGTGGCTATGTCTACACTGGTGTGATCTTGAGCAAAAACTCTTCCAGAAGAGAGAATCTACACTGGCGTATGCTTTTGTGCAAGAGCATCCATGCCAGTGTAGACGCTCTCTTGCGCAAGAAAGCTCTGATGGCCATTTTAACCATAGGGCTTTCTTGCACAAGAAATTCATGTTGCCTGTCTACATTGGCCTCTTGCGCAAGAACAGTTGTGCAAAAGGGCTTATTCCCGAGTGGGAGCGTCAGAGTTCTGGTGCAAGAAGCCCTGATTTCATACACTAGAACGTCAGTTTACTTACGCAAGAATATGCGGCCAGTGTAGACAGGCAGCAAGTTTTTGCGCAAGAGCGGCCGCTTTTGTGCAAGATTGCGCCAGTGTAGACACAGCGGCTGTGTCTACATTGGCAAGATTTTGCGCAATAGTGGCTGCTTTTGCGCAAAATCTTGCCGCCTGTCTACACTGGCCGCGAGTATTTGCGCAGGAACACTGACGTTGTAATGTACAAAATCAGTGCTTCTTGCGCAAATACTCTGATGCTCCCGCTCAGGGATAAGCCCTCTTGTGCAACTGTTCTTGCGCAAGAGGCCAGTGTAGACAGCAACATTAATTTCTTGAGCAAGAAAGCCCGATGGCTAAAATCGCCATCGGAGCTTTCTTGCGCAAGAGAGCGTCTACACTGGCACGGATGCTTTTGTGCAAAAGCAAATCTTTTGCGCAAAGGCACATGCCAGTGTAGACACTCTCTTGTGCAAATACTTTTAACAGAAAAACTTTTCCGTTAAATGTATTTGCGCAAAATCATGCCAGTCTAGAAGCAGCCAGCCTGTGTGCTGAGGGGAGCCTGACGCTATACTGCTGAAGAGCTGAAATCTACTATGAGCTGAAATAACTGTGTGCTGTGGGGAGCCTGATGCTATACTGCTGAGCTACTAGCAGAGCAGTTCGTGGGACGGCTAGCAGAGCAGTTTGCAACCGGCGGGCGCAGGTGGCCAGCAGAGTGGCTGGCGGTGATGACCGGCGGGCGGCCGGTAGGAGCAGCAGCAGGCAGCCAGTGGAGCAGCTGCAGGAACAACCAGCTGGCGGCCAGGGGCGTGGACCGAGATGGCTGGCAGAGGAGGGCAGTTTGTGGGACAGCTGGAGCGGCTCGCAGGACAGCAGGTGGAGTGTGGCAGAGTGACTTGCGTTAACAGTGGCAGCAGAACCCTATGGAGAGGCGGAGCTGTCGGCGGACCATGTAATATGTATCAACCCTCGCCACCTCCATTCCATCCAGGTTGGGATGGTAAAAACCTGCTGGTGAACTTTTGAACCCTGGGATGGCACTGACCCGGGGCAGAGACTTTTGGGGTGTCGGACTTTGGGTGATTTTTTTGGGTTGCTGGACTCAAGAGACTCTTGAGGTGTTGGACTTTTGGGGACTTTGGGTGATTCTTGGCTGGGGGTGGGTCTTTGCTCATATTTGGTCTATGAATCCGAGTTGTGGTGTTTTCCCAGTTTAATGCTGATGTCGGTTACCTCGTGTTATTAAAGATTTGCTGCTATACCGAGGCTCTGTGCTTGTGAGAGGGGAAGAATTGCCTCTTTGAGGTGCCCAGGGGTGTGTGTAAGATTTCCCAGATCACTGGGTGGGGGCTCAAGCCGGTGTTGTATTACGTTGTTGGGAGGAGACCCCTAGATATTGAACCCGGCCCTTGCTGCTATTAACTTGGCCTGGCAGAAGGGTTACAGCTGTTTTTAGGTGCACAAGCACACAAAGAAACCTGAAGATGGAGAGTTCATGCTGCCACAGAGCCTTCAGCTAAATTTTTAATTCCTGCTGCAGCTGTTACAAGTTTGCTTTGCAAAATGAATTTCTCTGGAAGATTCCAGGCTTTCCACTGGATAGTTCTGGTGTGACTCAGGAGTGGAAACAGCAATTTTTTCCCCGTCAATCTCATTTACCCTCTGTACATTGTGCCTTGCGTCACAGCTGGACTATGTACCTCTTGTGCATCTAGAAACCTGCACTACTTCCCTTAGACAGTGCAAATGCACAGGTGTGTGTGCCAGTGGAGCCTCCACAGCAAGAGATGATGGGGCAAAGTTTGTCCTTTAATACACATTAAACTTTAAAGCAAGAATTCTTTCTTAAAGTTCAGCTCAAGCAAATGACGGCCCATATATGTGCAATCAGTTAGGTATCGACACAATCACTCATGCTCTCAATATTAAGTTTCTCAGAGAAGTTATCTTAGATCTTACAAAGCAACAGTATGTGAGTAAATAAACTTCCTTTTCATTCTTATGTCAGACTTCTTCACCAGAATGCAGATTTTATCAAAACACAATCTTTCATGTTGGCAGCTGTCTCTAAAGTCAGCACAGTAGCCTTCCACTAATGTTACCATTTCCTCCTGGAATGGGTTTCTTGTGGTTTCTTCATGATCAGTACTTCAATGAGAACTTGATAAGACCAGCACAGATAGGGCCTGTCAAGTAGCCAGAGAAAGCCAGCACTCTGAAAAGACACTGTGGCTACGTCTAGACTGGCATGATTTTCCGCAAATGCTTTTAACGGAAAAGTTTTTCCGTTAAAAGCATTTGCGGAAAAGAGCGTCTAGATTGGCATGGACGCTTTTCCGCAAAAGCACTTTTTGCGGAAAAGCGTCCGTGCCAATCTAGACGCGGTTTTGCGCAAGAAGGCCCCGATCGCCATTCTAGCCATCGGGGCTTTTTTGCGCAAAACAAATCTGAGCTGTCTACACTGGCCCTTTTGCGCAAAAGCTTTTGCACAAAAGGACTTTTGCCCGAACGGGAGCGTCAAAGTATTTGTGCAAGAAGCATTGATTTCTTACATTAGAATGTCAGTGCTCTTGTGCAAATTCAAGCGGCCAGTGTAGACAGCTGGCAAGTTTTTGCGCAAAAGCGCTCGCTTTTGTGCAAAATCATGCCAGTCTAGACGCAGCCTGTGGGTATTGTAAAGGAGAGGCTCTTCATAACAACCAGTTCAGCACTGAAGGCGAAAGGTAGGGATGAGTGGGAGAACCACAATATGCCAAAGCCTGTGCTCCACAGATGTGCTGATTTCTTAAATTATTTTTAGCTATTTGAGTTAGAGTGAAGCTTCATGGCTACAGATGCACAAAGGCTGGGGAGATTTTACAGCTCAGCAGTTGGAGAGCTGAATTTTTAATTAATGAAAGCTTTATTTTCTTTTTTCTCCTCCATTTGTTCCGTTTTAGTACTTAAATAAAGGGAGGAAAGGTAGAATTATTCAATAAAGTGACTAAATGGCTACAAGACAGAGCTGGAGTCTGATAGTATAATGTGGCAATGAGCTCTGTCTCTGCTGTTTTGAGAGAAAGCAGCATACCTACGCAAATTGCCAGTACCCTCCTGAGTAATACCCCATGCAAAATCCAAATGTTTATCTTTCGATCAGCCCTTGTACATATAAACAGAATTTCCTAGTGTCCATATATAATTCGCAAGCTAAAATCATATTTAAGAATCTCACTATGTAACAACATATTTTAATTGCATTTGGGAAGAGAAATCAGAATGGGTATCAATTTTTAAAAGAGAATAGATAAAAAAAAGGAAACTGACTATAAAAATGCTTCATGAAAAGCACTCGAAGACAATTCACACCCAGTTCTGATCTTCTGGGTTCACTTTTTCAGGAAGTTAAGATGGAACACTCAATATTATTTATAGTGGGCAATTTGTGAAATTTATTTGGGAAATAATTCTTTTGCCCTTCATGCAAATTAAATAAAATGACTATGTTTTTGTTCAAAAGCTGAATTATAATTTAAAAAAAAACTCAGGGGAATTTTTAAGATGAAATGAGCAAACAAAAATATAATCTCAACAGTGCAGTTTGTACTTTTTAATTATACTTCAGAAAATGTATAACAAGGCTCTTAGGCTGTGTCTACATTGGCGCGATCTCACGCAAAAGCGGCCGCTCGTGCGCAAAAACTTGCTGCCTGTCTACACTGGCCGCGTGTTCTTGTGCAAGTAAACTGACGTTCTAATGTATAAAATCAGGGCTTCTTGCGCAAGAACTCTGACGCTCCCACTCAGGAAGAAGCCCTTTTGTACAAGAGCTCTTCCAGAAGAGGCCAGTGTAGACGGGCACCATGAATTTCTTGCACAAGAAAGCCCTATGGTTAAAATCGCCATCAGAGCTTTCTTGCGCAAGAGAGCGTCTACACTGGCATGGATACTCTTGCGCAAAAGCACATCTCTTGTGCAAAAGCACATGCCAGTGTAGACGCTCTCTTCTGGAAGAGTTTTTGCAGAAGAACTCTTCTGCAAAAGAGTTTTTGCATGAGAAAGCGCCAGTGTAGATGTAGCCTTAGTCTTTGCTGGCAGTAGTTGTACAATAAGACCAATTCGTTCAAAATATTTTTAAATCTAAAATTTGATGACATATTTTTAGAAAATAATATTTTAGTGATGATTTGCCATTTTGTCAAGTGAAAAATGGTGTCCAAATCTGAATTATTAGTAGGACAATGAAACTTTACATATTAAAGTGCTTATTAATACTATTTTTCTTTGTCAGAACAGGCTAGCTTCAGATTACTATTACAGAGTATAGGGACAATGAAGTCTGATAGGGTAATTGATCAGAAGCTGATGAATTTTTAATCTAAATCAGTCTATCTTATCTATCAGGCCATTGATAGGCAAAGGTCTTCCATTGTAGGCTACACAGGTGCCTCTAGTAATACATCCTTATTTCAGTTTTCAGGTTTAACATGTCCAGGATGAATATAGCATGGCATGCTCTGAAGTACTCTAGCTTTTTCTTTAGTTCCCTACACAGCAGATAAGCTGTGAAATTATCCACATTAATTTCTTGGTAATAGCTTGGCAATTAGATTTTTAAGCTTCAGCACTACATGAACAATCAAACAGAACATTCTGTATTAAAACTGAATGCCACATTGCCAAATAAAGGAAACAAAAGCCTCTTAAGATTTATGAAATATTACTCTGTGTTAATGTGTCTGGGAGAGAAAGTGCACACATTTCTTTAAATGAAAACAGGAACAACTGGTAAAAGACCATTCACCAGAATGATATTTTAAAAATCTGGGCTGGATCACAAGTTTGTATAAATTCTCATACTCCACACAAAGAACTCCAAGAAGATACCAGTTTACACAAGTCATGGTTCTGACCCCCTCTATGTTATTTGAAGTTTCAAATTAATAACTCCCTCAGAATAAATGCATAAACTATTTGGCCTTATTGCTGGTATTTTATACTGTATAGATTGATTCTTCACTGCTATTCAATGTGTTGAAGCTTAGATCAACTTTGTTACATTAAAAATCTATTTGTCTATATTTAAACAATAACAAAATGTATACAAGTTTCAGTGGTTAGTAATACATCTCACTTGTCCTTTACATGGCTTGTAAATAACTAATCTTATTGCTATAATTCTTTGCAAAGAATACAGAGTTCCATAATGTTATGTGAAATAGCAGGCTTTTAATATCTTTTTGTTTTCTAATTACTCCCACAATGTTTACTCACTGATTTTTCTCTACTCACTGAATGGCCCATTAGAGGAACACCTACATTAAAAGAGAGGACTGTACATTCTGTACATTTTCCCAATGTTTCCAGAAACATTTTTCAACCTCACATGCCTTCCATTCACTTTTTTCTCATTCTTTGGGGCTATATCCTTCTTGACAAAAAAAAAAAAAAAACAGATTTGAGCCCAGAGAGTTGAAAATGTTCTCCTGTATTCATGAATCCTGTAGGTTTTCATTAAACTTTGAACCTTGTATGTTTTCTTAAAAATATACATCCAGGGTTCAGTTGTGGCTTTGCAACCCAACCAAAGATAAGGGTCATACAGTACCTTGGACCAGTCTACCTTGTGACTTCAACTTAAAATTTCTCTCTCTGTTTCCTTCTGCTTCTTCCATCTGTAAGTACACTGTACCTGGTCTTCAGCCAGCACAGTATACTTTCCCCAGAATGCTAATGCACCAGTGGTGGTTGGTATTCTGTCAAGTGGAATAAAAAGCTCCACCCATTCTCCACCTTCTTCTGTCCATCTGTATAAGGAGGACCACACAGAGGTTCCCAGAGCCTGCTTCTACTACAGTGCTGATAACTCTTACGTCCCACAGACACACAATCACCTACAGGATCTTTACATAGCATTCCTAAAACTGAAATACCCACCTGGAGAAGTGAAAAAACAAATTGACAGAGTCAAAGAAGTACCCAAACATGAACTACTTCAAGACAGACCCAAAAGAGAAAATAACAGAACTACACTTGTTATTACCTATAGTCTACAACTCAGACCCCTCCAGCGCATTATACACAATCTACAAGCCATCTTGGAACATGATTCCTCACTCTCAGAGGCCTTGGGAGAAAAGCCCATTCTCGCTTACAGACAACCCCCCAATCTGAAACAAATTCTTTCCGGTAACCATGCCACACAACCACATCATAAGCATCCAGGAACCCAGCCCTGCAACCAACCACGGTGCCAACTCTGCCCACATATCTATACTAGCGAATTCATCACTGGAGCCAACAACATAAGCTACCAAATCAAAAGGTCATTTGACTGCACATCCAGTAATTTGATCTATGCCATCAAATGTCAGCAATGCCCCACTGCTATATATATTGGACAAACTGGACAGTCTCTGCAGGAAGGAATCAATGGACACAAATCAGATAAACATAAATGAAACATACAGAAACCTATTGGGGAACATTTAATCTTCCTAATCCCTGTTTAAAAGATCTTCAAGTAGCTGTCTTGTCACAAACCAGTTCTACTAGCCAGATACTCAGAGAAACATTGGAATTAGAGTTCATCCTCAAATTCAATACACATGATAATGGACTCAGTCATGATGAAGGTTGGTTGGGGCACTCCCAACTGAACAGCCGATGAAGGTGCAAACAGCTCTTTTTGTAGACTCCTATGTCAGGAAGGATACTATCAATTGACTTTGATTCTTATCTGCTTCATTTTAACTACCCAATCTTCAGATACTTATTGATTCCCTCTAGCTCCTTGTCTCCCACCCCCTTTTTTTCCCCTCCTATCTCCCCTTCCCCTCTCCTATTTATTTTAGGTCTGCACATCCTAAACGCATAACTCTGGTCATCTGAAGAAGTGGGCTGTGCCCACGAAAGCTCATGATACCATCTACATGTTTTGTTAGTCTATAAAGTGCTACCAGACCATTTGTTGTTTTTTTTCTGTACAGACTAACTCGGCTACCCCCTGAAACTCTTATGTAGATAGCCATCTCTAGATGGAATATAATTTGGCCTATAACTAGGAGTTCTATACTGGGCAGAGGGAAAGACTGTATTTGAGCTAATATGCTTGAAATGTAAGCCTTTGACATTTCTTTAAAATTTCCAAGAATTGTTGCCACATAAAGGATGGCTGCCAGGGAACCTGAAGAGTTGACTTAGGTTTGCCAGTCTCAATACCAGCCAAGCTTCTGCTGAAATGATGTCCTAGACAAACAGAAGGATGAAATATGAAGGAATTAAGACTATCGAACATATGAAATTTAACTAAATGTTCTCCCTTTCTCTCACTGACTTTCACCTCTTATATTTATCTCCTTTAGCTTAACCCCAGAATGAATCACTGTTAATAGTTGATGATAAATGGTTTGAACGATCCAAGGGTTTTCTAGCAAAATTATGATAGGGTTTAGAGAGAGAGAGAGAGTTGGGTTGTAAGTTTCCCAGAATGGGTAAAAATCTGATTTTTTAACATCAAAATAACAGATTTATAGATTCCAAAGTCAGAAGGGGCTGCTATGATCATACACTCACCTCCACCCCCCCCCCCAAAAAATTCCTAGAGCCTAGAAAAAGCAGCACATAAGTTTACAGACAGTTTCTGTGGTTATGACCTTGTAAGATTTTCTTCACAGGAGCAAAAGACTGCCTCAGCAGAAACCTATGGACTTCAATAGGACATCTTATTGCACGTGGGTTCACCCACTTGGGATAGCTTGCAGGATTGAGGCCATTATCTAATTTATATTGTAAAATGTGTCCACTTAACATGTTAGAGAAGATAAAAATGTTCTCATGGGGGAGGGTGGCAAATCCTGTTCAAAAGCTAAGGGGCACTCTGCCTAGCAGCAACAACCTGATGTTGAATATTTGAGGAGGAGGGATAAGGAGCCACCACATTTTTTTCAGAGAAGAACAGATGCTAGTTGTGGCAATGACCTTCACCCTAACTTCTATGATGTGGAGTTCCTAAATATAGACCTGGAATGACCTCTGTACTGAAAACTTTGAGACCATCATTAGGACGTCTTCTGCAGTTCATGGATCAGTTTATATAAAGGCCTGAAGCAGATCCAATTCTCCTTTTCAGGATCTTGTTTCTCAGGAGTGCTAGTGGATGCTGTGTTTTCCAGGGATGCTGTTGTTGGTCCTTGTCAGTCTCGTTGTTACTTCCTGTTGAGTAAAGACCCATTCCTCTAAATAGTTGATCGGGAATAGTAGAAGAAGGCACTCTGGACACCATATGTCGTTCTGGGCATCACAGTTGAACATGCTTTGAATTACAAGAAGAGCCTCTCAGATGAGAGTAGGATGAAAACCCATTGAGGATCTTTCTCATGGTTTTTGGGAGGTTCATCAGTAGAGTTTCTGGATCCAGGATGCAGCCGCTTGATCTAAGCAACAGCTGGCATTCCTTCTCCTGCTTTCTCTGGTGATGGTGCTATGCCCTCCTGGGATTCCTTCCTCCCAGATGTGATTTCCAGAAAGAGTTGCATGGTCAGTCTGTCCACAAGGGCATCAAAGTTATCAAAGGGGTCAGTCTTTTGCCTGCTTCTCCATCCAAGTGGTTTGCCACGACATGGCAGCCCTTGACTATGGCTGCTGCTCCTCTCATTGCCCCATGTTTTCAGACTCGAGCTGGGAAGCTGCTGCAGTTCCAACCTATTGCCTCATGACCTCCTGAAGTTGACAAGGGAGCTTCAACAGATTTTGAGGAGGGGACTCCAGTATGAGGGGGGCTTTTTTTTGGCATTTTCGGGACAACATTGGTTCTTTAGAGCGGGTAGTTCTGAAATCACTGGTGCATTGTTGGAGGCCAGAATCAGAACCTGCAGGTTGCTGCTAGAATTGGTCTCTTACAGTGTGAGAGATGTTCAGGTGATTTGGTGGTACTTGCACTTTTTCTGCATCTCAAGGACAGGTCACATAGGGCATGCAGGAAAGCAATTTGCTTGTTATAGGCTTTCTTGACATGTTTGCTGAGAGCACAGAGCAGAGGAGACCAATAAGGATTGGATACTGGGGTAGATATATTTTTCTTCCCTTTCTTCTTCCTCTGTCAGTTGGACCTGTTATACCTGTGGACTCGGGTGGTTTCATAAGATCTGTGAGAGTAGCATGGACAGGCATCTAGCAAAGTGCAGTAGGTTCTCCTCTGAGCACCTTCTTCTGAGCAACAGGGTGACTGGTAAGATCTTTTTATATTTTGAAAACTAATAAGAAAAACCTGTACAAATTTAAAAGGATGGGAGGAAATGGGAGGCATTTTCACTTTTTGATCATCAATGTGTAAAGAATCTGATGTGTTTTCTTCAAACTTTAATTTATGAAAATAAGAATTTTTCTTCTGATCTGTTCTATGCCAGATTATGACCAGACCATTTTTTTGTAGACTATGAAAACAGAGGTATTTAATGAAAATGCTGGCAGCCCTTTAACTACAGAGATGCAAATGGTGCTGTGTAATTATAATTATGGTTGCTTTTTCTATAAGCTACTTTTATGGAAAGCTGAATTAAAATTAAAAATAATGTCCTTAAGTATCATATTTTACTTGCACTTGAGCTATAACAATATACTTTCCAAACTTAGAAATAGAACAGCCACCAAAATACTCATTTTATTTGATACTAGCAGTGATACTAGTTCCATTTATTTCTAGTAAAAATCTTTCTTTGTTTATTTTATAATTGTTTTTATCTTTTAAGTGTATGAACAATATTTTCTCTTAAATACAATCTCTAACTATCTCATTTAAAAGGAAAGTTAAAGAAGATTGTCTATCAAATCATTCCACAATAATGTTTATATCTGATGTGTGAGCTATGACATTAGCTTATGGAGTCACTCAAAAGAAGCAAATTGTTATCCAAAGTGCTTTCTTTGTGCAGTGTTACAAGTAATTCTGGGTAATTAGTACAGTAATGAACAACTTTAATTATAATTATAAAAATTGTCTGGGGAACTATATTACTTGAGGGTTGGGGCGAGGCTGCAGCACACAGTATTTTGAAGCAAGTCTTTGTGTAGGTGGCTTTCTTTTACATCAACCACCTCATATGTATTTTTCTATAAATAAATTATTATAAAAGACATTATATAAATAATTTCTTTCCCATTATGGCACTTCTGTTTTTTAATGTTTCCCTATTCCCCTCACTGTGTAATAAATCAAACCTTCACATTATCTTATTTTTTAGATTACTCAAAATCTACAGGTATATATTTTCCAATATATACCAATACAGTAATTCATATAAAAGATACAGTATGTAATCTGAAATAAGAAAAATTAATTTCAACAACTCAATATACTATAGAATGAAACCTCTGAGAACACACAGGATTATTATCTTATGATAGTAATGGGAGGTTAAGATCCTTTGGGACATCCTTATACAAAACCTAGGCTATTTGAAAGAAACAAATTAGAGAGGGAAACATAAGAATTAAATTTCAATTTAAAAATTATACCTAGCAGGTAGGAAAGGAAAATCAATAGAAAATGCTTTATGAACACACACAGGGACATGATTCTTTTCCCAAAGCACTTTCAGTCTAAACTGAAATTGTTAAAAAAAAGTGTGACCAACAAAGAGGAGAAAAAGGTAGAAGTGAGGATGAGGAAAATGAAAACAGGATCATGTGACTGCATTTGTTTGCTATTAAACATTTGATCATCATCACGGCCTCAGTTTGAAGCAAGCTAAAAGCTGGTGCTGTCACTTATCTAAAATAGTTCCTCAGGAGACCAGGAAGTTGACAGGGGGCAGGGTTCAAGCATTTGCCTAGGATCTCCACATTAACATTAGGGTCATTCATCAGCTTCCACTTGGATCATATGGTCACCGGTCTTTGCCACACCAGCTCCCTTTCTTTTAATTGGAAGTCAGTGCCTGGAGGGAATTGTTCTAAAGGAACTGGATTTTCAATGATCATTGGGCTTTTTTCCATTGTTTTGCTACTACGTAGCCTTCCACAAAGGTATTTTGAGGTAAAGGATTTTCAGAGACAAAGTTCTTTCTGGACTTCAGCATCTTGAGTGGTGGCATGTGTCCATGAAGTAGATAACCCGGATCATTCACTTATTTTTGTTTTTCCTTGTACTGAAGGATTCAACCCCTGCAAGGATAGTGATGCAACCCCTGCAAGGCAGTAAGCGGCTGTATGGGAGTCAGTTTCAAAGATCCCAAGAAGAACCTACAGGTTGTATTGAATTCAATATCAATTAAATGGGAATGGCTTGAGCTAGGACATACTAGAACATGTTACTACACAGCTGAGTATCAAGGGTGAGACTGATTTCTCAAAGTGTTCCAGGGTCAACTCCTCATTTTATGTTGGCTAGGTTCTAGCGTACACAATTCCTGGAATTCACTTTTGTCAGCTTCTTTATGTGCTCTTTGAATGTCAGCATTCAGCCTAATGTGAACCCAAGGTAAACCTGATCTTAATAGTTCTCAAGGATTGTACCATCTTATGATATCTGGAGTTTTCACTTGGCTTGATGGTGTTTCAGGTGAAAGGCATGCTCTTGCGTTTTTCTTGAAATTGTATTCTGGAACCACATGCGATAATGTTTTCCAAGTATTTTCAGGGAACCACTTAGAATGCACTTAATGTGCTCAGATCTTTCTGACTAGGTGGTGCTGTAAAGGTCATCTGCATAAATGAATCTTCATATATCAGGGAATTCTAATTGATCATTTTTGTAGACATTAAATAACAAGTGTGATAACACTGAACCTTGTTTATAGAATCTGTGACTGCTGTGACCTCTGTGACGACATTGTAGCCTTAGTCATAAGCAGCTGGTAGATATCATTTTGCAGATTGAGAAACTTTGATGTTTTGAGATGATTTTATAACTCAGCATCAGAATGAATGGGAAGGACCAAAATAGGGTTGGTCATCAGTCAGTTGCTCTTCTGCTACTGGTTCTAGTCGACACATGATCTGCTCACATAACTTGTAGGTTGAGAAAAGGATGTTGGATGGTAAGTCTTTGGAGAATTATGTTTTTTATACTGTCTGAGAAGTGAAACTACTTTGGCCTGTCTCCATTGCCTGGCAGTCTGTGTTGTCTCTATGTAAGAAGTAAAGATGTTAAAGAGACAATTCTGTACTTGTGACAAAACGCAGTAATCATTCACCCTTTAATTCAGTTGCTTTCCCACATTTCAGAGTTTTCATGGTTATTGTCATGTTTCTCAGAGTTAAGTTGTTCATTGTGCGTTTTGTTATACGAGAAGTAGACAACATTCCTGTATAACTTGTGTCACTTCCCATTTTGCTTTGTGACTGATTTGCTATTTAGGGTAATTGGTGTCCAACTTGGCTCTGTGAGATTATAGCAATGAATTTGGGGTTTTGTCCCTCTGGATTCAGCTTGCAAATGTTAGTCCATGATTTAGTTTGCTATTACAACACAGGTTTGGCGTTTCTGCATCTCCCTCCAATGGTCACAATGCTCCTTTTCAGTTTCTCTCATAAGTATTTTCCTGACTCCAATGATTTCTTCACCAAAAAGATCCATCTCAAACATTTCTGAACTTTTTTTAGATTATTGGCTGGTGTGTTCCAAAAGTATATATAATTTCCTATGGGACTCTGGAATATACTTTGGAACAGAGTTCCCTGCTAGGGAGACAAATTCACCTTAGTCAGAGTAAAATTATAGGTGATTAATACAATTCAGAGGTAAAGCCTTCCTAGTCAGCTTTTTAAAAACTGAGTCTTAGTAGATTTTTTTTTCCTTGGGGTGTACTATAATTTCCGATGACACTTGCATTGGTCTATGCTTTGACCTTGGAATTCCTGCCATGACCTCCTTTCTTGAAGTTGCCTGTATTTTGAAGAATAACAAAGGCTAGCTTGGGATTCTACTCTTTGTTCATTGTATGCTTTGGAAGGTGTTTGGGTTATTGAAGTCATAGAGCAAAATCAAGTTGTTTGTGCCTGCCCACTTCTCAGATTCTTCCTTATTGTTGTCGTTGTTAGAGGTATCCCAGATGGTATTGTGACCACTGAAGTCCCATAATTTCCGATGACACTTGCATTGGTCTATGCTTTGACCTTGGAATTCCTGCCATGACCTCCTTTCTTGAAGTTGCCTGTATTTTGAAGAATAACAAAGGCTAGCTTGGGATTCTACTCTTTGTTCATTGTATGCTTTGGAAGGTGTTTGGGTTATTGAAGTCATAGAGCAAAATCAAGTTGTTTGTGCCTGCCCACTTCTCAGATTCTTCCTTATTGTTGTCGTTGTTAGAGGTATCCCAGATGGTATTGTGACCACTGAAGTCCCTAAGACAAAGCATTGTTTTTTTCTGACAGGAGAAAATTGGATGGCCCTGCACATTGTTCAGCTGGTGGCATGTAAATGAAAACTATTATATGATTAAATTCAAGATCCATTGTAGTAGTGTGTTGCATAGCAATGTTTTTCACCAATCTTTTATCTTGTTGACACAAAAGTTGCTGTTTATGTTCACAAAAATGTATATGCCAGGGATGTTTGGGCCTGCTGTCTCTGTGTCTCTTGCAAGCATGATATATTCTTTCATGCAAGACAGAACATCAGCCTTCTTCTCTACAAAGAATCCTTCATGTTGAAAGTGATTATTTTAGGTGCCCTTTATGATGACTTCTACTTCTATTGCATTCACAGTCTTATTTGGTGTCTCCCATGGTTAGTTGTAATGGAGGATTAACAAGGAGCATGAAGTGATCATATCTGACACAATTATTTGATGTAGGCAGATAGGTAATTTCCTAAATTGTTGCACAACTTAGTCATCATCTGGCTGATTTTTGTAGTTTTCACTGCAAAAGTAAGTCTGCTGGAGGAATTTGAAGGAAATACAAGTAATGTCTTGAATGGATTACTTCCATAAATAAGGGGCACTATGGAAGAGAGCATTAACTCTTTCATAGTGCTCATTTGGTAATATTAACAAATCAAAAAAGAAAAATTGCGCTCAAGGCCAAGCCTGATACCACTGAAGTCAACAGAAAATTTTCCATTGACCTCAGTAGGATCAAGATTTGGCCTTTAATTGGTGTAAAATTCATTTAAAAATGAAATTATTAATGTTAAAATAATATAACTTTCAATAGAAACACCTTACATATTTCACTAATTTGTCATGGTGGCAAATGACAGACAATGGATGTGATTAGGTTTGGCCACCATCCTGCTTTCATTTAAAAATGAAATTATTAATGTTAAAATAATATAACTTTCAATAGAAACACCTTACATATTTCACTAATTTGTCATGGTGGCAAATGACAGACAATGGATGTGATTAAGTTATTTATTCAGCTTAACATTTGTCTCCCTGATCTCTTTAAATTTTCAGGATCATTTTTAACAATTATATAATTTATTTGTCCCCTTGTCAAGAAACATTAGCACTAAAACTTCACAGAGGAAGAAAATAAAAGTCCCCTACCTTTTCCAAGACTGAACAAGCAAATGTCACTGGATTAGAAATGTTCCTGATACAGGAGACTGCGCCAGCAGCGAGAGTTTTACCATTCATGATGATTGCATCAAGTTCCACATAACCATCAGCATTCAGTACAGCACCATGACCTGCAGGAAACCATTCCATTTGTAAAAGGTCAAACATTCTTAGCCTTAAGCTTCTGAAATGAAGCAGAGAAAACAATTTCAGAGCTATTTACTACCCTGTTCTCTGACAGCTTTTGTCCTGCCTTCCTGTAAGAGATATTTGCTTTTATAGTCACAATCCTTTAAGTAAATATGATGCTTGTGGCTACAAAAAAGCATTTGATTGTTTTCTTTGAGTCATAAAGCTTTTATCTTGTTTCTAAAATCATAAAGTCTGCTAGGCATTGCATTTTTTTCCCAGTGCTACTGACTGATGTCCCTTCTCAACTTTTCAGGTAGGCAGATAAGAGTATACATGATCATAAAGTAACTCTAATGTAGGAAGAGATTTGTAATATTGAGGGAAACATGATTATTTTACAGACAAAGCAACACTGATTACTATTGTTAAGTTTCAACATTTTGCATTTCTAATATATTTGTAAGCTATCTGCTTTTGGGGCATTTGAAAGAGAGTACATTCAGAGCCCCTTCAGCATTGTTTAAACACAGAACGAAACACAGAACTACACATAATCATTAGAATTCTCAAACAGACTATTATGGGTGTAAATAATTCTATCTGAATAGGAAAAATAAAGATTCAAAATCTGTGAAAAGCAAGATGAGCAGTAAAATGGTGCCTTAGTAAAATTCCCACATAGATATGATTAGTAAATGAAGAAATTCTGAAAAGTGAGGAAGGGTTCAGAAAGATTATCATTTTCAATTGAGCTATAACCATTAACATATATAGAGATTTTGGTCAACCTAAATGTAGCAATGGGCATTTTTTCCCATTTTGGAAAACCATGAAACAATTGTTAATCTTTGCTTATGGCAAACCTGGATTGGAATATCAAGATTTTTTTTATTAGAAAGACAAGATGGTAGAGTTAATATCTTTCACAAGACCAATATCTGTTGGTGAGAGACACAATCTTTGAAGCATACCAAGAACTCTTCTTTAAGTCTGGGAAACATATTCACTTTCCCAGTATATTTGTGTCTCTCACCAACAGATGTTGGTCCAATGAAAGATATTAACTCACCCACCTTCTCTCCTTAATATCCTGTGCCTGATATAGCTACAACAAAAATATGTCAGAACTGAGTAGTAGTGGCAGGATGTGATAGCAATGCTTGCAGAGAAGATACAAACAATATGCTATGTGCCTACACTATAAGTCACTTGCTTAAGTACTCAAATTCAACCCCAAAATTATTACACTTCTGAAGCAACTTCTAGATTATCCAGCAACAGTTTTCTTGCAAACATTTCCACTAATGTTTCTCATTGCTCTCCTTTGAAAGTATCCCTAAAGCACCATCAGGTTTATGACTCTATAAATCTGTGAAAAGGCTTACAGTGAAATAACGGTCATCTGCTTCTAAATTAAAATAGTATCATAACACAGGGGCTAGTATCTATAAACTTGTAACTCCTATAAGTAAAACATTAAATGGAGAAACAAATTCTTCCCAGACTTGATGTATATGGCATAGCTGTGCAGCTACAAAAGGACTTCAATGTAACTACAAGGCAAAAATAAAACACAAATTTAAGGAGAAGTACAACTGATGCTGTGTATTTGGGTTATTATTATTCTGTCTATGTTCACGATAGCCTAGCACATTACAGGCATTAAAATCAACAACTGTTTCTAGCAATTAGCACAAACCAGCCACCTATCTCAGTGGTGGGATACCCTAAGGGCAAGGGTAAAAATTACAAAAAAAACTAGAGGAAACAAATGTATCTTGACTTGTATTTGTGTCCTTAAAAATAATATTCACCAAACTTGGACTTGGGTATTAGGGAGGAAATTCCAGGACACAAGTTGCTCCAATGAGAACACTTTAATCCCTAATCCAGGGGTGCAGCACCGAGGACAGAGCAAGAACTTCAAGCTGTAATGAAACTCTCACATTGGAAAGAAATTAACTCTCAAGCCCTAATTCAGAAGACAATACTCATGCTAAGTAGTGCTTCAAGAAACCAATGATTGTGGGTAAAAATTGTGGAAGGGACTAAAAATAGCCGAGTCCAAGAGTCTGTATAAACTTCTGAATGCTAACACACCTTGATTAGAGCTGGTCAAGAATTTTCCAACAGAACAGTTTTGTGTTGGAAAATTCTAATTTGCTGAATCAAAGCTTTCCATTCTTTAGATCCTGTCTAAACCTTTGATGGAACCCAGCAGATAGATTAACCTGTTTCCTGCCGCTCTCCTAGCTCCTCGCCTGGCAGTTCTCCAGAGTACTAAGTTCCCCAGACTACCCAAGAAGCTGGGCAGCTGGCTACCTTGCTGGACAGTTCCTCAGCTGTCTGTCTTAAGATGGGTGGGCTGCCTAACCTAGTCAGTGGTGGCTAGTTTCGTAGATAGGCAGAATCCCTAGGTAGTAGGCTACTTAGGTAACACTCATCTTGCCAACTCCCTGGGCTTTCTGGCTTCCCAGGCTCCCTGGCTTCTCAAGTAGTAGGATCCCTGGGCTGCTTGCTTAACAAGCAGGCAAGGTACCTGCCAGGACTCATCAGATGGTGAGCTGTCCAGGTAGCCAAGTTGGCTACTGATACAGAAAATTTTGAAAAATTATATTTCAGTTCTTCTGAAACTAATTTTTTTCAAACATGTCATTCCATGGGAAAAATATATATTTCTTAGTTTTCTTTCCAGTATGGAGTGAAAAAAGTGACAAATATGCAAAATTTTCACTGGAGAAAAATTCTGCTTCCTACATAATTCTAATAATGTGCTGCAGTTGGATACAAATTGTTGCCTTGTATCCCTAACTATGAATGTACACCAGCCTGGATTCACAAAGATCTCCAAAACTCATGTCAGAGTTTTGACTATTCCAGGTGCTCTTACATCTTCCCATTTCTTTTACCATATTCACTTTGGTAGATGTAGATACTTCTTTTTTTTATCTTGGTGAATAATGATCACATGGAATGGAAGAAATTGGGGAGAGGCTGGTCGCCATGGTTAAAAAAAAACATAGGGCCAACTCTCCATTCAAATGAAGCCACTTTGGTAATGTCTACACTGCACTGTAAACACAGGTATGTGGAACCAGAACTTGAGAAGTCAATGTTTCTAAACACACACCTGAATATCTATGCTGCATTGCAAATCTGGACTTTCATTTCCTGGATCCAGCTCTCTTTCTGACTCAGGTATGCAGCTACAGCTGTGTCCATGCTGCAAAATTATAAGACTTATATTCAAGTCACAGAGGGATTTGGGCTCTGAACTATCCTCCAAGCATGGTCCTAACACCTGGTCCTGCATGCAAGCTGACTGAAATCAGACTTGTGTGTGTGTGGATGAAGGGGGATTTGAGATCAAACCTGAGTCAGAACCTGAGCTTAAAGTGCAGTGTAGACATACCCTTTAAGACACAGAGCCAGTGCAAAGTGGGCATACTCTGTCACCAGCAATGAATTCTCCCTGAATAGATGAACTCTCCACTGGACAGTGGAAGAGCTGCTTCCTGCACTAGCCCTTCAGCTGCTCTAACTATTGTCACAGCTATGTGGTACCATTTTGTGGAGATACGCTCTCCCCCCACTCTCCTTTCCCGTAGAGCTGAGCAGAGCTCTGAATTTAGGACAAATTCATCCTCATGGAAAGGTAAGAAAAAAGGCTGGTGGACAACCACAAAGAGAAGGACATGAACCAGAGTTCAAAGGTTGCTGGAGAAAGAAATTCAGTAGCTTCATTTTGTTTTAATATGTGGGATTTTTCTAACCTTTTCCTTGTCCCTGTAATGGTGATTGGAAATTAAATTAAATTAAAACCTGGTTATCCAGAATATCTAGAACTTTTTATGATGGCAAATGGAAATATTTACAGTGGGGACCAAATTATTGCATTAAAACATGTAAGAGGTTTGGAAGAAATGTATGAAAGTGCATGTAGGTTTTGCAGTTTACATATAGAAAAGGAATTTAGCAATTCATTGTACAGCGTTTGATCTTGTACACGTGTGCTTTAGATGAGTGTGCGTTTTTATCATGTTTGTGGATGTCTCAAGCATAGTAAGATACCCACTAGTTTTGCTTATCTCTGCAGTTCCCTCATAGTATGATCTTGGAAAACATTATATTCTTGTATATCTAAACCTTTTCTAAGCCAACTTCTTCGATTGCTTCCTCCCTTTCCAAAATACTGAAATTGCTCTTCTATGCATAGTTAATTGCCTTTTTGGCTTTCCTACCTCAGACTCTTCCTTATCATCCATCCTGGCCTTGGTGCCTTGGTGTGACCTTGCTTTTAAAACAGTTAAGCAGGCCATTCCCAACCTGGCAGTGTTTACTGAATTTTTCAGGAATTTCTGTGTTTTGGTTTCATTTTTGCCTCTCCAGTTACTGTTGTTGGTGGGTTTTTTGTGTGTGTGTGTGTGATTGTTATTAAATATTCCTCTGTCATTGTGCCTTCAAGTGTTTATTCTTTGGTCAATTCTTCTTCTCCATTTCTCTGTATGAAATTTAAGGATGTAACATTTCATACAGTCTTCTTTAGATACCGAACACCGTGCATCAGAGTGGAGCAATTCTGATTATTTCAGAAAGAACCCAAATCTTGAACCATCAAGATGTATGTGCCTAATTTACACAATCAAGTTATTTTGTTGTCTATTTTGTGTTTCTCCTCCTGCCCCCAATTTTATCTGCTAAGACACTACAGCAATACCTCAGTCAAAGACGTGCTCTTTTGGCTTGTGGCCATGTCTTTACTTGTCTGGCAGGCATCCAGAAGATTTCTGGCTATTTGAAAAGACAAAAAATAATAGTAATCCTGGAAGACAATATATCATTTGAACCACAGCTCCTAGAATATAAGGAAACTATTCCATTTCAAGACAAGTTGGTGAGGCTGGATCAGTTTTCAGTGCCTGGACTCAGTTGGGCATGTGCGATAGACGCTCTATTTAGATTAGTTGGAGAGCTGACTCTGGTTGTACCTGTGTCTCCACGAGGGCTGCCAATTAACACGTTTTAACGCCTGCAATTAATGCAGGGCAGAATTAACATGTTAAAAAATTAATGCATGATAATCACTGGCATTTTGCAAGGAGCCTAGGATCAGCTGTGCAGCACTGCCCCTTTGAAATGCCACCATGGCATTTCAAAGGGGTAGCGCCACCGAAGCACAGGATCAGCTGTTCGGCGCTGCCCCTTTGAAACATGGCAGCGGCATTTCAAAGGGGCAGCGTTGCACAGCTGATCCTGGGCTCGCCATGGCATTTCAAAGGGGCAGTGCCGCAGGAAGTCCGGGATCAGCTGTGCAGCACTGCCCCTTTAAAACACTGCTGCCGTGTTCCAAAGGGGCAGGTCCCAGCGGATCCCACGATCAGCTGTGTGGCACTGCCCCTTTGAAACTCCACTGCAGCATTTCAAAGGGGCAGTACAATGCGGAGCCTGGGGTCAGCAGGAGTCCCCAGCTGACCCCAGCCTCGGTGCAGTGGTGCCCCTTTGAAACACCGCCACAGCGTTTCAAAGTGGCAGCGCTGCGTGGAGCCTGGGATCAGCACTATATACCTTGCATTCTGTGTTGTAATTGAATCAATATGTTTGAAGATGTAGAAAACATCTTAAATATTTACATAGATAGTATTCTTATTATTGTTTAACAGTGCGCGATTAATTTTTTAAGCGCTTGACAGCTCTAGTGTCCAATTCTGAATTTCAGTTGATCCAAACCAAAATGTCTTATCATCAGAACAAGGACAAAAATCTTCTTTCAAAGGCAAATTTAGAAATGGTGTGAGCAGTACAGTTAAACTCTGGTCAACAGGCTTGCACCCATTTATACAAGGTCTGAACACGGTCTCCAGTGAATAAGATTTTCCTTTGATTCACCCTCTAGTTTTCTGACCTTATCTGTTTTTATTTTCCAGATTGCTCTGTGTACTCCCCCAAAAACATGCTTCTTTCTGTTTTCCCTTCTCAGCTCCTCTCAGTTGGTGGTATGTTCTTCTTTTATGCTGCTTTATCATCTGGAACAGCCTCTCTGTGCTTAATTAACTCCCTGACTTTTTCAAAATCCTATTTCAAGACATCTCCTCTCTGGCCTCTGACATCTGACCTTTGCAATAAAAATCAAACTTAGTCCCTGAGCCTCTGAGTTTCCTTGTGTTCGATCACTCTCCTTGAAATGTATCCAGTGCATTCCTCTATTTTCTTACCGTTCTACATTTGGAAATTTTGCTCAGCTGTATAGCGTGGCTATATGTAATATACATTGTTTTTTGATACATTGATAGACTGCATTGAGATATAAAACTAACATTATCTATGGATAGTGTTATGCAAAGATAAAGTTCAGTTTATGTTATGACATGTCATGTTATATCAAATTTGCAACTATTATTCTATTCTGATGGTTCAAAACTTATTCCTTATTTCCATTTAGAAAGTGTGCCATGTTTTCTTCTATATTTTTTGATAATGAAATTGAACAGCACCAAACTCTGAAAGAAAATATTATATTTGTCAAGATGATCTATCAAATGGAAATATTCTGTAGGATTTTCAAACAGAACATCTGTTTCCAAATACAAGACCCCACCAAACTGCTTAATTATCTATATATTTGGCACTTGTTCAGAGAAAATGAAGGGAGTTGGTCTTTTTACCATATTTTGAAGCTTCATACTGGCTCTGTCAAATCCCTTTTTGAGAAGAACTATATATTCTGAGTAATAATTCCCAGATATTCTTGTTGTATTGAATATATTTTCGGAAAAGATTACTTTTCACCTATCACCATTTTGATACTACCTCACAACAAATCATGCAAAACAAAATAGAAAGATTAATGTATATTTTTATCACAAACTCTTTTAATAACAAGTATTGCATGACTGCTCGCATGATCCCTGTGTCCATATTACTTGTTACAATGGATTTATCACCTTGTATATTTTTCAATTAATACAGTACAAGTAGAATATACAAGCTCAAATCTAAAATTCACTGGAAATTGACACAATCTCTCAGTGCCATCTAAATCCCATTTGTTTAGACAGAAAAGAAATAATCCATTTTTTTTGTACTGGGCCATTCCCTGAAAAACATGTCTATGGATTCAAATTGGAAAGAGAAGCTATGGAATTGAAAGTCACAAAATTCAAATCCAGACTTCAAAATACCTCCAATGTGTAGTCCTCTTTTGTTTTGAGTTTTTAGTTCATGTACACATCAGGATTAAGGTTTTTTTAATATCAAGGGGGAAAATTTAAAGGTGAAATTAATAAAGTGGAAAACAGTTAGTTTGCTTACTCTGATCAACTAGTAGCCATATACAGTAATTATTAAGATATGATTTTAACTACCAACTTTATAATAATATAGAATGAGTCAGGATTACTCTTTTTTCAATTGTCTACATATTCTTTAGTTATTTTTAAAGTGTTAGGCTTCATATTTTAAACTGAATAATGGAACTACAATAGGCATCACATTAAAGGACTGATCACAAAACAATTTCCATAATTTACATGTAACATTTTACAAAATCACTGGGAACTACCAAAAATGCTTTATGCCAAGAAACATGATCAAACTCTTTTCCCTTCCCATCAGATTGTTCTTAAAGTTCCTACAAATCAAGCTTACTACTGTGCTTCACTGCTCAGTGTGGCTTCAGATTAATCTGCAGTGTGTCAATAAATCATAAACTCTTTTATTCATGCTCAAAGTGCATTCAATCAATTTTACCCACTGCTGAGCTTCTGGTGTTATCAAATGTCTGATCTATCTTTGTGAATTTACTAAATAATTTAGGAAGATGATATTGACTGATTAGACATTAGTTTGAAGTTCACAGAATCTATAGTGATATTAAAATATTTTTAGTTGACAAAACTCCTTCAATTGTTAGAATTATATGACTCATGCTTCATTTGCTTTTCTGTAGTATAAAAGTTTCTTTTTAACTGAAACATTTCCTTCCATGGAAAACCACTTTGCTAACAGCATGTCTTGGTGATATAGCTAACCTTTAGTCATTCTGTTTTCCTATGGAAGTTTATTATCTGAAACAGTCTATGATTCTCTGGTAAAAAGAGGTAGACATTTCTTCTCTGGGGTTTATTACTCTGTTACAGACAGGATGCTTGTTGCAACATAGATCACCAGGTTACCCATGATGAGCTGATACAGGAAGTCAGGGATACACATAAATACAGATACAAAAGACAGGGAACTAGTTCAAAGGCAGCTGATGATCTAAACCTAACTATACTCAGGATGTAAAATCCCATTTACTTAGTTAACTGTTTAAACATGGTCTAGCTCCCACTGGTTAACTATAACCAATAATATCCCTAATCTATACTTACCGAAGATTCTATGCTACATAGGTTCTTTAACAAACATCATAGTAATATCTGAGCACCTTCCAGGCATCCATTAAGCAATGAGACTAACATCTGTCACATTCATCCTCTTATCAGGGGAGATAAAGTATTTTCATTATAGTATTTGGTTAAGGTAGCAATGTATTTTAATTTATGTTCAGGGTGTTATGTGTTTATGCTAGAGAAGGTTAGGCTGAAGATATGTGTCTGGCATTTGAAATGGAAGGAGAGATTTGTGATGGTCCTTAGTTCTTCTTGGAGTTCATTGAATAGTCTCAGACTGGCTTTGAGAAAACTCTGTTTACTGAACAGATAAGCTTTATCCTTGTTGTACAGAGTTCAAATGTGTCCAAAAAACAGAATTGCCAACCATATTTCCTGATCCTGGAGCTTTGGGGAATCTTTTAGATTGGTTGGACCAGGCCATTGAACACTTCAAAGATAAAGACTAGGATCTTGAACTTGATTCTGTATTCTATGAAAACCAGAATAGAGAATAGAGGACAAATCTGATGTGCTTACACTAGCTTGTGTTGATTAGAAAACCAACTAGTACAGACCACAGCAGTGTGAGTTTCCAAAAGGCTCCATGCTGGGGTGTATAGCACTGATGTAATCCAAATTGGAAATGACAAAGGTGTCTTTAACTGAGGTCTGGTTAGATCAGAGCTGGGCAAAATATGGCCCACGGGCCAGATCCAACCTGTCAAGCCACCATATCCGGCCTGTGGACACAGTGGAGAACCCCAGGCAGGGTACCTGCTCGCCCCACCCACACGTTGCTCAGAAAAGTGGCTGCTGGGCCATTTTTCTTTCACAACTGTGATCCTGAAAGGGAGGGGGGGTTCACTGACTTCATGAGCTGCCCCCACCCTCAGTGCAATCCCATTGGCCAATAGTTATTCACGCATGCACATGGCCCCTATAGCCTGTGCAAAGGCAGGGCAAGCAGGAAGGCTGCCTCAGAAACTTGCTGGGCTGCTGGCTGGGAGTCACCCAGGTAAGTCTTTCAGCCAGAGCCTGCCTCTGACACTCTAGCCCCTGAACCATTCAGGATTGAAAAAAAAAATTGGAGAAATCAGTCAACATAAAGGCAGCCTCCTCCCTTGCAAGGAGGAAAGACACTGACAAGAGAGTGTTCCCCAGATTGGAAAGCTAATCAGGTGTTTAGCCAAAGGTGTTCAGGTGAAGGGAACTGGCAAAAGTTTTGCAGCTGCCTTTTCCAGTGCAAGAAGTCTGAGAAACAAATACCAGTTTCAGGAAGAAGGCTAAGGGGAAGCTCCTGCTTGAAGAGAGAAAGTCAGGCTATTCAAAGACAAGGCCTGAGGCATAAATCCAGCCGTAGCAGGAGATCTGAATAGCAACTACTATTTGGAGAAGGGAGATATCAGTGGATCTAAAGGTAAAAAACATAGGGAATGCTCACAGTACAATCCCAACTGGTAGAGAAATGTGGTGTAGGTGTTCTGTGACAAAGTACCTTCATAGATGGCCATGATGCATGCCACAGAGTCAAATGAGTCCAGACCACCTTAGAAGAAGACCCCTGACACCATCTTGCCTTCCTCAAGAAGCACCATGAACTCAAGACATTCCTGGAATTTAGCTAACAAATTCCATTGAATTGAAGACCTATTGGTTGAGCACTGCTTGTTAATTAGTAATGTAAAGCTAGAGCTCTCTGGTCAAGTAGATTTTTCAGCTGAAAAGGTCCAGCTTGTTAGCCTGCCTTGACTTTGGGACAGAACCTGACTGACCTTGCCACTACTTGTAGTTCACTGCATCCATAACTAATGTTCCTGGCTGAAGTTGTGTAAAATGGTGTTTGCACCCTTTCTGTGGCACAAAATATCTCTTTTCCACACCTTTGGCCATGGCAGATACGGAGGCTGGGGTCTTCCAAAACATCTCTGTGGAGTTTCATATGATCTTTAAAAGGGACACGGTCACCCTGGAAGGACCCTCCATGTCAAGAATGTCCACCATTGGGTCTGAATCTTCTGTCACCTCCTCAGACTAGAGATGTAAGTTTTGTGCCACCCTCTTACAAAGGTTCTGGTGTACCCTATTGTCCATCACTGAGAATGTAGTGATGGAGGAGGTGCTGGCCACCACCACATCAGATGAGGATTACAATGAGAGCCTTGGAACTGAGTCCTCCTGCCCTTCAGGCCACCTGAGGATGGTTTGGATATGTCTGCCCTATGCAGGGCAGACTTTGACATTGGCACCACAAGGGTTGCTGGTCAAGAGCTGCACCCACTTGTGCAGACCCAGGTTTCTTGTCATGTGGGAGGTTTTCCAGTGTTCTAAGAGAATGACATGACTAAAGGAGCAACATGAGGTGCAGCTGCATCCTTGAAACCTTGCCCTTGAACCTGATGATAGGTTCAAAGGGGCTAAAAAGGTCACTGGACCAGCCCCTGACAAAGCAGAGGTTTGGATACCACTACTGCTAGCACATCCCATAATCTGTGGTACCAGGACTAGTGGCAGGACCAAGACCAGTACTGACTACATGAAGAGATTGACAACTGATCACTGAAGTTTTATGAGTAGTGTGAGCCAGACCATGGAGGAGCAGAGCTCAACAGTGCCAAGGAATAGATGATGTACTGCGGTGATGGGCAGTGATGCCATAGCATCATTAGCTTGCCCCAGCTCTGAAGTCCAGGTGACAGAGTGAGGCCTTGTGTTGTCACCTGGACTGCTCCTGGTTCTTGTGCCTGGCAGGCCAGGGACTGTGCCATCATGGCAACTAGTTCTGTACAGCCTCAAAGGTATCAGGCATGAAGAGCAGGTCATTTTTATCCTCCAGTTTCTGCTGAGTCAGGGAGTCCACAGGCACTGGACTCAGCAGAGCCCTTGGTAAGGCTGGTGTTTATAGTACCAGGATTCAAGGGTTAGGTTATGTGTGTCCTAGCATAGGATGTATCCTGCTCATATCCCTGTGTGGTTTCCTGATGGGGGACCAATCCCTGTCCACCTTCTTTTTCTTATGTGGGACTATGAATGATGCTGCATGCTCGAACCAGTTTGTGAGCTGGGAAGTGGTGTCAGTGTTTTCTGGAGGAATCTTTCTTTCATGTCAAGATATCTCACAATGAAGCTGGTGCACTGAACACTTCTCTCACTGGTGCTGCCTCTGGTGCCGAATGAAGGCAAAGAGCTGCCTTCATTAAAAGGAGTTTGAGGCAATAATTCTGCTCCTTCTTGACCCTCTTGAAAATGAGGGTGTTTAACTGTTTTATGGCCATCTCCCAGGCTCTTAAGGCATGAAACATGTGGATTGCCTTTGGGCATAGACTTTCTGCAGCATGCTCAGGACTTAAACCCTTGAGACTGAGGCATACCCCATTCAGGGAAGCTTGAGGGAACTTCCTCAATGTGACAACGATTACTATAACTATGCTACAATTTTAAGAACTATTTACAACTGACAGTAAGAAGGAACTAAGCAGGCAGTTGGTCAGCAATCCTATATACACTGCCATGAAGATGCCACTCCAGGGGCACCACAGTTGACACGTACTACTAGGAGAAATGCCTTGAAATGACTGTGCACACAGCACACACACACCTATTGGAAACAACACAAGCAAGCACTGAAAGAAGTTATGTGTCTCTTTATGAGATAGAGAGCCAGGGAGTGACTTTTTTCTGCTGTAGACTAGGTCATAATGGTGGCATTCCCACCCACAGTTAACTGGAAGAGAAGAGCTTTTGCTTTGACCAGGTAGAGAAGCACCCACAAGTGATGAAATTCTGGGTTTGGTTAGGATCTGTGATGGACACACTGCTAATTGCTTCTTTCCTGGGAAGCTGGCAAGGAATTTTTCCCTCATTGCCAGATTTTTCTAAGGCAAAGTGTGGTTTTTTTCATCTTCTCTCACAGCAGATTTGGGCATGGGGAGGAGCTATGCAAATGTGGGGTAGACATCCAATTCAGGTAGTGAGGGGATAGAGTTATCAGATAATATGGATTGATAAAGGATTTAAAAGAGTAGAAATAGGAGGGCAGGTTTGGGGGCTCCTTTGACTGTTGTGGCAGGGAGCCAATTCCACACTTAACCTTCATTTGAGGAGTGGAATGGTGAGGAACCAACAGCAGGATGGCTGGGAACCAAGACTGGTAAAGGACAGAGTTAACAGAAGTGTGCCTGTACTGTACTCTTTTAGCTGTGAGGTACTCCCAGACATTGAAAAATAAAGTTGTGGCCTAATAAAAGCTTATTCAGGGTACGTCTACACTAGACCCCTAGATCCATCTAGGGAGGCTAATGAGGGTGACCGAAATTGCAAATCAAGCCCGGGATTTAAATATCCCGCGCTTGATTTGCATGTTCCCAGCCGGTCGCCATTTTAGAAATTGACTAGCCCAAAGTAACTGCCCGCATCTACACGCGGCAATGAAACGGGATTCCGATTTAAAGCCCTAACTCGAATTAGGTGGTATTCCTCCTGCAATGAGGCTTACCAGCTAATTCGATTTGGAATATTTGGAGGTCATACTGAATATTTGGAGGTCATACTGAATAAGCCACTGAACACATGCTTCCAGGTGACCATGTGGACAAAAGAGATAATACAATCCTTGAATGCATATACAAGAAAATCTCAACTAGGAGTAGAGAGGTTACTTTATCTCTTTATTTGACATTGACGAGACCACTGCTATAATACCATGTCTGGTTCTAGAGTCCTCAGTTCAACAAGATGTTGATAAATTAGAGAAGGTTCAGAGAAGAGCCATGAAAATGATTAAAGGATTAGAAATCTGCCTTATAGTGATAGATTTAAGAAGCTCAATCTATTTATCTTAACAAAGACAAGAATAAGGGTGATTTGATTATAGTCAGTAAGTACCTACATGAGGAACAAATATTTAGTATTTAGCTCTTCAGTCTACAGAGAAGTGTATAACAAAATTCATTGGGTGGAAATTGAAGCTATATAAATTCAGACTGGCATTTTTAACTGTGATTATAATGAATCATTTAAACAATTTTAAAATGTTGTGGTGGATTCTCCACAACTGGCAATTTTTAAATCAAGACTGGATTCATCTTGGAGAAGTTTAATGGTCAGTGCTAGATACGTTAGGCTAGATGATCACAACAGTCTCTTTAGGCCTTGGAATCTGTGAATACACTTCAGACAAATGAACAAAGTACCTCCTGCAATTAACTATCCTTGCTATTTCTTGTGCTTCTTTAGTTTCCCAGAAGTTTATAAATGTCAGTAGTTTGCCATGTATATTCTAGTCACTACTAGGAATCCAAAGAGAATGTGTTCAAAGTCGTTAAAAGAAAGAGGGAGAAAAATTAATCTCCTTAACCTCTGAGGATAGGAAAAGAAGCTTAAATTGCAGCATGGGTGGTTTAGGTTGGACATTAGGAAAAAACTTTCTGTCAGGGTGGTTAACTACTGGAATAAATTGCCTAGAGAGTTTGTGGAATTCCCATTACTGGAAAATTTTAAGAACAGGTTTGACAAACACCCATCAGGGATAGTCTAGATAATACTCAGTCCCTCTATTACGGCACTGGACTAAATGACCTCTCAAGGTCTTTTCCAGTCTTAGGATTCTCTAAAGGTTAATCCTCACTCAACACTATGCTGGGGCATTTCTACAGTACTAACTCAGAGAAAGAGTGCCACCTACTGATTCACCAAAAGTGCTTCCTTTAAAGCCTTGTGTTTTTCTTGGAGGTCTCTTCTCCTGCTATTACCCCAGCCTGACAAGATCAAGTAGCATTCATAGTGCTGAGTTTAATATTAAATTGTAAATAATTCTAAACAGGTGAGTATCTCACTTGAAAATCTCCAAATGGGGAAAAATTAAGAAGAAGCTACAAAGTAATATGGTCAGAATGAATGGACTGTCACATCTTCATAAAAGTGATGATCATTAAAATGTATAAAAATTATTTGATAAGCAAGCAAAAGCAAAGTAAAACTCCCTTCTCCCCTTATTCACATTCACATCCCATGCTCATGTATGATTATACTAATCTCAACTGTATTTTATTGTCATTAGGCTTAGAAAGCCATCTGAACTAAATGAGTTGCCTTTAGCAGAAAGATGGTATGAGGAGAGTGGCTAGTAATAGGGATGTTAGATAGCATGTAATTGAATAGTTGTGTAACTGCATGAAATTTTAGCGGTTACACGACTATTAGATAGCCCAAAGGGTGGGGTCGGCAGCCAGTGCACTCCCGGCCCCACTCCTGGGGAGCCTCCTGACACCCTACACTGCTGCCTTTCTATGAGAGGCAGAAGCAAACTGGTCTATGTGGGGAGTCAGTTTAAAAAAGAGAGCTCAGACCCCCCTAGGGACAGGGGGGGCTCGAGCTCATGGCAGACAGAGGCTGCTCATGAGATGCTGAAGCAGCCTCTGTCTGTGGGGATCTTGGACCTCGCTGGAGTCAGGAACTGTTGCCGCAGAACAGCCTCTGTCTGCAGTGAGCCTGGGCCACCACGGACAGAGGCTGATTCGCAGAAGACTTCCCTAACTCCCCCGCACTGCTGCTTCTGATACAGCGTGGGAGGTGGCAGGTGGCACCACAGAGCTGGTGCTGGGGGAACCACCATTTAAGCCAGCTCCTCCCAGCACTGGCTCCTGCCTGCCGCCCTTTGCTGCCACTGATACACAGACAGCAAGGGGGGAATGCAAGTAGTTGACAAGATTAACCATTAAGCCCAGGCTTATCAGGCTTAGTCATCTACATGTTGACATCCCTATCTAGCAAGCATGTATCATGTGCACACACTCTCCATCCTGATGTAACCCCCAAGGAGATTACCTAGATTCCTGGGGCTCTGTCTGCTGGCAGTTCAGGGAGAGGCACACTGTCCCTGGTAGGGAGGGGGAGCCAAGGCAAACTCAGAGTCTGCCTGGCAACCAATAGGGAGTGAGATGCCCCTCCTGGGGAGTTCAGGAGAGGGGAGAAGCCATTTTTTTAGAGTGGGTCTGGAGCCAGCCAAGACAAGGGCAGAGCTGGCTGTGTGGGTAGCTGGTAAGCCCCAGGCCTGCATGCAGGGTTTCTCCTGAGAACTGGCCTCTAGGAACCCAAAAGCAAGATCCCTCAGCTGGGTTTTCCTTCTCCACTGATGATTCCCAGTTTGTAGAGTTTGCTGGGAAACTTCCCCAGCCAGGCTGAGTTAGCCCTCCAGCTCCCTAGGTGAGACCAGTCACCACATGGTCAGCTCTGCTCTGCCTGCTAGTTCAGGGCTGCTGCCTGCTGTGTGTGTGTCTGGATGCTGGGCTAGGAGACTACAGTTTGGATTTTAGTACAGTTGTGTAATCTGGACCTTGAGCCCTGCACCCCTTTGTAGTGACGGGAAATCCTGGGAAATCCTGGGACCGAAGCAGCCTGATTCCTGCCTGAAGAGGAGCCCTGCTAGCAGAGATCAGCCCCTTTGCAGTGACTGAGGAGTCCAGAGTCATCTCTGAACCTGAGGATCATTCATGGAGTTTGTGAGTGCACCATCTTTTAGTTAGTCAGGGAATTTGTTTTGGGGACCCCCTACTCCCTGAACTGTGTCCTCAAGCCAGGGAGTAAGGGTTTGGGGATTTTATAACCTGCTACATATCAAACCTGTGGAGGAATTTACCACCATATCCCGCTTGTGAGTCCTTTGGGCTGTACTGAACCCAGTCAGCCACACTGCTAAACCACTGAAGAGAAGAATTTTGTGGTCATAGGTCATCAAGGGCCCCAACAAAGTACGCGAACCAACGGGACACTAATCTTATATTTGCTACATCAAGTCATGTGACTGGGGCAAGTCACGGGTATTAGCAGCGTGAGCACCGATGAACCTAAAAATAGTGTTTTACCCTGTTATGTTATATTTGTCTCCTGTTTAATATAATTATTGTGTTGAATATATTGTATGCATTTGTGTTATTTCTTGGAAGTCTCCAACTATCTGACAAGTAAGTGGGGATTACCCTGTGGTTAGAATTTTCCTCCCAAGCTGCCCTGGTGACCCTGCGAGGAAGGAGTGAGGGGGGTGGAGGCACCACCAAATAAATTCATAGGAAAAAATAAAGAGGATACACGGTGCTGAGTGGGTGGTGGGATCCAGAAGAACCCAGACCTGTCCATCAAAACCTGTAAGCAAATTGGCATTAAAGAAGGTAACTGGGTGGAGAGGGGGCGCTACACTGATAACCAAACTGGTTCAGCCAATCTCCAATTTAGTTCACAGTACCAATTAATTTGTTCCTTTCTGTTTTTTCTTAACAAAGAACTACCTACTGACAGATTTTTCATTCACTGAATATAAATCTACCATACTTTTTACTATTGCATTTTGGCAAGGAACACAGTTTGAATTGTTCATTGACTAAGAACAATATTTTGTCTCAGAGTGCAATACAATCCTATATTGTTACCCTCAGTACAGTAGCTGCATCATTCCAATCAGCTCTTTCATTCCTATAAATCCCCACTTCTAAGACAAACACATCCACACCTTGGTTGACTGTTTTTTACAGGTTCATTTCCATCACTGTACCATTTATGTTATGAGAATGTCTCTTGTGTACCATTATGGACACAAAGGTTCAGACAAGATACTTATTTTGCCTGCTAAAAACATTGTTGAATAAACTATTCAAGGACCATGTCCCAAATCCAACACTAACTTAGGGTATGTCTACACTAGCCCCCTAGTTCGAACTAGGGAGGCTAATGTAGGCATTTGAACTTGCAAATGAAGCCCGGGATTTAAAGATCCCAGGCTTCATTTGCATGTTCCCGGGCGGGCGCCATTTTTAAATCCCCCTAGTCCGAACAAACTGCCCACGGCTACATGCGGCAGTTAAAAGTTAATTCGAACTAAGTCCTTAATTCGAACTCATTCCACGAGGTGTAACAGTTAATTCGAACTAAGGACTTAGTTCGAATTAACTTTTAACTGCCGCATGTAGCCGTGGGCAGTTAGTTCGGACTAGGGGGATTTAAAAATGGCGCCCGCCCGGGAACATGCAAATGAAGCCCGGGATATTTAAATCCCGGGCTTCATTTGCAAGTTCGAATGCCTACATTAGCCTCCCTAGTTCGAACTAGGGGGCTAGTGTAGACATACCCTCAGGCATTTACAGTATCTAAGGATATATATTTGATTTACCTACTGTTGCTCATGTCCTTCAGGGCAGGGCCTGGAGACATGGGGGGTGCAGGAGTCATGGCAGGGGCTTGGGGACGTGGGGAGCTTGGTGCTGGGAGTGTGGTGGCGCAGCAGTCAAGGATTTGAGGATGTGGGGGGTGCCGGAGCCAGCAGGGGCTGAGCTGCCTGGGCAGCAGTTCCCCAGGGCTGGCTACATTGTGGACCACGGTGCCCAGGTAGCAACTTCTGGTGGCTGGCTATGGCAGGGGCTGCTGTGCCTGGGAGGTGGCTCCCCAGGGCTGGTAATGATGGAGACCATGCTGGCTGGGTAGTGGATGACTGGAACTGGCCGCTAAAATGGCCAGGCTGGCTTCTGCCCCTCCCCACTTCCTGCACAATCAAACCCTGACCTTGTTTTAAGTTATGCTAGAAGGAAGTTGTATACCGAATTTGGTGGTCCTGGGTCTGACTGATTAGGAGGAATTCTTGAACAAACAGACAGACAGACGGGCCCACTCACTCGCTCACTCACCGACAAACTTTCTCAAATAAACAGTAGACTAAAAAAGAAAAAATCCTATTTATTCCAGTACTTAAAATGACCATTGTTTCTACTATTATATTCAACCAGAAAGTTTACCTGATATTGTTCAGGTCCTTAACTCAAATGTTTGTTTTTCTTCATTTAAAACACTGCTCTGAGGTGGGGTTGGGGAGGAGAGGATCAGTATGCAGGATGTCCCAGAGATAAAGGACTACCCCAGCCCTCTCTCACCGCAGCAGGTGGAGCAAGGTAAGAAGCACCTCTTCTTAGCTCCAGTGGGCACAGCCAGGAGAGCGGTGCATATCCCCTAGCTGGGGCAGGTCTAGGTCCCTCTGCCTCCTGTGCTCCCAAGCCATTTTCCCCTTGCTCCCAGATGAAGGGGAACAGCCAGCAGTGTTCTCGTATGAATTGGGAGGGAGCTTCACCTCACTACCCTACCTAAAAGGTGCATGAGGGATGGAAAATATGCAGGCTTCCCTGGGGAGAGAGGACTACCCCTGTCCCCTCTTACTGCAGGAGCTTGGGGCCTGGTGAGAAGTGCCTCTCCATGAATGCTGCAGCTCTAGCAGGCACAGCCAGGGAGAGGTACTTGTCCCCTGGCTGGGGCAGGTCAAAATTCATCTTCCCCCTGCACTCTCCAGCCAGAGTGAGGAATAAAGCAAACTGTGCACTTTCCCTTCACTCCCTGATGAAGGGAAACAGCCTACAATGTTCCCATATAAATCAGGGAAGTGGACGTCAGCCCCTCCTGCAAACCTGCCTGGGAGCCTCAGGGCTGGGCAGTCCTGGATGACCCCTTTCATTTTCCTGGTGATTCTGTCTCTTTTATGTATGGTTTTATGACAATCAATGCCATTCCAGGCACATCCCCTTTTCCTGGCACCACCAACCACTGGCCTTGCTGCTAATTGAACTAATTGGCCTCTGGGAGGCCTCCCGCATCTCTGCAGAGTGCATCCTGGTGCTCTGAATCAGAGGCAGACTCCATTAATGTGGATGCACTACCACAGACTACATTTGATTCTTCCTCATAGTGAGGACACAGAACTTTGAATTTGTAAAATTGGATGTCCAGAAGTTGAAATTAGTAAATCATATATATAGTAGCCCAATGTCTGTGACTCTGTAACGCTGAAACGCTGGCTGTTCCCTCTGGATGGCGCTGTTGCCTCCCGCCGTGGTGCTTGGCTGACTTCTACGCCGCTCAGCTGGGCTGCCGCACGGGAGCAAGCAGCCCAAGCGGCCGTTTGGGGTCCGCGCTCCCCATGCAGCACTGGGGTGCTGCATGGGGAGCGCGGGGCCCAAACGGCTGCTTGGGCTGCTTGCTCCTGCGCAGCAGCCCGGCTGAGTGGCACAAAAGTCAGCCGAGCGCCACGGCGGGAGGCAACCGCACTGCCCAGAGGAAACAGCCAGGAGGTGGGGCCTGGACGATCGTGCGTCTCTGACGTCAGAAAAGGGCAATGGATTCAAAAGGAGGAAAGCGGAGCAGACACAGAGGACGCAGAGCAGACAGAGAGGAGAACGGAGGAGGTGGAGGACAGCGAGAGAGAGAGTGAGAGAGATGCAGCAGGAGGAAGAGAAGAGAAACACTGGGGGTATGAAACGAAGCTTACAGGATCTGATGACAAAGGGATCTGGAGTTGGTTGATCCCCGTCTAGACTACCGCGCTGTGCTGACAAACAGCTGATCAGCACAGCGCGGCAGCCATTTTGATGTGAATGAAGTGGCGATTATTTAAATCGCCGCTTCATTTCCCTTTGCCGAGTACACTCATCAGAATAGACACACCCAGAGTGACAGGCGGGAGGGGGAGAAGAGAAAGAGAGAGAGACAGAGAGAGAGGCAGGAGGCGGACGAGAGCTGAGAGAGAAAGAGAGGGAGAGGCAGTAGGAGGAGAAAAGAGAGGCTGAGAGGCGCAGAAGTCAGCTGAGCACCATGGCGGGAGGCGAAGGGGGGCAGGGTGGTGATGTACACGCCCATGGGGCGGGGCCTGGACGAGCGTGCATTCCCGACTGAGACAGAGGAGAGCGGAGAGAGAGTGAGAGGCAGGAGGGGGAGAAGAGAAAGAGAGAGATGGAGAGAGAGGCAGAAGGCGGAGGAGAGCTGAGAGAGAGAGGGGGAGGCAGTAGGAGGAGGAGAGAGAGAGAAAGAGACACGGAGCAAGAGACCAGAGGCTCAGGAGAGAAGACCGACGTGGAGGAAAGACCTGAAAATCCCGTCTTATAACAGGCTAATTGGCTAGTTTGAAATAATTGCCTAGTGTAGACATGGCTTAACTAAAGCAATCATTTCCTGATTGCAGCATCAAAAATGGTTGCTGTGGAAGTGATTATCATATCATAAGCAGGATTGTGACTTTTTGTGGGGAATAATCAGGGCAGATAAAATCTAAAGGCAACATGATACCATCAGGTAGGCACTAAAAAGCTCTGAAGTTTGGTTTTATGTATGTATTTATGTTTTATGTATGTATTTAGGGAGAAAAGAGCAGCTTTCAGACTTAATTGAAGTTCTAGTAATATCTGTTCTACAAAAATGATGGTTATCTGCATGTGTTCCACAAATGTATTGAAAAAATACCTAGAAGGAGAGTGGTTTGAACAAAAACAGTTAAAATCATAGAGAAAGGAAATAAATGCTATCAACAGAAAAAAACACTATCTTGGGGAATATTTAGAGTATAAATAAAATATCAAGCTTTGTAGGATTATCATGTGCTCTTAAGTATCTGCAGCTATGTTGTTATTAAAGTGTTGTCCACTCTGATGTGTTTTTACACGTGTCAAATCAGAGATTTGAAAGAACAATATCAGTGGATTTCTGACATTCTCTGAATAAGTTTGGATCTACGAACCACTGCATGGATTATGAAGAGATATAAAAAGTTTTTCTTCACTGACAAATATATTTTAATCCAATATTGATTGTAATTTGAAGGAAAATTGTATTCATTTTGAAACTTGACATTTAAGATGGAAAGAAACTTTCCAATGCATGAAAATAAAGAACTTCCTGGCAATTAATTTTGCATATTCTCTAAAAACTTCTGGGATAAATAAACTGGATGACAATTAAAAAAAAATTGCATGTGAGGAAAGAAACTGAAATTACTCATCCAGTTCTAGAAAGGGTTGCATCATTTTGTAGTATGGACCAATCCTATAAGGGTATGTCTACACAGCAAAGTTATTTCAAAATAACAGCCCTTATTTCAAAATAACTTTCCTAGCGTCTACACAGCCAAACCGCTATCTCGAAATAAATTCGAAATAGCGGAGCGCTTATTTCAAATTTGGTAAACCTCATTCTACGAGGAATAACGCCAAATTTGAAATAGCTATTTCGAAATAAGTGATATGTAGACACTTATTTCAAAATAGGGGGCCTCTAGCCTTCCCAGGGAGCCCTGGTGGCCACTCCAGCCTCAACCAAGAACACTCCACTCCCCCCACCCCCCCCCACAGAGCCCTTAAAGGGGTAGACTCTGGCCACAGTGCCTGTGCCAGCTCCAAGCGTGCCAGCCCAGAGCCATTAGTCACTGCCCCTGACCCAATGGCCCCAAAACATGAGCCAGCAAGCCACTGGCAGCCAGCCCTCCACCGCTCCCCAGGAGCAGTCTGCCAGCTCCCAGGAGCCTGCCAGGGCCTGGAGAAGGAGGGTGCCTTCCTGGTCCAGGGTGGAGATCATGGACCTTATTCAGGTTTGGGGAGGATGCCCCCAAGGTCCATGATCTCTGCACTAGACAGAGGAATGAGGCCCTCTATGGCAGGATAACTGCCAGCCTGGCCACCAAAGGCCACATGCGAACCCAGGAGCAGGTTCGCATGAAAATCAAGTTGGTTCAGCGAAACCCCCACCCCTGAGCACTGTGCTTCCCCTCCCCCTTCTTCCCCTTGCTTCCCCCTTCCAGCTCCCTCCTCCCAGGTTTTCCCCTCCCCTCTCCCACCCTTTCTTCTCCCCTCTCCTGCCTCCTTTCCCCAGTCTCACCAGAATTTCATTCCCTCCCCCCCAGTTTTGTTAAATAAAGAGAGTTTGTGTTCATGAAAATACGTGTATTTTATTTGACATCAGGAAGGGGGGTTAGGGAGGGGTAAGTGGAAGGACATGAGGGAGGAATGAGGCACAAGCTCCCAGTGGGGCAGACCAGGGAGGATCTTAGTGCTCCTCAGGGTGGAAACTCTCCTGCAGGGCCTCCTGGATACTGACAGCCCCCTGATGGACCTCCCAGATGGCAGCCTGCAGAAAGTGCAGCCAGGCTCGCAGCAACACGTCCAAGAGAAGCACCAGAGTGCCCAGGGGACAGCTCTGGCTCCATGTTGCAGAGTGCTGTGGTGTCCCGAGTAAGGGCAACCAGAGCACGCAGAGACAAAATGCTTTGCTATCCCTCATTGAGGTAGACAAGCAAGCAGGGAAACCTGAGAACTGGCTGTCCGGGGGGGGGGAGGGTCCCTTTAAGCACAGACCTCAGATAGCTTTAGGCAGTAGCCCCACACAGTAAGTCCTGACCTTGTGCCCTGCTGGAACTGGTTCTGGCCAGCCTTAAATGCGATTCACAGTCCCCTCAGTGTGGATGCACTATTTCGAAATAGCAAAATGCTATTTTGAAATGCATTTTGTATGTAGACACGTTATTTTGAAATAAGCTATTTCGAAATAACTATTTCAAAATAAGATATTTCGAAATAACACTGTAGTGTAGACATACCCTAAGATTCAACGAAAGGCAGCTCACATATCTTCCTTTGATTGTGGTACTGTATGATTCCTAAAATTGGCATCTCAATAAATCACTTCACCTAATCGATTAAAGGCACTACTGATCAGGAATTCCACATTTCTGTGATAAAATCCCCAAAAATATTCTAATAAAAAAACAAAAAATTGTGTTTTTTGTGATTAAAATGAAATATGACAGGAGATGCCATATCTGTTGGCTGCCAACTGGAGCCCCATCTACTAGGCACTGAAGCATTAATATCCCATATTCCTGTGTGCACACTGGTGGCCCAGGGTTCTACCTTATATGATTATATATTTCACAAAATGTAAAAATTAAAGATTCTCTGTAAAAGCACAAATTCTATGTTTGTCTGCGGCAAAAGTTTTTGTACAAAACATATATTAGTTTAAAATGCAATTGTCTGGCTAATCATATAGTCAATACAATTTGTATCGACTATACGATTAGTCGATAGTCACTACTGTGCAGGGCCAAAGAAGAGGTAGCTCCAGGACCTGGCTTAAGAGCCACCCACGCTTCTGCTCTGCATTTTAAATGCAGTAAGAGCTGCTGGGATTTTACTACATTTAAAATGCAGAGGTGCATCAATCGAAACAAGCTGGGACAGCTCAGTCCTGAGGCTGAGAGATGCACATAGTCAAAATGCAAAATCACGACATGGTGGATATTCTGCCATCCTCTCAACAGGCAAGCTTCTGCAAAGATACCACTAATTTTCACAATACACAAATACATCAATATTTTTCCCCCAAAAGGATAGCATCTAAATAGAATGTGTTTCTAAGTAACAAGCTATGAAATTAGAAAAAACAGAAGGGCTGAAGTACAGGAGGACTGTTTATAAATTGAAGAATTTTCAAAAATTTTCCATGAGACTCAAGAACTTTTTAACCCATTCTTGATAAAATTATTACCCAGTTTCCATTCATTACTATTTTTTCCAAATGCACAAACATTTTTTTTCTTTTGCACACCTTAATCAAATATTTCATCACAAGAAATATGCATTTTAAGAGCTATTTCCCAGGAAATTAACTATAATTCTTCTAAGTCCTGTGGGAGAAAAATGCAACATTTTACAATGTAATTAAATCCTAGAACAGGATTTTATTTAAAGTGCTATGCTAATCTGAAATGACCCTGAAGAACACTGTGTGTTCTTTTTAATCAGATCTGCAGCCTGAGAATATCCAATTATTTCTGCTTATTTAGAAAAAATGGTTTTACTCCTTTTTATTGCTGTCACCCGTCATTTAAAAAGGACTGAGCTTATTCTATTCTTTTCTTTCACATCATCATCCTTTTTTTTTTTTACATTGTTTCTAAATTTTTAATACCGGGTCAATCAGTGTTCGCATTCACTAAATGCAGTAAAAAAGCATAGGTTACATAATGACAAGAAAATTATGTAAGAAAAGGCAGAAACTGGCTTCTGTTCCTTTATTAATCATAGAATGATAGAATACTAGAAGTGGAAGGAAGCTCGAGAGGTCATCAAGCCCACAGCAGGAACTGGACACCATACTCCAACTGAAGCCTAATCTGTGCAGAATAGAGGGGAAGAATGACTTCTTGTGTCTTGCTCACAACACTCCTGTTAATGAATCTCAGAATCACATTTGCTTTTTTTGCAAAAGTGTCGCACTGTTGACACATATTTATCTTGTGGTCCACTATGACCCCTAGATCTCTTTCTGCAATATCCTTCCGAGACCCTCTGTATGTATGAAACTGATTGTTCCTTCCTAAGTGGAGTACTTTGCATTTGTCCTTATTAAGCTTCATCCTATTTACCTCAGACCATTTTTCCAGTTTGTTCAGATCATTTTGAATTATGACCCTATCCTCCAAAGCACTTGCAACTCCTCCCAGCTTGGTATCATCTGCAAACTTAATAAGCATACTCTGTGCCATAATCTAAATTGTTGATGAAGATACTGAACAGAACTGGTCCCAAAACAGGCCTCTGTGGAACTCTACTTATTATGCCCTTCCAGCATGATTGCGAACTGTTAATAACTACTCTCTGAGAATGGTTATCCAGCCATTTATACACCTACTTTATAGTAGTTCCATCTAGGTTTTATTTCCCTAGTTTATTGATAAGAAAGTCATGTGAGACTGTATCAAATGCTTTACTAATTTTCTAAAGTCTAGATACACCATGTCTACTGCTTCTCCATTATCCACAAGACTTGTTATCCTATTAAAGAAAGCTATCAGATTGGTACAGTGCCAAATTTCTAAATAAGCTCTTTCAAAATTACCTCAAAATAAGCTATGCAATTTGCATAGCACAAATTGTGTAGCTTATTTTGAGGTAAGAGTGCAGTGTAAATACACCCTTAGAGTAACACATATGACATCCATCAGTTTTTCACCATCATCTCTGTTCTCCTGCCCACTTATTAAATTTGCCTGAAGATGACTAGTCCCATTTCCACAATACACACCAAATGTTCATATAGCTCTTAAATTTCATGGATATGGCATTAAGCAATGTTAGACAGTGACAGTCATTTATTTTGGACTTGTTCTTAATACAAAGAGTTCCCATGTGTAAAGTGAGTTTTGAGTAATTAAATTAGCTATCTGAAGTCTCATATAGCAGCACTATGGTTACAGTTGTGTTGACACTTGTTTCTAAACCCCTATTTTCCATTTATTAAACTTTCTCAAAAATATTTATTAGTGTGAAAGTGCCCAAGAGAAGTGTTAGCCTCTTCACAGGACAGCCAGAAAGACAATATGCATTTATTTTTATTGTTATTGTTGAAATAGCTCTTCAAAGTGAACATCTTTATCTTTAGTAGCAGATCTGATTCCTCCTAGTTCAGAAGTGATGCTATTTTGGGGAACTAGTATAAAGAGCTTACAGAACATTTATTCAGCTATTTTTGAGGACCACATACTAAGTGAAGTTTGGTACACTGTCTAGCAAAAGATTTTTTATTTTTATTTTCCTTCAATTTGCTTCAGAATCATGTCTTTCAAAATATGAAATAAAAGTTCTATGTTAATATTAAGTCTGGGAAATTAAATCTAAATAAGTCAGAAAATTCTAAATTTAAGGGTCCAGATTAATCAGTAATGTAAATCCATTTATTTAGGTACTTTTACTCCAGGGATGAATTTATCCCAAGTTCTTTCTACTGTGTTTTCTTGCTCATAAGTATGTATAGTTATCTGGATCATTGATATGCAGAGAGATGTATCTCTTAATATGGAAATTAATTATGTAAGTTCATGGCACTTTGGTCCATCAATAGCTATTAGCCAAGATGGTTAGGAATGTAACCCCAAGCTCTGGGTGTTCTTCAGCCTCTAATCACAAGTTACTGGTATGGGAAAATAGGGGAAGGATCACTTGATAATTGTGCTGTTCTGTTCATTCTCTCTGCAGCACCTGGTACCAGCCACTGTTGGAAGAAAAGATATTGGCCTAGATGGACCATTGGGCTAAGCCAGTATGATCATTCTCAGATATTTACTGTAGCATAGTTAAAAATGTTTTGGGAATTTTAAACACAAGCCCGGAGTTTCAAAAGTTAAATTCGTACAACTACCTCAACATTATTTTCCTTTGCTTAATAACCTTAAGGTGCCAGACCCCGATCCAAAGTCCACTGAAGGCAATGGAAGGAATCCCATTAATGCTAAGGGGATTTAGATCTACCACTATTCCAAAAAAAAAAAAAAAAAGAGAGAGAGAGAGAGAAAGACAAAAATAGGAAAAGAAATCCTAAATAATGAACTCCTTAGATGAATGCACCTGCTGCATCCCCATACAGACTTTGCTATTTGCATATTAGCTTTTTCATACAAATATCATATATATTTTATTTTAGTCACAAAAGACATATTCTGACCTTGAATGATGGTAAATTACTTCCACTGAAGATGGCAGGAGTAGTACATGCAAGTGTGAGAATAAAATTTGGCCCTAAGTATCAATTTCAGTTCTCTAATTTTATTCTTGTCTTTGTGCATTACCTTAGGAGCCATAGCACTAAATTTAATATTTGAGTAAAATATATGGCAATATATTCCTTTTCCTCTCAATGTTTTATATTCCATTAAGTCTGTTATTAAATGTGACCTCCCAGCTTTATTTAGGGGCTTTTTTCTATTTTTTTAATAACTGTATCCCATTTTTATTCCACTAAGAAATGGAATGTTTTTATTACTGTCCTTTTGTAAGCAGATGACTTCGAATATTTTAATAGCTGCACCTATAATTACATTCAGCATCTTTATGTAGATGAATCAAAATCATTGCATAAATCCTTGTGACTGTCTTAGCATTTAATGTCCTATAAAAAAGAACTAGTTACTTTTCCTAAATTTCATCTTAAACTGTGGCCTTCATTTAACATTTCACACTTAGTTTGAATCATTGGTTTAAAGTGACATTATTTAGAGCCCAAATATGACCTATCTTAAGACTGTGATACTCTGCTCTGATTGACAGTATCATCTGGAGTTTCAATTTCCACTTAAAAGAAGTCCCTCATGGCATTACAAACACATTAAAACAATCAAAAGCCAACAGTTACCACAGTGATGTGACACAGCACATAATTAAGATGTTCCTTTAACTGCTCCACAGCAACATGTCTCTAACCCCCAGACTGCATACAGTTCTCCTGACATTAGTGGTCATACTTGCACCTAGACAGTGAATTAAATAGAAGAGAGACATTTTAAAAGAAGTGCCAAATTATTGGGGTTTGAAATGGGATACAGATTTGTTAAGGCTGGAGGATGCCATCTCGGAGGCTCATGGTCAGGTGTCCAAAAAAAAAAAAACCCAACAACCTGAGACCAGGTGACATTTAGAAAGGATGTGGCAAAATTCTATTCTCTCCCGGTCAGCCTAGACAGAAGTTGAGGTCATGAGACCCACCTTTGAGGCTAGAATGGTTAGATGACTGGGTGAGTGAAGATCGGCTAGGTGAATAAAAAAGCAGGTTCCAAGCCCAGTTAAGAAGTGCTCACTGAAAGGAAGAATTCACTCAGGTCACAGTCCCCAAAAGGAGGACTGTGAAACCCTGAATGTAAGGGGAGAGTTTGTCTGCCAGGGAAGTCAGACCATGAACTACTAAGGGGAGCTAACAGACTCACCTGGTCCTTGGGCATGGTGGAGGGGATGGTTTCAAGCCCCCAAAAGGGACCAGTTCTCAGCACTGCCCAGACGATGTTGCCCCCCTCCCAATCCTCAGGACTACCAGGTGCACATTGCACCTACTGCAGCCAGTCCTCAGTGCTGCCTGGAGTATACCACGTAAGGCTCTGACAGCAATTTAAGGGATGGGGTGGCAGTGGCTGAGAGCCCTGGGCTCTTTAGAATTGTCAGATGCCATGGCAGTTGTCCCCTTTGTCCGCCATCGGCGTGAATACACTACATAGGGCTGAGAGAAGCAAGAGTGGAAAAGAGAGTCAGGTTATCCAAGTGGAAGCCCATGCTATAGCTATTTCCACCATTCATGAGATGTTTTGTGGAAGCTCAGCTTAGCTAAGAGAGGGTAGGTCTACACTACAGCACTAATTCGAACTAGTGCATCTAGACCTAAAAACTAATTCGAATTAGCGTTTTGCTAATTCGAACTAGCATGTCCACATTGAGTGGACCCTGAACCGAAGTGAAGGCTGGCCGGAACCAGGACTTAGACCGTGGAGCTGCTGCCTCAGGCTAGCCGAGGGCTGTGCTTAAAGGGACCCGAGCCCCCACCCCGGACAGACAGTTCTCAGGGTTCCCCGCTTGCTTGTCTACCTCGATGAGGGACAGCAAAGCAGTCCTGTCTTGGAGTGCCCTGAGTGCCCGCACTTGGCACATCACAGGACTCGGCCATCAGCCCGGCTGCACTTGCCACAGGCTGCCATCCGGGGGTGTCAATCGGGGGGCTGTCAGGATCCAGGAGGCCCTGCAGGAGAGCTTCCACCCTGAGGAGCCCGCAGAGCCACCCCAGTCCTCCCTATCAGGGGCTCGTGCCCCATTCCTCCCTCACCTCCTTCCACTTACCCTTCCCTAGCCCCCCTTCCTGATGAAAAAAATAAAGGACACGTGTTCAAAAATAGAAACTCTCTTTATTTAACAAAACTGGGGGTGGAGGGATTAACCTCTGGGGAGACTGGGAAAAGGAGGCGGGAGAGGGGAAGAGAGAGGGTGGGAGAGGGGAGGGGGAAACCTGGGAGGAGGGAGCTGGAAGGGGGAAGCCAGGAAGAAGGAGGAGGGGAAGTATAAAACTATGGTATACCATATCTTCAGTATTGTGTAGAGATGGGGTCTCCTCACCTCAAAAAAGATATTTTGGCCTTGGAAAGGGTTCAGAAAAGGGCAACTACAATGATTAGGGGTTTGGAACAGGTCCCGTATGAAGAGAGGCTAAAGAGACTGGGACTTTTCAGCTTAGAAAAGAGGAGACTGAGGGGGGGATATCTTAGAGGTCTATAAAATCATGAGTGGTGTGGAGAGGGTACACAAAGAAAAGTTCTTCATTTGTTCCCATAATATAAGGACTAGAGGACACCAAATGAAATGAATGGGTAGCAGGCTTCAAACTAATAAAAGAAAGTTCTTCTTCACAAAGCAAATAGTCAACCTGTGGAACTCCTTGCCACAGGAGGCTGTGAAGGCTAGAACTATAACAGAGTTTAAAGAGAAGTTAGATAAAGTCATGGAGGTTGGGTCCATGGAGTGCTATTAGCCAGGGGGTAGGAATGGTGTGCCTGGCCTCTGTTTGTGGAAGGCTGGAGATGGATGGCACGAGACAAATGGCTTGGTCACTGTCTTCGGTCCATCCCCTCCGGGGTACCTGGTGTTGGTCGCTTTCGGCAGACAGGCTACTGGGCTAGATGGACCTTTGGTCTGACCCAGTACGGCTGTTCTTATGTTCTAAGCTCAGGGCTGAGGGTCGGGGGGTCTCACTGGACCAACTTGATTTTCATGCAAATCTGCTCCTGGGTTCACATGTGGCCTTTGGTGGCCAGGCTGGCAGCTATCCTGCCCTAGATGGCTTCATTCCTGTGCCTAGTGCGTAGGTCGTGGACGTTGGAGGTCTCCCCTCAAACCTTGATGAGGTCCACCATCTCCACACTAGACCAGGCAGGTGCCCACCTCTTGCGGCCCCGGGCAGGCTCCTGGGAGCCGCCAGCCTGGTCCTGGGAAGAGGCGGAAGGCTGGGTGGCAGCAGGTGGCTGGCTCATGCCGTGCCAGGTGCAGGGTCTGCTGGCTGGGTGCTGGCAGGCTTGCACCTGGCACGGGCACTGTAGCCAGACTGTGCCCCTTTAAGGGCTCCGGGGCCGGGAGGGGGGCAGAAGAGTTTCCCTGGCTTGGCCCAGAGTGGCCACCAGGGCAAGCTGGGAAGGGCTAGCCTCCAACTAGGTCGAATTAAGTGGCTACACAGCCCTTAATTCGAACTACTTAATTCGAACTAGGCGTTAGTCCTCGTAGAATGAGGTCTACCTAGTTCAAATTAAGTGCTCCGCCAGTTCGAATTAAGTTCGAACTAGCTGTTTGCATGTGTAGCGCCTATGAAAGTTAATTCGAACTAACAGCTGTTAGTTTGAATTAACTTTGTAGTGTAGACATACCCAGAGAGTTCTGTGGATCCAGCAGAAGTCAAGTGGGGTTCTTGATTCGAAATCATCACTCTCAGTGGCATGCTCCCCTCTCATGGTGTAACCCATGCTTACTGAGTGTGACCCTCAGACTCCCACTAGTGGTTGAAGCACACAGAGGTTGATGAGTGTGCAACTTTTCAGGTAGCAGAGCTGGGTCTGTCAGCTCAGGCAGCAAAAGCCCATGCTTTAAGATCCAGGGTTCTCTGGTTTCAGCCTCACTAATGACATACCAGGTTACAAGGAACAACACATATGGGGTTTTGGAAGGATGCCCATACAGACACAATATGGATTACTGTGCCATATTGAACATCACACACTCTGACTTCTGAACCACAAAGACATTAATGAGTTGGCTACAGCCTTTGAACTAGCAGTGATGAGTTTTATAGTTTAGTAAAAAAAAAAAAGATTCAAAACTCCTAGATCCAGTCTCTACTACCAAAGACCAACTCAAGGTATCAGATTCCAAACATATTGAAATATATGAAGCAATTTCATTGTAAAGTACTGCAGAGTTAAACTAGATAAGCAATCATTCAAAATCCAGTTTTCACTTCAAACTTCTAATCGATTAATCAATCAGCTGATAGATAATCTGAAAATGGGCCCCTTTTCCTGGAAATTTTTGCTAAAGTTTTGCAAACTTTCAGAGAAAATGCAGATGAGTTTTTCTAGTGAAACTCTCCAAGTCCTAATAGCTTTTAAATCAAACATATAAAAACATATATTCACCATAAAATATTGATTATTTTAATCATTAAAAGAGTCACTAATTAAAAACAGTGGAGGTAAAGGGGGTAATGAAAATAAATCACAACATAAAATAAACTTTTGTATGCAATTATGCTGAACAAAAACTCTGAGATCTGCACAGATTTAGCTCAATCACAGCAATGATTTATGCATACTGGCTGAACAAGTGTTTGTTCAAATTAATTGAAATAGTGATTTAGGAAGTGGTTAGTCTGATACAGTACAATATTTGCATGTTAAAAGAAAAATAGATCTACCCTTCTTTGCAAACATTGTGTACGTTAATTCATTCCCAACCTAAACAAAAATGGGATCCTTTATTTGACTGAGCTAGATTCAAAAGGGGGAGGGGCTTATCTCTATTATCAGCTCTTCTGTGGTGCAGAAGGCGTCATATCAGATTTTGGTAGTGGGGCCAATCTGTGCATCCCATGATCGGGGGGGGGGGGAGGAGGAAAAGAGTGAGAGCATGGGGGGGGGGTGGACTGAGGACTAAGGATATTAAGTAACAGTTAATTGACTAGTCGATAGGCACATCCACACACTGGGGCTCTTGTACATTTCAAAGGAGGAATGCAGAACTCCGTGTGCAGCCCGGGGCCAGTGGGAAGTCCCACTGACTCCGGGCTGCACATGATGTGCACATTTCAAAGCGGCAGCGCAGCATGGAGCCCGTGGTCAGTGGGGGATTCCCGCGCTGACCATGGGTTCTGCGCAGCATTTCCCCAGAACCCGGGGTCAGTTGGGGACTCCCCAGCTGATCCCGGTTCCATGGAAATGCCACACTGGAGACCAGGATCAACTGGGGAGTCCCCAGCTAACCCTTGGCTTCATGTATGGCAGTGCCGCACAGCTGAGCCAGGGATCAGTGCTGCCCCTTTGAATGATGCCTCGGAATTTCAAAGGGGCAGCCGCACAGCTGATACCTGGCTCAGCTGTGTGGCGCTGTCCCTTTCAAACACCAAAGCGACGTTTCAAAGGGGCAGTGCCACACAGCTGATTCCAGGCTCTGCTGTGCGGCGCTGCCACTTTGAAGTACCCCCCAATTTGCTGCCTCTATCTGATGGAGGCAGCAAGGGGGGGAAATTGACTAGTCGACTATCCGATAAGCTTTTGCTTATCGGATAGTTGACTATTCGACTAGTCCTTAACATCCCTACTGAGGACAGAGGCTTCAGCAGTGTTACTGTGTATGTTCAGTACAAACCAAGCACCAAGTGGGGGAAGGAACCAACCCCATCTTTCCACCCCTCCCCCCTCCTCCCCCCCGCCCAACACACATATCACCTCTATCCAGCGGCTACTAAGGCTCTGGAAAACTCTACTTTTTTTGGCAGACAACTTAGCAGTTAGCTGATATGAGCACGGTATCTAATTCCTATATAAAAGAAAGAAAATTAAATAAATATTAGATCCACGCAGCTCTAATACTAATGTATTCTGTCATCTTGTGGCAAGTCACTTAAAGGACACTGGTTAGCCTTAAAATTGTAATGTATATTCTTACTTTGTTACTAACTCTGTGGAGAGACACAGACCCCGTCAGGACTCCTGGAATCTATCTCAGCTCTCGAAGTAGAGTGGCTTCTGGTGGGTTACAGCAAGGAAGCAGATACATTTCAACTCTATAGAAGAACATCAGAAAGCCGATCCTTGGTCAGACCAGTGGCCCTTCCAACAGTGGCCAATGCCAGGTGCTTCAGAAGGAATAAACAGAAGAGGCAATCATCATGATCCATCCTCTGTCACCCATTCTCAGCTTCTGCCAAACAGAGGCTACAGACACCATCCTTGCTCATTCTAGCTAGTAGCTATTGACGGCCTATCTTCCTTGACCTTATTTTGTTTTTATTGGAACCTTAATATGGGTTGGGCCTTTCCATCACCTCCTGGCAAAGAGTTCCACAAGTTGACTATGAAAAAAATAATTTAGTTATTTTTAAATCTGCTGCCTATACATTTAATTGGGTCAGCTTCATGTGTTATGTTAGTGAAGGAATGAATAACATTTCCATATTCTATTTTTCCACACCATTCTTGATTTTCTAGACCTCTAACATATCCCCCTGTCCTTTAGTCATTACTTTTTCAAGATGAAAAGTCTCAGTCTTTTAAATCTCTCCTCATATGGAAGCTTTTCCTTACTACGAATCATTTCTGCTGCTCTTTCTGTATCTTTTCCAAATCCAGTATATATTCCTTTCCTAATGATTCCCAATATTCTGTTAGCTTTTTAGTTTTTAGATCCCATCATTTTTGTATCTATAGTTAGGATTATATTTTTCTACGTGCATTATTTTACACTTATCAACACTGAATTCCAGCAGTGACCCAAATGTAAATCCCAGCAGCACACCACTCATTTCTATTCTTTCCCCCCCTATCTTTTAAGTGGAGTACCCAGCAATGTTTTAATGATGATGTAATGATCCTTTAATAATTGGAATGCCCAGCCTTTTATTATTCTTAATCACCCTACCGCCCTCTTTTTGTAACAAACTCCCTGCCCCAAAGGCAAAGCTGCAAGCAGCTCAAACTCTGTTGAAGTTAAGACCTGCCTCTGGAGTCAGGGCATGCAGCCTTAAGCAGACCTCAAGTATGAAATCCAGGGGTTTAATCTTTGGGCGGGGGGAGTGGCTACCCCTCCAGCCCTCCATAAATGGCACCTTTGTTGTAATGCTAGTTTTTTTATTATGTTATTATGGACCATAGTGGGGAAGTTTATGAATGGTTTCACTTAGGGTTTATAGGATGTCTCCCTATTTTATTGCAAATTGAACATTTCAGAGGGTTCTGATCCGCTTTTTGTTCATTGCAACATTTAACATTTTTTGATGTGTCAGATGTTTGAGCATGAGGCAATAATTTAAGTCTTATTAGGGACTTGAAGTGACATATTGGGAACCACATCTTCCAGTTGGTTTTATGTACGTAGATTTTATGTCTCTAGATTATGCAATTTGCAACAGAGCACAGATAAAAAGTTTGGCATGTAAATGATTTGTATGTAAAAATTTGTTCCTGGAACTGAATATCTACTGAATATCTGCTGCTTGCCAAAGCACAAAGTTAGCCATGGAAAGAAATGTGAACTACATTGTATAATTTCAGATAGAATAACCAGAAGTATGCCTGCCCTTCATAGCCAGGGTGCAATTGCAATTCCCATCTTTAGAAAAAATTCCTGCATTATCTCTGATCAAGCTAGTGAACTAAAAATATAGTGTAGCAATTGCACCATGACCAGCAGGCAGGATAACTGCCCTAACTATGTGCCTAGTCACTTTAATGGGTAAATACTTGGGCTGGATTGCCCTTCTCACCACATGCACTGTCACAGCTACACTTAAGTAGAGATAGCATATGTATGACTACTCAAACTGGGAATCATACCTCCCAGTTGGACATGTATACTGAGGACTTGTCTACACTTCCGCGGTAAGTTGATCTAAGTTACACTACTCCAGTTATATGAATTAATTAACTGGAATTGACATAGCTTAGGTTGATCGGCCATGGATCTACACTGTGCTGCATTGACAGGAAATACTTTCCCATCAAGTTACCTTACTCTTCTCATTCCAATGGAGAGTTGACAAGAGTGCTTTGTCATCAATTTGGCAGGTCTTCACTAGACCCTCTAAATCAACACCCAGTGCATCGATTGCAGCTTTGCTGATCTACAGGTAGTGTAGACAAGACTTTAGTTTCAGACTCTCACCCTACCACAAACTATTGCTTTATATTTTATTTTGTTTTATTATCTCTTCATTCTACTAAGAATTTGCTACAAACAGCTAGATTTAAGGCTTAAAATAGTTTGTTAGAACAACTTCTTTTTATTCAAGCTTGCTGAAATTTTTAATTTTCAAACAAAAATTTTAAAGCATTCCCTCTGCAGAAAGGGAACTTGAATTGGAAAGATTCAGTAAGTAAAATTCAGCCCTTTTTAATGATCTCAGAATGGAGGGAGAAGACATTTTGTGTCCTCTTCTGAATAGCCCTGTAACTAAAATAGCTGGGGTTTGAATGTGCCATTTGCCACAGAAATTGTCATTTGGGAGGAACATTGCACAACCTTGTTCCAGAGGAAATTGGTTTGAATGGGCCAAATTATGATCATAGGAAGCAGTGATTTTCAAAGTATGGGTTGTGACCCAGTACTCGATCATGGGAAGTCAGGCACTGTAGTGTGACAAGGAGACAATTAGGGGTGCTAGGGCCAGCTTCCTGCATGTTTTGGCACTATGGACTGCACTGTGCCCTGGAAGCAGTCAGAAGCAGGGTCGGCTCCTAGGTGGAGGCGAGTAGCCAACTCTCACAAGATAATAAAGCAAAACAAGCCAAAAAATGAAGCCAGTCCCATTTCAAACTAAGCCCAAAATGAGTTCTATCCATTTTTGCTTGGTAATACCTGGCAACAAACCAGGAACCAGCCAATAGGAGTGCAGAGCCAGAGCTTGGGGCAGAGGCAGCCTGTGGAGCTGAACTTGCTGCTGGCCACTTCCAGGGTGCACTACAGTCCACTGTGCCAGGACAGGCAGGAAGCCTGCCTTACCATGCCACTGTATCACTGACCAGGAGCTGCCAGAGGTAAGCCTGTGCCCCAAAAATCCCCCTCCCCGCCCTAAGCCCCCCCAACCAAGAAACCCCTCTTGCACCCCAACCTCCTCATCATTGTCCCTGTCCCATAGCCTTAACCCCCAAACAGAGACTTCACCCCCATACCCAACCCCTATGCCCAAGCCCAGAGTCCCTGCCCACATATTGAACCCGTCTGTTCCCTTTCCCCGCCAGCCTGCACTCCAAACCCCTCATCTCTGGTCCCACCCCAGAGCCCACATCCCCAGGCAAAGTTTTCTCCCCTACACCCCTTCTTCCCTGCGGCTCCACCCTGGAGCCTGCACTCCAGTCAATAGATAAAAGTATGCAGGGTCATGGGCATCACCAGTTTTCTGCAATTGGGTCTCAAGGAAAAAAGTGGAGTTTGAATATACTTGAAAAGTGGAGAATATATTTGCTATTCTCTTTAGGGTCTTGTTCCTGCTTTCATTGAAGTAAATGTTTGCTATTCAACAGAACTGGTCTGAGACGAAAGTTTGTATATCTAAGGTTGGCTGAAATATATATACGGCGTATATAGCTAACTATTTCTACGCTAAACTGCTAGTGCTTAGTGCATCAGAATTTTACCTACCATGCAGAGAAACTATGAGAGCCACCTACAGTGTTGCATGAGGTCCAGTGAGAACCCTGAGCTTTCCAACTGTATATTTCCCTTCTTTCTCCTATTCCCAGAATATCTACTTAACTTGTTTACACTCATATGGCTCTATGCAATCTTCCCCACAGCCTCCCTGAGAGCATACATCTATGAAAATGACTAGGCTTAGAAAGTCATCTGGAAACCCTTTCTATTCAGGCAAATCTTCCTATTGCTCTCTGTGGGACTTCTGGCTGCTGTACCCTCTCTCAGCATAGCAGACCTTTTTTGACACCTTCAAAACTTCTGGCCTCACTGATATTTTGTGACAATGAGTTTCACAGGTTAATTAGCTACTGTATTAGTTTTATCACTTTCTATAATTCTATAAATTCATTAATGTAAATAATCTATAGGCTGATGTGGCCTCATAAAAATAAATCTTCTTCCTATAGGATGTGGTGAATACGGCCAACAATTTTAAATGTGTTCAACCAAACTCATTCCAGCTGTGTTCAAATCTCTTTAGTGATCCATTACGTAGCTATTCTAGCTAATTCTGTTATTATCAGGCGCCTTCACCAAAATAGCTACTTTTAAGTGACTACTGAGGAGTATCTATGGAAAACTAATTCAAAATTGTGAACATCTATGCTGAAAAGCTGGTTACATATGCATTCACTTTCTTTTATGTAAGCTATGTTATATTATTGTTTGGTATAAATTACTAAGCAAACTAAACTAAACAAACTGCCTGTGAGCAAGCTATAACAAATTGCAGCTGGAATAATGAACAGACTCCATGAGGCAAATACTCTCCGCTTTTGTAGGTAATTTTGTGGTGAAAATGAATGATTTCTCTTGAAATGAGATTCAATTGACTTCATAGGTTTTAAATAAGGCACTTAAATGGCCTAGTAACTATGGACACTTATGACAGGAATGGATCATTTTGAGAAATCTGAATTTCCTATATATTCTAAAATGTTCGCACATGCAAAAGTAGTCTCTATTTTTGTGTCATTTTATTTAATGTTTTATTGGGGTTAACATTTCTTGGACAGTTGAGCTCTAATGTGATACCTAGCATGTTTTAATGTCAAATTTAAATTCAATTTAATTTAAAAGTAAAGATTTTTAAATTTCACCGCATCTTCACTTAGGTCATCATGTATTTGGTTTTCTGCAATTAGGGCATCCCTGAGATACATGGTCATCTATTCCCTCTAATTTGTTTGCTTCCTTCTTGTGGAACACTTTTTCTGGGACAAAAAAGAGGAACAGTATGACTTCCTTTACTTAGAGATACATACTGAGGAATAAAACAATGTGTCTAAAAGGCTAAGGTTTTACTTCCAACCATCATCTATTTATTTCTTTCAGAGTTGGGAATAGAAAGTATTCTCATTATCCAATTCCTTTTACAACTAGGTATAATCTCAGAGAATCATTTATTTTTCTTCTGCCACCTTTGGCTGCACAAATCACCATGCATTATAGCTTCTGCAGAACTCACTCTCTGGATACCAAGAGAATTTTCCTGGCTGGAGTAATAAATGGGGTTACCTCAGGGTTTGAACAAATATGATGTGTGTCCTTAATGCAACCAATTTAATCAAACACATGATTGAGTTCTTCCAGTATATTATTTTCATTTAGCTCACGAGTCTCCATTATATGTTTGATCAGTTTTAATTCTTCACAAACTTTAATCCATAATAGAGGCTGAGATTCCACATTCACCATCACAAAATAAAATAATTTCATGGCACATTTGTTCACAGAGCCCTTAAAATCATACCAGACTTACTAACTATTACCACAGTACCTGAAATATTTCCTTAAGCTTCCCTCTACGTATCATAGAAAATGCTTTGGATGTTGCAAATTCTTAGTTGTCTAAATCAAATACACAGAGTTGCCACTGTCCACTCCATTGTGCCCATTCTAATAATTTCTTTCTAAAAATTAGCTAATTTTACATGTAATAATCTATTTATTTCTGATTTTCTGGTATACTCCTTGGGACGATACCAGGGGTGGGCAATAATTTTTGATGGGGGACCACTCCAAGATTTTTGAAAGTGGTCAAGGGCCTCACTCTGCCATGATATTAATGGAAGAAATGCAGGGTCTAGGTTGGAGGTTGAGTGCAGAAGGGAGTTTGGGGTAAGGGATTATGGTGTAGGAGGGAGAGTGAGGTCTGGGAAGGAGTTTGGGTGAAGGAGGTAGTTGTTACCTAGGGCCCAGGACTGGGGTGCAGGGTTTTGGAATGTGACCTATGGCAGAGGGGGTTGTGACCTAGGGCAGGTTACTGGGGTGCAGGGGTTTGGTCTGTGACCTGGGGAGAGGACTGGGGTACAGGAGTTTGGGTTGTGACCTAGGGTAGGAGGGAACTGTTAACTGGGGCAAGTGATTGGGGTGCCAGATCTAGAAGGGGGATAGGGGTTCAGGAGGAGGCAGAGGGTTTGGGTATGTTGAGTGGGAAGCAGAGGGTTGGGGAAGGGAGTCACTGGGGTGTCAGAAGCAGACTCTGGCCAGGAGACTTACCAGCCAGCAGCCCAACCTGCCTGCTTGCCCGCAGAGATAAATGCTTGCAGAGCTTAAAATGTTTCTCAGTCAGCCAGCCAGCGAGCCGGCCTGCCTGCTCTGCAACTGCAACTGCACCGGCTACAGAGCCATGAGCTTGTGTGAATAACTGAGCTGGAGGGAGGGGAGATGTGGTGCTTCGTGTGCTTCCTGTTATTCAAACCAGTGACTATCATTGGCCAGTTTCTCACCAGAAACTGGCCAATGGGATTTGTTCTGGGGGCAGAATCAGCATCTGAAGCCTTCTTCTTCTCCCCTCTGGGAGTACAGTTTTGAAAGAGAAACGGCCTGGCAGCCACTTTTCTGAGTGGTGTGCAAGGCTGTGGGACAATCAGAGGAGCCTGCCTGGCACTCCCCGCTGCATCTGCAGGCTGTATTCCAGTGGTTTGGTGGGCCAGATCCAGCACGCAGGCCATATTTTGCCCAGGGCTGGACTATACCCTCTGCCTTTGGTAAAGGGGCCCCTCTGTAGTTCCTTGAATCCAAAACCTTGTGAGTAAAATCACTCTACAGCAGAGCTGGGCAAGAGCCTGTCAGCAGGCCAAATCCAACCCGCCTAGCTCTTTTATCCAACCCACAAGGTAGTTCCCAGCCCTGCCCCCTAACGTGTTGCTTGGGATCTGGGGACGCACAAACCCTTTCAACTGCTTCTATTTAAAGGGCTAAGGTGCAAGCCCTTTAAATAGAAGCAACTGAAAAGGCTTGCAGCTCCTGGCCCCACCGTTTTGTCTGGGAGTCGCAGGGGAGGCACAAGCCCTTTCACTTGTTTCTATTTAAAGGCCACGCCCTTTCTGCCCAAGGCCCCATCCTTTCCAGGATGGCCTGAGGCCACTTTGAAAATTTTTAAGTGTCCTCCCCCTTCAGAAATTATTGCCTACCTCTGCTCTACAGTGAGGCCCAAATCCAACTCTGTTGCTAGCTCTCAACAGATCACAGTCTGAAGAACATTGTTAGGAAGCATTTCAATGACATAAAAAGTAAAGTGACAAGGTGAACATTAAAGAGTCAACTTCTCTGCTTCTCATACATCTTTTTATGATGTTGACTCAAGAGCCTAATGCTATCTGCATTAACTATTTAATTGCCAAGAATTTCAACAGAAAAAGAAGAAAAACAGAAAAAAAGAGGGTGGGAAAAGAGAAAAATATATAGTGAAGGTGAATGTCTTCCTGCCAAGTAATGTTGACAGCAATTCTGACATGCTGAACCAGTAATCAATTATAACAACCCTCCCCCCCCCCACACACACACTAGAAATTTAGTTAATACAAAAAGGCTGTATTCCACTCTGGCCATTTGTGCAACTGACACCCAATTATCACCCATTGAGCCCAGTGGGAGATCCACTGGAGAATGGGATTTATGTGGTTCTAAATTCATACCCTTATTACGCAGACAAATAATTATTCTTTTCTTTGAATAAGACAACCCCTTCTATCTTTCTGAGAGGATATGAACTATGACTATAGCAAGCAGGGGGAGATCAATCCAGATCAGCATCCCTAAAAAACTTCATTTTACGAGGAAGAAGGGATATTCCAAAAACGGGTTTTTTTCCAACATTTGGCCCATGTAGATGGGCCAAATATCAGAAAAGCCTCTTCCGAAAAAAGAAGCGGAGAAAACTATGCAAATTGTGGTTCACAATTTGCATAGCTTTTTCCGGAAGAACAGTGCAGTGTAGACATAGCCTGAGACAAGTAACTATCTCAGGAGACAATGACAGTATATAGGCCAAACAAGAGGAGCAGTTGAATGTTATAGGAGCACAGAACTGCCAAATATCTGTAAAGTCTAGTAAATGAACTAAGAAACTGCGAAAGCATCACACTGTCCCTAATTAAATTACTAAATCTATTGTGCCAAATATCACCTGCAAAGATGCTGTTGGTAGTGCTGTACCCTGTTTAAATTCACTTTAAAATATTTCTTGGTTTTCCTTTTTGTATTTAAGCATATAGTTGGATCTCTTGACAAGAAATTACTCAATTGAAAAGATGACTACAAAATAAAGATATTTAATTTCAGTAAGACGGCTAATACTGTATTGCTTTCTATGAAAGATCAGAATTCTAGATACAGTATGGCATTTATTTTTTCCAGTCTCCAAAGTTAACCTCAAGCCTTGTGAAACGAGGTTTACAGGAGCGGTCGACAAAGGCTTCCCTTGTCTACTGCGCCTCGTCTAGACTGCCGCGCCGTGCTGGATCAGCTGATTGTCGGCACAGTGCGGCGGCCATTTTTATTTTAATGAAGCGGGGATTATTTAAATCCCCGCTTCATTGACTATGTCGAGTAAACTACTTTACATGGCTCCGTCAATGGAGCCATATAGTCTAGACACACCCAATAGGAGCTGCAAAGCTGCGGAGCTAGTAAGTAAACAAACCAGAGCATCCTGTTAGCAGCTTTCTCAAAGTGGGCCAAACACTGCTTTAGGGTTTACATCTCTGAGCTTTTATCTACCACCATGTTCTCTAGAAACTTTCTTAAAAAGAAAGGATTAAAGCTGAGTTTTTCACATACTAACATGACTCCAAGATCTAGGGCTTTCAGAAAAAAATAAATATCACTATCTATTTTGACTTTATTACAATTTTCAGTATAAAGGAAGGTATAGATAGTAATAAATGGAAAATAATGGCAAGAAAGATGGAATGAATAATTTGAAAAGACATGCTCCCAGAAATTAAGATGTGAGGTCACAGATCAAGAGATCTCTTTGAATAAATAATTTTTGTGTAATTTTTTTTCCATACCCAAGTTTTATTTGATGACTAGTCACAGGCTATGCAGTTAATCTTCCTTTCCTCCCTGAAACTAAACTATTTTTAAAAGACATCTAAATCCGGGAACCATCTCTAATGAAGTTCCTAATCAGCACCAAAAAAGGCCTAATATATGTCTGGCAGGGTATGTCTACACTTGTACCCTCTTTTGATAGAGGGATGCAAATGCAGATATTCGAAATTGTAAATGAAGCCGGGATTTAAATATTCCGCTATTTATGACGCTATTTCGAAATAAAAACGCTGTGTAGATGCGGTTATTTCGAAAGAAAACCCTTCTTCCTAAATAAGTGTTAAACCTCATTTTATAAGGAATAAGGGTTATTTTGGAAGAAGGGTTTTCTTTCGAAATAACTGCATCTACACAGCATTTTTATTTTGAAATAGCGCTATTTCGAAATAGCGCCATAACGCGATTATGCAAATGAAGCACAGGATATTTAAATTCCAGCTTCATTTACAGTTTCAAATGTCTGCATTTGCATCCCTCTATCGAAAGAGGGTGCAAGTGTAGACATACCCAAAGAGAAAACACAAAACACAGGTGAAGATAAAAAAGGGGCACAAAGGAAAATGAGGTGTGGATAGGAAAAGCCAAGACTGAGGAGTGGAAGGAAAATATGAAGCTGAAGTTATATACAAGCAATCAGGATTTTTATGATTAAGGCCTATGGTGAGAGGACAAGAAAATGTATAGGAGCAAGAGGAAGAGGAAGACAAAGAATGCAGGGAAAGCAAAATGGATGGGAGTAGGAAATGACAAAATAATAAAAAATAACATAAGGATTAGAAAAGGAAAGAAGTGAGCAAGGAAATGGGGCTTTATTATTATTACTAGTGGTCTGTGTATTTCATTAGCATCTTGTTGCCATTTATCTCCTTATGAACCATAATCACTTAAACTTTGGAAAGGGGTTGTGTATCAGATTCTACCCTCAGTTGCATCTGTGCCTATCTATTTCTAAGAATGAAATATTTCTTCATTGTTTCCTTCCTACTGCCACTCTGATAATCATGTTGAGGTAGGAAGTAAAAATAAACATATCTAGCTAAGCAATTGGGTTGAAAATTCTGAGATGGAAAATCTACAAAAGGGTACAGAGTTTCTGATGAGAAATTGCCTGCCAGAGGGCAACTTTAAACTGCCTTGCATTAAGTCAAATTCTATTGTCTACTTATACCTTTTGGAAAGCAAAAAGAAGAGAAATGTTTCTATCCCTGTTGTTTGTAGAATAGCAGAATTAAGATATTAGACATCTCTGTGACAACTGAATAATTTCACTTTAATCATATGTCACAAAACAAAATAGGCATTTTCACATTTTAGAACAGGGAAGGAAAACCACCAAAATGAAATTAGATATCAAATTTCACAAACTATTTGCTCCAAGTTACATTGCATTAAACGCAAAGTGGAACAGTTGACATTTTACCTGAGCTAGTAAGGAAAGGAGGTTCTTTTGAGTGCCGAGCTTAAAAAAAAGCAAGCTAAAACATGGAGGCACCCAAAATTAGGTCTATGTCCTGGAAACACTTACATATGTGCTTATATTTACTACTAAGTAGCCCCGTTTCCGTCAGTGAGACAATTCACTATAGTAAAATTAAGCATGTGCATAAGATTTTACAGGATTCGGGACTGGTGGATACTAATGAATATTTAGATCTGAGGGCTTGTTTTTTATTGCATAGTTAATTCAAAACATAACTTGAGTGGTAGACCCCAGCCTGACTCACATCCTCACAGAAAAAAAATTGTACAAGTGGTGGTGCTTTAAATTTGAGCTAATTTAATTGAAAAACTAGTTCTGCTATATGGACACATCTAGAATGCAACCTCCAAGGGTCTGTCCTGGGAACCATCCTATTCAACTCATTTATAAATGATCTAGAGAAACGGGTAAACAGTGAGGTGGCAAAATTTGCAGATGATACCAAACTGCCCAAGATAGTTAACACCAAAGCAGACTATGAAGAGCTTCAAAAAGGATCTCACAAAACTAGGTGATTGGGCAACAAAATGGCAAATGAAATTTAATGTTGATAAATGTAAAGTAATGCATATTGGAAAAAATAATCCCAACTACACATACAATATGATGGGAACTAATTTAGCTACAACTACTCAAGAGAGAGATCTCGGAGTCATTGTGGATAGTTCTCTCAAAACATCCACTCAGTGTGCAGCGGCAGTCAAAAAAGCAAATAGGATGTTAGGAATAATTTTAAAAGGGATAGAGAATAAGACAGAAAATATTTTATTGCCTCTATATAAAACTATGGTACGCCCACATCTTGAATACTGCGTACAGATGAGATGAGATGCCTCATCTCAAAAAGATATATTAGCACTGGAAAAGGTTCAGAACAGGGCAACAAAATGATTGGAGGTTTGGAACAGGTCCCAAATGAAGAGAGATTAAAAAGGCTTGGGCTTTTCATTTTAGAAAAGAAGAGATTTAGAAAAGAAGAGATTAATATGATGGAGTTCTATAAAATCATGACCAGTGTGGAAAAAGTTAATGAGGAAAAATTATTTACCTATTCCCACAATATAAGAACTAGGTGTCACCAAATGAAATTAATAGGCAGCATGTTCAAAACAAACAAAAGGGATTTTTTTTTCACTCAGTGCACAGTCAACCTGTGGAACTCCTTACCAGAGGAGGACTTTAACAGGTTTCAAAAAAGAGCTAGATAGATTCATGGAAGTTAGGTGCACCAACGGCTATTAGCCAGGATGTGTAGGAATGATGTCCCTAGCCTCTGTTTGTCCATAAATGGGTGACAGGAGAGGAATCATGTGAGGGAACTTGTTGTGTTCCCTCCCTCTGGGGGGGGTCTGGTATTGGCCACTGTTGGCAGACAGGATACTGGGCTAGATGGACCTTTGGTATGACCCAGTATGGCCATTCTTATGAATCTCCTTTCAGACAGTTAAAGGCTACTATCAAATTCTCCTCCACTCTTCTCTTCTGTGGACTGTATAAGCCCAGGTCCCTCAGCCTGCTAATCATTTCTGGTGCCTTGCTGGACTCTCTCCAATTTTCCTACATCCTTTCTGTAGGGTGGAGGGTTCCATATTTGGATACAACACTCCAGAGGTGGCCTCACCAGTGCCAGATAGAGGGGAATAATCACTTCCCTCCATCTGCCAGCAATGCTCCTATTCAGTGCTTTTTTTGCAAGAGAAAAGGTGCTGGTACTCTGGAGCAAAGTTATTCAGAAAAAAAAATAAAGGAAAACTTGTTGAGCAAAAAAACCCCAACGCACTGGGAGCCAAAAAAAAAAAAAAAAAAAAAAACCCTCGCTGGGGGCCGAAATACAATCGCAGCCCCTTTAAGAGCCAAAATGCTGCGCTGGGAACCGAAAAAAACCACTGCACGTCCCAAGCAGGCTTCCATCAGGAGCCAAGCCACCCCAGGAAAACAGATGCCGGTACGGAAGGGGGAAATGCCATTCCTTTTCTGTGTGCTGGGAAAATAGGTGATGTACACTGTTCTGGGCTGTACCATCATGAAAAAAGTGCTGCTCCTATTAATGCAGCCCAATATACTATTCTTGGCAACAAAGGCACATTGTTGACTCCTAACCAGGTTCTAGGAACTGTCATCCCCCAGTAATCACCAAGGCTACGTCTAGACTGCAAGCCTCTTTTGAAAGAGGCTTTTTTGAAAGATACTTTTGAAAAAGCCTCTTTCGAAAAAGAGCATCTAGACTACAACCAGTACTTTTGAAAAAGGAAACCACTTTTTCGAAAGAGAGCACCCAGGCAGTCTGGATGCTCTCTTTCGAAAAAGCACAGTTTGCATTACATAGCACCATTTTTCAAAAGAGCACTTTTGAAAAAAGGCGTTCTTCCTCGTAAAATGAGGTTTTACACAGTCAAAAAAACTGCCACTTTCTTTTGATTTACTTTTGAAAGAATGTGGCAGCAGTCTAGATGCAGGGGAAGTTTTTTAAAAAAACGGCCACTTTTTTCGAAAAAACCTTGTATAGAATCATAGAATCATAGAATACTAGGACTGGAAGGGACCTCGAGAGATCATCGAGTCCAGTCCCCTGCCCTCATGGCAGGACCAAATACTGTCTAGACCATCCTTGATAGACATTTATTTACAATACTCTTAAATATCTCCAGAGATGGAGATTCCACAACCACCCTGGGCAATTTATTCCAGTGTTTGACTACCCTGACAGTTAGGAACTTTTTCCTAATGTCCAACCTAAACCTCCCTTGTTGCAGTTTAAGCCCATTGCTTCTTGTTCTATCCTCAGAGGCCAAGATGAACAAGTTTTCTCCCTCATCCTTATGACACCTTTTTAGATACCTGAAAACCGCTATCATGTCCCCCCTCAATCTTCTCTTTTCCAAACTAAACAAACCCAATTCTTTCAGCCTTCCTTCATAGGTCATGTTCTCTAGACCTTTCATCATTCTTGTTGCTTTTCTCTGGACCCTCTCCAATTTCTCCACATCTTTCTTGAAATGTGGTGCCCAGAACTGGACACAATACTCCAACTGAGGCCTAACCAGCGCAGAGTAGAATGGAAGAATGACTTCTCGTGTCTTGCTCACAACACACCTGTTAATGCATCCCAGAATCATGTTTGCTTTTTTTGCAACAGCATCACACTGCTGACCCATATTCAGCTTGTGGTCCACTATAACCCCTAGATCCCTTTCTGCCGTACTCCTTCCTAGACAGTTGCTTCCCATTCTGTATGTGTGAAACTGATTGTTCCTTCCTAAGTGGAGCACTTTGCATTTGTCTTTATTAAACTTCATCCTGTTTACCTCAGACCATTTCTCCAATTTGTCCAGATCATTTTGAATTATGACCCTATCCTCCAGAGCAGTCACAACCCTTCCCAGCTTGGTATCATCTGCAAACTTAATAAGCGTACTTTCTATGCCAATATCTAAATAGTTGATGAAGATATTGAAGAGAGCCGGTCCCAAAACAGACCCCTGCGGAACTCCACTTGTTATACCTTTCCAGCAGGACTGTGAACCATTAATAACTACTCTCTGAGTACGGTTATCCAGCCAGTTATGCACCCACCTTATAGTAGCCCCATCTAAGTTGTATTTGACTAGTTTATTGATAAGAATATCATGCAAGACCATATCAAACGCCTTACTAAAGTCTAGGCATACCACATCCACCGCTTCTCCCTTATCCACAAGACTCGTTATCCTATCAAAGAAAGCTATCAGATTGGTTTGACATGATTTGTTCTTTACAAATCCATGTTGGCTGTTCCCTATCACCTTGCCACCTTCCAAGTGTTTACAGATGATTTCCTTAATTACTTGCTCCATTATGTTCTCTGGCACGGAAGTTGAACTAACTGGTCTGTAGTTTCCTGTGTTGTTCTTATTTCCCTTTTTATAAATGGGCACTATATTTGCCCTTTTCCAGTCTTCTGGAATCTCTCCTGTCTCCCATGATTTTCCAAAGATGATAGCTGGAGGCTCAGATACCTCCTCTATCAGCTACTTGAGTATTGTAGTCTAAACACACCCCAAGAAGAGTACCAGAGCTGAGGAACCTGTTTGAATGCATGCTGGGATTGATGGCTAGCATGTTCCAGAACAACTGAAGTTTGACTGAAGCACTTGCTGTATTCCAAATCCTGGCCCCAGCTCTAGCCTCCCCTCTATGCCACTATGTCCTAAAGTTGAAGACTTGTAGGTGTGGGATTCCCAAGTCCACGAATGGAACTGCACATCACCATCTATAGTCTAGTAAAAAGGCCATACTTCCCTTCTGCCTGAAATATTTCTTCCTACTCTGTGTTTTTAAGTGTCTACATTATTCACACAGAGATTAATTAATTGGGGCTCAGGGACTTCTGGGTTCAAGCTTGCACAGAAGGGTGCAGAAGAGTTCCAGAGACCCCCTGGATTCGGTATTTGCATACTAGTTCCAGATGTCTAATGTCTGTCTGTCACACTTCTCATCATAATCACTACGACATGTATGTATGGAGAATAACTGAACACTATGTTCTTAGGGTTTGTGACTTGGGGCTGGTCACCAGAAGATGATAAACAAGTTTCTGTCAGGCACAAGATGTTTATCAGTCTATCTATGTGTAAAATGAGCATGGGCCATGGGTAAAGGTAGAGCTGGGGGAGGCAAGTCCACAACCCTCCCAGCACTGCCCCTTCTGCCCAGGCTCTGCCCCCATCATGGGGAGATGAGGCAGCACATGGCCTGACCCTCCCCAGCCTGGAGTATGAGGAGAGCAGGTGGCGCATGGCCTCAGCCTCCCCAGCTCCTGAGCAAGGGGAGGGAGGAGGATGCATGGCCCCAGCCTTCCCAGCCCCAGAGCACAGGGAAGGTGGGTGTTTGGGGGTGGGGTATGGAACTGAATATTGTATGTTTCACAATGAATGTCTAGTTACAGTCTGAGTAAAATACCAGTAAAGTGTCTGCAAGTCTTTAGGGGAGATTCGAGACAGGAAAACAAGCAGAAATTACCCTTTTTGCAAGGGAAGACTATGGCTTTTTGGACTATAACTTAGGGAAAGAGACAAACTCTGGATCTTTCTATTGAGGAAACAAGAAGACAAGTTCAACTTGTCTCATGAATAGAAGAACACAGCCAATTGTGGCTGTAATACCCGGGATGGCTTTTATATGAGCTTTCATATGACATGGCAATGGCTTGGCAGTAGTGTAGGTTCTAATATTCATGTTAGGTTTCAGTTTGATATGTAGCTCTTTGTTTCCAATTTTTCTGCTTGCTATCATTTGAATCTCTGTTGTGTGTTAAATAAATCTAGATTTATTTGTAGAGAAAGCAAGTATAAGTGCTGTGTGTTAAACAGAGCTGTGTATTCCAACATAACTGGTAAACTGTGCTGTTTTGGTTTTTTTGGAAACAAAGGAGCTGGGAATTTTGTGACTGTCCAGCACATCAGGGGATAGGCATGCCAAGATTTGAAAGACTTGGGCGGAGTAAGGGGGGGTGTTGATGTGTGATTACCATTAATCTGTAAAAATAAAACAGTGCCTGTGGAAGCCTAGAAGGCAGAGCTTATGTTTCTGGGGAACTGACCTACAAGAAGCTCAGAAGAGTAGTCCCCTGCATGGATACAAAATTTATACGTGTGGATGCAGATATGCACAGATATAAAACTAATATTCACGGAGCTCCAGGACTCTATTAAGTACTGCAGCAATGAAAGCAGCAGCATGTCAGGCTGTTTGCTCTCAGGAGCCAGACCCTAGCCAGGGCGGCTCCTCTGGGGTGGCTGTACCATCCCCATCCCCTCTCACTGGGATGGGCACTAGGCTTCTCAGCAGCTCTTCCTGGTCACATTAGGGAAGGGCCGGAGTGGTACAACCACATTAGAGGAGTTGCCCTGGCTGGGCACTTATTCCTGAGAACAGCAGCATGACTTGCTGCTGCTTTCACCCCAGGGTTCTTGGTATAGGCCTGCAGCTCCATGAATGTCTGTTTTATATCTTTAGATAGACATTTTGTATCTGCACCAGGCTCTATGGGCTAGGGATGTGAAAGTATAACTGTGTACACGGATAACCAAGGAGTCTGGGATCCTTGGTTAACATTCATAGTTACATGCAGGCTCCCAGTATGAACAGCTTAAAAGCCGGCTCCCAGTATACACCAGCTCCTGGAGAGCTGCCTGCTACTGCTTTACCTCACCCCCTCCCGCCCCCCATGCTGCTGCCTCTGATATGGGATGGTGGGCTGGTGGGAGCCAGTGCACAAGGCTCCTGGGAAGCCGACTGCTGCTCCGCCTTCTACCGTGGAACCGATGAAATTTTCAACTGTTACACAGTTATTTAATTACATGCATTTTGACAACCCTACTACAGACAAGGCTCCCTCACACTAAGGGCAGGTGCTGGTGTTGTACCTCAGAACCCTGCATCCCCCTGGGAAGCACCACAGTAATGGGAGTTGTTTAAAGATTTACTAACCTGTACGGTTTCTTGTTTTGTGGGCTGATGTTATTAAGAACTCTGATTCAGTAGATGAAATCTTGAAATTGGATTGTAAAATAATCAATCAGAAAAAACACCAAGAAGCCTCAAGTATTTTTCTTGCTAAAAAGCAAGAGGCTATCTGGCAAAGTGAAACCTTACCTATAGATCTCACAACCACCCACACAGCAATTACTGAACAGCATGAAAAAGAAACATAGCAACCAGCACTGAATCTGCTCCATGGGAAACCTGTGTAAATAAAGATCTTTGGTGGGCAGCTGGAATAACACTTAAGAAGTAGCATAAAATATAAACACAAAGTAGAACTCTTGGGGAAACCTTGTAGAAATATGTAAACCAAGATGATTTAAAGTATTTTTAAAGCCAATGGACCCAGCTTGTCAGTAGGTAGGAGTGAACCTGTAACGAGAGAGCTATATGCCTGTAATGAATGATCTAGAAACCAACTGCCTCTTAGCTAAGCCCATAGAACAAACTTCACTCTCCTTCATCAGTGGTCTCCTGTCTGCTGGGTCACATATCTAAGAGTTTACTACTAATTTATAAAAAGTTACTACAAACCTGCATCAAACACAGTATCATTTTCTAAGGCTTGCACTGCAATTTCTACAGCCTTCATTGAACTTCCTCCTCTTTCTAGCAGTGCAAAGCCACTCTTCACTGCATTTTTCACTCCCAGAATGCTTCGTTCAGCAAAATCATCTGGTATTGCCCAAGCTCCACCATGGACTACAAGAACAGGTTTTGTTCCCATCTTATCAGATCGCCAAAGAAGATGTATCTGTTGAAACAAGTGGGTCCATTTCAATTTAATGTTAATGTTGCACATCAGAAAAACATTCAGGAACCTTAACAAATTAATCTTTTAGGCCTCAAATCCTGCTTTCTCTGTATGGCTACGTCTAGACTGCAAGCCTCTTTTAAAAGAGGCTTTTTTGAAAGATACTTTTGAAAAAGCCTCTTTCGAAAAAAAACGTCTAGACTACAACCGGTACTTTTGAATAAGCAAGCCACTTTTTCAAAAGAGAGCACCCAGGCAGTCTGGATGCTCTCTTTTGAAAAAGCAGTTTGCATTACATAGCGCCTTTTTTTGAAAGAGCACTTTTGAAAAAAGGCGTTCTTCCTCGTAAAATGAGGTTTTTAATGGTCGAAAAAACTGCAGCATTCTTTTGATTTACTTTCAAAAGAACGCAGCAGCAGTCTAGATGCAGGGGAAGTTTTTTTTGAAAAAAGGCCACTTTTTCCAAAAAAACCTTGTAGTCTAGACATACCCACTGTGTTCACACGGATGTAGAGTTCTACCCTCAAGGATCTACTTACAGAATCAGGCCATAGTTTCTGAACAGTTCCTTGTATTATTACTGTATATTTTATAAATGTACATCTGTCTGTCTGTCCATCTCTAAGTGTAAGTCCTTTTGTTCAAGAACTCCTCTTAAATAGTAAGAGCTAGGGCCACCAAATTTGGTATGCAGCTTCCTCTTATCATAAATTAAAGCGAGGTAAGGGTTTGGTTGTGCCAGGACAATGGGATACTTATGGAATTCAATTATTTCTCATAAAATGGAAAGGGAGGAGTCTGGTAAGAGGGAGTTATACTGCAGCATGACCACAGGGAGGCAGCAAGGGACCAGAGTTGGAGATGACGACGGTTATAACCCATTGTGCCAGCAGGAGGCAGCAGTGAAGAAAGGGACAACTATATACTATATATTTCAGAGAGTTTGTGTGTCTGTCTGTCACTCAGCTGGGAGAGCTGCACTCCTCTCCCGGCAGTGCCCGCTACAATGGCCATCATCAGTCACTCCTCACTTGGCCCCAAGCTTCTGTGGTGAGAGAGGGCTGGGTTTGTTCTCTCTCCCCAGGGTAGCCTACATATTGAACACCTCATCCCCACCCCCACCCCAGAACAATGATTTAAATGAAGAAAAACAAAACTTATTTGAGTGAAGGACCCAAGCAATGCCAGATAAATATTCTAGTATATATATAAAATCTTAATGTTTATCTCCCCACCCCTACACACTTCTTCTGTTTTTAGGCTATTAAATAGATTTCACAGAAAGCTCTGAGTAAGTAGACCCTTTTTTGAGGGCGGGGAGGCTCCTTGGAGGATTAAGGCTAACATAATTACAGAATTATTAACATATTAAACTATCTTTCTGAGATCAAACTTCTATTGACAGGCAAAATTGGAACAAGTATGCTTTGAAATTCAAATACAAGGTTTTACATAATTTTAATATTAACAGAGTTTGTTTTTAAAGAATTACATAATAAAAACCCAAGACACAAAATTTCATGTGAAATACATCTCCATTTTTCAATAGAGGAAATTCTAACACAATCTTTGAAAATACTACATTATTGGCTGAGCTGAAAGCAATCCCTCTGGTTAAGAGTACTTAACACTTTCCATTATAAACTCCTGATCTCAGTTGAACTTTGCCATAATTTAACTCTTAAGACCCATGTTTTCTATCTTTGCTTTCTGCTTCTTGTTGGATTCTTTTGGTGCTCCAGTGAAGACAAGGCAGGTATTTCTGATAAAGAGCTTAGTGGGAAATAAGTAGTTTTCCCAACACTAAGTATGTTCCTAAATATTTCTTTGAAGAATTCTATTACCTGCAGGCTTTTGAATAGAAATTAGAAATTTCGATGGGGCTACACAGAAGGGTTACACAAAATGTTGCCTTATGTTGTCCCCATGAAAATCCACACACATTTGAGGGTATGTCTAGACTACATGGCTCCGTCGATGGAGCCATGTAGATTAGGTTTCTAGACATAGGGAAATGAAGCAGTGATTTAAATAATCACCACTTCATTTACATCTAAAATGGCTGCCATGCTGTGCTGATCAGCTGTTTGGTGGCACAGTGCGGTAGTCTGGACGCTCCGCGGTTGACAAGGGAAGCCCTTGTCGACCGCCCCGGTAAACCTCATTCCACAAGGCATAATGGGGCAGTTGACAAAGGCTTTCCTTGTTGACCACGGAGTGGCCAGACTACCGCGCTGTGCCGCCAAACAGCTGATCGGCACAGCGCAGAAGCCATTTTGATGTAAATGAAGCGGCGATTATTTAAATTGACGCTTCATTTCCCTTTTTCGAGTACACTAATCTACATGGCTCCATCGACGGAGCCATGTAGTCTAGACATACCCAGAATTATAAACCTCTACAAACTGCTATTTCACATACACAGGCAAACTTAACTCTGGCATTTCCTAAATTTTGAGGGCTTGCAAGCCTAACATTCTTGTAACATTGTCTGGCAGTCAGATAAGGAAGGAACAGAGACAAGCTAGCCTAGCTGGAGTCTATTAAAACTAGTAGGCAAATGGAACATTCCTGGCCACATAACAACATTGAGTTTATTAGAGAGACAACTTGCTTTAGCAGCCTGTATACCTTGCCTTGGGATCACATGGTTGGGTCCTTACCTGTGGGCTGAACTCTGGTTAAATAGTGTAGTACAAAGCTAGGAGGTAATTGGCTCTGATGTTTTATCATACTTGCTAGCTCCCAGGTAATTCTGTGATAACTCATGCAAGTGTTTTAGTGAAGTGGTTCCCAGCCTTTTTGATACCAGGGACCAGCAAACCCATTCACAAACTTTTGGAGGAACAGCAACATTTTATTTGCATAGTCATCATGCAAAGAATGAATATGTAAATATGCAAATGAAACATTACCAGTATGCCAAAAGCCCAGTTCCCAATAAACCTCACCAGTATGCCAAAAGCCCAGTTCCCAATCACTAGGCCCCAGAGCTCTCAGAGCCAGCCCTAACCCCTAGAGCCCTCCACCCCTCCACTATCCCCCAGCGCTAGCCAGTGACCCCAGAGTCCCCTGCGCCCAAACCCCCCAGTCCAGCCTCCCACCCTCAGAGCACCCCAGTGCTAGCCCCCTGCCCCTTAGAGACCTCCCAATACCAGATGCCCAGTACCAGGCTCCTGTTTCCAATTGGGAGTCCCACTGTACCCAATAGCTCCAGAGCTTCCCCCAATGCCATCACCCAAAATTAATCCCATCCCTAGAGCCCCCCCAGTGCCAGCCTTGCCCCCTGAGCCCATCCCCCACTACTAGCTCAGTCTCCACAGCCCCCCAGCACTAGCCTGACCGCTGGAGCCCCCAGTGTTGCCCCACTCCCCTCACTTAGCCCTGCTTGTGTCACAGTGGCCCTGAGGGCCAGGGTTAGGGTACACCACCCAGTCCCTCCCCTCCCACTGTGGCTGTTGAGAGAGGTGTGTTCTGCCCTGCCTGCCAGCCAACCAGCACCAGGCAGGGGCAGGGTCTCCTCCAGCTGCAGAAGAGCAGTTCCCTGTGTGGCAGGAGGGCTGCGCAGTGTGGGGTCTCCTCCTGGCCACGGAAAAGGAATGCCTTACTGCACTGCTGAAAGGCGGGGTAGGACACACCTCTCCCACCAGCCGTGGTGAGAGAGGTGTACCCCAACCCCCAGAGCATTCCCTGCAGCCAGAGATCCTGGCCTGGTAGTGGGCCATGGCCCAGTGATTGGGAACTGCTATTTTAGAGCACTTAGAAGAGTTCGGTTTTAAACAGAAAGCTGGTCTTAATTTTAAACTACGTGGCTGTGTCTCGACTACATCCCTCTGTTGGCAGAGGTATGTAAATTAGACACTTTGAAAGTGCAAATGAAGCGGGGATTTAAATATCCAATGCTTCAATTGCATAATAGCATCATGGCACTCTTTCAAACAAGTGCCATTTTGAAAGTAAAACTGCGGTCTAGATGCGGTTCTTTCGAAAATGGCAGGCTTTTTCGAAAGATCCTGTACTCCTCAAAAATGCCAGGCTTTTTCAAAAGATCCCGTACTTCTCATTTTTTGAGGAGTACAGGATCTTTTGAAAAAGCCTGATGTTTTCAAAAGAACCGCGTCTCGACCGTGGTTTTACTTTTTAAATGGTGCTCGTTCAAAAGAGCGCCATGATGCGATTATGCAAATGAAGTGTGGGATATTTAAATCCCCACTTCATTTGCACTTTTGAAGTGCCTTATTTACATCCCTCTGCCAACAGAGGGATGTAGTCTAGACGTACCCTAATGATGCATCTACACTTCACAGTAGGTCAAAATAAGATACACAATTTGAGCTACACAATTTGCATATCTTATTTCAATGTTATTTCAAAATAGCTTATTTTGAAGTTTGGCGCTGTCTACACAGGCACTTATTTCAAAATAAATTGCTATTCCAAAATGTCCCTTACTCCTCATGGAATAAGGTTTACAGGGACATCAGAATAGAGAGCTCATTATATTTCAAAATAACGGATGCACTCAAGGGATGTGGAATACCTCCAATATCCTGAAATAGCACTACATTATAGACGTAGCCTAACAAAACTGGCAGGCAAGCCACTATTATTTAAGTATTTAGATTTATTTCATCACCATAATACTGGCATGTTTTCATAGACTACAATGAAGCTCAATAATAATAGGAAATACTACTGTTTAATTAGATGGCACTTCCATTTAACAGAATTGCACGCTGGTAATTAAATAGTATATTTGGTTTTGAGGACCATCAAAACTAGTAGTGCTCTGTCCTCTCTTAGAAGGCCCTTGCCAATGCCTATGTTTCCCTGACTCTTTACCTGCCTTTACTGATACTTCAAGGCTGTGTCTACACTGGCGCGATCTCGCGCAAAAGCAGCCACTCTTGTGCAAAAACTTGCTGCCTGTCTACACTGGCTGCGTGTTCTTGCGCAAGTAAACTGACGTTCTAATGTATGAAATTAGGGCTTCTTGCGCCAGAACTCTGACGCGCCCACTCAGGAATAAGCCCTTTTGTGCAACTGTTCTTGTGCAAGAGGCCAGTGTAAACAGGCGAAATGAATTTCTTGCGCAAGAAAGCCCTATGGTTAAAATGGCCATCAGAGCTTTCTTGCACAAGAGAGCATCTACACTGGCATGGATGCTCTTGCTCAAAGGCACATGCCAGTGTAGACGCTCTCTTCTGGAAGAGTTTTTGCAGAAGAATTCTTCCGCAAAAGAGTTTTTGCGCAAGATCACGCCAGTGTAGACGTAGCCCAACTGTTTCCTAACTTTCAGTATGACAAGGTTTCATAGCAACTTGGAGAAGCAACTGTATTTCTCAATTGCATTTTAGCTCAGTGGGGGAAAGTAATTTTCAACTTTTTTGTTCATGAAACACTTTTGTTTCCTTTAACTCTTTAGGGTCTTGTTCAGTACTCCTTACACACTATTTATTGTTGATTTTAATGGGAATTTTGGGTGATAAACCAAGCACTTTTTAGTGAGCCAGCAAGTAAAGAAAATGAAATAGTTATAATATTAAATATAAAATGTCATCTTTTAAATTATAGTGAATTATGCTAAATCAGTTTGAAAAAAATAGTGTTCTATTTCAGTGTATCCTATATTGGTTTTAAAACATGTTTACAACCCTTTAAAATAGAGTTTCCAACAACAAAGCTTCGGTAAATTACAGTTATCACAATGTTCCACAATATTTGGAATGCTTGGAGAGAAGAAGAATTTTAAAAGAACAGCTAATGTTTGTAGTGGAAGTGGGACACAGCCATCACAGCACAATATTTATTAGCGGCATGAAAAATGGAATGGAGAAAGAAATGATTATAGAGTTGGCACTTCTATTTACATAGATGTGGTTACAACCCTTTAATTATATTTATTTCCAAGCAATTTATGTCAAATGCTTTACAACAGAGAAGATCTTTTTTTTTCCTGTGCAGTACAGCTGTACCTTTCATATGAGGGCCAGACAAAGTGAGTCAAAACTTTCTTCAGGAAAAATTTAGTTACTTTTAATGTATTTCAGAAATGGGTCTTAGATGTAGTTGATAACTATTATTACATCTGCAATTTTGTTACTAACCTGCTGTGTTAAAATGCTGGACCAGAAACTTCAGTAGTTGTCTACTTTCTTTGGCTTTTACAAGTGTTACATCATAATTGTAGTGTATGAACTAAATTAGACATCCTCCCTGGAGCTCTAATCCATCCACACTTGAAAGTGCATGCTTAACTTCAAGCATGTAAATAGTCCAACTGATGTTGAAAATTAATCATATAATTAAATGCTTTGCTGAATCAGGACCTTTTTAGGATACTATGAAAAGTTTCCCTTATTTTCATTACATCCAAATCAAAGCTTACTGAATTCCCCAAAAGCAGATAATTCCCCTATAGCAATACCACTTCTTATAACCAAACCAATTTCAATATAGCAGTCTGAGAGGAAAAAACAGTCAGTACTAGTTTTATCTCTTACAAAAGTTTTACAATTAAAATCATATGTAAGCAGGGGCAGAATTACTGCTTGCTATCAGCCAGCTAAAAGGAGAGAGCTGCCCTGGGGTGTGGGTATGCTCACTCCCCAATTGTTTAGCTCTGCAAAATAATTAACTGTTAACTGTTGATATGTAAATACATCTCATGCCAGGAGGGGGAAGGAATCTGAGGTGTGGTTATGTAAATCCAATTCAGCCAGGGCTGATGGAGGATGAGTGTTGGAATGGAATGTGATGTATTGTAACTAATTTGGAGCTGTTGTGAGGGTCACAAATCATGCTACCCCTAAATGTGGGAACTGTAAAATATGGCACCAGTGCTTGCAGGAGAGACACCATCATTGTAAGAGGTCTCAGAGGAACAAGCCTCCCCCCTTCCAGAGTTGAGTGAACTGAGTTGGGAGGAAAAGGGCTAAAGGGCTTGAGTCAGCCTGCCAGGTATAAGCTGTAAGACTAGCTCAACCTGCCTTGTTTTAAGGATAGACCTAAAGCAGACTCCATCATGAGGAGTCTTTGCTAGTCCAGTGAAATCTGGAATCTTTTGCTAGCCTAGGTGGTGGCTAAAGAGTTGAAATCACTGGTTTGGTCTGGAGCCAGACCCATTGCAGCCAGCGGAGCAGCTGGGGGGAGCGACCGACGGGTGGCCAGTAGGAGCGGCTGGCAGGAGTGACCTGCAGGCGACCGGTAGGAGTGGCAGCAGGCGGCCAGCAGAGAGGCTGGTGGGAGCAACCGGCGGGTGGCCAGCAGAGTGGCTGGCAGGAGTGACCTGCAGGCGACCGGTAGGAGTGGCAGCAGGCGGCCAGCAGAACGGCTGGGGGGAGCGACCAGCGGGAGGCCAGTAGGAGCGGCGGCAGGCGGCCAGCAAGTGCGGCTGGCGGGATTGACCGGTGGGCAGCCGGGGCAACACACAGGTGGCATCACATCAGGCTCTAAGAAGGAAGTCATCAGGGTGATATGTCTGTGTCTCCACTGACTGGACAGAGCTGTAAGTGGGGCGTTTGAAGTGGGGTACGGTGAAAGTTTGGGTAAGTGAATGGAACCCTTACCTGGTTGGATTAGTGAGCCTGAGAGGCAAAAGACATTGCTCAATCCATTTGAGCTGGGACAGTTACTCGTGGGGAGTTATGAACTCTGTTCATGGTATTTCCCCAAGTTAATGCCATGTCACTTCTCTCTCTGTCTCTTTCATTAAAAGTTTATTTTCTACACTCAGACTCTGTGCTTCCGAGTGGAGAAGCATTGCCTCTCAAAGGCGCCCAGGGGTGTAAGAATTTCCCAGGCTACTGGGTGGGGGCTGGAGCCGGTTCTGTGTGAGATGTACCCCTAGATATTGAACCTGGCCCTGGTTGCTGCTGGCCCTATCCGGCAGAAGGTTTACACATATTTTTAAGGAGCATTTGGTATATACAGTATCATAATTTACTATGTTTATAAAATTCACAGCATATGGCTAACGTGCAGAAAGAATCAAGCAACACTGCTTCTCAGGAGCTTGTGATCTATTATGTATACAGGCTAAGCAGTATGCGCTAGGCACAGTATGGAAGACGAAACAGGACATTAGATACAGAGAAGTAAGGCTTCTAAAATTGCTAAGAAGTTGCTTGTTTTCCCTCCGTTCTGGGAGTGTCACACTTCACACAGCCCAGGCTCCAGCCTGATCCTGAATGTCTACACCACAGTTAAACAGCTCTGTAGCCCATTGTCTGGGAGCCCGAATTAGTGGGCAGTGCAGACATACCCTTAGAGGCATGGAAGGAAGAATAAAGCAGGAAGATCAAGAAGAGAATATAATTAGCAGTAGTGCAGGGCTTGAGAAGAAAGTGCTAGAAGAATAATGACAAGATGTAGGTAGGGACACAGGTCTGTAATCTCAAAACTATATATTCTATTAGTCTAACTATTATTCTGACTCTTACTTTGAAAAATTGAAACAGCTTCCCTTTTGTTGTCTCTTCTGGGTTTACCAACTCTTGGAGGATGGCATTGCAATTTAAATGATTCAATCTAGATCTACAAGAAACCTTCCTATTAGGGCAACCACTCACAACCCAAATTTGGAGGAAACCTCTATTTCTTTAAAGAGAAAAGTAGAAGTTTCTAACCAATACAAATTTCAGAACCCTGCTTTTCTGGATCTAATCCCAGCCCATAAATTCCGGAGGGCATGTTGTATTCTGAATTATACTGCTAGAGAGAACACAAATTTTGATTTGATAGTCAAATGAAGGATCATATATTTAAATGCTGTCATCACGATGGTGAATATCTGATGATTAGAATGTATGTTTATACAGAATTTTGTGCACTATATAATTCATAGCATGTGACATAACAGACAGAGCAGTGGTCATAACAGGATTTTTACTTGACTGCCGGTCCTTTTCTGATGTATTTTATCACATCATATATTTATTATAGCCATTGGGTGATGACTTTTCTACTGGGTCCTATATATATGTTTCAAATTTTGCATGATCTGTGAAGTTAAATGCACCCAAAAATCCAAAACACCAGACCAAATGAAATTTGTACTGCATAAACAGTCTCACTTTTTTATTCAAATTATATTAAAAACTACATAAAAAGAACATTAAGGTTGCAAATCAAGCATTAAAAAGCTAGGAAATGCTAGAACTAAGGCAATCTTAATTCATCCTTACTTTTTGAAAATTCATCATGATACAGCCTTTTATGACATGATCTTATACCATTTTTTTCCATAGTACTTCATTCAACATACAGGACACATTATGATCGGAGAATGAATGAAAGTGGCGTTTTTTGAATCAAAACAATTGAAATTTGGGAAAGTTATAAGAAACTGAAAACAGATGCTTATAATGTGAAGAATTGGACAATATTAAATTTAGGTGGCACTGCCTATTCTGCTTGGAATAAACTCTCAGGAGTTTCATATGCAGAAAATGGAAAGGTAGACAAACCAGTCTGTACAGACTGTTTTTCATTTTTCAAACCTCTCCTTCTCTCTCCCCTTCCTTTGCAGCCCATCTCCCTTTCTCTGACTCTATCTTTATTTCACTAATCCTGCACCTGGTTTGTTTAACATCCCTTTCATCCACTGTGTAATTTTTAAAGCACAAAACTTATTCTTTTATCATTTTTGCTCAAATAAGGGAAAGCAACTATGTAACTGAACAGTAGATAGTTTTAATTAGGAAGACAGAAGTGTGGTTGCTTTAGGTACCAGGACTGGATAAGGAAATGATTTTTTATATTTTGGTGATTTGTTCAGCTCATTATTAAATAAGATTCAACAATATTATGGTGCAGATTCAGAAGGGAATTTAGATGCCTTTCTTCCAGTAATTTCAATGAAAGTTTGGCATTTAAATACATTTTTGAATCTAAGCCTTGTGTATAAAATTCTTCAAAGCAACCAAAGCAGGTTAAGATAAAGTGAACTTACTGTGCTGTGCTAGAAGTACATGGATTCTAGATGAATGTTAAAAGGACAGCATAGAATGAGAGATACTTGGAATACTTGGAAGATCTGTGATTTCATTGATGTGAATAGTCTCACCACCAATGCAGATAGCAACTTTTCCATGCCGTCCTATTTTATGTAGTTCTTGTCCATGTCCTTCCATGAATCTTCCATAAAGGATCCACCCAATGTGCTGGAGGCCTTCCTCTTGTTCTCGTGGATGTCTCATGGATACCAATGAAGTATACGTGCTGTCTATATGTTGTCTCTCAGTCTTGCTACATGGCCAGCCCATCTCCTTTTTCGATCATACATAACTTGGATGATATTGTTGACACCACTTCTTGCATTCAGATCATCAATAGTAACATGCTGAAGCCTACTTACACCCACCATGCGTCTTTCTATTGATCTTTGGGTGAGTTGCAGCTTTAATTCTTCTGTAAGTGTCGTGTTCCAGGTTTCACAGCCATAGAGCATTACCGGAAAGAAGAGAAGAGTTTTCACGGTGGTGGAAAGTTTGGGATCAACAAAAACACTGTGCAGACTCCCAGAGGCAATCCAGCCCAACCTCCTCCTCCTGCTCAACTCTGGGCCCAATTCATGAATGAGAGATAATGAATTGAAAAATTTTCTGTAGGTTGTAACAGTGGGATCTACCCATTTAAGGACCAGGATGCTGGGAAGCATCCAACCCTATCCTAAAGAGGAGTCCAGCAGGCTAGGAATCATCTGACCTAGCTAGGCAAAATCATGTGATTGGGTCTGATGATACCAGTTAGGAGTATAGAGGAGAACATTCCCCTCGAAACACAACCGAGAACTATACAGTGGACACACATACGGTGAGTAGAGATTTGGCCAAGAAGGTTCTGAGGAACTAGAGGCACAACTGAGTATGAGAATGATATTATTATCCTATGTTGTCTCTGTATAGTTTCTTTCTGCAATAATTAACAGAGAGCCCTAGAACCAGGGTTATGAACGGATTTGTGTATGTCTAATTATCTTTCCTAGGCTGTGATGGAGTCCACCTTTCTACCCAGGTGTTACACTTGTCATCAAACACCTGCCAATCCTTGTTAGTTTACAATCACAATTTCCTGTTTTTAAAATGTTTGGTCTGACATTACTGTGGGAAAAACACAAATAAATGGGGAAAGTGGATTAAACCCCCAATCCTGCAGGCTATAAGAGTAGTAATTACTTCAACTGGGTATAAACTTCCAGTTGAATGTGCAGAGGAAGAAGACACAAAGCACAAATCTCCAAACAAACAAATGGAGAAGGAGAACAAACAAGTGATTTTTTCTTATATTTTTGATATTGCTTTTAGTTTCCGTTTTGATAATAGTGTTATTTATACCAACAGGAGATAACCACTATTATTTCTGTTTTTTTAAAGGTTAAATATATTCTCAACTGATGATGGCAGCAGGTGCACAGCTAATATTGACAGGATTTTTATAACTGCAGTTGGCAATGTTATAAAGGATTTTTATATGTATTTTAAGTAGTGTTAGACTTTGAATTTCCACTAAGTATCAGCCATATTTGGCTGATAGTTTCATAGAGTTTTACAGCATGCTAGGAGTTACTTGCATTGTGTTCCTTGCATACTTCTCAGCTTAAACTACTTTTCTTTATTTTGAGATGGAGAAAAGTTTCTATCTCTAGGCCTTTGAACTGATAGAAAATTAACAATGCATAAAAGAATTTGTGCATGGCCAGCTATTGCAGTCTATCACTATCTTCCCATTCGCTTGCACCAATGCATCATTCCAAACTATCCGATTCTTCTGTATACTCATGTAGGAGAGAGCGAGTGAGCTTGGAGCACTGGGCCTGATATAAGAGCTGAGGCCTGAACCATACTTAACAAAGTCAGGTGATAGCATGAATCAGAGTCAGGCCATGTATTAAAGAAGATGTTTACAAGCTTTACTGTCTGATATATGAACTTGGCAAGGGTACTGCTAGTGTTGCTATCACACAGGCACTCGTGAGAAGAAACAGGGTAGATATGTGAATACACACCTGCCCTATCATACCATATAAGTGGGTTTGACAGAAGTGACAATTGGGAATGTTTCTCCTGAGACACCTGGAGCAAGATAGAAGGGAAGGTAACAAGCAGATTCAATGAAACATGTAAGTAGTTTGTCTCAGTCTCTAAATGTTGGGGTATCTAACACTTCGTGTGGCCTACGGGACAGCAGAAACTTCTGATTGCTCACTGAGCCACTTCTTGCCACTGGATACTCATGTAGCAGCATACTTGTAACCACAGATCCTGGGAATGGGGACTATGCCTGAAGGGCAATAAACCTAGCCCAGGGCATTTATCACTGAAGAGTGCCTGTGGTCTTCTTTTTCCTGGGTAGCACATGAGGCACTATACACCCCATGCATGTTGAAAAGTAATAAAGATGTAGCCGTGTCATATTGGTCATGCCAATTCACTTTCAGATTATGATCTAAGGAAGTGGGTCTGCCCCACAAAAACTCATCACCTAATAAACTATCTTGTCAGTCTTTAAAGTGCTACATATTTTTTCCTTTTGTTCTACACCCCATATTCAACATGGCGGTATATTTGGTATGTTTGTGCAAAGTATACCTTTGAAGGTACCATTCTAAAAGTTTTAATTTGTTTTTTTCTTAACATCCTGTTAAGCTGTATATGCTAAAATTGTACAAGAAGCTACTAAGCTTTGCTATGTACCTCCTACTGAAATATGTTGTGAGGTTAGACATACCCATGTACAGCTTTCAGGGGGATGGATAGCTCAGTGGCCTGCTAAACCGAGGGTTGTGAGTTTAATCCTTGAGGGGGCCATTTAGGAATCTGGGGTAAATCTGTCAGGAATGGTACTTGAGGGAGGGGACTGGACTAGACTAGATGACCTGTCAAGGTCCCTTCCAGCTCTATGAGATAGGTGTATCTCTTCATATAAAGATGTAGGTACAACAGTAAAAAGGCCAAACAATGTTGTTGGCCTATTGAGGACATGCACATGTTCACAAGAATCACCCCAGGATACAACAGAAACCTCTGAGGCAGCCCTGCACAAGGGGGGACTCTTTAACTTGGGTCACAGCAAATTATCTTTCAAGCAGGTTAGAAAAATACCCAAAACAGGAAAGTAAGATCAGGGCAGGGCCTCTCTGATCTAGTATGTAAGACTTAGATTGTCACTTTGTTTATTTCTTAGGTAACCTTTGATCTGATTGCTGTTACTTATAATCACTTCAAATCTACCTTTCCATAGTTAGTAAACCTTTTTATATTTTTTACCAAAAAGAGAAGGATTTGCTTGAAGTTTATGAGGAGTCTGCTCTACAGGACTATCCTCTCCACATCGACACCTTTAAGCATGTTTTTTTACACTAATGTCTTATGCCTGGCCTTAAACTGCACTATCAGGTTTTCAGGGCAGACTACATTTATGTTTGTACCATCCTAATTATGAGATCAATAATTTCAGGCCAATATACTTATGAAAAATCTGTAACCTACAACAACATGTTGTAATGAACACTTGCTGTGCAGTGATTAGCCCAACTTGAATTACCTAAAGTCCCAGACAGCTTGGTGGGAGGGGACCAGCAGGGCCAACAGCCACCATAGTCCTGGAGGCAAGGTACAGTGGCGGGCCTGGCTCCGTGCTCTTGGAAGGGGCAGGGCCTCAGGCAGTCAGCCTTAGCACTGTCCAGACTGCTTCGTTCCCCCCCACACCCTGCTTCGTTCCCCCCACATCGTGGAGCCAAGCAAAGTGTGCAATACAGCACTTTGGTGACAGTTCAAAGGGACTCAGAGCTCCAACCACTGCCACTGCCACAGTAGCAGCTGGGAGCTCCAGGCCCCTTTGAATTGTCTGGACCTGGGACAACTGCCCCCTTTGTTCCTTCTGTTGATGGGCTTGGAGGGGACAGAGCAAATACAAGGGAGAAGCCCAGATCCATTATCTTAGTTAATACTGCAACTGAGGGCTGCATCATAACACCCTGATCCCAAGGGTAGATTGGAGGAGAGCTACCCTCTGTGACTTACCTGGGGTCAGGAACCCCAAGGGTGAGTAGCAGGTGGTGCAGCTGTTGTTCAGCCCGGCTGTAGCAGAGGACCAAGAGAAAGCTGCCTGTTCGCTGGCTGTGCTCAGGGGCACAGAACTAAGAGTGACTAAGAGGAGAAGCTCAGTTATAAGTAACACTGCAGCTGCAATAAAAGAAGCAGTGGGCAATGAGCCAATGAAAGCCGGTAATGGCTGCTGCAGATCTGGGAAAGGAGCCTAGAGGAGGAGTGTTGTATGTTAAAGAGGTGGATGAGCTAACCAGCACCAATGAGACAGCAGCACAGCACAAAAGGCAGCTACAGGCTCCAGCCGTAGCTCAGAAAAGCTTCCTGCCCATTTCTAGGCTAACAGCTCAAAGAGTTACAATAAAAGATGCTCTGTGTGAACCACTTAAAGAGACAGAAATCCATACAAGACTGCTACCACCATGGATACTAGAAATCCATCTCTAGTGGTTGGTATAGTAGATACACATGGCACAGTACACAAAAATAATATAACCCCTGGACTATTCTCTCAGGAAGGTGCTTTACACTAAATAGCACTGATAAAGGGGCAAAGGACCCAGCTCAGGCAAGAAGGAATCCCAAGCAGAGGAGAAAGCTAATATTATTTCCTCCAAGTCTATTTTTTTCTCTGACTATAATCACCAAATAAATTTTGATATACAAGCTAGAGGAACAGATGTGAGCTAATGTGATAGAAGAGACACATGCCTGATTATATAATACAAAATAATAATACTTTTCAAAAGCACACTTACCGTCAAGTCACAGAATCAGCACAGAATCATACAGTCCTTAATAGACTCCTGAGCACAAGAAATGTGAGTAAAATGCAGCAAGGATAAATTTTAATCCAAGACTTCCAAATCCAAAGCTGAACAGTATCCTTTGTCCGTGTATTTCTGAGCCCCCCCAGAATGCCAGGCTTATGTATTGGGAAGGCTGTGCCTTCCCCCACCTATTATACCAGATGCCCTCTCTTATTTGTTGCAGTTTCCTGTTTGCTATAGGAACTGACTTTATAATCAGAGCTACATCGACTTGCATTCCTGGCTCTAAAGCAGGGCTGGGGAACCTTTTTTGGGGGGGATCAGGGGCCATTGACACACAGAAAAATCAGTGGGGGGTTGACAAGCAACCCCTCCAAAACACAAAAACCAAACAAAAACCCCCTCACTGATGTGACCCCCGACCGAGAAGCAGAAAGACACGCCCCACATTACCCTCACACACCAGAGCCTAAGGGGGACCCAGGCTAGATTTTGTGTGCTCCAGCCATGTGGTAGGATGGTGGGGGGGCTGGAGCACCAGTGTGAGCTCCCAAATGCTGGGTTGGGGACCCCTGAGCCTCAATGGCTGGATCCAGGCAAGCCGGGGGCTGCATCCAGCCCCCAAGCCTTAGGTTCCCCACCTCTGCTCTAAAGTCTTTTTGGTTTCATGGAAGCCAATGCACTGGAAAGTGCATCAGCAATGAACATGAATTTATAGGGCATGTAGGTGACAACCAAATCACAGTTTTGCAGTTTTATTGTCTTTTTAAAAATCTTTAAGATACAGTCATTTAAGCGGTTTGCTAAATAACTCTATCTGAGGTTTGTAATCTGTATTAACTTCCACTATCTGTCCATAAATGTACTGATTGAATATCTCTCAGGCAAATATTATTCCTGAAAGCTTCTTCTCAAGTTATGTGTATCTGGTGGCCTCCATCAGTGATTTGGATGCATATACCAGTGGTTGCCAACAATCCTCATGCTTCTGTAAGATCACTGTACCTAACACAAAAGTATCTACTGAAACTTTAATAGGACTTTCTGGTACATTGAATGTTATTGCTAGTTCTTGGATCAGTTGTTGTTTTAAACCTTAGACTCATAGAATCCTAGGGATGGACGAGACCTCAGCTGGTCATCGAATCCAACCCCTTGCCCAAAGCAGGATGAACCCTAATTAAATTATCCCAGACAGGGCTTTGTCAAGCCGGGACTTAAAATCTTCTAGGATGGAGATTCCACCACCTCCCTAGGTAATCCATTCCAGTGCTTCACCACCCTCCTAGTGAAATAGATTTTTTTCTAATGTCCTATCTAGACCTTCCCCTACTGCAGCTTGAGTCCGTTCCTTCTTGTTCTGTCTTCTGTCACTACTGAGAATAGCCTCTCTCCATCCTCTTTGGAACCTTCCTTCAGGTAGATAAGGATGCTTTCAAATCCCCCCTCACTCTTCTCTTTTGTAGGCTAAATAAGCCCAAATCCCTCTTCCGCTCCTCATAAGTCATGTGCTCCAGACCCCTAATAATTTTTGTTGTCCTCTGTTGGACTTTCTACAATCTGTCCACATCCTTTCTATAATGGGGGGCCCAGAATTGGATGCAATACTCCAGATTCCTTCTTATGATTCCTCCTGTTCTGCACCCCAAAACCATACATATTTATTCTTTGAGTTCTCAAAAATGGTATTTTGGTACATAGATTAGTATGTTTTTTTCAAGATAATTAACCATTCCTTTACACCTTCCTTGGAAATCATGTCCCCAACAAAAATCAGCTCTGTAACCCATAAAACACATTTCACCATACAGGTTGGACATCCCTGGTCCAACACTCTCAGGACCTGAGCAGCCCCACATGACAGAATTTGCTGGTGGTACACAAGCTCCCATTGGCTTTCCTTACTCCTTGTGTTGGAGGGGGCTGCCCTCAGCATTTGATTTATGGGTCTATTCTAAACCCGCTAAATTGAACACCAGAAGATCGACCTCCAGAGCAATAAATATAGATGTGCCCAAATATTTTCTTTTGAATGATCTTTTCTTGTGTTTAAGCTAAAATGTGAGTAACCTCTGCCTCCAGATTTGTCCATTCTGAGTTTGTGGCAAATAAAATATCATGAATGTATGCACACAAAATTGCATAAGATGTCTATACTTTGACAGCAATGAAAATATGCGCTCTTATATTTTGAATTTGCTATGCAGCTCTGTAGGTGGATTATGCTAACAAAACCATGATGTTCAAATACTTGCATTTTAAAAGGATTAGAAAATAATTTATAGTAGTGTTCCTGATTGGCTGTTCAGTTATTATAAAATACAGCTGAGCACATGTAACTGGTAAATCTCTAGACTGACTGGTTATAAAGCAAAGCAAAAAATAAACCTGTCTTATTAAAACTATGGTTTCATTCATATGTATGTATTTACCTTGAAGTCTGAATAGTCTACATTTTTTGCTGTTCAGTATAATGAACCACTTCATATAACCTCTGCAGACTGATGAGGTGCTTTTATGAAAGACTGGGCCGATTAACAAAACCATCATAGTCATAATTATTATCACAGGCACAGTAGAGAACCATTACCTTCATGAAGTCAGAGTAACATCCCAACACTCACTCCTATAGCCCACAAAAGACAGAGATACAAAATATAGTATTTTCTCTATATAGACCAAGCAAGAATACATCTTAGCAGAACATTAATTATGATTAACCAAGACTAAACTACACAGGTTTCATGGTTATATAAAACATTCAAAATGCAAAACAAACCTGCATTTCTTTCAAATATTATCTTCCAGAAACTTTAAGGCACATAGAGTTAATGTCCTTTCATTAGCACTGCTTCTATGTACATTCTGCATCCTAATATCTTCTGCACCAGTCTGTGTCGGGAACAGATTACAATACAGTGACTATGGTCTCAATACGCCCCTCTCCCAATGTTTTCAAAAATACATAGTGTATTTCCTTCAAGAAGATTGATGTGGAAAGTTTCAGTTCATGCTGTACTTTTGTCAAGACAAGAGTTGATTAAAGTGTTTTATTTACTGATATATCTCCATTTGACTAGGTAGAATATTGAAGCTCACATGATACAACAGTGATATAAGTTCTGTTTGTGGGCATGAAAATATTCAGGGGTATATGCAGATATTAATGGCTGGATGTTATGTAGTCCAGATCACCTTTAGAAATTGTCATTAGTTATGCTTTAAAGTGGATAACATCAGCATGTAAATGAAGATCTAGTGATTTATTCTAAAATATGTGCATCTCTAGATACATGGGTCAGATTCCTAGCTGGTGTAAATTAGTATATTTCCACTGGACATTATTTTAGCATGTGATATCTTGTATATATTTGGAGTGAATTGACTGCTGTGCAAATGGCTAATAAGGTTCTTAACATTAACCTTAAGAGAGTCATATGTAATGCATAATGTTGTGAGGATACTCTGCAATGGTGTTATTTTCAGTTTCACTGGAACAATTCCCCAGGGGATGTGATTGACCAAAAGTGTGTGGATATACTCTTTTTTACAATGTCATACTATCTCAAATAGATAGGCCTGGAGGGAAACAAAAAAAGAGCTTCAAAAAAGAGCTAGATAAATTCATAGAGGATAGGTCCTTCAATGGCTATTAGGCAGGTATAGTGTCCCTAGCCTCTGTTTGTCAGAAGCTGGGAATGGGTGACAGAGGAGGGTCACTTCATGATGTCCTGCTCTGTTCTTTCCATCTAGCGGCCTCTGGCATTGGCCACTGTTGGAAAACAGAATACTAGGCGAGATGGACCTTTGGTCTGTTCCAGTATGGTCATTCTTATGTTCTAACATTTAACCTTAACTGTTACTTGGCTGTATGGATGTTTTTCATACAACGACTAGATCTGAATCAGATGTAAATATAACAATTCCATCTGTAACAAACACCCCATAATCTTGTTCCAATAACGTTCATATTATTTGATGGCCAATTTCACTCATTTTCACTGGAAAAGTTCCAATGATTATCAGCTCTCAGAAATAATAATCAATCATGTATATGATAATATTAATCTTACATCCTTTGAAACTGCAGAAATCTTAGGTGAATAAAGTGGTGCATTTATATTAATTGATTTTGAACATCATAAATGAGCAAACAAGAAAATGGAAATTGCTTATAGAATCATAGGACTGGAAGGGACCTTGACAGTCCATCTAACTCAATCTCCTAAACTCATGGAAGTACCAAGTATTATCTATATCTTCCCTGACAGGTACATCCCTTAGTCTAACCTGTCCTTAAAAATCTCCTGAACTTTTCTTAATGTCCAGACTAAACTGCCAACTTTTCTATTCTCTCTTTGTGTAGAATGTTACATATTCCTAATCATTTTATATTGTCTTGAGTTCATACTCTGAAAAAATAGTATGTGATCACACAATTAAGTCAATATTATAATACATAATTCATTAGGGGATGGCCCAGAGCAGTAGTTTCAGCTTACTGGAAAGCTGTAATATGATCATCTGCCACCAGTCCAAACAGAAAAAAAAATGAGTAAAAAACCTTTCTCTGCATCAGAATAGTTATCTAAAGCCTGCTGTGATGTGTTGAATTAAGTCAGTGATTGCAGGATGAGTTCTCTACATTGAGAATGCTACTGGACAAAATGTGTTGACAACTTTATTGGCAATGTCAGTTCTGACCACTGTGCTTCCATATACAATTTTCTTATTATGTAGTGTTGGCCCAGCTTTATGATGTGTTATTTCTGTCAAATGTTGTCTCAGATAATCTCTGGTAGAAATTACCTTGGGGTTACACTTTGTGACATTTGTGTGGTGGGGGGGGGGGTAGGTTCAGCATGAAGGAAAAATGTGTTTCAGATAATACAGATATTCCTTCTACTTAGGACATAGATAAGTGTGTTTTTCATATAACAGAATTACTAGCGAGAGAGGTCTATAATTTGAAGTCAGAATAGGCCCTTTGAATTAATACTGAAAAAATAAACACACTAAGTCTAACACATATATGGGACTAGCTGTTGTTTGAACACTGGCAATGTCTTTCTCAAGTGCAGATGTATAAACCTCAGTTGAAGCCATATTTGCAAACAAAGTCTAGCCAAAACAAAGGGTATAATCTGGTAGAATGTCTGCTGACCTAACAGTGTGCAGAGATCTGCCTGTTTGGGGGTTTAAGTATTTTCTTTTCTTAAAGGGCAGCATCTGGATGATCCAAACTATAGATTTTAAAATAGGAAAATTTCAGGAGGCCAGCCTTCCAAGTGGGTAAGTTTTCCCCTTACTAGATATACTATTAAAGGTAACTATTTAATGGTATTGTAGGAGTTCTCTTACACAAAAAATATATAAACAAATAGTTAATGACACTATAAAAACAAAAAAGAACCAAAGAAATATTTCTTCCCTTGTGATCTACAGACTGAAATGTAAGTCTTTCTAGCACAAGTGAACTGAACATTGATATTTTTCAGTAAAATGTACACGTAATAATAATGTTGCTGTTTCTTTAAATAAATGTTGACTTAATAACAGCTTAATTTGGAAAAGGGGCTGTATATAAAAAGTGTGAAAGGCAGGAAAGAAAATGCTTAGAAATTAAAAAGGCATCATATGAGTTACTAACTAATTCTCCTCGGATATTTTATGTCCAGAACCAGGTTATGTCTAGACCACAATGATCTATCAGGAAAGGGTATGCAAAATGTGCTCCACAATTTGCAAACCTTTTTCAGATAATTTTGTCAGAAGAGGCTTTTCCAAAATTTGGCCCGTCTACACTGGGCCAAATTTTGGAAAATCCTTCTCTTTCGGAAGAGCCCTTCTTCCTCGTGGAAAGAGGAAGACAGGGCTTCCAAAAGAGCGCATCTGCTCTTCCAAAAAAAAAGCAGAAGAGCAGACACTTTTCCTGGACGCGGCGGAGTTTTTCTGGGAAACCCTGTCGTTTAGACGTAGCCCCAATGAGGTTACACCTGTAAGAATGATACATTTGGTCTATGCTTTTTATTTTTTGATGATAGTTCATTACAGTACAACAAATTTCAAATAAGGATTTTATGGGCACAGGCAGCTTAAACATATTCTCTTGTTAGCTCCTTTCATGCTAAGCAAATCACATACTCTGTTTAATAATAATTGCATAGAGTGTAAAATGAATATCAACACTTCTAATGAAGGTAGATTAGAAAGTAAAATGGAAGACCAGATATACTTTTGCTAGAAGCAGTCACTACATATTTTAAAAGGATCTCAAGCAAAGTTGTGCACTTAGATACAAAAATCACTCAACTGTTAACTGTCAGAAATGCCAGTACTATCTTAAAATTATCTTATCTGAAGAAAAGAGACACAAGGAAAGTACCTTGGGACTGCGGCAGTCATTACATAAAACCTTGTCACAGGATGGGGTCCAGGGATAAACAAGGTCAGACTAACATACCATCTGCTCACCAAACATCATATTGATGCTTTATTCTGTGTGTTTTACAATTATATTGTTTCATGTTGTTTAAAACAGCAGAAAAAAAGCTCTTAGAAAACGTTTGCTTGCTTAATTGTTATATGGTACATAAAATAATAAAACTGCAAAAATGCAAATATATTATGCTCTGTGCACAATAATTCAAATTTAAATTGTTTTTACAGCTGTGTTACCACACACATCAGTTATGTGCTCTTTAAATGGCAATGAATAATGGTTTTGCTGCACTTGTTTGGAAATAGCCATTCTGAACATGGTTACCTTGTTGACTTTGGCTGAGGACTGTGGAATTACCTTGGAGAGATGGACTATTATGGTTTTCTGCCAAACCTGTAAAACACTGTAACTGAAGTAGTTGAAGCTGCAGAGAGTTTAGTAGAACTCTCTATTTGAGACCATTCTGTGAAGAGGCATTGTTTGGTTAAAAATCATGGGTTGTATCTCATTACACAAAAGTGCTTTTCACAATTAAGGCCTAGTCTACCTTACAAACATACTCAAATCAATCTAACATATGCAACTTCAGCTATGCTATTAGCATAGCTGACGTCGACATATTTATTGCAGTATCTTCCACTCTGTAAGGTCAGTGGGGGGTACTCTCCCTTTGATGCCATCTACTCTTTTCATCTTGGTGGAGTACCAGAGTCAATGGGAGAGCACTCAGAGGTTGATTTATTGCATCTAATCAGATTAGTGGATTGATCGCTGCAATGTTGATACACTGTATAGTGTAGACAAGCCCACAGGCAGTGTTAAGGGGACCTAAAATGGATGTAAATAGTATTTAGTATACAGGAGAATCAAGTCCTCTTTTAAATGGATGTATTCTATTATATCTTAGCATATTAAATAAAAGAATTTAAAAAATCCAATTTACACTTTCCACGTTGGCTCTAATTCTGCCTTCACTGAAAAGACTCCAGCTCTTATTGACTTAACTGGGAGTCACCAAGGATAGGAAAGGTAGAATTAGATCTAATTAGAATTAGAATAAGAGCTGCAGTCTTTTCCGCAAAGGCAGAATTAGACCCATCAAGTCCTGTCCCCTGCACTCATGGCAGGACCAAGCAACAGCTAGACTATCCTTGACAGCTGATATAACCTGCTCTTTAAAAATTTCAAATGAAGGAGATTCCACAGCCTTCCTAGGCAATTTATTCCAGTGGTTAACCACCCTGACAGTTAGAAACTTTTTATGCTATATGGTGTTGCTTTACAAGTCAAATTTATTCTGCTTTAAAAATGAAAAAGTTTTTTTTTCTTTTTAAACTGACAGTCACCAACTCTCTTATTCACCCTTCCCCCACTTCTATACAGTAGAATGACTCTGTCTAGAATGGCAGCTATCTAGAATGAAGTTATGAAGTAATTGGGAATTTTGGCATTAGCTTCGACTGAGAGAAAATTTCATCCTGTGCCTTTATATAATGTCAGTGATATTTGTGCAAGAATCACATTCTAAAGATAATGGTTCTCATTCTCCATACACGTTCAACTTTAAAACACTGAAGTCAATTTACATGATTAAAGTTATACATGTGATAAGGTACCTTGACAAATCAGCACCCAGATCATGAGTAACTCAGTTAAAACCTGTGGCATTACATCAATCAAAAAAAAAAGTAAGTGAAAGGAAAATTACATCGTCTCTGATAGCCTAAAAGTGCTTGCTGATTCTCTATTGTAGGAGATAGAAATCCCCAACTTGACTTTCAGAAACCAAGGTGAGGCTGAAGAGCTGCCAGACAGAAGAAGCATCTTTTTATGTGTGCATGATGTAAGCGTAGTGTAGAAATAAAAAAGAGATGAATAGAAAAGCCTTCAACATCATTTTTACAAGCTCATGTTAAGGTAAAGTCTTTCTTAAAGCTGATTATTGAAGTTGGTCCTGTGTATTAGGCAGAATTCTCCAAGGCAGCATCCTTTTCAACTATTAGGAGGAATCGATACCCATAAATGTATCTTGCTTGTTTCTATTACAAAGTTCTACTCATTCCACTGCCACCAGACTCATTGAGAGTAGAGTTCTTTGTTGGGTGAATTTAGGACTCCCACCATTGGGGAACTGGGTATTTAGCAATGAATAGAACTCTACCTAACCAAAGGATTTCAGATACCAAGACACATTGCTTAGGCCTGCAGTTACACCTTGGCGAAGAGAAACAAAATGGCCTGTATATTTTCCTTCAAGAAATTACAGGTTACTGGCAATCCCATAGCATGTCATACAAATTAAAATCTGCTGCATTGCAGTACCAGCATTTGTGAAACCTAGCTGCTCTAGATTTGAAATGTTTATACAGAGGCCAGTTTATCATTTAAAGGACTTTTTTGTGGATCAACCTTAATCCCAAATCTCATGAGCTGTGCTGTATATTGGAACAAATCTGATTCCACTGAATACTGGTAAGGACATTGAGAGCTCTAGTTCCCACTTCCTTATAAAACTGTCAGTACTGATAGCCAGTTTGCCTGATAGGTAGGAATAAATGCTTCCAACAGCTTTAGACAGTAACATTTTCAGAAAGCCCCAAGGGTTGAGTGGTCCCATGCTGCAAATGCATCCAAACGTGTTGCAGAGCATGCCCAAATTGAAGGTATTACATTTCTTCTTTGATCTAGTTGGAGTGTTTCCCTCAGTCAAGGAAAGGATACGAAGGAATTATTTTCCATTTATGAATTATCTCAAAATCCCCTGTGGGCAACTGAATTTTTGGAGCTAGACCAAATTGAAATCTGAGTATACAAACAGATGACATTTAAAGTATAGCAACTACCAGATACCAGGCTTTTCTAGCAGCCAAAACAGTTACAGATTTCTCCTTAGACTATTACTTTTATGTTCCTAGGAAAGAGCACTCCCAAGTATCTGATATCCATCTCTTCTAGTGAAAGGTGTTATCTAAAGGTGCATCTGCACTCTTAGTTCGAAATAAGCTACTCAATTTGAGCTATGCAAATTGCATAGTTTATTTTGAGTGTATTTCAATATAGCTTATTTCATATTTTGGCGCTGTCTACATAGTGCCAACTTTTGCAATAAACTTCTATTCCGTTTGCCCCTTAATCCTCATGAAACGAGGTTTACAGGGATATTGGAATAGTGAGCCTGAAATAATGGGCTTGCTGTAAAGATGTGGGATAGCGATTTTGGAATACTCTAGTATCCCGAAATAGCATTGTAATGGAGACGTACCCTAAGAGGGAAACATTATACACTACTCAAGAGAGTCCAAGAGCCTCTGACTTGTGACAATTTTCCATCTTGAGATTTTCCCCAAACAATTCAATCTTTTGTAATATCTTCTGGATGGTCTGAAAGAGAATGGTGATGTATAAGAGTATATCAACAGCACATTGTCATAGTTTCGTCTCTTGGGATCTACTTTTATACCTTATTCCCCCTCAATGTGATCTATCTTGTAATGTGAGTGGCTATAAAGCCAAGTCAAATAGTCAGACCATCTTAAGTGCCTTCACTGAAGGCGTACAAGAATCTCAGCCTCACACTGAACATCAAAAAGACAAAGGTGCTCCATCAGCCCTCGCCAACGGGACAATCTCATGTACCATCTATTAAAGTCAATGCAGGACTGCTGGAAAACATGGAGCATTTCCTGTACCTTGGAAGTCATTTCTCTGCCAAAGTCAACATTGATGTGGAAATCCAGCATCACCTGAGCTGCACAAGCTCTGCTTTTGGCCATCTGAGATGAAAGGTCTTTGAGAACTGGGACATCAGTGTCAAGATAAAGAACACTGCTGTATACTTGTGAAACCTGGACAACATATAAGTGTCACCTGAAGGTACCTGAACAATATCATCAATGATGCCTCAGGAGAATTCTGTAAACCTCATTTTTTGAGGAATAAGGGATCTTGCAAAAAAAGGGTTTTTTTTCTGACAAATGGCCCTGTCTATACAGAGCTTTTTAGCAGCAAAACCTCTTCCACAAAAAGGATCAGCAGAAGATATGCAAATGAGAGAGTGATTTGCATATCTTCTGCTGAAAAAACAGCAGTTTAGACATAGCCTGAGAGCAAGCTGTATTTCAACTGAGCATAAAATTCAGTTGGATAGCAGGTTAGGGCCAAAGTCTTACCCATTTTCATCTTGCCTAGTCATCATCTCAAAGCTGTTTAATAAGGAATCAAACCAGATTTATTCTCTTCCACTAGTTGAGGATGTTACAGGATTTGGTTGAATTCTTCAAGTAATTGATCATCAGGGGTGTCTTTCTCTAAATAGAAGCACTTGTAAAAGTTGGAGAATTGTTCACTAATACTTTTATGATCATTAAGTATCTGACCCTAACTAATGTGAACTGAGGGAATTTTAGCTTTTGTGAGTTCATTCCAAGTCTCGGTGCAATTTTTCCCCATCTTTAGAGATGAATTCCCAGTGTGTCTTGTTTAGTCTAAACAAAGCAAATTCAGCCTTTGCTGAAGTTACTTTATTAATTTCATATCTTAAGACTTTATCTAAAGATGGTGAATCAGTATAGCTGAGGTCCTGTTCTTTAGCTTTTCCATTAAATTCATCAGCTCAGCCTGCTTGGCTCCTCTTTTTTTGGGAAGAATACGATATTATCCTGCCCCTTAATTATTCCTGGAATGTGTCCCATAAATTCACTTGGGAAAGCAACAGAATCTCAAAGAAAAATTGTATTTCTTTTTCTACAAATTTTTGAAATTGTGCATCTTACAGTGAATAATTTAATCTCCATTTTATGTTAGTTTCCCATTTTTGAGAAGGTGAGAACTTCAATACCAGTCACTTATTTTGTAAACCACACAGCTCACCAAACTACCAGCTATTCTTGGATCAGTTCTTTTTTGGTATGTGGAATGCAGGGGTGAGAAAAGATTGTAGTCTCTACCTCTAGGATCCTTTTAAACCCAGTTCCTCCCATAGTGATCTGTTTAGTGGACAATTGACATCCATTGGGCATGTTTGATCTATCCAAAAGCAGTTCTAACAGCTGGTTGAAGTCCCTCTGTATAATCAAAATTTCCAGGGAGGAGTCAGTTAATTTAGAAAATAATTGCTTGTAAAAGGATTGTAAATACAGCCTCTCCCCGACTTATGAACCGGTTACGGACCAAGCAGTTGGTCTGTCACTTGGTTTGTTCGTAAGTCGGACCCCATAGAGTTACACGTGATTGCGCTGTTCGTAAGCGTGGATCCCGTGCATAACTCGGAGTCCACCTTTTACGACAGCTTCAGTTGTAAATGCGAATGGTCATAAGTTGACCGTTCGCAACTCGGGGACCGGCTGTACTCATTTTTGCTGAGAGCCTGGAAGTGTACAAGAGTGTATGTAATATATTGATTATTTAACTTTAAGAACTAGCAATCTTCCCACTGTCTTTATCAATTGACAGAATTTGTTTGTTTGTTTTTTATTGAACAGGATTGTTGGCCAAGTAATTACTAAAATCATCATCAATCCAGTCTTTTTTAAGCTTTCCAGCCTCAGACTTAATGAGATGGATTTCCTGTAGGATATTTTATCAGCTTTCAGCTTAATGGAGATGCATGTTTTCCATTTTTACAAAATTACCAATTCCTTTTATATTCCAGAAAACAACTGTAAGTATCACAGGCACTCACAGGGTTGACATTCCAACAAGCATCTCCTGCTGGACCTGCTGAGACCCAAGGATATAGGTAGGATGAGGAGTCTAGGCTCACTCTCTGGATCATCACCTTGTCATGATGAGTGGGCTTGTGCGTTCCAATGAACCCGAGAGCAATGCCGTAGGGAGTCTTGTACTCCCGGTAGGGTCACCCATGTTGGCAAGGTCAAGGGGGAGGGATTTTAGGAAGAATGATCCTAAAAGTCCTCAACAGCAGAACAGGTGGAGGACAGCAAGGGTAATGCTACAACAGCTGTGAAGGCAGATGAAGGCTGTGGAGACAGGAGACTCCTAATTGTTGTAGATTCCATGGCATTGGACCCAGGCCCTCTATCCGCCAAGGATCATGTGGTGGCTGCAGTGCAACATTCCCCTCATGTTAAAAGAAGTCACGTACAAGCATCTTCCTATGCACTACTCTCTTAAGCTTATGCCCTATGGCGAACGGCGATGGGAGCAGCATTGTGAAAACTGGAAGCTTTTAGTCATGGACCAGCACATAGGTGGTGGATATGTATCAGTTGTTCCGTTTTAAGGTCCAAGGTGGTGGAATGGTCTTGCAGCTGCATCCATGACTGAGCAACCCTATTTAGGATCTGCTCTGCTCACCTGGTATCGGGTAGGAGCTAGAAAAGGTGCCCAAGCTACCAGCACCTGCACCTTCTGCGATAAGACCTGTGGCTCCAGAATCAGACTGGTCAGCCATTTACAGATCCACAAATAGGAGGGTAACAGGAAGATGTCATACTTGTTATTGAGTGACCGCTGAGAGGAGTCCAGGTTAATGGGAATGTAGTGGAATTAATAAAGAGTTAGTACTTAAACTATTGTCATTCTAAGAGCATGTCTACACAGCAGCATTATTTAGGAATAATGTCCACTATTCCGAAATAACTTTGTCGGTGTGTACACAGCAAGCCTGTTATTTCAAAATAATTTTGAAATAATGGGTGGCTTATTACGGATTCTGCAACCCTAATTCTATGATGAATAATGGCCATTCCAGAATAGCTATTTCAGAATAGGGCACGTGTAGACAGGGCTGCTGGAGTTATCTTGAAATAAAGGGCCTCCAGGAAATCCCACAGGTGCCCAGCTGGCTCTCTCTTGGGTCAGAGATGAGGGCTAGGCTTCAGGCACAGTGTCTCCAGGGATAACTGACCTTTTCTTTGTTCTACACAGCTGAACCAGCTGTGAGAGGGGTGCATCCAACACCTCCCCTGGCTGCCTCCTGACCCCATGTGACCCACCGGCAAGGAGACCACACGAGGACCTCCAGGGGGAGCATATAGTCACCCTGTGAGCCCCGCAGTGCTGCGTGGAGCAGCACAACTGCAGAATGGAGGAGGACCTGTAGTTGCTCCATGACACCTGGCAGGAGAAGAGGGAGCAGGGCCAGATAATCTATGCTGCTCTACAGGCAGTGATTGCCACCAAGGTGCCCACTCCTGATGCAACTCCCATGCAGCTCCTTCCCCAGCTCCTTCCCTTCATGTTTCTTCCCCAGCCCATCCCCTTGGCCACCTAGGGCCTTGCACCTGAGGCAGTGGGTCCACCAGAGCCAGGTGCCACTCCCAGCCCCAGCCCTGAGCCTCTTCACTCTCCTCCTCCCCCTTCCAACTTCCTCCAAGGTTCTTTCCCTCGTCCCTCCCCAGTTACATCTACCCCAATTAAAAACGAAGAGGTTATTTTTTGAAAACAAACAGTGTAGTTTATTGTCTCTGCAGGGGAGGGGGGTGGAGGGAAGGGAGGGATTTGGGAGGACATTTGTGGGGAGACCCAGGGGAGAGTGTCTCTGGTGTCCTTGTGTGAAACTCTCCCTCAAGGCTTCCTGGATGTGTACAGCCCCCTGATTGGCCTGCAAGATGGTAGCCACGCATGGATTCTCAAAGACCCTGCAGAGCCGGTCAGCCTCTTCCCCCAACCCTGGGAGGAATATCTCCCCCCTGCTTTCACAAATATGGTGAAGGACACAACACACTGCCACTACTGGGGGATGTTCCACTCCCCGACATGCAGGCAGCTGAGGAGTCAGCGGAACCTCCCCTTCAGACATCCAAAAGTGCCCTTCACCACAATGTGGGCCCTGCTGAGCCTGGCATTGAAGCATTCTTTGCTTTGGTCCAGGTGTCCAGTGTAGGGCTTCATTAGCCAGGGTAGCAAAGGGTAGGCTGTGTCCCCTACAATACAGACCAGCATGTTCATGTTCTCCATCCTGATGGTGCGGTTATGGAAAAAAGTGCCGGCGTGCAGCTTCTGGAAGAGGCTGGAGTTGCAGAAGATGAGGACGTCATGTGCCTTCCCCAATCACCCAATGTAGATGTACATGAACTGCCCGTAGTTGTCCATGACAGCCTGCAGGTTGATATATTTGGCTGCCCGGTGGTCAGTGGCCTGGATGTGGATGTGGGTGCCATCAATATCCCGCTCCACAGTTGGGGAAGCCCATGGCAGCAAAGCCAGCAATGATGGGGTCCACATCTCCCAGGTTGATGATCCTGTATTGCAGAATGGTGTTGATGGCCTGCACCATCTGTGGAAGGAGACAAACAAACAGAATCACAGGGGTGTCAGGGCCCTTGAGAGGTTCACAAGCCCACCCCCCCTCTCCACCCCACACACACCAGGAGCAACCCCCTACTTACCCCATCCTTCATCAGGGCTTTGTGAAGGCAGGACTGAAAAAACTTCCCAGGAAAGGGACTTCCTCCACCACCACTTGTTCCCTAAGGAACCCCATCCCAGAAGTTCTCCCCCCTCCTGAAACAAGAGCCTGAGAGTGCCATATCTGCATGAGCATGACCCTGATTGTCAATCTCCTCATGCTGAACTGGTTCCTAACAGATTGGTAGCTGTCCAGTGTGGCGAGCTTCCAGATGGTGATGGCGACCCATTTCTGGAGGTGGATGGCAGGTCTCATGTTGGTGTCCCATCACCTGAGGGCAGGGGCGAGACACTCACACAGCTCCAGAAAGGTGTCCTTCCACATGCGGAAATTCTGGAGCCACTGTTGGTAGCTCCAAAGCTTTATGACAAGTGGTTCCACCGCTTGGAACTGGTGTCCAGATGCCAGAAGCAGCGGTACACAATGTGCACAGGAAAGTGGGTGGGGTTGTACTGCATAAGCAGTGCCTACAGAGAGAGGAGGAAGTTCCCTGCTATGAGCTGGAGGTTGTGTTCCTGCAGGGCCTGGAAGGCTCCTTTCACAAAGTGCTGCAGGAGGTGCAGCACAATCTGTAAAAGCAATTGACTGCTGGGAAGAAGGTCCTGCTCCATGGCTAGAAAGCTGAGATGTCCGCAAAGGCAATAACAGCAGGCAGAGAAAAGGTTTTGCTGTCCCTTGAGGAGGTAGGCAAAGGTGAAGAACCTGAGACACAGCTGTTCTCCAAGGTTCTTCAGAGCTAGTACGTTCCAGCTGCCACACTCTGATTGCTAGCTATTACCAGAATAGGAGCTGAACCATGATAGAAGACCCTAGACCTGGGAGCTGATTGACTGAATGCTGGGGGACCTGATTCATTCACAACTTCTATTCAAACCAGGGCTGGGAAAAATGAGGCCCCGGACCGGATGTGGCCTGCCTAACACTTTGATCTGGCCTGCAGACTGCAGCTGGCTCCTTTTTATATCTAGCTGCCTGTGCCACCAAACTTCCAGGATACTATTTAAATGGCTCCTGGCTCCCAGTCCTGGCATTACTGCAGAAGAGGTTGGAGCTGTGAGCCCTTTAAATAGCTGCAGCAACCCCAGGTGGCTGCCAGGCAATATGGTAGTGGTGGGTCTGGGAACTGGGAGCCTTTTGATGTGTTTTTAATTCAAAGCCTCAGACCCCAGACAATTCTGGGGGATCCTAGTTCCTTGCTCCGCCCCAGGCCCCTCCACTTCCAGAGCCGGCCCATGACCATGTACCAAAATTCATTTAGTGGGTCCCCTGTAAAAATTATTGCCCACCCCTGAATTAAACCTAGCACAGGGGCAGGTCAGTAAATTGTTTATCATTGTGTTAACCATGCTTAGGACTGCATCCTTTGAGACCTTGCCAGTCCTTGACAGTCTCCTGATAACCCAGTTTGTCCTCCAGCTTATCTTGGACTCTGCTCTACCAATAACCTGACTCATCATGCCTCTGGACACCAGACTCTCAGTTTTGTCCTGCAGCCTGCCATGGACTCTGACCTGAGCTGGCCTGACCCCTGCTCTGACCACTGGATCAGACTGCCCTTGTCCTGGCCATGACAATATGGTTCTCTTCCAGCCATCTGTTTAAAGGCCCATAAGAACTGAAACATTCCCCTGAGCATGTCACCTGATATTTTTTCTCCACAACTAAAATGGAATATATTAAAGTCACTGTAAGTAAGACAATGAGATAGCAAACTAATTATTCAAAAAATAAATCAATGACCATCATTCGAAAGGGACTCACGAAATGCAGACTGAGAGATGACCAACCCCAGTTCACATAGCTTGTTAGGCAAATCAATCACGTACCGCCTTCCCTGCTATTCAAGTGAAAAGACAGAATGTAGTCACAGTCTTCTCTGAAGCCAGGCTGATCTGGGTTCTTGCTCAGAGGGATGTGGTGTGTGGATTTAAGACTGTGAATAGCTAATAATTCCATTTGGATTTAAATACTTAGCAAGAAAATTTAAAAAAACAGTAAAAATTGAGACCATTTTGAAAAAATGGACTTGGATTTCAGTATTCTCAGGGAGCTCACAATAGCAACAGCAGGGGTTACAGCAGAGTCTTGTTGGCACGCTTAAGTGGGTCAACCTGTGAACACAGAACCACTGCTTGAGTGTTCAGTAACAGTTCTGTTAGATACAGGGAGATCCCCCGGGCAACTAACTAACCTGATATGACTTCCTGCACAGTGGGAGGATTGCAATGAGTGTTAGTGTTTAGTCCCAAGCTTATGATGGAATTTCAACAGAAACAAATGGTAGGAAATGACAGAGAACCAAGTGATCCCCATTAAGCAAGATGGTTAAATTGGAGGGGTGCAAAGCTGAGGTGGGTACAGCTCCCTTCCTTTATCTCCAGTGACAACAACTCAGCAAAATAATTGTTCAATATAGAGGCAAAAAAGTTTGCAGAAGTTAAGGAGGTGGGCATCCTGTTTGACTGTAAAAATAGCTGGGAAGGCTATAAAGTAGGCCAGTCCATTCTCCTTGTTCAACTTCCTTGACATTTTGAACAGGCTTTTAAAAAAATGTTCAGCTTCATTCTCATTATACTTGAGAAATATCAGTATTTTATGCCCATTCCTTTTCAAGTTTCATTTTTGTAGGCTTTTAAAAAAGACAGATTCACTCATTTTTGTGGGCTTGGGCATTAGCTGACATTCTTAAACACAACATCTACCAGCCTGCCGGTTGCTCAGGAACCTGACCGTTCCCAGATTATTTCTCTTAGGCAGGCCTTTCAGATCATTGATCTCTTCTTGGATCAGATTCTATTGCTGGTCTGCAGTGATCCTAACAGAACCCATATAAGGTAGATATTCTAATTTCTGCCTTCCAAGTCCTGGAAGATATCTCCTGCAAACTGACCGGATATACAGCAGCCATATAGGCAATTACAATGATATCCTCTGTTTTCTTATTCAGGACTTTTTCCTTTGATATCTGTTTTATAGACCTACTCCAGGCCAGTCAGGGCCTTCTCCTGGGGTGGTACCTGGCACAGGAGTGACAGAGTGCCTCTACATCTTCATAACATGTGGAGAGTGTGGGGGGGGAAGCAGTATGTGTCCAAAGAATCATAAAATCCTAGGGTTGGAAGAGACCTCAGGAAGTCATCGAGGTCAGCCCCCTGCTCAAACCAGGACAACAACAGGTCCAAAATCAGCTCCATCTGCTGCTACTAAGATATCGAAGGGCATGATGAACCACCCAGAGATTTAAAACAAACAAACAAACAAAAACAAAACAAAAAACAATGACCTTAATATAGTGGAAGTGGATGGACTTTAGTGGATCTGAGCAGGAGCTGTAAGGCTAGGCTGACATCTACCAATGCTGGCTCAGGGAATTCCAGAGAGGAGGGTATTTTGAGGATGAGAGTACAGCAACAGAGTGACGAGTGGAAAGGAAGAAAAAAGATATTACTGATCTGTGGGCTATTTTTAGCAATGACAGGAAGGGAGTGAAGGAGATGATGTCTGAGGTCTGGCTGGAAGGAGGCAAAGCTATGAGTTCTTGGAGAAGGAAATGCATGATATCTTCAGGTGTAATTGTCAAGGAAGGTGGTCTTGCAGCAGGTAAACTATGAATGAAGGCAGTAGTTGGCAGTGCTTCAAATGGTCTGAAGAATGTATGTATGTGGGAGCATCTCTCATCCTCCATTATCATTTATTCCCTCAAATCAGGCCTCCTGCCTTGGTTTCACCTGTGCCCTGTCTGAAGCTTCTAGGGCTCTTCTCCCCTTTCCTGTAGCAGGGTCCCAGCTAGAGATGTAATAGTATAGCCGGTTAACTGATAAGCAAAAGCTTATAGGTTAATGCTATAGATTACACGCATTTCCCCCCTTGCCTCTGCCAGTTAATTTTTTAGCAGGGTGGCCATCAGCCTGACTCAATCCTGGCTTGCTCCAGCTCTAGGACCTACCCCTGCTACTGCTCTTCATTTAAACTGCATTAGGAGCCAGGTGGGTAGGCAGCCTAGCTCAGGGTGTATCTACACTTGCAGCCTATTTTGGAATAGGGCTGCAAATGTAGGCATTCGGAATTGCAAATCAAGCCCGGGATTTAAATATCCTGTGCTTAATTTGCATCTTCCCGGCCGGGCACCATTTTTGAAATTTACAAGCCCGGAATAACTGCCCGCATCTACACGCGGCAGTGAAACGGGCATTCGAAATAAAGCCCTATTTCGAACTACCTGTTGTTCCTCCTGCAATGAGGTTTAACAGGTAGTTCGAAATAGGGCTTTATTTCGAACGCCCGTTTCACTGCCGCGTGTAGACGTGGACAGTTATTCCGGGCTTGTAAATTTCAAAAATGGCGCCCGGCCGGAAAGATGCAAATCAAGCCCGGGATATTTAAATCCCGGGCTTGATTTGCAATTCCGAATGCCTACATTTGCAGCCCTATTCCGAAATAGGCTGCAAGTGTAGACATACCCTCAGTTCTGGCTCGTGCCAGGTCTGGGAGCTCAGATCTCACCTGGACATGGGCTGCTGCCAACCCGCACTGCTGCTTCTTTATCACAGGCAGCAACACAGGATGACAGGCAGCTGGTTCACAAGAGGATCTGGTTTTTAAACTGGCTCCCCTCGCGGACCAGCTCCCTCCTGGAACTCTGCACTGCTGCCTTTGATATAATGGCAGGGAGCTTCTTGGGAGTGGGGCCGGAGCTGGCTGCCGGCCTCGCCCTCAGGGACTATAGAATTGTTGACTAACCGATAAGAATTCATGAGGTGACTCGAATATTCAATTAACCAATATTTAACCTAGTCTCCAGAGAAGGGAAGGAGCATAATTACATAAGAGCAATCCTATTGCTCATGGGGGAGAGCAGATTGAATCTCTCTGACTTGGTGAACTCTCTCTGTTCCTCTCTCTCGCCTTCTGTGTTGCTCCTCAGCCTGATTGGTTACTTTCCCTACTTGCCACCTGTGGAAGACCAGCCAGTCAGAGACTTCCTCTTCCTCTCCAAGCAGTTTTCAAAATATGAATTCTTCAACAATGTCACTGCCTCTTGGGGAATTTTATTTCCTAGTTCTGTGACCTGTTGCAATCTGACTTGTTTTAAGAGCTGGAGATGGGTGTGTTCCTGAGAGAAGCATGAGGGAAAAAAAGACATCCCTTCCTTTTCCAAGCACAACTACTAAAACAAACTGCAACTGCACAACTTTGATTGGGAAGGCTTCTTTTACAGCTCTGATTTGGGAGTTGCTTTCAGCCTTTCAGCTCTCAAGAACTTAAGACAGAAAAGAACAAGGAGGAGTAGGGAAAAGGGAGCTTTTAAGTGCCCTCCCAATTTTGATTGTGCCCTCTGCCAGCTAATCCAGTGTCTCAGGTGATAGCAATCTGGGGTATAATGCTGAAATTACATTATTCAGATTCCACTGAAGATTTATGGGGGAGCCGTTGGTTACATTTAATAGAATTTGGTTTTTAAAAACAAACCAGCAACAACTAAAACCACTAGGAAATCACTCCTCCACACATACTCATTAAAGGAACATTACTTAGGTTGCAAAGTGCTCAGAGCACTGAGAAGTTAAAACATGGCAAAATTAAGTCTGTGCTACCTTAATTCAGCTCCCTGTGTGTTTGTCATATAATACTGTCTTTAATGATGCAGCAGTATTTTTTCCACAGTAGCATGCATCATTAGTGCACAGAATAGTTGCACAGGTGGGCAGATTAAAAGTTGTACAGGGAGCTGTAAATCTGTCATTTCCTAACTTTTGAGTGCTTGATTTGGAAGCCTAAATATTGTTCTTTTAATATTGGGGGGATTGTGTGTGCGCGTGTGTGTGTATGCATTTGATGGGTCAGGACCCTCTTGGATCCCACTGAGCTTGCTTCCACTAACAGCCTGGGCACCCATGTAACACTGTCTTGTTGAGCCCAGCTCTCCAGCCTGCTTCAACTGAGACACATGGACAGAGTCATGCCCCCAAGGCTGCAGACACAAGCAGGACAATGTGAGACCCCTTCCCACCTCTCAAATACATGGCCCCTCTGTAAGCTGAATTCTGCATTCATTCTATGATTTATAGAGATCTATGCATTATAAGCTCATGAAATTTGCCCTCTTTCTCAATGCAAAGAGAGAGATCTGCAAAGGCTCTTTTCTCCACCAAGTAGTAATTACTGGGAGTATTACTAAACAAAAGTACATAAGATACAATTTAAGTGGTCATAAAAAGACTGCACACAGAACAAAGTAGGTTACTAAACAAAATAGAATGCACAAGCTAAGCCTGAAGAAACTAGCTACATGTAACATCATACCCTAAAAGTTGTTCTAATAATCATCTTCACAGACCAGACATCCTTCCATCTTGGGCCCAGTCCCTTTCCCCAGTTCAGTCTTAGTTGTTTCCAGATGTCAACTTGGTTGGGGTAGCCTGGGAGAACTGATTACTAGTATTACCTCATTCCCCTTCCTTAAATAGGATTTGCATAAGGTGGGAATTCTTTGTCTTCCATTTATGGTATACTCCCATCACAATGTGTATGTGATATGAATAAATAGAGATCTTGACTTGGATTGTGTGAAATATCTCAAATTTAGCTTGGGGAGTTCAGTCACTATCTCTTTATATTTACTTAGGAGTTGAGAAGTTGTGCAAACTGCAAAAGCAATTAGCAAATTTCACAGAACACACTCCTTTAGCAGGCTCCAAGACTACTAGCTTCCTGCTGCCCATTGCAAGTTTTCTGGAAGAAATGAGGTGTTAGACCAAGCCTACTCTCATTATGAGATCCTGGTGTGAGTTGCCCCAGACTACAGCAAATGGAACTAAGGGGTAGCTCAGGGCAATAGCAGCTATGACATCTTCTCAATTATCTAGCCACTAGAAGGGAGAGATTATTACACACTAAGTAATTCCAAGTTTCTAGTGACTAAACAAGCTAATAGAGTTTTGATCTGGTAGGTGCATGTCCTATTCTCAATTCATGCATGAGGTTAAGGAAAATTTTTCAGCTGGTAATATATGGCAGAATCATCACCTTTTACCTTTCAGGTAATCATATATACATTTCTGAATAATATATAAAGGCAGAAAAGTAGCTTCAGATAATTAATGATTTAATACATAAATACAGAGGTAAATTCCTCTGTTTGTTTTGATTATAATCTTTTGTCCTACACTATTTATACTGTTAATACATACCTATTATTTCACATGGATTAGCCTTAGTTTTTGAAATATTCTCTCTTTTTAATCAGTCTTTTTCTGCTATTTATTTTTTTTTGTCTTGTGAATTTTTGAACCCACCTATTTTGGTTGATTCTGTCCATGCCTGAGATTATATTCTTGTTACTTCAAAATCTTATATTTCTGTTAAATTCTGCTTTCCAATGCAGATTTTAAGTCCCACTTTAAGTGAATTCCTAGCCTGGCAGTTTCTTCTGTCATACTTATTTCTTATTCTCTTTGCCTCCCATATGTCCTCAGATCTTGCCCCATTATACTGTATAGTTAGTTCTTGTGACTATTTACTGGTGTTTAACTCTCAGACTTGCTGCACATTTGTTTAGAAGAATGTAGTCAATCTTTCCCATGGCATCTATTTCTACAGCATAAAGAGTTCAAAACAGATCCCCTACCGAGTGTTATCTTAATCAGAAAGGTAGCACTGCAGGGATTGCTTTCAGCTAACAAGTCCCACTGTGGAGCATGTCACTTTGAGTCTTTAATGTTTTACTCCTAATTTTACAGAAATCTAAAAGTTGGGAGACTAACTAATCATTTCAGATGTTAGAAATTTCAGATTTTTGATAATTTTATGAGCATTGAACTGTATACATTTCAAATACTGAAAAAAATTATGCTGTTTAGCTGCATTCAGGTCTGTAAATTAATTAAGGGCTACTGTCAATGTCGACAATTGCAAAAAGACAGTCATGTAATGTGAAAATGATGGCAAGTTTATGTAAAAGTTGTACTTTCTTGAAATATATAAACAGAAGCTTCCTGAAAAGTGAAAGTAACATGACATCATTTCCATTTAATAGGAGGGATGAGTGGAAAATATCCACGAAATGTTACCTGAGTAAATAGCCCATCTAACTTCCCAGTGTTTATTCTCTAGTGTTTAATACATGTTTAGAGTAGAGCTAGTTGAAATTTTTTATTAATATGTCCACTGGAAAATACCATTTCATCAAAATAATTTTTGATTATATTCATTTGCAAATTTCTTGTGAACTTTCAAAACAAAAAATATCATTTTGGAAAAAAATTGAAATTGTGTTTAAAAGTATTAATTTTATGACTTCATGGCACATTAGTACAAAGAGTAGTACTGGATTCTTTAAACAAATTTAGTCATGCTAATGTACACTGTGTCTCTATGTCTAATTTTTAAGATCTTCAAATCCACGTGATTCATGAAACCTGAATTCAGTGCCTAGATTCTCTGGACAATGAGAGGGTAGAAATTAAGCATCACAGAAGGAAATTCACAAAAGCTGTCATAGCTGATAGGGAAGTATCTAAGAGGGAGGGGGGGCTTAAATTCTGTCCCTCTCAGGGAGTTCAGTGCCTCCAAACAGCCTGGACTGATTTAGAATCCTAATCAGAGCTTAGCAGCAAGCTCTTTCTTGGAGTTAGGCACCTGTACTTTAAATGAGGTGTGGTGGGAGGGGAATGGATCTCTTTCATAATTTTTAGCCCAAGGGTTAGGATTCTGAGAGAGATCCTAGTTTCAAATGCCCTATCCACCAAATGGGAGAAGAGATTTCAACCAAGATATGCCACCTCTCAAATGAGTGATGTAACTACAGCAGGGATGGGCAAAATATAATCTGTGGGCTGCATCCAGTCTTCCAAGCCACTGGATCAGGCCAGCGAGAGCTTCAGCTAGCACTCTGCCTGTCCCGCTCCTGATCGGCTCTCAGTGAATATAGCTGCTGTGGGGCCATGTGCATCTCTGAATTCTGAGAGTGCTGGGGAGGGGGCATAGGCATCTCACGCTGTTCCCACCCCCAGTAGCTCCCATTGGCTGGTTTCCTGCCAATAGCACCTGCCTGTTTGCAAAACAAGCAGTATGAAAAGTGCCCTCCTCCCTCATTCTCCAGGTTCATGGTTGTAGTAGCAAATATGGCCTCTGTTGTGAACAGCTACAGGGGGTATGGAAGGCAGGGACCCGAGTTAAGGAACCTCCTGGGCTGCAACCCAGGTAAGGTCTCTCAGCCTCTGGCACCCCAGCCTCTCCCTCTCCCAACCTTCTGCCCCCCTCTTGGATTCCTACCCCATGTAACCCAAACTTTCTGCACCCCTGCTCCAGCCCACATACATCTCCCCAGACATTGCATTCCCTCCTATACCACTCCTCAGGTAACACCCCCCCTCCCAGATCTTGCAGCCCAATCTGCTATCCTTGGTCACAGCCCAAATCCCTGCACCTACTCCTGCACTAGGTTACATTCCCCACCCCACCCCCAGCACTCCTGACCCAGGTTACAACTCCCAGACTCTGCACTCCTTCCTCCTACACCCCTGCCCTGGACCAGAATCCTGCCTTACACCAATATCCCTCCCAAACTCTGCACCCCAATCACCTGTCCCAGGTCATGACCCAAACCCCTGCACCCCTACCCCAGGTCACATTCCCCTCCCAGACTCTGCACCCCTTCCTGTATCCCAGTTTGCTGCCCTAGGTCACAATCCCATCCTTCATCCAAACTCACTCCCAGATCCCACGCCCCAATTCCTTACCCCAAGCTCCTTTCTGCACCCAGCCTCCATCCCAGACCCCCACGCCTCCTCCATTAATATCATGGAAGAGTGTGACACTCAACCACTTACCAAATTCTTGGAGTGCCCCCCCCATCAAAAATTATTTCCTATTCCTGAACTACAGGGTATAGGATATTTGGATGTGTGTCTTCCTCACTCTCTTTGGTTGAAGTTTCTCTGTTAATTATGAAAGAGTCATTGGGGAAAAGACAAAGAGAGAAAGCACACAGGTATGATAGTGAACCTGTAAACTGGTGTTTTGTGCACTCATCTGGGAACTGAGAGACCCAGAATACAGTGCTATGTTTTTAACATTATTTATCCACTGTGAATCCTAATGTCTTTTCTACAGTGTCACCACACACAAGTTTCTTTGTGAATATAACCTTTGGTGTACTATCATCTATTATGTCCTATTAAAATGTATAAAATATGTGACATGACTACCACTGGCATGTCATAATGTAAAATTACAATGAAAACACAAAGAATATTAAAAAAAAAACAGTCTTTTTAAAAGTTTGATTTTTTTTCAAAACAAAAATCTAATTGTGAAATTTGCATTTTGTGGGAAAATTTGAACATATTTGTTTCAGAATAAAAACAAAATGTTGACCTGTCCCACCAAACAAATTCTTAGCTTAGAAAGCAAGTGACATAAGAATGAGGGTTAGCAGCAAATCTAGAGAAAAGCATCTTGTGACAGATGAAAAAGCAAAGTACAGAAATGAAAAGCAAAACTGAGGCTTGATTTTGCTCCAATTAAATGCAATGGAAGTTTTTATTTTGATTTTAGTGAGTGTACAGCCATTGTTTTTGTATGCATATAAAGTAGTGTAATCGTTCTGGCATAGATTAGTCTATTTTATGTTTGCTATGATACTTTTTAGGGCAAACTTAAAAATCAGTTGATCTCTTGTTCAAGTAAAATAATTTCATGGAGGAATGTTTTTAAAAAATCAACAAACATTGAATGATAAGGCTGAAAATGATATGTTTTGTTGGAGTCTTGTCTAGGTCACACCATGACACAGTGATTTAATACAAATATTTTGTCTTTTGAAAAACGCAAGTATTCTAATGAAACAGGAAAATGATCCGGTCAGTTCTTCAGTGATGTATCACTCCATTCATCACTCACTTTCTCCTTGCATGATGTATGCTGCCACCCAATATTAATGCTGCTTCTTTCTTTAGTTCTATAGTGGAAATATAAAATTAGACTGAGGAATACTGACAAATGTATATATTGTTTGTTAAAATATGTAGTGAAGACTTCAAGGGGATGTAGTCTTAATAATGCATTAAGTCAGTATACTTGAATACTAGGACACCTCATAGTGCTGAGATGCACTTTTTTCATAAATAGAACTGGAATACTTAATATGTGTAGCGTTATGAAATATGTTGCTTATGTGGTTGTGAAATAAAAGGAAAATAGCATCTTTAAATATGGAATGGCTACTACCAGTTCATGATACTCTGTCACACCAAGTACCCATGGCTCAGCCAATATTCCAGGAAATAAAAAAACCACAATTTCATATTTTTATTTCTCCCTAGTAACAAAGTTTGAAGCACAAATGTTTGTTGTCATGCACAAAGAAAATTATGTAGCAGCGGCATTTGGATTCCAGACAAATAATTGTATGATTTCCTTAAATAGAGTGTAACTTAATGGCGCCGTTTGTTTAATATTTTGAAAGCACATAAAACCCATTTGGGGGGAAAAAAGGAATCTGCAGCTGGCAAGACCTCTGCCTGCTACTATTTATTAAGGGAGTAGAAATGAGGACAAAGTTTGAGTCTGTACTAGAATGCAGTTTACCTAGGCTGTGATGCTGAAGCTGAATTGCAGCAATTTAGTTACTGCAAGCCTTTGATTCTGTAGTTTTGGTTGGTTGTTCTCTTAATCCATGAACAAATACATAGAATTCAGTAACTACAATTTATGTCTATTACAATTGCTTCAGGAGCCTGCTGTGATCAATAACCTTCTAACCTGCACCTCTTTAAGTAAATATTCCTTTCAAACCTTACAAATATTCCTTGTAACAATAATGTAAATAATAGGTAGATGAAGGAGGGCTTGAAAGCCAAAATCAGTACTAAATAAAAATATTAAACAGAAGGCATTTAGGATATCAAATCTCATAAATTATTTTGTTTCTATCCATGTTATAATACATTCATTTTCTATTTATTTGTTTGGGATTTATAAAATACCACAAAGCACACTTAGTCATAAGCTCCATGTGCCCTTTACACATCATAGATAATACCCCAATTTAACTGGAGTAAAGTAGCACAATTGAGTATAATCCTTCAGGCAGTGTAAAGCTCTAATCCCCTTTCCCTCCCATAATTAATGAGCCATTAACAAAGTATATTCAACCTGTATTGATCAAAAATTATTCTTTTTCAGTGCACCATAGTATAGCTGAATATTTCCTTTTCTAAATTGCAGGGTTATAGTGTATGAGGTTGGTTGGTGTCATAATAGATATGCCATTTTGCTACTGAAGGCCTAGGTCACATTTGCAATAGTAACGAGCACTTAGTACTAAGTTTCATTACTTAGGTTCTTAGTCCCTTATCTTTTGAAAATGATACTTAGGCTCCTGTATTACTTGGATGCTTCTGAAAATTTTACTTTCCATTTTTAAAAAGAATTGAAGAAGTGGTAATTATGGGGCCAAATGCTGCCAGTAGATATACTATGTATCTCTGTTGAAGTCAGTGGGATTATATGTTCCTAGGTTTAAATTTTAGCAAATGATATTTAGTACATAGCCAAGGGTAATGATTCATTTACAATAACTTTATAGTACAGATTAACACTCTGCAAAGAGGGACTCTGGTACAGAAACATCCATGGTCCGGCACGGATGTTACAGGACCAGGGAGTCCTGGTGAAGGGCCAATATCAGAGAGCTCTGCACGGATGGCAGGGTAGCCTGCTGTCCAAAGAGAGCTACCAGCGAGGCTGCTCGGCGTGCAGCAGCAGAGCTGGGAGACTCAGTGCATAGCTGTCTGGTGGATCTGCAAGCAACAACAGTGGCAGTACCAGTGGCAGTGGCCCAGTGGGTCCCAGAGCCACAGTGCGTAGCTGCCCAATTGGGCTGGAAGACCCAGTACATGGCTGTGTGCCTGGAGCTACAATAGCAGTGATTGCCCAGCGGGACTGGCAGGGCAGCACGTTGGCAACAGATAGGGAGCGAGCTGGGAGGCCGACAGGCCAGGCCAGGGCTGGGGGGTGGCGGCATTGCAAGGGGCCCAGAAATGACCTCCCTTGGTCTCACAAAATCCCTCATCCAGGACTAGTCAGGTCCCAAGAGTGGGAGGTCCAACCAGTATTTTAAATGTACTTGCTTTATTTAACAAGACTTAAAAAAAAAGGCTCTAAAATGTGAAATGTCTCCTTTTGTCACAGCAGACCTGTCTACAAAAGCATATATAGATCCCAATTCATGAGTAACCTTATGTATTTGTACTCAATGGGACTACTCACACATATATAGGTATGCATGTCCGTTTGACGGACTGAAGGGAAAGTTTCCACACTGTTTATTGAAAACATTATTTCCAGAGTTCAGATAAGATTCTCTTTGATAATGTTAGCACTCAACGATGCTTTAAAACTAATAAAAAGGGCTATGTATTAAAATTGTGTATATCAACTTTGATCTGCCCCCCAAAACCTGAATAAGATGCTTGTAACCTCAACTTGAAATATATTAGCCCGAGAAGAGATACAAAAATTGACCATAATCCAAAAGTAGGAATTTCTTAACAAAGAAAGCAAACCTCCAAATCTAACTGTACAAATTGTATGATTATTTTAATCCATTTAGTTCCTAACAATGTATAGTACAGTACAGGGTCAGCCTATATTCCGTTGTTTAACAGCCATATAGAGCCTTTATTGTACACATGCTATTTCCTTTGACAGAGTTGTTTGCAGATTAAGGGCAGCATATGACCCAAAGAACTAATATTAATGATCTTGGAATAGTCTTTTCTCTTCTGAATATCTTTAGCTCTAAATAATACTTTTCTCTGTCAATTTGTAACCAAATCTATAAATGATTTACAGCTTACCTAAAATCAGATAATGCTATCATTATCTAATCTTGCTTAGTCAAAACCAAATATTTAGATGTTTTGTGATGCGGGGGGGGGAATGCTGAGTATTCAACAATGCTAAAACCCAAAAGGAATATGTAACTCTGGAAACCTGTAAATCTGGAATACATTTTTTAGTTTCTGACAGATACATGAAATTAATTATTTTCAGTCCTGCTAAATCAAGTAGAGGACGAAGGGTGAAAATGCAAATTGATCAAGTTGCAAAATATTTCATATTTTTTAAAAAAATCAACATTTGTCATTTCTCCATTCTGTGTTTCCCACCCAGTGAATCAAATCCAATGTATTTTAGGTGTTTAGATATTTTTTTCCTCTGAAATATTGTACTTGAAGAGAACTTAAACAATTAGAAATGTCACTTTGTACAGGTGGAACCTTCTTAATCAATAGATCTTTCTGCTGCTTTTTATTCCATTTAACAGTGTGGAGCCAACCCGACTAAGAAAGACTTAGCTGTGTGTGTTTCCCCCTTATGCATTGATGCATTCATTTACTAAGGAACAGATTGTCACAACCCTTATTTGGGCCATGCAGGAGAATGTGGAGGAGTAAAATTAGTTCTTTGCCCCAGACTGCTTAGTTTGTGACTCTGGCCATGGAGAGGAAAGCAGAGGTTCTTTGCTGGATTCTCTCAGTTGTGAAGCAATGGCCAGAGAGTGTGGAAACTGGGGATAATGGAGCCCTGGTTCCCTTTCCCTTCTATTTGATAGCTAGCTTAACTGGCTGGGAGTAAGCTGCTCTGTGGAAAGAAATGAAATAACTGACTCCTGGTCACAGAACATGAGGTGAACAGGTGAAATGTAATCCTATGAGTCACAGTTTGTTCTCTGGTCTCCTCCTGAGGCCGTGCAGCAAGTCACAATTTGTTCTCTGGTCTCCTCCTGAGGCAGTGCAGCTATGCGCTGTAGCTTATATTAAGGTTGATTGTAACTCTGCTGTCTAAATCTAAATGTTGGTTGCCCTTTCATTGATTTTTATGGGGTTACACTGATGTCACTGAGAGCATAATTTGGCCTGCAGAACCATTATTGTAACAATGAGACAAAGAACCCAGACTTACTCTGAGGTTCCAGGTTGAGTTTTCAGGGCTGGCAGCAATACGAACTCTCTTATCCATTGTAAACAACACATTCAATACAGATTCTCTTGCAAGCAATAAACCCAGAACCTCCCCTCCCCCATGTTATATTTAAAGGATCTTTACAGAGCTGAGGCATGTGTTAGCATGCTGGATTCTGAGGGAGGTGTAACTTTCAGCTACTGGTGTAATAATCCTTTTATACTCTAAATATTTCATATTGATTAGTGGGCAAACACTTATCTTGGACAAACTAAACCTGGGCATATACACAGTGTAGCCTTGATCAAGTGCTGACAAGCTTGGAGAAGGCAAATATTAATGTGAATTCAGTAATTTAATGGCTGCTAAGGTTTTCCATAGAATTTTTGGCACTGTTTATAACATGAGGTACTTTATGCATAATGAGAAGTTCTATCGAACTAATAGCATTTCAACAGTTTTTTTTAAAGGAACATGGAAATATGTCATGGAAAGGTGTCATAGCACTGGTTACAGTGGTTTTTTTTCTCTTTTCAAAAGATGAAAAGCTGAATGTCAGAAGGATCAATAGAACTACTTACATAATTGTTTGCAGGAGCAGGGCCTCCAGGGGGAGACACTGGTATGAGCAGGAAGAGATTTGGACCTTACGTGTGTAGTTGGATTGAACATTTATTAAGTTTCTTGAACATCAGGAGCAACAAATTATATTTCTGAAATCCAAGATTTCGTCTACTCTTGCTCTAGCTCTACTGGTAACTTTCTTATGTCTTAGCAATTATTCTGATAATCTGCCTTCTTTGTTATTCATGAAAATCATCATCTGGTGTGTTTTTATTTTACATTGTGAGCAGATGATCATATCCCTGGGAAATTTGTCATAGGCAGCAAGATGGAACAAAACTGTGCACTCCATGCTTTCCACCTACTGTTCTCTAGAAGCATAGGAAATAGAGCATAGCAGCTATACTGAGCTTCAGGAAAGATGCTACAGAAGATTATTATATGTTAAGGTCCTGGGGGACGCAAGTAAAAATTTGTAGTGCAGAAAATCTGCTTCACAGTTATGTTCTTGTTACTATTTTAATTTGTTGGACTGTGACTTAACACAATTAACCTGATGAATGACTGGATGGTCTGATTTTTTTTAATTGGCATTAAGCACACTCAGCACCTTTGAAAGTCAGGCCCCAGGAATCTCATGTTGGCCATTCAGAAATTATGGTACTCAGAATTAGTGGCCCCTACTGGAAATGTTGGCCTTAACTTTTCTGGTAAGTATCAAATTATTAACTAAAAATATGATACTGGTTCATAGGATAGTTGTGAGGCCATGTAATATTTGACTCCTGATATAAAAGGAACTATGCAATACCCATAAAAAGCACTATGTAAGTGTAAAGTATTACAATTACTTAATCTAAAAACATTGAAGGCACCAATCCTGTGAACTGCTACACATGGGCAGACCCTTACACCAATGTTGAACATTCTAAAGAATCGGATCATAAGTTAGGAGTTCAAATTGTGTGACTGTAACCTTTAATTTGTTTTTCAAGTCCTATTGTCAATATGCCACCAAAACAATAATTAAATAAAGCTCCAGTACACTTTTTTTCAGGTTTGATTGTGGATATCTTGTGATCACTAAAATCAATAGTACTGTGATCACCGTGAACGTGAGTTTTATAAGCATTTCAGTGGATTTTAGGATATTGTACCAATGTCAGCAGTAAAAAAAAAAATGATATAAAAATCGTCCACAAGAAGAAATGAAAACATCTATTGCTCACTAATCACATTGCTATTTAGTGCTTCAAACTAGAAAGATAATTTCTAATGTATCGTGTTGCTAAAACGAAATGGCGGCATACTTAGATACGTATATGTGTGTGTACAGAACTATTCAAGATATGTAATGAGTGATTGAGATATTCTTAACTAGAGGTAGGTAAACATAGAACCATTATTTTCAGCAAACAGGAAAGTACGTTTGGGCATGTCTACACTAGAACATTATTATAAAATAACTTATTTTGAAATAATAACTCCAGAAATAACAATTTCAAAAGAGCAAGAGGCAGGCCCCTGATCACAGAACATGGCACAAACAGGGCTGAGCGCAAAACACTAATTGGGAATAGGCTCAAGTGCAGAACAATAATTGATACCAGTCATAAGTTGAAATCACATGGTACCACCAGCTCATTAAAAAAGACGTTGGTACCCACTCCTCACAGAGACAGATCCAGGTTCAGGAAAGGGTCTAAAATGACAGCATGATGGATAGAGATGATCTAATCAAACCATGAGGTACAGGGTGATGGGTGGTATCTAAGTAGTGTCAGAGGGTGGTATCCTGACAACATCAGAGGGTGGCAACTGATACATCAGCAGTAAGGCGTGATTTGTTTGTACCTGTATATAAAGTCTGTTCTGAGAAGTAGTAAATAACTCTCATTTATTTTCTCCACACCTGTCACTATGATGTGGACCTTGATCATATCCCTCCATAGGGGGCAGTGGAAATTTCCCACTGTTTGAGTCATTCCATTGTGGAAGTACATGTGCATAGTGGTTCAGTAGAGTCTACTGACAACTGTTACTATTCTTTGCTTAACAATAAACCTGGCCTGGCACCTTTGATCCTTATCTGGTTTGTGATCTTTGGGGGCTCTCTCAGGGTCTGCTGTGGTCATTGGGCCCACATCATTGAGCACACACACAAGCAGCCTTCTGGTTATCATCATCGATGGAGCCTGAGACCTGTGAGGACACCACGGCAGTAAATCCTCCTAACTACACGTGCTACCTTGACTTAGAGCCCCAGAAAGTACTGGGAAGTAATTACTTTGAATGTCTCTGGGGAGTAGTTATTTCGAAATAGCAGCAGTGGAGCATCCACACTTCCTTTATTTTGAAATAAGCGTTATTTCTCGTGGAAAGCAGGAGTTATTATTTTGAAATAACCAGCCCATTATTTCAAAATAACAGACTTGGTAGTGTGAATGTTCCACTTGTTGTTTCAAAATCAGGGAAGTTATTTGAAATAACTCCCCTGTGTAGACCAGGGCTTTGGTATCTACTATTTTAATATTAGATCATATTTGACTTTGGAATAGAATATGATCATTTAAAAATACTGATTAACACTATCCAGTAGGAGATGATACAAGGCATAAGGTCAATTAGAAAAACAGCGCAACCTTATAATTTATGTAGCTATGTTCATTAACTAAAACAAATTTTAAAAATCTGGTGTTAAAACTTGAATGTGAAAAATTAAGGGAAAGAATCTTACGAGTACTAAAATTGTTATTTTTCTCACAATTTCATCAGATAACATCTGTTAATATGCAACTGATTATTAATAAGAAATAAACTAAAAAGAGAAAGCTAAATATGTAATTAGTATGTTATAAGACAATAACATATTGAAAATGGATAAGAATTAAAGTAAGAAGAGACACTGAAAGCAAGCAAACTAAAATGACCACATTAGCATGCTGTTGGCACTAATAAACTGGTGATATTATCCATAAACACTCAATACTGGTTAAAGTTGTAGAATGAGATTCTGAAAGATAACTCTAAATTTTTATGGTGTCATGAAACAATGATATCATTCTAGCTCAAAACCCTTGCTTTAAAGGGGATTTATTTCTGTGGAGAATGGAGATGACCTTGATATTTTCTGCAAGATTTTGTGATGGTTAAACTGTTTTTCCTGTCTACATATGTAGTCTCATGGAAAATGACAAAAGTAGAAAACATGAGGTAGCTAAAGACTAAATGAGGCTTATTTATAGGATATAGCATGGCCTTTTCCATCAGTAGGTTTTAGATGGATGTAGAAATGTTGTCAGGTTTCCTTGAACAGTTTCTTGGCAATGTATAAAAACATATTATTCATTGTAGTAAAGCTATGTATCTGGACTGTAACTGTCTCAGAGTTGGATTTGCTGCTGACTTCCATAGTAATTTCCCCAGGTGCAGAAAGGATGTGAAATACTGGCAAATGAGAATGATGGCATTGTTCATCCTGTTTGAACAAATATAGATGAGTACTCAAGAGGCAAGTAGTAAAGAATGAGGTTACAGACCCCGCCCCACACCCCCCAAAGTTTTAACACTCATTCAGCACAGCTAATGACAGGTCTACACATGGAATTATTTAGGAATAATTAATCAGACATCAGTATTCCTGAATAACTTCATGGGAGGACACACTATTCTGGACATAAGAAAACACTCTTATCACATGGGGAGTTATTCAGGAATATCTTTAAATCCACACCATATCTTAATGTGAATTAACTTTTGAGTTTAGACATCTAGACCCATTTTTAGCATAAACTTACTTTTCTGGCAGCTTTAAATAAAACTCTTGTAAAAATTGTTCCAGTTCCTAGAGTCTTGTCTATGCTGGGCACCCACAACTTTTAACACCTGTTCATTTGAATTGTGGAAATTATGAATAAATTTCCTCAGTGCAGGCACAAGGGCAGCTCCTCAGCTGCTGTAAAGTGTCATAGCTCCAGTGACTTTAGTGGCTTCTAAGCCTCAAATTCTCATAGGCTCTGGTCTTGTAGACAATTATGGCCATGTTTAATTTTACACACAAGTAGTCTTCTAATGGGACTTCCATTCATAATTAAGCAGACTCATTACTGTGTGCAGGATCGAAACCTTAGCTTTCTTCTCTCTCTCCTTCAAATACATGTAATGTATTCCTTCTGCAAACCTTTGTTTCCACTACAACAAAGAGACACTTGTCTTTATATCTGGTAATAAATAATGAGCAATATAGAAGGATATGTTAGAGCTGCATACAATAAGGATGCTGTAATGTGGTTGAGCAAGACATTCCTTGTAAGCTACTCATTTCACAAATGTAAAACTTTTTTCAAAGACTCATCCCTGGGTTCTTGTTTATTCCCAGGCAAAGACACACTTTATTTTTTTTAACATTTAACAAGTTTCTCTTCTTAACTGTAAGAATGTGAGAGGAACCTGTGATGTCCTTCATAAAGTAATTTTTTACATTCATTTTATAATATGTGGATAATTCAAAATCATTTAAAAAAATCAGAAAAGTTTGTCTTGTTTGGTGTCATTTAGTTTAGAAATACAGTTAAGTAGCTGTAAACCTGTTCCAGGCATGCACAACTCACCCAATTTAACTAAAACTAATGATATGCCAGGGCACAGATATACAGATTTAGACATATTTGTGTCTGTAGCTACACAAAGTGAAGCTAATGCATATGCATTCATTTCAGTAGTTATGAAAATAACAAATATTAATAATGTGTGATTTGTGATACACATGTGAGAACACTCATATATATGCAACCTTTTTCTGAATGTCTGTTCAATCATAATTCCTAAATTATCTTCTTTTTTTAATCCAAGAAATGAAATGGGAGGGGGAAAAAGGAAGAATGGGGAAAGCAGTAATGTGATTATTATCTGAAATGCATAGGAATTAAATAGCTCAAAGAAATGGTTCTTCTGGCACCTATAACTTGTTTATTTAATGAGTAGTCCTGTGGAACCTTAGCCTTGGTCTATACTAGGGAGTTATTTTGAAATAACTTCCCTTATTTCAAAATAACAAGTGGAGCATCCACACAATCAAGCCTGTTATTTCAAAATAATGGGCTGCTTATTTGGAAATAATAATTCCTGCTTTCCATGAGGAATAATGCTTATTTCAAAAAAGTTATTTCAAAATAGCAGTCGTGGGGATGCTCCACTGGTGCTATTTAGAAATAACTACTCCCCAGAGTCATTCAAAGTAATTGCTCCTCAGTGTTCCTGGTGCTTTAAGTCAATGTAGCATGTCCACATTAAGGCAGCCTGCCTTGGACTAATTTCAAGACTTCCCTGTAGTGTGGACATGTTATTTCAAAATAGTTATTTTGGGAGTTATTATTTTGAAATAATCTGTCAGCAGTAAAAAAAAATATACAGAATCATGAGCTTTCATGGGCAAAACCCACTTTTTTAGAAGTGTCTCCAACTTCCAGCTCATCTGAAGAAGTAGGTTTTGCCCACAAAATCTCATGATATGAGATAAATAGATATTTGTTAGTCTCTAAGGGCATGTCTACACTCGGAAATTATTTTGAAATAAGTTATTACTACTTGTAGCTGCTTCCTGAGTCTAACTGAGACTTGTGCTTAAAGGGGCTCCTCTCTACAGCCGCATCTCCCACGCCACTTCTCCACTGCCTACCCCCTTGTGCAATACCACACTCATGCTGTGTGCTCTGGTTGCCCTTGTGGATACCACAGCACTGACAACATGGAGGTGGAGCCGCTGCAAAGCAGTGCCAGGTTCACGGGCCTCATGCTGCACCTCATGGAGCACTTAATCCAGACTGCCCATGTGGTGCTTCAGGACTACAACAAGCAGTCCCCTGGAAGCTCAGCATGCTGGACAGCTACTGCTCCAGGGGGAACCAGTTTGGCATGGGGAGATTGACCATCAGGGCTGTGTTCATGCAGGTTTGACTATTTTACTATTTCCCTCATTTTTTTTTAAAGTTACAGACTAACATAGCTATCCCTCTGAGATGAATGAATCAAATTTAGCATTCTGCATTGCAGTACAAGATAATGCATTTGTGCAAAGAAACTGGTTCACGTTGTATAATAAGGTATATAATATGGTGTACTGATCCTTTATGGAAGATTGTAGGTGAAGCACATCCTGTTCCTGGATTTAGTCTAGTCACAGATTTCTGGAAGTTGTCATACCCAGATCTGACCAGAACGATAGGTCTCAACAAAGAATTTTGGGAAGGGAAATTGTATTTAAATCACCCCCTGCCTTAGAGCACTTATAGTTTCAGTGGTCTTTAATGGAAACTATTTTTTTATTTTGTTTTTTACCTTTTATATAAATTATCAGCCAGACTGAAAGTCTGTTGATGTATGGAAAACAGCAGGAATTGTAGGATAAAGTCTCTAAAAACATTCTGTAATGGATGCTTTTTCTCAAGCCGTTCTTTGAAATATTTTCATATGGATTGGGAGGGATGATGTCTCTTTCTTGGATGCTTTGTTCCCACCCTCTGTCACTGCTGGACAGAGCTGAAAGTCAGCATTTATTGAAATTCCTGGAAAAAAATAGATGGAAGAATTAGTCCTCTGCCCCCTGATAAGGCATTTGAGGTTAAAAACAAGCATCTGAGGGCAGATTGTAAAAAAAGTGTTGGGTCAAATCTACAAACATTCATGGACCTGGATTTTTATTTGTTGTATATCATAATTTGATCCATTCCCATTTTAGGAGATTTCAGGGTTTGAGGAAAATAATTGCACAGTTTTTAATTGCTTCAATAGTAAAACAAAATAAAGGTTTTATGAACAAGAAATAGAGTATTACATTTCATATATCTTTAGGTCCATTAATAATACTTGCATAGTCCTTTATTATGCTTAAAAGAAGCACACAGGATCTTTTTCAGGGGGATAAGGCAACACACCACATTTATTGATAATATAACAAAGTAGCATATGCATTTACACACACGTGCACACACACATTACTGATGGAATAGTGACCAGTCTGTTGCTTGGCCCAACCTATTGGCCAGATAGATTGGGTGCAAGGAAGGAGCCGGGTTCTTGTCAGTCCGGACTAATGTTCCACTTGGCAGGATGAAGAACCATCCTTTATAGGATTTTCCTTCCATGCATTTTGCCTTGTCAGGCCTTAATCAGTCACTCAGCATCACAATCAATCTTCCTACAATATATGCTTATTGGGAAGAAGTTGTTCTCATAGTCATTTGATATCCATATGTTGATGACCCCTCGGGGGTGTTGTCCTTCTGGCAAAAGTTGTTATTGGTTCCCTATCAAGGGGTGCTTGCCACTAACTTCAGGGATTGTCAATCTGCCCCAGTCCAATCTCTATCTTCAAAGTGTTTAGCTTAATTGATGAATGATTTCCCGGCTCCTCCTCTGACCATTTGGGCATGCAATATCCTTCACACGTATCTCTTCTCAAACATTCTTTCTCTCATTCACACAGGCAATACATTTAACATAATTGTAGCATGGGACAGAAGAGGGTCCTTCTAGTCATTTTAACAAGGTTACAAGGTTTTTCAACATGCTAACATCCTTCTCTCTATTACAAGGTTTTATCTAACACTAACATCACTATGCATTACAATGTTCCATCTCTACTTCAATATGCTAACATCAAACAGAGCTGGAGCTAAGTTAACAAAGCTGCCTGGCCCGTTTGAGACCTACATTTTATATTTAAGTTTAATCCAAACCTTTGGCTATAACATACATTCATTTTAACTGACTTATTAGTTACAAAATTCCAGGGCTACATTGTCCCCCTTTTGACCCCTCAAGAACAATTATTGAGTGGTCACATTCTTAAATATTTTATAACTGTTTCATGGCAATATATTAAGACATTACATAGGCTTGTGGTTTCAATTTAACATACATTCCACGAGGAGTAACGGTAGTTCGAATTAGGATCTTTAGTTCGAACTACCTAGTCCATGCCGCGTGTAGCTGCGGGCACGGAGTTCGGACTAAGGGGGATTTAAAAATGGCGGCGCCCGGGAACATGCAAATGAAGCCCGGGATATTTAAATCCCGGGCTTCATTTGCAACCCCGGTTCCCTGATTTGCCTACCTAGCTCGAACTAATGAGCTAGTGTAGACATGCCCTTACATATCACTCCAGAGTACAACATCCCATATTGGAGCCAAGAGGCTGTTCTTCTGGAAGCAATTGTACCTGATAAGTTTGGTTTCTCCTTTCAACCTCATAAATGTGTTTTTAAAAGGCATCTATAACTGTAGTGTCTAGGCAACAAACATGTCAGCTCATTAACATAAAATTCTTTGTTTGATTTTATATCTCCATCTTCACCCCATGTGGTAGAATTCAATGCATACCACTGATGCACTTTACATAAAAGCTCCACATGTTGTGAAGTATGTGGTATAATCTTAAGGCTGCTTGCATCTTGACAATGTGAGGCTCTATGATGTTAATCAGTGGTTATTTCAGCTACCTGTCAAGCTCCTCAAAATATATTCCTGTAAGAAGTTACCACAATGAGTAACTGATACAAAGAAAGCATCATTTTCTGAGACTAAATAGAGGAAGGGATTTTTATTTCTCATTTAATTCAAGATTCTACAGTCACAGGAAGCTTAATAAGGAACAGATTGAAGGGATATCCACTATTCTAACCACAGCTGCTGTTATACCATGATACATATTGCATCAGAAATGAAAATGCTCTTAATTTCTGCTGTTCATGTTTGACGAAAGTGCCTCCTTTGATATATCTGTCATAGTCTTATTTTTTATGGTCACATGTCTTATTAGTCCAATCACCTTTGGGCTTTACAGGACAAACAAGGCCGTTTACAAGTTAAATTGATCACCCAGTGGTTAAGGCTTCCCTGTAAGAGTAATAGCTCTCTTTATCACATTTAAAACTATAAACAGTCTTGTGCTTCATATTTTTAACCTTACATACAAGAATGATACGTGCAACAAATAGGGTCTACATGTTCAGCAGATTGTAATATTAAAATTGATTGGTTACATGTGTATTTTGTTTAAAGCATCTTTGAGTTATGCATATTTATATTCATAAGTCAAACTTCATAAAGCATGAGGGAAAACCTCACAAACATATTTAAAACCCCATTCCCATAACACCCCCCCCCCCATGGCACACTAAATTAAGCCAGTTTTAAGAGTTCATGTACAGAATAGTGTATTCTGTTTTGCTTATTTAACTTTAATGTTTAAGAAATGACTTTTATGTCTAGCAATATTGAAATGGCACCTTGGTATATTTGTGGTATAATTCACACATTGGGTGCTGCTTTATATTTTTTCCTACTCTGACAGTGTCCCTGCGTGCCTGTGCCTAACCTCCTCATGGTCTCTCTTCTTTACCACAAACCACTTTTTTATTTTTATTTTTCATTTAGAGAAAGAGAGAGAGAAATCTAATCTTTGAATATTTGGCCTCTATTGGTATTGAACAGGCCTCCGATGATGAAGTGCCTCTTACGCTTCTATGTGGGTCTGCTCTAACCAATGCTAAGTTAGGCTTACCTATTGTTGTACATGCCAAAGGATAAAAATTGGAAGAAGGGAGGAGTAGGACACTGGAAAGTTTTCAGAACTGAGTCACATCACAAAGTACCCCTTTCTGAAGTTTCTTTTTATAAATGATTTCAGTCTTTCTGATGCATATTGCCATCCTTTTACCTAGGCAAGGAGTTAGTACTGTGAAGACAGAGAACAGGGCCCATGGGCCCATTACTTGACCTATGAGGGGAGGCTGAGGTATTTGAGCTTATTTAGTCTGCAGAACTGAAGAGTGAGGGAGATTTGATAGCAGCCTTCAATTTCCTGAAGGGAAGTTCCAAAGAGGATGGAGAGAGACTGTTCTCAATAATGACGGATGGCAGAACAAGGAACAATGGTCTCAAGTTACAGTGGGGGAGGTCTAGGTTGGGTATTAGGAAAAACAATTTCACTAGGAGGGTGGTGAAGTACTAGAATGGGTTATCTAGGGAGGTGGTAGAATCTCCATCCTGTAGAGGTTTTTAAGTCTCGGCTTGACAAAGCCCTGTCTGGGATGTTTAATTAGCATTGGTCCTGCTTTGCGCTGGGGGCTGGACTTGATGATCTCCTGAGGTTTCTTCCAGCCCTAGGATTCTATGATTCTAAAAGAATCGTCTTTGTGTCTTAACAGAAACTAAGTTGATAAATATATTTATTTTATAATATGGATTACTGTGACAGGCCAGTCAAAGCAGAAATGGATTCTACAAGCCTAAATGGAATTTAAATACCTCTGAGCTACATTATTTGAAAGTTGAAGTATGAATAACTTCCCACCCTTTTAAGAGAGAGACACCAGATAATTGGAGATGTTGATCTGTAAATCATTTACTTAAGTTTCTTTCTTACAAAGCTGTTCTAAAAAGATGCTAATTTCTAAGCAATATTGAATCTGTGGCACATGGAATTCTTTTTCTGTGAAATCACTATATTGGCTGGACAACAAGAAATGGAGACTACTGTCAATGAGATTTTTCCTCTCTACACAACAAAAGAAAAAATGTAATTCTTCTGGAACTAAATTGTTGTTTTTCCTATAATTACAATCTTCAAAAGTGTCGCCTCCTTGTACCTTCCAACAGAATGATGAGTTTGGGTTTTGTTACTTCCTTAACTGAGTAGCAATATGTCCAGATCCATATACATTCAGGATGTGTCTAGACCACAGGTTTTTTGAAAAAAGTGGCCTTTTTTCTAAAAAACTTCCCCTGTGTCTAGACTGCTGCCATGTTGTTTCGAAAGTAAATCGAAAGAACGCGGCTGTTTTTTGACTGTGGAAAACCTCGTTTTATGAGGAAGAATGCCTTTTTTTGAAAGTGCTCTTTCGAAAAAAGGCACTATGTAATGCAAACTGTGCTTTTTCAAAAGAGAGCATCCAGACTGCCTGGATGCTCTCTTTTGAAAAAGTGGCTTGGTTTTTCGAAAGTACTGGTTGTAGTCTAAATACTCTTTTTCGAAAGAGGTTTTTTTCAAAAGTATCTTTCGAAAAAGCCTCTTTCGAAAGAGGCTTGTAGTCTAGATGTAGCCACAGAGAAAATGGAATTATTCATCTGAAAATTCCAAGTAATTGCTTGATAACAATGAGAAAACAGTTAAAGGTACTCTATTCCCCACTCACAAACACAGAGTAACAAGGTCCAATTGCATATGTAAATACATAGATCAGTTAGTAATTATACAGGAGTAAAGGCTCAATTTAAACATAATTTGGCTATGTAGATAAACATATGGATGTAAGATTCTGTGATAATTCATATAGCAAATAGTTTAACTTCAGAGCAATTACAATATAGCTACCATGTATTTAATGTGCCAGAATTGTAAATATATTAAGTATGAGAGTAAAAGAATAATTACTTAATTCAGGCATTAAATTAAGCGTCTGGTTATTTGATTATAAGTAATTATACATAAAAAATTAGAATGGCACTGCATCTATGCTGTAATATATCTTTATCATTGAGAAATGACAAGTGAAAAAAAATTAATACATTTACTCCTCTTGAGAAATGCTTCATTGAGTGAGAAGTAGGCTAAAGTGGTAAGAACACAAAAGGCAGATCATCTGTCTCACCCACAGACAGGTCATGGATAGAGGCACATTGACAATTCTGATTGAAAATGATCATGAGATAAAGTCAAGAATGCTAAGTAGATAACAGATGCATTTCCTCTCTGTGTTTGATCAGTCAACTTGTATTTCAGAGTCATGAAGCACCGGCATGCATAGGGAATGTTTAATTTTTATTTAAACTACAGGAAAAAAATCCTGAGAAACCCATGTAACAGTGAAATCTGCTTGGCATGCAGCATATATTTCCTGCAGCTCTCTCAAGCTGGGCTTTTGCACAATTCAGTCTCTAGCCTGATCAAACAGATGTAGGATAGACTATTAGTAGCAACAATGTGCCAATTTAAATTGTTCCAGACATTTCTAGCCAATAAGATCGCAGCAAATTATATGGATGACATCCTATTTCATGGATAGATACCGAGATAACTAATCCTTTACTGGATTAGAGAGATGCTTTGCATAATGTTTTAACAAGCCTCATGATAATCTGTCTGTTTTCAATTCTGTCTCATTGACACTATTCTCTTGTAATGTGTCAAATGGACACCGGAGAAAATTATGCATCTTATTTGTTGGATTTGTCCAATTAAAGTTTAAGTAGAAAGAGGATATGTTAAAAATTTGGCTCCTAAATCACTCAGCAGTAGTCAAAACCAAGGAAACTCAGTCATGCACCACAAATCAAATGTAGAACTCTGACTTTGCTTAATTAAACCCTAATGTATTCATGTTTAGCAGCCTGTTGGTTTATTACAGGATAAAAATCTATATCCAAAACCTAGTATTTTCCAAGGCATTTTTTATTTTTTTTTCTAGAAAACAATCTTGTTGATACAGTTTAAAAAGCAAAAAGAAATATGCTTGTATTGTGCTGCTGTTCAAGTAGCAATGCATAAATGGGGAAAATGTACTTAACTGAATGTGGTGTTGTATTATTTATCACTATCATTGTAGTAATTGTGACTGCCCCTTGAGAGAACTGTATGGCACCACTTTGTATTCTACTACCTAGTAGTGATGTCTGTGGGCATATACATCACTATGCAGCAGAGTGTTCTATTGTTGCAAACTGTCCTATGCAAGGCAGAAAATAAGTGTGTGTAATCTTAATAGAATGCACTATTGTGTAACTCCTAAAAACAGCTTCTTTACTGGACTTTGGAAAAGTCTCCGCTAGCCTCTTCACCATCTGCCTACTGCGCCCACCTTCCTGGCCACTGCTTCCCTCTTCATCCTCACCCCTGCCCACCTGCAGCTCTCCTCCTCACCCCCTCCCATCTGCCACTCACTTCCTTATCCCCCTGATTCAGGGTTTCCCAACCTATGGGTCAGGACCCAAATATAGGTCACCATTACATTTAAAAAGGGTTGCCAGGTGTCTCCACAGGTGGCTCTTAAGGAGCCATTCACACATTTTTTTAATTGCCCTGGTCACCAAGTCTTCCTGAATTGTCAAAATGGGTTCCCATCTGGAAAAGGTTGGGAACCATTGTGCCTGATTGCTACTCACCTTCTCACTGCCCGCCTGCCTTCTCACACTCCTCCCGCCTGTCTCTTGCCTCCCCATTCACCTCCTCACCCCACTAGCCTACCCAACTCACTACACCCACCTCCTCGCCTGAATATCAAGGCAAATGGCATATCAGTTGTACATTGGTTGGGATGTGGGACAAAGGACTAATTATCAGGAGAATCCCAATTTTATTGAAGTATGGAATCTTCCAAAGTGCAGGCCGGGAGCAGTTGCTCTGATTCACCATACCTAAGGGACAGCTCGGCATGTGACACTTGCTAATAGCAGTTGGAGTTTTGTGTGTGTAAGGTGTGAGAGGGTGTTAGAATGAAGGTTTTCTATATGGATTTTTATCTTAGGGTACGTCTACACAGCAACATTATTTCAAAATAACTAGCATTTTTTTCAAATAACTTAGTCCACATCTATACAGCAGGTAGTTGTTTCAAAATAATGTCGAAATACTGTCAAGCTGGAGGACTTCTTACTCCGACTCCTGTAACCCTCATTGTACGAGGAGTAAGGGAAGTCAGAGAAAGAGTGCTCTATTTTGAAATAAGTGCTGTGGAGATGCTTCCAATTTTGAAATAAGGTATTTCAAAATAAGCTACAGGGGTTCTCAAACTTTGTGATTCCACAACATCCCTCCAAGTTGCTCGCGACCTCCCGGGGGGTCAGGACCCACAGTTTGAGAAACGCGGAGCTACACAATTGACATCACTCAATTTGCACATCATATTTCGAGTTAAGCCCTGCTGTGTAGACACACCCTTAGAGAAGAATGTCATAAATGGCTGGGTTCTAGTTGCAAAGATTTAAGATCTGTTTTGAACAAACTTTGATTTGTCCTTTCTAAATCAGAGCTAGCTTAGTCAGTAATCAGTTGGATAATTCAGCTTCAAAGTTTTGTACTTTTGGTCATTTTGTACAGGTTGAACCACTCTAGTACTGCACACTCTGGTCCAGCAACACCTGTGATCCAGCATGATTTTAGTTAGCCAGATGTCCACTTATCATGGGTGTGACCAAGTTTCCCGTAGTCCCATGAAGTTTGTTTACAGCCACTAGTCCTAGCTCTCAGTGCTCTGTGCAGTTGTTTAGCTGTAATATACCCCTAAATGTCTTATAAGAGCCCAGCAAGCAGTGGGAGTGTTGGCAATGCTGCTATACAATATTGACTTCCTGTGGTTTGGCAAATTCTCTGGTTCAGCACCAGTCCAGGTCCTGAGGATGCCAGCCTAGAGAGGTTCAACTTGTAATCATTTCTTAGGCCCTGATCTTGCATTGAGTCTTGTGCACACAGACCCTTATAAGGCAGTGAAACCCCATTGAGGAGATTGTGGTCACATACAAACTCAGGCATCCACTTGAGGTGAGCTCATTGCAGATCTTGGGAAACCAAATCTCTGCATTCACAGAAATGCCGACAGAACCATAGAGTTTTACATTTTATTTCTCTCTTTTCCCTAAAATGAAATATTTAGTTTTCTTCTAGTACATTTAAATTTGACTAAGTTGAAGGTGAACTTTCAGGTACAAGCACCACAAGCAATATTTCTGGAGCAGCACAGTGTAGTTACAAGTGTGTGCAAGGAATCTATGCATTTTTACTCTAGACATCACCCAGAGTGAAGGATAACTTTAAGATATGGAAAGATAATGCTCGGTTTTGTATTTAACACTATTTAAACCCAAAAATCAGGAAGAGTCCAAAATTTTAAAAACATTTTTCAACTCCAAAAATTAAGCCTTATTTCTTCTTGGAGTTTTAGTGTGTCCTAGTTCTCTTTCATGCAAACTATCATTTGACCATCTTTAACAAAAGGTAGTAATGTTTGTTCATAGAGGTTAAAAATGAGAGAGTTTTCATGTCCTTGGATGTAAGATTATTGCTGTTGTGGGCTGAATTTGATTATGTAACACGGTGTTTATTCCTCATAAACCAACTTTTATTTTGACATAATGTGTCTGGAATTTGTCAGCGGATGCATTTTAGAAAGAACTGTCTTAATCAATGAGTTTAAACCTCCCCTAAGACCTTCATACCACCTTAGAACTGTCACATAGCTTCTTTTTTTCAGAGTTATAGAATAGCTGCAGGCCATTTTTTAGCTTTCACGGTAATTTCTGTGTTTTGCAAGTTGGTGATTTTCATGCAGTCAACTTTGAATCTTGCTCTGTTTTCATTAATTCTTTCAAGTGTGTTGATGCCATCAAGTCACAGCATAGTGTTATTTACCATTCTATTGTTAATATACATTTCTTATGCTGCAGTCCTTGAAATTTTATTGCAGTTTTGTCATGAGTTACTGGCAGGCAGGACAGTGAGTCAGGAGGGATCATATTATTCTGAAGGTTCCACAGTTAAAGTAGCATTTTACCCTGGGTGTTAAAATGGTTTCGCATTCTGTCAAAAGAATGGTGGAAAAAAAGACAGGCAGACATTACATTATTTTTTTACCTAATCATGAATTACAGAAGTAAGGCACTTCAGGGCCTTCATTACTGTCCTCTGTTCATATAACCTCATTTATACTGTGAAACAAAGGGCTGAAGGCCATCCATGCAGGATGTGCAAATTATAGAACATTACTGCATACACTGGAATGCATTTTTGCTATTATAGAATGATTCTATATTGTTTTACAGCAACTAGGAAATACACTGACAAAAATCTGTTAAAAATTCAAAGTCAATATTCTGATAGCTAGGGTTATGATGAGGTCATACCTATGGGAAGGCAGTATTGCAGTCACACAACTGTGATTCACTATCAGCAAATCAGATTACTTACTTCCTAATTCCATTTTATAGTAAGTCTTAATAGTACATTCTGCAAATGAACATCTTGGAGGCATTGTAAGTAGTTTTTTTCTGGCTCCAAACAGCAAAGATGTGTATCAATGGACCAATAAAACATACTTCGGTATTTGTTTGTTCACCAATTTTAGTGAACCTAAAAGAACATTCTAAACTTGCTTACTTGGTTTATGTTTTTTCTCCTTCAGATAACATCTTTAACAGATGTAGAATAGAATATTAAAGGAAACAACAGGCCAGCTTCAGTTTTTCCTTTTAAAAAAACAAAAACAAACTGAGATTTTCAAAAACTGTCCAATGCTCTGTACATTTGTGAATGTGTGATATTATATACTTTAATGCATGTTGATACTGTGCATATGGATGTGATGTCGAGAGAACATCACAACCCCCCCCTACTTTCTCCAAATCATATGATTTAGAGACCAGAAAAAATTGATTTGTTTCTCAGTTTAAAAATAAAACTGGAAATTCATTCTTTGCTTCTGAAAGAGTTTTTAACTTAAATATGAACATATTTTTATCTTAATTAACCACTAAGATTGCTCTGTTCATTGCCTGTCTGTGTACAGAACTCTGTTGACCTGTCGTATACTCTGGGATACTCACATAAAATGGCCTGTCTACAGTTAAACTTGCTTATAGTGTTTCAAATCACTCTAACTGCACAGTGTCTGCCTATCTCCCCTGAGAAATCTTTGTAGTAGCAGAACCAGAAACAAACAAAAAAACCCAGAAAACCAAAAAAATCCCCACGTTTTCCAAAGAGGTGTCTGTGATTTGGATTTGCTCCAGAGTTGGCCAAGAAATGTTTGACATGAATTCACTTTGACTACTTTTCTATTTATGACAATCTAAGAATGTGAGAGAACATTACATGCAGATTGTATCTTTATGTTCCTATTCTGTGTCCTATGACTAATTTACTTATTTAGGTATTTTGTTGCTATAACTATATTTTTTTAAAAAAGAGCAAATGTATGTTTTGCATGGATACACATTGCTCCCCAGTCAAAAATCCTGATGTGAAAGCTTGGCTTCAGTGAAGTCAATGGAAATCACTTCTGCTGTCTGCAATGGATTTGTTCTGCCACCAAATGCAATGCACTATAATTATAGTGTTTCTATGAGCTACATATGCTCTTTGTATGAAAGACTTCAGCACTGTCACTTTGGGACATGATTAAGGCCCTTTACTCCAGCATTAGACATAGAAGCAGTAAACTGCAGTCTTCTAACTTTATCATTCACGTTTATAAAATTTTTTGATTCAATTAGAAAAATTCTTAGTATTTTAAATCTGTGATGTTTACCATGAGCTCCTTGTTAGGAGCTAGCTGATGCCTAGCCCTTGAACGACCACAGGAGAAAGTAAAGATACCCCTGTTATTTGGGGCATATAGTCCAGCCACAGTTACAGCCTTCTGATAGCTATTAGATGTGGATAGGTCAAGTGTCTTATGCAGACCATTGAGCTGGGTTCCATGTTCATGAAACTGTGCAGGAAAGTATGTTGTTCCACATAAAGGAATGTCACAGCCCCCCATCCATCCACCTAATTCTGAAGCTCAGTGACTCCTGGTCCTTCCCATAGCTCACTGGACAATATATCTGTGCACCGCCCCTGAAGTGTGCATGCAGATAACATGACTTAGCCTTAGGATAGACCAAATAAAAGCATTTTGTTTTACATTTCTGTAGATTATAGGGATCTACTCTTGCATTTTTTCTTCTGTCGAAATTCAGTGTGATTTTCCTTACATATGGACTGTAGCATCTGGTCCCAAATTATTTCAGGTTCCATTTTGCCAACTTTTCCTGCATGGAAAATAACTATATCCCACCAGCAGGACCCACTGGAGCTTTCAGCTGTTCATACTATGCAACAGCCATCAATTTAGTCTTGGTGACTGTGGCCTTCTAAACTGTGATTGCATTTTCTGCCATCAGAGTAGTTTCCTCATTTTAACTCTTTGTTATAAAAGTGATCTGTGAGGCACAATAGTAGCTGTACCTACTTTTGTGGTTTGGTTTGTTTTATCTCGCTGCAGCATTAACAGTTTTATTTTTTGTGCAGTATTATCATTCCAGACACAATTGTTTGAAACTGTTGAACATGAAACATTAAAATTATGGGGTATTTTTTTCTAAAATTCCACCCCTTATAGGGGAAGATAATAATTTTGCAAAAGTTCTGTAGCACTCCTATTTTTCTGTAATTTTGCATCCTGGCTGTGTAACTATGCTTTTTAAATATTTATAAGCATTCTTCAGTGGAATATGACTGGGAAAAGAAAGGAGCTATAAGGCAGTGGTGTACTTTCATTTGTATATTTTAAAAGAAATAAAGAAATGGTGTGAAGTATATGTTTATATCTTCTTCATTTTGGATGAATAGTAGGGTGTTTTTGTGTCTGAAATTAGCTCACAGGGACACAATTGAAATATTGAGCCAGAGTTTATTCAAGGGACACTTTTTAGTAGTCTTTATTATTTACTCTTGAATGCGACTATTCCTATTCACAAATGCTTTTTTGTTAAGATGTGGGTACATCAATGAATATGAAGAGTAGAAAGAATTTGTTGTCTGTCACAGTCTCAGTGCATATAGATTATGGCTTAAATATCTCTGTTTTGAGATGCTATTTTTAGCCTTCTCTTTATCTGAATTAATGTTTTTGTGTTAACCTACAATGGGCTCAGCTCTTATTGCTACAATTTCCAAATCAATAGGATGAAAGTTACCTTTTATGATCCTCTCAGATTGGGAGACTCTTCGGGATACATGAAAAATATATACAGTGACCAGAAACACTTTTACAAATAAACAGTCTTGTTTCTATTAAATGTATATATTACCCTCATCCACATATCTCCCAAGCTGAGAGAGCAAAGCAATAGCCAACACTCACATTTATTCGTACTCACATCTCCAAAGGTATTCTAGAGATTGGTTCAACAGGTGAGATCTCTTGTGGGAGGAGTGGGGGGAGTTGCCTGCTGAGGTCTTCCCACTTCTACCCAACCAAAGAAACATTTTTATGTTGTTGTTCTGACCACACCTAATAGCTTATCATAATCGTGAGGATTCCATCCCCTTTTTTCCTAATTTGTATTTCTGCACCCAATACATTTTGGTGTGGCACATTTTCTATAGATTGTTCATCTTCTCTTAGTTCCCCTTTTCCTTATTAGCATCTTATCAACATTTATGTCACTCTACTTCCAGGGTAACCTGTGATCAGAAAAGACTCTTCTATCATATTAGAATCAATTGTTTTGTAGTCTATTGTTATGTATATGTCCATAAAATTGCCTATTGGCACATCTTTTACAGTAATCTCATGGTCTTGTTGCCATAGGGTCAGTGTTAGATCACTGACCCTTATCAAGTCTCCTTAAGCCTGCAGCCTAATATGGCTAAGCTAATGTGGAGGACTCAGTTTGTTGGCCTTACATTACTGTCTTATTTTTTTTGTATCTGTAATATTGCTATACTTCCATCCTAGTTTTCTATTCATCACACATTGATTACGTGTGAAATAACATGTGAGTTAACTACAACAACTGAATGATAAAATGAACTAATTTGCTACAAAGTACAACTTTTACATACACCATGGTGATAAAATTGGGGGGTAGACTCCAGATCAGAGACCATACATAAACTAAAAATACTACTGGTTTTCCATAGGACTATCTACATAAGTGTTCACCAGTGTATATAAGGGATTTGCATTCTAGCCCTATGTGAATGCTATTGGAGCTGAGGTCTGATAGCAGCATTGCATATTGTGATAGATGCAGACCAGTTGGCTACTGCACACTAATGGAGGGCAAGTATGCTAGGCTCTGTGTGAACAGTTATCCCTTCCCTGAGTATAATGCAGCATAATCAGGCTGGCACCTGGGTCCAATTAAGAGCTTGTCTTATTCCCTATCCTTTTTTTTTATGATTCCTAACACTACTTTTTTTGACTGATACTGCACACTGAGTGGATGTTTTCAGAGAACTATACATGACTCCAAGAACTCTCTCTTGAGTGGTAATTTTAGTCCCCATCATTTTGTACATATAGTTGGCATTATGTTTTCCAGCATGCATTGTTTTGCATTTGTCAACAATGAAATTCATCTGTCATTTTGTTGCCCAGTCACCTAGTTCTGTGAGATCTTTTTGAAGCTCTTCACAATCTGCTTTGAACGTAACTATCTTGAGCAATTTAGTATCATCTGCACATTTTGCTGCCTCTCTGTTTACCCCATTTTCCAGATTATTTATGAATATGTTGAATAGAACTGGTATCAGTACATACCCCTGCAGAAGACCAATAGTTACCTCTCTCCTCTGAAAACTGACCATTTATACCTATCTTTTGTTTCCTATTTTTAACCAGTTATCAGTTTGAAAAAACCTTCCCTCTTAACTCATGACAGCTTACTTTGCTTGTTATAGTTACCTGTCTGTAGCTCACACCAATCTAATGATCAGTTAGATTGGGCCTGAGTGGAGGAGCTGGTTTCTGTCAGTTCCATGGCAAAACACTTCATCTCTCTAGTACAGCGGTCTCCAACCTTTTTAAGCACGAGATCACTTTTTTAATTTAAGTGCAATCCAAGAGCTACCTCAAATATAAATACCTTTGCCCAGCCTCCTTCCCACCCCTTCTCTGAGGCCCTGCCCCTACTCACTCCATCCTCCCATTCTCACCCATTCTCACTCACTTTCATCAGGCTGGGGCAGAGAGCTGGGGTGCAGGCTCTGGTCTTGGATTAAGCGATTTGGCATGTGAGAGGGGATCTGAGATGAGCTTGTGGCCGGTAGTTGGGATGTCGAAGGGGGTTCTAGGTGTAGGCTCTGGAATGGCATTTGGATGCAGAGGGCTTGGGGTACAGGAGGAAGTTCATGACTGGGGTAGGAGTTAGGCATGTGGGCTCCAGCTGGGCACTGTTTACCTCAGGTGGATCCTGAATGGTGGTGCAGTGGGCTAAGGCAGTCTCACCCCTGTCCTGGCCCTGGACCACTCCCTAAAGCAGCCAGCAAACTCCATCCCAAGTCTGGTTCTGCCCCCTCTCTGCTTTGTGGAGAAAAGATACAGCATGAGAGGAGGCACCTTGACATCAGCACCCCTACTCTCCCTCCCGTGCCCTGTACAGAAAGCAAAGACTCCCTAGGGGGAAAGGCACTCCAAGTCAAAGTGCAGGAGATGAGCAGCAGTGGGGGGAGAGACAGCTGAAGTGCTGGCACTTGCGAGCCTCTTGGCCAAACCAGTCAGGATCACCTGTCTGAGGTTCCAAGATCTACCAGTAGATTCCTATCCACTGGTTGGTGACCACTGCTCTAGTATTTCGTAGTCATTCAAGTATATGGCTCTTGCTGTGTCATGCTGCAATCAATTATTGCTTGATGAGTTTTAACTTAAGGTTGTTTCCATCATCATTCTTCATCAGCATTTCAGATGACTGTCTCTGAGAGCTGCTTCATACTGGTTTTGGTGAGGTTTGTTGTTTGTCCTCAGGGAGTGTCTGATACCTTCAGTGTCATCAGTTTGCCCCTTGTTCAGCATCAGGTAAAAGGGATACATCTGATAATTGTGTGGTGCCTCCAAGTCTCTCACTCCTTCCTTGACCATCTGGATGTAGTGATGGCCTTCATATCTATCTCTTATTGTGCATTCATTCTTCACTCACACAAACAAGAATCACACAATTTCATTTTAACACTAGAAGGACAGTACAGTACATGAGTATGAGTTAAGTACTACTGGATTCCTATATCACCCAAAATGTGATGTCATGCTAGGAGTCTACTACAGGCCACCTACCCAGGTAGAAGAAGTGGATGAGGCTTTTTTTAAACAACTAACAATATCATCCAAAGCCCAAGATTTGGTGGTGATGGGGGACTTCAACTATCCAGATATATGTTGGGAAAATAACACACCGGGGCACAGACTATCCAATAAGTTCTTGTACTGCATTGGAGACAACTTTTTATTTCAGAAGGTTGAAAAAGCTACCAGGGGGGAAGTTGTTCTAGATTTGATCCTAACAAATAGGGAGGAACTGGTTGAGAATTTGAAAGTGGAAGGCAGCTTGGGCAGAAGTGATCATGAAATCATAGAGTTCACAATTCTAAGGAAGGGTAGAAGGGAGAACAGCAAAATAGAGACAATGGAGTTCAGGAAGGCAGATTTTGGTAAGCTCAGAGAGCTGATAGGTAAGGTTCCACGGGAATCAAGACTGAGGGGAAAAACAGCTGAGGAGAATTGGCAGTTTTTCAAAGGGACATTGTTAAGGGACCAAAAGGAAGCTATTCCGCTGTGTCGGAAAGATAGAAAATATGGCAAAACACCGCCTTGGCTTAACCACGAGATCTTGCATGATCTAAAAATAAAAAAGGAGTACTATAAAAAAATGGAAACTCGGACAAATTACAAAGGAAGAATATAGGCAAACAACACAGGAATGCAGGGGCAAGATTAGAAAGGCAAAGGCACAAAATGAGCTCAAACTAGCTATGGGAATAAAGGGAAGCAAGAAGGCTTTTTATAAATACATTAGAAGCAAGAGGAAGACCAAGGACAGGGTAGGCCCACTGGTCAGTGAGGAGGGAGAAACAGTAACAGGAAACTTGGAAATGGCAGAGATGCTTAATGACTTCTTTGTTTTGGTCTTCACCGAGAAGTCTGAAGGAATGCCTAACATAGGGAATGCTAGTGGGAAGGGGGCAGGTTTAGAAGATAAAATAAAAAAAGAACAAGTTAAAAATCACCTAGAAAAGTTAGATGCCTGCAAGTCACCAGGGCCTGATGAAATGCATCCTAGAATACTCAAGGAGCTGATAGAGGAGGTATCTGAGCCTATAGCTATCATCTTTGGAAAATCATGGGAGACTGGAGAGATTCCAGAAGACTGGAAAAGGGCAAATATAGTGCCCATTTATAAAAAGGGAAATAAGAACAACCCAGGAAACTACAGACCAGTTAGTTTAACTTCTGTGCCAGGGAAGATAATGGAGCAGGTAATTAAGGAAATCATCTGTAAACACCTGGAAGGTGGCAAGGTGATAGGGAACAGCCAGCATGGATTTGTAAAGAACAAATTGTGTCAAACCAATCTGATAGCTTTTTTTGATAGGATAACGAGTCTTGTGGATAAGGGAGAAGCGGTGGATGTGGTATACCTAGACTTTAGTAAGGCATTTGATATGGTCTCGCATGATATTCTTATCAATAAACTAGTCAAATACAACTTAGATGGGGCTACTATAAGGTGGATGCATAACTGGCTGGATAACCGTACTCAGAGAGTAGTTATTAATGGTTCACAATCCTGTTGGAAAGGTATAACAAGTGGGGTTGTGCAGGGGTCTGTTTTGGGACCGGCTCTCTTCAATATCTTCATCAACAATTTAAATATTGCCATAGAAAGTACACTTATTAAGTTTGCAGATGATACCAAGCTGGGAGGGGTTGCGACTAATCTGGAGGATAGGGTCATAATTCAAAATGATCTGGACAAATTGGAGAAATGGTCTGAGGTAAACAGGATGAAGTTTAATAAAGACAAATGCAAAGTGCTCCACTTAGGAAGGAACAATCAGTTTCACACATACAGAATGGGAAGCGACTGTCTAGGAAGGAGTACGGCAGAAAGGGATCTAGGGGTTATAGTGGACCACAAGCTGAATATGAGTCAGCAGTGTGATGCTGTTGCAAAAAAAGCAAACATGATTCTGGGATGCATTAAGAGGTGTGTTGTGAGCAAGACACGAGAAGTCATTCTTCCGCTCTACTCTGCATTAGTTAGGCCTCAGTTGGAGTATTGTGTCCAGTTCTGGGCACCACATTTCAAGAAGGATGTGGAGAAATTGGAGAGGGTCCAGAGAAGAGCAACAAGAATGATGAAAGGTCTAGAGAACATGACCTATGAAGGAAGGCTGAAAGAATTGGGTTTGTTTAGTTTGGAAAAGAGAAGATTGAGGGGGGACATGATCGCAGTTTTCAGGTATCTAAAAGGGTGTCATAAGGAGGAGGGAGAAAATTTGTTCATCTTGGCCTCTGAGGATAGAACAAGAAGCAATGGGCTTAAACTGCAACAAGGGAAGTTTAGGTTGGACATTAGGAAAAAATTCCTAACTGTCAGGGTAGTCAAACACTGGAATAAATTGCCCAGGGTGGTTGTGGAATCTCCATCTCTGGAGATATTTAAGAGTAGGTTCGATAAATGTCTATCAGGGATGGTCTAGACAGTATTTGGTCCTGCCATGAGGGCAGGGGCTGGACTCGATGATCTCTCAAGGTCCCTTCCAGTCCTAGTATTCTGTGATTCTATGATTCTATGTAAAGGAAACAAATTAGTAACCTAGAAACACAAAGAGAGACCATAATATGTCAAGGATTTTTCTGGTCTTTTCCTGCCTCAACATTGAGTGTGCACTGGCAGCTTACCCAATGCAAGTCTACCAACTGCACTAGGCCATACCTTTCTACTAATCGCAAAGGATGGCTGGCAGCAGGGTCATCCCTACTGGCACTTGTGCCTGGTGCTGCCCAGTATAAGTACCTACTCTGGAGAGGGGCTGAAACTGTGGGGGAAAGGAGTTGCCAACTCTCCCAGACCAAACAGACCAGACGTCACTTACTGAAGTGATGTCCAGTCCATCTGGCCCAGGAAAGTTGGCAACCTGGAGCAGAGCAGGGAGGGAGGAGCGGGCCAGAGGAGTAGCAGGCAGCCACGCAGCCAGCCAGAGAGAAATGGTACTTTTAAGAAGGAAGTGCTACTTCTCTCTAGCTACCCACAATGTGGCTGTCCCCTGCTCAGTCCCCCAGCCCATGAGTGCCATTGACTTCTTCCTCCGCCATGGATTGTATGTGGCCCATGATTGATTATTTCTGTAGGTCAATGGCCATAGGGGTTGAGAAGCAACAAAGTTTCCCCACACCTGCCCTAGAGATTTCAAATGCAGGGATTAGAGGGGTTGGTTCTAAACTGTGACAGTTTTGTTGACCCTGTAAGGATGCAAAGGCATTCTGTCTTTGGCTTGAAGAGCTCAGCTGTAATTTTTGAGCGAGAAAACTGCCTGTGTGCTGTCCATTCCTACTTCTTCTCAAGGAAACAGAACTTTCTGTGCACTTTTGTGGGGGAAAAAAACCCAAGTCTATATCAAGAATATATTACCAGTGTCAACAATTCCTCATCTACACATGTACTAGCCCACAAGGCCTTGGACTTTGGATTTCTGTTTCGCTCAAAGAGCAAAATTTCCCTTTAAAGACGGTCGGAAAAGTCAGGCTGGGTTTTCTCAAATGATGTGAAGCCTGGTGCTAAGCATGCTGCCTCTACATCAGTGGCAGACATTGGTCATGTTGGCTCAAGACTGCATTGGCGATAAGGTCTGAGATCTTTGCATAATAGCTCAGTACTCTGTATTCAATTATCATCTTGCAGTTTGTACAGGCTTATAATGGAATGGAGCAGGCCAATATTTCAGCATGTTTAGGCTTCATTTGGCATGAGTTGTTTTGACCAGTTAAGCAGCAGCCCATAGCTAACTGTGATTTTTTCATGAACATAACTTACTCTGGTTTTGGAAAGGTCATGAAAAGGGGCAAATTAAATCTTATAGTACAAGGTGGTGAAGGGGTGTAAAGATATAAAGCTGTACTCTTTGGCATGCTGCTATTCTGAATCACTGTTCTTTTGGGCTTGATATTTGTAGAGTATTGATTGTGTTCACATTATGCATATCATATTATAGTTTATTGCCAGAAAACAGTCAAAAATAGTCTTGCACTCCTTGGGAGTCCTATGTGTTTAACTTGGCTACTATTGGAATCATTTGATATTTTGTAGTTGTGTCCAAACTGTTCAATTTTGTCTAGTGGTTCCAAAAGATCATGCAATAGTCCATTCTTCCTATTATATAAACATTAAATAACATGCATTTTTTTACTAGAATGGTTTCATGAAACTTATTTGTTTCATACCCACTTGTTTTCCACCTCATATTCAACAGGACTTATAAAGCCAAATTTTGCTTAGAACAAAGAAACCTAGCAAAATTAGAAACAAGAATCACATTCTGTTCTGATATAATTCTATCAAAGCCAATATAGTTATTCCAGTAGAAAATTTGGCCCATGGAAACACCATAATAAATACGGAGTAAACATTGCAAATACAGCCTCTTAAATCTCAGAAGAAGAAAAGCATATTTATTAATGAGAGGGAAAAACATGGAAAATAATAGAAATGTTGTTCGGTAATGGACAGCAGTGGGTGACACTGGACAGCAAATATACTCCTATTGTCTGATGAGATGTGGTTGTAGAAAAGACCAAGACCAGTTTAAGGCTACACATGTATGGGTATCAAGAAATGATACAGGAAAATACCCTCTCATCTGTACAATTCAAGTGCTACCACATCTAGATTACTGAGATAAGGGAAGTGGTGTTTGCTCTAGACATCTGTGTCATTTCCATGCTTACCCATTCTTCTTACCCATAAATAAAAAACATTAAGCAAGAAGCTAATTAAATGTATAGGTATTAAATTAGGAGGAATTGCACAAACCAGACAAGCCAGAATTCATATCAAGTTTCTTGAGAGTTTAGAAATTTGGCAGATTGTAATAAACTCAGATTCATATTGGAAACATACCAGCTAACACAGCAACTTAAAGGAAATTAAGAAGCAATGATATTCAATGCAATGGAAACATCTGAAAATAAGTAGACATGTAGGGTTTTAGCAAATCAGATAGAGCAGAAACAATATCCAACAGCATTTTGGCCTTCAGGCAGAAAGAAGTAACTAGTTTGGGGTTTTCTCTAGTAAGTAGCACTGTAGTATCAAAGAGCTTCTCTAGTAAATAAAATCTGCCTGACAGCATGATGCCTGGAATTAAGACTCTTCCTTTATTTAGGCATAGTGCAACCACATCTGGAATAATGAATTCAGTTCTGGAAAATACTTTACCATAAATGGCAACAAACTGGAAGGAAGTCAGAGGAAAACAACTAAAATAGTGGGTAGAAAGACTGTATTTATTTATTACAGGCAGCTATCTGTTTCCTATTGCCATGCTACCTATGCATACTTCATAGTTCTGAGAGTAAAAAAGAAAGAATATGGCCCTACTCTATCAGAATTTATGCACATGCTTAACTCTATGCACTGTGTGTTGTCAGTCCCGGTGAAGTCAGTATGTAAGCTTTAACATGTGCATGTCTTGACTGCATCAGGACAGAAGAAAGCTGAACATCTCCATTTAGGTCACAGGTGGTTATGGGGGGTGGAAGCAGTAGTATCTTAGCAGTTCATATGTAATTGACAAGATATTAACACTAATGAGGGAGAGAATAATTTAGGCTAGTAGCAAGGGACACACATAGTAATATTAAAATGAAATTAAGAAATGAACAATTTAAACCTAATATCAGGAAGCCAACCCTGGATGTGAGATCTATTAGGCTGGAAAATAGTCACCCCAAAAAGTCGCAGGAGTCCCATAGTTTGTGAACTTAAAAATTATCCTAATATCAAAAAACAGAGTTAACCATTTCTTTATTTACATGAATAAAATCTACTACCTAGGGCAGATGCTAACATTATTACATAATTAATTTGTTGGTTTAAAAAAACCTAGATCAATACACACAAATTGTAAATATAATAATGTATAATCATAGTTCTCTTTTCTTTGCTACTTATTGAGTTTTCTGGTGCATAGGTAAAAGCAATAAAATAATGCCTAATGATGCATTCAAATTGTTAATGCATTTTAATGCACTGCCTAAATACAGATGTATCTACATAGTAGAGCCATGCTCACTATCCAGGGGCTTCTCTTTAATGAACAAATTTATCTGGATGATGTTCTGCAGTGATATGTTTGACTACTCAAGTAACTCTTTGAATGTTTCTTATCAGTTTGCATTTCAAACATGATCAGTTATGACACATCCCTCTGCAGAGCACAGGATCTCTGTGCTGTTTTATACCAGCTGGGTGTTACAGAGAAGTCGGCTATATGGCCCTATGCAGTACTCATTTGTTGACTTATTCTGTTAGAAGGAATTAATTGTTTGCATAAGGCTGCTCAGAGAAACCCTTAGGAAGACAAAGGGAGTCAAGTCTCTAGAAAGAGGCTGGTTTAGGATGAAAGCTTAAATTAAAAAGTATCTTCTGTCTGAGTTACGGATACAGCCAAAGCCTAGGAAGAGATAGATATGACCTTATCTCACAGGGCAGGTTATCACTGGCCCTAATAGACTTCAGTAAGACCTACTCCAATCCAGGCCCCTGTGTGGATGCAGTAGGGATCTGTTACAATGAAGCACTGAAGCATGTACTTAATGCTTAATCACTCAGGGTGTGTTTACACAGCATGGCTAAAGTCGAATTAAGCTATACAAGTATGTAGCTGAAGACAAAATAGCTCAACTCAGCTTTTGGCGCTATCTACACAGCAGGGAGTCAAGGAAGAACACTCTTCCTTTGACTGCCCTTACTCCTTGTGAAATGAGGGTTACCATGAGTCAGTCAGAAGCCCTCCAGCTCAACATTATTTCAAAATAAAGGCTTGTAGTGTAGTGTAGACATGTACTATGTTATTTCAGAATAACATCAGTTATTCTGAAATAATGCTACTGTGTAGACATAGCCTATGTGGTCCCACTGGAGTCAGTGGATAACTTAAATAGAATCACAGATATGTGAAGCCGGAAGGGACCTTGAGAGGTCATTTATTCCATCCTCATGCACTGAGGCAGAACCCATGCATGCTTAAAATGGAGCACCTGCTGAAGTACTTTGCTATAATAGGACTTCAAGCTTCGAGCATCCCAAATCCTGGTGTGAGAAGGCGAGCAGGGACTACATGATTGACACTCTGTGATTTGATCCAGGGTACATCTAAATATTGAACAGCTGTGTCCCCTCATTTCCCAACCTGGGGTGCCTTTTACTGTGATGAGAGAGCAACCACTCCTGGTCTGCGCACACACAGCCTCTAGAATATAAGTGACTCCCAGCTATACTGTATGAGTTCTATGGCCATCCACTCTTGAATTATGAGGCAACAGCATCAACAAATTCCTAATCAAAGGCTTCCCCCACCACAGAAATATGCATCTGGTACTGCACAGCTGTCTCCTGGAAAATAAAAGTTAATATAAAATCTATCATTTTATTAATAGAAAATGATATAATACAAATAGCTTCCCAAACACATGAAGTATGCTGGTCTAGATAAAACAATGAAACCAGAATTATTTTTTTACACCAAACAAGATTTTTTAAGTGATTACAATTAATGAGGCAAAAAAAGTCAGAACTGACTACAAAGAAATACAAGGTACAACACAATTAACACCTAACTTGACAAGCCTCATGAATTCAAAGCAAAAGTTGCTCTCACCAGAGACAGGTTTGCTGGAGCTTTACTAGGTATCATTTCCTTAAACATCTCCAATCATTGAGCTATCAAAAAAAAAATCTCTGGCTGATGCAAGCCCTTACTTTGTCTTATAGTCACTGACTGAATTCTTTTCAAACAAGATTCTCCCATGGTCCAATGCTCCATTCAGCTGGGGTTCAAGAGAGAGGAAGTCTGTAGGAAACCTGTTGCTGTTTCTTTGCCAAAATGTAAATTTCTCTCTCTCACTCTATTTCCTGCCAAAGAATGGCCATTTAAACAGGGCTTTGGGCTATTGATTTCATTGGAACCCAGCTGAGGCATCATGTGGCATTTTGGCCCTGAGGAATTGGTTTGTGATCAGATCTCTTTGGCCATTTGTGAAGAGTAAGTGGTTTGTTTTTTATAAAAGTACTTTTCAACTTTAAAATGTTTCATTAATAGTCAAGACTACAGTAAAAACATCCTAGTTAGAGAGGTAGCACTGGCAGTCCTCATTGAAAGTTAATGTCCGTGCTTGGTGTAAAAAAAGTGGTTTTGATTTAAATATGTTTACAGCAGTTGGGGAAAAAAACTGTATAATGAGCAATGGCCTTCCTGTTCATTTTAATTCCACATGGGAGAAATGACTCTTATTTGTTACTTCTATTCATTATTAAGTGAGCACTACTTAATAACAATCCATATATAATTTATTGTAGCTTGGATGTCTCAAGATGTTAATAAAATGAGCCACAACTTTTCAGCTACAGGTGCTTATTTCACATCTTACCCAGGTATTTCTGATGGAAATTGGGTGGTGTGGTTTTGAGCCCAGTTCTGGGTAGACAGTGTCAAAGAATGCTCATCATATTCATCATTCTTCATGACAGTCTGAAAGAAGTTAAGGATGGGCTAGTGTCTTACTTCAGAGGCTGGGCCAGCCAGACTCTGCTCTCAGGTTCGGAGGGTAACCAAGAAGACACACATCGCTTAATGAGAATAAATGCAAGGTTTATTAGATATTACAGGTGATATAAAAAAGAAAAGGCAAGAGAAGGCTTACAACATCCCTTTGGCTTGTTGGGGACTCTGACTCAGAAAAGGGTGGACTCCTAGGCCAGGTCCAAAAGGCACCTCTGTAGTTTCAGGTCCTTCGGGAAGTCCAAACGGCGTTGGCAACATTAAACAATATATAGCCTGGACACAAAATTCTAGAAGCAGCAACTAACTATGTGCAGAGGGAAAAAACCAAAACCAAACACCTGCTTCTGTAAGAAGATTCCCACAGACAGGCTTGTTTACCACGAAGCTTATCTAAACTATGTGGTAAGCTCAGCTACACTGGGGCACAGCCTATCTTTCTAATGAGCTAGCTAGCTGGGAATATTCCTTACTAACAGCAGGCCAAAGCCTGTTTTCTAGTTTGCAGACATGAGAACTGTGAAGATTCACTAACTCCTCGAAATACAATGGTCTTCCGGTTTTCCAACCACAACAGCTAGGAATAAGAACAAACTAATAGGTCTAGAGAGATGCTTTTTAGGAAGGATGAGTGATATGTATGGCTCAGTCCTGAAAGCATTTAGGGAAATACTCAACTTTAAGCACATGTACATAGGTCACTCATGATAGTACTGGAGAAATGCACCACCCCCTTCTACCATGCCAAAATTGTAATGGCTAAACAGGGTGACCCCACAGGTCTCTTGCCCTCTGATTGGCCTTCCCTGTACTCTCCTTCCTCAGCGGGCACCAGTCACCCCGCATGTATATTTTTCCACTGAAATCAAAGTTAAATACCTACTTAAATTGCTTGCTGGGTCAAAGCCACAGTGTTCCATGCCCTGCAGAATAAATCCAGATTAAGAAGATAAAAGCTACAATAAAAAAAAGGATTTAAAAAAGGATTTTCAGTCACCTGAGAGCATAATAAAAATATCCATAGGATGCTCCTGGCAGCACTGCAAATACGTTTGGCATGAATTCCCAACGATGAGTCGCTCTCATACCGATACATAACAAATATGAAATATTATTTTGCTTTTAAATAGCCCCTGACATCTAAAGACCTCAGAGTGTTAAAAAAACTCTAAACCTCACAACACTTCATTATCCACATTTTACAGATGAGGAAACGGAGATGCAGAGGTTAAGTAACTTGTCTATGTTAGCTGTAGAGGAACAAATCATACAGGTATCCTGATTCCTAGTCCAGTACTTTATCTAGTAGATCTCACTCCCTCCTCCTAAAGATAGCCAAAGACATTCTGTGCTTTCCTTCTAGAATAAAGACTCCATTGACATATCTATATATAGTTGTCATATGTTTGGGGTATATTATAAATGTAGATAACTTTCATACAGAACCTGTAGTTGTTAAAGTGATCATTTTAAATAGATATTGAAAATATGCATGCATGTTTTACCTTTGGTGTGTCCATGAAGGATCAACCATTTTTTAAAATATAGTTTTTTCCTGATTTTTCCTTCAGGACATTTTAAACTGGGTCATTTCAGGAACCTGCTCAGATTCTGAGGCAGAAGACACCTGGAGAGAGAGAATGGTTTCTGAAAGACTTTGTATATAGTAGCACCCCTGCAGTGATTAATATCTGAAGTTTATAGAAGTATGATTTCAATTTTCCCCTTAAAATGTGTATCGAGCATTTTTGCCAGCACATATTCTTCTTTGTCAAACATTTCACTTATTGTAGGCTTTGCAGACAGCTTGAGAGCTATGTCTCTTGCCAGCATTTCTGCAGCTGTGTGCTTTTGATCATCAAAAGGGGGCTGGATTTGCTCCAGCACAATGCAAAGATCCTGTGTACTTTACCTGATTTGTAACAGTATGTAGTGAAGTTAAAAGATACATCCTATGAGACCAAAAGGACAAGAGAAGCAACCAAAATTCCAGAACTAGTGATTAATATAATATCCCAGTGACCACTTTTTTTTTATGTGGCAAGTTCTTCAGTGCTTGGTCTACCTGTGACAATTTTCAGGATACCCTGGATTGTGAGTCAAAGAATGTTTGTCATATTCATCATTTTTCATGACAGTCTGAAAGAAGTTAAAGATGGGCTCGGAATAAAGAACAAACCATGTCAAGAGAGATTTTTTTTAGGAGGGATGAGTGATATGTATGGCTCAATTCTGCAAGCATTTAACAAATACTCAACTTTAAGCACATGTACATAGGGCTATGGATTTAGATTAAGGGTGGGGAACCTCAGGCCTGGTGCCAGATCTGGCCCCTAGCTTGCTCTGGGCTCCCCCACAGGCATTGGGAGCCCATGCTGGTGCTCCAATCCCTGCTGCCCCACCACAGAGTTGGAGCACATAAATTCTACTGGCCTGGGCTTCTCTAGGCACTGGTGTGGGAAATGAATGTGAAGAGTGTCTTTCTTCCTTTCAGTCAGGAGCCATGTCAGTGAGGGTTTGTTTGTTTGTTTTGTTTCTCACTAGTGTGTGGCCCCCGACTGATTTTTCAGCAACCCCCGACCCAAAAAAGGTTCTCCACCCCGATCTAGATGGTGCTTGGTCCTGCCATTAGGGCAGGGGACGACTTGATGACCTCTTGAGGTCCTTTCCAGTTCTAGACTTCTATGATATGATTTTATGATTGTTACTCCCAACTTCCCAACTCCAGAGAGAGACAAGATTTTCTGGTGTTTAACTGGGTATCAGTTCCCTGATACCTCCAGTCATTGAGCTACCCAAAAAAATCTCCTCTGCATGATGCAAACCTTTACTTTCACTTGCAGATTAACAATAGGCCCCAGTCCCTGAGGCTCTAAAGAATTTCCCCACTGTTGTAACCCATTATACACTGAACGCTTATGGCAATGTCAAATGTTGTCCCCAAAGGAATAGTGTACACATCAGCTTGAATGATTCAGCTCCTTGTACAATGCCACAGCACCAAGATATATTTATAGTGAAGATAATCAGAAGTTAATTAACAGATATCAAGATTCAAGAAACAGAGTAAGGATAATGAAAACAGAAGGGTTACATTAATAAATAAAATTAATACATTTACTATAGGAGGCAAAAATCAACAAGTTAACTTCCTGTCCACAGCAGTCTTATCTTACCCAAAGGCTTTTGCAGGATTTCCAGCCAAGGCTGGTTGTAATCCCATTTTCATAAGTGCAGTATCCATTTACTTTCTAGGTGCAGGATAACAGGTGCTTTCCTTGTCCCCCACTTATAATTCACTGAATATTTGAAGTGCACTTCCAGATAAGCCTTTTTATTCACTAATGTTCTTCTCTTCCTGTTAAATTTCACAATACTTATCTACGCTTAGCTTACACTGTTGAATGTGAATGAGATAATACTCAAAATACACTTCAACAGATGGCTAAACATCTCTGGTCTGGCAGGAAACCAATTTTTCATTCCTGCTGCTGGGCATTTTCACCTTGATACAAAACCATAAGACCATATTTCCAGTCTCTACACACATATCTTTACACAATAGCAGTACATACATTTTCCAACAATGTTCAAAACCAGCATGGTATCAGCTTTCCTTGATAACCTTGAGTGACAATCTTGTGTGAATCAGGATATTAACCAGAACCAGGATATTATAATGGACACCTTCCAGTTGGCAATGGGTATGTACATGTGCATAAGCTCACAGAACAGTTAGCATCATAAATCACAGGAGGAACCTCAATGTATTTATATGTAATGAATTAAACATAAGAGCATGAAAATTCAGAGAACCATCTAGAACTGGTTGTATGTATCTTGCTAATAAGGAACTTTGTTTCATGCCCCCCCCAACCCAAATTAAAAAAGCTCACCACACTGGGGAACGAGGAAAAGCATTAAGAGTTCAAATTCAGCTTGGTTATAAAATAATTCAGCTGGGTTATTTTATGGTGTTTTAATGACACCTTGGTGATTAGTAGTGCAAAACACTTTGGCTGTGTCTACACTGGCGCGATCTTGCGCCAAAGCGGCTGTTCTTGCACAAAAACTTGCTGCCTGTCTACACTGGCCGTGTGTTCTTGCGCAAGTAAACTGACATTCTACTGTATAAAATCAGGGCTTCTTGTGCAAGAACTATGATGCTCCCGCTCAGGAATAAGCCCTCTTGCGCAACTGTTCTTGCGCAAGAGACCAGTATAGACAGGCAACATGAATTTCTTGCGCAAGAAAGCCCTATGGTTAAAATGGCAATCAGAGCTTTCTTGCTCAAGAGAGCGTCCACACTGGCATGGATGCTCTTGCGCAAAAGCACATCTCTTGTGCAAAGGCACATGCCAGTGTAGACGCTCTCTTCTGGAAGAGTTTTTGCAGAAGAACTCTTCCGCAAAAGAGTTTTTGCGTGAGAATGTGCCAGTGTAGACGTAGCCTTTGTGGATTGGACTGGGTTGGAGAAGAGGGAGAAGGAGGATTAACTGTACCATTGCTGAGCAACCTGGAAATAACAGCAGCAACATATTAGGCAATGTTTGTCTCTATAGCAATAGAGCATAAGAAAACTAATCTGCTGTTTCTGAGTGTCATTAAATGGAAAGAGAGTACACAAAGAACATCTGTTCTTAGAAGCCACTTGACAGAATAACCTCACACTTACTTGGGAGAAAAATTTGCATAGCTAACAGGCCATAAGCAATGTAATATGAGGAAGGAAGTGGGAGGGACTATTTAAGCAATACTGAGAGTAAATCATAAACAAGGTATATACTCTACTGAGTATCATAATATCTAATCTCAGAGGGGTAGCTGTGTTAGTCTGTATCTGTAAAAACAATGAGGGATCCTGTGACATCTTAAAGACTAACAGATTTATTTGAGCATAAGCTTTCACAAATAAAAGCACTTTGTCAGATGTATGGACATGTCCAGGCACCTAACAACATGGTTTTTACCCATGAAAGCTTATGCCCAAATAATCCCTGAGTCTTTAAGGTGCCACAGGACCCATTGGTGTTACAACATACAATGTTCCTTTGCCATATATAGCAGCAAAGGCAAGATGGTATGCAGACAGAGTTCCCTGCTGAACTTGCATGAGACTATTATAGAAACATTTCAAAGAGCAGCAAAAGCAGGCAGAAACATTTTTTAGTTTGGACTCATTTGTAGAGTGTGAGGATTTCTTGGAATTCATAAAAAATGCACAGCACACTGTCTTTTCTACCAAGGGAGATGCATAATTTTAAAACCCTTGGTCACAATCGCTTATAGAATGAAACAGATGCATCTTACCACTTACATATGGATGGATGAATGCATATGCTTTACTATATGTTATCTTGTTTCTATTCATCTCAGGAAAAGCAATAATTCCTTGTCTAGTGATTATAGTCTATTAATATTTGTGTAAAGTTCTCAGATTCCTTGTTAGAAGTACTACAGAAATGCTAAGTGGTATTATTGGGAACAAATACTTAGTTCTGCATTTTTTTTTTTAAATCTCATTCAGCAATGCATTGTATATTTTGCAGAAGTTTCATGTGGAAATCACTGAATGTCGTATCCAATTTTCTTTCACTTTTATTTTTTTGGAGGGAAGGGGATTAATTTTGTGTTTTGTAATGGGCCAAATGTGTTGCATATACTCACCAAGATTGGTGCGTACCAATTTGCCATATATTGGACATTTGATTGTATTCTTTATGATGATTTCATAAAAAAAACAAATCTGAAAAACATGCAGGCCATGCAAATCATGATCATTTCAATCACTTTTTTTTTATTCTGCAGGAATGTCAAGTAAACAATACAAAATGAGCAGACACAAGATGAGAACTTCAAAGTTAATATATTTACTTTTGACCCCATTAATACCTGTTTTCATTAAATACTGACTAATATTAGTATTTTAAATATGCATTTGATATTATTCATATTACTTTAAGATTAACTTGGGGCTTTCATTATAAAACCATTTCCTTATTGCCATAACTTTCGGGGAAAAAAATCTCATATAGGACTGAAAATTTCCATGCATGATCTCCACACAGAAATTGTTTTGTTTGTGTGTGTCTTTTTTTTTTTTGTTGTTTGTCTTTCTTATTTCTTTACCATTTAGGACATTTCTTTCAGCTGTTTGAATTACAAAATGCATCCCCTTTCAACACAATGATATTTTTTCTGCAATCCAATAACAAAAATGACCAAGCCTTCAATAAGTTTCCAAACCTTAGTGAAGAAATATTTTCTAGCTTTGGAGATAAGGGAGGGAATTAAAAATCAGAAAGTGTAAGCAATTACTAAATCCATTTTGAACCCCATCACTCTTCTGATAATCCAACGTCTCAGCTGCAGGTAAGATAAGTTGCATTTGCTGATATTTCACTGAAATACTCCTTGTAATGCTCCAAAAACTGGAAATCACATATCAATTTATCTTTTGTTACTTCCCTCATATATTGCTTTTCTACCAGCGCTGTATCCAAGATGTGTTCAGTAGAGACTTTGAGACCTTTTGAGGGGGGCACTGAACAGAAGTAAGAGGTGAGAGGACAAAGGTGTTAGCTAGATTGTGCCTCTGATTTTCTGGTCTTTTTTTTAAAAAAGGCTAGTTCAGTAACTTCCTTAGTTTGTTGGAACTGGGTCATTTCAGGAACCTGCTTAGATTTTAAAACCCACTTGAGTTGTTCTGGGAAGTGACATACTTTGCTCAAGGGGAAATGTAGTAGTTGAAAGAGCATTTTAAAGTGAGTCATAATGGTACTGAAGTGCATTTGTTGTTTGTATATGATAGGTGTAAATCAGCATCCACAGTACTGTTGCGGACGGCTTATCTTCTGCAGAACTATTAATTGGGGGGGGGTCGCGAAATTGCTATTATGTGTCTGTGAGCATAAAAATATAACCTATGGCAGTTGTTTGTACATAATGATTTTAAGCACTTAATTGGTGTGACTAGAGGAGCTCAGGGCCTTCTGATCAAAACCAGAGTTGCCATATGGCAGTGTTTCCCAATTGGGGAACGCCGCGAAGTGAAAGTAAGAGTTCCGCCAGAACGGAGCACTCCCCTTCTCTTAAAGAGACATCCTTTTTCTTTTTTTTTTGCTTGACAAGTTTTACCCTGGGAACCCTAGGGGCTCCTTAAAATTATTTTAAGCTGAAAAGGGTTCCGTGGCCAAATAAAATTGGGAAACACTGCAATATGGGTTCCACACACCAGAGAACAAATTAAGGTGACAGTGCTGGACTTTTGAGCAATCATAACAGTGCCCATTTGCTGTTTGTTTTTAAATCCTAGATTCAAGGTCACCATGCTTACTTTACTCCCAGTGTGTGCATCTGCGTTCATATGCAACCGACAGACATACTTTCAGATAGGGTTGCCAGCTTAATCAAAGATTTTTAGTAAGAAGGCTGATAATATCTCCATCTAGCATCATCTGTTCCTGTTACTTATCCTTTATTTATGTAGCTCAAAGCATGCAGATCCCTCTTCATAAACATCAGAAAAACAAAGTAGTTTTATTCTTGTACTAAGCACTATAAGCTACGCCAACACTGTAGCCTTCTTCCAGAAAAGCTTATGCAAATGAGGAAGAATGGTTCTTGCCCAAGAGGGGGGTTTTGTGCAAAAAAGGAGCCGTCTACACAGCTCCTTTTCATGCAAAAGCCTTTTGCGCAAAAGCGGCTTCTAATTAATTATGCAAATGAAGTGCAGCGATATTCCACGCCACGCTTTATTTGCATAAGCTTTTCCGGAAGAAGGCTACAGTGTAGCCATAGCCTAACAGACCAAAATGCAGACAGAAATTAAAAACTACTGCCCTTGCATGCTTCTATTAGTATGATTTAGTCAGTTCAATTTGGCTAATTAATCCTCTACAAACTTGAAAAACAACGAATAGTCTAGCAGCGCCTTAAAAACTAACAAAACATGTAGATGGTATCATGAGCTTTCGTGGATACATTAAAATTGTAGAACCTTGGAAATTACGGTTCACTTGGGAAAATTCTTTTTTTTTAATCCCACTTTTCTAATTTTTAACACTGTTTTTCTTTGGGTTTTTTCCTCTTTTATGAATCACCCCACTTGGATTATAACAATTAAGTGTAAATGTGATGAGATTTGCCAAGAAATATATGAAGGAAACTTAACTGCTGTGAATGGTAGAGGAACAAGGATATGAATTATCATCCATATTCCCCGAAATACTATTGCATCACCAAAAACCTAGGTTTAGAAAAAAAGAGAGAGTTCAAAAGGCTTGAAATGAAAGTAATTCAGTGAGTAACAGGTCAAAAAATGAATATTTGGCCAGTAACCAATTGCATGTGAATATTTATTACAGCCAAGAAAAGGACTCCACAGCATATCCAGAAGCCGCAAGGGAGCCACATTATCTGTTTTGGCCAACTCAGCATGTAATTGCAGCCTGAGATACTTTCATGCATGGAAGCAATTTGCATTTGTCTTCTGCTGAAAGTAAATCCATTATTGCTTAATGTGGTATATATCCATTATTAAGTATAATTATTTAAGATCCTTTTTATTAAGATCCTTATCTTATTATCTTAAATATCCTGTTACATTTTGAAAGTATAATACAGTTCTTAAAAAGGTATCTGATACATGCCCAAAGCTCTTTAAGCAAGAGCCTTAGTTATCCTGAATAACATGTTGCAATTTTTCTTTAGTGTGAATTTATAATTAGCCACGTTTGTACAGAGGTGCCTGAAGGGCCAATCAGGAATGGGGCCTGGTATGCTCGGCACTGTACAAACAAATACTAATAGACAGTCCCTGCCCTGAACAGCTTATAGTCTAAATAGGCAGAACAGACACAGTAAGGAATTATCTGACTTCTGCCAATGCAAAAATTACCTTGGTAGGTCTTGGAATAATTTTACAAATGTGTATGAATAGGTGTAAAATGCCAATGACAACCCATGCTCAGTAGCTGTGCTCTACATATCTCATCACTCTGTGGAGCTCTGTCACTCCTGAGTGCCAGAGCAGGACAGCATTGAGGTACAGGATCCTTGTTTGTCAGTGCAAACAGAAAGGCAGCTCAAGAGTTAACAGTTTTCTGGTTTTGTGCCTGTTTGCAAATTATTTAGCCTAGCTGGTCTCGGTGTGGGTATGTACCACAACAGTCAGCACCAGTGGCAATAATGGCATTATACAAAACTCCCACTGCTGCCTTTGTCCCCAAGGAAATTGCTCTGTGGCTTTCCTCCTGATAACTGCAACAAAGAATTGGTACAGCAAGTAAAGTAGACTGTCTAATTTCAGTGATATTGTCAGTGGTCTGCTGGAATTCCCTGCCACGGTGGCTAGGCTTTTTAGAGCTATGATAAATTTCACAACTACTAGAACATGAGTCTTATGAGTCTGGCTCTTTTCAGATCCTCATTGAATGTAGGAACATCAGAATGGCCATCCTGGGTCACACCCAAAGTCTATATAGCCCAGCATCATGTCTTTGCCCCTGAGGGAAAAGTTATGGATCATTCACTGACTCTTTCAGTTTTGCTTATACCTCTGGAACACCTTCACCTTTCCATGCTCATCCATGCCTTGGATATTCAATGCTCTGATTAAGTAAGGTTAAGTCTTCCTCACTTTAATCTGCCTCTGATGGACCAATTGTTGCTCACTTTTCTCTGCTCAGTCCCTGCCTGCCACCAATTCCTCAAGGTCACTCCAAACGCATCCTTTCATATGTCTTGCCTCGCAAAAGAATTGCTCTCGCTCTCAAGTGTAAGTGGTGTATGTGGTGTTTCTTAGCCACTCTGGCACAGATATGTGGTGACTCAGAGGCTTAGATGCTGACTGGAGACCTGGGGCCAGATTCCCTGATCTGCCATAAAAGATCTCAGCATGCCTGCAAGGGAATGGTTTTGTGCCATCTGGCTGTCCCTTGTTCCTGAAGTCTGCCAGTGGTCCAGGAGACACTTTGCTGGACAATTTCCCCAGAACTGCAGATGTACCATCCTTACCCACCCTTTCTAGTCTGCTTTGGAATGTTTCCTGTGTTGTGTTGAGGGTTGGGAGAAAGAGAGAAAGCTGAGTCTCCGTTAAACAAAGGTAATCTTCTGCTGCTGACTTAAGGCTACTAAATGCCCCTCTGTGCTGCGCCAGCTGTGCAGAGAGGATTTTTGAGTGGTTGAGGATCTGACCCATTCTCAACATGCAACTGCCAGTATCACTCCAAGACTGTATGACCCAAGCTGGCCTAATCATGCTCCCTTCAATTCTAAAAAATCAGTGGTATGAATTCAGTTGCGTACCCATCAACTATTTGTAGAGCCCTATGCAATGCACATTTATCTTATTTTGAAATTAGTTCAAAATAGCTTATTTTGAAATTTGGCGTGTCTACAAATTTCAAAATAATGCACTCTTTTGTGCCATCCCTTATCCCTCGTGCAACGAGGTTTACCGTGATGGCGAAATAGCATGCCCATTATTTCAAAAAATATTTCAAAATAATGGACGGCTTGTGTAGACATGGGGTAGCTATTTTGGGATGCTTCTGGTATCCCAAAATAGCCATGCAGTATAGACGTACCCTTACTTCAGTATAAAATAACTATACCTTAATTTAGAGAGCAGTCTATTAGATAACTTTTTTAAAACTTAAGAGATGCATAAGAGGAGATTTTGAGAGTTAGTAGTCTGAGCAAAAAAACTAATAGAATGCTACTCTAGTTTTATACATTCTTATTTCAAGACAGATTTATTTACAGGATGGCAAAGCAGCATAGCCTGTAAGCTGCAAACTCTTGGCTTTAGGAAGTGGTTCATTCAGCCAATCCCAAAGAGACCACTCTCTATCCAATTTTACTCCAAATGCTTACATTTACTCCAAGTGCTAAAGTTCCAAGTAATCATGAGATGCCTAATTTAGAAATAATGGGCTACACATTACAATAATTCAGTGACATCTGTGGTAGTTGAATTCTAAATTGAACTAATGACATTATTTATTTGTATGAAAAATGATAATGTGAATTTCCAATTGTAAAGTAAAGGTTTAAAATGTAATATTTTAATTACTTTTCATTTCCCACAACATGCAGCTGACCTAACTTATTTGTATGGCCCTAACATCCTCTACACCTTACTGAAAGTTAGATGGAATTTTATCTGTTTGTATTAAGTTCATAATCTGACTTCAGTTTTAAGCACTATGTTCAGAACTTCTCCCTTTTATCATACTTCCTTCCCCCTCCATTATATTATTATAATGTAGAAAGATTAGAAAGATCCAACTCTGAATTAAACTTTTCAAACTTGTCAAGCTCCAGCATGATGCAGAAGGCAGGGAAGATAAACATTCCTCTCCCTGTCTTGCCTTCAGGACCCATTCTGGCAGGTGTGCTCAGAGCATGCTTGCTGAATTAGGTCCCACTAAAAAAATACAGCTGGAGGAGGCAATGATATCTCCCCTATAAGTTTTATTTCAGTGTTTAGAGAACTCATCTTGGAAACCTGCGTACAATTTGCTCCCCGACCCCCCGACCCCCCACCTTCTGCCTGTAGGGGAGAAAGACATGGTTAAAGAACTCTCCTGAGAGGTGAGAAATCCCTGTTCAAATCCTAAATCCCTTTGTAGGTCCAAGCCTGAGAGGCATGATATTTTTAATGTTTCATTTCATGTATGTGGATGGCGCTTTATAGACAAGGGCCCATATCATCAGAGGTATTTAGCCACCGAGCTCCCATTGATTCCATTGATCTGTAAGGATCCAGACAAAGATCCCTGCTGCAAGATTATATGTAAATTTAAATTGATTAGCTAATGGAGGGATTATCAGATGGTGAAGAGAGGATGAAAAGAAAGAACCAAAACAATGAATAAGGAAATATTCCCCATGAAAAGATGTATTTATGGAAGTCTGATAGTATATGTATTTTCAGAGTTCCTACTATAAGATGGGCATGAGTGTGCATGTGTGCACATGCCAATAACATTAGAATATTAAGATAATATATTAATTTGAAATATCTTCTATCTGGCATTCTTTTCTGAGTTTAGACTTCTTACTGTATTTTTAAACTAACCCAAGCAGCAGATGTGTCAAATCAAGTAGTGAAATACAATTGGATGAAATTCATACAGTAAAACCTAAAACCTATTACCGGTATATTTTCTTTTAGATGTTTTCCGCATTATCTTTTCTGTGAGAATGCAACAGCAATTGTGAAGGGTGGCTGAAGACTAGATTCATCCCTAACCTTAGTTAAAACCATTGACCTAATCTTTTTCTAGTATTCTTTCTTTCACTGTCATTTTCAAATATAAGACATAGATCAGGGCATTAGGTCAGACACTTATATAGAAGAGAGAAGTCTTTTCAGCATCTCCTTTTTGATCTAGCCATAATTGTAATAGGAATATCCAATAATTCTTAAATATTCCCATTATCATTTGGGAGGGCTACAAACTTCATTTAAAAATATATCTTAATTCACATCAATTTTCACTGTTTTTTCTGGAGACCAAAATTGTTTATCAGTAAAACTACTTCCAAAAATATGACCTGGCTAAGTACTATGGCAAAGTTCTTCAACTGAGCTCTGGATAATCATAAAGATATTTAAATACTATTTTAAAATAAAAAATAAAAAATATGAGTTGTGAAAAATTCTTGTGCCTTTAGAGATCCATATATTAACAAATATTTGCTCAGGGGTAGTGATGCTCAGATTAAAAACCCAAGATTGCATGAGTCCTGCATGTTCTGAGTTGTCTGCTATAAGTAAAACTTCGAAAATATATTATGGACTCTGATATTTTTATGCAAGAGACAGTAAGATCATCTTGATCTGTATTAATGATCCAGTCCTTAATAAATGAAGATAAACAACTACATACTTGAAATTGTTTCCATGTAAAATCTCAGGGTTTTGTTGTTGTCTTTTTGAAAAAAAAAAGTTTGTTAATAGTTTAATTAAGGGATCATGCATTTGCCTAATTCTCTTGCCAGGAATGACTACTTCCAATAAAAAGGTTTCTTATCTGTTTTAAACGTAGTGGTGTTCCAAATTGTTGCATTTTTTATTTGTTCAGTCTCCTACACTTAATGTGGATGTTTTAGCACTGGGGTGAGGAATCTTTTTTGGATCGGGGGCCACTGACTCACAGAAAAATCAGTTGGCAGTCACACACAAGTGAGAAGCAAAAGAAAAACAAAAACAAAAACAAACCTTCATTGACTTGGCCCCCAACTGAGAAGGAGAAACATACCCTCTACAGTCTCCTTGCACACTAAAGCCTAGGATCAGAGCATTAGCCCGGGCTTTCTAATGCTGGGAGCCGGATCCAGGCAAGCAGGGGGACACATCCAGCCCCCAGGCCGTTGGTTCCCCTCTACTGTTCTAGCACCTCAGGCAATGAGCAGCTTAATAGAACTTATAAGATTCTAATAAGTTTTGTGGTTGCATGAATAATGAGGCTTTTATGCTGACAAAACTAACCAAAAACTTTGTAGTTTCACTTTGCTGCCACCTGCAGTCACCCACGAGCCACAGAAAGCTTCCTACTGGTCACTGACAAATGCATATTTTCAAACCATGGGAAGTACTTCTGAAAACTGAAGCTACTCATTCCACCAGACACTTTACCTTTCTGTTACTTAATCTTGATGTTCTTGTGCTTCTGCTTACTGATCAAGGAATTGACTTTCAGAGTTTAATGAGGTCTACTAGCCTTCTGGGTCCTGTGGACGTAGGAGACTAAACTGGTCAGAAAACCTTCACATTCCAGATTGGATAAGCAAAGGCTAATTTAGCAGAGCAGGAAATACATTAAGCCTGTTACCTTGCTGGAGCACAAAAGAAGTACAAGCCCATTGTGAGAGTGGCAGTACAGTGGCTAGAATGGAGAAAGCCTCATCCAATGGGATACTTTTCACCTTACTTTAATCCTACTTGACCTAGAAACCATGCTTTTGATGGTCACTTTGTGTAAAGGACTTTCAGCTCCCTCTAAAGGAGGAAAGGGTTCAAAAACTTTTTTAAAAAACATGTTGCTTTTTCTTTGTCAGGGGCAAAAGAAGAAAATTAATTTTCCTCAGTATGGAGCAGGGAGGATGTAGTCTCAGAAAGGCTGGAGAGTCTGTAGAAAGAACCCAGACGGTTGCTGTGGTATCAGGGCCTGACACTGGAAGAATATGGCGGGTTGCCCTTTTCCAATTCCTTATGTGCTGTAGTACTGTAACAATGGGAGATCACCTGAGGACACAGATGTTCTGAGTACCTCCAGTGCCTACTGATTTCATTTGTGCTCTTCTTCTCCAGTTATCTGTCCCCCCTGTAACTTACTCTTGATTCCCATTCCAACCAAAGTGTTTTTTTATAACATCCCCAGCTTCACAGGTAGCTTATTTACGGCATAGGATTTCCTAGGAGCTGCCTTCCTCTGAGGGGCTGCAGTTTAGAAGGGGCCTTATCTTGCGCTAAGAGGTACTCCCTGGCATAGGCAGAACAAATGAAGTGTTTCTTGTTCCTCTGCTTATTGTCACTGAGTGAAAGGGGAGCAGTGTGTGCCAATCATCTTCTCCCTTATACTCCTCCCCCTGCATTGTGGCCCAAGCTGATTAGCAGGGGTGCTGCTGAGCAACTTCAGCAGGGAAAGAGATGGAAGAGCTGCTGGAAAGTGCACTCCTGAATCAGATACTAGCTGCAGACAAAACAGTGACTGGCAAAGTGGCACCTCATGCAGCTTCCCTTAAGCAACAGATTTGGCTGGGGGTCTTTTAGACAGATAGTAGCTGTTGAGTAGGAGCACTTCAAAATTTAAACAGTGATTACTGCAGTACAGTGATTACTGGCTCAGTGTGAGAGTTTAATCCATGCCTGTGCTCCCAGTAATAGCAACAAATTGACAAAGAAGAGTACTGTGGAATTGAGGCATTCTGGTGCAAGATACAATACAGTAGGATTTAGATTTTAAATGTGTTTTTTGTTTTCAGATATTATTGTTATTGGTACCAATGTAAACTGCAGGTTTAGATCAGAATGAATTATCTTGCATATGGAAATTTGGACTTCTGGGCCAGGTAGTTCTTGGCTATTTATGGTTGGATGGGTATAGGGCCCTCATTTCAGTCCAGCAAATCTTACACAATGTGTCTAACCTCTGCCCCAAAGATTATTATAGATAGTTGATGTGTGACAATCTAAAATAAAGTGAAACTTGAGCTGCGTCGTTGCATTATATACTGTGTCTTGTTCATAGGCCTGTTTTTAGTAGCTAGATTACTTAGTAAACCAATGGAAAAATTGTTCAGTTGTACTTAGTATTGAACCATAGGGCCTGAGAGGGCTATAAGAAATCACTAGCCTATTGGGCACATTTTTATTGGAACGATAAAGGAGAATTAAGGAGCTATTTCACCATTATAAAATGAATTTTTAAAAAAGGGACACAGTTTTGAATAGACCATGGTGAGCAGAATCTCACTCATCTCCATTACTCCTTAATCTAACAGAGAAAATCATGTTGGTATCTTGGTTGTACTAGCAGCCATATCTATTGCGTCTAGTCAGTGAGTCAGAACAGTGAAAGTTAGGCCCCAAGGTTCCAAAGTGTTTAATGTACGGTAACAAGAGAAATGTAGTCGTTTTTCCTGAAGCAAAATCATTTTGGTGTGTTAAACATGCACTCCCACTCATCACCACTGAATGCCTTCTAGGCATTAGGAGACAAAGCACCTGTAGAAGAGGTGGAAATGGCATCAAACTAGGTGATTTTTGCACAGAGTCCTGAAATTAACTGTCCCTAATCTGGCTTTTTAAAACCTTACTTGCTAATGGGGTGATGAATCTGGAGTTACATGCTCATGACTCATTGCTAAGCTGTTTGGTATGATAGTACCAAAATTATCATCTTTGACAAGTCTAGAAAGCCTTACTTCCACAAACTCCCTTTTGACTTGAGAATATGATTCTATTCACAACAGAAGTGATTCCATAAGTCTCACAAAAAATTGGATCATTGTGATTTTGCTCATAACATTAAGTCTCCCAGATATTTACTGTGTTTTTTACTGATAATTTACTTCGGAAGAGATAAAAATAAGACACAGTTAGACACGTGTATTTGATGTAAAGTTCAAATGTAAGCGCCATCAGAGTCTGGAGGTTCCCCCTTTCCCAGCCACCATATTGGCCTGATCTTGCACCCATTGAAGGTGAGAGCAACACTTCCACTATCTTCAATAGTTGTACAACTGGAGTTTGTAATTGTTCCAATGTTACTGTTTCTTCATTTGTGACCTGCTCATCTACTTACAGTCTTAGTTCATTTAACGCTGGCCTAAAGAAATGTTTTCACTTTTTCTATGTAAAATAATGACTAGTCCTGCGTGCACTTATTACTAAGCATGGAAACTATTTTTTACAAGCAGTTTCACTTAAATCAATAGGAATAATCACACAAATAAGCCATGCACAGTATTGTGTTTGCAGGACAGTGTCCATATTTTATGTATTCTATCTAGGGAAGCTTTTTCAGTGCTATATGTAGATTAGAGGAACAATTTCAATCAACAATAGGAGGAGTCATCTCTTTTGATGCATAATTAATTGTATAAATTATTGTGTTGATTATGTATTACAAAAAAAGGGTTAGAGAATAAGACAGATAATATCTTTTTGCCTCTATATAAAACCACGGTACCCCCACATCTTGAATACTGCGTACAGATGTGGTCGCCTCATCTAAAAAAAAGATACATTAGCATTGGAAAAGGTTTGGAGAAAGGCAACAAAAATGGTTAGGGGTTTGGAACAGGTCCCATATGAAGAGAGATTAAGAAGACTTGGACTTTTCAGCTTAGAAAAGAGGAGACTAAGGGGGAATATGATAGAGGTCTATACAATCATGACTGGTGTGGAAAAAGTGAATAAGGAAAAGTTATTTACTTCTTCCCATAATAAAAGAACTAGGGGTCACCAAATGAAATTAATAGGTAGCAGGTTGAAAACAAATAAAAGGAAGGTTTTCTTCATGCAGCACACAGTCAACCTATGGAACTCCTCACCAGAGCATGTTGTGAAGACTAGGGCTTTAACAGAGTTAAAGAGCTAGATAGATTCATGGAGGTTAGGGCCATCAATGGCAATTAGCCAGGATGGGCAGGAATGGTGTCCTTAGCCTCTGTTTGTCTGGAAATGGATAACAGGAGAGTGATCATGTGGTGATTACCTGCTGTGTTCACTCCCTCTGGCATTGGCCACTGTCGGCAGACAGAATACTGGGCTGGAGGGACCTTTGGTCTGATCCAGTATGGTCCATGTTCTTATGTGTACATTTTCAGTGTCATACAGTAGCAAATAAAACCAGAGGTTTTTTTATACAATACCTTTTAAAAGAGAAATTTGAATGTTGACCAGAAAAAAAGTATTTGTAAGATGTCAACAAAAAATTCACAAAGGTTTGGATGGCTGTAACCTTTATTTTAAATACATATTTTCAGTAGGATTACAGGAGTCAGTAAGGGAGAGAAAGCAGAGCACAATAATTGATGACAATGCTACCAGCATTGCCTTACCTGAAAATTGTGGTCCACAGTAAAAAAATAACAGAGTATCACACTGAATGTGTTGGCCTGGCACCCCCTTGACAGGTATGATGTAGGAATATAACCAGTGCTGAAAGTACCTGCTTCCAGCTAATAGCAAATCACCATAGCAACTATAGTCCTAGGAATTTTGTCGTAACACTAGCTGTTCAAATTGACTTGCAAGGTATTTTTAAAAGAAATATATCTTATAAACATGAGTTGTTTGTCAGAGCAGGTTGTGTTAGATCTTAATTTATATTTTCCCGTTAGGATATTTAGAGAAACTGGTCACCAAAGTGAGAAATGTGATTTCATACTTCTGCTCTGTATTCTATACATCAGGTATATATTTCATTAGTTGATAGCAGTCTACACTTTGGGTTGACATGACTATCAGCTTTAGCATCTGCTGTGCACTTGCTGTGCCTATGACTATTAGATGCAATGGAATAATTTAGTTTTATTGTTTCTATTGGAGTATGTGTCTTGTGTTGAATGAAAATGGATCTTAATCAACATTCCTGATCCACAGTTTATCCCACCTTCTCATGATAATATAACTAATATATAGCTAAAATGGAATGAAATGATTGCACTACAGTTTAAAACACTGTAAAACTGGTGAAGAGGTTCACTGATATCAGAAGAACATTTTGCTAATATTTCTATAAAAGTATTGGAAATGTTATATTGGAAGTGTGGGAGAAGAGGTCATTTTTTATACCAATGGCTTCATTAACACTCTAATGAAAGGCTGTTTTGGAACTATGAGCAAATGCATTAGCAGTGTGTAATGTTGAAATTAATGTTAGTGTGCAATCACCCAATCACAGAAATGTAGGACTGAAAACAATATTGAGTCATCAGATCCAGTTCCTGGCACTCAGGCAGGACAACGTAAACCTAGACTATCTTGGACAGGTGTTTGGAGCCTTTGAGAAATGATAGGATAATAGGTTTCACAAGCTCCCTTGGAAATCTATTCCAATGTTTAACTACCCTCTTGGTTAAAAAGATTTTCCTAATATCTTACCTAAATCTCTCTTGCAACAAATTATTCCCTTTATTTTTATCCTGACTTCAGTGTACATGGAGAACGCAGTCCTCTTATAACAGTCCTTAACATATTTAAAGACTCAGGTCTCCCCTCTTGTCCTCTTTTCTCAAGACTGAATATATCCACTTTTTAAATCTTTCAGGTCATGATTTCTAAAACTTTCATCATTTTTGTTGCTCTACACTGGACTCTCTCTATTTTGATGGCATCTTTCCTAACCCATAGTGCCCCAAACTAGACAAAATACTGAGGTCTCACAAGTGTCGAGTAGAATGAGACAATTTCCTCCTGTGTCTTACATACAGCACTCCTGTTGATACATTCCAGAATATGAACATTTCTCACAACTGCTTCACACTGATAGCTACTGTTGAACTGGTCATCCATTATAACCACTAGATACTTAACCAGGAGTGCTATTACCTCACCAATTAGTCCCCATTTGGTAGATATACATTTGATTTTTCCTTCCTTGATTTTTCCTACTCTTGTCTCTACTGAATTTTTATCTCCATTGAAATTATTTCAAACCAATTCTCCAATTTGACAAGATCATATTGAATTCTAGTCCTGACCTCCAAATTGTTTAGAACCAGTTTGGAATCATCTGCAAATTTTATAATCATATTCTCTATGGGTATGTCTACACTACAAAGTTAATTTGAACTAACAGCCGTTAGTTCGAGTTAACTTTCATAGGCGCTACAAATGCAAACCGCTAGTTGGAACTTAATTCGAACTAGCAGAGCGCTTAATTCGAACTAGGTAAACCTCATTCTACGAGGACTAACGCCTACTTCGAATTAAGTAGTTCAAATTAAGGGCTGTGTAGCCACTTAATTTGAACTAGTTGGAGGCTAGCTCTTCCCAGCTTGCCCTGGTGGCCACTCTGGGCCAAGCCAGGGAAACTCTTCTGCCCCCCCTCCCGGCCCTGGAGCCCTTAAAGGGGCACGGTCTGGCTACAGTGCCCGTGCCAGGTGCAAGCCTGCCAGCACCCAGCCAGCAGACCCTGCACCTGGCACAGCATGAGCCAGCCACCCGCTGCCACCCAGCCCTCCGCCTCTTCCTAGGACCAGGCTGGCGGCTCCCAGGTGCCCGCCTGGTCTAGTGTGGAGATAGTGGACTTCATCGAGGTTTGGGGGGAGACCTCCAACATCCACGACCTCCGCACTAGGCACAGGAATGAGGCTGTCTAGGGCAGGATAGCTGCCAGCCTGGCCACCAAAGGCCACATGCGAACCCAGGAGCAGGTTTGCATGAAAATCAAGTTGGTCCAGTGAGACCCCCGACCCTGAGCCCTGAGTTTAGAACATAAGAACATAAGAACGGCCATACTGAGTCAGACCAAAGGTCCATCTCGCCCAGTAGCCTGTCTGCCGACAGCGGCCAACACCAGGTACCCCGGAGGGGATGGACCGAAGACAATGACCAAGCCATTTGTCTCGTGCCATCCATCTCCAGCCTTCCACAAACAGAGGCCAGGGACACCATTCCTACCTTCCTATTAGTCCATGGCTAATAGCACTCCATGGACCCAACCTCCATGACTTTATCTAATGTCTCTTTAAACTCTGTTATAGTTCTAGCCTTCACAGCCTCCTGTGGCAAGGAGTTCCACAGGTTGACTATTTGCTTTGTGAAGAAGAACTTTCTTTTATTAGTTTGAAGCCTGCTATCCATTCATTTCATTTGGTGTCCTCTAGTCCTTCTATTACGGGAACTAATGAAGAACTTTTCTTTGTGCACCCTCTCCACACCACTTATGATTTTATAGACCTCTATCATATCCCCTCTCAGTTTCCTCTTTTCTAAGCTGAAAAGTCCCAGTCTCTTTAGTCTCTCTTCATATGGGACCTGTTCCAAACCCCTAATCATTGCAGTTGCCCTTTTCTGAACCCTTTCCAAGGCCAAAATATCTTTTTTGAGGTGAGGAGACCACATCTCTACACAATACTGAAGATATGGCGTACCATAGTTTTATACTTCCCCTCCTCCTTCTTCCCCTGGCTTCCCCCTTCCAGCTCCCTCCTCCCAGGTTTCCACCTCCCCTCTCCCACCCTCCCTCTTCCCCTCTCCCACCTCCTTTTCCCAGTCTCCCCAGAGGTTAATCTCCCCACCCCCAGTTTTGTTAAATAAAGAGAGTTTCTATTTCTGAACACATGTCCTTTGTTTTTTACATCAGGAAGGGGGGCTAGGGAGGGGTAAGTGGAAGGAGGTGAGGGAGGAATGGGGCATGAGCCCCTGATAGGGAGGACTGGGGTGGTTCTGCAGGCTCCTCAGGGTGGAAGCTCTCTTGCAGGGCCTCCTGGATCCTGACAGCCCCCCGATTGACACCCCCGGATGGCAGCCTGTGGCAAAGTGCAGCAGGGCTGATGGCCGAGTGCTGTGATGTGCCGAGTGTGGGCACTCAGGGCACTCCAAGACAGGACTGCTTTGCTGTCCCTCATTGAGGTAGACAAGCAAGTGGGGAACCCTGAGAACTCTCTGTCCGGGGTGGGGGCTCGGGTCCCTTTAAACACAGCCCTCGGCTAGCCTGAGGCAGCAGCTCCACACTCTAAGTCCTGGTTTCGGCCAGCCTTCAGTTCGGTTCAGGGTCCACTCAATGTGGACATGCTAGTTTGAATTAGCAAAACGCTCATTCGAATTAGTTTTTAGGTCTAGATGCACTAGTTCGAATTAGCTTAGTTCGAATTAACTAATTTGAATTAAGTTAGTTCTAATTAGTGCTGTAGTGTAGACATACCCTATTTGATTATGCCGTCACAGTTTAAAAGGAACTATTGATCAATACTCTTTTGTAAAGTATTGCAACAAGTAAAATAACTTAATCTAGATTGCATTTTTCTAATTTTGTCGTGAGACTATCATGCGGCAGTACATCAGAAACATATTACAATTAAGATACCTCACCTACTGTTCACTGTTATCCACTGGCTAGTAACCCTGCCCAAGAAGAAACTTATGTTTGTTTGTCATGACTTATTCTTGACAAATCCATGCTGGCTATTCTTTTTAACTCTATTGCCTTTTAGATGCTTACAAACTAGTTGTTCAAAAATGTGTTCTCTTATCTCCCACATATTTGAAGTAAGACTCGCTGATGTATAATTTGCAGGGTTCTCTTTTTTCCCCCCTTTTCTAAGATAGGTATATTTGCCTTTCTCCTGTCTTTTAGGACCTCACCTGGACTCCATGAGTTTCAAAGATAATTGCTAAACTGTTGAAAGCTTCTGACAGTTAGTTTCTTACATACCCGGATATGAATGTCATTAGGCCCCTCTGGTCTGAGTAGATCTAAATATTCTTTAACCTGTTCTTTTCCTAATTTGACTTGTTCTTTCCTATTGCTGTTAATTGTGTTAAGTATCTGGTCACTATAATTCTTTTAAGTGACGACTAAAGCAAAATGGTCATTAAACATCTCAGGGTTCTTCACATCATCAGTTATTAGCTCTCCTGCTAATAACTTACCATATATTGTAAATCACAACTAGTATAAGTATCTCTTGTTTTCATAAAACCTTAAGGTGCTCTAAGTCTTTGTCTACACTTGTGTGTGGTGCAACTCAGGGCTGGAGAGTGAGAAGGGAGTAACTATGCTTCCAGCCCCATTAGCCCCAGACCAGTTCCACTTCCAATACCATTCAGCCCCCAGTCCTGCCCTGCGTCCAGGCCCTTCTTTGCCCTCTCACATTTTCCCTGTACTCAGCCACTGTTGTGCTCCACATCCTGCCTCTTCCCCTATTGAACTCTGTCCTCATTCCCTCTCTGACCCCAGATTAGCTCTGCATTTTCTAGTCCCAGCTTCTCCTCCACCCAGTTCCACTCGCAGTTTCTCCTTCAGCCCAGGCTCAGCTTCTGAGTAAACCTTAGCCACATAGTAATGGAGCAAGGGTGCAGACAGATTCTGTTACTGAGATTAGTGGGAGGGGCATGGCAGAAAAAAAACCCCAAGTACTATTGCCATTGGTAACAAATCACATTTCTAATTTTCACCACACGAAAGATTTTTCAACGTGTTAAAATTATTGTATTGTTACAGTTGCTTGATATGTTGTTTTCAGCTTTCTTTTTTTAAAGGAACACTTTAAAGCAAATTATTTAACCACAGCATATTTCATATCATTGCATTTGTCAATCAAAACTTGATTGGTATGCATAAAGTAATTATACCTCTCATCACAATGGATATTGTGCAGCTCCTTTATGATTTTTTTTTCCACAAAACCCTGCAACTTAAAGGAGTTTTCAAATGTACATATTACTTAAATGGCATGGCTTTTTGTTCAGATGCAGTTTTGAAATGAATGCAAACAAAGAATGCACACAATGTCCTTGCAATAGTGAACGTGCAGTACTAGCTGTCTAGGAAAGGGCATTTTAATATACAAATCTTCATGCAATGTATAACTCCTTCAGTTTGTTCTCTGCCGCTGCATGTACCAGTTGTGCAGGTCAGGGTAGGAAAAGACCACAGTACTTATAATTCTCCACTATTTTTCTTTCACCGTCCTAAAATCGTGCAAGCATTGTTACTTTTCAGATAAGCACAATTGAAATTCGTACTGCATATTGGGCTAAACTGATAGCTGACTATTAGCCATGTTCTAGTAGTTTCCATTTGTTCTACTGACATCATAGTTGAAAAGCAAGCTCCATGCTTCTTTTAGAACACTTTGTTTCAATAAAGAGGCTCTGCTGACAAATGAGTATGAAAGTCAGGGCTAACTCTGATAATCTGTTCTGTTTTGAAGCGTTGCTCCCTTTCTACAGTAGAGGGGAGAACAAATTGAGCTGTTAATTGCAATAGTAAGATTGGTGTATGATGTACATAGCGTATGAGATCTCCTAATTTCTCAGGGTATGTCTACACTACAGCGCTAATTCGAACTAACTTAGTTCGAATTAGTTAATTCGAACTAAGCTAATTCGAACTAATGCATCTAGACCCAAAAACTAATTCGAATTAGCGTTTTGCTAATTCGAACTAGCGCGTCCACACTGATTGGACGCTGGGTCACATTTAAGGGCAGCTGAAACCGGTTCCAGCAGGGCATCAGGTCAGTAGTTGCTTTGTGTGGCTGCTGTCTGAGGCTATCTGAGGCTCGTGCTTAAAGGGACCCCCCTGGACAGCCAGTTCTCAGCTTTTCTGCTTGCTTGCCTACCTCACCGAGGGACAGCAAAGCGTTTTTCTCTCCGCCTGCCTGTGTCGGTGGTTGCCATTGGGGATGCCGCCCCAGTTGGCACCATGGAGCCAGAGCTCGCCCTGGGCATGCTGCTTCAGTTTTTGGACTTGCTGCTGCAAGCCTGCCAGCAATGGCTGGAGGCTGCCTGGCACCATCTGGTGCACATCAGCCCCCTGCCTCTCCCCCTGGCCTCCCTGGTGATTGTGGAGGAGCCGCAGCAGCGGCCGGATGCCAGCGTGCCCCGCCACATCTGGCGTCTGGACACCAGCAGCGACTGGTGGGACCGCATCATCCTGGAGCGCTGGGGAGACCAACAGTGGACCCAGAACTTCAGGATGAAGAAGGACACCTTCCTGGAGCTCTGCGAGTAGCTCGCCCCTGCTCTGCGGTGATGGGACACTCGCATGAGGCCAGCCATCCCCCTCCAGAAACGTGTGGCCATCGCCCTGTGGAAGCTCTCCACGCTGGACAGCTACCGATCCATCGGGAACCAGTTCGGCATGTGGAAATCCACCGTCGGAGCAGTGCTCATGCAGGTACAGCACCCACCGGCCACTGGGCCAGGGGGGAAGGGGGCTGCAAAGAAGGGATGGGCTGCCCCAGGGAAAACAGCGGGGGGAGGAGGCGAAAGTGCCCCACACAGGAGGGTTCGGTCTGTCTCGGCCGTACTACATGCCGCCCGCGGCGGCCAGGATCGCAGCGGGGGTCGCTTCCGGGAGTGGGGCACGGGGCAGTGCCAGGGAATGAACACTCTCAGCCACCTGGGTGCCCCAGTGATTCGTGGTTTGCTGTATCTCTCTGCAGGTGGTCAAGGCCATCAACCGGGTGCTGTTCCGCAGGGTGGTCCACCTCGCCAACCCGGACGCAGTCATCCAGGGGTTCGGTGCCCTGGGCTTCCCCAACTGCGGGGGGGCCATCGACGGGACGCACATCCCCATCCGTGCCCCGGAACACCAGGCCTCCCAGTACATCAACAGGAAGGGGTACTTCTCCGTCCTCCTGCAGGCCGTGTCTGACCACCGGGGCCAGTTCACGGACATTAATGTGGGCTGGTCCGGCAAGGCACACGAGGCCAGGGTGTTCTGCAACTCCTCCGTGTGCCAGAGGCTGCAGGCCGGGACCTTCTTCCCCAACTGCCACATCAGGGTCGGGGACATGGACATGCCCGTCTGCCTGGTGGGGGATGCGGCCTACCCCCTACAGCCCTGACTAATGAAGCCATACACGGGGCACATCAACCCTTCCTGGCAGGCCTTCAATGCCAGGCTCACCAGGGCCCGCATTGTGGTCGAGGGGGCCTTCGGTCGCCTGAAAGCTCGATTTCGATGCTTCCTCACCCGCCTCGACCTCGCCGAGCACAATATCCCTCCCATGGTGGCAGCATGTTGTGTGCTGCACAATTTATGTGAAAGGAAGGGGGAGGCTTTCCTGCCAGCCTGGATGGCTGAGGCTGAGCGTATGGCTGGCCACTATGCTCAGCCCCGCACCGCCGCCATCTGGGAGGCCCAGAGGGGGGCCGTCCAGATCCGGGAAGCCCTGCGGGAGAGCTTCCAGGTGGAGGAGGAGGACTGAACTCTTCCTGCATGCCCCACTGGGGCCTTCTTCCACCCTCCCCTCCTTCCCCTTTCCCCTCCCTAACCCCCCTTCCTAATGTAAAATAAAAACATCTGTTTTGCCAAAAAAACCTCTCTTTATTGTACATAACTGGGGTGGGGGGAGGGAGGAATAAAGGTGGGAGAGGGGAAGGGGAAATCTGGGAGGCGGGAGCTGGAAGGGGGAGGAAGGGGAAGAAGGGAAGGGAAAGCTCAGGGTTGGCGGTCCTACTGGCTCTCCTGTCTGACAGCACTGCAGGTGCGGGGGCGTCGGGGGGGGGGAGTGGGTGTGGAGGGTGGGGCAGGAGGGACAGGGGGTGCAGAGGAAGCAGGAGGGGGAGCAGGGGTGGGAGGAGGAGCGAGAGCTGGGGCGGCCGCAGGGGCTGGAGCAGGAGGAGGCAGGAACCTGTCCACCAAGGTCTGGAGGTGACCTCTGAGGGCACGGCCCTGCTCCTCCAGCGCCTCCAAGCTCCACTGCCGCAGCTGCAGGTCCTCCCGAACCCAGTGGTCCTGGGTGTGGAGCTGGTGCTCCAGTAGCCGCAGGTGCTGCCGGTGGTAGTCCTCCAGGTTCCTGGTGCACCTGCTGGCCCGGGTGCGGGTGGTTGTTGCAGGCAAGGTGGTGCGCCCTGCAGTCCCAGGTGCTGCGGCTGTGGTGAAACAAGAACAGTGGTCAGTTCTCCCTGGGGACACAGTGGATGAAACCCAGCCCCCCTCTGCAAGGCAAGGTTGGCGTGTGGGGAACGGACCAGGGCCCCTGCATGACACCCAGGTGCTGCTCCATGGTGGGCAAGACCCAGGCGCACGGTCCTTGGGCTCCCTCTCCCCCCACCCCCCCGCATACACATAAGGGGAGCATGATGGCACTCACATGTGGAGCCCTCCCCGGCCTCGGACGACACTGCCGATGTGCTCTGTTGGATGCCTCGGCGGTCCTGGGTCCTGGGCAGGCTCCTTGCAGGCTCCTGGCTCTCGGCATCCTCTTCCTCCTCCTCCGTGTCAGGGACGGGGCCCTCTGCCCCGGGATCGATCACCACCCGGGGGGCATGGACTGCGTGAGCCCCCAGGATGCAGTCCAGGGCCTCATAATGAGGGCATGCCTCCGGGTCAGCCCCTGGCTGGGAGGCCCTGGAGTAGGCCTGCCGCAGGTCCTTGATTTTGCAGCGGACCTGCTCGTGGGTCCACATGTGGCCTCTGGTGGCCAGGCTGGCAGCCACGTGGCTGTAGACGGCCGCGTTCCTGTGGCTAGTGCGGAGATTGTGGATGTTGGAGGCCTCCCCCCCAAACCTCGATGAGGTCCACGATCTCCGCACTAGACCAGGCGGGTGCCCGCCTTTTGTGGCCCTGGGCAGGCTCCTGGGAGCCGCCAACCTGGTCCTGGGAAGAGGCGGAGGGCTGGGTGGCAGCGGGTGGCTGGCTCATGCTGTGCCAGGTGCAGGGTCTGCTGGCTGGGTGCTGGCAGGCTTGCAGCTGGCACAAGCACCGTAGCCAGACTGTGCCCCTTTAAGGGCTCCGGGGCCAGGAGAGGGGCAAAAGAGTTTCCCTGGTTTGGCCCAGAGTGGCCACCAGGGTAAGCTGGGAAGGGCTAGCCTCCAACTAGTTTGAATTATTGGCTACACAGCCCTTAATTCGAACTACTTAATTCAAACTAGGTGTTAGTCCTCGTAGAATGAGGTTTACCTAGTTCGAATTAAGTGCTCTGCTAGTTCGAATTAAGTGTGAACTAGCGGTTTGCATGTATAGATGCTATGAAAGTTAATTCGAACTAACGGCTGTTAGTTCGAATTAACTTTGTAGTGTAGACATACCCTCTGAGTAGCTATGCTCACTAAATGATGGGGTGATTGTCTCAGTTATTCAGATACTAGTTCTGATAATAACTATTGTATTAAAGTGTTTTATTTGTAAGTGCCAAAATCTTGAGTTTCATTCACATGGAGAGTTTAGGGGGAAAAGAAAAAGTGACATACTTCAGGACAGAAATTAAGTTGCAAAGATCACAACATGACAAGCACTAAGAATAGCTTATAAATATATTGGAGGAAAAAGGGGAGATTCTTTTACATTTAACATTTAGATGTTTTGCAATACTGGCATGAACATTGTTAGCGTGAAGCATAGGGAAATTGTATTGGTCATATAATAAAAGTCTGATTGGGTGTCATCTCTGCAGTAGAAAGGAATCTTTGTAACACTTATTTCACTGTGTAAATCCAGGCCACTCTGATCAGCAGGATACAAATACCTAGACCAGGGGTCTGTATCCCATGGCTCTCAAGCCAAATATGGCACAATATTGGAACCATACTTTTGTCATTCCCAAAATGAATGCAACTTTTTAAATTAAAATGAAAAATTAATTCAAAATTTTAGAACTGCATAATTACTCATGTTGTTTGAATGCATGCATGAAGATGAATTTGACCAGTTATGATGTAAACCTCAAAGAAATATGCAAAAAGATGCAGCAGCAGAAGTCCATTAAATAAGATTTGTGAGTACAATGTTTCATTTATGCTATTATTAATCATCCTGCCAATTATCAATATTATTAAGTTATATATTTTCAGTCATGCAAATGGGCATTCTTATATGGCTTTTTGTTGGCCACGTGTTCTGAATTGTAATGTAGTTTTGCTTTTTGGTTTGAAAAGGCTGCCGACCCCTGACCTAGATAGACAAATTACATACACATGACAACAATATTCTTGTTAAGGGCTCAGTTCATAAGGGGGACTTAGTTACCTATGTTCAATATTTAGGTGTCAATGACATTCACAAAACCCAGCTCAGATGTGTCCTAACTCTGTAGCTAAGTTTCTGCTGGTGGATACATGCAAAACCACCTACGTCCTAACAACAGTGACCTGCTTAGCACAAGCACCCACCAAAGCACTGGTAGGATTCACAAAATAGTTGTTTCCTTACGTAGCTTGTCAGTGGGGCCCAGTGAAGTGAGCATGTTCTGATTGTGCCCCCCCTCCAAAAGACAGTGGAGGAGGAGGTATGCTTAACCTAAACAGTGTGATTTAAACTATCAGTTTGTAAGTGGAGCATAATAGGGTTATAAGGAATAGCCAGCACTGATTTGTCAAGACCAGATCATGACAAGCCAATCTTAAAAATGCACAATCAAACAAATATCTGTGATCAAGGACATTCACACAATCTAGTCACAAGTTTTTAATTTAGAAAACTAGATTGTTCAGAGCCTTGTTGTGAAATGTATGAAATGTGCTACCCCTATTCTGCACAAGGCCCTGTCCATGCCAGGAATACTGAGCCAGCCCCTCCCTACCTTACTCAAGGGCCTGGCAATTCTGTCACTCCCTCTGAGCATAGCTGTTCTGAGTACAAACCCATCTAGACCCCATGAGTATGTACTGAAAAGCAGCTAGCAGGTGCTGCTGCACACTGCTGCCTATGCTACTGAGGCTACACTAGTGATTTTAGCACAATAGCTTGATGAGAGCTAGCACAAATTTAGTCCCCTTACTAAAAGGGCCTCTGACTTTTTCTGGGAGGATCCTTTGTGCTGCAATCTAGCTCAAGAGACTATAACTCCCATGAGCCCTTGAGGAAAAATGAGGAAGTGGGGCTTGTCCATGCATGTTGGGAGAGGAGCTCTCCATTTTGGGACAGAAGAGCCAGGCTGCTGTGGAGGAGCCTTTGTCCAGTCCAGGAGCTGTTGTGTTGCAGCTAGAGCCTGGGACTGAGCGCCTGTGGGGCTTGGATCTACCAGGCTGCTTCAGAGGCTGCTGATTGCCTCTACAGGGGAGAGACTCTGGCTGTGCCTGTGGCTGAGAAGGGCTACATAAACCCTGCACACAGGTGAAACCTGTAAGTAACTCACTGGGCTCTTTGGGAAAGTGCTGCCTGGTACAGACCTCAGAGATATAGACTAATTCTGGGTCCAAAGAGAGGCAGAATGACCAGCCCAGTGAACCAGTGCTGCTGGCATTTGGTGGAGCCTGTTCCAGTGGCAGAGGGATTTTGCAGTTGGCTGCTCAGCTTGGACTAACACACACAGCACCTGCACAGTGCTGTCTTCACTCCAGCTACAGACCTTCAAGAGCGCCCACCCAAGCAAGTGCCTAGGACTCTGACCCCGGAGGAGTGCACACTCTGGGGTGGGATAAATGGTGGCAGTGCAAATGCCAGATAGATAAGTTCCTATTATTTCTGTGTACTTTAATTGATTTTCTTCACTGTTACCCTGTTTCTTTAAGTTAAGTAAAGGTGTGTTCATTCTGTGTAATCAATTGGATGTATATTATTTATAATTGTTGTACTGGGGTTAGAGCCAGATTACTGCTGGAATAATTTTATTCCTGGAGGCTCCCAAGGCACACCATTAAGTGTGTACAAGGCCAGCCGGGTAGAGGCACCACCATTGTATATTCTTAGGGAGCATGGGACTGCAGCAAGGGGGTGGGCAGGGATGTTAAAAACATCAGGTGCCCGGGCACATGTCAGTGTGACTTGCTCCCAAGTAACCCAGGGAGGTAAAAGGGGGCTACACAAGTATATCTGTTTGAGCTGGGAATCACACATCCAGCTCCAAGGGTAGACTTAGGGTATGTCTAGACTACAGAGGTATCCTGGAAAAGCTCTGCCATGTCCAAGGAACGTGTCTGATTTTCCGAAAAAAAAGTTGTTAAAGTGGATGCGTTTTGTCAGCATTCCTGTAAACCTCATTTCACGAGGAAGAGGGGATGTTCCAAAAGAGATTTTTTTCTGACATTTGGCCCCCTGTAGACGGGCCAAATTTCAGAAAAGCCTTTCAGAAGAAAAGCGGAGAAAGATATTCAAATTGCTTTTTCCGACTTTTCTGTGTAGTGTAAACATAGCCTTAGCCTTATAACATGCATTTGAGGGAAAATTGTGTACAGTCAGTTCTGCTGTCGTGTTTTCCCTGTACAATCATCTTCCCCAGTTCTGCAGAGTGAGGCCAACAGCAAGACCCTTCTTCCTGTGTGGAATTGTATTGATTTAACAGAAATTCTGAATAAATACGATGGTCCATCTGCAGGCAGAACTCTGTTGTGTAAGGGCCATAGATTCCTATTCTGGAAGCAATGGCCTATATGCTGAACTTTTATAAGCTAGTAGTCACAGTGAACTCAGCTTTCAAGTATAACATACAAATGAAGTTAAGAATGCATATAAGAGTTTGCAAGGTTAGAACTTTGTTCAGTTATCTCTTTGTGGAAGAATGACAGCAAACAGCAATAGTAACAAAAGAACCATTTTATGAAACAGTAAAATGTGATTATAAAAGCCACAAATATTGTTAAAGAAACTCAGAGCTGCTGGAGTCCCTGAAACTAATAATCTTTTTAATTGACTAGATGTCAAACGGATGGTGTCCTTTCAGTATATGCAATGTATCAAGTATATATTATATACATTTATCGGCTTGGCGGGCAATATAAAATATATTTGAGAGAGGTTGATACATTTCTTGAAGCTGAAGCTTGGGAGCAATATGTATAATTAAAGGAACCAATTTTATCAAAAGGCATTTTTGGTTGGTTTACTACTACTGTACTGATGGCATTCAGAAATTGTGGGAAATGGTTAATTACCCTTGATTACGGCTTTTGGCCTCGGCTGAGCCATTGGGAAGAGTGTTCTTGGAGAAGACCAGACACAAGGATTTTTTCTCACATTGCACAGATAGTTCTCCTGGATTCAGGGAGATGCACCACAAGGAGTCCCCTTCTTTCCTTCCTTATGTCCCCAGCTCCTGCTCTTTCAACTCCTTGTTATCCCAAGCCTTTCTTCCTAAGTTCTTTCTCAGTGCAAGAGTAATATATTTTTGTTGCCCTTTAGCCACAGGGTTAAAGCAAACTTAAAGCAAAAGTAGCTCTTTGCTAAATTGATTAATTTTTTTCTGGGCTTTTCATTGTATTTTCTAATGGAGAAAATAAATTAAAGTGCAGCATTATATAAGCTTGTACACCCAACAGTCTGTCAACCCCAAAATTAAGGTTGAATACATAGACTTTTTCAAATGCATTATGATAACCTGTGATCACACAATTAAAGACTATCACAATCTAATACATGCAAAATGGCAGAGTGAAAATTGTATGCTCAACTCTGACATTCATATTTTGTGACTTTTCATTGCTTATCTGTTACAACCTTGACACTGCATTAGTTTTGGATTTGATACCTTTCAGATTTGGTCTATTGGACAAGAAGCTGTGTCAAAGCAATTAGATGTTGTTGTTTTTAAGTATCAATGAGTTGTGTGCCTAATCATGAATTAAGTGGTTAATGGAAAAATGGGTCAGAGTTGTATTCTGTATATAGTATGTCTTCCTTCTTCTTTTAATGTTTGAGGGCTGCATAAGCAATCCCCAAAGTGGGTAGGCTTATCCAAATCTCTAGATACTGCAAAAGTAGGCTCTTTCAAAAATATCCAGTACTTTTGTTTGGGCCAGAATTAAACAAAAGGGAAAATCTGTCCCAATCAGGCTATTTCAGTCTCAGTAGAAAATTAAAACCACATCACAGGAAAAGTTACAAATACTGATTTTGGAAAAGGGAGAAATTAACTGAATAGGTACATACGAGACTGGTAAGGTGATCAGGGGAATGGAAAGCCTATCTTACTGGAAGAGACTCAGGGTGCGTCTACACTACACGCTTATTTTGAAATAATCTCTTCTGGAAAAGTTATTTTGAAATAGCACATCTACACTACAGGGAAGCCTCAAAATTAGTCCAAGTCAGGCCTGATCCAAAACTCACTGAAAAGTCCATAGGAAGACTTGAATGCAGTTTGGATCTGGACCTTGGTTAGCAGAAATTAATGAGTTCAACCTATTTAAGCTGGTTTAAAAAATTTCATAACACTTTTGTTGCAGAAAAAAAGAACATTTTAAAGAGTATTTTTATTTAATCATGGGATCTTTTGATTCCTGGCATTTATTATGATTAATTCAGACTTTTTCACCCTACTGCCTACCATCTCCTACTGATCAGACAACGTTTTGTTGTGACAAACAACAGTGCCACATATTAAAAAGCAGCATGGCACAATGGAGCAAGAACAATTATTTATGAATCTTTCACTGAAATAAAAGGGGCATCTGTACAATCTTCATTGTCTTTGGCCTCTGACTCTTTCTAGGAGGTGGCAGTGTAAGGGTCCGTGTGATAGAGTGTAATTCATGGTGTATGTTCATGTATACGTGTTGTAGGTACTTTATTTTATCCCGTGCTATCAATGTATGATCTGTCTCCCTATGTGGGAATGTCTTTACCTGTGAATAACAATGATGGGGAAATAGAGTATATTGTTTAAGTTCTGTAATAATAGGAACATATAATAATTTAAAACTAAAACATTGTTCTGTGATTGAAAATGTGGTTAATATTACTTGATTACTGGTCTCCATTGCAGAACAAGATGACAATGGATATTAGAGTAATTGCAAAATCAAGAGGTTATACATTCAAGGCACATCTACATAACATGGCAAAAGTTGAATTAAGTTATGCATCTTCAGCTACATCAATTTCGTAGCTGAAATCGAAATAGCTTAATTTGGCTTTTGGCACTGTCTACAGAGCAGGAAGTCTAAGAAAGAAGACTCTTCCTTTGACTTCCCTTACTCCTCATGAAATGAGGGTTACAGGGCTCAGAGTAAGAAGTCCTCTAGCTCGCCATTATTTCAAAATAATGGCTTGCTGTGTAGACATAGCCTCAGAGTGCTTGAGAATCACATATGTACAGGTAAACAGGACTTGCATTCTAAACTGCAAACCTGGATATTCTGATCTCTGATTATTAGTTTAATAGGAATATTAGTGAACGAACTCTGTATATTTAGAAATTAAGATCATTATGTGCAATCCCTTTATTCGGAATTGGTGAGGCCACATTTGGAGTATTGTGTCCAGTTCTGGGGCCCCCACTACAGAAAGGATGTGGAACCATTGGAAAGAGTCCAGTGGAGGGCAACCAAAATTATTAGGGGGCTGGAGCACATCACTTATGAGGAGAGGCTGAGGGATTTGGGCTTATTTAGTCTGCAGAAGAGACGAGTGAGGGGGAATTTGATAGCAGCCTTCAACTTCCTGAATGGAGGTTCCAAAGAGGATGGAGAGAGGCTCTTCTCAGTAGTGACAGATGGCAGAACAAGGAGCACTGGTCTCAAGTTACAGTGGGGGAGGTCAAGGTTGGATATAAGGAAAAACTATTTCACTAGGAGGGTGGTGAAGTACTGGAATAGGTTACCTAGGGAGGTGGTGGAATCTCCCTCCCTAGAGATTTTTAAGTCTCAGCTTGACAAAGCCCTGGATGGGATGATTTAGTTGGGATTGGTCATGACTTGGGCAGGGGGCTGGACTTAATGACCTCCTGAGGTCTCTTCCAGCCCTACGATTCTATGATTCTATCTGCAGTCAATGGTCAGGAAGGGATTCTTCTTCCCTCTTCTCCCAATGGGTACCGGGTTTTTGTTTGTTGTTGCTAACTCCTTCCTCTGAAGCACAAGAGATAGCCACAGATAGAAGTGGGACATTGCATGGATTCTTTCTCTCAGGTGGTTGGCCAACTGATTCTTGCTGACATCTGAGGGCCTAACTAATTACCATATGTGGGTTGGGAAGAAATTTCCTCTGGTTAGACGGGCAGTGAGCTTGGGTTTTTTTTCTCCCTTCTACATCATGGAGTGTGGCTCATTAGCAAAATCATTGTTACACAGTTCATTGAATGACTTCCCTGCCACTGGACATTGGTGCTCCTCAGTTTCCTCCCATTCCCTACATGTGGTACATAATAATTTTGTCCATTATGGGCTGCAGTATTTTGGTTTAATTTCAGCTTTTGGGGTTAGTGTGGCCTGTTATATACAAAAGGTCAGACTAGATGATTGGTGCTAATACCTCATGATTCTCTGTATGCTTTGCTGCTATGGAACATGTAGGAAAACAAATTAGTTTGTGCTATTACTTAGGATTTCTTGTGTGAATTCATTAAATAAAATAAAAATGAAATAAAAAGACATATTTTGCTATCAGATTTATTCACTAACTTTGGTGGGAATTTTATGTGCTTATGTGAAGTAGAAGTTGGCCCAGAAGCTGAATGTTTATTAAGTTAGAGCTGTCCAGGAGTAAATCTAAATTTCATACCTATTTGTGTGGAAATTGGTGTGTTGGGAGAAGGACAGCTGGTTGGTTTTCTTTTTATTCTGTTTTGGAAGACAAATTTAGAAGCTTGCCACCTTTCTTCACTGATGTTTACCTTAGTTGTGTTTTCTGAGCTGTGTGTATCAGTCATATCTACTTAATTCAAGTTTGATATGCAATATTTCTGGAAAGTTAGAAACTTTCATATTTTCAATTAAACTCTGTCAAAACCACACACAAGTCTCTGAAAATCACTTACATTATGAAAAAGGCTGAGATACATACTGGGTGAATAATAGCAAACTAGGACTGTTTTGGTTTTGTTTCATGAGAGTTTGAAGATATATATATATATATATATATATATCTCTTCTAATCTCAGAGGCTGTGTCTAGACTGCAGCATTATATCGGGGAAAAAATATGCAAATTGCAAACCGCAATATGTGTATCTTTTTCTGCTTTTTTTTTTTCAGAAGAAGCTTTTCTCAAATTTGACCCATCTGCACGGGGCCAAATTTTGGAAAAACCTCCTCTTTCAGAACATCCCTTATTCCTCATACAATGAGGAATACAGGGATGCCAAAAGAATGCGTCCGTTTTTTCAGAAACTGTTCCGAAAAAGTGGATGCATTCCTTGGATGCGGTATAGCTTTTCCAGGATACTGGCTCTGTGTGTGTGTGCACGTCCCTCCTACTCCCCCAACCCCAGGCTGTGTGTATCCCAGAAAAGGTCTGCATTGTAGACATAGACAGACACAGATATGCATTTTCCATAGACTCCAATGTGAGTTACACAAGAGCTTCTAAGGGCCCAGTTTACCTCATAGCCTCAGCTGTTAATGAACTAATGCAGTTTCTGGGAAACCAAAACAGCTGTTCATTTCACTGGCAATGGTGGGAGCTAGAGGAGCTGGTGCAGAATGGAGCTCTAATTTTACAATTAGAAATTACTCTACCCTGAGATACAGTGTGCTAATTTCAGCCCTCTCGTGTTGAATAAAATACGCAGAGCTTGAGTTTTGGAAATCTCTCTGTCTATAAGGTTTGCAATACCAGTCTTGAGTGTGTGAAGCTTTTTCTCCTGGGACCCATTGAAATTAATGGAACTTGCATGTGTGCAATTGACAGGATGATCAGGCCCTTGTAATTTAAACCTATAGCCTCTTCCAGCCTAAGGGGAATCACTTTTAAAAGCCTTTCTAGCTAAAAGGAAACCTGTGCTATCTATCAGGCATAGAAGAACTTAGCTATTCCAGCACAACTGGGATGCTGTGTATACAGTAATTATATTACATTCATTTTTAATTAGAAGTCTTCTTGCAGCCTTCTGCTCCCTGAAAAATTATACTTTCCCCCTGCCTTTTCTGCCTGCTGCCTCATACACTTTCTCCCCTGACTCCCATTCCTTTTTTCTTACTTTCTCCTGAACGCAATGTGGACCCTATAATATTAGAGGTCTTCCCTTATGCCCTTGTCAGTACAGTCATGAATGGCTGTAGAATGTAGATTTTTAAATACTTAACAGACGGATCATGTTTAAAAGCAAAGTCTAAAACAAGTATAGTAAGTACTATACTTTCAAATACTAGCTTATGCTGTCTCTGGGGAGTAAAAATCAATCCTAAATTTCTTTAGGAAGAACTACAGAAATGTAAATTACTGAGATCTAATTTGCTCCTATTGCTTTAGTTCAGTTCTAACACTTAGAATATATAGCTTCTAGAACTAATTAGTACTGGATGATTTACATATTCAGAAGATATCCCATACTACTCTTTTTCTCTCAATGAATACAAAATAAATTATCCCGAAGATATTTAAATAAGGTTCTGGATTTGAAATTTTTGCCATCTTTAAATATTTATAATGGGACCTAGGGAGTAAGACATACCATTTTCTCTTTACTCAGTAATAAATATTTATAGAAATATCAATAACTAAAAGAAACTGGAGTAATTAAAACATAATAAAGTTTGATATAAAGGTTCTACTCTAATAAAATTTGCAAGATTCTGTTTTATGTTACAACAAGAAATAAATGTGTATACGCAAAATTATCATTCTCCATTATGGGAGGGCATTTGACAACAGCAAAGACAAGACTACAAATGTAAACTAGTTAAGAAGAAAAATATTGTCCCTTTCATATTAATTATATTAGTTATCAATCCAGCAAAGTGCTTAAGCACATGCTTAAAGCACATGAGTAATCTCCACTTTAGGAAAATGGTATTTCTTGCATGAATAATATTAAGCACTTTTGTCTGCTTTAAATTTTCACAGTCATCTTGTTCATGGGGCAGAATATAAATTGTAAATTTGGTAGTTCATGATAAATACTGAATCATATAGAAATACTGAGTCTTCGTAAGCTCAATATTGAGGTACTCTTAATAATGATTTAATGCAAATATAAAGGAGATGCTATAGTTGTACAGCATATAAAATAATGAGGAGAATTGTCAGGCATTTCTGTTTATTCTTCCTATTTAATGATGTCAAGACTTAAAGAAATTTAATAAACTTAAAAGGGTTGAGAGAAGAGGTTACATACTTGAATTTTCACTGATAGATAAGAGTGATGAAATAGGTATCTGACAAAAAATCTTTGGTCTCTGAAATGGAAGATGTCTTTACTACAGTTGCCATGTTTTTTGAGATGCTGAATATGCATACCATCCTACAATTAGCTAAGTAATGGCATGCCTACACAGCAGAGCTAAAGCTGAAATAAGCTACTCAACTTGAGCTATGTCAATTGCATAGTTTAAGTCGAAATAACTTAGCTCAGCTTTAGGCATTGTCTACACAGCAGGAAGTCTGAGGAACAGCACTCTTCCTCCGACTTCCCTTACTTCTCGTAAAATGAGGGTTACAGGAGTTGGGGTAAAAAGTCCTCCAGTTCAATATTATTTTGACATTGTTGAAATACCCACCTGTAGTGTAGATACAGACTGTTATTTTGGAATAACATCAGTTATTCCAAAATAACACTGCTGTGTAGATGTACCCTAATTTAGAGATATCACTTCTGCTTTGCTAATGGACATGTAGCTAGATATCATCAAAGTAATTTCAGAAAGTATAAGTACATATACTTACTTTTTGTGCTCATTTGATCTCTTCTTTTAAAAAAATATATATTTTCCCAAATGTTGGGTAATACAGGTTGAACCTCTGTAATCCGGTGAGCTCTGCTCTGACAACATCTGTGGTCCGACGTGATTTTGGGTTAGATGTTCATGGGTGTGGCCAAGTTTCCCGTGGTCCCATAAAGTTTGGTTACAACCACCGGTCCTTATTCTCAGTGTTCTGTGCTATTATTTAGCTCTAATTTACCTGTAAATGTCTTCTAAGAGCTCACTGAACAAAATGTAATGTAAAAACCATTCATATTTGTATTCACAAAAGTGACAGAATAATCTGAGATGTAAAATCAAAGAAATGTTTTTATATTTACTGTACAGTAGAACTTACCTAACACTAATATGTAATAAATTAACCTAGTTTTTTATTGCTTATATTACTGTGCTATAGAAGTCTCATTGCTGTGTATTGAAGGATTGCTAGAAAAACAAGCAAGATAAGATTTCTCCCTTTCTCTGATTGTCAGAGAGAGAGAGAGAATCAGAAGTATCCGAACTAAAATATTTTTCTCCTTTACTGACAATTTTAATAATTTTAAAAGGGGATATTATTACGTTTAATCATTTTAATACTAATCTGAAATAACAAATCATTCTCCTTAGTATAGTTTTCTACCACTTAGTCATTTTCTCACCTCTACTATGCTGCAAAGCAGATGGCTATTTGTAAAATTGATATAGAGTGAGCAAAAATAGTGGTGATTTAAGTATTTCTGTGTTCCCACATATTGTACTATTCTACAGTTTCATTAGCCAAAGCCAGGCAAGATATAATTTGTTATAGAAAGTTACATCAAAGGGGTGTTTTTAATTACCTTAAATTTTCATTTGGTGAAAAAAGGACCAATCCTGGTATCTGTCAGAAATACAGAAAAAAGAATCAGATGAGCCATTCTAGAACCTGCATATTACTGACAGCAAGATTATTGCAGGTGGCATAATATGTTCATTTTTACACACAGAAATAAAAGTGTCTGCTTGTCACACAAAGGTCACTTGACTAAAGAAGGTTTTGGCTAAAGGGCCCTTCATTTGCTATTAGAGTCTATGGTAACAGGTATCTCATGTTGATACTTCAGTTAGAAATATATTATTAAGACTGCATTAATAATATCTCTCTTCCATTTTGTGATGAGTAAATAAAGGTGTAGTGCCAGCTTTTAAAAAATATTTAGGCACCTCAAGATGCAGATATATGTCTAGTTGGGTTTTCAGAAAAATATCTGAAATCAATGGGAGTTAGGTACTAACACACTTTTGAAAATATCACTAGGTTTCTATCTTTAAAAATCAGACATTTTTCTAATAATTGGCCCAGCAAATTTACTGTAATTGTGAAAACAACTATGTAAAGTACATGAAAGTTCATAAAATGTCTCAAAAGCCTGTCATACAAATGTTGATGGAATAAGTGGCAAAAAGGAGAAGAAAAAGATTGAATTAATATGAACAAAAAGGATTTTACAATATCACTGGAGGACTGTGTTGTGATTATGATTGGTAAAAAAAGAAAAGTGGTTTACTGTCAAACTGGGAGGGGGTATCTCAAAGGGTTCTGCAGGAGTGAATTTCTGATATTCAATACTTTCATTAATGACTTGGATAATGGAGTGGAGAATATGCTTATACAATTTGCAGATGACAACAAGCTGACAGGGATTGCAAGTACTTTAGTGGACAGTATTATAATTCAAAACCAATCTGACAAACTGGAGAATTGGTCTGAATTCAAAATGGTGAATTTCAATAAAGATAAGTACTTCACTTAGGAAGGAGTCATCAAATATACAACTACAAAATGGGGACTTACTGGCTAGATGGTATTATTGTCAAAAAGTATCTGGTGGCCATAGTGGATCATAAATTGAATGAGTCCACAATATAATGAAGTTACAAGAAGGCTAATATTCTATGGTATGTTTGTAGGGCTGCAGCATAAAATCATCCTTTTAATAAACTATATCTACAAATATGACATTATGTATGTAACCTCATGAATTGTGGCCCAATATTTATGAATGGGATTTGAAATAATTTGTTGGTAATCTTTTCAGAATTTTGTTTGGAGAATCTGTTATTGCAACTTTTTAAACCTTTTTTAATACATTGTAACTGAAACCCCATTTTAAACTTTGTAATGCCTTAACTCTCTTTAAAGTTAAGTGTATGTCTATGTAAAAGTGTAAATGCGCGTGTATAAAGGAATTAATCCCTGAAGCCAGCCTGTCTGGTGACCAGCTGCCAGCTCCATTTTGATGGCTGAAGAACAATGCTAGTGAGCCTTGCAAGAGAAGCCACCCAAGAAAGAGAAAAACAAAAACTTCATCAAGAAAAAAAAGATCCAAGTCCCATCGGCTGTTAACTGATGACTCATGGTCACATGGTGTCCTGGGGCAGAGGGACAGCACAAGATCTATGAACTAAAACATGTAAAGAGATGAGTACAAAGCTATAGAATTGGGTCTCGTCAACATCAGAGCAGCGGATGTTGGGTCTTGTCAACATCAGACCAACAGAAGCCCCGCTTCTTACTTCCCCCATTTCACTCGCATAACCAGTGAGTTAAGGGGAGCAACAAATTGGTAACTAAGTAATGACAAGACAGAGTGTGTGTGTGTGTGTGTGTGTGTGTGTATGTGTATGAGTATAGTATATATAATAATGTATTACCAATAAATGTGGTGTTTTGCTTTATCCCCCTTGAGAAAATCCTGTGCAATTCTTTAAAGTACAACATATTAACAAGAGTACTGTATGTAAGACATAGGAGGTAATTGTCCCACTGTGCTCTGCATTTATGAGGCATCAGCAGGACTACCAAGCCCAATTCTATTCTCCATACTTTTGGAAAGATTTGGATAACTTTGAGATAGTCCAGAGGGGAGCAACAAAAAAATGATAAAAGGTTTAGAAAACCTGACCTTGAAGGAAAAGTTAAAAACTGGGGGGGGGGGGGGGATTGTTAACAGATTTAAAATATAGTGATGATAGTTATAAAGATAAGTGATCATTTTTGCATGTCCATTGAAGGTAGGACTGTGAGTGACTTAATCTGCAGAGATGGAAATTTGTTAGATATTAGGAAAATATAATGATAATAGTAACTAAACTCTGTAATGGGCTTCCAAAAGAAGCTGTGGAATTCCAATCATTAGAGATTGGTAAGAACAGTTTCAAAAAATACCAGACAGGGATAGTCTAGATCAGGGATGGCCAACCTGTTACAGACGAAGAGCGAAAATAATGGTGGATGCAGCACAAAGAGCCGAGGGGAAAAAAGTTGTTGAGCAAAAAAAAAGGGCCCGAACACTGCTCTTTTAAGAACAGGACAGGCATTGCCCTTTTAACAGTAGCCATTCTGAGCAGTCATTTTGAAGGATGCACAGGATGCCACGGCTCTGTCTCTTTCACACAGCTGCCTCTTGAAGAGCTGCAGGTGTGGGAGCCGCAATTTTTTCTTTGAAGAGCTGCATGTGGCTTGTGAGCCACGGGTTGGCCACCCCGGTCTAGGTTTCTTTAGTCCTGTCTCAGTGAAGGAGACTGGATTTGATGACTTTATTACCCAAGGTTTTCAAAAAACCCAACTTAACTAATTCACTCCTGGCAGTGTAAAGAAAAATCAACAGAAACTCAGGCTATGTCTACACTACAAAGTTTTTTTGGAAAAACAGCCATTTCTCTGAAAAACTTCATTGATGTCCACACTGCAATTGCTTTCTTTTGAAAAAAAATGGAAAGAACAGAGGGTTTTTTCTGACATTGATAAACCTCTCTCTGCAAGGAAGAAGCCTTTTTCCGAAAGAGCTCTTACGGAAAAAGGCATATGTGGATGGGGAAGAGGGAGTTCTGAGGAAAGAGGAAAATGCACAGGTGCCCTGGTGGCCACTCCATCCATAGTAATCACAGCTTAAATGTGAGGTAGCATCCACACTGAATGGGTGCTATCTTTTGAAAAAGCAGATCGCTTTTTCGATGCGCTTTGGCACTGTAGACACTCTCTTTTGGAAGAAGTTTTTTTGGAAGATCTCTTCCGGAAAAGCTTCTTCCAAAAGAAGCCTGCAGTCTAGACATAGCCTCAGTGATTTTCTCTGATCTAGGATCAAATGCAAGTAAGCATGATCTTATCTAATGCTGCAGTTTATTAGATTTAAGCACACATACACATAATAAGCAATAGTTTTTAAAACATCCCAGATAGTGACCTAAAACATGGAATGGTATTGAATAATTAACACCAGATTTGCAGAGCCTAGTTGTTTCACCCACTGGGGAGAAAAGTTGTCAGAAAAAACATCTCTCAAAATGCCTTCAGAGGACTGCTACAAAGTACACTTTATTACTTAATCTTTTATAACTCACGTCTGTAAAACACACAGGACATAATGACTCCTATTGGATCATCACTTTCTAATTTTCGGTAAACTTGTAATATCAGTGGAAGCTAGATTCAAGGTTTTCCAACCACCAAGATGTTAAGTCTCAATTGTTTTCTGATCTGTCACTTCTCCCATTCTGATTAGCAGAAACTGCCAGCTAGATATGACTTTTCTTCTGAAAGCCTGTCTGCAAATTAATTTAACTTAACTTAATCATAACTATGTGGTGTACTAGTTTGTTAGTTCATATTGCAATTAACTTGATCACATTCTGGGGTATACACTCCTCTTAAGTCCAGGGCAACAACTCCCTGAGGTCCCTTTCAGACCAACATTTCGATAAATGTCTAAGGGGAAATATTAGCCAACAACTGCTTGGTGTGTCATCTATTCCTTTCATTACCATTTTCTTCAGCACTGGGGGAAAATATGGAGAACTCATGGATCTGCCAGAGAACTGAGACTGAATTTTGCCCCAAAAATTCATTAAACCTGCGTTTCTCAAACTGTGGCTCCCGACCCCTCGGGAGGTTGCGAGCAACTTAGAGGGGGGCCGTGGTATCACAAAGTTTGAGAACCCCCGCATTAAACAATGCAACTGGCATTCTATCATGTTTAATGCATAAGACTGCCCAGCAGAGATGCAGACGTGCTTTCTCCAGGTAGCAGGTAGATATTCCACAAAAGAGAATGCAAGAAAATCTTTCTGGTAAGAAGGATTATAGTTCAGGGCATAGTTGTGTGATGATCCTTAATTCTTGCCATAGGCCTGGTATCTGTAGAACTGGCAGGTGGGTTTGCATAAATATGTATAAACAATTGCAGTAAACAAAAAGAAAGAAACAAAAAGAAAGAAACAAAAAGAAAGTTCTTCTTCACACAGCGTGTAGTCAGCATGTGGAACTCCTTGCCAGAGGAGGCTGTGAAGGCTAGGACTATAACAGAGTTTAAAGAGAAGCTAGATAATTTCATGGAGGTTAGGTCCATAAAAGGCTATTAGCCAGGGGATAAAATGGTGTCCTTGGCCTCTGTTTGACAGAGGCTGGAGAGGGATGGCAGGAGACAAAGCGCTTGATCATTGTCTTTGGTCCACCCCCTCTGGGGCACCTGGTGCTGGCCACTGTCGGCAGACAGGATACTGGGCTAGATGGACCTTTGGTCTGACCCGGTACGGCCGTTCTTATGTTCTTATGTTCTTATGTTCTAATAATAATGTTTCATTGCTTTCTTGGAGGTATCATGGCACAAAAGATTAACACATCCTGAGTGTACAGAGCAAAAATACATGAGATCAGATGTAACCCAAAACACATTTCAGAACTGGTGAGTTGCTATTGGAGTGGAATGAAATATGGGTATGGATATAGCTAGTATTCTACTACCTGCCTTTAGGTATAAAGTTTATACTACAGGGATTTTGGAAAGATGAATGACAAGAATGTCTGAAGAAAATGTAACTTATTTACATTTGTCCTGGGTTTGCCTCAGCAGCTACTGTCTGTTGCTTCAGCAGCTTGGTTTCATGTAAATGACAGGCTGTCAGAAATCAAGTTTATTTCTACTGGCTTTTTATTTGTTTGTTCTTCCATTTGTGGCTTACCATTTTAAGGAGAGGAGTACTTATATTTCTTTGCCAGAAGTTATTGTAACAAGATAGCCTGAGTCTAGCTCCTTTATATGTCTAGAGTGCAAGCTTCTTTCGGAAGAAGCTTCTCTGGAAGAGATCTTTTGGAAAGCTTATTTTGAAAGAGAGCTTCCACACAGCAAAACCTCAATGAAAAAGCCATGCGCTTTTTCAAAAGATAGCCTCCACATTGATTGGACGCTATCTCGCATTTAAGTTGTGATTGGTATGGATGAAGTGGCCACCAGGGCACCTGTGTTATTTTCTGGAGGCCTCTTCTTTCGAAAGAACTCCCTCTTCTGCATCCACACACACCTTTTTCCTAAAAAGTTTTTTTAGAAAAAGGCTTCTTCCTCATTGAAATAGGTTTACTGCTGTTGGAAAACCCCCTCCATTCTTTTAACTTTCTGTTTAAAAAATGCAGTAGCATTATGGACGTAAGTATAGTTTCTCCAGAAAAAACGGACATTTTCCTGGAAAAATGCTGCAGTATAGACATACCCTCACCCCTGGTCCAGTCAAGGTGTTTCTAGTTCCACCAATAAAGAAAATGAGACAGCACCTGGAGGCTACAAAAGATCCTGGAGGCAGGAGATGGGAGCTACCAGAGATAAAGGGTGATTCCTGGGAGAAGGTTGGAGGCAGGAGAGCAAAAAGAGGGGTTTGCTGATGTGAAGAGAGTGAAGGCTGAAAGCAACACTGGGAGGCACCTGCTGGCACTAAGCTGGATAGCAAGATCCAAGGTTCAGAGAGGGCTTAGGAAAGGAAAGAGCAGCAGAGGGGCTTATATGCTAATTTCTCCTTGCTGGAAAGTTGCACACTTGAGGGATGCTCCTACCAGAAAGGCTGTGGGAGTTCTTACTAGGAAGAGTGGAATTGCATCCTAAAAGCATGGGTAGCACATGGAAGAGGATGGGAAAGGGTAAGCCTCCAAAAAAGGCTGGTCATGCAGGGGGTACATTGCATGGATGGAAAACCAGGTCACTTCCCTTTGCAGGTACATCAGCACACCACCTTTGGAGTGCCAATGCTCCCTACAAGTGCAGGTGCCATTTGTGCCCAGACCCTGATTTTGCCCTGAGGTCCCACCCCTTCATGGAATATCCAGATGGAAACAGAATTGAGGAACAACTTGCAGGGTGACCCTGCAGCCATGAGGGGAGCCTTGGAGGACACTTGTTTGCTGTTATCATTTAAGGGTGGGTTTGTTTATTTAGTGCGGTCTTTCCCGCACCTCATCCATAGCTCCTGTATCCCCAAGAGCCCAACCATCCAGGTGCTAGCACATGCCTCCCCTCATTCAGAGGCTCAGACTGCAGCTCATCAAGCTTCCTGCCTCCGGTTAGGCTTCCAGCTCCACCTAAGAGTAGTCTGTCTGCTTCCCAGAGAAAAAGCAAGAGCCCTTCCTGTCTCCCTCACTGATTAGCTTACTCAGCTCTTTATGAATATCCTCTACCTCTTCCCCAGCACGGTCTGATAACCAAGGCCATGTCTATGCACTGAGCAAGGAGTGTGATTTTTCCACCCCTGCCCGGGTATGCATATGTCACTAGTTCTCACTGAGCTAGCATGAATATAAATAGTGGAACAATCCTGACAGCACCAGCAGCGGCTGAGCTGAGCTGAAGAGTATAAATGCACCTGAAACCAAATTAGACATGCCTCTGATGCTGCTACCATAGCTACTCTGCTATTTATATTCATGCTAGCTTGAAGAGCAAGGAATCATGCCCCTCCCTAATAGTGTAGATGTAGCCCAAATTGAGCAACCTGATTTGCAGCTGATCAAGACCAGTTGCGGAAGGGTAACTGATCTGCCATAGATTGAACCCTTAAAGGCCAGCCAGCATTGACACAACCCTTATGTAGAGTCCTACAGACCTCAGCTCTATCTCTCTCTCCCTCTATTCAATGTCTGTGTTGGACAACCAGGGAGAATTGTGTGCTGCTATTGGTTTAAGTTGCATTAATATGACATAGCTACTGTATACATTTACTTTTTTTTCAGAATCAGGAAGTGCCATCATCCAGTTGGTAAAGTATCTGAAAGGAATAAATACTTGGATGAAAAAAACCAGCTGGCTTGGGCAAAATGCAGGAAAGATTGAGAAGACTCTGTTAGAGGGAACAGGGTAGCAATGATTACCTGACTTTGGTCTGTTAAAATGGAGGACAGTCACAAAGTCCCACTTGACTTCTTGCTACTACTGGATGATTGAATAGCAGTAGTTCCCAGAGGTGATTTCCATATCCCCAACCAAAAATTTTCACACCATAAAAACTGTCCCTTCTCTTCCTGGACACAAGCATTCCCATAACAGAGTGTGGGTACATCCAGACTACAGGCTTTTGTTGACAGAGGCTTTTGTCGACAAAGCTTCTGTTGATAAAGAGTGTCTAGACTGCATTACACGGATTGAAAAAGCGATCCACTTTGTCGACAAAGAGCGCCAGACTGCCGGATGCTCTGTCGACAAAAGAAGTCACCCATGCTTCTGGCAGGGCATGGGGGCAGCATGTACTTCCTGGTGCTGTTGCCTGCCCTTTGCAGAGATGCGTGCTTAAAGGGACCCCCCTGAACAGCCGTTGCTCTGCTTCTGCAGCTGCCTTGCTTACCTCCTAGAGGGACAGCAAAGGTTTTGCAGTGCTTGCTGTGAGTGCCCTGCTTCCTGGGACACCACAGCAGTTTGGGGTTTTTTTGGAGGTTTTTCTGATTTAGATCCCATTTTTTGCCCCTGGGCAGGCAATGGCCCCACTCCATATTGCTTCAAGTTCTGCTGCAACTCCATGAGACCTTCATGCGGTTAATGCTCGGTCCAGATTCTGAACCCAGCCTGGAGCCTTTCCTTCAGGATGCAGCAACACTGTTCTTGCCACCGAACTTTTTCCACGAGAGGTGATTTTGGAGGCTGGAGACAAATACAGACTGGTGGGACCGGCTCGTAATGGAGCAGTGGGATGACCAGGCTTGGTTTTGAAACTTCAGGATGCGAAAGTCCACCTTCCAGGAGCTCTGTACCTGGCTTGCCCCTGCACTGCAACCACAGGACACCCACCTGCACCCTGCCATCCCACTGGAGAAGAGGGTAGCTATTGCCCTCTGGAAGCTGGCCACTCCTGACAGCTGTCGGTCAGTGGGACACCAGTTTGGTGTGGGGAGATCTACTGTTGGCGCCGTGTTGATGGACGTAAGTCCCTCTGGGGGGCGCAGTCCAGGGGTAAGGGGACTGTAAGGGTGGGGGGCAATGGAGGGGAGGTGGTGGAGGGCTCCTGGCCTCACTCCACCCTACTGCTGGGAGCAAACGCTGAGGGGGGGGGAAAGTCCTGGGGTCTTGCGGGAGGAGGAAGGGGGGAACCTCCCAAGGACTTGGGCAACCCCTCTAACTTCATATTGTGTGTGTCTGTATGTGTCTATTTCTGCAGGTGGTGAGGGCCATCAACTCGGAGTTGCTGAACAGGATTGTCTGCCTCGGACACCTAGACACTATTGTGGTCAGTTTTGCTGGGCTGGGATTCCCAAACTGTGGAGGAGCGCTTGATGGAACTCACATTCCCATCTGTGCACCGCCCCATCAAGCAGCCCATTATATTAACAGAAAAGGGTACTTCTCCATTGTTCTGCAGGCCCTGGTTGACCACTATGGACTATTCATGGACATTTGTGTGGGGTGGTCGGGCCGGGCACATGATGCTTGGATCTTCCACAATTTGCACCTTTACCAAAGGCTGCAGGCTGGAACCTTCTTCCCCCAGTGAAACTTTGCTGTTGGGAATGTGGAAATGCCAGTCTGCATTGTGGCCGATGTGGCGTACCCCCTCGTGCCCTGGCTCATGAAGCCATACACTGGGCATCTGAACCCGAGCAGGGAACTCTTTAATGAGCACATGACATGGGCCTGTTTACAGGTGGAATGTATGTTTGGCCAGCTAAAGGGAAGGTTTAGGTGTCTGTTCACTTGCCTCAACATGGGGGGAGGAACACAATATCCCAGAGTTGGTGGCTGCATGTTGCGTCCTCCACAACCTGGTGGAGAGCAAAGGGGAGGCCTTCCTCAAAGGCTGGAGGGCAATGGTTGAAGTGGAGGGGAGGTGGTTTGCACAGCCTCGGACAGCTGCCATTCGCCAAGCCCATGAGGTGGGGGTCCGCATCTGGGGGGCTCTGCATGAGCACTTCTTAGCTGGAGCCCAATGACTTTCCCCAAGGTCTCCCCAATGGGGCCTTTGGGCCTGGGCCCCCCGTCCCAAAACCTTTCCTCCCACAAGCCATCCCTGCACCAGCCTCCAGGCTGTTAAGATACACACATCATGTTAAATCTCAAAAATATAATGTTTATTAACAATTCACATTAAAATAAATAACTGTTTGTAAAAAACTAGAACTGTTCAACATGTAATAAAAAATAAACTGTTTTGTAAACTCTTCAACTGTTTTTAAAACTGGGGGAGGTGGGGGGATGTCAACCTGGAGGGGGGAGGGAAGGAGGGGGGGCAGGCAGTTTACGGATGATGGCAGTATCGCCTGGGCCGCAAACCTTTGCCACCTCGGGTCCATGGACCCTGCCGTCCTCGGGGTCGAGTCAGGGCTGTGCTGGTGTGGGGGGGAGGCTGCAGATGGCTCTGCCCTGGGGGGGGGGCAGGGCTAGAGGGGTGACAGGGGCTGAGGGAGAGGAAGGGGGGCAAAGGGGGCTGGAGCCGGATGAGAGGGAGGAGTCCCCAGGGGGAGAGGACCTGGAACTGCCAGGGCCTCTCGGACAGTGGCACACATAGCGCTCCACTGGGGGAGGAAATCCTCCAGGAGATGATTGTGCCAGCGAGCCTCCTCCCTTGCCCTTTCTGCCATGGTATCCTCCATTCTCTCCATGGCCTCGACATGCCTCTTCAGGAGGTTGTTGTAGACCCACCAATGCCTGTGGGTGCCGTGGGACCGGGTGGGTGGTGGCACGGGCGTTGCCCGGCGGTCAGCAGCAGCAGGTCTGGCTGTGGAGGAAAAGAGGGAGAACTGATCAGTGTCAGGAATTCACACACTGTCCCTGCTTGGGCTCAGTGAATCAGTCCTTACAGCAAGGGATGGGAATGTTGTTACTGCAAGGCCACGTCTGGCCCTGCCAGCCAGCCCGGCCTCACAGTGGACCCATTGTGGCTAGGGCAACATCTGCCCCCACCCCCTATGATCCCCCCTCCACCATCGCCGTACAGGTCAGGGAAGTGTGCAGCCACAGTGGGTCACAACAAGATGTAGGACAGGGGCCTGGAGCACCTTGGGTCTCCCAGGGCCCCCACTGACATACCCACCTCCTTGCCCACCTGCTTGCACATGCACAGAGAGATGCAAGCTGTCCGGGAAGACCAAGACATGTGCAGATTGCTCTGCATCCTCTCTATTCCCACCTCCCCCCTTCTGTGTCTGTGACCCTGACTGCACTCACCTGATGTTCCCTCGCCAGCATCAGAGGAGGCCTGCAAGGCCTCCTGGGTCTCGGGGACAGGCTGCAGGGTCAGGGTCACCGCGGTTTCAGTGGTGTCCTCCTCCTCCTCATCTTCTCCTGGAACCTGCTCCTCTGTGTCCGGTGTCCCCTCCTGGCAGTGCTGCACTGGTGTGCTCAAGCCCATCTGCACTGGTATTGGGGCAGACAGTAGCTCCCGACCACCCAGGATGCGGCTGAGCTCCTGATAGTAGGCGCAGTGCACTGGTGCTGCACCTGAGGTAGAGCTGCGCTCAGGGGTCTTGACGTAGCCCTGCCTGAGCTCCTTTTCTTTGGCCCAGACTTGCTGCAATGTCCTGGGATGGTGCCCTTTTTGTGCCAGCCCTGAGCCATGCGGCCGTATATGTCCGCATTTCTGTGCTGGGTGTGCAGGGCCTGGAGCACTTCCTTCTCCCCCCAATGTTTGAGCAGGGTCAGGACTTCTGACCCTCACCAGGCTGGAGATCTCTTTTTTCCTTGATAGGGCACCTGTGATGGCTCCTTTGAAGGTCCTTGGGGGCCTCGGGGATCTTGGGCTTCACACATGGCCACATGGCAGGGAGGCAGGGAGAGCTGCGAGCTGACAGTCTTGGTCTGTGGCCAGCTTCCAGTCAGAATGGCTTCCCAGGGTGTCTGTGCCTTTAAAACATGGCTACAGACAGGAACAATAGAGGTTTTCCCTGAACATGGACTGTCCAGCAGGGGTTTTCCTTGGAGGTCTTTTTTTGTCGACAAAAAAACCACCCACATGCACACTACCCTTTTGTCGACAGAACTCTGTCGACAAAGGCGTTATTCCTCGTAAAATGAGGTTTACCGCCGTCACCAAAACTGCCGTGTTCTGTCAACTTACTGTTGACAGAACGTGGCAGTAGTGTAGACGCAGGTATAGTTTTGTCGACAAAAGTCCATTTTTGTCGACAAAACCCTGTAGTCTAGACACACCCTATGGGTATGTCTACACTACCACCCTAGTTCGAACTAGGGTGGTTAATGTAGGCATTCGAAGTTGCAAATGAAGCCCGGGATTTAAATATCCCCGGCTTCATTTGCATCTTGCCGGGCGGGCGCCATTTTTAAATGCCCTTAGTTCGAACTCCACGAGGAGTAACGGTAGTTCGAATTAGAGATCCTAATTCGAACTACCTACTCCGTGCCGCGTGTAGCTGCGGGCACGGAGTTCGAACTAAGGGCATTTAAAAATGGTGCCCGCCCGGCAAGGTGCAAATGAAGCCCAGGATATTTAAATCCCGGGCTTCATTTGCAACTTCGAATGCCTACATTAACCACCCTAGTTCGAACTAGGGTGGTAGTGTAGACATACCCTATGTCTGTCTCTTCCAGACATGACAGCTGCATTTACTCAAACAGGAGTTCTGTGGAGGTCATGAGGAAATGCCAGCTAGTCCAATGTGCAGGAACTTTTCTCCAGTAACAGATGAGCTCGTATGAAAACAGTATTCCATGATGCACTGAATTGAAGATTGGCTCTGGGGTACTGTACCTCATCTTCAGAGATCAGCTACTCTCTCCAAACCACACCATAAATCTTATCATTATCAGGTTCTTTAGCACAGCAGGCACAGTTCTTGGGTGCTAGAAACAGTTTTGAGTGGATGGTGTGTGGGTTTTGGCCCTTTCCTACCACTGAAGCTCATGATAAATTTGTTTCTTGTCTTCTCATTTGAGTCTGTTTAGTTCTCGTACCATATCCATTCCTTAGGTATCTGAATACTTCTTCCAGTTAGAACATAAGAACATAAGAACGGCCGTACTGGGTCAGACCAAAGGTCCATCTAGCCCAGTAGCCTGTCTGCCCCAGCACCAGGTGCCCCAGAGAGGGTGGACCGAAGACAATGATCAAGTGATTTGTCTCCTGCCATCCCTCTCCAGCCTCGGACAAACAGAGGCCAGGGACACCATTTCTATCCCCTGGCTAATAGCCTTTTATGGACCTAACCTCCATGAAATTATCTAGCTTCTCTGTAAATTCTGTTATAGTTCTAGCCTTCACAGCCTCCTCTGGCAAGGAGTTCCACAGGTTGACTACACACTGTGTGAAGAAGAACTTTCTTTTATTAGTTTTAAACCTGCTACCCATTAACTTCATTTGGTGTCCTCTAGTTCTTCTATATGGGAACTAATAAATAACTTTTCTTTATTCGCCCTCTCCACACCACTCATGATTTTACATACCTCTATCATATTCCCCCTCAGTCTCCTCTTTTCTAAACTGAAAAGTCCCAGTCATTTTAACCTCTCTTCATATGGGACCCGTTCCAAACCCCTAATCATTTTAGTTGCCCTTTTCTGAACCCTTTCCAAGGCCAAAATGTCTTTTTTGAGGTGAGGAGACCACATCTGTACACAGTATTCAAGATGTGGGCGTACCATAGTTTTATATAGGGGCAGTAAGATATTCTGTGTCTTATTTTCTATCCCTTTCTTAATAATTCCTAGCATCCTATTTGCCTTTTTGACCGCCGCTGCACACTGTGTGGAAGTTTTCAGAGAACTATCCACGATAACTCCAAGATCTCTTTTTTGATTTGTCATAGCCAAATTAGCCCCCATCATACTGTACGTATAGTTGGGGTTATTCTTCCCAATGTGCATTACTTTACACTTATCCACATTAAATTTCATTTGCCATTTTGTTGCCCAATCACTCAGTTTGGCTAGATCTTTTTGGAGTCTCTCACAGTCTGCTTCTGTCTTGACTATCCTAAACAGTTTGGTATCATCCACAAATTTTACCACCTCACTGCTTACCCCTTTCTCCAGATCATTTATGAATAAGTTGAACAGGATTGGTCCTAGGAGTGACCCTTGGGGGACACCACTGGTTACCCCTCTCCATTCTGAATATTTACCATTTATTCCTACCCTTTGTTTCCTGTCTTTTAACCAGTTCTCAATCCATGAAAGGACCTTCCCTCTTATCCCATGACAATGTAATTTACACAAGAGCCTTTGGTGAGGGACCTTGTCAAAGGCTTTCTGAAAATCTAAGTATACTACATCTACTGGATCCCCCTTGTCTGCAGGTTTGTTAACCCCTTCAAAGAACTCTAATAGATTAGTAAGACAGGATTTCCCTTTACAGAAACCATGTTGACTTTTGCCCAACAAATTACGTTTTTCTATGTGCCTCACAATTTTATTCTTTACTATTGTTTCAACTAATTTGCCTGCTACTGAAGTTAGACTTACCGGTCTGTAGTTGCCAGGATCGCCTCTAGAGCCCTTTTTAAATATTGGTGTCACGTTAGCTACCTTCCGGTCATTAGGTACAGAAGCCGATTTAAAGGATAGTTTACAAACCACAGATAATAGTTCAGCAATTTCCCATTTGAGTTCTTTCAGAACCCTTGGATGAATGCCATCCGGTCCCGGAGATTTGTTGACATTAAGTTTTTCTATTTGTTCCAAAACCTCCTCTAATGACACTTCAATCCGGGACAGTTCCTCAGATTCATCACCCACAAAGGACGGTGCAGATTTGGGAATCTCCCTAACGTCCTCATCCGTGAAGACTGAAGCAAAGAAATCATTTAGTTTCTCCGCAATGGCTTTTTCGTCCTTGATTGCTCCTTTTATATCTCGATCGTCTAGGGGACCCACAGGTTTTTTAGCAGGCTTCCTGCTTCTAATGTACTTAAAAAACATTTTGTTATTTCTTTTTGAGTTTTTGGCTAGCTGTTCCTCAAAATCTTTTTTTGCTTTTCTTATTACATTTTTACACTTGATTTGACAGTGTTTATGTTCCTTTCTATTTATCTCACTGGGATTGGACTTCCACTTCTTGAAAGATGCCTTTTTGTCCCTCACTGCTTCTTTTACATGGTGGTTAAGCCACGGTGACTCTTTTTTAGGTTTCTTACTATGTTTTTTAATTTGGGGTATACATTTAAGTTGGGCCTATATTATGGTGTCTTTAAAAAGTTTCCATGCAGCTTGCAGGGATTTGGCTCTAGTCACTGTGCCTTTTAAAATCAAGTTCAAAATCAAGGCATGCATCTAGCTGTGAAAAGGAATATCTTTCCCTCATTTATATATCTTCCACCTCTAATAACACATGGGAATATGATCCAAGCAAAAGAGAATCAGCCAATAATCAAATAGCAGTTATATTTCTACCTCTTCAATTTGGTGCTTTTATGACAGGTACATTAAGGCAATGTAGATAGGGACAGAATGTAATGTGAACTGCTACAAAGTCACCTTTACAGATACATTTCCTTGTATAAAAGTACTTTAGTGCCTTTATGTTTGGAGATTTTGTGATGTCAGTTATAAATTAAATGAAATGAAACAAAAAATAGGCTGACTACTAATACAAAAAATCCAAAATGCTTTAGGAGCTATTAGATTTTGTAAGTCTCTCAAAGGGAGGCATAGAAGCACGATTACTTTAGACGCTTAAAAGTAGACATTACAAAATGCTAAAAAAATTATTGTACAAAAGAACACATCCCCCTCTCTGCTTGGTATAAAAATGGACTAGATTACCTATTAGGTCTTTTTCCCATTTTTATTGCCCGTGATTCATCTCATATAATTATTTGGCTAAAGGAAATGAGAGTTATGTAAAGCTCACTGTAATTAAGTTGCTCTGAACTGGTGAACTAGTTCATCAAGAGATAATTTAACCACAAAATAAAATGCATTCAGCTCCGAAGTACTTTAGCTATGTTATAAAGTAGAGCAAGAATGCTGTTAAATTAAAATATTTGCTTGAATAAATTTTATCTGTGTGCACACAGTCTGATACTGTTCATTTTGATATCCTTCATCCAGACTTGTGGCCATTCCTTTTTTTTTTTTTTTTTTTAATCTCTTTACTGTCCACTGTCATCTCTCACTTTTGGTGCTGCATTTATGAAGAATGGCCACTAGAGTGCTGCAGGTATCCATTCAAGTACCTTCAGTCACTTTATCAGCTGTAGAGAAACAGTCATACAGTGCCTATAGGAAGGTGATTTCCTCCTAACTATATATATATATACAAATAATTTATGACAGCTATGTATTAGTTAAGCCAGATAATACCTGAAATCAGTGGGAATGCAGTGGGGGAAAAATTGGTCACTTTATTTCCTGGGATGGCTGGAAACTATAGTGAATTAGAAGGATAAATACATCATCATGCCATTGTGATGAATAAAGATTGCGAAACAAGCATTTTGTAATCTCTATGTGCTCTCTATAACTCTATTGATACACTTATAAATATTTTATGGTTAGTGTTTTATTTGTTAGCTACTGTCAAGGCATGGAAGACTGTGCAAATAATGGAGCAGCAATACTGAATGGCCAGTCAGAAATGACTCATGTAATATGTTCCTTGTTTTGAAATGAAATGTTAGGCACTTAGATGCCATGACTGTTAGCCCATCATCCATTTCTGAATGAGTAAAAATAAAACACACTGTAGAACCTTACCAGATAGTCTGCCCACATGAAAATCCTGCTCCTCTTGAAGACAGTCATAATCCTGCACTCACTTCTGTGGAGCAGATTTCCAGATGTTCAGTTTAGGGGGAATAAATCCATAATATCATAGAATCATAGAATACTAGAACTGGAAGGACCTCGAGAGGTCATTGAGTCCAGTCCCCTGCCCTCGTGGCAGAACCAAATACTGTCTAGACCATCCTTGATAGACATTTATCTAACCTACTCTTAAATATCTCCAGAGATGGAGATTCCACAACCTCCCTGGGCAATTTATTCCAGTGTTTGACTGCCCTGACAGTTAGGAACTTTTTCCTAATGTCCAACCTAAACCTCCCTTGCTGCCGTTTAAGCCCATTGCTTCTTGTTCTATCCTCAGAGGCCAAGATGAACAAGTTTTCTCCCTCTTCCTTATGACACCCTTTTAGATACCTGAAAACTGCTATCATGTCCCCCTTCAATCTTCTCTTTTGTAAACTAAACAAACCCAATTCTTTCAGCCTTCCTTCATAGGTCACGTTCTCTAGACTTTTCATCATTCTTGTTGCTCTTCTCTGGACCCTCTCCAATTTCTCCACATCTTTCTTGAAATGCGGTGCCCAAAACTGGACACAACACTCCAACTGAGGCCTAACCAGCGCAGAGTAGAATGGAAGAATGACTTCTCGTGTCTTGCTCACAACACACCTGTTAATGCATCCTAGAATCATGTTTGCTTTTTTTGCAACAGCATCACACTGCTGACTCATATTCAGCTTGTGGTCCACTATAACCCCTAGATCCCTTTCTGCCATACTCCTTCCTAGACTGTATGCCAATATGATGTGGCTGTGCAATGTGTTAAACCAGAGGAAGTGATATCCAGGTTTCCAGAAGTAGTCCCAAGTCGTCTTATGACTCTGCACTCAACAGTGGCTACCCTTTGGGACAGGATAACTTATGGTGTGTTTTCCTTCCCTGTGCATGTCCCTCTTTCCTTTGTAAAGGACATACCTGGTTCTCAGCTAGAAAAAGACACAGAGTTCCTTCCACCTTGAAGGCAGATTTAGGGGTGTCTTTCTGAGAGCAGTGAGCCTGACTCTGTCTCCCTATCTCATTAGCAATAGGGAGGAGACAGAACTGGTTAGTAATCCTATGTCAAGACCCAACAAATGCTGTGGAAAAGTGAAGATGTGGTACTATGCTTCCTTATTCTGTTAGAGAGTTTATCTCCTGCACTGGCTTTGTCCCACTGCTCATTGCAGTGCAAATTTCATGGGAAGGGGTAGGCTGGGGCAGAGATGGGTTGTAAGGCAAGTGACAAAGATGTTCCTGTCACCAGTTTGCCTGGTTTGAATGACTGTACAAGAGCTCTTTTTTTAAAAAATCTCTAGCTAACTTAAGACAAGGCAAGGATGCTACTGAAGGGGGAACAGAGAGGACACCAAGGGAAGCTTTGTAACACTGGAACCATTGCTGTGGTGAAGAGGAAAAGGTAACTGCTCCAAGTTTGCTTGGGGGATTCTATCAGTTAAAGCACTTCAAAAGGAAAAGCAGGTGGGGAAAACAGTCCCTTCACCATCATTGCATTTCTTAACCTAATTCCATGAGAAGAGCTGGCATAGCAAAGCATCTCTGCAAAAGTAAACAGAAATCCTTGTAAGCCCCTGGAAGATGAGGAGGGTCAAAGTTACTGTAGCTGAGACTATCTGCAAACAGAAAAGAAGAATAGTAAAAGAAAACTGAAACAAGAACAATCTCCCACATGCACATGCCTCCTTTGCATCCAGGAAAAAAGTAAAGAGTCAGAGAGGAGAAATAGTCGTTTCAGTGCAAGTATGGAAAGTCTGTAATTGTGTTGCCATTCTCCTTGGTCTGCTATTAAATTCCTTTCTATTTCACACCTCTGTATCCCATGTTAGCAGTGTCAAACTGGGTTCTAAAGTTAATGAAGAATATGGTTTTAAGGTATTTGATCTTTAACATATCTTCTAAGGATCTTTATGTGCCAGGAATTTTGAATCAAATTGATATGTCTTTTATCAAACTTTCAATCTTTTTCAACCTTTGACACTTTTACAAAGCTGAGTGTGTATGCCAAAATCAAAGACAACTCTTGGAAAGTTCTAGAATTCATGAATTAATACAGGATTTACCTCATCTCCCATCTGGAATTAATCCATGGAGACCCGAGAAATGTTGGCACACAAAGTAAACCAGATTATCAAATTCTCTCTCAGATAGATGTTGTGAAGGAGCGAGGTCCCCTGCTCCCTCATCTCTTGCAGCCACACTGGGCCACGTGGCCTCCCAGCCGTCCTCTTATAGTGTTTTTCCTTTTACTTTATGGTTCTCTGACCTACCGCAGTCCAAATCAGTATCTGTGTCATGGGCTTTACTCCCGCCAGTAGTAGCTGGGGTACTGACGTATAAAGAGAGGGAGGGCTGAAAAGTGCAGGTCTTGGCCATAAAAGTACAGGGCTTGGCCATCAGCAGTTTGGATTGTAGCTTCATGCATTTTTTAAATCAAATGCCTTTTAAATGCCTTGGCACAAAACTGCAGGTTAAACCTTTCTAGTCCAGCACTCTCTGGTCTGGCAATATCCATGGTCTGGCATGATATTAGTTAACTAGATGTCCACTTACCATGGGTGTAGCTAAGTTTCCCATGGTCCCATAAAGTTTCTTTACAGCTACCAGTTCTGGCTCCCAGTGTTCTGTGCTGTTATTTAGCCAGGGCGGTTGGTAATGTAGGCAAGGGAAGGCACAGCCTTCTCAAAACTGACTACATGCCTGACTGCCTAAGGCTGGAGCTGCCACTGCAGAAGGCTAGTGGTCTGTTACTCTTCAGGGTTAGCTTTAGCTTGCCCAAGGTGTGGCAGCCCAGCTTCCCCCAGCCACTGGGGAAGGCTGGGGCCATGGCCTGGCAGCCCGGCTTCCCCTGGCTGCAGGGAAGGGATGGGGTTGCAGCATGGAAGCCTGATTTCCCTGGGCTGCCAGGGCGGGATGGGGCTGAGGCTGCAGCATGGCAGCTCCAGCTCTCCATGTGGCCACAGAGAATAGGACTAGGAGTGGACGGAGCTTTGCTACAGGCATAGGGCCTTAGGTGGAAGGGACAGGGCTGAGACTTGCCTTCCCCAGCTGGACTTTCACCTGCTGCCTATGTATTTAGCTGTAATTTATCTTTAAATGTCTTCAAAGAGCCCAGTAAGCAGTGGAAGTGTTGGTAATTCTGCTAGACAATATTGACCTCCCGTGGTTTGGCAAATTCTCTGGTTCAGCACCAGTCAGGTCCGAGGGTGCTGAACTAGAGAGGTTCAATCTGTATTTTCCTCTGTGTGTTTGGAAGCGTTTGGAATTTGAGATTCTCAGCCCCCCTGAAAAAAGCAGAAGCTAGCTCAGATTTGTTTACTTTTAAATGGTATCTGTTTGAGCAAGCTTCTGATTATATGTATTGGGCAAGATAAAGCTAACCCTGAAGAGTAACAGACCGCATAGCTTATTTGTTACCTTACTCAGAATAGGAGAAAGAACACCTTCCTCAGCAAAGGCGAAATTCTCTCCTGTGCAGAGGCCTCTGCACTACTTAAGCTCTCAAAACAGGGCTCGTGTGGTGCACTGACCCTGTGACTGGCTCTCTACACAGGAAAGAATTTTCCCCTAATCACACTAGCACGATATTTGCAGAAGGAATTGCAAGGAGGCAAACTGTTGCATGAACTGAGAAGGTGCCTTGCAAAAAAAGAAATACCATGAGGCAGTTTTGAATTGTGAGATGGCTGGATGTAAGACATCCAAATGAAAACTGGCAGGTATTAGAGTCAAAACTGATATGGAACTTATGGGGCTACAATTCTGGGGGATTTTTTCCTGAAGAGGTGGGAGGAGAAGGTAATTGAAAAATCAGCTATCACCCTCATACTGATAAGTCACAAATCAGCCCCTCTATTCCAGAACTCAGATTTCTGTCCAAACTAAAATCTTAGCCACGGTCTGACATATCATAGATGTTTAACCATCTGCTCAGGATCAACCTGGCTATAACAGAGCTCTCAATCTTTCCCCCGACCCCTCCCCATTCCTCCTTTCTCGATCCTGATGGACAATACCACCTTCCTGCCTGTCATTCCAGGCCTGTAAGCTGGGCATCATCTTCATCTTGGACATGTCTCTCTTGGTTTCACATCCAGGCTATGTGTGAAATTGGAAGATTCTTTCCACATAACATGTCTTAGGCATGGCCATTCCTATCTTCTATAAAGCTAACACTTTTGTCCATCTTATGTCTCAGTTAATGCAACATCTTTTTCTCTGCCTTTGACAAATACACTCATGTTCTGTTCTTACCCATTCAAAATGCTGCTACAAAGATAATTTTTGTAGCCCACTGCTTGACTATGGCTGTACTCTTTCTGTCTATCTCTGTTGGTTTTCCCTGTTTCTAGTGCATCAAACATAAGCTGCTTGTCTTCGCTTTCCCCACAGGGGCTACCATTTTTCATTCATCATTGAAATGTCATTTCCTGCCTCCAATCAGGTGGTGATGCCAACTTCCTTCACTCCTTGTTAAGTTTCAGACAGACGCTCTCATGCTTTCTCTCAAGTTGCTCCTTATGCTTGGGAGGAACTCCCTGTAAACATTCACAAAGCTACCACATTATCCATCTTCAAGTCCCTCCTTAAAACTTTCCTTTGCTGTGATGCCTACAAAAAGTAAAACATAAAAGTTATACTACTGGTGTGTTGAGACCACTGCCTGTCTTGCTGCCCAGTAATGTCTCATTGTCTTTTTGTACAAATAATAAATAGTAACGAGCATAATATCTGTATGTGCAGATACGACTATATTTTCTGGGCAAAGAAATGGTCAGCTTCTGAGACCAAAAATGCACAATTAAACATTAGCATGGTGAATACAAAACTACATTGGCTTTGAAAAATGTGCATCATTCATCAAGTTAAATAATACCAGCGATGCCGTTAGCTTAGCAGAGCTAATACTTCACCCCATGTGGTGGTGAGATAATAACAATGATGTCATCTTCGGATGCCAAAAGTGTTGAGTAATTTGTATCAGGGGAGTATACTGAGCCTAAAAGAGTTTGTTTTTTAACTAATGGGGTTCAACATTGTGTGGTCCTGAAGATGTAAGTGTGATGATTAGCGGTTACAACAGCAGGTTCATATTTTGTTTTTGTTCTAGACTATGAAAGAAACAAGAGCCAGGATTCTGTCAAACATCAATAGCTGTAATACAGTAATTACAGAGAAGGTCTATTAGAGCATTGACCAGCATCTAGCCTGTTAGCATCTTGTACACAAATAATTGATTTGGTCCTGAGTTGGCTCCCATTGAAGCCAGCTCAGCTGGGGAAGGATTTCAGTATTTGTCTGATGTGGGTGGTTGGCAGTGAGCTATTTTGTTTATTCATTTGGGAAGAGGCAGATTTGTATGCACACAGATGCCCCAAATGTCAAGAAAAATAGTTTCCATAACTTTTAAAAATATATAAACAAAACACTGAATGAACAATCAGGACACCATGAGAAAAGAATTAAGAGGGAGGTAAAATCTAAGTACTGAAAGCCTGCAGGTATTAGAATAGCTTATTGTGGGAGATGGCCTTTTCTTTTTCATCAGTTTTCCTATTGGTTTTTAATGAGATTTAAATTGTAGACCTAGGCCAAGAGTTTAACTAAAGTTACTTTATTCTATGAACATTGGTCATTTATACTCCAGTCATATGGGAAGAAACATTCAGTTAGGATCTTCTCACAGACTCTGTACTTTATTCTACAACCAAAGATGTCAATTTAAAAAGTATTTTTAGCACTTCTCATTGTGGAGATTAGCCTTTACCATAGGAAATAATGCATAGTGCAACCTGAGGACCCCCATTTTGATTTAAAAATTTTCAGGGATCCCCCATCCTGCCACTTCCCCAAGAACCCACCCTGCCCGAACCCTTCTCAGAGGCCATGCCTCCACTTGCTCTATCCCTCCTCCTTCTGTTGATCACTTTCCCCCAACCTCTGTCACTCTCATGAGGCTGGGACAGGAAATTAGGGTGCAGAACTGGAGTGGAGACTTTGACTGTGGTTGTAGTCTCTGGGAGGAGAATGGGGATGCAGGAGATGTTTGGAATGCAGGAGGACTCTAGGCTAGGACAGGAGATTGGGTTGTTGGGGAAGGGTGTGAGCTCCAGGAGGGAGTTTGGGTGAAAGATGGGACTCTGGGCTGGGAGAGCTGGAGTGCAGGAAGGGGTTTGGGATTTGGGCCACTAGGTCCCTGCAGCTTCTAGGCATGTGGGCAGCCACTGAGGCTCGGTGTGCTATCCTTGCACCTGCAGGTATCATCGGACGGCTCCTATTAGCTGCAGTTCCAGTCAATGGGAGCTGCAGAACCAGCACTCAGGCAGGACAGTGTACAGAGCTTCCCTGGCTGCTCATGTGCCAAGTGACTCCAGGTGCCATGTGAACCAGGGCAGATAGGGGGCTTGCCTTAGCCCTGGGCTCCTGCTGCTCTGTCAGGGTACATCTACACTGCACCATAGCTCGAAATAAGATAAGCAATTTGAGCTACATAAATTGCATATCTTATTTCTAACTTATTTCAAAATAACCCACTATTCTAAAACATCCCTTACTCCTCGTGGAATGAGGTTTACAGGGATGTCATAACAGGGACCCCAAAATAATGGGCTTGCTGTTAAAACACGGGATAGCTATTTTGGGATACTCCAGTGTCCCGAAATAGCATTGCTGTGTAAACAAAGCCGCAAAAATTGGACACCTGGAATCTCTACTAGTGCCTCTACTGTCCTTCATTCAAAATGATGATCCACCTGAAATTATATATGTCATGTCTCATCTCAGCGTAGAGATTGTTTAAGAAGTTTAGTGGCACTCAGATGAGTTTCTTTTAATTTTAACTTTTTGGGGTTTTTTAAAGTTTTCAAATGAAAATATGATTGTAATCTAGCCAATAAAGTGTTCATTGTTGTGCTGTCTTGAATGTGGATTTCCTGCTTAGAAAGGCACAAGATTGAATGATGATATCCTGAACTAAACTCTGATCCAGCCTTAACCTTTTCCAGCTTCCAGTCCCTCTCTATTTTTCTATTATCCTTCTCCTAGTATTTTTCCTTTACCAACAGGCCTCATCTAATTTTAACTAGTTCAACATCCTCCAATTATTTTCCATGATTTCATTCCTGAACTAATTATATTTGGTACAGCCTGTTTGATTTTATACTGCCCCCATTTCCATAATATTTGAGCACCTATATCTTCAGTTACCACCACAACACTGTAAATCCTAAAAGCCCTGTTATCTTTTTAATTTAACCAGTTTTATATCTATTTAGCACCATTGACTTCAGTTGAATTACTCCAGACACATACCAGCCTAAGTGAGGGTAGACTGAAGTCCTGGGTCTCTCCACTGAGAAATCAAAATTCTATTTCAAATACTGGAATAGATATGCAAACACTTTATCATCATGTCCAGATAACTTGTATCTAGGAGTTTTAAAAGTCTGCTTTAGGTCACTGGACCATTTATGTTCATTTTCAATAAGTTGTGAGCACTGCAGAAGTTCCAAAAACATAAGTTAACATAAGAGCGTAAGAATGGCCATACTGGGTCAGACCAACGGTCCACCCAGCCCAGTATCCTGTCTGCCAACAGTGGCCAATACCAGATGCCCCAGAGGGAAGGAAAACAACAGGCAATCCTCACGTGATCCCTCCCCAGAGAAATGTCACCCACCTCCAGAGAAACAGAGGCTAGGGACACCATTCCTACCCATATTGGCTAATAGCCATTGCTGGACCTTACCTCCATTAATCTACAGCCTCTCTCTGACTTACAAACCGGTTACGGACCAAGCAATTGGTCGTAACTCGGTTTGTTTGTAAGTCGGACCCCATAGAGTTACATGCGACCCCGCTGTTCGTAAGCGCGGATCGCTTTCGTAACTCAGGGTCCGCCATTTACGACAGTTTTGGTCGTAACTGCGAACGGTCATAAGTTGACTGTTTGCAACTCGGGGACCGGCTGTATCTAACTCTTTTTTGAACCCTGTTAAAGGTCTAGCCTTCACCACATCCTCTGACAAGGAGTTCCACAGGTTGACTGTGTGCTGAGTGAAGAAAAACTTCCTTTTGTTAATGTTAATGTTGTGCTATGCTTTTTTTAAAGGCTTATCTGGATGACCCTGGTAATTATAGGCTTTTGAGCCTGGCATTGATCCCAGGCAAGATAATAAAATGATGGCGTGGACAACACAGGACTTGATTAATAAAGAATTAAAGGAGAGTAATGTTAATACAAATCAACATGGTTTTTGGAAAATGGATGCTATCAAACTAACTTTCTTAAGCTATTCTGTAATCTCATAAAAAAGTATAAAGATAATAGCACTGATGAAGTATACATAGACTTGTTAATCTTTTTTACTTGATTCCACATGATGTTTTGATTAAAAAACTAGAATGATATAAAATTAACATGGCAAACATTAAATATATTAAAAACTGGCTGACAGGTCACAAAATGTAACTGTAAATGAGGAATCATCACTGAGCTAGTGTGATTCCAAGGAGGTCTTGCAGGGATCATGTCTTGGCTCTATTCCATTAAACATTTCTATCAATGACTGTAGTGGGGTACCTAGTCCCACACTGTTCGATCCTGGGGTTGAGACCTCCACCCACAGGCCGTGAGGCCTAGTCTTTCCCAAACAGACCCTGAGGCCTAGTCACTCATGCACAGGACCTGAGGCCTAGTCCTTTAGAAATAGGCCCTGAGGCCTAGTCACTCATGCATAGGACCTGAGGCCTAGTCCTTTAGGAATAGGCCCGGAGGCCTAGTCTCTCATGCACAAGGCCTGAGGCCTACTCCTTTATGAACAGGCCCGGAGGCCTAGTCTCTCGTGCACAGGCCCTGAGACCTAGTCTCTCGCGTGATCCGCTCTTAGTCAGGAATCTGGGAAGAAGGGGTAGGCGGGCCCGGGCCCGCCCTCTCCACCGGGCCCCAACCCAGAGCCCTATCTGTGGTGGGTGGTTCCCACCACTGGCTCGGCAGGGAGTTCTCCCCGAACCACACCGAGCCCGCCAGGGTTTTTCCCTGCTCCCCGCCCTGGGCTGCTTCCTACCCCATCCCCCTGGCCGGTGGAGGGTCCACCTGTAGATGTGGGGCAGGCGGCAGTAGTGGCATTGGCAGACCCGGCATCTGGTGGAGCAGCAACTGGTGTGGCGACCGCATCTAGGGGGGCTGCACGTTGTAGCCGGTGGTGCAGTTGAGCTCGGCCCGGGGATAGTAACAGCAAGGTCAGCTGGTCCAGCGCCTCTCGCTCCGGCTGCTGCCGTTGTAGCTCTGGTGGTTGGGCAGTAGCTCCTTCTCCTCCGGAGGTCAGTCCCAACTGGGCTGCTCTGCAGTCTTTTATACCAGGGCTGCACTGGGAGCATGCCCAGCAGGGCTGGGGGGGGGTATTCCACCCAATCGGTGGGCTCCCCTTCCCCTTGTTCAGTGTGGGGTCGGCAGGCCCCATCACAATGACGTAGAAGAACACCTAAAATAATAATGTGTAAAGTTGCATATGACACAAATATTGCAGGAGTGGTAATTAATGAAGAGGACAGCTCACTGACACAAAGAAATCTATAAACTGGACTCAGGCAAACAATATGCATTTTAATGTCACTAAAAGTAATTATATACCCCCACGAAGCAGGAATGTAGGCAGTTAGGGATGAGGCACTCTATCCTGGGAAACAGAGACTCTGAAAAAAAAAGATTTGGGGGTTGTGTTGAATAATCAGCTGAACTTTGATCTTGTTATGCTTAAATGAAGCACACGAGATCTTTTATAGGGGAAAAGGCAGTATGCCGCATTTATTGAGAATACAACAGTTGCATATACTTTTCAATCACTCATACAAACAAACATCATGCATATATAGTCTCTCCACGATGTTATAGTTACCAGTCCAAAGTCTAGTGGCCATCCAGATAGATCACAGAGGGGAAGCCGGGCTCTGTTGGTCGATTGAGCCGATGTTCCCGGAATTATTGGCAAGAAAAACCCAAAGTTCCATAGCAAAGCACCCTGCTTTTATAATCCTTTTCTCTGTTGAAATCAGTGTATTCTGCTGTGTCATTCTGTGACCGGAGTGTTATCTTGTTGATGTCAATCGTTCCCAAACATCTCTTGAAGGCTCATCCTGTCCTGGATCGTTAATCAGTTGTTTTTAGGGGTGCCCGCCCTTCACCTTTAGAGCTGTCCAATCTGATCCATTCTTGACCGTGGGTACGCACTGACGGTTTCTCTGCTCTTCGCAGTCTGTCTTTTACAGTTTGTCTTCACCCCACATTCTCCCCCTTCCCTCTTGACCATCTGGCTCTAACGATGACCTTCACACTATCTCATTCATACAAACAGTTTCTCACACAGAATCCTTCAAAGGTAAAAAATACTGTTTTATATTAAGCAAAAGCCAAACAATTCACATCGAAGGTCCGGGCCTTCGATATTTCTAATCTCATTAACATAGACACAATATGAGATCCTGTCTCTTTACTTACTAAAACTTTAGAACAAGGGAATATAGGAGATATATGCTTTGCTAAAGTATTTGACTTACTACAAGCTTAAATATGATTATATATTACCTTACATTACTACATTACAAAACCTAAAATACAAATATAAAAAAAGAATAAAACTTTCAATCCTAACAATCTCCCAATATAATTCTATGGCCAGAAAAGTTAATGGGAGTCTGGGATATTCAAGATTCTCCTATTAGTGTGAGAGCAGAATGGTTATATCTCATGAGACTTTGGGATTGCTGCAAGCACTGCTGGAATACTGTATCCAAGTCAGGTGTCCACAGCTCAAGAAGGATTTTGATAAAATGGATGGGTTTTAGAGAAGAGCTACAAGAATGATTAAAAGATGAGAATACATGCCTTCCTGTGATAGAACTCCCTGAGGAATAATTTAGGTGGGATCACTCCTGCTTTGAGCAGGGGGTTGGACTACATGATTTCCTGAGGTCTCTTCCAACCCTAATCTTCTATGATTCTACCTAAATTGTGTAAAGAAAAGGTCAAATTGTGACTTAATGACAGTCTTTATGTACATACACAGGAAACAAATATTTAATAAAGGGAACTTCAATTTAGTAAAGAAAGATATAACAAGATCTAGTGTCTGGACATTGAAACTAGACAAATTTAACCTGGTAACAGGCATATTTTTAATGTTGAGAGTAATTAACCATTTGGACAATTTACCAATGAATTCTGTAATGAATTCTTCTTTATTGGCCATTTCATTTCAAACTTTGCAGGTTTTGTAAAATCTATGTTTTTAAGGAATTACTTTAGGAAAGCTCTATGGCCTCTGTTGTTCAGGGGATCACAGTGGATGAACATAATGGTCCCTTCTGCCCTTGGAATGTATGAAGTTATTTCACAACAGTACCGGTAATAAAAATTGGAAAAAGATTGACATCAGCATAGTCTTCAATTGCCATTTCAGCTTCCTGCCTCTGAAAGGTAGTTGGTGATCCTGGTCCCAAGTGAGCAAAGCATTTAATTACCTTCTTAATGCTTACTTCTAATCATGTGCTTAAGATCTTTGTGATCCTGGGACCTACAGAAACAATGCATTGCAAATAGAACAACTGTAATATTTTTGTCCTGTTGTTGGATATGTGATCTTTTTCCATTCTGAGGCATGCTAAATGCTCCAAAGGAGAAATAGATTTCCATGATCTTTTCTGACCTAGTGAGTGGAAATGAGGTGTTTCAGCTACTCCCTGGAGATGTTACCCTCACAACTTTCTCTATCCTTTCCACACTTCAGGGACACACACCTTTACCCAATTCCTCGGGCTCAAGGTGCAACTCTGTTAATTTAAACACCCAGCCTTACCCAATTCCTAGGGCTCAGAGCGTAACTTTCTGCATGTCTGCAGGATCTTTTGCTACACAGTAATATTCTTATTCTCTATTTACTGACAATTACCAGGCAAGCAGAATATCCATGCTAAGTATAGAATGTCATGCTCACCAAGCCTGCTAAAGAAAAGCAGACTTCCCCTGTTGACCAGGCAAGGTCAGTCTCTCTGGATCTTAGCTGCTGCATATCATGGGGTATGTCTACACTAGCCCCGTAGATCGATCTAGGGAGGCTAATGAGGGCGACCGGAATTGCAAATCAAGCCCGGGATTTAAATATCCTGCGCTTGATTTGCATGTTCCCGGCTGGTGGCCATTTTAAAAATTGACTAGCCCGAAGTAACTGCCCACGTCTACAGGCGGCAGTGACACGGGATTCCGATTTAAAGCCCCTAATTCGAATTAGGTGGTAAACCTCATTGCAGGAGGAATACCACCTAATTCGATTTAGGGCTTTAAATCGGAATCCCGTTTCACTGCCGCGTGTAGAAGCGGGCAGTTACTTCAGGCTAGTCAATTTCTAAAATGGTGACCGGACGGGAACATGCAAATCAAGCGCAGGATATTTAAATCCCGGGCTTGATTTGCAATTCCAGTCGCCCTCATTTGCCTCCTTAGATCTATCTGGGGGCTAGTGTAGACGTACCCAAGGTCATGCAGAGGAGCTCTGGCAGCTCTGGTTTTAGGCTGTGTCTTAGAAATGAGTTCTTCTTCCTGGTCTTCCCTCCTTCTTCTTGATGTTCCTTTCTTCCTTTTCTTCTTCCCTTTTTCTGCTGGTCTCCTTCTTGGACCCCAGTTTATATAATGAAATGTGAGTCCTGCTTAGTTATACCTGAACCAATTATTTTAGTATAATTTTACTAACCAATCATAGCATACTGTAATAGAATTACCTAACCAATCATACCCACCACCTTAGTTGATTTACACCTAGAAAAAGTAATTAGACAGCAGACAGAAACAGTTACAAATGAGACAGAGATCATACAGACAAACAATAGGGAAGTGAGAACAATAATCATAGAATGAGGATTCCACAACCTCAGCTATTGATAAACAGTTTCTTGCCAGGTGAAAAGCTAGCTAAATTTTCTCTACCCATCTTGATACCTATTTCTTTATCTGGTGACAATGGGTACCAGGAGGACAGGATCTCCTTCTGAATAGTCTGACACTATTTTAATGCAATTTAGACAGAGTGTGAGTATGTGACTTCAGGTTTTACAGCTAATGTCTGCTGCTTTTCAGTCTGGCTGCAGAGGAAGGCTTTAGCCCTTCCATTATGGCTATAGAAAAACCATATTGTTACAGAGAGACAACTTCATTCTCATAATCTGTCTGATGATAACAGTGCATTCATCTCCACAGGTTGGTGGTTGGTATGCTTCATGTCTGCTTACAAGGTCAGAAGAGCTGATTGTTCACAATTAACTCCTTTCCTGAATTTCTTCTGCTATTCTAGAGAGCTTGAGCCCTATTCAGTGCTATCATAGGGTCCTTTTGCATCTGCCTAATTGGTGGAAAGGGGCCACAGGGCAAGTGGAATCCTCTTCCCCTCCAAAATACTCCTGTTAAAGAGAACACTTACAGGCACAGAGCAGATCCAAGCAAATGGGTATTCTGAGGTTAAGCAGTATGGGGGGCAGGGGGCTAGAAAGCTATTGAATCCTTATAGGAGCCTTTGAAACACCACAGGCTACATAAGCCCCCACAGACTTCAAACAGGGGACATGTAAGCTGCTTTCCTGCTCTTTCTACCTGGTGTCAGAGTAAAAATGAATGGAGCCACCATTACTATATTTTCTAAGTTAAACTAGTCTTAATTTTTTCCTAAAATTAATCCTTGCCCCAAGATTATCAAAGGCTCCTGACACCATCACCACTCATTTTGTGTTTGATAGAGTATTTTATCATCTGGGGAATTTTTAAACCCTTTTTGTGTTTTCTCTGTAGATTCTTAATTTACTGTTTGTGAAGGCATTTTCAGCAAGTGAGGCAAAAATATCTGGTCATGTGGGGCAGGGTTTCATATCTGTGTGGGACTTGTGTGGGAACCCAACATGGGGTCCCAATGAGAGACACGTAACTGAAGCTGACTTGAAAGCCTACAGGCTCCTATTTGCTTGAATAGAAACTGAACTGGAGACAATGCCTGCAGCTCTTGAATGGACTACTCCCCAGGGCCCAAGCAGGGACAGCTACTGTTTGCTTTGAACTTTAACTCTTTAAAACTTTCTACTGAAATATTTCCAACTTTCCCCTTTCCTGCCAGCCCAACAAAATACTCTTTCACTTAGCTGTGTGTTCACAAAGCCTAATTACTGAAACATCTGCAGTGCTTGCTCCAGATCATGGGACACCTGACACCGTACCGGCACCTTAAGGCTTTGGTGTACTCCAGGACTTTGTGTGAGTTCTTTATGAATAAACAGCGTTGCATCAGAGAAACACCAGACTCATCAATTTTTTCTTCATAACTGAAACACTCTGTAGGACCTTGAATTTTGGGGAGCCTCTCAGGTAAAAAAATGGTGGGATATGCTGTTATCCTGGGATGACTGGCTTCTTAAGAGGGAATGAGTCCAGCCCCACCTGTGACTTATTTCCCTATCCTTAGATGGGGAAAAATAGTGTAGATGCATGACAATTCAGAGCTTGGAGATAAAGCATAAACCTCCAGAGTCAAAGGAGACAAGCAAACATCTTGAAAAAGGCCTAGAACCAAAAGGAAAAAGAATCAGAGTCCCCAGATGGGGAATGCTGCTGCATGTTGAGCTCTGCCAACCCAGAGAGAAAGGTCCCTGGGAGAAATGTGGGTGGATGACTGCAGAGCAAGGCTGTGTTACCTCTAAACATGGTCATCATTAGTCAATTGCTTTCTAATAGATATTATGGTAGAAGTGGATCTTTAGAGATATCAGTGAAGAAAGAGAAATCTAATGAGTGAATCACAAGCAGGTAACTAATGTGCCATGCATTTGTTTATGTAATTTAGAATATATGTATGAAGACTGAAATTCTGTAGCACTAACCTCGGTAACAGAGAATGTTATGCTACTAGTGTTTTAATGGTAATAAAATGCTGATCTGCTGAATTAAAAAATGGCTAGAGAACAATAAGTTTCTTTACAGATGTGTCTGACATAAAATAAGTTTCACTGAACTGCAAACTTTGCAGCCTCCTTTTATTCAATTTATTTCTGGGGCCAGCTGGAGGCAACACATCTTTGCGGAATTTTGTAAAACTAGTTACTGCGCTTGCAAAAGCAGTCACTGTTTCTACAAGTGATGTCTGTTTATTTGACATTAGGATGATTCTCCTAACAGTCTACTGTTGTAAGAGTATGATGAAATATTTTTAAATAATTAAATAATTAATCATAATATTTAATTAATCATAATAATTAATCATTTACAATATTTTAGACTACAGTTTGACGGAGTATTTGATGGAATGTGCTGTTATATATATATATATATATATATAGTCAAAATCATTTCAATTAGTGTAGTTTGGTGTTGTTGCCCCCACTAACAAAGGGTATGTAGATACAAATGGTCCTGAACAATTCCAGGACTTTCTGTATCACTTAAGCTTCCTGCAACACATGTGTTTCAATGAAACTTTGAATTGAGTGATCAAATTAGAGGGCTTTTATTCATTTATTAATAGAGCTAATAATCCTTTTTTTAACTCACGGCCCATGGGCCATCTACGGCCGGAGCATTTTCGTAATCTGGCTTGGGAGTCCTGGCAGCTCAGGAGGGCTTGTCTGTACCCTTCCCTCAAGCCCCACTACTTCCTGCCCCTTTGCCCTTTCCCCAATTGCCTTTCATCCTGTGAGGAATGCAGCCTCAGGATTACCCTGTGGGCCTGGTGCAGGGTGGCAGCAATGGTAAGTGTGGAAGGGGGGGGGGTCACTGCACTGTTGACTCCCCCTGACATCAGGAGGAAAGGGAAGTGTGTGACATTCCTGGCAACCTTTCTCATTCAATTAATGGAAGGAGAGGAGACAACAGCAGTACCCTAAAACTATCTTGATAATTCAGGGTCTGCAAAGATGGCTTCAAACTGCTTCTACTTCCCCCTTTCCAGTTCTGTTGGGAAGAACTCAGAACAGTGACTAACACTAATAAGATCTCTAACATTCAGAATCAAATCTTTATCTTGTCTTCGGAGGTGTTCAATTAGCCACAACCCCTGTTGATGTCAATAGTTGCTGTGGTTATTGGTAAAAAAAAAGCTACTTATTTAGACAGCCAAATTTGAAAATATTGGCCTGATCAGATATGGTTAGATATGATGTATCATATCTACAGCAGCTAAATGTTGTCATTTAATGATGAGCACCATAGTTTGTCTTTCTGTAGTCATTTTGCATAGATTTATATTAATAAAGTCAAAATGTACAAATGAGATTAATATACTTCCATTTTACAATGATCCCCATAGAATAGCCAAAATTATCATTATGTTTGCCTGAATTTCACTTACAAAAACCTTTTTATGGAGGTCTTTGTCTTGGCCACAAATATGTGTTGTATACAATGAAAGGAAGTTTGTGTTCATTTAAAATATGTAAATGATAGAAAAACACACTTTATAATTCGAGGTTCTTCCATCTTATGTGGGCTCTTTGTCTGAGTGAACTTCAATCATCTAAGAAAAAAATCAAGATGCTTGTCACAGGGTGGCTGGCCCCTTCAAGGAGCAATGGGCCTATCCCAACCTATCGCATAATTAGCTTGCCGTCTGAAATGGGAAGAGTGAGTCACATGACCATCAAGCAAGCCTCTACCTTATTTAGCTTAGAGGCCTGGGAGGGTGGGGTGCAGAGTGCAAACAGACTCCTGAAGAAGACTTGGAAATAGTAGAAGAGAAAGGGACCCGCACTAAGTAGGGCTGGGAGTGTGAGGGTATGTCTCCACAGCTGGGCAAAAGTTGAAGTAAGATACGTGACTTCAACTACATCAATTGAGTAGCTGAAGTTGAAATAGCTTAATTAGGCTTTTGGCTCTGTCTACACCGCAGGAAGTTGAAGGAAGAGCACTCTTCCTTCGACTTCCCTTACTACTCATTAAACAAGGGTTACGGGAGTTGGAGTAAGAAGTTCTCCAATTCAAAATTATTTTGAAATAATGGCTTGCTGTGTAGACACTCATTTTGTTATTTTGGAATAATGTCAGTTATTCCAAAATAGTGCTGCTCTCTAGACATGCCCAGAGAAACTAGAATCTGGGCAAAGCCCTAATGGTTAGAAAATGAGCATTTCTCTGATACAGAGTAAGAAAATCTTTGTATAAGTAGTGAAGCCAAGAAGGGGTAAAAGACCATTTTGTCTTATGTTGTACTTGGACTCCCTCAAGGGACAAGCCTGGAAAGCAAGCCCTGCAAGGAGGGTTATGGAATTCCCTTATTCAAGAGAGAGGGTTTGTGGCCTAAATAGAACCATAGAATACTAGGACTGGAAGGGACCTTGAGAGGTCGAGTCCAGTCCCCTGCCCTCATGGCAGGACCCAGTATTGTCTAGATCATCCTTGATAAACATTTATCTAACCTACTTTTAAATATCTCCCGAGATGGAAATTCTACAACCTCCCTGGGTAATTTATTCCTGTGTTTGACTACCCTGACAGTTAGGAACTTTTTCCTAATGTCCAACCTAAACCTCCCTTGCTGCAGTTTAAGCCCATTGCTTCTTGTTCTATCCTCAGAGGCCAGGAAGAACAATTTTTCTCCCTCCTCCTTGTGCCACCCATTTAGATACCTGAAAACTGCTATCACGTCCCCTCACAATCTTCTCTTTTCCAAACTAAAAAAGTCCAATTCTTTCTGTCTTCCTTCATAGGTCATGTTCTCTAGACCTTTAATCGTCCTTGTTGCTCTTCTCTGGACCTTCTCCAATTTTTCCACATTTTTCTTGAAATGTGGTACTCAGAACTGGACACAATACTCCAAGGGTGTATCTAGACTACAGGGTTTTGTCGACAAAAGTTCACTTTTGTCGACAAAACTATACCTGCGTCTACACTACTGCCACGTTCTGTCAACAGTAAGTCGACAGAACGCGGCAGTTTTGTCGACGGTGGTAAACCTCGTTTTATGAGGAATAATGCCTTTGTCGACAGAGTTCTATCGACAAAAGCTAAGCGTGGACGTGGAGAAGAATTTATGTAGAAAATAAAGGCCTCCAGGAAGAAGCCCTGGTGGACACTCCTGCCATAGCACTTAACTATATTGTTCCTGCCTGAAGCCATCTTTAAAAGGCATGGGCACCCAGGATTAGCATTCTGGCAGCACGCCAGCTCCAGCCAGGACCCTGACTGCGCAGCTGTTCCTGGTAGGGCCACTCAGAGCTATGTCCCAGGGACAAGCCCCCTAAAACCTCCGTAGCCCTTCCAGGGACACATTCCCACAGGAAGACAGGGGCACCAAACTCCGGGCACCCTCCTGGTCTGAGCCCAAGAAGGAGGATCTTCAGGCCCCACAGTCCAGGTGGAGGAACGCTGACATCTACGCCAGAATGGCTGACGGCCTGGCAAGGAAAGGCCATACCCCGGCACCTTAGACCAGGTCAAAGCCAAGGTCAAGGAGCTGTGGCAGGGGTACATTAGGGCCCGTGAGCACAGCTCCCTCTCTGGGGAAACGGCACACTATTGTGCCTATTACAAGGACCTGGACCGGTGCATCCCGAGAAGGTTGTGGAGTCTGGCTTGGAAACCCTGTGCAGCAGCGGCCGCAACTCCAGGTGAGACCCCAGAGGACCAGCAGCTCCAAGAGGAGGAGGAGGAGGACACCAGCACAGTGACCCTGACACAGGAGCCAGATGCCCACACTCAGGAGGCCTCCCAGACAACTTCAGATGCCGGGGAGGGAACATCAGGTGAGTGCTGTGAGAGTCCAACACACACAGGGCAGGGCAGGTGGGAGCAAAGTGGATGGTGCAGTGCTGTGACATGTCATGCTGATCACAGCCTGGGGGGGGGCACACATATGGCCGACCTCAGAGAGGACAGTCCTAACCCTGCACCCTCATGGTTGCGAGGCACCACCTGCTCCTGCAGGCAGTGATGCCAGGTGTAGGCATGGGTTGGGGATGCTGGGATTGCCGCACAGCTTCAGGCCTCTCAGCAACCTGCGGGAACCCCAACTGTGGCTTGACACTTGTCTGTGCTGCTTGACCATGGAGTGTGTGTGAGGGGGGGCAGGATGGTGGCCTGCACACCTTCTGGACTCCAGGGAGGCCGTGGCTGCTGGCCAGGCCACACCATGCCTTACTGAGATGCACATGAACATCCTCTGACCATAGGACAGGCACTGACTGCTGAGAAGAAGGAGGGCATGCCCTCTCAGGGAAAGTGTGAGCATGCATTACTGACAACTCTTCCCTCTTGTCCTCCACAGCCGGACCAGCTGACCAGCAGGGGAGCGCCACACCTGCCCCACCACCCAGATGGCTGCAGGGAACCCGTCGGCACTGGCACACGTATTTGGACCTGGTGCGCCAACACATCTCGGATGCAGGATGCAATGAACCGGAGAATGGAGGCAGAGGCAGAGTGGCACAGTTGCTTGCTGGATGAGTTTGTCCAGCAGCGCACTGAGATCTGCGCTGCTATCTGGGAGGCCATGGCCTTCCCCGGTCCTGTGCCTGGTCCTGCTCCTCCTGCTCAGCCTGCTCCCCCCCCCCCCGCCTCAGCCCCTGCCCCCCTCAGCCCCTTTCCCCCCCCCAACAGCCCCTGCCATCCCAGACCCAGGTACAGCCCTACCTCCTGCCCAGACCCCAACTGTCCCAGCCTGCATGCATGGCCGTCTGCGAGAAGGCCTCCGCAGCCAAAGTGCCAGGGGCTCTTCATCAAGGCAGCACCCTCAGCCCTGAGCCTCCCTCCCCCCTTCCAGGTTGACGTTCCCCCTTCCCACCTGTGATAGTCACTGAGGGAAGCACTTTACTTTGTTTACAAATACTTTATTTTTCTTACCAAAAGAGTATTTTAGTTTTTCAAAAAACCAACAGTGAAATAAACTGTAGACATTTTTGCACCAACACCTGTCTTTGTTGTCAGTGTGTGATGAATGCATACTACGTGTGACTGTGGGGCCGGAAGGGGTTTTCGGGAGGAAGGCACTGGGAGGCATGGGGCAATCCCACAATTGGAAGGCCCTGGGGAAAATCATCGGCCTCCTTGGGAGAATTGGTCACTCAGGGCTTCTCGAATGCACACTCCCATCTGGCGGGCTTGCCGGATGGCAGCTGTCCGGGGCTGCTCAAAGTGCCTCCCCTCCACATTAGCCCATGTCCCCCACGCAGGGAGGAAGGCCTCCCCTTTCCTCTCCACTAGGTTGTGCAGCACACAGCATGCAGCAACCACATCAGGGATATTTTGTTCCCCCATGTCCAGCCAAGTGAGCAGGTGTCGAAATCTGCCCTTCAGACGGCCAAAGGCGCACTACACCTGGAAGTGAGCCTTATTCAGGGGGGAGTTAAAGAGTTCCCTGCTCACATCCAGCTGTCCCATGAATGGCTTCATGAGCCAGAGCATAAGGGGGTATTGTTACCAACTTTAGCAGAATTGTGTGGATGCTGAGGGCCTCTGTTGTGGTTGTGGTCTCCTGGGTGCAATCTGCTTGAAATGTATTGTTAATTGTCATACTTGTGGACTGATGTGGTGGATTTCATTTGGGTGTGTGTGGAATTCAGTTGTCCATGTATATATATATATACCTGTCAATCAAGTTAAGAAACCATCATGTTATTGTTAGTTAGCACGTAGCACACGTACCTGTAAACAGATCTGTTAAGGTTTAAAATTCTATAAATATGTATTAAGAGACCAGTACCTCATGAATATTAATATGTTATGATTCTCCATCCAATCAGTTTAAAGTCATGTAAATTAGCATCTTTTTCTATCCAATCAATTTAAACTTAGAACCTCATGCATATGCATGAGCGCAACCTATTTAAGGGCCCTCAACGCCAGTTACAGGTGTTGCATCGGGTTCGTTGGGTTGTGTCGGGTCCCTCGACGTGTTAGGGTTAAGACTGGAATGAGTGAGGTCGTGTAAAGCTTTTTCCTGAGAAGTGGCTGGACGGAAGGTTCATGCCTCTTATCTCAGTTTAGTTTAGTTTAGCTTAGTTTAGTTAGCTTAGGTAGGTTTAGATAGGGTGGAGATCGCTATGTTCATGTCAGGTTTGCATTGGGCACCGCTAATCGGCTGTCATCGAGCTTGTACGTCGGGCGCGTCACGATCTTAGATAGGATTTTTATTTAGTTTAGAATAGATAGTTCTAGCTTCCATCGCTGGTTCCAGCTGCGTCGAAGAGCAGGAAGAGGATTGAGGACCAGACGATTTCACGGAAGGTGAAGCGGCCGTCTTTGCACTCGACCAGCCTTCGAGGGATCGCCCTGGCTGTTCCTCTCCGAGGGCCCGGAAGGACCTAAGGATTGAGGTCGCCAGACTTCGGCCTTCCTACATGGGACTCCTGGCTGTTCCTCGCTTAAGGCCCGAAAAGACCAAGAGCTTGTAGGTTGCCAGCATCTCCTCAATCGCTGCCGCGCCGCTAGACTATGTAAGTGATTGCAAGGGGGCTGCCCTCTTGCAACTATAGTTAAGATAGTGTAAAAGGGGACTGCCCCCTACTAACTTTGTTGGTTCGTTAGATGTCTACAATATAGTCTTGTTGTCTAAATTTTACCAAATTGTTCAGTTTTTATTTTGAGCGCCGTATTGTGCCGCGTGCCTTTTATTGTAAAGAAACCCAATGATAGATGTGGGTGAGTGTCCGCATTTGCTTTCTTCTTGAAATTAATAATTAGGCTAATCATTAGACTTATACTACGTTGGCTCTCCAGAGTTGACAGACTTCGTACGTTACTTAAATTAGCCAGGTAACAGTATGCCGCGTCGGCCACGATGCATGTAGGCATTTGCACATACCCGACTGCATAGTTTCACTCCGGAAAGAATGCCCCAGCCTGCAGCCTGCAGTACAGGTAGGAGTTCCGGAATATGCAGGCATCGTGTGCCTGGCCTGACCACCTGACACAAATGTCTGTGAATTGTCCCCGGTGGTTGACCAAGGGCCTGCAGCACCATCGAAAAGTAGCCCTTTCTATTAATATACTGTGCTGCTCGATGAGGTGGTGCGCAGATTGGGATATGAGTCCTGTCGAGTGCTCCACCGCAGTTCGGAAAACCCAGCCCCGCAAATCTGGCTAAGATGGTATCCAGGTCTCCGAGGCGGACAATCCTGTGAAGCAGCTCTGAGTTGAAGGCCGTCACCACCTGCAGAAAGGGACAAATACACACACACATAACAGGACATTAGAGGAGTTGCATGAGCTGATGAGAGGTGCTTCCCCCACCCCTCCCCTCCAAGACCCGAAAAGCCCCCCCTCAGACAGCCCCCCCCGGTACTCCCTGCACCACCTCAGGGTGAGGCCAGGCAGGCTTCTACAACTACCACCCCATCCCCTATTCCCTGTGCCCGGTCCTGACCGTCCCCCTTATCCGCCCGCCCCCGCTCCCATGGACTTTCCCTGGAGAGTGACTTACTTCCATCAAGATAGCCCCAACAGTAGAGCTCCCCACGCCAAACTGATGTACCACGGAGCGGTAGCTGTTGGGGGTGGCCAGCTTCCACAGAGCAATAGCAACGCACTTCTCCAGGGGGATGGCGGGCCACAAGTGGGTGTCCTGGCATTGCAGGGCAGGGGCAAGCCAGGCACAGAGCTCCTGGAAGATGGGCTTCTGCATCCAGAAGTTTCGGAGCCACTGGTCATTGTCCTACTGCTGCATAACAAGCCGTTCCCACCAGTCAGAACTGGTGTCCAGCCTCCAAACTCGCCTCTCCAGGAATAAGTTCTGGGGCCAGGGCAGTAGGGCTGCAGCCTGAGTGAGGGGCTCAAAGCTGGGCTCTGAATCCAGCTCTGCCACAAATGTCATGATGCTTTCATGAAGATACAGCAGAACTTCCATCACCACGGTGTGGGGCCATTGCCTGCCCAGGGACAGCTCAGGCTCCATGGCCAAAAACACAGAGCAAAGCACAAAAACAAACCTGAAAATAAACTGCTGTGGTGTCTGAGGAAGCAGGGCAACCACAGCAAGAACTGCATCAGCTTTGCTTTCCCCCAGGAGGTAGGCAAGCCAGAAGCAGGAGCAGAGCAACGGCTGTCCAGGAGGATCCCTTTAAGCACACGTCTCTGCAAAGAGCATGCAGCAGTGCCTGGACATTAAGGCTGCCCCTGTGACCTGACAGAAGCACTTCCGGGTGCCTTCTTTTGTCAACAGAGCATCTGGCAGTCTGGATGCTCTTTTTCGACAAAGCGGATCGATTTTTCGATCTGCGTAATGCAGTCTAGACACTCTTTTTTGACAGAGGCTTTGTCAACAGTATCTGTCGACAAAGCCTCTGTCGAAAAAAGCCTGTAATCTAGATGTACCCCAACTGAGACCTAATCAGCGCAGAGTAGACTGGAAGAATGACTTCTCATGTCTTGGTCACAACATACCTGTTAATGCATCCTAGAATCATGTTTGCTTTTTTTTTGCAACAGCATCACACTGTTGACTCATATTTAGCTTGTGGTCCACTATAACACCTAGATCCCTTTCTGCTATACTCCTTCCTAGACAGTTGCTTCACATTCTGTATGTGTGAAACTGATTGTTCCTTCCTAAGTGGAGCACTTTGCATTTGTCCTTATTATACTTCATCCTGTTTACCTCAGACCATTTCTCCAATTTGTCCAGATCATTTTGAATTATTACCCTGTCCTCCAAAGCAGTTGCAACCCCTCCCACCTTGGTATCATCTGCAAACTTAATAAGCATACTTTCTATGCCAATATCTAAATCGTTGATGAAGATATTGAACAAAACAGACCCCTGTGGAACCCCACTTGCTATACCTTTCCAGCAGGATTGTGAACCATTGATAACTACTCTCTGAGAACGGTTATGCAGCCAGTTATTCACCCACCTTATAGTAGCCCCATCTAAGTTGTATTTGCCTAGTTTATTGATAAGAATATCATGCGAGACTGTATCAAATGCCTTACTAAATTCTAGGTATACCATGTCCACCACTTGTCTCTTAACCACAAGACTCGTTATCCTATCCAAGAAAGCTATCAGATGGATTTGACATGATTTAATCTTTACAAATCCATGCTGGTGTTCCCTATCACCTTATTATCTTCCAAGTGTTTGCAGATAATTTCCTTAATTACTTGCTTCATTATCTTTCCTGGCACAGAAGTTAAACTGACTGGTCTGTAGTTTGGGGTGTTCTTATTTCCCTTTTTATAGATGGGCACTATATTTGCCCTTTTCCAGTCTTCTGAAATCTCTCTTGTTTTCCATGATTTTCCAAAGATGATAGCTAAAGGCTCAGATACCTCCTCTATCAGCTCCCTGATGAAATGCATTCTAGGATGCATTTCATCAGGCCCTGGTGACTTGCAGACATCTAACTTTTCTAAGTGATTTTTAACTTGTTCCTTCTTTTATTTTATCTTCTAAATCTACCCCCTTTCTACTAACATTCACTATGTTAGGCATTCCTTCATCAGACTTCTTGGTGAAGACCGAAACAAAGAAGTCATTAAGCATCTCTGCCATTTCCAAGTTTCTTGTTACTGTTTCCCCCTCCTCACTGAGCAATGGGCTTACCCTGTCCTTGGTCTTCCTCTTGCTTCTAATATATTTATAGAATGTCTTCTTGTTTCCCTCTATTCCTGTAGCTAGTTTGAACTCATTTTGTGCCTTTGCCTTTCTAATCTTGCCCCTGCATTCCTGTATTGTTTGCCTATATTCATCCTTTGTAATTTGTCCTACTTTCCATTTTTTATATGACTCCTTTTTTATTTTTAGATCATGCAAGATCTCCTGGTTAAGCCAAGTCGGTCTTTTGCCGTATTTTCTATCTTTCCTATGCAGTGGAATAGCTCGCTTTTGGGCCCTTAATAATGTCCTTTTGAAAAACTGCCAACTCTCTTCAGTTGTTTTATCCCTGAGTTTTGCCTCCCATGGGACCTTACCTACCAGCTCTCTGAGCTTACCAAAATCTGCCTTCCTGAAATCCATTGTCTCTAATTTGCTGATCTCCCTTCTACCATACCTTAGAATCATGAACTCTATGATTTCATGATCACTTTCACCCAAGCTGCCTTCCACTGAGAACTGGAAGGGTATAACTAGAGACTGAGAACTGTGTGAAAGATTACCCCACAAGGTGTGTGTCTCATTTTTAATATCTTGAACTGTGGAGAAGTGAAAACTGATGCAGGGCTGCTGCAGAAACATCCCATGCTGTGAGGAGGAACACGGTTATAGGGCTTTAGTTCCACTGGTTTTGGGTTCTCAGTAATCAAGCATCAGACAGGGCTCATGGAACCCTGCCTCCATAATGCACAATTATTATTGAAGTAGAGGGCACTCAGAACCTATTTTTTGGAGATAAAAGTTCCCTTTTTACCTCTGTTTCTGTGCTCATATCCTTGACACCTATCTCACAGTTGTGCCCCAAAGCATTTAGCAAACAAAGCAAAGGTAGGTGTTTGGCTGCCTAAGTGGCACGTGGGGCCTGAGCTAGTAGGCATTTTCAGAGGCTGCCTATTGGACCGAGAACATAAGAACAGCCATACTGGGTCAGACCATAGGTCCATCTAGCCCACTATCCTGTCTGCTGACTGTGGCCAATACCAGATGCCCCAGAGGGAAGGAACACAACAGGTAATCCGCACTGATTCCTCTCCTCTCACCCATTTAGAGACAAAGACCTGTTAAAAATCTGTCAGGAGGAGGAAGTGTTCTGCTCTTTATCTTAAAAATCTTTGTGGCTGGAGCCCTCACCTGAGATATGAAAGATCTGGGTTCAATTTCCCTTTCCTTCCCTGCCTGAGTTAAACGAAGGGCACTCAAATCCTGCCTCCTCAGAGAGGACTCTGACCATGGAGCTCTGGGATATTCAATAGCGCTGCCTCAGTCTCTTTCATTATTTATTGAGTGAAACGGCTTCAAAGGGAGAGTGGTTGGAGTAGGGGTCTGGCCCATCTGAGAGATGGGATGTTCTAATCACTACACTACAGGGTTATTGTCTCTCTGGCCCAATGACTGTAGATAATTACTTAAATAGTCATTGTCCAACGGAGCAGTGGGGCAGGGGTGGATCTTAGGCATCTTATCCCTTCCTAGCTTACTGGCTTTCATGGATTATGTTCTAAGGCACTTCTTTCTCCCTATTCATTATATAGAGCCCCTACGTGCCTATCTTGGCTTTGTTGATTGCTGTGTTATTCCTTTGATTTTTCTAGGCAAATAAAAGGTACATGCCATGACACTCAACATTCCAATGCCTAAGTTCTTTTGCGGATCTTTAAGTGACCTGCCCAAGACGATGCAGGAAGTTTATGGTAGAGCAGAAAGTTGAGCCAAGATCTGCCATGTCATAAGCTAGTTTCTTAGCCGCCAATCTGTCCTTCCTCTCTTGCACTGTGGAATACAAGAGTTGGAGAGCTCATTTATCTATGAAATTCACCCCAGGCAGACTTTCAGCACAAGGCTGATGTTCCACATAATTCTCACTTCAGTCCTGTTTAAAAGCTTTAAGTGAAACTTACATAGTCTATTTGGCCTTCTGCCTGTCTCTGCCGAGGGTTGAGTTTCTTATATGAAAGCACTGGTCTCCTTACTCTTCTACTCTGGCTGTACATATCTTAATTTTATGCAGTTTTCTGTTTTACCTTCCATATCACAATGATCTTTCTTCCCTTGCTGGGTAGAGCTGGCAATATCAGCCCCACTAAGATTTGTGGAGCTCAGAAGGCTAAAAATATATTGTAGTGTAATGGCTTGGTCTGTAACTATTACATATTCTGCAGACAGCGGAAAAGAAGAGAAAACTTATCTTGTTGGCACATTCAGGCTTGCATATCTTGCTTGTAATTCAGACCTATGAATTCCTGCTAAAACACTCTATACTTGTTCACAGCATTTTCTGTATGATGCTAGCTAATTGGTATCATCAGTAAGGCACATAACAATTATTTACAGTTTCTGTCTGTTGATTTCAGTGGAAACAGAAGCTGTTCATGCTGAGGTTTTACTGTTGGTTGTCAAAATATAGCACATTATTAAAAGAGAGAAGGTTAATTATGCATTCTTTTGAATCAGGTGCTTAGAATAGTTAGACCTGTAGTTTGCAGACATAGTCCAATAAAAGTAATTTTATATCACAGTAGGAAATTACCTTGTAAAGTTCCATCTTATTTTTGTTTTTTATGTAAGTCTGATACCAGTCTAAGAAATTACCAAATAATAAAATGATTAAATTTACAGACTTGAAACTGGTTTTCCGCTTCTAACAATTAAAATTGAAATGTTTAGGAAAAAAGATGAATGGCCATCAGCTCTGTTTTGTGGGGTATATTCAATAGCATCCCACCCTAGAATAAGGAAGTAATTTTCTCTCTTTTTCTACTTTTCTGATGGAACATCATGTAGAATATGCATTCAGTACTGAGCCTTGAAATAACAGAAAAATGTACATCCAGGGGAGGAGATTAAAAAATGGATGTATAAAGAGAACATTAAAACTTAGAAATAAGTATATCAGTGGCTTGGATAATTTATGATTAATGCTAAAACCCGTGGATACTCAAAATATCATGGATTTTGAATAGCAACTGTGCCAGAATAGGGACTGCAGGTTTACTGCTCAAACATGAGGAAAACAGGAGTCTATTTTCCCCCCTCCAAATCCAGCAGAAGTTTCTGGGAAGTGCAGTTTCCAGGAACTCTGAAAAACAGGCCTTAAATTTCTAATGTTTGAAGGTAGTAAATATTGTGGCAGAAAGGAATTGTTAACTAACTTAGATCATAACTAGAAGTAACAGGACTAAACTAAAACAAGCCAGATTTGACATGGAATGTCAAAAAATAACAGTCTAACAGTACTGAAGTCTGCCAGTAGTAATATTCAAGGGAATGATTGCTATTCCTTTTCATGATTTGCCATTTTTTCACCTGCCTCTAGTCTTGCCAATCTTTTACAAGACTAGATTGTAAACACTAGAGAACATATTGTAAAGAACAATTCTGAGCTGACAAAAATGGGCAAGATGATTTGTAAATCCCTAGATGTGTAAGATATTCTGTATAGTAAGCCCTGCCCTTGTGTGAAGTCCCATCAAAGTCCAGCCACATATAGGATCAGAGCTTTAATTTATTCTCTGCCTAACTTTGATGGTGCTCTGAATTACATTTAAAGGACCTGAGGCTGCATACTGTATTTTCTGTAGTCTATGTCATCAGATTCGTCTCTCGTTTGTTACTCTGGGCAAACTCTCCCTCATCTGATTGGTGGTTTACTTCAAGCCCCACCTGTTACTTCGTAACAGTGAATTATTTCATCCTCATTCCACTTGCCCTTCAAACTCTACTCTTTCCTCTTTTTCTCTCCTTGCTTATCCCCTTTGTCTCCCAATCTTCAGTGCTGTCACTTTCCAAGAAAGCACTCAAAATTTAAAATAACAGCACAGCACAAGAACAAATAGTGTGATACTAGCACAATATTAGCTACCCACAGCAGTGATAATTATACTTGTGTGTTCTATCCCTTTTCCTCTCCACTCTCTTTTTGTATTGTCTAAGAGTATGTCTACACTACAGCATTATTTCGCAATATCTTATTTCAAAATAGTTAATTCAAAATAAGATATTTCGAAATAACGCGTCTACACACAAAATGCATTTCGAAATAGTGCTTTGCTATTTCGAAATAGCACATCCACACTGATTGGATGCTGAATCGCATTTAAGGGAAGCTGAAACTGGTTCCAGCAGGGCATCAGGTCAGTAGTTGCTTTGTGTGGCTGCTGCCTGCGGCTATCTGAGGCTTGTGCTTAAAGGGACCCCCCTGGGCAGCCGGTTCTCAGCTTTCCCTGCTTGATTAGCTACCTCGCTAAGGGACAGCAAAGCATTTTTCTCTCTGCCTGCTTTGGTTGCCCTGATTCGGGACACTACAGCACTCGGCACCATGGAGCCAGAGCTGCCCCTGGGCACTCTGGTGCTCATTTTGGATGTGTTGCTGCAAGCCTGGCTGCAATTGCTGGAGACTGCCTGGCAGCATCTGCTGCAGCCCAACCCCCAGGCCCTCTTCAAGACCCCCCTGGGGGCCGGGGAGGAGCAGCAGGAGTGCCTGGATGCCAGTGTGCTCTGCCACATCTGGCGTCTGGACACCAGCAGTGACTGGTGGGACCACATCGTCCTGGAGCACTGGGGAGACCAACAATGGACCCAGAACTTCATGATGAAGAAGGACACCTTCCTCAAACTCTGTGAGTGGCTTGCCCCTGCTCTGCCGTGATGGGACATGCACATGAGGCCTGCCATTCCCCTCCACAAGCATGTGACCATCTCCCTCTGGAAGCTCTCCATGCCGGATAGCTACCGATACATGGTGAACCAGTTCTGCATGGGGAGATCCACTGTCGGAGCAGTGCTCATGCAGGTATGGCAATCTCCGGCCACTGTGCCAGGAGAGGGGGGTGCAAGGAGGGGATGGGCTGCCCTAGGGAAAAGGGGGGGAGGGGGCAGTCCCCTCCCTGGGAGGGTTTGTTCTGTCCCAGCCGCACTATGGACTGCCTGTGGTGGCCAGGATTGCGGGGGGGGGGCGGTTGCTCCTCCGGAGTGGGGGCATGGGGCAGTAGTGGGGAAGGAGCACTCTCAGCCACCCTGGCACCCCAGTGACTCTCAACAGTTTTGTGTGTCCCTCTGCAGATGGTTAAGGCCATCAATAGAGTGCTGCTCCGCAGAGTCATCCGCCTCACTGATTTGGACACCGTCATCGAGGGGTTTGGTGCCCTGGGCTTCCTCAACTGCAGGGGGGCAATTGACGGGATGCACATCCCCATCCGTGCCCCAGAACACCAGGCCTCCCTGTACATCAACCGGAAGGGATACTTCTCGGTCATCCTGCAGGCTGTGTCCGACCACTGGGGCCAGTTTGTGGACTTAAACGTGGGCTGGTCTGGCAAAGCACATGACGCGAGGGTTTACCACAACTCCTCTATGTGCCAAAGGCTGCACACCGCGACCTTCTTCCCCGACCACAACACCAGGGTCGGGGACATGGATGTGCCTGTGTGCCTGGTGGGGAATGCGGCCTACCCACTACAGCCCTGGCTCATGAAGCCCTACACGGGACACCTCAACCCCTCCTGGCAGGCCTTTAATGCTAGACTTAGCAGGGCTCGCATCGTGGTGGAGGGTTCCTTCAGCTGGCTGAAGGCCCAATTTAGATGCCTCCTCACCCGCCTGGACCTCTCCAAGCAGAATATTCTGCATGTGGTGGCAGCGTGCTGTGTGCTGCACAATTTGTGTGAGCAGAAGGAGGAGGCTTTCCTGCCAGCCTGGATGGCAGAGGCCAACCACTTGGCTGGCCTGTATGCGCAGCCCCACATGGCTGCCAGCTGGGAGGCCCATCGGGGGGCTGTCGATATCCGGGAGGCCCTGCGGGAGAGCTTCCTGATGGAGGAGGAGTGCAGTCTCCCTGGCGTGCCCCACTGGGACCTTGTGCCTTATTCCACCCTCAAGTCCTTCCACTTCCCCCTCCCTAACCCCCCTTCCTGATGTCAAATAAAAACATGTGTTGCCCCCCCAAATTTTTTTTTTTACCATAACTGGGTTGGGGGGCAATGAGGGTGGGAGAGGGGAGGGGGAAACCTGGGAGGAGGGAGCTGGAAGGGGGAGGCAAGGGGAGGAAGGGGGAGGAGAAGCTCAGGGTTGGGGGTCTTGCTGGCCCACTTGTCTCCCAGCACTGCAGGTGCAGGGGCCTCGGCATCCCTGGGCAGGGGGAGTGGGTATGGAGGGTTGGGCGGGTGGGGAGGAGGGTGAGGAAGAAGTGGGAGGGGAAGCAGGAGTGGGAGGAGGAGCGACAGTTGGGGAGTCCACAGGGGCTGGAGCGGCAGCAGGCTCCAGTCTCTGCACCAGGGTCTGCAGGTGGTCGCGGATGGCCCAGCCCTGGTCAAGCAGCTCCCGCAAGCTCTCCTGCCACAGCTGGAGATCTTCCTGCACCCAGTGCACCTGGCTGCTGACCTTCCTTCGCAGTAACCCTAGGTGCTGCCACTGGTACTCCTCCTGGCTCCAGGTGAGCCTGCTGGCCTGGATGTGGGAGGATGTCCTGGGCGGGGTGATGTGCCCTGCACTCACAACTGGTGCAGCTGTGGAGAAACAAGAGAAGTGGTCAGTTATCCCTGGGGACACAGTGGGTGAAGCCCAGCCCCCCTCTGCAAGGTGAAGATGGCAGGTCTCCGCACCATCATGTCCTGCTATCCCTGGGAGCGTGAGCTGGCCCGGGACTGCACCCATGCCCCTGTGCTGTATATAGTATGGGTGTGGGGGCGGGAGAAGGGGAGATGTGCCCTGCCTCTGCGTAGAGGGGGCTTCTGGAGGGAGGGCATTGTGCAGTGTTCCTCCCCAGGATCAGGAGCATGTCATGTGCCTTCATACATACATGTGTTTTGGTAACAGGCCAGAGCCCCTGTGTAGCAGCCAGCCGGGGCCACATGCCCCGGCTGGCACGGCACGTGCACAGGTTGCTGCGTGATCCGTGGTCAGCAAGGCCCACAGGCACGGTCCCTGGGTTCCCTCTTTCCCCACCCCCACAAGGGGACAGCGATGGCACTCACATGTCGAGGCCTCCCCAGCCTCGGAAGACAGCGGTGACATGGCTGCTGTGATGGCTCGGGGGTCCTGGGTGAGTGGCATGCTCCCTCAAGGCTCTTGCGACTCCTGGCCATCGTTCTCCTCCTCTTCCTCCGTGCCCTAGTCAGGGCCCTCTGCCCAACGGTCAATGACCACCTGGGGGGCACGGGCCGTCTGGTTCCCGAGGATGCGGTCCAGGGTGTCAAAATAGGGCAAGGAGTCTGGGTCTGCCCCTGGTTGGGAGCTGCCCCGTGGCCCTGGCATAGGCCTGCCTCAGCTCCTTTAACTTCATGTGCACTTGCTCCTGGGTGTGCATGTGGCCTTTGGTGGCCAGGCTGTCAGCCAACCATCTGTAGATGGCCGCATTTCTGTGTCTAGTGTGGAGATCATGGATTTTGGAGGATTCCCCCCAAACCTCAATGAGGTCCACGATCTCTGCACTGGACCAGGAAGGCGCCCACCTTTTCCAGCCCCTGGTAGGCTCCTGGGAGCTGCCAGACTGCTCCTGGGGAGCGGTGAAAGGCTGGCTGGCTGGCTCATGCTGGCAACTAGGTCAGGGGCAGCTCCTGCGGGCTCTGGGCTGGCAGACCTGGAGCTGGGAGAGGCCCTGTGGTCAAACAGACTCTACCCCTCTAAGGGCTCTAGGGCGGGGGGGACGGGACGGCGGGGAGCAGAAGAGATTTCCTGGTTTGGCCCAGAGTGGCCACCAGGTCACCCTGGGAAGGGCTGGAGGGCCCCTATTTCGAAATAAGCATCTATACAGCGCTTATTTCGATTAAGCTATTTCAAATTTGGTGTTATTCCTCATAGAATGAGGTTTACTAAATTCAAAATAAGCGCTCCACTGTTTCGAATTACTTTCGAAATAGCAGTTTGCCTGTATAGATGCCAGGAAAGTTATTTCGAAATAACGGCTGTTATTTCAAAATAACACTGCTGTGTAGACATACCCAAATTGGAAGAGTATAATCTCAGGGAAGGGACAGTCTCTTGTATTGGGCATAGCACAGTGGTATATGATTTCAAAAGCATCAAATTAATAAAAAGCACTAGCATTATAGAAATCTGGATTGAAATCCATCATAGAAATACAAATATGGGAGTTAGTTTTGCCATGATGTTAACCTTAGAAATACAATAAAGTTTTCTGTTAATTTCAGCACACTTCTAATACAATATAAATAACTCTATGTGGAAAGACTTCCAAATGCACAACTGACAGTAAGGGTATGTCTACACTACAAAGTTAATTTGAACTAACAGCCGTTAGTTCGAATTAACTTTCATAGGCGCTACACACGCAAACCGCTAGTTCGAACTTAATTTGAACTAGCGGAGCACTTAATTCGAACTAGGTAAACCTCATTCTACAAGGACTAATGCCTAGTTCGAATTAAGTAGTTCGAATTAAGGGCTGTGTAGCCACTTAATTCGAACTAGTTGGAGGCTAGCCCTTCCCAGCTCGCCCTGGTGGCCACTCTGGCCCAAGCCAGGGAAACTCTTCTGCCCCCCTCCCGGCCCCGGAGCCCTTAAAGGGCCATGGTCTGGCTACAGTGCCCGTGCCAGTTGCAAGCCTGCCAGCACCCAGCCAGCAGACCCTGCACCTGGCATGGCATGAGCCAGCCACCCGCTGCCACCCAGCCCTCCCCCTCTTCCCAGGACCAGGCTGGCGGCTCCCAGGAGCCTGCCCGGAGCTGCAAGAGGCGGGCGCCTGCCTCGTCTAGTGTGGAGATCGTGGACCTCATCCAGGTTTGGGGGAGGCCTTGAACGTCCACAATCTCCGCACTAGGCACAGGAATGCGGCCGTCTAGGGCAGGATAGCTGTCAGCCTGGCCACCAAAGGCCACATGTGAACCCAGGAGCAGGTTTGAATGAAAATCAAGTTGGTCCAGTGAGACCCCCGACCCTGAGCTTAGAACATAAGAACATAAGAACGGCCATACTGGGTCAGACCAAAGGTCCATCTAGCCCAGTAGCCTGTCTGCTGACAGCTGCCAACACCAAGTACCCCGGAGGGGATGGACTGAAGACAATGACCAAGCCATTTGTCTCATGCCATCCATCTCCAGCCTTCCACAAACAGAGGCCAGGGACACCGTTCCTACCCCCTGGCTAATAGCACTCCATGGACCCAACCTCCATGACTTTATCTAACGTCTCTTTAAACTCTGTTATAGTTCTAGCCTTCACAGCCTCCTGTGGCAAGGAGTTCCACAGGTTGACTATTTGCTTTGTGAAGAACTTTCTTTTATTAGTTTGAAGCCTTCTATCCATTCATTTCATTTGGTGTCCTCTAGTCCTTCTATTATGGGAATGAATGAAGAACTTTTCTTTATGCACCCTCTCCACACCACTCATGATTTTATAGACCTCTATCATATCCCCCCTCAGTCTCCTCTTTTCTAAGCTGAAAAGTCCCAGTCTCTTTAGCCTCTCTTCATATGGGACCTGTTCCAAACCCCTAATCATTTTAGTTATCCTTTTCTGAACCCTTTCCAAGGCCAAAATATCTTTTTTGAGGTGAGGAGACCACATCTCTATACAATACTGAAGATATGGTGTACCATAGTTTTATACTTCCCCTCCTCCTTCTTCCCCTGGCTTCCCCCTTCCAGCTCCCTCCTCCCAGGTTTTCACCTCCCCTCTCCCACCCTCTTTCTTCCCCTCTCCCACCTCCTTTTCCCAGTCTCCCCAGAGGTTAATCCCCCCCCACCCCCAGTTTTGTTAAATAAAGAGAGTTTCTATTTTTGAACACGTGTCCTTTATTTTTTACATCAGGAGGGGGCTAGGGAGGGGTAAGTGGAAGGAGGTGAGGGAGGAATGGGGCACGAGCCCCTGATGGGGAGGACTGGAGTGGTTCTGCGGGCTCCTTGGGGTGGAAGCTCTCCTGCAGGGCCTCCTGGATCCTGACAGCCCCACTGAATGACCACCCCCCCCGGATGGCAGCCTGCAGCAAGTGCAGCCGGGTTGATGGCCGAGTGCTCTGATGTGCCAAACGTGGGCACTCAGGGCACTCCAAGTCAGGACTGCTTTGCTGTCCCTCATTGAGGTAGACAAGCAAGCGGGGAACCCTGAGAACTGTCTGTCCGGGGTGGGGGTCGGGTCCCTTTAAGCACAGCCCTCAGCTAGCCTGAGGCAGCAGCTCCACGCTCTAAGCCCTAGCCTGATGCCCTGCTGGCACTGGTTCCGGCCAACCTTAACTTCGGTTCAGGGTCCACTCAATGTGGACATGCTAGTTCGAATTAGCAAAACGCTACTTCGAATTAGTTTTTAGGTCTCGATGCACTAGTTCGAATTAGCTTAGGTCGAATTAAGTTAGTTCGAATTAGTGCTGTAGTGTAGACATACCCTCAGATACTTAAGTCCAATTGAAAGTTAATTTCCAAATTTCATTTGTGCCTCTGAAAATCTCCCTCTTAGCTCTCATATTCTTATTCAATGCTTCTACAGTCTAAAATCACTTACTACTCATTTTCCCTTTCTGATTTTCCTGAGACAAAAACTAATTACTTAGGGTGCATCTACACAGCACCTAGACCTCAAAATAACTTATTTTGAAATTTGGCGCTTCTACACAATGCCAAATTTCAAAATAACATGCTATTTTGAGCCATCCCTTATACTTTGTGCAATAAAGTTTACTGTGATAATGAAATAGCATGCCTGTTATTTTGAAAAATATTTCAAAATAATGGACAGCTTTTGTGGAGGTGGGGTAGCTATGTCGGGATATCTCTGGTATCCTAAAATAGCCATACAGTGTAGACATACTCTCATTGCTTGAAAAATTTTAAATGGGCTCAGAAGTGATTGTTTGTGGATACTTCAGTAGAACATGTTTTATTTTTGACTTTCAAAAATAGCATTGTGTAGATGAATATACTAAAATATCGTTTTGCTCTTGTTTCAACATAAAGAAGCTGTCTAATATGCGTTCTGGACCACTTTTAGTTATATGGTTGACATGCCTGTATAAAAGAAACATGAAAAGGAGCATTAAAGGTGCAAATTAGGATATATAATAGTTCCGTCAATATTAATACAACAGTCTAACATTGTCATTCTATATGAGATTCTCGTGAAAATATAAAGAATTTGTTCTATAATATAAAATATGGACATCTTACAATTGCTCAATATAACATGATTAAAATTTTTATATTATAAAATGAGTGCTCTCTATAGGGATACTTCAAAAGTAGCAACTAACTAAGAAGCACTTCACAAGAAATAAATCAAAGTTTATTCATTCTATTGAAAATGTTCATATGGATAAATCATACAAGGAGTTAAGTAAAGCAAAGTGGTTGAAAGTTTAAATGGTTTCAGCTTAAAATTGTGGGTCCCACCTAACTTTCTTCCAGAAGTTCTCAACAATTAAGTGCACTTGAGAATGTTTAATTGTTTGTACAGGCAGGATCTCCCCTGGTCCGGCACCCTGGGGACCTGGGTGGTCCTGATCCATGGAGTTTGCCAGACTGTGGAAGTAAAGGCTCACCTTCTGGCTGTAGTCCTGCTTCCCACCAGCCCTGCTGCCTCCAGCCCTGCTGGGGCTGTGCTCCCCACCTCGGGCTGGGTCCACAATCCTGGCTACTCTCCCACCTGTGTCAGTCCCCAGACTATACTCCCTAGCTGAGCTAGTCCCTGGCTATGTTCCCTGCCCTGCCATCCTTGGCTATACTCCCAGCCACTGGCCCAGGCCACTTTGTTGGTCCCCACCAGCCAGGGCTGTGCTCACAGCTGCCAGCCCTGCTGCCTCTGCCCTGGATGGAGTTGTGCTCTCTTCTGTGCTCCCTCCCACCAGCACCAATGTGCCAGCCTCGCTACCACTGAGCCTGCAATTCCCACCACCAGCTGAACCCCTGAACTTAGCCAGTTGGGGCTCTCTGGTCCAGCAATATGCATTGTCCTGCCAGCCCCCAGATGTTGCTAGACCATTGAGTCCCAGATTTTAGAGGGTATTATAGTATATCTGAGCATACTTTTTGTGTAAGAGAAAGTAAGGCCCTTAATGAAATGAACTTCCCATTTTCCCCCTTGAATCATCTTATTTCCTAACTGTAGCTCAATTCACTTATGTAGGGAGGGTGACTTTATGGCCCCATTAGAGACAATGTGAACGTTGTCATTGGCTTCAGTGGTATCAGGATTTCACCAGCGGTGTGTGGTTTATAGAACAGGCTTAAGCATCAATTAAGTCTCCTTTAGGGTTTGTTAACAGACATTTCCCTTGGTGTTTCAGAGGCAGCTTTGACAATCTTTACATGAATGTAATTTGCTGTCTAATGTCTAAGGGTATGTCTACACCAATACCACTACAGTGGCACAGCTGCAACTGTGCTACTGAAGTCTAGACTCAACAATATGGGAGTTCTTCCACTGCAGTAGTAAATCCACCTCTCTCAGACAGTACCAAACTGAAGAATTCTTCTGCTTGTCTAGCAGTGTCTACACTAGGCTTAGGCCAGTTTAACAACTTCTTTATCAAGAAAGTGAACTGGTCACACCCCTAAGTAGTACTTGCTTAAGCAACCTTTGTAATGTAGACCAGTGCTATGTACACTAGAGGTATCTGATGGGTGGAATGCCACCTTCCGGTGATTGATCCACAAAGCTATAAACATTATGCAAATAAAAAAGCTTCCTTGTTAGCTCACCAAGTGCAAACAAAGGCATGAGCTACATTAAAAAATTAGGTCAACCCAGCTATTTCACTCAAGGTATGAAAAAACCCACCTCCCCCAAACACTGTTAAACCAATCTAATCCCATTATAGCCAGGACTACATCAAAAGAATACTTCTTCCATCAGACTTGTATACATGTCTTAGGAGGTGAAGAACCTATGTCAGTGGGATAACTCCTCCCATCACTGTAGTTTCTATGCTGAAGCATTATAGGGGTACAGTTGCAGCTGTTGTGCTGTAGCATTTAAAGGGTAGACAAGCCCAGAGTCAGTGTCAATAAATTTTAGCAGGCCTATAAAAGAGCTCTGTAAATGCTAAACTCCAGGGGATGGGGCAGGGGAGGGGGTTGTTTAGAAGCAGCAGGCAGATCAAGTTCAGCCTTTCATTCCTAAAGAAGCCTTCAGGAAATCAAATTTTTATGTGTATTTGGTTCAATACTAAAGCCAGATGTAATTTTTCTGTTTGTTATTAAAAGAATAGAATGTTTCTCATTTCCTTTTCCACACTGTTTACAACTAACTTCAAAAGTTTCATGTGACTGGGTTTCATATATATTATATTAAGTTTGGGACAAGATGGTAATTATTTGATTCATATACTAATTCAAAGTAGGCAGCTCACTATGAAGTTAATCTTCCAAGGTACAGATTAATCCTGGATTTTGTGACTCACCTGGGAGTATAGTATGACTGCTATCTATATTTCTGTATTTCTGCCTGAATTGTAAGAGTATATTCATATTGATTTGCAACAGTCAAAACCATGGTAACACATCAGTGTTCGCTCTTTTGTATGAAACAATTACATTTAGAAATAATCTTTTGAGAAAACTAGAAGGCATTTGGTTGAATTCATCTGAGTGTAATGTGCTGTGCTAATGAAAAAAAGAGCTAGAGTCACAAAGGAACTTAAGCGTGGTGATGCTAATCATTGCTACGCAGAACTTTCCTGCATCACAAAAACGCTGGGATTTGCAAAGTCTAAATTAGGTGCCTAGGCCTGGATAACCTGAGTGGCGGAGATAGGTACCTCAGAATAGGATATACAAAAGCCAGTATGCTATGGGGTGCTTCACTTAAAGTTGCCGATGGGATATTGGTAGGAGAGGATTTCTCTTAAGCCATGTCCCTCTCAAGAGTCTGGTACTTCCCTGCAGCCCAGAATCTGCTTGAGTTTTCAGCTGCAAACCTTTTCTGAGTTAAGTGCCTACGTGGAGGGGGGAAGCCAGTGGGGGAAGGAGCTCCTTCTTAACTTTTAGTCCAATGGCTAGGCTACTAACCTGGGATGTGAGATACTTTCCTGGTTCAAAGCCCCTCCCCCACACCTGACAGAGAGATAAAACTGTCTTTCAGGTGAGTGCTTTAACCAGTAGGATTTGGGATATTATCTCTCATTGAAGGTGTTATACTATGGATCAATGAATCATTGGAATCTTCATTGTCACAAGTAGATCTTCCGATGAAAAATCTAACAATCTCTTTTCTTATTGCTCTACTTGTGCTTTCAAGCCACAAAAATATAGGAGGATACTTCTTGTCAGAAGAATGTCCCTATCGCTGCTGACAAAAACTAGATCATTATAGGTTTCAGTTATGACCTAGAAAATCTTTATTGTGTGTGTTACATCATCTTATATTGCATACCCAGCATTTCACATAATCTGTGATCTGTCTGAACCTAAATAACCCTTAATGCTGCAGGGCTGTCAGTTAGCTCCACTTCCACACTTAATGACTGATCAAATAAATGGCATATCGGGAAATACCCACTAAGTGCCCAGAGACTTAGGATGCCATTTACTGTACATACTTACCGTATTAGTGTACAGAATTCAACATAGAACAAGTTATATTGTTATCGCTAAGAAACAAGAGCTCAGATCACAGAGAGATTTGATTTGCATTCCCAACGCCACTGCAATTTCCAAAGCCTTTCTCCTAAGAAACCAACATAAATCATTTAGCAAAGAGTATGAACTTTAATAAGCAACTTTTAAGTCTTCATAAATACCATAACTGAATTTCAAAATGGCAAAGATTTTATTTTAGTTACACAAATTTTATGGTTGCATCCCCATTACCATATTGGAGTGCCTTGCCTTGCAGGAGTATATGGGTTGAGGATTAAAAAAAATCTTTTCTTTCTACCCTCTAGATAGCTATGCTCAGTCATGTTATTGTTCTTTTCATACTGGATCTATTACTTGTGGCTAAAGTTATGCCATGGGTTTGTCAGTGGTAGTCAGTGGCTGTTTGCCTCGAGTCTTCCAAGTTTTTCATGGGACTTGAACTTCAAATAGCCAAGATTATTCTATTCACATCTCTGTCTGCACTTCTGCCTCAATATGAAGAGTCCCATGGCACCTTAGGGATTTATTAGGGCATAAGCTTTCAGGTTGGGGGGCTCTCTGTTTCATCAGCAGCCACACACCACACTGGAGAAACACTTATTCAGGAACCTATTCCTGCAACAAACCCTGTTACCAACTCTGTCCATGTGACACCATCACAGCACCTACCCACATAAGCCACACTACCAGGGGGCTCATCCACCTTCACATACAGTAACATGATATACATCAAGTGCCAGCAATGCCCCTCTGGCATGTGTATTGGCCAAATTAGACAGTCTGTGTGCCAAAGGATAAATGGTCACAAATGAGACATCAAGAAAAGTAACATACTTAAACCTGAAGGGGAACACTGTAATCTCCCTGGGCATTCAGTAATGGATTTAAAAGTAGCCATCCTTCTGTGAAAGAATTTAGAACTCTATTATAAAGGAAAATAGCTGAATTGCAATTCATTTGCAAATTCAATCCAATCTATTTAGACTTGAATAAAGATTGAAATTGGTTAACGCACTACATAGGAAACTTACCCTACCTCGAAATTCACATCTGTCCATCAGTTGTAGTGAAGGAGCCACATCAACCCTGACTTGATTAGCCCGATTAAAATTGGTCCTACACTTGATTAGTAGCTTCTTTCTTTTGCTGTACATATATATATATATAATCACACCAAGTCAGCTGATGAATTGATTTTACCCCCAAAAGTGTAAGCCCTAATAAATCTGTCAGTCTCTAAGGTGCCACAGGACTTCCTGTTGTTTTTGCAGATACAAAGTAATATGGGTACTTCTCTGAGACTCAGTACCATTAGTTCAGCTTAAAATCTTTACTAGATATTTTAATTTGTTTGTACATACTTGAGGAACATCAATGTAAACCTAGGTAGATATTGATATCCCTCAAGTATGTATAGGTAAATAAAAACGATTAAAATATTTAAGTTGACTTCATTATCTACCATGTATACAACTTTTTATGGATTTTATCCTTCATATATACTTTTATGTGCATTAAATGCATGTGAAAGACTTAGCTTTAACAGCCCTGACATCTAAAGTCTCTAGTCATAAACCATGGAAAGCTTTACAGGTGTCTTCCACTGCACCATCCGTGTGTCTCAACCACGAAAGAAGGATAAGCAGCAGTATTCAATCTCCTTGATCATTTGGGGGACAGATTTTTCTAAAGCTATGTAGGCAATCATGCAGATGTACACCCAGTGGATTTTCAAAAGCTGGATTTCAAGTCCCTTTAGTCACATAGTTGCATCCTTAGATGCCTAAATATTTTTTAAAATCTGATCCTAAATCCTATACCACTCTACTGTGAAAGTCATATAAGGACAAGGTAACAATTAATGCTAACTGTATTATTCTTTAGTGTGGACACCTTCCTACACATTTGGAAGTGTAAATCACTAATCACAGAAGCTACTCCAGGCTCCAGTCATGCAGATGAAAGCTCGGGTGTGACTGAAAAAAAGGTGAAGGCCCAAGGTCCCACAATGATTTAAATCATTTTTGCAGGTATATATAGCTTCTTTTGCTGTCTCAGTTATAACTGCAAGGTGTATAATAAATGGAAATGACTTGGTAGAAAAATGTAAAAATTTGAGGCCCCTTGGTCTCCTGAGGCCCGAGCTAAATGGCCCTCCTGCCAACGTATCCCAATGGGGCCTGGGTACACTCTGCATCTTCTAAGTGGATACACATCATTAACCACCACCAATGACATCTTTGATTATTTGTTAATCTCAGCAGAAAGGCCATAAATTGTAATGCTACTGTCTAATTTTCTGAACAGTCAGAGGCAATTTGTATTCCATAGATGGATTATTTTCTTTTTGGTGCTCCAAATTCAACAGAATTCAGTATTGACATTAATGGAGTCAGGCTGACTTGCATCAGCTGAGGTCTCACTTATGTTCAAATTTAAACTAATCAAAAAGAACCAAATGCATGCCAATACCTTCATAGTTTTTAGCAAACCACTGAGGCTTCAATGCACACAAAGTAGGGGTATTGAAAATACTATCATACTTTATAAGTCCTTGTACAGTCCTTCTTATTATGTACATAATACAGATGCAGTTGTTGTCAGTGTATTACAGGAGAATTTTCCCTGAAGCATGTTGGTCATTCTTTGATACTTCCACCCCAAAATTTCACTCTCAGTCATTGGTGATAGTTCAGAGGGGAAGCTGGATAATTTATGCAGAAAAAGTAAAGTCAATTTAAATCTTATTGCTACAGGTCATAGTTCCTGCTCAGAGGCTAGAATAACATGCATGACTACTATATTTTTTTATTGCTGAATCATCACTGGTAGCTTGATCGTGTGAGTTATATCTATTTTTTTCCATTCTTCATCTACTTATAATCATGCATCTTTGCCATAGTATTCTTTAACAGGGACTGGCTGAGATTAGTGTTGTTTTATTGCAATGTGCAGTGAAACATTTGCAGTAAGTTAAAAAACCAGCAAAGTACTGATATGTCCCAAGGCAAATGAATACATGAAGGCTGCATCTAGACTGGCATGATTTTGCGGAAATGCTTTTAACGAAAAAGTTTTTCCGTTAAAAGCATTTCCGCAAAAGAGCATCTAGATTGGCACGGGTGCCTTTGCGCAAAAAATGCTTTTGCGCAAAAGCATCCGTGGCCAGTCTAGACGCGATTTTGCGCAGGAAAGCCCCGATTGCCATTTTCACCATCAGAGCAAAACAGTTCTTCCCTGTCTACACTGGCCCTCTTGCGCAAGTATTCTTGCACAAGAGCGCTTATCCCTGAGTGGGAGCATCATAGTATTTGCGCAAGAACACTGACAATCTTACATTAGATCGTCAGTGTTCTTGCGCAAATTCAAGAGGCCAGCGTAGACAGCTGGCAAGTTTTTGTGCAAAAGCGGGCGCTTTTGCGCAAAATCTTGCCAGTCTAGATGCACCCGAAGTATTTTATAAACATATAACACTTCTCTCTTGAGGCAGATAGAATTTTCATACAAAAGATGTATGTGTTCTTTTTAATTAACATACCCTAAATCTTCACAGAGGTAACCGCTGCTCCATTAACTATTCCCTGCCCCAAACACTTCATTAATACTGAGTTAAAATTAACTGACACCTTTCCAGAACATTGTGTGAACTAACTAAACCTCTAAAAAATAAGAAGTGAAGGAAGTGGAGGGAGTCCCAGACTCTGTACACTGGCAGCTAGAGGAGAGAGACAGAGCAGTAAAGAAAGGTTTGAAGCCAAAGTTTGAAGTGGCCCATTCCTCTCAAAGGTATGGTTTCTGATGACTCAAATGCTCCATAAAGATGATGAATGTAGTATGATACAATAGCTGTGAAGTGTGTGAATTAATCCATCCCTCTCCATGGGCCTCGGCCCACTGTGGAATACTAATTTTCAACACAATCACACTATCTATATGAGTTTTTAAAGAAAACTGAATATTGCAATCAGCTTCTTGTTTGGGGGTAATCTGAAGAATCCCTTGGCTATAGGATTTCAAATTATCATCAAGAAATATCCCTAAGCACTTGTTTTGGCATGCCAATATTCAAGAGGATCTCACTATCTATATGCATTTTAAAGCATTTTGAAGATTAAAATTAACTCACAAGCGGGTAGGGTACAAAGATCATGAAGTCCTTACATAAATTACCCCACATCTGCATCACAAACTATCCTAACCCCTCTTTTGGCACACTAGTTTCAAAGCAATCTCCCTTTGCCTGTTAATTACTAAATATCTCCTTATTGGAAGTCCAGGGTCTGATGAACTCTTTCACCAAATGCCTCCACCTTGCCCCACTAAATCAATCGCTGACTCTAATGTGGCACAGCACCATTATGCCATCATTACAGTCAGAGTTTCCCCATGATTCTCATTTAACAGGATAAAAATGGTTGGCAAATTTTGTCTTTTAGATTACAGAATAATTTTTAAATGTTTATAAGAGAATTTTTGAGGGGGAAATCATCTGAGGTATTATGAGCCTTTAAAAGTATCACATGATTAATTTGCCTAGTGTCATATTTCTTCTGACTCCTTTTTCTAAGTAAACACTTCACTTTGTGGAATGATAAGTAATTAGTCCTGGGATAGAAAGAAGGCCCTCACACAGATCATATAAGATAGAAAAAAGTTGGGGAAAATGGTCAGTTTTCACAATGGACCAAGGGAAATCGAAGGCTGCCCATAGGATCTGTCCTGCAATAGATGCTGTTGAATAAATTATGTGGAAAAGGTAGTGAACAGTGAGATAGCAAAAATTGCAGATAAATGCAAGATAGTTTAGTCCAAAACAAATTACAAATAGTTACAAAATGATCTCTCAAAACTGGGATGAGCAACAAAATAATAAATAAAATTCAGAGTTGATAAATGCAAAGTAATGCATATTAGAAAATTAAATCCAAACTCAACATATAAAATGATGGGGTCTAAATTAGCTATTACCTACCACTCATGACAGAGGTATTGGAATCATTGTTTCTAGTTCTCTGTAAACATTCACTGAACATGCAGTGGCAATCAAAAAAGCTAACTATGTTACGAAAGGGATAGATGAAAATACACGAAATATCATAATACAACTGTATAAACCCATGGTATCCCCACACATTAAATACTGTGTGCAGTTCTGGTCACTCTGTCTCAAAAAAGATACATTAGAAGTGGAAAAGGTACAAGAATTGGAGAAAGACAACGAAAACAAACAGCATATGCAACAACTTGAATGTGAGGAAGCAATTCAAAAGACTGGGACTGTTCAACTTAGAAAAGAGATGACTTAGATGATGTATAAAATCATTAATTATATGGAGAATGGGAATACGGAAGTGTTATTTACCTCTTCACACAATGTAAGAACTAAGGGTGCATCTACACAGCACCCTAAAATCGAAATAAGATACGCAATTTGCACTATGCAAATTGTGTATCTTACCAAGAATCTGTTTAAAAAATCTTTAGCTTAGATATGGGAAACGTTGTTGCAAAGTGAATGAAGAAGCCAAAACAATGCCCCCAAGAGAGAGAGTGGAAAGAGAGAATTTCTGGAAATAAGAGGTTTAGGGACAGAAAGAACATGGGGTTTCATTCCTGGCCATCTTGACTCATGATGATGGTACAGAGCACACTTCTTAAGTTTGCAGATGATGCCAACTCTGAGGGGTTGCAAGTGCTTTGGAGGACAGGGTCAAAATTCAAAATGATCTGGACAAACTGGAGAAATAGTCTGAGGTATATAAGATGAAGTTTAAGGACAAATGCAAAGTACTCCACTTAGGAAGGGACAATCAGTTTCACACGTAGGGTATGTCTACACTAGCCACCCTAGTTCGAACTAGGGTGGCTAATGTAGTCATTCGAACTTGCATTCGAACTCCTGCAATGAGGAGTAACGGTAGTCCGAATTAGGGGCTTTAGTTCGAACTACCTAGCCCGTGCCCCGTGTAGCCGCGGGCAGGGAGTTCAAACTACCGGGCATTTAAAAATGGCGGCGCCCGGGAACATGCAAATAAAGCCTGGGATATTTTAATCCCGGGCTTCATTTGCAAGTTCGAATGACTACATTAGCCACCCTAGTTCGAACTAGGGGGTGGCAGCTGTGGGAAGAGTGGGAAGCAACTGTCTAGTAAGGATATTGCAGAAAGAGATGTAGGAGTCATAGTGGACCACAGGTTAAATATGTGTCAACAGTGTGACATTGTTACAAAAAAAGCAAACTTGTTTCTGGGGTGTATTAACAGGAGTGTTGTGAGTAAGACATGAGAAGTCATTCTTCCACTCTACTCTGTGCTGATTAGGCCTCAGTTGGAGTATTGTGTCCAGTTCTGAGTACCACATTTCAAGAAAAATGTGGAAAAATTGGAAAAGGTCCAGAGAAGAGCAGCAAAAATGATTAAAGGTCTAGAAAACATGACCTATGAGGGAAGACTAAAAGAATTGGGCTTGTTTTGTTTAGAAAAGAGAAGACTTAGAGGAGACATGATAGCAGTTTTCAAGTATCTAAAAGGGTCTTACATGGAGGAAGGAGAAAAATTGTTCTGCTTGGCCTCTGAAGATAGGACAAGAAGCAATGGGCTTAAACTGCAGCAAGGGAGGTTTAGGTTGGACATCAGGAAAAACTTCCTAAATGTCAGAGTGGCTAAACACTGTAATAAATTGTCTATGGGGGTTGTGGAGATCACTGGAGATATATAAGAACAGGTTAGACATACACCTGTCAGGGATGAGGTAGACAGTGCTTGGTCCTGCTGTGAGGGCAGGGGACTGGTCTCAATGACCTCTCGAGGTCTCTTCCAGTTCTAGTGTTCTATGATTCTATGATAGCTTGGCATTGCTGTGCAACCCAGCCTACTGAGTCCAGGCATGTGTAAGGGGTTATCTTTTGAGTGCTGATTAACTGATCCTCTCAGATGTGCTCAGGTAGTGGATATGAGTGTGGCGAGGAGTCCTGTGGCACCTTATATGGGCTCAGGTAGTGGATGTGAGTGTGTTCATCTGATTCTAGGGTGGGAAGAACCCGCTCCTAAGAAACCTAGATCCTGCAGGATAGCTTCATTAGGAGGGAATTTGCAGAAGGCAGGAGTGAAGCTCCATAAGAGAACACAAGTAACACAAATAGCACACGGATAGAATTATCAACCTCCCTCTAAAAGAGTAACCCTAATAAATGAACACACTCCAAAATAGTGGGCAAATCTGGTAACGGTGCGTGCAAAAAACAAATTGTAAGAACAGTAACATTTTACTACTTTTAAGACATATCTATACTACCTGCTGGATTCATGAGCAGCAACCAATAGAGCAGCGTTCGAATTATCATGTCTAGTACAGACACAATAGGTTGGCCAAGAAATGCTTTCCCATTGACCAGAATGAGAAACATAGGCAGAGTCAATAGGAAAGTATTTGCCATCAACTCACCATGGCGAAGACACCATGGTAGGTAGAACTAAGTTCATCGACCTCAGCTACGCTATTCATGGAGTTGAAGCTGCATGACTTAGATTGATGACCACTGTAATGTAGATTAGGCCTTATTTTCCATATCTCAGCTACCCTAACTCAAATAACTTCAAATTTATACCAGTGACTCTATCGCAGATCCCTGTGAATTAATGCAAGTTTCAAGAGAGTCTGAGTATGCATATGGTTTTTAGCATACTTAAAGTATTGGCTATTGAACAGGGAGCTTTGGTCTCAAATTTAACTATTAGTACTGTCCCACTATAATCTAAATGTAAATATAAACAGAAATATCTCCACATATCAGACTCTTGTGAAATTTAGGCAGAAGTGACCTCAATGGCAATAGTTAATGTTGCTCTGTTTATATGTTCCAGTATAAAACACTATTTTCAGTTGCTTATAACTTTTCCATTCAAACAATTTGGATTACAATTATTTCCACAGGGTATCTGACTACAGCTGAATTTTTTTAAAATTACAGGAAAAGCAGTTTAGCCATTGCCAAAAATTAGATGAGGTAAAAGATGTTATACAGGCTGCCCCCGACTTGTGATGCGATCAGTTCCTGGGATAGTGTCGCAAGTTGTGGGAATTGTAACTCAAACCCGCATTTATGATAGGTGCCATGCACAGTCGTAAATGTGGGCGGGGGACATAAGTCATGTGGTTTTGGCCTCTTCCCACTTTAAAAAGTGGCTGTAAGTTCGGGGGGATCGCAACTCGGGCCATCATAAGGTGGGGGTTTGCTGTATTACCAATACTAATAAATCCATAGAATCATTTTTCTTAAAGGTCTAACACTTTCACATTTTGAAGCAGTGATTTGAAATTTGACAGTGGTTCTCCTAACATTAATGGCTATCACTATGAAAATCCATCCCTGTATGGCCAGGGTACTAAACCAGTTATAAGGTTGCACAGGCAACCTTAATTCTGAAATGTTGTAATTTTGAGTACTTATTTTGCCCACATAACAAATTACAGTAATAGAAATTTATGTAATGTAATAAATAAGACTTTCCCAAAATAAATATGAATTCAATGGTTTTTTTACATCCCTCCCATGCCAATATCAGGACATGTTCTTTCTTCCATTCTTCATTTGGGTCTTCTATCTGCTGTGTTGAGCTCAAATATTCTGCCATCCCTAGTAAAAGTTCTTCAAAAGGTTTCTTCTGGACACCCTCATTTCCTTACATTAGCTGGCTTTTACTTGACAGCTTCATGTGAGAATCTGTCTCTTGGCATAAAGCATACATGTTCCACATATGTTCAGTGCTTTCTTCCAAGTCCAATGGAGATTAGTTGGTGCAGAAGCATTTCCAACCAACAGATTTTTCAAAGGTATTTGTTTCAGAATATATCTATTTTTCTGTCTAACTCTCAGTTCTTTCAGGCATAATTTAGCACTGAGATTATTTGAATTGAAAATTTCCATTTTGCTTGTTCTGGGATGGTGAATCTTTGATTTTCATGTATTGTTGAATTAAATGAATATAGTAATGCCTTTTCTGTCCTTTGTCACTTTCTTCTTCAGATCTTTCTTCATGAATATGATATGCACTTATTAGATCAACCTCATTCAGGGCCAATTTCTTCCCTCCATATGCAGTCCAAATTCCTGCTGAAGTTGGTGGAAATCTTGCCTGTGTGGGATGTATGTGGTGTGGAGTATTGTGTATGTTTAATTTTGTATCTTACTATACTGTTTTCACCTAACTACTTAGGCCACATTCCTTCATTGATTATGGGCTCTGATCAATGAAGCTTATTACAGAACTGGTGACTTTGTGTGTTCCTTACAGCAGGAACCTGTTAATTTTTGTACAGATTTCCCACTGTTCAGACCCAGGTACACTTGCATTACTAAAATAAGTATAGTGGGACAAAGTCTACCTGAAATTGGGACATTTTTTCAGAGGAGTCACTTTGAATGAAGAGAAGAATTTGGCCAAGTGTAATTACTATGCAAGTATTTAAAAATATATAACTAATACCAATATTTGAAATTTCAAAGTAATGTTGAGAATAAAAAAAATTAGCTAAAATAGCTTTTCTGGTTTTAATTTTTACCAGTTACAAAATTAGAAAATCCAATATTTTATTTCCTTTAATCCTCGTCCAACTTTTGGTCTTTCAAAAAAGCCCACAAACTTCATTGATACCACTTAGGAGTGAAGAAAGTGGGACATTTAGGCTATGTCTAGACTGCAGGCTTCTTTCAGAAGAAGCTTTTCCGGAAGAGATCTTCTGAAAAAACTTCTTCCGAAAGAAAGCATCTACACAACGAAAGCGCATCGAAAAAGCGAAATGCCTTTTTGAAAGATAGTGTTCACATTTAATGGATGCTATCTCACATTTAAGCTGTGATTACTATGAATGGAGTGGCCACCAGAGCACTTGTGCTTTTTTCTCTTTCTTCTTCTTTTGAAAAAACTCCCTCTTCCCCGTCCACACACACCTTTTTCTGAAAGAGCTCTTTCGGAAAAAGGCTTCTTCCTCATAGAAAGAGGTTTACCAATGTTGGAAAAAGCCCTCTATTCTTTCAGTTTTCCTTCGAAAGAATGCGATTGCAGTGTGGATGTAATTGAAGTTTTTCCAAAAAACTGCCTTTTTTTTCCAAAAAACTGTACTGTAGACATACCCCTCATTAGGGATGGGCATTTGTTTTTGTTCATACAGTAGAAGATCACATTTTCTCAGAAGACCTTTGATACTGAAGTCAATGAGTTTACTCAGGTTGATTAAGCAAGTTCTAAAGTATATTGCTGAATTAGAACCTCTAGAAGGCATAAAATCACAACCTATATTATCACTCACTGAAAAACTGGTGCTAGATTGGTAAACCTTTTGGTTGCATGGGATCAGAGACTTCTAATTGTTCATGCAAACCAGATTATACATGAACCCAGAATTTCTGAGTTTTTAAAAATATTTCTGTACTATGTCCCCGAAGTAATCTATTTCAATTTTACATGCATTACACATATTAGAATTGCTGCAGTTAATCTAATCCATTTTTTCTAAAGTGATTTAGAGTGTACTCCATGCAGAGAAACTCATGTTTTGCTGACTCATAAGATTCCCAGAAAGAGATTTTTTCCCCTTTAGAACAACAATTCAAGTCTAACAAAGTCCACAAGTGTCACATTAGTTCTGCCTTGGTGATGTCTACATGCAATTTACAAAACTGAAAAAGAGCAGAAGAACTAAGGAGTGAAGCTAATCCGAATAATGTAGTTTCTCTCATCTTCAGAAGTATTTGCATGGGTCATTGAACACACTATATTAAAATAACATACACTGCAGCTGATTTTACTGTAATTAACTTAAGGGCACATAGTTTTAAATCCAAGGTATGTGGAGATATTCTCCGAACTTTTGCATGCCCAATAGACCAATTCCATTTTGGTAGTATCAGTTGGCTAAAGTTGAGGAGAGGGCATATTTTTATTTCAAAATTGTGTGTGTGTGTGTGTGTGTGTTTGTATTCTTTTCAAATAAATACATACATGCACATTTAGTATATAATTAATTCATTCCATGAGGATAGTAAGATGTTTTATGACATTTGTAAATACCACTTGTGGTTCAACAATATAAATAACTAGGATAATAATGTTAGGTTAAAATGATCCACCAGAAACATTCATGACATAACTAAACTCAGTAAGGAAATGTATTTGATTGAACCTGTAAAGGAAAAGACTCTGAAATATATCCTGTCACCAATTAAAAGACAAGCTTTCCTTTTGTATTGTCCAGACAGACTGTCACCATGTTCTAATCAATCTTGGTTAGTCAAAGCATACAACAAAACTATTGATTTGTATTCATTCTCCTACAAATAGTGTCTAGATTCCAGCATTAATAGATAGTTCTGTTGCATGCTTTTGACTGATTACTGTGAAAAGTAAGAATATTTAACACTAAGATACAGAATATTTTATTGTATCTGCAGTTAACCAGGCATACAAATAAAAACGGTCCATGTTATGGTATACTGATTCCTTAATGTGATTATTACATTCTTTTACACATTACTAATTAGCGTTCACAGTACCTCATTTGAAAGCAACATGCATGGAGAGACTTCTAACACCATTATATGTCAGTGCTAAGTTATCTAAAACGACTGAGGGTTTTTTACACGATATTTTATTTAAATAAAGCAAATTTAGTTTTAACTAAACCACAGATTAAAAGGACTTTCAAAACAGAGTAGCTAGATTAGGTGTTTCACTAGTTGAGCTTTTGCTGTAACATCCACCCAATATAAAGCATTAAAATCAAGTAGAAGCCTAGTTTTGGGTCACTGCTTTGCCATACCAAACACCTACACAACATGTTTCTACACACAATGACACACTTCCATAAGAAACTCCCTTCTGTCCCCTACTCTTAAGGAGATACACTACCTTCAACAGCTGAATCTCTCTCATTGTATAACACAGACTTTAGCTTTATGGTTGCCTAACTTCAGGATCACTAGTAAATATTGAAGCATGCACAAATGTTATGTGTTTGTGAAGGAAGTAGGAGGTCATAATTAAGATTTTGTTTGCACTGAGAGGAAGACTAATGTGTTGCAACTGTATGGGGTTCAGAAGTAAAACCACACTCTTTCATAGTTATCATAATTCACCTATAATACTAAAAGTCATTTAGGAGTCTGGAGACAATATTCAACCTATTTAAGCAGTGTCTCAGGACAATTTTTTCTGTTAGGTGTAATAGGGCTAATCAAAGGCAAACAAATGAGAGTTTTCATTGCTCATCCATATCAATATATGTATCTCCTCTTCTGGAAACTGTTGGCTTTGATCCCAGGCTACATAGTTGATCTATGAAGTCATGCATAATCTTAAATAAGAAACCAAAAATAAGAATATTCAGGACCAATAGCTCTAGACATTTTCTTCTGTAACAACCTATTCAAAGCCTATTAGGCATATTCTTCTGTTCTTTTTATGGTGCTTCTAAACATTCCAATTTTTTAGATTTGCTTCTAAAATACTCTTTCCCTGCCTCTTGAAGATTCAAGGTTTCATCTTTAGAAGAATAACATCTCTACCACTCTGGAATCTGCTGTATTACTAGTTGCAGAAAAAATACTGTTAATATGAAAGAAATTAAAAGCATGTAGGCATGGGAATGTGAAATTAATAATTAAATTGAGGAAACAAGCTATGCATATTACTAAACAATGTAGGGTTCATTTGTTATTTACGTGTAATGGGGTTTACTTCTTAAAGAGACAAAATACTTAACAATGAAATACTTCACCAATGATTATATCTGTTGTGCTTTGACCAATAAGATATCAGAGAAATGAAAATCCAGGTTTATTAGTGTGCCACTCATGAGTCTACTGTGCAATAATACTGTCAGTTTAATACAAATGATAATTGCTAAAGGGGAGAAAGGAGCTAGCCACGCAGTCTGTCTGGGGCTATGTCTACACTGCCAGATTATTTCGAAATATGTAATTTCAAAATAATAACTCCTGAAATAACTATTTCAAAATAAGCTTATACTTCTTCACAAGAAGGAGTTATTATTTTGAAATACCAAGCCTATTATTTCAAAATAACTGGCTTCCAAGTATGGACACTCGCCTTGTTATTTTGAAATAAGGGGAGTTATTTCAAAATAACTCCCCAGTGTAGACATGCCCACAGAATGCTTGAAAACAGTAATTGTACCAGCACTCTGGTCACTGGATTAAAAATTATATCACCCTGGAGTAACCTTGAGTGGTAGATCTGTTCCCAACTGATATATATTGGAGATGGGTGGGAGAAAACATCAAGGCTAATTAACCCATTAGCCCAGAAAGTTGAAAGGTCACAAGAAGGAAGTGCTTGGGGGAAGTAGAGAGATTGGTAACATAGTAAATAAATTGCTGAAGTTCCTCAGCCACAAAAAAAGTCTCGATGAAGTTTATGGCTAGAAAAGAGATAGTAGTGAGGCAGTCCCCAGTCACACAATCCCTTTCTACAAGGTTACATTCCTATGAGGTGCTTAGCACCTTCAACTCCCATTGAGGATTGAAATCAGTAGGAGTTCAGCATGCTAATTACTTTTCATGAGTCACCCAATACCTTGCATAAATGGGCCACTGCAAAAAAGATGCTTCTTGCTTGAAATATTCCATAAGAACAAAATGATTGCCTTCCAAGCAGAATGAAATGAGAAGGGGAAGAATCATCAAATAAATCAAGTGAGTCATTAACAACTCACAGAAAGACAGCTTAAGTACTGTCTTGAACTTCCTATAGATGGTACATTAGGTCTAATTTTGGAAATGTCTAGCAGGGATGGGGAACCTTTTTTCTACCAGGGGCCACTGACCCACAGAAAAATCAGTTGCAGGCCACACACAGCCTCATGAGGGGCACAGAGACTTGGGGCTTCCCCTACACTGGGGGGGGGGGGCGGGGCGAGAAGAAATTAGGAGTTCAGAATGTAGGAGGAACTCTGGATTGGTGGGATGGAGCTGAAGGGTCCTGTCCTATCATGTCCGCATCTTCGACTTGGACAGCTGCTCACACTCAGTGCCCCTTCTTCCTTGAGCCAACATCTTTAAGGTTTTAGTATCTGCTTTGATCCTAGGTTTGGGTTTAGGAAGAATTAAACATAGCCAATCTCACTGGAGCCAGACAGGTGTGATTTCCCAATTAATAGCTTCTCTATGATATTCTCAAGGACATTTGCTCTCCTCTTGACTGTACCTTATCTCTGTCACTGTTTCATTTACTGTTTGCTTCCCCTGGAACAGCTTTTTTTGATTTAACTCCTTGCAGTCAGGCAGGATTATTGCAAATAAGCAAAATGAGATTCACTTGATATAAAAATAATGAATTCCCTCTTTCTCCACAGTATCTTAACCTATGTCTCCACTGATGATTTTTATTGGAAAAATGTATGCAAATTGCAATTTTGCAAATGTATGCACTCGGCAATTTGCATACTTTTTCTGATAGTTTTGTCAGAAGAGCCTTTTCCGAAATTTGGCCTGTCTACACTGGGCCAAATTTCAGAAAAAACTCCTCTTTCTGAAGAGCTCTTCTTCCTTGTGGCACGAGGAAGACAGGGCTTCAGAAAGACCATGTCTGCTTTTCTGCAAAAAATGTCGGAAGAGCAGACACATTCCCTGGATGTGGCAGAGTTTTTCCGGGATGCCTCCAGTATCCTGGAAAAACTCAGTAGTCTTGACATAGCCTTAGACACATAATATTATGGGTAAAATCTTGGCTCCCATTGACTTCAATAGGGATAGGATTTAACTGTATAGGTTGTGAGGAAGGGTTTAAATACATTAAGAGCATGGGCATTCCTATTTAACATATGGATGAATTATTTTTATTTAAAACAAAAAGAATCAGAGTGTGTGGAATCGTCCAGCTAACTCAAAATTCCACTAGTTCTATTGGAGGAAATATTATAATTTCCACTTGATTACTCTCTCCATTTTACACATATGAGTAGTCCCAGGAATGTAATTTCCACATTAGAGATCAGGAATGTGATTAACAATCATTAAGTAAAAAAAAAAAAAACCCCATCTCCTAAATTACATTTATAGCTAAACACAAATTATAGTTTTATTTAGAACATGATAGGTGACAATCTTTTTAGGAATAACTTAATTACTGAATTAGAGCACAACACTATCAAGAGATACATTTTTAATTACACAGACATCTATCAAGGGGTTCTTTTAAACAATCTGATTATTAACAGGCCAACCAAGTGAGTGTGCATTAACTGTAGCCTTTTTGTTGGTGAAAGAAAAGAAAGTGTAATAGAGAAGTAGATAAAGGGTTAATTTTCTCATGAGAACAACAAAATCAGAATTAACAGAAGTATATTCAATTATTTTAAGTAAAGTTGAAAAAGGAAGACAGAATAGATGTTGTCGTTTTCCTGTTAAATTATAGTTTTCAGACATCTACAAATTACAAATCTTTTTCTGATGCATCTGAACCCAATGAAACTGAATTTCAAGCAAGGAAATTGCGTGAAACAAGTTACTTCACCATCTTCCTGTACCATAATTTTCTGTCATTGCAAGTTATTTTTGATGACAGTAAGATCCAAAGGTATCAGGTGAGGTTGAAGAAACATGGATTTGGTGATAACCCATTAAGAACTTAATTTTTGTTTTCTCTGCAGTGGAAACTCCTCTTCAAATTCTCATTCTTTAGAGGTTGTGAATACATGGTGTTTTAGATAAGGTAGGACTAAATAGTGTGACATTTGAGTCTATATATTAAGAGAATGGCCACGTGATCCATACTCATATGATAGTTCAGTTGAAGTCTATGTAACCACAAGCATAAGGAAGAACTAACCAGTATATATGTATCTCATACATCCTTCCCACCAGCCCATTCAGTCCAATAAGACCTCCCCGCCAGCATGAGCAATGGTTGCACAGGTGAACATAATGCTTCAAATAGATAGATAACAAGCCAGGCTACAATCCTACAAAGACTGAAGCACAAGTTAACTTTGCTTGCATAAATAGCATTCATGGTTCTTCACTTCCAATTTATCTACTCATGTGAACAAACAAAAGACAGGACTATGCAGCACTTTAAAGACTAACAAGATGGTTTATTAGTTGATGAGCTTTTGTGGGCCAGACCCACTTCCTCAGATCAAATTGTGGAAGAAACTTGGCATGACTATATATACCAAAGGGATACAATCAAAAAAGTGAACACATATAAAATAGACAAATCAGATTTTAGAACAGAGGACAGATGGGGGTGGGAGGTTGGTGTCTATGAGATAATGATATTTAGAGGTGATAATTGGGGAAGCTATCTTTGTAATGGGTAAGATAATTAGCATCTTTGTTAAGGCCCATTCGTAAAGGGTCAAATTTAAGCATGATGACAGTTCAGAGGCTTCTCTTTGAAGTCTTGTGTTAAAGTCTCTTTGAAGCAGGATGCATGTAGTCAGGTCATTGAGACAATGCCCAGTCTGGTTGAAATGGCAAGAAACTGTTTTTTCTTTGTGAAACTGTCTGATGTCTGTTTTGTGTGCATTGATTCTTTGGCAAAATGTCTGAGAAGTACATAGCAGACGGACACTGTTGGCACATAATGGCATAAATTATATTTCTGGATGAGCAGGACTATGTGTTCTTGATCTTATAACTGAAATGGTTAGGTCCAATGATGGTGTCAGCAGAGTAAATATGTGGACAAAGCTGGCGATGGGGTTTGTTGCAAGGGAAAGTTCCTTGATACTGCACATGCCACAACTTATAAAAATAGGGAAGACTATTTGGAAATGCAAAAACTTCTAGAAGTAACTTTTCTCAGTCAGAATGAGTCTTCAGGCCAACAGAATTGTGATAAACCCTTTTGACAATACACAGAAAATGTCTTCACTTCTATATTTCTAGAAAAGCACTCAGATGGAACCAAACTTCACTACATACTTTTGTAGGGCCCCAATGTTTATGACTTTGTTTAAAATGACATCAAGTCTCTGATGTGTTGACACTTAAGACACTTCATTTTGGTCCATTTGTTTTTTTCTCCAAAAGTTACTTTCATTTTTAATTTGACTATTTTTGTATGTATCTCATCCATCCTTCCCAACAGAACTTTTAGCTCTATAGGTCTCTATTTGGAGAGGATAGGTTTATTATTTTGTTTGGTATTCCAAGTACCTCAATGGGGGAGAGAAGACTTCATAAGGCTTAGAAGATTTTTATTAGAAACATTTTATAAAATACAACAATAATTCTATTGCACATTGTCTATATGTTTGCAAAATTTCATTAAAAACATACCCATCGGGACAGCAAATGTTCATCTACATTAAATACAACCACATGCATTTATTTTATATTTCCTTTTATTTTGTGTCAGTCTAGTATGCCAAAATGGATCAAGTCAAGAAAAATGCAAGCCAGCTTGGTCAAAACTTCCCTACACAACTTATTTATGGCTAATTATATTTTTTATGACCAGATTCTCAGCTGGTGTTAAACTCATGAATCCATGCTTACTTATGTCAGATGAGGGGTTGGCGTCTATTCTTGCAGAAGCTAATTGTTTCAATAATATGTGTGGTGTTTTAGTAATGATGACCTCTGTCCACCATGAAAAGAATGAAAATTTGTGCATTATGCTATGAAGGGAAGTAGTGGATTCATCACTTCTTGTTGTCTTTGGATCAAGATTGGTTATCTTTCTAGTTGGTATGCTTCAGTCAAGCACTAGTTACTGTGCTCAGTATATGGGTAACTGGATGAAATTCTTTGGCCTGTGTTGTACAGGAAGTCAGATTAGGTAACATAAAGATCCACATTGGCCTCAAAATCAGTGACACTGAAAATTAGTCTATCAAAACTGCTAATTTATTACTAACTTATTAAAAAAGAAAAGGTGTAATATTTCTGTTTTTCACAGAAAATTATTTTTAAACTGCTTATAGTAACTGTCAAAAAAAGAGGAGGTGAATAATGGAAACACTGGTACCTTGCATCAGTGAACATCCTTCAAAAATACACATAAGTGAGAAGCCATAGTGCTAAGCACTACTAATTTACCACATATGCTCCACAGATGGACTTCAATTTGCAAGGGGTCAAGGTGATATAACCTTATTCTCTTGCAATTAAAGATTATAGGATATGCACACTTAATATGTGGAAATTATTTCAGCTCACAACATATTTGGAACAAATTTAATAAATGCAAATTGTTTGAACATTTGAAAGCTTCCAAATGTTGACCTCAATGTAACTAGATCAATAGTATTCAAGGGGAGGCCACCACTCTGTTTCCCCTCTAGGCCAGATTTTTCATTTCTTGCCAGTTCAGAATCTGTCAATCAGTACTGGGTTTGGCCTTACTAAAAGCTACCTTGATGAAGGCCTATACAAGAATAAGTGGTAACTACTTAAATGTATAGGAAATGTTCTCATATCTCTTCACAACTATCTGTACTTCATTTATAGACATCTTTTGAATAACTAAATGCATACATACGTCAATGAGATCTCAGCAATCTATGTTCAAATGAGCTGGGTAGGTACCAATAACTACAAAAAGTGTTATTTGAAACAACTTCCCTGATTTCTTTCCCTGGCATCAGAAAAAAAAGCTCTTGGGCTTCATTAATAGTTGAATTTCAGTCATGTTCTCAGAATTGCAGAACATCTGCAACTTTCACCAAAGCAATGATAATATAGAATTCAGTAAGAGTTGGTATTTATTTCTAAATTCTCACATGTGTTTATGTATCTTAAGTGTCAAAGAATGGCACACAGAAGCAAAAGCCATGTCTGTGGATCCTTAAGATAGGGAGGATCTCTTAATAGGGATTTTCTATATCCTAGTAAAGAGAAGAGGATAGAATTTGATAAAGTGCAGGTGGGAACTAAAGAGAAACAGACAAATAACAAAATCCCATTCAATTACATCATGTAAAGGCAGACAAATAAATACTGATACATTTTATAAGTGTTTGTACACAAATGTTCCAAGTCTAAATAATACAATGGTTACATTTGAGTGCCTGATATTAAATTAAGATATTGCTATAATAACCATGAGAGAAACTTGTTGGAACTATTATAAAAAATGGGATATGGTTATACCAGGGTACAAAATATATAGGAATGACTGAGTAGGTTGTGAAAGAAAGCAAAAAGTCCTAAATGAATCAAACTGTACCATAGAATCTCTGTGAGTAGAAATGCTTGAAGAATATGAAGGACTTTATTACCAGCCACATGACCATGGCGAAGGTGGCTGTGAAATGCTAAGGGAGATTAGAAAGGACATAAAACAGAAAATTCAATAATATAATGGGGGTTTTCAACTATCTCCATATTGACTGAATATGTCACCTCAGGAAGGGAGGCAGACAAAATTTCTAGACACCAGTAATGACTGCTTCTTGGGGCAGCTACTTCTGAAATCCACAGAGAGAGAGACATTTCTTGATTTAGTTTTAAGTAGAGCACAGGAGCTGGTGCAAAAGGTAAATATAGCTCAACCACTCATTAAAGCAACCATATTGTAATTAATTTTAATAGCCTTGTGTAGGCAAAAATACCAAAACAAATCATCACAGTAGCATTTAACTTCAAAAATGGGAAACTGCACAAATATGAGGAGACTAGTTAAATTGCTCCATGGAAACTTTTAAAAACATCATACTAGATGCTCAAATTTTAATGTCTGCTTCAAAATAAAATTAAAAAAACCAGATCTGTATCTGGTTAATAGAAAGAAGACAAAGGGGAGGAATAAATGGTCAGTTTTCAGAATGGAGAAAAGTAAATAAGGGGGCCCGAGCAGTGTTCCCTCTAATTTTTCCATTCCCCTGACTCTGACCCACAGGCTGCAGAGTCCTGACCCCAAGGACAGCTGCTTAGACCCAGTTACTGTTGCCATATTTACTGGTTTGGTGGTACAGGTCCAGTGGTGGTACAGATCCAGTCCTACAATGCTCATATGTTTTGTCATGCTGTCAAAACACAAGTGACAACAACTGAAGCCCCAGCAGAGAAATTATTTTTTTATCAGTTTATAGTTTAGTCAAATCTGAATGGAATTTCCTGGCACCAGCTGAAGGGATTTCCCTTGGCCAAGAGCTTTGAGCCTGTCAGAGGCAAAAGCCTTGCTGCGAGCAATCAAGATGCCTATGCTTCTCAAAACAAACAAACAAACAACAAACAAAAAACAACCAATCAAACAAACAAACAAAACAGAACCCAAGAATCTTAAAGAATAGAAAAACATAGGCAATGTAAATATAAGAATCCCTACCAGCTTCCTCACTTTATAACTAGACTGGTGATTAAACCCAGTCACTTCAGCTCCACAGGAGTAAATAATCAAATGATTTAACATAGGTGAAAAATCTTAGTTAACTTTCGATTTTGATAGATTCTGTAAAGAAATTTGTGATACCACATATGAAGTGTACTGTATAAGCACAGGAAAAACAAGTGGGAATATCTTTTGATGTATTCTTTCTGGGATTTCCCCCTTTCATTTGAATAAAAACGAGTTTCAAATAAAAGGGGAATATTGTAGCCTTTAATATAATGGACTATTTTTGGTAGGTTACAACTACATGGTGAATTTTTATTTAAAAATTAAATGGGTTAGCATGGATTCAAGCCATAAAATCAAAATGAGATTGTATTAGATGAAGGGAAAAGAATGAAAGAAAGAGAGAGAATTAAATCAAGGAGATTCTTGTGATTTTTCTCTTTTTATACCCATCAGGATACCAAAGGAAACTTAGATTTGGACACTGAAGCCATTTAGACTTATAGAGAAACTGTAAGCATCTTTTTTTCCATCTGTATATTTCTGCAAAATGTCCAGGAAAAAAAGAGTTAAGTGGCAGTAAAGTTAGACAAATGGAACCTGGTAGGCCAGTGATTCAAACCCAGTTACACAAATGGAACCTGATAGGCCACAGGCCCACTTTGGGAAAGTTGCTAGGGGGCTGCACCACTTTTTTTGCCTTAAGCCATGGAGCCTTGCAGCTCCTATTGGCTCTAGTTCGCTGTTTCAAGCCAAGGAGAGCCCTGGGAAGCTTTCCCTTGTCTGGAAAATGCAAAGTGGAGCCAATGGAAGCTGCGAGGTTTTGTGGCTATGGACTCTTTAGGTAAACAAGGTAGCATGGGCCCTCTAGCAGCTTTCCCAAATTTGGCCCCAGGCTCACTTTGAGAAACAATGAGCTAGACCTTAAACTGGAGGTGTGGCAAAGGGAACACAGATAGAGGGCATGATATGGGGCCCATCCACGTCTTATATTCCACTGCAGATGTCTGGAGATGTCTGGTACATGTTTTCAAACTGCCTGATGTTTTTATAGCATGGTGGGGTGAGGGGGCACTTCTGGAAACAGTTTAAGAATTTATGATATGGGACCATCAGGTAATGCCTGATCTAAAGCCCCAATTATAGAATCAAAGAATACTAGAAGTGGAAGGGACCTTGAGAGGTCATCAAGTCAAGTACCCTGCCCTCATAGCAGGACCAAGCACCGTCTAGATCATCCCTGATAGATGTTTATATAACCTACTCTTAAATATCTCCAGAGATGGAGATCCCACAATGTCTCTAGGCAGTTTATTCCAGTGCTTAACCACCCTGAGAGTTAGGAAGTTTTTCCTAATGTCCAATCATACCTCCCTTGCTGCAATTTAAGCCCATTGCTTCTTGTCCTATCATCAAAATTAAGGAGAGTAATTTTTCTCCTTCAACCTTGTAACACCGTTTTAGGTATTTGAAAGCTGCTATCATGTCCATTCTCAGTCTTCTCTTTTTGAAATTAAATAAACTCAGTTCTTTCAATCTTCCCTCATAGGCCATGTTTTCTAGACCTTTAATCTTTTTTGTTGCTCGTCTCTGGAACCTCTCCAATTTCTTCATCTTTCCTGAAATGTGTTGCCCAGAACTGGACATACTCCATTTGAGACTAATCAATGCACAGTAGAGTGGAAAAATGACTTCTTGTCCTTGCTCACAACACTCCTTTAATGCATCCCAGACTGATTTTTTTTTCAACAGTGTCACTCTGTTGACTAATATTTACCTTGTGGTCCACTATGATCCTAGATCCCTTTCTGTAGTACTCCTTCCTATACAGTCACTTCCCATTTTGTATGCATAAGACTGATTGTTGCTTCCTAAATGGAGAACTTTGCATTTGTCTCTATTGAACTTCACCCTATTTACCTCAAACATTTCTCCAGTTTGTCCAGATCATTTTGAATTATGACCCTATCCTTCAAAACACTTGCAACTCTTCCTAGCTTGTTATCATCTGCAAACTTTATAAGCATATTCTCTTTACCATTATGTAAATTGTTGATGAAGATATTGAACAAAACCAGTTCCCAAACTGATCCCTGCAGAATCCCACTTGAAATGCTCTTCCAGCATGACTGTGAACCATTGGGTTATGCACCCACTCGATAGTAGCACCATCTAGGTTTTTTCCTCCGTTTATTGATAAGGTCAATGCTTTTCTAAAGTATAGATATACCACATCTACTGATTTCCCCTTATCCGCAAGGCTTGTTATTCCATCAAAAAAAGCTATCAGATTAGTTTGATATGATTCTTCTTTACAGATCAATGCTGACTGTTACATATCACCATATTAACTTCTAGAGGTTTGCAGATGGATTCCTTAATTATTTGCTCCATTATCTTTCTTGGCATAGAAGTTAAGCTGACTGATCTGTAGTTTCCTGGGTTGTCCTTATTTCCCTTTTTGATGGGCACTATATTTGCCCTTTTCCAGTCTTCTGCTATCTCTCCTGTTTTCCATGTCTTTTCAAAGATGATAGCTAATGATGCTGATATCTCCTCAATCAGCTCTTTGAGTATTTCAGGATGCATTTCATCAGGCCCTGGTGACTTGAAGACACCTAACTTTTCTAAATAATTTCATCATGTTCTTTTCCTATTTTAACTCTGATCCTTCCCCATTTTCACTAGTATTCACTAGTTAGACATCCAGTCATCACCAACCTTCTTGGTAAAAAATGAAAAAAAAAATTCATTGAGCACCTGTGCCATTTCCATATTTTCTGTTATTGTTTGTACTAAAAGGTTGCTTGGATAAGGTGACATTTAAGATAAAAAGCACCAATATTTTGATATTTAAAATATATATATATACTTTTGACATTTATTTTAATGAAGCCTATCAAAAATATTTTGGAAAAGCTGAAAAGTTGTAAGTGGCACTGTTAGTGTGGTGAACAGAATGCATCTGTGTGTTTGTGGAAGGGGACCAATTAATTCAAAAGTGCTAAATAGATGGAGTTCACTGTATCTATAAATAAATACCTCAAGTTGATGTCATGGACAGATAGTATAACTACAATATAATACAATAAGAGAAGATGAACAAAGAAAACTTTAATAGTAGAATACACAAAAGTATGTTGGCATAATCCTTCATAACTAACAAACCTATTATATTTTAAAATCCATCAAATCTTGTATTTTTGTATATCTGAAAAGCAAATAAAATTGTGAACTTTTAATTACAATTACATATCTGATGTTATTGTACTCTGGGAAATATCATTACCCTGTAGACTTCCCTCAACAATTAATTGTGACTTCCTATGCATATATAATTTCTATTTTATCTCAATCGGCCCTTGAAAGGTAAATTTTTGCTCGATACTTGCTACAATTACTATTACCAACAAGGGGGAAATTCATCTTCTGTACTTAAGGAACTAGTAGAAGCAATATCTGAACTATTAGCATTTATCTTTGAGAACTCATGAAGGTTACATGAGGTCCTAGAGATCTGGACAAATGCAAGCATAACTGCATATTTTTAAGAAAAAAATAACAAAGATAATATGTGGAAATGTAGTCCAGTCAGCTTAATTTTGATATCTGGAATGATAGTTGAACAAATTATTAAACAATCAGTTTAGATGCATCTAGAGGATAATAAGCTTATATTGACAGTCAATATGGATTTGACAAGAAAACATCATGCCAAATCAAATTAATTATTTGACATCGAAACTTGCATAGAGGAGGGCAGACTGTAGATATGATATATCTTGATTTTAGTAAGGCTTTTGACATAGTCCCATATTGTATTCTTGTAAGCAAACTAAGGTTACATGGTCTATATGAAATTGCTATGGAGTAGGTACTGAATTGGTTGAAAGATCATAATCAGATTATTAATAGTTTGATGTCAAACTGGAACATCTTATCTGGGATTTGTCCTGCTCATCAATATTTTCATTAATGACTTGTATAATGTAGTGGAGTGTATGCTTTTATAAAATTTGCAAATAACACAAAGCTGGTATGTGGGAGGACAGGATTAGAATTAATATTTGGAAAATTGTTCTGAAATCAACATATTCAATTCAATAAAGTACAAAACACTAAAGAAGGAAAAATCAAGTGCACAGCTACAAAATGGGGAAGTACCGCTGTAAAGGATCAGAGGGTTATAGTGGAATCAAGCTGAACACAAATCAAGTATGTGATGCAGCAGCAAAAAAGGCAGATATGAGTTTGGGGTTTATTAACAAGAGTGTCCCATATGTGAGGCATGGGAAGCAATTGTTCTTTTCTACGTGGCACTGGTGAGACATCATAAGGAGTATTGTGTGGGCACCATACTTTAGGGGAAAATGTGGATAAATTGGAGAGAGTCCAGAAGAGAGAAACAAAAATGATAGAAGACTTAGAGTACCTGATCTGTGAAGAAAGATTAACCTGCCTATAGTTAGTCTTGAGGGGAAAAAAGACTGATGGGGACCCTGATAACAGTCTTCAAATATGTTAAGGGATGTTATAAAGAGACACAGATCAATTAATGTAGGTCAAGAAGAAATGGTCTTAATCTGAATCAATGGAGAATTAGTTTAGATAAGTGGCTTTCAACCTTTTCAGACTTCTATATCTCTTTTCAAGAGTCTGATTTGTCTTGCGTAGCCCCAAATTTCACCTAATTTAAAAGCTACTTGCTTACAAAATTTGACATAAACATATGAAAATGTCACAGCATATTATTACTGAAATATTGCTTACTTTCTCTTTTTACCATATAATTATAAAAAATTAATTGCAATGTAAAATTGTACTTGCATTTCAGTGTATGGCATATAGAGCAGTATAAATATTTCATTGTATGAAATGTTAGTTTGTACTGACTTCTAGTGTTTTTTATATAATCTGTTGTAAAACTAGGCAAATATCTTGGGACATGCCTACACTCCATGCTTATTTCGGAGGAAAATACTCCAAAATGGCTTATTTTGAAATAAAACGTCTACTCAGTAAGGCTATGGCTAGACTACAAGCCTCTTTTGAAAGAGAGAGTCTAGACTGCAACCACTTCTTTTGAAAAAGTGAGCCACTTTTCTGAAAGAGAACACCCAGGCAGTCTGGATGCTCTCTTTCGAAAAAGCCCTCTTTGCATTCAAGAATGCCTTTTTTCGAAAGAGCACTTTTGAAAAAAGGTGTTCTTCCTCGTCAAATGAGGTTTACCGCGGTCGAAAAAAAATGCCGTGTTCTTTTGATTTAATTTCAAAAGAACTCAGCGGCAGTCTAGACACAGGGGAAGTATTTTAGAAAAAAAGGCCACTTTTTTGAAAAAATCCTGTAGTCTAGACACACCCTAAATGACAATCGAAATAGCACAGAGTTATTTGGAAACAGAGCATCCACACTCATTGTGCGTGGATCGTATTTAGGGCCACCCAGAAGCACTTCAGGCAGGACATCAGGACAGCGCTCTCTTCCTGAATTTCCTGCCTGAGGTTATCTGAGGCTGGAGCTTGAAGGAACTCCCCTGTACAGCTGTGTCTCAGTCTCTACTCCTTTGCCCACCTCCTTGAAGGACAGCAAAGCCTTTCCTTTGCCTGCTGTCATTGCTCTTGCAGACACCTTAGCACTCTAGCCATGGAGCTGGGCCTGCCTCCCAACGGCTGACAGCTGTTATATGTCTTAGTGCACTTTCTGCTTCAGTATCTGTGGGCTGCCTTCGTGGCCCTGCAGGAACAGGACCCGCAGCTCATTGTGAGGCAATTCCTCACCTCTCCCTGGGCACCACTCATAGGGTACGTCTAAACTACATGGCTCCATCGACGGAGCCAAGTATATTAGTGTACTTGAAAAAGGGAAATGAAGCGGTGATTTAAATAATCGCCGCTTCATTTACATCAAAATGGCTGCCGCACTGTGCCGATCAGCTGTTTGGCGGCACAGCGCAGTAGTCTGGACACTCCGCAATCGACAACGGAAGCCTTTGTCGACCACCCCAGTAAACCTCATTCCACAAGGCATAAAGGGGCGGTCGACAAAGGCTTCCGTTGTCTATCGCGAAGCATCCAGACCACTGCGTTATGCCGCCAAACAGCTGATCAGCACAGCGTGGCAGCCATTTTGATGTAAATGAAGCGGCAATTATTTAAATCTCCACTTCATTTCCCTATGTCTAGAAAGCTCATCTACATGGCTCCATCGACGGAGCCATGTAGTCTAGACATATCCATACAGCTCAACTACACCTGCCCTCTCCTGCACATTGTGCACTGCCACTTCTGGTGACTGGACTCCAGACCTACTGGTGGGACCAGCTCATCCTGGAGTGGTGGGATGACCAACAGTGGCTCCAGAATTTCCGTATGTGGGAGGACACTTTCTGGAGCTCTGAGAGTGGCTCGCCCCTGCCCTCCACCGATGGGACAGCCACATGAGACCTGCCATCCCCCTCCAGAAATGGGATGCCACTGCAATCTGGAAGCTCACCACACCAGACAGCTACCAATCCATCAGGAACCAATTCAGCATGGGAAGATTGACTGTAGGGGCCATGGTCATGCAGGTATGGTGCTCTCATGCTATTGTCCCAGGAGGGTGGTGAACTGAACTGCTGGAGTGGGGTTCTGTAGGCAAGGGGGGAGTAGTGGTGGTGGGGGTGGTGGAAGCCCCCTCCAGGGGAGGCTTTTCAGTCCCAACTTCACAAAGCCCTGATGGGGGTTGGGGCAAGTCAGGGTTGTTCCTGGTGTTTTGGGGATAAAGAGAGGGGACTTGGGGACCTCTCAAGGGCCCTGGCAACCCTGTGATTCTCTGTCTCTTTCTAAAGGTGGTGAGGGCCATCAAAACCATCCTGCTGCACAGAGTCATTAACCTGGGCGATATCATCATCATTGCCCTTCATGCCCTCTGTCATCTAGGGCAGCAACAAAGGTTGCTTCTGTCTGTCTCTGGCCAGCCTTTCAACAGTGCCCCAAGTGTGATTCATGCTCTTCATTTCTACTTTAGCAGTCTGGCGCCATGTTGTCTTGGGTCATCCTTGTTTTTGCTTCCCTTCAGGGGTCCAGTGCACATCAATCTTTTTGATGGAGCTTCCATCTTTCCTGAGTATGTGCCCAATCCATCTCCATGGTCTTCTCATAAGAACATAAGAACGGCCATACTGGGTCAGACCAAAGGTCCATCTAGCCCAGTATCCTGTCTGCCGACACTGGCCAGCACCAGGTGCCCCAGAGAGGGTGGACCGAAGACAATGATCAAGCGATTTGTCTCCTGCCATCCCTCTCCAGCCTCTGACAAACAGAGGCCAAGGACACCATTTTATCCCCTGGCTAATAGCCTTTTATGGACCTAACCTCCATGAAATTATCTAGCTTCTCTTTAAACTCTGTTATAGTCCTAGCCTTCACAGCCTTCTCTGGCAAGGAGTTCCACAGGCTGACTACACACTGTGTGAAGAAGAACTTTCTTTTATTAGTTTTAAACCTGCTACCCATTAATTTCATTTGGTGTCCTCTAGTTCTTCTATTTAGGGAACTAATAAATAACTTCTCTTTATCGGCCCTCTCCACACCACTCATGATTTTATATACCTCTATCATATCCCCCCTCAGTCTCCTCTTTTCTAAACTGAAAAGTCCCAGTCGCTTTAACCTCTCCTCATACGGGACCCGTTCCAAACCCCTAATCATTTTAGTTGCCCTTTTCTGAACCCTTTCCAAGGCCAAAATATCTTTTTTGAGGTGAGGAGACCACATCTGTACACAGTATTCAAGATGTGGGCGTACCATAGTTTTATACAGGGGCAGTAAGATATTCTGGGTCTTATTTTCTATCCCTTTCTTAATAATTCCTAGCATCCTATTTGCCTTTTTGACTGCTGCTGCACACTGTGTGGAAGTTTTCAGAGAACTGTCCACGATAACTCCAAGATCTGTTTCCTGATTTGTCGTAGCCAAATTAGCCCCCATCATACAGTACGTATAGTTGGGGTTATTTTTCCCGATGTGCATTACTTTACACTTATCCACATTAAATTTCATTTGCCATTTTGTTGCCCAATCACTCAGTTTGGTGAGATCTTCTTGGAGTCCCTCACAGTCTGCTTCTGTCTTGACTATCCTAAACAGTTTGGTATCATCTGCAAACTTTACCACCTCACTGCTTACCCCTTTCTCCAGATCACTTATGAATAAGTTGAACAGGATTGGTCCTAGGAGTGACCCTTGGGGGACACCACTAGTTACCCCTCTCCATTCTGAAAATTTACCATTTATTCCTACCCTTTGTTTCCTGTCTTTTAACCAGTTCTCAATCCAAGAAAGGACCTTCCCTCTTATCCCATGGCCATGTAATTTACACAAGAGCCTTTGGTGAGGGACCTTGTCAAAGGCTTTCTGAAAATCTAAGTATATTATATCTACTGGATCCCCCTTGTCCGCATGTTTGTTAACCCCTTCAGAGAACTCTAATAGATTAGTAAGACAGGATTTCCCTTTACAGAAACCATGTTGACTTTTGTCCAACAAATTATGTTCTTCTACATGCTTCACAATTTTATTCTTTACTATTGTTTCGACTAATTTGCCCGGTACTGAAGTTAGACTTACCGGTCTATAATTGCCCGGATCGCCTCTAGAGCCCTTTTTAAATATTGGTGTCATGTTGGCTACCTTCCAGTCATTAGGTACAGAAGCCGATTTAAGGGATAGGTTACAAACCACAGATAATAGTTCAGCAATTTCCCCTTTGAGTTCTTTTAGAACCCTTGGATGAATGCCATCCGGTCCCGGAGATTTGTTAACATTAAGTTTTTCTATTTGTTCCAAAACCTCCTCTAATGACACTTCAATCCTGGACAGTTCCTCAGATTCATCACCCACAAAGAATGATACAATTTCATTATAATGATGGTAGCCATGTCATCTTGTTTGCACCATGCAAGCAGGTCCTGATTTGAAATTATTCTTGGCCAAAAAATATGGAGGATCCTCTGTGGCCAGTTCACCAACATCGGGTGGTCAGAAAAGGTGCATGACACACGTATTTTCCAAAACTCCAGCCTGTTCCAGAATCTGCACACTGGCATCTTTTTCCCTTACCACACCATCAGGGTTGAAGATGTGGACATGCTCATTCTGTATTGTAGGGGACACAGCCTATCCTCTGCTCCCTTGGCTCATGAAGCACTACATCAGACACGTTGACCCCACCAAGGAACGTTATAACGCCAGGCTCAGCAGGGCCCATACTGTTGTTGAGGATGCCTTTGGACATCTTAAGGGGAGGTTCCATTACCTTCTCACCCAGCTGTACTTCATCAAGAGAAATGTCACAAAGTGATGGTGGCTTCTTGTGTCCTTCACAGTATTTGTGAAAGCAAGGGGGAGATGTTCCTGGCAGGGTGGGGAGCAAACGCTGACTGGATTGGCAGTGCCTTTAAGCAGCCATACATGGGGGATGGAAGGCCCTAAGGGAGTTTTACATGAGAACCCCAGTAACATTCCCCTGGGCCTCCCCACAAGGGGCCTGTGCATTGCAGCTCTTTAACTTTCCTCCCACATGCCTCCCTTCCCTTGCCTTCCCTTTCCCCCCTCCCTCTTCCCATCTCCTCCCCTGAACAGACAATAAACCACACTTTTTTTTTTTAAACAATAGACTCTTTTTTTAATTGGGGGTAAACGTAACTGGGGAAGGAATGGGAAAAGAAACTTGGAGTGGAGAGGAGGGAAGTGTAAGGGGGAGAGGGGGAAGAGGGAGAGGAAAGAGGGGACAGGAGAGGCTCAGGCTGGGCTGGGAGTGGTGCCTACTTTGGGTGGTGTCACCTCCTTGTGTGCCGCGCCATGCAGGGGACTAGGGGGAGAACCCGGAGGGGTAGGAGCTGGTACAGGAGCAGCCACCAGGTGGTCGATGACCATGGAGAAGACCATGAAGATAGATTGGCCCTGCTGCAGCAGCTCCCACAACATGTTGTGGCGCAGCTGGAGGTCTTCCTCCAGTCTCTGGTTCTGCTGGTCCATGGAGCGCTGCAGGGCTCGCAGAGCACAATATGCTCCCCCTAGAGGTCCTTGTGAGCTCTTCCATGATGGCAGGTCATGCAGGGTCAGGAGCATGGCTCGGGAGGTGGCAACCACTCCCCTCTTGCAGCTGGTCCAGCTGTGGAGAACAAAGAGAAGGGCAGTCATCCTGGGAAACACCATGCATGAAGTCTAGCCCTCAGCTCTGAACCGAGACTTAAAAGGCCTTGGGTCCGATGAAGGCCATGTGCTTTGAGAAAGGTCACCTGAGGCCTAGGCAGTTGGTCTTTTCCTGCAGGGGCACATATGTCCAAGCAGGGAGCCTCACTACCCACACATCCTGGGGCAAGCAGGCATGGGAAGGTGCTGGCAAGACAGGAGTCTGCGGGCAGGAGGGGGGGCTACGGGGTGGCTTTTTCTTTTTGACATCCACAACATTTTTCCATTTTATCTAACATCTGTAAAACAAAGCCCAGATTATAATATTACTACTCAACAAGCAGTTGACCTTAGTGAGACAACTCACTGTGTACAAAATTTTTCAACATGAACAATGGTGTCTAAATCTGGCCCTAAATTTTAACCCTGCCTGCATCCAAATCTGTTATCATGGAGTGCAATGCACCAGTAAACAACTGTAAGATATTGTACTTAACTCCCTTACCAGAAAAAAGAATGGCTCAACATTCCTAACTCCATGTGGTTGTTGAAACTGTAATTCAACACACATCTCAGAATAAAACAAATCTATTAGCTCTGCCTTGGTCTATGCTAGGGAGTTATTTCAGAATACCCCCCTTTATTTTGAAATAACAAGCAAAGCGTCCACACTAGCAAGTCCATTATTTTGAAATAATGGGCTGGTGATTTTGAAATTCATACTCCTGCTTTCCTTGGGGAATAACACTTATTTCAAAATTGTTATTTCGAAATAGTGTTGGTGTGGATGCTCCGGTGCTGCTAATTTAAAATAACTGGCCTGCAAAGGACTCTCACAACTGCACTTGTGGCCACTCTAGCCATACTTGCCAACTCTACCGCTCCCCTTCTGCAGAGTTTTTAAAGCAGAAAGCTGCAGAAAAATGTCTTGTGGTACAAGGAGAGCTATGACAGCCCTATGCCATACTGAACAATCTCAGGAGCCATGACAGACCCCAGTGCTTCTTCTGAGCCCCCCATGGCTGCCAGCACTCCCACAGCACCTTTAGCTACCACTGGCCAGGGATTCAAGAGAGCACCAGCTTGGACTGATGTGGAGATCCTGGATCTCATTGAAGTCTGGGGCAAGGAGACCAGTCTCCAAGATCTCTGCACCAGAAAAAGGAAAGAATATGTCTATGGCTGGAAGGCTACTAGCCTGGCTGAAAAAGAACACACCAGACCCTTGACCAGGTCCCCATGGAAATAAAGGAGCTCCGGCAGGCCTATAATAGGCTCAGGAACAGAGTGGACACTTGGGGCAGCACATCACGTATGCTAGTACTACAACCACCTCAATGACATCCTGGGGGGGGGGGAGGTCACCTCCTCTTCCCCCCATCGTCATCAAATCCATCCAGGACACACCTGGCATTAGCCTCCATGAGGGCGGGGTTGTGGAGGAGGAGGAAGAGGCCAGGTGAACATGCTTGCAAGCTAGGAGATGCTCCTCACCCTGGAGTCAGTCCCCCCTCCCAGGATGTCTTCCAGGCATTGGATGAAACCAGGGAAGGCACTTCAGGTGAGTTCTATAACTTTTCCAATACACATATGGGGGCAGGTGGTAGGCTGCGAGAGGCTGCACACTCCTCACTTGGTCTACTTAGCCTGGGGGTTGCACAACAGGCTGTGCACATGGAGCACCGGTCTGGAGCATTCACCTCCATGATGCTTTTACCCAGGAACCCCTCACTCTTTCTCACAAGGTTCCTGGAGAGGCCTGCTTTACTCCGGACTCTGTGGTGGGACACCTTCCAACAGCAAGCCACCACTAAGGAGGATGGGGTCATGGAAACACGCAGTTGTGCCACACACAGCACAGGATCATGCCTGCACTTAGGCAGCATCTGCTCCTGGTCAAGCGCGGTGATGCAGAGGAGACTGATTCCCTGCATGGGAACCTGCCGGGGGAGGAAGAGGAGAGGATCCCAGGAGCACTTTTTCCAGCAAGTAGCCTCTGCTGCTCACACACACCTGCCCTTACAGCCCCCCTCCTCCAGCAGGAAGGAATAAAAGTTCCCTCTCTGTGGAACCCAGCCAGTGCCAGACCTGGTATGTGCAGGACATGGAAGGAAGCTAAGCCACCCCATTCCTCCTGCCACATTCCTGCCTGCAGGCTACTACCCTGGCCAGCACCTTTCCATGAACGCTTCTCCCTAGACCGTGGGTGTAACAATGATTCCCTGGGATGTCTGTGCCTTTGCTGGAAAGTGCCTGCTGTGTAGGCAACAGATGGCCTTCCTCGAAGCACATTGTCATTGTTTGAAGTGAGACTTTTGTTGTCAGGTCAGAAATTAGGGCTAAACTTCATACACAGTGTTTCCTGGGATGACTGCCCTTGTAACTTTTCTTCATAGCTGGGACAGCTATGAGCATGGCTCAATCAACACCTCCTACACCATCCTCCTGACTCTAAAGGATCCACTGGAGGAAGAGAACTTGGGAAGACCTTCTGCGTGAGTAGATGGCCTGCTTCCAGTCCATCATCTGGGGGCTCAATGAGGCGTGCTGGGAGTGGGTCACTGACTAGGAGGAGCACCAGTCTGGCTGGGAGCACTGGAAAGCTGCCTGGGACCAGCTGGCATGCCAGAATGAGGCCATGTGCTCCTCCCTCAGCTCCATGATGGAGTGCATGGCCTTGTGCATGGAGCGGATCAGCTGACCAGCATGGTGAGCTTCCACAGGGCAATGATGACATGCTTCTGCCCGGGGATGGCAGGTCACAATCGGGTATCCTGTCACCTGAGGGCAGGAGCGAGCCATTCACAGAGCTCCAGGAAGGTGGCCTTCTGCATGCAGGAGTTCTGGAACCACTGCTGGTCATCAAAAAGCTGCAGGAAGATGCGGTTCCACCAGTCAGAACTGTCTGCCAAAAGCAGTGTTCCATGGTGTCCAAAGGATTTAGGGGCATTTTCAGCAGCAGGAGTGCCAGGACCTGGGTGAAGAGGTCCTCCAGTTCAGACTGGTCATTGTCATGCTGGAGCAGCACATGGGCAGTTTGGAAAAACTACGCCATGAGGTGCAGCACGAGGCCCGTGAGCCTGACACTTCTTTGCAGCAGCTCCATCTGCATGGTGTCAGTGCTGTGGCATCTGCAAGGGCAACCAGAGCAGACTGCATCCATTTGGTGTCCCTCAAGGAGGAAGGCAGTAGAGGAGTGGCATGTGGGATGCAGCCTTAGAGGGACACCCTGAAAGCACTTGTCTCAGCTTGCCTAACCAAGCAGCCACAGGAAGTATCTTCCCCCATCCAGGTGCCCTCCCTGAAGGTTTAAAACAAACAAAAGGAAGTTTTTCTTCACTCAGTGCACAGTCAACTTATGGAACTTCTTGCCAGAGGATGTGGTGAAAGCTAGGACTTTAACAGCGTTCAAAAAAGAGCTAGATAAATTAATGGAAGTTAGGTCCATCAATGGCTATTAGCCAGGATGAGCAGGAATGGTGTCCCTAGCCTCTGTTTCTCTGGAGGTGGATGACAGGGGAGGGATCACATAAGGATTACCTGTTGTGTTCCCTCCTTCTGGGGCATCTGGTGTTGGCCACTGTCCGCAGACAGGATGCTGGGCTGGATGGACCATTGGTCTTACCCAATATGGCTATTCTTATGTTCTCTAAATCCGAGGCAGTCTCCAATCAGTATGGACATGCTATTCTGAAATAATTCTAAGCTATTTTGATGCTCCCTCTGTAGTGGGGGCATGCTATTTTGATTTTGTTATTTGGGGAGTAATTTTGATTTTACTTATTTCAAAATTATTTCCTAAAGGAGACATGCCCTCTGATACAAATGAAAAGCCACTAGATGACTTAAAATCACAGTGACGTCAACTTACTAAAATATCTTGTTTGTGTTGTTGACTGACCAAAGATGGAAACCTAATTAATGAATTGAATGGAAGAGGCAACTGAATTGATCCAATCCCCACTATATCTCTTTTGAAACATCCTTCTACTTCATGCCACAATGGAAAATGTTATCTCTAACACCCAACCTTGTTAGTGCAAAATATTTCAAATGTTATTGTATGAGCTATATGAGAATGTGACATCAGATACTAAATAACAGACTCATACAGGACTGTTATTCCCAGCAATAACTAAAACACCACTGTAGTCTTTTTTATGTCAGGGCAGTCAGCAAAAAATTGTGCCTAGCCCACACAGGAATTCTGTACAGCTTCACAATTCACTTTGCAAAATTGGTTGTAGGCTATGTGATAAAACCATTGAAATAGATATTGAAATTGGAATTAATCTAATCATAAAATAGAATCTCTGATTTTACTTTTAGATGGTTGTTCTTGGATAAAATAGGTGACTAAAGCTTGGTAATCATGGAAAGTTATATTTGAGAGACCTGAGAGACAAGTGCTAAAAATCTCATTCTCACTAGATAAAAGTGATTATCTTGAATGTAACACACTGCTTCAATCAATATTTTGGGAGTTTTAAAATGCTAATGCAATCTCTTTTTTCTCCAGCAAATAAACCTCAGTATTATGAGTATATTTAACAACATTTGCTGAGTTTTTTTAATATCTTTATTGCTTTATTTATTGTTTAAGTTGATCAGATTATCTTTTCAGAAAGTTTCTAAAACTTTTGTTTGTCTTTCTTTGAAATTTTCCAAGCATCTCAGTTTGTTATGCACATCTCTAAGGCTATGTCTACACTTGGAGCTTCTTGCGCGAGAAATTTCAAATGAGGCTAAGTGTGGAATATCGCCAAGCCTCATTTGCATACCTAATAAGCTGCCATTTTTGCAGAAGAGGCTCTTGTGCCAGAAGGAGCTGCCTACACTGCCCATTCTTGCGCAAGAAAAACTCTCTTCCTCAATGCCATTACACTGATTACTTTTCAGGAATAATGGCATTGTGCAAGAGGGTTTTTCTTGCACAAGAAGGGGCAGCGTAGACAGCTCCTTCTGGTGCAAGAGCCTCTTCTGCAAATGGCAGCTCATTAGGTATGCAAATGAGGCTTGGCTTAGCCTCATTTGCATATTTCTTGCGCAAGAAGCCGCGAGTGTAGACATAGTCTAAGGGTGCATCTACACAGCACCCTTAGCTTGAAATAAGCTACTCAATTTATGCTATACAAATTGCCTAGCTTATTTCTAGTGTATTTCAAAATAGCTTATTTTGTAATTCGCCAAATTTCAAAATAACTTGCTATTCCAAAATGCCCCTTAACCCTTGTGGAACAAGGGTTACCGGGACATCAGAATAAGCCTCCCATTGTTTCAAAATCTGTTTAGAAATAACGGGCTGCTTCAATAGACATGGAATAGCTATTTCGGGATACTTCTGGTATCCTGAAATAGCTCCACAGTGTAGACATACCCTAAGAGGCCTGTCATCATAATACAGTATATGTAGCCACCACTGAATATTAGTTATACAGAATCAAATTCCTAAGAACATTTAGCAACTTGTCTGTGTCTGGCAGGGAGGAGGGAAGTGAATGTTTTCTGAAAGATTTAATACTACTTTTAATCTGAAAGATGAAAGATTGGGTGAGGGTCCTTTTCAGAAAATACTGAGCCAGTTGTCCTCTGAAAGTGTAACTTGGTCTTCATCAGCTATAATGTTTCTACCAAATATTATTGTCAAAGAACAGGACATATAAATCAGTTTAATCAGCTAGGTAGGGCCTACCCATTTCGGGCTTTGAAGAAAAGGATCAGGAACTTGAACTGAAGCCAGATTTGCAAGTAGTAACTATTATAACCATAAAGCAGTGGCATGATGCGCTACTGTCAGTCTGTTCCATTTAGTTAAACCATGTAAAATGTGCGATAATTGTCTATGTCAAACCAAAGTATTGCAGAATAGTAGCTCAGTTCTAGTGTGACAAAATTATGGATTACTGTGGTGAGGTTTATATTGGAAAGGAAATACATTGAGTAAAGTGGCCAGTCAAAAATGAAAAGATGGCTTTTGTGATTGCTGATGCTGCTAACTGGGTAGTAAAGAGAGATCCCATGAGGACATTGGACCATATGACAATCAGAAAGCACAACTACCTCAGTAAGGGCAAGGAGATATTTCTTGCTAGTTCTACCAACTAGATTCTCCTTCACCTTTTTTGGAAAATTTGGAACCTCATGGAGAGCAACTGCTCATCACAATCCTTTGCAATCTGAGATTTATAAAGGAACAAATTCACCTCAATGAAACTTCATCTCTGTGGTCTGGTTCCCACAGCAGGTCATCAGCGTTTCCTGGGCAATGGAATGCAAGGTTTCCACTAAGCCTAATATATATTGCAATAAATCTGCCCTTATGTCTGAGGAGTGACAGCTATGAAACTACCACTGTTTGTTATGTCAAAGAAGAAATTAACATTGAAGAGACATGAACAGTGTAAATAATGGGATTACAAGAATTGCTAACAAGTGTAGGGTACAAAAGACAAAAGGAAGAAGCCAAGGTGGATAATGAATGAAATGTTGCACTGGAGTGACAAGTATAAGAAACTGAAGAAAAATAAAAAGGAGAACATAAATCTAAGAGCTGAGTACAGAAGGATAAAAAACCGGAAAGTGAAGAGAGACAGAACAATTGGATAAACAAATAATGTAAAGAAGCAGAAGAATATATGAAGATAAATGCAACATTAAATTGTATTGCAACATAAGAGAACCGAGCGGGACCTGAGTCGAAGCTGGTAGTGATGAAAGGCAGTCATGGACAAATAACTGAGGATGAACAAGCAATTGAAAGAATGTTTTTTAAAACCTTTTTATTAAGACAAAGTTACAATAAAATTAACATAGACTCATAGACTCATAGACTTTAAGGTCAGAAGGGACCATTATGATCATCTAGTCTGACCCCCTGCACAATGCAGGCCACAGAATCTCACCCACCTACTCCTGGAATAATCCTCTCACCTATATCTCAGATATTGAAGTCCTCAAATGATGGTTTAAAGACCCCAAGATGCAGAGAATCCTCCAGCAAGTGAACATATTACATTATAGACTGAACTTCTCTAATCCAGAACCCTCTCATCCAGAAACATCCGTCATCCAGAATTATTTTAGTTAGCTGGATGTCCACTTTTCATAGATATGGTCAAATTTCCTGGGGTCCATTAAAGTTGTTTACAGCCACCAGTCCTGGCTCTCAGTGTTCTGTGCTGTTATTTACTCCTAAATGTCCTCTAAAAGCACAATAAGCAGTGGAAGTGTTGGTAAATCTGCTAGACAAAATTGACCTCCTGTGGTCCAGAAAATTCTCTTGTTCAGAACTGGTGAGGTCCTGAGGGTTCCAGACTAGAGAGGTACAACCTATACTTACTATTCAGGTTCAGTTTAATGTTTAGAGACCCTGACTAAAGATTCTGGTGGGTTGGCAAACCTTCCTACTTTTTAGTATGCTAAAAGGGTAAACTTCTAAACACCTACCCTCTTTTTGGAACTTCTCTGATGAACACATTTGCTGTGAAACCTTTCCATTATAAGTATAGTCCATGTTGTACTACCGCTATTTAGGTGGAGAAGTCACTTTTTTCAAATAATATACTATACTGTAGATGCTAAAGAGATGTACACGGTAGAAGAAACTGCATTAGAAATTGAGAGCGAGCAGATTCCAGAGTTCTTCGAGGTAATAGTAAAGATCTCAATAGAAAGCTTGAAAAAGAAAGCCATTGGAAAGTGACACCATAATAACAGAGTTGATGCAAGCAGATGAGCAACACAGTAAAGGCAATGTATAAGTTATTTAACAAGATTCACACACAACAGCAAGTGCCAAGCAAATGCACAAAGTGATAATGGTGCCAACCTATAAAAAGGGAAATAAAAGTGCACCCAAACACTAGAAAAGAATCAGCTTATTGAATGTGTGCACAGGAGAATGAAGAAGTATGTGGAAGTGATGCTTGCAAAGGAACAGGCTGAATTTAGACTGGGATGAAATACAATAAATCAGTAATTTTGTGATAAGACAGATCTAAGAGATGTGTAGAATTAAGTGAACATGGTACGATGACTTTATAAACTTAAGACAGACTTTTTATAGCATTTGGCAGAAAGGGTTATGACAAGTTATGCAAATGTATGGCATGCCTGAAAAATATCTACAAGAAGTTGAGAGTGGTGAGAGTAAATAAGAAGGTGGTGGAATACTTCAGGTTGATTGTAGTTGTGAGACAAATCTGTGCACTATTACCAGATTTGTTCAACATGGTCTTTGAAACAAAAAGTGCTTTAGCACTGATAGATGAAATGGGATAAGTCAAGTTATGTTGTAAGTCAGTGCATCACTTTAGATCCACAGACAATATTGACCAAGGAGGATTGACAAAAGAATGAGTGACAAGGTAGACCAGAAGAGAAAAAAATATTCAAGATAAAGATCAGCGTGGAAAATACAAGAATTATGGCAAGGATAAGACAAGAAAGAGAAGTAAAGATTAAGCTATAAGAGAAAGAACTATAAGAAATGGAAAAGTGTATCTTGGAGAACGAGTATAGAAGAATAGGAATTGTTAAGATGACAAAGAAGAATCAGACTAGCCACTACCGCATTCAAAAAACGCTGCAAGATCTGGAAGGCTAAAGACATTTTGATAAAAAGAAAAGTCTGTATATATGAGACAACTGCTATGACACTACTGCTCTATGGGTCAGGACGCTGGAGTATGAAGAAAGACGATGAACAAAAGATTTTGACTGCAGAAATGAACTGGCAGAGGGAAATACTGAGATATCAAGATTATAGAAAAGAAAAAAATGAAGAGATAAAACAGCTTAGGGAAAAAATAACTAGAAGACTGCAATGGTTTGAACACCTGTCAAGAATGCATCTGGAAAGGATAGCTCACATAATGCTATACACCAAGTGCAAACAACCAGAAACAAAGGAAGACCAAAGAATGACAGAACAAAAAGCACTGAAGATAAACACAGACATGAAGCTGGTACAAGATAAAAAGCAAGTGGTAGAAAGACTTCATTTGGACCCTTTGTTGCTGACGAGCTGACGGATGGAAGTTGAAGACAGGAAGAAGATGGTTGGGACAGAGGGCTGGAACTCAGAAAACTGAAAGAACTTCTATTCTGATTCATCTTCTGTCTTGCTGTTGAATGATTTTTTATCCCTCTTTTAGGGATGAAGCTTAATTACCTTGGAATAGTCGTAGTAGATTCCTAACGAAAAGAAAATAATTAGGAAATAGTATTCTTTCCAGACTTCTTCCTTGCACAGAAGTCTCTCTCTCTCTCTCGCTCTCTCACTCACACACACACACACACACACCCCTGCTCAAGTCCATTACCCTCTGTCTGACCAACGAGATTATTATCACTATTTCCTGGTCATAATTCTAATCTCTCTATGCCTTAACTTTAGAGGTGTACTTAAGTCACATGTTTCAAAGTGTACCAGGATGGCTTTGCCTTTTTGGGCTGGAGGGCTAAGGCTAGTCAACCCAGTTTTACTTAAGAAGCAAAACTGGGGTGAATGGGAGGATTGCTTTATAAAGAGGAAGCTTCAGGGTGTGAGTGACAGGAGAAGAAAATTAGGGCTAAAAGAACATCAACCAGAAAGTGCTGTAACTGATGGCTTTGTGAGTAGCAGATTAGGACAGAAGAACACTTTGCATGTGTCAGAGGAATTAGTCGACTGCTGTGGAAGAGACTTTATTTTGGAGACTGCGAGGATTGTCTGAATCTTTTTTTAAACTAGATGTGGGTGGGCATGCTGTTAGCTGTGAGAAAGAAAGTGGGGCCTGCAAGAGGAGTCTAATGGAATAGGGTGTCTGTAAAGCAGCCCCTGCTGCCCATAAACAAGTGCTCACAAAAATGACTTGCACAACACAAACATGCCTGCCAGAAAAAGATCAAACTCCATCTTCTAGAGCTACGATGTTTCTTAATTAATAGCTAGAATTAAATAGCCAAAACAAAACCCAAAAACCAAAACAATCACAACAAAAACCATCTGCACACCATGACCCACCGCCAAAAACCCCTCAAATGTTTCATTAGTAAACAGATATGAATAAACATACAGATCTCTTTATAAAAAACATTTTATATACCCACCCTGTGGAGTATGCAGTTTAAAGATAAACAGTAGACAGGCACATAAAGCATCAGGTATCCAAACCATGCCACTGTGCTCATAACAGCAAGGAATATGGCATTATGTAGGTTTAAATTGTTAGATAATAGGACTTAATTGGGATTATGACTGTCATTCTCCCTTTGCAGTAGTTTGCAGAGGATCCGGTGGAAATGCTAGAAACCAGGAAAAAGCAACTTCAAGGTTGAACAAACAAGGAACAGGATTTGGTGACCCCTGTTTGTGGTGGGAAATGGAGAGAATTGTGTCAAAAATTAGATTGGCATCCTGTAAAGAAGACAATGGTGGAATCATTAGTGTGATGAAGAAAAAAAGAATGGACATTCATGACTGTTGTGTTTTTTCTGTGTTTTTAGCCTTTCTATCTTGTGGTCTAATTAATTTTGTTGAAGGATTTGTCTACCTTCTAATGGTGACTTACCATTTGGCTTTTGGGGTTTTAAAAATCAAGACTCATTTGGTTTCATTTATGTTATGGATTGTTGCTTTTATGTGCCTTGCACGGGAGTTATATTTCCATTAATTGTGCCTATGATGGGTCATCCATTCAGTTATTTCAACATATTAAACATTATAAATGTTAAATAGACTTGTACTGTAGATAATTGCATTTGATGCATGTTTTGGTATACTGGGAACTTGTGACATAGATGATATAAAATAAGTAACAGCGTGATCCTGCATTCTTGTACACATCTGGAACTTCCATTGAATTTCACTGGAGCTTTGGGCACACAAGGAATATAACATATGTGAGAAGGCAATATATGTAGCACCCTTGTCACTGAGCTCTAGCACTGTGCAGAGAACAGGTTTAAGTGAAGGCAATCAACTTCTTTTAGGGATTACTGATGCTTGGGTGGAGATTGTTGGATTAACGGGGCAACTGGTTCAGTGACTGAGAAGAAATAAAAGGGAGAAACTGGATGGAAGGAAAAAGTTCAGAGGGTGAGCCGTGGGCTGAGCCATGAAGGCTATGTGGAAGCTGCTTTGTATTGACTGAAGTGCCCTGTGACAGCAAGGAATATGGCATTAGTCGGTGTGGTGAGAATCAGAAAAGTACCAACTAATGATACACTTTTTAATGAGGGTGTTTTCAATCTGTGGTTTCATTGTTTAAGAAAATTAGGAGCAGATCCAAAGTCCACTGAAAATAATCGGTGTCCTTACAATGAGTTCACTGGGTTTCGAACCAGACCCTCTATAAACAAAGAGAACAGATCCTGGTCTGGATTATATGAACCATTATTGAAGAATCAGGTTGGAGGCAGGGAGGATAAGCAAGGCACCTCACTCCTACCTATATTACTGCCCTACACCGCCTTGTACAGTGAATGATCCCAAATCTAGGAACAAAAAATGGAGGCCATGATTACAGGATGGGAGATTCTACAGAGGAGGCGGTGGTTCTGAAAACATATCAGGGTCACTGTTAGGGCCCTACCAATGTATATGTCACTACCATGAAATCATCCACTCCTCCATTCCCCCATAAAATCAGGTCTTTTTGTGCTTTTACCTTATACTATACAGATTTCATGTAGGAAACCAGCATTTCTCAATTTGGGGATCCTGACCCAAAAGGGAGCTGTGGGGGTTGTGGTATTGCTACCCTTACTTCTGCACTGCCTTCAGAACTGGGTGGCTGGAAAGCAGCAGCTGTAGGCCAGGAGTCTTTCTTTGAAGGCAGCACCACAGAAGTAAGGGTGGCAGTACTGCAACCCCCCTAAAACAATTTTGCAACCATCTCCACAACTTTTTTTGGATCAGGATTCAATTACAATGCTATGAAATTTCAGGTTTAAATTGCTGAAATCATGAAATTTACTATTTTAAAAATTCTTTGACCATGTAATGGACTGCAGAGCCCTAATCATGATGGATAATCATGAGCTCCCACTACAAAACAATGGTCAAAAGAGTTAAAGCAATCCTATGATGCATAAATGGGGGAATTTTGAATGTGAGCAGAGAAGTTATGTGTAGTTTTGTATTTGGCACTAGTGTGACTGCTGATGGAGTACTGAGTCCATTTCTGGTGCCCACGATTCAAAAGGAATGTTGATAAATTTGGTAGGGTTCAGAGAAGAGACAAAAGAATTATTAAATAATTAGAATTCATCCCCTACAGTGGTAGATTAATCAAAATCAATCTGTTTATTTTAACAAAGAGAAGTTTAAGGGGTGATGTGATCACAGTCTTTAAGTACCTACATAGGGAACAAATATTTAATCTATTTCTTCAATTTATTATAGCTCTTCAGTCAAGTAGAGAAAGGTATGACAAGACCCAGTGGCAGGAATTAGAAATTAGACAAATTCAGATTGGAAACAAGGTGTACATTTTAACTGTAAGAATAATTAACCATCAGAGCATTTTTTAAAGGTTCATAGTGTATTTTACATCACTGATCATTTTTAAGTCAGGATTAAAATGTTTTCTAAAATATATGATCTAGGAATTATTTTGGAAAAATTCTATGGCCTGTGTGATACAGGAGATCAGAGGAGATGACCACGTTGTTGCTTTGCAACTTTGGAATCTCAAGAAAGAATGGGCAAGAGGGTGAAGATTCACACAGCTGATGGGACAGACCTAAAATCTCCCCCAATCTATAGTCAGCTCAGGAACCTGGGAAACAGACTACGGTCAATAGGAGTCTCAGGGTGGAATATCTCTAACATATTTGTTTTTAAATATCTAAGGGTATGTCTACACTACAGCACTAATTCGAACTAAGCTAGTTCGAATTAGTGCATCTAGACGTAAAAACTAATTCGAATTAGCGTTTTGCTGATTCGAACTAGCATGTCCACATTGAGTGGACCCTGAACCGAAGTTAAGGCTGGCCGGAACCAGTGTTGGCAGGGCATCAGGTTAGGGCTTAGAGTGTGGAGCTGCTGCCTCAGGCTAGCCGAGGGCTGTGCTTAAAGGGACCCGAGCCCCCACCCCGGACAGACAGTTCTCAGGGTTCCCTGCTTGCTTGTCTACCTCGATGAGGGACAGCAAAGCAGTCCTGTCTTGGAGTGCCCTGAGAGCCCACACTCGGTACATCACAGAACTTGGCCATCAGCCCGGCTGCACTTGCTGCAGGCTGCCATCCGGGGGTGTCAATCGGGGGGCTGTCAGGATCCAGGAGGCCCTGCAGGAGAGCTTCCACCCCGAGGAGCCCGCAGAACCACCCCAGTCCTCCCCATCGGGGGCTCGTGCCCCATTCCTCCCTCACCTCCTTCCACTTACCCCTCCCTAGCCCCCCTTCCTGATGTAAAAAAATAAAGGACACGTGTGTTCAAAAATAGAAACTCTCTTTATTTAACAAAACTGGGGAGGGGGAATAAAACTGTGGGGAGATGGGAGAAAGGAGGTGGGAGAGGGCAGGAGAGAGGGTGGGAGAGGGGAGGGGGAAAACTGGGAGGAGGGAGCTGGAAGGGGGAAGCAAGGGGAAGGAGGGGGAGGGGAAACTCAGGGATCAGGGGTGGGGGTCTTGCCGGGCCAACCGCCTCCCAGCACAGTGAGGGAGGGGGCCTCGGCATCCCCAGGGGGATGGGGTGGAGGGTGCGGAGGTTGAGGTGGGGGGTGTGGACATTGAGGAGGAGGGTGTGGGGGTTGAGGAGGAAGAGGTGGGAGGGGGGGCAGGAGTGGGAGGAGGCACAGTTGTTGGGGGGGCAGCAGGCGCAGGACGGGCATGAGGCACCATGCTCTGCAGCAGGTCCTGCAGGGTAGCGTTTCTGGCTCACTCCTCAGCCAACTGCTCCTGGCAGAGCTGCAGGTCTGCTCGCATCCAGGCCTCCACGGTGCAGTTCAGGGCTCGCAGGGACCCCAGGTGCTGGTCCCAGTAATCCTGCTCCGTGGTGGTGGTCCGGAGCAGGCTGCAGGTGCGGGAGCATGTCCCGGGCGGGGTGGTGCGCCCTGCACGAGCAGCTGGTGCAGCTGTAGAGAAAGAAGAGAAGTGGTCAGTTCTCCCTGGGGACATAGTGGATGATGCCCAGCCCTCCCCCCCCCCCCCCCCCCGCGACATGAGGGTGACCGTGCCCTGCACCGTCAGAGCCATTGTGCTTGCACAGAGGCCATGGTCAGGATGTCTGGCTCTCCCCGGGAATGGGAGCTGGCCCAAGACTGCACCCATGTCCCTGTGCCATGTATAGTGTGGCCGGGGCGGAGGGGGGGGAAAGATGTCCCCTGCCTCCGTGTAGAGGGGACGTGTGAAGGGAAAGCATCCTGCTGGGTCCTGCCCCGGGGTCGGGAGCATGTCAGGTCTCTTCACACACGCATGTGCCTATTGGGCCACGGCCCCTGGGTGTCACGCAGCTGAAGCCACCTGCCCAAGGGTGGCATGGCACGTGCTTGTATATGCACAGGTGTCTGCGTGATCTATGGGAGGCATGGCCCACGCACGCGGTCCCTGGTCTCCCTCCTCGCCTCCCCCCCTGGGCAGGGGACAGTGCTGGCACTTACCCGGTATGGCCTCCCTGGATGACCCTGCCGACTCCGGTGCTGGAACTCTTTGCGGTGGCCCCTCCGGTGCGCCCGGGTCAGGGCCCTCTAGTCCCGGCTCGCTGCCTCCCAGGCTAGCGCGGACCGCCCCACCCCCCAAGAGTCGGTCGAGGGTGGGGAAGTAGGGGCAGGTGGCAGCCCCTGCTACAGCGCCGCCCCTGGTGGCCCTGGCATACGCCTGCTGTAGCTGTTTAATTTTCAGGCGCACCTGCTCTTGCGTGCGCCTGTGTCCCTTTCGGGCCATGGCGTCCGCTATGCAGCCGTAGATGGCCACGTTCCTCCTCCTAGTGCGGAGATCATGGAGGTTGGGGACCTACCCCCAAACCTCAATGAGGTCCATGACCTCCGCACTAGACCAGGAGGGCGCGCGCCGTCTACGGCCCCTGGCTGGCCCCTGGGTGCTGGGGGACTGGGTGGGGGACGGCTGGCTGTCGCTGGCTGCCTGGCTCATCTTGCGGCCACTGGGTCAGGGCAGAGACTGCTGGCAGGGCTGGCTGTGGCAAGTGCCATCTGGCCAGAGTCTACCCCTTTAAGGGCCCCGGGGCTGGGGGAGAGGAGAGGAGTTTTCCTGGTTTGGCCCAGAGTGGCCACCAGGGGGAACCTGGGAAGGACTAGCCTCCAGCTAGTTCGAATTAAGTGGCTACACAGACCTTAATTCGAACTACTTCGAACTAGGCGTTAGTCCTCATAGAATGAGGTTTACCTAGTTCGAATTAAGCACTCCGCTAGTTCGAATTAAGTTCGAACTAGCGGTTTGTATGTATAGACGCTATGAAAGTTAATTCAAACTAACGGCTGTTAGTTCGAATTAACTTTGTAGTGTAGACATAACTTAAGGTCCCAATACTACTAATATGCCCATATATCTAGTAACCTAAAAAGTCATACTGACTTTAATGTGAATGAAGAGACAAGGTGAGTGAGGTAACATCTTTTATTGAACCAACTTCTGATAGTGAGAGAAGTAATGTAACTACTCAGGCAAAAAACCTATCTGCATAACTCGCCCATACATTTTCTGAAATGCGTGAGTGTACATTTTGCCTCTTAAAATTTGAAACCCAGAAACGGTGGCCATTTATTAAAAACTCTTTTTTCTAATAATAATCTAATTCAGTAGGTAATGCTACTGCATATTCTCAGTGCACTTCTAGGATTTTAATTATAATTATTAAAGTATGTAATCAGAAGCTTACAAGATATACAGATATATATACACCCATACCAGCCTTTGAGTTCGACTTAAGGCACTGGGCTAGGAAACCAAATAGAGAGGTAGATGTGCCAAGGATCTATCTGTGTAATCACAGTTTTACTTTGGAGTAATGCTACTTGCTAAGAGTAAGTGGAAATATTTATTTCTCCCTTTAATCATTCAAATGATTCTCTTTTTGTACAGTTTCTTGACATTCAGCTGCAAGTAGAAATTCCTCTTTTTTACATATCTAAGAGTATATAATACTGACCCCTTATTGACCTCCCCATTCAAAAAAAACAAAAAACAAAAAACCAACCAACCAACTAAAAAAAACCAGGAGGGCAGATGGACACTTTTATGATTTAAATATATTTTTGTACATGTCTGCCACTTATAGGATATCATAAAAATTTCCCCAGTGTGGATGGTATTTTAACATACTCTCCAGGAAGTTTTTGAAGAATGTTGGGGATAACTTCTTGTGACAAGTGCCGAAGGAACCGACCAGGGGCTGTGTGCAGCTTGACCTGATGCTCTCAAACAGGGAGGAGCTAGTAGGGGAAGTAGATGTGGGTGGCAACCTGGGCAGCCTCATTTTAGGTTTACAGGATCTTTCAAAAAAGCACACCATTTTCGAAAGAACCACATCTAGACTGCAGTTTCAATTTCGAAATAGCTCTTTTTCGAAAGAGTGCCATTACGGGATTATGCAAATGAAGCAAGGGATATTTAAATCCTGGCTTCATTTGCACTTTTGAAGTGATTCATTTACATCCCTCTGCCCACAGAGGGATGTAGTCTATACGTAGCCCGAGTAACAGATGACGTGGGAAAAGCTAAAGTACTCAATGCTTTTTTTGCCTCTGTCTTCACAGACAAGGTCAGCTCCCAGATTACTTCACTATGCAACGCAGTATGGGAAGGAGGTGGGCACCCCTCAGTGGAGAAAGAACAGGTTAATAATTATTTAGAAAAGCTAGACATACACATATCCATGAGTCCAGATTTAATACATCCAAGGGTACTGAGGGATTTGGCAGATGTCATTGCAGAGCCTTTGGCCATTATCTTTGAAAACTCATGGAGATCAGGAGAGGTCCCGGATGATTGGAAAAAGGCAAATGTAGTGCCCATCTTTAAAAAAGGGAAGAACAACAATCCAGGGAACTACAGATCGATCAGCCATATCTCAGTCCCTGGAAAAATCATGGAGGGAATCCTCAAGGAAACCATTTTGAAGCACTTGGAAGAGGGGAAGTGATCAGGAATAGTCAACATGGATTCACTAAGGGCAAGTCATGCCTGACCAATCTGATTAGCTTCTACGATGAGATAACTGGCTCTATGCACATGGTGCAGTCAGTGGTTGTGATATATCTTGATTTTAGCAAGGCTTTTGATACAGTCTCCCACAATATTCTTACCAGCAAGTTAAGGAAGTATGGATTGGATAAATGGATGGTAAGGTGGATAGAAAGCTGGCTAACTTTCGGGCCCAATGAGTAGTGATCAATGGCTTGATGTGAGGTTGGCGGTCGGTTTCAAGTGGAGTGCCCCAAGGATCGGTTCTAGGACTGGTTTTGTTCAACATCTTTATTATTGACCTGGATGATGGGATGGATTGCACCCTCAGCAAGTTTGCAGAGGACACTAAGCTAGGGGGAGAGGTAGATACATTGAAGGGCAGGGATAGGGTCCAGGGTGACCCTAAACAAATTGGAAGATTGGGCCAAAAGAAATCTGATGAGATTCAACAAGGGCAAGTGTAGAGTCCTGCATTTGGAATGGAAGAATCCCAAGCATTGTTACAGGCTGGGGCTGAATGGCTAAGTAGCAGTTCTGCAGAAAAGGACCTGGGGATTACAGTGGATGAGAGGCTGGATATGAGTCAACAGTGTGCCTTTGTAGCCAAGAAAACTAATGGCATATTAGGGTCCATTAGAAGGAACATTTCCAGCAGATCTAGAGAAGTGATTATTCCCCTTTATTCTGCACTGGTGGGGCCACATCTGGAGTACTGTGTCCAGTTCTGGCCCTGCTCCCCCCCCCCCACACTACAAAAAGGATGTGAGTCCAGCGGAGGGCAACCAAAATGATTAGGGGGCTGGAGCACAAGACCTATGAGGAGAGGCTGAGGGATTTGGGTTTATTTAGTCTGAAGAAGAGAAGAGTGAGGGGGGATTTGATAGCAGCCTTCAGCTTCCTGAAGAGAGTTTCCAAAGAGGCTGGAGAGAGGCTGTTCTCAGTAATGACGTATGGCAGAGCAAGGATCAATGGATCCTTGGAAGGTCTAGGATGGATATTAGGAAAAACTATTTCACTTGCAGGGTGGTGAAGCACTGGAATGGATTACCTAGGGAGGTGGTGGAATCTCCATCCCTGGAGGTTTTTAAGTTCCGGCTTGCCAAAGCCCTGTTTGGGCAGGGGGCTGGACTCAATGACCTCCTGAGGTCTCTTCCAGCCCTATGATTCTGTGATTCATCAATACAGGAGAGCAATAAGGGAGTAAATCGGTGCACTGGTGTTCAAATTATTTAACTACTGTCACTGATATTTTAGAGCCCCTGCTTCTTTCATAGCTGTTTTATTGTGATCTGTCCTTTCTTAGACTTATTAAAAATAAAACAGAAAAATGCTTTGCTTGTTCTGAAACATCAAACCAAATACATGTAAAATATATGGTTTTATTTTAGTGGATATAGCAAACATTCAAGTTCCTAACTAGATAAGCAGTCATAACTCATGAGTAAAATATCATCTGAAAAATGTATTTAATATCTGACAGAGTTTCATGAAATATGTTTTAAATGAGATTTACTCTAAAATTTCCAGAAGACCCCAAGTGACTTAGCTGCTTAAGTATCATTGAAAGTTAATGTGACTTAAGCTGTCACATGCTTAAGTCGCTTTTGAAAATGAAACGATGGATCATCTTATGCCTGGCCACTTTGCTGCAGAGAAATATGTATATAAATAACCCTATTCTGTACTCCCTATACACAAGTGTTTTATGAATACACTTCTTTCTATTGCACAAGTTTCTTAAATATATATACTCAGGATTCTTTTTTGAAAATTGAAATTGTATTCAGAGAGGTATAAAAGTTCAAATGGTAACCATATCAAAGCTTTGGTTACCCTTCCATAAATTACATGTAAAAAGTAAAATTGGATGGCCAGCAGAACACAGCTAATCAGACTCCCAACAAAATTTACTCTGAAACAGTCCACTACCTATGTCACTCCTGCAGTGTGTCCTGAATACCAAATGACCAGGACTATTTCAGAGTGGGAAGAATTTAGGTTAGTGCTGAGAGTTCCCCTCATATTACTATCCCTCCTTCTCTCTTGAACCAGAAGAATCCAGCATTAGCTTTTCCAGTGAATGTAGAGGTAGCAGTGTGGCAGGAGTAGAAACATGGTCTCTCAGTAGGATAGGTCTAAGCCAGAGTTAGTTAATTATATTTTGTTAAGGTACAGACACCAGAGAAAAGAATAAAAATGATAATGATAATAAATGCAGGATTCATTCAAAAGCCTCTGGTATTATGGGTTTGGCCTGTGCTCCATCTATTTATCCTATTCTAAGCCATTTAAGGTCTTATATCTATATATATTGTGTGCCATCATAGTTCAAATTTCTTGGTCATGGTTATTACAATAGCTCCCGAATCTGCCGGGATATGCTAATAGATTTACAGTCACACTTTTACATTTGTGTCCTCTCTCTCACACCAAAACAGGATTAGTAGGTCCCTGGTGTTTGCCCACTTGATTGATAAAATATTCAAACGATAAAGCAAAAATAGAGAGCTATACCTAGAAACTGAGCAAAAGAAGCAGGGCATAGCTAGGGGTAGACCTGAGTGGGCTGTGGCCTGCCCGCCAGCTCCCCTGGCACTTTGTCCAAGGAGCAGCCAACGCTTACCCCTCCTGCTCGCTGCCCCCCATTCTTGACCACCCACCCGAAGTGAGGGTTCACCCAGGTGGGCCCTTCTGGCTGCTCTAGAAGATAGAGGGAGTGCTGAGAAAATGTTCTTACAATTTAACCCCGGTTCAAATTGCCCCGGGAATCTTTGTCCATAAGTGAACATGCTTTGACTGGAAGAGCCATGGGAGTGGGGGAGGGAGGAGTGGGTAACTATAAACTCTAGACACTGTTTCCGGAAAGTTCAGCTCTCCTGGGAACAAAGCCCATTGTATTACGCCTGTTGCAGCCCCTCTAACCGCATGGGAGCTTTAATTGTCGAAGGAGGAAGCTTCAAGCGCAGCTCTCAGTGAAGCGTCGCCTTTTCCTTCCTCCGTGCGCCGCGGGGCTTCTGCGGAGCCTCAGGCCGCTGTGCTCAGATGCGGCGGCGCGGCCCGGCTTTGCCCATATTGCGCTGGCAGTCTCCGGGCAGCTGCTCCGCCGCCACCTCGTCCCTCCCGCTCCGGGACTCTGGCCAAGCCAAGCTGGCCCAGGCGAAGCAGCTCCTTGGCACCTGCAAAAAGTTCCTGGGAGAGGAGGGCGGCCGGGGACAACCAATGGCTCAGTCAAATTTCCCGCCTCTCCTGTGACTCCACACCCCGCCCCCCCCCTCCAGGGGTGCGGCTAAAGGGCAGGCACAGGGCTGCTGTAAATCCTCTCTCCGCCCCCCTGCTGAGGTTGGCAGCCTTCCCCTGGCTCCCCCAGAGGCTCCCCGCCTACCCCTGCGGGCAGAGCCTGCTCCGGACTTCAACGGTGCGGGCTGAAGGGTGTGACAGAGGCGCAGGGAGCCTCGCTCCTCCCAGCCCCCGCCCCCTTAGCCCCCGCTTCTGGCTGCTGCTGCCCCGGCGCCTGGCCCAGGCTGCTTCATCCTCCCGCTGCTTCAGCACCGCGGCCAGCGAGCGGAGCCCGCGCACCCCGCCCGCCGCCTCTGCCAGCTTCGTGCCCCGCCAGTCAGCGGGCGAGCTGGGGGACCGGAGCCAGCAGCAGCTCACCGCCGCCTTGCGGGTCTCCGCCCTCCAGCGCGCAGCTACCAATGAGCGAGGTGGGGAGGTGGGGGGCCCCTTCTTCCCGCCTCTCTAGTTAAGGCCGCGGGGACCGGGCTGTAGCTCAGTAGAAGGGGCAGAGGCAGGCGCGGAGCCAGCTGGGGCTGGCTGTGAGGAGCAGCGCAGGGCAGGGCACCTCCGCTGGAGTTGGGGCCAGCCGCCTGCCAGCGGAGCGGAGGCAGCCCAGGTGCGCGGAGTGGGGGCGGGCATTAAGACCACAGCCAGAGGCGGCCAAGCCACCACGCCACTGCAGCCGAGCAGCACCTAGGACAGCGGCGACCGGTCCCAAGTGCAAGAGCGGCAGCGGTACTATGGAGCAGGAGAAATATTTGCCCGAGCTGATGGCAGAGAAGGACAGCCTGGACCCGTCCTTTGTTCATGCAATGCGCCTCCTGGCTGAAGGTAAGACTTCGCTCCTCCTGCCGGGTGTCTTGCCTCTTGAACGCTGCCTTGCTGTGCGCTTGGCTAGGGGACGTGTGCTGCCACGGACAAGCAGCCAGGATCCTTGCACCCAGCCAAGGCATTGCGCGCCCTAGCACAGGCATGCAGATGGTCCTCCCCCTCCCCTTTCGGAGGAACCCCCAAACCTGCCTGATGGGAGAGATACCAGCAGAGATTCCTGAGACCTGCCATAGGTATGAGGAATGACTAATCGGCTCAGGCATCGCAGGCAGTGCTATGAGCAAGAAAGTGCGGCGTCCACAGAACTGTCCACTTCTGAAGTGGGAGAGCTGGGGAGGGAGGGTTCAAGTAAAATGTGATCCTCGAGAGCGTGTGTGTAAGAGCTATAGCCTGTATTTCGGCAGCCTCTCTCGAGTGCAGGGTTGCCCTATGAACTGGCCATTCACAGGTTTCTGTGGAAATGTTGAATACTAAAGAGGCAATCCGAATCTCATCGCTGACGATGAAACACTGTGGAAGATGTTATTCCCTCTCGTGTCTACTGTATATGAAAATTATCAACGATCAGTTGCTTTGCAAAGTATGGATTGTGTTTTATATGTTTGTTGTAGTAAGGCAGAGAACACAGTTATATAGGGAGATATATATTCCTCCTCCCCCCCCCCCCCCGCTTTATTAACAATAGTTCTTTGAGCTTGTTCACCAATAGCTCCTACTAGACACTGTTTGGAGTAACTTATAAAATGTATTTATCAAATATCAGTTATGCTAATTATATTTATATGTAGTAAATGTCTATATTTTATTTTTCATTGCTGGAAATGTCTGTCTTCTTATGATTTTTCACTAAAAGGATTTATTTCACTGAACAAACGAAATTGGATAGATTTTTTTAGGTAGGGCTTTCATGGTTCCTGATTTTATTTACACAAAGACAGATGCTAGATTCTCATTATGGTCATTACCTCTTGTTTTCCATTTTTGAGTATTATGTTTGGCTTTATATGATAACAGCCAAGTCTACTACTATATCTATAATGCAGCATTTTGTCATTTTCTGTTTTGTACATTCACTGGATAGGGCATATCAGTTTCATGACATCATTTCATTAGGGACTTGATGCATTTTTCTTATGATTGTGCAGTAATATAAAGAATTGTCTTGATACAAATTTATTCTTCATTATATCATTAGTGCTTGTGATATAACTACATTTTGTGCATTTTGAGGCAGATATACTACTTAAGAAGGAAGTCTTCAAAAACTTTATCTTTCTTACAGCACTATGTAGTTAGTTATTGACTATAGGCCTTATTGTGCGGGACTTCTAGTACAGAAGTAGTACAATCAGATATACTCCCTTCTTGCTTTCTGCTGCTTTTTCTCGCATATATTGTTGATTCTTTAAAATATTGTCTCAATTGAATACAAATGAAAATGAAAATAGTGATAATGAAGCATAAATCAAGATTCTGTATTAAAATCTGAAATGAAACTAAGACAAAAGCTTGTATTGAAATCATTGCAATATTCAAAAATATATATTACTCTACAATCTAGGAAAGTGAATAATTTTCTAAAGTTTCGTGTGTCTTTATGCAAATTCATAAGCATTTAAAACTTTTTATGCTAGCACTTAAAGCAACCCTTAGGTCAGCAGCCTTCATATTGTCTTTCTTAAATACATGTTTTATTGATTGAGAATAAAGTTACTGAATCTAGATTTTCACAGAGTGCTTCTGTCTGATAATGGGAAGTCCAGCATAAAAAGTGACACACATTTAATATACTTATAATACTTATCATGCTGCTCGCACAAACAATCACAGTAGTTTTTACAGCAGGCATACTTACTAATTTGCAGATGATGAACCAAAATTCCTTATTGCTCAAAGGGGCATATTTATTGCACTCTGCAATTTGATCTTTTCCCAGCAGGGGGAAGTATCTACTGAAAGAGTGTGTGTGAGAGCTATCATACAAAGTAAATTACTGAAAGTGTGCCTAGTATAGTCAAATAAAGAAATGTAAGTGTTATTTCTGGGTCCGCAGTTCATGCAAACATCACATTTCAGCCAATTGGTGAGATTGAGTAAATTAATAGTTAATTGGTTTCTTTTGAGTATAGCTGGGGTTAAGTGTACCTGAATATTTTAAAAGATAAAGGTAAGCTATCTCTGGAATTTTTAGAGAATGCTAATGTAGGATTCATACCACATACCTGATATTAACCTTCAGAACACCATCTGTTTAGTTTTCTAGCGCCGAATTTTAGATTTTTGCATAAAATGATTTGAAAAAATTTAAAGTATGTGAGCAACTAGTTAAAGCAGCAGAAATAAAGGTATTTATTACCACTGGGTATAAATAAAAGTGTCATAGATTTTTCCTTTAGAAGGGAAGTGACTATAAAAGACACAAATTCTATCTGGATGCCTCACAGGTAGAACAACATTAGATCATAGTAAAAGATTTTTTACATCACAGAGTTTCTATGGGATGTGTGTACTAGAGTCTTGGACTCAGATGCTGGATTTGGCTGTTTGAGAAATAATATAGAAGCCAGCTACTATTTTGAATCACTAGTTATCATGCCTCTTGATTGGCAATAGATTTCAATTAAATATGCAGTACTGCTATATTCTCTTTCTTTTCCTTCATAGTTGAGAACCTATGTCATTCACTCTGATTTGAAAGCACTGTGATATTTGTTATGTCACTTGCTAAAACCTGGATGAGAGTAGACAAGCTTCTGTGGACTCCTTTGAAAGGCATATAAGAGATAAACATTCCATCTATATAATTTCAGTTTAGGATAACTTATTGCATAATAAAGATAATTTTGTTTCTTCAAAAACTTTTCTAAAGAACACCATACAACTTTTCCAATGTTTATAACGTATATAAAATGTGACTATATGTTTCCCCTTACTGTTTTGTGCCATAGGTAGGGAATGGGTTAATGTGTATGTAGTTAATCTCCAGGGATTGGATAGGGACAGTGCTAAAATAGAACTGCTTTTAACTTAGCAAGAATTGAGTGTAATCAGCACCTAGTGAAAGTACAGAGCACTATTATTATACTGCTGGAATCCCAAACATTGTGGTAGGCACTGAAATAAACATTGTAAGAGACACTCCCTGCACTAAATAATTTATATTCTTTGCAGACAAAAGAAGTATTATCCTAGTTTTGGAACTATGATGCAAAGCAATTAAGAGACTTGCCCAAAATTACACAGGAAATATGTAGCATAGCCTAGACTAGAACCAAGGTGCACTAATGCCCAATTCAGCACTTCCACCAGAACACAGTCTTCTCCCAGGATCAGCATTCTGCTCCTGTAGAGATGACCCCTGTATCAGATAATAAGGCATGCCTTATTTGAATTAATTAGCCATACCTACAAGAAGAGCAAATATTTAATAGTGGGGACTTCATGTTCACAGAGAAAGGTATAATATGATTCAGTGGCTGGAAATTGAATCTAGGCAAATTCAGATTGAAAGTCAGGTGTACATTTTCAATAGTGAGAATAATTGACCATCAAAACAATTTTTCAGGGTCATTGTGGATTTCCTATCACTGTCAGCTTTTAAATCAAATTGGATGTTTGTGTAAAATATATGCGCCAAGAGTTATTTAGGGGCCATTCTATGACTCATGAGCTACAGGGTCAAACTAGTTGATCACAATGGTCTAGCCTAGCCTTGGAATATATGAATCATTATCACACTATTTATGACAGTGAAACAATTAAAAAATGTTTTATGAGAAAAATGAATGAAATATGAATATTCAGTTCTATTATAGTTTATTTAATATATTTTCCCAAATTCAAACAATTTATTAAAAATATAATCTAATTAGTTTGAAATACAATGAAACGTATGCTAATTGTGGTTCCTTACCCTGGTCTATCAGCCCCTGAAATCCTAAGAGAGAGTTTTCTTTATTAATTACCCTTGATTATTAGCCACCTATTATAAAAGTCAGGATAATAACAGCCTTTTTCATGGCTATTATTGATAGATTGCACTGTAAATTGGTTGAAGTTTGCCTTTTTTACTGTTAAATAAGATACTACTGCTTCTAGTAATGCAATATTTCCCATTAGTATATAAGAGTAATTAATACTTTTTTTTAACAAAGAACACTTTACCTACCAATAAAACAGTAAAAAAACTGAGCTGCACTCTGCACCTTCTGGATACTATATTTGAATGAAAGTAGCAACAGGGTGTCATTGTGACAAGTGCTGCACAGACTCTAGAAACCTTCAGAGGGATAGCTGAGTTAGTCCGTAACTGGAAAAACTTAAAAAACAACTAATAGTCTAGCAGCACTCACAAAACATGGAGATAGTATCATGAACTTTCATGGTTATTTTGAAATAATGGGCTTGAAAATTCAAAATAATAACTCTTGCTTGTGAAGAGGAATGAGCTTATTTTGAAATAGTTATTTTGGGAGTTATTATTTTGGAGTAACTTACTTTGAATTAACCTGGTAGTGCAGACAAAGCCAAAGTGAGCATATGATATGATTTACTGTATTGTTATGTCTATACTGTGCTGTTTTGCGCAATAAATATGCAAATGAGGTGAAGCGTGGAATATTGCTGCACCTCATTTGCATAATTAATGAGTGGCCGCTTTTGCACAAGAGGCTTTTGTGCAAAAAGGAGCCATCTACACAGCTCCTTTTTGTGCAAAAACCCCCTCTTGCGCAAGAGCCATTCTTCCTGAAAAAAATGCGGAAGAACGGCTCTTGCTCAAGTGGAGGTTTTTGCTCAAAAGCTTCTTGGGCAAAAAGTGGCCACTCATTAATTGTGCAAATGAGGCACAACTATATTCCATGCTTTGCCTCATTTGCATATTTCTTATACAAAACAGCACAGTATAGACATAGCCTATGTGTTTTTTAAAAACTTTTGAGAATATGTATGAAAACATGTTTGTGTGATTCATGATGTGTAAATGTAAGTGTCCTATAGGAACTTACAAGCTACTAAAATTCCTTTTGCTTTTTTAAAAACTTCTGGTTTACAACAGTATTACTATTTTTAGTAAGAGAGTGTCAGCAACCAGATGCTCAGATCATCAGTGTAGAGACAAATAAATATTGTCTGCAGATAACTCAAATATTGATTACTCTATGTATATATGATTGTGAAAATGACTTACAAGATGTGATGTAAAAGACAGTTGCATGCTCACCTCTAACACAAAGAGCACAAAGACCCAAGGGAAGAAAATCTGGTCAAATAAAAAATGCCTATTCCCAATGGACATTTCTATATGATATAGTGACTATAGAATGCTAATCCTATTTTTCATGACAGTACAGTTAGCCTCAGATTTTCAACTGACACCATGAAGTCAGTGGGGATAGAACAATACCCACTATATTAGTATCTGGCCATGATGCTTCTCAGGGCTATCCAGAGCTGCGAGGCACTTCACTGCCACCTGCCCTTAGTCTGAGGAAGCCTTGTCTTTGTCTGCTGTAGGTCATTTCTCTGAGGGCATGTTTACACAGCAGCGTTATTTTGGAATAACGTTAGTTATTCTGAAATAATGTAGTGCATGTCTACACAGCAAGCCTGTTATTTAAAAATAAATTTGAAATAATGGGCTTCTTACACTGACTTTTGTAAAACTCATTGTATGAGGACTAAGTGAAGGTGGGGGAAGAGTGCTCTGTTTCAAAATAACTTCTGTGTAGAAAACCACAAAAGTCGAAATAAGTTATTTCAACTTAAGCTGCGCAATTATCTTAGCGCAAGTTGAGTAGCTTATTTTGAGTTTAGCTCTGCTGGGTAGACATGCCCTGACTTCACTGGACATGGGCAACATTGCCTCTCAGCCTATCCAAGCCTCACTTCTGCACAGGTTAGTAATAGGCATATTCTATCCCTCCAAACATCTCTCGGCTCTGGAGTATTCAATGACTGTTCCATTGGATGCTCACAGTTTTGCTGCTCCCAAAGAAACTGTGCACTCCAGATTAACAGTTCAACCTCAGATTATTTATCTGATTAACACATAGCACTTAGATATGTTTACAGTGAAAATAAGCAACAGTTTATTTAACCAAGTTGAGAGAGTAAAATGATAGCAAGTAGAAATATTGGGAAAAAATGATTACTTATGGAATAAAATCAGAACCTGTGTTCTAGAAGCTCGACTTAGTTACCGATATGTTAACTTTATGCCTTGTAGAACGAAGCTAATCCCAGAGTCCTTCCAGCATTTTTCTGTCAAGCCTAGCTCTAATCTATTTTTTTCATGAGTCAAAAGATTTTGCCAGCTTGTTCTCTAGGTGCACAATCCTATTTGTCTCTTTGGAATCCTGGAAATAGCTACACAGTCCTTCTATTCTTATTCATAAGCCCTCCTGTGTTTCTACCTGTAGATTTAATGATCTCTTGTTGATTTTGCCATCTTTTTAGCTAGTGACTCCATGTGCAAATAGACTTCGTTTGTGAGACACACAATACACAATGACCAATAAGAAATATAAATGTAGTATCTGCTACCGTCCTCCACACTGGCTGAATGGAGCTTGCCACAGGCATGTCACTTACTGGTGACATGTCTTTAACGTCAAAGTTTTAAGAGAATTGTTTCCAGTATAGATATGTAACTTCTTAAATATGATCTATCCATACATTGTACAATGCTTATGATGACCAGTGGGCTACTGTCTTTAGAGACCTTACATGCTAACTTTGGGTTAATTATTGTGCATATTGGTAATCCAGGGGATACTTGTAAAACTCTATGCCTCCTGTCCTCTCTGCCAGTTGGTGCAAAGAGGTCTCTGAGTTACATTGACCTCCATATAAATCTTGACTTAGGCAGATCTTAACCTTGCCCAGAAGCCCATTCAGATAAATTGGGCTCCATATGAGCTCACTCTCATTAAGCTGCTCAGAAGACCAGGACCATCCATTCATCAAGTATGAAGTCACTCAATCATTCCACATCCCTTGAGCCTCACTGCTATCATTGACACAAGCCTGTGGTAATTGCTGTAGCCACTGTCACAATTACTGACTCAGTGTATTTACATTTTGCCTCCTTCCAGATTAATGTACTAGGTCGACTGTACAAGTAACCGTATTTTATTTTTGGATCCCTGGAAATTAATTTGCTTTTTATATAACAAGGTGGTTTTGGATCATTAATATATATTTCTGATATGAATCCTGGAGCAACAGTAAGGTCTATGCATGCAAATTACTTTCCCTTGTAATGTCTAATGATGTGAAGATCATATCCTCATCCAAGATGTGAAAGATTATCAGTTAATTCTGTGATTTACTTTCGTTAGGCCTTAGACACTTCTTTAATTCTTATTTAGTATTGTATAATAAACTATTAGCCTAATGATATCTGCAGTCATAGCAGCAATGATAATTTATTACTTGAAATTTGTTAAGTATAGTTTTAAATTAAGATGAGATCAATGTAAATGTTAAAGCAAACTCATACATTACTATAATATATAGTCACTTTTTCTGTTATTATGCTCCTTTTTTGTGTGTTTGTTATTTTTCTGATGTTTACATCAGGTGATAAGAGAACCGAGTTGACAGAGAAGGAAGTTTGTACTAATCCTCATTTGATTTGTTGTCCCTGGAAATACAGAATAAATAATTAGAAGATTGACTTAAGAAACCATGTCAATTCTCCTTAGCATTCTAAAAGTTTTGTGTTCATTGCAAACAATGATTTTAGGTCTGTTTTTAACATTTTGACTCAGTTCATGACTGATCTAGAGTTTTTTTATTATTATTATTTCATTAAATGAAAAGAAAAAAGTAGAGGTAGTGCAAGCTATAGACTAATATTATGCATTATTTCTAAAATGTAGCAATGTGCTAAGTGTTTTGGAACTAATTCTAAGTCTGTTGAAATCAGTGGGAGTTTTTCCTTCCTAACCTTTAATGGTATATGATCCAATCCCTATACAAATATCCTATGCTATTAACTGAGAAAATTAATTATAGTGGTTAGAATAATAAACATGGGAAGTATTTTATACTATAATATGGTTATTTTTCAGGGGATATATCCATTGGACTGCATAGCTATTAAAAACAGGAAGAACATTACCAAAGATTGTATGCTTAGAAATTTAATGGTCTCAGAAAGCATTTTTGTCTTTTGCTGAACAATGCAAAGAGTGCCCTAAACATGTCGTTTTAGGGAGTACTAAGCAGTCTAAAACCTTTAAAGAACAACCCAGATGAAGGATTTATATTACTGAAAGGATTTATGACTCTGAAAAAGTTGTTAGGCCAATTTGTATGGTGATCCTTAAAAAGAGAAAGAAAAAAAATGACCAAAACCGTTCTCTTTGAGGTCAAAAGCAGTTTTGAATTATATGATCTCTCCTGTAAGAACATGTGTACTTTGAAACACAGTAAATTGTCTTTACAGAGAGGGGGAAATGTAGGCATAATACCTGAAGGCTTGATTCTAATACTCTTACATGAAGTAGCACTTGATTTTGTGAGTGGTTTTATTTGAAATGAGTAATACCAACTCAAAAAATGAGGTGCCACTGAGCTAGAGGAAGGTGATCAGAATCTGGTCTCATTGATTAAATAGGAAAGGCATTTTCCATGCCATAGGCTTATCTGGACAGCCTCAATATCATGAGTGCTGCCAGGTTTTCGGAATGAAACTGTTTCCCTTGGAATAAGAAAAATACTTTCATTTGCTGTAGAGGTTGTTTGAGTGAATTTTTTCCATACTGTGAGTTTCTCCAGTACATTTATAGTAGGAGCAGTTGCATAGACCTTCCATTTCTCCTCCTTCAAATCATGACATAGGGTTGTTTTGGGGTTTTGCTTGTTGTATTTTGGGTGCATGTTAGAATGCCATCACAAGTCAGCATCAAACACAAAAGAGAAAAACCAGACTACAGAGTACAAAACCTAAAATAATTATTCATTTCTGAGCTATTTAAAACCTGCATGATATCTGGAAATAGCCAGATCACTCTTGACCTGGAAGTGGCATATTGGTCTCCAGATAACCAACGTATATCTCTGCAGTTATAGATCTCTTGTGCCTTTTGAGGGAAGGACCATCATTGTTCAACAGAAAGATCAATTTCTTGAATTGTGTATGTGTGATGAAAAGGGGGGGGGGGGGAGTAACACTCTTTTAAGGACATTCTAGCCATTCAGTTAACTAACGTATTTTTACAGTGGTTAACTTTTGAGACCTCATCTTAATGGTCTTGCCTGTAAGGGCTAAAACCATACACAATGGGTCCTAGAGAATCCCCAGGAATGGTAGGGAAGTGGAAAGTGAGTTGGCAGGAGGCCAGGACAGTCAATGGAAACAGTGTGGCTTTAGAATTGGTAGCAGTTACCTTCCTGTAACTGTTGTGTAACCAGTTCAGAGCTGGGAGGACATGAAATAAGCATTAAGACAGGGAGAAAGGCACAGAGAATCCAGTGACATCCATGCCTTGGAAAGGACTAAATCTTGAAACTACAGATATGTAAGTATAACGGGGAATATTTAGTCAGATGAAATCAGGTTATTTTCTTTATTTTGGGGTTTGTTGGACTTTTCTGTGCTGAGCACATATAACTACCCTCTTACAGTGTAACTTTCCCAACTGAATCCCAGGGAAGCAATTCTGTGTGTTTTAATCCTTTTTCCCCCAGTTGTTCTGAAAAACATAGCAACCAAGTAATGTTTCATCAAATATGTTTTCTTTTTTGTTGTTAATAAAAATCACACTTTTAAGTCCATGATGTTCCATGTGTCCTAGAAAGTGGGAGGTTCCGTGTTTATGTGCCTAAGACTGCAAAGCCAAACTAATAAAAGAACTTAGTTACAGTTTTCAAGCTCTCTTCAGAAGGAGAGCTAAAAGAGCTTGAGGGTACTCCACAGGAAAGAATTCCCCAATTTAACTTTCTGGGTTCTCAAATGGGTTTTGCATTTGGGTTGTAGCAGTGATATCAGTACAATGCCAGAGAATCTGTCACCTTGGGAAATTTTAACCCAAGTCTTTAGTGTCAAGGTATTTTAAAAGTCTCTTGCAAGGCCCCCCATCTTCTGCACTTGCAGTGCCAGAGTGGGGAACAGTCTTGACAACATTCATTCTCCCTTTAGGCAAAATATATCCTTCATCTATCAGATTTCAGAATCTCTTCTACCAAATGAGGCCATTCACTGGTCCATATATGTTGGCATTTCACGTCTAGCAGTGACCAACACTTGCTCCTGAAGAAGTCTGGGACATTCATGCGTAAGATAATGTATTTATCCTTCCTGACACCTGAGGAAATAAATTTAGGACTTGAGGCAAAGGATATGCTGATTTTTATGTTATAATCCATAAATTTGATGTTGTTGGATAATTTCACAACTAATCTTCATTAAAATACAAACACAGAATTTGTGATTTGTGCCCTACGCTGAGCATACCGACTGGGTACTGTACTATTTTTTAGAAAAATATAACATCCATTATATTAAAATGAAATTATCCCACCCAGTCCTCATGCTGAAGTTCAGGGAAAGACTAAGGCCTACCAATTTTGTCAACAAAACTTATATCAATACTCAAAAGTCAACAAAACAAAAATCACCAAAGGAAGAGTGTTCACACTTGCTCCCTCTCATTAACGGCTCATGTACACACTAGGATCATGTACAGCATCATCGAAAGTGTGAACAATTCACTGTATGTGTGTGTATCCCACAGTGCAGTGTTGTGGGAAGGCAGAGCTGATCCCTGCAGATCTTGGGGTTCCCGCCGAGTTCCCTCACAGCCTCCCCAGGTGCTGAGAGTGGCATCATGTAGCTCTGTGAGCTCTCTGTGCTGAGGAATGTTCGAGCAACACACCAATCTGTCCCCCAGTCCCTGCAGCAGCAGTCTGCCTGCTTCTGTGTTCCTAGTGCAGGGCAGAACGGGAGCATTCCAATCATTTGCTCTTTGTTCCCCAAAGGGAGCAGCACGTTCAGCTGTCAGATACTTCCCAGATACTTGAAAGGGGAGGGTCACATGTATGCAAGGCAGCAGAGATCAAAACACTGAAAAAAGCGACCAGAGCAGGTATTGTGGGATACTGTGGGAAGCCAGTTCTGTGAATAGAACAGACAGCAGTGTCTACACTGGTTCTTTGTTGACAATAAATGGAGGTGAAAAGAAAAAGGATTTTCATAGATGTGGAAGTTTTTTGATGAGAAAACTGGGCACTTTTACTGTCAAAAGTCACATTGCAGTGTGTATGCTCACTGTTTTGTAGCCAAAAGGCAGTTTTTGTTGACCACACTTGGAACTGTAGACAAGGCCTTAGTCTTCCAAACAAAGTGAGTGATTTTAACTCTACAAATTTTCAAAGCTCATTCCCTCTCTCTCAGTAAAAGCACTAATGGAGGAAGAGTTTACTGGATTCCCCCAGGGTTCCTTCATCTACTCACTGATTCTATAGAGACATGAAAGTAAAAACATTTTTGAATGAAGAAAAAGGCATGGGGGAGACCTACAAAAGTGTGTATAAGTAACATATATATGTATCGCAAAGGCAAATCATACTTAAACAACATTGGAATTGAAAGGAGAGAAAGGAGCATAAGGAGACACATTTGAATATATACATTCATCAGTCTACCTTGTCCCTGATCTCTTTTTATGTCTTGGATTGGGCATATCCCATGGACACCACTGGACCATATAAGAGTAAGTAAGGAGCTAGCTAGTTTTCAGGCCTAAGGGTGAGGAATATATGGGAGCTGCCAGAGAACAGAACTGATTCTAGAAAGCACACTTCAGGAGGTTGAATAAATCATGGCACTCTGTTGTCTAGCCAGACAAACTGGTAGCATGAGGTAAAATTTGAGCTTCAGGGCATAGGTAGAGGCTTTGACTGTATCCTTCATAATATGAAACACCTGGTCAAATGCTTTAACTCTTCTGCTATAAATTCCAGTCATAATAATCCTAGCTATTATGTCAATCATAGAATGATAAGACTGGAAGGGACTTTGAGAAGTCTTCTAGTCCACTCTCCTGGACTTACTTCAGGACTAAGTATTTTCTAGACCATCTCTGACAGGCATTTGTCTAACTTGCTCTTAAAAATCTCCAATGATAGAGATTCCACAGCCTAACTGTGCAATTTATTCCAGTCCTTAACCACCCTGATAGTTTGGAAGTTCTTCCTAATGTTCAACCTAAACTACGCTTGCTGCAATTTAAGCTCATTACCTCTTATCTTATCCTCAGAAGTTAAAAAGAACAATTTTTCTCCCTCCTCCTTGAAATAAATGTTTATGTACTTGAAACTGTTATCATGTCCCCTCTGTCTTTTCTTCTCTAGACTAAAGAAACCCATTTTTTCAATCTTTCCTCTTAGGTCTCATTTCCTCGACCTTTAATCAATTTTTTCTTTTCCATAGCCCTCAATGGCTATTAGACAAAATAATCAGGATTCGCAACCCAGGGCTGGATTGACTCTTCTGAGGGTCTGGGGCTACTAGATTTTGTGAGGCCCCTTTGGCTCTGGAGTGGGCTAAAAATGAGGGGATTGGTGTGTGGGAGAGGGCTGCGAGTTGAGGAAGCAGTGTGGCTGTGGTTGCAGAGGTGGTGAGGGCTCCAGTGGGGGGTGTAGTTTTGGAATGAGGCATTTAGCATGCAAGGGGGGGTCCAAGCTGCTGTCAAGGGATTTGGAATGTGGGAGGGGGCTAAGGGCAGGAGGTCCAGGTGGAGATGCAAGGTCTGGGCAGGAGTTTGCATGAGGAAGGGGGTTGGGAGTGCAGGATATGGGAGGGAGATAGAGTGTGGAAGGGGGGGTGGGGCAAGGAGTTGCGGTGTGAGTTTTTACCTGGAGCAGATTCTGTTTCATGGGGGGAAAGGTAGCTCGGTGAGGCCTGCACTCACATGCAGACACCTTCCCATGCAACTTCCATTGGCTGGGAATTGCAGCCAATGAGAGCTGCAGGGGGCAAAGCCTGCAGGTGAGGATAGCACCAGGACAGAGCTTCCTGGTGTGGTGCTCATCACAGAAATGAGGCTTCAGGACATGGGAGGGAGGAGTAACAGCAGTGTGTGAAGCTGCCTCCACCTCACCAGGCAGAGGCCCTAAAGCCCCTTTCTTAATCTGGCCCTGAAGCAACCCCATGCTCTGTGTATCTCTGTACCTCTGACAGCCAGATGCTGGAATTGGACCACAGGTAATGGATCATGTGATAACTGCCATGTTCTGTTAATGATCTCTAAAGCATTTGGCATTGGCCACTGTCAGAAGACATAATACTGGCCTAGATAAACCATTGGCCTGACCAGTGTAGCCATTCTTACATTCCTATGGTGAAATTTGCAGCACCAAACTATATGAAATAAGTTGTCTTTCTGCATTCCCTTTTGGAATTTTGGGTGCTAAATAAATTATGATAAAGCTAAGGATAATTTTAACAGGTGTTCCTCCATTTCAATCTTCCTACATCTTTTCAGCATAAAAAAGAAGAAATAATGTTGAATGTATAATATTTATTTTTCTGATGTAAGTTCAGCATATGAGAACTGACAAGCAATTTAGGCTCCCCAAAAGTATACACAATTATTTCTGTAATGTTGGTATTTTAAATTATTAAGGGTGATGAAAACACATTTTTAAAATTGGAGGGCATATCCACCAAATGGTTTGATCTGGATTTAGGCACATATGCACAATGTGTACACATATGTGCATATATGTGCAATGAATACTCATCTCCCTTTTTCTGTTCAAAGGCTCTTGAAAGTTACTTTTATCCTGTGGTCAAGAGGCAATTTTTTTCCTACTCCTCCCCACTCACATTGTTTTCACTGTAGCATTTTGACTAGTGTTCAAATAGGCTGTTATTGCTGATGAGTGACCTGTGTTTTGAATTTTTTAAATTTTGTTTTGTGTTGCTTCTTCTGAATTATTGTAAATATTACTGTTTGCAGGTTATTTTGCTAACCTCTATCACCATGTATAAATCCAAATTGGGAGCAATTTGCAGAAACAGTCTGTGAGGAAAAAAGTTAATGATCTTTGGGGAAAGAATAAGGAGCCCTGAAGGTTATAATGTCAATAAGGATATTGGACAAAGGGGCAGGCAGGGTATACTTTGTGTCCCTAATTCTTATTCCAGAAGAATTGGTAAATGGACCATGGTATGGTAGTGTGTACACCCAATACCAATCTGTGGAAGTATAAACCATCTCTTGCACAGTTAAAAACACTGTTGGTGCTTAAAAAGTATGAATCATCCAAAATAATATATTTGAAGTAAGAAAACATTAACAGCAGAAGAGTGAGATTGTGACTGTTCTTTCATTTTCTCCCAAGTTATGAGAGAGCATATTTCTAGTTAACTATTTGTATTATTAACTCAAGTAGAGAGTTCCTGTAGTAAGAGAGGAAAGAGAAGTCTAATTAGAGAAAAAGCAGAGAGGAATGAGTTTGAAATACACCAAAGACATTGAATTTAATATAGTTCTGTAGTTATATCAAAGCCAACAAATCTAGAGCTGGAGATGGAAATTAGTTACAAACTAGCAGCAGTGCTCCATGTTTTTTTCCTTCTTGGTCCATTCCCCTCCCTATTTTTCATAACCTTTAGTTATTTGGAAGATATTTTAGTAGGTACCAATGATAAATATTTTTAAAAGGGAGGTAAGTGGGAAAAGGAACAGAAAAATGGAGAAGGAAAATAAAAAGTGAAGGAGAATGCAAGGGTGAGAGAAAAGGAATTAATATAAAAAGGAGGATGCAGATAATGACTAAAAGAAGAAGACAGAGTGAAAGCTAACAGAGAATTGAATAAGAAATACAAGGAATTAGAGAAATTTAAGAGGTGTAATAGATTCACTCACCCCCAGCTCGGGAAACTGGTGAAAGTCAGAAATTTTCAATCTTTCCATTATTTTACTTTAAAAGTTTAATAGGGAGTTCTGAAAGCTTACAGTTAAGTCTTGATAATTAAAATAAATAGATAAAAGCAGCTGCTGAGCATTTAAAATGAAATGCATTTATTTTAATATAAAATAAGGAAAGAAGTTTCAAAGGCCTATTTTAACCTTCTGAAAACTTTCCATGAACAATTATGACTATGACATAGTATATTTGGCTGTGGATTAAGGGACATGTTATAGGTATCTGTACCGTGCATATATATACCTATAATTAAACAATAATTACTTACACATACACCTTCCCACATAAAGATGCTGTTAAATCTGTGCAAATCAGACATAGAAATCTTTCTGTTGCAACAGAAATTATAAACCTTTTGAAATGGGTATGATTAAACAAGTGACAGTCACTGTATTTGGATATTATATTTTAAAAGCTATTACTGAAACACTGATTTGCTTTATTCCTTAAATTCCTTTAATGTGTAAATTAGAATTCTTTAACCTTCACTGTAGCTTTTAGTTTCACAGTTTGAGATTGCTTCTTTTTTCTCTTAATGAACCCTTTCAATTTTGCATGAGAATATACTGGTATTATGAACAAATAGACCTGGGAAGGGACTTGTTCATTTATTTATATCAATAGTCTTCACAACAAAGATCAAAAGTAAGGATGTAAACCAGTTAACCGGATAACCAGTAAGCCTCACCCTTAAGGTTGTGGGTCCAGCCCAGGCACATTGCAGGCTGGGGTTCTCCAACCCGCACCCCTCAGCAGCTTCAAGATACGCTCCTGGTACAGGAAAAGCTTAAATGAGCCCAAGGGAATGAGCTTGTGAGTACTGGAAGCATCCAGAAGTGCAACTGGTGTCTGAAGTTGCAAGGGGATCAACCAGGATGAAAGCAACTTCAGTTACTTACAGGTACTGTTGTATTGCAACTCCCCTTGGAGGTGTGTGGGAGTCTCAGGACAGGGGGTTGGGTTGGGGTGCAGGGTACAAGAGTCAGGGCAGGGGGATGGGAATGTGGGGCAGCTCAGAGCAAGGGATTGGGGTATGTGTGTAGGGAGAGTGCTGGGAGGGGAGTCTCAGGGATGGGGAAGTCCTAGTCACAGTTGGTGGCCCCTGCCCTACACTTATCCTGTCCCCAGACAAAGGGAGCTGTGGCTGTGGAGGCACTGCATGCAGACAACAGCAGTGCTGTGCAAAGCCCCCCTGATGTTCTCTTCCCCTTCCTTCCAGGGGCTACATGCTGCAGGAATGGCACATGCCTGAGCTGCAGCCAGCCAGCATGGTGAGGGGACAGAAGAATAGACTGGAAGTCCCACTAGGCACCCATCTAGGTGCACCTCCACCTACAAAGCCCCAGGCTGGCCCCTTTCATGCCATGCATATGCCTGCTGCTTCCAGCTGTTGTGGTGTGAGGCCAGCAGGACAGGCTGGGAGCCATCAGGAGCCCATCTGGGATTTTGCGCCTCCACCTGCAGCAGAATGTCCCCAGTGCTGGCTCCCTTCTTACCAGTGCAGTGCACCAGCATACATCAGCCTACATTCACCTTTGGGAGTGACCATAGTATTCCTAAGGCTATTCTGAAAGCAGTGATAGAGATTCCCCATAACCTATTCTGACATATGTTTGAGAACTAGAACCTCACAAGAGACTATAAAGAATCCAACACTGTCCTACTGACAGACTGAGTGGATACTCGTTAGCCTGTGACCACACCTGAAATTAAAGAGCCAAAGTAAGAAGTGGCCTGGGGGCAGTATAACTTGGTGTGGACCACAAGAAGTCTGGATGCCTCTCCAGGATGCTGTGTTGAGGCATGATGGAGTGGGAAGGCCTGAGTTTCCCTACCTTGGTCCCCTTTAACTCCTTCATGATAAAATCCAAAAAAGCGTGGAAGAGAGACTCAGGAGGAATTGGAGGCTGACACATATGACTCGGCCAGAGTTCCTCCAGAATGATCAGGCCAGAAAGAGCTGTGAAGCCACTGCTGGACAGCTGGCTATCAGCTCCCTAATGCACTGTATCACATATTATACTTCTCTTCTTCTCCTTCACAACTTTCAATTCTTCTCCTTCACAATTCCTAAACATGGACCTTTCCTCCCATGTCCTTTTCAATCCTACAGTTCCACCAAATTATGCCAGTCTTGATGCCATGTCAGCTTTCTCCTCTCTTTCTTACCTCAAGTGCACTTTCCCTTGCTGCTCTGTTCATATGAATTACCACCCCAGTTTTCCAAATCTTCACAAGTCCTTAAAAATATACACTTCTCATTACGCCTTCAAGTAGTTAGTTTTATGTTCACTTCTGGATTTCTTAGGCTATGTCTAGACTGCAGGCTTCTTTCAGAAGAAGCTTTTCTGGAAGAGATCTGGCTAAGCAGATCAAAAAAGCAATCTGCTTTTTCGAAAGAGAGTGTCCAGACTGATTGGATGCTACCTTGCATAAAAGGCCATCCGGAACCACTTCAAGCAGTGCTTTAGATCATCAGTTGTTTCTGAGTGCTGGTGCTGGAGCCTAGCAGAGACATGCGCTTAAAGGGACCCCCGACAGACATTTCTCTGCTTCTGCTGTATGCTTGCCTACCACTTTAAGGGACAGCAAAGCTGTTGCAGTGTGTGCTGTGGTTGACCAGCTTTTTTGAATGCCACACTTTTTCCTTTGAGCCATGGAGCCAAAGCTGCCCCTAGGCATGTGATGGCCCCACATGGCCATGCTGCACTTTCTGCAGCACTTTGTGCCAGCTGCCTTCCTTGTCCTGACTGAGCTTGACCCCGAGTTCATTCTAGGGACCCTCTCCCTGAGTGCTGGAGCAACACCCTTGGAGCCGCAACCCACTGTGGAGAGGAGTGTCTGGAGGCTGGACACCAGTGCCAACTGGTGGGACTGGCTGGTTATGGAGTGGTGGGATGACCAGCAGTGGCTCCAAAACTTCCACATGCAGAAGGCCACCTTTTTGGAGCTATGTGCCTTACTCGCCCCTGCCCTCTGATGATGCAACACCCACCTGCAGCCCATCCCCAACTCCGGAGAAGTGGGTCGCAATTGCCCTCTGGAAGCTCGCCACCCCAGACAACTACCAGTCAGTGGGCAACCAGTTTGGCATGGGGAAGTCCACTGTTGGGGCCCTCCTCATGGAGTTAAGGCACTCTCAGGCTCCAGTTCCTGCAGGGGGGGACAGTCCTTGAAAATGGTGACCCTTGGGAAAGGGAGGTGGAGGGAGGGGATGTGAGAGGTGGAGTGGGGGTGGGGGGGAAGCCTCATACTGGGGGGGTTGTGCCATCTTGCCCTCACACAGGCCTGCTGCTAGGGGATAGGCCTCATAGGGGGTGGCTCCTGGCGTGTTGGGGGAGAGGGGATGAGAGGGGGGTGGATACCTCCCAAGGGCTCAGGCACTCCCTCTCATTCTCTGTTTTGTGTGTTTGTTTGTCTCCTTCTGCAGATTGTGAGGGCCATAAATTCCATACTGCTGCTCAGGGTCATCTGCCTGGGGGACCTGGACCCGATCGTGGCCGGATTTGCTGCCCTGGGGTTCCTGAACTGTGGGGGAGAGATTGATGGGACCCACATCCCAATCCGCACACCTCAACATAGAGTGGGTACATCAACCTCAAGGGCTACTTTTCTATGGTGCTGCAGGCCCTGGTCAACCACCATAGACAGTTCATGGACATTTTTATTGGGTGGTCAGGCAAGGCACATGATGCCCGGATTTTTTGCAACTCGAGCCTCTACGGCAAGCTGGAGGCAGGCACATTCTTCCCCCGCTGGGACTTTGTGGTTGGGGATGTGCAGATGCCATTGTGCATTGTGGGGGACGCAGTCTACCCCCTGCTGCTGTGGCTAATGAAACCAGCCACCTGGACTCCAGCGGGGACCAATTTAATGCCCACCTGAACCAGGCCAGGATCCAGGTGAAGTGCACCTTTGGCCGCCTGAAGGCACAGTTCAGGTGCCTCCTGACACTGAATGGATGTGGGGGAGACAACATCCCCGAGGTGGTGTTGGCATGCTGTGTCCTCCGCAAAATTGTGGAGAGGAAGGAGGAGGCCTTCCTCCTGGCGTAGAAGGCAGATTCCAGCCGCAAGGGGAGACCCTTCGAACAGCTGCAGACAGCTGCCATTCTCCAGGCCCATCAAGCCAGGGTGTGCATCTGGGAGCACCCCAGTAATTCTCCCCAGGGCCTCCCCTCTACGGGCCTCTGGCTTGCTGCACTATCGCTTTCCCACCACAACCTCTCCATTCCCTAACCTCTTAATAAAGACACCTGTTTGGTTTTAAACAAAATGAACTGTGTATTGATCTTTCAATTAAAAAAAAAATCTGGGGAGGGGGATGGGGCACTCAAAACCTGGAGGGGGAGAGGGTTTATAACGTGGTGGGGGAGAGGGTCTGGGAGTGGCGTGGGGGGTTGTTCCACCTCAGGTGTGTTGGACTCGTTGGACTTGGGGTTGGGTGGGTCCTGGGACCACAGGGGGGTAGCCAGGAGGGGGGCTGCAGCAGGGTCAGGGATGGTACGGGGAGGGGGCATGGGCATTGCTTGGGGAGGGGGCATGTGCATTACTTGGGGGGTAGGGGGAGGGGGTATGGGCATAACAGGAGGGACAGGAGGGTGGCAGGCGGGAGCAGTGACAGCAGCCAGTGTACCAACATATCGTGCATGATGGCACACATGCTATTGCACCGTTGCATGAGCTTGTCCCACGCATGGTTCCACCATTCTGTATCATCCCAGATCTTTTGCACCAAGGTCTGCTGCATGTCGCGCAGGATGCTGACATGCTGGCGCATGAAGTCTTCCTGGACCCTGGCGTGTCTTCAGGTCCCCCAAACTCTGGCGGCTGGCTGTGGTGGTGCGGCTCACCCCTCAGTCCCAGCTGGTCTGGCTGTGGAGAACACAAAGAGGGACAGGCAGTTAGTCATCCATGCAGACACCGTCCCTAAGGCCATGCCCTCCTCTGTGAGCAGCAATCAACAGTCCTCGGGGCAGAGGAGGGTGATGTCCTGGGAGCAAGGCCATGTGTGGGCTGTATAGCAGGACCTTCCTCACAGGGGCCCTGAGGTGCCCAGGGGACCATGCTGCCTGCTCCCTCCCGCCCCCGGCCACCTGTGTTATTTCCTAGAGGCCTCTTCTTTAGAAAGAAAACCCTCTTCCCTGTCCACAGACGTGTTTTTCCAAAAGAGCTCTTTCAGAAAAAGGCTTCTTCCTTGTAGAAAGAGGATTACCAATGCCGGAAAAACCCCTCTGGTCTTTCAATTTTCTTTTGAAAGAACGCGATTTAAGTGTGGACATAAATGAAGTTTTTTCGGAAAAGTGTAGTGCAGACATACCCAGAGTGTGTCTCATCTTCTACAGGTCCAAACTAAACTTGTTGGGGAAAGCATTCATATTCTATCTTTATCTGTAGTACCAAGAAGACTGTAGCTGTATCAATTTGATCCTGGTTTTCTATTATAATTATTGTTGTTATTGTTATTATTATTATTATATAAAACAAAAAACAGAAATTTATTATTCTTGTATATAGGCAAGATGTATCTGAACAAATAACTGAGTTTTAGCTATTAGCAGATTTGAATTGCAGCTATGTGATTCATTTGTTGTAGACTTTATAAAACTGATGTTGTGTGGTTAGAAGGATTTAAAACACCCTGTTAGAATAGAATTTCATACTTGTCTAGCTCAGTGCTTCCTGAACTGGTTGTGGACCATTTATGGTCCATGTAGTACTTGTGCTCTTCATTTCACCTTCATCAATGGACGCTTAGGGTCCTTTTTGTAAAGATTTGCTACAGGAAGTCCATAAATTAAATGGCAAATGGGAAGGCTGGAGATCATCAAAACAACCTCTCTAATAAGGCATGGTATACACTATGGAAACGCTGGTCACCTCTGCTGGTTATACCTTTTGTCCATAATCATATCCCTAAAGTGGAACGCAATGATTTCATGTAACAGAGCTTATACTATATTAAAATAGAATATAAATGGATCTGTCCCAAAGGCCTGATTCCCGGCCTGAGTTGTACAGTATAGTGGTGGGAATGTGTGCCATCTAAGCTGATCCTTCATCAGTACTTAGTGAACTTTGCACCTCCTATGACCGTGAGAATGGCACTGATTAGGTCTTTGAACATCGTGCCTGTGACGGCTCCCAGTTCGGGTGCGAGCACGTAACCCTCCCACGTCGGGGTTACGGCCCTGCAAGCCCGCCGTCTATAAGTTAATTCCAGGTGTGGCGGCCTGTAGTTCGGGCACGAGCGTGCAACCCTCCCACGGAGGGGTCATGGCCCTGTGAGCCCGCCGCCTGTAAGTTAATTTGGGGTGTGTACCGTTCAGTTAAGTTCAGGAAGTGCGGGAGGGGAATGGGGGTTAGGGGGACCCGGGCCCTCCCTCTCCACCGGGTCCCAGATCGGGGCCCTAAGGGGTCGGGTCTTTTAGCCCTTACCCGGCTGACGGGGTCCCACCCCATAACGCATCAGCCCACGGGCGCCAGAATGGCCCTGCCCCGGGCTGCTTCCTAGCCTCCCCCCCGCCGGTCTGGCGAGACCGCGATCTCGGGGCGCTTACCTCCCCAGCGGTGACCTGTGCCCGTCTGCCTCCATCCTCCTCTGGTGTCCGGGGCTTGCTCCTCAACTGGGGTGGGAGGGATCGCCTGCCTGGCGTCTTCCCCCCTGCTCTGGCCCCGGTCCTGCGTTTGAATAGCCCGCCGGGGCCTGTGTCTCCGGCGTCCACCCCGCCCTCGGCATAGCCAGCCTTCCTACTTTGTGACGTAGGAGGCGGGGCTATGCGCCGGCGGGCCCTGCCCCCGGCGCGCTCGGACTTGCCGGCGTGGCCGGGAAACGCCACCTGCCCCTGCCCTGCGCCAGACGCGGGGAATGTGGCGTCCCAGCGGGGACCGGACCGCGGCATGCCGCCTGAGTTTCCCGGGGGGGGGTGAAGCCACGGCCCCCCCCAAGTGCGGGCCGGGATCGGCCCATCACACACACCCCCCTTGGGGCTCCCAAACCTTCCCGCCCCTCCGGATCCCATATCCGGGAGAAGAAATCAGCGTTCAGGTGTTTCTTCCCCAGTCTGTGGCTTATCTCAAACCTGTATGGCTGGAGGGCCAAGTACCACCGCATAACCCGGGCGTTCATATCTTTCATAGAATTAAGCCACACTAGTGGGGCGTGGTCGGTTATCAGGTGAAATTTATTTCCCCACAAGTAATACCTTAAATATTCCACCGCCCATTTTACCGCTAGTGCTTGATTTTCGACTGTGGCGTAGTTCTGTTCCCTTGGCAAGAGTTTCTGGCTAGCATACAAGATCGGGTGCTCCACGCCTTTACGCTCCTGTGCCAGGATGGCACCTAGGCCCACTTGAGAAGCATCTGTATAAAGAAAAAACGGTCTTTCAAAATCGGGTTGTATTAATACCGGCTCCCTAGATAAACGCCTTTTTAGCGCCTCAAAGGCCTGCTCGGCCTCTGGCGTCCATTGAACCCGCGTGGGCCGGGAATTCTTTGTAAGCTCAGTCAAGGGGGCAACTATCGTGGCAAAGTTCGGGATAAATCTTCGATAATAGCCAGCTAGTCCTAAGAATTGTCTCACCTGCTTCTTCGTTCTCGGGGGGGCATAGTTTTCCAGCGCTTGTATCTTGCTGGCCAGGGGTTTTAATCTCCCCCCTCCTACCGTGTACCCCAGGTACGATACCTCAGTCTTGGCGAGATGGCATTTCTTCAGGTTCGCCGTCAAGCCCGCTCTCTCCAGAGCTGTCAATATGGCCCGGATGTGGTGTAGGTGTTCCTCCCAGCTGTTACTATAAATCACGATGTCGTCTATGTAGGCCGTGGCGAATGTCCGATAAGGAGCCAACAATTGGTCCATCACCCGCTGGAATGTAGCTGCTGCTCCGTGGAGGCCGAAGGGCATGGTTCTAAATTGGAAGAGGCCAAACGGGGTGGAAAAGGCCGTCTTTTCCCTCGCCTCAGGCTCGAGGGGAATCTGCGAGTAACCCTTTGTCAAATCCAATGTGGACAGGTATTTGGCTTGCCCCAACCTTTCCAGAAGCTCGTCGACTCGGGGCATGGGGTACGCGTCGAAACGGGATATAGCGTTCACTCGCCGAAAATCGATGCAGAACCTCGTCGTTCCATCTGCCTTTGGGACCAGGACGATAGGGCTGTGCCACTCGCTGTGTGAGTTCTCAATCACCCCCTACTGTTGCATCAGGTGCACCTCATCCCAGATCTTTTTATACATCTTGCGGGCAGGGGTCGAAGAGGTTCCCGTACAATTCTCCCACCTTCCGTGACAATCTGATGGCAGTCCAGTGATGTGCGCCCTGGTTTCGTCGTGAGGGCGGTCCGATACTGGGCCAATAGTGTTTCGAGCTGCTGTCGTTGCCCGTCTGTTAGGTTGACGCCCAGGTCAGGCTCCGCCCCCTCTTGTTTGTCACCGCCCCAGGGACCCAGGTCGTCCTCAACGGGTTCTGGTGTGATTAGCAAGTTCTCCGCCATGGTCCATTTTTTCAAGAGGTTTATGTGGAAAATCTGCTTATCCTTTCTCCGTCCGGAGAGGCGGATTTCATAGTCCACGGCCCCGACCCGCCAGATCACCTCATAGGGCCCCTGCCATTGGGCCACCAATTTGGAACCCGGCGTGGGCAGTAGTAACAGCACCCGGTCCCCCGGCTGGAATTCTCTGACTGGGGCCGTGCGGTCATAATATAGGGACTGCTTCTCCTGGCTGCGAACCAGGTTCTCACGGGCGAATTCCCCTACCCGCTTCAACTTTTCTCTCAACTGAAGCACATACTGGGCCGTTCCCCGGCAGGTGATGGTCTGTTCTTCCCAGTCTTCTTTTAGGAGGTCAAGGATCCCCCGGGGCTGCCTCCCATATAGAAGCTCGAATGGAGAGAACCCTGTCGTGGCTTGAGGAACCACCCAAATGGCAAATAATAGGGCGGGCAACAGGTCCTCCCAACCTCGGGGGTCGTCCCTCACAAACTGCCGGAGCATCTCCTTCAGGGTCTTATTGAAACGTTCCACCAGGCCATCAGTCTGAGGATGGTAGACCGAGGTCCAAATCTGCTTGATCTTCAACATCCAGCACAGCTCTCTCATCACTCGAGATGTAACATTGGGCCCTTGATCTGTCAAGATCTCTTTTGGCAACCCCACCCGCGAGAAGATTTTTACCAGTTCCCACGCTAGCGTGGGTGCTTTAGTGCTCCAGAGGGCCACCGCCTCCGGATATCTGGTCGCGTAGTCTACCACCACCATTAGATACTGCCGGCCCATACAGGAGCCAACCAAGGGGCCAACCAAGTCGAAGGCTATGCGCTCAAAGGGCGTTTCTATAACGGGCAGGGGAATGAGGGGTGCCAGAACCACCCCCGCTGGAGCCGCCCTCTGGCATTCCGGGCAGGAGGCGCAAAAGTCCGCGACCACTTTATAGACCCCCGGCCAAAAAAACCTCTGGGTTACCCGGGCTAGTGTCTTCTGCCGTCCCAAGTGTCCGGCCCAGGGGTTGTCGTGGCCAGCCGTAGCACCGATCGTCGGAGCCGGAGAGGCACCACCAACTGTCCTCCCCCGGCTCTTGGGTCACTCGGTATAACTGGTCTTTCCGTACCTTAAAATAGGGTCCTTGGTGTCGATTGGGGTCGTACCTGGCGCTGTCCTCTTCGCCCTCCGCTTGGTCCCAGGCATGACGCAATGTCGGGTCCTCTCGCTGTTCCCTCACAAAGTCCTTGGTCTGCCCGATCTCTGCCTCCATGTTCTCTGTAGGTGTGTCGGTCCGCTGGTTCTGGGCCCCGCCGTCCCGGGCGTCATCCTCCCCTGGAGCCAGGAGGCCTTCCATTGCGATTGACCCCTGGTCACCTCCGGTAGCAGGGGTTCAGTCTTCCCCCCGTAGTAGTTTGGCGAAGCCCGCCAGTCCCTTCCCAGTAGCACGGGATAGGGCAGGGTGGGGACTTTCCCCACTCTCCATTTTCTCTCCGCCCATTCATCTGCCAGCCATACCCGCACCGATGGATAGGCTCGGACCTCGCCGTGGACACACCGCATCCACGCAGGGCTTCCCTCCCTTCATCCCGCCGGGACAAGGTCTCCCCGCACCAAAGTAACTGCTGACCCTGAGTCTACCAGGGCTTCTGCCGCTTCCCCTTCCACCTTTATCAAGGCCATGACGGGGGTTCCAGTCCCGGACTGCGTCCCCCAGGACCCCTTGCTCTGCCCCAGAGTACAGTCCATCATCGGGCAGTCCCTCTTATAGTGGCCTTCCTGGCCGCACTGGAAGCATGCGCCTCGGGCTGGAGCCTTCTTCTCCTCAGCCCCCCCTTCATGGCTGTCCTCTGTTTTCGTCCCTTCTAGTGGCCGCTCGGGCCATACCGGGGCCAGCTTACGGCCAGTCCTTATGCCCCCTGTGGGTTCCCAAGCGGCCCCCTTACCTCGGTCCTGCCCCCTGTTCGGGGTCCCTCTTTCCTCGGTCCGGGGAGGGTCAGTCTGGGGCCACTGTCCTCCACTTCCTCCGCAGCCATGTAGGCCTCCATTAAAGTCACCGCTTCATTCACCGTCGTTGGTTGGTTCCTTTTGACCCATTTTTGGCCTTCCCGGGGTAGGATACTTATAAACTGTTCTAGGATCACCAGTTCCATCACCTGCCCAGCCGTCTTCTGATCCGGCTCAATCCATTTTCAGGCCCATTCCTGTAGCCTCTGGGCCACGGCCCGAGGTCTCTCTTTGGGCCCAAACCGCTCCGGTGGAATCGTTGTCGACAGGATTCCGGGGTGACTCCCAGCTGGTCTAGGACGGCTTCCTTCACCTTGAAGTAATGTAGTGCGTCCTTCGCCGCCAAGCTCCGGTAGGCGAGTTGAGCGGGTCCGGTCAGGTATGGGGCTAGGAGGGTGGCCCACTGGTCCTCTGGCCATCGGGCTGCCGTGGCCACTCTCTCGAAGGTGGTTAAGAAGGCCTCTGGGTCGTCCTGCAGTCCCATTTTGATCAATCGTAGTGGCAGGGCCCATCCAGGAGCCATCGGGTCCGCTTGCCACGCCGCCTTGACCCATCATTCTTGCTGGGCGCCTAACTCCTGGACCAGCTGCCGCTGCTGGTCCTGAAACTGGGTAGCCAGTTGCTGAAGGAGTTGAGCCTGCTGCTGTTGCTGTTGCTTCTGGGTCTCCCCGATCCAAGCCAGCAGTTGCTGGGGCTCCATCGTGCTGCCCGCTCCCCTAGAGTCCTCTAGGTCCAAGACGCCTTTACTTTAGCTTGTTAATAGGTTCCTCGTGGGGCGCGCCTCACTGCGCTGCCCATGTTCTCCACCAGGTATGACGGCTCCCAGTTTGGGCGCGAGCACGTAACCCTCCCACGTCGGGGTTACAGCCCTGCGAGCCCGCCATCTATAAGTTAATTCCGGGTGTGGTGACCTGTAGTTCGGGCGCGAGCGTGCAACCCTCCCACAGAGGGGTCACAGCCCTGCGAGCCCGCCACCTGTAAGTTAATTTGGGGTGTGTACCGTTCAGTTAAGTTCAGGAAGTGCGGGAGGGGAATGGGGGTTAGGGGGACCCGGGCCCTCCCTCTCCACCGGGTCCCAGCCCGGGGCCCTAAGGGTTCGGGTCTTTTTAGCCCTTACCCGGCTGACGGGGTCCCACCCCATAACGCATCAGCCCACAGGCGCCAGAATGGCCCTGCCCCGGGCTGCTTCCTAGCCTCCCCCCCGCCAGTCTGGCGAGACTGCGATCTCGGGGCGCTTACCTCCCCAGCAGTGACCTGTGCCCGTCTGCCTCCGTCCTCCTCTGGTGTCCGGGGCTTGCTCCTCAACCGGGGTGGGAGGGATCGCCTGCCTGGCGTCTTCCCCCCTGCTCTGGCCCCAGTCCTGGGTTTAAATAGCCCGCCGGGGCCTGCGTCTCCGGCGTCCGCCCACCCGCCCTCGGCGTAGCCGGCCTTCCTACATTGCGACGTAGGAGGCGGGCTATGCGCCGGCTGGCCCTGCCCCCGGCACGCTCAGACTTGCCGGCGTGGCCGGGAAACGCCGCCTGCCCCAGCCCTGCGCCAGACGCGGGGAATGTGGCGTCCCAGCGGGGACCCGACCACAGCATGCTGCCCGAGTTTCCCGGGGGGGGTGAAGCCGCGGCTCCCCGCTGAGTGCGGGCCGGGATTGGCCCGTCACAGTGCCTTTTGGTTAAATGTAAGCCTTATAAACATTTATATCTGTCTTCTGAATTGGAGCTATTGTTCTAACTAAAGCACAAACTACCATCACAATTAGAACTACCTTTCTGGCAGTCCCCTTAGAGAGTTCAAGGAGTGAAGTTGAAAATTCAACCTGTGGCATAAGGGCCTTGCCAATTCTCTTCAGTTGTTTCTCCTCTGCACTAGAAAGCAGAAAAAAAGAATGAAGGAAATGGAGTATGAAATATTTTTTAGGATTTTATTTTTTCTTTTGTTGATAGTCTAATACTGAATCTGAGAATTACAGAAAGAGAATGAGGCTTATGGATAGACTATTGTAATTCCACTATGAAAGCATCTGAAAGGAGAAAAAACTGACAATACTACTATGAACACAAAGCTAGTCACAAGGGGAAACATGATGGTGCAATATATAGCCATTTGAATAATAATGGTTTCACCGAAGATGCACCATGCATTATTAAATTTAACTTTGCAATATCTATATTATCCTTTATTTTTGAAGGTTACATTTATTACTCCAATGTTTATCTGAACTGCATTATGATGAGGGTTGTCTCCAAATGCTTAGATTCCAAGGAAGGGAAATAAAAAAAAAAGAATGAAGAGAGGAAATGACTGATGTATTTTCCCCCAAGGTATTCCTTTTTGCTATTTATAGAAAAGTGACATGCTTTCTTCAACATTCACTAAAGATCTCTTCCTAACTCTATTTAATTTCTGTGAAATGCATTATGCTAGCCTAGATTCTTAGGCTCAGTCAGGAGATGGAGACAGAAAGCAATGAAATTTTAACCCCCCATCTTTCATACTTAAAATGATTTTCCAGAGCCCACAATGAACTCCTCTTCAAAATGTTATTTCCAAATATGTTTTTATATTTATATGAAAACTCGAATCTAGAAAGATTCCTAAATGTTCAAACACACATTATGCATATTAGAGTTTTTGTTTAGCAGCTATGTTATGCGTAGGACAGGAGATAGAGAATGTGTAACATACAACAGAAATGGCAAGAGGCATTTAAATGATCAGACTGTTACCAGCCAAATACACTCTGAGCAGCCTGCTTAAGCTAACATTGAAGAGCTTTGAGAATTTAAATGGCTACCCATGGGTCTTATAACCTGGGTTTTAAAACTCATCCAAAAGGTGAAATTTCCAGCATCAGTTTCTCCAGTTTTCTTCATTAGTTCATGAGTACTGACTCAAGGGAACTCAATCACTGAGTCAACAATGCAACTTCCTGTATTATCCTAGATTTTCTCTGCATAAATAGCTCTGGTCCTATTTAGAAGTGATGAGTTCATAGCACAGGAAGGAATAGTTGCAGGATTCTTAAGGCCTAAATTGATTCCAAGGCCAGAAAGGATCAATGTGATCATCCAGTCTGACACAGGCCATAGAATTTCCCCACAATGATTCCTAAAGCAAATCTTTTAGAAACACATCCAATCTTGATGTAAAAACTAGCAGTGAGGGAGAACCATGGCCCTTGGTAAATTTTTCAAATAGGTAATTACAGTCATTATGGGTTATTTCCAGTTTAAATTTATTTAGTTCCAACTTCTGATCATTGTATTGTGTTATACTTTTCTGTTTCCCCTCTTGATACTTTGCCCTGCTTCAGATCTAGGATAAAACCTGTTGAATCTATGGGAACCCAATCATTCCTGTGTCTCTGAGTCATTATGTAGGCTTTAAATTAGCCTCAGGAAGATATCTCGAATGCCCTATGAAGCAGTGATTTTCCAGTGCTTCATAGGGCCTTCCACAGAGCCTCTCAGGCAACAGAATTGAAGGGTACAGTCTAAATATGCTCCTCTCAAAAGACAATTAAATTTGTAATGGGTCTCAAATAAAAGATGAAGAGCAAGTGCAGCATCCAGTGTAAATCACCCAGCAGTGAGGCCTGATTGTCCTGGGTTTTTCACAAGGAGAGGCTAGAGCTAAGAGCGTAGGACACGTATAAAAACATTTCTTGGAATAGAAAGCAGTAGCTGCTGTACTCAGTGTGTGGCCTTTCACCTTATAGAGTGGAATGCTGATTCCTTTCTTCCACTCTGCTGGTACCTTTCTGGTAGTCCAAGCCAAGTGGATAAGACTATCACCTGTATTTAATTATGTATGAATTAAATACATACAGACTGACTACTTGCAGTTTTAATACCTAATAATTGAAATAGCCATTACTTTTAAATGTAAATGCATAGATTAAAGGGAAAACAACTAGATGTTCATCAAATTTGAATATTTTAATGTTAATGAATATTAACAGGTAATGATATTTTATTAGTCAAATTAGAATACTTGATTAACAGCCTTTTTTCGTGTAATTTCCATTTCTTTCTTGCATGTATAGAGAGAAAATGTTATAAATATATATATACAGGGCACTTTTTTTGCTTACATATTTCCCTAATGCACCCCTTGATCTTGCTGACAAAAAACATTCTGACAGTTAATCCTTAATTTGAATGCCGAGCAGCGTGAATGTCCCTGACAGGTCCCTGATCTCTAAATACTAAAACCTTTCTGATATTGAATTGTTTGAAGATTTGTAACCTTAAGGCACATTGATAGAAAAAATATGCTGGTTCAGGGGCTCATCGTGGTATTGTCCAGGTAGCGGTCTTATCTTGATTTTAGTATTTATCTCAAACATGGTATCAGAATTACCCCCACAAAGATTTCTTTAAGACCATGCCAGTGCATTGGTGCTAATGAACCAATATTGTGATTAGGAGGCTGGAAATGCAAATTACTAAGTACTCTGAGGAGTAGAGCCACAAAGGGATTTAGATGTTGCAATGCCCATCTTTTAAGCCTGTTGCTTCCATGTGGAATCCAGAGCTCTGAGTAATTTATTAATTATTACTTATTATTTTTAATACCCTTGTACATCGGAGTTTCAGTCACGGCCCACAGGACAGGTGCTATACAACCACAGAACAAAAAAGACAGTCACTGCTCTAAAGAGCTTACAGTCTAAGTATTTGACAGGAGACAACCAATGGTTACAGACAGATCTGGAAATACAGTACTGTCTAATAAGACAGACAGAGGGTGGGGGAATGAGTATAACACAAAAACGGAGTGAACAATGTGGTGGTGGCAAGCATCACTAATTATTGTGGCTAAATGGAAAGGAAAGGGCTGAGGGAGGCAGGGGCGGCAGGTTTGTATAATTTTTGGTGGTGCCCCATTACCCATGTTCCCTGACCCCTGTTAGCCATGCCCCCTGACCCTTATTAACCAGGCCTCTGGAGGTAACATGCTCGGGGCAAGATGGACACATGACCAGAAGTAAAAGGTGTCATGTCACCTCTCTCAAAGGACTTTTCCCACCATCTTCCTACCAACAGGGATTAGTCTGGCCCCCACCAAACCCCCCTCATGCAACTATCCTGCAATTGCATTAACCCAATGTGTGTGACTTTAACTCGGGGGCAGAGAGGCTGGGGGAAGTGTTCCCTCTAAGGCTACGTCTGCACTTGTGGCTTCTTGCGCAAGTACAGCCGTTCTTGCACAAGAACCCACAGAGTATCCACACTGCCCGCCTGCTCTTGTGCAAGGAAATTTTCAGTAGGGCGTGGTAAGAGAGGGTGTCTTGTGCAAGAGCTATGCTCTTTTCTAACAGGTGTAAGCTCTCTTGAGCAAGAGGGCAGTATGGATGCTCGGCAGGGATTTCTTGTGCAAGAAACCCCTATGGCTAAAATGGCCATCGGAGCTTTCTTGCACAAGAGAGCATCCACACTGCCATGGATGCTCTTGTGCAAAAGCACAGCTCACACATGGCAGTGTGGACGTGTTCTTGCACAAGACTTCTTGCACAAGAACCCTTGCGCAAGATGCTCTTGCGCAAGAAGCCACCAGTGTAGACATAACCTAAGAGTTTCCTCCCATGAGCAGAATGAATTTTGTATTGTGCACCAGTACTGAGTTCACGTGGCTTGTTTGGATGTGCCATTGTGGCACCCAAGGGTATGTCTACACTACCACCCTAGTTCGAACTAGGGTGGCTAATGTAGGCATCCGAAGTTGCAAATGAAGCCCGGGATTTAAATATCCCGGGCTTCATTTGCATCTTGCCGGGCGGGCGCCATTTTTAAATCCCCTTAGGTCGAACTCCGTGCCCGCGGCTACACGCGGCACGGAGTAGGTAGTTCGAATTAGGATCTCTGGGAGCAGCCAGACAGCCAACACAGATTGCCCCAGGGATGGAACTAGCCCCTGCACTAGAAAGGCAGGATAAGGGACCCCCTGAAGGTAAGGAGGTGGAGTGGGATTTATGGTGAACTCAGGGATAGGACAGGGATTTGCCAGGGGAGTGCAGGACAGTGAGTTTGATCCCCTCCCCTCCCCCTACCCACCCAGGCAGTGGCTAGACAGGCAACACTGGCTGCCCCTAAAGATAGTACTTTATGATATTTTAAAACCATACTATCAGGGAATCATTGTACGCATGATGAAGTTTACAATGATTACAACTGAATCAAACAAAATACGGTTACGAAAGCATCTGCCTTTCTGAATATTACTTATACAATTGAGAGAAGTATATTTCAACTTAAGTCAGCTGGAACCACTGGATTTAAACTCAGCTTTACTATAATGACTCAGCTTTGCCATAGGGCTTTTAATTGTCTGGGTTTATCCTGGCATTCGGGATACTATGATATTATCTGGAAGAAGGGCCACAATTATCAGATAGTTTCCCTTTGCTCTAGTTTGACATTGCTCTTTCCCAAGACTTGCATTCTCCTCAACAGTAGAGAGGCTATCAGACTTGAGAAGGGATGGCTCTACTGTGTCTCAGAAAGTCTCATCTATGAACCTCTTTGTCTTCCTTAGCTCCTTCAGTTCAGCCACTCTGGTCTCAAGAGCCCATAAATGGTCTCTGAGAGGCCATGAATTATGCACCAGATTTACACAAAACCACTTATACAGTCCCTGTTTTCTTAGGGTGTGTCTAGACTACACCTCTCTGTCGACAGAGAGATGTATATAAGGTACATTGAAATTGCTAATGAAGCAGGGATTTAAAAACGTGACTGCCGCTTTTTTTCAAAACGGAGTAAGGGTTATTTTGAGGAAAGGATTTTATCTCGAAATAAACCCGCTTTTTCTCTCGAAATAGCACTATTCTGCAATAGCTCCATAACGCGATTATGCAAATGAAGCATGGGATATTTAAATCTCCGCTTCATTTCCAATTTCAGGTGTCTGCATTTGCATTCCTCCCTCTTGAGGGGAATGAAGTGTAGACATACCCTGAGTGTCCTAAACCTGGACTCTATCATCCAGTCCTAGCCAGAAGCTAGAACTGGATGACAGAGGATGTATCCACTTCATAAACAACCTTGTTCTGTTCTCTCCAACTATAGTGGCATTGGACACTGTCAGAAGACAGGATACTGGGCTAGATGGACCACTGGTCTTACCCAGTGTGGCTGTTCTTATGTCACATCCATACTCTATGTGTAACACCTTTTCTGGATTCTCATAACTTATTGTTACTTGCTCTTTCAGTGGACAGAGACGAGGTGAAGGGTTATTTTCCTTATGACATTCAATAGCATTGCTGATTTTTCTAAGGTTATTCTCTAAGGGTATGTCTACACTGCACACTTATTTCAAAATAAACTATTCCGGAATAGTTATTCCAAAATAGCTTATTTTGAAATAGCATGTTTACACTGCAGGGAAGCCTCAAAATTAGTCTAAGGCAGGCTTCCCTAATGTAAACATTTTATCTCGATTTAGATCCCCAGGAGGCACTGGGGAGGAATAACTTAGAATGGCCCTGGTGAAGGGCTATTTCAAAATAGCAGCAGTGAAGTGTATACACATGCCTTTTTTCAAAATAGCTATTTCAGAATAGGCATTATTCCTCATAGGATGAGGTTTACAGATTTCGGAATAAGCCATCCATTATTTCAAAATTATTTCGAAATAACGGAATGGCTGGTAGATGCGTGCATTGTTATTTCGAAATAATGCTAGTTATCGTGAAATAAAGGTGCAGTGTCGACACAGTCTAAGAGATAGTGTTGTTTTAATAGAAAATGTCCTGTTGACACTGAAGTTAGAAGCAAGATAGTAGCAACAATATTGCAACTCTAAACCGGAGCTTTGGTTAGTTTCATAGAGCATACAGAGAGCTATTAGAATAGGGGACATTTTAGTTGCTGGCACCATTAACTTCTCTCTTGGGATCTTCCTTTTTTATTGTGTTTGACACTGAATTTTCTCCTAGGTTTGTACTGTGCAATAGTAAAATGAGAAGAGGCATCTGTCATGACATATATTGAGAGCACATACATATTGTGTGATAAGAATAGGAAACACTAAGCCATGTTTCTGATTTATGATGCAGTAAAATAAAATCCTTCACAAATGTAATATTGTTTGCTGAGCTATGCCATCCTTATTTCATAGACTTCAAGAACAGCCAGTTTCAGGGATCTGAAGAAATCTTAAGGGATGTCTATGGTTGGTTGGGAGGAATGAAGCTCTGGTATCCCATCCTATGCAAATCCTTGCCTGGAGCAAAATCTTCCTTCTTCTCCTGACCCCCTTTCTTTCTCTGTCTAACCTCCCACTATTGCCAGTCCCTGCTTCATTCAATGAAATAATAGGGGATGGATATCTAAGAGAAGCACGAGTTGCTGCAAACAAAGCAAAACAGTTATGGAGCCAAAAAGTAGCTCTCTGATTAACTATGATGGGTAGGAATGGTGTCCCTAGCCTTGGTTTGTCAAAGGCTGGAAATGGGTGACAGGCATGGGCAGTCGGTGAAGATTGGTGAAGCCATGCCCCTTCTATTGAGGCCTCACCCCTCCACGGGAGCCAAGCTGCCTCCCTGCTCCTACCATCATGGCACCTGCTCCAGCCTCCTTGGCCTGGAGAACAGGGAGGATGGAGGATGCACGGCTCCAGCCTCCCCAGCCTTGGCGCCCAGGGAGGGTGGAAGGCATGTGACCCCAACCTCTGCACCCCTGAAGCATAGGGTGGAAGGAGGGTACACAGTGCCAGCCTCCCTGGCCCCAGAGCACGGGGAGGGCAGGCAATGCACATCTCCAGAGTCCTAGAGCACAGGGAGGGCCGGCACTGGGGGCAGCAATACTCCTCCCCCCCCAGAATGCCTTCAGTAGGTGTTCTGGAGATGAAGTGTAGGCGGGGCCAGGCTGGTAGTTTGGGAAGGCAGTGCCTTCTGCTGTCTAGCATACCGGCTGCCAATGGTGATAAGAGAGGGATCACTGGATGATTACCCATTCTGTTCACTCCCTTTGGGACATCTGGCATTGGCCACTGTTGGAAGACAGGATACTGGGCTAATTGTACTTTGATTTGATCCAGTATAGCTGTTCTTATGTTCTTATGCTTTTATGTTTACAATTTTTAATTTAAAAATTTATTAAATGAAATCAAATTAATATTAATCATCGGTCTAAAAATTAAACACTTACAAGATAACAGTTCAAAACCTTAAAATCTATGTTTCTGATGAAGATTGTTTATATAGAATTAATTAATTTCAATTTCATAATCTATATCTGTTTATATTTATTCCTATTATGACATGAAATTACTTTGGTTTCCACAAATTTTTTCTAAGAAATTCAAGTAGATGACAAAATAGCACCTGAACGTTGTCTTCCATTTATTATTATAAATGACTAGAAGACGTACCCAGCATTGCTTGAGTCCTTCAGGGCAGGGGGCTTGGTTGTAGGGGGTGCAGAAGTCAGGGTGGAGGCCTGGGAATATGGGGGCTCAAGGCAGGAAGTTGGAGGTGGGGGGAGTGTAGGAGTCAGGATTGGGGTGAGTAGGGGCTCAGGGCAGGAGGTGGGGGTGCAGGAGTCAGGGCAGGGGGTTGGGAAGTAAGTGTGTGGGCCTCAGGGTAGCAGGTGGGGGTGCCCACTGGCTTCTTCCTGAGGCACCCCGGGGTGGCGGGGTGTCAAACAACTCAACCCGCGTTCCAGCTTCTACCTGGGGCTGGCCTAGGGTGGGGCAGTAGTTGTGCAGCCCGCCTGCCAGCTTCTCCCCAGGGCTAGCCTGGGTCATGGAGGGTCAGCTTCTCCCTGAGGCCAGCCTATGGAGGCAGTGGCTGACCCACCGCCCTCCAGTTTCTCTCTAGGGCTGGCCTGAGGGAGGCGGGGGCTATGCAGCCCACCTGCCAGCTTCTCCCTGAGGTCAGCCCAAGGAGGTGGGGGGCCACACTACCCAGCAAGTAGCTGCTTCCAGGGGTGACCTGGGCCGGCAGGGGCCATGCTAGTTGCCTGGCAGCTGCTCCCTGGACAGGTCAGGGTGGCAGGGACCATACTGCCATCCAACAGCTGCTCCCTGGGGCTGGGGCATTTGCTGTCCCCCTGTGGTCATTCATTTTAACAGTCCCCCATACTTGCTGCCCCTTGTGATCATTCATGAGTATAACTGTCCCTGCTATCACACCCTTCCCTTTCCATTTTATGAGAAACAATCACATTCCACGCACATCCCATTATGCTGGCACAATCAAACCCTGACCTTGATTTAACTTATGTTAAGAGGAAGCTGCATACAAAATATGGTGGTTCCAGCTTGTACTGTTTAGGAGGGGTTCTTGAGCAAATATATTCACAGAAAGACTGACACACAGATAGACAGATACACAAACTCTCTTATATTGCGGGTAAGAGTGTGTTTTCTTCCCATTCAATTCCATGCCTCAAGTGCAAACACAATATGCCATAGTTAATAAAATAAACAATTAAGAACTTCCACAAGGGGAAAATGGTTTCCTCTATGGCCCTTCTGTGAGACCTTGACTAAATGATTGATCATTTTAGTAAGTTGAAACAGTGCTTTGATTACTTTATGGTAGTGTTCTATGTAACTTGGATGGCATGGCCATATTAAAACCTTTTCTTTTCATCAAATAAATGCAGTTCCCTTGAATTTTCTATTTGTGTTTCAAAGAAGATATTAAGAGTTCCTGTTGACAATCATTCACGTTATTACAGGATGGTCACCAGCTCCTTTTTTAGATTTGATATACAGAGCTGTAAGTTATACAGATGTTCCTCTGATACCAATGAACACTTTCTACAATTGGTTGCAAGAGGTGACTAAAGTTAAAAAATATGTTCTATACAGTTTCAACAAATATGTAGTTATTAAATAAATAAGTGAATCCCTAGTGTTTTTTATATATGTTACTGGACTTGAAGAGATTAGAAAAGACAATATTTTACATGCATAGATGAAATGCCAGAATGGGAAAACGAGTCTGACTGGTATATTTATACCTGTAATACAAACTGTGGCAGTAGAATATTTAGAGGATGATGGAATAAAAGGCGCATTTTAAAAATCTTGTAAAGTATTGTTTCTAGGTATTGAGTTGTAAAAGAATTACAAGATACATTTATATAAAATGAGCAATTTATATAAAATAGCTAAAACTTTAAATCACTTTGTATATTAACATCTTAGGACAGAAGAAGATCATGTGATTTGCAATCACCAGTGTTTGCTTCTGTCTTGTATAACATTATTATGAATGATCTATAAAGAGTATATTAGTAATATCTGTTGAAGTTATTTTGACTCTAGGAAAAAACAGAATTTTTAAGAGTCAGGAGGATATTGGAAATATGGAGAGGAAACAACAGATTGAACCACATATTTCCTTATTACACATATATTTCAAAATAATTACTTTTGATGTGCATTACTAGAGCAAATGAGAATTTGACCCATTGTGTCTCAGTCAAAACATCATAAGAACATAAAAATGGGCATACTGGTTCAGACCAAAGAGCCATCTAGCTCAATATCATTCTGACAGTGGCCAAAACCAAGTACCCAAGATGGAACGAACAGAACAGATAATCACCAAGTGATCCATACCCTGTTGCCCATTCCCAGCTTCTGACAAACAGAGGCTAGGGACACCATTCCTGCCCATACTGGCTATTGCTGGACCTATCTTCCATGAACTTACCTAGCTCTTTTTTTTAACCTTGTCAAAGACTTGGCCTTTACAACATCCTCTGGCAAGGAGTTCCACAGGTTGACTATGCATTGTGTGAAGAAATATGTCTGTTTTAAACCTTCTACTGGTCAGTCAATTTCATTTGGTGATCCCATTTGGTGTTATGGAGTCAAATAAATAATTTTTCCTTATTTAGTTTCTCCACACCAGCCATAACTTTATAGACCTCTATCACATAGCCCCTTAGTCTCCTCTTTTCTAAGCTGAGAAGTCCCAGTTTTATTAATCTCTCCTCATATGGTAACTGTTCCATACCCTTAATCATTTTTGTTTACATTTTCTGAACTTTTTCCAGCGCTAAGGTTTTTTTTTTTTAGATGAGGCAACCACATCTGCATGCAGTATTCAAGATGTGGGTGTACCATGGATTTGTACAAGGGTAATAAGATATTCTCTGTCTTTTTCTCTACCCCTTTTAAAATAATTTTTAACATTCTGTTTCCATGATGAAAATAATAATCTAGTCGGAAATTAGCCCCCCAACATTGAATTTGTAAGCAATGCATCCATAGTACAAAACCCATTATTTCGGAATAAGGGGGCATGGAATTCTAACTCTGTAGTCCTGCTTTTCATGAGGAATAACACTATTCTCAAACTTGTAAATCTGAATTAATGTTAGTGGAGACATTCTGGTGCCACTAATTTAAATTAATTGGCCTCCAGGAGTCTTCCCACAACTCCCCACAGTGCTTCCTGGGGCTCTGAATCTGAGGTAGCACGTCCACATTAACGAAGCCTGCCTGGGACTACATTTGATTCTTCCCCACAGTGAGGATACAGATTTTTAAATTTGTAAAATTGAATACCCAGAAATTGAATTTAGTAAATTTGAAATAATCTCCTAATGTAGACATGGCCTTAGTGCTCTTTTCTCTTTGGATCTTATTCTTTTTTATCTTGGAAAAATATATTTTCCTGTGAACATAAGAACGTAAGAATGGCTGTACTGGGTTAGACCAAAGGTCCATCTAGCCCAGTAGCCTGTCTGCCGACAGTGGCCAACACCAAGTGCCCCGGAGGGGGTGGACCGAAGACAATGATTAAGCGATTTGTCTCCTGCCATCCATCTCCAGCCTCTGACAAACAGAGGCCAGGGACACCATTCCTACCCCCTGGCTAATAGCCTTTTATGGACCTAACCTCCATGATAGATTACTCATTAGAAATTGTAAAGATATTCTTAACCTCTGTTAATGTATGTTTTTTATTTCCCAAACTGAATACAATTGTGTTAGAAATCTGTGTTAGAAAATCAGTTTAAATATCTGGCACCTGAACAATCTGCTCATGCTAAAGTTCTTCTTCTAAGACAATGTCTTACAGAACTAGTACAATTAGAACTTCAGGCCTTCTTTTGAATCTCATGGATGGAGACAATCACCTATGGAGTAGATTACGCCAATTCAAAGCATTCAGTACTGTTTAAGCCCTATTATGGGGGTTATATAGGCTATTAATGCCCCCTAAACATGCTACTGACAGGATATTTATGTTGATCCCACAGGAAAAGTTCAGAGTGTCCAAACTTACACAAGAGGATCCTAACACCAACAGGCTGTGGTTGTTATTCAAATCCATAGATTTAAACAGAAGTTATGGCACTGGAGGTGTTCACAGTAGCATTGTTCTCTGTCCCACTGTTGTGGATTTTGCTTCCTCAAGTTCCCTGCACTTTGCTTAAATACAGACAAATTATTCAGCTTCTAATGTGGTTCAAGAATACTAGGGGGCAGCGCCCAGTAGTCAACTCCCCTGTCTGTGGGGGTAGATGGCCCGGGCCTCTCGCCCCTCCCCGGCAGCTCCAGACTCTTAGCTCCCTCCGGCAGCAGGGGAGGGGAGAGCCGGCGGTCCTGCCAGCCTTGGCCTTTTGCCCCCCCACCTCTCTGGCCACTGGGGAAGGGAGGGCTGGCAGTCATGGCCTCAGCCTGTCCCGGCCTCTTGGGCCCCCCACCGCTCCAGCCACTGAGGCTGTACCAGTCCCTGGGAGAAGGTAAGCCCGTCTCTCTTCCCAGTTACGGGGAGAGCTGGGGCCACACCAGACCTGGTCTTTCCTCCCCAACCCCAGCCGCTGGGGAGGGAAGGGCTTGGGGCCATGCCAGACTTGGCTGCTGGGGAGGGCTGGGGGCTATGCTAGCCCTGGCCTCTCAGATATGCCTCTTGGGTCCCCCACCCCATCCCTAATCACAAACAGACCTAGTCTCCCTGCCTCTCAACCCCCCTCCCCAATCACATATCTGGTCCCTTCGTACCCCTCCATCCTGGCCCTGCCCTCTCGCCCCTCCCCCCCATGTCCAGCCACCACCAGCTCTGGCCTCTCGGCCCTCCTTTCCCCAGTCACAGCCAGCCCCAGCCTCCAGGGCCCCTCGCTTCCACCCCAGTTGCAGCCAACCCCGGCCTCTCAGCCCGCTCCAGTCACTGCAGGAAGGCCAAGGTGAGCCCAGGGGATGAGGGAGCAGCTCCTTGCTGTGCTCAGGGCCCTGACACTCCAGGGCACAGCCAGGAACTGCTGCCTCCAGCTGCCTGGGGCCAGGGCCAGGAGCTTCTGCCTGCCTGGTGCTCCAGCCTCGGCTCTCCTTCCCCTGCAAGATAAGTGCACCAGCACCAGCTTTCTGTGAGGGAGGGGGAAGAGGAGAAAGTCCTGAGACTTGTCCCAGCGTGGAGTCTTGGGTCTTTCTCTCCTCTTCCTCCTCCCCTGCATTAAGCTGATGCTGGCGTGCTAATCTTGCAGCGGGGGTGGGGGGAATCGAGGCGGGAGTGCTAGGCAGGCAGTGGCCTGAGCACTCCTGGCCCTGGTGCGAAGCAGCCAGAGGCAGCAGTTCCCCACTGGGTACTGAAGTGTCAGAGCCCCAAGTTCAGCAAGAAGCCACTGCCACTGCCTCCTGGCCCTCCTGCAGGGAGGTAGAATCTGCCGAGGCTGGGCTGCCAGGTGGCTTTGCCATCCCGGAACATTGTTTGGGGCAGGGAGGCCATGCGAGGGTGGAGCCTGTGGGATACCAGAGTGACGTGATGACATCACTCTATCATCCCACAGGAAAAACTTTTGTAGTTATATGTAGATAGATATCACCCTGAGAGATAACCCAATTTTAGTCAAAACATACAATCCTCCAATTCTGAGACTTTATCCTTCCTTACTTCCTTCCTTCCTTCCCTGCCTCCTTCCTGAGAGCAGAATACTTTATCTGGCTGCTGACAAGAGCCAGGTTCTTTAAGTATATCTCTGCACCTGTAGCTCCTTCTCCAGATTTAGCTTAAAAATAGCTTTACATTAAAATTAATACAGCCTGGAGCTGTATTAATCTCCAGCAATGATCACATTTACCAGTGGGTGCTTGTTCCTGCTTGGCATAAGTGCCCTTCATATTCAGTATGTATTTTCCCCCCAACAATATCTTTACTCCTGTATGTTGGAGTTCTTTCCCTGCAGGAAAGAGGCCAGCATTTCATCTCTAGAGTTTCATTTTTAAAATGTATTATATCTTTTAAGGCATGATGGGCTGCAGGCAGTGATTAAACTGCCACTCGCCAAGTCACATTTTGCTAATCATTTATACATTTAGGTCAGATCATAAAATTGCTACTGGAACTGCTTGCAGTTGGCAAAGGAAAGAAAATCAAATGCAATTATCTCTGTGACACCAATAAATATGGGCTCATGAACCTGAGCTTTCAAAGCATACCAACCATAAGCCCAAATTCATAGCAGTTGAGAAGATAATTGCATTTGAACAACAGTCAAAATGTCTGTTCTACTGTATTACAACCTGCAGTGATAAAGATTTGTTTGATCTGCAGTCTTTAAATGGCCAAAGCCTCCATACAAAAAATCAGCATTAAGTCTTCCAGGTAATGGAAAATTATAATTAGAAGATGAAATTGCAGGGAAAAAATGGAAATATGATTTTAAAACACAGCACTTTTTAAAAAATTTAATAAAAATGGCACTTTTCTTTTGTAACATCTCAGGTTCAATTTAAATAAAACATAACTTAAGAAAAATTGTTATTCTTCTAAGACATTTTTATAACTATTACCTAAATGCTGCATGTGCACTTAATTTAATCTTTAGCTCTGGTATATTCTTGACGGAGCACTTATTTTAAGCAAAGTAATTAGATCACTGAGTTTATACATACATTGCATAATTTGTTTCCTTAGTGTCTTGTACTGAGTTCTATCCTATTACTTCACTTTAACTAAACTGATACACTAATTTTATCAGTAGTTAAAAATAGCTTAGACTAATAGGGTCAATAGAATACATATGCCTTGTGACATCTAGTCAGAGATCCCTTTGCACTGACTGTGCACATTTAAACCAAGACATTTTCAAACAACTTTTGTATTGTATACTCAGTAGAGAAGTACGTTGTTCATCTTAAGTATACTTTTTATTATTAAAAAGTGGAATATTTTTCAATGGCATTTGGAGAGTTGAAAATGTAAGTTAAATTTAAAATGTGTACTGTATGTTATAAAAACATAATTTTAAACAGTTTAGCTTATATATTTGATCTAAGTGAAAGTAAACCATATAATAGGCTGAGAAACTTAATTTTGGTACTGTGTGAAATTCTATAATTCTAGCTTTAACTGTATATGTTTGTATTATTAACCTTAAAGATCAATAAAGATAGATTGATTTGTTTGGGGAGCCCAGATACAATCTATGTGTGTCCTTTGAAAATGTGTCGTCCTGTAGCACCTTAGAGACTAAGACATATATATATATATGTAGTATCATGAGCTTTCATGGGCAAAATACAACCCTCTTCAGATGAGATGATCTGAAGAAATGGCTTTTGACTTGAAATTTGAAGATACTATATATGTAGTTTTGTTAGTCTCTAAGGGTATGTCTAGACTATATGCCTCTGGCAACAGAGGCATGTAGTCTAGACATACCCTAAGGTTCCACAAGACTACTCTGTATTTTTTAGTGCTTAATGAGTGAGAGGTACCTAATATTGCAAGAAGGGTTCATCAGTCCTTCTAGCATGAAGTCAGCATGAAATACAGTTGCAGGAGCAGGCTTTGAGTCAGGAGTGGTCAAACTCACTTTTCCTTCAAGCCATATATGATTATTTTCTGAAGTTTGAGAGCCAGGCATGTCTGCCAGGGTTCAGGGCTTCAGCCCTGCACTGCTCTTGCTCTGCAGCGGATTGGTGGAACTAGAGAATTCTGCCCCATGGAAGGCACCTGCTGGGGCTTCAGCCACAAGTTCCAGCGCCTCCCAAGGTGCTAGATTTCTGAGACCCCGCAAATCTTGTTGGGCAGAAGACTTGAGCTCCCCCAAGTCTGATAGGCAGAGAATGAGGGGAGCATGGAGGGCTCTATGACCTGCACTTTTACAGTTAAAGAGCTTCATGAAGCTCCTGCTTTAAGCAATTTGGCCACCCCTGCTTTAAGCATTTTTCTCTTGAATTGGTCATAATAAGACGCAACATTTCCCCACCCTCACGTAATAATATTAATACAAATTACAGCATAACTTCACATAGTAAGACAGGTATACATAAATTTCATGCACATTTTCAAAACCTGCATTCAGGTCTCTGTGGGCAAATCCCTGCTCTGTTTGGAGTTCCACTAAAGCTGAACATGGACATAGAGTCTGTATGCTTAGATTTGAATTAGATATAATATCTAAAGATTATATTCTGATATATAGTGTCTAGAATGTTTTCCCTTGATAAAACAGAAATACTCTCTTCTGTCACATTAAAAGAAAAACAAACAAACAATAAAACCCTACTAAATTAATTGGATATTTAAGTGACTTAGGACCTGATTGAAGGCCAAGGGAAATCAGTGGAAAAACTAACATGAAATTCAGTCCCTTAATTTCTGTTCCTCCGAATTTTGGTTAGGGTCAGTTAGCTAAATTGTAGCTTAATACTGTAAGCGTGGCTTGTTTTTTAGCACTAAGAATATAAGAAGTAGCAAAGGAAATGCCAAATCAAACAAACCTTGTTACCTATCAAACATAGTGAGTAGTCCTGCTATGACTAGACTGCCGAGAAAAGTTGGAAAAAGATACGCAAATTGCAAACTGCAATTTGCATATCTTTTTCTACTTTTTTTCCAAAAGAAGCTTTTCCGAAATTTGGCCCATCTATATGGGGCCAAATTTCAGAAAAAAAACTCCTCTTTCAGAACATCCCTTATTCCTCTCACTGAGAGGAATGCAGCGATGCCAAAATAACATGTCTGCTTTTTTGGAAATTGTTCCGAAAAAAGCGGACACATTCCTTGGACATGGCAGAACTTTTCCAGGTTACCTCCAGTATCCCGGAAAAGCTCTGCAGTCTAGACATAGTCCTAGTGATCATATCATTTCATACAAGGGCACATTAATACATTTTTATTTTACTGATAGTCATATTTTTTAAAGGACAGTCACTCAGTTACTTGGGATTTTTCACGTTGTAAAAATAACAAGTCACAACAAACAATACAACAAAACATAGTTAAAGCAGTGTAATTTTTTTTGTTTGTTTCAGGTTATTTTGTGTCCTTAACATTTTTACTTTTCTGTGATATGCTACATTGGCTTGAAATGTGAATATAAAATTTCAAAAAGGTGTGGTATTTAGTTCTCATTTAGTTATTTAACAGTGAGACTGAAAGAAATCTATTTTTCTGATAAAGCTATTTACCCACTGCTCCGTGTCCAGGTTGTCTCTTCTAAAGTTGACCCAGTACATGCTCACATTACATTCAGGAATCTGACCCACATTTGTAAAGTGAATTATCCCATGCAGATCCTTCAATCATGAAATGAGAATGACAATAAAACATCTAAGCTCTGTGTTTAGCAAAAGGGCTATAGTACATAATGTATATGACTGATTGCAGGCAAGATCCAGAGAGATTACCATAATTTTTGAGCAGACAAGTGACAATGTGTTCCAAAAATCAGTGTTTATGTAGAAAAAGTATGATGTGCAACACCAGGAGGGGACAAGCTTGTTTCTTTCTTCCTCCCCATGAACTAAAGCACAGATGATTAATCATTTCCAATAGAAACGAGAAGCCATAATATGATAAAAATTTGGGATAAAAAGACAGATCTTTTGCTCTTGTCCCCCTCCAGGATCCCTTCCTACTTGAAAATATGTTATCAAACATCTTACACATATGCTTAGTTGTACATTGAACCAAATTCACTAGAGGGCTATCTGTGTACAGATTTCACATAGGCTTTGGTGGTAGTCCCAATGCAGTTTTTTCTGCTTAATTGTTAATCCCAAAGTGGAATAATCATTTCCTCTTCCAGTTGAAATAATTTATGCTTTAGTTCTGGTACTATGTGGAAACTAAAAGAAGGAAACAAAAAACAAAGCAAAGCAAAACAAACAAAAAACAGGCAAATATTATAACTAAACAAGGATAAGTGCATGAATTAAACTAGCTTTCCTAAATACAGTGGTGCAGATACTGTAAATTGACATAGACTCTGACCAGTATGCATAAAGGTAGACAGAGGACTCCCCAAACTGTGGACTTTAGAGCTTATAAGCATTCAAAATACCTCATAGTTATGAAGGTGCTGCAGTTTTTATACTCACACAATCTGTCCCCAACCGTCTCACTATGGCTACGTCTACACTACATGCTTCTTGCGCAAGAAGCCTTTTGCACAAGAGTTTTTGCACAACTTCTTGAGCAAGAGCACATCCACACCTCAAAGCACATCACAAAAGCTTTCTTTCTTTCTTGCGCAAGAAAGCTCTGATTGCCATTCACAGAATAGCCATCAGAGTACCTATGTTTTTTCCCATAAGGGTTTCTTGTGCAAGAAACCCCTCTGGAGCATCCACACTCGCCTTCTTGCACAATAGCTGTAGCGCTAAAAGCAGTTATGCCTCAGAAAAGGAGGTTTACCTATGGTGGAAAAAGCCCTCTGTTCTGCCATTTAACTGCCCATTTAATTGTGCAAGAGCTCATTTGAGGTGTGGATGCTCCCCAGGTTTTTGCGCAAAAACAGCTGTTTTTGCACAAAAATCTTGTAGTGTAGACATAGCCTATCTGTTTAGTTTTCTTAAAGGTTAGACAGTTGGCTTGTGACTTCCTCAAGTGCCTTTGGTAGATTGCAGCTCATTTTCCCCATTATGTTTCCAGGGATTATTGCTAGACCGGGCCACGCGTGGCTCCATGATGATATTTAGTGGAGTCAGTAGACCTGCCTCCAACACATTCTCTGTCTCTCCCTCCTCAGCTCCAAATACCTCACTTCCAAAGCTTTTACTCATTAGTGAGCATAAGAGACTCATTTGACAAACCAAATCAAAATGTTTCTGTTCCTCCAGAAAACCAGAAAAAATAGTGTCACATTCGCCATGTAATCATCTAATCAATCCCATAGTCACTTATATTTGAACAGTACCACTAAAAGCTGCCTTTAAATCTTAGTGTAAAAATTTCTGTGACTTGTTTTGACTGCACATTTAACTGGCATGAAAAATTTCATACGAAACATTGTGTGTTTGCAAACTATAACAAAGGCACATTGTAAGTGTTTTTTATTATGGTTTAAATATTCAAAAATCTTAAAGATACAATTTTTTCCTATTTTGGAAAAGATTTTCATGATATATTCATGTGGCTTAGTGGTTGGGTTTATAATACTGACTAATTTAACAAATTTTACATCCATTCTTTCATCATACCAAAATAGAAATGTCTTCCTCAAACTAAAAAAAAGAATAGTCCTGGGGCATCTTAGGGTACGTCTACTCTGGTATCCCCAAATAGTTACCCTGCATCTATACAAATATTTTTGAAATAATGGGCATGCTATTTCTGCATCCTGATAAACCTTGTTGGCTCGAAATAGCAAGTTATTTTGAAATTTGGCACTGTGTAGACATGCCAAATTTCAAAATAGCCTATTTCAAAATAGATTCAAAATAAAATATGTAATTTGCATAGCACAATTTGTGTATCTTATTTCAAGTTTAGGGTGATGTGTAGATGCACTCAGGGTGTGTCTACACAGCAAAGTTATTTCAAAATAATGACTGTTATTCCAAAATAACTATGCAAGCATCTACACAGCAATTCTGTTATTTCAAAATAGTTTTGAAATAACGGATGGCTTATTCCAACTACTGTAAACCTCATTCTACAAAGAATAACACTTATTCCAAAATATCTATTTCGAAAAAAGGCATGTGTAGACACTCCGTTGCTGCTATTACGAAATAGCCCCTCACCAGGGCCATCCTAAGTTATTCCTCCTGGAGCTCTAAATCGAGATAGGACGTCTGCACTGGATTAATTTTGAGGCTTTCCTGCAGTATAGACGTGTTATTTCGAAATAAGCTATTTCAGAATAACTATTCAGGAATAGCTTATTCCAAAATAACAGTAGCCCCATAGAGACTAATAAAATATATGGTATCATGAGCTTTCATGGGTAAACCCCACTTCATCAGATTAGCTGGAGTGGAAGTCTGGAAGTGTCCCATTCTTAGCTTTAGATGTAAAAATGCAGTTCAAAAATGTATTCTTTTGATATTTGGTTGAAGTCCATATCTTATACACCTACAAACATCAGATTGAATAAAATAAAAATCAGTTGTGGGGCCACATGCAAGCCAGAAGCAAAAAAAACCAAACGAAACCAAAACCAAAACAAAAAACCCCTCACAGATGTGGCCCCCAACTGATAAGCATAAAAAAAGACACCTCACTCATGCAACTCAGGAGGTTCCTTTTCCCCATTTTGGGGTGGAAGGGTGCCAAGACTCATGGCTTTCCCTCAGGGATGGATTAACCTTTCTGAGGGCCCAGGGATAGTAGATTTCAGGCACCCCCAGGCTCCAAGGCAGGACCAAATATGAGGGCTTCAGTGTGTGGGAGCAGGCTGCCAAGAAGTAGGCTGAGCCTTGGGATATAGGGTCTGAGCAGGAGGTAGGGTGTATGAGCAGGCTGGTGGTGCAGGGTTTGGACAAGAGGGAAGGTGCAGTAAGGGGCTGGGGTGGAGGGGCGAGGTGGGAGGGAGGGTGCAGGGCGGATTGGGGGTGCAGGGTTTTGGCAAGAGGGTGGGCTGGAGGAGGCATAGGATGGGATGCTTACATGCCTCAGCTTCTGCTGGGAGGACACAAGTGACTCCTCCTCACCATGCATGAATGGTGCAATAGGCGCAATCGGGGGGGGGGGGAGGGGAGATGGGGGAACGATGCCTGCAAGCAGCACAGGAGACAAGAGCTTCTTTACATGGCTATTTCTGGCACAAAGCTGCTTCCTTCCCTTTCCTACCCCCCACCAGGCAGAGCTTGCAGGAAAGATGCTTAACATGGCTTGCCTGGATCTGGCATGTGAGGCTCAGGGCTTCCCTGCTCCCTGAAGCAGAGCTAGCCACTGCTTGCACTCCAGCCATGCAGGTGGGGGGGGGGGAGGGGGATCAGCCAGCTGGTTGGCTGGAGTGACAGTGCCAGATCTCCCCACTGTGGAAGAAGCAGAGAGCCGCGAGCCTCACAGCCTGGATCAAGGCAGTTCCCATGGGCCATAGATTCCTCACCCCTGTTTTAAACTGTACAAAATAGTTGGCTACTCAGTCTCCTTTTGAAAACCTGCCATGAAGAAGCTTCAACAACCTCCCTAGGCAGTCTGTTCCATTGTCTTGCTGTTTTTACAATTAGGGAAGTATTTCCTGAGACTTAATGTAAATCTGCTTTGCTGGCATTTGAATCCATTGCATCTTGTCCTACTACTGTGGTAAAAGAGAATAACCCTGCTCCATCTTTTTGTGGCAGCCTTTCAAGTATCTGAAGACCACTATCATATTCCCACTAATCTCCTCTTTTTCAAATATATCCAGTTTCTTCAGCTTTTGCTTATGTGGCTTGCCTTTAATCCCTTTAATCATCTTTGTTATTCACCTCTGGGACTTTTCCATTTTATCTACATGCCCTCTATTCCTTGGTGACCAAATCAGACACAGAGCTCCAGCTGATACCTAACCAGCATAGAGTGGAGTAATATTATTATCTCTCATTACCTGCATGCTATGCCTCTGTTGATGCAATCTAAAATTGCATTTGCTTTTTTTGTGTAATACCATCCATCGCTTGCTCATGTTGAGGCTTTGATCCACTACAACTCCCAGATCTTTCTCAGCAATGCTGCTGCCAATGTAGTCCCCTCCCTGATTCTGTATTTATGCTTTTGGTTTTTCTTCTCTGCATGTTGCACTTTACATTCAACTTTTTTTTTTCATTTCACGTCACTCTCTGTAGCCCACCTCTCCAGTGTGTCAAGATCCTTTAAGTTTTAGCTCTGTCCTCCAAAATGTTGGCAGTACTCCCTAGATTTATGTCATTTGCAAACTTCATAAGTATGCTTTCTTTACCTACATCTTTAATAAAGATGTTAAACAACATTGGACCCAGAACAGATTCCTGTAGAACCCCATTTAAGACCTTTCTTCAATCTGATATCATTCCATTAATAGTTATTCTTTGCTTGTGATTATTAACCAGTTCTGTAGACATTTAATTGTAGTTCTGTGAAGCCTACACTTCTCCAGCTTACTTATCAGACTATGGTGGCAAGTGGGGTTCTGTGTGTGACCTGCAAGATACTTTGTTTACTGTTACTCACCCAGGGCACGTCTAGACTGCCTGCAGCTTTCGAAAGAAGATATGCACATTCGGCATAAATTTGAATATCTTCTTCCGATCCCATTTTCGGAAGAGTTTTTTTGAAAAAAAAAAAAGCTGTCTAGACACGGTTCTTTCGAAAAAAAAAAAAAAAACCTTTTTCAAAAGAACCCTTCTTCCTAAAAACTGAGGTGTACAGGGTTCTTTCGAAAAAGGTTTTTTTTCCCCAAAGAACCGCGTCTAGACAGCTTTTTTTTTCGAAAAAAAACTCTTCCGAAAACAGGATCGGAAGAAGATATTCATATTCGTGCCGAATTTGCATATCTTCTTTCAAAAGCTGCAGGCAGTCTAGACGTGCCCTGGGTGAGCAACAGTAAACAAAGTATCTTGCAGGTCACACACAGAACCCCACTTGCCACCACTAGCCTAGAGACCAGGCACTGGAATCGGGTTAACAGGGAGAGGATAAAACTGACCTGGTGAAGGTGCATAATTCCAGCATATGACCCTGTGACTTCTAAATGGAGATAGGTGCCTCTCTGTGGCTGGGGCTTAGGTGACTAAATCCCTTTGAGGAATGGGGGTTAGGCTGCACCCCTCAAAGCATTTCTTACTGGATTTCTTAGGAGGGTTGCCTGCACAGCATGCTGGCTTCTATGAACCCCATTCTTTGGTGTCTAGGGTTGTGAAATCCACGTGGCAGTAAGGCATCTTGAAGTTAGATGCTGCAAAGCTGGGAATTATGGAATCTAATTCTCTCTTGTCAGCCCCTTCATGAACCTTTAGAGTATGATGGGAATATGTGACAGAGTAAAGGGTGCAAACAGGTGAGACTGGACTCTGATCACTCAGATATTAGTTCCACTTGACAAGGTTTACAGGAGTTCTTGAGAAGGCTGACAGGCTGGCTGGCTGGCTGGCTGGGATAAGGAGCCAATTGACCCAAAGCTGATAAAAAAGGAGAAAGGAAGTGCAGGGGAGAGAGCAGGGCTACTTGAGCTCAATTAAAAGGAGGCCTGAGGAAGGGAGCCCAATGGATCTGAGAGAGAGGGACAAAAAAACCTGTTGGTGCCTGAAACTAGATTGTTGCAGAAATAATAGAGGGAACGAAAAGAATACAGCAAAGGCACAACCACAGGACTCCATGCTGTTTCTGTGGAGAGAAGGCAGGGAAAGAATCATGCCCTGTGACAAAATATAAATCAATCTGAACAAAATAATTATAAAATGGCAGAAATACCAATGCAAAATATACTAACTTTTAAAAAGAAGCAATTATTCCAAAAGGCTGCAAAGTCACTAACGTAGTGCCTTTCTAACAAAAGAAGTCAAAGGAAATCCTAGGAATTACAGACGAGGGTGCTTCACCATTTAAGGGAAATTGATTGAAACTCTAATTAGAGACAGAATAGTAGACCACTTGGATAAATATAATCTGATAGGGTCAAAGCGGCATAGCTTCTGTAAGAGAAAATTGTGTCTCTTCAGCATGTCAGAGTTCTTCTTTAAAAGTTAATAAAAGTAGATAAGGATGACCACTGGACATAATGTACTTGGATTTTCATAAAGCTTTTGATAAGCTTTCTCATATTAGACTACAAAGAAAATGAATAACTGCAGAGTAAGGGGCAAATTATAGATATGGGTTACCTTGATAGAAATCCGTCAGAGTGAATGTCTGCTTCTCTAAGTGGAAAGGCCAGCACTGGGGCCAGCATTATTTAACTATAAGGATTCTGAGGAGGAAGTTGGTAATGCTTTGTCAAAACTTTCTGATGCTTTAAATTGTAACTATTAAAAGCTGTGCAGATGGTGAGAAATATGGCAGGGCTGACACATAAGAGTATTTGCAAAAACAATGATTATTCATCTTAGGGAGAAGAAGATTAAGGATGTGTTCAGTTCAGATGTGATGGCTATTAGATACCCTTTAGCTCTCTCAAATGCACCCTTTAAAGGTGTGTCTACACAGTAGTGCTTAACTTGAAATAAGCTACACAAATTGAGCTACATCAATTGCATAGCTTACTTCGAAATAGCTTATTTCAAAATTGGGAGCATCTACACAGCACTTATTTTGAAAAAGAGCACTCTTCCTCCAAGTTCCCTTACTCCTCATACAATGAGGGTTACAAAAGTAGGAGCAAGAAGTCCTCCAGCTTGACAGTATTTTGACATTATTTTGAAATAACTGCCAGCTATGTAGACGCGTACTAAGTTATTTTGAAATAATGATAGTTATTTTGAAATAATGTTTCTGTGTAGACATACCCTAAGTGACCAACGTAATTTCCCATACCTCATCCAGGGTGCATCTACGTAACAAGGCTTAACTTGAAATAAGCTACACAAATTAAGCTACATCAACTGCATAGCTTATTTTGTAATAACTTATTTTGAAATTGGGAATGTCTACACAGCACTTATTTTGAAATAGAGCACTCTTCCTCCGACTTCCCTTACTCCTTGTACAATGAGGGTTACAGGAGTCAGAGTAAGAAGTCCTCCAGCTTGACAGTATTTTGACAATTTTTTGAAATAATGTTGCTGTGTAGACATACCCCAGGGTACAGTCATGTGTGCTAGTCACTATCAGAATGGATATCTGGACTGCAAGGTCTCTTGTTTCCCACCCTTTCTAATAACAAAAGCCCTACTCAGTTTGGGCACCTGTAAAAGTTTCCCATCAGGATCCTGTGACAGCATGTTTGTAGTAAGCCAGAAACCACAGCTAGAAGCAAAACATTATTTATTCATTCTTCAGAGTTACAAAGCATGTAGCACAAAGGCTAAAACCACTAAAAGGCCTATTCACATAGGTATTCCTTATACCTTTGAACATTTTCAGAATTGATCTCTAAAGCCTGAATTTGTGGGTGCCAAACTCTGGATATCTAATTAAGACACCTGAATCCATATATAGATATCCAGCTTTTTGAAAGATAGCACCTAAAGTTCACTGTCTGAGCTTCCCCTGCTGCTAGGTACTACCAACATTTGAAAGACTGAGGCACAAAGGTTTATTTTTATATCTTGAAATAGAATTTAGATTTTAAAGATCTTGGGAGGAAAATTGAGAGGAGTGCTTGTGTTTGTTTTCTGTACATAGTACTGATGGAATTTTATCACCACAATCTGTGATTCTGGTGACACACCACACAGCTGGTCTCAATTGAGATCTAGTTATAAGGTGAAAATGTTATGTTCAAAATACTCTGAGGCCAATGACCTTGCTGTTCTGGAGACAGATCAGCAGAGGCTGCACAAAACTAGTGTTGCTGTGGCCATCATCCATCCATGTTATTATTGTGTAGATCCAAAACACAAAATGAAGACTGACTCTGCTTTGAGGATCTTGCAAGCTAAAGCACAGACACAGAAAAGATCATGAGCTAGAAAACCAATAGAAGAAACAATGGGAGAGGGAGAGGTGTTAGGTGGTTTATTTAAAAAGCTTTATCATTATTATTACTATTATTATTATTATCCCTTCTTATGAGTAACATTGAATAAATGAGATTTTAGAAACGATTGAAATAAGGATAGGATTTGGAATTTTGGAGGGGTACTCCATAAAAGGGGCAGCCTCAAAAAAGTTCAGAGACTGTGGTAGGAGAAACAGGTAAATGGACAAAAGATTGTTTTTAGGGGAATGGACTCTGATGCGAAATGAAGTCTCACAAGATGGGGTTGTAAAGGGAGTTTAGAAAAAGAAGATGAAGTTTAAAGTTCATGTAGATGTAACTTAGTTGCATTATACTACAACATTTGGCTTTACTTCTCCCAGAGAAAGGATGAGAAACACTGGAGAGGAGAGATGGATTTTAGTTGCATATTGTGTCTCTGCACACATGCATAGTGCAGGACAGGGGTATTTAACTGGAAGGGCCCAGAAACATTCAGAAACGAGATATAGCAATTAGCAAATGTGTACAGTAGTCATTTCAGGTATGTCTATACTACAAAGTTAACTTTAATAGTGGCTATACATGCAAACCTCTATTTTGAATTTAATTCGAAATAGCGGAGCACTTAATTCAAACTTGGTAAACCTCCTTCTACAAGGAGTAACGCCTAATTTGAATTAAGTAGTTTGAATTAAGTGCTGCGTAGCCACTTAATTCGAACTAGCCACTTAATTCGATCCCTTCCCAGGTTCCCCCTGGTGGCCACTCTGGGCCAAACCAAGAAAACTCCTCTCCTCTCCTTTCCCCCAGCCCCGGGGCCCTTAAAGGGGTAGACTCTCGCCAGACGGCACTTGCCACAGCCAGCCCTGCCAGCAGTCTCTGCCCTGACCCAGTGGCCACAGGATGAGCCAGACAGCCAGCGACAGCCAGCCATCCCCCACCCAGTCCCCCAGCACCCAGGGGCCAGCCAGGGGCCGTAGATGGCGCGCACCCTCCTGGTCTAGTGTGGAGGTCATGGACCTCATTGAGGTTTGGGGGTAGGTCCCCAACCTCCATGATCTCTGCACTAGGAGGAGGAACGTGGCCATCTATGGCCGCATAGCAGCCGCCATGGCCCGAAAGGGACACAGGTGCACACAAGAGCAGGTGCGCCTGAAAATTAAACAGCTACGGCAGGCGTATGCCAGGGCCACCAGGGATGGTGCTGCAGCAGGGGCTGCCACCTGCCCCTACTTCCCCACCCTCGACCGACTCTTGGGGGGTGGGGTGGTCCGCGCTAGCCTGGGAGGCAGCGAGCCAGGACTAGAGGGCCCTGACCCGGGCGCACCGGAGGGGCCACCGCAAGGAGTTCCAGCACCGGAGTCGGCAGGGTCGTCCAGGGAGGCCATACCGGGTAAGTACCAGCACTGTCCCCTGCCCGGGGGGGGAGGCAGGGACGGAGACCAGGGACCACGCGCATGGGCCATGCCTCCAACGGATCATGCAGACACCTGTGCACGAACAAGCACGTGCCATGCCACCCTTGGGCAGGTGGCTTCAGCTGCGTGACACCCAGGGGCCGTGGCCCAATAGGCACATGAGTGTGTGAAGAGACCTGACACGTTCCCAACCCCGGGGCGGGACCCAGCAGGACTCCCTCCCTTCACACGTCCCCTCTACACAGAGGCAGGGGATATCTCCCCCCCGCCCCGGCCACACTATACATGGCACAGGGGCATGGGTGCGGTCTTGGGGCAGCTCCTAGTCCCGGGGAGAGCCAGACATCCTGACCATGGCCTCTGTGCAAGCACAGCGGCTCTGACAGTGCAGGGCATGGTCACCCTCACATCGCGGGGGGGAGGGGGCTGGGCATCATCCACTGTGTCCCCAGGGAGAACTGACCACTTCTCTTCTTTCTCTACAGCTGCACCAGCTGCTCGTGCAGGGCGCACTACCCCTCCCGGGACATGCTCCCACACCTGTGGCTTGCTCCAGACCACCACCATGCGGCAGGAGTACTGGGACCAGCACCTGGGGGCCCAGCACCGCACCGTCCAGGCCTGGATGCTGGAGGACCTGCAGCTCCGCCGGGAGCAGCTTGCGGAGGACCAAGCGAAGAACTGTCACCTGCAGGCCCTGCTGCAGAGCATGGTGCCCTCTGCCAGTCCTGCGCCTGCTGCCCCCCCAACTACTGTCCCTCCTCCCACTCCTGCCCCCCTTCCCACCTCTTCCTCCTCAACCTCCACACCCTCCCCCTCAATGTCCACACCCTCCTCCTCAACCTCCGCACCCTCCTCCCCATCCCCCCGGGGATGCCGAGGCCCCCTCCCTTGCCGTGCTGGGCGGCGGTTGGCCCGGCGAGACCCCCAGCCCTGAGTGCTGAGCTTCCCCTCCCCCTTCGTCCCCTTGCTTCCCCCTTCCAGCTCCCTCCTCCCAGTTTTCCCCCTCCCCTCTCCTACCCTCTCTCCTGCCCTCTCCCGCCTCCTTTCCCCCGTCTCCCCACAGTTTCATTCCCCCTCCCCAGTTGTGTTCAATAAACCCAGTTAATATTTTTGAAAATACGTGTCTTTTATTTGACATCAGGAAGGGGGGGCTAGGGAAGGGTAAGTGGAAGGACGTGAGGGAGGAATGGGGCACGGGGCCCCGGTGGGGAGGACCGGTGTGGCTCTGAGGGCTCCTCTGGGTGGACACTCTCCTGCAGGGCCTCCTGGATCCTGATAGCCCCCCGATGGACCTCCCGGATGGCAGCCTGCAGCAAGTACAGCCAGGCTGATGGCAACGACCCCACGAGATGCATCGGCGTGCCCAGGGACAGGTCTGGTTCCATGTTGCAGAGTGCCATGGTGTCCCGAGTGAGGGCAAGCAGAGCACTCCGAGACACGAGTGCTTTGCTGTCCCTCAGCGAGGTGGACCAGCAAGCAGAGAAACCTGAGAACTGTCTGTCCGAGATGGGGGGTTGGGTCCCTTTAAGCACAGACCTCGGCTAGCCTCAGGCAGCAGCCCCACACACTAAGTCCGACCCTGATGCCCTTTTGGCACTGGTTCCGGCCAGCCTTACCTTCGATTCAGAGTCCACTCAATGTGGATGTGCTATTTCGAATTAGAAAAACGCTATTTCAAATTAGTTTTTGTGTCTAGATGCATTATTTCGAATTAGCTTAATTCGAATTAACTAATTCGAATTAAGTTAATTTGAAATAGTGCTGTTGTGTAGACATACCCTTCTATAGCTATACAGGAAGTGTCCATTGTGGACAATACCTGGACAAGTCATCCCTAGTCACCCTCTGATAGCTGAGCCAATCAGAGCACACTAGGAAGACTGAAAATACAGGAGTTAAAGATAGTCCTGTCAACTCAGGAGCTGAATTATGAAGGACCAGGAGACATGTTTGTTGTGAGGGCTGGGTGTCAATCCATTTACCATTCGGAATACAGATCAGTGCAATTCCAGCTTTACTTACTAGGGAAGGCCTCCATTAGGATCATTGGACCCAAAGAGGGTATGGGGGAGAGGGAACTGGATGGAGAGGGGGAAGAGCAATTGTTACTCCTAGGGACTATGGAGCCTGTGCAACATACATTTAGCTATCAGCTAACTTTAGCTATTATCACACCTCCCTCATAATCATCCAGGAACCTACTGCTGCAATCAGCCCCGGTGCCAACTCTGTCCACACATCTACACAAGTGATTTCATCACTGGACCCAACCACATCAGCCACTACTAATGTGATCTATGCCATCAAATCCCAGCAATGCTCCTATGCCATGTGTATTGGCCAAACTGGACAGCCTCTTCAGGAAAGAATTAATGGGCACAAATCAAATATCCAAAAAGGGAACACACAGAATCCTGTTGAAGAACACTTTAACTTGCCCAGGTGCTCATTAATGGATCTCAAAGTCACCGTGTTTTTTCAGACCAGTTCCACAAGCCAAATATGCAGGGAAGCATTGGAACTTAAGTTCATTTACAAGTCTGGGAGCCATCAAAAAGGTATGAATGAAGACATTACCTGGACAGCACACTATCTTCCACATCCTAATGACTTAACCAACTAACAATGAGTACTTAAGAACAATTTACACCTTCTCTATCAGCTTCTTGTAACTTGAACACTCTAATTCACTATTTTTTTTCCTTTCTTACCCCCCATCCCCTATTTATTCTTGGATCTGGACTTTTTATACTCCATTCCTCTGAAGAAGTGGGTTGCACCCACGAAAGCTCATGATACCGTCGACATGTTTTATTAGTCTTTAAGGTGCTGCTAGACTATTTTTTGTTTAAAAGATATTCATCATATTCCTAATACCGTTTTAAATATTTCCTACTATTCATACAGTTTGTTTTTTATGTGACTCATATGTTTGTTTTACTAAAAAAAAAGTGTGGAATTCTCTCTATGAAATTGGGGATTATTAACATCATTTTATCAAGATTTTACATACAGACCTGAGGTATAACTCTGAAGAATGCTTTCTGAAATGTCCTGAAAAAATGGAACACTCTGATTTGGCAAAGAGTTAAAATTAGGTGTAAGAAGAATGATTGTGTATGTAACAATTACACATAAAATTGACTTGGCATCTCCCTATCTCATCATATAGAGGTCCAGAGGAAGCAATAAAAAAATTAATGTAAGAGTGAGACAGAATTGGAATGGGCAAGAAAGATGATTAGAGAAGTGCTGGTTGAAAATTATTAAATTTATTTAAACCATGCCATGCTTAAATCATTAGCAAAACATCCAGGAAGAGATGTCAGATAAATACAGAAACATGAGAATGAAAAATTTGAGTGGAGAGGCTTATTTGGTGCTGCACCAGTGTAATATATAAGTAAGAGGGAATAATGTGGGATGTAGAGGTCTCTGAGGTTAATGGCAGGTGAAAGAGTGATAGGGATAGATTTGAGATTAAGAGCCAAATAATGACCTGAGTTTTACAGAAGGGAAGGGGATTAATGAGGAATAACATACCTTTTTCTATGTTGTCCCAGCTACCCACATCACAGGTAGCAACACTGGGAAGGAAGCAGGCAGCCCAGAGCTGATATATCCTTGTTTTTAGAGAGTGGCATGATAGAGTGAGGAGTATGCAGTCCTGCTTCCACACACCCTTAATACATCCAACCCCTTGACTGTGCTGCACACCAGGGTGTGAGTACTGGACTAGATCTAAACCTAGTGCATTTTAGTCCCTGCACTGAGCAGTGGGGTAGACCAAGGGGAAGATTCACTATACTCTTTGCATTTCTATCTCCAGTCTACTCCAGGGTAGCACAACAATCTTATTCTGTGTAAACCCATTAGAGTATGTCTACACTAGCTCGTTAATTCGAGCTAGGTAGGAAAATCAGGCAACCGGAGTTGCAAATGAAGCCCGGGATTTAAATATCGCGGGCTTTATTTGCATGTTCCCGGTCGCCGCCATTTTTAAACGCCTCGTAGTTCGAACTCCCTGCCCGCGGCTACATGCGGCACAGACTAGGGCGTTCGAATTAAAGCTCCTAATTCGAACTACCGTTACTCCTCATTGCAGCAGGAGTAATGGTAGTTCGAATTAGGAGCTTTAATTCGAACTCCCTAGTCCGTGCCGTGTGTAGCTGTGGGCAGGGAGTTTGAACTACGGGGCATTTAAAAATGGCGGCGCCCGGGAACATGCAAATGAAGCCCAAGATATTTAAATCTCGGGCTTCATTTGCAACTCCGCTTACCCTCATTACCCTACCTAGCTCGAACTAACGAGCTAGTGTAGCCATACCCTTAGGTCTGGATTTAGCCCTACATATAATAACTATAAAAAGGACAGGGCAGAGCTAGTGATATGATCTTCCGGGTGAACTGTGAGATTTGTGATGTCAAAGTGATATAGCAAAGTGCTGTGAGACCTAAAGTGATGTCCATATGGCAGCTCCTTAACACCACATAGCTGCCCTGTCCATGCATCTTCTCTGAGAAGCTAACTATACCAATTTCAGTTTGCAGCAGAAGTCACACAAGAGCTGTTTCATGTACAATGTTCTATATAATAACATGAAAGTATTCCATGTTGATAACGCTAAGTTTTTATTAGAAGAACTGCTTGCAGAAATGCTGCATCTGCAACTAGCATTCCAGCCACTCTCAATTTGGCCTTCATGCCTGGCCAGTATATATGCTCCCTGGGCTCATTTCATGAATGTCTCTATCCCCAGGTGTTAAGCATTTATCTGTTTCATGGTGTCAGTTCCTAAAACTGCTGGGATTACTGTCTGATATAAACAAAATCACATCTTGTGCAGTCATTTCATCCCTCACCTGCTGCTGGGGGAGTATGGAGAGGAGCCTATAATAACTTGTTCTTTATAATCTGGCAGACCTGGAGTACAAATTGTTTTACTGAATGTACCAACCCAATCCTGCCTGGTACTTCATTGGATTGCCTGGAGCTCCCACCAGAGATGTGAAGGTATTATTGTGTATGGATAGACTCTGTTGCCTGTTCCACAGAATCACCTGGGAGAGATGCCTGCTCAGTGTATCTGCCATATGTTGCAACTTACCTTATCTTCATGTTAGAGTTTTGGAATTTTAGTAACATTGATTATAGTTATTTGGGCTCACTCAGCAATGGTTTCTTCATATTGCTTTCTAATGGCTTCTGATGAACTGGCATATCTACCTTGTGCCCAAAGGTGAACTGATGGAAAAAGTGAATTCCAAAGAGCAAAGCCAGTAACTCCTCTTATGTTTAAGTCTTCTGCATCTGCCTGAACTCTACTAGCAAATGCTGCTGACTTTGCATCAGTGCCACTTGCAGGCTTCCTTCAGAGACCTCACATTGTAGCACTAGAATGTCTGCAATGCTCTAGCACTTTAGGACTGCTGCCTTTTCTTTCTCTTTCAAATGCCTATTTTTAGGTCTCTGCCCATTCCCACAATGCATTATGGAATGCTCTGTTCAGTGGTTTTAAGATATCCTCAGTTTACCCGAGGGTTTTCTCACCAGTATACTGCTGCTGCTGACCCATTGGGTATGTCTAGACTGCATCCCTCTGTCGGCAGAGGGATGCAGATTAGGCAGGTCGACATTGCAAATGAGGCAGAGATTTAAATATCCTGCACCTAATTTGCATAAAAATGGCTGCCACGTTTTGCCAACTCAGCACTTTGTTGGCAAAAAGCAGCAGTCAAGAGGGGAATCTGTCAAGAAAGAAAGCCTTTTTTGACAGATCCTGTAAACCTTCTTGCAGGAGGCATAGGGGGTCTGTCGAAAAAGGCTTTCTTTCTCGACAGATCCCCCTCTAGACTGCCGCTTTTTGCTGACAAAGTGCTGAGTCGGCAAAATACGGCAGCCATTTTTATGCAAATTAGGTGCCAGATATTTAAATCCCTGCCTCATTTGCAATGTCGACCTGCCTAATCTGCATCCCTCTGCTGACAGAGGGATGCAGTCTAGACATACCCATTCTGTGCCCTATGGATGTAATGATGTCTCTTTGCAGGATGGCCAGTTCCTTCTTTAGTGGCCCTACAAGAGCTGTTGTAGCTCTGTGTTTTGGTAGTTTCATGCTGTTGGGGTTCTATTTCCAACTTCAGTTTTCTCTCTAGGTGTCTCTCCTTGACCCATATTCTTTTTTTCCATTAGAATGCTGGGCAGGGACAACGGTGACTGTTCTCCATCTTTCATGCTGAGGATATTCTAATCCTTGACTTCCATTGCCCTGCTCCCGAGCAGTGAGTAGTGCTGCTTTCCATCAGCTACTATAACATCAGACTAGAAACATCTCTCATTTAATGGATTTCTTATCAAGAGCCTTTATTTCTCTACTGGCCTCAGGCTGGTTATATTGCACAGCTTCAGCACCTGGACACATTTCTACAGTATAATATGGTGACTTAACACTCTTGCAGGGATTATATTGCAGCTAGATCCACAATCCACCTGGAATCAAATTGCTTTTTGATCTAATATCATAGTTGAAATGGTGACATTTTGGATGGCAGCCTTCTGCTCCGAATATACCTTTTTGGATCTGCTAAAGTCGCTCTTCAAATGTTTTTCTCCTCATTTAGAAGTCTCTGTGTCCTCAATAATTGCATATATTGCTGATTTTTTAATTTCTCTTGAACTAGTACTCTTATTAAAAAGGCAGTTTAGTTTTACAATCACAGAGTCCTCTCGAGTTACTACTCATAATAAAATATATAAAAGAGGGTGGTTGTGGTCAGGTAGATGAAGCTTTGGGACATACAGTGCTTCTGTTTCCCACATCTGTTTCCACTGTTGCCCAATGACAGGACATCTCTGCCCTTTGTGTTACTTTCTGCAGTGTATGCATTGGACTATGATGCCTGCATTCTTAACCAGTCTTTTGTCCTGATTACTGGATTCTTTTGGCTTGAGCCTGTGTACTTACTCTGCCTTAATGATTGTCATTGTTTTGATTCTTTTCCTGGACAGGTCATCTGTCCTTGATATTTGGAGGTGTTTCTCTAAGGTTAGATGTGCTTCTTTCAAAAACCTTTCCTATAAACAGGAATCCTGTCTTTAATACAGGAATCTTTAATGTCTCCAGAATTGCATATAGTTGCCAGAGTTCTCAGCTCTGGAAAGTAAATACTTATTCTCCCTTCTGCTTCTTAGTTTCAAGGGGGAAAATCAATATCGTTTTAGTGTCATTCTGTCTGAGGTCACAGTACTCAGCAGACACCTAAATCAGCTGTTCCAATATTTTAGACATTATGCATGGCAACCATGTCTGTCATGTCTGTCTCATAGCTAACCCTTTTCCCCCCAGTGAAATAATGAAAATCTTTACCATCATTTTCTCATCTTTACACAACTGGCCGTGCGGGAAATACAGACTCAATTCTTGATTCCATCTGTATAGAAAAATCAGTCCTCTTATCTGCATAGAAATCCAGCATTCCTTATGGCCTGATTTCCTTCATGGCACTTGTTTGTTATGTTTCTTCGTGCTGCTTTGTTTGCCTGTTAATCACACACACTCTTCTTTGCTATGGGTTTTACTAACAATCAACCTATTTCATGTATTTCATTCTGAGTAGTAACTTGAGAGGACTCTATGCTTGTAAAACTAAACTGCCTTTCTAATAACATTACTAGTTCAAGAGATCCTGCAACTGCAAGGAACATTTTATATAGACAAAGTTCCTGTTATCTCCAAATTCTATCTTTCTGGTCCTTCCTCCAAGTTTCATGCAGATTGCTATACAAACAGATATTTGATTCTTTGTTGAAAAGGGAATAGATGGAGGGGGAAAGCATCTCTAGGATATCTTGAAGAGTCTAAAAAGCTGAAACCATAAATAATTTTTTCTTGCTTGAGAGTACCTGAAAGTACAATAATAAAAAAGAGCACTAAAAAGTCCCCAAAGAATCTAAACAGGCAACTGAAAGAACTCTACAGAATTTACCTAAATTGCTGTGAGAGCCTGATGATGAGTAATATAGAAATGCATTTAGATAAGGTATAGTAATTGTTTGGTTAATGAAAGTTTGTTTTAATCTGTTTTCCCTGTATAATTAAAGTTTTGTTCCTTGCTTATAACATGTATATAGACCACTCTTGTTTTCATAACCTCTCTGGATTTTTGTATACACATAGTTTTTAGTATGTTGCTACACATAAGAACAAACTTTTTTTATATCTCTTCTGCACCTTGTCCAAATAATTTTATCACATGAACATTGAGATCAGTGCTAGGTAACTGATCATTAAAGTCAATGGTATTATGCCAGAAAGGAATTTGGCATCTTGTGTTTACTGGTCATATCTACGAAGAAGATTAATTGAGAGGAGAAAACTCTCTAATGTTACTATCCTCGATTTTAGCTACCAGTAATGCAGAGAGACATGGGTGATAACACTGAACACTATGTACCAGTCAAGAGGGATTATTTGGTTGTGATGTAATTCATTAAATTTTCCATCTAAAAGAATACATTTAACTCCCTTGTTTGTGGTTGGCTTTTGGGGCAGCAAGAGCCAGCGATGACAAATCTTGGATATGTGATAAGAAGCACTGCATGGATTTGACTTGGTTACAATGCCGATTTGTGGTTTTCTCATATACTTGAAGGCTCCATAGATTTTCCAGGCCTCTTCATAACTGATATAACATTTACTGAAAAGGTATGTGTGGATTGAATTAAAGAGTAATATATGTCTCACTAATAATTACTGTATTATGTTGAACTTTGTGAAAATGAAAACTGTCTCTTAAGGAAAAGTTAATATTATTCTGCGGCCTAGTAACAGTTGCTTCACAGACTCTGCAAATCTGGAAATTTTAGGTTGCTGAGTGAGTTTATCTGGACACCAGTGATGTCATTAGCTAATTTTGTGCCTGAGGCAAGAATATAAAATTGCACCCCCCATGTGTGTATATTCAAAGTAGTTATTTTGTAGAAAAGGGGAAAATACATTATTATTATTATTATTATTAATAATAATAATAATACAATGTTTATTTATTATAGTTATGAGATCTGCATATACAATCAATTAATACATATATACATATAATTATAAAATATCACCATGTCAGGTACTATTAGGTATTTGTTTATAATTGTACTTTGCACACTTTTAATGAGGTAAACTCATCAATAACTGCATTGAAATTAATATTATTCGCTACCTTGTGTTCTATTGATAAGATGGACATATCTGATAATCTCTCCTGACCCGTGGATGCTCGAAGGTAGTTCTTAAATAATTTTAGTTTACTAAAACTTCTTTCACAAGAAGCCACAGTCACTGCCTTGTCCCCTTGGTTTGTGTAGCACATTCAAAGCACTTGGCACAGGCAGCTCAGCAGCATGGGCTCCAGTTTTTGGAGGGGAAACCATGACTCCAACAGGCTAAGGGCCTGGACCCCGACCCACAGAACCCAGGGATCATAGCTCCTAGACCCCCATCTCTAATCACATGCCTCTAAGACCTAGAGCCACTCCCCTGGCAGAGGTGAGACAAGACCTAGGAGTTCTGGCTCCCAGACTGACACCCCCTCCTCATCTCCTGCACCTCTGCCCCTATGCAGGGCAATAGGAGCCCCTTTTTCCCTGGCCCCGTGCCCCGCTCCTGGGAACTGTGCTAGGGCACCTTAAGGTGGCTCTTGGTGCTGCTGAGCCGGTGCCCAGCCTCCTGCACTGCTCGGAAGCAGCTGACGTGCTGGGCAGCCACCAGGGCTGGTAACTATTGGATCGCAGAGTGGCAACGTTCAGCCTGACATGTAAACTGAGGGTCAGCTGATGCTAATTGGCACAGGAGGGAAGCGGCGATGTCTTAAAATAAGTAGCTGTCTTAAAATAATTAGTTTTCTATATTATTTTTCTGCCCCCTCAGCTATCCGCCTGGGGTAAGTGCCTCACTCGCCTTGCCCTTGTTATGACCCTGCTGGACACACACACAGGCCTATCAGTGTTAAAGTCTGAAATGAAATGCTCATGATGATCAAGAGGATCATCTCAATTATGGATACTCCCTGGAGGAGATATTCTCAAATATTTGTATGGAAATCAAATTGTCACCTTGTGAAAGAGACATTCTCACTCCGATATATTCCACATAAAATTTACATAAGAACATAAGAACATAAGAACGGCCGTACCGGGTCAGACCAAAGGTCCATCTAGCCCAGTATCCTGTCTGCCGACAGTGGCCAGCACCAGGTGCCCCAGAGGGGGTGGACCGAAGACAATGATCAAGCGCTTTGTCTCCTGCCATCCCTCTCCAGCCTCTGTCAAACAGAGGCCAAGGACACCATTTTATCCCCTGGCTAATAGCCTTTTATGGACCTAACCTCCATGAAATTATCTAGCTTCTCTTTAAACTCTGTTATAGTCCTAGCCTTCACAGCCTCCTCTGGCAAGGAGTTCCACATGCTGACTACACGCTGTGTGAAGAAGAACTTTCTTTTATTAGTTTTAAACCTGCTACCCATTAATTTCATTTGGTGTCCTCTAGTTCTTCTATTTAGGGAACTAATAAATAACTTTTCTTTATCGGCCCTCTCCATACCACTCATGATTTTATACACCTCTATCATATCCCCCCTCAGTCTCCTCTTTTCTAAACTGAAAAGTCCCAGTCGCTTTAACCTCTCCTCATATGGGACCCATTCCAAACCCCTAATCAATTTAGTTGCCCTTTTCTGAACCCTTTCCAAGGCCAAAATATCTTTTTTGAGGTGAGGAGACCACATCTGTACACAGTATTCAAGATGTGGGCGTACCATAGTTTTATACAGGGGCAGTAAGATATTCCGGGTCTTATTTTCTATCCCTTTCTTAATAATACCTAGCATCCTATTTGCCTTTTTGACCGCCGCTGCACACTGTGTGGAAGTTTTCAGAGAACTGTCCACGATAACTCCAAGATCTCTTTCCTGATTTGTCGTAGCCAAATTAGCCCCCATCATACTGTACGTATAGTTGGGGTTATTTTTCCCAATGTGCATTACTTTACACTTATCCACATTAAATTTCATTTGCCATTTTGTTGCCCAATCACTCAGTTTGGTGAGATCTTCTTGGAGTCCCTTACAGTCTGCTTCTGTCTTGACTATCCTAAACAGTTTGGTATCATCCGCAAACTTTACCACCTCACTGCTTACCCCTTTCTCCAGATCATTTATGAATAAGTTGAACAGGATTGGTCCTAGGACTGACCCTTGGGGGACACCACTAGTTACCCCTCTCCACTCTGAAAATTTACCATTTATTCCTACCCTTTGTTTCCTGTCTTTTAACCAGTTCTCAATCCAAGAAAGGACCTTCCCTCTTATCCCATGGCCATGTAATTTACACAAGAGCCTTTGGTGAGGGACCTTGTCAAAGGCTTTCTGGAAATCTAAGTATACTATATCTACTGGATCCCCCTTGTCCGCATGTTTGTTAACCCCTTCAAAGAACTCTAATAGATTAGTAAGACAGGATTTCCCTTTACAAAACCCATGTTGACTTTTGTCCAACAAATTATGTTCTTCTACATGCTTCACAATTTTATTCTTTACTATTGTTTCGACTAATTTGCCCGGTACTGAAGTTAGACTTACCGGTCTGTAATTGCCCGGATCGCCTCTAGAGCCCTTTTTAAATATTGGTGTCACGTTGGCTACCTTCCAGTCATTAGGTACGGAAGCCGATTTAAGGGATAGGTTACAAACCACTGATAATAGTTCAGCAATTTCCCATTTGAGTTCTTTTAGAACCCTTGGATGAATGCCATCCGGTCCCGGAGATTTGTTAACATTAAGTTTTTCTATTTGTTCCAAAACCTCCTCTAATGACACTTCAATCCGGGACAGTTCCTCAGATTCATTACCCACAAAGGACGGTGCAGATTTGGGAATCTCCCCAACGTCCTCAGCCGTGAAGACTGAAGCAAAGAAATCATTTAGTTTCTCCGCAATGGCTTTATCGTCCTTGATTGCGCCTTTTATAGTTCGATCGTCTAGGGGACCCACAGGTTTTTTAGCAGGCTTCCTGCTTCTAATGTACTTAAAAAACATTTTGTTATTTCTTTTTGAGTTTTTGGCTTGCTGTTCCTCAAAATCTTTTTTTGCTTTTCTTATTACATTTTTACACTTGATTTGACAGTGTTTATGTTCCTTTCTATTTATCTCACTAGGATTGGACTTCCACTTCTTAAAAGATGCCTTTTTGTCCCTCACTGCTTCTTTTACATGGTGGTTAAGCCACGGTGACTCTTTTTTAGGTCTCTTGCTATGTTTTTTAATTTGGGGTATACATTTAAGTTGGGCCTCTATTATGGTGTCTTTAAGAAGTTTCCATGCAGCTTGCAGGGATTTGGCTCTAGTCACTGTGCCTTTTAATTTCTGTTTAACTAACCTCCTCATTTTTGTGTAATTCCCCTTTTTGAAATTAAATGCCAGGGTGCTGGTCTGCTGAGGTGTTCTTCCCACCACAGGAATGTTGAATGTTATTATATTATGGTCACTATTCCCAAGCGGTCCTGTAACGGTTATTTCCTGGACCTGTTCCTGCGCTCCACTCAGGACTAAATCGAGAATTGCCTCTCCCCTTGTGGGTTCCTGCACTAGCTGCTCCAAGAAGCAGTCATTTAAGCCATTGAGAAATTTTATCTCCGCTTCTCTTCCTGAGGTGACATGTATCCAGTCAATATGGGGGTAATTAAAATCCCCCATTATTATAGAGTTCTTTGTTTTGGTAGCCTCTCTAATCTTCCTCAGCATTTCAATGTCAGTATCCCTGTCCTGGTCAGGTGGTCGGTAATATATCCCTACTGCTAATTTCTTATTTTTGGAGCATGGAATTACTATCCATAGCGATTCTATTGAACATGTTGATTCATTTAATATTTTTATTTCATTTGATTCTACATTATCTTTCACATACAGTGCCACTCCGCCACCCACCCGGCCTGCTCTATCCTTTCGATATATTTTATATCCCGGTATGATTGTGTCCCACAGATTTTCCTCATTCCACCAGGTTTCAGTGATGCCTATTATGTCAACCTCCTCATTTAATACTAGGTACTCTAGTTCACCCATCTTATTAGTCAGACTCCTAGCATTTGTGTAGAAGCACTTTAAAAATTTAAAAAATTTAAATACCAATGATCCTCAGATCAATGTGCAAACGCAACAGATAAAAATGACTGTACTCCCTTTCACTTATTGACTCAAAGAGCTAAATGGAGACAGAAATGTGGCAAGGTCTACACTGCCATGTTATTTCAAAAGAAGTTATTTCAAAATAATAACTCCCAAAATAACTATTTTGAAATAAGCTTATTTCTCTTCACAAGCAGGAGTTATTATATCAAAATAACAAGCCTGTTATTTTGAAATAACAGGCTTGGTAGCGTGGACATTTGCCTTGTTATTTTGAAATAACTCCCCAGTATAGACATGCCCTCTGTAAGCAGCTGCTAACGACAGCGTGTAAGAACGTGGCAGAATACATACGCAGAGGCAGAAACATGGATGTCTACAGAATTTCTACTGAAAAAAAATGTAAGTGCTGAGTGAGTTTAGGCACCTAGAAGAGATGCGTACATTTCCCCTGGAACCTAAAACTGGGATTTAAGCATCTAACTTCTTTTGTGCATCTGTACCTTCATGTCTCAATTCTCCACCTGTAAAGTGGGGCTGCAAATACACCGTTTCTGTCATGTTTATTTAATTCTCTTATTACTTATCTATAGGGCATCTATTACAATGAGGAGCTACTTTGATATATATAATAAATAATGATAACATTAATAGCATAATTGATGTTAGATAAATAATATTGGTCAGTCCCTGCCAGTGAAGATTCATATTGTAAAACTTTTTGCAATGGGCTAGACTGAAATTGTAAAATAAGGGGTGGACAGGTGCTGCTCAGTATTCCAGCAATGTATTTAGTCTCCTCTCATCTGTTCATTTTCTTTCACCTAACTGTTTTTATATCCTCTGCTGTTTATACAGACAATTTACTACTGAATCTTATTTTGCATCTTGAAACTGAATTAATAAATTTGGTTACCTGCTTTTTAAAGTGTTATTTCACTTAGAATCTATGTGAAGAAATAATGCATATTTCACAAAATAAAATATTTGAAAATTTAGTGCCATTTTCATATTTATGAATTGTACGAAGTGTATATTTTATTCAAAACATAATGCTTACTTGCTACTAATATAAAATCATACATATGGCCAGATATTCACAAGGTGCAAATTGCATAGCTCTATTGACCAACCGAGGAACTGTCCCATCTACATTTCTTTGTTTTATAATAAATTGCTATTGATGCCTGCTTTCAGTTTTTTATTGGCAGTGGCTTTAACATAAAATTTCAAATTTTATAACTGAAATCTCTACTTAAAATATATATGCAGTTCACAGGTAAGCACAATTATTATGAAGAAGTTTAGTTTAGGAGAACCACGAGACTTTTTAACACTAAAACACAAGAAGCATCTTTCTCATCACAAAGACTAAAATGATACAACATAATGCTTGGATGTATAATTTGAATAACTAAGATTAATATTTCTGAACTTGAAGATTATTTCTACTTTCTTCTACGCTGTTCCATAGAACTGAATTAATCTATATTCACCTAGTGTGTGCTAGCAACAGATCTTTTAAAACCAGTTATAATTTTACTAATAGCAATGTACTACTAGTGATTAATGAAGATAGGAACTCTTACATAGAACTCTGTTTAAGAAAATGTTGGAACAATTCTCATTATACCCTACCTCAACATTTGTTGAAACTTTAGAATTATCCCATCTTTTATAATGGCATATTGAAAAATGAAAACATGCACCTATGGTTTGGTTCAGGGTTTGCTATTATGAGAATATGGCATCAGCTGGGCTTATAAACTCATTTTTTGAGGAATAAGGGATCTTGCGCAAAAGGGTTTTTTTCTGACAAATGGCCCTGTCTACATGGGGCTTTTTAGTGGCAAAAGCTCTTCTGCAAAAGGATCGGCAGAAAATATGCAAAGGAGAGTGCAATTTGCATATCTTCTGCCGCAAAAAAATGGCAGTGTAGACGTAGCCTAATAAAATAAACAAAACCATCACATTAACTCAGCTAGACATAACTTTAGTGCTGTTATTGTGTTGCTGTAATTCTCATTCCTCCAACCCCATTTCCTCAATACTGTGTTTCACTATTTCATAGTCATATTGTGGTATGTCAGAAACTTCAATATGTAATTTCCTTGTGGGAGGAATAATATTTTTATTGTGTTCTCAGAAGTATCCACCATAAAATCATAGAATAGTTCATGCACTAGAAGAGCAATGATCTGTGTCCATTAGGACAGGTAGGAAGGAAGGGACACTTGCAGTGTGTTTAGACAGCAGCACTATTTCGGGATACTTCCAGTATCCCAAAATAGCTATTCTGCATCTTTTAAATTAGTGTTTCTGAAAGTGTACTGCGGAAACACTTTCAGAAACACTTTAACTGGCCATCCCGGTTTGTTTATGTACCGGCGCCGCAGTAATTGGTTCCATTTTGTCCTTTGCAGCCAAAGGGAGCTTCCCGCAGCTCCCCTTGGCTCCAAAGGATGAAATGGAGCCAATGGGAGCCATGAGGCTCTGTGGCCACAGCGCCGGTACATAAACAAACCAGGGTGGCCAATTAAAATATTTCTCAAAGTGTTTCTGCGGTACACTTTCAGAAACACTGGTTTAAACAAGCCCATTATTTCAAAATAGCTTTCGAAATAACGGACTCACTCTTCCAATGTCCCTGTAAGCCTCGTTCCATGAGGATTAAAGGAAGTTTTGGAATAATGCTCTATTTAGAAATTTGGTGCTATGTAAACAGCATCATATTTTGAACTAAGCTATTTTGAAATACACTCGAAATAAGCTACATAATTTGTGTAGCTCTAATTGCATCTCTTATTTCAAGCTATGGGTGCAGTGCAGACAGACGCTTGGAGATGAGAACATCACTTTTCTTATTTGTAGTATCCAGGAGATATGTCAAAAGGAGAGGACAGAACCATTAGAGTGCCATAGTCTGGAATTTGTGTCATTGAACTAAAATGTAATATTGTACTGAGTGGCTGTGTGCATTTGGATGCAATATCAGGGCATCAGGCATGTGCATATGCTGCATCTGACTGCAGCTCCTTGCCGTGATTAAGTAGCTCTCCAGCACTGGATAGTGCTGTTTTTGATGTGTATCACCTAAGATTTAAAACAAAACAGAACAAAAACAAAATCTAAACAAACAAACCAGCAGTTTTTATTCATTCTGTCCCCTCAAGAAACTATAGCAAAAGACTTACTGAATATCATACTTTTTATTCTAAAAGCTTAACAAGAGAGTGTTACAGTTTTTTAATATATTATAAAAAAAAACAGCAAGCAAATGGTCTGGTAGCACTTTATAGACTAACAAAACATGTAGATGGTAGCATGAGCTTTCGTGGGCACGGCCCACTTCTTCAGATGACCGGAGTTATGATTAGAGGATAAGGAAACTCGAAATAAATAGGAGAAGGGAAGGGGAGGGGGAGAAAGATGTTCTGTCGCCCACCCCCCTACCTCTCTGCATAAAGTATCAGGAGAAAGGGTGCTAAACCTGAGTAGATAAAGATCAAAGTCAGTGGATGGATAAGGCAGGAAGGATACCATTCAGAAAGTAGTTAGCACCTTCATTGATAAAGGTTCCACCATCCCATATCTTGATTAAGTCCATAATTAATTGAACTGAATTTGCATATGTATTGTAATTCCAAGCTTTCCCTGTGGATTTGGCTTGAGGAACTGGCCTGTGACAAGACCTCCACCTTCAGATCTGTGAGATTAGGGTTAGGTAAACAGAAATGTTCTGCTTCTGAATATTTTCTTTACGTATATCTGATTTGTGTCCATTGATTCTTTCACATAGAGAACGTCCAGTTTGACCAATATATATAGTAGAGGGGCACTGCTGGCATTTGATGACGTAAATCAAATTACTAGATGAGCAGTCAAATGACCCTTTGATTTTGTGGCTAGTGTTGTTTGCTCCAGTGATGAATTCTTCAGTGTAGATATGTGGGCAGAGATGGCATCTTTTCTGGTTTTTGCAGGGCCGGGTTCCTGGAGGCTTATGATGTGGTTGTGTGGCATGGTGATCAGAAAGAATACGTTTCAGGTTAGGGGGTTGTCTGTAAGCAAGAATAGGTTTTTCTCCCAAGGCCTCTGAGAGTGAGGGATCATTTTCCAGGATGGGTTGTAGATTGTGTATGATGCGTTGGAGGGGTCTGAGTTGTGGACTGTAAGTAACAACAAGAGGAGTTCTGTTATTTTCTCTTTTGGGTCTGTCTTGAAGTAGTTCGTGTCTAGGTACTTTTTTGGCTCTGTCAATTTGTTTTTTCAGTTCCCCAGGTGGGTATCTCAGATTTATGAATGCTCTGTAAAGATCCTGTAGGTGATTGTCTCTGTCTGTGGGGTCGTAGCAAATCTGGTTATCGTAGGGCTTGGCTGTATACAATCAACTGAAAAATGTGTCTGGGATGGGAGCTGGAAGCATGAAGGTAAGTGTAGTGGTCTGTGGGTTTACGATATAGGGTGATTGAAAGTTGTCCATTATTTAACTGTACTGTAGTGACCAGGAAGTGGATTTCCTTTGTGGACTGGTCTACGCTGAGGTTGATAGTGGGGTGGAAGTTGTTGAAATCCTGGTGGAATTCTTCAAGAGTCTCTTTACCATGTGTCTATATGATGAAGATGTCATCGATGTAGCATAAGTAAAGAAGGGATGTTAGGGGGCGAGAGCTGAGGAAACATTGTTCAAGGTCAGCAATAAAAATGTTGGCATATTGTGGTGCCATGCATGTGCCCATGGCTGTGCCGCTGATTTGGAGATAGAAATTGTTTCTGATTTGGAAGTAGTTGTGGGTGAGGACAAAATCACAGAGCTCTGTAATCAGGTGTGCAGTGTTGTTATCGGGGATGGTGTTCCTGATGGCCTGTAGTCCGTCTTTGTGTGGAATGTTGGTGTAGAGGGCTTCTACATCCATGGTAGCCAGAATGGTATTTTCAGGGAGATTATTGATGTTTTGGAGTTTCCTCAGTAAGTCAGTGGTATCGCGGAGATAGCTGGGAGTGTTGGTGGCATAGGGTCTGAGGAGGGAGTCAATATACCCAGATAATCCTGCGGTGAGTGTGCCAGTGCTGGAGACAATGGGTCATCCGGGATTACCAGGTTTGTGTATTTTGGGTGGTAGATAGAAGGTTCCTGGTCAGGGATTAGGAGGGGTGTTACTGTAGATTTGGTCCTGAGTAGCATCAGGGAATTTCATGAGCAGTTTTTTCATGTTTTTTTGGTATTCCTTAGTAGGGTCACAGGAGAGAGGCTTGTAGAATCTGGTATTGGTGAGTTGTCTGTTCGCCTCCTGTTCATAATCTGTCCTGTTCATGATGACTACAGTGCCTCCTTTGTCAGCTTCTTGGATTATGATGTTAGGATTGGTTTTGAGGCTGTGAATAGCATTGCATTCTGTGTGACTGAGGTTGTATGTTATATGTTGTTCTTTGCTGATAGTGTCAGCTGAAGCATGTTCATGGAAGCAGTTGATGTAGAAGTCCAGATTTTTGTTACGTCCATTGGTGGGGGTCCACACAGAAGCCTTCTTCTTGTGGGATTGCTGGGGGGGAGCAGTGAGGTCAGTATGGGTATGTCTACACTACCACCCTAGTTCGAACTAGGGTGGTTAATGTAGGCATTCGAAGTTGCAAATGAAGCCCGGGATTTAAATATCCTGGGCTTCATTTGCATCTTGCCGGGCGGGCACCATTTTTAAATCCCCTTAGGTCGAACTCTGTGCCCGCGGCTACACGCGGCACGGAGTAGGTAGTTCGAATTAGGATCAATTAAAAATTATTTTTAATTGAAATATATGTAGAGATTAAAGTAAAATTTTGATGTTCTACACCCGTTAGGGCACTATGAAATAATTTTGAAATAAGTAAATTCAAAATAATAACAAAATTGAAATAGCATGTCCCCACTATGGGGGAACATCAAAATTAGTCAGAATTATTTCGAAATAGTGCATCCACACTGAATAGAGCCTACCTTGGACTTAGCGCTCCTGGAAGCACTATGGAGAGGACATCAGAAGAGTGGACACTTCTTGTGGCTGCTTTGTCAGGGAAGCTGTGACACATACTTTTAGGGGCTCCTCTCTATGGCTGTGTCTCATATGCTACTCCTCCACTGCCTCCCCCCTCATAGGACACAAAACAGATGCAGGCTCATGGGCCTCATGCTGTGCCTCATAGCATAGTATTTCCACACTGCCCGCATGCTGCTCCAGCAGGATGAGGACCATACCAGAGCACAGGCCCTCATGACTCAGGTTTTGGCACTCCTGCTGCTGCAAATGCCCCTCGATGCCCTGGACACCATGGCAGTGACATGCCCTTCTTGTGGTGGGACACCAGTTCAGACTGGTGGGATTGCACCATCCTGCAGCTATGGGATGACCAGCAGTGGCTCCAGAACTTCTGCATGCAGAAGACCACCTTCCTAGAGCTCTGTGAGTGGCTTGCCTCTGCCTTCAGGCAACAGGACACCTGCCTGAGACCCGCCATCCCCGTGCAGAATTATGTCACCATCTCGCTGTGGAAGCTTGCCTCACCAGACAGCTAATCCTCCATTGGAAATCAGTTCAGCGTGGGGAAATCCAGAGTCAGGGACGTGCTCATAGAAGTAGTGAAGGCCATCAAACAAGGCATGCTGCTATGGAGGGTCATCACTGTGGGCAATGTGGACACCATCGTGGACAGCTTTGCTGCCATGGGCCCCAACTATGGGGAAGCCATAGATAGCACTCACATCCCCATCCTGGCCCCTAGACACTGTGCTTCAGATTACATAAACAGAAAGGGGTACTACTCCATGGTGCTGCATGCCCTCTTAGATCACAAGAGGTGTTTCATGGACATCAATATAAGATGGATGGGGAAGGCACATGGTGCCCACATCTTCCAAAACTCATGCATGTTCCAAAAGATGCATGCCAGCACTTTTTTCCCTGACTGCATAATCTGAGTCAGGGAAGTGGACATGCCCATCTGCATCCTGGGCGACACAGCCTAGTCCTTGCTCCTCTGGCTTATGAAGCCCTACAGAGGCAGCCTGGACCCCACCAAAGAGCACTTCAATGCCAGGCTGAGCAGGTGCCACATGGTTGTGGAATGTGCATTTGGCCATTTAAAAGGGAAGTTCAGGAGTATCTTCACCCATCTGTACCACAGTGAGCTCAACATCCCCTTTGTTGCCTGATCTAAGATTATGTTTTAATTTCTAATGACCACCTTTAGGGTTGACAGGTTCTTTGTCCCAGGATCAGCCCATTATTCAATTATTCTGTGTTTGGTAGGGTGATGTGAACAGTTGCAACATTCACACTATAGAAACTCTTGTATATTTACAAATATAGTTTATTAATACAGTTAACACAGTCACGGACACCCCGATTTCATAAGATAGGGAATGTACATCCATATTTCCATACCATATACTTACATCATTCCTTCTAGAACAATCTTAGGTGTTAGCCCATCATCTTTCTCATTATCTTCACCTTCCCCATCATCACCAGGGGCCATCATTCTGGCCCTTCCAAGGACTACATCTTCTTCTCCCTATCTCCCTTAGGCTGGGGTCCCACTTTTATACTATGTGATGCTGATGCTGATATGTTTGATGAACATTCAATAGGAGATGTTTCTAGTGTTGAAGTGTCCTTTTCCTATAGGTCATGTATCAATTTTCTCAACTTATTATCATATATGTCAATTTGTTACCATGGGCCTTTGTGGTCATCTATCACATCCTATGTCCTGATTACTCAGCTCAGCCTGAACCAGTTATTTTGGGACTTTATATATAATGATGCATCTGCTGAGTCTGAGGGTATTTTCCCTACCATCCTATGTGGGTGAAAGGTCCCAGACATAAGTTCCTCTTTTCAGTCCAGGGAAGCTATAAATAAGCTATGACCCATGTCTGCATGAGATCAGTGTCTCAATCACAGAAATCTGCTAGCCTTAGCTTCTGCTGATCTTGGAAATGGCCTTTAGCAGATTTCTTGCATTACAGCTCTTAACTATTACCTCTATACTAAATCTACCCATTAATATATTAATGAATTAATCTAAATCAACACAACCATATTATTAGCATAATAGGTATGCAACTTGATAGGCTACAGTTTTGTGGGGCAGCCTGCTGTGTGCTCTGTGAGAACAAAGGGAAGACTTTCCTGCTAGGATGGGGACAGAGGCTAAACAAATGGCCAGGGCATTCGAGCATCCAGACATCAGTGCCATTCAGACAGCACATCAAGGGTCTGTGCTCATCAAAGAGGACTTGAGGGAAAATTTCATCCAAGGTCAGCTGTGAGATTCTCCTCTGTGCTGTGCTCATCAAAGAGGACTTGAGGGAAAGTTTCATCCAAAGGTCAGCTGTGAGATTCTCCTCTGTGACTTCCCACAAGAGGCCCCAGCATTCCCACTGTGTTCCTTTGCTTCCCCACCCCTCCATTCTCCTGGTCTCCTTTCCCACCTTCCCCTCCCCTGCAGAACAAATAAAAAAGCCTTTGTTTGTGAAAAAGCAGGACTGTTTATTGAGGGGACAATAGGAGAGACTGGGGAAAGAACCTAGAATAGGGGAGAGTAAGGGTGGAGGGAGAGGGGCTCAGGAATGGGACTGGGACTGGCTTCTTCCTCAGGTCATTCGGGAGGCTTTGGCAGGTCAAGAGGTCTCAGCACCCCATGTTCTGGGGCCCTGGTGGCCCTTGGGGGGGCTATGAGGGGAAGCCATGGATAGGAGGAGACAGGGAGGTGGCTGGTAGTCTGCTCCATGTACCAGGCCAGGTGCTCCATCAGTGAGTTGAGGGAGGAGCAAATGACCTCATGCTGGCTTCCTTCCCAGGCAGCCTTCCACTGCTCCTGGTCAGTGGCCCAGTCCTGGCCCTCCTCTTTGAGCCCATAGATGAGAGACTGCAGGCAGGTCATCTGCTCCCTCATTAGCTCCTCCCCAGTTCTTTTCCTCCTGTGGAGTGGTGCAGATGGTGTGGGAGGTGATGGCTGCTCTATGCTCACAACTAGCCCATCTGTGAAGAAAAGTTACCAGGGCAATCATTCCAGGGAACACTGTGTATGAAGCCTAGCCCTCATCTCTGCGCCAACAGCAAAGGTCTCGGTTCAGACGATGGCAATGTGCTTCAAGCAAGGCCATCTGTTCCAATGGGCACTTTCTTGCAGGGGCACAGATATCCCAGGGGAGCATCACTACACCCACAGCCTGGGTGAAACAATGGTTATCCAACCATTATGCACCCACATTATAATAGTGCCATCTAGATTGCATTTCACTTGTTTACTGATAAGGTCGTATAAGACTATAGCAAATGCTTTACTAAAGTCTATGTATTCCGTGTCTACCACTTCCATCTTATCCACAAGGCTTGTTATGCTATCAAAGAAAGCTATACATTTGGTTTGACATGATTTGTTCTTGACAAATCCATGCTGACTGTTACTTATCGCCTTATTATCTTCCAGGTGTTTGTAAATGGATTTCTTAATTATTTGTTCAATTATCTTTCCTGGCACAGAAGTTAAGCTGACTGGTCTGTAGTTTCCTGGCTTTGGCCTTATTTCCCTTTTTATAGATGGGAACTATATTCACACTTTTCCACTATCCTGGAATCTCTCCCGTCTTCCATGTCTTTTCAAAGATGATAGCTAGTAGCTTGAGTATTTTAGAATGCATTTCATCAGGCCCTGGTAACTTGAAGACATCTAACTTTTCTAAGTAACTTTTTTCTTATTCTTCTCCTATTTCAGCTTATAAATCTCTTTTTCTCCAGCATTCATTATTATAGGCCTCCAATCATCACCAACCTTCTTGGTGAAATCCGACACGAAGTCATTAATCATCTCTGCCAATTCCACATTTTCTGTTATTGTTTTTCCCTGTTTGTTAAATAAAAGGCCTATCCTTTCCTTAGTCTCCCTTTTTCTTCCAATATATTTGTAGAATGTTTTCTTGTTACCTTTTATGCCTCCAGCAAGACTGAGCTCATTTTATGCCTTCTCCTTTCTAATTTTGCCCCTACATTCTTGAGTTATTTGTTTATGTTCATCTTTTATATTTTGATCTAGTTTCCACTTTTTATAAGGCTCCATTTTTATTTTTAGATCATTCTAGATCTCCTGGTAAAGTCTGGGTGGTCTCTTGTTATACTTCCTATTTTTTCTATGTAGTGGAATAGTGTGCTCTTATGCCCTTAATACTGTCTCTTTCAGAAACTGCCAACCATCTTCAGTTGTTTTTCCACTACGCATGAGACCTTACCTACCAGCTTCCTCAGTTTACTAAAGTCTGTCTTCTTAAAATACATTGTCTTTATTTTATTGTTCTCCTTTTGACCATTCCTTAGAATAATGAACTCTTATCATTTCATGATCACTTTCACCCTACCTGACTTTCAAATTCTCAACCAGTTCATCCCTATTTGGGTACATCTAAACTACACCCCTCTGTCGGCAGAGGGATGTAAATTAGACATATCGAAACTGCAAATGAAGCCGGGATTTAAATATCCCATGCTTCATTTGCATAATGGCGGCCGCCGCTTTTTTCGAAAAAACCCGACAGTTTAGACGGGGCATTTTTGACAGAAATACCCCATTTTGAAAGGTCCTGTATTCCTCAGTACTTTCGAAATGGGGCATTTCTGTCGAAAATGCCCCATCTAAACTGCTGGGGTTTTTTTTGAAAAGCCCCATTTCGAAAAAAAGCGGTGGCCACCATTATGCAAATGAAGCACGGGATATTTAAATCCCAGCTTCATTTGCACTTTCGATACGTCTAATTTATATCCCTCTGCCGATAGAGGGGTGTAGTTTAGACACACCCTTTGTTACAATCTAGAACTGCCTCCCCTAAAAGTTTTCTCCACCTTCTGGAAAAAAAGTAAACTTTTTAATTGTCATTGCTTATTTTTACACTTTTCCGTATAATGAATTGACCTAAGGATTGCAAAGTTCCTTACAATTATACATCAATCAACAGCAATCTGTGGTAAGCAGTTTTCCCCCATTTTAGTCAAGAGGAAAATGAACACTCAAATGAATTGCCCATATAGCCAGTTACTGATAATGATGAGAGGAGAATCCAGATCCCAGGAGTCCTGTGCTCAACCACTAAGACTTACTCTCTAGATTGTACCTATAAGCAACATCTTTTGCTAGTGAGCAGTCACCAGGTATATCAATCTGACATGCAATGTTGCATTTCCAAATACATCTTTAAATATGCTGTGATTTTTCTTTAGTTTTCATTTAGGCTTCCTTGTCATATCACTGAAATAGTAGCTCAGATTTACTTTATCTATGAACTGTCACTCAAGGCAATGCTACATGCTTCAATTAAATCTCTTCTAAATCCTATTAGTGCCAAGAGGAAGTGCCTAGAGCAATCTGTTTTTTTAAATGCAAACAAAATGCAAGCAACCTACTCCAGAACAAATTACCCTGTGAAGTTTGATCATTGCAAAGATTGATCATGGGAAAGGTGTAATTTTTCAGAGTTTTATGAGGAGAAGGGGAGAGAGTAATCTTCAAAACTGTAGCACGAGATTAACCTTTTATCCTCCATTTACATCTTTTTAAGAGTCACTGCTTTGGGAGAAATATTATAGGGCTGATCCTTCATAAGAGAAATTAATAGGCGTTTAATCAAAGAAATAACTAGTTAGCATAGATTTCAGTCGGAGGATTAGACTTTCAATACTACGCAGGAAACATGTACAATGAACTCTACTCCCAGCACCATTGTGCCTTTCTTTATAGAGACAGTAAATACTAATATTATCTCTCTATATAACTTCATATTTTAATATGAAGTTAATTTTATAGAATATAAACGTTAATTTTATAGAATATAAACTTTGTCCATTACATAACCTATAATTAGCAAAATATGAACATAAAAGCTGAATTTTTCACTCTGTCATATTCAGTTCCTTTTTCTAATGCACTTGAGTTTAGGCATTGAAAGAAGTAGCATTCTGGAGGTACGCTGCAATGTGCTGTTGCTATAGCTCACAGAGGACTATGGTATCTAAATTTAGTGCTGCACAACCTTGAAGCTTCCACTTTAAGAATGCAGCTACAGTAAGAAACACTTCAGTCCCAAACACCTGATATTTGAATATGGCTTTTCCTTCTCCTTCTCATAGATTTGCTGTTTTTAAAGGATTGCCTACCCAGTTAAATTATCGCAGGTTATTTACTTTGTTGTTTAAACTTTGGGGTTGTGGGTTTTTTCCCCAAGATGTGTAGTTTTTAGAAGATTTTTGTTAATATTTTTAATGGTATTATATGTCATATATCTATAGTATCTCAGAAATTTATAAAATTTCATGTATTCAGGTTTGCAGAAGTTTGTACACCAAACCTGTGAACTATTGGCATTCTGTTGACCTTCAAAACCTGTGAGTGCTCAGATATGTATGAGAGCTGAGTTTGGAAGGCAGATCTTAGCAAAACAAATACACTTTCTTATTTTGTTTGCTCATCAAGTTGGCTATGGAGCTAATTTAGGCCCTAGTCTTCAAAGATCTAGGTACAAGCTTAGCTTTCTGCATGGGAGTAATCCCGTTGATTTCACATACTAAATGTATTATTTGATTGGTACTATTGAGGCATATACTTATATACTTTGATGAATTACTCTATCCAGTCCACACTTAGTTTTCTAGATCGTCAGGCTATATACCAATGAAAGCTGCACATGATTCTGAGGTGATATTTCCCTGGCAATAGGGAATTTCAAATGTCAAGAACTATACTGCACATCTGCCCATGCCTAACCCTTCTCCAGGAAAGGAGTTACAGGTTCTTGCCATCAGAATTGATACATGAGAAAGATATTAGTCTGATTTATAGGAAATGAATTGTTGGGTGTATCCTACCAAAAGGGAACAGTTAATCCTTGACTGATGGACAATGGAAAGAAAATCTAAAAATGTCTCTTGGCCCTAACAGAAACTATCCCGGGTTGACACCTCTGTTATAGAATTTAATTAAGGAAAGCAAAACCAGGCTGCAGATTATCTATGATCAGTAATGATCAGTGCACACTGGTTCTCCCTATAATGAGAGGAACTTGCATTTTATTTTGGAAAAGTTATCCCTTTCTTGCCTTTCTCCCCACTCTATTGATGTTAGCATCAGAAGTCAGTTGCCTCATTCCATTTACTCTTCCTTTCCTCTTAAAGACAGATTGTATTTTTCAGTATAAAAGGGATGTAGGGGCTCATCACATCCTGATGATCCAAGGTCCACTTAAGCTGTAGAAAGGTGTAATGTTGGTGGAGAACAGATTAACATAAAGATTCCCTATTCCTGAATGACTGTAGCATTGTAATGATTTTTGTTTCCATTTTGTAGTTTCCATTCTGTAGCGATCAGTCTTCTGTTCACTCATTTGCAAACACTGGGGGACTTGGCTGGCCCTGAAAGCCCTGGATTTTTGTTTTTGTTTTTTTGACTGTCTTCAGCTTTTTTGCATACAGTAAATTTACGCTCTAGAGTCTCTTCAGATGTGAATCCAGTAGGAAGCTGTGTAGGGTTTACACATTTTAACTAAATAATAGATCTAATACTTAGGATTATCGGTGCACATGTTTGGCAGTCCTTGGAGATTGTAAGCTGTAGAAATCAGTGAATGGATTGTGATAAATGTGCTGTATTTTTAGCACCTATGACGGAAATTGAGTATTTATATTGATAATGAAAGTAATCATTTTACTCTGTTGTTTCTCAAGATTAGGTATAGAATGGAAGAAAATGGCATATACTCTTGTGAAAAGAAACTGAAGTATTTTGTGATAACTCAGAAAGATCATATGTGCTGTATTGCTGGGGGTTTGGTTACAGTCAAGGCTGACATTTATCATGACATTTATTGTACTGAGAGACATGCTATGAAATTTTGCAACCCCAGTGCAAATTGTTGTCTTATTGCTAAGATACAGATATACTGTACTATTTGTAGAGGTAAACAGATATTGTGATTGTGATGGCATAGATTTAAACAATTATTAAATAAACTGGCTACTATTGTTTATTCCTCATACCACACTGAGCAGTTATGCCAGTGGCCTCCTTTATGAAAGAAATCCCAGGTAAACCCATACTGGAATGGATAGATGTGAATATACAGGTTAAACATGGGTTGTGTATGATTGAAATATAAAACACACATCTGCTGAAATCAGAGAAGTAATTTGTTTTTTCTGGAGATGAACAATGAAACAGTGCTTCACTCACAAATTGCGTATAAATCTTTAAAAGGGTAAACTTTGTCTCCGAGCTTGTTGCAGGAAATGGTGTTATTTTACCTAGAATTACTGTCTCTGTGGGTGGAAAAGTGAAACTCTAGACAGTTCTAATTTTCACGTATCCAAATCAGGGCTGATGGTCAAGAATAGCTAGCATATTCCTTGTATGGATAATTTCAAATTGTATGTTACAGTTTTTATATCAATTGTGTGTTTAAGTAATAATATATCCTCTGGTCTGGTCTGCTGTCCCAGCAAGATATTTATAGCTGGTACAGTGTACCGGAAAGACTGGAGCAGCTCTATCACTTCTAGCCCTTACAGGCAGGCTCTCCTTCACCTGTGTAGTAGCTCCACCAGAAGACAGAGCTGGTGATATAGCTGTGCTGGTAGAGCTGCCAGCAGTCTGCTCCTTTTCCTGCTGTGGTTCCTGGGAAGAGAATAGAGCCCCTTCTCTCCTTAAGTAAGAGGGGTGGATCATGGGGAAATGATGGGGAGAGGATGGGGGTACCTGGCTGGGTGCATAGCAGGAAGGACTCAGACGGAGGGTCACGTGCAAAGGACACATGCCCCCTAACTAATAATAAATTGATTCCACTTGCACCACTGTGACTCATGCATCCCTGGGGAATATGTGTAGTGGATTAATTGTTATAGGGACAGAAGTAGATTTTTGTACTGGGATTATACAGGATAAGTTTAAGATTTTTGTTTCCAACATAGAATAAATGTGCTCTGGTGTTCTGTCTAATAGCTATGAGAGACAGTGAGAAGCAGCTTGTTCCTGGCATTTTATGGATTTTTTGGCTCTACCTGAGCAAGATTTCTTATTCCTTGTTCTGTGTTTTACCTAGTTTATTATAAAGAAAAGTGCCTTGGAGAAAAAGTCCCTGCCTGATTAGCATTCACAAATCTCAGAAAGAACTTACTTTTTTAGCTTTTTTCCTAACAATAAATTTAATATCGTAGTCTATATGAATCTCTAACAGTTTTGAAACAATGACTGTAGAAATATTATTAGATCATACATAGCAGAAGATACACATAATGGCTAATTTACCCAGTGAAACTTGGAGTATGTCTACACAGCAACATTATTTTGGAATAACAGATGTTATTCCAAAATAACTTTACGAGTATCTACACAGCAAGCCTTTTATTTTGAAATAATTTTGAAATAACAGGCGGCTTATGTCAGATTCTGTAAACCATATTCTACAAGGAATAACGCCTATACCGAAATAGCTGTTTCAGAATAGGGCATGTGTAGACAGGGCGGCTGGAGTTATTTTGAAATAATTGGCCTCCTGCCCTTCCAATAGGGGCCCTGCTGGCTCCTCTGTCTACTGTCATGAAAACTCCTCCTTCCCCTGGATCCCTTAAAGCTGCAGCCACAAGGAAAAGGGCTTGTGGCAGACAGCAGGCCCAGTTTTTCCTCTGCCATATTGCAGCAGCCTGCATGGCTGTCACTGCTGTGATGAGTCACCCTCGAGCTCCTTCTGAGCCCTCTACGAATCCACCCGAGCAGGCAGTAGGCTCCTAGGACCCTGCCAGGGGACAGAAGAGGTGCGTGTCTTCCTGGTCTGGTGCAGAGATCTTGGCCCTCCTTGAGGTCTGGGGCGAGGAGGCAAACTCCAGGATCTCCACACTAGATGCAGGAATGCCAACATCTATGGCTGGATGGCTGAGAACCTGGGGACCAAGGGCTACAACTGCACCCAGGAGCAGGTGCGAATGAAGGTGAAGGACCTCCTCCAGGCCTATGCCTAGGCCAGGGAATGCAGCTCCCACTCCAGGGTTGAACTCCACATTTGCCCCTACTATTGAGACCTGTACTCCATCTTAGGAGGAAAGTCAATCTCTTGCCTCCCACCCCGGTAGTGAACTCAGAGCTGGAGATGCCAATTGTCACCCTGCCCAGGGACAGATATGCAGGGGAGGAGGAGAAAGAGGAAAAAGAGGAGGTGGACGAGGCCAGCACCATCACCATGCTCACTCTGATGCTGGCACCCCATGCTCTGGATGTCTCCCAGGCATCATCCGAGACCTGGGAAAGCACATCAGGTGAGTGCCATTTCCTTCCCTAGACACACAGGATAGAGATGGCAGGTGGCAAAGGGCTGGGGTGCGCTCCTCGCTCGGCCTTCTCAGCCTGGGGATCATGTAGCAGCCTATGCATCTGGGTGCACATGGAGCACCAGTCTGGGGCTCACAGCCCCAGGAGGCTACACCAGAAGATGCTTGTGCTATTGCTCACGGGATCTGGGGAGGCCTACCATACTCCTGACACTTGGGTAGGACACCCTCTGGACACCCTCCCTACACAAGCCACCACTAACAGGAAGCTGGTGACATGGACACACACACACACACACACACACACACACACACACACACACACACAGAGGAGTGCTGCTCATGGCACACGGGCATGCCGGCATGCTTGGGGCAGCACCCGCTTCTGGGGACAGCATGGTGAGGCACCGAAGCATCTGCCACTCACACATACCTCCCCCCCACAACACCCTGTCCCCCTCTCCTCCAGAGGGCAGGAATACAAGTCCTCTTCTCATGGGACACTGCCACTGCTGGACCTGGTGTATGTGTGGCACAGGGGGAAGCCCAGCCACCCCATGATCCCCCTCCCACCCACAGGATCCTGGTCTGGCTGGCACCTTCCCATGCTTGCTTGTCCCCGGGACATGGGGGTAGTGAGGCTCCCCCCTGGACATCTGGGCCCCTGTAGGAAAGGGCCAACTGCCTAGGCCACAGAGGGCCTTGCTCCAAGCACATCGCCCTCGTCTGATCTGAGACCTTTCGGTCCCAGCTCACAGATGAGGGCAAGGCTTCAGGCACAGGGTCTCCAGGGATGACTGACAATATCTCTGTTCTCCACAGCCGAGCGAGCTGTGAGAGGGGGGCAATCAACATCACCCGGGGCAGCCTCCTGTCTCTGAGTGACCCTCTGGCACAGGAGAACCCAGGAGGTGTTCCAGTGGGAGCACATCTCTGCACTGTGAGTGCTGCAGCACACGCTTGACTAGAGACTGGAGAAGGACATCCAGCTGTGGCAAGAGACCTGGTGAGAGATGCTGGATCAAGGCTGCACCATTTGAGCAGCTGTACAAGCACGTACCACTGGCATGGTGCCTGCTCCCGCTGCCACTCTTGCCCCTGCTCCTGCCTCTCCCCCTAGCCCCACCCTCCTGTGGCTGCCGAGGTCCCTGCACCTGAGGCGATGGGACCATGAGAGCCAGGTGCCACTCCCAGCCTCAGCCTTTAGCCTCTTCTCTTCCTCCCGCCACTTTTCTCTCTACCCCCCTCTCCAAGGTTCTTTCCCCAGTCCCTCCCCAGTTACTTCTACCTCAAATAAAAAAAGTTTCTTTTTTTCCAAAACAAAAAGTGTTGTTTATTGTCTTTACAGGAAGGGGGGAAGAGAGAGTTGTGGGAGAAAAAGCACAGAGTAGCAATGCACAGGCCCCTAGTGGGGAGGTCCAGGGGAGAGTGTCACCAGGGTCCTTATGAGAAGCTCTCCCTCAGGGCCTCCTGGATGTGCACAGTGAATCACAGGGTTGCCAGAGCTCCTGGGAGGTCCCTGAGCCCTACCAACTTTCCCGCACACACCAGGAGCAACCTTCTATTTACCCCATCCCCCAGCAGTGCTTTGTGAGGGTGGGACTGAAAAACTTCCCAGGGAGGGGGCTTCCACCACCACCAACCCCCCATTCCCTGGGTGTACCCCTTTCTAACACTTCACCATCCTTCTGGGACAATAGCCGAGAGCACCATACCTACATGACCAGAGCCCCAACAGTCGATCTCCCCCCACTGAACTGGTTCCTGATGAATCATTAGCTGTCTGGCATGACAAGCTTCCAGATGGCAATGGCAACCCACTTCTTGAGGGGGGATGGTGGGTCACATGTGAGTGTCCTATCACCTGAGGGCAGGGGGTGAGCCACTTACACAGCTCCAGGAAGGTGTCCTTCCACATACAGAAATTCTGGAGCCACTGCTGGTCATGCCACGGCTCCTTAGCAATCCGGTCCCACCAGTTGGAACTGGTGTCCAGACACCAGGGCTATGTCTACACTCGTGGCTTCATGCGCAAGTATGGCCGTTCTTGCGCAAGAATCTGCAGAGCATCCACACTGCCCGCCCGCTCTTGCGCAAGGAAATTTACAGTACAGCGTGGTAAGAGAGGGCTTCTTGCACAAGAGCTATGCTCTTTTTTAACAGGTGTAAGCCCTCTTGAACAGGAGCTCTTGTGCAAGAGGGCAGTGTGGATGCTCAGCAGGGATTTCTTGCGCAAGAAAGCCCTATGGCTAAAATGGCCATCAGAGCTTCCTTGTGCAAGAGAGTGTCCACACTGCCATGGGTGCTCTTGCGCAAAAGCACAGCTCACACATGGCAGTGTGGACGTTTTCTTGCGCAAGACTTCTTGCACAAGAACTCTTGTGCAAGATGTTCTTGCTCAAGAAGCCACCGGTGTAGACATAGCCCAGAAGCAGTGGTTCATGGTGGGGTCCTGCTGCATGATCTGTGCCCACCAAGAGATGATGAGGTTCTCGGCGATGAGCAGGGGGTTGCGTTCATGAAGGGCAAGGAAGGCAGTCTGCAGATACTGAAGCAGGAGGTGCAGCATGACAGATAAGACCCGCCAAGTGCTCGGAGGCAGCTCCAGCTGTAAGGCTAGAGAGCTGAGCTGTCCACAAGGGCAACCAGAGCAGGCAGTGAGAAGGCTTTGCTGTCCCTCAAGGAGGTAGGCAAAAAAGAGGAGCCTGAGACATGGCTGTACAGGGGGTCCCTTTAAGTTCAAGCCTCAGATAGCCTCAGACAGCAGCTCCAGGAAGTGAGTGCTGTCCTGTTGCCCTGCCTGAAATGCTTCTGGGTGGCCTTAAATGCAATTCAGTGTCCAGTGAAAGTGGATGCTCTATTTTGAAATAGCTCAGTGCTATTTCTATGGGCATTTGCTGTGTAGACGTGCTATTTCAAAATAAACTATTTCCGAGTACTTCTTCTCGAAAAGCTTATTAAATAAGCGTACAGTGTAGACGTACCCATAGAAATTAATATGTACCATATTCTTGGCTTAGTAACTGTCATGAATTAATCAATGCCAGTTCTTGAAATCTCAGGACTTAATTGCAAAGTGTGTGTGGCAGATCATCACTGTGACTTTTAGTAATTTGCACTTAATGGATGGCTTATTCTCTTCTGAGAGCACAGGTCACTATCTTCTCCAAGGTGTAGAACTTCAGAAATACTAACTTCAGGGCATTATTTTGTGCTAGTTTTACTTTTGACTTAGAATACAGTAGTAATCAGGGTACGTCTACACTAGCCCCCTAGTTTGAACTAGGGAGGCTAATGAGGGCGACCGAAATTGCTAATGAAGCGCGGGATTTAAATATCCCACGCGTGATTAGCGTATTCCCGGCCGGTCGCCATTTTGGAAACTGACTAGCCCGAAGTGACTGCCTGTGTCTATGCGCGGCAGAGAAGCGCGATTCCGAGATAAACCCCTTAGTTCGAATTAACAGTTAAACCTCATTCCAGGAAACCTCATATGTCTGAGGAAAAACTAACAAATATCATCTTTAGAAACAACGTTTTTTTAAAGGAAAACAGTAGATTAACTTGAGTCTAAAATTCACTAGACATTTATGCTACTTAAAGCTATCAGTCACATTGAACTTTAATACATGTTTCATGCTTGTTATTTTGTTAATTAGTTTAGGCTAATTAAAATATTTTTGTGATGAAATAATATGTTTCTTCATAGTTCATCTTGTCTTCATATTTGATGTGGTAGTGATGACCAAATGCTGAACTGTTGATGTTGTAGTGATGACCTAATGCTGAACATCTTAATAATTTCTTTAGTGAAGAACCGTGTGATGTTGGCGTATGAATTTAGGAATATTGTTATGACCTTTCCAAGCTACGTTTATGCATACACTTTTAATGCAAATGTTAAAGGTAATTGCAATATTAAATACTATAATTGATTGCAATATTAAATATTCACTTTGGGAGATATCAGCTGGGAACTCAAGGCAAAAAATCTAATACTTAAATTTTAAAGAAAACTTATTTGAAAATTTCTTATCATAGCCTCCCTTTATAATTGCATAAATGACATAATGAGCTTAATACCTGGGACCTTTAATTTTTATGCTGTAGTAACAGTCAAACATTGGAAAGATTTTCGAAGTGGAAGAAGGCACAGTAATTTTTTAAAGGTTTTAATGCTATTTTGGTCTGGAAATTAGTTTCTAATCTATTTGATATTTCAGTGCCTCTTATACTGAGTTATAATAAATGCCAGTCCTTGCTTTCCTCCTCTCTTCGATATGAAGTACCAGAAAGATTTGACCTTTTTCCCACTTACTATTTGTTCTGATTCTAGAACTTATGGAGATGTTTCTGAAAAAGTATCAGAGAATCTGTGGATCATCACAAAATTTAAGATGGCTGAAAACAAAAACAACCTAGTTAGTAAAAATAATACTTATTCATTGTACAACTCTGTTGCTCTTTTCCAAGAATCACATTTGTTTTGACAGTTTTCCAGGCTTTAGAACACAATTTTGGTCAGATTGGGGCTGTGTCCTCCCTGGAATATAAAATTAGATGATTATCTTTGTTTCCTCACTTTCCATTTAAGAAAGAAACACACAAAGGGTTTACTTGATACTATCTGGATTTCAAAATAATTCCTTCATTTTAATGGACATACTATAGTCTGAATGCTGTGGTCAGGCTATTAGAGAGACAAGGTGGGTAAGGTAATATCTTATACTGAACCAACATCTCTTGGTGAGAGAGACAGACTTTCTCAGCAACAGAAGTTGATCCAGTAAATGTTACCTCACCCACTTTTTACATACTATAGTATGCATTTTACAGTTCTACATATGTTTTTATGTGTCACTAAGACACTTTTGGAAGCTTGAAATATTTACCAACTTCTATATTTTTCCAGTGTAAAAGCACAGGTCTTTACCATGCATATCCTAAAGGAGTTGGAAATTACTTTTTTTATAAATATCATTTCTTATGTGTACACAATTATTTATCAATGGTGTTAGAATAACTCTGGGGAAAACACTATTTAGTTATGTGTTGCTGCTGCAAAACCAGTTGAATGCACCCAGGATAAAAAGAACATCATATTATGTTTGAGTAGGTCTTACATAACCATGTCTATTTAAAAATGTCTAATAGCATCAAATTACGTAATGGAACCCCCTTGATGGGATTATTGCTATCTTTAAAGTTTGGCACATTATTCAAGATCATTGTGAATCACAGCGATGTTTAGGATTCAGTGACCTCTATATACTATTATTACATATTTTAAACCAATTAACATTTTCTCCTTCATATTTTTCTGGTGTTAATTTTATGAAATCACATGAATATAAATACGTTTTTGGATAAATAAGCAAAAAATATGCATGAATAATATATATTTTGTGTAACTGGAGCTGTCTGGTTTTCCAATACTGACTGACTGGCACCTTCCCATCCACTGGTTTCTGTGTTCTCGTCCCCTGAATATGCAGCCTTTCCTGCTTCTTCCTACCCTTGTGAGTACCTGAAACTTCTCACTCCCTTCTACTGATACATTACAAACCATTCTCTCCTTGTTCCATTGAATGAGTGGTTACTTCTTTACCCTGCCTGTTGCTGCCTCACACACCATCCCTTTGAGTAAGTATTTATCATTTCTTACCCAGTGCTACCCAACTGTTTTCCTATAGCTAGAAGGGGGAGCACCTATTCCTTGCCAGCTGGCAAAAGGGAGGGTAAAGGCCCATTAATCCCACATTCTGGAGCAAGCCACCTAATTTTTATGCCATCTTGTGGCCAGGGTCCTGGCAGCTGTGTAGCCTGGTGGCTAGGTTACTGAGTAAACAGGTGAAAGAAGGGGCACTAGCTGGAGCTTCTCAATAGGTTTCCCCCTTTTTCCCAGAGGGATGGGGTTGGGCCCTTTCTTGCTCCCCAGGCTGCTGAGTGGATAGGCTCTGGCTTGTACCCTGAGGCTACTGAACCAAGCTCCTACCTCTTTGCTAGTCATCCCCCAAACTGAGCCAGGCTCCTTTATTTTCTCCTCTCTCCAGCTCTGGCAGTTGCAGGTAAAGCGAGACCGGACTAATTGGGCCCAGAAGCTTTCTTTAATCCGAGGGATGCCCTCACACATGTCAATACTGAATCCAGGAGAAAATTAGAAATTAGTCATCATCCAAGCCCTCTCAACCTGACTAAATCTTCCATTCCAGTCATCTGGACCTGAGTTCATATGTTCTTGTAAAGAGAATGTCTGTATTTAGACCTGTGGGAGGATGCTACCATTAATAATGTTTCCTTATCATGTGTTAATTCCTCACCAGTTTCTCTTGATCTCCACACCCTTGATTCCTTGTCTGATACATGTTCCCTCACAGTACAAAGTACAGGACAGGAGCCTGAGATTCTATTCTCCAAAGCTTGCACTAATTAAAGTCTAACTCAGGTGAAACATTATTCCACCTCTTGGTGGGATAACTGATGCATTTTCCTTGGATGTGTAGTCATTAACCAGATGATTGAATGCACATACTGTCATGCATACATTTACTAATGAAAATGTCCCATTGCAAACACTGTCAATCAAGAAAATTATGTGGAACTGAGACACTCTTGGGAGAATTTTAATTCCACAAAATAAATTGGTAGTTTGTGATGTATATAATCCTACTCCCATATGTTTCAAGCAAGAGAAACAGTACACATTTTGCTCCAACCTGCATACTAAAATTTCAATTACTTTTAGTATGAGCAAATTCAAATATGATGGGTATGAAAATTAATTTTAACAGCAACCTTTAAAAATTCTAAAGTGAGCCAAATGACTAAAATCTTATACAACTTTTGATAATCATACAAGAAGCTTTGAAATGGAGTTGTAACATTTTGTAAAATGTGTCTATGACAATATAACATGCCTTTGGCCAGTCCTGAGGGTACAGGTACCCTGACACCACCTATTCAAAGAAAACCCACTCAGAGCAGGCTACCATGAGACAAAGTATTCCAGAGGCCTAGGAGGGTCAAGAGGAAATATTGACAAAGTGAGAGCCATCAGGCTAGGTAAGAAGGCATGTCTACTTCTACCCCAGGTGCAGAGTTGGATGAGACTGGTATGGAGGAGGAGTTGTTTCTCAGTGGTAGTCCAGAGTCCAGGGCTGCCTTGCATTCTAGCATGCTAATCAAGTGCTTGAGGTTGGAGTATACTTTCAGGTATACAAACCCAACACTTGGCAAGAAGGGGTTAAGGAATTATTTTGGGCCCAGCCAACCTGCTCCACCACTTGTATCATAAGAGTTAACTGATTGCCCCCTCCTGTTTGCCATTTGGGAAGTCCTGCAATCTTCTACTGGGGCCTCCCCATTTAAGCTCTCAGAAGGGAGATGATCCTGAGTAATCCTTGACCTGATCCAGGAGATGTGGGAATGAAAAACTTGAAGATCTGAGAGTGTCCTGGTATAGGCCAGGTGATCAGGTACTCCTTCTACTCCCAAGTACAGAGTCTTGGGACTGCTGGCCAAGTGGCAGAGGCATTATGAAATTGTGCATCAAGTAGGGCCAGTCAATTATGAGTTTAGACAGCCCTACAAATGGAAACTCACCCAAATCTAACACATCAAACTGCAGAAGGCATGGAAAGAACAAGAAGGCCTATTCAGTATGCCGTATCTCCCTGAACCAGAACTGGGGACCCAAGTACCTTATTCCCTGTCTTCAAATGCTATACATTTGCTGGAACAACTAAAGCCCTGGTGAGGAGCCTCATGAAAGCCTTCCCCGTGGTGTTCTCCTCCCAACCAGGAAGGACCTATCTTATGAACCATCATCTTCAGACCAAGCCTGGACAGCTTATTCGGGAGAACCCCTGACCACTTTCCCTGAGTCTGTAAAACATGTATTCTGGAACATGTTGGACCTTGGTGTCAGTTAGGAATCCCACAATGAGTGACAAAGCACTATCATATTAGTCCCAAAACCATATGACATTGTCTGATTTTTGCATTGATTTCACGAAATCAATGCAATCTCAATATTTGACACCTGCACCATTACCTGCATGGATGAACTAATAGATTGACTGGGTGATGCTCAGTATGTCACCATATTAAACTTAATGAAGGATTATTGGCAAATTTCACTCACACCAAACTCACAAGAAGAAAACACCTATACCATTCCATTCAGCCTCTGCCAATCTTGAGCTATGCTCTTTGGACTCTATGGGGCCTTCATGACATCCCAACACCTTATGAATCACTTTTTTCAGCCACATAACCAATATGCTGTGTAACTCCCATGTGGTGACATATTTAGATGATGTAGTCATCTACAGCCCAACATGGGAAGAACATCTGGCAAAAACCATTGTCCAATCCCTATGGCAGGCTGGACTAACAGTGAACCCTGCAAAATGTAAAATAGGGAGAAAAGAAACCACCTAGCTAGGATACATTTTTGGGGAAAGGCCAGATATGGTCCCTTACAGATCAAGTTCAGGGCCTCTAGGTAACCCCAAGCCCTGCCACCAAGAAACAAATCAGGAGATTTTGGCATTCTCTGGCTACTACTGATGGTTTGAACCGGGATTTTTAATGATCACAGCCTCTCTCACAGATCTAGCCATGAACAATAACCCCAAAAATATATCCTGCTCTGAAACTTGTTAAAAGTTCATTCAAAAAATGAAAGAACTCCCATGTAAAGAACCAATCCTGTTCAATCTGGACATCTCCAAAGAATTCATTTTACAGGCAGATCCTTCAGATGTGGGACTGAGTGCTATCACGTCTTAGGAAATAAAGCTTAGTGAGGAGGGGGAAACAACAACAGGAAACGTGGAAATGGCAGAGATGCTTAATGACTTCTATGTTTCAATTTTTACCAAGGAGATTGATGGTGACTGAATGCTTAACATAGTGAATGCTAGTGGAAATGGGGTAGGTTTAGAAGTTAAAATAAAAAAAAAGAATAAGTTAAAAATTACTTAGAAATGTTAGGTGTCTTCAAGTCACCAGGGCCTGATGAAGTGCATCCTAGAATACTGAAGGAGCTGATAGAGTTGGTATCTGAGCCATTAGCTATCTTCTTTGAAAAGTCATGGAAGTTGAGAAAGATCCCAGAAGACTAGAAAAGGGCAAATACAGTGCCCATCTATAAAAAGGAAAATAAGAACAATACAGGAAACTACAGACCAGTCGGATTAACTTCTGTGTCAGGAAAGATAATGGAGCAAATAAGAAATCTATCTGCAAATATCCTGAAGGTTATAAGGTTTTAGGTAACAGCCGGCATGGATTTGTAAAGAACAAATCATATCAAACTAATCTGACAGCCTTCTTTGATAGGATAAAAAAATATTGTGGATAATGGGGAAGTGGAGGATGTGGTGTACCTAGACTTTAGTAAAGCTTTTGATATGGTCTCACATGGACTTTTTTATCAATGAACTAGAGAAATACAGTCTAGATGGGGCTACTGTTGGGTGGGTGCATAACTGGCTGGATCACTGTTCTCAGAGAGTGGTTATTAATGGTTCACACTCATCCTGGAAGGGCATAACAAGTGGGGTTCCGCAGGAGTCAGTTTTGGGACAGGTTCAGTTCAATATCTTTATCAACAATTTAAATATTAGCATAGAGCAGGGCTACTCAACACATGGCCCGTGGCCCATTTGTTTGCGTCCCATGGTGTGGTTTGGGTTTAAACAGGGCTCAACACGTGGCCTGCAGGTGGGATCCTTTGAACATAGCTTCCACTGAGAACATGCTCCACAACGGCGAGGCGAACACGCTCCACAACGGCGAGGTGCCTCCCAGATAGGATGAGCATTGAAAGACTCCAGTGGATGGGCTGGCTGGAGCAGATGGGTACAGGCCATCAGTGTTTCTAGCCCCGAAGAAGGAGGTTCCGGAAGTGCCGGAGCATTGTGGGAAGTGCTGGATGCTTAGCTTTGTGGGCAGAGCCTGAGAGATGCTGACTGGCTCACTCTGGCCACATTTGGGTCTGGTGCCGTGGCCAGGCAGCCCTGCCTCTGTCCCACATGGAGTGATGGACTTCTGCATGGGAATGTAAGCCCTGCTGGGAATCCAGGACAAGGCTCCCAAGCATCTGTCTCTTTTTTGCCTCTTGTGTCCGGCCTGACTCACCCAGCTCTCCCGCCTGCCACAGGTTTCACTCCAAGAAACGCATAACATGAAGCTTTAAGCTAAACACCCTAAACACTGGTGTACAATTTTCTTTTTAATGAGAAGCATTAAAAATGGCAACAAAGAAGAGATGCTTATTGAACAAACACAGGGTTTTCAACCCTGTTTGGGAGATGGAATTTGCTTTTGCAGAAATAAATGGAAAACCAATCTGTCTTCTTTGTCAAAAGACTGTTGCTGCGTTAAAGAAAACAAACCTGAAATGGCACCATGAATCCTGTCACCCTGAGTTCAAAGATGTGTATCTACCTGACAGAAATTTAAGAAAAACTAAGATACGTTCCTTACTAGAAGGTTACCGTACACAACAAGATATGTTCCGTTCACAAGTTAAAGACAGCGATTCCCTTATAGAAACCTCCTTCAAAATGGCTTGGGATGTAGCTAAATCAAAAAGACCTTTTATCGAAGGTGAATTGATGAAGCAGTGTTTCTTGGACTGCAGTGAATCACTTTTTGCAGAATTTAAAAACAAAGAGGATATAATGAAATAAATATCAAAACTGCAAGTGTCTGATTCAACTGTAGTAAGATGAATTGAAAGCATTTCAGGGAATCTGTTTTCTAAGTTGCTAAAAGACATTGAAAGCACTGAGTATTTCTGTCTAGCAATGGACAAATCTACTGATCATTAAGACATATCTCAGCTCATAATCTAGGTGCATTTTTTCAATAGCAAAAAGTATGTCAAAGAAATGCTTACTCTGCTACCTTTGATGGGTCAAACTAGGGGAGAGGTCCAGGAAAAATACATTGGTTTGAAGAAGTTTACTTTGGTAACAACTGATGGTGCTCCCTCCATGGTTGGAAAAGAGAAGGGGCTAATTCCTTTGCTAAAGAAAAATCCACAGTTTCCAGATTTCTTTTCATACCATTGCATTCTCCACCAAGAACAGTTATGCAGCAAACGGAAGAGAGGATTTCTCAAGAGCACAATGGATAGTGTCAAAAAAATCATCACCTTCATTGTTGCAAATGCCTTGAAACATAGAGAATTTTGAACTTTAGTTGAGGAGTATGAAAAACAGTGTGATGACTAGGCAGTGCTTGCAGAAGTTAGATCACTGAGTCGAGACAAAGTATTATATTGGTTTATGGATCTACTGCCTGCTGTACGAGTATTTTTGGAGGCAAAGGATCACGAGGATTTACTTAAAAAACAACAAATAGTCTAGTTGCACCTTAAAAACTAACAAAACATGTAGATGGTATCATGAGCTTTCGTGAGTACAACCCACTTCTTCAGATGACCAAAGTGTTGGAAGTCCAGATCCAAGAATAACTAAGGGTATGTCTACACTACAAAGTTAATTCGAACTAACAGCTGTTAGTTCGAATTAACTTTCATAGGTGCTACACATGCAAACCGCTAGTTCGAACTTAATTCGAACTAGCGGAGCGCTTAATTCGAACTAGGTAAACCTCATTCTACGAGGACTAACGCCTAGTTCGAATTAAGTAGTTCGAATTAAGGGCTGTGTAGCCACTTAATTCGAACTAGTTGGAGGCTAGCTCTTCCCAGCTTGCCCTGGTGGCCACTCTGGGCCAAGCCAGGGAAACTCTTCTGCCCCCCTCCCGGCCCCGGAGCCCTTAAAGAGGCACGGTCTGGCTACAGTGCCCGTGCCAGGTGCAAGCCTGCCAGCACCCAGCCAGCAGACCCTGCACCTGGCACGGGATGAGCCAGCCACCCGCTGCCACCCAGCCCTCCCCCTCTTCCCAGGACCAGGCTGGTGGCTCCCAGGAGCCTACCTGGGGCTGCAAGAGGCGGGCGCCCGCCTGGTCTAGTGTGGAGATCGTGGACCTCATCGAGGTTTGGGGGGAGACCTCCAACGTCCACGACCTCCACACTAGGCACAGGAATGAGACCGTCTAGGGCAGGATAGCTGCCAGCCTGGCCACCAAAGGCCACATGCGAACCCAGGAGCAGGTTTGCATGAAAATCAAGTTGGTCCAGTGAGACCCCCGACCCTGAGCCCTGAGCTTAGAACATAAGAACATAAGAACGGCTGTACTGGGTCAGACCAAAGGTCCATCTAGCCCAGTAGCCTGTCTGCCGACAGCGGCCAACACCAGGTACCCCGGAGGGGATGGATCGAAGACAATGACCAAGCCATTTGTCTCATGCCATCCATCTCCAGCTTTCCACAAACAGAGGCCAGGGACACCATTCCTACCCCCTGGCTAATAGCACTCCATGGACCCAACCTCCATGACTTTATCTAACTTCTCTTTAAACTCTGTTATGGTTCTAGCCTTCACAGCTTCCTGTGGCAAGGAGTTCCACAAGCTGACTATTTGCTTTGTGAAGAAGAACTTTCTTTTATTAGTTTGAAGCCTGCTACCCATTCATTTCATTTGGTGTCCTCTAGTCCTTATATTATGGGAACTAATGAAGAACTTTTCTTTGTGCACCCTCTCCACACCACTTATGATTTGATAGACCTCAAATATCCCCTCTCAGTCTCCTCTTTTCTAAGCTGAAAAGTCCCAGTCTCTTTAGTCTCTCTTCATATGGGACCTGTTCCAAACCCCTAATCATTGTAGTTGCCCTTTTCTGAACCCTTTCCAAGGCCAAAATATCTTTTTTGAGGTGAGGAGACCACATCTCTACACAATACTGAAAATATGGCGTACCATAGTTTTATACTTCCCCTCCTCCTTCTTCCCTGGTTTCCCCCTTCCAGCTCCCTCCTCCCAGGTTTCCACCTCCCCTCTCCCACCTCCTTTTCCCAGTCTCCCCAGAGGTTAATCCCCCTCACCACCACCCTCAGTTTTGTTAAATAAAGAGAGTTTCTATTTTTGAACACGTCCTTTATTTTTTACATCAGGAAGGGGGGCTAGGGAGGGGTAAGTGGAAGGAGGTGAGGGAGGAATGGGGCACGAGCCCCTGATGGGGAGGACTGGGGTGGCTCTGCGGACTCCTCCGGGCGGAAGTTCTCCTGCAGGGCCTCCTGGATCCTGACAGCCCCCCGATTGACACCCCCGGATGGCAGCCTGAGGCAAGTGCAGCCAGGCTGATGGCCGAGTGCTGTGATGTGCCGAGTGTGGGCACTCAGGGCATGCCAAGACAGGACTGCTTTGCTGTCCCTCATCAAGGTAGACAAGCAAGCGGGGAACCCTGAGAACTGTCTGTCCGGGGTCGGGGCTCAGGTCCCTTTCAGCACAGCCCTCGGCTAGCCTGAGGCAGCAGCTCCACACTCTAAGTCCTGGTTCCGGCCAGCCTTAACTTTGGTTCAGGGTCCACTCAATATGGACATGCTAGTTCGAATTAGCAAAACGCTAATTCGAATTAGTTTTTAGGTCTAGATGCACTAGTTCGAATTAGCTTAGTTTGAATTAACTAATTTGAATTAAGTTAGTTCGAATTAGTGCTGTAGTGTAGACATACCCTAACAGAAGAAGGGAGTGGGGGAGAAGGAAAAAAAATGGAGGGGTGGAAGAAAAAAGAGACAGTGAGTAGATAAGCTTCAGAGGGATAGCAGAGTTAGTCTGTAATAGGAAAGACTTAAAAAACAACAAATCATCTTGTAGCACCTTAAAGATTAATTACAAGAGGCAGATAAGAACCACTAGTTTGCACTTGGAAAGGAAGATGACCAACACCAGATTCTACACAGACATCAAGAACCGTTAGCACCTTCATTGTTTGGTTGGTTGGTTGATAATGTGCGAGCCATCCAATATCACGATTCATACCATTTGCATAAGAATTAAACTTGTGAATGAAGTTAAGTTCCAACCCTTCTCTGTGTATTTGGCTTGTGGAATTAGTCTGAAAAAAATCAGTGACTTGGAGATCCATGAATGAGTGTCCAGGAAGATTAAAGTGTTCTCCAACAGGTTTTTGTGTGTTACCTTTTCAGATATCTGATTTGTGTCCATTAATTCTTTCCGACAGAGATTGTCCAGTTTGGCCAATATACATTGCAGTGGGGTATTGCTGGCATTTGATGGCATAGATCACATTAGTGGATGTGTAGTTAAATGAGCCTTTGATTTGGTGGCTGATGGCCTTGGGTCCAATGATGAAGTTGCTGGTATAGATGTGTGTGCAGAGCTGGCACCAGAGCTGATTGCAGGGGTGGGTTCCTGGATGATTAGGTCTGTTGCGTGGTTACTGGAAAAAATGTGTTTGAGGTTAGGGGGTTGTCTGTAAGTGAGAATTGGGCTTTCTCCCAAGGCCTTTGAGAGGGAGGGGTCATTTTCTAGGATAGGTTGTAGATTGTTGATAATGAGTTGGAGGGGTTTAAGTTGAAGACTGTAGGTGATGATAGGTGGAATTCTGTTGTTTTCTCTTCTGGGCCTGTCTTGAAGTAGTTCATGTCTGGGTACATTTTTAGCTCTGTCGATCTGTTTTTTCACTTAACCAGGTGGGTGTTTCAGTTTTAAGAATGTTCTATATAGATCCTGTAGGTGTTTGTCTCTGTCTGTGGGATTGGAGGAAATCTGGTTGTATCTTAGGGCTTGGGAAATGTGGATGGGATGGAAGCTAGAGGCATGAAGGTAAGTTTAGCAGTCGGTAGGCTTCCAGTATATGGTGATGGAAATTTGTCCATCATTTAATGGTACTGTAGTGTCAAGGAAGTGGATTTCTCGTGTGGACTGATCCAGGCTGAGGTTGATGATGGTGTTTATTGTCGTGTTTAGATGAAGAGACATTCCTGCTAAACGTGGCTTTTCTCACTGATATGTCATGCCACTTAAATGTATTCAATATTAAACTTCAAGGCAAAGAAAAAAACCTGCCTTCTCTGATGTGCAATGTTTCTGCATTTGAAACAAAACTGGCCCTTTCTGCAGATGAGCTTCATGAAAAAGACTTAACTCACTTTCCCTTCCTCAACTTGCAAGTGACACAGTTGAGTGCACATGCACCTATCTATTTTGCCTGATTTTTTTACGGAGTACAGTTGAATTTTCTTCTCGTTTTCTCGATGTCAAATCCCTGAAGAGAGTTCTTGAATTTACTGAAAATCTATTTTCAGTTGAGATAAAGGCAGTCTCACCTTCAGCAGTGAGATTTGGCGTTGAGGAAGAATTTGAAGAAGAGATGACAGAACTGCAAAACAAGAGTATTCTAAAAGCTAGGCATAAGGAAGATGACAGTGAAACATTTTGGATTACCTATGTATAGGAAGACATGTACCCTGTATTACTGAAATGTGCCAAAAAAAGTGCTAACTTGCTTTGGGTCTATATATGTCTGTGAAAGTTCATTCTCCTCCATGGGAATCATCAAGTCAAAACTGCACACCCCTCTTACTGACAGACATCTGACCAACAGTCTCTGTGCAGCTACAATGGAATATAAACCTGACGTGAAACAGCTGGTGAAAAGTTTGCAGACACAATCTTCACACAAATTGTACTTATACTCCAGTAAATTCCAGTATGTATTGGCAGTTTTTGTTTGATTTGTTAAAATTATGAAGCCAAAACAAAAAAGTAGTCAATATAATGGTTTTCTGCTGATATGCGTTTTGGTACTTAAATTCCTGCACTGGCATTGTTCATTAAAAGTGCTGTCATATGCTTAGAAATCGGGTAAATATTGCCTTTTATTAACATCAGCAGAACTGACTTAAATGGGGCCTACCTGTTGTGTAGTCTTGCCTTAATCTTTGTATCCATGCCCATTAGCGTGAAAGAAGCTATTTGCATATATTTGCATATATTTGCATGTATATGCAACCACGCTTAAGTTGCAGCCCTTGGCATGTTCTGAGAGTATCATTGTGGCTTCCAAAGTTGAGTAGCCCTGGCATAGAGAGTATGCTTATTAAGTTTGCAGATGAATCCAAGCTGGGAGGGGTTGCAAGTGCTTTGGAGGATAGGGTCATAATTCAAAATGACCTGGACAAACTAGAAAAATAGTCTGAGAAAAATAGGATGAAGTTTAATAAGAACAAATGTAAAGTATTCCGCTTAGGAAGGAATAATCAGTTTCACACATCAGGATGGGAAGTGACTGTCTAGGAAGGAGTACTGCAGAAAGGAATCTAGGGGTCATTGTGGACCACAAGCTAAATATGAGTCAACAGTGTGACACTGCAAAAGCAACAAGGAGTCCTGTAGCACCTTATAGACTAACAGATGTATTGGAGCATAAGCTTTCGTTTGCAAAGATCCTCTGTTGGGGTATGTCTACACATCAAAGTTAATTCGAAATAACAGCCATTATTTCGAATTAACTTTATTAGCATCTACACAGCCAAACCGCTTTTTGAAATAAATTCAAAACAGTGGAGCACTTATTTTGAATTTGGTAAACCTCATTCTATAAGGAATAATGTCAAATTCGAAATAGCTAATTCAAAATAAGAGCTGTGTAGACAATTATTTCGAAATAGGGGGCCTCCAGACTTCCCAGGGTGCCCTGGTGGCCACTCCAGCCTCAAAAAAGAACACTCCTCTCCCTCCCTTCCCTCCCCGGAGCCCTTAAAGGGGTAAAGCTTGCTGGCCCAGAGCCAGCAGTCACTGCCCCGATCCAGTGGCCCCAAAATATGAGCCAGCAAGCCACTGGCAGCCAGCCCTCCGCCATTCCCCAAGAGCAGTCTGCCAGCTCCCAGGATCCTGCCAGGGGCTGGAGAAGGTGGGCGCCTTCCTGGTCCAGGGTGGAGATCAGGGTAGACCTTACTTAGGTTTGGGGGGGATGCCCCCAATGTCCATGATCTCCGCACTAGATGGAGGAACGCAGCCATCTATGGCAGGATAGCTGCCAGCCTGGCCACCAAAGGCCACATGTGAACCCAGGAGCAGGTTCACATGAAAATCAAGTTGGTCCGGCAAGACCCCCACCCCTGAGCCCTGAGCTTCCCCTCCCCCTTCTTACCCTTGCTTCCCCCTTCCACCTCCCTCCTCCCAGGTTTCCCCCTCCCCTCTCCCAGCCTCTTTCCTCTCCTCTCCCACTTCCTTTCTCCAGTCTCACCAGTTTCATCCCGCCCCCCAGTTTTGTTAAATAAAGAGAGTTTGTGTTCATGAAAATACGTGTATTTTATTTGACATCAGGAAGGGGGGCTGGGAGGGTAAGTGGAATGATGTGGGGGAGGAATGAAGCACAAGCCCCCAGTGGGGCAGACCAGGGAGGCTCTTAGTGCTCCTCAGGGTGGAAGCTCTCCTGCAGGGCCTCCTGGATACTGATAGCCCCCCCGATGGACCTCCTGGGTGGCAGCCTGCAGAAAGTGCAGCCAGGCTCGCATCAACGCATTCACGAGAAGCACCAGAGTGCCCGGGGCAGCTCCGGCTCCATGTTGTAGAGTGCTGTGATGTCCCAAGTGCAGGCAACCAGAGCACGCAGAGACACAAATGCTTTGCTGTCCCTCATTGAGGTAGGCAGGCAAGCAGGGAAACTGACAACCGGCTGCCCAGGATGGGGGTCCCTTTAAGCACAAGCCTCAGATAACTTCAGTCAGCAGCCACACAAATAAACTCTTGACCTGATGCCCTGCCGGACCTGGTTCTGGCTGGCCTTCAATGCAATTCAGTGTCCACTGAGTGTGGACGCGCTATTTCGAAATAGCAAAACACTATTTCGAAATGCATTTTGTGTGTAGATGTGTTATTTCGAAATAAGCTATTTCGAATTAACTATTTCAAAATAAGATATTTTGAAATAACACTGTAGTGTAGACATACCCTTGCAAAAAAAGCAAACATGATTCTAGGATTAATCAACAGGAGTATTGTGAGCAAGGCATAAGAAGTAATTCTTCCAATCTACTCTGCACTGATTAGGCCTTAGTTGGAGTACTGTGTCCAGTTCTGGGCACCACATTTCAAGAAAGATGTGGAGAAATTGGAGGCCAAGAAAAAAACAAAAATGATTAAAGGCCTATAAAAATGACCAATGAGGGAAGACTGAAAGAATTGGATTTGTTTAGTTTAGAAAAGAGAAGACTGTGAGGGGACGTGATATCAGTTTTCAAGTTATCTAAAAGGTTGTTATAAGGAGGAGGGAGTAAAAATGTTATTCTTGACCTCTGATGATAGTACATGAAGCAATGGGCTTAAACTGCAGCAAAAGAGGTTTAGGTTTTACATTAGGGAAAACTGCCTAACTGTCAGGGTGGTTAAACATGGGAATTAGTTGCCTAAGGATGTTGTGGAATCTCCATCACTGGAGATATTTAAGAGGAGTTTGGATATACATCGATCCGGGATGATCTAGATCAGTGTTTCTCAACCAATGGTATAAGTACCCTTGGAGTACTCAAGAGAAGTCTGGGGGGTACATCAACACAACTGAAATTTGGAGAAAATTGAATTTTTGTTTTAAGTTCTACAGCGCTTTATTATTTTTGTACTTTTTACACCCAAAAATTTCATCACCTGCCTGGCTATGATTAAGTTGTTTAAACAAATGTGTTGCAATGATAAAAACAATCTTTGTGTGTCTGAAAAGTGTAGGTAGTGGGGGTACTTATAATTTTTTTTAAAGAGGTACTTTATAAAAAAAGGTTGAGAAATACTGATCTAGATGGTGCTTGGTCCTGCCATGAGGTCCATTCTAGTTCTCATATTCTATGATTCCATAAAGCAGGAGGACTGCCTCATGCTCTATCTGAGCCTCCAATTGTTCCCATGAGCATGGGCCTACTCTATCATAGAAGGAGGGCCTGTAACTAAAATGGCCCATATACTTGCTCTAGTAGTATGTCTATAACAGTGACCTGTCTTCTCCTCTACCCAATTTTTGTGTCATCTGCAAACTCTACCAGTGATAATTCCAAATTTGCTTCTAGCTCATTGACAAAAAAGTTAAATAGTTAAAAGCCAAGAACTGATCGCAGCAGGAAGGTCCTGGAAAAATATCTGCTAGATGATTCCCCATTTAAAATTGCAATATGAAACCTTTCAAGTTTACTCTTTTTACTATGTATCATATTAATTTTATATCATTTTAGTTTTTTAATCAAAATGTCATGCAATATCAAGTCAGAGGGTACATCTAAACTACATGGCTCCGTCGACGGAGCCATGTAGATTAGTGTACTCGAAAAAGGGAAATGAAGCAGCGATTTAAATAATCGCTGCTTCATTTACATCAAAATGGCTGCCGCACTGTGCCGATCAGCTGTTTGGCGGCACAGCACGGTAGTCTGGATGCTCCACGGTTGAAAAGGGAAGCCCTTGTCGACCGCCCTGTTATGCCTCATGGAACGAGGTTTACCAGGGCGGTTGACAAGGGCTTCCCTTGTTGACCGCGGAGCGTCCAGACTCCCACGCTGTGCCGCCAAACAGCTGATCGGCACAGCACGGCAGCCATTTTGATATAAATGAAGCGACGATTATTTAAATTGCCACTTCATTTCCCTATGTCTAGAAACCTAATCTACATGGCTCCGTCAACGGAGCCATGTAGTCTAGACATACCCTAAGTATATTACATCAGCCAAACTGTAATCTCAATAAAAAAGATATCAGGTTAGGTTGGAATGATATATTTTCCATAGACTTATGTCTAATCATCTGCATTAATTATATTTCCCTCATTTCATAAAGAATTAATCAAATCTGGTATCAACTGCTCCATTATCTTTCCAGGATCGATAACAGATTTATGGACTTATATTTACATGACTCCTCATATTTACCCTTTGTAAACGTTAGTCCTATGTTAGCTTTCTTTCAGTCTTCAGCAACTTTTCCAATGTCCGAGGACTTAGTGAAAATTAACATTAATGGTCCAGCCAGCTCCTTTGCCAGCCCTTTGAAAACTCCTGAATTCAAGTGTAACCCACAGAAATAGTATGGTTCACTGTCCTATTCAGTGCACTTAGACCACTTACAGCAAAGCTATGTCTACACTGCCCCTCTCTTGCGCAAAAACATATGCAAATGAGGCGAAGAGTGGAATATCACCGCATCTCATTTACATAATTAATAAGGCTCCGTTTTTGTGGAAGAGGCTTTTGCGCAAAAAGGAGATGTTTACACATCTCCTTTTTGCGCAAAAAACCCTCTTGTGCAAGAGCCGTTCTTCCGCATTTTTTTTCGGAAGAATGGCTCTTGTGCAAGAGGGGGCGTTTGCGCAAAAAGGAGCTGTGTAGATGGCTCCTTTTTGCGCAAAAGCCTCTTGTGCAAAAACGGAGCCTCATTAATTATGCAAATGAGGTGCGGCGATATTCCACACCTCGCCTCAGTTGCATATGTTTTTGCGGAAAAGGCTAGAGTGTAGACATAGCCCAAGAGATAAGAACAAGGGAGCTCTACCGCCTAACGTGAGAGGGAGCTGGCTTTTTAGCTCAAGTGGTAGAGGCTCCTATACTATGCTCTAGAGGTTCCAGGTTCAAATCCACCCAGTGGCGGGTACACAGGTTATCCAGACCTGCTAATTTTAAAAATATCTAACTTTAGTAGCTGCTATTTAATGTTCTCCTGAGAAAATAATGGAAATAAAACATTGTTATCATATGATATGACATGTTACCATATCATATGACAACATCATTTGTTTTCCCAAATACAGAACAGAAATATTTACTGAATAACACTGCTTTTTCTAAAGTATTCATTCTAATTTTACCATTTTCGTGTAGTAATGGAACCATACCAGTCTTAGAATTCTTTTTGTTCCTAATATACTGTAAAAAACTTCTTATTGTCCTTAACTCTGCTAGCTATAGATTTCACCTTCTGTCCGTTTGCTTCCCTTATCTATTTTCAACAGATCCTGGCTTCTGATATATATATTCATTACTATCGACTTCCCATTCTTCCATGTTATATCTATATATCTGCCTTCACTTTGCCCCCCTAACCAGGTTAGGATTGTCATCAATGTAGCCTTTTTCATCTATTGTGTGAGAATGTCTTTTTGGTGTATAGTAAAATGTTCATGAATAATTCCCAACTATCATTCACACTTTGCCAGTTAAATTCTTCTTCACAGCTGATTTGACTCACGATTCTTTTCAGCTTCCTGAAGGTGATCATTTTAAAGCACCAAGGAAATGTGTAGAAATGCATGTATGCACACATGTACACATGAACACATGCACACACACACACACACACACACACACACATTCAATGTTTCTGCCCTTAATTTCACCCATGTCTCTCCACTACTTCTGTTAGCAGTCAAGGTGGCATATCCAATGACCACTGAAAAAGAGTTCTTTGACATTCTTTTCCATTTTGTGCCTATTTGCTATAGTCCATAAAGCATTACATCTTGTTTAACACATGCCTTTTTGTGTCTGGACCTCTGCGTGACAGTGAATGTATGTTGTCAGCAAATCAAGCACATAAATCTTGTGACCTTCATCTTTTTGTCTTTTTTGTTAAAGCACTGAACTGAAAATATTAGTGAACCAGATTTTGTTTCTATTTCTGCCACACATTTCCTATGACTGGAGGAAAGCTATTTAATCTCTCTGTCTTTCTCTCTCTCTCTCTCTCTCTCTCTTTCATTCTGAGGTCCCCATTTGTAAAATGGAGATATGTGTTTTTCCCTGCACCTTGTCTGTATTCAATTTAGCCCTGTCTAGACTGCACTGCTTTTCCAGGATACCTCTGGTATCCCAGAAAAGCAATGCTGCATCAAAGGAATGCTTCCGCTTTTCTGAAAAAATGTTTGAAAAAGCAGACACGCTCTTTCACCATCCCTGTCAGCCTCATTCTATGAGGCATAAGGGATGTGTCAAAAGAGCACTTTTTTCTGAAATTTCGGAAAAGCCTCTTTCGAAAGTAAATCGGAAAAAGACACGCAATTTGACTACTGCAAATTGCATATCTTTTTCTGATTTATTACTGCAGTCTAGACATAGCCTGAGATTGTAAGTCCTTTAAGGAAGGAACTGTTGGTTACTAAAAAATGTAATATGCATAGTGCAATGGACTCTCAATATCTGATAGGGCCTCTAGGCATTAACATAACACAAAATCGTGGAAATGTTGGAAATAACTCATCCACAGTGAAGCAGTCATCCTGTTTTGAGTCTGATCTTCCCATTCAAATATAAATGTGCTTCATATAAAATTAGTCATAGATATGCCATTATTCAGTATAAATTCAGACAAGATTAATTGAACAAATTCTGAAGTTGGCAGCTGAAACAAAGAGCACTGCACTAACATGTACATGTATATGACAAGTGATCATACAGAGAATCATGCAAGAGCCAGACTGGCAAAGTTTGCCTTAGCACTGAATATAAGATTTCTACTGCTCAGGTTGACTATAAAGAAAAATACACAGATATTTGGGAGAGCTGCTAATGGATCACATCTTTAGATTGTCTTAGCTCAGAGGTTCTCAAACTAGGGGGAGAACCTTCAGGGTGGGAGTGGAATGTATTTGGGGGGGGAGGGGGGGAGAAGTCTTGTGATGGGGACTTACTGTGCATATTTTACCCACAGCAATAACTAACTAGCAATGCCAATTCCTCTAGACATATCAGGTCCTCAGAAGGCACTGTGCATTTTGACAGATTTCTGTTTATCTGTATGTTAATCCATTTGCTATGACTATGGGTATGTCTAGACTACATGCCTCTGGTGACAGAGGCATGTAGATTAGGCTACCCGGCATAGGAAAATGAAGCGGCGATTTAAATAATCGCCGCTTCATTTAAATTAAAATGGCTGCCGCACTGAGCCCATCAGCTGTTTGTTGGCTCAGCGCACTAGTCTGGATGCTCCGCGGTCGACATCAAAGGCATTTGTTGACCGCCCGGTATGCCTCGTGGGATGAGGTTTACCGGGGTGGTCGACAAATGCCTTTGAAGTCGACTGCGGAGCGTCCAGACTAGTGTGCTGAGCCGACAAACAGCTGATCGGCTCAGCGCGGCAGCCACTTTAATTTAAATGAAGTGGCGATTATTTAAATTGTTGCTTCATTTTCCTATGCCGGGTAGCCTAATCTACATGCCTCTGTCGCCGGAGGCATGTAGTCTAGACATACCCATAGTGTGCCCATTTAATTGTAAGTATGGACTACAATCACAGTTTTGCTTTTGCTCTTATTACAGTGGATCATTGGCTCCATTTGAATCAATTCTCTACAGTATTAACTATTTTTTGAGCGTTTCATGTTGATTTTTTAAAAAAATCAGTATATGCAACTGTGTATGTATATGTGGGGGGGAAACTAAGACACAACAAATAAGGGGATGCAATCAAGTAAGTTTGTGATTCACTGTCTTAACGCATGTGTCAGAATACCAGAGACATTAAAGCTGTTTTTCAGTTTATGGCTGGCTAAAGAATCATGTACTGCATTGTAAGTCTAACTAACCTCCACCATTATGTTTAAATAATAGAGTTATATAATATTATGCAGTTGTCAGTCACAACTCTATGATTAAGGTCAAGTTTTAAACTCAGCCTCTTTGTGATGTATGGTGAATTCACTGTATCATCTCCATTACAGGATGTACTCTTTGAGCACTGAATGAATTGTCTAAGAATGAAAAGCAAAGCATCTGATTGGTTTGCTGTCTAAACTTAATTTAAAATGGACACATTTGGAAATTTAGCTCTGGTGTTGGAGCCTCTTCTTTGTCCTCCCAAAAGATTTTAATAATGGAATAAAGCAGATTCTTCAAACACTCTGTATGGTTAAAACTTATTGAAAGAAGGAAGAACTTATTAATGTAAATTGTTAACAACAGTTGTACAGCACTATTATTGTTAAACTGAATATAGAGGGACCCAGGTTAACAGCCAAAGTCATTCTTCAGTAGAACCATTTTAACATCAGATGTAACTTAGCCAATTATTAGTTTTTGACATTCTCACATCCACACTAACTCCTATGCCCTCCTCAGATATGGCCACTTCCTCTGGTTCCCACTTTGCTGCTTTCTGGTGTCAGGACAACTAAGGAGAAAGTAAGGAGGGGAGAGGGAGGCCGAGGAGAGAGGGGATGTGGTAGGGATCATGGAAAGAGACTATAGATGAGGGAGAAGCAGAGGAAAGTTATGCCCATTGAAGGTGTCAAGTTAGGGACACTAGTGCTGTGCAAATAGATTTGAGTACAAAAACAATCCCAGAGTGATGATGTCTCTGTGCTTTTTCAGAACTTTTCCCTGAGATCTGCCTCATCTTGCCAGATTTGCTGTTTCAGTGGCATGACGAGCTTTCAAGAACTGATGGCTTGCCCAATGAAATTGAACTGTCCAACACAAATCTGTGTCTGTTGAACAGGTTCAGTCTCTCTAGCATAAAACTTTCTTTCCTCAATCCATTCCTGTTCACACATCCTGATCCTCTCACATAACTCCCTTCCCAAGCATCTCAAGCCTATACCACTCACGCAGCCCTTCTTTTGTTCCTCATTTTTCCCTTTCCCCCTGCCCATCCTGCTGCCCAGGGTGCCTTCATAGACAGAGTTAAATTTATTATACAAGGAGAAGATGTATGAAAACAAATGTGTTCAAAAACAAAAATAATCTGGTGTGAATAAGCCTTTAAAATGCCTTAATCATTAAATCATATAGCTGTTACATGATATCGTCACAGATCAGAGGCAAGTTTGTATTAGTGCCCTAACATTGCATTTCCAGTTTCCAAACTGTGTGGACTACTTCTAATTTTAGCTTTCATTCTGACATTCTAGATTTTTTAAATGTATGTTTTGCATGATGATTATAAAATTCTTATCACTCTTGTTACCCTTAAATTACTGGAAACTGCTAAAAAAACATGTTTGGGACTAATGTCCACTAATTTTCATTATGTTTTATTATATTTACCATCAATCAAAATAAATTATTATTTTAATTGTGGAATGTATTTGCATTTAATTTGATTTATTTAGTTAGCTCCTGTAATTTTTTCTGTGTGTATATAATTTGTATGTATAATTACATGATGATACAACTTTAAAAATAATTTTAAATAAGGTAAAAGCAAATATTTCTTTCTATTTCTTAACTGTATAGACCTGAGGTCATCCTACCCTTATTTTTCCAGACAAAGAATAAAACATACCCAACATTTAGTATCCTTGGCCTATGGTTCATCAACTGGTCATATTCGACAGGAAAAATATTTCAAAACATATTAATCTGTTCAACATTGCATTTATTCATTTTAAAAATGACACATTAATGTTTATAAGAAATATTTATGACATTCCACTGTAAAGAATTCATCAGAAGGCAATCAAGACAGATTAGTGGCTCAGAGGTACATTAAAATAGCTATGTAATTTATTTCAACCTTATCACTTATAAACATGAGTAAATGCATTTTTAATAAAACAGAAGACCTGCTGCCATTTAGAAAGAGAAACACATACAGTTGCTAAATTACATTCATAGAAGTTGCTCAGTCTGATTGTCAGAACTGAGAAGAAAATTAAGAAGTGATCAAAGTTGTTGATTCTATGTTACAAAGCTGGCATAGACACTTCATTAATGATTTCTGTTTCTTATTATTTTGCAGATGGTATAGTTGAGATGCTTGCGAGATATGCATAATTTATAAACTAAGGTGAAGTGGGCTTTGTCACTGATTTGACATTTCTTGCTAATTCTTTGATACTAGATTTTATTCTTAAAGAAATTGTTTCATATGAACCAAATAGATTTGTATTAAACTTGAGGTTTTAAAAATTTTATTTCATTTTATTAGAGTCTAGATACACAGGAAGACTCAACAGAAAGATCACATGGCACCCGAACCCCATAATCTCCATGATCCTAAGAATGGTCAGGAGACAAAGAAGCCTCCTGTGTAAGTAGAGTAGCCTAATGGCAGGTTCCAACTTGAACCAATCTTTATGGTCTATTACACTTTGAAGAAACACCTGAGCTTTGCTCCTAAACATGCCTCTTTGGTCTAATATGCTCCTCACATGCCTAGAGTGGGTTAAAGGGGAACATAAGAATGGCCATAGTGGATCACACCAAAGGCCCATTTAGCCCAATATCCTGTCTTCTCACTGGCCAATTCCAGGTGCCTCAGAGAGAATTAACAGAACAGGTAATCATCAAGTGGTCCATTCCCTGTCACCCATTCCCAGCTTCTGTCAAACAGAGGCTAGGGACACCATTCTTGCCCATCCTTGCTAATAGCCATTGATGGACCTATCCTCCATGTATTTATCTATCTCTTTTTAAAACCCTATTAAAGACATGGCCTTCACAGCAACCTCTGGCAAGGAGTTCCAGAGGTTGACTGTGCATTCATTGTGTGAAGAAATACTTCATTTTGTTTATTTTTAACCTGCTGTGTATTAGTTTAATGTGGTAACCTCTAGTTCTTGTGTTATGGGAGCAAGTAAATAATTTTTCCTTATTTAGTTTCTCCAAACCACACATGATTTTATAGACTGCTATCAGATCCTCCTTTAGGGTACGTCTAGACTGCAAGCTTCTTCCAAAAGAAACTTTTTTGGAAGAGATCTTCCAAAAAATCTTCTTTAAAAAAAGAGCGTCCACACTTCAAAAGCAGATCAAAAAAATAATCTGCTTTTTCGAAATAGTGCATCCACACTCATTGGATGCTCTCTCACATAAAAGGTCACCCAGAATCACTTCTGGCAGGGCATTAGGTCAGCAGTTACATCCCGGTGCTGTTGCCTAAGGCTATCTGAGACGGGTGCTTAAAGGGACTCCCCTGGACAGCCATTTCTCAGGTTCTGCTGCTTGCTTTCCTACCTCTCTGAGGAACAGCAAAGCTTTTGCAATGAGTGCTTTGGTTGCCCAGCTTTCTTGGATGCCACAGCATTTTTTCTCTTTTTGCTATGGATCTGGAGCTGCCCCATGGCAGGCGATGGACCCACACTGCTATGCTGCAGCTTCTGCAGCACTTTCAGCAGACCGTCATGACGGTCCTGCCCCAGCTCAACTCAGAGCTCATCATTGAGAACCTCTGCCTGGATGTGGGAGCAATGCCCTTGCTCCCATACCCCATGGTTGAGAGGCAATTTTGGAGGCTGGACACCAGTTCCAACTGGTGGGACTGCCTCGTCATGGAGCTGTGGGATGACCAGCAGTGGCTCCAACACTTCCACATGCAGAAGGCCACCTTCCTGGAGCTGTGTGTTGGCTTGTCCCTACCCTCCAATGACAGGACACCCATCTGCGGCTCGCCATCCCCCTGGAGAAGAGGGTTGCAATTGCCATGTGGAAGTTCACCAGCCTGACAGCTACTGCTCGGTGGGACACCATTCGGGGTCGTCTTTATGCAGGTAAGGCACTCTCAGGGTACAGTCCCTGCGGCCGGGTGATGTCTGGAAAAGAGGTACCCTTGAGAAAGGGGAGCGGGACTGGGAGGTCGAGTGGGGGCAAGGCCCAGCCCTGGGGGGAGGAGGGGTTGTGCTGTCCCACCCTCACACAACCCTGTGGCTGGGGGGGCGGCCTCATGGGGGGTGGCTCCTGGGGTCTTTGGGAGGGAGAGGAGGGGACAGGCACCTCTCAAGGACTCAGGCACCACCTCTCATTCTCTGTTTTGTGTGTTTCTATGTCTCCTTCTTCAGGGGGTGAGGGCCATCAACTCCGTGCTGTTGCACAGGATCATCCACCTCGGAGACCTGGACCCCATCATGGCCGGATTTGCCGCTCTTGGATTCCTGAACTGTGGATGAGCTATCAATGGAACCCACATCCTGATCCACACACCACACCATCAAGCAGCCCAGTTTATAAACAGGAAGGGCTACTTCTCCATGGTGCTGCGGGCCCTGGTCAATCACCAGGGACAGTCTTCAGACATTTTTGGAGGGTGGTCAGGCCAGGCACATGATGCCCGCATATTTAGGAACTCTAGCCTCTACCACAGGCTGCAGGCTGGAACGTTCTTTCCCCAGTGGGACTTTGCAGTTGGGGACATGCAGATGCTGACTTGTATTGTGGGCAACATGGCCTAAGCACTGATGCTGTGGCTCAAGTGCCTGATGACATGCCTTGACGTGGGGGAGCGCAACATCCCTGAGGTGGTCTCTGCGTGTTGCGTGCTCCACAACCTGGTGGAGAGCAAAGGGGAGGCCTTCCTCCCGGGGTGGGAGACATAGGCTGGTGGTGAGGGGAGGCTGTTTGAACAGCCCCGGACAGCTGCCATCCACCAGGCCCATCAGGCTGAGGTGCACATCCGGGAGGCCCTGAGGGAGAGGTTTGCTGAAGGAGCCCAGTAACTCTTCCCAAGGTGTCCCCAGTAGAGGCTTGTGCCTTGCTCCTCCAATACTTTCCTCCATTCCCTGGATAATTAATAAAGACCCCAGTTTTGATTTCAAAATAAACTTTGTTTTTAGTTCTTTAAAATCAAAGTAAAGGCAGAGGGGGACTCAGAACCTGGAGGGAGGAGGACGGCTTAGAACCTGGAGGGAGGAGTTGGGCTCAGAACCTGGAGGGGGGCTGAGAACAAGGAGGGGGGCTCAGGGCTGGGAGTGTCGCATGGAGCACCTGCAAGTGCCACCTTAGGTCCGGGGACCTTGACAGACTTGGGGTTGGGTGGGACCTGAGACAACAGGGGGCTGGGCAGGAGGGGGGAGGCTGCAGCATGGTCAGGGATGGCAGGGGGAGCAGGGGCAAGGGGGTAGAGGTGAGGGGAACAGGGGCGGGGGAAGGGGTGGAGGGAGAAAGGATGGGGAGAGCAGGAACGGGGGGACAGGACCCAGGTATGCCATGACCTCCTGGATGGTGGCACACATGTTTTCGCCCTGCCGCACCAGCTGGTCCCACATGTGATTGTGCCACTTAGCATCATCACAGACCTTTTGGGCGAGTGTTTGCTGCATGTCTCTCAGTACTGTGATGTGCTACCTCATGAGGTCATGCTGGATCCACCAGTGCTTGCGGCTCCCCCGGCTTCAGTCAGCTGCCTGGGCTGGTGTGGCTTGCCCATCAGCAATGGCTGGTCTGGCTGTGGCGGACAAGAGGGAGAGGTGGTCAGTCATCCCTGAAGACACTGTCCCTGAGGGCGTGCCCTCCTCTGTGAGCAGCGAGCAACTGCCCTTGGAACAGGGGATGGTGATGTCCCAAAAGCAAGGCCATGGCCCAGCCTCACAGGGGCCCCGAGGTGCCCTTGTGAGGGGACCATCCTGCCCGCTTTTCCCACCACCCCTGGATAAGCAGGCTAGGGAAGTGTCCATCCAGAGTGGAATGAGGAGTAACAGTTAATCCGAACTAAGGACTTAGTTCGGATTAACTTTAAACTGCCGCGTGTAGCCGCGGGCAGTTCGTTCGGACTAAGGGGGATTTAAAAATGGCGGCCAGACGGGAACATGCAAATAAAGCCCGGGATATTTAAATCCCGGGCTTCATTTGCAGCTCCAGTTGCCTGATTTGCCTACCTAGCTTGAACTAACGAGCTAGTGTAGACATACCCTCACTGTTTAACCCTTTCTTCAGATAATTTATGAATATGTTGAATAGGTTTGGCCCCAGGACACCTTTCTCCATTCTGAAAATTGATCATTTATTCCTAACCTTTGTTTCCTGTCTTTTAACCACATATAAATCCATGAGAGGACATGGACCTCCCTCTTATCACATGGCAACTTACTTTCCTTAAAAGCCTTTGGTGAGAGTCCTTGTCAAAGGATTTCTGGAAATCTAAGTATACTATATCAGCGGTTCCCTATCACTGATCCACAGACTGGTGGTGGACCGAAAATGGCACACTGCCAGGCCATGCCCCCAGCTGCTAATTATCTCTGCCTGCTGGGGAGCTCCATTCTCTATAAGGTGCACAACTGTGCATGCACTACAAATTCTCCTCCCATGATGAGTGGCGCTGCAGGCTGCCCTATGTGCCTTGGCGGGAGCCGAGCTGCAGTGAAGCTGTTCCTGCTGGGGCAGCCTCATCATGGCTCTGGTTCCAGTTCTGGTAGCAGCCACGCAGCTCAGCCAGCCGGCTGTGTGGCAGGCACCTGCCACATGTCCTTTCCATTGTGGGAGGTGTGTTTGGGACTAGGGAATGGAGCAAGCCGGCCTTTATCGATATTACCAAAAAGGATCAGGTTGGAGGGCCTGGGAAGCCGTGCTGGGTGTCTGTGATTTTCGCCCCTCTTCCGGCAGGGCCCGGCTTCCCCAGTGGGGTCTCCCCTGCCAGCTCCGGCCTGCATCATGTGTCTGGACTCTTTCCAACATCCTGGGTCGCTGCAGCTGGCAGCATCAGTTGGAGTTATGCAGGGGGAGCTGGGATCCTTGACTCAAACCAGCGGGTGTCAGGGGGACTAGTACCACCCAGCTGTTGGGTGGGTGCCACGAGCCTGAGACATACATGGGCTGAGTGACCCTGAACCTATAAGCCCCGACTGTTAAAGGGCTAGGGAGGAACTCTCGAGTCACCAGAAACATGCTCCCGCCCCTGTTGGTTGTGCGGCAGACACCTCTGATCTTGGACATGTGTTGGGGGCTAGGCTATCACCAGGCCTGGCAGGTCAGGGGTGGGGTCTCCTCCCAGACATGGCTGCATGGTGGGAGGGCTGTGCAGAGTCTGGCATGGCAGCCTTAGGGCAGCCATGACCCAGGCAGCAGCGCTCAGCTGGTGGCTGGGAGGCAGTGCAGGACTAGGTGAAAGGGATGGGGCAGGCACTGAGGGTTCTGTAGGCAGGGCTAGTGCTTAAGTGCTCTAAGGGTGCGGGGCTCTGGGGGTGGGGTGCTGGCAATGCTTTGGAGGTGGGGTTAGGAGTGGGGGGGAGGCTATGAGAGCAGGGCTGGCACTGGGGGGCTCTGGGGATGGGGCTAATATTGGAGATGGGGGGTTGGCTGCAGTGGGGCTCTGGAAACCAAAGGCTGACACTGGGTGGGGGGGTCTGGTGGTGGTAGTTGTCTCTAAGGGGTGGAGGGGCTGATACTGGGGGGCCTTTGAGGGCAGGAGGCTGGCACTAGGGGTTAAGACTGGAACCTGGGGACTCTGGAGGCTGGGACTTTTGGCAGACTGGTAACATTTTTTTGCATAATGAATATGCAAATATGAAAATAAAATGTTACCTGTCTGCCAAAAGTTTGTGAATGGGTTTGCCAGTCCCTGGTATCAAAAAGGTTGGGAACCACTGTACTATATCCACTGGATCCCCCTTGACCACATGCTTGTTGATCCCCTTAAAGAATTCTAGTAGATTTGTGAGACATGCTTTCCCTTTACAGAAACCATGTTGACTCATCCCCAACCATTATGTTCATCTATGTGTCTAACAATTCTGTTTTTAATGATAGTTTCAGCCTGGTATTGAGGTTAGACTTACTGGTCTGTAATTATGAGCTTTCGTGGGCACAGCACACTTCTTCAGATGACCGGAGTTTGACTGCAGTCATCTGAAGTGGGCTGTGCCCACGAAAGCTCATGATACCATCTATATGTTTTGTTAGTCTATAAAGTACTACCAGACCATTTGTTATTTTTTAAGTTTAACCTGTACAGACTACCTCGGCTCCCCCGTGCAGCTTCTGGTCTGTAATTGTAAGGATTACCTCTAGAAACCTTTCAAAAAATTGGTGTCACATTAGCTATCCAATCATTTGGTACAGAAACTGATTTAAAGGATAGATTACAAATCAATTATTAGTTCTGCAATTTCACATTTGAGTTCCTTCAGAACACTTGGGCAAATGCCATCTGGTCCTGGTGACTTGTTAATGATTAGTTTATCAATTTGTTCCAAAACTTCCTCTAATGATACCTCAATCTGAGACACTTCCTCAGATTTGTCACGTAAAAAGAATGGCTCAGGTTTGGGAAGCTCCCTAACATCTTCAGCCATTAAGGCTGATGAAGAAAAATCCATTTAGCTTCTCCTCAATGACCTTATTGTCTTTGAGTGCTCCTTTGGCATCTTGATAGTCCAATGGCTCTGTTTGTTTAGCAGGCTTCCTGCCTCTGATGTACTTTAAAAGATTGCTATTACTTATTGAGATTTTGGCTAGCTATTCTTTAGAATAATTTTGGCCTTCCTAGTTATATTTTACACTTCATTTGACAGAGTGTATGCTCCTTTCTATTTTCCTCACTAGTTTTAACTTCCACTTTTTAAATGATGCCTTTTTAATCTTCCACTGCTTCTTTTGCTTGGTTGTTAAGCCACAGTGGTGGTTTTGTTGGGTTTTTTTGGTTTTCCTAGGCTATGTCTACACTACACTGTAAAATCAGAATAAGATAAGCAATTTGTGTTGTGCAAATTGCATTGTTTATTTCAAAATAAAGTGCTATTTCGAGGCATCCCTTAACCCTCATAGAATTAGGGTTACCAGCATGCCGAAATAGCATGTCCACTATATTTCGGAATAGTGGATGTGTTCAAAAGACATGGGGTAGCTATTCTGAGATACCTCTGGTATAGCAAAATAGCTCTGATGTGTAGACATTGCCCTACTGTTTTTTAATTTAGTGTATACATTTAATTTTAGCCTATATCACAGATTATGAAAAGTTTCCATGCATCTTTCAGGGATTTTACTTTTGGCACTGTACCTTTTAACATCTATTTAATTTTTGTGTCGTTCCCCTTTCTGAAATTAAATGCCATAGGGTTGGGCTGCTGTGACGTTTTTCCTGCTACAGGGATGTTAAATTTAATTATATTATTGCTAGTATTTCCAAGTAGTCCAGCTTTATCTTGGCATCCCATCCTGAGGTGACAGTACCCAGTAGATATGGGGTTAGTTGTAATCCCCCATTATTATTGCTTTTTGTATTTTTACATCCTTTCTAATCTGCCTTAGCCTTTCACAGTCACTATCACCATCCTGCTATATTAATATTATTAGAGCATGGAATTACTAACTGTAAAGATTCTATGGAACAGTTTGGTTCATTTGATTCTATGCTTTCTTTCACGTATAGTGCCATTTCCTCATCAGCAAAACCTGTTCTGTCCTTCTGATTTATTTTATACTCTGGTATTACTGTGTCCTATTGATTATCCTCATTATACAAAGTTTCTGTGATGCCTATTATATCAATATCCTCATTCAATACAAGGTAATCTAGTTGACCTATGTTATTATTTAGACTTCCAGCATTTGTATATAAACACTTTAAAAACTTGTCGCCATTTAGCTGTCTGACATTACAGGATGATTGAAGGGATTATTTTTCATTTGACTGTTTCTCAGTAGATCTTACCCATCCTCTCCTATTTACTAGGACATGGAGAATCTCTATTAATACACAACCTCCCCTAAGGGATGTCTCTTTCTGATCCATGTGCTCCTCCGCACCTGTTGGTTTTTTCCCAACCCTTAGTTTAAAAACAACTTTTTTAATTTTAAATGCCAGCATCTGGTTCCATCTTGATTGAAGTAGAGCCCATCCTTCTTATATAGGCTCCTCTTTTCCCTAATATTTCTCCATAAATGTTTCCTAATAAATCTACACTACTTCTGTCTACACCACCATCTCATCCATACATTGAGACCCCGTAGTTCTGCCTATCTACCTGGCCCTGCACATGGACCTGGATGGTGTAGCTGTAAACCAGCTGAAATCCCTTCATGAAGAAGAAATCTTCAGCTGCCCATTTAAACCAGCTTTAAGACCACTTTGTATTGAAGCTAATACACTTAATGCCTGCTGCAAATGGACCCTGTTGTGTACTCAGATCTGGTGCCAATATTCTGGCAGTAGATATTTGAGGTTTTCAGCCCTTTCTGCGGTTTGTTTGTTTGTTTGTTTGTTTGTTTGTGTTTGGTTTCTTTATCTGCTTTTGCCTGAAAGCCAAAGACTGATCAAGATGCTGAATGTAATTGTTGATCCATTTAATATTTAGCCCATTGCTTACAGGTATCTTAAAAAGACAGATTCAAATGATGGTTTCTGAAAGAGAAAGTCTGCCAGATACTTTAAAAATTGTCTTTGTAGTGACAGAATCAATATGGAAAAAATAGCAGCATCCAGATTTTGAAGTCATTGCAGATAAATTCAAGTGATATAGCACACATATTGAATGGATGTGTCAGAACCAGTAACATCATCACAGTACTGCCCTTAGGAGTAGTCATAGTGCCAACTGGCAACTCTGGAAATTGAACCTTATTCGGTAGAAGGGTCCTGTTTATTTCAACAGCCTTAGTATGTAATAAGGCTACTACAAGGGCAGTAATTAACTTAACTACATTAAAGATGAATTTGACTTAAGAAAATGTGGTTAACAGTAAGAGCACTTGTATGTCTGTATATATCCATCAAATTTTATTTAACATATTCACACCAGGAAAAATCAGATTCAGTATAATATTTGTCTATCTCAACAGAATGCATAAATGAAGCTGGAAGCACTGGAGAAATGTATTCCCTGAATGTACTCACAGGAAATATTTTTGTCTAGCTGCATCCTCACATTTCATTGATTTATACGGATGTTCTTTTGTAATTATCCTAAAATGTCTGTGCAAAAGAATAGGAAGTGAAAATTTAATAAATGTAGTAGGAATATCTTTAATCTTAAATGAAATTTAAGCATAATGTTCATGAACAGTTCATCCACTTTTGAAATTTCATTATATGTTTATTCAAAAGAAAGCTGCCTTTATTGTGCTATGAACAATCATCAACAGAGCATTAGGATTGCGATGTCAAACACTCAGGAAAAGTCCCTCTGTGCTTCTCTAAAGGCCAGGTATTTTATTACATATATTAAAAAATAACAAACGCACATCTAGCTGGTGTAAATCAGTGTAGGCCTATTGAAATCAATGGGGCTATGCTGATTTTCATTAGCCGAGGATCTTGCCCAGTAAGTCAAGATTAAACTTTAATGAGAAAAGAGGAATTAAAAATACTAGACAAGTATGTCATGGCTGATGTTTTCATATTTTATTTCCACTGCTTTTTTTAAGTGAAGGAAAGGAAAGATCAAATTATTTAGCTTTTTCAATTTACAGTTCTGCTGACTTCACCTACAGAGCTTCTTTAAGTCACATGCTATGGCACTAATGAGCCAAAATGCCCTTGTAAAGCCCCTTAGTCAAAAGATAAGTGACTTGCTGACCTTGCAAGATTCATCTCTTGCTCTGAAGTTGCTATCCTTTCAGAAGTTACCCTTGCTGTAGCAGATGAGCTTATAAACTCCTGTAACCAAACATCTGCACAGTTAACCATCTGTGCAGCATGTCAGTCTTTAAGTGAGAAGTTAAATTTTTCATTTGCCTATGTTCCATTCTGCATTTTTCAAACTCAAAATGACTTAAATGTAAAACCATATTTTCCATTTTCCACAAAGCATATACTGTTTGTTATGGCCTATCTACATTTCTAATCTAAATAAGAAAGTACAAAGTTCAACTCTTTTAATTATCACTATAGAAAATGCAATGAAGTGTTTGTTTTTCCTAATGGACAAAAAGGCATTGTTCTTCTAACTCTGTAATAACTGAAAAGATTTTGCCAGTCTTTCCAAAACATTTTCATCTTCAGCAAGGAACAAGCATGGAAAAGTTCAGCCCTAAAAGATAACTTTCTATAAAGTTGTTAGCATGTTAAAACATGTATTGAAAAAACAACCCCTTTTTCTGCAACCTTCACTGTAGAGGTCACAACTGGCACAACTGATGTAATTAACAGGTTATGAATGTTTGTATACTTGTCCTAAAAAAGGGATCAATTCTTCTACTGAAGGATGTGACTGGCTTTAATTAACTTATACAGGAATTACTTGTATTCTGTAAAAAAGTTTCAGAGTGGCAGCCATGTTCATCTGTATCTGCAAAACTGACTCCTAACAGACTAATAGATTTATTAGTGGGAGAATACAATTCAAAATACTAGTTTTTCATGTAAATGTTACTGACTAGTGAGAGAATGCTTTCTCTTATACAATGATTGCAACAAGGACAAGACATTCTGTGCCAAATGCTACCTTGAAATAGATATTTTCAGTTTCAATTGATTTAAATAGGAATCAGTAAGTATGCACCTGGGGACAGAATTTTACACTGTTGTAGCAATATCTTAAAAAGAGCTGAATAGCTTGAAGATCAGTGAGTAATGAAAATTCAAAATTGGTAGCTCAAAAATGGTTACTCTTAATTGCCCCTTTTGTGTAGTAGTATAAATTAGCTGGATTTAGCAGAAGGTACATTACAAAGACATGTTCATAATCTACAGTGAACTTGGCCTCATTTCAAATTGATAGGCGAAGTGTTAGTTCTAACAAATTAACTAAATTAAAATGGTAAATATTAGATGATGGATTTATTTCCCACAAAGAATCAGACACGGTATGAAAAAGTGCTACCAGGAATAAACTTGGAGCTGAAGGTATGATTCTCAGCTCAAGGAGAACATACTCTCGCTAACTCTCATCAAACTAGCAGGCTAGCAATAGAATGTAGCCGTAGCAGCAAAAGCAGCTGGATTAGAACTTGTTCCCATCAGAGTCCCTAAGCACATATTTGGAAAAGCTAGCCGATACTTCTACTCAGGCTATGTCTAGACTGCAGAATTTTTCAGGGATACCGAAGGTATCCCTGAAAAACTCTGCTGAGTCCAGGGAATGCATCTGCTTTTTCAGAACAGTTTCCAAAAAAGCAGGCACATTCTTTCGGCATCCCTATATTCCTTATTTTATGAGGAATAAGGAATGTTCTGAAAGAGAAGGTTTTTCCAACATTTGGCCCCGTATAGATGGCCCAAATGTTGGAAAAGCCTTTTCTGAAAACACAAGTGGAAGACGATGGCAGTGTAGATATAGTGTCAGACTGCTGCAGCTAAAATCCATTCTTAGTGTGCTCGTTTGGTGAGAACTAGCATGTGTATGTCTCCTCAAGCTGAGAGACACCTGCTCAACTCCAAATGAAGCCATACATGTAGGTAGAGCTTTCTGTAAAATGAAGATGAGGTAAAGCCAAAATATATTGAGAAGTTTGGTAGATTATTAAGAAAAACCCTACAGTATTTCACTGCAAACTTTTGCTGGATTTTCATTACTTGATTGTGATATGATTGCCATCTTATTCTATACCAATTATTATATGGCTCCCATCACTGTGGTATCTGAGAGCCTTCTAGACATGCAATTTAGTGATGGGACTAACCTTTGTTGTGAGGTATTTCCCTTCTACCTCCTTTTATCATGATTTCTCAGTGATTTTTCCCATAACCGATGACAAGCTTATTCCAGAATAATTCATTGCTACATCCAACAGTCTGACAGCTGCAGTGTTCATGTTGGTTTTGTATCTTATTTGTCTCTCAGTGCTAATTATTACAATAACTATTAAAATGTATACTGATCCTTCTTTCAAGTGACTCATTTACATTTACAATTAAAGCACAGCTACTGTAAATAGAAAAAAAAAATCTCAGAGGGGTAGCCTTGTTAGTCTTTCACTTTAAAAACAAGTAGTCCTGTGGCACCTGAGGGCACGTCTACACAGCAGCGTTATTTTGAAATAACTCACATTATTTTACAGTAACAAAGTGAGCATCTACACAGCAAGCCCATTATTTCAAAATAATTTTGAAACAATGGGTATCTTATTCCAATTTCTGCAACCCTCATTTTATGAGGAATAATGCCTATTTCAAAATAGTTATTTTGAAACAGGGCATGTGTAGACAGGGCAGCTGTGGTTATTTTGGAATAGGTAGTCTCTAGGGCTTCTCACAGGTGCTCTGGTAGCCACTCTGTCCACACTCCTCAGAACTCTATAGTTCCCCTTCCCCTGAAGCCCTTAAAGCCATAGCCACAGGGGAAAGGCTTGGGCACAAAGCAGGCCCTACTAGAACCGTGCCACACAGCAGCATCGAACTCTGCCTTCCCTCCTGTCATGGCAGACCACAGCATTCCTTCTGAGCCCTCCATGGCAGCCAGCACTGCTGCAAGCAGCTTCCAAGCCCCTGCCTGGGGGCAGAGGAGGTGGGCCCCATTCTGGACTAGTGTGGAGATCCTGGATCTCATTGAGATCTGGGGAGATGAGGCTAACCTCCAGGATCTCTGCACCAGCTGCAGGAATGCCAGGATCTATGGCCAGATGGCTGAAAGCCTGCACCACAGGGGCCACATGTATATCCAGGAGCAGGTGTGCGTGAAAGTCAAGGAGGTTAGGCAGGCCTATACTAAGGCCAGGAGGCGGCACCCCATACCTGACCAACACATCATATCCTGGGAAGGGGGTCAGTTCCACCCCCCCCACCCCCAGTTGTGTACTCTGGGCTGGAGATACTCATTGTCACCCTCCCAGAGGGTAGACCTGTGGCCAAGGAGGAAAAGGAAGAGGAGGAGGAGGAAAAGATCAGTGAAGCCACAATAACTGCCAGTGCAGAGTTTAGCCAGTTCCCGGAGCCACTACCACTCTCCCAAGATAGTGCACATGGATCAGACGAAGCTAGGGAAGACCCATGAGGTGAGTTCCATTACTTTCCCATGACACACAGAGCGGGAGGTGGTGGCAGTGAGGGGCTGCACACTCCTTGCTCAGCCTTCTTGGCCTGGGGATGGCACAGCAGCCTGTGCACATGGGTGCATGTGGAATGCCAATCCAGAGCACTCAGCCGCAATGAAGCTGCCTCAGAGGACCCTTGTGCTCCTGCTCACAGGTTTCTGGAGAGGCCTCCTTTACTCCCGACTCCATCGTGGGACACGCTCCCACCACAAGCCACTACTAAGGCAGATGGGCTTAGGGGGACACACACACACACACACAGCAGTGCTGCTCACAGCACACGAACATGCCCTCTCTCTCAGGGAAGCATGCCCTCCCAAGCAAGCATGGTGAGGCAGAGGACACCAAGCCCCTGCTAGGAGAGCCTGCTGGGAGGGGAAGAAAGTGGAGGGGACCCCAGTAGCACCCTCGTCGGCAAGCAATGTGTGCCGCTCACACACATCTCCCCCAACAGCCCCAGCTGTCAGGGATACAAGTCCTCTACCTGCAGGACGCTGCCACTGCCAGACCCAGTATGCGTGAGGCATGGTGGGAAGCCGAGCTGCCTCATAGCCACCCTCCTGCCCAAAGGTTCCCGGCCTGGCTGGCACATTCCCATGTCTGCTTGTCCCTGGGACGTTGGGGCAGCAAGGCTCTCCCCTAGGACATCTGTGCCCCTGCAGGAAGGGGCCTGCTGTGTAGGCCACAGATGGCCTTGCTCCAAGCATGTCAACTTTGTCTTACCCGAGACCTTTTGGTGTTGCCTCAGAGATGAGGGCTAGGCTTCATGCACCCTGTCTCCCTTCTCTTTGTTCTTCACAGCTGGACCAGCTGCAAGTGAGGTGCCCCCAACACCTCCTGCACCAGCCTCCCAACCCTGGGGGAGCTGCCGCTGCAGATGAGCCTGTGAGGACCTGGAATGGGAACACATCGCTTGCCTGCATGGCCTCCAGTGGTCTCTGGAGCGGCAGGACCAGTGGTGGGAAGTGGACCAGGAGCTGCATCGCAGCACCTGGTGGGAGCTGGCCCTAGAAACCTGCAGCACATGTGCGACATACACACCACTATCGACCGCGTGCTCGCTGCCATTGAGTGGTTCAGCAGCCACTCCCTGCTCCCACTCCAGTTCCCACTCCTGCTCCCACTTCTGCTTCAGATTCTGCTCCTGCTCCTGCTCCTGCCCCTGCAGCTTCTCCTCCTCCCTCTCCTCCCCCCATGGCTACCAAGGGCCCTGTAAAAAAGGCAGTGGAACCACTCGAAGCAGGCGCCAGTCCCAGTCCCATCCCTGAGCCTCTCTTCTCCCTTCCTCCCTTTTTCCTGAGGGTAGGGGCAAGCAACTCACACAGCTCCAAGAAGGTGTCCACATACAGAAAATTCTGGACCCACTACTGGTTGTCCCAATGCTCCATGATGATCTGGTGTACAGTCACCAGAAGTGGTGGTGCACAGTGTAAAGGGGAGAGTGGTAGGGGATGTGTTGCATGAGCAGCATGTGGAGAGAGGTGAGGAGGTGCCCCGCAGGGAGCTGTGGGTCCAGATTCTGCAGTGCCACAAGGGCAGTCTGCAAAAACTGCACCAGAAGGTGCATCATGAGATTCAGGAGTTGGAAATTCTTTGGCAGGAGGCCCAGTTTCCTGGCAGAAGTGCTGAGGTGTCCGCAATGGCAATCAGAGCAGAAAGTGAAAAGGTAGGCAAAGGAGCAGAGCCTGAGTCATGATTACGGGGGGAGTGGTTCCTTTAAGCACAAGCCTCAGAGCCTCAGGAAGCAGCTCCAGGAAGTGACTGCTGTCCTGATACCCTGCCTGAAGTGCTTCCAGAGGGCTTTAAATGCAATTGAGGCTCCAATCAGTGTAGCTCTATTTCAAAATAGCTCAGCACTATTAGCCAAGATAGGTAGGAATGGTATGCCTAGCCTCTGTTTCTCTGGAGGTGGTTCACAGGGGAGGGATCACATGAGGATTACCTGTTGTGATCCCTCCCTCTGGGGCATCTGGCATTGGCCACTGTCAGCAGACAGGATACTGGGCTAGATGGACCTTTGGTCTACCCCGAATGGCCATTCTCATGTTCTTATTTGAATGGGAATTTGTAGTGAAAATGAGCTATTTTGAAATAAGCTATTATGGAATTTTTATTCCGAAATAGCGTATTCTGAAATAACACTGCTGTGTAGACAGACCCATAGAGACTAACCAAAATATATAGAATCATGAGCTTTTGTGGGCAAAATCCACTTCATCAGATCAATTCCACTCCAATTAAAGTGGGTTTTACCCACAAAAACTCATAATTCTATATATTTTGGTTAGCCACAGGACCACTCATTGTTTGCAGATAGAAAACTTATTATTAGACAAAGGTTTCTCTGCTGCCTCTAGTCCAAGAGATTATTCTCTATTTAAATGTGCTCTGTTCTTGAATTTCCACTAAAGTTTAACATGAACATGTATCATTCAGTTTTCTGCTATAATTCAATATGAATTCATAGTCATTTGTACTCAGTGAGAAATTCACATTCATCAACAGTCTCTGAGCAAAAATGCAAATATTTGACAATGACCCTAGGGCATGGTCTTCTCTGATGAAATGGTAAAAATGTATCAGAACATTCATGATCTATTCAAGAACATTTGCTATTTTTCACAAAGTCAGAAATTCCATTGCACCGGGGTGACCTTTTCTGTTTAAAATTCTCCCCAAACATTCACAGAAGGGAGTATATGTTGATGGCACATTGGGTGTTTGTGTGCTTTTTTTTCTACTTCTTGTTCCCAATTATTCTGACAGCACATTGTCTTATACACATTCATGATATACAACGAAGTTTTTAATGTATCATGCTTTCATAGCTGAAGGTTCTGAACATCATTGTTAATCATGTGTCGGAGTTACTTTTAGCCCATTATTTTGCCAGATTGAAGGAAGCCGGGGTGTTTATTTTAAAAAATAATATATACATCCTGGACCTAGATCATACTTAATCACTTATTTTGCCATAAGCATAGAGAGACAAGGAGAGTGAGATAATATCTTTTATTGTACCATCCCCTACCGGTGAGAGAAACAGTCTTTTAAGCCACTAAGAACTCTTCTTCAGGTCTGGGGAAGATACTTTGAGCATCACAATTAAGTGAAAGGTGGAACATATTGTTTAGGGTAAATAGATAGCACATAATACTAAGGGACCATTCAAGGTAGAATAACTCATTAACCCTCTGCCTTTATAAGACAAATGGAGAGGGTTAGTGAGTTAAAGTTTGGTGAAATAAATGATAAAATCAGTGCATCTGTTTAGTCCATGGTTTCTAGTGTGTGGCAGAATTATGAATTTAAGTTCCCAGGTTCATCTTTTGAAAGTGTTTCACAGGTTTCCCTTGAGGATGAGGTCTGATAAAGAGTGATTACTTTGGGGAAAGCATTCACCCACAGGTGGTAAAATGTTTTTGTCTGTTACCATTTTCCTGTGTGAGTTGATATTGTATTATATTAAGATTACAGCAGATATACAAATATTCTAGAGGAAGGAAACAAAATATGAAAATAAAATGTGTGTGAAACATGAACAAAACTGAGTAACTGTATTATCTGTTTGAACTTGGCCATTTAAACTAGTGTTGTCAGAAGGTGTGATTTGTAGCCTTCCATATTTGAAACTTCAATTGAAAGATGGGAGAAAAATAATCTTCGCAGCAGCATTCTGAATGGAACATGTGACAATGGCAGGCAATGAGTACTGCAATGCAAGATTAATGTTTATCAGTTGGTAATGTTACTGAGACCTGATCCAGTGTGCACTGAATTCAATGGATAACCTCCCATTAACTTTGATGGATTTTGTATCAGGCCTAGATGCATGTATAGTGTCACTACCTTGACCCCAAATGAATTAGGAGTAAGCACTGGCCCAACTTCCCTCTCCCCTAGCACAGGAGGTCAGGGGAGAACTGTAAAACTGATCTTTTTTATCCACCCTTATAGCTAAAACTCTCATTCAAATGTTCATCATCTCAAGTCTTGATTACAGCAATTAATGTCCTTCTCTCCTATCCTTGACAAATATAATCCTGCCCTGCACATATCCATGAAGCATGCTGCTGCAAAGATCATTTTTCTCACCCATTACTTTGACAATGTCACCCCTCTCTTTGGTTCCCTCCATTATCTCCCTTTCTCTATTAGAAATCTAAGAGGCTTATCTTCACTTTTAAGTCCAAGTGAACCCCCCAGCCTTCAGGATGCATGCCCGTGTATGCTTAGGTAAACAAACCATCTGGCAACCCACTAGCAGCTAACCCTGATTAACCGCATCCAGCTGGTGCACTGGAGGTTCCCTATCCCTGTTTAAGGCCCATCATGACCTATACCCAAATTCTGCCCCCCCTATTATTTCTCAGACATTAGCTATACCTAACAGTTTAAAGCACAGCTGTGGGGCTGGGGCAGTGTTTTAAAGTGTGAAAGTATGGCCACGGCTCGAGCACTGCGAGAGAGTTCTCCCAGCACTCTATGTAAACTACCTCAAAGACGGCAGTAGCTAACAGTGCTGGGAGTGTAACTTCCAGTACTGTAGCCTGGTTCACACTGGTGCTTTACTTGCTGCATTCAGAAGGGTGTTTGTTCACGCTCCAGAGCCAGAAAGTTTCAGTGCTATGAAGTGCCAGTGTAGACTAGGCCTAAGTCAGTTCCTGCTCTGATTAGCACATGCCAGTTCTTTTGCCCACTTGTTTAATTTTCAAACAATCACCATCATGTTTTCATCCTTGCTGCTACCCCTCACACTTGAAAAGTATTCCTTATTAACATCTGCAAAACTAACTCATTTTCCTCCATCAGATCCCTCTTTAGAACTGTCTTTTGCTCTGATGCCTGCAAAAAAGCCTTTAGGCTTCTGGTGTACTGAGACAATAACCTATCATTGCTTCCTTGTACTTCCCTATCTAGTTGTATCCAGCTGTCTATCCTACTATATATTTTAGAAATGTGTATGTGTCTGTCCAGCTGTCTCTCTGTGAGTCCATTTGTTCAAGAACTTCTACTAAACAGTAAAAGTTAAGCCCACCAAATTTGATATGTAGCTTCCTCTTATCATAACTTAAAGCAAGATCAGGGTTTTCTTGCGCCAAGGCAATGAGATGTGTCTGGAATTTGATTGTTTCTTATAAATGGAAAGGAAGGGGTCTGGTAGGAGGGAGTTATACTATAGAATGACCACAGGGGGCAGCAAAGGGCCAGAGATGGGGACCAAACAGCTATACCACCATTGGGTCAGCAGGAGGCGGTATAGAGAAAGGGATAGGTATCTACTGTATGTTTCAGAGAATTTGTTTGTTTGTATGTCTGTATGACTACGTCTAGACTGCATTGCTTTTTCTGGATATTGGAGGTATCCCGAAAAAGCAACGCCACGTCTAAGAAACATGACTGCTTTTTCAAAAAAAATTTTGGAAGAACGGACATACTATTTCACCATCCATGTAAACCTTGTTCTATGAGGAATAAGGGATATTTAAAAAAAAAGCACTTTTTCCGAAATTTGGCGCCATGTAGATGTGCCAAATTTTGAAAAAGCCTCTTTCAAAAGTAAATCAGAAAAAGATATCCAACGTGTGTACCTTTAACAGTGCAGTCTAGCCTATGTGTGTGTGCTTTTTCACCAGCTGGGGGACATGCACCCCTCCCCCAGCTGTGCCCGCTGAAGCTGCAGCAGCCAATTCTCACCTGGCCCCAAGTTGCTGCTGTAAGAGAGGGCTAGAGTTGTCCTCTCAACATGGGGCAGCCTGAACAGTGAACCCCACATCCACAGACCCATCCCAGAATAATGATTTAAATGAAAAACAAAACAAAACAAAACTTATTTGAGTTAAGGATGTGAGCAATACCAGGTAAATCTTCTAGTTATCTTATAATTAGATGGTATGCCTTTGGTGAAGGGACATATTTTTTGTTTTGTTGTTCTGTCTTTGTGTTTTATTGTTTTGTTCTGTGCTCCTGCTCCACAACTAGGTCTTCTAGGTGTTATAGAATCACAGAATCATAGAACACTAGAACTGGAAGGGACCTCGAGAGGTCATCGACTCCAGTCCCTTGCCCTCATGGCATGACCCAGTACCATCTAGACCATCCCTGATAATATCTATCTAACCTGCTCTTAAATAACTCCAGAGTATAATAATAGAAATAATAAAAGTAACTGCTTCACAGAACTCAGGGACAGGAAGAAGAGTGTCTTTGAGATAATGGGGCTGCTTATCCAAGGCCATAGCACCTCACTAAAAACTAGGTTTTGTTTACCCTTTTTACTTAAGAATAGCAAAGTAAGTTTAACATATTAAAAATGTTGCTAATAGTGACTGTTCTGTATATCCATTTCACCAGTATCCATTGCATCTGTATATAAACAATGCTGATAACAATAAAAAAATTGTTCAAATACGCAATACAAACACCTTTATTTCTTATTTGTGCTAGCATTTAAAAACAGACACTAAAGCAGAAACTGAAATTAAATTTTATAATGTTGAAAGGTCAATTGCATTTATAATTCAAAAGCAACACTGGAAAAGCTAAAATTAAAATAATGTACATATATTATTTACATATTTTTTTAGTATGGGAATTACACACACACACACACCCTCTATGTACGATCTGAGTTTAAAACTCTTCATCACTGTGAATATTCTACCGTGTATCACCTAAACGGAAAATTAGATACACATTGTGTGTGTGTATCTTACTATATATATTTTAGAAATGTGTGTCTGTGTATATGTGTATCACAGGCTATGTCTACACTGTAGCCTTCTTCCACAAAAGCTTATGCAGATGAAGTGTGGAGTGGAATATTGCCACGCTTCATTTGCATAATTAAGTAGCAGCCATTTTTGCGCAACAGGCTTTTGCGCAAAAAGGAGCTGTGTAGATGGCTCCTTTTTGCACAAAACCCCCCTCTTGCACAAGAGCTGTTCTTCCTAATTTTTTTCAGGAAGAACGGCTCTTGCACAAGAGGGGGTTTTTGCACAATAAGGAGCCATCCACAGAGCTCCTTTTTGCGCAAAAGCCTCTTGCGCAAAAGCAGCTGCTAATTAATTATGCAAATGAAGCACAGTGATATTCCACTCCTCGCTTCATTTGCATAAGCTTTTGTGGAAGAAGGCTACAGTGTAGACGTAGCCTGACATTTCCAATTTAGGGAATATTCTCACTGGTGAAGAGTTTTATACCCAGGTCATACATATGGGTATGCTCATACAGGCTTATACTTGGATAAACTACACTGTCAGATCCACAACAAACTTAAGTTGTAAAGAAAGGATGATTCCAAATGAATCAGCTGTCCTATAAAGATCCACAGGTAATTGAAAGATTCATATATATCACCTAAAGAAACTGAGCTTTTATTGAATAAACCTTGCATACATTTTTATTGCATAGAGAATGACCTAACTGTTTATCCTAGAAATGAGCCTATCTGGTCCAAATTGAGTTGGCATGGGACAGCGTGGGGAAACTTACATTGCCAGTGTGATTACAGTTGTTGTTCAGTGGACAAAACTCTTTCGTTTCAAGAACAGTCCATTGGGCACCATTCATAAAGACAAAATTAATTTTTCCATAAACAAAGTAGTTTTAGAATATATCTAACTGATGCTTAGCCAGCAGTAAACCATTTTATACTACTCTTTAATTTAGGACTTTCATGGTAGGTGTTATCATAGATAGCTATCAGGTTTTCCTTTCTGTATTTGGGCTTTCACCTGTAATGACCATAAAAAAGTCCTTCACAAAAAGCTGGTAAGGAATTTATGTAATCGAGAAATGAGAGACCAAGTTATAATTAAGAAACAGAAAACAAATAGTAGGACTAAATCATCAACTCTCATGAGAGGTGTTTAATGCATCCCTAAACTTCTATGCCAGGACTGGTGATTTCTTAATGAGTCCATTACTGTTGGGCGACAAGAGAGGTGGCAAAATTTGGAGATAAGACATAAATGCTTAGATTAGTTGATTTGAGAAGACTGTGAGGAAATTAAGAATCAGGTATTCACTGGCTTCAACCTGAACACTTTGTGGGGCCCCCCTTTTCTTTTCCCTTTGTGCTGCTTGCCAGTATCTTGAGCTCAAGAGGAAGGGGTAATATGATGGGGTGAGTTTTCAGTACCGCTGCTTCCCAAAATAGGGCATATCTACACTAGGAAATTATTTCAAAAAAAGTTATTTTGAAATAGTAACTCCTGAAATAACTATTTCAAAATAGCAGGTCCACACTACAGGAAAGCCTCAAAATTAGTCCGAGGCAGGCTCCCTTAACATAGACTCTCTACCTCAACTTAGAATCCCAGAAGCACTGGGGAGTAATAACTTTGAATGACTTTGGGGAGTAGTTATTTTGAAATAACAACAGTGGAGTGTCCACACTACCGCTATTTAGAAATAACAATTTTGAAATAAGCATTATTTCTCATGGAAATCATGCATTATTATTTTGAAATAACCAACCCCTTATTTTGAAATAACAAGTTTGGTAGTGTGGACGCTCAGCTTGTTATTTAGAAATAAGGGTAGATCAGGGCATACTGTTGGGTGGATCTGAGCCCGGACAACGGGGACTATATTACACCCAGTAAAGAGTAAGTTTGAAGGTGATGGATAAGATCTGGAAAAGTAAAGCGGTTAGCTTAGGAATGAAGCTGAGCGTCTTGAAAACGTGTGTATTTAGTAACATGTTGTACGGATGTGATGCATGGGTGATAACGAAAGATTTGAAGAGAAGGATATTGGCTTTCGAGAGGAGTTGTTATAGAAAGATCCTGAGAATAGCATGGATGCAGAAGGTCACCAATGAGGAATTATATAGGAAGATACAGCCGAAAGAGAACCTACTGCAGAAGTCTATTCAACGGAAGTTACAGCTTTCGGGCATATCTGCAGAATGAATGACGAGCGAAAAATTAAGACCCTGGTATTTGGCAGAATGGATGGTCTGAATAGGAGAGGCAGACCCCACAGAGAATGGGTCAACGATATGGTAGATTGGTGCAGAGCTAGTCTACAGAAACTAAGCCACTCCGAACTGAACAGGGAAAGAGGGAAGGAAATAGTGAGGGAGGCATCAGACACCAACGGGAGTTGAGCCCATGGTGGTTGATGATGATGATGAATGGACTTTAGCAAACTGTTCTACCTGGTGAAGAGCAGGGAATGAACTGTGACAATGGCTACGTCTAGACTGCAGCCTTTTTCCGCAAAAGCTTATGCAAATGAAGCTTGGAGTAGAATATCGCCATGCTTCATTTGCATAAATAATTAGCAGCCAGTTTTGCACAAGAGGCTTTTGCGCAAAGAGGAGCTGTGTAGACAACTCCTTTTTGCGCAAAACCCGCATCTTGCACAAGAGCTGAAAAAATGAGGAAGAACAGCTCTTGTGCAAGAGGGGTTTTTTGTGCAAAAAGGAGCCATCTACACAGCTCCTTTTTGCTCAAAAGCCTCTAGTGCAAAAACAGCTGCTAATTAATTATACAAATGAAGCATGGTGATATTCTACTCTGCACTTCATTTGCATTAGCTTTTGCGGAAAAAGACTGCAGTCTAGACGTAGCTAATGTGAGTCTCATTCCTCCACAGGCTTCCTTCCAGGATAACTCATTTATGTGCAAGGCTCAGTCTAACCCGTCCTAAGAAAACTGACTGGACACCAGAGTTGTAGGTGAAATTCAATGCACATTAGTGCAAAGTAATGTAAATTTTAACAAATAACTTAATTAAATTCCTGATAAACATGTTCAGTTTTAAGTCTGTCGTCTTTTCTTTCAACCTTTCTCCCAAACATCTCAGCTTCTCTGTTTGATGCCACTGCCTAAACCCCAAACACCTATTCTCCATATTTGGTTCACTTCTTAATTCTACACCATTTCCCAGTTTTCCCCATGATCTTGCTGACTCCTTTAAATAGAAATCTGCCACAATCTGACATGACCCTTTCCCAATCACTGCCTTCTCCTTGTCCCTCCACACTACCAAGCCCATTATTTAGAAATAACCAGCTGGTTATTTTAAAATCTGTACTCTTGCTTTCCTCAGGGAGTAATGCTAATTTTGAAATTGTTATTTCAAAATAGCATTAGTGTGGATGCTCTCCTGCTGCTAATTTGAAGGCTAATTTGAGACCTCTCACAGCTGCTGTTCAGACTGCTCTGGCCACACCCAGCATCTCCACTGTTCCCATCCTCCTGCGGAGCTTAAAATCAAAGCAGCAGGAAAAGACCTTTGCAAGCCCTGTGCCACATAGCAGCATTGGAGGGAGCCATGAGTGAAACCAATGCTCCCTCAGAGTCTCCCATGGCTGCCAGCACTCCTGCTGCTCCCTTGGCTGCCATTGGCTGGACTGGTGTGGAGATCTTGGACCTCATTTAGGTCTGGGGTGAGGAGACCAAGCTCCAGGATCTCCACATCAGGAAGCAAAATGCAGGCATCTATGGACAGACCACCACCAAACTGGCTGACAAAGGCCACAACTGGACCCCAGACCAAGTGTGAATGAAGGTCAAGGAGCTCTGGCAGGCCTAGAGCAAAGCCAGGGATCAGAGCAGATGCGCCAGGATGGCACTGCACACCTGCTGCTACTTCGAGCATTTGGATGCCACCCTGTGAGGGGGTCCAATCACCTCCCGCCCACCCCCTCATCATCATGGAGTCTCACCAGAACACACCCTGCATCAGCCTCCAGGAGGGTGGGGTTGCTGATGAGGAAGAGCAGGAGGAAGAGGAGGCCAGCAAGAAGGTGACCATGCCCACTAGCCAAGACCTGCTCCTCAGCCTGGAGCCCGTCCCCTACTCCCAGGATATCTCCCAAGCTTTGGACGAACCCAGGGAAGGCACTTCACATGAGTTCTATAACTTTCCCTATATATACATGGGGGCTGGTGGCGGGCTGCAAGGGGCTGCACATTCCTTGTTCAGCGTACTCACCCTGGGGGCCACACAACAACCTGTGCATATGCGTGCTCATGGAGCACCAGTCTGGAGCATTCAGCATGATGCTCTCACACAGGAACCCCTCGATCCTTCTTAAAAGTTCCTGGAGAGACCTGCCTTACTCTGGCCTCTGTGTTGGGAAACCTTCCCACAACAAGCCACCACAAAGGAGTCTGGCATCATGGAACCACACAGCAATGCCGCACATGGCACAGAGTCATGCCCGCACTCAGGTAGCATCTGCTACTGGTCAAGTGTGGCGAAGCGGAGGAGACAGATCCCAAGCATGGGAACCTGATGGGGGAGTAAATGGGGGGTACCCAGTAATACTCTCTCTGGCAAGTGGCTTCTGTCAATCACACGCATCTCCCCCAACACCCTCTCCCTCCTCCTCCAGTGGGCAGGGAAAGGAGTTCTTTGTCTGTGGGATGCCACCAATGCTGGACCTGGTATGTGTGGAACACGTTAGGAAGCCAAGCCACCCCATTCCCCCCTCCTGGCAATAGGCCCTTGGCCTGGCTGGCACCTTCCCCATGCAATGCTCCCCTGGCATGTCTGTGCCCCTGCAGGAAAGTGCCTGCTGTCTAGGCAACAGATGGCCTTGTTCGAGGCACATTGCCATCATCTGAACTGAGACCTTTGGTGTCAGCTCAGAAATTTGGTCTAAGCTTCATACATAGTGGCTATGTCTACACTGCAGGGTTTTTGCGCAAGAAGTCTTTTGCGGAAGAGTTCTTACGCAAAAGCTTCTTGCACAAAAGCATGTCCAGACCTCAAAGCGCATCGCTTTTGCAATGCGCTTTTCCGCAAGAGAGCATCCACACTGCATGGACACTCTTGCACAAGAAAGCTCTGATGGCCATTCACAGAATGGCCATCAGAGCACCTGGGCTTTTTCAGATAGTTAGTCTCTTTTTGCACAAGAAACCCCTGTGGAGCGTCCACACATGCCTTTTTGCACAAGAGCTGTAGCGCGAAAAGGAGTTATGCCTCATAGAAGGAGATATACCTACACTGCAAAAAGCCCTCTGTTCTGTTGATTGGCTGTAGATTTTTGTGTGCAAAAACACTCTTGAAGTGTGGATGCTCTGCAGGTTTTGCGCAAAAATGGCTGTCTTTGTGCAAAAACCTTGTAGTGTAGACGTAGCCAGAGTCTCCTGAGATGACTGCCCTTTAAACTTTTTTTCACAGCTGGACCAGCTGTGAGCTTGGCACATCCCCCACCTCCCACGCCATCTGCATAGCTCCATGGGATCCGATACATGAGCAGATGGCCTGCCTGGAATCCCTCATATGGGGGCTTGAAGAGGAGCACCTGGAGTGGGCCACTGACCGGCAGAAGAGTGGGACTAGCTGGCATGCCAGCATGAGGCCACACGCTCCTCCCTCATGTCAGTGGTGGAGCGCATCACCTAAGCCCCCCTCCCCCCTCATCCCCTTTCCCTCGTTACAGGTTCTTTCCCCAGTCCCTCTCCTGTGTATATCTGCCAATTAACAGTCCTGTTGTTTCAGAAAAGAAGGCTTTATTATTTGTTCTGCAGGGAAGGGAGGAAATTGGGAAGGGAGGGCAGGGGAAGGGAGCAGTGGGGGAGGAAAGGCACACAGAAGGAATGCAGAGACCCCTTGTGGAGAGGCACAGGGGAGAATCTCATGATTGGCCTTGGATGCAACTGTCCCTCAACGCTTCCCTGATGAACACAGACCCTTGATGTGCTCTCATGATGGCATTGGTGTCTGGATACTCATATTTCTTGGCCAGCGGTTCAGCTTCTGCCCCTCACCCTGGCAGAAGAGTCACTCTCTTGCTCTCAGGTTGTGTAGCACATAACAAGCTGCCACCACAAAGGGGATGTTTCACTTGCTGAGGTGCAGGTGAGTGAGGAGACTCCAGAACCTCCCCTTTAATTGGCCAAACACACACTCCACCACCATTCTGCACTTGCTGAGCCTGGCGTTGAAGTGCTCCTTGGTGGCATCCAGGATGCCCGTGTAGGGCTTTGTGAACCGGGGGAGCAAAGGGTAGTCTGTGTCACCCAGGATGTTGATGGGCATGTCCACCTCCCTGACTCTGATGGTGTGGTCAGGGGAAAAATTCTTTCAGAAAAGGCAGGAGTGCCAGAAGATGCAGGCATTGTGCTCCTTCCCCAACCAGTTATTTCAGAATAATTCTGACTAATTTTGATGCTTCCTCATAGTGGAGACATGCTATTTTGATTTTGTAAAATTGGGAGTTATTATGTTGATTTTACTTGTTTTGAAATAATATCCTAGTGTAGACATGCCCTCACAATGGTGACTGAAAATTTGACTTCTAACAGATTGAGATTGTTGGCTTTTTCCCAGAAAACTAATACTCTGGGCTTCTATCTTTGTAACTCTGTAGAAACGAAAAGATTAATCTGTATATGCTGCGAACTGTTTTCGATGAGATAAATATACAGTGAAACCTTTGTTATGCGGCACTCTGTTAATCAGAAAACTTTGTTAACCGGTATTGTCCCCAGTCACAATACTGTCACATCTTCAGGCACACAGGCCTGGCTTGGTTTATCATGATTGGCTTAACAATTTTTTATTTAAGAAGTACTAATCATCTTTAACTCAAAATAGAAACGTGAGACCAACCACCTCACACTACAAAACTACCAATATTAAAAACTTGAGTTTTATTATTATTGTCCATTGGTTTTTCCTATGTTAATGGGATCCTCAGATAACTGGAATTGTTAGATAACTGGAATGCCCTAATCCCTGAGCATGCTGGATAACACACTGTATACAGTACTGTAGTTTTTATTTGTATGTCTAAAATGTCTGTTTATTTATCAAATTGTAAAGAACAATGTATTTTAGGGGAAAAACATAGTTTGTTGAAAGGACTTTTATTTTAGTTTAGCATCAGATTAAAGTTCTTGTGTGGACTAGAACTAGAAATGATTGACTTGCAAAATAGAACTCTCCTGGAAATTTTCTTCTTCTTTAGAAATGAGCCTTTAGCATTCGCTAAGCCAAAGTATTTCCTGTGCTAATCGACCCATCTGAGAAATTTTTCAGTGGGTTTCAATCAATATAGGTTTGCCCAAGTTCCCTTTCTGCTCTGAACATTGTTAGAAACAGATTGACAGATGTTACTTTTGACCAGCTGCTAAGATTTGCAGAGACAGATGTGTAAGCAGATGAAAGGCGGTGAGTTTGAGAAATAAAATGCAGGCAGTCTGAACAATTTGTTTCAACATTTTCATTGTGAGTTATATATTTTCTTGGTTATTAAATATTTCATGACATATAAGCTATCGTAATGTAAGCATTTTCATCGGGACATGGTTAACTGGGATGTTGGTTTTCAAAGATGGCATTTCTCAAATCTGGGCAGCCTTACATATAATACTGCTGCTTTACCTGGGATGCTGGAAATAAGGGTTTTTTTCCCCCCAGACTCATTATTTAGCCCTAATGGTCAGGTTATTCACAGTGATGAGGTATGAAAGCATGGAGCAAAGAGATAAAGGTATAGGTGAAGTCCTCAGTGTTAATGGACCTGCATAAAGTATAAAGATATTTTTCTTTGCTTTATAATTTCATTTAAGACAATAATTCCTTCTAACATTTAAAATCAACAATTCATCTCCTGCTAAACCCTGATAGGGTAAAAAAAATCAAAATATGTTTGTAAGGCTGACCATTGTGTGTTCCAGTTTTGTGTGGTTATATGGCTGCTTTATAGGTAAAAGTGTACAATTATAAAACTGATGAGAAATTACTCTTGTAATCTTTCTCCATGTGCGTGTGTGTGTGTGTATATATGTTATAATATATATATATATGTATGTATGAATATTTAGTTTCTTGTTCGTATTAAATAATTTTCTGTACTTTAAATTATCTTCCCTATGTTAAATAGATTTCTGTAATCCATTAGTACAAGGAATTGAAGTAGGGTGTTTACTAAACAGGATGACAATCTCCTTGCCATCAATACCTTTTAATTAAGCAGCCTAACCTCTGTAATAAAATCAAGTACTTCTAATGTAAGGTGCTCAACTGCAAAATAGCAAACGCCTGTTAACAAACATGCATATAGGTCTTTACTATATGCTAGTGTACTAATTCTTTAGAGATTGTTCACGCTCATCATTAGGCTGGAGTTGTGAAATCACACTATCTTGTGCTAAAATAGGGTACATCTACACAGCAGGGCTTAACTCAAAATAAGCTATGCAAATTGAGCTACGTCAATTGCATAGTTTATTTCGAAATAGCTTATTTCAAAATAGGGAGCACCTACACAGCACTTACTTTGAAATAGAGCACTCTTCCTCTAACTTCCCTTACTCCTCGTACAATGAGGTTACAGGAGTCGGAGTAAGAAGTCCTCCAGCTTGACAGTATTTCAACATTATTTCGAAATAACTGCCTGCTGTGGAGACATGGACTAAATTATTTAAAAATATCCTTGGGGAGGTAACATGTTTTCTGCTTCTATCTGGTTCCTGTAGTGACAAAAATAAGGTGGTTTTTTTTCTGCTTTTCCCTTTACAGAGTGAGAGGAGACAGTGAGCTGGGTATTGCTACTACTTGTACATCATCAATGGAATGGTTACTGATAGGCACTCACTAACCATTAGTGCAAGCTCTTTGAGGGCAATGAGACTGCACACATGTTTATAGAGTGTAATTTATCTTGCACAGCTTTTATTACTGGTGATATGAAAAAGGTGGGGTGAGAACACTGAAGAGAGATAGGCATGTTAGAGTCTATGAGTCCAAGCTGAGTTCTTATTGATGGAAGTTAAGAAAATGTTTGCTCATAAACTAAGCGCATTTTATAAAGAAACAGAGAGAATAAATGTAGCTCCACATTACCATATGTACAGAGTTACTTTTCACTAATGGAAATGAAATTAATGAATGGTCAAATCTTAAAAATGTTATGGAGAAAAAATGGCAAAGTGTGGACACATTCTGGACAAGAGAAGTGAGGGAGAGGAAAGAATCACAAAGTAACTCTCATGTTATATGGGCTTGAATGAAAGAGAGGATGTTACTCACAAAAGGTATAAGGGAGTGGAGGTGGCTTATGATAGAATTAAGAAGTAAAGGAAAGTCAGCCTTTCGTTTGTGAACATTGCATTTTCTCCAGTTAATTCCACCGAAGAATATTATTTTTACCTTTTAATATTACTGAAGAGAATTTCCATAACTGTGATAAAAAACATGTGGTACCAAGTCTCAGAGCCAAGATCAGCTGATGGGCTCACAGTGGAGCTGTACAGTGGTAGTGTAAACACAGGGGCTCAGGCTCTCAGAACCTCCCCACTCATGGGATTGCAAAACCTGAGTGCCAATCCCAGCCCAAACATCTACATTGCTGTTTTATAATCTTGCAACACATGTCAGCTGACCTGGGTCAGCCTCAGCAGTGCCATGGGTCTTTTACTGCAGACATACTATTAGAAAGATGTAGGATAAAACTTTCAAAAATATGTAAGTGGCTTAGGAGGTTAAGTCCCATCCTTAAAATTTACTTAGGTGCTTAAAACCAGATTTGTACATTTATTTGAAATTTATATTGAAATTATTGAGAGTTAGCCACCTAAATACCTTTCTTCTGGGTTTTGGAATCCTATGTCACACTGACTTTAAGAGAGACTTGGGTGCAGCACTGCTTAAGTGCATATGAGTTTAATAGATTGTGTATAGAACTCATAGGCTACATCTACACTGCACGGTTATTTCGGAATAAGCTATTCTGGAATAGTTATTCTGAAATAGCTTATTTCGAAATAGAACATCTACACTGCAAGGAAGCCTCAAAATTAGTCTGAGGCAAGTTTCCCTAATGTAGACGTGCTATTTTGATTTAGAGCCTTGGGAGGAATAACTTAGAATGGCTCTGGTGAGGGGCTATTTCAAAATAGCAGTAGTGGAGTGTCTTACAAATGCCTTATTTCGAAATAGCTATTTCAGAATAGGTATTATTCTTTGTAGAATGAGGTTTACAGAAGTTGGAATAAGCCATCCATTATTTTGAAATTATTTTGAAATAACGGAATTGCTGTGTAGCTGCTCACATAGTCATCCATTTTCTTAGATTGTATTAATTATTGAATATCCTTAATAGACACGAGCAAAATGATGATTAAATTACCTTTTAAACCTTTTTATATTTTGGTGCCCTAATATTATATGTCAACATGTGTAATTAGAACAAAGTTGCAATTAACGAGAAGAAAGTGTGTGTGCATGTCAGGGGAAAATATGAAATTCATCATTTTCCATGAAAGCCCTGCAAAAAAGTATCTAGGAGTATGTGAAATTATCTGTTGTGGAAAGTCAATAGGCTATTGAATATTTTAGTCTATTTTAACTCCTCAGTACTCTTGTTGCCTTCTGTATTCATCACACATTCAAAAAACAGACAGACAAACAAACCCAAAATTCAAAACAAACCTAGACTTGTGTAGCCACTTAAACAAAATATCTTGTGTTGCTTATGTTTTCATACAGTTTAGAAATCAGTATAGAAATATGGAAGTGTGCACCATGGACCTGATCCTGCAAGGATCCTCCTTCATGGAGTTCATTAGGACTGGAGTTTATGTGTGTTTTTGAATGGAGTTTATAAATGTTGACCTTAAGGTCTTTCTAATGTAAAGTGTTTATTTATTCCTTAAATTAAAAGATTAATTTAACCAGAGGCAATTATCTGATTCCTCATATTCTAAGTAATATTTACACATTTAAAAAACTAGTAAATTAAAACATGCAACAACAATAACTACAACAATAATAACAACATATAAAATGTATGAATCCTCCAATATACACAATAATCTTTCATTATAATGAAAAATTATGTAATCTTTTGGCTGAATAATGAATGCTGTGTGTACTTTTCCAGTGATCCACTTCAAATTATGAGACCTGAATTTTACCACAATAAAGCCTAATGTGTATGTTGGTGCTATATGCATTAATAACAAGTGCAGTGAATGCTGAGAAATCAAGGTTGCTTAGAATGCTTACTAAACAATAAATCACTGTCTTACTAGGGTGGAAGAACTTATTCAATGAAGCAGTGAGAAGAGATAGGACACAGTCAGTGCTATAAACAATGTAAATTCTTTTAGAAATATTGGCACATTTCTGGATTTTGGCTTGAATTAATATTTCTGAGATTCTTGGAAATAAATTAAAACAACTTCAAGTGCTCTTGGAAGCAGCATTTCCGTGTGAAGAATTCTTTAGTGTGAATAAACAATAACTGTTTACCAGATCACTTCATATGAAATCTTCTCATGGAATTGTACAAATGGATACTGCAGCATTATGGATACCGTAGCATTATGGATATCATAATGGGGCTTCTTTAAAGCAAGTTATTGTTTTTCTCACTTTGTTTCAACTAAAAGGTAATTTGTTCATGCAATTTATTGGGTAATATGTCAGAATTATTCTTCCACATGCCTGAGGTAGATATTTACTTTACTTTATTTTAATATGAGGCACACTTCCATCAGTGTTATCTACTTGAACAATCACTTAATGAGAAACTTTCTCTGAAAATTAGAAAGTTAACGTCCACCATTATCATTTTACAAGAAGCATTTTCAGTTGCAGTTTGGATGGGCTGAATGCAGTACAGGGATTTTGGAGAAAAGGCTATAGTTTGGTTAAACCGCAATGTAGTGGAAGATAATATAAAAAAGAATGATTTCTTGAGAGCTAAGTCATATACTGGTACTATACTTTTTGCTTTTCTTCCCCTTTTGAAGATTGCTCACCAGTAAGGTTATGATTTAATCATGAGATTTTTAGTTAAAGTTATGGATAGGTAATGGGCATTAGACAAAAATTCACTGCAATGAATTATACTAAAAACATATGATTAGATCTTTGGGGGGAGCACACTGGAGACTGTAGGAAGCCGCTGCTGGAAGATGTTGGGGGACACCGCTAAGGGGCACCCAGGGCCAGCAGTACCAACTGTGGGGGTGTGGACTATGACTGCTTTGGCTGGCTGCCCAAAGACTACTGCCTTGGGTACAGACCAAGACTGCTCTAGCAAACTTGGTCCCCTGACAGGGAGGGGGACACCAGAATAGAGGCAGGTGTGACTGTCCTGGGGGCTCCTTAAGCAGCTGGCCCCAGAGCCAGCTCCTTGGGCAGCCCTGGGGTTAGCCACACTGATCGCTGCAGATGTCACAGAGGTGATGGAAAGTCATAGAATGTGTGACATCTGCAATCTCTCTGACTGACATGAACCCCTATTCACCAGGCATGCTTAATTTTTTAGACTACCTAGTAAATTCTTGTCCATATGCTGCTCAGTACGTAAATTATGTAAATGATAGCAAACCTATGTTAGAAGCAAAGGTCCTAATCCTGAGAGGAGATGGATGTCCTCAGCTCCCAGTGATTCCCCACAACTATTTGGTGTTATGGATGGGATATGGTCTATCATCCGCTCCTCCCTGCTGAGCTGTATCTTGCCATCACTTTTTCAAATATGGCATACTTTTTGAGCTCAGGAACTGAAAAGAATTCAAGAGAGCACTTTTTAAGTATTTGTAGACTTCATTCACAGACTTTGAGAATAGGTTTTTGATCAGATACCTGTAGCTTTCTTATGTGATAGCTAACTAGAAAACCCCAAAACTGCAATCCAAGCAAAACTTCACAATCATTCTTAGCCTCAGCATCTCATCATAGGCTCCATCATAGGTAATGCGAATGCCATTTTCATTCTATGACATCTAAGCAAAGCTGGAAGCAGCAGAGCAAGTATTCATAATGAAGGACCATAAAAAAAGAATCAATAAGAGCATTAGACTCTATCCCCACCCACTTGGTTCCTTCCATCTCCTGCTCTGAGGAGTAAAATAGCAGACATCTTTGAATCAGCCTACTGATTCTAGCCATGGGGATGAATGAGCAGCTGCAAGGGAATGGCAAGGATTCCATTTTTTTAAAGTAATATAATCTTAAATTTATGTTTCCAATTAATGACATAAAAATAAAGAAAAAAGCAAACTGAACTCAATCCTCCATGGTGGTCATAGATAATTTAATTTAATAGAGTGCTGTAAGTGACACAATAAATGAAAAAATAAAAATGTTACATAGTATAAAATAGATAGGTAAACAGGCTTTAAAGACAACCATAGACTCTATTTGTACTCACAGTTCAAATGAAATGATGTATTTAGAGTTGATCAGTCCCAAATGAGGAGAAATAGAATAATCCATTCTCCAACTGTCCCTTGAGCATGGATGTGAGAACCTAGTCTAAAATTAGATTTTTATAATCAATTATAATAATACACATTAATTAATATAAAATCCATCTTTTTACCATTATTTCCTTTTTTCCATTGGTTATTTAACATTAAATATTAATTAGCATCCTTGTAAATACCATACCAATAACTATCAAAATATTAATATTATATCTAAAACACTTGTAAAAACCAGTTAGGACCAAAAGAGGTTCACAACATGACATGTGTTTATGCTCAAATTTATCTCCAACATACTATTGAATGATCTAACTTCATTTTACTTCACATTCCCACAATAATACATAAACATTTGCTTTTGTAATACATAAGGTTCCTAAAACATTTAAGCATAATTCAATAAGGTTTGTCAAGACTATTTTTAGGAAATAGATTTTTGGGCCTATTTACATTTCAATAAAACACAAACCATGTAAATATAAACAAGCATAATCTCTATAAGCTTTAGTACATGAAAATGTCCATACTGAGTGTGATTGTCTATGTAATCCAGTATCCTGTCCTCTGATGGAAACCATTGCTAGTGCTTCCAAGAGAATGAACAGGTAGTCATCAAGCTTCAGGGGGTAGCTGAGTTAGGGTGTGTCTAGATGACAGGGTTTTGTCAACAAAACTATACCTGCGTCTACACTGCCGCTGAGTTCTATCGACATAACGTCGACAGAACTCAGCAGTTTTGTCGATGGCTGTAAACCTCATTCTACGAGGAATAAAGCCTTTTGTCGACAGAGTTCTGTCGACAGAAGGCGTTATTGCATCTACACTGTCCTTTGTGTCTACACTGTCATGTCGACAAAGCAGCTTGCTTTGTCGACAGAACTGGATGTAGTCTAGATGCTCTTTGTCGACAGAAGCTTTGTCAACTGTATCTGTCGACAAAACTTCTGTCGACAAAAGCCTGTAATCTAGATGTACCCTTACAGAAAAAAACAACAAATGGTCTGGTAGCACTTTATAGACTAACAAAACATGTAGATGATATCATGAGCTTTCATGGGCACAGCCCACTTCTTCAGATGACCAGAGTTATGAGTTTGGGATGTGAACACTCGAAATAAATAGGAGAGGGGGGACAATAAGGGAGGGGGGTGGGAGACAGAGCATCAGTATGTATCTGGAAAATGGGTACTTAAACCTAAGCAGATAAAAATCAAAGTCAATAGATAGATCCCCATGTCAGGAAGGATACTACTCAGAGAGCTGTTAGCACCTTCAGTGGTTGTTAAATTGGTAATGTCCAAACCAACCTTCATCACAACTGAGTCCATTAGCATGTGAATTGAATTTGCGGATGAACTGTAATTCCAAGGCTTCCCTGTGGATCTGGCTTGTAGAGATGGTTTGTGACAAGACAGCTACTTGGAGATCTGTCATAGTATGATTTGGAAGGTTAAAATGTTCACCAATAGGTTTCTGTATGTTTCCTTTACGTTTATCTGATTTGTGTCCATTGATTCTTTCCCGCAGAGACTGTCCAGTTTGTCCAATGTATATATATATATAGCAGTGGGGCACTGCTGGCATTTGATGGCATAGGTCAAATTACTGGATGTACAGTCAAATGACCTTTTGATTTTGTGGCTTATGTTGTTTGCTCCGGTGATGAATTTGCCAGCATAGATATGTGGGCAGAGTTGGCATCTCTTTTGGTTGCATGGCTGTGTTCTTGGAGGCTTATGATGTGGTTGTGTGGTATGATCACCAGAAAGAATACAATTCAGGTTAGGGGGTTATCTGTAAGCAAGAATAGGTTTTTCTTCCAAGGCCTCTGAAAGTGAGGGATCATTTTCCAAGATGGGTTGTAGGTTGTGTATAATGCATTGGAGGGGTCTGAGTTGTGGACTGTAGGTAACAACAAGAGGAGTTCTGTTATTTTCTATTTTGGATCTGTCTTGAAGTAGTTCATGTCTGGGTACTTTTTTGGCTCTGTCAGTTTGTTTTTTCACTTTTAGTTTTAGGAATGCTCTGTACAGATCTTGTAGGTGATTGTCTCTGTCTGTGGGGTCGGAGCAAATCCGGTTGTATCGTAGGGCTTGGCTGTATACAATTGACTGAGAAATGTGTCTGGGATGGAAGCCGAAAGCATGAAGGTAAGTGTAGCAGTTGGTGGGTTTCTGATATAGGGTGGTGGAAATTTGTCCATTATTTAACTGTACTGTAGTGTCCAGGAAGTGGATTTCTCGTGTGGACTGATCCAGGCTAAAGTTGATAGTAGGGTGGAAGTTGTTGAAATCCTTGTGGAATTCTTCAAGAGTCTCTTTTCCGAGGGTCCATATGATGAAGATGTCATCAATGTAGTGTAAGTAAAGTAGGGGTGTTAAGGGGCGAGAGCTGAGTATTTATGGCTGATCTTGAACAATGTTTCCTCGGGACCCATTCTCCAGATACGTACTGATGCTCTGTCTCCCACCCCCCTCCCTTATTGTCCCCCCCTTTCCCTCTCCTATTTATTTCGAGTGTTCACATCCCAAACTCATAACTCTGGTCATCTGAAGAAGTGGGCTGTGCCCATGAAAGCTCATGATACCATCTACATGTTTTGTTAGTCTGTAAAGTGCTACCAGACCATTTGTTGTTTTTTTAGGTAGTTGTCAAGTGAGCCTTCATGAGCATGATTTTGCATTCCTACCTTATTATGCTCTTGGCCTTCTAGCATTCTCTGGCAAAAAGTTCCACAATTTGTCTCTGCGTTGTGTGAAGAAATACTTCCTTCTGTTTGTTTTGTTTGTATGTTTGAAGCCTGCTGCCTATTCATTTCATTTTGATGACCCCTAGTTCTTGTGATATGAGTAGGAGTAAACACTTCCTACTTTACTGTCTCCGCACCAGTTGTGTTATAGTCTTCTATCTTGTCCCTCCTCTTTCCAAGCTGAAAAGTCCCAGTATTATTAATCTCTCCTAGTAAGGAAGATGTTCCATATCTCTAATAATTTTTGTTGCCCTTTTCTGTATCTTTTCCAATTCCAATATATCTTTTTTTTAGGTGATGTGATTCCAAATATTCATAGAATCATAGAATCATAGGGTTGGAAGAGACCTGAGGAGGTCATTGAGTCCAATCCCTATTAACTTTTTTGACTGCTGCTGCACAATGAGTGAACATTTTCAGAGGACTACCACACTGACTCCAAGCTCACTTTCTTGAGTGGTTACATCTAATTTAGACACCATCATTTTATATTTATGGTTGGGATTTTGTTTTCCAATGTGCATTACTTTATATATATCAACAGTGAATTTCATCTGCCATTTTGTTGCCTAGTCATGCAGTATAGTGAGACCCCCTTTTAACTCTTCACAGTCTGCTTTGGACTTTTCTTGAGTAGTTTTTTTATCATCCACAAATTTGGCTACCTCATTTGTTACCAGTTTTACCTGTTACTTTAGGGTATGCTCATTTATTAAAATTACTTTTCTGAGTCTGAGGAGGCAGGATAGTTGATAATTCTTTCCCTCCCAATGGAGCGATCCTTCAGGATCTAGGATCCCCAGGACTGGATTCTTTCCACCCTAGAATCGGATGGACACACTCAGAGCCATTACCAGAACACCTATAAGAGGACCAGGTTAATCAACATTCACAAGCTGACCCCTTATATGTGCCTGGACTCAGTAGGCTGGGTTGCACAGGAATGTCAGGCTGTGAACTTCATGTGCCCTTAGACTGAGTGGGCTGGATTAAACAGAACTTTCAGATGCCACCCTCAAGTTTAGCACTTCCCTATCCCCACTTTTACACCACAACTATTCTGCTAGTAATCCACTTGATGAGCACTCTCCAGAGGATTTTTGGGAGCTACAGTGGTCTTTAGATTAGGCACAAGGAGTGTTGTTGCAGAGTGAATGAGGAAGCCAAAACAATACCCCCAAGGGTGAGGCGGGGCGGGGAGGGGCAGGGCAGGGCAGCAGAGATAGAAAAAAGGGAGAAAAGCAATCAGTTTCACCTTGAAAGTTAGTTAAATCTAGGTAGTAATCATATAAAGGGAGCCAAACAAAATAAACAATTACAGTATTAAATCTAACTTAAATCTGATTCAAACATTCGGGCTAGCAAACCATAACTGATTAAATGATTACATAAGGCAAAGTCAGGAGGCTATGCTGAGAGAGAGAGAGATAGAGAGAGATCTCACCAATCCATGAAGCTTTAATTGATTGAGGTTCCCAGCTGGTGGTGGTCGTTGCGGGTCCAGAATATTAGCATCAGGCAGAGCAGAGCCCCCAGCATGATCAGTGAAGAGAAGATGAAGTCTTAATGGAATGGATGCAGAATTTAGATCAGAATCATAACATCATAACACTTTACTTGAGTGTGGGTAGAGGTTTTGTAGGGAAATGATTCAAGAGGAACACTAGGTTGGTTTATGGGTAAACAGATGTTTCCAGAGAGTTTTCCAAAGTTGTTTTGTTTAGGCTAGGCAATAGAAACTGATCATTCCTGGTATGGTGTTCCTTCCAGGTAGCTCATAACACAATTAAGCAGTTTCAGTATTTTGGATACAAATAAAGGATTTATTACTAAGATTGGTCTGATAATTACTGATCAGGGTGTAGGCATTGGGAGCAAATATTTCCCATTAAGCAATGTTTTCTTGCTTTCTATGAGGCTGAGTTCAGTGGGATTCTTGCTTTAGAATCTCTTTTCTCCATTCTGTATGCTAATGGAGATATCTTTCTTTCCCATCTTTGATGCAAATGAGGCTAGGGATGTTTCCTTAATTGTATCACCCTTGTCTGGATTGTATCACCCTTCCACTGCCTTTTCATTGATTGTTTTATCAGTATTGGTTCAAGCAGAGGCTGGGAGGGGAGAGTCTTACTGATTCAGGAGATGACCTTCCCTCTTATCCCATGGCAGCTTACTTTTCATAAGAACATTTAGTGAGGGATCTTGTGAAAAGCTTTCTGAAAATCTAAGTACACTAAATCCACTGCATCGTTCTTGTCCACATGCTTGTTGACTCTTTCAAAGAGTTCTCTTAGTCTGGTAAGGAATGATTTCTCTTTACAAATACCATGCTGACTCTTTCCTGACAAATTATTTCATCCATGTCTCCAATAATTCTGTTCTTTACTATCATTTCAACCCATTTGTTTGATGTTCAAGTTTGGTTTACCAGCCTGTAATTGCTAAGATTCCTTCTGGAGCCTTTTTTTAAAGAAAAAACATTTGGTGTCGGATTAGCTATTTTCCAGTCATGTGGTGCAGAAGCTGATCTAAATAACAGATTACATGCCACAATTAGCAGTTCTGCAATTTCATATTTGAGTTCCTTCAAAACTTTTGAGTGAATCCCTGGTTCTTGTGACTTATCCCTGTTTAATTGATCAGTTTGTTCCAAAACTTCCTCTAATGATATCTCAGCTTGACATTGTTCCTCCGATTTAGCATCTAAAAAGTATGGCTCATATTTGGGAATTTCCCTCACCTCTTCTTCCACCATGAAGACTGATGCAAAGAATTCATTTAGTTTCTCTGTAATGGCCTTATTTTCCTGGAGTGCTTCTTTAGCATCTCAATTATCTCGTGGTCCCACTGGTTATTTAGTAGGCTTCCTGCTTCCTGATTTTTGTTTTACTTTTTGAGGTTTTGGCTTGTGGTTCTCCAACTTCTTTTTCAGCTTTCCTAACTCTACTTTTTACATTTCATCTGCCAGAGTTTATGCTCATTTCTATTTTCCACAATAGGATTTAACTGGGCGGGAGAGGCTGCTCTTGCACCCTCCCTGGATTGCTTCCAAGCAGTTCTGCTGGGGTGTCATCCCACATAGCAACTGGGTTTCCTGGTTCCCCAGTGGTGGCTTCTCCCTGGGGCTCTGCTGGGGCCATGTGTCAGCAGTCTCCTGGACCTTCAGTTCTCATTGTCAAGGTCGCTGGCTGTTGCAGCTCTGGAGCTCTGGCTAGAGGTCCTTCCCCTTTGCTGGTCAGTCCAGACTAAGCTGCTCTCTTGCCTTTTCTGCTGCCCCAGCACTTGGAGCATGCCCAGTCTGTTTGAAGGGATGGGACTTCCTCAGCCCACAGGGTTTTTACCCCTCCTGCTCTAGTGCAGGGCATGCCTTTTGCCTCAAACTGATTCCTTTACGTTGTTGTTTAGCCACGGTGGCAAATTTTTATCCTCTTACTATTTTTTTTTAATTTTTTAAAATTGATCTAGTATTATAGAGCCCTTTAAACTTTTAAATGCAGCTTGTGCAGATTTTACTTTGGTACTTTGTAGGGCTGTCAATTGACCTGTGTTAACGCTTGCGATTAATACAAGACAGTATTAATGCATTAATTTTTGAAAAATCACAGGCATTTATGCTGCATTGCCCCTTTGAAGTGCCAAATGATCCCCGGCTCCGCTGTTGCAAAGCCCTTTTGAAGCACCGGAGTCCCCAGCTGATCTCCGGCTCCCAATGTGCTGCCTCTTTAAAGCGCCAAAATGACACTTCAAAGGGGCAGCGCGAATAGAGCCGGGGATCAGCTGGAGTGCCCAGCTGATCCCCTGCTCTGCATTGCAAAGCCCCTTCGAAGTGCTGCTCTGGTGCTTCAAAGGGGTTTTGCAATAGTGGAACCGGGGATTAGTTGGAGTCCCCAGCTGATCCCAGGCTCCTAATGTGCTGCCCCTTGGAAACACCACCACGGCGCTTCCAAGGGGCAGCACTGCATGGAGTCCGGGGTCAGCGGGGGACTCCAACTGATCCTGGGCTCCATGCAGTGCTGCCCTGTTGAAATGCTGCTGTGGTGTTTCAAAGGGGAGATGCACGTGATTAATCACATGATTAATCGCGATTAAATTTTTTAATTGCTTGACAGCCCTAGTACTTTGTTTTTAAATTTTTTTTAACAAACTTCTTCATTTTTAAGTAATCTCCCTTTCTGAAATTAAATGCTACTGTGGAGACATCTTTGATTCTCTCCCTCCACTCCTGAAATAGTTCAGTTATATTCACCTCTTGGACTCCACCCAAGAAAGGCAATGCGTGAGAAGCCTGACAGTGGGTGCCTTTGCTGGACCATAAATGGGTGTACAGGTGCAATTGCCCTGAACTGTGGCACACATGAGCAAGTTGCCAAAGAGGTTGTCCTCTGACAGACTTTAGAGCATCCTATTAAGAAACTCAGTACTCTCCTCTACTTTTCAGCATCTGGGAAAGAGCACTGGATACTTCTCCAAGGCACTATCTATGGGCTTTATTGGTGTCACCCTCTCAAATCTTGATCTTTCATATCTAGCAATGCAATTGTTAGTAGGTGTATGCCTCTGGTAAGGAAAGATCTAGTAAACTTTGCAAGTACTGTATTTCTATTTCTTATATGTCCAGATGCAAAAGATCTTCCTGTTTTCTGCATATCTCTTTATGTTAGAAGCATGACAAGCATACCAAAATCCAAATAGAACTAAACAAAATGGAAAGTATTGTATCCATTGTAAGTAGATCTTAGATATTATAAAGTATACAATATTCAACTTCAGCCTAATCTAGCCAGACACTTAAGATTATGTTTAAGTTCCTTGCTGTATCAAACTTAGGGCTGTGGATGGTAGAGGAATTCCAGTTGACAATGAACTCTTTTTTCCCTCAATCATCAGATTCAAAGTTGTCCTAGCCTAGAGAGAACTGGGGAAATATTTACACAAAAGAAATGCATCCTTGTCAGATAAAAGAAACATTGAATTGAATATAATAAATATTAGCATCTTTCAAACTTGCCTTTTATCTAGCTGGCAGCATATTCATAAGGCTTTCTAAGATGCTCTAGAGGGGTTCATTATAGTCCAGCTGGCAAGCAAACAACAGAATACAGTTCTGCCAATACAACAGTTGTGACATTGAGCCTTCATCGTGGTCCATGCAGAATTTCTCCCCAATGAGGGATATGTACAACTTCAAAGGAACTTTACAAGAATGTCAGTCTTTAAAATTTTACCCTGTGGCTCTCTTTGGAAGAATGTCATGAAAGGCATATTTAATGTATGATATAACTTCTCAGACTTTTTATAGCAATATTCTCCCAAAAACAATCAAGATTTTTAATATCTTTTAGTTAGCATTACTATGAATCCTTGACTAACTCAAGGAGCCGTATTTTACTGGGTCATCACTCCCACATGCTATCAATTCCAAATCTTTTCTGTATATTTCAAACTCTAGTGCTGTAATCAAATGAATGTTATTATTATTAACTAGGTGACAAAGGCCCCATCAATGTCTTTCACTTATCCTTTGACTAACTTGATCACAAACTGCCATTATTTCAGATGGCCATATTTAGTATAAACCTATGAAATATGGAATAGTTTATTGTGAATCTTGTGCAAATTTATGTCCGGGAAGCATAGTCTCTGAGGTTGTGATGATATTCTTAAATGTAACAAGAATAGCTCTTTCTACTTGTAACTCTCTATAGTTATTTAAAATTATTAATATTATCCCCAAAAAGAGTTTAATCTACCACTGATCTAACTATAAATTGAGATTAAAGACTCACATAAAGACTACTAGTGATAGAGATGCAGCCGTGTTAGTCTGGTGTAGCTGAAACAAAAGACAGAACTATGTAGCACTTTAAAGACTAACAAGATGGTTTATAGGTGATGAGCTTTCGTGGGCCAGACCCACTTCCTCATTTTTTTGATTGTATCACATTGGTATATGTGGTTGTGCCGATTTTTTTCCACATATTGATTTGAGGAAGTGGGTCTGGCCCACGAAAGCTCATCACCTATAAACCATCTTGTTAGTCTTTAAAGTGCTACATAGTTCTGTCTTTTGTTTCATAAAGACTACTATAATCTGAAAGTAATATAGCTTCTTGATCCCAGCACTAAGAGACTCAATTGATGTTAATACTGTGACATTCAATTCCTTATTATAATGATTTTGGGGATGGAGGGGAATTAAAATATTAACATGTTGGTGCATGCTTACTTGTTTGTTTAGACCCCAAAATTGTGATTCATCATTTTGAGGAATTCAGTGATTTATTCCCTGGTTGTTCTTATTTTCTTCCTCTGCTAGAGCTACCTTGCTTCCTTAATAATCTTCACCAGCATTTATTGAATTTGGAATCTGAATATTCTTCAGGGTGTTTGTATCTTTCCCTTTTTATGTCTTTTTTTCTGCTTTCTTTTTCTTTTAATGAGCTTCTATTTTAAGCTCTTTAAAATAGGCAGCAGTGCTTTGTCTGTATAGTTTAAATTTTGTTTGATTTCAAAACAGTGGCTAAAATATTTTCTTTATGGTTATCTAATATTGCTCTGGGAAGTAATTGAATGAAGTTTGAAGTGCTTCAAATGAGTCATGCACTATTTATTCAGAGTTCAGACAGCCTTTCCGTTTTGCTCTTTCTTAGAGAACATATTTCATTTTCAGTTGGAAGCTAATTGGTTTTAAGGACAGACTTGTCAGGGCCATTTGCCTGTATCCTATATAACTCAGCATCAATTTTTAATTTTTTTCAGTGTGAATGGATCAGCTAATATATCATTCGTACCACAATAAGTATATCTAATAAGCAAGCAATGAAATACAATCTGAGTTTTTCCCTACTTGTATCCTTTTTTGTGCATCTGGTAAAAAACCCAAGATTTTCCATGTGTCTTACAGTTTTTTGGTCTACGATGAGGTTAGGTTATCCAAATGTGACTCTTGTGTGGTAAGCTCTGTTGTGAACTTTAATGGTCAAATATATAAACTTAAAAAACAACAAATAGTCTGGTAGCACTTTGTAGACTTTGTTAGTCTATAAAGTGCTACCAGACTATTTGTTGTTTTTTAAGTTTATCCTGTACAGACTAACTTGGCTACCCCCTGAAACTTCTGGTCAAATATATGTTACTGATAAACTAAGGGCCAGATTACAGTCTCCTTAGTCATGTTTAATCAGTAGAGTCATTTGCAGTCTAAAGCCCCATTCAGTGTGAGAGAGTGTGGCACAGATCATCTGATAGTCTTTTTTCTTATGTAAATTAATGTCAAATATTATTCTTTACAAAATGCTGTTAAATTGTAACACTTACTTAAGGAATAGTTTTCTTACACTGAGTCATTTTGAGTCTTCTGATTCTCTAATTCTATGTCAAATACAAAGCTATTTGGTTTCATTTTTCAGGTTTACTGTTGCATATTTTATAAAAGATTTTATACATTTCAATCTTACGATATCAAGCAAATGTTACAGTTTTCATATTGGAAATGTAATGTTTGTAATTGTTTAGAACTTTTCTGTTTCTGTGTGAATAAGAGTGTATTATAAATTTCGCTAAGGATACAAAAATCGTTACATTGTGTTGCATTTTATTATTCAGGGTATATCCTTGTCTGCTTGAGAAAACAACTTGTATGATGAATGACTCAAGTATAATTATTTAACTGATTAGAATTTCAGATAATTCAAAATAAGCATATTTTGTATGAAATTAAATATCTTGGAATTTAGAATGATAATCTGCATGTTTCAATAATCATCACTATTGATGTATAAACATGTCCTTACATATTATATTATATTATATTATATTATATTATATTATATTATATTATACAGGAACCCCAATTTTGCAGTTGAATTTGCATGAGCAGACCCTTCTACCACCACAGGGCTACAATGCTCAATGAGGGTATGTCTATACTGCACACTTATTTCAGAATAAGATATTTCGAAATAGCTTATTTCAGAATAGTGTATCTACGCAGCAAATGCCCATCAAAATAACACTGAGATATTTCAAAATAAAGCATCCACACTCATTGGATGTTGAATCACATTTAAGGCCACTCAGAAGCACTTTCAGCATTGATTAATTCATGACAGTTACTAAGCCCAGAATATTGTACATATTAATTCCTATGGGTACGTCTACACTGCACACTTATTTTGGAATAAGCTATTCTGGAAGAAGTACTCAGAAATAGTTTATTTTGAAATAGCACGTCTACACAACAAATGCCCATAGAAATAGCACTGAACTATTTTGCAATAGAGCATCCACACTCATTGGACACTGAATCGCATTTAAGGCCACCCAGAAGCACTTCAGGCAGGGCATCAGGACAGCACTCTCTTCCTGGAGCTGCTGCCTGAGGCTCGAGCTTAAAGGGACCCCCGTACGTCATGTCTCAGGCTCCTCTCCTTTGCCAACCTCCTTGAGGGACAGCAGAACCTTCTCACTTCCTGTACTGGTTACCCTTGCAAACACCACAGCATTCCCAGCATGGATCTAATTCCAAGCAGTCAACGGCTCTTAGACCCAATGCCACACCTCCTGCTGCAATTTCTGTAGGCTGCCTTTGTGGCCCTGCAGGAACAGGACCCCCAGCTCATTGTGGGGCACCTCCTCTCCCCTCTCCACCTCCTCTTCTTTCTCCTTCATGACCCCTCCTGCCCTTCCCTGCACACCGTGCACCACCGCTGGTGGCAACTGGACACCTGCTCCAACTAGTGGGACCAGATCATCATGGAGTTGTGGGACAACCAGCAGTGGCTCCAGAATTTCTTCATGCAGAAAGACACTTTCATGGAGCTCTACGAGTGGCTCACCCCTGCCCTCATGTGATGGGACACAAACACGCAACCCACCATTCCCCTCCTGAAGCAGGTCACCATTGCTATGTGGAAGTTCACCATTCTGGACAGCTACTGCTCCATCGGGAGCCACTTTGGCATAGGGAGATTGACTGTCATGGTCATGCCGTTATGGTACTCTTGTGCTATTGTCCTAGGATGGTGGGAAACTGCTTGAATGGGGTTCCCTAGGGAAGTTGTGGGGGGGAGTGGAGGAGGCTGCCTCCCTGGAAGGGTTTTCAGTTCCGTCTTCACAAAGCCCTGATGGGAGATGGGATAAGTAGGGGGTTGGTTCTGGTGTGTCCATGGGGGTGAGGGGAGGAGGCAGTGGAAACCCTGTGATTCTCTGTCTCCTTGTACAGATAGTGATGGCCATCAACACCATCCTGCTGCGCTGGCTTGTCATCCTGGGTGATGTGGATCTCATTGTCACTGGATTTCCCACCAAGGGCTTCCCCAACTGTAGGGTGGCCATTGACAGCACCCATGCCCCTGTCTGGGCCCCCGACCACCAGGCATCCCAATACATCAATCAGTAGGGGTATTTTTACATGGTCCTGCAGGCCTTCATGGCCCAACGCGGCCACTTCATGAATATCAAAGTCAGGTGGTCAGGGAAGGCACATAATGCCCACGTCTTCTGTAAAACCAGCCTCTACAAAAAAAGATGCACACCAGTACTTTTTTCTCTATCTACTCCATGAGGGTCAGAGACATGGACAAGCTGATGTGCATAGTGGGGGATGCAGCATACCCTTTGCTCCCCTGGCTGGTGAAGCTCTACACTGGACACCTGGACCAAAGCAAAGAACATTTCAATGCCAGGCTCAGCGGGGCCCAAATGGTAGTGGAGTGTGCCTTTGAACATCTGAAAAGGAGTTTCTGTTGTTTCTTTACCTGCCTTGACCTCAATGAGCAGAATGTCCCCCAAGTGGTGTCAGCCTGTTGTATCCTGAACAATATATGTGAAAATAAGGGGGAGATGTTCCTACCAGAGTGGGAGGGTGAAGGCCAAGCAGCTCGAAAGGGCCTTTGAGCAGGCACACATGTCTGCCATCCGGCAGGCCCATCAGGGGGCTATGTACATCCAAAAGGCCCTGAGGCAGAGTATCACAGAAGGAGCCCAGTGACACTCTCCCCTGGGCCTCCCCACAAGGGGCCTGTGCATTGCCCCAGTGTGCCTTTCCTCCCCCATCCCTCCCTTCCTCTACCCTCCCTTCTCCCCCTTTGGCTGTTGACACAATAAAGCAGAACTTTTGTTTTTGAACCAAGAAACTCTATTTATGTTTAATTAGGGGTAATTGTAACTGGCAAAAGAACATGGAAGGAGGAAGGAGGGGAAAAGAAGGGGGAGGAGGGGAGAGAGGCTCAGAGATTGGGCTAGGACTGGCATCTGCCTCAGGTGGTGCCACCGTCTCATGTGTGGGGCCCTCAGAAGCCACAGGGGTATAGAGGTAGAAGCTGGAGGGGCAGAAGCTGGAGCAGGAGTGGCCAGCAGGCTGTCCATGGCAGTGGTGTAAGTCACACACATGTTCTGCACCTGTTGCAAGATCTGCTGCCAAGTGGTGTGGTGCAGTTCCATGTCCGCCTCCAAAGACCACTGCAAGGCATACAGGGCAGCAATGTGCTCCCATTCCAAGTCCTCTTAGGCTCGTCTGTGATGGCAGGTCCCATAGGGTGGGAAGCTGGTGTGGGAGGGGTAGCAGGCACCTCACTGTTCAACTGTGAAGGACAAAGAGATGGGCAGTCATCCCACAAGACAGGGTACCTGAAGCCTAACTCTTCTCTCAGAGCTGATGTCATAAGGTCTTGGGTCAGACAAAGGTGATGTGCTTGGAGCAAGGCCATCAGTGGCCTACAGAGCAGGCCCATTCTACAGGGGCATGGACATCCTGAGGGGAGCCTTGTTACCCCCATGTCCCGGGGACAAGCACTCATGGAAATGTGTTGGCCCATCCAGGAGCCTGCAGGCGGGAGAGGGGCCATGGGGCACCTCAGCTTATCTTTGTGCCATGTACACTTCAGGATTGGCTGTGGTAGCATCCAAGAGGGAAAGGACTTGTACCCCTGCCTGCTACAGGAAGCAGGTGAGGGTGTGTGGGAACTGTGTGTGAGCAGCAGATGCTGCTTGCCAGGAAGGGTGCTGTCATCCCCCCCCCCCCCCCGTCCTCTTGGTAGGCTCCCCTGGCAAGGGACTGGTGTCCTCTGCCTCACCACGCTGGCCCACGAGTGCATGTTGCCCTAGGAATGCAGACATGCCCATGTGCCATGTGCGGCACTCCTGTGTGTACATATGTGACCCCATCCTTCCTAGTGGTGGTCTGTGGTGGTAAGGTGTTTCACCACGGGGTTCGGAGGAAGGCAAGGCTCTCCAGAACCCCTGTGTGCAGGAGCTCAAGGTTCCTGAGAGGCTGCCTCAATGTGGCTGTCTGCTCTTGCCTGCTGCTCCATGTGCAGCGATGTGCACAGGCTGCTATCTGATCTCAAGGCTGAGAAGGCTGGGCTAGGAGTGTGCAGCCCCTCACCACCCACCGTCCTGTCCCTCCCCCCCCCCCCGCACATGTATCCAGGGAAAGTAATGGAACTCTCCTCGTGGTCCTTCCTCAGCCTGTGTTGCAGCTTTAAGGGCTGCAGGGGAAGGGGGATTAGAGAGTTCTGATGAGTGTGGACGGAATAGCCAGCAGGGCACCTGTGGGAAGCCCTGGAAGCCACTTATTTAAAAATAACCACAACTGTGCAGTCTACACACAGCCTATTTTGAAATAACTGTTTCAGAATAGGCATTATTCCTCATAAAATGAGGATTACCAATGTCAAAATAAGGTACCCCTAATTTCAAAATTATTTTGAAATAACAGGCTTGCTGTGTAGACACTCACTTTGTTATTTCGAAATAATGCTGCTGTGTAGACATGCCCTGAGAAAGTACATTGGCACATGAGATTACTTGCATAAAGTCAGTTGCAGAATTTGGGGCAATGTACTCAGCGCTGTGCAAGATAAAAAGATAAAGTTGGTCTCTGGTTTTAAGAGATTATCGTGTAAAAGATGGACAGGATGTGACAGACATCAACAAATAAATAAAAAGCCTGACCAAAATTCTGCACTCCTGTGTTTCCACATAGAAACTTTTGGATGCTAAGTTCCTTTTAAAATATACTTCTAAAAAGACCAAAGAGAATAAATTTGACTTTTAAAATATATTTTAGAGGATTATAATCGTTACAAATCCTTTGTCTTTGCATATATGAGATATAGTTTCCTCACTAACCATTTCCATTAAGTGTTTGCCTATTTTTTAATCAGATCCTTCAATTTTAGTCATTAGTGAAGTCTTGCTGTGTATCAGTTCATTTAAGAGATATGTGGTACATTTAAGTTGTGTTTTCTTGGCTGTTGTGATCTTTCAGTTCTGGTGGCATTGAACCAGAATTATGCATTCCTTTTGTTTATTCCAGATTGGATTGTTATGATGTATTCTCTATAGAGTTACATTTGAAGATTACTGCTGGGAAACTGTATCTAGTGTAGAATGCAGTGGAACAGCTGCTTGTGGGAGTACATTTGCGGAGAGCACATGAAACCTCTGCTTCATTTGCACTGGTTTCAAGTTCTTTTTTGAGTGTAATTCAAGGTGTTGATTTTCACCTATAACGCTTCAATATGAGTTGGGACTTTGCTGCATGAGAAATTACATGATCTTCAAGTTATTTCACGGCAATTGAAGCCTGTGGAGTTGCTCAATCTTTATTGCCCAATGATTTGAAACAGAGATGGTGTTGGGCAATGTATTGTCAATCATGGCTACTGTTTACTCTGAATTTTATTTCCCCACAGGTAACAGCTAAGATATATCAGCTTACTAAGTATCCTGATACGCCTGCCTATGTATTAAGGATTTTTTTTCCCTGAGGGGTTAGTGCCAGGTGCTTGGTTGTTGCTGGGTTTGGGGGGGGGGGGGAGGTTGTTTTCCTTTAAGAGGACCGAGTTAGATTCTTTTGTACACTTTGAGCCAATTTGCAAATGATTATTGGCATTAATTACTGTACATGCGCTAGAAATATATATAGATTCAAACACTTTACATATTTTAATGCATATATATTTATGCATCACCCTCTTCCCCCAATACTGTAACTTTGTTCCAAAATGTCATTTGAGTGAATATGACATTGACATACTTCTTTCAAATATGTGTGAGATTTTACTTGCCTGGGAATACTATTTCATTTTGAATCCCTTGGGCCACATCTTTTTCACCTTGGAATCCCCTCATGCACGAAAAGTGTAGCACAAATAGTATTAGTTGTGTTGACGTCATCTTTCCCTTTGAAGTGAAGAAGGTCCTGGAGTTGCCCAAACCGTGGTCCTCTCTTGACTTCTTGTATAAGGCCAAGCAAGTAAGACGGATAGTCAGACTTCTAATTCAGATGGACCCCTCTGGTCACAGAATTTCATCTCCTTTCCTGCTTTCCTTTTTTCTCTCAGGGTACGCCCAAACTACATGGCTCTGTCGACGGAGCCATGTAGATTAGTTTACTCGACAAAGGGAAATGAAGCGGCGATTTAAATAATCGCCGCTTCATTTAAATCAAAATGGTCGCCACGCTTTGCCGATCAGCTGTTTGACAGCACAGCGCGGCAGTCTAGATGGGGATCTGCCGACCCCAGAATCCTTTGTCGGCAGATCCTGTAAGCCTTGTTTCACAAGGCATAAAGGATCTGCCGACAAAGGGTTCTGGGATCGGCAGATCCCCATCTAGACTGCCGCGCTGTGCCGACAAACAGCTGATCGGCATAGCGCGGCAGCCATTTTGATTTAAATGAAGCGGCGATTATTTAAATCGCCGCTTCATTTCCCTTTGTCGTCCTGCCTCATCTACATGGCTCCATCGACAGAGCCATGTAGTCTAGACACACCCTCACTGTTCAGAATCCCAGTCTTGCTCCCTCTCTCTCTTTCTCTTTCTTGCTATTGATTCCAGCTTGTGACAGGTTGGGTGGGGTTGCAGATTCACGTGGCTCTTGGGTTGGTTAACCCAGCCTTTGGCAGATTTTCCTCGGCTGGTGACTAGTAGTCCTGGTCCAGTAAGTTCTTAAAATTCCCGCTGGCTTTCTAGATTTGATTCTTGGGGTTGTTCCATTATTTGAGGTTCTATTGGTCCTTTTTTCTCTCTTGATAGGGTCCCTGATCAGGGAGTCCAGACAATCAGTTTACTTTCATTTGTCTAGTTTCTGCTACTAGAGCTAGTTAGTGTTTGTTTTCAACTCATAGACTTATTAGGAGTTAAATTTACAAGTTGAACTGTAAAGGCTGAGGGCAGGAAATCTACCTTTACCTGCCATGTACATTCACGGTGTAATGTATAATTGTAATAATAATGACATCAGTAAAACAGATTCTGTACTGATATGGCAAAGTCATTACACAAAATACTTATTACTGGTATAACACATTCACTCTTTTCTAATTCAAATACTTTCACCCAAACAGTCCCACTCACCTAAAAGTTTTATATATAGAGCACCAGATAAAGGTCTTCTAACACTAGATACACATTGCTATTTGTATTACTAGATGCATGCAAGAGCTGGGGGGGTACTGTTCACAGAAGAAATGAAAATTTATCCCATTTGGAAATAGGCCATTTTTGAAAATAGCCTCATTACTTATGAGCAAGCTATGTTTTTTTTTTTTAATGAAGGAATGCCACCACTTTCAATTCCATATAAGAAACTGAAAATCTAGTTCTCCAAGAAGAAGCAAGGTAAGTGCTCACATAATTCCTCTAAATAGGAAGCAAATGGTGACAGCTTAGGGAGGTGTTTGTAGATTCCATTTTATGGTAGGTTGGACAGGCTGACAAGAAGAACATTATTTTTTGATGAGTTTTGACATGACTCTAAGTATAGCAAGGGGATGTTTTTACTGTGGGATGCCTAATTTTAATAGAAAAACTATATTCATGACACAAGTTTTGTAATAGATGTCAAGTACAGTAAAGTGAACTATAATTAACATCATTTTATTGGCACTGTAAAAGTAAAGAAGATAGTTTATAAAGAGCAAGAACCACTTTCTCTCTCAGGTGTATTTTTTCCCATCCTGCAATGTATCAGTCAGATAAAGGGGGAAGGTAATTTCCTCCCCTGTGAAATTCATTGAGGGGAGGAGGTATGTGCCATAGAATTTTATATCTTGATGCTTTCTCATATATGATTATACATATATAATTTCTCTTTGAAAAAATATGCCTTCTAAAAATGTAAACGATTTCTCTAATACAGCAACTCTTCTTTGGTTTTGATCTGACCCCTGATGTGACTGTGATGTATGTTCTCTCTTCCAATTAAGAGAGATAAGATAAATGTGTTTTATACAGAAGGAAAGTGTAAGAGAACTATATGTGTTGCTGATGAAAGGCAAGAATGAAGTGTGTTTGAAGATTGACAGGTACTGTAGGAGGTAATTGAAAAGCTATCTGTCTTCTTGCTTTAATTTAGTTAGTTTGGAGGAAAAGTGGGTGGAAAATGTGTAAAGTTTCCCTCAAGAGCTGCTTTCTTTCCTTTTTTCCCTTTCTCATAGGATCAGTGTTAGTGAAAATGTTCCACTGAATTACTCGTTTTTCTTCTTATTGGATCAATAGTGATGCTCATTGACCTGCCCTCTTAGCTCTTCTCAAATCCCATAGCACCTCTGGCTTTTAGGAAAAACAAAAACTCTAATGGTTGTTCTGATAAAAAAATTAAAAAATTGTTTTAAAAATTAAAGTTGTGGAGTTTATTTTCATAATGTATATTGCACTAAAGGCGGCGTTTCTGTTGTTAGTGGGTTTTCTGGGTTTGATAGGGAATGTGCAATTAGGGAGGGATTTTTTTTTAAGTGAGTGAGCACAAAAGTTTGTGCTGCTTTTTTCCCTCCATTTTACATTATATTTTAGTTGAAACATGAATGTATTACATCTACTCTGAGCACTAGCGTATTTTCCCCTTCTTTATTCTAATTCCAGTACTCTCAACGTTTTAGTAGCCCTCCACAGTGTCAAGCAGTTGCTCATAAAAGGTCTGATACAGTGCCAATGGGAGTCTCTCCACTGACTTCAGCATTTGAAAATTGTTCTAAGTGCTAATGCCTAATCCCTAAGTGGTCCATAGGCTTTATGTTGGCTATCTGCTTTTGGCTAAATTTCACTATAAAGAAAGGATATTTCACAGCCAACTGTGAGGTTTAGTATCAGGGATTTAGCTGACATAAGGAGGACAAAAGTGAATTCAGGATCCAAGCCTAATTACTGGGTACAGCAGCATAATCTGCCCTTTAGTGATGGGGCAAAATGCAACCCTTTGAGTTCTGTAACTGGTCCTTCGAGCTACATAAAAGGCACCAGTGGGCCCTTTGAAGATGTGGAAAATTAAAGAGTACTGGGCAATTTCATAAAATGTTCTGATAAACCTCTAAAATAAGTAATGGGCATGGAAAAAAAGTTTTTTTAAGTAATTGTTTAAATTTATACACTACCGTACATAGCACACTATACAGAAAAAGATATTTCTCTACTAAATAGTGTGTAGGGTGTGTTTGGTCTTTTGTGTAAACCAAAATACACCAGAATTCCCTATTCAGGGAACCAGGGCAGAAAGAAAGCCATATCTATAACACGGAATATTTTGTAAAAATCTCTGATACTTTATATTCTTCACTTTTTATATACCTGAGGTTGAAATGCAGGCCCCATTGAAATGAAGGGAGTTTTGCCATTAGCTTCAATGGGACCAGGATTTCACACTGGTATTGATGGTTATAAATGAACCAAAATGTGCCATAGAATCTCTATGGATAGTAATTCCATGCTCCAATGATATAAATATAGCATTTGGGATATATTATCGACCACCTGATCAGGACAGCGATAGTGACCATGAAATGCTAAGGGAGATTAGAGAGGCTATCAAATTTAAAAAAACTCGATAATAGTGGGGGATTTCAACTATCCCCATATTGACTGGGTACACATCACCTCAGGACGGGATGCAGAGATAAAATTTCTTGAAACTTTAAATGACTTCTTGGAGCAGCTGGTTCTGGAACCCACAAGGGGAGAGGCTGTTCTTGATTTAATCCTAAGTGGAGCGCAAAATCTGGTTCAAGAGGTAAATATAATTGGACCGCTTAGAAATAGTGACCATAGTATAATAAAATTTAACATCCCTGTGGTGGGAAAACCCCTTAGCAGCCCAGCAGTACTGCATTTAATTTCAGAAAGGGGGACTACACAAAAATGAGAAAGTTAGTTAAACAGAAATTAAAAGGTACAGTGACAAAAGTAAAATCTCTGCAAGCTACCTGGAAACTTTTCAAAGACACAATAATAGAGGACCAACTTAAATGTATACCCCAAATTAAAAACACAGTAAGAGAACCAAAAAAAGTACCACTGTGGCTTAACAACAAGGTAAACGAAGCAGTGACAGATAAAAAGGTATCTTTTAAAAAGTGGAAGTCAAATCCTAGTGAGGAAAATAGAAAGCACCATAAACTTTGTCAACATAAGTGTAAAAATATAATAAGAAAAGCCAAAAAGGAGTTTGAAGAACAGCTAGACAAAAACTCAAAAAGTAATAGCAAAATGTTTTTTAAGTACATCAGAAGCAGGAAGCCAGCTAAACAACAAGTGGGACCCTTGGACAATTGAGATGCTAAAGGAGCACTCAAAGATGATAAAGTCATTGTGGAGAAGCTAAATGAATTCTTTACTTCGGTCTTCACGGCTGAGGATATTGGGAAGATTCCTAAACCTGAGCCATTCTTTTTGGGTGACAAATCTGAGGAATTGTCCCAGATTGAGGTGTCATTAGAGGAGGTTTTGGAACAAATTGCTAAACTTAACAGTAACAAGTCACTGGGATCAGATGGCATTCACCCAAGAGTTCTGAAAGAACTCAAATGTGAAATTGTGGAACTATTAACTGTGGTTTGTAACCTATCCTTTAAATTGGCTTCCATACCTATTGATTGGAAGATAGCTAACAAGATGCCAATATTTTAAAATAGCTCTAGAGGTGATCCTGTCAATTACAGACCGGTAAGTCTAACATCAGTACCAGGCAACTTAGTTGAAACTAAAGTGAAGAATAAAATTGTCAGACACACGGATGAATATAATTTGTTGGGGGAAAGTCAACATGGTTTCTGTAAAAAGAAATCATGCCTTACTAATCTGCTAGAGTTCTTTGACGGTGTCAACAAACATGTGGATAAGGGGGATCCAGGGGATATACTATACTTATATTTTCAGAAAGCCTTTGACAAGGTCCCTCACCAAAGGCTCTTAAGTAAAGTAAGTTGTCATGGAATAAGAGGGAAGGTCATTTTGTGGATTAATAACAGGAAACAAAGGCTAGAAATAAATGGAAAGTTTTCCGAGTGGAGAGAGGTAACTAGTGGGACTCCCCAAGAGTCTGTCCTGGGACCCATCCTATTCAACTTATTTATAAATGATCTACAGAAAGAGGTAAACAGTGAGGTGGCAAAATTTGCAGATGATACCAAACTGCTCAGAATAGTTAAGACCAAAGAAGACTGTGAAGAGCTTCAAAAAGATCTCACCAAATTAAGTGATTGGGCAACAAAATAGCAAATGAAATTTAATGTTGATAAATGTTAAGTAATGCACATTGGAAAAAATAATCCCAACTATATATACAATATGATGGGGACTAATTTGGCTACAACTACTCAAGAGAGAGATCTTGGAGTCATTGTGGATAGTTGTCTGAAAACATCCACTCAGTGTGCAGCGGCAGTCAAAAAGGCAAATAGAATGTTAAAAGTCATTTAAAAAAGGATAGAGAATAAGACAGAAAATAACTTAATGCCTCTATATAAAACCATTTATTATTATTATTATTATTATTATTATTATTAATAATAGTAATAATAATAATAATAATCCATGGCATGCCTATATCTTGAATACTGCATACAGATGTGATCGCCTCATCTCAAAAAAGATATATTGGCATTGGAAAAGGTTCAGAAAAGGGGGGGGGGAAGGATTAAGGGTTTGGAACGGGTTCCATATGAAGAGAGATTAAAAAGATTTGGACTTTTCATCTTAGAAAAGAGGATACTAAGGGGGGTATGATAGAGATCTATAAAATCATGACTGGTATGGGAAAAGTGAATAAGGAAAAGTTATTTACTTATTCCCTTAATAAAAGAACTAGGGGTCACCAAATGAAATTAATAGGCAGCAAGTTTAAAACAAACAAAAGGAAGTTTTTCTTCACTCAGCCCACAGTCTGTCACACCCCAATGGCCCTCTCCCTCAAAGGGTCCCCCTGGGGAGGCAGGTCAGCATTGTATATTGCTAACGCTGTTGCAAGCATTGCAGGGCATTTTGGGAAGGGTCAAAGGTGTGAGTGTGGAATGAATGAAGGATTCCTTTGCAGGTTGTGAGAGGCCAAAGGGGGGAAAGACGAAGAGAGCAGAGAACAAGTTAATTCCACACTCTGACGAGGCCCAAAGATAAGACACTGCCTCCAGCCAGCTCAAGGCCACAGCACACATCTGACTCTCGGCTGCCAGCCATAAGAAAGTCAGATTCAACAGAACAAATCTGCAGAGCCAGCCCATAACAAGCAAGAAAAGCGAAGGCCAGCACGGAGGAAAGCAAAGAGAACAACAGAGTCTAGCTTGTGTGTTTGGGAAAGTCAAGGAGACCACAGAAAGCCAGTTTGGACTGTCACAAAGAGCACCAGGAACAGAGGTCGTGGAATGGAACACCCCTAAAGGAGCCCAGGACTTAAAACCCTCCTGAGAGCTGGAGCAATTCAGAGATCACAGCGGACCCTGGACGACCTGTGTGCACAGGACCAAACTCCCCTCCCCCTCCCCCCCTTCTGTCATACACCCAGGCCTGGCCAGCCTCGGGTAGTGTGTGTGTGAGTATGAAAGTGGATTAGGACTCGGGGCACTAATGCTTTCTTCCTTCTTCTGAGTGATGTGGGAAGCACCCATCACTCTCCGTTGTTATTTTATTATTTTATCAATAAAGCTTTAAAACTTAGACACTTGGTGTGTTCCATCATCTCCTCCCTTAACGATCCTGTGGCTTCAGCCCGATCACCTGACACCTCAGGCGGATTGGTAACAAAAATCTGTCACAGTTTTGGTGGAAAATGTGGGAGGGGGGAGCTCTGTGGAGCGCACCAAATGTTCTGCCCTTGGTATTTCATGTTTGCTCTGTCCAGCACTGTTGGTATTTCCTGTTGAGGATTTTCTGATTATAGGTATGCCCTACCCTCAGTCGTAGCATGGCTGAGAACTGGAGAGGGGTTTAGCATTCCTCTCTCCACCCCGGTTAGCGGGGGAAGGGTGCAGGTGGGTCGTAGGAGTGCCGGGCAATAGGAGGTGGGCTTAGAGACCCTCGCTCCACGCAATAGGTATCCTCGGTGCATACACCCTCAGTTGTAGTAACGCTGAGCACAAGAGGAGAACTTAGGGTTTCTCACTCTGCCCCTGGGAGGGGTTTTGTATTTGGTGTATGAACCCTCGGTGGTAGTAGGCCGAGTAATATGGAGGGAGGCTTTGCATCTCTCCCTCTGGCTCAGTGGGGTAACAGTGGAAGCCCCGGTGCAGGTGTGAGCTACGTGAAATTTCAAGTGATTAAAAGATCTTAAGAGTTGTACTAAGGGATTGTGACAACATGTTCAGGAAACAGAAGGATACAGCTGTGGGCTCGGCAATCCTGCAGTCATGGGTGATGGCATCAATGATGGGTTCCAGACCGGACGTACAGGCATTAGGGAGCACGGACATGGTAGTCCGGCTGCTTGGTCAGCTGGCGTCACAGGAGGCAGGTGGACCTGATGCCCGAGCCATGGAGGAGGCAGCAAAGAGGGACAGGACCCTGCTGCCTCTTTCAAAGGGGGGTGAAGACCTCTCCCGGCTGGAGAGGGCTCTCACCAAGGTGGAATACAATCCCTGGGGTTCTGGGGTAGAGCTTCAGAAAAGAGTGCAGACTTGTCAGGATTTGTTAGACCTGTATGCCGAGTATGAAAAGCTGAAGGGTAAAAACCTAAGGGCAGCTGTGGGATTAATTTGGACTGCAGTGGCCATGTGGTATCAAATGTTGTTGGTACAGAAAGAGGAGTTGGGGAGAAGGGACGAGGCGTGTACCCGACAGCTAGTGGAAATTGAGCAACTGAAAGCACAAATTACTACCCAGGAAGCAACCCAAGCCTATACCCAGGACAAGTTGCAGGCCTTGACACAGAACTTTCATGCGGAAAAAGCGGAATGCACCCACCTGGAAGCACTGGCTAAGCAAGTACTGGACCTTCAGAGACTCGTCAAAGATTTGACCATCTGTGTTCAGCATACACCACAACGGCAGTGTGCTCACCATGAAAAGGAAATTGAGCAGTTAAAATGACCGTGTGTTCGGTCCAGGTGGCAAGCCTTATGGGAAATGATTCGGGTGACCCGTATGAGGGCTTTGATTTCTCCTTTTGCAAGGATCCCAAAGGTGGGTGGATCCCTGTTGCACGCCCATAGCGGCCCTCATTAAGACCGAGGAGAGGTCCACTGAACAACTTCAGGAGGGGGCCTGGGTCCAGACTCAGCATGTTACAGACAGAATTCAGAGTCCAGTGGGCCCGGCAGACATCTCTATGCTGGCTCGCGAGCTTGACCCCTTCAAAACAGAAAAGGCCGCCACCTGGCTCCTTACCCTCTGGATCATAGCCGTTGTGATTTAATTATTGAGAACCCACGGCAAAAGTTAGAGTTTGCCAATAAGCAAGTGGCTGCAGTTGCTTCTGGGGAGTGGGACAACATCCCAGAGTAGGAAAACGATCCAGAGGAGATTTAAAAAGGAATAAAAGTAAAGAAGCTAGAATTTGCAAGTAATATAACATGACTTAAACAGCATTCCACAATACTAGCTTCCTAAATACATAAAAGAAATAGAAAAATAGAGGAAACAACACAGACTGTCAGGGTATGTCTACACTACAGCACTAATTCGAACTAACTTAGTTTGAATTAGTTAATTCAAACTAAGCTAATTCGAATTAGTGCATCTAGACCTAAAAACTAGTTCAAATTAGCGTTTTGCTAATTCGAACTAGCATGTCCACATTGAGTGGACCCTGAACCGAAGTTAAGGCTGGCCAGAGCCAGTGCCGGCAGGGCATCAGCTTAGGACTTAGAGCGTGGAGCTGCTGCCTCAGGCTAGCCGAGGGCTGTGCTTAAAGGGACCCGAGCCCCCACCCCGGACAGACAGTTCTCAGGGTTCCCCGCTTGCTTGTCTACCTCGATGAGGGACAGCAAAGCAGTCCTGTCTTGGAGTGCCCTGAGTGCCCACACTCGGCACATCACAGCACTCGGCCATCAGCCCTGCTGCACTTGCCGCAGGCTGCCATCCGGGGGGGTCATTCGGGGGGCTGTCAGGATCCAGGAGGCCATGCAGGAGAGCTTCCACCCTGAGGAGTCCGCAGAGCCACCCCAGTCCTCCCCATCGGGGGCTCGTGCCCCATCCCTCCCTCACCTCCTTCCACTTACACTTCCCTAGCCCCTCTTCCTGATGTAAAAAATAAAGGACACGTATGTTCAAAAATAGAAACTCTCTTTATTTAACAAAACTGAGGGGGGGGATTAACCTCTGGGGAGACTGGGAAAAGGAGGTGGGAGAGGGGAAGAGAGAGGGTGGGAGAGGGGAGGTGGAAACCTGGGAGGAGGGAGCTGGAAGGGGGAAGCCAGGGGAAGAAGGAGGAGGGGAAGTATAAAACTATGGTACGCCATATCTTCAGTATTGTGTAGAGATGTGGTCTCCTCACCTCAAAAAACATATTTTGGCCTTGGAAAGGGTTCAGAAAAGGGCAACTAAAATGATTAGGGGTTTGGAACTGGTCCCATATGAAGAGAGGCTAAAGAGACTGGGACTTTTCAGTTTAGAAAAAAGGAGACTGAGGGGGAATATGATAGAGGTCTATAAAATCATGAGTGGTGTGGAGAGGGTGCATAAAGAAAAGTTCTTCATTCGTTCCCATAATATAAGGACTAGAGGACACCAAATGAAATGAATGGGTAGCAGGCTTCAAACTAATAAAAGAAAGTTCTTCTTCACAAAGCAAATAGTCAACCTGTGGAACTCCTTGCCACAGGAGGCTGTGAAGGTGAGAAATAGAACAGAGTTTAAAGAGAAGTTAGATAAAGTCATGGAGGTTGGGTCCATGGAGTGCTATTAGCCAGGGGGTAGGAATGGTGTCCCTGGCCTCTGTTTGTGGAAGGCTGGAGATGGATGGCACGAGACAAATGGCTTGGTCATTGTCTTCGGTCCATCCCCTCCGGGGTACCTGGTGTTGGCCGCTGTTGGCAGACAGGCTACTGGGCGAGATGGACCTTTGGTCTGACCCAGTACGGCTGTTCTTATGTTCTTATGTTCTAAGCTCAGGGTCGGGGGTCTCACTGGACCAACTTGATTTTCATGCAAACCTGCTCCTGGGTTCGCATGTGGCCTTTGGTGGCCAGGCTGGCAGCTATCCTGCCCTAGACAGCCGCTTTCCTGTGCCTAGTGCGGAGATTGTGGACGTTGGAGGTCTCCCCCCAAACCTCGATGAGGTCCACAATCTCCGCACTAGACCAGGCGGGCGTCCGCCTCTTGCGGCCCCGGGCAGGCTCCTGGGAGCCACCAGCCTGGTCCTGGGAAGAGGGGGAAGGCTGGGTGGCAGCGGGTGGCTGGCTCATCCCGTGCCAGGTGCAGGGTCTGCTGGCTGGGTGCTGGCAGGCTTGCACCTGGCATGGGCACCATTGCCAGACCGTGCCCCTTTAAGGGCTCTGGGGCCAGCAGGGGGGCAGACGAGTTTCCCTGGCTTGGCCCAGAGTGGCCACCAGGGCAAGCTGGAAAGGGCTAGCCTCCCACTAGTTCGAATTAAGTGGCTACACAGCCCTTAATTCGAACTACTTTTTTCGAACTAGGCTTTAGTCCTCGTAGAATGAGGTTTACCTAGTTCAAATTAAGCGCTCTGCTAGTTCGAATTAAGTTCGAACTAGCGGTTTGCGTGTGTAGCGCCTATGAAAGTTAATTCGAACTAACAGCTGTTAGTTCGAATTAACTTTGTAGTATAGACATACCCTCAAGCACTGGAAAGCTGCTCTGCAGGCAGAGTAACAGGTTGTCCAGACATATGATTTGCTTGAACAAGTAAAGCAGGAAAATGGGAAATTAAACAAGAAAACTGTTAAAAACCTGGAAAAGAAATGAAGCACCGTCCCCTGTTGTAAACAACAGACTGCAAGCACTTTTACAGTGTGCCTGAAAAGTGGGGACAGAAATAAAAAAGGTGGCCCTGGCAAATTTAAAAGATTAAATGGGGTCCACTGCATTGCAACCACAATCATATAAGGAGCAAGCCCAAAAGAATTAATGTTAGTGTTTCTGTTCTTCCGTCTTATAAAATCTTAAAAGTACATGACAAATAAGACTAAAATTGGTCGTAAAACACACTGGGCACATTGGTGCAAAAATTCAGGAAAACCCCCTCATGAAAAGGAGAAAAGGTATACTATATCTTTGGAACAAATATTGCAAAAGTTTAAGCACAGCCCATGGTCCAACAATACTTAGTATATTATGCAGACCTTTTAAGCAAATTGGTGAAATATTTATTGGTTTACAAACCCTTAATCTTAATAAAATGTTTTATATATACTGCGGTTGTTTGGCTGTTATGAAAAACCTGTACTGAGGAGTTTAAAATTTTTTATTTAGATGACTGCAGAAATAAACATTTGAACTTACCCAATGAAGGAACCAGAAGGTGTGGAGGCTAACTGAAAAGTCCCCTCTTACTAAATTAGTAATGGACAAATCTGTGCCCCTGGGAAGAAGCCATTTAGCAGGAAAAGCGGAATCAGGTACAGACAGATAAGAAGGAAAAAAAAAAAGCATGTGAAAGTGGGTAAGAAGTTTGGGGCTCTGTGTGGGCATAATAGAAGGAATAAGGGAGAGCAGTAATACAGGCATTGGAAAGTTAAATTACTGGGAATGAGGAAAGTTTTCATTTAAGGAACAAAGCAAGTAATTAAGGGTATGAAAGGTAAAAAGTTAACTCTGTGAAGTGTGTAAGGAATTAAGCAATCGTAATATGTTAGAAGAAAAACTGCTTTAAAACTCCTTGTCTCTTTGCGGCCTCTTTCCGAGGCACTGTGTAAAGAAATAACCTAATTTAAATAGTTAGCTATGGAAAAATAAGGAATTCTACTGAAACTTAATTGGTTAAATGCATAAAAGGAAATAAAATCTATACATTGTAAATTTGTAAATCTGTTTTGTAGGTTTCAAATAAATTAATCTGGTTTTGTTTAAAATAATGCCCTTTAATTTAAAGTTGCAAACTGACAAGACATTTTTTGTCAGACAGATAACTGGTGCTGCTTGTCTTCTGGCATTTAACCCTTCAGGTAGCTCAATGCTTTATAAGGTTCAAAATCTTCTTACAGGCCAAGTTGCGGCTAATATTTGGGACAGTCAAAACCCCAAAATGAGGACGGATTCTGGATTTCTTATGGCTGGCAGCCGAGAGTCAGATGTGTGCTGTGGCCTTGAGCTGGCTGGAGGCAGTGTCTTATCTTCGGGCCTCGTCAGAGTGTGGAGTTAACTCGTTCTCTGCTCTCTTCATCTTGGCCTCTCGCAACCTGCAATGGAATCCTTCATTAATTCCACGCTCACACCTTTGACCCTTCCCAAAATGCCCTGCAATGCTTGCAACAGCATTAGCAATATACAATGCTGACCTGCCTCCCCAGGGGGACCCTTTGAGGGAGGGGGCCACTGGAGTGTTACAGTCCCCCCCTTGACTCCGAATCACATTTTGTTGGGACGGGTCACCACTTAGGTTTCCACCCTCCCTTAACGATCCTGTGGCTTCAGCCCGATCACCTGATGCCTCAGGCAGATTGATAACAAAAATCTGTCACAAGTCAACCTCTGGAATTCCTTGCCAGAAGATGCAGTGAAGGCTAGAACATTAACAGGGTTCAAAAATGAGCTGGATAGATTCATGGAGGTTAGGTCCATCAATGGCTATTAATCAGGATGCGTAGGAATGGTATCCCTACCCTCTGTTTCTCTGGAGGTGAGTGACAGGGGAGGGATCATGTGAGGATTACCTGTTGTGATTCCTCCCTCTGGCATTGGCCACTGTCGGCAGACAGGATACTGGGCTAGATGGACCTTTGGTCTGACCCAGCATGGCTGTTCTTATGTTCTTATGTGTTCTTTAGGTCTTAGTATGACAAGAATTTTTCAACCATGTCTATGTGTCAGGAAGTGTATTAGAAAATCAAAATCAAATTTTTCACTTACTTTTTTAGTGTAAATACATGTTCATGAGTCCATTTAATTTTCTAGTGTCACGTATTATTTGCACTGGTGTCCTGTTACAAAGACTAGATTTTTGGGACTTTTTTTTTATGGAAATTGTCAGTACTGAGCCTGTTGCTGGTAGCAGCAATTTTGATGAAAAATGACATTTTTGGCACCAGTGGTAGGCAATATAATTCAATAAATGGTGTATCTACTCTTGTACTTGTCTATCAGTATCTGTATTTTAATAATGGTTATGTTGTTCCAGTTAGATAAATTTGACAAGTTAATCTATATTTCAGCAATATTGCAATTGGTTTATCTGTAAAACCTATGAATAAAATGTCCACTGCCAGCAATAGGTGTCAAAATAAACTTGTTTAATTCAATTGATCATTTCCAAGGTCAGTTTGCAGTTCATAAAAGATGCAAAATATTTCACAGAATTTGAATGTTCATACTTGCTCACTGAAAAAATGGGTTCAGCATTTTTTAAAAAAATATATGTTCTAAAGAGAGACCACTTGCTATAATTATAGCGAGGAGTTTTCAGAAGAAACCAGTGGTTAATGGTTCAGCTCCTCTAACAATCATGTAGTCTAATTGAGGTCCTAAATTTAAACTCTCAGATTTAAAAATATTGTCCCATGTCACTTGCCTAAGACTTCATTTTATTATTCATGAAATAACAATTCTCCATTAATTACCACATGGAGGTATTGTGAGAATAACTTAGTTAATGTTAACCCCCCCTTACTTAAGGTTAACACCCAGTTCAGAAAATTACCCATATTCAAGACAGCCTTATGCTTAAATCCCATTAGAGTAAGAGTTAAAGTTAAGTACATACTTAAGTGCTTTCCTAAATCGGGGTCTATACAAGTATTTTGAAGACTAAAAGTGCCACTGATTCATTGATTGTTAGAGATGGATTAGACCTGTCAGTTCATCTCCCTCCTGCTTCAAAATTACCTATGTAGTACATTTGCATTTGCTTTGCCCAGTCTCATTTGTATATCCACAATGACAGGCCTCTCCCCACTTTCCTTTGAGACTATTTCATTGTCTAATTATTCACCCTGCCAGGAAACATCTCCAGGTTCGCAGTCTAAATAGTCACTTTCTTAATTTGATCCCATTGCTCCTATTTATGACTCTGTGTACCATTCTAAGTAATGTTTCTCCCTCCTTCCCATTTGGTCATCTTTCCCAACAATCTATATGTTTAACTCTTTTAGTTTTTTCTTATATATTGATTCTTCCAGACCTTATCCCTCCTCCCCCCATCCTCCTAAATCCTCTCACGAGTTTGTGTATCTTTATGGTAATGAAAAATCCTCAAATTGAACATTCCTTGTATGGTTGCATTAGAACTATGTATGAAAAGACCTATTTACCAACCCACTCTAGAATTCATTGGCTGTTTTGGCTACCATACATTGCTGTGTAAACTCATGCCTAATTAATTGTCCACTATCATTCATACTGTTTCAGCCATGCAGCTTTCATGAGTTCTCCCTCCCATTTAATATCGAGTATCACATTTGTTTCCCCCAGGCATATTAGTCTGCTTTTTTTTTCAAATTGGAACTCCTTTTATTTCTTTTGGTATAGACTAAATTAATCTCTCCAAGTCAATTTCCATTATTTCCTTGTCTTGAGTAATTTGTGTAATTTGTGTGTTTCAAATTTAGTATCATCTGAAAAATTAAATTACTCACTGTTTCCTTTCCTTTCTATTTTAGTTCCATTCTATGCTGTGTTTTCTAAAGTGCCTATCTCTGTGACATTTAAGTGCTGATCAGTAATGAACGTTTTAAGTAAAGCTGGACCTAGAGTAGTCAATGTTAAAAGATAAACATTTATCCACAGTCACTGAAAATTTGTGATATCTTAAACACACATCTGTCCAGCTGTTTGCAAATTGTTTTCATATACATTGCTAATTATTGTACCCCTTCCACTGATCTGTGCTTGCCTGCCTCTGCTATGTGATAACAAGTTTCCCAGATTCAAGGACTGCCTCTTCTGTAATATTTGATTTGAAAGCACCAGCAAGGCATCTAGGGTGTTACATTAACAACTATTAATAATTATATTGTTAGAAGTATTGAATTTGTAATTGTAACCTTTGATATCAGTAAGCTCTGTCACTAGATTCATCCCCTAAAAATGATGCATTTCAGTTTATCATTAACCATTGCTGAGAGTGTTACAAGTTGTGAATATATGTGACACTGTTCATAACTAAGGGCACATTTACACAGAAGGGCTAAAGTTGAATTAAGCTATGCAACTTCAGCTACATCAATAGCGGAGCTGAAGTAGAAATAGCTTAACTCGGCTTTTGGCGCTATCTACACAGCAGGAGGTTGAAGGAAGAAGAGTCTTCCTTCAACTTCCCTTACTCCTCATGAAATGAGGGTTACAGGAGTCAGAGTAAGAAGTCCTCCAGCTTGCCATTATTTCAAAATAATGGCTTGCTGTGTAGAAGCACTCTTTGTTATTTCAGAGCAACGTTAGTTATTTTGAAATAATGCTGCTGTGTAGCCTAAGTGAATTTGAATACATTTTGAAGATGATTTTGTCAGACTCTTATGTACTTCTAAACATCATTATTTCCTGGTATACTGAACTATGTCACCTAACAGCCCTGATCTTAATTTAGACTAGATATTATATAGTGTAACATATTATATAGTGTAGCAGTTGGCAGTTGATTTAATTTTATCTATCAAATAAATAAAGGAGGGGAAGGGGAATCAGTCAATTTTTGCTTGAAAGGAGTTTAAGAAGCCTTTTTAGTGAAAAATAATTGTTGGTCTTGAACTGCTAACAGCTAACCACAGTATAACAATAAGTAGCTAATTAACCCCAATTTTCAAGAGATATAAATTAAAAAGCAAACAGAATGTTTTATAATGGCATGCTCAGTCTATTAAAACTATTTGTTTTAACAGTAGCCACTTTACAAAAATACACATGGACAAATGTATGCAAACAGACATAAAAAAGTGATTTCATTTGGAAAAGTGACCTAAGCTTCATTTATGACCAGCATGAAAATGAGACTTGCATAGGAAGTATCAGTAGAATAATGACAAAACAGTTCTTTCATTCTTGGATGTTTTCACTATAGGGTAAAGAATTGCAAACTGAATCTTACTGACTGTGGTAGGTCTCATTTACATAGGTCCATCAAGCACAGCCAAAGAGTTTCTCTTCTCAAATTTTGTCTACTAAATGAAATCTTTAGTAAAGGTTTAAAGGTGGGGTTTTCATAAATGTTCAGTATTGTCCTATTTCTGCCCCACATTGAAATAACTTCCCTGCACCTTTAAGTATGTGTGAGCAGATGTTTGGGGGGAAGGGGGGGACATGACAACTGCTGCAAAAAGGGGCAGTATGGTCACCAACTCATCCCCTGGGAATTCAGGGTTTAAAAAGGGGGAACTTGGTTCCTCAGTCCTTCTTTTGTACTCGGACCGAGGCAGAAGCAAGACCCCCCTCCCTCCTTGTTAGCTGGTAAAATACCAGGTTTGGTCAACACTAGGGGTGTGTCTAGACTGCAGGGGTTTTTTCAAAAAAAGTGGCCTTTTTTTGAAAAAACTTCCCCTGTGTCTAGACTGCTGCTGCATTCTTTTGAAAGTAAATTGAAAGAACGCGGCAGTTTTTTTGACCGCGGAAAACCTCATTTTACGAGGAAGAACGCCTTTTTTCGAAAGTGCTCTTTCGAAAAAAGGCGCTATGTAATGCAAGCTGTGCTTTTTCAAAAGAGAGCATCCAGACTGCCTGGGTGCTCTCTTTCAAAAAAGTGGCTTGCTCTTTTGAAAGTACTGGTTGTAGTCTAGACGCTCTTTTTCGAAAGAGGCTTTTTCAAAAGTATCTTTCGAAAAAGCCTCTTTCAGAAGAGGCTTGCACTCTAGATGTAGCCTTGCTGTGGACATTACTCTACCTGCCCCTTTTTTTATGGGAACTGGGTAAGAATTTTTCCCTTACCACCATTATGTCTTGGATACAGTTGGGGATTTGTTCACATCCCTTACAGTGGTTCAGGAACGGTGTTATTCATTCTTGGCATGGTGGACAGGAGACCATCTGTCACAACTCATTATTTAAATTAAGGGCAGATGTCCAATGCAAGTACTCCATAGGAAAGCTATACAGTGACTGAATAAGTGGCTCGGAAAATTATTTTTAAAAAGATGTTCATTAAAGGAATGAATGGGGAGCAGTTAGAGTCTTCTATGATTGGTACAACAGGAATTCAAACACCCATTCTTATCGACCACATTAACCCTTCTATGAGGGGGAGTGGTGAATGGAAGGTCTAAACAATGGTTTTGCTGGAGAGACCTGGATGTGAATTGATGGGGTCTGGTAAAAGCTACCCTAATAATTATTAAATAAACACGGGGTTACCTGCACTATACACTGTTGTCTGCCAGGTAGTCCAAGACATCTAATAATAAAGTTGTAGCATGATTTATCCCAGTGTTTCTCAACCTTTTTTTTATAAAGTACCCCTTTTTCAAAAAAAATTTAGCAGTATCCCCTTTTTTAAAAAAAATATTAGAAGTACCCCCAGTACCTACAGTTTTCAGACACACACAGTTTTTTTCTACCATTGCAACACATTTATTTAAACAACTTAATTGTAGCTCGGTGGGCGATGAAATCTTTGGGTGTAAAAAGTACAAAAATAATAAAATGTAAAAATTAATACAAAAATTCAGTTTGCTCCAAATTTCAGTTGTGTTGACATACTCCCCAGACTTCTATCAAGTACCCCTAAGGGTGCTTGTAACACTGGTTGAGAAACACTGATTTAATCCATGCCAAATGTTTTCTATCCTTCCTTTAGCATAGCCAGATAATCAGTCCAATTATATCATATATTATTATGTCAAGTAGAGTTGCTGAAGATGACAAATATATTTTTGTGATTTTTTTTTCAGAAATTGAAAAATTTCAGGGTTCTGATGGAAAAAAGGAAGATGAAGAAAAGAAATACCTTGATGTCATCAGCAACAAAAACATAAAGCTGTCAGAAAGAGTACTGATCCCTGTTAAACAGTATCCCAAGGTACTGTAACTATAATTTAATATACTGTTAGTTTTTCACAGCAGAGAAGTGGAAAAATCATGCGCTTAATTATTTTGTTCCTTGACTTTAGAAAAAATATGTGTGGCTTCAGGATACTTAAACATCAGGGTGACAATTTCATTCCTGGATTTTCCTGAATTAGCCAGTCTTATTCAAACTTTAACTTGTGGCCTTAATCAAAAGCCATTGAAATCAGCTGAAGGCTTTGGATCAGGACCTTAACCAGATAAAAGTTTCATTCATTTACCATACAAGTTTCTCCTTAATAAAGACTGCAGGATTTGTCCTTGTTGTTGTATAAACTTAATGACCTAATTAAGAATAGAATATTATTTCACAACAAGAACATAAAGGCATGCCCAATAATTGTGAAAAGTCAGCTCAAGTGCACTGCAGCTTCTTAATTTGTTATACTACTAATGGAATAATTGTTGGATAACTATGGAAAGAATATACATGCTTTCCTGCAAAATGCAATTGGCTTTGACCACAGCTTCTTCTCATTTAGTGGTTGGGTCTCTTTGCCATTACATGTCATGATAAATGAAAATTTATATCATGAAAATCCCACAGCTATTGTGAGTCATAAGTGAAGGTTCTTAAGATGAAAATGCCTCTCCATAGCTCTGTATAATAAAGAGCCAAGACACATTGTTGTATTTTTACATAAAATAAGAGAATTTGGTTTTCTTTGTACAGCTTTGTATTTTACATAAACAGTTGTTCTAAAAGTATTCAACCTGAAATGGTAAACATCTCAATTTGTCTCTCAAACATTTTTTTCTTGCTAATTTATTATCACGTGGCATTTGGTTCAACATTAGCCTTGATTACACTCTTAGTTTCTTAGTTTTATACTTTCATCAGTAACAGCAATAAATTACAATGGGTAAAAAGCCTATCACACAAAATGGAAGGTATAAAAAAAATTGAGATTCAATTATTCAAGATGACATTTACCTCCTAAATAGTGAATATAAAACTGAGATAATATAATCATCCAAATGGTAAAGACCTTAGAAATACACACAGCGGTATAAAGAACTACTTTTTTGCTTCATAGCCTGAAGCACTTTGCCTAGATTTGTAACATTTTGTATAAATGTTGTAGGTCACCTGATATTTTTAAAAAGAATATAGTAATGCTGTATCTTCATAAAAGCTATTTCCTGATATTCTGATTATTCAGAATATTATTTAATGAGGATGGAAGAATGAAAGACAAACTATTTAATAGATAAATGCAATAATCTATTCAAATACAGTACCTAGGTATGATTATATTAACCTTCATTTGCTTTAATTAGCTTGTTATATTAGTGAGAAATGTAAGTTGTAAAACATTTCTGAATGCTTTGAGCAGTAAAACAAATTATCTGTACTGTCTGTAAGGAATTTTATTTCATTAATATAAAATGAACTCAAGAAAATTTCTTCTATTGCTTTCCTGCCAACATTAACTTTGTAATGCATAGTTTCATCTTCGTATATTTTGCTTCTGTCTGGGTACGTCTACACTACCACCCTAGTTCGAACTAGGGTGGCTAATGTAGGCATTCGAAGTTGCAAATGAAGCCCGGGATTTAAATATCCCGGGCTTCATTTGCATCTTCCCGGGAGCCGCCATTTTTAAAAGTCCCCTAGTCCGAACTCCGTGCCCGCGGCTACACACGGCACGGAGTAGGTAGTTCGAATTAGGTTCTCTAATTCGAACTACCGGTACACCTCGTTCCACGAGGAGTAATGGTTGCTAGCCAGTCTCTAATGATGTACATGAACATAAGAACATAAGAATGGCCGTACTGGGTCAGACCAAAGGTCCATCTAGCCCAGTAGCCTGTCTGCCGACAGTGGCCAGCACCAGGTGCCCCAGAGAGGGTGGACCGAAGACAATGATCAAGCGATTTGTCTCCTGCTATTCTTCTCCAGCCTCTGACAAACAGAGGCCAGGGACATCATTTCTATCCCCTGGCTAATAGCCTTTTATGGACCTAACCTCCATGAAATTATCTAGCTTCTCTTTAAACTCTGTTATCATCCTAGCCTTCACAGCCTCCTCTGGCAAGGAGTTCCACAGGCTGACTACACGCTGTGTGAAGAAGAACTTTCTTTTATTAGTTTTAAACCTGCTACCCATTAACTTCATTTGGTGTCCTCTAGTTCTTCTATTATGGGAACTAATAAATAACTTTTCTTTATTGGCCCTCTCCACACCACTCATGATTTTATATACCTCTATCATATCCCCCCTCAGTCTCCTCTTTTCTAAACTGAAAAGTCCCAGTCATTTTAACCTCTCTTCATATGGGACCCGTTCCAAACCCCTAATCATTTTAGTTGCCCTTTTCTGAACCCTTTCCAAGGCCAAAATATCTTTTTTGAGGTGAGGAGACCACATCTGTACACAGTATTCAAGATGTGGGCGTACCATAGTTTTATACAGGGGCAGTAAGATATTCTGGGTCTTATTTTCTATCCCTTTCTTAATAATTCCTAGCATCCTATTTGCCTTTTTGACTGCCGCTGCACACTGTGTGGAAGTTTTCAGGGAACTATCCACGATAACTCCAAGATCTCTTTCCTGATTTGTCATAGCCAAATTCGCCCCCATCATACAGTACATATAGTTGGGGTTATTTTTCCCAATGTTCATTACTTTCCACTTATCCACATTAAATTTCATTTGCCATTTTGTTGGCAAATCACTCAGTTTGGTGAGATCTTTTTGGAGTTCCTCACAGTCTGCTTCTGTCTTGACTATCCTAAACAGTTTGGTATCATCCGCAAAGTTTACCACCTCACTGCTTATCCCTTTCTCTACATGGAAAGTGGAAGATATTTCTTTCAGAGACCCAAACTAGATTTCAGTCTACAAAAGGCAACTTTAGAATTGATTACATAACAAGAATTTGGAATGATATCCACAGCAGAAGTCAAGAAGTTTCAAGATTTGGGAAGAACCAAGTATGCATTAAACAGGTCAGTTTTTCAGAACTAGGGGTCACCAAATGAAATTAGTGGGTAGCAGATTTAAAACAAACAAATGGAAGTTTGTCTTCATGCAGCGCATGGTTGGCCTGTGGAACTCCTTACCAGAGGATGTTGTAAAGACCAGGACTTTAACAGGGTTCAGAAAAGAATTAGATACATTCATGGAGGTTAGATCCATCAATGGCTATTGTTGCATAAAAAAGCCTACGCCTGAGCTCACTAGATTTATATACATGGATTTTCTAAAGCTACACCAAACTGTAAGGTCTAAGGTTTTAAACTGCAACTTATTGTGATCTATGTCAAACTTTGTATCTGTGTAACTCTCAGAAATTTACTGTAAGCTGCAACTTTGTAATCTTTTTAACTCTCAGCCACCTTGCTTGTAACTTTCCCTAAGCTGCATTCTCCCCTGGGTGAATGGAGAGAGAGTGTGAGTGTGAGAGTGTGTTTGAAGAAGGTTTGGAACAAAGGAGCACATTTCAATGAGTCATCACAGTATGGGCATGCTCCCTGCTGGATAAAGGGAAGTCTGGGCATGCTACCTGATGACGAGGTGAATGAGTCACAGGAGCCATTCAGACACTATATAAAGAGAAGTGGGGTGGGGGGTCGGTGGGGAACTGCACAGCATGGGAGAGGGCGACGCTGCAGGACCAACCCGGCAGCACCCCAGCTGCTCTGCCCCCGGCTTCCCCAAGTCAGCCGCTGGTCAGTTTCAGCAGCAGCGGACTTGGGGAAGCCGGGGGCAGAGCAGCTCCAATTGTCCGGCTGGCCGGAGCACTTCCGGGTTCCAGTTGGTGCCGGACTATTAGGAGTGCTGGACCACTGGATGCCGGACAATTGGAGTTTTACTGTACATGTTTTGTTAGTCTATCAAGTGCCACCAGACCATTTGTTGTTGTTTTTTTTTTCTTATACTCTTATATTCTTAAGTATTAAAGTGTTATCATAAAACCAGAACTAAGTATGTCAGCCCAGGATTATCTTTTGTAAATGTCTGTATTAGCTAGTATGTGTACTCATAAAAGATTCCCACAAAGCATTAGCCTAGAAAACATAAATGTGTGAATTAGGACATAGTTCCATGTCTTTATCAGACTGTGATGTATTATTTAGCCTAATCAACCTGTTTCTTCTATTTGCTGTATTATATAAGAAAATTATTGTAGTGATCAACAATCACTAATCAACTTTTTACAAAATTAAAATTTCCCTACCGTTGGAGGGGATTAAGAGAGAAGGAGAAGAGCTCCATATGTCTGCTGGGTGTGCCCATGAACACAAAGCTTTGGCTCAAAACACCTGACCAGACTGAGGAAAAAAATACATTACACGTTGCCTAAAAATTTTCCAGTAATGTAACTAGTTCTCCCAAAAGGCAAATAAGCTCCTTGGATGCAATTTGCCCTTGTTGAGGCCTGTGCACCACAGAAGACATATTTTATATTATGTATGGGATCATAAAGTTCTGCAATAGAACCTTAGATCCACAGGTTGAGCAGCATTATTTTAGAGGATAATAGGAGAAGAACAAGTAATATCAGTTTCAAAAGCAGATGGTTAGACCCAATTAAAATTATCCTGAAACTATGCAACAGGCTTGTAGTATCTAAACACCTTTACAAACTGCAGAATAAGTGTTATAAATTTGTCTACACTCACATGTCTACTGCTTGATTCCTGAAATTGCTGCTTTGAGACAGCAGGAAAAACATTGACTATTATAATTAGGGATGACTATCTAATATTATGTCATGTGAAAGTAGAAACCTATTTTCCTTTAAGCAAGAAAGGATCTTTTATCCTGAAGTTTCCAACTTAGCCCTGGTCTACAAAAGGGAGTTATTTCGAAATAACCCCCCCTTATTTCAAAATAATCAGAGAATCCACACTACCAAGCCCATTAATTTTGAAATAATGGGCTGGTTATTTTGAAATCTGTGCTCCTGCTTTTCCGAGGCTGTGTCTACACAGCAGGGCTTAAGTTGAAATAAGCTACACAAGTTGAGCTACGTCAATTGCGTAGCTTATTTCAAAATAGCTTATTTTTAAATTGGGAGCATCTACACAGCACTTATTTCAAAATAGAGCACTCTTCCTCCGACTTCCCTTACTCCTCATACAATGAGGATTACAGAAGTCAGAGTAAGAAGTCCTCCATCTCGATAGTATTTCTACATTATTCCAAAATAACTTCCTGCTATGTAGACGCAGACTACATTATTTCAAAATAACACTAGTTGTTTCAAATTAATGTTGCTGTGTAGACGTACCCACAGGGAAGAACACTTATTCTGAAATTATTAAAATAATTAATTTCTGAGCGGCGCAGAAGTCAGCTGAGTGCCAAGGTGGGAGGGGAAGGGGGGCGGAGTGGTGACGTTCACGGCCAGGGGGCAGGGCCTGGAGCTGCTGTCATGCTGCACGTCGCCGCCCCGCCCCCCTTTGCCTCCCGCTGTGGTGCTCAGCTGAACCTCTGCGCCTCTCATCTGGGCCGCCGCGGGGGAGCAATCGGATCAAGCAGCCGTTTGGGCTCCCCTGCAGCAGCCTGGCTGAGCGGCGCAGAAGTCAGCTGAGCACCACGGCAGGAGGCGAAGGGGGGCGGGGCGGTGACATGTGGCAAGACAGCAGCCCCAGGCCCCACCCCCTGGCTGTGAACAGACCCTGGCCAGGGGGAGGGCGAGGGAACGAGGGGGAGGGGAAGGGGGAGGACAACTGGGAGGCTGCAGGATCAATGCTGGGGTGAAGGGAAATGGTGCAGGGGGGCAGCTGGAGCTCATAGGCAACCACTCAGCCAGGCTGCCGCGTGGGAGCAAGCGGCGCAAACAGCCGTTTGGGCTCCATGCTCCCCGTGCAAGAGGAGGAGGAGAAGAGAAAGAGAGAGTGAGAGGCAGGAGGAGGAGGAGAAGAGAAAGAGAGATGGAGAGAGAGGCAGGAGACGGAGGAGAGCTGAGAGAGAGAGAGGGGGAGGCAGCAGGAGGAGGGGAGAGAGAGAGAGATGGAGCAAGAGACCGGAGGCTCAGGAGAGAAGACCAAGATAGAAGGGGAATAGGACGTGGAGGAGAGACCTGAAAATCCCGTTTTATGACGGGCTAATTGGCTAGTTTCAAAATAACTACTCCCCAGAGAAATTTGAAGTAATTACCCCCCACAGTGCTTCCTGGGGTTCTAAGTCAAGATGGAACAGCCACAATAATGGAGCCTGCCTCAGACTAATTTTGAGGCTCCTCTTTAGTGGGGACACACCATTTACATTTTGGTATTTCGGGAGTTATTTCATATTTTGCTATTGTGAAATAGTTTCCTAGTGTAGACATGCCCTTAGAAAAGACAGATGAACAATTAAGGTACTGGGTTTTGAACTTGTGACTTTTTTTTATCTCTGCATCCTAAAATGTGTCAAAATGCAAACAGATTTTTTTACAAAGATTTTATATCATATTTCAAGTAACATTACATTCCGGAAAGATTTAACTCTTTCACTCTTTCAAGAAGAAAATGACAAAATGCCTCTGTTGATAAAGAGAGATGGACAAAATCAGAGGTGATGTGTATAGTCTCTTGCACTCACTTTGATGTGCAAGGGAATCTAATTTACTGTGTGGACTTGGAAACAAAATAACTAAATTGGTTGTAATTCAGAACATTAGTTACTGTGTTGCAAGTCTGTGTTTGTTGATGCTCTTATTTTTGAACAAAAGTGTTCTATTTATGTGTAACTCAGTGCATTAACATAGAATACTTTTATTTTGACATTAAAATATCAACACAGATACTTTCACCAAAATAAATGATTATGTGAATTACAACCAATTTGATCATTTCAGTTCCCTTCTAGATAAGCCCTAATTTACCTCTTCTCACAACTCTATCCTGGCTAAGTTTAAATCAAGGTCTTTAGCATACATGTTCTTATGCTCCCCTATTAAATTCTCTATTAAATTCTTCTTTCTTTTAGTCCATAAGCATGTACTCAACTCCTTTAATCTTCTAGGGCTTATTTACACTTAAAAAACAGCAATAGTGTAGTGGCCCTGATTCAGCTCTGCCACCGGTTAGTAAAGATACTATTCATACTAAGGCTACGTCTACACTACAGGGTTTTTGCGCAAAAACCCACAGAGTGTCCACACGTCAAGCACATTTTTGCGCAAGAAAATTTACAGTCAATTGACAGAACAGAGGGCTTTTTGCTGTATAGGTATTCCTCTTTCTTCGAGGCATAACTCCTTTTTGCTCAAGAGCTCTTCCACAAAAAGGTATGTGTGGATGCTCAGCAAGAGTTTTTGTGAAAGAATTGGCCTCCAGGGGAAAAAAACAGATGGCCTTTTGGCCACTCCAGCCAAGTTAATCACAACTCTATAGTTCCTGTCTTCTGGCCCCCCTTAAAGCCACAGGCACCCTGGACAAGCCTTGCGGCAGGAAGTTTGCAGAGAGCAGGTGGCTTTACTTCTGCCACAAATGGTATCCCAGCAAGCTCCCCGAGACCCCCCTGGCCCTTCCAAGGAGCAGCCCCAGGGGTCCCAGGATTCCCCAAGGGGGACAAAAAGGCTTGCCCCCACCTGGAGTGGCCCTGAGATTACAACCCTCCTTGAGTTGTGGGGCGAGGAGAAGTTGCTGCAGGATCCCCAGGCCAAGAGAAGGAATGCGGAGATCTTCTGTATGGCCGTATCCCTGGTGGAGTGAGATCACCCTGCCCGGACCATGGAGCAAGTCTGGGCAAAGGTGAAGGAACTCCGTCAGGGGTACATCAGGGCCACCGAGTGCAGTGCGCACTCAGGGGCAGGACCCCACACCTGCCCCTACCACAGCGAGCTCCATCACATCTTGGGGGGTGGGGAAACCTCTTCCCCCCCATCATGGTGGACTCAGGGCTGGAAACCCCAGTGGTCATCTGCCCAGAGTTTGCCCCCAGGGAGGAGCCAGAGGGCCAGGTCCAGCCCCATCTGGAGGAGGAGGAGGAAAAGCAGGGTTCAGGAGCAGGAGCCAGGGACTGTCACCTTGTTCCTCGAGCAAGTGAGCGCAGATGAGCCAGGGTGCCAGAGGACCTCATGCGGCAACACATTGGCATCATGTACGACATACATGACACCCTGTCGTGCAGGCTCAATGCTGATCTGGAGTGGCGGGAGCGTGCATGGACCAACATGATGGTGCAGTGTGATAGCATGTGCAACATCCTGTCCTGCATGGGGGAACACCCGCTGGTCCTGCCTTCCACCCTCCTGTCCCCCCTCCTATGGCCATTTCCCATCCATCTGCCCACCTTGCTATGCCTCTCATCCCTCCCCATGCCATGCCTCTGCTCCCTCCCTTCCCAATGCCCATGTCTCCTCCTCCTGCCCCCCTGACAACCCTGATCCCACTCTAGCTACCCCTCCTGCCCACCCGTTTCTGGTCTCCAGAACCACCCAACCCCAAAGGGGTCGCCATACCTGAGGTGGCACTGCCAGCTGCCCCACTGCTCCTTCCAGTCCTGATCTTCCCTCCCACTCTTGATCCCCCCTCCCTGTTCAGACATGCCCCCTCCCACTTCAGACATCTCCCCTCCTCCTGCCCACCTTCTCCTCATGCTCAATAAAGAAGCACTCCTTTTTTGTTCAAACCAAACAGGTGTGTTTATTGGGAGGTCAGGGAAGGGGCATTGGGAATGAGTGAGAGGGGGAAGGGAGAGAGCGGAAAGGCAGAAGCCCCTGTTGGGGAGGCCCTGGGGAGAGTTACTGGAGGGCCTGAGAGAACCTCTTCCTCAGGGCCTCCCAGATATGCACCCTGGCCTGATGGGCCTGGCGGGTGGCAGCAGTCTGGAGCTGCTCAAACGCATGGCCCTCGCAGACAGCATCGGCACCTCACTCCAGGAGAAAGGCCTCCTCCTTGTGTTCCACAATATTGTGGAGCACACAGCATGCCACCACCACCGTCCAGGCGGGTGAGGAGGCAGCGGAAGCATCCCTTGCGGCACCTGAAGGCACACTCCATCTGCATCTGGGCTCAGTTGAGGCGGGAATTGAAAGGTCCTTGCTGGGATCCAAGTGGCCGGTGTATGGCTTCATCAGCCAGGGCATGAGTGAGTATGCTGCGTCCCCCACTATGCACACTGGCTTGTTGTGGTCACCCGCCGCAAAGTCCTGGCAGGGGGAAAAGGTGCCCTCCTCCAGCTTGGTGCACAGGCTGGAATTTCTAAAAACTCAGGCATCATGTGCCCTGCCTGACTACCCCACATAAATGTTTGTAAAGTGGCCTCAGTGGTCCACCAGAGCCTGCAGGACTACTGAAAAGTAGCCCTTTCTATTTATAAACTGGGCCACTTGATGGTCCAGTGCCCAGATAGGGATGTGCATGCAGTTGATGGGTCTCCCACAGTTGGGGAACTCCAGGGCAGCAAATCTGGCCATGGCTGCATCCAGGTCCTGGAGACGGACGACTTTGCGCAGCAGCAGGGAGCTGATGGCCCCGACGACCTGCAGAAGGAGATAAAGAAAGACATTCAACAGAGAATGAGAGAGGGGTTGCGTGAGCCCTTGTGAGGTGCCCATCACCCTCCCTTCCTCTGCCCCCCCCCCCAAATCCCAGGAGCCATCCCCTACGAGCCTATGCCCCCCTCCCAGCAGCAGGGCTATGTGAGGGCAGGATGGCACAAGCTCCCAGGGTCAAGGCTTTCCCCTCACCCCCAGTCCACCCCCTACAGTCTCCAGCCCACCCTCTCCCGAAGGTCCCCCTTATCCAGCACCCTCTCCCCCTTCTGGGCAGGGACTACAGCCCGCAAGCTCCTTACCTGCATAAGCAGGGCCCCCACGGTGGACTTCCCCACTCCAAACTGGTTGGCCGCTGAGCAGTAGATGTCTGGGGTGGCCAGTTTCCAGATGGTGATTGTGACCTGCTTCTGCAGGGGGTTGCCGGGCTGTAGGTGGGTGTCTCATCTCTGGAGGGCGGGTGCGAGCCAGGCACAGGTCTTGAGAAAGGTGGGCTTGCACATTCTAAAGTTGCGCAGCCACTGCTGGTCATCCCAACACTCCATGACCAGCTGGTCCCACCAGTCCGAACTGCTCTCCAGCCTCTAGTGCCTTCTGTGTATGGTGGGGTGCAGCAGCCAGCGTGGAGCAACCACAGTCATACAGAGGGTGATGAGGAGGAGTTCGGAGTCCATGTCCAGGAGGAACATGTCAGCTGCTGGAGGAAGCAAGTGCTGCAGGAAATGCACATGGCCACGTGGGGTCATCGCCTTCCCGGGGCAGCTCCGGCTCGATGGCACACACCAAGGCAAAAAGCTGTGGTGTCCCCAAAAAGAACAGGGCAACCACAGCAGGCACTGCTGAAGCTTTGCTGTCGCTCAAGAGAGGTCCGCAAGCTGGCAGCAGAAACAGAGAAACAGCTGTCCAGGGGGGTCCCTTTAAACTCATGTCTCTGCAGGGCTCAGGCAACAGCACTCAAGAACAACTGGGGACCTAAAGCCCAGTTAGATCTGGTTCTGGGGGGCTTTATATGTGAGAGAGCATCCAATAGTAAGAACTTTTTGCAGAAGAGCTCTTCCACAAAAAGCTTCTTGCACAAAAAGCCTGCAGTGTAGATGTAGCCTGAGAGGGCTTCTTTGGTCAGGGTAGAGAGAGATGGCAGCTATGTCAATGGTAGAAGCCCATAGAACTGTCTGTAATGGGTCTGTTTAATTGCACTGCTCAGGGATACAGAAAAATCCACACCCCTGAACAATGTAGTTATACCAACATAAATTGCTAATGCATGTCAAGCCTTACTTTGACTCAGTGGGACACATTTGGATCTGATGTGTAAGGGAGGAAAGAAGTTACATGGTATATGGGTATGAGTTGAAAAGATCCAAAGCCCAGCAGTAGTCTATATTTGGATAATTCCAGCCTGACCCCCCCAACATATACACCTCAGTTTTAAAGCCTCACAGCCTCAACTCCATGAGACTGAGTCAGTGTGTGTTTAATTGCTGTGTTTAGATACACCTTTTGGGTATATATATAGGAAAGAGCAAAGAGGGATGTTGGGCAACAGAAACTAATGTAATTGCAAGAGACAATGAAGAATAAGAATTTCAAAGAAAAAGAAAATAGAGGCAAGAAGAGAGAGAAAAAACTATGATAAGAATGAGACAAGAAGTGACATAGCACTAATAGAGGGACAACCAGAAGTTAGTGGTAGAAAAATTAAGTTCTTATATTTTATTGGCATCTTCCTTGTACTTCAGAAACTTTCTGGGAAACAGATGGGATGGTTATTTAGAATATGCATGTTCTGTAAGTTTTGGCTGCCTATCTACTCTGAATACAGTAGGTGAATAATATGCTGTTCATTTGGTTGCTAGTTACTTTTCTCTGCATTTGATAGTTAAATTTTGCATGCAGATGTCTCTTATATCATCATTCATTTTCCCCTTCAAGATATGACTATAGTTCCTGGTGTAACATTTGGGCCCTACATATATAAACTAGTACCAGAGTTAACTTAGCCAGAACCTTGTATAAATGATATGGAATAGATAAATTGAGAAGGATTTTTGGAAAGCATTTAACTTGGTTCATCCAAAGAAACCTTCTTAGCATCCTGTATGTGAGTGTCATGTTTAAATGTGGGTCTCTTTCATGTGACTCCACCATTAGGGTATGTCTAGACTACAGGGTGTTTTTTGTTGTGGAAAAATGGCCATTTTTCCAAAAAAAAACTTCACTTCAGTCCACACTGCTATTGCGTTCTTTTGAAAGAAAATCAACATTGGTAAACCTCATTCTATGAGGAAGAACGCCTTTTCCAAAACAGCTCTTTCGGAAAAAGGCATGTGTGGATGTGGAAGAGGGAGTTTTTTCGAAAGAAGAGGTCTCCAGGAAAAAACAGGTGCCCTGGTGAACACTCCATCCACACTAATCACAGCTCTATAGTTCCTGTCTCCTGCCAGCTCTTAAAGCTGCAGGCACCCTGAAGTAGCCTTGTGGCAGTAAACTGGCCTTGCAGCAGCATCTTGACTGCATGGCTCTGAGTGCTAAAGGCCTACTGACCCATGGCACAGCCACAAGCCCCCCCGAAACCCCCGGCCCACACAGGGAGCAGCACCAGGGCTTCAAGGACCCACCCAGGGGCACCAAATGCTGGGTGCCCTACTGGTCTGGGGCAGAGATCCTGTCCCTCCAGGAGCTGTGGGGGGAGGAGGAAACAATGCAGGATCTCTGCTCCCGGAGGTGAAATGTTGACATCTATGGCTGGATGGCTAAGGCTCTGGCCCAGAGGGGACACCACCCCTCGCACCTTGGACTAAGTATGGAGCAAGGTTAAGGAGCTCCAGCAAAGGTATGCCCACTCCTGCCTCTACTACAAAGAGTTGCACCAGATCCTGGTGGGTGGGGAAGCCCTTTCCCCACCTGTACTGGTGGATTCAGGTGTGGAGAAACCCATGCTCACCTGCCCGGAGCTCCTTGAGGAAGACAAAAATGACAACGAGGAACAACAGCTGCAGGAGGAGGAGGACACTGGCAGCGTCATCACCCTCAGCCTGGAGCTGGTACCCCAGGCCTTGGAGATCTCGCAGGCATCATCTGATGCCGGGGAGGGATCATCAGGTGAGTGCTCTCAGTTTGTCACACACACAGAGTCAGGGAAGTGAGCTCAGAGGGGATGGGGTGCAATCGTCGCTTGACATACTTGGCCTGGACAGCATGCTGCTGTCCGTGCATGTGCAAGCACGTGCAGCAGCAGTGTGCACCACGTGGTCTCCAGAGCCAGCCCCAGAGCACATATGGGCTGCTGCTCACAGGCTGGGGGAAGGCCCCAAACACGTCTGACCCCACACAGAGCAAGGAGTGCCACACATAGCACACGACCATGTCTGCACGTGCTAGGTACCACCTGCTCCCGCGGACAACGCTGCCAGGTGCAGGTGTGTGTGCGGGCCCCAGGGAGGGCCTGGAGAGTCCAGGCCCCTCTCCCACACGTGGGATCCCACTGTGGCTGGACACTTCCCTGGCCTGCTTCTCCATGGTGGGGGGAAGCGGGCAGCATGGTCCCCTGGGCACCTCAGGGCCCCTGTGAGGCAGGGCCTGCTATGCAGCCCACACATGGCCTTTCTCTCGGGACATCACCATCCCCTGCTCCAAGGATAATTGCTCGCTGCTCGCAGAAGAGGGCACAGCCTCAGGGACAGTGTCTGTATGGATGACTGACCGCCTCTCCCTCTTGTCCTCCACAGCCGGACCAGCCGTCACTGAGGGGCGATCCACACCATCACAGGAAGCCACCTGAAGCTGGGAGAGTCATAAGCGCTGGAGGGTCCACGAGGGCCTCATGAGGGAGCATGTTGCAGTCCTGCATGACATGCAACAAACCCTGGCCCAAAAGGTCTGTGATGACACCGAGTAGAGCAATCGCATGTAGGACCAGCTCGTACGGCAGGGCGAAAGCATGTGTGAAACCATCCAGGAAGTGATGGCACACCCAGTTCCTGTCCCCACTCTAGCCCTCCACGCCTCACTTCCCCCACTCCTGATCCCCTCCTCCCCCCCCACTCCTGCTCCCCCTGCCCTGCCCATGCCCCTCCCCCTCTCCCTGTCCCCCTGCCAGACCTAACCCCAGTCCAGCCCCCATTCCTGCCTGCCCCCCTATTGTCCCAGGCCTCACCCAACCCCGAGTTCATCAAGGTCCCCAGACCCAAGGTGGCACTTGCAGCCACACCACACATCACTCACAGACCTGATCCCACACTCCTCAATCCCCATCCAGGTTCTCAGCCACCCTCCTCCCCAGTTACTTTTTGTTAAAGAAATATACAAAGTTTTCATTGTCCAACTCACAACTGTTATTTTTATTGATTGTACAGGGAAGGGGGGCAGGCAGGGGTTGTTATGGGAAAGTCCTTCATTGGTGAGGCCGTAGGGAGAGTTACTGGGGTCCTTCAGCGAAACTCTCCCTCAGGGCCTCCCAGACGCTCACCCTCCCAACTGACGGGCCTGGTGAATGGCCCTTTCCTCCCAGCTGAACTCTGTTCCCGACCCTGGGAGGAAGGCCTCCCCTTTTCTCTTCACTGTGTTGTGAAGAACACAACATGCTGTAACCACCTTGGGGATGTTGCACTCCCCCACGTCGAGACCTTGGCCTTGAGGTGCCCGAAGGCACATTCAACCTGCATGCAGGCATGATTGAGGTGCACATTGAATTGTTCCCTGATGGCATCCAGGTGGCCAGCTTCATGAGCCACGGTATTAGTGGGTAGGCCACGTCCTCAATGATGCACAATGGCATCTGTACATCCCCCACATGAAAGTCCCTCTGGGGGAAGAATGTGCCAGCCTCCAGCTTGTGCTAGAGGCTGGAGTTCCCAAATATGCGGGCATCATGTGCCCAGCCCAACCACCTGACAAAAATGTCCAGAAACTGTCCACAGTGATCAAAGAGCCTGCAACACCATGGAGAAATAGCCCTTCCTGTTAATGTACTGGGTGGCTTGATGCTGTGGTGTGAAGATCGGAATGTGGGTCCCATCGATCTCTCCTCCACAGTTCGGGAAGCCCAGAGCAGCAAATCTGGCCACAATCGGGTCCAGGTCTCCCAGGCAGATGACCCTGCGCATCAGGAAGGAGTTGATGGCCCTCACAACCTGCAGAAGGAGACAAAGAAAGACACAAAACAATGAGAGGGAGTGTCTGAGCCCTTGGGAGATGCCCGTCTCCCTCTTCCGCCCCTCAAAAACCCCAGAAGCCATCCCCTACGAGGCCGCCCACCCAGCAGCAGGTCTGTGTGAGGGCGGGACAGCATAATGCCCCCCCCCGGGATGGGCCTTCCCCCCACCTCTACTACACCCCCTATGCCCCTTTCCCAAGGGTTCCCCTTTTCCAGAACTCCTGCCCTCCGCAGGGACTGCAACCTGAGAGTACCTTACCTCCATAAGGAGGACCCTGACAGTGGACTTCTCCATGCCGAACTAATGGCCCACCGACCGGTAGCTATTGGCAGTGGTGAGCTTCCAAACAGCAATAGCGACCCACTTCTCCAGTGGGATGGTGGGCCGCAGGTGGGTTTCACGTCTCCAGAGGGCAGGGGCAAGCCAGGTACACAGCTCCAAGAAGGTGACCTTCTGCATGTGGAAGTTGTTGAGCCGCTGCTGGTCATCCCACCGTTCCATCACCAGCTAGTCCCACCAGTTGGAACTGGTGTCCAGCCTCTAGAATTGTCTCTCAACCATGGAGTGTGGGGGCAAGGGCATTGCTCCCGCATCCAGGCAGAGGGACTCACAGATGAGCTCTAAATCGAGCTGGGGCAGGATCGTCAAGACGGTCTGCTGAAACCGCTGCAGAACCTGCAACATGGCTGTGTGCCCAGGGGCAGCTCCAGCTCCATAGCAAATAAATAAATAAATAAATAAATAAAATGCTGTGGCATCCAACAAAGCTGGGTAACCAGAGCGCACACTGCTAAAGCTTTGCTGTCCCTTGTAAAGGGAGGCAAGCATGCAGCAGAACCTGAGAAACGGCTGTCCAGGGGGGTCCCTTTAAGCACGTATCTCAGATAGCCTCAGGCAACAGCATCTGGAAGCAACTGCTGACCTAATGCCCTGGCTGAAGTGGTTCTGGATGGTCTTTTATGCAAGAAAGTGTCCAGTCAGTGTGGACACTCTCTTTGAAAAAGCAGATCTCTTTTTTGATGCACTTGTGCTGTGTGGACGCTCTCTTTCGCAAGAAGCTTGTAGTCTAGACATACCCACATGTTAGTGTAGGAAGAACTGAAAATGATCTGCTCACTTCCCTGAAGTCCAGCCTTGTTCTGCAAAGCAGATATACCTCACATGGGGAACTGGTTCTTATTCTAAAATACTACAGGAGGGCTCAAAGTGAGGCAGGAATGTTGGGAGGCCTCTGATGACATGTCATGTAATCTCTGTCTGTGATGGAGCAAGCACTCTCTCTCACTCATTGACTTGCGAGCAATGTGTATTCCAGTCATTCTTTTCCAGAGATGTCTTATTTCTGGGTCTCATATTTCTAAAAGGAGCATTTTACCCATTATGGAGGGTTGCATGATGTATATTTTTCTAATGGCTAACGGAAGATTATGCCCTTAACAAAGACTTCATTCTCTTCTTCAAATTGATTGCTGTCAGGTATTATTCATTTGCCCAGTTGACTTTTATGGAACACTTTTTAAAACATTTTAAATAAAGTGCACTATCTATAATCTTTCTTGACAAGAAATGGTGTCTCTATTCTTGATTGTGATTGTGAGATAGTGTATTTAATTAAACTGAAAGAGTGACTAGTAGTGTAGATTTCTCAGTCCCTTACTCTTCCCATCTGCAGGCACACACACACAACTCCGTGTCCTCCTAGTACAGTGGCGGGCAATAAAACCGTGACAGTTCGCCAGAGTTAGCTCTTGGTGGGCCGCTGCCACTATATTCACCTGCACTTCTGCAGGTACCAGCAGTTGCAGATCCTATTGACTGGAAACAGTGATCCACAGCCACGGGAGCTGTGATCCCCTTACTTGTGGAGGTACTGGTAAATACAGATACAGCCATGTGGGGGCCTGTCAGGGTATGTCTACACTACCACCCTAGTTCAAACTAGGGTGGTTAATGTAGGCATTCGAAGTTGCAAATGAAGCCCGGGATTTAAATATCCCGGGCTTCATTTGCATCTTGCCGGGCGGGCGCCATTTTTAAATCCCCTTAGGTCGAACTCCGTGCCCGCGGCTACACGCGGCACGGAGGAGGTAGTTCGAATTTAAAAATGGATTTAAAGGGGATTTAAAAATGGCGCCCGCCCGGCAAGATGCAAATGAAGCCCGGGATATTTAAATCCCGGGCTTCATTTGCAACTTCGAATGCCTACATTAACCACCCTAATTCGAACTAGGGTGGTAGTGTAGACATACCCTCAGAGACTAACCCTGGCAGACTGGATCTGGACCATGGGCCAGTATTTGCCCACCCCTGTCCTAGAATGTAGGTGTTGTGACAAGCTAAGAGGAAGATGCCATTTGACCTCTTTGCTCTATCCGTCTATATAATTGTTGTAAGATGTGGTAGTTCAGTACCTACTATGTTTTATTCTTAAAACGTAGGCAACCTATAGCCAAAGTACACAAGTCTTAATATGAATTATACTTCAATTCTTTATTTTTATTGTACAAATAAGTCTCACCAATATATATGTACTGGAAAGACGAGGCTTATTTGATACCATTGACCAAGTGTTCTCAAATTATGTTTCAATATAGACCATATTTATTACAGACATTATCCCCATGGCTATATGTGCATATGTTTAAGAGAAAAAGGGATTAAAGTAGAGATCGTCCCTTTGGGTACAAGAATGTTTTCCCTTAACTTCCATTTGTATGCATTTTCTTCAAATACATCACAGATCCAGTTTCCCATACACAAGCAATTGTTTCTTTTTATGCTTTATTTTTAAGAAAGACAAAAACTTCCATTTGAAATAACATAAAATTCATCTCAGTGTGCAATTTTTCTAAATAGTATATTACTACAATTGCTTCGTTAAATGAAGCACATCACATAAATCTGCTCTGTCCATAATACAGATTTTTTTCCCATTTAGTAGCAGTTAATTTTTATGTCAATTCCTTTTCTCATTTTGCTATAACTTACATATTAGAAGTATAGCATTTGAGCCTTGCTTTGTACCATATAAGGTTTGAAAATTTGGCCATGTGCATAGTGAACAGTATCAACTACAAGATTGTTCAATTTGTGAAAGTTCCAGGCCCCATTCAAGAAAGTAGAATTTTTTTTCCATTGACTTCAGTAATCCTAGATTTCATCCTTCTGTGGAAACTGGATTTGTCCATTGCTTTTGTTTTGTGCAAGCAGTGATTTATAAAATGTGTGAACAAGCTAGCAGAAAATGTATGGTAAGTATAAACAATTGTCTTTAATATTACATTTATTGTGTGTATTTTTCACTATACTAAATAATGTTTGTATTTCTCACATTTCATAAACCCATACCCTCATGCAAATAACTTTCACAGACACTCACCAGAGCAATAACATTTATTCTGAAGGCTGGGGTTTCCTGCCCTTGTTCTGTCACTGAAGCACAACTCCAATAGAGAGTATGGTGAACTTTTTTTTTTCCTTGGCATCCTCTTTCTTTTCTATGTTAATCCCCTAGGAGCCTGACCAGCTTTCACTGCAATTTTTGTCATGTTACTTATCTCCAGATGATTTGCATGTTTGGAACCTTTTTTAAGTAAGTGAGTTAAGGGAGCAATAGGCAGTGATTGGTTGTTTGTGAAAGGATATTAGAATTGCAAAGGAAACAGAGTGTGAGGTAGAAATATTGCTATAACCAAAAAGAACTGAGGCCTTTGTTGACATACATGGCAGCATGAGAGTTTGGAATGTCACTCAAGCAAGGAAAAGTGCCCAGAGAATGGATGAAGATTTACATTTGTTATAAAACAGAAGCTAAAAAGCTATTATAGAATGGGGACTTCAACTTTTACCTTTGAAGGAGTGAAAAGATTACACACTTTGAAAAATATTGGAAATTAGGCAATTGCTAACATGGATCTGAAGAATAGGTCTTGTCTAGCTAAACTGAGTTTTTCAGAAACGTAGTCCAAAATTAAAGAGGGGACAGTGATGTATTTAGTTCCATTGTGTTACATTACAATGGGCATGCTGACTAAATTATTTCAATAAAAGTTTCTTTATTATATACCCAAAAAGGTTTGAATTCATACCATTTATTGGTAGTGGGAGTTTCTGAATTGGCAGCTTTTTCATACAGGTCTCATTTTTAGTTTTGTTTTAGTTTACTTTCATATTCACTTTAATATTTACTTAGCACCTTTGGCATGAATCACAGCATAAATATTAGGGAAAAAAATCAGTGTGGTCAGCTTTTTTTTTTTTTTTTTCATAAAGCTCTAGCTGCTGAATTCATGTGATTGCATGAGAATTTCAGCTTTCATTTAAAAAAAATGGCCCTTGTGACTACAAAGAAAAGCCTGGAAATATGACCCCAAAGGCTATTGTATCATGGGACAATTGAGAAGCTTTATATAGTATTTTTTTAAAAGAGAGGCAGAGTGGCTAGACTCAAGATTATTGAATGCTTAAGTTTGGCAGTACTGAAAGGCATTGAAATTCTATCCCAAGTGGACATAATGTTTAATACACTCGTTCTTAGGAAGGACTCGGAAGGAAAGGAGAGGGGTGGGACTGCTGAGTTAGATAACATAGAGGATGTTGCCTTATCACTTTTCTCTCTCACTATGCTTAGACACTTGATTTTGGTCTTACAAGTTACTTGGACACCCCCTATCTTGGGAAAGATATTTAAAGGATTACCAAAATAATCAATGGAAAAAGAATCCATAATGCAGTGGAAAAAACAACAGAGTATTCAGAGGTCTGCCAATTTTTTTTTAAAGTAAGCTAATCAGAAAATGCAGATGAACATGAAATTAAAAAAGAAATGAAATTTCACAATTAAAATTATGATTATTAATAATAATTTTATTTTCTGACAAGGTCTGTTAAGATCTTATCTTTCACTATTCATATTAATGGTAGCTCTAAAATTGCTAATGCACCACCATGTGTCCAATTATTAAGACTCAAAATTATCAAATGGCTTCCATCATAGCACTATTTAGCTCCTTCCTTTCCACAATCAGCTGCAGGCTCAGGGACTTTTGCTCAGTGCCTGGAGAAGTTAATTAGACTGTCTAGGTTTTTAACATTTTTAACAGCATTTCTTTTTAAAATCAACTCCCATTGTACTAGCCAGCTTCTTTGGGGTGCTAACATTTTATTCTTTGCAGGTTCCTTTTAGAAACATACTTTAATCAAATTGTTCCTCATTGCAAAGAATGACAATGACTTCCAGATGAAGTTTTAGATCTATGATTCCCTTTGTTTCATTTTATTATACAGAGCTGTATAAATCTTCAACAGTGTAAGTTAAAAGACAGTCACATAATTAAAGTCTGGTAGAAGAAAACCAGGCCCATCATTAGAGGCTTTTTTCTTGATGACAACATCATGTAAAAATTCTTCTTACAATAGTATAGATTTATTTTTTATATATATCCCTCCACCTCTAACTTTTATATCATGTTCCTCAAACTCATCTTCTTTACAATTACAAACTGGGGAGTTGAATTATAGTCAATTGATTCATAATGATATTCTATTTTTATGAATTTAGAATTTACCACTACATTTCATGACACACTTTAACAAGAATAACCGCTATTTCAAATTTTGTTGTGTCAGCACCCAAAGGCTCAAACTAAGTAGGGTCCTGTTGCACTGGGAACTGTACAAACATATAATAAACAACAGCCTCTGCTCCAACAAAAAAATCATAATTGGTGAATGAGACAAATAAGAAGGTTCGGTGGGGAAGACTCAATAGCAAATATAATAAATTATGCATAATTCTAGCTATTCCTGTATGAAGGTAATAGCTTTTCAGTTTAATGAAAATTAAAATATCAATATCAAGAAAATTGCTATTTTCCTAAAGAAAATGAATGGACCTTTTTGGTACATCTGTGTTAATTCAGCTACCTTTAGAACATGAGAACATAAGAATGGCTATGACCAAAGTCCATCTTGCCTAGTATCCTGTCTTCCAACAGTGGCCAATGCCAGGTGCTCCGGGGGGAATGAACATAACAGGTAATCATCAATGATCCATACTCTGTCACCCATTCCCAGCTTCTGACAAACAGAGGGAAGGGACACCTTTCCTGCCCATTCTGGCTAATAGCCATTGATGGACCTATCCTCCACAAATTTTGAACTCTGTTAAAGTTGTGGTCTTTGCAATGTCCTCTGGCAAGAAGTGTGCATTGTGTGAAAAAATACTTTCTTTTGAACCCTGTGCATTGTATGAAGAAATACTGGTCTTTGCAATGTCCTCTGGCAAGGAGTTCCACAGATTGATTGTGCATTATGTAAAGAAATACTTCCTTTTGTTTGTTTTAAACCTACTACCTATTAATTTCATTTGGTGACTCCTAGTTTTTGTGTTATGGGAACAAATAAATAACTTTTCCTTACTTACTTTCTCTGCATCAGTCATGATTTTATAGATCTCTATCACATCTGTTCTTAGTCTCCTCTTTTCTAAGCTGAAAAGTCCCAGATTTATTTTCTGACCAGATCAGTCCAATAACATGAATGTGAGATTTGTTATATTTACCATAATAATGACTGTTATAAAGTCTAATGCATGCTCACATACACACAAATTCATAGTTTTATTTCAAACTGTGTTTTGAACAGAGGGCAAAAGGCCTCCAAAAAATAGGAAAACCTTGACAGGCATATTTCACTTTTGCTCTTGTCCACATTTTCACCAGCACAAGAAGACTGCCTTACATAGTCAATATAATGTTACATGTGAATTCTGATAGTTTAAAATATTGCAGTAATTTCTTGTAAAAGATTATTCTAGCTACAAGCTAGGATGTACTTCTGGGAAAATAGTATTAACTCAAAACAGTATTACTGCCAAATAATATGCTACCTAGCTAACTAGTAGAAATGTTAGACACCTTATGTTTAGCAACAGTGAATTACACAATTGACCCTTTGAGATTCTCAGGAGGGGATGGGGGGAAGATTACCATAATTTCAAACAGAACCATTCTGGTATTGGTGCTGTTCCAGCAACTAAGATTATAAAGGAATCCTGATGTATCTACATCTAGTCTTAGATAGAAATTGTAAATATATACCCTCACAAATAATTTGGTATTACACAGAAAAATAATTTTGAGGTATGTGAATTCCAACTGTGCACTAAAGTGCTGTACTATTGGGAAAAGAGACTGTATAAATGGCATCACAGGGTTCCCTGTTTGTGTCCCAGTGATTTCCATGGCAATATGCTTAGTTTACAAACAAAATTGTATTGTTATTGGTGATATTTTTCTAATTATAACCCTGAATATTCATCCTGTGTTCTTAAGGTCAGGATTTTTATTTTATTTTATTTCATTTAACTATGAGGAAGGACATGTCTCATATCCTTTTCAAGAGAATTAAAAGGTATTAGCAAAATGTAGCCACAACTTTTGCAGCATGAAATTATTTTAAACTAGGAAAAACAACTCAGTACATTTTAAGATACATTCACCTTCTTACATGATTGATTCACATCTAAAAGAAAAAAACAAGCTCTATAAACAGGTATATAAAAATAAGTACAAAAGTCCATTATCATTACACAGATAATGAGACAATAATGTATCTTTGAAATGGAAGAGACTTTTTCTTGTAAGGTAGCTTACTCATGTTTAGAACAGCAACTGAGAGATCATATTGTTTTTTAATGAAATGTGAGTATGTTTTGCATAAAGACATAGAGCAAAATATTTATTAAAGGAGGTATAATACAGTTGAAGTAGGCTTTTACATTTGAAATGCTGCCAACATATAGAGTAAGAGATCTGTTCTTTCTTCTAAGCGTGGGGGAATTGCATGTATAACTTCCATTAATGATAATGTATTCTAATTGGGAAGTTTGAAATGGCACAGAAGCTTCAGACAATAATATAGAAGTTTTTATTCCAATTATTTCATAATGGAATACATTTCCTCTACAATATACAACCTTCATATTTGGGGGATTAGCAGAATACTAAAGAATATTATACTAATCTTCTCAGGAAGCTATGTGGTTGTATTCTATGTCTCATTGTGATAAACTATATGGAACAGATATCCCATCAGCTTATGTGGATCTAGAATTTTTAGTAGCCTTTTATTAATTTGTTTTTAATGCCCAGACTCTAGTAATTGTAAAGCAAAGCAGGTAGATATGGCATCTTTTCTCAATCATTAAGATTTACTTGTAATCCATATCAAATATGTTAAAATGAAGATGTGGTGCAAGACCATACATATTTGGAAATACAATTTAAAATTATATTTTCAGAAAATATACCAAATGGGGGAGAACGTTCCTACCTTATGGGTTATATTGTGCACTGCCATTGATGTCATGAGGCAATGAATATGATGTACTTAGGTCACAGCCTTTAGAAGTGAGTTGGATTGTAGAAATGAATCCTATGATATTCTAGTCTAGAATGGTCAAATGTACTACTAATTCAGAATCTGAATGAACTGATCATTTCCTGACTGTAATCTGGATATTTTACTTATCACAAAACTATATTCAAATTTTGTCAAACTGAAAGGACTTTTTCCTCCTTTGACATCTCAGAACAAAATCTGTTTTTTCCTTATATATGAGTCTGAAATTGACTACACAATAGTCATGTGTTATTTTGGTCTGAGACCTATGTCATTTTGGTTTATCCAGCTTTGGCAGAGGGATATTATACATTCTGAAAGTCAGTCATCAAATCAAACATTAACACACTTGCCGAGGCTCAATCTTGTTCTCATTCTTTTAGTCCTAATTATTGCAACACATGACATAACACAACACATCACACTGTAATGTAAGACTTCAAGGCTGCATCTAGACTGGCATGATTTCGCGCAAATACTTTTAACGGAAAAGTTTTTCTGTTAAAAGTATTTGCACAAGAGAGCATCTATATTGGCATGTGCCTTTGCGCAAAAGATTTGCTTTTGCGCAAAAGCATCTGTGCCCAGTATAGACGCTCTCTTGCGCAAGAAAGCTCCGATGGCCATTTTAGCCATCGGGCTTTCTTGCGCAAGAAATTAACATTCCTGTCTACACTGGCCCTCTTGCGCAAGTATTCTTGCACAAGAGGGCTTATACCTGAGCGGGAGCATCAAAGTATTTGTGCAAGAAACACTGATTTTGTACATTACAAAGTTAGTGTTCTTGCACAAATTCTCACAGCCAATGTAGACAGGCGGCAAGTTTTTGCGCAAAAGCAGTCGCTTTTGCACAAAATCTTGCCAGTCTAGACACACCCCAAGAGTACTTAAGCAAAAAGGATAAATTAAGGACATAGGCTTAAATGTACTCCTGTCAGTGTAAAATGTGTAAAAAAGAAGAAAAGAGGGGTTGGTAGTCAGGTCACTCGGAAAATGTCATCTTGAACAATTCAGAACTCATGCTTCATACGGGGGAAGGGTTTGAAACTGTGCACAAGGGGCAATGACATAGATATCAGATTGCAGAGTGAAAGCAACTGTGAAGAAAAACAGAGTGTAATTCTGAGGAAACCCTGAATTGACTATAACACCAAATAGCACAATGATGAATGTGTGATAAAATCAACCAACTAACTAGTGATCACCTCAGCATGTCTGATTTAGGCCTCATATTCTGCAGTTCTGTTCCCACTGTGATAGTGGTGGTCAGTAACCAAACACAGTCTCCTTAAAACTGTTATTTATTTAGAAGAAAAGCATTTAAGAAAAAAAATCTTAAAACAATAAACCAGACCATAATCATTACCAGATGTGTAGCCATCTTCCACAAGGGGGCCTGGAAGAAATAGGTCCCTAGAGACTCTTTCACAGAATTTCCCTCTGTGTCACGATGATTCCTTGTCAGAGCTCACTGATGCTTCCTGGGATGTTCCTGGCAAATCATCCCCCTTCACAAGAACCAAGGCACCATTTAACTATTGAAAGCCCTTTGATCAGATAACTCTGAGCACTGGCAAAACAAGGTTTACAACAGGTAGGAGAGGGTATCCTTGAAACCAATAGCTTGCCTCATTGCCTTCCAAATGCTTATCTAGATGTTCTTATCTGGAAAGCCATAGCATTGCTTTCTACAACTTTCTCTTACTAGATCAATGCATTGACACAGGGAAATATTATAACATTAATATGCATCAATTTCCCCTCACTGCTCTGGTAACATATAGTGATCTTGGTATTCGTTACTAAAGATTATTAAATGGCCGTTCCACTTCTGGCTTAATGGTTGTGTCCCCTCTGGTGGGTGAAGGTGCTGAGTATCTGAGACCTCTCCTATCCCCTTTTATCAAGCTAGGAATTCAAGTATATAAAGCAAATTTTGGAAATTTGTCTACGCTGCAAAAACTACCCACAGCAGTGAGTCTGAGAGCCCAAATTTACTGACTTGGCCTTATGGACTCACATTGCAGCAATAAAAATAACTTTGTAGACATTCCTTATCAGGCTCTGAAACCTAGAGAGGGCAAGTGTGTCTGCACTGCATTGTAAATCTGGGTCTATGGGATTTGTGAACTTGCTGTTTCCAAACTCTTGAGTGTCCACCACTTACAATTGCTGAACCCAAGTCTTATAGGAATATAACTGCATTATACAGATCTTCTGACTCAGATCTGCAGCTTGAGCTTGGTCCACATACTGGAGCTGGAACCAAGTCACAGCAGATCTCAGTTAGACCCATCCAAGTCCTCAGTGTTTGCTGATTTGTGCTAATGGAGGAGAGGGGGACTTGAACACAGACTTGAATGATAGCCTGGTCATAATATGAGGTGTAGACATATACTTATGGTTCTATTTCATCACAGATTCCTGTATGTGTGTCTACACATGGATAAAGGATTTGCAGTTGGCCCAAGTCATCTGACTTGGGCTATCCGGGTTTGAGGCTGAAAAATTGAGGTTTAGACCATCAGGCCTAGCTGCAATCCAAGCCTGAAGTCTACAGAGCAATTTTTAGCCCTGTTGCCCAAGCTTTGCAAGCCCGAGTCAACTGACTCAGGCTGGCTACAGCCACGATGTGAGTCTTTTATCCCCTTATGTAGATAAGCTCTATGATGTTAACTTTTGACTTTGTTCTTAAGACACCCCTCCCCCCGCCCCAGCAAGGCTTGAGTACTTAGAAAAGTGAGCTACAAAATTTCAAACTCAAAGTCAAGCTACTTTTTAAAAAATAGCAAATGTGTTATGCAATCCCATAAAAATAGCCAAACTATATAGAATAGCATTATAAAAACCTGAAAGTGGGGTTTCATAATGTAAATGCTGACACAAACAGAATTCTAGAGGTGGGGGGGTGTCATTATAATTAAGTTAGAGCTAGTACAGATCATGTTTTAGTATTCTCTTAGGTTCTGCAAGAGGAGATGATTTATTTCTTTTAGGCATAACAATGTGTCACCCTTTTTTGAGATTGCAAGAGTCATATTAGCATAAAAAGGCAAGATGACTTCCAGAGCACTTAACATCATGTTTTTCATAATATTGTTAGAGAGAAGACGGGGGAGAGTGGAAGACACTGCTTTTAGTCTTCAAGTATTTTTCTGGCCCTCCTAAGGAGTCATAGTTGGGGGAGATCTCCACCTCCAGTGAAAAAGCCTGGAGAATGGAACACAGAGAGTAGGAAATCTCTGTGAGGTTTCCCTTGAGGCATTTCTTTGAGATTATTCTCTCAGGGAAGGAGAGGCTTGACCCAATGTGGAACAGAAAGTTTGGCTCACACAATCACATTTTCTGCAAACAGGGTCATCCGCATGTTGATTTTGTTCTTGTGCACTGACCCTGCTGCATTTCCTCCATGTACCTACCTGGAATTCCCCTTTAAGGTGCTTTTTCCAGTCAATGGGGACTCCACACAAAACTTATTATGACCTAGCGTTGCATGTTACATTCACTTTTTCATATCTGCAGTCTACCAAGGAGGAGGATGTAGCTGACTGTCCCCTTGCTTGCAGGATTTGGATGTAGGAATTAAAGAAGAAATTCTGCTGAAGAGGTAGATGATCACTGTGTCACTGTACTGTAAGGAGAAAGTTTCCACGTGGAGGGTCTCCTATGTATGCTGATGTTGGTAGATTGCTCTTCCTCATTGAGACTTAGGGTATGTGTAGACTACAGAGCTTTTCCAGGAGTTTTTCCAAGGAATGCGTCTGCTTTTTCTGAACAGTTTCCAAAAAAGCGGGTGCATTCTTTCGGCATCCGTATATTCCTCTCGGTGAGAGGAATAAGGGATGTTCTGAAAGAGGAGGGTTTTCTGAAATTTGGCTCTGTATAGGCTCCTGCGTATCTTTTTCCGAACCCCCCCCCCCCCCCCGTAGTCTAGACGTAGCCTTAGAGATGAGTGACAAACTGCTGAAATTTTTATGGAAGCAAAATAAACTCCCACTGACTTCACTGAAAATTTTGCTTAGTAAAGGACTATGAATTTGGCATACAAAGACCTATTAATGTCAACCTGTCCATCTCATGTCTGTTCAAATTATTACCTCTATTATATATTCCGAGCTTTGCCTAGTTCATTATTAAATGAGGCAGATGGTGGGAATTCTTTTTTTCCTTCCTTTCTGAGGATGAATCCATAGACTGTTGAAAGATATATTTGCTTCTAGACAATAACAATATAAACTATTACAATTATAAGTGTGATGTGGTGTATTATAGTAATCAATATAGACCATAGTTTACTGAGTTTGTAATACAATTTTGCGGTTCACAATACACTGTGTTCCTAGCTTCTTTATAATTTTAATAAACAAGAAAGAAAAATAATAATTCGAAAGTTTTGTAAATTTGCTATATTTCATTTTATAGTATTTTATGAAATATTTCAAAGGTCTGTAACAATCAATTTATTCCTTGATGGAGCTTAACTTCAGGAGTCTATATTTCAGCAAAAATTCCCATATTAGTAACATTTGAAAGTCTTCCAGATGGACCTATGCTATTTCAAGCACATGAGCACCTTTCAGAAAAATATCATTATTGATTTTTTAAAATAATAAGCATGTGGACAAATGACATGCACAATCAAATCTATCCCAACCAATGCAAATTTAATTTATACTCCAATAGGAGTAACTGATAAAAATAAAACATAACTAAACATAGCATAGAAGCAGAAACTCAGTCATGATAAAATGACATTTTTGTAACATTTTGACCATTTCAGGTACCCAAACATTTTGTTAGTTCACCTCCCTCATTTCAGTACTCACTCTATTAATGGCTGATGCAAAACTCTACTGGAAAAAAAATGCCCACAACTTTAACAGGCTTTGTATCTGGCCTTTAACTATTGTAAAATTAAAGCAATACTCTCCTGCAGCAGAATTATGCTGTAAATAACCTCAGCCTAACTTTTGGTAAATATTTCATTAACAGTGGCTTGGTTACTTTCATATTACAGCTAGCAAGAAAGAAACTCCAAACAAACCACCTTTCATGGCATATATTCACTGCAAAGAGGTAACAAGAATATGTTTAAATAATATATGACTTTTCTATGTTACTGCTATATTATGAGTACTCAAAATATCTATTTAGTTAGATGAGAAAGTGAATACTAATAATACAAAGCGTGTATGCGAGGCTTACTATAAAAAACAGAATGTATTAATTTGAACTATGTTGAGGGGAAGGAGATTCCAAAGTTATTTTTGTGCTATCAGTTTGACTCTAAAATAGGACTGTATTTATTGAATGAAACTACTACAATTCTAAATAATCTATAATTATTAAAAAATCACTGATCACAAAGGAAGTAGGGATGAAGAACTTGAATTGCAAGTCCAACATGACATATGATAAAATCAGTATATGCCATATAGTTTTGTTATTTTAAAGACTAAAGACTCATTTATGCCATAAAGGCATAGCTCTGACTAAGGGCATGAGTGATGTTATAATGCTATAGAATGAATTGTGACTTAAGTGAATGTCCTTCCTGAAGCTTCCTCAAATGCTAGGACAGCACATTTTCCTAAATACAACATTCTTGTCATTAGCTAGAAAGTAAGGATTATACTAGTCAAAGAGTTAGGAAATCTGGTATCAATTGTATTTCATAGCTTTTTTTTAATGATGATTTTAGGAAGACACTGAAGCCCTAAACCTCATTTATTAAGGGTACGTCTACACTGCATGGCTATTTTGGGATACTGGAGATATCCCAAAATAGGTACCTCGTGTCTTCACAAGTCGCCTGCTATTTCAAATATATTTTGAAATAATGGGAGTGCTATTTCAGCATCCCAGTAACCCTCATTCCACAAGGGTTAAGGAATGTCTCAAAATAGTGTTTGATTTTGCAATTTGGAGCTGTGTAGACACGCCAAATTTCAAAATAGCCTATTTCAAAATTCAATCAAAATAAGATACGTAATTTGCATAGCGCAAATCAAGTATCTTATTTTGAGTTTAGGGTGCTGTGTAGATGCACTTTTAGAACTCAAACTCCCCATATCAGTTGGAGATAGATGCCTAAATAATGTTGAGAATCTGGACCTTAATTTCTTTGTTCCTTAGAACGCCATCTGGTAAAGCACTTAATGGCATTTCCCAATTTCATTCCGGTGTTATGAGGATAAATATATTAAATACTAGGAGGTGCTCAAATAACACAATAACATAATAATAGAAGCTAGGAGTTGATCAGTGTACAGTAGCACAGTATAACAAATGGAAAATCTTCCGTGATTCCACTGGATATCTTGAAGATACTGCACTATTGGACCTTGCCATATCCTGGCCCTTTTAGTCTATGCCTACATTTGGAGCTGGTGGGTATATTTTCCAGCTTGTGCTAACTCATGTTAAAAATATGTATGTTAAAAATAGAAGGCAGCCACTTATTATCATCAGCAATCATGCATAGTTGACTAAGTACCCATTGAGTATAGGTGGGTTTGTATGCAGGGAGGTTATCCCATGCTGCCCATGCTGCCATGGCTACACTGCTATTTTTAGGATGCTAACTCAATGAGAGCTAGTGTGAGTATATCTCCGTGAATTACAAACCACACTGCTAACTCTGGTTGTAGATATAGCCTTAGGGGAGCAGAGGGATTACTCAACCCCTTTCAAGGGATAATACTAAAGGAGCAGCTTTCTTTCTAGACTTCTGTATGATTTAAGGAAACTACATACATAATATTAATATGGATTTTAGTGTGTCCCAGAAAACAGATGCTGACAGAGATCAGAGCACCTTCTTTGAGTGCACTTTGCAAGGGTATAAAGTGTTGAGGCACATCTAGTTTTTTCTCTACCACTTGTGGTATATGTTGGAGAAACTTTCTTTAGAACATACCTCCAATTCCACGATTATTAGTTTGTTAGCATTTCAATTTAGCTATTTAATTAGTCTTGGGGAAAAGGTACAACATTACCATGTAAATGGTCCATCTCCCTGAGGTGAACAATGTAAAAACACATACTTCTGTGACAAGAATATGTAGTTGCTTCATATGAAAATCCTTCAGGACATCTCCCAGCATTGGGAAAATCCCCACACAGACCTTTTGTGACAGCAATGAACAATACATGTCTTACATTTAATTTTTGCTCATAGGGAGCCCATAGTCCTGGATCTCTGAGGGCATACCTACATTGCAAAGCTATTTCAGGATACCAGAGGTATCCTGAAATATCTACCCCACGTCTACGCAAGCCGCATGTTATTTTGAAATATTTTTCGAAATAACGGGCATGCTATTTCGCCATCCCAGTAAACCTTGTTGCAGAAAGATTAAGGGATGGCTCAAAATACTCATTATTTCAAAATTTGGAACTGTGTAGATGCACCAAATTTCAAAATAAGCTATTTTGAAATAGATTTGAAATAAGACACACAATTTGTGTAGCACAAATTGTATATCTTATTTTGAGTTTAGGGCGCTGTGTAGAAACACCCTCAGATGGCTTTCTCCTTCAAGGGATGGTTGGGCTGTTCAGTGCATTTGATTCATCCCTCATGCTGCCCAAGATGCTGTGAAAGATGAAGTGGAAGAAAGCCTGGTATGGCCAAGCAAACATGGTTCAGGAATCTTCGTGACCTCTCTTTAGTTCTGTGAATCTCCTTACTATAGATCCTTGACACTCTGTGATGGTTTTACACTTAATCCTGAATTCCCCCCACCTACTGGTGTGGATGTCTGCTGGTTGACACTAGCAGAGTTGGTCTATTCATGAGATATTTAGTAAATTCTTATTAGTAGCAAGAAAAAATCCACTGTGTCTCTATATTTCCCAGATGGGCACAATAGTGCTGAATTTCTTCCATGAATTTGGGAATTCAGGAGGTCCTGGAGTACCTGCTGCATCAGAAGCACCGAGCTTACTTAGGGTTTGCCTAGCAGCCATTTCTATGGTCCACACACCAACTGATCAATTCTGATCTTCTCTCACTCCATGACAATAAGGCTCCTGGCAATCTTCAGATTTTACCTATTCATCAGAGATCTGGTCCTAGCATAGGACTTTATTCTGGTCCTGGCAAAATTGATAAATGCCCCCCTTTGCAACTATGACTCTTTGCCTTAACTCTAGACATTATCAAAACCATTTGTCCTCCATGGACAGGACAAGGCATTTCCAGAAATTTCCCAGGCCACTTCTAGATTACGCAGCAAATTGAAGGACAAGCTGTGTATGTGCAAAGAATATCAAATTGCCCAATTCATCAGGTCATATCACAGGCTAATAGACAGGAAACATCCTAGAAAAGAACAAGCACAGTGCACCTTGTTGACTTCTGTTGACTTCTGGCAATCCAGGATATTTGCAGAGTAGTGACCTGGTTGTCCTCATACACACATTCACAAAGCATTACCTGCTAATGCAAGGGGCCAAGGTTGGTGCAAGATTTGAATGTTGTGGGTTAAAATTCATATTTGCACAGATTCTCTGTACTTGCCCCTACTGGAGACTTCTGCTTAGGAGTCTCCAGCTATGGAATACATACACAGACTACTACACAAAGAAGAAAAATAGGTTATTTCTCTATAATAATGGATGAGGTCTGAGATGCATAGTCCATATATATGTTACTCAACCCACCTAATATCCTTGCTACTTTGGAGTCCTAATGTCGTGGCCTATCATGAAGGTAAAGTAATGCTGTGTTGGAGCAGCATCAATTTTTTTGCCTTGGCAAAGTGCACCAGGAAAGGAAGGGCATATGAACCACACCAGTGATACTGTTGACTAGAAAATTCTCCAATGCATGCTCACTAGATGTATATTCACCAACTGAAGAACTTGTAAACGGAATTAAAGAACATTATTTACCTACATAGGTGAGAAACTGTTTCTTCAAAAACAAAGCAGAAGTTTATACCCCATTCCATGCTTCAGATGGATTTATTTAAGAGTAGACTTTATAACATCTTCCATGCTCCAATACCCAATGAAATCAGCAATTGTCATGAACTTCAGGATAGGACCCTCAACTGATCAGCATTAAAGAAATTCTCTATTTTTTTCATGAAGCAGCTGAGCCATCTGTCATGTCTTAAACAAAAGACTCCCACACTCCCAGACTGTGCAGTCTCAATCAGCATGTACCTACAATAATTGATTTACATCCTTATTACAGTGGTTGTTACTAAAATGTCAATTTTGATGTAGATAAATGGATAAGATAGCCTTAATATTTGGCATTCTCCCACTGTAGGGCATTCTTAGGGATCACTGCAAACAATCAGGTTTCCATGTCTTTTTATCAAAGGCAACTGACATCATAGTTGTCCAATTACAAATATAATGCCAATGAAGTGGTAACACACTAAAATATTATTAACAAATATTTTAATTGAAAAATCATTCTAACAATAATAAAACATTTGTAATGAAACTGATTTTTCTTTGTACCCTAATTATCCACATAAATTGGAGTAATTTGTTAACTATAATATAGACAATTACATTTTATTTGCAAAACAAAGCATGCAATTAAAAAACTGATCATTCTTAAACAATTTTGATTCCCATACACTTTGTTTTCATGATGCTCTGTTTCTCTCTGTTCTGTTATTCTTGTTTCCTTTCTGATTCATCCAGAACAAAAATGGTAAAAATAATCTATTATGGGTTGTAGTAATAACAAATATATATTGATAGTATAAACATGCTACAAATACCTTCATATGAAATCATTACCCACTAACAAGTTTTAAGACTCTGCAGTTCATTTCAGATAACTATCAAAATGACTATTAAATTATTCAGCCTTTCAGTCTGCAAAATTAAGGCTGGAAAACCTTCAAGGAACATGGTCTAAAGAGATTTCCATACTTCAAGCTGGAGATACCCTTAGAACAGCCTCTCCTGCTGTCTTTTGGCTTTTCACTTCTGGTTAGAAGGCAGAGAGCTGTAAAAATGAAAGAATTTAACAAGTTAAACAATATTTTAAAATGTCAACCTTCACTTCAGTTTTGGTGTTTATTCTTCTTTTTGTTAGTCTAGTGTGTATCCTTAATACTAAGCAGTTGAAACAACAGACTGTGTGTGTCTTTTCTCTACTGAAAACAAAACCCCAAGAGAACTAGTAAGACCACCTCTAGTAAGACCACCTGGCTTCTTCTTGCTTATGGTAAAGTGAAACAGTGAGTCTCGAGATGGTGGTCTAGATATAGAGACTTTGAAGACTTGACATATGCATGACACCTCTTCTTCATTCCCTCCTACCTCTTCCTCATGATATGATGCACTGAAAACTTCACCATATGCAGGGTTGGATTAATAGTCTCAAAGGCCAAAGGAGGCTATTTGATCATCTAATCTGACTTTCTGGATAACAAGGGTCAAAAATGTCACACAGTCACTCATGTATTGAGCCTAATAATTTGTGTCTGACTAAAGCATGTCTCCCCAAAAAGCATTCCAGCCTTGAACTGAAGACAAGAACTGGTGAGTGCACCACTTCCTTTAGTAGTTTGTTCCAATGGCTGTTCATTCTCACTTTTACTTTATCCCTACCCCATTACTGATTTGATTTGATTTGGGTTTTTTTTTAATTTACAGCCATCTGTTCTTGTTATGCTTTTCTCTGCTAGATTAAAGCAATTAAGTATCCACTATTTTCTCCTCAACACATATACCCGGTTAAGTAAGTGTTGAAATATCTTCTTAATAAATGAAATAGATTGAGATCTTTAAATCTCACTGTGAGGCTGTCTGTAGTGGTGACATCTGAAATCCCAGTTTCCAAATCCTGCTTGGTGCCAAGAGTCCCCAACTCTCCTGAGTTTAATGTCCTGTCAATTGAAGGTACTCAGCAATTTACAGGACACCCATAGGCTCAGGCCTTGTTCTCCAAAAACCCATAGGAAAAAGATCTGCAGATCACTGGATGATCCCCAAAAACGTATTAAACACACAGAATTATTCAAAAGTTGCACGTGTAGAATTTAGCAAGAGAAAAGTAAAAGCTCTTTAATGATATCTTCTTGCATACATCAAAATTGAAATTAAAAACTATCATATTAGACTTTTCTGTAGTAAAGAAGGTATTATAGAAGGAAATGTGTATTTTTCATGAAGCACTGTTCATTATAAAATCATTGTTAAACATAAAGGGCTTGACTGTAGCTCTCCAATCCATACAGACAAAGGGGCAGCAATGACACCAGATTGTAACTGTCAGAGTTTCCTGCTTCTCTCTTACTGCACAGGTAAACTAATCCATGATATGATGTGAAAAGCTCTTTTGCTAATGTGAGTTACTTCCCACTCTGTGGCAATACTCATGTACTAGTGGCTGGCGCCAAGGCTTTGTCCAGAGGAATGACAGCACATGAACTGCTGCTCCATCTACCTTGATTTCAATGATGCAGGTTGCCTGTGCTAAGGAACTCTTTGTTCCCATTTACTCTTTTGTTTAAGTGCACAAGAGGTCTTGTGATTGAGCCCAAAATTATTATCCTCATTCACTTTTTTCATGTGTGTTCTGTTACATTAAACATTTGTTTTGATTCTGTGCAAGAGGGACAGAACCCTGATGCGCAGTAAAAATTCTAGAATGATCGTATTGTGACAGATGAATGGTCCATCTAGGTCAGTATCCTGTCGGTGACAATGTCCAATGCCAGATGCTTCAGGGGGAATGAACAGCATAAGTAAATTCGGAATGATTCAAACCATCAACCATTCCCAACTTCTGGCAATTGGAGATTTAGGGACATCCAATACATGGGGTTATGTCTGTCACCATCTTGGTTCATAGCCATTGATGGACCTATCATCTATGAACTCATTTAATTTTTTAATCCAATTATACTTTTGGCCTCCACAACATCCCTTGCTAACTAATTCCACAGGCCGGCATTATGTGAAGTACTTCCTTCTGTTTGTTTTAAACCTTCTAGCTATTAATTGTATTCGATCCCTAGTTTTGTGTTATGTGAAGAGGTAAATAATCCCTATTTACTTTCTAATCACCATTAATGATTTTGAACATCCTTTTTGGAACCCGTTAGCTACATAAAGGGGGGTTCCAAAGCGGAAGGAGCCAGGCTGTTCAGAGTGGTAGCAGATCACAGAACAAGAAGCAAAAGTCTCAGGTTGCAGTGCAGGAGATCTAGGTCGGATAGCATGAAAAACTATTTCACTAGGGCTACATCTACACTGTGGAGCTATTTCAAGATACTTCCGGTATCCCAAAATAGCTATTCCGCATCTTTTGAGCAAGCCTGTTATTTCAAAATATAATGGGCTCGCTATTCCGATGTCCCTGTAAACTTCATTCCATGAAGAGTAAGGGACGTTTTGGAATAGTGCTCTATTTCAAAATTAACTTAAAATAAGCCACGCAATATGCACTAGAATGGATTGTTTAGGGTTGTGGTGGAATATCCATCTTTATACGTTTTTAAGGCAAGGCTTGACAAAGCCCTGGTTGGAATGATTTAGTTGTGGTTTGTCCTGCTTTGAGTAGGGGAGCTGGACTAGATGACCTTCTGAGGTCTCTTCCAACCCTAATCTTTTATGATTCTTATGATTTTAGATACCTCTGCAGTATCCTCCCTTTGGTCATCTTTTTTACTAACGTGAACAGTCTCAGTCTTTTGACTCTGTACATATGGAAGCTGTTTCATATTACTAATAATTTTTGTTGTCCTCTGAACATTTTCAAACTAATATATTTGAGATGGGGCAATCAAAATAGCACACACTATTCAATTTATATAGTGGCACCAGATAAGTCTGGTGTTCAGCAAGGTTGTCTGCTGTTCCCCTTTTTCTTTCTTCTGGCTGTTGATTGGATCATGAGAGAAATAACAGCTAATGAGAGGAATGAAATCCAGTGAACCCTGTTTAAACAGCTAGAAAACCTTGATTTTGAAGATGACCTAGCTCTTCTGTCACATAATCAACTTCAAATGCAAAATAAAACAGTGAAGCTGGACAAGATTTCACAGCAGATGGGACTGAAGATCCACGAGGGGAAGACCAAGATCATGAAAGTGAATTCAGCAAATAACAGCAGCCCAATTGTTCTGAGAGGAATGACACTGGAGGAAGTTGATACCTTTACTAATTTAGGGTAGTATTGTAAATAAAGTGGGAGGTACTGACAAAGATATTAAGAATACAGAAGGCAAGAGGTTCTTTTATTATTTTGAGGAACATATGGAATTCAAAAGAGATCAAGCTACAGACCAAAATAAGGATCTTCAGCTCAAATGTAAAATCAGTACTTCTATATGACTCAGAATCATGGCGAACAAGAAGGAGAAACATAAAAAGATTGCAGACTTTTATTAATAAATGCTTGCGTAAGATCATTGGCCTGAAGTAGTCTGACAAGGTTACAAACATTAGCTTATGGGAAAGAGCAGGGCAATGCCCAATAGAGCAAGAGATTTTGAGAAGACGATGGCAATGGATTGACCATACACTGAGGAAGCCACCAACTAGCATTACCAGACTATCTCTACCCTGGAACCCACAGGGAAAAAGGGGAAGAGGAAGGCCAAAGAATAGTTGGAGAAGAGACCTGGATGTGAATGTGAGGAAAATGAGCAAAAGCTGGAGAGAATTAGAAAAGATGGCACAAGACAGAGAGGCTTGGAAAGAAATTGTTCATGGCCTGTGCTCCCATAGGAGCTAAGGGCAAAGAAGAAGATGATATTTTCTGTTTTTATTATCTACCCCTTTCCTGTTGGTTCTTAACTTTCCGTTAGGGTTGGTTTTTTTTTTTTTTTTTTTTTTTTTTTTTTGCTGCACACTGAGCAGATGTTTTCCACAGTGTCTCCAAGATCTATTTCTTTCGTGGTAATGGCTAATTTGGACCGCATCATTTTGTGAGCATAGTTGGGATTATTTGTTCCATGTGCATTACTTTGTATTTATCATCATTGAATTTTATCTGCCATTTTGGTACCCAGTCACCCAGTGTAGTGACACCCCTTTATAACTCTTTGCAGTCAGCTATGGATTTATCTATTTTGTATTACATGAAAATATTGCCACCACAGTGTTGACCCTGTTTTCCGGATCATTTATGAATATGTTGAATAGTGCTGGTCCCTGTATGGATGCTTGGGGGACCGTATTTACCTCTCTCCATTGAGAAAATTTATGCCTATCCTTTGCTTCCTATCTTTTAAATACTTACTGATCTATGAGAGGACCTACCCTCTTTCCCCATGACTGCCTGCTCTGCTTAAGAGCCTTTGGTGTAGGACTTCATCTGGGGCTTTTTAACAGTTGAAGTACACTATATCTATTGGATCACCATTGCCCTTCTGCTTGTTGACTCCTTCAGAGTATTTTAATAGATTGGTGAGGCATGATTTCCTTTTACAAAACTCATGTTGACTTGTCCCCAATTATCTTGTTTATCTATGTGTCTGGTAATTTTGTTTTTCATTATATTTTTAATTAATTTGCCTGTTACAGAAGTTAGGCTTCCCAGCTAGTAATTGTTAGGATCATCTCTGGAGCCTTTCATTTTTATAAAATCAACTTTACATTAGGTGCCCTCCAGTCATCTGGTAAGATACTGATTTAAGTAATAAGTTGGAAAACAATTTCATATTTGAGTTCCTTCAAAACTCAGGTGAATACCATCTGGACCTGGTTACTTATTACAGTTTAATTTATCAGTTATTTCCAAAATGTCCCCTACTGACATCTCAATCTGGGACTGTAGAAATCATCATCATATGCTTTGCACCTCAAAGATGGCCCCACTGCCTGTTTGAAAGGGGTTCCTGACTCTGATGTACTTATTCTGTCTTTAATGTGAATTTTTGTGTCCTTATCTAGTTGCTCTTAAAATTATTTCTTGGCCTTCCTAATTCTACGTTTGCACCTGACTTCCAGATTTTGTGCTCTTTTCTATTTTCCTCACTATGATTTGACTTCCAAATTTTAAAGAGTGCCTTTTTTTCTTCTAACCACCTATTTTACACCACTGTTCAGTTCTGATGACACTTTTTTAGTCCTCTTACAATTTTGATGAAGAAGAAGAAGAAGAAGAAGAAGAAGAATTAATTATTTGGAATACATATTTGTTTTGAGCCTTGATTGTGATGGTTTTTTTTTTTAATATTTGCAGCTTGCTGGTATTTCACTCTTTTTGAATGATTCATTTGATTTTTCTTCAAATAACTTCCACATATTTGTTTAGTTCTCCTTTTTTATGCGAAATGCCTTTGTGGCCAGTTTTTCTGGCACTTTTTCCCTCCAAGGATGCTAAATTTAGGTACATTATGGCTGCTATCATGGGTTATTTCATCTATATTCACCTTTTGGACTAGAACTTATGCTCTGCTTAGAATTAAATCAAGAAATGTCTCTTCCCTTGTGGGTTCCAGAATGTGCTGCACCAAGAAGCATTTCAAGTGGTCAGTAGTATACTCCTGCTGTTACATTCTTTTTATTCTATTCATAGGGATCACGTGGTAGAATTAGATTTTTACTATATTTGATGCTATATATTTTTTTACAAATTTTGACAGTCTCCCACTAGCATGATCAACTCCATCATTCTCACTTATTTTGTACTCTCATATTATCATGTCCCATTGATTACCCTTATTCCACCAAGTTTCTGTAATGCATATTATATCCATATCCTCATTCAAGACTAGGCACCTTTAGTTCACTCATCTAGTATTTAAATGTCTAGCATTTATGCATAAGCACTTTTATATTTTGTAAACAATCAGTTCCCTACTCTCATGTGTTATAGTTCAATGGAGCTGATTTATGTTTGACTGTTCCTCACTAGCTTTTACTTATACTTCACCAAACCTATCCTCTCCCCTTTACTGAGATATAGAGTCCCCACTTTAGTAAATTCATCCATAAGGAAGATCTCTGCTCAAACCATGTACTCCTCACCACCTGTTGATTTTCTCCCAGCTCTTAGTTTAAAATATCCTCTACAATCTTTTTTTTTAATTTTACATGGCAGCAATCTGGTTCCACTTTGGTTTAGGCAGAGCCTATACTTCTGCTTCAAGAGACGTCCCTAGGGGTGTTCCACATCAGGTATAGAGCACCTCTGGACGGAGTTTTGCTAGCAGTGCCTCAGTGGGGGCCGCGTGGTGATGTGCGCGAACTCCCTGACTAGCTATGCACATGCGCAGCCCCCCCGCCTTCAGTCCCCGGCTGCGGATGGAACGCAGCAGTCCTCTCTCTCTCCTCAGCTCAGTTAGCTTAGTTAGTTAGTTCTCAGTTAGTTTTCTAGTTTAGTGTTTAGTCTTTCTTGAACATTGGCTTACTTATTACTATTCCTTTTTTAAAAAAAAAAGTGGCATGGGGTTTGAACTGCCTCTTCAGCGCTCAAGCCGGTATGAGTTCTCCCGGCTTCAAACGCTGCACACTCTGCAGCGGGGCCATGTCCACCTCCGACGGGCATGAGTCTTGCCTCAAATGCTTGAGGAGTTCTCATTCACGCAAAGATTGCCCCCACTGTGCTAAAATGAGTCCTAGGTCTCACAGAGATAAGAACCTTAAAGTGAAATCGCTCCATGTTGACAGCAACAAAAGACATGCCTCTGACCCAGGTTCTGGGCAGGGCTCATCATCTAATAAGGAAATCTCTAAGCCCTCTAAAAGAAGGGCAAGTTCTTTACCTCAGCAACTGGTTAAGACACAGTCTGAGGGAAAAAAGTCTGGCTACTCAGACAAGAGCCGCCTCAGCACATTTGACCGCCCAGGTACCTCGGGCGAACAGCATAGTAAGCCTGAAAGCCCTTCAAACACTGCACCGATAGAGGCGAAGTGCCACTCTGTGCCAGCCTCAGTAAACCTGGTAATGCTGACCCCAATGACAGCTACACCGGTACCTCAGCCACTCACGATGGCACCCAGTGAAGGGATAGAGCACTCTGTGAATGCTGCCCCCTTTCCTCAACAGTTAGGGGCTACAGCTCTCCCTCTCACCTCTGAGGTAAATATGGGCTCCTCTCAGTTAGCACAGCCCTCCAGGTCGCAAACTCCCCTGGTCACTTACACGGAGAGTAAAGACTTGTGCATCGATTCAACCCTTCACTCTCCTATATTGAGTGAACATAGATATATTCAGTCAGTACTCTCTGACAACTCAGATCCTCAATCCCCCCTCTCACAAAAAGAGGAGGAGTGTGAAGTGTTCTCACTGGAGCCCCCCCCCCAACCTCAAGGGGAACTGGGGATGCACGGGTACATGCCATCAGACTCCTCAGAGCACAGATGGCCCCGTGGGCTCCATATCTTTGGATGGCCCCTCTGGTGGCATACCCCCCACAGTGGCAAATGTGGAACCATCATCCACATCAGCGCAAAAAGAAATTGTGTAAAACTAAACACATAGAGAAGCTGCTCTTGCTCTTCACTGAATCTCCTCACAGAGACATGAAGAGTGATAATGACAGCCAGTATTCCCCCAGATTGGCCACAGGGTCTCTGGCTCACAGGTCATCATTAGCAGACATGGGAGAAGTGATGCTACCTCCCACTGGGAATACTTCAGAAGACGTAACCTCTTCCCAAGATTTATTTAAACGTGTAGTGCAAGACCTGAACATGCCAGTGGAGAGGTACAAGATGCTCCTCATGACCTCACTGACATCCTACAGTCCAGCTCATTTTCAAAAATTGCTCTCCCTATCAATCCAGCCATTCTCCAACCTGCAAAAACTTCAAGGCAGGTGTTTGCCATAATTCCTCCTACTAGTAGAAAGGCGGATCGAAAATACTTTGTGCCACCCAAAGACTCTGAGTTTCTCTTCAAACATCCTGCCCCTAACTCTCTGGTGGTGGACGCTGCACAACAGAGAAACAAGCAACAAAATCGCTCAACCCCATCCGATAAGGAGAACAAAAGGCTAGATGCCTTTGGCAAGAGAGTATATGTGTCTGCTACACTCCAACTGAGGGTGGCAAACTATTCAGCCCTTCTCAGTAAATACGACTACAACAATTATATAAAAATGAAATTCATTTATTGATGATTTGCCAGACAGTAAAAAAGGGCGCTTTAAGGCCATTGTCTCTGAGGGCCAGGCAATTTCGCGGACAGCGCTCCAGGCGGCGCTTGATGCAGCAGACATAGCCACTAGTGCATTGGCTACAGCGGTTATTATGCACAGGGCCACTTGGTACAACTCCTTGCCTTCCCTAGGCGACTTCAGACAGCTGTAGAAGATCTGCCCTTTGAGGGTAACAGTCTCTTCTCCTCGAAGACCAGTGAGCTTCTTCAGTCCATGAAAGACTCCAGGGCCATCCTTCGATCCTTGGGTATTCAGGCCCCTACAACGAGATCCAGACAATATAGGTATCAGCCATACCACAGGCCAAGATACCAGCAGCTCCCCTTCCAGTACTACAGACAGGAACAACCCCCTTACCAACAGCAGGGTCAGAACAGGCAGCAGAGGAGGCGGTCTCAATCCAACACCCCCAACAGCCAGAGGCAATCCAATAAGCAAGTTTGAGAATATAGTCAAGAGATCGAAAACCAGATCGCCATCTCTAGCAAATCAAAACCCTAACAATCTCTTCCAGTTTCGTTTATTCCCCTTCCTCCACCAATGGGAATTTATTACCTCAGATAAATGGATACTTCAAACTATCTCCCAGGGATACACCATCCCCTTTCTTTCCCTTCCCCCCTTCCACCCTCCAACCCCATCCCTCTTTAGGGACCCATCTCACGAGATCATCTTACGACAAGAGATAGATCACCCGCTACATATTGGAGCCATAGAACCTGTCCCATCTCAATTCCACAGAACAGGGTTCTTTTCTCACTATTTTCTAATCCTAAAGAAGTCTGGTGAGTGGAGACCTATCCTGGACCTCAGATACCTAAATAGCTTCATTAAGAAACAAAGGTTTAAAATGGTTACTCTAAATACAATCATCCCAGCTCTGGAGCCGGGTGATTGGTTTTCCTCTCTCGACTTGCAAGATGCCTATTTTCATGTTTCTATCACACCTTCTCATAGATGTTTTCTCCATTTTACTTTAGGTGCACACCATTTTCAGTACATGGTCCTGCCCTTCGGACTCTCTACAGCTCCGAGAGTTTTCTTCAAGATCCTAGTGGTAGTCATTGCCCACCTAAGAAGACAAGGAATCAATATATATCCCTACCTGGATGACTGCCTAGTAAAAGCAAGGTCCAGACAGGAGTGCCATCGGCATACTCACATGGTGCTAGACTGCTTCCACTCTTTAGGTCTCCTAGTGAACCATCCCAAATCAATGCTTTCTCCCTCGCAGACCATCCAATTGATTGGGGCACACCTCAGTTCTGTCACAGCCAGAGCCTCCCTCCCTCCCGACAGAGCTTCACACATCGGGCACCTGGCATTATCCCTCCAAGGACATGCCTACAGTCACCGCTCTCGACTGCCTCTGACTGTTAGACCATATGGCTTCCTGCAACCCTGTGGTTCCCAATGCAAGGCTATTTATGAGGTGTCTCCAAGGCTGGATCCTAATGCAGTACAGACCAAACATTCATTCACTGACAAAGAGGCTAACTATGCCCCCATCAGTCAAAGCATCACTGAAATGGTGGACACAAGTGTCCAATCTAACTACAGGCACACCCTTCCAATCCATAGAGCCCTCCGTGGTCATCACCATGGATGCCTCGTTCACAGGCTGGGGCACTCATATAGAAGGGAGAAAAGTTCAAGGACTGTGGTCCCCCGCAGAACGTGCCCTGCACATAAATATCTTAGAACTCAGGGCCGTTCGACTAGCGTGTCAAAAGCTGCTCCCCTCAGGCAATGGGTATACACGTCCATGTCTTCACGGACAACACAGCGTGCATGTTTTATGTAAACCGTCAGGGCAGAGCACGGTCACAGCCCCTGTGCAGAAAAGCCATAGCCCTTTGGAACTGGGCAATAGCACGGGATAGCCAGTTATCCACATGCCATATACCTGGGGCTCTCAACACAACAGCAGATGCGCTAAGCAGGGCCCTTCCCCAGGAACACGAATGGGAGATGGACCATACAATCTTGTGAGAAATATTCAGCCAATGGGGCCACCCTTGTATAGATCTGTTTGCCACCAGATCCAACAGAAAATGCAAGATGTATTGCTCCAGAGCGGGCATGGGCAAACACTCCCTAGGAGACGCTCTGACTCTCTCATGGAATGCACCCCTACTATATGCATTCCCTCCATTTCCCCTCCTGAACAGGGTCATCATAAAGATAAGGAGGGATAAAGCGAAGATCATCCTCATAGCCCCGTGGTGGCCTTGACAGCCTTGGTTCCCTCTGTTACTCCGGATGACACAATGCCATCCAATCATATTACCACAAGTTCCTTACCTCCTCTATCACCCACAAATCAGTACGCCTTACCCTCAACTCGCGATGCTCCATTTAAAAGCGTGGCACCTCAATGGTTCACTGGCATAGAGCTCCAGTGCTCCCAACAAGTCCAGGAAGTTCTTCTGCACAGCAGAGCTCCTGCGACAAGAAAAACATACATCACCAAATGGACACAATTTACACACTTGCAATTTATACTGCAAGTGCAATATATCGCCACAAACAGCCCCACTCCCGACACTATTGGAATACTTACTACTCCTGAAGCAGTCTAATCTCTCATTAGCCTCAGTCAGAGTGCACTTAGCAGCTATAACAACATTCCACGTACCACTGGATGACACCACTTTGTTTGCAAACACCACAATGAAATGATTTCTGAAGGGCCTGAAAGCTCTTTACCCTGATGTGTCACCCCCACAAGAACCATGGGACCTCCACCTGGTTCTGGCAACCTTAACAAAACCGCCCTTTGAACCTATGGGCACATGCTTCTTACTCCACTTAACGCTTAAAACAGCGTTTCTTGTGGCTATCACATCGGCGCGCAGAGTAAGCAAACTGGCCACTCTCATGTCAGGTCCACCTTTTACTATTTTTCTCAAAGATAGCGTGGCCATGCCGCCACACCTAACATTTTTACCCAAGGTCCACACCGCCTTTCACATCAATCAAACAATACACCTACCTGTGTTTTTCCCAAAGCCCCATTCCAACGCCTTTGAAGCACAGATGCACATGCTCAATGTCAAAAGAGCTCTTTCTTTCTACATTGACAGAATGAAGTCATTCAGGTCCTCTCTTCACCTGTTTGTTTCCATCGCTAATGATAACATGGGAGAGAAAATATCATCTCAAAGACTATCCCATTGGATATCGGAGTGTATTAATACCTGCTACTCACTTAATAACTTACCTCCCCCTGCTCCAATCCGAGCACACTCTACCAGGGCAGTTGCAACCTCGATCGCATACCTCAGGAAAGTTCCACTGGAGGACATCTGTGCAGCAGCAACGTGGTCCACGGATCACACTTTCGTGAAACACTACTCGCTTGCCTCGGGTCTTTTACTCCACACTAAGTTAGCTAAAGCTGTCCTGCATATGGCATACTTACCGGATCCGAAGTCCCTACCTCCATAAGATAGACTGCTTGTAGTCACCTGATGTGGAGCATCCCCAGGGATGTCTCTCAAAGGAGAAGAGGAGGTTACTCACCTAATGTAACTGACGTTCTTCAAGATGAGTATCCCTGGGGGTGCTCCACTACCCTCCCTTCCTCCCCTCAACTTCAGAAACCTAAAACAAACAAAAAAACAAACAAAACCCCAAAATTAAAAACAAACATGTGAATCACACTCCTCCGCCGGGTTCCAGATAGAGAAGGAACTGAAGGGAGGTGGGGGAGCCGTGCATGCGCATAGCTAGTCAGGGAGTTTGCGCGCATTGCGCATACACAGCCCCCGCTGAGGCACTGCTAGCAAAACTCCATCCAGAGGCACTGGGACACACTACACCTGATGTGGAGCACCCCCAGGGATGCTCATCTCGAAGAACGTCAGTTGCAGGAGGTGAGTAACCTCCTCTTTCTATATAGTCTTGTCTTTCCCAAAAGATTCCTCTGTTCCTAATAAACCTAAAACCTCCTTCCTTTGTCTCATCCACACAATGAGACATTGCAATACTGCCTTTTTGGTTTAATACAATGAAATGGAAGCATTTCAGATAATGCTACCATGGAAGTATTAATCTCTTAATTTTAGCCTAGCAGCTATCTTTCTTTATGCCACTGGTACCTGCATGTACCACAATCAGTGGCTCTTCCCCAGCACTGCACATAACTCTGTCTAGATGTCTAATGAGATTCAAATCCTTTGCATCTGTGAGGCAATTCGCCATGAGCTTCTCCCAATCACCACAAACACAACTAACCATATTTCTAATAATTGAATTCTCCATTACTTTTTCCTGTTTCTTCTGAATAACTGCAGTTCTATCCCCAGAGGAGATATCCTCAGTATGAGAGGATACCATGACATCATCTGGAAACAGGGTTCTAATTTTGCAATTGTTTCCCTTTTCTGCAACTTGATACTCTCCTTCCCCAAGACTTTCATGTTCCTAAATGAACAACAAGAAGTGTTCATTAATAGCACAGAGGCTGTCAGAATGAGGGATGGGATTGCTCTACTAGTCTGCTTTGTCCATGGAAGTCTTCTCTGTGTACTTTTGTATCTCCCTTATCTTCTCCAGTTCAGCCACTCTGGCCTTAGGAGCCAGCATTATGTCTCTGCGTCCCATGAGCTGTTTTACCCATATACATGCATATGTCGTCTGCCCATAGGCAGGTAATCTTACATGCTGCATTCAATGCAATAAACTGGATAGCATCCTCTCTGCTGCCAGATTTCTTCCTGTATTGTTTTTACTGTTGGATTGTTGGATTGGTTTGATTTGATTTTTTTTGTGGTGGTTATTGGTCAAAGTTTAGAGTATGTTTGTAAGGTATCTCTGCCTTTCACACACCTTCTCTAAACTCCCTTACAATTCCCCTGTTTGCTATCCTCTGTGGGCCTCAGAGCTGGCTTTTTAAACCCCAGTCTTCATTGAGTTAGTCCTGCCCTCATAGAACTCTAAAAGAGTTAGGGATTGAAAGATAGTAGGTTAAACCCTCAGGAATGTCTACATTAGGAAATTATTTTGAAATAACTGATTTCAAAATAGTAACTCCTGAAATAACTATTTCAAAGTAGTGAATCCACACTACAGGGAAGCCTCAAAACTGGTCTGAGTCAGGCTCCCTTAGGCTATGTCTAGACTGCAGGCTTCTTTCGGAAGGAGCTTTTCCGGAAGAGATCTTCCAGAAAAACTTTTTTCAAAAGAGAGCATCTACACAGCAAAAGCACAACGAAAAAGTGATCTGCTTTTTTGAAAGATAGCATCCACATTGATTGGACACTATCTCACATTTCAGTTGTGGATGGAGTGGCCACCAGGGCACCTGTGTTTTTTCCTGGGGGCCTCTTCTACGTCTCCACGTGCCTTTTTCCAAAAAAGCTTTTTTGGAAAAAGTATTCTTCCTCATAGAAAGAGGTTTACCACTTTCAGAAAAACCCCTCCGTTCTTTCAACTTTCTGTCAAAAGAATGCAATAGCAGTGTGGACGTAAGTGTAGTTTTTCCAGAAAAAAACGCTGTTTTTCTGGAAAAACTCTTCAGTGTAGACATACCGTTAATGTGGATGCGCTACCTTGACTTAGAGCCCCAGAAGCACTGGAGAGTAATTACTTCGAATGACTTTGGGGAGTAGTTATTTCAAAATAGCAGCAGTGGCACATCCATGTTATCACTATTTCAAAATAACTATTTCAAAATAAGTGTTATTCCTCATGGATATGTCTACACAAAAAGGCAAAGTTGAATTAAGATATGCAACTTTCAGCTACCTTAATTGCGTAGCTGAAGTAGAAGTAGTTTAACTCAGTTTTTGGCGCTGTCTACACTGCAGGAAGTTGAAGGAAGAGCACTCTTCCTTCAACTTCCATTATGCTCATGAAAGCAGGGTTACTGGCATCGACCAGAATGCCCCTCTCAATTCAATTTGGCTGTCTTAACTAGACCGCTAATTCGAACTCTGGAAGATTGACAGCAACAACTTCCTCTGTACTGTAGACGTACCCCATAGAAAGTAAGAGTTATTATTTTGAAATAACCAGCCCCTTATTTTGAAATAACATGCTTGGTAGTGTGGATGCTCTGCTTGTAATTTCAAAATAAGGGAAGTTATTTCAAAATAACTGCCTAGTGTAGATCAGGGTTTAGTACTAAGATTTCAATCTTGCCTACCAGGTCATTTAGGTTAGTACACACATGCAGAACAGGCCATTTTATTATCTGAAAGCAAGCACAGAACAAACAAACAACAAACTTACCCCAAGAATCATATGGTCTGTCCCCCTTCACCTGGAGAACTTCCTAGCAAAACTCCCATTTACTTCTGTTCACTAAAACATAAAAAGACAGAGAGAAGAATTCCCCCCCCCCCAAAAAACAACAAAACCCCCCCACATAAAACAAATAACTAGGGGGAAAACAATAAGCAATTCTATGTATTTCCTGTTTTTTCAGTTTCTGTGCAGAAAAATACAATTTCATGATGGGAATAAGAAAAAACATCAGATGCAATCCTGCTCTTCTTGGAGTCAATGAAGGCTTTTTTTCCATTGATTTCACTGGGAACAGGATCAGACCCATAATATAATAAGGCCTCAACAGAGCAAAGCTTTTAAACATGTTTAGATTAAGCACATGAATAATCTCATCTCTAATCAGTAAAGCCCTTAAGCATCTAGTTAAGGGATTTGCTAAACTGAGGCCAAATAGTTTAACATATCTCAAAAAACTTCACAAGCAAAATGTTAAAGAGAACAGCTCTACTTCCCACATACATATATCTGTAGATTTTCATCATTTTTTATCATAATTAAACTGTCATTGTAGTTGTTTTGAAATTGTTTAATACCCCAAAGGTACTTATAAAAACAAAATTTGCTTACAACTGAGACTCAAGTGTATGGAATTCTGTATCTGATATTTCTGTAGAGCCCATTGTTTCTCCCTGGTCTCAAGTTAATAACTTTATTGCATATTGCATGCTATTCCATACCTGGAATGTCTTGTGCAATCAACTGGAATTTTGAATGCAATATGGTAACAAGACCTTGTTCACAAATAAGTAGTCACAAGAAGATATATGTAAAAACTCCAAATGATACACAGCCTCACAAAAGCAATATACCTTTGTCAGTGTTGGGCTTTCTTACTTCTCTCAGATCCAAACTCCCAGGCAAAAAATTTTTACTTTGACAGGTAATGTACTGCTCCTGGCTACAAACTACTTTTTGGAGTTCTGTCAGATCCACCTCATCATAGCACATCCTTAAAGTCCTAAAAAAATCATGGATTATAATTTCTGCAAGGGAACAGAGTGGCTGCTATTTAATGGCTCTGCGAATTTTCTGGGTGCAGTAGGAGAAGGGATAGGTTTTTCTTAAGAATCTGTTTTAGGATTCTGTTGCTATGCAGTCTAGTAAGGTAATGGATAGATTTGTAAGGGCAAAAATGGCAAATTACTAGATCTGGCACAATCAGTTTGTGTTTGTGTTTATATTTACTCTGTATAATTACCAGAACAAAAAATAACATTTTATTTTAAATTGTAAAATCTTACATTTAGATCATATAAAAAAATAATGACAATATATGCTTTTAGAATATATCATTCTTATTTGAAAAAAATACCTCTTGTGTTATGATAGGAAGATAAAAATCAAATCACTGAGAAAGTAATGCATGGCAGTAAGTTTGAATTTTCACCAAAATAAGATCTCTAAATCTCTTGGGGAAAGAGAACAGAACTGTAGGTGATCCTTTTAAAATAGATTTAAAATAAATAGTTATATCAAGAAGGCCTAAAAGCTAAACTGAAGAGTTAGAACATTCCCTTGCAAAGACATGCACACATAAAAACTGTGAATAGTGTCACTGAAGCCCGTGGAACTATACCCATTGCATAAAGTTTAACATGTGTATAAGTCTTTATATGCAATCCCCTTGGGCTTTAGAGAGCATGGACCCTTTAAAAACTTGTCCTGAGGGCAAGGAAGTGTTGTTTTTGGGGCTGGGAGCATGGGGAGAGGGAGAGTGAAAGGGAGTGTGTGTCTGAAGCTCCAGACAGGGCTACAGCAAAGGCCTTCAGTGAGTGAAAGAAGCAGTGGAGAACTTGCCTGAAACCTGAAGGGACAGAGCAGTCGACCGGGAATGCCTCAAGACAGAAGCCAGATGGAGAACTGTGCCAGGGAGGAATCACTGGAGAATGACAAACCAGAGCTAAGCCTAATACCACTGTCCCAGAGCTGTGTGGAGCTGCAAGTACTGGAGCTTGTGTCTTCACATTGGGAATAAGGAAGGAGGATGTAGCTAGCTAAGTGGGGAGGTTGTTGTTCTGTGGGGGTTTGCAGAGAGTAGCAGCAGAAGGTACCCGAGGAGTTTGTTGGGGAAAGCTTACTGTCACTGAAGACAATCAGAAACACATATGACTCACTCCCAGACTGGAACTTTGCCCATGACTCCTGACCACTGAGTGCAGATATAGTCAGACTGTGTACCACTAAGACTGTGGGGCCTTGTACTGAATGTAATACATACCTCTTTCCTATATTCCTTGTATTATTCTGGTGTGTGTGCGTGTTCATTCCAGGGGATTATAAGAGGTGCCCCTCAGGTGAAAGGGACTTTCATTGATACATTCCTGTACGTGCCTTTTATTTACCAGAGTTGCCTACAGAGCAGACTACATCTTGTCTAAAAGGGTGCAAAAGTGACAAACTGAATAGGGACCTTAATTGATAACATAGAATCATAGAACCACAGAATCGTAGGGCTGGAAGAGACCTCAGGAGGTCATCAAGTCCAGCCCCCTGCCCAAAGCAGGACCAATCCCAGCTAAATCAACCTTGCCAGGGCTTTGTCAAGCTGAGACTTAAAAACCTCTAGGGAGGGAGATTCCACCACCTCCCTAGGTAACCCATTCCAGTGCTTCACCACCCTCCGAGAGAAATAGTTTTTCCTAATATCTAACCTTGATCTCCCCCACTGTAACTTGAGATCATTGCTCCTTGTTCTGCCATCTGTCACTACTGAGAACAGCATCTCTCTATCCTCTCTGGAGCCTCCCTTCAGGAAGTTAAAGGCTGCTATCAAATCCTCCCTCACTCTTCTCCTCTGCAGTCTAAATAAGCCCAAATCCCTCAGCCTCTTCTCATAGGTCATGTGCTTCAGCCCCCTAATCACTTTGGTTGCCCCTCCGCTGGATCCTCTCCAATGCGTCCACATTCTTTCTGTAGTGGGAGGCCCAGAACTGCATGCAATACTCCAGATGTGGCCTTACCAGTACTGAATAAAGGGGAATAATCACTTCTCTAGATCTTTGGCAATGCTCCTCTTAATGCAAACTAATATTCCGTTCACCTACTTGGCTACAAGTACATTCTGTTGACTCATATCCAGTTTCTCCTCCACTGTCATCCCCAAGTCCTTTTCTGCTGAACTGCTACCTAGACAGTCAGTCCCCAGCCTGTAACAATGCTTGGGATTCTTCCGTCCCAAGTGCAGGACTCTACACTTGTCCTTGTTGAACCTTATCAAATTTCTTTTGGCCCAGTCCTCTAATGCTATATTACTCTGGACCCTATCCCTGCCCCCCAATGTATCTACTTCTCCCCCTAGCTTAGTGTCATCTGCAAACTTGCTGAGGATGCAATCCATCCCCTCATCCAGGTCATTAATAAAGATGTTGAACAAAACCGGCCCTAGAACCGATCCTTGGTGCACTCCGACCGCCAATCTGACATTGAGCCGTTTATCATTACCCGTTGGGCCCGACAACATAGCCAGCTTTCTATCCACCTTACAGTCCATTTATCCAATCCATACTTCCTTAACTTGCTGGCAAGAATATTGTGGGAGACTGTATCAAAAGCTTTGCTAAAGTCAAGGTATACCATCACATCCACCGACTTTCCCATATCCACATAGCCAGTTACCTCATCATAGAAGCTAATCATATTGGTCAGGCATGACTTGCCCTTGGTGAATCCATGTTGACTATTCCTGATCACTTTCCCCTCTTCCAAGTGCTTCAAAATGGATTCCTTTAGGACCCCCTCCATGATTTTTCTGGGGACTGAGGTAAGGCTGACTGGTCTGTAGTTCCCTGTATTGTCCTTCTTCCCTTTTTTAAAGATGGGCAGTACATTTGCCTTTTTCCTATAATCTGGGATTGCTCCAGACAGGGGCAGCCCATGAGCCTAGGCAAACTAGGCATCTGCCTAGGGCGCCGCCGGCCCGGGCGCCTGATGATGACATCATGGGCGTCTTTTTTCATAGATAAAGCTATGGATTCATCAAACAGTCTATTGGCTTTAAAAGCAAGTAGGGATTGAGTTAGAAATTATGTAAAGCATAATCTCTTTGCATTTACTAACTATCCCTTAGGTCTTGTGAGAAGTTTTTCAACTGAGCATTTTTCTAATTGTGCTCCTTTCTTCTTCTTCTTCTCGTATGAAGATATTAAGGTCAAAACTTTCAAAAGTGGTTTCTGTTTTTGGAAAATATTTTTTAAACAAAAATGACCTAATTCTTTCCTAAGGTCAAAATCAATTTAAAGAATCACTCACTGATCTAGAAAAATATTTTAGAAATTTTCCAAAGAGACACATGTCTCTACAAGCCATGTTGAGTCAGCATTAATATAACCTTCCTAACAATTATTTTCATGCAAGAGATAGAAATACAATATGTCTTAAAAAGAAGTATTGTGTAGGCCTTAAAAATAAACCAAATGTAACTAGGAAAAGAAAAAAGGAGAGAAAGTATATCCAGGAAACACAAAAGCATCATACAGCAGCAGTAGTATGCAGTCCCAGGAGTCATTTCCTGTGGCAGGATTTAGAATGTTAGCCCTGAGCACAAAAAATGCCAATGTTTATAATTTTGAAGCTTCAAGGATTTATTCTTTCAGGAGTGTGGTTTGGAAACTATGGAAGACTTCACATGAATCATTTATAATGAATTATTCTGGAAGCCACTTTGTTTGGCAATTTTTAAATGAAATTTCCAACACAGGAAGTTTAAGGTCATCATTTGACATACATTCTGTTTTAATCCATAAAACAGTGAAATGTGGTTGTTATTGTATCCCAGCTATAGGAATGTAGAGTGATTTTACCAGGCTTTGGAATAAATACATTTAAGATGATACACATTTTTCAGTCGAGTCTGACATCTAACTTCATGAATAAAAAAGACCCTATTAATCATGGGTGATAGAGTCAAATACATTGTATTTATCATTCTTGTAAGAGAATGAGTTGTCTCCTGTTAATGTTTTGAGATACAGCATAGTAATTACACAGTACAAATAAGTCAAAGCAGTAATGTACTGTGTTGTACAATATGTAGTTACCTAGTGTACAAACTTCAACATTTTTTTCTAATTTTATATTGATCTTTTACATTGGGTGGCACTTAGGTAGTAAAGGTCACACTGATATTGTGTATGCAAATACAGTTAATTGTGTAGTATATAAGCAAACCAAGTTGAATAGATCTTTAACACTTACTGGTCAGCATGGTGCTTATTCATTTGTATGATTTACAAAATACAAAGAATGCAAGGTTTATGTGCCAAGGATATATTATACTTGAATTATCTAAACCAGTCATCAACAATTCACTTACAACATCATATTATTTATGCCAGAAGAAACAGTTAATAGTAATTTGGCATGTATAGCTGCCTGTATTTCATATGAAGGAGTTTATTATCACTTAGTTGATAGCACAGTATTAAGGTTGTGTGATTGCTCAAGTGTTTAAGTATTCCAGAGATTGGATGCTTTAAACAGGACTACAGAGACTTTCACTTCCAGGTCACAGGTTTGAAAATGAACCTAGCAAAAAAGGTGATTGAAAGTCATTATCACCTGGCAGCTGTTCAGTGGCCTATGTGAAATGATTTGATAGTTTTAGTCCATTTCCTAATGGGAAAATGTCTTTATCACAAAAACCAATGAATTAGAAATAGCAGGCATAATAAAATCCTTGGCAAGTGAATGAAATAGTGTGAATGACAGTATATTAGGTAAAGATTTAGCAAATGATTCTGTTGCCTAATCTTTAGATTGTGTATAATGATATAGATTACTTATGAATTTCCAGTTACAATTTTGAGGGTCGGTAGCTCCTTGTCCTAAGATTAGATCCACTATTTAAATTATTCCTTGGTTGGGCTCTCAGATGTGCACAGTTGCAACACTCACACTATAGGAACTCTTGTATATTTGCAAATATCTTTTATTAATACCTTTAACACAATCACAAACACCCCAACTTAACTTGATAGATAGGGAATATATATCTATATTTTCATATATTCACACTATTCCTTTTAGAACAACCTGAAGTGTTATCCATCATCATCCTCATCGCCATCACCTTCCCCATCATCACCAGTGGCTATCATTCTGGCACCTCCCAGGAACTACATGTCCTTCTTCTATATGTCTAGACTACATGGCTCCGTCGACGGAGCCATGTAAACTAGTTTACCCGGCATAGGCAAAAAAGCCTATTAAAATAAACATTAAAATAAACATTAAAATAAATCATTAAAATAAACATGGCCGCCGTGCTGTGCCGACGACCAGCTGATCCGGCACAGCGCGGTAGTCTAGATGCGGATTGGTCAACTGGGGAAGCGTTTGCCGACTGATCCTGTAAGCCTCGTTTCATGACTGTGAATTTGGTAGGGCTCTAACTAAAAAATACCCATGTTACTTTTATTATTATAAAACAGTGTTGGCCTCAAAAGCTCAGTTGTGGCCAGATAGTTGTAGTGGTTGTTCTTTTCCTTATTATCCTTCTCTTCCAATGTTATTTGTATCAGTTGTGTTTTAGTTTGCTAACTCATACCTAGTGACTGCACTCCACACACTTTGCGGGAGTATGTGCATAGACATACCAATCTGGAGTCCCTAGACATTTCATGTAGCTCTTTCCCTTTCTTTCAGAAATAAGGCCCTGAATGTCACAGGGCACATCTGACATCTGGGTAATTTTTTCTGGAAAGTTTAAAAACAATCATAAAACATGTCTTACAATTATGGTCACAGATCCTGTGCCCTGCTATGACCACTTTGCACTATGCCTCCAGTTTATAGTGTTTTTAATGCTACTAGAGCTACCCACAGTGGGGTAGCTCCCACACCACAATTACTCTCACCACATATGGCTTGCACAGAAGACAGGGCCAGGCTGTTCCTACCCCTGCTGATGTCTAGTTCAATGTAAGCCTCTGAGCTCCATTGGCAACTGAAGCAAGTTAGAGGAACCCTCAGGCTTCTCTAACTTACGTATGTTGACTAATTGATTTCATAGCCTACCCAAGATCAGGGGTTAGGAAAAGTGGCTTAATTAAGCTCATGTAGCCTCATGAACTATGCTATGCTTAGTTTAAAAACATTCTCATTGATTTCAGTGGACTTTAGATCTGGCTCTAAAGACCTCATTCAGCAAAGTATTTAAACGTATGCTTAAGTCCATCCCTATTCAGCAAATCATTTAACTATGTACTTAAACACATTAAAATTAGACACTTGCATATAAGTTTTACTGAATAGGGATAGACTGCTGAACTTGGGCTTAAGGCCACTCTCTCTTAGATTGCACCGACACTACAGTGTTATTCAGGCTGGCTTTCATCAAGCTAGCCTGCTAAAAACAGTATTGTAGCAGTGTTAGAATGGGCAGTAGCAGCGACAGCACAGTAGAGTAGTCCTGAGTATATGCATGTCTGAATGTTGCAGTTACATACTGAAGATGGCTAGCTCAGGATGGTGCTGCTGGTGTTACTGTGGCTACGCTTCTGTTTTCAGTGTGAAGACATGTGTGAGAGCTGTGAATTAGCTCCCTAGTTCATAGAATAGATGTAACCAGAGAAGAATGCTTTTCCCTTTACTGGGTTAGCCCATTCTTTGGTAAGTTTTTGTGTTGGTACATTGGTTGATTGATTGGTTAGTTGGTAAATTGGTTGGTTGATTGATTGGTTAGTTGACTGGTTGGTTGGTGTTTTGGCAGTATACAATATATTTGCCAAAAAGGACGTTTTAAAAGTGAACAACTCTTTTTAATAATACCAGAGATGATCAATGATAAACTCGTATTTTTAAAAGCTTGTTGACACTGTCAATTTAGCAACCTCATGTTCTGCTGGGTTAGGTCTTCTGGAAGCACCACTTCTTCTCAATAAGTGACAGAAACTCTATATTCATAACAAGATGAAGGAAGAATCATAGCATTGCCTGGATTAAAATTACAAATAAAAACACAAGTTTAGAAAGTCTAAATTCCATTTGTTTAGGGTAATGGGGTGGGGAATTTGCTACTGCAGCAGTCAAACTGATATAGTTGATGGACTGAAGCTCTCCATTTGCCCTCAAGCTGTCCCCTGTAAAATTAATGCCCATGTTATTGTGCTCTGAAGAAGAACAGTGGTTATACTTTAATTCCATGCCATGTTCTTTTTCTGGGTCCTTAAAGGCACCCAAGCATGTCGGTGTCTTTTTCTTTTCTCTCACATTTGTAACAGGGCCCTCTAAAGCTGCAGCCTGTAAAACTGTGCTTTAAACTTTCTGGATAACAAGATATGCAAATATCAAAAGCTTTTGCTCTTTCCATGGTCATTATTTTAAACTAGCTGTAAGGAAGACTTAGCCATGGGTTATGGAAACTGTCCTTCCTGACCCCAGCTTTACACCACTGTACACTACAAACTGCAGCAATCAATATGCATAGCAATAGGGCAGCTGTAAATGCAGAACTGAAAACAGTTAAACTTTGAAATGTACTCAGAGATTTAGAAAGAAATGGATAGCTCAGTTGTGACTCTTGAGCCACTGCGTATAGTGCAGAGGTGTTTATATGACTTTCTGTATAGTCCCAATCTGTATCCTTCCTCAATCTGATTAGTTCTGTGGTTTTACACAATCTTTTTTTCCCTATTGGGGATATTAAAATTCCTTTTCATGTTTTAATTTTTGCTCAACACTGAATCTTGAAAAATCACTGCCTGCCATCTCTCCACCCCCACCACAGCCAGATGAACAACTGAGATGCGGGCTGGCATGAACTGTAATCTCTTTTCACAAAGAGGAAGTGGCCTCAACATATTACATATCACACAATGACATTTCTACATCTCCATGGAAACAATGGCACCTGCGTATCTTCAGATGGTCATTGTTAAATAAGGCCATTGTATTTGATAAAATATAAAATGTTGAACTATAACAAAAATGGGGTCCGTAAGCTCGAATTTGTGATGTATACATATTGGAGCTCTTTTTTAAGCACCCATTGTGAGTTGAGCTGGTTTGGAACATGCTCAGGCTTTCAAAATACACACACTGCTTTTTACCTTATTTTCATAGGGTATGTCTACACAGCAAAGTTATTTCGAAATAACTTTACCAGCGTCTACACAGTCAAACCGCTATTTCAGAATTAAATTGAAATAGCGGAGGGCTTAATTCAAAATTGGTAAACCTCATTCCGCGAGGAATAACACCAATTTTGAAACTGCTATTTTGAAATAAGCATTGTGTAGATACTTATTTCAAAATAGGGGGCCTCCAGCCCTTCCCAGGGTGCCCTGGGGGACACTCTGGGCACAACCAAGAAAACTCCTCTCCCTCCCCCTCTCCCCAGAGCCCTTAAAGGGGTAGACTCTGGCCACAGTGCCGGTGCCAGCTCCAAGCCTGCCAGCCCAGAGCCAGCAGTCGCTGCACCTGACCCAGTGGCCCCAGCATGAACCAGGCAGCCAGTGCCAGCCAGCCCTCCACCACTCCCCAGGACCAGTCTGCCAGCTCCCAGGAGCCTGCCAGGGGCCGGAAAAGGTGGGCACCTGCCTGGTCCAGTGTGGAGATCAGGGATCTAATTCAGGTTTGGGGGGATGCCTCCAACGTCCATGATCTCCACACTAAATGGAGGAATGCAGGTGTTGACAGGCGGATGGCTGCCAGCCTGGCTACCAAAGGCCACATGCCAACCCAGGAGCAGGTTCGCATGAAAATACAGGAGATGCGGCAGACGCATGCCAGGGCCACAGGGGGCGGCTCCCAACCAGGGGCAGACCCAGACCCCTGTCCCTATTTTGATGCCGTGGACCACATCCTCGGGGGCAGGATGGTCCATGCCCCCCAGGTGGTCATCGACCCTGGGGCAGAGCTTGCTGCCTCCTGCTGCTCCAGCCCCTGCTGCCTCCCCAGCTACCGCTCCTCCTCCCACTCCTTCTCCCCCTCCCACTTCTTCCTCCCCACCCTCCCCACACCCCCAGGGACTCTGAGACCCCCGCACCCACGGTGCTGGGAGACAGTTGGGCCAGCGAGACCCCCAACCCTGAGCCCTGAGCTTCTCCTCCCTCTTCCTCCCCTTGCCTCCCCCTGCCAGCTCCCTCCTCCCAGGTTTCCCCCTCCCCTCTCCCACCTTCTTTCCCCAGTCTCAGTTTCATCCCCCCCACACCAGTTTTGTTCAATAAAGAGGCTTTGTTGTAATGAACACATGTGTCTTTTATTGTACAGCAGGAAGGGGGGTTAGGGAGGGGTAAGTGGAAGGACGTGAGGGAGAAATGAGGCACTACGCCCCAGTGGTGCACACCAGGGAGACTGTTACTACCTGCAGAACATGCTGCCAGGCTCACAGCAACATGTCCAGGAGAAGCACCAGAGTGCCCAGGGGCGGCTCCGGCTCCATGCTGCAGAGTGCTGTGGTGTCCTGAGTGAGGGCAACCAGAGCATGCAGAGAAAAAAATGCTTTGCTGTCCCATAGCAAGGTAGGCAAGCAAGCAAGGAAAACTTAGAACCGGCTGTCGGGGGTGGGGGGGAGGCCCTTTAAGCACAGGTCTCAGATAGCCTCAGGCAGCAGCCACACAAACTAACTCCTGACCTGATGCCCTGCCGGACCTGGTTCCGGCCAACTTTAAATGCGATTCAGCATCCACTCAGTGTGGATGCACTATTTCAAAATAGCAAAACGCTCTTTTGAAATGCATTTTGCATGTAGATGCATTATTTCGAAATAAGCTATTTCAAAATAACTATTTTGAAATAAGATATTTCAAAATAACACTGTAGTGTAGACATACCCATACAGAATACATGAGCATTAATAGGACCAGGTCTAGCAATTTCTCACCTGTTAGTCCTTGAAATGTTGTTGCCCAGGACTTCACAGACTAGTTTATTTTGTACTTTGTAATGTTATTGTTCTTCTTCAAGTGATTGCTCATGTGCTTTCCAATTTAGATGTGTGCATGCCATGTGCACAGTTGATGGGAAGATTTTCCCCATCTGGATACCATAGGTTGGCAGGGGAGACCCCTAGAGTGGTACCAGTATGACTAGGGATATAGCACACTGCTGATTACCCCCTCCCTCAGCTCCTTCTTACTATCGGTGATGGTTGTCGGAGCTAGAGTCTCTTGCCTCCAGCAAGCATGCTTTCCCTAGTGGCTCTTGTAGTTGGCTTTTCTGAAGTGTTAAATAGTGGATAAGCTCATAGCAGGGACTCTGTTTTTGTTCTTCCCCCATGGGAGCCAGGGCATGCCTCAGCTCCCTGGCTTCAAGCAATGCAGACAGTGCATGAAGCTTATGCTTACGGGCAATCTGCATGACTCCTGCCCAAAGTGTTTGGGAGTGGCTCATTTAGCAGACAAGTGTAAGATCTGTAGAGCCTTTACATCAAGAACTAGAAGAGACAGAGAGTTCCCCATCCAGCACCACTGGCTATGGGACCAGAATCTGTGGCTTTGGTGGGCAGTTTGCCTTTGGCGGTGTGCAGTGCGCCGGCTCTGAGGAAGGAGTCAGGTAAGACATCCTGGCACTACAAGTCACCAAAGCCTAGCTCTGAGCACTAATCACATTCCCCGGTGCGGAAGAAGCAGAGGCGGGAAAGGAGATGGTCCCGTTTGCACAGCTAAGAGGCTTACAGGGTCACATCCTGAGTTGGAGCACCTTTTGAAACAACCCGCTCGTATGGCGCAATAGCAGAAAGGATGTTACTGCCCAAAGAATATCCTCCTGGGTCACAGGATGTATTATACTTATTATAAATTAGTGAAGGTGCCAGGCCCTCATCTGTCTTTCCATTCGACTCGGGCGCAGGCCTTATCAACAGCCTTTCTGGCACATGTTCCCATTCAAGACATTTGTCTAGTGGCCACATGGTCCTCTGTGTATGCATTTTCTTCCTACTATGCCATCCAATATCATGCTAGAGAGGATGCTGCATTTGGAAGGGCAGTGTTACATGCTGCAAATCAGTGATCTCTGACCCCTCTGCTGGATAGCTGCTTGGGAATCACCTAATTTGGAATGCACATGAGTAATGACTCCAAGAAGAAAAGACAGTTACCTTTCATAATTGGTGTTCGAGATGTGTTGCTCGTGTCCATTCCAAAACCCTCCCACTCCCCTCTGTCAGAGTCACTTCCAGTAAGAAGGAACTGAGGGAGAGGGTGGTTGGCAGGGTGCTATACACCTAGCCATACTGGTGCCACTCTAGGGGGTCTTCCCTGCTGACCTACGGTATCCAGCTAGGGAAAATCTTCCGGGAAACTGTGCACACGGCACGCTCACACCCAAGTTGAAATGGACATGAACAACAAATCTTGAAGAACACTAGTTATGAATGGTAACTGTCTTTTGTCTACATTGATTTTATCCATGGGCCACATTTTAAAGGTATTTAGGCACCTAAAGGTGTAGATGGGTGTCTAGTGGGATTTTCAGAACCACTGAAGCAGGATAAGTAGTTAACTCACTTAGACACACCAGAAAAATCAAGTTAGTTGCCCAGTTTAGTACTCTGTCCCTAAGCACCTATCTGTGCCCTTAGGCATGTCAATATCTTTGGAAATTGGCCCTATAGGCTTAAACCTGCACCTTAAATATGAGGGAGTGGTTCCTCAGCTGATACTAATTGGTGTAGCTCTACACAATTCAGAGGCCTATTTTAGACATGTGATCAAATTTCACCCTGTTAGCCCATTGCCAGTTACAAAGCTTTATAGAAACAAAACTGCCTAACTGATGTTGTCTTAGTCCTTTTGTATACATTATATAGTCTGCACTGGGTATGTATTTGCTGTCTGCTGGGTGGCTTCCTCTAGCATTCTGTGATTCCCCTCTCCTCTGCCAAATGTGATAGGTTTGTGCTAGACCATTTTGTATTTGCTTAAATGCCCTACTTTGTCTTTGTTTATTTCTCCAGTTTTGAATAGCATGGCTTCCTGTCCAAGCAGTGTGCATCTTTGGAATCCATGCCTTCCATGAAGGTATTGTCGCAAGGTCCCCTCTAGTCCTTGGCTAGAAGGGCTTCAGGCAAAACGTTCCCCATCTTCCATGTCAAGGCAGTCAGCCTTCCCTTCAGACATGGGTTAGCCTGGTAGCCTGTCCCTGGGGGGAAGGGGAAGGAGCCCAGCCTCTCCTTCTGGAGTGCCTTAGACCCGTTTTGTTTCTTGCTCTGTAACTGTGTATTTGGCTGTATGCTTCTCTCACACTCTCCTCTATCTCCCTCCCTTCGCCTAACAGGGGAGACTTTTAACAGGTCTCCAGCAGGCCTGAAGTAGAGTCAGCTTGCCCTAACTGATCCAAATGAGCCCTGTTTCAGCTGATCCCTTATCTGCCTGAGACAGCTCCTTGTCAGCTGCTCCTAATTGGCCCACTCTTTGTTAACAAAGGAGTTGGCTTTTTCCCCCTCCTAGGGCTGCCTTTCTCCCACTCTATTACAGCCCTCTGACCTGATTTTGTCACAGTAAGTACATACAGATACACATTCTGAATTTAACCATGATTCAGGTGTAATCTACTTTCATCCTTTCTAGTACCACTTTTCTCGCCTGCACGTTTTCCTCAACAAAGGTGGAAGAATCTGGTTCTTCATTTTATTTTTCAGTAATATACTTTAAAGGGAGGAGGATGTGGATATTTAGTCTCTGATCTGGTAGTTTTTTGCATCTGGGTTCACAGATCTGTCCTCCTGTAACCAGTTGAAGGCTCAAGACATGTATTTGTATACTAATAGATCTATATAGGTTTATTTATATATATGTACACTACTTCTGCCAGCTCAAGCCAGCAGCAGCCAGGGCTGGGTCCAATATCTAGGGGTTCCTCTCCATGCATCCAACACAGAACTGGCTCAAATCTCCACCCAGTAACTTGAAAAATTCATACACCACCCTTGGGCAATGCTTCCCCACTCTCAAGCACAGAGATTGAGTGTAGAAAAGAAACTTGATAAAAATGGGATGGAAGTGTCTTGGCATTAATTTGGGAAAACACCACAGACAGAGTTCATAACCAAACCCATGAGTAAAAGTCCCACCTAAAGTAGGTTGGGCAATGTCCTTTTCCCGTCTGGTTCTGAAGTCCAACAATGTAAATGTCCCCTTCACATGCTCAACCCTTCTCTGCACCCCACTTATAGTTGCTGCCCTTAGTTAGGGCAGACCAGAATTCACAGGTGCATCTGCAGAGTTCACCTCCGATCCTCGGTGGGGGGAAGTATAGAAGCATCTTACTCACTCTGCTGGTCACCTGCCATCCGCCTGTTCACTGCTCTTAGCCTTCATCCTGCTGACCGCTCACTATGCTTCTCTATTGCTGCCCCATGGCCTCCTCATCATGCAGCCATCACTCTGCTGTCCCTCATCATGCCACCACTATTCTGTTAGATGTTCATGACATCTCTCTATCACCCACCTGTTGCCTCTCGGTCACCATCAGCTTCCATCCACAACTTGGCTGTGGCTTCCACCCATCAGTCTCAAATGATTTCAGCTCCCAGTGATTTCTACTCCCAGCAAGCAGAGTAGAAAAACACAACTCCAACACAATTAACATAAGAAGAGAGGCATCTAATGATGCCTGTTTAGCTCTGTTCTTTGAACAGTGGTGGTAGGGGGAACAGGTCAAAATAGTCCAAGCAGGGGAAGCTATAAAGCCCTCAGACCAGAATAACTTTCCCTTACCTTCATAAAGCTCTGAAAAGTCAAGCCTCTGCATTTGCAGGATTCTGTCTGCGAACTGATCCTTTTCATTTGGAACAATATATCACAGTCCTATTTTTCTGTATTCCCACAAAATTACAAACATTTGGTAATCATATCTTAGCCGTCCCTGCATTTAATACAAACATAGCTGGTGTTGGGTCACGAATTAAGTTGATTACAATGAGCAAAATACCACTTCATTTGCTGAATATCTAACACATTTAAGCAAAGCAGGAACAAACTGGATTTATATAGACACACCCAAGGTTTATCTCCCATTCCCACATGCTGTGATGGAAGCATTCCTTGAGATCCTGCTTAAATCCCTTTTGTCTTACTGAGCTGAGTTCAGGTGGTTTGTATTACATTAATATTTCATACATTCTCTGTTAGGAAACTATATCCTGCATTTTCTGATGCCTAGTCCCTTCGAGCTCATCCTTCATATGTTGTATGAATAGAAGTGTATACACACACACACAAAGATTTATGCAGCATTGCCTCAGGTTTCCTTAACTCAATTACATTTCCGGTTTTTTTTCATTTAAATAAGCAGGGCTGGCCTTACCATGAGGCGAACTGAGGTGGCTGCCAGACTGTGGCAGGTGCCAGACTGTGGGGGGGTGGGGAGGCATCACTAGGACCTAGAGTGTAGAAAATTGTGTCTGCTGCTGGTACATCTGTATTCTCTCTGCTTTAGATGCACAGAGATGGTGGAGTGCTGTGCTGGAGGAAGGAGGGCACAAGAGACATAACAGGCAGGCAGGAGAAAAGGTGAGAGGGAATAACAGAAAGCAGCAGGAACTGCAGGGAGAGAGAGGAGGAGGAGCCTCTTATGTACCTCTCTAGCACCCCCAGGAGCCTGGACTGATTAACAACAGCTTTTCAGGGAGCTTCCTGTTTCCTGCTGCTTCCCTGTACCCACTTGAGGAGAACAGGCAGTCAACTGAAGTAGTCCGAACCAGTTGGGTCTTTAAGATACAGATATCTTCCCTCACTCAGACCCTGCTACCAGCCTGCTTATTTGTCCCCTTCAACTGAGTGTTGAGAGCCGCTATAGCTGGCACAGAACAGCAGTCATGAATGAAAGAAGAAAATGCCCCTCTGGGGAAGCATTCAGAAAAAGCAAGCAAGCAAAGGAAGCTTTTCTATCTAAGCAGGAAGGAGCTCTCCTGAGATACATAGACACAAATGTTCATGGTGGGCTTTCCGCCCCAGTGAGGATGTGAGTGGTGAGGAGATGCCTGATCTTCCAGTTAGTCAAAGTGCAGGTGACCTGGCAGCTACTGCAGCATCCATATCTCCATCTCAAATGGATGTAACCATGCACATTCCTGAAGAAAAGTGTAGATCACAGAAGAGTGTGGCAGAGGCACAAGAAACAGCTGCTGCTGAGTTTAGTTCCTTAAGTCTAGATGATCCAGGACTGTAGACCCACTTGAACAGTAGCCTGAGGGACTTCCTTGTACTGCATGGGCCACAGCAAGTGAAAAACTTCATGTTCTCCAAAGACAATGAAAATAGAAGTTTCCATCCAACACAGTACTGGCGTGAAATCCCCAATGGTGACAAAATGGAGAGGCCATGGCTTATGTACTCAAAAACCCAGAATACTGCATACTGTTTTTGTTGCAAACCCTTCCAGTCTAATGTTTCAGCCACATTGGGTCCTACGGGAATAAAGGACTGCAAAAATCTGGCTAGAAATCTGGCATGCCATGGAAGGCAGCAAATCATCAGAGAGCAGTCCATAGGTGGAAAAAGCTTGAGATGAGACTAAGGTTAAAGGCCACCATAGATGATCAGCATCAAGAGAAGATTGCATCAGGGTATCTTTACCGGCAAAATGTTCTGAAAAGGCTCATTGCCACTGTGAGAATGCTTGCTACCCAAAACCTAGCACTGCATGGCACTTCAGATCAGCTGTATGTGCCAAACAATGGAAACTTCCTTAAAATTGTGGAGCTGATGGCTGAGTTTGATGCTGTATTCTAGGAGCATCTAAGAAGAGTCACCACCCAAGAAATGTACACACACCACTACCTTGGAAAAACAATTCAAAATGAGATCATACAGTTACTGGCAACAAAAGTCAAACAGAAGATTGTGGCAGATATGAAGTCAGCAAGATATTACTCTGTTATTCTGGACTCCACACCTGATATCAGCCATATGGAACAAATGACTTTAATGGTGCGTTTTGTAACAACAACAGATTCTAGTGAAAATGTCCCTGCAATGGTGGCTGTCAGAGAGCATTTTCTAGAATTTATTGACATTGATGATACTACAGGAGCTAGTATGACAAATGTGCTTCTTAAAAAGCTGGAAGATACGGGAATTGCGATAGCTGACATGAGAGATCAGGGTTACGATAATGGTGCCAATATGAGAGGAAAGAACAGAGAAGTGCAGACATGGATCCGAGAGTTAAACCTTCGAGCTTTTTTTGACCCATGCAGTTCTCATTCATTGAACTTGGTGGTCAGTGATGCAGCATCAGCTTCTAGTGAGGCTGCTGAATTTTTTAATGTAATTCAAAGCATCTATGTATTTTTCTCTGCATCAACTCGTCAATGGCAAATTTTGAAGCAACATCTGGGAACATCCTCTCTGACACTGAAACCACTGAGTGCCACACGATGGGAAAGTTGAGTGGAGGCGATAAAGCCTATCAAACACCAAATTGGGAAGATAGATGATGCCATAGTTGCCATTATGGAGAATAATGCTATGACAGGAACTGTTCACGGGAGAACAGTGGCAGAGGGAAATGGCATCACCAGAAACATACATAACTTCAAATTTCTGTGTGGCTTAGTGTTGTGGAATGACATACTGTTTGAAATAAATGTTGTAAGCAATAGACTCCAAGGTGTTGACCTTGATATATCTGGAGCAATGGAACAACTGAACAAAGCAAAGTCATACCTACAGTCTTACCGGTCAAATGAGGGATTTCAAAACGTTCTGAAGAGTGCACAGAAGTTGGCAAAGGAACTTCACACTGAAGCTATTTTCCCACCCATTCAAGAATACAAGAGTCACCGAAGAAGAAGACATTTTGATTATGAGGCACAGGATAATCCCATAAGAGACCCCAAACAACAATGCAAAGTTGAATTCTTTAACCAGGTGCTAGATTGTGCAATACAGTCAGTTGAAGAACGTTTCATGCAGCTCAAGGAACACAGAAGTATATTTGGGATGTTGTATGATATTACAAAACTCCTCACTATACTTGAAGAAGACCTACACCAGCAATGCACGGCAACAGAGATAGTGTTGACACATGATGACATGTGCGATATTGATGCGAGTGATTTAGATGTTGAACTGAAAGCCTTTCAAGATGCATTTCAGCAGGATCAACTCCAAAGGCTGTTCTGGAATATATGCACACAAATAAGATGACCACCCTCTTTCCAAATGCTTTTGTTGCTCTGTGCATACTTCTAACACTTCCTGTAACAGTTGCCAGTGGAGAATGAAACTTCTCCAAGCTGAAGTTAATAAAAACACATCTACACTCCACAATGACACAGGAGAGGCTGATCGGCCTTGCAACCATCTCAATAAAGCATGAGCTGGCCCAGACTGTGGACCTTCAGGAAGCAGTTCAAATCTTTGCAACCAAGAAGGCATGAAAAGCACCACTTTGATTAATCAAATAGATAAAAATACCAGTGTTTACTATGTAGACAAGAAAAGTTACATTTGCTGTTCAGGCATTTGAAAGTTAAGTGTTACTTAAAATTTTTGAACAAGGCATTTTAAGTTGTTAGTTCTCCTTTATTGGGGTAGGTAGCAGAGCAGTACCATGAGAGGAATAGAACAGGAAGAAGGCAGAATTGAGACCTTTCAGAGTTTTGGCCCAAGCGAGGGGGATGGGGGCATCATTTGAGCTCCCTGCCTCGGGTGCCAAAATGTTGTAGGCTGGCCCTGTAAATAAGAACATAAGAACGACCGTACTGGGTCAGACCAAAGGTCCATCTAGCCAAGTATCTTGTCTTCTGACAGTGGCCAATGCCAGATGCCCCAGATGGAGTGAGCAGAACAGATCATCATTAAATGATCCCTCTCCTGTCATCCATTTCCAGCCTCTGAGGAGGCTAGGGACACCAGTTGCTCTGGGGTGGGGCTGTGAATGAGTGGTTCAGTATGCAGTAGGCAGGCTGCCTCAGAAAGAGAGGACTACCCCAGTCCTCTCTCACTGCAGCAGGTTGGGGCCAGTTGAGAAGCATGTCTCCATGGCCACTGCACATCTGGGGAAAATGGATGGTAGAGTGGTGCATGTTCCTAACCCTAACTCTGACAAAGGGGAAATAGCCAGCAATGTTCCTGTATAAATGGGGGGAAGGATATATATCATGTCAGTGGAGGTCTCTGGGAGTGCAGTGGTCTGCTCACACTCATGAGCTCTGCAAAATCAAAACCTGTGGTGTTATAGCTCTCTAGTTCTCAAAGCTCTGGCTCATTTTTCTTCACATAAATATCTATCACCACTAAATTAATTAAAATCCTGCTTTTTATTCAGCGAGGGTACCTCTACACATTAGTGTGTAGCTCGAAATAAGCTACGCAATTTGAGCTATGCAAATTGCATGGCTTATTTCGAGAGAGCCTATTTTGAAATTTGGCGCTCTAAATAGTGCAAATTTCAAAATAGACCACTATTCAGATGAGTCCCTTAATTCTCGTGCAATGAGGTTTATAGGACGTCAGAATAAAAAGCCTGTTATTTTGAATGTATTTTGAAATAACGGGCTTGCTGTTAAAACATGCAAGATGCTATTTTGGGATAACAGATGTTATCCTGGAACAGTGCCGCTGTGTAGATAAACCATGACAGAATAAACTGTGTAAATGTGAAATGAAAGTTAAGTATTCACTGTCAAAATGTCATTTTGTTTAGGAGTATTTTTAATCAAAGTTTATCTTAAAAATATTAATAAAATTTAGTAAACTTAACTCTTGGAAAGATGGCAATTTGCAGTCATCCAGCCTAATGATTAGGTAGATATATAATTAGATGGCAGCTCTAGCCGGTAATGAATGCTGTTGTTAAAGGTGCCATTTGATCTATATCAGTGTTTCTTAAAATGTGTTCCATGGCACACCGGTGTGCCGCGGAGAACAACGGAGTTCAAAATGGCCACCCTTAAAGGGGCAGGTGACCTTTTTTGCTCAATAACTTTCCCCGCAACCTTTTTCTTTTCTCAACAAATCCTTGGTGTTCCTCATTTTTTAAAAAAAATATTATTTGGTGTTCGTTGGTCTTAAAAATTTTAAGAATCACCGATCTATATTGTAGCCTTGTTTTCACTTAGTCATTTTCTGTGCTTGAGAGTGGCTATTTTCTTCTTCAGATTTTCGAATAATTCTTTAGTCCCTCTCCAAGGTGCATCAGAAGATGGCACAGAAGTCATGTGATTCTTTTATCCAAGTGAAGAAGTTCTTGTAAACAATGATCCAGTGTCTTTGTTAAGTGTGTATTACCTAAAGCGTACATATACTAATGGTGTTGTTAAAATATTGTATACTTCATAGAGGCACTAGTATAGGATCTACAAGAAAACATATTTGTGGTTTCCAGATTGACCATTCATTCATTCATTCATTCATTCATTCAGACAAAAGTTTGGAAAACAGCTATCATTGTCCTCTCCTGCAAAGACTCATGCTTGTGCTTAACTTGATGACTATTTGTTGTTTTTTAAGTTTTTTATGGCCATGATTACTCTTATTACATAAGACTTCCTTGGAGCAAATAATATATTTATGTAATGTTCTATTTGAATAGTTAATATCAGAAAAATGTTGAAATGTAAAGGATGAAGTGACTCATAGGACATGCAAGCATACAAGCCTATAAGAAGTTATTTTACATGTAATGTCTTTCTAAAGAAATATATGTTGCATAACGCTCACTATTTGTGTTGTTACAGGATAAATGCCAGATACACACAAAAAGACACCATTCAAAAACAACCCCTCTCCCCCTCCACAGAGATAATACATAGGATGAATAAATTAATATTGTGATGGTCATTTATCTTCTTTTTATTGTTATATTTAATGTTGCAGTCACATAAGTAGCGAGGCACACATATTTTGCCTGTGTGCATCTCTCCCTCTATTATTTTTATGGTCTCTAAAATTAATTCAAAAAAGTTGTCAGGCTACGGAATAATATGCTGTTTCTTCTTATGTTATGTGTAGAGAGGTTTATTCTGCTCTCCATACAATATGTTTCATAATTTCTGTCAGTGTATATATGAGCTAGGCACTCAGAGGAAGAGAGAACTAGACATCTATGCTGTTACAATATAATACCACTTACAGTCTGATTGCTGAACAGGAATTGTTATTTTGAAACCTGAGTAAATTCCATTAAAGCAGTTTGCCTAAGGACAGCCGTTTAAAAAAAGGGATTTATTTAAGAAAATTAGAGAGTGTGAGCAGGATTTATAACAAAAGAAATAGGGGGAGAGGGACCAGAAATTGGAAACAGATCATGCTCATGAAGGAGGGATTGCTGTGGGGTTGCTCAGTCTGATTTATTTTTTCACTAGTTAATCAGTGTGGATTTACAGGATTTTTTTAAACATAATTCCATGATGATTTAAAAAAAGTATGTTATTTGTCAGAAATACTACATTCTCTGAGGACAAACAGTCAACTTCTGTTTGCTTGTATATAAGGGATTATCTGGGGAAAAAAGCCTCAGAGAACTTAAAAGATTACAAGAATTCTTGGAAAGAGAAAATGTTACACTACTTGAGCAGGAGGTAATTTGTGAGAAGATATAAGGACAATTATATGTACATTTTAATGCTGTCAGATCTTATATATTTGTATATAAGATACATATATTTACACTGTTAAATGGTAAGTGACAGATTTTCAAAACTTTTAATTATAACAAGATTTGTTATTACCATGGACATAATAAGGGCCATATACTGCTCTTGAGCCACACCTGCAGTACACGCTGATGTTTGCACAGGATGCGCCTCAATGGATTAAATATATGAAGACCCCCAGGGCTGTTGTCAGCCAAATATCACCTGCCCAGCTTTCTGGCCCACTGTAGAGGAAAAGGAAAGATATGGTTATATTGTGTAAGTAGAGAGGAGCTCATTTACATGAATTTCTCATTCACTGAACTTGCAGTCCTGGAGCTTTTTATTCATTTATATTAGGCCTATGGAGGAACAAAGGCTTGTTTGTTTGTTTGTTTGATTATTTTTCCAGATAGATTAGGCTACTGGGCAGAATCATATGAGGCTTTCAGAATGTGGCCTTCAGAATCATATGAGGCTTTAATTCTAGAGACCTCTGTGAATTTAGCCTATTTTTGTTCCTTTCTTGATTAAATCAAAGAAAATATAAATAGTATTTTACGTTGGTAAAAATCTTCCGGCTTTAAGCTTCAGTGTTAATCTGATGCTTTGGTTTAGAAATATTTCTTGAACCGGTAACATACTCTAATTTTGAACCTGGTACAATACCATTTTGATTTATTCACAAATTATTCATTTGTAGACAGTGAGTAGGCAGGCTGTCGTTCCTTGGGAAATTTTATCATGTATACTATTTGTTAATAAAGGATAACAAACAGCAGTAGAAGGATAGTTCTCTGTAATATTTAAGTGTATCAATTTCCTGTGTCTTTTTCACTTAGATTATTTCCACTTCTTTTCCTGTTCCATTTGAGTTCCATAGGTCTGCCTTCCTTCTGGGAGAGGGGTTTCTGTCTGAATGGGTATTATAATGGAGAGAAACTAAACAAACCCCCATCCCTGTTATGCTTTAAGGCAAGAAAACCACTTATGCAAGTTTCACTCCAGTTTTGGTCACTGAAGCATTTTACTGGTTCTGATTAGTCCCATAGAGTGAGAGCATCATCATCTTGTCAGTTCAGAAGAGTCATTAAAATGTGTGTAAGCTGTGGTGATGCATGAGCTAGGGATATGTAAATTCCCTGTTAGTGAGTGCATTCTTCATCCTGTCAATTTTCTGCTACCTACTGTTAACTCTGTAGGTAACTCATTGCAGCTGATGAAAATATATAAAACAGACTGCTTATAAAGGAGTACCACGTCAGTGATAAACATTCACAATTAGGTTTCTTTATAAGACCTGATGTAAAACTGATTCCTCTCATTCTTGGGGGAGAACAAACATAGAATGTAACTATCAAATTTGTGTGAAACAGGTCTTCACCATCCTGGAATGTTCAGCAGGAATGGAGTCAAAAGCAGAAGTACCTACACAATGATTCTTGAATAGGTGAATAGTCTGGTTTCCAAGTAATGCCACTTCTGTGCTGCTTTTGTTTGAGCAGTTGGCGTTCACTGAAAGTGGTCCCTAATCCAAGGTGACACTGCCCTGCACAATATTAGAGGGATGACTTTCACACACGTTTGAAGTACTCTTGAACAATAAATCCACTCTCACTGGCACAAACAGACTGCCATAATTTCTACTACAAGCTGTCTTTTTCTTTGAACAAACATATTTACTATGGTAAATGCAGGACAAAACAATTCTTCATTTACATTCACTTCAGTTCCACAAGGACTTTCTGTCAGTATTCCAGGAAGTGGTACGTGACACTAAAACTCAGCAGCAAAGGTTGGTTACATATAAAAATGTCTGACCACAGTAAACCTTGAACTTTGATGCAAGAAGCCTGTTACATTTAATTTTACCAACAGTTAGCTCAGGTAGTGATCAGTGAGTAGTTGTGTGATGTTGAAGTCCAAATCACTTTTTCCACATTGACTTATTTAATGTGCCTCTCATTTTGCACACCAATATGTTCATTGTTTATACTGTGAATATCGTAACTGATATTGTGGCATCTTTGCAATATTGTTTAAACTGTAAAATACCTACACACCAGCCTTCTACCTCTGCCTGATAAAAGTTAAGTCCCTTTGGTTATATTTTATCTCTATAAATTGCTGCTTTCGCTGATGTCTTTGAAGTTATGGTTCATTCCCTGTCTGTGTGGACACTGGCAGAGTGGATTAATAAAAGGGCTTTAGGAGCCATGGCCAGGGCCCTGGGCTAAAGGAGTCCTATTAAAAATATTTCCCAATAGCCCAAAATAGTTCTTTTTGAGGGGCCCCTTAGCCCAGGGCCCTGGGCTGTAGCTATTAAAACCCCTGTGTTCAGCCCTACTTGGCAGGGGATGGCAGTTGACCTTTGTGCACTGCCATTCCCCCTGCCCTGATAACCCAGGGCTGGAGCCATGTCACTGTGAGCACTGGAAAGCTATGCCCCTTCATTGTCCTCACTTTCAGGCTCTACCCCCAAAGCTCCCACTAGCTGGAAATCATGAAAATTGGGAGCTGTGGGGTATGGTGCCCACAATGAAGGCAGCACTGATCCTGTGGTACCCCCTGCTTCCCTCACCAAAGGGGAGTTGCTCCAGGAAAGCTCCCTGAACTCCAACTCCTGCCCCTGCCCTGATCTTTCTTCTACACTGAAACTCCCTCCCAGATACGCCCAACCCTGAGCCCCAGACCTAAGCCACCTAACTCCCACCCAGACCCTGCACCCAACCTCTTGCCCCAGCCCTGAGCCTTCCTGCACTCTAACTCCCTCTCAGACTCCACCCCCACTCCCAAACTCCTGCCCTGAACCCCCTCCTATTCCATAACTCCCTCCCAGACTTCACACATCAGCCCAGCTTCCTGTCCTGAGCCCTTTCCTGTACCCTAATTCTTTCCCAGATTCCCCAGTCCCACTCCTGAGCCCCTCCCTTTCCCAGACTCCATGCACCAACCCTGAGCCTCAGCCATCAGCACACTCCAGCACCCTAACTCCCACCCATATCCCCCATATTTCCACCTCCATCCCAACCTCCTGCTTTGAACCCCTATTCCTGCACGCCAATCCCCTTGGCCCAACCTGGCACCTCCTCCTGCTCCCCAAAAGCCTCATCTCCAGTTCCACTCCAGTACCCACATCCCCAGTCAGAGCTCTCACTCCCTCTTGTCCCCACCCTCCTGCCTCAACCTGCAGCCCCTTTCCACGCTCTGAATCCTTCATTTTTGCCCCATCCTGGAGCTTTGGAAGTTTCACAAAATCTAATAGTCCAGGGACCCTATAAGAGTTAATCTGGCCCTGGACAGTGGTCTCAGATTCTGGACAATCTACCAGGAAAGAAAAGTCCTTATATCTTAAACAATAACTCTGCAACTTCCAATATATCACGCTTTGAAGTTTCCCAGCCCCTCTCATCTACAATCACAAGGAGTCCTCATTTCTTCCTGCTCCTGGATCTCACTTCCCAAGGAAGACTTCATGGAGTTTTAGAAACAGCTTGTTTTCTGCTGCAGGCATTACATTCGATACTTTTGAACCCACTGGAAACCTATCAGTATAGGGTCTGCTCCAGGTTTCCTGCTTCAGTTGTGCAACCAGTTTTGAAGAAGGAAATAGATTGTGCGTGGCACTAGATAAGGCTAAATAAAAAAATTCTGGGTTATGGCACTGATTTTAGGCTTATTACTGTCAAAAACAGGTTTTATTATCTAATTGTTTTCCCACAGCAGTTCAGCCAGTGGGGAGAGTCTATATGATCCCAGACTGAGACAAAACCCTCTGAATGATCAGCAATGACATTTCCCAAAGAAAGGGATTTTGCAACCCTCAGCTAACAAGTGCTAGCCACTTGAGCAATAGTTCACAAAGTATAATATGTTTATGAATATTGAGTTGTCAGAATTTTGGAAATGGTAAATGAGGTTATTTTTCTTTACCTCAGGGATCAGTCCTTCTGCCTTTGTGGTCATTGGGGATATGTCTACACAGCAGTGTTATTTCGGAATAATTGACATTATTCCAAAATAACATAGTCTGTGTCTACAAGGCAAGCTGTTATTTCTACATAATGTCAAAATAATGTCAAGCTGAAGGACATCTTACTCCAACTCCTGTAACCCTCATTTTACAAGGAGTAAGTGAAGTCAGAGGAAGAGTGCTCTTTCTTGGACTTCCTGCTGTGTAGACAGTGCCAAAAGCTGAAATAAGCTATTTCAATTTAAGCTACGCAATTGACATAGCTCAAGTTGCATAGCTTATTTTGGCTTTTGCCATGCTATGTAGATGTACCCTAGGAATTTTCCAGATTAATACAGTCTTTAGTAATGGAGCAGGTCTTTAATAATGAGCATCTATACATAACTCAAAGATGCTTTGAGAAAATAATCTCATGTAACCTATCGATCTTCATGTCATAATCCACCAAATCTGTCTATTTTATTTTTGTGTATGTATCATTCTTGTGTGTAAAATTAGACATATGAAGTATGATGATTTTAAATGTGTAAATGGAAAGCCATCAAGGGTGATTCCACTGCTGGGAGGTCTCAGTGTCCAGGCAATCAAATGCAAATAGTCTTTTGTCTGCAAATCTTAGCAGTGGCTGGTAGGGACTAGCCAGGTGACTTCCCATGCAAAAGGGGTATCTTTAAAAACAATAGGAAAGTGAAGTGTGGGGTCTTTGGCTAGCACACCCAGGGGAATGAACCGAAGGCCTCATAGAAAAGGAGACTTCCCTGGTTTGAAGGCTTATCGGGAAAAGAAACAGTTTTAGGGTAAGTTTGAAATAAATTTGTACTGTGGAATAAGTGCTAGAAGCAGCTAAGCATTTTCTGTTACTTTTAATTTGTAATCTACTTTGCTCTTCCTGTTCTCACTTATAACCACTTAAATCCTACCACTTGTACTTAATAAAATCACTTTTATTTTCTATTAAGCCAAGTGTAAATAATCGTTACCTGGGGAGGCAATCAGTGTGTACATTCTCCCTTTTGTTGCTAAAGGGGGCTTACCTAAATAATTTATTTGGGGTTCTGATCCCATTTTGGGAGTGGTATCCCAGGAAGCTGGGCCCTAAACTGCACTTTCCTTGGAGCTGAAGAGTTTCAGTGTCTGCACTGCTTCTTGGGAGTGGCGGGGGAGGGCGGGGGGGAACACTGATCTCAGCTTGGTGCCTTGACTGGGAAAGACCAGTGGTGAGAAGCCCCAGAGAGCAGGAAGGCAAGTGTCAGTGGCTTTGTCAGTACTCCAGGAGGCATCCTCAAGGGGTCTTCTGTGACTGCACCCCATCATAGTGGTGCAGCAAGTAGGGTCTGAACCTGTGCAGGATGCTCTGGTCATAATGTTCTCTCATTGAAAAGCTGAATGTCAGCCCTGTTTATATTTTAAACTCTGTATTTCATAATTAGGCTCAAATCACCAACTGTGAATTCCTGGAAATATGTTCCTAAGTGTTATGTGATTCCCAGAAAGGATACCTTCATTAAAGTCAGTTTACACTGAAATTGTCTCATTATACTCTAAATCAGAGGGACTTCCTAAGCTATTTTGCAGAAAAGAGTAGGCGTCCAGAGTTTGTATACTGCTGTTATTGCTTCCCTCCAAAAGAAGCAATACAGGGTAAATTAAGCACTCAAACTCCTGAGTGGAGTGCGGAAACAATGCTTATGATTCACTTACATCCCACTTCACCTAAGCATAGGCCTTGTGCTAGCCCTCTACACCAACACTATTCCCCCTAAGCTTGATGGAAGGGGATGTTGAGCACATGGGCTATTTCGTGTGTGGTTACTTAAAAAATGAGTTGAAGTGCAGTAGTGCAAGTAAACAACGTTTCTTACCAGTACAGAAGGGGAAGGCACACCAGCTTTGGGGGGGGAAGGGGTGTGACTGACCTCCCCACATGTGTCCTGATGTGACTCTGCCCTGCTCCCAGCCCAGGACCCACCCCCTCTTCATCTCCTCAGCCCACTTCCCTGTGCTGTATGCAGAGATGCAGCAGCTCAGTGGAAGGCCTGGGGGTGGCTGTCAAGGAGTCTTTCCAGTACACCATACTGGGTAAAATTAATTTGCTGGTGTGGCATACCTCATTGGACAGGCCCACCTGTACCATGGCTGAAGTGTATCCTGTGAGTCCACACTTCCAAATGAAATCCTTAGCCCAGCAGTCCAGGAGGTTATGTTTTTTGTTTCTTTAATCTCCAAATGCCTACATTAGTGTGTCTGTCATTCACTCCTATGAAAAGTGTGTATCTTTCATGGGTAAGTATATCCAATACAAATTATTGTACCCAGTATATGAGAACAATAACAATGAATTTCTTCTTATTAATTTGGCCAATTAGTTTGGTTTCTCTGAATTTTTTTCATGTCTAAAAGTCAATTCCAGATAGGCACTTAAGGCTGTTAGTTTGGGGATCTTATGGGTTTTGCAGTTCGTTTATTATTATACTGAAGGTTTTCAAATGAAGATACTGAGATAAGTAGCTCTCTGTATAGAAAGAGTTCTTATAGAAATTCTGTTGCCTGTCTCTGTTGTTTAATCACGAAGGTTATGTCTACATTGCATTCCTCCTTCGAGAGAATAATGCAAATGCAGACAAGCGAAATTGCAAATGAAGCGCGGATTTGAATTTCCCGCACTTAATTTGCATAATCACAGACTGCCGCTTTTTCGAAATAGTGTCTTTCGAGAAAACAAACGCAGTCCCCGTGGGGTTGTTTCGAGAAAAAACTCTTCCTTCAAAATAACCCTCAAAAAATGAGGGATAGGTCTACACCCTCTGTCAGCAGAGGGATATAAATAAAGCACATCGAAAGTGCAAATGAAGTGGGGATTAAAATATCCTGAGCTTCATTTGCATAATCACGTTCTGGGGCTGTTTCGAACAAGCGCCATTTCGAAACTGAAACCGTGGTTTAGACGCGGTTCTGCCAACAACGGAGCAATTTTTCGAAAGATCCTGTACTCCTCCTCATTTTTTGGAGTACGGGATCTTTCAAAAAATCACCCCATTGTCAGCAGAACTGCGTCTAAACCGTGGTTTCAGTTTCGAAATGGCGCTTGTTCGAAACAGTGCCAGAACGTGATTATGCAAATGAAGCACGGGATATTTAAATCCCCACTTCATTTGCACTTTCGATGTGCTTTATTTACATCCCTCTGCTGACAGAGGGTGGTAGTGTAGATCTAGCTGAGGAGTAAGGGTTATTTCGCAGGAAGGGTTTTTTCTTGAAATAATCCCGCGGGGACCGCGTTTGTTTTCTTGAAAGACGCTATTTCAGAAAAGCGGTGGTCTGCAATTATGCAAATGAAGCGTTGGAAATTCAAATCCACGCTTCATTTGCAATTTCAATTGTCTGCATTTGCATTACTCTCTCGAAGGAGGAATGCAATGTAGACATACCCTAAGAATCTGTATCCAAATATCTAATGATCTGTTCTGAAACAAGAATAAACCACAAGGTGTTGGCAGTTAGAAATGCACAAGTCTGTCTTTAATATATTAAGGTACAAACAGATAATAAGTTATAATTATTCCATATATTTTCTTTAAAGATTATTACTTTTGAATATATTACTTAAAATTGTAGGATAGTCTTTCACATCTGATCTGTTGTCCAGTTTCATAAAGCTATTGCCATTGTAGAGTACCTGCTATACAAGTAATTTGTTTTCTAGGAGTATGAAAATTGGTTTTCCTCTTATCCAAAATGATCCCCATACACAAATGTGTAGTATTACCAATGGCAGAGACTGGGCAATTAGAAGCTTTTTGACCATCCGCGTAATGAGATTATGTCAAAGTAATTCACCCATCATTATAACACCCTTTATTTTCTGTGTAATATGCTGATGGAAGTAGTGTTTTTGTCCCTGAGTACTATACATTCTGTTACCCTTTATTTATTGCAGTTTCCTCATGTTGTTAAACAAAAATAAATAAGTAATCATATATGCCTTTATTTTTATAAAGAGATTATAGTTTTAATACTCCATAAATGTTGAAAAATACAGCACGTAAGTCATACTGATAAGTGTCTTTCTACCACTATTTAATATTGTTCAGTCTAAGGAGATCCTCTGCAAAATAATAAGCACAGGCATGATGAGAATTTGTAAAGGGTCATTTTAATGACAAATATATTCTGTGGGGTTTTGCCTCTGCTTGAATACTAATTTAACATAGCTTAAGTGTTTAATTTCCTTTTGTTTTGCTTAAAGACACCATTATATCATGTCATGTTATTTCACTGAATGATTCATTTATTGCAGTCAGTCAGTATATTCTGCCCCGTGTACAGGAAAACATAAACCTTCCCCAAAACATTTATGCTCTAAAGCCTTGATCCTATAGTGTTAACCCATGATGGGACATATCTGCTCCTAATCAGAACTCCACTGATTCTATTGTGACTGCACATATTGCTAAGATTTAGCCCTGTGTATATTGGATTTCAGGAACAGGGGCTAAATCAGATACAGAAAATACTATTCACAAACATAATGTATTCTTTATTCTAACCTTCTAAAACAATAGCAGTTTTATATCAAGGACAGAGTTTACAGTTAAACAATAAAACACACAAAAATGGTCTACTGCATGCCTTTCCATTCTCCCTCCCTCCCACGTATTCACTCACCCACTCAGAAAAAGAGAGGAAAAATATGGAAATTGTATGAACTATAAAACAAGAATTATAGACAGACCTGGTTGATACACCCATAGCTGCGGTTGACTAGCACTTTACAGTAGGAAAACCTGTTTCTAGTTGTGCACAATTTTGCCAAAGTTGAATTCTTCCATTTCCCTGTCTTCCTTTGGCTCAATTATGAATGTTGCTGCTAAAAGTGTTCAGCCATTTCCAAGCATGAAACTAGAGAAAAATAAATTGTTTTGTTCATGTTAAAAATTCTCAGAACTGTTTCACTGAAAAATCTAATACTGTCATTAATTTTGGAGAAAATTCAAATTTATATTAGGCGTGGGAAGCTTGTTGCCCATGTCATGAAATCCTCCCAAATTTGGCCAAGCTATAAGCCTCTGAAAATATCAGTTTGTACCTGATAATAGAAGTTTCTTGAAGGTTGGCAGGACCATAATCTCTGCAGATTCCATCTACAATGAACATCTCCTCACAGCTGCTACATATTAGCGAAGCTGAACATACTCAATCAGCTGAGCAGGATATTTCCTGAGCTCTCAGTGACTCCCCCTCTAGCATCCAGGCAATATGCAGGAGTCAATTTAACTTGAAGGCAGAGGGTTACTGAGGCAGGGTTAAGAACATGGGAAGTGGAGAGGGGTACTGTGCAGTAAAGAGTAAGATAGGTCCAGGAAGCAGAACGGTTTATAACCACTATGGAACTGCGCCTTCCAGAACATGGAAATTTCTGTGCTATCTAGCAAATAGCTTTCAGACTGGCAATATGTGTGTCTTTATGACCATCAAGTGGCTGGTACACATATACTATCAGCTCTAGTGGTGAAGGTCTGTGGTGTAGATAAGAAAAACTTTAGGGTCATCTTATGCACTAAGCTGCATGCAAGCTCCCAGTGCAGCACTGTGGCTAAAAGGACTAATTTGATCATTCAATGTATAAACAGGAATCTTAGATAGGAGGCGGAAGGTTATGTTACCTCTGTATTTGGCACCTGTGTGACACTTTTGGAATATTGTCTCCTTTTTTCATGTCCAATATTCAAAAAGGATGTTGGTAAATTGGACAGAGTGATTTAAGGGTAAGAAATTATGGTATGCCTTATAGTGATAAAATCATAGAATCATAAGGACCTGGAAGGGCCCTCAAGAGATTATCTAGTCCAATACTCTGCACACATCGCAGGGCTAACTATTATCTAGAGTGTCCCTGAAATGTGTTTGTCAAAAAAGCTCTCAAAAATATCCAGTGATGGAGATTCCATAACCTCCCCAGGCAATTTATTCCTGTGCTTAACCACCTGCCAGTTAGGAATTTTGTCCTAATGGCCAACCTAAATTTACATTAGGCAGGAGGAGCTACAATTTAAGCCCATTGCTCTTTGTCCTCTCCTCAGAAGTTAAGAACAATTTTTCTCCCTCCTCCTTGTAACAGCCTTTTATGTTATAAGTGCCTACATAAGAATAAATAATTGATAGTGGTCTCTTCAAGTTAGCAGACAAATGTACAAGATCCAACTGCTGGATGTTGAAGTTAGACAAACTGAATAAGGTGCACATTTTTTTTCAGGAAATATAATTATCCTTTGGAACAATTTACCAAATGTTGTGGTAGATTCTCTATCCCAGACAATTTTTAAATCAAGTTTGGATATTTTTTAAAAGCTGTGTTATAGTTCAAACCAAAATTATTTTGTGGAATTCCTATTGCCTGCGGTAGGCAGGAATTCGGACTAGGTAATCACAGTGGTCCTTTCTGGCCTTACAATCTATAACTCTAATGATCCCAGTTATCCTGGTAATTCATGTGGGAGAAGGTTATGATGTCAGCCTAGATCAGACCTGTTTTCAAATCCCTGTACATGACTTGGGTTCAGTAGGCCAGAAAGAGAGAAATTGGCTGTATAGTCCAAATACTCAAGATGAAGGGAAAGACAGGCTCAAGTTCCTCTTACATTCAATATATTTTTGTTGTTTACACAAAGTGGAAGAGTGTGAGCTGGAGACATCTGAGAGAGTTCCACTTGAGGGTGCATCTATACTGCACCGTTTTTTCGAGATAACTAGTGTTATTTTGAAATAACTATGCGAGCATTTACACAGACATTCTGTTATTTCATAATATTTTTGAAATAAAGGATGGCTTATTCCAAAATCTGTAAACCTCATTCTATGAGGAATGAAGCCTATTCCAAAATAGCTATTTTGGAATAAAGTGTGTGTAGATGTTCCACTGCTGCTATTTTGAAATAGCCTCTTATGAGGGCCATTCTAAGTTATTCCTCCCCAGTGCCTCCTGATGGGTCTAAATCGAGATAGCATGCCTACATTAGGGAAGCCTGCCTCAGTCTAATTTTGAGGCTTCCCTGAAGTGTAGATGTGCTATTTCAGAATAAGCTATTGCTGAATAACTATTCCAGAACAGCTTATTTCAAAATAAGCATGCAGTGTAGATGTACCCTTAGAAAAGCAATTGGCTGGTATTTAGAACACTCATCTGGTATAGGAGAGATGTGAGTACAAGTCACTGCTCCAAATCAATCAGAGTGGGGATTCAATCTAGACCTCCTACATCCTGAATGAGAGCCCTAGTTACTGGGCTTAGTCATTCCAGGACTTTCAGGAACACCATCCAGGCTCTAAAATTTCCAACCTGTTTGTCCCCCACTACCCTTTGTGCAGGGTAGATGTGCTAAGTTCATGCCTAATGGATCAGGTCCTCACCTGAAAGAAGTCAGTAAATGTCTCGTTTGAGAGTTCAACTAAGACTTAGAAATGAGTTGTAATATAACAGGTGGTCTGAGGGCACCACTATGTTGGTCAAATCAAGGCAAACTGCTTAGAACCATGGCTATGTACTGCTCAAGACTGGGGTTCCTCCTCTATAAGGCACAAACCAATCATACAGAGCACTTCATCTGCCAGTCTGGCCAGCGAGAAGTCTTACATGGAATTGCCTTAGACACTCCATTTTTACCTGTGCTACAACCAGCACCACATCTTACACAGATGAGAGGTTATGAAAACCAATCTCACCAAATCCGAAGAGGTTGCCCCAATCCCAAAGGACCAGCCACAGTCACAGGTCAATTTATACCTCAGATCTTACCCAAAAGAGCACTCTGTGCAGTCCTTTAGAATCTAAAATCTGAAAGTTTATTAATAAAAAATAAATAAAAGGTTGAGTGTAGAATTGTTAAAGAAATTGCATTACATACATCAATTACCAAGTTCTTGATGCAAGCTCATAGCAGCAATGTAATAAGCTGCTATCTTAAAAGTCTCTATTAGGATGGGTCAACACTTCTTCCCAACCTTCTATTTGCAGCCAAGATGCTTCTGAAATGAAGAACAGGAGTGAAGACAAAAATTGAGGAACCCCGTGGATCCTTTTACAATCTTGACCATGCTGAGGAAAATCCTTTGTTCTCCTGTATGATGGTACCTCCCAAAATGGAACTGATCACATGATTAAATAACCTGTCCTATGTTCTTTTTAGGCAAAGAGCCATGGAATACCTGCTGGTCTGCAGGTTTCTAGCAGAATTCCTCAGGCGTTTATTGGCAACATTTAAGGGCCATTGTCCATGCAGCACAGTTATTCATTGGATAACCACCCCTCACAATAGGTGGGCACACCTGCTGCTGTCTCCCAGACAGAAAACATTTAAAATACAAGTACAGAGCCCATATTCATAACTTTATACACAAAAATCATACATGTATATGAGCAGAACAAATAGAATTAGCCATGCTCCGCTGGTGGGTTACTCTAAGTGCAGCACTCCCTTGCGGGGCAGGGACAGACTTAATGCATTTCCCCTGCCCCCAGGCTCTGATTGACCTGGGGAAAGGGGGGGAGCATGAAAAGTCTCCTCCCACTGCCAGGGGCGCAGGCGCCTATAGGGAGCTGCCATCTGTTCAGAACAGCTGGCAGTTCTCTTTGTGGGGGCAGTGGCAAAGTCTTCATGTGCTCCCCCACGCACAGAAATCAGGGTCTGTGGACGGGGAAGCATGGAAGTATCCTGGCCCCGCCCCTTCCACCTGAGGCCCCACCCCTTCTGGGGTGGTCCAGGGCCACTTCAAAAATTTCTGAAGTGGCCCCCCCCATCAAAAATTATTGCCCACCCCTGCTATAGAGCACCTATAGCCGCTTATCCTGTCCTTGTCTTTCTGCCTAGTGATGCAGGCTGTGTTGTAGCTATTGCAGCCTTAAGGATGTAGTAACTGCTCTGGAGAAGTTATTCTACTTTCTGGTCTCCAATGAGGAATGTTTTCTCATCCATAAATTGCCTACCCCATCCCCAACAGATCACCCCATCAGCTTCACACTCAGGATCCAATCTGGTAGATTTGCTTGTGGGCAACTGTTTGAAATTTCCTTTTTTATGTAATAATTTACAACCTGCAGAGGTAGTAACAGGCAGTGCCTCCATCACCCTCCTTCATGCCGTCTTCCTACTCAGTAATGTAATTGAACTGGGAGAATAAGAGGACTCAGTTTAGTTTGATGCTCAGTATTAAGCAAAATATAACATCTTCCTTTTGGCCCAAGTGTCTTCCTCAACTATAAAAGTATTAGAAAGTGCTGTTATGAGGGGAGGTGTAACCATGACTGACAGGTTGAATACACAGAAGGAAAACAACAGCTATGATTTGTTTGTTTGTTTTTATTAACAAGAAATTGTCCTGTAGCAATTTTACAGCCCAGCTTGTTTGTTTTCAGTGTATTTTATTCTCTCAAGTGACATTTGGAATGTTTCCCCTGCAGTGTTCACAAGGCAGGTACTCTGTGTAACTGTGAAATAATCTGAACAGAGTGGAGCAGCCTCTGCAAGATGAATTATATATTTGTTCCATACTCATTAAGAAATAACCATAAAGTGTTTGTGCAAATTATTCTGCTGTGATTGGCTAATAATGGCTGTCAACAATCATTGTTAAGGGATTTGCACACAATAGTTATCAGGAAAGATCTGTATGGAGAATATGTAGATCAGCTCTTCTCAGCCAATTAGTGCAAGGATTTTTACATATATGAGGAAAATTCTACAGTTACACATCAATAACTGTACAGTGTCTGTGTGACCTTATTGGCTGAGACAATTCCATTTTACTATAACCAGAAAAAAGAGTTCATAATGGAAATGTCAAAACTGCCTCAACAGTTCTACAGTGCCATTATAATTAAACTGAAAACCTGCTCCTACTACATGGAAACAGTTTCCTCCTTTACTGAATTTCTATGGATGGATAAATATTTTTTTTCAAAGAAGATTGATTTTATAGTATACTATAAAATCATTCTCTCATAAATCCTGAAACCTGGTATTACCTGAAGATGTGATAAGAGCAGCAACCTTTATTTCACAATTTTATAACAACAGTGGGATATATGATTATTTGAATATGGACAACATGGTAATCATTCAGTAAATATGTAAACCAGTTGTGGTGAACCTCAGGCCCAGGGTCAGATGTGGCCCTCAGCTTGCCTGGATCCAGCCCCTGAGGCTCAGGGCCCCCCCAGCATTGGGGAGCCTGTGCTGGTGCTCCAGTCCCCCCTGCTGCCTCCCTGTTGGGCTGGAACAGACAAAATCTATTAGACTAGGGAATGTGAAGAGTATCTTTCTCCTCATTCAGGGGCTAAAATGAGAGTATTTTTTCCACTTCTCACTTGTGTGCAGCCCCCCACTGATCTTTCTGTGGGTCAGCAGCCTCCAACAAAAAAAAGTTTCCCCACCCCTGCTCTAGATTATTATTTTGGTCACCAAAAAGCAGTATAAAGTCTTCTGCGGCAGCCCACTGTACAGTATTGCCTGATTAATTTTTGAAGAATTAGCCATATAGCCGTAAAAATACAATTATACCACTGGATAGATTTTCATATGGTTAGGTGTCAATTTGTAAGAGTAACAAAAAATAAAAATATTTTGTTATTCTAAATGTCCAAAATCTTTTACATGACTTTGGATATTTAAAGCTAGTTTCACCTAATGGTACACTAAATCTTTTTAGTTCTAAGATGGCAGCACAAGTAATAACTGTCTGTTGACATTGCTGGCCAGAGTGTGAAAACCTAGGTTTAGTAGACTCTACCAATAACAATTGCATCAAGGAAGAAACAAACATTTTGATAGCTATCAAATTATGTTTCCTACTGAAAAAATGTTCTGTAAAAAGGAATAGAGCAGTCCAGAGTATGTTTCTAGGAGGTAAGCCTATAAATAGAATAACATTTGATTGGAGGGTAAAAAGATGAAAGCAGTAGCTTTAAGTAACTGATGGCCTAATGTAATTAATATTTCCATAGATGAGGCTATGAACCTTAATGAAGTGCTTCACTGAGGAGTGAAGCTAACTACAGTTTACAAGTGTGGGATTTCATTTCTTTAACACAAGTCAGAAATAATATAAGTACCCTGTGAATTTTTGTTTGATTTTCAAATAACTATATAACATGCAAGATGCTACACATTAAATATTTGTATTTCTTGAAGGCTGCCTAAAACAGAAAATTAATTTAAGCACATAAATTGTTTTCACCCTTAAGGCCACAATTCTCTATCATCACAGACACCAGTGAGAAATCCATACTAACAAAGGTGTTTGCACTAGCAGTCTGGAGCCTAAAAATCTAGGAGGGACAGATAAAAAGAACAAATACATTTTGTAAAATGATTTAAGTAGATTAGAAGACAGGCAGTTTATTGAACTGACCACCATAAATACTGAGACGATGTTAAGGAGTGTTATAAGATATTCACTATCCCAATTAAAATTTCCCAGAGGAACGAAAGTGCTGACTGCTTCTCCCTTCTATAGAATAAATGTGCAGAATCTAGTGAATATTTTATTTATTTTGCAGTCTTTTGCTGAGCTCATTTTGATTTGATGTGGCTTGTTTCCCACCTGAGTTGAAATACACATATTCACCTATAATAAATAAGAATAGTCAGCTGTCAAATTTTAAAAATAGAGTGGTACTTGAACTAAACCTGAAAGAATATTTGTGTCTGCTGTTTATCATGAAAAAAAATCTGGTGGACTGTAAACTACCCTTTTTTATTCTTGAGAATATGCCTGTATTATTATGAGCTTCCTTCAAAGAACAAACAAACAAGCAATTAGGCAGCCTTAATTAAGAGCAAAGTGTGAACACTGGGATTGGATTAGTTAAGAAAAAATTTAATCAACCATCTCAGCAGAAACAAAATATATACTTTCTGAAATAGCTGTCTTCAGGATTTGAGTGGAGCTAGTAGCAGATTTCACTAAATTACAGTGTTTTATGGATGAAATACCTTATTTTTTAACATAGCATTGCCTCATGGGAACATGATATCCCCTTACAAAAAATTAATATTGACATAACGAGTGCCTGAGGAAAAGGTGGATGCATAGCTAAAGCATATGCTTGAGCTATTCTTAGCCAGTGTAATTACCCCTAGAGCAATCTGATACAAGTGGCACAAATTAGACCCATCTGTATAGAAGCTCTAAATATTGCAGAAGGCATGTACAAACTAGGAAGAGATATGAGGGTATCTCAGAGATACCTTTACTCATGTATTTTGCACCAGGAACAAAGAAACAGAATCTGTCCCTCGGAAACAGAGAACCCCTTGATTTTCTATAGTTATGATAGCTTTTCCTCAGTCTCACAATAGAGCTTCATGCACCAATGCCATAAATTGCTCATGAAGTCTGCAGTGTCTTATGAGCCTAATGATATGTCCTTGTGCTGTGTAGTACTTTACTCTCTGAACTGTCTCATAGCAGACATATCAGGAACATGACACACCAAGGATGGAGGTGTAGTTTTTTTCCGGGATGTTCCTTTAATAAATCTCTGTTATCGAAAGCTTTAGTATTTGTTTCCTGAGCATTCTTAAATAAATGCTTGGCAAAATGCTGACAAAAAAATCCAACAAGCTACTGACTACTTTCAAGTTTCTTTGGGAGCTGGCTGGCAATTCTCATCACTGAGCTGAGGGTTTGCTAGGAAATTTGAAATTCAGGTGTTAGCAGTAAAAGCCATCAAGCACTTATTCACAATTATCTGGTATCACTTCAATATTTATGTCACTAGTTTAAAGCACATGTAGCTCTTCAGCTGATTTTAAAACATAATGAAGTGCACTGGAACTTCATTACTGAATGAGACCTTTCTTGATATTAAGAAAAAAATATTGTTACAATGAAGGAAGATATATAATAGAGAAGGAGTTTGAATTGCTTTAAACTCTTCTTTGATACCCTTAGCGTTGTTCTGAAAATGAATCAATACCACAGAACAAACTACAAGAAAAAAACATAGTAAGAACATAAGAATGGCCATACTGGGTCAGACCAAAGATCCATCCAGCCCAGTACCCTGTCTGCTGACAGTGGCCAATGCCAGGTGTCCCAGAGGGAGTGAACTGAACAGGTACTGATCAAGCAATCTCTCTCCTGCCATTCATCTCCACCCTCTGACAAACAGAAGCAAGGGACACCATTCCTTACCCATACTGGCTAATAGCCATTAATGGACTTAACCTCCATGAATTTATCTAGTTCTCTTTTAAACCGTGTTATAGTCCTAGCCTTCACAACCTCCTCAGGCAAGGAGTTCCACAGATTGACTATGTGCTGTGTGAAGAAGAACTTCCTTTTATTTGTTTTAAACCAGCTGCCCATTAGCTTCATTTGGTGGCCCCTAGTTCTTATATTATGGGAACAAGTAAATAACTTTTCCTTATTCACTTTCTCCACACCACTCATGATTTTATATATCTCTATCATATCCCCCCCATGTGTCTAGACTACAGGGTTCTGTCGACAAAAGTGGACTTTTGTCGACAGAACTATACCTGCGTCTACACTACCACTGAGTTCTGTCTACAAAACGTCGACAGAACCCGGCAGTTTTGTCGACGGCGGTAAACCTCATTCTACGAGGAATAACGCCTTTTGTCGACAGAGTTCTGTTGATAGAAGGCATTATTGCATCTACACTGTCCTTTGCATCTACACTCTCATGTCGACAAAGTGGCTTGCTTTGTCAACAGAACTGGATGTAGCCTAGACGCTCTTTGTCAACAGAAGCTTTGTCGACAGTATCTGTCGACAAAGCCTCTATTGACAAAAACCTGTAGTCTAGATGTACCCTTAGTCTCCTCTTTTCCAAGCTGAAAAGTCCTAGTCTTTTTAATCTCTTCTCACATGGGACCCGTTCCAAACCTCTAAACATTTTAGTTGCCCTTCTCTGAACCTTTTCTAATGCCAGTATATCTTTTTTGAGATGAGGAGACCACATCTGTACGCAGTATTCGGGATGTGGGCGTACCATGGATTTATATAAGGGCAATAAGATATTCCCCATCTTATTCTTTATCCCTTTTTTTAATTATTCCTAACATCCTTTTTTGACTGCTGCTGCACAGTGCATGGATATCTTCGGAGAACTATCCATGATGACTCCAAGGCTGGTCCTTGAACTCTTTCCTGATTAGTTGTAGCTAAATTAGTCCTCATCATATTATATGTATAGTTGGGGTTATTTTTTCCAATGTGCATTACTTTACATTTATCCACATTAAATTTCATTTGCCATTTTGTTGCCCAATCACTTAGTTTTGTGAGATATTTTTGAAGTTCTTCACAATCTGCTTTGGTCTTAACTATCTTGAGCAGTTTAGTATCATCTGCAAACTTTGCCACCTCACTGTTCACCCCTTTCTCTAGATCATTTATGAATAAGTTGAACAGGATTGGTCCTAGGACTGACCCTTGGGGAACACCACTAGTTACCCCTCTCCATTCTGAAAATTTACCATTTATTCCTACCCTTTGTTTCCTGTCTTTTAACCAGTTCTCAATCCACAAAAGGATCTTCCCTCTTATCCTATGACATCTTAATTTACGTAAGAGCCTTTGGTGAGGGACCTTGTCAAAGGCTTTCTGAAAATCTAAGTACACTATATCTACTGGATCCCCCTTGTCCATGTTTTTTGACCCCTTCAAAAAACTCTAATAGATTAGTAAGATATGATTTCCATTTACAGAAACCATGTTGACTTTTGCCCAACAAATTATGTTCTTCTATGTGTCTGACAATTCTATTCTTTACTATTGTTTCGATTAATTTGCCCAACACTGATGTTAGACTTACTGGTCTGTAATTGCTGGGATTGCCTCTAGAGCCCTTTTTAAATATTGGCGTTACATTAGCTATCTTCCAGTCATTGGGTACAGAAGCTGATTTAAAGGATAGGTTACAAACCATAGTTAATAGTTCCGCAAATTCACATTTGAGTTTTTTCAGAACTCTTGGGTGAATGCCATCTGGTCCCGGTGACTTCTTACTGTTAAATTTATCAATTAATTCCAAAACCTCATCTAATGACACTTCAGTCTGGGACAAGTCCTCAGATTTGCCACCTACAAAGGACAGGTCAGGTTTGGGAATCTCCCTAACATCTTCAGTCGTGAAGACTGAAGCAAAGAATTCATTTAGTGTCTCCTCAATGACTTTATCGTCCTTAAGTGCTCCTTTTGTATTTCAATCGTCCTGCTGAGCAGTTGTTTAGGAGGCTTCCTGCTTCTGATGTACTTAAAAACATTTTGTTATTACCTTTTTGAGTTTTTGGCTAGCTGTTCTTCAAACTCCTTTTTGGCTTTTCATATTCCATTTTTACACTTAATTTGGCAGTGTTTATGCTCCTTTCTATTTACCTCACTAGGATTTGACTTCCACTTTTTAAAAGATGCCTTTTTTTCTCTCACTGCTTCTTTTACATGGTTGTTAAGCCACAGTGGCTCTTTTTTAGTTCTTCTGCTATGTTTTTTAATTTGGGGTATACATTTAAGTTGGGCCTCTATTATGGTGTCTTTGAAAAGTGTCCATGCAGCTTGCAGGGATTTTACTTTAGTCACTGTACCTTTTAATTTCTGTTTATCTAACATCTTCATTTTTACATAGTTCCCCTTTTTGAAATTAAATGCCAGAGTGTTGGGCTGCTGAGGTGTTCTTCCCACCACAGGAATGTTAAATGTTATTATAATATGGTCACTGTTATAGTTGCCTCTTGGACCAGATCCTGTGTGCCATTCAGGACTAAATCGAGAATTGCCTCTCCCCTTGTGGGTTCCTGTTCCAGCTCCTCCAAGAAGCAGTCATTTAAGGTATCAAGAAATTTTGTCTCTGCATCTCATCCTGAGGTGACATGTACCGAGTCAATATAGGGATAGTTGAAATCTCCCACTATTATTGAGTTCTTTATTTTGATAGCTTCTCTAATCTCCCATAGTATTTCACTATTACTGTCTTGGTCAGTTGGTCGATAATAGATCCCTACTATTATATTTTTATTAGAGCAGGGAATTAATATCCATAGAGATTCTATGGAACATGTTGATTCATTTAAGATTTTTACTTCATTTGATTCTAAATTTTCTTTCACATATAGTGCCACTCCCCCACCCGCATGACCTGTTCTGTCCTCACGATATATTTTGTACCCCGGAATGATTGTGTCTCATTGATTGTTCTCACTCCACTAGGTTGATTTTTCTCACTCCACTAGGTTTCTCAGATGCCTATTATATCAGTATCCTCCTTTAACACGAGGCACTCTAGTTCACCCATCTTATTTTTTAGACTTCCAGCATTTGTGTACAAGCACTTTAAAAACTTGTCACTGTTTATTTGTCTGCCCTTTCCTGATGTGTCAGATTCTTTTTTATGGAATGTTTTTTGTCTGATCTGGCCCATACTTTATCCTCTTCCATCCTCTCCTCCTGACTAAAACCTAGAGAATCTCTATCAATAGACTCTCTTCTAAGAGAGATCCACGTGCTCTTCTGCACCAATTGGCTTTCCTCCATCTCTTAGTTTCAAAATTGCTCCGAGACCTTTTTAATGTTAAGTGACAGCAGTCTGGATCCACTTTGGTTTAGGTGGAGCCCATCCCTCCTGTATAGACTCCCCCTTTCCCAAAAGTTTCCCCAGTTCCTTATAAATCTAAAGCCCTCCTCCCTACACCATCATCTCATCCATGCATTGAGACTCTGAAGCTCTGCCTGTCTACTTGGCCCTGCGCATGGAACTGGAAGCATTTCTGAGAATGCCACCATAGAGGTCCTGGATTTCAGTCTCTTTCCTAGCAGCCTAAATTTGGCCTCCAGGATGTCTGTGCTACCCTTCCCTATGTTATTGGTAGTACTACCATGTACCACTACCACTGGCTCCTCCCCAGCAATACACATAAGTCTATCTAGATGCCTCAAGAGATCTGCAACCTTTCCACCAGGCAATCAAGTCACTATACGGTTCTCCCGGTTATCGCAAACCCAGCTATCTATATTTCTAATGATCGAATCTCCCATTACTAACACCTTCCTTTTCCTAATGACTGGAGTTTCCTCCCCCGGAGAGGTAACCTTAGTGCGAAAGGATACCCCAATATCTGGAAGGAGGGCCCCAACTATGGGAAGGTTTCCCTCTGCTCCCCTTGACTGCTCTCCTTCCCTGAGCCTTTCATCCTTCTTAACAGCACTGGGTCTTTCTGACCGGAGGTGGGACAATTCTACAGTGTCCCAGAAAGCCTCATCAATATACCTATCTGTCTCCCTTAGCTCCTCCAGTTCAGCCACCCTGGCCTCCAAAGCCCGTACGTGGTCTCTGAGGGCCAGGAGCTCCTTGCACCAAATGCATACACATGTCACCCACCCACAGGGCAGGTAATCATACATGATACACTGAGTGCAATAAACAGGATAGCCCCCACTCTGCTGCTAGGCTTCTGCCTTCATTCTCTCCTACAGCTACCTACGTTATTGATAGTGTTTATAGTTAAATCAGGAAGTTTTGATTAAAACCTTTAAACTAAACTCTAAAGAATGGCAAATGTATCTTGGCCCCTTCCCACTCCCTCTCAAAACTCCCTGTTTGCTGCCTCTGTTTGCAAAGCTCCCTGGTCACTGACTCATTGCATAAAGCCCTGGCCTTCCTGATAGCCCCGCCCCCTGACTAAGGCTCAGCCAATTTACAGAGACTTCTAGATTTCAAACCTTTAGAAGCTCACAGCTTCCAACTGCCGGCCACAGCACATGCTCCTTCAAACAAACAAACAAAACAAACAGACAAACACAAGCTCAGCACACAGCAAGTAACCCCCAAATACACAAACACACACTACAGACAGCCACTTACCTCATGGGTCCATATTTGCTCCTCCTTAAGGGATCAGACTTTGCAATCTATATTGTGTGTATAGATGGTGGTACAAAATAGAATTTGGAGTGATCTAACTTAGAGACACTGAATCTGCCTGAGACGGTTTAGTAAATTTCTCTGTTTTTTGGGGGAGGAGTCAGAGTTCACAAAATATATTGAAGCTCACCTTTTTTCTCTGAAACTGAATACTTTTATTAAAAAAGAACACACAGCTATTCATTTTAGAAACAGTGAGAGAGACTCTCAGCTGTGCTGACTCTGCTGGCCACAGGTGGGAGATGGGAAAAGTTCAAATCATTCAGTGGCAGTTCCCAGTTCAGTTGGTTTTACATCGGCCATGGTCACAATGAGTTTTGGAGCATCCTAAACGCTAATTGAAAATACCTGGTAACAACCTCACAAAGCCCAGTCGAGAGCTGAAGATTGCCAGATATTAATGTGCTTCAGCTATGCCCAGTTAGAATCATAGGGTATGTCTAGACTGCACCCCTCTGCCAGCAGAGAGATGCAGATTAGGCTGGGCAAAATTGCGAATGAAGCTTCATTAGCATAAAAATGGCTGCTGCTTTTTTCGGGTACAGAGCTTTGTTGGAGAAAAGCGGCAGTCTAGAGGTTGATCTATCGCTAAAGAAAGCTTTTTCCGATAGATCCCATATACCTCGTTTTACGAGGCAGAAGGTATCTATTGGAAAAGGCTTTATTTAGTGATGGATCAGCCTCTAGACTGCCGCTTTTCTCCGACAAAGCTCCGTGACGGAAAAAAGTAGCAGCCATTTTTATGCTAATGAAGCATGGGTTATTTAAATCCCTGCTTCATTAGCAATTTCACCCAGCCTAATCTGCATCCCTCTGCCGGCAGAGGGGTGCAGTCTAGACAAACCCATAGAGCTGGAAGAGACCTCAGGAGGTCATCAAGTCCAGTCCCCAGCCCAAGACAGGACCAATCCCAACTGAATAAACCCAGCCAGGGCTTTGTCAAACCAAGACTTAAAAACCACTAGGGATGGGAGTCCACCACCTCCCCAGTTCCTCTCCCTCCTCACAGTCCCCTTTAAGGACTTGCAAATGAGGTCACTCAGCAGCAAGATGGGGACTCTTCCATAGTGGCAGTATCCCTGCCTTAAATATTTAACAAAATTGTAGCCCTTTATCCATGAGAGAAACAGTGTCCACCAAAGCAATAGTGTGTAAAGTGATTGAAACACAGCTGAGAATGAGGCTCAAAACGTTTTTTTTTTCTAAATAGAAGGAAGCCTGATTTTTCTCTCAGGGATCAAACTCCATTTCACTTAGTGTCTAGGCTTCTTGAGTCAAGTGTTGAAATATTTTTATGTATTTAAAGACAAATTTATAATAGCTATATGTTCATAGAAACAAATACTAGCTCTTCTTATTTCTGTTAAATTGTTCTTCAGATAAAAAAGATTTGGCACAATTTCTCTAGAAGATTAATGTAATGTACACAAGCATTGTGAGAGGGAAGTTACAAATGCTCTTCAAAAGTTTATTTTTTATTTTATATATTTTTGATTGCGTTGTGTTAAATCTTATAGGGACCATCATTGATTAACAATCAGAAGCATTAATTTATGCTCTGAGATGCTGAAAATAAACTACAACTTTTGATTTTAGGACCATTCGCTTTAAGATACATCAAAGAGCTCTAAATAAGTCAGGACAATGTTCACCTGAAATTTAAGTTCCCCATGAGATATGAACTGTCTTCTTTTGACATAATCATATGACGGTCTAGTCTTTATCAGTATTAAAATAAACAAGACTTTATCACCTAGGGCGCATCTACACTGCAGTGTTATTTCGAGATAACCAGTGTTATTTCATAATAACAATGTGAACATCTACACAGCCATTCTGTTATTTCGAAATAATTTTGAAATAAAGGACAGCTTATTCTGAAATCTGTAAAGCTCATTCAACGAGGAATAACACCTATTCTGAAATAGCTATTTTGAAATAAGGCATGTGTAGACACTCCACTGCTGCTATTTCAAAATAGCCCCTCACCAGAGCCATTCTAAGTTATTTCTCCCCAGTGCTTCCTGGGGTTTAGATCAAGATAGCACGTCTTCATTAGGGAAGCCTGCTTCGGACTAATTTTGAGGCTTCTCTGCAGTGTAAACATGTTATTTTGAAAAAAGCTTTTTCGGAATAACTATTCTGGAATAGCTTATTTCGAAATAAGCGTGCAGTGTAGATGTACCTCTATTCTCAGTTTATCTGAATAACAAAGCTGATTTTTCACTACAAAGAAATGAAGTTCATGTTTCCAGAAGGTATATGTATTTTCAAGAGCTCATAATTTTGTGCATATACAACATTGCCATTCTCTTATAACAACATTTTCATTTTCTATTAACTTATTTTATAATGTCTTAAACAGCAAGACTTAAAACAGGGTTCATTCCAACAGCTATTTACCTTCAAGTTATGAATAGTTTTACTACATTACATGGATATAAAGCATTTTATTTCTATCTTGTACCTTTTATAATAATAATATACTGTGCTAAGAAAACACTGGATGAAATATGTGCTTTCAATTCAGTTCAATAGCTGTTTTCTGCTCAGGTCATCTTTTGAATTCTGTTTTGCTGATGTTATAGTTGTTCTTGAGAGCAGCAAGAAAAAAAATGCTAGTAGAAAAATGTAATGGAAAATTTATATAGTGTTAGATATATTTTCTGGACTGAGTGGTGGGAGTAAGAAACTTCACACAATGGAATGTGCTTTACCCCCAATTAAATCTGAGGTAGGCACCATCCCCTGGAAGCACTAGAGAGAGAATAGCTGCTGCTACCTTTTTCTTTCCCTCCACACCTATCCAAATTCCCACCCTCACCACAACCTCCAAGAAGATAAGCGGAAGAGCATATGTGTTTTCTGGACATGGCAGAGTTAGACATAGCCTTAGCGCAAGAGTCACAGGTTAAATTCTGCCTGTTGTCATCCATTGTTATGAGTTGGACTTTCAGTAACTTGAAAGAGGATCATATTAGTATTTTCCCCCCCTCGTAAAACCACTTCCTTTGAAACCAGTAAGACTGCGCTGTAATTTATTAACCAACTTCTTTCCTTGTGAGATTCCTGTGACTTCCTCTGAATTACCAGAGAAACTCCTTTGTACACCTCTCCCCATTTTACACCTATTACTGTTGAGCTTTTGCATTGAATTTCTAATCGTTTAGCTGTGAAAATCAAGATGAACCCATCCTTTAGAAGCTGCTAATTCTTCTCATTAATTGTCTGAGAGATCACTGAGCACACTGGCTTCTGAACACTCCCAATTCTTTTTGGATTAGGATTGGGAATGGGAATTTAACCTAAATCTCTAGTACTGTAGTAAAGAGCACAACTAATAGGTAACAAGAATGTATTACTTATTAGTAAATGACCTACTTTCCTAACGATTAGGTGTTCGTTTTCTGATAGCCATCGCTTGCTATTTTAGGTGTGTTCCTCCACCTTCATTAATATACATAGAGTGGAAGAGGTTTTTTTCCCCCATACACTGAACCTTTATTATAAAGGAAAGACAAACATTTATAATAATTTGATTTATCATAAAATTATGTTTCTATTATGGATAGATTAAAATTAAAGATTAAATATGATATGCTCTATTCAAAATAGACAAGACATATTCTGATAAATTTATAATATCATAGTTGTAAATCTACACAATGCTCTATTAAGACTGTTTACTAAAAATAATGTTCTTTCTTAAAAACTACATTAACATTGTTAGAAAGCCACACAATATATATGCCATTATAGTACTGTCTCCATCTCCGCAAGTATGTTAATTTAAAATACTAAAATGACCAGTGTACCTGCTATTCAGCTTCAATTGCTAATAGCAGAAGTGCCTATTTTTTCAATAAAATGTGTGATATTGCATATTTTTAAAAAAAAATAAGATAATATGGTGAATGTATTATAGCAATTAAAAAAATCCTGGTTAATATCATGGTTGGAGAAGTTATGACTGTTATAGCTAAGATTGCAAAATAGTTTCCATTGCAAGCCCTTATAACTTTATGAAACATTCACAGTTAGGTCTTGGTTTCTGTCAAAAGATAATATTTGCTCTCTGACAGGCTACACTAATTTAGGGCTTAATATTGCAAAATAATGAACATTTTATAAGAAGTGGTATATGTGGCTTTAACTTCACTGTCAAGCAGGAACTGAGCATTCAGTGCTTCTCAGAAGCACAAAATATTGCAGAGTCAGCATTTAGAATCATCATTGTGTATAAGTCATTCATAGAATTCATTCTCCTCTGGGGTTATCTTGCAGCTGTCTATGCTGGATTCCATTTGACATTATATTGATAATTTAGTGTTAGGTTTGTCGCTCCTCAAAATTCTCCTCCTCTTGATTAACATTAGCAGAAGGTCCTTCTAGCTAACAGGAGTCCCCAGAGGCATTCTGACCTACTCAGCCAAAATAATCTGTGATCCCTTTGAAATCAAGGCCAGAATCAAAGCTGTGCCATCTTTTCAAAGGATGCAGTGTGCACTTTCTTTTTAGATAAGGGAGTATGGAGATTTTATGTGTAAGAATGCAAAGAGTGATGGAAGGAAGAATGTTCCTTGTCTACCTTCATAGGGGTAGCCCATGTTAGTTTGTATCTGCAAAACCAACGGGTCCTGTTTCTTTTGTAAAAGAATTTTGATTTTTTTTTGTAGAAGGATGGCTGCTTTTAAATTCATTAGTGAATGTCCATGGAGGTGAAATTGTTCCCCTGCAGGTTTATGTATGTTACCTTTCTTGATGTCTGATTTCTGTCCATTTATCCTTTGGCACAGAGTCTGTCCGGTGTGGCCAATATGATTGGCAGAGGGGCATTACTGGCACTTGATGGCATATATCACATAGGTGGATGTGCAGGTACATGAGCCCCTGATGGTGTGGCTTATGTGGTTAGATCCTGCCATGATGTCACTTGTTTAGATATGTGGACAGGAGTGACAATGGAGTCTCAGATAGGTTACGGAGTAAACGTTTCTGTTGTGTGATATGTGGCTGCTGGTGAGTATTTGCTTTAGTTTGGGGGGCTGTCTGTAGGTGAGGACTGGCCCGTCTGCCAAGGCCTGTGAGAGTGAGACATGTTTTTCCAAGATAGGTTAGGATCATAGAATCACAGGGCTGGAAGAGACCTCAGGAGGTCATCAAGTCGAGACCCTACCCAAAGGAAGACCAATCCCAACTAAATCATCCCAGGCAGGGCTTTGTCAAGCCAAGACTTAAAAACTTCTAGGAATGGAGATTCCACCACCTCCCTAGGTAACCCATTCCAGTGCTTCACCACCCTCTTATTGAAATAGTTTTTCATAATATCTAACCTAGACCTCCCCCACTGTAGCTTGAAACCATTGCTCTTTGTTCTGCCATCCATTACTACTGAGAACATTCTCTCTCCATCCTCTTTGGAACCTTCAGGAAGTTGAAAGCTGTTATCAAATCCCCCCTCACTCTTCTCTTCTGCCGACTAAATGAGCCCAAATCCCTCCGTCTCTTCTTGTAGGTCAAGTTCTCCAGCACCCTAATCATTTTGGTTGCCCTCTGCTGAACCCTCTCCAATGTGTCCACATCCCTTCTGTAGTGGGGGGCTCAGAACTGGACAGAATACTTCAGATGTGGCCTCACCAGAGCTGAATAAAGGGGAATAATCACTTTTCTGGATCTACCGGCAATGCTTCTCCTAATGCACCCTAATATGCCATTAGCTTTCTTGGCTACTAGGGCACACTGTTGACTCATATCCAGTTTCTCATCCACTGTCCTTTTCTGCTGAAATCCCCAGGTCCTTTTCTGTGGAACTGCTACCTAGACAGTCAGTCCCCAGCCTCTAACAATGCTTGGGATTCTTCCATCCCAAGTGTAGGACTCTACACTTGTCCTTCTTGAGCCTCATAAGATTTCTTTTGGCCCAATCCTTTAATCTAAGTCACTCTGGACCCTATCCCTGCCCTCCAATATATCTACCTCTCCCCCTAGCTTGATGTTATCCACAAACTTGCTGAGGGTGTAATCCATCCCCTCATTCAGGTCATTAATAAAGATGTTGAACAAAACTGGCCCTAGAACTGATCCTTGGGGCACTCCGCTTGAAACCGATCGCCAACTTGACATCGAGCTGTTGATCATTACCCGTTGGGCCCAAAAATCTAGCCAGCTTTCTATCCACCTTACCGTCCATTTATGCAATCCATATTTCCTTAACTTGCTGGCAAGAATATTGTGGGAGACCCTATAAAAAGGTTTGCTAAAGTCAAGCTATATCACTTCCACTGACTTCCCCATGTCCACAGAGCCAGTTACCTCATCATAGAAGCTAATCATATTGGTCAGGCATGACTTGTCCTTGGTGAATCCATGTTGACTATTCCTGATCACTTTCCCCTCTTCCAACTGCTTCAGAATGGATTCCTTGTAGACTGCCAATGATGCACTGGAGGGGTTTTAGTGGGGGGCTAAAGGTGATGACCAGTGGTGTTCTATTATTGCCTTTTCTGCATGTTAAAATGTACCCCTTAATCCCTTCCTAGCTCTTGACCTCTTTTCTGTTAATGACAGGAGACTTAACCTCACATCGTGGGATTACCATATTTCCTTTACAACCTCTAGAGAAAAGATTTACCAAGCACATTGAAAAAGGTTAATTTACTGTCATTATCTCATTTCCTTGAAACTATAATTTAATACAATAAATTTTAAAAAATCATGATTTGGTTTCACAAAATCATGTTGGCTTGTTTCTATCATATATCATCCAGCTACTGTGTAATGCATTTTAGCAATTTTTTCACACTTCATAGAGTTAACATTTACTGGTCCATGTAATTCCTGGGATTTGCTAGTGTGTGAGTGCACACGCAGACGTGCACGTGCACATGCTCTTTAACTAGACCATTTTGCATTGGCTGTTTTTAAAGACAAATTATAGATTTGTGTTAGCATTCATACACCAATTCCTCCTGAACTCTTAGATGAGATAACCTTTGGATTTAGTGATTTATTGAAATTTAATTTCTCAGTTTGCTCCTTGCTTTGGCACCTGCTACTTGTATTTGTATTTTATATTATATTGGAGGCATTGGGTGGAGAGGGAGAATGAGGGGGGGAAGTCTAAATAATATCCTTCTCCATCCAAAATTTTTAAAATATCTCTATTTAAAATGGTTGCCCTTCCCATTGATAGTTTTATGAAAGTGTTTGGAGCCAATCCTGAAATAAGCTATTTGGATTTAAGCTACTCAAGTGACATAGCTCAAATTGTGTAGCTTAATTTGAATTTAGACCTGCCGTGTAGATGTGCCCTTTGTTTGATTGTTCTGTTTGTTGCTCAAAATATCATTTGGTTCATTTTAGTGCAAGTGCTAGACACATCTGTTTGGTTACTATCTGCATGTAGTTCAATGGAAAATTGTATCAAGAGCCCAGGGATTTCTTGGAGTTTGGGTATCCTGGAAAGGCGAGAGCTCTTCAGGGATATTGTTGCATCTTGCTGTAGCTTTGCTACTGCTTTCAAGCCTTTCCAGTTGGAAGCTACAATTAAAAGCTTTGTCTTTCCTAAGCCTGAAATAATTTGTGCATAAAAGGGGAGCATTGATCTGACAATCAGCATGTGGAGAGAGGAGCAGTCTACTGTGAGAATTTTTGAAATGGTTACCATTCCTTATACTGGAATGTTGCTTATGTTCTTTTCCTTTATTTGTTTCTTCCATTCTTCCTGCACCTGTTTCCTCATTTTCTGTTTCCTTTAAAAGAAAACTGTCTATTGTGCTCTTCCCATAAGCCAGGAAGAAGTATAAATAATAATGTTTTCACTAGGAAAATTATTAATTATAGGGTGAAATATGTTTTAAGTTCTGGTATTTTAAATATATGATATCAAATTCAGCTTTCACTTATACTCTTGTAAGTCCTGAATAACTGCATTGAAATTGACAGTTACTTTGAATTTGTAACTTAACTATGGGTGCGTCTACACTGAAGGGCTTAACACAAAATAAGCTACACAAACTGAGCTATGTCAATTGTGTATCTTATTTCAAAATAGGGAGCATCTACACAGCACTTATTTCGAAATAGAGCACTCTTCCTCTGACTTCCCTTCCTCCTCGTACAATGAGGGTTACAGGAGTCAGAGTAAGAAGTCCTCCAGCTTGACAGTATTTTGACACTATTTCAAAATAAGTGCCTGCTGTATAGACATGGACAAAGTTATTTCGGAATAGTGCTATTTATTTTGAAATAGTGTTGCAGTGTAGACGTACCCTAAGTGTTTTATTTGGCTCCACATTTATTTATACAATTCAAGTTAGCTATTCAGTGCCATGTGCTCAAGCAGATACACAAAGTATCTGTGGAATTTGGGGTTCTTCCCTGACCCATTTTACAGGAATCAAAACTCATTCTCTTGACAGAAAAATTATAGAGAAATCTGTGCCAAAGAACTTTTTGGAGATTTAGCCTGTTCCACTGTATGTAGTGTTCTAGAATATGGCAGAGTACAGCTCTTATGTCATTGGGGTATTTTATATTTTGAAAATTTTACACTAATGTCATCATGGCAAGCCCAGATGACACAAGACCAGAGAACTGGCTGTGGCGCAGTAATGCACATGTCACCCTCAATCCCTTTGTCTCCATGTTTTCCTCAGCCTTAGCCAAGAATCCAGCACTTATAGCCTATTCTGAAAAAATTCATTTTCTTGACCTATTGATAAGCTGCAGCTCCATTGGCTTATCTTTAGACAAGCATGTGAGAAGGGTGTACCTGCTTATTATCCCTTCAGTTCTGTTTCCAGAGACATACGTGACACTGCTTTGATCTGGATTACTGTCACCAGGAAGACTTCAAATTATTTGGAAGCTCTCCTTGGTTCCCCGAGTCTCCACCTTTGGCCTAGATTTTGCATGTGATATATTGGTTAAATCTGGTACAGAAATCCAGTGCAGGATCCTTCCATTAATGTAGATAGTGTTTTTCAGTTCTGAAAAACAAAACCACAAACATTACTTAGTTACAGAAACTTTGAGACTGCAGTCCTGGTACATGAAAAAAAATGTCATACGGATTCTTCTATATAATATGGATCTTCTATATAATAACTGATCCAGGAGTGTTTTTTCATGCATAATAGGATTAGATTTGCAGTTATAACTAAAAGGAAACTGAACTGATTAGCTGAGCTTGCTCATTTTAAAAGCAAGGGGGTCTCAGAGTAATTTGCTCATTGTGCTAAAATTGCTAATGATACAGCATAAGGTGAAAAAGCTGATTAAATGGATCCTGTTTTTAAGAGAAAATAACTCAACATATTTTCCTTAAAGAAATACTATAAGGCATGCTTTTCTCGGGTTTATATTTTCCAGCAATAACGAGAAATTTGAGTTATAGGAAACCATTTTATGTACATTGGGCAGATATTTATGATTCATAATAAATTGTCATTGCTACTTAGTCTTTGATTTACAGTATTTGTTTTCAGATGTGCTGTACTAAATTTTGCTAGGAGACACTGGCACATTGATTACTTTTAGTTTGCAGGTCAACTGAGACTGTGTTCTGCTTACAGAGAATTAAGACATTACAGTAAAGGTTTCTGAGATGGAGATCATTTTAAAATACAAGAGACTTATTTATCTATGTGCAAATCCACCAACAATGACACAAAAGCATGTTCCCATTTAGTAGCAAATGAAAAAAATATTGATTGTCTCTGAAGTATGTCATTTGGCATTTTGCATCAGAGCACTTAAAAACCTTTTACATGAACAGAAGTAGAAACATAGAGTGCATTAAATGCATTTTTCTTCTTTAATGGCATATTTTCTTCCAGAACATTAGTGTATACAGTAGGCTAAGATTATGCAAATTAAGAATAATTATGACATTTAACACACATTCTTGTCATTTTTTCTTGCATACATATTGTAAATCCCCTGCTATAAACAATTTTGAACCAGTTATTATCTTTTTGTTACAAGTGTTCATTTCCTCCACTCCTGTTATATTATGTAAGAATACATTAGTATGCTTTTGTATTGGTAATAACTAGTTATTCTTCACTGTGTAGCAACCTTACAGATGAATGATCACTGAGGTATTTTTCAGCTAGCTGAAGCGAAGGTTTATGATTATGTCTTAGAAGTTTATAAAGATAAGGTAAATAGCAAGCTAGATATTAAATAAATAAAAACACAAAAACTTACGCCCGCTTTCCCAGCCCTTCCACCCAGTTAAATTGAATGGGTTTTGTTTTCAATACGCATAATGCTTCTTAATGGGAAAGTAATAATGAAACATGGGAAACAGTATTAGTAGCTGGAAATAAGCCATTTAGTAATGAATCATTTATTTCAATTCAATTGTGGATTGTATACACTGGGAAGAATATAAGAAACTTGAAGGCTGCTGACCTTACCTCAATTACTATTCATGGAAATCATATTTAGAAAGAAAAATAAGTAGCAAACTTGATAACTTTATGGATAATTTTTAATCGGATACACAGAAAATAATTTTACTTTTGGATTTCTAATGCATAAACAAAGAAGAAACTGGAATGACCCAATTTTAAGCACAGATACTCTTGTTTGTACCACAAATATAGAATAATGAGAATTTGTAAGCTGAATAGTGCCTGAAGGAAGAAAAATAAATAAAGCATTAAGTCCCCCAAATTTGTTAGGGGACATCTCTGCTTAATGATCCTTGAAGTGGGTCATGGCTTGACCAAAAATGGGATAGCACTACTCTACAACCTATTCATTTATCTTTCTGGCTAAAAGAAATGCGAGGCAATTTTTTTTTCATGGTACTTCTGTACCCATGGCGAAATAACAAATGCACATTAACTTCCTCTACTGTTTATCCATAATAAATACGATGCAATCCCTCTTCCAGATATGGTAAACTGGATTTAAATTAAAAATATGTCATGCAATTACTATCAGTGACAGGAAAAGGTGCACATACAGAAAGCCTATTATTTTAAGGATTCTCCCCCAAGAAAAAAATATGTCCTCAAAGGTTCATATTTGAATCTCTGAGTATAATCTCAGCACATTATGCAATATTGTTTTCATTATTCCTGTTTCAGCCCACTATGTGTCTGAGAGAAAGCAGCAGAATGAAAATTATTTATTCCTAAAGTGAAAGGGTAGCAGCATTTTATGTCATATCTCAAAGTAAAGTGTGACATGTTCTCTGTTTGACTATGGCATGTAATTACTGGCTGTAACATGACTTGCATCTCATTGAAAATCATGCTACATGCCACTGGTTGTTGTAAAATTAAATGCTTTTTCAGCCAGTCTTGATTTCACTAAGCATGGTGACCAGAGGGTTGGGTTTTTGGTGAGTAGAGGGAAGTACTTTGTCAAACTAGCTCTGTTTGAACTGCCAATCCAAATAAAAATATTGCAGATATGCTCATCGGACTATAACATCACAATATATTGAAGCTGTTTCACACCAGGAAAATTTTATATCATAACATATGTAGTTTGTGGCACATCAATGCTATGTCACAATGCCAAACAAGAAGACTCTGCGTTTTGGTAGCCCATCCTTAGAATATAAGCTAGCAGGTTGCTTCCCACTCAATGAAACAATGATAATCACATGTAGGAGTGGCAGAGTAGGCTGTGTGGGTGGAGGAGGAGCACTATATGTGAAAGAAAGAATAAAGTCAAATATAGTAAAAATCTTAAATGAACCAAACTGTTCCATGGAATCTCTGTAGACCAGTGGTCACCAACCAGTAGATTGGGATCTACTGGTAGATCTTTGAGCCTCTGACAGGTGATCCTGACTGGTTTGGCCAAGAGGATATCAAGGGCTGGCAGGTCAGCTTCTCCTCCCCCTGCTGCTGTGCATCTCCTGCCCTTTGCCTTGGAGCTGTCCCCTCAGGAGCCTCCTGCTTGCTGGGCAGGACAGGGGAGGGAGATGTGGGGTGCTGATGTTTCCCAATCTGTATCCTATCTCCACAGAGCAGAGAAGGGACACAACAGGACTTGGGATGGAATTTTCTGGATGCTTTTGGGAGTGGTGCAGGGCCAGGACAAGGATGAACCTGCCTTAGCTCATTGCACCACCGCCCAGGAGCCACCTGAGATAAGCAGCGCCCAGCTGGAGCCCACATCCCGAACTCCTAACTCAGTCATGAACCCCTCCAGCACTCCAAGCCCCTGCTCTAGCCCTGAGCACCTGTGTATCCAAACACCCTCCCAGAGCCTTTACCTAGAACCCCTTCTGGCACACCAACTGCCTGCCCCAGACTCAGCTCAGAGCCCCTCTCACACTCTAAATCCCTTAATTCAAGACCCAAGCCTGTACCCCAACCATCTGCCCCAGCCTGGTGAAAGTGAGGGAGGATAGGGGAAGGAGGGAGGATGGAGTGAGCAGGGATGAGGCCTCAGAGAAGGGGTAAAAGGAGGCCTGGCAAGGGTATTTGGTTTTGAGGTAGATCTTGGATTGCACTTAAATTCAAAAAGTGATCTTGTGCTTAAAAAGGTTGGAGATGACTGCTAAAAATTCTATGCCACAATAATAAAAGTATAGGAGTAGGAATATACTACCGATTACCTGATCAGGGTTGTGACAGTGACTCTGAAATACTCGGGGAGATTAAAGTGACTACAGAAAGAGAAAATGTAATAATAATGGGGAATTTCAACTATCCCCATGTTGACTGGATATATGTCAGCTTAGGATGGGATGCAGAGATATAATTTCTAAAGACCATTAATGACTGCTTCTTGGAACATCTAGTCCTGGAACCAATGAGGGAAGAGGTAATTCTTGATTTATTCTGTATGCACAAGATATGGTCCAAGCAGTGACTATAGCTGAACCACTCAGTCACGTCAATAATGTAATTACATTTAACATCCTTGTGGCAGAAAAATACCAAAGAAAAACACCACAGTAGCATGTAATATAAAAAGGGTAATTACAGAAAAAAAATAAGGAGGTTAGTAAAAGGGAAATTAAAAGGAACAGTCACAAGAGTGTAATGCCTGCAAGCTGCATGGAACTTAAAAAAAACCCACCACAGTAGAAGCTCAAACTAAATATACAGCCCAAATAAAAAAGAGAGGACTAAAAATGCCACCATGTTTAAAGAGCAGAATAAAAGAGGCAGTTGGAAACAAAAAGACATTTTTAAAAAGGGGAAGTCAAAACCTACTGAGGAAATAGAAAAGAGCATATACTCTAGCAAGTCTAGTGTAAACATGTAAACAGGCAGAGAACAGAATCTTAAGAGCAACTAGATAAAAACACAGTGCTAACAGCAAAAATATTTTAAATACATCGAAAGCTGGAACCCTACCAAAAAAATCAGTGAGGCTAGTGAATGATCAATATGGATGATCCCATTCAGTTAGTCTTCTGTTGTTTTCTCTTCTTTCATGGATAACAGGCTTTATTAAGTTGGAGTCATAATATGAAGGTTTTTACACTGCTGTGTTACAGTGTTTTCAGATTGTATTCATGTTCTAAGTTCATTAGACTTTGCATATAAATACCAAACCTGACTCTCTTGGGATTTGCTTATCCCTAATTTGCAGCTGATCTGAGTAAAAATCATATTTTATTTAAAGTTTCACGTTGGCATGTCTGATATTTGATTTATTTTGTTTTAAGACATCTACGATGGGATATTATACTAGACTATTTATTAGCACTCTGACCCTTTGAAACTTAAGGTGTGTGTCAGATAATGTTTCTCATAGTTGAGACATTTAGTAAAAGGTTGCCTTATGAATGAATGTTTTAAGGAAGAAAAGGAATTAGGTATATAAAAAATGTCAGGGGAGAAGAAGAAATGGTCATATTAAAGTTGGCTGGATAATTGCGCATAACAATGAATCACAATACCACTACCTCAAACAATGAGAAAATGACCTGGAAAGTCCAAGTTAAAGTATTCTTTCCTAGTAACACATGGAGAACTTCATATTTTTTTCCTTAAGACATTTTTCAGTGCTAGAGCTCAAGACTAAACCTGTTAAAAATGCATTTATATTACAAAGCCTAATGCAGCAAATTTTACATAAATAGTATTTACTCATTCCACTGATTTTAATGGAATTGAGTGTGACACAAAGGGCCACCAGGGCCAATGGTAATAGGGTTCACTGTGTTTTATCAGAAACTCCTATCTTGACCTTCAGGGGGTAGCCAAGTTAGTTTGTACAGGATAAACTTAAAAAACAACAAATAGTCTCATGATACCATCTACATATTTTGTTAGTCTATAAAGTGCTACCAGACCATTTGTTGTTTTTTAAGTTTATCCTATCTTGACTTGACCCAAACCCTCTAGTGCACTAGTGTCATGGTATTTAACTAGGAGGGGTAGCATGTCAGGTCTGTACTGGAAGCTTAGAGCTTCTTGATACTCATCATCACTGCAAAATGTGTACATGGGTAACATTTTAGAACTTAAGTAATTGTATTAAAAACCATGCCGTATGATCTTGGAATAAAAGTGAGTTACCACAGAACTGCATGTGTCAGTGATGGCTCATTCAAGTGGAGGTGGTTGTCACTCATCCCTGTCTAGCCAATAATGTAATGTACTACTCAATTGTCCATAAGTGTGACAACACAAAAAAGTCAATGGAGAACCATCCAAATATGACCTATTAACATCAAAACAACTTGAAGGTTAAATGTTATAAGAGATAGGTGATTGCCCTGTCTGGGAATAAAGACAAAAATAGATTCATTTTATCACAGGGTAGAGAAAGACATCTATTCACCAAGAAGACATCTTGTTGAGCAGGGATTTTTCATGAAAGATGGGATTCTGGCTCCTGAAAAGCCATCCAGCTCTGCAAAAGACTGAACTTTGAGTGGGAGGGAACTACTGTATTAGACAGAAAAGGTAACTATTAGTAATCTTAGTCTCTAGTTCTCATTTATAAGATTGTTTTGTATTGTAACCATTTCTCTTTTTTCTCCCTAGTGGAATCTCTATTCTTTCTTATAACAAACCTTCTTTTGTTTCATGTTAAGTGCTCACTAGTTCTGTGTGTTATAGAGGATTTCTGATTTAAGATAAAACTGACATATGGCAATGCATTAATCCATTGGGAGCAGAGAATCTGGGATCCCTATGAGTAGCCAGTGTTCTCAAATCACAGGCAAATACTTCAAGGGGACTTGGAGCTGGGGTGCACCTATTGTTAACCTGCAAAACAAAGTTCTGGTCTAGAGCAGAGGTGAGTGCTTGATTAGCTGAAAGGTGTTAGGGAGCTGTGTCTAGCCACCAAGGGCAAGACTCCCTCTCACTAAATGTAAGCAGTGACTAGGTAACTCAAAGTCCCACTATCCATCACAGTGTGTAAGAGCTAATATAGGTGTTTACATAACATGGCATATGGTTCACTTGGGTCAGTGTAATTTATCTACTTAAATTTGCCTAAAGGAATACAATCAGACTAAAGAGCAGGTTATGCTTCCTTTATGTAGAATTCTAGATTAGGGTTGGAAGAGACCTCAGGAAATCATCTAATCCAACCTCCTGCTCGAAGCAGGACCAACCCTAACTAAATCATTCCAAATAGAGGGGAATAATCACGTCCCTCAACCTTGCAGTGCTCCTGCTAATGCAGCCCAATATGCAGTTAGCCTTCTTGTCAATAAGGGCATAATGAAAAGTTGTATCTGAAAATGTTTCTAACCTTGAAATAAGCATACATGTAAGAATAGGAACTGACAGGATCCAAATTCCACATCTAACAAGTTGCAGTGGAAATTATACTTGCATATACAGTTTCCTAGCATGAGCACAAATATTGGCAAAATATGGGACATCGTCATGTTTTATAAGAAAGGGCATGAAGAATAAGATTAAAGTTATTATCTGAGGCAAATATCTATGAACCCAGGTGCTTCGAATGAAGCTTAAAGAGATTTATGTTGTGTGACACCTAAGTAAAATAATCCACTTTAACAAGACATATTTTCATCTGACTCTAATAATGAAAATACATGGTGGTTCTGATGGTGATTTTTTTGAAAGGAGATTAAATAGAAGAATATAGAAATACATTTGACATGGAATAGTCATTGTGGGGAATTTTGAATGGGGAAGCTACAGCTATGGCAGAGTAAATCAGTGTTACTTAATGCAATTTTGTTGCAGCTTAGAATATTGTTTGTTCCCAGCTCAGTGCAAGGTCATTTATTATATACACAAAGTACAAACATTCCTAGATACTGAAATGTGTCAAAAATACCATGTTTTTTCATCTTGGAGATACATAACAGAACATTCTGTCTTGTTTTGGTCATTCTGCTGTAATTTAATCTACCTGGTTAAAAATTGAGGCAATTTTTTACTGAAAGCAAATTATCTGAAACATTCTGGTAAACTTGCAAAGAGTACTGGCAGCTTCCCTTTGTGTCTCAATTTCCTTACAAAGAGATAAATTTTGTTGATCACTCTGAACATTTTTAAAAGGCAGTTTCTTTTAATGTTTGAGGCAATGTCCATAAAATTTGTTGATGAAGAAATGCAAGGTGCCCGTCAGTGAGTGAGAGATACTGAACAAAGAATTTCATAATTAGAAGACCCTGAATTTCAACACACTGACTTGCTACAAGAAAAAATAACTGGAAGATGTATCTACCCTGCTGCTGGGAGCGAGTCTCACAGCCCCAGCAAACAATCTCACACTATTATAACATGAGTACTTGGGACATTGTGGCTTAGGGTGGATGTCAGACTCGAAAGCCCATCTAGTCCCATAGGCTTCAGAGCCTACACATTGCCATTTTTAGCATGCTGTCTTCTGTCTCGCTAGCACACATCTGTACATATGTTTATATGACTCAGTTGTAGCTTTAGAAGGTAGAGTACATTGCAATATTTTGTATATAGTGGCCTCTTCAAGAAAATATGTTTCTGTAAATGCCAAGAATATGTGTGTGCTTGTTTATATCAGTGGAGTCATAGCTGAATATTATTCTTAGGGATTATTCCTCCCTCTCCCCTCCCGTAATTTTAAGAGAAACTGGTGAGGAAGGTTTGGAGCCACAAACTATTAATCATTATCCCAAGTATGGGGCCACTCAGGTCTGGGTCACACTTATGCTTTGCCACCATAGCCATGTTGATTAGGAGTTTGAAAAAATTGTCTTGTACATTTGGTTTTCAGGGGGATTCCAGTTGTTATTTTTTATTCTTTCCTCCCCTATGGAGTGTGACTGACCTCTCCCAATCTAATTGCTTTTATCCTAATCACAAAACCAATAATCTCTGGGTGGAAAATGTGTCATCCCTGATAGTGTACCTAAACTGAGAACTGTATCTTGTGACTGGTCTCTTGTTCAGAAAAAAAAATCTTATTAGCTCTAAAAATTATACCTTTAATGTATTGTCCTTTCAGTGCTGGCAAGGTTTACAGACCCTTTCACATTCTATTACAAGGTTCTTTCTGTACATCAAACAGTTGAATACAGTGTTCTCAAAATTAGGTAAATATTAAATTAAAATAGGATTGTTATTAAATGTAATTGAGTCATTCAGTAATGTCATTTTAGAGATAAACTCTATAATCCTCTTATACAATGAGAGCTAAAACCTACTCTTTGAAAGAAAGTTGTAAGTGAAAAATGCTATGGTATCATTGCATATTATTAGTGTAGCAGCATTTTTCTTCACTTTATGGCTACTATTGATGTTTATATGGCAAATCTTCTTTCCTGCACAATGTTTTCATCTCAGTCTGTGCAGTATCTAGCCATTTTGGCTCCATCTTAGATTCTGCCACTCATTTATCATGTACAATGACCTTTGTTCTTCCTTCCAAATATTGGTGTAGAATCATTGTTTTATCTTCCTCTTCTCAACTTTATCTAAAGCACAGTTCTATCATTTCTAGAAGGCATGCTAGCGGCTACCAAAGTGCAACCACTTAAAAGCTTTTAGCACTCAAATGAGTTTAAAAAATAATTTCTGCTTTTGTAACCCAATTTGTTAGCTAATCAAAATGGCAATTAGTGCATAATTTTAAACAATCAACTTGCAAAATTTAAAAAAAAAATTGACAAATATTGACAATTGTCACAGGGTAGTATACCCATTGGCGGTGTTCCCTGTAAGCTGTGCACTTGTGCATCCCCTCAGGAGAAATTCAAATGCTGCCCACCTGATTAGGATTGCACCCACAGTTAAGTTTTTTATTTCTGCTGGTGGATCCCATGGATAATCAAAATCTGCACATGATGGAATAGATAAGAGGGAACATTGACCATTGGGTACATTATGGCCAACTTCAACTAACTGTTCTTCTCTTCAGAGTGGTATGACCTAATTGTCCAAGGGACTGTCCTTAGGCTCGAGGCAGCATGGCTAAGTGTCCAGTGTCAATAGGACCATTCTTCCATGCAGGGAAGTATGACCTAGTGGCCTACCTCTGTAATACGGCCCTATAGCTCCAGGCAATATGGCGCAATGGCCAAGGTTAGTAGGGTTTAATAGAATTGCCCTTCCATGCAGGCAAGTATGGCCTAGAAGACAGAGCCAGTAGGGGTGGCAACTGAGGTAGAGTGACCAGGGCTCTCCTTACTCCACTGGGTCATAACCCAGGGCCCTATCAGTGATAAGCATCTATGCCACTGGATCAGCAGGAATTCTTTTGAAACATACTGCCTCAGTTCCCAGTACTGCAAACAGATTAATGTCTGTCTTCCTGCTCTGTAGTCTGCAGGTCCTCTCTGTTCCCCAAGGTAATTGGCAGATGAAGTTCATAACAGCTCCTTCCCTTCTTGGACTTCCACAGATAGCTGGCTAGTGACCTGAGTCTCATCACGCCTGGTTTCTGTGGTTTGGGACTCTAACAGCTCTCAGGCAAGACCTATAATGCATGTCTATTCTCCTTCCCAGTCAGGGCAGACTGAGCTGAGCTGCTCCCTTTTATATTGCGGTTTCAGGTGGAATATGTCCAACAGGAAAAACGGGGAGTGGCTTTCTCAGTCAACAGCATGGGGTTAACCCCTTCCACCCCAGTGTGGGACAGGTGTACCTTGTCACAACAATGAAAAAATCATATTATTTGTATGCACATTTCAAATAATGATTGATTCTTCACAAAGATACTGTATTTCCACATCAAGTGACATAGCATTAGATAGATAGATATACTAATATCAGCTAAGATGTTGACTTCCTTATTGAAGCGAATAATGTGATATAAGGATCCCCCTTCAGCTCCTGTACTGCTATTACTATTGTACAGGGTGGGAAGAGTAGCCTGCATGGGTCCACCATTTCCCATCGTATATAAGTGGGCAGTGACTAGGATGGGAATGGAGGTCTGCACCCATGAAATATGCTGTCCTGCATAGCTGAGCTAGCACACAGTTAGAAACAATCTTTTCAAGGTGTAGGATTGGTGCAGAATTTTGCTTCTTCCCCAACACCCGAGAGCAAGTGGGGAAACTGGGGACCAGACCGTGTCACAATCTAGTTCAGTGTCTGCTCCTGGGGCAGTTAAACTATGAGCTGTCAATTAGTTGTAGCTGATGGCCAGGGGCAAGTGAACAGAGGTACTCACCCTGGGTTCCAGCTTCCAGGGGTACCATACAGCTATGCCTTTTTTTTCCCACTCAGCTGCTTCAGGATGAGGTGTATGAGCATGTGTGCGGGGAGGAAATATTTTCTATTGTGGCTGGCAAAATGCCTATCTTCATGCCTGCTTTTGTTAATATATCAAAGACACATTTCACCTCCTAGCAATAGATCCATCATGAGTTTTTCCACTTTCTCTTATTTTGTACTGTACTCTACTAAATGTAATTTCCTGGATGTCCAAAATTTAATGTTCAATTTTCTTATTTATATTCTTGCTGTAAACGGAATACTAGTTTTAAAAATTTCTGTTAAAGCAGATTTGACTTTGCTGGTGAAATCTTGTGCCCTTATTCAGGCAAAAATCCAATTTAAATGTAATGGGAAATTGGAAGTGCTCAAGATCAGTTAGAATTTGTAACCTAGTAGGATTTCACTATCTGGCTTTGTGTTTGGCTTTCAGGGCTAGATCCTGCAAGACGTTATGGAAAGTGTGTGAGTTCAGGATGTGGAAAGCCTCATTAAAAATACTAGAACCTTATTGAAGAGTTTGTCATTAAAGTGAAGTCAGTGCCTCATGAAAAACTATGAAAACTATAGATTTTGTTATTGCAATTGTTGAAGTAGTACAGGAAACTGATATCTAAAGAAAGAAAGAACTAAGTTCCATGCATGTGTCTCCAATAATACAAAACAGGCTGGAAGTACACAGAAAATGCATTCCATAAAGCAAATAAAATGTTTTTGAAAGCTTTCTCTAAGCTGGTAGTGTCTCTTTAGAGCTATGTTAATGAGTTTGCATGTGTCAGTCAAATTAAAATAATGCTTTGCTTTGATTATGTATGTGACCTGAATAATAAAATAAAAATGCGGGTAGAGTGCTTTGAACATGCAGATTGCTGCATAAGTTCTGCTGCAAGTATAACTATTATTAACAATGAAATGCAAAAAAAATTGCACTGGAATAGGCTTGAATTAAATTATCATTTGCTATTTCTCCAATAATACTGTGTATGCTGAAAAGTTAGAGTACTGCTCATATATAGATCTAAGATAAAACATGATTTTGAAATCAAGCGAATGTCAAACCTCCACTATTTTTTACTCCAACAATAACCAAAAAAAAATAACACCTAGAGATAGAGACCAATACTGGCAAATTTCATCCCAAAAAAGTTTCTGAAAGTGAAAAATGTTATTGTGATGATAAATCCCAGATATAGCTATTGTTTGCATGGATGTATAAGGTGTCAGACCTCCGCTATTTTTTACTCCAATAATAACAACAACAAAACCCACCTAGAGATAGAAATCAGTCCTGGCAAACCCCAGTTTTAGACCCCAAAGTGGGTTGGGACCCCATTTTAATGGGGTTACCAGGACAGGCATTAGACTAGGTCTAGTTCTGGGCCAAAGTTGAAGCCAGAGCCCCACCACCTACGGTCAAAACTGAAGCCTAGGTGCTAAAGCCCTGGGAGGCAGAGTTCAGGCTTCAATTTATAGACCCCCTTTCTGGGATTGAAGCCTTTGGACTTCGGCTTTGCCCCCTCCGTCCTGAGTGGTGGGGCTTAAGCTTTTGCTTTGGCCCTTCCAGACCGAGTGGCAGGGCTTATGTGGGCTCAGGCTTTGATTCTTTTTCCCCCGGGGTTGTGTAGTAATTTCAGTTGCTAAAAGGGGATCATGGTGCAATGAAGTTTGAGAACTTCTGGATAGAGAAATAGCTATTGGGATATACCTTGGGAAATGTGATTAAATTTACCTAAATAAAGATACATCAGAGGCTAAACACAATTATTTTTAAAGTGAAATTTTATTTTAATGCTAAAACTCATTTATATTCATTTATTTAAATGGCAAAACTTGTTACCAAATTCTGACAGAAAATAGCTAAAATGAAAGCTGAGGGAATACTATGTTATATCCATATGGACTTGTATTCTGGAAGATGTTTGCCTGGAATCACTGACCATCTGTTTCATGGAATTATGCCAAAAAAGGGTATTCTCACTGTAGATTTAGGTGTTTGAGGTGAACTAATAAATAACTAGGCAATTATTGCACCATCCTCTTCAAGTACATTGTAAATATGAGCTTTTAGCATTTCTGAAGACAAACATTGAATAATAAAATGTTTTCCATAAGTAAATCTTTTTAGAGATACCATGGCTTTAATTACTCTTATTTTTGTTGTTTGGACCTAATTCATCCCTGATGTAATTCAGTTGACTTAATAGACTTATAACAGGTATATATTTGGCCTGGGTCTCCCTGGAGTATTTCAGTTGGGCTGTGTCTAGACTGGCCAGTTTTTGCGTAAAAGCGGCCGCTTTTCCGCAAAACCTAGCCAGCTGTCTACACTGGCTGCTTGAATTTGCGCAAGAGCACTGACGTTCTAATGTAAGAAATCAGTGCTTCTTGCGCAAATACTTTGACGCTCCCATTCGGGCAAAAGTCCTTTTGCGCAAAACCTTTTGCGCAAAAGGGCCAGTGTAGACAGCTCAGTTTTGATTTGTGCAAAAAAGCCCCGATGGCTAAAATGGCGATCGGGGCTTTCTTGCGCAAAAGCGCATCTGGATTGGCCAGGGACGCTTTTGCGCAAAAAGTGCTTTTGCGCAAAAGCGTCCGTGCCAATCTAGACGCTCTCTTGCGCAAATACTTTTAACGGAAAACTTTTCCGTTAAAAGCATTTGCGCAAATTTATGCCAGTCCAGACGCAGCCTTGGAGTGTATTTTCTTTTTCATGGGCTAAACCCTGATCATTGTTTAAAGTCCAGATGAAGAAAGCCCATGCAGGGGAGTGCTATGGGCAGTGGCATTTTTCTTCTCAGAGCACCAGGACTGCACATAGTATTCAAGCTGTGGGAAGACCATGGCTTTGTATAGAGGCATTATGATATTTTCTGTCTTATTATCTATTCCTTTCCTAATTGTACATAATATTTTGTTATCTTTTCTGACTGCAGAAAAAAAAAGGCGGGGGGAGAGATAGTAGTAGAATTCTGGTACAGTAATTTGATTATTTGGGAATTTGGGGCAAAAGAACACATTAAAAACAATGAAATTATTTAATCTGTAAACATTGCTTACTGTAAAATGCATTTTTCTAGACTGTGTCCAAGACATTGGTTAAATCTGCCTGCATAGTTACTATGTAGTCAATGGAATGAAACATATTCAAATACTAATTTCCAGTGTAGTTCTAGTCTTTAAAATTAATTGTGTGCATGTTAGGGTGTAACATTTCTTGGTTATTATTAGACAGTTCAGTATCTGTAAGCTTTTTCCTTTTCTATTCAGACAGCAAATAGAACTAATTTTTTTCTCTGCCTACTTGTGCACCAGTTCAAGGTCAGCCATTATACCACTTGCAGAATTCCCTGAGCACCAGTCGACACCCTGAAAGGAGACAAACAGTCACAACTTATCTTTCTGCACTGCCTTTTGAGATGCAGCTAGCCTAGGAGAAATTCATTCTGTGCTCACAAAGGCAGTATAGGAACCTCTTCTGAGTGCCCACTGTTACATCATCAGTCATCCTGCCTGCCATTGTGCTCTGCAGATAGGATAGCTACAGGGACTTGAGCCTGAGTGTACTTTGACTTAATACACAGAATAAGCATCACTGTGTCTTGGAATGAGACAACAGAAACACATATATTTTGTGAATATATATTTACACAATAACGGAGCTAATCTAATTTGATGGATAAATATATTTTAACAATATCTAGAAACTTCAGTGTTAGGTTTGAAACTGGTTCCTTACTCTTCCTTATGTCACCAATATTTGTTTTGGCTTTATTTATTTTTATCTGAACATGAAACATAATAAAAGAAGACCTAACACAGGTTGTAGATCCCTTAACAAATAAATATAAAAGGAATTCAAAGGCACAAATGCCCACAAGCAAACGAACTTCACAAAGAAGGCCAGTCCACAAAACTGAAATTTCCTTAGCTTAGTACCTCAAGAAAAGACCCACATTCCCCCTGAAGCCTCACACCTCCCCAGATGCCTGCCCAAATAGATGAACTTTGCTGTATATTCTAAAGGTACACAATCAATTAGGGCTATTTCAAACCAATTAGAAAAGTGAATTCTAAAGTTGACATTCCTCATGAAGTGTAGCAGTCCTCTTTTCTGTATCCCCCAGGAGTGCCAGTCAGAGCACCTATCAGTTGTGTAATACAGTGTTGAGAAGAGGGACAGGCTGTCAGGTTTGCTAAGTGCTGTGGTCTGCTGCCAGTGTAGTGGAATGTCTCTATAAAATCTGGTATCGGCGCATTCCAAAACAGAAATGTACTCATCTGGATCGGGGTGTGGTCCAGGTACTATGATTCCTGAGTAATATGTAATATAGGCTTGCAATATGTAATATAGGCCTTTGGGAATGTACTCTGTGTGCAATACTACATTACAATCAGAGGACCTTAGATTAGTAAATGGACTTTCATTACAAATGAGGAGTGCAGCTTTTCTGTTAGTTCTCTAAGGTGTCTCTGGGAGAAAATTCAAGGTATATGTTTCCTGTGACTAAAGTTAGGGGCCAAATTCTACTTCCAGTAAAAACCATGAAACCTACTGAAAACAGCTAGGCAGATTTAGCTGACAAGAGAGTTTGTCCATAAGTGTTTAATTTGGCGATGATACTAGTGATTATGTATTAAAGGGCCACACCGCCTTTTTATATTCTTTGATAAAGACATTCATCCATAGTGTGTGATTTACACAAGTACCTTTTATATGTCCAGCACTTGGATATTAAAGTACTGGACTGAGAGTCAGGCCACCTAGATTCTATACCTGGGGTGGCTATAGACAATTTGTGATTTAGAGCAAACCACATATTCTGTGCATCATTTTTTCCTGATATATAGAATAGAGACAAGAATACCCCCTGTCTCTTAGGTATATTATGAGGCTAAATTCTATGATGCTCTGAGCTCTTATGGGATATGTTTACATCATCTTGTTATGATCTGCTGAGCATTTGAGCCAGAATACACTTGGTTGCTCTTTCCTTTCTTCATGCTGTTTTTTCTATATTCCTTCCAACACTGCCCGTTCTATCACTTCATTCTTTACGTGGGATTACTATAAATTCCTTTTGCCCGATGGTAAAATACCAGAGTGATACAAGTCATTTACATCATTTTATCTGATAAACTTACAACTAGCTATTAACAAGCCACTGGTTAAGGCAGTCTGCCATTTTCCTGGTTATTTTAATACATTTTCCTGGTTATTTTAATACAAATAACCATTTTCCTGGTTATTTTAATACAAAACATGTGTGAAGGAAAAGTTATACCCAGGCTTCACTATACTAACTTCAGGAAGTTGCCCTCACATACATTATTGTGTTTCTGGGGTCAATTTTGTCTCTCTAGCGAGCATCCAAAGCATGGTACAAATAGAGAAGGCTCAGCAGGTACAGTTCTACTGTATAGAATGGGCACATCACCAGTTTGCAGGAGAGAAGAGATGCCCAGGTTTTTTCTCCCCTACAAACGTACACACAGGGGGAGTATAGGAAACAAGAATACTTCTGCTGCCTTTTGGCCTACAGAGGAGGATGTTTAAATTCTTCGACAGATCCCATGAATATCCTTAGTACACAACCTGTTTAGTTAGGGCTTAATCCCTGAACTTAATCATATCATTTTTCAAAAGAAAAATATGTGTTATGAAGTCTAATATTTTATTCTTCCCTTCTGCAGTAAAATGCTTCCCAATATTTATTTCTCTTTCTGAACACCATCTCTTTAGTTCATCATTATCTAAAACCACATATTTTATTCACTTTCTAGTTCAATTTTGTTGGAAAATTGCTTGGACCAAGAGGAAACTCCCTGAAGAGGTTACAGGAGGAGACAGGTGCCAAAATGTCTATCCTGGGCAAAGGTTCCATGAGGGATAAAGCTAAGGTACTGTATTTGAATTCTGATCTTAAATATCATCAAGTGTACATAAAGTTAGAGAAAATAGACTCTTTAAATTTAATTTACATTAAAATTTACTAATTAAATTGTAGTAAAAGTATTCTTATGTCTATCTTCTGGTAAAAATATGTGACATTTACTGCTATAACTTGAACATGCATGAATATGCTTGGTGTAGTTTTACTCTTGTTCTCTAGGCTGTTTAATATTTTTCTGGGGAAGTTGCATTTTCCCCATTTGAATATTTATTAGAGAAGACATACAAAGAATTTCAACATCCTGGACAAAAATTTTTGAATAACACTGAAAGGAACACCCCATATGACACGTTAACATACTTGCCGTTTGGAATGTCCACTTTGTCATGCCACCTGTCTATAAGATGACTGTTTATAAAACTAAAGAATTTTATTTAACTGTGAATGAAAGAATATGACTGTACACTATTGTGTACGTTTCATCATAGAGCCTGAACTATCAGATCTAGCTTCAACATGAGAATAGTAACTGTTCATTCCATTGATCTATATTTTACCTTAACTCACATTTTTTAGTGGCTCTCTCTGTAATAGTGCTCTTTATTTCAATAGTTAAAATGACAGACTGATAAGAACCAGAATAAAATAAAAACTAACCAGCATTTTACTATTTTTATGAGTGACATTATTGGGTTTTGGTGACTCACTTTTTCCACATCACCAATCACACTGGTATTATGAGACCTTTTGCAAAATTAAGCAAATAAACAGAGATGAACCATTCAAGTTGTGAATAATATTGTCTAGAATTTAAAGCCAAATTTCTCACATGAATATATTTCAATGTGCCATAGATTTCTTTAAGATATTGATCACAGAAGCTCTTTAATTATTGAACAATTTCATTTTTATGGGTTTGAGGTTTTATGGTTTGATTACATCAAAGAGTTTATTTTCAGTTACTGAAAAGTAGAATATGTTATAATCCTTGAGCCTACTTCTGGTACAGTCAAAAAATTGCTCTCCAGATCATTAAATGCATATGCTGCTGAAGTGGCAATAATATACATTTGTATTGTGTCTGCCAGCTCCTTTACTAGCTACCCATTCAGATTATTATTGCAGGAACGATCTGAACAGGGGCGTGTGAGAGGCCCATTATCCAATCAGGACGTGTTTGCACTTAAAAAGTCAGACTAAATCTTCTGATTCTTAGACCAGCCTCCTCACCTATCAAGTCTCATGAATCAGATCTGACAATCCAATATATACTGGATATTAATGTTTTCTGCATTACACAAAAGCAAGGGCTGGATTCTATGAGTTGCTGAGCACTGTTGTGAATCAGAATTCAAGGTATTCTTGCTCCTTAGAAAACAAAATAGAATCTGTAGATGATATGCAATTGGGAATGGACATTGTGGAAGCTCAGTTCTATGAGACTGATGTAACAAATGAGGTTTCTAGTTATGGCAGTTCTGAAAAAAATCTCATAAGACAGGCCATTTTAAGTAACTGTCAGTTTAACCTTATCATAGTGACTAACAAGAAAACAAAATCCCTAAGTAATTAGAAGACAAGATTTTTAAAAAAATGTGAAACACATACATTGTTGTCATCAGGATCCAGTGAGAGGAATTGGAAACAAATAACGGTGAATGTATAGCCAAAACAGTTCTCTCAGACAGGATGTGTCAGGGGCAGATCCTGGAAAAAGTTGGGGAGATGTGACAGGGTGGACCAGGCTCTGAAGCCACCTGCTGGAGGCTTTCCTCAAAGGAGGATAGAGTATCTGTAGGAGGCACAGGCCAATCAGGGACCAAGACTGCCCTATAAAAGGAGTTGCTGGACCAGAGTCATCTCAGTGTCCCTAGAGCCTGCAAGGTGTGCAGACCATGATGCTGGCTGGCTGAGACAGTGGCAGTACTATGGACAAATCATTCTGGAGGAATATAGTTTCCTTGAACAAGGCTTAATGAACTCCCCAAGGATCCCTCATGCAGTGAGCATCTCCAAGTGGCTCCTATGCTACTACTCTCTCTTTTTCAATATTTAGCAATAAATGGCACAGCCTGGGTGCCATAACTGCTGCCTGATCCCTGGCTCTTAGAACATGTTCTGAAGTTCCTAGGGCACATATTTTAGAGAGGACATTCCTGCTGATTTGCCCTTTCCAAATCGATGAGTGTCTGTGACAAACTACTATTGAAATGATGGAGTTGTCAGGAAATGTATGGATTTTGCATGAAAGAAGAATGAAAAATTGGAGGATTTGGCAGTGGGGAGTAATGAATAAGAAGCAGAAAAAAAACATACAAAGAAGGATGGGAATAACATTTGGAATTGGATTATAAGATTATGAGGCTACAAACAAAGGGCCACAGTGCTCCTGGCCCTGAGTAAGAAGCCTCCCTTTTTGCACAATTACAGCCCATGAATTCAGAGAGAACAAGGAAGTAACAAGTATAGTGCCCAGATGGTGCTATTCAAAGTAAATGGGACTGTGATGGGCCATCCTCCTCATCATTGCAAATCCCAGAGGGTTGTATCTTCTGCAGCTTGAGCACCACCCAGATCAATCTCTAGTTATGTCCTTCAGATGCTTTTGTCGGATGTCCTGTCTGTGTCTGTCACTGGCGATCTTACCATGCCACAGAAGTTTTTTGCACCCATATGATCACCAGCCTTGTAGCAAGTACTGGAAAATGTGGGTAGGGAGAAATCCTGCTCCTTTCTATGAACTGCATAATAGAGTATAGTTGCACACCCCAGTGCATCAGAAAGCACTGTGCCTCAAGTGGGCATACTGCCAGTAATGATGTCCCCTGCCCCAGACAATATATGCATGATTCCACGTTCAGGACAAGTCCATTTAAAGGGGGCAATAAGAAAAACTCAAGATATAGAATGTAAGCAGCTTCAAAAGTACACTCTGTATTGTAGAAATTATGTACTGCCACGGGAAGGTGTGCTGGGAACTGTGGAATATGTACCCAGAAGAGAGTGCTACAGCAACTGGAGAGCAGAACATTAATGTAAATGTGGGCAATAGTGATTTCTCCTGATCAGAATGGCAAGAATGATACACTTTTTGTGCTTAAACTGATTCCACTGGCTTAATTAGCAGCAGTTCAATGTTCTGTGATAGACACAGCCTAAGGGGACAGAGCAGCATAGTTTTGGAGTAAAATAGTTGCAGTGAACACAAGAAGTTGAAATTACCACTGGAAGTAAGGAGGTAAGGTTGTCTTTTAGACCCACTTTTCCCTTATGCTAGTTACCTTCTGGTTTGAATGTTGACAGTACTCAAAATCACTACATTTCAAAATGTTAAATATATCTAAATAACAGTCTGTTTTAAACAGACTGCACAAGGTGTTATCTAACATGATGGGTGCACCAGTGACCAGTGTGAATTGAGTCCATCTAAAGAGAACACCCAGTTTCTAATGAGTTCTTGTAACAGGTTGAAATAACGGGCTCTCTATCCTGAGAACTCTCATTATCTTGCTGACTCATAGGATGGCATTATAGGTTGACACTCCTATGCTGATATAGAATGATTCACATGCAGATTCATTCATCAGAACTGATAGTGATGAGATTAAACATAATCATACTAAATTGCCATATTTTTGTTCTTTTCCCTTCTTCTAATTCATGGAAGACAGTTGTGGAAAAATTTTAGTAGGCAAGAGCTATTTGATTATGAATAGAATCAATTGAAGGACATCAATCCACATAAAGTTTGCATGTGATTTTCAATAATATCCAAGTTAACAATTGCTTGAAACTTTATTTTTAGCACAGAGGAGCTAAATCTGCAAAGAATGCAAGCAATGAGGTGCTATTAAGTATACCCTTATATATTTAAATAAAGTTATTTTCATGTGTTCTGTAACTAAGGACCCTCTTTTCTATACACTGCAACCCCTTGTGCTGAGTCTGATCCCTTCTAACAAATTGCAGATCTGTCACCTGTGGGTTGGAATAAGTAATCTATTTGAATAGAGGAATGGTTCCCTCTAGAGGGTTAAGTGAGACCTTTAGCCAGTGCTAAAGGGTTAGTCTAGTCAAGGAATCCTGGGTTAGTTTAGTGAGGAAATCCTTTCCCCATCATAAGGTGTTGCAGAAGAGAAGGGGAAAAGAAAAAATAGAGCAATCTTTGGGCTAGACTGAACCTTCCATGGTTCCTTGGTTCCATTTTTGTTTACAGAGTAACAGGCTTTTATAATAATAATTGTGTATAAGCAAAAAGTATTCTTCATATTGTTTAACTGTTTTAGAACATGATATGTGAGAGAACAGAATGGATATGAATGATACCAGATGTAAATGGATGGTATAGGAACCTATAGGATCTACATTACTCCAATGCTCACCAAAGTTGTCTACATTATTCTCAGAGGATAAGTAGCAATAAATGCCTAAACATGTGATTATCTGACCAGTATTCAAGAGAGAATCATGTGGTAAAAATGACTTAATGATCATCCTATTTTCCATTGCTTCCTCCTTGGGTAAATGATTGAAAAGGTAGTTGAGAGCTAACTCCACAAATATCAAATATTTTGCCAGCCAGGTTTCCTAAGGGTATATGTACACAGCAACATTATTTCAAAATAACTAGCGTTATTTTGAAATAATTTAGTCCACGTCTACACAGCAGAAGTTATTTTGAAATAATGTTGAAATACTGTTAAGCTGGAGAACTTCTTACTCCAACTTCTGCAGCCCTCATTGTAGGAGGAGTAAGGGACGTCGGAGGAAGAATGCTCTATTTTGAAATAAGTGCTGTGTAAACGCTCCCAATTTCGAAATAAGCTATTTCAAAATAAACTACGCAATTGGTATAGCTCAATTTGTGTAGCTTATTTTGAGTTAAACTCTGCAGTATAGAAGCACCCTATCTGATATGGTATGAAGACAGCACCAGTTCTGTAGCTGGACAGTTTCTTTAGGGCCATAGACAACAATAAAATATCCATGCTAACATTATTAGAATTGTCCTTGAATGCTTTATTATATAACCCTTAATTTTGTGTGTGATAATAGGTACAATTGAAGTTGTAAGCTCCCTGGAGTAAGGACCACATTTATTTGCATCCTGTAGCCTTGAGCATATCATTGGCACTTAACAAATAAATAATGATAATGTTAAGAGGAGTACAAATAAATTCATGATAATAAGCACAATCCAGCACGCAACATATATGATATTTGACCACATAAAATATCTTTTATTTTTTATAAATATTGCATGGAATGAGGTTTCATAGAAATATGTGAGATTATCTATAGGGAGCATGAAATATGATTATACTTGGATAACACTATTTATAGTGACATACACAATGGGTAAAAGAGGACAGATGAGACTGCAGTCCCAGGTTAATAATAAAAGTGATGAATGAGGAATACAGAAAATAGTAAAAATGCAGGGGCCGGAGAGAAAAAGCGAGTATAAATGTGGTCAGAGAGTTTAAAGTGAGAAGGGACCACCAGATTATCTTGTCTGACATCCTGTATATGACAGGCCAGCAAACAACCCAGCACTCACCTAAGGCTGTTGGCAAATTTTCATGAGTAACAGAGCAGAAGGACAACTTTATTTTACAGCCATCACCTCTTGTATTATATGTTCAAATACGTGTCAAGGGTATTCAGAGCTCTGGGTGGGCAATGTTTGCAGAAGAATTTTAAATCTAAATAAATAAATAGCCAAAATACAGAGGTGAGAAAAGTTAAATTACCAAGCAGCCCCCAGCACCTTAGAAATAGTCACAGATACTTTAAAATCTTTCACCTAAACCATGATTTTTCCTTCAGAAGGACAGATTTTGGAAGTAAATCTGTGGTTACTTAGATATAACAGAATTTGTCACATGGGCCAGTGTACAGTCATTCATAGGTAATAGTTTAAATGGGAATGACAGTACATGAGTTAAATCCTCTGGACATTATTGGGTTAACTGCCCTTTCAATACAAATTACTTTTTATTTCGACAAACTCTGTTGGCTCTAATTTATATTTTGTAAACTTTTTTAAATTAATTTCATCCAGTATTTAAATTTTTTTGAAGTTGTTTAGAAAATGTTCCAGAACAGTTTTATTTCGTATTGGTAACCTTCTTTATTGCTAAGTCGAGCTGTCATTCACAACTTAACAGTACCTTGCTTATAATCCTTTTCTCTTTCTTTCTTTCTTTCTTTCTTTCTTTCTTTCTTTCTCAGGCTATGTCTATACTACAAAGAAAAGTTGGAAAAAGATACACAAATTGCAAAGTGCAATTGGCATGTCTTTTTCCGCTTTTCTTCCAAAAGAGGCTTTTCCTACATTTGGCCTGTCTACATAGGGCCAAATGTCAGGAAAAAAACCCCCTTTCAGAACATCCCTTCTTCCTTGTAAAATGAGGTTTACAGAGATGCTGGCAAAGCACATCCACTTTTCCAACATTTTTTTCGAAAAAGTGTACATGTTCCATGGACGCTGGAGAGCGTTTCCAGGAAACCTCCGGTATTCCTGGGAAAGATCTGTAGTCTAGATGCACACACACACATGAATCTCTGTTACTTTAAACTGCAAAATAAACATGCAGTGCAGCATAAAATTTCACCATAGAAGCCACTTGTCCATCAGTTAATAAATTAACTTTTAATTGCTTTACTATTCAACTTTCAGGTACTCTTTAAATCATTTATTACAAATGGAGGCTTTTAATTAGAGAAGAGGCAAGTTGAGAAAAATATTTCATTTCACCTAATGGAAACAATACTTCCCACTCCACCACCAAGGATAGATATGACCTTATATATAGAAGAACTATAGCAGAGCAATAGAGTGGATGTGCTAGGCACCAGGGTGTCAGATTGAGCATAGAATCACAGCAATGTAGGGCTAACAGGGACCATGAGACATCACATAGCTGAGTGTCCCATGTTCAGGCAAGACCAATAAATCTAGATCATCCCTGACAGGTGTTTGTCCAAACTATACCTAAAAACCTCCAAATACGGGGATTCCACAACCTTGCTTGGATGCCTATGCCAAAGCTTATCTACCAGTATAGTTAGAAATCTTTCCTAATATCTAACCTAAATCTCCTTTGCTTGAGATTAAGTCCACTACTTCTTGTTCAACCTTCAGTGGACATAAAGAACAAGTGAACCCGGTCCTCTTTATCAACAGCCCTTATTGTATTTGAAGAATATTGTCAAGTCTAAGCATGCTCATTCTTTTTAACTTTCCAAGTCAAGCAGAAAAGATTTTTTTTTACTCCTGTTCTCTGTATTACAGCAGTTCTGATTGAGTGATTTGTCCACACCAGACGATCCACCTTTTTTCCTTGCCTCTTCAGCACATCATTTTCTCATATGTCATGTTGACCTGTTCTGCTTTCAGTATAATGCTGATCACTATACTGTTTATGCAGCTCAGAAAACTCTAGAAGTACAAATATATGATTATCTCAGATGACCCTCTGAACCTTTGAGACCTGTTTTCTACAGGAAGTTCTGGTCCTAATCCAATAAAACTCTTATAAATGTGAGTAAAGTTAAATACATACTTAAGTGTTTTGCTGGATTAACATTGAATCCAAAGAGATAAATTGACTAAAATGCGTGCACGCGCACACACACGCACACACATACAAAAGCTGTGTCAGAGTTGGGAGCAGGATTCAGGACTGTTGTGTATCTGCACAGTGCCTTAACCACAAGATCATTCTTTCTTTTACTTTGGGACAATAGTTATATATTTATACTACACCATCAGCAAAATGCTGTAATGCCTGAGTAAGTAAATTTTCTCCGAGTATTCTGAAACCTATCAGTTTTCAAGAAAGACCACATAAGAGAATTCCCCTCTCCAACAGGAGAGAAGAAAACCTATAAATGCAGTCCAAAGAAGATGATGGTCTGAATATAACACTATGTTCCATTCTCAGGTTTTATTGAAAGTTTAGATTCAGACTAGGCATGCTGGTATGAGTTGAGACAGAATATGTATGGTTATAATGATCTTGATTCTCCACGGCTTTGCACTTTCTATATTCATTTATACTGGTGCAAAGCAAATGTGAAATAAGTGTGTAATTAGCAAATCAGAATGGTAGCATTTTGTACCCACTTAGAACAGGTGTGACAACACAAAGTGCGAGGTAGTGGTATATCAGATGCAGTGGGCCTGGTTCTCTTCTCACACCATGTTTTCGCCAATTAACTCCATTCACTTCATTGGAGTTACTTAAAATTTGTACATATATATAGGTGATAGGTTCAGTCATTGTCACGAGAAGATTTCTACTCTTATATTTGTAAATACAAGTTTGGATTAAAAGTATTTCTTAAAACACAGACTTCCCCTATTTTATTTTTAAACTTCTTGGAGATATGATCTGGAATTTATTGAGATATGCCTGACATGCATTTTTTGGCCTCCAATAAGACATTTCTGCTCCACTGAAATACTTTTTCTGTCATCTTCAATTATAAAGTTACTACAAGAAAGGAAGAGAGTGTGAGCTACTCAATTTAGAGAACTGGCTCATATCCAGAGGCTTCAATAGGCAATTCTGGAGCACGAAATATTGTTCACCTTTTCAAATTTACTGTGTTGATTTTCCCTACAGATTTAATTGTTATGGCATATTTTAAGGTACTATGATATAGCTATTATTACTTCAACAGACATACTCCCTTTGTATTTGCAACCATTGTATCCCAAGAGCAGGTTTAGCTTCAAGAGCAGCTTCAAGAGCAGCTTCGCTCTGCCTTCTACCTATGAGTTGATGGAACTAATGCCCCAACCCAATTTTGTCATTCTTCCCTGCTTAAATATGGCCACAATTTCTGGGACACTTCAGGCAGGCCCTCAAGACTACAAAAAACCCACTGGCCCCATCCACCAAAATTTAGAATGAATCACACTGATCAGGAAATGAAACTCTGATGATCCATTCTCCTTTCAATGGGATGACTGGGGACTATGAGCATCCCCTCTCAAACATTGTCTGTGAAGGAAACAAAACACATTCCATGGGCAAAATGAGACCTCTGCTTCAGCCTCACTCTCATTTAGATTGTCAGAATCCAAATGATTGTTCTCTGTCAGTCTTTCTGGCTCCTACTCTTACTTTGTATTAAAATGCCTGCTGAACAATCATTACAGAATATTTAAAAGTATCTTTTAAAGGTTGCACTTAATAAGTTTAAATTGATGATCTTACAGCCATTTCAACCTCTTCAACCACATTTTCAGAATTGTCTGTGAATGTGCAACTACGCTTATGGAATCTTTGGTGTTTTTTAATGCTTTCCATGCAATCACTTGTGTAACAAATTTCACAATGTACATGGCTAAACACCATATTAAACAAATGGAATTTTCACATTCACTCAGATTTCCAGCTACACCCAATATCCAGTAATACTTCTGAAAGAGGAACTAAGGTGAGACCACAAAAGAACAATTTGTTGCTTCTTATTGGGTCTTGTTTTTAGAACTGCACTTGAAGCAGCCAAATGGCTATTGTAAATTATGTAGAATCGCCATTGCCACTAGCAATCAGCATGCCAACTGGAAATTGCTAGAGCAAAGCAGAACACTGGTCATGATTAGTTCTCCACACCCTCCCAGCATTATCTCAATTTTTTCCTTCTGCTTCCAGGTGCATAGCAGATAGAGAAGAAGGTGTCTATGCTGGCAAGAATACTGTGGGAGACCATAGCAATACTTTTGATAAAGTCGTGTCCACCACTTTCTCCATGTCCACAGAGCCAGTATTATCTCTTCATAGAAAGCAATTAGATTGGTCAGGTATGGCTGCCCTTGGTGAATCCATGTTGACTGTTCTGATTACCTTTCTCTCTTTCAAGTGTTTCAAAATGGATTCCTTGAGGACCTGCTCCATGATTTTTTCAGGGACTGAGGTGAAGTTGACTGGTCTGTAATTCCCTGGATGCTCCCCTTTCCCTTTTTTAAAGATGAGTGAATGTTTGCCTTTTTCCAATCATCTGGGACCTCCCCCAATTACCATGATTTTTCAAAGATAATTGCCAATGGCTCTGCAATCACATTAGCCAACTCTTTCAGCACCCTCAGATTCATTAGATCCAGCCCCATGGACTTGTTCATGTCCAGCTCTTCTAAATAGTTCTTAACTTGTTCTTTCACTAGTGAGAGATGCTTACTTCCTTCTCATATTGTGCTGCCTTGTGCAGCAGTGTGGGAACTGACCTTGCTGCAAAGACTGAGGCAAAAAAACATTGAGTACTTCAGCATTTTTCCACATCATCTTTCACTGGATTGCCTTCCCTATTCATTAAGGGTCCCATTCTTACCCTAATCTTCTTCTTTTTGCTAACATCACTGTAGAAACACTCCTTGTTATCCTCCACATTCCTTGATAACTACAACTCAAATTGCAATTGGCTTTCCAGATTTTACCCCTTCAAGCTTGAGCAATATATTTATACTCCTCCCTAGTCATTTGTCCAAATTTCCATGTCTTGTAAGCTTCCTTTTATATTTAAGCTCTCTGGAGATTTCTCTGTTAAGTCAAGCATTTGCTATTTCATCTGCACATTGGGATGGTTTGTTTCTGTGCCCTCAAGAAGGCTTAAAATACAACCAGTTTTCATGGATGCTTTCCTCCCTCATATTAGCCTCCCAGGGGATCCTGCCCATTAGTTCTTAGAAGCAAAAGAGCAAAATTCTGGTTCCATTCACGTAATACCAGCTCAATGAAATACATTGGTTTAAAACAAGCAAAAGTAAGTATTTCACAAAATGTATAGCTAACCTGTGGAACTTGATGCCAGGGAATATTATGAAGGCCAAAACTATGGCTGGATGAAAAAAAAGCATTAGATAAGTTCATGGAGGATAGGTCTATCAATGGATATTATCCAAGATGGTCAAAGATGCAACTCCATACTCTGGTGTGTCTAAATTCTGACTACCAACTGCAAGGATTGAACAACAGGGGATGGATCTTTTGATAATTGCCCTGTTCTGTTCACTGGCTTTGAAGCATCCACAGTGATTAAGAATGGAGACAGCAAAGAGTATTGCGGGGATGGCAAGAGGGAACAGAGATTAGGAGCTCTATTGAATTTCAGCTGACAGCTAACTATTCAAAAGGAGATGTTAGAGTGGCAGGCTCAGACAATTCAGCTCAGACACAGGAAGACCAGTATGAGTTAAATGCAGAGGCTCAATCACTGATGGACTGGAAGTCACAGAAATACTGAGGGATGGAGGGTAGAGGAGTAGGCTGATGGGTAGTGCTGAAAGAGAGAAGGTGGCTGTCAAAGGGGGGAACTCAACAGCAGAAATCAGAGAGAGAAAGAGAGAGAGCAGGGCTAGAGACTTGATGTGCCATAGGAATTAAGTTATCTGCACCACTTTAAATATTTTCTGCTAAATTGATTCATGAAGTAGTATAATATTTCCTTGTATCAATGGTGGCATTTTCAAAACTGAATAACAAAGAGGGCAACTGAACCTTCTCTGAAGAATTGCTAATGCTAGGGTCGGTACTTTAGAAAATTGCATTGTTCTAAGGGGACACTCTTCAAAGAATTACAGCAGGCATTGAACAGATGCTGAAAGAGCCCTATTTTATTACAGGTGCAACACAGGGGTGATATTAAAAATCTTCATCTCCTCCCTCACATCTGATGTTTGAACAGACTTTAATATTTCACAGTTCTGTCAGTATAGTTGTGAGACTCAGATTGCTATTTCCAAAAAAAGGCTTGCTACCTTTTTTTCATACCGATAAATTAATCTACTTCCATGTGGCCAAGTCCTGAGGTGGTTCTTTAGTTTTTTTCTCTGTGCTGAATAAGAACTGATGAAAGACCTGAAAATTGTCCTTGTATGGTTTTTGTGGAACTCTACAGTGTTTCCAATATGAGAAATAGAATGCACAGATTCTAATGCCAGAAGGGACCACTGTGATTTGACCTCCTGTAGAACAAAGGTCATAGACCTTCCCCAAAATGATTCCTAAAGTATAGTTTTTAGAAAAAAAATCAATCTTTATTTAAAATTTGTGAGTGATGGAGAATCCACTATGACTCTTGGTAAATTGTTCCCATGGTTAATTACTCTCACTGTTAAAAAAATTATGTCTTATTTCCAATCTGAATTTATATAGCTTTAATATCAAGCCATTGTGTTCCACATTTTTCTGTTAGAATGAAGGTCCCATTATTAAATATTTGTTCCTCATGTTTCTACATCTAGACCATAATCAGGTCACCATTTAACCTTCAGCTAAATAGATTGAACTTCTTGGGCCTATCATGGTAAGGCATGTGTACGTTAGTATTTTCTCTCATTCTTTTCTTTTTTTCTCCACCTTCAGTACTCATTTGTTTCTCTGCTATTAAAACCCTTTTGTCTCCTGTATCATTCCATTTCTTCTTTATATAGTGGTACTGAGTGCAGATGATAAAGCTCAGCCAGTCACATTCAGATTGTAAGATTCAGTAACATTACGTATCCCTGGCCTAGTGAACAAGAGTTAGGAGATTTTTCAACAGAATTCTTTAAAAAAAGGGAATTAAAGGAAAACCTACTGAGGGAAACCAACAGTTGGCGTAAGTGTAGTACAATTCTTTACAAACATGAATTCACTAATGCAATGTCCTCATAGGTTCAAAGAATGGGGTGCACTTATGAAGACAGAATTTCTAAAGGAGCATCAAAGAAAGCTTTTTGAGTGGCAGAAGGAGATTTTCAAAGCAGTGTCAGGATGCCCTTTAGAGAGAGAAAGTGATAATTGCTTTCTAGAGAGTAAAACTCTCTTTATTTTTTATTTTGCCTATCTGTAATCATTCTATCTCAGTAAGACGTTGGCTTGAAAATAGCTTCATAAATTACATGGCTATGTTTACAGTCATGAATTTTCACTGATTTTCTGTTGTATGTTGTAAACCCTGTTTTACTGCCCCAGATATATAAATAAAGCTACACATATCTGTTATGAAGTGACATATATGTTCTAAATTGACGATGAGGTCCCATATCAATTAGATCCAACTTTCTTCTAATTTGCCCCAAAATGGGACAAATTAAAATGCCAGATTCAGACTCTCCTGAATTTCGAGCTTTGAAATCCAAATATGTTCTAAACAGATTCAAATTGCAGACCCCTTGAAATGGATGGGTGAGAGTCTCGGCTGGTGTAAACTGTCATGTACAGTTGGCTTTCATATCTACCATGGTCAATCTGTCACCTCCTACCAACATTAAATTTGTGGCTCTATTCAATCCACTGGTGAGTTTTCCCAATGACTTGAATAAGAGCAGGATCAAGGGCTCAATCGATGTGAGTTTTTGGAGCAGGCCATAAGTTCTGCTATTTTTTAAAATCTGAAACATTATCAGGGAAAGGGGGAGAAAACTGAGAGACAGAAAAAGCATAAGTATATGAACTTGATGACTTAGAGCAATTTTGGGGACTGTAGATCTTCCTTGCTGATGGCTTTTCCCATCTGTAGTTCTGCAGACTAGTGATTTATTTTCCAGAATATTTTATTTATCTGCATGGGGCACTATAAAGACTAGTTTTGATCTTGCTGGGTTTTGTTTTATGATTATTGTTCTTGCTGTTTTACATATAGATAAACACAGAAAGGACTGTTTTGAATTATTTGCAACAATTATGTTAAATCCCAGTTTTCCATGCATAATGTTATCTGTACTCCCGAGGACCATGATAAATACTTTTAATAATCTTTAATGGGTTACTGTTACAAGAAATTTTGTACTGCCACAATAGAAACAGAATTACATTAAATTAAATTACAGTGAACACAATTAAATAGAATAATGAAAAAAATCAGACTTGAAACAAGAGCTCTTTGGAGCCCTCTGAAATTCGATTCCTTGATAAACATAATAGAAAAAGCTGGTGAGTAGAATTTAGATAGCTAGGGTAGATATTACTGTGTTTGTAATATCTCCATCGTGGATTAATGTTCTCTTATTCAGGGACATTGATTAGCCTCTGGATTATTTTTCTGATTGATTACTGTTGTACTGTAGTGTCCCTTCTTCATATATCTAACCAGAATCAATATAACTTATAGCTATAACTTCATCTTGGCACAGTTATGGTGCAATCTGCAGTAATTTGTGGTTTCTCAATAACAGTTTTAAAGAAAATGTGCACAGCCCGTTACTTCTGCTTGTAGCCATACATTACTAGAAAAAAAATTAACTTCCTTGCATCTTCCCCGAAGAAGAGAAGTATCAATTTTACATATATTGTGATGTGATATGAGATTCTTTTCAAGGAAACTTGAGCACGAGCTTTAATGTTATTTTCAAGAAAGTATTTAGGAAAGTATGCAGGTTTGGACAGTCTTTCTTTTGAATATGACACTATGAATATAGCAAAAAAGAAAAAACAATATTTTTCACCAATTAGACAAAATTTAAATACTTTTTTTTTCTTTTCAATTATTTTTACTGGAGATAGGCTTGAATGGAATCCTGGATCCAATATGAAATCAGAGATAGGAGTCATTAGGAACCCAAGTTCTAGTGCTGGACCAGCTGTTTACTTGCCTTATGGCTTTAGGAAAGTGATTTAATTTCCCTGCACCTTGGATTCACCATTCTTGAAAAGATTATAATAATACTTACTTACTACCTTGGAGGGTTTTATGATAATACCCACAAACTGCTTTATAAAAGTTACATTCTAGTAATACTAGTAAATCAAAATATTTGTGAAACTCAGGTCAAGTGGAATGTTATGGACAGCACTATTCTTTATAAATTGCTGATTAAAGCTCTGGATCTCAACACTCCTGACCTTTAACAAAATCTATGTCTAGTTCCAAGTGTTGATATTTGGGCCCATTTTTTTTCAAAACTTTTTTTTATTGGCATAATATTTTATCCACACGTAAGGCTCGTTCCTCAACTGGTATAAATTCTTTGAGTTTGGAAAGGATGAATATGAGCAAGAAAGTCAAAGCTACATGCCAAAGACATTCTACTATAGAGCAGCATACTGTCTATTAAATGCATCTGTCTTAGAGCATTCTGTCTGTCTCAGGACAAATTATTCAGTGGCCTCCAAGTGTGTCCATCAACTCTTGCTGATTGTCACTTTTGCACTTTTTCCTGAAATACTTAATTAACTTTAGAAAAAAAACAACAAATAAATATGCACATATGCGCATCCACATGGATGTAATTTATTTATTGCTAGCTAGTAAATCTGCTGTGAAAAGTGATGTTATTAAACATACAATTATTACTTTTTACTGCAGTGTTAGTGAACCCGGCAAGCATGGGGACATATTAATCCATGGAGGGGGTGTGGGGGGAGACAGAAGGGGACAGGAGAGGCAGCAGCGGGCTGGAACCTGAATTCCTGTAGCTGGGGGATGGAGCCCAAAACCGCATGGCTGGAGCCTGGAGCCCCATCACTCCAGGGCTGAAGCCCAAATCTCAAGCCCCATCACTCCTGGGAAAATGAGGAATTCACCAGTTGCTCCTCCAGTGTTGTGCAGACCCTAACCTCTGCTGGTGGCCCCAGTAACCAACAGAAAGTGTATCCAAGAGCACCAGGGAAGAAGACAAGGCATTGCCTTCCCCCCGCCGTTGCCCCTCTCCCTACACACACACAGTCACAGCCCAGGAGGCTGAAGCCACAAGAAAAGCTCTTGGTGGCCACATGTAGCCACAGTAACTGCTTTTGAGAAATGCTGACCTAGAGTGACTGCACAGTTGATCTCCATGTAATTCCAGTCCCTGGGGACATAGTTGGTATCGCCATTATTTTTTTCCTGATCTGCTGCCAATCTACCCAATCCCCTCCTCTTCCCACCACCCCTTCCTCTTGCCAAAATACATATTAGAGACAATCCTATTTAAGTAGTTGAGATTATTAGGGTTTAAAGCTCTTAATTTCCCCCCAACACCTAAACCCTTTATATTATTTCTCTGTTTCTCCAAAGTATTATGAACTTGAATATCATATTTAAAAATAATATAGAGGAGTGTTATGGTTCGGCTTCTTTATCTGAATATTGCCAGTAGAATATCTCTTCATGCAACCATAATTTAAATACTGTACTTTTAGTAGCTTAGGTTTGACACAAATAACCAGAGATATTTGATATATCTTTCTGAACAATGATAGTGCCGAGGAATTTAGAACAATGTGGGGCAACATGGAAAAATATATTGAGACAGACACCTTTCTGCAAATATAGAGATTGTAGGATAATTTAAAATATTCATTTTACTTTCTTGTGAATTTGCATATAAATTACGAAACAGAAATTGTTCTTTAGCAAATATCATATAATCAGTCTCTTAAAAATAACCATGACATAAAGATAACTTTGTAAAGTTGGATTATTCCTGGCAGTAGATCTAGCAACAATAAATTAAACAATAAGCAAATTTGCCTAATTAACAAAAGGTACAACACCATTGCTGACATGTTTCCAATATATAATCTATGTTAGGAAAGAATTAAAGTCAGAGTTTTTTTTCTTCTAATACAATGCCAGCTCCTGTTTCTGTCTATTTTCATAACACTGGTAGTTTAAAAAAAAAGTGCTGTCCACAGACTGATTTTAGCCATGATGTTTGGAACTGATTCCAAACTTCCCAGTATTCAGGTGAGCTCTGATTAAAGGTTTTTCATTTGGGACCTTTTTTCCTACCTTTAACCAGCTCTTTTGGTGTCTATTAATGGAACTAACTTTTTGCCCATCTCTGCTAAGTTTGGTATCTTTGTTTTGTTGCACATGAAAAATGCATAAATCTTCTGGTATATGTTGTTATGGATAAATGGACTTCTCCATTCTGGGTGCTTTTCAACTGTAATAATTGCACATGCTTGTGATATTGCTGTGGATAAAACAATCAGTAACAGTGAGGATGCTTCATGATACTACACAATTTCTTCTATTTTTCATTGCTCACCAGCACTATATTTTGTAATAGAGAAACATGTATTTCCTTATCTCAATAGAGTTGCTGGACGTACTTCAGCCTCTGCATGACTGTTATTTCCTGCTTCAGAAGAGGCCTGGAAATCAAAGTAACCTGGAGTTGATACATCCTTAATGTATGCTATGACCTTTGGGTTTTGGTGTCCACTGTAGTTCAGTAGTGTTCCTAATCTTTTCAGTCTGGTTTGTTTTGTTCTGTTTGACTTTCATTCCTTGTTGTTTTCCAGTTTTTTGGGCATGGGCAAATATTTTGCCAAATGTCCAGTGCTATTCATTCAGGGACTGTTTTGTGTCTATGGCACACATAGTGGCTTTCAATTGGTATGTTATCTTCTTCACTGAGATTGAAAGCCCTTTGCTGATCTCTAATCACTTGGCTTTAGCAGCCTAGTTCTTTAAAAGAGAAAGCACTGTGCCAAGTTCTTATAAGCTGTCAGTGTTCATTTCCAGAATAAGACTGATAAAATGGGCAATGTAGATCATACAGCCAGTGTTTGGAAACACTGCTAAATACTTTTTGCATGCCCATAGTAGTCTTGTTAGCAAGACCCAATAAAATTAAGTGCCATGTCAATTAAAGCTGACACAGCAGTCATTCAGAATTGGTAGCAGCCACCGAGTCATTCTTCTGTGAACTTCTCTGTCACAACCACAGGATAAGCTGTCTGACAAAAGTTGTGCAAGAAGAGACAGCCCAATTTAATTCACACAGCTTGTAGTTTCATTCAGAAAGTTGAAATATTGACGTTTAAAACTATGTTGCATATTGGGACATAGTGGCACCTTCAAGCATTTTATGCTTTAAGATATAGAGATACAAAGTCACATTAGCTGAGGGAATCACTTCTCAGCTGCAATATCTGCACTAATATCTGTGGGAAAACTCATGAACAATCAGGGCTTGTTAAAAGTAAAATTATGTCATTTCAGAAAAACCCTCAGATTGTTAGATTTTGAAAATGCTACAGAAAATGCTACAGAGGGTGGTGCAATTGGTTATCAAAAATCATGGGGTTTGCTAGATTAAGTACAGTGATTTAAGGGCTTGTCTACACTATAGAGAAGAGTGAAGCTGCTGCACTTGATCTTCCAGGGTTTGAATTAGCGTGTTTAGTGAAGATATGCTAATTTGCGCTGAGAGGATGCTCCCGTTAGCGTCGGTAGTCCTGCTCCTCATGAGGAACAAGGGAAGTCGATGGAAGCATTTGCTCCTGGCGATTTCCCATTGAGTGCACAGTGTCAAAACACGATTTAAGATACTTCTACTCCAGCTACATAATTAACATAGATGGAGTTGTGTATTTTAAATTGACTTTCCCCTTTAGAGTAAACCAGACATAAGTGACTACCACAACAATACAGTTCCAGAAGCAATGAGAGAAGTTGTATCTTCTGATTACACTTGTGCCTAATCTGGTGAGCCTCAGTGACCCCAGGTAAGGCACTTAGGGTATGTCTACACTAGCCCCCTAGTTCAAACTAGGGAGGCTAATGTAGGCATTTGAAGTTGCAAATCAAGCCCGGGATTTAAATATCCCGCACTTGATTTGCATCTTCCCGGCCGGTCGCCATTTTTGAAATTTACTACTCCGGACTAACTGCCTGCGTCTACACGCGGCAGGGACCCGGTAGTTTGAAATAAAGCCCTAGTTCGAACTACCTGTTATTCCTCCTGGAATGAGGTTAAACAGGTAGTTCAAACTAGGGCTTTATTTCGAACTACCGGGTCCCTGCCGTGTGTAGACGCGGGCAGTTAGTCCGGACTTGTAAATTTCAAAAAATGGCGACCGGCCGGGAAGATGCAAATCAAGTGCGGGATATTTAAATCCTGGACTTGATTTGCAACTTCGAATGCCTACATTAGCCTCCCTAGTTCAAACTAGGGGACTAGTATAGACATACCCTTAGATACTTTAAGCCTGACTTTTCCTATAAGTCAGATGGAGACCATTAATTTTACTCTACCGACAATCTGAGTATATACAGGATTCAAGATATCCTCCATCATTCGTACTAGCCCCATTTCATGGAATATAAAACTGAGGTTCAGAAACCTTAAGTAACTTGCTTATGGAACAACGGGAGTGCAAAGGATTAGGTTTATGCATAGAAACCAGCAGGTCTGGGGTCAAAATCTAATACTAATTTGTTTAGCAGGTTGGGACAGCTAGTGTCTCTTTGCATCACATTCCTTATAAAATAATATTGGTAAAGTGCTGTAAAAATGCTACATTTAATATGGCCAGTGTGTGACAGAGATAAGAATAGAATTCATAAACTCCTAGCTCCCAGCCCTGTCATTGGACACCAAACCACCAACTTCCTTTGTCCAATTTAACATTTTTGTTTTAAACAAACTTTCATGATATTAATATTTTGCCCAGCTGAAATCATGGGGAAAATAATAGCCAGTGATCAGAGAAGCATGCAGTCACAGCACCATCTGCTCAGCTCTGTGTACAGAACATCCATCCAAATTTCTTGAACATTTGAAATAAAAAACCCAAAAATATTCAAAAGAAAAAAAACCTGACCTGCTTTACATCTAAACAAGTCTCTGCTCTAAGTCTGAGGGGAAAGGTACACACGTTCATACCTACTGTCCAGCTAAGTAAAGAATAGTAATAGATAAATTCTATATACTTTTATGCCAGATCCTTCACCTGTGTACTCATTCACAACAGCATCTCTCCCTCCCTCTCAAAAGAGATGGAGAGAGAAGTTAATTTACCTGGATAAGTACTGGACTTCTTTGCTATTTATGAGAAAGCATCATGTCAAGATATCCTGTAATTATATTACAGTTCATATCATAGTCATTCTTAATAACCCAAGGTGTCAAAGCCTTAAGAAATCCTCCTTGAGGCATCAAGGTTATATAACACCATCATAATGCAGTGAGGGGCTGCCACAATAAGTCATAATAATAGCATTTAGCAGATCCAGTACAGAGAACCTTCACAACATTTTACATGATTCTACAATCCCACAATGACATTGGGGCCATAAAAAGAATCAAAAACAGAATCACAGTAACATGGGGGAGTTGTCAGTGTAAGTCACCAGTGAAGATTATAACCATAATCTAAACTTTGTGAATCATTTTTAAATGAGATAAAGATTTGCCTGCATACTTACCCCTCAAATACAGGGATTACAATCTTAATGTTCCAGTGAATGTGCTTTGAATGTCTCTCTTTTTTAAAAAAATTAAAGCTATAATCTGGTTAGCCATTAAAGATTCCAGTCTCTACGGTTCTCTCTTAAAGAAGATGTACTTTAAGACTATGTATTCACTGCAGAGCTATTTTGGAATACTAGAAGTATCCTGAAATAGCTATTCTGCATCTTTTGAGCGAGCCTGTTATTTTGAAATATAACAGTCTCTCTATTCCAACGTCCCTGTAAACTTTGTTTCATGAGGGTTAAGGGATGTTTCAGAATAGTGCTTTATTTTGAAATTACCTTGAAATAAGCTACGCAATTTGTGTAGCGCAAATTGTGCAGCTTATTTTGAGGTAAGGGTGCAGTGTAGATGCATCCTAAGAGAGTGAACCCAAATTTTGGCTCATTACATAAAAGTCCCCCAAAATGTTGTACAAGTGAATAATCTGCTGTGTGTAGGGTTGCCAGATGGTTTCAACAAAAATACCGGACACACTTGACATTACATCGCAATCTACATTACACCTTATTTAGAAAATACCGGACATTTATATTTTCTCAATTATATTTTCTCAATTTGTTTCCCGAACAGAGAGCTCAAATATTGGACTGATCAGTTCAAAACTGGACACCTGGCAACCATAGCTATGTGTTACAGTTACTGAGTATGAGGATGCACACATATTCTGGCCATGCACTCTTGCCCTATTCTTCTATGCTTCTCTCAGATTCCTCTCCAGGAGAACATGCTCAGCAACCTCTCCTCAGATTTTAGGCAGAGACATACTTGGGGCAGAAGATATATACTCCATGCTTTTCCTCTCTATCTACCCATTTTCTTCACCATGCTTATTCACATCTCTCAGCGTGTAGTCCCAGGTCATTCCACCAGTTGCATGAATACTTTTTCCCATTTAGATTTTCTCATATTCTATATTTTTTCCCACTCGCTTTGGGAGTCATGACCATAAATAACCTAACCATTGCAAAGGAACAGATAAGAAGCACGAAATGTGAGGATTAGTGCATTCACAGTTCTATACATTAACATATGAGAGTTCCAGGATGCCATCACCACTACTGCAGCAGCAGCAGCAGCAGGCAGCCGGAGGCCCAGGCCCATTAGAATCACCGTAGGAGTCCCGTGTGGTGTGCTGCAAAGCCCTCTGCCAGAGGGGTGCTGTGCCATCTGGGCAATTCTGAGGACTAGCTGCCCTAGCCCTGCTCCTTCCACCTGAGGCCCTTCCCTGGGTGCTTGTATCTGCCCCTGCCCCACTACCCAGGGGCCCAGAAAATCCTGTCTGCTCCCCTGCCATTCATACCTTGCTACAGTAAGATTAGTAGAAGCCGGACAGAGGGGTAAGTAAACACTGACGTTTGCCTTGCAGAGTTTCAGACTCATGCCTCTCTCAGAGAAGGGTAAGTTTTTAGGGAGCTCAATAAGAGGCAGAGCATGAGGATATCATTGGATATCTGAAAGGTTAATGGAGAAGAGGCAAAAAATGAATAAATTTTGACTCTGTATCATGTCCCTTTTGTGTTAGCTTGCCAGTAATATTTGACCAATCAAGTTTTATTAGCAAAAACATTTAGATAACATACAATAAAGTCACAACCAGCAATATTTACAGACACCCACCTTTAAGTTTGCCTTTGTGTGTGACAAAAATGCTTGTGTGCTCATCCAGTTGGAGAACAAAACAATACCACATGTGCAATCACATCTATGTAAGAAGATGCTAAGGCCAGAACAAACCATTCTGATCATCTAGCTTGGCTTTCTACATAGCATAACCCACAGAACTTTCCCAAAATATTTATTTTAAAAAACATACACTGTAGATATGTCTACACTGTGATAAAAAATCTCATGGCACTGAGTCTCAGAGCCTGGGTCAGCTGACTGAGTCTCACAGGGTTCAGGCTGCAAAGCTAAATAACTCAGTATAGACATTCGGGACCTCTTTCTCATTAGGTCTCAGAGTCTGGGCTCCATCCCCAGCCTGAAAATCTACACTGTAATTTTATAGCCCTACAACACAAACCCCACAAGTTCAAATCAGCTGATGTAGGCAAACCATGGCCATGCCGTAGATCTTTTATCCCAGTGCAGACATATATAACTTCCAGAATCTGAGTCAAATTGTCACATAAAATTACTCCAGAGGATTCAGGGAGGCTCTGTTGTCATGTTGTTATGATGTTTTTGAATCCTAAATGAAGGCATGATATAATTATTGTTTAATCCTATGAGAAAGTAGATTCAATTACTTCTGACTCAGTTATATAAAGATTTGGAGCCTCACTCAGGGGAACAAGGAACTGGCATTCCTGGGGACACAGTTTGTGCTGAATTTTGTTATGTATTTATACAGTATATCTTTGCACCAAATGTACACTTCATTCTAAACTGGATGGTTAACTCCATTTGCATATATGTATTTATTGGCCAGACCGAAGAAAGTAATTACACAATGGAATTTATAATGAATTAATTATTAGGATTAATAACAAATGTATTCAGAATGGTGCCTTCTTATTAATTTGCAATGCAGAGACATGTTTTTAAATGTTAATTTGAGGATCCAGATTTTATCTTTCTAATAAGATTAATCATGAACTTTGGTATGAACCTGTTTTTTTTCTAACTTTTGGTGAGAGAGAAATAGCTTTTCTAGCCAAGTCACATACACACATTTCATTATTATTTTGTAGCTTGTATGCTTTCATTTTGTACATTTTCATAGCTAATTAGGAAAAGGACTAAATTTACAGCTATTAAAGGATATTATAAGTTTTCAGTGTCATGATATTTTATAAGGGGGAAAACTGCTTTTCTACAACACAGGTAATATGAATTGTAAAAACTACTGGTATTGCCTTGCATTGAAAATTGCAGCTTATTTTTTTCTGATTTGTCCCATGGTAAATAATGGAATGATGAGCAAATTAATAGCTACTGTATTTTCTTGTATTGTTTAAAGATGAAATATGCTTAAGCATGTGATGGCATGCAAGATCTCTTTATGCAGTGTATGGGGTGGATATGTCAACTTCACTGCTGATCACTCTGAGAAGCATGAGAATAAAAATTTGATCTGAAGAGATAGTAAGCAATGCTCTAATCAGAGAATATTATGTCTATAGACTCCTTCATTATTGAGGAATATTTTGTTAATAATGTATTTATAGTGATGCTGATCCCATCACTCTTGAGAAAGCCGTAGAATGAAACTATGCTTTGAGTTACTAAAAAGTTTCAATTTTTCTTTTGGTTTTGGATTCTTTAAGTGGCTGGTTTTTTATTGTGTTATTATTTGGACACTTTTTGTCACCTGGAATTTGCACTTAAAGGTTTACTGTCAGGCTGAATATTCATTAAACATGATTCAATCTAATATATTCTTTATTTGCTGTCAATGGACAAGTTAGTTTCTCTTTTGTTTACAGTTAGTCTTTAAGCAGTTTTACTTTCAGGTTCTCATGCATTAACATAATGTTGCAATGATTAGATTGAAATCAGTATACGAGAAGGCTTATTATTTTTTCAGAAAACTTCCTTTGGATAGTTTTAATACTCATAGTTACTTTTTCTTTTCATGTTGTCTTCTGCGAATGTTTATTTTTAAATGGCTTTACTTTGGGAGCAAATTGAATATGATAATGTCTTTGTTAAACCTGGAAAAGTTCCTCCCTAGCATTACTTCCTTTGAATCCTAGAATGGTCTTCTGAAGATTGTTTTAGTTTTATGTGACATATTAACAAACTTTTAACTTCATACCTGTCTGTTCACAGAGGAATGGAAAGAGAAAACCCAATTTATGAACAATTCTTATTTTTTCCATCTACTAGGGCAATGTGGGGGCCCTATATCTTATAATGATGCCTAAGTAAAATCTTAGGAATGTTTCTAGTATATGGACATCAACAACATTCTCCAAAAATTATATGGCAGTGACAGTATTAATGGCTTGCGTTGTAAAAGGCAGAAAGCAAATTGCACTAGCCCAGCATATTGAAAGAATAAAAGAATCAAAGAATCAAAGCCCCCAATGACTGACTTATTTCGTGTGTAAAGATAAAAAGCTTGAGACATCTTCATGAAAAATCCTGTGACATGAGTGCCAGTTGCAGAGCTCAAATTCCAAATTATGAACAGTAAACATCTCAGATGAAAAGTTTGCAGTTAATTCATTAACTGAAATTTGCAAAATGAGGACAAATAATACTGCTTTTTTCTCTCCTTGGGAAGAAAATACATCAAGCAACCACAAAAAGCAAACATACTTGTAAAAGCCTCATCATTTGCAAACCATTCACAACAGAGAAAGGGATACATTTATCAATTAAATTCTTAATTTTAAATTGCTCCCCAATTTCTTCTTGACCTGAAGACTGACACTTAGGCTATGTCTACGCTGCGGAGCTATTTTGGGATACCTCCGGTATCCCAGAATAGCTATTCTGCATCTTAAGAACAAGCCCGTTATATTGAAATATAATGGGCTTGCTATTCCAATGTCCCTGTAAACCTCATTGCACGAGGGTTAAGAGACATTTCAGAATAGAGCTTTATTTCGAAATCTGGAGCTGTGTAGACAGCACAAAATTTTGAAATAAGCTATTTCAAAATTACCTCAAAATAATCTATGCAATCTGCATAGCACAAATTGCGTAGCTTATTTTAAGGTAAGGATGGTAAATAGACTTCTACACAGTGACACTATTTCAGGATAACATCCGTTATCTTATATCAGAGGGGTAGCCGTGTTAGTCTGAATCTGCAAAAGTGGTGAGGAGTCCTGTGGCACCTTATAGACTAACCGAAGTGTTGGAGCATAAGTTTTCGTGGGCAAAGACCCACTTCGTAGGTGTGAACCACCTACACCTTCCTAGTCAGAAAATTGAGAAGTGGATGTAGTGACATGACAGCTCTTGAAGGAATAGGCTATTATAGCCAATAATTTTAGTTTATTGTTAATTTATTGTGTGATGTTAAGTTGTAAGATTATAAAAGCATAAAATTGATCAGTAGGTAGAAAGAATAATCAAGTATTAGTAAGACATAGTAAGACAAACTAAAATGCAAGAACCTGTAGGCTTAGACCTGCAAAATTTTAGCTTAGCTATTTTAGTCCTTGAAGATTAGAAATAATAACATAAGTCAATGACTAAAAAATAACCCAATGCTCTAAAAGAGGTACCAGCTGGTAATATTTCAAAAGTCTAGCCAGAAGATTAAATTTTAAATTATAAAATATTGTAACAGCAAATATTGTCTCCAATATGTTGTGTCTTAACCACAGGATGAAGGTGATACATTAGTGTTAATAAGAACGCATACAGCCTATAAATTTTGGTGTCCCTTATGTTTCTAGGCAACACAAACTAGTAAAAAAAAAAGTTAATGCTTTCATCATGTATCAGCAAAGGGTATCCAAAACAGGCAAATTAAGTTCCCTATGGAAAATTCTAGGAGGAGCCACCCTCTACTAATAACCAGGACATAAGCAAACCACCAGAACCTAACCCTATCGTTAAGGATGTAAATATAGCTATATTGAAACCTGTGCATAGGTCTATATAGCCTTTCTCTTGCTTAGGTATTTAAAACTTTAATTGTAAATTTAATAACACTTGTAAAACAGATTACACTGTGTAGTTGTAAATGTATGTGTTGTCACTCTCATTGGTCTTTATGTGTTCCCAGAGACTCTAAATGTAAAGCGAGTAGCAGAGGTGACTTTCTCTTTGTTAAGCTGAAAACTATAGCTACCAGATCTGAACTCTTACAGTGGTGTAATATCACATTACAAAATTCACTTTAATGAAAATAAATGGCTACACTACGTAGCAAGGGAAGAATTCTACAAAATTAATGTTGCTTGGTCCTTATTTGGGGGGTTGTTCTTTTGATGGGTAACTATGGAATACTAATTATAGAGGCACCTGGTAACAATTCCATCCATAGTTATGATTTTAATCTTAACAGGGTTTAAAATGAGACATTCATTCATGTTTTTCTTTCCTCTAAAAATAAGTGCTCGATCTGTTTAGATTTTATACAGTTTATTGTGGTGATTTTTGAATTTTTACAATAGCATGTATTTGTCTCCTCTTCATCTGTTTATAATAAGAAGTCAATGGATTTGCATTGGGTTTAGATTTGGACAGTGGGTGAAATTTTTCCTTGACAGTCCTACTTTCATTATTAACTAATATCTCTTTTAAAACATAGTATTTCTGCACAACACCTAGTAGAGAGGTGGATTCTAAATAGATCTCATGCAGTGACTACTGGCTGGACCTCCCTGGTCTGGCACTGCCAGGACCTGTCCAGTTCCAAATGAGAGAATTTGCCAGATCAGGTGAGGTGTTCCCTGCAACCCTCCCCCGCCCCCGGAGCCAGCTGGCCTCCTGCCTTTGGCCCATCAGTTCCCTCCAGCCAGGCTGTCCATCGTATGCAGATGATACCAAGCTTGGAGGGGTTGCAACTGCTTTGGAGGATAGGGTCATAATTCAAAATGATCTGGACAAACTGGAGAAATGGTCTGAGGTAAATAGGATGAAGTTTAATAAGGACAAATGCAAAGTGCTCCACTTAGGAAGGAACAATCAGTTTCACACATACAGAATGGGAAGCGACTGACTAGGAAGGAATACGGCAGAAAGGGATCTAGGGGTTATAGTGGACCACAAGCTAAATATGAGACAACAGTGTGATGCTGTTGCAAAAAAGGCCAACATGATTCTAGGATGCATTAACAGGTGTGTTGTGAGCAAGACATGAGAAGTCATTCTTCCACTCTACTCCGTGCTGATTAGGCCTCAGTTGGAGTATTGTGTTCGGTTCTGGGGACCACATTTCAAGAAAGATGTAGAGAAATTGGAGAAGGTTCAAAGAAGAGCAACAAGAATGATTAAAGGTCTAGAGAACATGACCTATGAAGGAAGACTGAAAGAACTGGGCTTGTTTAGTTTGGAAAAGAGAAGATTGAGAGGGGAGATGATAGCGGTTTTCAGGTATCTAAAAGGGTATCCCAAGGAGAAGGAAGAAAACTTGTTCTTTCTGGCCTCTGAGGATAGAACAAGAAGCAATGGGCTTAAACTGCATCAAGGGAGGTTTAGGTTGGACATTAGGAAAAAGTTCCTAACTGTCAGGGTGGTTAAACACTGGAATAAATTGCCTAGAGTGGTTGTAGAATCTCCATCTCTGGAGATATTTAAGAGTAGGTTAGATAAATGTCTATCATGGATGGTCTAGACAGTACTGGGTCCTGCCATGAGGGCAGGGGGCTGGACTCGATGACATCTCGAGGTCCCTTCCAGTCCTAGTATTCTATGATTCTATGATTGCTGCTGTCCCCCGGCTCCAGACTGCTATGGGTGGCTGGGGTTTTCCATCCCCAGCACTGGCCTCATGATGCTGTAGATGGGCAGTTTTCCCTGGCTCTGTGCTGTCACACATGGCTAGAGCTCTCCAAGCTCCAGCTTCACACTACTGTGAGTGTCTGGGCTTCTTTGCCCTCGGCCCTGCACTCCATGGGCATCTAAGTTCCCTGGCCCCACACTGTCATGTGATGCCGGGCTTCTCCAGGCCCCCAGCCACATGCTGCTGTGGGCAGAGTCGGCCCAAGGTACGGGCGAGGTGGGCTACTGCCTGGGGCGCCCCATTGTAGGGGGCGCCGCGCGGGGCTGCTGGGCCGGGCGGGAGCGGCACCGTGCATGCTTCGTGCGCCGGGGGCAGGGCCACGCATGCGTTGCACTTCCAGGGATGGTGCCGTGCTCCCGGAGCCCGGGGCATGCAAATGGCTCAGGCCGGCCCTGGCTGTGCGTGGCCAGATTTCCCTAGTCCCACACTGCCACATGATGCCAGGCTTCTCTGGCCCCCTGCCCTGTGCTGCTGCAAATGGCTTGGATTCTCCAGCCCCCAGATCTGTGCCTTCTGGGGCTCTGTAGCCCCAACCACAGCACTGTTGTGAGGCTCCTCTGGCCCCACTGCCCCCAGGCCTGGCCAGATTGCTGACCCTCCTGCCATTAGGCTCCTGGGCTCTCTGGTCCAGGAGCATCCATGGTCATGCACTAGAGAGTGCCAGTTTTGAGAGGTGCAACCTGTAGCATTATTTTTTTAAGGTTGGATTTAGGCACCAATTTTCACATTATAATTGAAAGTTAATGTGCAAAGCACATAAACTTAATTCAGGGGGTTGGGCACATGGAAGTGTCATTAATTGAAGACAGTAAAAACATAAATATCCTACTTCAGGTAGGGCTGCCAGATGTCTGGTTTTGAACTGAACAGTCCGGTATTTGAGCTTTCTGTTGGGAAACAAATTGAGAAAATACCGGACATATAAATGTCCTGTATTTTCTAATTAAGTAAGTTTTATTATTATCATGAGTATCAGTACGTAGGTACATACTGCCTGGCTGGTAGACATGCTCACACTGCTTGAGTGTGTCTACCAGCCAGCCAGGACACAACTACACAGTAGAGAGGAGGGGGGCGGGGCCAGGGTGGGATGGAATCCCTGGGGCTGGACTCACCCATGTGCCCCTCCTGGACCGTGTGCGGGACAGGCAGCACCCCAGGATCTGCGTGCACCCGGGCATGCCCTGCTTCCTGCTGGCCAGTTCTTCCCCCCCCCAGCCCTCCTCTGGCCAGCCCCATTCCCCCACAATCCCCTCCCGGCCAGCCCTGCTCCCTACTGGCCAGTTCCCCTCTGGCCAGCCCCGTTCCCCCCAATTCCCTCCCGGCCAGCCCTGCTTCCCGCCGGCTATTCCCCCTCCTCGACCTCCTCCCATCCAGCCCCGCTCCACTCCCAGCCAGTAACCCTAACTTTAGGATCTACATTCTTCTGCCAGATTTTATTCTGTAATATTGAAGGGCTAATGTGCACCTGCTGGCACATGAGGGTTTCTTCTATTTGCCGAATAAAATGTTGTCTGCCATCAAGTGTGTTCCTTCCATACAAATCCACTCACCTCCCACACATGCGATCCCTCATCTCCATTTACGTGTGAAAAAAAGATTTTGTTGAGAAGCAATTAGGGTGGTTATACACACATACAATGTACCTGACATAAAGGCAAGGAAATAAAATCATTGCATATGCTCTGCTCTTCCCCTCCCCAGCACAAACCATGCCATAACCACAGCAATCATATATCAAAGACTACATAATGCAACCTCTTCCCTCCTTTAGGGGTGCCAGTCTTCCATCAGCTCCTTTAAATACTTTTCTGCACACAACCTTTATGTAACTGTCCTATCCCAATAATCACATTACCCCAAACATCCACAATCACTAATAATGCGGGAGAGGGGGAATTATGTGGCAATGGGCTGTGGGCAAAAGTGTGAAAAGAGGGCAGAGTTAAGGTTGTGATGCATGCTCTATTGTCTAGCTTGATTCTCTTTCTTCTGTGCTTTCGTACTTTTTCTGATAAATAAGGTAGTGGCGAAGTATAAAATGTTGATTATGGTTAGTTTGCTTGTTTTTCCATAAACACTTTTTAATGCATGGTCCTGATTCTGCAAAGTTTTACATGAAGATTTTACTTTGCAGTTAATCATTAGAATTCGCTCTGGCAGGATCAGAAGTTGTGTTTGTGTTGCACAGTGGCTCCTGATGCTGATGACAAATTCAGATATTTCCATAACACGCAAAATAATTAATATTTCCATTTTTGTGGCCTTTTTCTTCCATGTTGTAAAATGCATGGAAAAACAATCTCTATTCTGATAAAGATTAAAATGAATATAAGAAAGATGTTGGATGGTCTTGTCTAGACTGCATTATATGTGCATTAATCTGTTTTGCAGCATTTTATGGCTGTGTATTTCTTTTATTTTGTACTAGAAGATTTACCTGACATATCATGGGTCCTTCAAGGCAAGGCCTGGGAGTGTGGAGGATGCAGTATGCTGAGCATCAGCTTGTGAATGTGGGGGGTTCAGAGCAGGGGGCTGGAGGTACGGGGAGTTCAGGAGTCAGGATGGGGAATGAGGAGGGGCTCAGGGGAAGGGGCTGGAGTTGCAGTGGGTGTAGGAGTCATGGTTGAGGGGTGAGGAGGGGTGCAGGGCAGGGGATTGTGTAGGATGGTGCTGGAGTAAGGGTTGGTGTGTAAGGAAGGGCTCAGGGTAAGGTGTTGGAGGTGTGTGTAGGGTGCTGGAGTCAGGGTTGGGGCCTGAGACACAGGGGGCTGCAGGAGTCAGCAGGGACCATGCTGCCTGGGTGGTAGCTCCCAGAGGATGGTTGCAGGGAGGGCCATGCTGTCCAGGCACCAGCTCCCTGAGGCAGGTGGTGGTGGAGGCTGTGCTGCCCAGGTGGTAGCTCCCTGGGTCTGGACATGGTGGGGGCTGCACTTACTGGGTGGTGGCTCCCTGGGGCTGGCTGTGGTACAGGCTGCACTGGCTGAGCATCCAGTGGCTCCTGGGGGCTAGCCATTGCAGGGGACACAGTTCCAGGGTAGCGGATCCCTAGGGCTGGTCGCATCAGGGGCTGTGCTGGCCAGGGAGTGGATGGGAAGCTTGCTTCTACTCCTGCTGCCCCAATGGGATTATAGCTATCTCAGTCCTCAACTCTGGTCCATTGCTCCCCCCTGTGGTCATTACACAATATAACTTTCCCTGCTATCAGCTTCCTCCCTTTCCGTGTTATGCATAACAGTGGAATTACAGGTGCAGCCCATTGTCCTGGCACAACCAGACCCTGACCTTGCTTTAAGTTATGATTAGAGGAAGCTGCATACCAAATGTGGTGATCCTAGCTCTTAGTGCTTAGAAGGCATTATTGAACAAACAGATGGATGGACAAATATATAGTAGGTTGCACCAAATTATTCCTTGATGCAGTACAACTGTTACTGTTCAATGCATTAATATTTAGTACAGTGATATGGACACTCACAATCTACTGTAAGTGATGTTTAGGTAGATCAAGAATTGCTAATTCTGTATTAATATTGCCACTAATTTTAACAAATATTGAACTTTGAAAATTAAGAAAGAAAGCATTCATATTTTCTTTTCCTACCAGTCTGTAGCATATAAAAGTTATTAATAACAGCATTAGTTATTCCGGTTAAAAGTCTTCTAGCAACTATTCTAGATTTCTTGCTCCTTCTCATTAGGTGTGTGGGTTTAGCTAGGCTAACTCCACTGAGAATTCAGAACTATTAGACAACTGGCTTTTGGATCTTGGTTTTCAGATGTCGAAATTCAATTCATTAACTATATTCACAAGGGACAGGGGAGATGGATGTTGAAAGTGTCGCTCTCAACTAAAATGTAATATTTTTCTCTGGACAGTTTCCAGGTTGCTATTGTTCTAGAGAGTCTGACAGTCATTGTTCTTCAATTCCAAATTGAAGCAACCCCTTGTTATAAACTTGGGTGTGCACTTTTGAAAAGTATAACAGGCTAATTAGATCTGTCTGAAGTAGTTCAGGCTTAAAAATATTGGATCCAATTTAACTGATCCATAGAACTTTTCTTTGTTTATAAAGTGCTGATGTTGTTACAAAACCAGTAACAGTACTAGTACAAGCATTCCCTAACACAAGAAGCCTTGAAATGATGATTGTCAAGGAAACTTTGTTTTCTCACATAATACTTAAGTACTGTTCTTCTTTCAAGTATATGTAGATATTAGCATTTCTCCTCACACCTCTACTATAAAGCTTTATCCTCAAGCTGTGATGAGATTGATAAGGAATGACTAAGGGAACACAGTTAAAATTATACAGTTTTGCGATTTGGACTACAATGCTCATGCAGGGGAGTAAGAACTGTCCTGATGCTCCTGCAAGGCCTGTGCATTTCCTGCAGGGCCTGTGCACTTCCACCTACAGTGGGGAGGCTGTATTTCTGCACCATGCTGAGTCATACAAGGACTATCACAGCTGCTGCAGTAGGACAGCATTAAATTATTTTCTCCCTGGAGCAAGCTGAAGGCAGGGAGGAGGTAGGGAAAGGAATTGTGCCTCTGAACTACAGTACTTCTTGGGACTACTCCAGCAGTGGAACAGCTCATACAGTAAAGGGCTGTGCCTAGATCCATGATCTGTTGCTAAGCTGGGATCCACTAAGGGACTTGGGCATTATGATGCTCAGCTCTGCAGCACCTAACCTCTATTAGGCACCTAGAACATGCATTTATTTATTTACAATATTTTTTAAACCACCTCTCTATTTAAATTATTCGAGGAACAACAGTGAAATCCACAAAGCCTGAGTTAGTCGCCCAGGCTCTCCGTACAATGAACGGGGAGAGATAAAGTGCCTAAGACTGTAATCCAAAAAAAGCCTATGTGCTAGAAAGGGAGCTATTTAACTTAGCCACTGGGAGATGGTGGTGAAAGAAAGGGTGAAGCTATTCTACTGTAAATCAAAAATGAGTTACTGGGCCAGAGAGAAAGCCAGCATGAGAAAGAATCAGTGTTGCCATGCGCAAGTGCCTTTATGAATCTAGCTTTTAGAGCCTATGGCAATAAAAACTGCCATGGATCATGAAAATTCATAATAAAGTATAAGTTTGCTGTTCAACATAGTATAGAGCAGTATTCCAAAATCCAGAATAAAGACTGAAAAGGTTTATTTTAAAAAGTTCATGGTTCTGTGCTGAGCCTCGTTAATTATAAGTCACAAAAATGTGAATTTTATATCCATAATAAAGAATTATATATTTCTTCCAGACTTCAATCATCAGGCTCTGATTTTAATATAAATTATCAAATGTCAGACATGCCAAACTTCTGTAGGCAGGCTCTAGAATTATGCCTCCCATGCTCCTGCTTCAGGCTTTTCGTGCTGGTGCCTTTACAGAGGTATTTTGCCTGTTACATGGAAGAAGTGATGGGGGGATGGGAATTAATTCCTATTTTATTTGTCTATGCTTGATGAAAATGCTGAAGCTGATGATAGACTGTTAAATCAGAGCAAAAGCTGTGTTATACTTCAGACCCACTTGCTGCTTGAAGTTCAACTTTCCAGAGTGTAAAATCTATACAGTTAACTAGGTTGCCTTAAATTTTGGTATGCCTCTTGGGAGCATGGGTATAGTCAGTGATCCAAATTAGGGGGGATTCCAAGCAAGGAGATATTAAAATACGGCCCTCAAGAGGATGGTGGGTTATTTTTGCTCAGATAGAGATCAAACTAGGACCCAAGTCATTGCACCAGTCTCTAGTGCTCATACCACTGAGTGTTTTACACCAACCAAGTGAATAGCACCCACCAGCCCTTTTGGGGAAATCAACTTAAAGTTTTATTTGAAAATATCCTCGAGATATGTTAGCCTTGCTCTCTGTCCCACAGTATGAGAGCGAGGAGCTGGGGGCCCTGACTTTTTATGGGATTCTGACCTCTCTGCCTGGCTCCTCCATGGAAGCCAGTGCTGGAGGAGTTTGCCTTTCTGGGTAGGTCTGAGCCTCCATACCACCCCCCTCATGTGTGGTGGGATAAGGGGCTGCTTCATTTGGGGTATACATGCCCATTCTCTTCCCTGTGTATGCATGCCAAGATCTGGACAGCCTGGCTATGTATGGAGTCTGATACCCACCATGTGCCCCATCATGTCAACCAGCTTTATGGAGGCTTGCCTTTCTTGGGGCATGTATAGACTTGCTTTCACTTTCGAAAGAAGATATGCAAATTCATGCTGAATTTACATATGTTCTTCTGATCGCTTTTTTGAAAGAGGCTCTTTCGAAAAAGAAAGTAGTCTAGACGCAGTTCTTTCAAGAAAAAAACCCTTTTTCGAAAGAACCGTTCTTTCTAAAGAAATGAGGTTTACATGAATTTGCGTATCTTCTTTCGAAAGTGAAAGTAAGTCTAGATGTGCCCTTGATGGGAGAGGAGGTTGAGCTCCTCTCCCAACCCCCTCTCATGAGAGCTGCCATATAGAGGTCCCATATTCCCCCAGCAGTGTCTAAACCATGCTCTCTACCCTCATGTGTAGCGTGTGTGCAAGTTTGTGGGAGTCTCATCTCCCTCTGCAATCCCTGTGGGAGATATATTCTGTGGGAGCATTCCTTATAGGAGCGACGGGGAAGAGAGTAGCTGGGATTAGCCACACACGCTCCCTCCAAATGTAATCTGAGCTAATGGAAGGCCTTGTGCTTCTAAGAGGGTCTGAGCCTATATCCCTACCCTGTCTAATCCCCCATGTGAGCCAGGATCCCAAGAAGTCCTGGGAGTTTGGAAGAGGCATGCTTGGAGCATGTATCAAGAACACACTGCTGACACGGTGGTGAGGTGCAGAGAACTGACACATATGATGTGTATCAGAAACTCTTCAGCCCAGTCCACAGTGACTGGGGTTGTGGGGGAGCCTTTGGGGTGGAGTATGGGGGAACATTGTCTTTCTCTGAAGCATGGGCCCTGGGTCACTTGCTGGTTTCAGCTAGTGTAAATTGTGGATTACCCGTAACCTGACATCTTTGAATGATAATTTGAGGACGTTAGTAACTCAGCCAGTGATGGTGGACGTATGAAAGGAGTGGATTGATGAGGTTCTGTGGCCCGAAATATGCAGGAGATAAGGCCAGAAGGACATGGTGGTCCCTTCTGCCCTTAAAATATGAGTTTATGTCACCTGCCTTTTGGCTTGCTCTTGGACTCCTGACACCAGCTTTGACCCATGACTTTGAATCCTGAACTCTCACTGCCACTGCTCTGACTACTAGGCATGACTGCTCAGACTAGGACTCTAAGGGGGCTTTGTTTGTGGAGGTGAAGTTGTTATGCCAACAGACAAACTATTTCTCTGTGTGTGGGCTGCACCTAAGCTAGGAGGCTATGCTGGCACAGCTATATCAACGTAGGCTCTGGAGTGCAGATGCATCCTCAGCTTTTATTGGGAAAGTGTTTCAGGTCCACAGGTATGCAGACATAAAGCTGAACACATGACCCGAGTGTATCCTCAAGTCTCAGAAAGCAAAGACACATAAAAAGTCCCAAAATGAATTACAAGTTGCATCTCTGAAAACTGGTACTCTCTGGTCAGGCAACATCTGTGATCTTGCCGGACCACAGATGCTCCTGGACCAGAGAGCCCCAGAGCCTAATGGCAAGATGGCCAGCAGCCCAGCCAGGGACAGCGGGACCAGATGAGCCCCATAGCAGTGCTGGGGCCAGGGAATGGAGAACACTGGCAGCCCGTGGCAGTGTGGAGCCGGGTAGCTGGGAACTCCAGGCAACCATGGCAGCCCCGGGTTGGCACCCTTAGAAGCTTGGGTGTATGGCTTTGCGGGGTTAGGCATTGGAGAAGCCCAGGTGCCCATGGCAGCGCAAGGTCAGGGGCCAGAGAAGCCCTGCCACCTGTTGCAGCCCATGACGATGAAGCCCAGAGAACCCCAACAGCCAGTGGTAGTGAGGGGTTGGGGGATGGAGAAGCCTGACCACTCATGGCAGCACCAGACTGGGGAAATCTGGCTGCACGCAGCAGCACGGGCCAGGGCTGGAGGACCCCAGCCGCAAAAGGAAGTCCAGGGCCAGGGCTGGTAGCAGCAGAGCGGGCGGAGGTTAGAGGGGGGCAGAGGCAGGAGGCTGGCTGGCTCAGGGCCTGTGGCAGGGGACACCTCCCCTGGTACAGAAAACTCTGTCGTTCAGAACCAGTCAGGAGCAACTACAAAGGTTAATCCTATGGCAAGGCATTTAGCAGCCTTCTGAAAGATCCTTTGGTTATGTCTGGAATGGATTTTAGGCCAGCCAGCAAAGCAAACAATTATGGAGTTTAGACACTCCTGTGAGGGACTTCATCATCCAACAGGAAAATAATATATCGATTTAAAATAAATTGTCATAGTAAAACTATCAAGTAACTTACATTTCAAAACAACAGTATATCAAGTCCAAAAATTAGAACTTCTTTGTTTAGAAAAATACTGAAAGTCGGGGGAGGTGTCTTTCCATAATTAAAAAATTTTTTTTTGTTTAAGTATGAAATTTGTCACAATCATTCTTCTCCCACAAACAGTTTGAGTATCAACAAATCAGCATTTTCCAATGAGAGATCCTTTAATCCAGCAATGCCCACTTGGCCCTGGAGCTCAGGCTTTGCCCCTTTGATGCTTGGAACGTGATTCTATTATGGGTAATTTGCTATCTCTGTTACTGTATGCCTCTTTTTTAAAGCTTTCTCCATGACCCCGAAACTTTACCCTCTCCCTCAAAACAGCAGCCAAACACATAGGCAGTCAGCAAAGGAATTCTATTTTAAAATAGTTGGTTTATTTTAAGATCATGCCCTGGCTTTACTAAGTAAAACCAACTGAAAGAAGCAGGAAAGAATCCCAAAGCATTTTCAAATACATATTGTTGTAAATAACTTTAATGCCTTCAAAAATTATATTTTCTTCATGAAACAGTCAAAGTTTAAAAAATCAAATGTAATTCACAACACTGAAAATGGAAAAAAAAGAATTAATTTATCTAATTAAAACATGCAACACCTTAAGCCTATATTTGTAAGATTATTACTGGAACATTATGTTCACACTCTAAAAAAGACGTGAATAAACTGCAGGCAGTTCAAAAACGATCTGAGGACTGGAAAACAAGTCTTATGATGTAAGCAATGTAATCAGCTTTAGGAAGAGAAGGCTGGGAAGTGACTTAATCGGTGTGTATAGAGCATTACACAAGGCAAAAGAGATTTGATGGGGGAGCATGGGATGAGATTTTTCAACTGTGCTGGCAAAGGCATAACAAGATACAGTGCCTGGAAGTTGAAATGAAACAAATCCAACCTTGAAATAAGATGCATTTTCCCAGCAGTCTGGTAACTGCTTCCTGGGGAGATGGTGAATTCACCATCACTTGGAGACTTTAAAATGAAATCTTCCTAAAACATATGCATTAATCTAGCTTCCAGGATAAAGTATACAGCTCAGAGAGTGGGGGAGGGTCAATCTGGATGTTGGTTTCCCCTGTCTGGTAGTCTATGAATCTGTGAGTTCCCTTCTTTCATGGGCCATGGAGAGGACAGGATTGCCTGCATTATCTTTAATAACACTTGCAGTTCTGCATTAAGACAATGATTTAGCCAGCCATCTGCAGAGGTCAGGAGGGAATTTTTCCACAATGCACAATTGGTTAGATGTATTTTGGTATCCAAGTGCTGGAGGGCTGGGGGGAGCTTTGCACATAGGGACAGGAATGTGGCTTTCCATACCCATAAGTTCTAAAGCAACTAATGATCATCCCAGGTTTATACTACAATCTGATCCCACCACTTGATTCTTGTTTCATGAGCCCAGAACTGCCACTCCACAATGTGCAGCTGGTCAGAGAAGACCTGCAGCAGCTGGCCAATTTTCATGCACAGACCACTTCACCTACCCATCTGCCATATTCTCAGTTTCCCTTCAGCTGTGGTAGTTGTCATGGTTCCAGTGATACAAAAGAATCAGGCACCGTGTTGCTGAAACAGAAAAGAGAGCTACACTGATCTGTTCGGCAATCATGCTCCTGATAGTGAAATAGCCAAGAGACAGAAAAAAAGTAGCTGATAGGAGAGACCAGAGGGAAGAGTGAGAAATTTAAAAGATGGTCCAAAAAAGAGTTGATTATGGGATAGAACAGGGGAAACTGTTAAAACTTGACCTCAGAGGTCCCGTGTGAGAAGTGCTGATATCCCAGGACCTATTGCAATTGTTTTTCCATGAGGCAGTGCACTGGATGGTGGCAGGGGAGACCTGGAATGCCCACCCATATGCCCACTCTGCTTTTGCTGATACAGTGTGGCACTGTGAGGCTCCAACCAAACAGAAGCAGCAAAAAATGGGAGTTTTGTGAAGGAGTTTTCCAAGTGAACGAGGGATGACTACATGGTCTTTGGGGTGAGTTTGTTATCTGTTTGTTTGCTCTGTGCTTGCTTGCCATGTTCTTGCCTGATTGAAGTTTGTTTTGGGAGCTGTGTGCGGAGACACTCCCAGATACCCCAAAGACAATGCATTGAGAAGAGGTGTCCCCAGGAACCCCACAGAAGGGAGGATCAGGCAACCTCTTCCTGAAGGGGACAGACAAGACCCTGCTGGATCAACCAGCCCGAAGGAGCCAACCTGACCTGTTATTATTGTGGGCAAAGAGAACACAAGAGAGCCCAGTGCCCCAAGCTCCAGGACAGCATGAGCAAACCAAGATTTATCAGGGTTCACTGGGTGGGGAGCCAGCTGGAAGAGGGGCAGACTTCCCAGGCGGGAGTGGCTGGCAGGTTGCCCTTAGCTCTGGAGGGGGAAGCCTCCCAGGCCAGATCCTCTGGGGAACTTGACTTTCCAGAGGCAAAGTTCTCAGTTTACAGGGTAAGGGCAGGGCTGCCCTTGTAGAGTAAGTTGAGCCAAGCAGCCACCTAGGTTGAGTGGCTTTAGTCTACTATCCTTTAATCCCTAATACTTTTAGGACCCTTAGCAAGAAGGCAGTGCTAACTTAGGGAGAACAGTAGTTTAAGAATCCACCTCCAAAACAACCAAAAAGCAGCAAAGAGTTCTGCATGGGACTGCCAGAAGCAGATATGTTTTACAAGCATATTTTAAAACATTTGTGGCCAGTAACCAAACAAACAACAAAAACAAAAAATTCTGAGAGAGTAAAAATGATCCAGGCAGAAATTTAACACAGAACTGAGGCTATCCAGTGTATTGCACTGAATACAGCATGTACAATTACCTGCCACATGAGCAGGTGGCATATGTGTACATTCAGTGCAAGCAGCTCATGGCCCTTCGAGACCAATACAACCTTTTGAGTCCAGAATGGCCGAGCTGGAGGAACTAAGGGAGACAAAGAGGTACACAGAGGAGACTTTTAGGGACACAGGAGAGTGATCCCACAACCAGTCTAACAGCCTCTGTGTTGTTAAAGAGGATGAAAGTCTTGGGGACGTACAACATTAAACTGGAGCAGAGGAAAATGATCCCATATTTGAAACACTCTTTCCAGATCATGTCATGGTAACCTTTCTCCCTGCGGATACCCTTCTGGGGGAGGAGGCACCAGCAATTATAAGAGGCAATAATAGTAACAGGGGATTTAATTATTAGAAATATAGGAAGTTGAATTTGTGATGATTGCAAGAACTGATGGTGAATTACCTGCTGGGTGAGAGTACCTCTTGAGACCTCTAGATAGATTTATGTGCAGTGCTGGCAAGGAGACACTGGTTATGGTACATGTAAATACCAGTATCATAGGGATAGGTAGAAGAGAGACCAAATACAGGCTGCTAGGTAACAGATAAAAATAGTAATATTCTCTGAAATGTCTCCTGATCCAGACACGGCCAGTTAGATAAAACTCAATGTGTGGATGTGGAGAAATTGGAGAGGGTCTAGAGAAGAGCAACAAGAATGATTAAAGGTCTAGAGAACATGACCTATGAAGGAAGACTGAAAGAATTGGGTTTGTTTAGTTTAGAAAAGAGAAGATTGAGGGGGGACATGATAGCAGTTTTCAGGTATCTAAAAGGGTGTCATGAGGAGGAGGGAAAAAACTTGTTCATCTTGGCCTCTGAGGATAGAACAAGAAGCAATAGGATTAATTGCAGCAAGGGAGGTTTAGGTTGGACATTAGGAAAAAGTTCCTAACTGTCACGGTAGTCAAACACTGGAATAAATTGCCCAGGGAGGTTGTGGAATCTCCATCTTTGGAGATATTTAAGAGTAGGTTAGATAAATGTCTATCAGGGATGGTCTAGTCAGTACTTGGTCCTGCCACGAGGGCAGGGGACTGGACTAGATGACCTCTCGAGGTCCCTTCCAGTCCTAGTATTCTATGATTCTATGAGACATTGGTGATGCTGGAGGGATTAAGGTGAACAGGTGAGTGCTAACAGGGAGTTAAGAGAGGGAGTTCTCCAGGTAAAGGAGAAGCAGATACAGTACTCTTGAGGGAAGTGTGTATTGTTATTGGGGCTTTCTTATTATGTGCGAGGGTTGGTGTGTGTGGGTTTTTTTTTCTCTCTCTGTGTTTGTGAGTGAGACTTTAGAGAGGAGTTGTCCAGGTAGAGGAGAAGCAGATACAGGACTCTTGAGGGAAGTGTGTGTTGTGTTTGGGGCTTTCTAGCTGTGTGCTGAGCTTGTGTTTGTGAGTGAGGGTTGGTGTGTTTGTTTCTGTTTTTGTTTGTTTGTTTGTTTGTTTGTTTGTCCCCCTGTGTTTGAGAATGAGACTTTTTTTTTCTCCCCACTTTCTCTTTGCCCTTCCCCTCCCTTTCATGGAGTGTATACTGTGATTGCCAGGTGTAAACTGTTGGCTTCTAATTAAAGTTTGAATTCTAGAAGCCTCTGCTGATTGGCTGAGCCTTGGAAGGGGGAGGGACTTTCAGGCAGTCCAGGTCTTTATAAAGCAATGAGCAAATGACTGAGGAGCTTGTGAACAGGTGAGTGCTAACAGGGAGTTCTTCAGGTAAAGGAGAAGCAGATACAGGACTCTTGAGGGAAGTGTGTGTTGTTATTGGGGCTTTCTTACTGTGGGCTGAGCTTGTGTTTGTGAATGAGGGTTGGTGTGTTTTTGTTTGTTTGTTTTTTTTCCCACTTTCCCTTTGCCCTCCCTCTCCCCCTCCCCTTCATGGAGTGTGTGCTGTGATTGGCAGTTGGAAACTGTTGGCTTCTAATTAAAGTTTGAATTCTAGAAGCCTCTGCTGATTGGCTGAGCCTTGGAAGGGACTTTCAGGCAGTCCAGATCTTTATAAAACAGTGAGCAAGCAACCAAGGAGCTTGCAAACAGGTGAGTGCTAACTGGGAGTTTAGAGAGGGAGTTTGGAAGGGGGTCAGGTTCTCTTGCCTTTATTTTTAAATCCCTTCTCCAGGACACCAGGGATGGATGGTGATAGGTCTGCTGTTGTTAACGGCACAGAGTGTGCCATGTTTGTCTTCCTCCCGGAAGAAAGAAGGGATTTCATCTGCACTAAGTGAAAGCTGGTCGCCATTTTGGAAGAAAAAATTGGAGGACTGGAGGCCCAAGTGTCAACCCTATGCTCGATCAGAGAGGATGAAGACTTCCTCAATAGAAGGCAGCATTTAATCCTGCAAGCACAGCAGGCGGAAGAGCCAGAGAGGGCAGTATGGGACCAGGAAGAGAACTGGCAGCATGTAACTTCTAGAAAGGGAAAAAGGCCAGCACAAGAATCCCCCAATGCTATAGAGGTAAGTAATCGCTTTCAGGCTCTCTCCACAGGCTCTGCAGTGCTGAATGCTTTGGAAGGGACCTCACAAGGAAGAAACCACAAGGGAACATCTCTTGAAGGCATGGGATGCGTAGTCCTAGGGATGGGGGGTTCCACGACCACCATCCCCAAAAGAAGATGATGGGTGGTGGTGGTCAGGGACTCCCTCCTAAGAGGGACTGAGCCATCCATCTGCCGTCCGGACCTAGAATTTCGAGAGGTGTGCTGCTTACTGGGAGCTCGAATTCAGGATGTGACTGAGAGGCTTACCAAACTGATTAAACCTTCAGCTTGCTACCCCTTCCTGCTTCTCCACGTGGGAACTAACGATACGGCCAAGAATGACCTTGAGTGGGTTACTGCGGATTATGTAGGGCTGGGAAGAAGGATCCAAGAATTCAGAGTGCAAGTGGTGTTCTCATCCATCCTCCCTGTTGAAGGGAAAGGACTGGGCAGGGATTGTCGAATTGAGGAAGTAAATGCGTGGTTGCGCAGGTGGTGTCGCAGAGAGGGCTTTGGTTTCTTTGACCATGGGACTCTGTTCCGGGCACAAGGATTATTAGGAAGAGATAGGATCCACCTAATCAAGAGAGGAAGGAGCATCTTCGGGGGCAGGCTTGCAAACCTACTCAGGAGGGCTTTAAACTAGGTTCGTTGGGGGACGGTGACCAAAACCCTGAGGGGAGTGGGAAAGTCGGATACCAGGAAGAAATGCAAAGAGGAACAAGCAACAAAGGAGGACTCCTGATTCGAATGGAGAAGATAGGGCGATCAACTGGTTATCTGAGGTGTTTGTACACTAATGCGAGAAGTCTGGGCAACAAACAGGAAGAACTGGAGGCCCCGGCCCAGTCCAAGAAATATGATTTAATTGGGATAACAGAGACTCGGTGGGATGACTCACATGACTGGAGCACTGTCATGGAAGGGTATAGACTGTTCAGAAAGAACAGGCAGGGGAGAAAAGGAGGAGGAGTTGCACTATATGTAAGAGCACTATGATTGCTCTGAACTCCAGTATATAGAGGGAGAAAAACCTGTTGAGAGTCTATGGGTTAAGTTTAGAGGAGCAAACAACAGCAGTGATGTTGTGGTTGGTGTCTGCTACAGGCCACCGAATCAGGTGGATGAGGTAGATGAGGCTTTCTTCGGACAACTGAGAGAAGCTTCCAGATCACAGGCCCTGGTTCTCGTAGGGGACGTTAATCACCCTGACATCTGTTGGGAAACCAATACGGCAGTACATGGGCAATCCAGGAAGTTTTTGGAGAATGTTGGGGATAACTTCTTGGTACAAGTGCTGAAGGATCTGACCAGGGGCCGTGCACAACTTGACCTTCTGCTCACAAACAGGGAGGAACTAATAGGGGAAGTAGAGGTGGGTGAGAACCTGGGAAGCAGTGATCATGAGATGGTAGACTTCAGGATCCTGACCAAAGGAAGAAAAGAGAGTAGTAAAATACACACCTTGGACTTCAACAAAGCAGATTTTGACTCCCTCAGAGACCTGATGGGCAGAATCCCCTGGGATGCTAACATGAAGGGGAAAGGAGTCCAGGACAGCTGGCAGTATTTTAAAGAAGCCTTATTGAAGGCACAGAAAGAAACCATCCCGATGCATAGCAAGAGAGGCAAACATGGTAGGAGACCGGATTGGCTTACAGGGGAAATCCTTGGTGAACTTAAGCACAAAAAGGAAGCTTACAAAAAGTGGAAACTTGGACAAATGACCAGGGAGGGGTTTAAATGTATAGCTCGAGAATGCCGGGGGGTTATCAGGAAGTTGAAAGTGCAATTGGAATTGCGATTGGCAAAGGATGTGAAGGATAACAAAGGTTTCTACAGGCATGTTAACAAGAAGAAGGTGATCAGAGAGGGTGTGCAGCCCCTACTGGATGAAGGAGGTAACCTAGTGACAGATGATGTGGGGAAAGCTGAAGTACTCAATGCTTTCTTTGCCTCTGTATTCACGGACAAGGTGGGCTCCCGGGCTAATGCGCTAAGTGACACAAGATGGAATGAAGATGGACAGCCCTTGGTGGGTAAAGAACAGGTTAGGAACTATTTAGAAAAGCTAAACGTACACAAATCCATGGGTCCGGACTTAATGCATCCGAGGGTACTGATGGAGTTGGCAAATGTCATTGAGGAGCCTTTGGCCATTATCTTTGAAAAGTCATGGAGATCGGGAGAAATCCCAGATGATTGGAAAAAGGCAAATGTAGTGCCCATCTTCAAAAAAGGGAAGAAGGACGATCCAGGGAACTATAGGCCGGTCAGTCTTACCTCAGTTCCTGGAAAAATCATGAAAGGGATCCTTAAGGAATCCATTTTGAGGCACTTGGAAGAGAGGAAAGTGAATAGGAATAGTCAGAATGGATTCACAAAGGGCAAGTCATGCCTGACAAATCTGATTAGCTTCTATGATGAGGTAACTGGCTCTGTGGACATGGAAAAGTCAGTGGCTGTGATATACCTTGACTTTAGCAAGGCTTTTGATACGGTCTCCCACAATATTCTTGCCAGCAAGCTAAGGGAATGTGGATTGGATAAATGGACGGTAAGATGGATAGAAAGCTGGCTAGAAGGCTGGGCCCAGCGGGTAGTGATCAACAGCTCGATGTCAGGATGGCGGTCAGTTTCTAGCAGAGTGCCCCAAGGTTCGGTTCTAGGACCAGTTTTGTTCATTATCTTTATTAATGACCTTGATGAGGGGATGGATTGCACCCTCAGCAAGTTTGCAGATGACACTAAGCTAGGGGGAGAAATAGGGTCCAGAGTGACTTAGACAAACTGGAGGATTGGGCCATAAGAAATCTGATGAGGTTCAACAAGGACAAGTGCAGAGTCCTGCACTTGGGACGGAAGAATCCCAAGCATTGTTACAGGCTGGGGACCAACCAGCTAAGTAGTAGTTCTGCAGAAAAGGACCTGGGGGTTACAGTGGATGAGAAGCTGGATATGAGTCAACAGTGTGCCCTTGTAGCCAAGAAGGCAAATGGCATATTAGGTTGCATTAGGAGGAGCATTGCCAGCAGATCCAGAGACGTCATTATTCCCCTCTATTTGGCTCTGGTGAGGCCACATCTGGAGTATTGTGTCCAGTTCTGGGCCCCCCACTACAAAAAGGATGTGGACGCATTGGAGAGGGTCCAGCGGAGGGCAACCAAAATGATTAGGGGGCTGGAGCATATGACCTACGAGGAGCGGCTGAGGGAGTTGGGTCTGTTTAGTCTGCAGAAGCGAAGAGTAAGGGGAGATTTGATAACAGCCTTCAACTTCCTGAAGGGAGGTTCCAAAGAGGATGGAGAAAGGCTGTTCTCAGTAGTGACGGATGGCAGAACAAGGAGCAATGGTCTCAAGTTGTGGTGGGAGAGGTCCAGGTTGGATATTAGGAAAAACTATTTCACTAGGAGGGTAGTGAAGCACTGGAATGAGTTACATAGGGAAGTAGTGGAGTCTCCATCCCTTGAGGGGTTTTAAGTCTCGGCTTGACAAAGCCCTGGCCGGATTGATTTAGTTGGGACTGGTCCTGCCTAGAGCAGGCGGCTGGACTTGATGACCTTCTGAGGTCTCTTCCAGCTCTATGGTTCTATGATTCTCAGGTGTTTTAGGAAGTGGAGTACCTTTTGGAGGAAAAAAAGCCTATCTAGGAAGGATGGCTTCCACAAAAAGCAAAATAGAACAAGATTTCTGGCATGTAAAATTATAAAGGTCATAGAGGAGGTTTTAACTATGAACAAGTAGAAAGCTGACAGGAATGGAAGAGCACAAGGTTCAGATAAACATATCACTTAGTAGAGGAATAATTAATGGGGATACTTAATGACCTAGTAAAGAGAAGCTACATTGATAAAATGCAGGTAGGAACTGAAGACAAACAGTCAAATGAAGATGAGTCGCATTCGATTGCATCACTGGAAGACACACAACTACATATTGACAAATTTTATAAGTTCTTATATATAAATGCTAGTAGTCTAAATACTCAGATGGGTGAACTTGAGTGCCTAGTATGAAATGAGGATATTGACATAACAAGCATCACAGACACTTAGTGGAATTATGATAATCAATGGGACTGAGTAGGTTATGTTGGTGGAGTGCCACTATATGTGAAAGAAAGCATACAATTAAATATGATAAAAATCTTAAATGAATCAATCTGTACATTAGTATCTCTATGGATAGAAATTATATACTTGCATAATAAGAGTATAGCAGCAGTTATGTAGTACAGGCCATCTGATCAGGAGACTGGTGGTGACTGTGAATGCTCAGGGAGATTAGAGAGCTTCCAAAAAACAGAAAAAAACCCACTAATCATAATGGGGGATTTTATCAATCCCTTGTGACAGGGCATCCAAACCCTACACTGGGCATGAAGGGGTTAAAGGAGGGCTCTGGACCCAGTTAGCCCACCTGTCCTGCCTTGAAAAACATGTTTCATTGGAGACATGGTTGAGAAAGGAACAACTTATTTCAGAAGGATGGAAAGGAGAACAGCTCCTGCCAAAGTGGGCTAGAAATGCTTCCATGAAGTACCAAGAATGAATGCTGAATTTCACTTAGGTTTCCTTTTCCTTTTTCATCTTCCTTAGTCAGGACCAGAAATGGAAGGAAGCAGTGGTAGGCAGTGACCTAGAGAGGGTAACTCAGAGGGTCCCCTCTTGGGAGATAAAATACTACCAATACCCTAAGCCCATGGGTCAGAGCCCAGTGGTATGAGTGGACCTGGGATCCTCTACTACTGTCCCACCACTGAGTGGCTGCTAATTACTAGGCCTCCCAGGCCACAATGATGCTATTACCTCCCCACATTGACTGGGTGCATGTCATTTGTGGATGGTTGCAGAGAAAAAATTCTAGTAAAAACCAGCAAAAACATGTAGGTAAACACCATATGTCAAAAAAGTCAGCATGGCTTTTGTAAAAGGAAATCCTGCCTGATCAGTCTATTAGAATTTTTGAAGGGGTCCTTCAGCAGATGGACAAAGCTGAGTTAGATGATATGTTGTACATGGGCTTTCAGAAAACCTTTAACAAGGTCCCTCACCAAAGGCTCTTAAGGGTATATCTAGACTACACCTTTTTCTGCTTTTTTTTCTGGAAGAGGCTTTTCCGAAATTTGGCCCGTCCGCACTCAGCCAAATTTCAGAAAAAAAAACCTCTTTTGGAAGATCCCTTCTTCCAATGAGGAAAACCGGGCTTCCAAAAGAGTGCATCTGCTCTTCCTCAAAAAAAAAAAAACGGAAGAGCAAATGCATTCACTGGACACGGCAGAGTTTTTTCTGCCCCCCGCAGTCTAGATGTACCCTAAGAAAACTAAGTAGTCAGTGGATAAGATGGAAGGTCCTCTTTATATCCGTAATGGGATATAAAGTAAGAAACAAAGTGTAGGAACAAATGGTCAGGTTTCATAATGGAAAGCAGTAAGTAGTGGGGTCCCTCCAGGATCAGTACCGAGAGAGGTGTTATTCAACAGATTCATAAATGATCTCGGGGAAAGGGTAAACAATGAGGTGGCAAAGTTTGCCAATGATACAGAAATTATCAAGATTGTTAAGTCCAAAGCTGAGTGCAAAGTGTTACAAAGAGATTTCACAAACCTGAGTGACTGGGCAACAAAATGGCAGATGAAATTGAGTGTGCAAAGTTATGTACATTGGAGAACATAATTCCAGCTGTATATAAAATGGTGGAATGATGGGGGTCTAAATTAGTTGCCTGTTACGACTCAAGAAAGAACTTGGAGTCATTGTGGTGTTACAAACAATGTATCGTATCGTCTGTTGTCTGTATAAATGTATCATGTATGGCTTGTAACGTGCAACTATGTATATCCAGCTTGCAAAATGTTGTGATGCGCTATTAATTTAAGTACAATGCCAGAATGCTTATGCTAGCACCTTAGACACAGAGCTGTCAATCATTGAAAGAACCATTACTGTAAGGTGATTTAGCACGTAGGGTTAAACTGACTGTGTAAGTTTGAAAATATATGAATATTCATTAGAGGGACTGTTACTCATGAATATGGAATTTTCAAAATGTGTCATCCAGTCATTTTAAACTTATGTAAATAAGCATTCTTGTCCACCAATCATTTTAAAAGTATAAAGCTTATGAATATGCATAAGCCCAGCCTTATAAGTCCTCGCAACACCAGTTTGGGGTTCGGTTGCGTCGGGGCGTCGGGCTTAGGCATAGATCTAGCTTAGAGAGAGAGAGAGTGAGAGAGGTCTAGCGTCTTGTCCCGGGTCGAATGAGTGAGGGTTAAGCATCATCTCAGATTTAAGACAGGCGGAAGGCTTGTTCTTATATTCTGATAATTTTCATTTAGTTTAGGTTTAGTTTAGTTAGTTTAGTTTTTAGGTAGATTAGATTTCGTCTTCGTGTTTGTCCGTCAGGCAGCGTCGGTCTATGCATATCGGCCGTCGTCGTGTCTGTTCGGCGGGCGCGTCGCGAATTAGTTAAGGTATTATTTTAGGATAGATTAAGTTTAGGGTAGAGGTAGAGTCTTAGCATCCATCGCCGTCGAGCTGCTTCCGAAGCGCAGGAAGAGCCGGAAGAGTCGTGACCCGCGGAAGGCGAAGTCATCGCACTCAACCTCAGCGCTTCGTGGGATCGCCTGGCAGCTCCTCTCCTGCGGCTTTAAATTAGCCAACGGATTGAGGTCGCCAGCTTCGGCGCCGGCAGCCATCGAGGGACTCCTGGCCGTTCCTCCCTGAGGGCTTTCAAATAGCCCAAAGGTTGTAGGTCGCCAGCAACCCATCCATCGCCACTGCGACGTGAGACTCTGGTAGTATAATTGGTTATTTAAAAAGGGGACTTCCCCCTAGTTTGTAAATCCTGAGATTTAGTTCAATATAGTCCTGTGGTTATAAAACTTATCTAAATTGTCAGGTATTTATTTCATGCGCCACTCTTTGGGTAAGGACAATCTGCAACCGGTGAACAGATACGGCATTCTGTTCGCACCTGCCTTTGTAAGTTATTAGCATCATAATCAATTAGGCTAATCAGGCATCTCCTATCATTGTTACCCATGAGGGCGTAACAGTGGATAGTTCTTTGAAAATATCTGCTCAATGTGCAGAGGCAGTCAAGAAATCTAACAGTGTTAGAAACCTGTCAGGAGCCAGCCTGCTGCAAAATCAGTCTTCTGGAAACCTAATAAGTGAAGTTGGCCATGATAGAAGTTGTTTGATTGACTGCACCACCTAACTGGCTGCAGGAATCAATATGCTGATATATAAGCTCAGCAGGAGCAGACGGCTAGCTACTCAATGTTGATCCTGGACTGCAATTATTCTTGATACTATTCCTGTCTCTAGCCCTAGCTTGCCCCTGCCTCCATGGCACCACTCTATCCTGTCTTCTGACTCTTAGCTCTGACCCTTTACTATGCCTCCTGAGTGTGACTCTGGAAAACCCTTTGTTTTTGGCTTCTGTCTACTGGTTCCAACTCTTATCTACACTTTCTGACTATGAATTTGGTTTCTGATGCATGGCTTTGACCTTTGCCTTTGCTCCAGGCCACCATCTTGGCTAGATTCAGCTCTAACTGATAGGCAAAACTGTCCCTGGCTCAATTTCAGGAAAATGCAACCTCATACTCTGTGTCCTTAAACCTCCTACACATCCAGAAGTTGAGATGAGACAATATTTGTCCTGTTCTGTTCATTTCCATTAAAGTGACTGGCACTGGCTACTGTCAGAAGACAGGATACTAGGTGAGATTGGACCATTGGTCTAATTCCATATAGCTGTGCTTATGGTGCATTGCATTTGCAAAGGGAGCCAAATGTGAATGTACTCTGCCGAGATAGCAGTCAGTAACTGTATAACAGCAGGATGTTTGCCAGTAAGTATTTGTTGTGGAGCAAGTCCTATGGCAGAATCAGATTTAGGGAGTAATTGTGAAATACAACATAATGTCTTGGACAGCTAACTAAAATCTAGTAATGAAAAGAATGTTACCAAATATGTTGCTTATCCTGCACATCTTATGCAAAAAATAGAGAGAGAGAGGGAGAGAGGAAAAAAAAAAGCAGAATAATATCCTCTATCTCCTACTGGTAATAGGATGTAGAAGTAGATGATACCACTGGGAACTTTAATTAAGGGGACTGATTTCTACATGGAAACATCAAATCATCTCTGTAGTATATTTTTGTTTTCTATTTGGAAACCTGATCTTTGTTATAACATCTGTAACTTAGTTAGAAAGAAAGTGTAAGCAGATATAGACTTGCTGATAGTTTAGACATCTCTCTGTTCAATCATATAAGAATCTGTCATCCAACACTGGCTTTGAAATCACTAACTGCTTCTGAGTGCAATAAAAGTTCAGGATACTTTGCATGGTAGAAAAGCATATCTGAAACTGGTAACAGCACCATCTCAACAGTATGCCTGATAGCTTATTTTTTCTTCTCATTGTCTCCTCACTGTGGCACCAACAGTGTAACATCTCATAAAATGGTTCAATTTCCATGAAGATTGCTGCAGTAAAAGCAGTTAACACAAATAAGTATTTGAAGGACAAAATTGATAGATACTATGTATTTCATGCCAGTGCTATTGCCTTTATTCAGAATGGTTAAAATAATGGCTATAATCCTTTATAGAATTTCAAAAGTGGTGTTAAGACTGTCTTTTGATTTACCAAGCATGGCTCCAATCTCTCCAATCTTTTCTCAGTGTTATGATTTCTGAATGAAAATGTTCTAGTTTTATTTGGTTTTACAACTATAACACAGCCAGTTCTTGTCTTTCAGGTAATGTGTTTATTAAATAATATATGAAATCAAGATCTCACCTGGAAAAAAAATCGCTTGATCATTTTTACTTCATGCAGTTCTTTTATCCTGTCTAGAAAATAGGCAAACCTCAGATCAGTTTTGAATTTGAAAATAGTGAGACCCAAATGGTTGTAGTATGAGCAACATCAAGAGCATGCCAGAACATAGAGGTAACTGACTGAGGTCAAAATGAGCGAGAAGTATGGAACTTTCAATTATTCGTTCAATTATTTTGATGGATAGCAAAACCTGTGTGTAGTTTTTAGTAACTTCGTATCTTTGTATAATTTCAGTGGGTATACTCATAGCAACACCTGTGACCTTAAACTTATTGGGGCTACTTATTATTTCATGGAGTGCATCTCAACATCACAATACAAGTGACAATGAAAATTATCCTGTTAGTTTTAAATGTTGGTATTACAAATCTTTTTATTAGTGATATATTGTGCCTTCTAAAGCCTTGAAGTCTTTATTCCTTGAGTGGTAGCGTGATTGTGGACTAGGTCCAGAAGCCCCCTGCTGGAGGCCTCACGGTCCGGCCCCACCCATCCTAGGAGAGGAGAGTGGAGCTATGCCTTCCAAGAAGGTGAGAGAGATTGTACTGGAAGTAGTCAAGCAAGAGTGGAGGCTGCAAGATGCTAGCCAATCAGAGTATTTCAGGCTAGTATAATAAGATTACAATACAGCCCACAGTCAGTTGCTTGCTGGAGCTAGAGATGTGCATGTGCAAGTGCTGCTGCTCTTGGCTAGCTACGGAGAACTTCAGCATGATTGATAGCTCAGTGCTGGCAGTGAGACTGAGGAAGAGCTTCTGAGTCTGAAAATAAATGAACCCTAAAGTTAGGGTGAGGTATTGGTGAATGCTGGAGCTGTGGAGAAGTGGCCCAGGACATGGAAAGCAGTTTTGTTAATGGTAGAATATAGTGCTTGGCTACTATTCTTAGGGTTCCAGTGCTGAGACCTGGAGGAGTGGGTAAGTGTGGGTCCCCTCCATCGGACACTGGGGAAGTGGTCTGCATTTAAACACCCATAACCCCCTCCCCCTTCCAAAAGGGTTCTGACCTACATAATGGCACCACTGCAGAGCTGGGGCTAGAATCTCAGAGAGGGCAAAACCATTGCCTCCAAGAAGAAGCCTAGGCGATATGTCATGAAACCAGGGCCAGGGTTAATTAGACTTCAGAAGCACTCAACCAGAAGGGGTGTTCGTGAGGAGTGGATGCCATTCTCTTACAGGGAGGCATTTAAAGATTTGGGATAAACATTTCAAAAGAGCTTCCTGAGTCATTTTAGGAGCCTGAGACTCAGTGGAACTTGGACTTTGAACTAGTTCAGGATTTTTAGGGAAGAAGTGGGGGAGAAGGAGCGGGCTTAGTCTTTAATATCATTTAATATATTTCAAGATTTCTAGACACAAAGAAAACCAAATCTTATTACTTTGCAGCCCTAAGCAGTGTAGAAAGTCTAACATAGAAAGGACTGCTATTCAGTTTTGTTTTATGCTCATTTGTACTGGTCCTGAAAAGAAGCCAAAAGGATACTTCTGGTGCTAAATCACTAACTATATACAAAGCAAATACATCATTTCTTTTTCAGCTGGAGTCAGGTCAGAATGCTTACTGGGAAAATCATTTCAATGAAGGGAGAATCTGTGACACATTGCTGGTGACATTGTGGCCTTGATGTTAATTGATATAATCTGCATATTTTATGATTGTCTGAGATTTGGCTACTGTATAATGAAAGTTTTGCAATTCTCAGAATCTGTGTACAAGGTTATGTCTTTTTGAATAAATCTAGGAGTATAAAGGAGGTTGGAAGAGGGCTTTTAATTGCCAATGGTGATTTGGATGATAACTCTAAATACAAATTGAATATTAATTCTTAGTGAAGTAAAACTAGCTGATTCTTTGAATACTGCTGGTAGTTCTTTCCTGGAGAATTCTGTTCTGTGTTTTGAACTGATCAAATTATTTTAGTGTTATAATTTAAAATTTTCTGGGATTGCCTGCTATTATGTATGTGATATATCAGTGGGGGTGCAGCACTGCTGAGAGGGTCAAATCAGGGCACAATGCTCAGAACCAGGTCTACTTACAGCCCAAGACAGATGTTCTCCTCGATAAGACACCAAACTACCCACACGGAGCACTTCAGCTGCCACCCTAACCAGTGAGAAGCCTCACAAGCAAATCCCCTTAGACACTCCAGCTTTACCTGTACTACAACCATCACCATACCTTATACAGGTGAGAGGTTATAAAACCGATCTCACCAATTCTGAACAGGTTCTCCCAGTCCCAAAGGACCAGCCAGAGTCCCAGGTCAATTTACACCCAAAAAAGATCACTCTGTGCCAATCCTTTAGAATCTAACATTTAAAAGTTTATTAATAAAAACGAAAGAAAAGGTTGAGAACAGGATTGTTAAAGAAAGCACATTACATACATCAGTCACCACGTTCTTGATGCAGACTCTCAGAGATGTAACAAACTGCTAGTTTAAAAGTTTCTGGTGTACATCCTATGTTAGGATGGGTAAACAAACCTTCTAGGCCCTCTGTCCTTACCAGTGGTACTTCTGGAGTGGAGGGCAGCAGTGAAGACAAGATGGAGGCACCCTCAGGATACTTTTATAACCTTGCCCATGCAGAGGGAAATCCATTGTTCTCCTGGTACCTCCCAAACTGGAGCTGATCATATGATCAAATGACCTGTCCATGTCCTTCATGCAAGTAGCCATGATGTATTTGCTTGTCTGCAGGCTCCCAGATGCATTCCTCAGATGTTTATTGGCAACCTTGAGAGCCTTTGTCCACTGAATAACCACTCCTCACAATTGGTGGTTTTGGCCTATTGCTGTTATCCAGAGAGAGAACATTTAAAATATAAGTACAGAGCCCATATTTATAATTTTACATATAAAAAATCATACAAGTATATGAGTAGTATACAGAGACTCCGCATAGCATAAGCTTTCATTAGACATTTCACTTGGCCCTCTTTGCACAGAATTTGGGGCAAACACACAAGAGCAGAGAGAAAACATAAAGAAACAATTAGTTAAATGATTTTGATGTTTTCCGGGCATGACTCCTGTTCATTTCACTCAATCTAACTCTAATTTCTGTGCAGTAAGGAGTGCCAAGAAGAAAAGAGACATGCAACCAGTGTGAATGTAGTGACCAGTGGCATGAACACAGGAGACCATGTAAAAAGGCCCAATATGGCTTTGTCTCAAAGAAATATCCATAGGTTTCATGTTTCCTATAACAGTTGTTTGCAAGCTGCTACTCAGGATATCCTTTCCTGTGAATTCTCTCTTCTGCCATTGTTGGGTCAGAGGGTATGTGTTTCTGATAATGCCTGAGGTGAAGTAGTTCTCAATACATATTAGGTTTTTGGCAAATTGCACAAAAAAACATCATCTGTCTTTGGGCAAAGTGGCTTAGCATTTTTTGGACCAGCTATAGTTTGCTTATAAATTTGGTGTGAGCATATTTGATATTCATCTTCAGCATTTGGAACAACCCGATCCTACCCGCAAAGGCACATGCCAGTATAAACGTTCTCTTGCGCAAATATTTTTAACGGAAAAACTTTTCCGTTAAAAGTATTTGCACGAAATCATGCCAGTCTAGACGCAGCCACTAAGTGGAACTAATCTAATCTCTTGCCATCTTTCTGTCAATACCACTTCCTCTTAGCATCTGTTGTCCATACCAGTTCTCCCTCTGTCCCCTTCCCCTCTTTTGTGGGGTTGCGGAAAGAACTGCTACTCTGACCCAAATGCTTTTTGGGAACTGTTCAGGAGCCACAGCAACAGCCCCCATGCAAAGCAACAGGAGTACAGAGAGGTTTTGAAAATCTAGAGACCCTTGAAGTGCAGCTACCTTCATAGCAGCTCAGCTAAGCATTTGGTGCTCAGCCAACAAGAAAGAGTGCAGAGAGAATCTACTCAATGCTGCCTCAAACTTTCTTCTTCTCTCCTTCCCCTCCAGTCCACAACCAGACAAAAGCTAAGGAGAAAAATATGTTGTCATTTACGCCCCTGCCCCTGGGTAAAAGTTGGGTGGTAGTGTTCCCCTATAATTATACCTAGATCTTATTTGAGTCTCATTTTGTGCAAAGTGCTATATTAGAAGATACTAGGAGGCATAACTTGCATGGTTCAAATCTCAGGTTTGGTTCACCTATGAACACAGCAGTATGGATATTTATCTGAATTGCCCATAATATCTGGCCCTTGGACATGTCCTGAGAATGAACTTTCCAGTGAATTGATAGAATTGGTAGAGTCATTACTCACTAGAAATTTCCTAAGCATACTGCAGAGTTTGCGTTCAGACTGATTTACAGATCATAGTGAACTATGAACAAACTGCAAAATTTATTTTCCCCTCATAAGGAAGTGAGTTACCACTTTTATGTCAGTTCTTTGACAAATGTGTTTTTCAAACAATTTTTTTCAAATTTGGTAGCTGGAAGCCAGATATAAAATTACAGTAACTAAAACTCATTTTGCAACATATTCATCTGATAAATCCATACTGATAACTTATGAAGATACATCCAAGAATTGGCACTGATACCTGAATTTGTTCAGTAAATAAGCACGAAAATAGGTAGTTAGATTTCCTGGGAAGGGGCTTAAAGAAAATTCAAACCTCTCCACTTGTATGTGATATTGTATGCTTCATAAATAGTATGCAGAACCTAAGTGAAGGGAAAAGATGTACATGGCTAATGCTCATTAAATACTGTTGTGAGATAGTAAAACTCTTCTCTTGTATATCCCAGAAGAAGGAACTGTTTATGAGTTCCCTCCTTCAGTACCGATTTGAAGAATTTTACTCATCTCTAATTATTTAAAACACATTTTCCTTCACATATTCAGAGATTTTGTGTGGTACTTCAGCTTGCCATTATTTCCTATATTCTGGTGCTCTCGGAGATAATGTATCACCACTATTTGTTTACTGAATCAGGTAATGAGTACTGACAGCTGCTTAAGGCTTGGGTCATTCCAAGTTTAAGAGTTGATATTTTCATCATGTACATGCAAATAAATCAGCATTAGCAAAGACATGGCAGCCTTGGCTTTGACACCTTATGAAGACAAGACAGCAGGAGTGTGGTTTAACTAGGCTGCAACTTTAAATAGCTCATTTGGAAGCTATCTGGCAATAATGTCCAGTGAAGGTCATCAAGTCATCCTTCCTTTATAATCTGTTCCACCTGAGGGAGGAGTACTGTCAGTTCCATAGCCCGTTAATATGGTCTCACAAATGTTGTTGGGATCCCATTGCCCTCTCCACATCTGAAGTTTAGTGGGCTGGGAGAATGGCATGGGATAATTCCTGGACCATTCATTAGGAGCTTGAATTCCATTTCCCTGTTGAGGAATTTCTGATGGAACCAGACCCACTGTTGAATGATTTCATGTAGGGGCACCTGCTGAATTGTGACAATGAATTTTATAACCTAATCTACTCACTATATCCCTTGGTTCCTTTAAGAAAAGTGGGGGAAAACAGCTTGCAGTGCCCAAACCAGTGTGGCAGTGAGGAATAATTACTTTCCTAGTCCCAAAAGGGTGCTATCAGGATGTTCACAGCAAAGCCCAAAAGACCTAGTCCTACTCTCATACCAAGATAGGGAAAGGTATTGTCCCAATGAAGAAAATGTCCTTGGGCAAAGGGAAAGATTTATAAGTCTGCCCTTTGGAGGTGTGGAAGCAAACAGACTTACATTGCCCACTTCTGTCCAATCAAACAGACAGACACACCCTTTTAAAGTCCAAGAGGAGTCTGAGTCCTGCAGGAGTGGGCAATCCTTAAAGAAGGCAGGGTAATTTTTCTCCTGATGACCCAGATAAAGCTTCTCACTGTGGCTACAGTGCGGGATGGAGAAAATCTGATCACAGAAAGATGGATCAGGTGCACAGTAACTGAGAGTTAAACAGGACGATCAGTTCCAGGCTATGCCTCTTGTTCCAGTCCTGGATCCTTGATTGAAAGTCTTGCAACTTTCACATGGTTCATCAGAAACACAACAGTGTTGGTTGTTCAGTCATGCATGAAGGATATAAAGCATCAAAAGCAGGCATGAACAGTATTTCTCTCTTGGGCCTCTCCATACTTTGCAGCTGATGTGACTCCAGAGTCCATGATTGGAAACATAAGCCATTAGAAAAATTTGTCATGTGTTGCCTCCACACTGATTCAGGAATATAATGAGCAAAGTGCCTGAAGTGTTCCACTTCTTGCTAGATGAGCCAGTTGTAGATGCTACATAAAGCTCATTTGAATACTAATCAGTAAAAGTACCTTTTAAACAAATGTATAACATAGTAGGCAAATGTATTAGAAATGAGTATTTTAAAAAGATGGCTGCCTTAGGGTATGTCTACACAGCAAGGCAAAAGTCAAATTAAGATACACAACTTCTGCTATGTCAATTACGTAGCTGAAGTCAAAATAGCTTAATTCGGCTTTTGGCGCTGTCTACACAGCAGGAAGTCAAAGGAGGAACGTTCTTTCTTTGACTTCCCTGAATCCTCATAAAATGAGGGTCACAGGAGTTGGAATAAGAAGCCCTTCACTTGACATTATTTTGAAATAATGGCTTGCAGTGTAGATGCACATTTTATTATTTTGAAATAACATCAGTTATTCCAAAATAACACTGTTGTGTAGACATTCCCCTTACGTCCTGCTGAACTCAAGAGAAACAGAACAACAGGAGATAGTTTCTCTGCGTACAACCTCTGAGCTTCTTTCAGCCAGCAAGACATCATGCTTTGTTAGGGCTGTGTGCCCTAACATCCTTCTGTTTCTATGTGCTTATCTCAACTTGTTCCTCACACTTACACCTTTGCTTCCCCAGAATGGTGCCAGAGAAGCCCCTGAATGACCTTTGGTTTGGTTTGGAGCCATTATTATTTCATAAATCAACTAAACTGCATCTGTTATCTTAAATGAAAGGTGGCAGTCACACCCACCAACTTCAAAAAGATTTAATTCAACTTTTAACAATATTAAGGTTTCGTTAGGGAAAAAACATTCTGAATTGTGAGATGTTGCTAAAAAATAGACACCGCTGGGTCTCCAGTTAGCGGGATGCACATGTGTGTAGAGGTATGTGGTTCTCTGAATTCAGTTTTTTGAATGATTCTTTCAAACTTTCAAGCTTTCTGTGTTGAAAATACTGTTTCAGACAGCTTCAGAGGGGTAGCCAAGTTAGTGTGTACAGGATAAACTTAAAAAACAACAAATAGTCTGGTAGCACTTTAAAGACTAACAAAACAAACTAACCAGCAAATGAGAAAAATTAGAAATGTCTCTTTGTTGCTGATTGAGAGCAATACTCTCTTCCTTTAAAGAGGGGTTTCTAATATCAAAACTCAGCCTCTCGTCAATTAGTACAATAATTCTGGTGTTTAATAATTTCTTATCTAGTTTCATGAGCCATGGACCTTCATGCATATATTACACCATGTGTATGTAATAGGTATCCAACGCTATTTGAGGTCAGAACCCTTCCAGGAGGCCTGGCAGTCCTACAACACCCTCTACCAGGAAAGGAGCAATAATTGTCTGTCTGGAAAAGCTGCCAGTCAGAGCATAGCAGACTCATATGAAAAAAAGCTGTAGGGCTTGAGCAGCTCAATTCTTCCCTGGGGTCAGAGGGTAAGAAGGAGTGTTCTGTTCTCGCCAAAGGTAGTTTGATGGGCTGCATTTGCTAACCTGGGCATGTCTATACTAGGAAATTATTTCTAAATAACTTATTTTGAAAAAATAACTCCTGAAATAACTATTTTGAAATAGCGTGTCCGCACTATATGGAAGCCTTGAAATTAATCTGAGGCAGGCTCCCTTAATATAGGCATGCTACTTCAACTTAGAGCCCTAGGAAGCTCTGAGGAGTACTTACTTTGAATGACTCTGGGGAGTTGTTATTTCACAATATCAGCAGTGGAGTGTTCACATTACCACTATTTCAAAATTACTATTTCAAAATAAGTGTTATTCCTCGTGGAAAGCAGGAGTTACTATTTTGAAATAACGGGCTTGGTGTGGATGCTCTGCTTGTTATTTTGAAATAAGGAGAGTTATTTCTAAGTAACTCCCTAGAGTAGACCAGGGCCCTGATTACAAGAGGATCTGAGAACTCTATGCCTCTGGTAATAGACAACAGTGAAGAGAACCAGGGAAGGTAGTAAATAAAGGAAGTGTCACACGACTGCTGGTTGGGGTCTAGAGTAGTGTGCAGCCCTTGGTTTCCCCCTGGGGAAATGGCTAAGCCCCAAGAAGGAGATATGGCTTGTTTAAAAGGCCAAACAAAGAGCTGGAATGCAAAGGGCTTAGGAATAGGGCTGAAGATAAGTACAGACAGAAAGTCTGAAATCCTGGTTACCATCCCATGAACACCCCTTTCCCTCAGAAGGGGACTAAATTGGGGAGATGATCTGGCTAGAGAGCTGGGACCGTGAGACCTGCTCAAAACAAAGTATCCCCAGGGAGAAAACCTTGCCCTCAAGGCTATAACAGGGTAGGGGAGGGCTTAGAGTTAGCCCAGGAGGAGATGAGAACTGAGCCCGGAGCCAGGGCTGAAAACAGTAGTCTTTTTTGGACCTTTGTTATTCTGGAAGAGGGTCATCCATTTGTCTTTTCACCATCTGACTTAGAGGGCTGACCAGTGAAGACCTGTCAGATGAGGTGGGTAACCTACAGAGAGGGCTACCAGGAGAAAAGGAAGATTGCAGCACAACACACAGCTGACATAAGACTCTCGTGAGAGGTCAGTGCACCTCAGCACCATTTAATAATGATAGACTTTCAGTAATCTTTTCATTTAAGGATGTCACCCCCCAATTGATCTTCTGGAAGACTAATACCTTGATCAACAGGTGAAATAGAATTAATATTTTTTCATTAAATAATGTCACAATTGTATTTGTATGTTCTATCTGTACCCTACTTGTGTTCTGGAGTGCTGATTTAGCCAAATACATAGATTCAGATCCATCTAACTGGAATTTAGGTGTCTACATTAAGAAATCTAGGTGCCTCTGAGATTCTCAGAACTACTGATTAGATGCCACCAAACTCTGGAAGGTCTCAAATCCCTTGGCTCCTAATTTTATTTCTGTAAAAGTTCCCTAGGCACCTGAGTTTCTACTGTTGGGCATGCTTGCAAAGCTTTGGGGTAGGCATCTAGGTGCCTAACTGACACATGAAGCCCAGCAGTATCCTCCAGCCAGGTGAAAATAGGCCTCATCTTAATCCTCTCACTTCTAGTTGCCAGTCTGGCAATTGTTCTATCCAATAGGCCCTGGAAGATTCTGATGTGGGTCATTCTCATTCTCTCCTGTAAACGCCATGCATACATATTTGCATTTGCATTGGGCCAGAGAGAGATTAGAGTATTCATCTGATGGAGAAACCCCTGTTCAAATTCCATATCTTCATCAATGGAGGCAGGAGTCTGGAGTCTCCCTTATACTCAGTGAGTTCCCTGCCCACTGGGTTAAAGATTGTAGTGAAGTCCTTGTTGACTATTTAGGAGTTAAGTGTTAAGTTACCATTCTTGCAAGAAATAGCTTAGTCATTTGACTCCATAACAGGGTTCAAAAGCAGAGGTACCTTCTTCCAGTCCAGATTTACATGCCTAATTCTGAGAGGGACAGGACTTAGAGAACATGTTTCTTGGCATCTGCTATAGGCTAGTTCATGTGGCTCCCTGTCTAGCATGCTGACTTTCATGGATCCCATTCTCAGATGCCCCTTTCATCCTAGGCTTTAAATAGGGAGCATAGATGCCTAACTCAGTGTATAGATTCCACGGGGTGTCTAGGCACCTGTAAGTAAAGTGCTGGAAAGCTTAGCATTGCAACACCTGAATCCCTTTGTTGATTTGAGCAATTGACTCTTATTCAGGAAAGCATCCTTAATAAGAAAGTATGGCTAAGCATTCACTTAATGTTAAGGGCACATTTAAATCTCTCTCCATAAAATGGGATCTAAGTAAGTGTTTTCCAGAATTGGAACCTCAAGCTGGTTAAGTCCTATTGTTAAGAATAAGCTTAATCTTTCTGCTGAATTGGAGTAGGGATCATGCTGCTTATGTACTTCCCCTTGCTCATAGTCCCTGCCCAGGCTTCCCTGTTCCTTCTGCAATTCCCTATGAAGTGATGCTGATTCCACACCATTTGCAGTGCATGACTGGTTTAATGCCAAAGGTCTGCCCCTTTTAACATATGGGACAGGTGAACATTCCAATTTATCTCACTTTTGGCAACAAAAAGTTCACGAAGAGCATTAATTCAGACCTTTGAGAGTTTCAAAATGTTTTCTTTCAGGTAAGTCAACATACATCTTAGTCAGGATGCCCCTTGTTAATTTCTTAGGCTATGTCTACACTGCATGCTTATTTCGAAATAATTCATGTTATTTCAAAATTACAGAGTGCATGTCTACATAGCAAGCCTGTTATTTTGAAATTATTTCAAAATAACGGGCTTTTTACTCTGACTTCTGTAACCCTCATTTCACGAGGATTAAGGGAAGTCAAAGGAAAAATGTTCTTCCTTCGACTTCCTGCTGTGTACGCAGTGCTAAAAGTTGAGTTAAAGTATTTTGACTTCAGCTACGTAATTAACGTAGCTGAGGTTGCGTATCATAACTCATCTTTAGCCCGCTGTGTAGATGCACCCATACTGTTTCTGGGCATATGACTATAATAAGACCTGAGTGTTACATGTTCATAATTCCTTCTGGAAAGAATTGTATCATTTCATAGTACAAGTAGTTTATACTTAAGAATTATGGGTATTGGGATATTGATAAAATCTATTTACATCTCTCTATGGATATTTTATATGCCAAACATGTTGTAAATTGTGTGTTGTGATTAGTTCAGCATATCCATTTTGGAAAAACTACTGTGTATTTCAGGTCTAATGTTTTTAGGTAGTATGTACTGGTTCTTGAAGACAAATTCTAGTTGTGATCCACAGACCCCTCAATACCATCTGTCGAGGGAGTTCAAGAATATTCAGTTTCAGATACATACAGTACATCAAAGAATCTTATGTGAGTTCTTAAATGAAAGGCAAGGTAACACTGCTCATTTTATATTGTTGGAAAAGGTATGTGCACAGTTCCTTCGTAGGGAGTTGCATGTGTGTTTATATATACTGAAAATATGCTCTTGGGTTCTATATCACAGCAAAGGTGGAGGAACAGATTTCCTGTCAGACAAAAGACACTTATTTGTCTGTGTCTCTGTCTATATGTAAATAAAATACTGTAAACTAACACAATTGGGGCACATTTACATATGAAGTCAAAACATCTGAAGCCAGCAATGAAGTGCACACAGCAGGAAAAGAGAACTTTGTTTTGCAAAAGTCATCAAAGATGTGCTGGACTATATTTGGGGAACTGAGAAGACATCCTGTCATCCTATACCTATGAAGTAAATAGCCAATGTATTTATATTCATGAAAATTAATCTGAGCCAGCGTTGGTTAAGGGTGCCGCAAAAAGTTATTGGTGAAATAAGACTTCTTTAGAAGTGAGGTTAACCTGTTAAATTTAGTCTGTAGAAAGAGTATTATGATTTTGTTTTATATGTTAGCTTTTTTTGTTTCAATTATCTTTACTCATTATTTATTGAATATTTGAAAATGATCATATTCTAGTTTTCCCTCTAAATATATCTGTGTTGAGGTATTGAGCAAGAAGCTGATTCTGAGTTGAATCATACATGCTGATGTATGCTCTGGTCATTTGGGATAGCAGACTAGGTATTTCTGTGATGGTTCGGTTGATAAATGGCTGAACAGTGCAGAGGGGAACACTTCAAAGAGGTTTGGGATATAGGCGTACACATACTGTTAACTTGAAAGGCAAAGTAAGGGCTGGCATCGCCTAGAGAAAAATGCTTGGGTGGCTAATACTTTGTGGAGGTGTCAGGGACCTGCCACTTATTTAATCACATATAGGTCTTACCCCTTGCCTCCATCATGAGAAACAAGATGATTCAGTTCTGGGTACCCACAAGCTATCACAATTATGTTTGAGAACAATGGAAGATTTTTTTTTAACCTACAGGGTCTCCTAATACATCTAATGTAAAATGATGTCTCTGTTCATTACTACTGATTTCCAAAACTAATTCTGATCATAAATAACTGGCAATGTCGTTTATTGGTTTTGTACTGTTATTTAGCTGATTAGGAGTAACTTTTAGGTTTCTGTGGCACTGCTTATGGTACTCATTGAGCAGGGTACTATATTTCAAACATCTGAGGAAAGTATTAAAAATTTTGTTAAAGACAAGAGAACTTGTCTTATTCGATAAAAGTAAATGTAGTTGAGAGAGATGGGTAAATCTAATATAAGTATCAAGTCAGGTAGCATAATAATAGATTTGATGATGCTATGGATCAAACTTTTCTTATTGAAATGTGATTGCAGACTGTACAATTGAAAGATTTGTTCTGTGAGGAAAATGCCTATTATTCCAGAAAATTGCTTTAATTAAACTACCTCAGCCATTCTTTTTCTGGCTTTGCATAGAAACTTAAACATTTGAAGTCACCGCCAGTCTTTCAGTTTAGTGTTTATACATATTTAAATGTGTTGGAAAAATAATATATTCCACGTGTTATCACTTAATGCTATAATTACAACATTATTATTGTACAAGATACAGTAGTACAAGCTATACAGTTTTTAACAACTTATACTTACTGCATTTGAATCATATTTTAATATATATTTATTGAGCACTTAAACAATTTATGATTTGATTCTAAGAGAGTCAAAGTCAATGTGAATTTCACAGTTCTTTATTGTATAGGATGAAACTTGGTTTTCTTTTCCATGCTTGGAAGTTTCTCATCTATATAAACACATTTGCATTGGTGACTGAAAGAGAAGTTCATCTGGAGCTAAAATGGAACACACACTTTTAGTGTACTATATGTGGTATAATACTGGGTGAACTCATACAAAGTGTATTTATAAACAAGAATGTTGCAAAGCAAATATAGCAATGGTGTCCAATTTGCATCTCTTTGGCCATTTGTGGTCTTTGAAGATCTAAACTGTGATTGGACTTATGATTGTTAATGAATTGAAAATACTTTCTTCAAGACATTCCCTGCCCTCTCACTTTTAAACTGAAGTATTTGAATCAGCCCCATTGATATGAGGAGGAAGTAGGAGACAGACTTGCTGAGCTGCAGGGTCCCCAAGGAGAGCAGGATGGGAGCTTTACCAGCTGTGCATGAGCCTGAGATAGTGCCTAATGAAAAATAGCTCCCCTCTTCTACGTAGCCACCGAGGATAGCCAACTGCTTATGGATAGGGTGACCAAGCATCCTGCTCTGTCTGGGACAATCCCATTTTCTCAGCCCTATCACTGACATCCCAACTTTTTTTGGCAAAACGGGGCATTTGTCCTATTTGCTCTTGCCAGCACACCATAAAAGTGGGAGTGCCCTTTGTGCTGGTGCACACAGAGGAACATTCAAGGAGGGCAAGCAGTGATGTTTGTGAGGGGGTGAGGTGAGTTGGGACAGAAGCCTTGTCCGTGTCTCTACTATGCCATGTCCCTCCTGTCATGGAGCGATAGTTTGCAGAGTGAGCATGTGACACCGCAATCAGAGGGCAGCATAGTCAAAGCCCTAATTCAAACTCTTCTTCAGCCAGGCCATGGAACCATGACTCATAAGCCCTGGGCCCCACTGGGCAACCCAGCTGGTAAGTGTCAAATATTACAATAATAATGATGTAATTAGTATCTCTGGTGCTGCAGCAGCAACCATGCCATGCTCCCTCCTGCCCCAAATAATCCCTGGAGCCTCCACCCTGGCCTCATGTCCTCCCCATGTCTGTCTTTCAGGGCCAGTCCCTGGACTACTTTCCAGGCCCCCACGACCCCAACCTAGTCATCTGCTTCTGCCGCAGCCTGGCAGGGATGCCATTTAGGAAGAGTGGTGGGGAGGCACCTGCCACCTCTCTTAGTTTTGTATCAACAGCGGAAAGTGACCACCTTGCTTCCCCTTTGCTTACTCCTCTTCCCCCTCTCCTCTCTGGCCCCCTCCCTGTACCAAAATCTGAAATGGCAACCCTGTAATCCAGCCTTCTCTATCTCCCTAGGAATCCTTTTTACATCCTCCTTGGTCTGTCCTGTTACCTGGAGCCTCCGTGCTGCTCCTTTGCTATCCTGGCATGCTCTGCTAGTTAGAAATAGTCAATAGCTTTAAGCCCCAAAGTATATTTACCCTATTTTGCTGTCCAGGTTCCAGCCCATACTCATTCCTTTTCCCTAACCCCCCAAACCCATCTCTGCTACTTGGCTGTATTGGGGGATGCAGAGAAATCCTTGTGGCAGATAAGAAGAGACCATCAGGTGACTTAGGCCAGCCCTGCATACCCCATTTTTCAGTTTAGAATAATATGGTCATCCTAGTTATGGCTCTCCGGTTCCCTGCTTCAGCCTAATTTAACCTAGGCTACACTAACTTGCTGTCTGGCTTGCATGAGATCATACATCAGATGGCAAGTGCAGGATATACCCCCATTCTCCCTCACACTCATGAGTGGATCTGGTTTAAAAAGGGGAGATCATTAAGAGCAGATTAGACAGCAGCCCTCTCCCTGCCTTCTCTCTTCCCTTGCTTTGCCTCTTTCCTTCCCTTCCCTGAGCGGAGTGAGCTGGAGCTGCATTGCTTTGATTTCGCTGCTGCTTCCAGTGAGTGCGGGGAGCTGCACCTTTGCTGTGGGTGCTAGGCGCTTCTGCTAGTGCCCCTGCTGGCTGCTGGCCAACCCCTTGCCCCTTTCACTGATGGCATTCAGGCATGTGACCCCTCGTGCCTCTCCATGCAGTGCCCCTGAAGCCATGAATGTTAGAAGGTGCTTGGTTCTTCCATAAGAGCAGGGCACTGGACTTGAAGACTTCTTTAGGTTTCTTTCAGTTTTAGGATTCTATATGTGAGACCTCACAAACTTTGCCAAAATATCATGCAGAGAGGTTAAATGTCTTGTCCAAAGGTACACAGGATGTATATGGGAGAGCTAGGAATAAAATCAGATCTCCTGACTTCAAATCTATAGCTTTTACAACTGAAACATCCTTCCCATAATACCATGCAATTTTCACAAAAGCTATAGCACTGTTTTGATGAAAACTTAGTAAATGATTTAAATTTCCATATCTTAAAATACTTTGGGCCATCCTAAAGTATGTGTAGCTGAAAAGCCCTTCTACAATGAAGGTTCACACATCATTTCTGTCTCCCTAATGCAGTTTCTGCATTAGAGTTAACAATATTTCAGTATTTCTGGAGTATTTAGCATTTTTCACTGTACTGATTACAATCTGTTGTAGATGATAATTATGCTGGTTTTATCACTCAAACACTCAAGTGATTTTTAAAACTTCAAGTGGCTCATATCAGATTTGTATTTCTCAAAGGATTTGAAAGTCTGCTTAGATTAGGCCCTTCTGTCACATTAGCTGTAAATGCTAAATCAATGCAAAATGAGTAGATTCTTATTTCTAAAAATAACCTCTTTCACAGGAAGAAGAACTAAGGAAAAGTGGGGAAGCCAAATATGCACACTTGAGCGACGAGCTTCATGTTCTAATTGAAGTATTTGCTCCACCTGGAGAAGCTTATTCACGTATGAGCCATGCCTTGGAAGAGATTAAAAAATTCCTTGTTCCAGTAAGTGGCTCATATTTGTTTTCTAATTGTCTCTAATTCTGCTACATTGAACTCACTCATTTCTTGAAAATCTGACATGGTTCAGGAAATAGTTTGACCTGCTGAAGATTCATCTTTTGAGATGTCCTTCAATCCATTAATTGTTCCTTAAGTATCTTCCGTATGGGCTTTTTCATGGCCATAGGTCATGGACATCAGTGAAGAAATATGCTTCTGAAATACTTGAGTATTGTATATTTATACTGGCATTGTTAGCATGTGATATATTTTATATGAATATTTTTCTACAACAGAATCTGAATTTACATGCCCAACTAAAAACACAAAATAATATATTCAGCAGAGTTTACATTAATAATTCTGAACAATTCCAATATTACTGCTATTTAGAAGACTAATTCTAACTCATGCTCAAATTTAGTAAACCGTCGCTGTTCAGGAAAGCATGCCACTAGGTGTTTAAGTTCTTTCTGAAACAGGGTCCTGAAACTTCCAGAATACATATCTGCCCAAGTCATCTCTTTTCTAAACTGACTAGTTCCAATCTTTTTAATCTCATCTCATATAGAAGCTATTCCATACCTTTAATGACTTTTGTTGCCTTTCTCTGTGCCTATTCCAATTCTAATGCATCTTTTTTCTGAAAGGGTGATCAGAGCTGCATGCACTAATCAAGATTTGTGTAGTACCATTATATTTTCAGTTGTATCGATCCTGTCCTTAATGTTTCCTAAAATTCAACTTTTTTGACTGTCACTACATATTGAGTGGATGTGTTTAGAGACCTATGTGACTCCTAGACCTTTCTTGCGTAACAATAGCTAATGTAAACCCCATCATTTTGTATGTGTAGTCAGGATTATATTCTCCAAAGTGCCTTACTTTGCAATTAGCAACATTAAATTTGTTTTCCATTTATTGACTATTCATCAAGTTTTAAGGTGACCATATTTCCATTTGCTGAATATGGGACACCTGGTAAAATTATTCTATTCAAGAAGGTTCAATGACAAACATTCAGAACTATACATTACAAACATTCAAATTAACATCATTAAATAAATGCTGCATAGTTGGATCCTTTTTATTTACCACCTTATCTTTAAGACATTATGGTTCACATGGGGAAAAGTCACACACATACCCCCGTGCACCTCTCTTGTGCTGGGGTGGAGTTGATCACAGATAAACCCAACCCCCTCCACTGCCTGGCTGGGCTCCTGAGACAGACCCACCTCTCCTAGTACCTGTCACAGTGACTTCCCAAGGCAACTTCAGGGGAGGAAAGGGGAAATGTAAGATCACATTCCCCACCTCTGATTTCTGCTAGAATGTGGCCAGCAGCAGACTTTTGGCACTGTGCAGCATGGAAGGGACAGGAGCTGCTTCTATCTATAGGGGAGGAAGAATCGTGGAAGGGAGACATGGCCTGTGTCTTTGCAGAGCTCATTCCTCCCTGTCCTCATAGTGCCAAACAACAGCTAAAACCTCTAGGCTGCTTCTGGTCACTAACATAACCCAGATGCCTCCTGTCCCCTGGGCTGAAGCACGAGCAGGAACGGGTTAAACCCTAAAGATGCAGTGTGCACCAGGGCCTAGTGAACCTGACTGCAGGAGTTTCAGCAGCCACAGAGCCTGGCCATAGAGGGTGAACAGAGAATGAACAGTTCCATGCTCCTTGTCAGCAGACCCACGATTGGCTGGGGGAGGTAGAAGGGTCATAGGCTGTGTCTCGACTACACGTCTCTGTCGACAGAGAGATGTAGATTAGGTATGTCCAAATTGCTAATGAAGCAGGGATTTAAATATCCCATGCTTCATTAGCATAACATGGACACCATTTTTTTTTAAATGGAGCTTTTTGGAAAAAAAATGGCAGTCTAGATGCGGATCTGTCGAAAATAAACCCTTTTTTGACAGATCCTGTAAACCTCATTTTTTGAGGAAAACAGAATCTGTCAAAAAATGGTTTATTTTTGACAGATCTGCGTCTAGACTGCTGGGTTTTTTTTTAAAAAAACCTCCATTTTGAAAAAAAGCGGTGGCCATGTTTATGCTAATGAAGCGTGGGATATTTAAATCCCTGCTTCATTAGCAATTTCGACGTGCTTGATTTGCATCCCTCTGTCAACAGAGGGATGCAGTTTAGACGTAGCCAAAGAGTGCTAAGCTCCTGCCTGGCGGTCTGCTATAGAGCCTACAGGGGTGAGAACAGGCTGGAAATTGTTTTCCCCCTCCACCACTCCAGAGCTTAGCTGAGGTCTGGAGAGGCTTCCCTGTGCCAGTGCTGTGCAAGGCTTTGGCATATGCAGGGCTCAGCTCCTCCTGCCCAGCACCCCAGGCTGGAGGGTCTTGGGCTTTCCCAGGATGCCAACCCAGCCAGAGGCAGTGGAGAAAGGAAAGCTCTTTCCAGGCAGGCTATTAGTGACCTGAGTGCTCCAAATAGGGTCTGGTTCTCCACACAGTGCTGGGGGTAGAACACATGCCACTGGGGGCCTATGGAGGAAAAGCAGGACTGGGGATGTAAAGAAGCAAAGCAAGAGGGGGAGCACATGTAGGGCCAATGGGTGGGCAGCAGAGGCAACACATAACTGGCCAACACCAGCCACTGCAGCTCACAGGCAGTGCTGGCTAGAGGGGAAGAGAGTGAGACTCTTCTGGCTTAGAGACATCAAGCTTCAGGGGCTGATGGATTAGCAAGGAAAGCGACGGTCCCATGTGCTGCATCTTTGCCTCACTACCAGTCTTCTATACCCACTTTCATTGTCTGCCACTGGATCCACTTCACTCACTGATGGTGAGCAGGTGGCTGATGAACAGGGATCCAGCCAGAAGCAGAACCTGCCAATATTGGTGGGAAGGAGACAGAAAATACGGGACAATTTGCCTGTTTATAAGAAAAAATCAGGGCACTTTCAGAAAGGCTTAAATAAAGGACTGTCCCTTTAAAAATAGGACCTCTGGTCACTAACCAGTTCAGTGAGATGCCTTTGTAACTCTTTTGTCAGCTATGGTTTTAATTATCTTGAGTAACTTTGTATCATCTGCAAATTTGTACACTTCATTATTTATCCCCATTGAATGGTACTGGTCCCCAAACAGATTGATGGTGGATCTTTGCTATTTACCTCTCCATTCTGAAACTGAGCATTTATTTGTACACTTAGTAACTTAAAAGATATGACACATATCCATCAGAAGACATTCTCTTTTACTCCATGACTGCTTATTTTGATTAAAGGCCTTTTGTGTAGGACCTACTTAGTCTTTCTGAGTGCTATATCGCCTCGATAACTCTTGCCCACATGCTTGTTGATAGGCTCAAAGAATTTTAATAGATTGGTAAGACATATTTTCCCTTTGCAAATGCCATGTTGACTCTTCCCCAACATATCATGTTACTCTGTGTCTGATAATTCTGGTCTTTATGGTTTCAAAAAATTGGCTGTTGGCAACTGGATCGTGATAAAATATTGCAGGGCAAATCAATGCAGCAAAAAAATTTTGACAATGTACCTTGGAATAACAATTTAGCTGCAGCTAAGTGATGTAGATGTGCCAAACTTCAGAGAATGAATTTTTATAGTTAAAATAATCCCTGGTTTGGAAGATTTGATAATTTAGGTGGTGCTGGTAGAACTGCCTACTGTTAAGATTGTTTGAAACCTACCATTACAAGACTCTGTTTTTAGTTACTTTTAACTTTGCAAAACTGTAGTCATTTGAATTTTTCCATGTCAGGTTTCTATCTCTGGCTGGTTTTGTATGTATGTATATTTATATTGTAATCTTAACCAAAAGAGGTCAGCCATTTCTGGGAACCAGGCTCTAGGGCATCATTCAAATGCCTTTTTCTATGAGAGCATCCTGTCACATTCTACAGTTTCTTGCCTCTTTCTCTACACACTTTCCAACTTCTGCACCCAGTTAGGCAGGGGTCCTATAGACAATAGACTCCTCCACTACACAATCTAGTTCATCCCTCGAACATGTCTGTTCTGTGCACTGAATGGATAGGCCTACACACTATGAGCAAGGAGTGTGATTTCTAGCTCACATACTTGCATTCATGTCAGCTCCATTACAGCTAGTGAGACTGTAAATAGTAGTTGTAGCTGTAATTAGCACAATCAGTGAGCACACAACTTAACTATGCTGCGTACAAACCTGCCTGAACCCCATAAGTAAGTACTCGGCATGGCTAAATTCTGGTGGTGCTACTCCTGCGACCCATGCTACTATGGCCACAGTGCTATGCAAACTTAGGCTCTCGTCACATCACACTAGCACAGGAATATGCACCAGCACTGTGAATTACACCAGTAGCTCATAGTATAAGCTAAGCTGATCAGGCAGAAGTACTGTGGAAAAACTAGTATGTGATCTTGTAATTAGAAACAGTGTCACAATGCACAAGCAACTTTAATTCTGGCATTCCTAATTTCAGTGATTGACTTTGCAACCTTAATGTTTGTTTAACATAATGAGGGGGTGAGGAATGAGACATTTACTACAGTAAAAGCCCTTTTATCCAGCATGCTGGAGGAACCAGGGTGGAGGTAAAATGAAGATGCCAGTTAATTAAGAGGGAAGGGTTTGGAGTGCATGGGGAGTGTGAGGAAGAGAGATGGGAGAGGGTGCAGGCATTGGCTTTGGGAGGGGCTTGGGTCTATCAGGGTTTTGGGGTGCATGATGGATGGAGCAGGTGCTTACTTCCAGCAGCTCCACAAGCAACTTCCCATACATGTCTTTCCTGACGGAGGCATGGCCAGGTGGCCTGTTGCAAGCAGGTACACTGCTTCCGTCTGCAGGTCCCACCTGCCCCACCCCCACCCCCAGCTCCAATTGGCAATGGGCTGGGAGTCAGAGTCGGCACTTTGGGATGAGGGATAGAGTTAGTATGCGTGCAGAGCTACCCAGTGGCTGCACCTCAGCTAACAACAGCAGAGAGCCACTTGTGCAGGCTGCCAGAGGTGAGCACCCACCATCTGGTACCCTGATCCCCTCCCATACCCCAATCCTTAGCTCAAGCCCCTCCCTTATCTCAAACTCCTTCGCAGAGCATGCCCTGCAGTCCTTCCCCTGCCCCAAGCTCCTGTCAGCCCCACACCACACATTTTATAAACAGGACTTTCTGTGCAGATCAGGAATGCCAATTTATTGAGCTTGCTGATTGATGAAGTGCCAGATAAAAGGGCTTTTACTGTATATAGAAGTACAAATACTTCCTTAACTATTGACCAGCTTCTACAATCCCTATTCACGTTGAGTAGTATCATACTTTGTAAGGGGTCTTATTGAAACAATAAAAATAAGCAACAAAGAATACTGCAATAATACTACTGCCCGCAGCTTTAATTAGCTTCCTTCTTTTTCTTGTATGTTATCGCTTCATTGTAATCTTAAATTGTAGTGACGATTGACCCGCCTGTTTCCATCACCCATCCCATGCTCTCTCTCCATGCAAAATATCTCTGTCCTAGAAGAACACAGAAGGAGATGGAGTAGTGTGGTCAGGATAAGATAAAACTTTGGTGGAACACTTCCTTAAATATTCAAATTCTACACAGCTTAACATTATGTTCTGCAATTATTTATTGATAAGGACTGTGATGCATTCTTGAGCACTACTGTTGAAGGAGATATAAACAGGTTTGTCAGAAGGTTTGAAACTTGGTTTACAGTAGCAATAATCATGTCAACAAGTAACACTACACATTATCACTTGGTTATTAGTTTTATCCTGTCTCTGCTTCATTTTCAGATTTATAATAACCAACAAAGTAATTATTAAATGGATGGTTATAATCTATGTGCTCAGAAAGCTTGCACTAAATAATTTCCTCTTTGTTCCCTGTTTACCATATCTCTTTAATTTGTTTTATGATATTATGTTGATAAAATCTAAATAATTGTGGCACCAAATAGCTAGAATTCCATTATAGGATTTAAAGAAGAATCTTACCAATTTATTTATACTGAATCAGTGAACTGATAAAGAATGCAAATGAGCTTTCATCTTCCTTATGGCATTTTTACCTTAATTTTATTAAATTTAAGATGAGCATTGTCCTCAGAATGATTGACTGTTTGCATCACTAATGTGGAAAGATGTTCTGGTATTTTATCATAAACTTTTACTTTGTATTTATGTAAGTGCAAAAGAAGAGAGAGAAAGCAAAATGATACAGACTAGATGTAGGGATAACAAAGCATTAAAATTATCTATTTATTGCCTGTTTCAAAATTAACAAACAGATGTGTGTTTCCTTTAAAGGTTCTTTATTTTTATTTTCAATCTTGTCCAATTATAGTATTCAAACTTTCACTAGCTAAGATTTCACCTCATATTCAAAGTTAGAAAATGAATATTGGTACTGGATATTACAAAAGCTAATTCCTGTTGAAGCCAACAAGAAGCACTGCTGCAGGTGGTGTTCTGGGACTCCATCCAATAGGAATTTTAAATGAATCATCGTACCATAAAGGTCTGCAACATTCACTACTTTACTGATTGACAGGAGTATGGACCTGATTCAAGGACCATATATTACATTCATTTTGCAATGAACTAAGGACAGTATATGGCTCTGCAAGCCCCCATATTGGTGTTCTTGTCTGGCCTTCTTCAAACCTCAAATAACAGGTAGATAAGGCTTATTTTGCAACTGCTGTCACACATGTGTCAAATGGACAATGTCTTTGAATGACATCCAGAATATAAAAGACATATTTCAATGGATTCCCTTTTCAACCAAGCCCCTTGTTTTTATGTGATCATACTGAAATCCAAGGTATCATTGGACTGCAGGAAAAGGTTGTATACAAATCCTCTAAATATAACCGAAATGGGATCTTTGCCCCTTTCCAGACCTTGTATGCTGGGAAAGACAGCTGGGGCAGCATAAAGAGTCCCTTAAAAAGCCCCAGAGTGAATTCTTAGCCCAACTGTAGTCATTGTGAAAACCTCCATAGATTGTATTAGGGCCAGGGCATCATCTCCCTGTTTCCAGCCAGAGAAGGATTCCATGGATGCAGAACATGAGGCAAACAACCAAAAAGCTGCCTTCTGAAGTCTCTTCACCAAACCCTGAAATAGGTGATGTGACTGGAGAGCAGAAGGAGTGGACCTAGGATGGGGCAGCATCATAAAGTGCTTTGGAGATTCCAGGCTGCACTGCCAACTCTGAAGGATGATAGGACCTGGACCAGTGTTCCCTCTAAGCTGCACAGCAGCACCGCTTAACAGATGGTTAATCAGCCCCACCCAGTCAGTCAGATCTGTGCACAGAGCCCTGAGCTGGAACACTGACCTGGACAGATCCCTCTCCCTCTCTCTCCCTCCCTGTGCTCATTATGTCATGAATTCTGCACTCAGATCCATATGGGCAAATCCCAGTGTCTGTGCAAAAACCTAGTGAAGTCTCATTGAAATAAAGGTAGACAAAGTGTACTTTGAGAAATTTCTCTTAACTGAAGAGGCTGAGACAGAGACACCCATAAGAAAGTAATAAAGACCAAAGAAGAAAAAAGACAAATATATAGTGTGAGAGAGCCATCTATAAGATATATCCGAATGGAAAAAATACAGGTGACGCAGAGGGAAAAATGAAAAGAAAATAGGACATGAAAAGTACACCAGTAAAACTGAGGAAAGGATAGCAACATGAAAAGCAAAGGTTGTTCAGATTTCAAAGTTCTAAATATTCTTTCAAGTTGTGTAAATTTGCTGAAGAGAGCATTTAAATCAGGTGCAATGTTATAAATGTATTATACTCTTTAAATTAAGAAAATTAATTTCTAAGATATAGCACTCTGATTACTGTGTGATATCCAGTTTGTATTTGCCTTTCCTTTCTATATATGTGGTTAAAGTCCTTTTGGAGAGAGAGGCACATTTGGCATATGCAACATAAAGGCTTCAAGTTGGTCAGTAATACAATAAACAGTTAAACATTGCATAAGGCTGAAACTTTAGTGCAGTAGAGAAACTGTGGTCAACCGTCTGTTTCTCTCACCGTGTATACAGGATAAATGTACATTGGTATAAATGTATGTCACTTAAGGGTTGAAAAATCCATACCCTGAGTGACACAGTTATATTAGCAATTAAAATTTTTGCAGGGGCACGGAGGGGGCTTCTCCTGAATGCTACTATGAATCACCTATGACTGACCTAACCCTGGGAGTAGACAGCACTATGTCACTTTTCCCATTGATATAGCAAGAGTAGATTAACACCAACGGAAGAAGCTCTCCTGTTGGTGTAGTGTAGTAGTGCAGCTATGCTGCTACAGTGTTTGAAGCATGGGCAGGGTCTAAATTCTCTGTGTATATTTTAGCCCCAGTGGGGTATTCCAGCTGAATTTAAATCCTGAGTTTCAATTTAATTGTCAATTTCAAGTTAATTGTCAATTAACTCCAGGTAAAAAGTCTAAAAGGGTATGTCTACACTAGCCCCCTAGTTCGAACTAGGGTGGCTAATGTAGGCATTCGAACTTGCAAATGAAGCCCGGGATTTAAATATCCCAGGCTTCATTTGCATGTTCCCGGGCGGGCGCCATTTTTAAATCCCCTTAGTTCGAACTGACTGCCCGCGGCTACACGCGGCAGTCAGAAGTTAACTAAGTCCTTAGTTTGGATTAACTGTTACACCTCATTGCAGGATTAACTTCTGACTGCCGCGTGTAGCCGCGGGCAGTCAGTTCGAACTAAGGGGATTTAAAAATGGCGCCCGCCCAGAAACATGCAAATGAAGCCCGGGATATTTAAATCCCGGGCTTCATTTGCAAGTTCAAATGCCTACATTAGCCACCCTAGTTCGAACTAGGGGGCTAGTGTAGACATACCCAAACAAAGTACTGGTATTCATGATTTTGGCCATGGGTATGATTAAGTGCTTAAATATGGTGGCAATTGTTCATGCAGATATGGTATGAAAAATATAATTATTCACCAGAATTGGGTTTGGGAAGTAATTTTATACCAGGAAAGAACAGCAGTGGTGACTGGGGGATGGGCCAGGGTTCTCTTTCATTTGGAGCATAGCAAGGGTCTCCCTTTGTTAGGATCCAAATTACAGCAAAGCCAGAAAGTCAGAAGATAAATAAGGCTGAGTCAGTGTTAGCTGAGTACTTATGTGGGCCTATCAGCCACAACAGTCACTACATTTAAATATAAAGTTATTTAATATACAATTATTACAAAATACTAAGTACAATTATTATGTACTGCATGTTGTTGAATGCAATTTAGTTCTTTTTCTTCAGTTCAGTAAATGCATGTGTAATCTAATTAAATTGGCAAACAATTGGTAAATGTTTTGTCATTTCTTCTTATACGTTTCCATTATAAATGGTAGAACTCACATGACAAGAATATATAGACTTCATAAAAAAGCTTGATTGGCTCATCAATATTTAGTTGACTGGTCAATATCTGATTGACTGCCTTTTTTGATAAAGAGTCTGTTATGAAATAGTAAACAGGACTACTAACAATATATTTTTAATTTTTTTTTTAGGCGGGTGTCAATACTTTCTCCGAATTAGGCTTCCCATTGAGTTCCCAAGTAACAATTCCCATTAACAGGAATCTGTACCAGTACTGCTTCTCACAGCTTATTAGGTTTCTTTCCTTTATTAACATCAAATCTTATGGCTCAGTAAACAATTGAACGTAAATCAGTTCTATCACTAACAGAAGAGTAACAGTAATATTTTCTCACTATAAGATTAAATTTATAGGTTTAGAAAAATCCAGCATCACCACGTTTCTGAAGAATCCTATGATGATAGCAAATTGAAGAGAGTTAACTTTTAAACATTGTTTAATGCCAAGATAGGCAATTAAAGCCCCTTTGTTTATTGAACTTGCACTGGTATTTTATTTTAGGGAAGTAAAGGACAAATTAGGGTCAGAGCATCATAGACCACTTTGACTGCTTGTGGGCATACCAATTAAGTGGAATTATCATCCCAATTAACTATTGTCCCTTGCCAGTTAAATCTCATTTGGTTTAATTCTGTTCCCTAGAACACATCCCAATTAACCAAATTTCCTAATTAACTGCGTCCTGATTAAGTGAAGTGCACTGATATTATTGCCTGAACAGACAAAACTATTTTCATAAGATTTTTTTTTGTTTAAATAGCTTTCCAAATGTTTGGTTTCTGTTTATTGTTCTCTGCAAATAAATGGACCGCATTTGGTTTTGATTTTTTTAAATGAGTATTGACAGTGAAATCAGTTGGGTCAGTCATATGAGTAACTCAAGGAGGATTTGCCCAAAATATATCATTATCCAGCTATACCAGAAGAAGGACCAGAGACACTTGATATGGACTTAATCCGGTCACAACTTTATTATTAGATGTTTGGGACTACCCACTATCTGATCTGATGCTGAGCAATCACGCTAACTGACTTACCTTTTCTGTGAGTTGCTTGTACCCTGACTGTCCTTTGGGAGGGGGGCAGCTTCCACCTCTTCTCCCCACTCTCATCAGGGGTATTGGAACTATTTGTATAGTGGAGGTGCTGAGAGCCATTGAACCAAAATGTACATCCTGTATATGATGGAAACCACTTCAAGCCGGGGGCAACACCCTAAGTCTATGTCAGAAAAACAGAGGTATCCCAGAAAAACTCTGCCGCATCCAGGGAACGCGTCTGCTCGTCTGCTTTTTTTTTGCAGCAGAGCAGATGTGTGCTTTCGGATGCCCTGTCTTCCTCCTTCCATGAGGAAGAAGGGCTCTTCGGAAGAGGAGGTTTTTCCAAAATTTGGCCCAGTGTAGATGGGCCAAATTTCAGAAAAGCCTCTTCTGAAAAAGCTTTTGGAAAAAAGTGTGCAAATTGCAGAGCGCATTTTGCGTACCTTTTCCCAGTAGATCATTGTACTCTAGACATAGCCCTAGTTCCAGCGCTTAGACCATTTTGCAACCACCTGGAGCTATGCTGCCTAGCATACCTGGATCCTCTGCTGCCTGTTTCTGTCTTGCCTGCTGAGTGGAGAAAGAGATTTCCAACTCAAGTGCTTGCACCTTTAAAGCCTTTCACCTTTATATTCTTGGAAGGTGAGTCAAATCTGCAAAGCTGACCACCACCCACCTGCTGGCAGCAGTTTCTAACCTTGGTCCTGCACACACACACACTAAGGCCTTTCTCTGGGAAGCCTGGACAAAGTCCTCCCCAGCTTTAGAATGGTGTGGTCACCAGTAGATTATTTACATCAAAGGAGTTTTCTTTGTACCTGTTTTGCAGATTGAAACTAAAGGTTTTTCAAATGTAATGCAAAGACAAGGCTAGATCTGCATCTCTTGTAAATCTTTGTAGTGGCTTGATTTCAGTTGTGCTATGCAGTTGAATGCATCTAAATACCTTTGAAAATCTGACTCCTGTCCTACAGCATCAAGTGAAATACAGATGGAACATATTCAGTATAGGGATTGCCCTCCATCCTTGTGCTGATGTAAGAAGGCATAATTTAGTTTATTGACAAAGTGCTATTGAAAGGCTTCTCTATCTGTAGCCTCTGAACAAACATATAGCTGTGATGTTTGACCCTAAAGCAGGGGTTAGTAATCTTCGATATGCAGCCTGTCAGGGTAATCCACTGGCAGGCCACAAGACAGTTTATTTACATTGACTATCTGCAGGCACAGCCTCCCACAGCTTCCAGTGGCCATGGTTATCCATTCCCAGGCAATGGGAGCTGCAGGAAGCAGTGGCCAGCATGTGTCTGCAGACCATGCCACTTTCTGTAACTCCCATTGGCCAGGAATGGTGGCCACTGGGATCTGCAGTCAATGTAAGCAAAATGTCTCATGTCCCAGTTGTGGATTACCCTGATGGGTTATGTCCTGAAATTTGCTGACCCATGCCCTAATTGTTCACATAAAGACATAAGAAAATAATATTTGTTGTTTGAGGAAAATAGCCAGAGGTAGAGAGATGAACAATCAGTATCCATCATGTTTGATAGAGTAATATAGTATAGCATTCAGTGTGTTACTGATGTTTGCACTAACACTAATTACCCTTTTGCAGTGCTTTTCTTTAGATGAACTTACAATAGCAATCATATCTGACCAAATCCTGAGCATGGAGAGCTTAATGCTCAGAGTTGGCTGATGCTTCACCATCAATATTGATATTCAATCATTGGCCCTTGAATAAAATCTTGAGTAGAAAATCCCTCAGCAGTAACTTCAGAGCTTGAGACTTCACTTCTGCCAGTCATTTGCTATTGCAGAATGATGTCAGAGGAGGGAAAGTGGAACCACCCTCCCAAACTTCTGTGGTCCCTCCGTAATGGAAAACTAAGGTACAGGTTAAAGGGACAAATAATCTGGTGGGAGTGGGTTGAGGAGTTCATTAGAGTTTTTATTGGGTGCCTATCCTGTGTTCAAGGCGCTCTTTTAAATGTGAAGGCAACATTCAAAACATAAATTACAACTCCACAAGTATACAGTGTTCTAGCCATGTTACTCCTAGGATGTTAGAGATGAAAGGTTGATGAGGTAATATATTGGACTGGACCAACTTCTGTTGCTGAGAGAGACAAGGTTTGGAGCTTACATAGAGCTAAGAAGAGGAAGGGGAAGAAGAACTATGTTTCAGTCATGACCAGTATTCCACCATGTTTCTGTTATTCGGTAGCAGAGTCCCCGCTCAGACCCTTTGGGGTACACCGGCTGGTCCACAAATCATTCAAAAGCCTTCTGGTGCAGTCACCCATGCTTTTGTTGTAAGTTCCCACCACCTTCTATTTACAAAGTTTACAGTCCAGACACCCAGCTCCTCTCTCGCTCTACCTGGGAGCACACTGAGCCACACCTTGGCTCCTTACTTCTTCCCCCCTCTGGCTTCCTTCATCTGCCTTATATAGCCCTCCTTCTGTGAGGCCCACAGCTGCTTCTGATAGCCCTGCAGGCCTGGGCTTGCTCAGCTGTTTCTCCTTAGCCAGGCTACCATAGCAGAGCTCTGGCTTAGCCAGCAGTCTGTCACATATTCCTAGAACATGTATAGGTGGCAGGGGTCAGGAAGGACTTTTTCCTCCCAATTGACTAGATGTATTTTGAATGCATTTCCACCTTCCTCTGAAATGTTAAATTGGCCACAGATGGAGCTGGGATGCTGGATAGGGTGAGCAGTGATCAGAAGTGGTACAAATAATTGTATTCCTTATATGCTTGGCTGATGTATCTTGCTCACAATTCAGTGCCAGATTTGGGATGTTAGGTGAAAACTACCACAGTCAGGCATGAGTCACTGAGGTTTATTATTCAAACTTTTGAACCAAAAGCATGTCTTGTGAATACAATTAGTATTAAAGTAATTAATGACAGATTGTATAAAGCAATAATGGTCATGATGGATTTCTCCTATGGTACTCCAACTAATCTCTTACCTTGTGGCATATGTAGACCCATCCAATTATACAACCATATTTTTTCTCCAATCAACTTTAAGCATTGTGTCTTATTTCTCTCTGGTAATGTGTATACACTATTTCAGTTTAGTTATTTCTTGTCTAATTAGCTTATTACTACTAATCATGAATGCTGACCAGGCCACCTAACACTTACTAATTTTTTGCAGATGTCCATTTTTTTCATAATATTTTTTTGACAGTGCAATTTGAATGCCCATTGTACTGGTAACTTCCTCTTATACATGTAATATCCTCCAGCTTGGATATTTATGTTCAAAACATCTCCTTTATACAATCCAACAACTATAAGTATTATTGAGCAAGTTCACACAAGGACATATTAGCAAGACAAGCAAAGACTAGGCCAAAGACTGCTGACTTAGCATATGCTATATCCTGGCTTGTCCAAACTCATTCACTGTATACAACCCATACTTTGACACTTTTTCACCATTGATTGGGCAGGAATATTCCCCTAAGACAGATCAGCAGGGACTTTATCTTCTGTTGCATAGAGTGCCTATTCATATTTCACCTCATCAATTCCCTGGTATTGCAGGGGCCTCACATGTTGGTGGGCCTTCACTCTCACCTGGTGTCTGCCCAGGTCACACAATAGTTAAGTTTCACAAGGACTGAAATGATTTAGTCATTTGGCTGAACTCAGACATATCCAGGTAAAACTGGATGGTCTGTGAAATAAAGGAGGCGAGATGAATTAATGGTCCCTTCAGGCCTTAAACTCTATGAAACTATGAAAGGTGGGTCTTGCAGGATGCACAGGTTGACAAATCCAAGCTCTAAGGGACATTCAAGATTAGTCAGACCAGCCTAATGAGATCTGATTTGAAGGAAAAAGGCCTGTACATTCTTTACCCTCAGAATCAAGTTTTGGCCTATGAATCTTAAAATGTTACTTTTTTTAAAACTTAGTGAAGGGATGGTTTGTGTAAATACAGTAGCCAACAACTTTCAATCATCAGGAAATGAACAGAATCTGGAAATAATAATAGTTTATTCTGTCTCTTCTGGGTCATCTATAATTCAATATTTAGGCTTCCATAGCTGTTTTTATCTGATTAAAAGAGGAAGGAGAAAGTCATTGGCATGACTGCTCTCATAATTTTTACTATGGGAGATACCTTTATTAAAAACATTAACAATAGATTGTACCATACAAAGCCCCTGATAACATTATAATTATCTCCAACCAACTGGGAAATGAGAGAGGTTGAAAGTGTTTCCCTACTGAAAAATTCCTCTGTCAGAATGAAATTTAGTTTTATATCTCTTATGCTGTGACCTCCATGTTAGACTCACTTGGAGTACACTGGATAAGGCAATGTTTTTAAAAATGTATATGGAGTATTCTTTCAGCACTGCAAGTTAACTTTAGATTTGCATTAAACATGCTGCTTTCAGTTTGTACAGGTTTTGATTAAACTCTCATTGATTTATGGTTTACATTGTTTCACACCTTTGAAGTTTTACTTTGTTTCAAGTTAATTCAGTTCCATTCATAAAGTGTAAAGCTGAATGCAGTTTAATTGAACAAACATAACTATTAAACCCTGTGGCCTGCTCTGTCCATGTGACTGAGTTCTTTCCAGCTGAGCTCCCAGAAATTTCCTGTTCCATTTGTGTCCTATCAATAGCAGATGGAATACTGGTCCTTTGATTCCAGTTCCACTGACCTTGATACATATTCAGGGGAGCTGACAGACTCGTCAGGACCCTGACCAAGGTAGGCGTTGCAACTCCATGCTCCCAGAACAGGCTGGGCCGCAGCACAAGGGCACAGGATCAGGAGCAGCCAGCCCTCCCTGCCACCCAGACCCACACTACACCCCGCCCCCAGCCCTCAGTGCCCTCCAGGGCAAATCACCCGATGCTCTGGGGCATGCTGTGTGGTGCTCTAGCAGCTATTTAAGGGACCTAGGGCTCTGGCTGCTGCCGCTGCTACACTAGTGGTGGGTGGTGGCTGGAAGCCCTAGGCCCTTTGAACTGCTGGGCCCTGGGGCAATTTGCCTCCCTTGTGTCCCTTATCAGCAGGCTTGTACATATTCAAATTCAAAATGGCAGGGGCAAACCTCTATGAAGAAGCAGCAAACTCTTATTAGGAAGGTTTTATTATTTACATATCGGTTGGTTTAGTTTCTCACTTGCAATTACTGTTTTTGTAAGCAATACCAAAATAAGCAGACAAAAGATTTTGCTTCAACTTTTGTCCTGTCTAGATTTAAACTTTACATTGTTGATTAAAATTAACCCTTTTTTTTTTCATTTGTATGTTACATTTTTCATGCATAAACCCAAGGCAATTATAGAGAAAATATATCATATTGTAGTATACAGTTGTTTTCATTGAGAAGCTGGTAATTTTTCTTTGCAACAGTAGCAAAATTCCTTAAGACAAATTCCTAAGTTTGCCTGGTGGCTGGAATTTTATTCTATCACAATAAATCTTGTATTAACATGTATTCACAGAGGAAATGACAAAGCTTTATGCCCAATCAGTTTGGTGAATACTCACAGAACTCTAATTTATCCCATACAAATATTTAAGAAGCAAAAATTGGTATTTTTGCATTTTTCAGACCTGGTCTCAGGAATCAGTAAAGGTATTCCTATTCAGAGTACAAGTAGTATTGGGAAAGGAAATGTTGCAAATAGAACTAATCAGGAAATGGAAGGGAAATTTTTCACATTTGTTTTTTGTTGAAATATAATTGCAGTAGAATTGTTCTGATTAGCACTAGCAAAGAGGGAGCCAGGTTTTATAGATGCAGTATAAGGCCTAGATTCTGCTACTTGTACTAAAGGTTGAACCTTTCTAGTCCAGAGCTCTCTGGTCTGGACACATCTGTTGTCTGGCATAATTTTAGTTAGACAGATGTACGCTTTTCAGAGTTGTGGACAAGTTTCCTGCGGTCCAATCAAGTTTATTTACAGCTACCAGTCCTAGCTTTCATTGTTCTGTGCTGTTATTTAGCTCTAATTTACCCCAAATGTCCACTAACAACCCAGTAAGCAGTGGAAGTGAGTGTTGGTAATGCTGCTAGACAATATTGACCTCCCGTGGTCTGGAAAATTCTCTGGTTCAGAACCGGTCAGGTCCTAGGGTTGCCAGGTGTCCGGTTTTGAACTGGACAGTCCAGTATTTGAGCTTTCTGTCTGGGAAACAAATTGAGAAAATATCGGACATATAAATGTCCGGTATTTTCTATTAAGTTTTATTATTATCATGAATATCAGTATGTAATTGCGTACTGCCTGGCTGGTAGACACGCTCACGCTCCATGAGCGTGTCTATCAGCCAGGCAGTACGCAACTACACAGTAGAGATGAGGGGGGTGGGGCCAGGGCGGGATGGAATCCCCAGGGCCAGACTCGCCCGTGCGTCCCACCTGGACCATGCGTGGGATGGGCAGCACCCCGGGATCTATGTGTGCCCGGGCCAGCCCCGCTCCCTGCCAGCCAGCTTCCCCCCTTGTTCCCCCCTTCGCCAGCTCCGCTCCCCCTGACCCCCTCCCGGCCAGCCCCACTCCCCACCAGCCAGTTCCCCCTGGCCAGCCCCGCTCCCCCCAACTCCCTCCTGGCCAGCCCTTCTTCCCGCCAGCCGGTTCCCCCCTCCTGATCTCCCCCAGCCAGCCCCGTTCCCCCTGACCCCCTCCTGGCCAGCCCTTCTTCCCGCCAGCCGGTTCCCCCCTCCTGATCTCCCCCAGCCAGCCCCGTTCCCCCTGAGCCCCTCCTGGCCAGCCCTGCTTCCTGCCAGCCAGTTCCTCCCCCCCATCTACCCCAGCTAGCCACGCTCCCCCCAACCCCCCCCCGGCCAGCCCTGCTTCCCGCCAGCTGGCCCCCCCCATCTCCGCCAGACAGCCCCCCCCCATCTCTGGCCAGTCACCCCCCCCAATCTGAGATCAAGTGTGTCCGATATTTTTTTGAAAGCATCTGGTAACCCTATCAGGTCCTGAGGGTGCTGGACCAGAGGTTCAACTTGTAATGCTAAGAAGAACCTTACCCCACAAATAGTTCCACTGATATCAATGAAACTATTCAAAGAGGAAATGAATATAATACTCAGTGGCAGTAAGGGTGGCACAGTCTGGTGCTTACGTGAGCAAAAAAGTCTTAAAATTCTGAGACGGAGAAATTTCTTTTACTAAGGAATTGGTAACAGAAAAATTTCCCTTGACTTTAGTGGATGCCTGCTCAGGCCCGTGTGTGTTTATATAGGAACAACTAAAATCTAGGCCTGATTGGGGTTGGGTCGCTGGTTGATAATAATAAAAATAAGTATGGGTGTGTCTACACTGCCACCCTAGTTCGAACTAGGGTGGCTAATGTAGGCATTTGAACTTGCAAATGAAGCCCGGGATTTAACGGTAGTTCGAATTAGGAGCTTTAATTCGAACTACCTAGTCCATGCCGCGTGTAGCCGTGGGCAGGGAGTTCGAACTACGGGGCATTTAAAAATGGCGGCGCCCAGGAACATGCAAATAAAGCCCGGGATATTTAAATCCCGGGCTTCATTTGCAAGTTCGAATGCCTACATTAGCCACCCTAGTTCGAACTAGGGTGGCAGTGTAGACATACCCTATTTGACTTTCCACTGTAAATAATAAATCAGTTCTATATTTATTCCCTCTCAATATATCAAACTTTGTTGAATTTACAAGAAAAAAGTCATGTTTTAAAATTGCCAGTGCTGCATAACCTAAGTGGCAACAGAAAATTAAGCTGTATTTTTACACCTCACAGCAGCCCCAGCAGTATAGATTCTGTATTTAGAACCTGGCTGACAATTTTATGAGTGATTCATGAGGCAAAACAGAATTTAATTAATTCTCTCATAGCTAAGTTTGTTCAGCAGCATTAATGATTGTAACAACTGGCACCGAAGTACCAAATGATATGAAACAATAGGCAACCAGAGTCAAATTTTTAAAAATAATTTACACATATTGCACACACATCCCTTTACATATAGAATTTTAGTTTTTGTGCTTGTAAATAAGTGTTTCAATATGGCAGTTAAATGTTCAAATGCTTTACTGTGCAAATGAAAAAGTTACCCTTTTGAAGAGGTGCATGTGTGACTTGCTGGATTGAGAACAACTCAAAGTGTGTCCCATTGTCAGCAGCTCTATTGGGTAAGAAGGTCCTACTTTTTCAGATGTATTTCATATCAGCTGGCATTCTTCACTGCCTTACTGGAAGCTAGAGAACGTCATTGGAAGATGTGTTCAGAGGTCTGGCTCCTGTGTTTGTTCTACCTGCCAACTTCTGTGCTAATTGCAAACACTCCAGGGAAATAACAAGAAAAGCCCTTTGAAGAATAAAATACAATAGCCCAAATGAAAAGTTATGAAAGCATGTTACAGGAGTTCAAGCATCCAAGGAGAGGTTGGAAGAAACCTAGAGTTGAATGAAACTAGATTTTTGGATGAAACTAGATTTTTGCTGTATGACTAATATGACTCAAAAAGGACTGCTCAGCATGAAAAAGAACACAAACTGTAACTTCATGGGATTAGAGATGGAAAAGACCAGTGGTGGTAACTTCCACTTTCTCTGTCAGCACTGGATTGTTCCTGTGAAATAGATCAGTGTGCCTTTACAAAGGACAATTAGAAAAATCATTTGTAGAAAGAGTTAGAGGTGGAGTACTGAGATCTGGCAAGTAATCTTTGATGTCATCATTCATTTTAAGCAGCATAAAATGAATTGTTACTGTATTTTATTTCAATTTTAAGCATTATTTTGAAAGATCATCAATAGTCAATGTGTAAGACATATCTCAATAAGTTATTTGCTATGATTCCAAATGATGACAAACACTTTTGTGGGGAGGAAGGGCTTTTTGTGCTACATAGAAACATCAGTGGAATAGACCTCAAAGCCTTATTTATAGCTGGAGGATTCTCTCAGCATAAGCACAGCAGAGAACAGCTGTAAGGCTGCCTTTTGGGAGCCTAGTTGTGTGCTGTCACATGCCAGGGCAGGGTTCTATATTGCTATGCTGAAGAGATTCCAGTCAGTGCTGTGGCCCATAGGGTAGTGCTGGGAGGATGCTGAAACTTATAGCCCTCCAAGACTATTTTATACTCATTGTTCAATGTGGCCTCATCCTTTATTCACAACATACAATTCAAACCTTTCTCTGAGTATAAAATAATGAATGTATTCATCAGCTTTCCGACATGTTGAACCTCTCTAGTCTGGCACCCTTGGGGCCTGACTGGTGCCAAACCAGAGAATTTGCTGAACTATGTGAGGTCAATATTATCTACCTGCATTACCAACGCTTCAACCGCTTACTGGGCTCTCTGAGGACATTTAAGGGTACACTAGAGCTAAATAACAGCATAGAGCACTGAAAGCCATGACTGGTGGTTGTAAACAAACTTAATGGGACTGCGGAAAACTTGGCCACACTCATGATAAATGGACATCCAGCTAACTAAAATCAAGTCGGACCATAGATATTGCCGAACTAGAGAGTGCTGGATTAGAGAGAGTCAACCTGCATCGGGTTTCATCACTGCAGCATATAAACATTAATTAATTAATCTTCACACTTGCTTTTGAGGTTACATGGTATTTTCCCAACTACATTAAATGGGAATTGAGTCACAGGTATTAAGGTAAAAACTGCCCACTAATTTTGGGAGCCCAATTTTACCTATGTCCTTATTCAGAGAATTTACCATTGATAGCACTTTGTTTACTCAGAGCACAGGTCCCATTGACTTCTGTGTGCAATTATGAGCACTCGGCACTTCTGCAAATGAAATCCTAGATGTTTCATGTTGAGAACCCAGCAAATGAGTTGCATACAGTTAGGGCACGTCTAGACTACATTTTTCTTTCGAAAGAAGATATGCAAATTCGGCACAAATTTGCATATCTTCTTCCGATCACTTTTTTGAGAGGTTTTTTCGAAAAAGCAAGCAGTCTAGACTCGGTTCTTTCAAAAAACCCCCCTTTTTCAAAAGAACACTGTAAACCTAATTTTGAGGAAGAAGGGTTCTTTCGAAAAAGATTTTTTTTTTCGAAAGAACCGTGTCTAGACTGCTTGCTTTTTTGAAAAAAACTCTTTCGAAAAAGTGATCAGAAGAAGATATGCAAATTCATGACAAATTTGCATATCTTCTTTCGAAAGAAAAATGTAGTCTAGACGTGCGCTTAGTGGTAGAGTCGTTCTTACCCATATGCAGAATATGCAGTTGCATAGGGCATCTGAAAATTTCGGGCATCATTGGGTCTTTATGTTCATCCACTTGCCTCTTCTTATCTCTCTTCTGTGGCTTGGCTTCCTCTGAAGAGGATCTAGTTAACTTAAAACTGAAAAAGCCCGCCAGACCAGAACATGTGAAAGAAACATTCAAGGGGTAATGAAGTCATTTAATAGGCATTTGCCAACTGTAGGCATATACTATCAGTGTCTGAATATTACTGTGTTAGTTGACAGGATCTTAGTTTAAAAATTGTTTTAAAAATATTTCATTAGTGTGTTCCTGATGTTTACAAAATCACATCTCTAAAAAATTATGGCCCTCTCCCAGCTGCTACTGGGCATAAGGGCACCAGTTTAACAGGACTGCATACGGCCCCATAAATTCTAAGGATGTGCTGGTTAGTGGCCACTAGTCATAGTCTGGCTGGAGGTAGTAGTTTACTTTTCAGTACTGAATGAGAGTCTTTTTAATACGGCAACTTAAAATCAATGTTAAAGGTCAAAATTCAAGTTTGTCATCTACACTGTTCTTCCCAACCACATGGAATCAAGGCTGTCTCTCAGGAGAAAGATCTTAAGTTGCAGCAGTTCACTACAGGTTGAACCTCTCTTGTCCAGGACTCCCTGGTCCGGCAACATGCGTGGTCTGGCAGTACCATGGACATGGGTAGATGAGAGAGCCCTGGTCACAGAGGCTGAGAGTGGCTGGAAGCAGAGCTGGCGTGGTCAGCGGCAGCCTGCAGAGACAGTGACCTGGGGGTAGAAAGCCCCGGGAGCAGCTGTGCCCCAGCTGCTTTCGGGATTCCTCAACCCTGGCACGTGCACAGCAGCAGCTGCTCCCGGGATTCCCCAACCCAAACCCCTTACATGGCGGCAGCTGATCCTGGGGTTCCCCGGCCCCACATGTGGAAGCAGCTGCTCCCAGTGTACCCTGTCCCCATTCCCCCACAGGGAACCCTGGGAGCAGCTGCCACCTGGCGCAGGGCTTGGAGCAGGGAGCAGAGCCCTGTGAGCATGCTGGGTGCAGCAAAGTCAGACAGGTGGGCTGGAGGAGATCAGGCCTCTGGTTTCTCTAAGGGAAGCAACCAGGAGGGGAGCCTGGGGAGAGCCCAGATGCCTGAGTTCCCTTGTCTGGGACCGCTCTGCCGGACCAGAGAGGTTCAACCTGTAGATGTTTCATGGTTTGGTTGCCTTCTCCACATTAGCATGCTGGATTTACTTCATCTTCCAATTCCCATGTGAGGAAGATGGGAGTATAAATGAAATGACAGGGATAGGATAGAAAGGGCCTTGAAGGTGTAAACAAGTAAGGACATAGTAAAAGATGTTGAAGTAATTAAAAAGTCAGATGCTAAGAACCTGGATTGGGGTTTTACCTGGGATTTGGCTAAAAGGAGGTCATTGGAGATGTTGGCAAGAATGCTTTCAGTTGGGTGCAAGGATCAGAAGTCATACTGAAGAGTCTGGGATGCTAGAATATCATGTATGCTAGAAAGATATTTAATGAGAGATACAGAAATATTTGAATTATTATGAATATCTTCAACAGTTTGTTTTAAATGTTAAGTAACTGAGAAATAGATTTAATCCAGTACTTTCGGATACTATTGCAGAAACCATTACCTAGATTAACTTCTCTGGAAAGATTGCCAGCTATATAGTCATTGGACTGATTTCCAAGTTCTAAGTGACTGAAGTTTTCCTGTTGTAGTCAGTTATTAGGCTCTAAAGATCATTGGAACACTTGGTCAGTTTTCCCAAAGAGTTTATTCATAACACATTAATTACAGTTTGGTTAAGTAGGTTTTGATAGACAACACTTTCTATGCTCAGTCTTCTAAAAGCCATATGTTGAAACTATTACAAGTATTCTGCTGAAAAAAATTGTAAAAAAAAAATCAAAGAACATATAGACCTATGCCATTACTTTACTTAAATTGTACACATTTTTGTACATGTTTAGACATTTGTGCAAACTTTTCGGTTTCCCCTTTAAAATGCAATGTTTACAGGTTCCCAGAAATTTCCCTTCACTTCTTTTTTTACCTGTCAAAATGCTGCTGGTAGCTGTGAGAACACTTCAGTGTGAAACTGAATCATATAAATTAATTATAGGAATGAGCTAGAAGGGTACCTAGTCTGCCCTGTCAGTGAAGGGTTGATTCCTACAGTTTATTAGCCACTAATTATTAAGTCAAATTTTAAATGGCAGATTACATCTCTTTAACCAATTCCATAGCCATAGATTGTTTAGAAAATGTTCTATCTGGACTGAATTGTCTTTTGTTTAGTTTAGTCTCATTTTTCTTAATACCCACTTTTACTATCACGCCATTCTCCAAAAGTATAAAAATGTTGTGTATGTCCCTATATACCAATGGAAAATTTTTGAATTCGGGGCAATTGGAAATGATCAACACCTCTGATCAACAGACTCTTGATCAACACCTCTGATCAACAACTAACTAAGGTTACCTAAATAGTTTTAAACTGTCCCAGATCTTATCGCACACATTGCTATGATGAGCATCAGATTTAGGCTCCAAATTTTAGGCAATGCACTTTTAAAAAACAACCTCTGACCACAGCTCTTTACTTGAATTTTCAAGAATGCTAGATAATATAAAGGCAGATCTCTTGTGTTTAACACTCTAATTTTATAATTTTATAAAGAAACTGTAGCTATTACTTTATAAAAGCCTATTCAACCTAAACACCCATATTTCTTTTTCCTATTTCCATGTAGAAATAATGTCTACCAATATTCTAATTTCATTTCAGCAGGAAAGAAAGAGATCTCAACAGATGGCTGTCATAAACTCCATATTGCATTTTCAGAATTAGTGTATAAAGCTATGCAGCTTGGCACTGAGTACACGGTGTATTTTTTTTCTCCATGTTCATGCCAAAAGAAATCTGGCACAAAGAGTATTTTCAGGTTTTATTAAGTAACATCAGACCTGGTTAACCTGTGGTGGCTTGTACATAAGTCTGTATGTTCAGAGTTTGATGGGAAAACCAATCAAATGGCACACAGCAATGACCTACTTGGTAACCTGATTAGAAATAGTGGAATACCACCTTCCTATTCTCTTCTGCTACTGTGATGATGATGGGCCTGATGCTGAAATGATCATATGCAAATTGAACTTCCCCAATAGGAGACAACATCAGAAGACAGACTGAAAAAGATACAATTAATATATAATTAAATCTCATTATTTTTGAAACAAGACCATGATTATTTTTGGTCTGACTTGTGAATTTTTAAGTTTTGGGTTGACAATGCTGGATATAGTGCTCTTCAAGGGGAAGGAAAAAATTATAAATGACACCAATTAGATTAACTTGGATTTCCCTTCATATGAGGGCTGGACAATAAGTAGCTCATGGCCTGGATGCACTTCACCAGGGCTAGCCCTGGCAGGCTGACAGACACTTGATTTACCTGTGCCTCTGCTGGTATGATTGCTCACAGCTCTCAGTTGCCACAATTCACTGTTCCCAACCAATGGGAACTGCAGGAAATGGTGGCCCAACCTGTGCCACTTCCCACAACTCCCATTGGCTAGAAACGGTGAACCATGGCCAAAGGCAGTTGGTGTTGTGTTTCTAGACCCACAGCACTGATCCACAAAAGTATCTGGCCACCCATGTTCTCTCTCCGCTGACTAGCTTGAATTGAATGAAGGTCATTGCCTTTGGGAAGTCACTCCATGTAGCGAGTTTCCTGTGTGTCTGGAGACCATAACTATCTTCAGCAATTTGTTTCCACTTTTCATCATCTGATTAGGGAGAAATTTCTCCCAATAATGGTTGTCCAGTGTTCAAAAAAGTTAGAGTCATTTCCTGTCAACAGCATGATTGTTCTCTCGTGCCCAATTACCCTCCCAGAGCTATATCTCGGAGGGTAATAGTCTCTGCTGCCTAACTTACCTCCTACTAAATTGGGAATGCCTACCACTTCCAACCTTTTTCCCCAAGCTCCAGAAATATCTTCATTTAGTCTTAAAGAATCAACTCTGTCAACTTCAAGTATGTCCAGACTGGAGCTGGGCAGTATATTTTACAGTTTAAGGAGGCGTGCCCATACTCAGTCTGAACAGCTTAGCATGCTAACATAAGAAGTGAAGCTGTGGGAGCAGAAACTGCAAAATGGGCTAGCTGCCTAGAGTGTGATCACATGTGGAACCCTGGGGATGATTTTAGGCACTTTCTTCTGGTTCAGTCCTTCTGAGTGCTTGCACCACTACTGCTGCACTTCTGTTTTTAGTTGATTAGGTTGATCACTGTTAGCATAGCTATAGCTCATAAAGCTGGAAATTACTCCTCCAGTTCTAGTGCGGACATACCCTTAATGCTTGGTTCTATGAGCTGGTATCAGCACAGCTGGTTCTCACTAGTCACTTGGTAAGAAGTTGAGGCCTGTTTACATAGTCTGTGTGCAAGATCATTCCCTTATCTGTATGTTCAGTTAACGAAGAGCAGTGCTGTTAAAGGTGTCTAAAAACAAATTTGAGAAACTGGCCAAGCAGTGGAGTTACTAGGATTCAAACTAAACTGCTCAGATTCCTGCTGCTCTTCAACCTGATGACTGGAACACACAGAAGCCTTGCTTGCCATGGCTGAACTCAGTCAGCACACTTTGTGAAGGGTTCTGGGGTTGGGGAGCCCAAAGCATCCTGGCCCCGCAACTTCCTTTTGAGGCCCCGCCCCTTTCTGTGTACACTGGGGCCACTTCAAAAATTTTAGAAGTGGCCCCTGGCAAAAAATTATTGTCCACCCCTCATGTAGACCATCCCTGAATAGATGTCTATCTAACCTGCTCTTAAATATCTCTAGAGATGTAGATTCCACAACCTCCTTAAACAATTTATTCCAGTGTTTAACCACCATGACAGTTAGGATGTTTTTCCTAATGTCCAATCTAAACCTCCCTTGCTGCAGTTTAAGCCCATCGCTTCTTGTCCTATCCACAGAGGCCAAGGAGAACAATTTGTCTCCCTCCTCCTGTGACACCCTTTTCGATCCTTGAAAACCACTTACATGTCCCCTCTCCGTCTTCTCTTTCCTAAACTAAACAAGCCCAGTTCTTTCATTCTTCCCCCAAATCTCCTATTTTCTAGACCTTTAATAATTTTTGTTGCTCTTTTCTGGATCTTCTCCAATTTCTCCACATCTTTCTTGAAATGTGGAGCCCAGAACTGGACACAATACTCCAACTGAGGCTTAATCAGTGCAGAGTAAAGCAGAAGAATTGCTTTTTGTGTCTTGCTCACAACACACTTGTTAATGCATCCCAGAATCATGTGCTTTTTTTTCAACAGCATCACACTGTTGACTCATATTTAGCTTGTGGTCCACTATGACCCCTGGATCCATTTCTGTAGTACTCCTTCCTAGACAGTCGCTTCCCATTCTGTATCTGTGAAACGTATTGTTCCTTTCTAAATGGAGTACTCTGCATTTGTCCTTATTAAACTTCATCCTATTTACCTCAGACCATTTCTCCAGTTTGTCCAGATCATTTTGAATTATGACCCTATCCTCCAAAGCAGTTGCAACCCCACCCAGCTTGGTGTCATCTGCAAACTTAATAAGTGTACTCTCTATGCCAATATCTAAATCGTTGTTGATTATATTGAACAGAACCAGAATAGTGGCCCCTAGTGGTTATAAATGCCCATGGCTTGTCTTCAGGAGATAATATCAGCAGATTCTGAATTCCCAGTTGAAATAATCATTACATACCATCTCACATCTTATGGTGATATTAGATAACCTCAGGGGGTCTCACCTACAGCAGTCCTATATGGACTCAGACGGGAGCACTATATCTTTTCAATTTTGTCTACTTATTTGAGTGAAGCCTGGAACTCTCGATGTTTCCTCAAATATCTGAACAGCTGTTCAGGAAATTCAGACTCTAGTGTGCATCAAGGGACTTCAAAATTCTTGTATCTAAGTAAGAGGTGTTGATTCAAATGGTCATTCACATCATTCTACTACTGCTCCCATTTGGAGATCATGCCCCATTCTACTGGGCTGAATTTTCTGCTCCTGATGGTGTTGTGATTCTGGAATGCAGGCGTGGAGAACCTTTTTTGGGTTGGGGACTGTTGACACACAGAAAAATCAGTCGGGGGACAAGCAATAAAACAAAACAAAAACCAACCCTCGCTGACATGGCCCCGACTAACCCTGACTAAAGAGAAAAACAATGCAGGCTCCCCAATGCTGGGGGCGGGGGGACTGAGCCTCAGGGGCTGGATCCAGACAAGCCTGGGCCTGCATCCAGCCCCTGTGCCTGAAGTTCCCCACCCCAGATCTAAGGTAATACATTCCATACTAATCAACATCCCGTGTTGTAGTTACATGTTGGGCAGATCTCTTCAGCATTAGTGCCTCAGATACGGTGTTCTTAGGTCCTCCTGGCTTTTACAAACCCCTTATCAGGAAGATATAGGGTAACATTTTCAAAGTGTCTATGTCACTCTTAAAAATAACAAGTAGTCCTGTGGCACCTTAGAGACTAACAAATATATAGAATCATGAGCTTTCATGGGTAATGGGACTTAAACTCCTAAGTCACAGGTATTTAGGTAAACATCTCTTGAAGCTACTGGAGCTTGGCCCTTCATGTAGATTGTCTTGCTTCGTCTTTCATTTTTCTGGGTCTGGTTTAAAAAATATCCCATCTGCATTCATTTGGCAGCTTTTATCAATATGAAGTAACTGCAAGTGGTCAATTGGTCCCACAACCTTTTGTTGCCAGATTCCTGATGTGTTTGAGAGATATGAACTTCCTCCAGGCCCATGGGCCCTATGTATTTATCATGATGCTTTTAGAGTTCCCTGTGAGCCACTGGTCTGTGGTGATTTCAGGGGTTTTGCACAAAAAGCCACATTTCTGGTAGTCAGTCATTTCAGGGTTGTGAAAAGCAAGCATTAGGTTTTCCTAACTGAAATTATCTGGTGCCATTTTTTTCCTACTGATACTTTAAAAGTCATAGATTACTTCCTTACAAACACAGAATGTATACGTAAATAAGCTACTCATATGGTCTACATGGCCCCCCACCATTAGAGCCATTCATGTTAGGTATTGCTTCACATTTTGGGGAGAGAGAGGTTGTTTGTTTGTTTTTTAAATGATAGCCCAAGATTTTAAGAGTCTGACTATCTGGCATCCACCCAACAATCGGTTTTCTGTTAATTAAACAATTGACTCCTTAGCTATCAGAATAGCTTTTCATAGCTGTCTGAATGCATCTCTTCATATTATGTGCAGTTACCTATACAGAGAATTATATTTAGAAGAACTAATTAATGTTTTTCCATGAAAAAGAAGGGTTTTTTTCAAGTCTGTATAGTCTCTGGCATTGATAAGACAATTTGTAGTTCTTTCTGCATATTTTATGTAGTATTGTGGCTTGTATTAAAAATTCTAGAAGGAATGTGCTATCATAATCTTAATACAGTATGGTTTCACAATGGAAGAGATCCATATTCTCTCGCCATCTTATTCTTTTGGTATGACTTAATGTTGAAAAAACATGGTTATGTAAAAGTTAACCAGTGATGTGCAGTTAGCTTTGGATTTTGCCACTTATCTGTATTTTATTGATGTATCCCTCCAATAGTCAGGATTGTGTGTTTATGATGTATCTTTAAAGATGAGGAAACTATTAACCTTGAAATTGTGCTTTTTTTGAATACAAGATAACTCTGCCAGCTACCTCCCCTCTAGTTTGTAGGCATCTCAGAGATGGTGTGTTTGGAAACTACTCAGTGAGTATCTGTTGTAGGAATAGGTTCCTCAACAAAACTAGGTTTGTCAAGATAGTCATATTCTGATTAAATATGTGTTGACAACTCTATACTGTAATGAGATGATGTTAGAAAAGCTTCCACGCTTAAAAGAAAATGTCTGACTTTTTCTCTCACCATTCTGATGTATATGAGTTGGGTACTACAAAATTCACAGTCGATTTTGGTCAATTTCATGGTCATAGGATTTTTTAAATTGAAAATGTCATGATTTCTGGTATTTAAATCTGAAATTTCACAGTGTTCTAATTTTGAGGATCCTGACCCAAAAGGATTTGTGGGTTATTCTAGGGGACGTTGCAGTACTGCCACCTTTACTTCAGTACTGCTACTGGCAGTGGCGTTGCCTTCAGAGCTGGGCTGCTAGCGAAAGGTGGCTGCTGGTTGGGAAAATGGTATAATATTGCCACTCTTACATCTGTTCTGCTGCATTCAGAGCTGGACCCTTGGTCAGCAGTCACAATTCTGCAGACACCCACCTCTGCCAGCAGTACAGATGTAAGAGTTCCCTCTCCATAAACATCCTTGAAACAGTATTGCAACTCTCTTTGGAGTCAGAACTCCCCAGTTTGAGAAACACTGGTCTCTCCCCATGAAATCTGTGAGTATGGGGTAAAAACACATAAAAGATCAGATTTCTCAGTGAGAGACCAGATTTCACAGTCCGTGACATATTTTTCACTTCTGTGGATTTGGTAGGGCCCTTTATATGAGGTTGAAATATTATCGGTGGGGCCTTTAAGTGAGTCTCTAGATATTCTGGAGTGTAAAAAACAAAATAAATCAAGCAAACAAAAAAAACCCTAGGGAATTTTCTTTATATTTCTTACTTTGAAGGCACAAAGCTATAAAACCCAGATGTCGGAATCTTGTTTGGTGACAAAGAAACCTGTCCTGGAAAGCAGTGACTTTGAAAAAGATTTGGGAGTTCTGATAAATAATCAGCTGAATAAGAGCTGTCAGTGTAAGTGCAGCACCCTTGCATTTAATTTCAAAAAGGGGAATTACACAAAAATGAGGAGGCTAGTTAAACAGAAATTAAAAGGCACAGTGACTAGAGCCAAATCCCTGCAAGCTGCATGGAAACTTTTTAAAGACACCATAATAGAGGCCCAACTTAAATGTATACCCCAAATTAAAAAATATAGCAAGAGACCTAAAAAAGTGTCACCGTGGCTTAACCACCATGTAAAAGAAGCAGTGAGGGACAAAAAGGCATCTTTGAAGAAGTGGAAGTCCAATCCTAGTGAGATAAATAGAAAGGAACATAAACACTGTCAAATCAAGTGTAAAAATGTAATAAGAAAAGCAAAAAAAGATTTTGAGGAACAGCTAGCCAAAAACTCAAAAAGAAATAACAAAATGTTTTTTAAGTACATTAGAAGCAGGAAGCCTGCTAAAAAACCTGTGGGTCCCCTAGATGATCGAACTATAAAAGGCACAATCAAGGACGATAAAGCCATTGCGGAGAAACGAAATGATTTCTTTTCTTCAGTCTTCATAGCTGAGGACGTTGGGGCAATTCCCAAATCTGCACCGTCCTTTGTGGGTGATGAATCTGAAGAACTGTCCTGGATTGAAGTGTCATTAGAGGAGGTTTTGGAACAAATAGAAAAACTTAATGTTAACAAATCTCCGGGACCGGATGGCATTCATCCAAGGGTTCTAAAAGAACTCAAAGGGGAAATTGCTGAACTATTATCTGTGGTTTGTAACCTATCCCTTAAATCGGCTTCTGTACCTAATGAAGGTAGCCAACGTGACACCAATATTTAAAAAGGGCTTTAGAGGCGATCCGGGCAATTACAGACCGGTAAGTCTAACTTCAGTACCGGGCAAATTAGTCGAAACAATAGTAAAGAATAAAATTGTGAAGCACGTAGAAGAACATAATTTGTTGGACAAAAGTCAACATGGTTTCTGTAAAGGGAAATCCTGTCTTACTAATCTATTAGAGTTCTTTGAAGGGGTTAACAAACATGCGGACAAGGGGGAACCAGTAGATACAGTATACTTAGATTTTCAGAAAGCCTTTGACAAGGTCCCTCACCAAAGGCTCTTGTGTAAATTACATTGTCATGGGATAAGAGGGAAGGTCCTTTCTTGGATTGAGAACTGGTTAAAAGACAGGAAAGAAAGGGTAGGAATACATGGTAAATTTTCAGAATGGAGAGGGGTAACTAGTGGTGTCCCCCAAGGGTCAGTCCTAGGACTAATCCTGTTCAACTTATTCATAAATGATCTGGAGAAAGGGGTAAGCAGTGAGGTGGTAAAGTTTGAGGATGATACCAAACTGTTTAGGATAGTCAAGACAGAAGCAGACTGTGAGGGACTCCAAGAAGATCTCACCAAACTGAGTGATTGGGCAACAAAATGGCAAATGAAATTTAATGTGGATAAGTGTAAAGTAATGCACATCGGGAAAAATAACCCCAACTATATGTACAGTATGATGGGGGCTAATTTGGCTACGACAAATCAGGAAAGAGATCTTGGAGTTATCGTGGACAGTTCTCTGAAAACTTCCACACAGTGTGCAGCGGCTATCAAAAAGGCAAATAGGATGCTGGGAATTATTAAGAAAGGGATAGAAAATAAGACCCAGAATATCTTACTGCCCCTGTATAAAGCTATGGTACGCCCACATCTTGAATACTGTGTACAGATGTGGTCTCCTCACCTCAGAAAAGATATTTTGGCCTTGGAAAGGGTTCAGAAAAGGGCAACTAAAATGATTAGGGGTTTGGAACGGGTCCCATATGAGGAGAGGTTAAAGCGACTGGGACTTTTCAGTTTAGAAAAGAGGAGACTGAGGGGGGATATGATAGAGGTATATAAAATCATGACTGGTGTGGAGAGGGCCGATAAAGAGAAGTTATTTATTAGTTCCCTAAATAGAAGAACTAGAGGACACCAAATGAAATTAATGGGTAGCAGGTTTAAAACTAATAAAAGAAAGTTCTTCTTCACACTGCGTGTAGTCAGCCTGTGGAACTCCTTGCCAGAGGAGGCTGTGAAGGCTAGGACTATAATAGAGTTTAAAGAGAAGCTCGATAATTTCATGGAGGTTAGGTCCATAAAAGACTATTAGCCAGGGGATAAAATGGTGTCCTTGGCCTCTGTTTGTCAGAGGCTGGAGAGGGATGGCAGGAGACAAATCGCTTGATCATTGTCTTCGGTCCACCCTCTCTGGGGCACCTGGTGCTGGCCAGTGTCGGCAGACAGGATACTGGGCTAGATGGACCTTTGGTCTGACCCAGTACGGCCGTTCTTATGTTTATGATGAGTCCAAAAGGGCTGATGTGATCCTTGGATGCAAAGATATTACTTTATGGAAGTTCTATGGCCTGTGTTACATGGCTGTTCAGATTAAACGATCACAATGGTCCCTTCTGACCTTGGCTTCTATGAATCATCAAAGAAGCAGGAATCAAAGACAGCAATATTTCCTTTTTCAAATGCATTCAGATGGTACCTCATTAGCCCTATAAATCAATATTTTAAAGGTTGAATAAAGAAGGGCAAAACTGGAGAGTATGTAGAAATATTCTTTGTTGGGGATGGGGATGTGAATAGACAACACCATAAACACTGTGGATTAAATCCTGCACTTTACACCATGATTTAATCCATACTTCCAGTAACTCCATTCGTTTCACTGAAATTACACCAGGGATAAATCTGACTCCATATTCTTCAAGGGCAAATCCTTCACAAATATATTTAGAGTTCCTAGTCTGTTTCAGCTTCTTGGGGATGTAGTCTTATGCAATGTGTAAAAATTGCAAGTTGTAATTTTATTTTGAATTGTATCATTGATTTTTTTTTTGGTATGTTTTAGTTCACTCCCTCATCTTTTGTATATTGTGTTCGCAGATGGTGACCTTTTGCAAGCTATCAAAGTATAATTAGATACCTAATAGGGATGTCAGTGGTTAACCAGATAAGTGGTTAACCAGTAAGTATCACCCTTATTGGGTCATAATGGTTAACTGGTGGCCCAGCCTGGCCCAAGCAGCCTGCCATGTCACACGTGGGGACACTCCAATGGCTTACTCCAGCCTGGTCAGACCTGCCACACTACAGAATGGGTGGGGGGGCTGCTCCAGCCTGTTTGGCCCCCTGCCTGCTCCTGTGTAAGCGGTTAACCATAACATTTAACCAGTTAACTAATTAAATAAGATTTTACATCCCTAATATCCAATAATGGAAAAAATCAAGCTAGTTACTTGTACTGGGACATGGTATTGTGGCCTGAGCACAGGGGCAGGCTTTAGGATAGGAATTTACGAGTTCTAATCCAAGCTCTGCCATTGACTCAGGCTATTTATCCTTGATGATACTAATTCCATATATTGGCAGACATTAGTAAGAAGGTTGTATGTCCATGTAGCTCTGCAAATAGTGATAGTAATGATGCCACAAGCCAGCTTGGGTAAGAACTATGAAGAATGACAAATGCATGGTTCTATTAAGCTGAACTGACATCTTAAAATGTGTTTGTAACTCAAGGGCATAGAATTTGCTACATGTGGAATATTGACAGGCCATTTATCCAGTGTATGGGGAAAACAGTTGTTGGTTAGTGAACAGAAGAAAGCACTGGGCAGACATGGAATAGATTATCCTGTTACAATACAGCATTCTGAGGACACAGGGAGGGGGGAAAGATGGCTATGGTATTTGAAAAATGGAGGAGAAGATAAGTGACTCTTTAAAAAATACTAGACATAATACTGCAGCAGGTAATGTATATATTTGAGAGAGTTTGTGTGTCTGTCTGGCCATCCATCTGTCTGTGAGTCAATTTGTTCAATAACTCCTCCTAAATGCTAAAAGCTAGGACCACCAAATTAGGTATGCAGCTTCCTCTTGGCATAACTTAAAGCATGGTAAGGAGTTGGTTATAGTAGGAGAATGGGATGTGCCTGGAATGGAATTGTTTCACATAAAATAGAAAGGGAGGTCTCAACTATATAATGATCACATGGGGTAGTAGGAGATATTGTTAGCCAGAAAAAACTAATGATTTTAAACTAAGCTGGCTTTCAGGCCCATCCCCAAACCCACGTCTATCATTGGGAGCTATTAGGCCTTCCCCAAGGACTAGGACAATGAATAAGGTGAACTAACAAGGATTTATTAACAGTAAACAAGGTAAACAAGGTAAGTATAAAGAGGAATGGAATAGGACCCCACAACAGAAACAAAATAAACAAGCTTGACTGCGACTCAGGTGAGCACAGAATAAGAACCCAGATGACCGGAGGAGGGTCACGGGGATATTACCATCTCTCACAGATGAGGACCTCATTGCAATGCCTGGCACCGGGTTTCAGACTTGATCTCACTCGTCTGGAACTGCAGCAGGATAGAACAGCAAGATAGTGCTACGGCTGGATCCGTTCAGCCTAACAGCTAATGAACCCCTTTTCCCCTGCGCCGTCGTGGGTGCAAGTATGTCCTAATCAGGAAGGAGTGACGGTGGATGTCACTCCTTGTGTGCGAGTGTGCCTCCCCCAACCCTAAACCTAATAAGCGTGGACCCTGGCATACCCGCCGGAGCGACCCTGCACTCTGCCACTCAGATGGGCAGCCCTGGGCAAAGCCAGAGGCAACCCTTAAGTATTCTGCTGTTACCAGGCAGACTATGGTCATGTGTCTGCAGGATTTCCCGCCAAAACATAGAAAGGGCAGGAAAAGGAGGGAGAAGAAGGGTGGCCAAAATGGAGTCTCTGTTGTTGTTGTGCTCTCAAAATGGTGTCTGTGTTCAAGATGGCATCTAGGAGAATTTTATGCCTACAATATGGGATGGAAATCAGGGACAATCATACTGTATAATGATCACATGGGGCAGCAAGGGCCCAAAGATGGGGACCAAACAGCTATAACTCCATTGGAGCAGCATGGCTAGTGGTGGAGAAAGGGACAGCTCTCTACTATATATTTGAGAGCGTTTGTCTGTTTGTGTCTGTCTGTGTGTCTATCTGTCCCCCAGCGGGGGGGTAAATTTACACCTCCTCCAGCTGTGCCCCCCTCAGGTGCAGCACCCATGGACAAGTGCTTCTCACCTGGTCCCAAGCTGCTGTGGTGAGAGAGGGCACAGCAGGGCAGTCTGCATACTGAACCTCGCATCTCTAGCCCCACTCCCCCGGCAATGATTTAAATGACGAAAAACAAACAAAAAAATTGAATCAAAGACCCAAGCAATGCCAGGTATATCTTCTAATTATATATAGTAGTTGAGTAAATGAAACCATGAATTCACAGTTTGGTGGCTCTTTTGGATAATGTTGATTGCTAATTTGGCTCCTGATCCATTGAGGTCTCAGTATCACTGGGCTAAATTATATTGTCACTTACACCAATGTATATGCAGAAGAATTAAATTAGTTAACACAGTAATTTTGGATTTACAATGGTGAAAGTGAGAGGGATATGTGGTCCTTGATCTGAAGGAGAGGGGAAGGGCAAAGCTTATGCCTTAGCAATAATGTATCAAAACTTAAAGCACTCATTACCATTTAGGGTGAAGAGAAAACCCTTTTAAGTTCAATGGGATTTAACAAGAGCTTAGGAATGGAAGAAAAAGCAGAGGGAGAAGAAACAGATGGCATTGAAAATATCACAAGTGAATAAGCAACACATAAGGAACAAAGTTGTTACAAAATCAAAAACTGTCAAATAAGTACCATGAGTAACAAAAATATATTCTGGTAGACTCAGACTCCACAAGCATCTTAGAGTGCCACCAGGCTTATTACTGAGAAACACGCTTTGTCAAGATGTGATTGTTTTAGAGTGACTCCAGCAACACCTGCCAAGCTATCTGCACTCTCTCCAGCAGCTATTTTTTGTCACCACCATCATCTGTCCTTAATTTTGGGGGGGTCCTATATGAAATCAGATCTGAAGGTCTGTATGTGGTTGTCCATGCTATACACATCTTGGGATCAAAGAGGAGAGTATTTCATAGCCAGTTGTAGTAGGTAAATAGCTGCTGAATTTTCATCTGAGATGAGCGCAGGGAAGAGTGTAGGTCCAGAACTGCCATGCACTGTACATGAACATTCAATAAAAATAGAATGTTAGCATCTAACACCTGGTAAACTACTGAACAGTTGGGACAGGTCCCAGTTCATCTCTTCCCTGCACTCCCTAGCCAGAATGAGGAATGCAACTTTCACCTTGTCCCTGATGAAGGAAACAGTCAGCAATATTCCCATATGAATCAGGTGGGGGAGCTTCAGGTCTTCGCCCTCTCTAAAGGGCACCTGGAGGGTGGGAAACATAGGGTTGAGACAGTCCCAGAGAGGGGGCGATATACCCTCAGCCTCCCCCTTTCACTTGCCTGGTGATTCTGTCTCTTTTCTGTATGGCTTTGAGAAGCAATCACATTCTGGGCACATCCTGTTTCCTGGCACAACCAAACCCTGACTTTGTTTTAAGTTATGACAAGAGAAAGCTGGATACCAGACTTGGGGTCCTAGTTCTTACCATTTAGGAGGAGTTCTTGAACGAACTGACAGAGACGCACAGACAGACAGATGCATGCACAGACACACAAACAGATTAACTTTGTCAAATGTATAGTGGAAAAACGTGTTAGAAGCATCCTCATTGGTTAATAATTAAATCACACATGTTTTAATATTATATGCTGCAAAGAGCTGCAGAAGACACATTAAAGAACCACTTGTGGCTTGTGAGCCTCAGTCTAAGGGCTTGTCTCCACTACTGGGGAATTGCTGCTGTGGTGATCAAGCCTTAGCAGATCTAGAGGCAGCAGAATGGAAGGAGTAAGGTAAGGTGGCAGGAGAGTGTTTCCTGTTGAAGCAGCCTGAAATAGGCATGGTGTTAAGTTGACCTAAGCTACATCATTGTCCACTTAGCTGGAATTGTGTCACTTAGGTCTACTTAACCCTGAAGTAGAGACGTGCCCTCAGTATCACTGATGTAGCACGTAGTTTCTAAGAGCTGTATCCAGCTTTGCTCTACAGGGACAGAACTCTCTTTGACCTCGGTATGCATAAAACACACACACAAATCCCCTTAGGATATGTATATTCTGCAGCTAGCCTTCTAGCCCAAGTAGATACACATGCACTAGTAGATACACTGTGTTAAAAATAGCAATGTGGATATTGTGGCATGGGCTGGAGCTCAAGCTCTCAAACCAACACCCCCTCCCTAGGCTTGATCACAACAATATTCTGACCAACAAATAACTTCAAAATTACAACCTCTTAATTTTGTTATAGCTTTTCAGAGTGCGACATGGTGGACTGTTTTAATACCCTTTAAATAGTCATAGGATCATGACAACTGTATCTTTAAAAGCAATATCAGCAAATTATTCCTGTTATTGCATCAAGCTTGGGTCTTTGGACCTGTAAAGCATTTTGCAGAGAAGAGAGTTTAATAAATAGTTTGCTCTTTAAGATATCTTAATTGCTGATGGACATCAGTATCACTGAACCAAAAAAAAACAAAAAAAAAACCCCAAACTATTTCAAGAAGATCTGCAACTGTAGCAGAATAGTTTTTCTTTTGAAATGAGTTGGTACATTATCTAGTTTTGTCACAATACTAGATTAAGGAAGCATTTGGGGAAATTCTGGAAAATAAATTAGCCACATTAGGCTTGATTCTATTCATGTTGAAGTCCATGGATATTTTGACACAGACTAAAATGGGTGCAGAGCCTTTTAAATTGTTAGGTGTGTTTTTTTAATTTGGTTTCATTTGTTTTTGTTTTTTGTTTTGCATGTAGACATTTCTCTTTGCTAAACATTGGTAAAAAGGAGGGAAAGAGATGACAGCAATGTCAATTGAGCATCTTGAGGATCAGCGATAACTTAAATAACTTGAATTTTGCTATTTAATGTAATGCCCACAGTTGATTATTTCAATACATTTCAAAACAGCCATTCTAATGAACTACAAGAAGAAGAATAAAGTTTTTTTTAAGTTATAAAATTCTTAGTAAGAATTCAAAAAGGATTCAAATAAAAATGTATTAAATATGACTTTGTATATATTTGGCATCAAAATATTTGGCATCAGCTCAATCAGTAGATTAACTCATTATGCAGCACAGATACTTATGATCTACTACTGTTTTACAGATGGGCAATAAAAGGACACTTTTTTTCCAAAAAAAACCCCTGTGAAAGTTTTGTCCCTTTTTTCAGAGACTTCAAAATTCAAAATATTTTCACCAGCCTTAGTCCTGATTAGACTCAAAATACTGTGCGTGTGTAACCCACATACCTAATGTAGGTATGTGGGTTACACATGCAAAAATGAATGGAATCGCACACATGTTTCCTGGCCCCAGAGATCATCTTGATTGCCCCTACAAAATAAAATGTGAACAAGGAGACTAGAGTGCAAGTGGCACAAGACTCACTGTAAGATCAATCATCAAAGCCAAAAAGAATCTGTGTAAATTGTTATAAAGTGTGTGAATGCATTGACATCACAAAGGTTGTACAGGTGCAAAATGAGAAAAGGATTCAGCTCAGATGCTATTTACACTACTGTATTTCAATATACCTTAACCCCTGGATGAATCATATGGTTTCTTTATGTTTCTGTATTTTGAAACATACTGTTTATTACAAATACAACAGACCTACGCAAGGCTTATTCTGTGTGAGGAGGCTACGCATGTAGAAACAATGGCAACAGATAATGTTGTAGGATTTTAGGACATACTGTATAACCCTTCCCTTAAAACAAAAATAAATGTTTTTCCCTGTAAGATACCCAGACAACTATAGTATTCTCACTGGGATATCTATGGGATAATATGGAATCTTTGTGGTAAACAATTTATTTTGTCAATTGAACATGGTGCCTGAGTAGTTGTAGAGATAATGTTTTTGCATCACTGTAGCAAGCCTATTTGAACTAAAATAACTGTAATTATGGAACCTTTGTGATGGTTTTGTGAACTTTACCAACTAGTTGCCAAAATTCAAGAAAGAGAGTGATTACTTGTGCAGAAGCTGATGTGATAAATGCCTTTTTATTTGCTTCAGGTTAAATTGGGCATTTTAAATGTGATTGTAACAAGCTCTGCCAAGGTCACTTTATGGCCAGTGCCCAGTACATATGTACATCACATAAAAGTGTTCAGTAATTTACACTGTACTGAATTTTAGTAATTCTGCCTTTGAAAGCTTTAAGTACCTTTTCTGTCAGGCTAATAGATTTTAAAGATATGGATGAATGAGCAATCAAGTCATGTTAGAGAGCTGGGGTTTTGTGCAACAGTATCCCTGACCATAATATCACAGAGTAAACCAGTCACTTCTACTGTGTTTAAAACAAATCACTGCTAATGTATTACTATATACTTAAAATATTAGCTTGATTTACAAAGGATTGTAATATTGTCGAGATCAAGACAGTTATTAGAAGTTAAGATGAATAAGGCATATTAGAGTAAGTCCTGTAATCCAGTGTTTTTCAACCTTTATTTATAAAGTACCCCCTTTTAAAAAATTATAAGTACCCCCAGGACCTACAGTTTTCAGACACACAATTTTTTTTTCTACCATTGCAACACATTTGTTTAAACAACTTAATCGTAGCCGGGTGGGCAATGAAATTTTTGGGTGTAAAAAGTACAAAAATAATAAAGCTCTGTAAAACTTAAAACAAAAATTCAGTTTTCTCCAGATTTCAGTTGTATTGACATACCCTCCAGACTTCTCTCGAGCACCCCTAAGGGTTCTCGTACCACTGGTTGAGAAACACTGATGAAATTTATCTCTCTGTCAATGTAGGGTTACTCCCTATGGTATATCCCCAGGGTCAGTCTAAGTTATTCTATTAAGATTTTCCACAGTCTAAACTTCCCTTATAGAAATTTCCTTAGAAATTAATTGTAATGAAACATGTAGATGCTATACACATGTTACAGTCCATTGAATTGAATAGTTTTATCTACAATATAAATGATTTCGAGCTAACTTATAAAAGTATCAGGGATATAATTCTTCCTTCAGTTCTATAGGATAGTAGAGATAATATTTTGTGTTAAATATTTTGTCTTCTATCTATAATCCCATTTCCTAGGGATATGTGCTAACAGTTCTGTTAATAGTGTTTACAATGGTAATGGCCAAGGTCCAACCAAAACAGGGGACCCGTTGCGCTGAATAGTATACAGGCAGAGAGTAGTAGATGTTCACTCCCCTGGATGCATAAAAAGAGGTAGGTGTATAGAGGTTATATTACCTCTTTATTTGGCACTGATATGAACACTGTTGGAATACTTCATCCAACTCTTAAGTTCAGAGTTGAAAAAGGACGATGATTAAACAGGAGCAGGTTCAGAAAAGAGCCATGAAAATGATTACAGGTTGAAAAAAAATACATTAAATCAAAAGACTCAAAAATCTAAATCTAAATGTATATATCTTACCAAAGAGAAGTCCGGGGGGTCACATTAGCACAATATATAAATAGATTTAATGAATAAATAAATATATATATATATAAATAGATTTAATATATAAATATTTGGAAATGGGCCCCAATCTGGGAGAAAGTATATAATAGTAGCTCGAATTCAAAATTAGATAAATTCATACAGGAAATTATTCTTTTATATTGAGGATCATTAACCATTGTGGTGAATTCTCCATCACAAGATTTAATGTTCTAATAAAAGATGCCCTGGGAATTATTTTACGGGAAGTTCTATGGGCTGTGTAATACAAGAGGTCAGATTAGATGATCACACTTGGATCTTCTGGCCTTACAGTCTGGGAGTGCATCTACACAGCTCCCGAAACTTGAAATAAGATACTCAATTTGCACGATGCAAATTGCGTAGCTTATTTCAAGTCTATTGAAAAATAGCTATTTCAGGATACCTCTGGTAGCCCGAAATAAGTTTGCTGTGTAGACATACCCTGAATGAATTTGTATTTCTGATCATAATGGCTGGAGTATCTGACTGGCTTCTCAATGTAATTTTTCTCACTTTTCTCACATGCCTTTATCCCAGCCTTTTCCACTCTTTCTGTCATATATATATTGTATGCTTGTATTCTTGATTCTTTTCTGGGGGTTCAACTGTTACCTTCCTGTCCATGGTGCCAAAATTCATCTGACACACTCCTTTCTCACATCTCTGCCTACATCTCACATTTCCTCGTGGGAACACCAAATGGACCCGATCCTTAGTTGGTGTAAAGGGATGTAACTCCATGAGTTCAGTGGAGCTAAACTTTCTATCACTTACAGCCTTGGTATCATCTTTGAATTATTTATTATTTAACCATCTGTTATTAATTTATTATGTACTGAGTATCTATTAATTGCCTCCAAGAAACAACTACAGATAGCTCCCACACCAGGAGAACATACTATCTAAAACTGACATGACACAAGTGAGTGTCATAAACATACAAATGAAGGGGACAAAAGGGAGACACAATAGTGACTGTGATAGATTCCAGTGGTTACTCGGGCCACTATTGTCTGAACCCCCATGTTATCTTTAAGTAGTTCTTCCCCTTCATGTTTTGTAATCATGATGGCATCTTTCCAACATGGTAATGATTATACACCAGCCATGTCATCCTAAATAGAGATTCCTAAGCACCTTAATCCAAACAAAGGAGTTAGATAAAGCAAAACAAGTTTATTAACTAGTGATAGACAGATTTTAAATGAGTACAAGTATAGAGGCATATAAGTCAGGATTGGTTACAAAAGAAATAAGATAAAACCGCACGGTAATGCCTAAATTAATTTAAAAGCAAACTGTTCCTCTCACCATAAAATGTAAGGGTTTACAGTTTGCTTTTGAGTTTTCCAATTATATCTCAAGGCATACTTTGTACAAAATATGTCAGAACCATTTAAAGTGTTGAACATGGTGTACAGAGTGTGAGAGGAAGATCGAGGAGATTTGAGATCTTTGAGGTTCTTCTCTTCTTTTACCTCTTATGGTGCTAGCAAGAGTGGATGGGGGAAGGAGGAGCTCTGCAGCACCTCTAACCTTTACACTCTGGCCAGCAGCACAAGGATTGGCCTGGGGAAGGAGGAACTGTGGAAGCTGTACCTTATAACCCAACACCAGTATGCATTCTTTTCAAAACAAAAGACAATTCTGTGGCAATTTTACAGCTCCTTCATAATCTGTAATACTTTATGGATATTGTAACTTGCAGAAAAGTATAAATTATTCATTCAGGTAGAACTGCACATGATATGCTGACGTTTGCAAACTCAGAGCTAATTTTGCAGGCTCTGTATATACAGACTATGTCTTACACAAAAATGAGAAGCTGAATGTAATTGAACAAGTGAAACTATTAAATCTGCTCTGTCCATTTGTCTGAGTTGCTTCCACCTGGCTCCCTGTGTTCCCTGTTCCACTGGTGACTTCTCTATAGAAGTCCCTCTAGAGAACATTCGCCCTCCTATTCTAGTTTCATTAATCATGATATATTCCCTTATTTAAAAAAATATTCATACTAAAAACAAATAGTTGATACCCAGATCCCCACTCTTTGCAATTTCAGCCAAAGGTTGCTAGCACGTAGTTAAGTTAGAATTTCATCTTTACCTCAGAGACTCAGTGGTTACATAGTCTTTTTGATAGTTCAGCCTTCTCAACAGACAACCTATTTCTGTCTTCCTGTCACCTGTGTTTGAATCTAGAAAGATTCTTCTTGTTTGGAGTGGTTTCTTCATGCTGCAGTGGTCTCTGTAGGGTCTCTTTTAGTGCTGTCTGCTGGTTTGTAAGTGCCTCCTGTTCCTTCAGATCATTTGACCTTCGTATGACTTGGATGCCACTGCACCCCTCCTGATTCTTTTCGTCTTCTCCTGGTGTCTCTCTAATGCTCAGTCCTTCCCAGGAGGCCTGTCTCCAGGGCGAATAGGGACAGTCTCTTTGACACAGGATTAATGAACACAAATTAGATATTCAAAATGGTAAACCTGTTGGGGAATATTTTAACTTGCCAGGCATTCATTAATGGATCTAAAAGTGACTATACTCTTAAAAAACAATTTCAAAAATCAGCTGGAGGGAGAAACTGTGGAACTTGCCTTCATATGCAAATTTGACACATCTGACCAAGGTTTGAACAAAGACTTTAACTGGTTGGGCTGTTATATTCAACACCCAAATTACATCAAAAGCTAAGTATCGGGCACATACAACCCAATTTATTAGCCTTATTTAGCACAGACACTCTAATTGACAAGATTTTTTCTCCTCCCCATCTCACTTTTTCTGGTAGGGTATGTCTACACAGCAGTGTTATTTCAGAATAACAGATGTAATTCTGAAATAACTATGTGAGCATCTACACACAAGCAGTTATTTCGACATAATGTCGAAATAATGTCCAGCTGGAGGACTGCTTACTCTGACTCCTGTAACCTTCATTTTATGAGGATTAAGGGAAGTTGAAGGAAGAGTTCGCTATGTTGAAATAAGTGATGTGTAGATGTGCCCAAATTTGAAAGAAGCTATTTCAACTTAAGCTATGCAATTAGTGTGGCTCAAGTTGCGTAACTTATTTTGAGTTTAGCCCTGATGGGTAGATGTACCCCTATTTATTTCTACCTCTGGACCTCTTGCTCCATTCATCTGAAGTAGTGGGTTGTGCCCATGAAAGCTCATGATACTATCTACAGTTTTGTTAGTTTCCAAGGTGCTGCTGTACTATTCGTTGTTTTTTAAGTTTTTTCAGTTACAGACTAACACAACTATCCCTTTGAGACTTTTGTACTCTAGTGCTTGCTTTCTTCAATTGTTGTTCATCTCCTTTTGACAGTATCTCCATAGTCTGGCTGCATCTGGTTTCTCCTCGTTAGTAGCCAGACTTAAGTCCTTTTTCTCATCAATGCCTGCACCGGATTGTTTTGGCCATGCAGCTTATCAAGGCTGTATTGGTCTCTACAAATACTATGAGAACCCAAACTTCTGAGCTACTTGCATAGTGGATCACGCAGTGCCACAGGAATATTCCCTCATGGGTTATATCTACACAGCAGAGTTACTTTGGAATAACATCCCTTGTTCCGAAATAATGTTAAGTGCTGTCAATACAAGAAGCCCGTTATTTTTAAATAAATGCGAAATAATGGGCTTCTTATTCCAACTTCCTGTAAATCTCGTTATACAAGGATTAAGGAAGTCAGCAGAATAGCAATTTATTTCAAAGTAAGTGCTGTGTAGACATCCCCAAATTTTGCAATAAGTTATTTCAAAATAAGCTATCAATTTGCAAGTTTAGCCCTGCTGTGTAGACATACCCATGGTGAGCGCACAGTTTCCACTGTGGGGTCTACATCCAGTTGCAGCTTTCCTTTCTGGCTGTGTCTAGACTACACCTCTCTGTCGACAGAGAGATGTAGATTAGGCACATCGAAATTGCTAATGAAGCAGGGATTTAAATATCCCGCGCTTCATTAGCATAAACATGACCGCCGCTTTTTTCAAAATGGAGATTTTTCGGAAAAAAAACGTCAGTCTAGATGCAGATCTGTCGAAAATAAACACTTTTTCGACAGATCCTGTGAACCTCATTTTTTGAGGAAAAAAAATATGAAAATATCCCTATGTGCTTGTAGAATTCTGACCAGTGTTCCTCGGAATCCATGTGCTATACAAGTTACTTTAAAAATCTACAGAATGTAATAGTTCTATCCAGTCAATAAAACTAAAGCAACCATATCATTTCAAGCCCAATCAGGACAACTTCCAGTGGTTGATGCTATATTTTATTGTAATGTATTGCTTTGTGTGCACTCAGAACTTTTGGAGTACAAAAATGTTTAAGGAGAGATTTTTTTTTTTAACACTTTTACCTGTTGTAAAACATAATGTATGCTATTTTCCTATTGTATATATTAATTAATCAATATTTAAGTCATGGTGGGCTTTATCTGGTAGCTAATATTTATCTGAAGAAGCACTGAGTCCATTTCTTTGCCACAGGACCTAAATGCAACCAGCTGCTAAGAAATGTCAAATTCAAAAGTGAAGATATTTTAAAAACACTACATTAATTTTACTTCAAGTTGGATTGTTTGTTATAATAGATATCGCTTTCTGTTTAGACAATTCATCTTTTTCTTGTAGTTAAAGGCAAAATAAAACCAGCGGGGAAACAGAACTCTATTGTGCTAATACGTTTCAGAAATAAAAAAATATAATACTCAGACATTTGTCTTAGAAACCAGCATAAAAGATTGTTTCTCAGTTTTAAACTCTTAATGTGAATTATGCCCCCTTGTACTGCTATAAGTGATTTCTTGTTCCTCATTTCTAATTACATTCTTCATATACAGTGATCATTATTTCAAGGGTAGCATTTAACAAAATATTCGGGAAGCTATATCTGAGATATTAGTACATAAATCTTCTGCCAGACTAGGCAGCAACAAGGGTCAGGTTTAGTATTTACAGGTTCCTTTCCTTCTATACAAGGGTGTGTTTAGACTACAGGGTTTTTTCGAAAAAAGTGGCCTTTTTTCGAAAAAACTTCCCCTGTGTCTAGACTGCTGCTGCGTTCTTTCGATAGTAAATCGAAAGAACGCGGCAGTTTTTTCGACCACGAAAAACCTCATTTTACGAGGAAGAATGCCTTTTTTCAAAAGTGTTCTTTCGAAAAAGGGCACTATGTAATCAAACTGTGCTTTTTCGAAAGAGAGCATCCAGACTGCCTGTGTGCTCTCTTTCGAAAAAGTGGCTTTCTTTTTTGAAAGTACTGGTTGTAGTCTAGATGCTCTTTTTTGAAAGAGGCTTGCAATCTAGATGTAGCCCAAGAGAGAATCAGCTCAAGCCCCCATCCAGTGACTTAGGAAAATTACACACCACCCTATAGGAACCTGTAAAAGGCAATACTTCCTCTCTCACAGGCACAGTCAGGATGTAGCGAAACCTTTAATAAAAGGAGGGAAGTAACTCAGCAATAATTTGGGGAAAACCAACTAAGTTCATAAACATAAGAACATAGGAACAGCCATACTGGGTTAGACCAAAGGTCCATTTATCCCTGTATCCTGTTTTCCAACAGTGGCCACTGCCAGATGCCCCAGAGGGAGTGCACAGAATAGGTAATCATCAAATGATCCATCTCCTCCATGTCATCCATATTGAGCCTGTGACAAAGAAAGTCTAGGGACACCATTCCTACTCATCCTGGCTAATAGCCATTAATGGACCCAACCTCCATGAATTTATCTAGTTATTTTTGAACTCTGTTAAAGTCCTGGTCTTCACAACATCCTCTGGCAAGGAGTTCCACAGGTTGACTGTGTGCTGTGTAAAGAAAAACTTCCTTATGTTTGTTTTAAACCTGTTACCTGTTAATTTCACTTGGAGACCACTAGTTCATATATTATGGGAACAAGTAAATAACTTTTCCTTATTCATTTTTTTCCACACCAGTCATGCTTTTAGAGACCTCTATCATATCCCCCCTTAGTCTCCTCTTTTCTAAGCTTAAAATTCCCAGTCTTTTTATTTTCTCATCATAGCAGGCCCGTTCCAAAACTCTAATAATTTTGTTGCCCTTTTCTGAACCTTTTCCAATGCCAATATATCTTTTTTTGAGATGAGGGGACCACATCTGTATGCAGTATTCAGGATGTGGGTGTACCATGGATTTATACAGTAGCAGTGAGATATTCTCTGTTTTATTCTGTATCCTTTTTTAATGACTCCTAACATTCTATTTGCTTTTTTGACTGCTGCTGTGCATTAAGTGGATGTTTTCAGAAAACTAACCTGCAATGACTCCAAGAGCTCTCTCTTGAGTAGTTATAGGTAAATGAGTCCCCATCGTTTTGTATGTATACTTGGGATTATTTTTTCCAAAGTGCATTACTTTCAATTTATCAACATTAAATTTGTTTCCCATTTTGTTGCCCAATCAATTAGTTTTGTGAGATTTTTTTTGAAGCTCTTTACAGTCTGCTTTGGTCTTAACTATCTTGAGCAGTTTGGTATCATCTGCAAATTTTGCCACCTCACTGTTTAACCCTTGCTCCAGATCATTTATAAATAGGTTGAATAGGATTGGTCCCAGTACAGACCCTTGAGGGACACTAGTTACCTCTCTCCATTAGGAAAACTTACCATTTATTGCTATACTTTGTTTCCTGTCTTTTAACCAGTTATCAGTCCATGAGTGGACTTTCCCTCTTATTCCCATGACAACTTACTTTATGAAAGAGCCTTTGGTGAGGGACCTTGTCAAAGGATCTCTGGAAATCTAAGTATGCTATAGCCACTGGATTCCCCCTTTCGACATGCTTGTTGATCCCCTCAAAAAACCCTAGTAGTTTAGTAAGGCATATTTCCCTTTACAGAAACCACGATGACTTTTCCCCAACAAATTATGTTCATCTATGTGTCTGACAATTTTATTCTTTACTATAATTTCGACTAATTTGTCCGGTACTGCCGTTAGACTTTCCGGTCTGTAATTGCCAGGATTACCTCTAGAACACTTTTTAAATATTGGCTTCACATTAACTAGCTTCCAGTCATTAGGTTCAGAAGATGTTTTAAAGGATAGGTTACAAACCAATTTATAGTCCCACAGTTTCACTTTTGAAAGAAGTCCTGGGTGAATGCCATATGGTCCCGGTGACTTGTTACTGTTAAGTTCATCAATTTGTTCCTCTCTAATGACACCTCAATCTGGGACAATTCCTCAGATTTGTCACATAAAATGAATCGCTCAGGTTTTGGAATCTTCCTAACATCCTCAGCCGTGAAGACGGAAGCAAAGAATTCATTTAGTTTTTCCGAAATGACCTTATTGTCTTTGAGTGGTCTTTTAGCATCTCAATCATCCAGTTGCCCCACTGGTTGTTTAGCAGGCTTCTTGCTACTGATGTACTTAAAAAACATTTTGCCATTACTTTTTATGTTTTTGGCTACCTGTTCTTCAGACTCCTTTTTGGGTTTCCTGATTATATTTTTACACGTAATTTGACAAAGTTTATGCTCCTTTCTATTTTCCTCACTGGGTTATAAGTTCCACTTTTTAAACAATGCTTTTTTATCTCTCACTACTTCTTTTACTTGGTTGTTAAGTGAAGGGGGCACTTTTTTGGTTCTCTGTGTTTTTTAATTTGGGTTATACATTTAAGTTGAGCCTCTATGGTGTCATTTGAATGTTTCCATGCAGCATGCAGTGATTTTACATATGCCACTGTACCTTTTAATTTCTGTTTAACTAACCTCCTCATTTTTGTGTAGTTCCTCTTTCTGAAATTAAGTGCCACTGTGTTGGGCTGCTCAGATTTTTTTCTCATCACAGGGATATGAAATTTTATTACATTATGGTCACTATTTCCAAGTGGTCCAGTTATATTTACCTCTTGGTTCAGATCCTGTGCTCCATCAGGAATAAATCAAGAATTGCCTCTTCCCATGTGGGTTCCAGAACCTGCTGATCCAAGAAGCAGTCATTTAAAGTATCAAGAAATTTTATCTCTGCATCCCGTCCTGAGGTGACGTGTACCTAGTCAGTATGGGGATAGTTGAAATCCCCCACTATAATTGAGTTTTTTAGTTTCATAGCCTCTCTATTATCCCTCAGCATTTCATAGTCACTATCACTATCCTGGTGAGGTGGTCGATAACATATCCCTACTGCTATATTCTTATTATTAGAGCATGGAATTACTATCCACAGAGATTCTATGGAACATTTTGGATCATTTCACATATTTACTTAATTTGATTTTACATTTTATTTCATGTATATTACCACTCCCTCCCCCCAGCATGACCTGTTCTGTCCTTCTTATATATTTTGTACCCGAGTACAACTGTGTCCCATTGATTTTCCTTATTGCATCAAGTTTTTGTGATGCCTATTACATCAATATCCTCCTTTAACATGAGGTACTCTGGGTGTGTCTAGACTACATGGCTCCATTGACGGAGCCATGTAGGTGAGTTTACTAGACATAGCAAAATGAAGCGGCGCTTTAAATAAGCGCCGCTTCGTTTACATCAAAATGGCCGCCGTGCTGTGCCGATCAGCTGATTGTTGGCACGGCGCAGTAGTCTAGACGGGGATCAGCCGACCCCAGCACCCTTTGTCGTCAGATCTTGTATGCCTTGTGCAACGAGGCTTATAGGATCTGACGACAAAGGGTGCTGGGGTCGGCTGATCCCCGTCTAGACTACCGCGCCGTGCCGACAATCAGCTGATCGGCACAGCACGGCGGCCATTTTGATGTAAATGAAGCGGCGCTTAGTTAAATCGTCGCTTCATTTTGCTATGTCTAGTAAACTCACCTACATGGCTCCGTCAACGGAGCCATGTAGTCTAGACACATCCTCTAGTTCACCCATCTTAATATTTAGATTTCTAGTGTTTATGTATAAGCATTTTAAAAAATTGGCACTATTTATTTGTCTGCCACATCTTGATGTGTTACACCCGTGGTCACCAACCCATCGATCGCGATCGACTGGTCAATTGGGAGGGCTCAACCAGTCGATTGTGAGGTGTTCGGAGCCCTCCGACTTCTCCCCCACCCCCAAGAAGCTCCACTATCTACCTCCAGCAACAATAGAGGTAGTGCTGGCTTCCTGCGGGGTGGAAGGAAGTCTGGCAGCTGCGTGTCACTTCCGGGGTTTCAGGAAGTGTGCTGGCTGCTCCCCCTCCCCCAAACAGCCAGTGCGGTACCACAACCCAGGTCTGTGGCACGCTGGGGTCTTGCTGCCCGGGGAGGGGGGTAGAAGTCCTCAGAGGAGGTTCGCGCCAAGGTACCCTCCTCTCGGGGGGGGAGTTGAGTCCCGGGAGGAGGTGTGCTCCAGGGCTTCCCTCCTCTGGGGGGGGGGCAGCAGCAGAGTGGGGGTTATCTTATTTATTGCACCCAATGTAACATGTATGATTACTTGCCCTATGGACAGGTGGCATATGAATGCATTCAATGCAAGGAGATCCTGGCCCTGAGAGACTGTGTATGGGCTTTGGAGGTCAGGGTGGCTGAATTGGAGGAGCTAAGGGAAACAGGAAGGATGTATAGATGAGGCTTTCCAGGACACTATAGAACTGTCCGACTTCCAGTCAGACAACCCCTGTGCTGTTAAGGAAGGTGAAAGACTCAGGACAGAATGTTCAAATGGAGCAGAAGGAAACCATCTCATAGTTGGGACCCTCCTTCCAGATGATGTTGTGGTATCCTCTTGAACTGAGGCTATCTCTCCAGGGGAGAGAACTCCAGTCATTAGGAAAAGGCTTTGGAAGCCATGTTCCCTATTTAGTGAGTGCTGTTTAATTGAGGGTGAATCCCTCCATCTGGGCATGCCAGGTAAAGTTCTGGTGCCTGCAATTCACATAAGAAAGATATCGACTCTTTGTTATATCTGACTCTAAAACAAGGAGACTGGCGATCCAAAACTAGCCAAGTAGGCAGTCCCATAATTCTGAGCAACTGGCAGGGGGGTAAGCCCATGCAAATGAGATCAGGTCCTGAAGTCTTCTTCCACAGTTTTACCGCTAGATGCCAGTGGAAAGCTCATTCAGACTCTGCTTACAGGTAAAAGGAATGTCTTAGTGAAGTAGGAATGATAAATTTCTATATTTGTAAAGAGCTGTCCCAATCTTCAAACCAGTCAATAAATATTTGATTATTTTAATATTTTTAATATTTTCTTGTGAGTTATTGCCTCCATCTTCTTTTCATTTCTGTCTTTTGTTTTGTTATTCTTTTAATTCTTTCCACCTATGGTACATCTAGACTGCATTGCTATTTTGGGATGCCGGAAATATCCCAAAATAGCAATGCCGTGTCTTTAAAAGTGCCTGCTATTTCCTGAAATAGAGGGCGCGCTATTCTGGTGTTCCTCATTCCATGATGGTTAAGGGATTTGTCAGAATAGTGCATTATTTTGAAATTTGGCACTGTCTACACAGCGCCAAATTTCAAAATAAACTCTTTCGATTTAGACTAGGAATAAGCTAAGCAATTTGTGTAGTGCAAATTGCATAGCTTATTCCTACAGAAGAGTACTGTCTAGATGCACCCTGACTCTAATGAACTGGTACTGGGATTCCAGAAGTTAGATTTTTAACAGCTAAATTTCTGGGGATCCTGTTCACATTAGGCCTTCTTCAGAATGGGGCTGGAAATGACTGTCTATCCAACTGCAGCTTGGGGCAGCTCTAGGCCATGCCAGATCTGGGTCCAGGCTTATGCACCTGAATAGAGAGAGCAGGGAGATTATTCCTCTTGTTCTCTTAATGCCAACCTTTCCACCCCACACGTACACACTCTTTCCACCCTATGCTGGCCTGTAATTCAAATACAGAGGGAACTTGGAAATGAGGGTGACTGGGCTTAGGACTGCTGTCAGAGGACGGAGTTTAAACTGGGAGTAGAGGGTGATTGGGGCAAACATCCTTGGTGGGAGAACACCAAGATACAGAAATTGAATGAGGTGCTTGCAGAAGGAGCCTGGAACTGGGAGCCAATAGTTAAGGGAAATGTTACGTAAGCTTTGATGGCTGTGACTGGTTAGCTATCTCTGAGATAGAAAGGAGCTCTGACTACATGCATTTGTGGATGCTGAGTTGTTCTTTGCCTCAGGTTCCTCCCCCACCTCAGCATCCTCATTAACAATTTCCTCCTTCTACCTTAGTCCACTGTCAGCTGGCACAGCCCCACAAATATCCACAGGGGTCTTTGCATTGGAAGTAGGGTCATTCCCACATATCCCATCTACCTCTTTATAGAACTGTTAGGTTGTAGATGAAACACCATACTGGTGATTTACCTGGGAAACCCACTGGCGAAGGGTCTCAACTTAGTCTCGTGTTGGTCCACTCAAGAGATGGTCACCTACTATTCCTATCAGTTTCTCTGTTAGCTCAGACAGCAGAAGAGTGTATGGCATAAATGATTATTCCAACCCTCAGAACTGAGTGGATGTGTTTTTAATGGAGTTTACCTATTTTTAAAATTAAAATTAATTTTTTGAGCAAAGTTACAATAAATCATTAATATACTACATTATGGCACATTACTTATTTGGGGTCAAGTTAATATCCGGGAATTGAGCTAAACATTCTGGTTTAGGAGACTACACATAGAAAACTGTGCTAAAAGAACATTTTAGTATGTTTTAAAGTCCAGACACTCAGAAATTAGAAAATTCCTGGATGAAGGTTGCCAGTGCAGACTTAATTTGGCTCCCCTTGTGCATTAGTTATTAATTACCTGCTCATCAGCGGAGCAGTTAGTCTTTTTAGGCCCTGGGCAAGGTGGGGGGAGAGGCAGCTTCATGTTCCTGTAACGGGCCTGACCTCAGCTAGAAGGCGCAGGGCCAGGGCAGTCAGTCATACACGTAGCCCAGAGCACAGTCTACTCTAGCTCCTAGAGCCACTCGAAGTGCGTGGCTAGCACTCCCGTGATCATTAAAAGAACTGGGGGCTCCAGCCACCACCACTGCTGCAGTAGCTGGGAGTCCCTTTGTGTCACTGGGTCCCAGGGCAGTTGTCCCATTAACCACACTCCTACCCCTGTTGTCAGGCCTGCTGATCCCATACAATTTTTCCACTTGCATCATTCATTGCACAGGATGATCTCCTCTGGCAATTTATTTATTTTTTATAGTGAAAGAGACTTGTCTGTAGGATGTCTGTCTCATCTCTGGTCAAATTTGGAAAGAATGTAGTGAATGAGGCAGAAGTTTGTAGGGAAAGAAAGGATGGTTCATGGTTAAGGGAGATGAAGATTTGAACTCTATCCTTGCTTCTGGTAGAGTTCCTGTGTGAAGCTAAATGAAACACTCAGTTAAGCCCTTTAATTTTTTCATGGGTGGTCACTAATTAGATGTTCCTTATTTTCTAGATTGCACAGATACCTTCATTCTTATAGCTCCTAACTTCTGAGTACTTGACTTTGCAGCCTTAATCATGATCCTTTAATGTAGTATTTTATATATTGTAACAACTGAAAATTGTTTTCACCTTGATTTAGGTGTACTAAGTACTTAAAAACATCATAAACTCAACATGCTGCACATCAGTTACATGTAGTTTAATACGTATAGAAATGGTATTTATTTTGTTGCACTAAGTATTTAGAAAAGAAAATATATAGAACTCTAATCTTGTGAGAGATAATATCTAGCCACATTTAAATTGTAACTGTAGTACCTTAATAAATAAGAGCAGAGGTACATCTCAGAAATGATTTAGCATGAAATTTCCCTCATTGTATAACAAAATTAAATCCAAATGTAGTTAAGAACCCCCAGAGGACTTTTTATGTAGCACAGTCCATGACATTTAAAGATGAATGAATTCTGTCTGTGACACACTACAGGTACTTCAGCTAGCAATTGGCAACCAAATGGGATAAGACTTTCGCCTTGTTTCAAAACACAAATGCAAACTAAATCATACCACATCTGATGTTCAATTGTATATAAATAACTTTTCTTTCATCATCACTAATTTTCATTTTTCCTGTGCTCCTGTACTTTTGGTCTGGACAAGTGATAGATGTGCAGTAGTAATACTGTACTACTAAAGTGTGGCAGTAAGAATGGTTCACCCTTATATAACATCTTTAGTTCCCTTATTTGACAACCAAATTAAAACCAGTGATCCATGTTCACCATAGTATGCAACTGAAGCATCTGAATCTGCGAGGTTGCAATGGATTACTTTAAAGAAACCCTATTAATATTTATTTGGAGAAAATACATAACTTATTCCTTAAAGTATAAGATTCTCACTTCACATGTGGGTCTATAGCGAGCTTTTATCGAGTACTTCTCAGTAGATTTCAAAGCATTTGACAAAGGAGAACAGTATTATTATCCCCATTTTACAGCCAGAGAAACTGAGGGACAGAAAGAAATAAAGTAATTTGTCTTAAGTAACCTTACAAGATAGTGACAGAGGTGAGAATAGATTCCATGGCTCTTGAATCAACCTCCATGGCTCTAGCCACTAATGTAGAACATCTCCCAATCAATTTGTTTTTGTAAATTCAAACTGGCAAAATGTTATTTATGACTAGTCTATGGCAGATCAACATGCGGTATATTAGTTCTGCTTTTATGTCAGGCTTATTATTTGCATTAAATTATGAAGGATGTCATCCCCTTGGGTTAAAAATGCAGGTTTAATCACATTAATGTCTTAAATAGAGAAATATCTTTATGCTAGTTTTGAGTCTAGAATATTAACTTTCAGTAAGTGTTTCAGTACTTTATCGTAATCCAGGAAATTCATTATCCAACATCTGTTTTAGAAGTCAGTGTGCAATATCAGTGGTGATGACTCTACCATAGTTTCCGCTAGAGTAACATATTGAATTTTCCACATCAGCATTCCCTGTTAAATAGCAAGCAATTCAAATCATAGAGCCATACACTATCCAGAGAGGGGGAATTATAATGTGACAAAGCAGAAGTTTCACACATAGAGCAGTTAAGCTAGCATATCAGTTATCAGCAATGCAAGACAAAGACAACCCTCCTTTATGAAAAAGAAAGCCTTTTCCAAATAATTTTTGCAGAGTTCTATGAAAATCAGATTCTGTCATTTGACTTCTCAACAGGCTTCACATTTCCGGTATCATACTAACTATTGGATCTGCTTTGATAACTTTTTACTTAGATTGCAATTTACCTGTTGAATTTTCTATAAAAGACTTCTGGAAGCACATACTATATACTGAAGATATGTACAATTAGAGATGGTTGCAATTTTATTGTCAGAATGATTTTCTGATATAAAAAAAGTCCATTCACAAAACTGAAGTTTTCTGTGGAAAAATTTCCATATTGCCAGAAAATACAGATTTTTCCCCAAGAGGACAATCAAAATGATAGCTCTCCTGCTCTCTTTGATTGGGTTTTCTTCAAGTAAAATTATCAAAAGCTTTCCAGGTTGGCTTCTGAGGCTGAGCACCCTGGCTCTTTGTCTTCAAATCTGCTTTTCTCCCCTAACCCCAAGGTTTTTTTGTTTTCCATCAAATTCGGAGAAAAAGTGATTTGCTCAGAGAACAATAACCAACTTCTTTGCTTGTTGATATGTGCCCACCATTGTTGTATCTGCATTTGAACTGCATAAATAGCTTCACATGGCTTTTATGCAGTTTAGGTAATCAGAAAGAACATTGAAATAAGTCAAAATTATATACTTTTAAGTGTGCTTGTGTGCATATTTTATAAATATAACTGAAAAAAATCACTTTTCATGTATTTGCAATTAGAAACCATTGGGAAAAATGGTGTTCCATATAGAGAAAAGATTAGAAATAAAACACATTTTCAAAGGGGGGAAAGTCTTCATTTGTAGATTTAAAATGAATAATTTCATTCAGAGATGCACTGTTGCATAGAATTATGAGTTTTATAAATGCAAACTTCTCCATGCAAACATGGGTTTTTTTGTTTGTTTGATTGTTTTGTATTTGTGGCTTCAGATTTTTGTGGCCACACGCTTGTGGTGGCACATCTGTTATACTCTGTTTTGAAAACATGGCTGTAAATGTGTTGTCTTTTCTATTAAAAGTATCACAGAGACAAAAACCAAAAAAACCTTAGTGTTGTATATTTCTCTGTGTGACTCTGAAATGTAACTTTTCATGGCAAGACAGTATTAAACCAAAGAGAAACTTGAGTACTACAGAGATTAAATTTAAGTCTAAGAAAGTGGATGTGAAGGTGTGGATAAGAATTAATTTATGTATGCAGCAAAGTGGGATGATAGTTGCAAAGAACCTGTTATATGGATCAATAGACTTCATCCCACATTTTGGCAGTGCTTAATTCATTACAGGGGATGAATAATTTCAATTGCAGGCTTTTATATTGATTATCTGTATGGCCGCAAAAATGTTTTTAATGGTCTAAAACTTCAGGTTTCCTTTAACACTGGAGGAAATGGGTTTAAATTCTAGTGATATTATTCATTAGTTTAAATAAGATTTCAGCATAAATTCTGACTGCTTTTATATCTGCCTTGAAACAAGAGCATACTAATGTGATTTCAAGTAAACTGCTATCCATTAACAAATGACTGCATTGGTAATTGTACCATAACTATCTGTGAGGCAGCAATAGCTGGATGGAACACTGCCTATTGAGTCAAATAGCCTGTCTGCCTCTAGAAGACAGTAATAAACAGAGCTGTGGCCAAACTGAAAAATTAGGATTTGCACCTGTAACCCTTCTATCCGGTTTGTGTAGCAAAAACAAAGTCTGGGTTCAGTATATCTAGAGGTTCTATATATATATATAAAAAGATAAATACATCTCTCACCCAGAGCCTTATTCCTATTTCTGGGAAATTCAGATATAACATTTCTGGTCACCTTTCTAGGTGGTTTTTGCCCACTCACAAACACAGCGGAGTTCTTGGAAGTATGCAACCCCACTATATCTTTTATTTGGGGATCCAGGGAAAGAAAACAAACAGAAGAATAAATGTATTGCTATGCTGGAGTTAAATTAAAACCTCATTGAAGCTGGTGGTGGTGACTTCTGGTTTTCATCCAGGTTAAACATTAAAATCTATGATGAAATAGACAGCTGAACAATATGAGCTACTGCCCAAAGGACAAGTCAAGTGGAAGTAAGAGCTGAACACTTAATTCAAAAAGGTTTTCCTGTGGTGTGACCGAGATTGTAGGGAGTTGGATATTTTTTGATGGAGCTGTGTGTGAGAGAGAAGTAGCAGAACCACTACAGAAGCAGACACAAAAGGCCGCAAGGAAGCCCCAGAGATAGCCGCAGAAATGCTTGTAGCATGGCCCTTGGAAAAAAGAAAAGAGAAAATGAACTTTTTGGGTAGAGTTCTGGCTTTACAAAGTCTTGGACTGTGAGCAAAGAAACTATCTCCTACTGTTTGAATTTTACTGTGTCCATGGAAATAGGAATTTATGTAAATAAAACAAAATTGCTTCAAAGAAATACCTGATATCATTAGTTGTTATCTCCCCCAGCCCCACTCCTTCTGCCTGAGGTCCTACCCCTTCTGGAAGTCCAGCAAAGTCTCTCATTAGCCCTGCCACTCCCTCAAAACTTAGGTCTCAGAAGCAGTTTGGAGAATCAAGGAGTAGAGAACCAGAGAGTTGAATCTCTCTAGTCCAGCACTCTTTGGTTTGGAAACATCCATGGTTTGGCATGGTTTTATTTAGCTGGATATCCAGTTATCATCGGGGTAGCCCAGTTCCCTAAAGTACCATAAAGTGTGTTTACAACCACCAGTCCTGGCTCTCAGTGTTCTGTGCTGTTATTTAGCTCTAATTTACTCCTAAATGTCTTCTAAGAAGCCCAGTAAGAAGCAGAAGTGCTAGTAATACTTCTAGACAATATTGACCTTCCATTGTTTGGAAAATTCTCTGGTTTGACATGGGTCAAGTCCCAAGGGTGCTCAACTAGAGAGGTTCAACCTGTATTATCTTTCATATAGTGAGACCAGAAACAAATTCTAACTAAAGCAACAAAACACAATATGTACAACTCTCGATAAGAAACACTGTAATTCTGATAAGTGAGACTGCCCAGAGCTGGCTTTTCCCTCAGAAAAGAGTTGGAGCAGAATATTCTACTTCTTTAAGTGTTCTGGTTCTGGATCTTACAGTGAAATAATATACCTTTCCTGATAGGTATTCCAGCTAAGATATGTTGATGCCAATAGAAATTGAGAGCACTTAGCATCTTCCAAGTACTCTGTCCTCTTAAACAAATTCTCATCTTGTATATCTCTATTATCTTTTATCTTTGCAAAAATCTTTATTATAAATAATGCTTTTTAGGTTTGCTCACTAAACTGATCAAAGCTTTTGATACAGTCTCCCACAGAATTCTTTAACATTTTTTATATGGTCTCCAGCAGTATTCTTGACAGGAAGTTAAGGAAGTATGAATTGGATCAATGGACTGTAAGGTGGACAGAAAGCTGGCTAGATTGTTGGGTAGTGATCAATGTCTCAATGTTTGGTTGGCGGTCAGTGTCAAGCAGAGTGCCCCAAGGATTGGTTCTAGGGCCGGTTTTGTTCATCATCTTTATTAATGAGCTGGATGAGGGGATGGATTACATCCTCAGCAAATTTGCAGATGACACAAAGCTAGAGGTGGTGGTAGATAAGTTGGAGGGTAGGAGTAGGGTCCAGAGTGACTAAGACAACTTGGAAGATTGGGCCAAAAGAAATCTGATGAGGTTCAACAAGGACAAGTGCAGAGTTCTGTACTTGGGATGGAAGAATTCCAAGCACTGTTACAGGCTGGGGACCGACTGGTTAAGCATTAGGTATTCTATCTTTTTCAGCAGAAAAAGGTCTGGGGATTACAGTGAATGAGAAGCTGGATATGAGTCAACAGCGTTCCCTGGTAGACAAGAAGGCTAATGACATATTAGGGTGCATTAGGAAGAGAATTGCCCGCAGATCTAGAGAGGTGATTATTCCCCTTTATTGAGCACTGGTGAGGCCACATCTGGAGTACTCTGTCCAAATCTGGAGCCCCCATTACAGAAAAGATGTGGAGTCATTGGAGAAAGCCCAGCAGAGGGCAACAAAAATTATTAGGGGGCTGGAGCACATGACTTACAAGGAGAGGCTGAGGGATTTGGGCTTAGTTAGTCTACAGAAAAGAAGAGTGACAGGGGATTTGATAGCAGCCTTTAGTTACCTAAAGTGGGGTATCAACGAGGATGGAGAGAGGCTGTTCTCAGTGGTGACAGATGACAGAAAGAGGAGCAATGGTCTGAAGTTGCAGTGGGGGAATTCTAGTTTAGATATTAGGAAAAAATATTTCAATAGGAGGGTGGTGAAGCACTAGAATGGGTTATGTAGGGAGGTGGTGGAATCTCCATCCCTAGAGGTTTTTAAGCCCCAGCTTGACAAAGCCCTGGCTGGGATGATTTAGTTGGGGTTGGTCCTGCTCTGGGGTCTCCTGAGGTCTCTTCCAACCCTATGATTCTATGTTTGTATGACATGTGCAATGTAATGTTGATTGCACATAGATATCCTGATTTTGGTGGATAAAATAATCTACAGACAGCATCACAACATATAATCATTAAAATAATTGAATTTAAAATATAGAAAAGACAAAATATTTAGTCTGTCAAATTCTACTTAAAGAACTTTTCATTTGTTTAGGAGAGCTAAGAAATGACATTACTTTTGCTTCTTGGTGTATAATAACAATTTTTGTTATGAGAATTGTGAAATATAAATGTCAAGATTTCAAAAGCTGAACAATTCCAAACTTTGCCTTCAATGGGTAAAGATGAAAAGTTGGAGAAATCAGTATCTATTTTTAAAATTAAATGTTGGGGTATATTGTTTCAATTAATTGAAGAAATGGGAAGAGTCTCCAACAACAGTGGCTTGCCTAAATCAACACTGGATTAATTAGGGTTAATTAATTAGTTTGTAATAATTAAGGATTTGTCACATTTGTATTTCTTGTATTGAAACATTTTATATTATATGGCTAAAATACATCATTCTTTGAAATCATAAACTTTAAACGGGTAGTTTTATACTTTACCTTGATATTCAGGAGTTTCATGATAAGGTTTTGTAGAAGGCCAGAATAAAATTGTAGTATCTAAAGGATAAAGTGACAATCAGGAAGAAGTGTTGTGGATCATTAAGGAAAACAAAGACTAAATGACTTCTGAACATCTGAAAGTTTTCATAAAGAGGCTGCAGATAAACATGTAGAAAAGAAGTTAACAACATAAATGACAGATGAAAGAAAGAAATTTTGTCAGAAAAAAAAAACATGAATACCGAAGACTTAAAAAATAATAAATAATGAATGTAGATTGGTAAAGTCTGAATGGCTGAATGATGAGAAATGCAAAAAACCCTCTGAGTTGAATAAAGAGAAAAATAAAATAAATATATCAAAAGAAAAGAGCATTACAAAAGAAAAGTGTTCAATACCACTGTTCAAGATGAAAATGACAATATATGGCAGGCCTAAGACAATAATGAGAGAGAAAGAATACGTCAAGGAGCTAATGATGGTTATATACCTGAAAAAATGCAACTAGAGATCAGTCAAGTAAGCCTGCCAATAATGGATGAATAAAATCATATCAGTAATAAAAGGACTTCCAAGTGGAAAAACATGGGCTATTAAAGAATGCTGGCAGAATTATTGAAAAGTATAGGGGTTGAAGACTTAAAAGGTATGTCAGAGGTAAATTAGAATACATGTAAGGCAGGAGAATTATTGGAATATTTTTCAACTTCATAGTGTATCAAAATCCCCACCACCCACCCAAAGTTAGGGGATAGTAAAAACAATCAGCATTTTATCCAGGCCAGCTGACAGGGGTGGAGATGCAAAGGGGGGCCCCAGGGCCAAGTGATTCAAACGGGCCTAGTGCTCCTGACTGCCATGGCTGCTAATGCAGCCACAGTGGTGGCTAGAGCCCCAGGACCTTTAAATTGCCATCAGCATGCCCTGGCTGGCATGCTTTCAGCAGTGCTGAAGGGCTGGTGGGGGAGGTTACCCCCAGCTCCACCCCTTCGGCCCAAAACTCTGCTCTTTCCAAGAGCATGGAGCTGGGCCCTCCCCCACTTTGCCAGTGGGCCCAGCAATTCTGTCAGACCCTCCTTGATTTTATCACATACATCTAAGATATCTTTGCAAACTTTTCAAAAATGACAAGAGCTAAAGATTGATAAGGAAATAAGTGAACAACAATACTGCTGCTAATGTGGACAGAGCATTATGAACACTATTATGAACTTGAAGCTCTTATATCAGAAAGATCAACTGAAATGGAGAAAACAGTATGCTTGTGTTTTATTGATTTCCAGAAAGCATTTAACAGAATCTACCACTACAAACTTCACAACTTATTAAGTTCAGTAGGGATTGATGAATACAAACGCCAAGTAATAAAACAATCATACTGGAATCAAAAGGCAATTATTATGGGAGATGAAAATTAAAACCCAATAGAGATCCAGAGAGAAGTGAGACAAGGTTGTACAAAGTCACCAACTTTGATAAAACTAATGGAAGAAACAGGGGATGATATTAAAATGAATGGAAAATGGATGAATAATATTAGCTGTGCAGATGACACTGTGCTGATGCAGATGACACTGTGCTGTTAGTTGGTTTAGAAGAAGGTCTGATGAAGTTAGTGGAGATTATATTTGTATATGGGAAAAATAAGTTCTAGAGTTGAACATGGAAAAGACAGTAACAGGGATGGTATGTAAAGATCCTGGGGAAACATAGCATGCTCAGTGAATGACACAGGCTTACATCAAGTGGGCAATTATTGTTCTTTGGGAAACATTGTAGAAGACAGAACAACAGATACACAAATCAGCACTAGAATATCAAGAGGAAAAGAGACATTCTAGAAGGTTAAACATCTGATGAGAAGGGACACAGATCTGAAGACCTATTATACTTATATGTATTGTCTGTTAAATAACAGCTGTGAAACATGTCCATTCAAACAATTAACAATAAATAAATTTCAATTGTAAGTACAATTGTGACATTTGGATTTTCTATCTTAAGTGCTTATATGGTCTCATTACCACAGCTTCTGAGTGCTCCACAATCATCACTGTTCTTATACTTTCAAACCCCCTGTAAGGTAAGGAAAACCTATTATTCTACTTTTACAGATGGGGGCTCAAAGTACAAATTGATGCCAAGGTACTTGCCCAAGATTTTACTGGAAATCTGTGGAGGAGTAGGATTCCATGAAACCCCAGGCTAGCATTCTAACCAATCAGCCATTCTTCCTCTGTTTTCTAAGCTGGACAGATTCCCTGCAGTACCTAGTATATTTGTATAGCTCCTAAAGCATGTTGCTCAGAAGCTATCGCAAAGTATCAAGTAATGTTTATGTTCCTTTTACCCAGGGAAAACCTGCTTTTCTACTTTCAAAATAGAAACTTTAATATTCGATACTGAAATCATGATTTTTCCACTTATGTTTATATTCTATCATACTGTGTATACCAAGCAACATATATTTAAACATCTTCCTAAGAAAATAAACTGGTGGTCTGAGGAGACAGGAATGAATTTAAAGAAAAATATATAATCCTTTATCAGAAACATCCTGAGCAAACTAGAGAGACCAGAACTAGTTGTTTCAATCTGCATCTGTCCAAGAGGCTGCAGCTGTGTATCAAGGAGGCAAAAATTGCTACTGTGAACCATACTTCTGTCAGCCTGCAGACAGCAGTATTGTGCCATGTACCATGTGGGGGGGTATATCTTAAGACTTTATTACATAGGAGGGCCACATAAAGCTAAAAACAGCCTTGTTAGGATCAAACAGATTCTACATTTAAAGATTTAAAGTTATCTGTACTGATGTATATTGTAAGTTCTGCTTGTTTCATATGTATTTAGATAGACAACACTGTACATAGAAACAATCTGTTTACATACTTGTGTAAACTGAAATGATGTAAACATGATAAAATGCTAATGAATCAGCTGTTAGTATATCGTGTTGATGCTGGTTGAAGATGTTATGAAATGCTCTGGTGGGCATGTATGGCCTCTGGGCCGTAGGCGGAGCATCCCACCTCAAATTAAATTGGAAGCTCAGTCTAGTGAAGAATGCTGCAGTTGATTAATTAAGTGAAGTTTTTGTATATAAACATGTAACTTCAGTGTTGCAGATTCAAAACAGGATGCTTTTTCATTTCTGGACTTTAAGATTCTTGTGCTGACCCATAAAGCACCTAAGAGTCTATTTCTCTCTCCAAACTATAATACCACGCTAGAGATCAGTAGTCGTGCTTGAAACAGATGAACATTAGCCCTCTATCAGACAGCCTCTAGAAGGACCCCTCAGTTTAGGAATTTACTTCACTTTTGCCTTTTGATGTAAAATCCTTTGACTTTGTTGACTCCAAAGGCATCTTGTAAATTCTATCTGAGCAGATATTTGGAGACATTGGGTAGGGCTGGTGGTACCTTAAGAGGCTTGAGAAATTTTGGTATACTGTATAATACATTTTGCTGACAGTTGCAATGCTGATGATAGGCTGGGAATGTGCTGGTTCTGTTTTGTAGTAGCTTTTATAATTGGTTTTTCAATTAATGGTAAGAGTGACTAAAACTTTACACAACGCGTTCTTTTATGCTACTTTATTTTAAACCAAATAAATAAACAAACACTTAGAATGAAAGAGAAAAAAAGGAAACAAGATAGAGAAGGTTAGCTGGACCACCTATTTAAAATAATTTCACATAATATGAGAACAAAGGGTATTTGAAAGTAAATAGCAACAAACTTACAGCTGATTAGTGATTAATCTGTGAGCCTCACAGCTGCAGGATATTTAAAAGCATATTTTAGTAAGTCTCTATATTTTCAGGGTTTTTTGGATCTTGCAAATTTTTCTATTAACCGTTCATCTTTTCTGGGAAAGTTGTCCTGGAAAAGCTGAAGGATATGGCAGTTGGGGCTTTTTGCACATGGGGGTGCCTGAGACAAAGTTTAGGATTGTGAGATAATCATATCAGCCACATTTTTGTGACAAAAAGATCAGCAGTGATATAATTAAGTATAATGACATTTAAATTGTCACCTTTAGTTTCTTGAAGTGTAGCTGAAAGCTCCTCTTTTTCACCAAGAGAAAATGATCGAATAAAAATATTACTTTACCTACTTTTATCTTTACGCTTCAGCATTAGTAAGTACCCAATAGAAATGAATGGGAGTATTTTTCACCTTTCAATGCTGTTGCTTCTATTTGCATTCTCAAAGGGTACAGCTACACTGAATGGCTATTTTGGGATACTGGAAGTATCCTGAAATAGCTGCCCCGCATCATAACAAGCCACCCATTATTTCAAAATATTTTTCAAAATAATGGGAGCGCTATTTCAGCAACCCTGTAACCCTCGTTCTATGAGAGTTAACGGATGTCTCGAATAGTGCGTTATTTCTAAATTTGACACTGTGTAGATTCGCTAAATTTCAAAATAAGCTATTTTGAAATAGAATCAAAATAAGATATGCAATTTGTATATCTTATCTTATTTCAGCTGCTGTGTTTACAACCCAAAGAGTCATCATTTTATCAGTGCAAACCCAGTTAACATTTAGATACTATGGTGAAAAATTTGCTGCAAATTCCTTTGCTACCGAACCTTGGGACACACAGGGACTTGCTTAAACTTGCCCATATTTTCATGCAGAACTGCACTGGTATGTTGCATTTTTGATTTTGCTGAAATCAGTTCTGACTGTAGTTGACCCAACTCTGTTTAAACATTTCTTAAGTTTTCCAGTGTAGACTGCATAGGTTTCTTATGACATGTGTCACCAGATGGCGTTTTTTACACACAGTCTTCCAAGCCCTTTTCTGTGCATGCAAATATGCTTTGATTCTTGGGGAAATGAGCTTCCACTGCTATGACTTGCTGTTCTGTGTTGAGGAGCTGTGTCTTCTGGCTTGGTTTTTTATTAGAGTCAATTCTTGAGACAGTTGCTCCCTGGGAACCAGACACTGGTTCTGGGCTGAGATTCTCAGAAGAAGGGTTGTCCAGAGACCTGTTTGACCATCTAGTTTCAAGACTGTTGCATAGGTAAATAAAGCAAATTACACCAGACTCTATATTTCTGATTTCTCCTCTGCTGGGAGGCAGACTGCAAGACTCCAACATCTGTCACTGCTCAGCAATGGCACTGCTCACTGGAAGAAAGGGTAACATAGTGCTGAAATAAGAGGCATTATTATTTAGATGCCTGCAATTTTTCTTTATCTTAGCTTCCCTTTCTACAAAATCTACTTTGAAAAGCCCAGAACCCTCTGCTGCGACTGGAACAGAGCCCTCAGCTGGCAGCAGTGTTGGGGCTGGCATTGAACTTTCCTGGTCCAGCAATAGTCAGGTCCCAAGGGTGCTGCACCAAGGAGGTTCAACTTGTATTTCTGTGCATAGATGACTACTCTCAAACACATAACCCCATGTAAGATAACTCTGATTTCCTGCCTGGATTTTGTTCATTTGTTTACTGGAAAAGCTTATAAGAAAACATAAAATCCAGTCTAAGATTTCTCCTCAGGTTTTGCATCTCAGTCCACTATCAGGTTCTTTCTGCCTCAAATCTAAAACCCTCTATCAAGGCAGCACATGTCAGAAGACTACATTCTCCTTTTCTGTGCCCTCCTGGAGAAGCTTCCCCCATTGGCTTGATACTGTCAGCTGTTGTCAGATGGGATGGTCTCAGTCATTTTCAAAGCAAGACTATTAACTCCTTCTGACACTGGCATTAGTACAGCCAATTAAAGCTTCCTTCCTTAGCTTTCTCAATCAAAATGTAAACAGCTGAAATTAGTCTGAATTGACCTTTCTGACAGGCATTATCTGTGGGGAGGAAAACAAAACCTTTGACTGATTTCTCATACTATTTTGGGTGGTGTAATTTCATTATGCAAAAATCACTTTTCTCTTATGAAATTATTTACTTCAGTCCAAATAATTTTTACTGCACCAGCCAGTACCAATATTTGTGTTTGTTGGCACAGCTTTTTCTTACTCATCCTCAGCTCCTGATTGGTTATTTCTCTTTCTTCTGTAAACTTTGCACCTCTATTTTAATTAATTTAAAGTGTGTGTGTATGTTTGAGAGAGAGAAGGAGTCATCAAGTGTACTAAAGAAAGGAGGAATATAGAATGGCTGTAGGAAATGGTCTGGAAAAAGCAGAATACAGTGGAAATGCTGCAGTAACATTGGCAGATAAGACACTTGGGGTAAAATTTTCAAAAGCATGTTAAGTGACTTATGACCAGAATTTAAAAGGTATCAGAGAACATAAAGACTCTTTTAGATTCCTACTGGGATTTACAAAAGAACCAAAGAGAGTTAGGCACCTAAGTCCCATTAAAAGAAAGGAAGGAGTTGTTTTATAACAGTGACTTGTGTTTCATGTCTGTTGTTAGTTGTGTGATTTATATTTTACTTACTTAAAATAATTCAGTTCCTGACATATTTGGATTAACACTAGAAGACTTCACAGAAGTGTGTCTAATGGAGGCATGAGAATGAAGAAATGGACTTTTGTGTGAGAAGTCCTGCAATGAGGAGTAACAGTAGTTCGAATTAAGAGTGTTAATTCGAACTACCTAGCCCGTGCCGCGTGTAGCTGCGGGCAGGTAGTTCGAGCTACCGGGCATTTAAAAATGGCGGCACCCGGGAACATGCAAATGAAGCCCAGGATATTTAAATCCCGGGCTTCATTTGCAAGTTCAAATGACTACATTAGCCACCCTAGTTTGAACTAGGGTGGCTAGTGTAGCCATACCCTCAGAGAGTAGTTACCAATGGCTCACAGTCAAGCTAGAAGGGCATAACTAGTGGGGTTCCACTGGGATCAGTTTTGGGACCAGTTCTGTTCAATATCTTCATCAACAATTTACACAGTGGCAGAGAGAGTATACATATAAAGCTTGTGGATGATACCAAGCTGGGAAGGGTTGCAACTGCTCTGAAGGATCATAATTCAAAATGATCTGGACAAACTGCAGAAATGCACTGAGGTAAATAGGTTGAAGTTCAGTAAAGACAAATGCAAAGTACTCCCCTTAGGAAGGGACAATCAGTTTCACGAATACAAAATTGGAAGTGACTGTCTAGGAAGGATTACTATAGAAAGGGATCTAGGGGTCATAATGGACGAGAAGCTAAGTATGAGTCAGCAGTGTGACACCGTTGCAAAAAAAGCAAGCATCTTTCTGAGAGCATTAACAGGAGTGTTGTGAGCAAGACATGAGAAGTAATTCTTCCATTCTAAGTTGATTAGGCCTCAAGTGGAGGATTATGTCCAATTTTGGGCACTGCATTTCAGGAAAGATATGGAGAAATTGGAGAAGGTCCAGAAAAAGAGCAACAAAAATGATTAAAGGTCTAGAAAACATAACTTATGAGAGAAGATTGAAAAATGGGTTTATTTAGTTTGGAAAAGAGAAGACTGAGGGTATGTCTGCACATCACCATAATTTTGGAATATTGATTTTTTTTTTAAAATAACAAAGTGCATGTCTACACATAAGCAATTATGTTGACATAATGTCAAAATAATGTCTAATTAGAGGACTTCTTACTCGGACTCCTGTAACCCTCATTTTATGAGGATTAAGGGAAGTTGGAGAAAGAGTGCACTATTTCTAATTAAGTACTGTGTAGACGTGCCCAAATTTGAAATAAGCTACTTCAACTTAAACTACGCAATTAGCATAGCTTAAGTTGCGTAGTTTATTTTGAGTTTAGCCCTTCTGTGTAGATGTATCCTAAGAGGGAACATGGTAGCAGCTTTCAAGTATCTAAAATGGTGTTACAAGCAGGAAGGAGAAAAATTATTTTCATTAACTCCTTAACATCTGATGATAGGACAGTTGCAGCAAGGGAGATTTAGTTTGGACATTAGGAAAAAAATTCCTAACCGTCAGGGTGATTAAACACTGGAATAAATTGCCTAGGGAGGCTGTGGTAACTCTATCGCTGGAGATATTTAAGATCAGGTTAGACAAACATTTATCAGGAATGATATAGACAGTGCTTGGTGCTACCATGAGAGCAGGGGACTGGACTTGATGATCTCTTGAGGTCCCTTCCAGTTCTAGTATTTTATGATTCTAGGATTGCACCCAGGAATCAGTGCCCTGAGCTGGCAGCATGGGTGCACTACCTCTAACCCCACTGCAAGCAGGGTTGTACAACCCCAGACGGGAGGTGCCGTGGCTAGGGGCTGTACAGCTACACAGTTAGGAGGATCTGCTAACACAGGGTGCTGGCTCTCTCAGATGCAACTGGAACACATGCCTCTCCATTGGCTGCAATGACTCTTGGCAGTAGATCCCTGCCAATCTGCAGATCCAGATGTCTATCTGTGGATATCCGCATCTGCAGTCAGACATTTTTATCCAGGCCGGGCTCTAATAATAGGGCTTCTTTTCCTCAGATAAATATTTGAGCAAAGAGCAGTGAGAGCTCCATGAAAATCTTTTTAGGAGTAGATGGCCTCATTATCCTGCCACCAGTCTGCTTCATATTCTGTACGTTAATGTCATTGATGCTCTTCAGTTCTTAATGGTTAATCCAGAAGCAGATATATAACTGGGAGGCCAGTTGACTTAGATGGCATGCTATAAGCATCAGCAGAAGACCGCTGTATCACAACTTCAGAAGTCAACTGTAGGGCAATATGTTTCTTTGGGTCCATGGGCAAGTGGAAAGAGCAAAGGTGGGAAAGGAACCAAAGCTGAGCTGAATCTCTGTAATTTGATCTAAATTGCTGAAAGGTTTTCCAATGTAATATGAAACTAAGCTAGCAAGAGACATACAGGGTAACATGAAATCCTTCTACAAATACAGGTAGAAGAAAAAGGAAGACCAGGAAAGACATTAAAAAATGAAAAGTTAAAAGTGCTAAATGACTTTATCAGTTTTCATTACTAAGTTTAGTAGTGATCAGACATCTAACATGGTGAATGCAGTGAAAATGAGAGAATGACGAGGTTAAAAATACTTAGAGAAGTTGGGGGTTTTCAAGTTGGCAGGGTCTGAAAAAATGCATCCTAAAATATTCATGGGGCTTACTGAGGAGAGGCCTTAGCCACTACTGATTATCTTTGAAAACTCATGGAAGGTAGGAAAGATTGCAGAGGACGGAAAGAAAGCAAATAGAGTGATAATCTACAAAAAAAAATAGAATTTGGACAACCTGGGGAATTACACACCAGTAAACTTAACTTCAGTCGTTGGATGATTATGGAATAAATAACCAATCAATTTGCAACTACCTAGGTGATGATCAGATGATAAGTAACAGTCAACATGCATTTGTCAACAACAGATTATGTCAGGTCAATCACTCTCACTGATGGAGCAACACGTATTATGGGCACCGAGGAAGTGGGCAGTGTGGTGCATCTTGACTTTAATAATTCTTTTAATATGATCTTGCATGACCTTTTCATAAACTAGGGAAACGTAGGCTAGATGGAGCTACTATAAGATGGGTGCATGACTAGTTAGAAAACTATTCCCAGAGAATATTTATCAGTAGTTTACAGTCAAGCTGGAAGTGCATATTGATTGGAGACCCATAGGGATCAGTTCTGGGTCTGGTTCTGTTCGATAGCTTCATAAATGAATTAGATAATGGCATAGAAAGTACACTTAGAAAGCTTGTGGACAATAAACAGGGACAAGTTGCTAGTGCTTTGGAGAATAAGATAAAAATTTCAAATGATTTGGACAAACTGGAAAAATGGTTTGAAATAAATAAAATGAAAATCAATAAGGACAAATGTTATGTACTTTATTTATGAAGGAACAATTAATTTCATACATACAAAATGGAAAAGGGAGCTGGAGGTTATAATGGATCACAAGCTAACTAAGAACGGTGAAATATTTGCAAAAACATACTGGAAAAACATGTTAACATTCTGGAAAGTGTCATCAGGATGGTTGTAAGACACAAGGGCTGCATCTAGACTGGCATGATTTTCCGCAAATGCTTTTAACGGAAAAGTTTTTCCGTTAAAAGCATTTGTGGAAAAGAGCATCTAGATTGGCATGGATGCTTTTGTGCAAAAGCGCTTTTGCGCAAAAGCATCCCTGGCCAATCTAGACGCGGTTTTGAGCAAGAAAGCCCCGATCGCCATTTTAGCCATCGGGGCTTTTTTGTGCAAAACAAATCTGAGCTGTCTACACTGGGCCTTTTGTGCAAAAGCTTTTGCGCAAAAGGACTTTTGCCCGAACGGGAGCGTCAAAGTATTTGCGCAAGAAGCACTGATTTCTTACATTAGAACGTCAGTGCTCTTGCGCAAATTCAAGCGGCCAGTGTAGACAGCTGGCAAGTTTTGCGCAAAAGCGGCCGCTTTTGTGCAAAATCTTGCCAGTCTAGACACAGCCAAGAAGTAGTTCTTCCATTCTACTTCATACATTGACATCTTTTCCCTTGCTGCTGAGAATCATGATGCTGCTTCTCCCCTCCTTGGTGCTTGTAAAGTATGGTGTCCTGTGCTGATGATGCCAGGCATATTTAATTGTAAATGTTCAAAGAAAAAAACAACATTCACACTGGAGTTAGTGCAGTTTGTGGCAAGCTGACAAATCCCCCAGCTGGTTTAGATTTGCTTGAACTCTGATGATAGGCATTTATAGGCAAAACCTCATCTTGGTCAAAATATGTTCTGATGGAGACTCAGAAATGCATAGGCTGTTTTGTGTGATTTTCATCCTTAAAGTTATCCCACACAAGCTTTTTGTTATAGACAGCCATTAAGCAGGTAGACACTCATTTTTGTTAGTGATTTGTGTGAAGTGTCATATATTTATTAGTATGGGTTTTGCCTAGGACTCTGACAAATTCATGGCTTTGAAAAACACATCACTGACCATGAAATCTGATCTCCCCCATGAAATCTAGTGTTTGTGTACTTTTACCCTATAGCAGAATTTTTCAAACTGGGGTCCTGACCAAAAAAGGGGGTCACACAGCTACCCTAAGGTGGGTCTGGTATTGCCACTCTTACTTCTACACTGCCTTCAGAGCTGGACAGTCAGAGAGAAGCAGCTGATAGTTGGACACCCAGCTCAGGAGGTATTGCAACCGCTAGCAGTAATGTAAAAGTAAGGGTGGCGTCGTATTGGGGATCTTCACCTTTGGGATGAAGTCATGATGGGGTTTACATTTTTATATTTTGCTGTTTTAAAAAATACATATTCCTGCTGTATTACAACACCGTGGAATCTAAAATTTAATATCTGAACCCTTATGATGATGATTTGTTCCAAAAATGGATTTTGAATTTGGTAGGTCCATGTTTCTGCCCCATTCACCTATTTGTTGAAATGCTGTATTTATACTTAGCACAGCTGGATTGTATTCATGATTTTGACTATTTGTTGCAATTATTATCTGCTATGGGACTGTGTGTACCCAAACTGCTTTTACATATATGTGTTGACATGTATGGTCATGTGTGCTGAGGAATGTGGCCCTCGCATGATGTGGCACTCAGAGAGGAGGATTTTTGGTAGAAGAATCATAATTTCTGGTGCTCTTCAGAATTTGCATCTAAATCCATCATTCCTGGCATCTGTGTTCTAGCAAAATAACTGGAAATAACTGGACCAATCAGGGTATAGGCATAGTGCCATCCTAACAGATGGGCATGAATGTAGGTAACCAAGAAACCAGGTACACACATTAAATATGCCTTCAGAGAGCATGAGTCTTATCTGTCTACTTTGAACTTCTCTGTGTGTCATTAAGAGCATATGCTACTACAATTGGATATCCATACAAATTGGGCTAAAGCAGCTCCCACAGTTCTGCTGAGCTTTGATTTTTTTTCCTGGGGTTAGTTATCTTCAACCACAGAGATATGAGATATTGTATCTTGAGCCTTCAATTATTATTAAAGACATGGAGTATGACATTTTATGACCCAGCTGATCTCTATTTCAAAAGAAACAAGTACAAATATGTATGTGGAAAAATCAAGTAAAAAAGTGATTCATTCTTATAAGCCTTTTATAACATTTTTCTACTCTTTCTTTAGTGTTTGCTAGGTGAAAAGGAAATCCTATTCTGTCACAATATTTATTCTTTACAGCATGGAAAGACCATTCATCTCACATTTTTAGTAACAATGGGGTTGAATGTTACATCATTAGTGTGTCAATGGTACACCCTTAACACTTCTCAAAGAATTAGAATACTATAAAATGAATAAATATAAAATAATATACAAGTGCTCACCAATCCACTAGTAGTACTTCACTGCAGCATGGTTGGTTTCTTAAAGCACTTAGGCTTATACTGGTAAAGTTTTCTGTACAGTTGGGATGCGTCTACACTGCATCCTTATTTTGAGATAACTAGCGTTATTTCAAAATAACAATGCAAGTGTCTACACAGCCATTCCATTTTTTCAAAATAAATTTGAGATAACAGACAGCTTATTCCAAAAGCTGTAAATCTCATTCTATGAGAAATAACACCTAGTCTGAAATAGCTCTTTTGAAATAAGGCTTATGTAGACGCTCCACTTCTGCTATTTCGAAATAGCCCCTCACCAGGGCCATTCTAAGTTATTCCTTCCCAGTGCCTCCTGGGAGCTCTAAATCGAGATAGCACGTCTACATTAAGGAAACCTGCCTTGGACTAATTTTGAGTCTTCCCTGCAATGTAGACATGCTATTTCAAAATAAGCTATTTGGGTATGTCTACACTACCACCCTAGTTCGAACTAGGGTGGTTAATGTAGGCATTCGAAGTTGCAAATGAAGCCCGGGATTTAAATATCCCCGGCTTCATTTGCATCTTGCCGGGCGGGCGCCATTTTTAAATACCCTTAGTTCGAACTCCGTGCCCGCGGCTACACGCAGCACAGAGTAGGTAGTTCGAATTAGGTTCTTTAATTTGTGGTGTACCTAATTCGAACTACCTACTCCGTGCCGCGTGTAGCCGCGGGCACGGAGTTCGAACTAAGGGCATTTAAAAATGGCGCCTGCCCGGCAAGATGCAAATGAAGCCCGGGATATTTAAATCCCGGGCTTCATTTGCAACTTCGAATGCCTACATTAACCACCCTAGTTCGAACTAGGGTGGTAGTGTAGACATACCCTTTCAGAATAACTATTCTGGAATAGCTTATTTTGAAATAAGCATGCAGTGTAGACGTACCCTTGGTTATCTTATGGCATTACATATGGGCAGCGCATGGCATACACCCAGATCATTAAATACACACTTAACACTAAAACTGTACTGAACATAATTTAATCTTTTGTTGATTCAGAAGGCACTTCAGGATCTTGAAGTTCCTTGGAGTCATCATTATCAACATCAATCATCATTATAGATGTAGAAAGTGTAGGAGGTTTGGCTGAATCAGTAATGACCCTATGGCAAACCCTAGCAGCTGATTTTTTGAATAAATCCTCAATTGTAGCTTGCTTACTTGTCTTTTGCCTCTTTTGCATAAAAGTAGAATGTAGAAAGTACAGTTGCATAACATTCTGGGCAGTATAGTGGAATCCATTAGTAGATTGAAAACTCATATTGGGAGGTATCAGAAATGCCAGTTACCAGTTTTCTTGTTGACAAAGTGCAGGCAAATACAGTTTTTACTGTAAAATAAATTTACCATCACCACATATTCTAAGTCATCATTGCAGTGAATTGAACAGTAGAGAGCTTTCATGTGCCAAATAAAGGATATATGAGATTGTAGCAACTCCAATACTCCAAATGTTGTAATTCTTATCTACAGGAGGCCCCAAGGCCACAGCTGGAGTTAAAGGGAGTATTCTTTGTTAAGATGCATGTGCAGATTAATTAAAAGTCTTCTTCAAAGAAATGCCTGTGATGTCTGATCGCTACACATCTGGGGTGCATCTAGACTGGGAAGATTTTGTGCAAAAGTGGTTGCTTTTGTGCAAAAACTTGCCAGCTGTCTACACTGGCCACTTGAATTTGTGCAAGAACACTGATGATCTAATGTAAGATTGTCAGTGTTCTTGCGCAAATACTATGATGCTCCCGCTCAGGGATAAGCCTTCTTGCACAAGAATAGTTGCGCAAGAGGGTCAGTGTAGACAGGGAAGAACTGTTTTGTGCAAAAAAGCCACGATGGCAAAAATGGCGATTGGGGCTTTCTTGTGCAAAATTGCATCTAGACTGGCCACGAATGCTTTTGCGCAAAAGCATTTTTTGCGCAAAGGCACCCATGCCAATCTAGATGCTCTTTTGCAGAAATGCTTTTAACGGAAAAACTTTTCTGTTAAAAGCATTTCCGCAAAATCATGCCAGTCTAGACGCAGCCCACAAGTGAATGAGACTTACCCAAAGATGATGGGACATGTAGGAGTGATACACTGAATTGATGATATCCTGAGAGTAGATCAAGTAGGTTTTAGATCAAACCGTAGTCCCTATGATAAGTGCTGGCACTCAACACCTACCTCAGGAATTGTTTCCGGTCCAGGCACAGACAAATGCAGTAATCCCAGATCCTGCTGCTACATATGACATAATCTGGCCTACCCTGCAAACAGCCATTTGTCCACAGCCACATCAATTAACTTTGGTAGGAGCTACTGCTGAGAGGCCATCAACTGCATGTTGTTTGTTTTTGTCTTACAAATAACAGCACCGAGAAGTCCAAGAACATGGTCTGTCTCTCCACTCACTTCTACCACTGACAGGTTTCAACCTTTTTTCAAATGACCCTCCCTACACCACTGCAAGAAGTTTTATTTACATAGACATCTCTTTGGCAGGAGCAAGATTTCAGTCACACAGAAGTCCTGATGCTGACATGGAGATGGCCCATTATTGTAAAAGATGGAGACTTAGACCTACTACAAAAAAGATTGTTTCCAGTTGCTTCCATCAATACCACATGAAGGCCTACAAACAGCTTAACATCTTCCCAAATGGACCCAGCTTGATCGTGATCAGATGCCTGAGTATCTGTTTGTTACACTGGAATATACCTGGGCTTTCAAGGAACACTATGGGGCAAACCAACTTGGCCTACATACTGATTCTGTCCTACATTATCTCTCCTCCACCTGTTTTACTGCCATTTGGGGGTAGTTCTTGCCCTGCCCCTAGAATTTCATACCAGAGGTCTGTTCACATCACTCACCATAGCCACAGATGGAGCTCTTAACTGCAACATAGCTGGAATGTGATACGTGATGATTTCTGTGCTGCTCCCAGTTTCTGCCCTTGGAGTAGGGGGTTTATAAACAGAAGCAGGGTGATTAAAATAACAAAAGGCTTGTTGTTAAATTGAGGATTGATATCTGATCCTTATAGCGTTGCTGGCCATTCCTGTTAAAATATAGGAAGCAACGGGGATGAATAAATGGCCAGTTTTTATAATGGAGAGAGGTAAATAGTGGTGCCCCCGAGAGTTTTTACGGGGACCAATCCTATTCAACATATTTATACATTATCTGGAAATAGAGGTTGTCATGTCCATGAGGGATGGCCAGCAGCCTGGGGACTAAGGGGTTAACTATGTGCCCTGTACCTAGCCAGGTATCTGATCAGCCAATGGTAAGGCAGGCAGGGATTTCAAACTGAGACAAAAGAGGGAAAAGTTAAAAATTCCTTTGTCTCAGTTTGAAATCCTTACGTGCCTTACCATTGGCTAATCAGATACCTGGCTAGGTACAGGGCACATAGTTAACAGGGGTAAACAGTGAGGTGGCAAAATCTGCAGATGAACAGAGCAGACAATCATCAAGTGATCCATCCCTTGTCATCTACACCCATTCAATTTTTCAATTCACCTCACACAAGCACGGTAGCATAGCCTCTTTACTGTAAAAGTGCAACTTATAAATACAGATGTTTTGTTACATAACTACATTCAAAAACTTTAGATACTATAGGTCCACTCAGTATTACTTCTTGTTCAGCAAACTGCTTAGACAAATAAGTTCATTTTCCTTAATGGAAATAATGCTGCCCACTTCTTACGCTATGTCTAGACCACGTTCTATTTTCAAAAGAGGCAATGCAAATTCTGTGGGAATTTGCATATCTTCTTCCTATCTCACTTTCGAAAGCGGATCTTTCAAAAGTGAAAGTAGTCTGGACACATTTTTTGGGGGGAAAAAAAACCCTTTTCAAAAAAACCTCTCTTCCTTAAAAAATGAGGTTTACGCAGTTTTTTCAAAAAACTGTTTTTTCCCAAAAAAAACACATCCAGACTACTTTCTGCTCTGCTTCTGAAAGTGAGATCAGAAGAAGATATGCAAATTCCTGCAGAATTTACATATCCTCTTTCGAAAATAGAACATAGTTTCGACGTACCCTTATTTACAACATTCCTCTCTCAGCTACTGAATTGTTCAGACATTCATACAATTGAATCAAGATGCAACTGAAAGAATATATGATAAATTATATCAATATATATGTTCACATGGTTTGGATTATCCAGAGGAGCCCTGAAACTGTTAAAAGTTATTCTGGAAGCTGACAGGCCACAGTCATAGCCCATGAATATAGGGAATACAAATCCATCTTTCCCCTTTTCTCCTATTTCTGTGCTGAGCACAAGAACAAAATAATACAGAATTAGCCACTAAATGTGTATGTTGGAACTAAATGTGTATGTTGGCATGTTGCTCTCTAATGGCTGTATGAAACTGCAAAAATATTCTGTAGGTGAGAAGGTTTTTTTATTGCCTTGTGCAAAAGGGGTCTGTGGTTTTAGAAATATAAAACCAGATTTCTATTCCTGGCTCTGCAGGTGTTTGATTTATTGTGGAGAAGTGTCAGCCTCTTCACATTTAAGTCTGATTTTGTGATTTTGTTCCCTTTATACTTTATACTCTAGATTGCAATAATTCTCTTTCAAATTGTTTAAAACCTCTGTACTTAGGCTAGCTGTAAAATGAAACTATTGCTGCTTACTCTTGTAAAGCCCTTTGAGATCTGGCTGGGAGGTACTAGTAGATTGATGTTTGCAGAATCAAGAGCTCTGAGCGCTCGATGAGTTTTACCAATATTTATAGTGAAAGTAGGCTGGACTGCACATGCATCCATGGCTAACTTAGTTGTATGGTGAACATGAATAATAGTATATGTCATCAGTCAGGCTTTCGGTGTTGTCCCAGTGGGTTCCTGACAGGTCCTCTACTCCATCGGTGATGATAAACTTTTGGATGCATGCATGTGTGTGCTCCCTCTATCTAAAGCATTAAACCCTGTGCATTTGGGTCAACACAGTAGACCTCTGAGAGCCCCCAGAAACGACAGATTCAGGCAAGGATGAAACCAATCAAGTAGGTTTATTGCCAATGACATGCATTGATAGTTGTTAGCAGACCGACTCAATGATAAGCCACTGTGCATTCTGTAAGCCTAGGTAACACCCCCACATATAAAAGCACATAGAGCACCCGCCATACAGGGTCAGTTGGCACTCACCCTTTGTGGTGCCCTTTTATAGACATATACAAACAAGTTACATCACTTTTTTACCAGATTGCCACCCTCTGTTACATAGTTATCACCCCTCACCTTGCAAAAGGGGGGCTTACTTACTATCCTTCATGCTGTCAACTTCGACCTGGTCCTAAATCTAGGTTGGTATGTACGTTAGTTTTTGGAGAGTGAGTTGGTACCAAGACGTTTCTTCCTGAGTTGTTGTGCTACTCCCCTCTGGCTTACAATCTGTACCCAATGACTCCCTATGTCCTTCCATGCTTGACCTAACTTACACAATCATACAATTATCAATAGGGCCTCTTTCTTGGCTTCCATGTTACTGAGCCAAAGTCTTGCTCCCTAGATTCCAGGCCTGTTGCTGTTTTTATGTTACAGGCCTTTATTCAGGCCTGCTGACTCCATTTTACCAACCCTCAACTTACTACAGTATAGTAGGTACACATGAATATAAGGGAGGTTTGGGGAGCTATGATCTCTCAATGTGCATGTTTCAAGATCTATTAAGGCGATTCTTCTGTCAAATCTGTGGAGAGGTTTTGGTTGAGTTTCTGATACATGCTTTAGTTGACTCTCATTAAATATAAAATGGTTCACACATCCTAAAGTGTGATGAGATTATCAAATACTTTATTTTGATAGTTTTAGACAGCTGTGTTCCTATACTTCATGAGAGTGATTACTAAAGTCAGTGATCAAAAACTCATGTCTTTTGCCTAATAATCCATTTTAGACATGTATGTGTCCTGATTTATAGGACTGAGCTCTTCTGATGAATGTACTGGGATTTTCAGCACCTTTGAAAGTGAAGGTACCTGTGTCGAAGCCTAAGTATTTAGATATTTGTGCTTAAGCAAATGTCCATCATTTGTAACATAAAGCCAATGGTACCCTTAATATCATTCTTAGCCTGAAGACTGATTGGACATCAGTAATAGCGGACATCAATAACATGGATCAATCAGAAAAATATATAGATTGAATCAGATTATCAGAGATGAGGTTTCATAATTAGTTAAAAAAAGAATAATACTGGACTAAACACCTATGACTCAGGAGTATATTTTAATGTGGGAGGAAAGTTTTCTAAAATGCTACATAAAATATGTAAATAGCTCATTATTCTTTATTCAGCATGGGCATATCTTATATGGAACATCTTGTGTTTCATTCTTGTATACACACTTGGGAGTAAGGGTATCTGAAGACTCATCAGCATAATAATTCATCAAATGCTAGGCAGTGAACTCAGCTACAATTAAATATTCACCAGATACTCTATTGCTAGTTAGATTCATGTAGTAGTTATGAAAGATTAATTCAGTGCTAAATTTCTATTTAATGAGGGAGTAGAAGTAAGCATCACAGTCTAAAATTACTGATTTCAGGTTTAGCAGATTACATTTTTATTATGCTTTGTAAAGGGCACATATGACAGATGATCTTCAGAGAATTTATAACTTTTAAAATTGTTCTCTTTTAGGATATCTTTCAAAATGCTTTAGCTACAGATTTTGATACCAGTTGAGTTGAGGCGCTTTCCTTCTAAGAAATTATTTGCATAGCTATGTCTCTAGGGAGGGGTATTTGTAAGTACTATCCCATTGCACATCAGCCTCCCTTCCCCACTGTCTTTTGCATCCCTTCCATCCCAACTTGCCTTTCATTTTATATAAGGTTAATTCATGTTTTTGCTTGAGACCCCTTAGCATAACAATGGCAATTCAGGAACAAGCCATAATGTTCAGGTTGGTGTCTTAATGTTGAAATAAATTGTCATAAGCTCAAATGGTTAGCAAAACATATCTCAATGGACAATGGAAAATGTTACTTGTTGGTTGCTATGTACTACCATTTGTATGCAGGAGGTTGATCTAGCAGGATGCTTTGGTGCAATACCACTAATGACATAATGAAGGAACACTGTGCAAAAAGATTTGGGGCTTGGTATGACCTGCCAACCATTTTTTGAGTTAAATTTTAATAATACAGGTTGGACCTCCCTGGTCTGGCACCCTTGGGACCTGACCAGTCCCAAAAGATGGGATTTGTCAGACCAGGGGAGGTCCCTCCCTCCTGGCCTATGCTAAACGTCTGCCCTCCCCCACCCTCCGCTAGGGCTCCAGCCGGCCCTTCTGCTGCATGGCCAACTGTCGCTCCCTGGGCCAGAACTCTCCAGGTCCCACTGGCCCCGCCGCTGTGGGGCCGGAGCTGCACAGCCAGGGCCGGAGCTGGAGCTTGGACTGTGAGGCAAGAGCTGGAGCTGCAAGGCCGGGGCCTGAGCTCCCTGGCTGCTACTAGGGCCAGAGCTGCATGGCTGCTGCTGGCCCCCTGCTATTGCCCAGCTGCTGGGGCCAAGTCTCCCTGCTGTGCTGCCCACCTCTCCCACCCGGGGCACACAGCTGAGTCACCGTCCCCTGCTGCCACACTCCTGCCAAGGTGGCCAGACCTCCCTATACCTGGTATCTGTGGTCCAGGAACATCTATGGTCTTGCCAAACCACGGATGTTGCTGGACCAGAGAGTCCCGGTGAAGGGAGGTACAATCTATATTAGTAAAAGTGTGTTTTCCTTTAAACCTTCCATTAAAAGGTTTTATTAAAGTGCCACTCACAGGATATTTAGTGTTAGATTGTCCTGGACTACCATCTCATACAAGGAAATAAGACTCTTCCTCCTGTCCCTAAGCAGACTATCTAGATTTGGGGTCCAAATTCTCAGGAATAGAAGCAGGCTACAGAATGGCTTACTCCCTCCTTGGCATGTAGGGGGAATGGTAGGGAAGGAGCAGAATCCTGGTTCTGTCTGTCTGTCGGCTCATTTAGTGAAGGGGCGACTGATTATGTACACTCAGGATTACTGAATTTAAAAAAAAAAACCTCTGCTAAAAGGAAGTGCCACTCGTAGTATAGTCCATGTCACTCAACCACCAGAGCAGGAGTAATTACTACTGTGTTTTCTGATCCTCATGTACCGCTCAGTGCTATTATTCTTCACATCAGTTGCTTCCTGAAGGATGGAAAAACTGAAGCATTGAAATTCAAGAATCTTTTCTGTTTTGAAACACTAATTAATTTTTGCACAATCTATTGTTAGAAAGCCAGCAACAGCATTGGAGTCTTATACCCTTAGCAGCAGGCACAACAGTTAAATACAAAAGCAAGGGGGGGTAAGAGAAAAAGGATTTCTGCTTGAAACGAAGAAAATAAATTCTGTGGATTAAATATAAAATGTGTATGGTTAATATTGTATCCATAAAAACTGAAATTAATTTGATCTGCTTACTGAGCCAGAAAGAGCTAGGAAACCTAGGAATACTATGGAGTTGGTTCTCTATGATCCCAACTGAAAGGGTCTTCCATTTATCATGAGATGCCTGTTTACTACATAGCAGTGCCATTTCTGTGCTGTAAAGAGAGCTCAATTTCTCTCTCCTGGTAAAGAGATCTTCCTGGTAAGAAGATAGATGGGGCAGCATAAAGTCTGTTTTCATTTAGGAGAAAAGTAAAGATATATGAAAGTTTAGGTTCAACTTTAGATTCCACAACCACTGGTACGCATGATTAAATTATGCAATCTGGTACATCCAGTTCAATTTGCCAGGAAATAATGTCAAATGGAGTCTGGGATTTGGAATAGATAGTAGTACCTGCAGACAGGGTTGTTTTTTTTTAAAGAATGAATAATTAAGAAATACCCCAGAAATTATGTGAATGATTAGATTTTAATGTCATTACACTATTTGAGATCAGCACCATTGTATGTGAGCACTGTTTTGCACTTTGTCCTTCATATTCAGTCACTCTCAAAAGACAGATTTGCAAATTGTGATTAGTAATGTTTAAGTAACTTTCTTAACACATGTATGCCCATCACAATTTCTATGCACTATCACTTGTGCTCACAAGTATTAGAAGCTACAAACACAGTCCCCATTTTTATGTTTAAACCAAGCTCAAGTGGTTGCTGCATATATAATTTCTATCATTTCAGCACACATACGGTAGAGCAAGAAAATTACAACATAAATAATTTGCATATGCAAAGGATTATGTGACCACGGGGGTTGAGTGTAGGTTGATTTTCAAGTTAGGTCAAACTTAAATGCCAAAGCCTCAGTCAGTTCTGTCTTCTGTCTTTCAGGACTACAATGATGAAATCCGTCAGGAGCAATTGAGAGAATTGTCATACTTGAATGGTTCTGAGGATTCAGCACGTGGACGGGGCATTCGTGGAAGAGGAATCCGGGTACAACCTGCAGCTCCATCAAGGTGCTTTCTTCTCTTATGCAGCCAGACATAGGAAACATAGCCTTTTGAAACATGCATAATATTTATAACCTGATTTTTAACATGGTCAGTAAGCAAAAATGTATTTATTTTGAATAACTTAAAAAAAACTAGTAGACCTGTGGCACCTTAGAGACTAACAAAAATACATGGTTGGTTCAGTCCCAAATCTTTGACCCAAAATTCAGAGATGTTAGGGGCAGATCTCAGAGTCTTGCTGTACAAGTGAGGGTCTCAAATTCATGATCATGGGTGGAGCCAATTGCTGCCGCCTCCAGGCACTAGCCCCTGGTAATTCCTGAAGCAACTCCCTTGTGGGACAGGGTGCAATGGGTGAACGATGGCAGGGCAGTGGTGGAAGGGCCTGGACTTGGGGGAGGCGTATGGACATGCCCCGCCCCCTGGCTGCTGGGACTCCTGCGCTGGATTGCAAAAATGCTCCAGCCATAGATGACTCATGGGCTGTGAATTTGAGACCCCTGCTGTAGAACCAGTGTATCTGTCTGGGGAAAAATTGTCCCAAGGTAAGGGATTTCTCCAATAACAATCTGTTTCACCATCGCAAGCTGCACCGCTGGAGCTACTTCTGTCCTGCTGAGTTCCAACTAACAGATAATACCCTGGGTTATTTGACAGCAGATGTAACTCAGAGCTATAATACTGGAGCATGCAGCCTGCTCCACAATGAAGAAATGGAAAAAATAACTTTGCACCCCTTCCCACTCTGCAGTATGAGCTGTTTATCCATAATGGAAGATCAGAGCCATTATCATGGCAATGAAATGAATGCATTCTGTGCTACAGGCATTGTTAATTCCATAAAAGATAACACTATTCAATAAATAATATGTTATTATACCAGATGTAGTATCAGTTCTAATTGGAGTAGCTAAACTTTGTGTCCTAGACATTGACTTGCAGAATCCTTCCAAGTATTACCTAATTCTTTGTATTTTCATGCTTTCACTATAACTATGAATCATTCTGATTAAAAAGCCACTATATGTTTTAACTAGTATTGCTCCTTAAGACACACTTTTACTGTAAAGCCTACAAGGAATTTTCCATATAAAGCAATAATTTTACCCAGGCTGACCTCTGGATCTAAAGCATGGAGCTTAATATCAGGTTATTTATTTAATTAAAAAGAAGCAAGCCAGCAAACAAACCTCAGCCTCCTTCATCCACCATATTTCAGACTAGTCTTCATTAATCTATTAATTTAATTTATGTTGCCCATATCCTTTGTTCCCCAAAGGTCCCCATACTCTTGTCCCCTTAAGTTCATTAGATCACATTTAATTATCCGTATTGTGCAGCACTCGGCCCACTCTTGCACACTAAAAAATAGTAAATAATTCTGATTGTTTTTCCTCCAAGCCTTGTATTTGTTAAGATCTTTCTCATCCAGTTCATAACACTAGAGTTGGGATACTGTACTGTTAAAGCAGACCTTTTCCTGGACTGCTCCAATATTGCTTCTGTGTCCTGTATTATACAGAAACAACAGTATCATTTTTATGTAGGTTTTTTACCACCAACCCTGAAAATATTAACTCAACATATTAAGAACTTGCTTGTCATATTCTTTTGACATGATTCAGAGGCAGCAAAAAGGCTGTGAATTTTCAGTTATTTTAAAGGATATTGCTAAATGGTTTAACTTCCAAAATTCACTTTTTCCCACTACCGCAATCTGGTGAGGGGTATTTTTCCAGGTTTTAAATATGGTTTAAAAGAACCATCCTGTCAAGAATTTTCTGAAATACAATTGTCACTGTCTTTGCAAGATTTTTTACACTGTTACTACAAAGTCACACCAAGGAAACAGAAAGTTAATGAGCATATCCTGTTCCCTGACACAATTGATTCTGTTGATTCACAAACAAAGAAGTAAATAAAGCAGATCTATATTAGCTTTTACTTTGTAAAATAAAGTCAATCTAACAGAAAGGGTAAGAACATTTTCAAACTTTTTTGCCTTCACCATCTCCTGTTTGTCAGTGTTAATGGCTCATATTCTTTGTCTTCAAAGCACAGAGACAGAAAGACATAAGAATGGCAATACTGAGTCAGACCAGTGATCCATCTAACCCAGCATTCTGTCTTCCAACACTGGTCTTGCTCGTGTCCTCCTTCAGTATCTCAAACCACCTTTTTACTGGTCTTCCTCATAGTTGTCCCATGATACTAGATCTTATACTTTGACTAACATATCCATATCTTACCATCTCACATGACCCAACTATCTCAGGGGATACTGCCACAGCTTTTTTCATGATGGAAGCTATCTTCACCATGGATTGTACCATTTCACTGCATAGCCTATCAGATATTAGCTTATGCAGACCTAAGTGATTTCATTTCAATGGTGTGAAGAAATTATTTTTCTCTATTCTTCCTCGGCCAGCATTCTAACACATTCATCTTGGATGGCATAATCATTTTTAAGCTATGAAGAAAATATTTAAGACAATTAAAAAGAAAAAATGAAAACTCTTTTAACATGTTGTCAATTTCTTGTCAGCAATAGAAACTAAAACACAAATGGCAAATTTAAAATCCTCAGCTATTACATATTAGTGTAGTTCTGTTGACTATCAGGATCTGCTGCATGACTTCCTTTAACAAATTGGCATCCTGCAAATTCCTGTTGTATTTTATAAGGTAGTTTTTCAATGAATAAGTCTAACAATATTGCAGATAGCTGGTCTTCAAGTCACTTGTCAAAGCACACTAACACAGAGTGTGTAGTAGCAGCAACAGCAGGAACTTTTAGAAAAAAGGGCGCACATGAGATGTACTCTTTTAGGATTACACATAGAGACTCATATGAGATGGGACTTTTAAGCATCTCATATTCTTCATCTACAGCAATTAGGGACACATTTTTCAAATGCATATGCCCAGAGTTAGATGCCTAAATCCATATTTAGGGTTCAATCTAGTCCACACTGAAGTCAATTTAAAAGTCACCATTGACATCATTGGAGCTGGGTCAAGCCAGCTAAGCACGCTTATCCCACTTTTTTTCAACCATAGAACTATCTGTAATGATAACAATACTTGGCATTTGCAAAGAACTTTTCAATGTTGAATGAATTAATTAACAGTGTAAGAAGATCAGGAAGAAATTGTGTCAAACAAACCTAAAAGCTTTCTAGAGAATTTGTCTCAGGCAAAAAGGGTGAAATTCAATAAGGACAAATACAAAGTGCTCCACTTGTGATGGAGAAACCAGTTACACATACACAAAATAGGACATGACTGACTAGAAAGGAATACTATGGAAAGGGACCTGAGGATCATAGTGGATCACCAGCTAAATATGAGTCAATATAGTTCTGCCATTGCAAAAAAATTAAAAAGGCAAAAATCATTCTGAGATGCACTAGTAGGTGTATTATAAGCAAAACATGAGAAATAATTCTTGCACTCAACTCTACACTGATGAGGCCTCAACTCGATTATTGTGTACAGTTCTGGGTATCACATTTCAGGAAATATGTGGACAAAGTGGAAAAAGCTCAGAGGAGATGAACAAAAATGAATATCTTGAAGACATGATCTATGAAGAAAGGTTGAAAAAATTGATTTGTTTAGTCGGGAGAAAAGAGGAATGGGAAGACAAGTTACACATAAAAAATGGGAAATCACTGACTAGAAAGGAATACTGTGGAGAGAGACCTGGACCCACACTCCACCACAAGCAAAAGACTAGAGCAGCCAAATTAGGGGAGGACAGTAGGAAGTCAGGGATATGGTTGATTGGACCCAGGTTTGTGTGCTGCAGGGTGGTTGCTAGAGCACTGTGTTTGGGCCCGGGTTAAACAATTCTTAACCCTAGAGATGGCAATCAGTGCAGATACTCAAGCCCTAAGTTCCCAAATCCAGGGGTCACTGACTTGAGTTCCTGTAACCCGATGATTGTGTTGTAGTGTAGACATACTCAACTTTTAAACCACTGTTTGCCAAAGCGACAAGGAGTCCTGTGGCACCTTATAGACTAACAGATGTACTGGAGCATAAGCTTTCGTGGGCAAAGACCCACTTCGTCAGATGCATGTCGTGGAAATTTCCAGAGGCAGGTAAAAATATGCAGGCCAGAATAAGGCTAGAGATAAGGCCTTGTTATTTGATCTAGGAAGTGGGTCTGGCCCACGAAAACTCATCACCTAATAAACCATCTTGTTAGTCTTTAAAGTGCTGCATAGTCCTGTTTTTTGTTTTATGATAAGAGAATGAGAGCCTGTAAGAGTGGATAACAATTATGTCCTCACCTCAAGCATATGTCAGTATATTAATTTCTCATATTTGTTTCTCTTAGAGGACGTGGGGGTGCGATTCCTCCTCCCCTACCTGGGCGAGGTGCCCAAACACCTAGAGGGACGCCAGCAACACGTGGAGCACTTCCAGTTCCCCCTGTAGCAAGGGGCGTTCCCACCCCTCGAGCAAGGGGAACTCCAGCAGTCCCAGGTTACAGACCACCCCCTCCTCCAACACATGAGGCCTATGAAGAATATGTAAGTAAATATATGTTTTGTTAATTGATATAAGCCAAAATTCTTTAGCAATGTGGAGGTACCTCTGTATTTGAGGACTCTGCGTAGGTCTAATAAATACCTACTTTGGAACACATATCTTTCACTCGTAGATATACACTATGCATGCAAAACTGTGATTTAAGAGACTGGAATCATTTGATAATATCTTTTAATTTTAGAAGTATTAGCTTTGGTTAGGAGTGGGCTGAGTTATCTCAATTATCTTTATATTTTCACGGTTCATATGTCTTTCAAATAGTTTAATATAAATGAATAGAGCTAGGGAAAAGAATACAAAATTATTTCTTTAATATTTTCTAGAAAATTGGGCTCATGTTTTGGGAAGACCGATATGCGGTGTTGTCCACATATTTAATTTGACTTAGGAGAAAGATGAAGTCATTTGTCTTGTTGAGCTGCTTCTGCCTTTTTATAAGATTTTACATATATAAAACTATTAGGAATTATTGACAAAAGGTATTTTTAAAATGTGTGATGGTTGTTATACCACTCAAAATACGTGTGCTGATTTTCAGAAATATGAAAAAGAAATATAGTTGAAAATGTATCTAGCTTAACTTTTTTTAGCATTATAAAAAGTATCCCAAACTTTTAAAGTGGGTTTTTAAAATAACATAAGAAAGCTGGCTGCATAACAAAAGACCAATATATTTATTCCACAAAGCATATGAAAAGTGAAAGACATTACTTTCTGTAAGTTAGTTCTTATATAATAGAAGGCTGTATTGTGGTGGAAAAAATGGCAATTTGTGTGTGCTTTTCAGTGCTTTGAATTACTGTTCTTTCAACATACAGTTTATTGTTTTTTGTTTGTATTAAAAATAAGAGTTACAAGGAGGACAAATCCATTTTCAAATAATCAGCATGCAGACTAAGGCCATAATACATATTTAACAAGATACTGAAAACAATTATACTGCAAACATAAGGTCTTTAAAATGATCCTTGTTAATGTTCCTTCCTGAAACTATCACCATAACAACAAACAATCAAAAAGAAGGAAAGTATTATCAAATACAATGTCTGATTTTTTTAAACTACAATAATTAAAAAATGGTTTATGTACATTCCCAACCCATGATAAGAACTATCAGTAGGTGAAATAATAAGAAAATAGTTTATATGGAATTTAGAAAATAGAAAATCTCTAAAGTCAGACAATTTTATTATAACATAAGGTTTTGTAATCTCATTAAATTGTCTTTAAGGTGCTACCGGACTCTTTGTTGTTTTTGCTGAAACAGACTAACATGGTTACCTCTGAAATCAGAGGCAGGAAATGCTGTCAAAATGGTTTACAAGCATATTAACAACATGCATTTGTAGAGTCCTGATATGTCACAGTCCATCAGTCATGATGAAAGACTATGGTATTGATTTAAAAGTGAGAAATGAGTGTGTCCTAGTATTTGTACATATTCACAGTGTGTGAGAGCATATCCAATGAACACACTGGAGAATTTTCTAGACAGCACTGTCTAATAGGGATAAGCAGGTGTCCATCTTCTTCTTGTGCATTCTGGTGAGGATATAAAGGACAGGGTATGGGATCTAGAAAGAGAGGTAGGACCAAGCCAGAAGTCAGGATAATTGCACTATTTGAGTAGTATTTTCACTGGTCCTCTTTTTCCATCCAGCTCTCACCTATGGTTAAGTAGCTGCTTATTTGCTGCCAGGCCCACCAATAAGTGTGCGGGGGTGAATGGAAGGATTGCAGTAAAGGGGGCAGTTTCCTCATAATTCAAAAGAGCCTGGTTCTCCCAGCTGCTGCTGCTGCTGCCACTACCACAGAAGCAGAAGCTTCTGGAGCCCTGTGCCTTTTAAATCACCACCAAAGTGTGATGCAGCATGCTCTGGGCGGCTGTGAGAGTTGGCTGGGTGGGGCAGCATGGTGCACTCTGCACAGTGTGGAGGGCTGGCTGTTTCAGCCTCACCCCTTCTGCCCAAGGCCCCACCCCTTCCAGGAGTGCTGCACCACATCTCCCACCTTGCTCAGGGGCCTGGCAAGTTTGTCGGCTCCCCTGTTTGTAGCAGCAGCCACAACTCGGGACACGGCTTTCATTTGTGGGCTAAACCAATTAAAGGGCAACTGTGTCTTTTTCCAGCCTACTAAGTCCACTTTGTCCTTTTGGTTGAAGGGCAGGAAAAGCACTGCAACAACATATTATAAGATGCATAAGGCTTGACAAGGCACAACAGATATCAGTGGCTATCCACTGCAGCGATCTACAGCTTCAGCAACTGGGAGTGTGAGATTGCATCTAAGCAATGGTCTTTGCATTTAAAAATCTTTATGCACAGATATTAGTGCATCATTAAATAAGAAAGTCCTGCTACAGTTGGCAAATGTTGAAATGACAGGTGTAGCCTGTACATGACCTTTCTCTTCACAGACTTTGCAGCCACAAGAACTCAGGAGATGCCATGAGGTCACTGTAGATTATGAAAGACAACATGCTCTTTGATGAAAGCCAAATCCTGACTCTAGCTCTTGGGTCTTATGGCAGATTGCGGGTTCATCAGCCCACAGGCAAGGCTCTTCTTTCAGCAACTTCAGGCCTGGCTGTCCTTGATCTACTGCCCAGCCAAACACCATCTGGATAAGATGGGGTTTCCTTCTGTCAGTTTTCTAGTCACTGGATTGATGGAAGGAACCAAGCAGAGTGTCCAAAAAGAGACACAGGCAATCCCAGTTCATACTCAAGAACCATAATAACAGAAGCCTCTGCCTTCAGGTGGAAGTGGGGATCATATAAGCAATCTCACAGAGCAAGTCTTAAGCTCTAAAATGCAGAGGCCTTGCAATCATTCTAGAACTCAGGACTGTATTTAAGGCATGTGTGTCTTTCCTTCTGTACATTTACAGCAGACAATCCTGGTCACATCTGAACAACCAAGGCAGGGGAGGGGGAGGGGGAATGAGGACAGATGGATATCATTGTACCAAGAGTCTGTCTAGCTATAGAACACACATTATCCTGACACAGCTCCATCTCCCATCTTCAGTCTATTAATTTGGCATCATTTCTATACTTACATATGACTGGGGCAACTAATTGATGTTGCAGTGATCAGAGTGCTGGATCAGTTGCTGTTGCTCAGCAATCTGTACCAACCTCTTACAATATTTTTCATAGTGTGACCCTGTTGCAGATGGCAAATAAAAACAAGCTCTTCAGTTGAGTACTTCAGTTATTCAGCATCATCTTTATTGATAAAGCCTGTGAGAGAGGATTCCATTCCTGTTCATTAAGACAGCTAAGATTGCTTGGTCAAGTCTTCACTTTTTATCATCTGCCTGAAATATAACGGTAAAATTAACAATCTTACAATATTTAAAACCCAAGATGAGACTTGAGGAGGCTACTCATACTTGGCTTTGAGTCACATTGTGAAAGGCCAGCTGCCTTTTATCTCCCCTGACTCAGAAGTCATGTAGGCTGTGGTATTAGTTGTGCTTCACTCAGCAGATGCTGGCTGTTCTTTATTGTGAAGAGCTATGATCAATCTCTTACTGACATCTAGAATGAGATTAGACTTGCTTCAACATTTTCCCCTACAAAAGCTAGCAGCATTGGCCAATTTCCATTTAAAAGCTGAATACATACCTGGCTTAAATGTATCCTAATGTATCTAAGTTTGATTTGAATTTCCATTCTTGGAGTAAACAGGAAGGAGTCTGCAATACGTAAAACCTGATTCAGTACCCACTGAAGCCAGTGAAAATTTTTCCACTAACTTCAGTGTATGTTCGATCATGTCCTTAATGCACCATTTCAGCTGAAATGAAAGCACAAAATTAATATACTCTGCCACATTTCTACTCTACTTAAGGATCAGATGGTGGTACATCAGACTCCCCTATAAAATGTCTCTTGTTCAAACAATAAACATATCTCATGTAAGGCTCTTCACACGTACCTAATGAATGGATGAAAGCAATTTATTCTTTAGCATGGTCACCTACATGAGCTTCATTTGGTCCAAACATGTCCAAGGTTAAAGAGTAGTTTTCGGTGTCAATATTAGCTGAACATTTCTCTTGATAACTTCAAAAGATAGAGCTTGTTTATCTTTTGGAGTGAGTGTAAAATAGTTTTTCTCTGAAAGTCCTTAAAAAGAACCACAGGGAATGAGATAGGTTATGCTTTTAATGTCATGCTGTTCTTCCACTGTGATGCACATTTTAAACTAGTTTAAAAGAAAGAAAGCAAATGTCACATTCAACTGTTTAGTCTAGTCTTTAATGGTTAATTATTTAGTTCAATAGTTTTCAAACAAACTGGAACAACTATACTACTGTTGATTCACTAGCAGCACAGGCAACAAATAGCCTGACAATAGGGGATACACTGTCACATTTTAACATTTTTGAAAAGAATAGCTAATATTCTTATGTGACTGTGATTCTCAAACTCTGCTTGTGGAGGCTTTTACTTAATATTTAAGCTAAAGCCTTTATGGTTTTGAAATAATTGTATGTATCAAACTAGAGTGTGGCTAGAAACTGTGTAAAGATTTTTGCATCATTAAATATTTCTGTTCAACCTAGTGCCTTAACTGATACTTTAAATGATTATATTGATGCCTGACCTTGCCCACTTTTGAAGTAAATTGCAACATTCCCAATGGATTTTGTGAAAAGTGGGGCCAAGACAACTGAGGAGAAATATTTCTAATTATATGCATATAAAGATTGAACACAATTATACCCATGTCTGAATTTATTTTTACCAATTCTGGACGAAGGTGCTAAAAGAACATTTGTTTTCTGTGTCCATTCTGGCTGTTAAAAATGATGAAAAATCTGCTGAAACCAAAGACTGTTTGTATAAAGCTGAAATTTTAGATGAGGGAATCTGCATAGCTGACTAGCCTATTGATTAAATTTGATTGATTGGCTATTATCCCCAAGTCACTTAAAGAGCTAAACTATATTCAACTAATATCTGCTGTGATTGGAAAAATCAAATTGTATTTTACTGTAACAGCAATAAACAGCATGATGATTATATTATCGGGAAGACTATCAGTTGACTTTAGAAGAACATTATAAAAGATAGTTTTATGGAGGTATAGAGATTAAGCTAAAATTTTTGTTTGTTATAGTCACACCAGAAGAAAGGAAAGTGTGGCTGACTGATATAAACAGATACATTCACATCAGACAAGCACACTTAAAAATAGAATTAAGAAAGAAAGGAAATGTACAACTTCTCAGTGAGCCACCAGTGTCTAAGAACCTGCAGTTTCAGAGATTTATACTGAAATGTGCAATGTCCTGTTTTGGGATGAGATTCCAATTTCCTTATTACACAGAATACCTATTGGGGGTTCCATTCACTCTTCCCATGACTTTTGTCACATAGACGGAAAGCAGAAGACCAGAAGTCCAAAGTGAAGGCAATGCAATGTTTATTGGAGTTAGTTTCAAGGAAGCCATAGCTCTCATGTTGCAGAGCCTTTTCCCAGTGTTCCCATTCTCTATTCCCCTCTTCTTCTTTGCATGCCCAAATATACTTATAGTGCATATTCCTTGTTCCAGTCCTTACAACTTATGCTCATGTTCTTTTAGTGTTTCAGATACCTTTCCTTCCAATCCTACCTTACCCCTCCTAACTGGTTGCTTGAGTTGAGAGAGAGCCAGGCAGCCTTCCAGCATATTCTTGTATATTATACTCCCACCATATCCTGTAACATTTTAGCTCTATTCCTTATCCCTTTTCATCCATTTGCTTGAGGGCAGATGTAACACACACAGTGTCTTTGTTCACACCTATTAGTAAGGATATATGGGTATCAAAAGTCAACCCCCAAATTCAATCCCAGGCTAACAAACACGCTTATATGCTATTAATGCAATCCAACTGGGCTGCTCATAGAGTAAGGTGTCAGTTAACTTGAATACATATGCCTGAATCCAAGGATCAGTTCTTGGGCCAGTTTTGTTCAACATCTTTATTAATGACCTGGATGAGGGGATGGATTTCACCCTCAGCAAGTTTGTGGATGACACTAAGATAAGGGGAGAAGGAGATAAGTCAGAGGGTAAGGATAGGGTCTAGAGTGACCTAGACAAATTGAAGGATTGGGCCAAAAGAAATCTGATGAGGTTCAAAAAGAACAAGTGCAGAATCCTGCACTTGGGTCGGAAGAATCCCAAGAACTGTTACAAGTCTGAGAACCAGCGGCTAAGTGGCAGTTCAGCAGAAAAGGAGCTGGGGATTACAATGGATGAGAAGCTGGGTATAAATCAACAGTGTGCGCTTGTAGCGAAGAAGGCTAATGGCATATTAGGGTGCATTAGTAAGAGCATTGCCAGCAGATCTAGAGAAATGATTATTCCCCTTTATTCTCCGCTGGTGAGGCTACATCTGGAGTATTGCATCCAGTTCTGGGCCCTCCAGTATAGAAAGGATGTGGACACATTGGAGAGGGTCCAGCGGAGGACAACCAAAGTAATTAGGGGCTTGGAGCATATGACCTACGAGGAGAGACTGAGGGATTTGGGTTTATTTAGTCCGCAGAAGACAAGAGTGAGGGGGGATTTGATAGCATCCTTAAACTTCCTGAAGGGAGGTTCCAAAAAGGATGGAGAGAGGCTGATATCAGTAGTAATGGATGGCAGAACAAGGAGCAATGGTCTCAAGTTACAGTGGGGGACATCTAGTTTGGAAATTAGAAAAAATTATTTCACTAGGAGGGTGGTGAAGCACTGGAATGGGTTACCTACAGAGATGGTGAAATCTCCACCCCTACAGTTTTTAAAGTTCTGGCTTGAGAAAATCCTAGCTGGGATGATTTAGTTAGGATTAGTCCTGCTTTGGTCATCTGGCTGGACTCGATGACCTCCTGAGATCTCCCAGCCCTGGGATTCTATGATTCTATGAATCTTCATATTCATGAATTTGTCACAGACTTAATTTCCTTTTTGAAATAGACTTTGTTCAGTGAACTTCTTTGTTTGAGTCTAATGATTATTTGTAAGCATAATTTACAAATTATTATTCATAAAAAAATCTCCAGTCAAAACATCTCTATATATTTGTCTGCGTGTCTGTCTGTGCATCCATTTGTTCAAGAACTCCTCCTAAATGGTAAGAGCTAGGGTCACCAAATCTGATATGCAGCTTCTTCTACTTCTTCTAACATAAAGCAAAGTCAGGGTTTGGTTGTACCAGGACAACTGGAAGCCCCAGGAAAGGGACTGTTTTCCATAACATGCAAAGGGAGGGGTTACTGCTTAGAGGAATGTGATATGAGAATGGCTACTAGGGACAACGACCCACAGGAGAGAGCTATTCTGCAGTGTAACTACTGGGGGCAGCTATACCACCAAAGGAATGGCCAGCAGAGCTGGAGCTCTGCCATCTAGACTGCCACCAGACCGGGTAAGTACCCTCCTGCCCCAAACCTTTCCTCCCCTCCTGGCCATTGGCTGCACCACTGGAGGGGAGGGGGGAAGAGAAAAGACCCCTCCCTCCTGGGGAAGGACTGATGTGGGGAGACAACTGGCCTCTGGTGGGCTGGTAAGATCTGGGAGGGAGAGCACAGGTCATTGGCAGGCTGGGGAGGGCTGGGAAGAGGAGAGAACAGTCCCCAGGTGGGTAGGGGGTCTCCTCCTGGGGGAAAGAATGAACCTGTGGTCAGTGGGGGAACTGGGGGGGGGGAGAGAAAATGTCCCCCTGAGCCCCTCCTCACCCCCCAACTCTCACTCTCATGCCCACCCCAGGTCCTGCTCTGAAGGACCCAGGCAACACCAGCTAAGTCTGCTAGCTATATAATAATAAAATGTCTACCTCCTGGCCACAAGAAAACAGAAATATTTTAGAAGTGAAAGTCTAACTGTTTCCACCCATATTTTTTTCAAAATGAATATCCTTCCTGAATGAGACATTAGATGCCATATTTTTAGCTCAAGGATTTCATTTTTATTCCTGCCATGCAGAATTTAAAAGAAAATGCTGATACAGCCTTATAGGTAGTGTTGCTATACAAGTGCTAATACAGCAACAGCCTAATAAATATTTATATTCTTGTACAGAGATCTATATGAAGGGTAACTCTCAACAGAATATTTGGCCTTCATTTAGCCCTTAAATATTCATACTGTATGTCTTTATATACATAGAGATCTTGTATAAAAACATACATACTATACTTCTACATAAATAATGTACCATTTGATGACCAAAACACAATCCAATTAGCTAATAAGGATGTTATGAACAAAAATAGTTCTTCAATATCCAATAGTTTTCAAACAACTGATCACTTAGCAATTCACCAAATAGTAATCAGCCTTTATAGAAAGCTATTTTTTGGGGGGGGTTGGGAGGGAACTGTTAAATGCTATCATGATTTTGACCCAGCCACTTTTCCACTTTTTAAAATACAGTACTTGAGAAAGTTTAGAGGGTCCAAAAATGTTCATTTCAAACTTTACCTAAACTTTGTTCAGGGAGTTGTAATGCTATTGTGAACAGGCTTCAGGGAATTCTAATGCTGTTGTGAACAAGCTTTCTTTGGAGTGTTCCATTTGTGCATGATTTTAATAGGGATGAAAAATCACACAAATTGTGTTTCTTACAACATTTTGAATTTTTCATTCAGTTTTAGACCATGTGGAGGCATTGAAAAATGATAACATAATTTTGAACTATAAGAGTTTAAGGTGGTTTATTAGGTGATGAGCTTTCGTGGGGCATACCCACTTCTTCAGATCATATTCTGAAAGTGAACTCACTTTCACTTTCAAAATATGATCTGAAGAAGTGGGTCTGTACCACGAAATGTCATCACCTAATAAACCATCTTGTTATCTTTAAAATGCTTCATGACTACTTTTTTTGTTTTACCACGATCAGACTAACACGGCTACCTCTCTGTTACTTTTCAAGAGTTTATGGGCCATCCAGATTAATGCGAATAAGGGGGCACAGACACCAGTAGTAGAACCTCATTAATGTAGTGATGAAGGAAACCCAGTGTAGAGTGCTAATGCTCACAGACTAGTGAATAGTAGCATCACCAGCCAGTTATCAGTCCCTTAGTCCTATTTCAGGTCGTTATAGAGTGCTAGGCGAGGGAGTAGGCCCATCACAGGAGCTTTATGTCATCACCACCAGTCCTGATACCAGAACTTCAACAGAATCTTATTGGCATGTGCTTCAGTGAACTCCAAGGCTTTGTCTACACTGCAGAGTTTTTGCTCAAGAAGCCTTTTGGGGAAGAGTTTTTGTGCAAAAGCGCGTCCAGACCTCAAAGCGCATCGCAAAAGCAATGCACTTTTGCACAAGAAACTGTCTACACTGCATGGACACTCTTTTTAAGAAAGCTCTGATGGCCATTCATGTGTATCTTTGGCACTGAGTTTTGTTCATGATTTCTTGTCATCTTACAACTCTGGAAAAGTTTCTTATGGATCAAACACCATTTTAACCAATTACCAGTATATATTGAAGGGAATGGTGTTACAGAATGCACATTTACTTCATTGTTTGATTAAAGCAAGTGCTGACAGGCCTTTCAACCAATTGCTTCTAAAAATGATCATAATGGTCACTCAGGCTAATCAAAAGAGAGGAAAGAATATTTGGTCCAATAAAAGGCCTGATAACTATAGTATTTGTTCAGTAGTCACTTTTCTCCATGAATGAATGCCATGCATTTGCAGCTATGGGTTTCAGTTGCATTTAAAAGCTAGCCTTGAGTAACCCACACACCTAGTGGGTGTGGTTCTCTGTGTGTATACTGGCACTTAGGCCACTTAGGCTACATCTACACTGCACAGTTATTTCAGAATAAGCTATTCCAGAATAGTTATTTCAAAATAGCTTATTTCGAAATAGCACATCTACACTGCAGGGAAGCCTCAAAAGTAGTCCGAGGCAGGCCTTCCCTGATGTAGACAGGTTATCTCAATTTAGAGCCCCAGGAGGAATAACTTAGAATGGCTCCAGAGAGGGGCTATTTCAAAATAGCAGCAGTGGAGCATCTATACATGCCTTATTTCAAAATAGCTATTTCAGAATAGGCATTATTCTTCATAGAATCAGGTTTACCGAAGTTGGAGTAAGCCGTCCGTTATTTCAAAATTATTTCGAAATAACAGAATTGCTGTGTAGATGCTTGCATAGTTATTTCGGAATAACCACCGCTATTCCAAAATAATTCTGGTGTGTAGAAACACCCTTAGAATGAGAGATGAGAATGAGTGAATTCTACAGCCTAAACTGAGAGTCAGCTGGCTTTATACCTCAAGCTGTAGAGGCTCTTGCACTAAGCTCCAGAGAGCCCAGATTCGGTTCCGCCTACAGGTAGTTATGCTAACACATAGAAAGATGGGTAAATTGCATTACTACTGTGAGTGCAGATATCCCTTTCACTGTGCTAACAGTGTGGTAAAAATTTTCTGACATGCAAAACAGGCTTAAAATTTCTAATATTGATTAGAAACTCACATAAACTCACATATACCACCTTTCCCCCAAACACACACACACAACAGTGTTTGGGAGTCAAGATTTGTGAATACATCCATATATATTGACATAGATGTATGCACAGCTGTCTGTCTTAATCTGTCATATGTATATGCTCTGATCCTACCGGTTATTCCATCTGGAAAGACCCTTATATGCCTACAATGTGGTATTATATGAGTACAGGGGTATGCTTGCATGGTCATGTTCAGTGTCTTTTTCTCAAAAAAGCAGAAATATAAAGTTTGAGAAAAGTTTGAGAAAAATGTATGTCAAGGAATAAAAGGCTTCATCAAGAGAACTTTATTGGTTCTCCTATTCAACTTTTGACAGTTATTTATATTTTCTGTTTATCAACCTTGTACCATTCCTACTGATGCATGTTGTCATTTTCAGAAGATACTCAAAATATTTGATACTTTACAAATATAGAGAAAGAGCAAAAAGTAGGTTAGGCTATTTCGATTATGTATGTCCCATATCCTCAGGTACAGAAGGAGCTAAGAGTTCTTGCTGTTCTTTAAACTTGAATGTTTAATTGGCCATTCTCCTGTGATTAGCTTTGATAGATTGGAACAGATTATTTTAATTTCAAGCCCCACCTGACTTCTTAAGTGAAAGGTAGCTCTGTGATGCAGCACACTGTTAAACTGAGCATAGTTGCAGGTAGATACTTAAAAAAAAAACTGTTTTCAAATGGAACTGTTCAATGGTAGTTGACAGAGGCCCTATGCAGGGTGAGAATCCTGCTAAATGATTAATGAGTTCAGCTCCTAATGTTTGTGTGTGTAACCAACAATTTAGAAAGCTATCTACTTTTGCTGGTGCTACCTAATTCTACTCAATAGGACAGAATAGCAACAGTATTTTATATTTTAGATAGAAGCAATGGGGTGAAATTAAGACTGAGAATTTAGGATAAATACTATACATTTGAAAGAGAATGTTAGAAATCCCATCTCTTGGGGCTTTTAAATCTAGACTGCAAACCACTACATGTTCAGGCAAGAACAATCCTGCATTTGCAGGGAGAAGCACTGGATGATGCAGTGTATCTTTTTCATTTTATCTTCCATCGTTCTATCACTCCCTGTAGCTTGCTGTAAAGTATTTGTGTCATTCCCAGAAATGTTGTAAACCCAATGTCAGATAACTAGTTTCATATGGTTTTCAAGTATGTTCATTTCTAAAATAATCTGAGCTGTTATATTTTACAAGGGCTTCAGATTTAGCGTATCTTTTAGAATTGCAGTAAAAATGTTGTGAAAATTGATCTTGTTATAAAACTTAGCACCTCATATTTGACCTGAGGGCCTCTTAGCAACATGAGTAATCAGTAAAAGAGGAAGATTCAGGGTAATAGCTCTGAAGCAATGAAAGGGAAGACGAGAGAGGAAAAATATTTTTCCTCCACACAGAACTTCTTTCATCTGATGAGAAGATGGTTGTCCAGTATTTGAATAGATTCTATCCTCACTATGGCTAATATTGTTCAGACATGGCTAATATTTCAAATATATAGCATTTTGATGATAACTATAGGTTGTACCTCCCTTAACCGGGGCTCCTTGGTCTGGCAACATCCGTGGTCCAAAGAGTCCAGGAACAGGAAGTTCTGGCAGCAGGGCAGGAGCACTGTGGGAGGCATCAGCAACTTAGCCAGGAGCCTTGTGTGTGTGTGTGTGTGTGTGTGTGTGTGTGTGTGTGTGTGTGTGTGGATGGGCAGCACGGTGGGGAGTTGTGACCCCAGCGAAGCTCTCTGGGCCCAGCGCCCAGGGAGCTCCAGCTTGGCAGCAGCCATGGAGTTCTGGCCATGGCCAGGGAGCTCCGACCCCAGCATCAGCCAGGAAGCTCTGGCCCCAGTCCCATTCTGGCTCCAGCTCCAGCCCCAACCCCAGTTGCAGCCAGCAAGCTCCAGCCCCAGCTGTAGAGCCAGGTGGCTGTGGAGCTTTGCCCTGGCTGAGGAGCTCTGGCTGTGGTGCTCTGGCCCCGGCAGCAGCAGGGCCAGCAGCATCTGGAGAGCCGCAGGGGGCTGAGGCAGCAGTGGAGGCAGGCTAGAGCCCTAGCATGGTGGTAGCACGGGCCATGAGGGGAGGGACCTTCCCTAGTCTGGCAAATCCCCTCGTTCAGGACCAGTCAGGTCCCAAGGGTGCTGGACCAGAGAGGTCCAACATGTATCACTTTGTAAGTGAATGCAATCAGATGAATTGTTCTACACTGACCTCCATGGAAAACAGTTTTCTCTTTATCCCCAGAAGAGGTACAGCAAAAATAATTTAATTTCATTATTACTAATATTTGGGTCCAATTCTTAAAAGTGCTAAGCACTGAAATAAATAAGAAGTGAAGACATTCAGCACTCACAAAATTGGACTAAGTTCCTAATAATGTTCTTCAGTGGCAACCTTCAATTTTTGCATTCATTCAGTCCTTGAACTCTTCTAGAATGGCAAATAAGGGTCTGTGATAAAAACATTTGTCCATTAGCTAACTCTTACCAAATGGCTAATGATTTGAACATAGGTGACAGAACACATCTACCTTGAATTCAATGGTTCCATAACCTATTATCACTCTTCTAAATTCTGTAGTCTCAAATTTTTATGTTTAGGACTTGCCCACACAGGAACATCGAGTAAAATTAATCTGAATTAACTAAAGGTGTGAATTTGAAGTGGATTAATTAAACTTCATTAAATCCCTCTGAAGATATTTTAATTCACATTAAAGTGGATTTAATTTGATTTATCTTATTTTACTTTGGAAATGAATTAAACTAAACTGAATTAAAGTCACATTAATGCCAAATGAGAATATTCACACACTGTACATCCCCTTCCACTTTAGAGTTCCAAACTTTGTACAGTATACGGAGATCAAATTATTTTTGTAAATATATTCATTTATTCTCTTGTGTAATCTTTTATACATTATAATTGTGATAGTATTGTAACTATTTAATATAATTTATTAATGGATAACATTGAATCCTCTCTCTAAATTTTGTGCTTCTTTTTTCTTTTAAACTTTTGTTTTCTTTGTTTGTTATAGTTTTCAGTTTAATATGGCTCTCCCTAGGATTTTTTCCTCATATTTTTGGAAATCTCACTAACACTTCTAAGAATAGCGTGTTGTTCTTCAAAGATTCAGTTTACATCTCTGTGAAAAAGACGAATATATTTTAGATCTATATAAGTCATCTGCATATCATATATATAGTAGCCCAATGTCTGTGACTCTGTAATGCTGAAATGCTGGCTGTTCCCTCTGGGTGGCGCTGTTGCCTGAGTCACATCCTTCGCCTCCCGCCGTGGCGCTCGGCTGACTTCTGCGCTGCTCAGCCAGGCCACCGCCGGGGAGCTCAAACGGCCGCTTGCTCCGCTTGCTCCCCCGCGGTGGCCCAGCTGAGTGGCGCAGAAGTCAGCCGAGCACCATGGCGGGAGGCGAAGGGGGGCGGGGTGGTGATGTGCGGCGTGACAGCGGCTCCAGGCCCTGCCCCATGGCCGTGAACGTTACCGCCCTGCCCCCCTTTGCCTCCCACAGTGGCACTCAGCTGACTTCTGCACCGCTCAACCGGGCCGCCGCGTGGGAGGAAGTGGCGCAAGCGAACTTTTGGGCTCCGTGCTCCCCATGCAGTATGGGGAGCGCAGTGCCCAAACGGCCGTTTGGATTCCACGGTTCCCCGAGTGAGAGGCAGGAGGGGGAGGAGAGCTGAGAGAAAGAGAGGGGGAGGCAGTAGGAGGAGAGAGAGAGAGAGACACAGAGCGAGAGACCGGAGCCTCAGGAGAGAAGACCGACGTGGAGGAGAGACCTGAAAATCCCATCTTATGACGGACTAATTGGCTAGTTTTGAAAATAAATGGTTAGGCCCTAGTCCTGTATTGTATTGGCTCAGTAGGACTGGTACACATCATAAAGCCCTACTGACTTCAGTGGGCTCCATGAGAGTGCAGCTACCTACTCAAATGTTACATAATGCAGGATAGGGGCCGTGATGGGAGAATGATGGATTTAAAAGAAAAGAAAAATCAAAGTTATTATTCTTTATTCTACCAATTGTGTTACAATTTGTTAATATTAATTACCATCTGTCTGGTCAAATCTAACACTCACATATATAATAATAATATATACGCTCAATACAAAAATTTTCTCAAACAATACATTTTTGCTAACTGCACATGTAGGTGGTTAAAATGTTTGCAAACTCCAATATATTTGTAAAGTTTTAAGTGTCTATAAAAGTTTATAATGTTTTGACTTAGTATGGTGACTAGAGAAAACTGGAAAATAAAGTCTCTAAAATGGGATATTAATATGGTAGTCTGAAAAACAATATTTCTGAGTACATGTAACAAAACTATATACAACTAAATACAAAGGAATACAGCTGTAATTTGATAGTCTGCCTATCTGATTAGAAGACAGCCACTAGTAATTTATCAGAAAGCTGGACTTTAGAAAGACAATAATGAGAGTAACACAATAATTTGTCTCCTGTTTATACTTAAAATTTATCTAGGGTTTTTAAAATCAGAAGTCCTAATGTAAGGCAAAAGGGATGCCCACCTGAAGTTATGGTTGTGTGGTTTAGCCAAAGTATGTATCACCAAAGGGACTTAACCTTCAATGCAGGTGAAACCCCTCAAATCACAGCCTCATATTATATATCTGGAAAAAATAATTAAAACAAAGCATCTCTGAAAACTAGATGCTGCCTCTGAATCTAGGCGTCAAGGGCAGGGGGAAGGGAGAATTACAGACCTCAACTATTTCACTGCGAAGCTAATTCTGCTCAAAGTCTTTTTGCACTTTCTTCCATGCCAACTTCTACAGCAGTAATACCTCCCCAGAGCTGGTCTGTAAAACCACAACTTGCTTCCCATTCAAATTCCTCCAGAATAATGTCTATGTACACACACACTAAAACAGTAAGATATGTGTCTAACTATTCCAAGTGTCCTAGATGTATCTAAGCCAAGTTTCATAGGTAACGACACCATTCACCACCTTCAATCTACAGCTTATTTCCATGCAAAAATTTCCTTGGACATAATGAGTCAGTGATATGAGGGAGTCTGCACAGATGGCAGATTACTTGGCCCAGCTGCTACAGTTCTTCAAAGCTTGATTCAACACCCATACAACTCAATACAAACTCTCCAAGCACAACCCCCACACAAATCAATACAACCAGCACATACAGTAACCCCAAACATACAATAGTTCTCATCACATTAAATACATATTATTTACCACTCACACAAATCAACACAAATCTCCCAGTGCAACACCCACACACTCCCCAGCACCCCTTATACTTGTCATAAAACAATAAATTAGTATTTAATACAAAACAGAACAAATAGCCAGCATGCAATGTCTTGCTTTTTTGTTATATACATTCTTCCTCACCCTTTATATATATATATATATTTTTTTTTCTAAAAAAATAAAAAAATAAGCACTTTGGCAAACAATTTTGTCTTTTTATGTGTCTGTGAAATGCCAGCAGGCAGAACCAAACCTGGGATCTCTGGAGCTTAGTGTATGAGACTCTACAGCAGGGATGGGAAACCTTTTTTGGATCGGGGCTGCTGTCCCACAGAAAAATCACACTAAAAAAACCCCAACAACAACCTTGAATAGGAATACTGAGGCAGCCAGTATTCTTATCAGTTTCATTTAGCATGGACACTCTAACTGACAATTTCTTTCCCCTTTTCTTGTCTTCTTTTTTCTCCTCTTCCCTCTACCCTATTCCCTCTCTGTGCTATTTATTTGAAAACTGGACCCCTTACACTCCATTCATCTGAAGAAGTAGGTTGTGCCCATTTTTGTTAGTTTCTAAGGTGCTGCAAGACTATTTGTTGTTTTTAAGATTTAAGTTTTTCCAGGTACAAACTAACATGGCTACCCCTCTGAAACTTGAGAAGGAGAAAGATTCTCCCCACTTTCTTCTCACATGCCAGAGCCTTAGGAGACCCAGTCCAGTAGATTTTGTTTGCTCCAGCCCTGCAGGGGGACAGCAGGAGGGTTGGAGCAGCAGCAGGAGCCCCGAGTCTCAGGTGCTGGTTCCAAGCAAGCCAAGGGTTGCATCTGGCCCTCAATCCTTATGTTCCCCATCCCTATCTACAGTTTGAGCTAAAAGCCAACTTCCTCACAGCAAAGGCTGTAGAGCAAACTCATTCTTTCTGTCTGTAAGTGGTCTAAGTGCCAGTAGGTGGGACAGCACACCACATCTAGGAGGCATATGGGTTATATCTGTACAGTGTATTTTGGATGATACTATAATATAAACAAAAAACAGGTCTATGTAGCACTTTAAAGACTAACAAGATGGTTTATTAGGTGATGAGCTTTCATGGGCCAGAACCACTTCCTCAGATCAAATAGTGGAAGAAAATTGGCACAACCATATATACCAAAGGATACAATTTTTTGATTTTTAAAGTGCTACATAGTCCTGTTTTTTGTTTCAGCTACACCAGACTAACACGGCTGCATCTCTATCACTATAATATAAATAATAGTAAAGGTTACTAACATAATCCTTTACTACAGTTAATAAGAAATTCATGGCTAAATGCATTTACATACATATCTTAAAAACTATAAGTATATGTGTTCAAAGAAATGTCTATTCATCTATATGTCTATAATGAAGTGAAGTCTATATTCACTTCACATTCACTTAAACTGAGTCATTCCAGGGTCGAATTGGCCAAATTCATCAAATTGGTCAAGGACTTTAAATTGCCTTTACAAATAATTTCTGGGTGTCTTGTGAATAAAGTTCAAATTAATTATTTCCTTTCTATCCAAAGAATGTTTAAAAATTCTAAGCTATAAATATGGCTAAAATCATCTCTCTGAAATGTTTTATCTGAACTCTTGTTAATGGAAATCTTAAACATAAAATTTGTTCTGTTTTCAAACATTTCCTACAACAGATGTAATCAATAAAATGAATTATAGAAGTGACAGATATTCCATCTTAAGTAAAGCAAAATAAGCCACTACATAATTCTTAAAGATCTGGATCCAGTAGGGTTGCCAGATGGTTTAACCAAAAATACCGAACACTCCCCTCCCCCCCAAAAAAAAATCACCGGGGAAAAAATTCTGTTGAGGAAAAAAAAAGGGGGAGACCAAAGTTGCTGAGCAAACAAAAAAAGGAACTGAGAGTTAAATAAAACAGCATTAAAACAGCATGGCCCCTTTAAGAAAAGTCTTTAGGCTTTTTGCTGGTGGCCATCTTGTTTTCTTGGTCAGAGCCAGAAGGCATCTTACCTGCGGAACCAGGTAAGCGGGGGGGAGGGGGTGTGTCTGAGGGCCCGGGGAGGGGCGGGGGCTGGTCCCGGTTGCTGAGTGTGTATAGGGTTGCCAGGTGTCTGGTATTTTCACCTCCTGGCAGGGAAAAAAAATCAGAAAATTTTTGCCAGGTATCTGGTTGCCAGGTGTCTGGTATTTTCTGAATTTTTTTACCAGACAGAAGGCGAAAATACCGGACACCTGGCAACCCTAGGATCCCATTACAGTGAGCCAGTTGCAGGAAACAGACAGATAATGTCAGACTGAGTTGAAAGGCTAATCTAGGAGATCTACTCCCCAAATGTGATCCATTCTTAGGCTAAAATTTTCAAAAACATCTAAGGGCATGTCTACACTATAGCATTATTTCAAAATAACAAGGTGATCATCCACACAGCAAGCCTGTTATTTCAAAATAACAGGCTTCTTATTCCAGAATAATAAAACCTCATTTTATAAGGAATAACACCTATTTCAAATAGCTATTTTGAAATACTGGTAGAATGGCCCTCTCAAGGTCATTCAGACTAATTACTCCCCAGTGCTCCCTGGGGCTCTAAATCAAGATAGCATGTCCATATTAGAGGAGCCTGCCTCAGTCTAATTTCGAGGCTTTCCTCTAGTGTGGATGTGCTATTTTGAAATGGTTATTTCGGGATATATTGTTCCAAAATAACTCATTTTGTAATATCCTTGTAGTATAGACATAACCTAAGTGACTTAAACTTTATATCCCACTTTAAAAGTGATTTGGATTCTTAGAAGGCCAAATTCCATTGATTTTCAGTAAGACATAGGTGCATAAGTGGCTGTCAGTACTGAACATGGGACTTAGTTTATATTTAGATGTAAAATATTCTATCACAAAACTTTCTATAAAAATAGAAGTGAAATATAGGGCCGGGGGAAAGCCTGTGTCTACACTGCCCAACAGTCCAGACTGTCGGGGCATGAAAAACTGTGCTATACTGTAAATCCTGTGTGGACACTGCAGGTGCAAACTGAATGATCTGTTTTGGGCCTCTATTTAAATAGAAAATGTTGTGACAAAAATTCTAAATCTACTTGTAAAAGAAGATTCTGTCTATTTGGAAAAGCCTACCATGTTCTTGGGAGGAAAACCTCATAAAAATTCCTAAGTAGGTAGTACCATCAGAGGGATTGAGATAAAATACTGCTCTGAACGAAATAGATTTTAAAGAGCTCAAGCTGTAGTTTCTCCCAGATCTCAGCCCAGCCACTGCAGTGAGCAATTAATCTGTGGTATTCTTGTAGCTAAGGAACTCAAGTTTCCATTTTCTAATTATAAAAATTAATTCTTCTTTGATTATAACTCATATATATTCTGGCATCAGACATAAGCAGACAGATTACTTGATACTATCCAAGAAAATGCCTACAATAAATTCTTCAGAATGGAAGTAACTAAGGAGGAATAAAATGAGTCATTTGTGTATTATAACATCCCTACTCTGTTGACATTCTTTTTCTCCTTCCTCTAGCGGGGAAGATCTTGTTGTGAGTTTTTGGTAACATCATGTTCTTTCACACACTGTATTTGTTACCTCTGTGAGAGCATATGAATACTTTGTATTAAATCAATTAGCTCTTTAGTGGGTGTAGTAAGAATGTAGAACATTATCTTTAGCAGGAGCATAAGTTTAATTCTTGTCCAAGTATTTTCTTTCCTTCAAAATGATGCATTCGGACACATAATAATTTTGGTTTTTTGGAGAATGGTATTGATTTACTAAAAGTGCTGTTTAAACTTAATGTCAGTTGGAAAGTGCTTCTATAGAATTTTTTCTTTTCTTCTTGTATTATACTGACTTACTTGAATTTATGAAATAAGAATGAAAAAATTATGGATTCTCTTCTTAATCAGAATTTCTAAACTCTGTGGCTTTGTCTACACTGGCGGCTTCTTGCGCAAGAACAACTTGCACAAGTGTTCTTGTGCAAGAAGTCTTGCGCAAGAAAACGTCCACACTGCCATGTGCGAGCTATGCTTTTGCGCAAGAGCGCCCATGGCAGTGTGGACGCTCTCTTGCGCAAGAAAGCTCTGATGGCCATTTTAGCCATAGGGCTTTCTTGCGCAAGAAATCCCTGCCGAGCGTCCACACTGCCCTCTTGCACAAGAGCTCCTGCGCAAGAGGGCTTACACCTGTTAAAAAAGAGCGTAGCTCTTGCGCAAGGAGCCCTCTCTTACCACGTCGTACTGTAAATTTCCTTGCGCAAGAGCGGGCGGGCAGTGTGGACGCTCTGCAGATTCTTGCGCAAGAACAGCCGTACTTGCGCAAGAAGCCGCAAGTGTAGACATAGCCTGTATCTATTTACTTAAAATTGTATCTACCTATTTAAAAATTATAAAAATATCTGCTGAAATCTCATAGGGCACATAAGATCATAAAAGATCTCACCACTCATTACCCCTGTAGGCTGTATGCTCAGCTACAGAAATACTATAGTCAGATAGACCTAGATATTCAACACATTGTGTTTTTACAGTAGGCATTTTGCTCATGTCTCTATTCCATCTTCTACACAGGGATTTAGAGGTGCAAGTTATGTAATAAAGTGAAAATTCACGAACAAATCATTGCAGAGCTAAAGCAGGACTCTGAAAAATGAGAGACATGAGCGTGCACAGCAGCACTTCTTAGTAAGCAAACTGCATATTCAAAGAGAATTATTCTGCAGAGCTAGGACAAGCCTTCACTCTAAACTTGCCCTCTGGTTGGGCTTCTAACACAACAACCCAAAATGTAATGTGGCCCCTGAGTCCTTACTAAAATAGTCTCAAAGTCCTTTGGCAGCTGGGAATATTGGGTCAGATTCCAAGCCCTCAGTAAAAAGCCGAAGGTGAACAGAATAGATCGCATGTGTCTATGAAAGAAGTGGTAGAATAGAGGATTGAAGTTTCTTCCCAGGTATTGTTTGTATTACAGGACTACTGAGAGGCTGTGAGGAAAGGAGCATCTGTGATGTGCCTATCATTGGTTGCAGCCCTCATCATCAGACTAGTGCCTCCTCCTGCTCTGGGTATTAATTTGAGGTTAATGCTCACATTCATGGTCTTCACACCAGCATTGTGCCTCTGCTTCTGCCTAGGGCTTCTCTATAAGCTCTCAGAACTATTCTGTTCTATCTTCAACTCAGCCCTCTACCTAGATCATCATTTGTGTTTCCCCCTTCTAGGAGAAGGAGCGAGGGTATCTCCATCCAACAGTCCAGTGTCAAATGGGGGGTGGGGCAAGCCCACTCCAGGTACAGTAGCAACCTCCTGCTCCTCCTCTGTAACCTCCTTTAGTACTGCTGCTGTATTTCCATGTATCACATCCCCATTGCCCTAGCAACCTTCATCACCCTTACCTGAGGGCCCTCGGTGGCTCAGTCCTAGCAGCCTGCCAGGAACTCCCTCTTGCTCTCCAAACTTTGCTAGCAACTGCATTGTTTAAGGTACTTAGTTCTTTCAGTCCTCCTGTGGTTCAGACCTTACCCACTGGGCTCCCAATAACAGCTATCTCTATTCTGCCCTCAGCTCCTTTTCATCTGCCTGCCGGGCCTAGATTGGTTGCTTCCTCAACTCCTCCCTGATTGACTATGCTTCCTGCTGCCTCTCTGGGCATCTCCAGTGCATCTTCTGGGGCAGGCCATGATTGTCTCCTGTTCCAGGAGTGGCCAAGACAGCCTCCGTGGGCTGGACCTGGCCCACCAAACAGGTTAATCCAGCCTGTGGCTGCCCTGCCACTCCCCTCATCCCCAGGCCAGTTGAGACCTGGGGATGAGGGAGTGTGTGAAATATCTCCCTGCCTGCCATGGGTGCCCAGCACCAGAGGGAACTGCCAGCTGTTCAAAATGGCTGATGGTTCCCTCTAGGCACTGCATGCCCTTGGCAGGGTGGAGAAAGGGGGAGAGAGGGGCAAAGGGGGGGGGGAAAGACTTCACACATTCCGCCCCCCAGGCCAATCAGGGTCTGTAGATGGGGGTGCATGGGAAGCCTCTTGGCCCCTCCCCTTCTGCCCAAGGCCCCACCTCTTCCAGGCAGCCTTTGATCACTTCAGAAATTTGTGAAATGGCCCCCTTTCAAAAACTATTGCTCAGCCCTGTCCTATTTCTATGTGGGGTTAGACACCACATCACAGTTCCCTTTCCAAAAATGATGATAGAGATCAAGGGGGTCAATGTGCAGATGTTTGTTTTGCACACAGTGGTACATCTGCGTTGGAATAAATGATCTGTAGCATGTCTGTGGCTAGCCCTGGTCAGATGACACAGGGCTTGGGCTGTGAGGAAAAAAATTGCAGTGTAGATGTTTGGGCTCATGCTGGAGCCTGACTCTTGTACCCTACCACCTCACAGAATTCTAAATCTCAGCCCCGAGCCTGAGTCCATCCATCTACACAGCAATTTAACAACCTAACTCTATGAGCCTGAGTCAGGGCCTGCTGTGGATGTTTCACTGCTGTGCAGACATACCCACAATGTCTCTGGAGCATTAGATGTAGACTGTCTCTCCTGAATCAGTCTCTCCTAGATCAGTCTCTCCTGGAGTGAGTTTCCTCAGGACCTAGATGCTTCCTTAACATGCAAGTTCTGCCCTCCTATCTTTAGTGACCCTGCTAGTGTGGGCAAGTGCCATTCCAATGAGACAAACAAGACAACTGAAATCTGCTAGTGACCAATATTTGATTGCCTGTATATTAATGCAATTCAGCTGTAATTACTTAATTGATCCATAATAATTGGTAAGACATTTCTGGAAATTTAAATTAGCAAGAGAAACACCTCTAAAGCAAGCCAAAATACAAACTGACCCGTAAGATTATGATTGTTTATTCTTGAACAGATTCAAGTGCAAATAAATGTACAACACAAGAGTTTGGTAAGCAGCTTGAAGGGGTCAAACAACTCAGGAGTTATACTCATTACAAAGGGAAAAATCAGATCATACAACTTTCAGGCAAGAGGTTTGTTAGACAAAACACAAATGTAGAGAGTATTCCTAAGCATGCCAATCATCCTATGAGTTGCCCTTGGGATTTACTCGAGAGAGCATGCCTTGTGTAAATTCAATGACATAATATTCTGTCAATTCTAAAAGTCACAAAGTGAACATATATAGCTAACTGACTCACTCTTACAAAGATGGTCATGTCCGGATGTGACAATCATTTCTTTGCTCAACTGTAATATGATGTGATTGTACATGTCACGTTTTCTGTGTATGAGTAATAATCCCACTGTCAGTCATCTACAATATATTTTAAGAATTAACCTGTTTCTGTGTAATAGATAGAAAGGCAGACCTCACTGGAAGTAAAAGGGACTGTGCTCCTAAATCACTTTTCAACATCCTGCCCATAATCATCATCTACCAAGAAAAGTTCAAAAGAGTTTTGTTTCTCTTCAGTGATTACACTGTGAACTATTATTATTATTTATTTACATTACCATGGCACTTAGAAACCCTAGTCATGGACCAGGACCCCATTGTCCTAGGTGCTGTACAAACCCAGAACAAATGTCTTACCCCCTCCCCAGAGAGTTTACAATCTAAGTAACAACCTATATTAACTCTGTTCTATTGCATTCAAGTCCTTATAATGCCATCATCACATAGCATCTGAACTCCTTCCTGTAATAATTTAAACAATTAGACTAACCTCTGTCACATGTTTTTCTCTCCTTCTGTTATGCTTTCCCTGGACAAAGGAAAATTGTATGGGCTTTGGGGTCAGATTTTGTTTTATAGACTTTATTCTTAATTCCCCTGCACCACTATATGCTCAGATCAGAGAAAGAAAGGATGAAGCAGTACGCTTTCACTTTAGGCAGCATGTGGTGAAAGTTTCTGATGGCTTCCTATGGTAGCTTATTCTACAAACTCATGCCCAGATAATTCCACTGTGCCTAAGAAATGGAGTTTTAACTAGGGCTGTTAGATAGCGTAATTGAATAGTTGTGTCACCACATGAAATTTTAACAGTTACACTCAATTTGATAGTTCCTAGGGGCAGCCAGTGTGCTCCCAGCCCCACACCCGGGGATCCCCCCTGCCATTCTGCACTGCTGCTTCTCTATCAAAGGCAACAGTGCAGGGTGGCAGGTGGGAGTGAGTCTGCAAAGGGAGCCACTTTAAAAAATGGCTTCCCATGAAGACTGGCTCACTCCTGCCTCCCGGTGCTGCTGCCTTTGATACAGAGACAGCAGCACAGGGTGGCAGTGGCTCCTGTCCATGGGGAGATCGGATCCCCCATGGACAGGGGCTGCTGCCATGGATCAGCCTCTGCAGTGGGCCCAGGCTGTCGCGGCAGCCTCCCCTGCCTCCCCCGTCCCCAAGCCTGCTGCCTCTATCAGGTGGCACCATGGAGCTGGTGCTGGGGAGAACTGGTTTTTAAGCCAGCACCAACTTCTGCCTGCCTTCCCCCACCCCCACCCCACTGCCTTTGAAGGAGGCAGCAAGTGGAGAGGCAGGCAGGTCCATGCTGCTGGCATGCACAGGGAGCCTACTTGTAAGCCAGCTCTCTGCGCATATTGGCTCCTGCCTGCGCCCCTCACCCTCTGCATTGCTGCCTGTGTATCAGAGGCAGCAACATGAGGGGTAGGAGGCAGGTGGATCCAGTGCTTGTGGGGAACTGGCTTTTAAGCCGCGCCTCATGGGCACTGGCTTCTGCTCCCACCCCCCTTGCTGCCTCTGATACAGATTGCATGGTAGTAATTGATAATCTCAGTTTTTTTGGTTAATTGTGTAGTAGTTTCCACATTGACATCCCTAGTTTTAACCATGGTTCTCATCTGAGAACTTTAGGAGCTCTTTGAGGCCTTTAGCACCTTGAAGATAAGGACTGAGACCTTGAAGTAGCTAGAGAGAGGAGGGGAGATTTGGTGTGCTCACAATGGCCTGGGTTACTGAGGAGGCATGAGTTTTCTAAGATTTGATGACTGTAGTTAGCCACTGACTAGGTTATCTGAGCTTGATCAGGTGCTGAATCTTTGATATTGGGTGGTATTTGGCTAGAACCAAGAGATTCAAGGTAGGTTTCTTCAGTGCTGGTTCAATTATTTTGTATTTGAAGGAAGAACAAAATAATCCTTCAATGAATAAATCATTAGTTATTTCAGTAATGAACGGGATTAGTTGTTACATGATTTTTTTTATCTGCCAGGAAGGACAGCAGTCAGATGTAAAGGTCTTGGATTGAATGTCCTTCACAGTGTCCAGTATTTTTTGGAAACAAAATGTACTTAATTCCAGGGATGCAGGTGGGTTACTTTGTGGGCAAGGATAAGCAGAACAGATCCGTGAAGTTTTAGAGGCTTTCTCAGGAAAATAAGATGGTGCAGGGATCTGCCATGCATTGGGCAGTCATGGTTACCAAAGCAGTTTACCACCACAGGAGAGCTCCTTCGAGTGGGATGTGGCTGCTTCTGTGGAGGTTCAGAGGAAATTTCTCTTTGCCGATAATACAACCTTAGCATAGGCTGGGGAAATTCTTTGAGTTTCAGTCTGTCTGTTTCATCTTTTCTTTTGTGGTAATGATAGTTGAAGGGTGACACAGAACCTAGGAAATCTGTATGGGAGATGGGGAAAGAGGTTGCTTGTGGGCCAGTGTGTCAATGATTGAGAGATAGAGTACAACAGTAATATTCACTAGATTCTCAATGGTGCAGCCTGTGAGCAGAACACCTTTGTCCTTTAGCAGGTTCCTTATTCAGCTAGGTTATTCTCTCTGTACAGTAACTCTTGTCTTTTAAAATAATGATGGCTGCTGTTAAAATGGGTAGAGGATAATAATTTAGAAATCAGAGCAGACTTTTCATTAGTCTTTCAGTGAATTATATAGTTGATTTAACCACTTTTTTATTAGGCTGTTGATGTATTTGTATTGCATATGCTGACCTATTGAGGGTATGTCAGTGTCAAACTATGAACTCCATTTTCTCAATGCCATTTCTTTTCAGGATTTCTGCTTTGTATTGTAACTTTCTTGCTGTATACGATACATCGCAATGGGGATTGCAATCAGTGCCAGATTTATGCACAAGCTAATAAGCTACAGTTTAGAGCCTCAGATTACAAAAAAACAAACAAAAAAACCCACCCCTCAAAACTAGTATTTAGTTGCAGCCTCTCCTATAGACCAGTATTTAAACAAATATAAAACTTTATGATTTCTATTTTCATTGTCCTTTCTGTTAGAATAATACATGTTTTTGGTAATGCTGTGGGGCTTCTCCCACATGACATAGTTTAGGACCTCAGCGTGTCTTAATCTGGCTTGGTCTCAATATATTTTGTAGTGGGGCTTGGCAATTAATTGAATGATGGTCTCTGAAAAGCTGGTACAAAAGAGTCCATGGCCATAAACCAGTGTCTCTCAATCAATGGCTGGACCATCTCTATATGAAAGCTGGACTGAGAGGAAGGAACTGAAATTTTTCAGTCTGGATAGAGAGGAAAAGAGGGCCACAGACTCTATTTGAGGGAGAGGCTAAGTTCTCTGCCCAAAAGAATGGTAAGTATCTCCATATGCAAGAAGACTCGGCAGAAGAGTCAGGAATGGCTGTCCAATAAAAACACTGATTTGGGAACCTAGAAGGGGCAAGATCAGATTCAGGGAGGAGTTCATTCAGAGGGGTCTTTTATTTTCCAAAGTCTGTAACATTATTGTTACATCTTAAACAACTTCCTGTGTTTAAGAGTAAAGGGCCTGTGGTTAAAAATTACCTTGCTAAGCCTGGCACATTGCCCTTGAAGGAGTTAATTAGGATGCTCAGAGTGCCCACAACATGGTAGAACTCTGAAGAAATATGTATATGGAACTAGGGGTGTTGGGAAGACTGAGGCACTGGTTTTGAAGTCAAATGCAGCTCAGCTATGGAGTTCAACTGCCCAAGAAGAATGTCTGACACAGTGTTTGTACCTGGCAATGTACCTGAGAAATGCAGTGCTACAAACAGTGATTAATCACCTCCCAGATCCAAGAGTCCTAGAAGCAACTGGAATCCATTCTCAAGAGACTGAAAATCCATCTAGAAAAGGAGAACAGAGCAGGGTTGTAATATATGTTATTGAGCTTGGTGTAGCAGTCCTCAGAAAAATCACAAATAATTTTACAATAATGGAAAAATATCTAATTGGACTAGATAATGTAGAAGCTTGTTGTCACAGAACGTTATAGTATATTATTGCATTGACAAATAGGTAATAGGATATATAACCAGTTATGTTTGCAATAAATGTATATCCAGTTCTTTCTACTCACTAATTTACTCAAATCTTTCTAAAGTCACTCAAGTACTTCTGCATATCTGTGCTTCCTCTGATGCACATACTCCACATGTGAAGTCTATCTAAGAAAACCCTGTTGACTATGTTTCATAGTGTATTTACACTAAGCACACAGCCTTATCTTATTGAGTAAATAATCCCAAATATGGATAACCATCTGCATGTATTTATGATCCATGTAGAGAAAATGTGTAAGAGAAACCAAAGAAGCATGTTTGGCGTATCTAAATCCTTGCTTCCTATAGGAAACTAAGATGGAGAGAAAAGTCATACAGCCATGACTATTCACTAAAATTTTCTGATAGTAAAAATACAAGGATAAGCTTTGGTCCTCTAAACTCCCATTAAATCCAGAAATCACCTACTATATATATATGCTGCTGTTTCATACAACTTGCTGCCCTCTCTGGGATGCTGATGATTTTGAGATACTTGACCTGGATCTATTTTCAGTCTTGTTGACTATAGTGAAAAGCCATCTGTTGTTAGTAAGAAGAGTTTTATTGTGCCATGATACCACATTCTCCATCCCACTGACCTTTTGTTTCACCTCATCCATCCTCCTTGAGATTTTTTCAGCTGTCATTCTAATTAGAGTTAGTGAACTTTTGTAGCTCATTTAGTCTTGGTGCATTACATCTAAGTGTTGAGACAGTAAGCCTTTCAGATACAGGAGTCACCTATGAATTTCAGTGCAATACACATAGGTTGTGGTTTGCAGGCATCTTTGACACGAAATGAGTGAGGAATGAAAAAAAAATACTTATGCTCTTTTCAGCATAACACATAAGAGACAGTCTCTTTTCAGCATAATATGTAGAAAAGAAAACAGAAACTGCTTGTAAAGAATTTACACTGAGAAAGAAAACAATACCAAAAAATTGAACAGAACTTCTATCTTCCTTTCTGGTATTCACCTCTGAAATCCCCTGTGAACTATATTAATGTTATAATATGTTATTTATGAATTACATAGTGTATACCACATGTTTTACAAATACATTTAAAGACAAGATCTGGGCCCTGAAAAAGTATACTGTAAATGGACAACTTATAGATAGAGTCCTGCATGGATACAAAATTGGTATTTTCATCCATCGTTGCTTCTGCAAAAATGATCTGTGGATATCCACATCCACATCCAAAGGACATAGATACCCATGGATATAAAGTGGATAGCTGCAAATGTTCAGGGTTATACATACAAAATTTGTATCCCCATTAGCATCCATATCCACAAAAATGAGCCACATGTAACCACATTCACATCCATGGATGTGAATATCTACCAATAGAAAGCAGATATCCATATATCGCCAGGGCTCTACGCAAAGGCTGGTGTCTGAGGACAAAGAACAAATGAAAAATCAGTTTCAGTTCACGTGTATCTTGTTTCTATATGATTTGTTGGGTTTTGTTTCTGTTTAGTCAGCACAATGGAAGCCAAGGGCCTACGGGCCTCATCAAAGCAGTATATAAATCCAATTTGTTTGCATAATTTTATTTGAGGCTTACATTAGCTTTGCTGGCATTAAATTAAATTCAAATAATACATGTCATTTTAGGGAGTGGCTTTTTAAAGAACCAATAGGATTTAATAGCACAAAGGCATTTTTGGCACATCTTTGGTTAGCACTAGGAATGGGCGGATCAGTTCAGTTCTTTTTTCTCTGAACTTTCATTTGCTTCTTAAACCTAAACTTGAACCATTTTTTTGGAGGGTCTAAAATGCTCTGATATAGAGAACTCTTATAAGAGTATGCCATCTGTAGTAAAGTGAGTTATCCCTAGTTTCATTTTCATTCATTGCCCTTCATGCCCACTGGCCTATAGGGCAGCAACAAAGGTCCTCCACTTCTGTCTATCTTTGGCCAGCCTCTCAATAGTGCCCCAAGTGTGATTCATGCTCTTTATTTTTACGTCAGCAGTCTGAGGCCATGTTGTCTTGGGTCGTCCTCCTTTCCACTTCCCTTCAGGGGTCCAGTACACAGCAATCTTTGTGATGGAGCTTCCATCTTTCCTGAGCACATGCCCAATCCATCTCCAGAGTCTTTTCATAATGATGGTAGCCATGTCATCTTGTTTACACCTGATTTGAACATCTCATTTCATTTGTAATCTGCACAAGCTTACCTGTTTCATACATGGTACGTACATTCCAGAACCCAACTCTGGTCTTAATATTGGCACTCAGGACGTCCATCTTCATGTCAGTAGCTTCATTACTGCTTTCACCACTGGCAGTCATACAAGTCACTACAAGTGACTCTGGAAGGCTGTCACACACAGTTGAGAAGGAATTCTTTGTTGCTGTTTCCGTAACAAAAACTTTTTCTAGGTCAGGATTGTTAGCCCTGAGACAAACCCCCAATCTTGGAGGATCAGTGTGCTCCTTCCCCCTTGGCCTTCCCAGCTAGGTTGAACCTACCAGGAGCACTAAGCTCCTACCAGCATAGCTCCTGGGATCATAAGAACATGCAAGCTACCCCGCCCCGACAAGGCACATGCACAGGAGCAGTATCCCTAGTTTAACACCAGAATATTCCTATAGAGATATGTGTCATTCATACTGAAGTAGAACTTTAAATATAGGGAAGTTCTGGAGACATACATTATCCAACAAAAGCACATATAAACAAAATCTATACTCTCAGTTTATACACCTTCCACAGTCAAGTGTTAGTCAGGTACCCTGATAGTCAGGATGTTATTATTTGTATTTTGTTATTGAGGCTCCTTCTGATAAGGGAAGTGCTTTGCATATACATGGTCAGAGAGAGTCCCTTCCCTGAAGAGTTTAATTATTCCCATTCAATTAATCTGGAACAGAGGCTAGAGCGCATACTTGTCTTTTCTGAAGACACACAGGAAGTTTGTAGAACTGAACCCAGAATTCTTGTGCCCCACCCCAGCATCTGAACCACAAGGCCACACATAAAATTAAACTAATTAAACAGCATCCTAATGGAGAAGTACATTTATCCTTAATCTATACAACAGGTTCATTTTTAGTAGATTTTAAACTAATATCAGTTTCTGGAAGCTATGTGTTAATGTGCAGAACAAATCAAAGTGGGGGGAAAGTATTAAAATGATCCCTAAAATATTAAGCAACAGATTTAAAAACTAAGGGTCTGACCCTGCTAGGTGCTTGTCCGGGGTATCCTCCATTGACTCTCATTTTGTGTGAGAATGTTGGATTTAGTATGTAAAGGTGATCACTTCACAGACATGAGCATCACCACTAAATGGTTATTCTGCTCATGTTTCAGTCAATAGCAAAACCAATCCTTAAATGAATCCTTTTTATAAGAGAAAAGGAGCAAAGGGTAGAAGATGGATAAATTCCTATCTGAGTTCTGGAGTCTTTATGTGCTGAAGACAGAGAATAAACGTCATTTCTATGAGCAACTCTTGCTCCTAAATACACTTTGGCATTCTATACAGACCTATAATGCATATACTATTCAATCACCTAAACTACTTTTGCAGTGTAATCAGACTGAAAAACTACAGATGCAGTACATTAGATTATCTACAGAAGGACAGGACTGGAATCTTGCAGGTGATGACATGATAGAAAAACATACTATTTCAGTTTTTTGAGACAATATTGATTTTTCTGAGGTAAATGGTTAGTTTTTACTAAAGCTATAGATGTCAAATATATAGAAAGAAAATACAAATGCAAGAAAAATTCAGAACACAGAGTTTTTGCATTCCCATAAATTATGAACTCATTGATAATTAGTATATTTTTAGAAATAAAAAGGGAAAGAATCAATACAAAATTACAGGTGGTACCATTTTCTTGCACCAAAAGGCATATTAATAGAATATATATTAGAGCAAGCACTGAGCCTCCTTTCTTCTTAAAATAAAATTGGTGCTTATATGCTCTATCAGTTTTAGAAAATAGGAATAACTTGGTACTAATGGGAGAATGAGGGAAAGAAATAGTCAGAGGGGAACAAAGAAAGTAGAAGATGAAAGTGTGCAAGGGAAGGAGAAAGTTGGCAAAGACATTTTAAGAGGAATTACTATTGAAAGGAGGAAGCAAAAAGAAAGGAAAATAGAGGAAATGGGGAGCCACATAGAAATTTGGGGAAATGGCAATTGCAAGGCAAGGATTTATTTTGATATAGGGAATATGTCTGGGTACAACTTATCAATGATGGCTGATGTTACAACAATAAAACAATTTTGTATCAGGGAATGTCTGCATGTTCATGTGAAATCTATAATTTGCTTACAGCGGCTAGAATCAAACCAGGGACAATATTTGGTCATTCAAATTTAAATGGTTACCTAATCAGTGAACATCTAGGAGCCAGTGGCTTGGCTAAAAGCTGAGTTAGTCCCTCCAGTTTCTCTGCAGAGAATGGAAGTGTAAAATCTCTAGCAGTAGAACAAAGAAACCAGGTATAGGTAGAGGGACATATAAGCTTGTGGAACTCACAGAATGACACAGGAAGAATTAAATTTAAATCTGAAGAACTAACCTGTAATCCCCAAGAGCTGGACTTAAACTATGGGGAAGCCTGAAGAGTAAGCTCTAGTTCCAAGGACCAGACAGATGGATCGAAGGACTTTAAACACAACAGTCTGGGGAACATCCAGTTGGATGCCAAGCATAAGAGTGTATGACAACCAGATAATAGAATATGTATGGAAAAATAATGGTGCAAAGAGAGAAGATTCAAAATAATGGGAAGGAGAGAGAGAACCAAAAGAGAGATCCAAAGCTAGGAGCAGGAAACAGAAAGAATGTGCAAAATCCTGAGAAGCATTAAGTAGTCAACTTCCTGTGATTTTAATTGGAACTAAATGCACAGATGCCACAGCATTAGCCTCTAAGGGCATGTCTTCATTATGGAGAAGATCGACCCTCTGGAGGTCAACCTGCTGGCATTCAATTTAGCAAGTCTAGTGTATTCCCCCAAATCAAATGCTGAGGGCAGCCACTGCCGGTGTCCTGTACTCCTCATTCTGTGAGGAATAAGGGAAGCGGACAGGAGTGCATGCTCCCATCAGCCTTCCACAATGTAGACGCTGCTCTGGTTTGGCTTAAGGTAATCCAAATCCAGCTATGCATTTGTGTGTGGATGGCACACCTTAAACCAACCTGCCCGGTCTTGTGTAAACCAGACACGAGAGACGTATTCATCATTTTGAATATACTAAAAAGATACATGCATTCGTTCCTCTCTTTTTATACCTTGGAAGACACCACTGTCATTTCACTTCATTTGTATAAATAAGATTTTGAGTGACACCAACATAATTGGTGACCTTGAGTGCAATCCCTCACTCTGTATATCTACATTTTATATTCTGAAGTATATAAAGTGCATGTCCCCAACCTCGTGGTGTGTACAGAGAATCTCTCTATGGTAAAGGCCAGTTAGGGCACTCTGTACTTTATGAGGTCAGTTTTTATATCATGGTCCACACATTCATGTCTCTTTTCCCTTCATTCTTTCTTTAATAACATTCGGAAAAAAAAATACACGAAAGCTGAAAATTGTTCTTTGGTAAAATAAATGTCTCAAAGCAGCACACTATATAGGATATTTAAATTTTTAAAATGCCCAGAAATATAGGCAAACTCTGGCCCCGGTATGGAAGTTTGTAGAGGTTTGACTGAGAACAGTAGTTGGCCAGTGATCTATAAAAGAAGATTATTTAAAAAATAAAATAAAGATAAATGAAATATTTATTGATTTATCTGCCAGCACAGTTCTAGAATAGAATTTCACATATGTCAGTACATTTCCTATAGTCTTTTAATAGCCTTTGTAATGCAATATAGTATTTTGATAAATGCTAACACTGTGTTATTAGCTTAAATAAAATGCCCATTTGTCTTTGTCTAGGGAAAGTTTAAACTGCTTAAAGTTTCAAGAAAAAAATCAGTCAAATACTTAAAATCCATACAATGGAACTAAAAACTTTTCATAAGGATATTATACAAAGCAAATAAATCTGTTTATTGTTGTGTATGATTCAAATTCACCATATTTGTTTGGCTTATAATCATGAAGAAATTTAAATGTATATATTGTATAATCATGGGTGGTCATTACTGGTTCATCATAGAGTGTAAAAATCTTGTGTGCATGCTCGGCTTTCCATTTGTCAAGAATAGTACCCTTCCCTCTATAACTCTGGCATTTGTGAAATAAAATATATTTTGCCTTATTCTTCAAATCAATGCCATAAGCTTAACTTTCGGCTCTGAGGTGTGGGAGGCAACTCCTAGAAATTACTGAATTTAAAGACAGTTATTTGTTTTTTAAAGAAGTGACAAATCTGTATCATTCTGGCAGCTCCAGTGTCAGCTAGCAAGCAATGCTGACACAAAACCACAAACAGGGAATTTGCATAATTAAGTTAACCTGATTTGCCAAGTGTCTGAACATATTTGGAAAGGGTGCAAAAATGTCTTATCTCTTCCTGAGACTGTTACTAGTTTTAGCAATAATGAACAAAAAAAAAATCCTTTAAATGTTTTTGGATAGGTGACAATCATATTTACTGGCTAATCCTTCAGTTATATAAGAATTTCCTGTAGTTGACATTTTGATTTTGTCACTGTAGAATTATTTATTTATAGAATATGCTTCTCATATTATTGTCCACTGTCCATCCATTTTAGGTCATTAGTACAAACCAAAAACTAGCAGCACATACAACAGAGTAGCTATAGTTCTCAAGGAAGATCTGAGCAGCTTATTTATTGTGATCAATTATGATGCTAAATCACAAGATACACACATCAGTGCCATACTGTAAATTATATAAATTTGACCATGCCAAAAACCAAAAAGCCAACTGAGTCCTGAATGTAGTTATACATATTTTGCGATATGTTACAGTTTGCTATTTGTTTTAGTCTCCTTACTCCCATTGACTTCACAATGGTAGTTAGGAGCTTAACTACTTTAGGTACATTTGTCAATCCTACTAGGCACCTATCTGATATTAAATAGCTGTATCAATCTGGCCCAATTACACCAATTTTTGAGGAAAGGGTAATTTTTAATCAAAAAATATTTTTGATGAAGATGCTAGACCAAAAGACAGTTCTCTTTTTATATGAGTATGGCTAATGCATTTGTTTAGAAAAAGTTTTATGCAAATTTTACAGAGAGATTTTAAAAATTCAAAATGAATTTCTTCTTCCTAGATGCAATGTCATCCCACATGAGTTATCATTAAATTAAATACATTTTCTTGTCACAAAAAGCTGTAGTTTTTCAGGGATATGCAAAAATGGTTATAAATGCAGGCTTTCAGCATATATTAACTTAAAGTCAATTTCAGTGAAAATTTCTAAGTTTGATTGACTCGGATTATTTACTATACCTCTGTGTCTTCTTTCTGTGATACACTAAATTTACAGGCTGTTTTTTCTTTAGCTAGAATATTTATATTCTTTACTTATATTCTGTAAGATAAATACAAGATTTCCAGACTAAAGTTTAAATTGCATTTGCAAATCAATTTATCTTAGCATTTATTTTTTCAACTCCAGTTCCTAAATTGTATTCCAGGTGTTTGCAAAAGCACAAAATATGGAGAAAACTCCCCATGCTAAACGCATCATACTTTCCACTGCTTAGACCCCCCATCAAAACTAAGAAACAGGTGTGAGCTGACTGAGGATTTTGAATGTATTAGCATACATGTCAATATACTAAGCATACCACAGTGTCCCAGATCCTAAAAGACTTAAAACTCAGATCTTTATGAAGCTTGTCACATTTTTAGCTTGCAGATCATTATTTTGTTTTTCAAAAGTGATTGTTATGACATGTACTATCCTCCAGAGATCTGTAATAGCCCTGAATATCTGGGCCTTGGGTCCACATGTGCACTCAGGGTATGTCTACACTATGTGGAAGATGAATCCTCCCTTCTAGTGTTAGATTTAGCGAGTCTAGTGTTGACCCCCGCCGCAATCAAATACTGAGGGCAGCCCCAGCTGTTGTCCTGTGCTCCTCATTTTGCAAGGAGTAAGGGAAGCTGATGGGACCACATGCTCCAATCAGCCCCTCACAGTGTAGCTGCTGCAGTGACTCGGCTTAAGGTAAGCCGAATCTAGATATGCATTTTGTGTAGCTGGATGGCATACTTTAAGCTGAGCTGCCTGGGCTAGTGTAGTTTAAAGTTGGAGTATGGGATAAATGCAGTTAAGCACCACAACATTCCATCAAATTATATTGAGAAACAGTTTTTAGTTGGGATCACTCACCTCCAAGACACAATCACCCAATGGCCTTTGTCGAACCAAATGGCTAATACTCCAGAGGCACACAGGTATCGAAATATCTAGAACATAAGAATGACCATACTGGGTCAGACCAAAGATCCATCTAGCTCAGTATCCTGTCTTTTGACTGTGGCTATGCCAGATGCCCCACAGAGAGTGAACAGAACAGGTAATCAAGCGATCCCTTTCCTGTCATCCATTTCCAGTCTCTGACAAACAGAGGCTAGGGACACCATACCTTCCCATCCTGGCTAATAGCTATTGATGGACCTAACCTACATGAATATATCTAGTCTTTCCTGAACCCTGTTAAAGTCCTGGTCCTTACACCCTCCTCTGGCAAGGAGTTCCACAGGCTGACTGTGTGTTGCATGAAGGAAAAACTTCCTTTTGTTTGTTTTAAACCTGCTACCTATTAATTTCATTAGGTGACCCCTAGTTCTTACATTATGGGGAAAAATATATAACTTTTCCTTATTCACTTTTTTCAAACCTGTCCTGATTTTATAGACATCTATCATATTGCCCCCTTCATCTCCTTTTTTTCTAAGCTGAAAAGTCCCAGTCTTTTTAATTACTCTTCATATGGCACCCATTCCAAATCCGTAATCAGGTTTTTTGCCCTTTTCTGAACCTTTTCTAATGCCGATATATCTTTTTTGAGACGAGGTGACCACATCTGTATGCATTATTCAAAATATGAGTGTACCATAGCTTTATTTAGAGGCAATAAGATGTTCTCTGTTTTATTCTCCATCCCTTTTTTTAAATATTCCTAACATTCTGTTTGCTTTTTTGACTGCTGCTGCACATTGAGTGGATGTTTTCAGAGAACTATCCACAATGACTCCAAGATTTCTCTCTTGAGTAGTTGTAGCTAAATTAGTCCCCATCATTTTGTATGTATAGTTGGGATTATTTTTTCCAACATGCATTACTTTACATTTGTCAACATTAAATTTCATTTGCCATTTTGTTGCCCAATCACTTAGTTTGTGACATCTTTTTGAAGCTCTTCACAGTCTGCTTTGGTCTTAACTATCTTGAGTAGTTTAGTATCATCTGCAAATTTTGCCACCTCACTATTTACCCCTTTTTCCAGATCATTTATAAATATGTTGCATAGGATTGGTCCAGTACGGATCCTTGGGGGACACCACTAGTTACCTCTCTCTATTCTGAAAACTGATCATTTATTCCTACCCTTTGTTTCCTGTCTTTAAACCAGTTATCAATCCATGAGAGGGCCTTCCCTCTTATTCCATGACACTTACTTAACTTAAGAGCCTTTGGTGAGGGACCTTGTCAAAGGCTTTCTGAAAATCTAAGTACACTATATCCACTGGATCCCCCTTGTCCACATGCTTGTTGATTCCCTCAAAAAACTCTAGTAGTTTAGTAAGGCATGATTTCCCTTTTACAGAAACCATGTTTACGTTTCCCCAACAAATTATGTTCATTTATTCATCTGACAATTTTATTCTTTATTATGGTTTCAACTAATTTGCCCAGTATTGATGTTAGACTTACTGGTTTGTAATTGCCAGGATCACCCCTGGAGCCCTTTTTAAGTATTGGCATCACATTAGCTATCTTCCAGTGATTGGGTACGGAAACTGGTTTAAAGGATAGGTTACAAACCACTGTTAATAGTTCCAAAATTTCACATTTGAGTTCTTTCAGAATTCTTGGGTGAATGCCATCTGGTCCTGGTGACTTGTTACTGTTAAATTTATCAATTTATTCTAAAACCTCCTCTAAGGACACCTCAATCTGGGACAATTCCTCAGATTTGTCACCTACAAAGGACGGGTCAGGTTTGGGAATCTCCCTAGCATCCTCAGCTGTGAAACTTCCAAACCCTCCTCTAATGACATGTCAATCTGTGACAATTCAGAGGAGGGACTTGGTAAAGAACCTGGAATAGAGGAGGGGAGCTCAGAGATGGGGCTACCTCCAGGTGGCCTAGAGGCTCCAACTGCCCTAGTGGGCCCACCCTCCCATGTTCTGAGGCCCTGGTGGCCCCTGGGGATCATTGTAGGGGAAGCCATTGGACAGGCAGGGAGGTGACTGGTGTCCACTGGTGTCCATTCCATGCATGATTCCATGCACTCCATCACTGAGGCAAGGGTGGTGTATATGTCATCATGCTGGTAGCTCTTCCCAGATGTCCTTTCTCTCCTCCCAGTCGGCGACCTGCTCCTGGCACTCTGACTGGAGTGCCTGGATGAGGGACTTCAGGAATGCCATCTGCTACCTCATCAGCTCCTCCCGGTTTCTTTTCCACCTGCAGATTCTGCTCAGTTGGGTAGATGGAATGGGACGTAGGGGATGCACTCAGCTCACAGCTGTCTCAGCAGTGAAGAAAAGTTACAAGGGCAGTCATCAGAGGAGACCTTTTGTATGAAGCATAGCCTTTAATCTCTGAGCTGACACCAAAGATCTGAATTCAGGCGATGGTAATGTAATTCAAGCAAAGCCATATTTTTCCAAGAAAGCAGGCACTTTTCTGTAGGTGCACACACATCCCAGGGGAGTATTTCAACACCCACTGCCCGGGGACAAGCAGACATGGGAAAGTGCCAGCCAGGCTTAGAACCTGTGGGCAGGAGGGAGGGACAGGACAGCTCGGCTTTCTTCTATGTCCCACACATGCCAGGTTCGGCACTGGCATCATCCCGCAGGGAGAGAACTTCTATCCCTGCCTGTGGGAGAAGGGGAGAGGTGTGTGTGTTCAGCAGATGCCCAGAGAGTGTGCTGTGGATTCCCCTGATTTTCTTCCTCCCAGGTTTCCATGCACAATATCAGTCTCTTTCGCATCACTGCGCTTGATCAGGAGTGAACGCTGTTGAGTGCATGTATGACCCTGGGCCATGTGCTGCACTGCTGTGTGGTTCCATGGCCCTAAACTATTTAGTGGTGGCTTGGCATGGGAAGTTGTCCTACCACAGAGGCTGGAGTAAGGCAGGCCTCTCCAAGAACCTTGTGAGAAAGATCAAGTGGTTCCTGTGTGCTCCGGACTGGTGCTCCATGTGCACACACATGAACAAGCTGTTTTGCGACCCCCAGGCTGAGTAGGCCAAGAGAGGAGCATGCAGCTCCTCATAGCCCATAGCCTAACTTTACTTGTAGATAGGGAAAGGTAGAGAACTCACCTGAAGTTCCCTCCCCGGGTTCGTTGGAAGCTTGGAAGACATCTTAGGAGGGGCTGACCAGCTCCAAGTGAGGAGAAGCTCCTGGCTCTGGGACATGTTTGCCTGGCTGGCCTCTTCTTCCCGCTCCACATTGTTGTCCTACTCCTCCACCACTCTGCCCTCCTGTAGACTGATGCCAAGCCTGTCTTGGCTGGACTCAATGACCACGGTGAGGGAGGTGACCAGTTCCCCTCCCAGGATGGCATCCAGCTGGTTGTAGTAGAGGCAGGTCTGAAGTGTTATCCCTGAGCATCCACTCTACTCTCTGGTCTTGTGGTAGGCCTGGCAAAGTCCTTTTGTTTTGAGCCTGAACTGTTCCAGGCTCCCACTGTGCCCTTTTTCAGTCAGGCTGGCAGCAATCCTGCCATATATGTTGGCATTGGGCTTCTTGGTGAGGAGTTTTTGGAGGTTGGACTCCTTCCCCACACACCTTCAGGATTTCCACACTAGTCCAGGCGAGAGCTCTTCTGTGTCCCTGGGCAGTGGAGGCCATGGGAGCAGCAGAAGTGCTAGCATCCATAAGGTCCAAGGGAGCATTGGAGGCACTTATTCTCTGTGTCCTGGTCACTCGCACAGGCCACATGGGACAAGCCCTCCTCCTCTTCCCAGGATTTTTACAGCTCAGCAGAAAGAGGAGAGCAGTGGAGACACCTGGTGTGGCCAAAGCGGTCAGACCTGACAGCTGCCTCAGGAGACCAAATAGTTTAAATTAGCAACACTGGAGTGTCGACACTAGCATTATTTTGAATTAACAATTTAGGAATTAGCATTATACCAGATGAAATGCAGGAGTACAGAGTTCGAATTCAGCAGCCTGTTATTTTAAAATAATAGTCTTGGTAGTGTGGACACACTGCTTATAAACTTGGGGGCAGGGGATTATTTCAGAATAAGGTCCTAGTGTAGACCTGGGCTAGAAAAAAAAACAGTCTGACACTGACATGAAACAAAAGATAATACATTTTTCTTTGTTAAAATTTTTAAATGTTAAGTCTAGGAGGGATCATTATGATCACCTTGCTTGATGCTCTCTATAATTCAGACCATTTGTCAACATCCTTTTTGAAGTGGCCAACTGAATTGGACACAATATTTCAGTAATCGTCTCACTTAATGCCATTGAGAGTCATAATACTAGCACTTTTCTCCTACTCAATATTCTAATCTGCTTAGTCATTCCAAAAATCACATAATCTTCCATACTCCCAGCATCACACTGGGAGCTCATGTTCCGTTGATTTTCCACAGTGACCCTTAAGTCCTTTTTAGACCCACTGCTTCTTCAAGATATAATTTGCCATCCTACATCATTTTTCACCTAGATGTAGTATCTTGCATGTGTCTCTATTAAAACATATGTTGTGCAGATGAGCTAAGTTTACTGAGCCATACAGTTGTTCATTATAACTTATCATAGCATTTTACAGTAACAAAGTCTGTATGTCTTTGTGTGAACATTACATACAGTACATACAGAACACATTACACACACATTTCTATATATGCAATTGCCTCTGCAATTAACTACATTTTTCATGCAAATACCTGTCTGTGTGCATAACAGATGCACATTTGTGGTTTTACAGCAGTAGCTTTGGTGCCTACCTTTCTTACATTGACCCAATAATTTTGGTGTACAGTGGTACAGCACAGAAAGTTTGGGAAGTTTTTCTTGTTGAATGTTTGAGCCTCTTTGCTAGGATGAAATCCATCTGTATGTAAAATGACACCAGTTTTCTGAGGCATAGGTTTGAATGGTAGTTGATACTTCTTTAGTAATTTAAAATCCATTGTTAATGAATATTCTGAGTGAGCCATATTTTTAGACCCACTGCAGCACCTTTGAATCATCTTGGTAATGCAGAAAGGCTAAAAAGCCAGTTTAATTGGTCTTATGAGGGTTTAGCCAGTATAGAAGGAATTCCCAACTGGGGTAGAGGTGACTTAGTGTTTCTACTCTGTGGACCCTTCCAGCTCCTTGTGCATGGTTCACGACTGGAGAAAATGAGTTTCATTGCACCTCTTATTTTTTCACCTCTGATTATTTGCTGTAAGCACCCTAGGGCTAAAGTCAACTCTAATATTAATAAGCATACTTCTGCTGATCTTTGTGTTTTTTTCCTTTATAAAAACTAAGACTGTCATGTTGTTCCCACCTTTAGTGTTTAAGGGTACAAGAGTACTAAAATAATACTTTAATGTAAGTCTGTTGTATATTGCGCATTGTGCTAACCATTAACATGGTGGGTTTTAAAATATTTGTAATCAGATCTGAGTATTTGATCTCTTCATATTTTGTGCAATATATTCCACAATTCCCACAATAATATATTAAAGCTAGGTTCTTACTGTTATAATCCATATATATTCATGTTCACATGAATCACTAGAAATGGTTAATGTTTGGAGAGGGATACTTGAATAGGCTAGTTACATTAATAGTATGCCTCCTGTTAGTCATAGGTTGCAATTGTATTATCTGTAGCATATGCTGAAGCTTTTATGCAGCTACATCTTGAGTCATCATCACCTATTCCACAGTTCTTTGTATTTCCTACTACATCAACAAGACACAGATTATACCAAAACAGCAGTTTTGGAGAGATAGAGGTGAAGTAAGCATAAGGCATATAAAATATATTGTTTTTATACAAGTACTTCAAATAGCCTCAGCTTATGATTTAGCATCTGTATTGCTATTAAACAAGTTTTTGCTGTGACTGCAAAAAAAAACCACACACACAAAAAAACCCAACCAAAAAACAAATCAATCCATCATCTAATATATTTATATTTTAAATAATAAATGAAAACTCCAGTTGAGTTTATCATGTGGTTTAGTCTAAAATAAAATATATTGCACAAAATTAAAGCCTTTTTAGTCTTTTTCATCTATGATTGGTGTTTTGAATGGTAGTTGTTTGTATATGGACACCAGAAAAAAAATCAGCTAAAATTCCAGCTGTTATAAGATTAAGTCCTATATCTGCTGATTTAGTAATTACGATGTTGAAATTTGAAACTCATAACCCTTCTTCCCTTCCCCCTCATACACCTCTTTCCAGCACACAGAGTTCTAATCTTGAACAGACTCCGTGTGGACATAAGGGTCATGTAGCACAGATTCCTGTTCAGGTAGAGGGCTAAGAAAGAATAAGAATGGCAGAAGGCTTATTCAGGTCACTTATAATCTGAAATTTTCTCAGGAGAGGACTACAGAATATTAGCTTGCATGGATTCTACAGAAATGTTCAAATACTGGATTAGAATAATAAAGATTTTAATTTCTTATTGACTACAGAGTTAAACTGAACAATTCTCCTTCACTGACACTGTAGTGGCACTCTAAATTGTACCAGAAAGCTTGAAACTAATTGTCTTTCTCTTGAATTGCACTATATCCATCCACTGTCAGATTTTTGAAAATGAAGATGTTCTGTGATAGTGTTATAGCTTGATAATTACTTAGCTAAAGATTACTAAAGCTTGTGCTAGCATTCTAGATTCAAACAACAATATTTTTGTTTGTAGAGTAAGTTTGTAGTGAACATTTGAATAGGGAGCTAGTTCAAGAAATAAAATGTCACCGGATGCTTGAATCAGAGAAAACCACATTGTTATGACTAATTTGAATTCTAAACTATTCTAATTATCAATTATATGAATAAATGTACTGAAATTTTGCATGCTTAATAATGGATCTTGAGTTAGTTTAATCAACAGCTATGAATTTTTGTGTTAGGTATCTTGATAATCAAGATCTGGATGAAAATGATTAAGAAAATTTAGTTTATTTATATCTCTTTTAAAAACTATACTTATTATAAAGAAGCACATCTCTAATAAAATTAGTGAAATTACAGTGAAACTTGGGTTTGGTTTTTCTCTCCCACTGTTGCTGAATACATATGATCATATTCAGAAATGTCCCAACATTTTAAACCCAAACCCTGAAATTTTCTCCAAAATGACCAGAGTACAAAACTGAAAAGGTAAATATTGATTTGTTTGGAAACGTAAGCTGAATTTATATTTTTCAATGTTTTAAAAGTATGAGTAAATAAATTACACATTTAATAGGCTCATCTATGAATCATCCATGATTTCAAGAATTATTTTCCAGGACAAATAATCAAAGGTAATTTGTAGGCTCTCAGGGTTTTTTTAAGCAGCTTTTGATTCTTATGCTTTATTGTGTAATGAAAACATGTCTCACACAGCTAAAATCCTGGGTCCACTCAGAAAACCAGCAGTAATCAATTTCTTTCCAGCACATGTATTATTGGGACACTGCATAGGTAGTGTCTATTACATATTGACCTTGTTTTGTGATAGGTGGCAGTACAGATTGTCATTGCAGCTTTGGAAGAAGGTATGCTTTAGGTTAGATTCAGCAGGAAGGTAATAAAAACACAATTTCAGATGTCATAGAAGCTAAAAGCACACCGGATGAGGTAGGTTTTCTTTACATAGCTAAGAATACAAAGGACGGATATACTACCTCAGTCATAAAGCTGAGAAAGACTCAGCAATGGTTTAGTATTGTTTAAAGCTCATAAACTACAACAATAAATCAGCAAATTAGTTAATGATTGCCTCTGGGTAGTGATACGTGATGAAAAACAAATGAGGAAAGGTACTCATGCATTGCACTTTGTAGCTACTGGAAAAATTAAAGTTCCATCTTCATAAAAAAACTGTTAGCAGGGTGTTATAAAGGGTTGTGCCCTGGTAACAGAACAATTACTGCTCCAAATGAGTGTATTTTAGAGTAAATGCCACTAGACTAAGTCTGCATTTCGTTGCTAATAGAGGTAAATGATTCATGATGTAACCAGGAAAATGCAAGTGCAATGGAAACGGAATACTGCATTTACTTGTCATTTTGAAATAATTCCCAATTTGAAAACTAAAAGCAGACACACTACTAAGCAATCAACTCTAAGCATATCAGATCTTTTAAAAAAATGAATTCAAGAAATGTACATGTATATTCCATGTTGTATGCAATACATGTGGCATTCAATCAAGCAATAATGTGTCATCATTATGACAAAAATCAGTTTGTCAATTATGAGAAGTATAATCTTAATTTATATGTCTTAATAATTAAAACCTTGAATCTCAATATAAGCATATTAAAGCAGTTATATCACCACAATCATTTATTATTATTGGAGTCCTGTCTAGAGGCCCTGCTCTCTTTCATTAGGCAGTGGGATAATATTTTCAAAGGTGCCTAAGTGACTTTGGTCCCAATTCCATGGGAATGCCTATGAAGCTTTAAGAGTCTAAGTTCCATTTTCAAAAGCCTCAAAGGGTAGGTCTCCACTGCAGCACTAGCTTAAAATAAGCTACACAATTTGAGCTATGCAAATTGTGTAGGTCATTTTGAGCTTATTTTGAGATAGCCTATTTTGAAATTTGGCGTTGTCTACACCGCGCCAAATTTCAAAATAGACCACCATTCTGACAAGCCCCTTAATCCTCGTGGAACAAGGTTTACTGCGATGTCAGAATACTACGCCCGTTATTTCAATTGCATTTCTCAATAACGGGCGTGCTGTAAAGACGTGGAAAACATTATTTCGGGATACTAGGTGTATCCCGAAATAGTACCGCAGTCTGGACATACCCTACGTTAGTTAGGTAAACTGCTGGGACTACAGCTTCTAAGTGACTTAAGTGCCCTTGAGAATTGGATTTTATCACCGAAGTAACTTAGGGTGTGTCTACACTACAAAGTTAATTCGAACTAACAGCTGTTAGTTCGAATTAACTTTCATAGGCGCTACACATGCAAACCGCTAGTTCGAACTTAATTCGAACTAGCGGAGCGCTTAATTCGAACTAGGTAAACCTCATTCTACGAGGACTAATGCCTAGTTCGAATTAAGGGCTGTGTAGCCACTGAATTCGAACTAGTTGGAGGCTAGACCTTCCCAGCTTGCCCTGGTGGCCACTCTGGGCCAAACCAGGGAAACTCTTCTGCCCCCCTCCCGGCCCTAGAGCCCTTAAAGGGCCACGGTCTGGCTACAGTGCCCGTGCCAGGTACAAGCCTGCCAGCACCCAGCCAGTAGACCTTGCACCTGGCACGGCATGAGCCAGCCACCTGCTGACACCCAGCCCTCTGTCTCTTCCCAGGACCAGGCTGGCAGCTCCCAGGAGCCTGTCCGGGGCCGCAAGAGGCGGGCGCCCACCTGGTCTAGTGTGGAGATCGTGGACCTCATCGAGGTTTGGGGGGAGACCTCCAACGTCCACGACCTCTGCACTAGGCACAGGAATGAGGCCGTCTAGGGCAGGATAGCTGCCAGCCTGGCCACCAAAGGCCACATGCGAACCCAGGAGCAGGTTTGCATGAAAATCAAGTTGGTACAGTGAGACCCCCGACCCTGAGCCCTGAGCTTAGAACATAAGAACATAAGAATGGCCGTAGTGGGTCAGACCAAAGGTCCATCTAGCCCAGTAGCCTGTCTGCCGACAGCGGCCAACACCAGGTACCCCAGAGGGGATGGACCGAAGACAATGACCAAGCCATTTGTCTCGTGCCATTCATCTCCAGCCTTCCACAAACAGAGGCCAGGGACACCATTCCTATCCCCTGGCTAATAGCACTCCATGGACCCAACTTCCATGACTGTATCTAACTTCTCTTTAAACTCTGTTATAGTTCTAGCCTTCACAGCCTCCTGTGGCAAGGAGTTCCACAGGTTGACTATTTGCTTTGTGAAGAAGAACTTTCTTTTATTAGTTTGAAGCCTGCTACCCATTCATTTCATTTGGTGTCCTCTAGTCCTTCTATTATGGGAACTAATGAAGAACTTTTCTTTATGCACCCTCTCCACACCACTCATGATTTTATAGACCTCTATCATATCCCCCCTCAGTCTCCTCTTTTCTAAGCTGAAAAGTCCCAGTCTCTTTAGCCTCTCTTCATATGGGACCTGTTCCAAACCTGTAATCACTATAGTTGCCCTTTTCTGAACCCTTTCCAAGGCCAAAATATCTTTTTTGAGGTGAGGAGACCACATCTCTACACAATACTGAAGGTATGGCGTACCATAATTTTATACTTCCCCTCCTCCTTCTTCCCCTGGCTTCCCCCTTCCAGCTCCCTCCTCCCAGGTTTCCACCTCCCCTCTCCCACCCTCTCTCTTCCCCTCTCCCACCTCCTTTTCCCAGTCTCCCCAGAGGTTAATCCCCCCACCCCCAGTTTTGTTAAATAAAGAGAGTTTCTATTTTTGAACACGTGTCCTTTATTTTTTACATGAGGAAGGGGGGCTAGGGAGGGGTAAGTGGAAGGAGGTGAGGGAGAAATGGGGCACGAATCCCTGATGGGGAGGACTGGGGTGGCTCTGCGGGCTCCTCAGGGTGGAAGATCTCCTGCAGGGACTCCTGGATCCTGACAGCCCCCCGATTGACACCCCCAGATGGCAGCCTGCGGCAAGTGCAGCCAGGCTGATGGCCGAGTGCTGTGGTGTGCCGAGTATGGGCACTCAGGGCACTCCAAGACAGGACTGCTTTGCTGTCCCTCATCGAGTTAGACAAGCAAGCAGGGAACCCTGAGAACTGTCTGTCCGGGGTGGTGGCTCGGGTCCCTTTGAGCACAGCCCTCGGCTAGCCTGAGGCAGCAGCTCCACACTCTAAGTCCTGGTTCCGGCCAGCCTTCACTTCGGTTCAGGGTCCAGTCAATGTGGACATGCTAGTTCGAATTAGCAAAACGCTAATTCGAATTAGTTTTTAGGTCTAGATGCACTAGTTCGAATTAGCTTAGTTCGAATTAACTAATTCGAATTAAGTTAGTTCGAATTAGTGCTGTAGTGTAGTACCCTTAGGCACTTCTGAAAACTTCATCCCGTTTAAACATACAACAGACTCTACCTCGAAGAACTTGCCATGTAACTTCTCCATTATTGTAAGAATAAGTTATTTTTAGATGCTTGCTTGTCACTATGGCCTGATGCACACTGGAGAAGTGATCCGTTGCTAACAATGGATGTTAGCAAATAGTGGCACTGAATATGAGTGAGCTAGACAGCTAGGCAAAGACCAACCACATTTAGCACAATGTTCCAAAAGGTATGTTAAAACTTGGTCTTGGGCTTAAATGTGCACATAACCAAAAAATCTGCTGTAGAGAGTATGGAAAAGAATAAAACCCCTACATACTAGAAAGTGGGAAGTTCATGTAGGTGAAAATTTGCCATATCTGATGTGAGACCCCATACCTACCATCAGGTGGTAGTAAAAGCCACTCAGGGCTCTGTGACCAAAATGAGGAAACTCCATTTCCACCATTATAATTGATCACAAGGAGTGGCAAGTTGGAGGGAATCTGATGCACACCTTTCTCTATAGCTCACAGCTCTATAAACAAATTGGTGATCAGGGAGTCTCCAACTCTGTGTCGCACAGCCATTTTATATTTTCTTTCAGGACTGACATCGATCTGGCATTCACCACAATTGTTAGCATAAGCTAAACTGTCATAAAGTTTCATTATTCTTTTAATTGCACTAGAGTATGATTTAAGGGCCCCAGTGTCTCTGGAGATCATTCAGACTAAGCCGTATATAGATATACATAGATTCAGTAAAAGACAATCTGCCCAAAAGCGTTTATAAATTAAAAGACATCACATAAAAAAGTGGGGTGGGAAAAGAGAGGCGCTAGTGTGGTAACACTAGCTCATTTTGCATGGACTAGTTTTTTTGGCAGTTCATAGAAGCACTAAGCCAGTCTGTAGTGGTGATCTCCGCTCACTACCTATTGCCACCTGAGGCAATATCAGAAAGCAATGTACTAAAGCCAGAACATTTAAGATGTGACTACCCCTTTGGCATTTTAGGGATTATCATTGCAACCAATACTGCTACTATTTCTATTTATGGTATCCACAACTGAAGAAGGATAAATCGGAAAGCATTCAGAGAAGAGCTACAGGCATGATTAAAGGATTGGAAAACATGCCTTATAATACAAGACTCAAGTAGCCCAATTTATGTAGCTTAATAAAAAGAAGATTTAATTATTTCTTGAGCACAGCCTATAAATAATGGGAAGAGATAAACATGGGAAGAGATATTTGATAGTAGTTCTTCAGTCCAGCAGACAAAAGGTACAACAAGATTTTATGGCTAGAAGCGGAAGAAAAACAAATTCAAACAGGAAATAAGTCATAATTTTTAACAGGATAATTAAACATTGAAACAGCTTACAAAACTTGAGATGAATTTTTCACTGGCAGTTTTTAAATCAATATTAGATTTTTTTCTAAAATATATGTTTGTGTTCAAATAGGAATTATTTGGGGGGAGTTCAGTGTCTTGTGTCATACAAGAGGTCAGACTAAATTTTAACAGTGATCACTCCTGGCCTTAGAATAATTTAATTATAAAAATTGACATATGACATGACCTTTGGAACAAAGAAATTGCCACTGCATAGTACAGCAGCTTTTACAGGCAAGTAGTCACATAATCTGTTTTAAACTGGACAGACCACTTTGTCTTTACACCTTGAAGTAAAGAGCTTTAAAGCTTGGATTTTATTAGATTTTTTTAATGCAAGGCCACTGCTGGGAGAAGAGTGTTATCAAAGAACTGTTAAATTGTGTTCTTCCCCAGAATGAATACATTTTCTACAGAGACCACTTTTTGACCATATACACAATGTGTTTTATGGTTAAAAGAGAAATTGCTGATATTTTAACATTTTAATAAAACACAACCCCAAAAGCTGTCAGCTGAGGTAATATGCACTGTGATATAGTAGAGTCTTGGGAAATATGCTCTGAGACATTGCCGGTAATGAAACTAAATCACTGTTTTATATTAGTTTATTTTACGAGATCAAGAGTCACTGTATTTAACTATGTAAAAAATAGGAGCTCATGCAAAAAGACACCTATCAAAAAGTATCAGTTACAAATCAAGTCAAGAGTACTGACACAGGCAAAAAGTCAATGTATTGATATTTATATATTCACAGCTAATGCCCTTCTGAGATATTAATATCAATGGCAACCTTTGCTAAATTTTCTTCATCTTTAACTTGAAGTTAGTCACAACACAATCTGCAATCTCACAGTCCCTGTGAGTTTCAGATAGTTATAGTACTGTTTGTAGTCATATGTATCCTCTCACCCCATTGTCTTTTGCCCCATTGCATATGAATAGTGTTGTAATAATGTTTTGCTTTGGTTCATGGATATAATTTAGTGGAAATCTGGTGATAATTATCTTAACAACACTTTCAACCAGTGTATTACAAATATGATTCATTATGACTCAATCTGAAGTAAAATACAATGAAAAAAATAATAATTTACTACTTCTAAGCTTGATTCTTACTACTTACAAGGCCTTTATACATGTGTATAAATTAGGAATAACTATATTGAAATTACTGGCTTTTTAGCTCTTTAAAATTTACTTAAACAAAACAATAGCCAGTCCCAGAGACTATACCAACTTTTCTAAAATACTGGATATCAACTGGTTAATCCTTCCATTTCACCTATGAGCTGGAAATAAACCTGCAGTTTTACAGTGTTTTATATTTTCAAAGCACATTACAAGTGTGATTGATTTAAGTAAGTGAGAAAGGTAAAAGAGTGCTATTATCCTAATTTAGCAAATGGGAAATCCGAGAGTAAAGGAAAGGATTTGACTACAGAGGAAATTGGGTGTCAACCTTTTCCTTTGACCTAACTTTTGTCAGGGAAGGGAGTTCAACCACATGGGCATCCTTTCCCTTTCTCAGGCTTTGTTGAAACCTCTGTAGACAGACAGAAATATGTACATAATGACCAGATGAGAAGAGGCCATAGCCAGTTTCTAACAAGCATTAATCACTTCCAAACCTACTGAGATTTTCTTAACTAAAATCCGTTACCGAAAGCATTCATTTAAGTGTATACCTATGACACATCTTTAAATTCCTTAGGTGTACAGGGGGAAAAGGGTCTGGGCAAAGGCAGAGAAGCCATGGCAGCATGTTTCCTGAGGGATGAAGAATCCAAGGATAGGATCATAAAACCATTGTCACCCTCAGATCTTTATCAACAGCACTATTACTTATTTGATTATTCCGCATTTTGTAGTTGTGCATTTGATATTTTCCCTCCTAAGTGAAGTCCCGTGTATTTGTCATTATTGAATTTCACTTTGTCGAATACAGACCAGTTTTTCCAGTTTGTCAAGGTCCTTTTGAATTTTAATCCTGTGCTCCAAAGTGTTTGCAACCTCTCCCAGCTTGATGTCATCCATGACTATTATACATGTACTTCCAATTTCAATTATCCAAGTCATTAATGAAAATATTGAGTTCCAAGGCTGACTCCTGGGAATCCCACCAGGTACACCCTCCCAGTTTGACAGCAAACCACCAATAACTACTCTTTGAGTATGGTCTTTGAACCAGTTGGGCAGCCATCTTATAGTAATTTAATTTAGATAGCATTTCCCCTAGTTTGCCTATGAGAATGTCATGTGGAACCATGTGAAAAGCCTTACTAAAATCAAGATGTACCACAGAAGTTGAAATTTCCTTGTTCATCTACAATGCCACGAGACCTTCAGGACTCCTTTTTCATAAGGTATATTCGATTTTCTTTATAGATGTCAGAACACCGGGAAGTTGAGGGAGTCATAACTGCTTATCCACACATATCAAGCCATCCCTGATAATGGCCTAAAATATTTTCCAGTTTAAAGTCTAAATTTAACTTTTTTCCTCTCCACCATGTGAACATACACTGTTTTTGTTTGGGGTTCCTCCTCACAGTGATCATTATATTGGGGGAGAAAAAGTTCCACACACTAACTTTTTAAAGAATTGCATATATTTTGCAAATAGATACAAAATTTTGTTTTACTGAGACTGCATGACTGATTCTTAAAGTCTGCTTCAATTTTGCTCCAGACATCTTTGTAAGACAATAGAGCAGAGATCATTTGAAAAGATTTTTTCTTCATGCAGATGCATGCTTTACAACACATGGGAATCATCCTGTGTAAGGAGATGCCCGAACTGCCTCTTTATGATAGCTTTAAATCTCCTGTGTGTTTATGGAATGGTGTAAAGGGGACTTGGTGTAGCACAGGATCTGTATTCACTATAAGCTACTATAAGACAAGAGGGGACTGTGTTTTATATACATGAGAAAAAATGTTAGCATTTTTGTGTTTTTTATTCTCACAACTATGGGTCCATGATAAAACAGTTAAAGCTAATTAAAAATAATTCTAAAGTCTTGTACAGGTACATACAAATTACCCAATTACCCTTAAGATTTAGATTATTGGGTGTTTAGGTAGTAACACATTGTGTCCCCTTCATGCACCTCTGAAGCAAGGTTCAGAAGCTTTTTTCAGTCTGGGGTCACTGACCCACAGAAAAATCAGTCAGGAGCCATGCACATGCAAACTGTCCCCTACCTCCCAAAACCAAAAATGTTCACAAATCATCTTCTTCCAAGTGAGAAGTGGGGGGTGGGCACTGAAGCTCGGGGCTTTCACACACACACACACACACACACACACACACAGTGGGGTAAGCTGGTGCTCATGCTCCAGCCCCACAGGCGGAGCTCCAGAGTTTGGGACTTCCATCCAGTGGTGTGGTGGTGACTTGCCATGGACTAGATCAAATTAAACCAGGTGCTGGATCTAGCCCACAGGCCATAGGTTCACCATCCCTGCTCTAAAACCTTGAGATTTTTGTAAGTCCCAAAGCATTTTTTCCCTCTTCAGGTGTGTTTTTCCACAGATCTCTTATTATGAGTGTTTTTTCTATGTTGTTGGAGCTAGTAGTATTAAAAAAAAAAGCTGAAATGAACATTTTTTTCTTTTTAAGACTGGAATAATAAACCAAATGTTTACAAAATCAAAAATACAAAATCAGTAGGGGGGAAATAAACTTCCGTGTGGATATTAAAAAATTAAAATTTTATGAGAAGTTGGCTCTGTGTTTTTAAGTAAACATCTCATCATCTATTTATTTATTAGTCGTTAAAAGGAATTCAGAGTACAAGCTGCATATGCGTATTATTTTTAATATCATTTACATACTAAGGAATGTAGTTCAGTTTACTAATAAGTAGAGATGTGCTGAATATCTGTTTTAAATACTGCATACAAGTGGAAAGTACATTTGCATCAATATTTTGTGTGGACAGAGGGATCCCATTTACAGTTTGATTAATTGTAGTCGAGCATCTCTTCTAAAATCCCTAGTGGTGAGAAAAACAGATGGGGTTTAAATATTTTTGGTCTGCCTCTTTAGAAAACAAAACAAACTAGAAAAGAAATATATTTTGAGGAAGTCTGTTCTCCACAATTACTCTGGATTAATGTAAACATTTTTACCAAATACCCAACCTCCCTTATTAAAATTCTCTTTTTAAAATTTCTTTCATGAAACCTGCCTCCCTTTATTAAACTCCTGACTAGTACAGTCTGTCCACTCCTTGTGTTTTCATTGTTGTTGTTTGTGATAATGCCTGGATGTTGCCATTTACAGCGTTCTTCATGAGAGTAGTAACCTTTTCAGTAAAAGAACCTGGAAGGTTATAGAAGAAGACAGCATCACGGTAAATAGAAGACAACTAATGCTGAAGCAGTTACCTATAGTGTGTATATTTCTCTTAACTCACAAACAAACAAACAAAAGGGCTGACTGCAGTCTGGAATTACTAGTAAAAAATAAATGCAAATGGCATGAAGACAAGTTGCATATCCTAGTTAAGAGAATAACTGGCAGAATATAATTTGTGTCTCTGCAGTATCTATCTAATTTATGGGTAGGTATATAAGTGCTTGATTTTGACAACCAGAATCAGTTTGATATATTTAATATTGTATGTTTATTAGCACGATAAATAACTGTTAGAAAAAAAATTGCTAATCTTCTTTTATGTTTTACAGTATTATCATAACATTTTGGATTAAAATCAAAGTATAGAATTATTTTCTTAAAGTCAGGAAGATAAGCATTCTACCTACATCTAACAGTAACTGAAAAATTAATATAGCAAATGTATTTTGTATAGTAAACAAAGACAGTAATTCTGCAGCAGTTTGTTTGTTTTTAACCATTGGTAACTTCAGAAATGTAGTCCAGATGTTGACATCTTTGTGACAAATTTTACTGCATGAGTGATTTCATGAGTGACCCAGTGAGGCTCACAGGAATAATCAGAGATTAAGCTATTAGGAAGATACTAGATATTCATTAAAGGATATGCATAACTGATTACACTGCTGGAATTTACTTACTTATTGTCAGTAAGGTTGTCAAAATCTGGCCCTATGATATTATCACTGTAGGTTCCTGGGTTTATTCCCAACATTGTGACCAATGGTCCTGGAATTTAAATTCTGCTGATATCTGAATGTGTAAAAATAAGAGAGGTAGTTAATACTCAGGACTCTTACTCAAGTGTAATCCTATGGATGTCCTTTGGTAAGGACAAAATAAAAAATTAGTAGGAAGGGGACAGGGAAAGGAGAACTCTATGGGTACATCTACACAGCAGGGCAAAAGTTGAATTAAGCCATGCCGCTTGAGCTACATCAATTGCATAACTTAAATCCAAATAACTTAACTTGCCTTTTGGCGCTGTCTACACAGAAGTCGAAAGAAGAAAACTCTTCCTTTGACTTCCCTTACTCCTCATAAAATGGGAGTTGCGGGTGTAAGAGTAAGAAGTCCTCCAGCTCACCATTATTTCAGAATAATGGCCTGCAGTGTAGATGTGCTCTTTGTTATTTCGGAATAATGTCAGTTATTCCAAAATAATGCTGCTGTGTAGATGTATCCTATGAGGCACCAATACTGGAGCTGTTCCCAAATCATTCCATGGAGAATATGTGCACTACATTTATAATTAAGAAGGATGCATTTCTGCTCCCCAAACCTGTAGGTCCCTCAGGAATCTTAGTGAGCAAGGTCTTTGTACCAGCTCTCCGGAACAGGTATCTGCTTCCTGACAGAGCAACATTAGTAGTATAAGCTTGTCAAAAGAAACCCATATTCTGGATTCTAGAGAGTAAGTGGTTCATGCAACATTTTCTGATGGTCCATGAAGAGATGATTAGTCACATGGTGATGTTTCCTTATTCTCACTTGTAGCTGCAAGATTGAATTAAAAGACTATAAGAGTGTCCATATTGGATTAGAACAATGGTCCATCTAGCCTACTATCTTGTCTTCTGATACTGGGCAGTGTCACATACTTCAGAGGGAATGAACAGAAAAGGGCAATTGCTGAGTGATCCATCCACTCTTGTCCAGTCCCAGCTTCTGGTAGTCAGAGGGTAAGAATAGATACTTTCCTAGTATTACTTTGTCATTACTTTGTCACGTAACAATTATTGCTGTCACAGAACTATTGGGGTGCATTATCTCTGACAAGGACTCTTTTAAATAACGCCGACATTTTATGATGGTTAAGAACCCTTCCCACACCTAGTTGAAACTGAAATGGAATTTAAGTAAATGGGAGTTTGGTAATTTATAACAGAGTTGGAATTTTGACCAGACATTAGGATAAATAACCCAAGAGTTGCAGAAAATGTACGAGCATTTCAATAATGAAACACCAGATTTGTAAACATTTTAGGTGTCTGAATATGCAGATAGGAGCCTAGTGAGACTTAGTTGTCTATCCTCATCTTTAGGCACCTAAATACTTTTACAATTTAAGGCCCCAAAGTCTGTCTAACAGAAGGAACCAGTACCAGTTCAATGCTCCCTACTGCTATTCTGGGACAATGATTCACTTTTGACTTAAAATGTCCCATTCCCAGAATCACCATCTTTTTTTTTTTTTAATCACACCTAGATTTTCTTTGGAGCTTACCATTCCAAATACTGCCTCAGTGCTATTTAGTTCCTGAGATTGGCATTATTCTGCATCAAAGGGTTAAGTCTTCTGGCAGACAGACAACAAAGCCAAGTTTAAGATTACATGTTGAAGAGACATCATATTGAAAGCAAGCATTAGAACATGCTGCCCTGCTAAGATATTAGTGTGGAGGCAGCTTTTGGATTTCTGTGCCTTTCAAATAGCAGGAAGTGGGAGAGTTGTAGAGATAAGAATCTGTGCCTGATTGTAATCTCAAATTCACACCACTATAAATCAGTAGTAACTCCAAAAAAAGTCAATGGAATATCACATATACTGGTTATACACCAGTGCAACTTCACAGAATTTAAGCAAGTTGTTTCTGATTGTGATCAGAATCAGGCCTCCTCTGTTCAAGAGAAATGGTGTAATCTTACATTGTGTGGCAACTTCAGTAGCATATTGTGTGCATGAATTGCGGTGTATAAAGAAGAAATACTGAGGTAAGAAAAGCCCTTGAGGGAAGGAGAGCGTATGTCTTTCTTGCACAGGGAAGAGAATTAATTCTTGCATATCTGAGGTAGGGGTTTTCTGTTCCCCTTCCTCAAGATATATACAATTGTCCTGGAAACTAAGTCTATGGTGCATGCAGTTTCATAAGGAAGATTACCACAGAATTTTCAAAAGTAAAACAGGATATTTTCTAGCAGGAACATAGATTTTCATACCAAGATGCCTGGTACTGTGCTTGTCCTTAAAGTGGCTTTTTGTATTCTTAATAGTCTTGTCCAAGAACCTTGAATGATTAATGAAAGCAGAGTATGTGCTGAGGTCTAGTTGAGTTTTGGGTGGTATGTGGCCTACAGACCAAATGTCATGCAAATTAGCATCTAATTGATTGATGTGCATGTCATTAGAAAGATTTCTGAATAAGGGGTTATATGATAAAAGTTGGACATACAGTTTTAAAAATAGCCTTCCAAAATGAAAGGATGAAGTAACATCTTCAAACCTATTTCAAATATATTAAAACATAGAGATTGCAACAATTGCCCATTTTAGAATTTAATCAGAAGCCAAAACTTTCAAAAGATTCCAGGAAGAAGAATATGGGTAATGGAAAAGTGTCACTCAGACTGGCAAGTAGTGCTAACAAATTGTCATGTCTTTGTCAAATAGTCATCACTCATTCTAGTGTCAAGTAAAGACCATACAAATTGTAATTATATAGATCTTGAAAGATGTCTAATCCAAGCAATCTTCCTTGCTATTTTGTTATATAAATGTCTAATAAACTCAGTAAAATGTTGAAAAGACTGTACAAGTTCATAGCGAAGCCTAAGTAATGAAGCACTGTAAAAATGGGATTACTGATACAAAATTGTGGATTAGCATAAAGCCTATTTACCCCTTCTTAATAAAGTATTATAAAGCAAGCAGGTTTATGTAATAGGATTTATTCTTATTTAATTTTCTTTTTTAAGCAAAGGTCCTGTTGACCCTAAGATATGTCAAACAAAAGCCAATTTGTGAAAGATATTTCACAGCCGATTCTCAAAGATTTCCTGTGATTAATGCTAGTACAGAAATGCAACATAATCATATACTGAATGTAGTTTAGACTTCAGATTATGTGGTGAATCTCTGGCCGTGCCCCATGGGTCCTGTGCTTCTAAGTGTTTATTATATGCCTCAGAGTCTTGCTGTGACCTTCCATGCTGCCTTTTATCTTTTTCTAGAAGCTAGAGTCACGGCTTACTGAGCCATTCTCATCATTGGTAAAGTCAAAAGATTGGGGGAGACCCCTCTATAATCCTGGACCTCCTTTTTCCGGGATCAGATTTTTAAGTGGGGTTGGGGAACCCAAGCCCACCCATTACTCCAGGTTCTGGCCCAGGGACTCTAGGTAGTGACAACTGATGGGCATTTTCCTCTAGCCCCAATATAGCAGCCTTTTCCCTGGGCCACTTCCCCAAACACTCCCCTAGTACCTTCTGCTTGGTACCTCAGCGCATCTGTCCTTTCTCAGGTCTCAGCAACATATTTCCTCTTCTCAATCCTTTAGCCTTCTTCTTTCCTCCTCCCTCCCGGAGAAGCCTTTTAAATCAGCCCTTAATTGGCTGCAGGTGTCTGATTAGCCTGCTGCTTTAGGCAAGTTCTTAACTAGCCTTTGGTGCTGGTCATGATGATGTGGCAGCAGTCTCTGGAAGTTCTCTAAGGAAACTAAAAATCATTCACCCTGCCTGGCATGTCTGCCCTCCACCAAACTATTGTCGCCAGCTGCCCTCTGTCTGTCACAAGCTCTATACTGTCAATGAAGTTATCATGAAGATAAAACTATCACTAAAATCAGTAGGAAGAGGTATAATGTGTTTATTTATGAAAGGATAGTATTCCTTCTCTGCGCTGCTTATTATGGTGTTTAACTTTAATTTTTATATCATGTTTCTTGTTAATGTACATTGCTCAGAGACAATGTTGAAAATAAATTAACTAATAAAATTACTGTCAAAGTAATACAGATAGCCGACACTATTACTCTAAAAATAAATAATCTTCCTGAATGTACTTGTTTTCAAGCTATGTTTAAGTTTCTTTTTCAACTTTTTAAACAATGTCTTTGTGGCTGGGTCTCCCTGGCGGCGGGGTGGCCTGGTGATTAGGTCCCAGAATTAGCCAGCAGAAAAGGGGTGCAGAATCCTGTCACTGGTGCCCCAGCCCACTGTGGGTATGTCTAGACTACGGAGTTATTTTTTGAAAAAAGAGGCCTTTTTTAAAAAAAAACTTCACCTGCATCTAGACTGCTGCCACGTTCTTTCAAAATTAAATTGAAAGAATGCGGCATTTTTTCCCAATACTGGTAAACCTACTTTTATGAGGAAGAATGCCTTTTTTCGAAAGAGCTCTTTCAAAAAAAGGCGTTCTTGACCACAAAGAGGGCTTTTTCAAAAGAGAGTGTCCAGATTGCCTGGGTACTCTCTTTTGAAAAAACGGATCGCTTTTTCGAAAGTCTTGTGGTTGTCTAGACGATCTCTTTCGAAAGAGGCTTGTAGTCTAGACATGCCCTATATAAATGTAGTCCTTGAGTTTGGTGCTCCCATTGGGTATAAGGATTAGGACTATTGGGTTCTTCATCTCACTGAAGGACTCCTTGATTACCCCCAATGACAGCATCAGCTAAAGTTCTTGCTTCATCACTTCTCTCAGTTTTTGGGAAAGGGGCACATAAGTTATTTGTCCTAATAAGGTGGGGTTTTTTTTAAATGAATGGCTGAGTTGAAGAGGAATTTTTAAATTTATTTCTGCATATGATAATACAATTTTAATCTTGCTCATCAGCTCAATGACATGAAAGTCTACCAAGTACACATCTGAGGTCAGTTGTGGTGGCTGGAGAAATAAATCCTCTTTGTCATAAGGCTGAGAGAGAAGAGTTACTAGTACATGCAAAACCTACAAAAGAATCATTCAACTCCCAATGCTAGGAGACACAAAGAGAGATTTTCAAAAGTACTTAGCACAAATGCCGCTCCCATTGTGACACATATATAGTCAGATTTTATTTTCTTTGGAAAAACCATCCAACCTTACAATGCACTCTGTTTCAACTCCTGTGCACACTTATCTGGACTAGCAGTTGCTGCCAATTGCAGCATTCCTGCTAGCCTGCTTGCAAGCTAGACCCATCCTATAATTTGTAGATCTTTCGATGTATGTGATTGAGATTAGCTGCCCCCCACTAATCTGTTAAAATGGATTAAATTTTTTGAAGATGCCTGATTTCTGTAATTTTCTTTTGCAGCAGACTGGACATTTTGCAGTGCCTTCATTAAATTTTTAAAAACAGGTAATAAATCAAGTACATATGAAATTGTAATACACAATCAGTACATTACTTCTAGTCATTCCCTATTTTGATAACAAATTCCATTTACTTTATTCTTAGTTATGTCTACATTGGAGATTAAGGCTATCTCTGCACTACAAAGAAAAGTTGGAAAAAGAAACACAAATTGCGAATCGCAATATGTGTATTTTTTTCTGCTTTTCTGTCAAAAGAGGCTTTTCTGAAATTTAGCGTGACTACAGTGCCAAATTTCAGAAAAAAAACCTTCTCTTTTGAGCCATCTCTTCTTCCTCATGAAATGAGGTTTATAGGGATGGCGAAAGAACACATCCGCTTTTTTCTGAAATTTTTCAGAAAAAGTGGCCGGGTTCCTTACACACAGCATAGCTTTTCTGGGATACCTCTGGTATCCCAGAAAAGAGCTGCAGTCTAGACGTAGCCTAAGTTGATCTACTTATACCTGAGGAATGCAAATAAATTGACCTAGATTTTAGATGCATATGTGCCCTTAGTTTACATAATTCTTAACTTTTTTACAGTCCGCTCTGATCTTTACAAATCTAGATAACTTCGTGTTGTAAGCAACTTTTGTTCCCTCATGACTTACAACTAGCACTGCCACCACCATCTGCCTTCCCAGAACATTAATAGGTATATTTAGCACCACAGGACCTCGACTTTTGAGACACCATGCTATTAACCCAGGGTTTCCCAACCTATGGGTCGGTACCCAAATATGGGTTGCCATTACATTTCAAAAGGGTCACCAAGTGTCTCTCCAGGTGGCTCTGGCCCCTCTCCTCCCCCATTTTTGAATTGCCTTCCTGAATTCTTCCTGAATTGTCAAAATGGGTCCCCATCTGGAAAAGGTTGGGAACCACTGCATTAACCTTTTGCCATGATGAAAATAGATTATTTAATACTACTCTTTGCTTTCTTCCTCCAGCCCATTTTTGATCCATGACAATAGTTTGCCTCCTACCTCATGACTACTTAGGTATTGTTTTGCCTTTTGTGTGGGACCCTTGTGAAAAGCCTTCTGGAAATCTAAATATGTCAACTATTTCCCCTTTAGCCACTAAAGGGGCCAATAAAAAGACTGGTATTTTTTAAGCTTAAAAAAGAGGAGAGTAAGGAGGGCAGGATATTGTAGATGTCTATAAAATCATTACAGGTGTGGAGAAAATGAATAAGGAAAAGATATGTATTTTTTCACCATAATATAAGAAATAGGGGTCACTCAATGAAATTAATAGGTAGCAGGTTTAAAACAAACAAAAAGGAAGTACTTCTTCATGCAACACACAGTCAATCTATGGAACTCCTTGCCTGAGAGTGTTGGGAAGGGCAAGACTTAAACAGGGTTCAAAAAACAGTTAGATAAATTAATGGAAGGTAATTCATCAGTGGCTATTAGCCAGGATAGGTAGGAATGCTGTCCCTAGCCTCTGTTCGAAGCTGGGAATGGGTGACAGGAGAGGGATATTTTAATGATCATCTGTTCTGTTCATTCTGGCTGAGACACCTGGTATTGGCTACATTTGAAAGATAGGGTACTGGGCTAGATGGACCTTTGATCTGACCCAGTATGGCCATTCTTATGTACTACTTCATTGACAGGTTCAAACAATTCTTAAGTGATTAGTGAGACATGAGTTTACTCTGCATGATCCATAATGATTAGAATCTTTCATAGCATGTTCCTTCACATGCTTTTTTGTTCAGTTTTTAATATTATTTCAATCAATTTACCAGGCACACACACAAGATTTACTGGCCTATATTTCCCAGAATTACTTTTAGAGCTGTACATATAACATTTTCTATCCTCCAAGCCTCTGGAACTAAAGATGTTTTTTAATGAGACTGTATATTTTTATAAATAGCTCAGTGACTCTATACTTCAGATCTTTCAGAACATTTGCAACTACCATCTGGACCTGGTTATTTATAACTTTTACAATTATCAGTGTTTTTCAGAACCTCTTCTTCTCATACCTCAGTCTCAGAAGTACCCCATCTTTATTACCAAAAAAGAGCAGGTCTGGGGTTATCTTCAACATTCCTGATTTTAAATACTGATACAAAGAAGTAATTTAGTTTCTCAGAAATGTTTTTTTCTTCTTTATTTAATCCCTGCATCCAGTAATTCTTTCATAGATCTTTTGCTTCTGACAGCCATACTGGTTTACTCCTTGCCTTCCTCTTTCTCTTTTAGTTGAGTGGTTCACATCCAGTGATGGTACTTTGTTTTCTTAAGTAGCATCCATTGTGACCTCTGAGATTTCATTTCCTTAACTTTTAACATTAGTACCTTTTTGATTAAATTTCTCATATTATTGAAATCTCCCTTTCTAAAGTTTAGTGTCACACAAACACTTTTTGGGAATCTATTTGCCCTGGGATATTGAAATTAATTATGGCTGGATCATTATTACTTTGGATATGTCTCTACAGTGCGGCTATTTTGGGATACTGGAGGTATCCTGAAATAGCTACCTTTGTCCTGTGCTGTCATACTTTGTCCTGTGCTGTATTGTGCCATTACATTAATTTATATGTGGATAATCAAAGACTCAAATTAATATCATGTTTGTAGACTTTGTGTCTGATATCTCAATGTTGCACATTCAGTTTCTTTTTCTAATTCAAGAGGCTGTTAGTATATTCCTGATGGCATTCACATTCTTACAGTTTGGGATTTATATAGTTATAATTCAGTCTGTGAGCCTCTCAACTTAGAAATTTTTTCTTGATAGATTCTATAGAATCCCTTATACACAGAGCTACTGCTTTTAAATTTATGTTCTACTATCTTTCATAGTTTGTAACTTGGTATAGTATTCTATATTTGTCATTCTAGCATGTTTCTGTATTCATTTTATATTGACGTCCATGTCCACTGAAAATCTTTCGAATTCTCCTATTTTTGCTTTTAAACTTCTTTCATTGGTATTTATAAATGTATAATATCTATTCTCTACCAGATGCCTCTTTATACTAAATTCCTTTATCTGACATCCTATTGATTTTTCAGAATATACATCTGTGATCCTGTATATCTTTTAGTTCAGTTGTAATTTGCATCCTACTCTTTGCTAACTACACAGATACTGTTGTGTTACCAGCTTCCTTAATGGTTGAATCGGTTCTTCTTACGTAGTCCTCAGTTTCTATTGGCTGTCTCACAGTTTTTAGTTTAAATACTCTCCCAAGGTAGGGAAAGAAATAAAGCTAATACACATTACATAATATTGTGAATGACTAAATCTTACAAATTCTGATCATGTGCTCAGTGAATGGATGAAGTAGGGTAAGAGGTGAGGAGTAGACCACACAGAAGCAAAGGGTAAAAACCTAGGGGGATGTGTTTTTTAAGGGTGATTTGAAAGAGACCTGGAGATGAGGCCACTTGAAAATGAATGTAATTCTAGTTGTAAAGAAGAATAACAAATAAGGTATAAGTGCAGAGGAAGAGATAAGGTAAGCAGCAAGTTATCAAGGGTGGCTAGAGAACAGCAGTTGTGAGGTGCATAGCATTGAAACATGAAGAGATTAAAAAGAAACACAGCTGTCTAGAGTAAAAAGTGAGTATGAGGCATTTCGACTCCATGTGGAACTATGTATGGAGATAGTGAAAGGATTCAAGGAATGGTATATTGCTTAAATTGATGGAATATTTATTAATAGGATTAACTCACTTAATCCAATTTATATGTATGGCATATTGCTAAGATGAATTAATTAATTAAATACATGTAGCAAAATATATATTGCCTATAATGTATGATGATGCATAAAATGATTAATCCATTTCATATTTAGTGTTCTAGCAAAGGAAGTTAATTTTAAATAAACAGTGAAAAAGACTTTCATTTTCATCTTGTACATTTACACAAGGCTCAGTTTTGGCACTTTATTCAAGTTGTTTGGGGTGGCTCAGAAAATCACCATCACTTTTTTTTTAATTGAAAATGGCCTGCTATTCAGAATGAAATATTTCTTCTAGCACTTGAATTCTGTGAGGCTGCATCTAGACAGCAGTGCTATTTTTAGATACTTTTGATATCCCAAAATAGTGTTTTCCATGTCTTGACAGCGTGCCTGTTATTTGAAATAACTGGTGTGCTATTCCAACGTTCCTGTAAACCTCATTCCACAAGGATTAAGGAACATTTTGGAATAGCACTCTATCAATATAATTAATGCAGATAAAAATGGGTCACAGAAAATAGATCTTATTAGCCTAACTTGGTATCTTTTTTGTTTTATGAAATCACAAGTTTGGTTGATAACAGTAATAGTGTTGATATAATATGCTTAGATTTCTGAAAGGCATTTGAATTGGTACTGCATGCCACTTTGATTAAGATGTAAAGATACAATATTAACATAGCACACCATTGAATGCATTAACAGCTAGCTGACTGACAGCTCTTAAAATGTAATTGTGAACAGTGAATCATCATCAAGCAGGTGTGTTTCTAGTGGGGGTCCCATCCTTAGCCCTATGCTATTTATATTTTTTATTATTGACCTGGAAGAAAACAAAAACATTTTGACTGATAAAGAATGCAGATGACAAAATAATTGTTGGAGTGGACAAAGAGACAGATTATTGATACAGAGCTATCTTGCATGTTTGTAAGATGGACACAAGAGAACCATATGCATTTTATTAAGACTACCTGCATATGTTAGCAAAGAATGTAGAACATAGTAACATGATCAAAGACTGTCCTGGGAAAAAGTGACTCTGAAAAAGATTTGGAGGTCATGAAGAATAGTCATGAAAGAAAGGAGATTGGGTTTGTTCTGTATCTGTAACTCAAGAGAAAGGCCCATATTTGCTAGATCCACACTACAGACTTTTCTTGGTATAGCTACGTAGGTTAGAAACCACGAGTAGTCCTGTGACACCTAAGAGACTTACAAATATATATATAGTATCATGAGCTTTTGTGGGCAAAACCCACTTCATTATGTGAAGAGGGATCCATGACCAGCATAGGAGTAGCAGCAAAAAGCTTCCAGTGTGGAAACTGTTATATTAGCTAAACTGCATTTTGCCAGGATAGCTTATTTTGTCAGGGTGAAATGAGGGCTAGTGGGGCTGGGGCCTAATTACTTCTGAGTACCATGCTACTATTATAGACTTGTCCTAGGTTTACTTGCAGAAAAGTGGAAAATTAGGTAAATCTAAACATTCATGTAGGCTAGGGTTGGAAAAATATGGCCTATGGGCCAGATCTGGCCCACCAAGATGCTAAATCTGGCACATAGGAGCCTCAGCACCGCTCCTGCCTGCTCCACCCCTGCATGCTGCTCAGAGCAGCTTTCTGAATTCTGGGAGCCAGGGAAGGGACAGGCTTTGCATGCTGCCTTCACCCCCAGCATCAAATCTCAGCTCCAGTTGGCTGGAAACTGGCCAACCCCTCCCCCTGGGCTCACAGCATTCAGAGCAACACACATGGCTTGCCTGGTTGAGGAACCTGCTGGGTCGGCCTTTTGGCTGGCAGCTGTCCGGGTAAGTGCCTCCCGGCTGGAGCCTGCCTCTTCCTCCCCCAACGGTCTCCCTCCCCCAACCCTCAGCCCCACCTCCTGCTCCCTTACCCCACAGACATAACCCAAACCCTCTGTACCCCTACACCTGCACCCATTCCTCGTCCCAGAATCTGCATTTCCTCCTACACCCCTTTTCCAGGTCAGAATCCCATGCCCCCTCCTGCATTCTTGTCTCCAGGATCCCCACACTCCCTCCCAGATCCTGCACCCTCCTTCACCCTAGTCTTCAGTTCAAAACCCCCTTCTTCACGCAAACTCTTTTCCGATTCCACACCCTAACCTGCACCCCAGTTCCTTACCTCAATCTTCCTTCTGCACCCAACCTCCATCCCAGACCCCACCTCCTCCATTAATATCAGGGATGAGTGGTCAAGCCCTTGACCACTTATATTCTTGGAGTGCCCACCCCAATGTAAGATGTTTGTTATTTTAAAAATATTTTCTATAATTTTTTGTTCAATTTCATAAATAAACCTATTTGTTTTAAGGAGGTTGTTTATCACTATACAGCTTTGGTAACAAGCACCCAGTGGAAAGAAATGCAGGTGTTCAGTCAGACCTATACACTAATAAACGATGGCATGGCATAGGGTGTTGTACCCAAATCCTAGTATGAGAGTGGGAGACTTGTGAAATCCCACCTTGGGACAAAGAAGGACATTAAACCTAACATGCAAGGTAATGAACTGAAAGGCTCAGAGTAGCAAGCAACCCTGTAACAGTGAAACTTATGTTCCAGGACTTAAGCCAGTCTCTTAACTATTAGAGAGTGGGATAAGACCTTTTTGGGGGGGAAGGCAAATCATCCCACAGCTGCCTGCTGAAGGATTTTTACACCTTACTCTGAAGCATTTGGTATTAGTCACTGTCAGACACAGCACAATGGACTGGCTTAACCTTGGAGTTGATCCAGTGTAGGAATGCCTGCGTTCTATGTACTACTATTTTTGCGTGTTATCTCATTTTTCCATATTTGACTAAGTGTAGATTGTAAACTGTTTAGGGTAGGGACCATGTCTTTTTTTTCTAAATCCCTTTAAAGCACTAGGATAAGTCACTGTGCTTTATAAATATGTATAAGTAATAACAACTACAGACAGCATTTAAGGAATACTTTCCACTGAAAGCCTGATTTGGTCTTCTACTTTGCAAACACTGAATAAAAGGCTTTCAGATGCTCATTTATATGTGTGGTCTGTGGCCAGAAGGAAGGTTTTATTTTCAAAACAGATTTGGGTTTATTCAGACAAGATGCTCTAAGGTAGGGGACAGGGAAAAAAATCATAGTTTTTAAAAGCCCTTTTAGCAACATCCCATCTTTAAAACAATAGAGTGGGAGCAAGGAGAAGCTCTGCTTTACTGATCTTCAGCTGGCATAGATTAGGCTGCTCTGAATCATAACAACATAGTAAGAAAAAATGTTTCTAGCCCTTATATTCAGTGGTGGATTTGCCACTGGGGCTTATGCCCTTGGCCCCTCGTTAAATGGGCACCCCTATACCCAAACTCACTCTTCCCACCCAGCGCTCCTGCAAGGGAGCAGGGGAAGCCCCTGGCAGAAGCGTGGCTGGGGGAAGCTGCAGATAGAAGGTTTAGGCACTTGCTGTGGCTCAGTGCCCACAAACCCCTAATCCATCACTGCCCATGATTTCAAAGAAGAGCATGAGAAAAGGAGCCTAAGCCTGAGTGATGCAGTGGTATCTGCCAGTGTCTGCATACAGCCTGAAACCATGGTTCTGAGCAGCGTAACCTGTTCCAGGACTCTCACTGAGATACCAGTGTTGAGGCCCACTGCTCTCCAGCTCTGTTTGTGACAGAATAAGAGTGTAATGAGCTTTACCTGCACACTCAAGCAGATTCTCTTTTCTGCTGGGGTGAACTCTGAAAAGGCCTTTCTTTTGTCTTGCTCTGAAAACACAGTTCATGCAGAAATGCTGCATCTTTTCCAGTGGGAATCTGAACCAGAATAACAAGCACAGCCATTATGAAATGTGTTTGAGGAGGGAAGGGGTCCTCTTCTTCTGCCCTTCTGTCTCTGAGAGGGGCTCTGTGGCCAATACTCAGGATGGAATGAGAGGAGGGTTCCCTAGGCTACTGCTCCTGCCCTAGGGAATAGAGGGAGATCCTTTTGCTATCAACTCCCCAGTGACGGTAAGACACAAGGACAGAGCTAGGAGATGTGCCATATTATGATGTGCCTGGGTCTTAGTTTCCTTTAATCTTTCTTCAGTGATATAAAGCAGCCATAATACAAGTTTAATTGGTTGGAGCCTACTGTGAGGAAATCCCTAGAGGCTGTGAACATATCATAGCTATTCTTCAAAACCCCAAATTTCAACCTGTAGTATAGGGTTAATGGTCGGGATAAAGATATATATAAACATGTACTACCAAGCACAGTTCCCACTACTATGTATAGACAGCAGTCTATTTCTCACACTTAGCTCTATGCCCAGCCATGTTTGCAAGATTGGACCCTGCATATGTAATGAATATCATCCATAATGAATAGTTCAGCTGGCTCTTATGAAATTTAATTCACTCCAACTTTTAGCTCTAATACTTGAAATATTCAGTGCAGGCACTAGATCATCATTATGAGAGGAATTTAAATTTGTATCATTCTCCAGAACCCACCTTCTGTGTCCCATGGCCTCTGATTGGAAATGTATTCACACACACACACTCACCCTCTCTCTCTCTCTCTCACACACACACACATCCTTTATTCCCTTCAGTTAAAGGTTCCAACTAGCACTAAAGTTGAAACATTTGTATAGGAAGAAACACAGATGTGGACACAAAAACAGTATTATAAAGACATCATATGATGGTAAAATGCAGAGGCTACAGCTTTATTTAAAACTTACCTACCTGAGGTAACCATCCACAAGCAATCTGACAGGCTTGCTTAAGTGCAGATTTCAGCTGCTACGCCCCAATCATTCTGCTGCATATGCATCTGAGACCTAGGGCTTGTCTCCTCCACTGGGAGATGGACACTGTGGTAACTGACTGACTGACTGCAGATTGCTCTCTTGTCGACTCAAGTACTCCATCAGAATAAGAAGCACAAGGAATGTTGACAGGAGAGAAGCATAAGCTATGTGGATTCCAGAAACATTATTCACATAGCTGGAATTGATAACACAGTTGTGATACTTACGTCTACTTAACTCTGTAGTATAGACCTGCCTAAGGGTGAAGCCTCCCCTGCACCTTCAAAGCTGTCGAGAAACCTTGACTTGGAAGTATGCCAGTTTGTCATGTGAGGAAAAATTTCTTCCAGCCTCCAAAATTAGTGATCAGCACAGCACCAAGGATCACCAGAGATCTAGCAATTAGCTTAAAGATGGGTTTGGTGGGGCTGAAATAGGGAGCCCACACTGTCTACTCTGTTTAAACTATATGAAGCCCCCCTCACCTTCCACCATCACCATAAGGGAGCTAGTCCCCAACCCCAGCACCACCCTTCCACCTCCTGTGGTAGCAACATCAATGAGTGAAAAAGACCCTGGAGCTTAGGCTTCAATTGCAGCATGTAAGAGTTCCCTTTCTCATTCATGCCCTGAGGTTAAGGGAAGACAGACAAGCAACCCCCCCCCCCCACATGCTGAAAGCAAAGCAGGGAGGCAGAGAGAGAGAGAGAGAGACCTCTTGTGAGATGTCTCCTTGTGAGATTCATAGGGTAAAAAACTTTCATCGTAACAGTCTAACAAATAGATAATCTTTCAAAATAAAACATCAGAAGACCCAGTTGTCGTTCAGATTGTGCACAGAGATCAGAAAATCAAGAATCTAGTACTTTGATGTTTGGCAGTGGCCATCTTCTGTTTTAGGGTCTCAGAGCATGCTACACTCACAAGGCTATACAATGACACTGTGAGGTAGGTATTATGGTACTATGACAGTATGTGCATTTACATACAGGAAGACAAACTGACACACAAAGGAGTTCACAGTTTTGCTCAAAGCATGGCAGAAGAACTTAGGACTCTCAGCCTTGTACAACTAACTATTTTGAAGGGTACATTGAAACAGCTGAATGTGGTTCTGCAGTGCAACAAAGTGAAGAAATCAAATTCTGCATTCACGTTTCAACTTTCTGTCAGTGAGGGCAGCAATGGGCATATCCTTTTGGTTCTGAGTAACAATAAATATAACATGTCCAAAATATGAAAAAAATTAAGAGTGTTGAACATTCTGACTGACTCTGAGTTCCAAAAGTGGAAAGAAACAGCTATTTTTATCATACTCGCAATATGTAATGGCAATCCATCATAACAAACACATTGTAACATCTGACATAATGTATTATGCCAGTTGCTTTGAAAACTTTGCAAGGGTGATTAATTAATCTGTTTATGTTTCTTGGGGAAATGTATGCTGATGCCCACTTATGAGACTGTATGTGTCCAGCAGAATGTTTAAGTTGAATGTAATTCAAAACCACCGAGCTACTTCAGTTTATCAGATTAAAACCCAATATTGTGCTTCTTCTAGATAATAAAGAAGGGAACCAAAAATCAAAAGTTAAATACAGTCTGATATTTTTGAGAATTTTAACCTGTGTAACAAGAAGAACATAAAAAATACTGCTTTGGACAGTAGAAGTGTGTCAGCCTATAATACTGAGCACCACATAGTTAGCCCTGAGCATATCAGTACTCTAATTGCAGGAAGTCTGGCTCTTCACCGATGATTTAACACTTGATTTATTTCCTGTTCAGGTTGTTCAATAGAGCCAGAGTTAATTGGTTTTCCAAAGGAGTGTTAAAAAATATAAAGATCTAGCTTCATTAAGTGGCAGCTGTACTTATTATGCACCACTGAGTTGTAAGTCCATGTAAAGGTTAGTGAGGTGAGATTTCAGGGCTTTGCATACAAAACCACAGCCTTGACTTAGTCTCTTTTACTGACAAATAATAGCTAATTGCTGATAATTGTCCCCAGCTGCTTTGTGTGTGTGGAAAATATGTGAGATGAAAATACATCTTCAACCCAAATATATTTAAGCAGGCTAATATATTACAATTATTTGTAAGCATTGCTGTGATACTCACCACCTATTATCTGAGCCTCTCTCAAAGAACTGCTATTTCTATCTTCCATTCCAATTTATTTATTTTTATTTATGAAGTAGGAGAGCGGTTTTATTTAGTGTCTTCCCTCAGCTTAAAAAATTCTGTGGAGGTTCCCGCAATATCTTTGCAATCTAGTAGTGTGTTGTATGTATTATTTCCATAATCAGCATTCTGTTTCTGTTCAGTAATATGCTTAATGTGATGCTTGACATAGTAAATTACAAATCTGGAAACAAAGAAATTGACAGGAATTGAGATGTTTGTGAATTTTTAAACAGGAAGCAAGAATAGTACAAAATTACTTCCATGCAACATATGACTTTTCTGGAACAGCTAGTGTTTTCTTGGGTTTTTTTGTTTTATTTTGTTTTTTTTATCCGGAAAGGCAACATCTTCAGTAGTTTTTAATAATGTTTGTCTGATTGATTGTTTTTTAAATAAAACAGAAGAAGGGGATAAGAAACTTGCATATATAAACTATGGGATTTCATCATTCTGGTAATTTCACTGAAGAGAATTGGGTTACCTCAGAGATGAATTTTGCCCATGGTTTAGAAGTCACGTGAATATGGATTTTACATTTTGTAAATCTTGAAAATTGTGTAAGAGTAAGCAACAGTTCAAGTTCCACTTACTTTCCAAGACTTTAACATTAAATTCTCATGGCAAAATAATGATTCATGTGGTTTTCATTTCTCACTATGTTTTAGGAAAAGTCAAATTTTCAAGCTAATTGTTGTCATGTGAATGGAGAATGAATAGATGTAGTGATGCCTGCCTCCATTTGCAAGCCTGAAATGTACAAGTATGAACTGCTCTTATTTTTTTCACTGGGATATTGAAGTGTCCAATGATCAGCATTGTTAACTATTTCACTGCTGTTCAAAGTACATGGGAAAGAAAAAAGGCAATAGTACTATAGAGATCTGCATAAATTTACTGTTAGTGGCATTTCCTTATGGTGTCACAAATGGATGTCCCTTGGAAGAATACAACCATTCATTTTTCCTCCAACCCAAATGGGGAGAACAGATCTGTGTTGAATCCAAATTCCACCAAGGGGTCTGAGCATCCACGCTGTACCCAGAGGTGCTCAGCAGGGCCTAGTCTAAGTAACACAGAGAGTCAAGTTCAGTGAAGTTCATTTAGAATATGTGTTCAGGTATTTTGAACACAGATACACTCCATTGGAAATGGCACCACTTGGTTTGGAGCTTGGTTTGTGGATACAACTTTAGAAAAGTGAAAAAAATAACTTAATTCCAGTTCTACTCTTTGGCTATGTCTACACTGCAGGCTTCTTGCGCAAGAAGCTTTTTGCGGAAGAGAGCATACAGACTGCATGGACGCTCTCTCAAAAGAAAGCTCTGATTGCCATTCACAGAATAGCCACCAGAGAACCTGTGGTTTTTTTTGATTGGAGCTTTTTGTGCAAAACCCCCATGTTGCCCGTCCACACACACCTTTTTTGCACAAGAACTCTTGCGCAAAAAGGAGTTATTCCTTGTAGAAAGAGAAACCCCTCTGTTCTTTTCATTTACTGTAAATATACTTGCACAAAAACGCACTTGAGGTGTGGACGCTCCGCGGGTTTTTGCGCAAAAACAAGTGTTTTTGCGCAAAAACCCTGTAGTGTAGACGTAGCCTTACTGATTATCAGTTTCAAGGTGACTTCACCTGTAATGGCTCCCACTCTCGAATTTTGACTTCCAGCCTTCATCTCTGGAGGGAGATTTTTAAGGCTCCCCAGTTCCTTGTCTACCCTGTGGTATCCCTAGCAAGTCAGACTGCATAAAAGGCCAATGTCAGCACTTTACTTACTCTCCCAAGTATTGCTCATAATTATGAGTCATCGCACAATTCTTCCTAAGCAAGCACATGGATGCTACGTCTACACTGCCTCTTTTTTGTGGAAGAGGCAATGCAAATGAAGCACTCATTAGCAACTTCTCATGCTTCATTTCCATATTCTCTTCCAATGCTTTTTGCGGAAGAGGTTTTATTGCAGGGATTGGATTCCAGAGTTAGAGTTACTGTGGTGTGGTGTATAGTTGCTGGTGAGAATTTGCTTCAGGTTGTCAGGTTGTCCGCGGGTGAAGACTGGCCTACCTCCCAAGGTCTCTGAGGGTATGTCTACACTACAGCATTAATTCGAGTTAACTTAATTCAAAATAGTTAATTCGAATTAAGCTAATTTGAAATAACGCATCTATACCCAAAAACTATTTCGAAATAGCGTTTTACTATTTCAAAATAGCGTGTCCACACTGAGTGGACCCTGAACTGAAGTTAAGGCTGGCCGGAATCAGTGCTGGCAGGGCATCAGGTTAGGACTTAGTGTGTGGGGCTGCTGCCTGAGGCTAACTGAGCTCCATGCTTAAAGGGACCCTATGCCCACCCCGGACAGTCAGTTCTCAGGGTTCCCCGCTTGCTTGTCTACCTCGATGAGAGACAGAAAAGCAGTCCTGTCTTGGAGTGCCCTGAGTGCCCACACTTGGGACACCACAGCACTCAGCCACATAGAGCCAGAGCTGCCCCTGGGCACGCCAGTGTGTCTCGTGGGGTCGTTGCCATCAGCCCAGCTGTACTCGCTGCACGCTGCCATCCAGGAGGTCCATCGGGGGGCTGTCAGGATCCAAGAGGCCCTGCGGGAGAGCATCCGCCCCGAGGAGCCCTCAAAGCCTCCCCAGTCCTCCCCACCGGGGGCTCGTGCCCCATTCCTCCCTCACGTCCTTCCACTTACCCCTTCCCTAGCCCCCCTTCCTGATGTCAAATAAAAGACACGTTTTTTCATCAACATGAACATTTAACAAAACTGGGGAGGGGGAATGAAACTGGGGAGACTGGGGAAAGGAGGTGGGAGACGGGAGAAGAGAGGGTAGGAGAGGGGAAGGGGAAAACTGAGAGGAGGGAGCTGGAAGGGGGAAGCAAGGGGAGGAAGGGGGAGGGGAAGCTCAGTGCTCAGGGGTGGGAGTCTCGTCGGGCCACATGTCTCCCAGCATGGAGGATGCAGGGGCCTCGGTGTCCCCGGGGGGATAGGTAGGAGGGTGTGGAGATTGAGGTGGGGGGTGTGGAGATTGAGGAGAAGGTTGAGGAGGGAGAGGTGGGAGGGGGGGCAGGAGTGGGAAGAGGAACAGTAGCTGGGGGGACAGCAAGCGCTGGGGTGGCACGGGGCAGCACGCTCTGCAGCAGGGCCTGCAGGTGTGAGCACATGGCACGGTCCTGGGCAAGCTGCTCCCAGCAGAGCTGCAAGTCCTCCTGCACCCAGCCCTGGATGGTGCGGTGCAGGGCTCGCAGGGCCCCCAGGTGCTGGTCCCGGTACCCCTTCCACGTGCTGGTGGTCTGGAGGAGCCCTTGGGTGCGGGAGCATGTCCCAGGCGGGGTGGCGCGCCCTGCACGTGCAGCTGGTGCGGCTGTGGAGAAAGCAGGGGAGTGGTCAATTCTCCCTGGGGACGCAGTGGATGATGCCCAGTGCCCCCTGTGAGGTGAGGACGGCCGTGCCCTGCACCGTCAGAGCCGACGTGCTTGCACAGAGTCCATGGTTGGGATGTCTGGCTCTCCCTGGGAGTGGAAGCTGCCCCAAGACCGCACCCAGGCCCCTGTGCCATGTATAGTGCAGCTGAGGAGGGGAGGAGATGTCCCCTGCCTCTGTGTAGAGGGGGCGTGTGAAGGGAGGGCGTCCTGCTGGGTCCCACCCCTGGGATCGGGAGCGTGTCAGGTATCTTCACACACGTGTGTGGCTATCGGGCCACAGCCCCTGTGTGGCACACAGCTGGAGCCACCTGCCCAAGGGTGGCATGGCACATGCCCGCACGTGCACAGGTGGCTGCGTGATCCGTGGGAGGCATGGCCCACACGTGCAGTCCCTGGTCTCCCTCCCCGCCCCCCTCCCTGGGTAGGGGACAGTGATGGCACTTACCTGGTGTGGCCTCCCCTGACGACCCTGCTGACTCCAGTGCCGGGACAGCTCAGGGGTCCTGCTGGCATGGCACCCTCTGTGCTGGCCCCTCTGCCACGCCTGGGTCAGGGCCCTCTGGTCCCAGCTCACTGCCCCCCGGGGTGACACGGACCGTCCCCCAGGATGTGGTCGAGGTCGGGGAAGTAGGCGCAGGTGTCAGCCCCTGCTGTGGCGCCACCCCTGGTGGCCCTGGTGAACCCCTGCCTCAACTCTTTAATTTTCAAGTGCACCTGCTCCTGGGTGCACCTGTGGCATTTCTGGGCCATGGTAGCCATTATGTGGCCGTAGACGGCCGCGTTCCTCTTCCTGGTGCGGAGATCATGGACACTGGGGGCCTCCCCCCAAACCTCTATGAGGTCCATGATCTCCACACCAGTCCAGGAGGGCACATGCTGTCTACGGCCCCTGGCTGGCCCTGGGTGCTGGGGGACTGGGTGGGGGACGGCTGGCTGGCACTGGCTGCCTGGCTCATCCTGGGGCCACTGGGTCAGGGGCAGAGACTGCTGGCAGGCCTGGCTCTGGCATGTGCCATCTGGCCAGAGTCTACCCCTTTAAGGGCTCCGGGGCTGAGGGAGAGGAGAGGAGTTTTCCTGGTTTGGCCCAGAGTGGCCACCAGGGGAAACTGGGAGGGGCTGGAGGCCAGCTAATTCGAATTAAGTGTCTACATAACACTTATTTCGAATTAGCTATTTTGAATTAGGTGTTACTCCTCGTAGAATGAGGTTTACCAAATTCTAATTAAGCGGTTTACATGTATAGACTCTATTAAAGTTCATTCGAAATAACGACTGTAATTTCGAATGAACTTTGCAGTGTAGACATACCCTGAGAGCAGGGGATCATTGTCCAGGATGGGTTGTAGATCGCTCATGATGCGTTGGAGAGGTTTTAACTGGGGACTGTAGGTGATGGCCAGTGGTGTTCTGTTATTTTCTTTGTTGGGCCTGTCTTGTAGCAGGAGGCTTCTGGGTATACGTCTGGCTCTGTTGATCTGTTTCCTCACTTCCTCAGGTGGGTATTGTAGTTTCAAGAATGCTTGGTGTAGGTCTTGTAGGTGTTTGTGTCTGTCTGAGGGGTTTGGAGCAAATGCGGTTGTACCTTAGTGCTCGGCTGTGAACAATGGATCATGTGGTGTGTCTGGGATGGTAGCTGGAGGCATGTAGGTAGGCATAGTGGTCTATAGGTTTTCAGTATAGGATGGTGTTTAGGTGACCATCACTTATTTGCACTGTAGTGTCCAGGAAGTGGATCTTTTGTGTAGACTGGTCCAGGCTGAGGTTGATGGTGGGGTGGAAATTGTTGAAATCATGGTGAAATTTTTCCAGAGCCTCCTTTCCGTGGGTCCAGATGATGAAAATGTCATCAATGTAGCGTAAGTAGAGGAAGGGCGCTAGTGGGCGAGAGCTGAGGAAGTGTTGTTCCAGGTCGGCCATAAAAATGTTGGCATATTATGGGGCCATGCAGGTGCCCATAGCGGTGCCACTGATTTGGAGGTATAAATTGTCCCCAGATCTGAAATAGTGCTGTGTGAGGATAAAGTCACAGAGTTTGGCCACCAGTTGTGCCATGGCATCGTCAGAGATACTGTTCCTGACTGCTTGTATTCCATCTACGTGTGGGATGTTGGTGTAGAGAGCCTCTACATCCATGGTGGCTAGGTTGGTGTTTTCTGGAAGATCACCAATGCATTGTAGTTTTCTCAGGAAGTCAGTGGTGTCTCCGAGATAGCTGGGAGTACTGGTGGTGTAGGGTCTGAGTTGAGAGTCCACATATCAAGAAAGTCCTGCAGTGAGAGTGCCAGTGCCCAAGAAGATGGGGCGTCCAGGGACAATTTATGGATCTTGGGTAGTAGATAGAATAACCCTGGTTGGGGCTCTAGGGGTGTGTCTGTGTAGATTTGTTCCTGTGCTTGTGTAGCGAGTGTCTTGAGCAGACGGTGCAGTTTCTTAGTGTATTCCTCAGTGGGATCTGAGGAAAGTGGCCTATAGAATGTGGTAGTGGAGAGTTGTCTGGCAGCCTCCTTTTGGTTGTCTGACCTATTCATGATGACAACAGCACCTCCTTTGTCAGCCTCTTTGATTATGATATCAGAGTTGTTTCTGAGGCTGTGGATGGCATTGCGTTCTGCATGGCTGAGGTTATGGGGCAAGCGATGCTGCTTTTCCACAATCTCTGCTTGTGCACGTTGGCAGAAGCATTCTACGTATATGTCCAGTCTCTCATTTAGACCCTGAGGAGGAGTCCATGCAGAATTCTTCTTGTACTGTTGGTGGGAAGGTATCTGTCTGTCAGTGCACTGTTCAGTGTTCTGTTGAAAGTATTCCTTGATAATTCCTGGAATTTCCACTACATGCATCTGACGAAGCGGGTCTTTGCCCACGAAAGCTTATGCTCCAATAAATCTGTTAGTCTATAAGGTGCCACAGGACTTCTCGTTGTTCTTGCAGATTCAGACTAACACCGCTACCCCTCTGATATTAAAAGCAGTAAAAGAATTTGCACCCATGTTAAAATGTTTACCAGAAGTCACTCCAACTCCAGCCTCGAGCTCTGGTAAATGTTGGTCCTTCAAAATCCACACCTGGGTTTTCCCCAGAGTTACAAGTTCAGAACTGACTAAGATTCAGAAATGGAACTTCATCTGGGCACTTCATGCATTTCTTTATTCTGCTCAGGCCTGTGGTCTCCAGTTTTTGAGAACCGGTAATCAGCAGAAAATGGCATGCTCCACTGGGTTTTTACATAACTGGAGGTGAGGATTTTGCATTAATCTCTCCCTGGATATTCCCCAGGAAATCCACACTATCCTCATTGTCCCCAAAAGTCAACTCGTGTCTGGCATGTTTTCATTATAGCCCTTTGAACTCCCAGACCTCACATCACCCTTTACGAAGGTTACATACAGTCCTGACCCACAGTACTTCCTAGACTTTGCATTTAATACAGTGGAGTCCCTAAAGATATTTAAAGTTAATTCAGTAAGGTCTCCCAAAGATATGGCAGTAAATTGCTGTATTTGTCAGAATGATCACAAATACTTCCTATTCTCAGTATAAAGGAAAACTGTGGTAATACCAGATGCGGTTTGTTGAATCTTTGGCTAATGGTGACCTCTGTATGAACAGTCAAATTTATGACTCTCTTTCATTTTTTGGTTGCTTTGAATGATCTCTTTTTTGTTTCTAGAGACCATTTACCTTTTTGCATAGGTAGTATATCCCAGTTGTTCACCATATCTACAACGAATGTGTAACCCCATGTTCCATTGTTTCTAAATATATATTTTGAGATTCATCATTACTTCACAGTAGTAGTAGAGATGTAGCCGTGTTAGTCTGGTCTTGCTGAAACAACAGACAGGACTATGCAGCACTTTAAAGACTAACAAGATGGTTTATTAGGTGATGAGCTTTCGTAGGCCAGATCCAAATGGTATATATGGTCATGCCAATTTTCTTCCACAATTTGATCTGAGGAAGTGGGTCTGGCCCATGAAAGCTCATCACCTAATAAACCATCTTGTTAGTCTTTAAAGTGCTGCATAGTCCTGTCTGTTGTTTCACAGTAGAGTGAATAATTTAGAGAGGTCTCCATTTCTGTTGTTTAAGGAAGCATGGATATTTGTCATTTTTTGTGATTTTAGTGAAAACTACAGAAAGATAATTTCATCAGGAGGGTCCAAGGTGCCTCTGAACATGTGTACAGTGGTGTCCCATGATTCAAAGCTTGTCGATAGTAATGTTAATTGCCTTTTAGTAGCATCATTGATGTAACCTGCTTTATGATACAATATCTGTGAAAGTTAGTGAGAGTGTTTTTACTATGCCTAAGGCTGACAGTACTAATTGTGCTGGTTTCTTTTGGTGTCAAACATCATTTCCACATCTCCAGATTTTTTACTTTCTCTATAACATGGCAATAATAGATGCAGGGCAAAAATGTTTCCTTTTAGTTATTCACCCTCTTAACTTTTGTTTTCTCTAAATCCAAGATATGGCCGTACAAATTTGGAGTTGTCTTGGTTTTGAATCAAGAAAAACAAACATTGGCAGTATTTCTCCATTTTCCTAGATTTATTCCTAGCTTTTATAGACTTGGTGCTGCATCACTGAAATCAATGGAGGTTTTGCCATTAACTTCAATCTTCACAGGATCAAACCATATATAGAAAGTGATTATTTACTCCCTTGTGTTGCTTTTCTCTTTTTCTATATATATTGTATCAGAGGAACCAATTTTGACTCTATTGAGGCATGTTGGAATCAGTAGGAAGGAATACATTTTGATAACTGCCATTGACATTAGTAGTACTTAAATAAACCTATGTGGGGACAGGCTCTTAAGTGAAATATTCAGTGAAATCTTTTTCTGCAAGTGAGGGACCATGCAAAATACATTGTTCATTGTTCATGTCATAGTAGGCTATATCTACTCTTGCACTTTCATTGTTAAAACTTTTGTTGCTCAGAGGTGTAAAAAAACACCTGAATGATAAAAATTTCAGCAACGAAAAGTACCAGAATATATGGCACTTTGTTAATGGGAGACACTCCCCTGGCAATGAAGCTACTGCCTCTCATATGATTTTGGGCTCTCTCCTACGGTATATCTACACTACAGAGTTTTTCTGGAAAAACTACACTCATGTCCATACTGCTATTGCATTCTTTAGACAGAAAGTCGGAAGAATGGAGTGGTTTTCCAACAGCGGTAAACCTCTTTCTATATGGAAGAAGCCTTTTTCGGAAAAAGCTTTTTCAGAAAAAGGTGTGTGTGGATGCAGAAAAGAGTGTTTTTTCAAAAGAAGAGGCCTCCAGGAAAAAGCACAGGTGCCCTGGTGGCCACTCCATCCACTCCATCCACAGTAATCACAACTGAAATGTGAGATAGCGTCCAATGAATGTGAACATTAACTTTTGAAAAAGCAGATCACTTTTTTGTTGCACTTTTGCTGTGTAGATCTCTTCTGGAAAAGCTTCGTCTGAAAGAAACTTGCAGTCATGACATAGCCCTAGTGACAAAAAGCGGCTATACTGCTTGCCTTACGAAGGCATGCCTGTAGTGGCACAGTAGTGCCATTGTCAGATGCACAGTGTAGATATAGCCACAGTATTTGCACTGTGCTTTCTATGGGCTTGTCTCTGGATGAACAGTGTGTGGGAAATTATAGTGTAAAGGTATACCACAGTAGTGAGCTGCACACTGAGACTATGTCCACACTGCAATCTCATTCTTTCAAAAAAATCGAAAGAACAGAGGGTTTTTTCCGACATTGATAATTCTCTTTCTACGAGGAAGAAGCCTTTTTCCAAAAGAGCTCTTTCGGAAAAAGGCGTGTGTGGACAGGGAAGAGGGAGTTCTTTCAGAAGAAGAAGAAAGAGGAAAAAGCATAGCTGCCCTGGTGGCCACTCCGTCCATAGTAATCACAGCTTAAATGTGAGAGAGCAACCATTCGGTGTGGACGCTATCTTTCGAAAAAGCAGATCACTTTTTTGATGTGCTTTGGCAGTGTGGACGCTCTCTTCCCGAAAAGCTTCTCCTGAAAGAAGACTGCCGCCTAGATGTAGCCTAACTCTTCTTGTGAAACTTCATGCTGTGCACTAAATGTTTGCTAACATGCTTTGATCTACTCCACCTTTAAATAGGAATATGTCAAAGCACAGTGTGTAACTTGTAGTGCGCAGTGGTGTGGCAGAATCCTCATGGACTAGTTTGATGTAGATTTACTGCCCAGCTTGCTGCATGTCAGCAAACTGTTCATCTAGACACAGGGGTGCCAACAGTCTCCTCTGGGCAAGCTCAGGGAGAGGAGGTCCTGAATCTGAGCTCCTGGAAAGGACGAAGCCTCAGGTGGAAGGGGAGGGGCCAGGGACATCCAGCCCTCTGTGCCACTGGGAGTGTGCCACACTGCCCTCCCCCCCCAGCCTTTAAAGCCACCCAGAATGCAGTGCACCAATGGTGATGTAAAGGGCCTGTAACTCCAGCCAATACTGCTGTTGCAGTAGCAGTGGCAGTGGCCAGGAGTCTTGGGCACCTTTGAACTCCACCTTCTGTCAGCTGGTGTGTCTAGAAAGCCCTAAACACAGAAGAAGAGACAGGGCCTGTCTAGTATGGGGAATCTCTAACTCAAAAGTCAAACTTTGTCCAAAACTTCACTCCAAACCACTGTGATATTGTAAAGTTATTTTATATACACAAATTCTAGTAAAGCTGGGAATTTATATTTGGGCAGAGAGGAAAAATTCACATGAACTAGGAATGAAGGTAATGACATTTTAATCACTCCAGTGCAAATCTTCATCAGGCTATGAATAATGACATTACCACAGTGAAATGTTTTCCTTCATATGGCTTCTCAATAAAGTTCTTGACCATCTGCATTACAGAGGAAAAATCCAAAAGATGCAGTGCATGAATCAGTCACCCTTTTCCTATTATATGTAATTCGAAGCCAACTTTTGGGTTGGCGATAGCCTGTTATATTTACTCCGAACCTTTGAATGATTGAGGAGATGTTGTGTGTCATAAGAGAAGCTTGAGTGTGGTATGTCAGATAAGCTTCATCAAATTTTGTCAGCCAATTTTTAGAGACTGACATTTGCTCAGCATACCATTTGAACTTGACGTTGGTTTGCAAGGGGTAATGAAAGGTTTTATCAAAATGCATTAGTTTAAGTATCAATAAAACATTGGCTTGGATTTTTATTATTGATCAGCCTTAGACACATCCAAAACAAAGCTGTATTTGAAGGTCATTTTTTATCTTAAAAACACAGCAAATATCTTAGGAAAGTTGTCCTCGCTTAGTAACATCCTCACCTTGTGAGATTTGTTTTGTTAAATTCTGTTACATGAAAACTTATTCTAGGTTTCAGCTAACTAAATGTCAGAGTATACACCTGGGCAGCACACTAATTGTGGTAGCACATCTCATTAAAAAATGCTGGATGCAGTAATAGCTTTCCTTCAGTTGCTGCTGCATTTAATGAGAGGCAGCACAACACAAGCCATATTACTTGCTTGACAATTTGTTCTATTGATTTATTATGCCTACTTTACTGCTGTCTACATGAAAGGACTGCAAACCATTGGGCAGGTATTAGTGCTTTTTGACTTCTTATCTCTGTGAAGGTAGTAATATGAAGCTCACTACATATGCTGCAACATGACTAGTTATTTACTCAGTTTTTCCTTTTTCCCCCCCCAAAAGCTCAACAGAATGAATCATTGTAAAGTATCTGAAAAAAATGTTTATTCATTAACCAAATGTCAGTAATATAGTAAAAGGGGGCAAGTTTCATTTTATACATGATTGCCCTGCCCAATATGTTATGATATTGTAGAAGTTAAGTTAGTGTGATGTAGTTTCATTAACACTATGCATGTTCTGTATATGTAGTGGAAAGGAGGAAACATTTTAAAAAGCATTTTCTACAAGCTGTGCACTTGGGCAGCCACTCAGGAGAGACTCAAATGCCACCCAGTTGATTAGCAGAGCGCTGACAGCTGGCAGCAGCCCTTCAGCATATGTTTCTACTGGTGGTGCACATTCACACAAAACTTGGTGCACATAACAAAATTATTTATTCTGCACAAAGATGGAAAAAATTAAAGGGAATGTTGCCCTGGGTAGTTACAATTTTTTCCCAGCAGCAGTGTAAAATATACAGGTATATGTTGAAAGCATTGAGATATCAAATAGAGGCCTTGCATATGCTATGAAAAGTTTCAAGTACATTTAGTAGCAAACAGCTCATTTGTAAAAGAAGGGCTTTGAGAAGATGCTAGAATGAAATGGAATCACGGCAGAAGGAATAAGAGGGGCACTGAAGGCAATGTAAGTACAATTACATTTCAAAGGAAAGTAGGTGCAGTTGGAACTGGAGCATCAAGAATTTGTGCCTGAAATTGTCCTGTATGTGCACACAAAAGGTCCATGATTCCATAGCCCACTGAAATCAACAAAAAAGTTCCCACTGATTTGACTCAGGCCCCAGGGGAAGAAGCCAATACCAGCTTCCAGGTGTATAATTGCCTAAGAGTTTATCAAAGAGCAGCTTCATACCAGACTCTCACTTTGCAGCATAATTTTGACCAGTTCATTTAGCAGCAACATGATTCCTGTACTTATTTAGGACAAATTCAAAATGAGAGGAAGATGAACCAGGATAACATCATAGAAATAACTTTTAGCATCTAGGAAATAAATATATGAAGGCACATTACTTTACATACCTCCCAAAAGTATGTGACATAATTCCTGCAGGTTGGTATTTCATTCAGCATAACCATGAGAGAGGTGAGATCCACCTGGGATGAGGGAATGAGATGGGAGGCTGCAGATGGACGTGAGATCCGGACTACAGTGATTCTGCTCCAAAAAAGCACTTTTTGGCTTACTCCAAGGCCTAAGTTCTTCATGTTAAAAATACCAAGAATAAACCATTGCTGAAGAGTGATTAGTGCCAAAACCTTTGCATTTATGACGGTTCCTAGATTCTGGCTCATAAAGGAGAAAAGAGGGGCCAAAAAAGAACCCTAAACAGCTGCCATAATAAGTGTCTGTATTTGAAAGGACATTATAGTATGTCTGGCACAGAGGTAAAAAGTCATTGGCTGCTATATAGACCCCCAAATTATTATAAGTCTGCAGTGCAGAAACAAAATCAAAATGCTTCTGGTAAAATCAGCAAAACCAGTCTTGCCAAGTATTAATGACTCATTCCAAAATGCAACACAAAAAAGTTAGCTGCCAGATATTAGTGAGCAAGGAACAAAATGTTTGGCAAAGCCACTCATGGCCTCATACATTCCAGCTAAAAGGAAAAAAAATAGTTTCCCTCCTCTCTTCCCCTGTTCTTAGCTACTGGAATGAACACATCCTAGCCCTTCCTATTGTGGAACTGCAAAGTGGCTTCTGATAGGGAGGGATCATTTGAAAACTCATGATTTGTTGATCAGAAATATAATGGTAACATGCATGTGGAAACATTATGTATAATTTATGAATGTAAGCTGAAATCTTGAGTGCTACAATTTAACCTTAGAGACTTCAACTCACAAGATGCATGTATAACCACCAGGCAGATTTGAATCTGAGACCTCAGCATAGGAACCTCGGAACCTCTACAGCATGACTCCAGCTGACTCTCAGCTTAAGCTGTAGAGGTCCCTTGTTCTTATCTTTTGCTGTAAGTGGTCTAAGTGCCACTACATGGGACAGTAAATCACACTAGGACTACGTCTAGACTGCAGAGTTTTATCGGAAAAAGATATGCAAATTGTGTACCACAATTTGCATATCTTTTTCCACTTTTTTTTTTTTTGGAAGCAGCTTTTCTGAAATTTGGCCCATCTACAAGGGGCCAAATTTTGGAAATAAACCTCCTCATTTGGAACATCCCTTATTCCTCTCACTGAGAGGAATACAGGGATGCCGAAAGAACACGCCTGCTTTTTCAAAAACTGTTCTGAAAAAGAGGACACATTGGCTGGACATGGCACAGCTTTTCTGGGATATGTCCAGTATCCCAGAAAAATTCTGCAGTCTAGAGAGAGCCTAGGTGTGTGGAAGGAAGAAAGAAAGAAAGAAAGAAAGAAAGAAAGAAAGAGTTCCTCTTCCAGGGAGAGAATTCCATTTTGGAGAGGAACTCAGATTGCTTCTGGTGGAGCTCTGTACATAGCAGTAACTGCTGCTAAGAAGCCAGAATCTGCCTGCTGAAGCTTTGAACAAACAAGGAGCCTCAGAGGTGGTTGGTGGTTTTACTAGAGCCAGGGCAGAGTCTGCTGCTGTGCAAAGAACTGATTGAGGTGTGCCTGATGTGAAGGCAGAGTCAGTAACCATCACTCTTGTTTGGGAAATACTTGCAAGGGAGGGGATATGGTGAGGACACTTTAAGGGGTGTCTGGATCTGAGAAGAGGGGGAGTGGTCTTGCTATGAGACCAAACCCAGATTTGCTGATATTTGGTTAATATAACTCCCATTTTCAGAGGAGTGTGTACAGTTTGGAATGATCCAAAATTAAAATTAGTCTGCTCCTTGCTGCCTCGGCTGGACTGATTCAGTGGACCTACAGAGTGCTGACTCCGTCTACAAGATCTTCCAATGCCCCCACGAAAGAAAGTGTGTAGAATTCTGAAATCTAGAGGCTTATACACACAGGGATATGGTAAATGGTGGCAGTTTTAATGCAAGTTAGATAATTTTCAGTTACTACTGAAAACTGTATTTGTTAATTGATTTGTTGAACTGCTCCCTGCTGATTTAAGTTAGTAGTGACATTCCCTGTCTGTTACGCTGTGTTTAAGTTTTTAAGTAAAGATGGGTTAACTGTAATCTAAATGTATATGCAGTAGATGTTGTTTATAATTAGAAACCTGCATCTTAGTAAAAAAAAAACCAGCACAAGGTCATCTTCCTCTACCAGATTCCCTGTCTCTTGTTTCTCGGCTGGAAATGCTTTTCAAAGAGGGAATGAAAATATAAAACCCCTCCTCCCTCTGTCCATCTCACTCTTTCCACCTGAGAAGACAAAAGAAGCAGCCAGCCGCTGGACATAGGGGAAGAGTTTCTGACCTGAAGAGTTTGGTCAGTAATGCTGTTAGAAGCACATAGTGAGAAACTTTATGTTAAAGCTAATATAGTTTAAATTAGGCAGTAGAAACCATTTTATCTTTATTTTTTTTGCTACCATTTCTGATTCTTATGCCTCATTGCCTATACTCACTTAAAATCTCTCTCCCACTGTAGTTAATAAACTTTTTTTATTGTTTTATCTAATCCAGTGTGCTTAAGTTAAAGTGTCTGGATAACTGCTTAAGGTAACAAATTGCACGTGTGTGGGTGCACGTGCACATGCGTAACAATTCCCTTACAGGAATAACAGACTTAATATACTTGGAAAACCCAGGTCTGGGAATGTTTTCAGTTCATCCTGCAGTATAACCAAGCCTGGTGAAAGCCAGAGTGTAACCCAAGTATGATTGGCAGGCTGCAGTTATACACAGATACTCAGGATGTGACTTGCATGCTGCAAGGCTGTTTGTGAGTGGCCCAGCAGAGAGATACTACAGACAACATATTGCAGGGCAGGGGTGATGCAGCCACCAATTGCTCTGGATTGCACTCTGGTATGTGACAAGAGACAAATGGTAATGTGTTTTGCATATCTACCATGGTGCCCAGTTTCAGCTCCATGCCTTCCCAAAACTGAAATGTGAGCTATTGACTCTGCTTATTTTCAGACATCTCTGCAATCTTTAAAATGGTGTGTCTAATACAAACCTGCCCCATCAAAAGGGCAAAGTTGTGTCCTTCCACTCATTAATTCTGAGAACCTTCTTACTCCTCAGTCAGAATCTTTCTATACTGTGAATGATCTACTGAGGGACATTATCTTGACCTTCCATGCCACACCATTGCTCTGCAGCTTGTGGTGTGTAAAGACCTCATAATTATCACTGATTGGGGATGGAGTGGTTGCTCATTTTCTGCCATCTCATCTAGCCATATAATCGAATAACCTTCCCCTAGTGGGTATCTATTTACATCATCCAGTCAAGGGAGCAACAGTCAGCTGATACTACAAGGGTCAAGGCTCTGACAGGCACTATATGATGCACAGATAAACCTCATTTAAGAACCCACAGTGCTTTTGCTGGCTATCATAGAAGGGCAGATTTAGATGAAGTGTTGGACTAGGATTAATGACACTACTGTAACTGGCACTAACTATAACCACACTGTCCTGCTCTCATACAACATAGCAATGCTATTTGCTCACAAATCCATAATTGTACCAGTGCCAGGAATATAAGTGGATTTCCCAAATATTTATTTGCACACTGCAGTGGTGTTTAGATCAGAAACCACTCTCATGAGCACTATCTGTGTTCTGGCTGGGTAAGATAATCAAGAAATTAGATAGCATACCCAAATTGCCTAAACCTATAAAGAATGCATCTCCCCAATTGAAATTAAATAAGCCCTTAGCTCCTTCATTAATCAACAATGCAAATCTGAGCATGCTTTGCACTTCCACCCTCAACCCTGCCAATTGATATACAGATTTGCAGGTACAACACTTGATCTTTATGTGCTGAGAAGAAACAAATGGTGTATCAGAGTGGTAAATGGGAGAACATTAATTAAACTGTGGATATTGTCCTAATGTAGGCTCAAGGGTTTGCAGTGCTATCATTCAGGCAAAGGATACCTAGTTGAAATTTGTTGCAATAATTGAAACTGTCAGTTGATTTTCCAAACATACAAAGTAGTCACGGGATCAGGTCTGGATAATGCCATTTCAGAGATGTCAATTACTTTTTTAATCATCTATATAATAAAATTCAAGGACTGCCTCTTGTATCCTTCTGAAGCCTAGAATGGCTGTTGAATTTGTGTGAAGGGTAAAAACCAGCTACAAACATAGTCAAGAGTTCTTTCTGTTCAATAGGTTCTGTCATCACTGGGTTACTGTTCAATTAAGTTCTCATCCATTTTGACTTTGCAAAACAGAGGGGGCTCAATCAATCACTGACCTTACTTTAATACTTGTTTGCATGAAACGTTTGCATTAGTTTTATGAGGGATATTGCACAGATGATGGATTACTTATCCCAACTATTACATCAATTCAATAGTAAGGGTTTTTAGCCACTATTAGGGTAAATATTAGGATGTGGTCCAAATCAGTATGGGAAGGATTATGCCTCTAAGAATTCACAGTGTAAAAAACAAGCAGACAATGGAGTGATAGGAAATAGCCAAATTTATACAACTTTTATAGACATTTCCTTTATATTGCAAGTGCATACATGAATGAATATCAACTTTCTTCAAGTGGCAAGGATATGTAGGCTAACTTCTTATAGGCTTTGTGGTAGAAGTATCTCAGACTATGTCTACACAGCAGCGTTATTTCAGAATAACTGATGTTATTCTGAAATAACATAGTCTGCGTCCACACAGCAAGCAGTTATTTCATCATAATGTCAAGCTGGAGGATTTCTTACTCCAAGTCCTGTAACCCTCATTGTACAAGGAGTAAGGGAAGTTGGAGGAAGAGTGCTCTTTCTTGGACTTCCTGCTGTGTAGACAGTGCCAAAAACAGAAATAAGCTATTTTGACTTAAGCTATGCAATTGACATAGCTCAAGCTGCATAGCTTACTTCGGCTTTAGCCCTGCTGTGTAGACGTGCCATAAGACTCAGCCCAGATCTGTACTTCCATCATATGTCTCTCATATAGCATGCACATGAAGTTTATTTGTTCATATATTCACTCCACACTATAGGTACATTATAGAATAGAAACTGTCAGTGTCAGACATAACAGTCCATTTCCAGCTTCCATGATCACTGTGCTGTGATAAGGTTTTTTAATTCAAAGAATTGAGGCATCTGGATTTCTTAAATGATTTGAACATGACACCCGCTGCATCACCACCGCTCCTCCTGCTGCTGCTGTGCTTCCTGGGTGTCCACCCATAGCTTGGAGAGCAGTACATAAAGGGTGCAAAAGAAAGTTTGCCCAGGGCACCTCAGACTTAAGTATCTAATAAGTTTTTTCTTGTTTTCCATTTACCCCTCCTCCTGTCACTGAGGGAGTGAATACAGCAGCCTACAATCCTAAGTTCAGGGCTGGGCAAGAGCCTATCAGCAGGCTGGATCCAGCCTGCCAAGCTTTTTCAGCTGGCCTGTGTAGCAACTTCTGTCCCTGCCCCCTAAAGCATTGCCTGGGAGCCAGGGAGCTGCAATCCCTTTCAACTGCTTCTATTTAAAGGGTTCGCACCTGCTGGCAGCTGCTTTCAATAGAAGTAATTGAAAGGGCTCGAAGTTCCTGACTCCACTACGTTACCTTGGAGCCTCAGGGGAGGCTTGGACCCTTTCACTTGTTTCTATTTAAAGGGCTGGTACCTTCTGGACGGCTGTCAGGCAAACGTGGTAGCAGCTGACCGGCATGTGCAAGCCTTTTAAATAGCAGGAGCTAAAAGAACTCCCACCTCCCCAGTAGCTCCCAGGCAACACATTAGCGGTAGGGCCGGGAGCTGGGAGCCCTTTCAACTGTTTCTGGATAAAGGGCTCGCACCTTCCAGGCAGCTGCTAAGGGGCAAGCCCTTTTAATAGCAGGAGTTGAAAGGGCTGGCAGCTTCACCTCCTCTCCCCACAACATCTTGCCTGGGAGCCATAAGCCCTTCAACTCCTGCTATCTAAAGGTCCTGCCCCTTCTGCCTGCAGCCCCACCCCTTCCACCCGAGGTCCCGCCCCTTCCAGGGTAGCCCATGACCACTTCAAAAAAATTTGAAGTGTCCCCCCTTCAGAACTTATTGCCCACCTCTGCCCTAGTTCCACCATACGGATTCATCAGATCATTGTGTGCCTGGAAAATAAAAAAGTAAGGAGATATGGTATTCTTAATTATCACATAACCTAAAGCCAAGATTTAGACCTAAATAATTAGACTGGCTGAATATATATTTAATATTAACAAAATGCAATGTATTGAGTCTATACAGAGTCTATACGCACACAAACATACTTCCCTATATCTCCTGCTTCCGCTTGCTTATTGTTACTGGGTAAATCCCTTAAATTAGGTCATGATGAAGCTCATCTCTGATATTCTGCTCCCCCTAGCTGTGCAGAACTCCTATTAATATCAGTGGGAGTTCTGCCTATTGAGGGAAAGCAGGCTATAAGATCTGAGATCAATCATACAGATCTGAGGGAAAAGATTTTCCCTCAGCATGGAAAAGAATGCATAGTATTGTATGTTGGGAGCTGTTTGCTTATACATTATAGATGACCTTTATTCTTATAGTTAAGTTTTCATCCCAAAATTCAGACGCAGCACTACGCATTCATATTTTCAGTTCTAAATTAAGTTTTCCACTTGCTGTTTCCCTCTGTCTAACAGTATTATTTATACATTTTTTTGCCTCAGGTTTGTAAGAATCAGTGAAAAACTACATTATAGGAAACAACATTCTCTTTGAATAGGACACCTGCTGAGTTGATGAGATGCCTGTTGCGGAATATTTAGCATTGATTAAGGATCATGCAGCATCCTAGAACTGTTTTAATACTAGGAAATACAACTAATCCTCTCTAGTAGACTTGCAACAATTTCTGTAGAACCCAGATCTGACTTTCTGTGAGCTGAGATTAAAGTATGTATTATTATTCTTATATTTATAAGAATTACATTCTACTCTTAGGTGCCAGTAGGTTAGGCCATGTGTTCCTGACAAATTATTGGACATGTGTTCCTGAAAAATTTTGTCCCAAAGCCCAGTGATGATATTAGAATCTTTACTTTATTTCCTTGACTTAAAACTTAGTGAAAGGAAGAGGCCGGTAGAGACCAGTAGCTGAAGAGTGGCAGCAAACAGAAAGATCAAGGGAAAAGGAGAGAAATGGAAGATTTAAAAAAAATTACAGGGAAAAAACTGATGTCACAGCACTATGCAATATACTATAATTATATGCAATGTTTTTATCTTATTTATTTCTTCAGTCCCAGTAGCCAAGCCAGCTACTGATTCCAGTTGCAAAGGTCAAAACATGAAATGGCAGGAACAAATTGTGAAAAAAAAAAAACCCTCTATCAGTCACTCAAATGGTAAACAAAATAAGTGACTCTTATATAGTGTCCTTAAAGGTCACTAGACTCGGGCTGCAAAACGGAGTGAATTCCATTTCAGCACACGGACCATTTAATTATGGCTACTGATCAAATAGAAACAAAACAGACACTTTACTCTTTGTCCATCCCTTGGAAGGGGAGAGTTGGACACTGCCAACCCATTCGTTCCTACTACCATATTAAGACCTGAACCTGGATTGATAGGAATCAAATAAATCCATTGAATCTAACTGCAAAAAATGGGAGGTTTGATGCAGGGTGGTGTTTGATACAGTTGTTAATATACAAGTATAGTTTACTAAGAATGAACCTAACTACTACTTCCTTAAGCATGGCTTCTAGCTTACCTTCTTAAAGATAGACAGTGACAGCCCTCCCCAATAACTGAAGCAAGGTCTCTCTGCTGAGTTGACTTAGCTATGAGGTAGACAGGTCCTTTCCACAAGTGACTGATCACAACTCCTTATGTACACTGAAAACCTAAACAAGCAAAATTAGGTGAAAACCCAGCAATAGTGATGATTTATTTCTCCCTTCTGCCTCAATAATATTTCCATAGAGCTGTTGTAATAGGATTTTTTTGTCTGAATTTGTAAGTGTTTATCTGAGAAGTAAGTTATATTTTCATGCATTAAGGAGCACCCAAATCATGCTGAGCCAGAACAGGTTTATTAGAATTCCCAGAACTCAGAACAATTCCACTGGTCTATGTTTTGCAGATGTTATTACTGAGCAGATGTAAAATTTCTTAGCCTTGACACACAGCCGCTACATAGGAATGGTAATATTCTGTATGATGCAATCCATCAAACACATAGCAAGTGTTCCAGCACTGTCACTCCAACCTTCTGTACATAGTGCACAGGAGAGTATTGTGTCTTAGCATTCTGATCATCTTGCAAACACTTTGTTTCTGGGCCTGATGCTGTGCTATGTTACAGCAGTTTAACAGCAAAGCAGAGAAGTAGACTAAAGATCTTTCAGCTTGGAACTTTTGTTGTTTGTAAATCAACAGAATTACATCTAGAGTTGGGGGACACTTCAGAAAATGTCATGAATGTTTAAATAAATTTCCTTCAACAGAGCTTAGCCTCATTTTGTTCTTGTTTTCTTCAAAGACTCCAGCAAATGAGCTTACTAGCAGAAGTAGTCAACAAAAACAGTAAATGTTAAGCAAATATTGGAGAGGAGTCACTGAAAATGAATTCGGCATTTGTAACTGTACTTATTTATTTTAAGTTACTCAGAGTTAGAAAATGGAAACAAACTGGTGGTTTCCAGTCAAAAAAGCTTAAAATTTAAATATCAAATACTTACATTGGACGTCTTGACATAGCCCAGGCATTACACAGAGACATTACTCAGCAAATAGAAATTGAATACAAATGAGATAAATAAAACATTCATTAAAAATTAGAGAATTCTTCTGGTTATAAATATAGCTTTAGGTATTTTCCTATTATAGACAGTCTTTTAAATGTTTGTTACCAAGAGTAAGGAATTGCTCTACTCTTGGAGAATGCTGAGGAGCTAACATAGTAATCATTCATGTTAAAAATTGAAATATATATTTATAGTCAGGTTGTGGGAGGAGTGAGGATGCTGAGAGAGACCATATTGTGGACAGAAAGACCTCCATGCTTGTGTGTGTGGCCCTAATCAATAGAACTAATTTTATTTAAAAAGCATATAGTGACCTCAGTAGCCTTTATTCTAATATTTGATTGTAGCAGTGCTGCTGTGATCTGAGAAATGTAATGGATGGTGGTGAACAGAGCTGTGCAAAGAACAAAAATTCCATTTCACAAAAAAAATTGAGATTTCAAATTGTGGCTTTGTGCTCCATCGGAAAAACTCCCCTTCCTCCCAAATCAAGATTCTCCACAAAGGACAACTGCAATATAAAATAGTTTCAGGTTGCTTGAAACACAGTGTTTTGGCAAACATGATTTAATTTTGTTTGAATTTTGACTTTCGATGTTATGGTATATCTTACTATAAAAAGAAAGAAAATTTCCATTCCAAAATTCTTTCTGAAATGAAAAGGTGAAAGGTTGTATTCCCAAAATGTTATAACAATATGTTTCTACAGTGTTAGACATTTGCCCCTTTTTTCTTAAATGAAATTTCAGGGATCAACCCAATATTGCAGAGCATTTAAATTTTGACAGAATTTCATATTCCAATGGAATATAGTTCCAGTAAAAGTTTCTCTGACCAGCTCCAATTATGAGTAGAGCCCTGCATGGATAAAAAAGTTTGTATCTGCATCTGTATCCGCATTGACATCCATGGCTGTGGATACTCACAGATATAAAGCGGATATCTGCAGATTTGCAGGGCTCTAATTATGAGACTGTTCATGGCCTCAAAAACTAAAATATAAATGAGGAGTGACAGAATGAAGAGTAATGGTCTCATGTTGAAGTGGGGGAGATCTAGGTTGGATATTAGGAAAAACTATTTCACTCGGCGGATGGTGAAATACTGGAATGAGTTATCTAGGAAAGTGGTGGAAGTTTTTTAAGTCCCAGGTTGACAAAGCCCTGGCTGGGATGATTTAGTTGGGATTGGTCTTGCTTTGGGTAGGGTCTGGACATGATGACCTCCTGAGATCTCTTCCACCCCTAGGATTCTATGATTCTATGCTTTAAATTATTATTCCGAATTCTGACTTCAACTTTCTATGTAGGTAGAAGATGTGTAGCAGTGCTGTGTTGAGGGTTCTCCGCTGGTATGCACCCTTTCCTCCTTTTATTGCTCTCATAGCAGCAATATACACACAGGTCATGGTGGGTGAGCAGAGGTAGATACAAAGAGGTAGATACATCATTCAAAATTATAACTGTATTTCCAGATTATGCAATGGAAGGTATATGTAACCAGGTTACTACTACTGATATGCTCCCTTTGTCATATAGTTAGATCAGGCCTGCTGGATATAGGTTTACATGCACATAATTTTTATGTTCTTTTCCAGAAGTAGAAAGTTCAGCTGCTTTAAATAATCATAAACATAATAGAAATTTACTTATGACTAGGAAGGAATGAAATCTTTTACATTTGTGTCCACTATCCCATGATATCACAAATATAGCAATAGTCAAAAGTGAAAAAAAATCCTTTAGCCATTTGTTTTATGCAAAAAAATCTGTCTGATTGTATGTATTGATTTTTAATGCCTTGGAACATTACATTATATAATGAAAATAATTGCAAAAAAATCTATAAAAGCATCATCCAGTAGAATAAACACTCAGTACATCAAGGTGCAGAATGGCTATGCTGAATGAAAACTGAGCTTAAGAAGTATCCTGATTCGAGGTTGTTATACACAGATGTCCCTGCTGCATTCCAATAAGCAATCTATTTGTCCCTCTTGCCTAAATATATTGGCTTGGGTTTATACGTGCCAGGGAATACAGGTGTGCTAGGTGTCCACTTACAGAGGCAGACTACAAACCTTTTGAAAAGATGAATTATCTCAGCTCTAATAAGAGATCATAATAAATATCATGTTGAAGAAGGACATGAGACTAGAGGGCATCATGCCAGTGAATAGCAATTCTGTGCCCAAGGCAAGAACAGGCAACGGGTGCCCACGCATATACAAGTCACACCCTTGCAGACACAATCTGCCTAACATTTGGGCAGTGCTGTGCCTGCACTAGTTGGTGCCTTGCAAACTTCTGACTGCACTGCTTGGCACACTCTGTCAGTAATGCCAGTCCAGGGTTTTCAGATGTCCACCTGGTAGGCTTGCCAGCAGTCTAATCACACAACTCCAAAGACCCTGACCCTGACCCTTTTCCAAAGCCCCCACAGCTCACTCCATCCTCCCATCTGTCCATCACTCATTCTCCCCCATCCTCATTCACTTTCACCGCGCTGGGGCATGAGATTGGGGTGCAGAAGTGGGTACAGGCTCTGGAAGGGAGTCAGAGGTGAGAGGGGGTGTGGGCTCAGGAAGGAAGTTTGGGTACAGGAGGGGTGCTGGGTTGGATTTGGGAGAGAATTTGTGACTAGGCTCAAGTCTGTAGCAGGGAGTTGGGGTTGAGGGGTACGTTTTCTGGAGGGAGTTTGGGTGTGAGGTCCAGGCACTTGGCTGAGTGAGGGGGTTGAGGTTCAGGAGTGGATGAGGAGTATGGTATCTGGGAAGGAGTTTGGGTATTTGTTCTGGTCTGGGAAGAGGCCTAGAGTATAGGAGTGGCTGCTGAAAGCAACCCCTCAGGCATTGGTTTCTAGGCGGCAGGGGAGGGGGTGGTTTCCACGAGTTCCTGCCCCCAAGGAACCACTCTCACAGCTCCCATTGGCACAATTACTGGCCAATGAGAGCTACAGAGTCAGGACTTGGGGTGGGGGCAGTGTGTGGAAATATATACACTCCCCAGGCTGCAAGGACAGTGGCAATCTCTTTGGGGAGTGGGGCGGGGGAGAAGGTGGCAGGAAGCCTTCCTAAGCCCTGCTACTCTACTGATGGCAGCAGCCAGGGGCACATAGATCCTTTCAAATTCCCTGTGCCCCTATGCAGTTGCCCCCTTTTGTCCCCCCATCGAGCCAGGATGGTAGCAAAGATGTCAGTGTGGGGGAAAAGACGAAGGTAGTAGTCAGGACCTTAGATGGCCATTTCATCAAAAAACAAGTCTCCCAAAAACAGACTGTTTCTGAATACTATGATTAGTACTATGATATTGGACATCAGCTCAAATTTAGTTCAGCTCTGCCTAGTGAATCACCAGCATGCCTTTCTGCAGTGCATGCATTTTTGCCTAAGAGAGACATCTATTGATCTATTGACATGTGTATTGATCTGCCCTGGCCATTTTTAGTTTATTATTTCTGAGAAGGCCAGAGCCACAAATGTTATGGCTCTAGTTTCCAGTCCACTCTCACTTCATTGGCAAGGATAGAGATGGCTTATTAAATGATAAGCTTGCTTGTTAAGAACAACTCCAATATTAGTAAAAAAAAAAAAAGTTGGGAAGAAATATAGAAAACATGGGCTCTCCTGGGTACAAAAAATTGGCTTGAAAATGCCTGATATTTTGCTTGTAGTTGATAGGTTTGAACAAGGATACTAAGGGTGGGGGGGTTTTTTGTTTGTTTGTTTTTTGTGTTTTTTGCACTGCTGTACTGTAGCTGAGAAGACTAATTAGAAGAGCTGTGAGCATGTTAGATTTGAAATAACCTTTAAACACTGGGGAAAAAATCTACTGTTTAATTACTTGAACTAGCTACTGCGTTTTAAGAGCAATTCTTCCATGCTCTCAGAAAACTGATTAATGCTGCTGGTTTGAGTATGTGAGCATGGTATTTCAGGAAAATGGGAGTTTTTGTTTGATACAACACAATAAAATATAACACACTAGAAGTTTTACCTGGCATGGCTCAGGTCTTTAACTCAATTAATTTTTGTTGTTCGTCATTTAAATCATTGCTCAGGGGTGGGGCTGGTTATGAGAGGGTTTAAGGGTGCAGGCTGCCCCAGGGAGAGAGGACTACCTCAGCCCTCCCTTACCACAACTGCTTGTAGCCAGATGAGAAGTACCTCTTCATGGCCACCGCAGCTTCAGTGGGCATAGTTGGAAGGAGCGGTACGTGTCCCATGGCTGGGTTAGGGCCAGGTTTGTCTTGCCCCTGTGCTTCCTGACAAAGGGGAACACAGCCAGAAATGTTCCCATATGAAGTGGGGGAGGGAGCCTCAGCTTCCCTCCTTCTCTCTGCCCTCCTTAAGTGGGGCTTATTAGAGCTGAGATAAGAGGTTACCGAATTTAGTCATCCTAACTCTTACCATTTAGGAGATGTTCTTGTACAAACATACAGCAGGCAGACAGATGGACAGACAGACAGACAAGTGCTCTCAAATACATAGTGGATAACAACTAAGAACTATACCCAAAAAAGGTACATAGTTACCTGTATTGTGCATCACCCATATTGAATTGGCTAAAAGCATGTATTGGGGATAAGGGCTGAAATACTTATTGACCTGGCAGATAATGTTTCCAATCTTTTGGAATTAGTCAAACTTTATTAGACTTGGATGTCTGTGTGGAAGCCTAAGGCTGGGTTGCTTTAAAGGAATTGTGGTGTTGACTTCTGGGGACTCAGTGAGGGTATGTCTACACTAGCCACCCTAGTTCAAACTAGGGTGGCTAATGTAGTCATTTGAACTTGCAAATGAAGCCCGGGATTAAAATATACCGGGCTATATTTGCATGTTCCCGGGCGCCGCCATTTTTAAATGCCCGGTAGTTCGAACTCCCTGTCCGCGGCTACATGAGGCACAGGCTAGGTAGTTCAAAGTAAAGCCCCTAATTTGGACTACCGTTACTCCTCCTGCAATGAGGAGTAACGGTAGTTCGAATTATGATCTTTAGTTCGAACTACCTAGTCCGTGCCGCGCGTAGCCGCGGGCACGGAGTTCGGACTAAGGGGAATTGAAAAATGGCGGCACCCAGAAACATGCAAATGAAGCCCGGGATATTTAAATCCCGGGCTTCATTTGCACCTCCGGTTGCCCTCATTTGCCTACCTAGCTCGAACTAACAAGCTAGTGTAGACATACCCTAAGGTATCATAGGATACGTCTACACTGCAACACTATTTTGAAATAACTAGTACTATTCCGAAGTAACTTAGTCCGAGTCTACACAGCAGGCAGTTATTTTGAAATAGTGTTAAAACACTGTCAAGCTGGAGGATTTCTTACTCTGACTCCTGTAACTCTCATTGTACAAGGAGTAAGGAAACTTGGAGGAAGAGTGCTGCTGTTTTTTAAAATAAGTGCTGTGTAGACACTCCCTATTTTGCAATAAGCTATTTCTAAATAAGGCTCTGTCTAAACCTTTCAAAAGAGGGATGTAAATTAGACAGATCAAAATTGCAAATGAAGCCAGGATTTGAATTTCCCGTGCTTCATTTGCATAATGGCAGCCATGTGTTCTTTTGAAAATGGGTATTTCGAAAGTGAAACCGCTGTCTAGACGTGGTTCTTTAAAAAACCCCAAAATGAGGAGCACAGAATCTTTTGAAAAGGTTTTTTTTTTTTCGAAAGAACCACGTCTAGACAGCGGTTTCACTTTCAAAATACCCATTTTCGAAAGAACGCATGGCCGCCATTATGCAAATGAAGCTTGGGAAATTCAAATCCCGGCTTCCTTTGAAATTTTGATCTGTCTAATTTACATCCCTCTTTCAAAAGTGGGAAGTAGTTTAGACATGCCTTAAGATACGCAACTGACATAGCTTAATTCGCATAGCTTATTTCAAGTTAAGCCCTGCAGTCTAGATGCACCCATAGAGGCTGTTTTGTGCTAGTTTGGTAAATTTAAGTATTACAACAACCACCAGCTTTGCAGAGTGGTGCCCCATTTTTTGTAGTTCACCCTAATTGAGTAACCTCAGTTGGTTCCCCGAGGACCCTGGTCACACACACCCTTATTTTTGTCTCCATTGCAAAATTATTCACTCTTAAATATGGTCTGTCCGTATCATATACTCACACTAGAAGACTTATCTGGCACTGACCAGGGGAGGTCAAGTCTGGCAGGACTGGGGGGGGAGGGTGGCCCTGGACTGAGAAGGGGCTGAGAAGGGTCCACAAAGGCGTCCCACCAGCTTTCACTGTCCCTCTTCCTGCCCCAGTCTGGTGCTGGGGTGGAGGGCCAGGACACAAAGATTTGGGACAGGAGGGCCACTTAGCTGGGCCGGTGGCAAGCAAAGTGGTGGACCCTGTCCTCTGCTGGCCACTCACTTGGTGGTGTGGCTGCCCCCAGTGTTCACTCTGCAGTATAGTTGTCCCATCCACTCACTTCCCCCAGTGGTGACTGTGCATATAGCATCCCTCTACTCAGCCCTCTCCCTTTTGATGTGATGGAAAATAATCAAATTCGAAGCACATCCCATTTTCCTGGCATAACCAAACCCTAGCTTTGTTTTAGGATAAAAGAAAGCTGCATACCAAATTTCGTGGGCCTATGGCTTACCATTTAAGACAAGTTCTTGAACAATTGGACTTGCAGATAGACAGATGGACTCACAGACAGATGCAGAATTCTCTAATATATATATAGAGAGAGAGAGAGCTATCTCTGTGCAGTATATCTAGCTTTCTACCATATGCAAAATGTAAGATATGGTGTTAGTAGCAGATTTGTTGAAACATGATTTCCATATATTTCCTCTGCATTATTGCTTCATCTACTTCTCTAATTTTAGTTTTGCTCCTTGTTTTGGAACATTCACAATGATAATAGGTATTTAATCTTAGTTTCTATGGCCTAAAAAGAAAGCCGTAAGCTTCATAGACAAAGAGGATGCAGCAGATTTTCCTTTATCCAGTTTCTGCTTTACAAGTTTCAACCATCTCTGTATTACTAATTTCCCTGTAGTGTTCATCTATTTTTGTTTTGACTCATTCCCAGAACTGGAGAAAATATTGATTGTTTGACAACAATCTGTATAGGGTTTTTTTTTTAATTTTAAAAAAAGAAACAAAAACATTTATTAAAGACACAAAAGCTAACTTGCAATCAATGGGAAATAACTAATGGGGTGTTTTTCTCTCATTAACTTTTGATGTAATTTAAACATCAAAAGCCACTACACGAATCAGACTGCTTATTGGCCAGAGTGGTACAGACACTACTACAGTTGTACTGGACTCCCTGTAGTCCAGAGAGGCAGTCAGGGACCTTGCTGGGAGCCCAGAGAGGTACGTGGCAGCCTGGCTTTCTTTTCCTTTCCCTTCTCTCAGAAGATTCACCATCAGACTCTTGGAACCCCAGAGGGGCAGAGGCAAAGGTCCACGCCCTGTTCACCACTATCTTCTTTCTAGTTTTCCTGGGAGCCTGCTAGCACGTTTTTTTGCCTTCAGATGCAAAAATTAAGCAGATCTTAAATGCCATTATTGGGCAGTAGCGCAACAGGTCTAGATAGGATGATGTAATGTGATTACAATATCTGCTATGTGCAGATTCAGCAGGAACATTTCACCACTCCTCTAGAGGCAACAGTTTTCTAATCAAAACATGTGTTGAAGATCTTCTTCTAAGGGATGCTATCAGCAGTTTCCCTTATTTTAAACATATGGGACAAAGCAGTGAGTGACAATTTACAACAATTAGATAAAATTCAAACTTTTCTCTAGGAGACACTGATCATTTTCAATCTCAGTCCTGCAAGGTACAGAATTCCAACAACTCCCATTGACTTTACCAGGATGCCTAGTGCGAAGAAGTCAGGACTTTGCTAGTTGAGGCCCTTTTTCTCACTAGTCATAATGACCATTTTTCTGCCAGGGCCAATATTTTTTTCTTTAAATACTTCCCTTCTTGTCTCTGAAATATTGATGCTTTGAGTCTGCTGTGGGAGTACATATATACAACTTTCCCTATCCTTTCATTAATGGCAGGGTCAGTTATATATGGATAAATTTCTCCAGAAAGTTATTTAAGCCATGTATACACTACAGTGAATGTTGAAGCTGCTGCAGTTGATCTTCCAGGGTTCAAATTAGCTGGTCTATGAAGACACACTAATTTGAACTGAGCAGGGTGCTCCAGTGGATGGTAGTAGTCTGGCTTCTATGAAGAGTAAAGGAAGTTGAAGGGAGAGTGTGTTCCAGTCGACCTCCCGCAGTGTGGACGGCACCAAAATTCGATTTAAGATACTTTGGCTCCAGCTATGCAATTAATGTAGCTGGAGTTGCGTATCTTAATTCAAACTTATCCCCAAGTGTAGACCTAGCCTGAGTGATTTGGTTTCAGAAAGCTTGTAATAGTTGGAAATTACCTGCACCAAAAACAGCATCCAAGGGTAAGAAAGAAACTTGTGTTGGTAGATGAATTGTAAAATTGTCTGATTTTATTTTACAAGGGCATTTAACATAATTAGATCTTAAGCCGTCTATCTTTGAGAACAAGAGGCCATTACATTTGCATAATAGATGCAAGATACAGTGCAGAAACAAAATAGGGATATTTTTTACATAGTGCATAAGTACCTCACAATTAGGTATCAGCTGTATACAAACAAACATGTACATGAACAATTATTTTACTCATGCTTTAAGGAAATATAGGGATCCTTGCTGAATGGCATTCATATGCACAAAAATACCATTAACATAGAATAAACTTAGAGTGTTCCAGCTTTAAATGACAGTCACTCCGGAAATTCAGAATTTAGGTTGAAATGCCATGCTTCAGTGACTTCCTTGTGTTTGAAAAGGGGTGTAAAATAGTACTTCATTTCCTAAAAAAGACGGGTTTACCAGAAAACGCTGATTCATCAAACCCAAAACATTACATGGAATGTAGCAGGTTCAACTAACTTTCCACAAAACTCATACAAGATTCCAATGGAAACCAGCCTGTCAGGCAGAGTTCCATGGAAACTTATCTCATTTCCTGACAGTGATCCTGGTGGGCTGCAGGAAGCCTGGGCATCCAGACTCCACAGCTTTACCATGTGGACTGCAATGGCTGGGAAAGAAGCCAAGATTCTCGGAGTTTTCAGAGTAACTGCTGTACTGGGAACCAGGCACCCTGGAAGCAGGGCTGTCAATGGGAGAGGAGGGACAAAAGGGATAGCTGCTGCAGGCAGAATGATTTAAAAGGCCTGGGATCTGGGTGACCACTGTCACTACAGCAAGAATCACATCAGACGGAGTCCAGGTCCCTTTAAATCACCATCAGAGTCCTAGGAGGCACAGGCCAAGTTGCACTTAAGATGAGACTTCACCCCCCACACTTTTTGCCCTGTCCCTTCCAGGGGCCCAGAACCAACCCTTCCTCCTTGCCCAGCAAGTCTGTGCAGCAGCCCTGCCTGGAAGCCCTGAAATTCTCAGCTTGAGACACAGCTTTCAGTGCTCCTGAGTTCCATTTGCCCAGTTGGAATTTGGGTTCTGAGGGTGGGGGACTGATTCCTTGGGACACCACAGGTTTCCCCCAGCTCTAGGTACATGCCTTATGTCTGGAGCAGCCAAAGGAGTCCCAGAGAGTTGTGCAGCTAAATGCTTGATTTTGGGGGGTAAAATTGAATACATCAGTTTGATTTTTCTTACATGAAAGTTTTCCAAATTTCCATTCCACTGAGATTTCAACATTTCTAGATTTTATTCTGAAATGGAATGAAAATATTCTTGAAATGTCAGAATTTCCTACAGAATGAAGATTCTGTGTTTCAACCACCTCTTATTTGGCATCAACAGCAGATTCTATAGCATTAGCTACTGACAGCAGTTAGGGGTGTCTATACCAGACGTAGTTCTCTTTGGCTGTCTATACAGCAGTGCTATTTTGGAATAACATAACAAAGAGCGCGTCTACACAGCAAGCCATTATTTCAAAATAATGTCAAGCTGGAGGACCTCTTACTGCAACTTTTGTAAACCTCATTTCACAAGGAGTAAAGGAAGTCGAAGGAAGAGTTTTCTTCCTTCGATTTCCTGCTGTGTAGACAGCACCAAAAGCCGAGTTTAGCTATTTCGACTTCAGCTACACAATTGACGTAGCTGAAGTTGCATAGCTTAATTCGACTGTAGTCCTACTGTGTAGATGTGCCCTTCCAGACAGATCACCGGATGAAAGTGCAGCATGCAGCATCCATCAACTCACTATGGAGAGGAGCAAGGGTGGAAACAAAGAAGGTACAGGAGCCAGGTATATCTGGTGCATATTATCATAACTACATGCAGTCAATAGAACTGTTACCTATTCATACCAACCTACTGAGATATGTCCCACAAGGACACTTCTAGCTCTTCAGAGAAGATTTATTTATTTTGGATCAGTCCCAGGAGGCATATAAGCCCCACAATTCATACATTTGTCCTTGGGTGGTAGAAAAGAGAATTGCAGATGAAAAAAAGCATTTTACCCTAATGAGAACTGGCAACATGTTCAAAATTTGCCTCTTTTGCTGTTGGTCCAAATGTTTTTCAACATTCCTATCTGGTATGTATGTATTTAGAGAGCTACAAGTGTATATTATTGAAATTATTCATTAATCCATAGAGGACCCAAAATTGGTATCTCATTTTCACTTTTAATAATATATTGGGATGGGGTGTTAGAGAGGATTTGGGAGAAAGCTAGTCCATCGTGTCTGATTAGGCAGGAGGCTTTTAAAAGAGAGGTACCTGGACTCTGCTGGAAGGTAGGTGTAGAGAGGGAAGAGCAGGAACATCTTAAACAGAAGACTGTTGATGTGACTGCTGGAGCCACAAGTGGTAGTCCCACCAGAAGATCTGCACGCTTATGCTAGAGGAAGTGCAGTGAACTCAGAGAGAAACTTAAGTAGGCCCACAAGGGGCAGATGCTCTATGTACGAAGTAAGGAACAGCCTGTGCTTCAAGAGATTGGGTTTGGTCAGATTCTCCCACTATCTGACAGAAAAATCTCAGGTGACTCCTTTACAAATATCTTTTGTCACATTTGATCACCCAGACATCCCTGAATTATGAAAATCATTTTGCACCAGCCAACTAACACAAAACTTAAGAAGAGTAAGTACAGAATAACTTAAGCTACAGTGAATAGGAGTATGAATTAGTCCTATCACCCATCCAGCCTTTCTGGACATTGTGGATTAAAAAGATCATGCCCACCTGCCCCCCTCCCCCTTCCCCTCCCCACCTCCCAAATTGCTGGTTTGGAAGGGGATAGGGATTGTATCAGCACCAGGGCAGGCACAGAATGTGGCTTTGCTCCCTAAACACGTTGCAGCTGAATCCTGAACATGAGCAAAATTGACTCTTCAATTAATGCATTGTAACCATTGTGAATAAAAGTTGAATTGTTGTCTTCTACGGTTAATAAGTTGCTTTAGGTGGAATTGAACAAAAATATTTTTATGCAGTTTTGTTACATAGTTCAACATGACTACATAGCCCTTAAGAAATTCATACCTCATAAGCAATGCTGGTGTTGACCTGCAAGAGCTTAAACACACAACATATTTTCTGTACATTAATCTAGGATTTCTTTTTTTTTTCCTTTCTCAGTTGTCTGTCATCTGCTGGATTTATGCAAATATGTGATTGAAAGTTGAATGCTAGTATTCCTGTGCACCAAAGGGCAATGTTTTTCACTTGTGGTATTCTACAATCTGTTCAGTTCCAAAGCAAAATTTAAAAGTGACTGAATTTTAAAGAAAATTTGTGGTAGATTATATAATGTGTACCCAGTATTTTTAATTACTTTTGGTTCTTATCGAACTTATCTCATCTACTTGGATGAACTCAGAGCTCAGAAGTAAATTGCCTGTATAGAAAAGAGATATTCTGGTTCCCATGGTCAGCTGATCTGCAAAAACAGGAAATCAGTTCTTGCACCAATATTTGGGAATTCACTTATCTTGCCATACAACTTTAACCACTGCTCATCCACTGCTCACCCAAGACTTCCACCACGTCTGCTGTCACTTAACCATTGTTCTTATTTTCTGAAAGGAATTTTTCACTTTTTCTTCCATTATTTCAGGCTCAGACGCCACATTAGGCTCACATGTAGGCACCTCTATCCAAAAGGTGTTTACCTCATTTAAGAAGTTCTCAAAGTATTGTTTCCACCTCTCCTTCTCTTGTTTAGGTATTACTACTAGCAGTCTTTCCTGGTCACCATCTACAAATTATGTTGCAATATCATCCTTCTTCCCTTCGCATTTCTATATTTGCAGTGCTGTAGATCTTTTCACAGACAGCTTTGGGTCATTTGCAAGTTCAGTGGACAGTCCAACTAGACCAGGGGTGTAATATACTGGGTCAGTCTGGGCACTGCTGAGAGGGTCTTTTTGGAGCAAGTTGCTCAAAACCAGGGCTACTTACAGCCTTAGACAGGGGCTGTATTCTATAAGATACCAAACCAGTCACACAGAGCACTCCAGTTGCCAATCTGGTCAGCAGGAAGCCTCACCACCAAAACCCCTTAGACACCACAGTTTAGCCTGTACAAGAACCAGACCCAAACTTTATACAGGTAAGAGGTTATAAAACCCAATCTCAACAACTCTAAACAGGTTCACCCAGTCCCAAAGGACTAGCCACAGTCCCAGGTCAATTATACTTCAGGTCTTATCCAAAAGAACACTCTGTGCCAATCCTTTAGAATCTAAAATCTAAAGGTTTATTAATAAAAGAAAGAAAAGGGTGAGAGTGAGATTGTTAAATAGAATACATTATATACATCAATCACCAAGTTCTTGATGCAGGCTTTTAGCAGAGATGTAACAAACTGTTAGCTTAAAAATCTCTGGAATACATCCTATATCAGGATGGGTTAGCAAATCCTTCCTGGCTTTCTGTCCCGAGCAAGGATGCTTCTGGAATCAGGATCAGGATTTAAGACAAGATGGAGGTAACCTCATGATACTTTTATATTCCTGGTGTCTCCCAAACTCGAGCTGGTCACATGATCAAGTGTCCTGTCCATGTCTTTCATGCCAGTAGCCATGATGTACTGGCTGGTTTGCAGGTTTCCAGACACATTCCTCAGATGTGTATTGGTAACTCTGAGAACCATTGTCCATGTTGCATCTCTAATTAGCATAGCCACCTCACAATAGGTGGTCGAGGCCCATTGCTCTCTCCCAGACAGAGAACATTTAAAATACAAGGACAGAGCCAATATTCGTAACTTCACATACAAAATTAATACAAGTATATGAGTAGCATGCATAGAATCAGCAGAACCTAAGCTTTCATTTGACACCTCACATGGCTCACTTTGTATAGAATTTGGACCAAGCACACACTAGTGGGTGCAACAGGCATGGCAACTGTTCTAGATGGGGTTACTCTCCCCCTGAAAGAACAGGTACACAGCTTGGGAATCTTCCTGGACCCTTTTTTAACATTTGAAAATCAGATTTCTTTGGTGGCCAGGAGTGCCTTTGGGCAACTTCATTTGATCCACCAGCTGCAACCCTTACTGAACAAGCATGACTTGGCCACAATGATCCATGCTCTTGTTACATCCCAACTGGATTACTGTAATGCACTTTATGTGGGGCTGCCTCTAAAGAGCCTTCGGAAACTTCAACTGGTCCAGAATGCGGCTGCTCGAGTTTTAACTAACACTAGTTATACGGAGTACATTATGCCAGGGCTTCGGCAGCTTCACTGGCTTCCAGTATGTTTCCGGGCACAATTTAAGGTTTTAGTTATGACCTATAAAGCCTTAAATGAAAGTCTCCCATATGAACCTACCTGGGGATTGGGATCAGCTGGGGAGGCTTTGCTTTGTATTCCCCCACTTGTGGAGATAAGATTAACATCTACGCGGAACAGGGCATTCTCAGCTTTTGCTCCCAGGCTATGGAATTCTCTTCCTCGGGATATTCACATGGTGCCAGCGCTAGTGTTGTTTCAATGTCAGGCTAAAGCCACCCTTTTTATTCGTGCTTTTATTAATGTTTGAGTTTGTATGTGTGTGTTCCTCCTCTCTATATGTTTTTAGCTGGTTATGTCCCTCTGGGGTCTCATATTTTAAATTTTTATATATATTTGTATTGTGGTTTTTTTTGTAAGCTGCCTTGAATATTTTAAATAGAAAGGCGGGGTAAAAATATTTAAATAAATAATAAATAAATAAAAACAGTGATCTGCCTGCTCACTTTAAAATCCAATAAGGTGACAGGAGGTTTGCAAAGACTAGGAAAGCTGCTGGTGAGCCATGAGATGGTGTGTTTATCTAAGTGTCCAAAGGCATGGAGCCTCATAGCTGTCACTGGCTGCTGCTCACCATTTCTAGCCAATGGGGGCTGTGGGATGTAGTGGCTCAGGCCACACTACTTCCTGCAGCTCCCCTTGGACCTTACATAATTAAAGCATCTTGCAGCTTACTCAGGTGGTCTTGCAACCCAACCTTGAAAACCCTTGAACTAGGTCACTCTGTGGTCTTCTTCACTTCCCACTTGGCAGCTGGCTTTGCTTCTTTGTACTGTTGCCCTTTTCTGGTTGCCTGCAGGTGGTGGAACAAATGATGGGTACAGTTAGCATCACATGGGATGAAGATACTAGAGCACATCTTCGATTCTAGGATTAGGTAAATTATGGAAATTCTCTTTGAACAAGAACAGTTATCTTTAGGAAAGGACAGGAACCACAGTTGAAATGTTTTCAGTTTGGAAGTGATAGAGAAGTAGCTAGCCTACCAGAAGGATAGCTTCTGGGCTTTCATAAACCGAGACAATGCCTTTGATACAGTGGACAGAATGATGACAAACTAGTGCTGAGGAAATATGCTTGGATTACTGTTTTAGGTGATCTACATATTTTAGAATAACAAGCCCCTGTGAAGCAAAAGTGTGATTGCACAAAGGGTTGACCCTGAGTCTGCTTGCTGCTTATCATATTAAAGCATTATGTCAGCAAGAAGATCTCAATGGGAAAATGTGAGAGCTGCTATATGCAGATCGCATGCCATTAAAGACATCCTCAAAAGAAAGCCTAGAGGAACCAGTATATCAGTGGTATGACCAGCTAATCATGCATGAGTTGAAAATGAACATAACTAAGACACAGGTCATGTGGATCAATAGAAATGCCACAAGGAAAATGGATATAGAGATTAATGAAATATGATTAAACCATGCTGATGAGTTCAGATAACTTAGTAACTAAGTTGTAGAAAACAACAAGCTTGTATATGAGATACAGTCCAGCCTTAGGTGTGTGGAAGAGTGTGGAATAAAATCTCAGGTGCTGGGTCTCATAAATATATGCCACTGAGACAGGAAACCCAACTGTATAAGATGATGGTGCATTCCACAATGCTGTATGGGGCTGAAATATGGATGATAAAGAAATGGTGAATTCATTACACAGAGGTGTTTGAGATTAGTTGTCTTCAAACTACAAAGAGAGTTACATAAAGATTCAGATTTCTAAAGGAATACATTAGGATGAAACATAAAATCAATGACGTGGCTGACAGATTCCAGGAAGCAGTATGTTGCTGGTTCAGACATATACAGAGCATGAATCAAGAACTCCTTCAGAGAAATAGTATGATAGGATATGGCAGTAAGAAAGAGAGGAAAGAAGTGATGGACCTAATAAAAGCTCAGAGTCCAGAGATAGCAAAATGGACATATGTGGCAGAAGAATAATTTGCAGACTTAAGTGTGGCCCTTTGGAGTCATCCAGTGCTCGTAGCCCCAGATTTTGGGAAGGAATTCACTCTGCAAACTGACAACTTGGAGTTAGGGTTCAGGGCCATCCTTTCACAGATGATAGGGAATGAGCAGCACCAGATGCTGTACTTCCCCAGAAATTTCTTCCCAAGGTGCAGTGGCCATCATTGTGAAGGAATGTCTGGTGGTTAAATGGGCCATGAAGACTCTGGTATTACCTACTGAGGTAGCAGTTCACCCTGATGAAAGACCACACCCTGATCTAGTGAATGCACAGAAATAATAAGAAGAATGCAAGAATGACTAGATGGTTCCTGTCCCCATAACCCTTCCACTTCTGGGTACAGCAAAGAGCCACAAGCCAAAATGGCAAAGCTGACAGTCTATTGCGACTGCACTGCGTTTTGTTCCAGGTAGCCCAACCCTGTGGTGTAGAGCAAGGGGGAGGGGACAGAGGGGATATGTGATACAGCAGGGCCAGAGATCAGCAGGAGTGTGGTAGACAGGAGATATATAAGCCCTAGGATGATAAAGTCCTTAATCCCTGTGGATTTGGGAAAGGTTACTACAGGGTAATTGGAGCACTTGGAGGCAATAAAGGCCCCACCTAAGACCTAAGAACAGCCTCCATCCTGACACACACACACACACACACATACACAGACCACACACATGGTATGTCTACACTGCAGTGCTACTTCAGGATACTTCTGGTATCCCAAAATAGCTATTCTGCGTCTTTTGAACAAGCCCATTATTTTGAAATATAATGGGCTCGCTATTCCGATGTCCCTGTAAAGTTCATTCCATGAGGATTAAAAGACCTTTTAGAATAGCGGTTTATTTCAAAATTTGGTGCTATGTAGACAGCTCCAAATTACAAAATAAGATATTTTGAAATTAACTTGATATAAGCTACACAATTTGCATAACTCAAATTGTGTAGCTTATTTCGAGCTAAGGAAGGGTGCAGTATAGACAAACCCACACACACTTCAGTCAACCAGAGAGAGGGAAGGAGAGCTGACCAGAGTTTGGAGGAATATTGCTGTTAATCAGGAGACCAATGGAGAGGAAACTTTGCCCATGCAAAGCAGTGGGACTCCCCAGAAGAGATGACTGAGGGAATCCTTCCTGCCCCTGTCAAGGAGAAAGAGCCTGTAAAGCAGAAGGGGCTTGGATCTGGAGTAGAAGAGCAGACATGGGTCCCTTTCCCACTCCCTTTCTTTTCCACTGGAGCATAAGTGGATCCCACAGCACCCAGGAATAAGGGCAAAAGACAGCACGCTGACCCTCCACACCAAGAAAAAGTACTGTCGATCATTTGCCACCAGTTTCAAAATATAATCTGAAAAGCAGGTTTAGGATTTACATTTGGCCCTCAGTCCCCTTGCCACTTTTGTGCCTTTACATTTTTTTAAAATGTGCTTTCTCCTGTTCTGCGGTATCAAAAATCCACATAACCAAATGGGCAAGCTTACTCCAGAGGCAAATCAGGGCACTGGCATTACACAAATGTCTGTCAGATGTACAAGTAAATAAACTAGAAAAAAGTTCTGTATTCTCCTTCAGTTATAACAAACTTAAAATATTACTTGTACCAGAGGTAGGTAAAATACTTTCAAGCTGTAGTGAGTTTTATAAATTGCTGTCCTTTTTAACATTCTAAGCAGAGCCACCCAACAGTAATCATTTTTAAAGAAATGGTAATATAAAAGGGTTAGAGAGATTTGTGATTAGACCATACTAGGCAATTTGGGTGTGTCTAGACTACAGGGTTTTGTTGACAAAAGTGGACTTTTGTCAACAAAACTATACCTGCATCTACACTACCGCTGAATTCTGTTGACATAACGTCGACAGAACTCGGTGGTTTTGTCGACGGCGGTAAACCTCATTCTATGAGGAATAACGCCTTTTCTTGACAGAATTCTGTCGACAGAAGGAGTTATTGCATCTACGCTGTCCTTTGCATCTACACTCTCATGTCGACAAAGCGGCTTGCTTTGTCGACAGAACTGTATGTAGTCTAGACGCTCTTTGTCGACAGAAGCTTTGTCGGCAGTATCTGTCAACAAAGCCTCTGTCAACAAAAGCTGTAGTCTAGACATACCCTTTGTGATTGCGAAGAATCAGACTGTCCTTTCTTAAATTAAAGATTATTCTTCTATTTTTAAAGCTTATTAAATTTGAGGTCTTCTTTTTGAGCCCCAGAATTCTTAAGTCTTGTACAATGTGAAGGAAACAAGACTGCTATTTACACAGAAACTGATTAAAATTGAAACTACTTTAACCATAAGTGTGTCCTCTAGCTTATATGTTGTACTTGAAAACAGTAAATAAGTCTTTCCTGATTTCAACGAAGCAAGTAATTTCTTCTCCTCCAGCATAAAAATACTAAAGATAACAGTATGGATTGAAAATTTAGGCCAGTTTTAATACAGGTAATTTGCAGATGTTTGTACTGTTTTTATGGGCTAATTTATTTTCTGCAATTGAAGATTTGTTATCAGTAATTAAGTTGTGGGGTTTTTTCCCTATTGTTTTTTGACAACAAATAATTGTTGTTCATTTTAATGTCCATTTTTTCCCTTACTTTTTTTCATTGCTTTATGGTTGGTTCACCATCACAGAAGGGGGAGATGTGCATGTGAAGGATCCCTTCAGTAGTACATGTAACTTGCATTCAGTAGAAAATGGCTAATCATTGGTATCTTAGTATAAAAATAGGATTCAAAAAATATGCTGATATTTGCAGGATGAAATTGACTGTCACATTTGTTACCAGGAAAGAATTATTCAGCAGAAGTATATCAGCAGGAATTTTAGGGTGTGGGGTTTTTTTTTTCAATTTTGTTGTCCTCTGAATCAAGTGAATGGTGATCATCTGTTAAAATCAGACAACTGTATCCCAAATAAAACGTTTACTGAGATTAAAGACAGTGAGTATGGGTGAGACCACTGTCTTGCACAACATAATCTTCTTATATCAGAGCATGTGCACAATAGGCAGAATGTAAATACTTTCTCTTGCAGTATTTTTCATCTTTAGTCTTCACTTTCTGTGAAGCCTATGGGGAAAGAGCATGAATGAGTGATCTGTGTGAAAGATGTGATGGTGACTGTACAAGAGCATTCAGAGTAATATAAGCAACATGTAATTATATGAACTTCCTTGTGTCTATTTGCCTTCAAGGGGCATTGACTTAAATTATGTATAGCAGCAATACAATTACATTATTATCATTAGAAGAAAGGACATGGAGAGATTAAGGATAATGTGACATATTACAGTACCCCTTCTATCCAGGGTCCTTTTTGAAACATCCATGCATTCCAAAATGGTAAAATAATGTTTAGAAGGTTAAATTGCAGCATATTTTCTATTACATAAACTAATATAAATTAGCATGACAACAAGGTATAATGTACTATTAGGCTAATTCATAATAATAGAGCAGTTTAAAAAATCCTGACTACAGTTAAAAAGAACCAGAGTTTTTTTGTTAGGATCTCTTATTTAAATGAATCGTTGTATTAGAGTACAGGTTGCACCTTTCTAGTCCAGCACTCTCTGGTCCTCCAACATCCGTGGTCTGGCATGCTTTTAGTTAGCTGGATGTCCATTTATACTGTGTTAGGCCAAGTTTGCCATGGTCCCATAAAGTTGGTTGACAGACACAGTCCTGGCTCTCAGTGGTCTGTGCTGTTGTTAGCTCTAATTTAGCCCAAGATGTATTCTAAGAGACCAGTAAGCAATGGGAGTATTGGTAATGCTGCTAGACAATATTGATCTTTCATGGTCTGCCAAATTCTCTGATTCAGCACCGATCAGGTCTTGCAGGTATTGCACTAGAGACGTTCAACCTGTAGTTAGAAATCACAAAGCTTATTATGTCATTCTTTCTGTTTTATGCATATTTGTTTCCTCTTTGTTTATTATGGCATTAAATGTCCCAGCACTGTTGTTTCTCTACACTTCCTTTGAAAAATCATTCTTCTGTATAACAAATTTCACTATTAAGAATTTTATCTTAATATTTCCCCTCAAATTAACCTTGTCTTAATTTTATCTTACTATTCTTAATTATTGTAATCTGTAGTACTACCATAAACAAATCTTCCTTGGTCATTGAAATGCTTGTGGTCATTCATCATAAACCTACACTATTGATGGGTTAATTGGTGTTTCCATATTTGGTGTTCCAAATTTGTATTTTATTATATTTCAGCAAGTTTCACTGTTACAAAGACATGCTTTAGTAAACATTTTCACTACATGTTGCCTGTGGGTGTGACAGAAAATGACAGTTGGCATCAAAATATAAATGTATGCAGTTCATCTGACAGCTACAAGATATTATAAGCATTTAGAATAGCATAGGGATTCTAAAAGAATACCAACCATGTGGTTGCTATGCTTCTGTCCAAACTGAAGAACACTTTTTTTTAGATTTATATCTCCAGAAAACATAGATCCCATGTAGAATGTACTCCTTTTGTGCTTCACACATATCTATTGGATTCATTTCTGTTATAGAACTTAACAGCATAATTGTGAAATGAACCAAATGAAAGCATAATTATCAGAAAATGGTCTTTTGTCGATTTCCCAATTTTTCTTGGCATTCTCTGTTTCATTGTTCATTTGCCTCTCAGGAAAATATTTACTTCATTATCATTTTTCCTTGTAGTTTAAAGCTCCTGATATTTTCATCTCAGATACATTTTTCATACCACAACTTGGCAAACCTGAACTTCTGGATTCCAAAGAATTCCTTCCCTCCAGGCTCTTATTTCAGACTTCTTTCCTAAATTCTACAGCAAGAAATTGGAGTTAATTTATGACATCTTTGAGTACCATACCCAATGTGGAAAATCCTACTTTGAATGTGCACTAAAATTTGAACGCACCGGGTAGCAGATTGTATACGGGGACTCTAAAGTCAGTAAGGGGCATAACATTTCCCAGATCAATAACTGAGAACCACAAATGTCTCAAGAACCAACTTGATACCAAATACAAAGATTTGAGAAGGGGAAGCAATCTAAATTGATAGAAAGCGAGTATATAAAAAGAAGTTGGATTTAATGACCTATTAATCTACATAAATAACACATGGAGTCTTACAGTCCACTCACCTAAATGATACTTCTTTAACTTGCTCGTAAGAATAATGTGGGAGACTATATTAAAAGCTTTCCATAACGGTTCTTCATCACTATCCATATCACTAAGATATGGATTTGATTTCCCCTCTATATTCTCTCTTGTCTCTCCCTTGTCCCTGCTATAATAGTTCATGCTCCCCACAAATTCCTACCCCTCTCCCAGGTTTTCATGTTTTCCATTTACTGAGAGTTTTTGTCTCCTGTTCTCTGTTGAACCTAATATATAATGTTAACCAGTTTATATCCAAAGATATTCTCTCTCTAATTGATCTCGGTGCCACTACATGAGACAGTACACCATATCCAGCACACGTGAGGGTTACACCAGCACAACATAATGGGGCTTCATCACTATGGTCAGTGAGTTGGGAGTAGAGAGGGAGTACTGCTCTGCTGCCAGAAATAACCAGCAACCATTATTCTCCCAATGAAAGAGCTGTATCCTCCTCTGGTGGTAAGACAACAGTCCTCTCTAGCTGGATAGCTTCCTCAGTCTTGGATGTCTCCATATGAAAACAGGTATCTCCCTTTTTAAGACTTTGATTACAGTAGGTAAGCCCTCAGCCAAAAGATGAGGATTCATTTTTAGCCAGCAAAACAGGGGATGAAGCATTTTTGACTAAAACTTCTTTCTGAGATGCCAGGAACAAAGATGCGTCCAAGAGGACTGATATTTCTGACTAATTTGACAATGTCACTATAAACACTCTTAGGCTATGTCTAGACTACAGGGTTTTTTTCAAAAAAAAAAGTGGCCTTTTTTCTAAAAAACTTCACCTGCATCTAGATTGCCGCCGCGTTCTTTCAAAATTAAATCGAAAGAACACAACATTTTTTTTGACAGCGGTAAACCTCATTTTATGAGGAAGAATGCCTTTTTTCTAAAGAGCTGTTTCGAAAAAAGGTGTTCTTTACCGCAGACAGGGCTTTTTCGAAAGAGAGCATCCAAATTGCCCGGGTGCTCTCCTTCGAAAAAGCGGATGACTTTTTCAAAAAAAGTTGTGGCTGTCTAGACGCTCTCTTTCTAAAGAAGGTTTTTTGAAAGATTCTTTCTAAAAAGCTTCTTTTGAAAGAAGCGTGTAGTCTAGACATACCCTTATAGGTAAAGTAACAGCTCCTGCCAATTCCTCAAAAGTGTTTCCTTCCACTAGACATCATCCTTCCTCTTGCAGAGATTGGGCTTTAGCCAGGTGCTTTTCACCAAAGTTCATCAAAGTTCAAAGTTTCATTAGAATAGCTAGGAGATCACATAATCAATCCTAGAGAAAAGGAGAACGCTGGATAATGTTATCCTATGGGTTATATCTGATAGCGACCTTGCATGGTCCATTGGACAAGAAAGGTGACAAAACTGAATCCAGTGGAACTCTATAAGTGAGGTATGCTTAAGAAGAAGAGCAGTTACTGGGATCAAAGCAAGTCAGTTCCTAAGCTTTAAAAGTTCAACTCAGTGAAGTAGATCTGTCTAACATCCATGATGCCGTACAACCTGTATTATTTTTAACAGTATTGGGTCTGAAGGAAATCCCACTTACCAACCTATGTGATTTTGAATAACAAAGCATTTCTGAGCTCAGGGATATATTTTCATTTTGATCTTTAGAGATTTTGTTGGGATAACATTAACACTGATAAGGATTATGTACACATAATCTTGTGTTAAAAGAAGATTCTAGCCCCCACAGATGTCAAAGAGACAAGGTTTACACTGGATTTAACATTTTTGGTAGGTTCCATACAATGTACTGTCAAAGATGGTTTCATTTTATATAATGGCATAAGACAAAAGAGATTGAACATTGGATTGTTCTTAACAAAATATATGTATAAATTTCCTAAAATCCTGAGAAAGAAATCAATGGAACTAATCCGCCTCTGATATATCAATTCCAACTGATTGCAGATGTCACTTAAATACCTTATCTTCTCTAGTGTTGAAAAATCACATATAGTTTTAAAATATTTGGATCATTTCCCATCCTATTTCCCATGTATGTTTTAGGAATTCAAAATAGCTTACAATATTAGTGGGTGAAGTCAGAGACAACCATGGGCCCAATCCAAAGCCCACTGAAGGCAGTGGAAGACTTTTCAGTGACTTCCATGGCCTTTGGGTCAGAACCAAAGGCTCTGACTTTCCAAAATGCTGAGTGTCTCAGCCCCTGTCTCCACCCCTGCTGTACCCCCACTCCCCCATTCTTTCCACAAGGCCCCACCTCTGCCCCCACCTCTTCCTGACCCTTTGTACCCCCTCCCCCATGTCCTTGCTCTTCTTCTCTCCATCTCTTAGCCTCCTTCATGTCACAGAACAGCTGATTGTGGTGGGTCGGAGGCCTGGGAAGGAAGTGGGGATACACTGAAGTGTGGTGGGGGTGGTGGGAAACTGACAGGGGGCTGCTGTGCACCCACCATTTTTCCCCTGGGTTGTTTCAGCCCTGGTGCACCCATGGAGCTGGTGACTATGATCAGGACAGATATAAGTATTTAAAATTATTACAATTACCATACATATTGGTATGTGAAATCACAAACATTGCCATGAGAAACTCAACTCTTAGAACAAAATCAATCCCCATGACATGATGTCTGAGATATTTATCTCGCTGTGAAATACTGGGGTATCTAAGGTACAACATTATGGAAGGTGTAAGTGTTGATACACCTTTTTGAAAAGTATGTATTCATGTAAGAAGTAGGAACAGGGTTTACAAATCCTTGGCAGGTAAATATCAGAAACAAAATACTAATTAAAATAGTAAGTGTTCGTTTAAGAAGACATTATACCAGAACAGAGTCATCAGATCTTTCTATTTAACAGTGAGTTATATTATAGCATGACCATCATTACAACACCTGTGGTGTGTTGGTTTTTATCAATTTTATTAAATTGAGTGAAATGTGATTGATTACACACATTTAATAGATAGGTATGTCTATTAAATGTTATTATTCAACAAAAATTGAACAGGGGTCCTAGCATATTGCAAGTGGATGTATTCTGAATATTGCACAAAAGGACACCAAAATGTCTAAATATCTATTTGTCCTCTATCTGTTTTGCTGGCTATGTAATTGACACCATTTTAAAAAAATCCTCTGTCCTTGGACTATTATTCTTTTTTCCAATGAGAACTATAAGCAGTCAAACAGCTGATAATTTTATGGCAAGTGCTTAAAAGAGATATTTTTGGTAAATTAATGTGACTTTTTTTAGTATTTTACAAAACATTAAACAAACAGACAATTTAGGACATTTCTTTAGATCCTTTTTTTTCTAATCTATTTGCTAAATAACTCCTACCATTTATATAATCTCTACTTTCTTTTCTGGGCTACCAAATCCATTGTTTTATTTAGTTTATTGGAACTGAACTGAATTCCCCTTATACTCAAAATGTACTTAGGTTATCTAACCAGTCAGATTATTTTGAATATTATGTTGTCTCATTACAGAGAGATGCACAACAACTCTTCTAAAACTAGAATGGTCCATTCATATTCCCTTTGTTTTAGAAAAGAGAGATTTGATGGGTAGTACTAAGTGAAGTTCTGAAAATATTTCAAAAGCTTTTCATTGATCCAATTTTAAATGTAACCTGTATTCCTTCCATTAAACTTTTCTTGACTTATCATAAAACTAATTTTGGACACCATCAAAGCTAATCAAAATTTTCCTGTCATAATTTTCCACAGAAAACTGATTTTGACTTAACTTCTCTATATTCTGACTGGAAAATTCTAAATAAAAAATAATAATTTAGAATTGTTTCTAAATTAAAATGCCATTTTGTTTCAGTTTTTCAAAACCAAAATATTTTAAAATGAAATGATGATTATCATTTTGTTTCATTTTGGCAGTTCATACTAGAAACCTGAAATTTTGGGAATAGACATTTTTGAAAGGGTTTTTTTAACATAAATATACATTTTCCATACAGCTTTAATGAGCATATACATTCATAGAAAATTATTTTTAAAGTAACATATGCAGATATTCCTGCCTGAAGTACCTGTTTACTCATCCAGCATAGGAACAAAAAAAAAGTTAATTTTCTGACTAATTACAAACTAAATAATATGGATGAAAGAGTGAATATTGAAGACTCTCAGAGAACTGTTCACAATAAATCCATATGGCTAAAATAATTGAAAAATGTTGCAACTATTTTCACTTAGTCTCCCCACAAATATTAAACAAGCAAAAATAGACTAAATCTTTCCAATAAATTATTCATTGTGAAGTATTCACTAAGGTCTCTGAGACAGATTGATAGACAGCAAGAGCATCACTAAGTGTATCTACTAACTTTTCCCATCTTCTTGCGATCTTATTTAGAATTCTATCTTCTCTCATTATAAATGTGTAATGCCAATGAGTGTCAGTGCAAATTAAGTGTGGGTGTCAAGGGGAGATAAGAAATGTTAGACATTTATGGAATTCAAAAAGGGTATGTCTTAACAGGCGAAAAGAGGATGTGTTTCAGCTGTGCCAACTCTGTCAAGGTAGCTTAACACAGCAGAATATGCAGCCCTGTTAATGTGCAGGCTAACACATTTGATGGTGCGATAGCTGGGCATGTTGTAGGTTATGAGGAGCTTTGTCAGGGCTTTTCAGTCACATTAAGTTAACTTGACTGAGCTAACATGATTGAAAACACCACCTTTTTAGCCCCCTCCCTCCAAGATGTTGTTAAAGTGCATTCTGAATAAATTTAGAACTTGCATCGCTAAACACTAGAACTATGAGTAAAGTTCTCAGGTACTTTAAAAAAAATAAATGACAATTCTCTAGTTCCTAACCCTGGATTTTGAAGGATTTCCTAATCATAGAATTGCATACTTAGTCAAACATTCACAAAAGGCATGTTCCTCCTCTTATTAAAATCAGTAGCAAAATCACCATTGATGCTAATAAAAGCAGGGACTAGCCCTAGTAACATTTAGAACAGACGTTGACTTGGTATTGTGATCAAAGTAGCTCTGAATTTCATTCTATGCTCTGACACAGATTTCCTGTATGATTTCAAGCACACTGTTTAACCTCTGTTTCATTTTCTCTATCTGTATGCTGGGAATAATGATATTTCTACTCCATGGGCTTGTTAGAAATCTTAACTCATTAATGTTTGTAAAACACCTTTGAAATTTTCAGTTGGAGGATGCTAATGAAGTAGAAGACACTGTTATATTATCATTGCTAACATCCATTTAATTTTTAAAGAGGGGAAATTTTGTTTCTTGTCCTTTTTTGGAATGTAGTTGTACATTCACAGTTCCCTAGATCAACAAATAAGAGCATAAGAACATATGTTCTTTGTTAATCTTATAAGTCAAATTCTGAGAATATAGGAAGTATGACAAGAGGCCACCTTGGCTCAATCAGAAGATCTCCAGTGGTCTGAAAATCAAAATACAATCCTACAAAAAGAGAGAAGTGGGCCAAATTACAAAAGATGATTATAAACAAATAACACAAATATATAGGGACAAAATTAGAGAGACCAAGGCACAACATGAGATTAAAATAGCTAAAGACATATAGAGTAACAAAAAAATGTCTCAAATTCATTAGAAGCAAGAGGAAGACCAAGGACAGGTAGGAATTCCAGCCCTCCTATTCAATGTGGGGGAAAGCATGGAAAGGACAGAAATGTTAAATGACTATTTTGCTTTCACTGAAAAGGTTAAAAGCAATTGGATGCCTAACATAGTGAATACAAGTGAAAATGAGGTAGGATCAGTGGCTAAAATAGGAAAAGAACAAGTTAAAATTTATGTAGTCAAGTTAGATATCTTCATCTCATCAGGGAATGATGAAATACATCCTAGAATACTCAAGGAGCTGATTGAGGAGATAGCTGAGTGATTATTTAAAAAACTCATAGAATGTAGAAGAGATTCGAGAGGCCTGGTAAAGGTCAAATACAGTGCCTATCTATAAAAAGAAGAATATCAGAAACCACTACTGTGTTTTATCCAATTATTGCATTTAGATACAATATGAAGTACTAGCAGATGGGTCCTGCACTTATTGATAGGTCTGTGTCTGAGTAAGTTAAGTAAGGTGCAAAGGGGAAGTAACAATTCCTTCTAAACAGTAAGACCTAGGATCACCAAATTTGGTATGCAGCTTCCTCTTATCCTAACTTAAAGCAAGGTTAGGGTTTCAATGTGCCAGGAAAATGACAGGTGCCTGGACTTCAGTTTTTTTCCATAATATGGAAAGGGAGGGAGCAGAGTGGAGGAACACTATACTCACAGTCACCACTAGGGACAGTGAGCACAGGGAACAGCTATACTGCAGAGTGACCACTGGGGGCAGCCGCACCACCAATGGTGCAGCCAGCTGGGGTCATGGCTTCCCCTTCCCCCTCCCTGAGTTGGGCTCAGGGACTGCTGTCAGGAGGCCTCTGCCCAGGCTCTCAATGGGTCAAAACAGAGGAGGCCAATATTGTCTTTAATTGCTGCAGTGATTTTTTTTCAGACTGTGTTGTCTGTCTGCTCTGATTTTAAGTAAAATGTGATTATAAATGCACTCATCACTTCTACTTTAGGTTCAGATCTAAGTGGTACCACAGTGGGGGGAAAGCACAATGCAATTGGCAAGTGTGACCACAATTTAAAAGTCAAATATTGGGCTTTTGTTTCCACTAATGCAATTCATGATGTTTACTCTAACACTAATAAATAATTAGTCACATTACCATTAATTTGGTGATGTCTGAACAATAGTTTGTAATAAACAGTGCTTATTATAATTCTTAGCAAGATTCTAGCCTTAGAATTATAGAATACGAGAACCGGAAGGGACTTCGAGAGGTTATCAAGTCCAGTCCCCTGTCCTCACGGCAGGACAAAGCACCATCTAAAGCATCCCAGATAGATATCTATCCAGCCTGCTCTTAAATATCTCCAATGATGGAGATTCCACAACCTCCCTAAGCAATTTATTCTAATGTATCACCACCCTGACAGTTAGGAAGTTTTTCCTAATGTCCAACCTAAAACTCCCTTGCTGCAATTTAAGCCCATTGCTTCTTGTCCTATCTTCAGAAGCCAAGGAGAACAATTTTTCTCCCTCCTCCTTGTAAACACCCTTTTAGATACTTGAAAACTGCTATCATGTCCCCTCTCAATCTTCTCTTTTCTAAACTAATCAAACCCAATTATTTCAGTCTTTCCTCATAGGTCATGTGTTCTAGAACTTTAATAATTAATCATTCTTTTTACTCTTTTCTGGACCTAATCACACAGGCTGTGTCTAGACTGGCACGATCTTGCGCCAGAGCTATGCAAATGAGGCTCAGCGTGGAATATCGCCGAGCCTCATTTGCATAACTAATGAGCCGCCATTTTTGCAGAAGAGGCTCTTGCGCAAGATGGAGCTGTCTACACTGCCCTTTCTTGCACAAGAAAAACCCTCTTGCACAAAGCCGTTATGCCTGAAAATAATCAGCATGACGGCTTTGCGCAAGAGGGTTTTTCTTGCGCAAGAAGGGGCAGTGTAGACAGCTCCGTCTTGTGCAAGAGCCTCTTCCGCAAAAATGGCGGCTCATTAGTTATACAAATGAGGCTCAGAGATATTCCATGCTGAGCCTCATCTGCATAGCTCTGGCACAAGATCGCACCAGTCTAGACACAGCCACAGAGTAGAGCAGAAGAATTACTTCTCATGTCTTGCTCACAACACTTCTTTTAATGCATCTCAGAATCATGTTTGCTTTTTTTTGCTTTGACTCATATTTAGCTTGTGGTCCACTGTGACCTCTAGATCCCTTTCTTCAGTACTCCTTCCTAGATTGTCGCTTCCCATTCTGTATGTGTGAGACTAATTGTTCCTTCCAAATGGATTGCTTTGCATATGTCCTTATTAAACTTCATCCTGTTTACCCCAGACCATTTCTCCAGTTTGTCCAGATCATTTTGAATTATGACCCTATCCTCCAAAGCACTTGCAAACCCTCACAGCTTGGTATCATCCACAAGCTTTATATGCATATTCTCTCTGCCATTGTCTAAATCTTTGATGGAGATATTGAACAGAACTTGTCCCCTAACTGACCCCTACAGAATCCCACTTGTTATGCACCTCCAGCATGACTGTGAACCATTAATAACTACTTTCTGAGAACATTTACCCAGCCAGTTATGCACTCACCTTATAGTAGCCCCATCTAGGTTGTATTTCCCTAGTTTATAGATAAGAAAGTCATGTGAGACCATATCAAATGTTTTACTAAAGTGTAAGTATATACTTCTTCCCCCTGATCCACAAAACTTATTATCCTATTAAAGAAAGCTATCAAATTGGTTTGACATGACTTGTTCTTTACAAATCCATGCTGGCTGTTACTTATCACCTTACTATCTTCCAGTGTTTGCAGATGAATTCCTTAATTATTTGCTCCATTATCTTTCCTGCCACAGAAGTTAATCTGATTGGTCTATAGTTTTCTGGGTTGTTCTTATTCCCCTTTTTATAAATGGGCACTATATTTGCCCTTTTCCAGTCTTCTGGAATCTCTCCTGACTTCCATGACTTTCCAAAGATGATGGCTAATGGGTCAGATACCTTCTCTATCAGCTTCTTACAGAAAAATCTGTAAAGTAATAGGGTAAAAACACACCAAAGACTAGTTTTCATGGCTGTGAATTTGGTCAGAGCCTAACTATAAGCTGTCAATATCTGTGTGTCATGTCACCGCACCCATTGGCAGGCACGGGTCATCTCTGCAGAAAGTGTTCAACTGCTCATTAAATTTTTATTTCTGTTGATGGTGAAAATATTTGTACATGCTCATATCTCCCAGTTTGCGTTTTGCAACCTTGTCCTCCTAAATATCACCCCCAAAGCATGCATATTATCTTCTTTGTGCCAGTCTTGGAGGGCCTGATCCAAAACACTTTGAAGTGAATGGAAAGACTCCGATTGACTTCCCTGCTTTGAAGAAGGCCAGGTCTGAAGGACAAGCACTAATTTTATTTTTATGTCTTGTACAGTACTGAGCACATTGTTGGGGGCTAAGCAAAACAATAACCAGTAATAGTAATGTAAAGTACCCAGATGTAAAATGTTGAAATAGTGCTTAGAAAAAAATTAATCATTAACAAAACACTTTTGTTCTTTCAGCTCCATTAGTTTTGTTTTCTTTTCTTAAGTAGATTTGGCTGAAATACATTGCTGTCTTGTGTAAAATAGACGTCTATATAAAGGGAGAGATGGAAATTGCATTAACAGAAAATAACCAAAGGCTAAAGTTAAAAATCTTTCATGATATAGAAGGAAAAATAACTGAAAGTACCTTCGGGTACAACCTGGATGATAGAGGAGAAGGCTTCTTATGAAAGAATGTTTCTTCCAGCTAGCTAAAAGAGACAACAAAAATGTTTTGTGTCTAGAAATTTATGATGTTACAAGTTTCTGCTCCTGTGTGTGTTTTTTTTCTCTTGAACGATTAATGAGGACTGACTTCTCATGCATGATTCAAAAATTAAACTATTGAAGACTGAAATAACATAACTCATTTTCAATGTCAAGTATGCAGCTAAAAGGGCCCTCGGATTAGTGAGATGGTTTGAGGAATGACAGTAAAATGTATTCATATACAAAATAAGAGATTGCAAGTGCATCAGTAAAAGAATGATTTTTGCAGTCTGAATTGTGCTTCAGCATCCATCACTGAACAACAATCTTTTTGAACATTTTCTTTTTAGAAAGTATTGAGGCTGTCTCATTTGATACTGTTCATCTAATATAGTTGTTAAAAAGAAGAGCTGAAAAAATGCCTTAACAGAGATTTTGAATGATGATGAACATCACTTTTTGGCTTCCACCTTTTGTAAAGTCCATTGTCACTAACAACAGCCTCAAAACCTTCTGCACTCATATAGTATGAGTAAGCTAATGGGATGAAACTTTGAAAATACAAAAGAGCAAGATACGGAGGTGTTAAAAACATATATTAATCTACTACCTACAAAGTCAGAATGTCGTAAATCATTCTTATAAGAACTTGACTCATTTTCTAGACTGTAAGCCATGCTTTCAAATAAATCAGCTGCATGATTACTGTTATAGGCACAGCTGTGCTTAGGTTTGTTATATTCCAGTAGAGTATCTCTCTCTGTAGTGAGTGCATGTATGTGTGAATTAGAACATTTACCTGGTGTTGCTCAGGTCCTTAACTCAATTAAGGGTTGTTGGTTGGGTTTTTTTGTTTTTTTGTTTGTTTGTTTGTTTGTTTGTTTGAAACTAAAAGGAAAATGTACATGCTTTATTTAAAAGATGGTATGTTTCAAAAATAGTGTTATTTTTAAGAAGTTAATTGTTATTTTGGATTTGGGGGGTTGGGCAGAGAGGGTAATATGCGTCACTTGTTTATATTCCCTTAGGACAGTATTTCTCAACCTTTTTTTTTATAAAGTACCCCCTTTTAAAAAAAATTATAAGTATTCCCAGTACCTACAGTTTTTAGACACACAATTTTTTTTTTCTACCATTGCAACACATTTGTTTAAACAACTTAATCGTAGCTGGGTGGGCGATTTAAATTTTTGGGTGTAAAAAGTACAAAAAATAATAAAGCGCTATAAAACTTAAAACAAAAATTCAGTTTTCTCCAAATTTCAGTTGTGTTGATGTACCCCCCAGACTTCTCTCGAGTACCCCTGAGGCACTCATACCACTGGTTGAAAAACACTGCCTTCGGGCACTCTTTTGTGGTGGTCTGAAAAGTTTAATTTTTCCCCCCTTTCTGCTCACTGGATGGCATTAGGAGAGCTAATATGGACACAGGTGTTTTCAGTATATTGTTAACACACACAATTCCATACTTCTATTGCACTTAAATCAGCTGATACAGCTTCTCACTAGATTCAGTGTCTGCTAGATTTGGAGGAACAGAGAAGATTTTGCTCGCTTTAACTAATTCCAGATAAAACTGAGGTGATGCTGGTCATGTGCAAAAGCAAGGTGAAGATATAGCAAGATTTCTCCACCTTTATTTGAATGTTTATATCCCCCATTTCTGACTTGTCATAACCTAGGGGTGATGAAGGATCCTTCACTGCTTCTAAATAATCATGCAGCAGCATCCATACCCAGTTACAAGGTTATAATGGTTACTTCTGAGTCCCAGACTGGCTGCCATGAGCCATTAGTTTCCCACTTTGAAGCAGCACCTTAAAGGGTTTCAAAAATTAAATCTGGTGTAGACTTCAGTGGCTTTGTAAGCAGAGTAACTCGCCAACATCATAAGAAACCTCAGCTCTGTGGTCTGTCCAGGCTTCCTGGTGGAGTTTAATATGTTGGTTTTAACCAATGAAGTTCTAAAGGACACTTTAAAAACTCCTCTGTCCTCATTCCATATCTCAGGGGAAGCACTTATGCTGGATATCCCTTTATATAAGGGCATGGGAATAGAGTGTTGCCCCAACTCAGTGCAAAATAGCTTGTGGTTAATGACCTATAGGGTGTGGTGCCAGGCATGTTTGTTTACCAAGCCTGATGAAAAGGGAAGGTTTTAACTGGGTTGAGTCCATGTAGAAGTGAGGAGTTTAATGATTTTTGTGGGGTGTTATAAGGTTAGATGCTTCTTGATATTTTTATTTATGCACAGGGTACCGAGGGTTTTGGATAGGTTCCTCATGTTGATATTTGTATAAATCTAGATGAATAAGTAATCAGTACTGGAATGGTGTAAACACCAAGGAAATAAAAGCCAGACGTATTTAGCAGTAGGGGATGAAATTAAGAAAGGTATCCTGACAGCAAGATCTATTAGTCTGTCTAATAGTGAATGGTGGAATCCCTACTGCTCAAAATACTTAAAACTAGATTAGACAAAGCCTTGGAAAGTGTTCTGGAAGAAATAATCTTACCCTGGCAAAGGGCTGACATATGTAATCTAATTATTTTCCCTCTCTAATATCTGTGATCTCATGCTCTAAATACCTAAATTATAGGCAATAATATTGATTTGAAGGCTGTCTGTCATGATTTTCAATCAATAAAATTATGATTTTCACTGTTTTGTTTGTCATTCTATTTCAGTCACAATTGCAAAGGTTTTGTTTTTAATTATATCTGACATTTAAGCAGTAAATCTAGAAGAATGAAAATAATTGTTTTGTGAAGTTAATTCCTTTCACATAACTTTCTATAGCAAGAAGAGATTTCTACATTGGATCTGTTGCTTGAGTAGAGAAAACAAAGTGTATAGTGCTAGAAATATCTTTTCTAATCATCCATTGTCTGTGTCCATTGAAATATAATATACAGATGCTTTCTTCTTTTCTCTTATACAGTAGATAGAGCCGTGAGGATTCTGTGGTTTCCCTTTACACATGTGATTTGGTGCTACAAACAACAATGTACTATACACAGAACTAGTGTCTTTGAAAAACACACTAGTATTAGTGCTTAAGCACTGTATTGGTGGTTACTATAAAGTATGAGTGATGTCAAATAACTTAATAAACAATTAATATATAATATATATAACAGGAATATTTATTTAATATTTTGGAGCTTGATAAAAAAATCATTTGGGCGTCATTTGCTATGATTTCCTTACACAGGTTTCAAAATACTTCTTAGCGTTAAATCCTGCAGTTGGATTCACTTGGGTAGAATCCTGCACCCATACAAAGCCCAGTTATTTCAATGGGACCTCAATAGGTTAAGATGGGGGTGTTATTTTTGGAGATCTTTTGGAAACAAGATATTCCAAAATAAAAAATGAAAGCTTAGAAAAAATAACTAGGATTTAATGGAAATAACACCAATATTAAAGCATAAATCTTTCATCTTCAGAGTTCTGTGTTATGGTTCAGCCAGATACCTAGGCACCATGAGTGATTTCAAACATCTGAGTAGTAGTTGGCTTCAATGGAACAACTTACATGTTTAAAGTTATTCACCTGCTTAAATACTTGACTGGATCAGCGTCTAATATCCAGTTTATGTTCTAAGCAAAAATGTTCACTTTGCAAAAACAGACACACATTTTAGATTAATTCATCATGCTTGATAATTTCAACTGTGGCCTACAGCTGGCAAGGCTGAAGTAAAGAAGATGGCTGAATGGTATAATAGACTGCACACCACCAGCACACACAGTGCCTAGATCAAGCCAATGCATTAGTTCCTCATGTTCAAGAGGACTGAATTAATTCAAAGCTTTGATGGAAGAAACCTTTATATTTGCATGTGTTTTCTAGGTAGATTTTCAAATCTAACCTATCATAATGTGGTCCTGTGATCATATAAAAACAGTTATATATGATTTCATCTGTTACACATACAAATACAAACATCTGTTACACATACACATACAAATTTGCATAGATCCAGACAGACATCATCTTTCCATCCAAGTGCAAAAAGATGGACATCGTACCCAAAGTTAAAAAACTTACACAAACATTGTTTCAGTAAACTGTTCCTATTGCACCTATTTGAAAATAACATAAGATACTATATATCCACTGATTCAAGTAATAAAAAGAGAAGCTTTGCTTTTTTTTTTCAACATCTTCTACTAAAAATTGCTTTATGAAACTTCTTCAAAAGAAAAAAATCAGTCTTAAGATTTAAAAGTAGGGGTTTAAATAAGGAATGAAAGTCTTGTGCCAGGCCACTGAGAAGAATATGTCCTGTTTACTGAGAGAAAACACCCCCCTTTAGCCAAGAGTAAAATTAAAATTGAAAATTGGTGTACCAGAATTTAGTTTTCTACAAAATACTTATGTGTTAGCTAGCTAAAATAATAAAAGGGGGGATGAATGACAAAATATCTTTGAAAGAATGTAAGAACCTTCAGTAAATTTTGGAGTGAACACTCTGGCAAGGAGAAGTTGTTGTCATTAATGAATAAAAAGAGGTTTGCATGCTGTTTTAAAAAGAACAATATGTGAAGGGTATGGAAAGACGGTTTAGAAAACTTGAACTCTTATTCAGACATGCTTCTTGATTAAAAAAATCATCTTTTTCTTTGGTACTGTGTAACATTCTAAGCACTTTTAACAAGTCCCTTCTTACTACTCTCCCTTCCCAGTCTAATTTTTCAATCTCTTTTTTAAATGTAAATTCCTTCTATGTTTTTCACCACACTTCTATAAACTTTGAGTTGTGTGTGTGTGTGTGCCATCTATCATACATAATTTTTTTTTCTAGCCGAGGCAACTAAAACTAAACATTGGTGAAATTGTACTACTAGTCTATAATATGACCATATAAGTAGAATCAATGGCCACAAATCATATATACGTAAAGGGAACATACAGAAACCTTTGGGGAACACCTCAATCTACCTAATCACTGTTTAAAAGATCTTCAAGTGGCTATCTTGTCACAAACCAATTCTACTAGCCAAATACACAGAGAGGTGTTGGAATTACAATTCATTTACAAATTCAGTTCTCATTCTGATAGCCTACTCAGTCATGATAATGGATGGCTGGAACATTATCAACCTAACATTCAATGAAGGTGTCAACAGCTCTTTGTCTGTGTTGATTCTTGCGTTAGTACGCGTCTTATCTAATAGCTATTCTTTGATCCTTATTTGCTTCTTTTAACTATCCAATCTTTCGGTGCTTACTAATTTCCAGTTCTGCCTTTTTGGTTTTCCCTTTGATATTCTCATACCCTCTGCTCCTTATTTCCCACCCCCTTCCATTTTTTTCCTTCCCTCCTCTCCCTTCTCCCCTATTTATTTTGGGTCTGCACATCCTAAACTCAAAACTCCGGTCATCTGAAGAAGTGGGTTGTGCCCACGAAAGCTCATGATACCATCTACATGTTTTGTTAAGTCTATAAAGTGCTACCAGACCATTTCTTGTTTTTTAAGTTTATCCTATATAGACTAACTAGGCTACCCCCTGAAGCTTTAATATTGTTGTTTGTTTAATCTCTAGTTGGATATATTTTAACCACTAACCTTTTTAATTGCTGCTATACATGGGCAGGCCTCTTCCTATAGCTATCCATGGCTCTCAAATCTTTCCTTCAGAGAGTACGTCAACACTACAGGATAAAGTTGAGTTAAGATATGCAACTTCAGCTACGTTAATTGCATAGCTGAAGTCAAAGTAGCTTAACTCAGCTTGTGGCACTGTCTACACAGCAGGAAGTTGAGGAAAAACACTCTTCCTTTGACTTCCCTTACTCCTCATGAATTGAGGGTTACAGAAGTCAGTCAGCAGCCCGTTATTTCAAAATAATTTTGAAATAACGGGCTTGCTGTGTAGATGTGCACTCTGCTATTTTCAAATAACGTGAGTTATTTCAAAATAAGTGTGCAGTGTAGGCATAGCCAGAGAGTCCTACAAGTTCTTTCATGTTATCTTAAGCACATTTAAAAACTATAACATTAATAATCTTTCAATATTAATGCCTCATTTTCAGTGTTTGGAAGATAAAAAGGGACTTCCTAGAACACAAATAAGTGTCATTTTTCAAGGCCTGAAAATTACACTTGCTGGATTATTACAAAGCTTTTGTTAAGGCTGAAGTGGTCAATTTTTCAGTGATTGAGGAACAGCCATCCTGCAACTTGGTAATGCCATTGATAAATTGCTAAACCCAGACAGATCAGTTATCAGTCTTTTAAAATCCTCTGAATGTATTTGTAATGATTTTTTCTATTTGTGGTATGAATAATCTTTCCCTTCCTTGGACGGATATTGTGTCAGCTCAACTTGTTTATCATAGTTCCAGCTATGGAAACATCAGCTGTCCAATACCTTCACTATTTTTGGAGGCAACCACATCTGTATGCAATATGCAAGATGTGGGCATATCATGGATTTATATAGAGACAATAAGATATTCTTTGTCTTATTCTCTATTCCTTTTTAAATGATTCCTACCATTCTATTTGCTTTTTTGACTGCCACTGCACATTGAGTGGGTGTTTTCAGAGAACTATCCAAAATGACTCCAAGACCTCTCTTGAATGGTTATAGCTAAATTAGTCCCCATCATTTTGTATGGATGGTTGGGAATATTTTTTTCAATGTGTGTTACTTTCACTCTGTCAATAAGCTATCTGCCTACAAATATTGAAAATAAACCAAATTAGTACCAATGTTTCTTTCTAGTTTTCATCCAGTTTGTATCTATTTAACCAAACTGACCAAAAAGCGCTCCAAAGGTGATTGACAGTATCACACACACTTACTTTATATTTAACTGAAAAGTTTCAAACAAGTTTTCAGAATCTTCATAGAATGAAGACTACATTAATTATAGCTCATAGGTCTAACTACATTTATTGATGTTCTTTAACATTTTTAGTGTTATACTCCACACTGTATAACTCAATGGCAACTGACTTTCTTGAGTATATCTGTGCTTTGGCAGGATCTATATAGTTGCAATTATATTGGAATACCAGTGTTATTGCAGTTGATATACAAATGATATCAGTAAAAAATTACTTGACTATTGAGATACCAAGATGTACTTTAATGTTTCTCTTATGCAACATTTAGGATGTTATGGCTGATCAGTTAAAAGATAGTAAAATGAAGATTATGTTAATAGGCAAAAAAATGTTTTGAGGAGGTAGCCCTTACTTATGGTATGCACTTTGAAGTTTCCTACACTTTATTATATAAGGATTCATCTACATAGCAGCATCATTTTGGAATAACTGACATTCCAAAATAACAAAGAGTGCCTACACTATAAGCCTTTATTTAGAACTAATGTCGAGCTGGAGGACTTCTTACTCCGATTCCTGCAACCCTAATTTTACAAGGCGTAAGGAAAGTTGCAGGAAGAGTGTTCTTCCTTCGGCTTCCTGCTGTGTGGATAGCACCAAAAGCCGAAATAAGATATTTCGACTTAAGCTACACAATTTACATAGCTGAAGTTGTGTAGCTTATTTCAACTTTAACCCTGCTGTGTAGATGTACCCCAAGTGTTCTGGACTCCAACTCCTAGAAGTAAATTAAAATTGATCCAAAGGCTACAACCACTTACTTTTATTTTACAGTTCTTACACTTTCTTCTTATTTTTGTGTGTATCTGTTACTGGGCAAGCAAGCCCTATCTTCTTGGGGGAAGGTGGGTGAGGAGCCGCTCTGGCTTATTAGGGGGTGCTCAATCCTACATATGTACGAGTTTGGGTGAGGGGAGTGCTGTGCCTCCCCTCCCAACTAAACCCATGCCTCGTCCCAGGCTGCAACATCTGTGGCTTCAGTCAATAACAAGGCCCTCCTTCCATAGGACAATGTTGCCCAATGGCCAGAGTCAGTAACCCTGCTTTCCTCATGCAGGGCAACATGGCCTAGCAGCCAGAGTCAACTGCAATGCTCTCTTCCCACAAGGCAGCATGGCCTAGCAGCTGGAATCATTAGCAGTGCCCTTCCCTTTTCTCAGTGTGGCTTAACTCCCAGAGATCATAATGACACCCCTCTGTCTCAGGGCAGCATAGCCTAATAGCAACATATGGCAAGTGTGTAACCACGCTTCTCTCACTTGGGCCAGCGTGACCTAATAGCCAAGGTCAATAGCAACACTCCCTTCCTGTAGGGCAGCATGGCCTAACAGCTAGATGCACTAGCAACACCCTCTTCTCAATGAGCAGGGGGGTCTTGTGGCCACAGTCAAAGAGTCAATAATTACACCCCTCCTGCGCAAAGCAGTCAGGTCTAGCGGTCAGAGTCGATAACAATGCCCTCCTCCTGTAGGGCAGTGTGGCCCAGGGGCTAGAGTCCATAAAAATACCCTTCTCTTACAGGACAGGTAAGAGACAGGTAGCTTAGTGTCCAGAGTTAATAGGAACACCCTCTTCCCACAGTGCAGTGTGGCCTCCTGGAAAGAGTCAATAACCAGGGCTCAACAATTAGTGTAATCTACTCACCCGTGGCGAGTAGATTACAAGCTGGCACAGCCGCACAGCGCAATCAGCACATGTGCAGCGCGGCCAGCACATGCACAGCGTGCCGAACCGTGCAGCTGGCGAGCAGGGCTCGCCGCCGCTTGGCAAGCCCTGTAATGCTGTAGCTCCCTATGAGGGTTGGTGAGGATGGGGTAGGAGGACCCTAGTCCACCATCTCCACCAGTTCCCACCCCAGGGCCCTGTCAGTGGTGGAGTGGTCCACCACTAGCTCAATGGGGAATCCCACCAAAACATGTCAAGCTCCCAGGGTACAATTCACCATCTTGGGCTACTTCCTGCCAGTCTGTCTTGTGCAGTCCTCTTCAGCTCTTCCTTCTGAACTGGAGCTTCTCCTGCAGTTTCCCACTGACTGGCCTCCTCATTTTGGTCCATCTACAACTCCTCCTCAGGAGCTCTGACAGCACCTCCTTCCCCATAGGCAGTTAGCCCTTACTGAGCTTCTCCATAGGCTTTATACTTGACTTCTAGCTGGAGCATGCCCAGCAGGGCTGTGGGGGTAGGCATTCTCAGCCAGGCATCTAGGGTTAACCCTCACAGCCCCAGTGAATGGTTGGTACTTCCCATCACAGTATCCATATTTAATGTTTATTATCTTAACTGTTTTTAAAGTGCTTAAGATATATATCCACCGTACTCAGTTGCTCTTGACTTAGTCTCACTAATACTTAGCTTATTAGGCATTTTTGGATCACTTCTGTGGAAGACCTGCAGCACCCCCACATGCTGATGCCATCCAGTTATATGTTTTTCTTAATCTGACCTAGCTGGTGCAGTTGAGAGATCTGATGTTTGAATGCATATGGACATGGGTGAGGCTCAGCATTAGAAACATTGCAGTAATACATATAGGTTGATGGAAGCAATAAAAATCAATGGTGGAAATGATATAAGCCCCCTTCTTTGTAGGAGTGTGGTCACTGTTTGATTTGCAATTGGGTGAAATTAATCTACTATACATTTGAGACAGACTGTCTGTGAGCAAGTGAGTCTGTCTGTCTGTCCATCCGTCTGTTTGTTCAAGAAGTGATAAAAGGTAGGACCACCAAATTTGGTATGCTGCTTTCTCTTATCAAAACTTAAAGCAAGGTCAGGTTTTGGTTGTGTGGGTGGAGAGGCTTAATCTCCTCCCCCCCCACCCATATGTACAGGGATGCAAAACCATACAGAAAAGAGACAAGAATCCCCATTCAGGACTGCACTAACCCTGAGCCCTCCACCCTCCAGGCTCCCTATAGACTGAAGCTCCTCTCCCACTCAATTTGTATGGGAACATTGCTGGCTGTTCCTCTTCCTCAGAGCGGGAGGGAAATGTGCACACTTTGCTCCATTTCTCAGTGTGGCTGGGGAATGCGGGGGACAGATGAACCAGGAACCGCCCCAGCCACGGGACATGCACCACTCCCACAACTGTGCCCACTGGAGCTGCAGTGACCATGAAGAGCCACTTCACACAAGGCCCCAAGCTGCTGCGATGAAAGAGGGGTGGGGTAGTCCTCTCTCCCCTGGGAAGCCTGCCTACTGAACCCCTCATCTTCATCCCCACCCCAGAGCAATGATATAAATGGAAGACAAATATTAATTGACTTAAGGACCTGAGCAGTGCTGGGGTAAATACATCTTCTATATTTAGTAAAATTATATATTTTAGATAAAAACTATTAAGGGTCTGAATCAAATCCCACTGACATCTGTTTCAAATACTATGTGTCGAAAGGACTCCTTGCGTATAAAATTTAACTGGCTCTTTAATAAGAGAACTGTTTACAGAGATGCTGAAAGCGCAGCGAACATCCCAACCAGGTACTTCCAGACTGGATCACTGGTGCTTTCTTCAAACTGTTCCCTCCTGCAATGTGTATTCCTCCCATGCAGGTTGCTACAAAGTCAGCTGAAATCTTTCTGTTGACTTCAGTGGGCTTTGGATCAAAAAGTCGTTCACTTTATTGTCCTAATAATGGAGATTTCATGGGCAAAACCCACTTCTTTAGAAGTTGGGGAAAACTTCCTAATTGTCAGGGTGGTTAAACACTGTAATACATTGCCTAGGGAAGTTGTAGAATCTCCAACACTGGCTTCCAGCCACCAGTCTTCCACCAGTCCTCAGGACCACAAATGTTGCCAGATCAGAGAGTCTCAGTTTAGAGAGTTGCAACTAGTAGAAACTATTATATTGTACTGAATTATTTGAAATGGTACCAGTAACGTTGTATACATGTGGTAAGAAGTGAGAAAATGTGTCCCAAAACAGGAAGAAGTAGAGAGAGAATAATTAACCAGGAATATTATTTTTGAATTCTTGGAGCTTTGCACTTTTTATCCCTATTTTCCAGCTGTTCCATTTGAACCACCTGCACCATACTGATATACTATGAGCCTTTAGGGAGACTGCTCAAATCTGTAATTTGGACTTACAAAAGTGTCAAGTATTAAAAACTGTTCTTTGCTCTACTGGTGCTAAGCATTGATCCACCTGAGGCATTACTATAAGATCATTTGTTCCCTAACATTTCCTCTAATACAGTGGGCAACTGCACTGAGATGCTTTCCTTTGTCTGTTCTGTTTTATATAGGTTCTTATATTGCCCTCATCACTGTAATATCTTAGCACCTCAGTAATGCATTAAGCTCTGTAACTAATGTTTGTCACACATGGTTCATTTTTTCTCTCATCCTCTTCTGAGAGGAAGAATTGAGGAGCAATGTATATTTAGTTTTGATAAAGTTTTATATTTTTATTTATTTTCGCAGAGAGAGTTTAAATGTATATGTTGCTCTATGTCTATTTTAGAAAAGTCAGGTCGAGAAAAGCATGCCTTTCACTTGAAGTGCAAGGTGGTGAGGTTTGTGATAGTCTTCAACTGCTGTCAGTTTGCTGTACAAACTTGTACCTTCCCCTGAAAAAGTTCAGTCTCCTGGGCAGACAAGCTTTCTCCTTACAATAGAAATTCCTGACAAATAGAGATGTCAGCCACAGTCTCCAATCCCATAGCCTTAGGTGGTTTTTTAGGTGAAGGCTATATCTAGATTGCTCTGCTACATCCAAGGAATGCGTCCACTTTTCTGAAAAAAGTGTCGGAAAAGTAGACGCCTTTTTTTGGCGTCCCTGTAAACCTCATTTTATGAGGAAGAAGGGATGTTCCAAAAGAGGGATTTTTTTCCTAAATTTGGCTCTGTGTAGATGGGCCAAATTTCAGAAAAGCCTCTTTCGGAAGTAAATCGGAAAAAGATACACAAATAAGTTCTTTCTGTGTTGTTGCAACATTAAGGGTATGTCTAGACTGCACCCCTCTCCTGGCAGAGGGATGCAGATTAGGCTGGGCGAAATTGCTAATGAAGCGGGGATTTAAATATCCCACACTTCATTAGCATAAAGTGGCCGCTGCTTTTTTCCAGCACGGAGCTTTGTTGGAGAAAAGCGGTAGTTCAGAGGCTGATCGATTGCTAAAGAAAGCCTTTTCTGATAGATCCTGTATACCTCGTTAACAATGAGGAAACAGAAGCCTCCACTACCCTTTCATCTGCCTCCAAGTTAAACAAACATTTTTGTTCTGATTCCAGGGCTGCTTCAGTGTCACAAGTGATTCTATATTTTTGTCTGTCAGTGCTGGGATATCTTCACTGTAGGGACTTCAGTGGTGTCCTGCCCAGACAGGAATGAGTGCTTTTGCAAGTTCATTGGTTCTGCAATCTGTTATAGCACTAAGAAGTCCTCTTGTTTAACAGACTGGTGTTGGTACTGAGCTTCTTCCCTCTTGTCTGGAGGCTTGCTCAGGCCCATTTTTCTGGAAGGTTCCATTCTGTGGTCCTTTGCCCTCAAACATAAGGGTAAGAGGAAGTAGAACTCAGAGGAGGTCTCTTTAAGAGGGGACCATGAGGTTTTCTTGGTGACTGTGTAAGTCCCTCAGTGTTGACTGTGGTGTGTTGGGGATGATAGAGCACGTTTCCCAATTATGCTTTCAGGCAAGAGGGCCTCTGTAGGAAAATGCTATCATAATCAGGAATGAAAGAGCCAGCTTAAAGTAAGGGAGGGTGAGCTGAGTTTCATTGACTTAAGAAGCAGCCTGTTTCAAACTCTGTGTGTTTTGGGTTCTTGCGTGTTATCATTCTAAAAATTCTAAAAAATAAAGTACTGTGACATTACAGCCATCTAGCAAGAGTATTTATGCTTTTATGCATTTTCTCTGCATGTAGATTGTGAAACTAACATTGATGAATTAACATCTTTTGTAAGGTACACCATTTCTCACCAGAGAAATCCAATGAAGGGCTCCTTCTAGTCTATAAGACATATCAAACTCAGCTGATTCAGATTTGTGTTCTGGGACTGCTTGGCTCAGAAGCTTACCTGGAAGCTCATAGGATGAGGGTCCTGCACTGGGTGTGCGGGGGTCACATTCTTCACTAGAAGCCAATGCTTAGTTTTCAGGCTCTCTGGGGTAATCTTTATGTAGTTGGTGTTCCTCCTAGATCAGATCGTTAACCTCCCAGGTTTAATTTGAAAACTTAACTCTTACCATGGGAAATTTATTTCTATAACATGGATATTAGGAAAGTGTGGAGTTCACTTTGTATTTGGATAATACTAAGGTATTTAGGAAGTCACTAAAACTTTTTTATCATTGGAGTTCTGAGTAAATGAAATACTATTTCCATGCAGAGTTACTCCAAATGGATTATACACAATGGAACACATTGGCTAGCCTACCCATATTGGAAGGGGTCATTCTCCTAAAAATGATGTTTTATCCCCAGTGAGGTTTCCATTATAGAAATCTGCATAACTGCTATCTGGAGCATTATATACACCGTCACTTATAGCTCCTCTCTTGACTTGATATCTATTTCTGATTATCAGTTTGAGAGGGCAGCTCTAAATTAATTATAGCTCGTCAGCCCACATTCCTGGGGTTGAGGTGTTATACTCACAGCTAGAATCCCATACAAGAAAAAGTATATGCAGTCACTTTCCAGTAAATTAGATGTTCACAAGTGTTGCCTCCATATATTCCCAACACCCATCCATCTTCCTCACTCTCCTTTGGACTTCTACTCTTATAGGATTCTGAGCTTTAGCAGAAGGAACTGAGACTTGTAGGGACTGCACATCCTATTAGAACCTTGGTTCTGAACATTTGGTGCTTTGTGGGGGCAAAGCTTGTGTAGTCTCAAGTGTACTGTTTTTCTGGAAGGTTTCTGAAGTCAATAGCTTTCTTTCTTTCTTTCTTTCTCTGATCACTGAACACAATTTGGTAATTGAACTTGTAACAGGAAATCATGTTGTCAGCACTGTGAAAAAGTCTAGAATGCTCAGTAAAGCTAAAGGTGTTCATTGTAAAGGTTATTTAGAAAGATCATTATTGTGACTTCTTTCTCAGACCCAGACAACATTTTTTTTTTAAACCCCAAATGTTATGGCTTTATAATCAATAAAATCAGACTTAACAGTATTCTAAGATCAATATTTTTTCACCATTTTTTAAATTTCAGTGGTTATAATTCACCCATAGATAATTACAAAAGCTTTTGTAATATTGAATTCCTGAGAAAACAATTGTCTTCATTAGCATCTGTCAGTGTTCTAAATGAACCCAGTTGAGAAGCTGTTTCTTCAACAGTGCACTGCATTTTATCAATGGATAAACTCACGTCTCAAATTAATTAATAATTTATTTTTTTACTCTCATCATATGTTCATATATACACATTTAGGTATATAATTCCAGTCCAATAGACTACTGTGTGCAAATATAGCATCAGTTTATTAACATATAATTTTTAACCTAATATGCTTCCTTATTTATCAGTCTTCTAAATTAGGGCGTATTATTTTTCCCACAGGGATATGATGATGGATATGGAGGTGAATATGATGATCCAAGCTATGAGACATATGATAGCAGTTATGCCACCCAAACACAGAGGTAAGCAATCATAATTGTAAATTATTGTTAAATGAACTACTAGACCTAATCTTTGTTCTCCTAGGCTTTTGGCATAGCAAGCATTTCAAATTTTACTTTCTGACAGCAAACAATTCCTCAAAACATTGGATTTTTTTAAAATACTTATAATCTAAATTAACCAGAAAAATGCCAGCATTAACATATGAGATTATGAAAATTAAGGAAAGAATGCAGAAAGAATAGATTTCTAAAATAATTTCGAATTGTAGCCTAGTTTTAAAAACAATTCCAAGTCATTATCCTTTTCCTCTTCCTTGTCTCTCTCTGAATTTTTCTTTCTAAAATGTAAAGTCTTCAAGGCAGATACAATGCTTTCCTTCATGTTTGTACAGCTCATACTACACTGTGAGCTCTACCAGAAAACAGTAGTAAATAACAAACAATGATGGTGATAAGCCCTTCTGAGTAGTCAGTATATACTGACAAAGAAAACTGCAGGACTTTAGTCTGTAACCTTGAGTTTGGGGCGAACAAACTCTCTACTTTTAAGATGGTTTGATATGTTTATGAGTAGGATTATTTAATGGGTTTGGCTGTGATGGCATGGGACTGGACTCAATGATCCAGAAGATCTCTTTTGTATCCCTGACCAGTGTTCCTAACTGAAATTTGATTGAGAAGTTTATTCAAAGAGATATTATTTAACTATAAAAAATAACTGTTCTGTGGTCAGCAAACACACTTAGCATTGACAGCCCTTTAATAGAAGGCCTGGGATGAATGATAATGTTAAAATGAGCCACTGTTACCTTATTGAACCATTCTCCAGTTGAAGGAAGAAAAAAAATACAAACCACATACAAGTCCATTGGAGATTTCAGTAATTGTAATTCACATCAAACTACCTCAGAGTTAATCAATTACCCAATTGGAAACCACTGAAACTAACTTGTTCTGTGCCAGCTATTCTTGCAAAAACATTAAGAAGCAATACTTTAGCACAGTGGTCCCCAAACTTTCATGTCACACCCCCCAACTCATCTTCACCTCTACCCCAAGCTGTGATAAGGAACCAGAGAAGGGAGCAGGGCCACAGCTCCTGAGGGGTAAGAGGGCTGAGGCTGGGGCCAGATCTGTAGCTGGGCTATGGGCTGGGGAAAATGCCTTGACCACAGCTGGGGGCAGGGCCAGGAGCCAGAGTCTCAGCTAAGGCTAAGACAGGGGGGTGGGGCCATGACTGGGAGTGGATTCAGGGCTAGCAGCCAGGTCTATAGCTAGGTGCACAACTGCAGCTAGGCTTGGAGCCAGGGCTGAAGGTGGGGACATGCCTGGAAGTGGGGACATGGCTGGGAGTAGAGCTGTGACTGGAAGCAGAGACTGAAGCTGGGGAGAGGCAGGAACAAGGGTAGATGGTGCTCCCACCCCTCCCCTTCTGTGGGCCTCTCTGCACCTCATAGAATGTTTTTCCATGCCCCTCTATGGGGGTGCACTCCACAGTTCAGGGACTACTGCTTTAGCCTGAAGGACAATTAAGGAACCCAAGTTTGAAAATGTTAGTCATTTATTCTGTGAGGTTAATGACAATAATTTTCATGGGCTGATGGTGAAATCATCTTTTATTAATAATGTAGCTTTAAAAAGGGTGACTGTTTATAATTTAATTGAAGAAACATTCCTAATCCTCTGCATGGTTGATAAATATCCTGTGAATACAGCTTGTCATCTTATTTTCACTCAAAGTGCAGGGCAAAAACTCTTCTTGAACTGGCCGTTCAGATGACACCATTAGTGGCAGTGAAGGAAAAAGGTCAGATTATGGAATGACAAACAAAGGTGTAAAATGCAAAGACAAGATCTTTTACTTAATTAGCAGGATTTCCAGCACACAAAGAAACAAATTTTCATGTAAAGAGTTGTGCACTAATCGCTGGTCCAAAAATTAGCATGTTCATATCTGAGTACTTCACGGATGAAGATCCTTGTCAGAACCATCTTCAGATCTAGAACTGCTATAGTGGTATTTGAAATGAATAAGAAGGCAATGTTTTTGGTAAGTATTTGTTGTAGAACCAGCAAAGATGTTAAAAGAACTTTGTAACATGAATGCGTACCCTTTCATGTATATATATGTTAACCTTACTCAGAAGCAGTGAGGATATGTCTACCACGAGGAGTAACAGTAGTTCGAATTAGGATCTTTAATTCGAACTACCTAGTCCGTGCTGCGTGTAGCCACGGGCACGGAGTTCGGACTAAGGGGGATTTAAAAATGGTGGCGCCCGGGAAGATGCAAATGCAAATGAAGCCTGGGATATTTAAATCCCGGGCTTCATTTGCAACTCCGGTTGCCCTCATTTGCCTACCTAGCTCGAACTAACAAGCTAGTGTAGACATACCCTGATATATTAGTTGCTATGTGTGGATAGGCAAATACAGCCCCTCTACTCAAATGTACTCCAACTTTTTGAACAGTCCATCTCTAGCTACAGTAACTCACTGTCACAGGAGAAATGGTCTTAGGTTTGAAATAATAATTAGTTAGAAATCACTATGCTGAGACAATTTTCTCTGTCACTAGCATTAACTTGTAGTTCCTTTGTATATTATAGACCTAGGCAATTGAACAACACACCCCTTAAACTGAGAAAAAAACATATATTAAAACTTTAACTGCTAGAGATGTTTTGTATCAAAAAGGATTTTAAAAGGAATCAAAATAACTATGTTAAATAAATTAATATTTATTAGCGTAGGTCTAGCAGGCATTTTTTACAGTCGTGAGCTAACAGGAAAAGGATTCAAAGGATGTATGTTCCTAAGCAACAAATAAATTGTTTGTTTCATTGTTTTTGTTTTGTATGTAAATATATGGCCACATGTAGCAATTCTCATCTCTTATAGGGTGCGTCTGGACTACATGGCTCCATTGACGGAGCCATGTAAAGTAGTTTACTCGGCATAGTCAAAGAAGCGGGGATTTAAATAATCCCCTCTTCATTAAAATAAAAATGGCCGTCATGCTGTGCTGACAATCAACTGATATGGCACAGCACTGCAGTCTAGATGCGGCGCGGTTGACAAGGGAAGCCTTTGTCGACCGCTCCGGTAAACCTCGTTTCACAAGGCATACTGGAGCGGTTGACAAAGGCTTCCCTTGTCAACCACGCCGCGTCTAGACTGCCGCACTGTGCCGGATCAGCTGATTGTCGGCACAGCGCGGCAGCCATTTTTATTTTAATGAAGTGGGGATTATTTAAATCACCGCTTTTTTGACTATGCCGAGTAAACTACTTTACATGGTTCTGTCGACGGAGCCATGTAGCCTAGACGCACCCCTAGTCACCACTTGAAAAATCATAAGCTAAGAGGCTGCCCTGAAAAGCTAACATTGTCAGGGAACCAAGTTCCCTGTATGCTATATACAGTACCGTGGACTTCTGTGGACCAGTAGGAGTGTGTACTCAACATAAGAGTGGCAAAAAAAAAAAAACATAATTTGAAAGTCGATAATGTGAAAGTGCCTGAAATTAATTGTAACCTTTTTGAAAGATCTGGTAAACTACATAAATTCCAGCATGTAATTGCTAATATGAATTAGCATGTAGGTCTGAAGCAGAGTGAAAAGGATAGTGTCGGAGAACATCAGATTGACAGCGGTAGCTTCGATTTAACTGAATTCTGCCTAATGTCAGCAGTTTAATTATTGGTAGCCTTATGTGACCAGTTACATAGGGCTTCAGTTGATCAATACTAATAACAAAAATAAAATGCAAAATCTCATAGGTTTTCAGCAATTATATATCCATGTCTGTTCTCCTGCAGTGGCATTAAGATGCAAGTGTTAACTAGTTCCACACTAATGTTGTAATAATACAATACTAATAACTATATTAGTAGCTTGCCCTATTCATTCAAGCAAGAATAGTGAATTAAATGATTCACATTCATTTAATTACACAGACCTATTGTAAATCTAAAGATTGCATCTAGCCACAGAGATTAAATTTACAACATTATTGAATTTGAGGAGGGATTTTTTTCCTCGTTACTCTTGTTCATATAACTATGTTCATGCCACCTATGCACACGTACTGCATGCAAGAGAGCTGACAGACTTGTCAGGTGCCAAGGTAAGGTGGGGGGGCATCTCTGCACTCTCAGAAGGTGTGGGGCATTGGGCACAAAGGGCGGGGCTGGAGGCAGCCAGATCTCAGCACCATCTCATGAAGTGCTCCGATGCGATCATTGGGCTCTGGTATAGCTGCCCTCTTTGCCTCCCTCCCTCTTTGCCTCTCCCCCGCCCATTGGCAGTCTTGACTGCATATGTGGTCACATCAAAAGAACATTTTAGCTGTATTCAGTAGAACAGAAATCTGTTCCTTACTCAATATCCTAAACATTTCAGATCTAAACTTTCTGTAGTGATGTCATGGCAAAATTCTCATTGACCTAACTGATTTAGAATTGAACCTTCGCTGTTTTGTTTTGGGTTTTTTGCCTTAATCTCTAGTCCCAATCATCCAGCCATGACTTCATTGTGACTACTCATATGAGAAATAACTGCAATGTGTGACTAAATTTGTTGGATAGTATAGATGAAGCATATCCCTTCTATGGGAAAATGGGGCACTAGATACAAATATGATTCTATACTCCCACAGTTACTTACTAGGTTTTAGTAAGGAAGGATTGCAAGTATGTCTTAAAATATCCCCCGGATTTACATTTGGGCACTGTGTAATTGAAACAGATACCATGTTTGAAGGGGCTTGAAATATGTACATCTAATTCCCTCCCATTTTACACAAGTTCAGTGACTTTGGTCCAGATTCTCGGTTCCGTTAAGAGGGAAGGGGATTGTCAGAGAGCAGATTGTGCCTAAAGTGATTCTCAGAGTAGATGTGAGCCCCAGCACTGCTTAGACCAGCCTGTTGACTGCTCTAACTTCCTTTTAATATCTATGATCTCCAGTCAGGTCACCATCTGAATATAGCCACAATACCACGTACTCTGGCTACACTCATGGCTGTGCACCACATCTGAGGGGAGGGGTCATCATACAAGTCAGCTTTACTACCTGCACATCTATTGAAAGCTCACACACATCAAGGAGTTGTTTGCTGGGAAAATCCAGATGCTTTCCACATCTTTTCACCACTCAACCCCACTGGCTTTTGAAGAATTCTCCTAATTAACGCCAGTCTAAGAGGGAGAAGAATCTGATCCAATATCTGTTTTGAGCTGGAGTAGTTTTCAAATAAATTTTAAAGAAATATTAAACTTAATAGTACTAGGTCAGATTCTCTGGCATGCTCTAGCAGTTCAAAGAGGCTAAAAAAAAAATTACATCTTCCCAGGGGGTGTAGAGCTAGTATAGCAACTTCTATTTCACACCGTGCTCTCTTTGCTGATGATGGGGAACATTTACAGGTGAATCTGGCATTTCTAGTTCTAAAACAATGGATGTTTCATTCATGAGGTGAGCAGCTGGTTTTGCATATATTTTGTGTATTGTGATCAAATTATATTAAGTGACATAAGTCTCTCCATTCAGGACACTTCTTAATAGGGATATCAAGTCTTATTCTTTCAGATATTTTAATACGTCCACAGAAATGTATATATATCCTTTAGGTCTATGTTGTCTAACTTGCTAGCCACTAGCCACATGTGGTTAGATGGCCAATTGAGTGTGGCTAGTTGGCTTGAACAATGTGACTATTTGACTGGTTGAGTGTGGCTAGTTCACTATAGAACTGGTTGGTATAATAATCTATCCAATGATTCTACACAGCCATGCATAACATTAACTTTTTCTTATAGAGCTCTCTTCTTATGTGTGTACCAATAAGAGAGAATTAGATAAAAATGGAAATCAAATTAAAAAGAAAAAGAAAATATTTGAAAGAATATATTGAGAACAAAGACACGCATCCATTCAGGGGAGTCAACAGCCTCCCATGGGTCCCTGGCAAGGTGGGGAGAGGGTGGCTCTGTGCTCCCAGGTCAGGGCCTTGGACCGAAGGGGTGGGACTGGGAGCAGCCAATCTTCAATGCTGCCCAGAGTGTGATGCCTCCTCGGCCCCAGAGCCACCCAGTGCAGCACTCCAGCAGCATTTTATAGGGCCCAGGACTCTGGCTGTCTCAGTAGCAGTGGTGACAGCCAGGAGCACTAGGCCCCTTTAAATTGCTAGACCTTGGGGCAATTGTCTGCTTTGTCCCCATAATGGTGGGCCTGGGTCCACTTATCCTTCTAATCATTAAAAAAAAGAAGCAGCATAGCAATCACCATGTCACAGGGGATTTGGACTATGTTCTAGCTACGCAGCACCTTCTTAGAGGAATACACTCATCAGTATTGCTTTATTTGTAATCTTAAACACTATCCTGTGACTCTCATTATAATGTCTGAGAGCATATTACAAAAATGAACACCAAAACTATTGCCAAAAGCTATCTTGTCAGTCTTGCCTCTGGCATCCATACCCATGGATGAAACAGTTGCTCTCCAGCCTGCAGGCCAAAATGACAAAAAAAGACATACTAAAGAAGATGTGTCTTGTGGTACATCAGTAAGCCATGCTACTGGCAGACTTCAGAGGGAATGAAAGTCAGAAGCAGGAGGGCCCCAGTCAGAATCCCCTGCTGTTATTCCCCAGGAGTTAACTCCCATGGAAGAGCACCAAGACCATTCAGCTGATCACAGTTGCCACAGCAGTAGAGAAAATCTCTGTGCTAACACCCAGGTCACAGGCTATTCATGTCTATATAGATAATTACAACACAAATCATTTACTGTTTGTATTATCATAAGGCCTTGTAGCTTTGGTCGTGGATCGGGATCCCACTGTGCTCAGTGCTGTGCATGTAGAACAAAAAGACTGTCTCTGTCCTCAAAACTTTTACAATCCAAACACCTAAAAATGTATTTGGAGCTAGTGCAGAACACAGAATACAATAGTAGCTGAGAGCTCTCAGTTTTCCTACATCAAGTACAGTACAGATATCATTGGAAGGTAGCTATTGGCAAATTTTGTCTTTTTAATGATGTCCACTATACAGGGGAAATCTTCTCATGGCTCATCACTAATCCATCAGTTCCCCAATGTCCTGATATTTTAACAGAAAGCTATCGTTTGGCTTCCTATCTACCTACTTACATATTTTTGGGGGGAAAACCTGGCAAGCTGCTACAAGTTCTGGTGTTGCAGTTTCCTCTGCGGATATGAACAGATGTTTACTCCCTTGACCAAATGTCCTTTTCCCCTCCAGTCCTTAGATACAATACTCAGAGGGCAACTCCCATGCAGCAAAACGGACAAACTTCATCACTGGATCCCCCTCCCACTTAAAGAGGGAAATTTCTCTTCATTTAATAAATGTAACCAGCAGTTTTACCTGTTCTAGACACAATGAGTACGAAAGAAAAACTTGGGCTTCATTTTCTTTCTGTGCAAGTTCTTTATTCCTAAAGCATGCTAAATAGAAATGAGGCAGAGGACTCACAAATTTAATTTCCTAGCAAATTATTGATGAGCAAATATTGTCAGAAGATGCTAAAAGACAAAGATAGAGAGTTGATGTCAAAACACTTTCAGTAATATTTGCGTGTGTTAATGCTCCTGTGCATACTGTAAAGACTCAATAAATTGCATTCAGTTCTATGATTATTTTCAGTGTGACTACTAGCATGGTATAAAATACTATTTTATACTAGTTTCAAATTAAGGTACTGATGAGGAAAGTATTCTGAATAATTTCTTATTTCTTGAATAGAGTCCTTCTTTCTTGCATCCCCTGATGATACATATAGGCACCTCCAGTCAGAGCTTACCTGGAAAGAATGAAGCGTACCAGCACCTCTTTACGCATATGTCAATAACTTTTCCCCCGGAGCACCCTTTTTTTTTTTTTTTTTTTACAAAAAAGCATTGGATACATATATATGCCTATCACTTTTGTCTTACCATCTCTGAATATTACAAGATAACAAAATATATAGCTAGATCTAATCCAGGTAACAGATGGGAGAATGGCTCCATGGTTCTTCATAAAATACCATAGTCTCCATATTTTTTCTTTCTTTTACATGCTCTCCATTTTAACCAGCATGCATTGTTTTTATACTATGCTGTATTTCATTTTGGTTTTGTGCTTGTATCCGCCTGTTCATAAATAAAGATTTCCCTGCATTTTATTTTCAAACCATTGAAATCAATCAAGGCAGTGAGCCTAAAAGATGACATTTTATGTATCTTCACTGCAATCCACTTACAGCATTCATCATCAGAAACTGTTTTCAGATGCCACTTCTCCTTTATTTGATTCAATGAGCAAAACTGAATCAAATTGTGCTGCTCTGAAGTAAAATAAAAAAGTTTGTCTTTTAAATCACTTGCATCCTTTAAAATTCTTGGAAGATTTTTTTTCCCATATGGATCTCCATTCTTGTGTCTGATATCTCACTAAAAAAAATTGGAACAGATTATACAGTTCTAGAAATTCTCTTTCTCCCTCTTGTGTGTATCATTGGATTGGGATCATGAATCATTTGTCTGGCAAATTGTGTCTGTAGAATCCATCATTTTCTACAAAACTTCACAGTGTTGGATCATTTTCTTTCCTGTTTTGTGTTTGTGTATGTGCAGTTATCGGTGTCAGTGGTCACAGCATATAAATAGCAGTCAGGTTTTTATTCCAGACTATGCCACTTTTATACTGGTATAATTCCATTAAGATCACGGAGTTGCTCTTGATTCATGTTATCATAAGATCAGAGTTTAGTATGCTTTAGGGCCAGAATGGAACACTGTTATTATCTAGGCATACTAGCGGTATAGGTTTTTACCCTCTGATTTCTGCAGTGGAGACAATTAGGGTGTGTCTAGACTACAGGGTTTTATCGACAAAAGTTGGCTTTTGTTGACAACTATACCTGTGTCTACATTACTGCTGCGTTCTGTCAACAGTAAGTCAACAGAATGCAGCAGTTTTGTCTACAGAGGTAAACCTCATTTTACGAGGAATAACGCCTTTTTTTGAAAGTACTCTTTCGAAAAAAGCTCTATTGCATGCAAACTGTGCTTTTTTGAAAGAAAGCATCTAGACTCTCTTTCAAAAAAGCGGCTTGCTTTGTCGACAATACAGATTGTAGTCTAGATGCTCTTTTTCGACAGAGGCTTTGTCAACAGTATCTGTCGACAAAGCCTCTGTCGAAAAAAGCGTGCAGTCTAGACGTAGACTTATTTCTCCCAGTTACACTTGTGAACACTGTCAAAGTGGGGCTCTCAAAATCAGATCCTCTGAGCCTCTTTTTTCCCTTTCTATAAAATGGGATACTAACTAGAGCAAAGTGAATAACAAAATTGTTTTCACAGTTTTTACTGTATGTCCTTAGGCCATGTTCATTTTTTGTTGATTTTCTGGAAATAATCAGCAACCAAGTTTTATTAGAAAGCAAATGTTAGATTCATGTACACTCATCAAATCAGTGAACAGAACGATATGAAGGCCAATATCCTGCAAACACAAATGCATGTGCTTAACTTCAAATATGTGAATAATTCATCAACATTTTGTCTATATTGAGATAACTCACATGTTTAGCCTTAAGTTTGAAGGATTGAAGCTAAGTGATTAATCAGAACACTCACAATTAAACAACGCACCTCAAATTATTGAGTACTGTACTGACTACTCAGACTGAAACATTTGCAATCAATTTATAATATAAAAATATCATATGTTACCTAGCACCTTGGAGCTGTGATCCTGATTGTAACCTTTGGTTGCTTCTTCAAAACAAATGATAATTAATAATAAAATGCATTTGAATAACAAATATATTCAAAAATATAATCCACAGGAGATATTCTAGGAGCCGAAAAAGAGGTTATATTTGTCAAGTAATTTTGTCACCTAAGGCAAAAATCCTACTTTGATAATACTTTCAAACAAGAATTACTCCTGAATCTCATGCCACCAGCCTTAGTCCTATTAGAAACTCTCCTGTATTTTAAGATGTTTGACTTTCTGACTCACCTGTCAGCCGACTCAAGACTCTGCCCAATAAGGATGCCCTAGTTTAATATATATCAGTGGCCCCAGCATATTCTCTCTTATCTGTATAGAAATTTTCAGATGAAAACTTTTTTATTAAAAGTTGGACTTTATTGAAATGAGTTTTCACAAAATATTAGTAAATACAGTTTGGACCTCCCTGGTCCAGCATCCTCAGGATTGGCCTCCTGGCCACTCCCACCCCACCAGCCCTGCTGCCCTGCCAATCCCCGACCCCTTCCCTGCTAAGCCAAGGAGCCCACCTCCCTGCACACCAGGTTCTTGGCTGCATCTCGCAGCCTCGCTGTCACGCACCAGCCAGCCCTGTTGCGGTGCACCGGGCTCCTGCACGCGGTGGGCTCCTGGACCCGCCAAGCAGCCCCACTGCAGCATGCCGGGCTCCTGGCCCCATCAGGCAGCCCCACTGGGTTGTACCTAGCAGTCCCCTTGCAACACTCCAGGCAGCCCAGCTGTGGGGAGGGGAGCCCAGCCGCCAGCCTTCTACCAGTACTCTCTGGTCCTGGAATATCCGTGGTCCTGTCAGACCATGGGTGTTGCTGGACCAGAGAGTCCTGGTTAATGGAGATTCAACCTGTATTATTTGCAACAAAATTTAAAAATTAATTTAGTTTTTTAGTTTTAAATTTTTTTCCTTCTCCCTTTGCTTCTTTGTTGTACTTTTTTGCCTTCTTTTCAGTAGCAAAATGGAAAAATGAAAAAAGAGAGAAAAGGAAAAAGAAACAACACTCCCCCCAAAAAGTAAATATATATACATATATCCTCATGAAAAGTTATTCATTCTCAAAACCTATGAAAACACATTTTTTATTGTTTTTCCAAAAATTCTTCATCATTTTTAACAAGCTTTATTCTCCAACTGGTTCTAATAGCAGAAAGTAGCACCTCACCATGCCTCTTATTATACAGATAAAAATAATTTTTTCTTTTACTCCACTAAATGTAAAAGAGGGTCAACTGTCCCAGAAAGGAGAAAGGACAATGGAGAAACTTGCCTCCAAATGATAGATTCAGAATTTATCATGTCATCATTTTTATCCTAAAGTAACTTTTATCACAAATCGCTGAGCTGAAGTTGGTGGGTAGAGCAAAAAGTTCTGCATAGTGATAGCAATATAAAAATAGAATTATAAAGTGACTTCCCCCATCTCCAAAGATTCATCTCTGCAAAACCTTTTTAATGGTGAGTAAATAGCTAAAGGGATATACCAATTGACAGACAGTGTAATAACAAACATAATTCCCTCAAGAGCTAATATTTTGAGTTTCAGTGTGAAGGGGTGGAGGGAGGATTCTATATAATAAATGTACCACCAGCACTAACATGTCTAGTTGAGGGTTTGTTTCTTTTTTCTTTGTGTCAATGTGCAAATCTCTGGCCTTACTGAGAAATTTTCCCAGATAAGCAGCTGATACATTCCTTGAGTGATTATATGGAGCCTCAATAAGAGTGCAAAGCCTCAAGAACCACTGAGATTTAACCCCTTTTCTGAATGTCTGGAAACACTGATATACCAAGCTCTTGATGCCCATGCAATTATACCTAGCCTCGCCATACCAGACTATCTCTCAATGTTGTTGGTTAACTGATGCAGGCCACAAACTTTCTCTTTTGCTGGGAGACCAGAGTGTGTTGGCAGGAGATTGGCAAATAAAAAATTAATGAGGTCTTATGTCTGTAAATGAAGCAACGTGGGTAGAGACAAGAAACAAAAAATAATAATTTGAGGAGACACACAGAGAGATTAAGAAATTATGAATTTTGGATTTAGGAAAGCAAAGTAAGCACTCATTGAGAGTCAGGGAACATTAACAGAAATGGTAGATTTCACTGCAGCCAGGAGAGTAATTTACAGTTCAGTACACATACTTTCACTGGCTTTTATCAAACTACCATTAAATACAGGTTTAACCTCTCTAATCCAGAACTCTCTCATCCAGAAACATCCGTCATGCAGAATGATTTTAGTAAGCTAGATGCCTACTTTTCATGGGTATGGCCAAGTTTCCCACAGTCCCCTAAAGTTTGTTTTCAGCCACCAGTCCTAGCTCACAGTGTTCCTTGCTGTTATTTACTCTAATTTACCCCTAAATGTCCTTTAACAGCCCAGTAAACAGTGGAAGTGTTAATAATGCTGCTAAACAATATTGACCTCTCGTATTCTAGAAAATTGTCTCATTCAGAACCGGTCAGGTCCCAAGGGTGCTGGAGTAGAGAAATTCATCAGTATGGCTACAGATGCATGACCTAGCTACCCATATACAATCCCATCTAACCCTATGAGCATATACTAGGACAGTTAGCTCATGTCACAACCTGTGAAGCCATGAAAACACTGGTATCTTTAGCAGGCCAGCATAATCAAATCTAGCATGTATACAGCTAGCTGAACTGGAAACTACCTCCCACATTTGCAGTACAGATATACCCCTAAATTAAACCCAGACCTCAACATTAGAATCTGAATCTGCTTGAACTGGAGGCATTGGATAGCTCCTTCACTGACCGTGGTTACAAAGGAAATAATTAGATTGGTCTGGGCCACTGGGTTACCCGATATGGGAAGAAGCTGAATAGGACAAACCCGTCAAGTTAGTCTACAAGAGCATCAAAAACTTTAAAAGCTGGGAAAGTTGGCTGCACAGCTCACACAAGTGGCATAAAAAATAGAAGTAAGAGTTTGGCAATATATTTAGAGAAGCAGAATTATTACTCATCTTTGTAACTACTTTTTGAAGTCCCCTGATGCTAGGCAAGTGAAAGTATAATTGTATATTATGTCCAGAACTTCGACTCGTGTAAATGGTTGTAGCACAGTTGAAGTCACTGGAGCAATGTCATATTACACCAAATGAATATCTGCCCCATGTTATGTCTCCGGAAAAAAAAAGTCGGATTATGTTTTCATATTGTCAGTAGAATATTGAAGAATGACTTGGAAATGCACCCAGCTAACTTTCATTCTTTGTATTAAAACATTGACTTATATGGGTGTTCAGGATTATCCATGGTCACTCTTATATTTTGCTATTTAATGTTTAATTGTAAATTTTATGAAATCACAATTAAGCATTTAAATTACAGATGGAAAACTTTTAAAAGTGCCTGTGACATGTCTCTCGTTGGACTGGGCTCTATGTATACCTTGACTTCATCCAGCCATGAAAGGTACCAACACATTGATAGCAAACTAGAAGTGAAGAATTTCACATTCCACTGAAACCATAAGTAAGATAATTTAATCAAAATGGAATATTAGACGTGGGGAGATTTACTTTGTTATTCCTGAGAGAGGAAGTAAAGAAATTCAGTATCAGGCTCTAAATTTTAGGACTTTTATTAAAACTAGTAAAAAAAAAAAAAAAAAAACCTAAGAAAGCACACCACAAGATAAGCTATCATTAATACTCTTAAACTAAACTTAGACTCACTCATTCATTCATCTTTAATTATTCTTCATGTGGAGTACGAAGTGCATAGTTACTCCCACCCATTCCCAGATAGCCCAGTCTCTTGCCAGTATTGTGGCTTGCTCTATATTAGACCAGGGGCAGGGAAGGTCAGAAACCATGACACTCTTCCAGCATGTGCTAGGCCATCTGCAAGATCTTCTCCATCCAGCCTTTGTTGGGTTCATACGGAACAGATGTCTAAGTCACCCGAGCTGGTGTAGAGTAATTAGAGTACATATTGAAGGCTGGTTACCCTTAACATCTGTAACATGATAAAATTACCATATGTGTTCAACAGATTGTTGCTGTTTCATGTTGAAAGCATGCATCTGGGATAGGTGCATTTCTATGGTAGCTCTGGTTTAGGAGCCATTCCTGTAACACTGATGATTAAATATGGATTATCTGTTTGGAACATACTCTGAAAACCATAGGTGCTCCAACTCCCTTGTCATGTGTCTTGAACCAATACAATATTTCATGACAGGACTCTGCAAGACCCATTAGCATTGGTAGTTAGTTATTCAAGGCTATCATTATTATCAGAGCCCATGGTGAGGGTAGTGGCCATATTGGCCTTGGTGAGTGTTCCTTGGCCCTGTCAAGGAATGCTCATAAAGCCCTCCTAAGGTGCTCTCCCATCTCCAAGTGTATTGTGGTGACAAAACTTTCTCTCTACACATGACAACATCACCTTCATTACTGCTTATGCACCAGTTAACCATATCAGTGAGGAAGACAAAGAACAACATGCATTAATCATGTATAAATTCCTAGAGGATAAACCCAACAATGGCTAGGGCCAGGGAGGGCAGGGATCATGTCCTTAGCCTCTTTCAGATGCTGTAAATGGGTGACAGGAGATATTCTGTTCATTCCCTCTGGAGCATCTAGCATTGGCAACTGTTGGAAGACAGGATACTGAGCTAGATGGACCTTTGGTCTGACCCAGTATGGCCGTTCTCATGTTCATCAGCAGAGTATCCACTCATGACATTATTATTGTGTAATCTAATGCCAATGTCAATGCCACAATGAGTGTTGATGTTCGAACAGCTTGGTTGGAAAGTATTGCGTATTTTTATGGATGTAACCACAAACAATAATGGTGGTCAGCTTCTCAAGCTTTGTGTTGCAACCAGACTCCATGTTTCTGATGAGGATTTGCAGTGGAAGAACGCACATGCATCTATCTGATATGAGAGCGCTGGGAAAGCACCAGAAAATGGTAGCATATTGCAAACCTGATGTAGACACTGATGCTGTCAAGGAGATACAAAGTGCATCCTCTAAGCCAAAGTATGGCCATGATCAAGCATGATAGGGGTTCCATCTTGGAATGGCTGACCCATATTATCAATAAAGAGTTGACGAGAAACTAAAACAATACAGCCATCAAATCAAGGTCAAAGCAACAAGTTAGTCTACAGGCTGAATTGAAATTACCAAATTAATTTGAAGATCAGATTAATACAAAAAGCAAACAACCCTTATAAATGTTAAAAAGGGATCTAAGGATGTGCCAATCAAAAGTTTCCAACTTAAATTTAAGTTCTTGAGTTATGGCTAAGCCTTTACTTCCCCTCTCCCAGCAAAGATATTATAATGCAGGCCATAATAGAAAGCTCTAATATGCAGAAGTTGGATAATTCTTATTTAGCTGTTTAGACCTTCAGACAAATTGAATGTGAGGTCTATCTTGGAGCCATGCAACTTAATTCAGTCAGGTTCAGATTAAGTAATCTTTAGCTAGTATTTACTAGGGAAAGGCCTACTTATCCCAGAAGCTTAAAAAAAATCAATGTTTGCATACCACAGAGACTGTAAGTTTGTGCCCTCCTCCCCAAACTATCAAAAATTCAGAACTTATGGCCAGTTTTAAGGAAGGTGACACAGCTTTACATGGGTAAAAAGGTCTTGAGATGACATTATGTCATGATAAAAATAACTGCTTGAAAAGATTTAGCTACAGCCAAACCCTCAATATGCATCTGTCAGGATAATTAAAAATAAATGTGAACATCTTATGATCAGACATCAACATTCTTTTTACAAACAGGACAGTTTAGCATTTTTTTTTATTTAGGAGATAGACCATAAGTCAAAAAGCTTATCTTTGAACATTTTCATCTTGATAGAGAAAAATTACTTTAAAACATCCTAAAATGAGAACCCACTTAAGAAGCAAAAATAATGAAACCTTTATTAAAGTCAGTATTCCCAATCTTCTCTCACAAGTAGGACCACTGAGGTTAACACCGGAGGGTTGAAAATCAAGCCCATTGTGATTTGGAAGCCCTGTGGTTAAAATACTGTGCAGTATTAAAAATTTAGTAGTTACAGGTAAAAAATTGTTAACAAATTAATCATATCTGTTTTAGAAAATATATTACTTTCTGCTTTCAGGTAGGTGTATGTACTTAAGAAAATTGCACTTCATATTGCTTGAAGAATAATGAAAGCTAATCACAGATAATAGTGCCTTGTTTCCAATTAAAAATACCAAGAAAACCTGTAGTTACTAGTAACCATAGTTACTAAATTATGGGATGTCAGTGAACTCTAAAATTAAATAACCAAATTTTGTTTATACTGAATGCATTTGCTTAATTATTTACTGTGATCTGCTACCAATGAACATAATATGATTGCATTATACTTATATATAGTGTAGTAATGTATTTGTAAAGCCCTAAGAATATAAATCTAGTTTTTACAGTCCAGGTTTTCTCAATATTATTCAGGTAATTATTATCCCTAGGTAATGTGGAATGGGGAGGGGAAGAGCACAGGAGTCCCAGGCTGCGGAGGGGGCTGTAACATGGGTCAGTAACATCCCCAGCCCCTTAGCTGGTGTGCCCTTCTCCTCCTGTACCAGTAAGAACTTTTGTTTACTTGTACCACTGAATCTGATCAATTATGACAATTATAAAATTATATATTTGGATGCAACATACATTTGTCATATATACGGGGCCCTTTTCAGGCAGTTACGTGGAGTTAATTGACAAAACTGATCAAGTACACTCACAAATTTTAGGGGCTTTAGTTAATTCAGACAAATATAATTGACATAAAAATCAATATACATAAGTATAAGAATAAGATAAACACAGTGATGTTGTTTCCGGTGCTGTTTATAATTTCAGTCTTACATTACGTACAATCTTATGGAAACTGTTATAAACAAAGAGAGAAGAAAAAGTAAGTGGGGCACATGAGAAGACTGATCTCAGAGCAGGCAATGCACTGTGCTAGAACTGGACAGATCTGAGAAAGCAAGAAAATATCCAACTTATGTAATAGTACACATAGACAGAGGCCACAATAGCTTATCTTTTTCCATATGCATCAGCAATAACAGCCCATGTTATTACATATGGATTCTTCTAGCTAACTATATTTACACTTCCAATACCTAAGCAATTTCCATCAATGTGGTATAACTGCCTGTTAAAAATTTCAAAAAGTCCCAATTTTTTTAGATCAAATGTTAAAGCTTGTGGGTGTACCAGTTTATGGTCAGTTGCCTGCTGGCAAAAAAATAGTTAAATTAGGATTCTCATCTTTGTCCTACTTTTGTTCAGTTATGCTAACCACAAGCAACTTCTTATAAGTCTCATGTTACTAATATTATCCTAACAACCTTATTATTAGTGGTTTCCTACTAATTGTTTCAGCTTCAGTAACTTCAGATATGATTACTATAAGCATGCTTAGCAAATGAATTGTATTTGATCTAAAACTATAAACCCTCCAAGATTAAGTCAGGGGAAGGGAAGGGAGAAGGCAGAGCAGTGGTGGAAAGGGATGGGGTTTATAGTTTTAGATCAAATACAATTCATGGATGGGTTCAGACATGCCACTCCAGGCTGCTGGGTCTCCTGGGTCAGATTGTGAATGTGCTCTGGCCCGGAGATGACCCAAGGTCTGGGAGTTTGAGACCATCATAAGTGAAGCTAAAACTTACGGTACCTTTTGGGTACAGTCTATTAAAAATGCAATTGTGTGTGTGGTGTTGCTGCATTGTATGTATTTCTCTATTAAGAATGGAGATGATAATAAATTTCCTCAGTTATCAGTCTTTGAAGCCCCCTGGGGAGACATTCATATGCTAGTTCAAACTGGACTCTTCAGAGGCCAGAGGATAAACATCTTTTTGATTAAAAATTCCGATTTTAGTCTAATCGAGGCCCCTTTCTGATCTTGTAAAATGAACAGGAACAGGGATGACAAATGGAGTGTGGGTCACAAAGGGTCATGCGGCCCACCCAACACTATGGAGAGACAGCAGAGAAGGCTGAGACAGAATCACTCATCTTTCCCCCAACTCTGCTGGTGCATGAAGGGTAGGCCCAACCCTGCAGCCTGCAGAAGGCACCTTGATAGTCTCTCAGGCCACATAGCTTGTAGAAAGAGATTGGGGGGAATAAGAGTGGGGGGTGGGGAGGGAGAGGAGTGGGGAAGGGGAAGAGCACAGTTGTGGGCTTGGTAGAAGGGGTGGAATGGGGGTGGGATGAAAAGAGGCAGATCCTGGGGTAAACTAGGGAGGGGAAAAGTCAATGCCTTCTGCCAGGCTGGAATGGCATGGGGAGGAGTCACCACCAAGGAGGGGAGTGGTCATGTGGCTGGTGCCCCCTTTGTGTCCCTTCCCAGCAGTCACCACTGATCAGCACCCCTGGTCGATGGAGGGAAGGACTGAAAGGACATGGCCTACTGAGGGCCCATAACAAGACTGTGTGCTGTTCTGAGCTGAAGCTCTGAGGAACTTATAACCACAAGGAAACCTTAGTGTGAGATATTACAAGACTGCACCTTGTTCTTGTGAGTTTATATCCCTAACCTTCTGCCACATCTTTGAAAAATGATTTGTATGTTTACACATTTTGAAACAATTTTATTTTGAAATTAGTAGATAATAAATAAGAGTAAGAAATAGAGCATGTCCTATCTAGCATATATCATTTGACTGTGTTCCATAGCTGCAATAAGCTGCTAAGTTATGTTTGCATATAAAAGTAATAACAATTTAACTTTGGTTTACTATCTAAGTTTTTGTGTTGATTTCTTCTAATTATAGTAATATTTCTTGCTATTTGAATCTGTTGCAGCGTGCCTGAATATTATGATTATGGTCATGGAACAAGTGAAGACGCTTATGACAGCTATGGTAAGGCCTATTCTATCTTTAGTAAAAGTGTGAAATCAAAAAACCAATCAGTCACTGACAACTCCAAAATTACTTCTACCTTCTTTTTGCTCTGCTTTTACAGAAGCCCAGACTAAATTGATCTCTGTAATTCTAGGGTGAGATTTGACTTATAGGACCAGAAAATTGGACAGATCAATTTTGATCAAAATTTCAAAGGCAATTAATCACAGTCATAGATCATTTTTAACAGCAACAGTGAGCATGCTGATTAGCGCCTGAATATATTTCACAGTGTCAGATGTCAGTCTTACTGATGTGTCAACAAACTCTTTCTCTCCTGTTGCCGTATCCATTACCCCAAGTAACAAATAAAACCTGGTCTAAAAGGGTTTTTTTATTATTCTTTGAATGATAGTGCCAATACCTGCAATTAAAATACAGAGTTCAAAAATACTTTTCTGCAAAATGGCATGTGATTTTAACGTTCTATGGGTCAGAGCTTGCTCCAATTTCTCAGTCACAGAATGCCTGCACATGCTGGACTGCATCGGGAAAGAGGATATGGGAAGAAAGGACAGCTTTGCTCCAGAAGGATTCCTTGTTCCCCATTGCACCTGATAAGTTGGTGGTAGTTCTGATTATGGCTGTTGATTAATCACAAAAAAAATCTCAATTTAAAAAATTAATTGTGATTAATCTCACTGTTAAACAATACAATACCAACTGAAATGTATTAAATATTTTTGGATGTTTCTCTACATGATTTTTATTACAACACGGAATGCTAAGTGTACAGTGCTCGCTTTATATTATTATTTTTATTACAAATATTTGCACTGTAAAATGATAAAAAAAATAGTATTTTTTTCAGTTCACCTCGTATATGTATTGTAGTGCAATCTTCTTATCATAAAAGCATAACTTACAAATGTAAATTTTTTTTGTTAATAACTGCACTCAAAACCAGAATGTGAGAGCATACTAATCCACTTAGTCCTACTTCTTCTTCTGCCAGTAAGTAAGACAAACAAAATTGGTTACAATTTGCAGGAAATATTATTGGCCACTTGTTGGCTACAATGACACCTGAAACTGAGACCAAGCTTTCACATGGCACTTTTGTAGCTGGTATTGCAAAGTACTCACATGCCAGACATACGTAAACGTTTGTAGGACCCTTCATGCTTCAGCCAGCATTACAGAGGACATGCTTCCATTAATTAATTTATTAAATAAATGTTTAAATAAACAGTGTCCTATTATTGTTTAACAGTGTGAGTAATTGTGATTAATTATTTTAATTGCTTGGCAGCCCTCCTTCTCATAGATCCAAAACTAAATATTTAGAGCAGAGAGATGGAGGAGGGGGACAGCTGCAGCCCTTCTCAGACTTCAGTAGCAGTACTGCTACATCTTTGATGTAGCATGGTCACCTAGAAGAAGGATTCATTCCACATTGCGTACTGCACTCAACTCTGCATGGCTCATTTACTTGGGATGTGTTCCTGGTCCAGAATCAGACATTAAAATGTAACTTTAGATGGTGCATTAAAATCTATTCCTTCTATTTCTGTTGTAGTAGGCTTTTTATACTTTTTTGGAAAATATGAGCCTGATTTCAGGGGGTTTGTATCAGTATCGTTGCAATTAAGGCAATAGAACTATGGTGATTCATACCAGGCGAGGGTGTGGCCCAACATGCTCAATGTATAACATTTGCTGTATTATTATTATTAATTAATGATCATAATGTGTACAGTATTTTCCAAAACACACAGCAAGACAAGAGCCATTGGGAATGATGCTGCTAATGAAAGCTCCAAGCACATTGAAATTCTATTCATGCAGCTGTGAAACAAATTTTAGGGCAATGCAAAGTTGCAGTTTCCTTTGTATTTGTACTAAAATCATGGTTTCTTAAGGGACATTGTCAGAATAATTGCATTGCATAATCTGAAATAACTTTATTTTTGCATATCATCAGTATTTGTGATACACGTATTTTATACAATGTGCAGTTAAGCACATTTTCAGTGCTAAACAAGTAATAATAATAATAGTGTATTCATATGTATGCGTGTGCTTCAGTTAGCTTTGGATTTGTTTCTTTTGTGTATTTATTTGCTCTTACCATCTTGAGCAAGATGAATATAATCTCTTCCAAAAACACTGCTAAAGCAGTGGTGCCCTAACTGTGGGGAGGCGGGCATGGAGGAACGTCCAGGAGGGTGCAGCCAGGCTAGTTCACAAGGGGGAACAGGGAGGAAGTTCCCTCCAACCCCACCGTGCCCCCAGCCCAGCCCTGCCAGCTGTGACTCTACTCCCAGCTCCTCCATCCTCCCCAGTTTTGCCCCCAAATCTGCATTCAGCCCAAATTCTTCTGTTGGGCTAACTGTGCTTTAACGGAGAGGAACAATGGACAGATTCCATTACTTGTAGGGGGGTGGGCGCAACAGGAAACATTTGGGTACCACTGAGCTAAAAGGTTGAGTAACCCAAAGAAGCATCATATGAGCCCAGGATGGAGAGGCAGTTGCTTCTGAGTTCTTAACCAGCTCTTGACACTGACTCTCTGCAGACTTGGGCAAGTGATTTACACCACTCTATTGCCATTCCCTCATCTCTAAAATGAGGGTGATAGTACTTGCTTTCCTATCCAGGGCATCAAAATGGATAATTAGATAAGGTTTGATATGCTGGTATAAACTAATGGCTTAATCCACAAAATACTGAGTGTTTTCACCTCCCACGCATTACCCAGCTGGAGGTGCTCAGCATTTGAGGAATGTATCCTAGATTTGGGAGCATAAACCAAGGAGACAGTGTCTTTTTACCTTTATACAGGTGTTCATATTTGATAATGAACTTCATGCAAGTGAATTTATGAATAAATGTTGTTTCCATGTGTACCCATTGCTTTCCATAACTGCATAATTTTACATTATCCCCTCTACTACTCTTGCCCCTCAGGAAGGTGTCTGGCAAAACTATGAAGTTAATGCCTTGTTTTGTTATAATCATAGTATTGTAAAATGTATGGCTTAAAATGGAGAAGAAGAATCAGAATAACTATACCAAAGACTGTCATGATGCACTGGAAAAAGTTCTGCAACCTGTGCTCCTCCTTTCTTTCCCTTTGTGATTCTTGTTATTTTGTCCTAGGTTAAAGGGTAGCCTTAAAAATAAAAGCACTGAAACATGCTATGGAGGTACATCCTGTACCTTTGAACCTTTCTGATTATGTCTGAACTGCATAAACACTGATTTATAGCCCAGAATTCTCTCTCTCAAGGTGGACTCATTGGAAAATTTGGGCTGTGTTCTCTGGGGATAGTTTCATCATTAGCTGTTTGACAGTCCTGGATAGGAATCTGAAAAGTCAGTGCCCAGGACATTATAATGATTATTACCCTCCCTGTGGGAGAACTGAGGTGTGTTGTCTCCTCACTCACCTTGCTACATAGCTGTACAGGGCATTTACCATCTAGCCCTTAACATCTTTGTCACTTTGGCTCATACTTATTTTGGACCACATATCAAAGACACTTTCTTGTATAGCAATGCATTTGAGCCATGAGAGCCATGGTGTCCAACATGCTAGCCACTAGCCACATGTGGCTATTTGGCAGATTGAGTGTGGCTAGTTCACTATAGCAGTAGCCACTACAGTGGCTATTACTTCAGAACCGAGACATCATGGCATTAGAGTAAAAGAAAACCACTTAGGAATTCATTAAAATAAAATGATAAAGGATATTTAGTTTTTTGTGTGTGCAGGTTTGCTCACGTTGCCATGTAATTCTGCTTCATTTTCACTGCAGTTTAGCTTTTAGTGTTCATGTGTAAAGAATTGATTATTTAATTTTAGGATAATTCCATCTTTAATTAAATGATGAGAATGTAAATGTTTAATTATTTTGGATGTAAGACATCAGAGTTCCAAAATACTGCCAAAATGATTTGATTCTCTATTTTTGTAAAGATTACATTTGGTGAAGCGAAGTTCTGTAGAGGCAACACTATGTAATCAATTGTTTGTAGGGCTGATAACTAAAATGGAAAGCTATATTTTATTACATAACATACATAAGAACATAAGAATGGCCGTACTGGGTCAGACCAAAGGTCCATCTAGCCCAGTATCCTGTCTGCCGACACTGGCCAGCACCAGGTGCCCCAGAGAGGGTGGACCGAAGACAATGATCAAGCAATTTGTCTCCTGCCATCCCTCTCCAGCCTCTGACAAACAGAGGCCAAGGACACCATTTTATCCCCTGGCTAATAGCCTTTTATGGACCTAACCTCCATGAAATTATCTAGCTTCTCTTTAAACTCTATTATAGTCCTAGCCTTCACAGCCTCCTCTGGCAAGGAGTTCCACAGGCTGACTACGCGCTGTGTGAAGAAGAACTTTCTTTTATTAGTTTTAAACCTGCTACCCATTAATTTCATTTGGTGTCCTCTAGTTCTTCTATTATGGGAACTAATAAATAACTTTTCTTTATCGGCCCTCTCCACACCACTCATGATTTTATATACCTCTATCATATCTCCCCTCAGTCTCCTCTTTTCTAAACTGAAAAGTCCCAGTTGTTTTAACCTCTCCTCATATGGGACCCGTTCCAAACCCCTAATCATTTTAGTTGCCCTTTTCTGAACACTTTCCAAGGCCAAAATATCTTTTTTGAGGTGAGGAGACCACATTTGTACACAGTATTCAAGATGTGGGCATACCATAGTTTTATACAGGGGCAGTAAGATATTCTGGGTCTTATTTTCTATCCCTTTCTTAATAATTCCTAGCATCCTATTTGCCTTTTTGACCGCCGCTGCACACTGTGTGGAAGTTTTCAGAGAACTGTCCACGATAACTCCAAGATCTCTTTCCTGATTTGTCATAGCCAAATTCGCCCCCATCATACTGTACGTATAGTTGGGGTTATTTTTCCCAATGTGCATTACTTTACACTTATCCACATTAAATTTCATTTGCCATTTTATTGCCCAATCACTCAGTTTGGTGAGATCTTCTTGGAGTCCCTCACAGTCTGCTTTTGTTTTGACTATCCGAAACAGTTTGGTATCATCCACAAACTTTACCACCTCACTGCTTACCCCTTTCTCCAGATCATTTATGAATAAGTTGAACAGGATTGGTCCTAGGAGTGACCCTTGGGGGACACCACTAGTTACCCCTCTCCATTCTGAAAATTTACCATTTATTCCTACCCTTTGTTTCCTGTCTTTTAACCAGTTCTCAATCCAAGAAAGGACCTTCCCTCTTATCCCAGGGCCATGTAATTTACACAAGAGCCTTTGGTGAGGGACCTTGTCAAAGGCTTTCTGAAAATCTAAGTATACTATATCTACTGGATCCCCCTTGTCCGCATGTTTGTTAACCCCTTCAAAGAACTCTAATAGATTAGTAAGACAGAATTTCCCTTTATAGAAACCATGTTGACTTTTGTCCAACAAATTAGGTTTTTCTACATGCTTCACAATTTTATTCTTTACTATTGTTTCGACTAATTTGCCCGGTACTGAAGTTAGACTTACCGGTCTGTAATTGCCCGGATCGCCTCTGGAGCCCTTTTTAAATATTGGTGTCACGTTGGCTACCTTCCAGTCATTAGGTACGGAAGCCGATTTAAGGGATAGGTTACAAACCACAGATAATAGTTCAACAATTTCCTCTTTGAGTTCTTTTAGAACCCTTGGATGAATGCTATCCGGTCCCGGAGATTTGTTAACATTAAGTTTTTCTATATGTTCCAAAACCCCCTCTAATGACACTTCAATCCGGGGCAGTTCCTCAGATTCATCACCCACAAAGGACGGTGCAGATTTGGGAATCTCCCCAACGTCCTCAGTCGTGAAGACTGAAGCAAAGAAATCATTTAGTTTCTCCGCAATGGTTTTATCGTCCTTGATTGCGCCTTTTATAGTTCGATCGTCTGGGGGACCCACAGGTTTTTTAGCAGGCTTCCTGCTTCTAATGTACTTAAAACACATTTTATTATTTCTTTTTGAGTTTTTGGCTAGCTGTTCCTCAAAATCTTTTTTTGCTTTTCTTATTACATTTTTACACTTGCTTTGACAGTGTTTATGTTCCTTTCCATTTATCTCACTAGGATTGGACTTCCACTTCTTCAAAGATGCCTTTTTGTCCCTCACTGCTTCTTTTACATGGTGGTTAAGCCACGGTGACTCTTTTTTAGGTCTCTTGCTATGTTTTTTAATTTGGGGTATACATTTAAGTTGGGCCTCTATTATGGTGTCTTTAAAAAGTTTTCATGCAGCTTGCAGGGATTTGGCTCTAGTCACTGTGCCTTTTAATTTCTGTTTAACTAACCTCCTTATTTTTGTGTAATTCCCCTTTTTGAAATTAAATGCCAGGGTGCTGGACTGCTGAGGTGTTCTTCCCACCACAGGAATGTTGAATGTTATTATATTATGGTCACTATTCCCAAGTGGCCCTCTAACGGTTATTTCCTGGACCTGATCCTGCGCTCCACTCAGGACTAAATCGAGAATTGCCTCTCCCCTTGTGGGTTCCTGCACCAGCTGCTCCAAGAAGCAGTCATTTAAGCCATTGAGAAATTTTATCTCCGCTTCTCTTCCTGAGGTGACATGTACCCAGTCAATATGGGGATAATTAAAATCCCCCATTATTATAGAGTTCTTTATTTTGGTAGCCTCTCTAATCTCCCTCAGCATTTCAATGTCAGTATCGCTGTCCTGATCAGGTGGTCGATAATATATCCCTACTGCTAATTTCTTATTATTGGAGCATGAAATTACTATCCATAGCGATTCTATTGAACATGTCGATTCACTTAATATTTTTATTTCATTTGATTCTACGTTATCTTTCACATACAGTGCCACTCTGTCACCCACCCGGCCTGCTCTATCCTTTCGATATATTTTATATCCCGGTATGATTGTGTCCCACAGATTTTCCTCATTCCACCAGGTTTCAGTAATGCCTGTTATGTCAATCTCCTCATTTAATACTAGGTACTCTAGTTCACCCATCTTATTAGTCAGACTCCTAGCATTTGTGTAGAAGCACTTTAAAAATTTGCCACTGCTTATTTTTCTGCCCTTCCCTGATGCATTGGATTCCTTTGTATGGGGTTGTTTGTCTGCTCTGGCCCATGGTTTGCCCTCTCCCCTCCTCTCTTTCTGACTACAGCTTAGAGAATCTCTATCAATGGATTCTCCTCGAAGAGAAGTCTCCCTCCGATTTACGTGCATCTCCGCACCAATCAGCTTTCCCCCATCTCTTAGTTTAAAAACTGCTCTACAGCCTTTTTAATGTTTAATGCCAGCAGTCTGGTTCCACCCTGGTTTAGGTGGAGCCCATCCTTCCTGTATAGGCTCCCCCTCTCCCAAAAGTGTCCCCAGTTCCTAATAAATCCAAACCCCTCTTCCCTACACCATCGTCTCATCCACGCGTTGAGACTCTGAAGCTCTGCCTGCCTACCTGGCCCTGCGCGTGGAACTGGAAGCATTTCCGAGAATGCCACCATAGAGGTCCTGGATTTCAGTCTCTTTCCTAGCAGCCTAAATTTGGCCTCCAGGACATCTCTCCTACCCTTCCCTATGTCATTGGTACCTACATGTACCACGACCACCAGCTCCTCCCCAGCACTACACATAAGTCTATCTAGATGCCTCGAGAGATCCGCAACCTTCGCACCAGGCAGGCAAGTGACCATACGGTTCTCCTGGTCATCACAAACCCAACTATCTATGTTTCTAACGATCGAATCACCCACTACTAACACCTGCCTCTTCCTAACTGGCATTCCCTCCCCCTCAGAGGTATCCTCAGTGCGATAGGATACCGCTACATCCCTGGAAGGAGGGTCCCAACTACGGGATGGTTTCCCTCTGCTCCCATTGAATGCTCTGTTCCCTTGAGACTTTCATCCTCCTTAAGAGCACTGGGGCTCTCAGACTGGAGGTGGGACAGTACTACAGTGTCCCAGAAAGTCTCATCAACGTATCTCTCTATCTCCTTTAGCTCCTCCAGTTCAGCCACCCTGGCCTCCAAAGCCCAAACTCGGTCTCTGAGGGTCAGGAGCTCCTTGCAACGGGGGCACACATATGCCACCCGCCCACAAGGAAGGTAATCATATATGTTACACTCGACGCAATAAACAGGATAGCTCCCACTCTGCTGCTGGGCTTCGGCCTCCATTTTTCTAATGAATAAGTTTAAGCAGAAACTGGGATTCTTTTTAAACCTCTGGAATATAGATTATTTTAAGAGTTATGTTTTAAAGAAGGTCAGAACTCACTAGTGCCCTCTAACCTCCCCCTCTAAACTCCATCTCCAAACTCCCTGTTAGCTGTTCCTGTTCACAAGCTCCCTGGTCGCTGAGTCACAGGCTTATATAGCTCTGGTAGCCCCTCCCCCTGACTGAGGCTCAGCCAATTAACAGAGGCTTCTAGATTTCAAACCTTTTAGAACCTCCTTCAAACAAACAAACAAACCAGCCAACCAGACAAACACAAGCTCAGCACACAGCAAATAACTCCCCCACACAGCACACACTCCAGACAGCCACTTACCACAAGGGTCCCGTTTTTACTCCTCTTTTACCTGGAGAACTCCCTCTCCAAACTCCCTGTTAGCTGTTCCTGTTCCCATGAAAAGTCATTGTTTGTATATGAAATTAGCACTTGCAGGATATAGGAACAGTTAATTACAGGTTCATTCTTTATTTGAGGTAAAGAAGACAGTTTATGCTGAACTAGGAAGTATAAGAAATGAATGTAGATATGAAATATGAGGTGGTGGAAAGAAAGTGTATGTGGGATGAGTAAAAATAAGAATTTTGTACTTTAAAACAGGTTATTTGGATATTTCACTTCAACTCAATTAGAGAATATGAGCATTCCCATTTGCATTGAGTTGCTTGAGAGATTATGATCTCAGTGAGGAAATATGGCCCACAAATGATTAATCTATGGCATTATCAAAGCAAAACGAACTCACATTGAAATCATACTGACCTCACATTTTACAGCACCTCAACAAACATTTTGTAAATTTTGAAAAAAAATACAAATTGTTAGCTTTTGTTTTGTGATGAGTTTGTTCTAACGACTGTAGTTAAGTTCAAATTTGCTCCTTATTTCCAACAATTATGCAGCTATTGTCATTCATTGGTCCTGAAATTCAATTTGCTTGTGGTACTAAGGGTTTTGCCACTGTTTTTCCCTTAGTTTATAAACTGAACAACACTTATGCAATTACATATCTTTGGAATGGCAAACTGCTGTATTTCAAAGAAAACATTTTGAGTTCTTGGGACAGTCGTTGTTAACTGAGCATACTTAAGCCAGGCCCTGTATGCCAGTCTCCCTCTGCACTTAAACAAGCTGGGATAAATATCAATTAAACTGTAATTTCTAGTGCTTTGTTCTTCTATGAAGATATTCAGCCCAGTAGGGAGGGTTCTGCCATGGTCATGCACCATACTTACCTGTTAAAAATGTGTGGACTGTTGAGTCTCGTGCATATCCCCTCAACTGGGAGAAAATTTCTACAGTGAAAAGCCATTCTTTGTGTAAGTTGTTGATTTTTCTCTATAATATCTCTATTTGAAGAATACTGTGGTTAAGAAATCTTGTTACAGGTTGAACCTCTCTAGTCCGGCACACTGGGGACCTGAGTATTGCCAAACAAGAGAATTTGCCAAGTCATAGGAGGTCAATATTGTCCAGCAGCATTACCAACATTTCCACTGCTTAGTGGAGTAAATTAGAGCTAAATAACAGCACCGAACACTGAGAGCCAGTATTGATGGCTATAAACAAACTTTATGGGACCACAGGAAACTTGGCCACACCCATGATAAGTGGACATCTGGCTAATTTAAAACCATGCCAGACCATGGATGTTGGCAGATCAGAGAGTGCTGGACTAGAGTGGTTAAACCTGCGTCAAAAGCACTTCTCTGATTGCAATTTCCTGTACCTGTGTTGGTCAATATTTTTGAATATGCTACGATAATATTAATTTACTGCTACTTCTGCTGATAGGTTTCATGTTCAGTACCTTCTATTTGCTCAGGGCATCAGGCCCAACAACAGCAATTCCAGGCCCCAGGACTGAACAGTCAATGGGCCCTAATGTACACACAAGTTGCTTCTATACAGACATGGTCCACTTAACATTTGGGTGGGTCTGAGACTGTTCTGGGTGGTGCCCAGTGAGCTAGCAGCTGCGCTGCTGGACACATTCTTCCAGCACAGCCAATTCTTCCACATGCCTGCCAAATAGGGTTGTCAAATGTATAAGGGTATGTCCACATTGCAACACTATTTCAGAGTATCCCGAAATAGCTATTCCGTGTCTTCACAGCTTGCTATTCCGATATCCCTGTAAACTTCATTCTACGAGGAATAAGGGACATTTTGGAATAGTGCTTTATTTCAAAATTTGGCACTGTGTAGACAGTGCCAAATGACAAAATATGCTATTTTAAAATACCATCAAAATAAAATACACAACTTGCATATCTTATGGTGCTGTGTAGACACACCTAACTGCGCAAACCCAAAGACCCTTCTCCCCCTTCCCTGCCCCTTCCCTGAGGCTATGCTCCTGTACTGCCACTTTTCTAAGGCTATGCCCTTTGCTCACTCCACCTCCCTCCCTCCATTGCTCATTTTCCCCCACCCTCATTCACTTTCACCAGCCTAGGGCAGGGAGTTGGGGTGTGGGAGGGACAGAGGGGTACAAGCTCCACAAGGAAGTTGGATGCAGGAGGGGATGTGAAGTGTGGGCTCTGGGATGGAGTGTGAATGGGGGAAGAGCATGGCATGCAGGATCTGGGAGGGAATTTGGGTTCAGGGTGCAGGTTTGAGGCTGTGGAAAGGGTTTGGCATGCAAGAGGGATGGTGTCAGGCTCTGGAAGGGAGTTTGGGTGCAGGACAGGATGTGGGGTGTGGACTCTGGGAAAGATTTTGGGTGCTGGCTCTTGGCTAGGGCAGAGAGTTGGGGTGTGGAGAGAGGAAGACTGGGGAGTAGCACTTTTCTTGGGCAGTCCTTGAAAGTGACCAACATACTCATGTGGCAACAGTTCCTGTGTGGGCATAAGGGGGTCTCCACATGCCACTGCTCACAAACACTGCCCCAGAAGCTCCCACTGGCCACAGTTCTTGGCCCATAGGAGCTGCAGAGTCAGCACTCAAAGTAGGGGAAGCTTATGGAGACATACCCAGGGGCTACAGGGACATGCTGGCCACTTCCAGCTTTGACAGTGAGGGAGCCTGCCTTAGCTCCACTCGGCTGCTGGCAGCAACGGCAGCCATGGTTTTCCAGGCCCTTTTAAATTGCCTGGGCCCCTGGGAAATAGCCCTTTTAGTTCTCTCCCTTTCTGCAGGCCTGCAGAGATGTCTATTGGACAAGTTAGCATGCAGCAACCTGGGCTAAATCTGCAGAGCTTCAGCAATTTTCTGTCCATGTGGACCCCGCTGCTGTGTGTGCTAAATATTCCCAAATGCATATAGGCACAAGAAGTAGTGGTGCAGCGCCCCCAGCTTTTGTACTCAGCTTCTTAGCCACTGGCCCCATTCCCCTGCTGCCTAGATTCCTGGCCATCACCCCCATGCCCCTGTCAGCCAGGATCCTGGCTCCTGGCCCTGTGTTCCACTCTCGACACTAGCTATGGTTCCAGCCTCCACTGCCTTACCTATGTCCACATCCCCCCTCCCAGAACCATGTCTGTTTTCATAGCCCAGCTATCAGAGGCGGTTTGGGATGCAGACACAGGCAAGGGAGAGGTGAAGCTTAGCATCCCCACTTCAGAAAGTGTTCCAGTGTACTGATGTTTGAAACAGTTGTACAGAAAGTGCACCCGGGAACTTTTGGTGTGCAGCAGCAGAATCCGCACAGCCATTTAGTGTGCTGCATGCTGGAACACTGTAGATTTATGCCCTCACCTAGCCATGCACTAATTGTAATATAGACAAGCCTTAAGACTCCTGGACTCACTATTTTTTTTGACTCTCTTGATGGCTGGCTAGAACTAAGGAAGAGAGTCTAAATGACACATATAAGATCATAGACTGTTTCAGCAGGAGTCCCAATCATCTGTGCAGACCATTAAACTGTACTTAGAAAAGTGGTGATTAAGAGAGGACATGATAAAAGTATACAAAATAATGAATGGTTTAGAAAAAACTGGTTCAAAATTTCTGTTTTATCTCATAACATTACATAATTAACTTGATTTTCTACAGATTTCCCTCAAATCCTTTCATTCCCAGCATCACTTTAGCTGTCGCCAATGCAAATATACCTTCCACATGAGATTTGTAATTTCTTGTAAGGTTATGATTTTTAAACTCCATGGGTAAGGCTACACTAGCTCGTTAGTTCGAGCTAGGTAGTCTAATGAGGGCAACCGGAGTTGCAAATGAAGCCCGGGATTTAAATATACCGGGCTTCATTTGCATCTTCCCGGGCGCCACAATTTTAAAATCCCCCTTAGTCCGAACTCCGTGCCCGCGGCTACACGCGGCACAGACTAGGTAGTTCGAATTAAAGATCCTAATTCGAACTACCATTACTCCTCATTCCACGAGGAGTAACGGTAGTTTGAATTAGAATCTTTAATTCGAACTACCTAGTCCATGCCGCGTGTAGCCGCGGGCACGGAGTTCGGACTAAGGGGGATTTAAAAATGGCGGCGCCCGGGAAGATGCAAATGAAGCCCGGGATATTTAAATCCCGGGCTTCATTTGCAACTCTGGTTGCCCTCATTAGACGACCTACCTCGAACTAACGAGCTAGTGTAGCCTTACCCTATGAAATGTAAGAGCATTTTCAATTCAGATATAATGTCTACTCCAGGATGATATTAAAGTTAGTGTCATTTTGTCAAAGTCCTGTTTTAATTAAGTTATAATTCTTTGGAAACTTCTGTGTTTCAACCTGTCATATCCTTTGTATTTAATGTATATCTCAAACCACTTGCACTTGTATATATTGTGCTAGTACAGCATAAATATATGTATCGCAAGAAAAGAGAATACTTTTAATTTATCGAGGCTCTTTCTATTTCTCCTATTATTCCTGAATTATACATCACTTTTATATGACAGTGTAAAAATAAGTTAATCATGCCAACCATTCTTATCATATGTAGTATTTCACACCATGTAATTTAATGCCGGAATTGTACAATTTGAGAAACTAAGAAAAAATGCCTCCATAATAGGGTGGTGTATATAATGGTAACACATCTGCATTATTTCAGGCATGACAACAGTATCACTGAACATATCACATTGCATCAGCTCACATTAATAGAAAGCTCATTTCTTCTGGAAATAAGGTGTATCAGAAACCACACCCAGACTGTTGCATCCATACTTATCTCAAAATAACACAGCTAATGTTGTATCCTATCATTTCCTATAGGACAATTATGATAACTTCCATTAAAATATGGTAACAAGATGCTACAACATATTTTAGATTAGTTTACCAGATGTGTCATATTGTTAATGACAGATTTCCCGCTATTTATACAAGTCTGAAATCTTTACAAGTTCTAGATGACAATCAAACTTAATTTTATGTTTTAATGAACCATTCTTATGTAACATCTGTAAAAAAAAAGTTTTAACACAACAAAGGAAGTTAGGGTATGTCTACACTAGCCCCCTAGTTCGAACTAGGGAGGCTAATGTAGGCATTCGAAGTTGCAAATGAAGCCCAGGATTTAAATATCCCGGGCTTCATTTGCATCTTCCCGGGCGCCGCCATTTTTAAATGTCCCTTAGTCCGAACTCCGTGCCCGCGGCTACTCGCAGCACGGAGTAGGTAGTTCAAATTAGGATCTCTAATTCGAACTACCATTACTCCTCGTGGAATGAGGTGTACCGGTAGTTCGAATTAGAGATCCTAATTCAAACTACCTACTCCATGCCTCGTGTAGCCGTGGGCACGGAGTTCGGACTAAGGGGGATTTAAAAATTGCGGTGCCTGGGAAGATGCAAATGAAGCCCGGAATATTTAAATCCCGGGCTTCATTTGCAACTTCGAATGTCTACATTAGCCTCCCTAGTTCGAACTAGGGGGCTAGTGTAGACATACCCTTACTTATGAATAAAAACTGGAGTTTCAATGCATATAACATCACCCAAATCCAGCCTTTTTTCAGTATCTTCACTGTTCCATAGTGGAGCTGGGTGAAGTATTTGCAGTGAATACTTTATTTGATGCATTTCACTTTTTTTATTCCTGTTTGCAACTTATCCAAAGACAAAACCTTTGATGTTTACAAAAATATTTCTTGTTCTGAGTTCTTTAACTAGAATTGCCAAAATGGTGATGAATATTTTTTCCCTACTGTGAAGTATACCACAAGCTGTGATAGGCATGTGTAGGAACCTTGGATCTTGAAAGACTTGTTGTGCAAGTGTCCATCATTGTAGCAGAGGAGATAAGTCTGCAAGGTTTTCATCTGTTGTTCTGGCAAGGTCTGGGGCCATTTTGAGTTGGTGTGTCCTGGTCTGTGAGGCTCTTGATTCTGATGATGAAATTGGAGACTGGAGGGTTTTTGGAAGGCAAAGAAGAGGGGGTTCAGGAAAGATTTCTTTCAGGATGGGATGCCGATTGAGTATAGTGAAGTAAAATCCCAGTAAATCAGTTAACTGGTTAAACGTTAGGCTAACCTAATGTTTAATAGGGCTAAACCAACATTTAATTGGTTAACTGGCTGATCAATATTGGGGTAGGGGACCACTCCTGGTCAGCTGGAGCAGCCCCATTGTGGGGCTGGCTGCCAGTTCCCAGGCCCCACCAGCTCCCAGCATCCAGCCCCCACAGGAGCAGTCCTTGTCCATGGTGGCTCGGGCTCCCCAAGGATAGAGGCTCCTCCAGTCACTGGAGTAGCCCCTGCCTGTGGGGCACCTGGACCCGCCACAGACAGAGACTGACTCAGACGAGAGCAGCACCTGTCCTCAGCAGGCCAGACTCCCGAGGGACAACAGGCAAACAGGGAGCTGCTCCAGCGCCAACTGGTTACCAATTAACCAGTTAACCTTTTATGTCCCTAATAGAGTATGGTTTTTAGTTGTTTCATGATATTCCATTTGGGTTCAAATGTGGGATGGAAGGGAATATCTAAAGGTGTGCAGTCGAGTTTTATTTCTGTATTGAGGTAGGTTCTCCCAGAGTGTTTGGATGGAATTCTGTGTAAGCTCAAAAGCTTGTATTTCTCAACAACAATAATTGTTCCAATAAAAGATACTACCTCACCTGCTAAGTCATTCTACTATCCTGGGACCAACACGGCTACAATACAGCATACAATCAAATTAAACCATTATCTTAATTACTATCATATTCTTTTTAACTGTCTAAACACCAGAGTTTAATTTTATCTCTTCCAGACCTCCTGTCCTACAGTAATTGACCATGGAAGGATAAATCAGTACCCAAAACTGAGCAAGCAATATTGAGAAGTTAAAAAAACATGCCAGCTCGGGTCTTCATTATTGCTGGTAATTAGCAATGAATAGAAGTGTAATTTTAATTAGAAAATTGCATCTTCATATGCAAATTAGGTGCAGTTAATACTTGTTCCTTTTATTGTAATACAGTTTTAATGCATGTCTTAAAACAATCTGTCTTTGAATCACTTATATTTGATTACCTTTAGCATTTGTGGAAAGGTTAGCCATGATGCTGGAAAATTCCATGACAAAATTTTGAAATGCTCTATTAAAAGTAAATAAGAACGTCTCCTATACATATAGTAAAAAGAGACTCGCAACAGCAAATATCTAAGACCCTGAACCTTCTGGTCCTGGCCACTGCTGGAAGCAGGATGCTGGACTCGAAGGACCATGCATCTGATTCTTTGTGGCAAGTCCTATGCTCCTATGCTTCCTTTGGTACTGAATTGAAAATTAAAAGCAATAATTTTATTTAAATAATTTTCTCTTTGCTATGGGAGTATATACTTTGTCTGAGATCCTCAAAGATACTCAGGCATGTAGATATATTTGAGGATTGCACTATAGCAGCTAATAATGGGATATGATTCATAAAATCCTAAGGATTAATATAAAGAAACTAAGGCTTCTTTTCAAGTAGACCATTCAATAAAACTAAAATCAAATTTCTGAATAAAAGTGAGGAAATGAAACAATAGGTCTAAAATATACCTATACTACCTAGTATGCTAAGAGCTAACCACAACATTATCTCTAACCATTTGTCTGAGCTGATAATAAATGAAACAATGCAGCTAATAGGTAACAGGAAACTTATTCAAAAACCAATGAATACGATGGATAAAAGGCAATGTAAATTGTCACTATCAGTACCAAAATATTAATACTTAATTGTCAATTGATCACAAACCAAGGATACTGGCAGCTGGTGATATTGACAGTTAATAGACTGGGCAACTACTGGCTAAGGACAGAGACACGGACAGTGCAAGAAATAATGGACTCACTTGTACTTGAGCAGTTGCTGCAAGCCCTTTCAGAGAATATCCACATGTGGGTCAGGCACCACCAATCTGACACAGTCTGACATCAAGGCAGAGGTTCCCCAGAGGGAAGGCCGACCCTACAGGGACATGGAAATGGAGGAAGCTGGAAGAGTCCCTTTCTGGAAAGGCCCAGAGAAGAAGGAAGCTCCCTGAGGAGCACCTGTAGGGGCTGGCATAATGACCTGCTGACAATGCGGGAGGGCAGGGCATAGGAAGCAGGACTGCCTGAACAATATGGATTGCGGGTACGCGGGGTTCTGTGAGTTGACTCAGGTGGGAGGACCTGGTAAGAGGAAGAGTCTGCCCACTGTCCCGATGCAGGTGGGGAGAAAGGCCTGGCAAGGGTTAATGGTCTCTGCATCATCCCACTCGCTAGTGTGGAAGAAACTGGTGAGGCCACCCTGGATGGTCCCTGAAGCACATATGATGCTAGAATGCATCCATGAGGACAAGAGGTCCTACCTAGTAGTGCAGGTGCTGCTGGAAGTGAGGGGCAGATTCCAATGGAAGCGGGTGGGGGTAGTGGACCAGCTACTGTACCCTGTGGTGGTAGGTCAGGAGTTGGACCAGCCTGCCACAGAGAGTGAGAGGGGACCCTCGGATAAAGGCAAGAAATTCCCCCAGAGGGAGACAGAAGTGTAACCATTGTGCTATGGGTGTGGGGAACTAGGGCACATAGCAGGGCAGTGTCCTAACCCCGTGGAGACAGACAGGTGGAAAGTATGCCTGGGGGTAATGGGTAGCCTTAGCCCCTCCCAAGGAGAGGGGGTGCAATTGGCTCGTGCCCCAGAAAAGGAGACATCAACTCTAATTGGGGAGATGAGGGAAACTGAGGCACAGATGGTAGTCAGGTGGGACCCTCACCCCCCAATGCAGGTGGAAGTGGTATCTGAGGAAAGGCCCCAACGGGGTGCATTTAGAGTGCAGACCTATGGATAAGGCCTGAATTTTATGGGCCAGGCCATTCCACTGTAATTTTTGTGGGGAGGGAATGAAGGAGTCTCCTAAGGGATTGTTTGGGCACAAGTGGGGATTCACCCCAAAGGGACCTCCTTAGCAAGGACCAGAGTGGCCCAGGGAGGTGGAACCCCAGAGCAGGGTCCCCAAGCATCACCCAGCCAAGAGCCAGGGGCAGCTCCCCAAGAAAAAGGGGGGCGAGAGTTGTAAGGACTGGCAGGCTGCCCTGTGTACCCAGCTGCAGAAGGCACTGAGGTGTCAGGGTAAGGACCCCAGAGAGGGCCAGGGCAGGCCTGAACCTGGCAGTTCATAACAGGGGAGGTATGTAACAGACTGCTGGCTAAGCCAGAGCTCTGCCACTACAGCCTGGCTGAAAAGACCAATTGGAGACAGCTGAGCAAGCCCAAGCCAGAAGGGTTAATGGAAGCAGCTGTGGGCCTCATTAGCCAGAGGGCTATATAAGGCAGCCAGATGGGGGAAAGTGAAGGGAGAGGAGTAAAGGGAGCAGTAAGGAGCTGGTGTGCCTGTCCAAACCAGGAGCAGAGGCTGGCTGAGTTAGCTACTATAAAACCAAACTCTAAATAGAAGGTGGTGGGAAATTGGCACTGACAATAAAAGGCATGGATGACTGCACCAGAAGGGTCTCCGGCTGATTTGTGGACAAAGAAGGTGTCCCAGGGCGAGTAGCCTGAGCGAGAACCTTGCCACGCCATTTATCTGTGATATTCTTCCCGCCAGTATTCTTTGAAAATCAAAACCTACAGGAGTAGAATTCCCCCCTTGACCAATCTTTTACAATCTGTTGGACCAAGGCTCTTATCTGTTAAATCTTGAGGTTTCCCAGTTGGAGAAGATGCTGCAGTAGTTTAGCAACAAGCTTCCCTTAGTAGGAAATATTTCCTGAAAGAGTCCTGTTCTTGGGCTCTCAGTCTCATCCCAACTCTTCACCTGTGCAGGGAATAGGGATAGATTCCAGGCAAAGTCATCTGAAAAGTGCAGCTTATTACTCTGCTATGCAGACCAATTCTCCTTTAGCACCCCCTCCCAACACACACCCACACCCATGTGGGGGACCTAATTCAACAAATCTGACCAGGTCCATGGGATTTACACTTCTGTAGCTTAACTTGTCTCAAGAAGTTTGGATCAGTGATAGGAAAGGTAAGGTACTGAGGGACTGGGGGTAACCATCATTGTAGCTAGGAAACTAAGGAAGCAAATGGAGAAGAAGAGTTAGTATGTTTGGGAGAAGGGAATGGCACAGGATATAGAAAGAACAGCAGCAAAAAATGGAAGCATTTTGGTAATCTTGCATCTGTTAGTTTCAGTTATTTTGCAATATGCAGTATAAGTTATAGTCTAGAGAGCAAAAGATTTTTTTTTTTGAGAGATAGCCATGCTAGTCTGTTTCAGGAAAAACAAGGAGTCCTGTGGTACCTTAAAGACTAACATATTTATTTGGTACAAGCCTTGGTTGTCTGGAGCCTACTTCATCAGAAGCATGACTTCATACATCTGACAAAATGGGTTCCAGCCTACAAAAGTTTATGCCAAATAAATGTGTTAGTCTTTAAATTGCCATGGGATTCTTCAGGGTTTTTTTTATTTGTTTGTTTGTTTGTTTTTTGTTTTAAGAAACATTAGATTTAAAAAATGATGGATTTTAAATATTTTTGAATGGGCAGATTCTTCCTCTATACTGCATGAAACATATACCATAAATTCAGTTATAATCTCTTTTGTAAGGTATTAAAGTTGGAAAATTTACTGCAGAGTAGCAAATGAAAATTCTGTAAATCTCTATGCAATCTTAACTGTAGAGTTACAACTGACCTCCATCTTAATCACAAGAGAAAAGTGATACATTTGGAAAGTAATAATAGCTTGCCACCCAAATTCTCTCTGGTTTAGGTAGTTTGTTGATGTGCAAACCTCAATAATTTTAGAGCACACAGGTATAGTGGTGACATGAGCATTCAGAAGTTTAGATACAACTCCAGTTTATCTGTACTGTAGAAAGATTTCACTTTCACTCTTCTCTCCCTCTCCTTCAATGCAATATCTCTGACTAGCTCTATTTGTTCTCTTCCAGAGCCTCTGCTCTGTAAATTTTCTATTCACTCCCTCCAATATATACTTCCACACTGTCCTTCAATAGCATCTTACCTCCTTGTGATCCTGAAAACATGTCCCCAAGTGTTCTATGTCCCTTTGCTCACATTCCTTTTTCAGACCCTCTACCTTTGAGATTCTGTTGTGAAGATCATATTAGCCTCTCTCTGCATGCCATTTGGTCTTCTAGTCAAATTAGCTCCTCATTCTGGAATGTACTATATACCAGAACACACGTGAAAGGACTGGGATCAAAATCCTAGGCTATGTCTAAACTACAGGCTTCTTTCAGAAGAAGCTTTTCCGGAAGAGATTTTCCAAAAAAACTTCTTCTGAAACAGAGCGTCCACACTGCCAAAGTGCATCAAAAAGTGATCTGCTTTTTCGAAAGATAGTATCCATTCAGTGTGGCCATTATCTTGCATTTAAGCTGTGATTACTATGGACAGGGTAGCCACCAGGGCACCTGTGCTTGTTCCTCTTTCCTCTTCTTTTGAAAGAACTCCCTCTTCCCTGTCCACACACACCTTTTTCTGAAAGAGTTATTTCGGGAAAAGGCTTCTTCCTTGTAGAAAGAGGTTTACCAATGTCAGAAAAACCCTTCTGTTCTTTCGATTTTTTTCAAAAGAACGCATTTGGAGTGTGGATGTAACTGGAGTTTTTTTGGAAAAATGGCCATTTTTCCGAAAAGTAGACATACCCCTAGATTCCAGTAAATCTGGATTCAAATCTAGATTTCATGTCCTGTAGTGTTTAACTAAAGCTCATGCTATTTCTGGGAAAGAAGCATTCATGAGCTCCCATAGAAAAGAAGATTTTAAAAAGAGAACTGATCAGGGATGCGGTTAGGTGAGTATGTGAAAGCTGGGGGGGGGGGAGGAATAAGTCACTTCAGCATTCTGCTTCTGTGCTCCCTGTTTGATAAAGTATTGTTTTTAGCATTTTTTTGTATAAAAGTGAACCTAATAGTAACTAGACAAAGCCATGTTTGCATTTTAATTATAGTAAAGAAAGAAATCACAAAAAGGGTCTCATTTTCAGTTGTGCTATCATGCTATTATAAGAAGAAGAAATGACCTTTATGAATTAGAATGACCTATTCTGGAGGCCCAGATACAGCCTGCCCTGGCAAGATTGCAAAAGCATTTCCCCCATATGCATCCACCCAGGCCAGAACCAGGCGCAAACACAATCCACATGTGAATCTAGAGGATGTAGGTACTACTGCACTAGTGCCTGATTTATCCTCAATGAGATAAGATGTCTGAGAGACCATGGCCATGATTATGTCCAGCAGAGCTAGCTTGGCGCATTGGCTGCCCCATCCAGAGGCACACCATACACTGGAGGGACGCTGAAGATAATGCTGGAAAAAATGCATAGCTTGTGGGAGTGCTTGGGGATTAACTTGATTGAGCACACTGTATCTTTTTGAGGGACAGTCTGTACCTGAGCTTATCCAACACCAGGCTCATATCAGTTACAGAATATGGCTATTGGTTTTCAGGCAGCTCTGCAGTACTGTGCATGGAATGATGTATTATCCTGTACATAAAACAACCGCTGATATGCAGCCCAGCAGAATAAAATCTGTGCCAGTGGCTGGGTCTGTAATCCAAGTAGAATATTTTACCAGCATTATTCAAATATTTCTAGATACTAATCCCTGGATATATACAGATCTTTATGGTTTCTCACAGGCATTATTTTTATTTTTAATAATGAAATCCATAATTTAAATTGGAGGTTCCTTGTGGGACCTTGAAAATACCAACATGGCTTATTTTTGTTAACAGTCAGAAATACTCTGTTGCTTTAAAAATCACTTACTATCCAAAAGGAAGGTGGATGAGAATTACTCCAACACACAGAATTTCCCTGTTGTATTTCCATCAGAGCATCTCCACATGCCTCAAAACATAGATATAATGGTAATGTGAGCCACCGTTGTTAATACCTTCCCTTTATATGGATTTAAAAGATAAACTATAATACAAATAAAATGAAAACACTGAGGCTATGTCTAGAGTGCAAGCTTCTTTCGGAAGAAGCTTTTCTAGAAGAGATCTTCCAGAAAAGCTTATTTCAAAAGAAAGCATCCACACAGCAAAAGCACAATGAAAAAGCGATGTGCTTTTTTGAAAGATAGCGTCCACATTGATTGGACACTATGGGCATGTCTAGACTACATCCCTCTTTCAAAAGAGGGATATAAATTAGACAGGTTGAAATTGCAAATGAAGCCAGGATTTGAATTTTTCACGCTTCATTTGCATAATGGCGGCCACGTGTTCTTTCGAAAAAGGGCTTTTCGAAAGTGAAAACACCATCTAGGCATGATTTTCGAAAAAAAAAAAAACCCCTTTTTCAAAAGATCCTGTGCTCCTCATTTTTTTTGAAAGAACCACGTCTAGATGGCAGTTTCACTTTCAAAAAGATCTTTTTTGAAAGAACGTGTGGCCACCATTATGCAAATGAAGCACAGGAAATTCAAATCCTGGCTTCATTTGCAATTTCGATCTGTCTAATTTACATCCCTCTTTTGAAAGAGGGTTGTAGTCTAGACATGCCCATACTCACATTTAAGCTGTGATTACTATGGGCAAAGTGGCCACCAGGGCACCAGTGCTTTTTCTTCTTTCCTCTTCTTTCGAAAGAACTCCCTCTTCTGCATCCACATATGCCTTTTTCTGAAAAAGCTTTTTTGGAAAAAGGCTTCTTCCTCATAGAAAGAGGTTTACCGCTGTTGGAAAAATCCCATCCATTCTTTCAACTTCCTATTGAAAGAACACAGTAGCAGTGTGGACATAAATATAGTTTTTCTGGAAAAATGACTGTTTTTCCAGAAAAATGCTACAGTGTAGACATACCCTTAATAGTACAGCGACCTGAAATAAAAGGAAGAGACCACCATTTAATTTGAGAGCAGAGGTTACTTGGGCGGAAGTGAGGTCATGGAAATGTAGGATATTGAGTATAGGGCCAAGTATAAACAAGAAGGGAAAGAGAGGCAAATCTTACAGTCTGCAACTGGTGAGATAATATGGACTCAGGTTACTTGAAGTGCTCTCTGAAACTTACTGTAGATAGACCATAACTGATCTATTTTGTGTGCTCTTACGTTTGTATGAGACCTGCATTGTATGTTGTGTTTTTCATATAGACCATACCATGTTTGTTATTTTGCTACTGACCCACATGAAAGAACACTGCACACTTGCTTAGTGACTAAATGGTGAGCTCCTCTTGTGAGTCCCCAGATTTTTTAGGAACAGGCACTGAAATTAGATCCCTGGTTTGATTCATTTGAGACTGGGCTAATACCCTGATATTAACTGTGTGTTTGTTTCATATCCTTAGATTGGTGATCACATTCTATTTTACCGCCAAAAGATCTTATGCCTATTGTCTTCCTTGATGCCAAACACAAAGCTATTGACTTGCTAGCTATTAAATGAGACAGTCACAGTGACCTACAATAAAGAAACCTCATTGCATTAACTCTGCTGCTGAAACATATTTAGTGCTCATGTAGGTGTGATATTAAAATGTATTCAGCATTTAGTACAACAGTTGGGGTGACATTTCAAGAGGAAATATTGTCTAGCAAAATGAGTTCAGAACCAGAAGTCAGGAATGAGTGAGTTTTAATGCTAGCTCTCCTTTTAATTCACTGTGTGATTTATAGCAAAGCTGTTTCCTATTCCCCACCTGTAAACTGAAGTTAATGCTGACAAAAATGCATAGCTCATGGGGTTGCTTGGTGGATTAATTTGATTGAGAGAAAAGGTGCTGCCCTTACTACAGTGAGCTTTACTGTTGTCTCTGAAGGGCAGAAGAAGAAAGGCATTTGGGTTGGAATAAAGGAATGGGAGATAGAAAAAGAATCCTAGGTTGTGTCTACACTGCATTGTTATTTCAGAATAACTAGCATTATTCCTAAATAACAATGCAAATGTCTACACGACAATCCTGTTATTTTGAAATAATATTGAAATAACAGGTGGCTTATTCCGATTTCTGTAAACCTCATGCCATGAGGAATAACTCCTCTTCCGAAATAGTGATTTCAAAATAAGGCACGTGTAGATGCTCCACTGCTGCTATTTCAAAATAGCCCTGCACCAGCACCATTCTAAGTTATTCTTCCCCAGTGCCTCTTGGGGCTCTCAATCAGGGAAGAGTCAGGCCTTCCTGAAGGGAAGGCCTGACTCAGACTAATTTTAAGGCTTCCCTGCAGTGTAGTTGTGCTATTTCAAAATAAACTATTTTGGAATAACTCTTTCGGAATAGCTTATTTTGAAATAAGCATGCAGTATAGATGTACCCCTTGAATGAGGTATGGAGAGGAAGGACACATAATCATAAAGAGGAGCCAAAACACTTAGGGTGGTTCTTCCTCACTCAAAAGTAAAATAAAATAAAATGACTGATACACAGCAAAACTGTAGTGGACTTGTTACCTAATGGAAGTAGTGGAAGAATCTATCTTGTTTCCATCTTAAGGATACTACTGTACTTAATGCTTTTTAGTGTGAGTAGTCCTTTTGGAATGGCAATTTAAAAAGGGTACTGCTTGGAGAAGGGAAAATGTAGGCTGCACATCAAGTAACCCATCCTGGTCTTCACATGCAGGCAGCTGTAAAATTATCTCCCAACACACAAGACACTGGTAAATGTATTTCATTTTTATGGGAATAGTGCATGCAGGTCAACCAGAGAGGAATTCCTTTTCACCAGGTGCTGCACAACCATAAGGAAACGGACAGTCCTTATCTTACAGTCTATGGGTATGTCTACACTAGCTCGTTAATTCGAGCTAGGTAGGCAAATCAGGCAACCGGAGTTGCAAATGAAGTCCGGGATTTAAATATCCCGGGCTTCATTTGCATGTTTCCGTCTGGCCGCCATTTTAAAATCCCCCTTAGTTCGAACGAACTGCCCGCGGCTACATGCGGCAGTTTAAAGTTAATCCGAACTAAGTCCTTAGTTCGGATTAACTGTTAGTCCTCGTGGAATGAGGTGTAACAGTTAATCCGAACTAAGGACTTCGTTCGGATTAACTTTAAACTGCCGCGTGTAGCCGCGGGCAGTTTGTTCGAACTAAGGGGGATTTAAAAATGGCAGCCAGACGGGAACATGCAAATAAAGCCCGGGATATTTAAATCCTGGGCTTCATTTGCAACTCCGGTTGCCTGATTTGCCTACCTAGCTTGAATTAATGAACTAGTGTAGACATACCCTATAAGAGAATAGTTTTGCATTGGCAACACTATCCATTAGATGGTTTACCTGCTGCTCTCAAGTTCTAGATTTCCAGTTCCAGAGTTAAATTGAGAGGCTCATGCTTTTGTCCCCAAGGCAGTTGCTAACATTGCTGATGAAGTTCTAATGCCTGAGAAGGTTACTATGTAATATTTGACATAACATGGATCAGTGAGTTTGTATAATGTCACCACCTAGGGCACGTCTAGACTACATTCCTCTTTCAAAAGAGGAATGTAAATGAAGCAGATCGAAAATGCAAATGAAGCGTGGATTTAAATATCCCACGCTTCATTTGCATATTTGCGTCCGAGAGCTTTTTCAAAAAAGGGTTTTTCGAAAGTGAAAGTGCAGTCTAGACGGGGTTCTTTTGAAAAAAAACCCTTTTTTGAAAGAACCCGTACTCCTCATTTTTTCAGGAGTATGGGTTCTTTCGAAAAAAGGGTTTTTTTTTCCGAAAGAACCCCATCTAGACTGCGCTTTCGCTTTTGAAAAACCCTTTTTTGAAAAAGCTCTCAGACGCAAATATGCAAATGAAGCGTGGGATATTTAATTCCGTGCTTCATTTGCACTTTCGATTTGCTTCATTTACATTCCTCTTTCGAAAGAGGAATGTAGTCTAGACATAGCCCTAATGTCTGGCCCTTTCTACAAGAAAGAAAGTACTAACCGCTACTGGAGCTCAGGTGGTTTCCAAGATGAAGATCTGGGTTTAGAGTCCTTGTGTCACTTGCATGGAAAGGTTGTCTGTAGCATCAGGAATGGCTACAATCTGACTTCCTAGGGATGACCTGTAAGCCTCTGGGAGCATATTAAGAGCAGTTATGACTCTGGGTCTGCTACTTGGTATTGCTGTTGGCATTGTCAATAGGCTACAGCTAAGATGTGACCACCACATTTCATTATTTTGATCTAGAAAACAAGAAAAATGAGTGTCATTCATTTTAATGTTCTATAGGGCCTACCTGAGCTCCTGCTCTTTTTGTGGATAGAGATGAGTTCCCCCTTCATGTGAGCTAGTGAAAAATTGGCCATGTTCCCTTGAGGAGGCAAAAGGCAGGGGAGTAACTCTTCATTGCCATGAGAAGATGTAACCTGGAATGGAGCACAGAGCTGTGGCCTGCAAATTAAGACTTTGTTCTTTTCCGAAAATCTGATGTGGGTACGAAAAGCAGGATAACGTGGCTCTAGAAACACTAATTGCCAGCAAAAATAAACTAGCCATCTGGGTGATACAATGTGATTTTTATACTCTCTGAACTCTGGCTGGAGGAATGTAGATTTCTCTTCTGTATGAGGGAGAGAGTCTAAGGTGAGGGAATGTTACTATTTTGTTTTTGTATTGCGCACCTAGTGTGCCTGTTGTCATTTTATCATTTTTAGTTATATAAATAAATTGCTTCTCCCTTTTTTCATCTAAATCTTACATCTCCCCAAAGCTTCCCTAGAAAAGCACTCACACTTCAGCAAAGGGTAATTGAAGCCGCAGCACAGTTAGAGCAAACTACCATTTTCAAAGGGTATAATGAAATAAACTGTAGAGTCTGCACTTTTAAATTCAGTATGTGGGAAACTATTCCCCTTAGGGTGTGAGAGACCTGAGGATTTAGGTTTATATCATATTGTCTGCCACTTCTGTAGCCCTCCAGGTGATAGCTTTCCACAGTAAACTTTGGTTTTGTGTGACCATAAAAACCTTGATAATCCACAAAAGAACACTCTGAACATCTCAGGGGGAGGAATGCATGGTAAATGGAACACAACTCTAAGCCATTCCTTCTGAAAGAATAATATATTATGTGATATACTTTAGTAGTGTATTTTTCAAAAGCAAAAGCCATGTTTACATTGTATTTCTTTTTCATAAGAAGGCATCTTTTTTATCTTCACTTTTGTTTCCATACTTTTTGTGTTTCCTTCTTCTGGAAATATACTTTCATTGCAAATTCCCTGGCCTACATACGTGCTCTAGAGCGATCCAATTATTCACTTAGTAACCACAGAAGTCAAGTATGTTTTAAAAAATAAAAACATGATTGCTTAGTTTGGTCAAACTAAATAGTTTCACATATTATTGCTCCTTCTGGGCCCTTTGAAATACAATTTACCTTTATGAATGCAGTATCTGTGCCATGATTAGATGTTCCGATTAATCAGCTGTGAAAATGATCAGTATCCTGACTTTTTATGAGAGATTGGATTCATGTTTCAGAAATGCTTGTAGTCCCTAGCAATATAAAAACTCAATAATAGTTGTCTCATGTTACTGAGATGAATATTTTATGAAATCTCATTTTCATATTTAAAAAGATAGCAAGTGATTTCCACAATGGGCTCTGCATGCCATACTTAAAAGACAGATGACTACAAACCACTCTTTCTGAACTGCAGGAATTATTTTTCTTTTTAAAACTGAAGTTAGGACAATTTATGGCATTGAAGGTATGTAGTGGTTCAGTTATAAAAGTATTAGACCCTGTACATTTCTAATGCTGATCTTTTTTTGATGCAAGTTGGAAAACAGGAATACATTTCCTTTCCTTTACAATAGAAATATATTTCCTCATCCAGGGGACTGTAAACTGTCTTGTAAAGGAATTAAGTTGAAGATCTGTTCATCCCTGGTGAAAGTGAGACAACCCGCTTGACTTCAGTGGAGCTGTCCTCTTAAGAAAGTTGCATTATATGTTACATGAATAAACAGTTCATATATTGATTTGTTAATACTGAAATTTCAAACACTTAACAGAATCATACTTCCTTTTTATAATTTTATCCCATATCTTTTCTGGTTAAAAAAAAGCTTTGTATTACATGTTTCTTACACTTTCCTAATTTTTTGTAGCTGATATAGTTTTCGAGCAAAAGAAAAAACTTGTAGGTCTTGTTTTTGCTCTCATCCACATATGAAGCGACACAATCTGGGAGCCAAATCATGACAGTAGCTCTATTGATTTCAGATACATTTTAAATTCCTAAGTTCCAGACTGTGACTTCCAGCACTACCCCAGGAGTAGCCCTGGGAGACATTTTGATTCATACATGGCCCTCTGAGGTACAATTCTTCCTCTACTTTCTCCTTATTCTAGTGGGTGGTCTACCCAGCAGTAGAGTGGTAAATAATGTAGCTGGAGTCGGCGTACCTTAAGCTGAGCTTGGTGTCATCTTCACAGTGGGAGATTGACAGGAGCAATGTTCCTGTTGGCTTCCCTTACTCCTTGCAACTATGGGGAGTACTGGTGCTGACGGGAGAGGTCCTCACTGTTTGATTTAGCAAGTCTTAACAAGACCCACTAAATCGACTGTCAGAAGATCTCCAGTGTGTAAGTATAGACATGGCCCAAGGCTGCAAAACCCTGCAGTGCTCTGTAGGTCTCCAATACCAGCTAGCAGGACAAGTCAACAGAAGAATCAGGTAATCATCCTGTTACTTTGTGCACTGTCAATCTTGACCAAGGAAATCCATTTTAAATGGTTGCCTTCTTAGGGAGACACATTTCACAAAATACATGAAAATAAAGCATTTTACATTTGTAAAGATGGCAATAGTTAAATTTTAAATCTAACTGTTCCCCCATCAAAATGTATGAAACTGAATAGTCCAATTTGTACCATTACATTGCCTATCTTGTAAATGGAGAATAATAATGTCAATTTAGGCTAGAATAAAGGGTATGTATTTTAAGATACCACTCAGTAAATAATTCTAAGACTATACTACCATACTCCTATGCTCTTTGACTCCTCTGTTCTTCACAATTTACCATTTCCTCATACTTTTTTATGGAGCTTTCAAGGGTTTTTCTTAATTATGTCAACCCATCTTTTCTTTTTACTTCTTTGCAGCCACCATTCACTTTCCCATCAAACTTCTATCCATCATTTTTTCCAGGTATCCATTGTCTGGTGCAAGTTCAAATGTGCACATTTTTCCCCAAAGCAAACACAAGAATATTTAATATTTATAATAGAACAGATAGTATTCTTCACAATGTATCAGCACAGTGATCTTACTAAAAAATCTACATTATCCACATTGTGTTTTGAAGTAGGGATATAAAATCCCATTTAATCAGTTAACCAGTTAAATGTTTTGTTTATCGGTTAATCGCTTAAATGGGGCCAGGCAGGAAGGGGGTGCTGAAGTCCAAGTGGGGGCTGCTCCAGCTGGACTGGAGTGCCCCTGCCCACCATATGCTACTCTGAACAGGCTGGGCCCACCACTGATGAGGGCTGCTCCAGCCAGGCTGGAGCATCCCTCCCTGCCCGCGGAGCACAGCTCCTGCTGGGCCAGGCCCGCTACACCTGGGGGCTATTCCAACTGGGCTGAAACATTCCTCCCACCCACAGCAGGTTCCTCCAGCATGGAGCAGCATCCTGCCTGCATCAGGATGGGAGGAGGCTGCTCCAGCCCCTCCAGTTAACCGGTTAATCAGTTAACCAATCACATCCCTACTTTGAAGGATAATGTTATATTCCTTATAAGCGAAAACTGCAGTATCTCATACAGAATAGTGTTGTAAATGTTGAGTTTCTAGTGCTGTTTGATGTAATGCCCTCATCACACTTAAGTGATGAAACCCTTTGTCCAGCTTAACAGAAAAGGGAAGTGCCAAAGGTAGCTTGGCCACCAGACTAGAAGAGAAGGGACTGTTATCACCTTTAATCATAAAATCCTAGAACTGGGAGAAACCTCAAGAGGTCACTGAGTCCAGTCCCCTGCCATCTAAATCATCCCTGATAGATGTCTGTCCAGCCTGCTCTTAAATATCTCTGGTGGTGGAGATTCCATAACCTCCCTAGGCAATTTATTCCAGTATTTAACCACCCTGACAGTTAGGAAGTTTTTCCTAATGTCCAATCAAAACATCCCTTGCTGCAATTTAAACCCATTGCTTCTTGTCCTAGCCTCAGAAGCCAAGGAGAACAATTTTTCTCCCTCTTCCTTGCAACACCCTTTTAGATACTTGAAAACTGCTATCATGTTCCCCCTCAGTCTTCTCTTTTCTAAACTGAACAAGCCTAATTCTTTCAGTCTTTCCTCATAGGTCATGTTTTCTAGACCTTTAATCATTTTTGTTGCTCTTCTCTGCAACTTCTCCAATTTTTGCACATCTTCCTTGAAATGTCATGTCCAGAACTGGACACAATACTCCAACTGGGGCCTAATCAGCACAGAGTAGAGTGGAAGAATGACTTTTCATGTCTTGCTCACAACACTCCTGTTAATGTATCCTGGAATCATGTTCACTTTTTTTTCAACAGTATCACATTGTTGACTCATGTTCAAATTGTGGTCCTCTATGACCCCTAGATCTCTTTCTGCAGTACTCCTTCCTAGACAATCACTTCCCATTCTGTATGTGTGAAACTGATTGTTCCTTCCTAAGTGGAGCACTTTGCACTTGTTTTTATTAAACTTCATCCTGTTTAGCTCAAACCATTTCTCTAGTTTGTCCAGATCATTTTGAATTTTGACCCTATCCTCCAAAGCATTTGTAACCTCTCCCAACTTGGTATCATCTGCAAACTTAATAAGCGTACTCTCTATGCCATCATCTAAATCATTGATGAAGATTTTGAACAGAACCGGTCCCAAAACAGACCTCTATGGAATCCCACCCTTCAAGCATGACTGTAAACTGTTTCTAATTTATCTCTGAGAATGGTTATTCAGCCAGTTATGCACCCACCTTTTAGTAGCCCTATCTGGGTTGTATTTCCCTAGTTTATTGATAAGAAGGTCATGCGAGACTATATCAAATGCCTTACTAAAGTCTAGGTCAACCATGTCCACTTCTTCTACCTTATCCACAAGGCTTGATATCCTATCAAAGAAAGCAATCAAATTGGTTTGACATGATTTGTTCTTTACAAATCCATGTTGGGTGTTATCTATCATGTTATTATCTTCCAGATGTTTGCAGATGTATTCAGGAATTACTTGCTCCATTATCTTCCCTGGCACAGAAGTTAAATTTACTGGTCTGTAGTTTCCTGGATTGTTCTTATTTCCCTTTTTATAGATGGGCTCTATATTTGCCCTTTTCCAGTCTTCTGGAATCTCTCCTGACTTCCATGATTTTTCAGACATGATAGCTAAAGGCTCAGATACCTCCTCAGCTCCTTGAATAGTCTAGGATGCATTTCATCAGGCCCTGATGACTTGCAGACATCTAACTTTTCTAAGTAATTTTTAACGTTTTCTTTGTTTATTTTATCTTCTAAACATACCCCATTTCCACTAAGGCTTCTTTCTCCCCAGAATAGTAATTTGCTTCATGGAAGAGTCATCTGAACCTAGTTGGTGGGAGGAATTACCCCCTCCATCACAGGTAACAGGAAGAGCTGGGTATTTATACCTAGGGCTCTGACAATAAAAATCTGTCTTTTGTCCAGCTGTACCAGAGAAAATACATGAGGCATTGGCTGTGGTTTTAAGAAGGCCACAACTTCATCCTTAAATATCTGGGACTAACTGGCAGATAAAAGGTTACAGAACAAGTTATTTTGCGATCATTCCCATACATTCAGGGATCTGTCAGCCTTTCCAATTCAAATCCCAGTCAATCTGCTGCTTAAATGTTTCTCCACTCCTTTAAAGAATGACACCTTTAAATCACTTGCTAATCCATTTTATCTGACCACCATACCCATTCCTCGAGAGGTACCCGTACTAGATATCCACCATCCACCACAAGGAGGTGCCAGCATGTAGCTTGGCTGAATTGCTGAGTGTAAGGTTTGTGATTACAGCTCTGGGCTTGGAGTCCTAGGTCATTTTTTTAACCACTGGAGGATACCTCTTTTTTTATTCTATTGGGCTATCATTTCTATGCCTGCTGCCTTAGGAAAGTTATCTTTCATACACGTATGATTTACAATAATAGACCAACACAACCAAACAATCCTTGTACCAGTCTGCCAGTGTTTTTCCCATTAACATAGTTCTTTCTGAATGTACTTCACTGTCATGAAAACAAAACTCACTCAGAAGTTGATGGGAATGCTGCCACACAACTAACAGTTCGGTGCACTTTCCTCATTTCCAGATATTATTCTTTCCATTATTTCCTTTCCTCTTTATGGTCCAAATGAAAGCAGAAAATCAAATGTATTTCAACCCTGATCTTGTTAATGTATCATGGGCAGAAAATGTTATTCCCTTTGATGCTTTAGCTTAGGATGGTAGAATCTCAGCATAGAATAAGTTCTGAGCTGCTAGATTAATGCTATGTTTTTTCCAGATCTGACTGCACTTCCAGTAAACTGCATAGTTACGCTTTGCTGAAAGAGAAAGGATGGGATATGCTAATCAATACTGCAAAATGCATAAGCACACAATCAAACCTTCTTAAGATTTTAGGAAGGACAAAGCAATGGATAATAAGGCCACCCTCAGTCTGTGTATATTTAACACAAAATCAGCATCCTTTGGATCTTTGAGAGTCATTATCACTGAAATCTTTACACTTTCAGATTTAGTCTTTTACAAAAAATGTTCTCTTCTTCTGTTTTTAGCACAAGAAGAATGGGCCACAACCCGTTCCAGCCTAAAGGCACCACCTCCAAGGTCAGCCCGAGGGGGTTACAGGGAACACCCCTATGGTAGATATTGAAGGTCCTCCTCATCTGTGACCTCAACTCAAAGACAATTAATAGCCTGTGGTCTCCACATAAACAGCAACAAGACAAGTAATAGTCCATTTCTTTTCTATGCTAGGGATTACTGCTCATGATTACCCTGTGTACTACTTGTATTTCCTATAACATTGGAGTGACATTGGCATTAGTATTATTTTATAACACGGACTTAAAAACTTTGGCAAGCATTGTCTATAAACCATTTGAAGGATGGTGTTCTCTTGGTTTGTTATTCATTGTTGTGTGTAATTTAAAAAAAGAAAGCATGATGCTGTTACAGATCTTGAGTCTCTCTACATACTAGCTAAGGCTGAGTTTTTGTTTAGGGTTGCTAGAAGACTGTAATATGTTTTCTTTCTTTTGAACCAGACAGTAATCAAGATGTAGATAAGATGTTTTAACCTGTCTTTTTTAATATATGTTAGTTAGATTAAAATGTTTGATATTAAGTTTGTAAATTTAATTTTAAATGCTGTTTTAATGGGGTTGAAAACAAGTAGCTACTGTATGTATGTAGCTAACTGAATTTGTTCAGTGTTTTAACCTGTATTTGTTAAAAAAATCACATAAAGTTCCATGTGTAAGCTTCTCTAAATAGGAAACCATAATTTTGTCAAATATGTTTACCATAATTTGTCAATAAAGCTGAAACCTTTTGTAACAAACTAAATTTGGAATTACTTGTTTTCTAGCTTTAAATGCCTGCTTTATTTCTTTTTCAAGAGATGCCTAAAATGTTTTATATATAAAAATTACAAAAATGAACCCAAGCTTGTTTTAAGAATTTTGTGTAAGACTTTAAAAGTTGTATTAATAACTTATGGTTGTTAAATAATTTAAAAGTTAACAAACTAAACTGTTACATGAATCATGGTTAGTAAACACTAATGTATAACATGTTAATGGAAAAAATTGCTTTAGAACAATAAATGGATTTTAAACTATCCTCTAAGCTTGATCTTGCTAAACACAAACTCTGATTGACTTGTTTGTATTAGCATGTCTCTCGTGAGAATGTAATGGAGTTTAAAGAGGTAAGATTACCACTTACCACTGTTAGACTGTCTAAATGCTAGTTCTTCAACCTTTGAGTTTCCCCGCACATTTAAATATCCCATTCAACATGTAAGCATTGCATAGATTCACATACTTGTTTTCACTCAGAGGAGTGCGTTGACTGCATTTGCATAGTATATAACAATTTGTCTTGACAAACAAATCATCAGTGTCACTGCCCAGTTATTGCTATTCAACTTCAAAAACTTTATTTGTAATTTTCAGTGCTAAATATCACCGCCCTTGAAGGCAGTTTAGAGGGCTGATATTTCTTTTGAGACTATCAGACTTGATGGCTGATGATTATTAAGGAAATATGTCGCAGGACTCAAAGGATGACTAAACGTTAAACAGGTAACACTAATAGTAACTCTGTAATTTTGAGTATGCAACAGTAATGTTAAATATTCTCAGTTATTAAGTTACTGATAGTTAAAAAAGTAAACCTACCAAACCATAACAAATAGGTATATAGGCTCTTAAAACAACTAATTAACATTAACTAGTGGCAACAAAATTATTTTACAATATATAACCCTCAGAAGGTATAAACAGAACTAAAATTAACAATAATAGTAATGCAACTCTTGCTAACAACAAATATATAACCTAAATTTTGATGAAAAAAGACCTGAAGACTTGATGCTAGGGATGGCAAAACTGTTAATCCTTTAAATACAGTTTTTTTGTTTACGGTGGCTTTTTGTCAATGTGATTGGTTTACTTTTTTGATGAGAACAAAGACAGGCCTATTGCTGTTCAGTTTGTGAACAAAATCTCTTGCAGCCGGAGTTGCATGCTAAGTTTTTTGACTGGTTCATGAGAATATGTTCTGTCGTTTGAATCTAAAATGTTGTTAAAGTGGATTCAGTAGGTTACCTATTGATTACACTGAGTTTGTTCTGTCTCACTATTTCAGGGACTCACAGGCAATGGACAGCTAAGCAACAGATGTACTGAGAAGTGTTCAGGTAAGCTGTGCCATACCTGATTGTTTTTAACTGAGTCTTTTTTACTCAGTGAAAATCATTGTAAATGTTTTTTCTGCATTTCTTTTTATTAACATTTTAAAGTAGAGGCTTAACAAAAATAATTCTTTCCAACTAGATTCACTTAAATAAAAGGCTGGTGATGGTATAATTTCAAGCAAAGAATTTGTTGTTGTTTTGTGTGATACTTTCCTGTATGATGAGAGAATTATTTGATTGCTGAAAAAATGAATAGCAGCATATGGGATCTCTGCAAAGGGCTTTTCCATAACCTAGTGTTTTTAAAATAAACATGATACACTTTCTGATTTATTCCCTTAAAGACAGGAGCTCATCTTTATGAAAAAAATATGTACATTTTGGAAGTAAACAAGTCATCTGATCTACTCTGCCTTGTGAAAACACGGTACTGGCTTACAAATTGTTTTTCAAAATATTCACTTATCTTCTATGATACAATAGAAAGTGTGTGGAAAGATATGAAGTTTTTTTCTATTAGTTCTTTTACTTAGGAAGTATTCAAGTGTACTTTATAATAGCTGATATTAGTAAATAGCATTCAAGTTTTGAAATAGCATTAATCAATTTCCTGGTTATGATTGGTTTTCTCTGTATTTCTGTGCAGTATGTTTTTAAAGGCAAATAAGTATTTTGAATATAATAGAGTTAAATGGGCTTCAGACTTTTTTAGTGTTTACACTTAACAATAAATATCTCTGTGTTGGAGACATCAGGTAAATTCTGCATCAGATCTGATTTTGTCAAACTATTTGCTACTTTAAACCCCACAAAACACAAACTACAAAAAATAAGGTGCCCATCAAACGGCTTTGAACATAATATGTATATTGGTGATGAACTGTTGTCTAACTGTTTCACAGTTTGGACTAAATCTGGCTCACTGAAATCCACATGAATTGTCCTATTGGTTTCAATGTATTAATTGTATTTAATTTTTATGCAAGTAAATCAATCAAGATTTGGCCTTTTTTACTAGATTACACTTTACAGGATATTTTCTATAATAAGAAATAAAGTATTTCATTCTTATGTACACTTATTTACCCAAGAAGTGGTCATTAAGGTCAATTGCATCCATTTTAAAGCCCCTTTATTATGTCAGAGTGGTGTAACACAAACTTAGGGCATGCCCACACATAAACATTGTAGTCCCTTAATTATCTTTTATAGCAATACAACCCCTTAGTGTGAGGGAGATATATTCATATAAAGGTTCTTATACTAGTTTGCTTATTCTCCTACCAGAAGGAGAGTAAGCTATACTGGTATGAGGCATCTTTATACTGGTACAACTGCATGTATACTGTGGGTTGTACCGCATATCAATTATAGTAAAGAAATCAAATTCCTCATCAAAATATGTATTCATAAACTGTGTATAAAGATCAGGCCTCAATGTAACTGATATACATGGCCAAATAGTGCAAACTAAATTTCTCAGCAATAGATCAGATCCTTATGTGGGGCAAATTGGAGTAGCCCTTTTGAATATGTGGCCTAATACATACAATATGATAGTAGCACAGTTTCATCTAATATTACTGTCTCAGAGCCCAATTTTGCAACCATTACTCATATTGAGTAACAGAGTTGCAAAATAAAATCCATAGGACATTGCTTATTTGCATAATATTATATCTGATTTAAAAAACCAATGCATTACTTGGAAGGAAATAGAATAAGTCAGTAGGTACAAATATTTATGCAAATAGTTTGTTTATTTCTTTGAAGGAAAATATGAAAAAGTACCATGAGATCACAGGTATACATACCTTTCTTACTCATTATAATCACACAGACTATTTCTTCTAACATTCCCAATGTGTTTTACAGCCAGCAAATTTTATCTTCTTAATAAGGAATCAATCCTGTAACTAATTTATGAAACAGTTACATGGGGCTATGTTCAGTCTAATTGTCATCCATCTTTAAAGCTTATGTGACAAGCTACTCTGCATTCTATATTAAAAATCCAGTGTGCATTAAGGTCAGTCATGATTTTACAGCTCTGAAATCAACAGCCATCATCCAAAAATATGTAGATGGTTTGCTGTTCAATTTTATTGACTGCAAAGTGCTAGTCAGCAAAAAGGCAAGTTTTAGAGAGCAGGATTCAAACCCCAATTAATTTTCTTCATAAAACCAAAGTAGTTTTGTTCACCAAAACAAAGCATAGTTAATACTCAGAGAAGCAAGACCAGAGATTCCATTACAATCATTAGAAGTCTATTTGTCAAATTTGACTTCTTGTTCAAAATTATTTCATTGTTGAAATAAATTAGTACATTTTTATTCTGACTAGTTACATGAAACATGCCATGTCACTCTCGACTTTTATTTTACAAAATTATGCAAAAGTATTCCTCCACCTATATGATATAAATCTGAACATTGTTTTTTAAGATTTTCTCTTTTAACATAGAGCTGTTGGGGTTTTTTTCCCAAAATGCTCTTCTTTCATGATTTGCAGTAGCTAGTACTTGTTCTGGTTATACATCTTTGTTGTATTGATTAGGAACTCTTTGGGTAGGGTAAATATAAGCAAGTATTAATTGCTTTGAACAGAGTCAGTGGGATTGGTGCAAAGTTGTGATTACCAGAAGTGTTATACAAGACTACAGTGGGAGCTGATTCACTCCTACAGGTTCAATTTGCACTCTTTTGTGCCTACAGAAATGGCTGATCTTGAGGGATGAATGATTCCAACGGTGGGAGGCAGCTTTAAAAATCAGTCCAGAGCACTATATGATCAGTGCTACTTCCTGGGATGAATCAGAATATCTTCTGGCCTGCCAAGGCAGGACTTACCACTTTGAAAGCTGCACGACCGTGTACAGATTCCTGATAAAGTAAAGGTTGCATTCCCGTGCCCTCCTCTTTGGTGGAATTTCTGTCACTGGGCATTCAAGATCCTGAGTTTTGTACCATTGAAGTTAGAGATAAGTTGGATCATGTCTCCAGAGTAGCAACAGTGTTAACATGGAAAATCAGCAAAGCTTATGTAATGGTATCCTTTCCATCAGGGCTCAAATTGCATCATTATAGTCTGAAATAGAATGAGAAACTTTTACATCTTCATATTAATACATTCAGAAACTCAGGCAATATGGCATCTCGGACCTGAACCTTCAAGAAGCTTAGTGTCCTCTGCTAGTTTCTGGAGGGCCTCTGGGTGTTTTTTATTTCAGTATATCCATACTGCTGTCACTTATATTATCAGACATTTCTCATTGTTTGTGTCCTATTCCTTCTATAATACAGGAACAATTAGCCCTATGCACTTGAATATAAACTAATACAGCAGTACAGAAACTAGCAAAAAATGAGTGACTTGCATATAAGTGAACTCCTCATACAAGTCCTCCTACAAATACTGCCCTCGCCTAAAGCAGTACAATGTGTCTTCTGGCCATGGAACAAGTTTGTATCTGTAGTTGATGGTGGTAGAAGTTGGGGGTCAACACTGCGCATTGATACCTCATGTGAGACAAAGCACTGAGCATCTAAAGTAGAGTTGGACAAGTGAAATTGCTACTGTGCAAAATTTCCTATATGCAGAGGGGACATGTCAAAGTCATGGTGGTTGTTGCAGCCTTGAAGCTGCAGTATCTACTACAATGTGACTTTGCAACAGGGGCCAAAAGTTTCTTTCCCCTTCCAAAGCCTTTCAGCAACACAAAGGCAAGTCAGGACAGCACTTAGGCTGGGTAGTGGGCTGAGGATCTTGGAATTAATATAACAACTTAGTTACAATAATTGAAGTCTATCCAGTTTCGAAGACTTGATATTTGTGCATAAGTACATTGAATTACTTTCAGAATTATAATCCAAATAAATGTTAAGGTTAAGAACAATGAAAAGTGTTTTGTTTTATTCAGTGGAAAAAATGAATTGGCCCATGTGAGAGAAATTTGCTTTCAGGATCAATCAATTATATATAATAATGGAATTGGTTGGTGGGGGTTGCATGTTGTCTTGCTAATTGTATTCAAAAAGCTTGGAAGAGTTGAATAATACAACTGCAAAGTTATCAAATAATGGCAGGGTAAGAGACTGAAATTTAGAGGTAAAAGCATGGGAGAAAACATTTTGTTGAGATCTAAAAAGTGTATCTGAATCAATAAGGCACAGAGTTTCTGGAGGTATTTCCATCTTTTATGCAGGTCACTAATTTTTTAGTAGTATCTTTTTCATTATATCAAAACATAAATGTGAACTTTCTTGGTGCATAAATATTTGTTTTGGGGAGTATGCATATTATATTTGTTAATTTGTTTTAGTGCCTCGTGCCAGAGCAACTAACTATACCTATTACAAAAATTAGAAAAACATATATTACATATGCCATAAAACCTGTCATAAAAACAAAGATCCACATTACCAAAACTGTTACCAGCAGCATTAGACAAAGTACATAACAGCTCCCTTTAACAAGCCAAACCAAAATAAAAACAGAAGACAATCGTCTGAATGCTAAACAGAATTTTGAGATTGCCTCTGTTTTCTGAAGTTTCTTGTGCTCTTGGAAATCTAAGAATGCCCTGAAATTTTCCATTAGAAATTAGAATCTAAGAATGGTGAGCAATAGCATCCCAGCTAATATTTATAGTTTGGGATATGAAATTAGAAAATGTGCTCATGTAACTATTTCAAATCAACAATGGTCCTGTAGCACTTAGAGACTATCCAAAAATATAAAGATAGTATCATGAGCTTTCATGGGTACAACCCACTTCTGTTTGTCATCTGAAGAAGTGGGTTGTGCATAAGGATCTTAATAGTATCATGAGCTTTCGTGGGCACAACCCAGTTCTGTTTGTCATCTGAAGAAGTGGGTTGTGCTCACAAAAGCTCATTATACTATCTACTCCCCCCGAGAGGCATAAGGATCTTGTGCAAAAAGGGGGCTTTGTGCAAAACGGCCATGGCCACATTGCTTGTTTTTGCGCAAAAACCCCTTAAGCAAAAATGGATTGGAAGAGATTATGCAAATGAAGCACGAGAAAATGCTAATCCATGCTTCATTTGCATTGCCTCTTCCAGCAAAATGCGTAGTGTAGACATAGCCTTATGGTTTTACAGATTTCCACAAAAACCTGTCATCCACTAATTTACTATTTCATTTCATTCCTAGAACCATTATTGTTATTAATTATGGGCCTGATTCAAAGCCCTTTGAAGTCAGTGGAAGTCTTCCCATTTTCTTCATTTGGCTTTGCATCTGTCACCATATGTTAAATATCAGTGTTTGGCTTAACACTATGAAAAAACTTAACGAGTCGGGGTTTCTGTCCAGAAGCAATTACAATAATAATTAGAAAACGTAACATATTTTGGTTTTGAATATATTTATATTTTCTAATGAAGACTTACACTGTATAATAACTGCATGTTGAAGGCAAGAATTGAGGATATCCAGAGTGGTATATAGATAGAATTTTATTAAAATTTTCCAAATCCTAGATGATCTGTAGTTGCCTAACTGATTTGCTATAATGTTGTTAAAAGTTTTCAAATCAATGAAATATGTATCTTACATTACCCCAAATCTATGAAAAAAATCTGTGTAGTAGAAGAAAGGTCATGTTCTGAAATATAAAGAAACTACATGAATTTAAAATTGAGAAGGAATAATTATTTTAGCTTTCATTTAGAACATATCACTATTTAAAGATCCATTTTGATTATATAAATATTAGTAATGGGTGTGTTCAGTGCTTAGCAGGAAGCATGAATGCTTCCTTTTCTAGAAGAGCAGAATCACCTTTTGAATCTAAATTCCATTGTATCAAAGAAAACAAACATTCTTAAGAGTCAATAAGCATGAAAGTAATTTCAGGCTTTCATACTTCAATCTGTAAATCAGAAATCACGTTTACAGAAAAAAGGTCAATTTCAGACCCAAGTTCTCTTTAAATGAAGCAAGCATTCATGTGTTAAGAGGTAAAAATAGAAGTAAAGATGCTGCAAAAGGTGATTAAATAAACAAAATGTTGATTATTCATGACAGATGATGTAGGAAAAGCTGAAGTACTTAATGCTTTTTTTGCCTCTGTCTTCACAGACAGGGTCAGCTCCCAGACTACTGCACTAGGCAATGCAGTAAGGGAGGGAGGTGGGCAGGCATCGGTGGAGAAAGAACAGGTTAAGAACTATTTAGAAAAAGTAGACATACACAAATCCATGGGTCCAGATTTAATGCATCCGAGGGTACTGAGGGAGTTGGCAAATGTCATTGCAGAACCTTTGGCCATTATCTTTGAAAACTCATGGAGATCAGGAGAGATCCCGGATGATTGGAAAAAGGCAAATGAGTGCCATCTTTAAAAAAGGGAAGAAGGACAATCCAGGGAACTACAGACTGGTCAGCCTTACCTCAGTTCCCAGAAAAATCATGGAGGGGTCCTCAAGGAATCCATTTTGAAGCACTTGGAAGAGGGGAAAGTGACCAGGAATAGTCAACATGGATTCACCGAGGACAAGTCATACCTGACAAATCTGACTAGCCTCTATGATGAGGTAACTGGCTCTGTAGACATGGGAAAGTCAGTGGATGTGATATACCTTGACTTTAGCAAAGCTTTTGATATGGCCTCCCACAATATTCTTGCCAGCAAATGGACTGTAAGGTGGATAAAAAGCTGGCTAGATTGTTGGGCCCAACCGGTAGTGATCAATGACTCAATGTCTGGTTGGCAGTCAGTTTCAAGTGGAGTGCCCCAAGGACCAGTTCTAGGGACAGTTTTATTCAACATCTTCATTAATGACCTGGATGGAGGGGATGGATTGCACCCTCAGAAAGTCTGCAGATGACACTAAACTAGGGGAGAGGTAGATAAGTTGGAGGGCAGGAATAGGGTCCAGAGTGACCTAGACAGATTAGAGGATTGGGACAAAAGAAATCTGATGAGGTTCAACAAAGACAACTGCACATGAGGTGGAAGAATCCAAAGCATTGTTACTGGCTCAGAACTGACTGGCTAGGTAGCAGTTTAGCAGAAAAGGACCTGGGGATTACAGTGAATGAGAAACTGGATATGGAGTCAACTGTGTGCCCTTGTAGTCAACAAGGCTCATGGCATATTAGGGTGCATTAGGAGGAGCATTGCCAGCAGATCTAGAGAAGTGATTAGTCCCCTTTTTTCAGCATTAGTGAGGCCACATCTGGAATATTGCATCCAATTCTGGGTCTCCCATTACAGAAAGGATGGGGATGCATTGGAGAGGGTCCAGCATAGGGCAGCCAAAATGATTCGGGAGCTGGAGCAGTTTACCTACGAGGGAAGGCTGAGGGATCTGGGCTTATTTAGTCTGCAGAAGAGAAGAGTGAGGGGGGATTTGATAGCAGCCTTCAACTTCCTAAAGGGAGGTTCCGAAGAGGATGGAGAGAGGCTGTTCTCAGTAGTGACAGATGGCAGAACAAGGAGCAATGGTCTCAAGTTCCAGTAGGGGAGGTCTAGGTTGGATATTAGGAAATATTATTTCATTAGGAGAGTGGTGAAGTACTGGAATGGGTTACCTAGGGAGGTGGTGGAATCTCAATACCTAGAGTTTTTTAAGTCTCGGCTTGACAAAGCCCTGGCTGGGATGATTTATTTGGGGTTGGTCCTGATTTGGGCAGGGGCTGGACTCGATGACCTCCTGAGGTCTCTTCCAGCCCTATGATTATATGAAGATTTGCTAAGATTCTATATAGGCACTGTCAGAAAATTTTGTTTTCCCTTAAAATATTTAAATTTACAATAAAGCAGATAGAATCCCCAAAGCGTTTTAATATCATGCAGAAAGCAAATTTCACTTTGAAATTAGTCTATATATATTATTCTGTTACCACTCTAGAATGCTCCTAACTTAATCAAAGTACCTTGGTATTATTAAGGACAAATGTTGCAGACAACCTACAAGTATGAGGTTACCTGACTGTGTCATATCTGGCATGCTGTTCTGACTGTGTTAGCTGATGATAGATGGCTTATTTACTGGAGAACAGTGGCAACATTTGTTACCTTGATTTACATTTTGGGGATTTCATATTGTGACTCCACAGCAATCAGAGACTCGGAAAGCAAAACAGCTGAGCTGTACATTTTATATTTCTTAGCAATCTGGGATTTTCCCTTTACTTCTGCAGAATAAATAGGCCAAAATGTAAAGACAAAAGAGTTTGTATCAGAGTGCAATGGATTCACTTGTTATTTTGTATTGATGCCAAATCAGTAATTCATTATATTTATCCGTGGGTTTTATAACACTCTTGTACTGCCACCAGTACAGTTGAAGGGGCACATGCAGCTTCTTTCTTCTGTCCCTGTGGTGTTTCCCAAAGGAACATATTCCTCTATGTACCTACGGCAGCTGCAAAAGATAATCAAGGATATTCTCATTCAAATGAAGTGCTGATATTCGCAGATAAAATATAGACCTAGGCGGAATATGGTAATAGTGTTTTAAATGGGTAGTTTGTTGCTTATTCTGTATGGCATTTTGAATATTATACAATTTTATGTCTGTGCTGGAGTGCATAATGTAAAGCTATGAGCAAGCAAGAAGAATGCTCTATCAGTGTGTTTCTCAAACTGGGAGTCAAGACCAGTGTTCCTTCTACACTGGGCGGCAGCACAGCTTCACAGGTGATTACAGCCTCACCCAGACAGTCAGCTCTGTGCATGGAGCCCTTATCCTCTAACTGGGCGGGGCTGATTAATCACCTGTGAAGCTGTGCTACCATGCAGCTTAGAGGGAAGACTGGTAATGACCAAAAACAGGGTCGCAAGTCTATAATAGTGGAGTCACAGTATGGCCACCCTTACTTCTGCACTGCCTTCAGAGCTGGTCAGCTGGAATACAGCCGCATTTTCAGCCTTTGTTCAAGGAGAGTTGAATGCCACTTGTTTATAAGAGTAACGGTGGAATTATCTAAAACTATATAAGAATTTTATTTACTGGCATAGAATTTGGGCTAATAAGATGAGACAGCAGTTGTCCAGGCATTTCTCTTTAGTTAATAAAGTCATTGTCCAAATTATATTGGGATAAAAAGATGCATCCAGCTGTGGATACTATTACTGTACACAACACAGTGAGCAATATTTTTCTGAACCCACCTGCCAGTCTATGGCATGAAAGAGGCAAAGTGCCAGACTGAGAGACTTTCTGAACAAAGCCTAAGGGAGCTTGTCACAGGTTGGAATATGAGCAAGACTGGTACAATAACAATGATAATACATCAACAATTATTTTTTACAGAGTTCTTTTCATCCGTAGATCTCAAAGTCTTTTTTCAAAATGGGTATGTGTTAGACTCCTCCTCTTAGGCTGTGTCTAGACTACATCCCTCTTTCAACAGAGGGATGTAAATTAGACACTTTGAAATTGCAAATGAAGTGGGGATTTAAATATCCCACGCTTCATTTGCATAATTATGTCATGGCGCTCTTTCAAAAAAGCGCCATTTTGAAAGTAAAACCGCAGTCTAGATGCGGTTCTTTCAAAAACAGCAGGCTTTTTCGAAAGTTCTTGAAAGTCCTCATTTTTTGAGGAGTACAGGATCTTTTGAAAAAGCTTGCTGTTTTCAAAAGAGCTGCGTCTAGACCGTGATTTTATTTTTGAAATGGTGCTTTTCGAAAGAGCGCCATGACATGATTATGCAAATGAAGCACGGGATATTTAAATCCCCACTTAATTTGCAATTTCGAAGTGTCTAATTTACATCCCTCTGTCGAAAGAGGGATGTAGTCTAGACGCAGCCTTAGAGATGGGGAATCTTAGGATTAAATCATTTACCTAAGACCACTGACCAGGTCAATATCATGTAATGGAATGTAATTAGCTGCATCGTAGCTGGTGAGGGTCAGGCAGAGAAACTGTTTTTAAAAAAGGAAACACTGAATGAACTTTCAGGTGCCATTGACTTTGGCAGCTAAGGCCTGTTCCACAAAAGGAGTTGTGCTGTTCCCACACAGAGCCGCATGGCTTCAGTAGAGTTTCACATATGCACAAGGATATGCCTGGGTAGAGCAGCTTGCAGCAATGGGGATCAAATGTGCACCTTGAACTCTACACATGAATATAATTACACCCAAAAGGCTTTTACTGATATTTTTTTCTATTCTGTTTTAAATAGGTTTTATACTGCTGATCACATGGTTTGTGTCTGATGCTTTATGATGCTAAAAGGCAGGAAATGGGAGTCCTGTGCCATTGGAAATAATGTGAGACTCCCACTTCCCCAACAGTACAAAGCCCTTATTTCCCAATGGAATCTGACCCTGGAAATTATCAAAATTTGAGACCCCACAGATATGGCCATGTTAGATCTAGCAATGTTATTTTAGGGGCACATTAACATTTTTTAGTTATTTTTCTCTTCATTCAGAGTACCGTAAAGTTGAATTTAGGGTGACTGAGGCACCTGCTTTACAACAAATAGATTATAGAAATAGTCCCAATAATTCCTTTAAAAATGAGTAAAGTAGTTTTATATAGCATGGTGCCTGCACAATGGTTTCATTAGCACTAGCCTGCTGCAGGTTTTGCCCATTTTGAATATAGCTCCTATCCAACACCATTGAAGACAAAGTCTGTACTGCCCAGCACTATCATGTGTTCTCTTCTCTCACTCTTGCTGTAAATATACGTTAGGCAGGCCTGGTAACAATGCCTGGTGTTCAGAATCCTGAGACTCTGTGGAAATGTTAACTGTTAGGACTGAAATGTTCCATGCCAGGTGTCTACATCAGACTGCTATTTGTTGGTGGGGAATTTCAGTCAAAGGTTTCTTTGTTTCTGAGAAGAATAAGGATGTGGGGGATTGGATTCCACCCTCTCCCCCCACCCCACCCCCGAGCAGGCTCAAGCCTCCCACATCTCCTAGTACTTACTAGATTGTACATGTGCCATCAGCACAGCATAACAGAGCATGCTCCAACCCAGGGCTGTGGGGGCTTAGATATACTTTCCCTGAAATTGCTGCTCCTGGCTGATGTGGGGGAGGGGAGAAAGAGCAGGATGGGTATGGCACTGGAACTGAAAGGAGGGTGCCTGTCTTTCCTGAGCTCTCAATGAGCACCCCCACCCCAGTGATATAGAGGTGGCATAGAAGAGGAAGCCATCTGACCTGAATGCAGAGAAGACAAAAAGAAACAGATTGGGGGAGGGAATGGAGTAGATTCAGACAAGGAATCTAATGAGACTGGGACTTGAGAGGTGGGAAACTATGCCTGGAGTTGAAGGAAGGAAATTGGCACTGGTTGGGCCAAGGAGCCTTGGGAGGGGGCACTCAGGTTGGATAAGGAGCTGGTGAGGGCTGCCTGGAGAAACAGACTGAGACTCAGAATGAATGAGAGGGAGGCAGAGAGAAGAGACAGACATGACAAGGAGCTGGAGTGCAGGGGGAGAAAAGGGACTGGCCAAGAAAGAGTCTGAGACAAGGAGCCAGTGAGAAGAAAGGAGAGGCAGAACACATAAGGAGCCACACATATGACCTCGGCCTGAAACTAGCTGGGCAAAGAGGATGGAACTGGGATGAGAAGCCTGAGGAGATGAGGCTGGGATGGGTCAGCAAGAAGAATGGGATGGCATAAAGGACCCAGGTGTGAGAAGACATAGAACTGGGCCTGAGACATTTTGGAAGGTATGAGACAAAAAAGGTCAAGCTTGGAGAAAAGAGGTGGAAGAGTCTGTGCCCTCTAGAGAACACTCTCCTCTAGTTCATGGAATGGAACCCAAGATTCCCAAGACTTGGCATTTCTCTAATATCAGCAAATATCTGTGTAGCCCATCTGCTAGTGGCTGGTTCACCTAGAGCTGAGCACCTACTGTTGTTATCAGTTACTCTTAAAGATCTGTGCTATGTATCTAATGGTTCCAGCACTGTTAATGGCCCATGCAGGTGTCAACAGTATACCAAGTGAAAGGCTTTCTGTTTTTTCAGTTGTCTTTTTTAAAAACATAGAAATTATACAGAAAAACATTGAAAACCATTGTTAAAAAAGCAAATTATGAAAGTTGTGAAGTCAAACACTCAAAAATTTGTAGCAGAAGATGGAATCTTCAGAAATGTTAGATGTTAAAATCAAAGCATCAACTGATTGCGAAGTGCCATTTTCCAAAAACTTACAACTTGGTCAAGTGTGATCATTTTCCAGGGGATGGAGGAAGATGTACTGAAAGAGGGAAAGTGATGCAGGAAGAGAAAGGACTGTCCCAAGTTAAAGCAGTTGATGGCAAATTGGAGTCTATACGTGCTTCTGTCACCTAGTTCCTGTGTGATGCTAAATCATTAAAATCAGACTTTTCACAGGCCATCACTATTTGTATGTTTCTCATTTTTCTGTGTGCCTCATTTGAGATCCTGAGGTGCCGAGCATTCACAACGGCAACTGAAGTCAGCAGCAGCTGTATAAAGTGCTATACATACACAATGTGCATTATAATTCTAAGTAGTCTGAAAAACAGTTGCCTGAAATTGAGAACCCAAATGAATGGATATGGATATTTTGACTGCAATCTCTCTGTGCCTCAACTCCCTACCTGCAAAATGGGCTACCGCCATCTCCACAACTCAAAGGAGTTTTGCAAAGATAAATTAATTGTTTGTGAAGCACTCCAATACTTTTGAGGGTGAGCTCCATAGAAAATCCCATGAGTAAGATAATCATGTCTTCAGAATGGGCTTTGAATAATATGCAGTAAATAAAACATAGTGCCTCACATTTAACAAGAAGGATAAAACAACATGCAGAACAGCCGCTAAGTAACCGAGCCCTGTCTATCCTGTACACTCAATAAGCCCAGGGTCCCATGGAAAAAATGGCCTGGGATCATGTAATTCAGAAAATTACAGGTTAAAAAATAAATGTTGCAACCTTAATTGTGGCATTTCCTAACTTTTGAGTGTTTGACTTTGCAATCTTCATAATGTTCTTGTAACATAGTTTTGTGTGTGTAACATTTATATTTAGTTTGCCTAACATGATCCATTATAAAAGTTTTGCCAACTATTTTTTTTTTAGAAAATCAGTAACACCTTCCTAGTTTGCAACAGAAATTTTCAATTTGTAGGGGGATTCCCCTGGTATCACAGACATGTCATTCACATTTTCCATGAAACTTTTTTCAGATTTGGGCAAGTGATGTGCTGTCAAAAATCACCATTACCTTTAGAAGCTAACTGTTAAAATCCCTTAGTATTTCATCAGTATTAAGTATACCTTGCCCAGACATTATCTTCTCATCTGCTTCTCACTTCACCTCCCTCCCCACAGCATGTATGTGCTCACACACACACACACACACTAAAAATTCCCTTTGATCTATGGAAAGGAGCCCTGTGTTAAGATCCAGAAAACCATGAGATCACATCTAATTACTTGTATTAACTGCTGAAAAGAAGAATGCACACTTCACAGCCCTTACTATTATGAAAGGCTTCACATCATACTGAGAGATTACTCAAGTAAAGACAACAACCCAGTCTTTAACTCAACTACTTAACTATGCTATTTTCAGAGTAAATCTGCTAAATATAAGTATTGAGCTGTGCTTCCTATAAACTGAGGATACTTGTGATTACATAACTTACTGTTTCAGTGTCTTATGTATTCTCCTCAAATGGGTATTCCACATAAGGTAATTTATCCCAAACTGTAAAGGCCTGTGTGAAGTGCTAAAGGCCTATAATTTTGCTTGATTGTGGATAAAGAGGAAAGAAGGTAGGAAGTATCACATAATAAAACATGCTGTTTATTAAAATGCTATGCTAAAAGAATATGATTGAGATTGCAGAGTCAAACATGCAAAATTAGGCAACATCAAAATTAAAGTTACTTGTGTACCCCTAATTTTGCTTCCATGTTCACATCCATTTTGATACAGTCTTTAATTACATGATCGTTTATCTTTTTTCCACCGAACCACTAAACCATTCAGTGCATGGAATGGCTAAGGCTCATGGAATGAGACAGAGTTGAGTAGTAAATTACTTGTAGTCTGTGGTTCCCTACCTCATTTGTTACTGAATTTTTAAGGTGTGTGGAGGATAAATCAAAGAACTTCAGGAAGACAAAGGATGATCTTATGATTAATAAAGGTATATTCCACCAAGAGAGAACTGAGTTCTAGTCCTGTCTCTGTCATAAGCTTTGTAGTGATACTGGATGAATCATTTAAATAAAAATCTTCAGGGGGTAACCGAATTAGTCTGTACAGGATAAAATTAAAAAAACAACAAATGGTCTGGTAGCACTTTATAGACTAACAAAACATGTAGATAGTATCATGAGCTTTTGTGGGCACAGCCCACTTCTGTTAGTCTATAAAGTGCTAGCAGACCATTTGTTGTTCTTTTAAGTTAAATCAAAATGTTCACGAGGCCACTAATTGTGCAGTCATTTGCTGTGCACCCAACTTGAAACTCATGTGGTCTGCATTTTCACAGTGTTTCTCTACACAATGCTATTCAAAATGCTCACTGCTAAAAACCAGGCCCCTTTTGAGTCATATCTCTGAGATATGCTAAATTAGGGGGGAAATTTGCAAATGTTGACTGTCATCTCGTAAGAAGGCTTTTGACAGCATACAATGAGACAGTATTTGGAGACAGTCTTTGGAAAATTATGGAATACCAACAAAAATAATTAGAATAATCAAGGATCTATATCATAATGCCAAATATGTGTTCAGAGATGATGATATCAGCCAATGGTTTGCAGTGATGTCTAGCGTAAGGTAAGAATGTGCTTTGTCCCCACTATTGTTTGCACTGGTCATTGAGTATGTCATGAGGAAATAATCACAGAGGACAATAGAGAAATGTTATGGCTACACGATAAACATAATTGGATAATCTCATTTTTGCCAGTGACATTATCCTATTCATTACTTAATGAAAGAAAAGACCCACCATTTGAGAGCTATAATAAAAAAACCCTGGTTTTTTTATCCACAAGTGGAAGATAAAATATATGTCTATCACTGTCCCAAAAGTAACCATCAGATAGGATGAAGGAACAAAAGAAGTAGTAAGTCTCTTTACTTATCTAAGGAGAAAGATGTGCAATGACAGAGAGACCATGCTAGATGTCAAGAAACAAATACCAAAAGAAGCAAACAACTCTCTTAAAATTAATAAGATGTGGAACAGTAGCATGACTGGCACTACCAGAAAAATACAAAACACCAGCATCATTTCTGTCCTCCTTTATGGAGCAGAGTCATGGAAATCTGCAGCAGAAATTGATAAGATCAGCTTATTACTAAGTAAATGCCTGTGGAAGATTTTCAGAGGTCCCTGGAAAGGTCACTTAAAAGATATTCTTGCAGCATCAGAAATTCTACATAAAGCAAACCAATCTAAATTATCAAATATCATAAGAAGATGAAAATTGACATATTTAGGACACACATTAAGGATGCTACCAATATGACTTCCATGCTAAGAGATAACATGGATACCATCTGCAAAGAGAAAAAGAGGCTACCCTAAACAAACCCTACGTAGAACAATAAAAAATCCAGATCCATTAATATGACATTAGAAGCCTAAACAGGCCAACACAAAACCAAAATAAATGACAGAAACTGGTGTCCTGTCCATCTGTGGATTCAGAAGGATAAAGAAGTAAGAAGATGACTCCAATTCCTCATCTGTAAAAAACAAAACAAAAACCCCACCACTTTATTTCACAGGGTGTTGTGAAAATATATTTATTAATATCTGCAAGGTATGAAACTATATCAACGAGCCATAGAAAAATTGAACAGTGAATAATTCCATGTTCTGTATAGCGTTTGCATGGAATTTAGTACATAAGACTTGTAGTCAGACATTGAATGAAGAGGACAAAGAACAATATTTGCACCTTCAGATCATTCAGGGAGTTGGATAAGTTGGATCTTGTGGAAAAAAATAAGTGATCCTGTGACTAAAGAGTGTATACACACAAGGAGGCATACACACAAGGGGATATACTCAAAGTTGTATCGGTAACCTTAAATCTAGTATTTCCTAACTTCCCAGTGTTTGATCTTCGAACCTGAAGATTTTTTCTATTTAATATGCATATCTGCCATCATATGTGGTATAAAGATGTAAGTGTTAAGGTTTTCTTAGAATCATAGAAATGTAGGGCTGGAAGGGACCTTGAGAATTCATCAAGTGCAGGCCCATGGACTTTAATTTGTAATCATTCAGTAACAGATCCTCAGAAGAAACAGGCTGTGGACTGAGCCAGTCATGTGGAGCCAAAGGACAGCATTTCCAACCTTAACTTACATCAAGTAGCATGCAACACACACTTCTCCTTCTGGTGCAGGAGAAAGATGGAAGTAGTGCAAATACCCTGATGTGCTCCCATAATTGGAGATGCCTGTGAAGAAGCCCTCAGCATACAGAAACTCCCAGATCATCTGTGCTTCTTAAAATGACCTAACAGTGAGGTTACTGTACATTCAAGAGAATCAGCTCACACCATTTTGATATTAAGTGTTTGGGTTTCTTTGAGCAAGATAGAGATGTGGAAGCTTTTAAACAGGAAAATAAAATAGCTTATAAAATGTAATGGAGAAAAAGACCAGTAGAGAAAATATGTTTTAAGAAAGTCTTAAAAAAAACAAGAAAAGTTATTTTTGCCTTTTGTTACATGACAGTAAGGATAAGGTTATTTGTACAGTGAACCACATTGGACCTGCAATATGGTAACATCCTGGAATTTATGCATAGATTTCCTTTGACTTCACTGGGCAATTCAAAATTGCAAATCAAGCCCGGGATCTGAATATCCTGCGCTTGATTTGCATGTTCCTGGCCGGGCGCCATTTTTTGAAATTGACAAGCCCGAAATAACTGTCCGCATCTACACGCGGCAGTGAAACGGGCGTTCGAAATAAAGCCCTAGTTTGAAATACCTGTTAAACCTCATTGCAGGAGGAATAACGGGTATTTCGAACTAGGGCTTTATTTCGAACGCCCGTTTCACTGCCTCGTGTAGACTGCCGCGTGTAGATGCAGTTATTCCGGGCTTGTCAATTTCAAAAATGGCGTCCGGCCGGGAACATGCAAATCAAGCGCGGGATATTTAGATCCCGGGCTTGATTTGCAATTTCGAATGCCTACATTTGCAGCCCTATTTTGAATTAGGCCACAAGTGTAGACATACCCTTAGTCTTTAAGGTGCCACAGGTGTTTTCACGGAAACCCCTCTGATACCAATCAGCATACCTAACTGCTTTCATTTTCTTTGGCCTCCTAGCCACTGCTAGGTTCCCTTTCCACCACTGCAGCAAACCTCCAGCCTCCTCTGGGCTCTCTGCCACAGGCATAGTTTGGGCCAAGATTAGGCCCATTGTAAACATTTTCCCGTATATCAAAATGAGTTCTGTAATTACGAGCAAGGATGTGATATCCTTACTTACAGGCTGTGTCTACGTTGGCAAGATTTTGTGCAAATGCGGCCGCTTTTGCGCAAAATCTTGCCGCCTGTCTACACTGGCCGCGAGTATTTGCGCAAGAACACTGACGTTGTAATGTACAAAATCAGTGCTTCTTGCGCAAATACTCTGATGCTCCCGCTCAGGGATAAGTTCTCTTGCGCAAGTGTTCTTGCGCAAGAGGCAGTATAGACAGGTAACATCAATTTCTTGCGCAAGAAAACCCGATGGCTAAAATGGCCATCGGAGCTTTCTTGTGCAAGAGAGCGTCTACACTGGCACGGATGCTTTTGCGCAAAAGTAAATCTTTTGTGCAAAGGCACATGCCAGTATAGACGCTTTCTTGCGCAAATACTTTTACCGGAAAAACTCTTCCGTTAAAAGTATTTGCGCAAAATCATGCCAGTGTAGACGCAGCCAAAGTGAATACCTACACTATTAGTGGGCCCACTGAAATCAATGGCATAATCTGTGGGGTAAAATACTCCATGTGATGAAAGGTTTCATAATCTAGCCCTTATTTTTTCCTATGGCATTCAGTCAAATCTAGAACAGAGAGACATAGCCCACACCTGCAGCTTTTGCTCTCACACCTACTCCTTACTGTTGTAAGTGTCTCTTTTAGTTCAGTGGGACTAGTGTTGTGATACATTATTGTTTGAGGAAATCAGTATATGGTTGGGAGTCAGGAGACCACGAGTTCTCATTGTGGCTCTCCAACTAACTGTGTGACCTTGCACAAGTCATTTTGCCTTTCTGTTTTCATTTCTTCTTCAGTAAAATTGGGGTGATACTATCTACCTCCAGGGTACACATGTATGTATGTGATTTGAACATATCAAGTTCTCTAAAAATGCAATGTACTGTTATTTGGAGTGGGGATTACAGGATCTGGCCGTATTGTACTGAGTTAAAAATTGTACATTATTTTACAATACAGAACTTTCTTTATAACCAGCTTTCTAGAAAACTTTTTTCTAAGCCACAGCTAGTTTTTCTGTGATTTTCTGCCATTGCTACATAATGTTGCTAAGCCTTCCCATACAGAGGGACAATTTACTCCTCATTCGACAGTTTGTGACTATGCTTTTCAGTTATAATCGAATTTTAAATTATGTTGGTGGAAAATAGTGAGATTAAAAATAATCAACCTGATAAAATCTAAAACTTATGAATGTTTAGAGTTGTTTACTAGGTCAGAAATATAGGATTCCAGTTTGCAAGAAGCCATAGTTGGAACTACTATGATTATAACAATCACTGAGATTAATTAACTGCAAATACATATTTAGGATCTATGTAATTGTCCAGCCTATGCTGCTGTTCAGGAGCATTTGGGAACTAACAGCCTAAAATGGCTGCTTATACATTCACATCAGACCTTTCTAGACATGTTGGGATAATCAAGTGTGACATGGCTGGCACTCAACTCCTAGAGCCAGTCGTTAGGGTGAACATAAAGGGGTGTGTAGTTGGCAGACCATGGATCCGTGGCCCAGTATGCTCACCATTACTCACAGCCAATGTAGAGAACAAAATACCAAATATTCAGGAGCAAAGGGGAGAGCCTAACTTCAGGCATTTATTTTTGAAATTCCACTCCCATGTAATTATATTTCTCTACCTTACAAAGGGGTTGCGAGCTTAAATCTTTTAAAGATTGTGAGGCACTCAGATGCAGTGTTAATGGGGGCCAGTTAATTACCTAAGATACATAGAAGTACCTAAAATATTTCATCAATATTCTTAAACACAGCTGAATGGACTTCCTTGATTTCTCTAAATTTACTGGTATGTACTTCTGCAGTCACATATAAGATGATGGTGAGCATGGAAGTAGACAGATTGACAGGTGTAGAACAAGGAGAGCAATATCATCACATAATTTTTTACATACAATTCCCCAAATTCATGGTCCATTTTGGTCAGTTTCACAGTTAATCAGGTTTTTTTAGAATTAGTCAGTTTCATGTTTTCACCTATTTACATCTGAAAGGTCATAGTGTTTTAACCATAGGGGTCCTAACGTAAAAAGCAGCCCAAATGAGAAGGTTGCATGACTATTTTAGTGGGGTTGTGGGCTTGTCTCCCTTACTTCTGCCCTGCTTCTGGCAGAGATATTACCTTCAGAGTTGGGAAGCCAGAGAGGAGGGCCACTGGCCAGGTGCCTAGCCCTAAAGTCATTGCCACCATCAGCAGCAACAGTGCAGAACTGAGGGCCAGGAGGTCTGGGGGCCGGGTTACTGTATGTCCGGTTTGCCCAGCATTCCTCTGCTTGAGCAGGGTAAGCAACAGCTGTACCTGCAGCCTCCCTAGGTGGGAAGATAACAGCTGGAGCCACAAAGCTTCTTGCGACTAGGAGAGATCCCGGAAGTGAGTCTGACCAAGCCCAGGAGCAGCTCCTGCAGGGGAAGAGAACATCTCTTTCCCCATCCCCACCAGGACTAGCAGTGGGAACCCTGTGCAAAATAGGAACCCCTTGCTGGGTACCAGATTTCACAGTCTATGACATATTTTTCACAGCTGTGAATTTAGTAGGACCCTAGCCATAAATCTTAGTGGGTGTTCTATATGCAGCTCATTGACATCCCACATCACATAGATTTGAATGGGCAGACACTCCTGCTTATAAAAGAGGCATAAAGTATTAATTTAAAGGTCATATTTGACCTTTGGACTGTGCATTCAACCCTCATTCACATCAGAGTCCCAAACGTATATGTTCTCCCCAAGCGATTTTCAACCTTTCTAGAGAGAACATCACTTTTATAAGCAGTCTGACATCACCCAAAAATGATTCTGATTAAGTGCAATTCCTCTCAACTATCTCTGCACTGATCAATCAGAGAAAATTGCAGCCCAAACACATGAAATAGTTTTTATCACTGACGCCTGCACTGCAGATCAATGGAGGTTGTATTTTTATGTAAGAGGACCCAAAATTGAGAGGATGTCAAAAGATAAAAGTACCTTGGCCTTCCCAGAGTATTGGAATGTATTCTTGTGAAGTCATATGGTACTGATAGAGCAAGGCAGTGCTTCTTGAATTCCCCTGGCATGGCGGAATACTTTTATGGGGCTAGTTGCTGAAAGAATCAGTCAAAAAGTCTAGACTCTACAGCATACAATTTAATACATGGGGGTTTCCATTAAAGAACTTGGCTTAACTAAGCTTACCACTGACTTTCTTCCGAGCAATGAGGTCAACTCACCCATCAAGGACACAACATTGTATCCTGAAATGGATTTATTGCTTACTGCCTAGTCTTCAAACTGGGGCAGAGGTGAGCCAGAATATGAATACATATATAGTTACACAACAACTGTGCAAGTAAAATACAAGCAACAATGTTAAAATATATTGCTGGGGTTTTTTTAAGTGTCAAAAAATAAAAACAAATCTGTCACCCTCCTAAAATGTTTTTCAATGTGCAGTAACACTGTAAATGCTTCCTTTATTCATTACAAATAGTAAAAGCATAGTGTTACACTAATCAGATTCAAATCAGTTCAACTGCATAATTTTTGGTGAAGAGATGCTTATGAAACAGAAAATGAACTCCAAACTGGAAGGCTCATTGCCTCGTAATCAAAAGCAGTCAGCTTTAAACATCAGCCTGGCAGGTGATAAGTTTGTCATTTCTCAGCTACATTCCTGGTGGGACATTGTCAAGAAGGCTTGACAGCCTTTAAACTTGCATTTTCCTGTTTATGAACTTCATGTTGCTCTACAAAAATGACTGGGAGGTTGGGAGGGGAGCCACAATAATAGCAGGTCTATTAAAATATATTTCTAGCAGTGGATGTCAAGCTAAGTTTATGGTGTGAAAATATGTGTAATTTCTGAAAAGAAATTCTCACCACCCCTCAAGTCTGTTCTTTCTTGTCTAATTGTGTCCAGCTACTGTGGGGGACTGAGAAATATTAATGATTAATTACCTAGGTGTCAGAGAAGTACAGGCTTGTAATACATCATTAGAAGCCAGAGATCAGGGAGTCTGAATTAAAATGGGAAGCTCTGGATGAATATATTACTGCTATATACAATTAACAGCACAAGCCAGAAATCATTTACTTTCATAATTTAGAACAATGGCAGCTCTCCAGTGAAAACATATTTACGGTAATTTTACACTGCTCTCTACAGGCTTTGTACAAAAGGGAGAGAGATGAATTAATATGCACCAAAGCAGCAGGAGAGAAACCCGTCATTGAACTGTTCTTTTCTTTTTAATCAATCCAGCTTCTTGTACAAAGGAGGCAGAGTTATGAATAGGTGGAGAGCATCCAGATTATAAAGGGCAAATCAGCTTTAAAGGATTAGCCTCTGCAATGTAATGAACTGAGACTGAGCTATCTCTGACCAGGTCTTCTCCATTTTAGCCCAGGTCAGATTGGCAGGTTCAAGTTAACCATGCTGATGTTATACAGACCTTCTGTCTCTACAGGTCTGATTCCCTTTCCCTCTCACAATTAATCCTGCGGTCCTTGAAAAGATGTTGAATGCTGATAAATGTCTCCCATTTCACATCTGCAAGTGTGGGATTGTATGGGAATTTGTAGTAATTTTTAATATTGGTTAGGGTCCCATTAAGCTTCAGAGGTTCTTAAATTGCTTCTTGGAGTTTATTTGTCAGATAACTCAGGGTATAAAAGTAGCACCATAAACATTAATTGAACAGCCATTAAGCAGTATCACTGTTTGTTTTTGGTAGATAGAGGACATAAAGCTTCATACCCTGTGGTGGAAAACAATTAGACCCGATGATGAACATGCTAGCAGATATACTATTACTAGATTTAACTTCACCAAATAGCAATCAGTTGTCATCAAAAGCATATGCAAGTAGTAGAAAGTCATATTTTTACTGTCATGTCAGAGCCTGTTGTAAATTTTGTAAAGTTTCTCATGCTTTATGCTAATGGCAAAGACTAATGGTAGTCATTATCTCCATTCATTCTCATAAAAAACTTCCTCAAGAGAGGCTGATCATAACTAGAATGCTGTTTAAAATTAAACTGTTTTTTATAAAACACAGAATATAAAAACACTTAAATACAAGAGGTTGGTGGCCTAATTTATTTTGTTTTGAGTATGTTTGACAACTACAGCTGTTGTTAATTTTGCCATGCACTGAATTGATACCTTTCTCAGCAATGTCTTTGTCATGTCATGTTTCAAAGGCTCTGCACATGGCAGGAGTTGGGGAGGAGCAGGGAGGGTAGGTAAGCCTCACAAAAGAAAACCAATGTCTGGAATAAATCTGACCCTGTCTCTTTGGAGGCTTAATATTTTTTAGCAAGGACACTGAATTTCCTCATCCATTTCTTATTTCAGTTATGAATTCTGCTTACTTGACAGGTATGGAGCACTTCATTATGTGCACGAAGAGAAATGCTTAAACAGATGAAGCAGCTATTTGCATCTGATAGGAGCTAAGTGGGACATTAAATTAATGCCAAACAAGTGAGTGCTCATTTTAGTTTTGTTATAAATGGCTGCAATATAGCAATAATGTGTTGACTCTCATGTGCTGACAGTGTCTGTATTTCTTATAAACTTGCCTTATATTTAGTGATGGGACAAATTCCCACTCTGCATGATAAAATTAGCAGCAGATACATTAATAATTGAGGAAGCAACTCCTGAGAAATGCTGTAGTCCACCAAGGATGTTAGTGACTAACTGGTTTTAAATGAAGGCTGCTGTCATACATATGTATTTACTTAAACCACAAGTTAAGAGCCACCATGGTATCAAATCAATGTCTTGCTTTTAGGAGATCTCAAGTCACGTGCATAGTTGCATTTTTCCACTCCATGACCAGAATGCCTATGCTCATCTTGGCAGTGTGTTGGGTGGTTCTTCTGTGACTCTGTCTTCTAACTTATGACCAAACAAGAAGATTTACCTGGCGTTGCTCAGGTCCTTAACTCAAATACGTTTTTTTTTCTTCATTTAAATCACTGAAAAATGGGGGCTCAGGATGTGGGGTTCAGTATTCAGGCTGCCCTGGGGTGAGAGAGAACAACCCCAGCCCTCTGTCACCACAGCAATCTGGTGACAGGTGAGAAGCACACAGTCGGGAGAGGGCGTGCATGTGCCCTGTGTGGGGGAGAGACAGCCACACACACACACAAACCGACAAACTCTCTCTAAATATATACAGTAGATAGCTGTCCTTTTTTCACTTCTGCCCCCTACTGGCCCAATGGGATTGTAGATGTCCCAGTCCCAATCCCTGGCCCCTGGCTGTCCCTCTGTGGTCATTCTACAGTATAGCTGTCTCTTCTCCTGCCTCCCCTCTTTCCATTTTCTGAGAAACTGTTGAATTCCAGGCACATCCCATTGTCATGTCACTGGCATGATCAAATCCTGACCTTGCTTTAAGTTATGATTAAAGGAAGCCACATGCCAAATTTGGTGCTCCTAGCTCTTGCCATTTAGGAGGAGTTCTGGAACAAATGGTGTCAAAACCAGATGGACAGACAGACAGATAACATTTCTAAAATACAGAGTAAGATTAAACACAGTAGTACACTGTCTCTAAACAATGAGTGGAACATGGCTGAATAAAAGAGGTGCAGTTTTAACTGCTAGCAGGCAGATTTGAACTTGGGACTTCTGAAACTTAGTGTGGGAGCTTCCACACCATGAGCTGTAAAGCTGTACTGGCTCTTAGCTTAGGCTGTAGTGTTCCCTTGTCCTTATCTCTTGCTGTAAGTGGTCTAAGTGCTACTACATGGGACAGGGAACCACAGTAGCTGCCTCTTATTTAAAAATATTTTTCAAAATAACGGGTGCGCTATTTCGCTATCCCAGTAAACCTCGTTGCATGAAGGATAAGGAATGGCTCAAAATAGTGCAATTTGTGTATCTTATTTTGAGTTTAGGGTGCTATGTAGATTACACAGCTGCTAACAGTATGACTCAGGTCTGCAGTATTTATAGGTTGAGATCCACTATTTTCTGCAGAGAGGATTAAAACAGTTGAAGAGCCACAGAAATGGCCCAGCTTTTGCCAAAGAGTGTGAAGCATATGTGGTGTCATCTCTATCCTCAATCCTTTGAGCAAAGTGGAATCCCTAGGTGTGATCTACCAGCATTCAGGGTTCTGTACAGTGGGAGCATGGTGTGTGGAGGGTAACACAAAAGGAAAGCCATTTCATATAAGTGAAGGCATACAGAGTTCCTGAGCCTGCCTTGCTGTGAAGACAAATGATTTGGGGAATACACGTGGGTGCCCCAAGACCCATGAGAATTATCAATGTATTTCAAAAGATCCCTCAATTAGGAAAGACATAGAAACTGCCTGAAACACAGAGAATGCCTGAATGCCCAACAAGATGAACCTTCACCCTTTATGTTTCTCCTCCAGAGATCATGATTTGACCCTTGGTATGTAAGTAAGGGCACCATCATGAACTTTACTGTTGAACCCATCCTGCCACCTTCTTAATTCATGCAAAATGTGACCATATTTCCCTATGCTAAATACAGGAGACCTGGTAAAATTCAAGTGAGTTCAATGGCAATCCGTCAGAACTATGCAGTACAAATGTTCAAATTAACATCAGGTTGACTGAGCCACTGTAAAAAAGAAGTACTACGTAGCTGCCTGGAATCTTTTTGTTTACCTTCTTCAAGGTTTGCATGTGTGACACATACACATTCCCAGACACCTCTCTCATAGGATAGGGGTGACTGACAAACCTGTCCCAACCCTCCCTATCCAGTGCTCTCCATCCTTCAAGCCTGGCTAGCCCCCTGGGATGGACACACCTTTTCTGATAGCTGATGCTGTGTCTTCTCAAAGCAGCATGTGAGGGACATGCAGGGTCACAGGCCCCTCCACAGATGTGTCACCAGAACATGGCAAACAGCAGCCTTTTGGCACTATGTGGGAGGGAAAGAACTGCTTCCAGCTGAAGGGGGATAGGAGTGGGGATAGGGATGACCTGGTCCATGTTTTTCCAAAGTCATCTCTTCCCTCCCATGGGTCTCTATGGCTAGAAGCAGTTTATCCCTTCCTGCCCACACAGTGTCGAAAGGCAGCTAACTCCTTCAAGCTTCTAAGGGCCACCGACATAATCCAGCCACTTCCTATCCCCTGGCTACAGCCCAGGCAGGAAGGGGTTAACCTCTAAGGAGGCATTGAACACCAGGGCCTAGGGAACCTGGCTGCAGGCGCTTCAGTGACCAGGGACAGAGATATGGTTCAGCAGGGGAGAGTGTCTATAGAACACAGCAGCCCTGCACTCCCTCAGGGCAGAACCTAGGGTGGGTGGCAGTATGTGAAAACAGTGCTAAGTGCTCTTATCTGGGAACCTACAGAGTACAGGCACAAACAAGCTGGAAATAGCTTCCTCCCTGCCACTCCAGAGCTTAGCTGAGGGAAGGAGAAGCTGTTGGTGAGTTCAATTGATCTGACAAGGGCAGAACACACCCTAGGGAGCACCAGAGTTGGGGAGGGAAGGATGAATGGGCACAGCAGAGAGAGGATAGTGAGGGGGAAACATATAAAGGGCCAATGGATAGGCAGCAGAAGTGACAGGTAACCAGACATCTCCTGCCTGCACTCACCAGCCACTGCCAACAAGCAGCCAGTAGTGGTGGGAAATGGGGTGGAGAGAACCTCCTGGGCAAAAGCTAGCATGCAGCAAGGACTCTACTGGTGGACCAGCACAACACTGGACCCCCACCACTTGCTGCTGGTGGGAGGGCGGCTGGCAAGCAAGAATGCACCCAATAATAAGACCCATCGGCAATGTTCCTTCAAACCTTTCCATCCATGTGTGGATTTTTCCCTGTCCATGTGCGGAATAATTTTATGTGCACTGAGGCATATACAAATGTTACCACCAGAAAAAAAACCTAGCTGTGTGCGCTCTGCCAATCAGCCAGGTGGCATTTGAATCTCTCCTGAGTGGTTACACAAACACACAGTAATGCTCACCAGTAATGATGGGAGGGAAAAGACAAAAATACCAGACAATTTGTACATTTTTTAAAAAGTAGGGACACCTGCAGGAGGGCTCACATACAGGACTGTCCCTTTAAAAATGAACATCTGGTCACCCTACTCATACAGGGTGCACTAAAATACGAGTGAATGAGCCAGATTCCCAACTGATATAAACTGACTATAGCATTAATGCCAGTACAACATCTATTTCAATCAGCATAGAATTCAGCCCAAAGTGAATTAGGATAGCAGAAATAGGGATTGTATTACTAGACTGACTGCACATATATGTCACTTCTGCTAAATATTCATGCAGACTATAGACTCTGAGTTGGCATTGCACAAATGGACTCAATCTATGTTGTTGTTTTGTAAACAATTGTCATCTTATTTTATAAATCTCGGTTACTAAATTACAGAGCATTTTAGCATGAAAAGCTGTCCCAGAGTTTTCTCCCACGCTTCATGTGTGATTTGTTATCAGCTAAAAAAGCAGATAGTTCCAACCTGAGTTTTTGAATATTGTAATGTCATCTTATAACAGTGTGAATCAGTTGTGATAAGATTCGCTAAAGTGACATTATCTTTAAGACAATACACAGCACCATAAATGTAATTTTCCCCCCTTTTGTGTATGTTACTGTTGATCTTCACCAATATTATACTAGTGTGGTCGCTCAATGTGGCTTTTGCTATTAATCTTACTCTGTTTCAGATATTGGATTTGAAATCTTTCTAGTACAAGAAACACTTGAACAGTTTTGTTGTCACTCAAAGTAGGAGATAAGTCCCAAAGATTCATATTCATATAATGAAGTAATGTCTCTATCTATTAGACATCCTTGAAATATCCTGAAAGTGATTCAGCTGAGGAAATAACAATAATTTTTTTCTCTGTGGTATCAGAACACTGATGCAGATGTTCAAGATCAGTGAATATCAGATGAAGAACTAAACACATTAAAATACATTTCATGTAGAAGTGTTTCAAAATTACTGAACAAGTTAAGCCTCACATTTTGCTGTATATTATTAAAACATGGAAAGTAAAACTGATTTTCTTCTTCTTCTTCTTCAATGAATGAATACATGGGTATATTTTCTTCTTCATGGACATCATGCTATACATTCTGTTAATGATGATGATGCAACAGAAATCTACACCCTATAATTATCTAATGTTTTGATTAACTGACTAGATAAATGAATAAGACTGCACTGCTGGATGATTTCGCTTTTAACCACAGAGGTAAATATTTCTAAACATATACGTGAGAAAGAGTGGGGGATAACTCTATAAAATATCCACATGCCATTTAACAAGGCCGTATGCTTCACATAATGAAACAGTGGAATTAATTCCATTCACAAAGGAAATTATTCCCCCATTTTTCTCAACCACTTCCCATTCAGTGTATTATTCCAGTGGAATTTATGTTCTGAAGACCTTTCTGGTTATACAGTGAATATGATACAGCCTGGTAATTTGTGCATTGTTTGTAAGTGTGTGCCAGGCACTTTAGAAGTGTGAGTACTTCTTGGCTGTGTCTAGACTGTCGCGATCTTGCGCCAGAGCTATGCAAATGAGGCTCAGCGTGGAATATCGCCGAGCCTCATTTGCATAACTAATGAGCCGCCATTTTTGCGGAAGAGGCTCTTGCGCAAGACGGAGCTGTCTACACTGCCCCGTCTTGTGCAAGAAAAACCCTCTTGCGCAAAGCCGCTGTGCCTGAAAATAATCAGCATAACGGCTTTGCGCAAGAGGGTTTTTCTTGCGCAAGACGGGGCAGTGTAGACAGCTCCGTCTTGCGCAAGAGCCTCTTCCGCAAAAATGGCGGCTCATTAGTTATGCAAATGAGGCTCGGCGATATTCCACGCTGAGCCTCATTTGCATAGCTCTGGCGCAAGATCGCGCCAGTCTAGACACAGCCCTCGAGTACTGTTATCCTCTGTGTCTGAAATAATTATCAGATTTGTTATCTCCAGGCAGTTGTCACTCCTGCAGAAGCAAACACAGATGTTTCTAAAGCCTTCCAGTGAGTGAACAGTGGCATTTATCCAAGCTTTGTAGGTCACTGGGGGTACCTCTATTCAGCAGGGCAAAAGCTGAATTAAGCTACACAACTTCAACTATGTCAATTGCATAGCTGAAGTCAAAATAGCTTAATTTGGCTTTTGGCAGTGTCCAGACAGCAGGAAGTCGAAGGAAGAACACTCTACCTGCAACTTCCCTTACTCCTCATGAAATGAGGGTTATAGGAGTTTGAGTAAGAAGTCCTCCATCTCAACATTATTTCAAAATAATGGCTTGCTATGTAGACACGCACTTTGTTATTTTGAAATAACATCAGTTATTTTGAAATAATGCTGCTGTGTAGACATAGCCTGGGTGTTCATAGCACCAAACAAAACAAACAAAACCCTTCTATGGCAATCATAATAATTAAGAATAAATTATTCTGTATTTCTCTATTTGAGGACTTCCTAATATACAAAACTGCTAAAATTACAATGATTTCTCTCACTTGGTGCTATAATAAAATTTCAATATGTTCTATTTAAGTACAGTTATATTGTGAAAAGTGACTGTAAAAAAAGGTATTAGGTTTATTGTCTTTCAGTGTCTCCGGTTCAGATTTAATCCAGCTAGAAATGAAAAGTTCAATTTCTAATTGCCAGCCTTGTAGCCTCTACATAAAATCTGAAAATCAAGTTGTGTCCTTTGTGGCTTATATCTCAAGATCAATAGTGATGCTTCTGCAGGCCAGAAAATGCTTCCCCTTATGCTTGTGCAATCCCCATCGATTCATATTTTGCCCTTAATCACACCTATGCCCTTGATTACACCTCATCAGTAGGTTGCTCAGGTTGCTCAGATCCTTTCATGGCAGAATTTGGATGTGCAACTGGTATGGAGTTGACATTTGTATTGATAATCTCTGTATCTCTCTGTGTTAGGGTTCTACTTAGTACCCCCCAAGAATGGATTATGACTTATTCCCCTGCATGGGAGAAATATTTGGTTTACACTACAAAGTTAGGTTAGTTTAACTACATCACTCAGAGCTGTGAAAAAGGTCGTGTCTTGTGTGAAGCAAGTAAGGGGAGCTAAGCTCCAGTGTAGACACTGTTAGGTGAATGAAAGAATTCTTCTGTCCACCTAACTACTGCCTCCTGGAAAGGTACATTTACTACAGCAACAGAACCACCCACTATCTCTGAATGCCAGTCTCAGGCAATACTATAGGACTAGGTTCTTCCCTATTGTTATACATGTAATTTTAAAAGGTCTCAAAGCCTGAAGAACTTATAGCTCAGAAGGAAAAGAAAGAATACATCAAGGATATACACAAAGGGGCTATGTAGCTACCATTTCTATCCATACAGTATCTTTAAATATTGGTAACCAAGTTAGGAAGAGGGGGTAGGGTTCCCTATCATAATCCTTCAGTGAGAGAGATCTCAAACCAACTAGAAGCTTCAACCTCAGCAGATACAAGAGCACTGGTATGCCAAGGAGGCAGCAGCTTCTGTTCAGCATTTGGATGCTGGCTTTGACTTTCCAAGCTGCTCTTCCATGATCCCCCAGATGGTGGCTGCAGGACTAACTGTTAATTTCACAATTCACTAGGAATTCCTTGAAATATTTGATGATTGAAACTTGGACAGACACTTAGACCAGGAGTGGGGAACCTTTAGCATGCCAACCACATGCAGTTCGCCAGGATTAGCCACTGACAGTTTTGTTCACATGAGCATCTGCCAGCATGGCCATTCGCAGCTCTTTGTTGTTGTGGTTCACCATTCCCAGGCCCTGGGAGCTGCGGGTAGTATCATGAGCTGAGCCACCACTTCTCACAGCTCCTATTGTCTGGAAATGGCAAACTGCAGCCATTGGGAACAGTGCTGTTCCATGCTTGTGGACTTTCAGGTAAACATAGCATCTGGTGGCCCACCAGCGACTAACCTTGATGAACTTCATGAAGCTGGAGCACCAGGTTTTCCCCACTCCTGCTTTAACAACTATGTGGATCTGACCTAATACTGTCTTCAGGTGGGAATTATTCAGGAAAAAAATACATCAAATCAGAAACCTCTATTGGTGCTAGATGAGCTAGAGTATCACATTTTTCTGTAGTTCCTGAGAATGCCAATTATCAGATGTTAACCAGGAAATAATGATGGGAAAGTAGACAATAAGTACCAGCTGGAACAGCAGACCTTGCGTGACTATTTAAAGACTCTACATATATCAAAGAGTTTCCAACATCTAAGATTGGAATGCACTTTCAGAGAAAAAGTAAATAAGACTATTTTTAGAGAAAGATAAGACTATTTTAATGAACACTGCATTAAAGTCATTAAAGTCACTGGGTACCAAGGGAGCATCAGGTGCCAGGGACTCTAAATTTGGCCCAACTGGAGAAATTAAAAGCAACCAAGATCTACTAGATACTGGGAATATCGAAATCTTTCTTCAGAAAATTACAGAGAGAGCTCAAATTGGTTAAGTCCAGTAACACCTTATGCAAATGAGAAATATAGATCCTATCTCAGTGTTGCAGTCATGATGGCTTAATGGACAAAACATAATATTACAAGCCCATCCAAACGTAATGGTGGGAGGATTAACACTCACTGAATGAAGTACAGCTTGATGTCCTGAGTACAAAAACTGTCAGAGTAGTAGGCTGTGGTGGAGTCTATAATTTTCCAGAATACACAGTAGGGAGTCCCAGACACTGGGATTCTATGATACTTATGTGATGGGTTTTTGTTTTTGCTTGGTTGGTTGGTTGGGGGTTTTTTTGCTTGTCACTAAACACCTTCTTCTTCAGCTGTGTGTTTTTTGAGATGAGCAGTAGGCTTTTCAGAAACACTCAGCATTGTTATAACTGCTTCCTTAGTGATCAGTGGAAGTGCAGATACTGCTAAGAAGCTGAAGACATGCCATTGAGCAATTAAATAGAAAATAATGAGACTATTAAGGCGACTCCTGCTGGTGTCTGGTACTCCTTCTCCTGAGAGGAGTAAGGGAAGCTGACGGGAGCCTGCCGGCCTCTTGCTGTGTGGATACCACCATGGCTCAGCTTAAGGAAAGCTGATTCCAGCTATGCATTTTGGGTAGCTGGAGTTGCATATACTAAGCTGACCTGCCCAGTCTAGTATAGACCAGGCCTTATAATGCTATCTCATTATGTTGCTCAGGAGAAGGGATAGGGCAACATGGACGAAAAACAGCCCATAGGCCAGATGCAGTTCATAAGAGTTAGCCCCTGTCAGGCTGCCAGATGCTTTATTTACCTGAGCATTCACTGTTACAGTCATTTGGATCTCCCAGTGGCTGCAGTTCACCATTCCCAGGCAATGGGAGCTGGAGGATGTAGCGCAGGACAGGCCACCAATCCCTGCAGTTCTCAGAGACTATATTTGTAGATGCTCAGGTAAAAAAAGTATCTGAAAGCCTGCCATGGACTAACCCTGGTCACCTGCATCCAGCCACTTATTGACCATTTATGGGGTAGGATGTCCCCATTCCTACTATTTTGTTTGCATTTTGAATCTTTGTTGTGCATTGAGCAGATATTCTCCCTGGATTATTCACAATGATGCCTTCTCCCAGGAGAGGTTTCAGTGAATTTAGAATCCAGGATTGTGTATGAGTATTAATCCTATCAATGTGAATGATTCACTATTTGTCAAAATAAAGTTTCAGCAACCCTTGTGCTGCACAGTTGCCCGCTTCAGTAAGAGGACAGCAAAATGCTTCATAGGTGGCTAGATGTTTAGCCACTAGCTGAATGGAAGGTACCATGCAAAGTTTACTTTTCAAGCCCTATGTTGATTACCCACACAGATCAGGAAGGACTCCCTACAAACATTTATCCCATTTCCCATACAGCACTGCACAACTGACTGGCAGCATTATGAGACTTTTCAACTTCTTCTAATGCATCAGATAATGGCCACTCAAAAGGCAAGATGTTGGGCTAACTGGAAGAATGTTATGACACATCCTTTGTTCCTATGTTGTAGTTCTTTCCCCTCTCTGCCACAGAAATTACTTTTATTTTAAAATGTAGCTTACATTTGCAGCATTCCCATAGATCTGGAACACCAGACATTTGAACAGAATGTAGTCATATGTCAGCCAGCTCTAGTGTGACAGTGCTGGGGTGAATGACACACTATAAAGAAACTGAGGCATAGAGAAAAGAACGCATGCTAAGAGAGGGGTCATGTGCTCAAAGGCAGCAGTAGTATGCTTCCATACATATTCATTGAAGTCTCTGTGGATCCTCACTGAAGTCAGTGAGGATTAAACATGATACATGCAATTAATGAAAGAACCATCCAAATAAAAATGAACCAATTTCAAACATTTATTGAAACAAAATAAGGATCAATGTATTCCGAAGTATCAGTGGAGGTCATTGAATGGTCAATATTTGCTAACAGCTATCTCAGACGGTATCTCAGATACCACATAGTTCCCTATATTTAGAGGAATAACTAGGACCCTTATCAGTACTTGTTTGTAAATGTTGATGTGTTAATAGTGGCCACACAACTTCCAAATTGAGTAGTAGAAATCCCTCTGCTGAGCTCCAGAAAGTTTTATGGACGGAATCAGAAATGTTTTTGTTACCAGACAAGGGAAAAAACTTAGACAAAGGGTGAACTTGAACAGCACTGAAGCTAGTTTATTATAACAGATTATTAATGGTATGGCAGTACTCACACACACACAAACACATAACATTCATGCTGGCAGTTTGGAGGCAGGCTGCAGGCAGCAAAAGTTAGTTTCAATTTTGCAGGTGGTTGATACTGGCCAGACAGCAATCCCCTAGAGAGATTCGGCCAAGAGGCATTCGGCCAAGAGGCCCTTCGGATCCACAGTAGGGTCTCTACTGCTTCCGTTCCATTCCCGGGCTTGGCGTGCTGTTAATCTTTCCAAGAGAAGTGATTCCCTCTGGCCACCTGTCACATCAATTTATGCACTTTGAAGGGTCCTTTCTTGCCTTAAAAGGTAACAGGTGCTGGACTGACTTATGACTGGGTGTTTCTCATTCTCACTTCATCACTCATTCCATAGGTTACATACATATTCATAATAATGAATATAGTTCATTCTGTTTAAGCAATCTGGCTTCTAAACAAGTGTCTGGCCTTATCGGCTTTGACATAACAGCTGATCAAATGTGGTTTAAGTAGCTTCCTAACAGGAACTATCTAAACCACATTTGCTTACCAGGAACTAGTCAAGCTGTAGCTTAGACAGCTAGAAATACAAGAGAATGGGGGAGGAACAGGGGTTTGTGTCTAGCCAGCCACACTCCAATGTGTGGGGGCTGTGTCCTGCTGGCTACAGTTTTGAAGCTGAACCTTGCTCCATTCAAATATCAGAGAAAGAATGATCATTGTACAATCAGACCTTGAAAACTCAGCTGACAATGACATAGAATATCACAAGTGAACACAAAGTGATGGATATATGCCCCTATCAGGCTATGTATACACTATGGGGTTTCACTCCAGGGAGCGTGTCTGCTCTTCTGCTTTTTCGGAAGCCCTGTCTCCCTCCTCCCATGAGGAAGAAGGGCTCATCTGAAAGAGGAGGCTTTTCCAAAATTTGGCTCAGTGTAGATGGGCCAAATTTTGGAAAAAACTCTTCTGAAAACACTATCGGAAAAGGGTACGCAAAAAAAATCAGTGTAGTGTAGACATAGCCTTGGTTAGCTTTTCTAGCCTCGTACAATTTGTTTGACCAGCTTTATTACAAATATCATTACTATTACTGAAGAGCACTTTTCCCTCTGGGAGCAGTACAAAAAAAAAGTAAACTGCTTCTCCATTAAAAAAATCATAGTCATTCATATTTTTGCTCAGGCTTCCCAAGAATATTGAATTAGAAAACTGTCCTAGATGCCTGAAGACAAAACACCTACTTAGTTTGGAAAAAGTGACAACAAAGACTGTTTTAAAAACCACAGAAAGAAATGTCAATGTTCAATTTACTGCAAGGGACTTATATTTTCTAGATAACATATTAATATCTCTATTCTCTGTTTAGTGCCTCAACTAATACTGGCATCCTTACTGTTCCCAGAAGCAGGAAGGCAGTTCCCTGGACACTAACTTCTGAGGGATCCCAAATCCTCTTCAATAATCTGGGACACATCTCTCTGCTACTCAAGCTATGTCTATAGTATAGAGTTTTTCCAGGATACCTCCGGTAACCAGGAAAAACTTTGCTGCGCATCCAGGGAACATGTCGCTTTTTTTTAATCAGTTTCCGAAAAAGCAGACACGTTCTTTCTGAAGCCCTGTATTCTTCATTTTATGAGGAATAAGGGCTCTTCCAAAAGGGGAGGTTTTTCCCACATTTGACCCCACGTAGACAGGCCAAATGTTGGAAAAGCCTCTTCCGAAAAAAGAATCAGAAAAAGGTACTCAAATTGTGGATCACAATTTGCATACCTTTTTCCAAAAAAGAACTGCAATGTAGACATACCCTCGGTGGTGTTTTGAGGGAATGAGCACCAAAAATGTTTTCTACCCTGGACAGCAAAACACTTGAAGCTACTCTGACTGTCCTTTTCAGGAGTGGGGAAACTTTTTTCGGTCGGAGGCTACTGACTCTCAGAAAAATCAGTTTGGGATGACACACAAGTGAGCCACCCTCTCTGATATGGCCCCTGAAGTGAGAAGGAAAAAGCCACTCCCCACATTCACCTCCTACAGCAGAGCCTAGTAGATTTTGTGAGCTCCACCCCTGGGGTGGGGCAGCAGGGTGGTTGGAGAGCTAGTGTGGGCTCCCAAATGCTGGGGGGAGTCCTGAGGCTCGGGGGCTGGATTCAGGCCCCCAGGCCTGAGGTTTCCTACCCTGTGTATAGTTTCACAACAACTTGTATAACAACCTTCTTTACAATTTCTGAGTTGTTTAGATAAAGCTTTCTATGAAAAACCCAACATGCAGAAAGAGCTCAGTTATTCAAAAACAGGAGAGCGAAAGCTTGTCTTTGGAAAAGGACAGATTCCCCAAATAATGGCATGAAGAAGTAAAGTATGAAAAATACTTTGAATGGAAATATGGCAAGTAGCCCTGTGGCAAGATCAAGTACATTTTATAATATATATTACTATTCTTGGAACTTGAACAAAATAAAAAACACAGATAATAAGAGGCTGACCAAAATTCAAGGTCCTTTAAAAGTAATAAATATAGATTATGATAAGATTTTCTAATACTTGTCTGGAAAGTGCGTGTATGTTGATAATGAAATAACGTGTTTTTTTTAAATTAGTCAGATCTTTTCTCACCTGAGTAATCCCAGATGCTTCAGTGGGCCTACTCAAAGCAGCAAAGATTGTAAGATTAATCTCTAAGGGTATGTCTAGACTACATTAAAAAAAAACTGCCCTTTTTTCGAAAAACTTCATCTGCGTCCACACTGCAATCATGTTCTTTCAAAATTAAATTGAAAGAACGCAGGGGTTTTTTCAACGTTGGTAAACCTCAAATTACAAGGAAGAAGGCCTTTTTCAAAAGAGCTCTTTCGAAAAAAGTTGTCTGTGGATGAAGAACAGGGACATTTTTTGAAAGAAGAGACAATCAAAAAAAAGCACAGGTGCCCTGGTGGCCATTCTGTGAATAGCAATCAGGGCTTTCTTTTGAGAGAGCGTCCATGCAGTCTGGACACTCTCTTTCAAAAAATCAAATCGATCCGGTTTTGAGGTGTGGACGCTCTCTATCGAAAGAAGCTTTTTCCCTCTAAACTGCACCACAGAACAGCTTCACAGGTGATTAATCAGCCCTGCCCAGTCAGAGGCTCAGGGCTCCATGCATGGAGCTGACAGACTAGGCAGGGCCGATTAATTGCCTGTGAAGCTGTGCTACCACCTAGTTTAGAAGGAACACTGATCCTTGCCTCAATTAATTTTTTTTGTTTTTTGGAAAATAAAATGAAAATGTACATGCTTCATGTGAATCATTACTCTGGGGTGGGGCTGGAGATGAGGAGTTCAGTATGCAGGCTTCCAGGGGGAGAGAGGAATAACCCTGCCCTCTCTCAATGCAGCAGCTCATGGCCAAGTGAGAAGTGCCTCTCCATGGCCACTGCAACTCCATCAGGCACAGCTGAGGGAAAGTTCATGTCCTGTGGCTGAGACAGGTCCAGATTTATTTGCCACCCTGTAATCCTATGCCAGAGTGAAGAATGCAGCGAAGTATGCACTTTCCCCTCACTTCCTGACAAAGGGGAACAGCCAACAATATCCCTGTATGAATTGGGAGGGAGGTTCCCCACTGCTCTCCATAAAGGGCACCTGGGTGGTGGGGCATTTGGCATTGGGGTAGTCATGGATGGGGTGGACGCCCCCAGCCAGCCCCATTCACCTGCCAGGTGATTCTGTCTGCTTTCCATATGGTTTTATGAGAAGCAATTCCATTCCAGGCACATCCTATTTTCTTGGCACAACCAACCCCCTAGCTTGCTTTAAGTTAGGAAAAGAGGAAGCTGCATACCAAATTTGTTAGTCCTAGCTCTTACCATTTAGAAGGAGTTCTGGAACAAACAGACAGATGGACAAACTAAAATCTGCAAATATATAGTAGATTTTGTCAGTTTTGGCATTGTTTCTGGGACTCATGTTCTTTATACTGTACTGGAAACCCAATGCAGTTATTCACAAGAGTGAGTATAGAATACCCTCACCATTTGCAATGAATGCGCTCCCAGGAAATGTATGAAATTCGCAAATACTGAGAGTCATGGCTCCCAGCCCCCATGTTGAGTTTGGGAGCCATGGGGAACTCATCATGGCTCTTGGAAGCTCTGTGGGAACTCACTACAGGGACCAGGAGATGCAGTGAGTTCCCCACAGCTCCTGACCCCACTGCTGTTCCCCATGCTGGGACAAGAGATCCACGAATATGCTGAACTGCAAATAGCGATTCAGCGAATCACAAGGGTCTCCTGTACTCTGCCTGGTAGTTTGCAGATTCAGGACCTTAGAGCCTGATCTGGATTCATTGAGGTCAATGCAAAGGCTGCTCTCTACTTCAAATGGCTTGAGATCAAGCTATAGGGTTCTGAATCTGCAAACTACAAGGCATAGTATTTACTCCTGTGAATAGTTGCACATGAATAGCTACCAAATAGTTAAGTTGCAGGTAAGAACTGAATAAATCATGAATTCGCTAAAATTAAGATATATCATAGTATTTTCCATAAATAACAGAAAATTTCTTTTTTTAAAAACATAGATTGCCCTGATCCAGCCAAGTGCTTAAGCACATGAATAACTGAGTATGAGAGGAGTCTGAGTAAAGTCAATGGGACTGCACCCATGCATAAAGTTATACACGTGCTTAAGGATTTTGCCATATCTTCTTTTCCTCACAGACCTGGAATTACAGTCCTCCAAACTCACAGCTCCTGCTAGGCATGATACCATGGTTAAATACATACTAGTTATGTAGTGCAAATCTACCAGTTCATGTGTTCTGGGGCTTTGGCTATATGTTCCTTTCATTTTATTCTTATATAGTACATGTTCCCAAGACAAAACATAGGATTCTGTTGGTTTGCTGGGTATAAGCAAGGGGAGTATTTGTCCACTTGCCCCCAATTAACCCCATAAATCAGTTTTCAAAATGAAAAAGTATTTTAAAATAAATGTAAGTAATCAAGTAGTTCAGACATGAACAATGATCTATTAATTGCATTCATAAACCCTGTCTGCATTTTTATGTCCATGGTCTGTCAGTTCATAAGCACAAATAGAATCCTGGAATCATTATTTCTGTCCTGTAGAAAGGAAGGGTAAGGGTCATTTTTAAAGTAATATATTGTTATTCGATGGAATATATATTTATATTTCCCTTTATTTATATATATCCCTTTTCTTTTCTATTCCTGGCCAAGAAATCTGAAATCCTAGGCAGCATGAAAAATACCTTCTATCTTAGCTGTAAAAGTAATCAATTTCCCTTTTCAGAATTCAGTGCAATTTTATGTGACATCCGTTTAACCCAGCAATAAAGCAAAATGGCTATCGCTATTGTTAAATAATGATCTGTGTAAATTTCATTTGTTGGGCATGTGTGTGGTGCTTTCAACGCTGAAATAAAGTTGTTTCTGGTGGATGTGATTTTTTATGTTCATAATTTGAAGTAATCCATGCACTATATTATCATTCGGGAGAAATCCAGTTTTTGTGCACCTTTATTAAAACTTATAAGATCTAAGGAAATAATATCAAACATATTTAATCATGAATCAAACCTTGAGGCTACAATTGATTTGGTTCACTGATTTTGTATTTATAGTTTCTACCACAGTACATTTTGATCCTTAATTGTATGATTACACTTCCAAATATTTCATGTACTGCCTGATTTTTGTCATGTTGAGTTACTTTGTCCCCACTGTATGAAAGAAAAGCTGAACTTCTTAAACAGTATCTCTGAAAATGATGTAAAAGTAGATGGCAGTGTGTTTGTGTATTTGCATCACTACACATTGAATTGTGTTGTTGCAAATGGAAAATGGAATACATTTATGCATCACAAAGTTTTCCTTTTCACTGCATTTTAGAGATAAAGACTTTTTCTTAATAAAGTTCATTCATTAAATACTGTGATATAAGTTGAAATTAATTTCTTCCACATATTTAGGTCCTGATTTTCAGAGGTAGTGAGTTTCCACAACTTACCTTGACTGCATGTGTTTCAGCACTTCTGAAAATGAGTCCTTTAATTTTTTGCATAGTTTTCCGAGACAGATGAAGGCAAGACAGGGTTGTACATGCATCATAACAAAAGGTCTTTCTGGTCCTTCCTGGATCTGCCACAGTGATCTACACTAGAACCAGAGGCTCATCTACATTTCAGATGATGGTGGCTGGACTCTCTACCCCCTGAAGAATACCAGGGGTACAGCAGAAAATACCTGCTTCCCTCACTCTGGAAAAGCAGAGATGGACCCCATCATTGACTTAACAGAGAGAGTATACCTGCTGCTTTTTATTTCTCCTGACATCTACAGAATCCTTGTTCATTTCTAGGGCAGAATTGACAGGGCTCCCTTTACCAGCAAAGTATGGAGTTAACACCCCATTTAGCTTCATGGGGTAGTTTGTCTCTGAAACATTGTCTGTCTGAGTCTTAGACATCACTGCAGGAGTTACCCTATCTCAATGTCTTCAAGCTTTTTATCACCGTAATTGTGGGCTTTCCATTTTTATTTTTAATGAAAGCAGAAATTCTGGCATAATAACCTAATTCTAGAACCTGTGGTCCTGGACACAGGCCTATTGTGTCCTTAACTCATTATTACAGTCCTTATTAATTAAATGAGGCATATCCAGATTTAACAAAGTGGCATGATGAAATAGGGAAAGAGAGAAACGATTGAAGTCCTAGGTCAAGTGAATTCAGAACAAGTTACTTTAATGATCCTATCTGATAGACTATAGCCACAAAGTGGTGTCTTGTTACCCTGTGCCCTAGTAGGGTTCCAGTATTTTGCAGAAAATACACTGCTTAGATGCTGGTCCTTAGTTTCTTGATCACCTTTATTTCATCTTTTCCCTTTTAACAGACTTTGAAGAGATTTTTCCCTGTCTTTCAGATGATGGTATTTCATGGTTACACTGAACAGGGCTGTTTTCCAAGGTTGGGTTTTTTTTTTCAGTTTCAGTGTCTTTCCATTAATGTTAATGGTACTTCATTTCTTTCCCTGGATTTAACAATGCTAGCAGCTTGCAATTAATTTTGTGTAAGCAACTAGCTGAAGAGATGTCTCTCCTTACCTGATTACTTCACACACACACACACACCCCATTGTGAGGTAATGTTGCAGTTGCATCCTAGTTACAATTACAATATTCTACACATATACATACAGTCTTAACTATAGCATGAATCCATATCTCCTAATGCCCCTCAAGTTCAGACCTTTACAAGCTTTCATTAAAAATCTTATTTGCCATATATTTATACACAATAGCGTTTCATACAACCAACTCAATTGCTTATTCTTTGGGATTTAGACTAAGGATGTTAAATATTGAGTAATTAACTAATTGAATAGTTGATGCATTTTTGCATTGACTATTTGATTAGTCGATAGGGCGGTGCTGCCCCTTTGAAATGCTGCCACGGTGTTTCAAAGGGGCAGCGCCGCACAGCCGATCCCAGGCTCTGTGCAGTGCTGTCTCTTTGAAATGCTGTGGCAGCATTACAAAGGGGCAGCACCGCCTTTCAACTAATCGAATAGTCGATGCAAAAATGCATCGACTATTTGATTAGTGAATTATTTGATACTGCCACTTTGAAGTACCCCTTCTTTCCCCCCCCTTGCTGGCTCTATCTGATAGAGGCAGCAAGGGAAGGGGGAAGCAACTAGTCGACTATCCAAGTGACTAGTCCTTAACATCCCTAGTTTAGACCTTTTTTTCTCCCCTTGGGTTGTCTGGACCCCAACGTTCTCCCTGTATTTTTGTAAGTAAGTTTTAAACCCAGTCAACTATTTTGCTTATTTCTGACAGAAGAAGTGAGATCTCAGGAACAAATACCTCAATATGTTCAGCCATCAACTTTGCTAAGTAACATTTCAATGAGTTGTGTAAAACCCCATTCCCACATTATGATTAAATGAAATTTCTTGAATGTTTTCTAAGAGTCTTGCAATCTGAATGGTAAAATCTTATTTGTTGTAAGTGAGGCCAGAGAAGATAAACGCTGGTACAGAGGTTGTCGCAGAATAACAACCAACCAGAATGGGTTTAACTGCCATCTGTCTGTAGATGCAAGAGCAAAGATTGGCTACCAAACTGTATATGGAATAATAGTATTTACTTTTTTCTATAGAACTTTTTATTCTTTTAAAATATAACCAATGGATAATCCCAGCCACCGTTACGGTAAATTTTGGAAGTCTTTTAGGGATACTCATCTTGTACTTACTGAAAAATGTGATTACTAAATGAAGACTGCATTTATGAAAAGAAAGAGACACAGAGCAGTGTTTGATTTGATTCATTAATCTACTTCAGAAATTTAAAGCCATCCAAGTTTACTTAGCCATTGTGCAATTCATCTATTTCAGAGTACTTTGATGGATGTAACTAGGCTAAGCAATAACCTGCAGGGATTGGAAGGCTCTCTTTATTTTTCTTTCTTCTCTTCTTAAAAATGCATTGCACTGAGATTGTGCTACTTTATTGCTTCCAAAATAGGAAATTTGCATAGAATAAAACTGTTCACTAGACTTCGGTGAATAGTGAAAAATGTATTTGAAGACAACCATGAGGCAACTATAACAGAAAATTCACTTCTTGATAAACCTGTTTGACATTTATCATCCAATCACAAAAAGTCAGTATGGAAAAGATCAGTTGGGTCACATTCTAGTCCCTTGCAATATAGAATCATTCCCAATAGTATGCTTTGCCCAGACTCATTTTAAATATTTCAAGGGAAGGGGATTTGCTGGTGTGAGTGTGAGTGTGTGGGGGTGAATCCTTGCTGAACAAACTTAAATACAGTTTCAAATCTCAGATTACACTCCTGATTTTGATGCTAATGATACAAACGGATCATTAGAATGTCCAGGCTCTAAATAAAAAATAGAATTTTCATGCCAAAAACTCAAATGCAATGCCGAGTTTCTAACCATAAAATATATATATATATATATATTACCCTTGTTATTACAACGTTTAAATCAGCATCACAGACCTACAACTCTTGTTGTGTTTTAGAGATAAACTATCACTTCCTAAAAGGTAAACTAGCACTAATGAGTGCTATAGCTAGTGTTCATATTCTTTTGTATTAGTTTTTATTCTGCCCCTCCTTTCAATTTTGAATCAGTCTGTGCATACTCCCTACACATAGTCTCTGCTAAATAGAATATAAAATGCTGAAGTCTGAGTGAGTTTAAAATTAGGAAAATGGTTTGCCCAGCACTGTTGTTAATAGAAGTCATGCACATAACTCCCCATGTAACACTTGGAAGTTGTAGCAAGTGACAGCAATCTCATTCTGATCAGAGGAAGAGCCATATGGCTCCATTATATGACTGGCTGGTTTTTATGGTAGCTCAGAAAAAAAAAAACATTTATGATCTTTAAGTCTCTACAAATTATTTATGTACATAGGGAAAAGTAGCAGTGCAGATGTGTATGGCTGCACAGTTTCAATCTTTTCCACTTAATTCCCTTATAGGACACACATAAAGAGGATTACAATTTGATGAAGGTAAAAAGAAATAAAAGAAATCAGCTTTTTTTTTCTCACACAAGACATCTATATAGCCCATGCTGATTACACCAGGAGAATTTCACTATTCAGTCTGAAGAACAAAATGAGGTAAGACTGAATTTACTGTAGGTCATGTCTCTAGAGCGCTTAACTTTATGCTACCCAAACCCAAGTATTAGGACTGAAGCTACATTAAAGGTATGTCTACACAGCAAAGTTATTTGGAAATAACACCTGTTATTTCCAAATAACTTTCCTAGCATCTACACAAGCCAACTGCTATTTCGATATTAATTCGAAATAGCGGAGGGCTTATTTTGAAATTGGTAAACCTCAGTCCACGAGGAATAGCACCAATTTTGAAATTGCTGTTTCAAAATAAGCACTGTGTAGACACTTATTTCAAAATAGGGGGCCTCCAGCCCTGCCCAGGGTGCCCTGCTGGCCGCCCTGGCCACAAGGTAGCTTCTGCTCTGATGCCTTGCCGGAACCAGTTCCGGCTGGCCTTAAATGCAATTCAGCGTCCAATCAGTGTGGACGTGCTATTTTGAAATAGCAAAAAGCTATTTCAAAATGCATTTTGTGTGTAGACGCGTTATTTCGAAATAAGATATTTTAAAATAACTATTTCGAAATTAGATATTTCGAAATAATGCTGTAATGTAGTTTAGTCAGCCAGAGTAAGTCTAAGGTCCAACACTGGGTTCTCAAAGTACAAAATACGCCACACAGGTATCTGTCAAACACAAGTAGTTTATTTACTGACAGCTAACAGCTGTGCCCCATAAATGGAAGAACAACATAACAAAGAAGCGGCACATCTTATGTCCCTTCCTGCAAGCCTGGAACCCCGGGTAGGCTGCGGACGAAGTGGGAGGTTGTCTCAGCTTCCAAGGTGCCGGTGCCCAAAGCCGATCGGTGAGGTTCAATTTGCTAGGCTCTGAGGCAGCCTTAAAATACAGTTTTTCCTGCCTTGTTTTGCAGTTTGGAAATTTCCAGGGGTTACTCATTACGTGCTGATGTAGGGCTTAGCTGTTAGTTATCGATCTGGTTCTGATCAGTTCTACTTGTTCTTTGGCCTTGTTTACGTGATCAGTACGTTAGGGTAAACAAAATTGTTTATGTGTTCTTGCCCTTTACCCTTATCTCATACTTGTTCCTGCTATACTTGCAACAATGCTTATCTTAAGTGGCGTATGTTCCCAAAGACTTGCTTCTGGTTCATCAGATATAGGGAAAAGGGAAAGGGGGGAAAGAATGCAGGCCTCACCACCCCTAAACTAGCACATACAAAGTTCTTCCACAATTGACCACTACATGTAGACATACCCTAAGAGTGGGAACTACATGAACATAGGAACATGAGAATGGCCATCCTGGATCAGACCACAGGTCCATCTAGCTCAGTATCCTGTCTTCTGACAGTGACCAATGCTAGGTGCCTCCAGAGGGAATGAACAGAACAGGTAATCATCAAGTGATTCCTCCTCTGTTACTCATTGCCAGCTTCTGACAAACAGAGACAGCATTCCTACCCATCCTGGCTAATAGCCATTGATGGACCTATTCTCCATGAATTTATCTAGCTCTTTTTTTAACCCTATTAAAGTCCTGGTGTCCACAACATCCCGTGGCAAGGAGTTCCACACATGGGTTGTATGCTGTGTGAAGAAAAACTTCCTTTTGTTTGTTTTAAACCTGCTACCTATTAATTTCATTTAGTGACCCCTAGATCTTATGTTACGAAGAAAAGTAAATAACTTTTCCTTACTTTCTTTCTTCACACCAGTCATGATTTTATATGACGTCTGGCATATTCCCCCTTAGTCTCCTCTTTTCTAAGATGAGAAGTCCCAGTTTTATTAATCTCTCCTCAGGTGGCAGCCATTTCAAACTCCTAATTATTTTTGTTGCCCTTTTCTGGACTTTTTCCAACGTCATGTATATTTTTTGAGATGAGGCAACCACATCTGCATGCAGTAGGCAAAATGTGGGTGTACTATGGATTTATTCAGTGGCAATAAGATATGTTCTGTCTTAGTATCTATCTCTTTTAACATTCTGTTTGCTTTTTTGACTGCTGCAGTACATTGTGTGGATTTTTTTTTTCTCTCCCACTGCTTTTGTTACTTACTTATTAAGCCATTGTGGCACTATCCACAATGACTCCAAGGTCTCTCTCTTGAGTGGTAATAGCTAATTTAGGTAATAGCATCATTTTGTATGTATAGTTGGGATTATGTTTTCCAATATGCATTACTTTGCATTTATCAACATTAAAATTCATTTGCCATTTTGTTACCCAGTCTCCTAGTTTTGTGAGATTCTATTTAAGCTCTTCACAGTCTGCTTTGTTCTTAACTATCTTGAGCAGTTTAGTATTATCTGCAAATTTTGCTACCTCACAGTTTATCCCATTCTCCAGATCATTTATGAATATTTTAAATATGATTGGTCCTAGTATGGACCTCTAGGGGACACCACTAGTTACTTCTCTCCACTCTGAAAACTGAACATTTATTCCTACCCTTTGTTTGCTGTCTTTTAAACAGTTACCAATCCATGAGAGGAGCTTCCCTTTTATCTCATGGCAGCTTACTTTGCTTAAGAACCTTTGCTGAGAGACCTTCTCAAAGGCTTTCTGGAAACCTAAGTATGTTATATCTACTGTATCCCCCTTGTTCTCATGCTTGTTAACCCCCCCTTTAAGAATTCTAGTAAATCAATGAGTCATGATTTCCCTGAATTTTCCCCCACAAATTTTGTTAATCTATGTGTCTGACAATTCTGGTTTTTACTATAGTTTCAACCAATTTGCTTGGTACTGAATTTAGACTTACTATTATGTAATTGCCAGGATCACCTTTAGAGCCCTTTCTGAAAATTGATGTCACATTATCTATCCTCCAGTCATTTGGTACAGAAGCTGATTGAAAGGATAGGCTACAAACCATAGTTAGTAGTTCCTCAATTTCACATCTGAGTTCTTTCAGAACTCTTGGGTGAATGCCATCTGGTCCTGGTGACTTGTTACTGTTTAGTTTATCAATTTGTTCCAGAACCTCCTCTAATCTGGGGCAATTCCTCAGATTTGGGAATGGCTCAGGTTTGGGAATCTTCCTCACAACCTCAGTCATGAATACTGATGCAAAGAATTCATTTAGTTTCTCTGCAATGACCTTATCATCCTTATGTTCTTATGTTCTTATGTAAGTGCTCCTTTAGCAGCTTCATTATCCAGTTGCCCCACTGGTTGTTTAGCAGATTTCTTACTTCTGATGTTCTAAAATAATTTTGCTATTACTTTTTGAGTTTTTGGCTAGCTGTTTTTCAAATTCCCTTTTGGCCTTCCTAATTGTATTTTTACATTCCATTTGACAGAGTTTATACTCGTTCTATTTTCCTCACTGGGATTTAACTTATACTTTTAAACAATGTCTTTTTATCTCTCTCTGCTTCTTTTACTTGGTTGTTAAGCCACGGTGTCACATTTTTGTTCTCTTACTCTGTTTTTTAATTTGGGATACACATTTAAGTTGAGCCTCTACTATGGTGTCTTTGAAAAGTTTCCATGCATCTTTCAGGGGATTTACTTTTGCCACCTTACTTTTAATTTCTATTTAACTAATCTCCTCATTTTTATGTAGTTCCCCATTCTGAAATTAAATGCCACGTTGTTGGGTTGCTGTGGTGTTTTTCCCACCAGAGGCATGTTACATTTAATTATATTATCTTCACTGTTTCCAAGTGGTGCAGCAATAGTCACCTCTTGGACCAGAGCCTGTGTTCCACTAAGAACTAAATCAAGAATTGCTGCTCCAAGAAGCAGTCATTTAAGGTGTTAAGAAGCTTTATCTCTGCATCATTCTTCCACTCTACTCTGTGCTGATTAGGCCTCAGTTGGAGTATTGTGTCCAGTTCTGTGCAGCACATTTCAATAAAGATGTGGAGAAATTGGAGAAGGTCCAGAGAAGAGCAACAAGAATGATTAAAGGTCTAGAGAACATGACCTATGAGGGAAGACTGAAAGAATTGTGCTTGCTTAGTTTAGAAAAGAGAAGACTGAAAGGGGACATGATAGCAGTTTTCAAGTACCAAAAAGAGTGTTACAAGGAGGAGGGAGAAAAATTGTTCTCCTTGGCTTCTGAGGATAGAACAAGAAGCAGTGGGCTTAAACTGCAGCAAGGGAGGTTTAGGTTGGACATTAGGAAAAACTTCCTAATTGTCATGGTGGTTAAACACTGGAATAAATTGCCTAGGGAGGTTGTGGAACCTCCATCTCTGGAGATATTTAAGAGCAGGTTAGATAGACATCTATCAAGGATGGTCTAGACGGTGCATGGTCTTGCCATGAGGGCAGGGGACTGGACTCGATGACTTCTTCAGGTCCCTTCAAGTTCTAGTGTTCTATGATTCTGTGATCCCATTCCAAGGTGATGTGTTCCCAGTCAATATGGGTACATCAAGAGAATGTATGTCAGAGGGATTCTGTGCAAACCCATAGTCATTGATTTCATGATGATCCTAATCCTGTCTAAAAATGAATCCTAGAGTCCTTGCCTTTCACTCTGTTGCTGTGTTCATCCTTTATTGCAAATCACATGAAAGAAAATAAATGTCTCTTTCATTGTCCACAGTTGTTTTGTGACCATATCAATATACAGTTTCCTGGTGTACATCTAGATAAGAGGTAATAAAAATATTCTTACTATGTGTATTTAACACACTTAGGGTATGTCTACACTACCACCCTAGTTCAAACTAGGGTGGTTAATGTAGTCATTCAAAGTTGCAAATGAAGCCCGGGATTTAAATGTCCCGGGCTTCATTTGCATCTTGCCGGGCGGGCGCCATTTTTAAATGCCCTTGTTCGAACTCCGTGCCCGCGGCTACATGCGGCACGGAGTAGGTAGTTCGAATTAGGATCTCTAATTCGAACTACCGTTACTCCTCATGGAGAACCTAATTCGAACTACCTACTCCATGCCGCGTGTAGCCACGGGCACGGAGTTCGAACTAAGGGCATTTAAAAATGGCGCCCGCCCGGCAAGATGCAAATGAAGCCCGGGATATTTAAATCCCGGGCTTCATTTGCAACTTCGAATGACTACATTAACCACCCTAGTTCGAACTAGGGTGATAGTGTAGACATACCCTTAGATTGGATTCACAAGGGAACTTAAGTGTTGTGATACTCAGTGTTGTTATGGCTAATTTTTAGGCACTTGGAAAATCACTAGTATTCACAAAGCCTGACTTAGACACCTTATACAATGAATGGGGGGGAGATCAGTGTCTCACAATGGGATTCATGAAAGCCAGCACTCTAGGTGGTGCCTGGCTTAAGTTAAGCAATTGGAGATGCTGAGCTGAGGGGTGGTTTTAAGTCTACATGGCCTTCTGTTCAGGATTCTCAGCTGCAAAGCCACTCTTGGTGGTAGGTACTTATTCCATTTTAGCAAGAGGTTGGGGGAGAGCCTTCCCCATAACTTTTAGCCCATTGCAATATAGGGGAGCCCCAGTTCAAGGGGTGCAGCTGAAGGAGAAAAATTCTAGTTAAAATCCTGTCACCTCTAAGAGGAGTGCTCTAACCATTGTGTTATGTGATGGAAGTGCAGCTTCTTCAGTCTGTGGCTTTCTCAGTCTCTTCTTATATGGCGGAATAGGAGAGACTGAAGAAGCTCCACATCAATAAATCTCTTAGCCCAATAGTTACATCATTCTCATGAGCTGTGGCATGTCATGAATCACATCCCTCCTTCTCTCTCAGGTACACTGGATGTAGTTCACATCCCTAACATAAGGCATAAAAATTGTGAGCAACATCATCCTTCTGCTCTGTCTGTTTTGTTTATGGATGGGGCCCAGTCTGCAAGACAAGGTCTGAGCATGGTTACTAGATTGGGGTCTGTAAGTGAGTTAGGCAGAAGTCCTATCCTCCCTTTTTTGTGCATCAATCTGGGGCTGAGGCTGCTGGGGTCCTGCATGGAGCTGCATTGCGTAGGTCCAGAGACATAAACCTAGGTGCCAACAGAACTTTTACTAAAAAAAGGTAGGTGCTGAGTACGTGTATGCCTACAGCATTCAGCATCAACCAAGCAAGAGTTTTGTAAATCACATCAGGATCTGATTTAGATGCCTATAGTGACATGCATATTTAGTCTTTTTCCAAATTATGGCCCTACTACAAAACTGTGAATGGTAGTAAGTAATATATGAGAGAAAGCATGATTGCTGTGTCTAGGGATATGATGCTGGCCTATTATCTTTGTTACTGCAAAATCAGTACTAATGTATTTTCACCAATAAGTACAAAACATGGAAATTTTTAAATTTTGCCATTCAGACTACATTTTCTTAAGTTGAAATACCTTAATTCAGCATTTGGTGCCGTCTACACACCAGGAAATCAAAGGAAGAACACTCTTCCTTCAACTTCCCTTATTCCTCGCAAAATGAGGGTTATAGTAGTTGGAGTAAGAAGTCCTCTGACTCACCATTATTTCAAAATAATGGCTTTCAGTGTAGACACACTCTTTGTTATTTTGGAATAACGTCAGTTGGAATCTTGTATATATTCAGAGATTGTCTTAACTGCTTCATCTTGCAAACAAGCAAGACATAATAAAAGTTGAAGTCAGTTTATATAAAGTAGATAATTTTGTCCTCATAAAACTTTTTATAATGGTGTGGCTTTAATTGCTATCAATCTGGCACTGGAAAGAATGCTATCATATTTATTAATACTAAGAAGATCTTAGGCGAGGTGAACGCATTATAAAAAGTGCCAGATTCTGCCACTTTATTCATGTTGAGTAGTACCTTACTTTATGAATAGCTCCACTTCCTTCAGTGGTATGCTAGAAATTAGTGACTATGAACAGGACTTAGGGATCATGGTAGATAACATATTGAACATGTGATCTAAGTTTAGTGCTGTAGTTAAGAAGGCAAATATAATTCTTAGAATGGAAATGGGGATATCAAGTAGGAATAGATGGTATTACATATATAGCATTGGTACAACCATTACTGAATATAAACTCCAGTTCTAGTGCCCACAATTCAAACAGGATTTAGAAAAATTGAAGAGTCTTCAGTAAAGAGCTACAAAAATTATTAATGGTCACCTTATAGTGAAAGACTAAAGCTCAGTCTGTTTAATTTATCCAAGACAAGGCTGAGTGCTTGATCACAGTCTGGAAGTACCTACATATAGAAGAAATTTTCGATAGTCGACAGCTCTTTAATCCAACAGAAAAGGGCATACTGAGAACCAATGGTTAGGAGCTGAAGCTAGGCAAATTCAGACTAGAATTAAGACACAAAAAGGCCTATTGACGGTTAAAAATTCAAATTCTCCCTGATTTGTAGGCTGTAAATCAAACTTTCCAAAAGATATGCTATAAATGAAATACAAATTCGGGGCTTGATGCAGAAATTACTGGGACATCCTTTAATTAGTGTTATGCAGGAGGTGAGACTAGATAAATAATAGTCTTAAAATCTATGAAACTGAGGGTTTGTCTACATTTAAAATGCAAGAGCAGCTCAGCTGGGTTACTGCAACACTTCATAGTTGACACTACCTACATGGATGGGAGAGATTCTCCCACTAGCACAAGCAGTCCACCTCCCTGAGAGGCAATAGCTAGGTCAAGAGCGGAATTCTTCCGTTGACTCAGCACAGTCTATCTGGGGGTTTAGTTCAGCTACACAGTTATGCTCAGGTGTGGATATTTCACACCCCTGACTGATATAGTTAAACAGACCTAATTTTCTAGTATAGACCAACCTAAGAATCTATGAAGTTTTGTAAGGCTGGCAGGACTTGATCCTCAGTCATATACACTCTTATCTTATCTTGAAATGCCTGTTCTGGGGCTTATGGTGCAATGTTTTTATTCCTCTTTCTCTAAAATATTTCTAAAGACACTGGAAATATGTAGCCTTTCAGACTGCAGGTGCTATACCTTCAGGCAGATATAAGTTCTAAAGATATGCAGATTAGTCTCTGAATTGTCATGATGATGTATTGAATGTGTACCGCTTCAGCATTCTTGTTAGGCTCTGATGCAATAATGATGAAGTATCAGAATATTATTCTATTCTGCGTGTTGTACTACTTTGATCTTCCTTAGTATTCTGTATCTTAACTGCCTCTGGTTTCATTCTCTTTCTACAGGTTAATAAGACTGTAAAGTCAGAAGAAACATGAAGACAAGCAAATCAAAACATCATTTTGAAAGGTCAAAATGGGACATTACATCCTTATTATCCCAAGAATACATGACTGTAGTATCACGGCACTATTTTTAAGTGAAAAAAGATTTTAATCAAGAGCTGAAAATGGCACAACTTTCTTTTTTTGTGAGAAAGATTATAAGAAAACTGATATTGTACCAAATAAATCTCTTTATATTATAAACTTGCAGTTTGCATCCTTCTTATATGCCAGTGACCTAAACTATAGCAAAAGTCCATACTCATATAGTGCATGTGATCAGATTCTATACCTATGTACAGTGGATATCTTTTATTTGCCAACTGAAATCACACAGGCCCTTTTTAGCTAACACATTTCATCTTTGTTTTACACTGGTTCCTTCCTCAAGGTATGGAGACATTTTAGGGCAAAGGAATTTACAGGGCACCCAGTAGCTTACTAACGAATTAATAAACATATGGAACACTCATGATATCATGTAGCAAATTTAGATATTTTTCTCTTAAGAAGACTCTTACTCTAAAAGTACAGGTCTGAGGAAACAAAAGCTAAGTTATGAACATTTCAAATGTTATATTTTTCAACACCTAAACACATTTTTATGGTTCTTGTAGCCAAGACTACTTGTAATTATGGAGCAAATTATGTAATTAAAATTAAAGTGGGCATGTGAAAACCAGTAGTCATGTTGATTAGTCAAAAGGTACTATGCTTACCCAGTTTCAGCCGGGTAGTCATGTTAGTCTGTATCTGAAAAAACTTTAAAAACAGCAAATAGTCCTGTAGCACCTTAGGGTATGTCTACACTGCATTCCTCCTTCGAGAGAGGAATGCAAATGCAGCTGAGCGAAATTGCAAATGAAGCGCAGATTTGAATTTCCCGTGCTTCATTTGCATAATCGCATCCGGGCGCTTTTTCGAAATACCCTATTTTGAAAGAAAAAACGTAGTCTAGACGGGGTTATTTTGAAAAAAAAAAAACCTTGTTTTGAAATAACCCTTAAACCTGGAGTAAGGGTTATTTCAAAAGAAGGGTTTTTTTCTAAATAACCACGTCTAAACTGCTTTTTTTCTTTCGAAATAGGGTATTTTGAAAAAGCTCCCGAATGCGATTATGCAAATGAAGCATGGGAAATTCAAATCCATGCTTCATTTGTAATTTTGCTCACCTGCATTTGCATTCCTCTCTCGAAAGAAGAATGCAGTGTAGACATACCCTTAGAGACTAACAAAAATACAGACGGTATCATGAGCTTTCGTGGGCACAAGCCACTTCTTCAGATGAATGGAGTTGTACTCTGAACTCCTCAACTCCATTCATCTGGAGAAGTGGCTTGTGTCCACGAAAGCTCATGATACCATCTGTATCTTTTGTTAGTCTCTAAAGTGCTAAAGGACTATTCACTGGTTTTTTAAGTTTTATGCTTATCCAATTTGATATTCAAGGCATTTAATACAATGTGTAGAATTACTAGTTAGGTATTAGCAATGTTTAAAAAGCTGTTATTCAAAAGCATTGCATTCTTTCAAACAACAACCAGCTTTTTAATATTGTTAATGCTGGTAGCATTAACAATATTAATTGTTAATGCTACCTTGTAGCGATCTTTACTACCTTGACAGATCTTGTGTAGGGAGGACCCTACACAAGATCTGTCAGGTAGAAATTAAGAGAAGATAAAGTGATGTTCTTATATAATTGTCAGGGAAATATCTCTGAAGAAATTCCTTCTTCATGATACTTCAGTATCCTGCTGAGGAAAGCCATTTAGCTTTGGTGGCTTGAAAGTGAAAGCACCAGGGGCATGTCTACACCAGGAAATTATTTTGAAATAACTAAATTTGAAATAATAACTCCCAAAATAACTATTTAAATCAGCTTTTTCCCTGAGGAATGTAGGAGAACAGATTTTTAAATAACCAGCCTGTTATTTCAAAATAACAGGCTTGGTAGTGTAGACATTCCGCTTATTATTTCAAAATAAGGGGGGTTATTTTGAAATAACTCCCTAGTGTAGACCAGGGTCAGGAGATTTTTGGTTTCCCATACCTGGATTTTTAAGAGAATGACCTCCCTCCCTGGAGTAACTTGCTTCACCCTAGTCATGCAAGTTACATTTTCCTCTGATTGCCCCACCATAATTCAAAGATAAGGAAGGGAGAGATCAGGTGACCTGATCCAAAAACATTTCCAGGCCTTTTTCTTTTCCTTGGGTAAGTTCCATTTCTACTAGAGACTACAAATGCATTTGTCATCCTTTGTTTTCAGCAATAAAGTAGAATAGTTTTTCAATGTAATCTCAATCCACAATATATTTTGAAAGTTCAAAGATTTTGAAAAGTGCACATAAAAATCCCTAATGGTTGTTCATTTTATAATGCAGATAGAAATTAAGATTTTCTTATCGTCTAGAAAAATTCTACAAGCTGCAGTTTAATGCATTGTGTCTGGTTCCTTGTAACAATATAACTTGTTAGTTACGAAACTAAAATTGCTGTACCGAGCCCTGTGCTGTTAATATGCTCTGACTGTTAATACAAAGATGCAGGTATACAAACGGTACAAATAGTAAACACTATGACTTCTTGTTTGTGGAGTTATTAAATCTATATAACACAAAATCCACTAACATCCATCTTGCCTTTGAAAGTTTCACTAATATCTGATCACATATACACATGTTATGAAGAAATCATAGATGTCATTGTATTCTGTTTTGCTTGATATGGACAAATCAACATTAAAGCATATGAGTGAATGGAGAATTTCAGCTGCCAATAGAACACTGTGATTGCGCTTCACATACTTTATATTTCAAAAAATATTATTTGGCTGTATAGTCACATGGTAGACTGCAATGTTTATAATGAAACCAGAACAGAACATGAAATAACTCTTTTGGTGGTTGTTACACTCTTTTCAGCTTTGCCTTTGTAATTAGGTTGATACTGTGTCATTTGTAATATTACTCAAAGTTCCCTGTGCTTTTCTAAGAAATACTGTGGAGATGTATGGAGACCAGAGACATTTTATAAACGTCAGGATGATCTAGACAGTCCTTGGTCCTGTGATGTGTGCAGAGGAGGCAACTTGATGACCCTCAAGGTTCTTTCCAGTTCTATGTTTCTATGATTGTTTAGTTACCTAATGCAAATGATAAGTTATTATGGTTAATTTATATTTTGAAAACTCAGAACAGTCACAACTGCATCATCAAAAAATCCCAAGTATCAGGACCACATGATTTCTTATGAGCAGAACTCCTTAGTTCTACAGAGATGAAAAGAGGTGAGGGGAAAGTCTCTCATTAAAATAAGTGCAAGAATGAGGTAGAAGAGAAAAAGCAAGTTGGTAGAAAGTGTTTGGAAAGGGAGCAGACAAGTATAAGTTCCATGATGGAGCAAGCATATTAAGCTTGTTAAAAACAAGGAAGGTCTTTTATTTTTTATGTATTCTTAAATAAAGGAACCAATCTACAAAGGACTGATTTGCAAAGTCACACAAGTGGACACTGCATAGTGGGCTACACTGAAACTATATTCCTTTGTGAACACAGATGTGGATTTGCATATGCACTTGGGTTCATGGCATATTTTGTAGGTTCAACAGACCATAGGGACTCATAACTGAAGCCTGACAAAGGAGTGTGCCTACAATGTGTATATGACAAAAAAAAAAAAAATGCAAGTACATCCAGGGAACAGGGCTGTGAGCTCAAAAATCTAGGTTTGGATGTGCTTTCATTTGTTTTGTATGTATCTCACACTACTCAGTTACTATTTTATGTATAAATAGACTATGATCTGGAAAATACACAAACTACGTAGGAAAGAAGAGCAGTTTCATTATTAAAGAGAGATAAACATAATTTGAGATGAGAAAACATTTTCAGAGATGATATAGTCTGTCTGATTTACCAGTGTGCACAGGCCTTAATACATCTTTCACCATTACTGCCACCTGACAGCTTTTCAGCGTCCTTTGGGAAATATAATGGTGGTCACAGTCCAGTTCATAGTGGACAAGTGTCACCATCATAGAAATCACCACTCCAACTGGCACTAATTGGCATGCTAGTTGACATTCTTGACAGGAAGGCCAGTGATTGAATGAGCATGAAGACTGAATTTCAAGCTCCACTGAAGAGGGGATCTGGACCCAGCCCTTCTCTCTCTCTGAAAGCAGTAGTTCTGCAAGATATTTCAACTAATATAGGTTTAGGCCCATTGCCTTTTTATTTGCCATGCAAACTGCATGCCAGCCTCTCACACTGCTCTCATCATTGGGCTGCCTAGACAAAGCCCAGCTCTGTCATCAATTACTCTAATTTTGATCTATGGAAATAGGTCAGTTTTGTTAGTTTCTCTGCCACCAGATGAAGCTGAGGGATGTTCTGCCTTCATGTTCTTACCTTCTTTCCATTCTCTTTGGTCTCATGGTTTTCTTCCCACCTACTTACTCAAAGCTTGGAAGGGGTGACCAGCAGCTGGAGTTGCAGACTCAGCTCACAGCTCTATACTGGGGGGAAAGTAGAGATGGGGAGAATGAGAACACACTGGTGCATATGCTGAGGAACTTAGCTGGCCCTAACCATATTACAGCAGCTCTGATGGGTTGGCTTCCATAATATCCAGCATCCTGGGGAAGGCAATCAATAAGAGGGGTTTTCCTTCAAAGATAGGAAGGAAAGGTTTGGTAGTCCTTCAAAGATAATCTGTCCATGTCCCATCTGCATAGAAGATTTCAGTCTTCAGGTCTAATAATACATCATCATCCATAGGCACTAAATTCATTCAGAAAATCATTTAGCCAAAGAAGGTCAATCCAATAGCTTCGCTTTTCAGTGCGTTGCATGGTACTGTACTCCCATGCATCACTACTCACATGAATACATTCAGATTTGACAGCCATGTCCTGTAGATTTAAACCATAAAACAACAACTGAAGCTGTATAAGCACACGTTGTAAATAACATTCACAATGCTATATATTTGCTGTCATTCATTTGTTCCTAAAGAACATGAGCGATGGGTTTAGCAACTAAAAGAGAAGATTACTTTAAACAACATTTTTGCAAGGAGGTGATGGGGAAAACAGCAACTTCTTATGCTGCCAGGGAAAAACTCAATTTTAAACCAATTCTATGCAGGGTTATTTATGGCATGCTCATTTTTTCTTTCAATTTACAGATAGGTCTAAACTTATGGTGGCATGTAGACTATAGACACTGCCTGTCCAGCTAGAGTGGGTATAACTAGGAGTGTAGGTGGTGAGGCACTGCTAAGGTGAGCAGAGAATGGCCATGCTATAATCTTAGAGTATATACCCTGCACAGCTCGCTATACACTCAAGCAGTGTCTTCCACATCTACACTGCTATTTTCAGCATTGTACCACTGCTGGAGCCTTTCACTGATACATGTCACTATACAGTGCAGTGAGTGCAGATGCAGCCAGTTTTTCCCCACAGTAACTAGCTTCACATGCACTACATGGCATCAAAAGTGTGGACAAGGCCTATTTGTCAATAGAGTGCATATTTTCTAGTGGTTTGAGAAGTCAAGAGGCCTGAGTTCTTTTCTCAACTCTGTAATGCCTCTTGGGGTGGATAGGTGTCTTTAGCAAGCAAAAGGTTTACATTTTGTAAAAGGATAAGAGCTTACAAATTGTTATACTGGGTCAGACCAAAGGTTCATCTAGCACAGTATCCTGTCTCCAACAGTAGCCAGAACCAGAGTTTCAAGGGAGAGTGTGTGGGACAGGGCAGGAGGCATGATCCACTCAGTCTTCTTCAAACAGTCAGACCTTTAAAGTTGTCCTGTGCATTGGGGTTGCATCCCTCAAAATCCTAGCTAATAGGATAGTTCTATCGTCCATGAATTTATCTAGTTCTTTTATAAAAATCCAGTTGTACGTCGGGCAATCATAACAGCCCATAACAATAAGTTCAACAGGTTAATTTTACATTGTGTGAATAAGTACTTCCTCTTGTTTGTATTAAACCTCTTGCCTATTAATTTCACCAGGTGATTCTGGGTTCTTGTAATAGCCACCATATCTATCCCTAGTCATCTTTTCTGAACTGACTGGCCCCAAGCCTTTTAGTCTGTCATCATATGGAAGCCATGCCATATCTTAATCTTTTTTGTTGTTGTTCCTTTCTGAATTCTTACCAGTTCCACCCTATCTTTGGGATGGGGTTGCCAGAACTGTACATGGTATTCACAGTGGCTGTGTCTAGACTGGCAAGTTTTTTTTGCGCAAAAACTTGCCAGCTATCTACACTGGCCACTTGAATTTGCGCAAGAACACTGACGATCTAATGTATGATCATCAGTGTTCTTGCGCAAATACAATGACGCTCCCGTTCGGGCAAAAGCCCTCTTGCACAAATGTATTTGCGCAAGAGGGCCAGTGTAGACAGCTAAAATGTGTTTTGCGCAAAAAAGCCCCGATGGCTAAAATGGCGATCGGGGCTTTCTTGCGCAAAACCGCGTCTAGATTGGTACAGACGCTTTTCCGCAAAAAGTGCTTTTGTGCAAAAGTGTCCGTGCCAATCTAGACGCTCTTTTCCACAAATGCTTTTTAACGGAAAAACTTTTCCATTAAAAGCATTTGCGGAAAATCATGCCAGTCTAGACGTAGCCAGTGTGTGTAGCCCATGATTTTAGAAAGTAGTGTAATATTACTGGTTTCTGGGGTACCACTGGGAGGGTCAAATCATGGTGAATTGCTTAAAGACAGGGCTATTCACAGTCAAGACTGGGGAGTTCTCCACTGTAAGGCACACCAAACCAGTCACAAAGAGCAATTCTGTTTGCCACACTGGCCAGCAAGAAGTCACACAAGCAACTCCTTTACACATTGCAGCTTCTCCTGCGCCACAACCAGTACCCCTCTTTTCATAGATGAGAGGTTATGAAAAACCAGTCTCACCAAATCCAAACAGGTTCTACCGATCCCAAAGGACCAGCCAAATTACCAGGTCAATTTATACCTCAGATTTTACCTAAAAGAGCATGCTGTGCTAATCCTTTAGAATCTAAACTCTAAGGCTGCGTCTAGACTGGCATGATTTTGCACAAATACTTTTAACGGAAAAGTTTTTCCATGAAAAGTATTTGCACAAAAGCGCGTCTAGACTGGCACGGCTGCTTTTGCACAAAAGCATCCCTGGCCAATCTTGACGCGGTTTTGCGCAAGAAAGCCCCGATCGCCATTTTAGCCATCGGGGCTTTTTTGCGCAAAACAAATCTGAGCTGTCTACACTGGCCCTTTTGCGCAAAAGCTTTTGCGCAAAAGGACTTTTTCCCGAACGGGAGCGTCAAAGTATTTGCACAAGAAGCACTGATTTCTTACATTAGAACGTCAGTGCTCTTGCGCAAATTCAAGCGGCCAGTGTAGACAGCTGGCAAGGTTTTGTACAAAAGCGGCTGCCTTTGCGCAAAATCTTGCCAGTCTAGACGCAGCCTAAGGTTATGTCTAGACTACATGCCTCTGCCGACAGAGGCATGTAAAATAGGCTACCCGACATAGTCAATGAAGTGAGGATTTAAATATCCCTGGCTTCATTAAAATAAAAATGGCCACTGCGCTGTGCCGGCTCAGCTGATCGTCGGCACAGCGCGCGAGTCAAGACGTGGATCGGTTGACAAGGGAAGCCTTTGTCAACCACTCCCTTATGCCTCGTGAAACGGCTATTTTTATTTTAATGAAGCCGGGGATATTTAAATCCCCACTTCATTGACTATGTCGGGTAGCCTATTTTATATGCCTCTGTTGGCAGAGGCATGTAGTCTAGACGTACCCTAAAGGTTTATTAATAAAAGGACAAAAGAAAAGGTAGAGAGTACAATTAGTAAAGAAAACAAATTATATAACCAATTACAAAGTTCTTGTTATTCCTACCCTGTTGTTTCTTATCCATGAGAGGACCTTTCCTGTCACCCCATGACTACTTAGTTTCCTTACGAGACATTGATGAAGGGCCTGCCATGGATCACCCTGCTGGGACCCTCAGACATGCAGCTCTGTGCTCTGCAGGCAGGGGAAGGATTTGTGTGATCTCCCCACCCCAACCCAATCCTCAGCTCCTATTAGCTGGGAAACAATCAATAGGACTCCTCCTCACAGATCACCATCCAAACCCTCTGCACCCCCTTGTCCCAGGTCACAACCCCCTCCCAGACCGTGTACCCCCTCCTATACCCCTCCCCCAGACCAGAATCCTCTCCTGCACCCAAACACCCTCCCAGACTCTGCACCCCATTCCCCTGGCCCAGGTTACCACCCAACCCGTCTACAGTCTGCACCTCCTTTTTCCATTAGTTACATTAGCTGCCTTCTATTTACCTAGTACAGAGATAGGTTACAGTGATGGATTGCATACTACAGTTAATATTTCTGCAATGTCATATTTGAATCCCTTCAGATCTCTTGGTGAAGACCACCTGTGCCTGCTGACTTATTACTGTTTAGTTTATTGATTTGTTCTAAAACCTCCTCTTCTAGACTTGTCAGTATGGGACAGTACGTCAGATTTTGAACCCCAAGGGTAGCTATGATGTAGGTATTTCCCTCACAACCACTGCAGTGAAGATGACTGCAAATAATTCATTTACCTTTTCTGCAGTCACTTTGTCTTCCTCGTAAGTTCCTTAACACCTTGGTTGTCCAGTGCCCACACTGCTTGTTTGGCAGTCTTCCTGTTTCTGGTGTACTTAATTTCTTATTGTTAATTCTTCTATGTTAAGAAAGTTGCTTCTCACATTCTTTCTTGGCCTACTGTTTTATGCTTACCCTGCCAGAGTTTATGCACCTTCTTATTATTCTCAGTAGAATCTGACATCCAATTTTTAAATGAGTATTTTTTTTTCTTCTAATGGCCTCCATTACTCTGCTGCTTCAACCTACTGGTATTTTTTTGGTCAGCTTATTGTCTTTTCTTAATTGACATATAAGAACATAAGAACATAAGAACATAAGAATGGCCATACTGGGTCAGACCAAAGGTCCATCGAGCCCAGCATCCCATCTGCTGACGGTGGCCAATGCCAGGTGCCCCAGAGAAGGAGAACAGAAGACAATGATCAAGTGATTTATCTCCTGCCATCCATCTCCTGCCCTTGTTATGAAGGCTAGGGCACCATACTTTATCCCTGGCTAATAGCCATTTATGGACCTAACCTGCAAAAATTTATCAAGCTCTTTTTTAAACCCTAATAGAGTCCTGGCCTTCACAGCCTCCTCGGGCAAGGAGTTCCACAGGTTGACTGTGCGCTGTGTGAAGAAAAATTTCCTTTTATTAGTTTTGAACCTACTACCCATCAATTTCATTTGGTGTCCCCTAGTTCTTGTATTATGGGAAAAGGTAAATAATTTTTCTATAATCACTTTCTCCACACCATTCATGATTTTATATACCTCTATCATATCGCCCCTCAATCGCCTTTTTTCCAAACTGAAAAGTCCCAGTCTCTCTAGCCTCTCCCCATATGGGACCCTTTCCAAGCCCCTAATCATCTTAGTCGCCCTTTTCTGAACCTTTTCTAATGCCAATATATCTTTTTTGAGGTGAGGAGACCACATCTGCACGCAGTACTCGAGATGTGGGCGTACCATAGTTTTATATAGGGGAAGTATGATATCTTTTGTCTTATTATCTATCCCTTTTTTAATAATTCCTAACATCCTATTTGCCTTACTAACTGCCGCTGCACACTGCGTGGATGTCTTCATAGAACTATCCACTATAACTCCAAGATCCCTTTCCTGATCTGTCGTAGCTAAATTTGACCCCATCATGTAGTACGTGTAATTTGGGTTATTTTTTCCAACATGCATTACCTTACACTTACCCACATTAAATTTCATTTGCCATTTTGCTGCCCAATCACTCAGTTTGCTGAGATCTTTTTGTAGTTCTTCACAATCCCTTTTGCTTTTGACTGTCCTGAACAACTTTGTGTCATCTGCAAACTTGGCCACCTCACTGCTTACCTCATTTTCTAGATCATTGATGAACAAGTTGAACAGGATTGGTCCCAGTACTGACCCCTGGGGAACACCACTAGTTACCCTCCTCCATTGTGAAAATTTACCATTTATTCCCACCCTTTGTTTTCTGTCTTTTAACCAATTCTTGATCCATGAAAGGACCTTTCCTCCTATCCCATGACCACCTAATTTACGTAAAAGCCTTTGGTGTGGGACCGTGTCAAAGGCTTTCTGGAAATCTAGGTATATTATATCCACTGGGTGCCCCTTGTCCGCATGTTTATTAACCCCTTCAAAGAATTCTAACAGATTAGTTCGACACGACTTCCCTCTGCAGAAACCATGCTGACTTTTGCCCAACAATTCGTGCTCTTCTATGTGCCTTGCAATTTTACTCTTTACTAGTGTTTCTACTAATTTGCCTGGTACTGATGTTAAACTTATCGGTCTATAATTGCCAGGATCTCCTCTAGAGCCTTTTTTAAATATTGGTGTTATATTGGCCATCTTCCAGTCATTTGGTACCAAAGTGGATTTAAAGGATAGGTTACAAACCACTGTTAATAACTCCGCAATTTCACATTTGAGTTCTTTCAGAACCCTTGGGTGAATGCCGTCTGGTCCCGGAGACTTGTTACTATTCAGCTTATCAATTAATTCCATAACCTCCTCTAATGTCACTTCAATCTGAGTGAGTTCCTCAGATTTGTCACCTAAAAAGGCTGGCTCAGATTTAGGAACCTCTGTAACATCCTCAGCCGTGAAGACTGAAGCAAAGAAATCATTTAATCGCTCCGCAATGGCACTGTCTTCCTTGATCGCTCCTTTTATATCTTTATCATCCAAAGGCCCCACTGCTTTTTTAGCGGGCTTCCTGCTTCTAATGTATTTAAAAAACATTTTACTATCATTTTTTGAATTTTTGGCTAGCTGTTCCTCAAACTCTTTTTTGGCTTTTCTTACTACATTATGACACTTAATTTGGGAGTGTTTATGTTCCTTTCTATTTTCCTCACTAGGATTTGACTTCCACTTTTTAAAAGCTGCCCTTTTCTCTCTCACTGCCTTTTTAACATGGCTGTTTAGCCATGGTGGTTCTTTGTTAGGTCTCTTACTGTGTTTTTTTATTTGGGGTATACATTTAAGTTGGGCCTCTAGTATGGTGTCTTTAAACAGTTCCCATGCAGCTTCCAGGGATTTTAGTTTAATTACTCTCCCTTTTAGTTTCTGTTTAACTAGCTTCCTCATTTTAGTGTAATTCCCCTTTTTGAAATTAAATGCCAGAGTGTTTGACCGCTGCGGTGTTCTTCCCAACACAGGAATATTAAAAGTGATTATATTGTGGTCACTATTTCCAAGCGGTCCAGTAACAGTTACCTCTTGGACCAGATCCTGCGTTCCAGTCAAGACTAGGTCGAGAATCGACTCTCCCCTTGTGGGTTCCTGTACTAGCTGCTCCAAGAAGCAGTCATTTAAGGCATCAAGAAATTTAATCTCTGAATCCCGTCCTGAGGTGACATGCACCCAATCAATATGGGGATAATTGAAATCTCCTATTATTACTGTGTTTTTTATTTTGGCAGCCTCTCTAATCTCCCTTATCATTTCAGCATCACTATCACTGTCCTGGTTAGGTGGTCGGTAATATATTCCTAATGCCATATTCATATTAGAGGAATGAATTGTTATCCATAATGATTCTATGGAACATTTTGATTCCTTTAGGATTTTTACTTCATTTGATTCTATATTATCCTTCACATATAGTACCACTCCGCCACCCGCACGACCTGTTCTGTCTTTCCGATATAATTTATATCCCGGTATGATAGTGTCCCACTGATTGTCCTCATTCCACCATGTTTCTGAGATGCCTATTATGTCAACTTCCTCCTTTGATATGAGGTACTCCAGTTCACCCATCTTATTAGACAGACTCCTAGCATTAGTGTAAAAGCATGTTAGAAAACTACCACTATTTATATGTCCGCCTTTCACAGACACATTGGATTTTTTTATGCACGATTGTTTCACATCTGATCTTGCCCATATATTATTTCCCACGTTCCCTATCTGACTAACTTCTAGGGAATCCCTACCTATGGAGCCTCGTGTAAGAGAAGTCTCCGTCCGATCCAGGTGCTCCCCCGTACCAATCGGCTTTCCCCCACCTCTTAGTTTAAAAACTGCTCTACGACCTTTTTAATGTTTAATGCCAGCAGTCTGGATCCACCTTGATTTAGGTGGAGCCCATCATTCCTGTATAGGCTCCCCCTACCCCAAAAGTGTCCCCAGTTCCTAATAAATCTAAACTCCTCTTCCCTGCACCATCGTCTCATCCACACATTGAGACTCTGAAGTTCTGCCGGTCTATCTGGCCCTGCGCGTGGAACTGGAATATATATTTGTTCTGGTATTTTTATTTCCTGTGCTACTTATTGGCATTTAACTCTTGTGCAACTTCTTTTAATTGCCAACAAGTGTCATTATTTTTGTATAGTTCCCTGTTTTAAAGCTAAATGTTAATGCAGGGAGTTTTTATTACCCCCCAAACAAGAATATTAAATGTAATTACATTATGGTCACGATTATCGCTCAGTTCAGTGTGTCACCTCTTGGACTGGGGCTCGTGTGCTACTTAAAACTAAATCAAGAATTGTCTATCCCCTTCTGGGTTCCAGGACTAGCTGTTCCAAGAAGATGTTATTAATGGTATCTAGAGTTTTATTCTCAGAATCACTACTCACTTACCCAAAGTAGGATAGTTTATATTTACCCAAGATAGGATTGTTCAAAACACCCACTGGTTTTCTACTTTTCTAGCCTTTTGAACCTCCCTTAGCAACAGTGCTGGGACAATTTCTAGGATGGGAGGGCTCAGCTGTGCCCCTCCCCTGCCTTGCTTTGTCCATGCATCTCAACTTCCCAGATGGGGGGCCTGAACCATGGGTGGTTGCAGAGGCCCAAACATGGGGCTGATGGCCATCAGAACCTTGGTTGGCAGTGGAACTCCCAGCAGTTTGGAGGAACCCTGAGGCTGAGAGCGGAACCTGCATGACCAGTGGCCAGAACCTACCCCTCCCTCCCTTTCCCCCACCCCAGGAGCTGGTAGCTAAAATCCTGGGCAGCAGCAGGACCCCCCAGCTGTTGGCTAGTGTCTGGGACCCCAGTGTGGGGTGCAAAATCTGGTGGGTGCTGCACCCTTACTTCCCATGCCTACATCCCTTAAGCATTACACAGTCATTATCTCCAACCATTACATTACAAGCATTACACAATCATTATCTCAGGTGATCAGTAGTATAACCCTAATGTTATCCTCTTTAATCTAGCATAGAACTTCTAGTCATAGAGATTCAATGGGACAGTTTGTTTCATGTCAGATGTTTACTTTATTTGGCTCTGTCCAAACCAGTGTTTAAAATTAATTTTCCTTTGAATAACAGAAACAGAGACTGCTCTTCTAAGAATTACTTAACTTGTAAAGCTATGTAGACCTACAGATAAACCCAAACACAGATAAACAAGGTCGTACTTTAGCTTTCTTAAATAAATAATAAAAGGAACAGAAATCAGTGTTAAATTTGGGTGCAATTAGCCTCAGCAGCTAGAGCACAGAAAGGTTACTGATGCTTGTTATTTCCACATTCTGAAATGAAATTTAGAGGAAGCAGCAAAGGAGTTCTGCTTCTGTGTGTTGTAGGCCATAACTTCTGAACTCGAAGAACATGATGATGTTTGTATACAAGAAAGAGAGAAAAAGACAGAAAAGTGTATTGAAAGGGCAACTATAAATTGCGAAAAGCTGAAAAATGACAGTGAGTCTGATGATTATGTGCAGCCATCATTATAGCTGAAGTCTACCTCTTGAAAGAAAGAGAGAGAGAGAGAGAGAGAGAGAGAGAGAGAGGTTGCATGTACAATTACAATGGCTTGTAAAAATATATTTGGCCTGATTCTGAACCACTACCAACACCAGGTGTAAATCAGACAAAATCAGTTCATGTGAAATTGAGATCAACCCATACTCTTTTTTCTTCCTTCAGGGCTAATAATGAGCAATGGATGATACACTGTGTCCCCAAGACATCCTGGAAAAAGAATGTGTAATTGTTAGCCTAATGAGAAGGAGGGAAGGAAATTGTTAAATGTTTTCTCTCTAGTTTAAGAGAAAGAGAATACACACTGAGCTAATTTCTTCTAGCCTTTAACTACAACAGAATTCTTGTTAGGTAGAACCAAAAGAGAGAGAGTTTGTGTGTCTGTCTGTCTCTCTATCCATCCATCTGTGAGTCTGTTTGTTCAAGAACTCCTCCTAAACAGTAAGAGCTAGGGTCACCAAATTTGGTAAGCAGCTTCTTCTTACCATAACTTAAAACAAGATAAGGATTTGGTTGTGCCAGGACTATGGGATTTACCTGGAATATGATTGTTTCTCATATAACACAAAGGAAGGGGGCTGTTAGCAGGCACAGTTATCCTGCAGAATGACCACAGGAGGGTGGGCGCACCAGTAAGAGAGTAGCCAGTGGGTGGAGGGCCACCATATATAGGTAAGGTTCCCATGATGGTGAGCCACCAGCCAGGCAACACAGGCTCTTACCCTGACCAGCCACAGGAATCCGGCACCCGGACAGCACAGCCCCTGCCGTCCTGCCCAACCCTGGAGAGACGGTGCCCAGGTAGAACAGTCCTGGCCAGGTATAGGGATCAACCACCCTCAGGGATCCACTGGTTAGGTACTGATCTCCCTCTATGCTGGCCAACTTGGCCAGCACAGCCGCCTTGTCCCATTGAGCCATCAGCTGGCCAGAGCAGTCCCTCTTGGCCCAGCCAGTCCTGGGGGGCTGGCACCGAGGGAGCATGGCCCTACTTGCCCCACCCTGCCCCAGGGAGCTGCCAACTAGGCAGCATGTTCCCAGCTGCCTGGCCCAACCTGAGTGAAACACCAGCCCAGGGATCTGCCAGCTGGTCACTATGCCCCCACTACCCAAGCCAGCCTGGGGAGCTGCAGCCCAGACACCATGGGCCACGCTGCCCCTGGGGATCTGCCATTTTTGTGCACCTCCCCACCCCCTGCCCTGACTCCTGCACCCCCACCCCCTGGCCTGAGCCCTTCCTCACCCCCAACCCTGACTCCTGCACCCCCCAAAACCTCACCACCCAGCCTGTGCCCCTCCTTAATGATATGAGCAACGCCAGGTAAATGTGCTAGTAGTAGTATAAAGGATCAATTCTAGTCCCATTGAAATCATTGACAGTACCCCCACTGACTACAACAGCATTGGGCATATAGGTCCGGGGGGGGGGAGGGGGGACGCTGAGAAAGAGTGACAAAGTGCATGCTTCCAAAGCAATATTTAGTAAATAGAATAAATTGCATGTCTCTAGAGAAATCTCTTTACATGCCAAAATCAAGTATTGTTTGCTATATGAGAGCCTTGTTCTGCCTTCTTAACTCACTTCCTGATAACAACCTGCTACAGGAGTATGTGTAGTGCTTTGTGCCAAGTTAGGCCTTGCTGAGTTAAAGTTTATGCAATTAAATGGCAGAAGGTGACAATGCCAGTTTTTGTTTTTTAAGGTTACCCTTTGATTGGTTAATTATGATCCAACCGGGTCATCACTCCTTTAAGGGCGTTGTTTTCTTTTTTCCCTTGGGTTCACAGGACAACTTGTCAGAAAGGTAAGAAGCAAGAGAAGAATATTTTTATTTTCTGTTAACCACCATGTCTGCCTTCACCTCCTCAGACCCAGAATTTACCATCACACTGTTACCATTGCCCTTAGAGAGACTAAGAGGGGTGCTGTACCTTTGACTTTTTTTAGCATCTAGATTGCAAGTGAGAAAGCTTCAGACAAACACATTTTCTATCATTCCTTGCTCTTTTTTTCTCTTCTTCCTGTGCATATGTCTTATGAAACAGAATTAGACCAAAGCACTACCACCTGAAATGACTCTGCTGAAAAGGATATTGTCAGTACCATGGGAAATATTATCTAAAAGGCTATCAGGAAGGACTTTAACAGACTTTGTAAGCTAAAAGGAATAAAGGAACTGCTAACATGAAGTTTTACTTTTTAAGTTTCAAATACTTTAACTATTTTTCTTCTTTTATGAGTGTTAAATAAACAAGTAAAATGTATTTCTGCTGGCTGTTTGCTATGGTGGGAGTAAACCAAACATAGTTCCATGGAAATCACAGACTACACTGTTAACTATGATAACTGTAAGATGAGGGCTTTGTAAACACCTTCAACCTTTGAGCTGCACACACTTACTCAATAATAGATAAAGTGCATTACACCGTATTGTGTAAAGGGTGACAGAACTAAGACATGAACAAATAATATGGGACGTATTGATATTTCACTACTCAGATTTACCTTGGTTTTATGTGTTGTGTTTTCAACTAAGGCAAAATTGTCTAACTTGCTTAAGTGACTTAGGAGCCTAATGTCCATTGACAGTCCATGGGACTTAGGCATTTTTTACATTTTCATTCTGCACTTTCATTTCTTGCAGGGTGGAAGGGATAAATGCATTGATGCTCATTCTGAACAGTTACAGAGGCTGAGCTTTCATGATGCATAGTTGCAAACACCTCCTGCAAGGTGGGAATGGCACCTTTGGTGAAATTTTCTTTTCTGGTCCATGTTGACTAATTATTTTCTCTAATTAACTTCCACATCTGTCAAAATAGGGATAATTATACTTACCTACATCACAGAACTGTAGTGAAGAAAAAAATTATTAATGAATGAAAGATGCTGTGGCAATGAAGGGCAACAGAAGAACCTAGCTAAATTGAGGTGATGGATCAGGTTTCAGCCACACAGTTTCTTTTAACATTAATATATATTTGATGAGTTTTGGGGAGAATATGAGGATATGTTTAGGGCAAAAAATGGGGGGGACACTTAGAGGCTTTTGTATTTTTGTTGCTTTACTTGTCTAATGTGAAATATCTCCATTTAATGTATTTAATGCTGTTGCTTAGTTACCATTATTACTGCAAATTTTGTTAGGTTAGTTATTTGACAATTCTAAATGTACATTTATTTATTACTAAAGCTAAACAAGAAAACTTATAATGGGCATACTGTGGTAAAAATCACCATTTAACATTTTGGAATTGTGAATTACTATTTCTTTAAGATATAGTTATTCACAATTGACTTTTTTCCTATTATAGTTATTACCATTATTGAATTTAAGAGGCAAAAATATTTTTTTACTCGGGGTATCATGTCCCAAGACCCTCCAAGCTGGGATGGGATTTACAAGGGGGGTTTCAGCTAATCATTGCAGCAATTCACTTTTAGACAGTCTGCTGCCAAGTGCAATTCACAGCCCTGGTTAGGTACCCAGGCTCTCTGTACAATGCATGACGGGACAAAGCCCCTAAAAAAAAGGATTGACAGAAGCCTGAACACTGAGCTGAGAGCTGCCTAAGCAAGGCAATAGGCAATGCTGAAGTGAAGGGTGTGGCCTCTTCCGCACCACACTGGGGCTATGTCTACACTCGTGGCTTCTTGCGCAAGTACAGCCGTTCTTGCGCAAGAATCTGCAGAGCGTTCACACTGCCACTCTTGCACGAGGAAATTTACACTATGGCGTGGTAAGAGAGGGCTTCTTGTGCAAGCGCTACGCTCTTTTTTATCAGGTGTAAGCCCTCTTGCGCAGGAGCTCTTGCGCAAGAGGGCAGTGTGGACACTCAGCAGGGATTTCTTATGCAAGAAACCCCTATGGCTAAAATGGCCATCAGAGCTGTCTTGCGCAAGAGAGCGTCCACACGGCCATGGGCGCGCTTGAGCAAAAGCACAGCTCACACATGGCAGTGTGGACGTTTTCTTGCGCAAGACTTCTTGCACAAGAACCCTTGCGCAAGATGTTCTTGTGCAAGAAGCCACCAGTGTAGACATAGCCAAAGGGAGTTAGGGACCTGCCTCAGGGCCTGAGACATCCATTTCCCACCCCCGACCCCCAAATGAGAGTCACAGCTGTGAACCATCTTCTGAAGCTAGAGACCTAAGCCAGGTCAGCTGTTTTTCAAGAAAAAGCCTGGAGGTGGTACCCCTCATCCAACTTTTACCCACCTCTGATGTCTACCTTTCTTCCTCCCCGCATCAGTGTTTTGCTCAGTGCTTCATTCTCCTTCAAGTCCTTTGGAAAAGAACTGCAGAAGGGAAAGAGTATGCCCATCCCTAATAAGTATGGCAGCACCATATGATAGGCAGATATTGAAGCCCAGGACCTTAGACTTCATCATTTTAGGTGTGAACAGAGATATACCATTGTACAAAGAAAGTATATGAAGGGAGCATATGTCCCTTGTACTGGGAGATCTAATAAACAAGAAATACCCTGAAGAGCAACCTATAACTACTTTTTACTAAATTAGCAGTAAAAGCCCTATCAAATAAACTATGATCTACTTTTAAACTCTTTAAAAAGTAGCTAATAAGTTGCTAGTAAGAAATATGGACATCATAAGTTCCATACTGCATAACAGCAGACAAAAAAAAACCAAAATGGGGATCAGAAATAATAGCTGTAAGTTGACTTTTTAATAGTTGCCATGACCACTGTATCTTGAAATGACAGCCTTTATATGGATCATTGTTTTCAGATCTCATATAGAGATATAAAACAGACTCATTGCCCCAGATGTTTATGAGGACTTGGCATTAAACTCTGGAAGATATTACTTCCTGGTGAATGTACCTGTGTGAAGTATTTACTTATAAGCATCATCTTGTAAAATGTCATGGTTACAAAATTCAGCTCTTATTAATACCAGTCCCATGGGGAGTTTAGCATTTCTGTACCATGAACAGACAGACTCAGTATTCAGACTGCCCACATTGCACACAATGTAAGTCATGGATGGTTTGCACGCAAAGAAGGCTTGAAAGCTCATTGACCTCCTCGATCCTGCTGTGACCGTGTGCAGGAATGGTCCCTCTGCTCCAACATTCCAACATAGCACCCTAGGACTGATTTCACACCAGCTGCTAATAGTTGAAAGGAGTGAAAAGTATCACCAAGGACTGATGTGATGCAGAAGCATCCTGCACACAGCCCTATACTGTAGCCATTTTTCCTTTTCCCAGCTACACCTTGACCCATTCTTTGTGCTACTCTGGGGTAGGGGCATGACTGAGGAAAAGGGGCCATGGACAGACTCTTACATTCCAGTGATCCCCAGCTATTGAAACAGCCTTTGTAAGTTATTACAGTCAGTACAATTTAGAACAGCCTTTCAGTTAATATTGTTTAGGATCCACCAATACTAAGATGATTATGTCCTAGTTTCTTCACCTATATTATGATTCCTGAACTAACCACAATTCCCACATGAACTATTGTGAGCTACTGCCTGCTCAGAGGCTTCCAAAAAAATCAACCACTTAAGTGGTCAATCTATCAATTCAATATTTTAAAATTCTACTACTTTTAGATTGAGAATTATCTTTGCCAAGTTTTATCTCAATAGGTCATCTAATAAACTCTCAGAAATAAGATTGGCATAACTACTGACACAGCTTAAGGAAGATGATATAAAATGAGAAATGTATTAAAAAATCCAATCCACAATAATAATCACAGACTTATATACTAAGCCAATCAGATCCACACTGTGATACACATCAGTTTATATTTAAGATTCCTTGGAAAGCAGATTATGCCTATCCCATAAGTGCACTTTTAAAACATATGACTTGTTGGTCCAAAGAACTCTAACGTTTTGAGATGGTATTTGAGTGATAAATAGCTGTGTAGACAGCACGTGATGTGCTTTATCTCCAGTGACAGCACATATTCTTTGACCACCAGAACTTTAATTAACTTGGGATACCTCAGCACATGCTTATGAAATATCACATTTTAGCTATATTTGAACAGACACATGTAAAAGTCAGTAATAAACTGGTGGGTTTCATTTGCTCCTGAGATTTAGAATGAGAGAAAAAACAAGCATCACACTCCAGCTTCATGATTCAGCAGTGAGCATAAGACAGGAGTTTGCTTCTCCAATTTGTATGTATAATCCAGAATGGTTTTACATCTACACTGATCGTATTGTAGAAACCAAAGCCATTACCCATTTTCTGCCTGTCTTGCTACTGCTGCTGAATAGGCTGGTAAAATATTATGCAATTCTCCTTTTTGGTAGAGCTAAATCTTAAACAGAATAGCCCCCTTCTTGTTGTAATGGTGGCAGCTATGATTTCATTTGAGAGCTATGGAAGTGAGTGTGAGAGAGAGAGATGGGGTGATGTGTGTGTGTGGGAGGGTGGTGAAGTAATTGAGGGTATGTCTACACTAGCTCGTTAATTCGAGCTAGGTAGGGAAATCAGGCAACCAGAGTTGCAAATGAAGCCCGGGATTTAAATATCCCCGGCTTTATTTGCATGTTCCCATCCGGCCGCCATTTTTAAATCCCCCTTAGTCCGAACGAACTGCCCGCGGCTACACGCAGCAATTTAAAGTTAATCTGAACGAAGTCCTTAGTTCGGATTAACTGTTACTCCTCGTGGAATGAGGAGTAACAGTTAATCCGAACTAAGGACTTAGTTCGGATTAACTTTAAACTGCCACGTGTAGCCGCGGGCAATTCGTTCGAACTAAGGGGGATTTAAAAATGGCGGCCGGACGGGAACATGCAAATAAAGCCGGGAATATTTAAATCCCGGGCTTCATTTGCAACTCTGGTTGCCTGATTTGCCTACCTAGCTCGAATTAACGATCTAGTGTAGACATACCCTGAGTGAATTTAGTGTTTGCATGGGGGTGCTGGATTGACAGTTTTATGATGTCCCCTAAACAGCTAAGTAAGGGTAAGCTTCCCCTCCCTGTCCAGAGAGTGAGCTTCAGTCCAACCTTGAAGGAGCATCACAGAGGCTGAAAGGGTAGTTTAGGTTCTTTGCCTGTTTAATACTGGGGATCTGAGCAAAGACCATCTATCAGTGTGTCACTTCTAATGGTGGCTTTTGGGATGTGGACATCCATCCATTATGAATTGCGTTGATTTCATGCAGACCACCAAGCAACCATATGACAAAATGGACTGGCTACTTACAGCTGTCTGATTAGAAGCCAAAATGCTCAGTGAAAGATTCTAAAGCTTGTTACCAATTCCATTTAACCACCAGTCCCTTTGCACATTAGCTGAGTGAGATCATGTTGTATAATAGCTAACTCTGGGCAAGTAAATACAATATAAGATGACAATTAAAGTGTTGTACTGTAGACCACTGCCTATCATTTTGACTGATATTGTCTCATTGTTAGCGCTTATTAGTTTCAATGCGTTTCTCAGGAAGACACCCTACAGCAGCCTTGCATCAGGGTACACATTTGGTTGGACACAGTTTCATGTTCCTGTTCTGTTTCAAAGCAGGAACATGAATACAGACCCACTGAGCACCCTGAGCAACAGGCTTTTGCCTATTGTGGGTGGGCATCTCTCATTTTTCATGAGAAGTTCTAGAAATTCTCATTTCATTCTTCATCAGAACAAAAAAAATTTCAAAACCTCAAGATGTTTTGTTAAATGGAAATGCTGTTTTCCAACCAGTTGTTCTAGCCACATACTGCAACTACTGTACCTAAGCAGGTGCATCATCCTTAACACCCCTGATTCCAGCAAGCAACTGGTCAGTTTTGTCCACAGCTCCTTTTAAATGAATCTGCTGAGCTCTGACTGGCTACTTCTTGGAAGCCTCTCTAGACAGCCTGGAAGACCCACTTCTACTGTTCTTTCTTGAGATGCGGTGTGGTAGGATTATGAGGCCCCCGACCAGGGGCTTCAAAAAGCCTGATACACCTGATCAGATAGGGACTGTCTTTTTGTTCTGTTTGTACAACACCAAGAACAATGGGCTCTTGAGCCATGATTAGGACCCCTATATGCTACAGTAATACAAATAATAATCATCATCCTTAATAACAGACAACACTAAGATTTTGTATCTGCTCCTGAGTAACACTGATCTCCTTGAGCTTTCATTGAAGTCAAGATCAGGCATTTTGTTGCCATTACTGTACATTACTATGTGGAGAATCTGAAATAGCATAGACTTTTCATGCGTCTGTCCCTGAAATTGTGAAAAACTGTTTTGAGTGTTCAGCATTAAAAGCATATTATTTCCTCTTTGCCTCTCCACAGCTAGTAAATGAAATAATGCATATACTTTTACAGTCTATCCCTTCTTTTTTTCTCCTCTCTTTGTGTTTGGACCTTTGTAAAAACATATTATATGGGTGTGGATGGTACAGTTTAAGATAAAAATATACTGAACTATCCAGATAGAGACAAGATAGGTGAGGCAGTATCTTTTATTGGACTAACTTTGGCTAGTAAAGGAGATAAGCTTGCAAACTCCACAGAATTATTCTTCAGGTCACTCTGTGGAGTGTGAAAGCTTGATTCTTCCACCAATCAAAGTTGATCCAATAAAAGACATTACTTCACCAGCTTTGTCTCTCTCATACCCTGGGATCAACAGAGCTACACGATCTAAACAGTTATTTCCAAAGTGCCTTCTGGAAGCATTACGATTTTATTGCCACACAGATGCATTCTCAGCCATATGTGAGCAGAGCAATAGTGACATTCAATTGTCAGGATAATCAGAGAAGTGCACAGCACTCCACATAGATAACGTACTATATCTCGGGGTGATTTTCTTTTCCAGCTTGATCCTTTAAATGTGTCAGTCTGAATTTATATTGGATATAAACTACTTTACGTACTATGCTTAGTAGAATTTAAATGTGATGTGACATTAATAAAGCATAAAGAAAAAATGCTAATACCATAAGACTTTCATGTTGCATCAGCACTGGGTAGCTATTCTTCTCTGTTATGGATCATTGTTAACAATGCCTGCAGTCTTTTGATGGTCCATCCTTTTTTTTTTTTCTTCTGTTCATATGTGTTTATAGTATACTAAGTTTAGACCAGCCTGAATCAAACTCTATCAGATCCTCAGACACTGAACTCTCTTGGTGAATCAGAACTGAAATGTGCAGACTTTCAAGCACACAATGAAACAATGCTTTATTTCTGATTTCTGAGTGCAATCTGGGAACTTTTCTTTGAGACTGGAACTATGTCTGTTGTTTCCCGGTTTGCTGATGGTATTAGTTTTTGACTCAGATTTAGTTTAAAACAAAAAAAGTCATAAAAATAAAAGGTTTCTAAAATCTCATTATTTCACCAAGAGTTTTTAGAACCTTGAAAAATTGACTGTTATAATTCGTTTCAGTTGAAGGACTGGCTGAATTGACATCAAAAGCATACAAATCTTGAATGACAGGGCACTTTCTTTAAAGGCTGCATTAAAAAAATCATACATGCCTTGGAAAGGCTATACGAGAACAGGGGGGAAAATCAATATTTTTTCAATCAATATTTGTTATTCTTTAGTAAAATTACATGCTGTACTTTACTTAGGGCCAGATTCTGCCACCGTATTCATCCTGGGCTAGACTGTAGGTATGTCTACACTTTGAGCTAGATATGTGATTTCCATCTCTGGTAGATATACCCACACTAACTCTGCTCAAGCTAGACTGAAAAAAATATCAGTATACCTGTCACCGTGCAAGTGGCAAGAGTGTCCACCTGGCTGTGTGTGACCCAGTCAGGAACCCTAGGTACATACTTGGGTGGCTAGCCTGACCACTCACTTGCAACTACACTATTTTCAACATGTAGCTGTTTCCTGTGTTACAAGGACAGAGTTCATAGCAAACGGAAGTAAATTGCCATGTTATTCCAGGAGCATGCCAGGGAAAGAACTATGCCCCTAAGAGCTGCAGCTCACATCCTGTTCCCTACCTTACTCTAGTAGAGTAATAATTTATGGGTGGTCTAAAGTACTTGCCAAATATTACACCCCCAATCCACATTTCCTGATCACCACCCCCCATCTCCAAGGGAGGGTAAGCAAATGCACATCCCCTATTAGCCCTTGTACATCTGATGTAAAGCTCTAAATACCCCATAAAGGGGTTCTTACTGTCCCTGTGCTGGTCCCCAGACAGAATCAAAGTTTACCCACCATATACATAATTGAGCACCAGAGATCATATTGAGTAAAATGACTCATGCCAGGTCTAGATTTTGTCACAAGGAAACAGGCTATAGTAATGAATGATGTGTAGCTGGTTGGCAGCAAAATTATCCAAGGGAAAGAACTGTGGTTCAGAAAACCAATCCCTCTCCCCCCCCCCCCCCCCAACACACTTTCTCTAGTGGGCAGTAGTTTGCTTCAATAATTTCCCCTCAGTTTTGCCAGCTGGCACATTGTGAGCAGCGCCACAATTCCAATTATTCCCTGACCACCTGACCAGGGCAGGAGCAGTGAGTGATCAGTGCCTGCTGAGATCTAAGTAACCCAGGAAGGGTGCAAAAGTTCTTTCTTCCCCTTATGCCTTTATATAGCTGGGCAGTCCAGGCACAATCAATCCTTTGGTGATATAAGTGTGCAAACCAATCATAGATATTGATGCTGATAACACTTTCTTTGGTCACCTCACTGTGCTGCTGTAGAACTTAAGAGCTCAGTCCAGAGAAGTGTTCAACTCTCAATCTGTTGAGGGTAGTTCAACAGCATTTAGGTGCCCAACTGTCATTGAAATCACTCATTTTTAAGGATCTGAGATTTTGGCACTGTTAAACGTTTTACCCTCCAGGGAGTCAGTCAGTGCCTTGCCAGACTGAGTCCAAAGGCTGGACATCCAAAATACTATGTATGAGCATTGTTGACATTTACAATTAATCGTGAAATGGGACAAACAGCATCATTTGTATTGTTTCCAAAATCTATGTGGACAAGAAGTCTTGTAAAATGTTGCCTTCTCTTAACAACCAATGATAGTATGACGGATCCAAAGCTACTTTTGAAATGCTCATCAACGCCAACAGGCTGCTTTTTGATCTTTGAGCCTAAATTAAGGGAAAAAATGTCAGAAAGTGTCAGGAGGTCCAAAAGAGTGTCAGCATGGCAGCCCTGCTTAGTGAAATGGTTCAGAAACAAAGCCCTGTATGATCTGAAAAGCAACGGTCAACCTTTCCATCAATATATTAAGTCCCTTTTATCCTTCTCTGTCTTTCTTTTGAAATATCTGTGCTACCTAATTTCAGCAGAAAAGGTTCCTCATCGTCATCTCTGTTAAGGAAGACACAGCTTTAATGCAATGAAGCCTGACAATACCCGTTGCAAATATTCCAGCCATATTTGATGTTCTGCATACAGCTCTTTCAGCCATGCCCTGTCAAGGCATATAAATTCAACAGTCTCGGTAAACAAGTGACCCAAAGGGAGCTGCTACCAGCAGCAGTATAAATATTCAAGACTCAAGTCAGCTGTAAAGTGATTATTTCTTTATCATGTCTTTACTATTTCTCCTCCTCCCAGTCTGTACCTTTGGTTAAAAATCCTTCTTTTAAGCAAAAGCCAAACTGTATGGCGACATTTCTCTGTGGGCTTGTGTACATGTGCATGTGGATCTGCTTTGTGTGCAGCAGCAATATAGCAGCATCTCATGCAACTCACATGAAGGGAGGGGGGAAATCATCCATCTTCCCTTTTTCCTGATGAGAGCAGAAGATTTTTATTATCTTCCATGTTTCTTCTGAAAAGAAAGACCACAATTGATATGGTTCACACCTACAAATCTTTTGCTTTTCTGTGTCTGTGTTTGGATATTAAATTTTTAAACATGAAAAAGTGTAGCTTACAGCCACATTCCTAGTAGTGATACAAGAACATCACTGCTTCTGTAAAACCTAGGCATTCTGTGAACTGCCTTCCTAAATCAGAAGTAATTTATGGAGCTAGAAATCAGAAGTGAAGGGATTTGTCCATTGCAGAATATACTTTATTTTTAAAGGTGTAAAATAAAATATAACATTTTAAAAACAATTAACAAGCAATACATATCCAGCTCAATAATGCCCATGGAAACAATACACAGGCAACATGAGAAGGGGTTAATGAAATAAAGCAACAAATAATTTGTGGGATAAGGGATTTCTGGTGTTCGATATTTGAAGGAAAGGAGAAGGCACCTTGGATTACTGGGACATTTCTGGGTTTAAAGAGACCAGAGCCCTCCAGAAGATGTGGATAAAACAGAAAGGATGGCCCAGTATGTAAGGGTATGTCTAGACTACATGGCTCTGTCGACGGAGCCATGTAAACTAGTTTACCCAACATAGTCAATGAAGAGGGATTTAAATAATCCCCGCTTCATTAAAATAAAAATGGCCTCTGTGCTGTGCTGACAATCAGCTGATCCGGCACAGCACGGCAGTCTAGACACGGATCAGTTGACAAGGGAAGCCTTTGTCGACCGCTCCCTTATGCCTCGTGAAACAAGGTTTACAGGAGCAGTCGACAAAGGCTTCTCTTGTCGACCAATCCGCATCTAGACTGCCGCACTGTGCCGGATCAGCTGATTGTCAGCACAGCGTGGCGGCCATTTTTATTTTAATGAAGCGAGGATTATTTAAATCCCCGCTTCGTTGACTATGTCGGGTAAACTAGTTTACATGGCTCCGTCAACGGAGCCATGTAGTCTAGACATACCCTAAGACACTAATGTAGGAGTGGAAAGGCAAGGGTTTAATGTCCTGCTTTATCATTTTTCCTTTGTGGCAGTGGGTAAGTCACTCAGTGCCTCAATGCCCCATCCATAAATGGGGATGATTTTCCTTTTCTATCTACAGTGGTCTTGTGGGCTGCTCAGATACTATGGTAATGGTGGCAGACCAGTGAAAATACCTGAGATAGATTTCAATTAGTGTTTTCTTTAAGATATTGTTTGCAAAATAATATTGGGGCTAATCATGAGTGCACATATCCCAGAGAATTGAGGAACATTGTTTTCATTCCTGATTTCTGAAATTCAGGGCATGTGTACAGTGCCCCGCAGTTTGAACTAGAAAGGAATAAGAGTATGCACCATCATGCTTTATCTGCATTTTCATGTGACTATTCACTTAATCATTGAACATACACACACACACACAAGCTTTTCCTTCTACCTTACCCTGTTGAAACAAGAAAATCAGTCCATGGTGTTTTCAGTGCAGAAGGTCAATAAAAGATGACCATTGCATTTTTTAACTATTGTAATAATGATGATATCATTTTCAAATCCCTTTCTCCTACAATCTTCTTCCTGTCAATCCTTTGACTGATAAAATGATGAAGTCAGTTGCTCTATAGTTCCCTTCTGAGCAACTCTGTCAGAGCACTTTAAAGAATTTATTGTTGTAAATGATTAAATCATTCCTAATTTAGCAAAACAATACTACTGTATACAATGTTTTCCCAAAATATTAGATTTTAAAATCAATCAATCAGTAACCAAATTCAGTTGATTGGTTTAAGAAAAAAAATCCACAGTTGAATGTTAAAGATTAAACATACTTTTGATGCTGCATAAAATCTAGTGTTAACCAGAAATACACCCAAAAAATAAATTTTGAATTTGGATCTACATGTCCTCAAAGTTCAGATATGTTCATATCAAGGCTTTGATTCTGGTCCATGTCTATTTTTAGCCACCTTCAGCTCCATAGGGTCATGCAGATATTAAAGTTCAGACCACAACATTTGAAAATATAAATAAACCCTAATTTAACATGAGATTACAAGAAATACTTTTGATATATTCAAAACTCAGCTTGCAAAGTAAATATTTAATAGATGCCACAAATGATTATGGATAAAAATTAAAAGGGCAGGGTGAAGGTGTGAGAAGGATTAATGCAGACTATTGTTAAGTACGTGATTTGAGCTAAAGTGAATGTAAAGGTTTTCATTTTAAAATGGAACTTTAGAAGTGCTACCTTTGTGGCATCACAGAAAGAAATGAACCAACAAGAAATGCTGGAAAAAGGAAGCTCTCTGTTAGCATAGAACTGAGGAATTGCTTGGACTGAAAGGAGCATCTAACTAGTTGTCTGCTCCATCATGCTGCTTTGAGATAGGAATGATTTTGTTATCTTTAAATGATCCCATTCACTGCCTTGAATTTGCTAAAAGAAGCAAATAAACAAAAGCATGGCAGCAAGTCTGAGAGCCTGGGTCAACTGACTTGGGATTGTGGGACTCATGTTAGGTGGTTAAAACACAGCAGGTTAGATGCCCTTATTCAGGCTGGAGCCTGGACTCTGAGACCTAAAAAGGTGGGGGAAATCTCAGAGTCCAGGATTCCAGCCCAAGGAGGACCATCTATACTGCTATCTAGTGTGAGCCCCAAGAGTCTGCGTCAGTTCAGCCAGGCTCTGAGACTGGCTGTCATGGGAGGTTTTATGGCGGTATAGAGTGACACTGGTGACATGATGATGTGGAATGATCCATTAACATATCACTGCATCTAAATAGGGACCTAACCCTTTGGAGGAGAGAAAGTATCTCACTCAGGCTCTGACCGGGGGGGGGGGCGACAGCCTCCATGCCCCCAGAATGGGCCTCAGGCAGAAGGGGTGGGGCCAGGCAGCCTAGCCTCAGTGCCACCTGGTCTCTGGCAGCAATTTAAAGGGTCCCAGGACTCTGGCCATAGCTGCTCCTGCTACTGCAGCAGTGTCAGTGGCCAGGAGCCCCAGGCCCCATTCAATCACCATGCCTGGGCTCTGATCATGCAATTAGAAGAGTGCAAGGGGATCCCTGTGCCTATGTGGTTCTCTTTGCAAGAGCAGGGCCGTACATCTGGCAGTCCTTATAGCTGCCATGCTCCTGTGAGTCTAACCCTGCCTATTTTCGAAGTTTTTTATGCATGTGTGGAACCCACCATAATTCCAGATTCTTCTCTCTCTCATACTACAGGTTGCACTACCTTTAACCAGGACTCCCTGGTCTGGCAACAGCTGTGATCTGGCACAGACCATGGAGGTTCCTGGACCACAAAGCCCAGGCAGAGGGAGGTCAGGAACACCATAAGGGGTACCAGCGACTCAGCCAGGAGCCCAGTGTGTGGAAGAAGAGGGGAGTGGAGGGGAGGACGGACAGCATGGTGGGGAGTTTTGGCCTCAGCGGAGCTTCCTGGCCCCAGCAGTAGTGCTCCAGCTCAACAGTAGCAGGGCAGGAGATAGCACCAGGGGCTGAGGCAGCAGCAGCGGCAGGCTGGAGCCCTAGCCAGTCACAGTACAGCCATGAGGGGAGGGACCTTCCCTGGTCCAGCAAATACCCTCATTCAGGACCAATCATGTCCTGAGGGTACCGGACCAGCGAGGTCCAACCTGTACTCCCTATCCATTGAGTGATCTCAGATGACTTGGTCTAGGGCAACATTGTGTATTCAGAACATGCAATACTATGAGTGTCTCCTCACTTGAACCTCTTTTAATTATTTCAGCTTTATTTCTCCAGGTTCATACTGTATTTCAATTCTATTCTTTTCAATGTTTGTGATCCCTCCCTAATGTATAGGTCATTTGATTAGCATATTGCCCACTTAAGGATAAATTCTCACCTAGCGTGAATCAGAACATATCCACTGTCACAACAATACAAGATCAGTGTCATTCTGGCTGTGTCATTCAGAATTACTCAAGGTACAAAAAGTATTTAGAGAAGCACAGAAGAAACCATTTTCTGTGCTCAGCTATGTGTTTTAGTGGTCTAATAAAGTCAAGGAATGATGCTACATATTTCTGAGAATTATCTACTGGCAGTTATCTAATAACTATTTACATCTATACAGACATAAAGCCCTCTTGTAACATCTCTCATCATGGAAACAGAATAATTTCAGTTAACTAGACAATCCTTCAAATGACCAGGTAACATCATATCTCTTCAGTTCATAGAATCATAGACTCATAGACTGAAAGGGACCTCAAGAGGTCATTGAGTCTAGTCTCCTGCCCTCATGGCAGGACGCAGTACTGTCTACACCATCCCTAACAGACATTTATCTAACCTGCTCTTAAATATCTCCAGAGATGGGGATTCCACAACCTCCCTAGGCAATTTATTCCAATGTTTAACCACCCTGAGAGTTAGGAAGTTTTTCCTAATGTTCAACCTAAACCTCCCTTGCTGCAGTTTAAGCCCATTGCTTCTTATTCTATCCTCAGAGGCCAAGAAGAACAATTTTTCTCCCTCCTCGTGTGGTTCCTCCTTGAGTCTCTTCCTCCTCTTGCCTTTTGGTCTCAGGGATTATAAGGGACAGTCAATTTTCACACATAAATTTGGCAATGCTTAACACTTACAGTACTCTGTGACAAAAGCCCTTGCATTCCAGGTATACAAGAACTTGGAGTATGTCTACTCCTACACAGAACTGAGTGGAGGCAGGAAGGTGGGCTACCCGTTTGCCTACCACTCCACTTCAACCCTTCTAGTTTACCCAGCCTCTCATTCTGATAGTACTGTAAAAAGACATGAAATGAGCTCAGGATAGGAATTCAGTTAATCTCATCTGAAGCATCTACCTCATTTTCACCTAACAATATGCATTAGAAATTTGACAGAGGGCTCTGTCAAATTGAACTATTGAACTTAGAGTGGCAAAAAGTCCATTCCCAGACTAGAGATTTAAATCATTTTCAAAGTTAATTTCTGGCTCCCAGATGGAGAACAAATCTAATCGAGTTTACCTCATTCTTCTGACAAACAGGCAAATGTTGTTTGCATACTCAAAAAGGAACGTGTCCTAGAAGGCAGCATGGAGGTGCACACCACAGCAGACAATGAAGATAATCCTGAATTTCATTGAGAATAGGGATTTGGGTAAGGGCTCTGGAACAATCTCTATAGTGGAGGTGATGAGTGCCATTGAACCAAACTGTACGTTCTTTATATAATGGAAATCACTTCAAGCCAGGAGGTGCTACAGCACACACCCACATGGACATGCATATGCACCCCTAGTTTCAGCACCTAAAGATTTGGGTTTAACCTGTTAGATCTTTTAGGTCTCCTGGTAATCCCTTTCTAAAAGTAAATTATGTACTGCTCATAAGTTAATAGAGCTCACTCTATGTTGAAAATATTCCTTAAAAGGAAAAAAAAACCCTTCCTGGATCAGAGAAAACTGGCTATGTTGTTTAGTTGAACTCCTGGCCCTCTTCAAGCCAATGGAAGTTTTACTACTGATTTCCATGGGGAGAGAATTTCACCCTTAGGCTCTAATGCCCTCTAGATTGGAATCAGCAACAAAACTCCCATTGACTTCAATGAGAACGGAATGAGGCTTTTAGAGTAATTAACTTTGTTCATAGAAGCAGTAACAGAAGTGTTATTAGCAAGAACTTGCTATGTTTAAGATATAGCTTAAAATAAAATGAGCTGAAACAACGTTTGACTCACTGAATTACAGTACTATCAAAAATAGGAAATAACCAGTGTTACGTCTGACATTCTATTTAAAGCTGTGTTCTTGTGGTTCCATTGAAAAAGTCTCACAACTGGTGTCAGTTAGACATGAGTTCCTAAGTCTCTCAACTGTGTTCTTTGTCAGTAACAAAAGTGTTCCTTGTGAAACAGCAGATGTATCATTAGGTCTGTTTGAGGCAGATTAACAATTACTGCATTTTTCCATTTCAGACTATCACAAGTGACTTTGCATTGTTCTCTTGGATATGCAGATATTATAGTTTAAAAGTGCTGAAAATACTTAAGTAGCCAATTTATCTCAGCTGTAATAGGCAAACAGTCATTAAAGTCCATGCAAGTAAACCAAATGTGCTTTGCCATGGGCTTAAATCTTAATTTGTATTTGACTTTTATTTCTGTGCTGTTTATTTGTGTTTTATAGGTAAGTAAATAGGCAAATTGCACAAGTGATTATTGAGTTCTTAGGCATCATGTTTGCTATCCCAGAAAAAAAAAAACTTTCATAAAGGTGTCTTTAATGCTGAAAGAACATATCTGTAGCTGAAGGATAAAAGTCCTAACCCAAATATTGTATATATAAAAATATAACTTTACAAAGTCAGAAGTTTGAGAGTTAAAAGAAACCGGAACCTTTCCAAATCTATCAGTTCTCAGTTAACTCTGCCCCCTCAGTGCCCTCACTCTTCCATCCTTATTTCTTTGTCTCCTTGGTACAGACATAGGAAAAGTTTGAGAGGCTTTTTGGGAAGCTACAAAAGCTACAACTAGTGGTCAGCAGACTCTCCTATATAGCTTCCTCAACCTCAACCCAAAACTTAGGGAGAGAGGTTTATTGGGGAAACCACATAACCTTCATGACGGCCCTCCACTGCCTGAGTCTTGGTAGAGTCTCCAGCCCCAAACAAGCCTAGTATAGAAACTCCTGGATCCCTAATGGATGAGATTGGCTCAGTGGCCACAAATGCCCCAAAACTGTCTCTCCAAAATCCTTGCGATTCCAAATAAGGTAGTCAATATTGGATAAATCAACACAAACTCACAGGGGTTAGGAGCAGGTCTGGCAAAGTTCAAGGATTGCCTGAACACACCTTGCAGTGCTCCAAGGTGATTATTTCCTAATGATCCCAAAGCTAATGGACAGTGGAGAGAAGCCACGCATATGTAGGTTCTTCCCTTCTGTTATCCTCAAGGGGCCCACAATACAAGATGAAATGTCCCCCACAAGTTTATTTTCCTCAGTTCTTGCTTTCTCCTCTTCCTCACTCCCCCAAGAGCTGCATAGCTGCAGCAGCTAATCTTGCTCCCTCAGGATGTGCTTTGGCATTCATATGGATGCAGTGAATTGGGAAACCCTCTATTCTCTTCCTCAGACCTATGCAAGGAACTATGTCTCCCATGGCTGTTTTTTTCCGCTTCCCAACAGTGTCTCTATAGCTGCCAAAAAGCCATGCTGAGCTTACTGACTCTCAGTGACCCATGGTGACATTGCTATTTACAATGTTAACAATTTTAAAAATATGAATCCAAATATAATCTTTGGTTCTGCTAATTAGTTCTCAACTAGCTGAATCCAGGAAACAGCACTGTCATAAAGGGATACAGACACATGTTGAAGTATTATTCTTCATAACAACATACACAGGTAAACATAAAGTAGGGCCTCTGTGCTGCAGATGCCATAGCACAGATGACTGGGATCTCCATGGGTATGTCTACACTACAGCACTATTTTGAATTAACTTAAGCTAATTTGAATTAAGCTAATTTGAAATAATGCATTTAGACACAAAATCTATTTTGAAATAGCATTTTGCTATTTCAAAATAGCACGTCCACACTGATTGGACACTGGATTGCATTTAAGGGCAGCTGAAACCGGTTCCAGCAGGGCATCAGGTCAGTAGTTGCTTTGTGTGGCTGCTGTCTGAGGCTATCTGAAGCTCATGCTTAAAGGGACCTCTCCCCTCCCCCCCCCCGCCCCCCCCCCCGGACAGCCGGTTCTCAGCTTTTCCGCTTGCTTGCCTACCTCGCTGAGGGACAGCAAAGCATTTTCCTCTCTGCCTGCTTTGGTCACTCTCATTTGGGACACCACAGCACTCAACCATGGAGCCAGAGCTGCCCCTGGACACTCTGGTGCTCATTTTGAATGTGTTGCTGCAAGCCTGGCAACAATTGCTGGAGGCTGCCTGGCACCATCTACTGCAGGCCAGCCCCCTGGCCCTCCCTCTGCCCCCCGGGGGCCGTGGAGGGGCAGCGGCTGGATGCCAGCGTGCCCCACCGCATCTGGTGTCTGGACATTAGTAGCGACTGGTCGGACCACATCGTTCTGGAGCGCTGGGGAGACCAACAGTGGACCCAGAACTTCAGGATGAAGATGGACACCTTCCTGGAGCTCTGCAAGTGGCTCGCCCCTGCTCTGCAGCTACGGGACACAGGCCCGCCATTCCCCTCCACAAGCAGGTGGCCATCGCCCTATGGAAGCTCTCCACACCGGATAGCTACCGATCCGTCGGCAACCAGTTCGGAGTGGTGCTCATGCAGGTACGGCACTCACCGGCCACTGGGCTGGGGGGAGGGGGGCTGCAAGGAAGAGATGGGCTGCCCCAGGGAAAACAGGGGGGAGGCGGTGTAAGTGCCCTCCATGGGAGGGTTCGGTCTGTCCCAGCCACGCTACAGACTGCCCGCAGTGGCCAGGATTGCAGTGGGGGTTGCTCCTGGGAATGGGGCATGGGGCAGTGGCAGGGTACGAACACTCCCAGCCACCAGGCACCCCAGTGACCCTCGGTTTTGTGTGTCTCTCTGCAGGTGGTCAAGACCATCAACAGGATGCTGCTCCGCAGAGTCGTCCACCTCACTGACCTGGATGCGGTCATCAAGGGGTTCAGCACCCTGGGCTTCCCCACTGTGGGGGGCAATCGATGGGACATACATCCCCATCCGTGCCCCGAAACACCAAGCCTCCCTGTACATCAACTGCAAGGGTTATGTCTCCATGATCCTGCAGACCATGTCTGACCACTGGGGCCAGTTCATGGACATCAAGGTGGGCTGGTCCAGCAAAGCACACAACACGCGGTTGTACCGCAACTCCTCCATGTGCCACAGGCTGCACGCCAGGACTTTATTCCCCGACCACCACATCAGGGGACATGGACATGCCAGTGTGCCTGGTGGGGGATGCGGCTTACCCCCTACAGCCCTGGCTGATGAAGCCCTACACAGGACACCTGAACCCCTCCTGGCAGGCCTTCAATGCCAGGCTCAGCAGGGCCCGCATTGTGGTCGAGGGGGCCTTCAGATGGCTGAAGGCCCAATTTAGATGCCTCCTCACCCACTTTGACCTCTCCAAGCACAATATTCCGCACATGGTGGCAGCGTGCTGTGTGCTCCACAATTTATGTGAGAGGAAGGGGGAGGCTTTCCTGCCAGGCTGGATGGCAGAGGCTGACTGCCTGGCTGGCCAGTATGCACAGCCCCACCTGGCTGCCATCCAGGAGGCCCTTCAGGGGGCTGTCCACATCCGGGAAGCCCTGCAGGAGAGCTTCCAGGCAGAGGAGGAGTGAAGTCCCCTTGGCATGCCCCACTGGGGCCTTGTGCCTTACATTCCACCCCCACGTCCTTCCCCTTTCCCCGCCCTAACCCCCCTTCCTGATGTACAATAAAAACACCCGTGTTGCCATGAAAAACTCTCTTTATTTAACATAACTGGAGTGGGGGGAGCGGGGGAATGAGGACAGGAGAGGGGAAGGGGGAAACCTGGGAGGAGGGAGCTGGAAGGGGGAGGCAAGGGAAGGAAAGGGGAGGGGAAGCTCAGGATTGGCAGTCTTGCCGGCTCTCCTGTCTCCCAGCACTGTGGGTGTGGGGGCCTCGGCATCCCTGGGGGGCAGTGGGTATGGAGGGTGGGGCAGGAGTGACGGGGGGGCGGAAGAAGTGGAGAGGGAGCAGGGCTGGGAGGAGGAGCGATAGCTGGGGCGGCCGCAGGGGCTGGAGCAGCAGGAGGCAGCAATCGTTGCACCAGGGTCTGCAGGTGCTCGCGGAGGGCATGGGCCTGCTTCTGCAGCTACCGCAAGCTCTCTTGCCACAGCTGCAGGCAGGGGCGGCCTGTGACTATAGGCCATCTTGGCCGTCGCTTAGGGCACCACCTTCAACGGCACCCGATGATGACGTCACGGGGCGCCCGGGGTGCCTGATGATAATGTCACCCCATTGATGGCCCACTTACAGCCATGCAGGCTGGGGCGCCGATCACGTGTTCTGCCTGGGGCGCCAGCTGCCGCAGCCCGCCTCGGGCTGCTCCTGGCTGCAGGTCTTCTTGCACCCAGTGCTCCTGGTTGTGGACCTGCCTTCCCAGTAACCCCAGGTGCTGCCGCTGGTACCCCCCTGGTTCCGGGTGTGCCTGCTGGCCCGGGAGCGGGTAGATGTTCCAGGAGGGGTGCTGTGCCCTGCACTCGCAGATGCTGCGGCTGTGGTGAAACAAGACAAGTGGTCAGTTCTCCCTGGGGACACAGTGGGTGAAACCCAGCCCCCCCTCTGCAAGGCAAGGATGTCAGGTCTCTGCACCATCACGTCCTGCTATCCCCGGGAGTGTGAGCTGGCCCAGGACTGCACCCCAGCCCCTGTGCTGCCTATAGTGTGTGTGGGGGGGGGGAGGGGAGATGTGCCCTGCCTCTGTGTAGAGGGGGCATCTGGAGGGAGGGCAGTGTGCAGTGTCTCTCCCCAGGGTCAGGAGCCTGTCATGTGCCTTCACATGTAGACACATGTGGGGAATAGGCCAGGGCCCCTGCATGGCACCCAGCTGGGGCCACATGTCCCAGCTGGCACGGCAGATGCACAGGTTGCCACCTGCTCCATGGTTGGCAAGGCCCACGCACACGGTCCCTGGGCTCCTCCTTCCCGCCCGCCCAGCATAAGGTTACCGTCGTGGCACTCACATGTGGAGGCCTCCCCAGCCTTGGATGAGACTGCTGATGGACTCTAGGATGGCTCGGGGGGTCCTGGGTGCAGGGCACGCACCCTGCAAGCTCCTGCGGCTCCTGGCTGTTGTCCTCCTCCTCTTCCTCCTCTTCCCCTGTGTCAGGGGCAGGGCCCTCTGCCCCGGGGTCAATGACCACCAGGGGGGGCACAGACCATCTGACCCCCCAGGATATGGTCCAGGGCCTCATAATGTGGGCAGGTGTCCGGGTCAGCCCCTGGTTGGGAGCCCCTGGCATAGGCCTACCTCAGCTCCTTAACTTTTGTCTGCACCTGCTCCTGGCTGCGCATGTGGCCTCTGGTGGCCAGGCTGGCAGCCATATGGCTGTAGAAGGCCGCATTCCTGCACCTAGTGTGGAGATCGTGGGCATCGGAGGCCTCCCCCCAAACGTCAATGAGGTCCACGATCTCCGCACTAGACCAGGCAGGCGCCCACCTTTTGCAGCCCCTGGCAGGCTCCTGGAGCTGCCAGCCTGGTCCTGGGGAGCAGTGGAGGGCTGGGTGGCAGTGGGTTGCTGGCTCATGCTGTGCCAGGTGCACGGTCTGCTGGCTGTGTGCTGGCAGGCTTGCAACTGGCACAGGCACTGTACCCCTTTAAGGGCTCTGGGGCTGGGGGGTGGAGCAGATGAGTATTCCTGGTTGTGCCCAGAGTGGCCACCAGGGCTCCCTGGGAAGGGCTGGAGGCCCCCTATTTCGAATTAAGTGTCTACACAGCACTCAATTTGAAATAGCTATTTCGAATTTGGCGTTACTCCTCGTAGAATGAGGTTTACCAAATTTGAAATAAGCACTCTGCTATTTTGAATTAAATTCAAAATAGCGGTTTGCATGTATAGACGCTATTAAAGTTAATTCGAAATAACAGCTGTTATTTCGAATTAACTTTGCAGTGTAGACATACCCCATGGGAATTTATTGAGTCTTCTACAAGGGAATCAACAAAAGTAATTTCATCTAAGCCTCTTTAGTGATACATGATGCAGAAATGTTAAACACAAGTATATTGTTGACTGAAAGCAGTTGGTGTGGCGCTTTTATTCACAGAGTGTAGGTGAGTATTTTCTGCAAATCTGTTACATGGTGTTAACTACACAGTTTTATTTACACTGTATGTAAATGAGACTGGAGTCTTTCTGGATCTAGTATTATCTAACTTTAGCTTGAGGTCATTGTTTGTCTTTGTTTCCTATGCATTATTGGTATTTGTCTGGCTCAGACTGGTTTGAGGAATATTTTATACAACCTGATGTCTAATTATTATATTGCAACAATGGATTCAGAGTTTTCAATGTCAGAAGGAAACATTGTGATCATCTAGTCTGACCAGCGTGGGCTCCCCAAAGTTGGGGGGGGGATCCCTGTATCTAGCCCCCGGGCCTTAGGTTCCTTATCACTGTTTTAGAAAATCATCCCAGGATTTAAAAATTGTCAGTGATGGAGAATCTGCCACATCGCTTCAAAACTTGTTCCAATGGTTAATTATTCTCACTGTTAAAAATGTACACCTTGTTTCTAGTTTGATTAACTATTATTAAATAGATATTAAAACTAATGCTGAATAAAAACCACATGATTAACAGTTTTTTCTCCATTTTTTAAAAAAGAAATCTCATCAGGAAGGATTGCGGTATTCGGCATGATCAGAAGCAAATTGTCTGTTTCTGATTGAGTTCCAAGAGTAATGTAGCATAATCAATTGATTATCTTTCCCTAAGAGACTCTGATGACACTAATTCTAGTCCATTTATTTAGTGGCCATAGTGGTTGGGCTTCATAAGCAGACGATAGTAACACTGAGTTCCTTCAGCCAGCTTCATAAACAGTCTTCTCCTAAGAAAGCTATTTAAGAATGGAAATCAGAACATAAAAAGGAGAATTTTAGTAGATGTAGTAGATATTTTAGAAGGTGCCAATAGCGTTTCAAGTGGAAGAAAAATAGGACTGGCTTTAAAGGTTGCATACATGACAATACATTTTTATGATTTGCAAGAAACATTGTGTTCTTCAAATCATGTGGTTCATTTCATCCACTTCCTTATTTTGCTTTTCTAGAAAAAAGAAAAGTTTGTTGCTGACATAGGTACAGGAACTAGGGCTGGCTTAAAGTGATTTCCAGGATTTAAAGAACCGAGAGAAGAGCACAGCTCCTGCTCCGGTAAGCAGCTTCCCTTCAGCCTCCTGGACTCTTTCAGTGAGAACTCCCTATCTTGTGTCAATCTACTTCAATAACTGTACATACTGGAGCCTCAAGTGATTATCAGTACAATTAATTCACTCATAAAGGAATTGCTCCTACTTCTTTTAAAATGAATGAAAAAAACTACCATTGACTTCAATGGTCCTAACACAAGTCAACTACCATTGACTTCAATTGGTCCTAACACAAGCCTGCTAGCAGTTATAAGGATGCATCTGTGCAATTGCCTTTACTAAGTACAGTAAATTCTGTGTTGCTTGTATTGCATGGTAACATTTATTTTCAAAGGCACAATTGCATAGATTTTCATGGTGATTATAGAGGGTCATAAAATACTTTGACATAGTGATGAGGGTTTTTTTGAAAGGCAAGGGGAGGGGAGAGAAAAGGCCCAAAAATGTGAATTGAACCATATTGTTCCAGAACTAGCCTCCATCAGTTAAAAAGAAAGAATCCTTTATGTTAATTGTCAGAATAGCATAGCTACATGTTAGTGAGGGGCAGGGAGGAAGTTACTGGAAACAAATTTAATATCAATTGTCCTTCCATTATTCAAGAAAAAAATCTTTTTTCATGTCAGCGCTGTTTTTCTGTGCAATGGGCTTAATCAATAATACATCCAAAGAGGTACACGAGCTACAAGATGTACAATTTTTCCTCACTGCCACCACTTCCTCCCAGGAGAGCCACTAATTAGACAGAATAGTGAAATTTTCAAGGATCATTAAACATACTGTGCGGTGCTGCAGAAAGTTGGTATTAAAATGAGAGCCACGGGCAAAGTGCCTGTGGCCTTTGTTAAGATGCACTTACTTCTGCATTCAGAGACTGCTGGGAACCTATCCTGCAGAAAACAGTAAAACAAATGTAAAAAGCAGGTCCTAATGAAAAGATGCATATTATTTCATTACAAAGGAAAAAGCAACTATTTTAGCTCAGCAAGCATTGTGTGTAAAATAGACAAAAACAAGCCAAAAAAAAATGTTGTGTTGACTTTTCAGTGCATTTGTAAAAAACAGCGAGGAGCAGACACCCTTGAACAAAAGTTGTCAGTTCACCTTCCTGAATTGAATGCTTTCTGTCAAAAATATTTCTTACAGCTGTGCTCTTTTGAAACCTGTGAAAGTAGAAGTATATGATTATGGAGCCAACTTATATTTAATTTAAAACCTCTTGAGCCTCTAGATAGCTGAATTTACTGTCGAATCTGCTGAGCTAGCAGGGTGAAGAATAGTGGATAGTTCGCTAGACAGCTGAGGCCAAGATATAGGGGAGACAGACCCCATGCACAAGCTTCCTTATGGTGAAAGTATAGAAAAGATTTAAGAAAAGATATTGATGGAAGAGAGATGAGGTGGCTGAGGACCTCAAAAATAATTTCACAAAGAGGCCTCAAATATTCTAAAGCCATGAATATACTGTTCACACCAAATGCAAGATAAGTAAGTTCTGTGGATTTCATCTCCTCTCAGTGTAGCTATCTCGGGTGCTTTGTTTGAAAAGCCATATACTAAATTCCATTTTCACCCTTCCACCTACCCCTCTCGTTATGATGGCAGAGCAGTGGAATGCCCTAGCAAGGTGCTAGGGGAAGATTTCTTAACTGTACTTAGGTACCTAAAGAGGCACCTAGTGGGATTTTCATAGGCAGCTAAGCCCAGACCTTCAAAGACATTTAGGCATGTAACTCCCATTTATTTGATGCTGGGGTACTCTTGAAAATCCCACTCCACTAGGCATGTAAATACTTTAAAAAATCAGACGCTCACTGAGATGTTGAACACTTTTACTTCCCAGTGGGAGTTCTGTTCTCTCAGCACAATGCAGGATCATTTTTTTCCAACAGTGGCTGACAACACTGTTAGTATGACTGGTCCTATAAATGCAGAGACACACCAAGAGAGGAAAATTGCACCATTCTTCTTAACTGAAAAAGCACTGAGAAAGGTCCATCCCATTGCACATGAAATGGACCTGGGTCCTTCTAATTGGTAAACCCTATGGAGAATATCTGACTCCCCTGTAGAATGAGATAAACATTGACTCCCAAAGAGAAGCCAAGCTTGCAGCAACCCACAATTTTATATTGAATGTTTCTGGAGGTAACAGAGGCCTGACACTGTCTTCCGCTACCTCCTGGAGCCGAGTTGCCTCATACCCTTAGTTGCCCCTGTCAGAATTCATCAAGTGGCAGCTATTCCCACCTTCTGGATAGTCTTCTTCTGTGTCTGTTTGTCTATCCACATTCTTATATAGGTGCCCATTATTGATGCCATATGGAAAATAGCTCCCCAAATCTGTGAGAGTCTTTCATGGGAGGAAGCCGCCTGTCTTGATTCCAACTCCTAGAACTGTAAGTGGGGAAATCATCCAAACTGTTACGGGAAAAGACTCCTAATCAAAAGCAGGGTATAAACTTTTATCACAGTAGTTAGTAGTACCAGAACAAATATATAAAGTGCTAGGGGCTATGGGACATCCTGCCTAGTATGCAGTTAGTATGAGATATCCAAGATGAGATATGGAGTAGTCAGAGGGCAGGAGTAGGTGGCTGGGTGGATCCTGTTGTCAGAGGGTGGTGGAATTCCACTTTAAATCTCACATGTTCCAGCAGACAAATTCATGTCAAAGCAGCTTGATTTAGTTTTCTATCCTCAGAGGCCAAGGAAAACAATTTTTCTGCCTCCTCCTTGTGACACCCTTTTAGATACTTGAAACCGCTATCAATGTCCCCTCTCAGTCTTCTCTTTTCTAAACTAAACAAGCCCATTTCTTTCAGTCTTCCCTCATAGGTCATGTTTTCTAGGTCTTTAATCATTCTTGTTGCTTTTCTCTGGACCTTCTCCAATTTCTCCACATCTTTCTTGAAATATGCACCATATTGATTGGGTGCATGTCACCTCAGGACGGGATTCAGAGATTAAATTTCTTGATGCCTTAAAAGACTGCTTCTTGGAGCAGCTAGTACAGGAACCCACAAGGGGAGAGTCGATTCTCGACCTAGTCTTGACTGGAACGCAGGATCTGGTCCAAGAGGTAACTGTTACTGGACCGCTTGGAAATAGTGACCACAATATAATCACTTTTAATATTCCTGTGTTGGGAAGAACACCGCAGCGGTCAAACACTCTGGCATTTAATTTCAAAAAGGGGAATTACACTAAAATGAGGAAGCTAGTTAAACAGAAACTAAAAGGGAGAGTAATTAAACTAAAATCCCTGGAAGCTGCATGGGAACTGTTTAAAGACACCATACTAGAGGCCCAACTTAAATGTATACCCCAAATAAAAAAACACAGTAAGAGACCTAACAAAAAACCACCATGGCTAAACAGCCATGTTAAAAAGGCAGTGAGAGAGAAAAGGGCAGCTTTTAAAAAGTGGAAGTCAAATCCTAGTGAGGAAAATAGAAAGGAACATAAACACTCCCAAATTAAGTGTCATAATGTAGTAAGAAAAGCCAAAAAAGAGTTTGAGGAACAGCTAGCCAAAAATTCAAAAAATGATAGTAAAATGTTTTTTAAATACATTAGAAGCAGGAAGCCCATTAAAAAAGCAGTGGGGCCCTTGGATGATAAAGATATAAAAGGAGCGATCAAGGAAGACAGTGCCATTGCGGAGCGATTAAATGATTTCTTTGCTTCAGTCTTCACGGCTGAGGATGTTACAGAGCTTCCTAAATCTGAGCCAACCTTTTTAGGTGACAAATCTGAGGAACTCACTCAGATTGAAGTGACATTAGAGGAGGTTATGGAATTAATTGATAAGCTGAATAGTAACAAGTCTCCGGGACCAGACGGCATTCACCCAAGGGTTCTGAAAGAACTCAAATGTGAAATTGCGGAGTTATTAACAGTGGTTTGTAACCTATCCTTTAAATCCACCTTGGTACCAAATGACTGGAAGATGGCCAATATAACACCAATATTTAAAAAAGGCTCTAGAGGAGATCCTGGCAATTATAGACCGATAAGTTTAACATCAGTACCAGGCAAATTAGTAGAAACACTAGTAAAGAGTAAAATTGCAAGGCACATAGAAGAGCAGGAATTGTTGGGCAAAAGTCAGCATGGTTTCTGCAGAGGGAAGTCGTGTCTAACTAATCTGTTAGAATTCTTTGAAGGGGTTAATAAACATGCGGACAAGGGGCACCCAGTGGATATAATATACCTAGATTTCCAGAAAGCCTTTGACACGGTCCCACACCAAAGGCTTTTACGTAAATTAGGTGGTCATGGGATAGGAGGAAAGGTCCTTTCATGGATCAAGAATTGGTTAAAAGACAGAAAACAAAGGGTGGGAATAAATGGTAAATTTTCACAATGGAGGAGGGTAACTAGTGGTGTTCCCCAGGGGTCAGTACTGGGACCAATCCTGTTCAACTTGTTCATCAATGATCTAGAAAATGAGGTAAGCAGTGAGGTGGCCAAGTTTGCAGATGACACAAAGTTGTTCAGGACAGTCAAAAGCAAAAGGGATTGTGAAGAACTACAAAAAGATCTCAGCAAACTGAGTGATTGGGCAGCAAAATGGCAAATGAAATTTAATGTGGGTAAGTGTAAGGTAATGCATGTTGGAAAAAATAACCCAAATTACACGTACTACATGATGGGGTCAAATTTAGCTACGACAGATCAGGAAAGGGATCTTGGAGTTATAGTGGATAGTTCTATGAAGACATCCACGCAGTGTGCAGCGGCAGTTAGTAAGGCAAATAGGATGTTAGGAATTATTAAAAAAGGGATAGATAATAAGACAAAAGATATCATACTTCCCCTATATAAAACTATGGTACGCCCACATCTCGAGTACTGCGTGCAGATGTGGTCCCCTCACCTCAAAAAAGATATATTGGCATTAGAAAAGGTTCAGAAAAGGGCGACTAAGATGATTAGGGGCTTGGAAAGGGTCCCATATGGGGAGAGGCTAGAGAGACTGGGACTTTTCAGTTTGGAAAAAAGGCGATTGAGGGGCGATATGATAGAGGTATATAAAATCATGAATGGTGTGGAGAAAGTGATTATAGAAAAATTATTTACCTTTTCCCATAATACAAGAACTAGGGGACACCAAATGAAATTGATGGGTAGTAGGTTCAAAACTAATAAAAGGAAATTTTTCTTCACACAGCGCACAGTCAACCTGTGGAACTCCTTGCCCGAGGAGGCTGTGAAGGCCAGGACTCTATTAGGGTTTAAAAAAGAGCTTGATAAATTTTTGCAGGTTAGGTCCATAAATGGCTATTAGCCAGGGATAAAGTATGGTGCCCTAGCCTTCATAACAAGGGCAGGAGATGGATGGCAGGAGATAAATCGCTTGATCATTGTCTTCTGTTCTCCTTCTCTGGGGCACCTGGCATTGGCCACCGTCGGCAGATGGGATGCTGGGCTCGATGGACCTTTGGTCTGACCCAGTATGGCCATTCTTATGTACTTATGTTCTTATGGTGCCCAGAACAGGACACAATCTTCCAGATGAGGCCTAATCAGCGTAGAGTAGAACAGAAGAATGACTTCTCATGTCTTGCTCACAACACTCCTGTTAATGCATCCCAGAATCATGTTTGCCTTTTTTCTTTTTTTTTTTTTTTTTTGCAAGAGTGTCACACTGTTGACTTATATTTAGCTTTTGGTCCAGTATAACCCCTAGATCCCTTTCTGAAGTTTTCTTAAAGATTTTTCTAAAAGAGATGTCTGGTTTAGGTCATACAACCTAAGCTGCATAGATATTCAGCTATAACCATGGCCCTTTCTTTCATTTTTCTTGTTAAAGATCTGCACTAAAAAGGCAATTTACAGCTCTCACTGATTTCATCTCCCTCCTTGGTAATTAAGGAGCATATTAGTGTTTCTTACCTCCTTGTTAAATGTATAAAACCTTTTCTCGTTCTCCTTTCCCCTTTGATTTCCATTAATTCATTCTGATTTTCTTCTGATATCTTCTCCCTGAAAGTCATAATAGACTCCCTTACTTAGTTAGTCCCCTCTCATTTCCAGCATAAGTTCCCAGATGCTGCATTGGACAATTGTTCCATAGACTCTTCTTTTGCAGAAAATTTGTTAGTCTTGTGCCCTAAATCTTCTGTGTTTAAGGATGCCACAGTTTGCTTCCAAATCCATGGGTTTTATGATGTCCTTCCAGGTCACCATGCTCAATTAGATTTCTTAGTTCTCCCCAGGTTTACTCATTTGAAACATGTCATCAGCTGTGACAGGGAGCCCTGTGAAGAAACATAATAATACATAGGATAATGCTATTTCCAAACAGCAGAGTGAATTAGTGATTGAGAGTGGAGAAAGAGAGACATGAAGGAATTAAGTACCAGCGAATTAGTTAGTTATCATTATGAGTTGAGAGCATCTGTTGAGAGAGTCTGCCTGGCACCAATGACTGATATCAGTGACTGGTGGCCTTTTGCCATGTCTTTGAGGAATTTGATTGTGCCAGCACTTATTCCTGGAAGGAAATGAGAAGGAAAACACTAAGTCAGTCTTAGGAGCCTGTGAAAAAGCAGTAGTTCTGGATACATAGGCAGTTTGTTTTTATTTAATTGTTTATACATTTATTTCACTTAAATGTAACTTTCATAGTGATAGTCTGGTGAAATATGCATCACTTTGGGGAAGGTTTTGTCAATGAAGTTTGGGAACAACAAATGCTCTATTACACATCATATTGGTAATCATTGTGGTAAATGGAAATGTCAGTAGACATTGAACATAAACTGCCAAGCTGCTAAAAGAGGCTTGAACAAATGTGGGCCAAAATCTCCATCACAAGTTTTAAGACTGGGATCTCAGAACTATGCATACAGGGAACACTGCCTAAAAGTCCATCTTGCAAAAAACAAAACCTTTAAGTCACACTGGAGAAACTAGAAAACTCACAAGTGGATAATTCTGGAATTTTTACTTTCTCAATTAATTTAGAATTAAAATACCCTGGGAAAATACATCTGTCAAAGTGACAGTTGCATATGGCCTCTAAATCATACAGTTGTTCCATATACTGTATAATAATACGTTCCTATTTTAATCTTTCAGTCAGCCAAAGTCTGTTATGCAATGAAACTCATTCATATTTTAATTTAGCTAAAGAGCATATAAACTTGTTTTAATTGAAAACTTCCTGCATTGTTGTTTCATACATTTACAACAGCGGTTACATAATTTATAGCTTGACAGGACATATTTCCAAAACAACCTGCTGTGAGTAATGAAAGTGAGTGCCATAGTTCAGCAACTGAATATCAAACACAGCCACAGGGGCTGATTTCTAAATCACTGTATGCATAATGATGGTATGGTGGAGTTGTGGCTGGTGTAATATCAGAGTATTGCTGCATCTGGCATAATACCAGAAGATCACTGCATCTGCAGAACTTGGTGGGGTAGACAAAAAAATTCACTGTAAAATGTTCAAATTGTCATTGTCTCTCAGAGAGCTTGCAGAGAGTGATTTTGAACAGTTGCCCTCTACACAAAGGGTTCTGGAAAGTTCTCACCTAACATCCCTTCTGTTCACCAAATATGTGAGGATTATGGGTGGGGATGAGGACTGAGAAGTACTGAACTTCAGTATCAAAAATATACAGAAGAGACTCATTCCTATGTCATCATGTATTCAAACCTCAAAGGAGCCACATATTTATTTTCTGACTAGGGCTTTGAGAGGACCAAACTGACTGAATCTCTAGAATCTAGATCTGATGGAAGTGATGATGGTAGATTGGGGAGGAAATAATCAGGGGCCATCACAGTAATTATCTGTCCCCTTGTTTGAGGTGGGTATGCCCACCTTTTTTATCAATGTTGGCAGACAGGAAGATCCCTTTTTGAGCCTCAACTGCTCCTGGATTCCCAGATGTAGTACCAAAGACTGTTTTGTGGCATTATCTTGCAGATCCCTGGAAAAAGACTGAAAATATCTTTTTTAAAATGCAGAATTAATACAACCTGTAAATCTAGCCCCAGATACAGGGAAAGTCATTTCCTGAACATTATGGGACATTATGAATATTATGCCTCCTGCAGCAGATATTTGTTCCCTTTGAAGCATCTGTTCACTACCTTTGAAGTATCTGGCATTAGCCAGTGTCGGAATATAGGCCTTGGGCTTGTTGGACTATTGTCTGACCTAGTATGGCTACTCTTCTGTTGATATGGAGTCTGACAGGGTTTGGCTAGGTTTCCTTGATTCTATGCATGGCATTTGTCCGGGTTCCGGCTCTGAGTGAAAGTTAGAGCAGCCAAAGAGCTGCTCAGAAAGGTGTCCATGAGGAACAGTCCTATCAGTTCCATCTGCTAACTGAGTATAACAGGAGCACCGAAGGCTTTGATCATATTTGTTTCCTTCCCCACCACATGTTCAAAACTCCCTTCACATCCCAGTACACATCTCCTGTTTTTGATTAGCTGCCCCTGTGCTGTGGGTGAAAAGGATAATGATGTAGAAACTAGCTGTATGTTCTCTCACACTCGAGGAACCCAAAATAAAATGTTATGGGCTAATCTCATCTCCCTTGCATGAACTGTGTGATCCTGAAGTTTATATCTACTATTGCCTCCAAAAGCCAGATCCACAGAATGACAGCTGAGTCCGTAGAAAGGTGTGATTTGGTGGAAGTCCATATCAGCTTGTGGGAGGGGATTAAAACAGAGTGAGGAAGATTCGTTTTGAACTATCTTTATTAGATATGGTCTGGTATAAAGAAAGCTACTACTGAACTTGAGACAGGTTTTGTACAAGATGACCATGGAAACACCATTCTAAATACTATTAAACTATTAGTCACTACAGCAGTCACTAGAGCAGACTGCAAATTTAAAAAAAAAAAAACATTTTTCCCCATCACAAAATGCCAATTCATTGAAACTGCAACTGTTCCTGGGAAAGAGTTCATTTCAACAAATTTACCTATTTCCAAGAAAAGTTTTTAAAAAATGTTTTCAAATTGAAACAGCCAGATTTGATACTTTCTGAATGAAATTTTTTTATTTTTCATGTCAAAATGAGTTTTTACTTCAAAATATAAGATAACTAGCAGATTTACCCAGCATTACTCAGGTCCTTAACTCAATTAAATTGTTTTTAAAATAAAAGATAAATGTACATACTTTATTTAGATGATTGTATTTTTCAAAAATACAGTGTTATTTAAGTTAATTTTTATTTAGAATTTCTTTAAAAAAATAAATGTCCATTTAATTTTTAGTCAATTTTTTTAAATGGGAATTCCATCAAGTATATTTTTATTCATCCCTATAAACCCTTATCATTCATTATGTTTTGATAGTAGGGGTGGAGGGATAGCTTGCTTGAGTATTGACTTGCTAAACCCAGTGGTGTGAGTTCAATCCTTGAAGGGGCCATCTGGAGCAAATCTGTCAGGGATGGTACTTGGTCCTGCTGTGAGGGCAGGAGATTGGACTCAATGACCTCTCAAGGTCTCTTCCAGCTCTACGAGGGTATGTCTACACTAGCCCCCTAGTTCAAACTAGGGAGGCTAATGTAGGCATTTGAACTTCCATTTGAATGTAGGCATTTGAACATTTATATATCCCGGACTTCATTTGCATGTTCCCGGGTGGGCGCCATTTTTAAATTCCCTTAGTTTGAACTGACTGCTCACGGCTACACGCGGCAGTCAGAAGTTAATCCGAACTAAGTCCTTAGTTCGGATTAACTGTTACTTCTCCTGCAATGAGGTGTTACAGTTAATCCAAACTAAGGACTTAGTTCGGATTAACATCTGACTGCCGCATGTAGCTGCGGGCGGTCAGTTCGAACTAAGGGGATTTAAAAATGGCGCCCGCCCGGGAACATGCAAATGAAGCCCGGGATATTTAAATCCCAGGCTTCATTTGCAAGTTCGAATGCCTACATTAGCCTCCCTAGTTCGAACTAGGGGGGGCTAGTGTAGACATACCCTAAGATACCATCTCCACATATAATAATATATAGACAAAAATGAGCTAACATCATCAGTGTGGTTTCCAATAACATTGTCTTCCAGTTTTCAAACTTTAAGCATTGATTTAGCTGTGCCAAAACAGAATACTACTCCAAATTTCCCCATTTTACCTCTTTTCGGTAATGTTTATTGAGAAGCAATCCTATTTCAGATTCATCCTGTTTTTCTGCTTCATCATGATTCAGTCTCTTTCAACATTTCCTCAATTACATCAGTCTTGAGGATTGCATTTGATTTGGTGATTCTGTGTCTTTTCTGTATGGTTTTATGAAAAGCAATCCCATTCCAGGCACATCCCATGCTTTCCTGGCACAATCAAACCCTTACTTGGTTTTATATTATGATAAGAGGATGCTGTATACCAAATTTGGTGGTCCTAGCTCTTATAGTTTAGGAGGAGTTCTCGATCAAACAGACAAACAGAAAAACTCTTTAAAATAGATAGTAGATTTACAGTAAAAAATAAAAACGCCAAAAGTAAAATAAACCATTTCAAATTTATCAATGTATAATTCACCCAATTTTTATGGAGATTTTTAGTTTGCAAAAAAATTAAATTTTTTTGATTCTTTGTTCTAATTTTGGATGGGAACATTTTTCAAAATTCTAAAAAAAATTCTCATGGATGGAGAACCATTTCTAGCTCAGCTCTAGCAGTCACCATGGAAAAGTCAAAAATACCCACAGTGGTATGTGCATTTACTAGAGTTTTCCCTACACTTAGAATAATACATTTTTATCATAAGCATGTGTCAATTACTAAAAAAAACCAACAGCTGGTTTTGTAATGAAAACATTCACTTATTATATCAGCCCTGTCTTTGTTTTGACCTCCTTGGAAGTGGCAGATTTACTTTGTTACATCTAGATGTTGTGGGACAAGAGGAGAAATAGCTGTTTCTCACCATTAAACAGTTGAATTTATTTTTGGAGGAAGGGCTAGATTTTGGCTTTTCAGAGATAGAGCAGTATATAGGGTGGTGTCGAGGTACACTGATTCTGCAGCAGCTGTCACTGGGGTCCCATGAGTAGTCACACTGAGATTGCTCAAGGACAGACTGCGAAGAATAGGGCAGGTGATCCCCAAAACTGGTGGTTATTCTAATAATTCGATTCACCAAATCAATAATAAAACAGCTTCTACAATACCTCACTGGTTACCCAGAAGCCAAAAACACAGGTCCCGTAAAGCAATCAGCCTTGGGCTCCCACTCAGTCAGCCAAGTCAAATATGATGAGGATTACTGAGAATCTCATTCATCCTATATAATGTTTTATCAATCCCAAAAAGGATTGAACACATTATCCAGCAGGTCAATGAATATTTCACAGTTTACCCAAATAGATGCTTACAGTTAATTCTTGTTAGCTAAACTAAGGTTTATTTTTTTTAAAAAGAGTGTATTGGTTAAGAGATCATTATAAATACAGACATGAATAAAATTCCTATATCAGATACATAGCAGAGATAGGCTGTGTTGCATAAAAGCCTCCACCTGAGCTATTACTTGATTTTACACATGGATTTTCTGGAAATACACTAAACTGTAAAGTCCTGCCAACACATGACTTAGAGACTGACAAAAACCTCCTGCTGACTGCATTGCTGGGGGAGAGGGGCAGTTGTCTTCTAAATCACTTCATTACTGATGATTTGTAAATGATTTTCTGAGGCTTTCTAATTGTTTTAGCTGCATTGCCTTTTAAACTCTGCAACTCCTTATCTTGGTAAAACCAGGGATGGTACTTGGTCCTGCCATGAGGGCAGGGGACTGGACTCGATGACCTCTCAAGGTCCCTTCCAGTTCTATGAGATAGGTATATCTCCCTGTATTATTATTTCTTATTTCTTGCAACTTTGTAACTCTCAGCAACTTTGCTTTATAAGTTCAGAAATTTACTGTAAGCTTGGTGATTGTTGAGCCTTGCAACTTTGTAATCTTTGTAACTCTCAGCCACTTTGCTTGTAACTTGCTCTAAATTGCATTCTCCCCTGAGATGTGTGTGTGTGTGTGTGTGTGTGTGTGTGTAGACTATTGTGTGTTTGGGATTGAAACTGGAAGGCTAAGCACACGGAGCCAGGTGATGTGTCATCAGACCAATTAAGGAGATACTGCTGCTCTGCTGGATCAAGGGAAGTCTGGGCATGTTCCCTGGTGATGAATGTGGATGAATCACAAGAGTTGTACAGAGGCAATAAAAAGAGAAAACACATGGTAATAGCTCTCACCAAGCTCCTTTCTGCAGCCACTTTCTTTCCTGACCAGCTCCCCAGCCATGATCAGCAGATAGACCTTCCCAGTGCAACATGCCCTTGGCTCCTTCTGCAACCCATATGCCTGTGTAAGTGTGTGAGTGCCTCAGGGCAGGAATGAGCGTGTGTGTGTGTGCTCCCCTTTAGTTTAAACCTTTAGTGTCAGATCTATCCTCTTTAGTTTAACCATATAGTGCATATAGTGGAGTGTTAATTCCTCAATCAAATCCATACTAGCGTAACCCTGGGTGGTCTCCAGTGGGAATTTGTTCGGTAACATGGTAATTGCATAGCCTATTTTGAGTGTATTTAGAAATAGCTTATTTCATAATTTGGCTCTGCCAAAGACAATTATATTGGTATATTTACACTTAATATAAATGTTAACATCTCCTATTGATACTTGAATTAACAAAATACAGTGACAGACATGTTCAAACAGCCAGAAGAGTAAAATAGGGCCCTAGTTACCAAACAAAAGAACATTCACTGCTGTTCAATAAGGGCCTGCATTTATTTTTCTAGATTTTATTTTGACTCCTCTAATAATCATTTAAAAATATTGGGAGCCTTCTATTGGTCCTTCCTGTCTTCTGTTGAAGAAGCCACCTGACCCTATGGCGTACGGACACAGCAGCATTATTTTGGAATAACAGACATTATTCCAAAATAACTATATGAGCATCTACACAGCTAGCCTGTTATTTTGAAATAATTATTAGCAGCTTATTTCAGCATTTGTGAACCTCATTCCATGAGGAGTAACACCTCTTCCAAAATAGATATTTCAGAATAGCAGTAGTGTGGACGCTCCACTGCTGTTATGTTAAAATAACTTCTCCCCCAGGCCATTCAAAGTAATTAGTCCCTAGTACTTCCTGGGGCTTTAAATGAGATAGCACATCCACATTAGGGGAGCCTGCCTCAGACTCATTTCTAGGCTTTCCTGTAGTGAAGATGAGCTATTTTAAAATAAGCTTTTTCTGAGTGTTTCTTCCGGAATAGCTTATTCTGAAATAATTGTGCAGTATAGACGTAGCCCAACAGAGCAGTGATATTTATATATATATGCATCGGGGGCTTATGTGTCCTTATAGTTAATAAACATGGTTATATGGAATGAATTGTATCCATGTTTTGTTTCTTCACATTTCTAGTGTCAGGGAGAGAGCAAAGTCAGAACATCTCAAATCCATCATCATGTTACTAAAGCATTAAAAACTTTGGACCTGTTCTTGCAATCTTTATTCAGGCAAAACCTCTACTGGCTTCAGTGGGAGACCCTCCTCAGAAAGAAGACAGGACCAAGCACCTTAGGAGCAAATAAGAATGACCACTAGTGCTCTAAAGCTTCTCTAGAAAGAAATAACTCTTCAGCTCAGCATGATATGAAGAAAACACAGAAAAGAGTTTGTCCACATCAGGACTAAGGAGCTAGTTATTTTTTATTTTAGAGGGACTCGGGTACCACAGTTATTAGCACAAGAGAACACACACCAAAGCATTGGAAAATTCCAGCCCCTCTCACTATGATAACTACGCTATGAATACTACAAAAAAAGGTTGCCATAAGGAAGTGGATGAAGGTGGTTCTTTGATAATAGTTTAAAATGTTTTGTTTGGGTCTTAGTTTATTCTGCTACCTTTCACCCACAGGAAACTATTAACTGTAAACAAAAGAATAGTTGTGGCCTTATTATGGAAAGTATTAACTATCTTTCAAGGAGAGAATCCAAGTAACTACTCTATAAGGGCAGGAGTCTGACCTTAGGTACAGTGATGTAAATCCAGAGAATTTATCTGTGAAAAGTGCTTTAGTGTGAAAGCTAATGGTCTTCCTGTACTGGCCATCTGGTTCTCATTGCAATTACACCAATGTAATTGAGATCAGAATGTGACCCATTGTATTCTTCCTTTTACTATTTTAAAAGATTCTATTACTTGTAATCCTCAATTTTATCAGTCCTTCCACATGCCAGTCTGATATATGCGGGCTGACAAAGATGTATCTTTAGTTTTAGTCAAGGTTCTCCTTTAAAACACCTTGTTAGCATAATGTGTATCTGTGTTTGATTATCTAATCTATGAGCAAATCAGTCCTCTCAGGAAAGAATGTTAACGTGCTCCCAAGAGAGCAGAGTGGTTGTTACACTGATATGTATCTGCCTTCATCCCTCTCTTGCATCTTTGTGATTCTGCTGAAACAGATTAGGCAGATAATAGCAGATAACAGTGCAAAATACTATCTCAGTTTTCATCTGTGGATCTCAAAGCATTTCTCAAACATTACCTAATTAAGCCAAATAAGTCTATCAACACTTCACAGCTGGAAAAACTGAAGCAGAGGAAGGTTAAATGACTGGCCCAAGGTCATACAGCAAGAAACAGCAGACTCACAAAAAAAACTCAGAGCTAACTACCCATCATGTACTTTAACTACTATAGACCCTTCTTTCTTCAAAGGTGTAACTAAACTAATTGACAGACTCTGAAAGCTTGCCAGGCCTTCCAAATAATTCCTACAATTTATTTTTACTGTTAAGAATACAGTATTATGATATTTTAATGATTAACAGGAAAATCTTGATTTAACCCATTTAATACTTGAAAATTTACAAGTGGAAATGGCAGTACATTGTTGCAATGCTGCATGAATGTATGCTTAGTTCAAAGAAACCAGAATGAGCTTCCCATGAGAACTCAACCTATGTCATCAGACAGATAGATAATTCAGAGCTGAAAGTTTCTATGAACTCCAAATATCCAAAATGTATTCCATAATAGATTATTAAAATATTAGGTCTTGTAGATTAGAATCATTTTATATTAACCACATCATTATTTACTTTTTAATTCAAGGCTAAATGTGATTCAAGCGGTATCTGTATTTGTTGTATATAGAAAAACTCAGACTTGAATCAATATACTGTCTGTTGTCATAAGCACAACTTTGGGGATTATAGAAGTAAAAATTGCTTTCTCTTTTTCGCTGACTGAGTTCATGAGCTAGCCTGTCCACTGATTAGAAACCAGATCATGCTTTTCTTGGCATTTATCCAGTGACTGCGTGATATGAAAGGGTAAAGAAAGCACATATACCCTATCTCTGCAAAAGTAGAAAGGCCAGTGAGTCACATATCTTGAGTGCCTGAGGCAAAAAAAAAATGCTGTTCTCTTCTTCTTCTAGTTACTTTCCATCTATAGTGTTATGTGGAAATGCTGGACTTAAGGTATCAACCTGTATTAGTGACGGGGGAGAGACTGACAGTTTTATTCATCGTCAGATGCTTAAGTGCAGTACTGCAGACAGCATACAAAGACAGAAGTCTCTGAATCCTTTTTTATTACTTCTCACCTATTGTGCACACCACAAGTGCCACCTGGAAGACTAGGACTCAGTCCCAGCTGATTTGTATAAATATGAAAAGGAGCATCATGGCTGAGACAAGGCCTTGGATTCAAGCAAAGCTGTTAAAGAGGACAATTGTTTAGGCTAGTGCTTTTCCAGTAATGCCATCCATTCCTTTGTTCTGATTTACAGGAAATGTAGAAATATTGAAATGATTGAAATGCAATCATTAAACAGCACAATAAGAGTCTAACAAATGTACTGAAAACATTATTGCTCGATTAGTGCCCTTATTTTATTTTTATCATACTCTATACAAATCTCCTATTTTAATTGGGAGGTGGGTGAATCTCAAAAAAGCTCAAGGGATTGCTTTGGTTCAAATAAGCACCAGAAAGTCTGTGTGTAACTTAATCCAAACCTAGAACCTACCTAGTCATCCTTATTCAGCCAAGGCTCCCAGTGACTTTAACCGGTCTTGCATGATGACTGCAGGGCGTGGTGCATATTGTGATCAGATCTTCATTTAACTCAAACTATTCTAGCCTCCTGAGGTTACAGAATGAGAAAGAGATTGTGACTGACTTTTCTGGAGATGTTAAGGGAGGTGGGGGCCCAGTCAAAGTCAATATTTCTGCATGCCATCTGTGCCTCCTTTCCCAGTTTAGGGCTGTTCCCACCTAGCCCAATCAGGAGTGCTTTGTACCTTAAATAAAGTGAGAGAGCTAAGGAAGAGACTGGATCATGGGCCCATATCCTGTTCAGAGCTGTCTTGTTCTGAGGGTGACTAGATAGCAAGTGTGAAAGGAGAGAATGGAGGGAGTAGGGGGAGAATAATAGGTGCCCATATAAGAAAAAGTCCCAAATATCATGATTGTCCCTATAAAATTGGGACAGCTAGTTACCCTACTGGCCCCTGCTGCACCAACCTAAGGGATGATCCAGCCCTTGTCATTTGCTCTCCTTATAGCTCTGGGAGGGATTATACAACCCCTTTGGGATACAGAGGTTCTCCACCAGCCCTGATCATATCCTGCGCCTCTAATGCATAATCTAATCTTTATGTTGGAAATCGATTGTCCTTATATTGGAACCCAGTCTTTTTCTATGATGTCTGGGCACTCCCTTAATGTACATTATTTCAGATTCAGCTATAGCTAGCCTTTCCCACAGAATTACAGAGAAGGCAAGTTGTCATGAAAATGAAAAATACATTTGAAAATAAAGGCTTCAGAACTTCTACTAACCTAAAACTCTGGGTAACATTTTGGGTTGGTTCTTGTTTTAACCAAACCAATTCACTCATCTCTAGTTTCAGTGTTGCTGGTTGTGATGTGTCCAGCAGCTCTCCTTGCTCCCAAAGAAATAATTTGTGAGAAGATTGTGCAGGCCTCACTTTCATTTATACATTTTGCAAATCACTGATTTATAACAACGGTATCAGCCATTCATTTCCATAGATTCATGCATTTTAAGATTAAAAGGGACCATTTTGTTAATCTAACCCAGTGATCCCCAAAGTTTTTTGTCAGCACTCCCTCATACCACCTGTTTACCTGGTCTGTGCCCCAACACCCAGGGCACCATGGTTGGGAGGTAGGAAAGGGAACATAGCTGTGATTGGGGCTGGAGCTGGGCCTGGGCTAACCCAGATCCTACTGTCCCTCTCCCCTTCCAAATGTTTCAATGTGATCCCTGAGGGGAGCACACTGTGTAGTTTGAAGCCCACTGATCTAATCTGATCTCCTGCATAATATAGGTGAGAGAATGTGACCCACTTGTTCCTGCCCTTGGCTTTTCACTGAAAGACTCTAATTGCTACAGAATTTACCACACCCCTTCGTGAACTACCTGAATGTTTAATTACTTTCACTGTTACAAATTTACAACTTATTTCAGTTTTTGATCTCTGAACAGTACTCAACAATTTTGGTAATCTTTTTTTTTTTTTCAAATCACAGTAAGTTGTTACTGTGAAGATACCTTGACAATGATCTTGATAGCACTGAAAGCCATGACCATGAATCAGGTCTTCAGGTCACGCCTACTTCATTATTTTTTCACACCACACACCACAAGGTCCATGCACAGTCCTAAGTCTCTTTTTACTCAGGCAAAAGTCTCACTGAAGTGACTTGAGTTTTTTTTCTTGAGTTAAAACAAAATTAAAGTCTCATGATCTGAGCTACTGAGAGATTAGCCAAACCAAGGGCTATAAGAAAACACCTCAAAATTGGATATGGCCCAGGATGTGCAGGTTTGCTATACAACTATACATTATAGAATCTCCAGATTTATCCAACTACTGTGAAAAAGATTTGTTTTACTGCCCTTGACATAGGATATTTATGAATAAATGTGCTCCACTATTCCTACATTCATTATTCTACTTTATACACAGATGGCATGAGTCCATATTTTGAAATGGCACGCTATTTCAAGCCATTCCTTAACCCTTGTGCAATGAGGTTTACCAGGATGGTGAAATAGAGCACCTCTTATTTTGAAAAATACTTTGAAATAATGGGCAGCTTGTGTAGATATAGGGGTAGCTATTTCAGGATACCTCTGGTGTCCAGAAATAGCTGTGCAGTGTATACGTATCCTTAGAAATCACCTTTCCTGTCAGACCCAATATGCCCCCTATGCTGAGTCTCAGTTGACTTGAAGACAGCTCCCCATATTCTCCTACACTGGACATTTCCTCATCAGCCCTGTGGAGGTAGTTTAAGATCCTTGATCTTAGGATTTGGCCCAAAGCATTTTTTCAGTGGTACATATGCCTAACAATATTTTCCCAATGCTACCCATTTTATCCAGCAATACCCATAATTCAGCCAAACACTGGCTTTAAAAATAGTTGCTTAGTTTGGACTCATCAGGCAAGAACAAGTGATGACAGTGAGTAGGCTACATGTGAAGAACATAACAAAGGTAATGCTTATTCATGAGACAAAAGACTGGTTAAAAGGAAAAGATAACAGCATTGCAGTTAATGCATAATAACATGTGAAAGGAAAGAACATTGGCTCGTCTAGCCTTAACTCTGTCACAACCTCAACAGCAGATAATGATTTTTCAGAACCAAATTGAGAAGTGTATGGTCACTGTAGTAACTCACCATAATAAGAGCTTGATTTCTTTATCCCATGGGCACGACAAAGAAACCTAATGCATTTTCCAGGATGACCTGAGAATATTTTCCTTGTCACTTTAACTTGGCTTAAAATATGATAAAGCAATTTTCATGGAGAAAAGAAAAGACTAAAAGCCATGTAATTCAGTTCACAATGGATTTTACGGGCCTCAGTGGAATTAATTACTGAGAATTTGCACATGTAGTAATTAATTTCATGCAATTCAGCACCATCTGCAGATGCATTATTTCCTTTCAAAGCTACTATAATTGATGTAAAACTGAAATTGTTAGGAGTTTTTTAGAAAGCAAAAGCCTCTGCTTCTTGTTTATGCCAAAACAATTAGATAAGGAAATTAAATATTATTTGAAAAAATCAACTTTTTTTGCATAGTAGAAAATGGTTTCCAGTTCTTGGAAAGGAGACTCCTGCAAACACAAAATTGTGAGGGATCTGAAACAGCTATGACTTTAAAAACTCATTTTCTGTTTTTTAGAAATGTTTATGACATTTGACATGAGTTATTTATGCGTCACAAGTTAAGTGTCATTCATTAAATCATCAATCACTTTTCCAGCCCCAAACAAAATGTATTTGTTATATAAAGTGAAATCCTGGCCCTCTTAAGGTCAGTGGCAAAACTACCCTGTATTATTTATATATAAGGAAGATATATAAAAGTTGTCTATATTTTGACTATTTCTCTGTATGTTGCTTGTATTGGGACAGAAAGGAAAAGGAACTGAGAACACATGAACTATTTTTCTTGTATTTTGTATCTAGTGGCCATTCTATTTATCTACCCGAGTCAGGAAAAGCATTCCTATCCTGGAAGCACTTCCTTAAGCTGAAATCAACAGAAACTTAAGTGCACACACACTGAAATTAAGACTCTTCTTCAGTTAGGGCTTTGGAGTCTAAGGGTACAGTGCTGTGTAGCTCGAAATAAGCTACACAATTCAAACTATGCAAATAGACCGCTATTCTGACAAGTCTCTTGATCCTCAAGGAAGGAGGTTTATCAGGATAATGGAATAGCAAGCCTGTGATTTCGAATATATTTTGAAATAATGGGCTTATTGCTAAGACATGGACACGTCTTCTCAGCACCCTAAACTCAAAATAAGATATGCAATTTGTGCTATGCAAATTGCAGTCTTACTTTGATTGTATTTCAAAAGAGCTTATTTCAAAATTTTGCACATCTACACAGTGTCAGATTTCAAAATAGTGCACCATTTAGAGACATCCTTTAACCCTTGTGGAATGAGGGTTACAGGGATGCCAGAATAGCGCGCCCATTATTTCGAATAATATTTTGAAATAATGGGTAAGTTTAAAAGAGACGGTATCCCAAAATAGCCCCACTGTCTAGACATACCATTAGAGAGCGTGCTGAGGACAATAAGGCTTCCAAAAAGGACCATGAAATTACATTCCTCATAATGTTATGAGAATTGGCTATTTTTGTACTGTTTTCCACTATCCTTACAGTCACTGACAAGATACAGCTCAGGATGTATCCTGTCCGATGATTAAATCAGGAACTGGTACAAGGAGCAAACAAAAGCTCCCCACAAATCATTGTTTCTCCAGACAGATTATAATCTCTCAATCCTTCTTGGAGCTGCTACACATATACAAGCAACTCAGCCTCATGAAAGTTTTAATTTGAAGGGCTCTAGTTCAGTTTCTCACCTGTAAAAAAAGAAGAAAAAAGAAGAGACAAAAGAGAACAGAGAAAAGAAAGAAGAAACAGAAAAGCAAAGAAAAGCAAAAAAGAGAAAAAATATTCTGACTACTGAGCTTTGTCATTTTTTGTGCATCAGTTTGAGCAAATGATTCAAACTTTCAACGGTCTTATATTTTGGTAAATGTATACTGTATAAATAAATTTAATATATAGTTGGTTTGCTTTGTATTTAGCTCTTCATAAACACTTTAAATACTGCTGGCACACCATTGTGAGCTATCCATTTCAAATGTGACATTACTGTATTCCAGACTTTTAAATCAAAGAATATTTCAGGTTACAAAATCTGAGCTTACATAATCAAATATTCTCTAGCATGCAAAGCTAGTTGCTGTGCCACGGGAGACGATACACTGTGAGCTTGGAACTGCATTGTGGGTTTGAATCCATTAACACATCTCACTCACCCTTGTGAATCAGTACAAGTTTGTCTGAGTAAGGAATGGATAAAACTAGAGAAAGCACCATGCAAAGGTATTGGGATTTGTCCTGGTATGGGATGGTGTAGTAGATAGTATTATAAATAAAGTGCTCAGGGGTTTTGAGATCCCCCTACACCAGTTCAAAGACTCAAGACTATTTCTGAGTATCACTTAGAACAGTGGTTCCCAACGGCAGGTCTGCAGACCCGTGCCAGGCCACAAACCACTGGCTGCTGGGCCATGGGCTGCCAGAGCTGAAGTCGGCTGTTTATGGTGGCTCTGGGAGCCGGAGTATACCCCAGACACCTGAGCCGCTGCACAGCAGCTGGCTTCAGCTCCAGCAGCCACCACGTGGCAGGCAGTTGCCGGAGCTGAAGCTGGCTGCTGTGCAGTGGCTTTGGGGGCCTTTGGCAGACCAGTTAACAATGTATTTGCATATTCATTATTTTCATGCTGAATATGCAAATATGCAAATAAAATGTTGCTGGTATGCCAATGGTTTGTGAATGGGTTTGCTGGTCCACAGTATAAAAAAGGTTGGGAACCACTGACTTACAGTGACCAGATGTCCTAATTTCATAGAGACAATGTAATATAGCAGGGGGTCTAGTTGCACCACTGAGAGGGTCAAATCAGGGCAAACTGCTTAGAACCAGGGTTATTCACAGACCAAGACTGGGGTCCTCATCTAAAAAGTACCCAAATAGTCACAGAGAGCACTTCAGCTGCCACTCTGGCCAACAAGAAGTCCCATACGCAATCCCCTTAGACACTGCAGCTTCACTTGTGCCACAACCAGCACCACACCTTACATACATGAGAGGTTGCAAAAACCAGTCTCTCCAAATCTGAACAGGTTCTACCAATCCCAAAGGACCAGCCACAGTCCCAGAGCAATTTATGCCTTAGCTCTTTCCCAAAAGATCACACTGTGCCAATCCTATAATAACATTCAACATTCCTGTGGTGGGAAGAACACCTCAGAAGTCCAGCACCCTGGCATTTAATTTCAAAAAGGGGAATTACACAAAAATGAGGAAGTTAGTTAAACAGAAATTAAAAGGCACAGTGACTAGAGCCAAATCCCTGCAAGCTGCATGGAAACTTTTTAAAGACACCATAATAGAGGCCCAACTTAAATGTATACCCCAAATTAAAAAACATAGCAAGAGACCTAAAAAAGAGTCACCGTGGCTTAACCACCATGTAAAAGAAGCAATGAGGGACAAAAAGGCATCTTTGAAGAAGTGGAAGTCCAGTCCTAGTGAGATAAATGGAAAGGAACATAAACACTGTCAAATCAAGTGTAAAAATGTAATAAGAAAAGCAAAAAAAGATTTTGAGGAACAGCTAGCCAAAAACTCAAAAAGAAATAACAAAATGTGTTTTAAGTACATTAGAAGCAGGAAGCCTGCTAAAAAACCTGTGGGTCCCCCAGACGATCGAACTATAAAAGGCGCAATCAAGGATGATAAAACCATTGCGGAGAAACTAAATGATTTCTTTGCTTCAGTCTTCACGACTGAGGACGTTGGGGAGATTCCCAAATCTGCACCGTCCTTTGTGGGTGATGAATCTGAGGAACTGCCCTGGATTGAAGTGTCATTAGAGGAGGTTTTGGAACATATAGAAAAACTTAATGTTAACAAATCTCCGGGACCGGATGGCATTCATCCAAGGGTTCTAAAAGAACTCAAATGGGAAATTGCTGAACTATTATCTGTGGTTTGTAACCTATCCCTTAAATCGGCTTCTGTACCTAATGACTGGAAGGTAGCCAACGTGACAGCAATATTTAAAAAGGGCTCTACAGGCGATCCGGGCAATTACAGACCGGTAAGTCTAACTTCAGTACCGGGCAAATTAGTCGAAACAATAGTAAAGAATAAAATTGTGAAGCACGTAGAAGAACATAATTTGTTGGACAAAAGTCAACATGGTTTCTGTAAAGGGATATCCTGTCTTACTAATCTATTAGAGTTCTTTGAAGGGGTTAACAAACATGCGGACAAGGGGGATCCAGTAGATATAGTATACTTAGATTTTCAGAAAGCCCTTGACAAGGTCCCTCACCAAAGGCTCTTGTGTAAATTACATGGCCATGGGATAAGAGGGAAGGTCCTTTCTTGGATTGAGAACTGGTTAAAAGACAGGCAACAAAGGGTAGGAATAAATGGTAAATTTTCAGAATGGAGAGGGGTAACTAGTGGTGTCCCCCAAGGGTCACTCCTAGGACCAATCCTGTTCAACTTATTCATAAATGATCTGGAGAAAGGGGTAAGCAGTGAGGTGGTAAAGTTTGTGGATGATACCAAACTGTTTAGGATAGTCAAGACAAAAGCAGACTGTGAGGGACTCCAAGAAGATCTCACCAAACTGAGTGATTGGGCAACAAAATGGCAAATGAAATTTAATGTGGATAAGTGTAAAGTAATGCACATCGGGAAAAATAACCCCAGCTATACGTACAGTATGATGGGGGCTAATTTGGCTATGACAAATCAGGAAAGAGATGGAGTTATCGTGGACAGTTCTCTGAAAACTTCCACACAGTGTGCAGCGGCGGTCAAAAAGGCAAATAGGATGCTAGGAATTATTAAGAAAGGGATAGAAAATAAGACCCAGAATATCTTACTGCCCCTGTATAAAACTATGGTATGCCCACATCTTGAATACTGTGTACAGATGTGGTCTCCTCACCTCAAAAAAGATATTTTGGCCTTGGAAAGGGTTCAGAAAAGGGCAACTAAAATGATTAGGGGTTTGGAACGGGTCCCATATGAGGAGAGGTTAAAGCGACTGGGACTTTTCAGTTTAGAAAAGAGGAGACTGAGAGGGGATATGATAGAGGTATATAAAATCATGAGTAGTGTGGAGAGGGCCGATAAAGAGAAGTTATTTATTAGTTCCCTAAATAGAGGACACCAAATGAAATTAATGGGTAGCAGGTTTAAAACTAATAAAAGAAAGTTCTTCTTCACACAGCGAGTAGTCAGCCTGTGGAAATCCTTGCCAGAGGAGGCTGTGAAGGCTAGGACTATAAGAGAGCTTAAAGAGAAGCTCGATAATTTCATGGAGGTTAGGTCCATAAAAGGCTATTAGCCAGGGGATAACATGGTGTCCTTGGCCTCTGTTTGTCAGAGGCTGGAAAGGGATGGCAGGAGACAAATCGCTTGATCATTGTCTTCGGTCCACCCTCTCTGGGGCACCTGGTGCTGGCCACTGTCGGCAGACAGGATACTGGGCTAGATGGACCTTTGGTCTGACCCAGTACGGCCGTTCTTATGTTCTTATGTTATGTTCTTATGTTCTTTAGAATCCAAAATCTGAAGGTTTATTAATAAAAAGAAAGAAAAGGTTGAGAGTAGAATTGTTAAAGAAAGCACATTACATACATCAATCACCAAGTTCTTGATGCAGACTCTTAGCAGAGATGTAATAAACGGCTATCTTAAAAGTCTCTAGTATACATCCTATGTTAGGATGGGTCAACGCTCCCTGCTGGCTCTCTGTTTACCACAAGATGCTTCTGAGATTAAGAGCAAGAGTGGAGGAAACCCCAAGTTATTTTTGTAATCTTGCCCATGCAGAGGGAAATCCATTGTTCTCCCCAGTGATGGTACCTCCCAAAATGAAGCTGATCACATGATCAACAAACCCATTCATGTCCTTTTTATGGAAACAGCCAGGGGTACCAGCTGGTCTGCAGGTTCCCAGCAGAATTCCTCAGGTGTTTATTGGCAACACTTAAGATCCTTTGTCCATGCAGCATAGCTATCACCTCTCATAATAGGTGGTTGGTGCCTGCTGCTGTCTCCCAAACAGAAAACATTTAAAATACAAGTACAGATCCCATATGCATAACTTTAGATATAAAAATCATACATGTGTATGAATAGCACAAACAGAATCAGCAAAGCATAAGCTTTCATTAGATTGCTCATTTGGCTTACTTTGCACAGAATATGGGGCAAACACACAACAGCAGGTGCAACAATGATCTGCATTTTCCTACTAAACTCCAATAATGTGACCGACAGTCCAGATATTTGGGGCTTTTTCTTTCATAGGCACTTATAACCTCTCATCCCAGTTTTTTACACTTGCCATCTATTCACTTTACACTATATAGTGAATCTATCATAAATGTTTAATATAAGCAGTTGAGAGTTGCTGTTTACTATATCTTTAAAAAAGAAAAAAAACATGCAAGCAGTAAAACTCAGAAAATAGAAGATTAATAAGATAATAAAATATGAAACCACATAAAAATAAAGAATTGACCATTCTGTACATGAAAAGTTTTGGGATTACAGAATGGGATGTGAGTGCATTGACACTTTTATGCACTTGCACTTAGCACTTTTATGTGGACCTTTAAAATGCATGCCATACTATGTGGTTTAATTTGGTTTGAAAGTTCCATACATTGGGCATCCACAACATATCTGCAAGGGGGTTCTTTCATCTCTCCCAAGTGAACAGATGACAAAGAGGGTATATAGACTAAGTAGATTTGGCTAATTTAGTGCTGCCACCTTCTTCTACCTCTGTTTTTCTCCATTTAGAATTCTACTATCCCACCTTCAATCAAAAATACCTTCACAGGTCAGCACAAGATTATATCACCAGCCTCTTCGAAACATAGTGTAATTGTAACCAGACAACTTAAATATAAATATGCACACATGGCAATAGAATCTGTGTTCTCCCCTGGAATAAACTCCTACTGTACATTAAATATTCTTTCCCACCAACTTTTGAAGCTTCTGGTTTTTATGTATGATTTAAGAGTTTTCTTCAAGCAATGTATGAAAGCCACACATGAGAAAAAATAATTACTTATCCAAAAAGTGGCCTGGGGAGGACGAGCTGTAGATAACATCATGAGCTATGACTGAGGCTCATGTGACATTGAACTGAAAAATATTTTATACTCTGTTTTAAGCATGGCATGTGCCACAAACTAGCAGTGTCCTGGTATTGATTTAGAAAACAATTCTCCCAGCCAGATCCATGCACTATAGGATGTGTTTTTTGTAGAAGGAAAATTAGCGGTAAAAGCAAAGCTTCCCTAATTACAGATAAAGATCTACAGCCAACCACAGATCTGAGGAACTCCAGGATGGTGTTCAGTCTCCTGCATTAAGGACTTTGAGCTCCCATTCAAGTAGCATGTATAAGCCAGAAACAACTGGAAGAGGCCAGGAGAGAATTCCCCCCAAGACACAGGAGCACAGGGCTAATGATTTAAGCACTCTGGTACTGCACTCATCACTCTGGTGTTATGCCAGAGGTGGTGGCTGACAATTGCAGTTGTCCATGCTATGATGATATAGAAGCAGCCCATAGCCACCAAGGTAAGTCTGAAGTAAGTTAAAGAAGTCTCAGGGACTGTGTTAATTTATAGTCAGACCAATTTTGGCTTCTGCAACAGTCAAGTATCTGAATACACAGATGATACAACACTTTTGTACTCACCAATTATCTTAGGCTATAGTTTCTGGACTGGATCTCTCCAAAGATGCAGTAGAGAATTTAGCCATTCCTTTATAACATATGAAACATCTTTTAATTGTTTTCACCATATTTCAAATCCACAATACAGAATAAATTCAATTCAACCTCAATTTAGAGGTCACGCATTTCAAACGATTCTGCATTTTGCCTCTAAGATAACTTACCTCTTTTCTCTTATGGAGCAATCAAGTAAAAATAAAGCTATGACTGTATAACACAAGTGCCTGGGAATAAAACCTTATGAAGATCACCTTCATGGCATTGCAAGGCATAAGCAATAGAGTCTGAAATTGCTCCACACTGTTTCTCACATTGTGGCATAATGTACTTTCATACAAGCTGTTAGGCTGGCTACAAATCCAGTACATATGGTGTAACATTTCCTAAAACTCCATTCACACATTTTTATAGAACTCAAAGTGAAGAGCCAAAAATGTCTAAAATATCAACGGAAAGGGATTGCACTATTCACAGTGTGTTTTTTGTGCATTGCAGCGCAGATTGTTTTGTTAAAATGTCAAGCCAGCTAAGATGAACCTTGAGCTCACAGGGCTCAACTCTGGTGTAATTCTGCAGGACCAGACTGTGTCACTTAAGCCCTGTGATTAGGATTGATCAGGAGCTGCATCACCCAGACACACAATGGTTTGTACGCACAATCCCTCTCCAAGTATTCAAAATAAAGAGGGGGCAAAATGTGCTACCATCTTGCAGCCTGCTCTCCCCTCCATTACACATAGCCATCTCTGCAGCTGATATGGAAGTAGGGGGCAGCGGCAGAGCCACAGCCTCACCACCTACTCATCCCCTTTCTGTAAATGTGTACCCTCTGGGCACATGGAGGGGTGTAGACACTGTACTAGGGATGTAATAGTGTAGTTGATTAACCGATTAACCGATAAACAAAAGCTTATAGGTTAATGCTATAGACTACACACATTTTCCCCCCACCCCTTTTCCAGTAAATTTTTTAGCAGGCTGGCCAGCAGCCTGGCTCAGTTCTGGCTCACACCGGGTCCGGGACCTACCCCTGCTGCGGTTCTGCATTTAAAGTGTATTAGGAGCCATGCAGGCAGGCAGGCAGCTCAGCTCAGTTCCAGTATCAGAGACAGCATTGTAGGGCGACTGGCAGCCAGTCCACAAGGGGAGCTGGTTTTTAAACTGGCTCCCCTCACGGATCAGCTCCCACCTGGCACTCCATGCTGCTGCCTCTGATAGAGAGGCAGCAGCGCTAAGTGGCAGGGGGCTCCTCACTGGCTGTTGGTCCCACCCCCGGGGACTATAGACTAGTAACCGATAAGAATTCAGGAGGTTACTTGATGATTCAATTAACCGATATTTAACACCCCTACATTGTACTCCCCTAAAATTAGGGACTAATTGTTACTAGTCTGCAGAGCATAAAGTGGCAGGATGTCTCCAGGTACACTGGGTAAGTGTGCTCAGCTCCAACACAACATTTCTGAGATATAGTACACACTTCCTCTGTGCCAGCTGCAATCTGCCAGCCTGTGCACAAGGGCACTGTTCCCAACTGCACCTCATCCTATACTGGCATCCCTAATCTAGCACTCTCCCAGACTCAGCACTCAAGGAGCTAAATGATCAGAAACACAGCTGTGCTCCACCATACACACCTGTGTGTGTCTGTGGCCACGCACTATCAAACCCTGTAATGTTAAAGGAATACACATGAGAAATAGAAGAGTCTAAACCTCTCTCTTTATGATGGAGTATGAATAAATAAGAGTGAGTGATTTATATTGCATTAACCACAGGAGAATTCAACTACTATAAACATCATGTACACTTGAAATTATAGTGACAATTTAAAGGTAATTGAAGGATGCTGTGTGTAAATGTGTCTATATATAACAGAAGGTCCATTTACCAAAAATTGCTGGGAATAAATAATGTGAAATACAATTTCTTTTATACCAAAATGACACTCCAGAGGGAAAGGGAAAGTAGAAGCAGGATAATGTGACAGAAAAAGGCAGACAAAGGGCAGTGCAAAAATGCATGCAGAGAGGGATGGATAGTAAAAAAAAAAAAAAAAAAAAAAAAATAGAACAATGTGCTAAGGGAAGAAATGTAGGCTGCAGTAAGGAGAAATAAAGGTTGGAGGATATGATATTGGTAAAATAAAGAGATTAAGTGAAAGGGATAGGTGTAATGGGGGAAGAAAAAATAAGAGACCATGAGAGAGAAGAACTAGGTAGAAGGCTACAGTATAAAGGAAGATAATTAATATGATGGAGATAGATATAAGTAGTTCAGAGCTAAAGAGAAGGAAGGGGGGACTGAAAGACAGGACATTTCCGCATGGAGACAAAGAGATTTATGTGATTAAGGCATGAGACAAAGGAAGAGAATGAAATGCATTGGGTAGGTTACACACCATAATAGAAAGAAGTAGGACAAGGAACTGTGATAGAGAGGAAAGTGGTCAGTAATAAAGTAGGAAAAGATAGTGCTCCAAAGGAATGGCAAACTGCTGGAGATCTGGCATTTGTGTGAACCGCTGAATGTTAAAAAGATCTTGTACAAGGAAAACATGATGTATGGTCTGAGAAAGTGAAATAGAAGGTTAAGTGGGGAAAGAGAGAGAAATATTTCAAGGATCCATTAAAAGAAATCCCAATACAACATTTATAACTGGTTCCTCTAATTCCTTGTCACTATGGCCTCACTGGACCAACAGCCAGCATGGAGGTCTTGAGCTGATTTCCTAGACTGGGGAATTAGAAGCTTTTTCTCTAACCTGTTCCACAGAGGGGACAAGAAATGGTTTAGGAAGAAATCTCCATGAGAAAAACCCTGTGGTGATCTTCTCCTTTAGCTTCCTCACATGAGTTTTACCTCAGGAGGGGTTGATCTGGCCTTATATCTTGAAAACAAACTGCTGATTTTTCACAGCATTATAACTTTGATATTCATTTTTCAGCTCTGCTTTTTTGACCATGTGAAGTATTTAGAATCAGAAACAAAATTACATTTATTTGGAATTTCCTCTGGCCTTTGTTACTCAGAGATTAAATTGAGTAAATAAGATATTTGGTATCAGACTTAGAAAATATGGAAAATATTTTCACCACATTAAAGCACTCTACACCAGGAAATTATTTCGAAATAACTCCCGAAATAACTATTTCAAAATAGCTTGTCCACACTACATGGAAGCCTTGAAATTAGTCTGAGGCTGGCTCCCTTAGGGTACGTCTACACTGCATCACTATTTCGGGGTACCAGAGGTGTCCCGAAATAGCTATCCTGCGTCTACACAAGCCGCCTGTTATTTTGAAATATTTTTCAAAATAACGGGTACACTATTTCACCATCCCACTAAACCTCATTTCACGAGGGATAAGGGATGGTTCAAAATAGTGCATTATTTTGAAATTTGGTGCTTGGAGCAAATTGCGTATCTTATTTTGAGTTTAAGATGCTTTGTAGACGCACCCTTAATGTGGACACACTACCTCAATTTAGAGCTCCGGGAAACACTGGGGAGTGATTCCTTTGAATGACTCTGGGGAATAGTTATTTCAAAATAGCAGCAGTGGAGCAGCCACATTCAGAAATAACTATTTTGAAATAAGCATTATTCCTTGTGGAAGCAGGAGTTGTTATTTTGAAATAATGGCCTTGGTAGTGTGGACAGTCTGCTTGTTATTTCAAAATAAGGAGAATTACTTTGAAATTACTCCTTAGTGTAGACTAGGACTTAGAGTAATATAGTCAGTGGCAACAGATAAATCCTACATGAGAATCTATACTTGACTTCATTTTTCAATAGTCCTCTGGAGTTTGTTTTGATTGGCATACATTTTAATGTTTCAGATTTGGTGACAATATTGGTGGAAGTACATTAAACATTAAAATAGATAGCTGTTAGCACTTTCTGTAAGTATAATAGACCACATACTTTTCTGAGACAGAAGTAATCCACTTAAAGATTTTCAGAATTCCTTTTTTTCCCAGACTTATTTTAAATAAAATTGGCAAAACAGAAAATGGTTTTAAAAATAGCTCATGACTAATTCTTAGAGACCAATATTTCCAGAACTAGATCCAGTATACTGGGGCAAGTTTTATAATCAAACCGTAGAATATATAGCTCCTAGATAACACATGGAAGGTGGAGTAGACTTAGGGTAAGTCTACTCTGCAAGGCTATTTCAGGATACCGGAGGGTTAGGATTATCAGAGGTATCCCAAAATAGCTACCCTGAGTCTACACAAGCCGCCCATTATTTCAAAAGATTTTTTGAAATAATGGGCACACTATTTCTCCATCCCAGTAAACCTCGTTGCACGAGGAATAAGGGATATCTCGAAATAGCGTTGCAGTGTACACATAGCCTCACAGGGTGAGATTCTGAGACCCTTATTCATTCAGAATAGTGCCTTATTCCCCGAGCAGTCCTTCTAAAATCAGTGGGACTACCAACATATGAATTAATACTCAGCATGAATAAGGATTTCAGAGTCTGGCTCACATGTATAACTTAGATATTTTATCACATTTCTTCTTTACTTGTGAGTGATCAATCCTAGTGGCAGTCCCTTAATTGTCCCCCCCCCCCCCGCATTTTAAATGAAATATTATCCTCTGTTTATATAAGGATTAGTGGAATTCAGTATACAGTAGACTTCCGATAATCCGGCACCTTTGGCACCTAGGTGGTGCCAGATTATCAGATATGCCAGAGTATCGGGAAGTACTCTGGTGGAGGGCTGTGACACTGCGTCCGGGGGGTGGGCAGGGAACGGCGTGGCGAGGGGCGAACCCTCCGCCATTTTGCAGGAAGGCGGGGGAAGCCCCGCGCCTCTGCTGAGACTTTCTGGGAGGGGAGCAGGCTCCCCCCCCCCCAGACTGCAGTAGTTATCGCCAAGCAGGGGGGTGAGGGGCGGCGCTGTGGGACCAACCTGGCAGCACCCCAGCGGCTCTGCTCCACAGCTTCCCCAAGTCTGCCGCTCATCAGTTTCAGCTGCGGCAGTGGCGGACTTGGGGAAGTGGCGGATCAGAGCAACTGAAACTGACAAGCGGCGGACTTGGGGAAACGGCGGAGCAGAGCAGCTGGGGTGCTGCCCGGTTGGTCCCGCAGCGCCGCCCCTCACCCCCCTGCTCAGGAATAACTACTGCAGTCTGGGGGGTGGGGAGCCCGCTCCCTTCCAGGAAACTCTCGGCGGCTGCGCGGGGCTTCCCCCGCCTTCCTGCAAAACGGTGGAGGGTTCGCCCCTCGCTGTGCCGTTCCCCACCCTCTCCCCACTCCCCAGCTGGATGCAGTGCGGGTCCCGGCAGACCCGTCACAGGGGTATACTCCCCTTCCCCTCTTCTCCCCTTCCTTTTCCCAGCTGCAAGCGCCCATGAGGCTCACAGCAGCTCCAATTGTCCAGCTGGCTGGAGCACTTCCGGGTTCCAGTTGGTGCTGGACTATCGGGAGTGCTGGACCACTGGATGCTGGACAATTGGAGTTTTACTGTACATAGAATTACATCGCTCCCATTTTTTACTGGAAGTTTTAGGTGTCCAGAGAATGCTGCATCTGGTCCTTACTGTATAGATTAAAGCCCTTGTCCCAGAACTAGTTTTACATAGAAATAACCTGCATTTTCACAGTGTTGCATGGATTTCAATGTGGTTCTGAGCACATCCAGTTGTAGGACCAAGTCCCTATTTTCCCAAAGACACTTGCCAAAGACACTCTTAATGAATGCCCTATGTTGAATCAAAAGCCTGTGTTTGAAACTCATGAAGCAAACACCTCAGGCTTGAATTTCTAAAGTGATTCTATGTGCCATCTGTACCAATCAGTGTCTGTTGAAGATAAGAAAAGTTTTCTTCTATGCATGCTAAACATGGCTATGCAAGCAACTGAGTTTCACGTAATCAGACAACTAATGGGGGAAATAAAAATAGAAAGTCAACAAAAGACTTCTCCTTGTTCAGTATGTACATTTCTGATGAACGAACATTAGTACAGGTTGAACCTCTGTAGTCAAGTACCCTTGGGATCTGACTGGTGCCGAACCAGAAAATTTGCCAGACCACGGGAGGTCAATATTGTCTGTCACCATTACCAACACTTTCACTGCTTACTGGGCTCTTAGAAGACATTTAGCAGTACATTAGAACTAAATAACAAAACAGAACACTGAGAGCCAGGACTGGTGGCTATAAACAAACTTTACAAGACCATGGGAAACTCGGCCACACCCATGTTAGGTGAACATGCAGCTAACCAAAATCATGCCAGATCACAGATGCTGCTGGACCAAAAGTGCCAAACTACAGAGGTTCAATTTGTAGCATCAAAAAAAAATCCAAAAATCCTTTAATTTTTAAAAAAATCCTAAAATCCTAAAATTCTTTAAGGCCTGCTTTTTTGAAAGAGTAAGGCATATACTTTCTGTGAAAAATGTACACCTTCAGACTAACTGGTGATGATGGCAAGAAAATATGAGCACTGAAAACATTGTTTCCTTCTGTCTTCATTCTTGAAAGATCTTCTCAAGATATGGCTCTGGTGAAGATGCTGAATAAACTAGCTGCTCCAATAACAGTGTTCAATAGGTGGGCTCATGTTTAAAAGAAGTCAGATAAGGCACGTTGAAATGTTTAGAAATATCAGTGACTTTTTTATCAATATTTTGACTTGTAATTTTAAAATAAGGGATTTTATCATTAAAAGTTCATCAACTGCCCAACTCCTCCATTTATTTATTTATTTTACTGTTGATTGATTTATCTTCTTCAAGAAGGATTTTACCAGCTGTAAACACAAAGGGAACTATGGACATGCAAATTGAACTCCACAGAGAAACGTGAGAACTCCACACATTCCTAACACACCAAGACGGCTTAAACAAGAACAGAGTTTCAGGTGGGTAGCGGAGGCAATAGCCACGCACTCCAGGCCATGGCTTTCTTTTCATCCCATTCCCCAGACTCTCAGGGAGTGAGGGAATAGTACTTGCATTCTGCACATGCCTCTCACACCTGGGTAAGCGTCTAGGGAATGGGATAAAAAGCAAGCCGGTTCCTGGAGCACATGGCTGCTGCCGCCCCCCCCCCCCTCCAAAAACTCTGCCCTTGGGCTTAAATAGAACTAAAGGGAAAGACAGCAGAAGGAAAGAAGAATTATAGACTATTACAAGATGGATTGTTTTAGCGTACATTACAGATCAAAATCTATTCAGTGCTTAATCTGGATAAGAAATTGTGTTTGGTCAAAGTTTAGTTTCCAGGAGTCACGTACTGCTTTTTCAAGTGGAAAAAATGTCTTTGAGACTTCTAATGCTTTTGTCTTTTTGTACAGGGAATTCTACTGTGCAGTTTATTTGCTTTTTGGCAATCAATAAGGTTATTTGTACAAAAGTCCCTTTGTATTTGTCTAGTCTGGTGTTTCCATTTATGTGAACAAAAACTAGGACATAAAGGAATTTTCACATTATCTATTTTACTTGTGGTATGAGTCACGTGAGACAAATACATTCAGAGTTTAGGAAAAGTTCAGAACATATGCATGGAGTCACCTTAATTAATTTTTATATATTTTAGACAATCAGAAAGAATAACCTTATCTAAATAAAGGTAATCCTCTGGGAACTAGATACATAGGGATGCATATGGTGGAGAGTGTCTTACTATAACAACTATATTTAACGTTGCTTGATACTTCAAAATATACTTGCACTCTTCAGTCAGGTTCTCACCAAACTTCTCCAGGTTTAAATCTATTTCCAAGTATCGTTTAAGTTTTATGAAAGGTTCACAGGCTGATTCCATCAACATAATACTGAATTTGAAAATTGTTTTTTTCCACGAGTGGTTCACTGCACCATTCCTCCCTGAGTTCATGTAGGAGGGAGGAACAGTCCCTGCAGGAGTTATATTATTCTAACACTTCCATACCTATCCAAGCCCCACTTTCTCCCTGGCCCTTCCTACACTTTTAGGGGTATCTTGTATATGGAGAAAATATTCCCTGCATTCTGGGATATTTGTTTGCATGAAGATTCACTCTAAATGGCTATTACCCTCTCACATGTAAGATTGGTCTTCATGTGGCAACTGTGTGCTCACAGTTTATATTGTTATCACGTCACACCACAGATATCAAGTATACAATGGTGGCATTATATAGCAAGACAAATTTCCTCGTCGATATCATTGTTCTACCCAAGCATCCAAATCCTTTTATTAGAGAGAGGGAGCACATGCCTGTAGCCCCTTCACATTTCTTTCCCAATCTGAGGATGTGGGAGCATTTCATTTCCTACCAAATACTGATGAGATCAAAAGTGAGATTGACCCAGGTAAATTTTTTTCAGGTAATTAGCTGATGTAATTAACTACATGGCTTGAATATCTGGATGTCAAATTTGCATGTATTTAGGAATATTTTGGTTCTTGACCAATTAGTTTTCCTATTGATAATAGCTTATCAATGCAAACAGCAATAAAACAAAGGATGGGGTGATTTTAATTAATGTACATAGTAAAATGGGGATAGGTGCCTTCATGTCTGGTATTCTCCTCAAGAATAATTGGCTCATTAACCTTAACTGCATCATCCACTTCTCATTATAAAGGTCAAATCACTGAACTGGTAGATTTCTGGGGAGCACACAATTTTACACAAAGGACAGCCACTTACTCATGCTGTAGAAATCCAGTGTTTAAAAAGGTTATTTGAAACTGAAGACAACAATAGCCACAAGCACAAATTAATAGAAAATGGTGTGAGAAGGATACAATGGAAGCAGAATCACCCATCCCTACATGGTGCAAATGGCAGAATAACGTTTTATGTTCAAAATATAGATTATTGCTCAAAAATTATGTATCAGGCAACCTTCCTGTTCCCCAGGTGATAGCTATTTCCTTGCAGAGAGCCTGCACAAAGCTCCCTGATGTGCAAGCCTCACAGTCACATTATTTTATTATTGTAATTATACTTATTTGGATTACATTATTATTATTATTATATTATTCTTACACTTCCATACCTAGCCAGGCCCCACTTTCTCCCTGACCCTTCCTACACCTTTAGGGGTATCTTGTATATGGAGAAAATATTCCTTACATTCTGGGATATTTGTTTGCATGAAGATTCACTCTAAATGGCTATTACCCTCTCACATGTAAGTTTAGACTTCATGTGGCAACTGCGTGCTCACAGTTTATATTGTTATCACATCACACAACAGATATCAAGAACAGAATGGCAGCATTATATAGCAAGACAAAGTTCCTTGTCAATATCATCCTAACAATCAAATCTTGACTGTGCTCGACCCTGCACAGATATATAAGAAAACGTCCCTGTCCCAAAGATTTTACCACCTTATGTCAAGACACAAGAAGAGTAGGAGACAGATGGGGGCAGGAGCAAAGGCAGAATGATGAAGTGGTAGTGAGCCAAGCAAGAGTTGTACAGTAATTACTCATTTAACATATGCCCGCTTAACACATTTTCGCAATAGCATAATTTTTTTTTTAGGGAACGTTTTTCAAATAAGACAACCGTCCCCAAAATAACATGAAAATAATCAAGTGGCGGACTACTTCGCGTGGCGGTATAAGCTAGTGAAAACAGTGGTAATACACATGAGCGGATGAATACACATGGTCACAACACTCCTCCGCTCACTCATGTGTTTATCTTTGTGTTTTAACAAACCACGGCAACTTGTGTTGCTAGATATCTAATGTTGACGTTGACGACCCACGAACAACAAAATATTGACTTCACCACCACCACCTGAAACGTAACCCCCACCTTTTCCATTATTTTTAATGGGAAAATTGACCCCACATAGCACGTTTTCGCTTAGCACAAACATTTTCAGAAATGAATCTATCATCTTAAATGGGGAATTACTGTACTGTACTCATTCACCACTAGGCTAGCCATGATACTACAAGGAGCATATTTTGTGATCTCTGTACCCACTGTATAACATGAGAAAGGGAACCAAAGATGCTTTAGTATATGGCAGCATCCAGAGTGGATCACTGGATCTGCATTAACATGGAATTATCACCAAAAATCAGACCTATGCTGTCTTCTACTGCAACAACTGTTGCATATTTCTTTATCTTGGCACAAGTGGGAAAGGTATCATTCCCACTGAACTATCAGAGCCTTCAAAGCATAATGAAGCTTACAAGTCTATCTTGCCCCATGGGCTGCCCTAGCCTGAACTTAGGAATAGGGTCCAATTGGCCCCTAGTAGCTCCAGAGTAGATACATTGCTGCCCTCTTGGTTCCTAGATCACACGCAGCATAGGTGCAGAAAATAATTCATGTTGATGACTCAAGGCCAGGCCTTCCAATGGGGGAGGGGCAAGCAAAGGGGACAGCTGCCCCAGGGTCTGGTATTTTAAAAGAGCCTGGGGCTGTCAGCCACAACTGCCACTATAGCAGCAATGACAGTGTCTGGAGCCCCAGGTTCTCTAAATTGCCACCAGAGCCCCATACATTAAGCACTGCCCAGAACTGAAGGTCTGTCTGGGGTATGTTAGGCTCATCCCTGCCCTTTCTGCCTCAGGCTCTGCTCCTTCTGGAGCCCTGGACACGCCCCACCCCAGACCTCGCCCAGGACCCAGTAAAGTCTGTCTGCCTCCCTGTTCAAGGTAACCACGGAAGGCCCACAGGAATGTTGGGAGTCACCTGCATAAGCCAAAAGCACTTCAGTGCATACAAAAACAGAGATGTGTCACAGCTACATAAACATACACGAACTCCCCTTTCACAAGGTCACTATAGTCAGCATTCACTTTACTGTCACTGTGGGGCCTTATCTGGCATTCCACCTGCCCGATATTCCTATACCTGAAACACATCCATCCAAAATTCATCCTAAACTTATTATTTTCCCATGCTGCTTCTAAATTGGTGGTTTTGCTCCTCTTTTTTTTTAAAGTTACCTTAACATCCTTCTATAGCTTCAGCATAAACAACTTGGAATGAATACAACTTCTCAAAATGCAGTTTGATTGAAAGCCCAGACTCTTCTGTTGGCCAGAAGAAGAGAAATGTCACAGATACAGTCATGCTAAAAAGACTGATTGCTAGTCCAAAAAACATATCTGCAGACTCCAAGCTCCCTACTGTATTTCTCTGGAATGTGTCTAACTTCTTGTTTTTATTTATGTGTGTAGAGTCTTGCTCCCTGAGCTCCTTATTTTTGTGTTCATTTTACAGTCTGTTTTTTTGCAGTGATGGTGTAGAGTTTGACCCTCTCAGCTGAATTATAGTGTTTTCTTTGAAAGGTGTCCTGAAAATATTTTGTCTTGACTGAATGAGGGATTATTACATTGTTCAGAGCTTTGGTTTCAGCAGGAGACTGTGTGAGCAGTGAATCAGTAGAAGAATGCCTGAGTAGAAACTGAGGAAGAGCCTCAGCCCAGATCTATGCTGTAAACTTACATCGGTATAACTACATTGCTTGCAGGTGTGAAAAATCCATACCCCTGAGCCACAGAGCTATACTGACCTTATTCATATCCATGTAGCTTCTATCCATCACAGAGGTGGATTAACTAAGCTCACAGGAGAAGCTCTCTCATCAGCATAGTAGTGTCTTCACTGAAGCATTACAGCAGTGAAGTAGTGCCATTACAGTGTTGTAAGTAGACGTGCCTGAACAATTTGGCTCACTGGCATAAGAGGCAGAACTAGTCATATGTTAGAGAAGTATTTGGCCAAGGAAGTTATAACAAGAAACTTTCAAATCTCCTGATATAGTTAAATGGATTGAGAGAGCTCCAGGAGCAGATGCATAGAAAGCTGTATGTTTTGGCTGTTCTAATCCAAAAACAAAATTTCCAAAGGGACTTTGAGTTTCTCCATTTTTTGTTCCCAGATTAAAATGCCTTAAAGGTGCCTCAGCTTTTAGAAAGACCTGAGCACCCACCCTCTGAAAATCAAGATCTTTTAAGATGTCTCAAACTGCATACCCCAAATCATAAGTCAATTGAAAACCTTGGCCTAGATCCCTTAATAGTACAAAGAGGGTTACAAAATGTGACACTGTCCGTATCACACAGCTAATGCTGCCAACTGATACTCCAAATCCCCAAAGGGCCTTGCATGGTTCCCTAAAAATATACATCATATTTGGACTGATAAATTTAGAGACCTCATACCTTATGTAATCCATGGAAATTTGCCTGAAAGCAGTGGGAACCTATAAGTAAACAAAGGGAGCCATAAAGCCACTGTAAAGTTGCCTGCGTAAAGACTGACTAAGCCCCCCCATGATTTTCCTGAGAATTATTCTTCTACATAAACCTGTTCTATCAAGGAAGAAACCAAGGCCATGGAAAATCAGGAGCTCTCCCTACAACCTGTTTACTTCAGCCTAACAAATGTATATAAAACTACTTGAGACGGCCCAAACACTATGAAGTTTAACTCCTCAAGGCCAAAACTAGTGATGTATAATAGTCACCCGGAGCTGTTGCTAGGAAGCAGCTTATACTACAAAAGAAATAGTGACTTGCTGGCATCTATTATTTTACTACTGCTTTATTTAAAGTTACAATGTAAAGTGGCATACATGCAGAAGCATTTTCAAAGGGAGTTCTGGGAGGACACTCAAACACTCATTGTTTGATTCTCTTGAAACATTTGGACTTTTCAAAGCTGAGGATTATTCATGACAGAAGTTTGAATTTTCAGCTGCCTTTATGGGTAGTCAAGCTGTTCTGGGCTCTAGCTCTAGCAGCCAGCTTAACCACTGGGACTTTCAGAAGGCACCTGTCATGTGCTCAGTTATCCCAGGACACTGCTCCAAGTTCACAGCACTCAGAACTCAAACGGGGTGAAAGTAACAGCCAGTTAAAGTGCTCAGGTGGGTGCAGAAAAATCCCTTCTCCATGTTTAATACTCCTTAAGCCTGAGAATTGTTGCAAGAAAGGAATATATTCCAGACAAAGGGCTACCTTGGCAGTCTTTTGTGACAAACCAAGCAGCTCATCATAAAGGCTCATAGGGAAGGCTATGAGCACTTCTGAAAGTCTCAGTTGAGCAGCCAGCACAATCTGAAACGTCCCATGCTCAGTATAGTCAGAGAAGAGACAAAAAGAGGCATCCTATCACTTCAACAGTTGCAAAAATATTTTCATTAGAAATAACTAAATTGAATTTACAGACAGAGTCATTTGCAGCACAGAACTTTAGGATTTCTGTCTGCATACTTTTTGAGGTCAGCATCAAGCACTGGTCTGCAACTGGTGGACAGTCAACATAACTTAAGAATGATCATAGTGGCTCAGACCAATCGTCCATCTAACCCAGTATCCTGTCTTCAAACAATTCCCAATTCCAGGTGCTTCAGAGGGAATTATCAGAACAGGGCAACTATTGAGGGATCTATCCCCTGTCATCCAGTGCTTAGAGACACCCAGGGCATATGGTTGCATCCCTGACCATTTTGACTAATAGACATAGATTGTCCTATCGTCGATGAACTTCTCCTATGGAGAGACTTGGTATACAGATCCTTAAATGTGTGATGGAACTGTCCGCTTGCTACACATATCCCCCTAGAGAACACAGTGGGGCTTAAGTGTGACTAACAAACTTGTATGGAAATGCCATGAACACTCTCAAATATGCATGTGAGGTGAGCAACAGATCCCTCACTCCAAGCAAGCTTCATAAACCTTAGCACCACTCATGATCACTTGATCTCTGGCCCAAAAACTTGGAATGTCAGTCTGGTTGTGACTAACATTGTGAGTGTTTCCTAACTATTCAGTTTCCAACTGTCTTCTTCTATCAATGCAAATCAAAAAGGTTAAAGCCTCTGGAAACTATTACCATAAGAAATGAAAAATGACCTTTTCTTTTACTGTTCTCAAGGCATTTGACCATAACCTGCAAACAGCTAAACTGACTAAGTAAAATAAGGTTAAGAAAATAATAGCTATATGCAGGGCTTGACAAACGACGGCGAAAACTGCTCGCCAGCCCCATACTGCGCATGCGCAAGAGCCGCATTGCGCATGTGTGCTCCGCGAATGAACGGGGCACGCAGCTGAAATCTACTCACCATGGGCAAGTAGATTGTATAGTTTGTCGAGCCCTGGTTATATGTGGATATTGCTGATTATCTCTTATTCTCCTTCTTTTGTGCAAGCAGCATGTTTAAAACAAACAAAAGGAAGTATTTCTTCACACAGCTCACAATAAACCTATGGAACACTGCCAGAAGATATTGTGAAGGAGAAGACTATAACAGAGTTCAGAAAAGAACTAGATAAATTCATGGAGGATAGGTCTATCAGTGGCTATTCGCCAAGGTGGGCAGAGATGGTGTCCCTAATGTCTCTATCAGATGCTTGGAATGAGCAACAGGGAATGGATCACTTGGTGGATGTCTGTTCTGTTTGTTCCTTCGGGGCACCTGGCATTGACCACTGCCAAAAGACGCTGGGCTAGGCGGACCTTTGGCTGACCCAGTATGGCCATTTTTATGTTCTTACTGATTTGTAATAAACTATGGTAGCATTCTATTATTTACGTATTTCTGTGGAAACGTCTTATTTCTTTTTTTTCCTCTTACTGTTATAAACTAGTATTTTTTTTATTCTAGATGAATATGTGCCAATTCACATCTGTGTTTATGGATCTCTTTCTTCAGATGAAGTGTATCTCCTCTGTCTCTCATACTAGTTTGCCACAGCGGCAGTCCACTGGGAATTAAATATTTTTAGAATTCACTGAATAACGTAGTTCAATTTTGTAGTTCAGACAAAGATAGTGTCTCCCACTACAGCTATTTATACTACTCTGGCTCAAGACACTGGTGACTGGAAGACAATGATTACAGGTAGCACAAGGGTATAAACATAATGCAAGTCATAGATCCACAGCTATGCTTTCTTACTTCTCTGAAAAAAGTATTGCAAGAGAATTAAATTCTGAGCCTTTCATATTTGTAATTAGATTGACAAAGAAGAGAAAATAAATTAAACAGTTTATGCTATCAACTTACATACCAATATCCATTCTGTAAGGCCTTTGCACAATAACACAATAATACAGTGTAACATTGATAAATAATAACTATACAATCACACACATTTTATTAATCACGCCTTCCATTTGAATATCACTATAATATGTTTATCCATTAACCTGATCATTCACACTTGGTTGGAAAATACTGCAACACAATACAAATGCAAAGCTAGAATTTCACACTGGAGTTGTTCACCAACATTTGTTAATGCATTTGTTCCTTTATAATGAGCATTCAATAGTAACTGAATACTATGGCAAATAACATGTCCTTTAAATGGCTTGTCCAAATGGAAATGTGTCTGCCTAAAGTTCATCTATAATTGTTGGGCATCAGATAAATATTTAATAAATGTATGATTGAACTTTTAGATGTTGTATTATTACAGGAGCCCTAGCAATAACTGCATGAATGTTTTCATATTGCAAATCTAGACTTCTTTATACACATAAAGAAGGAATTAGACCAATAAACATGCTACATATTGCACATTATGGTTAAAATGATTGCTTCCTTAGACTTCAAGGTCATAAGGGTTTTTTTAAGATCACAGAAGGGTATTAGTCAGCCTCTGAGCACTTCATTCAAGAGATCAGTTTCTGAAGGGTATTTGCAGAAAAACATGGGTATTATACTGCCTTTCATTCTCAGTGAGCAATGTGTGACTCAGATAAAATAGCTGTTGAAGCTAGGAGCTATCATTATACCTGTAAATGTGGTCCTGTAAGGCAGAAGAGGGAAGTCTCTATTCTACTCTGTTACGGAGACTATCGAATAAACAAAGCCCCGTGGAACAAAGAATTAAAACACAGAGAGCGGGTCCCAGGCTGTGCTATGACAGAGACACTTGGATAATTGAATATGCCTAAGGCTTGGCATGAGAGTCTTAAAGTGTAGGCAGGTCAAATTTCCACTCTTTCCTCAGCCAGAAGGCATCAAGGAAAATGTAGTCTAGGATAGCTGGGATTTGTGGTTCTCCACAAGAAGGCATACTGAGAAGAATGCAAGATATAAGCAGCTTAGTCCTCCATACCAGAGGGGACTGGGGAGGGAGCCAAATTGTGCTTACTTTTTAGCTACCAGTCTCTGAGGAATGTCTTGAACACTAGCAAAAAGTCTGCAAGGAGAATCCTAGGAGGGTCTGAGCTTTATTACTAGACATATTCAGTTAGTTTAGTCTTTTCCATCAGACCTCTGAAGTGAGTCTGGGGTTTTCTCACACAATCGGAGACTAGTTTGGTCTTTGCAAAAGTCCTGTTGATATGATGCTCTTAAAGGGCCTGCGTTAATGCTTTTTTTAGATTTATCAACAGGTAGTGCAGATCAGTGTTCATGTCACACTCCCCTGTGGTACCCCGCCCAAGACTGGGAGACTAATGATCCAACCAGTGGACCAAATTCTGTGATGAATCACATGCCACAGAGGCACATTGTTCATACATAAAGAAGAAGCTTAACAACATAGAATTCTCTGTCATGTGCATTAATAGGTGGAACAGTCATTACAATTAGACCTATAAAAGGTGCAGCCTACACTAAAAAATGGTGCTGCTTTAATTACACCTTTATATTTAAAGATATACCCCACTCCCTTCCATGACCATAGTTATATTAGTTTAAAGGACCTTTATACTAGTATTGCTATTCCCATATGCGAAGAAGAAGAAACTGCACTGGTATGAGGCACTTTATACTAGTATAGCTGTGACCATAATAAGACTTATACCGGTACAACCATATCACTAAAAGAAAAAAAGAAAAAGAAAAATCTCACCATTAAGGGCATAATTATAGTGGTACAAAAATGACTGATTATGTGTGGAGGACACTCAAGGTGACTGGGCAAAGAGACATTGGCCTCCCTAAGGCCTGGTGTACATAGGAATTTACTTTGGTATAACTACAACCCTCAGAAGTGTGAAAAATCCACAGCCCTCAGGGTATGTCTACACTGCAGAGTTTTTTCAGAAAAACTACCATTTTTCCAAAAAAACTTCACTTACGTTCACACTGCAATTGTGTTCTTTTGAAAAAAAATCAAAAGAACAGAGGTGTTTTTACAACATTGGTAAACCTCTTTCTACGAGGAAGAAGCCTTTTTCCAAAAGAGCTCTTTCGGAAAAAAGCATGTGTGGGCAGGGAAGAGGGAGTTCTTTCAAAAGAAGAGGAAAAAGGAAAAAGCACAGGTGCCCTGGTGGCCATTCCATAGTAATCACAGCTTACATGCGAGATAGCATCCATTCAGTGTGGAGGCTATCTTTCAAAAAAGCAGATGGCTTTTTCGATGCACTTTTGCTGTGTAGATGCTCTTTTTTGGAAGAAGTTTTTTTGGAAGATCTCTTCCAGAAAAGCTTCTTCCGAAAGAAGCCTACAGTCTACACATAGCCTCTGTGACACAGTTATACTAAACTAAGTCATGGTATAGGCAGTGCTATGTTGGCAGAACATCTCCACCTCCACAGCTATTGCCTCTTATAAAGGTGGATTAATCTCACCAATGGAAGAAGTTCTCCTGTTGGTAAGGGAATGTTTTCATTTGAGTAAAGTGGTACAGCTGCCTTTATGCATCATTTTAAGCATTGACCTACACTAAAACTAGGAATATGTACATTTAGTAAATGTGTTGGTTGACACATGCTAATTACATATTTTTAACATCCCTTATCATCTAGTAGAGGCAAGCCTAGTGGTGTTAAAATGTTTTACTTGGTCCCACTCAAACCTACTAGGCTAGGTCTACAGTGCAATAGTAAGTCGGAAAAAGAAATGAAATTTGTGGTACGCAAATTGTGTACCTTTTTCCGCTTTACTGTTGAAAGAGACTTTTCTGAAATACGGCGCCAAATTTCAGAAAAAAGTGCTCTTTCAATACATCTCTTATTCCTCGTAAAATGAGGTTTACAGGGATGGCAAAAGAGCACATCCACTTTGCCAAAAAATTTTCCGAGAAAGCGGATGTGTTCGTTGGATGCGGCATTGCTTTTCCGGTTTACCTCTGGTATCCTGGAAAAGCAGTGCAGTCTACACATAGTCCTGAAAGCATAGTTTTAAACACCACTGTCTTTGTCTATACTAGGCACTAAATATGTTTAAAGTGTGCTAAGCTGCACATTAAGTAACACATTTGATAAACATACCTTATTTAACTAGTTTTGTTAACTAGTTTGTTAGGTGACAATTAATCACCTAAGCAAATCTACACAAACTGCTACAGAATTATTTTTATTAAAAGCACAAATATGCAAAATTAAATGAGTAAACTCCATCCATACTGGTATTATCTCAATCATACTTAAAGACTTTGGCTACGTCTACACTGCAGGCTTCTTGCGCAAGAAGCCTTTTGCTCAAGAGTTTTTGCGCAAAAACTTCTTGTGCAAGAGCACGTCCACGCCTCAAAGCATAAAAGTGATGTGCTTTTACACAAGAGAGTGTCCACACTGCATGGATGCTCTTGCTCAAGAAAGCTCTGATGTCTATTCACGGAATGGCCATCAGAGCACCTGTGCTTTTTCCCACAGGGGTTTCTTGTGGAGGAAACCCCTCTAGAGTGTCCACACTTGCCTTTTTGCGCAATAGCTGTAGCGCAAAAGGGAGTTATGCCTCTTAGAAGGAGGTTTACCTACACTGGCAAAAGCCCTCTGTTCTACCGTTTTACTGCTGATTTACTTATGTAAAAGCGCATTTGAGGTGTGGACGCTCCGCAGGTTTTTGCACAAAAACGGTCTTTTTTGCGCAAAAACCTTGCACTGTAGATGTAGCCTTTAGGACCAAAGGTCTTTCTATGAAGAACATCTGTGACCAAATTCATAGATTTGCATAAATCCATAAAATTTAAGGCCATAGAGTCACGGAAGTGTAGGACTGGAACTGACGTCAGCCAGTCATCTGGGCCAGTCCCCTGATCTCAAGGATGGAGTAAGTAATAACTAAACCATTCCTGACAGATGTTTGTCAAACCTTAAAAAATCTCCAATGACAGAGATTCCACATCCTCCCTAGGCAATTTGTTCCAGTGCTTAACTACCCTGACGGGAATCTTTTCCTAATGTCCAACTTAAATCACTCGTGCTGCAATTTAAGACCATTGTTTCTTGTCCTATCCTCAGAGGTTAATGAATACATTTTTTCACCCTCCTTCTTGTAATAACCTTTTATGTACTTGAAAACTGTCATCATGTCCCCTCTCAGTCTTTTCTTCTCCAAATTAAACAAACCCAGTTTTTTTCAATCATTCCTCTTAGATTATGCTTTCCAGGTCTTTAATCATTTTTCTTATACCCTTCTCAAATGTCTCCAATTTGTCTACTTCTTACCTGAAATGCAGCACGCAGAACTGGACCCAATACTGCAGCTGAGGTCTGATTAGCACAGAGTCAAAAACTATTTCTCATGTCCTGCTTACAATACACTTGCTTATGCAAAAACCTCCAAACATCGTTCTGGGGTGGTTTATTTTATTGTTACACTACTGACTCATACTCAGGTTCTCATCCATTATAACGTTCAGATCCCTTTCCACAATACTCTTTCCTAGGCAGTCATTTCCTGTTTTTTATATATGGTATTGATTGTTCCTTCCTTAGTGGAGTACTTTGTGCTTGTCCTTATTGAATTTCACCCTGTTTACTTTTAAACATTTGTCCAGATCATTTTACATTTTCATCCTATCATCCAAAGCACCTCCAAATTTGGTATTGCCTGAAAACTTTGTAAGTATACTCTCTATGCCATGATTTAAATCATTTATGAAGGTATTGAACAGACCAGACCCAGGTCTTATCCTATATGCTCTTCCAGCCCAACTCTGAACAACTGATAACTACTCTCTTGGAATGATTTTTAAATCAGTTTTGCACCCACTTATACTAGCTCCACCTTGGCCATATTTTCCTAGTTTGGTTATGAGAAGATCATATGAAACAGCCTTCCTAAAATCAAGATATACCATAGCTACCACTCCCTCCCTCCCATTCACTAGCCCTGTTGCCCTGCCAAAAACAGCTATTAGATTGGCTTGACATGATCTGTTCTTGACAAATCACCTTATATCAGCATAACTTCTGCTTGAAATTTAAAACTTATATGCACTTACCTGCGCAGGTTCCTGCATATGTCCATTTCCTATCCAAGTAATCTATGGAGATTCTGCATTTTAAAATGTTACACATAAAATATATATAGCATATATTCTGCCTTGTGTTATAGCAAACACTGATATTACAGTCCTCAGAAGTATAGTACATTTAAGTCATACCTAATAAATATAAATTTTATGAGCATCAAATGCACATACTAAGTAGTTCATTCTGTCTTGCCTTATCATATCACCTACATCCCAAGTGTCAGCTTACCTTAAAAAGGCTTAGCTATGATTTCTTTGAAAGGGGACATAATAAAGCACACATTAGAAGTGCTACAGTTTGCATATTTTTGAATTTATATCAGATGTTCTAAGACACTAAAGAAGAGAGAGAAATTCTCCAAGGCTTGCTATGAAAGACGTAAACAAAGCAGTTAATTACCACATATCACATGAAACCAATCTGTTTACAAGGACAAAATAACTTAACATTGACATGTTGAAACAGAAGATTTGTGAGACTGTATATTTTTGCTATATTTAAAGAACATAAACCAATTATAAGGAGATGCCATTATCCTGGGAAGACTCTTGGGTCCATCCTTAGAAAATATAATATTATAAAATAATGACCTAAAATGGTTTATGTCAGTGTTTTGAACATGTAAAGAAAAAATACTGTAATTGTTTTTGAGGGATGCCATCAGTATAACTTCTTTCAATGTCAGTGGCACTACAAATGCATAGTGACAGGAGAGTATTAAACTTTGGGTGAGTTTATACAATGTGTTTTTCCACACAAGAGAAGTGTAAATTCTTATGCACACTAGCATGTTGTGTACTAACTAGTTCAAATTGATACTACTGACACACACTTAAAGTTCCCCACTATGGGTGTGTCTAGACTACAGGGTTTTTTCGAAAAAAGTGGCCTTTTTTCAAAAAAACTTCCCCCCCGTCTAGACTACCGCCACATTCTGTCAACAGTAAATCGAAAGATAGTGGCAGTTTTGTTGACGGCGGTAAACCTCATTCAACGAGGAATAACGCCTTTTTTCAAAAGTCATATTGCATGAAAACAGGGCTTTTTCGAAAGAGAGCATCTAGACTCTCTTTCGAAAAAGCGAGCCTCTTTTTCGAAAAAACTTCTTGTTGTCTAGACACTCTTTTTCAAAAGAGGCTTGCAGTCTAGACATAGCCTATGTGTCAGCATACTGCTATTTCATATAGTATTACACTAACAGGCAGTAGGGAACATTTGCTGTGTGGCAACAGAGTTTATACAAGCCAGTTAGTGGACAATACCGTAGTGTGCACTAGAATTTACATTCCTCTATCATGAACTAATGCGCCATGTAGACAAGCCTCTTGTGAGACATACAGGGACAGATTTCAGAAGCAATGACAATGTCTGTGCCCGGGCATTTTTCCATGTGTAACACATGAATTTTTGCATACCAAATAGTAGTTGACACTAAGTTACTCACTGTTCACACACAATGCTGTTTGCATATGAAAACGTCCATTTTCAAATGTGCAAAAACGCATATACGTAGGGTTACCAGGTGGCTTCAAAAAAAATAATGGACACACTTGATCTCAGATGGGGGGGGGACTGGTTGGCAGGGGGTGGGAGGGGACCGGCAGGAGGGAAGTAGGGCTGGCTGGGAGGGGGTTGGGGGGAGTGGGGTTGGCTGGGAGGGGAGTGGGGGGAGAGAATTGGCTGGCGGGGAGTGGGACTGACCTGGGCGCACGCAGATCCCAGGTTCTGCCTGTCCCGCGCACAGTCCCGATGAAGCATGAGCGAGTCCAGCCCCAGAGATTCCCTCCCGTCCTGGTCCCCCCCACCTCTTGAGTAGTTGCGTATTGCCTGGCTGGTAGACACACACACACAGCATGAGCGTGTCTACCAGCCAAGCAGTTCGCAGCTATGTACTAATTAGAAAAGTTCAGACATTTTATATGTCTGGTATTTTCTCAATTTGTTTCCTGAACAGAACCCTCAAATACCAGAGTGTCCAATTCAAAACCAGATACCTGGCAACCCTATGACATACACAGAATAATTGGGGGTTCAAATTTTGAGGCCAGGTCAAGATATCTGTAAAATTTGGCCTACAATGTGCTCTCCAATGTCCCTGTATAAATCAATTGCTGGAGTCAGCAGAAATAGATTGCAGGTGTTTCTACACATGATACAATTCTGCTTAGGTTATCCGGAAACATAATACCTGTGAATCTCCATTCTCTTAACAGAGAATAAAAAATGAGAGATTCATGTCTCTGTAGCTTTGCAGCTGTGACAAAGGCAATACCAGTAACATCAAACACTCCACTGGTGCTAGAGAGGAAGTAAAGGTGGGTGTAGCAAAGGGTCATGGCCTCCCGCAGAGACTGACTGTGAGGGAGAACCAGAGACCCCCTGGAAGGCCTAGGCCACCACCTCAGAAGCAGAAGAGCAGGCTAGGAGAAGGAAGTATAAGAACTAGAATAAACCAAGGGAGACAGATGCTTCCAGCCCACTGCTGGAGCCAGAATCTGCAGATTTCTGCTGTCCTAAGGACACCTTCCAGGTACCAGGACTACCAGACATGCCCAACATGGAGGAGCTGCTGGCATTGCCATTTGGAATAGGCCCTGTGGAAATGGAAGAAGACTCCGGGATTCAAGTACTCCCTGAGATGAGGGAAAGAGGAAGCCCAGAGATAGCTGCATGTTGTCTGGCTGCAGTGTCACCCTAAACAGTCAATATGTTGTTGCTGGTTTCTCTGTTGACTCAGTGGCAGACCACTCTGCCACTGTTAGGGCTCTGGGTTGGGGCACAGTAGAGTTGGGTGGGCCTGCTTCTGCCATCCTACATGTGGAGTGACAGTACTCCACCTCCTTAGGTCAAGAAGCATGAGTTTATTACCTATTAAAGCCAAGATCACAGACTGTGCTGTTGCTGCTACGACTGCCAGTGTCTCACAGACTGTATTGCTGACTGGCAACCCCTGCTTGTGACCCACAGACTGTTTGGTGGTCCACCTTGGCTGAGGGTCTGGGCTCTTGAACTATTTGCATTTCTAACCTCCATAAGGATTGAAGCTAATGTCCCCCTTTTCCCTGGGGCTATGTCTACGCTGCAGGCTTTTGCCAGCAGAGAGTATGCTAATGAAGTGCTCATTAGCATTTGTTGCACTGTCATTTGCATATTCTCTGCTGATGCTTTTGCGCAAGAGGTTTTTGCACAAAAACAAGCAGTGTAGATGGGTCCGTTTTGCGCAAAAACTCCCTTTTGCACAAGATCCTTATACCTCCTTTTTTGAATATGCAAATGACAGCACGACAAATGCTAATGAGCACTTCATTAGCATACTACCGGCTGGCAAAAGCCTGCAGTGTAGACATAGCCTGACTGTTGTTTCAGGATCATTGCATCAAAGGGGCATAACCTCCCTCAGAGACTGACAGATAGGGAAAGCCATATGTACCCATGCACTTTCAGTGGGTATGAAGCACTATAATACTGACCCTCAGCTGCATCCTTTTGCATCACTCCAGAAGTTCAAATATACATACAGCAGGATTACACTAATGTAGAGGAATCCCCATATTAATCAAAGGTAGTAAAGACATCTCTATACCACTTGCTCCTCCTTTCTTCAGTATGGGTTCCGGGACAGGCTAAGAGCAGAACTGGCTTGGCTGGAGTGCAGTGCACACTAGTAATCTCTGGCTAGTGGAGATACCTCTAAATGGTGACTGTTTTGGTTGGTGTAATTTAGAGCAGCCCTTAGTGTGCTTAAAATTATTCTATGAGCTACAAGTATGTCCAGATCAGTGGAAAAGATATCTATCCCATGCTCTTTCAAGGAAAACAATTGTTTGAATGTAATAAATCTGAGCCTAAACCTTAAAGGCACACAGGCTGTTACTAATTAGTGTTGTCATAACATTCTTAAATAAAATTTTGATTGGGAATATGTCCATATTGAATAAAAAAATTGTGTAAAGTTTTGTTTTCAGAATCTAACTTAATAATGAATATTTATTATCATTCATATTTATCCCAAAATAATACTCATTTAGTGTGCAGTTGAAAATCATTCAAATACATGGACTGTACAGAAAAATGTGTGTTGTTTTTTTTAAGTTACATGGGTTTGTTTTTTTAAAAAGGTAAAAATCCCATTGAGAAGTATATGTTATCACTTTCATAAAGTATTGCTTCCAATCATATCATATGAAAATTTTAAACAGTCACTTGCATCTTTTCGGGTAAATGGTTTGGATTAAAATACTTTTCTACTTTTGTAGTGGATGGTAGTGGGTAGAATTATTAATTGATTAGTTGAAATACTAATATAAATTCCTACAAATACCCTGATCCACAGCCTTACATTGTATTTCAGCATAATCCAACTTGAATTTAGACTTTAGCAATGTGTCAAGGATAATATCATTTCCATAAGTAGTATTAGAAAAAGGATTTCTCAAGATTCTATAGAGCAATAGGCTTATGTAGTTACAAACAAGACAGATATACAGAGTAACCAAAACAAGATGGAGCAAAATGTCTGTTACTGATTCCTTGTTCTAATGCTCTTTCTGTGAGTATCATTTCTGGGGTTTTTTGGTTCATAGTTCTTCCTCAAAACCATATTAAAATATTCAATGCACTTTTTCATTCATAAAGTTGTAACAGAGGTTTATCTTAAATAATGTCAACAAATTCTACTGATTATTCCCAGTTTCTTTATGTATAATTTCTATAAAACTGTGCTGTGTTAATAGAACCCTTTGTAGTCACACACGAACTATGAACAGTGGGTTTACTCACATATATATCATTATTCACATGGGTGTTTTAGGTTTGGGAATTTATATCACTTTCATCACACTAAAATCTATGAGGCTGGAAAGCTGGAATTATTCTCGACGGAGTATTCACCTTTGTTACAACTGTACATGGAAATAATAAGTACAATAAAGGAGTAGTTCAACAATGTAATAGACTCAATGCTAATAGCCTCTATTTATATTTTTTTATTAGGCAGAGTCTGTAATATCTATACTGAAGTACTGATTATACTTCACAAGTGTCTTAGATAGGCAGAAACACTGGAACCAAGGGAAGTGTTACTCTGTAAATAGGAGATAAACATTAAGATCATTAATTTGTTTTAAGGGGGAGATAAAGGAAACATTGTGGACCCAGGTGGCTTTCAACATGTTCTTGTCCGTAGAACAAATTTGCCCTCTCAGAGATTTCCATAAACTGGAAGGAGTATGAGATGTCAAGGAACAGCAAGATATCCTTTATAAAACTAGACAGGAAGACAGTGAGGACAGGCAAGAAGTCAAAACAGCTTAAGTGGTGAGGATGTGTCTAAGAGGTCTCACTGCTCTCGTAGTGTCTCTTGTGGCTATGGAGCCTGGCTGGATAATGAGTAAGGCTCTGGCTACAAATTTCCAAACTTGATCAGAGCAGGTCAATGCTGTTTCAAATGGCTATTGTTTTATCTGTTTGACTGAATGTCTTTTTTATCTCATTGAATGCAGCGTGTACATATGGAATTCCCTGTGGCCCCAGCTCCTATCAACAATCATGTTCTGCTGTTACATTGAAGAATTTCACACAAAACATGTTAAACAGGTTTCTTTCAGTTCTCTCTGACAGGGAAAGTAATGACTACGTTTAAGGGACATTTTTCCCATTTATTTCTGCATTATAAGTACAGACTGTGAAGCCTTTCTTCTGACAAATATATTAACATCCTATTGCATAATATGCAGCCTGCTCTTATTTTCTTTTATAAGGAGAAAATTCATTCAAGCTTCATTTTCCAGTCAGTCCACTTTAGTTTTATATAACATTCACACCCTACAATAAGAACACTGCTGGTCTCATTTCATGCCTTGGTATGAACACTAATTACATATCTGGCCACTCAGATCATCGCTTAAGTATTCCTGTACTCAATTTAAGATCCCAAAGTGTAGGGGCCTTTTGACTTCCTAAATGTGGCAATGACTGCCCAAATTTAGAAACTGTAAAAGGGGGAATGTAACACCCATATCTGAAAACTAGTCACCTGACCTATGGGATGCTTTACAGTAAGCTAACAATCTCATATAAATAAATATGGCACTAATTTTATTGTCATGGCTACCCAAATGAATGGTATGGTGCATCAGAGGTTTTTGAAAACCTGTGAATGTGCTGGGTGTCCCTGGAGCCTCAGTGAAAACTCTTCAGGTGCTTCTAATGATACTGCCATAGAAGCCAGATTCAGTGCCATTAGAGGAAAGGACAGTAAAATGCTGTAAGAAGCAATCTAAGGTATGTGGGTTGTGTGACTGCCCTATAAGATCAGCCCTTTCCTGAAGAAAAGAATGTCTTTGGAGCCTCACAAGCTGGAGTTTTACTGTACCTCTGATGTACACGGTGCCAAATTCTGGAAAAACCTGCTATTTCGAGCCATACCTTCTTCCTTGTAAAACAAGTTTATAGGGATGACGAAAGAATTAGAACACGTCCGATTTTCTAAAATTTTATCCTGGAAAAGCGCTGCAGTCTAGCCATAGCCTAAGATAGAAAGAGCATTGGAGGACTATTTCTCTGAGGTTTCTCTTGATGTGGCTTTTTGGTATCATAGAGTATATATTGTAGCCTGATTCTGGATTTCTTTATGGCCTCTTAGCAGCCTTTCAGTTTTCTTTATCTAGCTCTTTAGTCCACTCTCTCTAAACTCACAAAGTATGAATTCAACTTGTTCCTGTATGAACTCTTCTTCAATGTATCTATCAATGAGTCATAGAATCAGTATCTGCATAAATACCTAAATGTGTATAGGCATGAACATACTGAGTAAAATTTCAAAAGCATGCAGGCTACTTAGAAGCCCCAGCCCTATTGACTTTCAATGAGACGTAGACTCTAACCTTTAAAGTTATTTAGGCACTTAACTCCTATTGGAATCAATGAGTGTTAGGTGCCCAAATGTCCTTGGGGATCTGGACCTCAGTGCCTAAGTCATTCTTGGAAATGGGACCTAGGCACTTCTGAAAATTCTAGCTATTATCTAAGAAGCATTCACTCAGATAACACAAAAAGAGAGAACATAAGCAAAATCTCCTCTCTTTTGCACAAGTGCAACCTGAATAAAGTCAAAGACTTGCACTGTTATATGAAAGTGCAAAATTTGCCACACTTCCTAATAAAATATAAATAGATGAAAGTCTCTAAATTATAATATACTTGAAGATTTACCCAGTGTTGCTCAGGTCCTGAACTCAATTTTTTTTTTTGGAAAATAAAATGAAAATGCACATTTTTCATTTAAATCATTGCTCTGGGGTAGAGCTGGAAATGAGGGGTTCATTATATAGGCTTCCCCAGGGAGAGACGACTACCCTGGCCCTCTCTCAATGCAGCAGCTTAAGGCCTGTAAAAAATTGCCTCTCCATGGCTGCTGCAGCTCCAGTGGGCACAGCCGGGGGACGGGTGCATGTCCCCTGATTCGAGCAGGTCTAGGTTCATCTGCCCCCTACTCTCCCCAACCAGTGTGAAGAATGCAACAAACTGCACTTTCTTCTTGCTCCCGGACAAAGGAGAATAGCCAGCAATGTTCCTGTATAAATTAGGGGGGTTCAACCACCCCTTCCCTTCCCTAAAGGGTGCCTGGGGTGGGAGGGCACCTTTCATCTTCCTGGTAATTCTGTCTCATTTCTGCATAATTTCTGAAAAGCAGTCCCATTCCAGGCACATCCCTTTATCCTGGCACAAACAAACCCTTACCTTGCTTTAAGTTATGATAAGAGGAAGCTGTATACCAGACAGATTGGCCCTCATTCTTACTGTTTAGGAGGAGTTCTTGAGCAGACAGACAGACAGGTAACAAATATATACATATATTCTCCTTAGAAATTAAAGTTTCTATCTCTGATATCAGCTAGTATGATGTGTAAACTTCAGTTGGATGATGGACACAGTAATGATTTTTTCTGCATAATTTTGTTGATCAATTTAGAATTTATGAAAATAAGATGCAAATTGCACTGGTTAGCACCAAAGAGAGTGAGGGCAGACACTGTGACTGTAAAATATGTGAACTATGTACTTAATAGTGTTTTAATGACAAGAACAGTCTACTTATTAAGTACTGCACAATAAGGGAGATTATTGTTAGGATTTAAACAATTTCATCTGAGTTCACAGATCACCAGGCATCTATTGTGACCTGTTCTCCCTATTTTTTCCTGGTGATTCTACATGACTCTAATATGATGTTATAATAGGTAGCATCAGTAAGACTGAGTGAACACTGAAGACCTTGGGCTATTCATGCTTGATTTCTTTCTAAACTTTCAATGATTCAAGTTGATATTCAAATTCTGAGGCTAAGAATAGAGCAAGAACAGAGCACTGATTTCTACAATAAAATTTCACTGCATGTGAATCAGCAACAATACAAAGTGACACACTTAGTCCTGGCTCCTGGATAGTTTTATGAACAATTAGGACAAAGAGAAAAATAAGGTAGCTTCCACAGTTTCCTTTGCTTTTTTAATATATACACACTTTCAAAATTCCATATCATGTTTGCTTTACAATTACACCTTCTGGAGGAAGCAAACATGTGAAAACCTTCATAATCCCCATGGCTACCTGTCAGTGTTTGAGTTTAAGTCAGCTGTAAGTGCTTCCCTTGAGCATTAGCAGAAGAACAACTTGATTTATGTATATTCCCTGGATGTAAATGTCAGCCTTATCACTGAGGAGGACATATGGCAGCAAGTCTGGAAAGAGAAATCTATTTCATAATGAATTCAAATCTCCTACTGAGATTAGAACTTGGAGCACCACATGGCAGAGGTCAGCACTCAGAACAGACTATGTCAATGCACCCGCCAATTCCTGTTCCCTCCTGACAAAAATCAGTTTCTTAAACTTTCCTTTAAATTGCTGTTACAGAAATGTTGTTACAGAAATCTCCTGAAACAAACAGCAGAAATAAATGCAGTGCCAAGAAAATCTTTGCAAGCCGAAAATTAGTATTCACTTTGGACTAGATTTTATTTTTGCAAACTCCCCTGAGTAAGGGAGCAAGGCATAGCTTCAGCACTCTGGGAATAGTTCAGAGAAGAAGTTGTAAGGCAAATGCACAAGGTCCTCCCTTCCCCCCCGCCCTCTTTGCTCTATGGACAAATAATTAGGGACTTTTCCATATCAGTAGCAGTTTAACCCAGCCCCAATGATCTAGTCAGTACAGCTGTCAGCACAAAGGGAAAGCAGAGATGGAGCTTTGGCTCCATCCACTCCCTGCCCAGATGTTTGCAGTGGGGTGCAGCAGCCCTACATAGCTTGCTCTGGCTAATGATGCTACTACCCTTCCTCCCTGTATACTGTTTTAAGGATAGGTGAAAGTCCTGCCCTTTCTCAAAGTCCTGGTTTTCACTGTAGAATTCTGAAAAAAAAACCTTCCCTGGGGGAAAAAATATATTCCATTTTATATGACAATATTGGCAAATTCTTTGGCTAAATAGGATCTATCTTATCCATATTGATCATTATTTCATCTGTAAAAGTCTCTTCCCTGCCATGAGCCAAAACTTCAGATTTTGTGCCTGGTTCTTTGGCACAAAAGTAAGATATGCTAGCCTAGAATTGTAGAACCTTCTAAAGCTTCAGGGGATAGCCGAGTTAGTCTGTTACAGAAAAAAACAACAAATGGTCTGGTAGCACTTTATAGACTAACAAAACATGTAGATGGTATCATGAGCTTTCATGGGCACAGCCCACTTCTTCAGATAACTCTGGTCATCTGAAGAAGTGGACTGTGCCCACGAAAGTTCATGATACCATCTACTTGTTTTGTTAGTCTATAAAGTGCTACCAGACCATTTGTTGTTTTTTTAGAACCTTCTAAACCATTTAATCAACCCAAACAAATTCAAATCAATATCGGCAGAAAGCAACCTAGTTATCTACTAGGCTGAGTAACTTTGCACACTGGTTGAGGTGCTAGTCAAAAATTCCATGTCAAGCAAATAGGAATGAGCAAAGCAACTGGTTGGCTGGAAATTAGTTGCATGCTACTCTTCCAGAGGTGCAGAAAGCATTTTGTGAACTTGTCTACTGGGAATTTCAGTAAAGCACCCAAAGGAAATATGACCGGTTCATGGAAAATTTCAGCTAGAGACTTTTTGAGATTTGGTGACACTGAACCAGATTAGGGTAGATTCTGACAAAATAATTTGGTGAGGGGAGGGAGAAACCTTGACATTTTTTTTAAATGAAATGTTTTGATGTTTTTTATTAATAATAAATTTTTCTTTTGAAATTTCCTTCATATTTAAAAATATTTTAAAAGCTCAAAATTGAAATGAAACATGTATTTTGGTGGAATCAAATGGTGTATTTGATTCAAAATATTTTGGTTTTACTTATCATTTTAATGAAAAAAAAACATTTTTGGGGGGTTGATCCACAATTATTTTTTTAACTAGCCAATTAGCCCGTCATAAGATGGGATTTTCAGGTCTCTCCTCCACATTGGTCTTCTCTCCTGAGCCTCCGGTCTCTCGCTCCGTCTCTCTCTCTCTCTCTCTCCTCCTCCTACTGCCTCCTCCTGTCTCAGCTCTCCTCCGCCTCCTGCCTCTCTTGCCTTCTGCCTCTATCTCCATCTCTTTCTCTCTCGTCTCCCCCTCCTGCCTCTCGCTCTCCCTTTCTCTTCTCCTCCTCCTCCTGCTTCTCTATCCCCTCCATCTCTCCCCGCCCCCCTTCCCCGCCCGCCGTGGTGCTCGGCTGAGTTCTGCATGCTCAGCCGGGCCGCCGCGGGGGAGGAGGGGCGGGGCGGTGACGTACTTGGCCAGGGGGCGGGGCCGTGTACGTCACAGCTCTGCCCCCCCTTCCCCTCCCGCCGTGGCACTTGGCTGAGTCTTATTCCGGAATCCCGTTTCACTGCCGCGTGTAGACGCGGGCAGTTACTTTGGGCTGGTCAATTTCTAAAATGGCAACCAGCTGGGAACATGCAAATCAAGCGCGGGATATTTAAATCCTGGGCTTGATTTGCAATTCCGGTTGCCCTCATTAGCCTCCCTAGATCAATCTAGGGGGCTAGTGTAGATGTACCCATAGTTACCAATCTGTTGCTTGCATCAACTTTGGGACCATTTAGGCTGAGGGGGGAGGAGGAGCCAGGATCTGTCGGTCTGGACTGATGCTGCAGATCTTCACAGGACACAACCCCAACCTTTTACAGGAATTTCTTCTCATGAAAATCTATGGGTTTTGCCACATCATATAATATCAGTCACTTTGCATCTTATGCTTCAGGGGGTAGCCAAGTTAGTCTGTACAGGATAAACTTAAAAAACAACAAATAGTCTGGTAGCACTTTAAAGAGTAACAAAATATGTAGATGGTATCATGAGCTTTCGTGGGCACAGCCCACTTCTTCAGATGACCAGAGTGTTGGATGTCCAGAACTAAAATAAATAGCGGAGAAGGGGGAGAGGGGAGAAGAAGGGGAAAAAATGGGAGGGGGAGGAAAACAAGAAGAGGTAGAGGGTATTCAAAAAATATCAGGGGGAAAGCTGAGCTGGAATGTAACAGGAAAAACAAATAGTCATAAGCACCTAAACACTGGATAGTCAAAAGAGGCAGATAAGAACCATTAGTAGGCAATAGAAAAGAGGGGTACTAATACCAGCTACTATACAGACAAAGAGTCATTGGCGCCTTCTTTGTTTGGTAGGTTGATAATGTCCCAGCCATCTGGTATCTTTATTTAATCCATTAGCATGAATATCAAACTTGTGAATGAATTGCAGTTCCAATCCTTCCCTGTGTATTTGGCTTTTGGAATTGGTCTGTAACAAAACAGCCACTTGAAGATCTGTTAATGAATGCCCAGGTAAATTGAAGTGTTTCCCAACAGGTTTTTGCATGTTCCCTTTACGGACATCTGATTTGTGTCCATTAATTCTTTACGGTAGGGATTGTCCAGTTTGTGCAATATATATTGCAGTGGGGCATTGCTGTCATTTGATGACATAGATTACATTCCTGGATGTGCAGTTAAATGAACCTCTGATTTGATGGCTTATGTGGTTGGCTCCAATAATGAATTCACTTGTATAGATATGTGGGCAGAGTTGGCATTGGGGCTGATTGCAGGACTGGGTTCCTGGATGTTTATGATGTAGCTGTGTAGCATGGTTACCAGAGAGAATTTGTTTCAGGTTTGGGGGTTGTCTGTGAGCGAGAATATGTCTTTCCCCCAAGGCCTCTGAGAGCGAGGGATCATTTTCCAAGATAGGTTGTAGATTGTGGATGTTTATCTGGATATTATTTTCATTGTCATTTGATATCAGTCTGATGATGATTTTTCTGGGGGTTGCTCCACCCTGGTTTTGATGGGATTTGTTCTCTTCACACATTGGGAGTTCTTGCTTCTAATTTATGGTCTTCAGTCTGCCCCTCATTCATCACCGAATACAATCACATTCAATAGTTCCTTCAGGCCCTAAGTCTCCGACCCCACCTATGACCATCTGAATGCTTCAGACTAATTTTTTTTCAAACACTCAGATTCTTCACTCACACAAACAAAAATTTCATAATTACTTTTGTAAACACAGATCTAGTGCAAAATCTTCTAAGATAAATGTAACTATTACAATTACAAATTATTCCATAATACAGAAAACATTCTTATACCCTTAAAAAAGAAAACAATCCTAAGGGTAAAAGGGTGACCATAGTGAGTCACAAGAACCCTTCTGATCTGTTCTTGCCTTAACATTAATAACAAACACCTAAAGCCTGCTCGATGCATTTTTACCAACCATATCAGACCATTCCTTTCTGCTAGTCAGAAAAGATGGCTGGTAAGGTACACTGAGACACATGACATTGTATAAGGCTACATTTTAGCTACATGGCTTCATCTCCAGGGGCTTCCTCAAGCAAGTCACTTAATATCTCAGCTCTTTCTGTCAAATGAGCATACATACATAGTACATTCCTTCTTAAAAGGACTATCATGAGAACAAATACATTGAAGATTGTGAGATGTTTAGATACTGCAGAGATGGGAGTCATAGAAATCAGAATTAGACCAACAGGCTTTTTGGGGTCTGCATATATAATACACAGTCTCCACTGAACATAATTATTTTTGGGCTGTGCATTTGCATTTCCCACTAACAGCATAGCACACATGCATGTTAACTACATCTTAGGTTCATTGCTTATAATTCCCTCTTAGAAATTTGAGTGTGGAATTTGCTTATAAAGTTGATTTTCCTTTTTTCCACTTGACAAAATCTTTGTATATGGTATAAGAATTTTAAAACAAGTGAGATCTTTCATTTAAAAACCATATATCGAGTAGCACTCAACAGCTGCAACTATCATTGGATTTGAGGGTGTTAGGCGACTCTGAGGATTTGGCCTTTCAGCAATCTGATAATTGCCCTTTGAAAAAAGAGTCACAGAAAACACCCTAAATGTAGCCATCACAGTTTGTTTCAAGACTTTCACATTTTCTGAATATATAATTTTCAATATTATTTTCATCCTTTTAGCTGACTTTCTGCATACCAGTAAGACACATTGGTATAAATAAACACAGAGTTTTCTTTAAAGAGTTTTTTTTTTTACCATAAACCTGGTGTAGTTTCTCCTTCAGATTAAGATGACCACAATGAAGCATTAAAGTTGTTTAACTAAAGACTTCTGAGTCTTAAGCTGAAAGAAAAAATTATGTGGATATTTGCAGATACTTGTAAATACGGAAATATAAAATTTAGCATTTAGGCCTACATTGTTGATAGCATAATAAGGCAGTGCAACCTCTCCTCCAGGGCTACAATCCCCAGAAGCACTTCCATCTTTGCCAGCTAAACATCCACTCTATACAGTTGTTTACTGTAGTATGAACTACTCATAAATCTGATTGGTAGATAACCTCTGGGAATTTTCTAATGCAAATATTCTACTGATGTCATTTGAATAAATTAAAATATATTATTTCAAAATAACAACTCTTTTGAAAATCAAATTTGTTTTGAAGTAAAACATTATCTGAATAACTGCCAATGTAATTAACCATTCTTTTTATAATCTATTGATTTTCCAAAGTAACACACAAATATCCAGAATGCAAAGCAAAGCAAAGCAAATAGAATAAAAGTAACGTATCTCCTAAACTTTTCATTTGGAAAACATATATCCTACAACAACGTTCCAAACAATACAGCTACGTCTACACTGCACTGTTTTGCGCAAGAAATATGCAAGTGAAGTCAAGCATGGAATATCGCCGTGCCTCATTTGCATAATTAATGAATGGCCGCTTTTGCGCAGCCGGCTTTTGCGCAAAAAGGAGCCATCTACGCAGCACCTTTTTGCGCAAAAAAAACCCTCTTGCACAAGAGCCGTTCTTCCTGAAAAAAAGCAGAAGAATGGCTCTTGTGCAAGAGGGGTTTTTTTGCACAAAAAGCTCTTTAATTAGCTCATTAATTATGCAAATGAGGCATGGCAATATTCCACGCTTGACCTCACTTGCACATTTCTTGAGCAAAACAGTGCAGTGTAGACATAACCTCCATGTTAATAGCCATGTTTAATAAAATTTGTCACAAAAATCAAGTTAATGACTGCAATTTGGAATGAAAAATTAAGATTTTTTTCCTTCTTCCTATAATGTCTAAAAGAATGGTAGGGCTAAGTCTCGCTTCCTTTACAACAGTTTTACATGGATGTAGCTATCCTCCATGTAGGTCATTGGAATTACACTTGATTTACAGTGGTGTGAGTAAAAGACCCATATATCCTAAACCAGTAGTTGGAGTTATCCACACAATCTGGAGTTATGCAGGTCACTGAAAAGCTATTGATCAACTGATATTTTATACTGGTGAGAACAATGTATGTTAAAATGCTCTCTCTTGTTCTAAACCATCCTAGATGAGATACACCAAACTGAAAAAGATTGAGATCAGAGTCTCAGATGGTGTAAATTGGCATAGCCAGTTATAAATCAGTGTTCACTGTGCCCCGGCTATCTTTCATAGAAGTGAAATCTCCATCACTGATGATCTCTGATATACAAGACCACTTTCCATTGTTCAATTATTTTTAAAGTCCACTGCTAACAGCTGGTTTTACTGTGGGTCTCTAGGGTGATTGCACAGAATAGAGCTGGTCAGAGAACAGACAAAAATTTCAAGAACATTTGCCAAAACATTTGTTTCTATTTTTTTAATCTTTCATTAAAATGTTCGGACAGGTTTATTTAGAATATTTTTCATTGTATTCATCCTGTCAATAGGCAAGTGGTTAGATTTTTCCATTGGAAGGATTTTTCAGCCCTGGAAAATTCAGTTTTGCCAGAATTTTTAAATTTGAAAACCTCAGCCAGGTATAAAAAAGGTCAAATGGTTCATCGTCAATATAAGGGCCTATGCACTGGCAGGAAAAGGGACGTGGATGAAAAATCTACACCTTAAAAAGAAAAAACTTGGGGTTCCCCTCCATCCAGACTTTTTGTCTCCTGACCCAGAGCAGGGGATATTTCTCAAGGAAGGAAAAGTATTATAAAAAGGGAGAGCAGATGCCCAGATCATTCCTTCCTCTCTACCTATGGCTTCCATGACACCTAACAAACAAAGGAAGCAGCACTGCACTGGGGAGAGGGATCCAGCCTGATAGCAGTTAAGCCAATAGGACTGCTGAAACATGTGGTGAATTCACTCTACTTTGATAAGCTAGGCATTAGTTGTGTTTTACTTTTCTTTTTCTTATAACCATCTGTGACTTTTATGTCTCATTACTTATAGTCACTTAAAACCTTTTGTAGATCATGAACTTGTTTTATTGTTTTAAGAGTTTGAGAAAACTCCATCTGGAATAACAAGATTTGTGTATTTGATTTTCCACTAATAAAATGATGAATTTTACACAAGTGTCTGGGGAAAGTCTGGGATTGGGAGTTTGCTGGTGTTCAATTCAAGAGTGGTTAACTGCAGCACTCATACTGTCTAACTGATTGCTGCATCTCATTGGTACTTCAAGGAACCCTTTGCTATGCAAATACAAAACTAAAGCCCAGTCTTCTTGCTGCCTTAAGACTGAACACAAAAACAAATGAAGTCAAGTTTCTGAATAGATTATGAATGTGGATTGTGCATTCAAGTTTTCAACACAGTAAATGGCATACACAATAATTGAAAGTGATTGCTTCTCATTTTGTGACATCTTGACAGTATCACTTTACCATACTAAGAAAGCAAGTTTCTGCCCATGTTGTAATCCTTATCTTGAAACTCCCCTTAATGGGATATCCACTTCCACGGTCTGTTTCTTCATGTAAAACAATCTGTTTAGTACTCTGGGACTCCTGAGACCTGTAAACCATGGATTGAATTTTCTTTTCCTGTATTGCATTTCTGCCCTTTCAATTTATGTTCCTCTAAGAAGTGCAGCTAAAGCTACATGTGTAGAGATTAAAGGCAAGTCTACTGTGGTTTACAGACATCAAAAGCCATGAGCAGTACAAGACTGGAGTAAATTGCATGGTACTAGCTTTTGTTAGGCTACAAAAGCTTCTCATTATCATTCCTGTTGTGAGTGCTCTCTGCTGCTTTCCTAGTGATTGTAGATGCCCGTCAGAGATGATAAATACTATCTCCCAAGAGAATACAAGTGCTATAATCCACACGTGAGGGAGGAGCGACTCAGATGTGTGGATGCACTGAACTGTGAAAGCTATTGTTTCTGGAAGGTCACACATTGCTTTTCCTGGTTAATTTTGATTTTCAGAAACAATTCTGCATGGTGTTCAAAAGACTGATTAAAAACACAATCTATATTTGCTAGCAAATTTAGTTTTCAAAATTTATCAACTGAAGCTGTCTGTGAAGGAAGGATTTTGTGTCATTGTTTAAGAGACCTAATCAATGCTAAGAAGCAGCTGGATTAACACAATTCCTTCATCTGTTGTTTATGTGTATGTGTCACATACTGAATTTATAAGATGCTGCAAAAGAGCTCTACTCCTAGTTGATAGGTTTCTAAGATGTACTAAAGAATCAGCTGGCTGCCCAGAGTTCATTTATATTAGGGCTTTCAGCCTTTCTCCTACCACTGATCTAGCACAACTGCAGAATCATTGGTGATAGCACTATTGAGGACATAACATGGACATTTTTACCAGCATGTCAACCAACTGAGCTCTGGGCAAGACTGCTGAAACCTGAGGTCAAAGAATGCTAAAAATGTGATGCCCTGTCTACTATATAGTATTTGGAGGGGTAGCCGAGTTAGTCTGTAACTAGAAAAACTTTAAAAACAACGGATAGTCTTGCAGCACCTTAGAGACTAACAAAACATGTACAGTAAAACCTGTGTTATCCGGCACACTCGGGGATTAGGGTATTCTGGTTATCTAAAAATTCCAGTTATCTGAGGGTCGCCATCAACATAGGAAAAACCAATGGACAATAATAGTAAAACTCAAATTTTTAATATTGGTAGTTTTCTAGTTTGAGGCAGTTGGTCTCACATTTCTATTTTGAGTTAAAGATGATTAATACTTCTTAAATAAAAAATTGTTAAGCCAATCATGGTAAACCAAGCCAGGCCTGTGCGCCTGAAGATGTGACAGTATTGTGGCTGGGGGCAATGCTAGTTAACAAGGTTTTGCTACAAGTGGTGAAGCTCTGTTTGTATTAGACCAATGGTTTGAAAACTGCTAGTTTGCAAAATTCTCTCCAACATTATATATTATGAATGATGGATGCCCTTCAGAGAAACAGATATTTTAGTTTAAAAAGTTCTCAAATTAAAATTGTTAGTTTGATAATTCTTACTGTAACTGTGCTTATATATGCAACAGCGTCCTTCAAAATAACTATTTATGTTGTCTAAAAGATTTGTCTACACTAGAAAGTTTTACCACTTTACCTCTACTTATAGTTAAAGTAGAATATGCTCCCTAGTCTAGAAGTAATTATAACAATATGAAGATGCTTTATACCGGTATAATTATCCCCAAAGAGAAGTTACCTGTATAACAGTGTAACTGCATCCATAGTATGGCTTGCATTGTTGAACAGTAAAAGTTAGAAATGTGTTTTTTTTAACCTTTTTCTAATAGTTATACGTTTCATGTGTAGAACAGGCCTAAATGTTATGCATTTATCTTTAATATCTTTTGATTTATCTCCAGGTCCAATTCAAAGCTATCTACTGTCTTTCAGAATTTTCTATGGGTTCTCTTCAGTCACCTGAGATCCAACTAATCTCTCAGTTGCTTCAGTCTGATTCATTTCTGTCCATTCCCTTCACAAAAGGACTGCACTTTTGTTTGTCCTGTCCCATCTCTTTAATTTTTCCCATACCTATTTAAATCACATTTGAAACCTTCCTTCCTCTGTCTCCGGATGGGTGGCCCTGTCTACAAAGCCTCCTATGATACTGTATAAACAATATAATTTTTTTCACATGACAAATAATGATTTTTTTCCTTTCATAATTTTCATGGTTAGCTGAATCATTTTGGCAGCTCTTAGCTAAAAGGAGAATAAGGGAGCACTTCATGTTTCTACATCTAAAATTGTTTACAAATAAGTAAAGTAATGAATTACTATAATGTAATCACCATACCATGTTAGTAACATTTATTTCCCCCCCCCCCAAAAAAAAACAATGACACTATAGCAGCAGTTTCTGTAATTATATGTCACTATCTCAGTCACAGTGCTTTTTCACAAAGATGGCACTGTTGTAAATAAGTGCCATTTTCTCAAAATATGCTTTTTTAAAAAATGGAACAAGTAAAATATTTTTCCAAAGAATTTATCTTTAAACCTGTCAAAAGCTGTAAAGATATCATTTACAATACCATTTAAGTATTTGCAGTTGATTTTCAGTCTTTGAACACACAGAGATGTATTACCTTGTTTTACACTGTATAACCCAACAAATACTGCCCTTTTCAAACCATGGAGAAGCATTTCTTCATCATTATGGGATTTTAATAGTTTATTTTAACTATTAATCCATTTGAGCTCATTCTTCAAAAAAAATTATAAGTAAATTCTACATAACAGTCTCACCAATAAGGCTAGTCGGCTAGTCAAAAATTTTCTGACCAATCTGTTTTTCAACAGAAACAATTTATGTGGTCAAAAATCCAATTTTCTCAAAAAGTATCTGCTTTCCATGGAACAGTTTTACTTTCTTTAAAAAAAAAAGTAAAAAGATTTTGATTGGAAACTGAAAAAGTTTTTGCTAAAAGCCAAATATTTTATTCCAAAATGCTGCCATGTGCCATATAGGAGTTGTAGTTTGAATGCTTCTCTGACTCTGTTTGCTGGAGGGGGCACACTGAGAATGCTCAGGACAAATTCCAAAGAATGGGGCAGACGATCCCAAAAACTGGTGGTTTATTCTAGTAATTTGATTTGCCAAACCAGCAACAAAACAGTTTCTGCAATGACTTACTGGTTACCAAGAAGCTAAAATACAGTTCCACTTAAGCAATCCTACTTTTGCCTCCCATCCAATTAGACAGTTCTATTATGATGAGGATTACTTAAAATCTTAATCACTGTATATAAAGTTCTACCAATCCCAACAGATCAGACACATTACCCACCAGATCAGACATTATCCAAATTCATGCTATTAACCAGGGATGCCATTTCAGATTTTGGTGGTGACCTGTGCATGCTGTGATGGGGGAGGGGGAGAGTTAAAACATGGGGAGGGGGGGCAACTGAGGACTGAGGTTTCAGCAGTGTTACTGAGCATGCTCAGTACAAGCCAAGCATCAAATGTGAAGGAGTGGGGGGAACCAACCCCACACTCACACCATCTCTATCGAGGGGCTACCAAAGTACTGGAAAATTCTACTTGTTTCCTCAGACAACCTAGGAGTTAGCTGATAGGAGAACTGAATCTAATTCCTATATAAAAGAAAGAAAATTAAATAAATATTAGACTCACTCAGCAATAAAACTAACATATTCTGATATCTTGTGGCAAGTGACTTAAAGGACACTGGTTAGCTTTAAAATTTGATTGTATATTCTTACTTTGTTATTAACTCTCTGGAGAAAGAGAGACCCCATCAGGACTCCTGGGCTATCTTTCAGCTCTGGAAGGGAAGTGAGATCTAGTGGGTTACAGCTAGAAGTCAGATACATTTAAATCTGCTACCTAATAATTTCGTTTGGTGACCCCAGTTCTTATGTTATGGGAGCAAGTAAATAACTTTTTCTTATTCACTTTCTCCATACCTATCATGATTTTATAGACCTCTATTATATTCCCCCTTAGTCTCCTCTTTTCTAAGCTGAAAAGTCCCAGTCTTTTTAATCTTTCCTCATATGGATGCTATTTCTTACCCCTATTCTGTTGCCCTTTTTGTACCTTTTCCAAATATAATATATCTTTTTAGATGGGTTGACCACATCTGCATACAGTATTCAAGATGTGAGCATACAATGACTTTATGTAGAGTCTTGTTGTATTTTGTCTCATTATCTATTGCTTTCCTAATGATTCCCAATATTCTGATAGCTTTTGCGTTTTCAGACTGCCACTGCACATTGAACAGATGTTTTCAGGGAACTATCCACAATGATTCCAAGATCTCTTTCTTGTGCTAACAACTATTTTGTATCTATAGTTAGGATTATATTTTTCCATGTGCATTACTTTGCACTTATCAACACTGAATTCCATCTGCCTTTGTGTTGCCCCATCACCTAATTATGTGAAATCCCTTTGTAGCTTTTTTCAGACAGCTTTGGAGTAGTTCCTGTTCACCCCTTTTTCATGAACATTTGTACATTTAACACCATGGTTCAAATGCAAATCCCATCACACAACACCCATTCCCACTCTTTTTTCCCTCCTATCTTTTAAGTGGAATGCCTGGCAATGTTTTCATGATGATCTAATGATCCTTCAATTACTGAAATGCCCAGCCTTTTGTTATTCTTAATCACCCCCACCTTCTTCTTTTTATAACAAATTCTCTGCCCCAAAGGCAAAGCTGCAAGCAGCTCAAACTTTGTTGCATTTAAGAACTGCCTCTGGAGTCAGGGCACATAGCTTTAACCAGAACTCAAGTATGAAATCCAGGGGGTTTAAACTCAGCACGGGAGGGAGGGGGGGTGTTTCTCAAAGTGGTCCATGGATGCACTCTGAGAAAGCTGCTACAAAGGCTGCTCTGGTTTGTTTACTTACCAGCTCCGCAGCCACAGAGTCGTGGCTCCCTTTGGTTGCAAACAGCAAACCATAGCCAATGGGAGCCGTGAGGCTCTGTGGCTGTGAAGCCAGTAAGTAAACAAACAAACCAGAGCAGCCTGGTAGCAGCTTTCAAAGGGTGCAACTACACTGCACTCAAAACTCAAAATAAGCTACGCAATTTGAGCTACCCAAATTGCATTGCTTATTTAAAGTCAGTTTCAAAATAGCGTATTTTGAAATTTGGCACTGTCTACACAGCACTTATTTCAAAATAAATTGCTATTCCAAAACGTCCCTTACCCCTCATAGAATCAGGTTTACAGGGACTTCGGAATTATATTTTGAAATAACAGGCACACTCAAAAGACCTGGAATAGCTATTTCAAAAGATATCTCAGGTGTCCTGAAATAGTGCTGCAGTGTAGAGGTAGCTTCAGAGTGGGTCCACAGACCACTCTGAGAAACACTGCCCAAGGAAATGTATAATTTCTTGGCAGCAGACATCACACCAGTGCCTTCCAGAATGAACTAATCTGTATTTCCTATGTATACAGGTAACTAGTTGCATTGATTAGCATAAGGCAATCAACTATTCAAAGATTCACAGGTAGTTTACAATAAACTTCAAAGAGAAATAAAGACAATGATACTGGGGGGTCTTACCCAGGAAAGCTCATGATACAATATATTTTTGTTAGTCTCTAAGTTGCCACAAGACTACTCATTGTTTCATCTACTATGTTATGTTAATTTTCCCTTTTGATCTCTGAATCAATAGACTGTACTAACGAAACGTTGCAAGCAGAAAAGAAGTTTAGCATCTACTAATTAGATCACATTGTTAATCTTCTAACAAGATATAGGTAAACACAGACAAATTCAATTAGTATTTACCTTTAATTCTATAACAGTACAGAACTCTTATCCATTTAACATGTCTTTGATAACTATCTGCAAGGAATGGCCCTGATTACCATTTCAATACTGTTGTAATATGTCCTTAAAATTTGATTTTGGGTCACAGTCTGCTGTTTATTTAACCGTCTTTGGTTCAGTGTCACAGCCTCATTCTGCAGGTCCCTGTGGACGAGCCTCCCCAAGCAAATTATTAACATTCCCACCTAACAGAGCAGTAGAGGTTTGTCTTGTAAAGACCCCTTAGAAGTCTTTATACCAGTAAGGATTGCCAGAGTGCAACACTCTCCAAATAAACTTTTTTATGCCTTGACATCTCTCCCCTCCCTCCATTCCCCTGACACATATTATGCAGGTTAAGGACAGGGCGGAGAAAATCTAACTACACTGGCAGTACACCACTCAGGAATTCCCTAACACTGGAACAATTTTCAGGTGCCCACATACAATATCTTTAAGTTCCCTTTGCTCTGCTAGAGTAACAGAAAAAATATTCAGCTGGGCTGAATGATTTAAAATGCAGCTACACAAGAATCACTCTATTCTAATTCCAGCACCAAATATGGAAATCTTTATGCCTGGCTCTGAACTAGCTATTCCTTCTTAATCTCATGTGGTCTGGCTTCATATCTCCTTCTGCACCAAACTCAGATGCCTGGCCTCATTATAAAAGCTTTACATATCTCTGTCCCAGCATACAAAAGCACCGTGCACTTTGTTGGTGGTATATAAATAACGAATGCTTACACAAGTTGTGGTTTACATTTTCTTTCAATACCCAAATTTGGCCCTTCAGGCTTTCAAGTTTGTTTCCCCTTGCACTGTCTTTGGATATTTCTCCCATAACCCACCCCTGGTCCTCGCCATCAAGTAATCTTTCTCTTCCTGGAGCCAGTTAAAGGGACTGAGATCAAGAGGCAATGCCACTGTTCAGTTCCTGGAACTGGGACTTTAGGCAGTCCTTACCTGAATTACACTAAAAATAGCTACTAGAGCTCTCTGACACCATATTACCTTCATGCTTGGAGTCAGGGTGGGAGCAGAATGGACTAGAAACTCCTGCTGAGCCCATTAGGGTGGCTTCTGCATGAGCAGATATAGACAAGCAGTTTGTTGAACCAATGATGAGGCAGGGCTGCTGAGTCTCTCAGTGGGAGGGGTAAGCCTGACTAAGAGTATGTCTACACAGCAGGGCTAATGTCGAATTAAGCTACACAACTTCAGCTACATCAATTGTGTAACTTAAGTCGAAATAGCTTATTTCAGCTTTTTTGGAGCTGTCTACACAGCAGAAAGTCGAAGGAAGAACACTCTTCCTTCGACTTCCCTTACTCCTCGTGAAATGACGGTTACCATGAGTCAGAGTAAGAAGTCCTCCAGCTCAACATTATTTCGGCATAAAGACTTGTAGTGCAGATATGCATTTTGTTATTTCAGAATAATGTCAGTTATTCCAAAATAACGCTGCTGTGTAAATGTACCCTGAGAGACTAATTCCAGTTTTGAGCTTTGAGTTGGGACTCACTGAGAAGGAGGAGGCCTGTAGAAAGTGGTGTGAGTTGTCTGTCAGTCTCCTGTTCGTAGTTTGTCCTGTTCATGATGACTACAGCACCCCTTTTGTCAGCCTCTTGGATTGTAATATCAGAATTATTTTTGAGGCCGTGGATAGTGTTGCATTCTGCATGGCTGAGGTTAAGTGTTACATGTTGTTTGTTCACAATGTCAGCCTGTGCACACAGATCTCACTGAGAAGGAAGTCTCTGATGAACTCGTCCTTCCCATGAAAGGGCTCTTTGCATTGTTGTAGAATCTAGTGCATGAGCCAGGCAGTTACAAACCTTCAGTGATCAACACCCAGAGCTCAGACTTGGTGCCAGCTACTGAGTGCCATCCAAGACTTCCACAGGATGCCAGACCAGGTAGAAAGGAGACCTTCCCCCCACACAATGGAAAAGATGCCGTCAGGGGGATCTTTGGTTGCTGTTGTTTAAGCTAGCCAGCATTTACAATGGGGCAGCATGAATTTCCAGATTCCTTCTCTGTGCACCCTCAGCCTGAGAAAGTGATAAAGCAAGAGCTGGAGGTTCACCGAGTGAGTGTTAGGGGGAAATTTGTTGATTTACTCATTTTAGAACTTATTATTTATTCATCCTTTCTTTCTCCAAATCCTAATTTCCTGCTTCCAATAAAGTCCCCTTGGTTATATTGGGGTGTATCATTTCTTTCATGGGGTTTCTGTTGATGAACTTTGTTTCTTGTGGACTAAGTTTTATATTCTCACCAGTAGTGATAGCATTATTCATTTTCCCCAAGCGGCAGTGCCCTTTGTACCTTGAGCACAGTGAGAAGTCATCTTAGGTGGAAGCACCACATGTCACATAAATGAACTCAGGCTCCAACCCATGTGAGGAGAGGAGAGAAACCATTCCATGTCACAACTGGAAGAAGCTCAAGTCAAGAGAGTGACTACATTCAAATCATTTAAACTCGCTATATTCAGGTTAAGTGTTTGAAAATTGTTACAGTTCAACAGGATGCACAAAAGGTTGTGGAGCTTAATTGCTTCTTCCTAGCATGAGTATCTGGGCTGACGTTTTAATTAGAATCACCTTACTAATCCTCCCCAAAACAGGAAGGTGACACTGTTCATGCAGTATAATCAATGTGGACATGAGTTATGACTAGAAATTGTTTCTCAGACTGTAGCCAGACATGAACCGCATCTTGTTCCGCCCCCCCAGAGAGCAAGAGAAAGACAGTCAGCCTTTGATGCCCTGGGAACGTAGGTGTGCTGCCTGTCCCTGACTCTAATAAACAGAAACCAGACAGTAAATGGGCTAGCTGACGACTGGGGGCCTCCCGCTGCCCTGATGGCTAGTACCAGTAATTGACACGCCTGCACTGTCCCAGGAGAGGAATCTTCACCCATCACATACCAGAGGTGCCCATTGTCTGCATTTTCCCAGGTGTGAATTATACTTTGCACCCTTCGTGGGAAACTTGGCATTCAAAGCCATTTTTCCTAATTGGCCACTTGAGACCAGGAAGAAGCCTACGTGATCCAAGGGGTATAAAGAGAAGTTTAGTAGCCCACCCCATTTGAGCTCCAATCATCTACACCTGCTGACAGGTATTGATTGTCTCCCGAGGTCTGTGGGACGCCCAGTGTCGCCCTACTTCTTCCCGAGGGATTGAGAGAAAGACGCTGGCCACGCCAAGTCTGGAACGCAGGGATGAGAATATATACCTGCTAGGTGTCTATTTTGCATGCATTTAATAAGAGCTCAGAGAACCAAAAGGGTTTCATGGTACCTGTAAGTGACTTCTTAGTGTAATTTCTGTCCTGTCCTTTGTAGTGGCTGTATTATCTGTAACACAGTAGTAGCATTTAACAGCTAAGTTTACCCTGTAACAATAAAATAGTAACTGTTTAAGCTGTGACCTGACTCCTTCAGTTGCTGTAATTAGAACCAAACACAATTTTAAAAAGAACTCCAGCCAGTCATAAGGGACAGATATAGGGAGAGCTTGAGCGTTGGATCATGTCGCTTCCAGGGGACAGATCCGTTGGGGCATCTCTCAGCCTCCCCAGGCTGCCCACTTCGAAGGGATCGTGTATCCTAGCAGTCAAAATCTGAGGTGTAATAAGCTCTCCCTGTAAACTTCTTGGGGCACCCGTCAACCTCCTCCAGGTTGCCCGCTGCTAAGGGACCCCAGTCCTAGCAGTTGAAGTCTCGGGTGTATAACACACACACACCACTCACTGCCGTGACCACCAGCTGACACAGACACATTGAAAAATTCTATGATTGAATCAACTGTCTTCAGACGTATCTAACCCTTCCTCATATTGGTAGATCCTGCTTTTCATAATGCGTCCAGAATCACATTATTAGTCTACACTAAAGTTTGCAATAATCCTTGGAGGATTGGAGAAGACAGTACTAGTCATAATGTAGAGAAGAATAGTAAACTTTGATTGCTTTTTTTTGGCTCCAGTTGTGCCTTTCCATAGGAGAACCCCTGTTAGACTGCATGGGAGAAACCATAGAACTGCGCCTTCATGATTTGTCAAACTCAGACAGTATTAAAACACAACATAGAGGGTAAATGTCAATTTTAAAATAGCAAAAGCTACTTGCATTTACTATTTGACTAATCTGTCTGAAGTTTTTAAAATAAAAGTCAAGTGTGTGAAGATGTATTAATTCATCATTTCTGGGTGGCAAAAAAAGAGAAGTAGGGCTAGGTCTGGAGCAGAATTTGGGTTGACGAATCAATACAATAATTATCCATGTTAAAATAAAGGTACCATTTGAAGATGAGTCACTTGTCCTTGAAAGTTGCCTTTAAAAAGCAATAAATGTGAACATAAATATTTTATATTTTTTTACTTTTATATTTATTTCAAATACACACATGAAATCCACTGCTGAGGGGTTTGATCTTGATTCCTGGAGAGCTATTTTCTGGAGCCTAAGCCTTAGGGTAAGGTCAATCTAAAAATGTAGGTATCCTAATTTAACAAGTACATTTCTGGGCTTAAAGATGCTTTCAGGTGATAAAACCAAGAAAAGCCCTTATCACAGTGAATAGCTGTATGCTCATTTTATAAGCTTATCTATAGGAGACATGAAGTACAAAGAAATGTAACAGCTTTTAGAGACGTCTGATTCTACTGGAGCCATAAATGTCTCGAGCTATTTTGAAAACCAGATGCCTGGTATTTGGAAACCAACTATACACGTTCCAATTCAAAAAAGATTACAGTTTTGTGGAGTGATTTAACTAGGAAATGAGAGTCCACTAGGAAGATTAATTTTACCCAATAAATCATTTTTTTCAGAGTTTAATTTTGTACTTTGTTGCTACGTCACCTAATTTTCTACTTAAAGATACAGTGGATGATGATAGATATGCTGGACAGAGAAATAAAATAAAATATTTTCATGAAACATTATTTGTCTTGCCTATTTTGACCTCTCCAGATCATGGGTATTAAAAAGGATTTGAGTTTAGTTTCAAAAATTTGTTTTGGTTTTTTAAGAAGAAATACAAACCAGTACCATATCCCAAATTTAGCAGTCTGAAAGGTGATCAGCCAGCCTTTCACTCCTGCTAAACTAAGAGTTGAAGATTGTCATTTCAAAAGTCAAAATCTGCTAGGTTTACCAATTATTATTTTGGTGTTCTAAGGTATTAATGATCTCCAGCAGATTTTGACTCCCTCAGAGACCTGATGGGCAGAATCCGCTGGGATGCTAACATGAAGGGGAAAGGAGTCCAGGACAGCTGGCAGTATTTTAAAGAAGTCTTATTGAAGGCACAGAAAGAAACCATCCCGATGCATAGCAAGAGAGGCAAACGTGGTAGGAGACTGGATTGGCTTACAGGGGAAATCTTTGGTGAACTTAAGCACAAAAAGGAAGCTTACAAAAAGTGGAAACTTGGACAAATGAGCAGGGAGGGGTTTAAATGTATAGCTCGAGAATGCCGGGGGGTTATCAGGAAGGCGAAAGCGCAAATCGAATTGCGACTGGCTAAGGATGTGAAGGATAACAAGAAAGGTTTCTACAGGCATGTTAACAAGAAGGAGGTGATCAGAGAGGGTGTGCGGCCCCCTACTGGATGAAGGAGGTAACCTAGTAACAGATGATGTGGGGAAAGCTGAAGTACTCAATGCTTTCTTTGCCTCTGTATTCACAGACAAGGTGGGCTCCCAGACTAATACGCTAAGTGATGCAAGATGGGATGAAGATGGACAGTCCTTAGTGGGTAAAGAAAGGGTTAGGAACTATTTAGAAAAGCTAAACGTACACAAATCCATGGGTCCGGACTTAATGCATCCGAGGGTACTGAGGGAGTTGGCAAATGTCATTGAGGAGCCTTTGGCCATTATCTTTGAAAAGTCGTGGAGATCGGGAGAGATCCCAGATGATTGGAAAAAGGCAAATGTAGTGCCCATCTTCAAAAAAGGCAAGAAGGACGATCCAGGGAACTATAGGCCGGTCAGTCTTACCTCGGTTCCTGGAAAAATCATGGAAGGGATTCTTAAGGAATCCATTTTGAGGCACTTGGAGGAGAGGAAAGTGATTAGGAATAGTCAGCATGGATTCACAAAGGGCAAGTCGTGCCTGACCAATCTGATTAGCTTCTATGATGAGGTAACTGGCTCTGTGGACATGGGAAAGTCAGTGGATGTGATATACCTTGACTTTAGCAAGGCTTTTGATACAGTCTCCCACAATATTCTTGCCAGCAAGTTAAGGGAATATGGATTGGATAAATGGACGGTAAGATGGATAGAAAGATGGCTAGAAGGCCGGGCCCAGTGGGTAGTGATCAACGGCTCGATGTCAGGATGGCGGTCGGTTTCTAGCAGAGTGCCCCAAGGTTCGGTTCTAGGACCGGTTTTGTTCAAAATCTTTATTAATGACCTGGATGAGGGGACGGATTGCACCCTCAGCAAGTTTGCAGATGACACTAAGCTAGAGGGAGAGGTAGATACGCTGGAGGGCAGGGATAGAGTCCAGAGTGACTTAGACAAACTGGAGGATTGGGCCACAAGAAATCTGATGAGGTTCAACAAGGACAAGTGCAGAGTCCTGCACTTGGGATGGAAGAATCCCAAGTATTGTTACAGGCTGGGGACCAACCAGCTAAGTAGTAGTTCTGCAGAAAAGGACCTAGGGGTTACAGTGGATGAGAAGCTGGATATGAGTCAACAGTGTGCCCTTGTAGCCAAGAAGACTAATGGCATATTAGGATGCATTAAGAGGAGCATTGCCAGCAGATCCAGAGATGTCATTATTCCCCTTTATTCGGCTCTGGTGAGGCCACATCTGGAGTATTGTGTCCAGTTCTGGGGCCCCCACTACAAAAAGGACGTGGATGCATTGGAGAGGGTCCAGCGGAGGGCAACCAAAATGATTAGGGGGCTGGAGCATATGACCTATGAGGAGAGGCTGAGGGAGTTGGGTCTGTTTAGTCTGCAGAAGCGAAGAGTGAGGGGGGATTTGATAGCAGCCTTCAACTTCCTGAAGGGAGGTTCCAAAGAGGATGGAGAAAGGCTGTTCTCAGTAGTGACGGATGGCAGAACAAGGAGCAATGGTCTTAAGTTGTGGTGGGAGAGGTCCAGGTTGGATATTAGGAAAAACTATTTCACTAGGAGAGTGGTGAAACACTGGAATGGGTTACCTAGGGAAGTAGTGGAATCTCCATCCCTAGAGGTATTTAAGTCTCGGCTTGACAAAGCCCTGACTGGGTTGATCTAATTGGGATTGGTCCTGCCTAGAGCAGGGGGCTGGACTTGATGACCTCCTGAGGTCTCTTTCAGCTCTATGGTTCTATGATTCTATGATTCAAAGTAGATACAAGCAAAAAAGTATTGGTTTTAATATGTGCTAGAATTTTCTTTTTTCACAAAGGGTATGTCTACACTGCAGTGTTTTTTTGGAAAAATAGCTGTTTTTCCAAAAAAACTTTGCTTATGTCCACACTGCAATTGCATTCTCTTCACAAAAAGTCAAAAGAACAGAGGGGTTTTTCCAACAGTGGTAAACCTCTTTCTAGGAGGAAGATGCCTTTTTCCAACAGAGCTCTTTCGGAAAAAGGCGTGTGTGGATGGAGAAAAAGGTTTTCTTTTGAAAGAAGAGGCCTCCAGGAAATAGCACAGGTGCCCTGGTGGCCACTTGGTCCAAAGTAATCAGAATGCTATAGTTCCTATCTCCTGGCACCTCTGAAAGCTGCAGGTACCCTGGACGAGCCTTGTGGCAGGAAGCTGGCCTTGGGGCAGCACCTGACCATGCGGCTCTCCCTGCCATCCACACTTGGAGCTATGGCTGAGCCACAAGCCCCCCAAGACTCCCTGGCCCTCGCAGGGAGCAGCACCAGGGCTCCCAGGACCCACCCAGGGGTACCAAGCAGCATGCACCTTCCTGGTCTGGAGTGGACATCCTGTCCCTCCTGGAGCTGTGAGGGGAGGCGACGACCCTACAGAATCTCTTCTTCTGCCGCCGAAATGCCGAAATCTATGAGCTAATGGCCGAGGCCCTGGAAGAGCGGGAACACACCTTCCCCCTCCCCCCCCAGACCTTAGAACAGGTCTGGAGTAAAGTAAATGAGCTCAACCAGGAGTATTCCAGGGCATGCAGCTCGCGCGCCGGGGCAGGACCCCACTCCTGCCTCTATTATCAGGAGCTGCACCAGATACTGAGGGGTGGGGAAGCCCTTTCCCCACCCATGGTGGTCTACTCTGGCCTTGACACTCCTGTCGTTGCCCAGCTAGAGGTCGTGGAGGAGGAGGAGGAGCAGGGACTGCAGGGGCAGGAGGAAGAGGACACAGCCAGTACAGTGATGCTGAGCCTGGAGCCAGTATCCTGGGCCTGGATGTGTCGCAGGCATCGTCTGACGGCAGGGAAGGATCATCAGGTGAGCACTCTCAGTTTTACACACACATGGGGGGGAGGCAGGTGCAGAGGGGATGGGGTTCAATTGTCACTCGACCTGCTCCACCTGGACATTGTGCTGCACTCTGTGCATGTGGAACCACGTGCAGCAGCAGTGTGTGCCATGTGGCCTCAGGAAGCAGCTCCTGAGCACCCCCTGGGATCCTACTTACAGGCTGAGGGGAGGCCATACACATGTCTGGTTCCAGGTGGGGGGACACCCTCCCACCACCAGCCACTGGAAGCAGGCTGGGCACAAGGCACATGCACGACCCCATACACACAGAGGAGTGCCGCACATGGGCATGCCTGCCTGTGTGAGGCACCGCCCACTCCCGCAGACAGTGCTGCCAGCCGCAGGTGTGTGTGCGGGCCCCATGGAGGGCCAGGCTGCTCCAGGCCCCCTTCCCGCCCATGAGATCCCACTGTGGCCAGACACTTCCCTTGCCTGCTTGTCCCTGGGGAGGGGGAAGCAGGCATCATAGTCCCCTGGGCACCTCGAGGCCCCTGTGAGGCAGGGCCTGCTGTGCAACCCATACATGGCCTTGCTCCTGGGACATCACCATCCTCTGGACCAAGGACTGTTGGTTGCTGCTCACAGAGGAGGGCATGACCTCAGGGACAGTGTCTGCATGCATGACTGACCACCTCTCCCTCTTTGTTCTCCACAGCCGGACCAACTGTCTCTGAGGAGCGATCACTGCCAGCCAAGGCAGCCGCCCAACCACAGGGGACCAGAAAGTGCTCCAGGGTCCACGAAGACCTGATGAGGCAGCACGTAGGCATCCTATGCAATATGCAGCAGACCCTGGCGCAGAAGGTTCAGGAGGACGCTGAGTGGCAGACCCGCATGTGGGACCAACTCGTGCAGCAGCGTGACAACATGTGTGCTGTCATGCGTGAAATGATGGCACACCCAGCTGCTGTCCCTGCTCCTGTCTTCCACCCTCCTGCCCCCCCCCCCGCTATGCCCATTCCCTCTACCCAAGTGATGCCTCTCCTCCCTCCCACTGCCATGCCTCTGCCCCATCCCCAAGTAATGGCTATGTCCCCTCCCCCTGCTATGCCTATGCCCCCTCCCCCTGCCTCCCTGGTATCCCTGACCCCGCTCAAGCCCCCCCTCCTGCCCACCACCTGTGGTCCCAGAACCCACCCAACCCCAAGTTTGCAGAGGTCCCCGCACCTGAGGTGGCACTTCCAGATGCTCCCCACACCACTCCCAGCCCTGACTCCCCCTCCTCCCTCCCCAATCCAGGTTATCAGCCCCCCTCCTCCCCAGCATTTTTTAGTGAAAATAAAATACAAAGTTTGTTTTGTTGAAATCAAAACATGTGTGTTTATTAACTGTACAGGGAAGGGGGGGGAGGGAGGGCTTGTGGTGGGAAAGGGATGTTGGAGCATGGCACAGGTCCCTAGGGGAGAGGCCCTGGGAGAGTTACTGAGGTCCTTGAAAGAAACTCTCCCTCAGGGCTGCCTGGATGTGCACCCCCAACTGATGGGCCTGGCAGATGGCAGCTGTCTGTGGCTGTTTGAAGGTCTGCCTCCCACCCTAGCAGGAAGGCCTTCCCCTTCCTCTACATGATGTTGTGGAGAACACAACATGACAACACCACCTCAGGGATGTTGTGCTCCCCCACATTGAAGTGGGTCAGGAGGCACCTGAACCACACCTTGAGGTGGCTGAAGGTGCACTCCACCTGCATCCTCATCTGGCTGAGATGGGAATTAAATTGGTCCCTGCTGAAGTCCAGGTGGCTGGCATACGTCTTCATCAGCCACAGCATCGGAGGTAGGCTGTATCCCCCACAAGGCACAGTGGCATTTGCATATCCCCAACTACAAACTCATGCTGGTGGAAGAATGTGCCCACCTCCGGCTTCCCTTAGAGGCTCAAGATGCAAAATACATGGGTGTTGTGCACCCTGCCTGACCACCCGACAAAAATGGTTAGGAACAGTCCACAGTGGTTGACCAGGACCTGCAGCACCATGGAGAATTAGCTCTTCCTGTTGATATACTGGGCTGCTCGATGACTTGGTGCGCAGAATGGAATATGGGTTCCATCTAATTCACCACCGCAGTTCAGGAACTCCAGGGCAGCAAATCCTGTGACGATTGGGTCCAGGTCTCCCAGGCGGATGACCCTGCACAGCAGGATGGAGTTGATGGCCCTCACAACGTGCAGAAGGAGACAAACACACAAAACAGAGAATGAGAGGAAGTGCCTGAGTCCTTGGGAGGTGCCTGCCCCCTTTCCTTCCCGCCCCCCTCCAAACATTCCAGGAGCCACCCCCTATGAGGCCGCTCCCTCAGCAGCAGGGATGTGTGAGGGCAGGACTGCACAACCACCTGGGGACAGACTTCCCCCCCACCCCGAGCCCACCCCCGCACCCTCCCCACTCTCCCTTTCCCTATGTCCCCCCTTTCCAGTACTAAACTGCCCCCCTTGCAGGGACTGCAGCCCGAGAGTGCCTTACCACCATGAGGAGGCCCCCAACAGTGGACTTTCCCATGCCGAAGTGATTGCCAACTGATCGATAACTGTCTGGGGTGACAAGCTTTCAGACGGCGATTGTGACCCACTTCTCCAGGGGGATGGCAGGCCGCAGGTGGGTCTCCCATTGTCAGAAGGCAGGGGTGAGCCAGGCACACAGCTCCAAAAAGGTGGCCTTCTGCATGCAGAAGTTTTGGAGACACTGCTGGTCATCCCACCGCTCCATGACCAGATGATCCCACCAATTGAAACAGATGTCCAGTCTCCAAAACTCTCTCTCCACTGTGGGGTGCAGTTGCAAGGTCTTGCTCCGGAACACAGGGAGAGGGTATCAAGAATGAGCTTGGTGTCAAGCTTGTGGAGGGCCATGAAGGCAGCCTGCAGAAACTGCAGCATGGCCATGTGGGGCCATCGCATGCCCAGGAGCAGCTCTGGCTCCATTGGCAAAAAGAAAAATGCTGTGGCATCCAAAAGCTGGGCAGCCAGAGCACACACCACTAAAGCTTTGCTGTCCCTTGGAGAGGTGGGCAAGCATGCAGCAGAAGCAGAGAAATGACTGTCCACGGGGGTCCCTTTAAGCGCATCTCTCAGCTAAGCTTAGCCAACAGCACTTGGAAGCAAGTGGTGACCTAATGCCCTGCCTGAATTGGTTCTGGGTGGCCTTATATGCGAGATAGCATCCAATTAAGGTGGCGCTTTTGCTGTGTAGACGCTCTCTTTCAAAAGAAGCTTGCCATCTAGACGTAGCCAGAGGGAAACTTGATTAGTAGAATTAATTTTCTAAAAATCTAATTTACTTACTAATTCTCCACTCTGAGGTTTTGCCCCAGTCTATTTACTTCATTGGAACTATTTTTTATTTACACTATTGTAAGCAAGAGGAGAATCCAAACCACACAAGCTGAAGGAACTGAGCTTATTTAGTCTGAAGGAGAGAAGAGTGGGGTGTAGGTGGGGGAGTTGATAGCAGCCTTCAATTACTTAAATGAGGGTTTCAAAGAGGATTGAGCTAAGGCTCTTCTCAGTGGTGAGCCTGAGAAGGACAAGGAGCAATAGTCTCAACCTATAATGGGAGAGTTCTGGGTTGGATGTTAGGAAAAACTATTTTACTAAGAAGGTGGTGAAGCACTGGAATGGGTTACTTAGGGTAGTGGTAGAGTCTCCATCCTTACAGGTTTTTAAGGACCAGCTTGACAAGGCCAGGCTTGGATGATGTAGTTGTTTTTTGGGGTTTCTTTTAGTTGAGTCGGTTTGTTTGTTTATGACGGATGTACTTGGAAAATATTTGTGCTACAGAATTGTTTTTCCTCCCACAAAATAGGAATAAAAATGCATCTGTGCTCTTATTTCCATTTAATCAGTGCCTAAAACCTGATGTGGAGGTCATATTTAGAATAGATCTTACCAATAGCTTTAACTTAATAAAATATTTTTTCCTGGTGATTTCTTGTTTTTGAAATGTCTGACTCTCTGATGGGATTTAATTTCAAGGCTTCACTATGCCACACTGACAAAAAACTTTGGGGATTGCTTCCAAATAAATCCAATGCACCTTTACTATGCCTGGCTATCCTGCTCTATGCTTGAGAAAGAAAAAGAGGCAGAGAGACAAAGAACACCATGCAAGCAAAGTTGCAAAGTGTAAAATCCAACAGCTTATTCAATGTGGTGGAATGCTGAAAGCTATTCAGACTTACTGTTTAAGTTGTGCTTATGCATCCAGTCCTTTCCACCAACAGAAAAACAAGAAGAAAATCCAGTGCACATTCTATTATATGAACGTTTCAATGGTATCCGTCATTTTTTATCTCAATAAACCTGACAAGGGCCTTGTTTAGATGAAGCCTGTCCAATTTTAGGTAACTATTCCAGTATTCCACTCTGCAGTAGATAGGGTAACTCCCAGGTCATTTGCTTCTTTGACAACTGCAGACACAGGCACCTCTATTACCCATTTTAATTGACTTGAATTTGCAGAAAGGAAATAGGACAAAAAGTAATGGTCCATAGCCCACTTTTTCCCACATATCCTGGGATGAATTACAGCAAGGAAGAAAGAAAATCTGAAATTGTGGTATTTGGTGACATATGTGAGTTTCTTGCAGAAACACAGGAAGCACACAGACTTTCACCTGAACAAACTCTTGATTTCAGGGCCACTTGAAGTAATCTCATCAGGAATCATGGGTTGTGGGAACCAGAATCTCCAAGAGATGCATTTGCCTAAGTTGTTAATCATCTGTAATCTGGGTCCCTTCCTTTGAAGTGTATACTATAACAGTGTGAAAATAATAAATAATCATGATGGTGATGAAGACCTACATTGACTTCATTGAACTGTCATCTTAGAACAGGGGTGGGCAATAAGTGGACCTCAGGTCAGATGTCATTCGTTAGGGTCAGCCCTTGGCAGGCTCCCAGATGCTTCATTTACATGAGCATCCCCAGATATGGATGCTTGCAGTGGCCATGGTTCACAATTTCCAGCCAAAGGAAGCTGCAGGAAGTGGTGGCCTGATCCACACCACTTCCTTAATCTCCTATTGGCCAGGAATGGTAAATCACAGTCACTGGGAGCTGAGAGCGGCTGTACCTGTGGACGCTCAGGTAAATAAAGTATCTGGCGGCCAACCAGGGGCTCACTGGCGGGCCATTTATTGCCCACTGCATCTTAGACCATGTGACACTAGTTCTAATAAGTATATATGAAAAAAGAAAAAAGTTGACTAAATAGTGAGAAGTCACTCCTGTACAGAGATCGCCCACTCAAAATCTTTTGCCAACTGCATACGTTTTCCTATTTTTGAAAGTAAATTACTAATCAGACCACTGCGCCTCAGCACAATCATAGCCTTAATATAGATCCTCATATTCTAAGAATTTGATTGCACCTTTCTGTACACAAGAAGAAGCTAGTGAATGTTCCTTAACTTTGACCTGGGATTTAAGCAAGCATGGAGTATGTAGCTAGAAAGGGACACACATTTGGAAAGCCATGCTCTCTAGAAGATCATCTCTTGGGTCAGATAAGAAATAGAGATGGAACCAATCTTTCACATCTGGCTGGTTCAAAAGTGTTCTGAATTCCTCCCCTCCCTGGTCCCCCAGTCAGACAGGCACAGCTGTTCATGGAGATGGAAGTGAATAGCGCTCTCACCTAACATGATTCCAGTTTGACTCATTCAGAACAGGTAGCAGAGCTCTGTTTTTAAATGCTTCTCCCAATCTGAGCGCATTACAGAAAGTTTCTACCTGCGAAAGGCATCCTACTCCTTCTGCCTGGGAACAAGGTACTTGTCACAAGCAGGAGTGATTCCTGCTCAAAGAGTTAGAGCACAGAGAGGATGGATTAGTCATGGGTTCCCAAACTGGGGGGCGTGAAGAAATTCCAGGGGGGACACAAGGTGACCCAGCCCCCAACCCCGGGTCAATCCCCCTCTTCCTCCTAAGTTTTGCTGCTATTTTTGTTTTTCAGCCCTGGTCAGTTCCTTTGCTCAACAACGTTGGAATGTTGGATTAAGGGATTTGGAGTATGAGGGGGGCTCTGAGCTGAACTTGGGGCGGGCTCTAGATGCAAGTTCTGGGACAGTGTTTGGATACAGGGGTGCTCGGGGCTCAGGCAGGGGATTGAGGTGCAGGAGGGGGTTCATGACTAGGGTAAGGGGTTGAGATGTGGGCTCCAGCTGGGCACTGCTTACCTCAGATGGCTCCAGGTTGGTGGTGCAGGGGGGCTAAGGCAGGCTCACCCTTACCCTGGCCCTGCACACTCCCAAAAGCAGCCAGCAAACTCCATCCCAAATCCTGTTGTATCCCCTCTCTGCTCTGTGGAGATAGGATACAGAGTGGGAGGGGGAATCTTGATATCAGTGGCCCCTCCTATTCTTCCCCTGCCCTGCACAGAAAGCAGGAGGCTCCTGGGGGTTGGGGGAGGCAGCGCCAAGGCAAAGGGCAGGAGATGTGCAGCACTGGGAGGAGGGGCAGCTGAAGTGCCAGCATTTGATAACCTCTTGGCCAAACCAGTCAGGATCACCTGTCAGAGGCTCCAAGATCTACCACTAGATCCCTATCTACTGGTTGGTGACCATTGTGCTACGCTGTGCACCAGGGCCTTCTGGAGTTATGGGGAGCTAGCGCACAAGCAGTTCTGAGGGCAGTGAAGGAACAAGACAAGCAATGTGGGAGATGAGAGTCCCAACTGAGAAAATATAAACTTGATGCTTGCTTATGCAGCCAGAAGTAAAATTCTTCTCTAGAATACCAGGATCCAGAAATCTGCCTGAGGGAGTCCCACTCATGTGAATTTACAAAGGACCTTACAGATACTAGGGCCCTCTCTATCCTTCTGCAAGAATTCAGGATGTGGTGAATGTGCAATGTCTTTCTTTCCCCCACCCGCTGGATAAAGCTGATCTAAATAGTTTTTGAAGACTTATCAGCAAAGTCAGAGTCAAGAAAAACCAGTTGCGAGATCTCTGCCTGAGGCCTAGCCAAGCAGAGATAACCTGAGGACAGCCATTAATCATCTGCAAATTACAAAGTAATCACCATGCAAAGTCAAAGGTAAAATCAATTATAGTGACAATTAAAGTACTCAGACATCAGACTTGAAAGTCTTGCAGTTAATAGGTGCTTTAATACAATGTAACAGAGACTCCATGCTCCAAAATACTTAACTACCAAACTAGCTTTTCACTAGAAAGACTAAAGCTATTAGTTAACAACAATTATTTACACAGTAAGCTAAACACAAAAGTACACAGAGAACTCAACCTAATGGTCTGACCGGCTCCCCGTAGAGATGAAAACTTATGTAAGTATCACAGTTCTCAGACTGCTGACAATCACATCCTTAGGCCCCTCCTTGTGCCTGTAAGTATGAGGTCATACATATACATACACACACAGAGAGACAGACACATACATACTAGGAGGGAGTGCCCCCCTGTCCGTTGGGGTAGGCAGGCCCTTCTCTCCCCAGCCGCCAGGGAGGGCCCGCAGTCACATGCCATCCCTGGTCTCTTGCCCCCCTCCCTCACCCATAGCCAGCCCCAGCCTCTTGCCCCATTCCCGACTGCTGGGGCTGCGCCACCTTGGTTCTCTACCCATGGCCTCTAGGGTGGCAGGAAGGGGACTACTCCGATGCCTCACCAAGCCCCATGCTCTCCCACTCCTGCAACCAGGGAGGGCTAGGTTGCGGCGGCCCCACCGAGTCAACTTCAAGAGGAGCTAGATCAGGCCCTACATGCAGAGCTTTATTATATTAAGTGATTATTTAGGTTCTATTTCTTCTCTCCTCCCTTGTGACCTGTTGTCCTATCAAGTACTCAAAGCCATGGCTGACACTGCCAGTATTATAGACCTGAAAATACACTTTGGTTTTCTCTGATATTTGATTCTCCAACAGGAACACTTAGTGTGAGACAGCAGATGGCCAGTGCAATCAAACAGAAGAAATTAATGCATGGAGTCAGTGTCCTAGTCTATTAAATAACACTATATGTGTCCTTTGATTTATAAAAATAATGAACAATTAAGAGCTGAATATGAATATGCTGATGTTTTAAGTAAAACACCCTGTGATGGGTTGAGACACCTTTGAGATTGTCACCTGATGTGCTGAGACACATCTCACCCTGCTTCCTCTGACAGCCTGGGTACCTTGTTACCCTGTCTTACTGAGCTTGGCTCTCCAGCTTGCTTCAACACAGAGACAGGGACAGGGATACACCCCAAGGCTGCAGACATGGACTCAAGGCAGCACAGTGTGAGACCTTTTCCCAGCAATTAAATACACAGCTACTCTGAAAGCGGAACTGCAGATGAATCTGCCTTATACTATATAGAGAACTATATGGAGTAAGCTCATGAAATTTACCCTCTTTCTCAGAGAGCTATGCACAGACTCCTTGCTCCCGCAAGTTGTAATTACTTACACTGGGTTTATTACTAAACAAAACTGATTTTGTTAAGTATAACAAGATAGGATTTAAGTGGTCATAGGAGTTAGCAGACAGAACAAAAGAGGTAACTGAGCAAAATAAACAAACGGGCAAGGTAAACTTAATATGCTAAAGGAACAATTACAAGTATGATCGCAACCTAACTGTGGTTCTAATAATCTTTTTCATAGGCCAGAGACCCTTACAGCATGGGCCCAAAGTTCTTTTCCCCAGTTCAGTCTTTGCTTTCTCCATCAGTCATCTTGGGTAGGCTAGCCAGGGAGAATTGATTATTTGGATGAGCTCATTCTCCTCCCTTAAATAGGATTTCCATAGGATCACAGTCCTTTGTTTCATAGTCTGATTCCCTCCTAGCTTTTCATGGAAAAGCATAGATTTCAAGATGTTTATAGTGTCAAGTGACATGGTCACATCTCTGTAGAGAACCTGTAGCCATTTTTTCACAAGCTGACCCATATGTTCCCAGGAAAGTTAAGCTCTCTTGCTGTTGGACCATCAGCACTGTGGCCTCTCTCATTGTACCTGAAGTTGTCAGCATGGGTGTAACACAAAGCAACAAATATGAAATTACAGATACATATAGGGTGGCATACAGACTTGCTGGGCCCCTGAGCAAGATGGGTAGGGCTTCAGGCAGAAGGGATGAGGTGGGGGCTGGTCTCCCCATGCCCGCCTTTCAGTGCTGCCCAGAGTGCACCTCTTGGCTTTATGAAAGATGGCTCTCATAAAATCACTGGAAAGGTTGTGATCTACTGAATATAATTATCCCATTTGTATGTATGTATCATTTTTATTGATGAAGTCAGTAATATTGACTGGTATATGCAGACCTGCTGACGGGAGGTGGGAAGCAAAGGATGGAGTTGCACTGGAGCCAGGCAATTTAAAAGGCCTGAGGTGCTAGCCACCTTCACTGTCATACTAGCTGTGACAGCAAATAGGAGCCACAGGCTCTTTTAAATATCTGGTTCCCAGGGCAGCTACTCCCTTTGCTCCCCACCTGTATCAGTGGGCCTGCATACACAGGTCCATATTACTACCTTCAGCTATTAAAATGATATATACATATAAATGGGATAATCATATTCAGTAAATCACAAACTTTCCAATGATATGTTACATAAGCCATCTTTTATAAAGCATAGATCAGTTATGACATATACATATTTTAAGCATATTTTCATAAAGCATATGGAATGCCCCATCTAACACCCAACAATCAAATTTGGAACTAACAAGTTGAGGAAGTGCAAACATTAGGTCTTTGGTTCAGGAAACTTCTCTCACACTACATTTTTAAGTGTAATGAAATCTACACAATCAGGTACATGTTTTCCAAACCTATGTAGATTCTCCATGAAAGTAATTATTTGAATTCTTCTATTTATCAAAATCTAAATTAATGTTGTCAGTAAATGAATCCTAAGTATAGAGTATAGCAACATACATAATTTTTTAAAGGTGGAACTGGCTGAAGTCTAGTTTATCTTTGCAGACAAGACCCATATCAGGCCGACATTTATTTTGCTATAATTTCATTGTCTTCAAAATTGAAAGAATTTTAGCATAAAAATTACTATCATGCATCATGCCATTCCATGTTTAAGAATGCAAAAGGCTTTTTCTATTTTTTTTTTCAAAAACTACACAGCCACAATATTGTTCTGTGCAATTACCTTCCTGAAACACTAAACCTGGAGAAGATTGAATATAGAACGCCTCCTTTAAACAACTGTATACCAGGACTCTTTACAGTGAGAGAGTGGACTAAAAGTGTGAGATGGTGCCATTCACCTCTCACAAGGGCCACTATCAGCCACATACGTTTCGGTGCCTCCACATTGCTATTATGGTGACCCCTACCGGCAATCAACTTCTCAGTTGGGTTTTCCAGTGACTTTTCCATGTGATTAACTAAAATTATACAGGATTGTTATCAATAAGTCACAAATAATATTAATACTTTGTACTTCAGTGACATCATTCAGCTCAAAATGTTCTCAAGATATATTATTGTATTACTAAAATTACCACTGGTTACAAAGGTAAATATTCTTTATAAGTGCTTATATTCTTTGTGTTATTTTTCTGTTTCACAATGATGTAGTTTATTTCAATAGTTAATCCATTCAGCATAACAGTCCATAAAGAGGATATGCAAATTCCGTGGGAATTTGCATATCTTCTTTCGAGCTCACTTTTGAAAGTGAAAGTAATTAAGACGCGGTTTTGTTGGTGAACCCTCCCGTTTGTCGACAAGCTATGTAAACCTTCTTTTTTAAGGAAAAGCGGCTTGTCAACAAATGGGAGGGTTCACCGACAAAACCACATCTTAATTACTTTCACTTTTGAAAGTACCGCTTTTGAAAGTGAGCACGAAAGAAGATATGCAAATTCCCACGGAATTTGCATATCCTCTTTCGAAAGTCTAACGTAGTCTAGATATGCCCATAATGTCTAGAAGACATACAGAGAAGATGAAAAATCTTAGTTAAGGCACTGGATTGGGACTGGACAAAATTGGGTTCACTTCCTTACTCAGCAACAGACTTCCTGTGTGAGTTTAGGCAAGTCACTTAATCTCACTTTGTCTCCCTATCCCACTCTGTAAGGGGGATATTCTGACAGATCCTCGCATGCTTTATGAAATGGACTTATGGACAAAAATATGCATAACTCAAAGATACTTTAAACAACATATCTCATGTAATCTATCAATCTTCATGTCATAATCCGCTGGCTTTGTATATCTTATTTTGATGTATGTCATTCTTGTGTGTAAAGTTAGATATATTGAGTATGGAATGCTTTATGTTTTGAAATGTGCAAATGAAAGCCATCAAGTGTATTTCCAATGTTGGGACACCTCAGGTTCTGGGTAAACATCTGTACACAACCCCTTTGTCCTTTAAGTCTTAGCAGTGGTTGGTCTTGGGAAATCATGTGACCACTTCAACTAGTAGGGTCTGACCAGCTGTGATTTTCCAGGTAAGGGTGGAATGTAGAACGAGAATTCACACTCAAAAGGTAATTTATAAAATGAGTGGGTTTATAATAAGTTTGTACTGAGCTTTTAGTGTTAGAGTTAGCTAAGTGTTTTCTGTAATTTTAAATTCGTAATCTACTTTGCTCTGCCTGTTCTCACTTATAACCACTCAAATCCTACTGCTTGTACTTAATAAAATCACTTCTATTTTCTATCAAGCCCAGCGTAAATAGTTGTTACCTGGTGGAAGCAATCAGTCAGTACATCCCCCTTTCACTGTTAAAGGGGGCTTACCAAAATAATCCATTTGGAGTTCTAATACCATTTGGGGAGTAGTATCCCGGGAAGCTGGGCACAAAGCTGCATTTTCCTTGGACCTGAAGCGTTTCAGTGTCTGTACTGCTCCCTGGGGGGGGCAGTGATCTCAGCCTGTGGAACTCCTTGCCAAAGGATGTGGTGAAGGCTAGAATTTTAACAGGGTTCAAAAAAGAGCTAGATAGATTCATGGATTCAATAGGTCCATCAATGGCTATTAGCCAGGATAGGTAGGAATGGTGTCCCTAGCCTCTGTTTCTCTGGGTGACAGGGGAGGGATCATGTGAGGATTACTTGTTGTGATCCCTCCCTCTGGGACATCTGGTATTAGCCACTGTCAGCAGACAGGATACTGGGCTAGATGGACCTTTGGTCTGACCCAGTATGGCCATTCTTATGTTCTTATATTCTCTGTGCTTTGGCTGGGGGAGACCAGGGAGCTGGCCCAACAGGACAGGGTAGTGAGAAGCCCCAGAGAGCAGGAGGGTGAGTGGCAGTGGCCTTGTCAGCATCCTGGGAAGCACCCCCATGGGTCTTCTGTGACCTCACCCCATCATAGATATAATACCTCCTTTTTAATTATATGTATAGTGCCTAACACAATGAAGTTCTGATCTCAATTGTGGCCCCTTGGTGTTATTCTAACACAAATTATAATAATTTTGTTATTGTTCCACGTGATATTTTTACAGCATAGCTGGAATATTAGGCAGCTCACAAAGTATATTTTTAAAGCAGGCCAGCTTAAGAGTTTGATTATAGCTAGCCAGCAACCTATGCATAGCTCCTGCCACAATTACACCACTGTGATGCTTTCTCAGGTTGTCTAGGACTATGAGACCCTGGTAAAGGATGGGAAAAGCCTAGATGGGTCTGAAGTAACAGCTGGGGAAAGCATAAATGTTAAGGAAGAGGAAAGGTGACCCTTAATCAATAGTTTTAGGGTGGACACCTCAGATATAATTACACCCGAGGAGAATGGGGGGTAGGAAACACATCTCATCTCTCCTCAGAGGGGTGGGGAGATGAACATAGGGAACTAATCTATGGCATTCTCAAGAAACTCTATTTTGATATGATCATTGGAATTGTTCAATGGCTAAAAAAATGTGCGAAGTTCAGATCAACAGCTGATGTCCTGTTCAGGCAGAGACACTTCAAACCAATGCCTGCAGAGGAGCCAGTGACTAATCCTACTGTGCCTGTGCCATGGGAAAAGTGTGGTAGTTTCTGGTAGCTGATAATGAGTTCACTACTCTGTACCAGTTACTCCTGATAGGCCTGACAAACTCACTACACTAACATCTGGTTTCATAGTATTTATCATGTCATGCAAGGTTTCCAATAAAAGCTAGCTACTCTCATAATCATTGCAAGATGTATTTACAGATGACATTTAAGGAGTTGTGTCTATGTACTGAAAATAGATTTTAGACACTATATTCCCAACAGCATTTATTTGTTGGGCTCTCAGTCAATCATGTAAATCAAACATTGGAACCCCTGTTTATACATGCAGACAATAGCAAAGGAGGATGCGGAAGAGGGGAGCCTTGAGGGTTAGCCTGCCTGTGTACAAAGACAATGACTTTGGAGAATACAAGACGGCAAAAAGTCATCTCTTCTTCCTTCACTGATAAAGCAAAACAGTCTGTGATTTTGCATTCATGAAAGGGGGATCCCAATAATGCACCTTAGAGATGCCAGTTACAGATCAGCAGAGATTAAGATAAACTACTTTACACAAGGATTATACCCCAATAAACTAAAGCTTAGACTCCAGGAAGCATGTCGTTCTTTTGTTGGCTAGGTAATAATTTCTGTTTCCATTTGTTATCCTTACTCATTGTCTCTCAAATATAGGTCTGTGATAATAAATTTATGATTGAGATACATTTACAGTGAAAACATTTTGTAATGTTTTGCAGCTGCTAGCTCCTTGAACCAAACAAGTTTGTGTGAGCACTGTTCCTGTAGGCTACATCTACACTGCAGGCTTCCTGAGGAAGAAGCCTTTTGCGCAAGAGTTTTTGCACAAAAACTTCTTGCACAAGAGCACGTCCACACCTCAAAGCACATTGCAAAAGTGATGTACTTTTGCACAAGAGAGCATCCACACTACATGGATGCTCTTGCGGAAGAAAGCTCTGATGGCCATTCACAGAATGGCCATCAGAGCACCTGTGCTTTTTCCCATAGGGGTTTCTTGTGCAAGAAACCCCTCTGGAGTGTCCACACTTGCCTTTTTGTGCAATAGCTGGAGCACAAAAGGGAGTTATGCCTCATAGGAGGTTGTTTACCTACACTGGCAAAAGTCCTCTGTTCTGCCATTTTACTGCTGATTTACTTGCACAAAAGTGCATTTGAGGTGTGGACACTCTGCAGGTTTTTGCGCAAAAATGGCCGTTTTTGCTTAAAAACCTTGCAGTGTAGCTGTAAGGACATCTTGGCTATGTCTACACTACAGGCTTTGTCTACACTGCAGGGTTTTTGTGCAAGAAGCTTTTTGCGGAAGAGATCTTCCGAAAAACTTCTTGCATAAAAGTGCGTCCACACCTCAAAAGCGCATCGCAAAAGTGATGTACTTTTGTGCAAGACAGCGTCCACACTGCATGGACACTCTTGCACAAGAACGTTTTGATTGCTTTTCACAGAATGGCCATCAGAGCACCTGTGCTTTTTCTGATAGGCTCTTTTTGCGCTAGAAACCCCTGTTGAGCGTCCACACACACGTTTTTGTGCAAGAGCTATAGCACAAAAAGGAGTTATTCCTTGCGGGAGAGGAATAACTCTACTGGCAAAAGCCCTCTGTCCTGTTGATTTTTCTTTTGTGCAAAAAAGTGCTTGTGGTGTGGATGCTCCGCCCGTTTTTGCACAAAAACCTTGTTGTGTAGACATAGCCAGGGCTTTTTGTGTTATAGGTATACCTCTTTATATGAGGAATAACTCCTTTTTGTGTGAGAGTTCTTGCGCAAAAAAGTGTGTGTGGACGCTCAACAGGGGTGTCTTGTTCAAAAAGAGGCTATCAGAAAAAGTACAGGTGCGCTGATGGCGATTCTGTGAATGGCAATCAGAACTTTCTTGAGCAAGAGTGTGCATGGAGTGTGGATGCTCTCTTGTGCAAAAGCACATCACTTTTGCAATACACTTTTGAGGTGTGGTCACATTTTTGCACAAGAAGTTTTTGCAGAAGATCTCCTCTGCAAAAAGCTTCTTGAGCAAAAAGCCTGTAGTGTAGACAAAGCCCTTACCTGGTCATTTCTGTTGAGTGTTCAGTGGCCCAGGACTGGATACTTCAGGGGAATTTGTAAGGGGGTTTAGGAATTAAAGTGCACCAATCATTAACCTGCAGGACAACGTAAAACTGTCAGAGCCCCAAAAAGAACTAAAACTATAATAAATAAACTAAGAAACATACAGAGAGTAAATCTTCACATTTTACCCTCACTTGACTCAATATTTGAAAAATATTGTTTTGATTGTTTAAGGAAAAACACTAATTTCTGTATAGTTGGAGCCTTACCCCATGCAGAAGTGCTGTCAATTTAATCTGCTTCTTTTTGTATGTGGTGGGTCAGTGCATTGGCTCAGGGACAGCCCTGAGCCATCTTCTTGATAGATTTCTGTACTCTTTGTCCATGTGTTCTGTTTCTTAAATCTGAAGAAATTTGCTTCTCTTTAAGACATCGTTATATCTACATTTTAGTGAGTTTAAACACCTTGGGCTGCTATCAAAGTGTTTTTTCTTAAGGGTAAAGTAAAAATATCAAACTTCACTCCAATTTACTTTAAGAGCTTTGTTATGCTTTATCGTAAATAGGCTTTTAAAAATCCCATTTAACTATATCATTTTCCTTAGTTGGAAATTTATTCCATTAAAGTAAAGCACTGACCTATCTAGTGCAGGTCAATGTTGACATTCAGTGAAATCCTTTATTGCAACTAAAATAGGCAAACATGTCCTAAGTTTATCCAAGACTACTGTTATTGAAACTGCCTGCAGAGCAAGGTTTATATTGATGATAATTAAATAGAAGAAAAGACAGAGATGAATTTCACCCACAACTCTCAAAGTTTTCTGGGGATAATGTCAGAAGTGACTGTCCCATACACCCATTTCAAGGCCCATTTACTGGATTTTCATACAGGTAAGGTTGCTGATTCATAAATGCAGGAAGGGTAAATATTCCACTTGGTGTTGCCTTGATACTGTGAATCCTTGTGTCTGACTCCAGTGCACAAGGCTGTAGGACTCCACCATAAATGTGAGTGGATGCTAAGGTGAGAGCACCAGAAAAATAAAGCACTATACATACTCCTTCAAGTAGAATGCTAATAGATTTCAGTCCTCTGTGACTGCTACCTTTCTCGCACATGTATAAGATAAAAAGGAAGGAAGCATGGATGGACAGTTTATTTGTAGGGTTTTTAGACCCCATGACAGGGTTCATTCACCACACTGTTTCTTCCTGCTGGTTATTATGGGACATCGTTCTGCTCTCCAGGGCACCCTCCCCTGGTGGTGCCTCACCACCATCACTTTTGTTCCATGACCTGCACCACTTCCAGAAGTGCGGTGTCCTCTTCAGTGACTCTGCCCTCCAACTGTGCCATTCTCTTGTATTCCCCCCTTCTGGGGGACCTGCAATCTCTGTCTAGCCACTACTTCAGTGGCAACTGCAGTCCTTTGTCCCAGGCTTGCTTCAAATGGCTCCATCACTCTCCTCTGCCCTTACCTCAGGACCTCAGCAATCAGTCTGGAGCTCACTCTAGCTCCCCAGGTCCCTGATTGTAGCACTGCTCTGTCCCAGCTGCTTGTGCTCCTTCCTCCTTGTCTTCTCCCCAGGAGCTCCAGTCAGCTGCTGAATTCTGCTCTGCCCTTCTTATATGGGCCTGCCAGGCAATGACTGACTGCTCCTTTCAGCCTCTCTCTAATTGGCTGCTCCTGCACTGCCTCCTTAGGGGTCTATTAACCCATTACTGGGCAGTGTGGGGTAGATACCCCATCACAGACCCTCACAAAAACCAACATTGACTCATAAAACACTTCTGTTGAGTAGGAAGTATTGACAGATGGAGAAGCTGAGGCACACAAGATTAGCTGATATTCCCAGTGCCTTGATTACAATATCATTCCCTCCCCCAGTGAGAGTTAACTGAAGAGACATGTATATAAGCCTGATCCTTATCATTCTGGATATGTGCTTCCCTCCATGTTCAATTACTGGGGACATGTATTATTATGAGTTAGAAGAGATGAGTTCAAAAGTAACAGGATTAAATTATTCCGTTCAGACTAAGGCTTGATCTACACTTCATAGTAAGGTCAATATAAAGCAACTTAGGTTAGAATCATAGAATCATAGAACCATAGAGCTGAAAGAGACCTCAGGAGGTCATCACGTCCAGCCCCCTGCTCTAAGCAGGAGCAATCCCAACTCGATCAACCCAGTCTGTCCACTACTTCCCTAGGTAACCCGTTCCAGTGTTTCACCACTCTCCTAGTGAAATAGTTTTTCCTAATATCCAACCTGGACCTCTCCCACCACAACTTAAGACCATTGCTCCTTGTTCTGCCATCCGTCACTACTGAGAACAGCCTTTCTCCATCCTCTTTGGAACCTCCCTTCAGGAAGTTGAAGGCTGCTATCAAATCCCCCCTCACTCTTCGCTTCTGCAGACTAAACAGACCCAACTCCCTTAGCCTCTCCTCATAGGTCATATGCTCCAGCTCCCTAATCATTTTGGTTGCCTTCCACTGGACCCTCTCCAATGCGTCCACGTCCTTTTTGTAGTGGGGGCCCCAGAACTGGACACAATACTCCAGATGTGGCCTCACCAGAGCCGAATAAAGGGGAATAATGACATCTCTGGATCTGCTGGCAATGCTCCTCTTAATGCAACCTAATATGCCATTAGCCTTCTTGGCTACAAGGGCACACTGTTGACTCATATCCAGCTTCTCATCCACTGTAACCCCCATGTCCTTTTCTGCAGAACTACTACTTAGCTGGTTGGTCCCCAGCCTGTAACAATACTTGGGATTCTTCCATCCCAAGTGCAGGACTCTGCACTTGTCCTTGTTGAACCCCATCAGATTTCTTGTGGCCCAATCCTCCAATTTGTCTAAGTCACTCTGGACTCTATCCCTGCCCTCCAGCGTATCTACCTCTCCCCCTAGCTTAGTGTCATCTGCAAACTTGCTGAGGGTGCAGTCCATCCCCTCATCCAGGTCATTAATAAAGATATTGAACAAAACCGGTCCTAGAACTGAACCTTGGGGCACTCCGCTAGAAACCGACTGCCATCCTGACATCGAGCTGTTGATCACTACCCTCTGGGCCCGGCCTTCTAGCCATCTTTCTATCCATCTTACCGTCCATTTATCCAATCCACATTCCCTTAACTTGTTGGCAAGAATATTGTGGGAGACCGTATCAAAAGCCTTGCTAAAGTCAAGGTATATCATATCCACTGACTTTTCCATGTCCACAGAGCCAGTTACCTCACCATAGAAGCTAATCAGATTGGTCAGGCATGACTTACCCTTTGTGAATCCATGCTGACTATTCCTAATCACTTTCCTCTCCTCCAAGTGCCTCAAAATGGATTCCTTAAAGTTGACCTAATTATGTCAGCATACACACACTACAGCCTTGTCCCACCAATGTAAGTACCCTATTACACTGAATAACTCCACTCCCTTGAGAGATATCGTATTTATGTCAGTGAAGTTAGGGAGACACAGTGTCCCTGTGGACACTACATAATTTATGCTGGCTGTTGGCTGTCACTCTTGTCTATTTCAAATCTCCATGCTGAAGCCATGAAATTGACAAGAAAGCTGAGTGATCACCTGCACAGATGGAGGGCTACAGTTAGAACCAGGATGCCCCTCTCCCACTACCTGTTTTTAGCCAGGCTGCTGCATGAAGGCTCCTGTCTCCCCATGGCTACTTCCTGGCTGCCCCCTGATTCTTACGCCAAGCCTAGGGGCAGACAGTTTGTGGGGAGCTGCATGTGGAGCTGAGAGCTCAAGCTTTCAGCCTCCTGCAATGACCCTTTTAAGTCAATGGAAGCACTCCTGATGAGGACTTGCACCACCAACAAAAGGAGGGTAATGTGGACATGCTCCTCCACAGTAATTACTGTGGGGATTGTAAGTCGATCTAACATAGGTCAACTTACATTTCTAGTGTTACCATGCTCTAATGTCTCTCTACTATTCTTTCCATTCTTATCAGTCTAGTCTTCTCTTCTCGAGACATCTTAATTTCCCTTTTTTCCTTCCTATTATCTATTTTTCTTCGGTTTCCCTTTAAATTACCTCATATTTCCCATTCTTCCCTTTCTTTTGCTTTTATTTTTATACGCTCCAAAAAGGATCTCTTTTCTATCCCATCCCTTTAACCATGTCACTGCTCACTTTGCACTGCTCCACCAACTCCTCTTTCTTCACTGTATCAAATACAAAGTGCTTGTCTTTGCTTTCACAACCTAGCTCCATCCTATTTAACATCTCTCAATCTATGGACATGTCTACTCCCACCTCCACCCTGTCAGTGGCATCAGCCTCCATCAACTACCTCTAGATATTTTAACAAGAGCCTTTGTGTTTTCTCCCAAGCTACATCACAGACACGGCAGGAGCTCCACATCCACAAAAATTCCTCATTTTCCTTTTTCAAATCCCTCCTGGAAACTTCTTTTTCCTGTGACACCTACAAGATACTTGCCAATGGTTAGGCAGTTGATATGCTGAGACTACATCCCATTGCACTGACCAATATTGTATAATTGTTTCCTTCCACTCCTCCATCTGTCTTTCCTTGTTGTCTCTTTTCTTATACTTCCAGTGAAAGCTATCTGGACCAGTGACCATCATTTTCTTCTGTGTTTGTATAGCACCTACTAGAACAATGGGGTTCCTAAGCACTATTGCAGTCCAAATAAGAAATAATACTTTCACTTTGGTTCTGCCTCCAACCTCACTCCTGTTAGAGCAGTGGTCTCCAATCTTTTTAAGCATGAGATCACTTTTTGAATTTAAGTGCAATCCTGGATCTACCTCAAACGCAAACACCCTTGCCCCACCTCCTTCCTGCCCCTTCTCTGAGGCCCCGCCCCTGCTTACTCCATTCTCCCTCCCACCCTCATCCTCACTCACTTTTATCAGGCTGGGGGCAGAGGACTGGGGTGCAGGGACGGGGGATGTGGACTCTGATCTTGGGCTAGAGAACTTAGAGTGTGGGAGGGGTTTGAGCTGAGCCTGGGGCAGGGAGTTGAGGTGCAGGAGAGGGTTCAGGGTGCAGGCTATGGGGGGGAGTTTGGGTGCATAGGGACTCAGGGCTAGGGCAGGGGTTTAGGGTGCAGGAAGGTTCAGGTCTGGGTCCGGGGTTTGGAATGCAGGCTCCAGCAGGGCACAGATGGCTTCTGGGTGGTGGTGCAAGGAACTAATGCAGGCTTACCCCTACTCTGGCCCTGCACCACTCCCAAAAGCAGCCAGCAAACCTCTCTCCATCCCTCCCTCTCCCCCAGCTCTGTGGAGATGGAGTACAGGGTAAGAGGAGGAGCATGCTGACATGAGCAACCCCTTCTCTTCTTCCCGTGCCCTGCACAGCAAGCAAGAGGCTCCTGGAAGAGGGAGGGGGCAATTCCAAGGCAAAGGGCAGGAGCAGCACAGCAGTGCTGAGATGAGCAGATACAGTGCCCACACTTGACAGTCTCCCAGCCAAATCTGTTAGGATCTCCTGTCAAAGGCTCCAAGATCTACCAGTAGATCCCAATCTACTGGTTGGTGACCACTGTGTTAGGGTACGTCTACACTAGACCCCTAGATCGATCTAGGGAGGCTAATGAGGGCAACCGAAATTGCAAATGAAGCACGGGATTTAAATATCCCGCGCTTGATTTGCACGTTCCCGGCCGGTTGCCATTTTAGAAATTAACTAGCCCGAAGTAACTGCCCGCTTCTACACGCGGCAGTGAAACGGGATTCCGAAATAAAGCCCTAAATCGAATTAGCTGGTATTCCTCCTGCAATGAGGTTTAGGGTTCGCCCTCATTAGCCTCCCTAGATCGATCTAGGGGGCTAGTGTAGACGTACCCTTAGAGACTGGAACATGTTGATTGCCCACAGTGGTTACAGCAGGAGTCAGCCAGGAAGGAGTCCAGGTCAGAGCCAGAGGCCAGAGTCAAAGGTCAGCAAAGACAGAAGTCCAGAATTGGAGCCAAGGGTCAGAGTCTGATTAGCTAAACTAAGGCAAGGCAGGGGACAGGACTAGGTCCAGAGAAGGAGTGGGACTGGAACAGGGAAGGTGAAGGACTAATAATCGCCAGGCACGGGAAATAACACAACAGTTGGCAACTGCTTTGACAGCCACTAACTTATTCTCTGTCTATCTCTTTCTCTCACTCTCTTTCTTTCTTTTATAGCCAAGTAGACCTGACTGAATAGTGTATAGCCAATATGCACAATAATTCCTCAGCACTTAGTGGTTCATAGTCTCTCACTCTGCTGTATGTCTTTCAGATAATATAGTAGCACCTTTTTAAATAACAATCCATTTGCCTGGTTTAACTAAATAACAGAATGTATTTTTTTTAAATATCAGAACATTTGAATTACTCAGAAATCTTTTCCCTTTCTTTATCACAGCACCTTACATACCCATAAAGGGCAATCAGTTATTTCTTACACATTACATAGTGCACATAGGCCATCTTGTTATCTATGTATTCAAAAAAGATTTTTGTTGAAGCCACAAGAGCCAGTTAGTGCTCTTACAAAGCAGTTCACGGCCTGGATAAGACTAATGAAGTATGTCATTATCCTCAACTCTCGGGCACAATTCAAAAAAATTTCTTCCTTTTTTTTTCCCCCATCAATCCATTTTTTTTCCATTCCCCTTTTACATTTTTCTATACTCGGCTTTTGAATTCCTCTTAGTTAAAAGGTATTTCTATGTCAATCTTCCATTTCTTACAACATTTTTAGCTCTTTTGTCCACCATTTCATTCCCTGTTATGCCAATACACACTGGGATCCAAACTAATACCACATTTTGCCACATCTGTACTTCACTTGTTATTAGAAATATAATTTCATTGGTTAGATCGCTTCTACACAGAAACATCCTTTTTATCACCATAAGGGTTGAGATTGAATTAAAAAAATGACCACTGCTGCTGGGCATATATCCCAGATCCAATTTAATGCTGGCATTATTGCTACTAGTTCAGCTGTCATGACAGCTACATAATCGGATATTCTCTTAGCTGTATTAATTCCCAATTTTGGTGTACAGTATGCTAGCCCTACTCTTCCTTTTTTCTTTTCTTTTTTTGGACCCAACTGTATATATTTGACAAAAGAGAATCTACTTTTCATCTCTATTTTACCACACTTCCTTCTTCAATATCTGTTGTATCTTTTACCCTTATATAAATATAAATCCATGGTTGGACATGTGACTTTCTATCCATAACTAATTTTTCTATGACTAAAAGTTTTTACTTCAATTCACCTTTTCTTTGTCTTTCAAGTCCTGCATCCATGCTTTAACTCAAATGGCATGTGTGCTATAGTTCACCAATCAAATTCCCAACAATCCACATATATTTGTTTGGTACTTACATCATTGCAGTTTCCATTAACTTTGGCTCAGAAAGTTATGTCTTGTAGTTTCATTCATAGTGTAATTGACATTTTTACCTGAAACTCTATGTAGCGTGCATTCAGGTGGTGTAATAAATGCATCACACACCATTTGTAGCACCTCGGCTTGCATTAAATCTAATTGCATACATTCTGATTTTTATGTTGACTGAAAATTTGATGGCCACAGTAAATCCGTGGAAGCTCTGTATACCATCACCAATTTTTTCTATTTGCCCCCCCAAAAAAATTAATCATAGCAAGACATTTAAGTAGATTAATCCTTCCGGTAAATTTACCTATAACATTGTTTTTATGATCTTTCCATAGTAATTTAGTATCATATATTACCCTTAAGCATTTGAACCTTTTAACTATATATGTTTGTTCTCCACATAGATACAATTTACATTCTTTTCTAACTTTTATAAGAACATAGGAAGAGCATAAGAATGGCCATACTGGGTCAGACTAAAGGTCCATCTAGTCCAGTGTCTTGGCTCCTGACAGTAGTCAATGCCAGATGCCCCAGAGAAAGTGAACAGAACAGGGAATCTTCAAGCAATCCTTTTCCCTTCACTCATTCCCAGACTCTGACAGAGGTTAGGGACACCATTCCTACCCATCCTGACTAATAGCCATTGATGGACCTAACCTCCATGAATTTAACTAGTTCTTTTTTGAATCCTGTTAAAGTCCTGGTCTTCACAACCTCCTCTGGCAAGAAGTTCCACAGGCCGATACTGTGTGAAGAAAAACTTACTTTTGTTTGTTTTAAACCCACTAACTATTAATTTCATTTGGTGACCCCTAGTTCTTATGTTATGGGAACCAGTAGATAATGTTTCCCTATTCACTTTTTCCACACCAGTCATGATTTTATAGACCTCTATAATTTCCCCCCTTAGTCTTCTCTTTTCTAAGATGAAAAGTCCCAGTCTTTTTATCTCTCTTCATATGGGACCTGTTCCAAACCCCTAATCCTTTAAATCCTTTTTGTTGCCCTTTTCTGAACCTTTCCCAATGCCAATATATCTTTTTTTTTTAACGAGGGGGCCACATCTGTATGCAGTATTCAAAATGTGGGCATACCATGACTTTATATAGAGGCAATAAGATGTTCTCTGTCTTATTCTCTATCCCTTTTTTAATGATTCCTAATATTCTGTTTGCTTTTTTGACTGTTGCTGCACATTGAGTGGAGGTTTTCAAAGAACTATCCACAATGACTCCAAGATCTCTCTCCTGAGTAGTTGTAGCTAAATTAGTCCCCATTATATTGTATGTATAGTTGGGATTATTTTTTCTAATGTGCATTACTTTACATTTATCAGCATTAAATTTCATTTGCAATTTTGTTGCCCAGTCACTTAGTTTTGTGACATCTTTTTGAAGCACTTCAGTGTCTGCTTTGTTCTGAATTATCTTGAACAGTTTAGTATCATCTGCAAATTTTGCCACATCGCTGTTTACCTCTTTCTCCAGATCATTTATAAATAGGTTGAACAGGATTGGTCCCAGGACAGAACCTTGGGGGACACCACTAGTTACCTCTCTCTGTTTGGAAAAGTTACCATTTATTCCTACTTTTTTTCCTTTTAACCAGTTATCAATCCATGAGAGAACCTTCCCTCTTATCCCATGACAACTTACTTTACTTGAGAGTCTTTGGTGAGGGACCTTGTCCAAGGCTTTCTGGAAATCAAAGTACGCTATATCCACTGGATCCCCCTTGTTCACTTGTTTGTTAACCCCCTCAAAGAACTCTAGGGGTATGTCTACACTACAAAGTTAATTCAAACTAACAGCCATTAGGTCGAATTAACTTTAATAGTGGCTATACATGCAAACCGCTATTTCGAATTTAATTCGAAATAGCGGAGCACTTAATTCAAACTTGGTAAACCTCCTTCTACGAGGAGTAACGCCTAATTCGAATTAAGTAGTTCGAATTAAGTGCTGTGTAGCCACTTAATTCGAACTAGCTGGAGGCTAGCCCTTCCCAGGTTCCCCCTGGTGGCCACTCTGGGCCAAACCAGGAAAACTCCTCTCCTCTTCCCCAGCCCCGGGGCCCTTAAAGGGGTAGACTCTGGCCAGAGGTAAACAGTGGTCAGCAGTCTCTGCCAGCAGTCTCTGCCCCTGACCCAGTGGCCGCAGGATGAGCCAGGCAGCCAGTGACAGCCAGCCATCCCCCACCCAACCCCCAGCACCCAGGGGCCAGCCAGGGGCCGTAGATGGCGCGCGCCCTCCTGAACTAGTGCGGAGGTCATGGACCTCATTGAGGTTTGGGGGCAGGCCCCCAACGTCCATGGTCTCCACACTAGGAGGAGGAACGCAGCCGTCTACAGCCACATAGTGGCCACCATGGCCCGAAAGGGACACAGGCGCACCCAGGAGCAGGTGCACCTGAAAGTCAAAGAGCTGCAGCAGGCGTACACCAGGGCCACCAGGGGCGGCGCCGCAGCAGGGGCTGCCACCTGCCCCTACTTCCCTGCCCTCGACCAACTCCTGGGGGGCAGGGCGGTCCACGCCAGCCTGGGAGGCAGCGAGCTGGGACCGGAGGGCCCTGACCCAGGCACACCGGAGTGGCCACCGCCAGCTGTTCCGGCACCAGAGTCAGCAGGGTCGTCCAGGGAGGCCATACCAGGTAAGTGACAGCACTGTCCCCTGCCCGGGGGGGAGGGAGACCAGGGACCGTGTGCGTGGGCCATGCCTCCCACGGATCACGCAGCCACCTGTGCATGTGCGAGCACGTGCCATGCCACTGTTGGGCAGGTGGCTCCAGTTACGTGAAACCCAGGGGCCATGACCCAATAGGCACATGCGTGTGTGAAGAGACCTGACACGCTCCCGACCCCGGGGCTGGACCCAGCAGGACACCCTCCCTTCACACACCCCCTCTACACAGAGGCCGGGGACATCTGCCCCCCGCCCCGGCCACACTATACACGGCACAGGGGCACGGGTGCGGTATTGGGGCAGCTCCCAGTCCCGGGGAGAGCCAGACATCCTGACCATGGCCTCTGTGCAAGCACTGCAGCTCTGACGGTGCAGGGCATGGTCGCCCTCACATCGCGGGGGGGGGGGGGGGGCTGGGCATCATCCACTGTGTCCCTAGGGAGAACTGACCACTTCTCTTCTTTCTCTACAGCTGCACCAGCTGCTCGTGCAGGGCGCACCACCCCTCCCGGGACATTCCCCCTCACCCGCAGCCTGCTCCGGACCACCACCATGCGGCAGGAGTACTGGGACCAGCACCTGGGGGCCCTGCGAGTCCTGCGCCGCACCATCCAGGCCTGGATGCTGGAGGACCTGCAGCTCTGCCAGGAGCAGCTTGCGGAGGACCGAGCGAGGAACTGTCACCTGCACGCCCTGCTGCAGAGCACAGTGCCCTGTGCCGGTCCTGCGCCTGCTGCCCCCCCAACTACTGTCCCTCCTCCCACTCCTGCCCCCCCTCCCACCTCTTCCTCCTCAACCTCCACACCCTCCCCCTCAATGTCCACACCCCCCACCTCAACCTCCGCACCCTCCTCCCCATCCCCTCAGGGACGCCGAGGCCCCCTCCCTCGCCGTGCTGGGAGGCAGTTGGCCCGGCGAGACCCCCAGCCCTGAGTGCTGAGCTTCCCCTCCCCCTTCTTCCCCTTGCTTCCCCCTTCCAGCTCCCTCCTCCCAGGTTTCCCCCTCCCCTCTCCCACCCTCTCTCCTGCCCTCTCCCACCTCCTTTCCCCCTTCTCCCCACAGTTTCATTCACCCTCCCCAGTTGTGTTCAATAAACCCAGTTAATATATTTGAAAATACGTGTCTTTTATTTGACATCAGGAAGGGGGGGCTAGGGAAGGGTAAGTGGAAGGACGTGAGGGAGGAATGGGACATGAGCCCCCGGTGGGGAGGACCGGTGTGGCTCCGAGGGCTCCTCTGGGTGGACACTCCCCCGGGTGGACACTCCCCCGCAGGGCCTCCTGGATCCTGACAGCCCGCCGATGGACCTCCCGGATGGCAGCCTGCAGCAAGTGCAGACGGACTGATGGCAACGACCCCACGAGACGCACCGGCGTGCCCAGGGACAGGTCTGGTTCCATGTTGCAGAGTGCTGTGGTGACCTGAGCGAGGGCAAGCAGAGCACTCAGAGATACGAATGCTTTGCTGTCCCTCAGCAAGGTGGACCAGCAAGCAGAGAAACCTGAGAACTGTCTGTCCAAGATGGGGGGTTGGGTCCCTTTAAGCACAGACCTCGGCTAGTCTCAGGCAGCAGCCCCACACACAAAGTCCAACCCTGATGCCCTTTTGGCACTGGTTCTGGCCAGCCTTACCTTCGATTCAGGGTCCACTCAATGTGGACGTGCTATTTCGAATTAGAAAAACGCTATTTTGAATTAATGTTTGTGTCTAGATACATTATTTCGAATTAGCTTAATTCGAATTAACTAATTCGAAATAAGTTAATTCGAAATAGCGCTGTAGTGCAGACATACCCTAGGAGATTAGTAAGGTATGATTTCCCTTTACAGAAGCCATGTTAAGAACATAAGAACATAACAATGGCCGTACTGGGTCAGACCAAAGGTCCATCTAGCCCAGTAGCCTGTCTGCCAACAGTGGCCAGCACCAGGTGCCCCAGAGAGGGTGGACCGAAGACAATGATCAAGCAATTTGTCTCCTGCCATCCTTCTCCAGCCTCTGACAAACAGAGGCCAGGGACACCATTTCTATCCCCTGGCTAATAGCCTTTTATGGACCGAACCTCCATGAAATTATCTAGCTTCTCTTTAAACTCTGTTATAGTCCTAGCCTTCACAGCCTCCTCTGGCAAGGAGTTCCACAGGCTGACTACACGCTGTGTGAAGAAGAACTTTCTTTTATTAGTTTTAAACCTGCTACCCATTAACTTCATTTGGTGTCCTCTAGTTCTTCTATTATGGGAACTAATAAATAACTTTTCTTTATTCGCCCTCTCCACATCACTCATGAGTTTATATACCTCTATCATATCCCCCCTCAGTCTCCTCTTTTCTAAACTGAAAAGTCCCAGTCGTTTTAACCTCTCTTCATATGGGACCCGTTCCAAACCCCTAATCATTTTAGTTGCCCTTTTCTGAACCCTTTCCAAGGCCAAAATATCTTTTTTGAGGTGAGGAGACCACATCTGTACACAGTATTCAAGATGTGGGTGTACCATAGTTTTATATAGGGGCAGTAAGATATTCTGGGTCTTATTTTCTATCCCTTTCTTAATAATTCCTAGCATCCTATTTGCCTTTTTGACCGCCACTGCACACTGTGTGGAAGTTTTCAGAGAACTATCCACGATAACTCCAAGATCTCTTTCCTGATTTGTCGTAGCCAAATTAGCCCCCATCATACTGTACGTATAGTTGGGGTTATTTTTCCCAATGTGCATTACTTTACACTTATCCACATTAAATTTCATCTGCCATTTTGTTGCTCAATCACTCAGTTTGGCGAGATTTTTTTGGAGTCCCTCACAGTCTGCTTCTGTCTTGACTATCCTAAACAGTTTGGTATCATCCGCAAACTTTACCACCTCACTGCTTACCCCTTTCTCCAGATCATTTATGAATAAGTTGAACAGGATTGGTCCGAGGAGTGACCCTTGGGGGACACCACTAGTTACCCCTCTCCATTCTGAAAATATGCCATTTATTCCTACCCTTTGTTTCCTGTCTTTCAACCAGTTCTCAATCCATGAAAGGTCCTTCCCTCTTATCCCATGGCAATGTAATTTACACAAGAGCCTTTGGTGAGGGACCTTGTCAAAGGCTTTCTGAAAATCTAAGTATACTATATCTACTGGACCCCCCTTGTCTGCATGTTTGTTAACCCCTTCAAAGAACTCTAATAGATTAGTAAGACATGATTTCCCTTTACAGAAACCATGTTGACTTTTGTCCAACAAATTATGTTCTTCTACGTGCCTCACAATTTTATTTTTTACTATTGTTTCAACTAATTTGCCTGGTACTGAAGTTAGACTTACCGGTCTGTAATTGCCAGGATCGCCTCTCGAGCCCTTTTTAAATATTGGTGTCACGTTAGCTACCTTCCAGTCATTAGGTACGGAAGCCGATTTAAAGGATAGGTTACAAACCACAGATAATAGTTCAGCAATTTCCCATTTGAGTTCTTTTAGAACCCTTGGATGAATGCCATCCGGTCCCGGAGATTTGTTAACATTAAGTTTTTCTATTTGTTTCAAAACCTCCTCTTATGACACTTCAATCCGGGACAGTTCCTCAGATTCATCACCCACAAAGGACGGTGCAGATTTGGGAATCTCCCTAACGTCCTCAGCCATGAAGACTGAAGCAAAGAAATCATTTAGTTTCTCCGCAATGGCTTTATCGTCCTTGATTGCTCCTTTTATATCTCAATCGTCAAGGGGACCCACAGGTTTTTTGGCAGGCTTCCTGCTTCTAATGTACTTAAAACACATTTTATTATTTCTTTTTGAGTTTTTGGCTAGCTGTTCCTCAAAATCTTTTTTTGCTTTTCTTATTACATTTTTACACTTGCTTTGACAGTGTTTATGCTCCTTTCTATTTATCTCACTAGGATTGGACTTCCACTTCTTCAAAGATGCCTTTTTGTCCCTCACTGCTTCTTTTACATGGTGGTTAAGCCACGGTGACTCTTTTTTAGGTCTCTTGCTATGTTTTTTAATTTGGGGTATACGTTTAAGTTGGGCCTCTATTATGGTGTCTTTAAAAAGTTTCCATACAGCTTGCAGGGATTTGGCTCTCGTCACTGTGACTTTTAATTTCTGTTTAATTAACCTCCTCATTTTTGTGTAATTCCCCTTTTTGAAATTAAATGCCAGAGTGCTGGACTGCTGAGGTGTTCTTCCCACCACAGGAATGTTAAATGTTATTATATTATGGTCACTATTCCCGAGCGGTCCTGTAATGGTTATCTCCTGGACCTGATGCTGCGCTCCGCTCAAGACTAAATCGAGAATTGCCTCTACCCTTGTGGGTTCCTGTACCAGCTGCTCCAAGAAGCAGTCATTTAAGCCATTGAGAAATTTTATCTCTGCTTCTCTTCCTGAGGTGACATGTACCCAGTCAATATGGGGATAATTAAAATCCCCCATTATTATAGAGTTCTTTATTTTGGTAGCCTCTCTAATCTCCCTCAGCATTTCAATGTCAGTATCGCTGTCCTGGTCAGGTGGTCGATAATATATCCCTACTGCTAATTTCTTATTATTGGAGCATGGAATTACTATCCATAGCGATTCTATTGAACATGTTGATTCATTTATTTTTGAATATTTTGAATATGAAATTTTTATTTCATTTGATTCTACATTATCTTTCACATACAGTGTCACTCCGCCACCCACCCAGCCTGCTCTATCCTTCTGATATATTTTATATCCCAGTATGATTGTGTCCCACAGATTTTCCTCATTCCACCAGGTTTCAGTGATGCCTATTACGTCAATCTCCTCCTTTAATATGAGGTACTCTAGTTCACCCATCTAATTAGTCAGACTCCTAGCATATGTGTAGAAGCACTTTAAAAATTTGCCACTGCTTATTTTTCTGCCCTTCCCTGATGCATTGGATTCCTTTATATACGGTTGTTTGTCTGCTCTGGCCCATGGTTTGTCCTCTCCCCTCCTCTCTTTCTGACTACAGCTTAGAGAATCTCTATTAATGGATTCTCCTCTAAGAGAAGTCTCCATCCGATTTATGTGCATCTCCGCACCAATCGGCTTTCCCCCATCTCTTAGTTTAAAAACTGCTCTACGGCCTTTTTAATGTTCAGTGCCAGCAGTCTGTTTCCACCCTGGTTTAGGTGGAGCCCATCCTTCCTGTATAGGCTCCCCCTCTCCCAAAAGTGTCCCCAGTTCCTAATAAATCTAAACCCCTCTTCCCTACATCATCGTCTCATCCACGCATTGAGACTCTGAAGCTCTGCCTGCCTACCTGGCCCTGCGCATGGAACTGGAAGCATTTCCGAGAATGCCACCATAGAGGTCCTGGATTTCAGTCTCTTTCCTAGCAACCTAAATTTGGCCTCCAGGACATCTCTCCTACCCTTCCCTACGTCATTGGTATCTACATGTACGACGACCACCAGTTCCTCCCCAGCACTACGCATAAGTCTATCTTGATGCCTCAAGAGATTCGCAACCTTTGCACCAGGCAGGCAAGTGATCATACGGTTCTCCTGGTCATCACAAACCCAACTATCTGTTTCTAACGATCGAATCACCCACTACTAACACCTGCCTCTTCCTAACAACTGTCATTCCCTCCCCCTCAGAGGTATCCTCAGTGCGAGAGGATACCGCTACATCCTCTGGAAGGAGGGTCCCAACTACGGGATGGTTTCCCTCTGTTCCCATTGAATGTTCTGTTCCCTTGAGACTTTCATCCTCTTCAAGAGCACTGGGGCTCTCAGACTGGAGGTGGGACAGTACTACAGTGTCCCGGAAAGTCTCATCAACATAGCTCTCTACCTCCCTTAGCTCCTCCAGTTCAGCCACCCTGGCCTCCAAAGCCCAAACTCGGTCTCTGAGGGTCAGGCGCTCCTTGCAACGGATACACACATACGTCACCCGCCCACAGGGCAGGTAATCATACATGTTATACTCAACGCAATAAACAGGATAGCCCCCACTCTGCTGCTGGGCTTCTGTCTCCATTTTTCTTATGAATAAGTTTAAGTATAAATTGGGCTTCTTATTAAATGTCTGGAATATAGAGTATTATAAAAGTTATGTTTAAAGAAGGTCAGAAGTCACCAGAGCCCTCTAACCTCCCCCTCTAAACTCCCTCTCCAAACTCCCTGTTAGCTGCTCCCGTTCACAAGCTCCCTGGTCGCTGACTCACAGCTTATAAAGCCCTGGTAGCCCCTCCCCCTGACTGAGGCTCAGCCAATTAACAGAGGCTTCTAGATTTCAAACCTTTAGAAGCTCCTTCAAAACAAACAAACAAAAACAAGCTCAGCACACAGCAAGTAACCCCCCCACAATGTTGACTTTTGTCCAACAAATTATGTTTATCTATGTGTCTGACAATTTTATTTTTTACTATAGTTTCAGCTAATTTGCACAATATTGGTCTGTAATTGCCAGGATCTCCTCTAGAGCCTTTTAAAATATTGGCATCACATTAGCTATCTTCTAGTAATTAGGTACAGAAGCTGATTTAAAGGAGAGGATACAAACCACAGTTAATAGTTCCGTATTTTCACATTTGAGTTCTTTCACAACTCTTGGGTGAATGCCATCTGGTCCCAGTGACGTGTTACTGGTTTTTTCAATTCGTGGAATGAGGTGTACCGGTAGTTCGAATTAGAGATCCTAATTCGAACTACCTACTCCGTGCCGCGTGTAGCCGCGGGCATGGAGTTCGAACTAAGGGCATTTAAAAGTGGCACCCGCCCGGCAAGATGCAAATGAAGCCCGGGATATTTAAATCCCGGGCTTCATTTGCAACTTCGAATGACTACATTAGCCACCCTAGTTCAAACTAGGGTGGCAGTGTAGACATACCCTTCCTTAGTCGAAGGTCTCTCATAATACATTGTTGATTCTTTCTTTTCCCGCTTCAATATTCCTGTACCTATCCCACAGAGAAAAATCACCTGTGAATAGAGTGGCACTTATTTGTTTTGGGAGATCATTTATCATAATATTAAATAAGCTGATATACCAGAGGGAACCATTATAATTTTCAGTGTATTCAGTATAATTTTCCCTACTTTTACTTGCCTGGTCCTTTTACTCCAAAATTCTCTAGTTCATCTTGCATATTTTTCCAGTTAACACACTACTGCTTTTATTTTGTATAAGCCTTCCCTGCATAGTATGTCATATGCCTTTTTGGTGTCTAGAAAAAAAGCTATCATCAAACTCTTCTGCCTCATCCTTTTTTATATTTTAGCTTCTAATGAAACAAAGTGATCAATGGCTCATCTTCTAAATCCATTTGCTATAATGCCATTGTTTTCCAAATAGGCCACCATTCTTTCCTTCACTATTCTCTGCATAATGTTATGCACACAGGATGTAAGAAAAACTGGCATATCGGCATCCACTTTTGTATTTTAGGGGTCTCAGACTCCTAGCCCACAGGTCAGTCCCAGCTGGAGCAACTGCGCAATTTGGCTTGTGCCCACCAGTGCACTCTACTTCCCCTGAAGCTCCTGTCAGTGCAGAGAGTGAGGGGGCAGGGAAGGGATCACTGCTGCCACTGTGCAGTTCCAGGTCCCTCCCCTGCCCCCCGGTGATCCTCAGAGCCATGTGCTCAGGGGATGGAGTGCCCTGGGGGGAGAGAGTAGGGCAATGGTGAGAACGGGTGGGGCTTGCAGCCCAGTAATGTACAGTGCCCCCACCCACCCACCCGCCCACTGTTAATCCCGGGCCAAATTGCACAATTGCTTTGGCTGGGACTGGCCAATAGGCTGGGAGTCTGAGAACCCTGTTGTACTGGAATTACTACTGCATGTTTCCACCTCAGCGGTATCACTTCTTTTCTCAATATGGTGTTATAGAATTCCAAAAGAACCCTCTGACTGCTTTCAGAGAGATATTTAATCATTATGGGTACGTCTACACTACAACACTATTTTGAAATAACAAGCACTATTCCAAAATAAGTTAGCCCTCGTCTACACAGCATGCAGTTATTTCAAAATAGTGTTAAAATGCTGTCAAGCTGGAGTCCTGTAACCCTCATTGTATGAGGAATGAGGGAAGTCAGAGGAAAAGTGCTCTATTTGCAAATAAGTGCTGTGTAAATGCTCCCTTTTTTTAAATAAACTATTTCAAAATAAGATAAGCAATTAACATAGCTCAATTTGTGCAGCTTATTTCAAGTTAAGCCCTGCGGTGTAGATGTACCCTAAGTTACATATATTTGCTTTACCTGGGGGTTGTATTCTTGCTAATTTCAATAGCTTTCTCAAGTTCCAACATACAAAACCATTCATTCACTATACTATCTTAAAGGGTTCCCTCAACTACATAGCCGATAATGACTCTCTCCAGTGAGTTGTCTTTTTCATCTAGTGAAAAACTTCACTTTCAGTTTTATCATTACTCGCTCATCAGAAACTTTCTGCCACTTCTATTTTCTCATTATCCAAATGTTTGTGTGTCAGTCCCAATAATACTTATGATGTGACTATTCCTCCTGAGAATTCCAATGATTCTTTCAATTTGCCTGTATATTTCTGATGCTTTGGAATTTCTATCAGCTCACACTACTTCCCCAACTCTCTTTCTTTAATTTATTTTGTATAATTTTTTGAGCTATTTCCTTACTTTATACTTCATTAGAGCTTCACTACTCATTGCATTTTTTACTTTTTGATTAGTTTTATAAATTTCTTAACTGCCATTTTGCCCTCTTCATTCCACTGTGGAAGTTTTTCATTTTAAGTCACGTCAATATCCTACATATGGCTACAGTAACTACTGCTATTAATCTCTTTATTATAATTGAAATTCTGTGTCATCACTCACACAATGATTATTTGCAAATTCAGTATATTTAGTTGGAAATAGCTCTCAATTAACTTTCTTAAAATGTCAGCTGGGTAATTTTCCACTACCTCTGCCTTACCTTGCCCTTAACAAGTAATAAGTATAGGGAATTGGTCTCTCCCTATTCCTTCTTTCTTACATATATCCCAGCTGCATTTACTTGCAATATCTGCTATTATAATTTCAATGTCTAAGTAGGAAAAACTACCATCTTCTGCATTAAATCAAAGTGGGGTACTATCATTTAAAACCACTAGATTGTTCATCAATGAACTTTTTAAAGCATGCTCCATTTTTATAAGTTGTTTTACTTCCTCAAAATGTATTGTGACTATTTGTCACAGCATAGAATATATGATCTTTTAGCATTCTTCATTATTCCTTTAAATTCTGACATTTTAATTTCTCAGATGGGCTATACATATTATAAATCCTTAAAGAAATGTGATCCCAGTTGAGAAGAGACATAACATTACATTCTAGGCTTACTTCTTTGTCCTCTACAGTTATGTAGTTTAATTTTTCCCTTATGAAAATATAATCACCTCCTCCTCTTCCTAAAGGCAATATATCCTGGAATTTTTTAAAAAACAAGCTTTTCAATCAACCATGTTTCCTGGATACATATGAGATCTGGTTTAGCTTTCATTTCCAGGATATTTTGTTTTAGTTCTTGACCATGTGATATTAGACTGTGCACATTCCAGCCAAAAATTAAGGTCCCCACTCTACTCATATTTCCCCATTAACCCAACTCAAAATTTCATCAATAAAGTCCACTGACAGATTATTAACTTACAAGTATTTTCCTCCTAACCTTGCTATAATTTTCACCGTTTTCTAATTTTTCCCCAGTTTCTGTTGTACAATTTATCATTTCTGTTATAAATGTCATAAGCCTGTTTTCACTACAATACATCATATCTTATTTCTTCCAGTGTTTATCATATTCTTTATTGAATAAAGCTGTGTTGGAGTTCCCCTTTTCCTGTATGCTTGTCTATTCCTTCTTCTGATGTTTTGAGAAACTCCTTTCTCATAGAATTGGAAGGAACCTTAGGAAGTCATCAAGTCCAGTCCCCTGCACTCATGGCAGGACCAAGCACCACTTAGATCATTTCTGAAAGGTGTTTGTCTAATCTGCTCTTTAAAATCTCCAATGAGGGCAATTCTATATCTCCCGTAAGCAATTTATTTCAATGCTTAACCATTCTGACAGGAAGTTTTTTTCTAATGTCCAACTAAACCTCCTTTGCTGCAATTTAAGCCCATTGCTTCTTGTCCTAACATCAGACGTTAAGGAGAATAATTTTTCTCCCTCCTCCTTGTAACAGCCTTTTATGTACTTGAAACCTGTTGTTATGACCCCCTCAATTTCTCTTTTCCAGACTAAACAAACCCTAATTATTTCAATTTTCCCTCATTAGTCATGTTTTCTAGACCTTTAATAATTTCTGTTGCTTTTCTCTGGACTTTTTCCAATTTGTCCACATCTTTCCTGAAATGTGGTCCCTAGAACTGAACACAAATATTCCAGTTGAGGCCTAATCAGTGTGTGAAAGAATTACTTCTTGTGTCTTGCTTACAACATTTCTACTAATAAATCACAAAATGATGTTTGCTTTTTTGCAACAGAGTTACACTGTGGACTCATATTTAGTTTGTGGTCCACTCTGATCCCTAGATCTCTTTCTGTAGTACTTCCTAGACAGCAATTTCCTATTTTGCATGTGTGTAACTGACTGTTCCTTCTTAAGTTATGTGTCATTTGTCGTTATTGAATTTCTTCCTGTTTACCTCAGATCTTTTCTCCAGTTTGTGCAAATCAATTTGAATTACAATCCAATCTCCTAAAGCACTCACAACACCACTCAGTTTGGTATCATCCACAAACTTTTTGAGACTATTCTTTGTGCCATTACCTAAATCTTTAATGAAGATATTGAACAGAACTGGACCCAGAACTGATTTCTGCAGAATACCACTCATTATCCCATTCCAGCATGACTTTGAACCATTGATCATAACTTTCTGGGAATAGTTATCAAACCAGTTAAGCACCCACCTTATAGTAGCTCCATCTAAGTTGTATTTCCCTAGTTTATAAATGAGAAGGTCATGTGAAACCATAACAAATGCCTTAATAAATTCCAGTTATACCACAACTACTGCTTCCCCTTTATCAACAAGGCTTATTATCCTGTCAAAGAAAGCTATCAGGTTGCTCTGACACAATTTGTTCTTGTCAAATCCATGCTCACTGTTACTTTTTACCTTATTAACTTCTAGATGTTTGGAAATGGATTCCTTAATTATTTTCTCCATTATCTTTCTTGGTACAGAAGTGAAGCTGACTGGTCTATAATTCTCTGGGCCATACATATTTCCCTTTTTATAGATGAGCATTATATTTGCCCTTTTCCAGTCTTCTGGAATCTCTCCTGTCTTCCATGACTTTTCACGGATAAGAGCTCTTGGCTCCATCATCAGATAACTTAATTAACCATCATTGTCTTTTGCATATCTTTAGCTTGTCTTGTCAGAACACGCTCTCTATAAGCTGGACTGTGACTACCACTGCAGTTACTACTTTTGACTTCCGTCAATTTTCATTTTCATTTCAATTTTGCTCTCTGTCACGTTGACCATTTCTCATGTACTTCTCATTTCTCTTTATAAATGGTTGCTACATGCCCATACTGCTTGCACTTATAACATGTTTGGCAAGAGGGTTATAGGGCTTAGTTCTGAATGTCTGAAAGCTTGTGTTACTTTCTCAGACACAGCCTCTCCTTTAAATAGTGTCAGTACAACTGTTGATGGCTTGCTTTCTCCTCTTCATTTACTAATTAGTCACTTAAAAATTAATACTTTATCTTCTCCCCTGCCTTTGGTTATCTCCTCACTGGCACTCCATACAATATCCCCTTCATTACTGCCAAATACTTTGGTAGCTGGTCACTTATTTTATCTTTTCCTAGCATTTAAGTTCTTAGCAGTTTATCAGCTCATTTTTTGTTTTTACATTCCACTAAAAGATTACCATCTCAGGGTCTCTTGGCTCTTACAATATCTCCTATCCTTTTTTTAATTCAGCAAGCTAATTTACATAGTTATGACCTAATCTTATATCTCCCCCCCATTGCCTCCAAAAAATCAAAATGAAAATACTTTCCATGTGATGCAGGTTATTATTACTGACCTTTACTTTCTCTAAGGGCCAAATCTTGCCTGAATTGAATGGAGACACATAAAAAAAACAATAAATATTAACCTGCAATTGCCCAGGACAACTTATCCCCAAATACTTGGGAGAAAAGCTGATGACAGCTATGGCATGATAACCCAGGGAGAGAGGCAGTCCCACAGTTGAATTAGTTCCAAAGCATTTAGAGCTTTAAAAATTAAAACCAGCATTGCTGAGTCCACTAAACAACCCACTGAAAGACAGTACAACTTTCAGAGTACTGATGTTCTCTCCTGTCAGAGAGAAACTCAGTCCAATAAATATGCTGCTGCTTCTACATTAGCTTCATTTTTTGAATGGGAGATGGATTCCCAAATAGAGTGTATTGCACCGATGAGGCCTGGAGGTGATAAAGACATGGATAAATGTAGCAAGAAACACATATGAAATAAAAAGTGTAATTACCAATCCAGTTACAGAGGGAACAAAAATGTTTGAGCCAAGTCTGCTCTATGAGCTTCTACCAGAATCATCATTTAATAGAACACACTATTCTGTGTTTGTGTACCTAATGGGGGTTATATTCCCTTCACTAAAGGAAAGTGTGTGACTATCTTCTCCAAATAAAAACATGTCCATTTTATCTGGATTGAATTTCAGCTAGCTAGCTCTCAACTAAGTCCCCAGCTCTTCCAGTTACTGGTTTATCCATTTTATTGCATCAGTTTATCATCTGTATGAGTCTGCATTTCACATACACAAAATTATGTTAAAAGAACATTATTAAGGTTCTAAAGTAGAACACTCAAAGTTAGGAAATGTTGTTAGGAAATGCCAAAATTAAGGTTCTTCTGCGAGTGGTTGCTCATGTCCATTCGAATTAGGTGTGCACACCGCGTGTGCCGTGTCTTCCGGAGCGTTTTCCCTAGCGGTACCCGTAGCGCCAGCAGGGCGCCCCCTGGAGTGGCGCCGCCATGGCGGGGCATAAGTACCCCTGCCGGCGCTGCCCCACCTCAGTTCCTTCTTACCGCCCGTGATGGTCGTTGGATCATGTCTTTCTCTTAGATCAGTTAATGGTTCCCATTTCTATTAGTATTGTAAATAGTTCTGAATAGTTCAATTAGTTAGGTAGTTAGTGTTTCTTTGTTTTTTCCTTCTCCCCCTTTGGGGGTGAGGAATGCCAGGGCCGCAAGGCTTTAAGGCGTGCGCTGTCTGCGCAAAGTTCATGCCCAAAGGAGACCCTCACGGCAGTTGTCTGAAGTGTCTGGGTGAGAGCCATCTTACTGACACTTGTAAGATCTGCAAGTCTTTTAAGTCCTGCACTAAGAGGGAGAGAGACTCTTGCCTAAAACTTCTCCTCATGGAGGCAGCTTTACAGCCAGCACCGGCTGGGCACTCTGCGGTGCGCAGTGCACCAGCGTCCACGCGAGATGCCCCATCTTGGGACCAGCCCTTGGCGTCGAGGGCCCAGCACCGGTCTCACTCTCTGGCACCGAAAAGGTCAAGAACGTCTCGTGGTAGGTCTCCGAGCCAGAAGTCCAAGTTGAGCCTACACCATGGTACCGAGTCTCCGGTGTGCACGTCCTCATCTACCATGGTGTGGCGTAAGTGAGCGGGATGCCCATCTAGTCCAGGGCAGCTACCCTCGCACCTCCCCTCCATGCCGGACACCTTTGAGGCGGCCCATGTCCTTATTAGCCTCACTACCTCCCCTCCATCGTCGGTTGAGGCGGAAGGGTTGAGATCACCTACACCGGAGGCTGTGTTGGCACCGGCTTCGCCTCCGCACCGGCATGACCGAACGGCACCGGCCACTTATGCAGCGGGACCATCCCCGGTGGGACCAGTACCGCTTGCCACCGTATCGGTGCCGGCATCAACGCAGGCCGCCAGGCCCCACTCGGCACTCAACTGAGCTCGACCTCCCTCAGTGCTGGGACCCCTTCCAGACCCTGTCTTGGCTGCCCCTGTGCCGTGTCACCCTGGCCTCGCGACGACATCTTCGGCACCATCGTCGGGCCCTTCAGCATCAGCTTCTTCAGCACCGATGCACATTTCGGCACCGTCACAGGCACCGGCATTGACCCTGTGGGCCACGCCGGTACCGCCATCGCCGGTGACATCGGCCTCTTCGGGGTTTGTATTGCAACCGATACCGATACCGACTACGGCACCACAGATATGTTCCGTGTCGGCACCACAACTGGCACCGGGACCGATTCTCCCGGTGCCACAACCGACTCCACCCCGGGCACCGGAATATGTTCTCCTGGCACTGACTCCGCTCCAGGCACCAGGACCGGTTTTCCCGGTGCCGCAGTCAGAGGCTCCTCTCACGGCACCGGGACCTGTTCTCCCGGTACCGCAACAGGCACCGGCACCGACACAGTTTTTCCCGGTACCGGCATGTCCACATCAAGCACACGCGAGCAAACCTGAGTCCATGGCCAGGTTTGCCCCCCCATCGGTGGCAGTACATTCGTCATCTGTGCCTCCCTGGCCTGAGTCTGATTACTCGTCCGATTCTGATGCGGCATCGTTCAGGTCAGGGTCCTCGGCAGCTTCCTCAATGCATAGATCTCGTTCCCGGCACCGGCGTGATCGTTCGCGGGTGCAACAGATTTGGCCACCTCAGCCGCAATGGCCCTTTTGGACACCGTGGGCTTACCACCAGTGGCAGGGGCCTGTGCCCTCTTCTGTGGTGTCCGGTGCCTCGGGGCAACAAGCGCAACCGTCGGTGTCGCTGTCAAGACTCCCTCTCTCCCCCCAGAGGTCAGTTACTGCCAACGCCGCTGCTGTGCCGCAGGCCTCAGTACCGGAGCCGCTTCCACAAGCGGTGCCACCTGCCCAGCCGGCGCCTCAACCAGTTCCTGCGCTGGGCCTGGCACCGGTCCAGGAGTCATCGTCATCATCGTCACCGGACGAAGCTTTGGCGGATCCCGCACCAGCATTGCCTACTATGGATGCCTGTGTGCATCAGGAGCTGCTTAGGTGTCTGGCCTCCAATCTGGGTGTCCCAGTGTAGCCAGTAGTGGAGGACACAGACCCCATGATTGACATCCTCTCGGACGATGCACCCGCCCGCTTGGCTTTGCCACTTAATAAAACCGTGGCCAAGATTACCAATGCCCTGTGGCAGACCCCGGCAACCTTGACCCCTACCTTAAAGGGAGTCGAGAGGCACTATTACGTCCCCCAGTCGGGATATGAACACCTGTACTCCCACCCCGTTCCTGGGTCCTTGGTCATCCAAGCTGCAGCCCAGAAAGAGAGGCTTCCCCAGCCAGGGCCGTCCCCGAAAGCTAGGGAGCCCAAGCGCCTTGACCTGATGGGCTGTAAGGTGTATGCCACTGGTGGGGTGCAACTCCGCATTGCTAATCAGCAAGCGATGCTGAGCCGCTATGCTTTTAATACCTGGCAGGCCATAGATAAGTTCAAGGACAAGCTGCCTGCTGAGGCCCGTCAGGAGTTTGCGGCCATGACCTCTGAGGGCAGAACCATTGCCCGCACGGCCCTCCAGCCTTCCCTGGATGCTGTCGACTCTGCAGCCCGCACCATGGCATCAGGTGTGGTTATGCGCCGTGGTGCCTGGCTGCAGGTGTCTGGAATACCTCCGGACGTCCAAACCACAATCCAGGACTTGCCGTTTGATGGAAAAGCCTTGTTTTCGGAGCACACGGACTCCAGGCTCCATACGCTCAAGGACACTAGGTCTACCCTATGGTCCTTGGGGATTCATACACCGGCCCTCCAGCGTCGTCAGCTGCCCTACAGACAGCAGGGGAGAACTCAGTCCCAGGTCCCCCGTGGGGATTACTGGAGACGCCGTCCTTGTGCTCCCAGTCGGAGTGCGGGGGTGGCTGCGGGCGCGTCCTCCGCAAGGGGTCGTTGATGCCCCCCAAGAGGGGAGACCCCTCGTGGGGCTGGTCAAGATCCCTCCCAGCAATCTAAGCACCTGTTTTGACAGGATGCTAGAGGGTCGCGCACCAGCCTCCCACCCTGGCCCCCCCATTTGGGGTCAGGTTGTCCCGGTTTGCCCACTCCTGGGCAGGAATCACGACCGACGCCTGGGTCCTAAAGATAGTCAGGTGTGGCTATACCATCCCTTTCCTGGGCTTGCCCCCTTCCAACCCGCCCACCCCATCACTTTTCAGGGACACCTCTCACGAAGGCACGCTCCGTCAAGAGGTGCTGGCGCTTCTCGAAAATGGAGCTGTGGAGAGGGTCCCCCCACATCTGGAGGGCAAGGGGTTTTATTCCTGATATTTCATTGGCCCGAAACCCAAGGGTTGGGTTCATCCCATCTTAGATCTCAGGGACCTCAACAAGACGGTCATGAAGTCCAGGTTCAGAATGGTAACCCTAGCTTCTGTTATCCCGGTTTTACAGTTAGGAGACTGGTATGCAACCCTCGATCTAAAGGACGCTTACTTCCATGTGGCAATAAGACCCAGCCACGGAAGGTTTCTCCGTTTTATTGTTTCCCGATGCCACTTCCAATTTACAGTGCTCCCATTTGTCCTTTCAACAGCACCCAGGGTCTTTACAAAATGCATGGCAGTCGTAGTGGCGTTTCTCCGCAAAAAAGGGGTACACGTTTTTCCGTACCTAGACGTCTGGCTGATCCATGGCCGCTCCTATAAGCAAGTAGAGGCCCATGTTTCCCTCACAAGCGCTCTCTTCGTAAGGCTAAGACTCATGCTAAATGAAGAAAAGTCATCGATGACTCCCTCTCAACACCTCGAATTTGTAGGAGCCCTCCTGGATGCCAGGGTCGCAAGAGAACTCCTTCCCAGGGCCAGGTTTCTATCCATAGTGGAGCTGGTCTCCGCGTTAACCCGGTTCCCCATCACGACAGCCCGGGTCTGCTCGAGGCTGCTGGGACACATGGCGGCGTGCACGTATGTGGTACGACATGCTCGAATGAGGCTCAGGCCTCTGCAGGCCTGGTTGGCAAGGGCATTCAACCAGACCAGGGGTCTCTGGGACATGGTTCTCACAGTGCCGCCGGAGGTGATAGCCTCCTTACAGTGGTGGACACAGGAGATGGTGGTGTGCAGCGGGGTTCCGTTCACTGTACCTCCCCCCTCGCTTACACTGGTCACAGATGCTTCTGACCTGGGTTGGGGAGCACACTTGGGGTGTCACAGGACCCAGGGCTTGTGGTCCCCAGCAGAGCGGGCTCTGCACATAAATGTCCGGGAGCTCAGGGCTGTCAGGAAAGCCTGTGAGACCTTCCTGTCGAAGCTCTCTCACCACTCTGGCCTGGTGCACCTGGACAACATGGTGGCTGTGTTTTACCTCAACAGGCATGGGGGAGCCCGGTCGCCTCCCCTCTGCTGCAAGGCTCTGTGCCTCTGGGACCTGTGTGTAGAGCACGACATAGTTTTGCAGGCAGAGTACCTGCCGGGGTGCAAAAACTTGCTGGCTGATGCTCTGAGCAGGTTCTTCGGAGCCCACGAGTGGTCCCTCAAGGATTTGGCCCTTCGTCAGGTCTTCCACAGGTGGGGTTGTCCCCTAGTAGACCTGTTTGCCTCGGCACACAACACCAAGTGCCAGAGTTATTGCTCCCTGTTGGGGCTTAGGGAACACTCCAGAGGGGATGCCATGACAGTGCCGTGGCCAACAGGCATCCTCTATGCTTTTCCCCCGTTTCCCCTAATTCCCAGGGTTCTGACCAGGGTCAAGACCTTCAGGTCCACGGTCATCCTGATAGCCCCGAGGTGGCCCAGACAATTCTGGTTCCCTATCCTGGTGGACATGCTCACCAAGGACCCTATTACACTTCCGCTGGTTCGGGATCTCCTGACCCAACCTTGGGACGGGGGGACCATGGTTCACCCGAATCTCAGCTCTCTCCAGCTGACGGCCTGGTTTATCCGTGGCTGACCCAGCCAGAAAAGGAATGTTCCCAGGAGGTACAGATGGTGCTCCTAAGCAGTAGGAAACCGTCTACCAGGCGGTCGTACGCAACCAAGTGGCGGCGGTTCTTGTCTTTGGCGTCTAGAAGGGGAGTGCACCTGTCCTGTGCACCTGTCCCATCCATTCTGGACTACCTCTATGAACTTAGGTCCAGTGGCCTCTCTACCTCCTCTGTCAGAGTCCATGTAGCATCTCTCTCTGCCTTCCATGTTGGTTCGGCAGGAGTTTCTCTGTTTTCTGACCCTGTGGTCAAAAGGTTCCTTAAGGGTTTGGATAAGTTATATCCCTTGGTTAGACCCCCTCTCCCCACTTGGGATCTTAACCTTGTGTTGTCTAGACTTGTGTCACCCCCCTTTGAGCCATTGGCCACGTGTTCTTTGAAGCACCTTTCTATGAAGGTTGCGTTCATTGTGGCCATTACCTCGGCTCGCAGGGTCTCTGAGCTGAGGGCGTTAACTGTGAACCCACCCTACCTACTGTTTTCTGACAATAATGTGAGGCTCCGCCCTCACCCGGCCTTTCTCCCCAAGGTGGTGCCACCGTTCCACTTGTCCCAAGAAATTTACCTCCCAGTTTTCTTTCCAAAGCCCCACGCCTCCCCTAAGGAGCAAGTGCTCCATTCCCTGGATGCTAGACATGTGCTAGCTTTCTATATTGATAGGACCAAGCCCTTTCGTAAATCCACACAATTGTTTATTGCTTTCGCTGACAGAATGAAGGGGCTTCTGATATCGACCCAAAGGTTGTCCAATTGGGTCGCAGGGTGTATCAGGGAGTGTTATGCCTTGGCCGGGAAGGTCCCGCCCCAGGTTACAGCACATTCCACCAGGGCGCAGGCATCCTCTGTAGCTTTTGGGGTACAGGTTCCAATCACTGAAATCTGCAGGGAGGCCACGTGGTCGTCGCTCCATACCTTTACGGCGCACTACGTGCTGGCACAGCAGGCTAGGGAAGATGCAGGGGTGGGCTCTGCGGTCCTCAGCTCTGTATTGTAAATATGTATGTTTTATCTGTACCACGTTGCACTTTTCTACAGTTTTTTCTATGTTTGGTTAGTTGAATAAATATGTTTGGATTGTTCAACTTTCATGGACTTCTCTTTCTGAGTGCTCTGACCCCTCCTCCTTGAAGTGGGGTTGGCTTGGAAGTCACCTAATTCGAATGGACATGAGCAACCACTCGAAGAAGAAAAGAACGGTTACTTACCGGTAACTGTTGTTCTTCGAGATGTGTTGCTCGTGTCCATTTGATTCCCCCCCTACCTCCCCTTCGTCAGAGCGTCCGGCAAGAAGGAACTGAGGTGGGGCAGCGCCGGCAGGGGTACTTATGCCCCGCCATGGCAGCGCCACTCCAGGGGGCGCCCTGCCGGTGCTATGGGTACCACTAGGGAAAACGCTCCAGAAGACGCAGTGCACGCGGTGTGCACATCTAATTTGAATGGACATGAGCAACACATCTCGAAGAACAACAGTTACAGGTAAGTAACAGTTCTTTTCTCTGCACAATCTTATTTCAGACCCTTTAAAATGTTCTTTTAAGGTAGTTTTGTGCTTATGCACAATATCCTAGTTTTTTCAAAGCAAGCTAAAAACAAACAACCCCTCCCCCCCAGAAATTACAGCATATGGTATCATATTGACACGCACGTGGATTGTCAGGGTAACTGGAAGCAACAGTACATTGTCATCCTAGACATGGACCATCACTAAAGAGGGAACGGACACTTTGTTGTCGGGTTTCACAAATATCTGCTGACAGCTGAGAAATGGTAGGACTGAAGAATCTTGGGTTCCATTCTAGCCTCTGGAGAGTACAGGCTCTTCTTCCCATTTCCATCTAGTCTGACCCCTTGTGCTCCCTGGCCTCCAACATGTCCCTTATCCAGTCCTATCTCTCCCCTACCACTGGTTCCTTATCCTTGTTCCATCCTTATTACCAACTGTTTCAGTCTCCATTCCTCAGGTGTCTAAACCCAGTGGCAGTTGCCACTCCTCAGGCTTGTCATCAAACTCTCAGCTGTGCCCAGCTGTTCCCAGCTCTCCCCCAGCATCTTGTCCCTGCCAGTCTATTTCCTAGTAATCCCACTTCCTCCTGTCCAGCTCCTAATCCAGTCTTCCATGGGTCTACAGTCATACTCACACACAGACACAGACAAAACACAATTTTCAGTAATCACTAACTTCCAGCACCAATCTTGCTCTCTCGGTTCCTTATTCAATTTCAGTGTGTACCCCCTTCCGCAGCACTTTGTCCCTGTCTTCTGGCCTACACAATCCCAGTCTTCTCCTTCAGAATTTTCACCATCCAAGAGCAATTTGAAGACCATCCCTTATGCTATTTCAAACTCAAATACTTCAGTCATGAATGAAATATAAAATCCTAAATAGATTTCAGTCCCACAGATGTCTCCTTGATGCATTAAAAGAACAAACAGAAATGAACACAAATAAAATACAAATACTTGACACCTCAAATAAAAATTAAATTATTTGATATTTAGAATGTATGTTTATATTTAATACCTAAGCCTAAAGTGCTCTGAGCTCCAACTAATGTAAAAAAAAGTACAGGTATATGAGTATCGGCTTATCTCTGACCAAGAAAGTTACTTAGGCTGCCACACTGATTGATAGATGCCTCTATGCTAAGTTTATAACAGGTTGTGTTCCTTCAAGCTGGAGCTGCAGTTGAAAACCACAGTTAAAATTAAGTGACACAAATGTAGTGCTAGCCTGTGCATACACATACAAACAACATTGCAGCTGTTTCTAGGTGCTTTTTTACCACATAGTCTGTATAGGCATGTCTCAAGTGAATCAGTCCAGCTACTAGGGAGAGTGCTTAGTTGACTGAACCAATGAGAAGGCAGGCAGCCGTTGCAACAAGGGGAAAATAATTATGCATCTGCTACTTGCTGTACCTACATGTAAATTCTTACCAGGTTATCTCATCAGAGCCATAAAAAAGCCCTTGGTACTTTTCTAACATGCACTTCAATGGCAAATGGGCCATAGGGAATACATTGATTTCCACTATATCACCTCAGAGAGGTAAGGTGAATGAAAGGAAACAAAAATGTGGGAAAACACTTTTAACAAAGCAATCACTCCATATCTGACCTTTTGGAGAAGGAGAGGAAGAGGAAAGGGGAGAAGAAAAGAGCAAAGAGGAAACTCAGGGATTCCATGTTTGTCACATATCCTGTGCATTACGACTACAATGGACTTCTTGTCAATGGCAAGGATAGAACTCAATATTTTATGTTTCTGGTACACAAGTTCCTGCCAACTGAGTAAAAGAAACTCCTATAGTTGCAGCCATATTATCATTAATGATTACATGTGGGTGCTTATGTTCTGTGTTGGACAGTTCCTACAGATCAACAGGTCTGTATGCTTTGACAGGTCTGACCTTAAAGGAAAGTGATGACTCATATAAACTATTCTTTACATTCCAAGGGTAAGGGAAATCAAAAGAAGGTTGGAATTTAATATCTCCTTCCAAATGTTTAGAACTTCTTACTTCTGCCCTCTCTTTCCCTCTGCAAATAAATGCCATGCAAATTGTGGCAGAGAGGAATGGTCAGTCTCAGAGGTGAAAATGAGCAGGTGCTCCCTGGTGTGCAGTTCCGGCAAGAGCTGGCTGAGCTCTGACAAAAGCAGCAGGGAGCTATTTAAAGAGCTGGCAGGGACCCAGGTTGCAATAGTACAGTACCTGTAAGAAATTTTAAGATACTTTTACTGCTGGTCAGCCTTACATTCCACAGCCCAACCCCTGACAGAAGGGGAGAGAAGATACCTACAGCCCTTAATGGGGAATGAGCAAAGAAGAAACTGAAAAGGTAATACATTGTTTTCCTCTGACTTACTTGTCTATGATTTTTTGTTTATTATTATGCTATACTCACCACTGTTAGATGAGCTGGTAAAAAAACTAGGTAGGATTAGAACAAAATTTAGGGCCATAGCACACATGTTTTAACACTGTTCTTGCATATTTTCAACATAGTTCCTGCATATTTTAAGGGCTCATCTCAGTATGATTAATTGAGGAAGAACAAAGTGAAATAGTTTACAGGTTGACAGCACTATTTCTTTGCAAACTAGATAAATTCAGGTTCTCTGTGAGAAAGCTGAACTGAGAAACAATTTCCTGATGACTTATCTGTCTATGATGCCAATTTAAATTTTGCAAAACCAAGTCAAGAAAATGAAAGTTCATGATACTACATATTTCTGTTAGTCTCTAAGGCTACATCTAAACTACACCCCTCTGTCGGCAGAGGGATGTAAATGAAGCACTTCGAAAGTGCAAATGAAGCGGGGATTTAAATATCCTGCACTTCATTTGCATAATCACGTCATGGCACTGTTTTGAACAAGCACCATGTCGAAAGTGAAACCGCAGTTTAGATGTGGTTTTTTTGACAACAGGGTGATTTTTCGAAAGATCTTGTACTCCTGAGGAGTACACATGCCACAGGACTACTCGTTATTTCCAGTCTTAACACTCAACTAATATCAAGTATAAAAATGATGTTACTATACCAAAATGAGTCAATGTAATCAATAAATTCTCATTTCAGTTCCGGTTATTTATGCCATCACTATTAGATTTGTTACACATGGGAGATGAACCACAGCGCTCATCACTAGAGGATGCTGCCACTATGGCTTTTCTGAAATGGAGCAATCCCTTTCAATCCAAAGGCCTTCCTTTGGCATTTGGTATGCCATTGCTTAGTCAATGCATCAGAGACATCCTTGTAAACTGATTTAATGTACGGAAAAAATTGGTAAAAATGAATTAGCAGGCCCTGGAGAGCTGTCTCATGAACCATGGCTTGGGATAGGCCCCGTTGCAGCTACTCTTTGTGATTACCCTGATATTATATGAATGATTATAAATTAAACAAAACTTTCCTTTTCAGCTGAAGGATGTGAAAAAGCAGGAAACTTTTTATTAAACATAACACCACTGCAATCCATTTTTTTCATTTTACAGACAGACCAAAATTGGATAAACTAACCTCCTGAAGGCATGTAATACCACCAAGTACACTGTATATTCATATATTGCTCAAAAAAAAGTTTTAAAATAGTGGATTAAGGTTTAATTATTATTATTTCCCTTATCCTTTTTATCTGAGATGCTATGCAAATTCCAAGTAAATCAGTCTAGCTAGTGTATTTAAACCCATACTTTATGTATGGGTTTAAACAAAGACTCTAATTATCTCACCCATTACAAAGATAGCTTCCCCCTAATGACATTAGGGGTGATAATTGGGGAAGCTATCTTTGTAATGGGTGAGATAATTAGAGTCTTTGTTTAAACCCATACATAATCACCCCTAATGTCATTACCTCACAGAAACTTCCCCTATTATCACCCCTATGTCATTACCTCACAGAAACTAACCTTCCCCCTTCACCCCCACTCTGTCCTAAAATTTGATTTGTCAATTTCACATGTGTTCATTTTTTTTATTGTATCACTTTGGTATATATGGTTGTGCTGATTTTCTTCCACATGCTGATCTGAGGAAGTGGGTCTGGCCCATGAAAGCTCATCACCTAATAAACCATCTTGTTAGTCTTTAAAGTGCTACATAGTTCTGTCTTTTGTTTCAGTCTAGCTAGTGGGCATTCTGAAACAGCTGACACTCTTCCTGGGGAGGTGAGAGAGCCGGGAAGGTAAATCTATCACTTCAAATGAGCATGTGACCACTGATTCTGCAGTGATAAGTGGGGTAAAAAAGAATGCTTATGCTACAGAGTGCAACAAAGGACCTCAGTACCCAGGCAAGCCTATGTAGAGCATCAAATTTCTTATTCATCACTATTCAAGGGGCAAACTCTTCCCCCAGCACTGTGGAAATGTAAAAAAAATCCGATTTTCCATTCTGGATGAAAGTAGAGGAATCACTTTTGTGGTGGTGGTGATGATGATGATGATGATGATGATGATGTTGAAGAAGAAGAAACATTTCCATTATAATAGCAATGCAGGAGGATGTTAAATAGTGGCTATTAAAGACAAACATTTTAAAATAGAAAGCCTGGATAATTTGCATCCAAGAGTTTTCAAAGAAATGGATGACATCACTGGACCATTAGAGTTAATTTTAATAAGTCATGGAATACTGAGGATGTTTCAGAGGAGTGAAAGAAAAACAATGTTGCATCAACATTTGAACAGGGTAAATGGGATATTGTGGGTAATTATAGGACTATCAGCCTGACATAGATCTATGGAGCATTGATATGGGACTTGATTAATAAAGAATTAAAAGAGAGTAATAAAATTAATTTTATTCAGAATGAATATAAGGAAATAGATCCTGTCAAACTAACTTGACATTTTTATGTGATGACAGATTTAGTTGATAAAAGTAATAGTGTTAAAGTATTATACTTGAGGTTCTATAAGATTTTGTATTACATGACATTTTGACTAAAAAACTAGAACAATACAAAATTGAACATGGCACGCATTAAATGGATTAAAAATGTCTCTTAGATCTAAAAAAGTAACCATGAACAAAGAATAATTTCTGAGTGGGTGTATTTCTGGTGAATCCTAAAGGGACTGATTCTTGGCCATTATATTATTGAACATTTTTATCAATGACCTGGAAGAAAACAGCATTTTTATTGACACAAAGTTGGAAGGAATGGTAAATAATGAAGAAGACATGCCACTGATACAGAGCAAACTGAATCACTTGATAAGCTAGGCTCAAGCAAATAATATGCATTTAAAGACAGTCAAATTTAAAGTTATGGGTCATGTGTATAGGATGGAGGACTATTCTGAGAAGCAGTTACTGGAAAAGTTTTGGGGGTAATAATGGCTGTGATCTCCCAGTGTGAAGCTGTGGCCAAAAAGGCTAATGCCATCCCTTGGATGTATAAATACAGGAATATCAAACAGCAGCAGAGAGGTTATATTACAGCCACATTTGGCACTGGTGTGATCAAGAGTCAAATACTGTGTCTAGCTCAGGTGTCCACAATTCAAGAAAGATATTAATAAATTGGTTCAGAGAAGAACCACAAGATTGATAAAAGGATTGGAAAAAAATGCCTTCTAGTGATAGACTCAAGGAGTTCAATTTGTTAAGCTTAATAAGGAGACAGCTAAAGTGATACTTACATTGGGGGAGACAAAGTGGTGACATTAGTACACATGGGGGGAAAACTGATAGTGGGTTCTCACTAACAAATAAAGATCCAGTCACAGGAAGCTGAAGCTAGACAAATTTAGACTAGAAATAAAGTTCATACTGGAAGACATTACATATCCTTGGCCTGGAAATATGGGAAGTAAAATATGTTGGAAGAGAAGAAGTGGGGAATCCTGTTTTGGTAGAGGTATCCTATGTCCAAAGTCAGAGAGTGATATCTAAGAGGGATGGGTCTTAAATACAGGAACTCGTTGGCCAACTACCATCTCCTTGTCAAACCTGCCATTACTGAACAATCTCATAGAGAAGCTAGACAAAGGCCAATTTCAAACCAAGCGTGACCCCACACAATCTGAATTCAGTCTCAGTCACTGGTGAATGAGCTCTTGCTGTCAATATTTAGAGACATTCATTCTCATCTTTATGGATCTCTCTGTAGCATTTGACAGTACCATCTGTAAGATACTGCTGGATCACCTGAGAGAAATAGCAGGAGCCCAGGGTAATGAGCTAACAGTCTGAATTGTTTCTAGAGGGATACATCCAATGAGTAGTGATGGAAAAACTCACCACCAATTCTAGATCCCTCACCTGTGGAGTCTCACAAGGATCAATTCTCTCTGAGGTCCTATTTAACGTGTGCATGCAGCCACTAGATGAATTGGCCAGACAAAATGGACCTTAGTCACAAGAGTGTCTGCCATCTCTATGCCTTCTTCACCATATAAGACCATACCATCACCCCTGAGATGGCCCAATGCTTGGAATAAATCAGCTGAAGGATGGAAGAGGAAATGGTTGAAGCTGAACTGGAGCAAGAGAGCAGCTGCTGGTGGGCAAAGGAAGCATTTCAAAGAGTTTTTAGTGATGGTGCAACTTCATAGGTTGAAGGTACACACTGTAAGTGGTCAATTCAGTCCATCACTTCAGAGTGCTGCTGGATTCCTCACTGATACAGGCTCTCACATAGTAAACTAGCAACACTCTCTGTCATTTCTGATTGGTAGGAGACTGTGTCCAAACCAGGCCAATGATGTGTTAGCCTCAGTTATTCACACTTTGTCATCTCTTGGCTGGACTACATTAGTGTGATATACTTGGGCATGAAGCGTTCAGCACTTAGGAAACTGGGACATCTCATCATCAGTACAATCTGCCATGAACCCATCAAACATTTCCTCTGCTTTTTATATTGGTCTCTCATATATTATTGAATCAAAATCTCAATCCTTACCTTCAAGTCTCTCAATATCCTGGGCCCAGGATATCTAAAAGATCACTTAAAACTCCAGGAAAAAGACTGTCAGCTTAACATTTCTGGCACAATGGAGGATTCCGTAATGCTTGTGAGATGGATTTGGCCCAATGCTGGAATGAACTCCCCACAAGTATTAACTTCATCACATTCTGCTCCAAGGGCAAAGTGCACACACATACAATATATAAAAAACAATTCTAAAACAAAGCATTCCACTGCACACACTTCTCACCCCTGGGAGAGGATGAGAGAACAAACACATGACAGATGTTAGTCAAATCACTTAATGCACTACTGGAAGGCATTCAGCTACTACAGTGATAAGAAGTAGGAAGCGGGAGCAGCATACTACACTAGACTAGAGGGAGTAGGACTTAGGTTAAGATTTAATGTGAGGATATTTAAGATCAATTCTTCCCCACATCACTGGCTTTTCTATTGAACTGCTAACAAGCATGCCACTTATGGAGGTACATTTTTGTGAAATGTGACTTCCAAAAGCTCAGCTTTTCCCATCAAGTAACTTTAAGTAATGCCATTGACTTAAATGGGAACAACTTACTTTTTTATTCAGGAGACTAGAACCTTATGTCATTTCACACAGATAACCAAACAGTGACAAGTTGAAATCAGTAGCAACCTGGATTTAAACTAGCAACATACACATGACACATAATGTCATTTAACCAGTCCTGAGATAGCCAGTTCCCTGGCAGAGGGTGAATTTTGTTTTCTTAATGCAATGTGAAGCTCTCACATTTTAGCTTTCCTTTCTTGTTTCTTTAAGTGTTTTACAGTGTAATTCCCACTGCAATAACACATCTTATTTCCTGTTTGTTCCAGAATACAAGACAGATGCTGGATACACTGCACATTGATAACACAACTTCAGAAAACAGTAATATTTAAAACAGTCACACGGAATTTTCAGCTCTAGAATACAGTGGACTGAATCTTTTCAACGGGCTTTCCAAATATCCCAGTAATTGGCATGGTATAAAGCCCAGAATAGAATAATAATTAGTTACCTATATATTTGGCAATGGCAGAGAACATGAAACTGATTCAGGTCTGAACATAAATGACAAAGAAAAACATCAAATTTGAGCTTAATAAACATAAAGCTACCAATAATATTAAATCTAAACTGATTATTTTTAATTATGTGAATTTGCCAGAGTAAATTTTATAGAAAGCTAGAAAGCAGAAAATCATATTATATCATCAAAACTGTCCATCTTCAAAGGAAGGATGCAGTCCTCTGATGGAGGAGAGATCTGATATTAAATTATTAATTTGATCTTAGCCAGCAGGCAGAGAGGAAATATACATTTACATTAAACTTTGCCTGTTGGAGCAATTTCTGTCCAACTGCAAGTGAACAAAACAGAGCTTTCAAATGCATGTTCTTTTCTGGGCAAGTTGTTTTTCTTATTAATGAACACATTTCCAGTGGTATCTGACCAGATCCTTTTCACCCTGTATCCTTGCACATGCTCTGCTTGGAACTCTGCCCAAAAGGATTTTGACTATGAAAATACGTTTGTAATAGCTCATCATTAATCTGATACTGCCTCCATGTAGCTGGAGACCTACATAAAGCAACTTGGATGACTGAACAAATATATATGAGCTCATAGCCCTAGTCCAGTTACTGTTTTATGATGTAAGTATCCATATACATTTTCACCATGCAACCTTTCAGAGCATTAAGTTGATGTGGGTATGATTTACTGTTTCTCTTCCTGGGTTCCTCTGGACCTAATTCTCTCTTCCTTTCCCAAACTTAATTTCTCCTCCATTCCCTGGAAGTCTTCTATCATTGCTCCCTAGATATTTGTCCTTCCATGATGCCCCTGCTCCTCATTGTCTCGTCTAATAGTTTTTTGTACCTAAGGTGTCCCAGAAAGTGAAACCATAACAAGCCCCTTCACTCTGACCTCTAATGACACCACTCATAAACTTTTCTTCCAACTGAAGGTCCTCCAACCTCCCTCTTCTCGGTGCCTCTCATAGATATTCCTTCCCATCTTTCCTGATTTACCCATCTCCAGGCTTCTCCTTTCTCATCCTCTCCTAGATACCCACACCCTCTTCTTTGCTTTGTCTCACCACGCTTCCCAGATCCCCCTAAAACTCTCCCCAGTAGTTCTATCCTTATCTTTTGTCTGCTGTTAGCTTTTCTGTCCCAAAAGTTCTCCCCCTTTGTCCATCCAGTTTTTTCCCCCTTCCCAAAGTACTTGCTGTCCTTCTTCACCAATTATATTCCTGCCTCTGAAACTCACCATGGGCTTGTCACGGTACTATCAACCGCAATTGTTCAATAAAAAAATAATTACGCCGGAATAAAAATCCAAATCAGATTCTATAAAATTGCAAGTAGGTTAGCAAGGCTGATATTTGCTTCTGGTGGTTGAGTTTCAGGGTTCCTCGTTTTCAAGTTTTTCTGCACAACCACGAGACTAAATACTTTTTAAAGTTTAGTTTTTCAATACAATCACATAAATCCAGACTCTGGTGCTTTAAATAAAAAACACACTACAGTTATAAACAAGTCCCCCATGCATGCCCAAAGTCCCCCAACCATGCCCAGAACCCCACCTATTACACTCCCTAATTTCCCCCTATCCCCACTCCCCAATTCCACCTGTTCTTACCCCATCTCCATACCATGATGCTTCTATTCTTCCTCCAGGGTCTCCTTCCAGACAAGATTACTCCCTGCTTCTTCCCAGGTTCTAATATCCCCTGTTAACCCCAAGGCTCCATTTCCCTCCTCACTCTCCTTTCCATCTTGCCTCCCACAAACCTTCCTCCCCCGGATACCCCTGGCTTCTACAGAGGACAGACTCCAGAGACTGCTAGTGCTGGTTCAGAGGACTATGGCTGTGACTCTTCTTCAGCTTCTTCCCTGCTCAGCCAGACCCCTGCCTCTCTCCCACTCCTAATTCTGAATGAAATATTGTCTTCAACTGTACTTTACCAGTGCCCATAGTGTGTGCAGACAGACAGGCCCTACAACAGGAGGTTGCAGAACAATATTAGGCAGGGAGCTGAACAAGATATGCAAAGGCTAACTGCAGCAGACACAATAGTCTGTTTAGCAGGAAACTGCAGTAAGATTGTTGCTGAGCCCAGCACCTAAACAACTGCTGGGTGCCTGTCACAGGAGTCTGCTGAGCAGATGTTCCCCACTCACTCTGCAGTTTTCTCCCCCTTTACCCTGGCCAGTCAGAATTCGGGGGTGGGAACGGGGGAATGTACTTTGTTGCAAGCTAAAAGGTGGGGGAGCACTGCCCATTGGTCATAATTTTGCCTTTGTGAAGAAAGAAGGAGGAAGTGCATTGTGCAGTGCTTGCTTGGACTTGGGGAGTGGCACAAAAAGCAAGACTTCGTGGGGAAAATCCTTGTTAGGCTGAAGAACAGTAAGATCTTAGGGGAACTTGGAAGAAGCCTGACAGGGGAGACCACAAGATCTCAGGCGTTTCCTTCTCTGGTGCAGTGATTGGGAAATCTGGCTGTGGGAAGAGTCGGAAGGAAACATTACTGTGATGTCCCCACTAAAACCGGCATCCACCAAGTATGGAGGGGGACAGGAGGGGCAGATAAAAGAAGAGAAATGGAAGGCTGGGGATTGAAGGAGAAAATAAAGAAAAGAGATGGGTAGCAGAAAAGACAGGACAGGGTACAGATGGAGTATGGCGAATTAATGATGTGGGGAAAGGAAAGCATTTGGGAAAAACAATAAATGAGAATGGCACAACTGGAAAGAACACACAGCAGAATGGAATAAACAAAAGAAAAGAAAAAAAGAACAATAAATGAAATTAAAAGAGCTGAAGTTAAATAATCAATGGGGAAAACTGTGAAGGAAAGAGGATAAGAAACAATTATGGTGTAAAAAGAGAATTGCAGGACACCAAATAATGTGGTATATTATACACCATAATAATAATGAGGTGAGTCAGCAGGACAGAGTTGCATATAAATTAGCCCCATTTTTTAAAATTCAGAAAAAATATAGATGGAAAGAAACAGACTCTTGAGAGAAGGTAATAAAATTAGCAGCTATGGAAAATGTTTAAAATATGCATTGCCTTATTCCTGGTTGTAGGAAGGACTATAAAGAAGGGTGTTTTCTGTGCTTTCTCCCACCTCTTTTGTCATTCCTGGCTATTAAGAGGATTCCCAGTATATCCAATACTTTGGGTCATCTCACCTCTGTAGTCCTCAGGTGTGTGAGAGCCAGTACCCTATCATTGGCTCACTACTAACTGTCTGGTCTTAGCAGAAGCAAGCAGAGTTCCAATCTAGACTCACAGTTAAACTCCACTAGTTTGAAAATAAGGCTCAAGCCTTGCTAATGAAACCACTTCAATAATCTTCATTGAAGAGACAACATTCCAATGCAATTACAGTGATCAAAATCTAGGTTAAACATAAATCTCCAGCTGTAGCACTGGAATAGTGACAGCACAAGGCTAATATGTCTTGTCTCCCAGTTCCAGCTATTCTTCTACTACTAATTGCCTCTAATGATATGCCAGGCTATTAGCCAAAAAAGCCCTGTCTCATCATGACTTGGCTACAGACAAAGGTGTTGATCTGCTTGTCACAACTGAAACCTAATTATAATTGGAGGTTTTGGCTATCCAGCAGCTGTATCCTCCAGCCTGAATGGGTGGGTTGAAGGAATATATTTAATGTTGGCTTAAGCCTGGATATATCACTCTTTATCTTCAGGTGACAGTAATGTTCCATCTATGTTGGAGTGTCATCTAATGCAATTTCTTCCATGTAAATTATTCAGGATTCAGTTATATTCCTGACTCCATGGAGTCAGGCACTGAATTTCTAACTTTGTTTCCACTAGTTTGACTAGTTAGTGAGCATTCACCATCCTACAGGTCCGGTAATTACATATTCATTGCTCTTTAAAATGACTCCTACTCAGATTTATTTTTATCTGGTCATAAATTGATCTCCTTTCAGGTCCTAATGATAGGCCCTAGTGCACCCATTCTTATTGTTAGCTGATGAAACTTGAGTGTTCTTGTGAATGCTTTTGCCTGGTGATTTCACCTCAACGCTTTTCCATTGCTAACAATGGCAAGAGCAGCATCTGATTGGTGCAATGCTGTCTTTTCAACTCCTTTAGACAGCAATTCCAATTCTGAGAAAAAGATTGTTAAAGCCTTTGTTCTTTCAGCTTGATTTTCATCTGAGCTCCCAGTATCTAAACAGAAAGATAATCTATTTCTCTGAATAGAAAAAGCAAAAAGTCCAGACAGGGATAGCTTAACATTATGATTGACATAAAGAACAACTGATTATGGTGACCATAAGGATAGATATTTCCTACTCAGGAGGAAGCTGTTCTGCAGGAATATAATTGAATCTGAAGTTATATTCAGCAGTCCAGCACCTTCTTGCTTCTCACTTCATATTTATAGTCTCTTGTGTTATTGGACAGCTGAGACCAAGGGAGAGGCTATCACTTAACATACTGAATATACTATTTTTTAGAAATTAGATTTCTTAATTCTCTCTCTTCCTTCACTACTGACAAACATTAGAATACTGATCAATATGTGTGTACTGATTCACTACAATACATTATTGATTTATAATTTGCAACTATCAATTCTTTCATACTCTGATAAAATTCAAAACATTGTTTTCTAATTAACTCTTCCCTCGAGAAAACTGGAGCTATTTGCCTATATATTTCAGTTTTAAAATTTTCATATGTCACTATCAATTTGTGCATGTCCTTAGTCAGGACATAAAACCTACTTAAGGAACAGTCATGGAGGTTTTTTATTGCATTGTAAGCATTCTAAACCTTGCTAAAACTTGACATTCCATTCAGTACATACTTCAATTAAGGGACCCAACCTTCAAATGTCAACTTGATATGAATCATTATAAATATAGGCTTATCAGTTTAGACTGTAAAATTCAAGGATAGTTTGTTTTCCCTAATTATCTGAGGGAAAATGCATTTATTGCCAATATATATGTCCATTGTTTACTCATGAAATAATGGACACTGATAACATTTTTCATGTGTCTCACATTCAGCATGCATCTTTTTTGTGCCTATATGAACTCTGAAACTTCTCCTTCAGAAAAAGAAAAAAAATAGGCAGAGGCTTAAGTAGGAGAGAGTCATCCCTATAACAAGGTATAAGACTAAATGGGATACATTTTAGCATTGCAGTTAAGCATTTAGACATATCATTTGCATTATTTCCATTGGCGACTGCTTGCTTAATTCCAGACAAATGAAATGAATACTTTGGAGCAGATTGCCAACTGAAATGTAAAAGATATCCAATTGTTCAGAATCAGAGCTGATAAAAGAGAACTCTATATTCAATTATAGAAAACATTCTTTCAAGAAAGTTTCTTTCTATTTAAGAAAATAGATTTCTCAGCTATCTTTAACATATGGGATTGTCCAGCATTAGAAGTTCTCATGACAAAAATACATAAACAAGCTTCCAACAAGGTTTTTAGAAGCTGAGATCATTGTACAGCTAGTGCATGCTCTTTTTTCATAATACCAAGCAAGTGTATTCTATTATATCACTGCCCTGAGCAGTGACATAACCAGCCATTATATTAATTGTTTGGTGGTCACCAAATCACAAGACTCATTCAGGAACAATACGTATGGAGCAAATTGCATAGTTCATTCCCATTAAACCTCAGATAACTGATACATTTTGTAGCATCCCTCAAACCAGGCTCTTTCCAACTCTGAGGCTTGGGCAATTTCTAGGTGGGACCTGTTTATATCTATATTTAGATATAGATCTAAATATAGATATGAAGTAACAAATGAAAGCAGGTGTATAGGATTATTAGATTCCCACTTCCAACTAACTGCACAATATCTTATGTATTCAGCAGTGATTCAGTGCTGAACATGATTTTGCCTGCAGCAATTCTTTCTGGCCACTCAGGAACTACAGAACTTAAGGCCATGAGGTAGTTTTTCCTTTCTGCTCTCAACTTCCCCAAGCCCCTACACCCACGCACACACACACGTATACATGTTTCCCAGTAGCCACAGAAAGAAAAATAAACTCAGACACTAGAGGACTCATTTGTGTATCTTCTGAGGCTGAGTCAAAGTGGGAAGGATGAAGAGGTAGCTTTATGTCTATGCAAGGCATAGGTGTTACAGCCTGTTTCCCTAGCACTGCTTTTGCAGTTCACTGGGATGTGGAGACATGGCTTGTCTAGGAACAGCTCAGGAGTTCTTTGTATCCTTTACAACCATAGCACACGCAGACAGAGGCAGACATAATTTAAACCTTAAAATTCCTGGTCTTTCCTCTGAAAAACTCTCCATTCCTTCCATCTTATGCTACCAATGAACACCCCTCTCCTCCTGCTGAGCAGGCTTGTAATTGAGATGTCTTCAACTCTTTCCTCTCCCTTACTCATCAAAAGAGTTATTGCACAAAGCCCCTAGAGATATTCCTGTTAGATAAAGTCTCCATTCCCACCATTTCACCCTCCTCATGTCTTCCGGAGAAAAGGTGTGCGCGACTGAGATTAATTGCCTGTTAGATCAAGGCAGGAATTGCCTCTGCACTTAGTCTACATTGTGTTTCAAAGATAAAGTGAAAGTTTTCCATTCATATGAGATGTGCATTTTTCTGTGGTCAAGCATGTATTTTATTTGTGAACAATGAACAAACAATAGAATTAGCAACAAGAGTAACCTATTATAGAAATAATACAAGGCAGCATTCAGAATTTTGTGTTAAGCTCTTCTAACCAACCTTTTCTTCTGCCTATACATAAATTGTGGTTTCTTTTTTGGAGAGAGAATTTGGCAAAGTTTTATGTGGCTTCAGCATAAATTCATTCCCTAAATTATGTGTCTTTTACATCTCTACCCATCAGCATTACAGTATCTGAGGTATTATAGTAGCTCCTCTTTGTTCCAATATTTTAAAAGCATTCTAATCACATTCCTCTCTAACATATGATATTCTAGGCTATGAAACACTCTTTGGAATGTGAAAAATAGTGTTGACATTTCCTGTATTAAAGTTCAGCAAGGTCTCCTGTACAGTGTTCAATGGCCCTATCTACAGATTTGGGAAAGGGACATTTTAGAGAAATGGTTTCATTATTGAAACTGCAAATCAAGACCTTAAAATAATTCTATTTGTTTTTATAAAACTCTGGAGTAAAAAGTAACATTCTGCAATTTCCAAAGCACAGTGTCTCATTTTGTCAGTAGCTCTGCCCAATTCCTTCTGCCTTTTTGGCAAATAGAAACAGTCTCCAAGAGTAGGTTAGTTCCCCTGTGACAACCCCGTGACTCAGGATATAATTTTCTAGTCCATTTTTACTTACAGTATGTACATAACTTTTGCTATTACTTTGGACAAAGACAGATGAAAGCAACAAAATTACAGCAAATGCCTTCATAAATGTAGCACGACTTTCAAAACTTTCTCAAAACAACTCTGTCCTCAAGTTAACTGCCAGAATGCATTTTTCTCTGTGGGAACACCTCCCTGAAAACATTCAAATCCTTTTGTAAGAATATCTACTTAGGTTAATAATAAAAATCCTAACCAGTCAAGCCATGAGGAACTGTACTCGTAACTAGATTCAGAAGAAAAGAACCTAGTTACATGGGAGAACTGGAACTAGCTGGACAAAGAGAAACGGACAAGGCACTGCTGGAAGGACCCTGAGATTGAATGCATAACCTGCAAAGGGAGATTGGGTCAAGGAACCCATAAGGAGAGAAAACTTTGATGGACATGGTATGACTGGAGTTCCAGGTTAAAGGAGAAACAGACTGTATGAGGAGATGGGGGAGGGGATTGGGATGAGCTGTACAGGAGACAGGACTAGGACAGAGGGCATGAGGGGGACTGGAAATGTCTTGCCAAGAGTTCGAAGGGTAGTAGTGGGACTATTCGGACTGGGAGTCTAGAGAGATGAGATTTTCCAGGGGGTTGGACTAGATTACTTCCTGAGGTCTCTTCCAACCCTAATCTTTTATGAATCAGAAGGATTTTATTTTTATAACTAAATATTAATTTTCATCAGTTTGACTGTACAGATACAAATTGATGAAAACGTATTTCCATAGATTACCATAAAAATTCCATCTAGGCAGAATAAGGAAAATGCTTCTTGAGAATTTATTGGAGTTTGATTTAAGGCCATTAACTTTGTTTCTTTTGACAATTTGCATTGTAACAGTCACAAAGCTTTAACTTTTTGAACCTCCAAGTCTACTGTCATTATATAGTTACAAACACTAAAACATGCAACAGTAAAACACATATTAACATATCATCTACACTTACCTCTGTGCACTATGAAATCATTCCACCACCAGAGGTGTCACTGAAGTAAATTTTATACCTTTTTTCCCCTGAATACCACTACATTTTCAAAGACTGAACCTACATCTTTCTTATTGCCCTGCACAGATCACTTCCACTTCATCAATAGGAAAAACTTTGTCTGGAACAGGGAGAACAGATGCTCTCTGTGCTGATCAGCCCCCTCAGAAAGACAAAAGACACACATTGTCACCTCCCGTAGCAACTTTCCAATCCTGCATTGCTTAGTTATTAGCTAATAAATTCTGGGGATCACACAAGAGGGTTTCATGACCCGTCAATACCTTCATGAAACAGAGTTTGAGAATCACTGCAACTAACACATAGGCTGCGTCTAGATTGGCAAGTTTTTGCACAAAAGCGGCCGCTTTTGCGCAAAAACTTGCCAGCTGTCTACACTGGCCGCTTGAATTTGCGCAAGAACACTGACGATCTAATGTATGATCGTCAGTGTTCTTGGGCAAATACAATGACTCTCCCACTCAGGAAAAAGCCCTCTTGTGCAAATGCTTTTGCGCAAGAGGGCCAGTGTAGACAACTGAGAACCGTTTTGCGCAAAAAAGCCCCAATGGCGAAAATGGCGATCGGGGCTTTTTTGCGCAAAACCGCGTCTAGATTGGCCACGGATGCTTTTGCACAAAAGCACTTTTGCTCAAAAGCATCCGTGCCAATCTAGATGCTCTTTTCCGCAAATGCTTTTAACGGAAAAACTTTTTCCAGTCTAGACGCAGCCAAGCAGGTATAGTACTTTCTAACACTGTAAGAAATTTACTATATGACCAATGACTTCCCAGTTAGGTGAGGTAATATCTTTTATTGGACTAACTTCTGTTGGCAAGAGAAAGAATTTTTGAACCAAACAAAGCTGTTCTTCAGCAACAGAATAAAAGATATTATCTCACCTCAGTCTCTCCGATATGCCAGGATCATTGTGGCTACAACCACCCTGCATGCAATTTTATGGAGACAGACGTATTACAATGTCAGCAGTATTTGCCAGGGGAATTTGTTTTTACATTCTTAATGGTAATTTAATCTTCCCCTGGAAGACCAAGCTCTTGAGTCATTACAGCATACGATGGGTTCCATGATTTCTGCTTAACTATTATACTTTAAAACTGGATTATAGTTGTTTGGCTCCTTTTAAAATTGACAGGAGAAGCCCTGATAAATCCTCACACACTGTTCCAAGAAAAAAAATTAAATCAAATGACTACATCTAATCCAATATAATAATGTCCTCTTAATGTAGATTTCCTGGTCAATCAGTTGTCATCCTAATTGAGGAGAATTCAAAATTAACTGAAGATGCCATATTTTTTTAAAGTAATAGTGTAGTATGGTACCACCAGAATCAATATAAGTAATAGTGAATGAATCATATTTCAAGAGAAATAAACAAAAATCTATTCTAGTCAGAGTTGCATGTGTAATGGCCATAGGTGGAACAGAACCTCCAACCTCTACCACTTGAGCTAAAAGCCAGCAGGCGCTTAGCTAATGTTGCAGAGCAAACTAATTCTCTCTCACTGTAAGTGGTGTAAGTGCCATTACATGGGACAGTACACCACACCCAGTAAGTGTGTGGGTTGCACATGCTGAAAATCTAATTTGTCTGTCTACATTTGAAATCTGCAAAGAGTCGCATTTTCAGTAATTTGAATGGGATTCAGTTTCCTAAAAATCATTTGTCACAATAGAAGTCATACATCTAATTCTCCACTCAACATGATGAAAATGTACCTTATAGCTATTGTACTTGGCAATACTATAGAGTGCATTTTCATAGCATTCTGCTAGATCTTTAACCACCTGATCATATTATGAAGATATTATGATCTTTAAGCACTGTGACAATGTCTCTCCAAATGATTTGGTAATTATCTCAAGTCTTTCTTTTAATTTCTGGGGTGCATTATTTTAACCTTCTTTACTTCAAATTTGTTAACTGAGTGTCTTACTAATGATTTAAGAGAGTGATGAATTGGTTTATTAAGTTATATAACAATAGTACCACCCTCAGCAGGTTGGTTGTTTTTAAAATAAATTAAGCCATAACCCACCAAATAAGGGTCAGAACCCTGCAAATATATAACTATACAGGTACTCTGACAAATTCATTATGTCAAAGTCATATGATCAGAGAATGTTGTTCCTTTAGGCATGTAGTGGACTGGAAGGACAGACTTTTCTGAACAGTAGGCTAGTAACTGCATTTCACCAAACTTGATTGAGTTTGGGAGATCATAACTGTCATCCAAAAAATAGTACAGTTTTGGCCATAAAAGTGCAATGCATTTATTAGCTGTGATAAGATCAAGATCTACCTAAGGAAAACAAAGGAAAATAAATTATGTAAGGAATTAAGTTGCTTTGGCCAGTGGTAAAATGCAGACAAGATTCTGTTAAGAATATATATTTTTAAAATAGAGAAAGAAGATTGAATTTAAACTTTTATCTAAAAACATGAGCTCAGGGACAATAAAGGCTAAGGGAGGAGATTACAGAAACAGTTGGGTGAAGGACTGATCAAAGTATATGCTTACAATACAGTTTGGAAGGATAGCTTTTTCTACAGTAGTCTCATAAACTTCTCCAACTGAACAATAATGAAAACACCAGAGGAGAAAATGGTACCATCAATACTGAATCTTTATCAAGTGGGGGGGGGGGGGACTCTTTTCCTCCATTTCCTTGTTTGGAAATTATTGTATGTAGTTAATTTAAGTTGAGTTGTTCAGGTCTTTGTGATTGTTTTTAAAAATTTCTAGTTATCATAGGATGTGATTATGTGTACATATGAGTATTAATAAGTAGGTATTTAATGTAGATACACTATTTGGACATTAGAATTGTTTCTCTGTCAGAAATCAATGTCTCTGTATTTTTTGTTTATAGTTTTCCAAAATGGCAATAATTCTGTCACTAGTTACTGTCAAGCAAGGGTAAATACTACCTAGATTTTATAATATACATGCAAACCAACTAAACTAAAAGTGGATAGGAATTCAAAGTGGTCTGTGACTCATCTAGAAAGATGCCATAGAAGCATGATATATATTTATGTATTAATTCTCTAATGTACACAAGAAATCACTTTGAGCTAAAAGAAGCTTAGTCCCACAACTATATAGTGAATAATTCAGATGTTCTGTTGAGTTTAGATCAATACCCAAATGTTTTGGGTGCTCATCCACATTTATCTTAATGTCTTTGACCTATAAATTATACTATTTCAGCTTCTGTGGTATTTAATTTCTATTTCTCAGCACACATTAAATCAGGAAATGCACAGCTGTGAAAAAAATTAAAGGCAAAACTAAAAAATCAACAACTTCATTCTGGAGGTGTTACCTGAATACTAAGGAAAATAGTATGAGGCCATGACCAGTCCTATTCAAAGCTCAAATATGGTTCTGATTCAGGTCTTAGTTATCAAAAAACTCTTCCTATCCCTACATGAATGTTCACTTTATTCATATGTACCACCATAAACTCACTTGGGCTACGTCTATACTGCAGTGCTATTTCAGGACATTGGAGTATCCCAAAATAGCTATTCAATGTCTTTGGAGCGCATTCGTTATTTCAAAATATAACAGGCTCGCTATTCCAACCCCCCTGTAAACCTCATTCCACAAGGAATAAGGGACATTTCAGAATAGTGGTTTATTTCAAAATAAGTGCTGTCTAGACAGCGCCAAATTTCAAAGTAAGCTATTTTGCAATTAACTTGAAATAAGCAACACAATCTGTGTAGCTCAAATTGCATAGCTTATTTCAAGCTATGGGTGCAGTGTAGAGGCAGACAAAGTCCTCTTTAGGCACAAGCCAAGAGTAGACACAGCAAATCTGTAACACTGACAGGCGGAAGCAAACCTGGGACCTCTAGAGCTTAGTGTATGAGTCTCTGCTGTCTGATCTAAAAGCCATCTGGTTCTTAGCAAAGGCTGTAGAGCACACTCATTCTTTCTTTCTCTTAGTAGTCTAAGGGTATGTCTACACTAGCCCCCTAGTTCAAACTAGAGAGGCTAATGAGGGCGACCAAAATTGCTAATGAAGAGCAGGATTTAAATATCCTGCACCTGATTAGCATATTCCTGGCCGGTCGCCATTTTGGAAACTGACTAGCCCGAAGTAACTGCCCGCGTCTACACGTGGCAGAGAAGCGGGATTCCCTTAGTTCAAATTAACTGTTACTTCCTCGTGGAATGGGGTTTAACAGTTAATTCGAACTAAGAGGTTTATATCGGAATCCCGCTTCTCTGCCACGTCTAGACGTGGGCAGTTACTTCGGGTTAGTCAGTTTCCAAAATGGCGACCGGCTGGGAAGATGCTAATCAAGCATGGGATATTTAAATCCCGCGCTTCATTAGCAATTTCGGTCGCCCTCATTAGACTCCCTAGTTCGAACTAGGAGGCTAGTGCAGACGTACCCTGAGTGCTACCACATGGGACAGTGAACCACACCCAGCAGATGGGTGGGTTACATAGCCACCAGTTTGAGACTCCACAAACTACATGATCTAGCTCCTGGAAATCAGTAAGCAAACTTAATATAACAAAGGAGGGCACAGTTTTAATGTGCAATTCCAGAAGGAGAGGAAACTGGAAACTACACAAACTGTACCTTCCAGTTAAGACAAGCTTCTGACTCCTGCTTAGACCATTAAGTTCACTTGATAGAGCTGCTACCTACACACCAATAAAGATATAATTCAGATTCTAGCTGCAGTATTGTGTAGGGCACACAGTGATTATATGAATCCTTTGTGCTGGAACTAAAGTAAGAGTATCCGGCCGGCCAGCAGTTATCCCAATTAGCTTCTTGCATTTATGGAAGTCTATGGTTCATACCTAGTTTCAAGCAATTAATCTCTAATAATATTCAACTTGCAATTTCCTTTCAGAAGTCATGACAACTCTAAAATGAATAACATGAAAGAGTATCTATTATACACAATACCTTCTTCTTTCAGTATTTCTATGTAGAATAAAATCTCAGATATTTGAACTGCTTGGGTGACAGCAAATGGTTTTCAGTAAAATCAGGGACCAGCAAGCCAGGCCCACTGGAAGGTCATAAGAAAGGGAGATTCACATAGTTGGGCTGGGACCTAGATAACTGTATCTGGCTGTAATTTAAAATTATATTGCATCTGAAATGTGAACACTTCTGACAAACTTACAACTATTTTTAGCTTAATGGTTAACAGCTTTAATGTCACCTATGGATGTTTTCTTCCAGTTCATTAGGTTTAGGTTAATGGGAGACATTAAATCCATTTTAGATTAATCTAGTAACTGAGTTTCTTTAACTTGTTTCTTTCTCAAATGCCTTTTGAGATCTTTTGTTTGTTCCATCAGAGTCACTTTGAATTAAAACCGTTGTGTTGCCCCCCTGAAATGCACAATAAAAAGCACTTCACAATTTCAAGAGGTTAAGTGCCTATGATCTGTGAGCTGTCTGGGCTGCATCCTGACAAGAAGATGCAGTTTGACACCATGTCTAATCTCCTGTGACATTCAGGTTTTAAGTGATATTTAAGGAGATGAAAGGGCTGGCTCTGAACATACCCCAACGTGCACTGGTATTCTGTCTGTTAACTTGCTAATGAACCATGATTGAGTAAAGTAATGAAGAGTTTACAGAGAGCCCCAGGAAACCAATTTCCAATTTTGCAACCAGCAGGCTTTAACTTCACTGAAGCCTTTGTTAATTTTATCTGGAAGGGGACTTAGACACCAAATGCTATTTCTGCTTTGTGAGTCAGGCAGACTTTTCCTCTCACCATGTACTTACTTCTTAATTAATGTTTCTTCTTCAGATCAATTTTATTTCCATTCATAGTTGTTATGAATAGGCTGGAGTGGCTAAAAAGTGATTACTGTGTGAAATGAACTTATAATCAACTTTGAGAATCACATGTATTGAAAGCCTTCTAGATTTTAATCTTCAACCTGTACAGAGGTGAACCACAGAGACAGAAATGAGTCAAGTTAATTTTTATGAGAAATTAAATAAGGGTGAGCAAAATATTTATACATTATTTATGTAAATTTAAGAAAATACGTTTTTCTTCATAGGTCACTGTATTAAAAGTTGTTTCTAATGTATTTATTTTTCTGCACCTATAAGCTGCAAGCTGCCACCAAAAAAAATGCTGCAACTACACACACACAAACACACACACATGCACACACACACACAGAGAGAGTAAAATCAAAAGCTATGTCTACTCTACAAAGTTTTTGAGCAAAAACAGCTGTTTTTGCGCTAAAACGTGCAGAGCATCCACACCTCAAGCACGATTTTGGCAAGAAAATATACAGTCAATCGACAGGACAGAGGGCTTTTTGCTGTGTAGGTATATCTTCTTCTACGAGGCATAACTCCTTTTTGCGCTATAGCTCTTGGGCAAAAAGGCATGTGTGGACGCTCTGCAGGGGTTTCTTGTGCAAAAAGAGCGTATCCGAAAAAGCACAGGTGCTCTGATGGCCATTCTGTGAATGGCCATGACAGCTTTCTTGCGCAAGAGAATCCATGCAGTGTGGACGCTCTCTTGCGCAAAAGCGCATCGCAAAAGTGATGCACTTTGAAGTGTGGACGCGCTTTTGCACAAGAAGTTTTTGTGCAAGAACTCGTCCGTAAAAGACTTCTTGCGCAAACACCCTCCAGTTTAGATGTAGTCAAAGAAGCCACGCAAAAAGAGAAAATATGGATTCCTGAAGGTGTAAATCAGAGATGCTCCAGACCACAGGTGTTTTTACTACTCAGGCTTCACTAAATCACAAACATCATGCTCTGTTTATTTCCTTCAGGGTACATCAACACTGCACACATTTCAATATAATTAATTTTGGAAGAAATATTCCGAAATAACATATTTCAAAATAGCGCATCTACACACAAAATGCTCATCAAAATAGTGCTTAGCTATTTCTAAATAGACCGTCTACACTAATTAGATGCTGAATTGCATTTAAGGACACCCAGAATCACTTCAGTCAGGACATTATGAACTGCCAAAATGTCCATCAGCACAGGCAAAACTGAATATTTCATTGCAGATGGCTCGCTGGTTTGAATAATATTTTATTTTTAAATGAAATATCCTTTGATTTAAAGAAGGTTGCAAAACAAAGGGTTTTTTTTGTTTTTGTTTTTTTTTAAGCATTTCTCCTTAAAATCTGGTGGAGTTTAATTCCATTCTCTTGACTCATTTTGTATATCCAGAGCCTAGTTTCTTAAAGATGGAAGTAGATCAAGATACATAGAGCACAACCCACAGAGCCTTATCCTTCCTTACAAGATCCGTATTGTTAACCCAGCCCAAAGCAGGGGAGGAGTTAATATCATTATGATCACATTCATTTTTCACATTCTTTAACTGGCTAGATGATAGTCCACTACAACAACCCTATTGCCCTCATTTGTCTCAAAAGAGAAACCCAAATCCTGTATTAGTATCTCTAATGCCTGAACACAGCGGGTGTGTCTAAACTACACCCCTCTGCCGACAGAGGGATGTAGATTAGGCACTTCAAAAGTGCAAATGAGCCCAGGATTTAAATATCCCGGGCTTCATTTGCATACTCACATTCGGGCACTGTGCAGATCACACGCCCTTTCGAAAGTGAAAGTAAAGTCTAGCCGCGGCTCTGCTGACAGAGGGGAGCTTTTTTGGCAGATCCTGTACTCCTCAAAAAATGATATTTAAATCCCGGGCTCATTTGCACTTTCGAAGTGCTTGATTTGCATCCCTCTTCCAACAGAGGGATGCAGTCTGGAGGTAGCCAGCATGATTATCCCTTAATTGGAGCTATGACAGGATGGACAGACACAGAGTTATTAGGTCTGTGCTATACCCTGACCTGTAAATAGTTTCTAAAGTTTTCCCAGGTTTATTCCTTTTTGAGGCAGTGATCCCAGGAAATCTATATGGCGACCCAGGACACCAAAATTCCCATTTTTTCTCAATTCTGTAATCAGCTTGTTGCTCCTACTCACCCAGCATGGACAGCCCTCAAGGTTCTTCTTCAGTCTCCCTGGCCCCAGACCAGAACTCCCATGTCCCTGCTGCTGAGTCCCCACATGGTCACCTTACTGGCTATGCTGTGTGTGTCTGTCCTGGTCAACCCACATTGTTTCACCACTGCTGCTGCTGTGTGAGGCTCTCCATGTCCTGCTGCCCCCACCAGGGAACTGCCAGATCTCTACCAATGTGGATGGAGAGGAGAGGGCTGAAATGCCACTCCAGCAGCCAGCACCTGAGGCCACTTTGAGAAGCAACAAGGCTGGCTGCATTAGCAGAGTGGCCAGGCTCTGAGGTCTGCTGCCAGAGCCAGGTAAGCAGAGCCATCAGAGCAAAGAGTTGGGGGGCTGCCAAGCAGGGACCTCAGGAGCTGCTGCAGAGTGGGAGGAGGGAGGACATCTGTTACTGTGGGGTCTTTTCTGTCCACTCCTCAGTTTCTGGCTTGAAGATCTTGCAGCACCTGTCCATACTGGAAGGAGCCATGGCTTCAAAATGCCATGCTCTTTCAAGATCCAGCTTGACTCCTGAGCACTGAATGAGAGAGAGAGAGAGAGAGAGAGCACCTCCAATGTTCTCAGCGGCATCCTTCATACATTTTTTTGTCTCCTGTTCTAGCCACTTATTCACTTGGCTTCGGCTTCCCAGTTGGTAAGAGTTATTGTTCAGTCATTGGGGCTCCCATTAGGACCTGTTGTATTAATTTAGATGGAATATTGGGCCTTAAAGAACCAAAAATGTTAATTTGACCCTGTCACTGTCTGACATTTAACAGTGTAAAACAAGGTTCAGGATTTGGTATACAGAGACTTCAGCCTGCTTAGAACCATGGCAAGCAGCATTTAAAATCCTTTTTACTTTTTTAAAGATAGAGGTAAAAAAAACAGTGAAAGCATTTGCAATATAAGGTATTAAGTACTGAGGCTTTCATTTTAACAACATCCCTCGTTCCCTTTCTCTTTTGGAGAGAATGTTTAGACAGAAGCTAATTCATCACAGACAATTCCTAGTTCAAATCCATTCATAACTATGAGAGAGATCATTTGTTTTAGTGATGTTCGGCATGCTTGCAGTGGCTGTACATCGTGGGAAGGCTTGTGAACATGTAAAGCACCTAAGTTGACTGCATTTCTTCAACAGGACAGATTCCTGGAAGGCTGGATTATTTTTTATGGAGTTGTTGGAGGGGTGCTATGTTTCATTAATTTTCTAACATGTATTTAACACACATGCCAGCTCAACTTCAAATGTTGCTGGAACACTAATTCACACATAACATTGTTACTTTTACAAATCAGATAGATAGTTGCTTTCCCATCTGAAAACATGCCATAATTAATTCTTACTATTAATAATATTACTGTGTCACTAAAGGCCCTAGCCAAGATTGGGATCCTGTTGTGAAAGACATGGGCTCAAAAATACAGGACAACATAGCCTATTGTTTAAAGAGTTTAAAATCTAAGGCTAATTTACAAAGCATTTTATTGCATGGCAAACCAGAATGTGAATCTATACCAGGGCTACTCAACTTTGGAAGCCCCGGGGGCCACAATGATACCCACAGCACATGCTAAGGGCCGCAACTTAAGTGTGGTTGCATATACATGCAAATGTATATGCAAACAGTTTCTTTCACACTGATGGGTATGAATACAAAGATTAAGCCTTAAGCTGTGGTGCCTGACACAAACAGCACCTTTCAGGCTCTGCTCACAAGGCTAAGCAGCCTGCACTTCCCACAATACCCTGGTGCTCCTGGCACCTCCTCCCTGGGGGCTAGAAACACCAATACCCTATACCCGTCTGTTCCAGCCAGTCTGTCCGCTTGTGTCTTTCAGTGCTCACCCCACCAGGGAGAGGCCTTGCTGTTGTGGAGCATGTTCCCAGTGGAGGCTATGTTCAAAGGATCCCACCCGCGGGCTGGGTGTTGAGCCCCGTGTAAATGCAAACCACACCGTGGGCTGCAAATGAATAGGCCACGGGCCATTGAGTATCCCTGATCTACACACTAGTGAGAGGCAGTGGTGTATCTGAAGCCCCTGAGCACAACGTGCCAGTCATTAAGACCCATAACCTCTTGGAGGACTCTTCAGTCTAGCAGTACAGGTATAACAAGCTAACTGCTGCAAGTTGAAGCTAAACAAATTCAGTCTGGAAATAAGGTGCAAAATTTTAACAGCAAGGGTAATTAACCGTTGGACCAATTTACCAGAGATTGTGATGGATTCTCCATCACTGGCAATTTTAACATCAAAATTGGATATTTTTCTGAAAGATAAGTTTGAATGCAAACAGGAGTGAATTCAGGGAAATTCAATTGCCTGTGTTATGCAGAGGATCATGCTTGAAAACTACAATGGCATCTTCTGGCCTTAAAACTCCACAAATCCATGTAAGACAGTAGAGATAAATTCTAGTATGCTTACCTATGACTTCTGAGAATTGCATTAGTATGCACCACAAAGCTAGCACAGCCAAGAAATGAAGAGTGACTTTCTGTATTAGCTACAGCTTTGAATTGGCCCACGTAGAACAATTAGCTATACTTGAATGATTGCAAAGACATGGATCACTGTGGCAACATAAGCATCTGAAAGGAAATTTTCCCAAATTACCGGTTGAAAGATGAAGGAAAAGGTTGCTTAAAATCAACATGAGCACTGAAAGCACTCGGGGTGCTTCTACACAGCAGGGCTTAACTCGAAATAAGCTATGCAAATTGAGCTATGTCAATTGCATAGCTTATTTTGAAATAGCTTATTTCCAAGTAGGAAGCGTCCACACAGCACTTATTTTGAAACAGAGCACTCTTTCTCTGACTTCCCTTATTCCTCGTACGATGAGGGTTACAGGAGTCGGAGTAAGAAGTCCTTCAGCTTGACAGTATTTTGACATTTTTTTCAAAATAACTGCCTGCTGTGTAGACGCGGACTAAGTTATTTCAGAATAGTGCGAGTTATTTCAAAATAGCGTTGCAGTGTAGACATACCCTCAGATATGCTGGTGAAAAGGGTGGTATAAAATCCCATTTAAAATTGTTTAGACTAGAGAATAAGGGATTGATTAGTACTCCTTATCTAAGACCTATGGGTGGAAAGGCCCCTGTGTAAAGGTGTGTCTACACTTCAGGTTAGAAGTATGTGTTCCAGCTCAAGAAGATATACCCATGCTAGCTCTGCTGAAGCTAGAACACTAAAGAACAGAATAGCCATGGTGGCTGAGCAGCAGCTCGATGCCCTTAGTACATGGCTCCAAGAAGTTATATACATACTCAGAGAAGCGAGTCCCTTCTTCTACTTATGCTGCCTTGGCTACACTCCATTTTTCAGCTTGCTCAGAACTAGTCTCCTCAACGTGGAATTTATATCTCCAGTTAGAATTGTAAATGCAGAGGGCTGTGGGGAGGGGAGATTCCTCAATACCAAAGCCATCTTAGGTGCTTCCCTCTCTCCATCAGCATCATCAAAGGTACATCTGGACATAGCTCCACTCAACCCTGTTCTGTACATTCCCCTGAAATTCTGATGCCGGTCACTGTTGGAAATAGGATACCATTGGTCTGACCCAATATGACCATTCTTATGTTCTAACTGACTCATCTACAGCTCAAGGCCAGCTGGGCAGTAGAACACAGAGAAATTATTCCAAGAGCTAAGTGTTAAAGCATGATGATGTCATTGCAGCCCAAAATATTTCCCTTACTGGCTTTATATGTAACTACACATTAAACAGGAGAGCAGTAGACTGCAGCATTACTATACCCTTCACTAGAGGGCACTTTCAATGGATGAGCAAATCCCTAAAATCATTTTCTGGGACTTCTCCCACAGGAAGCAACAGAATGATGAAAACACAATCCCAACTATTACAGTATATAGATGGGTACCGATTTCTAATGGCCAATGGGATTGAAGGCTGCTGACAGGGCTAAAAGAATCAGTCTGGACACCTAGCCCATTTCTGCCACCCATAAAAATGAAACAAGTGTAGTCACTCACGCTATCACCACGCCAAACCCCATCTTTAAAACAATACAGAAAAAGGATTCCAGAGAGCACCTGGGTAGATTTTTTGTCCCAATTTTTTTCAGTTGCCTTTTTGAATTAATTTGGAGACTGTCATAGCTGGTAAGACTGTGTGACAACACCAAGAGAGGATTTCCTTGAGCAAGGATCTAAGATCTATTTTGAGGAAAATTGCCACTTTGCCTTTGCATCAGGAGGTAACCATATCTGCCAATGATGAGTCCAATACACCCTTACTCATTAAAAAAAAATAAATCTTATACAGACATAAAGCTCAGTCTCACCAGTTGTAGACTGCAGAGCATCCAAAAAGTAAAAGTGGATGAAACTGAATGAGAAATAACCATATTTTCCCACCCTCCTGTCTCTAGGAGCTCACTGTTTCTTACTCTTTTCTAAATATAAAATTGATGCCAAGAGGGGACAAGGATTACAGATTGTGGGAAGTATAAGAAACTTGACCACAGTGTTTCCAGGATTAGGACAATTTCTCTTCCACTCACAAGGTGGGAGAATGGGAAAAAAGCCCAACAGCTTTGTTGTCTCCATGCTTTTTCACTTCACAGAGTAAATAGGGGCTGCAATATCTGGTTGTGACAGGCTGTATCAACCCTACGTAGGTACAGCAAAAGTTAACCCTGCTCTCCTAGTTGTGGAGCCCCACCCCCTCGGGTTTGCTTGGCATGCCCAGCTGGAGGTCAGATATAAAGGTGTGCAGAGCACCTCAGGCTGGACTGACTGCAGGTGGGGAAGGAAGTGCCATGTTAGGGCCTGAAGAAGGATTGCCTGTATGTCAGGATGCTGATGTCAGCCAGGGGCAGACTTACACACTAGCCTGGGAGAGGCAGAGGACCCAGAAACACAGAAATACCAAGAGCTGGGTTGGAAGTAATCCAGGGGACTTTTTCAGGGAACAGTATTAGTACTGGGACAAGGCTCAGTGTGTTTCAAGGAGAGCTCTGTCATGCTGGGGGCAGGCAAACCAGCTACCAACAGAGCCCTGAATTGGGACCCAATGAAGAGGGCAGGCCCAGGTCCTCCTACCCTGAGAATCCCCTTTCCTCAGAGTGGGGCCCTGCACTCCTTGCAGTTGACTCAGATCCTTAGGTCATGCTACCCTGAGAAAGAGGGATGAACTGTTGACTCTGGCCATTAGACCACACTACCCTGAGAAAAAGGGCCATGCTATTGACTCTGGCTGCCAGGTTATGCTATTATAGTAGCTAGGACCATGGGGAGGACCCAGACTGTTGAGTTACATGGCGTTGAGCCCAACCACAGGACCATAGAGCACCAAGTCCTCACCTGAAGGTGAAGGTTATATCGACCCTATCATACTAATACGAAGCAAGGACGGATTTCTTTCAACATCTTTCAGCTGACTCTACCTGAACGCAAAGGGAGCCAAGAGAGCATGAGCAGTTGCATTGCTGACCCAGTGATCCAAGAGTTGCTACCTCAAAATTGCGAAAAATTTACCACGAGGCCACAGTAAAAATAAAAATAAAAAATGAAATATCTTAAGTTACGTGGAAGAAAGATAGTCTTTTGTGATGGGTTTGTAAAGAGCCTAGCATGCCAGGTTCCTGGTCACTGGCTGGGGCCCTAGATACCACCAGTGTAAAAATAAGTTTATAAAATGATGTGAAGACCAGAAAGTATGAGCAGGCACACAAAAATTGAATCCTACAATGTACGCTTAGGGAGAAGCTTACCGATGTTGTCTCAGAAAAACAAAATTTATCTAGTGTTTTAACAGCCTGAAGACCACAAGCCCTTAGAAGAACAGATCTCTTCAGTAACCTGACTTCTGCAATCATTTTCTGTGATGAAATGAAATGGATCTGAGTAACTAATACTTGTATAATGAACGGTTCACTATTTCTTCTTGGGGATTCACTCCTCTCTACATCATTTTAAAAAGTGAGTCTTTATTATATACAATTCCTAAGCCACTAATTGAAAATGTATTATGAAAGGGAATGCATGGCTGAGATGGTTTATTCAGTTCCAGTAACAGATTCAATGACATTTTCAGCAATAGCTCTCCATTATCCACATTATATTACTTGGTAAATTTAGCAGAAAGAAGGGGATTGAAAAATATGAAAACAAGAAATATGAAAATAATGAAACTTTAATGTAGCACACAAAGTGTGACAGATGTAATACCACAAAGAGTCATTAAATACTTCCAAGTCCATCTCTTTATCTCTCTCATCCTGTCACTATCAATTATTCCTAATGTTTCTCCTTTTCCTGCTAGACCTAAGGAAGTAAAATTAATTTGGGTTGTTTGCTTGTTATCTTTCCATCCCAACTGGCTACTGGCATTTCAAAACCCTGTGATACAAAATCTCTCTTAGTGAAGAAAATTATAGTGATTCTACAAGGTATGCCATTCATCATTGTAGAATTTGTTTGTTTATTTCTTGCTGATGTTTTTTCTTAAAGTTTAAACAGTACCAATGACTACAGTTCCCAGCTAACCTACTTTTCTTAAATTTGCTCATTGTTTTTCAGATCCACAACATTTTCCAATAGCAGTTATATTAGTCTTTTTAGCATGGATCAATGCAGATGAAAGAGTGCCATGAGCAGAACTCATTTGTCCTTGTCAGCTGTGGATAACTGCCTAAATGCACTTAAAATAAAATTACAATGTAAATAGCCTGATCCTATCAGCTTTATTTAAAGTAATAAGCACGATTAGGTCTTTAAGGACTAATTTAAAGTTGTGATCACTCACAAAGATGTAGTGAATTCACCTACAGCAATATGTAAAGTGGTCAGCTGATGTATTAGACTACATATAATGAAGCAAAGAGCACCAAAAAGCTTTTCACACAAATTATGTTAAAAATAGGCTGATCCTGGCACAGAAATTCAAATTTGACAGCTAAGGTTAATTATTTCTCAATTTTGGTAACCATTCCCAGTTCAAAAGTATTTCCAATGCCACAAATTAATGTAAAAATGTAGTAATCAGTAATATATAGGACTGTTGATTAATCACACTTAACTCACACAATTAACTCAGAAAATTAAATCGCAATTTAAAAATTAATTGTGAATAATTGTTAGACTGAAATTTATTAAGTCATTTTCAAATATATTGATTTCTATTACAACACGGAATACAAAGTGTATTCTGCCTACTTTATATTTTTATTACAAAAGCTTGAACTATAAAAATGATAAAAAGAGATAGTATTCAATTCACCTCATACAAATACTGTAGTGCAAACTCTTTATCATTAAAGTGTATTTTACAAATATAGAATTATGTACAAAATAATTGCTTTCAAAAACAAAAAATGTAAAACATTAGAGCCTAAAGTTCACTCAGTCCTACTTCTTGTTCAGCCAATCACTAGACAAACAAGTTTGTTTACTTTTGTGGGAGATACTACTGCCGCCTTCTTATATACAATGTCACCTGAAAGTGAGAACAGGCATTTGAACAGCACTTTCATAGCCAGCATTGCAAGTATTTGCATGCCAAATATGCTAAACATCTGTATCCCCTTTCATGCTTCGGCCAAAATTTTATAGGGCATGCTTCCATGCTGTAAATGAGTTAATTAAATTTGTGACTGAACTCCTTCGGAGAGAATTGATTATCTCCTGCTCAATGTTTTTCTGCATTCTGCCATATATTTCACTAGCAGATTTGTCCAGTGTTGCTAGGGTTTTGGAGGGGTAGGGAGAATAAAAGGAAAATGCACATGCTTTATTGAAAATTATTGTATTTTTAAAAAAATACAGCATTATTTTTATTAAGTTAATCTTTATTTCATATTTCTTTAAAAACTATTTTTAATTTTTCCTACTTAAATGTTTTTTAGTAAATGTTTTAAAATAGGAATTTCATCGTGTCTTTTTTCTTAATCCCTATAAATACTTATCATTTGCTATGTTTTAACAAAAAAGGGTTATAGCCAATGAGGTTTTCAATAACATTTTCTTCTAGTTTTCAAACCTTAAACTTTGATTTAGCTGTGCCAAAACAGAGCACTACTCCAAATTTCTTTTTTTTACCTCTTTTCTGTAAGGCTGTGTCTACATTGGCATGCGCAAAAACATGCTGCCGGTCTACACTGGCCATGAGTTCTTGCGCAAGAACACTGATGCTCCCGCTCAGGAATAAGCCCTCTTGCGCAACTGTTCTTGCGCAAGAAAAAATTTCTTGCGCAAGAAAGCCCGATGGTTAAAATGGCCATCGGAGCTTTCTTGCGCAAGAGAGCATCTACACTGGCACGGATGCTCTTGCGCAAAAGCACATCTCTTGTGCAAAGGCACATGCCAGTGTAGGCGCTCTCTTGTGCAAATACTCTAACGCAAAAACTTTTGCTTTAAAGAGTATTTGCGCAAAATCTTGCCAATGTAGATGTAGCCTAAGGGTATGTCTACACTACAGCACTATTTCGAATTAATTTATTTTGAATTAGTTAATTCAAAATAAGCTAATTCGAAATAATGCATCTAGACACAAAAACTAATTCGAAATAGCGTTTTTCTAATTCAAAATAGCGCGTCCACATTGAGTGGACCCTGAATCGAAGGTAAGGCTGGCTGGAACCAGTACCAGCAGGGCATCAGGGTCGGACTTAGTGTGTAGGTCTGCTGCCTCAGGCTATCCGAGGTCTGTGCTTAAAGGGACCTGACCCCCCCCATCCCGGACAGACAGTTCTGAGGTTTCTCTGCTTGCTGGTCTACCTCGCTGAGGGACAGCAAAGCATTTGTGTCTCGGAGTGCTCTGCTTGCCCTCACTCAGGACACCGCGGCACTCTGCAACATGGAACCAGACCTGCCCCCAGGGACTCTGCTGCGTCTCGTGGACACGTTGCCAGAAGCCTGGCTGCACTGTCTGCAGGCTGCAATCCGGGAGGACCATCAACGGGCTGTCAGGATCCAGGGGGCCCTGCAGGAGAGCTTCCACCCTGAGGAGCACTAACAGTCTCTCCGGTCTGCCCCACTGGGGGCTTGTGCCCCATTCCTCCCTCTCGTTCTTCCACTTACCCTTCCCTAGCCCCCCCTTCCTGATGTCAAATAAAATATGCGTATTTTCAAAAATAGAAACGGTCTTTATTTAACACAACTGGGGGGGAATGAACCTCTGGGGAGACTGGGGAAAGGAGGCAGGAGAGAGGATGGAAGAGGGGAGGGGGAAACCTGGGAGGAGGGAGCTAGAAGGGAGAAGCAAGGGGAAGAAGGGGGAGGGGAAGCTCAGGGTTCAGGGGTGGGGGTCTCACTGGGCCAACTGCCTCCCAGCACCGCAGGGGAGGGAGCCTTGGCATCCCCAGGGGGATGAGGAGGAGGGTGCAGCGATTGAGGAGGAGGGTGTGCAGGCTGAGGAGGAAGAGGTGGGGGGGCAGGAGTGGGAGGAGGAACAGTAGATGGGGGGGCAGCAGGCTCAGGACCGGCCCGGGGCAGCACGCTCTGCACCAGCGCCTGCAGATGGTGATAGATGGCATGACCCTGGGCAAGCAGCTCCCACCGGAACTCCCGGTTGTCCTGCGCCTGCTGCTCCATGTTCTGGGTCTGGGCTCGCAGGGCCTGCAGGTGCTGCTCTCTGTACCCCTGCCTCATGGTGGTGATCCTGCTGAGGCCGCGGGTGTGGGAGCATGTCCCGAGTGGGGTGGTGCGCCCTGCATGAGCAGCTGGTGCGGCCGTAGAGAAAGAAGAGAAGTGGTCAGTTGTCCCTGGGGACACAGTGGATGATGCCCAGACCCCCCTGCGAGGAGAGGGCGACCATGCCCTGCACTGTCAGAGCCGATGTGCTTGCACAGAGGCCATGGTCGGCATGTCTGGTTCTGCCCGGGAGTGGGAGCTTCCCCGAGACCGCACCCGTGCCCCTGTGCTGTGTATAGTGCAGCCGGGGTGGTGGGGGGAGATGTCCCCTGCCCCTGTGTAGAGGGGGCGTGTGAAGGGAGGGCACCCTGCTGTGTCCCACCCCGAGGTCGGGAGCGTGTCAGGTCTCTTCACACACATGTGTGGCTATCGGGCCACGGCCCCTGTGTGGCATGCCGCTGGAACCACCTGCCCGAGGGTGGCACGGCACATGCCCGCATGTGCACAGGTGGCTGCGTGATCCATGGGAGGCATGGCCCGCGTGCACGGTCCCTGGTCTCCCTCCCTGCCTCCCGCCTGGGTAGGGGACAGTGCTGGCACTTACCTGGTATGGCCTCCCTGGACAACCCTGCCGACTCCGGTGCCGGGACAGCTGGTGGTGGCCCCTCTGCTGCGCCCGGGTCAGGGCCCTCAGCTCCCGGCTTGCTGCTACCGGGCTGGCGCGGACCGCCCCCTCCCCCCCCAGGATTCGGTTGAGGGCGGGGAAGTAGGGGCAGGTGGCAGCCCCTGCTGCGGTGCCACCCCTGGTGGCCCTGGTGTATGCCTGCCGCAGCTCCTTCACTTTCAGGCGCACCTGTTCCTGGGTGCGCCTGTGTTCCTTGGGGGCCATGGTGGCCGCTATGCGGCCATAGATGGTGGCATTCCTCCGACTGGTGCGGAGATCATGGACACTGGGCCCTCCCCCCACACTTCAGTGAGGTCCATGATCTCCACACTAGTCCAGGCTGGCGCGCGCCATCTATGGCCCTGGCTGGCCCCTGGGTGCTGGGAGACGGGAAGAGGGACGGCTGGCTGCCACTGGCTGCCATTGTGTGGCCACTGGCTGAGGGGCTGCAGCTGCTGGCAGGCCTGGCTCTCACACGTGCCCAGTGGCCAGGATCTACCCCTTTAAGAGCCCCGGGGCTGGGGGAGAGGAGAGGAGTTTTCCTGGTTTGGCCCAGAGTGGCCACCAGGGGAAAATGGGAAGGGCTGGAGGCCCCCTAATTCGAAATAACTGTCTACACAGCACTTATTTCGAATTAGCTGTTTCAAATTTGGTGTTATTCCTTGTAGAATGAGGTTTACCAAATTCGAAATAAGTGCTCCACTATTTCGAATTTATTTCAAAATAGCGGTTTGGCTGTGTAGACACTATTAAAGTTAATTCGAAATAACTGCTGTTATACCCTAAGGTTTATTGAAAAACAAGCCTATTTCAGGTTCATCCTATTTTTTCTGCCTCATCTTGTTTCAGTCTCTTTCAACATTTGCTCAGTTATGTCAATTTTGACTGTAATTGATTTGGTGATACTGTCTCTTTTCTGTTTAGATTTAGAAGAAGCAATCCCATTCTAGGCACAGCCTGCTTTTCTGGCACAACCAGACTGGCACAATCAGAGGAAGCTTTTCTGGCACAATCAGAGGAAGCTGCATGGCAAATTTAGTGGTCCTAGCTTTTATCATTTAGGAAGAGTTCTTGAACAAAGACAGACAGACAAACACTCTAAAACCGTGGTCATCAACCCGTCGATCACGATCGACCGGTCGATCGCGAGGCCTCGACCAGTCAATCGCGAGGCGTTCGGGCAACCCCGCCTCCCATTGCCCCCCCCCGGAGAAGCCCCACTACCTACCTCTAGTGTAGTGCCGGCTTCTCGTGGGGTGGACGGAAGTCCTCTCTGAAGCCCGCGTCACTTCCGGGGGTTCCGGAAGTGCGTGGGCTGCTCCCCCTCCCACAGCTCTGTTGCGTGCTGGGGGAGGGGGCGTTGGCCCTAGAGGAGGAGTGCGGAGGCTTCCCTGCGCCGCCGGCGCCGGAGGGGTGAGTTGGGCGCAGGGGTTTCCTTGCGCTGCAGGAGCGGCAGTTGGCCCCGGGGTTTGGCCGTGCTGTGGGAGGGGAGGGAGTTGGCCGGGCTGGGCCGGGCCGCGGGAGGGGGGTTTGACCCCGAGGCAGGTGCCCACAGGCGTTGGCCAAGCTGCGGGAGGGGAGGGGCAGGGCCGCGCCGCACCGCAGAAGGGGGGTTTGGCCCTGCCACGGGAGGGGTGGGGGTTGTCCCTGGTGCAGGCTCCCGCGGGGGTTTGGCCCCACTGAGGAATGGGGGGGGGGTTGCCCCCGAGGCAGGCTCCCGCGAAGGTTTGGCCCTGCCGCGGGAGGCAGGGGTTAGCCCCGGGGCAGGCACACTCGGGGTTTCCCTGCGCCGCAGGGGGCCCAGAGGAGGCATGTGCTGGCTTCCCGCGGGGAGGGGGGGAAGGGAGAGAGAATCCTGGGAGGAGGCAGATGCAGGTGACTCTGCTGCCACTGGCACCCTGTCCCCGCTCCCCAGACTCCATTCCCCTCTCCCCAGCTACAGAACTCTGTCCCCCCTCCTGTCCCCACTCCCCGAACTCTGTCCCATTCCCCTGTCCCCAGCTACAGAACTCTGTCCCCACTCCCCTGTCCCCATTCCTGTCCCCACTCCCCGAACTCTGTCCCCACTGGCACCCTGTCCCCTGCTGCAGAACCCTGTCCTCTGCCCTCCCAGCACCCTGATCCCTCTCCCCTGCCCCCAGCTGCAGAACTCTGTCCCCACAAAATGTATAATTATAAATGCTTCATTTTAGATTTAAATAGCATGAATAAAAACCAGACCATTTATTTCATAACTATAAACACATGATTTTAATTTTATATATCACATAATTTAAAAATAAAGTGTTTATCAGAGTGTGTAAGTAAGGGCTGGGGATAGCAAGTGATGGACAGGAGGAGAATAGAGAGGGCGGGGCTTCGAGAAAGGGGCAGGGCTTCAAGGAAGGGGCGGGGCAGTAGATATTCACCTGTTCTGAGATTTAAAAAGTGATCTTCGGTGTAAAAAGGTTGGAGACCACTGCTCTAAAATATATAGTAGATATTATAGAAGTGTAAAGAGGCAACTTATCCATCCCCCTGTGAAGGCAGAATTGGGCCCTCTGTGACCCCTCAATCTGAACTTGCCCCCATGCTCTCAGGGCAGCCTGGCCTGATAGCCTTAGTCTGTTATCATGCCCCTGTCTCTTGCATGGCAGTGCACCCTAACAGGCAGAGTCAATGGAAATGCCCCTTTCTCTCAGGGTAGTGTGGCCTCACATCCAAAGTCCATTACCATGCCCCTCTCCCAAAGGGCAGTGTGGCCTCATAGCCTGAGTCTGTTATCATGCTCCTCTCTCTCTCACATGGCAGTGCAGCCCAATAGGCAGTGTCAATGGTCATGCCCCTCTTTCTCAGGGCGGTGAGGCCTAATGGCCAGAGTGAATGGTCCAGTCCTTTCTTTCTGGGCAACGAGGCCTAATGGCCACAAAGTCAATGAAATTCCCCCTGTGGTCAGGGTAGTATTGCCTGGTGGCCACAGAATCAACATACTTCCACCCGTGGTCAGGGTAGTATGGCCTAGTAACCAGCATAAGAACAATAGACATAGATCCTCATATGGGTTTGGTGAGGAAGGGATAGGGTGACCCAGGTCCTCTCTCCCATCCCTGAGCCCAGTCAGCAGTGAATTAGTCCACTGCTAGCTCAGTAGGGAATCCTACCTCAACATGACAAGCTCCCGGGGGTTACAATTCCCTGCCCTGGGCTACTTCCTACCAGTCTCTTGTGGGTAGTTCTCTCCATCCTTTTGCTCCAGCCTGGGTGCTTCACTTGCAGTCCCTTGCAGACTAGCTGCGGTGGTTTGCTCCATTGGTGGTTCCTCTCCTGGAGCTCCTGTGACACCTCCTTCCCCTGTGTCAGGTAGCCCTGACTGAGCAGCTCCATGGGCTTTTGTAGCCAGCCTCCATCTGGAGCATGCCTGGCAGGGCTGTGGGGATGTGGCCAGGTAAGCTAGGTTAACCCCTTCAGACCCAATTCAGAGTTGATACACTCCGTCACAAGCCGTCTCAGAAGGTGACCCAGCTCATGTGCTTAAGAACACTTTCACAGCAGATTTGACAAAATGCAAAGGTGGCACCATTTTGAGATTTCTAAAAATAGCTACAGCTTTCCACCCAAGGTTTAAAATCAGCCTGTTGGTGGCATCCAACTCAAGTGGTGAAAATGAATAATTATTATTCTGTTCTGCTTTTGGATCATTATCAAACAGAACCCATCATCAGCATGCATGTATGTCCTCTGGACTGGTGGTTGAAGCATGAAAGAACATATTAATTTTTAGCACATCAGGCACATAAATATCTGGTGATACTGGGGACAACAATGCCATGTGAATGCCTGTTCTCACTTTCAGCACACATTATAAACAAAAAGCAGGTAGCATTATCTCTTGCAAACTGTAAGCAAACTTGTTTTAGCAATTGACTGAACAAATAGGACCAAATGGACTTTAGGCTCTAACATTTTACATTATTTTATCTTTGAATGCAATTAGTTTTCTAAGTTCAACTTTAATGATATAGAACTTGTGCACTTTAGTTAGGTGTGCTGAAAAAATACTATTGATTTTAGTTTCTATAGGGCAAATATTTTTAATACAAAATAAATATAAAGTGAGCAGTGTATACTTTTTATTCCCTATTGTAATAGAAATCAATACATTTTAAAATGTAGAAAACACTGAAAAAATATTTAAATAAAAAGTATGCTATTGTTTGTTTAGCAGCATGATTAAATTGTTATTAATTTTTATCACGTGGTTAATCATAATTAATTTTAATCACTTGACAGCCCTAGTAAAATATATTCACAGAATCATCTTCAGTGAAGAGGTATAGACTTCACCGTTATAGGCCAAGCCATTTGAATGTTTAGAGAAGCATGTTTCTGTATCAGTGCCATCACAGCCAATGTTTCAAATTAGGGTTCGATTCTTCTTGGCAAGCAAATCCTTACATCAATTTTCAGGAATGGGGCCTTGTTTGTGTTTCAGAAATAAAATGTGAAGCTTAACAATTAGGAATGAGGAAATACAAAAACTACTGCACCCAAAACTGGATACACTCTACCTGAACTTCTTGTGTCTGACAAACTGGATCTGAAAACTTTTCTTCACACTAGCCATTCACATAGATTCCAATCCTGATAATAACCAAGAAAAACAGAGGCATTTCAAAATGAAAAATTAATTGGAGGAAAATTATCAGAAGCTTTTTGAATGCCAGATACTTGACATCCTTTTGGTTCAAGTTTGGGTGAAAATTCAGACCAGTGCTTTTTATTTAACATATTGAATAATCACATGACATGACAGTTGTATTAGTTTTATATAAAGTACATATTTAATGAAACCCCTCCTTAGACATGAAACGTGATTGTCCAAATTCCACTGTGGTGCCAATTCTTCAAACTACTCAGGTACATAGAGTCCTAGAGCATATGGCCAGAAGTAACAGCTAAATATCTAGTCTGGCCTCCTGTACATCATAGGCACTAGCACACCCAGCACCTGCACACTAAACCCAATAGCTGAAATGAGACCAAAGTATTACAAACTACAGGAGACACATGATTATGTGCCACAGGCAGAGAACAGGAAGGACCAACATGCATCAGTTTCTCAAGGTTCCCATGGTAGAGAAATGATTAAGTAAGAAATACCCAAATAATCGTGAAAAGCAACTCATATCCACAGGCTGCAGAGGAAGGTGAATCCCCCCCCCCCCCCCCCGCCAAGTCACTGCCAATCTGACATGGCAAAATCCACATACAACAATCAGTTTTATCCTCTGCATGTGAGCAAGAATCAACCAGCCAAGCACCTGAGAGAGAGAGAATGCTTGGTGCCACCTCAGAGCCCTGGGTCCCATCTCCAGCAATGGCCGTTCTACAGAGCAGTGGTGTTCAAACTTTTTTGGCTCTTTATCTGCAAGAGTGGGTTTGGCCCATAAAAGCTGTATATATTATTTGTACATATACTATATATTTTTGTTAGTCTCAAAGGGTATGTCTACACTACAGCACTAATTCGAACTAAGCTAATTCGAACTAACACATCTAGACCCAAAAACTAATTCGAATTAGTGTTTTGCTAATTCGAACTAGCACGTCCACACTGATTAGACGCTGGGTCGCATTTAAGGGCAGCTGAAACTGGTTCCGGCAGGGCATCAGGTCAGTAGTTGCTTTGTGTGGCTGCTGTCTGAGGCTATCTGAGGCTCGTGCTTAAAGGGACCCCCCTGGACAGCCGGTTCTCAGCTTTTCTGCTTGCTTACTTACCTCACCGAGGGACAGCAAAGTGTTTTCCTCTGCGCCTGCCTGTGTCGGTGGTTCCCATTGGGGATGCCGCCACAGTTGGCAACATGGAGCCAGAGCTCGCCCTGGGCCTTCTGGTGCAGTTTTTGGACTTGCTGCTGCAAGCCTGCCAGCAATGGCTGGAGGCTGCCTGGCACCACCTGGTGCACGTCAGCCCCCTGCCTCTCCACCTGGCCTCCCTGGGGGCCATGGAGGAGCCGCAGCAGCACCCGGACGCCAGTGTGCCCCGCCGCATCTGGCGTCTGGACACCAGCAGCAACTGGTGGGACCGCATCGTCCTGGAGCGCTGGGGAGACAGACAGTGGACCCAGAACTTCAGGATGAAGGAGGACACCTTCCTGGAGCTCTGTGAGTGGCTCGCCCCTGCTCTGCGGCGACGGGACACTCTCATGAGGCGTGTGGCCATCGCCCTCTCCATGCTCTCCACGCCGGACAGCTACCGATCCATTGGGAACCAGTTCAGCGTGGGGAGATCCACCGTTGGAGCAGTGCTCATGCAGGTATGGCACTCACCGGCCACTGGGCCGGGGGGGAGGGGGAGGGAGGCTGCAAGGAGGGAATGGGCCGCCCCAGGGAAAATGGGGGTGAGGGAGGAGGCGACAGTGCCCCACACGGGAGGGTTCAGTCTGTCCCGGCTGTACTACACGCCGCCCGCAGCAGCCAGGATCACAGCAGGGGTTGCTTCCGGGAGTGGGGCGTGGGGCAGTGCCAGGGAACGAACACTCCCAGCCACCCGGGTGCCCCAGTGATTCATGGTTTGCTGTGTCTCTCTGCAGGTGGTCAAGGCCATCAACAGGGTGCTGCTCTGCAGCGTGGTCCGCCTCGCCGATCCAGACGCCATCATCCAGGGGTTCAGCACCCTTGGCTTCCCCAACTGCGGGGGGGGCCATTGATGGGATGCACATCCCCATCCATGCCCCGGAACACCAGGCCTCCCATTACATCAACCACAAGGGGTACTTCTCCGTCCTCCTGCAGGCCGTGTCTGACCACCGGGGCCAGTTCACGGACATTAATATGGGCTGGTCTGGCAAGGCACACGATGCCAGGGTGTTCCGCAACTCCTCCGTGTGCCAGAGGCTGCATGCCGGGACCTTCTTCCCCGACCGCCACATCAGGGTCAGGGACGTGGACATGCCCGTCTGCCTGGTGGGGGATGTGGCCTACCCCCTACAGCCCTGGCTGATGAAGCCATACACGGGGCACCTCAACCCCTCCCGCCAGGCCTTCAATGCCAGGCTCACCAGGGCCCGCATTGTGGTCAAGGGGGCCTTCAGACGACTGAAAGCCAGATTTAGGTGCCTCCTCACCTGCCTCGACCTCGCCGAGCACAATATCCCTCCCGTGGTGGCAGCATGTTGTGTGCTGAACAATTTGTGCGAGCGGAAGGGGGCAGCTTTCCTGCCAGCCTGGATGGCTGAGGCTGAGCGCATGGCTGGCCACTACGCTCAGCCCCGCACCGCCGCCGTCCGGGAGGCCCAGCGGGGGGCTGTCCAGATCCGGGAAGCCCTGCGGGAGAGCTTCCTGGTGGAGGAGGAGGACTGAACTCTCCCTGCATGCCCCACTGGGGCCTTCTTCCACCCTTCCCTCCTTCCCCTTTCCCCTCCCTAACCCCCCTTCCTAATGTTAAATAAAGACACCTGTTTTGAAAACAACAATCTCTTTTTATTTTACATAACTGGGGTGGGGGGAGGGAGGAATTAGGGTGGGAGAGGGGAGGGGGAAACCTGGGAGGAGGGAGCTGGAAGGGGGAGGAAGGGGAGGAAAGGAAGGGAAAGCTAAGGGTTGGGGGTCCTGCTGGCTCTCCCGTCTCGCAGCACTGCGGGTGCAGGGGCGTCGGGGGGAGTGGATGTGGCGGGTGGGGCAGGAGGGACTGGGGGTGTGGAGGAAGCGGGAAGGAGAGCAGGGGTGGGAGGGGGAGCGAGAGCTGGTGCGGCCGCAGGGGCCAGAGCAGGAAGAGGCAGGAACCTGTCCACCAGGGTCTGGAGGTGGCCTCTGAGGGCACGGCCCTGCTCCTTCAGTGCCTCCAAGCTCCGCTGCCGCAGCCGCATCCTCCCGGACCCCGTGGTCCTGGGTGCGGAGCTGGTGCTCCAGTAGCCGCAGGTGGTAGTCCTCCAAGTTCCTGGTGCGCCTGCTGGCCCAGGTACGGGTGACTGTTCCAGGGTGGTGTGCCCTGCACTCCCAGGTGCTGCAGCTGTGGTGAAACAAGAGCAGCGGTCAGTTCTTCCTGGGGACACAGTGGGTGAAACCCAGCCCCCCATGCAAGGCGAGATTGGCGTGTGGGGAACGGGCCAGGATCCCTGCATGACACCCAGCTGCTGCTCCATGGTGGGCAAGGCCTAGGCGCACGGTCCCTGGGCTCCCTCTCCTCCCACCCCCCCATACACATAAGGGGAGCATGATGGCACTCACATGTGGAGCCCTCCTCGGCCTCGGACGACACAGCCAATGTGCTCTGTGGGTTGCCTTGTGGGTCCTGGGTCCTAGGCAGGCTCCCTGCAGGCTCCTGGCTTTCGGCGTCCTCCTCCTCCTCCTCGGTGTCAGGGATGGGTCCCTCTGCCCTGGGGTCGATCACCACCCGGGGGGGCAAGGACTGCGTGAGCCCCCAGGATGCGGTCCAGGGCCTCAAAGTGGGGGCAGGCCTCCCGGTCGGCCCCTGGCTGGGAGGCCCTGGAGTAGGACTGCCACAGGTCCTTAATTTTGCAGCGGACCTGCTCCTGGGTCCGCATGTGGCCTCTGGTGGCCGGGCTGGCAGCCAAGCGGCTGTAGATGGCCGCTTTCCTGTGGCTAGTGTGGAGATCGCGGACGTTGGAGGCTTCCCCCCAAACCTCGATGAGGTCCACGATCTCCACACTAGACCGGGCAGGCTCCTGGGAGCCGCCAGCCTGGTCCTGGGAAGAGGCGGAGGGCTGGGTGGTAGCGGGTGGCTGGCTCATGCTGTGCCAGGTGCAGGGTCTGCTGGCTGGGTGCTGGCAGGCTTGCAACTGGCACGAGCACTGTAGCCAGACTGTGCCCCTTTAAGGGCTCTGGGGCTGGGAGGGGGGCAGAAAAGTTTCCCTGGTTTGGCCCAGAGTGGCCACCAGGGCAAGCTGGGAAGGGCTAGCCTCCAACTAGTTCAAATTAAGTGGCTACACAGCCCTTAATTCGAACTACTTAACTTGAACTAGGCGTTAGTCCTCATAGAATGAGGTTTACCTAGTTCGAATTAAGGTTTACCTAGTCCGAATGTGTAGCCGCTATTAAAGTTAATTCGAACTAACGGCTGTTAGTTCGAATTAACTTTGTAGTGTAGACATACCCTAAGGTGCCACAGGACTACTTGTGGTTTTTAAAGTTACAGACTAACACAGCAAACTCTCTGAGACTTTTTAGGCTCTGTATCCCTTTCCATATAATCTCTATTCTACGGCACACTCCCGTTTGAAATAGAGTCATAATAAACTTGTGTCCGGGTTGTTACCCACTCTGGCACACTGACTGCAGAAGATAGGGAGCCCACAAGAGACCTTAAATACCTTGCCTCTATGGAGTCCTTTTACAAAACCTTCCCAGAGTCACAGATGCACTGGCTCTGAGAAAAACAAAAGCTAACACCATCAAGTGACTTAAACCCTAAAAAAACCAGGGAGGAACACTTGAATTCCTTCCCCAGAGGTATCCCAAGCTCTTTTACCACAAGAGAGTTTGAAAAAACAAAGAGAAAATGAACTGCAGTTTCTGGTAGCTGACCTCGTAGTCTGAGACATGCACACACACACACACACACACACACACACACACAGACCTTCTATTTCCTTCCAGGTCACAAGAATCCTTAAAAGGAGGTGATTTTATTAACAAAATAAACAGATATACTTGATAAAATGTACATGGTTGCTAGGTGTTACAGAGCAACTGAGAAAAACCAATTAAAACACGTAGAACATTTCTACATACGCTCTTAGATATGAATGGGGGAGGGAAGGCATAGATTCATACAGAAAAGTTTAACCAAACAACTAAAACAAAAAAAAATACCCTGATCACAACTAAATACACTTTTGCCCTTTACTGACGATCTGTGCTGATCTGTACTTCAAGACCCAGTTCACTCCCATATCCAATATTTCTTATAAGCATGGTAATTCTAGTTACTGCATCTGCTTCCTCAAGCCCTTATCTTAGAATTCCTTTTCAAAGACAGCAGGGAAGGTTCACGTTTTACTTTTCAGCACTGTATCCCCATTGGTTCTTTGGGCCTCCTGCCAACACCCTTGCTAGCTACCTGAGTTTAATCCCTTAGCCACCGGGTGCTGGCCAGCACTTCTCCTATCCATCACAACTTGTAATTAGATTACCAATCTTACTTAATAAAATGCATTGTGCGCCCATTACAGGATTTTTCTGGCTTTCCCCAAAGAGAGCTTGTATACATGTAGGACGACCACCTTTTCAAAAGGCACAAGCAAGACACACGCAGGACCCCCATAGTCTCTAGAGCCGTGCCCCTGCCAGTCTTCAGGCTCCCATTCCTGGCCAGACTTGAAGCCAGAGCCAGGTCATGCTAAGAGCCACCCCAGGAATCTGGGACCTAAGGTGAGCCAAGGACCAAGATCAGTCCCTGGCTCATATCCCCATCCCTAGGGCATACTGCCTAGGGCAGGGAGAGGGTCCAGGGCTCTCCACCGCAGCCAGTGTTCCCTGGGCCGCTCTTACCAGGAGAGCAGTATTACAAATTAGTATTCATCTATATAAGTTACACACCAATCAGCCCAGACATTCAAATAATACAGGAAATAGGTTTATTCCATCCAGATGCTGACTTTAGCAGAGTTAATATTATGATAAGGATTAACTGTTCTTGAACCATATGACAAGCTTTTTAATTTTTACTGTGAGCACTTTTTGCATACTTAACTATGAAAATAGGAGAGATTATAAAGATCAAGTTTCACTGAATGATTTCATAACATACTCTATGAAATAATGTTGATGTTTGTCAAGTGCCAGATCCCAAGCAATCCCTTTAGTTTTGCTTTAGGGTAAATCCTTCCACAAGCATGAGTGAGGGTCATTGTGACAAACAGTACATTCGCCAGCAATTCAACCTGCCATTTCTTTAAAATAATTGTTTTTTAAGGAGGTATGAGTAAGCAAGAATATGGCTAAAATACATTTTCAAACATACCTTACTGGAAGAGGGGAATAAAACCAAGCACAGTCTTGCTTATAGATATTATGGAGAATATATTTACCAGGCATAATATATTGCAAGATACCATTACACACATGCACACAAACACACAGAGAAATATGTTTATATTAGAGAAGACAATGTGAAGGAAAGGCACCTTGAACTGGCAATGGAAAGTGGTGACATTTTTGATGGTCTGTAGTTGAATAACTCTCACTGCAGGAGACTGGGGGTACATCTTCACAGCACCCGTGGGATTAGGGTGAAATAGACATTGGACCATCGGGGTTCCTCACCCTCTACATGTCTTAGATAGTCCCACCGTTTGGTGTCAGGGCAAGACATGAGGGTGAGGAAGTGTAATGTGTGGAGCATGAGTGTGTACAGGTGGTCTCTGGGCACTGTCTGGGGGTCCAGAGATAGGGAAGCCAGGGGGCCCGTGGAACATGGGCCCAAGAAAAAGGGCCAGAGGGCTTGCAGTGAGGGGACTGTGGGGTGTACCTTCTCACAGGGCTCGCTGCAGGAAATCGAGAGCGGACTGTGACAAAGCCGGTTTCACCTCCTGGAGTATGAGCAGGGGAGTTCGGGGGTAGAGAGCACCATGCACAGAGCGAGCACTCGGGGTTCCACCCAGTCCCCCCTGTCATAGTCCAGGAGGTCTCCAACCTTGGTGGTTTCTGCCAGGATCAACACCTCCAGCACACCAAGGGAGACTCCGCCACCTGCATGCAAGGCTGGATTGTGGAGCAGGGGCTCCGTGAGGAGATCTGCTTCCTCGGTGGCCACAATGGACCTGGTTGCTGAAAACAGCCTCCAGGTCTAGAGGAGTTCCTGGTAGAACTCCGGCAGCTCTGAGCAGTCTCACGAAAGACCCCCTGGGGTGAAGGAAAAAGAGCTGCCAGTCATATCAGAGCCCACAGAGGTGGCAGAGGAAGGCATGCGACAAAGCGCTCCACACCAGACTACCTGCACTATACAGAAGTCTCTGAAGGGCCTGGAGGCAGAAGGTCCAGACCTGGCTGCACATGCAGACCAGACCCTGCCCCCCCCCAGGGGTTGACACAGTACCCCTTCAGAGACCCAGTACAGTCCTGGCCAGAAGAACTCCAGGGCTATCCGCTAGAGTCTGGCCAGGACCTCCGGGGCCAGATTCAGGGTGCTGAGCCGGTGCCAGAGCATGGACAGGACCAGCTGGTTCAGCACCAATGCCCTCCCCCATAGGGAGAGACACTGGAGCAGTCCTGTCTATCTCCGCAGCCACTCATCCACCCAGTCTTCCAAACGCTGCCAATTCTCTGGCAGAGAAGGATGTGTGGTGGATAGAAAGATGCTGAGATAGAGCAGAGGACTCGTGCTCCACCTGATGGCCTGCCCCCCATCCCCGACCACCAGGCCAGAGCTCTTGACCCAGATGAAGGAGGCCACCGAGTAGACGGCTTGTCAGGCCTCTACCTGCACCAGGTTGCCTGGATCCTGGACCATGAGAAGCATGTCATCAGCATACACCAACTGGACCAGCCGTAGCTCTGGCTTTCAGAGCACCAACCCCGTCAACCGCTCTGCCCATCTCCATCCCCAGTGAGGGAGGGGGCAGTGGAGGAAAGAAGGCAGCCCCTAGGGAGCTGGAAATGCAGGACACAAAAACCAGCCCCTGAGGGCCACCCACAACTAATGGGAACAAGACAGCCCCCATGGGGTTGGCAATAGCAATGGGATGGAAGGGAGGTAGAGGAGAAATGGGCGTCATGGTGGTGCGGGGGGGGGGTAGGGTTGGGGTCGGACATCAGGCTGGGAACGAAGTGGGAATTAGGGTAGTGGTGGGGGCTGGACTGGGAATGGGGGCAGGGTTGGGGACGATTAATAGAGGTGGGGTCAGGACCAGGGGTATGGATGGGAATGGGGGAAAGATTGGGACAGGGAAAGGGACCAGGGCTTGAAAAGGGGGCAAGGGGACAGTCCCCAAGATCTGGGCCACTGGGCTGCAGCACCTCCCGAATGGGGTCAGGGACCAAGGGGCAGGAGGTAGGGAGGGGGCCCACGCCAACACCGGGCTCAGATGGCTGGGTGGAGCTTGTGTATAAAGCCATGGCGTCAGTTATGGTGATGTCAATTGCTGGGCCCCCAGCAGGGAGGGAAGGTGACTGCTCTGCCTCAAAGGTGGAGGGGGTGCCCACAAGCCCAGGACAAGGCTGCTCAGCCATGGCCGTCATCCCTAAGGGCTCGGAAGCCTCAGACAAGGCGCCTACAGTGGCCAGGATGGCAGACAGTATTAGGGACAACATGGCAGCATTGGGAAGGAAGGGAGTGACGGAGGTAAGGACCACCCGTATGCCCGGGTCCTCTAGTGGCTCAAGGGGCACCACCTTGCTGTACATCTTGGAGGCCGCCACCACGGCTGAGGACCCCAACATCTTTGCCAACACCCACAAATACGTTACCACATGGGGCAAGGCGGGGACCAGGAGGCAACGGACACCATGCTTCCTGGTCAGGGTGGGGAAGGGGCCCTGGCCACCAAGGATCAAACTGGAGGCAATGGTCGGGGAAGTGGAGGCATTAGAAAGGGAGGGGACAGCTGGTCCCCTTCACAGCAACTCAGTTTACCACCACCCCAGGAGCACAGGTGTTAAAGCTCAGTCTTACAAACAAACCCCCTCCACAGTCCAAAGAGGGGGAGCCTATACAAGAAGGATGGGCTCCACCTAAACCATGGTGGAACCAGACTGCTGGCACTAAACATTAAAAAGGCTGTAGAGCAGTTTTTAAACTTAGAGATGGGGGAAAGCCGATTGGTGCGGAGAAGCACATAAATCGGATGGAGACTTCTCTTAGAGGAGAATCCATTGATAGAGATTCTCTAGGCTGTAGTCAGAAAGAGAGGAGGCGAGAGGACAAACCATGGGCCAGAGCAGACAAACAACCGCATATAAAGGAATCCAATGCATCAGGGAACGGCAGACAAATAAACAGTGGAAATTTTTTAAAGTGCTTCTACACAAATGCTAGGAGTCTGACTAATAAGATCGGTGAACTAGAGTACCTCGTATTAAAGGAGGAGATTGACATAATAGGTATCACTGAAACCTGGTAGAATGAGGAAAATCTGTGGGACACAATCATATATCAGGATAGAGCAGGCCATGTGGGTGGCGGAGTGGTACTGTATGTGAAAGATAATGTAGAATCAAATGAAATAAAAATCTTAAATGAATCAACATATTCAATAGAATCACTATGGATAGTAATTCCATGCTCCAATAATAAGAATTTAGCAGTAGGGATATACAGCCAGTCCCCGAGTTGCGAACGGTCGACTTACAACCGTTCGCAGTTATGACCAAAGCTCTTGTAAATGGCGGACCCCGAGTTACAAACGCGATCTGCGCTTACGAACAGCACGGTCACGTGTAACTCAATGGGGTCCGACTTACGAACGAACCGAGTTATGACCAATTGCTTGGTCCATAACCAGTTCGTAAGTCGGGAAGAGGCTGTAATATCGACCACCTGACCAGGACAATGATACTGACATTGAACTGCTGAGGGAGATTAGAGAGGCTACCAAAATAAAAAACTCTATAGTAATGGGGGATTTTAATGATCCCCATATTGACTGGGTACATGTCACCTCAGGAAGAGAAGCAGAGATAAAATTTCTCAATGGCTTAAATGACTGCTTCTTGGAGCAGCTGGTACAGGAACCCACAAGGGGAGAGGCAATTCTCGATTTAGTCCTGAGTGGAGTGCAGGATCAGATCCAGGAGATAACCATTACAGGACCGCTCGGGAATAGTGACCATAATATAATAACATTTAACATTCCTGTGGTGGGAAGAACACCTCAGCAGTCCAGCACCCTGGCATTTAATTTCAAAAAGGGGAATTACACAAAAATAAGGAGGTTAGTTAAACAGAAATTAAAAGGCACAGTGACTAGAGCCAAATCCCTGCAAGCTACATGGAAACTTTTTAAAGACACCATAATAGAGGCCCAACTTAAACGTTTACCCCAAATTAAAAAACATAGTAAGAGACCTAAAAGAGAGTCATCGTGGCTTAACCACCATGTAAAAGAAGCAGCGAGGGACAAAAAGGCATCTTTCAAGAGGTGGAAGTCCAATCCTAGTGAGATGAATAGAAAGGAACATAAACACTGTCAAAGCAAGTATAAAAATGTAATAAGAAAAGCAAAAAAAGATTTTGAGGAACAGCTAGCCAAAAACTCAAAAAGAAATAACAAAATGTTTTTTAAGTACATTAGAAGCAGGAAGCCTGCTAAAAAACCTGTCAGTCCCCTCGACGATCGAGATATAAAAGGAGCAATCAAGGATGATAAAGCCATTGCGGAGAAACTAAATGATTTCTTTGCTTCAGTCTTCACGGCTGAGGATGTTATAGGGAGATACCCAAACCTGACCCATCCTTTGTGGGTGATGAATCTGAGGAGCTGTGCTGGATTGAAGGGTCATTAGAAGAGGTTTTGGAACAAATAGAAAAACTTAATGTTAACAAATCACTGGGACCGGATGGCTTTCATCCAAGGGTTCTAAAAGAACTCAAATGAGAAATTGCTGAACTATTATCTGTGGTTTATAACCTATCCTTTAAATCGGCTTCCGTACCTAATGACTGGAAGATAGCTAACATGACACCAATATTTAAAAAGAGCTCTAGAGCCGATCCTGACAATTACAGACCGGTAAGTCTAACTTCAGTATCAGGCAAATTAGTCGAAACAACAGTAAAGAATAAAATTGTGAGGCACGTGGAAGTACATAATTTGTAGGGCAAAACTCAACATGGTTTCTGAAAAGGGAAATCATGTCTTACTAATCTATTAGGGTATGTCTACACCAGCTCGTTAGTTCGAGCTAGGAAGGCAAATGAGGGCAACCGGAGTTGCAAATGAAGCCCGGGATTTAAATATCCCGGGCTTCATTTGCATGTTCTCGGGCGCCGCCATTTTTAAATCCCCCTTAGTCCGAACTAACTGCCCGCGGCTAGACGCGGCAGTAAAACGTTAATTCGAACTAACTCCTTAGTTCGAATTAACTGTTACTCCTCATTCCATATTTAAATCCCGGGCTTCATTTACAACTCCGGTTGCCCTCATTTGCCTACCTAGCTCGAACTAATGAGCTGGTGTAGACCTACCCTTAGAGTTCTTTGAAGGGGTTAACAAACATGCAGACAAGGGGGATCCAATAGATATAGTATACTTAGATTTTCAGAAAACCTTTGACAAGGTCCCTCACCAAAGGCTCTTGTGTAAATTACATTGTCATGGGATAAGAGGGAAGGTCCTTTCATGTTAGCTGGTTAAAAGACAGGAAACAAAGGGTAGGAATAAATGGTACATTTTCAGAATGAAGAAATTCTAGTGGTGTTCCCTAAGGGTCAGTCCTGGGACAAATCCTGTTCAATTTATTCATAAATGATCTGGAGAGAGGGGTAAGCAGTGAGGTGGTAACATTTGCGGATGATACTAAACTATTTAAGATAGTCAAGACAGAAGCAGACTGTGAAGAACTTCAAAAAGATCTCACCAAACTGAGTGATTGGGCAACAAAATGGCAGATGAAATTTAATGTGGATAAGTGTAAAGCAATGCACATTGGAAAAAATAACCCCAACTATACGTACAGTATGATGGGGGCTAATTTGGCTACGACAAATCAGGAGAGAGATCTTGGAGTTATTGTGGATAGTTGTCTGAAAACTTCCACACAGTGTGCAGCAGCGGTCAAAAAGGCAAACAGGATCATGGAATCACAGAATCATAGAACCATAGAGCTGGAAGAGACCTCAGAAGGTCATCAAGTCCAGCCCCCTGCTCTAGGCAGGACCAATCCCAACTAAATCAACCCAGCCAGGGCTTTGTCAAGCCGAGACAAACACCTCTCGGGATGGAGACTCCACTACTTCCCTAGGTAACCCATTCCAGTGCTTCACCACTCTCCTAGTTTTTCCTAATATCCAACCTGGACCTCTCCCACCACAACTTGAGACCATTGCTCCTTGCTCTGCCATCTGTCACTACTGAGAACAGCCTTTCTCCATCCTCTTTGGAACCTCCCTTCAAGAAGTTGAAGGCTGCTATCAAATTCCCCCTCACTCTTCGCTTCTGCAGACTAAACAGACCCAACTCCCTCAGCCTCTCCTCGTAGGTCATATACTCCAGCCCCCTAATCATTTCGGTTGCCCTCCGCTGGACCCTCTCCAATGTGTCCACATCCTTTTTGTAGTGGGGGCCCCAGAACTGGACACAATACTCCAGATGTGGCCTCACCAGAGCCGAATAAAGGGGAATAATCACATCTCTGGATCTGCTGGCAATGCTCCTCCTAATGCAACCTAATATGCCATTAGCCTTCTTGGCTACAAGGGCACACTGTTGACTTGTATCCAGCTTCTCATACACTGTAACCCCCAGCTCCTTTTCTGCAGAACTGCTACTTAGCTGGTTGGTCCCCAGCCTGTAACAATGCTTGGGTTTCTTCCATCCTAAGTGCAGGACCCTGCACTTGTCCTTGTTGAACCTCATCAGATTTCTTGTGGCCCAATCCTCCAATTTGTCTAAGTCATTCTGGACCCTATCTCTGCCCTCAAGCATATCTGCCTCTCCCCCTAGTTTAGTGTCATCTGCAAACCTGCTGAGGGTGCAATCTATCCCCTCATCCAGGTCATTAATAAAGATATTGAACAAAACCGGTCCTAGAACCTAACCTTGGGGCACTCCGTTAGATACCAACCTCCAACCTGACATCGAGCCGTTGATCACTACCCGCTGGGCCCGGCCTTCTAGCCAGCTTTCTATCCATCTTACCGTCCATTTATCCAATCCACATTCCCTTAACTTGTTGGCAAGAATATTGTGGGAGACCATATCAAATGCCTTGCTAAAGTCAAGGTAGATCACATCCACTGACTTTCCCATGTCCACAGAGCCAGTTACCTCATCATAGAAGCTAATCAGATTGGTCAGGCACGACTTGCCCTTTGTGAATCCATGCTGACTATTCCTGATCATTTTCCTCTCTTCCAAGTGCCTCAAAATGGATTCCTTAGGGATCCCTTCCATGATTTTTCCAGGAACCGAGGTAAGACTGACTGGCCTATAGTTCCCTGGATCATACTTCTTGCCTTGTTTGAAGATGGGAACTACATTTGCCTTTTTCCAGTCATCCGGGATCTCTCCCAATCTCCATGACTTTTCAAAGATATTGGCCAAAGGCTCCTCAATGACATTTGTCAACACCCTCAGTACCCTCGGATGCATTAAGTCCAGATACATGGATTTGTGTACGTTTAGCTTTTCTAAATAGTTCCTAACCTGTTCTTTACCCACTAAGGGCTGTCCATCTTCATCCCATCTTGCGTCACTTAGCGCATTAGTCCGGGAACCGACCTTGTCCGTGAAGACAGAGGCAAAGAAAGCATTGAGTACTTCAGCTTTCCCCACATCATCTGTCACTAGGTTACCTCCTTCATCCAGTAGGGGCTGCACACCCTCTCTGACCACCTTCTTCTTGTTAACATGCCTGTAGAAACCTTTCTTGTTATCCTTCACATCCTTTGCCAGTTGCAATTTCAATTGCGCTTTCGTCTTCCTGATAATCCCCCGGCATTCTCGAGCTATACATTTAAACCCCTCCCTGGTCATTTGTCCAAGTTTCCACTTTTTGTAAGCTTCCTTTTTGTGCTTAAGTTCACCAAGGATTTCCCCTGTAAGCCAATCCGGTCTCCTACCATGTTTGCCTCTCTTGCTACGCATCGGGATGATTTCTTTCTGTGCCTTCAATAAGGCTTCTTTAAAATACTGCCAGCTGTCCTGGACTCCTTTCCCCTTCATGTTAGCATCCCAGGGGATTCTGCCCATCAGGTCTCTGAGGGAGTCAAAATCTGCTTTTCTGAAGTCCAAGGTGTGTATTTTACTACTCTCTTTTCTTCCTTCGGTCAGGATCCTGAAATCTACCTCATGATCACCGCTTTCCAGGTTGTCACCCACCTCTACTTCCCCTATTAGTTCCTCCCTGTTTGTGAACAGGTCAAGCTGCGCACGGCCCCTGGTCGGATCCTTCAGCACTTGTACCAAGAAGTTATCCCCAACATTCTCCAAAAACTTCCTGGATTGCCTGTGTACTGCCGTATTGGTCTCCCAACAGATGTCAGGGTGATTAAAGTCCCCCACGAGAACCAGGGCCTGCAATCTGGAAGCTTCTCTCAGTTGTCTGAAGAAAGCCTCATCTACCTCATCCACCTGATTCGGTGGCCTGTAGCAGATACCAACCACAACATCACTGCTGTTGTTTGCAACTCTGAACTTAACCCATAGACTCTCAACAGGTTTTTCTCCCTCTATATACTGGAGTTCTGAGCAATCATAGTGCTCTCTTACATTTTGTGCAACTCCTCCTCCTTTTCTCCCCTGCCTGTTCTTCCTGAACAGTCTTTACCCTTCCATGACAGCTCTCCAGTCATGCAAGTCATCCCACCAAGTCTCTGTTATCCCAATTAATTCATATTTCTTGGACTGGGCCAGGGCCTCCAGTTCTTCCTGTTTGTTGCCCAGGCTTCTCGCATTAGTGTACAAACACCTCAGATAACCAGTTGATCGCCCCATCTTCTCCATTCGAATCAGGGGTCCTCCTTTCTTGCTCGTTCCTCTTTGCATTTCTTCCCGGTATCCAACTTTCCCACTCCCCTCAGGGTTTTGGTCACCGTCCCCCAACGAACCTAGTTTAAAGCCCTCCTCACTAGGTTTGCAAGCCTGCCCGTGAAGATGCTCCTTCCTCTCTTGGTTCGGTGGATCCCATCTCTTCCTAACAATCCTTGTGCCCAGAACATAGTCCCATGGTCGAAGAAACCAAAGCCCTCTCTGCGACACCACCTGCGCAACCACTCATTCATTTCCTCAGTTCGACGATCCCTGCCCAGTCCTTTCCCTTCAACAGGGAGGATAGATGAGAACACCACTTGCGCTCCAAATTCTTTGAGCCTTCTTCCCAGCGCTACATAATACGCAGTAACCCGCTCAAGGTCATTCTTGGCCGTATCGTTAGTTCCCACATGGAGAAGCAGGAAGGGGTAGCGATCCGAAGGTTTGATCAGTTTGGTAAGCCTCTCAGTCACATCCTGAATTTGAGCTCCCAGTAAGCAGCACACCTCTCGAGATTCCAGGTCCGGACGGCAAATGGATGGCTCAGTCCCTCTCAGGAGGGAGTCCCCGACCACCACCACCCGTTGTCTTCTTTTGGGGGTGGTGGTCGTGGAACCCTCATCCCTAGGACTACTCATCCCATGCCTACCAGTAGATGGTGTTCCCTTGCGGTTTCTTCCTTGTGAGGTCCCTTCCAAAGCATTCGCCACTGCAGAGCCTGGGGAGAGAGCCTGAAAGCGATTACTTACCTCTATAGTATTGGGGGATTCCTGTGCTGGCCTTTTTCCCCTTCTAGAAGTTACATGCTGCCAGTTCTCTTCCTGGTCCCATACTGCCCTCTTTGGCTCTTCCGCCTGCCATGCTTGCAGGATTAAACGCTGCCTTCTATCGAGCAAGTCTTCATCCTCTCTGATCGAGCGTAGGGTCGACACTTGGGCCTCTAGTCCTCTCATTTTTTCTTCCAGAATGGCGACCAGCTTGCACTTAGTGCAGATGAAATCCGTTCTTTCTTCTGGGAGGAAGACAAACATGGCACACATTGTGCAGGTAACAACAGTAGACCTATCACCATCCATCCCTTCTGTCCTGGAGAAAGGATTTAAAAGAAAGGCAAGAGAACCTCACCCCCTTCCTTCTCCCCTTCCAAACTCCCTCTTTAAACTCCCTGTTAGCACTCACCTGTTCACAAGCTCCTTGGTCACTTGCTCACTGCTTTATAAAGACCTGGACTGCCTGAAAGTCCCTCCCCCTACCAAGGCTCAGCCAATCGATGTTAGGAATTATTAAGAAAGGGATAGAAAATAAGACACAGAATATCTTACTGCCCCTGTATAAAATTATGGTACACCCACATTTTGAATACTGTGTACAGATGTGGTCTCCTCACCTCAAAAAAGATATTTTGGCCTTGGAAAGGGTTCAGAAAAGGGCAACTAAAACGATTAGGGGTTTGGAACGGGTCCCATGTGAAGAGAGGTTAAAGTGACTGGGACTTTTCAGTTTAGAAAAGAGGAGACTGAGGGGGGAATATGATAGAGGTATATAAAATCATGATAGGTATGGAGAGGGTGAATAAAGAAAAGTTATTTATTAGTTCCCATAATAGAAGAACTAGAGGACACCAAATGAAATTAATGGGTAGCAGGTTTAAAACTAATAAAAGAAAGTTCGTCTTCACACAGCGTGTAGTCAACCTGTGGAACTCCTTGCCAGAGGAGGCTGTGAAGGCTAGGACTATAACAGAGTTTAAAGAGAAGCTAGATAATTTCATGGAGGTTAGGTCCATAAAAGGCTATTAGCCAGGGGATAGAAATGGTGTCCCTGGCCTCTGTTTGTCAGAGGCTGGAGATGGATGGCACGAGACAAATCGCTTGATCATTGTCTTCGATCCACCCCCTCTGGGGCACCTGGCGCTGGCCACTGTTGGCAGACAGGCTACTGGGCTAGATGGACCTTTGGTCTGACCCAGTGCGGCCATTCTTTTGTTCTTTTGTTTTTTGTTTTTGTTCAAATGGTGGTCCTCCTCTTCCTTCTCCTCAACAGGGCACAGGTGACATAACAGCAGCAGTGGCCTCCGGATGGTGGTGCTGGTGGTGGTGGGTCCTCTTCACCTCTCCCTCCGGTGAGCAACAGCCCCCACCCCCCAAACAGCAGCAAGATTGTTGGTGGTAGCAGCAGCAGCTGTCCTTGAAGGGAAAGTCCCAGCAACAGTCAGCCAAGCAGGTAGGCAGCTGCAGAGGGGAGGTAGACAGAGAGGGCTCCCTGCAGCAGTGGCAGCAGGAGCAGCAGCCAGGCAGCGCAGGGGAGAAAGGGAAGGGTGCTCCAGAGCACAAGAGAGGAAGGAGCAGCTACCACACCCTCCTCCTTCTCCTGGAGCTGGGCACTGAGTGGGTGCCTACTGGTCTTCCCGGGTGTGGAGCCCCTCCCTGAGCTTTGGTGGGCAGCACTTGGCCCTAGCGACCCACCTGACCAGAAACCAGGAGGTGGGGCCAGAGATATAAAAGGCCTGCCAGAGAGGCCAGTGAAGCCCCGGCGACTGAAGGAGCCAGAAGCCTACCCTGCACACCCAGAGGAGGAGCTGGACCCAGGGGAAACCAAGGACTGGCTTGGGCCACTGGGCCCACAACTCACAGATTGCCTGGATGGACTGCTTACCTGGCCAGAGGTTCCTGAGTGATGGAGCCCCAAGAACTTGCACGGGACCCAGGTAGAGCACAAGGGGGAGTGTGGAAAGAGCCCAGGGAACTCTGACCGCCTTTTGGCTGAGTCAGAGACAGGTCAGCGTGTTGCGGAGCAGATCCTCACTGACCCAGCAGCAGACTGTTCTGCTGCTACCAGGGCCCTGGGCTGGGATGCAGTGAAGTGGGTGGGCCTGCGTCCCCCCTGCTACCCCACTCTTAGGTGGCAGTTCCTGCCTTGGCTGTTCCCGAATCGCAGCCTGCATCTACTGGACCTCCGCCTGAACAAGGGGATCCAGCTGGGTGCACACATTAAGATTATTTGTTAATCTGTTTGCTCGCTGCCCCGCACCAATGCTTTGAACTGTTTGCTCACCGCCCCATCCTGAGCAAGGGCATGGGCCTCTGAACTGTTTTGCTGCCCCTCCCTAAGCAAGGGCTTGGGGCTTTGAACTATTTGTTCCCGCCCTCCCTGAGCAAGGGCCTGGGCTCTAGACCAAAACCACCACTAATTCCCTGAAACACTAAGCAGGGTATAGTGGGTCAGAGTGGCTGCCCAGTGACCCCGAGTGGGGGCACCCCTCCCTGAGCCTTACCGGCTAACAAACTGACTCTATTCCAAAATAACATAGTGCGTGTCTTCACTACAAGCCTTTATTTTGAAATAATGTCACACTGGAAGACTTCTTATTCTGACTCCTGGTAACCCTCATTTTATGAGGAGTACATAAGAACATAAGAACATAAGAATGGCCATAATGGGTCAGACCAAAGGTCCATCGAGCCCAGCATCCCATCTGCCGACGGTGGCCAATGCCAGGTGCCCCAGAGAAGGAGAACAGAAGACAATGATCAAGCGATTTATCTCCTGCCATCCATCTCCTGCCCTTGTTATGAAGGCTAGGGCACCATACTTTATCCCTGGCTAATAGCCATTTATGGACCTAACCTGCAAAAATTTATCAAGCTCTTTTTTAAACCCTAATAGAGTCCTGGCCTTCACAGCCTCCTCGGGCAAGGAGTTCCACAGGTTGACTGTGCGCTGTGTGAAGAAAAATTTCCTTTTATTAGTTTTGAACCTACTACCCATCAATTTCATTTGGTGTCCCCTAGTTCTTGTATTATGGGAAAAGGTAAATAATTTTTCTATAATCACTTTCTCCACACCATTCATGATTTTATATACCTCTATCATATCGCCCCTCAATCGCCTTTTTTCCAAACTGAAAAGTCCCAGTCTCTCTAGCCTCTCCCCATATGGGACCCTTTCCAAGCCCCTAATCATCTTAGTCGCCCTTTTCTGAACCTTTTCTAATGCCAATATATCTTTTTTGAGGTGAGGAGACCACATCTGCACGCAGTACTCGAGATGTGGGCGTACCATAGTTTTATATAGGGGAAGTATGATATCTTTTGTCTTATTATCTATCCCTTTTTTAATAATTCCTAACATCCTATTTGCCTTACTAACTGCCGCTGCACACTGCGTGGATGTCTTCATAGAACTATCCACTATAACTCCAAGATCCCTTTCCTGATCTGTCGTAGCTAAATTTGACCCCATCATGTAGTACGTGTAATTTGGGTTATTTTTTCCAGCATGCATTACCTTACACTTACCCACATTAAATTTCATTTGCCATTTTGCTGCCCAATCACTCAGTTTGCTGAGATCTTTTTGTAGTTCTTCACAATCCCTTTTGCTTTTGACTGTCCTGAACAACTTTGTGTCATCTGCAAACTTGGCCACCTCACTGCTTACCTCATTTTCTAGATCATTGATGAACAAGTAGAACAGGATTGGTCCCAGTACTGACCCCTGGGGAACACCACTAGTTACCCTCCTCCATTGTGAAAATTTACCATTTATTCCCACCCTTTGTTTTCTGTCTTTTAACCAATTCTTGATCCATGAAAGGACCTTTCCTCCTATCCCATGACCACCTAATTTACGTAAAAGCCTTTGGTGTGGGACCGTGTCAAAGGCTTTCTGGAAATCTAGGTATATTATATCCACTGGGTGCCCCTTGTCCGCATGTTTATTAACCCCTTCAAAGAATTCTAACAGATTAGTTCGACACGACTTCCCTCTGCAGAAACCATGCTGACTTTTGCCCAACAATTCGTGCTCTTCTATGTGCCTTGCAATTTTACTCTTTACTAGTGTTTCTACTAATTTGCCTGGTACTGATGTTAAACTTATCGGTCTATAATTGCCAGGATCTCCTCTAGAGCCTTTTTTAAATATTGGTGTTATATTGGCCATCTTCCAGTCATTTGGTACCAAGGTGGATTTAAAGGATAGGTTACAAACCACTGTTAATAACTCCGCAATTTCACATTTGAGTTCTTTCAGAACCCTTGGGTGAATGCCGTCTGGTCCCGGAGACTTGTTACTATTCAGCTTATCAATTAATTCCATAACCTCCTCTAATGTCACTTCAATCTGAGTGAGTTCCTCAGATTTGTCACCTAAAAAGGCTGGCTCAGATTTAGGAACCTCTGTAACATCCTCAGCCATGAAGACTGAAGCAAAGAAATCATTTAATCGCTCCGCAATGGCACTGTCTTCCTTGATCGCTCCTTTTATATCTTTATCATCCAAGGGCCCCACTGCTTTTTTAGCGGGCTTCCTGCTTCTAATGTATTTAAAAAACATTTTACTATCATTTTTTGAATTTTTGGCTAGCTGTTCCTCAAACTCTTTTTTGGCTTTTCTTACTACATTATGACACTTAATTTGGGAGTGTTTATGTTCCTTTCTATTTTCCTCACTAGGATTTGACTTCCACTTTTTAAAAGCTGCCCTTTTCTCTCTCACTGCCTTTTTAACATGGCTGTTTAGCCATGGTGGTTCTTTGTTAGGTCTCTTACTGTGTTTTTTTATTTGGGGTATACATTTAAGTTGGGCCTCTAGTATGGTGTCTTTAAACAGTTCCCATGCAGCTTCCAGGGATTTTAGTTTAATTACTCTCCCTTTTAGTTTCTGTTTAACTAGCTTCCTCATTTTAGTGTAATTCCCCTTTTTGAAATTAAATGCCAGAGTGTTTGACCGCTGCGGTGTTCTTCCCAACACAGGAATATTAAAAGTTATTATATTGTGGTCACTATTTCCAAGCGGTCCAGTAACAGTTACCTCTTGGACCAGATCCTGCGTTCCAGTCAAGACTAGGTCGAGAATCGACTCTCCCCTTGTGGATTCCTGTACTAGCTGCTCCAAGAAGCAGTCATTTAAGGCATCAAGAAATTTAATCTCTGAATCCCGTCCTGAGGTGACATGCACCCAATCAATATGGGGATAATTGAAATCTCCTATTATTACTGTGTTTTTTATTTTGGTAGCCTCTCTAATCTCCCTTATCATTTCAGCATCACTATCACTGTCCTGGTTAGGTGGTCGGTAATATATTCCTAATGCCATATTCATATTAGAGGAATGAATTGTTATCCATAATGATTCTATGGAACATTTTGATTCCTTTAGGATTTTTACTTCATTTGATTCTATATTATCCTTCACATATAGTACCACTCCGCCACCCGCACGACCTGTTCTGTCTTTCCGATATAATTTATATCCCGGTATGATAGTGTCCCACTGATTGTCCTCATTCCACCATGTTTCTGAGATGCCTATTATGTCAACTTCCTCCTTTGATATGAGGTACTCCAGTTCACCCATCTTATTAGACAGACTCCTAGCATTAGTGTAAAAGCATGTTAGAAAACTACCACTATTTATATGTCCGCCTTTCACAGACACATTAGATTTTTTTATGCACGATTGTTTCACATCTGATCTTGCCCATATATTATTTCCCACATTCCCTATCTGACTAACTTCTAGGGAATCCCTACCTATGGAGCCTCGTGTAAGAGTAAGGGAAGTCGAAGGAAGAGTGTTCTTCCTTTGACTTCCTGCTGTGTAGACAGCGCCAAAAGCCAAATTAATCTATTTCGACTTCAGCTACACAATTGACATAGCTCAAATTGCACAGCTTAATTCAACATTACCCCTGCTGTGTAGATGTACCCTCGGAGTCTAGAACCTGGGACTGTGCTGCCAACATGTTGACGTCACTATTGGAAACGTAGGTTGGATTTCTGCTGGAAGAATCTGTGAAGCTAGACACTGCAAAAATGTAATACCCAGCAGGGCCTGATTGCATACACTGATTAACAGAGAGTCCAAATTATAGTCTCCTTAGCCATTCCAACCCTTTTTTTCTCCACCAAGACACTAGATAGACATTATGATAGTTATTTAAAACAAGTTTAATTAAACAAAGAGTTCTTTGAATCCCAAGAGATCAGCAACATCGCCAGATCAAAATACAACTCAGATCTTATCCAATAATCATACCTAACTATGTATAGCAGAGCTGAAGGTTCAAATGACTGAGAAAACATAGCTTAGCTGGGCTAACTTCACATGGTGGTTTGCCCTATTATAGGGCCTGAGTACCATAATGAATATTCATGTCAATGCGCTACCTTCCATACCCAAATCTAACTTCCTCACTCACATATTATATAGGTGTTCTTATCCTATAGGTTAACGTATTAATATGTATTACTGCCATTTAGCTTATTATCATATTGCTTAAAGTTGATTTACAGTTAATTTCCATATTCTTGCAGTGTCCCTGGTTTTAGCATTGACTTCCAACTTCTGCCATTGATCAAGATCATCAAAGTTCCCAAAATCTGAGGGTAATCATCAGACTATTTATCTATGTCAAAGGTTACATGCCTACTATGCTTGATTTTACTTATTCTAATTTACAATAATTTGCTTAAGCTAATGTCTTATAGGATACAGACCTGTAGGTTCCTTTCATTACAACTGACTATAATAAAGGTTATGCTAGCCCTATGGCCTACACAGCATCACTTCTGTTTTGTTCAACTGACTGTTCTGCATCCAGGAGCTGATTTCATCCAAGCACCAGGCCATCTTAATGGTAGTAGCATATGATGAAGGAAAGACAGAGCTATGTGTATTCTGCATGTTGCTGGCACTTGTATCCTCAGCATCTGACCAGCTGACCTAGTGCCTGCATAGGCTGAATAGTCCCTTAGAGAGAATTGATTCCTCTGGAGCTCCACAAGTTAGACTGGAACAACTTTTGCACGCCACCAACATTAATATTGACCAAGGAATGATCTGGTTCTCAAAAGAAGTTAGGGCTGCTTTGTTCTAACTTTGGCACAGCTACATTCACTGTAAAAGCTTGTTCCTGCAGTTGTGGTCTGTAGAGCTGGCCCAGTTGCATCCCCTATTGCTTGGCCATACTGTCTGTGCCAGGGACAAGGAGGTGATGGCATACAAACAACTGCAACAGCCCTATATTATAGGAGGGTTCCTCCACTGCGAAGGAATCTTTGACTCACCATCTAAACTAGCATTATGGATGGTTTATGCCACAAAGCAATCATCACAAGGTTCAGGATCTGGCTTTTTATTTGTTACTGCTCAAGCAGAAGCATTTGGAAATGAAATAAGAGGTGCTAAAAATAGTTTTAATTCCAGTTCTACGTAGACAATGGAAGTACTCAGATGACACACATTTATCTGCTTCATCTTTGGTTGCAGATTGTCTTTGGAAAAGATCGGAAGAGGTATAAAGGAGTTTGTGTGAGATACTGAACTCAAATAGAATGAATATTCTGCTGAAGGCTCTTTAACTGTTGTTCTGAATATAATTTATATTTTACTCCAGGATACACAGGTAGCAAGAAGAGTTTTCTTGGGTCTTTCCAGACAGCTTAACTACCTATAGATGTTGTTTAATACATGTCTAAGAATGTTTAAAATGTTGTAATAATTGTGTCTCTATTTGCTAATATACCAAACCTCTCTTTGAAGGTGACTGGAACCCAGTGATACAGTTTTGCATCTAAATGCTGTAGCCCTTGGTGGGACTCCTTTGTAATGTCTTGAAATGAAATTAGAGGTCTGGTGTATGCTGCAGCAGTAGACTGGGCTGCAAGAATAGGCATGTAGCAGTCATACATCATTTCCCCTAACTATCCCATCTGTGTCAGCAAAACTGATTAAAAGAAATAAAGCAGAGAGTTAGCATTTAGAAGCTAAGGCGAGCCAAATTAGAATAAGAAACTTCAGAGTTGCAAAATTACTGGTAGGAGCTGAATAAAGCACTTTTACTAAGAATTGCCTCTCTAATGCTCTTTAAGTTAGCCATGGAATAAGGGTTCTGAATTCATTCTAATAAACAAAAGCTTGGAAGAAACCCAGAAATGTAGTCATACGTAGGGGAGCAATTTGTGTCATTTAGACATTTAAATACCATATTCACCTGCATATCTGGTGATACTAAGGGGATATGAATGGCACTGGAAAATAACTACAGTGCAGGAAAGAAGGCTTATCTGCAAATGAGGCCTGAGGAGAGAATTTTATGGGATAAGATAAAATCAGAATAATTATATAAAGATAAAGTCTCTCTTCCCCTGCATTACTGGCCTTACATGAAAATGGGAAGCATTTGCCTCAGCATAAAGGGAATTTGTTAACATGGGAGTTTTTTCTTGGCAGAAACTTGATGGAAGAGCTTCTCTTAAGAAGACTGCTAGATGCAATAAAACTTGTAAACATGTGGCCTCCTTTGGGGCACTCCCTGGTAGCATCAGGGCCACCCTGCAAGTTGCTGTCAATTCCTCAGATAAACTCAGTACAGCCTTCAGAACACATAATTATCCCTGTTTATAGGTTTAATTTATCACTAAAGAAGTCCCACTATCTTAAACCAGAATCTCTCCAGTACAATTCAAACAAAGTCTTTCCTTGCATTGTAGACCTACTTAGAGGAACTAAGGACATGCCTAGACTCCAGTCACTGGCTATGGCTCCATCTTGAACAAACATGTTGGGGCCACTTTTAATTTTGCTATCTCCTACCCTGGAACTGTGAAGCTACAACGTGCAGGCTTCAGCACAGGCTATACAAGCCCATTTGTAGGTGATTACTTGTGGGACTTGTCCACAATTAAGCTCACACTTCCATGCTTTTACTGTTCCAGGATCTCAGCTAGCTGGATTAAAGCTATCTTAAGTATGGTGTTTTGAGCTGCAACCAGTAACTGCCCTCCAGACATACTAGAAGTCAGTATTTCTCAACCTCTTTGATACCAGGGACCAGCATGCTACCTTCCTAAACTGTCTCAGGGACTGGCATTGATCCATGGACTGGTCATTGAGAGACACTGTCCTCAGTGAGTTGGCCAAGAACATACAGGTCATCTGTGGAAGAGCATGGAATGGAATCCAAATCTCCCAAATTAGGGTCTTAACTATCGGTCAGTTCTCATGGGATAAACAATCTGGAAAAAAAATAGACCCTGAAACCTTCACCATTTTATAAAAGTAAACTTAACCAAAACCAAATCCAAATCTGACATAAAGTGGTGTAATTCCTTTTGGGAACAATGGGAGTCATGCCTGTTTCCACAGAGTTTGAATGGGACCAAAACTCTAAAATATTTGGACAAAGAGTTCCCCTTTCCTATCCCCTTATCTTCACTTCTAATAATATTTTCATAGCTCTTAACTAGTGCTTTTCATCAGTTGATTTCAAAGCATTTTACAAATGGAGATACTGAAGCGCAGACCAGTCACATGATTTGCCCAAAAATCACTCTGAGTCAACAGAAGCCTAGTTATACTCAGTACACTGGGTTATAGGGTTCCATCCCAGACTGTGGCTCTGAATTGACACCAAATTTGGAATCTTTTATGGTTTGGGTTTTACTGGTAAAAATAAAAATGATATAACTCTCTAATATTCACTAAGAAAACAAGATTTTTGCCCTCATTCATTTGGGCATGTGTTATGGAATGTTTAAAAGGTAGAAGGAATTATTTGACAAGCACAGAAAATAGAAAAAGCTGCCAGACAATCAGGTGTTAAATACAAACTGACAGCATCTCTCAGATGATAGGTTTGGATTAACCTTTAGACGCTTATAAAAATACATTCATGGTTTCTCTCTGTTTAAAAATAGCATTTTATATTTGTTTTAGTTCGCTGAATAATAATCAGACACACTCAAAATAATAGGGTAGAAAAATAACCTGAATTTTGGACATAATTCAAGACTGGAGACTATCATTCTTGAACTAGTTTGTTTTTTGTCACATGGCTTTTCATTGTTCATAGCAAACTAACAGTTCACCAGCTGTCAAGTATGTTCTTAAGTGATGTGGGGCTGAGATGGAGAGGTTGCTGTGCAGAAAACTATGGTATGAATCTTCAGAATGATATAAAATAAATTATTCCAGTATTAACAATTGTGTTTTACTTCTGTGCCCTCATTACTGTCAATGATTTTTGTTACATTCTGAGTCCCTAAAATTATACTGTCTTTTAGTGTCAATTTTTGCTGCTAAGGTAAGAGAATTTTGTGACAAATATTGGTATATGCTGTAGCATAAACGTGACAGCAATTCTTTGTGTCTGGATAATCTGATGCAGGCTTTATAACTTCAGAGAATGTGAAATCATATTACCCCTTTTTTGTTCATCTATATAATATCCATTGTTCCCAGGAAAACCATATCTATACCAAATGAAAATAAACCTGTACTTCTGGCTATATAATATGATTCCAGGATGGTCACCATTCACTCCAACTCTTCTGATGAAGTGGGTTTTACCCACGAAAACTCATGACCGAATACATGTGTTAGTCTCTAACTGCTCATTGTTTCTAAAATTACAAACTAACATGGCTACCCCTCTGAGACCCTTCTGTGTGACGTTCTAGATCAGGGGTGGGAAAAAGGGCCTCCACAGGCCAAATCTGGCCTGCCAACCAGGTTGATCCAGCCTACGGAGGCCCTGCTGCTTCCCTGTCCTTAAGCCAATCAGCGCCTAGAGATGGGGGAGTGCGTGACACTTAGAGTCAACCCTAGCAGTTGACTCTAAGTGCCACATGCCAGAGGGCACGGAGCAAGAGACTTTGCACACTTCCCCCTGCCCCCAGACCAGTTAGGGCTGGAGGACAGAGGGAAGCGTGCAAAGTTTCCTCCCGCCCTGCTCCCACCTGCAAGGAGTGCATAACTGGCAGGACAGGAGGAGGCTTCATGCGCTCTCCCTTCCCCTAGGCCCTAATTGGCCTTGGGGTGGGGGCAGCGCGTGAAATCTCCTCCCACCCTGCAAGGGGTATGGCTCTTCTAAGCTCTGCATGCTCCTTTCAGGACAGGGGCAGGGCGGAAGGAGACTTCATGCGTTTCCCTTGCCCCCAGGCCAATAAGGTTTGGGGGCGGGGGGAGTGTGTGAAGTTTCCTTATGCCCTGATGTTGTATGGTTTGATTTATTTTAGATCCAAGGGAAACCAGGACACTCCAGGGATACTTAACCACTTTCTTATTTATTGCACGCTTTAAGCAGTTAATACACTTGTTTAAGTTTTATAAGCCTTAAAAACAATTACTAAACAATTTAAACCTTAAATACTATAAATTCTAAAGCAATTAATACAGCACAAAGCAATGCAAAAGCAATTAATAGAAGATCTACTATAATACAATAATAAAGCCTAGTTCACTTACACTTCACCCATATGCTACCTACAGTACCAGGCAGGAGGTTGTGGTTCCTTTGATTCCCTTGCATTGGAACGCCATGCACTGGGTCGCCGGTGTGAAGGGCCTATTTACTTCTAGTTACATTGAGCAGGACCTGTCGGTCAATTCTGCCCATTCGCTCCCATCGATTGTCCTTACTATGCTCATTTTATAGCAAGGCGAGACTTGGTCATTCTAATAATATTTACCAATTGATTACATATTGTGTAGGATTCCTAAAATACCCAATGCCCTATTTGGAGTACATCCTGCTCAGGATGTTGCTACTATGTGCATAGTTGACAGTTTTATGGCTGCATCTGTAATTTTTGCTTATCAGAAACAGAAGTACCAGTACAATGTTGCTTGTCATGTGTTCTTGACGTGGTTTCACATATTGTGCATAATCTGCATTGTTATTCAAAACATTTCTGCCTCTCACAGCTTCTCCCTTGACATTGCCTGTGTGCTTACAGGCACAAGACTTGAGACAGGCCTGGGTTTTGCTTTTTAGAGATCCTCACTGTGGACAAGGCAGACATCACCATTTACTGTTAAGGCAGGGTAGTCCAGGCTCCCCTACACCTGCAAGGGGCTTGGCGCTTAAAGTCAATAGCCAGCTGTTGCTCAGTAGGCAGATGACTCTAAGCACAGTGCTCCCTTGCAGGGTGAGAGCAGGGGGAATATGTGAAGTCTTTGCCCTCACCTCCCTTCAGAGAGAACTGTCAGCTGTTCTGAACAGCTGGTGGTTCCCTCTAGGCACCCGCTCTCTGCCCTTACCCTGCAAGGGAGTACTGTGTCTAATTCTGGTATCCATAGGTCAAGAAGGTATTGATAAATTGGAAAAATTTGGATAAAAGCCAAAAACATGATTAAATCATTACACAACATGCCTTATAGTGATTGACTGAAGGAGCTCCATCTAGTTAGCTTCACAAAGAGAAAGTTAAGGGTTGACTTGATTACAGTCTAGAAATAGCTACATCTTGAAGCCCTGTAAGCTGTGTGGCTGTGCAGTCTCCTGACTGTGCAGCTGCCTGTTTAATGCCACTCAGGAAACCCTCCTGGGGACCTGCCAGGGCTGGGATGGCCCTGCTGCCCCAGACCTGCCACAGCTGGGGCAGCCCAAACTCTGCCATGGGCAGGGCAGGGCAGCCCAGCCCCAAATCTAGCAATGGCCAGGACAGCTCTCCTCCAGCTCTAACCCCACCATGGCTTGAACCCACCAGAGCGGGGTAGGGGCACCTAGCCTGCCACCCCAGTCCTGGAATTTCTGCGCCAGGGAGAGGTGCCTTTCCTCCCAGCCCAGTTGCTGCTGGAAGGAGATAGAACTGGGGGGAGTCCTTCCTCCACACAATACCCCTTCAGCACCCTCCTTCATCCCAAAATGCTCAACCCAGCACCACCCTATAGCCTACACCCGCAGCTGGAGTGCTCACACCCCTGCACTCCAACTTCCTTTTCCAGCCATGAGCTTCTCATTCCTGACTCCAACCCAGAGCCTGCACCCCAAGTCATAGCCCTTGCATCCCAACCTCTGCTCCAGGCCTGAGCCCTCTTCCACACTCAGAACCCCTTTTCCCCAGCCCTGCCACATGAATTTTATTATGTGCACCGATATGAAGATGATACGCCACACATCACCGCTGTGTCACACATCACCTCCATACTGGTGCACATAACAAAATTAATTCCACTCCAAGTTGGGAAATATTTAATAATAGGCTCTTCAGGCTAGCAGAGAAAAGCATAACAAGATCCAATGGCTAGAAGTTGAAGCTAGACCAATTCCAAGAGTAAATAAAGTATATAATTTTAATTTTGAGAGTAATTAACCATTGAAACATACTACAGTAAAACTCCAGTGGTTCGGCATCCAATGGTCCGGCACTCTTGATGGTCCGGCACCATCTGGAACCCGGAAGTGCTCTGGGCAGCTGGACAATTGGAGCTGCTCTGCCCCTGACTTCCCTGATTCAGCCGCTGCTGAAACTGACCAGCGGCTGACTGGGGGAAGCCCGGGGCAGAGCAGCTGGAGTGCTCTGGCCCGGGCTTCCTGGGGTCAGCCGCTGGTCAGTTTCAGCAGCAGCTAACGTGGGGACGCCTGGGGCAGAGCAGCTGGGGTGCTGCCAGGTTGGTCCCACAGAGTTGAGGGGCGCATCCCCCCCACTCCACCCCAGACCCCTCATAGCCCCCCCTTCCGATAGTCCAGCAGATCTGATAATCTGGCACCCCCTGGGTCCTAAAGGTGCCGTATTATCGGAAGTTTACTGTACCAAGAGTCTTGGTAATTCGCTATCACTGAAAATTTTTAATTCAAGACAGGATTTTTTTTCTAAAGGATATGCTGTAGGCATTGTCTTGGGGAAGCTTTCTGGCCTGTGTTATACGACTCGATCTAGATGATCACAATGGTCCTTTGTGGTGTTGGAATCTATCAACAACAACAAACGCATAGCCCCACTCACTGCAGTATACACCCTTCATTTGCCACTCTGTCATGGGACCAGTTCACCCCACCTCTCTGGGGGTGGGGCAAAGAGGTAATAGCCCCATGGTCGCAGCACTGTAGCAGCCCGGTCACATGGCTAAAGTAGTCAGAGTCAGTAGGGATTCTCCCAGGCTGCAGGAAAGTTTTGCCTAGTGAACAGAATCAGCAGGGCTCCCCTAAGCTTCAGGGAAGCCTAAAGGAAGAATCAATATCTAGCAGGTCTTAGTCACAGCATGGTGCGACTCAGTGGCTTGTACTGTGGGGCAGAAAGGGACTGTATCAAAAAGCAATCCCGGTAGGGAGGCCAGACCCACACTCTTCCACTGGGTCATGGGGAATCCTACCTAAACACACTGAGGGCACGTCTAGACTACGTTTTAATTTTCAAAGAGGATATGCAAATTCCGCAGGAACTTGCATATCTTCTTCCAATTGCATTTTTGAAAGAGGATCTTTCAGAAGTGAAAGTAGTCTGAATGCAGTTTTTTTCGGGAAACAAACCCTTTTTCGAAAAACAGAGAAAACCTCCTTTTTGTAGGAAGAGAGGTTTTTTTCGAAAAAGGGGTTTTTTTTCCTGAAAAATACGCGTCCAGACTACTTTTACTTTCGAAAGAGCCTCTTTAAAAAATGCAATCGGAAGAAGATATGCAAATTCCCACGGAATTTGCATATCCTCTTTCGAAATTAAAACGTAGTTTAGATGTACCATGATTGCAGGGCACTGGACCCTGCCAGACTATCTCTGACAAGTGTTTGTTTCACCAGCTCTTAAAAATCTCCAATGATGGAGATTCCATAACCTCCTTCTACAATTCATTCCAGTGCTTAACCACCCTGACAATTAGGAAGGTTTTTCTAATATCCAACCTAAACTTCACTTGCTGCAATTTAAACCCATTGCTTCTTGTCCTATCGTCAGAGCTTAAGGAGAATATTTTTTTCTCCTCTTTGTAACAACTTGAAAGCTGTCATCATGTCCCCTCTCAGTCTTCTCTTTCCCAGACTAAAAAAAGACAAGTCTTTCTATCTTCTCTCATAGGTCATGGTTTCTAGACCTTTAATCATTTGCGTTGCTCTTTTCTGGGGCTTTTGCCGGCAGAGAGTATGCATATGAAGCTCTGATTAGCATTTTGTCATGCTTCATTTGCATAATCTATTCAAACTGTTTTTGAGCAAGGGGTTTTTGTGCAAAACAAGCAGTGTGGAGAGGCATAAAGATCTTGTGCAAAAAGGGGGTTCTGCGCAAAAAGGAAATGTCCACACAGCTTGTTTTTGCCCAAAAACCTCTTGAGCAAAAACAGTTAGAATAGGTTATGCAAATGAAGCATGACAAAATGCTAATCAGCACTTCATTTGCATACTCTTTGCTAGCAAAAGCCAGCAGTGTAGACATAGCCTGGGCTTTTTCCAATTTGTCCACTTCTTTCCTGAAATGTGACACCCAGAACTGGACACAGTACTCTAGTTGAGGCCTAACCAGCACATAGTATAGCAGAAGAACCACTTCTCATACAACACTCCTATTAAAATATCCCAGGATGATGTTTATTTTTTTTAAACAGTGTCACGCCATTGACTCATATTTATCTTGTAGTCCACAATGACTATTTGATCTCTTTCTGTAGTTTTCCTCGCTAGACAGTCATTTCCCATTTTGGATGTGTGAAAATGATTTTTTCTTTCCTAAGTGGAGTGCTTTGCATGTCTCCTTATTGAATTTCATCTTATTTACCTCAGACCATTTCTCCAGTTTGTCCTAATCTTTTTGAATTTGAGTCCTATCTTCCAAAGCACTTGTAACCCTTCCAGCTTAGTATCATTCACAAACTTTTTACATGTACTCTCTATGCCATTATATAAATAACTGATGAAGATATGGAACAGAACTGGTCCCAACACTGATCCCTTCCAGAATGACTGAACCACTGATAACTACTCTCTGGAAACAGTTTTCCAACTGTTTTGCATTCACCTTATAGTAGCCCCATCTAGGTTGCATTTCCCTAATTTGTCTGAGAGAGAGTCATGAAAGACAGTATAAAAAAATTGTACTAAAATGAGGATATATCATGTCTACCACTTCCTCCTATCCAAAAGGCTTGTTACCTGTTAAAGAATGCCTTTCCTCATTGCCTGTGATGTCAGATGATGGTTATACTTCATAAATTTGACATTAATCATACAAAACACTAATTTTATGTCTCTCACCCTCCCTTAAAAACATACCAATTTAAAAATTTATTTTCTCAGAATCACTTTGTCTCTGGGTGCATCTAAATTGCAGCATTTTCTGGAAAAACAATACTTGCATCCATACTGCCATTGAGTTCTTTCAACAGAAAGTCGAAAGAATGGAGATGTTTTTCTGATGGTGGTAAACCTCATTCTACAAGGAAGAAGTCTTTTCCGAAAAAGCTTTTTCAGAAAAGGGTGTGTGTGGAGGCAGAAGAGGGAGTTCTTTCGAAAGAAGAAGCCTCTAGGAAATAACACAACTGCCCAATCATTGTGGATTCTATCTTTCAAAATCACATTGCTTTTTTGTTTCCCTTTTGCTGTGTGTACGCTCTCTTTCAAAATAAGCTATTCTAGAAGCTCTCTTCCAGAAAAGCTTCTTCTGAAAGAAGCTTGTAGTCTAGACCTAGCCTCTGTGATGGGGTATACCATCACCTCTGAGTCCCCCTTTCTGGACACCTTAATGTCTTACCACACCCTGCCCCAGGAAAGGAGCACTGAAGGTGGGTCTGCCAGCCCTGCCTAGAAAGGAAGCAGGCAATAAGAGCACAGCAGGCTCAGGTAAAATGAGCTACAATGGTTGAACAGATTAATTGTGGGCTGGAACCAGAGGGGTCAGGAAGGGCTGGAAGACAGAGAAACATTCCAGGCAAGGAGACCTGGGAGAAACCCTGCTCAAGTAGGAATAAGATGAAGAGAACCCAAGGACCTCCATGCCCCCCCTTCACCAGTCGCCTCTGTTAACATATATATGCAAGCAGCTGGCTTTGGTGAGAAAGACCAGCAGAAAACAGCATTTTTAAACACTTCAGGAATTTAGGCAATGGAGCTTGCCTTGGACTAATTTTGAGGTTTCCCTTTAGTGTGGACATACTATTTTAAAATAGTTATTTTGGGAGTTATTATTTCAAAATAAGTTATTTTGAAATAATTTCCTAGTGCAGACATGTCCTTTAAGAGCATGTCATTAAGTCAGTCACAGAGAGCAAGTTATGGCACAGTTTTGAAGAACAGTACTGCAAACCTATAGAAGAGCGAAACACTTGAAAAGTGTAAGTTTTGCCTTAGAAGACAAAAGGAAGGAGAGTCCTTTGAAGAATTTCTAACAGAGATGAAGCTAATGAGCCAAACAGGCAACTATAGAATGTTAAGAGATTCAGTTATAAGGAATCAAATTGGAATTGGAATCAGAGATCCAAAGCAGCAAACAAGACTACTGGAGAATGTAGATCCCACTTTGGATAAAGTAGTAAAACCATGTCAGACAGAGGAAATCACTCTGAACAGAATAAGAATAATAGAAGGAAAGTGGGACCCTGCCACTCTGGCTAGAGTGACAAAAGAGAAAAATAACTGGCAAGCTCGTAAGCTGATATAGAACAAAAAACACAGAGAAGCATAAAAAAAGCAAAGCACAAGAGTTTGCAAAGGTCACCTTCAAGGACTACACAAGATGTGGACACAAATACAGACCTCTCCTATGCCCAGTTTTCAATAAGCACTGCAATATTTGTAAGAAATATTATCAATTTACCAAAGTCTGCCACCAGGATCAACAACTGCAGAAAAGAAAACAAAGCCTGCATGCTGATTCAGTAATCCAGGAAGAGCACAGACAGCCACACAGAAGAGTTCTCTCTAGGAGCTTATCCAAAGAGGAATGAAGAGTTAAATGGACAATTTCTTTAGAGACTCATAAAACCTACAAATTGGACACTGGTGCTCAGATAAATGTTGTTTCCAATATTAGTGTTAAAAGATTGAAGAAAAAACTGGGCTCCTGAGGTATGCCTACACAGCAGGGCTACTTGAAATAAGCTATGCAACTTGAGCTACACTAATTGTGTGGCTTAAGTTGAAAACGCTTATTTTGAATTTGGGCACGTCTACGCAGCACTTATTTCAAAATAGAGCACTCTACCTCTGACTTCCCTTGATTCTCGTAAAATTAGGGTTACAGCAGTCAGAGTAAGAAGTCCTCTGGCTGAACATTATTTTGTCATTATTTCAAAATAACTGCTTGTGTGTAGATGCACACTTTGTTATTTCGGAATAACGGACGTTATTCTGAAATAACACTGCTGTGTAGATGTACCCATGGTGAGAAAACAGGTTACCATGAAAGCTTGTGGGGTGAAAGTCATTTCTACTATAAGCACATGTGTATTACCAGTGAAGGTAAAATATCAAATAGATCTGATACTTCGCTGACAAAGCACTGAATACTACTGTGGCAGTGGTGGCAACCAGAGCCCAGATCCCTTTGAATTGCTGCTGGAGCACTGGAGCAAAGCTCTACACACATCTGAGGGCTGGCACTAAGGGCTGACAGCCCTCGGCCCCTCCCCTTCTGCCCAAGGACCTGCCCCTTCTGGGGGTCATGGAGCAGGGCCTCCACACACCTTGCCCCAAGGCCCATGATGGCTGTTGGCCGTGCTGGACACAGACCTGAGATTAAGGGAAGTCACATTGACTTTAACTAGAGGGCTACCACATACTTGCCCTACCCCCAGGATGATAGGATGTACTTTCCCCATTATACCACCCTCCCTCTCAGTAAGACATGCTGGAATAGGGTGGGTATTCACTTCAGTAAAGAATCAGCTTTTTCATATAGTGGCTGCAGACTTTTTCATCTCAACACAATATGGTATTAGAAGTGGTTGGATCTTGTGGAGTGAAAACTGAGAGGAAAAACGTGGAGCAGCTAATGGTTCCAGTTGAGCTGAAACTTTCCAGTCATGCAGTGGACAACCGGTGGAGATGTGAACACAATTCAGCATTTTACACTGGATGAACAGAACCACTGAGAAGCCAAGTGAGGAAAAGGTTGTCATCTTTCTAAATATAACAGGGGCTGGATGTCTATAAAAGTCTACAGTTGAGCCACACAGGGCAGACTATTTGAGACATGATTTGAAAGTTTCAATGCTGCACACTAATAAAAAATTAAAAACAATGAATAGCCCTGCAGCACCTTGGAGACTAATAAAAATGGAGAGGGTATCATGAGCTTTCATGGGCACAACCCACTTCTTCAGATGAATGGGGTTTAAGAGTTCCATGTTCCAAATAAATAGCAGAACAAGAAAGGAGATAGGGAGAGAAAGGAAAAGAGAAAAAAGTGGAGGGAAAATAGTCAATTAGAGTTTCCATGCTAAATTAAGCTGATAGGGAGGGTTCTAAGTACCTGGTGTTTGGCCTTTTATGTCATTAGGATGTGGAATGTAGCGGGTAACCCAGTTAAGGTCTTTGTTTAAACCTCTATTGTAGGTGTCAAACTTGTAAATGAAATTCAGCTCTGCAGCTTCCATTTCAAGCTGGTTTTTGAAATTGGCTTGTAATAATATGGAAACTTTGAGATCCATTAATGAATGCCAGGGCAAGTTTTAAAATGATCCCCAGTAGGTTTCTGTGTGTTACCTTTTTGAATATCTGTGACGAAGGATTAATGGACACAAATCAGATACTGGACCCCTTAAAATCCATTCATCTGAAGAAGTGGATTGTGCCCACAAAAGCTCATAATACCATGTACATATTTTGTTAGTCTCTAAGGTGATGAAGGACTATTAGTTGTTTTTTAAGTTTTTTCTATTACAGACTAACATGGCTATCCCTTCTGAAACTAATAAAAATGAGACTTTTGACAGATATTGGTTTCATATAAGGTCACAAAAGAGGGAACATTATTTCAGGGATTGTAAAGGATCTCAGACTGAGTCAGTTCTGTAATTTCAGAGGACTCACAGACTTACTAATTAGAGACTAGGTGGTGATGGGCACAAGATAATCACAGGTCAGAAAAAAGATTGCTGAAGGATCCCATCTCAAGCAAGAGAAGGCAATCAGCATCTGCCAAGCAAGAGAGGCTATCCATGCCAGGCTGAAGTTTATGGAGGGAAGAGCAAAATGATGAAACTGTGGACAGGATAACAAATCCTCCTAGAAAAGAGGAGACAGAACAGAAATCCCCAGGAGTAGTCTGAGAAATACAGTCCAAAAGAATCTACAGAAGACTGCACAAAAATTGCTGTACACGCTATGTTATAAGACATAGATCACAGCAGTACCTTGCCTTTGGCTAATGTCCCAACAGGTGCAAGAAGTTAAATCAGTATCCCAGGGTTTGCAAACAGGAGCATAGGCCAAGAAAGAAAAAGTGTAGCATATTTGCTGCACAGTGTGGAGGATCACAACAATATAATCAACAGTGAAGAACTTTTCATAAAATGTTGCAAGGAGTAACAGCATCAAATGACTAGACTGTTATTCTGGAAACAAATTCAGCACCTAGTACATAAACAGACCCCAGTACATAAGTCAATGATCTACCAAACTTCGTGGTGTAGACATAGCCCTAGTCTTTTATAATACAGCTAAGTCAGCTCAAAAAAATCACTATAATTATATCACTTGTGCATGTTCATACAACATTCCTTGTGTTGGTGGAGCACATGCACTAATAGTGCACTAACACAACTAGTGAAAGCAGCACACAATGAGTAGCTATTCCACTGTGCACATCACCACCCTTTCCCAATAGGAGTTCTGGAAATGCATCATAATGCATCACGGGAGTTGGAGCCTCATCCCATGATGCCGTTTTCTTTCTCCCATAATCCCAAGTGCTTCTGAATATATTTTGTGCCATTTTTCATCTGCTCTGTACATTTTATGCCCACCATCTCTGCTGGAAATCATGGACCCTGTGCCTCTCACCAGTCTTGTGATAAGTGTTATAAAGACAACTTGGTTGATTCTGCAGTATTTCATGAGCAGTGAAGCTGAATAGGAATCCATGCTGCTTGCCCTGCTGTGTGCAATGGAAAGAAACAATTCAGGATTGATATTTGTATTCCCTGAGCAACTGCACATGATGGACTGTCACTATTGTTCTTGGGAAACAAGCACCGAGTGGTAGGATCAGATTATGATATAGGTATGGGATAACAAGCAGTGGCTGAAGAACTTTCATAGGTACAAATCCACCTTCCTTGACCTGTATATGGAGTCTGACCTCACCTATGGTGCAAGGACCCAAAATGAGAGCTGCTCTAGTAGTGGAAAAGCATGTGGTGATTGTTGTGTGGAAGGTGGTAACTCCAAACTATTAACAGTCACTCATGAATCAGTTTGGAGTTGGGAAGTCCATCGTGGAGGTTGTGATGATACAAGCATCCAGGGCTATTACTTACCACCTACTATGAAAGTCTGTGACTCTGAGCAATGCACATCAACACAGGTGGTTAGAGAATTTGCATGGCGCATACATCTTGAGGAACACTGGCTTGTATAGAAACATGCATGCACGGACTTTCTTTGCAAACCAGAAAATTCCAGTCGGGGGTGTGGAAATGTCCATAATGATTCTGGGAGACATAGCCTATGCCCTTACTCCTGTGGCTAATGAAGTCTCACTCCACAAACCTTGACAGCAAAAAAGAGCACTTAAACAATAGGCTCCTCAGGCATAGAATGTGTATTTGGCAAGTTAAAGGGTCACAGGCACTGCCTTTTTGGAAAATATCCCCATGGTCAGAGCAGCCTGCTGTGCTCTGCATAGCATCTTTGAAGCCAAAGGGGAAAATATTCCTCAGAGATGCAGCATTGAGGTAGATCACCTGGGCCATTAGAAGTGCTCAACAAAGAGCTATTCAAATCAGGGAGGCTTTGAAGCATCGTTTTGACAATGATACACAGTAATGTGTCTTTTTATAATGCATTCAGCCAGGCATTGTTTACTTCCACCTTGAATGACCCTTGTAATGATCCCTGCCTGTGTGTTAATTATAGTCTTCAAATGAGCCACTTGCCCCTGTGTATTACTTTCTGCGGCAACCATCATGGGTCAATCATAAATAATCATTGTCTTTATAAGACTAAATGTATATTAAATAGCAATACACAGATTAACATTTCTTATAAGGACATGACAGTGAGCAGCACTTTGTGAAATGAGTATCTCAGAAATTCCCAGGGCTTTAAAGGGAGAGGAGTGCATGCCTGTGAACTTGGCAGCAAGATGATAGAGTACAAATTGTTTACCAGAGCAGTATTGATGGGCTTTGTGTAACACCTCCTGTAGGCTATTCAGGGCAACATATGCAAGCACACTGTCTATACTGACATTGCATCACTCTACGTTTGTCACAAAAAGTTCTATGCTACTCCAGGAGGCTGTTTATTATGTCGGCATAGCAGGAGAATTATCTTGATTGTGTGAACACATCCATTGCTTTATCAATAAAACCTGACTTCTGTGTACTGTGACAAGGTCTTGGAAAAAGAACAAACAAGCATGCACGGCAAGCAGATTCAGCTTGGAGTTGACAGCAGGGAGCTAATTCCTACTGTTGGTAAATATGGGTAAGTCTACACTACAGTGTTATTTCGAAATATCTTATTTCGAAATAGTTATTTCGAAATAGCTTATTTCGAAATAACGCATTTACACACAAAATGCATTTCAAAATAGCATTTTGCTATTTCAAAATAGTGCATCCACACTGAGTGGACTCTGAATCACATTTAAGGCTGGCTGGAACCAGTTCCGGCGGGTCATCAGGTCAGTACTTACTGTGTGGGGCTGCTGCCTGAGGCTATCTTAGGTCTGTGCTTAAAGAGACCCCCCAGCCAGCCAGTTCTCAGGTTTCCCTGCTTGCTTGTCTACCTCGATGAGGGACAGCAAAGCATTTTGTCTCTGCGTGCTCTGGTTGCCCTCATTTGGGACACCACAGCACTCCGCAACATGGAGCCAGAGCTGCCCCTGGGAACTCTGGTGCTTCTCTTGGACGTGTTGCTGTGAGCCTGGCTGTGCTTTCTGCAGGCTGCCATCCGGGAGGTCCATCGGGGGGGGGGGTCAGGAGGGGGCTGTCAGTATCCAGGAGGCCCTGCGGGAGAACTTCCACCTTGAGGAGCACTAAGGGCCTCCCTGGTCTGCCCCACTGGAGGCTTGTGCCTCATTCCTCCCTCACGTCCTTCCACTTACCCCTCGCTAACCCACCTTCCTGATGTCAAATAAAATACATGTATTTTCATGAACACAAACACTCTTTATATAACAAAACTGGGGGGGGAGGGAATGAAACTCTCGTGAGACTAGGGAAAGGAGGTGGGAGAGGGGATAAGAAAGGGCAGGAGAAGGGAGGGGGAATCTGGGAGGAGGGAGCTGGAAGGGGGAAGCAAGGGGAAGAAGGGGGAAGGGAAGCTCAGGGCTCAGGTTTGGGGGGTCTCGCTGGACCAACTTGATTTTCATGCAAGCCTTCTCCTGGGTTTTCTTGTGGCCTTTGGTGGCCAGGCTGGCAGCTATCCTGCCATAGATGTCCGCGTTCCTCCATCTAGTGCAGAGATCATGGGTTTTGGGGGCATCCCCCCAAACCTGAATAAGGTCCATGATCTCCACCCTGGACCAGGAAGGTGCTCACCTTCTCCGGGCCCTGGCAGGCTCCTGGGAGCTGGCAGACTGCTCCTGGGGAGCAGCGGAGGGCTGGCTGCCAGTGGCTTGCTGGCTCATGTTTTGGGGCCACTGGGTCAGGGGCAGTGACTGCTGGCTCTGGGCTGGCAGGCTTGGAGCTGGCACAGGCACTGTGGCCAGAGTCTACCCCTTTAAGGGCTCTGAGAGGCGGGAGAGGGAGAGGAGTGTTCTTGGTTGAGGACAGAGTGGCCACCAGGGCACCCTGGGAAGTCTACTCAGCACTTATTTCAAAATAGCTATTTTGAATTTGGTGTTATTCCGCATAGAATGAGGTTTAGCAAATTCAAAATAAGCGCTCCGCTATTTCAAATTTATTTCGAAATAGCTGTTTGGCTGTGTAGACGCTAAGAAAGTTATTTCAAAATAAGGGCTGTTATTTCAAAATAACTTTGCTGTGTAGACATACCCTATGAGCTGGAGGTAAAGGCAAAAGAATTAGAGCGAAAAGATTAATTTTGTGATAGTTCCAAGGATATGTGTATCCATGCTAGAATTAAAGACATGTCAGGCAATAGGCCTTGTTCAGAGAGTATATGTTATACACAGACAAGAGCAAATAAATTGAAGATAAATTGTAGGATCATTGAAAGGCTTGGGAAACTGACAAAAGAGTATAAAATTGAGTGGTCAGAGCCCAGTAGTCCCATGATACATGCTCCTAGGAATGTTTCTCTGGTTCTAAGAAAGAAACTTAAAGAAGAATTAAATAACTAGGTTGCTAGATGTGTTATTGAGAGGATGGAAGAAATCACAGAGTGGGTCCTTTCTCATGTGTAGACCAAAAGGAACTCAGGAAATGTATCAAAAAGGATTATTTTTATACAAGGAAAGACATTTTTTTTAGAAAGGTCACAGGCTAAAAAATTTTTTCCAATTAGATGCAGCAGCTGGGTGTTTGGGGTCTCCACTAGAGAAGACTAGCATATTTGTGCATGTTTAACACACCATATGATAGATTTTACTTTCACAGATTGCCTTTTGGATTGATTTCACCACAAAAAGTGTTTCACAAAAGTGTACAACAAATATTTGATGTTATTGAAGGCATCAAGTATATATTGATGATACATAAATATGTACAAGTGAGGATCATGAGCAGAGGCTACAGAGAGCTCTGGAAATGGCTAGCCTGGGGGGTTAAAATTAAATAAACACAAGTGCAAATTCAAAGTCAGAGAAATAATATTTTGGTGAAGAATTAACAGTCCAAGGAATATACACAGATCATACCAGCATCCAGGCAGTTACTAATATGGCTTTTCCAACTAATAAAGAAGTACAAACGTTCCTGGGCATGATAAAATCTGTGGGGAAGTGTATATCAAATTTGGTTGCTAAAATAAGCAACCTAAAAACGTGACTGCGGAAAAATAATCAATGAACAAGGGAGGCACATCACAAGCAGTTTGAGGAACAGTAATACAAGGGACTCCAGGACTTAAATTCTATGATAACAAAAGTCAAGGCAGCACTTTTTCAGAAATATGATGAGCACTGGAGGCCTATAGCATGTGCTTCCAGAGCTTTAACTAAAAGTGATTGTTAGTAGGAAAAAGGTGAAAAAGAGGCTTTGGGTTTGGTGCATGGATGCAAGAAGTTTCAGGTTTTCCAATATGGGAGATCAGTGTCAACAAAAATATATCATAAGACCCTAGTGCCAATCACAAAAAAAAGAATTAGTTTTTCTCTGAGAATAGAGATTATTGCAGCTGTATGATGTAAAATTAGTATACAAACCAAGGAAAAATTTAGTGGTAATGGCTAGTCTGTCAAGAGCTTATGATAGCATAGTAATAACACCAAGCCCAGAGACAGACACTGTGAATATGAACTTGTTAAAGAGCATGTGTCCTCAGCTTAAGCACATTGCTGACACTATAGCACAAGATGAAATATTATAAAAAGTGATACAAGCAATTAATGCAGGATTGCTTGTAAAATATAGGCCCGCTCCTCATCACCATTTTGGAGAAGAGTTGTTAGTAATGGAGGGGATCTTGTTTGTGGACACCAGACTTGTAGTTCCCAAATGGTACATAGGATGCATGGGTACTGAAAAATGCTAAAGAAGATCTAGAAAAAATGTTTATTGGCCTCATATTAATACAGATATTTAAAAATCCATTAAGACACGTGAATCATTGCAAAAATACAGAGATCTCCAAACAAAATGGCTTGTGATGGTAACTGAAGAAATGTTGTCACCCTGTGCAAAGTAAGTATGGATCTGTTTACTTGTAATAGCAAGAATTATATATTGGTTCTGAATTATTTCTCACTTTTCAGAAGTGAGAAGACTTGACAATACTACTGAAAAAACATCTTATGGCAAGTATTAAATCTATCTTCACCAAACATGGCATACCAGATGTTGTCATATCAGACAACAGCCCACAATTTGATGGTTCTGAGTTCCAATGTTTTGCAAGAGAATATGAGTTTAAGCATATTACATCTATTCTAAGATATCCACAGTCTAATGGACATGTGGAAAATGATGATAATATAATAAAAAAGACTACTGAATCAGGCAGAAGAGTCTAACATTGAAACCTTATCTGGAGTAACTAAATTATAGGACAGCTCATTAGAAATATGAGTTTTCACCAGCAGAGCTTTTATTTAACAGGAAGCTCAAAAAAAAGATTATCTAATTTTGTAGCAACTGATGATTAATATAAAAAGAGATGTGAATACTTGAAGCAATGGTTCTCAACCAGGGGACATGTACACCTTGGGTACACAGAGGTCTACCAGGGAATACATCATCTAGATTATTCCCTAGTTTTACACCAGGCTACATAAAAAGCACTAGCAAAGTCAATACAAATTAAAATTTCATACAATGACTTTGTTTCCACTCCTCTATAAACTATATACTGAAATGTAAGTACAATATTTATATTCTAATAGATTTTTTAAAATACTTTTATGGTAACTATGAGAAATTAAGTAATTTTCAGTGTTGCGTACTGTGACATTTTTGTCTGATTTCGTAAGCAAGTCGTTTTTTAAGAGAGGTGTAACTTGGAGGTACAAAAGATAAATCCGACTCCTGAAAGGAATCTGGAAAGGTCGAGAACTGATGTTTTAAAAGGTAAATGACAAACAGAAACATTATTATGATAATGGGTCATTGGAACTAAAGCCTTTGCTATACATGAGAGGGTATGTTTATGTGATGGTAAAACATGGATGCAAATAGCAGTGATCTCCTGTGAAGTAGCTCCTAAGTCATATGAAGTTGTTACTAATAAAGGTCAGATTTACAGATGGAATCGGAGCATTTCAGTGCATCACAGAAGAAAGTGAGGACACGGAGATAGTGTTCAACTCTACAACATCTGAACAAAAGGAAGAAACAAAACAATCATTATTCCTTGAACACCATCTCATCCACACATTGAAACCTTGCAGTTCTACTTGCCACTACTGCAGATGTAGTAAAAATATGAACCAACATTGATTTAGGAGCCCACAAAATTTGTCATTATCATAATTTAACTGCTCAGGTGACAGAGCATTGGCTCATGGGAAGTGAGGGTCACAGCTCAAAGTTGTTACCCCAATTTCACTGGAGACCACCCCAGGGTTACACTCATATGGATTTATTAAATGACAAATTAACAATCCACTATGGAGTTAAACTCAAGGGGTATGTCTAGACTACATCCCTGTCACCAGAGGGATGTAAATTAGACATACCGACATTGCAAATGAAGCGGGGATATAAATCTCCCGTGCTTCATTTGAATAAAAATGGCCACTGAGTTTTGCCGAGTCAGCAGTTTGTCGGCAAAAAGCGGCTGTCAAGGTGGGGATCGGACAACAAAGAAATCCTTTGTCGGCCAATCCCTTATGCCTCGTAAAACGAGGTTTACAGGATCGGCTGACAAAGGCTTTCTTTGTCACCCAATCCCTGTCTTGACAGCCACTTTTTGCTGACAAACTGCTGACTCGGCAAAACGCAGCAGCCATTTTTATTCAAATGAAGCGCAGGAGATTTAAATCCCCGCTTCATTTGCAATGTTGGTATGTCTAATTTACATCCCTCTGGTGACAGAGGGATGTAGTCTAGACATACCAAGGGGACTGAGCTGCCATTGAATGCTACTATAGGGTTAAACTGAAGGGAAGTGAGCTATCTTTCTCACCCACACAAACACACACACTCATTAGTTCATTCACACACATTAATTCATGCCCCCAGGCACTCACACACTTATGTAGGTAAAAGGTTGCAGAGGGAGCCAAGGCATATTGATTCTGGAGGTTTGCCTCAAGCCATGGATTCCGGCTGGCAAGCTGATCAGAAAGAGGGATCCTGCCATGTACTTTCTCCTCTTATAAGAATTGTGTGGCTCTTGTCACTCACACAGGGGTCCTACCTCCAGGTTCCTCACCGAGGAGCATGTCCAGACCTCCCTCAGTCTGGGTCCTTTGTTTGCTTAGGGCAGGGTTGTGTCTTTAATTAGTCACCACCTGGCTCCTAGCTCCACGTGTTTAGCCTTGTTGTTTCCCTCACCCAAAACATTCTCCATTCACACACACAGTCTTATCACAGGGTGGCATGCAGCTTAGGGCAAAGTTACAAGCGAAGTGGCTGAGAGTTACAAGGGGTTTTGTTTGTTTGTTTTGCACAAGCACTCAGTTTCCATTTCAAAATGTTGTGTTTTGTTTTGGATTCTTCTTCATCTGTATATCAATGAACATCCAAATTCTGGGTTACTGTTTAATGGTGTGCAGTAACAGTGTCATGTTAATACTTTTAACGCTGTGGGTCCACCTATTCCATGAAAATTAACACAACAGAGTCTATTTCAAATTTTTGACTGAGTTCTGGACAGCATGTAAACACTGCAGATGCCAAATACATTAAGGGGCTCTAGGCACTAGTCCTTTCCTCATTCCCTTACCTCTCTGGCAGTCATCTTCAGAGAGGGTCTCTCAGGGGCTCCCAGCTGTTTGCCATATATCATGGCCCACATGTGATAGAAACAGGTAGAGCTGTGGCCTCTTCTGTTCTGACTGAGCTTGTCCAGGACATGTGTCTTTTAGAGAGTCTCTTTAAATCCTAGGCCACTCTTTGTAACCACCACCAGGCAGATTTGAACCTAGGACCTCTGAAGCTTAGTATAGGAGCCTCTATCCTCTGAACTAAAAGCCAGCTGCCTGTCAGCCCATGCTGTAGAGGTGTCGTGATCTTAGCTGTTGCTGTGGTCTAGGAGCCACTGCATGGGACAGTGAACCACACTAGGTATGTGGGTTACATAGACAGCAGTGTTATTTCAGAATAATTGATGTTATTTCAAAATAACAATGTGTGCGTCAACACAGTGTAACCCACACACCTAGGGTACGTCTACACAGCAACATTATTTTGAAATAACTAGCTTTACTTCTTACTTTGACTCCTGTAACCCTCACTGTATGAGGAGTAAGGGAAGTCAGAGGAAGAGTGCTCTATTTTGAAATAAGCGCTGTGCAGACGCTCCCAATTAAGAAATAAGCTACACAATTACCGTAACTCAATTTGCATAGCTTATTTCAAGTTAAGCCCTTCTTTGTAGATGCACCCCTAGTGTGGTTCACTGTCCCATGTCGTAGCACGTAGACCACATATAGCGAGAGATAAGAACAAGGGAACTCTACAGCCTAAGCTGAGAGTCAGCTAGCTTTGCATCGCAAGCTGCAGAGGTTCCCATGCTAAGCTCCCAAAGCCCAGGTTCATAATCCACCTGGTGGTGGTTACAACACCACGGCATTATTTTGAAATAGTGTCAAGATGGAGGACTTCTTAGTCTGACTCCTGGAACCCTCATTTCAGGAGGAGTAAGGGAAGTTGAAGGAAGAGAGTGTTCTTCCTTCAACTTCCTGCTGTGTAGACAGCACCAAAAGCCGAATTAAGTTATTTCAACTTCAGCTACGCAATTGACGTAGCTGAAGTTGCATGTCTTAATTTGACTTTTGCCCTGCAATGTAGATGTGCACTTTGAGGGCACATCTACACTAGAAAATTATTTCAAACTAACTTATTTTGAAATAACAACTCCCAAAATAATTATTTCAAAACAAGCTTATTCTCCAAGGAAAGCAGAAGTTATTATTTTGAAACAAGCAGCCCTTTATAAAATCATAGAATCATAGAATACTAGAACTGGAAGGGACCTCAAGAAATCATCAAGTCTAGTCCCCTGCTCTCACTGCAGGATCAAGCACTGTCTAAAGATCATCCCTGATAGATGTCTATCCATCAATAATAAGGAGTTATTTCGAAATAACTCCCTAGTGTAGGGCTGAGAGACTCCCAAAGCAAACTGAGAAACAGCAAGCCCTGCCTTTCTGAGAGTAGAGAGATTCCTAATCACCTAAAATATTCAGAGTAGTCCTTGAGCTCAGTTTTACTTCTCTACCTGGAGCAAAAGTATCGGACCAAATGCCCAATGAGGAAAAAAAGAAGGGAACTCTTCTTCCTTAGGAGAGGAGAAGACAACTGCCAGTTAGATGATCAAAAATAGTTTTTAAAAGTAAAAATCCCATCTTCACTCAGAGTTAAACTGACAACTGAAATCCCAGTGTTTACCAGACCCTAGTTTTGATATAAAGAACATTTAAAGCAGATGAAAAAATGAAGCAGATCCCAGTGGCTATGCAGGCCCGGCCTCAGGGCAAGGTGAGCAAGGCGGTTACCTTGCACCACACGCCTTCAGGGTCCCGCGCTGCCCAGTGCCCAATCACCCCCGCCCGCCCGGCTACTCACTCGTTGCTCTGGCTGGGAGCTGCCCAACCACGCAGTGCAGCCAACCACAACATACCACCTTGGGCCCCGCAAACTCTTTGGCCAGGCCTGTGGCTGTGTATATTAGATTGCACTTCTCTGTCACAGTGACAGAATATTTTCAAACTATTTGTTCTCTGGGGGAAGAATTCAGGAAATATTTTTGAACTTAATATATACATATACACATATGACCTTTCTGACAGTGTATATGTATATACAAGTACCCACGTATACACAAACATACATAGTATACCCACATAATAGTTTTGAAATTGGTGCTGAGACACCAAAATAAGAACATCATTTTTACTGTAAATAAATGCATGCATTATTCAGGTATAATTTGAGGGTTACTCTGTGTTGACTGTTAAATATAATTGCTTTGCTCTTTGCCATGAAAAGCCATGCATCAGAAGGTGTCATACTGACTTTTTAAATTAATTTTGGAAGTTTGCATGTGCATTTATACCACAGGATTTGAGTCTTAAGAAGTTGGTAAGAAAATGCACAGCCAAAACCATCCCTAGAATGGAGTGGCATACAGCCTCCCGTTAATTAATTTTAAAGTCATTTGAGTATAGCCATTCCTTTTTCTCTCAATGAGGTTGTCTTAATCCAGCACTGATTTTCTCAGCACTAGAGATAATAGATGAGGCCAAAAACTTTCTTCTAAGCTAAGGTTACCAAGACAGAAATTGTTCAGGCTGACAGCTTGAACAACTTGAACATGAAAGGAAAGAAACATACAGTACTTTATTTCATCCAGGCTAATACAGACCTATTTTGGAATCAGAGGCAAAATCAGCAAAGCTGCTGTCAGAAAAGCCAGAGAGACAAGCTAGCTATAGCCTTTTCTTCACAATAGATGTCATTGTAGCCTGGTATGAAATATTGCAAAGGGGTATAAATGAGGGGTGAGGGGGGGGTGGGAGGTGAAATAAATGTTAGTTATGCACTATATTGAAAGTACTGTAATATCATTATGCATGGATTCAGAAGTAATATAATCATGGACCATGCAATGACAAGATTCAATTACAAGCGTTACTTTCACAAACATCTAAAAACAAAAATGGCACAGTCATTTGCCTAACTTTTAATGGATAAATTACATCTTTACATTAATGTTTCAAGAGGACCTTAATTCTTTAAGAGCATAAAATGTTTTTCAAAGTATACAGTTGAAACAAAACAGAAGTGCATAGGTAACTATATTTAAATTACTTCCAAATAAATCATAACTCTGGCTTTTCTTTTGGCTACAGTGGCTAAATTGTGAAAATTTCCAAAAAAAATCAAACATTTGGGGCAAAACTTCTGTTGATATAAATAATAACAAATGTAAAATAAATAAAATCTACTTCTCTATCCCAGTTTGTGTGTCTGGAGAAGTGGCACAAATAAAGGGTCAATTCATCTGCAAAGCAGAACTGTTTCTTCAAGTCTTCATTCACCCAGGTTTTTCTTTACTCACAAATCACTAAGGCTATGTCTACACAGCAGCATTATTTTGGAATAACTGATGTTATTCCGAAATAACGAAGTCTGTGTCTACATTACAAGCAGTTATTTCAACATAATGTTGAAATGATGTCGAGCTGGAGGACTTCTTACTCTGACTCTTGTAACCCTCATTATCGAGGAAGAGTGTTCTTTCTCAGACTTCCTACTTTGTAGACAGCGCCAAAAGCCAAAATATGCTATTCCTACTTTAGTTACGCAATTGATGTAGCTCAAGTTGCATAGCTTATTTCAGCTTTATCCCTGATGTGTACACATGCCCTAACAGAAACATGATCAGGCCCCAAACAGGCATTATTTGTTAGGGTAATGCTTCCAGAGGGTTAGTTAGTTTCAGATTAGCTGTTCCAAATATGATGCTTATCCAAAACACCCAAAATTTTGGGGACTGCAAAACTATGTGAAATGCCAACCAAGCTCTCTCGCATAAGTTCCAGTGCTTTGTGGTTTTGATTGGGTCACCAGTGTCACAAAAATAGCTCATGGCAGACTTAGACAGGAAACAAGAAAAAAAATAACTGAGCTATTTCAGATCTGATTCAGGTTTGCCTAGAATTTTGAGTGAAGGTCTATGGCAGGAGAGGACAATTTTTACCTTTTCTGAACCAATACTTACACCTTTAGTTTTTACCCCTATTTCAGGAGCTTCTTTGCCAAATGCCTGTTCAAGCACAAAAGATGTTCACTCCAGAAATGGAACAGCTGATGTGCAACAACTTCTATAGATAAGGAGTTCTTAGAGGGATGGATGGCTATACTTATCCTAATACACATACATGCTAATATTAAGAGGCCCAGGCAAACAAATGCCCAGAACCTCCATTGAACAGAATCTGGGGGAATGGCTCAAAAGGAATTTATGAAATCAAGTTTGTATTAAACTTAAAAACTGTCCACATACATCCTGCTCAGGGTACACATTTATATCACTTACTCAGACACATGCCCAGGGTATCATTGGAAGTCTGGCTGAAAATATTGCTTTCTGATACACGAGCATGCTTGGCTACTGTTCATGTTAGCAAACATATAACAATTTGCAGTTGAAGAGGCAACTGAAGAAGCAACCTCATCCAACTGTTTACAGGCACAAAGACTAGTTTTGCCTATCTTTTATAATTATTAACAGCAGCAGCAACCCACTACAGCCTGCCATGACATCTTTGCCTACATTGCTATCTGCTGAAATAGTAAATTCCTCAACCAAGCTATAGCCAGATCTACCCATCACATATGTAGCTGATCATATAACCAGTAAATAAAATAGTGGCCAAAGTAAGCACAAGAGAGAGTGAGATAATTACAGAGGATGCTCCAATTACCCTGGCTGAAGGTCTGTTGTAATGAGGAGTGATCCTATGGTTATGTCTACACTACAGGGTTTTTGTGCAAAAACGGCCATTTTTGCGCAAAAAGCGGCGGAGCGTCCACACCTTGAGCATGTTTTTGCACAAATAAATTTACAGTGAATCAACAGAACAGAGGGCTTTTTGCAGCACAGGTATTCCTCTTTCTACGAGGAATAACTCCTTTTTGCGCAAGAGTTATTGCGCAAAAAGGTGTGTGGGGACAGTAAGCAGGGGGAGTTTTGCGCAAAAACAGCCTATCGAAAGAAGCTCTGTTAATGGCAATCAGAGGTGTCTTGCAAGAGAGCGTCCATGAAGACTGGATGCTCTCTTGAACAAAAGCGTATCATTTTTCCGATGCGTTTTGCAGTGTGGATGTGCTCTTGCGCAAGAAGTTTTTGCAGAAGATCTCTTCTGCAAAAAGCTTCTTGCAAAAGAAGCCTGCAGTGTAGACGTAGCCTAAGAATGCCTAAATATATAGGGGGAAACTGATGAAACTAAGAAAAGAGATCTATTTGCAATGGCAGCCAAGACATACTGCATTAGAGCAACACCAAATACCAAAAATCTAGGCTCAGACATAGAACTAATTATTGTTTTTTCCTTTACCCGATCTTTATAATGAGAAGAATTTAAAATCCCACTCTCTTCACTCACAACCCTCCACAGCCCTAATTACTTGATAGATAGGCATTCAATGTAATATCTACTGTCCTCTCCTTATGCAGAGCTCAATGCATAAATGGGGCTTTGCCCACACAGGGTGCTGACAAAAAGATTTTGCCCATTGGCTTGACCTCATTTTTAGCAGTTATTGGGTAAAAGAGGCAAAATAATCAATATCACAACACTGTGAGTTATAATTTGTGTCATTGATTACCAGGGGTGGAGTAAGAGTCCTGATGCTAAGAAAAGTTTTACTAAGCAAACCTCAAATAGCATCTAAATTTTTACAGAACAAAGGAATTTTGGTAACTTAAGCATCTTTCAAGGCACCATGTGATCAAAAATATTATTGTGCACTTTATTGTTGACATGTTAGGTTTCCAGGTAGTATTCCAAGTTTAAATCGTGGAAATGCCAAAGTGAGATTATGTAAAAATTGTATCACTTTTGAAATTATACTTTGCAATGATAATAACATGTTATGAAGAATCAGTTTTATGAACTAAACAGCAGACTCCTTAATTTATAAATTCCTACCAAACAAATTAGACATTTCCATGAAGCAAGCAATATCTAATTTATAACCCTCTTAGTTAGACACAAAGAGGGCTTTTTTGGAGGAGAAAAATGCGGCTGAGAGTACACAATGGTAGGGAAAACCAACTAGGTTCACTAACTGTAAGATAGGGATTTTGATTTATGAAAATAAAAGAGTGAAACAGACAGCAAAAATGAAAAATAAAAGGTTACAAAAGGAGAAAAATAAAGGTTAATGGGGTGCAAGAAAGAGAGCATGTGGAATGGACAACAGTGAGCCAGCTGAAAATAATCTTTACATGTCACACTGGGAGGGATGGAATTATTAACTGCAAATTCAGCTGAATGTCTGAATGCACAAAGTAAGACACAGCACCTGAGAGCTGAAAATATGCAGCAAATACCAGGCTCTCTCAAATGGGAAAATGTCCAAGGAAGATTTCAGAAAAACAAGCTAACAGCCACAGGGTTTTGTTGTTTTCTCTAGCCTTGTGGCACTAAAAGTACCTCATAGGGAGTGGGGGGGGGGAGGGGAGAAATGAAAGGTAATCAAATTCTCAGGAAAGCATATTTGAGAAAAGCAGATATCCCATGCAAAGGCATTAAAACCCCAGGTAGTATAAATCTTGCAATGTTGGATTTTTTTGCCTTCTCTGTTGTTCTTAACAAACTTCCAGCACTATTTTTTTGGCCACAGAGTAGTTTAATTTTTCAATTTGAAGAGCTATTGGTATAAAACATGCCTCATTAGCTTGTGGGAGGTAGCTGATCTTCATTAATTCAGTTCTCACTTCATTTGCTTTGCACACAGTCATAATTAGCTTCAAAATAACTTAGGTAACTTCGATAGATTTATTGCTACAATTTTACTTTGAAGTCATGTTTTTCTCCTGTAGTTCTAATGTATTGCAGAAGTCTTAAAAAAACCAAAAGGCAAAGATTGCTTTAGGGAGTAATTTCATATTGCAATTTTTTAGGGTGACAATGTCCCTATTCCCTTCTGGTGCTCAGTTGTATGAACAGTTAACATACCGAACCTTAAGCCATCTCAATGGTATGATAATTTTTGCTTCATTTTTCATGTGGATATGCACCATATTCTGTTCCATACTGCATGGTGTCATTGGTACAGAAGCATCCTTCAAGGCACTTCAACAACAACAGATAAATGTTCCTCCTATACACTTAAGAACTAGGAGATGGGTCCAATCAGGATGTGATCTGATGGTTTAAGGGTGTTGTCATGCTTTCTGTTTCCTTGTACTTGTATATTACAGGTATATGTACACATTCCTTTTAGTGCAAACCGAGGCATGAAGACACAGCCCCATGCTGGCACTAAGGAGCCCTATTTTAGCCACTGAGTTGAAGAGGCTTCCATGGGGACTTCAAAAGTTTATTTCACACTTGGTGGGAGGAAAATTCTTTTCCCCTGTGTATCAGCCCACTGCCTATCCCAGCTGCATGAGCTAGCTGTTAAACTGAGGATCCAGCCATTTGTGATGCAATGTCACAATGTGAAGATATAACCGGTGCACTTTCTACCACCACAAAGTCCAAACAAAGGAAAAGAAGCCGTAGGGAGGAGACATGGTCTTTTGTTTGAATCATCTGCATTTTTGCAGATGGGCAGAATGCAGGACTGGCCAACTCAGCTAGAAGAAGGCAGAAGCATTCAGAAGTAGGGTGTGGCAGATACTAACCATACTCAGTAGCAGATTCTGGAGTTCCATAGAAAATCTCCATTAAGGGCAAACAGATCTGTAGCCCCACACATATTCACCATGTGAGAGTAGAGCCAATCAGAGCTCACAAAGGAAGGAGTTCTAATTATAGAAGTTAAAAATATCCCTGTGGATTTAGCACCTGATCAATACAGAACCAAGAGATGTGCCTGCTCTGAGGGCTAAATCCTAATATCTGAATATTTTAGATACACGTGAGTGATATCTGAAATTTACTCACTCTGGAAGCTCTCACCAAAAATAATGTATGCTCCACTGTTGTGTGTTTTATGGATCAAAAGGGTGAGCTGGGAGGAAAGAGTTTCATAGAATCATAGAACACTAGAACTGGAAGGGGCCTCGAGAGGTCATTGAGTCCAGTCCCCTGCACTTATAACAAGACCCAGTAGCATCTAGACCAATGTTTCTTAAACTGTGTTTTGCGTCACACCAGTGTGCCATGGAGAACAACAGAATTCAAAATGGCCGCCCTCAAAGGGCAGACAACCTTTTTTTTTCCAATAAATTTCCCCCGACCCTTTTTTTTCCTCAATAACTTTCCCACCGACCCTTTCCCCCCCCAACCTTTTGTTTGTTTGTTTGGCTCAACAAAAAATCCTTGGTGTTCCTCATTAACAAAATTATTGTTTGCTGTTCCTTGGTCTTAAAAAATTTAAGAAACACTGATCTAGACCATACCTGATAGATGCCTATCTAACCTGCTCTTAAATATCTCCAGAGATGGAGGTTCTACAACTTGCCTAGGCAACTTATTCCAGTGTTTAACCACCCTGAAACTAAGGAAGTTTTTCCTAACGTTTAACCTAAACCTCCCTTGCTTCAGTTTAAGCCCATTGCTTCTTGTCCTATCCTCAAAGGCTAAGGAGAACAATTTTTCTCCCTCCTCCTTGTGACAGCCTTTTAGATACCTGAAAACTGCTATCATGTCCCCCCTCAGTCATTTCCTTTCCAAACAAAACATAAGAACATAAGAACATAAGAATGGCCATAATGGGTCAGACCAAAGGTCCATCGAGCCCAGCATCCCATCTGCTGACGGTGGCCAATGCCAGGTGCCCCAGAGAAGGAGAACAGAAGACAATGATCAAGTGATTTATCTCCTGCCATCCATCTCCTGCCCTTGTTATGAAGGCTAGGGCACCATACTTTATCCCTGGCTAATAGCCATTTATGGACCTAACCTGCAAAAATTTATCAAGCTCTTTTTTAAACCCTAATAGAGTCCTGGCCTTCACAGCCTCCTCGGGCAAGGAGTTCCACAGGTTGACTGTGCGCTGTGTGAAGAAAAATTTCCTTTTATTAGTTTTGAACCTACTACCCATCAATTTCATTTGGTGTCCCCTAGTTCTTGTATTATGGGAAAAGGTAAATAATGTTTCTATAATCACTTTCTCCACACCATTCATGATTTTATATACCTCTATCATATCGCCCCTCAATCGCCTTTTTTCCAAACTGAAAAGTCCCAGTCTCTCTAGCCTCTCCCCATATGGGACCCTTTCCAAGCCCCTAATCATCTTAGTCGCCCTTTTCTGAACCTTTTCTAATGCCAATATATCTTTTTTGAGGTGAGGAGACCACATCTGCACGCAGTACTCGAGATGTGGGCGTACCATAGTTTTATATAGGGGAAGTATGATATCTTTTGTCTTATTATCTATCCCTTTTTTAATAATTCCTAACATCCTATTTGCCTTACTAACTGCCGCTGCACACTGCGTGGATGTCTTCATAGAACTATCCACTATAACTCCAAGATCCCTTTCCTGATCTGTCGTAGCTAAATTTGACCCCATCATGTAGTACGTGTAATTTGGGTTATTTTTTCCAACATGCATTACCTTACACTTACCCACATTAAATTTCATTTGCCATTTTGCTGCCCAATCACTCACTTTGCTGAGATCTTTTTGTAGTTCTTCACAATCCCTTTTGCTTTTGACTGTCCTGAACAACTTTGTGTCATCTGCAAACTTGGCCACCTCACTGCTTACCTCATTTTCTAGATCATTGATGAACAAGTTGAACAGGATTGGTCCCAGTACTGACCCCTAGGGAACACCACTAGTTACCCTCCTCCATTGTGAAAATTTACCATTTATTCCCACCCTTTGTTTTCTGTCTTTTAACCAATTCTTGATCCATGAAAGGACCTTTCCTCCTATCCCATGACCACCTAATTTACGTAAAAGCCTTTGGTGTGGGACCGTGTCAAAGGCTTTCTGGAAATCTAGGTATATTATATCCACTTTCAATCTTCCTTCATAGGTCATGTTCTGTAGACCTTTAATCATTCTTGTTGCTCTTCTCTGGACCTTCTCCAATTTATCCACATCTTTCTTGAAATGTCGTGCCCAGAACTGGACACAATACTCCAGTTGAGGCCTAATCAGTACAGAGTAGAGCAGAAGAATGATTTCTTGTGTCTTTCTCACAACACTCCTGTTAATGCATCCCAGAATCATGTTTGCTTTTTTTGCAACAGCATCACACTGTTGACTCATATTTAGCTTGTGGTCCCCTATGGCCCCTAGATCCCCTTTCAGCAGTTTATTACCCCTATAGGCTGTAGAGCCTTAGAAATCACATTTAACTACTAGTAAGTGTTTTCATTTGGGAGTCTGTCTCTCACTATAGAGAGAATGGGGTGGAGCTCAATGAAGTGAGACTTTGTAAATCATTAAAGTCTTGCACTAGGCTTGCAGCAGTGGGGAGGAGAGATAAAACTCAAAAAGTATAGGCTTAGAGAGATTGAGGGAATGAATCTTTTATATGCTGGTTCCAATGCCTACACTACTTTTGGTCACAGTCTGCAGATTTCCTTTTTCATCTGAAACTGAGAAGACCAGCCAAGTATTAAGTACTGAAATGTGCTAGTTGTCTGGAGCCTCAGAATTTTGTCTGCTGACAAAGTTCTGAAGAATTTGGAAATAAACGGAAAAAATGCTTTCTTCTCAACTCCTGAAGAATTCAGATGATACACACTATATTCATGGACACACTATCAAGATTGAGAAATCATCTCTGAAAGATCATCAGAGGGGAATGTGTTTACACATGCATCCTAAAGTGTAGGAGTGTCTATGTCAAGCTGAAAACTCACACTGAAATATATGTATATGTAAGGATATATCTGCATTTGAGCTGGGAGGTGTGATTCCCACCTTGTATAAATATGCACTCACTAGCTCAAGCAGAGCTAGCATGGTAAGAATGGCAGTGAAACTGGGGTAGCATAAGCAGTGGTCTACATAACCACCCAAGTGCATATCTGCCCATACTCCCTGAATATATACTCAGATGACTAGCCCAAGCCATCACTCATGCTATGCCAGTTACACTGGTACTTTTAGCATGTCAGCTCAGTAATAGCAGTACAAGTCCATCTATTTCAGGGGTGGCCAACCTGAAGCTCGCGAGCCGCATGTGGCTCTTTACCCCCTTAAAGTGCAGCTCACGAAGCCTCCCCCGTGGCTCACAAAGCCACCCCTGTGCCCCTAGAAATGGCCCCTGGCTCCCTGTGCTCTCCAGGGCAGGGGAGCCGTCCGGTGCAGAGATTCAAAAAATGGCATCGCCAAGATGACATCGGCCAATGGGAGCCTGATGTGGCCAAAAAGCCTAGTATTTTAAAGGGGGCAGCACCCTTTTTTTTCCCTTAACAAAAATTGCTCAAAAAAAAATTCTGGTGTGGTTCTTCACTTTTTTTCCACCACTGTTTCGGCTCTCTTCATTTAATGGGTTGGCCACCCCTGATCTATGTGATCTGGGAATCAGCTCCAAGTATAAACGTAACCTAAGAGCAGCCAACTGGTAAAAGTCTACATAAGGAACACCATTAGGTATAATGCCTAAAAGTTTTTATATAAAAGTTACTCATAAGTACTCTAAACACTGTTTATAGTTTACAATGTTTTGTATTAAATGTTTACTTAAAAGTGGGGCAGTACTCTCATTTTGAGGCTGACATGGAGCTTTGACTAAGGAATTGCCTACACAGAGAAATTGTCCAGACTAGCTATTACAGAATAAGCCCTATCTTATTCCAAAATAACTTCCCCACATAGACATGTCTTAACACCTATATTCAACGTTTTATATACTCGAACCCTGAATTTTACATATTCTGTGTAACTTCTTTCTGAAGAATCCTGGAAATCTGGAACTCTGGTCTGCAAAAATGTATGATGAGATGCTGAAAAGGAGAGAGTAAAAGAGTTAAGCCTAATTTACTTCAAGCACCCAATACATAAAATAGCACCCAAACAGAGCTATCACCTCAAGCTAAGACACAATGCCTGAAATAAGTTTGGGAATCTTCAATTCCTGGATTTGTAGGAGCAGGACAAAATTTTGAGAATTGGGATCATTTGGCAAATTTCAGTATGGCTGATGACTCAACCCTTTTATGTGGAACATTGATAAAATGAAGACAATGGTATTTGGAGATAAGGAGATATGGAAATAGGAAGGAAGATCAGTGTAGATGGGATCGAACTAGAGAACGTAGAGAAGTTCACATATTTGGGGAGCAACATGACGTATGATCCAGACTGTAAGAAGGAAATAGCGACTAGAATAGCAAAAGCAAGAGCGAATTAGAAGACGATGGATAAGATCTGGAAAAGTAAAGCCATTAGCTTAGGAACAAAGCTGAGTGTCTTGAAAATATGTGTATTTAGCAGCATGTTGTACGGATGTGAGACATGGGTGATAATGAAAGATTCGAAGAGAAGGATATTGGCGTTCGAGAGGTATTGTTATAGAAAGATCCTGAGAATAGGATGGATGAAGAAGGTCACCAATGAGGAATTATATAGGAAGATACAGCCGAAAGAGAACCTACTGCAGAAGGCTATACAATGGAAGTTACAGCTATTTGGGCACATCTGCAGAATGAACGACTAGTGAAAAGTTAAGACCTTGGTATTCGGCATAATGGATGGTCCAAATAGAAGAGGCAGACCCCACACAGAGAATGGGTAGATGATATAGTAGATTGTTGTGGAGCTAGTCTACAGAAACTAAGCCACTCTGCACTGGACAGGGAAAGATAGAAGGAAATAGTGAGGGAGGTATTGGACACCAATGGGCGGTGAGCCCGTAGTTGTTGTTGATGATGATGATGATCCACCACAGCTATGAGGGAGGGATACCACATGTACCTAAAGCTACCCATTTCTCAGTTTGGTGAAGAACTTACTGCTGTAATCACTAAAATAGATCATTACAGATCTGGCAGTATATGGGGATAAATTGCTGATAGAACCCTTAATTTAAAATATTAGAAAAGATTATAAGCCTTTATAAATAATTTGAAAATCCTATTTACATTGCTTTCATGTAGCAGTCTTTCCTCTGTTTCCATGTCATGCAGTGAGAACATAGGGAGGAGATGTACAGCGCTATCAGCAAATATTCTCAAATGATTTTTCTCCATATCTCTTTTTCATAATTGTTCATCTTTTTAGAATTTAGAATGGAGACATAAAAGTTTAATATAATTAGGCAAAGATTGCTGAGACAGAACTGAGACTCACCAGTACTAGGCTGATAATAAGCTACTTTCAAAGATGTCAGAAATTGTTCTCATCTTTTATATACAGTGAGGTTTAAGTTCCAGTATCTGAAATGGAATTGGGTAGTTGGCTGCCATCAATGTGTCTTAATTATATTTAACATCTTTACAGCAGGAAATGGGATTTATCAGCACAAAACTCCATGCTGCAATCACATCTTAGCCGTGAATGCCAGCACCAAGAGGTTAAAGATAAATGGAAAGTTTTATAATGAAGTACACAACTGAAGACAGTTATCTGTGATGCTGCTCAAGTCTGAGCCAAGCAATTGCCTGAGATCATTGGAAGAAGGCCTATTAGCTATTCAAAGTCTAGACTGAAGGCACATAATTTTTTTTTAAATGCTTATTATTTCTAACTTAGGACTGACTTTGATGCATGGTTCTTGATTAAGAGCAATGGTGGCTAAGTACATTTAAAACCTAAGTACAGTATACCCAGTCATTTTTCTCACTTTTTTAACAGCTTCAGACTGATTTTCTGTTCGAGGCAAGCTATGTACATCACAGGAACAGAACTAGATAGGAGATCATTTGACCCTATTCTTGTGTCACACTCCAGCAGTTCAGAGACCAAACTTGCTACCTGATCCCTATGGCTACAAAAGGCCATTAACAGCAAGGAATGGCCAACACAGAGCTTAGAGAAGATCCAGCCATGCCCTCTCATAGACCTCTCTCAGGTTCTAGGGTTCAATCCACACCAGCAAAGGGTCCTGTCACCACCTTCCCTATGGGCCTGAAATGCTTTGCTGTTGTGGCTCACAACCTCTACACCAGCAGACAACCAGATCTCACCTGAGTCTTTGAGTGCCGTAAATCCTTGGATCAGCAACTCTTGAATCCAGCACATCCTCACACTGGCTTCTCCCAGTCTTCGTTATTACTTACAGGGTGATCCCAACATACCCCTAGTCTTGAGTTTTGGGCACTCAGTGTCAAGCCCTCTCCTGACCACTTTGAGAAATAATAGGTTTGTTAGCTCTTTTAAAGAGACAATACAATGTTACAGTTTATTAACTTAATTGAAGTAAATAAACTCTTCCCTTCAAACACAGCATTAAGCTGGTTCTTCACAAAAAATAAATCAACTTTATTAACAACAGAACATAAGTTAATGGATGAAAAGTAAAAAATAAATATAGAGATGGTTACAAACAAATAAAAATGAAAACACACATTTAAGTCTAAAACTTAACCTAGCAAGTTGAAGGCTTAATTCAAGATATTTTCTTCTCCCTATTCTTCCCCCTTCCCAGCCATGATTGTCTTTCCCGCAATCAGAACCTTCCAGATAAGTACAAGGTTTTCCATGTCTTACAGGTGAAAGGTATGTGCCTAGGTGTGTTTCTCACCTACATTCCATCACCTCCTTGGTTGAAAAACTCATCTTTCTCAGCTTTCAAGAGCTCTGGCCTCATGTGTCCATCTGTAGAGAGATACCAAAATGGCTTTCTGTCTCTGCTTATATCTGTCAAAATTCAATGACCTGGTTTGAAGCAAGAGGATGACCTCACAATGTTCTTCCCTTCCAATGGCCTTCCCATTCACCTGCTCATTTTAAATGGGATTTCCATTTTTTGCTCACTCTGAGGCATAGTATTAATGAAAATCCATGATTCCTATGTGGTGTAAATATATACAATTCATAGTTATAAGAATCATCAGTGTGTCATAGGCTTTAGTAATACAATTCCATTGTTATAACATGGGTGGTTGGTGAAAGAATGGCTGGGAGAGGCAAGGCCCCAACTCCACCTCCAGCCTCATCCCTTCTGCTGAGGCCCCGCCCCACCACAGGGAGAGGAGGGAAGGGGAGCAGACGTGCACAAGCTTGCCCCAGCCTCACTGGCCCCGGAGCACCAGGAGAAGAAGGAGGGCACATGGTGTGGCCCCAGCCCCATAGCACAGAGGAAGGGAGGAGGGCTCATGGCTCCAGCCTTCCCTTCACTAGGGAGGGAGGAGGACACTCAGCTCCAGCCTTCCCACCCGGGAGTACAGAGAGGGCGGGCACTGGGCGCAGCAACACTCCGCCCCCAGAACACCTACAGCAGGCGTTTTGGAGGCGGAGTGTGGCCGTGGCCATGTCTGGTTGTTAGGGAAAGCAAAGCCTTCCCCTGCCTAGGCTACCAGACACCCACGGTTATACTTTTAAAACACAGTAATGTGGTGTGCAAGCAGTTCATATATTTGCTTACCACATGAGGGTAAAGCACTCCTGTCTTTATGGCACAGATAAAGGTTATCTTCCATGCTAAGATGTAGACACTCTGCCTCCTCCCCCACTTGCTAGCATTATGGCTTTGTTTACCTAATATGTAAATGGCCCTTCATTGTCTCTGCCAGATGACTAGGCTGATCAGAGAAGCGCCCACATTCCTTCACATAGCACAAACCTGTTTACCAAATCTCCTGACATGCTTGGTTTAAACACACTTTAGTCATAATTTCAGCATAGAACCATAACTCTTAATAGAAAGTGTATACATACAGCACACAAGAATATTAATGATCAGTGAGTTATTGTTTTTCTAATGACATATGGCAGAATACCTTTTAGGTACAGATTATAACAATAGTGAGTCCAAGTACACTGAACTGGTCAGGCCAGTTGAAACTCCTTACCTGGCACCAGCAAACCCCTTGCCTCTGGCACTGCGATACTTTTACTTTCCTGCTTACAAAGCCACAGGAAGGTTAGCCTCTTAATAGAACAGAGGCTGGCCTGGAGGCAGCCATTTAGAGCTCCCTTTTCTGAACGATGCAGCTGCCACCATATTTTATATCCCATTCATACAGTAGAAACCTCATTTGTCATCTTTGGGGGTTTTTGTAGTTTCCAATTCACCTACAGCATAGAGACAAACATTTCACCTTGATATCAATAAGCAGGTTATTGTTAAGTTTCGAACAGTATATTACATTTCACCTTTTAAAATAAATATGTTACCAGGGCGTGAGGTGTAGTGAGTATGTCAAACCTGACAAATTACTGTCAAGCGAACCATCAATGGCTGTCTGCATCACAGCCTCCTACACTGAGAGCTACAAGAGGAGAGTGGTGAAGAGCCTTTCCACCATCTCAACACCACCCAGCGTGTTACTCATAGCACCATCCAGATCATCCCTGATTGATGTCTATCTAACCTGCCCTTAAATATCTCATGATGGAGATTCCACAATGTCCCTAGGCAATTTATTCTAGTACTTAACTACCCTGACAGTTAGGGAGTTTTTCCTAATGTTCAACCTAAACCTCCCTTGCTGCAGTTTAAGCCCATTGCTTCTTGCCTATCATCAGAGGCCAAGGAGAACAATTTTTCTCCCTCCTCCTTGTAGCACCCTTTTTTATACTTGAAAACTGCTATCATGTCCCCTCTCAGTCTTCTCTTTTCCAATCTAAACAAACCTGATTCTATCAGTCTCCCCTCAGAGGTCATGTTTTCTGGACCTTTAATCATTTTTGTTGCTCTTATACAGCAAGATTTCTCTGACAGCAATGCACTGTTGGTTTACAGCCTCTTTTGATGGAATAAAGGGGCAGTAAAGCAATAGAAAATCAGGCCTCTGGTATTTTTGTTATGCTGGCATACACCTTTCATTCAAGACATCAAGCTTATTTTCTTTTTTGTAAGCTACCTATAAAAATAAAACACATATTCAGGTCTCCATGTCATTGATGAAGAGGTCTTTTAAGCAGAAGGAAAGTTAAACTGAACATATTTGATTTTCACATTTCTGGTGCTGCCAAATAATGTTACATGAGTGAATTTATCTCTTAGCTGAAAAAGTTCTACCAATCTTGCTTGCGTACCAGAATTAATTGACTCAGTGGAAAGGGCAGATACTCAGTACTGATCATGACCTCGCACAAGCAGGTCCAGGGGCACCTTATCAGGGATTGTCTGAATATTTTTCCAAAGCTATTCCATTTCAGGAGTTTTATTAAGTGCCCCTGGCTGCCCTGTTTGTAATATAAGGAATCAGGCAAGCTGAATGATCATCTAGGAAACATGAGTCCATATCAGCTTGATTTCTAAGTTGATACAGTGTTCATAAATCTCCAGCCTATTCACGCTCTACCCTAATACAAGAAATGTTCAGCTATATTGCGTGGTTCCAATACTAAGAGGATAGATGGAAATGGAAAATTAAATCATGATGATATTGCTTATTGTAGATGCCATTAGCTGCCACTCCAAACTTTTGCATGCTAGCCCTTTCTGCTAGTCTTTGAAAATGAATACAGAAACAGAATAATCTATGCAACAATTCATTAAAAATATCGGGACCATTTCCCCTTAGGGCATGTCAGGTAAGGCAGAGACTACCCAGCTCTCAGAGACTGATTAATGCAGGATCCACAGATCTATGGATTCTATAGACACAATGAAAGACTTATGGAGCCGATGAGTTTCATGTGGGACTCCATACTGGATAATGCTGAAAATCCTCCATGGGAAATGGTTCTCAGGAGCACTGTCAGAGCAATGGCCGAAAAGCTAATTACCTACCACAACACCCTGCTCAGTTTCTTCTCCCAGCTGACTCTGTCTCCATCTGCTCACCCATTCAGATGAGGCTGAGAGAAAAATTAGTCACCTAAGTGACCTGTGGGAAGAGGGGATGCATTAAGAAGCAAACAACTAGTTCTGGCTTGGTTACTAATTTTTCTCTCAGCCTCACCTGAATGGGGACACACGCAGTTAGATGAGGTCAGGAGCTCTTTGTCTAACTTGACTGGCCAACAGATCTGAATGGGAAGTTCTTTAGAACTAGGAAGGGAGATAGTCTGGATAGCATAGTTATCTTCTGTATGCCAACATATGGACACAGAGAGGCTGCATCTACACTAGCACGTTCTCACGCAAAAACTCTTTTGCGGAAGAGTTCTGCTGCAAAAACTTTTCCAGAAGAGAGTGTCTACACCGGCATATGCTTTTGCGCAAGAGATGTGCTTTTGCGCAAGAGCATCCATGCCAGTGCAGACGCTTTCTTGTGCAAGAAAGCTCTGATGGCCATTTTAACCATTGGGCTTTCTTGCGCAAGAAATTCATGTTGCCTGTCTACACTGGCCTCTTGCGCAAGAAGAGTTGCACAAAAGGGCTTATTCCTGAGTGGGAGCATCAGAGTTCTGGCACAAGAAGCCCTGACTTCATACATTAGAACGTCAGTTTACTTGCACAAGAACACGCGGCCAGTGTAGACAGGCAGCAAGTTTTTGCGCAAGAGCGTCCGCTTTTGCGTGAGATCGTGCCAGTGTAGACACAGCCAGAGAAAATTCTGCTGACTGGCTTTGGAGCAGATGGAGGAGAGAGAGAGAAGGCCCCTACTGGATGGAGGACAGGGGGAGAAAAGGCCTCTGCTGAGCAGGAGGGCTGCGGGGAGAGAAAAGCCCCGGCCAACCTGTGGGGCTGGAGGGAGAGGGAAGGCCCATGCCAACCAGGGAGGGGACTGAGGGAGAGAGAAGGCCCCTGATGGCTGGGGAGAGAGAAGGTCCCACCAGCTTGGGGGGGAGGGAGGGGAAGAAAGCTCCACCATATGTGACCCCCTCACCCTGAGCTCTTCCTTGCTCCCCAACCCTCACTCTCACACCCACACACATATAACCAGCCCCCTGCCCTGACCTCCTCAAGCCCCACCCTGACTCCTATAACTCTCATGCTCCCAGCCTCCTGCCTTGTGATTCCAGCCCCAAGGCCCTGCAGTGACTCCTGTATCCCCCTCCCACACTGCCAGCCCCTTTCCCTGAAGGACCCAGGCAACACTGGGTAAGTCTCCTAGTCGCAGCATATTTTGTTACTGATTTTTTCTGCTGTCAGAAAAGAACCTATTAGAAATCAACAGGGATGGCTGATTCTCTGACGAGCTATTACATCCTCCCATTACTCTGGCAGCACAAAGGGGGCATAAACTGAAAAGTCAGGGCTAAACAGGACATGTTCAGTGCATGGATGGTCTGTCAAAGTCTGGTAATTCTTTTCACAGGCTTCAGACTAGCAAACTTTCCTGGGACTATAATACGGAATCAGGTCTGCTATCACAGAAAATGCAGGCATGAACTAACAGCAATAAACTGTGAGCCCCAGGAACCTCCAAGCCTGTTTCTTGTTACTGGGTTTGGACAGAATTTTTTACAACCTGGGATTTTATGTCCAGTGGCTCAAGCCGGCCTCTCCCCAAAGTCTACCCTCACAGCTCTTCCATGTTTTCAGGAGGTGAATATGATAGACCTGCTTTGTCTATCTCTTGTGTAGCCATGTAGCTAAAATGTAGTTTTATGTAATGTAATGTGCCTTAGTGTACCCTGCCAGCCACCATTTCTGAAAGCAGAAAGGACCTTTACCTTACCATTATTAAAGGTGCACCAGCCAGAATTTTGTGTCTGGAACAGATTCCAAGGCAGAAATAAATTATCACGGTATTTTGTTTCAAGTATTTAAATTGGCATTGGAAAATAAGTAAAAGGGTATGATAATTGTGTTGTTTAAATTGTAAGTTGATGTCCCTTCTTAAATATTATATTGTGTCTGTGTGACAAAGAAACCAATCCTGTTTTGTGTGTGTGAATGAGGAATACGTATTATAAGTGTGAAGGCCATCACTGGGCCAGATGTTCTATGGAAAAGCTAGGACAGATGTAAAAGCACCAGAAGATTACTGTATACTCTTATTGATATGTGGATGAAGGGAAGATTGATGATTGTAAAAGATAAGGCAAGCACCTATCAATTGGGACAAGATAGTTGTGATATGAGAAGAACTTAAGAAAACAAACACTCACTAAACAGCAATTGATTACAGCGTGATTATGTGAAACTTACTGATCCCAATGAAGGAAAACTGCTATAAAAAGGATCTGCTTTGCCATAATTTTGGGGTGTACATCCTGCCAAGACTGGAGCATTGGTCCAGGCCGATGGAGCCCTGATACTTGCATGGTCAATCTGGTTGGTCACTAGAGAGACATGGATCATGGACTGGTAAATATAACATTGATTGGAGGGACAGTATGTATGTTTGTCTATGTAACCATATGCTAGCTGCTTTACTATTGTATTCTTAATAAACACAGCATATTGCCTTTTCCCCTATAAAGATCCTATGTGCTTCTTATAAGCATAACATTTGTTTGGCTATCTGATTTCATAATTAATGGGTCCCACTTGATGTCATATATTATGGTCCAAGTGAATAGCTTGGATTTTGCACTGGGGAACAGAAGTACACAATCTCTAGATTTAAATGCAAGCACATGCACCCCCTTATTATAGGCTCTCTCCAGGCCTGCTGAGCACTAAAGGTTTTCTTTGACAAAGGCCCCTACGGTGTTGAAACTCTCCATAAATTCAGTACTCCTGTACAACATTCTCTGTTTTAAGAATCTGCGCCTCTCCCATCTCACAGACAAGGTCCAAGACATCCTGGGATCACCTCACATATAAGAGTTTGAATAGGGAAAATCCAGTAGATGACTGGGATGCCTCATGACTAGCAAATAAAAGGGGAGAGACCAAATAATTCCAGTGGTAGGCTGCAGTATTTTTATTTTATTTATTTATGTATTTATTTTTGCTGTCTGTGTCCAAGGGAGACCACATCTCTTTGCCCTCTGGGCCCGGCATCAGGGCACTGATCCTCCCAAATAGGTTATTTTTCAACTTGGGGGATCCCTTTTGGCACACAATGTCCTCAAAGCCATCTCAGCAGCCAGATAACTACCCATAAGTCAGAATTCATCTGCTAGGGTTTCTGTCCTATGAGCACACAGACCCTATCCCCCTCTGGAAGTGGATGGGCAGAGTACCCCACCAAGACAAGTTCAACAGCCTGGACTCCAGGCTGTGTTGGCTTAAACCTTCAGCAACACAAGTCCCTCAGTTCCTGGGCTAGTGTGTAGGACCAGGCTCTCTGGGGTTATTTCTCCTCAAAGAGCCACTGGCAAAAGGTCTTCTCTATGATATCAATTTAGTCCAGTATATCCACTTTCACTTAGGTGTAGTCTTGTGCTGCAGTTGCATCTAGCCCAGTCAGGTAAGGTACTAACAAAAAGGCTCACTGCTCAGTTCACCACAAGGCTGCTATTACCATTCTCTCAAAGATAACAAGTAGAGCCTACAGGTTATCCACTTACCCCATTGTTGTAAATCTCACTGGAATGGCAACAATCACTACGGCTGTGGTAAAACTACCTTTGGAGGTGGAATGCGCCGAGTGTCACTGAGGCTGCATCAAGGTCAATACTGTTCGCCCATCTGTGGCCACTTAAGTCCTGCACCAGCTGTTACTCCTGAGCAGCCATCTGTTGCAGAAACTGCTACAGGTACTTGATCATCCATTTTGGAAGACATTCCAGATCCACATTGTCACCATCTAATCAACCCATGTCCTTCTGCCTGGTGGTTTTGATAGTCTGGGTCACTCATGCATTCCTTTTACACAAAAGTGGGAAGATCATGACCTCTTACTTTACCACACTGTCATTAGGTTCCTTCTTCATAGTACTGCCATAGGCCAGACCCCTGCAATCACCTGGGCCTCTGCTTTGTGCTGTTGTTACGGCTTGCCAGTAGTCATAAGAGCTCAGGCCTCTGGCTGAGCCCAAGAGATTCCACCTTTTGCGAGGCTGGAGACAAATACAAATGAATTGTCCCAGGAACAAGGCCATCCCAAGTGGGGGAAAAGGGGAACATGAAGGCCACAGGCCCTGTCCCACCTCCGCCCCTTCCTCAAGTAACACAGTCACAGAGATTATGAGGGGGTGGTCCTGGAATAGTGGCAACAGGTGTCACTCCTTCCTCCCCACCATAGAGACAGGAGGCGGAGCAGCCTAACAACCTGCTTCATTCTGCCGCATTGCCCTGTATGGTGGGGCGACTGCCCCACACTGGCCAGAAGGGGTTAATGCAGGCTGGAGGGAGCCTGCACAGAGCCTTGGCCAATCACAGGGAAGCTTTTAAAGAACCAGTGAGAATGTAGTTTGCTGGGGTAGCCCTGTATATAGGAAGCTGCTCAGCAGAAAGAGTGAGTTAGGCCCTGACCAGGGAAGATGCAGGACTGGTTCCCTGAGAGGCACCTTTCCTAGAGCAGAGCTGGGCAGGCTTAGGGGAGCTAGAAGGGAGGTTCCTGCCTGAGGCCTGCCAAGCTGCTGGCTTTGATACTAGGGCCAGTACAATGCAAAGGGTCACAGGGGAAGTGGCCCAGGGAATAGAAAGCAGTGGAGGGGAGTACAGAAGGGCAGGACAAGGCTGCTGCCAGAGGGTGCTGGGTCGGGACTCAGGGTAATGGGTAGGCCTGCGTCCTTCCCCTTCCTCCTTGCACAACATCTAACCACCATTGTTTTCTGGCCTGGAAGGACAGTGGCTTGCCCTTGAAGTGAGGGGCTAGACTTAAAAGCCACAGTCAGCCACCCTGGCAGCAGAGACACTGGACTGCTGATAAACCCCCAAAAGGGGGATGAGAGATGCCTGTAGTGGGCACTGTCAGAGGGCAGTGTCCTGAAGAGGACACCATGGTCTGGGAGCGATGCGGGTCTAGAGTCCGACTGTGGACAGAGCAGAGTGACGGGAGACACCAGCCATAGGAAGGCGACCTGCTGACATGAACTAATTCCCAGTGCTCTGTTTCTCTGAGGTGGCTGGAAGTGAAGTGCCCTGAAGTACTAGGGCACTCTGCTTCCCCCAATCTCCAAGAAGCTGTGCACAGTGGGCCAGGAAAGGGTGGCAAGGCAGAGCGTAGTTGGCTGCCAGGTCACTCTAGTTTCCACCACCACGGTGAGTGCCTGAGGCAGAGGGCAACCCCTGCTGCTGCACACCAGGCCCCCAGCTCCAGGTAATCTGCCAGTCCCATCCATAGGACTGTGGGAGCAGCTACTATAGGTCCCCAAAAGTGTGGGGCCGGTGGCAGCTGCCCCAAACCATCCTATCAATGGGATGGCTCTGTCCAGGAGTGTGTTAGAGTATTCCAGTTAAGTTGTGACTGACAACGTGGCTCGCAGACTGATATGGAGAAATTATCAGCTCAGAAGGTAGATATGAATCAGATCTCCCTTCAGGGAGAAGGTGTGTGGCAGTGGTCATCCAAGGAGCTCTTGGCGTTCAGTCAGCCCTCTGTCTGGGTGCTGAAGCCTAAATGCCTGCTCTTCTCTCCAATCTGCCACCAGCTGTGTTAGCTTTCTTCCCTTTTAGACTCTTCCCTCCAATTCTGACATCTCTCACAGGTGCTGTGTGGTAGGGCCAGCTGAACCCACATTAGCTCATTTGCCCTGTGTTGCTCACTGTGGGGTTTGTATAACCCATCATACTATTGTGCAAGGGAAGAGAGTACAAGGCCCTGTAATAACAGTATAAAGCTGAATGGCACATTAACAGTTTTCCAATCTAAAAATAACCCCTGTGTTATTTTTAATGGCAACAGAGTGTGTTATTTTTAATGGTGACTAGGCTTAAAGTCAACCCTAATCCCACAGAGGCACACCTGAAATAATGTCATATACTGTTCACAATAAGCAGCTGACTACATATTGTAGCTATGGAAATTCTCTAGGGACCATAGCACCCTATTCCGTTCAGCTTTCTGTGATGTACCATTGCTGCATGGAGTACCTTGATTTGTAGAAAGCTCTTACTCTCAAATAAATGTTAGGCACTCAGGGGGTCAAAATCTAAACAAAAAAAATCTCAGCACTTGCAAGAATATGAAAGTCTACCAAGAATGCAACTGAATGCAGCCTGAATTTTAAAAGCAGCGGGTTTCACATTTTTCCAGAATTCAGCTTTATCAATGTTTTATCAACTCTCCTAATAAGAAGAAACAACTGTAATCTTCTTTGCTTGTTTCTCAAAATAAGCTGTTGGTATTATAGTGTAATGACATAACAGATTCTGCAGAAGAATTTTGCTGTAAAAGCAATTTCTTTCATTTTCAATGTAAAAAACTGCAAAGTAATTAACTTCCCAGCAGTTCCATTAGGCAAAGTAACACAGTATATAGAATGAAATATTCATTAATAATTGAATCTATGAAAACTGTAGTTAAACTATGTTCAGCTAATTTAATAGCTAGCAGCTAAAAGAACGTAGAGGGTCTGGGTCTTTGCATGAACAAAAATAATTTAATCTGTTCATGTTAGAGAATGATTTTGTGTTGAAATACTACAGTAAAACTATAATGGATCCTCTACAATGGAGGATTGGTGGGGAAGGATGGAAACAGAATGTTATGTACAGATTTTGTTCTACAGTATTGAATACTTCTGAGGATAAGGATAATTGATAATATTCTCCAAATACAAGGAATTTATTTTCTCTAAAGGTATACATGGGACAGTCAATACTTTATTTTCAGTGAGGACTCTCAAACTGCAACAGAAAAGAAACACGCCATAAATAACAAAAATTGATAGCAACATATGATGGAATATCCAATTAAGCCAGTGAGAACTGTGCAATGAATGAAGGCCTTTGTTCTCATGTTAGAGCTCCAGTTTTGTCCTTTTACAGCATCTCTCCACAGTGCTGTTTAATTGAATTTACTATTCCTTAATGGAAAACAAAATTTAGTGCTATTTACCATGACTGTCTGTGGTTACCTTTTTTCTTTGCATGTAACAAAAACCGCTAAGTGATTTTGGCTGAAAGGGAGGTTGAAGCTCAAAGGAGCAGCTCCTGTCTCACATTTCAGCTTTCATCTGCAAAATGTCTGCAAATCCTTTTATGCAGAAAAAGAAAACAAAAGGAAAGAGGACTATTTCTTCCCAACTTATTTTTCTCCATCATGTGCCTCGGCTTTGATGATTATTCTACCCATGTGATCTGACTTCTCTTAGAACAAAGTCAGAAGCTAAAAAATAAGAATAATTTGTAATGAAATTTTCTGAATCCATATCTGAAATCTTTTAATGGAATAAATGTTGGGTCAAAATGATCCCTGGTGTAACTCCACTGAAATCACTAGAATGACACCCAAGATGCACTTGGTTAATAAGAATAATTTTTAAAAATTTTAAATTGCCTTTGTTTGGTATTAGGATTATCACCTATTCCCTCCTAAATGGTCAGTTTTTACCAGGGCTTGGATGACAAACATTGAACCCAGAGTTCAACTGTCTCAAATCTCAAGTGTGTTATGAACTGTGATTGATTCAAAGCTTTATAGAAACAGAAGCAAGTCTTCATGTCTGACTCCTGATCCAGCTGACACAAAATTTAAAGGTGTTGAGGTCTAGTATTCTAGTTCAGACTCATGTCTACATGTCTTCAAATTGCCAAAATACAAAATAAGATTGTTTCCCCCATCCAGGCACCTTACTTTCAACTAGTACTGCATGGGGGGAAAATAGAAATGCCAAAGAAGTTAATCTTTTGCTGGATCCAAAACCAATCAATTTCTTGATTCTATTTCAAAATTTTCATTCACAGAAAGAGAGAGACAAATACTTTATCCCACAATACAGTAAAATTGAATTTTGATTAGTGAAACTGAAAGGTCAGTCTCTGACAGTAAAAGGACAGAAGCTAAAGTTCACATTTTGCTCTGTGCAGCATTCTCCTATGCTATGGTGGAAGGCATTGTATTAGTATTTACACCTACCCTGCATGATCATCACATCAGCATGCACAAATGCAACAGAAGACCTTGAAATCACCCAAAGCTGGTGAAAAATTACTTTTAACATTTACAAAGACATATATTTCATCTGTTTGTTCTTTTATATTTTCTGGGATTTTAAAAAGTTATAAGTGGAATCAGGGGGTAAAATTCTGTGCATAATTTAAGCAACACATGGGGCCCATCAAAGTTACAATGATATATCCTGCCTGTGAATTGGCCTGAATCACTGGAGAGATTCTGGGTACTGAGACCCAGCACTTACATGCCCTCTTTGGCAGAGTTTGCAAAGGGGTTCTTAACAAGCAGACTTACAACTGCCTTTTTCAAATATTCCCCAGCCAAACTCATGGCTTTCAGAGCCCCATTCCAACACTCAAGCCTTTTATCCAGTGTTCAGAATCTGGAATGGACAAGAACATCTCCCCTGGAGAGTTTTCATCTGTGTTTTGCATGTGTGTGGTGGATTTCTATGGGGACTTAAGAAGAAAGTTTAAAAAAAAAAGTAAGAGGACCAAAAAATGCTGCCATGCCTTAACAGCAGAGTAATGGAGGCCATTAAAGGCAAAAAGACATCCTTTCAAAACTGGAAGTGAAATCTTAGTGAGGAAAATAGATAGGAGCATAAACTCTGGCAAGTCAAGTGTGCAAGGATAATAATGCAGGCCCAGAAAGAATTTGAAGAACAACTAGCTGAGCACATAACCAAATTAGGTCCATCAGATGCAGGAAGCTTATGAAACAGCCAGTGAGGCCATTGGACAATTGAGGTATTAAAGGAACACTTCAGGAGGATATGGCCATAATGGTGAAACTAAAGGAATTCTTTGCATCAAACTTCATGGCTGAGGATATGAGGGAGATCCCTAAACCTGAGCCATTCTTTTCAGGTCATAAATCTGAGAAACTATCCCAGACCTAGTATCAATAGAGGAGCAAATAGATAAATTAAGTAGTAGAAAGTCACCAGGAGCAGATGGTATTTACATAAGAGTTCTGATAGAACTGAAATATAGGTTGACCCTCCCAAATCCAGGACTCTCTGGTCCAGCAACATCCGTGGTCTGGCAGGCCACAAATATTGTTGGACCAAAGAGCCCTGGAGCAGGAGCAATGCAAGGGTTGGGGAGCCCTGGCTGGGCCAGGAGGCATCTGGGTAGCCCCTGGCCTGGCCAGGGAACCCTGAGCATCAACAGGGCCAGGCAGTGGCTGGGGAGCCCTTGATGTCAAAGGAGTCAGGTGGTGGCTGGGGAACCCTCACCCCAACAAGGGAACCCCAGCATCAGCAAGGCCAGGTAGCCGCTGGGGAACCACTGCCCAGGCCAGAGAACCCCCAGTATTAGTGCAGTCAGGTGGCCAGGGAGTCCCGGCACCAACCCTGGAACCCCTGGTTGCAGTGGAGCTGCCTGTGGCCAGGGAGCCCCAGCCAGAAACCCCAGCAAACTCCTGGTGGCAGTGGGGCAAGGATGACTGGGCAGCCTCCACCGGGGAACTCCCTGGCTGAAGTATGGCTGGTGGAGGTGGGCAGCCCCAGTCAGGGAACCCACAGAATCCCCTGTGGCAGTGGGGCAGCCCTAGGGGCAGGGCGGGGTGGCCAAGGGTCTCCAGGTGGGGAATCCCCGGTGGCAGCAGGGCCGGCAGTGGCCAGGTGGCCCCAGCTGGGAACCCTGGGGAACACCCTGTGGCAGTAGGGCTGGCAGCAGCCAAGTAGTCCCCCCTGAAAACACCAGGAGACCCTGGGGCAGCAGGCAGGCAGCAGGGTGGGGAGCCATGGAAGGCCAGCATTCACAGGGCCAGCTGCAGGGTAGGGTGCTGCAAGGATAGCATTGACCTCCCCTGGTCCAACACACACCCTATTCTGGGACAGCTCAGGTCCTGAGGGTGCCATACCAGGGAGTTCTGTATAAAATTGCAGAACTATTAATTGTTGTATGTAACCTGTTGCTAAAATAAGACACTGTAGCAGATGTCTGGAAGGTAACTAATGTAACACTGATTTGTTTAAAAAGGCTCTAGAAGTGACCTGGCAGTTACAGACCAGAAAGCCTAAGTTCAGTTCCAGGTAAATTGGTTGAAACTATAGCAAAGAACAGAATTATCAGACATAGAGATGAACATGAAGAGGAGTCAGCTTTGGAGAAGAATCAACATGGCTTTTGTAAAGGGAAATCATGAGTCACCAATCTATTAGTATTCTTTAAAGCTGTTGACAAGCCTGTGGAAAGATGTAGTTCAGTGGAGATAGTGTACTTGGGCTTTCAGAAAGTCTTTAACAAGGTCCTACACGACAAGTCCTTAAGAAAAGTAAGCTGTCTTGGGATAAGAAGGAACAGCCTCTCGTGAATCAGGTAAATTTTGACAGTGGCAATAGGTAAACATAGAAGTCCTACAAGAATCTGTACTGGGACCTATGGGCTACGTCTACACTGGCCAGTCTCGCACAAGAACATATGTAAATGAGGCATGGGGATGAATATTGCCACACCTCATTTGAATACTTAATGAGCCACCATTTTGTGCAAGGGGCTTTTGCACAAGAGCCGTTCTGCTGCTTATTTTCAGGCAGAACAACTCTTGAGCAAAAGGAGGGTTTTGCGCAAGAAGGAGCAGTGTAGACTGCTCCTTCTTGTGCAATAGCCCCTTGTGCAAAAATGGCAGTTCATTAAGTATGCAAATTTGCATATGTTCTTGCACAAGACTGGGCAGTGTAGCCATAGCCATGCTGTTCCACATGTTCATCAATGAGCTAGAGGAAGGGATGAATGATGAGGTGACAAAATTTGCAGACAACACAAAATTATTTAAAATTGTTGAAGTAAGCAATAAAATGGCAGGTGAAATTCAGTGATAAGTGAAAAGTAAAGCACATTAGAAAAAATAATCTAAACTATATACACACAATTATGGGGTCTAAAATAATTTTTATCACTCAAAGAGATCTTGCAATCATCACAAATAGTTCTCTGAAAACATCTGCTCAATGTGCAGCAGTAATCAAAGAAGCTAACAGTGTTAAGAATTGTTAGAAAAGGGATAGATTATTCTCTCCAGTGAATAGTACTTTGCATTTGTCCTTACTGAATTTCATTCTATTTATCAGACCAATTCTCCAATTTTTCAAGGTTATTTTGAATTTCCATCCTGTCCTCCAAAGCAATTTAAACCCCACCGAGCTGGATATCATCCACTAAGTTTAAAAGTGTTCACACTATGCCATTATTCACATTATTGGTGAATATACTGAATAGAACCAGACCCAAGAGAGATCCCTGCAGGTCTCCACTCAATATGCCCTTCAAGCTTGATAGTGAACCATTGATAACTACTCTCCAACTATCGTTTTCCACTCAGCTGCATACCCCTTTTTATAATAGGCTCATTTATCTAAGCTAGATTCCCCAGTTTGCTTATGAGAAGGTCATGTGAGCTAGTATCAAAAGCCTTCTTAAAGCCAAGATATATCACATCTACTACTTTCCCCACTATCCATATGCTATCAGAGAAAGCTATTAGGTTGGAATGACATAATTTGTTGTTGGCAAATCAATGTTAGCTAGTACATATCACCAGTGTTCCCTGAGCTTGACTGGGTGGGGCTGATTAATCGCCTGTGAAGCTGTGCTGCCATGCAGTTTAGAGGGAACACTATTTATCACTTTATTATATTCCCCGTGATTACAAATTGATTGCTTAATTATTTGCTCAGTTATCTTTCTAGGTACTGAAGTTAGGCTGACTGGTCTATTATTCCCCAGGCTGTATTGGTCCCAGAATATTAGCAAGACAAGGTTGGTGAGATAATATTTCTCATTGGACCAATTTATGTTGGTGAGAGAAACAAGTTTTTGAGCTTACATGGACCTGAAGAAGAGCTTTGTGTAAGCCTGAAAGTTTGTCTCTCTCACCAACAGAAGTTGTTCCAATAAAATATATTATCTCATCAACCTTGTTTCTTAACTCTATTTAAGCATCTAGATGTATTTCGTCAGGCCATGACAACCTAAAGACATCTAGCTTGTCTGAGCAATTCTTTACTCATCCTTTCCATAGTACTTTGGTACCCCCATTTACACTGAGGTTCGCTATGTTAGTTGTCTGATCACTGCTATTCTTTTTGGTGAAAACTGAAACAAAAAAGGTGTTTAAGATCACCTTGTGGGTGGTCTGTAGTAGACCTTGACCATGACATCATTTTCACTGTCCTACGACTTACAGATTGCCACTTTTTCCTACCTTTAGGTTCACCGCTGTGTTCATACACCATTTTCTACCTATTCCATTACATATCACACACTGATCAAGCAGTGAACATTTAATTATCCTAAACTCACAAAACCTGATCTAGAAAATATTTTTCTCTTGTTTATGGTTCTATTCTAGATGATTTTCTAAATCCATCAAGTAGTCTTTTTGTCTGTTGTGTTGGTACATAGATACCGTACTTTACATTAAACATTCCAAGGAATCCTAATGCACAATACTGTACAACATTTTATAATAACAAATGAAGAATAATAATCTACTTAAATACAGGAGGAATGTAAAATACAGTAGAGAAAATGTAGCTACCCAGTTTGGAGAGCACACTTAGATTATTCTGAACCCCTACTCTTGAGAAAACAACCTGAAAGCAATGAGGTTAACTGCCCCAGATAATGAATAAAGTTCCCACCTGTTTGTTTAGACCATACCTTAAAAAACAGAGAATGGAGAGGAAACTGCCAGTCAGCAAAGTTCCCGCAATATCAGTGGCAAGCCAGTGGTATGCCACTGGAGGATACCCTGGATTACTGGGGCTATCTTCCCATGGTTGTTAGGATCCTAGATACAGAGCAAAGCAGCTGCATCACAGTGGAAACTTTGAGCCAATACTTTGTTGACAGCAACTAAAACTTGAACCTCTGGAGGAATTTAATCCAGTGCGGGGGAGGGAGGGAGGGGGCACAGCTTTGATGAACTCTTACAAAGACAGGTCCTGCTCCCCAAGACAGAATTTCAGAGTAGATTTCACATTTAGTCCAGGGCAAGCTTATTGTAATAGTCATGCCTACTTGGAACAAAGGTGTGAATGAACATGGCAAGGTTCATATCTGAAAGGTACAGACAGACAACACTCATTTGGAGCTGTGCTAGAAGTCAATAGCTGGCAGGAGACAGAGCTAGAAAGATGCTTCTCTATATCAGAAAAGAATTTCCTGGGAAGAGATGGTGATTCAAATTTAAATTTGACCTTGTCGCAAAAGCAACCTTTTCTAATGAAATAATGTAAAAAGGAGATTTAGGATTATTTCCTTATCAACATGTTGCCTGACCTTCCCTTTGGCTGGCTTCACCATGTTCTGTTGTAAAGCCTAATTTCTCTCTAAATCCATTAAAAGCAGGCAACTTATTGGCTCATTAACTAAAGTTTTAAAAAAACACCTTCCAGCTAAAACAAGCAACTAAGATAGTATTTACTCAGTACTATCCAAAAATAAAAAGGAGAATTGCTGAATTACTGTTATGTGTTATTATCCGTTTTTATTATTTCCAAGTTCCCAAAATGAAACCATTAACCATTTAAGAAAAAAATAGACCAAGAGATTTCCAATTTAGAAATTTAATAGGAGGTCATAGATCTGGGAAGAATCCCATATGCAAAGATTTTCTGCAGTGTTTCAAAGACTTCTGTGAAATTTTATGTCCTAAACTTCCTCTTGTAGAGTTTGATCCTGCAGTCTTAAAACAGGTAAAATTGCCATGAGTTTCAAAGGGAGGAAAGATGATTTGTGATTAAGGTGTGAATAGGAGTCACAAGATCAGATAGGAGTGTATTGGTATTCTGAAAATTAAACCACTTACTTGGTGAGCCAACATATGGATTTACATATCTTTCTTTAAATGTTGACCTTAACCTCTCTGAGTTTGTTTCCCCATCTGTAAATAATTGATTATAAAGCACATTATGAACTTTGGAGTAAGATGATGTATATGTGCAAATTATAAGGTTGCCTACAGAGGAAATGAAGCATTTGATCTTTCATATAGTTTAGCAGTCCTACAGTCATATATTCAAAATATTTCTCTTTCAAGATGGACTTCCTCAGTACCCCCATGAGATTGGTTTTGACTTGTATTTTATTTTATTCTATTTGGTTTTATCAAAGCTCAAATGATAGAACCTTTCTTGCTGCCTACCTTTTTTTTTCTCAAATGAGAGCTTGTTTCCTCCCATTCTTACACATATTAAATGCAGCTCAGAAAGCCTTTTAATAATTACTAAATTCTGAATGCAATACTATGAAGTTTTAGCTTGTCATTCAAAATGACTCACAACACAGATCATCTCCTACTATCTATTAGTACATATATGTATTGAAGTGGCACACAGGGACTCCACTATAGATCAGAGTCCTATTTTGTTAGGAGTTGTACAAATGCATGCAAAAGCCCAGCAGTCCCTGTTCTGTAACAGTTTAAGGCCTCAGTCTGGGAAAGCATCTCTGCAAAAAAAACCAAACCAAAAAAAAAAACCACATGAAAGAGCTTTCGTGAATCAGAAAAGCACATGAAAATTTAAGTTTCATAAGTGCTTTCCCAAATGAGGATGTAAGCAAATGTGACAGGCAAAAGGTAGTGAAGTGGGATGTAGTAAAATATGTGCAGTGTAATATAATTTAGAGAGATTGGCTTTTTTTTGCTATTCAGACAGCCATTAAGTGATTACTCTTTTTTATATTAAAATGAGTTGACACAGCCCTACAAAGTTGTAAAGTGCGATGCAATTGTAAGTATCTAGGGATATAATATTCTCACAGCACCAACTGAACAATTGAAAGTGCTCTAATTACTTGTTAATAGGTAACCATTATGTTACATAAAACACCAGAGATAAAATCTATTGCTGCATCTCAAATCATGAAAATACGACGTAAGTGCTGGATATCCTTACTCTGGGCCCTGGGTACAAGGGTAAATTTCATTCTAGGTAATCAGGAGTTTGATTCCCCATACAACAGTGCACAGTTGTGTTTGTTTGCTTTTATAAATCAAGCTCAGCACTCCCTTGAGTTTCACGGCTCTGCAAAAGCAGCATATTTTGAGGAGGAATTCGAAAAACAAGATAGTGAATGCTCACTGTCTTGTCTAAGAGAGGGAGTTCCTGGAGTAAGAGACAGCGGACCAACATGTGGAAGAATGAAGTGTAAGAGAGTTATACATCATTCTCTGCTTGTCCCTAAATCAAATGTTAATGTGGAAGACAGGATCAATTAAAATGACAACTGCCTTGCATGTATCCTTAGCATATGTTATACCGTCCCTTTCATTTTAGATCTCTTCAAGTTCAAGGACAGTTATACAACATGGATTTCCAAGGGGAAAAAAGTTAATGAAAGTACAGTAAAATAAATTGTTCCTCCCCAAACTGTATAATAGAGGTAACTATTAAAAATATTAAACTGCTCAGCTGAGTGCCAGAGCTAAAGCACAAAGATCACAGTTTTAGCTCCGCTGCTACTGTGAAATTCTGTGTTGACATGGGGTGTGACTTAGTGTCAGGACAAGGGTAAAATCCTGGATGGCCACAGATCTACCAGATAGTCCCCGACTTACGAATGCGTTGACTTATGACCATTCATATTTACAACCAACCTCCCATTAAGCCGTTCCCCGAGTTACGAACGCGATCCGCGCTTATGAACAGTGCGGTTACATTTAAATAAATGGGGTCCAACTACGAACAGATTGAGTTACGACCAAGTGTTTGGAACGTAACTCGTTCGTAAGTCAGGGCCGATCTGTAGTATAAAATTAGAATCAGAAATGTTCTTCTGTGCAGTTTCCTGGGATGTTTGAGCTACTGTTCAATATATCTAGTACTTGCTGCAGCTTTCCTGTATTTGATACCCAACTGGAGGCAGTGTCAACATTTACCTAAGGTTTTTAAGTAAAAAATAAAGCTTTAAATTAAAAAAAACAACCTTTCATGTGGATGGTTGATGGGAAAAGAGATAGACTCCCAATGCTCAGTCAGGATGGAGAAATTATAGAGCCCAGGACCCTGATTTGCTTCTCACAGACACCATTCTGGCTGATTCATGGTCATGTGGTGAAAGGGCCTTTGTAAGATGTCTACTCACCTTACCAACTCAAAGAAAAAAGCTAAATGAAGATGGCTCAACTTATTTATTTCCCCCGTACCACAAACCCCTTCACCTTCTCACCCTACATTCTAGTGTATGTCTTATTAAGATGGTGGTATTTATATGCATATGGTTGTGGATACATTTCACCTGCAGAAATCCTGCAGCCAGTTTGCTCTGATTTATAATCCATGCAGTTACAACAACAGTGTGGCTAGGGATTCACAGAGAATCATAGGGTTGGAAGAGATCTTAGGCGGTCATCAAATCCAACCCCCTCCTAAAAGTAGGACCAATCCCAAAGAAATCATCTCAGCCAGGGCTTTTTCAAGCCAGAACTTAAAAGCTTCTAAGGATGGAGATTCCACCACCTCCCTAGTTAACCCATTCCAGTGCTTCACCACCTTGTAGTAAAATAGTTTTTCTTAATATCGAACTTGGACCTCTTCCACTATAACTGGGACCATGAAATGTTTTTATTCTTTTGATGGATTTATCAGGTAGCAGCTGATATTTTTAATCAGAGAATTTAGGCAGAGAGAAGAATCTTTATTAGTTATATGTTCCGCTTCTAAAATGAATTACACAAGCAATCATAAGCATTTTTCAATTAACTGTTTTACGTAAAGGTAAACAATTTGTTTCACTAATATTAACAGAATCATCTGGAGACTTAATAATGATAATGTACTAAGATGAAATCTTCCATGGAAAATTTGTGGGAGAAAGTATCTGGTCATCAGGTGAAGAAGAAAGTTTTAAGAAGAAAGAGAAAGTACTCTCATTCAGTAGGTTTAGTACTTTGTCTGAGCAGAAAAGCCTCCCTTCATTAAGGGTCTGGTGTGAATGGTAGCATCACATGATAATTCACCAAGGTTTAGAACTGCCTTGAAAATATCACATTTCTTCTGTACCTTCGTAAGTCTCAAATGTTTGGGAGTTCAATTACATTCAGTGACAACAGCTGGTGCGGTATGATATATTTCTTTGTTCAGTTTGGGACTGAATAGTCTCATCTAAGCTTCACAGTAGATTCCAAGAAAAAAAGCCCTAAGTTCACCTCGCTTTGGTTTTTTGCAATCTCATTTCATTAGGTCAAAAAGATTCATTGACAATTAAGTTTTACCATTAACGTTGTTGACACGGGTAGCCAACATGGTCAGTTCATAAGTCTGTGGTAAGGCTGCCAGGCTAATCACCCATGAATGTTTTAATACCATACTGACATTCTGCATAATTTAGGTGGTCATTTGGGCTCCTTGATTAAAATAATAAAAATTATTGGCCCAGCTCTTTTATAGCACTTTTCATCAGCAAATCTCAAAGCACTTGATCAAGTAGCCAGTGACATTATCCCCATTTTATAGATGGGGAAATGGAGATACAGAGAAGTGAAGTGACTTGAGCAAGGTCAGCCCCCAGACTAATATCTGAGTCCCAGTCCAGCAGTCAAGCCAAATGGCATGTGCATTAGATACTTTCCTGGTGCATACTTTGCAATAAATGTAAGCCTCATCAAACGCATGAGAAAATTCTGCATCCAAAGAAGACTTTGTATGCCTCTTTAATGTTTACTAATGATACAAGTGACTAGTATTTGTCACTAACTTGAAATTATAAAGATGTTACAAATATCTGTACTTCTTAGAACCCATACCCAGGTCAAGCATGTCTCCTGCTCCTTCTTTCAACAGAATCTGCACTAGTTCTGCTTTAAGCAGGTCATTTTTGGTGACCACCATCCCAACCTTCTCTGTATGTTTTATCAAAAACAACAAGGTGGTTTAAAGACTAACAAATTTATTAGGGTAGTAGAGCATAAACTGTTGTGAGCTACAACTCTCTTCTTCAGATGTTGAAGAGAAAAAGACAGAAGGACAGACAGAAAAAACACAGAGATGGGACTGCTCTACTACCCAATAATTTTGTTAGTCTTTAAAGTGCCACCAGACTCCTTGCTGGTTTTGTGAAACAGAACAACACAGCTACCCCTCTGAAACCTGATACATATTTTATGTCACTCTCTCTCTCCACCATTCTTGCTGCAGTCATGTAGCTTCCATTACCTACATTTGGGCAGGTGGAGTGCGAGACATGAAGCAAGAATAATGAATAGTTCTGTTCAGAGGAGCTAATTTATATGGGATGCAGGGAACCCATATAGTTCTACAGTTTTCTGCAAGAGCATCAAAATGTTTTTTGTTCTCTGTTACTCAAGGGAGGCAGCTCATCCCCTGAAAAAGTTTGCTAGGTGCACACCCAGTTTATATAGCTTTTTTGGGGGGGGTGTTAATCCAAGTCAGAAAGCCAGATACATTATCTGGGGTATGTCTACATATCAAAGTTAATTTGAAATAACAGCCGTTATTTCGAATTAACTTTACTAGCATCTACACAGCCAAACCGCTATTTTGAAATAAATTCGAAATATTGGAGCACTTATTTTGAATTTGGTAAACCTTATTCTATGAGGAATAACGCCAAATTCGAAATAGCTAATTCGAAATAAGTGCTGTGCAGACACTTAGGGTATATCTACACTACAAAGTTAATTCGAACTAACAGCTGTTAGTTCGAATTAACTTTCATAGGCGCTACACATGCAAACCGCTAGTTCGAACTTAATTCGAACTAGCGGAGCACTTAATTCGAACTAGGTAAACCTCATTCTACGAGGACTAATGCCTAGTTCGAATTAAGTAGTTCAAATTAAGGGCTGTGTAGCCACTTAATTTGAACTAGTTGGAGGCTAGCCCTTCTCAGCTTGCTCTGGTGGCCACTCTGGGCCAAACCAGGGAAAGTCTTCTGCCCCCCTCCTGGCCCTGGAGCCCTTAAAGGGGCCATGGTCTGGCTACAGTGCCCGTGCCAGGTGCAAGCCTGCCAGCACCCAGCCAGCAGACCCTGCACCTGGCACGGCATGAGCCAGCCACCTGCTGCCACCCAGCCCTCCGCCTCTTCCCAGGACCAGGCTGGCGGCTCCCAGGAGCCTGCCTGGGGCCGCAAGAGGCGGGCACCCGCCTGGTCTAGTGGCACCCACCTCATCGAGGTTTGGGGGGAGACCTCCAACGTCCACGACCTCCGCACTAGGCACAGGAATGACTCCGTCTAGGGCAGGATAGCTGCCAGCCTGGCCACCAAAGGCCACATGCGAACCCAGGAGCAGGTTTGCATGAAAATCAAGTTGGTCCAGTGAGACTCCCGACCCTGAGCTTAGAACATAAGAACGGCCGTGCTGGGTCAGACCAAAGGTCCATCTAGGCCAGTAGCCTGTCTCCCGACAGCGGCCAACACCAGGTACCCTGGAGGGGATGGACCAAAGACAATGACCAAGCCATTTGTCTCGTGCCATCCATCTCCAGCCTTCCACAAACAGAGGCCAGGGACATCATTCCTACCCCCTGGTTAATAGCACTCCATGGACCCAACCTCCATGAATTTATCTAACTTCTCTTTAAACTCTGTTATAGTTCTAGCCTTCACAGCCTCCTGTGGCAAGGCGTTCCACAGGCTGACTATTTGCTTTGTGAAGAAGAACTTTCTTTTATTAGTTTGAAGCCTGCTACCCATTCATTTCATTTGGTGTCCTCTAGTCCTTATATTATGGGAACTAATGAAGAACTTTTCTTTATTCACCCTCTCCACACCACTCATGATTTTATAGACCTCTATCATATCCCCCCTCAGTCTCCTCTTTTCTAAGCTGAAAAGTCCCAGTCTCTTTAGCCTCTCTTCATATGGGACCTGTTCCAAACCCCTAATCATTTTAGTTGCCCTTTTCTGAACCCTTTCCAAGGCCAAAATATCTTTTTTGAGGTGAGGAGATCACATCTCTACACAATACTGAAGATATGGCGTACCATAGTTTTATACTTCTAAACCTCCTCCTCCTTCCCCTGGCTTCCCCCTTCCAGCTCCCTCCTCCCAGGTTTCCACCTCCCCTCTCCCACCCTCTCTCTTCCCCTCTCCCACCTCCTTTTCCCAGTCTCCCCAGAGGTTAATCCCCCCCACCCCCAGTTTTGTTACACAAAGAGAGTTTCTATTTTTGAACATGTGTCCTTTATTTTTTACATCAGGAAGGGGTGCTAGGAAGGGGTAAGTGGAAGGAGGTGAGGGAGGAATGGGGCACAAGCCCCTGATGGGGAGGACTGGGGTGGCTCCGCGGGCTCCTCATGGTGGAAGCTCTCCTGCAGGGCCTCCTGGATCCTGACAGCCCCCCCGATTGACACCCCCGGATGGCAGCCTGAGGCAAATGCAGCTGGGCTGATGGCCGAGTGCTGTGATGTGCCGAGTGTGGGCACTCAGGGCACTCCAAGACAGGACTGCTTTGCTGTCCCTCATCGAGGTAGACAAGCAAGTAGGGAACCCTGAGAACAGTCTGTCCGGGGTGGGGGCTTGGGTCCCTTTAAGCACAGCCCTCGGCGAGCCTGAGGCAGCAGCTCCACACTCTAAGTCCTGGTTCCGGCCAGCCTTAACTTCGGTTCAGGGTCCACTCAATGTGGACATGCTAGTTTGAATTAGCAAAACACTAATTCAAATTAGTTTTTAGGTCTAGATGCACTAGTTCGAATTAGCTTAGTTCGAATTAACTAATTCGAATTAAGTTAGTTCGAATTAGTGCTGTAGTGTAGACATACCCTTATTTTGAAATAGGGGGCCTCCAGCCTTCCCAGGGTGCCCTGGTGGCCACTCCAGCCTCAAACAAGAACACTGCTCTCCCTCCCCCCATCCCCGGAGCCCTTAAAGGGGTTGACTCTGGCCACAGTGCCTGTGCCAACTCCAAGCCTGCCGGCCCAGAGCCAGAAGTCACTGCCCCGACCCAGTGGCCCCAAAACATGAGCCAGCAAGCCACTGGCAGCCAGCCCTCCACCGCTCCCCAGGAGCAGTCTGCCAGCTCCCAGGAGCCTGCCAGGGCCCAGAGAAGGCGAGCGCCTTCCTGGTCCAGGGTGGAGATCAGGGTGGACCTTACTTAGGTTTGGGGGGACGCCCCCAACGTCCATGATCTCTGCACTAGATGAAGGAACGCGGCCATCTATGGCAGGATAGCTGCCAACCTGGCCACCAAAGGCCACATGCGAACCCAGGAGCAGGTTCACATGAAAATCAAATTGGTCCTGCAAGACCCCCAACCCTGAGCTTCCCCTCCCCCTTCTTCCCCTTGCTTCCCCCTTCCTCCTTCCAGGTTTCCCCCTCCCCTCTCCCACCCTCTTTCTTCCCCTCTCCCACCTCCTTTCTCCAGTCTCACCAGAGTTTCATCCCCCCACCCCCCAATTTTGTTAAATAGAGTTTGTGTTCATAAAAATACGTGTATTTTATTTGACATCAGGAAGGGGGTCTGGGAGGGTAAGTGGAATGATGTGGGGGAGGAATGAGGCACAAGCCCTCAGTGGGGCAGACCAGGGAGGCTCTTAGTGCTCCTCAGGGTAGACGCTCTCCCGTAGGGCCTCCTGGATGCTGACAGCCCCCCGATGGACCTTCTGGATGGCAGCCTGCAGAAAGTGCAGCCAGGCTCACATCAACATGTTCACGAGAAGCACCAGAATGCCCAGGGGCAGCTCTGGCTCCATGTTGCAGAGTGCTGTGGTGTCCCGAGTGAGGGCAACCAGAGCACACAGAGACACAAATGCTTTGCTGTCCCTCATCGAGGTAGGCAAGCAAGCAGGGAAAGCTGAGAACCAGCTGCCCGGTGTGGGGGTCCCTTTAAGCACAAGCCTCAGATAGCCTCAGGCAGCAGCCACACAAATAAACTCCTGACCTGATGCCCTGCTCGACCTGGTTCCGGACAGCCTTCAATGCAATTCAGTGTCCACTCAGTGTGGACGTGCTATTTCGAAATAGCAAAACGCTATTTCAAAATGCATTTTGTGTGTAGATGTGTTATTTCAAAATAAGCTATTTTGAATTAACTATTTAGAAATAACACTGTAGCGTAGACATACCCCTGCTGATTAGAAACCTGAAAACCCTGTCCACCTTTTCTGGAAAAGACACTGGCAGGACTAAGAGCTTTTCAGAAAAGTTGATAGCAATTCCTTAATGAAAGATTGCTTCCTAAAAAACCAAGTGCTCACAAAAATGTTGCTCCCTTGCATTGACAACATTTATGTCCTAGATCTTCATTTTTCCATCTGTACGCATATCCTGTAGTGTGATCCTGAGGAGGACCTAGAGGAACTGGTTCTATATCAGAGGAGGATGGGTGTATCTGTTTGTGAGAAAAGAAAAGCAACAGCATTTTTGCATCCCTAGAGTTTCAAAGTAAGTAGATTTCCTCAGTCATCTGTGCTTGATGAGTTATTACCGAACACCATGAACCATCGACTGTATTTGGACAAAAAAATCTTATTTGCCTTCCACTTCTACCTCACAATAGCGCAAACAAGAGAAAAGGACCATTAAGAAGACTATCAGTAATATGGTTATTTTATGTTGTCACAAAGCTTATATGGACGTGTCCTATGATCAAGTCGACATCATACTTAAACTATAGGATCTACATAACTAGAGATGAGAAGTGACATGATTCATTTAACAAAAAATACATATTATATAGGGAAAGAGCAATGATCATAATGTTAGCTATATTTACCTACATGGTCAATAACAAGATTAGATTAATTTTGGTTGAACAACAAGGTTTGATTTATTTTGTTGATTGTAAATACGACTTAGTACTATTTTGTGATGCACAAATGTTGGAGGATATTATTTTGCAAACCTCACTAGCTTTGTTTTCCCTTTGAGATAATCTAGGGAAATTAATGTTTTCATTTCAGATTTTCATTTTGCTCTGCACTTTTCATTGTTATGAGACTTTGGTTGTCATCACAAAACACCAGCCAAAGCAAAATAAAACTCAGCTAATGTAACCAGGACTCTGGTGTATTAAGGTTTGAAAACTCATGTTATTCTGTGCTGTATTTTTGGATTAACGAAATGCAAATGTATAAACCTGTCTATACTTTTTGTCCTTTCACTTTTAGTTAAGTCCACACTATCAAAAATAAATAATACACAAGTTACAGTTCCATATCTAGAAAGAGCAGCCATCTTTCAGCTGCTCATTTTTAATACTCAGAATAAGCATTTTACTTTCACTATGCAATCCAAGTAGTAGAAATTCCCTATTTTTTAAGCCAAATTCTGTATTATATCATTCCTCTGCAGAAAACTGTGTGCTTTATTGTTCTCTACTACACATATAAACAGTTGGGTCGCTCAGGACACATACACTGCAGGGTAAAAGTTGAATTAAGCAATGCAACTTCAGCTACGTCAGTTGTATAGCTGAAGTCAAAATAGCTGAATTTGGCTTTTGGAGCTGTCTATACAGCAGGAAGTCAAAGGAAGAACACTTACTCCTTGTGAAATGAGGGTTACAGCAGTCAGAGTAAGGAGTCCTCCATCTTGACATTATTTTGAAATAACGGCTTGCTGTGTAGACACACACTATGTTATTTCGGAATAGTGTCAGTTATTCCGAAATAACGCTGCTGTGTAGACGTACCCTCATAGACCCAACAGAAAGTAGCAGGCATCCTTCATTCTCAAGAGATGCATGGGTATGCATCTTGAGAGGTAAACAATTTACTCAGTTGGTTTTTTGCAGCCATGAACACAGCTGAAAAGACTCACTCAAGAGAGAGAGAATGTCTGAGGCATCTGTCACATTTAAAAAGGATGATTTAACCCTTTGGGCTTTGCTTTCTACAAGCTCTTTTCTTCTCTGCTAAACTGGACTGCTTCCTTTCATAACTCTGCAGACCTCTGTTTAGCTCCTGATTTCAAAAGCTATGATGCTGAGTGTAACCTTCCTATTTGTCAACTTCCATGACCTCTTTGAGCTCTCACTTGCATATACTCTTTTAACACAGTTTTGGGCATTCTTTGAGTCTTTTTCCTAATGCCAGTTTGCCATAGAGGATATCCTTTGGGATGCACTCCTCATTCATTTGGCACACATATGAATGGAGGCATCTCTCTTTAAGTAATGTTTTCTTACTGTGCATGCTGATCAACTTGAGCACCTCAGTGCTAGTGACTCTGTCCCTCCAGGAGAGTCCAAAGATTTGATGAAGGTAACCCATATGAAAGCTCTTGAACCAATTTTCCCGTTGAGAGTAGAAGATCCATGTCTCACTTCAATACAAAAGTGTGCTGATGACAAATGCATGATACACACAGATCTGTGTGTTGTAAGTTTTTTTGTTTTGTATACCCTCTTGTTCAGTCTAAAGATTGTTGTGGAAGATTTTCCAGTGCTGATGTTGAGTTCCATTTCAAGTGAAAGGTTAACTGCAATACTAGACCCCAGGTACATGAACCACCAGTTCAAGTTCATAATTGCTGATCTTATGGAGGGTGCTTCCTCAACTCTTTGGCACAATAAGTTAGGGGTTTTTTTAGGCTTGTAGTAAGCACAAAATCTTGGCAGAGTTTGAAAAACCATTCATGTGGTTTTGAAGACGAGCTTCTATTTGGGTTGTCACTGCTGCATCATCAGCAAATAAGGAGGGCCTCTCAGGTTGTGATTTTAGATATCAATCTTGCAGAATTGAACAGCTTTCCATCAGATCTTGTGTGTAAGTAGATTGCCTCAATTGAGGAACCAAAAGCTTGTTTCAGGAGCAGAGAGATGATGATCCCAGAGTTGAAGCAAGTACACAACCTTGCTTAACTCCACTATGAATCACTGAGCCATTGTATTGGACTGTGCCATAAATGGTTTTATGGAAAGATTGGATCACGCTTCAGAACTTGGGGGGCAGCCAATATTTTCCAACAATGTAAATAGTCCATTTCTACTGACAAACTAAAAAGCCTTTGTGAAATCTATGAAGGCTATGTCGAGGTTCATTTCTTCTCTGCATTTCTGTTTTAGTTAAAAATAAAAATTAATACAAATAGAGGGAAATCCTCAAAAAAATTTAAATTGATCATCAAAATTAGAAAAAAAAATAAAAAACAGTACCGGCCAGGCCCAGTTATGCCAAATAATTCATTAAGCATCATATCCCCTTAGAGGTGTACAAGCAATACACAGTCACCTAAGAGAACTGACATCTGGAATTGTGCAACATTTTGTTTTGCTTTCAGAACATCTTTGAAAAAGAAAGTCGTTGCTCAAATGGATACAAAAAACAAAATAGAAGTCAAAATAAATCTTCACATAGAGGTCCTAATTTTAAAAAGACAGATGATATACAATGCATCTTGAAAAGAATATTTGTCCATAATACCTTATGTTGCAGTGCTGACGCTTGTTTAGTTATGAAATGTATAATGTACACTTTTGCATATAATTTGCTGTGGTAGCATTTGAAAAAATGACCTTGTTGACTTTAGCTTTGGTGTACTCTGAGCTAATATTTCAAAGCACCTTTGACACTGAGGGCAGCATATCACCACATAATAGCATTTTAAAATGCCTAATTAAGTATACTAGATCCTTCCAGGTACATACATTTCTCTTGTTGATGGGAATACTGCTGTTTTTCATGTTATCATTCAAATTGCTAGGGGCATGGATTTATAGACTGTGAAAGTCAGATGCCAAACAATTCAGAATCATTTGGGTTTTTATTTTGCCAGTTGGTACAACTTATAATTGTAATCATTTAGTAGTTTTCAAAAAAATCTGCCATGTTTGCTTGCTCTTTAACAAGAGAAATGAGGTTTGAGTCTTGCTAACGTACTTGGCTCCTTTTCCTGGATCTCTTTTCCTTTTACATTCACAAGTTGAAATTGCTACATATGAAATAAAAGCATGAGAATTAAAAACTGACAGAAGTCGCTACAGAGGGGAAAAAACTCATTTCCCTCTCATGAGCTTCCCGAGGACTTCGGAGAATTCACATAGCAGGTCACGGTTGTTTAACTCCCATCTTTTTCCACAAGTGCATTTGAGGAGGCTGCAATAAGTATGTCAAGGTCATGTTTACCTAATTCTAATGAAGCAAAGCATAAATCACAAATTGTTAACCATCCACTGGGACTAAAAGTGTAATTTTTTAAACAGCTAAGTAATTAAAAAGGCAAATGTGTTCTGTGGTAAAAGAATGGTACGATATTAGATAAGGGAACAGTCCATGACTATGTGACACTATTAATGTGACCAGAAATGATCTGGCCTCTTAAATTACTTTATTTCCCTTAGCAGAATATTAATTTCAGATGAGTAATTTCAATTTTATTAGTATCATGTTCTTCTGTACTAGATATGGATGGGCTACAGAGCTTGCTTTTGATGACTGCATAAGATCTTTTAATACTATGTCAGATATGGCTGAAGTTCATTTAAATAAGGTATTTCACATACAGTGCCACCAAGAGGTTGAATAAAAATACAAATAGTCTGGTAGCACTTTAAAGACTAACAAAACATGTAGATGGTATCATGAGCTTTCGTGGGCACAGCCAACTTCTGGTCATCTGAAGAAGTGGGCTGTGCCCACAAAAGCTCATGATACCATCTACATGTTTTGTTAGTCTTTAAAGTGCTACCAGACTATTTCTTGTCTTTTTCAAGTTTATCCTGTACAGACTAACTCAGCTATCCCTGACGCAATAAAAATACAGTTTAGCATTCCATTACATCACCCCTTTAAGCTCTATATTCCTACCACTTAGAATAGTTACACTATCATATGATCTTTGAAGTTCAGTAGATATGAATCTGTTCAGTGTCTCTGAATCATACTGGTTTTCTAATTACATGACCTTAATGCCCAACAACTTGATCCTCTAACTGCATATTTGCCAACTCCATGGGTGCTCCAGAAATAAATAGTGGGTGCTCAGTCCCCAGCGGCAGTCCTAGTAGGCCCTACCAATCAGCTCCTTCCTTACCATCCAGTGCCTCCAACCCACTAGTAATCAGCTTTTCAGCAGCATGCAGGAGGTGCTGGGGGGAGGAAGAGGAGCAAGGGCAGGAAGAGTAGTAATGAGAGCAGAGAGCATTCAGGGAAGGGGACAAGGAGTGCAAGGGGACAATGGAGTGCAAGGAGGTGGGATTGGGCAGTGCGGGGGAGGCATGATGGGGCCTTGGAGGAAGTGTGGGAATGGGTCTGAGGTTGAGTGGAGTTGGGAGGGGAGAAGGGTCGAGCACCCTTAGGGAAACCAGAGAGGCAGTGCCTTTGTCTGGATGTCTATTCATTACAATAACTGGATATCAATTTGAAATCCGTGGGCCTTCTTTTTCTCGTTCTGCATCTGCCAAATGTAGAGTTTGCCCTGTTGAATTTTCTTTGAGAGAACTATAGCTGTTGCCCAATTTCTACTGAACTTTCCAGTGTCCATGTCAAACATATATGTTCCTGGCGCGGATTTATTTTTGTTTAAAATAGCTGCAATTGTCCTTCCTTTTCCTCTGTCTAATTTGACATAAGTATGGTCACCAGGTTCTAGACTCAGCAGTTCACTGAGTGACATATATAGTGAAAGTTTTTATAATTCTTTTATCCAGTTTGGATACTTTCTCTAGGTACGTCTACACAGCAGCATTATTTTGAAATAATGGACATTATTTTGAAATAACTTTGTGAGTGTCTACACAGCAACCCATTATTTTGAAATAATTTCGAAATAACGAGTTGCTTATTCCAGATTCTATGAACTTCATTCTACGAGGAGTAACACCTATTCCGAAATAGCTATTTCAGAATAGGTAGACAGGGTGGCTGGAGTTATTTTGAAATAAGGGGCCTCCAGGAAATCCCACAGGGGCCGCTCTGTCCACACTCATCACAACTCTATAGCTTCCCTTCTCCTGTAGCCCTTAAAGCTGCAGGCAGAAGGGAAAGGGCTTGTGCCACATTGCAGCAGCCTGCACAACTGTCACTGCTGCCATGAGCTATCTCCGTGCTCTGTCCAAGCCCTCCACGGTTCCAGCTGAGCAGGCAGCAGGCTTCCAGGACCCTGTCAGGGGATGGAAGAGGCGCTCACCTTCCTGGTCTGGTATGGAGATCCTGGCCCTCATTGAGATCTGGAGAGAGGAGGCAAACCTTCAGGATCTCCGTATCAGACACAGGAACGCAGACATCTATGGCCGCATGGCCAAAAGCCTGGGCACCAATGGCCACATCCATACCCAAGAGCAGGTGTGGATGTAGGTTAAGGAGCTCAGGCAGGCCTATGCCAAGGCCAAAGAGCACAGCTCCCACTCTGAGGCTGAACTCTACAGCTTCCCTCCTTGCTTGGCCTTCTCGGTCTGGGGATCGTGCAGCAGCCTTTGCACTTCGGTGCATGTGGAGCACCAATCTGGGGCACACAGCCCCAGGAGGCTGTACCTGAGGACCCTTGTGCTATTGCTCACTGGGTCTGGGGAGGCCTGCCATACTCCTGACAATGGGGTGGGACACCCTTCCACCACAAGCCACCACAAGAAGGAGGCTAGGGACGTGGAGATGCACACTGTGGATAAAGAACTGAAATTAATACAGCATGGAGACACAAACATTCAGGAGTGCCACACACAGGAGTCCTTGTGAGAAACACACAGGGCCTCCCTTAGGGCCTCCCAGATGCACACATCCCCCTGATGGGCCTGCCAGATGGCAGCCATGCATGGCTGCTCAAAGGCTCTGCCACAGTGTTCAGCCTCTGCCCCCCACCATAGCAAAATGTCTCTCCCTTCCTTTCACATGTACTGTGAAGGAGACAGCATACAACTACCACTTGTGGGATTTTCCACTCACTGATGTCCAGCCAGGTGAGGATGCAATGGAACCTTGCCTTCAGACACCTGAAGGCACCCTCCACCACCATGCGGACCCTGCTGAGTCTGGCATTCAAACATTCCTTGGTGTCGTCAAGATGTCTGGTGTAGGGCTTCATTAGCCAGACCAACAGAGGGTAGACCGCATCCCCTACAATGCACATAGGCATGTCCATGTCCCCAACCCTGACGGTGCAGTCAGTGAAAAAAGTGCCCGTGTGCAACTTCTGGAAGACACTGAAGTTTCAGAAGACACGGGTGTTGTGTGCCTTCCCCGATCACATGTCGTAGATGTCAGTGAACTACCTGTGCTGGTCTGTGACAGACTGCAGGACTATCGAAGACTACCCCTTCCAGCTGATGTATACAGATGCATGTAGAAGGAGACAAACAGAATCACAAAGTTGCCAGAGCCCTTTGGAGATCCCCAGGTCCCCTCTCCCCAAGTATCCCATACACACCAGGAACAATCCCCTACTTACCCCTTCCCCTGGCAGGGCTTTGTGAGGGTGGGACTGAAAACCTCCCGGGGAAGGGGCTTCCAACAACAACAAACCCCTCCCCTCCCTAGGGAATCCCTTTCCAGCACTTCACCCCCCTGCTAGGACAATAGCCAAGTGCCATACCTGCACGACCAGTGCCCCAACGGTTGGTCTACCCATGCCGAACTTGTTCCTGATGGATTGGTAGCTGTCCAGCATGGTGAGCTTCCAGAGAGTGATGGTGACCCACCTCTCGAGGGGGATGGCGGGTTGCATGTGGGTGTCCCATCATCTGAGGGTAGGAGTGAGCCATTCATACAGCTCCAGAAAGGTGTCCTTTCACATGTGGAAATTCTGGAGCCACTTGGAGTTGTTTTCCTACTGCTCCATAAAAATCTGATCCCACTAGTTGGAACTGGTGTCCAGATTAAGGATGTTAAAATGCAGTTAATGGACTAGTTGACGGGCAATTCCACATTTCTCCTTTGAAATGCATTTCAAACGAGGAATGTGAAACACCGTGTACAGCCCGGGGCCGGCGGAAAGTCCCACTGACTCCAGGCTGCACGCGGGTGCCAGCTTTGAAGTGCACAAGAGTCCCCAGCAAGGGTTCTTGTGCATTTCAAAGCCATGGAGCCTGGGGGTGGAGGGGGACTCAGAGTCCCCCGTTGACCCTGGGCTCCATGCTATGCTTCATGCCTCTAGGAGCCTGGGGTCAGCTGGGGACTCCCCAGCTGACCCCGGTTCCAGGGAAGTGCAGCGTGGAGCCCGGGATCACCTGCAGAATCCCCAGATGACCCCAGGCTCCATTGCACCTTTCAAAGGTGCGGAGGTGACAGTTTCAAAAGGGAAGCTGCTGCACAGCTGAGATCAGCTGTGTGGCGGCTTCCCCTTTGAAACTGCCACCTCTGTGCCTTTCAAAGGGGCAGCCGTGGAGCCCAGGGTCAGCTGGGGACTCCCCATGGCATTTCCCAGAACCTGGGATCAGCTGGGAACTCGCCACCTGACCCCGGGTTCTGGGGAAGTGCCACACAGAGCCCGGGATCAGCTGGGGAGTCCCCAGCTGACCCCCAGGCTCCACGGTTGCCCCTTTGAAAGGTGCAGAAGCAGCGTTTTAAAGGGGCAAGGCTGCGCCTTTGAAATGCCACCCTGGGGTTAGCAGTGCTGCCACTTTGAAGTACCCACCCCCCCGCGCCGCTTTGCTGCCTCTATCTAATAGAGGCAGCAAAGGGGGGGGGCATATCAACTAGTCAACTAGTAAAAAGACTATCCGATAAGCAAACGCTTATCGGATAGTCAACTAGTCGATTAGTCTTTTACATCCCTAGTCCAGATGTCAAAAGCAGCGGTGCATGATGGGCTCCAGATGTATGAGCTGTGCCCATAGAGAGATGGGGAGGTTCTCTGTGAGGGGCTGGGGGTTGCATTCCTGTAGAGCCTGGAAGGCAGCATGCAGAAATTGCTGCAGAAGCTGCAGCATGACAGATAAGAGAGGCGCCTGAGACACAGCCATACAGGGGGGTCCCTTTAAGCTGGAGCCTCACATAGCCTCAGGCAGCTCTCCTGGAAATAACTGTTGTCCTGATGCCCTGCCTGAAGTGCTTCTGGGTGGCCTTAAATAAGATTCAGCGTTCGTAGAATCATAGAATTAGAAGGGACCTTGGGAGGTCATCAAGTCCTACTCCCTGCCCTCATGGCAAGACCTAGCACTGTCTAGATCATCCCTTATAGATGTCTATCCAACCTGCTCTTAAATATCTCCAGTAATGGAGATTCCACAACCTCCCTGGGCAATTTAATCCAGAGTCTAACCACCATGACAGTTAGGAAGTTTTTCCTAATGTCCAACCTAAACCTCCCATGTTGCAATTTAACCCATTGTTTCTTGTTCTATCATCAGAGGACAAGGAAAACAAATTTTCTCCCTCCTCCTTGTAATAGTCTTTTAGATACTTGAAAACTGTTATCCTGTCCCCTCAGCCTTCTCTTTTCTAAACTAAACCAAGCACAAGTTCTTTCAGTCTTCCCTCATAGGTCATGTTTTCTAGACCTTTATTCATTTTTGTTGCTCTTCTCTGGACCTTCTCCAGTTTCTCCACATCTTTCTTGAAATGTCATGCCCAGAACTGGACACAATACTCCTTTTTCATTTTAGATCGTGTAAAAACTCCTGATTGATCCAAGATGATCTCCTGCCATACTATCTTTCCTATACAGTGGAACAGTTTGCTTTTGGGCCCTTAATAATGACCCTTTAAAAAACTGCCAACTCTCTTGGCAGTATCCTGTAATAGCTATCCCGCATCTTCACAGCAAGCCCATTATTCTGAAATATAATGGGCTCACTATTCCAATGTCCCTGTAAACTTAATTGCACGAGGAATAAGGGACATTTCAGAATACAGCACGAAATAAGCTATTTCAAAATAAGATCGAAATAAGATACACAATTTGCATAGCTCAAATTGTGTATCTTATTTCAAGCTACAGTGCAATTTAGACACACCTTGAGCAAGGACACTTTATTTCAAAATAGCTCAGCACTATTTAAATGGGCATTTTCTGTGCAGACACAATATTTCCAAATAAGCTATTTTGGAGTATTTCTTCCAAAATGGCTTATTTGTAAATAAGCGCCCAGTGTATACATACCCTTCATGTCTAGCTACTTTGGAGTTAGATTCTTTTCCCCAAATTTGTAACAGTAACTTGGAGTTGTTTTCCTATCAAGTGTTATGCTGGTCTATATACAATAGCTTCTATGGGTGTTGATCTATAATTCAGAAGAGCAAGAAATGGGTCTTCCTGCTGTAAGATTTTCTTGGCTGTCTATTCAGCTCTTTCAGCATCCCCATTTGCTTGTGGGTAATGGGGGCTGCTAGTAAAAATCAAAATCATGTTTCATTTAGAACAACTTTAAGTTCTTCCACAGTGAATTGGGGTCTGTTATTCACCATTAGTTGTTTTGGAATACTGAAGTGAGCAAAAGTGCACTTCAGTTTCTCAATAAAACTGCAACATGTTATGGCTTTCAAGTATATACCTAGAAAAATAGTCCATGATGAACAGGTAATGATCACCTCTGAATCTGCATAAATCTGTAGCTAGTCTTTTCCAAGTTCTCTCTGGTAAAAGTGTTTGTACACCGTATGGTTCATCATTGTCTCTTTAGTTTATTTGTAGTAGAAGTCATCAAATGACCAATAACATCACATCTCCATGAAATTCTTCCATCTTTCTCACAAGGCCCAGCATGCTAAAAACAGTATTAGTCTTTGATCCTTTCATCACTTGCACTCTGAATGCGTAGATTTTGTCTTTTTAAGTTGTGTCTATGATGAACTGCCCCATTCAGTTCTGACTAGTCCTGGAGGTACTCTGAACTGTATCATGTGACTTCATCTCTGGGAGGGGTTGATAGTTATTGTAAGGCCCTTCTGAGATGATTATGACATCAACTCCTGGAATATTTTCACTCTCCAGAAATAATAGGTCTCAGAAATAATGGTATTTGATTATCCGTAATATGGGTCAACTCCTGACTGAGATGGAAAGGTAAACAGCAGCAAAATACCCATATTTCATTAAATCATTACAGTGTGTGCCTCTGGCTGGACATGCATCAACTCTTGGGATATAACTTTTTCCATACTTTGTAAATGTAGCTGGAATTTGTCCTTATTAGCCTGGGAGTTGTTTATGCTTGCCTCTGAGCCTTTGTGGTAATGATTACATAATACTCAAGCATCTGTTCATAGTATTAGAGAAGAAACAGGCAACCCAGGAGCAGATGGGGTAAAAGGAATTGCTTTATTGCCCATGCACATTTACCTTGGACATTCAACACAATGTCAGAGTGACAACAACCTGGTGCCAGTCACACCCTTTTATCTATTTTATTATGTTAATTCACACATCTATTACTACTTTTCCTAAAACCTTATTTAGTAAACTCCTACACAATGAATATTAGTAAGTAGGTGATGAATACAATTATACCCACCCCTGTTTGTTGTTTACTCGTTTTTAGTTGAATCAGCATTATATACTGTCTTAATCTGCAGCTTATAGGGAGAGGGAAAGCGCTTCAACCCTGAAAATGACTTTACATACAAGTGCAAAAACAAAACAAGATACTGTTCAGTGCAACCATCCTCCAAGGCTGCCATGATAAAGGGGAAAAACATGTTTAAAGGGCAATGGCAATGCCTATTCTGGCTAGACCCCTTTCCCACTGATGTGTAGTCCTCCCAGGCCCCTATTCATTTTACATATCCCAACACATAGCTTCTAAGTTAATTTCTGTTTTTTCAAGTTGGTCCTGTCTTTTGTTCTGTTTGACTAATTCTGACTGTTTTACTGTGTTTTTAACTATGGCCATAGGCACCAACTCTGTGGGTGGTCCAGAGCTGGAGTACCCACTGGAAAAAAATAGTGGGTGCTTAGCACCCACTGGCAGCCAGCTCCCTTTCTCTGTCCGAGCACCGAGCACCTACCACAATCAGCTGCTCTGCAGCATGCAGGAGGCACTGGAGGGGAAGGGAAGGAATGGAGACTGGACACAGTTGGGGGCAGTGGCAGAAATGGATGGGACAAGGTAAGGTGGAGTGGAGTATGGGCAGAAAGTGCCGGCCGGGCTTGACCGTCGGAGGGGAGCAGGAGTTTGAGCATCCCTGAGACCCACAGGAAACCAGCACCTGTGGTTATGGCTAGCATTAAATCTTCATTTGTAGCTGCTGTGAACATTTTATTATCTATTAGCCCAACAAACAGCCTATTCCTGATATTTTCATATTTTCCAGCTCCAAACCCCCTCCCATACTTTACAGCCATACAACATTCCACATTTTGCACTGGTTCTTGAATTCTCCGGTGAAAACATGCTCTTTCATAAAACGCATTTCTCTGAGGTATAAAGTATGCATCAAACATAGCCAGAACCCTTTCATAGTCGTCTTTGTGACTGTCTTCAGTAAAGTCAAAGGATTAAAAGATATGCGCTGCTTGCTTCCCTACATCTTAAATTAAAGACTATACCTGTGTAGCTACAATTTCTTTGTACAGTATGGTAGCAATAAGAAATCTTGCAAAATATCTTATCCAGTATGTCCAGTCTGAAGATTTGTCAAAGCCAAAGTTCTCTGGGGCATTGAAGAGTGGCATGTCAATGAGATTCTGCAACCTTTGTTGCTTTATTCCCTTTGTTTGCAAATCTACTTCTGTTTTCCTTCTGCTTCTGTTCTTAATGCCACTTTTGACACCATATTGTGTTCTTCTGTACACCACAGGTATTCATTATAAGAGCCTTTAATGTTCTACCAGTGAAGGCTAAAGTTCATTTAAATAAGGTATTTTATACATAGTTCCACCTTGTGGATGAATGGGATAATAGTTTAGCATTCCATTATAATGAGCAATCAGCTCCTTAAAATTGCATTTCATTTCATTTTAGGAGCTGCAAAAATGCTGTATTAATTTCTGCATTTATCCACAGTGTTCTGCTTATTGTAAATCAATTGTTATTGTAACACTAGCAGAGCCTGGTCATCTGTGGGTGGATTTGAACCTAGGTCCACTAGAGCTTTGTGAATGAGCCTCTGCTGCATGAGCTAAAAGCCAGTTGACTACTAGTTAAGGCTGTAGGACAAACTTATGATTCTCTCTCTGTAAGTGATTTCAGTTCCACTAGATGGGACAATGCATCACACTTAGAAGGTTTTAGGTTACATATGTCTGAGAGATAATGCAGTGATACTCTCATGATACTTTTTTAAAAAATAAATGGCTCATTGCAAGCTTGATGTTTTATTTGAAGAATGTAAATAAAACCCAAAGATAATTCAAAATCTCCTGAATGAAGAATAGCTCCCTTGAAGGAGTGAAATTAATAGTTTCATAAGTTGAATGATTTTATGATTGATTCTGTCACCCTTAATTCACGTTAAATAGGGTCTTAATCCGTGAGAAGTACCGCTGAAATCAGGGTATTGGTGGCACATTCTAGCCCTCTGAAGTCATCCATTATACACGGGGGATGGAATATAGGACTGCTACTTTCTTGCCATCAATTTGCAGCTACATATATTTGCCATTAATATTGTCTTTGATATATCTGTTACTGTTAATAACTGTTAACAGTATTATCAAACAGTATTAAACATTTTTGTTTGTACTATAGCTTTGTTTCTCACTTATAATACCACATTGTGGTGCTTCCTTGGCAACTGAAGAAAGCACCACAAACTTCACAGGCAATATGTACCAATTTCTCTACAGCAGTGTTTCTCAAAGTGGTCCGCAAAACCACTCTGAGAAACCTGCTAACTGGCTGCTCCAGTGTGTGTGTTTATGGCTCCGCAGCCATGGAGCCTCATGGCTCCCATTGGCTCCGGTTTGCTGTTTGCAGCAAAGGGGAGTCGTGGGAAGCGGCAGCCAAGTCCATGCCACTTCCCATGGCTCCCGTTGGCTGCAAACAGCGAACCAGAGCCAATGGGAGCTGCAAGGTTTTGTGGCTGCGGAGCCGGTAAATAAACATACCAGAGCAGCCAGTTCGCAGGTTTCTCTGAGTGGTTTCGCAGACCACTTTGAGAAATACTGCTCCACAGTAAGCTCCTCTAAGAAGTCAATGCTTACCAGTAGTTATCACACAAGGTAGTTGCGACACCACATTATTTCTTAATCAACTAAGAAGTGCTCATTCTGTGGTATGAAAAGTAGACAGAATTTTTGTTGAAACTTGTCAAATAACTATTTAATGGGAAAGTTTTGCAATCGTTAGGCTAGCACAACATGGATTTATTAGAGTTACAAGGCATTGCCTGCAGTATTACTGTAGCTGTGTTGGTCTCCAGATAGGAGACAGAAAAGTTGGGTGAGGTGATAAAAGATATTGCCTCATTTACTTTGTCTCTAGAATTTCCAGAAGGCTTAGCTAAATGGGGAAATGCTCTGCTATCTCAAAATGAAAAGATTACCTTATTCATTACCACCCACAGTGTAATGTGGAGTTTACAGGACAGTCATTAGTGGTGCACATCTGTATAGAAAGTGTCTAATGTTATTGTAATTTATCTTCCCAGCTGATGAGAGATGGCATTCCGCTTTCATACTGTGACACTGGAAATGCAGTTTACTAGATTGCCCTTTCATAACTTTATGCAAGCTGATGGCAACATCTACTATGCCAATCACTTGTTTTCTTTTTAGTGCTCCCTCAGGCACACTCCTCAAATTGCTGTACCAATTAGAACAAGTCACAGTTGGAACATCTTTCAAAGCATAGAATTCCCCAGGAGAGGAAATCAATATCAAGCCAATGGGTGTTTGCCTGAGTAAAGGTGGAGTAAAACCCACGAAGGACAACAAAATTTGGACCTATGATTATTAATTAACAAAAAATGTTGCACACACTGTCTCTGTTGCTCAGGCCTTGGTATTGCCTAGTATGAAGAGACAAGAAATGAAAATGCAGGTGCTAAATCAGTCCTAAGATGCAGAAAATATGTGTTTCTCGTCCATGAAGAATAAAAGCCATTATGTGGTTAGACATTTCTGATGAACCCGTGAAAGAGTCCAATCTAAACTCAAAAGCTCTAATCAAGAGCTGTGAAAATACAATAAAACTGGCACCTAAGAATCTTGCAAGATAATACTTTAGTAAGAACTATTCATTAAATACTTACTTCATGAAGTGGAGTCATGCTGCGAGATTCAAAAATCTTTCCTGCAATTTATTACTTCACAACCCAAATACCCTGCATATTACAGCTGAGTACCTGAATTCAATAGCTATACTCTTCAAGAGAATTAGATAAGTCATTTTTTAATACCAATAGTTAAAACAGCCAACGGTAATTAGAATGTAACAATTACTAGATTTTATTGTAGAGACCATGCTGATATAGAACTCCTTTTTCATAGAAGCCAAGATTTTGTACAAAGAGATTTGTTACTTTCCTTGGGGGTTGAATGAATATGAATAAACCAGGCACACATACAACTTTTCCAGTCAAACTGCATTCTCAGACCCCCTCCACATTACAGCATTCCGAACAACCTTATTAATGAACAGTGCCTCAGAATGTTGTATTGCCTTTACTGGCAAGAAGAGACATAGATAATAAATTACCCGTCTAGTCTTCAGATGGGAGGGCACAGAGGAAACTAACTTTCTCTGTGGACAACATGGCAGTATGTGTGTCACAGACAAGAGCAGCTCTGGTTTCACTTCTGAGAGCTGTGTGTTCTGATAAAAAAAGATGATGTAAACAGTTAGATAACTGGGATTCCTTAAATGAGAAAAGAGTTCTTATCCTCAGCTTATCTTGATTATTAAATATTGGGGTCAAAAATAAATAAAATTCCTCTCTTTTAGAAAAAATTGTAATTTGCTATGCTGTAGATCTCATAGCATCCTGAACTGCTTCTTGTGAATGAGCAACCAACTATGTTCATATCACAAGCTCTTCAGGTGAAACCAGATATTCCTAACAAATCATTTGAAAAAAACATTATCACTTATTATTAGAACATGTGCTTCTTCTGGCAGAAATGAAGGGGTTAAGTCATGGAACAGAGAACTACTGAACTCCCAAAAAGTTCCATGCTAAAGCATCACATTTTGGCAGTTTTTAACCATATGAACAGGAATAAATTTGTTTCCAACCTTGTGCATGTAGAAGCTGCAGTTTCTGCTCTAATACTAAAAGATTATTTGATGGAAGGGGTAATTTTTATGCTTTATTGTTCCTTAAAAATAATCATTTCTTTCATACCCTAACATGTTAGGGTATGAAAGAAATTTCCAAATTAACAGATCTTGGGACTGTGTGTAGCAATCTTTGGTCCCAATTTACACTATTTATTCTAACATTCAATGGAATTTGCATGTTAGTACCTTTATTATTGCTTGAAAATTTATCCAGTATGGGCCCTTTGAAGTGATTGTGTCTGCTTATGGCCTGTGGTGAGGTTGATCCTTTAACCTGAAGGCTCACATAGCATAGGTGGTTTCTGGTGGGCTATTTTTGATAGTCTTTAAGTGAGTGCATATGTTTATCAAACTGTCAAAAACCACTAGATAGCAGGGGCAGGCTGGTATTAAGCACAATTCTTAAATTATTATTATGATTCATTGTTGAGTTATTGACTGTTTGGGTTCCTTCAGTGTAAGAAACAGAATTCACAAACCAGCATCTCCTCCCTGGAATAGCTGTCAGTAAATAATTATGTTATTCAAATACAGCAAGGCCACAGAATGTGTCATAGATTCTAAAAAATGAAAAGTGTGATAGGTCATCACTTCAAAACCAAGTAAAAGTGTCAATACATTTTATTTGTTTCTGTTTTATAGCACCTATTTTTAATTCTAAGTTTCACACAAGCTTCAAATTAATAACATTTCCTTGTCAAATTCAAAATCACATACAAAACTGTCCCTGCGACAGTTCTGAGCAAGCTCTTTAAGTAATAATAATAGAACAACAACAGTAACCCTGGTCCAAACCAAGGTATTTCTCTCATTTCTCTCAGCCTCTTCTAAAGGGCATTAGCTTGAAGTGTCTGCTCACTTCTCTTACAGTAAACTTAGGCTGTTCATTACTAACCATACTGTTGTCAGCAAACATATAACATGTAAGCTCAGTCATGCAGAATATGCTCCAACCCCTCAGACAGAGACCTACACCTACAAGATCTTCAACAAGCATTCTGTAAACTACGATACCCACACGAGGAAGTGAGGAGACAGATTAACAGAGCCAGATGTGTACCCAGAAGCCTCCTGCTACAGGACAAGCCCAAGAAAGAAACCAACAGAACACCACTGGCCATCACCTACAGTTCTCAGCTAAAACCTCTCCAACACATCATTAGTGATCTACAACCCATCCTGGACAATGATCCCTCACTTTCACAGGCCTTGGGAGGCAGGCCAGTCCTCACCCACAGACAACCCACCAACCTGAAGCATATTCTCACCAGCAACTATACACCACACCATAATAACTCTAACTCAGGAACCAATCCATGCAACAAACCTCGGTGCCAACTCTGCCCACATATATACACCAGCAACACCATCACAGGACTTAACCAGATCAGCCATACCGTCACTGGTTCATTCTCCTGCATATCTACTAACGTAATATATGCCATCATGTGCCAACAATGCCCCTCTGCTATATACATATCGGCCAAACTGGACAGTCCCTACGTAAAAGAATAAATGGACACAAATCTGATATTAGGAATGGCAATATACAAAAACCTGTAGGGGAACACTTCAATCTCCCTGGACACACAATTGCAGATCTAAAGGTAGCCATCCTGCAGCAAAAAAACTTCAGGACCAGACTTCAAAGAGAAACTGCTGAGCTACAGTTCATCTTCAAGTTTGACACAATCAACTCAGGATTAAACAAAGACTGTGAATGGCTCGCTAACTACAAAAGCAGCTTCTCCTCTCTTGGTATTCACACCTCCAGATCAGCTACTGGAAGTGGGCCTCATCCTCCCTGATTGGATCCACCTCATCATCTCTAGCCTGACTCTGGCCTGCATATTTATACCTGCCTCTGGAAATTTCCACTACATGCATCTGACGAAGTGGGTCTTTGCCCACGAAAGCTTATGCTCCAACACTTTGGTTAGTCTATAAGGTGCCACAGGACTCCTCGCCATCTTTATGAATGATCTTGAACAATGTTTCCTCAGTTCTTGCCCCCTAACACCTTTACTCTACTTACTCTATATTGATGACATCGTCATCATATGGACCCATGGGAAAGAGACCCTTTAAGAATTTCACAGGGATTTCAACAACTGCCACCCACCATCAACCTCAGTATGTATCAGTCCACACGAGAGATCCACTTCCTTGACACCACAGTACAATAACATGACACACACATTTCCACCACATTATATTGGAAATCTATTGACTGCTACACTTACCTTCATGCCTCTAGCTTCCATCCAAGACACATTTCTCAATCTATTGTTTACAGGCAAACCCTAAGATATAACCAGATTTGCTCCAATCCCACAGACAGAGACAAACACCTACAGGATCTATATAGAGCATTCTTAAAACTGAAATACCCACTCAGAGAAGTAAAAAAACAGATTGACAGAGCCAGAAGAGTACCCAGACATGTGCTACTTCAAGACAGGCCAAGAAGAAAAAACAACAGAATTCCGCTTCTCATCACCTACAGCCCACAACTGAAACCCCTCCAACACATTATCAACAATCTACCAACTAGCCTGGAAAATGATCCCTCACTCTCACAGGCCTTGAGGGAAAGGCTAATCCTCACCTACAGACAACCCCTAACCTCAAACAAATTCTTTCCGGTAACCACGCAGCACACCTCCATCATAATCATCCAGGAATCCACCCCTACAATCAGCCCCAGTGCCAACTCTGCCCACACCTCTATACCAGCAATTTAATCACTGGACCCAACCACATCAGCCACTACATCAGGGGCTCATTTAACTGCACATCCACTAATTTGGTCTATGCCATCAAATGCCAGCAATGCCCATCTGCCATGTATCTTGGCCTAACTGGACAGTCTCTACATTAAAGAATTAATGAACACAAATCAGATATGCAAAAAGACAACATACAAAAATCTGTTGGAGAACACTTTAAACTGCCCAGGCACTCATTATGGATCTCAAGTCACCATGTTGTTTCAGGCCAATTCCACAAGTCAAATACACAGGGAAGCATTGGAACTTAACTTCATTTACAAGTTTGGGAGCCATCAAAAAGATATGAATAAAGACATTACCTAGCTAGCACACTGCCTTCCACATCCTAATAACTTACCTAGACAACGCATACTTAAGAATTTCTCTATCAGCTTCCTGTAACTTCAACACTCTAATTCACTATTTCCACACACACCCTCCCCCCCCCCATCCCCTATTAATTTTTGGAACTGGACTTTTAATACTCCATTCATCTGAAGTAGTGGGTTGTACCCACGAAAGCTCATACCACCATCTACATGTTTTGTTAGTCTTTAAAAGGTGCTGCTAGGCTATTGGTTGTTATTTTTGTGAATGCTCTGGGAGAATTAAGAAAGATTAATCTGTCATTAAAAATAACTTTTTTCAGTCAATTGTTTCTCCGCGTACTTTCTGTAATTTAGACTGAAGATATAACTACAAATTCACAGCTACCTTGGAAAACTGATCAATCTGAATCCCTGTCAATCATGCTGTTTGCCAGAATGGCTACACCTTGTTGTGTTTCTACATCTTAACTTTTATACAAGGATAGGTTGTTAGCCTATCACTCAATCTCCAACTTGGAGGATCGGTGAACTGCTTTTCCTCTGTTTCCTATGCTTTGACCTTGCAGCTTGAGGGACCGTACCAGGAGATATAACACTCACTGCCATAGCTCTCAGAGCCATTGGAACACAGCCTTCCCACCATATCCAGGTGCAGTCCCCAAGAAAGGTAGAAAAACTGATGCTTTCATGTCATACAGCCAGATTTTATTACCACCATTTTTCTTGTCCTGATTGCCAAATGAACAAACATGACACACTGCAGACCCGCTGAGGTACTTTGCAGTGCCCGCAGGCTGTACTATAAGGGTAGCACAACACATTTATACAAGACACACACATGCTCTTTTATCACTCCACTGGTAATGAAAAATCACTAGTAAATCAATTAAAAGTGTTAAAGCTATTGGCAGGCTAAGAAGTAAATACTGACAACACAGCAAATTGAAAGGCTAATTTTGGTATCAAAGCGAGAGGGATGTCATAAAGCAGGTGTAGCGGGAGGTTGAAAGCTTCAGTGAAAGTAGCCAAGGATAAAGCCACCGCATGTGTGCAGCTTAATGAATGCTAATTGAGAGCTGTGAGAACATAAATAGGGAAGCACACAGAGCATGTGCTGGGGAGGGGTGTTCACCAAGGAATACTGCAAACTCTGAGTTACTGGCTATGAAATTAAGGCAAGGGAAATGTTATGTCTCTAAGCTACAGTTTTTTGTTACAGACAGAATAGTAAGTTTGCATGAGAGCATATACCATGTCTCTTTTTTCTCAATCTTTTAAAACGGCTTGTAGGCTCTGGAAAACCTTTCAATCAGTGAACCATGCTTTGTTTGTTTGTTTTCCATCCCACTTTCTAGCTCTCCAAAGTAGTTAAATCAGGACAATATAAACCTGTGGATGGACTGTTATTCCTTTTCTCTGGCTGACACAAAGCATTTCCAGCTGGAAGAAAATTATTCTGTGACTCATGCAACATCAAATGGCCCTGAAATACCATAGGCTTCAAATATCTCATGAAATAAGAGACTGGCAACATTTAAAACAAATACATTTGATGGCATTATCAGTTTATCATAAAATATTATGTCTTCAAATTGGTTTTATTATTTCCAAATTATAATTCCCTTCACCCATGTTCTGCTAAGTTTCTCCATTTGCATTAGAATTAAGTGGTACTTATCCCCATAATATTTTTTTTAATAAAACTACATAGCTCTGTTATCAGAGAAAGATTTAGAAACATTTCAATCCATTATTGAATAAAAATCTATTGTCACAATTTATACTGAATCATTTCACTTATCCAATATAGTAAGATGTACATTGAGCACTTACAGTACAGGTTGAACTGTTCTGGTCCAGCACTCTCTAGACTAGCAACATCCATAGTCCGACATGATTTTAATTAGCTGGATGTTCGTTTATCATGGATTTGGCCAAATTTCCTGAGGTCCCATAAAATTTGTTTACAGCCACCAGACCTGGCTCTCAATGTTCTGTTCTGCTATTTAGAAGACATTTAAGGGTAAATTAGAGCTAAGAGCCCAACAAACAGTGGAATTGTTGATAATGTTGCTAGACAATATTTACCTCTGGTTAATTCTCTGGTTCAGTGTCAGTCAGGTCCTGAGGATGCCAGGCTAGAGAGGTTCAACCCTTCCTTTGATGTATTACTGACATTTCAAAAATTAAGGGTATTTCCTTCTTATCCTGGGGCTTCACATGTGTCATGGAGGCACGTTATCCATTATGTCAGAGAGAGATTTCTGTCACAAGTCAGTGCAAATCCATTAGTGTGATCACATTTTTGAAGGAATTTTAAAATTGGGACTTCTGCCAAGAATCACCATCAAATTAATCATAGCCACTGTGGTAGAGATCAAATTATATTCAAAAAAGGACACCACATTGGGGGTGGGTGGAATTCAAAACACACTGAGGTTCACATGGATGCTTATCCAAACCTCTGAAGTTTACAAAGCTTGGATGGAAATCTCATGGGCACAGATTTTCCTGGGACACTTCTGGTTTCCAGTGGCATTTGAAATAACCAAATCACAGCCTCTTGTACAATACATCTGCATTTAGCTTGAATAAGAATATCTAGACACAGTAAAAAGGAAACAATTTTTAAAAATCCAAGTTAAATTAATTTAATAACATATAAACTACATATAACTTCATGACAAATGCAGAATCAGTGTCCATCCATCCCCCACATCCTTATGGTGTCTCCACCGCTATGGTATCTAAACACCTTGATTTGAGTGGAAGTACCATTCTGAATCACATATCTAGAATATCACTAAGAAATTGTGAGGCACTCAAATGCCAGGATGATGGGCAGGGTCAGTGAATCTAACAAAATAGATTAGTTTTCTGTGGCAGGAGAAGGAAATCTCTGAAAGGCTCCATTCAAAGAATTTCCTACATTTTCTTTCAGTGACATCTTATAATTTACTACCCCCACCCAAGAACAAGACCTAGGGGAATCCATCAGAGACCACAAACAAATCTCCCAATGCCTTGAGCTTCCATATTGCCTCCTGCCCCTTTGGCACCATGCTTATTTAACTCTTGAGCAGATTCCTTGGTGAACATGTGTGTGGGCAACAATGAACATTATCCTTAACCCCTCCTGCTTCTCCACATGGAGAGCCCTCAAAGTCTAACAAAGGAGGGATGGTGCTATACTGGCACCTCCACTCTTGAATAACCAGGAATAAATCCATGATAGGGAGTTTCCTTAATGTTTAGCTCCAGAGGAATGACTGGTCCCTTTCATCCTTCCTCAGGACACTTTCACTGAACACAGTGGAAGTTTGACTGAATAAAGATTTAGTAGAGACTGCAGGATATGGCCCCATGGATGTAAAACACAAAGGACTTTAACCAAACTTTCTTTAAATTGGCTTTTGTTTTGTGTGGCAGTTTGAGCACAAAGTAAATAGATCATAGTTTATTCTCACCAGTATTCTGATTTCTACATGGCACATCCTTGTTCCAAAACAATTCAGAAAACAGTAATTACAGAAAATACTATGTATTCCAGTTCCTTCACTAGACTCGAGCCCAATGAGTTTGACTACACAATATTTTAAACAAACAAACAAACTAAAAGGCACATCATGAAATGATAGAACATCATTTCACTTACCCTAGTATTGCCCTTTTCTTTTGAATGACAATCTCACAGATGGCCAGATATAGAAGAGACTTTCCTCATGGCACATAAATCTTAATGAGCTCTACAGACACTTGTACAAGTGAATGCTTTAGTATTGTTTAATTTACTGTTAGCAGACCACATCCTTCTGGAGAGACCACATCCTTCCGGAAAGTGATTCCAATTATTTTGTGCCATCCTTGATAAGTAGAGCTAGGTGAATTTCCTCCATTTATCAGTAAAGTTCTGTTGAGGGTTCACTCACCTCTCACTCCATCTCTGCTAAGGCTAATTTCCTTTTACTGTAGATCAAAGGAGAAGATTTTGTTTTCCCCCCTCGTTGCACATGCCAGTAAGTTAACAAAGTAAATCTGTCTGCTGACCTTAGGCATCCATTTTTCCTCTTCCCCACCCCAAATTCCAGAGCCTCTTTCTTCACCAAGGCAATAGTGGTTGATATTAGAAGTACAGAGCAGTTCCTGAGAAGTGGCATGCAACGTCAACCACATTAAAGACAAAGCAGGACTTGCAAGATGAGGGAGTTGTGAGGTCTGGGCATGTGTCAGTTTTCATAGTAGTTTTGGAAAGGCAAGCAATTAGGGTAGTGCACAGAGGAGTTCTCTCATCCGAAATAAGTTGGGTTTTTTCCTCTAGGGATCCTTACATTGAGAGATTTATACAGCAATTGATTCCGACCACCAACTTTTGAATATTCTGGCTCTACTTTAGTTTGATAACACATTCCATTGACTCAGGGTCAAATCATTTCAAAAAATAAAAAGTAAATTATTAATAATCTGATGTCCTAAATATCACTATGACAAATGAAGCTATTCTAAGCGATAAATTAGTGCTCAAAACAGAGTCCTCCAGTTTACAAACACATTATTCTGCATTGCGTGTAATGTTTTTCAAACCTCAGTTTCAGGCCATATGATTGACTTAGCACTGATTTACATTATTGGTGTGTTTCTCAACACATACAATTCTGTAAACTAGTTTTAATGCCAAATTTATATTGATATTAACAAGGAAACCAAAACACTAAATGATATACATGTTTTAATTTCTTGCTGTACATAATTGCATAATGTTCAGAGATTAATAATTAGATATAAATCATATGTAAAACAATAACTTGCATATACTGCATAGACTTCATTAGTCATGTTCTTATAATGTATTGAGTAAAATAGTAAACATATAAAAAAACCTTATGTGAACTGCTGTGAAGTGTACAGGAAAAGCAGAGCGATGTAGTAAATTGAGCATGGAGGTTGGGAGACTGGAGCGCTTGAATTCTAATCTCAAGTCTGTCACTGATTCACTGGGTGCTGTTGGAGACTCATGGAACTTCTGTCAGTCTCAGTTTCCACTCTGTAAAATTAATATAGTAATATTTGTGTCCTTCTATCCCAGGGGTATTTTGGGCATTAACTGCTTAACATTTACAAATGGCCACGTAAGCCCAAAGGATTATTATTATGACTTTATTTTTAAAATGGTGTGCTTAAATTAAGTTATTCACCAACCTTGCAGATCTACATAGGGAAACCACTTACATTTCAAAGAAATAAATGACTGTGCATGAAACATACAGGACAAAGGTTGTTTATAAGGCTCACCTCCTAAATGTGGAGTACAAAAGAGTATGTTTTTATTGAGGGATATAATGTTTGGATGACTCCCATCATAGACAAAGTTGTCAGATTCTGAGTCCCACCCTATTCCCTTTAATCAGAAACCTGTAACCACCCAGATGAGGATTCCTCCAGTGTGGGAAAATCTTTAGCAGCCAATGGAATCATTTCACTAAAACCTCCCTCCCCACAAATGGGGTATATTGGGGACAGGTTAGGGTGAGAAGGGGGAGAGTTTGGAGCATGATGCAGTTCAAAAAACCTCAGATGGGATTGGTCCCTTGTGGGACTTTTGTTTTAAAAGCGAGAATGATGTAAAATCAACATGGCTCTGTCCACACCAGCACTTACGTTGATATAGCTGATGTCCATTGTGTGTGTGTGGGGGGGGGGAGGTAGTTTATTCACACCCCATCACTGACGTAAATTGTGAAAACATAAGCTATATCCTTAGTAGCTCCTCACTGAAAATACATCATGGGACATTAGGAGCAGAACAAAGGATTAGAGAATGTCTCAAAGTAGAGGACAGGTTCCTTCTGTGGACACAAAGAAAAGTGTTGTATTGACATTCTAGAAAATCAAAGGGCTTGTCTACACAGAGAATTGATATCAATATAAGGAAGGGTAGGTTATACCGATATAACTCCCTGTGCAGACATGCTTATTCCAGTATATAATGGCCCTTAAGCCAGTTTATTTTAAGACACTGAAAGTAGTTTAATCTCAGATGAAAAAAATGCCACTCATTCGCAAATAACTGGTATAACTCCTTGTATGAATACTCTCATTCAAGAAAAAGAGTGTCCTCATGAAGAGTTATACTAGTTTAAGTTTAGAGGCTTCTTTATACCAGTGTAATTATATCAGGATAACACAAAAATAATTTCTACACAGACAAATCCTAAGACTGAAAATGAACTGCGGTAAATAAGAGCCAATACAGAGAGGTAATGAACATCCTGAAATTCCATGGAAGTTAATAGAATTTAAGAACAATCAGCAACTTGCTTGAGTCACTTCTCACCAAGCAGAATCATGTAGTGTGGGTGTTGCATATCATAACCAGTTATTGGAATTGCCTCTGGCTCACAGTGTGCAGCATAACACAAACAGCAACAATACCTGTCTTATCACTAGTAGGAATCGCTTAAATTCAAATCAGCAACCAGAAAAGAAGAATGAGCAACCCAAAGGAATGGCTACTGTACCCAGAGACAGAGTGCAGCTGGCGCTCCTATTCTCTGAGGCCAAGAGATATCAGTCAGTGATATCAAGTTATGAAGGTAAAATGTGCCAAAAACAAAAGTCTCATAGTCCCCTGCACAGTGCCTTTAATGCTGGAACATCACACTACAGCAGTCCAAATCCGTTTTTAGCCACCAGCACTGTAGATGTCTTCTAAAGAAAAAGAAAATAAATCCATAAGGCGAAAAGTGCACTAAAAGTGTGGTTTAATTTTTGTTTTCGCTTACAAAAGCCTTCCGGTCACCCTGACTGCCTGACTGAGCTTAGCCTGATCAGATGGAAAACAAATATCTGCAGAAATACTGCGGCTGTCTTGTCAGGCTCTCAGATCCTTTAGGGGTGAGAGGGCACACTCAACTTAAAATTATTTTTTGGTTCTCCCCATCCATCCCACTCAGTCTCCTGAAAAGCGGAAGGAGGGCTAAGGGGGACAAATGTTTAGAACTAAGCAAAACCGCCAGGTTTCTCAGAGAAACTGGAAAGTGAAAGGAAGGTTAAAGAATTATGGCAGAAACATTAACATGGAGATGCATGTCTAGAATTTTGTAAAATAGCTTGAAAATAAACTTACAAGCCAACCAGCTTCCAATTTTCAGTTGGGGGCAAAAACATGATTCGGAGTGGGGTGCAGTAGGAGCGTTCAGAGGCCAGGCCTCATTGTTCACTCAATAGAACAACAGGGAAGAAAAACAAAAGGAGTAGGGGAAGGGCAAGCCAGCAGCCAGGAGCATTTACAACTACATTAATGTACGAGATTGAGCCAAGGAGAGGAAACAGACCTGCAAGGCTTGGCCTGCTTGATCTTATCACATTTGTCACACAACAAGAATGAAAACTACAGAAGCAAATGGAAAATCTCCCCTTGGGGGGAAGTAGCAGACTGAGCATTGATGGAAACCCGACTGTCAGAAGACAAAGGAGCTAGAAAACCTGTCACTTCTACAGGGGGCAAGGACGACAGCAGAGTCACTCTGCCAGAACAACAGCAAAATTATCACTTAAGAAACTGAGGGAATAACAGAAATGTTTTAACCCCCTTCTCACCTTCACACACACTCACAGGTGATTAATTGTACAATAAGCTGACCAAATGCTACACAAACAAAACATTCTGATAATGACCATGATAGACAGATTAAATGGTCAGGCAATTGGCATATGATTCTCTTAATTGAGATGCCAGCAGCTTCCTGGGGAAAAGTTACTTTTTCCTGGATTTTAATAGGTTTTTTATTATTGTTTTTCAGCAATAACAATGAAACCTACTGGAAAAACTGTGCTGAATGGCAAACTAAAAACATGCCTAGGGCAAGAGATAAGTTTTCAAACTTCCATCTCTCTAGTGGCCTGTCTCTATGAATAATGTCACTGTATCACCACCCTTCCTGCATTCTGGTAGGATATATTCTTCCCCCACCTTTATATTGCTGCTATTTTATCTATGTGATGAATTATCTATATTCCATTGTTGGAAAAAATGGGTGATCATCCTCTAGGGATGATCAAACTTAGTTAAGGGAGGTTCCAATAGATTAAATTCCATTTTAACTTCCCATTTCCAGCTTTGTTTGAGCTGTTCTCAGGATCACAGGCCACACTATAGCCAACCTATGATGACGCACTGCCATGTGCAGCATCTGGAAGAAGCAATACCTTTGAGCATGGCTGAAGAATAATGGTAACAATAGCCCTTGAGCTACAGGACCAGACCAGACAGGTTTGAGAAGGGGTCTTACAGCACAGAGCTAGAGTGTGAAAGGGAAAGAGCAAGCCAAAGGGGCAGAAAGGAGCTGAGTAGAAGGTGATGAAATTCACTTAATACAAATCTGAGTTTACTGTCACAAAGCTCTGCCTTTCTCCTTCTTTCTCCAGAGTTCCTAAATGAGATGTGGTAGTTCAACCCAAAGTTACTAGGCTTGATAAATGTTCACTTTTGAAGTGTGATCTTCTATGGCTAGTGTAATACAGATGGCCAGATAGGATGATCTAATGTCCTTTCTGGTCTTACAACCTTTCAGTATTCCTTCTTTCTGTCTGTCTTGTTTCTGCACTATGGGAAGAGCTCCACTGAGTCATCTTCTGTATGTTTGTATAGCATCTAGCACAACCTGCCTGTCCTCTAGGCGCTATCACAATATAAACTCAAACCTGGGCCATGGTCAGTGTTTAATTTTTTTTTTATTTTAATTTTTAAAGATCTGTAGTTTGAAGGCAGAATTGAAGCAGACCTGACTATACAGTAAGCTAGAGATCCCCATCTTTTGTCTCCTCCCCTACTCCCAAAATGGGAGTTAAAAAAAGAACTAGATAAATTCATGGAGGTTAGGTCCATCAATAGCTATTAGCCAGGATGGGTAAGAACGGTGTCTGTAGCCTCTGTCAGAAGCTGGAAATGGATAAAAGGAGAGGGATGACAGTGTTCTGTTCACTCCCCCTCTAGGGCATCAGGCATTGGACACTGTTGGAAGACAGGATACTGGGCAAGATGGACCTTTGGTCTGATCCAGTATGGCCGTTCTTATGTTCTTAGGGTATGTCTACACTACCACCCTAGTTCAAACTACGGTGGTTAATGTAGGCATTTGAAGTTGCAAATGAAGCCTGGGATTTAAATATCCCGGGCTTCATTTGCATCTTGCCAGACGGGCGCCATTTTTAAATCCACAGCACGGAGTAGATAGTTCGAATTAGGATCTCTACTTCGAACTAGGGTGGTAGTGTAGACATACCCTTATCTCAGCATGCCTAACTGAATTCGTTGTCATTATAATGGACTGTACTTCTTAGCTGGACATGGGGGAGTACCATGGCCTCAGTTTTGGCCAAAATCTTATCTTGAGAACCTAAGAATCTCTGCTCTATAGGGCAATGCAATGACACTTTCATGCCCTGAGCTTCTAGAGACTGGGGCAAAGGGACCCTGCAGCCAATTTTAGCAGACAAAAAAAGTCATTCTGGGAAAATGCATTTCATGAACTGAGCTAAACTTCAAATACATTTGTATCTAATATGTGTGTGCTCTTCTGCTGAGAAAGTCTCTATATGACTAATCAGTCCTTGGGGAGCCATAAGCCAATTTCGTTATGCAGGCTGACCACAGTATGAAACCTCCTCGTCCTTTCTTCACAATTGTTTATTTAGACCCATGTATTAATTGGTTTTTAATACTTGCTAATCTGTCATGTTCTAAAATGAATGATTTGTTTAGAATAAGAAAGTGTCTTCCCAGCTATATCTGTATTTAATTAAATGTGAAACAATTTGCAATCTCCAAAATTCAACTCAGATCACAGACATTTTTTTTTTAATTCCATCTTTTCTGCATGAGCCTTCACATTTCCATGGAGGCAGCTAATCAAGGACTACATTGTTACCTATGAGAAACAATCCACATAGAGACAAGAAAGACTAGGAGCCTCTCCTTGCTAAGATGCCCTGGGAGCATTAAGTGTGAGTGGAGGAGCACGACTGGTTCTGTAGACTGAAGCAAGCATGTGGCAAACAGCATATGGCAAATGTGATAAGATCAAGTCTTATAGAAGTGTTTCTCAAAGTGGGCTGTGGGCCCACTTTGAGAAAGCTGCTAACAGGCCACTCCAGTTTGTTTAACTAAAGGCTCTATAGCCACGAAGCTTTGCAGCTCTGTTGCAGGGCAGTCCTTCCTTTCCCCTCCCCAGCGAGGAGGGACCCATGTCCCAGGGCTGAGTCCACAGCCCACCCAGTACGATCTGTAGCCTGGCCCCTTCCCTCGGGGCTGAATGGCCTGGTGTCCAGAAGCAATAAAACAAAGCTGCTCGTCAGCCCTTTAAAACAGGACTGGATGGCCCGATGTCCAGAGACACCATCCAAGTCAATCACTAGCCCCTTAAGGCAGGGCTGGGTGGCCCACTGGTCAGAGTCCCTATTAGAGTCAATCACCAGTCCTTTAAGGCAGGGCCGGGTAACCTTCTGGCCAGAGTCACTATTAAAGTCAATCACTGGCCCTTTAAGGCAGGGCTGGGCGGCCCACTGAGCCAAGTCACGGGGGTGGGGCTGCATCCCAATAGGGGACCCAGGCCCACCCTAATCCACCAGGTCCTGGCCTAGGGCCCTGTGAGTGGCAGAATGGTCCATCACTCCCTCGGCGGAGAATCTAACCGAAATGCGCCGAGGATCTCTGGGTAGGAGAGGCTGCTCCTGCACCCTCCCCAGGCCATTTCCCTACCTGTTCTGATGGGCCGTCTTCCCACGTGGTTGCAGGGTCCTCTAGCTCTTCGGGGACTGAGTCTCCCTAGTAGTCTGTGGTGGTTACATCCCAAGCAGCGTTGGGGCCTCTGCTGTTCTCCCCTCGGGCGGCTGGCTGCTGCTGATCAGGAGCTCTAGCCTGAGGTCCTTCTCCTCCAGCAGTCAGCCCAGACTGAGCCTCTCCCCAGGCTTTTATACCTGGGCTACAGTCTCAGCATGCTCCTTCAGCCAGGGTAACCTGGCTAAGCCCTCTTAGTTCAGTTCAAGGCAAGTACATCCCATCACAAGCTCTCATTGGTTCAGGTTTGCTGTTTATGGCCAAGGGTAGCCATGGGAAATGGTGAACCAAAGCCAACGGGAACTGCAAAGCTCTGTGGCTACACAGCCTTTATAAAAACAAACTAGAGCAGCCTGTTAGCAGCTCTCATTAACCTGAGAAACAATTTGAGATACACTGCCTGATAGCCTTGGCCACATAATTGGATGTAGCTGTGGATGCTAATGACTGGTGGCTTCTCCTTCCCCTGCTCTTTTCATTCCTCCTAGTCTCACCTCAAAAAGGAGCTTCAGCCTCCCTCCTCCAACACAGATCACAAGAATTCCACATTGATCTGGGGTATTCAACAGAGACCTTGAATCCCTTGAGGTTCTCGCCAGACTACCAGTAAACATAATCGTACTGGGACCGTACTTCAAAGAACTCACCATTCTTCATCCATGTCCTACTGATAGCAGCGCTATATGAGATGGGTTTTCACCACTGGTCTAGTGGAAAGTGTCCACTCCATCCAAACTTTCCTCCTCATCACCCTACAGGAATACACACACACACACAACGAAAACCCATAACATAAACAAAGAAAACCCCGTAAGCAAGCTGCCATCCCCAGAGTCTGCAGGGCAGAGTCTTTTGTTTAAAGAACTTTAGACCAACCCCCAGCTCATATAGTGTGCTTTCCCTCCACTTCAAACACCCCACTCACAGTCCAGTCAGTGCAGAGTCCATAGGCACATCATCCTGATATCTCCACTCATTGAGCATGTGGCAATGCCACCTACGTGCTGCTCCTGCCAGTCGACCTGCTGGCCACCTACCACTGCTCCCGCTGGCCACCTGCCACTGCTCCCGCTGGCTGCTTGCTCCTGTCAGCGGACCTGCTGGCACCCTGCTGCTGCGCCCGCCATCCGCCTCCTGGCCACTTGCTCCTGCCAGCCAACCTACTTGGCCACCTGCCGCTGCTCCCGCCAGCCGCCTGTCGGCCACTCCTGCTGGCCACTTGCCAGCCACTCCCTCCAGCTGCCTGCCAGCCACTCACTCCTGTCAGCCGCCCTGGTGGCTACCTGCTGGCCCTGTGATGGATTAGGCTTGTAGGGAATAATACCGGACACACTGGGTGCAGATGAAAACAAGCAGAGGATTTATTGGTTCACATAGCTGGTGGAGTACCCATCAGGGGTTAACCTGGTGAGCACTAACTTAACCAAAACATACATTAGATTATATAGGTAGCAGAAGGACGGAGGAGAAGTGATTTGATAGGTCTAGCAGCGGAAGTGAGATATGCACATAAGCCAATAAGCTACAAAGTTACACAGTATCTCCGCCCATTGCCAATTAAACATATTATCACTAATACAAATAGTTATTCCGAACAAGCTAAATGAGCCAACATAAACAAAGGTATATTGATGGTCATTTTGTCGTCCAGAAATATAATGCGTCTCCTGTGGGGGTGGTATTGCCTTGGAGCAATTTTTGGGATCCAAGCTTATTTTCTGGGAACAAAGCAGACAATGAAAAACAATCCCGCGCCGTTGTTTGGTACTGGCCTTATCAAAGTGAGGTCCTTTTGGAATGTGTTGCCAGGACGACCAGGGTCAAGTTAACTGCTGTTTGTGTGCTTCCCAGGCCTGGCCTAATGATTTGAGTTGTCAGTTCTCAGCAAGATACCATGGACTGCCTCAGTTTACCCTGCAAGGCTCTAGGCCAAAGCTAGTGTTTTCAGCTCTCTGTGATGTTAATTTCTCAGTGACTTCAGCTCTTGGCCTGCAGCACAGGCCAGCCAGAAGATTCCAGCATCCACTGGAATAACATTTTAAAATAATAGACTCCATATGGCATCTGTTTTAGTTCTATCATTAGAACAGGGGGGGAAGAGAAATAGGTTGAACCAGTCTTACAGCTCACGCTTGGAGGGCATGTAGCCTGCTGATTCTGAGCTTTGCCCTTCCCCACAATTGACTTCACAGAGTCTGGAAGGGAAAGCCTTGTCCATCCAAGATTCCCTGCAATGAAAGTGTCCCTCCCCTGAACTGAGTCAAACACAGTCTGCTATCCTGCATTTCCAATAACTGCAAGCATTGGTGGTCATATTTTACAATTCCTACATTTAGGGTTAACATAGTTTGTGACCCCACAACAGACAAGTTAGTTACAATAGGCAAAACACCATTCTAACAATTGAATATTTATCAGTCCTATAGCAACTGAGTGAACTGTATTTACATAACTACAGCCAGGATTTCTGTCCCATTCCAGTTGGCTGTAATTGAAGCATTGATGCATACCCTGCTTACATCTACATTGTATAAAGTTTGGTTCTGTGGCTCTCAGCACCCCCAGTGGCAGATTTAGGGGCCCTGTGCTCAGCTTCATTTTTGTGCCTTCCCCACTGGAGACCCAGCCAAGAAAAAACACATTCTTATCCCCCTCACCCATTTTTCATTCTTTCTTTCTTTCTTTATTCTTCTTCTATATTCTAAGTAATTAAGAAGAAGATGAAAATAAAATAATAATTGACTGTCAAAATAATTTCTTGCAGGTACTGTATTCATGGGAGGGATACCAGAAGGGCACATGACCTCACCATGTGACCTTCATATAACTCAGCGCCAGCCCCTGCCCAGACTCCCACACACACTCTCCCCATCCCCTCCCACATGCCTTTTACCTGTCTAAAATTTTACAACTGCTGCACATCTGTTAAAGAGATGCAGTTGTAAAATGATGCTTTGGGCCCCTGGTGCCACCTGTACTTCCATGTGTCATTGAGGATCCAGCAGCACCCCAAACCTGGTTTTGATGGAAAAGAGCAAGAGATACAGAACTGCATGTGCCACGTTCATCAATTGTTTTATTCTTTTCCTCAGCATAACATACACGAGGGATTGTTGAAATCAGCCTGGCAGAACATGCAGGAGAACTGTCTCTGGAGAGATAAGGAATTGATCAAAATCACGTTCTCTGATCTTGTGTTGGGGCCAAATCCTTTTCCCACTGAAATCAAAAGGAGTTTTGCTATTGGGTTCATTGGAAACAGGCTTTGACATTTGGCAAGGAAAAAACAAAAGCACTCAAGCAAGGGCTATATTGCTTATACCACAGGTATCAAAGGCTGCTGACTCAGGCGAGACAGTCAGCAGACATCTGATCTTTGTCCATTGCGAGGGAGAAATCATCAATCAATGAGGCTTGAAAAACCTCTGTACCATATCCCACTCATCCCCCCCTTAACCCACTGCCCATCCCACCCTGCCCCCTCTGCTGTTTGGGGTTCATTCCTGCCCCATAGCCCACTCTGCTGTCCCCTCTGTGGACCCAGTGGGAAGCCACTTTCACCCTAACCCAAGACTGTGCATTAGTGAAGGTTTAAGGTGAGCCCTTGTGCATCTGTGCTTCTTGTTACAGCAGAAGTAAAATTTCCTTGCTACCATCCTTGAAGTGCCAGGAGCAAGTGGAAGGTAAGGGAGGCAGGCACTGAGTCACTGACTAATTGGAACCAAACACTCTGGGCTAGAGTCCCAGTTCCAGCGCCACCACTCCTGGCTGGCCTCTCCCTGGCTGGTTCTTCTTTCTGGAGTCCTCAAGCATCTCTGTGCTAATTAAATACCATCTGGGCATTACCATAAGAACTGATAAACATACAGCAGAAAGGTGGAAAATAAGGCTATTGTTTCCTTTGCTGCTCCAGTGTTGGGCTCCCCTGTCATGGGGGAGGGGGGGGGGTCTGTGCATGTGCATGTGAGAGAGAGAGAGTGTGAGTGTGTGCGTGTGTGTGCCATAGTAGCATTTGTTTCATGGTAAATCTGGCTCTAAGCAACCCCCCACTATAAAAACTGTTCTAATGCCCCCGCTTCCATTGCTGCATTTTGGGTGTGGTTTTGTGTGATAGCCTATGTGAGTGAAAGCCATTTTTAGCATTTCCATAAATCAAAATAAATACATTCAGACAATGTATCCAATAGAAGCCATCGAAATATATATCTGTTTTACTCCACTTAAAGTATAAGAATTGTATTTGTTTCCCAGATATTGACTGCCTGTCTTAAATCCAGTTTTCAGATGGAAAAAAAAATCAACATATCATGCTATGAGGGTTTGTCTTAAAAAGCCACATCAACTTTGTAGGAAATGTCATCTTCAATAAACAAAGATGACAAAAAATAAATAGGATTATCTGCTGGCCACTTTTCTGTAGTCTGTTTTCTGAACAGTTCCTTTGCCAAAAGAAATTAGTGGCATTAAACTTTATGAATTTCTTGAGGGTCTTTAACATATAGTTTCAAATATTACAGGTTGCTAGGTCAAATTATAGATAATCTTCATCTTTTAACGGTTTCAATATAGTGTTCAAGTGTATGGAGCATTCCTGAAAGAGGTTAAGATAGGACTGTATTGAACAACTGCCTTTCTCTCCTTTCAATCCTATATTCAGCAGCTACATCTGTTCTCTTTTAATGCATAATACGGTAATAAACCACCAGTCCTCACTTCGGTATGTATTGGCTGAAATGACCAAGTTTTGTGCTAAAATAATTTTTCTACTGAAATTGCTTTTCATACTTAACACACATAGTGTAGAAACCGAGGTTAATTGGACACATAGTGGTTCTTAAGCCATAAGGTGAAGTATCCAAAAATACAACAATAAATCCCATGCACCAGACTAGACTGCCTGCCATATTGTAATTGATGTAACACACTGTTCACTATTTCTCCATATGAAAGCCATGCTGGGAAATGAAGTAGAGCAAATAACACAATATGCTAACTGAAACAGTAGGCAGTGTGCAAACTGAATAAAGAGCAGTTTAAAAGCAGTCACTGTAACCCAGTTCAGAATTAGATTTGGACTGTTTCATAGTTAAAAAACTTTGTATTTAGTCCTTTAAAAAGAGCACAAACTGTATTAGCACTGATCACAAGCTCTGTGGAGATACCACACTTTATTATTATTAATATTATGCAATATACAGTAATCTTTCCTGCAATGCTGGTTTCAAATCTGATTTTTAGCTAGAGACTACTAGCTATGCCACGAGAAAGATCCTTCTGCATGAGGTGATCTTCCAATAGCCAACTCCTCCTGCCTTAGAAACATTAGGGAAATTGGGAATACCAGAATTAAGGTAGCCCATGCGAACTTAATTCAGTCCCCTGTGCATATGCATTACAATAGTTTTTAATTACATCATGATGTACTGTTTTTTTTCCAGGGTCAGTGTCTCATTCAGTGAATGAATGGTTGTTCAATATTTCTTTTTTTATCCTCCTCATTCAGTGTGTTGCCCCAGGCTTTTTTAAATGCACATCATCTAAAGCCTGCATTGAATTCAAAACTGATTTCCTCCTGAGCATTTCTACAGTATTCACTGTCATTTCTGAGTGTTACACAAACACTAATGAATTTATCTTCACAAGTCCCCTGGAGAGACCTAATAGCCTCCTTTTACAGTTGAAAAACAGAGGCACAGAGGCTGTGTCTAGACTGCCATGAATTTGCGCAAATGCTTTTAACAGAAAAGTTTTCCGTTAAAAGTATTTGCGCAAGAGAGCGTCTAGATTGGCACTGATGCTTTTGCGCAAAAGCACTTTTTGCGCAAAAGCGTCCGTGGCCAATCTAGACGCGCTTTTGTGCAAGAAAGCCCCGATCGCCATTTTAGCCATCGGGGCTTTTTTGCGCAAAACAAAACTGAGCTGTCTACACTGGCCCTTTTGCGCAAAAGGACTTTTGCCCGAACGGGAGCGTCAAAGTATTTGTGCAAGAAGCACTGATTTCTTACATTAGAATGTCAGTGCTCTTGCGCAAATTCAAGCAGCCAGTGTAGACAGCTGGCTAGTTTTTGCGCAAAATCGGCCACTTTTGCACAAAAACTGGCCAGTCTAGACACAGCCAGACAGTTTAAGACCAAAACTGTCAAGTGACCAGTGACTTTGGGTGTCCAACCTGAGACCTCTAGGGCCTGTTTTTCAGAGCATTTAGCATTTTTATAGCACAGAATATGTTCAAAGCGCAACTCTAACCAACTTCAGCTGCAGACATGAGCACCCAACACAACTGCAAATCTGGCCCCAGGCATTTCATATTAGGAACACATAATTCATGACCAACTATGAACATTTGATTGTAAGGGACTTGCCCAATAGCACTTACAAAGCTCTGTGGCAGACTATAAGGTGTCATGGATCCACAGACTATACACCAGTGGTCTCCAACCTTTTTAAGCACAAGATCACTTTTTGAATATAAATGCAATGCAGGATCTACCTCAAACCCAAATACCCTTGCCCTGCTTCCTTTCCACCTCTTCTCATGCCTTCCTCCCTTCCACCAGGCGGGGGCAGAGGGTTGAGGCACAGGCTCTAGTCTTGGGCAAAGGGATCTGGAATATGAGGGGCTCTGAGATGAGCCTGGGGCATGCAGTTGGGGTACAGGATCTGTAAGGGAGTTTGGGTCCAGGGGGCAAAGGTCTAAGGTGGGGGCTTGGGATGTAGGAGGGGGTTCATGACTGGGGTGGGGTTCGGAGCTGGCTCCAGCTGGGCTCTGCTTACCTCAGGTGGCTCCTGGGTGGTGCAGTGGGGCTAAGGCAGACTTAGCCCTGCCCTGGCCCTGCACCACTCTCCAAAGCAGCCAGCAAACTCCCTCCATCCCAACCCCTGTTGCGTCGCCCCCCTCCACTCTGTGGAGACAGAATACAGGGTGGGAGAGGGGGCACCCTGACATCAGTAACCCCTCCTCTCTCTTTCCTGCCCTGCCCAGCAAGTGGGAGGCTTCTGCGAGTGGGGGCAAGCTCTAAGGCAAAGAGCAGAAGATGTGCAGCATTCGGGGAAGGGGCAGTTGAAGTGCCGGCATTTGATAGCCCTTTAAGGCAGGGCCGGGTGGCCCACTGTCCAGAGTCACTATTAAAGTCAATCACTGGCCCTTTAAGGCAGGGCTGAGTGGCCCACTGGCCAGAGTCAGTACACAAAGTCAATCATCGGCCCTTTAAAACAGGTCTGGGCGGTCCACTGAGCCAAGTCACGGGGGCGGGGCTACACCCCAGTAGGGGGACCCAGGCCCACCCTAATCCACCAGGTCCCAGCCCAGGGCCCTGTGAGTGGCAGAACGGTCCATCACTCCCTCGGCGGGGAATCCATCTGAAATGCACCAAAGATTTCTGGGTGGGAGAGGCTGCTCCTGCACCCTCCCCAGGCCATTTCCCTACCTGTTGTGATGGGCCATCTTCCCACGTGGTCGCAGGGTTCTCTAGCTCTTCAGGGACTGAGTCTCCCTGGTAGTCTGTGGTGGTTATGTCCCAAGCAGCATTGGGGCCTCTGCTGTTCTCTCCTGGGGCGGCTGGCTGCTGCTGATCAGGAGCTATAGACTGAGGTCCTTCTCCTCCGGCAGTCAGCCCAGACTGAGCCTCTCCCCAGGCTTTTATACCTGGGTGTGACGGGGCGCCTCCGCCCTGCACCAGAGCGCGGCCCCAGGAGTCCCTCTGGGCTCGCCACACCGGAGCAGCCCGGCTTTCCCCGGTCATGGGCGGCGCCGGCAGAGATGCTGGGGACATGGCCCCGCCGCGGGGAAGTGGTGCGGGGGCGAGTACAGCAGGGGCGGGGCTCCGGGAGCGTGGCCATGCAACGTCCCTCCACCCCTCCCCAGGCAGGGATTGGTGCTGAGGAGTCGGCGCCTTCTTTAAAAGCGCGCCGCCGCTGAGATGGGAGGGGGAGAAAGGGTGGCGAGCCCAACCCGGGGAGGCCGTGCCTGGAGAGGTCCAGGCGGGAGTAGCCGTGACCCTCGAGCAACGACCGGAAAGTCGTGGCCTCCCTTCCGCTGAAAACCCCCGGTAAGGGAGAAAGGCCCACCCGGGCCTACGAGATTGAGTCGGGTTAGTGGAAGCGGGGGAAGGAAGCAGCCCAGGGCGGAACCCTGGAGTGGTTGGCGGGCTGACGAGTTACAGTGCAAAACCCCATCAGCCGGACCAGATCTCCCTAGATCCGAGTCCTTAGGGCCCTGGGCTGGGACCCATGAGTGGGGGCGGGCCCGGGTCCCCCTACCCCCTCCTCTGTGAGGGGCCGCGACGGCCGCAAGTAGTCGCAAGAAGCCCGGCTACTCCCCGCCGACTGCACACGAAAGTGGAGTGACTCGCTGGGGCGGTCACACTGGGCTACAGTCTGAGCATGCTCCTTCAGCCAGGGTAACCTGGCTAAGCCCTGTTAGTTCAGTTCGGGGTTGGTACATCCCATCACAAGCTCCCATTGGTTCAGGTTCGCTGTTTATGGCCAAGGGTAGCCATGGGAAATGGTGAACCAAAGCCAACGGGAACTGCAACAATTTGAGATACACTGCCTGATAGCCTTGGCCACATAATTGGATGTAGCTGTGGATGCTAATGACTGGTGGCTTCTCCTTCCCCTGCTCTTTTCATTCCTCCTAGTCTCACCTCAAAAAGGAGCTTCAGCCTCCCTCCTCCAACACAGATCACAAGAATTCCACATTGATCTGGGGGATTCATCAGAGACCTTGCATCTCTTGGCCAAACCAGTCAAGATCACCTGTCAGGGGCTCCGAGATCTACCAGTACATCCTGAGCTACTGGTTGGTAACCACTGCTATACACCATCTTTGGAATGGTCTCTAGGAGGAACCTGTGCAGCATGCCGCACTCCTTAGGGATTTTGCTCTTTCTCCAGCATGAGCCTTATGGCTTCACTACTTCCTGAAATGGGATTTCTGGGCCTGAAACACTCATGCTTCACACAGCGTGTACAACTGAGACAGACCTCTGATGGAAACTTGTACACTTTTAGGCAATGTCTACAGTGCAGTGCTATTTTGGGATACCGTAGTAAAAGTGACAGTTATCCCAAAATAGTTATCTGGCGTCTTTACAGCAAGCCTCTTATTTCAAAATTTAATGGTCTCACTATTCTGATATCCCTGTAAACCTCATTCTACAAAGAATAAGGGATGTTTGGGAATAGTGATTTATTTTGAAGTAAATGCTGTGTAGACAGCACCAAATTTTTGAAATAAATTATTTTAAAAACTGACTCAAAATAAGCTACACAATTTGCATAGCTCAAATTGTGTAGCTTATTTCGAGCTATGGGTGCTGTATAGATGCACCCTTAAAGGATAAATGCATCTTACCAGGCATTTGCAGCAACATTCACATGACATTGTCAAAACAGTAGAGTTTATTTGTTACGATGGTGGAGAGCCCTGAATGCTAAAGGATAGTATGTTCTGGTTAGCCCAGCATCCAGTCAAGCTGTAGTGAAAGAGAAAGCTGTAGTGTATGAGGAAACACCAGGGCTATGACCACACTGACCAGAGCTACGGCTACACTGCTTCCCTCTTGTGAAAGAGAAAATACAAATGGAGCCCTCATTATCATATGTTGCACTCTCATTTGCATATCCTCTTCCAACCTTTTTTGCGGAAGAGGTTTTTGCCCAAAAAAACGCAGTGTAGACAAAAAAAAAAAACCTTTTGTGCAAGAACCCTGTAAACCTCATTTTTTGAGGGAAAAGTGTTCTTGCGCAAAAGGGAGGGTTTTTTTGTGCAAAGTGGCCCCCGTCTATACTGTGTTTTTTGGCACAAAAACCTCTTCTGCAAAAAGGATTGGAAGAGGATATCCAAATGAGACCATGACATATGCTAATGAGCACTCCATTTGCATTTCTTCTTCCACAAGAGGGAAGCAGTGTAGATGTAGCGCAGGTGTGTCTGTTAGCAGCACCAGCCTTCTAGTTACGTTACCTTTCACTGTGGCTCCTCTCACCTCTGGAGGGTTTGGGGGTCAGGACAGGGGGTGCAGCCAGTGGCTGCTCCCTGGGGCTAGTAGAGGCTGAACTGCCCAGCTGATGGCTACTTCCTGGGACTGGGGCACTTGCTGCCCCCGATGGTCATTCTGGAGTATAACTGTCCCAGCTATCAGAACCCTCCCTTTCTGTTTGATGAAAAACAGTCAGATTCCAGGCACATCCCATTGTCCTGGCACAACCAAACACTCACCTTGCTTTAAGTTATAATAAGAAGAAGCTGCATACCAAATTTGGTGGTCCTAGCTCTTACCGTTTAGGAGTAGTTCAAACAGACTCAGATGGATGCACAGACAGAAACACAAACTCTCCCAAATACATAGTAGATGGAAAGCTGAAAGCTCAAATCTGAACAATCTGGATGGATACACAGATCTAATACCAAGTAAAAAGGAAGAGTCATACCAACACATGCTATCGGATGATATTTTAGACCACAGTATTATAATTCACATAAATAGTAAGCAGGTTGAAAATCTAGTGTATTCCACAAAAATAGAAAATGTTTCTAGAAATAGAAAATTCAGTTTCTTGTAAATAAGGGTATTGTAGTTATTACTGACTTTACAGAAACATTAATTCCCTCATTCCTTTACCATGATAATGTCAAGATACACACAATAAAATTGTTATTGAGTCCTGACAATATGCCAAAGAAAGAATCAAAAGGAGTGGAACTTTTGATAATAACACCATCTGATCCCCAACACCACAAGAGATTCAAGAAAGTGGCAAAGAACCTAGAAAGATACTGTGTGAAAAAAATGCAATCATTTTTTTCAGATCTAAGAACTGCAACATAAAATGGAGGGGAATTTGTCATGTAAGTTTTTATGAATGAGAGAGTGGTACATGAAAATATCTTCCCAGCTAAATTCCAGTTCTCACACAAAGAATCATTTGCAAAACATTATAAGGCATTGACAAGTGATTTAGGCCTAAATGGGAACTAGGAGGGGAAGTCTTGTAACTCAAACAATGCCAGAGTCAAGAAATCAGGGTTCTATTCTCAGGTCTCATATAGATTGTGTATGAGATCCTAGGTAAGTTAACTTTTTTGTGCCTCAGTTTTTCCACCTGCACAATAAGATGATGCATCCCTCACATGGAAATTATGAGGCTTAACTCCTTGATTTCTTTGAAGTGTTTTGAGAACCTTGGAAGATATTAAAGTGTTGAACAGTGTTACTAAAGATGAACCTGCCCATAATCGGACAATGTGTGTACTCCACATTCTATTTCTGTATAATTCCAGATGATAGAGGAAGATGCTTTTTCTTTGTTTTATAAAAAACTGGTAATACAGAACCCTATTGTTTATTTATTTTTTTGTTTAGCTGCTGCAGAGCCAACAATTTAGCCAGCAGGGGTACGCTATTTAGAAATAGTAGAAATGGGCGAAGTGGCTTGGATAAAATACATGAGCCTAATCTTCACCCCAGCAATGAATTGAAACTTTTTGTGAGATTTGAAAAAACAGCAGTTAGTTTCATGAAACATTATTTTTTATTGACTTATATATCCCTTGCACTTCCAGCTCTGAACCAGAAGCAACTGAAAAACTAATGGAATGCTAAGAGAAATACTGACTCCAGAACAATGAGCCTGGTAAAACCTGACAAGTAAGCCTACTCTGGTGATACTTCTGAAAGTTTTGCAAATAGTTAAAAGGTAATGACAATAAGCCCCAGATGCTTCAGTGTGGTGCTACTACACCATACAACAGTGGATTATGGCCTTAAAGCCAAAATAACAACAAGCTCACCCTCCCCTCCCCTCCCCCGAAACAAATTCCAGTGGCATACACACACTGTGCTTCCTTTGCCATTGCCTCTCTACATTCTTCAAACTTTTGGAGGTTCATCCACTTCTGATTTCTAGATCAGTGATGACAGTATTAATGACACAATAATACCATCAAGCAGAGCAGCAGCTTTCATCTATCATTTAGAATATCAGAGAAGACCAAGGCAAGTCCCCTACCTAAAGTTCCTACTCTTTTTGGAAGGTGGTCCTGCACTGCAATGGTGTAATAGCCTTGCAATATCAGTAGCAAAGAATTCATGAGAACTCTTATCATTTTGATCACATGTTAATATCCGGTTCTATTAATACTGCACACAGTCCTAGGGTTGAAGTTGAATTTTTCCCATTTCTCACTAGAGCTTTATCGTGAGGCTGTGGTCACCACAACTTTGGAATGACTTTGCGCTTATCAATTACTAACCATGTGAGATATTCTTATATTCACAGGAACATACATTTGTGTCGATGCTAAGTGTTCCAGAGTAAGAACATATGCAGCTCCTTTCTGTTCAGATCCTAATATGCTAGAACCACATGGAGGTTGTGAAATTTCAGCACAGCTGGAATGGAAATATTAGCACTGCCTTTAAAGCTTGTACTATTTCAGTTAGCAGCAAGAAACCAGCTGATATTTGTGTAAGAAACTATATATAGTACATCATTGCTTCATCTTACAGATTTTTTCAGAACTAGTTCCTAACATAAATATACTAGGCTTTTCTGTGCATCTACTCTCCAAAGTAGTTTGGTTTTTCTTTCAACAAAACTAACTTTCATCATGTTCAAATAGGATAATAAAAGTACTGGTGTGCTGACACTCACCACTCCTATTCAAAGCCAAATACAGCTGATATTTCACTTAATTTCTCCATTTGGTCTATGATTTTCCAGTCCTTACAGCTTAACAGTGGCCTTTCTTTCTCCTCCATCAGCCAACTTGGCATTTGACATGTCACTCTTCCTCTCTCTTCCCCCTTGCTTACCCATCCTGCCATCTGTGCTCTTCCTCACTCTCTTTCCTGTCACTCATAGTAAACACTGTACTGCCCTTGTCTTCTAAGATGCCTGTTTCTTATGATCTCCTTGCACCCAACTACCCTCTCTAACATCTCCTTTCCCAGCACCCAACTAATCTAACTAAATATAACCCATACCCCTCCTACAGCACCTACCCACTACACATCCTGTAATTTCCTCCACTTCTTCGCACTCAGTCATACCATCTTCCCTCTTCCTCTATCCAACAGCCTCTCACACTCCTTCAAAACATAGCCAGGAAACCAAAGCCCACTCCTACTCCTTAAGCACTCACCCAGCTACCCATTCCCTTTTTTCCGCACATAGCTAACCACCCAAGCTTCTCATCCCCCCACCTCTACTGAAAGAGCTTCTGGACTGCTGGTGCTGCATGGAACCTCTTCCTTCCTTCTCCCTGTCTGCAATTACCCCAGCAAGTGGGTCAGTGCTGACTCTGGACATTCAGCCACCACCTGCTCTATTCAGACCAACCTAGTATAATGTGTACTATGTGTAGTAGTGAAATCTTACTCTACCATGGAATGCAGCAGAACAGCAGCCCTGATAATTTCTGGCTGCAGCACATCTGAGATCAGCACAGGCAAAGCTGCTGCTGTGCTGGAAGGATCTAACTAGAGGATGAAAAGGTAATGCACAACTAGATGCAGGGGAAAGGGTGACAGAGAGCCTGGCAGAGACACCAGCATATGTGATCAACCTAAAAAAAGTTACTGAGGCTGATATATGCACAATCTCTGTGTTGTTGATAGATATAATCTAAAACAAAAAAATAAAAATTACACTGCAAATCTAGGGCATGCATCACTTGGGAGAAGAGAGATGCTAAGCAGCATGATTTCTCATGACACCAGTGTTTCAATATGTAGCTCAGTTTTCCTCCTCTCCACATCACACACAAAACCTTTTAGGAAAACAGCAGGCACCCCTCACAAACAAGTGGGCATCAGGGCTTGCTTGTTAGTTCTGGGTTACATTATGTACTTGTAATAATGCCAGTTGTTTGGATATGGCTTCACTATGGTGATGCCCAAATAGCTGTCAGCCCAAGTGAGGTACAGTGACTTTCTGCAAGTAAGTCATCATTTAGAGATAGCAACATTGAGAACAGCCGTTAACCAACAGCTCCACCAACTGTAACAAAAAAAACAGCAGAAATGCAAACTGAGCTGGCTGTCATACTGCTCTCCAGGCTCATTTTGATATCTGACATACTTTGCAACTTCTCACCAGTGGTAAGCTTTGGGGAGGAGGTTGTTTATTTGTTTTTAAAAGGTGTGAGGAATTTGCTAGCAACAATCCATAATGATCTCTTCAGTGAGTATCAATAAGATAAAATCATTCCTTGCCACACTGTTGTCAAACAATCATTTACAAAAAGTCATACATACGTAAAATTAAAAAAAAAATTAGGAACTAGTTAAGGTTGAAAGTGTGTATCAATGCAGTCTGACAGCCAGCTAGTGTGAATGGTCAGGAAAATAAGTCTCCCTCAGCAGCAGGTTGGAAATGAAAAGGCATGCAGCCATTTTATTCAAACAATATATTTCTTTTTTTATTTGACTATCATTCCAGCTCCTAAATCCAGATCCATGGCTTTTCACCTCTTTCTATGCTCTCACTTATCACCCCTTCCCAGAGGCCTGGTTGCCACATTTTACCCTTCTTTCACACCCTATCCTCCTCCACACACCATATCACCGCTATATCCACTAACTGGAGAAAAATAGCAACTGATAATTAGTAATATTTATACTGCCCTGCAATTGGCTCAAATCTGTGGAACTGGCCTTCAGAAGAGACAATCTTTCAGTGAGAGTCAGGCAAAAATTTTAGACAAAACTTTTTTCCCCACTTTGGAACTGAAAAATAAAAGATTTGGATCAATCACATCATTTTGCTTATTCATATTATGAGCCACTTTTTCAGAATTTTTCTTGATGAGAAAGTCAATGTGAAATGACTTTCTTTCAAAATTTACTTCAGTTTTACTTTTAAAAATAAACAAATCCACCAGAAGTTTCTAAAAACAGCTCCAATATTAAACTAAATGTTTTGTTTCTGGTTGAGTAAAATATTTCACTTGACCCAAAATGATTTTTCTATTTTTCAATGGCCCCCAAATTGAGAAATCAAGTATTCACAGTTTTCCATTCAACCCTGGCACTTCACATTTTCACAGAATCACATCAAAACCACTTACCCTTCCCACTCAGCAAAATAAAAACTTTGATGAAAGTGTGAGAGTAATTCATTTAATACAAAAGACAAAACTATGTAGCACTTTAAAGACTAACAAGATGGTTTATTAGGTGATGAACTTTTGTGGGCCAGACCCACTAATAGAACACCACTTGTCATCACCTATAGCCCCCAACTTAAACCCGTCCAACGCATTATCAATAAACTACAACCTATACTAGAACAGGATACTACCCTCTGTGAGGCTCTGGGAGACAGACCCATAGTCTCCTATAGACAACCACCTAACCTCAGGATGATTCTTACCTACAACTACAGGACATACCACACCAATACCAACCCTGGAACTTTCCCTTGCAACAAACCCCGTTGCCAGCTTTGTCCACATATTTACTCTGCTGACACCATTATTGGACCTAACCATGCCTATTACAAGATCAAGAACACATATTCCCGTTCATCCAGAAATATAATTTATGCCATCATGTGCCTAAAGTGTCCGTCTGCTATGTATGTAACCCTTCTGCCAGGCCGAGTTAATAGCAGCAAGGGCCGGGTTCAGTATCTAGGGGTCTCCTCCCAACAATGTAATACAACACCGGCTCAAGCCCCCACCCAGTGACCTGGGAAATCTTACATACACCTCTGGGTGCCTCAAAGAGGCAATTCTTCCCCTCTCGCAAGCACAGAGCCTCAGTATAGCAGCAAACCTTTAATAACATGAGGTAACCAACATCAGCATTAAATTGGGAAAACACCACAACTCAGATTCATAGACCAAACATGAGCAAAGACCCACGCCCCAGCCACGAATCACCCAAAGTCCCAAAAGTCCAACACCCCAAGAGTCTCTTGAGTCCAGCAACCCAAAAAAATCACCCAAAGTCCAACACCCCAAAAGTCTCTGCCCTGGGTCAGTGCCACCCCAGGGTTCAAAAGTTCACCCGGCAGGGTTTTACCCTCCAAACCTGGAGGGGGCGGGGATTAATACACCTTACGTGGTCCGCCGATGGCTCTGCCTCTCCGCAGGGTTCTGCTGCCGACGTCAACGCGAGTCACTCCACCACACTCCACCTGCTGTCCAGTGAGCTGCCTCAGCTGTGCCCCGAACCGCCCGGCTCCACCAGCCTCTCAGTCCACGCCCCTGGCCGCCAGCTGGTTGCTCCTGCAGCTGCTCCACTGGCTGTCTGCTGCCACTCCTACCAGCCACCGGTCATCCCCGCAAACCGCTCTGCTGTCTGCCTGCACCTGCCTGTCATGCCCGCAAACCGCTCTGCTGTCCGCCTGCTGGTTGTCCCTGCAAGCTGCTCTGCTAGTAGCTCAGCATAGCGCCAGGCTCCCCACAGCAATAGTGATTTCAGCTCATCCACAGCATAGCACCAGGCTCCCCTCAGCAATAGTGATTTCAGCTCTTCTGCAGTATAGCACGAGGCTCCCCACAGCACACAGTGATTTCAGCTCTTCAGCAAGTTCAGCTCATAATAGAGGAGCCTCAGTGTGAGTGCTCCACTAGCCCACAGTGAAGTCAACTCAGCAGCTCACAACTAGATACCTAATAGAATCCAAATTAGTGCTGATATTCCACAGTAGCAAGAGAAAGGGGTGCAATCAGTGTTGTTTAGACCCTCAGACAGGACCCTACCACCAGGTACAAAGATCTATCACCAGCCTCTCTCAACTTGACTGGGTTTGGAACCCATGCCCCTTGTCTAGCGAGTGCTACTTAGTTTATGGCGAATCCCTCTGTCATAAACAGTTCCACCATTCCATTGTCCTTGATTCACATAATCAGGGTAACAACACTTTTATCCCCCCTGCCTCAATAACAGAGAGACTGGGGATCCCACAGTGGCCAAAGTGACCATTTGGGCTGCTGTGAGCACATACTAGGGGGGTGGGTGTGTCTATGCAAATTGGGTGTATCTATGCAAATGAGATCAGCCTCTGAAGTCTCTTTGCACCACTTGCCCCAGTTCACCACCAGTTGTCAGGGTAGAGCTTATCCTGGCCCTGCTTACATGTACATTGGACAAACTTCTCAGACACTTCACCAAAGAATCAATGCACACAAAACAGACATAAGACTCTCTCACAGAGAGAAAGCTGTTGCTTGCTATTTCAGCCAGACTGACCATTCCCTCAATGACCTTAAAACATGCATATTGCTTCAAAGAGACTTTAACTCCAGATTTCAATGAGAAGCTTCAGAACTGTCATTCATGCTTAAATTTGACACTTTATGTATGGGTCTAAACAAAGACTCTAATTATCTCACCCATTACAAAGATAGCTTCCCCAGTTATCACCCCTAATGTCATTACCTCACAGAAACTTCCCCTATTATCACCCCTATGTCATTACCTCACAGACACTAACCTTCCCCCCTCACCCCCACTCTGTTCTAAAATTTGATTTGTCAATTTCACATGCGTTCATTTTTTTGATTGTATCACTTTGGTATATATGGTTGTGCCTATTTTCTTCCACAAATTGATCTGAGGAAGATCAAATTGATCTGGCCCACGAAAGCTCATCACCTAATAAACCATCTTGTTAGTCTTTAAAGTGCTACATAGTTCTGTCTTTTGTTTCAGCTAGACCAGACTAACAGGGGTGCATCTCTATCATTTAATACAGTGTGCAGAGTCCAGGTATCACAATGATAAGAGAGAGACAGAGAGAGAGAGAGAGCAAAAGAGAGAGAGAGAGAGAAAATAAATAGTTTGTGTGCTTGTCTGCACATATTTTCATCCAACTAGGCAACACTTGCTTAGACTTTTGCTTTGTTTGGTTTTGTAGTTTAAAGATTTATTCTTCCTTCAATGTGTGCAAGGTATTCTTACTGTTTTCACTCTAGATGTACCTTGTGCAGTGGGCTGATTGCAGCTTTTTTCTGACACCAAGTGGGCAATTCTAACAACACAGTAGATACAACTAAAAAAGAATGACCAAACTTCTATAAATATAGTGCTAGGTGTGTTAGAATATACAAGCTTATTAGAGTGCTGTTATTAGAATTATACATGTGCCACCTACTTGAGAGAACAGAATATTACAGGATCTAATTCATAACTAATATTCAACTATTTCTCATCACACAATTTATCTGCTAAAACACTAGTGAGATAACCTGGCACATGTATAGGGTTTTCTGGAAGTGTCAGAGGATCTCTGCTTGACTGCAGCCAAAAATCTCCCAGAATATCCCCTTCCTCAGATATAGATTTCACTGTCAAAAGCTAGCTGATGAGCTGGTTTGAAACTCCATGCTTTAAAAAACACATGGTCAGTATGTTGATAATATAGGGCCCTATCGTTTGAGTAAAGATTTTGCAAATATATTGTACCGTATTTGTCTGACCTTAAAAGTACACAGCAGGATCCTTAGTAATTCTTTTGCCTGAAAACCTGCTTATCATCCTCCTAACGTCAAATATCATTATCTGAAATACATTTATGATTGTGGTAAAACTAGAGTGGCCATCTGTCCCGTTTTTCCTGGGACAGTCCCTTATTTAAGACCTCCTCCCAGTGTCCCAACTTTTTTTTTAAAAATGGGCACAATTTCCCCCACAGTGGGAGGGGATGAGGGAGAGGAGCCAACAGCACTCAGGGCTTCAAACCACTGACAGTGGCAGCTCCCCCTGCTCTCCTCCTGCAGGGCTGAAACCCTGAGTGCTAGCAGCTTCCCTCCCAACCAATGGGGCTGAAGCCCCGAGTGCCAGCAGCCCTCCCGCCCAGCCTCTGTGTCCTTTATTAGGGAAATATGGTCACCCTAGCTAAGAGAGAAGAATCTCCATATATAAACTGAAAGTATTTCACAATGAACCATCTACATTTAGTAAAAAGGCCTCAGATCAGATACGGAAGGAATAATAAATAATGGGAAGGAGGTCTAATGGAGTTATTATAATGTTTTGTATCTATAGCTGTAAAAGGATTGCATGATCTTTTGCCACAGCAGCAGTGTAATAGACTTCTTCCAACACTGAGTTCTACAGCCTCACAAAATACTGTATATAATTGTTATGCAGTGCAAGTGTATGTAATAGAGGTTGCAGGATTTTTACTCTAGTAGATTTCATATGCTCATGGGGCTGTTCTTCAGTTGGTGTAAATTTTTATAGCTTCATTGGCTTCAAGCTGAGACTGTCCCTTGAATTTGGTAGTGGTAAGTTATTTAGGCTCTATCACAATACTAGTAGTCTAAGACATGGCACAACCCCTGGTATGCTCACTCAAAAAAATCTTCTGTGTGACATGTCTGATAAATCCTGCAACCCCATTTTGAATAAACAACTTTCATTATTACTGAGATAAGGTGGGTGAGGTAATATCTTAAGCTTTGTATAATCTTGAAAGCTTGTCTTCACGCAATCCATATTTTGCTTTACAAAGCCATAATCATCCAGAAAGTGCCACAAATCCACCCAGATGTGCCTGGATGCTATTTGTTGTACAGCTCTCCAATTTAGCTGACAGATATGTAAAAAAAGCCACATATACCAACATAATCCCACAGTGGCCACACATGTGCAGATGCTGGGAAACACATTCCAGCTAAGATTGATGTAAATTAAAGATCAAAAGGTTCCCCCCCCCATTTTGCCACTCAGATTATTTCATTACTCAGAATTGTATTTTTAGAATTCCATCTCTTTATTAAGATCTCATAAACACAAACATCAAAGTACAAATTTCAAATACAACAGGATTAAAGGCCTAATACTAAAGCTCTCAAGGATCATCCCCTGCCACAAAATGCTATGCCATCTATGGACAATGCTGAGCAATAAGCAGCTATGTATCCACTTGGGCAACAAACTCAGTTAGTCCCGGTTCCTCAACAATGGACTGCCACAAGGCGGAATACCCACACCAATGTGTTTACAAAATGCCTCTAATAGAGTTGTACAGATTTGCATATATGGATGATCTTGCCCTGTAAATCCAAGCACCACATTCAGCAACATCAAGTCTGCCTTGAAAAGGGACCTAAATACCATGGAGGAATATTTATAGAAATAGAGGCCCAAGCCAAATCCTCACAAAACAACAGTAACTGCATTCCATCTTGGTAACAAGAATGCTAAGCACACCCTGAATGTGACTTGCAGCAACACATTTTGCCAGAGGATGTTGTCCTTTGCCAGAGGAGGCAGTAAAGACTATGACATTAACAGGTTCAAAAAAGAGCTTCATAGATTCATGGATGTTAGGTCCATCAATGGCTATTAGCCAGGATGGGTAGGAATGGTGTTGTTAGCCTCTGTTTGTCTGGAAATGGGTGACAGGAGAGGGATCACGTGATGATTACCCGTTGTGTTCCCTCCCTCTCGGGCATCTGGCATAGGCCACTATCAGCAGACAGGATACTGGGCTAGATGGACCTTTGGTCTGACCCAGTATGACTGTTCTGATGTTTTAACACTGTGAAACATGATACCATTCTGACCTCTTTCACAGTGACTCAGGATTGCACCTTAACCTTCCATGACCATCTGAAGAAGGGAGCTGCCAGGATGAAGGTAAGAGTCCACCTGGACCAGAAACTGGCAAGCATAAGCTGGAGGCCATCTGTGTACTGTGTACCAGTATGGATCAGAAGTAGCCGCACTCAATTTGCTGATGTCCAGCTGAATCCCTGGAATCCTCAAGTCGACCCCAACACATTGGCTGCCAGTGCTGTTATGCATTGTTCCCCCAAACATTCACTGCAACACTGCAACCCTTTGGGAATTCCAGAGGATCATGGAAAATGAACATCTTCCCATCTACCAGTACTTTAACAATGACGCTCATTGCCAATTGAAATTGCATAAGTCCTATTGGACCCACGCATTTATCCTTCAACAATACAACTTCAATCCTGAAGAAGCTAGGAAAGCCAATTTGGAATTCACAAAAGTCACAAATAAACATTCTGAGTAAAACCTAATGCAGAAGATCTTTGGCTTTGATCTCCCTTGAAGCTCGTGGGCAGCCCTAAACAAAATATGGCCAGTGCAGATACTTGATGTACAAATGGAAAATTAAAGACTCTCCAGTGTGTGACTGTAGCTACTCAGAACCAACCATGGGACATATAAAAACTCCACGACCACTCATAAATACAAAGACGATATTACAGCAATACATTCTGCTACTCCTGTATCTGACTTAACCATCTATATGCAAAACTGTAGTTACTGTTCTACATTTACGTCAGCCATAAAAAGAAGAACACACATTTAGTTGAAGTAGGGGAGGAGAGTTATGTATTTAGTGGGAATTTTGAAGGGGTTGAGTTTTGTTGGCTGTTGTGAGAATCTGATATTTAATAAGTTATGTTCACTTGCATTAGGGACCCTTAGGGCTTTGGGTAAGTTCCCCTTCTGTTTTGTTTAAAATCACTGAAGATAATGATCATATGGAGTGAGCCATCCTTTTTGCAGAAAGGCATTATACCAATGGGTCCAGAACAAGGAATTCAGGCTGTTCTGAAGTCCTTGAATATGTAAATACTGTCAAATTTCAGAGATATACATTACAGAGCTAGTGTTACCATAGGGCTTAAAACAAGATTTTAGAGATGTGTTATTCTCTTCTTATAAGTTACATTGAAGTAATACAAATGACAGCATTTCAAAATATTTGTGTTTGTGAATTTTAGGTATCACATGATCAGATACCTTTTAACAGTACTAAAATGTACTTTTAAAAAAGTACACAAGATTAGTTTGTTAACAGTGAAATTCTAGTTATAAAGAAGAGGAAAGTCCTGGATGGCTTCACTGTATTCCAATGAACATTCACTCTTTGAGGGTTTGATTCTCTAAGCTGCTGAGTTCTCTCTCTCCCATTGAAGGCAATGAGACTTGAGAGGGCTCAGACCTTGCAAAATCAAGCTCTTTATATCCTGCATGTTGACAGACACCCTTACATCGCAGACAATTTGTGTTGTCCACATGACTCATTTCTGATAGCTCTCAATTCCTGATCCTCTCTCTCGGTTCCACAGCTAGATTTAGTATTTTCTCATATATATGTCTGGATCACAGTGCTGTTGACTTATTCAAAAGATCCAATGCACTTAATAGATATTATATATGAATATGGCAAAGAACATGGTCCAGAAATGAATGTGGACCAGACAAAAACTATGCTAATGTGAAAGGATCCTGTGAAAACATGAAAGATTCCAGCAAATGACACTACCATACAGCAAGTGAGAAATTATTGCTACTTAGGAAGCATCATTATGGAAGATAAAATATCAGATACTGAAGTCAGCACCAGAACAGCAAAGGCAAAAGAGGCATTCTTGAAGAACAACCATCTGAATAAATCTGAAGACTAAATTCTAATTCTTAAAAGCTTACGTTTGGTCAAGGTTAAATTATGGCTGTCAGACATGGACATTCAAACTATGGATAATAAAAGAAACAACAATCCTTCAAATTATCAAAGAATTCTGAAAAAATCATGGCACTTACATCACCATGGAAAAGTAGTGGAGATGATTGGAGGTCAGCAAACGCTAGTCAGAGATCTTACAAAAAGGAACATTTGGCTTGCAGGGCACTTTTTAAGAGTTTCAGTACATGATGCTATCTGTGGGCACTGCAAGGAAAAGTATAAGAAAACAGGGCAGGACCAGATGGCATTCACCCAAGAGTTCTGAAGGAACTCAAATGTGAAATTGCAGAATTACTAACTGTGATTTGTAACCTATGTTTTAAATCAGCTTCTGTACCAAATGACTGAGGGATAGCTAATTTGACAACATTTTTTTAAAAGGGGCTGCATAGGTGAGCCTAACAATTATAGGTAGTACGTTTAACTTCATTACCTGGCAAACTGGTGGAAACTATCATAGAGGACAATTGTCAGGCATTTAAATGAATACAATTTGTTGTGGGAAGAGTCAATATGGTTTTTGTAAAGGGAAATCTTGTCTCATAAATCTACTAAAATTCTTTCAGGGGGTCAACAAGCATGTGAAAAAGGGGGATCCAGTGGATATAGTTCTGTCAGATTTCCAGAAAGCCTTGAGAAGGTTCCTTACCAAAGGCTCTTAAATAAAGTAAGCTGTCAAGGTCATTTCATGGATTGGTAACTAATGAAAATATAGGAAACAAAGGATAGGAATAAATGGTCAGTTTTTACAATGGAGAGAGGTAACCAGTGGTGTCCCTCAGAGGTCCATACTGAGACCAATCCTATTTCCAGATAGTTTATGAATATGTTGAAATGGGGTAAACAGTGATGTGGCAAAATTGCAGATGATGCAAAATTGCTAGTTAATAAACCCCGCATCAGACTGCAAATTGCTTCAAAGGGATCTCACAAAACTGGATGACTGGGCAGCAAAATGGCAGATGAAATTCAATGTTGAAAAATACAAAGCAATGCATATTTGAAAACACAATCCCAAGTCTACATATAAGATAATGGAGTCTCAAATTAGCTATTACACTCAAGAGAGATCTTGGAGTCATCGAGTGGAGTTTTCTGAAAACTCCACTCAATGTGCAGTGGCAGTAAAAAAAGCAAACAGAATGTTGGTAATCATTAAGAAAAGGCTACATAATAAGACAGAAAATATCATATTGTCTATATATAGTTCCATGCTATGCCCACATCTTGAATGTTGTATACAGATGTAATCTTCTTGTCTCAAAAAAAGATATATTAGAGTTGAAAATGTTCTGAAGATGGAAACAAAAATTATTAGGTATATGGAAAGACTGCTATATGAGGTGAGGAGAGATTAATAATACTGGGACTTCTCCACTTTAAAATGTGACAACAAAAGGGATATTATAGACATCTATAAAATCATGGAGAAAGTAAAATAAAATTAATAGGCAGCAAGTTTAAAACAAACAATAGGAAGTATTTCTTCACATAATGCTCAGTCAACTTGTGGAACTCTCTGCCAGAGGATGTTGTGAAGTCCAGAACTTTAACAGGCTTAAAAAAAAACCAACATACATTCATTCATGGAGGATAGGTTCATCAATGTCTATTAGTGAGGATGGGCAGGGATGGTGTCCATAGCCTCTGTTTGTCAGGGCTGGGAATGGGCAACAGGGGACTGATCACTTGATTACCTGTTCTGTTAATTCCTTCTGGGGCACCTGGCATCAGTCATTGTTGGAAGGCAAGTTACTAGACTAGATGGACCTTTGGTTTGACCCATTATGGCTGTTCTTACGTTGAGAAAAAGATTTTGGATAGACAATTTGGTTTCCTGGTTTCTGTTTCATCCACAAAGAGTTTACAGGGGATCATACAGTGTGGACTGCCAAAGTGGGAAATATTCAGTAATGAAGATGCATATAAGATGCTAGTGTCTAAATCCCCAAGTATTATTGCGTTACTATGACTAGCTGTGCAATTTTTTGCCACCATGCCACCTGCTCTTGCAAAAATGCAATTTTAATGATAGACAGAGAAAGACCAGGAGCATGATGCCGCAAGCACTTACTAAAGGGCATGATGTTTACCACTGTAAATAATCCTGTCAAAGCCAGGGCAGTAAGCACATGCCCAGCAGTAATCATTTACAAGATTGGGCGATTGGGCCCAAGGACATTCTTTGTCTTTATCAGTAAAGTTGTGTGTCATGAGTAGCTGTCTAATATGATAGAACTACTTTCACCCTTGTTTCTGGTTTATCTGTCAAAACATATGACTTCACATTCTCTGGTGTGTTTAGGGGGTAAAGTCCAGAAGGTTGGCAGGGCATCAAAGCTTAACCTAATATTTTTCTTGTCTGTCCCTACAAACCTGAAAAAATATCATGAAATGTATTATCTGTGCAGACACAAGGTTTGCAGTAGTAAGAGCCATCCAGACATAAGCCACTTACTGCACAAGTCTCACAAAGGCATCTTCCAGTTTTTGGGAAAACAACACCTGCACAAGTCAAAAGTCCGGTGGCGATTGGCGAGGTGTGATAGGAACAGGACTGTGAGATCCAGAAGTTCCTAGTCACAGACCGACACACAGCAGTGAGTGTGTGATTCAGTCACCTTGCTCAAGAATTGAGGCAAGTCAAGCATCTTGACTGCTGCACCCCTGACTGAGTGGTCCTCGTTAGGACCCACTCTGCTCACCCCACATGGCTATAAAAATAGTGCCCTAAAAATGGTCTTGTCTCTTTTCCTCCTGGCTGGATAGCCACATCCAGCAGGATCACCACCCCAGCGGTCAAAAATGTAAGAAACTTTTCAACTTTTAATCCTGGAACATATGTTCCCCAATGGACAACTCAGACAGTGACTGACCAGAGCAACATACTGCTACCATTGCTTGTGAATTGAATTGGTTTAACATCGATATTGCTGCCTTGTCCAAAACTAGAAGGGCTGATGAAGGACAGGTAAGGGAGGAGAAAGGAGGATACACCTACATCTGGAAGGGAAAATCTTTAGATGGACCTCGATTATAGGGAGTAGGCATTGCTATAAAGAAAAAGCTAGTAAGTTGCCTCTCTGAGCTGCCAGTAGGCATCCATAAGCATCTTATGACACTGATTGAGGCTCACCAAAAACCAGCAGGTAACTATTGTGAGCACCTATGCACTAACAATGGATGCCGATGAGAATATAAAGGAAGATTTCTACTCTCAACTGGAAACCATTTTATCAGAGATCCCTAAAGAAGATAAGATCATTCTTCTGGGGGATTTCAATGCACGTGTTGGATGTGACTCAGACCTATGGAAAGGAACAATCAGGAAAGAAGGTGTTGGCAAAAGCAACTCAAATGGAATCCTGCTCCTGACCAACTGTGCTGAACATGAACTTATCACCACAAACACCCTTTTTTGACAAAAGGACAAGTTCAAAACATCTTGGAGACAGCTATGTTCAAAGCACTGGCATCTTCTTGACTATGTCATAGTTTGTCCTCAAGATCGTAGTGACGTACTTCTCACAAGAGCAATGACAAGTGCTGATGACTGCTGGACTGATCATTGCCTCATTCGATCCACAATTAAAATTAAGATTGCCCCCAAATGAAGGATGCAAAAGAAACAGATCAGCTGCAAGCTGAAGGTTCAAGATCTGAAGGAACCCATTAAGTCTGACCACGTCTAAGCAGTCTTAGAAGAAAAGTTTCCATCAGAGTTTCTGGAAGCAATTGAGGAACACTGAAGCCAGCTGAAAGCAGTAATCATCAATACCTGTAAGGAAACCATTGGCTACCACACCAGACAGCATCAGGACTGGTTTGATGAGAATGATGTTGAAATCGAGCTACTCATCAATGAGAAGAGAATGGCATTTCATGCTTGGCAGAATGATATAAATTGCAAGACAAAGAGAGAAGCCCATGCTAAGGCAAAGATGGAAGTCCAACGTAAAACCAGAGAACACAAGAATAAATGGTGGTCTAAGAAAGAGCAAGAACTCCAACATTGTGAATATCCATAATAGATGTGGTTTCTTTTACGCTATTAAGGTTGTTTATGGGCCAGCTTGTCATGGCATGAACCCCCTTCGCTCAAAGGATGGAACCACACTATTGAAGGACAATGAAGCCATTAATTTTCACTGGAAAGAACATTTTCAATATCTTCTTAATTGTAATACCATGGTTGCAGATGAAGTTCTTGAGCAAAACCCCCAACAACCTTCTAGAGATGAGCTCGGAGAACCTCCCAGTTTGTATGAGATATACAATGTCATCAAGCCCTTAAAATCTGGATAAAGGAGGAGATACCCAGTGAAATGAGGGATGCCTTGCTTGATTGTTACCCTCTTTTAAAAAGGAGATAAAGCGGACTGTGGAAACTATTGAGGTATCTCTCTCCTTGCTGTTGCTTGCAACCTTGCAACCTGCCTTCTGCCCCATCAGAAGAAATGTTATCAGTCACAGAGCAGTTTCCAAACAAGTCACGGAACTGCAGATATGATCTTCATTGCACAGCAGTTGAAAGAAGTGTCCGGAGCAAAACAGACCACTGTTCATGGCTTTTATTGATCTAACTAAAGCCTTTGACTCAGTGAATCACTGTGCCCTTTGGACTGTACTTTCAAAGACTGGATGCCCTGATAAATACATCAATGTCCTAAAGTTGCTTCATGACAAGATGAAAGCGATTGTTCTGAGCAGCACTGGCTCCCAGAGTGAACCTTTCAAAGTACAAAACAGGACTATCATCGCCCCAACCATGTTTGGGGTCTTTATTGCCATCATTTTTACCTAATTGTTGGGAAGCTCCCAGCTGGCATTGAAATCATCTACAGAATGGGTGGAAAGGCTTAGGAGGCTGAAAGCTAAGAGTAAGATTTCCACCATATCTATTGTGAAACTTCAGAATGCTGATGACAATGCAGTTTTTGCCCACTCTGAGAAGGATTTTCAGGCTATCTTGAATGTGTTTGCTGATGCTTATGCATGGCTTAGTCTGACCCTCAATATAAAGAAAACCAAAGTGCTCCATCTGCCCTCTCCAAATGAAGTACCATGTGCCCCATCTATTAAATCAACAGAGAGGCACTGGAGAATGTCAATCATTTTCTCTACTTTGGAAGTTGTCTTTCATCTAAAGCAGATATTGATATGGAAATCCAACATCGTCTGAGCTGTGCCAGTTCAGACTTTGCTCATTTACGGCACAGGTTTCTGAAGATCATGACATTCGAACAGACTCCAAACTTCCTGACTATCAAGCCGTCGTTCTCCCAGCACTATTGTATGGGTCTGAAACCTGGACAACATACAGATATAACTTGAAAGTCCTTGAAGAGGTATTACTGATGCTGCCTCCACAAGATCTTGACGATTAAATGAGAAAACAGGTGCACTAACATCAGTGTTCTGGAAGAGGCAAAGATCACCAATATTGAGACAATGATCATCCATCAGCAACTTCGCTGGATAGGTCACATTGTTCAGATGCCAGACCATCGCCTCCCAAAACAGGGAGCTGAAAGAAGGATACAGTAATGTGGGAGGACAACAGAAGCATTGTAGGGACTAGCTAAAGGATAACTTAAAGAAGTGCAACATTGACATTGACACTTGAGACACTCACCCAGGATTGCTCAAAATGGTGACAAGTTCTATGCAATGGCTCTCTGTATTTTGAATTTGCCTGCTGACATGCTGAAGAGGAGAAGAGGTGCAGGAGGAAGGAGAGGTTGGCTTCTAGTCATGATCAACAGCCTCCTGCTGTACCTGGAAACATCTGTCCTCACTGTAATAGAACTTCTGGTTCAAGGATCAGCCTTATCAGCCACCTGAGGGTCCATAACTCCCATGGAAGATGACCATACTCGGCATCATCATCACTACACAATCTACAACTGTTAATTTACTGAGAAAGGCATTTCATATGACAACTGGTAGCAGGATCACATTTTGACCTTAAGTAGTGCACAAGGCCACTTGCAGGCTCTCTACCTACATGTCAGTTTCTATGGACATGTTGTGCTGAGAAATGGGAACTAGCAAGGTCCGAGGGAATGTGAACAGGCTTGAGGGTCAAAGCGTCCTGTACTGATTCATTGTGTGACCTCAGGTAACTCCTTTCATTTCTCTGCCTTAATTTCCCCATCTATGGAGTAAGAAGAAGAATGTTCACTGATTTCATAGGGATACTGTGCGAATGAATTAAGGATTGTTGTGATGCAAATAGCTAATAGCTCCTGAAGTCAGGGGTCCTCAGCTAGTCAGTACAGACAACAAAAATTAATACTCCTAGAAAAGACCCAAAGTGGAACAACAAAACTGAGTTTGAAAAAAGTACCAAATTAGAAAGTATAAAACTGCGACTTCAATGACATTGCTTTAAAATAAAGCATCAATTTCTTTCAGACCCTCTGAACCTGTTCAGTCGGAATTCAATGCATTACGTCTCTTGCATTTTCTTTACAAGTTTAAATGTTTTGGTGAAATCTATGTTGTTAATAATTTACCCGAGGCAGTGCTCAATTTGTGCCAGCGCTTATGAAGGCAGCTTGGGGCTTGCAGTGAAAGTTATGGAAGTTAAAAATTTGTTTGAGTCCTGGCATCTCTTTCATTGTAATTTAAGCAAAGACCTTAGGCCAGATTTTTCAAAGGCCTTCATAGTGATTTTGATTCTAAGTGGATGCTCAAAGAAAATCAGCAGAAGGACTTATTTGTGCAGGATATTTGAACAAACATTATCAAATCCACACACACAATATAAAAGTTCTGTTTCTGTCTGTAGCCAGACATGAACCCCATCTTGTTTCTCCCCCCTCCCCCCCCCCCCCCCCCCCCCAGAGAGCAAGAGAAAGGCAGTCAGCCTTTGATGCCCTGGGAACGCAGGTGTGCTGCCTGTCCCTGACTCTAATAAACAGAAACCAGACAGTAAATGGGCTAGCTGACAACCAGGGGACCTCCCGCCGCCCTGATGGCTAGCACCAGTAATTGACACGCCTGCACTGTCCCAGGAGAGGAATCTCCGCCCATCACATACCAGAGGTGCCCATTGTCTGCATTTTCCCAGGTGTGAATTATGCTTTGCACCCTTCGTGGGAAACTTGGCATTCAAAGCCATTTTCCCTAATTGGCCACTTGAGACCAGGAAGAAGCCTACGTGACCCAAGGGGTATAAAGATGGGTTTAGTAGCCCACCCCATTTGAGCTCCAATCATCCATACCTGCTGGCAGGTATTGCTGGTCTCCCGAGGTCTGTGGGACGCCCAACCTCGCCCTACTTCTTCCCGAGGGATTGAGAGAAAGACGCTGGCCACGCCAAGTCTGGAACGCAGGGGTGAGAATATATACCTGCTAGGTGTCTATTTTGCATGCATTTAATAAGAGCTCAGAGAACCAAAAGGGTTTCATGGTACCTGTAAGTGACTTATTAGTGTAATTTCTGTCCTGTCCTTTGTAGTGGCTGTGTTATCTGTAACACAGTAGTAGCATTTAACAGCTAAGTTTACCCTGTAACAATAAAATAGTAACTGTTTAAGCTGTGACCTGACTCCTTCAGTTGCTGTAACAGAACCAAGCACAATTTTAAAAGAACTCCAGCCGGTCATAAGGGACAGATATAGGGAGAGCTTGAGCGTTGGATCATGTCGCTTCCAGGGGACAGATCCGTTGGGGCATCTCTCAGCCTCCCCAGGCTGCCCGCTGCGAAGGGATTGTGTATCCTAGCAGTCAAAATCTGCGGTGTAATAAGCTCTCCCTGTAAACTTCTTGGGGCGCCCGTCAACCTCTTCCAGGTTGCCCGCTGCTAAGGGACCCCAGTCCTAGCAGTTGAAGTCTCGGGTGTATAACACACACACACCACTCACTGCCCTGACCACCGGCTGACACTGTCATGTTTCTCTTTCACCTTACACTTACTATCACAAAGCAGCCTTCATTTTTATAGAGCAGTGCAGAATGAGATAGGTATTATCAGGGAGAAGAAAAAAAACAAGAACAATTGAGGCACTCTATCAAAGACTGTCATATTTTAGCTGAGTTTCAGCAGAAACAACAACAAAAATGTGCCAACACCAGCAACTGAAGCAAGATGTATTTACAAGATAAAGCTTAGCCTTCTTCATGTGAAAGCACCCACTTTAACAGATGAAGGGTAAACATGATTAGTGCTCAAAGCATGTGGCTGATGAGAAGGTACTACTACAGCCTCAACATGGGGCAGTAATTGAAAATGTCTCATTCTCATCCCTTTGAGACAGTCCAGCTCTGAACTGTCTTCTGACTCTGCAGATTTGGGCCAAGTCGTTCCTCTTATTCGCTTCCTTAAATACCACCTGTCCATGTGGAGGAATTTTTCTTAACAAAAACAAAACAAAAAAAAGTACCATGCTGCTCTCATGTTAAAGTAAAGATACAAGCTTTATTGAAATGTAGCAGCAGGCTTTATAGCCAGGATATTATACTATAGAATGGCAATTCTCCTGTCTTTAACACGTGCTGCTTGATTTGTACTACTAGAAATTATTAAATAACTTTTTTCTGCTGGTTATTGACTGTATTATTGCTGTAAGGAATCATTATAAAGTATTACAACTATATACTACTCCAGATTACCACAACACAGTTAATACAGTAACACTGGAAGAATTTTCAGACAGTGTTAATGGGAGTTGCTCATGTAATTTACCAGGCTGAAAGCCTACACTGTGATATTTCTTTTTTCTTGCCCTCTTTATACAAGTTATCTATCTTTAAGTAGGTGACTTAGAAAATGGAGGACAAATTTTCACTTGGTGTAAATTGTCATAGCTCCATTAACTTCTGAAGAGCCATGAAAATTTGCAATGCTGCAGTCTGTGTTTCTGAATCTCCCATTGCCTTCACTGTAAGATGCCAAGATGATTTGACTACAGACTTATAATCTAAAGCAATTACAGATTTTCCCACCACATTGAAGGCACCAGTTCCAGTTCTGGGTATTTTCAGTTTATTGTATAGGGAGGGTTCCAGAGATCTGTAATCATAATAAGCAATGTCCCGGTTATCCAGGCTGAGTTTTTCAGTCATCTAGAAGTATCCCCATCCACTGTCTCCCACTATTTTTCTTGGGTTGTCCTGTGAATTTTGGAATGGATCAATTCTGACAATCTCACAGAGATCTCTGATTCTTGTGAAAGGAGAAATTATTGTACTGTGAGAGATCTCCCCACTTTATTCATTCCCCATGTGCCTCTTGCAGAAAACAGACCATTGCATCTCTGTTGGAAGCTGAATTTACAAAAAGGCTGCTTTCCTCTATTCATGAATCAAAGTGTTCAGAGAGTGAAAGTCCTCAGCCTGGGCTTCACTGACTTGGAGCCACACATAAGAACATAAGAATGGCCGTACTGGGTCAGACCAAAGGTCCATCTAGCCCAGTAGCCTGTCTGCCAACAGTGGCCAGCACCAGGTGCCCCAGAGGGGGTGGACTGAAGACAATGATCAAGCGATTTGTCTCCTGCCATCCCTCTCCAGCCTCTGACAAACGGAGGCCAGGGACACCGTTTCTATCCCCTGGCTAATAGCCTTTTATGGACCTAACCTCCATGAAATTATCTAACTTCTCTTTAAACTCTGTTATAGTTCTAGCCTTCACAGCCTCCTCTGGCAAGGAGTTCCACAGGTTGGCTATGCACTGTGTGAAGAACAACAACTTTCTTTTATTAGTTTTAAACCTGCTACCCATTAATTTCATTTGGTGTCCTCTAGTTCTTCTATTATGGGAACTAATAAATAACTTTTCTTTATTCACCCTCTCCATACCTATCATGATTTTATATACCTCTATCATATCTCCCCTCAGTCTCCTCTTTTCTAAACTGAAAAGTCCCAGTCGCTTTAGCCTCTCTTCACATGGGACCCTTTCCAAACCCCTAATCATTTTAGTTGCCCTTTTCTGAACCCTTTCTAAGGCCAAAATATCTTTTTTGAGGTGAGGAGACCACATCTGTACACAGTATTCAAGATGTGGGCGGTACCATAGTTTTATACAGGGGCAGTAAGATATTCTGGGTCTTATTTTCTATCCCTTTCTTAATAATTCCTAGCATCCTATTTGCCTTTTTGACCGCCGCTGCACACTGTGTGGAAGTTTTCAGAGAACTATCCACGATAACTCCAAGATCTCTTTCCTGATTTGTCGTAGCCAAATTAGCCCCCATCATACTGTATGTATAGTTGAGGTTATTTTTCCCAATGTGCATTAATTTACACTTATCCACATTAAACTTCATTTGCCATTTTGTTGCCCAATCACTCAGTTTGGTGAGATCTTTTTGAAGTTCTTCACAGTCTGCTTCTGTCTTGACTATCTTAAACAGTTTAGTATCATCCGCAAACTTTACCACCTCACTGCTTACCCCTTTCTCCAGATCATTTATGAATAAGTTGAACAGGATTGGTCCCAGGACTGACCCTTGGGGGACACCACTAGTTACCCCTCTCCATTCTGAAAATTTACCATTTTTCCTACCCTTTGTTTCCTGTCTTTTAACCAGTTCTCAATCCATGAAAGGACCTTCCCTCTTATCCTATGGCAATGTAATTTACACAAGAGCCTTTGGTGAGGGACCTTGTCAAAGGCTTTCTGAAAATCTAAGTATACTATATCTACTGGATCCCCCTTGTCTGCATGTTTGTTAACCCCTTCAAAGAACTCTAATAGATTAGTAAGACATGATTTCCCTTTACAGAAACCATGTTGACTTTTGCACAACAAATTATGTTCTTCTACGTGCCTGACAATTTTATTCTTTACTATTGTTTCAACTACTTTGTCCGGTACTGAACTTAGACTTACTGGTCTGTAATTGCCAGGATCGCCTCTAGAGCCCTTTTTAAATATTGGTGTCACGTTAGCTATCTTCCAGTCATTAGGTATGGAAGCCGATTTAAAGGATAGGTTACAAACCACAGATAATAGTTCTGCAATTTCCCATTTGAGTTCTTTTAGAACCCTTGGATGAATGCCATCCGGTCCCGGAGATTTGTTAACGTTACGTTTTTCTATTTGTTCCATAACCTCCTCTAATGACACTTCAATCCAGGACAGCTCCTCAGATTCATCACCCACAAAGGACAGGAATCTCCCTAATGTCCTCAGCCGTGAAGACTGAAGCAAAGAAATCATTTAGTTTCTCCGCAGTGGCTTTATCGTCCTTCAAATATAATGTAGAAGATAATCACCATTTACACAGGATCCTAGCACGTAACAACATAAAAGTCTAATAAATAATGTCATGTGTTATATAAAATATTATGTAATATCTGATTGCAAAACACATAGGAATAATCACTCATTCTAAGCCCTGTAGTGGTTAAATACTCCTTATGTTGCCTATAGTAGGGGCTTCATGTTAGAAACCTAGTCAGATGTTACCAGGAGTATACAGGAGAGGTTGAGTGAAGGAAATATATTTGTTTTAAATCAGATGATATTTTATTTCACAAGTCAGTCACAGTATTTCCTATATCATTTCAGTAATTTACAAGAAATGTAGGTTTGTGCTTGGGATCCCACTTGCAGTTTGTTCAGTTTCAGAAGCATTCAGCTCTTCTACACAAATCTATGGCCCAGCAGTCACCCTTACACAATCCATATAGTATTTATTTATTTTATTTATCTCTCTCTCTCCCCCCACCCCTTCCAAGAGGAGGGTCTAGAGAGACTTGGGGGTACACAGCAAGAGAATAAGAATGTCTCTTCAGAAGCCTCAGGACTCAGAGCAGAAGGACACACACATAAGGCCTATGTAAAAGGTTAAACAATTTATTGCTCATATCCATGAACAAGCACATGAACTTTGGGAACAATCCTTCTCTATAGCCTTGCTGCACATTGAAATATAAAATACATGGCTTGTGCAATAGCCAGGCTGTCTCACAGCTCTCTGTCTCCCTTTCTGATTTTAAAGCATGTCTCTGAAAAACGTGCTGAAGAAATATTTGACACATTCAAAAATGAACAGCTGGAGGGATGATGAGGAGGGTTGTGCAGGGATTACTCATTACTCATTGCAGGTGCAGCAATTTAAAACCTATATAAAAATTAGTTACTGAGCAAATAGCTCAAAGCCAAGGGTCAATGGAGGGTGGTGGAAGAGTTGGGGCTTTCATTAAAAATATAACAACAGCAGCTGGTTATTATTGGAAAGTTAGTTTCTAATATATCAGTTACTATTGGCTAGGTTTTGTCAGCTGGACTGGGGCCATAGCCAGGAACAGCATATGTCTGTGCAGCTCCAGGAACACCCCAGGACAGGAGCCCCAAAAAAGGAATTCATCACTCAAGCACACTACCTCTAAAGTACTACATAGCCCTTCCCAGGCTGACCAGCAAGTTGTGGGCAAAGAAGCATAGCTCTGTTCACTCTTCACCACATGCTCACCTGCTCTGAAGAAAGCAGTCCCACTTACCCCTGCAACAGCCAGCTGGAGTTTTCCAACTAGCCCACATAAAGGTGCAAGGTTTTCTTATTTCCATGTACTCCTTTGGCATGTGCAGGTGGTACAAGTTATAATCAAGCATAAGAATCTGATTTTTCCTGTATTCCTATACTGTCTCATATTCAAGGAGCATTATGGATAACCTCTCTCTGAATGGTGGTATTTGTTATGCACACACTTACACCAGTCTTTTGGGTATTCCTGGAAAATCGACATGTGTCAAGGGCTATGTCTACACTGGCAGGTTATTGCGCAAAATATTCTTGTGCAAGCAAACATCCACACTGGCCAGAACCACATCGTAAGAACGCTGAGCTCTTGTGCAAGAAAGCATCCACACTGGCAGGAAGCCCTTGCGCAAGAACGTGTATCCGGAAGAAATTCAGCCATGTCAAGAGGTCAACAGCAGCATCTGTGGGCATGTGCTTGACCCCCACTGGGAAACGTGCTTAAAGGGACTCCTGGACAGCCGTTTCCCTGTGGCTGCATGCTCAGGCACCCCTTTCGAGGGAGCGAGAGCCACAGCAGCGCCTGTGACCTCTGTTCCTGGCAAGTGCTCCTGGGCACCCTCACTGCCAACTTCACACGCATAGAGCCGGAGGAGGACCCCAGCCAGCAACGTCTCCTCATGGCCATTATAGAAGCTGTGGAGCTCCTCCACCAGGGAGCCACAGTGCTCCAGCAGGAGCTGGAGACTGGGCAGCATGTGCAGGACCTCGCCACGGCTGCAGCTGGGCTCGGGCATGCGCACCCGACCACTGACAAGCGCCTCTGGAGCTACGACACCAGTGGGGACTGGTGGGAGCGCCTGGTGCTGGGACAATGGGGCGACCAGCACTGGGTGCAGAACTTCCGGATGCACAGGGGGACATTCCATGAGCACTGCAGCTGGCTCGCCCCTGCGCTCTGGAGGCAGGACACCCTCCTGCGCCCCCGCCATCCCCGTGGAGAAGAGGGTCGCGATTGCTGTATGAAAACTGGCCACCCTGGACAGCTACCGCTCCGTGGGGAACCAGTTCGGGATGCGCAGGTCCACCGTCGGTGCGGTCGTCGGGCAGGTAAGGCCCCCAGGGACCACAGGCTTGCCCCAGGGGCAAGCAGAGAAGGGGCCAGACCTGGGAGGGGAGGCTGTAGCGGGAGGGAGAAGCCCCACACCTGGGGGGGGTTATGCTGTTCCTCTCGCACACAGCTCTGCTGGTGAGAGAAACCCCCAGGGGCAGAGGGCCTAGGCCTGTGGGGGGGGGGAGGAGCCATCAAAGGGGGGGGCAGCACATCCCAAGGGCCCATGTACCTATTGTGTCTCATTCCTTGCATCCCCTGTGCTCCCATATGCCCCTCTGCAAGTTGTCCGCGCCATCAATGATGTACTGCTCCAGAGGGTCATCCGCCCTCATGACCTGGACGCCACCATCGCCGGCTTCACCGGCCTGGGGTTCCCGAACTGCGGGGGAGCCATGGACAGGACCCACATACCCATCCAGGTGCCAGAGCACCAAGTGGCCCGGTTCATTAACCGGAAGGGCTATTGCTCAGTGGTTCTCCAGGCACTTGTGGACCACCAGGGCTGGTTGGTCATGGACATATACGTGGGTCTGGCCGGGTCCACGACGCCTGTTTCACAGGCTGGAAGCGGGCACCTACTTCCCCCAGAAGGACTTCAGCATTGGGGCAGTCAGGATGCCAGTCTGCATCGTGGCGGATGCGGCCTACCCCCTGATGGCCTGGCTGATGCGGCCATGCACGGGCCGACTGGAGCACAGCCACACCACCTTCAATGCGCACCTGGACCGGGCCCACAGCCCCGTTGAGTGCGCCTTCGGGCGTCTGAAGGCACGCTTCAGGTGCCTCCTCACCCGCCTGGACATGGTGGTGCAGCATGTCCCGGAGGTCATCACAGCGTGCTGTGTGCTGCATAACATTATTGAGGGGAAGGAGGAGGCCTTCCTTCCAGGGTGAATGGCTGGTGATGGCCAGGCCTACCAGCAGCCCCAGACGGCTGCCACCCGACAGGCGAACCGCGACGGGGTGCGGGTCCGGGAAGCCCTCCGGGTGATGCTGGACCGGGCCCCACAGTAGGCTGCGCCTGTTCCTCCAAGCACAGGGCTCTTTCCATGCCTCCACCTCCCACTCCCATCACCACCCCTTCTCGCTACTCTTCCCTCACCTCCCAATAAATAGCATGTACTTAGTTAGGAAAAGGCACTTTTATTTACAAAAGGAAGGGGGGTGGACTGTGGGGAGGAGGGGGGTCTGAACTGGGAGGGCCTCATGGGTGGGAAGGGAGGCTTCTCCATCCCCCACGGGTGCGTGGGTTCTGGTGCCCCTCATGCCGGGTTGGGGCAGGCTGCACCAGGAGGTGCCGAGGGTGGGGGATCTCAGGAGGGGGCATGGGCAAGGCAGGGGGAGAAGCAGGGGGAGAGCTGAGGGTGGCAGAGGGGGGCCTGGTGGCATTGGCCTGCTGCACAGGGCCCATTCGCTCTGCGATGGTGCCCAGGATACTGCACACATGGTCACAGCACTCCAGGTACTGGCCCCACACCCGCTCCCGCCACTCCGCATCTGCATGGATCTTCTTGGTAAAAGCGCATTCCATGCGCTCGATCGCGCATACGTGGCGGCGGAGCAGGTGGTGGCAGTCCCGGGAGCTCTGCGACGGGCCCTGGATCCTTGGCGCCGGCGGGATGGGGCTGGAAGGTCCCTCACTGGCAGGGGGTCCCACTGCAGGAGAAGCAGAGGACAGCAACATGGTCAGTGAGCCCTGCCCCATGGTGTTCCGGGCACCCCGTGCCCTTCTCCCAGCACGTCACGATGCCTGGGGACAGGTGTGGCTGGCAAGGGGGAATTCCCCTGGGGCAGCGGGGGGGGGGGGTCCCAAGGTGGCCCAGGAGCCCCCAGGGAGGCCACATGTGCTTGGGGGGCCTGTTGTGCCTTCCCCAGGGGAAGCTACAGTGTCCCAGAGGTGGCCATGGATGTGTGCTGTGTGCAGCACCCTTTAGGCTGTGTGGGGTCAGGCCTGCACCCTTGGGGCTGGCCTACTCCTGGCCAAACCCCCCCCACCAGGTCCGGTCGAGCAGAATCCCTGGGGTCTCAGGCATGTGCTGGGGCTAGCTGCCACTTCTCTGTGCCACTTGGTCTGGCTACACATAGGGTTGCCAGATGGTTTCAACAAAAATACCGGACACACTTGGCATTACATGACAATCTACATTATATCTTAGTTAGAAAATACTGGACATTTATATTTTCTCATTTATATCCTCTCAATTTGTTTCCCAAACAGAAAGCTCAAATACTGGACTGTCCAGTTCAAAACTGGACACCCGGCAACCATAGCTGCACGAGGTTGCCAGGCTGTGCCATGTGCCGCTACCTCTCCCCCACCCTGTGGCCTCCCTCCCTGCCCCCAGCACACTTGCAAATGGTAGGCACTGCACTCACCAGACAATCCCTCGCCAGCTTCTGAGGATGCCCGGGACACGTCCTGACTGCTGCTAGGCCGGGATGGTGGGATTTGGCTGCTGTCCTCTGCCGCCTCCTCCTCCTCCTCCTCCTCGTCCGGGGACCGGTCTCCCTCCTCCTCCTCCTGGGTCAGACCACTGGGGTGGCCTCCGCTGTGTCCACCTGGGCCAGCAGGGGACTGGCCCCTGTGTCCCCCAGGATGTGTTGCAGGCGGTGGTAATGGGGACAGGCAGTGGCTCCGCCGCCCCCACGCTCACTGGCCTGCACATAGGTGAGGCACAGGTCCTTCACCTTGGCCCGGACCTGTTCCAGTGTCTGGGCCGGGTGTCCCTGTGCAGCCAGCACCTGGGCCATCCGGGAGAAGATCTAGGCATTTCTCCTCCTGGACTTGGGGTCCCAGAGGGCATCCTCCTTTCCCCAGAGGTCCAGGAGGGCATTCACCTCAGCAGTGCTCCAGCATGGAGCCCACCGCTTGGTGCCCCTGTGGACCTGCTGGGTGCTCTGGGGTGGCTCCTCAGTGGCATCTGAGGGACCTGGCTGAGGCTGGGCAGCTACCACTGCTCCCCCTGGCTGCTACCCGGGCCACACGTGACAAATGGCTGTGCTGCGTGCCTGTGCCTTTAAGGAGGGGCCAACTAGGGGGAACCAACAAGTGGTGATTGCGCATATGGAGTGTCGGAGAGGCCACCTGTGTTTTTGACTGGAGGCCAATTCTTGCGCAAGTACACATTTGCCGAACATCCACACTGCCCTCTTGCGCAAGAGCACCTGCGCAAAAGAGCTTACACCTGATAGAAAACAGCATAGCTCTTGTGCAAGGAGCTATCTCTTATCACGCCATACTGTAAATTTCCTTCCGCAAGAGCGGGTGGGCAGTATAGACGCTCTGTGGATTCTTGTGCAAGAACGGTCGTACATGCACAATAACCCACCAGTGTAGACATAGCCAAGGTGTCTAATTGAGCTACTGGATTAGCATGTCTGAAAGAGAAATGAATGAAATCCAGCTCCAGGTTTAAAATCCAAAGCTAAAATGCTAAGATATTTGTCATTCTCATGAAAATCCAGAAGTTCATGTAAGCATGCATATCTGACAACATCATCAATTCTCTATCTTAATAGGTACCAGAAGGAGCAGCATGAAGGTCACCCATTGCTCTATAGATTCAAGATGTCCATAAATGAATCTCTTTTCCCTTGCATTTGAGATGTACAGAGCTAACTATACAAACCAAGCATCTCCAGAGGAAGGGGGGCAGAAATACATTGTTTATTTTTTTAAAAATCCTTTTAGTTTATCTTGGTGCTAGACTTATCTTTGTGCCTCCACTTTACCCAGCCTCCACAGCATCCAGCTCAGGGGTGGACTTCAGGAACCAAAGCCAGTAAGAGTATATGAGCTAGGAGACCCAAATACTCTCTCTGGAATACCCAGAGTAGAAAACCAAAATTGTGGAGAGGTGGCAATTAGGAGTAAGGAAGGAAAGACAGCGCATCTGGGCAATGGTGTATTTACCAGCCTTTGAGCCATCCACAAAATCCAACTGGTTTGTTTGCTAAACTCTTGTGTACAGAGTAGGTATGTGCATAAATATCAAATGTTAGCTATGGAGTATTTTGGCATTAGACCTTCTGGAAATGAATACAGAATAATACATTTATTAACCCTCTGTTCTTTTGATTTTTTTCTTATATCTTTCCTCCTGCTGTATTTGTCAAATCTTTGTCTTCCTTTTCAGTGTTTTTCTTCAGACTAGTTTTCCTACACCATTAATACTGTAGCTGTTTTTCCACTTATTTCCTTACCTAAAAATCCCGTCCTGTCATGTGTTGCATATCCTCTTTTCCCCAGTGTTCTCAGTTTCTCTTTTCCTTCCTTTCCTAAATCCTTCCCTTACAGCTTCTGCTTTCAGTTTTTTCTCCTTCTTTTCCTCCCCCACTGACTTTCTCATTGTGTATGTACTTTTAGATCAATCTGTGCCTTTGCCACTCCTCATTACAATCTCTCAAAAGTGCACACTCATTCTACCACTTTCACCACCACACATACGAAGCCAAGCATTTCCAGGTGATTCACTGCCCACTGTGGCAAAGCTCTCGCCATGCCCCATGTGTCCTGTGCTTCTAGGCTGATATCATATACCTTAGAGGCTCACTGTGACCCTCCACCCTGCCTCTTATCTTTTCTAGAGGCCAGAGTTGCAGCTTACTGAGCCATTCTCATCATTGGCAAAGTTAAAGGATTGGGGTGAAACTCTTCCAAAATCATGGCTTCCATTTCCAGGAATAGACATTTTAGTAGTGTGGGAGGGTTGGGAGGAACCTGGGACCACCCACTACTCTGGGTCCCGGACCAGAGACTCTAGATAGCAGCAACTGACAGGGTTTTTATTCTAGCCTCCCGAAAAGCAACCTTTTCCTTAGGCCACTTCCCCAGTACCTTCTCCCTGGTACCTAAGTGAATCTTTCCTGCTCCAGCACAAACACACTTTCTTTTCTCAGCAATGCACTTCTTCCTCTCAGTCCTACACTCTTCTTCTCTCTCCCTTATGCGGGGGGGGGGGCTTTTTAAGTAGTCCAGCAGGCCTTAATTGCCTGCAGGTGTCTGATTAGCCTGCTGCTTCAGGCAAGCTCTTAATTAGCTTCAGCTGCCTGACTGCCTTGATTACATGGCAACTGCATCTGGCAGTTTATTCAGGAAACAGAAAAACATTCACCCAGCTCCTGATATGTCTGCCCTCCACCAAACTATTGGAGCCAGCTGCCCTGGGTCTATCACACCACATTACGTTGTGCAAATGCGTGCGCATGCACACGCGCACACACACACATACACACACACACACAAATAAATGCACAATACCCCACCCCCTCTAGCTGACACTCACACACTCTATCCTGCTCACTCTCTCTGCTCCCCACACACATGGGGGAAGGGGGAATTTTTGCTTTGGAATGGTGGGCTGCTTGGGACCATGTGCAGTCAGGGAGGAAGAAACAAAGGTTTGGCCAGAGTAGAGCGAGTAGCAAGGTGGAGAAAGAAGAAGCACAGAGTAAAGAATCAAGAAGGAGCCGAACTGGGCTGCCAGGGGATGAGTAAAGGGATTCAACAATGCTCCCGAACTTGTGTTCATATTAGGGCAGGGTGGCCTGATAGGCAGATATCAACTTATATCTTCCCTTAGATATGCCCTCTCGCAATGCATCACCAGACTGAAGCTGTGTCTAGACTACAAATTTCTAACAGAAAAAGATACACAATTTGTGTATCTTTTCCCACTTTTCTTCTGAAAGAGGCTTTTCCGACAATTGGCCCATCTACACTGGGCCAAATGTCAGAAAAAAAGCCTCTTTCAGAACATCCCTTCTTCCTCATAGAATGAGGTTTACAGGGATGCCAAAAACCACATCTGCTTTTCCAGAATTTTTTTCGGAAAAGCAGACATGTTCCTTGGATGTGACAGAGTTTTTCTGGGATACTGCTGGTATCCCAGAAAAGTTCTGCAGTCTAGACATACCCTGACTGATTATCCCCCTCTTGGAACTGCTTTTCAGTTGAATAGAATAGAAGTAGATTGTATTGGCAAAATATCCTTCTTGTTAGAGGGCTCTTGAATATGCCACTTTCAGAGGTACTGAGTCATCACCATTTGATCTACTTCACTTGTGAAGCATCTCATGGACTAAGTAACATTATCAATGCTTGGCACTGCCAGCAGAATGTGGACTGCATATTATACACTAGGAGCTGAGTAAATAAACTGATGTTATACAAATTCCAGTTAGGGGCTTCATGATTACTGATTGATAGATGTCATGACTGGGATGAGATATAAGTTGGTATTTGACAGTTTTAAATGTATAGTCTATAGTAAAAAGCTAATGATGATTTAGGAACATCTACTTATTGAGGTGTTTATGTTCTGTGATACTGTGTTTTAAAATTTGTAAGTATCTAGGGCATCTAAAAGGCATTATTAATACTTGGGCTGGAGAAAATACAGTATTGCCAACATCAAGCATCCAAAAAATCAGGAAACTGACTTAATCATGGGACTTTTTTAAAAATTGTGTGTTTTTAATTTTGCTTTCTGCTGTTGAAACCTTTAGGGTTCAACATTTTTCAACTTTATTCCCTCAGTTCTGAAAGCTGAAGGTTTAGCTTTGTAAAAAATGGAAGCTGAGATTCTCATGTAACCCATGAATCCAAGCTAGGATGTTAAGAAGAACAGTAGCTATTGTCAGATTCACAATAACATTTGGAGAGCTGGCAACACTGAATTTCTTTATGGGTTCTTCAGTGGCACTCGCGTCACCATCATATCTCAGGGCCTTGCAAATATTGATGAGTTTATCCTCACAGCAACCTTGGGAGGGGGCAAAGTATTAATATCCTAATTTTACACACAGGGAACACAAGCACAAATGTTAATACTCGAATTTGCAAAGGCACCTAGGAGAGCTAGGCATCTAACCCTCATCCACTCTCAATCACATTTGGGTGCCTAACTCCCATATGATCCCTTGAAAATACCTGCCTAAGCGCACGTCTACATAGCAACGTTATTTTGGAATAACTGACGTTATTCCAAAATAAAGTGTGCATCTATACAGAAAGCCATTATTTCAAAATAATTTCAAGCGGGAGGACTTCTCACTGTGACTTCTGTACTCCTCATTTCATGAGGAGTAAGGGAAGTTGAAGGAAGAGTGTTCTTCCTTCAACTTCCTGCTGTGTTCACAGTGCCAAAAACTAAATTAAGCTATTTTGACTTAAGCTACGCAATTGAGGTAGCTGAAGTTGCGTATCTCAATTCAACTTTTGCTCTGCTTTGTAGACATGCCCTAAGTGACTCACCTACAGTCCATGAGAAGTCTATGACAAAACAGGTCATAGAACCTACACAGCCTAGATTCTAGATCAATGTGACTGGGGTTCTGAAATTAAAGCAGCCTTGAATCTCATGTACAGTTTTGAATAAGTATAATGATTTTTCAAAAAAGTAAATCATTTTACCAGCACATAGTTGATAACTATGGAAATTCCAAACATGAACTGGAAAGAAACGTGTTGCTACATATTTTACAGCAATAGGTTGATAGAATTAACGTGTATCAAAAGTCTATAAAACTTTTTTCCTTTAGAGAAAACAGGTGTCTTTCTACTGCCTGTGATATTCCTGACAGCTGAAATGCAAAATTAAACAATAGATCCTCCTTTAATTTCACAGTCTGCAATTCCTTCATAAAACTTCTAAAGATCAATTATTTCCTATCAGTGTTAAATCCAAGCTGAACTAAGTGATTTATGCATAAATAGCCTCAAACATTGAACAGCTGCAGTTCAAGTAACTTATCTATATTAAATAGAAACTCAAAGGATTGTTACTTTGGCATTATTTTAAGATCTGCCGTTATGTTTATCGTTTGGCTACTGTATATTTTATGTTCTAGAGTTATCCCACGGCAGAAGTAGAGCTTTGTTTGGCTTTTAGAAAACTGTATGGCTGAAATAAGCAAAGAGCTACCATTTATAGATGGGTCTGTGTGACAAAGTGTATTAAGTAAAATAAGCAAAACACATTTTTCAAAGATACCCTCAGTAATTCAGGTTTATCTCATGGTGTCAGTTGGGTTTGATGAGAAGGAAAGGTACATTTATTTCCCTTTACAATGCAAAATAGGTAAGGCACTTGCACTAAACTGATACTGTAAGCATACAATCAAGTGTATCCAGCAATATTTGCACAATAAAGCTCTCAAAATAGCTACCTTATCCATTCCTCTATTCCTTTCATTGAAGACCTAGTAGAATGGAAAGGTAGAAAACAATGAGAGAAGAAAAATCAGGACATTATTTTTCCAAAATGCTACTTACAAGCTTTGTCACATGACATCCAATATTCAAATCTGGCTAGCTTATTAGTATGCCAAACGCACAGTTCACATACTTATAATTTAGAGTTATCAATTTTCTAATGCCACAAAACTGAATACCTTTTTCCCAACCCTTGCCCCACACCTTCCCTGATGCCCTGCCCCCACTCCACTCCTTTCCTGAGGCCCCACCCTACCCACTTTCACTGGGCTCTGACTGGGAGTGTGGGCTCTGAGGGGAGGCTAGGGCCAAAGGCTTTGGAGTGCAGAAAGGGAATGAGGGTTCTAGGAGGGAGTTTGGATCCTTGAGGGGACTCATTGCTAGAGCAGAGGGTTGACATGCAGAGAGTGGACCTCTGGGGGGGTGCTAGGGATGAGGAGTTTGGAGTGCAGGGGGGGCTTCAGGCTGGGGCCAATGGTTTCAGGAAGTAGGAACGGGCTCAGGGATGGGATGGGGGCAATGGGACAGGGGGTTGGGGCATAGGAGGAGATGTGGGGCAAGGGTGGTACTTATCTAAGGTGGTTCCAGGGGAATGTCCAGCAGGTCCCTCCAGCTTTTAAACAGGGGGAGGGAGGCTCTGCACACCGGCTATGTCTACACTGCAGGCTTCTTGTGCAAGAAGCTTTTTGCAGAAGAGATCTTCCGCAAAATCTTCTTGAGCAAGAGCGCGTCCACACTGCAAAAGCACATTGGAAAAGTGATGCGCTTTTGCACAAGAGAGCGTCCAGATTGCATGGACGCTCTCTTGCAAGAAAGCTCTGATGGCCATTCTGTTAATGGCAACCAGGACACCTGTGCTTGTTTTGATAGGCTGTTTTGCACAAAAAAACCCTGCTGCCCATCGGCACACACCTTTTTGCGCAATAACTCTTGCACAAAAAGGAGTTATTCCTCATAGAAAGAGGAATACCTATACCTCAAAAAACCCTCTGTTCTGTTGATTCATTCTAAATTTTCTTGCGCAAAAACATGCTTGAAGTGTGGACTCTCCATGAGTTTTTGCGCAAAACCAGCCATTTTTACACAAAAACTTTGCAGTCTAGATGTAGCCTGTCTGTGCCTACAGGCACCACCTCTAGACATCCCACTGGTTACAGTTCCCAGCCAATGGGAGCTGTGGAGCCAGTGCTTTGGGTAGGGACAGCGTGCCAAGCCTTCCTGACCTCCTGTTTGGCACTTCCCAGGAGCCATGTGGAGCAAGGGTGGAGTTTTGAGAAAGCAGCAGGAGCAGCAGCCATGCACAGTGGGACACAGCTTGCTTTTCTTCCCATTCCCCTGACGATAAGGGAGTGAGGGGAAAGTACTTGGATTCTGTGCATGCCTCTTACTCATGGCTGGTGAAGGGAGGGGGAAGAGGTGTAAATCATGGAATCCAACTACTTTTTCCCTGGCTCCCTTATCATCAGGGGAACAGGAAGAAAAGCAAGCTGCATCCTGGTGCACATGGCTGCTGCTCCACCTGCTCTCTTGAAACTCTGCCCTTGTTGTGGAGCCAGATCATATAGGGAGCTGGCCTTAGTCCCACTGCACCACCAACTGGACTTTTAATGGCCCAGTCAGCAGTGCCGAATGGAGCCATCAGGATTCCTGTTACTAGATGTTCTGGTTGAAAACTAGATGCCTGGCCACCCTAACCCTAATTACACCATTGTATGAAACTACAAATAGCAGACTACAAACTGTTGCATGTTTGGATAACTTCCTGGTTCCTCACAGGCATTAACCTCTGCTCTCCTACCATGAAGTTTCTGCATTGAAGCTAGAAGCATGAGGTAACCAGAGGAGGCTGCTGGACTGTAATACTTATGGAACAAAGTTTTGTTCCTGGTGGTTCAGCTGAGTGGGTCTGGCGTGAAGTAAATAAAAAGTGGCACACAGCACAGAGCACGATGAGGCCCCCAAATTGAGTAAAAAGCCACAAAGCAGAATTACCTCTCTATCTTCAAATACCCCATATGGAGACAGTGAACAGGAATGGGGCAACATTTAAGATCATGCTGGGATTTTGTTTTCAGTGTATTAGTACAAATGCAGATTCATAGATAAGCTCTTAAAAGGAGAATAAGAACTATGTTTATAGAGGCTATTTAATTAGTAGCAGAATAATGACATATTTAGGTTCTGCAGTGACCAGACTCAAATGAGCACACAATTTTAAACGCTTACATAATACAGAGAAATCGTATTACAGCAAAGACAGATCAGCCCAGTTCTGGCATGGTACAGCAGCTATATTCCTAAACCCTTGTCATACTCTTAGCCCTACTGTTATCCAGCAAAGTAAATGAATTGAAGTGTATCTCTAAAATACTACTGTCAAGACAATCAGATTACGAGAAGTGTACTACTAGAGCACAGAGCAGCAATAATAAGCTTACTGTGCATCTACACCTTTTATCTGCAATTACAAGGTGAAGCAGAAGCAACATAGCTGCATCCTATAAAGCTAGTGTGGAAAAAGAGAGTGGATTACACTACCAGCCTCTGGATGAGTGTTTGGTTAAGAGAGCAAGAAACCAGTGATATATGTTCATTGGCACCTAGATTATTATTATTATTTGTATTGCAGTGGCATGGCTGGCATCCTGGTCTGTTGGATTACTATACAAACACATAGAAAGCCCTGAAAAGGTTACAATTTAGAGTTCCCATTCTACATACAAGCACCTGCTTGACTTTAAGAATAAAGACGGTCTTAGTGAAGTAAATGGGATTATTCACATTCTTGAACTAAAGCTTGTGCCTAAGTGTTTGCAAGAGCAGGGTGTAATTTAAGACAAGACGTAAGTGTAACAGGAGAAAAGGATGGCCAAGGGTACTGAAAGGCTTTTAAAAGCATATGTTTAGCATAGGCCATACATGTGCAAATTGTAGCAACCCTGAATAATTTTAAAAGTTTGTTTAAATTCAATATGTCTCTGGACAGGTACAGAATAAGTTACTGGGGACAGGGACCATTATAGGATCATCCTTAGGCATATCCAGCATGTGGTGCCCTAGATAGCTGTGCGCTATGTATGCCTATGACCACGACTGGGAAGGGGCAAAAAGGCATGGTGACTGTTGCCTGATCTAGGAGGTGAACAATATTAATTTGGATAGTGTGAGTTATAGGCTCGCCAATTAATCTGTTCAGAAGATATTAAGGTTCTTGTCCCAGAATCAGTCTACATAGAATATGAGAAGGACCTTCAGGGATATGACAGGATGCTCACACTGAGACAAACATAGTTTAAAACTTTAAGATATATGGAATAGTAAGCATATTACAATCAAATAGTAAAATAAATGAGTAATTATATTCATTCTATTCTGATACCTGGAGGCTGTTCTGCCTTATGCCTGGGAGGGTATCATAATGAAGTTGCCTCCATGCATAAGGCTGCCTTTGTACCACTTGTCTCTGAGCTGTGCTACGTGCAAAATGTCATACCTAGAATCTGGCCATTTGGATTTACTGCAGGAAGTTGTGGTATTTTACTATGTTGAGATTGTAGTACTATGGTAAGTTGTTAAAACTTCCTATGAAGGAAGTGGTTAAAAAAATTCCATTCAAAACCCTATTCAGTGGACAATTATGATTCCAAGTTACTGAAATTTTTGTGGAAAGTGTTTGCTTTCCTTGAAAATTTTAAATCAGAAAACTAAAGAAACTGAAAACTCCCATATTCCTATGGAAAATTAAGAAAATGAAAAAATTAACTTTCATCAAAAATTTCCCCATGGGATCAAAAAAAACCCCCACCCGTTCCCACTCTGCGTCAGCCAAAAGAGTTACCTTTCCTTTTTAATATCTGTACTGGAAATTCATTTTAAGTCACATGACATAACAATGCTACTATACTTCATTTGTGATTAAATCACACTGTATGTATCTCAGTTTTTAAAAGTCAAAGTGTGAACAATGTATTCTGTGCAAAACCTGAAAAGAAAAAAAAAACAAACTGCAAGGTACCAACCATGTTTTCCAGAGACTTCTTCAGTATTTAACTAAATGCTTTGTGCACACAATTCTTATTTTATTGCTTATTTCAGACTTAACTTTAATGAGTGGATATTACCAACTACTCAAACTATTGATATGGTAGTTTCTAGAAGCTGATTTAAAAAACACCATGCTCAAATGCACATAGAGTTCATAAGACTACATACTTCTATACATTTCTACATGGTTTTTAGACAATTATCACAGAATTGTCAAACTAGAAGGAACCTCAATAGGTCATTTAGTCCAATTCCGTGCACACAAGGCAAGACTAAGTAATAGCTAGATCATCCCTGATAGATGTTTGTCTAACCCAATGGGCTCCAACCTTTTTAAGCACAAGATCACTTTTTGAATTTAAATGCAATCCAAGATCTACCTCAGACCCAAATACTCTTGCCCCTCCTCCTTTGGGCCCCTTCTCCAAGGTCCTGCCCCTGCTCACTCCATCATTCTCCCTCACTTTCAGCAGGCTGGGGCAAAGGGTTGGGTTGCAGGTTCTGGTCTTGGATTAGGGATCTGGTGTGTGACAGGGGGTCTGAGCTGAGCTTGGGGCAGGCCACTGGGTACAGGAGGGGTTTTAAGTGCAGGCTCTGGGAGGGCATTTGGATGCAGGGGTGCTCAGGGCTAGGGCAAGGTCTTGGAGTGCAAGAGGGGGTTCATGACTGGGGTAGAGTTTCAGGATGTGGGCTCCAGTTTGGCACTGCTTACCTCAGGTGGCTCCTGGGTGGAGCCACCCAGTGGGGTGCAGTGGGGATAAGGCAGGCTCACCCCTACACTGGCCCTGCACCACTCCCAAAAGCAGCCAGAAAACTGCATCCCAAGTCTTGTTGTGCCCCCTCTCTACTCTGTGAAGATAGGATGCAGGATGAGAGAGGGGGCACCTTGACATCAGCAGTAGTGGGGGAAGGGGCAGCTGAAGTGCTGGCACTTGACAGCCTCTTGGCCAAACCAGTCAGGATCACCTGTAAGAGGCTCCAAAATCTACCAGTAGATCCCGATCTACTGGTTGGTGACCACTGGTCTAAACTGTTGCTCAAAACCTCAGTTGGCAGATTTCACAAACTCCCCAGACAATTTGTTCCAGCACTTAACTTTCCTGACAGTGAGAAAGTTTTTTCTGTCTAACGTCCAACCTAAACTGACCTTGCTTCAGTCTAAGCCCATGGGTCTATCCTCAGAGATTAAGAAGAAAAAATTTGCACTCTTCTTGTAACAATCTTTTAAATATGTGAAAATATTGTTTCACCCTCGGCCTTCTCCTCTCCAGACTAACAAATGTATTTTTTCAATCTTTCCTCATAGGTCATGTTTTTAAGACCATAATCATTTTTGTTTTTCTCTTCTTGACTTTCTCTGATTTGTCCACATCTGTCCTGCAATATGGCATCCAGAACTAGGCACAGTACTCAGTTGAGGCCTCCTCATAATGGAAGAATTACTGCTTGTGTTTTGCTTACAACATTCCTGCTTTTCTTGCAACAGTGTTACACTGTTCACACATATTTAGCTTGTGGTCCACTATGACCTCTAGATCCTTTCCATAGTACTCTCTTCTAGGTAGTCATTTCCCATCTTGTATACAGGAAACCCCCAAGATGCAACCACCCAAGTTGCGACCCCCAGCACTTACAACCATTTTTGTAAGTGCGGAAGGGGCCAAAAACCTCCAACTTACATCTTCGGCCCGCATTTACGATGGCGCACAACGCCTATCATAAATGACGGTTCGAGTTACGATGCCCCCAACTTGCGATGCTTCCCCAGGAACCAATCACATTGCAAGTCGGGGGCTGCCTGTACATGCACTTAACTGTGCCTTTGTATTTGCATTATTGAATTTTATCCTGTTTACTTCAGACCATTTCTCCAGTTTGTCCAGATCATTTTGAATTATAATCCTACCAATGCACTTGCAATCAATCCCAGCTTGTCATCATTCACAAACTTTATAAGTGTACTCTCTATGCCATTATCTAAATCACTGATGAAGATTTTGATCAGAACTGGGCCTAGAACTGATCCCTGTGGACTCTCATTTGATATGCCCTTCCAACATGACACTGATAACTACTCTCTGGAAATAGTTTTCCAACCAATTATTCTCCCACTTCATGGTAGTTCCACCTGCAATGTACTTCTCTAGTTTGTTAATGAGAAAGACATGCAAGACTGTATCAAAAGCCTTCCTAAAGTCAAGATACACCACAGCTACTGCTTCCACACAATCCACAAGATTTGTTACTTTGTCAAAAAAGCTATTAGCCTTGTTTGACATGATTTGTTCTTGACAAATACATTCTGACTGTTACTTATCACCTTATTATCTTCTAGATGTCTGCAAACAGATTGCCTAATTATCTGCTCAATTATCTTGCTAGGTACTGAAGTTGAGATGATTTGTCTGTAGTTTCCCATTTTGTCTTTTTGACCTTTTCATAGATGGGCACTATATTTGCCCTTTTCCAACTCTCTGGAATCTCTCTGCTATTTTCCATGAGTTTTTGAAGATACTCACTAATGGCTCAGATATCTCCTCTGTCAGTTGCTTGAGTGTTCTAGGATGTATTTGCCAACTTGCAAAGTGGGAACCTTTCAATTCTTTCCCATAACATTCCACGGGGAGGGGGGTTTCAGTGCAGCACCTTGGTGTACAATGCTATTCATGCTCAGATGGTCCAAACTGAGGGGTAGTGTAGACATTCTCTAAATAAGGGAAACTGAAGAAATGTTAAGGGGAGCATGACAGTTTTCTTGTCGCCTTCAGATCACCACGGACCTGCCTCAGCTTTAGGTCCAGAATATTTTCCAGCAATTGCAATAATTATTCCTTATTTCACTTACTACTGGGTGCATGCTGGGATTAACTTGACAGCACCTTGCCATACCTGGTAATTTCTTAACCATCTTAAATGCTACATGGGGAAAAGTTTCTATCTTGAACTACATAAACCCCTATTTTCTTTTCATCATTTTGTTTTGATTGGCTATGTTGTTTTCATCATTTAGTTTGTTTTTATTTTGCATTTCACTCATCTAGGACACAAAAAACTAGACCAGATTTTTTTCTAGTTATTTTTATATCCGGCATTGACAGACTACTATAATCTTGTTGTATTTGAAGTGAAAAATGCTGCAGGGGAATGAATATTATTCTTCATTATTTTGTAAAGAAAATATTTCTGTCCATATTAGATTTTGTAAAACTGCTTTTAACCCAAAATATTCTCTGGCACAATCATTTTACACCAAATAAAAATGTATCCCCAGAGGAGCCAGAGAAATAACAGATAACACAAAGTGCTTCATTGTGTATTTTAATGTTGCCTTGACTTTCCTACAGCCTTCTGTGTGGTTTTGTCTATTAGACATATATAAGCTTTTTGGGGTAGTGACTGTTCCTTTCATTACATGTGTATGCATTGCCTACCACAATGAAGCCTGATGTCTGATCAAAGCCTCCGGCACTATTGCGATGCAAGTATTAATGTTAATGATTACAATATGTCTGGTATCATCTGCTTTTAATTTTCTGATGTCATCCTTCAGGCCGCCCATGGGAGTGGCAAAAGAATAGTTACTCACCCCGCAGTAGAGGTGGATCTTAGCGATATATGGTTCACATTCAACCCACATCTGGGCTCATGAATCTCACCTGAACAAGTTCAGATTCTCCTGCCGAGCTGTTTCCACTGGATCTGAATCTGTGCCTATGCTCTGGATGGTATCTCACCACTTCCTCACCTGTCTGAGTTATTTTACCTATACAAAATGTGAATGTTATCAGACTCTATAGGAGTGGGAAAGGCAGGTGGGTCAAAAATGCATGTAGAGAACATATGTCAAAGAACTAGTTACTGTAAGGTAAGTAAACGTTCTTTCTTCAACAGCTTGTCCACATGGACTACACTTCTGGTGACTAGCAAACAGTAATTTCATAGTCAGAAGGTGACTATTCAACTAATTATTACAGAACAGTTCTAACAAAGCAGGTATAAGTGACAGGTGCCTGCAAGTGAGGAAGGATACAGGGAGGGCCATCCAGAGGAACAAGGAGGTGGCATGAGGAAGCACTCCATTTAGCAATTATATTTTTTGTGGGTGTGCAGAGGGGAAGTGCACCTCCCAAGCATTACAGCAAATCAACTATGAAAGCAATCGTGATCTTGACGCCTCATAGGCTATGTCTACACAGCAACATTATTTCGGAATAATGTACTCAAGGCCAGACTAACTATTATCTAAACCATCTCTGACAGATCTTTGTGTAACCTGCTCTTAAAAATCTCTAATGACAGAAATTCCACACCCTCCCTAGGCAGTTTGTTCAAGTGCTTTGACTATGCTGACAGGACATTTTTCCTAATGTCCAACATAAATGGCCCTTGCTTCAATTTAAGCCCATTGCTTCTTGTTCTAACCCCAGACATTAAAGAGAATACTTATTATCCCTCCTTGTAATAATCTTTATGTATTGAAAACTGTTATATCTCTGCTCAGTCTTCTTCTCTCCAGGCTAAACAAACCCAATTTTTTCAATCTTTCCTCATAGGTCATGTTTTTGAGACCTTAATCATTTTTGTTTCTTTCCTCTCCATTTTCTCCAATTTGTCCACATCTTTCCTGCAATGTGGCTGCCAGAACTGGCACAATATTCAGTTGAGACCTAATTAGTATGGAGTAGAGCAGAAGAATTATTTCTTGTGTCTTGCTTATAATACTTCCGCTAATACATCCCAGAATGATGTTTGGTTTTTTTTCCAGCAGTGTCATACTGTTGACTCATATTTAGTTTGCAGTCCACTAAGACCCCTAGATTCCTTTTATCAGTATTCCTTCCTACACAGTCATTTCCCATTTTGTATGTGGACAACTGATATTTCCTTCCAAAGTGAAGTACTTTGCATTTGTCCTTTTTGAATTTCATCCTATTTATTTCAAACCATTTCTACAGCTTCTCCAAGTCATTTTGAATGTTGATCCTACTCTTCAAAGCATTTGCAACCCCTCTCCACTTTCTATTCCATTATCTAAATCATTGATAAAGATATTGAAGAGACCCAGACCCAGAACAGATTTCTGCAGGACCCCACTTGAGATGCCCTTCCAGCTTGACTTTGAACAACCAATTGCTGTCTGAGAATGGTTTTCCAAACAGTTATGTTCCCACTTTATAGGAGCACCATCTCAGTTGTATTTCCCTAGTTTGTTTATGAGCAAGTCAAGCAAGACAGTATCAAAAGCAGCTTATCATTGTCAATGAACCTTAAGTTGATTTAGCTCTGTAGTGTAGACATGGCCTTAGTAAGTGTTGGGTGGAACTGGGGGCTGATCCTCATGTAGCTGTACTGCAAATTTCAGAAACAGGGATTGCCACAGATCCACAGGATCTGTATTATGTCTCAACTTTAAAAAAAGTCCATGGAGACATTCCTTGAGCATATTAGATCCGTGAGGGGGTCTCACTTTTCCAGAAGGGTAGGCCACTAGCTTCAGTACCTCCAACAATGAGCCTCTGGTTCAACACTTGTTTTATTCCATCATTTCTGCCAAGTAAGTCCAACTGTGGTAAACCCCTATTCAGAACCCACCCCCCCAGGATCAACACACCTCAACTCAGAGGTGGGCAAAATGACCTCCGCAGGCTGGATCTGGCCTACCACGTGGGTTGATCCGGCCCATGGAGGCCCTGCCACTCCCTACCCCCAGGCCAATTAAGGCCTGGGGGCAAGGGAGTGCTTGAAGTCTCCTCCCACCCTGTCAGGAGCACACAGCACTTCAAAGTGCTATGTACCCCTGAAAGGGCGGAGGAAACTTTGTGTGCTTCCCCCATCCCTAGGCCTTAATTGGCCCAGAGGTGGGGGGGCATGCGAAGCCTCTTCCCACCTTGCCAGGGGCATGGGTGCTTAGTGGGAAGAGGGGCAAACGGGCTCCCCCATCCTCAGACCAATCATGGCCTTGCCCCTGGCCCCACCCCTTCATGTTTAGGCCCTGCCCTTTCTGGGGCAGCCCAGGGCCACTTCAAAAATTTTTGAAGTGTCCCCCGGCCAAAAATTATTGCCCACCCCTGCCTCAACTAGTATTTGCAGTAACACTACGCTTCCTCTTCACAATGAAGTAGAATTTATTAGTCCTCTGGAGCACAGAATTGGGAAGTCCCTAGGTTAACAAAGGAAAGCAAAGGTTATGAGGTTCATACTAGGGATTCCTTAAGCTATGCTGCTGTAGAAACCATCATCATTTTCTTTCTCTCTTTTGGTGTCCCTTCATTGTAGTTCCTAGAGAGGGATCTGTCTCTCTCTCTGAACCCAGTTCTTAGTACCTCCTGCTGCCTCCTTTTATTGTCTTCCTCCTGGGTTGTGCTCCATGCGGCCAGCTGGGACCCTTCCATTAACAGGTATCAATTGTTCAGCCAGGAGGTTTTCCATTATCCCCATAGGATCTTTTATTCATATGCATTGGCCCCTTAACCACCTATTCACATCACCTGAGATAGTTAAATGACAAAAACTCCTCTTGGCTCCTGTTTTTTACACTCAGTGCACAGCAAATAAAGAGGGGAACTGAGGCTCATATTGGCATCATAAAAATATTACCAACATTCTCACATTCTCAGAGAAGCTGCAGAAGTTGCCAGAGCCCTGGTAAAAAGAATAGATTCATCCATGCAGGTGAATGCCTAGAGTCAAAGTATGATTAAATACTATTGGAATGGTCACTTAGTCTTCAGAAGTATATTGCCTGACCTTTAACCCTATCTGCAAATGTAACAAACAGCCTGAGAAAGCTCCTGACTGGGTAATATGAGAGAGCCCTAACCACATTAGGGATGTTCAGTTTGACTTCCTCTCTCGGTTTAAGCAGGACTTCAGAAAAAAAAAGTAACAGGTGAATCATCTGATTTAAATGAAAATCAGAAACAATTTTTGGTAAAAGCATAGTGTAGGTCTGAAGACACGCTTTCTCTTTATGAAGGCCAACAAAATGTAGGTGAGCATAAGGACAACAAAAGTTCTTGAAATCTGTTTATGTTATCCAGCTGACTAGGAGCAGAGGGCACTACTGATCCAGCTCCCAAGGAAAAGATCCCTGCTGGTATCAGTTGGTCTTCCGTCGCCTGTAGACGTTCTTCTCTTTCCTGTTCTTCCTAACACATAATGCAAGACTGTACTGGATGCCCTTCTTGAGCAAAGCTATGAGGTTTCTTATGGCAGGGAAATTGAACTCAGTGGGGAGAGTCGGTAATGCCAGACCTCCTAGTCAGATGCATACCCCAAGAGACTCAGTAAGGCCAAGAATGTATACTGTAAGGGGTAAAGGGCTTGGGCCTACCAGGGATTCTGGTACTATCCACAGAATCTGGTACTATCCACATCACCAATGCTAATTAAGTTGGGTTTTGGTTTGTTTTTAAGGCCAACAGTGGCAAAAGGAGAAAAACTGTAAGAACAGTAATAATTATACTAACTCTCTATAAATAGATGACTCCAAGAGAAACAAAATCACACAATAGGCAGGAAATTGAATGCTGCAGTGATTCCATTTCATTGCCACAGGTGGAAAAATAGCTGGATCCACTTCACCCTCTATATTCTTGGGACAGGGTCACAGCCTCAGCTCCAACAGACATTGCCAGCCAAAAGATTCTGATCTTGCATACGCAGGGTGCGTGCACACTCAAAGTGCAATCCATACAGACATAGAAGAAGGTTTAAGAGGACTGACAGCTCCTTCCAGAAGCAAAACCCACGGGATGTTGTTCAATGTTGAGGATGGCCCCTATGAATATGACCACCATATTTTCTGAACCAAACATGAGGACATGTTAGTCACACCTCCTGACCCCATTAGCCATACCCTGACCCTGTTAGCCTTGCCCCTAACCCCATCAGCCACACCCTCCCACCTCATAGGCCCCACCTCCCTGCCACAAGAAGTCCCACCCCTGGAGGTAGTACTTCCAGGATCAAGATGAACACATGACCAAAAGTAAAGGGTGTCATGTGACCACACTAAGACCTCCTCCCACTGTCCTCTACTGATAGGGATGTTTGAGGCACCATAGGACCCTCCCATGCAACTATTCTGCAATTGCATTAACCCAACTTGCATTGTATTAATTCCAGGGGAGAGGCTAGTGGTGCCTCTCTTTCAGCGGTTCTCAAACTTTTTGGCCCGTGAACCACCTGGCTCAATGAAACCTTTCCACAGACCACAAGTTGCTAATAGAAACCCACTGTTAATTACATAATTACGCTGAGCCATTTTGCTAGGGCTGCAGCTAGGGAGAACAGTTTAATTTAAATTATTAAACAGATTAAGTGTTTTAACTTTCTCATATTAGTTTATCAAACTTCATTTTAAATAAAGTAAAATATTAATTTATATCCAACACAAAAAGTTTTAACATTTTCTTTATTTATAGCAGGGGTGGGGAACCATTTTTGGATTGAGAGCCATTGACCCACAGAAAAATCAGTCAGGAAACACACAAGTGAGAAGCAAAAAAACTCCTCCAAAAATCCCCCAGTGCTCACTGATGTGGCCCCCCACTGAGACATCTCACTCTTCTAGATCTCCAGCCCCATGGGGCAAGGGAAGGGACAGGGAGAACTGAGGTTCAGGGCTTCCCATAGGCCAAATTTACTTTTCTGTGGTTCTGGAGTTAGTGGATTTTATAGACTCTCCCCACTTAGGCTCTGGGGCGGGGACAAAAATGAGGGGTTCAGTGTGCAGAACAGGGCTGCCAGTGTGTGGGATAGGGATGGGGTGCAGGATCGGGACAGGAGATGGGGTGCAGAAGGGGGAGAGGTTGCAAGGTCTGGCTGGGAGGTAGGGTGCAGAAGAAGGCTGGGGGTAGGGTGTCTGGCCAGGAGGAGGGTGTAGGAGCAAGGGAGAGTATTGGAGTAAGCTGGGAGTGTTGGGTCTTGGACCGGGGGAGGGGAGTGAGTGAGGGGGATTGGAGTTCAGGGGTCTGGGCTTGGGAGGGGAAACTTATCTGGCTTCATGACTCCTTGCAGTGGGGGAAAGCCTCCGGACAGCGTGCTGCCATTCCCCCAGTGGGATGGAAAGGGAGAGGGAGCTCAGCCACCCCACCCCCCCTGCAGTGGGAATCCTGGCACAGTCACAAGGCTGCAGTACCAGTTCCCCATTTGGAGGGTGTGCGGGGGAGGGGGTGAAGAAACCCCAACCTTCCCTGCCAGACCAGGCTCACTGTCAGTGGGGTAAGGAGGGGTGGGGTCAGAGACAGTAGCAGTGCATGGAGCACATCCTGCCCCACAGAGCCCCAGTCAGGCTCCAAGTGGCCCCTGCCGGTGCTGAAGCAGCAGCTCCAAGGCACAGAAGTCTGGGAGAGGCTCTGCCAAGTTCTACCTTGGACCCACCTGGCCCTCTCAGCAGCAGCCACTGTACCAACAAGTGGCCTGAAGGAGGAGGAGGACGACGCAGCATGGCCAGACTAGGGGTCCCAAGCATCAGAAGCAGGGAGAAGGGACTGTGCAGTGATGAGGCAGGGGGTTGCGGAGTGGCCAGTGTCCCCATCAAGTTGTGAAATGTCCGGCGGGGCTCACCAGGACATTTCACTACCTGATGGAGACACCAGGATAGAGTATTTAAAATCGGGACAGTCCAGGATGAATGGTCGGCATACCTATGAAGCCACCATTACAGAGTTCCTCCATATGAAGCCATCTCATATGAAAAGGGGATTCCACCTCTAAACTCTAAAATTCAGGGGCATCCACAGTGACTCCATTTGCCTCTATACTGGCTCTCAATCCTATCTTTGACTCCACCAGAGCTGAGCAGCCAGAGCCCCTCCCTTTGCCACCTATATTTGGACAAGATTCAAGACAGGGGATCCTTGAGAACAAAGGGGGTTGCCGTAAAGGTCATGCAGCTTCAGTATTCCATTAGAATATGAGGCAGGAGAATGGTGCTGTGGAGGCAACTGATCCTCTCTTAGGAGCCAAGTCATGTGTGCAGGGTCCCATCTGGCACAGATCTACAAGGAAGGCTGGGTCACTGGTTAGCACAACTGACTGCTATGCAGCTGTCCTCATTTTTCTTCAGTGCATTTTACCTGAATGTGCCACTGAAGGATTTGTGCCTCTCTCTGTTTCTGAAGTTTTGCTTGTCTTTGTAAAGCAGAACAACACTGGGATCTCCCGCGAATTAGAAAGAACCATAAAAACCCCAATTTGAAAGGACCTGTGGGCCCGCTGTCTGGCTGCCTCAGGCAGCTAAAGACTTGAATTCTATTGAATTACAATCTATTGTGGCTGAAAGCTGGCTGAAGTGCCAGACTTGGTAGCTGATAGCACAGCTGCCGAAGCATTCTTTTATGGATTTAAACATCGGCTCTCTGCCCTTTGGTAGTGGTGTTGTATGAACAAAACATGCAATGGCTTAGCTTTCAAATTGGCATCCAGACACTGGAGGTGACTTATTACATTATTTTCACTCAAACTCCCATATCACCATTCTCTGTCAATCACATACATATGGATATAAATACGTATGCATTATAGAACCGGAAAAATGTATGTGTGTGGGTGCGCGTGCAGCAGACTGGCTGAGGTAGGAGGAAATAATATGGTTTCTGTAATAAGTGAAACCAGAATGTACACATCTCTCTATAAAGGAACATCTTTTCTCTAGTTTATTTATTTGTAACATTTAGAAAGGCTTTGTGAAGCGAATTCTCAATCCTGACTTGCCATTTTACAAGCATGTTCAGCATCTGCAGTGTCAGGTAAATGTGTAGCTATTTACTCTTCTCTAGAGATGGTGCTGATTACATGAAAGAAACAGGTGTATTGCTTGTATAATGTTTGTCAATGTAGCTGGAACAGAAATATTCTGTCCTCTGAGAGAAAACAGGCTGTATATATTATGTGTAAAGTACATTGAGTTATGTATGGATATAGCTGTTGCTAATAAAATCTTTGTATTTTTCTTGTAAGTAAATAACAATATACTTAATAATGCTGGACTATACCTTATTTTACTTGTAAATATTGTAATGAAATCCATTGTGTGAAGAAAGTTTTCCCGAACTATATTCCTCCCAACTTGTCAATAACTGGTGATTAAGGACACCTGTTGAGATTACTGCAATGCACTCTTCACCACCTGGGATTAATGGGATGGCCAAGCAGGAACCCATCTCTTGGACAAGAAAAATTGAAGAAACCCCTTAACTTCTGTACTTGGCTCTTTATACTAGATCACTGTATGATCCTTACTCCAATTCAAGGTAACAGGCCTCAGATATAAAGCCCTTTTGGGCTAGGGGCTAACTATTTTATACGCTTCCTAGTCTTCATGACTCACCTGGCTTGTTGCTAACTTATGGATGCTGAGTGAGTTTTAGGGTGTTTTCAGCATAAGGCTCTGGAACAGCTTACCACTAGAGGTCAGAATTGCATAGTACACCTTTAGATTACAATGTAAGGACCCATCTTTTTCATAACCCTCCCTAACAGCAATGACAGAGGAATGAAAAGCAACCACTGTAATGGGGTGCACTCACCTTTCATGAGTGCCATGCCTTCATGATCTCAGTTTGTGGTGAATCTTCAATGACTCTGCCCTCCTGCCGAGTCTCACACAGTCTGCATCTGAAATAAAAATAAAGTGAACCTCTTCTGGTGTATAAGTCCAACAGGGGCCTCACTCAGTCCCCTCTCTGAAGCTGACCCTGACCAGTAAAGAGTGGTACTCCATAGTGCCCTCCCTTGAGGCAATGTCTTCGCCCTCTCAAGACCTTTCTGGCCATTGCTTTCCAGCTGGACCGAGACAGTTCAGTTCCCATTCCAGAGTGCCTCAAGGTCGAGACCACTTTCCCAATGTCTGGGGTGGGGAGACCCAGGTCCATTCTGTACTCCGGGTTCCAGCCCAGGGGCTCAATAGATAGCAGCTGTGCCATGTGTAGCCAGACATGAACCCCAACTTGTTTCCCCCCCCCCACCCCCCAGAGAGCAAGAGAAAGGCATTCAGCCTTTGATGCCCTGGGAACGCAGGTGTGCTGCCTGTCCCTGACTCTAATAAACAGAAACCAGACAGTAAATGGGCTAGCTGATGACCCGAGGGCCTCCCGTCGCCCTAATGGCTAGTACCAGTAATTGACACGCCTGCACTGTCCCAGGAGAGGAATCTTCGCCCATCACATACCAGAGATGCCCATTGTCTGCATTTTCCCAGGTGTGAATTATGCTTTGCACCCTTCGTGGGAAACTTGGCATTCAAAGCCATTTTCCCTAATTGGCCACTTGAGACCAGGAAGAAGCCTACGTGACCCAAGGGGTATAAAGATGGGTTTAGTTGCCCACCCCATTTGAGCTCCAATCATCTACACCTGCTGGCAGGTATTGGTTGTCTCCCGAGGTCTGTGGGACGCCCAACCTCGCCCTACTTCTTCCCAAGGGATTGAGAGAAAGACGCTGGCCACGCCAAGTCTGGAACGCAGGGGTGAGAATATATACCTGCTAGGTGTCTATTTTGCATGCATTTAATAAGAGCTCAGAGAACCAAAAGGGTTTCATGGTACCTGTAAGTGACTTATTAGTGTAATTTCTGTCCTGTCCTTTGTAGTGGCTATGTTATCTGTAACACAGTAGTAGCATTTAACAGCTAAATTTACCCTGTAACAATAAAATAGTAACTGTTTAAGCTGTGACCTGACTCCTTCAGTTGCTGTAACAGAACCAAGCACAATTTTAAAAGAACTCCAGCTGGTCATAAGGGACAGATATAGGGAGAGCTTGAGCATTGGATCATGTCGCTTCCAGGGGACAGATCCGTTGGGGCATCTCTCAGCCTCCCCAGGCTGCCCGCTGCGAAGGGATTGTGTATCCTAGCACTCAAAATCTGCGGTGTAATAAGCTCTCCCTGTAAACTTCTTGGGGCGCCCGTCAACCTCTTCCAGGTTGCCCACTGCTAAGGGACCCCAGTCCTAGCAGTTGAAGTCTCGGGTGTATAATACACACACACCACTCACTGCCCTGACCACCCGCTGACACCATGTCCCTTTAGCTAAACCACAGTGCTTCTCTAATTCCCTGGGTTGCTTCCCTGTGATTCCAGTGCATTCTTCACCTATACCTCAGACCTTGTCCTGGTGGAGTCCCAGCAACCAGGCCAGGCTCCTTTGCACTTGCCTTGGCCTCTGCCAGCACCGGTATATCCAAGGTCTCATAGCTCTCGTAGCCAGTCAGGCACACCTTGCATTTCCTTTAGGTCTAGTAAGGAACTGATCTCACTCTGGCTCTGTAGCTCTTCTTATACTACCATGCTGGGTCCTGACTGGCTGCTTCCCACACAGCTGATCTAGGCAGCTTGGCAGACCTCTCTACTACCCACCAGCAGGGGTCTCTGGGCTGAATATGGGTTGAGAGTGAGAAAAAAATGCCAAAACTAGGACAGGAAAGAGAAAAGCTGATAAATATGAGACTCTCCATTATAATTACACTATACACTCTCCCTACTAAGTATTACACTATTTGTCAGTGTGACAAAGCCCCTCCTCAATCATGATATGTTTTGCACTTTCAAGTGGATTACTTGCCTCAGAGGCTCACAGCAGACTGCAATTTAGACACTAGCTTACTGTTTGTTAGCTACTCTCATCATTGGCCAACACGGGAAATAAGAGGGGAAACCAAACTTTATAGTGAAAAAACAGACTGACAGAGCCAAAAAAGTACCCAGACATGAACTACTTCAAGACAGGCTCAAAAGAGAAAACAACAGAATTCCACTTGTCATCACCTACAGTCCACAACTTAAACTCCTCCAACGCATTATCAACAATCTACAACCTATCCTGGAAAATGACCCCTCACTTTCAGAGGCCTTGGGGAAAGGCCAATTCTCACTTACAGACAACCCCCTAACCTCAAACACATTCTTTCTAGTAACCACGCAACACACCTCCATCATAATCATCCAGGAACCCAGCCCTACAATCAGCCCCGGTGCCAACTTTGCCCACACCTCTACATCAGCGATTTCATCACTGCACCCAACCACATCAGCCACCAAATCAGAGGCTCATTTAACTGCACATCCACTAATGTGATCTATGCCATCAAATGCCAGCAATGCCTCACTGCTATGTATATTGGCCAAACTGGACAGTCTCTACGGGAAAGAATTAATGGATACAAATCAGATATCCCAAAAGGCAATATACAAAAATCTTTTGGAGAACATTTTAATCTTCCAGAACACTCCAAGTCGCCATTTTGTTTCAGACCAATTCCACAAGCCAAATACACAGAGAAGGGTTGGAACCTAACTTCATTCACAAGTTTAATTCTTATGCAAATGGTATGAACAGGGATATCCGATGGCTCACGCATTATCTTCCACACCTTAATGACTTAACCAAACAAACAAACAATGAAGGTGCTAATGGTTCTTGATGTCTGTGTAGAATCTGATGTTGGTCATCTTCCTTACCAAGTGCAAACTAATGGTTCTTATCAGCCTCTTGTAACTATTTAGTCGTTAAGGTGCTACTGGACTATTTGTTGTTGTTTAAGTTTTCCCTGTTACAGACTAACTCAGCTATCCCTCTGAAGCTTATCTACTCTCTGTCTTTTTTTTCCTTCCCCCCCCCCCCCCCGTTCCCTCCTTCCCTTATTTATTGTTGCATCTGGACTTCCAATACTCCTGTCATCTGAAGAAGTGGGTTGTGCTCACGAAAGCTCATGATACCATCTACATGTTTTGCTAGTCTTTAAGGTGCTACTAGACTATTTGTTGTTTTTTTTTATAGTATCTTTGGCTTTTCCAAGTGGTTCAGGGTAGGACAAACCCTTGTACCAAAGCCAGACTCTTTCTAATACTGGACTGGGGAATTAACGGGCGGGAGATGAAACCTGGGCCTGCCCTCTTCTTGGGATTCCAGCCCAGGGACTTTGTGATGAGGGGCAGGGACGGGAAAGGGAGGCTGCACAGGCACCTCCCTTTTCTACAGGGGCTCTCACAGGCCTCCCCTGCTGGCACTACCTGATTCGGCTGGAAGCAGGGGATGGAGGAGGCACACAGTGGCCAGACTAGGCAGCACTGTGGTGCAGGAGGCAGTGGGGACCACAGAGGGGTCCTGTGGAGGGGTGTCTGAGACTAGTCTGGCCAGCCCTGGTGGTGCTCCCAGGGAGGAGGGTAGTGCACAGCGGTGGGGCTGGAGGTCAGGGAGGCCATTTACATGTGGCAGGCAGGATGAAGGAGCCACATCCCCAGCTGGCCACTCCATTGGTGGTACAGCTGCCCCCTGTGATGACTCTGCAAAATAGCTCTCCCCTGTGCTCGCTATCCCCAGTGGTGACTGTAAGGTCACATCCCTCCTTTCCCTGTCCCTTCCCCTGCCATTTTATGGAAAACAATCAAATTCCAGGCACATCCCATTTTCCTGACCTTGCGTTATGTTAGGATATGAGGAAGGGGCATACCAAATTTGATGGTTCTAACTCTTACTGTTTAGGGGAAGATCTTGAAAAAAGGACTTACCATCAGATACACACATCTCTAAAATATATATATGGACTACAAGCTATACTATGATGCATAATCCACTATCATGATGCAGCACTCTCACTTTAGGAAAAACAAAGGCTTGCAAACAATTGTGCCCATGGTTACACTGTGCTATGTGCAAAATACTCCTGACTCATGATCCTGAAAAGATCATTTTTATTACATAAAGTACACAATGAAAGATGGGTCTCTGCTGTTAGGGTACATCTACACAGCAGGACTAAAGTTGGAATAAGCTACGCAACTCCAGCTACATCAGTTGTGTAGCTTAAGTCGAAATAGCGGAATTCAACTTTTGTCACTGTCTATACAGCAGGAAGTTGAAGGAAGCACACTCTTACTTCAACTGCCCTTACTCCTCATAAATGAGGGTTACCATGAGATCGAGTAAGAAGTCCTCCAGCTCAACATTATTTTGAAATAAAGGCTTGTAGCATATATGCACACTATGTTATTTCAGAATATCTGAAATAATGCTGTGGTGTAAATGAACCCTTAGAGAGCAGAGCTGTGCCAAAACTTCAGTTTGCAAGAGAGCATTTGCACTTTCTGGATGGTGAACTTCACAGGTCAAGTTTTATCAGCTGTTCTGTCTGCAGCTTTTAAGAGTGATGTACAGGTTGAATGCAAGATAGAATGATGCTTTTAAAGTCTGCATGTTGTTTCAGCATTGGAAAATTACATCAGAAACTGTCTTTTAATTCATTTTTTCTCTTGTATTTCTTTCATGACATTCATAATCATGGGTCAGTTTCTATAAGGACAAAAGGGGTAATAATATATGGAGATATGTCTATCTCATAGAACTGGAAGGGACCTTGAGAGATCATTGAGTCCAGTCCCCTACCCTCATAGCAGGACCCAGTACCATCCCTGACAGATTTGCCCCAGATCCCTAAATTGCCCTCTCAAGGATTGAATTCACAACGGTGGGTTTAACAGGCTAATGCTCAAACCACTGAGCTATTCCTCCCCGCAATGGTGACCCTGACTCTGGATTGTTCTCAATCCTTATCTAATCTAATGAACTACAGTACCATACATTCTTTTTGGATTTTTTCTTACAGTTCCTTCCATATTTCCATCACATGCACAATACAAGCAATATACTTAGAGATGCGGCCTCTGTGGAAATTATATAGACAAGCACAGAACTTGCAGGAGGTTAGCTTGTTATTCCTTCTCTAATGGCATTGATTTTCATTTTCATTCCTGCAGCTCAACAGAAAGGAAGAATTGTAAATAAGGGAGTAATGCTACTGCCACTCTGACAAACTGTAATGAAGAGCACAACACGGTATGAATAAAAACACAGAAGAGCTGGTTTTACAAAACTACTTTCTCCAGCACTGTAGCTAGTGCATTTATGGAGTTTTATCTTTTCTGGCTCATCAGGTAAAGGAAAAGCAAGGCATACATCACAGTGGGAGTTATCCTGTTAAGAGAGGTTCAAGACCCAGTTTGCCCCTGTTCTAGGTTCAGCCCAGACTCTACTCATAAGAACATAAGAATGGCCGTACTGGGTCAGACCAAAGGTCCATCTAGCCCAGTATCCTGTCTGCCGACAGTGGCCAGCACCAGGTGCCCCAGAGAGGGTGGACCGAAGACAATGATCAAGCGATTTGTCTCCTGCCATCCCTCTCCAGCCTCTGACAAACAGAGGCCAAGGACACCATTTTATCCCCCTGGATAATAGCCTTTTATGGACCTAACCTCCCTGAAATAATCTAGCTTCTCTTTAAACTCTATTATAGTCATTCTGAGACTTGGGCTGATGGGAGATGTAGTCTCGCAAGGCAGTTTGGGAAAGGCAGGGATATAAAAGACCCTCCCTTTTCCTCAAAAGAGGCCTGAGAGAAAAGCACTCACTACAAAGGTCTTCCTAATATGAGTGTGTAAAGCTGGAAGTGGATTTTCCTGGTGATAGGAAACTAACAAAAGGAAGCATAAAGCCAGGCAGGAGAAGGCTGCTGAATCAAACCTGGGAACAAAAGGCTAGGAAGGTCTGTGACAGATTGACCCAGAGAAGCTTGAGACAAACCAAGCCTGAAGGAAGGCTCAGAATGACAGTTTGCTATATAAATCTTTGGAGTCCTTTGGGTGTATAAGTAAGCCAGACCCAGGAGGAGTGACTCTGTTTGAGCTAGTAAACCAAACACCTTCTAGGAGGACCTGGTTCTCCTGGGGACCTTAATCACCCTGGCATCTGTTAGGAGACCAATACAGCAGTACACAGACAATCCAGGAAGTTTTTGGAGAATGTTGGGGATCACTTCCTGGTACAAATGCTGAAGAAACCAACTAAGGGCTATGCGCAGCTTGATCTACTGCTCACAAACAGGGAGGAACTAGTAGGGGAAGTAAATGTGGGTGGCAACCTGGGAAGCAGTGATCATGAGATGGTAGATTTCAGGATCTTGAACAAAGGAAGAAAGGAGAGCAGCAAAATACACACCTTGGACTTCAGAAAAGCAGACTTTGACTCCCTCAGAGAACTGATGGGCAGGATCCCTTGAGATGCTAACATGAAGGGGAAAAGAATCCAGGAGAGCTGGCAGTATTTTAAAGAAGCCTTATTAAAGGCACAGGGAGAAACCATCCTAATGCACAGTAAGAAAAGCAAATATGGTAGGCGACCAGATTGGCTTACTGGGGAAATCCTTGGTGAGCTTAAACACAAAAAGGAAGCTTACAAGAAGTGGAAACTTGGACAGATGACATGGGAGGAGTATAAATATATTGCTCGAGAATGCAGTGGAGTTATCAGGCAAAAGTGCAGTTGGAATTACAGCTGGCAAGGGATGTGAAGGGCAACAAGAAAGGTTTCTATGGGCATGTTAGCAATCAGAGGGCGATCATAGAGGGTGTGGGGCTCTTACTGGATGAGGGAGGTAACCTAGTGACAGATGATGTGGGAAAAGCTGAAGTACCGAATGCTTTTTTTGCCTCGGGTCTTCACAGACAAGGTCAGCTCCCAGACTACTGCACTAGGCAACGCAGTATGGAAAGGAGGTAGGCAGCCCTCAATGGAGAAAGAACAGGTTAAGAACTATTTAGAAAAGCTAGACATGCACAAATCCATGGGTCCAGATTTAATGCATGCTAGGGTACTAGGGCGTTGGTGAATGTCATTATAGAGCCTTTGGCCATTATCTTTGAAAACTCGTGAAGATCGGGAGAGACTGTGGATGATTGGAAAAAGGCAAATGTAGTGCCCATCTTTAAAAAAGGGAAGAAGGATAATCCAGGGAACTACAGACCAGTCAGCCTTACCTCAATCCCCGGAAAAATCATGGAGGGGATCCTCAAGGAATCCATTCTGAAACACTTGGAAGAAAGGAAAGTGATCAGGAATAGTCAACCTGGATTCACTGAGGGCAAGTCATGCCTGACCAATCTAATTAGCTTCTAAGATGAGGTAATTGACTCTGTGCACATGGGGAAGTCAGTGGATGTGATACACCTTGACTTTAGCAAAGCTTTTGATACAGTCTCCCACAATATTCTTGCCAGCAAGTTAAGGGAATATGGATTAGATAAATGGACTGTAAGGTGGATAGAAGGCTGGCTAGATTGTCTGGCCTAAATGGGTAGTGATCAATGGCTCAATGTCAGGTTGGCAGTCAGTTTCAAGCAGAGTGCCCCAACAATCGGTTCTAGGGTCGGTTTTGTTCAACATCTTAAATAATAACCTGGATGAGGGGATGGATTGCACTATCAGCAAGTTTGTTGATGATGCTAAGTTAGGGGGAGAGGTAGATACACTGGAGGGCAGGGATAGGGTCTAGAGTGACCTAGACTGATTAGAGGATTGGGCCAAAAGAAATCTAATGAGGTTCAACAAGGACAATGCAGAGTCCTGCACTTGGGATGGAAGAATCCCAAGCATTGTTACAGGCAATGCTGTAGCTAGGTAGCAGTTCAGCAGAAAAGGATCTGGAGATTACAGTGGATGAGAAGCTGGGTATAAGTCAACAGTGTGCCCTTGTAGCCAAGACGACTAATGGCATATTAGGGTACATTAGGAGGAGCATTGCCAGCAGATCTAGAGAAGTGATTATTCCCCTTTATTCAGCATTGGTGAGGCATTGGAGTATTGCGTCCAATTCTGGGCCCTCCACTACAGAAAGGATGTGGACACATTGGAGAGGGTCCAGCGGAGGGCGACCAAAATGATTCGGGGGCTGGAGCACATGACCTATGAGGAGAGACTGAGGGATTTGGGTTTGTTTAGTCTGCAGAAGAGACGAGTGAGGGGGGATTTGATAGTAGCCTTCAACTTCCTGAAGGGCGGTTCCAAAGAGGATGTAGAAAGGCTGTTCACAGTAGTGACAGATGGCAGAACAGGGAGCAATGGTCTCAAGTTGTGGTGGGAGAGGTCCAGGTTGGATATTAGGAAAAACTATTTCACTAGAAGGGTGGTGAAGCACTGGAATGGGCTACCTAGGGAGGTGGTGGAATATCCATCCCAAGAGGTTTTTAAGTCTCGGTTTGACAAAGCCCTGGCTGGGATGATTTAGTTGGGATTGGTCCTGCTTTGTGCAGAGGGCTGGACTCAATGACCTCCTGAGGTCTCTTCCAGCCCTGGGATTCTATGATTCTATGAGGAGACTATTTTCAGACTTGGTTTGCACTGGCAAGGGAAGAGTATTTTATTATAGCCAAAATGCTAAACTAACCTACACAAAAGACGGGAACTGAGGCAGTGGTCACATAGAATGCTAGAAGGAAAAGTCACTGAACTGTGTGGCAGAACCCCTGAGCAGGATATGGGGATCTGCAAAGACTTTAGAACAGACTCTCCTTTTGAGAGATTTTACCCTTTTCCCTCTCATCTAGCAATTTAATGATAATATTTCAATTGTTTTTACTCATAGTCCTTTGAAATCTTTCTTTCAGAGCAGATCTTCCTGGAAAACCAATTTTACTGTGAAGTCCTTGTAGTATTCCTGTCTACAGAGACAGTGTGAGAATCCAATCAAATCAATATCCCTTCACTCATTCACACAGAAAGCATGAATGGTTATGAGTTTCACTACCGCAGAGCATTTCCTTCTAGACCAATGTACAGACTGAGGAATTACAAAAAAAGAGCCACACATAAGGCAACACCATATATTAATCTATGACGAACACTTGCCCAATAAAACTCTGGAACACTTTGTTAGCAAGACTCCATCTGCAATCAACTTTACAATCGTAGCCATCTGGAAGGTGTGTTAACGGATGTGTTGATGCCACCCTGAGAAAACCCTATATAACCAAAATGCAAAAGTGTTTTAAAGAGAAGAACCTGAAAAAAATCAATGCATACAGTATAAAACAATCGTTTCTATGGTGGCCAGAAGATAGGTGTACCAAGAAAGTGAAATCTTCTGTGCTAGTTGCAAAAGTTTCATTCTTGTAGTGTGTACAACAGTTTTATGCACCATCATAAATGTTTCCAGGTACCCAGAGCAGACAAGAAATAAAGAACCAAAAACAAAAAAAGAAGCGGGACCGCTAATCACTGAGGATGGAGTGGAGGTTAAGGATAATCTAGGCATGGCCCAATATCTAAACAAATACTTTGCTTCACTCTTTAATGAGGCTAATGAAGAGCTTAGGGATAATGGCAACTTAACAAATGGGAATAAGGATATGGAGGTAGATATTACCATATCCGAGGTAAAAGCCAAACTCAAACAGCTTAATGGGAGTAAATCGGGGGGGCCCAGATAATCTTCATCCAAGAATTTTAAAGGAACTGGCACATGAAATTGCAAGTCCATTAGCAAAAATTTTTAATAAATCTCTAAACTCAGGGGTTGTACCATTTGACTGGAGAATTGCTAATATAGTTCCTATTTTTAAGAAAGGGAAAAAAAGTGACCCGGGTAACTATAGGCCTGTTAGTTTGACATCTGTAGTATGCAAGGTCTTGGAAAAAATTTTTAAGGAGAAAGTAGTTAGGGACATTGAGGTTAATGGCAATTGGGATAAATTACAACATGGTTTTACAAAAGGTAGATCGTGCCAAACCAACCTGATCTCCTTTTTTGAGAAAGTAACAGATTTTTTTAGATAAAGGAAATGCAGTGGATCTAATCTACCTCGATTTCAGTAAGGCATTTGATACAGTACCACATGGGGAATTATTGGTTAAATTGGAAAAGATGGAGATCAATATGAAAATTGAGAGGTGGATAAGCAACTGGTTAAAGGGGAGACTACAGCAGCTCATACTGAAAGGTGAACTGTCAGGTTGGAGGGAGGTTACTAGCGGAGTTCCTCAGGGATCAGTTTTGGGACCAATCTTATTTAATCTTTTAATTACTGACCTTGGCACCAAAAGTGGGAATGTCCTAATAAAGTTTGCGGATGACACAAAGTTGGGAGGTATTGCCAATTCAGAAAAGGATCGGGATATCATACAGGAAGATCTGGATGATCTTGTAAATTGGAGTAATAGTAATAGGATGAAATTTAATAGTGAGAAGTGTAAGGTTATCCATTTAGGGATTAATAACAAGAATTTTAGTTATAATCTGGGGACACATCAGTTGGAAGTAACAGAAGAGGAGAAGGACCTCGGAGTCCTGGTTGATCACAGAATGACTATGAGCCACCATTGTGATATGGCCGTGAAAAAGGCTAATACAGTCTTGGGATGCATTAGGCGAGGTATTTCCAGTAGGGATAAGGAGGTGTTAGTGCCGTTATACAAGGCATTGGTGAGACCTCATTTGGAATACTGTGTGCAGTTCTGGTCTCCCATGTTTAAGAAGGATGAATTCAAACTGGAACAGGTACAAAGAAGGGCCACTAGGATGATCCGAGGAATGGAAAACCTGCCTTATGAAAGGAGACTCAAGGAGCTTGGCTTGTTTACCTTAACCAAAAGAAGGCTGAGGGGTGACATGATTGCTCTCTTTAAATATATTATAGGGATAAATACCAGGGAGGGAGAGGAATTATTTAAGCTCAGTACCAATGTGGACACAAGAACAAATGGATATAAGCTGGCTATTAGGAAGTTTAGACTTGAAATTAGATGAAGGTTTCTAACCATTAGAGGAGTGAAGTTCTGGAACAGCCTTCCAAGGGAAGTAGTGGGGGCAAAAGACCTATCTGGCTTCAAGTTTAAGCTAGATGGGTTTATGAAGGGGATGGTTTGATGAGATAACATGATCTTGGTAACTCACTGACCTTTCACTCTCAGTGGTAAATAGGCCAATGGAGGGATGATAGGAGTTACTATAGAGAACTTTTCCTGGGTGTCTGGCTGGTGAGTCTTGCCCACATGCTCAGGGTTCAGCTGATCGCCATATTTGGAGTCAGGAAGGAATTTTCCTCCAGGGTAGATCGGCAGAGGCCCTGGAGGTTTTTCACCTTCCTCTGTAGCATGGGGCACGGATCACTGCTGGAGGATTCTCTGCATCTTGGGGTCTTTAAACCATTTGAGGACTTCAATATCTGAGATATAGGTGAGAGGATTATTCTAGGAGTGGGTGGGTGAGATTCTGTGGCCTGCATTATGCAGGGGGTCAGACTTGATGATCATAATGGTCCCTTCTGACCTTAAAGTTTATGAGTCTATGAGAACCATGTCTTCTGATTTGCCTACATGGTATATTTTTCACATAGGCTATATTTTGGCTGGGGAAAAGCAATGAAGGAGCATCCCTGGAGAGGAGAAACTTCAGCCATAATAGGATCTTTGCTTGTGGGAGAAAAACAAGAACATTAGGTGGATTAGTAAAGGCCATTTGGACAGTATACATGAAAAGGAAAAGCATTGAAAAGAAAAGGAAATTTCTGACCTGCTCAACAACAGTTAGGTCTAGCGCACCTACATATTACTCCAACTGTAACAGCAAGCAGTCAGTAGTAGGTAGGAGGGTCACCTTTTTCACCCTAACAATGTAAATTGTAGCAAGTAGGCCCCTCTCTTGCTAGTCAAATGGCACTGACACAAAGGATACCTGCAACTTTTTTGTATCTTACTACTGAGGAAAGGGAAAGGACAGAGAAAGAAGAGGAGAATAGAAGAGGAAGAGTAGGAGAATGGTTAGAGCTGGAAGCATAGCTCCAGCTGGTTGCCAGGGTAGAGAGGTCTGATGTCTGGGGCCATTCTGAATGTGCTGACACAAAGAAGTGAGCTGTGGTCTGGGACAGTCTGAGGGAAACCACCATTATATGGAAGTACTTTAATAAAAAAAAAAGGTGCTAGGAGGAGAGTCTGGTCAATTCTGTGTTCTGTGATACCAGGACAGCATCGCTACAAAGAGGATTGTGCAGGTGTGTACATGTGCTAAAATAAAACTGAAAATTTTCTACTCCAGCTTAATCTCAGTGCTAATATACAACTGTAAGAGCCATTAAAATTTTAGACATAAAACTAGATGGCTTATAAAATAAGAACCTACAAAAGATTCTGGGTATTGGATGGAAAGACTATTACCAATAACGAGATGCAAGAAATAACCAAACGGCAGCTTGTTTCTATTACAATTAGAAGGATGTGTTGGACATATTTGGGTCATGTACTGTCGATGCCAACACAGACCCCCATATCAAACAGTCAGGTGCAAACCAACTAATATAAGAAAACAAAGATTTCCAAAGAGAAAACCTAAGAAGAAGCCTGTGCAAGGCAGGCAGAATGATTGATCTCAACACTGTAGAGCAGATGGAAGAAGCAGCTAATGACAGAGACGTGAAGAGACTGGTTTCTGTTCTGCACACAAACATTAGCAGAAGTCTGTAATAATAGGAAGAAAATCCTCAACTATTACATGAGTCCAAACAATGGTGGCTTTCAATTGTCTCTTTACAGCCTGCCTGCAGAGGCTCGTTCTCTCTTTATCTTCCTTCTCTATTCTAGGCAACGTCACTTTAGCAGCTAAGGTACCTGGGGCTAGGGCACTTGTAGCACAAGAGGCTGCAGCATCACTAGAAGAGGTGTCATTTTAGAGATAGCCCCAGGGATCTAAGGGATCCATCCATCCAAAGCGGAGGTTTAGGCTAAAAACCTACATTTAAGCAGATATTCATGCACTTGAAGTGCAGCCACATCAGTTGGAATAGCTTGAGTAGTCTTGGAGTTACACTGTCTTAGAGGTGTGAGAGAGCAAGAGAGGAATGAATGAAAGGGACTTTTCATTTGTAGCTGGAATCCAGGAACTTTTCTAGCACAACCTTATAATAATGGGATGAGATGAGGTTAAGCAGTTTTTTCCATGACACAGAATTAAGAATGAAACCCTGCCAGTCCAGGTCACAACCTGCTTCAGTAACATAGGGTATGTCTAGACTGCATCCCTCTGTCGGCAGAGGGATGCAGATTAGGCAGGTCGACATTGCAAATGAGGCAGGGAGGCATAAGGGATCTGTTGAAAAAGACTTTCTTTCTCGACAGATCCCCCTCTAGACTGCCGCTTTTTGCCGACAAAATGCTGAGTTGGCAAAACATGGCGGCCATTTTTATGCAACTTAGGCACGGGATATTTGCAATGTCGACCTGCCTAATCTGCATCCCTCTGCCGACAGAGGGATGCAGTCTAGACATACCCATAGAGACAAACATTGTTCTTTCTGTAGTTAAACCGTTCTAGAGAGATTTTTTCCAGTTGGGTGGAAGAGTTCAGTTAAAATATTGCCTCTTTACCATACCAAATGAAATGGCTTCAAGTGACTTATCCAATGAGACACACAGGAGAAACATCATGTGACTTCCAGCATGCAACCTTTCCCAGTCAATATGGTTTGAATATGAAAAGCACCACTGAACAGAACTCCCAGTTCTTTGTTGTTCTAACACTAATCATTTTTACATGTTCTGAATGCCTTAAAAACATTAACAACTTAATCTTAATACCTTTGTTAGAAAGCCACAAAGTACTAATATCCCCATTGCCAAGAGGGGGGAAACTGAGGCACAGGGAGGTTACTTGATTAGCCTAAGGTACATATTGCATCAGAGGGTGACTAGAATCCAACTGTTCCAGTTCTATCATTCTAAGCGCAAAATGTTTGGAGACAATTGCAGCAAACTTTTCCCAAATATACACAAATAAACTGAACCCTGCTGATTTGTGTCTGCAAATCAAACTCAAACCTTACTAACTTGGAGAATGGTCAAATGTTTCTCACAGTTTCTAATCCAGAAGAGTACAAGAGCACCACCTACTGGTACCTGTTAATTCCACAAATGAATGGATTGAAGAACAACAAGAAATAGAGACTCTCAAATCTGCACAAGAAAAAAGTAGTCATGCCCAGGGCTTCTGATTGAATTGCCAGGCTCCTGGGATCAGACCTCAGACAAAAGAGGTAGGGCTGGGGGGCTAGTGTCCCTCAGTCAGCCCTCCTGCATTGCCTATGTCATACCACCTGAGCCTCTCTCAGCGATTTAAAGGGCCTGGGGCTCTGGTTATTCCAATTGCTGCAGCAGAAGCAGTGGCAGCCAGAAGCCCTGGGCCCTTTTAAATCATCGTGTCATGGGACAGTGGCCCCTTCTGCTCCCTCCTCCCACTGGTGGCCCTGATCATGCCAGCACTTAGTTTGTGCCAGGGCTGAGCCCCAGTACCTCTGGTCTTGGCAGTTCATAGCCCCAGCATCTCTGGGCTTGCTGCGTCAGTTTTGAAAGCAAAAATGTTACTTGAGTCCCAGCACCTAATTGCTTATGCATTAATTGCACTTTTTCGTTACAAATTAAGCACTGAATCATTCCATAAAATCTTTTATGTTGAGTATTTCCTGTTCCTATTGTATCCTGTAGAAATAAGGACGTTTAGAAAATATGACCCGATCCAAGATGTTACACTAGTCCTGTAAATGAAGACATTCCCTGCTTCATCCTTCCTATTTGATGTCAATACAGGTCGAACCTTTCTAGTCTGGCACCCTTAGGATCTGACCAGTATTGAACCAGAGAATTTGCCAAACCACAGGAGATGAGTATTGTCCAGCAACATTACCAACACTTCCAAACTCTATGGGACCATGGGAAACTTAACCGCACCCATGAGAAGTGGACATCTGGCTAACTAAAATCATGCTGGACCACGGATGTTGCTGGACTAGAGAGGTTCCACCTGTAATATGCTCAGAGGGGGTTCAAATGTGACCTGAACAAATGCAAGGTGTCATATGATGGGGCAGGAAGAAACAAAGAGCACCCAGAGGCACATACAAGTAGTATAAGTTAACCAAGCTAACTATAAATCACCCTATAACACATCCTGATCCTCTCTAGGAACTGAGCATCAGGTACTTTATGGTTTTCACTTAACTCTCACACAAGAGGCTTGAAGTAGGTTTCTTTCCCAAGTATATAGTATGGACAGTGAAAAAGTCAAAGTATTGTTTATGACCTTTGTCATTCTACCTGTTCCTCTAAATCATAGTGGTGGCATTGTTCCTATGGCTTGCCTACTTGTAAAAAGCTAGAAAAAAAAGTCATTCAAAGTGTGCCTGGAGCAAATGGAAAAAGTCATTCACGGACAAATGCTACCCATTTCCTTTCTTGCATTGAGCCACATGGGCTTGCAATGTGCAGCCAGTTGTACTGTACTGAGAGATGCAGGATAGCTTTTCAGCCTTGTCTTAGCTATTTAACAATGCAATGTGGTGACTTGAGAGGGAAGGGATGGAAGTGCTCCCTGACCTATGAAACTTTCTTGGAACAAAAGTACAGAAAAATCATGCAATACTAAGCAGAAATATATCTTTTTTGCTACTTTTTCTTGGTGAGAAATTATTTATACAGATCTACAATGCCCAGGAGGAAGGAGAATTGGCAATGGAAATTATTATTGAAGGAAATATTGGAGACTTGAAACACTGGTAAAATGAAACTCTCGTATTTAATTAAGACTGGGAAGGAAGTTTGAGAGTCTTTACTTCCATGTCTCAGAAGGAGTCTTCTATCATCAGTACTTCAGAAAAACAGGATAATGAGCTCTCAATCTGCACAGAAGGTGGGTTGGGTTTTTTTTCTTAAGCCTGGAAGAAAATTTCTCTCCCATGAGTTTCTGTGAAGTGAGTCTTAAGATTCCTTTTCTCTTCCTGACAGAGTGAAAAACTAAGAGATTATAAAAACTTAAGGCCAAATTCAATTTAAAAATATAGGTCAATAGAAAAAAAATGTGAGAGCATTTCCAAGACTTGCACAAATTCCTCTGATAAAGAAGCCAGACATTTATTCTTTTGTATCAAATTGAACTGTTAGTTGTTTTCAAAGGTTATTTAAAAGGTAACTTTTCTAAACTATTCATTCATTATAAAATGCTGCTTTTATTTGCTTTAAGTGAATTTTCTGCATGTGGAAGGGACAGGATTATCTCCTGAGGAGTAAGATTCTCTCTTTAGTACACAGAAGAGGAACTGGCTAGGTAACTGCAGCACAAGCTTCCTTCCAGTGCTCCACTGATGTGCCTTAGCTTACAATGGAGGAGTTGTATGGGACATAAAAGATGTGCCTGTCCTAGAACTAAATCTCTCTTATCCTGAGTATGGAGTAATTGTTCACAGAACTTCCACCTCCAGTGGTGAAAGGAGGAGGAATACTTTATTGGCAAAGTGATTTTAAAATAAGTGGCTGCTATCTGTAATTGCTCAAAGCCTGAAATCCCATGAAAAAGGGATTAGTAGATGGGTAAAGGTTCACACTAAATTCATATTTACATAGCTCATCATCACTGCCACAAATAGGATGTATATTTGATTTACCAAACAGTTATAAGTACCCAATATGCTTTACTATGGACAGATTTAAGGTTTATTTTGCCCTCTAAAGGGCTTGAAAAGGGAGTTTTATGTGATTGGAAAGTGATATTAAATACCTCTCAACTAGACACATGACTTAATTCTATCCCTAGAAATGCCCAAGATAATGGACCTTAAAACAGTGATATTTTAGGAATAGAAAAGCTATTATTTCAGATAATTATCAGAGGTATTTATGACTATGCCTACATCTATTCCATGTAGGGTTTGACTAGCGGTAACTGAGTTTTTAAGGTGGAGAAATATGAAAAAAACCCTTCATTTCTTCCCTATATACGCTCATACACTCTCCCAACATTAAACTCTCTCAAACATTTATAATCAAGTATTTCTATAGTATTTATGGCAAAAAACAGAATTCATGCTGGTGTGCTGTGATATACTGATAGTGTAGGAGCTTTTTTGAAATGACCTGTTCAACTCTCATGCTTAGAGAAAGAATCCATCCTATGCCAGGCCAATGAAGACTGAAATCTTCTTTTTATAGGTATACATATAAATAGATACATATATGTATTTTAATAGTATGGTGTTGAGAACCATAAAAGTAAGCTAATAGAGAATCATTTTAGGCTGTTTTATAGAATTATAGAATACTAGAACTGGAGGGACCTTGAGAGGTCATCAAGTCCAGTGCCTGCCCCCATGGCAGGACCAAGCACTGTCTAGATCATCCCTGAAATAGTTTTAACATAGTCTGAAATAAAAGGAGCATTTGTTTATTTTCTAAAGCAGCAGCAGCAAAATGTTTACTGATAAATAGCATAAGAAGTTGGATATTAACCTTGTGAAAACAGAGATAAACAGAAGCACAGCCCTATGAGTAAGCCAGGGGAACAAGTCTTACACTGTTGATGCTGCATAAGGACAACCTCTCACTGAATAAGGGACTAGTGTGATGTCAACATTCATTTCCAGTGAAAGAAAGAGAGAAAGAAATTACTAAAACATGTTCATGCTTTGTGAGTGGAATACTCAAGGTTGAAGTTTTAATTAAAAGTTCTTTATAAATTACATTTGTTACATGTGTTTGCACTGATGTATTTCTTTGTTCGCTAGAGCTATCTGTTTTCTTTGTTTCTTTTCCCCCACATATTAAATTATACTCATTTATACAAAATGTTAATGCCTAGCTCTGTATTAATAAGATAAAGATGGCTTCAGTAACAAATGATACACTGTGTTAAAGGACATGACTCTTCTCAGTTACATTTCTCTATTCTCCTGGTGGCTTGACAGGTCTTTTGTGTGGAGTAGCAGGGTCTGAACCAATGCTTCCAGTACAGCCAGCTGGAAAGGGAAAAAATCTTAGGTGTGATTATGTAAATACAGTTTGCCCCTGCTTTGCTTAAATGTGTTAGATATTCGGCTGTTACAATGGTGTTTTGCTTATTGTAATCAATTTGGCTGTTGTGGGGTCACAAACTGTGTTAACACTAAATGCAAGAATTGTGAGATATGATCACCAATGTTTGCACTTTTGGGGGGAATGCAGAAAAGTCAGACTGTGTTTAACTCCGTTCAAAGGAGAGAGACGGTCAGGGTAAAGAACATGGATGGACAAGAGCCCCCATGCCAAAGCTATGTGAAGTTAACTGCGGGGGAGACGGGGAGGGAACGGATTCTGAATCAGCAGGCTGCATGCCCTGCAGGTGTGAGCTGTAAGACTGGTTCAACCTGTTTCTCTCCACTGTTCTAATGATAGAACTAGAACAGACTCCTTAAGGAGTCTCTTTTACTATTTTAAATTTATTCCAGTGGATGCTGGAATTTCTTGTCGCTGGACTGTGCTTTGGGCCAAGAGCTGAAATCGCTGGGTTTGGCCCAGCTCCAGATCCACCACAAGCCAGCAGAAGATGTGATGAGTGGCCAGCAGAGCAGCAGTAGCATGATGAGCAGCCAACAGGGATGTGACACAGGGGTGTAATGAGCTGCCAGCAGAGAGAAGGCAGCAAGGTGAGATGAATGGGCAGCAAGATGGCAGCAGACAGCAGTGAGCAGGTGGATGGCGAGTGACTAGTGGAGTTAGTAAGATGCCTCCTTAGCTCCCTCCCCCACTCAGGATGGGAGGTGAACTCTGTAGATGCACCTCTGAATTCTGGGGCTGCCCTGATGAAGGGCAGCAACTCTAAGAGGGGCACAAAGAAGGGTTGGGCATGTAGGGTACTTCTACACAGTGGCACTCTTTTGGGATAATGTCCATTATCCCGAAACAGTGTTCTGCGTGTCTCAATAGCCCACACATTATTTCGAAATACATTTGAAACAACAGGCTTCTTATTTTGGCTTCCTGTAAACCTCATTGTACAAGGTTTGAGGAAGACACCAGAATAGCAATTTATTTGTAAACTAGCACTGTAAATTAGCTGAAGCCAGTACCAAATACCTGATTGCACTACTCCACACCTCATATTTGACTTGCTTTTGAATCTGCATGCATGTGTACAGCTCCCTGTTCACAGCAGTAACATGTGTTGCTTCCAGCCAAGAGCTCTGTTCAAATCAAAACCCTAGTTATGAATAATCCCTACCTTAGAAACAAAATCCAGATTTGAATCAATTCTGTCCTATAGTATATGGCACTTGGATCCATATGTGGATCTGACTTATTTCAAAGACTGAACTCAGATTAACACTCAGATCCAGATCCAGGGGTTTGCCTTTGGCCCAATTCTAATCCAAACACAGACACCTTTAAGAGGAATTCTTCCTACATTATATCATAGCAAGCCACAGACATTGTATTACACATTTGCTATGTGGGGTATCAACAGGATGGTTTCTAATGGCACAGCTGTTTCACTAAAAAATTATATACAAACACATTACACTGGACACTGAAACCATAGTAAAATTATGTTGGTTACAATCAATAATGTTGATTGTATCCAATGAGCTACAATGAACAACCCAAGTTACATAAGCTTGTATATTCATTTCCCCTCTAATATGAGCCTTTGCAGACATGTCTCAATATTTCTAAAGATGCAAGTTAGAGGAGTACAGCCTTTATTATATAACACACATGCAGAGTGAATGTATTGGGATGCAAAACAAATCTTACAATCTTATTGTCCATGTTCATGATCTTGTCATCTTTTACTTACAGCAATCTTGGGCACCATGGAAAACACTCATTTCTCAGTTTTCATGATACGTTCATTCTTTTACAAGAGTTTTCTTAATACTTTTGCTTGCCTCTGACTGGTACATGCTCATTATACAACTAGGCCGAACATTTCAAATATGTATTCTTGAAGTTAAGCACCCAGATACATGTGGCCTGATTTTAGAGGCGCTGAACACCACAGCTACTTATGTAGTCAGAAAAAATGTACCTGCTTACACTTGGGCTGAATTTAGCTGTAAGTATAGAAACAAAAAACACAGCTGGATAAACCTATGTGAATTACCATATCTCTATAGGGAATATTTTATGAGACTGTTATGTTAAAAAAAAAGTTCAAATTATCCAGGCAGTAATCTCAAGAGTCCAGACTTGTGCTTTAGTGCTCTGTTGATGCTTGGCTGAACCTATCCTTAAATCCTCAAGGTTTCTGACAAAACATTGAAATCACCATTGAAGCAAAATTTCTTGCTATTAGAGATTGCCAACTGGACAAGCTACTTAAAGGAGTTTTTTTAAACACTTGTTTAGAACACTAAGTGTAATAATTTCTAAGCAGCAGGTAGTGCTATTAACCCTATTAACATCGCAAACCCCATTTGAAAGCAAAGAGCAGTTACAGTGGTCCTAGTAGTGACATCTCTAGTTCAGGTTGCCCAATGGTTCTCATTGTAAGATGCTCATTTCAGTTGCTTATAAATTTTTCAGCTTTTAATTGGGATGAAATTTCACATGCCTCAGGCTGAATGGTTTTGAAAAGTTTCTGCAAAATGTAGTGAACTTAGAGGAAAAGATGCTTTTCCCATGTGACAATGTAAACTTAAAATCATTTAGTTGAGAGACAATAGCACCTCCATATTTTGGAGCAGGCATCTGAACTAAGAACACCATGGGTACGTCTACACTGCACGGCTATTTCAGGATACTGGAGGTATCCCAAAATAGCTACTCGGCTTCTACACAAGCCACTTGTTATTTCAAAATATTTTTCGCCATCCCAGTAAACCTCATTGCACAAGGATTAAGGGATGGCTCGAGATAGTGTGATATTTTGAAATTTGGCACTGTGTAGATGCATCAAATTTTAAAATAAGCTATTTCAAAATAGATTTGAATTAAGATATGCAATTTGCATAGCGCAAATTGCATATCTTATTTCAAGTTAAGGGTGTTGTGTAGATGCACTCTATATATCCAGCATGAGATAGAGTTTAAGGATAATCTAGCTGTATTATAACACATCTTAAATGCATTTAAGGAGTAAAAGTAATAATTTCTGTAATAAACTGGAGTCTTATCAGTTGAGAATAATGTAGGAGGGAAAAGACGAGGGTATATTTGTTAGTCACAGAATAACTATAAGCCACCAATTTAATGAAGTTGTGAAAAAGGCAAATGCAATCTAAGGATTTATCAGATGAAGTATTTCAAGTAGAGGTAGGGAAGCATTCAAACCGTTATACAAGAGACTGGTAAAACCTCATCCAGAATACTATGTACAGTTCTGGCCACCCAACTTCAAGAAAGATGAAATCTAATGGGAACAGGTCCACTAGGAAGATCAGAGGAATGGAAAGAGCTTGGCTTCTTTAGTCTCACAAAGCAAAGACTGATTTGTCAAGATTGCTCTCTGTAAATACATCAGGGGTAAACACAATGGAGAAACAAGAACTGTTTAAAGGACAATGTTGGCACAAGAACAAACACATTGGCTGTGCCGAGACTGGCATGATTTTCCGCAAATGCTTTTAACGGAAAAGTTTTCCGTTAAAAGCATTTGCGGAAAAGAGCATCTAGATTGGCACGGACGCTTTTCCGCAAAAGCACTTTTTGCGGAAAAGCGTCCCTGGCCAATCTAGAGGCGGTTTTGCACAAGAAAGCCCCAATCGCCATTTTAGCTATTGGGGCTTTTTTGCACAAAACAATTCTGGGTTGTCTACACTGGCCCTCTTGCGCAAAAGCATTTGCACAAGAGGGCTTTTGCCCGAACGGGAGCGTCATAGTATTTGCGCAAGAACACTGACAATCATACATTAGATCGTCAGTGTTCTTGCGCAAATTCAAGCAGCCAGTGTAGACAGCTGGCAAGTTTTTCCGGAAAAGCAGCTGATTTTCCCGAACAACTGGCCAGTCTAGACATAGCCATTATCAATTATCAATTAGCCATGAATAAATGTAGGTTGGAAATTAGAAGGTTTCTAACCCATCAGAAAAGGGGTTCTGGAACAGCCTCCCAACAGGAACAGTGGGGCAAATAAACTAACTTACTTTTTTAAACTTAAAAAACAACAAATGGTCTGGTAGCACTTTATAGACTAACAAAACATATAGATGGTATCATGAGTTTTCATGGGCACAGCCCACTTCTTCAGATGACAAACTCTGTCCAGATTTGGCCAGTTATAAAAGTCTGAAATCTGCAGTTTGTGCATGTTTAGTAGAAAATTGCATCTGCGTGGGGCATGCTCCAGCCACTCATCACTCTTACATGTCACCAGATTGTATGTACATCATCTCCATAGAACAACTGATCATGTTCCACCCCAGCAGTACAGGGCCTGAGCAGCACTTTCCCTACAATTGGCCCTTCTGAGTGCTGTCTTTGGGCTACATAGGCAGCAGATGCAGGAACTGAGAGGAGGTCCTGTAATCCCAGTGCTCCCCTCTAATGCCCAGACACTGTGGAAGAGGAAGCTGCCTGACTCAAATGCATAGGAGACAAAAGCCTTTGGTTAGATGATCATCTGCAGTTTGTTTTTCCACATGACCCCTATCTCATTCAATGTACAGAAAGGATGGTGCTCAGTTAAAGAGCAGTTATTCACTAGTATGTTTTATCTTTGCAGTCTGGCTGCCTAATTCAGTCCCTAGCCCTTAACCCGTGTGTTCACCAGCAAATTCAACAAAAAGTTGGGGGGTAGAGATTCAGGTATTATGTTTATTTTTAATTCTCCACCCAAATCCCCATGTCCTAGGATTTCCTGCATGTGGAAGCCTGTGCAAAAGGCTAAATATGTGACTGTTTAAGATACTGATCACCGTGATACACAAAAACAATTACAAATATCCCACTGTTATTCAAAAAAGGAGTGGTTCACAACTCTGAAAAGTCTAAAAAGTGTAAGAAGTGCCTGCAAAATTAAAAAGAGCCCCCCAGCTTGAAAAAAGATAAATGAGGGAAATTCTGGCCCCATTAAAATCAAAGGAAACATACATTTCAACGGAGCCAGGATCCGATTTGGGAATGCATGTGTATTAGCACATTTAATTTTACATGTCTTAGTGGACTGGAAACTTGTGGCAGCCCTGTCTCAATACTCCAGCTCAACACAGTACTTTATCTCACTTGTTGGCCTTTTGCATCAATATCACTTCAATCTCTCATATGCTAAATAATTCAGATCTCTCCTATTTCTTGACTGAGAAGATTAAGGAGAGTTTATTTGTTAGATCTCTTTTGTGACAGTATTTTGTTCTTGCCGGAAGAGTGCTTTACATTGGAACCTATTTATATTTTATTTACTAAGTCAGAATGAATTACAAAAAAAAGTTTTACGGGAAAAACAATTGTTGTCAAATGTACACATTTGTTTTTCAGAACATGGGCAAGTTAATGGCATGTCTAACTTATTACTAAACAAAAAAACAGGACTATGTAGCACTTTAAAGACTAACAAGATGGTTTATTAGGTGATGAGCTTTCGTGGGCCAGACCCACTTCCTTATATCAAATTGTGGAAGTGGGTCTGGCCCACAAAAGCTCATCACCTAATAAACCATCTTGTTAGTCTTTAAAGTGCTACATAGTCCTGTTTTTTGTTTCAGCTAGACTAGATTAACACGGCTACATCTCTATTATTACTGAACAGGATGCCTGAATAATAAAAAGGATGTTAGTGTTTGAATCAGTCAGAAAAGTGAAAGGCATCAGTTCCCTCACACAAACAAAATATTCCCAGGTTGTAGCCAAAGGAAATGGAATCTTTTTTTCTCATGAAGGTCTTTATTTTGGCATGGTTTATCTCTACTTCTTCTTTGAACCTATTAGATTAATCATTCTAAGTTCCTCTCAAAAAGACAGGATTGATTGGTTTGGTTACTTTGGTTGGTTGGGGATTCTCCTTCCAATATTGCTTTGTTTGAAAGTACCAGTAACAAAAGTGCTGGCTAGAACTAGCCAACGTTGTACATGCATTGCAAAGAGTTCAGTGTCACTCGAAATCCTGTTTAATGACCATTCTTCAGGAGAGACTGCTATTGATACTATTGCTATTTTGTGAGATGGATTAATAAATACCTGGAACTAAAACCAAATAATTCATATTCATGTGTATTCTAAGCACATATTTGTTAAGGCTGCAAACATCCTGAGCATAAACAGCACAACTTGCCAACAAAAATAAACCTAGCATTTGCTTTTAAAAATAAAACATATTGTCATTTTGAAATGTAGCAAATATAGGAGGCAAACTGCTTATTTTGAGCAGTTTTATAGGATTAATTTTTGCTAACATCAACAATATTAAGGTCTAGACCTTAATATTTGTTACAGTGCTCAAAAGACTATGTTTAGATTGTGCACAAGAGACAACACCGCTTGGAGACATGCTAAGGGTTTTTTGCCTTTGGCAGTTTTATGCTCTTGTTATCAGTTTTATGTTCATCTTCTCATGGGGTTTTAGCATTCAGAATGCTCCTGCTACTGAGTCTTCAAATCAAAATAATGAGACACAAACAGGCCTCATCTTACATATGCCATTTTCTATAACTGACAGGGGCTGCTTACTAACAGACCTACTTGGCTATAAACCAGGCAAAAAGTATAAACCCTATGTTGAACCATAATTCTAAACATAGAACCATTATTAGTACTTTTATTAATAATGGTAATACTCACCACTTACATATAGTAGTACCTTTCATCAGAGGATCTCAAAAGGGCATTACAAATATTAAATAATTTTTTCTACCACTGCAACACATTTGTTTAAACAACTTAATCATAGCCAGGTGGGCAATGAAATTTTTGGGTGTAAAAAGTACAAAAATAATAAAGCGTAAAAATTAATACAAAAATTTGGTTTTCTCCAAATTTCAGTTGTGTTGAAGTACCCCCCACACTTCTCTCGAGTACCCCTAAGGGTACTGGTACCACTGGTTGAGAAACACTGGACTAGCCAATCTTGAGAAGAAACCAGAACTGTGAAAAACAGAATACATAGGACTAATGTGGTTATTGGGAGTCCCTGAATGGCTGGAAGGAAAAAACATGATTAGCTGAGGAACTGGATTGGTTCCCACTTTCCTCCCCTGGAGACTGAAAGGGCTAACCGAGTCACAAGGGCCAGAAGAAAATAGCTCCAGACCCATTATCTTTAAATTGTTAAAAATTAATGACAATGTTAGGGTGAAGACTGCCGCTATGGAAAAAAGAAACTCTAAAGTATAAGATTTTAAATTTTCTTTGTAACCAGACTTCTTTGTAAATTTAAGCAAGAAAGCATCATTCAATGGCATCAAACAAGCTCTCAGGGGATCAGATATTAAATACTGTTAAAGCCTCAGATACACTGTGATCTTCATAAAGAAGCTGAAAGACTCTGCAATTTGCATACTTTTTTTTTTCTTGGAAGATGCTTTTCCAAAATTTGGCCCATCTACACTGGGCCAAATTTCAGAAAAACCTCTTCTTTCAGAAGAGCCCTTATTCCTTGTGAAACAAGGAATACAGGGGCCTCCAAAAGAGCATGTCGGCTCTTCCGCAAAAAATGTCGGAAGAGCAAATGTGTTCCCTGGACAAGTCTAGACGTAGCCTTAGTGAACTGCTGCACTCTCTCATTACTTCAAAATACCAATACAATTAAGGTATGTCCACCCAGACTGAATTTATACTTAATAGAGTTAAACAGAGGCAGTATGAATGGGTGAATGAATCAAGCAAATTTCTTGCGAGTGAAATCAGAATGCCTTCACCCAGTAACACTATATCCTCATTGCTACAGGATAATGTTTTTCTTTACTAGAATCTTATAAACCTAACAGATAATTTAAAGGGATTCATAAGTGCCTGGGTAACACCAATGGACCCCAGTCATTGATGGGTGGGATGGAACCTGAGACCTCTGAACCTTAGTTTATGAGCTTCTACTGCATTAATTAAAAGCCATATGGCCTTTAGTTAAGGCTGTAGAGCAGACTCACTAATCTCTGTCTCTAAGTAGTCTCAGTGCCACTAGAACACCACACCCAGGCTATACTCTTGAGGAGTACAGGGGCTGCCGAAAAAGCTCCCCGCTGTCGGCAGAGCCGCAGCTACACTTTACTTTCACTTTCAACACGGAGCCTGATTGGCACAGTGTTGGAATGTGAGTATGCAAATGAAGCCGGGTTATTTAAATCCTGGGCTCATTTGCACTTCTGAAGTGCTTGATTTGCATCCCTCTGTCGGCAGAGGGATGCAGTGTAGACGTAGCCCCAGGAGATATGTGAGTTACACCTACACATTTTGTAGTGAGTCCAATTTCAATCTATTTGATCAATTTGTGGAGGAACTACCCTTAAATACATTGTTACTACCTCAAACTGATTATATGGAGGTACGTATTGCTTCACCGGAAGTTAAGCAGGCAATTAGCTTGTTTCATTTGGACAAAGTGCAGAGTGCAATGGCTTTCCAACAGAATTTTATAATACATTTATCTATTAGTTAGTACCAACACTATCAGAAGTCCATAATGGAATATTTACAAAAGCAATAATGTCTTGGGTCATAAGGGTGGTGATAATTATCCTCATTCCAAAAAGCCACAAGGACAAATCATTGTTATGGCAATTGCAATTCCATCTCTGTTAAATATCATTTATAAAAATTCTGACAAAGATTCTCACTTCACAGAAACAATATTTCTTTATCAGTCATTCAGGTGAACCAGGTGAGTGGCAGATTTAGAACATAAGAACATAAGAATGGCCATACTGGGTCAGACCAAAGGTCCATCGAGCCCAGCATCCCATCTGCCGACGGTGGCCAATGCCAGGTGCCCCAGAGAAGGAGAACAGAAGACAATGATCAAGTGATTTATCTCCTGCCATCCATCTCCTGCCCTTGTTATGAAGGCTAGGGCACCATACTTTATCCCTGGCTAATAGCCATTTATGGACCTAACCTGCAAAAATTTATCAAGCTCTTTTTTAAACCCTAATAGAGTCCTGGCCTTCACAGCCTCCTCGGGCAAGGAGTTCCACAGGTTGACTGTGCGCTGTGTGAAGAAAAATTTCCTTTTATTAGTTTTGAACCTACTACCCATCAATTTCATTTGGTGTCCCCTAGTTCTTGTATTATGGGAAAAGGTAAATAATGTTTCTATAATCACTTTCTCCACACCATTCATGATTTTATATACCTCTATCATATCGCCCCTCAATCGCCTTTTTTCCAAACTGAAAAGTCCCAGTCTCTCTAGCCTCTCCCCATATGGGACCCTTTCCAAGCCCCTAATCATCTTAGTCGCCCTTTTCTGAACCTTTTCTAATGCCAATATATCTTTTTTGAGGTGAGGAGACCACATCTGCACGCAGTACTCGAGATGTGGGCGTACCATAGTTTTATATAGGGGAAGTATGATATCTTTTGTCTTATTATCTATCCCTTTTTTAATAATTCCTAACATCCTATTTGCCTTACTAACTGCCGCTGCACACTGCGTGGATGTCTTCATAGAACTATCCACTATAACTCCAAGATCCCTTTCCTGATCTGTCGTAGCTAAATTTGACCCCATCATGTAGTACGTGTAATTTGGGTTATTTTTTCCAACATGCATTACCTTACACTTACCCACATTAAATTTCATTTGCCATTTTGCTGCCCAATCACTCAGTTTGCTGAGATCTTTTTGCAGCAGACCATATTCAGAAGACATTCTACTTAATCTACCAAGCACAAACAACTGATGCTCATGTTGCTATCCTATCATTAGATGTTCAAAAGACCTTCAGTCAAGTGGAATGGTCATATCTATAGGTAAACCTGAGAAAATTAGGATTTAGACCTACATTTCTGATCTGACTTGATATTATTTATAAATAACCCCTTGCCTCTGTTATTTCCTCTACTCTTCAATTAAATTGAGGAATTCTCTCCATCGCTTCTACTATTTGTTATAGTCATGGAAATGCTAGCAGCATATATCAGATACAGTCACCAATGAAAGAATTACCATGCCAGATAAAGAATCCAAGATTAGCCTATATACAGATGTTCTGCTCACTCTCAAAATTCCTTCCTCTTCAATTTCACTGCTATTGTCTCTAGTATATCTTTGGTGTGATATCAGGATTTTGAATAAACTGGAACAAGTCTCAGGTGACAGATATTTCTCTTAAACAAAATCCATCTTAAACAATCATTTCCCTTTAATTCATGCACAGAGTTAACCTATACAGGCATCAGAATATGTTCTGATTTATCAAAGCTGGTATTTGCAAACATGGATGTCATATTCAGACAGTGGCAGAAAGACATGAATAAATGCTGTTCACTACAAGTATTTTTATTGGGAAAGGTAGAAGCCATTCAAATGAATGTAGGGCCATGATTAATATCTATATTTAGCTTAATTCCAGTTATATTGCCTTCTTCAACTTTTAGAGGACTACATAGAGCTATGCAACAATTTATATGAAATATGAGACACTATGGATATCTGAGAAGCTACTCAAAAATCATGACCATAAAGGTTGGTGGAATTACCTGATTTGCCTTTATATCACCAGGTCTGGTTTTCAATTAAGGTTTTTAATAAGTGGTTCTATCTGGCCAACTCTTACCAAGCTTCAGTGTGGTTTGAAATTGAAGAAGAATTAGATAACCTCTTTGGCTTGCTGTCTCTCCACTTCCATTTTTAAAATGGTTCCCTGTAACTTTAAGGAAAAATACAATATTTATCTCTTCTTGGAGTGATATTCAGAAAAAAATAATTCTGTTACCCCCTTTTACTATCACTAACACTTTCCATGCCAGTCTGGAATAATCCCTCACTTAAATTTGCTAATAGCTCGAAATGCAAATCCAACTGGCTAATGTGGGGCATGTTAACCATAAGAGATACCCTTGAACTGACAATTTAAGCCTCCTTCATGAGTCTTCATGATAAATACTAGCTACCAGTACAGCAATGTCTTTTCTACAATAAGCTACAACCTGAAATTATATAAGAACTCAGAAAATGTTGGCAGGCCACAAATAACACTCCCCTTCAAGTGCACCTTAAAAAGTATGCCAGCCAAAGCATTTGTGGGCAACACATACAATGACTGAAATCCTTGACTAATTCTGCAGACTCTGGCATAAAAGTAAAATCAGCTAAACATCTCCATTCCTTATGGCAGGTGAGATAATATATGGTACATTGTGCCCAGACTATACCCAGTTCTCTGTTTTTGTGTTTCTTTCCAAACAAAATTCTAAACATATTGGACTCCTGAGCAACTGCATAAAGGATATCATCACTGCTGTATTGTATATCATCATCATACACAATTATCCATAAAAAGGGCCTCTCAAATTCCTCAAGAGCTTTTGTCTTTGCAGCACACCTTTAGTGACTGAAGAGATTTCCATCCATTCTGTAACTTTAATTGGTGCCTCTTAAAATTTTATGCATTGCATAATTTAGAGTGGCTGCAAAAAAGAGACCAAAAGCAGTTCGGTGTCATCACATAGCCTTGTCTAAAGCCTACATGTGGAAAATGATTTTGAAAGGCCATCATCTGAGTATATTTGACCAGGCATTTCTCTATGGAATTGATGTACAACAACAAATGTGGTGTAGCAGCTAAATGTCTCTAGAATTTGTCAGAGGCTATTTCTGCTCACACTATGTCAAACTTTTTTTTAGATACATAAAGCATACAGTACCATATTTTGTTCAATACATTTTTTTCTGAATCTGTCTCAACAAAAATCATGTCTGTGGTGCTCCAATCTGATATAAATCCACACTGGATCTCTGGTAGAAACTTCAGATACAGTTTTGACAAGCCAATGGAGCAAAATATGTTTCAAGGACCGTCAACTCCAAATATATACTACTGGCTAAACCAGGGGTGGCAAAAGAGCCTCTGCAAGCTGGATCCGGCCCACCAAACAAATTGATCCAGCCCACAAAGGTTCTGTTTCTCCCCACTTTCCCAGGCCAATCAGGCTCTAGTGGCGGGGGGAAGTACGTGAGGTCTCCTCCTGCTCTGCCCCTGCCCTCCAAGGAGTGTGTAGCACTTAGAAATGCCATGCGCTCCTGGCAGGGCAGGAGGAGACTTTGCCCATTCCTCCCCCCATCCCCTACCCAGGCCAATCAGGGCTTGGGGGCAGGGGGAGCACCTGAAGTCTCCTCCTGCCCTGCAAGGGGCTCAGCACTTAAACTCAACCGCCAGCTGTTGACTAAGTGTGGCGCTCCCTTGCAGGGTAGGGGAAGGGAGCGAGACGCTTCACATGCTCCTCTCTCCAGGCCCTGATTGACCTGGGGACAGCAGGGGAGAGCACACAAAGTCTCCTCCCACCACCAGGGGCATGAGTACCTAGAGGGTACCAGTTGTTCAGAACAGCTGGCAGTTCTCTCTGGGAGGGCAAAGACTTTGAGTTCTCCCTCACCCCCAGAACAATCAGGGTCTGTTGGGGAGGGGAGTACAGATGTGTCCTGGCCCTGCCACTTCTGGGGCAGCACAGAGCCACTTCAAAAATTATTGTCCATCCCCAGGCTAACCTCCAAAGTCTAAATGCTTACTGCAATTTGTGTAGTATGAAGTTTGGTATCTTGCTGCTCAGTATGAATTGTATCCTTTGGAGTAAGGTGAATACTTAGTGTTTACCAATCAGATATTATCTTTAAGGGATTACTCTTACATTGCCCTGTGTCAGGGGTTCTCTCTGGGTGCGTCTAGACTACATCCCTTTTTCGGCAAAGGGATGTAAATTAGGCACGTCAATATTGTAAACCTAACAGGCTCTTAAACTCAACCGCATCTAGACTGCAGTTTTACTTTCAAAATAGCGCTTTTTTGAAAGAGCGCCATGACACGATTATGCAAATGAAGCATGGGAAATTCAAATCCCGGCTTCATTTGCAATTTTGAAGTGTCTAATTTACATCTCTCTGTCAAAAGAGGGATGTAATCTAGACGTATCCTCTCTCTGTACAATTAAAAAAAACTCTTTCAAGATATTTGAAGGAAAACATGCTCATCAGGGTCTTTTTTGTTTCCTTATTTTAAACATAATTTTACGCAACAGTGGGAGACAAAACAACTAAAGCAACAGAGTGAACATATGCATAAATTCAATAGAGATTATTAACATCAGAAAAAATTCAAAGACAAACAGAAGATTTGCTGATATACCAAGAGAAGAATTTATAGATAGCATAACAAAAAGACACATTTCTATTTATGGAGTCTCCTAAGCGCTGAAGAATTACTCTGTTTGCATTCCAAGAAAAGGATCCAGATGTATAGAAATCACTAGGCCTTGTATACATGCATTTGTGCATTACAAGTTAATCCCAGACCTTTCCAATTTAACTTCTTCTACCTCTATCTACCATAGAACAGGATCTGAGTCAAAGCCCATGATGACAGTGGAAAGACTCCCATTAACTTTAGGGGTCATCAAATTGGGCCCCCTAAAAAGTTTTTCACTGTAATCAGGAGATGGGACAATCCAGGTGTCTTTAATTAGGTAAACCCTTGCATGAAGTAGCCTTAAAATACTAGTAAAAGATGTAGAGGAAAATGCATTAAGGTAATTTGAAAATAAAACATAGGAAACACGAATGGTCCTTCTTTTGGACATTCCTGCCAGATGTGGAAAAAAAGTATTTTATTCTTCACAACCTCCCCAAACAATTAACTTTGAAAATTTATTTGAATGAGAGTTGCGGAAATACCACCGAAATATCACCTTGTATAATTTTATTTGATAGAAACATATTGAAGAAGCAGCTGTTGTTTTACACTTAACACAAAGATCACACTTAGGGAGTATACAGAAAGAAAACCTTTTATTAAATACAAATCTGTGTTCAAGTAAATGCTGAAATGCAAAAAGAATCAACAATTGATATATAATATGATATACTCATTACACCACTGGCTAAAAACTTTAATTGTCCAACAGAAAAAAACCAAGTTGCATTATAATTACAGTTGGCAGAATCCTTTTTTATGTTTTTCATTATTTTGACACACATGATGTTTATTTTAAGTATTTTAGGATATTGATTTAAATTTTCACAGTTGTTCAAAATTATGGAGAGAGGTCAAACAAATATTTCATAGCAGTGGTCAGTGAGATTCCAAAAGTGAGAGCTCATTAAAACACAAATTGTCAACATCACAGTTGTGTAAACAGTTTTAAATTAAACTAAGTTGTCTTGCAGCATTTTTCTTGCTTTCCTTTGTAAATCACACATGTTACTGATGGAAGTAATTTTTTATTTGTTTTTGTATGTATAGTGAAATCGACATTTACTGAAATTTACCCAAAAAATCTAATCCTTCCAAATTGGTTATAATGTGTTGATAATAACTTAACATTTTTCATTACTACTAACAGTGGTTGTTAAAACAGGAACATTTGTCACAAAGATCTTCATGTAAAATGGGTCCCTATTTGTCACTGCAAAAATTCAGATTTTTGCAACCATGTCTAATTCCATATAAAAAGAGTGAAAAGCAGCGTACCATATGAAGAGCCCCAGTGATACACACCTTCCAAGGCAATGACGCAGGCAGATTTCCAGAGAATAATGGTGGAACTTGAGCTGACAGTCTGTTAGCCTTAGAGTAGACGGAGGGAGAGACAGATCGCAGCAATAACCAAGATCTTTGGTCACTTAAGGTACATCTACACAGCAGAGTTATTTCACAATAACATTCATTATTCCGAAATAACATTATGCACGGTCTACACAAGAAGCCAGTTATTTCAAAATAAATTTGAAATAATGGGCTTCTTACTCCGACTTTCTGTAAACCTTATTGTACGAGGATTAAGGAAGTCAGTGGAATAGTGATTTATTTCAAAATAAGTGCTATATAGACAGTGCCAAATTTTGAAATAAGTTATTTCAGTTGCATAGCTCAAATTGCGTAGCTTATTTCGAGGTACACGCTACTGTGTAGATGTACCCTTAGTGTTCTATCAAACTAAAATCTAGATAGTGAGTAGTCAATGAGCATTTATATTCAGATGAATGCTTTTTCTCTATTTTGTGTGTGTGTGTGTGATTGTATGTCATTTTCTCATTACATGCTAAATATACTTTGATTTTCTTTTAGATAACTGGAATTGGACATTGTGACTATTAACTTTTCCAAAGCTGTGGAGCACTTCTTTTGACAGCTGACCTTATGAGAGACTGTCTTCTGACCTTTGTGGAGACAGCGCTATCTTCTCAAGTCAAAGGGGGTGGAAGCAGGTGTTAAGTAATACATTGGAGTCCAACACAAATAGGGCTGCAAGAAAGTTGGCAATAGTTAGCCTAGGCAAGAAAAGAATAGAGCAACATGGGTTTACCAGTCTTGGTTCAGGTACATTTACAGCTATCCTGGCCCAATGACTTCTCTAAATGGAAAATTCAATTTTTTCTGTTAATATATTTTAAGTTAAAATGTTATTACTATCCCATGCACAGGAAGTATTATGTTTCATCCTGCTTTGGAATGTGTCTGCACAAACAGAAAATTGCTCATAGTACAAGACACATGTATTATTATTGTCAACACCCACACACAGAGACAGACAGCTTCTTACTTTCATATGTGCATGATAAAATTTTCATTGACTTGTCACTGAACGCTCCCATGAGTCCAATGAAAACCTGGGAAATGTGACCATATGTTTCAGTTTTGCCCTTGGTTGGCTAGCTCCTGACACCTTCTCTGTCTCAGATTCAGGCTTTCTTTAGAGCATTTTGTGTCTCAGAGACATAAGTTATTTTAAAGTAATTGACTGAGATGTTACATAAGAACATAAGAATATAAGAATGGCCGTACTGGGTCAGACCAAAGGTCCATCTAGCCCAGTATCCTGTCTGCCGACAGTGGCCAGCACCAGGTGCCCCAGAGAGGGTGGACCAAAGACAATGATCAAGCGATTTGTCTCCTGCCATCCCTCTTCAGCCTCTGACAAACAGAGGCCAAGGACACCATTTTATCCCCTGGCTAATAGCCTTTTATGGACCTAATCTCCATGAAATTATCGAGCTTCTCTTTAAACTCTATTATAGTCCTAGCCTTCACAGCCTCCTCTGGCAAGGAGTTCCACAGGCTAACTACACGCTGTGTGAAGAAGAACTTTCTGTTATTAGTTTTAAACCTGCTACCCATTAATTTCATTTGGTGTCCTCTAGTTCTTCTATTCAGGGAACTAATAAATAACTTTTCTTTATCGGCCCTCTCCACACCACTCATGATTTTATATACCTCTATCATATCCCCCCTCAGTCTCCTCTTTTCTAAACTGAAAAGTCCCAGTCGCTTTAACCTCTCCTCATATGGGACCCGTTCCAAACCCCTAATCATTTTAGTTGCCCTTTTCTGAACCCTTTCCAAGGCCAAAATATCTTTTTTGAGGTGAGGAGACCACATCTGTACACAGTATTCAAGATGTGGGTGTACCATAGTTTTATACAGTGGCAGTAAGATATTCTGGGTCTTATTTTCTATCCCTTTCTTAATAATTCCGAGCATCCTATTTGCCTTTTTGACTGCTGCTGCACACTGTGTGGAAGTTTTCAGAGAACTGTCCACGATAACTCCAAGATCTCTTTCCTGATTTGTCATAGCCAAATTAGCCCCCATCATACTGTACGTATAGTTGAGGTTATTTTTCCCAACGTGCATTACTTTGCACTTATCCACATTAAACTTCATTTGCCATTTTGTTGCCCAATCACTCAGTTTGGTGAGATCTTCTTGGAGTCCCTCACAGTCTGCTTCTGTCTTGACTATCCTAAACAGTTTGGTATCATCTGCAAACTTTACCACCTCACTGCTTACCCCTTTCTCCAGATCATTTATGAATAAGTTGAACAGGATTGGTCCTAGGACTGACCCTTGGGGGACACCACTAGTTAACCCCTCTCCATTCTGAAAATTTACCATTTATTCCTACCCTTTGTTTCCTGTCTTTTAACCAGTTCTCAATCCAAGAAAGGACATTCTCTCTTATCCCATGGCCATGTAATTTACACAAGGGCCTTTGGTGAGGGACCTTGTCAAAGGCTTTCTGAAAATCTAAGTATACTATATCTACTGGATCCCCCTTGTCCGCATGTTTGTTAACCCCTTCAAAGAACTCTAATAGATTAGTAAGACAGGATTTCCCTTTACAGAAACCATGTTGACTTTTGTCCAACAAATTATGTTCTTCTACATGCTTCACAATTTTATTCTTTACTATTGTTTCGACTAATTTGCCCGGTACTGAAGTTAGACTTACCGGTCTGTAATTGCCCGGATCGCATCTGGAGCCCTTTTTAAATATTGGTGTCACGTTAGCTACCTTCCAGTCATTAGGTACAGAAGCCGATTTAAGGGATAGGTTACAAACCACAGATAATAGTTCAGCAATTTCCCATTTGAGTTCTTTTAGAACCCTTGGATGAATGCCATCCAGTCCCGGAGATTTGTTAACATTAAGTTTTTCTATTTGTTCCAAAACCTCCTCTAATGACACTTCAGTCCGGGACAGTTCCTCAGATTCATCACCCACAAAGGACGGTGCAGATTTGGGAATCTCCCCAACGTCTTCAGCCGTGAAGACTGAAGCAAAGAAATCAGTTAGTTTCTCCGCAATGGCTTTATCGTCCTTGATTGCGCCTTTTATAGTTCCATCGTCTAAGGGACCCACAGGTTTTTTAGCAGGCTTCCTGCTTCTAATGTACTTAAAAAACATTTTGTTATTTCTTTTTGAGTTTTTGGCTAGCTGTTCCTCAAAATCTTTTTTTGCTTTTCTTATTCCATTTTTACACTTGATTTCACAGTGTTTATGTTCCTTTCTATTTATCTCACTAGGACTGGACTTCCACTTCTTAAAAGATGCCTTTTTGTCCCTCACTGCTTCTTTTACATGGTGGTTAAGCCACGGTGACACTTTTTTAGGTCTCTTGCTATGTTTTTTAATTTGGGGTATACATTTAAGTTGGGCCTCTATTATGGTGTCTTTAAAAAGTTTCCATGCAGCTTGCAGGGTTTTGGCTCTAGTCACTGTGCCTTTTAATTTCTGTTTAACTAGCCTCCTCATTTTTGTGTAATTCCCCTTTTTGAAATTAAATGCCAGGCTGCTGGACTGCTGAGGTGTTCTACCCACCACAGGAATGTTGAATGTTATTATATTATGGTCACTATTCCCAAGCGGTCCTGTAACGGTTATTTCCTGGACCTGATCCTGCGCTCCACTCAGGACTAAATCGAGAATTGCCTCTCCCCTTGTGGGTTCCTGCACCAGCTGCTCCAAGAAGCAGTCATTTAGGCCTTTGAGAAATTTTATCTCTGCTTCTCTTCCTGAGGTGACATGTACCCAGTCAATATGGGGATAATTAAAATCCCCCATTATTATAGAGTTCTTTATTTTGGTAGCCTCTCTAATCTCCCTCAGCATTTCAATGTCAGTATCACTGTCCTGGTCAGGTGGTCGGTAATATATCCCTACTGCTAATTTCTTATTATTGGAGCATGTAATTACTATCCATAGCGATTCTATTGAGCATGTTGATTCACTTAATATTTTTATTTCATTTGATTCTACATTATCTTTCACATACAGTGCCACTCTACCACCCACCCGGCCTGCTCTATCCTTTCGATATATTTTATATCCCGGTTTCTGGAATGAACACAGGTGTGATTTGCATACACATCTGTTTCACCATGAAGTACTGCCACGTAAATATAATATCTAAACTTCAGCTGTTTTCATCATGCTCTATGTTATATGTAGTATGCTTCTAAATGCATACTTTTTAAGCTAATAGCTAGAAAATAAGTATTACTGAAAAAAAATAAATTGCTAATTATCTGCATGGTTTCAGTTCCTGAATCAAAGACAGAAAGACACTAGCAAACCTACAATGATGGCATCACACTTTCCAGGCTTGTGAGGCATCATACACCCTTAGCATGAGAAAGCCTTGTGTGGGGGTCAGTCACTCCTTAACACATCCCTCAAGCAACACAAACTTTCCTTCCAGGCCACTGTAAGCCCCTAATTCTCTTTTCAAGTTAGTAATAGGCACCCTCCAAGCTCCCATGCCCTGTCCCATTGAACACTCACAGAATTCACACATCTACTACTCCCAAAAGAACAGTCCACACTAGCTTACCAGTTATACCTCAAGATCACTTTCCCACTCAATTCATAGCACTTAACTTTGTTTACAGTGAAAGCCAATCAACATTTAACAAAGATTTGAGAAGAAGCAAGTAAAATTAATGGAAACAAATGGTTACATATCTAGGGTGATAGCATTTCTCAAAGGGAAAATGGAACAGCCTCTCACCTGTGCCCTCTCCCCATGCAAGGCTGGCTCTGGCCATTCACCTGAACTTCCATCTCCTTCCCATGAGCTGGCACCAGCCATTCATCTGAACCCAACCAGCCCCCCATGCCAGGCAATCGCTGGTCACTCAAACCCTGACAGACCCCTCAGTGCTGGAACCTTTTCCCCCGTGGGGTTTACATCTCTGCTTACCCCTGCATATATATTCCTCTGACCACACTGCATCACACTTTTTTGACAAAAGTAGGCATTTGTCCCTTTTGCTCTTGCCAACTGGTCAAGATAGAAAGACCAAATGGAACAAAAGCCTTTTTTTCCTAAAAAAAAAAAAGTCAGAATGACCAAGACAGGGCTTAAAAAGGGGACTGTCTCACCCTATACCTATCAGATAAAATCATAACAGGCTTTCTAGAGCCTACACTTATTTAGCCATTTATTGTCATGTCATATAGAGCAAACGCATCTTACAGCCAAACTTGGCTGTGATCATTTATTCATTGCCTCTTGCTTCTTCAGTAGACAGAGCCCCAGAGCAATCTGAGATACAGCAAAACAGTCCTTTGATCTTATCCATAAGCAGGACACTCCCCAATTGATTGTTATTGTCGGTTTGCCTCCTCCTCTCTTGTTGACCTTGCAATCTGTTAATTAGCATCTGGCTCTCCATGCAGAAATGTGTGCATTCTGAGACACCCAATGCTCAGTCCATAACTGACCACTCTAAGGCTATGTCTACACTGAACTCTAAACTCAAAATAAGATACGCAATTTGCACTGTGCAAATTGCGTATTTATTTCGAGTTTATTTTGAAATAAGCTATTTTGAAATTTGGTGCTATCTATAAATCACCAAATTTTGAAATAAAGTGCTATTTCGAGACATCCCTTAACCCTCATGGAATGAGGGTTACCAGGATGCCAAAATAGGATGCCCATTATTTCGAAAAACATTTTGAAATAACGGGTGGCTTGTGAAGACGTGGGGTAGCTACTTTGATGTGTAGACATTCCCTAAGAGAGACAAGCATCTCTTAAACCCTGCATGAATAAAATTCTGCCTTGGGCTGATCACCTCCTGATAACCTGCTTTGAATTTCAATGCTTTAAGAACATAATTTCCAGTACAGACACTGGAAACGTACTGAAAAAGCGGCGAGGAGTCCTGTGGCACCTTATAGACTAACCGAAGTGTTGGAGCATAAGCTTTCGTGGGCAAAGACCCACTTCCTCAGATGCATGTAGTGGAAATTTCCAGGACCTAACCAGATCAGCCATACCGTCACTGGTTCATTCTCCTGCACATCTACTCATGTAATATATGCCATCATGTGCCAATAATGCCCCTCTGCTATATACATCGGCCAAACTGGACAGTCCCTACGTAAAAGAATAAATGGACACAAATCTGATATTAGGAATGGCAGTATACAAAAACCTGTAGGGGAACACTTCAATCTCCCTGGACATACTATTGCAGATCTAAAGGTAGCCATCCTGAAGCAAAAAAACTTCAGGACCAGACTTCAAAGAGAAACTGCTGAGCTACAGTTCATCTTCAAGTTTGACTCAATCAACTCAGGATTAAACAAAGACGGTGAATGGCTCGCTAACTACAAAGGCAGCTTCTCCTCTCTTGGTATTCACACCTCCAGATCAGCTACTAGAAGTGGGCCTCATCCTCCCTGATTGGATCCACCTCGTCATCTCTAGCCTGCATATTTATACCTGCCTCTGGAAATTTCCACTACATGCATCTGACGAAGTGGGTCTTTGCCCACGAAAGCTTATGCTCCAACACTTCGGTTAGTCTATAAGGTGCCACAGGACTCCTCGCCACTTCTGCAGATTCAGACTAACGCGGCTACCCCTCTGATACTGGAAATGTACTGAAGTGTTATCCATACGCACATTTTGCAATGCCTAAGTTGATGTATTACTGATGGAAGTAATTTTTTTATTTGTTTTTGTATGTACCTCAGCATTCGTGGCTGATGGTACAGACCACCTTTTGGAACACTATTATGTAGACATCAGACCCATGGGATCCCTGTAAACCTTCATGCCCTTCCCCAGGCACTCTGCCAGTTGGCCCTGAGAGGTTCTTCGGTCACAAAGGCTGCAAAGTGATTTTTTTAATCCTGAAACATCCTCTGTGGAACTGAGGATATTCATTTGCATGACTCTTTATAGCCTTTGTTTAGGGCATGAGGAGGCCTGGTGTGAATGTTTGAGCCAAATGGTCAATACTACCAAAAATCTCCAATCAAAGATGCATTGGGCACATGAGCACTTACATTTTTGAAGTGCATCCATGCAGCTATTAAGATCATAGAAGTGTAAGAATTACCATACTTGGTCATACCAATAATCCATCTACTCCATACCCAGTGGTGAATGCCAGCAGCATCACAGGGAATTAACAGAAAAGGACAATTATTGAGTGATCTATCCACTATCATCCAGTACTGTCTTCTGCCAGTCAGAGACTTAGGGACATCCAGAGCATAGGGGTGCATCCTGACCATGTTGGCTATTAGCCATTGATGGACCTTATCCTCCAGGAACTTTTCAAATTCTATTTTTTTAACCCAGTTATACTTTTGACCTTCATAATTATCCCTTGCAATGACTTCCTCAGGCTGATTGTGCAACATGTGAAGTACTCCCTTTTGTTTATTTTATACCTGATCCCTATTAATTTCATTGGGTGGCCCCTGGTTTTTGCCTTATGCAAAGGGTTATACAACACTTACCTATTTATTTTCTCCACTGCATTCATGATTCCATAGCCCACTATGAAATCCCTCCCTTAGTCATCTCTTTTTCAAGATAAACTGTTTTCATTTTTTATTTTCGCACATGTGCTGTACCGTTCATCATTGTGTTGTCTTTTGTGTGTGTGTGTGTGTGTGTGTGTGTGTGTGTGTGTGTGTGTACCATTCTATTTATTTTTTGAACTGGGCAACCAGAACTGCACATGTGGGTATACCATGGCTTTACGTAGTGCCACAATGATATCTTCTTTCTTGTTATCTAGCCCTTTATTAATGGTTCTATTAGGCTTTTTGCTGCTGCAAACAGAGCAGATGTTTTCAGGGAATTAGCCAAAGAATTCAAGAACTTTCTTACATGGTAACAGCTGAGTTGGAACTCATCATTTTGTATGTGTATTTGGATCACTTTTCCCATGTGCATTGCTTTGCAGTAATCAGCACTGAATTTCATCTGCCATTTTGTTGCCTAGTCACCCATTTTTGTGAGATGCCTTTATATCTCTTCACACTCAGTTTTGGATTTAACTATATTGAGTGCTTTAGGATAGTCTGCAAACATAAACACTCTTCAATATTTTCCATCTTTTTTCTCCACCTAGACCATGTTTTGATATGTTAACCAATACAAGCCTAGTACAGAAGTTTATTCAAAGAAAGAGAGGTTTTTCTCCTCCTCTTTGCGGTAAGCCCAAACGAGTGATAAATTTCCTTTTTTCAGGTATTGAAATGGCATGTCAGTAAAACTCAGGCACAAGAGACTTTTGTAGTCTGATTACACTCAAAATATGGATTTTATTAATAATAATTACATAATCGTGTATCCGTGAGGGTATAGGCCAAATTATTCAGACAGGAACTTCACGCTATTTTTTGTGCTTCACAGGATGTGAGATTTTAAACTGAGAAACAGCTTGCCTACTAATCACAAACTCCTTGGCTACAGCTACACTATGAGTTTTTCCACAAGAGGCAATGGAAATGAAATGTGGATTAGCATTTTCTCGTGCTTCATTTACATACTCTCTTTCATTCTGTATTTCTGTATTATTCCTGTACAGAAGGTAATGATGGGGAAGTTCCTTCCCTTAAAAAAAAAGAAGATATGCAGAGAATGGCATGGCTGAGCACACCAACTGATCTATATATGAATATGTACATTCCTAAGTACCCTTTAGCATGCAAGTATTATCTTTTCTGTATTGTTTGGGTGCAGGGACCATTCAGCATATAATTCTCTCTCCTACTACTTGTAGAATGACCATCTGATTTCATGAGAGGCTGCTTCTGATAGCATGTATTAGATTTTAATTTTAAAAATTACATTAAATGTACTCATTTGACTGATTACCCCATAGCACTAGGCAAGTTGATATTTGAAAAAAAAAATACGTCCTGTAATAACAAAGGATAGAATTAAGGTTTAATTTAGAAGTTTATTTTTCCTTTGTGTATTTGTCTAATTTCTATTTATGGGGGTTTTATATTTTCATAGCTTTGATGTTAAATGTTACTAAAACAAAATGTTTTCATTATAAATATAATCAGAATATTCAGAAGGAAGCTCATAAATAATGAAGTAAAACCATAACATTTGGCTGAACACCTGATGTAACTGATGTCTGCAATGAAAATAAGGGCCTTAAGGGTACTTTTGTGCTTATCCTTTTAAACTACCTGAAGAGAATATGAAAAATATAGATTTTTAATTCGATTCTCTCTTTACTTTGAGAAAAAGGAAATTTCCTGATTCTAAACACTGTGTGATCCTCCCACTAAAATAAAATAATGGTGTTTCACCTTAAATTTTAAAAAAACTTCAAAAACTCAACAGTTGTATCAATTTTTTTAAATATATACAATTTTGAACTGAAATATCAAGACAAATGTATCTATAGCAAACCTATCAATATCTGTTACTGTGCAATACCCATATAGTTAAGAATAACAAATAGAACTGTATTCTGACAACCATCAGCAATCTAAAGCCTAAGGGTATGTCTACACTACAGTGTTATTTCAAAATAGCTTATTTTGAAATAGTTATTTCAAAATAGCTATTTCGAAATAACGCATCTAGACACAAAATGCGTTTCAAAATAGCATTTTGCTATTTCGAAATAGCGCGTCCACACTGATAGGACGCTGAATCGCATTTAAGGCCGACCAGAACTGGTTCTGGCAGGGCATCAGGTCATGAGTTACCTTGTGTGATTGCTGCCTGAGAATCTCTGAGACCTGTGCTTAAAGGGACCCTCCCCGCCCCTGGACAGCCAGTTCTAAGGTTTCCGTGCTTGCTTACCTACCTCACTGAGGGACAGCAAAACATTTTTTTCTCTGCGTGCTCTGGTTGCCCTCACTCAGGACACCACAGCACTCTGCAACATGGAGCCAGAGCCGCTCCTGGGCACTTTGGTGCTTCTCCTGGATGTGTTGCTGTGAGCCTGGAAGCACATTCTGCAGGCCGTAACAGTCTCCCTCGTGTGCCCCACTGGGGGCTCGTTCCTCATTCCTCCCTCACGTCCTTCCACTTACCCCTCCCTAACCCCCCCTTCTTTCTGTACAATAAAAGACACGTGTTCATTACAACAAAGCTTCTTTATTGAACAAAACTGGGGTAGGGGGGAATGAAACTGAAGCAAGACTGGGGAAAGAAGATGGGAGAGGGGAGGAGGGAAGTTGGGAGTGGGGAGGGGGAAACCTAGGAGGAGGGAGCTGGCAGGGGGAGGCAAGGGGAGGAAGGGGTAGGAGAAGCTCAGGGCTCAGGACAACTGTCTCCCAGCACTGCAGGTGTGGGGGCCTCAGCCTCCCTGGGCGTGCGGGGAGGGTGGGATGAAGAAGCGGGAGGGGGAGGAGGAGTGGGAGGAGGAGCGGTAGCTGGGGAGGCAGCAGGGGCTGGAGCAGCAGGAGGCAACAAGCTCTGCCCCAGGGCCGATGACCACCTGGGGGGCACGGACCGTCCTGCCCCCAGGATGCAGTCCCCGGCATCAAAATAGGTGTAGGGCTCTGGGTCTGCCCCTGGTTGGGAGCTGCCCCCCGTGGCCCTGGCATATGCCTGCCACAGCTCCTTTATTTTCATGTGAACCTGCTCCTGGGTTTGCATGTGGCCTTTGGTGGCCACGCTGGCAGCCATCCGCCTGTAGACAGTTGTGTTCCTTAGTGCGGAGATCATGGATGTTGGAGGCATCCCCCCAAATTTGAATCAGGTCCCTGATCTCTGCACTGGACCAGGCAGGTGCCTGCCTTTTTCATCCCCTGACAGGCTCCTGGGAGCTGGCAGACTTGTCCTGGAGGGCTGGCTGGCACTGGCTGCCTGGCTTATGCCTGGGCCACTGGGTCAGGTGCAGCAACTGCTGGCTTTGAGCTGCCTGGAGCTAGCACAGGCACTGTGGCCAGAGTCTACCTCTTTAAGGGCTCTGGGAAGGTGGGGGAGGGAGAGGAGTTTTCTTGGTTGTGCCCAGAGTGTCCATCAGGGCACCCTGGGAAGGGCTGGCGGCCCCCTATTTTGAAATAAGTGTCTACACAGTGCTTATTTCGAAATAGCAATTTCGATATTGGCACTATTCCTCATGGAATGAGGTTTACCAATTTTGAACTAAGCCCTCCACTATTTTGATTTAATTTCGAAACAGCGGTTTGTCTGTGTAGACTCTGGTAAAGTTATTTTGAAATAACTTTGCTGTGTAGACATACCCTAAGATATTTAGACAGAAATAATCTATTTCAAGAAGAATGCAGAAATTGGTATATCTAAATAAAATTGTACTAGAGAAAGTATCTTCATCCTGGGGCAGATTGTCATCTGATGTGATTTGTTGCATCTTCTTTTATTATCATTTCTCACAAATGCAGACTGCTAAAAGAATAATCATATATAAATGTTAGATTTTTAAAATAATGTTTGGGGCAAACCTTCAAGGATGAACACAATGTTTACACAGTCACAAAATATATACTTAGAAAGCAAAACATAGTTTTAGGAGCCTAATTTAAGGCACTTGGGTTTGAAGAGTTTAACAAAGTTAACAGAGTTCCCAGAGGGGAAAATAAAAAAGCAGTGGGTGTCCCAAGTGTCTGTTTTAGAGAAATGGTTATCTCCAGAGGTTGTCAGATCCAGATGTAATTAGCACACCTGAAGATCAAACCATCCTTTTTAAATAAACCAGAGCCTGATGAAATACATCCTAGAATACTCAAGGAGCTGACTGAAGAGATATCAGAGCCATTTGTAAATGTCTTTCAAAAGTCATAGAATCATAGAATATTAGAATCCCTCAAAGGGACCTCAAGAGATCATCAAGTCTAGTCCCCTGCCCACACAGCAGGACCAAGTACCATCTAAATCATCACTGACAGATGTCTATCTAATCTGCTCTTAAATATCTCCAGTGATGGAGATTCCACAACCTCTCCAGGCAATTTATTCCAATGTTTAACCACCCTGACAGTTCAGCCTAAACCTCCCTTGCTGCAATTTAACTGATTGCTTCTTGTCCTATCCTCAGAGGAAAAGGAGAACAAATTTGCTCCCTCCTCCTTGTAACACCCTTTTAGATACTTGAAAACTGCTATCATATCCCACCTCAGTCTTCTCTTTTCTAAACTAAACAAGCCCAATTCTTTCATTCTTCCCTCATAGGTCATTTAATCATTTTTGTTGCTCTTCTCTGCACCTTCTCCAATTTCTCCACATCTTTCTTGAAATGTGGTGCCCAGAACAGGACATAATACTCCAATTGAGGCCTAATCAATGCAGAGTAGAGTGAAAGAAAGGCTTCTTGTGTCTTGCTCACAACGCGTCTGTTAATGCATCCCAGAATCATGTTTGCTTTTTTGTAACAGAGTCACACTGTAGACTCATATTTAGCTTGTGGTCCCCTATGACTCCTAAATCCCTTTCAGAAGTACTCCTACCTAGCCAATCACTTTCCATTCTGTATGTATAAAACTGATTGTTCCTTCCTAAGTGGAGTACTTTGCATTTGCCCTTATTAAACTTCATCCTATTTACTCAGACCATTTCTCTAATTTGTCCAGATCATTTTGAATTTTGACCCTATCCCCCAAAAAGCACTTGCAACCCCTACCAGCTTGTATCATCTGCAAACTTAATAAGCATACTCTGTATGCCATCATCTAAATTATTGATGAAGATATTGAACAGAACCAGTCCCAAAACAGACCCCTGTGAAACCCCACCCGTTATGCCCATCCAGCATGATTGTGAACTGTTAATAACTACTCTCTGAGAATGATTATCCAGCCAGTTATGCACTGACCTGACAGTAGCCCCATCTAAGTTGTATTTCCCTAGTTTATTGATAAGTAGGTCATGCGACTCCGTGTTAAATGCCTTGCTAAAGACAAGAGAGAAGACTGGGAAAGAGCAAATATTGTGCCCGGCTATAAAAAGGACATTGAAGACAATACAGGGAATTACAGACAAATCATCTCAACCTCAGTACCAAGAAAAACAATGGAGCAAATAATTAAATAATTTGCAGACACCTAGAAGATAATGAGGTAATAAGCGGTAGTCAGAATGGATTTGTTGTGAACAAATCATGTCAAACCAACCTGATAGCTTTCTTTGATAAGATAATAAGCCTTGTGAATGGATGGAAGCAATAGATGTGGTATTTCTTGACTTTGATATAGTCTCACACTACTTTCTCCTAAACAAAGTAGGGAAATACAGCCTAAATGGGGCTGTTATGAGGTGGATGAATAACTGGTTGGAAAACCATTTCCAGAGAGTAGTTATCACAGTCATACTGGAAGAGCATAACAAGTGGGGTCCTGCAGGAATCAATTCTGTGTACAGTTCTGTTCAAAGTCTTCATCAATGAATTAAATAGTGGCATAGAGAGAACACTTCTAAAATCTGCAGATGATACCAAGTTGGGAGGGATTGCAAATGTTGTGGAGGATAGGGTTATAATTAAAAATTATATGGACAAGCTGGAGAAATGGTCTGAGATAAATAGGATGAAATGCAGTAAGGACAAATGCCAAATCCTTCACTTAGAAAAGAGCAATCAGATGCATACATACAAAATGGGAAATATCTGTCTATGAAGGAGTACTGCAGAAAGTATAAACTGAGTATGAGTCAGCTGTGTAACGCTCTTGCAAAAAAGGAAACATTATTCCAGCTCTATTAGCAGGAGTGTTATAAGTAAGACATGAAAAGTAATCTTTCTTCAGTACAGCTGACACCTAATCAGTGCAGAGAAGTACCATGTCCAGTTCTGGGCATCAAATTTCAGGAAAGATGTAGACAAATTGGCAAAATTCCAGAAAGAGCAACAAAAATGATTAAAGGTCTAAAAAACATGACCTCTCAGGGAAGATTGAAAAAATTGCATTTGCTTAGTCTGGAAAAGAGAAGACAGAGGGGACAGGAGAACAACCTTTAATTTACTTGAAAACTGTTACAAGAAGGAGGGAGAAAAATTGTTCCAAACCTCTGAGGATAGGACAAGAAGCAATGGGCTTAAATTTCAGCAAGACAGGTTGGATAGTAGCAAAAACTTCCTCACTGACAGGATGGTTAAGTTGTGAAATCTCCATCATTGGAGATTTTTAAGAGCAACTTAGACAAACACCTGTTACAGATAGTCTAGATCACTCTTATTCCTGCCAGGAGTAACAGTAGACTGGTCTAGATGACCTCTCAACATCCCTTCCAGTCCTATGATTCTAGATCACTTCATGATGTGGATTCAAGCAAACAATTTGCATTTTAATATGGCTAAATGTAACTGCATACATTTGGAAACAAAGAATGCAGGACAATACTGGAGAAAGATTTGGGGGGGGGGGCATGGTGAATCATCATGTGAATAGGAGCTCCCAATTATTCTTTGTTCAGAAATGTCACTCTGATCTTTAGATGCATAAATAGGGGAACAAGAAAGAGAGAGGATATTTCACCTCTGTGTTTGTCATTGTTGTGGCTACTGCTGGAATAAACTAATTCTGGTACCCACAGTTCAGAAAGAATGTTGATAAATTGTAGAGGGTTCAGACAAGAGCCATGAGAATGATTAAAGGATTAGAAAACTGTCATACAGTGATACTCAAGGAGATCAGTCTATTTAGCTGAATACTGAGAATATTAAAAGCTGACTTGATTACAGTCTGTAAGTATACACAGAGGAAACAAATGTTTAGTCTATCAGAGAGACAGAGAGATAATTAAATCTAAGGAAGTTGCAGGTAGACAAATTCAGACTGAAAATCAAGCATAATTTTAACAATGATGGTAATTAGCCACTGGAACAATTTACCAAAAGTTATAGTGGATTTTTAATCACTGGCAATTTTGAAATCAAAGTAGATGGTTTTCTAAAAGATATACTATAGTGATTATTTTGGGAACTTTCAATGGTCTGTGCTATACCGGAGATCATACTGGATGACCATAGTTGTTCCTTCTGGATTTACTATCTGTGAATTTATAAAACCTGTTACTACTAGGATATTAAAGGCAGGAAGTGGTTGAATAGAAAATACTGGAAACTCCCTTTACCATGTAACATTTCAAGCTTAATTCACTTGATGATTCAACAACAACAACAACAACAGGGACCTAAACTCTCCTCCCCACCCCCCAGCATTTGATGGATGCACTGTACCAACAGCAGGTTTTGAAATGGCATTAATGGAGACCCCTATTGTGAACAGGCTGTGAAAGTGCAATCTCTGCCTGAAAGCATACAATATAAGGCCACTGAAAAGCTTCCGAAAGTTTTGCCTGTATTTTTGTTTAAAGAGGAGGGTCAAGAAAAGGAGCAAGTAGAGAGATAGGATTATGTCAGAGAGCCTTCTCTTATTGTATGTTTGTAGAGTACCTGAGCCCCAATTCTTGGGTGAGGCCTCTAGTATTACAACCCAAATAATAAACAAGGGTCTGTGATAACCAGAAGGAAAAGAAAAGAACAGCAGCCACAGGTGAAATCCTAGTGATCATGTTTTCCATTTTAGGGCTGAGATTCATAGGCCTGTTTTGCACCAAAAGGAAATATCACAGTTCACGTAGTGTTTACAAAGCATTTCTGTGTCTTCCCTCTTCACTGGGTTAACTTTCAGGGTTATTTATTGCCCATTTCATTTGCAGCTTGTTCCTCTGAGTCAATGGGGTTTAAAAAGTTAGGGAAACAGGAAAATGTGAATAGATGCCTGCCATCAAGAACTAATGAACTATGCAGCAGGTGGTACCACCCATGCTAGCTGTCTAAGTCAAGACCTAACATTAAAAGCCAGTTTGGGATGAGACAGAAGAGAATTACAGGAAAAAGCCAACTGAAAATCTTTCAGCAAAAGCCAGCAAGCTCCAATTCATATGCGACAGCTGCATTGTGTATGAGCCACTGTTGACCCAACCACCCAACACAGAAAGGGATAAATCCTTCTCATTCGTTACAAGAGAAAACCAGAAAAACTCCAAAGAGATCACTGAAGCCGCTCCTCAAGACTTTCACTATGAGCAAATTTATCCTACTATGCCATTGCTCAGCTGGGGGAGTAATGAGTGTCAATAAGAGAAAGAAACACACAGAAAGAAGGAGAAAAGGAGAGAATGCATCCCAAAGTTTTCTCTTTCACTGTGCTACTCACTGACCTTTCATTTATCTCCTTTCTATGTGTTTCCGTGTTTTTGTTGTTCCTTCTATTACACTGTATCAGCAGTGCTGAATACTAAAGAGACAAAAAAGTGCAGTTTCAGGAAGTCTTTTACATGTACGTAAGGACACACAAGGGCATGTCTTCACTACCTGCTGGATTGACCAGCAGCGATCAATGCAATAGTGGTCAATTTATCATGTGTATCATGATAAATCAACCACTGAGCCCTCTTCAAACAACACTCGTAGTCCACCTAAACAAGAGGAGGAGGCAGAGTCAACAGGAGAGCATGAGTTGTCAACTTACCACTGTGAAGATACTGTGGCTAGCAGACCTAAGTATGTTGACTTCTGTTACATTATTTATGTAGCTGAAGTTTGGTAACTTAGGTCAATGGTCCACAGTAGAGACAAGACCTAAGTCTGGATATGAACATCTGACCATCCTTTTTCAGGCACTAGCCCAAATATATACTGTTATGACTAATGACAGGAATACATACACATTCAAGAGATTGGAGATCAATGATGTTACAGGCTACGTGCAATGTATTTATCATTTTCTTTAAAAAAAAATAAGAGCAACAACTTACAAATACTGTATCACTACTTGCACTTGGTTCTACCCTATCCTCATATAAAGGCGATAGAAACACCATTGCCAGTACACTCCTCGCCCTTTTCCTTGAAAAATACCATAATTTCAAAACTAGAGAAAAGAATAACATGATGAAATGTAGTTGTAGCTGTGTTGGTCCCAAAATGAAACACATCATTTCATAAAGCAGTTACTTTTATTGTAGCACATTAACTTCTGTGTTGTCCTGTAAAAAGTGCCATCCAACCAGAACCATTTGTCAAACATAGTATCAGAGGTCTTACACTACCTCATAATAGATATCTGGGTGATATATACATTTTCTATAAGTATTTTTTTATGAATACAAAACACTTCTTTGCAGTAACCTGTCCCTATTTTGTGGGCAATATTTGTTGCAGCATCATGCACTGTCCACAGCATCTACCAAAAATGTGTCTGAACTTCGAGTAATTTGAAAGGAAAAAAAGCATTAAGGAATAATTGTTCTGGAGAGGCAGCAGCCCCTTGCTTTTTATAAATACAGCACTTATCTGTCAGTCTGATCATTTTTTTCCTGTGTAACACATGCAGCAACATCTTGAGGGATTCTTAGAACAGGTGGTTCATCGTGGGCTCTGGGAAATGAGATTCCTGCTTTTATTTTTCAGGAGACAAGACATCTTAATGAAGGACAACAGAGCACAACACAGAAGTTAAGAGAGTGGGGGGAAGATCCCTGAGATGCAGTCTTCACTGTGAATTCTTTTGTAAAATATGATCCTTTCTAGTTTCTGATCAGATAGGTCTTCAAACCTTGTCTATGGTTCCCTGCTGCAGGAAATTCTTTGCTGATCCTGATCTGTGGTGATTATTTTTCCCAGCTGATGCCTTCTTAAGTTTCTAAAAAAGATGACTTTGAACATATAAATTGGCAGTATCAAAAGAGATTCTGATGCAAGACCAGAAATTAGGGTTTTGGTGTTTTGTGGGGTTTTTTCTTTTTCTTCTCAATTACAAAATGATTTTTTCTGCCCAAAGGAAAATGCACAAAAGCTGGGGGGGAAAAAAACCAATTACCAGCCCAAACGAAGGGCTTTTTAAAAAGCTCCGCAGCTCTGGTGATCTCATAAGAGAATTCATGTGCCAGGGTTTGCGGGTTTTCACTTCTCCTTGTGTGTGTGATTTTGTTGTTGTTGTTGTTTTGTTTTGAATTAATCTCTGCAAATAAGTCTGGGAGTCAAGGAGGTGCACAGAGCTATGGAAGAAGATGTGAATTCCCTTATGCAATATTTGTGCTTTTATAGCTAAAGACACAAAATGGTCTTGCTGCTGCTACTGGTTCATTGCTTCTCCATGTGTATCCTGCTCTATCAGCTCTTCTCAAGGCAGCCTTGGACTTCTCTTCACTCTCGCACCTGATAGAATCATAGAACCATAGAGCTGGAAGAGACCTCAGAAGGTCATCAAGTCCAGCCCCCTGCTCTAGGCAGGACCAATCCCAACTAAATCAACCCAGCCAGGGCTTTGTCAAGCCAAGACTTAAACACCTCTAGGGATGGAGACTCCTCTACTTCCCTAGGTAACCCATTCCAGTGCTTCACCACTCTCCTAGTGAAATAGTTTTTCCTAATATCCAACCTGGACCTCTCCCACCACAACTTGAGACCATTGCTCCTTGTTCTGCCATCTGTCACTACTGAGAACAGCCTTTCTCCATCCTCTTTGGAACCTCCCTTCAGGAAGTTGAAGGCTGCTATCAAATCCCCCCTCACTCTTCGCTTCTGCAGACTAAACAGACCCAACTCCCTCACCCTCTCCTCATAGGTCATGTGCTCCAGCCCCCTAATCATTTTGGTTGCCCTCCGCTGGACCCTCTCCAATGCGTCCACATCCTTTTTGTAGTGGGGGCCCCAGAACTGGACACAATACTCCAGATGTTGCCTCACCAGAGCCAAATAAAGGGGAATAATGACATCTCTGGATCTGCTGGCAATGCTCTTTCTAATGCACCCTAATATGCCATTAGCCTTCTTGGCTACAAGGGCACACTGTTGACTCATATCCAGCTTCTCAACCACTGTAACCCCCAGGTCCTTTTCTGCAGAACTGCTATTTTGCTGGTTGGTCCCCAGCCTGTAACAATGCTTGCAAGTTAAAAGTGTAACAACTTGCACTTGTCCTTGTTGAACTTCATCAGATTTCTTGTGGCCCAATCCTCCAATTTGTCGAAGTCACTCTGGACCCTATCTCTGCCTTCAAGTGTATCTACCTCTCCCCCTAGCTTAGTGTCATCTGCAAACTTGCTGAGGGTGCAATCCATCCCCTCATCCAGGTCATTAATAAAGATATTGAACAAAACCAGTCCTAGAACCGAACCTTGGGGCACTCTGCTAGAAACCGACCACTAACCTGCCATCGAATCGTTGATTACTACCCACTGGGCCCGGCCTTCTAGCCAGCTTTCTATTCATCTTACCATCCATTTATCCAATCCACATTCCCTTAACTTGCTGGCAAGAATATTGTGGGAGACCGTATCAAAAGCCTTGCTAAAGTCAAGGTATATCACATCCACTGACTTTCCCATGTCCACAGAGCCAGTTACCTCACCATAGAAGCTAATCAGATTGGTCAGGCACGACTTGCCCTTTGTGAATCCATGCTGACTAATCCTGATCACTTTCCTCTCTTCCAAGTGCCTCAAAATGGATTCCTTAAGGATCCCTTCCATGATTTTTCCAGGAACCAAAGTAAGACTGACCAGCCTATAGTTCCCTGGATCGTCCTTCTTCCCTTTTTTGAAGATGGGCACTACATTTGCCTTTTTCCAATCATCCAGGATCTCTCCCGATCTCCACGACTTTTCAAAGATAATGGCCAAAGGCTCCTCAATGACATTTGCCAACTCCCTCAGTACCCTCGGATGCATTAAGTCCGGACCCATGGATTTGTGTACGTTTAGCTTTTCTAAATAGTTCCTAACCTGTTCTTTACCCACCAAGGGCTGTCCATCTTCATCCCATCTTGCGTCACTTAGCGCATTAGTCCGGGAACCGACCTTGTCCGTGAATACAGAGGCAAAGAAAGCATTGAGTGCTTCAGCTTTCCCCACATCATCTGTCACTAGGTTACCTCCTTCATCCAGTAGGGGCTGCACACCCTCCCTGATCACCTTCTTCTTGTTAACATGCCTGTAGAAACCTCTCTTGTTATCCTTCATATCCTTTGCCAGTCGCAATTCCAATTGCACTTTCACCTTCCTGATAACCCCCCGGCATTCTCGAGCTATACATATAAACCCCTCCCTGGTCATTTGTCCAAGTTTCCACTTTTTGTAAGCTTCCTTTTTGTGCTTAAGTTTACCAAGGATTTCCCCTGCAAGCCAATCCGGTCTCCTACCATGTTTGCCTCTCTTGCTATGCATCGGGATGGTTTCTTTCTGTGCCTTCAATAAGGCTTCTTTAAAATACTGCCAGCTGTCCTGGATTCCTTTCCCCTTCATGTTAGCATCCCAGGGGATTCTGCCCATCAGGTCTCTGAGGGAGTCAAAATCTGCTTTTCTGAAGTCCAAGGTGTATATTTTACTACTCTCTTTTCTTCCTTTGGTCAGGATCCTGAAATCTACCATCTCATGATCACTGCTTCCCAGGTTGTCACCCAACTCTACTTCCCCTATTAGTTCCTCCCTGTTTGTGAGCAGAAGGTCAAGCTGCGCTCGGCCCCTGGTCAGATCCTTCAGCACTTATACCAAGAAGTTATCCTCAACATTCTCCAAAAACTTCCTGGTTTGCCTGTGTGCTGCCGTATTGGTCTCCCAACAGACGTCAGGGTGATTAAAGTCCCCCACGAGAACCAGAGCCTGCAATCTGGAAGCTTCTCTTAGTTGTCTGAAGAAAGCCTCATCTACCTCATCCACCTGATTTGGTGGCCTGTAGTAGACACCAACCACAACATCACTGCTGTTGTTTGCACCTCTAAACTTAACTCATAGACTCTCAACAGGTTTTTCTCCCTCTATGTACTGGAGTTCTGAGCAATCATAGTGCTCTTTACGTATAGTACAACTCCTCCTCCTGCACAACTACAAACAGGAATTTAAAAATTAATAATAGTCTCAAGAATACAAACAGCATACTGCCACACAGTGGTTAAAGGCCTGGGTCTGTGAGCAACATCAATGGTATGGGGTTTTAAGGAGGGTGGAGATGAAAAGGGAGGGAATGGCAGAAATCTTCTTTGGTGGAGAAAAAGAGAAGACTGAGGAAATTGGTAACATTTAGGCAAAGTTGCTTCTTGCCAAAATATGTAAGTCAGGAATAGGATACCTGGCCCATTATGGCAAACTTCAACTCTCATCAGTATTCAAAATTTTGCTTTTCGTTACTCCACTGACTTCTGTGTCTCAGTGCTGCATTGTAGCAGAATTAATTCCCTGGACTCATGAAACATGTAACTCTGCTACTGTGACATTGAGCAGCATGACACCCGTGCTACCAACAGGTGCTGCTATTTTCAGCTGACCAGTTGAACATTCTGTACTTGTTTTAATACTAATCTAGCAGTAGAAGAAACCTCCATTGTTTAGACACTCACACAGCAAAGTAACGTACATTTATGAAATGCCTTTGATGTGTTACACTTCTGGGCATGCTTAAAATTTTTTCTTTCCCTACCATTAGCATTTCAGAAGTTTTGAGACTGGAGCAGAAGGAGAGAGGCTGCTTGGGTGCTGTCTCAAATGTTCTGTGTGTGAAGGCATTTGAGAGAGAATCTATAAATTAATATTTGTGTATACTGAAATTCTGTATGCCTACATTCTAGAAGGCTCATACAGCAGTGGACAGACACCAGAGAAATTGGCAAAATAGAATCTGAATTAAAGGATGGAGACCAGTTCATTGTCTCTAACTTTACACCACCATTGGACTTTAAAGGCTAAAGCAGTCCCCAATATACCTTACAGTCCAGGGCTGCTCTATGGTTTGTAACACAAACCAAAATTTTCTGCTGTAGGCAGTGATATAAAAGGACCATGGAAGATAGGAGTATTCCTCTATATATATTTTGGACACTGTTAAAACTACATTTACAGTTCATGCTAGTAAAACTAGCAACAGCAATTGAGGTAAACAAACAACTCAATAATGCAGGATATCAAATATCCCCATATTGACTGAATACATGTCACCTGCAGATGGGATGCAGAGAAAGTTTCTTGGCACCTTAAATGACTGCTTCTTGGAACAGTTGGTTCTGTAATCCACAAGAGGAGAGGCAATTCTTGATTTACTCCTAAGTGGTATAAGAGGTGAATATAGCTGGACTGCTTGGAAATAGTGGCCATAGTATAATTAAATTCAACATCCTTGCAGAGGGAAAAATGCCACAGCAGGCCAACACTATGGCATTTAATTTCAAAAAGGAGATCTACAAAAAATGAGGAAGTTAGTTAAACAGGAATTAAAAGGTACAGTGACAAAAGTGAAATCCCTGCAAGCAGCACACAAATTTTTCAAAGACACCATGATAGAGGCCCAGCGTAAATGTATACCCCAAATGAAAAGAACATAGTAAGAGAGCTACTGTGGCTCAACAACCAAGTAAAAGAAGCAGTGAGAGATAAAAAGGAATCGTTTAAAAAGTGTAAGTTAAATACTAGTGAGGAAAATAGAAAGGAGCATAAAGTCTGGCAAACAAAGTATAAAAATATAATTAGGAAGTCCAAAAAAGAATTTGAAGAACAGCTTCCCAAAGACTCAAAAAGCAATAGCAAAAACATTTTGGCTGTGTCTAGACTGGCCAGTTTTTCCGGAAAATCAGCCGCTTTTCCAGAAAAACTTGCCAGCTGTCTACACTGGCCGCTTGAATTTCCGCAAGAACCCTGACGATCTCATGTATGATTGTCAGTGTTCTTGCGGAAATACTATGCTGCTCCCGTTTGGGCAAAAGCCCTCTTGCGCAAATGCTTTTGCGCAAGAGGGCCAGTGTAGACAACGTGGTATTGTTTTGCACAAAAAAGCCCCGATGGCTAAAATGGCGATCGGGGCTTTCTTGCGCAAAAGCGCGTCTAGATTGGCCAGGGACACTTTTCTGCAAAAAGTGCTTTTGCGGAAAAGCGTCCGTGCCAATCTAGACGCTCTGTTCCGAAAATGCTTTTAACGGAAAACTTTTCCGTTAAAAGCATTTCCGGAAAATCATGCCAATCTAGATGCAGCCTTTAAGTATATCAAAAGCAGAAAGACTGACAAAAACCAGTGGTCAGTCAAGATACTAAAGGAACACTCAAAACGACAAGGTCATCATGGAGAAACTAAATGAATTCTTTTCATCAGTCTTTATGGCTGAGGACAAGAGGGAGAATCCCAAACATGAGCCATTCTTTTTAGGTGACAAATCTAAGAAATGTTCCCAGATTGAGATGTCATTAGAGGAGGTTTTGGAACAAATTGATAAACTAAATACTTATAAGTCACCAGAATCAGATGGTATTTACCAAAAAGTTATAAAGGAACTCAAGGGTAAAATTACAGAACTATTAACTGTAATTTGTAACCTATCTTTTAAATCAGCTTCTGTACCAAATGACTGAAGGGTATCTAATGTGATGCCAATTTTTTAAAAGGGCTTTACAGGTGATGCTGGTAATTACAGGTCAGTAAGTCTAACTTCAGTACTGGGAAAATTGTTTGAAATAATAGTAAAGAAGAGAATTTGATTAACATAATTTGTTGGGGGAAGAGTCAATATGTTTTTAAAGAGAAATCATGCCTCACCAATTTATAAGAATTCTCTGAAGTAGTCAACAAGCACGTGGACAAGGGGGATCCAGTGGACACAGTGTACTTAGATTTCAAGAAAGTCTTTGAGAAGGTCCCTTACCAAAGGCTCTTAAGCAAAGTAAGCTGCCATGGGATAAGAGGGAAGGTCCTCTCATGAACTGGTAACTGGTAAAAAGATAGGGAAAAAAGGGTAGGAATAAATAACCAGTTTTCAGAATGGAGAGAGGTATTTAGTGATGTCCCTAAGGGTCCATACTGGGACCAGTCCTATTCAACATATTCATGAATGATGTGGGGACAGGGGTAAACACTGAGGTGGAAAATTTGCAGATGACACAAAACTGCTCAAGATAGTTAAGTCCAAAAGGAAACTATCAAGAGCTTCAAAGCAATCTCACAAAACTAAGTGACTAGGCAACAAAATGGCAGATGAAATTCAATGTTGATAAATGCAAAGTAATTCATATTGGAAAACATAATACCAACTATATATATATATATATATAAAATGATGGGCACTATATTAGCTATTACAACTCAAGAAAGAGATCTTGGAGTCAATGTGCAGTGGCAGTCAAAAAAGCAACCACAATATTTGGAATTATTAGGAAAAGGATAGAGACTAAGACAGAATATTTTATTGCCTCCATATAAATCCATGGTATGCCCACATCTTGAATACTGTGTGCAAATGTGGTCACCTCACCACAAAAATGATATCTTGGCTTTGGAAAAAGTTCAGAAATGTGAACAAAAGTGATTGGGGTATTGATTGGCATCCACAAGAAAAGATTAATGAAACTGGGACTTTTCAGGTTGGAAAAGAGACAACTAAAGCAGGATCTAATATAAGTTTCTATGGCAAAAGTGAAAAAAGAAGAGTTCCCATAATACAGGAACTTTTAACCAAATGAAATTAATAGGTAGCAGGTTTAAAAGAAACAAAAAGTATTTCTTTACACAATGCACCATCAATCTATAGAACTCCTTGCCAGAGGATTTTGTGAAGGCCAAGGCTATAACAGGGTTCAAATAAGAGCTAGATACATTCATATAGGATAGATCCATCAATGGCTATTAGCCAGGATAGGCAGGCATGGTGTCCCTAGCTTCTTTTTGTCAGAAGATGGCAATGGGTGATAGGGGGTGGATCACTTAATGATTACTATTCTGTTCATTCCCTCTGGGGTACTTGACATTAGCCACTGTAGGAAGACAAGGCACTGAGCTAGATGAATCTCAGTCTCACCCAGTATGGCTGTTCTTATGTTCTTATTTCCCAATCCAAGGAATACCCTGGTGTGGAAAATGTTCAGTGTTTTCATTGTGCTTTCAGAAACTGGAGCTTGAGGAAGACAGAACCAGATGTCAATCCAAATACTTTATAATGAACACCTGGCTTCTCTAACCTGTCAAAACCTCTCCACCCTCCCAGTAGCTGGTCCATTGCTCATCTCTATTCCGTGTAAGTTATTCTATTCATTACTTTCAGGATTCCAAAGCCCAAATATGCATCACAGCAAGAAAACTCCAAAATACTGAACATAAAATATGTTAACTAATACAGAAGAAAGTGTTCATGCTACATGCAATTCACTATTTCATCATAATATCCTATCAGCACTACTATCAATGGTGCCAAATGCCAAGCTAATCCTCCCTATCAGTTTAAAAAACATTCTGCACAGAGACACCAATACCTTACTGAGACTTTTAGAATTCTAGACTGATTCTTGACACCCTTTGGTCAATAAGTTAATGCTACAGTATCTGTGTTTAAATGGCAGCTGCTGCTATTTTATTTTTGTTTTTAAATGCCAAGTTATTATGTACTTCTAATAGCAAAAAAAAGTAGTCTGTAATCACAACTAACTCATTTGATTACTGATTTTCAACATGCTAACTATACAATAAGAACCCGATGGTCCTGATTTCCTATAGCACTCATAGGAACCGGCACTCATCAAACCTTAAACTGTACGGCACTGTGGTTCAACAAAAACCCCCTGTAAGTCATTCACCATTCAGTAGCTACACTGAGTTATCACATGAACAGCCATTAATCAAGGTGACAGTTTCAATACAACAAGCCCCGCTGAGTGCCCTTGAGTTTGTGTCAACATGAAATAGATTACTTAATGGATATCCACGTGAATGAATCCAGTCACTATACTTCTTACTATACTTAAAATGGCAGAGCCAGAGTATCTTCACCAACTTATTCACTGCACAGCAAGACTGAGTTTTTTTCTGCCTTTCCACTTTGAGTTAAATAATTCTTTATTATTTCAGAGAAAAAAGAACCATAGCTCAAAATGAATGGCTACCATTCACATAGTAGGCTTGTTAAATCCATTTGAAGTTTGTCCTGTAGTATTATAGGTATTATGTACAATTCCAAACCCTAACTGAACAAACAATAAGTCTGATTGTCTTTTGTGGCCAAGACTTGTCTAGTAATACAGGGCTAGAGAGTACTGTTTGAGAGTTAATCATGGCTCACTGATTCTTTGCCTGGCTCCATCCCACCAACAGGATAAGTAAAAGCCATCTTAAGGGCTGCCCTCGCCTACACCATATGGATGCAGTTCTAAAGGAACTCAAGAACAACTGGGGGGAAATAATTTTCCCACTACCTAGGAAATGCCATCATACCAAGAGATGCATGGAAGCTGGTATAGTTACAAGGCTGTGTTGGCTCCATGTTTGCTGGAGAGATACTGGCAAAATAAAGGAAGTAGAATAGAGCTAAGAACATGATCCTTTTTATTTATTTTAAGGTAACAACTCAAAAAAACAACATATGTGAGGGTATGTCTACACTACAAAGTTAATTCGAAATAACAGCAGTTATTTCGAATTAACTTCAATAGCGTCTACACATGCAAACCGCTATTTAGAATTTAATTCAAAATAGCAGAGTGCTATTTCGAATTTGGTAAACCTCATTCTATGAGGAATAACTCCAAATTCGAAATAGCTATTTCGAATTAAGTGCTGTGTAGACACTTAATTCGAAATAGGGGGCCTTCAGCCCTTCCAGGTTTCCCCTGATGGCCACTCTGAGCCAAACCAGCCCCGGGGCCCTTAAAGGGGTAGAGTCTGGCCACTGGGCACGTGCCAGAGCCAGGCCTGCCAGCAGCCACAGACCCTCACCTAGTGGCCGCACAATGGCAGACAGTGGCAGCCAGCCATCCCCCGCCCAGTCCCCCAGCACCCAGGGCCAGCCAGGGGCCGTACACGGCGCACACCCTCGTGGACTAGTGTGGAGATCATGGACCTCCTTGAGGTTTGGAGGGAGGCCCCCAACATCCATGATCTCTGCACTAGGCAGAGGAATGCGGCTGTCTATGGCCGCATAGCGGCCCACATGGCCAGGAAAGGCCACAGGTGCACCCAGGAGCAGGTGCGCCTCAAAATTAAACAGTTGCGGCAGGCCTACGCCAGGGCCACCAGGGGCAGTGCCGCAGCAGGGGCTGACACCTGCCCCTACTTCCCCGCCCTCGACCGAATCCTGGGGTGCGGGGCGGTCTGCGCCAGCCCGGGAGGCAGCGAGCCAGGAGCTGAGGGCCCTGACCTGGGCGCAGCAGAGGGACCACCACCAGCTGTCCCGGCACCGGAGTCGGCAGGGTCGTCCGGGGAGGCCATACCAGGTAAGTGCCAGCGCTGTGCCCTACAAGGCGGGGAGGGAGACCAGGGACCGCACATGTGGGCCATGCCTCCCATGGATCACGCAGCCACCTGTGCACATGCGAGCACATGCCATGACACCCTTGGGCATGTGGCTCCAGCTGCATGACACCCCGGGGGCTGTGGCCCGATAGGCACATGCATGTGTGAAGAGACCTGACACGCTCCTGACCCCGGGGCAGGACACAGCAGGACGCCCTCCCTTCACACGCCCCCTCTACACACAGGCAGGGGACATCTCCCCCCACCTCAGCCGCACTATACACGGCACAGGGGCATGGGTGAAGTCTCAGGGCACCTCCCACTCCCAGGGATAGCTGGACATTCCAAACATGGCCTCTGGGCAAGCACAATGGCTCTGACAGTGCAAGGCAAGGTCATCCTCACCTCGCAGAGGGGGGGCTGGGCTTCACCCACTGTGTCCCCAGGGAGAACTGACCATTTCTCTTCTTTCTCCACAGCCGCACCACCTGCATGTGCAGGGTGCACCACCCCTCCCGGGACAAGCTGCTGTACCCGAGGGCTCCGCAGGATCACCGCAACACTGCAGGGGTACCACGAGCGGCACCTGGCAGCCCTGCGAGACCAGACCCTCAGCAGGCGCAGGAAGAACGGGAGTTCTGGTGGGAGCTGCTTGCCCAGGGTCATGCCATCTGTCTCCATCTGCAGGCCCTGGTGCAGAGCATGCTGCCCCGTGCCGTTCCTGCGCCTGCTGCTCCCCCAGGTCCCGCTCCTCCTCCCACTCTTTCTCTCCCTCCTGCCTCTCCCTGCTCAACCTCCACACCCTCCTCCTCAATCTCCACAGCCCCCACCTCAACCTCCACACCCTCCTCCCCATCCGCCCGGGGACGCCGAGGCCCCCGCACCCACCGTGCTGGGAGACATGTGGCCCGGCGAGACCCCCAACCGTGAGCCCTGAGCTTCCCCTCCCCCTTCTTCTCCTTGATTCCCCCTTCCAGCTCCCTCTTCCCAGTTTTCCCCTTCCCCTCTCCCAGCCTCTCTTCTCCCCTCTCCCACCCTCTCTCCTGCCATCTCTCGCCTCCTTTCCCCAGTCTCCCCAGAGGTTCATCCCCCCCCCCCAGCTGTGTTAAATAAAGACAGTTTCTATTTTTGAAAATACGTGTATTTTATTTGACATCAGGAAGGGGGGCTAGGGAGGGGTAAGTGGAAGGACGTGAGGGAGGAATGGGGCACGAGCCCCTGGTGGGGAGGACCGGGGTGGCTCTGAGGGCTCCTCGGGGTGGACACTCTCCTGCAGGGCCTCCTGGATCCTGACAGCCCCCTGATGGACCTCCCGGATGGCAGCCTGCAGCAAGTGCAGCTAGGCTGATGGCAACGACCCCACGAGACGCACCAGCGTGCCCAGGGGCAGGTCTGGTTCCGTGTTGCAGAGTGCCGTGGTGTGCCGAGTGAGGGCAAGCAGAGCACTCCGAGACACAAATGCTTTGCTGTCCCTGAGCGAGGTAGACCAGCAAGCAGAGAAACCTGAGAACTGTCTGTCCGGGACGGGGGGTCGGGTCCCCTTAAGCACAGACCTCAGACAGCCTGAGGCAGCAGCCCCACACTCTAAGTCCGAACCTGCTGCCCTGCCGGCACTGGATTCAGGGTCCACTCAATGTAGACGCACTATTTCGAATTAGAAAAACGCTATTTCGAATTAGGTTTTTTTGTCTAGATGCGTTATTTCAAATTAGCTTAATTAGAATTAACTATTTCGAATTAAATTCATTTGAAATAGCGCTGTAGTGTAGACATAGCCTGACAGTAAAAGAAAAACAAGGGAGAAATAAAGAAAAGGGGACAGTAAAAATGAGGTCTATATTATGGTAATACTTTAGCAACTGCTAAATGTAAACAGAGAGGTAGCCGTGTTAGTCTGATCTTGGTAAAACAAAAACAGCAGTCATGTAGCACTTTAAAGACTAACAAGGTAGTTTATTAGGTGATGAGATTTCATGGAGCAGACCCACTTCATATGAAGAAGTGGGTCTGCCCCACGAAAACTCATCACCTAATAAACTATCTTGTTAGTCTTTAAAGTGACTATATAAGTAAATATAAGTCAATATACATCTTGTTACTATGTTGTATGATGCGGTACAGGATAGTATGAATTGATAAGTACATTTCTATAGAATTATCCATTTTATTTAGCATCCTGAAAGATGATTTTTCCAAATCTGGCAGCAGAGAAAAACCAGGATTTCCTTCTTGATACTTCCTCTTGAATGGGAGAGAGTCCATTACTGCAAGCAGAGGTCACAGTTTTGCATTAGTTCTGAACCCTTTTTCTTAAAACTATAGATCATTTGCATGATGCGGGGAGGCACGATGCACAATTCATTGCCAAGTCACAAACAGAGTGAGAATAAGTGGGTGAATGGCAATTATGTTTCAGTCTGAAAGCCACTTGATTGTAATTTCCCAAAATACTTAATTCACTTTAAATTACATACTGAAACTCCTTTTCTTCCTGTAAAAAATGGCAATGAAAGGCAATTCCTGAAAGCACAATATTCATAATTTGATTTTACTGTACTTTTAAACTTTTATATCTTCAATACATGTTAGTAAAGAAACCCAGACAAGTAGCATTAATTTCTTGAACGGTTATTTAATCTCTGGATTTTGGGGCACTTAGTACAATGTAGTCAGTGAGGAATTTTCACAAGTTGTGTTCATTCATCTGATTAAAGGGAATAAGTCACTTTTTAGTACAATGTATTCAGCTGGGGATTAGCAAAACTACCACTGTGTAAGCTATCAAACATATAAATATCCCAAGTTAGTAGATGAATAGATAAGAAAGGGAAACTAATAGAAAAGTGTCTCAGTCACTGAGGGCCCACTCATGACTTTGGTGGTGTATGCATATAAATTAGCACCAGTATCATTTCCCTTTGATGGCCAGCACTAGCCAGAGTCAGCTCTTTAATTACCGCAGTCAAACTCTTTAATTACCCAAGTCAAGCTCTTTTTTTCACCTGGCCAGGCAAGACAAACATATTTGGTTTAAACCTGCTGTTCTCAGCAGGCAAATGGCATTACTCAGCATTACCCCAGTTCCCATGCACTGAGCTCCACAGGAACGAGGCAGTAGCAAACCTTTTAAAGTTGTTTACACCGTCATCATCAATGAAGTGTTACTGTGGACAAAATAAGGCACAGCTATGTACTGCGAGGTTCATTTATTTGGACCTTTATTTAAATGGGACGTCAAACAGATGACAGAAGAATAAATCGGTTGAGAGGTAAACAAATAAAAAGACAAATACACCACACTCTTCATCTGGGGCAAGCTAATTTTCTTAGCTAACAATATGTCCCTTTAGTGATGATACACTGGGAAACAATTCAAATCATATTAATATAAATAAAGGGCAGGTGTTATCTGAGTGCTCTTTAATTGACAAATGTCTCTGTTACAGTGAATTCATTAGTACTTTCAGTTATATGGAGGTACATCTAATTCTCAACTGAATTATTTTTTTTGTCTATACTATTCATGACCTTGATCTGACATTGCTTGTGTCTTTACCACTGGAGAAAGTGGAGTGTGCACAGGGGGTGGGAAGGAGGCACAATTATCCCCCATTGTGTATTGTGGTTTTAGGCAGTGGTAGGATCTCTCTTCCGATTCAGACACTAATCTAGTAATTGCCCCAGGCAAAACTGCTTTGCCAGTCAGCATTCATTTAAAGCCTGACTAAAGAGAGCTGGATCAGTGCACTGCTGAGCACTTCTGCTACAAGAAATTACAAAATAGCATTTTGGGCAGTGCTTGGAAAAGAACACACACTTACAGAAGCCACAATAAAACTGGTCAACTCTCACTCCATTCATCAAAGTGCTCACAGTTCCCATTTCAAGGCAGGTGAGATGATGATAAATACGATGTAACAATATTACTTTGTATCCTGTTCCTTTTTTATTGAGCTAAAAACAAATGCAGATACTTCCTGTGTAGAATTAAGCAACAAGACAGAAATGGGGAAGGGGAAATGGAGGGAAAACAGTTGACAATGTTCAGAATTCTTAGCAGATGTGATCCCACAAAATGAAGCATTCAAATGCCACAGTTCACAAACATGTTGAAATTGGCATATTTCAGTATCATTTTAACACGTGACCATACGGCTAAGGAAAGAATCAGTATTTGAACTGACTGAGCTACAGGTTGAAATGCCAAAATCCGGGACTCTCCGGTCTGGTAACATCCGTGGTCCTACTCGTGGACCACAAGTGTTGCCAAATTAGAGAGCCCCAGAGTGCGAATCCACTCAGAGCCTCGTCTCCCGGGAATCACGTCCAACAGGGCAGCAGTGGCACCAGTGAGCCCCATCCCCGGGGAGCCCTGGCAGAGTGCAGCAGAAGCGGGGCCAGCAGGCCCCATCCCTGGAGCATGGCAGAAGTGGGGTAGCCAGCAAGCCCCGTCCCTGGGGATCCCCGGTTGGGCGGGGAGAAGTTGGGCTGCAGCGGTTGGGGAGCAGGCCGGAGCCCAAGTCCAAACCCTGCAGGCTGGAGCCTAGTGGCAATGGGGCTGGAGCAGAGCCAGCTGCAGGGAAAGGGAGCATTCTGGGAGGCTGGTGGCAAGGGACCTCCCCTGATCTGGCAAATTCCCTCATTCAGGGTGGGTCAGGTCCCGAGGGTGCCGGATAAGGGAGGTCCAACCTGTATTATGTTTGTCCATTAGTGAGGCAATGATTGCAGGTGTGGAATGTGTAACTTCACAAATACTAACAACATACTGGTATTTGCATTGATAATAATAATCCAGCTCCCAAAGCAGCACTGCAGCCTTTTTCAGTATTCTTCAGTCCCATATGTAGCTCCCTCCCATTGGTCAGATCCCTTCCACTTCCCATTCCCAGCTCTCCTTCCCCCCCCCATCCACTTTCTGCTTTGCACACGGTCAGTTGGCTGAAGAAGAAAAGGGTATGAGAAAGGTTTTTATACACTGGAAACTTCAATACTTCTCTGCTGAAGTATTAGCCTAAAAAGACTTCAGTAGATATAGCCCAGATCCTTACTAACTTTGTTCTAGTTTGTATTTGACAACTAGTAGAATTATCTTATTCTTAATATCCATACAGTGCTTCCAGATGTAAAGGCAAAACAGAAAATTTTAAAAAATTCCTAATTCATTAAAATATATAATGCAGGGCACCAAAAAGAGTAACTGTCCTGATGACTATGATGTCAAAAAGGAAGCTTAATGAAGATTTCACGAAAGATTACACTATTTGGTGACTTCCACTGGATATTACATACAAGAACATTCAAGTACTTGCATTTTAGAACCCAACTTTTTGAAAGTGAAACTGTTTTAAACATACCCCCCATGATCTGGGGGGTTCTGTGTTTATAATGCAAAAATGATGACACTGTAAATACCTAAAAGTAGAATAAAGAATTTGGGAAATAATATATAAAAATAATACAAGCTAGTACTTACATCATATTGTTCATTCATAAAGCTGAGTATATATTGTCTTATACGGGGAAATGCAGGCACAGAGAAGTTAAGTGATGTAGTCAAAGTCATGTAGCACATCATTGATGGAGCTGGAAAAGCAACCCAAATCTCCTGACTCCTAAAACAGAATAAAAAAAACTGTTAAAATAATGAAGAGTCCTGTGGCACCTTGGAGATTAGAGGATTTATTAGGGCATAAGCTTTCATGAGTAAAACCCATTTCATCAGATGAACTGGAATGGAGTTTACAGAGGCATGGGTATATATATAAGGACTACAAAAGAAAGAGGGTACTTGTGTAAATGAGGCTAATAAAGTGAGAGTGGAAGTGGCTCATTTGCAGCAGTTGATGTGGAAATGAATATCACGAGAGGGGAAATTGCCTTTCTAATGCATTCACCAGCTAAGATCCTTATTCGATACTAAGTACTGAAACTATTAAAATACTTTTCTATGAAGTAAAAATTTAAAAAATAAAAATCATTGACATAGCAGTGCTATTTCAAAGCAATCAGATTTTTACTTATTCTTTGAGCAGGACCTACAAACCTGCTAGTAAAATAGATCGCCTTGGGGAAAATATTATATTAAGGATGGCAACAATTTAAGAGACATTACATTGTGCCACACAAAGTGCTATATAAGGAGAAAGTTTGCACTCCTGCTCCAATGATAGGAATTCAAGAGACAGAAAATATTATTGTTCAGAGAGACTCTGCAAATATTGAATTTCATTTTCCCTTCAACAGATAAGTGAATTCTGATTAAGCTTCTTGTAGGCATGAGCACACTTCCTGTCCTATCAGAAGAGGTGGAATAGCTAACTAAATTTAGATGAACTGATGGCCAAAACTAATGCAGTTTTGAATCTTATCAGGAAATGGGCACTCTACCATTAAAATAACTACTAGAGTGGTGATGATCTGGTTAGTAAAGTTTCAGGTAGCTCCCCATGTAAGGATGTACCCTGGATGGTGTGAGTATTAATTATTCATCTGGGTTTATCTTTTAGCAGATGGCTAAGCTGTTTAGTATCCTGTCTCTACAAGTCAAAGAATTTAGCTTAAAGAACTCCTCAAAAAACACAGGAACCATCTGTGAATGAGTTGGACTGCCAGCAATCACTTTCAGTTTGCCTCTGATAGCATCAGCATTGCATCCGTACTATCAGATGGGGGTAAAAAACATTGCTCAAAATGTTAAACATTAATTTAAAATAATCCTTAATTACATATTTTTAATCGCTTCAGCAGTAAAAGTAAAGTTTTGGTCTTCTCAAATGTTTGATATCTCACAGAGAAAAAGGAAAGATATGGTGACTTGCGAATGTATCTCCTTGTCTATTTCATTCACAATTTGTACCCAAGTCAGTAATGAGAAAAGCAGTAATAAAACTGCACAGAAGAAGTTCTACCTTTACAACTCCAGGTAGACAGTGCTTGCTAGTAGCTCACACTGACTCTCTTTACACCCTCTCCATGACAGGTCATGTTCCATGTCTCTTAAACAGCACACTGCGGGCCTAGGTTGTTTGCCCCAGCATGACCTATATTGCCTAAGCCACACAAAAAGCCATAAGCCTGACCGGAAGGCACAAGGAGAGAGGATAGTTTGGCATCTTTCAGGCCTCATTCTGTTGAATGAGTCAATGAGTGAACACATTAGTGCCGATTGTGAGGTACATGTGAAAGTCGGCAGAGATCAATAATGAGCAATTATTAATGTAGTTAGTAAGAACATCCTTACTACAATTTGATTCTTAGCAATAGAGATGCCCAGTCCTTTGCTAAGCGCTTGGCTATGATGGCAATGGCACCATAATAGGGCAGTGTAGAAAAGGAGATATAATCCAGTGTCTGCATAACTGTTCTCTTACTACAGCAGTCAGTTGGACAGAGGTCCAGGCACCAATATTTCATACACAAAGCTTAAAAACAAAAGACACCTGTGTTTGCCATTGGTAAATCTAGCCCAGTGAAACCACCTGCAGAGTAATGCAACACAAGTGAAACGCTGGATGAAATCCTACTTCACTAGAAATAAATAAGAATTCTGACACTGTGGATAAATCTATATTGCAGCAGGAAGTGTGCATCCCGCTCAGGTAGACACACACACACACACTAGTTTTGGTCAAGTCAGTATGCTAAAAGTAGTAGTAGGGTAGCTAGGGGTAGGATTGGCAGGAGCTTGGGCTAGCCACCTTACTACAGACCAACCCAGAACTCCTGGGTATGTGGTCACGAGCCTTGCCCGAGTTGCTACCTGGGCTAGCTCTAAAGATGCAACTATTTTTATCATGCTAAATGGTGAAGAGCTCACACATCTGTCTGCCTATGTTCGGGAGAATAGTGCAGCAATGTTCTTGTACAATGGGACTAGGTGTTTCACTCAGACCAGATCTACACTAAACCTGAAAGATGGGTGTAAGGTACACAATTCCAGCCATGTAGAATAAATAGCTGGAGTTGGCTTACCGTAAGCCAAGCTTGGTGGCATCCTCACAGCAAGAGGCCAACAGAAGCAAATGTTCCTGTTGGCTTCCCTTACTCCTTGTGACTGTGAGGAGTACAGGCTCTGGCCGGAGCTACCCTCAGCATTCAATTTACAGGTCTATACTAGCCACTCTATTCAAAATATTCGAGGCAGCTTACAAAATTTGTAAAGTACAGTATAAATATATATGAAAAATTAATTCCTTTTCTTCAAGCTATACAATCAAAGTAAGCATATACAAGTCCTCTTTTCAATTTCCAGGGTTATTTCCCATTAAAAGAATGATCAGTGTTTCATAAGTGAGTCCAGAAAAGGTTGCTCCTAGAGCCTGAACCAAGGCTACTGAACTGATTTAAACAGGGTTTGGATGAGGCCCCCAATGCAAACTTAGTAACACTTTGTACTCGAACCACTCTAAAAACTAGTCTGAATAAGACTGAAGCTTATTCTTATACATGCACATTCTGGAAGCAGTGAGGGAGGCCAAAAGAACTGATATTTACTTTATTTAAAAGCAAGGTATTTAGTCCAGTCTTCAATAGCACTGTACAGGCTGAGTAGATTAAGTACCAGATATTTTTAGGGTAGCCAGGGATGAACAACAATAATGAAGTAAAATTTTCACTGAGTGACTGAAATGTATTGAAAGGTTCTCCTGGGTTATGAAGTGTTGAAATAACAAAAGATTTAAATCCAAGAATAAGTGAGCACAGAACTGGAATATCCAGCAGGGACACAGATAATTAAGTCTAGAGTTTGATAACTTTGCTTCCTTAAATCTGATACTTTCAGATTCTGAAATCTACACGTATTTAAATAAATGGGACAACTTACAGAGTAAGGCATTACCCAATGTGAGTAAGAATGGCAGTATCAGGCCCTTAATGTTTCGCTTTTTAAAATAAAAGCAAACATGGCTATGTGGTCAAATTGTTAGGCCCATGGGAGGTGTCAGAGAAATTCTCATTTTGCCTTCTATGGTATAGTATGACCTCAAGTAATAAAGAGAATAGGAAATGGCTTACGAAATTCATCTAGAATCATAGCTATATACTAAATTTGAGACTTTAATGTCAGAATTTAATATAAAAACCATTTCCTTTGCCATTTGAACCCCATATTGAAATATTTTCCTTAGAGACCTCCAAATTTAGCAACTATCTAAGAATTAATAGAATAGAAATTGGACATTGCTGTTAAGTTCATCTTGCATACAAAATGTGTCAAGAGTTTCTCAGACATCATGCTACTTCTAGTGAAACAACAACTTTATTGAATTAAATATTTGTGAACAATAGTGTTTTAAATGCCAGTGTATAAGTCTCTGTTATGTACGGTATACATCCACAAATAGAGGCTAGGGACAGCAACCCTACCTATCCTGGCTAATAGCCATCAATGGATCTATACTCCGTGAATGTTCTTTTTTAAACCCGGTTACGGTCTTGGTCCTTTCAAAAACTGGTAAGGAGTTCCACAAATTAACTGTGCATTGTATGAAAAAAATAGTTTCTTTTGTTTATTTTAAACCCACTGCCTATTAATTTATTTTGGTGACACCTATTTCTTGTGTTATGAGAAGGAGTAAATAACACTTTCTTATCTACTTGCTCAACACTAGTCATGTTTTTATAGACCTCCATCATATCCCCACCTTAATTGTCTTTTTTCTGAAATGAAAAGTCCAAGTCCTACTAATCTCTCCTATACGGCAGCTATTCCATACTCCTAATCATTTTGTTGCCCCTTTCTAAATCTTTATCAATTCCAAAATATCTTTTTTGAGATAAGGTGACCACATCTGCACACAGCATTCAATATGATGGCATACCATGGATTTATACAGAAGCAATATGATATTTTCTGTTTTATTTTCTGTCCCTCTGGGTATGTCTACACTAGGAAATAATTTTGAAATAAGTCCCAAAATAACACGTCCCTGCTATGGGGAAGCACTGAAATAGCGCAGAATTATTCTGAAATAGCACGTCCACAATGATTGGAGCCTGCTGTGGATGTAGAGCCCTCAGAAGCACTCTGGGGAGAGCACCACCAGGTGGACACTTCCTGTGGCTGGTTGGTCAGGCAAGCTGTGACATGTGCCTTCAGAGGCTCCTTTCTATGGCAATGTCTTACACGCCATTCCTCCACTGCCTCCCCCATTGTGGGACACCAAACAGACACCGTGTGCTCTGTTTGCCCTTGCGGATGCCACAGCACTGATACCATAGAGCCGGAGCTGTTGAAAAGCAATGCCAGGCTCACGAACCTGGTGTTGTGCCTCATGACGCAGATCATCCAGACTGCCACATGCTGCTACAGCAGGATGGCAACCTGTCTGAACCAGAGGTCCTCTTCACCCAGGTCCTGGTGCTACTGCTGCTGCAAATGCTCCTCAATCCCCTGGACAGCACTGAACACCGCTTATAGTGAAGGGAGACAAGTTTGGATTTGTGGAACCGCATCATCCTGCAGGGATGGGATGATCAGCAGTGGCTCCAGAACTTCCGCATGCAGAAGGCCACTTTCCTGGAATTCTGAGAGTGGTTCACCCCTGACCTCAGGCGACAGGACATCTGGATTAGACCCAACATCCCCCTTCAGAAACTCATCGCCATCACCCTGTGGAAGGTCACCACACCGGACAGCACCATTCTGTCGGGAACCAGTTTGGCATCCACAGTCAGAGCCATGCTCCTGCAGGTAGTCAAGGCCATTAATAACATCTTGTTATGGAGGGTTGTCACTCCGGGCAACGTGGACATCATGGTCAATGGCTATGCCACCATGGGCTTCCCCAAATGTGGGGGGGGCCATAGACAGCACACATAACCCCATCCTGGCCCCCGCCCACCATGCCTCATACTATATAAACAGAAAGGGACACTTCTTGATGGTGTTGTAGGCCCTGGTGGACCACAAGGGATGCTTCACCAACATGAACATTAGGTGGTCGGGAAAGGCGCATGACGCTCGCATCTTCCGGTATTCCTGCCTGTTCTAGAAGATGCATGCCAGCACTTTTTCCCCCAACCACACCATCAGGGTTGGGGAGCTGGACATGCCCATCTGCACCCTGGGCAACACAACATATCCCTTACTCCCCTGGCTTATGAAGCACTACATGGGCAGCCTGGACCCCACCAAGGAGAACTTCAATGCCAGGTGGAGCAGGTGCCACATGGCAATGGAGTGTGTGTTCAGCCACTTAAAGGGGAGGTTCAGGAATCTCCTTACTCACCTGGATCTCAGTGAGTACAACTTCCCCTTTGTGGTGGTGGCCTACTGTGTGCTCCACAACTTATGTGAGAACAAGGGGGAGGTTTTCCTGCCAGGGTGGGGGACAGAAGCTAAATAGCTGGCCAGGGCTTATGAGCAGCTGGACACCAGTGCCATTCAATGAGCACATCAAGGGGCTGTGCTCATCCTGGAGGCTGTGAGGGAGAAGCTCAGCCAAAGCCAGCTGTGAGATTCTCCCCTGAGCCTCTCCACAAAGGGCCCCTGCATTCCCCCTCTTATCCCATGAGAGTTTATTTAGCAGAAGAGTCTTTGGTGAGGGAATCTTGTCAAAGGCTTTCAAAAAATCTAAGCATACTATTTTCACTAAATCGCCCCATCCACATGCTTGTTGACCCTCAAGGATTGATGAAGTATGACATCCCTTTGCAAAAATCATGTTGAATCTTTCCCAACAAATTATGTTCATATAGTCTTAACAATTTTGTTCTTTGCTATTGATTCAGCCAGTTTGCCATGTACTGAAGTCAAGGTTAATGGCCAGTAATCCTCAGGATCACTTCTTGATCCCTTTTTAAAAATTGGCATCACTTTAGCTACCCTCCAGTCATCTAGAACAGAAGCTGATTTAAAGGATAGGTCACAAACCACAGTAGTTCTGCAATTTCACATTTGAGTTCCTTCAGAGCTCATGGATGAATACCATCTGGTCTTGGTGACTCATTACTGTTTAGTTCATATTTTTTCCAAAAATCTCCTTTAACGACACCTTAATCTGGGACAGTCCTGCAGATTTGTCACCAAAAAATAATGGCTCAGGTTTGGGAAACTCCCTCAAATCCACTCCAAAGAAGACTGATGCAAAGAATTCATGTAATGTCTCTGTAAAGGCCTTATTTTCCTTCAGTGCTCCTTTGGTATCTTGATTATCCAGTGGCCCCACTGGTTATTTCTCATGCTTCCTGCTCCTGATGTCCTTAAAAACAATTTTGCTGATACATTTTGTTCTTCAAATTCATTTTTGGCCTGCCTAATTATATTTTTACCCTTCATTTACCAGATTTTATGTTCCTTTCTATTTTCCTCACCAGGATTTAACTTCCACTTTTTGAATGTTGTCTTTTTATCTCTCCCTGCTTCTTTTAGCAGTTGTTGTTTAGCCACCGTGAAGCTATTTTAATTTTCTTTCTATGTTTTTTATTTAATTTGGGGCTATACACTTAAGTTTAGCCTCTATTATTGTGTTTTTTAAAAGTTTCCATGCAGCTTGCAGGGATTTCACTTTTGTCACTCTTCCTTTAAATATTTGTTTATGTAACTTCTGCATTTTTAAAAAACTAGTGGTCCTGTAGCACCTTAGAGACTAAGAAAAAATATAGATAGTATTGTGAGCTTTCGTGGACACAACTCACTTCTTCAGATGAGTGGAGTAACAGGTACAGAGGGGCACAGAAACCCCAAAAATTTAAAGCAGAAAAAGAGGGGAAAGAGAAAAAAAACCCTGTCAATTATAGTGACCATGCTAAATGCGGCTAATAGAGTAGGCTGTAACAGTGTTCCCTCTAAGATTTTCCATCCGTGAGCGGAGTGAGTTTTGTTTTGAGCTCCAATATTGAGGTCACGTGCACTTGTTCACATGTGTGCCACCGTGGCACCCAAGTTATTAACAATTATATATATATATATATATATAGTAAAATGTCATGGAAGAAAGAATACTAAAACAAGGGATAATGAACAAGGAACATGACTTTAAATGTTTATTTAATATGAAATCAAATAAAAAGAAAATTAATACGGCAAAATTTTCAGTAGTCAACTTCTTCTGTTTATAGCCCTCTCCCAACTGGAGTAGATGATCCCCCTTCCAGTCCTATGAGTCTATGATTACTGCCAGAATTCAAAACACCAAAAGGATGTTGGGAGGTTTGCTATCAATATCAGAAGTAAGAGATCCAGCCAAAAAGTTTGAACTACAGCATCTCTCAACTTTTGTTAGGATACCAAGGCATGACCACAGTGCATCAGTGCAGGAATGCCGAAAGAGTGCAAGGTGTTTTTGATCCAGGGGTGGGCAATAATTTTTGATGGGCGAAAAGATTTTGGAAAGTGGTCAGGGGCCACACTCTTCCATGATATTAATGGAGGAAGTGCGGGTCCAGGATGGAAGTTGGGTGCAGAAGGGAGCTTGGGGTAAGGGATTGGGATTAGGAATGTTAAAATACAGTTAATTGACTAGTCGATGGAATTTCCATCAACTACTCAACTAGTCGATAGGCACTTCTGCATTCCTCCTTTGAAATGTACAAGAGCCCCCACTGGGCTTGTACATTTCAAAGGAGGAATGCGGAACTCCATGTACAGCCCGGGGCCAGCGGGAAGTCCCGCTGACTCAGAGCTTCATGCAGGTGCCGGCTTTGAAATGTACAAGAGTCCCCAGCAGAGGCTCTTGTGTATTTCAAAACCATGGAGCCCAGGATCAGCGGGGGACTCAGAGTCCCCCACTGACCTCAGGTTCCATGCTACGATACATGCCATGTGGAGCCAGGGTCAGCTGGAGACTCTCAGCTGATCCTAGGCTGCGTGCCACTGTGGAACCCAGAGACAATGGGGGACTCCCCAGCTGACCCTGGGTTCTGGGGAAATGCTGTGCGGAGCCCAGGATCAGCTGGGGAGTCCCCAGCTGACCCCGGGCTCCACGGCTGTCCCTTTGAAACACATGGAGGCAGCATTTCAAAGGGGCAGCTGACAAACAGCTGATCCCCGGATTAGGCGCAATAAACTGGATAGCCCTCACTCTTTTGCTGGACTTCTGCCAGCTATACTTTCATACTCCTGAAGCTTGTTCCTTTGTTGATATTTTGTTTATAGCACTGGATGGCTTTGGTTTTAAGTATAATGCCATTTTAAAAAAAATGTTAAGTGTAACTAGTCTCCCTCACACATCCTCTCAACTCCCTCACAACATTCCCTCTAGCTGTTCCTGTTCAGTAGAACCTCTGGTTGCTTAAGAGCAGGCTTTTTAAAGCCTTGGCCTTCCTGAGTATTCCCACCCTAGCCCCGGTTAAAGGTTACTGTTAAAGGGCTTAGGGACCAAAAGCCTAGTTAAGAAGCTCTTGGGCTTGCATAAAAGGCCACTTGGCTTAGCACTCAGACTCCCAAACAAATAGATCACACAGTACCTCTCAGTCAAGCAGCAAGTTTGCTACAAATACACATCACTACAGACAACATATGTTCTCCAAGGGTCACATAATTGCTCCTCCCTCACCTGGAGAACTCTCTAACAAAACTCCACTCCTATTCATTAGCCGCTACCCCTATTCACTAGCTCATTTGTGAGTAACAGTCCAACTGGAAAATTGCATAAAAAGCAATGCCTGCGTGAAACATAAGAAACCGCAACTGAACCGAGCAATCACATGTAAATAAATTACAAACAATATGTAACCCATTGTAAGTTATAATGTAACATTTGCTGTTCCATTAGAATGAAGCTGGCAAACCAGTAAACAAGCCTAGGCTCCTATTCTGCAAGATGCTGCACATTTCTATATATGTGACAGGACAGTAGCCCAGACCTCACTAATTTTAAATTTTGCCCTTTCTTCAAGACCACAGGGCCACAAGCTTTATACAACTACCCAGAATTCTTTAAGAATTTAAAGTAAAAGTCAATCTGATTTATGTTAAAGTAAGTTTTGCTGTCATCTTCTCTCTCGGGTGGCTAAGATAAATGTGTCTTTTTATTGGCTAAGAGAAAAGTCCATCAAATTATATGAGATTTGCAATCCATCTAATTGTTTACATATTGAACCTTGCTGATGCCACTGATAATGAAAAACCAAACAACCCTTTTCTGTAAAGCATAATATTTTATTTAACTTTATAAAAAATTAATAGAAAATATGGCAAAGGGATTTTAGTTTTAAGAAATATTTTAAAGAAAGAAACACATTGCACATGAAAGCCAGTATTTCAGTCTGCATACTAAGTTTAAAAAATATGAATATTTCAGGCTTTTCATAACAAACCCTCAAACCTCTGAGAGAGCTTCTTTGACCTCTGAGAGAGCTTCTTGCTAATTTTCCTGAACTGGGAAGGATCAGACTCTGGATATAAGATCTCCAGAGAAAAGGCAGATGCAGTAGGAAGTGATGGAGGAAAGGACATGCCATTCTTTTCTCTGACTCAGCATAGAACAAATAACTCAGCATGGTGCTAGTGGACTCTGTAGGTGAAATTGTGGTCCCATTAAAGTCAATAGCAAAACTCCCACAGACTTCAGTGGAGTCAGGATTTCACCCTGTAGCTTTAGAAATGCAGAGACAAAGTCATTTTGTGCACATCTACACTAGGAAATTATTTCAAAATAACTTTTGAAATAACTCCCAAAATAACTCTTTTGAAATAGCATGTCCACACTATAGGGAAGCTTCAAAATGAGTCAGACGCAAGCTCCCTTAATGTGGATGCGCTACCTCAACTTAGAGCCCTAGGAAACACTGAGTCACTTTGAATGATGCTGGGGAGTAGTGATTTCGAAATAGCAGGAGTGGAGCATCCACACTACCACTGTTTTGAAATAGCTATTTTGAAATAAGTGTTATTCCTCATGGAAAGCAGGAGTTATTTCGAAATAACCAGCCCCTTAATTAAAATAACAAGTATGGTAGTGTGGACGGACTGCTTGTTATTTCAAAATAAGGGCAGTTATTTCAAAATAACTCCCTAGTGTAGAACAGGGCTTTGATAGCACCAGATGTAAAGCAGGGCAGAGCTTAGCACAGTCTTTTGGATATAACTAAGACCCTGACCACACAGAGTCACTAAAGATCCCATGGCACAAGAGGACCAGTAATGATTGCAGCTTCCTACCCTTGTGCTGTTTGGGAATGTAAATTCTAGCTCCATGAAATCCCATGCAAAATATCAAAGAGCTAGACATTTTTTACTTCAAAGGGTATGCTATTAATGAGTAACCGCATTTCAGTGGAAGGTGATGCTATTTCTCTGAATTTATAAATTAGTTTGCTATATTTGTAAGTAAAACAATTTGAGGACCCTCTTGGATAAAAAGCATTATATACACATCAAAGGCCTTTCAAAATCTGCATGCACCTAAGAATACAAGTACAGATACTTTTCTTCTCCTTACCTCCCAGGTGAATTTAACAGTTCATAAAAAAACACAGGTTTTGATCATATTGGAGCACTGGCGTATGTTTCTACCAATTTTAACTCTCTCGTCTCAAGGCTCTGTGTAACAGAATCCAAAGAAGGCTGGACAGAAAGGCCCCTTAGTGCCATTTCTACATGGCAAAGAGGCTGCTGCTGAGAAATACAAACCCAATCAGTGTGTTGCCTCTAAAACATTCCCACTCATCCTTCAACTGAGGAAAATGAGACCAAGACCAATAACTATTTTCAGGTATATCACAATGCAATGTAAGACACTGGCTAGTCACGTTTTTAACAGAATTGGCAAAGATTATGGAATAGCTAAATACAAGGCCTTACAAATTGCAATTGATAGTCCTTTTAGGAAGTTGTCTGACTTTTTCTTGGGCCTTTCACCTATTGGCTCCCACCTGAAAGCTTTTTGAATGTCTGCATACAGTGATTTGTTGGCCTTACTCAAGTTTCTACTAGGCAGGTTGCCATAACCCCCAAAGCACCATCATAAAGAGCAGTCTTTCTGGCAATCTCAGAAAGGCTGAAAATTTATTAGAAGTAGAATGACCACATTTCCCTATCCTGAATACAGGACCCCTAGTGAAATTACTCATGTTCAAGTGAGTTCAATGACAGTCAGAATTATGCAGTAGAGATGTTCAAATTAACATCAAGTTGACTGAGTCACTGTGAAAAAGAAATACTATGTAGCTAGAGTCTTTTTATTTACCTTCTTATCTTTAATGTTTGTATGAGGAGAGGTGACACACACATTCCCGGACACCTCTCTTGCATGAGGATGGGGGTGACTGACCAACCCGACCCAACCCTCTCTACCCAGTGCTCTCCACCCTCCATGCCTGGCTGGGCAGGATGGATCCATTTCTCCTGGTATCTGGCACCACATCTTCTCAAGGCAGCATGTGGGGGGTACAGCCCCTTTCTCCAGATATGTCAGGGTTCACACCAGAACATGGCAAGCAGCTGCCTTTTGGCACTGAGTGAGGGAAGGAACAGCTTCCAACTGAAGGGGCATTTGGGGTTGGGGTAGGGATGACCAGGCCCATATTTTCTTAAGGTCATCTCTTCCCTCCTGACCCTCCTCTCCCCTGGCCAGACCTGTATGACTAGAAGGAGCTTGTCCCTTCCTGCCCACACAGTGTAGGAAGGTAGCTAACACCTCCAAGCTGTTGCTGGTCACCAACATAAGCCAGCTGCCTCCTGTCCCCTGGCTATAGCTCAGGCAGGAAAAGATTATGTCCTAAGGTGGCACTGAGCACCAGAGCCTAGGGAACCTGACTGCAGGGGCTTCAGTAAACCCAGCCAGAGAGGCGGCTCAGGGGGGGAGGGTGCCTAGGGAACAAAGCAGCCCTGCACTCCCTGAGGCAGGACCTAGAGCAGGCAGCACCATGTGAAGAGGTTTCTATGTTCCCCTACCTGAGGACCTGAAGGGCTGGGGCACAGACAAGCTGGAAGCAGCTTCCTCTCTGCCACTTCAGAGAAGCTTCCCAGGCCAGCACTGCGTGGAGCTTTGGCACATGCAAGGCTCGGCTCCTCCCGGCCCGGGCCCGGGGCCAGAGGGTCTTTAGCTTTCCCTGAACACCAGCCCAGCCAAAGGTATCAGGGAAAGTAAGGAAGGAACCTTCCAGCTATGTTGCTGGTGGGCTCAATGATCTGATCAGGGGCTGGTTCTCCACACAGTGCCAGGAATGGGACACACCCCGCCGGGGTATATGTAGGACATGGGGAGGGGCTGGATCTGACACCAGGGGGAGAAGTCACTGAGAGGGAAGTATGTACAGGGGTGATGGATAGGCAGAAGAGGTGATACGTAACCGGCCACTGCAGCAAGCCACCAGTACTGGCTGGCAACAGGTGCCAGCCAAAAGCTGGCATGCAGCAGGGACTGCACTCATGGTCCAACAGGGGGTACAGCATGCCCTACATATTGCAGCTTTGCCTACCACCAGCCTTGCATGCTCACCCCCATCGTCAACCACTGGACCCCCACCACTCACCGCTGGGGGCCGGGCAGATGGTGAGCAAGGATCCACCCAGCAGTAGAACCCACCAGCAATGTTCCCTCTAATCTTTTCCACCCATGTGTAGAATTTTATGTGCACTGAAGCATGTGCGAATGTGCACCACCAGCAAAAAAAAAAAATCCTGTCTGTGGGTGTTGTGCTATCAACTGGGCATCATTTGAATCTCTCCTGATTGGCCACAGAAACACACAGCTTACAAGGAACACTGCTCACCAGTAATGATGGGAAGGAAGAGACAGAAAATACAGAACCATTTGCCCTTTAAAAAAAAAGTAGGGACACCTGCAGGAAGGCTTAAATATGGGACATCTGATCACCCTAATTAGATGTGAAGAGTGAATTCATCTCTCCTGCTCAGAGATGGCTCAGGGGGAGAGTCACATGATTGACAGGGTTGTGCCAGGAAAAGCTTGTCCTGGCCCTACCATCCAGTGTCTTGTGAATAAATGGAGAACTTCAGTCTTCTGGGATTTCTGGCAGATGCCTGCCGGGAACACCAAATTCACATTAAACATGAATTTCATTTCATTTGTAGATGAAGAGTGCACCCTCCTGGAGATAGAGTACTGTTTGCTCAGCCTATAAGGACTTTCAAACAAACTTCCTTTGCCAGATATAAAGGTCACCCCCTATTTATGTTTCATTATAAATAGTAAGGGAAAAGCAGGCAACACAATGTGATATGGCACAAGACTGGAGGCATCAAATGTTATTTATATTGTGCCCTTGCTTTTCCTTTACAGTTCTCTTGAGTATCTGCAGCATCACTCCTGCAAGACGCCCAGGCTGCGTCTAGACTGGAATGATTTTGCGCAAATGCTTTTAACGGAAAAGTTTTCCGTTAAAAGTATTTGCGCAAGAGAGCGTCTAGATTGGCACAGACGCTTTTGCGCAAAAGCACTTTTTGCGCAAAAGCGTACGTGGCCAATCTAGACGCGCTTTTGTGCAAGAAAGCCCCGATCGCCATTTTAGCCATCGGGGCTTTTTTGCACAAAACAAATCTGAGCTGTCTACACTGGCCCTTTTGCGCAAAAGGTTTTGCGCAAAAGGACTTTTGCCCGAACGGGATCATCAAAGTATTTGTGCAAGAAGCACTGATTTCTTACATTAGAACGTCAGTGCTCTTGCGCAAATTCAAGCGGCCAGTGTAGACAGCTGGCACGTTTTTGTGCAAAAGCGGCCGCTTTTGTGGAAAAACTGGCCAGTCTAGACACAGCCCCAGAGTAACAGCATTTGTTTCTAGCCATTTCCAATCCCTTTCATATCTTGTGGTCCCATTTCAATAGGCCCTTTGTCTTAATAAATCACTTCTCTGTGTCCCCTCATGTATAGTTTGAGGATTTTTCATCACTACTCAGTTTCCAGTGCTAATTGTTGTGGGTATTGCAAAGACAGCAATTGCTCAGCATTGCCCATCAGTTATTAGCCATACTCCAAATGCACAAGGCACATAAAAACAGCAGCTGAAATAATTGGTATAGCCAGTTATTTTTTCTCCATTTTACACATATAAAAAGGTTAGGTTGCCTGTGAATAAGCTCTCTATCCTATATGTATGGTGACATCCGTCTGTTATGATTTATGCAAGATCTTTTTTTCTTGCAGCTTTTTTTCATCTCCATGTGTTACAAGGTATGGATTACTAACCTTCCAGTCTCCTGGGTATAACTTTTATTCTCTCTTTATTAATCTCCCTATCCTATTTTTCCTTCCTGTGTATTACCCTAATGGCAAACACACTGTACCATGGAATACCATCTAATGATCAAATAAATGAGTAAAGGAAAAACAAATTCCTGCTGTGGCTGCTGCATTCCAGCAAGTAGAATCCATTTAGCTCTGCTTATTTCACTGAATTCCAATCTAACCTATTAAGCTCATCACATTTTAGTTCCTTTTAATGTACTGACCCACTGTGAATTCAAGCATATCATGTCATCTTGCACAGTATTACAAGATAATCCATCTCTGCTTCTACATCTAGCTACTCATTTGGCTGTTAAACATTAGTAATTCTGTAGAACAGAATAAATACTAAAGTACAATGCAGGAAATTGTGTTTCATAATATTATGTACTATTGGCTTTAGCATGGAGTATTCCTGAAGGTAAGACAACAATTGACTTCAAAGGGAGTTTGCCTGTGTATCGAATGCAGGATCAGGCCACACATTATGGCTGCATCTAGACTGGCATGATTGTGCACAAATGCTTTTAACGGAAAAGTTTTTCCGTTAAAAATATTTGCGCAAGAGAGTGTCTAGACTGGCACAGAGTTATCGTTATAACAATGTGCTTTTGCACAAAAGCAGAAGCCCAGAACCATTTTGAAGCGGGCAAAAGGGCACCAGCCCTTTCCGGGGACGGGGGCTGGAGCTTCTTTCAGACAGGTGCTTAAAGGGGACTCGCCGGACAGCCGTTTGTCTCCTGCTCTGTGCTTTAGGACCTCTTGCAGGGACTGACAGCCCTAGCAGTTTTGGTGGTTGCCCTCTGCCTTTTGGACACCACCCTTTTGCCACCTAGTGCTTTTTCCTGGGTTTTTTTTCTTTTGTCTGCCATGGAGCCAGGGGTGGTCATATGCCTGCTCTGGCCACTGCCGGCCATTTTGGAGTGCCTGCAGCTGCTGCTCCAGGTTGGTGCCCTCCTCTTCCAGGACCAGGAGGGGCACATCGCTTTGGACTCCCTCACCAGTGAGGCCATGGCGTCCCTGTGGCACCCCCACCCCAGGGTGCAGAGGCGACTGTGGAGACTGGACACCAGTACCGACTGGTGGGACCGGCGGGTCCTAGGGCAATGGGACAACCAGCAATGGCTCCGGAACTTCCGCATGCGAAAGCGGACGTTCCTGGTGCTCTGTGCCTGGCTCACCCCCGCGCTCCAGAGAGCCACCACCCGGCTGCGGGCACCCATCCCCATCAAGAAGAGGGTCGCCATCGCAGTCTGGAAGCTGGCCACCCCAGACAGCTACCAATCGGTGGCACACCAATTCGGGGTGGGCAGATCCACCGTCGGCGCCGTCGTGATGGAGGTAAGTCCCAGGGGGAGTGGGGTGGGGGGAGGGTGCTGCACTCCATGCCCAGGGGCAGCCAAGACTCCACGCTGGGTCACCCAGGGGTTCGGGCTGTCCCTCCCTTGCACAGGCCTGCTGGGGGTGGGGGGTGTAGGGCGAGGGGGCTGTAGTGTGTGTGTGTGTGTGTGTGTGTGTGTGTGTGTGTGTGTGTGCGTGCGTGCGTGAGGACAGAGGGAATCACGGGGAGGGGGCCAAGGGAGCACACACCCAACCCTGCCTTATGTGATGTGTTCCCCTGTGTTTCTCTGCACCCTTCTGCAGGTCGTCTGCGCCATCAACAACATCCTGCTCCCCAGAGTGATCCGCCTGTGGGACATGGATGCTACCGTCGCCAGCTTCGTTGCCCTCGGGTTCCCCAACTGCGGGGGAGCCCTGGATGCAACCCACATCCCCGTCCGGACCCCAGAGCATTGAGTGGCCCATTTCATGAACAGAAAGGGGTACTGCTCCATTGTTCTGCAGGCCCTCGTGGACCACCGGGGCCACTTTCTGGATGTTTATGCGGGCTGCTCCGGCAGGGCACACGACGCCCGCATTATCTGCAACTCCAGACTGTTCCGCAGGCTGAAGGCAGGCACCTACTTCCCCCAGCGGGAGTTCACTGTCGGGGATGTGCCTATGCCCATCTGCGTCATCAGGAACGCGGCCTACCCCCTGCTGCCCTGGCTAATGCGGCCCTACACGGGGCGGCCGGACCAGAACCGGGCCCGGTTCAATGACCGCCTGAACCGGGCCCGCAATCAAGTGGAGCTCGCCTTTGGCCGATTAAAAGCCCGCTTCCGGTATTTGCTCACCCGTCTCGAGATGGGTGAGCGGAATGCAACGGAGGTAGTGGCCGCGTGCTGCGTGCGCCACAACATTGTGGAGCAGAGCGGGGAGGCCTTCCTTCCCGCATGGATGGCAGCGGAGGGCCAGGCCTACGAACAGCCCCACACAGCCGCCAGGCGCACCAGGATGGGGTGCACATCCAGGAGGCCCTCACGGACATGTTCTCACAGGCCCCGGAGTAGGGTCGCCTCGGTTTCCCTGGACAACTCCCTCCCCTCCCCTTACTTCCCAATACACAACACCACAGTTTGGGGGAGAGGAGGATGTTGTGCAGAATGTTCATGATTGTTATGTGAAATATGTTTGAGCAGTCTAGTTCAGAGCAGAGTACTCTTGTTCTGTTAAGGGTTTGGTCAGGTCAAGTGGAAGGCTTGTACCTACCAATTAGGATTAGGTTTAGATTTAGGTTGAGTTAGATTAGCTATCGTCGTCAGTTCAAAGCATTTCAGCCATCGTCGAGTTTGTTCGTCAGGTGCGTCGGCCGTAGCTAGGGTTTTCTTTGAGTTCAGGGTTAGGTTTAGGGATATTCTAGGCCACCATCATCTGTTCGAGCTGTCCTGAAGAACAGGAAGAGTATTCGAGGTTCGTGCGGAAGGCTCGAGTCAGCGCACCCGATTCCAGTCATCTTTGAGGGATCTCCTGGCAGTTCCTCTCCTGAGGCCCGGAAGGACCAAAGGATCGAGGTCGCCAGCGTCACCGCAATCACCCTCCACGCCTAGACTGTGTTTAATGTATTTTGTGTTGTGTTTACTCTTTTGTAATCTATCCCTTGCTTGATTGTGATTTTCTGCATGTCAAATATAGTCCTGTGGTTAAATTTTATCTTCAGAGTTGGTATTCATTTATGCATCACAAACTCATAACCCTTTAAAATTATTTCCCCTTTTTTTTAGAAAACCTGTGATAGATATGGAATTTGGAGTTCGCATTTGTCATCTTCATGATTTTATTAGGTTGATCGGCATTCTAAATTAATTATTCACGTTACCTCGCATAACAGGGAGGAGACCTGGAACTGGGAGGGGGAGGGGAGCTACTCCTGGGAGGGGTGGCCCCTGCGACCGCTCCTGTAGGGGCAGACCTGGACATGGGGGGCAGGCTGAACGGGGAGGTGGGCAGGAGGAGCAGGAGCAGGAGGAGCAGGAGCAGGAGGGGCCATTGCAGGAGGGGGCGGGGACAGGTGCACCATGATGGGGTGCGCATCCAGGAGGCCCTCACGGACATGTTCTCACAGGCCCCGGAGTAGGGTCGCCTCGGTTTCCCTGGACAACTCCCTCCCCTCCCCTTCTTCCTCCCCTCCCCTTACCTCCCAATACACAACAACACAGTTTGGTTTCACCAAAAAAACTTGTCAGTTTTTATTTACAAAGGGGGGAGAGGGGGAGGAAACCTTGAACTGGGAGGGGGGAGGAGACCTTCAACTTGGAGGGAGAGGAGACCTTGAACTGGGAGGGGGAGGGGAGCTACTCCTGGGAGGGGTGGCCCCTGCGACCGCTCCTGTGGGGGCAGACCTGGACATGGGGGGCAGGCCGCATTGGGGCAGGCTGAACGGGGAGGTGGGCAGCAGGAGCAGGAGGGGCAGGAGGAGGAGCAGGACGGGCCATTGCAGGAGGGGCAGGAGGGGCCATTGCAGGAGGGGCAGGAGGGGCCATTGCAGGAGGGGCAGTGCTAGGGGAGGGATGGCGGGGGCATGGGGCGAGGCCATGCCATAATGTATGGCATGGGCAATGTGTGCGGAGAGGCTGGCAACGGAGTTCGCCATCAGCGCAGTGTCCCTGGAAGGTGGCCCAGACCTCCTGGTGCCACTGCAGGTCTGCCTCTGTGCGTCTCTGGATGGCAGCCTCTATTTGCTCGACGGCCTGCACGTGGTGCCGCAGGAGCTGGTCCCGGTGTCGGATGCGCTGCCTCCGTGGTTGGGCAGCTGGGGGGTGCTGCTGCTGCCGGACTGGAGGGTCCCCTGCTCCTGGTTGGTCCCGCTGCAGGGAACAGAAGAAAGGATGGGTCAGTCAGGCAGCCCGGCCACTGTCCCCACACCTCATGCCTTCCATCCCACCCCTGAGCCCAGGTGACACCACAAGGGTAGTGTGGCTTGGGCCCCCTCGGTTCCTCCACTGCCCCCCCCCCGTGTTGTATGTTTGCATAAAGGACCGCCCCTGGAGTAGGGTCCTCCTCCATGTATTGGAACCCCCGGTCTGTGCCCTGGCCCCGTGGAGGGCGCTTGTGTTGCATTAACCTGTGGAACTCCCTGCCGGTGGAGGCTGTGAGGCTTTGGGCTAATCACTGGTGTTTGACAGGGAGCGAGATGAATCCCCACACAGTGCCTGGGAGCACATCTGGCAGAGGTGGTCTGGGCTCTCAGATCCCCATCGCGTGGGATATCTCCTGGACGGAACCAGGAGAGTGACTGGGGAGTGTCCCATCCTTGCAGCAAAACTCAGGCGGCCCTAGGGGTGGCCCAAGCGCTTCCCCCCCTTCTCCCTCCCACTATCTCTCACACACGTAGCCCAGGGACACGTGTGGCCACAGTGGGGACTTCCCTCGGGGAGCCAGCCAAGGCACCGGGAGCAGGCGAGGGGCTCAGTGGGGGCCACGTTCACAGGGCTGTGACGCTGTGGTTTTCCCAGGAGCAGCTGGCTGTGCCTCACAGCCAGGCATGGGACAGTGTGCCGTTCTGCGTGCTGCACCCTTGCAGAGGTGCGGGCTCTGGCCTGAGTCCCTGGGGCCCTGGCTGGTTCCAGCCGGCACCCACCCTTCCCCCTGGTCCCGCCGGATGTGTATGAGCAGCACGGTCCCAGGAGTGCCCTGGAGCTTCCTGCCGCAGCCACGTGCCGCTCGGTCACCAGGCTTACTGCCTAATGCTGCACAGCGTGCAGCTTACGTGGCCTGAGTGACATGCTCTCCCCGTCCCCCCTCTGGGTGCCAGCTCCCCTCCCCCCGCCCCGCCCTTGTGAGTGCAAAGTGCAACACTCACTGGTGGATCCTTCCCCGGCCTCTGAGGATGCGCGGGAGACATCGGGGCTGCCGGAGGGGGCCTGCTGGGTGGCAGTGCTGGCCTCGTCCTCCGACGCACTGCTGTCTCCTTCCCCTGCCTCAGTGGTCCTGGTGACGGGGGGGCAGGGGGTGCACGCTGCTGTTGACGGGGATCTCCGGGGCTTGCGGGGCTGGCTGGCCCAGGATGGCGTGGAGCCGGTCGTAGTGGGGGCAGGTGTCAGCTCCTGCCCCCTGGCCCTCGCTGGCCCGCACGTAGCCCAGGCGCAGCTTCTTCACCTTAGCCCGGACTTGCTCGAGGGTCCGGGCTGGATGTCCCTGCTGAGCGAGCGCCTGGGCCATGCAGGTGAAGATCTTGGCGTTGCGGTGCCGGAAGTGGGTGTCATGGAGGTCCTCCTCCTCCTGCCACAGGTCCAGCAGGCTGTCCAGCTCCCCTGAGGACCAGGATGGGGCCCGTCTTTTTCAGTCCCTGGGGGCCTCCTGCCCGGAGCTGCCATCCTGCTGCGGGGTGGCTGCTGAGCACGGCAGGGGCCACGTGGCAGACCTCTGCCTAGAGGTCCGTGCTGGTCTCCTGCCGCGTGAGCTCAGCAGCCTGCGTCTGCTTTAAGGAGCTCAGGTTGCCAGGAAGTCCAGGGTGGCTACGGGGTCTCCGTGCATCTAAAGGGTTTTTTTCCATGTAGCCTGCTTTTGCACAAAAGTCTTAGCTAGCTGTCTACACTGGCCCTTTTGCGCAAAAGGACTTTTGCCCGAACGGGAACATCGAAGTATTTGCACAAGAAGCACTGATTTCTTACATTAGAACGTCAGTGCCCTTGCGCAAATTCAAGCGGCCAGTGTAGACAGCTGGCAAGTTTTTGCGCAAAAGCGTTTGCTTTTGCGGAAAAACTGGCCAGTCTAGACACAGCCTATATGTATGCTAGACAACTCCCATGCCCTTTTGTCCAGTAAAAGAAAACGGAGTAGGGATACCTGATTTTTAAAAAGAGCAGGAGGCGGCCTGTGAAATTGTGACTAAAATGGGAAAAGAAAAAAGAACTAAGAAAAGTGAAGGAAAGAAAAGGGCCTAGTAAAAAGAGTTGCATTATGTGTGAAAGACACCCAAGTTGCTCCAGCAGTAAGACACTATAAGCTACTGGCTGAAACTGCGATGAGAGGTGTTTGTCCCAGTTGCCCAAAGTGCCTTACTAAGCTCTAAGGATATGTCTACACAGCAAAGTTATTTCAAAATAACAGCCCTTATTTTGAAATAACTTTCCTAGTATCTACACAGCCAAACTGCTATTTTAAAATAAATTCAAAATAGCGGAGCGCTTATTTTGAATTTGGTAAACCTCATTCTACGAGGAATAATGCCAAATTCAAAATAGCTATTTTGAAATAAGTGCTGTGTAGACACTTATTTTGAAATAGGGGGCCTCCGGCCTTCCCAGTGTGCCCTGGTGGCCACTCCAGCCTCAACCAAGAACACTCCACTCCCTCCCCCCCGTCCCCGGAGCCCTTAAAGGGGTAGACTCTGGCCACACTGCCTGTGCCAGCTCCAAGCCTGCTAGCCCAGAGCCAGCAGTCACTGCCCCTGACCCAGTGGTCCCAAAACATGAGCCAGCAAGCCACTGGCAGCCAGCCCTCCACTGCTCCCCAGGAGCAGTCTGCCAGCTCCCAGAAGCCTGCCAGGGCCCAAAGAAGGTGGGCGCCTTCCTGGTCCAGGGTGGAGATCATAGACCTTATTCCCCAATGTCCACAATCTCTGCACTAGATGGAGGAACGCAGCCATCTATGGCAGGATAGCTGCCAGCCTGGCCACCAAAGGCCACATGCAAACCCAGGAGCAGGTTTGCATGAAAATCAAGTTGGTCCAGCAATTCCCCCAACCCTGAGCCCTGAGCTTCTCCTCCCCCTTCTTCCCTTTGCTTCCCCCTTCCAGTTCCCTCCTCCCAGGTTTCCCCCTCCCCTCTCCCACCTCCTTTCCCCAGTCTTACCAGAGCTTCATTCCCTCCCCCCTAGTTTTGTTACATAAAAAGAGAGTTTGTGTTCATGAAAATACATGTATTTTATTTGACATCAGGAAGGGGGGTTAGGGAAGGATAAGTGGAAGGACGTGAGGGAGGAATGAGGCACAAGCCCCCAGTGGGGCAGACCAGGGAGGCTCTTAGTACTCCTAAGGGTGGAAGCTCTCCCGCAGGGCCTCCTGGATACTGACAGCCCCCCGATGGACCTCCCGGATGGCAGCCTGCAGAAAGTGCAGCCAGGCTCGCAGCAACACATCCACGAGAAGCACCAGAAGTGCCCAGGGGCAGCTCTGGCTCCATGTTGCGGAGTGCTGTGGTGTCCCAAGTGAGGGCAACCAGAGCATGCAGAGACAAAATGCTTTGCTGTCCCTCATTGAGGTAGACAAGCAAGCAGGGAAACCTAAGAACTGGCTGGCCGGGGGGGGCGGGTCCCTTTAAGTACAGACCTCAGATAGCCTCAGGCAGCAGCTACACTAAGTTCTGACCTGGTACCCTGCTGGAAATGGTTCCGGCCAGCCTTAAATGCGATTCAGAGTCCACTAAGTGTGGACGCGCTATTTCGAAATAGCATTTTGTGTGTAGATGCGTTATTTCGAAATAAGCTATTTTGAAATAATGCTGTAGTGTAGACATACCCTAAATTAGAAAGGGCTTAAACCCTCTGACATGCTGAGAACGGTAATTAATTTTAGGAATAAGGCTTTAATAAAAATTAATAACAGTTTAAAAATAGAAAATTCAGTAATGGCAGTTTCAGGGTGATGCAAAGAGTGGGAGATTCCATCACTAAAGATCATAGGGATCTATTGAATGTGACATAGCAATTTTAGTCTTTGAGCTGGAATGGTAAATTCCACTTCCTGTGGGAAATGACTCAACAAATCCCTGCGGTGAAATATTGTAGCCTAAGGACATAAGAACGGCCATATTGGGTGAGAACAAAGGTCCATCTATCCCAATATCCTGTCTGCTGACAGTGGCCAATACCAGATGCCCCAATGGGAGGGAGCACAATAGGTAATCCTCACATGATCCCTCTCCTGTCACCCATTTCGAGACAAACAGAAGCTAAGGACACCATTCCTACCCCTCCTGGCTAATAGCTATTGATGGACCTAACCTCCATGAATCTATCTAGCTCTTTTTTGAACCCTGTTAAAGTAGTAGTCCTCACCACATCCTCTGCCAAGGAGTTCCATAGGTTGACTGTGCTCTGAGTGAAGAAAAACTTCCTCTTGTTTGCTTTAAACCTGCTGCCTATTAATTTCATTTGGTGACCCCTAGTTCTTATACAAAACCCTATATAAGTCCCATAGAAACCAATGAGACTCCTAGACAAGCAGTAGCTAGAGTCTAGCTAAAGGTGAGCTGAGAAACTCCACAGGAATGCCCAGAACCCATAGAAGTAAATGGGAAGCTAGGCATGATCCACCTGACTAGGTGATGATACCATTGCTCAGCTGCAAGCTGATTGTTTGTTAGGACATGTGAAGTCAGAGAAAAGCTGATTGGCTGAGCTGGGTGGCCAAATCGTATATAAGAGCCATGGCTGGTAGGCTAAAGTTCTGTAGGGATAGGGACCCGGAAGAGAGTGGAATGCTGGCGAACACCAAAGGAAGATACCTGTGCAAGAGAAGCCACCTGGAAACCCTGCAAGGGAAGAACTGCCTGAAAACTCGCTACTGTAAGTAGCAGCAGCATCCCACCTCAAGGCTCCAGAATAGCCATAGCAACAACCGCTACTGGAGGTCTCCATAGCAACCTAGCAGCAGGGCCCAGCAGGTTTCCAGACCTCCCACCAGAGCAGCCATCACAGCCTGACCCAGCAAGCCAGCTGGCAACCACTAATCCCAACTTCCAACAGACAACACTCCCCAAATCCCAGATGCTAAACGATTGGATGGAGCAGAACAACTAGGAGGCGATTCAGAGAGATTATAGAAAAGTCACAATAAGCCTCAAAATCTTTTTCTATTTAACCTCCTGAAGTATATGAGTTTCAAGTGTAAATAAAGCTGGAATCCAGAGGTTTAAGTGAAATCTCCCTATCCATTTGGCATGTGTTAGGCTAGCATGTGCTAAAAGTCTAGTTTTAAGTAATTGATATTGAATATTAATGAATATACTGTTATGGGTTTAATTGTTACAGTGATATGTAATAGATATTCTCTTATGCATTTAATTGTTATATTGTTATAAGTCAGAGTAGTAAGTGAATGACTGTATGGTTAAATTGTCATACGCCATCAAGTTAAGTGGAATTGTTAATGCAGCATTGAGTCTTCATTTACCATGACACTTTCTTTAAACTGTAACTGTAATATCTCTCCTCTTTCTCCTTGTTGGTTGTAATCTCACCTCTAAATAAATATTGTTTTTAAAAAATGTATGGCTTGTTGCCTATTCTTGATTGGCGGGCTGTATTCCTGTCCTTCAAGTGGAAAGCTAGCTAGCCTTAATTTAGTGGAAAATCCATAGAGCGGATCACAACCTTTAATACTAAAGCACATGAATTGAAAATAAGGTTTTAAATTAAAAAATAGCTATTTTAGGTAGTCCCATTGGGTAGATATAATTGGTTTCAATTCTTCTGGTAAAAGGATGTCAACTACTGCCCTTAATAAAGTATGTTCTTAAAACATGTGTCATAACCATTGAAGCTGCTATAAATAGTAACTATGAGTAAAGAGCTGGGATAACATTGCCAATATTTTCTGCATCATTTACAAAATATTCTTTGCTTTTGTTATTTTGTAAAGGGGGGTGGAGGTGTTTGTAGCTGCTATAATTTAAAACTCTGTGAAATGGAATCTGAGCCCATAAAATTCATGTGTTTATGCAATACATTTGTCTGTGAGTGCATTATGTTTAGGCTATGGCAGGAAGCTTAGGTTAGTTTATTGCATCATACAGTATCAGTGTTATCACCACCAAAAACATGAACCATATGCCTTGTATTAACATTAACATTCATGCCCTGTCATCTAATGTGATGATACAGTCCCATGTTTTAGTTAAGTAATTGTCAGGTTGAGCTCATGCTTTCAGTTGTTGAGGTAAATAAGAGACTGACGACTTTGTTGATCCAGTACATTTTAAAAGAGGGTGACATGTATATCTTTCCTGTTCCTTTATGATGAGAGGTTCTTTTTGTCTCTCTCTGCTTCTTAAAAACAATTATTATTTTATAGTTTTCAGAAAAGCAAACTGCAGATTACTGGAATTTCAAATTCTCGTGTGAAGAAAATGCATACAATTTTTTTGTGCATGACAATAAGGTGTCAAGATTATAACTATCACAGATGAAAAAAATAGTGTCTCTCTATATAACCCATTTGCTAAATTCCTCCAAATTAGCATCACAATTAGAGCACTAGATTGTGTATTTGAATCTCTAAGATGACTGACAGACACACACAATTACATGTAGCTTAATAACTCCCTGGTGATTATACCACTGTGGCTTCTGAAGAGCATGTGTTGTTTCAGCTGAAGCTGAAGATAAGTTATGCTTGCTGTATTCCCCTTGGATTCACTTTTAACAAGGCACAATAGTTTTTAGTGTTGTTTTCTACTGATTCCACCTATGTTCCTGGCACACTCTGACCCCATTTAGCATTTCCACCAACACAAACACAGAAGACATGCTGATCTTGATCCACTCTCACCAAAATTTCGAATGCCCTGTTCATAGGCACATCTAGGACCCTGAACTTGACCTCTCTGTGGTTACTGAACCACTCGATCACACTTTGGCTTTCATGGTGCTGGGCTTGCCTGCTTTTCCTCAAACTTCTCTGACTACTCTTTTTAAAATTTCTTTTGAGGAGACTTCCTCAACCTTTCTCCCATTTTTCCTGGGGATTACACAGAACTCTGCTTTTCACCCCTTCAGTTTCTCCTAATAATAACCTTTCCTTGAGTGATATCAAGCACTCATGGAGCTTCAATTGCATCTCTATGCTAATGAGTCTTCAATCTGCCTCTCCATTCCCATCTCATCTGTGCCTGTCTCACTGCCATCTCTTTTCTAATGATTCCCTGACAACACAAACTTAATGTGAACTCTGGCACCCTCTTCTCCCCCCTATTCTGAATTGGAATTGACATCAGAACTATGCTCAGTTATTTGGCTCCCCAAACCTTGGGGCTATTGCCAACTGCTCCTTCTACTGCAATATTAATAAAATCTGACCTTTTCAAGTCTGTGAAAAATCTCTCTCTTCTTCAGGCCCTGGTCTTAACACAGTCTCCTCCTCTGCAGCCTCTTCATCAGCATCACCCTCTTCCCGTCCCTACAAAAACCTGCCTTTAAAACCATCCTCTGGGCCTATCAAATCAACTACATATTCAGATGCTTCTTTAATACAAATAATTTCTCTCACACACACCGCACACACAAAATTAAAAGAGCAATAAGATTGCAAAGTCACACATTCAAAAGTTAAGAAATCCCAAAATTAATTTGGTCCCCTTGTGCTTCATGATTCAATTTTTAATTGTATAAGATTGCACACTATTTTTTCACACATTTGCCTCCTTCAGTTCACACAAGAGATGGAACTAATTGAATGATCAACTATTCAACATTTTATTTCCTCCTCATAGTTCTATATATGGTAACAGGCCTGTATTTCCTTATGGACCTCTCTACAGCTCCCATCACCAAAGTAACTGAGTGTTTCACAAATGATAACTTTGTGAAGTGAAAGGGTGGTAGCATCCCTATTGTGCAGATGGGAAGCTGAATCACAAGGAGATTAAAGTCAACAGTATCCAGTCTGAGCTAGGGATGTTAAATTTTGATTAATTAGCTAATCAAATAGCCAATGGGATTTCCATCAACTATTCAATTAGTCGATAAGAACTACCACATTCCAACTTTGAAATGTACAGAGCCCAAGCAGGGGCTCTTGTGTATTTCAAAGATTGAAATGCTGCGTGGACCCTGGGACCAGAGAGGATTCCTGCTGACCCCAGGCTCCATATGTGCATTTCAAAGTGGAAGTGCCCAAGAGCTCCAGCGGGGGCTCTTGTGCATTTCGAAGTGGAAGCACTGCATGGAGCCTGGGATTAGCAGGGGACTCAGTGTCCCGTGCTGGCCCCAGGCTCCATGCTGCACTTCCTCTTTGAAATGCACAAGAGCCCCCACTGGGGACTATTGCACATTTCAAAGTTGGCACACCACTTGGAGCCCAGGACCAGTGCGGGACTCCTTGCTGGCCCCAGCTCCATGCGGTGTTCCAACTTTGAAATGTACAAGAGCCCCAGTGGGGACTCTTGTACGTTTCAAAGTTGGTTGCCATTGCACCCCTGCCCCCTCCCACGGAGCTAGGGGGGAACTGGCTTTTAAGGTGGCTCCCTCCAGCAACCCCTCTTCTTCCCACCTAGCTGCCTCTTTGTGATAGAGGCAGCAAGGGGGGGAAGCGACTAGTCAACTAGCGTGTTGACTATCCGATACGCTTTTGCCAATTTTGATGGCAGTCCTAAGTGCTCAGCACTTATGCCCATTTCACATTGGGCACCCAGAAAATGGCAAACATTAGTAACAGCCTCTTGTGAAAAGCATGGTTTGAATGATAGGCACTCTGTGGCAGAGGCAGGGATAGAGTTCTCCAAGGTGGCATCCAAATGCTTTAACCATGAAACCATTATTTTTCCACTGCCTCATTCACTACAGGTTTGACCTCTATGGTCCAGATTTCTATAGTCCAGCACTGTCTGTGGTCTGGCCTCCCTGTGGGTGCTCCCAGACTGGAACACTCACAGGAAAAAGCCAACCCCCACTCAGAAACTCTCTTCCTCCTCACCCTCCCAAAGTGACTGGTGCACCACAAGCTCAAGGAGATATGAGGCAGGAAGGGGAACAAGCAGGAAGAGGGGATGCTTGGAGAGAGAGAGAGAGAGAGAGAGAGAGAGGGGCAGGGTGGCTGCAGAGCCTTGTGATTGGAGGGCCAGGAGCACAGTCCTGCAGCCAATGGCAGGGGCTGGAAATTCAGCTTGGTTACTGTGGGACTCGGTGCACTCTCCGAGGGCTGCACTTCTGGGGCTCCGCACCCACCCTGCCTCTTCCCCCGAATCATGGGCAGTTGGAGCAGCTGGGGCTGACAGAGGCAGGACCCCAACCCCACTTACAGCCCTGCCTTTTCTGCTGAGGCCTTACCAGCCACAGGGAGGGGAGGAGGCAGAGCAAGGCATGGAGTGTGCCCCAGCCTCCCCAGAGCAGTGCGGGAGGAGGAAGAGAGGTAAGGGCGTGCATGTGCGCAGTGCAGCTCCCCTGCCTTCCCAGAGCACCGGGGGAGAGGAAGAGGCTGCATGGTTCCAGCCTCCCTGGCCCAGGGAGAGCAGGTGCTGGGGGAAGCAACACTCCACCCCCAGAATGCCTATAGCAGGTGTTCTGGTGGCGGAGTGTGAGTGGGGCAAAGCCTTCCCTTACCTAAGCCACCTGATGCCCATGCCCCAAACCTTCCGCCAGATCCCTGCGTGGTCAATGGCAGCTCTTCTGCTGCTAGCATAGCAGAGCCTAGCAGCCCGTGGCAGCAGAGGAACTCACACCTCCCCTAGTCCAGCAAATTCCCTGGTTCTGAACCAGTCAGTTCCTGAGGGTACCAGACCAGGGAGGTATAACCTTTACCATCTTCAAACTTCAGAAACAGATGAAGCATGGGCCTACAGACAACAGCTTCCTTCACTAGACAGCTCTGTTTCACACTCAGAGCACTAACCATGTGCTCTGGTTGAAACAGTGTTTGTTTGGAAAAAATAGCACATGATCATTTAACTCAGCACAGTACCACAAGGCATATGCACAAGAGGGCTGAAATAAAGTTGCAGCCTTAATACCTGCATTTCTTAACTTCTGAGAGCTTGACTTTGCATTTTTAATGACTCTTCTAATTTTGGGGTATAATTCACTGGTTTTAAAAAAACAAATTTTAAAAAATTCCACTGTGTGTCATTAGCAGGGTGGGAACCACACAAACCTCAGCTACATGAACTAATGGAGTAATTGCTTGCACCAATAGATTATCCCCTTAGATATCAATCACTAGAGAGCCTGGGACACTTTTGCCAGTGAGTTTGATTGTTCTTTGATGATAGAAGAGGAATAGTGATACTCAGGAATCTTGGGTTCCACTTCAGGTTCTGGAGAGATGCATGTTCTAGTGAGTACAGACTCTTTTGCCCTCGCCACCCTCATCCAGCCTCTTTCTGCCTCTCTCTTCCAATCTACCTCAACTCTTGTTTCAAATTTTGTCATCAGCTGGGTTTAGATGGAAGATGGTTGGAATAGTGATGGGATCTTGATAAGCAGAGCAGTTACTCAAAATTTTCTATTTCTCCCTAGGAGGAGCATTTTAGGACCCAGATTTCACAGATTTAGTCCCTAGGCTGGTATTTCCTTTTACACAGAATGCTTTTCTCTCCTGCAAATGTGTGCATGTAAAAAAAAAAAATCATGTCCTTGGAGACATAAAAGTGTCTCTTCCTGTACCAACCCTAATCTCTGTTTTGGTCCATGACTCCCTGCAGTGCCTTACTGCATTAGCAATCTTGTTCATAAAATATTTAGCTAGTTTCAAGAATCTTTCATATAAAAAGCCGCTGAGCTAGTAAAAAAAACCAACCAATTGGCAACCCTATTAAATTTCTGATACTGTTGCCTTTTGCTTGGTTAGGGAATGGCAGCCGTGGGAGAGAAAATAAACACAGATGCACAATATGCATCTGCAATATGCACAAAACCCAAACAAATTAAAATAATTGTTTTTACAATTTTGTTTTCTGTTTAAGACTCTTCATGATGGATTTTTACTGGCTGCATCTAAGCTAAATATTAAAGCAAATAGCAGAGCACAGTAATGAGTTCAAGGCACAAGCAGACTGTATTATCTACATCATATTGTGACAGTTCTACACTTAGCCTACGTGCCTCACAAACAAAATAAAGAGAAATGAGACAAATCTCAGAGACTGTTTGTGAAAGTTAGCCACACAAGTGTGGGGGGAGGCAGGGCAGGTTAAAAATATATTTAAATTTTATATGTTGGGAACATGTGAAAAAACAAAAGGCGAAGCATCTGGGGTCACCTGCCATTGCTTCCACCTTCCTGTACTGTAGGGTGTCAGATACCATCTGGCTTGTTCAAGGTCTGGTAACCATCACAGAAACTAATTACAAAAGTGAACAATTGATGGACTAATCAAGAAGTTCTGAATAGAGCCCAACACTTATTATTAAAAATCAAATTGCAATTATACTTGGAGGCCCCAGTTGAAATGGACACAGGTTATTGTACTTACACAGAACAGGAGATACTAGGTGATTTTCCCAGGACCACACAGGAAATTGGCTGCAGAGTTAGGGATTGGAGTGCATTGTGCTAAGCCACACGCATGAGACAGATATGGCAATCTCCTGCAATATCCTTGAGAAACCTTAAGTTTAAATATCTTTGGGCTTTGCTGAATTAAATTAAAGACTAATGATTACTGTAGGCAGGGATTTGTGTAGCCTCTTGAGGGGAGATGTGACAGATGTAAGACCTCAGGGTTCAAAGGACTATTCTGAACAATCAATGTGTTATACAAGAAAGGAATTTTGAAGCAAAAGATGTTAAGCACTTCCCCCGGGGAAGACCTAGGGGGAGGTGAAATTTGCCACCTCCACTTACGCAAAAACCAAGACATTTGAATCTATGCCCTGAGGAGTGAGTCATTGTCTGCTACTCATCTGTTACAAGAAGCCAAAATCAAAGGCCCAAATTGTATAAAGGAAAGACTGAACTCTTCATGGTGGTTCTGAATTGAGATAGTTATGAACTTGTAATCATGGGGAAAGCCCAGTTGTGGGTTTTGAATGACTGACACCTACCAGAGTCCAGGGCTGGCGCAAGGGTGACCTTTGATAAGTGTTAGTAGGCCTTTATTTTTAACGCGTTTGCTCTATAATATTTTCACCTTATAAAATTATGCTTTCTTAGAAAGAACTGCATGGTTAACTTCCAGTTGAAGCAATGACACTGTTCAAAGACTCTGGCTTGCTGGGAATATCATAGGATAGGCAGAGAACTGTGAAGCCTGGAAGAGCACTGTCAGGAGGAAGAGAGACAAAGGTCTGTACCCAAGAGAAGCGGGTGTCTTTGATGGCGGAGCAGCTGAGAGTCTAGAGTGGGTGCTCTTGGTAAATCCTGAGGGCAGAATATAAGCACAAAGTTGTGACAAAGATGATCCTTCCTCTCCAAAAATGCAGTGAAATTCACCACACTTGTAAACAATTGAAACACCACTGTGCCAGCAGCAATTCTAGTGTAAGAGCTTCACTGCCATTCCAGAATTTCCATCCAACTCTAGGAGCATCGCAAACCTGTTTAGCTCATCATATGCAAGAATAAGCTGCACATCCTCCAATTTCGCTGCAGGTTTTCCATTCAGCCTTTACAGTAAAAGCCCAAATTACTGATCTGAAATACACACTATTGCTTGCTATTCTGTGTACCTTCCTGCTTAGTAAGCAAACACAACCAGCTTCTTATAAACTTGTAGGAGAATATCTGCCAAGCATTCTTATTCTCTTCTGTCTTCATAGGCTTTCTGAGGGTGTGTCTAGACAGCAGCCTTCTGTGGGAATAAGCTACACAATTTGTGCTATGCAGATTGCGTAGCTTATTCCGAGTCTAGGTCGAAAGAGCTTATTTTGAAATTTGGCGCTGTGTAGACAATGCCAAATTTCAAAATAAGGCACTATTCCGACAAATCCCTTAACCCTCGGGTTCCAGGGATGCCGGAATAGTGCTCCCGCTATTTCAGGAAATAGTGGGAGCGTTTAAAGGCGTGCCATTGCTATTTCGGGATACTTCCGGTATCCTGAAATAGCAACGCAGTCTAGACGTACCCTAAGTCATCTCACTGAGTTTCACAACACATTTCCTTCTCTCTCAAAATGGTATGCATCTCAACCCACCTGCCTCTCATTTCATTAATAAAGAATGAAACTAAATGCAGGTTAAGTTGAACAAAGTGGAACCAGATATATCTCTGACCAAATCTCTCTGGGTATGTCTACACTACAGCATTATTTCAAAATATGTTATTTCAAAATAGTTCATTCGAAATAAGTTATTTAGAAATCACGTGTCTACACATAAAATGCATTTCGAAATAGCATTTTGCTATTTCGAAATAGCACGTCCACACTGATTGGATGCTGAATTGCATTTAAAGCCAGCTGAAACCAGTTCCAGCAGGGCATCAGGTCAGTAGTTGCTTTGTGTGGCTGCTGTCTGAGGTTATCTGAGGACTGTACCCATGCTCCTGTGCCGTCCATAGTGGGGGGGGGGGGAGGATGTGCCTGCCTCTGCGTAGAGGGGGCTTGTGGAGGGAAGGCATTGTGCAGTGTCCCTCCCCGGGGTACGGAGCATGTCATGTGCCTTCATACATACATGTGTGTGAGTAACGGGCCAGGGACCCTGTGTGGCAGCCAGCCGGGGCCATATGCCCCGGCTGGCACGGCACATGCAAGGGTTGCCGCATGATCCATGCTCAGCAAGGCCCACACGCGTGGTCCCTGGGCTTCCTCTCCCCTGCCGCCCCCCCCCCCCGACCCCACATAAGAGGACTGTGATGGCACTCACATGTCGAGGCCTCCCCGGCCTTGGAAGACAGCGGTGATATTGCTGCTGGTATGCCTCGGGGGTCCAGGGTGAGTGCCACACTCCCTCCAGGCTCCTGTGACTCCTGGCCATCATCCTCCTCCTCCTCCATGCCCTGGTCAGGGCCCTCTGCCCCAGAGTCGATGACAACCTGGGGGGCACGGACCGTCCGGCCCCCCAAGATGGGTTCAGGGTGTCAAAGTAGGGGAAGGGGTCTGGGTGTGCCCCTGGTTGGGAGCTGCCCCCTGTGGCCCCAGCATAGGCCTGCCTCAGCTCCTTAATTTTCATGCGCACCCTGCTCCTGGTTGCGCATGTGGCCTTTGGTGGCCAGGCTGTCAGCCATCTGTCTGTAGACAGCCGTGTTCCTCCATCTAGTGTGGAGATCATGGACATTGGAGGCCTCCCCCCCAAACCTTGATCAGGTCCATGATCTCCACACTGGACCAGGAAGGCACCCGCCTTTTGTGGCCCCTGGCAGGCCCCTGGGAGCTGCCAGACTGCTCCTGGGGAGCGGTGGAGGGCTGGCTGGCACTGACTGGCTGGCTCATGCTGGCAACTAGGTCAGGGGCAGTGCCTGCGGGCTCTGGGCTGGCAGACCTGGAGCTGGCACATGACCTGTGGCCAAACTGAGTCTACCCCTTTAAGGGCTCCGGGGTTGCGGGGGGAGCAGAGGAGTTTTCCTGGTCCAGCCCAGAGTGGCCACCAGGGCACCCTGGGAAGGGCTGGAGGCCCCCTATTTTGAAATAAGCATCTACACAGCGCTTATTTCAATTTAGCTATTTCAAATTTGGCGTTATTCCTCGTAGAATGAGGTTTACCAAATTCAAAATAAGCGCTTCACTATTTCAAATTTATTTTGAAATAGAGGTTTGGCTGTGTAGATGCTAGGAAAGTTAATTCGAAATAATGGCTGTTATTTCGAATTAACTTTGATGTGTAGACATACCCTCTCTCTCTTCTATCTCATTCACTCTGCTCCTGTAGCACTAGCTGACTAGATCTCAGTGGCTAAGAAAGTAGGTTCTCCACATTTACCTTCCCTTTCCCCAGATTTCCTGTAGCTTTCCACACCCTAGGTAGAAGAGGAAGTTGCTATTTTGTATGTTACCCCATCACCATCTCCCTCTTCCATTCTCCACTTAAGCACTTCTTTTTAAACACTGCCTAAAACTAAAGAAAAAGAGCATTTTATGACTGTCTTTGTATTATGTATTTTATAACATTGCATATTATGGTCAACATTTAACTTTCCAGTATTCTTATATTTCTCACAAAGACCATACAATTCTTACTTGTGTGGATTTGTCTTTGTATCTTTTGCTTCCTTTATGTTATAGCCTTAGAGCAAGTACTAAAAAAGCAGCAACAGAAAACATTTTTTCTGGTCAAACTGAGTTCTTACTGTTGTCCAGCCTGTTTTCAGGAGACAAGAGTTTCCTTACTGTACTGTATTTTTGTTGGGTATGGTATTTCAGTTACTGTCCCCTTTCAGTCATAAGCACAAAACACCAGCTAAGGGACTGGAAGCCTACTCTGAGAACAGTACATTTCCTTTATGGATCCATTCCTCTAACGAGCTGCCATCTCTGAACTTGTTCTCCTTTAATTTTTCTGTCCTCCAGGGCATCACAACTAAACTACCATGAAACATGTTCTGGAATGGTAGCAAAAAATCAATACAAATGAGCAGGGATTTTTTTTAAAGTGTATTTTCATGCTCATGAAAGGTGCTGGGATTGACAACTCTGCTGAGTGAATGATATAGGTACAGCACAGGTAGCAACAGTAAAATCATCCCCATGCTACACTGCCAATGTCCCTTAATCCTGTTTTAGAAGGATCATGTCTAGAGGGCAAGAAAGCAGTTCAGTCTACATGCCAGCAATGATGCCAATCATCCTTTTACTCATCTGGGGGAAAAGAACTTTTGACCATAATGGATCTAGTTTGCATTTAAACTGGTGCTTTAAAAAGCCACGTTTCATTCTCTTGACTTAACTAAGTCTGCTGAGCAAAAGGTATTTAGAGTGCACTGTTAGGCTATATAGCTTTTAAACATACCTGTAACTTTATAAATCAATCTGACTGAGCAGAAATCAATATAAAATGCTTTATGATTGTGTGTCGGCCTAGTGTCTGAAGCATGATTAAGTTAAGGCCAGCACTTAGACTTCTAATTTTAAAAAAGTGGAATAAAAAAATACGGCAAGCTCCAAATAGAAAAATGCTTCTGAAATAGTATATCTAAAGAGGTGGAGAAGTGTGTGTTCAGAACAGTGTACATGACTAACTAGACCAACACACGTCATATATGTTCTATATAATACTTAAGTCCTACCAGGAGTGCTGGACTGGACTAGACAACCTCTTAAAGGTCCTTTCCAGTACTAGACGATCCTCTACAAAAGATACATAAGCAAAACTCCATAGTCAACTGGTAAGCTTAACTTTTTGGGGTACTGCTTCTCATCTGCAACATTGTTTGTGGAGGACTATGATAAACATGTGGCTGATGGTGGTTGCTCTGGCTCCCAAGGCATAGAATCAACCTTCTTCAATCTAGGTGTAATCTCCTTAAAAAACATACTGAATTTGTCTAGCCTACTATCAGTTTTATTAGAGCAAAAATATCCTAGAACTTATTGGAGGTTCCTTGCTATAAAGAACACTTTTCTTCATTAAATTTAAAGTGAAGACAGGACTTATATTTTTATAACGAAGAGTCCTATGGTACCTTAAAGACCAACAGATTTATTTGGGCATAAGCTTTCATAGGATGCATCTGACAAAGTGGCTTTTACTCACGAAAGCTTATGCCCAAATAAATCTGTTGTGTCTTTCTTCATTGTTTTTGCAGATACAGAGTAGCACAGCTACCCTTCTGAGACTTGATATTTTTATGTACTATTTAAATATTTTAAGCAATTATTAGGTTTTCTCCTACTGCAGTTTAAGACTTAGTTTTATTTTTCCATCCAGCTAATAATTTTATAGCACTTATCAATGAATTATTTAGCTGCTGTTAAGATGATATTTCTGGCCACAAGAGTTTATGCAGGATAAAGTTAATCCCTGGGCCTGTCCAGTATATTTAAAACAGAACATCCTGGGCTATACTGAAGTGGCATACGTTGTACATATGTATGTCACATGAGTAGTCATGCAATGTGTGGCGGTTATATTAAGCCTGATGCACATTACAAAATATGGCAAGAGTTTCAAATGACTAAGATAGATTTTGGAAATCAGAGAATAAAAATTGTTCCTACTAAATTTAGTTTATATGCTATATCCATTTAAATACATTTTGTTTGTAGTCATGATGTGTTTATTTTCTTTAATGTTGAAGATAACATAGTGCACTAGGACAGCTAATTCGTTAATCAAGAACAGGGATGACATACAGTTATTGTGATTTTTTAGATCCAGAACTGGTTCCAGGACATTTGTTCACTGACTTGTTCCTAGACAAGTCAGTTGTGTATGCTCCATATTACACCGTGGGAGGGAGAACACCTCCATCTCATGTTAATACCTCCCAAATGACCCCACTGACAAGCTTGTCTATTCAGAGCACTAGTCATGTCAATTAAAATGGAAGCTCCCTTCCATTACAACAAATAACAAATGTGATGAATTTGTAACAATTGCTTTAGAAACCATTAGACTTTTGATACTGCTGATTTGTGTAGTAAAAATTAGAACTGGGATTCTGAGAGAGATTGCTGGTTCTCCCAGCATTCTCCATTTGAAGTATAGAGAATCTCAAATAGTTTTTCAGAATGGAAGAAACTTTTTAAGCACTTGTGTGGATGTATATTTATTTATTTATCTGGATTTATCCAAGGCTCTAAGTGCCCTTGCCATCAATTATAAATGCAATCCTTCCACACTAAAACCTATATTAAAATAATCATTATAAATAATTATGAGTTGGCACTTGAGAGCTAACCGTCTTGAATGGCAAATTAGAGATGTCATCTCACTGTGCACATTAACCCAATGTCACTCACATTCAAAATACTTTTTGCTCATCTTGAACTAAAATTGTCAGCTACTGTAGATTTTCTCTTTGAACAACTGAAAGCTTTGCTGAAACCAAGCTGCTGCATACTGAAGCATTTATAATGGCACAGTCCTACAGACGCTTACTTGCATGAATAACTTTACACTTGAGTGATCCCAGTGTGTGAAGTTACTCACACATGTGTCTTCAGGATTGTGCCTATATTTGTAAAAGTAAGATGCAAAGGCTAACAGAAAAATGAGTTTGTGATAAACTGATAAAACAGGTTGAAAAACTAATTGAGAAGAGAGTACGTTAGATAATGAGAAGGACAAGAAAATAACCAGGCAGTTCCTTCTTCTCAAGTCCTTTCTCTGTGAACAGATTGTAAATAGCACAGAGAGCAATGCTGCCATTTAGATATCAATACATTTGTCTCATGTACGTGTGTAGGGACACAGAGATGTCGTATTCCAATACCTACCTATTTCGACACAGTCAATTAAAAAAGAGCCCAGAAAGAGTACCAATTTCTTGACCAATAATAAATATTTAATGTTCAGTTTTTTATATAGCCACCTTAAATGCCAGCATTCTCTTGGCATTGACAAACAATTATATATTCAACTTTTCATCCTTTTATCGCAAAATAGTGGATTTTTCTTCCACTCTTTCATGCAGTGATGTTGCAACTACTGTAAGCTGTAAGCTTCCGCAACCACTGCTAGGTATACTTGCATCAGCAATAAAGATCATAGTGATTGTCTTGCTAGTGCTTTCTTTAGACATTTCCAATGGCAACAAACTGCGTGCAACAAGACTGTGTATTGATCTAACTACATGGTAAAGCTAATTTATATTTTAACTTAAATCTTTCAAAGGAATTTTTCTAAAAATTATTATAATCCCTTTGAAAGATGCTGTAATGGATAGGAGGAGTGCTGACCAACACACAGTGACTAAGGGGTTAAACTCAGGTAGCTAACATGGGTGTTGGTAAGGGGACCAGAAGAACCAATCAAGATAGAGTGCTGAAATTTGAATTGGATATAGATACCTTGCTTGCTTTCTTTGTGTGGGAGAGTTAAACCAGGAGTTGAGAGACACAGAATGATTTAAACCCAGGCAGGAATACCATGCCTACAAGGAATCTGGGGCATGGAAGAGGACTAAACCAAGAGAAGATTGTAAGTAAGTAAAGGGAAAAATCTAGTCCCAATCAGAGCAGTTTAAAATAAAGAAAATACCCTGTGTAAATCTATGCCTCCCCTTCTCCATTCACCATCTAAGAATTGTTCCTAGAGATTTTCTCTGTGTTTTAATTTGTTTTTCTTAGTTGCTCTGTAACATCTAGCAACCAAGTATGCTTTATCAAGTATGTCTTTTGTTTTGTAATAAAAAAATCACTTTTTTAAAGTGACGATTTGATTCTTGTGTCCTGGAGAGTAACAGGGGTCTGGGCGTATATTTGCCTGCCTGAGACTGGGCAGTCAGCTACCAGAGATCGCAGCTGGATTTTCTCTTATTTTTTTCAAGCTCTTTTGGGGTTAAAGAGCTTGGGGTACCCCGGGGGAGAATTCAAGTGTTCGCCCCTGGTTTTAGGGATAAAATCACTTGATAGTGGCAGCTACCCCTCATCCCAAAGTCAGTGAATCTGTGACTCTAGGGGAGGTTTTGTAACCAGAGCCTGTAGAGGCAAGGTATATTTAAAGTCTTTGCGGGCCCCCAACTTCTGCACTTGAAGCGCCAGAGTAGGGCCTTGACAGATGCCTATAGGTTTACATTATAGTATGTGTAATTCTTGCAAGATTATTTGGAAAATGTCTGACATATCATTTGAACAAGAGTTAGAATTATTTTTCCTTTGCCAGCCTTATCAGTATTGAAAAATAAATGGCAAGAAAGCGAATGCCAGAATTCAATCAAGAGCTTCTGACACTTTCAAAAATCATTAGAGAAGTTGATAGAGAACAATAGAATTCAGAGTGTAAGACAGCCACAAAGTTCATATCAGGGTTATTTATTATTTAATTTAATCTCACCCATTTTTTGTTTTGTATTCATTGATTTTAAATCCTTCAAGATACATTTCTACCGTGATGCCTCTAGTAAATTGCCAGTTGATATTGGAGAAGTAGGTAGCCAGCTGAGAAAACAGACATCACTGTTTATTTTAAACAATCAACACACCTCAAACCAGCAAATTGTATAATAAGCCATCTACGTAACAGCACCCTCATCAATTTTCCTTTCACCCTTCCCTCCACGCCATTCTCTCTGCTTATTTGATACACCCAGCTTGTTGTGGCATGTTATAACTCAAATTGAAAGCTTTTTGGGGCAGGAACTTATCCTACTATATGTTTGTACAGCACAAGAACAATGCTGGTTTCAGAAACTAGTGCAAATAATAACTCTGTTAAAAGTGAAAGCCTCTTCCATTACTATGCTACAGAACTCTGAAGAAAGACTCCCATAGGGTATGTCTACACTTGCAGCCTATTTCGGAATAGGGCTGCAAATGTAGGCATTCGGAATTGCAAATCAAGCCCGGGATTTAAATATCCTGTCCTTGATTTGCATCTTCCCGGCCGGGCGCCATTTTTTGAAATTTACAAGCCCAGAATAACTGCCCACGTCTACACACGGCAGTGAAATGGGCGTTTGAAATAAAGCCCTATTTCGAACTACCTGTTAAACCTCATTGCAGGAGGAATAACAGGTAGTTCGAAATAGGGCTTTATTTTGAACGCCTGTTTCACTGCCGCGTGTAGACGTGGGCAGTTATTCTGGGCTTGTAAATTTCAAAAAATGGCGCCCGGCCAGGAAGATGCAAATCAAGTGCGGGATATTTAAATCCCGGGCTTGATTTGCAATTCCAAATGCCTACATTTGCAGCCCTATTCCGAAATAGGCTGCAAGTGTAGACATACCCAGAAAGCTTTGTAAGTGATGCTAGGAGAGAGTTAATGAAAATTTACTAGCTAGACTGCTTACAGATCAAAAGTATTATGGCTGTCAATTGACATGCATTAATGCCTGCGATTAACGCAGTCCAGGCTTAACACATTAAATTTTTTAACACATTAATCGCAGGTGTTAATGCTGCACTGCCCCTTTGAAGTGCTGAGCCAGGGATCAGCTGTGCAGTGGCTGCCCCTTAGAAACGCCACCTCCGCATGTTTCAAAGGGGCAGTGGAGCCTGGGGTCAGCTAGGGGAGTCCCCAGCTGCATTTCCCCAGAACTCCGGGATCAGCTGGGAAGTCCCCAGCTGACTCCGGGTCCCAGGGAAGTGCCACATGGAACCTGGGGTCAGCTGTGGACTCCCCAGCTGACCATGGGTTCTCAGAAAATGCCCAGCTGACTCTGGGCTCCAGGGCTCCCCTTTGAAATGTGCACAGAGGTGACGTTTTAAAGAGGCAGCGACTGACCCCGGGGTCCACGACTGCCCCTTTGAAACACCACCTTGGGATTTCAAAGTGGCAGTGCCACACAGCTGTGCGGTGCTGCCACTTTGAAGTACCGCCTTCCCCCTTTGCTGCCTCTATCTGACAGAGGCGGCAAAGGGGGTGGGGGGAATTGACTAATCCACTAATCGACTGACTAGCTAATAAGCATTTGCTTATTGGATAGTTGACTGGTCTTTAACTTCCCTACAGGGGATCAGCTGGAGTGCCCAGCTGATCCCAGGCTCCACGTTGTGCTGACCCTTTGAAGCGCCGCTGCGGCTGATCTCGGGCTCCTAATGTGCTGCCCCTTTGGGGCGCTGGGGCAGTGCTTCCAAGGGGCAGTGCAAAGCAGAGCCCAGGATCAGCTGGGCACTCCAGATCCTGGGCTCTGCCTTGCGCTGCCCCTTGGAAATGCTGCCCCGGCGCTTCAAAGGGGCAGCGCTGCATGGAGCCCAGGATCAGTTGGGACTCTAGCTGATCTTGGGTTCCATGCAGCACTGCCCCATTGAAACGCTGCAGCAGCATTTCAAAGGGAAGGTGCACACAATTAATTGTGATTCAATTTTTAAATGGCGCAATTAATCACAATTAAAATTTTTAATTGTTTGACAGCCCTAAAAAGTATAATACACTTTTGTGACCTTTATTAAAGTTGTTTTCTGCTTTACTAAGTTGTAACCCAAACTACAAGGAAACAGCACACATGATGGAAAAATTGTAAGAAAATATTATTCATTGTGGAGGTATATGAAAAAACTTATTTTGAATTGTCTAAGTTGTGTGGTCAACAAGATTGACATTTATTAGTGATTGGATGGCCATGATCATATAACTAAGTAAAAAAATTCAATATGAAGTAAACAAGTCATGGCTAAAGATTATACAATTTTTACCAAACTTTGGTCAAGTGTAGCTGCAGATTGGCCTCCTTAATATAATTTGTTATTATATTCTTTGCTTAGAATAATCTAATTTAATAAAGTTAGTAAACTTAATAACTTAAAGCTTACTCTCTGATGTTTCATTAAACAATATTTTCATAGAATCATATAACTGGTCAAGAGGTCATCAAGACCAGACCCCTGCACCCATGGAAAGATCAAGGACCATCTAGATCATTCCTGACACATGTTTGTCTAACCTGCATGTTATTTATTTATTTAGACTATAGCCAAAAGTCAATGCCTTAAATTGTTTAGCAGCAATTTAAGAACAACATATTACATGTTCTATTCATTATAGGTTCTTATATTGTGCTTATCACTGTAGTGTCAGTGTGCCATCCAGTAAGTGCGTTTTGCAAAATGATTAACATCTGTCATGGGTTTGTTCTCTTATCTTTTCCCCAGGGGCACACATGTGCAATGGAGTATTTTGATTTTGGATCTTTTACCAATTTAAAACACATTTAGAAACCTGTAAGTGAAATGCATATATTGAAATATTTCAATGTCCTTGCTGAGGGAAGGAAAAGGGAATGACCCGAAGTTACTGTGATTTCTTTTTTCAAGCAAAGTAGTCACAGATTACAATTATTCCCTTATGTATCTTGTACCTATATGCTGAAAATTTACCAGGTTACAGGATCTCTGGGTCTTCCAAACAACCCAGGTGAGCATGATACACATTACAGTCTACATGACTGGCAGAATACAGCTTTGGTTTCAAGCTTCTTGAGAAATAAACACAATGCAGTCACTGTGATTGTCTATGCCGCACCACACTTTTGTTTTTAAGATGTTATTGGTAAGGTAAAATTTGATAAGTAAGGCTAAGAAAGTTTGTTGGAATAAAATTGGTCTCTTGTTTTAGCAAAATCAGACTAACATGGCTACCTCTCTATTATTATGCAACTCTGAATACACTGATATGAGCACAAATACTTAGGATCATTTGACTGATATCAGGACCTGGACTTCATAATTCAATATTTTCTACAGCTGTGAACACCAAGAAAATGGCAGCTTAGAGAACAATTATAGGGGAATATTGCATAACAAGATCTTGATTCATCTCTCTCTCACATATGCAAAGTTAGGGGCTGTGTACTGAAAAAAAAGCAATCATCATGGAGCTTTTATCAAGGCTAAGAAGAGCAATGACTCATAGAAATGTATGTTAATCACAGTAAGAAAAGCTAAAATTACTTCTGGAAAACAAAAAAACTTCAAAATTGATGGTATTAAGTAGAGAGCTTTTGAAAACTATTGTATAATGATTATGGAAACTATTTAGCAAAATAGCAACAGGCTTACCATAAAATCTCATTGAAAACTACAGGATTTGTCCAAACTGTACTTCAGTATGACTAAAAGGAGGCTGTTTTTTAACATTCAGTAATGCTGAATGATTGTGGAGGCCAGATTGGATGCAGAAGTACAATTCTTAAAACACCATTAAATCATAAGCATCCACAAAGTTTGCTATCTGGTAAGAATAATAGCACCCGCTACTAAAACTGAAAGTCAAGAACTGTATCTGAGCCCACAGTGTTGAGCTAATGGGCTTACTGAAGAGAGCAGAACAGTGCTCCTTGAAAAATTGGTTCTTTGTGCTTTAAATCTCCTCATGACAGATGATTCAATATACATAGAATGCATCAACCATGTAACAAGAACACCACTTGTAAAAATGTCACAGATCAGATTCTACTAGGGTTATTAGTTTTACAATCACAAATTCTTTAAAATAAATTAGTTCTTAATAGAACCAGTCTTAGCTGACACAGACATTTTATAGGAAAAAGACACATTTTCCTCCCCAAACTTCTAGTCAGGCATCCGGTCCCTGGATAAGTGGTAAACAGCTGAATGGCTTTAAAACAGTATTCAGCTAGGAGGGAGAGAAGAAGTGGTTAGTCTCTTTCTAGGCCAACTCCATGCATGCTCCTTCAGGAAGGATTCTGTCACAACGTAATTAAGGAAGAAAAGTTACAGGTCTCAATGCACTGGAAACCTTGAGAATTTTATGTTGGATGTGCCCATCATATAGAGATGTCACAGGGTGAGTCTTGGGATCCAATGGGGTTCAGTTTGAAGTAGGTAGTCTGAACTTTTTTTTTTTTTAATCTTTCTCATCAGGGTTAGCTAGGTGATTTCTCACTTATTAAATGCAAAGATATCTCTTGTGCCTCCTGATAGTGGGCACAAAGCAACAGTATGGAGACTTAGAAGAGTTGGACTGACCAAACTGCAACCAGGAAGTTCGTCATATGTATTTAAATGACATTTTATTGTAGCAATCCAAGAATGTCATTTGACTTTTTGCGTGTCTTGGAGGTTAGGAAGAGGGAATAATTTATGATGTCCCAATAATGGTGTTACAGTTTATTGGAAAAATCCCTTACACACTAAAACATACAACTGGCATTTGAATATAATGTTGAACCAAAATGTATAATGTTGAATCTAAACACTTGCAAAATCCCAGCGTCGCAAGGGCTGTCATAGACGGACCTCACTGCACATATATCTCAGGAAGACCAGCTTTAGTTAAAGCAGAGAGGCAATGGGGTAGAAAACCCACAAAAATCTGTGATGTCTAATTAAAATGGAAATTCAAACACACTTTAGCCCCATAATTTACTTAAAATTCTTAAAACATGACAATCTGACTATATTTCTTAAATACGAATGTTTAAAAGGACACAACAAATTGCCTCATCTGTGTTACTAGCACCTTATATTACCAAAATGGTAACAATATAAATGAAGGTTACTTACTTTAGTTACTTTAAAAGGCTCTGCACATTCACGCCTATGGGTTCTGCACTGCTCTGGGACACCTTGCAGTAGAACCTTCTCTTTGTAACATCTGTCAGAGTGCTCTTGGACCCCCTCCTGTTTCCCTCAGTGTCTTTAATGTTCTGAGAGCAAGGCTAGATAAGGGGGTGCGCAAAGCCCTCTATCACCTCAGTTCCTTCCACCAAAGTGCTAGAGAATAAAAAAAGACTAGGAATGTAACAAAGAAGGGAAGATGGGTGGGAAGAGTCCATATGCGGAGCCATTTTAAAGAACTCTGTTTACAAGTAACCTTCATTTTGTTTTAGAGTGGCTCTACATATTCACACTCATTGGATAGACTGATAAGACTTACTGAAAATAACCTGGAGATGGGACAGAATCATAACTAGAGACTGCAATATTGTTCTACCCAATCCATTATTGGCTCTAGAGGCCATGCCGAGAGTGTAATGTTTAGTGAAAGTATGAACAGAATTCCAAATTGCAGCTCTGCAAAATTTCCATAACAGGGAAAGCAAGCAACGAGGTTGCCATAGGTCTAGTGCAGGCCTACTCAACTTTGGAAGTCCTGGGGGCCATAATGATACTCACAACACATGCCGAGGGCCACAATGTAAGTGTGGTTGCATATGCATGCAAACATATATGCAAATAGCTTCTTTCACACTGATGGGCATGAATACAAAGATTTCGGCAAGACTACACAACACAAAGGCCCCAGGTAAGTCAATTCTGCTAATATTAATGCATATCAACAGAAGACCAATGCATTGACTACTTTTTTGTTTTGGCTCCCACTTGTGGGCTTGTGTGTTGAGCCCCGCGTAAACCCAAACTGCACTGCAGGCCACAAACAAACTGGCCGCAGGCCATGTGTTGAATAGCCCTGATCTAGTGGAATGCGCTAATTTGTACCAAGTGCAGGAGTGTATTCAACAATATATTGCTTAAGCCACCTAGAAACAGTCTGGAATGAAATGCATATCATGTAGTTTTTAGCATGACATACAAACCATCAAGAGGATTTTCAAAAAGTTTTAGTCCTGTCCAAATAACAAGCTAAGTATCTCATTACATCCAATTAATGTAAAACAGATTCTCCCTTATTCAAATGTGGCTGGGGGGAGGGAGGGGAAATAGCAAATTAATTGATCAATATTCACATAAATCAGAGACCACTTTTGGCAAAAACCAGGGATTAGGTTGAAGAGACACCTTATCTTTACAGAAAGTTGTGAAAGATTAATCCACCAGAAGTGCATTTAATTCCTTTTCCTTTCCATATCACATTGTGGAAGTATTGTCCATTACCACTTGTACAATCCTCCCATGCAAATGACCTGAGGCCCAGAAGAATGGCTCTCAACTCCAACACAAGGATATGCAGAATTGATTGAGACCAATGCCCTCAAACCGTGAAGTGGCTCAGATGCACCACCCCCCTCCCCACACACACACAACCACAACCACTGTTTGATGAATCTGAAGTTTATTTAATTGATGTGGGCTGAAGGATTGAACTGGACACCCGTGAAGACAATTACCTTGATTAACCAACATTCCAGTGAAAGTAAGATGTTTGGAGGCATGAAAACCACCAGCGCCAACTGTCATGACTTGGACTGTAAACCTGAGACACCCAGTGCTTCATAGGCCTCATTTTCAGTTGTATAAATAGAGTCACATTTATATGCATCATGAGACCCCAAAAGAATACCCTCTGAATTGGATGTTCTTGAGCATTAAGAACACACTACCTCAACATCAGAAACCTCTCGTGTGGTAGAAAGGATCTTCTTTCCGCCCTGGCCAACATGGAATCTGTGAACAAAAATCTCTGAATTCAGCAGAGATTTGACTTTGTGCTATTGATAAGATGATCCAGGCCCAATTTAACAGGCCCCTGAACAAAATGGCCTTCAACACCTTATCCGCAAAATAAGGGTAAACAAAAATACCTTGTGCTGCTATCGCAGACATCTTGCAAGAATTCTGGGTTCTCTTTAGAGATCTAGTGGCAGCACTTTGTATTGGAAATGGCCTCTTGCCACCACAAACTGAAAGTATTTGCAATGAATGCAACAACTCAAAATATGCAAATATGAGTCCTTTAAATTGAGGGTTGCACATCAATCTACAACTGGAAGGAAGGCCAAAGTTAGCATATGGAACTAAAAATTTATGCAAGCACTTGTTCAGGTTCCTTAAATCCCAGAATGGATGACCCACAACCCCCATCCTTCTTCTGTACCAGCAAAGATCATAAATAAAATCTTCAAACTCTCAGGTATTTGGGCACCTCCTCAATTGTCCCTAGAAGACAAAATTTCTCTATTTTTGAAAGAATAGCCTCATGAGGAGGGTCCATGAAAAAAAAAAAGGATGAGTAGAGGTGAATTAGATGGGGATAATTGTGATGGAGCTTTCCCTATGCTGTATTAAAATATGCTTATGAATATGAATGTGCATAACTGGAAATGCTTTATGCAAAATAATTCTTGTAAACCTGGAAAGCCTGTAAAATACTGCATGTGTCTATTCTGTTTGTATGCTTGTGCCATTTGTGTATCTGAAAGTAGGAATATTGACTGGAGATTTACTATTCACTGTTCATGTGAAAAGCCTATTATCAGCCCATCAGGAACAAAAATGAAGAAGCCAGACACAGAGCTAATACCCCTGTAACAAGAGACAATTAAGTTGGGAGAGAACTATCTTTCTGGAGATGTGGTATACTCCTATTGACTCATGGACTCTGCGGTGCTGCAAAGACATGTGACCATATCAGCTGATGCTGGAATCCATCTTGAATGTGGTACTTTTCCACATAGGTGAGGGGGAATCAAACAAAGGCTTTCCTTAAGCGAAATTCTATACACAGCAAAGAAATAAACAATAAATGTCTTTAGCTGACTTTACAGACAGCCTCCTGGCCCCAAGAGGATACTTGAAAACAAAAAAGAATTGTAACAACAGGGGTGGAGGAGAACTGCTGGACCCAAGTCAGAAAGAACATCTCTGGCCTGAGAAGGACTTTGCCTGAAATAAACATTAGGATGAGAAATTATGATTTGTAACAAATTCTCTTAATGCAGGGGTTCTCAAACTTTGTGATACCGCGACCCCCTAAAATGCTAATTGAATTTGTGCCCCCCCCACCCTCACCAAAGTTGTTAAGCAAAGAAAAAAAAAAGGGTGGGGGGTGGGAGCCAAAGTTGTTAAGCAAAAGTTGCACCACTTTGTCCAGTTTGGGACTGCACCCACCCCTCCCCCTGAGCCAGGCCCCCCAGCGCCTCCCCACCCCCGAGGCAGGCCCCCCCCAGGACCCCCCCATCCCAGTGCACTCCCCACTGCGTCAGACCCAGGCCCCCCTAGAGCCCCCCATCCCAGTGCACTCTCCCCCCCACACCCCCAGGCAGGCATCCTCAGCATCTGGAGCCCTGCTCCAATCAAATCTCGCCCCTCCCCCCGCAGAGCCAGGCACGGAAGAAGAATCTTACTTTTGAAGTGTCTGCTTCTGCAGCCGCCCCGCTGCCTCAGCTGGCAGCTTGCAGAGGAAGCATCACGTGGCCAGCTGCCGGTCTCTGCTGGTCAGGTGTGCCAGAGCAGTGCGTGCTCTGCTCCTACCCAGCCCAGCAACCCCCTAGTGTGGCACCCGGCAACTGCTCCCTCCTGCCCCCCCCCCCCGCCTTCACTAGATTCTGTGGCGCTCCTCACTCCCCCGCCAGACGCGGCAGGGGAAAATTGACCAGACAGATCCCGGACTGTCCGGAGATGCCGGGGAGACACAACTGCAAAAAGATCCAGCTGAGACCCACAGTTTGAGAAACGCTGTCTTAATGTATTAAGCTTACCTTGTGTTTTTATTTTTGTTTAGTGACCTACATTGTTCTTGTTCTATCTTCTCTCTTATGACCACTTAAAGCCTATTTTTTTAACTTAAAATCACTTTTGTGTATTAATAAATCCAGTATACGTAATTATTACCTGTGCGGGGGAAGAGGGCAAATAACTGTGCATCTCTTTCATTTATAAAGACAAAGAATTTTTTCATGTGCTCACCCTATATAAGCTCTATACACAGTAAGGCCAATTTATCTGGGTTTCTGGTCCCTTTGGGGGCTGTTCATCTAAATACTGAGTCAAGTCCCTTTGGCTATGTTTAGACTGCAGTGCTTTTCTGGGATACCTCTGGCATCCGTTTTTTTGGAAACATTTCTGAAAAAGCGGACGCGTTCTTTCACCATCCCTGTAAACCTCGTTTTATGAGGAAGAGGAGGATGGCTCGAAAGAGCAGGTTTTTCCAAAATTTGGCACCATGTACATGTGCCAAATTTCAGAAAAGCCTCTTTCGAAAGATTCACAATTTGAGTATCTTTCTCTGACTTTTCTTTGTAGTCTAGATGTAGCCCCAGACTGAGTCTTCACAGACCTGAGATCTCAGTGTCTGTATTACTTTGCATAGGGCTGTGACCCCACCTCTGTAGAGGGGGTGAGAAGGCCTGACTCAGTGGGACTGGGTAGTGGGCACTCCTAAGGGCAGGGAGACAGGCTCAGTGGTATTTCAACACATCCACACACCCAATGAATTTCTGTGACTGAACCTGTCACAGTTAATTTTCAAGATGTTTGGCAAAGCTCTTTTTCACTTTAGAAATACCGGGAGGGTGAGGCAGGGGAGAACCCTATGTGGACAGAAATCAGTGAAATCTGGCAACCCTGCACATGGGTAACGGTAAACAAGATATGTTATGGGCAACACGTAGAACCCCGATGGGCCGCACTGCCCACTACTGCCTTAAACTATCAATAAGAATTATTGATTAAAAAGGAGAAAGATTCCTGATCCAAACATACCAGAGAGGCTTACTTCCTGCAGACACACACAATAAAATGAGGTGAAAAGAGGGTCCTGCATATTCAGATATGCTGAGGAGATGCGGAGGAACCACAAAGGTACTGCAATTCACTCTGCTAGAAGGTTCTAGCCTAAGGCACCACAAGGCAGCACAGTACCTGTAGATACAAATATGGAAAGCCACTTGCAGAATATCTGTACTTTACATATAGTTTAACTTTTCACTATTTGTACGCTATTTCAATTTTTATACTATTCAATTTAGATAATAGAAAGAGATTTGTCACTTTCACTTTCCATTCCACATATACTATCATAACGATGCAATTTCGAAAAGCAAAAAATTTAGAGAAACTATTTAAATCCAAACAAAACATTCTTAGGAATTAAAAAATACAATTAATGAAAAAAATCCATTAATATTCAGTTGTCTTAAATCCAGTGTTCTTAAAACTACCACCTTCAGTCTTGACATAACACTGTCCTCTTAAATGTATTAAGTTAGTAGTGGATAAGTCTATTCTAGTCAACTGTGACAAGTTTTAATAGAGAGATTGTCTAATCAACTACTGACCCTCTCATTAATGATCACATGGAACATCTCTCAATCAATCACAAAACATCCCTGTGGCAACTACAGCAAGCGCTTATACATACAAGAGTAACATTAAGAAATGAACTCCTTTCATATATTTTTAGCTGTCTGCCAGGAAATTAAGCAGATGGAAAAAAGAAAATTAGACCTAACACCACAAAACTATCCAGTTTCTGCTGGCAATGCTTTTGAAGACCAGCAAGTGTTCAATGACCCATGGCTGGAAAAAAACTCTACTATAGATTTTAAGACATGAACTTTTTACCAGTTAAATGACATGTTTCTAACTCTTCAGAGGGGTAGCCGTGTTAGTTTGTAACTGGAAACACTTAAAAAACAACCAATAGTCTAGAAGCACCTTCAAGACTAACAAAACATGTAGATGGTATGATTCTCCTATGAAGATATTTTGGGCCTCAACCAGATTATCAAACATCATGCTTAGTTTATAACAACAGCTGACAGTGGCAGCAGGTATGGTGAGGGGTATCTCCTCTTCTTATGACTCAGTCACTTTCTAGATAGCTTTTTGGATCTATCGTTAGAAAACTGCACAGTTTGAGATCTAATAAATTTTATTTTATTTGTGGCGCATACACATTTCAAGAGATCTGAGGGTGGTCCTTGATTTTTTAAAGATATGTAAGGATTTGTCTGTGGTCTCTGAAAAGAGTTTGAGTCCATCAAAAGGGAGGTCATAGAATCATAGAATCCTAGGACTGGAAGAGACCTCAGGAGGTCATCGAGTCCAGTCCCCTGCCCCAAAGCAGGACCAACCCTAACTAAATCATCCCAGGCAGGATTTTGTCAAGCCAGGACTTAAAAACCTCTTGGGATGGAGATCCTACCATCTCCCTAGATAACCCATTCCAGTACTTCATCACCCTCCTAGTGAAATGGTTTTTCCTAATATCCAACCTAGACCTCCCGCACTGTAACTTGTGACCATTGCTCATTGTTCTGCCATCCGTCACTACTGAGAACAGCCTCTGTCCATCCTCTTTGGAACCTTCCTTCAGGAAGTTGAAGGCTGCTATCAAATCCCCCCTCACTCTTCTCTTCTGCAGACTAAACAAACCCAAATCCCTCAGCTTCAGGGGGTAGCCGAGTCTGTTACAGAAAAAAACAACAAATGGTCTGGTAGCACTTTATAGACTAACAAAACATGTAGATAGTATCATGAGTTTTTGTGGGCACAAACCACTTCTTCAGATGAATGGAGTTGCTAAAGGTCCAGTTCCAAAATAAATAGGGGATGGGGGAGGGGAGGAAAAAGGGGAAAGAAATAGTCAATTAGAGTGTTCATGCCACATGAAGCTCATAGAGAAGGTGCAAATTGTTCTTAAGTACCCATTGTTTGTTTTTTTAAGTCATTATGATGTACTCCTTCTCTATCAGCTTCATGTGTCATGAACACTTTGACTATTTCTTTCCCCTTTTTCTCTTCCCCCTCCCCTCCGCCATCCCCTATTTATTTTGGAACTGGACCTTATGAACATCATTCATCTGAAGAAATGAACTTTGCCCGTGAAAGCTACATGTTTTGTTAGTCTTTAAGGTGCTGCTTGACTATTGGGTTTTTTTTTTTTTAAGTTTTTCCATGTTTCTAACTGGTAGGACTGACTTTCAGTTAATTTAACTTCTCCTCCCTACCCAAAGCTATGGGCTGACTTTCTGGGGTTAATGCTCAAACTTCTCCAAGTCATTCCTGCATCAAGTTCTTAACTTTAGACTTAGCTAGAGCAATTTCGTTTGGATTCGAGTTCATTTGATTTTTTTTAAATATATAAATTACATGATCATAAACAGCAAGGACTATCTTCCATTCTGTTTTACAATGCCCAGTACAATAGGGCCTTGATCCTGATTGCACCTGTGTTATGCGACTACAAAATAACTAATTAACCAATAATGTGATATTATACCAAGATTTTTTCTAACAAGTAATATGCAGATTATACCAAAAGGAGATATAGTTTTGTTTTTTAATATGACCAGGCTAATAAAACATTTGAAATTAATTTGCATATTATGCCTTTATTATTTCTTGGGTTCTGCTGTTCTACCTTGAATACTGTAAGGTATTCTTGATTTCCTCTTTATTTGTCTTTGAAATTTGCTGTACATGAGAATGGAATCATAAAGGGCCATTTTACCAAACTGATGCTGAGGAGAGCATGTAAAGCATATGCCGAATTGTTTCATTCACCAGACCATTCTTTAGTCTCCTTTTTCTCCTTCACCAAAGAAAGTGTTAAGATAATAAAAGATAGAATAATAAATTTAGAGAATTAATTTGTAGAAAGGCAGGGGTGAAATTCGTGATGATACATGGTATTAAATATTTCTGATGTCAAGGTGAAGCACTGTGGGCTATGGTACTAATACTGGAGACTGGATTTAGCGAGACAGACTGACATTCTCAGAATGATCTATTAATAGAAGATGTTCATTGATAACACATGGTTGGATTTTGATTCGGAAGGAATGACACAAGAGGACAAGCATTTGTGAGAGATGGAGGATCAGTATGCTGGAGGCATGAATACAAAAGAAATGACATGACATAAAAAGCAGTGACTGGGAGTAGTACAGTGACAAGCACCATTTACTTGGTTAACATGAATTAAGGTATGGTATTTCACCGTGACAGTCGTAGAAATTGTGATCAGTCACTCATGTCATGAGTAAGAAAGGGAAAGATGTAGAAAGGAGACAAAGAAGCTGTGTCCAGAAGAGTTTAGGTAATAGATGTCACAGTAATTCACAGGCTCTAAAGCAGGGTGGGAAAATACAGGCTGGGTCTGGTCTGCCAGGGTTAGCCCCTGACAGGCCCCCACATAGCAGTATTTACTTGCGCCTCTGCAGGTATGGGGGATTGAAAATCCTGTTGGCCACAGATGGCTGTTCCCAGCCAATGGGAGCTGTGAGTACCCGTACCTGCAGAGGTGCAGGTAAATACACTAGCAGCATCCCACTAGGGGCTAACCCTGGTGAACTGTAGCTGTTTTATTACCCATCCCTGATCTACAGTCTAGTGAAATGAGGAAGAGAAAAATATGAAGAAAAATGTAATAGAACAGTACTGTAAAGAAGGGCACATTGATAAAAAGTATTGAAGTTGAGCCTGGTTTGGCTATACTTGCCTGAGAAATGTAATAAAGAACTTAAAAGAAGGCTTAGGTGCCTTACTTGGAAATTTGAAGAGAGATTTTCTGATAAACTGTAGTTGTCTCTCAGGAGCTTATATCTGTGGTCTCTTTAGACTGAAGGATGTCTACTGCTACAATTGCTAATCGAATGAATACATTCAGAAGTAGGATCTTGGCAAAGGAAGGGCTGAGATTACATGGGCATTTAAATTTGGTGAGTTTTGCACAGGACTATTAGTGATAGTGAGGGAGGCCAGGGATAGCCGTAGAAAACAACCAGAAACTTCTCAATGGGTGAGCAACCTGATTGGTTTCCAAGCAATTGTAAACAGGTTTTACTTTTCAAGTATCTGAGTGGAAGGTAAGTGAAGACCAAGATATACTAATTCAGTAGTGGGATACTCTCATCTGAATATTAATTTATCATATTAATTTATCACATTTTAATTACATCATTCCTTACCAGAAAAAAAAATAAAAGATTCAGAAGTCTGTGGCCTCATTTTCAAAAAAGTTCAGAGTATTCTCCTCTGAATTTTTATTTGCACACACCCACTTTTGTACCAAGGACATGAAAGTATCCCCAAGGAACTTCACCAGGAACACCCTATCCAGCCTCACACATCACCTTTCAACATGACTCAGTCTCTTTTTTAACTAGTTCCTTACCCACCTTTTAATTGTCATATCAATCCCCCACTTCTCTAATTTAACTACTACCTGCCTATGGGGATTATATCAAACAATTTACTGAAATCCAGGCAGATTAGATTTGCTGCATTTCCTTGGTCTGGAAAGTCAGCTATCGTCTCACAGAAGACTAGGTTAGTCTGGCATGTCCTACCTTTTGTAAAACCATGTTATATTTTATCTAAGTTATTGCTTACATCTACTGTCCTTAGCTACTTTCTTGTCCCAATTTTTTTTTAAACAACTAACAAAATCATCCAAAGCACAGGATTTGGTGGCGATGGGGGACTTCAACTATGCAAACTTCTGTTGGGAAACTAACACAGAAGGGCCCAGATTATCCAATAAATTATTGGACTGCATTGGAGACAATTTTTTATTTCAGAACATTGAGAAAGCTACAGGGGGGAAGCTGTTCTAGATTTGATTTTAACAAATAGGGAGGAACAGGCTGAAAATTTCAAAGTGGAAGGCAGCTTGGGTAGAAGTGATCATGAAATCATAGAGTTCATGATTCTAAGGAACGGTAGAAGAGAGGACAGCAAAATAGAGACAATGGATTTCAGGAAGGCAGATTTTAGTTAACTCAGAGAGCTGGTAGGTAAGGTCCCATGGGAAACAAGATTAAAAGGAAAAACAACTGAAGAGAGTTGTCAGTTTTTCAAAGGAACTTTATTAAGGAGCCAAAACCAAACTATTCCACTGTGAAGGAAAGATAGAAAGTATGGCAAGAGACCACCTTGGCTTAACCAGGAGATCTTATATGATCTAAAAATCAAAAAGGAGTCATATAAAAAGTGGAAACTAGGTCAAATTACAAAGGATGAATATAAGTATGTATAAAGCAAGTATGCAGGGGCAAGATTATAAAGGCAAAGGGGCAAAACAAACTCATTCTAGCTGAGAGATAACACTTGATATTGGAAGTTATTCTGGCAAACGGAATCTTGGGAGAGTGGTGAAGACAATAATTGTTCTGACAGTTGATGGGCACAACTAATCCCTGGAATATAATGACAATCATTGCTGTCTCAGCAACCTGAATTTCTGTGATTTCATAAGGCATTTAGGAGCCGAGATTTAATATTCTCCATCCCTAGTTCTCTTTTGTAACTAGAAAGTACATGGATTAGAAACCCTTCCCCAGGTGCTGGACTGGAACTCATTTTATGCCTTTGTGTGTAGGAGAAAGAGGACTTTGTGTCTCAGCTCCAGCTAGTGCAGTGAAGTGATGGAGGTAAGATAGATGGAGTAACCTGATGTTTAACCTCCAAAATCCATTTATTGGAAGTAATGGGTAGTGCAGCTCCAGATTCTCCTATGAAGATATTTTGGGCCTCAACCAGATTATCAAACATCATGCTTAGTTTATAACAACAGCTGACAGTGGCAGCAGGTATGGTGGGGGGTCTCTCCTCTTCTTATGACTCGGTCACTTTCTAGATAGCTTTTTGGATCTATCGTTAGAAAACTGCACAGTTTGAGATCTAATAAATTTTATTTTATTTGTGGCGCATACACATTTCAAGAGATCCGAGTGTGGTCCTTGATTTTTTTAAGATATGTAAGGATTTGTCTGTGGTCTCTGAAAAGAGTTTGAGTCCATCAAAAGGGAGGTCATAGAATCATAGAATCCTAGGACTGGAAGAGACCTCAGGAGGTCATCGAGTCCAGTCCCCTGCCCCAAAGCAGGACCAACCCTAACTAAATCATCCCAGGCAGGATTTTGTCAAGCCAGGACTTAAAAACCTCTTGGGATGGAGATCCTACCATCTCCCTAGATAACCCATTCCAGTACTTCATCACCCTCCTAGTGAAATGGTTTTTCCTAATATCCAACCTAGACCTCCCGCACTGTAACTTGTGACCATTGCTCATTGTTCTGCCATCCGTCACTACTGAGAACAGCCTCTGTCCATCCTCTTTGGAACCTTCCTTCAGGAAGTTGAAGGCTGCTATCAAATCCCCCCTCACTCTTCTCTTCTGCAGACTAAACAAACCCAAATCCCTCAGCTTCAAGGGGTAGCCGAGTCTGTTACAGAAAAAAACAACAAATGGTCTGGTAGCACTTTATAGACTAACAAAACATGTAGACGGTATCATGAGCTTTCATGTGCCCATGTTTTGTTCGTCTATAAAGTGCTACCAGACCCTTTGTTGTTTTTTTCCAAATCCCTCAGTCTCTCCTCATAGGTCATGTGGCCAGCCAGTCATAGGTTGCCCTCCGCTGGACCCTCTCCAATGCATCCACATCCCTTCTGTAGTGGGAGCCCAGAACTGGACGTAATACTCCAGATGTGGCCTCACCAGTGTCAAATAAAGGGGAATAATAATATCACTAGATCTGCTGGAAATGCTCTTCCTAATGCACCCTAATATGCCATTAGCCTTCTTGGCTACCAAGGCACACTGTTGACTCATATCCAGCTTCTCACTCCCTTCTTCCCATACTATGTTGCCTAGTACAGTAGTCTGGGAGCTGACCTTGTCTCTGAAGACGGAGGCAAAAAAAGCATTAAGTATTTCAGCTTTGCCCACATCATCTGTCACTAGGTTAATCCAGTAAGGGCCCCACACCCACTCTGATCACCCTCTGATTGCTAACATGCCTGTAGAAATCTTTCTTGTTACCCTTCACATCCCTTGCTAGCTGCAATTCCAATTGTGCTTTCACCTTCCTGATTACTCGCCTGCATTCTCAAGTAATATATTTATATTCCTCCCTAGTCATCTGACCAAGTTTCCACTTCTTATCAGCTTCCTTTTTGTGTTTAAGCTCACCAAGGATTTCCCTAGTAAGCCAATCTGATGGCCTACCATATTTGCTTTTCTTAATGCGCATCGGGATGATTTGTTTCTGTGCCTTTAATAAGGCTTCTTTATGACGAACCAGAGGCTTGAAAGATTGTCTAGGGGTGGCGTTTGTGGCGAGGGACTGGGGGCTGCAAAGGAGGAAGCCCGAGCTGAGATGTACTTAACCAGTTGCTAACTTCATTGACTACAGCTTTGATTATATTAAGTCACTGTCTCTGATTCGTCTTAGACAGTGCAGCATGCAAACAAAAAACACAACAAATAAAAACAATACAGTAATAATAAAAACTCCTCCTACAGCCAGTCCTTCTATGGTTATCTTCAAACAGCTGGTGGAATTAATCATTAGTCTACTTATACTTAGCAACTTCTAAATATGAAATGGTTAATTATACCTGACAACCTCTAAATATGGAGTGGTTAATACAACATAATAAGCAATACTTACAAGCCCAGTAACGATTATGATGTATAGACAAAAAACAACGTATAGCATGCTCAAGATTCGTGCACGCCTTTCATGATTCGGTGGGTGGGAGGCGGCCTCGGGTGATCAGCTCCTCAGCCAGGCTGGATGATACGTGCCTTCTATCTTGATACGGAACCTCCCCGAGCTTAGGTCTCAGGGTGCTTTATACTATAATTTTGACATCCGGTGCCATATTAGGGTTCAGCTTTAGTTGATACTATGATTTGATATCCAGTGCCATATTAGGGTTCCCTCCTTTGTGATATGACGTCTGCCTCAGGGCCTAGTGGTTAGTGCCTGATGCAGACATGACTGGCACAGATGAAAGCTAGTTATGTTTTTTCTTTCCCTGTTCCAGGTGCTTGTTAACTGGTGTATTATGACAGCTCATTTCCCTTTTTCCTATCTTGTCCTGTTTTTAATGCTCGTTAACTTAGCTTTTTTTTTCTACTCTTATCTTCCTGGCCCAGGTGCTTGCTAAGTTCAAGTTCCGTTCATGGGGCTGTACTGGGGCTTGAAGGCCCCTGGCCCGGGTGCTTGCCAAGTTCAGTTCCGTTTACTGAGGACTGTGCTTAGCACTCGAGAGACTTAAGCGGCCTGTGTTTTCTGGTGAGGGGCATTAGTGTGGCAGTATGGGCAATACGCACAAGGCCGTGGCCAAAATGACCTGCCGTACGACACTTTAAAATACTGCCAGTTCTCCTGGACTCCTTTCCCCTTCATGTTAGAGTCTCAGGGGATCCTGCCCATCAATTCTCTGAGGGAGTCAAAGTCGTCTTTTCTGAAGTCCAGGGTGTGTATTTTACTCTGCTCCTTTCTTCCTTTTGTTAGGATCCTGAAATCTACCATCTCATAATAACTGCTTCCCAGATTGCCACCCACATCTACTTCCCCTACTAGTTCCTCCCTGTTTGTGAGCAGCAGGTCAAGCTGCACATGGCCCCTGGTTAATTCCTTCAGCACTTGTACCAGGAAGTTATCCCCAACATTCTCCAAAAACTTCCTGGATTGTCTGTGTACTGCTGTATTGGTCTCCTAACAGGTGTCAGGGTGATTAAAGTCCCCCATGGGAACTAAGGCCTGTGATCTGGAAGCGTCTTTTAGTTGTCTGAAGAAAGCCTCGTCTGACTCATCCACCTGATCTGGAGGTATGTAGCAGACACCTTCCACAATATCACCCCTGTTGCTCCCACCTCTAAACTTAACCCAAAGACATTCAACAGGCTTTTCTCCCTCCATATACAGTTCTGGAGCTCTGAGCAATCATACTGCTCTCTTACATACCATGGAACTCCTCCTCCTTTTCTCCCCTGCCTGGTCTTCCTGAACAGTTTATACCCTTCCATAACAGTGCTCCAGTCATGTGAGTCATCCCACCAAGTCTCCGTTATTCCAATCAAATCATAGTTCTTTGACTGTGCCAGGGCTTCTAATTCTTCCTGTTTATTTCCCAGGCTTCTTGCATTCATGTACAAATACCTTAGATAACTAGTTGATTGCACTACCTTCAAGCTGCCATGATATTTTGGATCTCCTTACCAAAACTAGACAACTGCAGCTAAAACATTTGATGAGAATAATTTCCAGTGCTTATTCACCAACAGTAGAACGCACACATGCAATCACTCAAAAAAGAAAATTAGATTGAATTCAAGGAAGGAAAATGGAGATCATTATTGGATGGAAGGAAGGAAGGAAGGAAGAGCAATAAATACGAGAACAGATACCATGTGAAAGTGGAACCCAGGCACTGACGTGGGGAAAGAATACAATTCAAAGTAAATGAGCTCTCTCACACTGAGCACTATTTTAAACATATGGAAGGTCAAGGAGATTATAATGCACTGACTATATTAAGCTTATCTGCAATGGCAAAAGTCTTACAAAGTTCAAAACATTTGCTCAAAAGAACAGTTCAAATCACTTCATTTTGAACATGACAAAATATTTATACTGCAAGGGGCTTCAGAACACTGGGAATGCTTAAAAATATCCAGGGTAACAGGGACTGAAATGTTTTAAAAGGCACAAGTCCTTTTTCACTCTTTGCCCAAGAGTAATTTCTCAAATCCTGAGGAGGAAATGGCAGTATCTAGGGAGGGGACAGAAAGGAAGACAAATTTCAGTCTTTTTAAGATAAAAGCTTCCAGAAAAAGTAAACTTTTCTATTTAAACTGATGCCATTTCATTCTGACTTGCTAGCTTTGGAGTATATGAAACCCCTTTAAAAGCCTAAAATAATTAAACATTTTTAACCAATATTGCAGTAGGTTAAAACTTTAAACTTCATGATCTTTAAGTGCAAAAGGTCTCTATTTCTCTAGTGTTTATTTTTTCACTGAAGAGGGAGAAAATGCACTGTGAAAACAAATTCCTCTAACCCCCCTCGTCCCCAACAAAAAGGTAAAACGGAGACTAAAACTTTCTCTCAAGATGTCTTCAGACCAATAGATTGCATTTTCCTTTGGGAAGGACACAAATTATTCAAGCCCACCATGTTCAGCAACAGAATAGCTCCATATTTGCATACATCACTGTCAGACAAGTCACATAAAGCAGTCTGTACTCATTTGTTAAATCCTATCCCCAACATTATAAAAGAAATCCAGCAAATTGAATTAATTATCAAGTAGTTTGAGGCATCTCAATTCCTTTTTTTTTTCCAGCTGCAAAGATTTCCTCAGACTGAGTCTAATGTTCAGAACTGTTGTTAAATAATCTCTTTAAATGGGCACTTAAATGTAATGTTAAACTGATGTCTGTGGAAGACCTTGATTAAATTTGCAGATGGTATGCTTTACCCAAGTAGACACTTTAAAATTACCTCATTTTGTCTTTCAAGCTTAAAATCAAGAAGTGTTCTTAAAGGTTGCAAAGTACCACAAAAGTTGACTTGCAAAGAAAACTTTGCAGTGTCACTGTATAACAGCAAAAGCAGACTATAATAAACAGAACACCTGCAAAGTGCCTCGGAGTTGGGAAAAACAGTTAAAATCCCTTAAATTCTTAAACATTTTAAATTAATTTATTTTTTCACTGCAGAAAACTCATTTTAGAGTAATTTGGTACCTCAGAATCCTTATCTTTTGACATAATATAGTTTACAATAGCAGTAAAAAGTTTACAGAAAATGTCTTCCAGGATTCTCTTATGTATATTTCAATTAGATGGTCTAAAGGGAGAAACTGACTAGGGATGCGTCTACACAGCAGGACTTAACGCGAAATAAGATGCGCAAATTCAGCCACATCAATTGCATAGCTTATTTCAAAATAGCTTATTTCAAAATTGGGAGTGTCTACACAGCACTTATTTTGAAATAGAACACTCTTCCTTCATACGAGGGTTACAGGAATCAGAGTAAGAAGTCCTCCAGCTTTACAGTATTTTGACACTATTTCGAAATAACTGCCTGCTGTGTAGACACAGACTAAGTTATTTTGGAATAGTGCTAGTTATTTTGAAATAGTGTTGCAGTGTAGACGTACCCTAGGACAAAGAGAGAGAGAGAGAGAAAGCTCCTAAAATCACATGAAGTACATTACCAAAGAATCTCTACTAAACATATTAGACGTTTCGACCAGCTCCATTTGCCAGTTTATTTATTTACTCCTGCTGTCTTTATACAGCAGGAGTAAATAAGAGATTGCCTTTTCCATTGAAAATGGAAAAGGCCATCTCATAGCTTCTCTTTTTCAGTGAGGTTACAAGACAATAGGTTAAAATTTTCAAAACCATAAATTCGTCTGTGCCCAAATGTGTGAATGAAGTCCCCTTTACCAGTCATTTGTACATCACCCAATTAAAATACTCTGCTTTCAAAGGAAAAAAATCAAAATTGGCTAAAGCAATTAAATATACCTTCTATAACCTTCAAAAGAGCAGTGAAAAAGGAATCAATTTCAATCTCCTGCTAGTAACATCACTTGCATGAAGTAATCTATGTCTTTCAAGAATGTCATTATTCTGATACACCTGAATAACGAGAGAGAACAAACTAAGGATATGTCTATACTGCGGTGCTATTTCGGGATACTTAAAAGAAGGATGGTGCAATAGTTAGGTGCTAGCCTGAGACTTAGGAGACTACTCCTAACAAAGGATTTCTGTGTGACCTTGGGCAAGTCATTTCAGTCCAGATTTTTAAATGTATCTAGGCATTGCTCCACTCAGGCCACATCAACACTAATGGATGAATCAGCTGACAGTGTGGACACACAACAGCAGTTTCACTGCTATGCTGTGAGCAGTGCTGTAACTGACAGTGCTTTACATCTGCCAGTGTAGACAAAGCCTTAGACATCAAAAGTGCTTATGTCAATTTTGAAAATGAGATTTAAATACCTAAATCAATTAGGCTTTGCACAACTGACTGTAGCAGTACCCAAATACCTTTAAAATCTGGTTTTTAGTCTCTTTGTGCCGCAGTTCCATATCTATGAAACTGGGATAATTGTACTCCCAGTTTGTCAAAGTACAGTTGTGACAATAAAACTATAATACATTGTAAGCTGTTTTCATGGTAATGGAGGCCATCTACACACCTTACATAGAAAGATGAGAACTTTTAGAATGATCTGAATACTTAACCACCAAATCAAAAAGTGCAAATAAATACTACTAACTGGAGATAGTCCTCATGTGCCACTAAATAATATTTCTTAAAAAAGATGTATCTGTGAATATGGTTCAGGCAGATTGGCATTATTCTAGAAATACAATTGAAGAAGAAAATCTCACACATTTTTACATTTCAACATGTGTTTATTAGGAAAAAATAGTGAAGAGAAAGCTATATAAAAATGTGGAGTATAGGGTGGGAAGATGGGGTATACACAAAATGCTTATGAGCCCAGAAACAAACAGAACAAGTCTCAGAAACTGCAACATCATTCAAATTTAGGAACTAACTTTTGGTTCCCATGTCCCAAGCAGTTAGAAATTGACTGGAACTTCTATGCTTAACTACAAGTAAAAGTACTGGCTGTAATTACAATTTATGTATCTCTTCTTTCTCTTCATCAGACAACTCAGAGCATAATAAACCTAAACGCCGCAGAAAGCTACGTTCTTATTCTCTTACAATTGAAAATATTGCTAAAAATTACAGAAGTAATGAAGGAAAGAAAAATAAAACTTCTCAGTCTTCTGTAAAATATGCATCCAGTCCTTCCAGTTCTATATCTGCTTCTGTGTTTGAAGTGAGAATGGAAGATGAATTTGTACTTTTCTGACTACTCAGTTTTTGCTGGGAGCTTTCTGGTTCACTTATTTCTTTCTTCACTTCTCTACCACCACTTAGTAGCTTCTGACTCTCTGCAAAATATTGATTGGGATGATTCAGAGAAAACCCAGTATCATCAACCTGTACAGAGAGGGAAAGGAAAAGGAATTATTGCATGGTATTTGAAAAGTTGAATTTTAGATCAGATAAACTGATTCAGTAGCATTGGTCATTTAACTAGTATAGCTTTTATTTAAGAAAATGGGTGTGGGAAGTCACTTTGCAGATACTTGTCTGATTCAATAATATCATGCCAAAGATCCAACACAAACCTCCTTCGCTTACATTTTAGGTATAAAACATTATTGTTTTAAAAGCCCTGGAAGATATTATTTTAACACTGTCTTTCTTGTATTGTTTCAGGAACAACAAATAAATGAAACAAGCCAAATAATGTAAATGTGGAAATCATATATGCTTTAACAATTTCACCTGGTGAACCCAAACTACTCTTTATAATAATTTTATTTCCAACTTTGAGGGTGGGCTCCACATTAGTCTACGATCGATGGGCCAAAGGGGAACAGCAATGAGGACAAAGTTGTATGAAACCAACCTGGATTGGCTCTAGGGATGTAATAGTGTAGTCGATTAACCGATAAGCAAAAGCTTATAGATTAATGCTATAAAATACACGCATTCCCCCCGCCCCCAAACCAGTAAATTTTTTAGCAGGCTGGCCAGCAGCCCAGCTCAATTCTGGCTCCTGTCAGGTCCAGGACCTACCCCCCGCTGTGGATCTGCATTTAAAGTGTATTAGGAGCAGGACAGGCAGGCGGCCTGGTTCAGTTCCAGTTCGCACTGGGTCCAGGAGCTCAGACCACCATCTCCCAGAAAGGGCTACTGCCACCTCGCACGCAACTGATCCGCAAGAGGAGCAGGTTTTTAAACTGGCTCCCCTCGCAGACTAGCTCCCGCCTGGCACCCCGTGCTGCTGCTGACCCCGCAGCTGTGGACTACAGAATATAGTCGACTAACCTATAAGAATTCATGAGGTTACTTGACTATTCAATTTACCGATATTTAACATCCCTAATTGGCTCTCAGTACAAAGGTGAGGCCATAGGTAAAACAGTAGCTAATCTCTATCATTACTCTCACACCAGCCCTTGTTGATGTTGATCACAAACATGATTTATATTCAACAAGGCAGTAGACTTAGGCAGAAGGCCAATGGTTCCACTAAGCTGGAAGATCATGTGTGATCTAGCTCCATGGAATCCCAATGGGCCCTTGCACCAGCACACAGGCTTCTGATTAGTTGTGAAGAAGGAAGAGAAATTACTGCAGTATGCATTCTATTTTATTTTAATTGCTTTTGAAACTCAGGCATGTGTTTTCATTCAACTACTATAATTATATATTTTGGTTTGTTAGTTAATTAATTAACTGTTAGTTAATTCTCTAATCATTTACACAATCTGAAATACAATTAAACAGTTATCAAACATATCAAAACATTAAAAATAATCTTCCTCTGTGGGCCTTTCACACTTCTAAAAACAAGATACTTTGCAGTATCCATTTCACAACCTCATTTATAACCCCAGTCCCTCTCTTCAGGTGCATACAAGCATCAAATATTTCCAGAAAAAGCCAGGAAGTCTTTTAAAAGGAGCTCTTAGTCAAATTTTCTGGAGCATTCACCTCTTTACCCCACCATCATCTTCCCACAAGCCACAGGAAAGCCAGGGAGGACAGTTTAAAAGGTCATCAATTCTGCAATCTGGTGAACTAAGGTGGGAGGGCAAATTCCAAAGCTCAGATCCACCAACTGGGAAACTCAGCTGTCAATATCCTTTTTTTTGTATCATATGAGAAAAAAAAATACTTGGGACTTTATAGGTCAAATCCAACATTATACAGCTCAAAGCCAACGCAATCCTATAATATGGGCTCTTTTTGCATGAAACTTTGCAGAATAAGTGCAGAGTCACATTATTATCTAGATCCAAGTTTTGAAAGGATTTAAATTAGACTGTAGTATAATAATCTAGCCTTATTGTGGGAAAAAAAAAAGAATGGATAACTATAGTAAGATCCTGCATAAAGAAAAAAGTCACAACTTCCTTGCTAAATACATGAATAAAACCAGTCTTACCAAGTGCAGCAACCTAAATATGTAGAAGCAATTGGGACTCCAATATGACTATCAGGTTGAAACTCTTAGAAACAAGTAGGGGACATATCCACCTAATTTGGAGGTCTGATTAATCTCTGCTGTTTCTTCTGGCTATTTCCCCATTCTTTAAGATTCATCTCTGTATTATGAGGGTGTTTTAGCCAACCTACACCAGCAGAGTCTGAAGACAGAACTATACAGCTGACAGTCATCATATTGAAGACCACTCAATTCAAATCTCTTTATTAGCCTTCTATTTTATCCTTAGAATCTCATTTTGTTTTTCTGGTTAGTAACTCCTTTTTCTCCTCTTTCAAAAATTAGAACCATCTATGAAATATCTGCTTGTATAAAAAAAGCTGGCAGATGAGATATATACACTGAGATTTTCAAAGATGAGTATTTACTAAAACAACTATCATTAAATTCAACTGAATCATGTAGTGTGCTTTCAAAATTTTAAGCGTACACTCCACAAGTACTGCTAGGTCTTTCTAGAGCTTCATCAGTTTCAGTTTGGACAACGCAGCTTTAAGAACATTCTGCACTTACGTTCTATTACTTTTTACTGCTTTTTCTCAATCTATTTTCCCCAAAATAAATGTCCACAAGGATTTGTCTTTGTGATAATACAGTGTTCTGATGTCACAAAAATTCAACTGACAAATTAATGGTTTGTTTGATCTACGAATAAAAAGAACCAGGAACACACATTTATATTTCCATGCTTTGTGTGTTTAGTCAGACTGTGTTGTTAACCAACTAGTAATAAACTGAAATTGAATTTCTTCAGCAAGTTTATTAGTTTCATTTATAGATGCAATTAATTTAGCATGTAAGGAAAAAATAAAACTGTACATGATGTACTGTAATGAAAAGTTGAATTCATAATCTATATTGATCCACAATGAAGGGAATTTTACTTTAAACAAATAGGTGATATAAACATTTCCTTGGATTCAACATATTTTCCTCGCATTGACCTTCATACAAACATTGGTCTTCTATTTCTACTGTAGCAAATGTGGCTTTGAAAGGAAGTGAGGCAACACATGAGCCCCACTTGCACCGCTGGGATCCTTAGGCTTTAATCAAGCAGTTTCCAATGACAGATGACAACGAGGCAGCTGGTATTACAAAAAAAGCCATATGGAACAATTATGATGCTGCAGCAAATTGTATCAATTAGCAGAGTTTCATTTTCAAAAACTTCCACTTAAATGAGATTTGATCACAAAGGACAATCATAAGAAAATGTACATTCTCCACTCTCCGTGCTTTAAAATAATGAAGAGGACAGGGACATTCATTTTCCAAAAAATGTAGGGAACACAGGTGGTTAATAAAATTAGAAATGTAATAATGTTAAAACATCAATATCTGGGAAGTTACAACAAAGTTGACAGTTTCCTCTATAATTATCATAAAAGATGTTTTTGCTTACATTTTTAACTTCATGTACTCTAACTACACAGATCTAAAATGTTCTCTTTTAGAAAAGTCACTAAACAGTTACTGTCACGAGATTTAAGTTAGATATTTTTCAAAATTTTGTCTTAAAAATCATGTAAAAATAGTAAATTTTTACAAGAACTCAAGAATAATGTTTTTCAAAAAAGACATGCTACATTAAAAATAAACTGGTGTTGTGCCAATTGCTGAAGAAGTATCATTTGTGAAAATTATATATGCATTTGTAATAATTAAATTAAATAAACTGAAGATGTGTTAGCCAGTTAATTATTTATCTACATGCTTAAAATTGGGGCTTAAAATATGTTAATTTAGACTGCCCTTGAATTTTGGTATGCAATCTGATTTGAAAGCAACAGACATTTTTATACAATTGTGACAGTCTGCCTAAAAGTCTATCAATAATTAATAGCTGATATCAATGTAATTCTTTAAAATTATTGCTACTTGACCACATGCAGTTCAGACCTCTAATTTCCCCTCTCTTTTCCCCTGTTTATCAGCCACTTCCTTGTTTTATGTTCCTTCCACCTGAACGGAAGGCCACCTGGTTAATTCCACTGCTCTTTTTTGGTACCCTTCTTTCCTAGTGGGTGCATACAGCCTCTTCTAATACCTGATGGATATTCTAATCCATTATAGACATTAAAAAGGCAAAAGTAAAGGTGTAATAAATCTGTAACCAAAATGGCATGAATCTGCCGACTAATACAGACATATGTAGACATGCAATAATTTGTCTTAGACCACAAAATAATTTAACAGACCTCAGGTGACAGACAGCCAATACATCCATTACAATACTTAACTCCCTGGTAAACTTTCTATATTATAGGTGCAGATACCAAGATAAAGTTAGGGATCTTTTTTTAAAAAGGCCATCAAATACAAAAAATATCTCAAGTCCAGCTATCCCAAACTGTACGAGTTATTAAAAGAATAACGAAGTGATTTTTTTAAATAAAAGTGTCAGATGTTTGAAATATAAGTCAGATTATCTTCCTCAGGACCCGTAGTAATATACAATTTACAGAGACATTTGCAAGCCTGTTTTCCAGACTTCTGTTGTATTAACTTTTTCCTTTCCGCGCTGTGCTGTCTTCTCTTTGACTAACAAACACCAATTTAGATGGTTATTTATCAGTGACATGTCAGATCTAAGTCATGCCCTAACACTAAAAACATATACCACTATAGGATTATGAAGTATTAGTATTGTCTATCAGTGTTTAGAATTTTATACAATTAATCATTTAATTCCCTTTTCATAGGCTATTAAAGAAGGAAATATATTTCGAAGTATCAACTTGGGGAACAGCCGATTCAATATGCATTAAGCCATTCTTTTAGCAGTGCAATACAAATTTAATCAATTAATTTCACAAAACAGAATTGTCTAAGTAACAAAAATTTAAGATACCCATATGGGTTTCATATCCCCAGGAGACTAGAACATTAAACCAATGTAACTACAGAAATCAGTTTCTTTTCTGATGACTAAAAGAGCAGTAAATCTGGTGACTTCAGACATAGAACAATAAAACATGCACATCTGCCAGCCTTCACAGTGGGGAATTATAATCCAGAGACTTCTTAATGTCAACAAGTATAGAGGACAAGGGGTACATACGGATTTTCTGAGTATGGTTTCACCATACATGTTCAAAGTGTCATATAAGGTCTCTACTGAAAGCTTTTGTGTCACACTGATCATCACAACTATTGCAAAATGTATGTACAGATAATATTTAAGAAATTCTGTATATATATTAGGGATGTGATAGTGTACACGTGCATCCTTAACCGATGAGCCTGGGTTCATTGGTTAGTCTTCAGTTATATGCAGGACACCCTTCCCCCCCCCACTGCTATTTATATATCAGAGGCAGAAGCCAAAGAAACTGGTCATCAGTACTGATATTGGACCCCATGGATGAGGAACATATCTGGACTCCTATGTGAGTTTCAGGGAAACCTCATGTTTGGGGGAGGTCTCATGCCGTGTATCATCAAGATCACTACTCCAAGAGATGATTCTCCAGTGAGTTATCATGTGTATAACTGCTAAAAGGCAGAAAATCTTCAGAACTGCTTTCAGAATTTTACATGTTTCTGTTTTGGGCACAAAGCTATTTCTCAGTTCCTCAGGGTTCTATGCAAAGAATAAGTCAAGATTGGCTGCTGAGCAACATGTGCTTAGAGCCAAGTGAATGCAGATGAGATTAGCTAGCCTTTCAGTGCATCACACCATATAAAAATGAGTTCAACAAGAAATGCTAGCACAAAATCTGGACCAAAATATTCATATGCTGATTTGCCGCAATTGTCATTGGGAAGCTAAGAATGAGTTGTGCTGGGTATCTACACAAGACTCACTAGCCCATTCGCTAAGCCAGAGACAGAGAGAGATACTAATACTTAGTAAATCAAACATTATTTTCTTTCATCTCCCTTCAGAAATAAAGATGGCCTTTGATGGTAACTTTGCTGCTGGCATTTTTGTGAGGGCTGCAACTGGTCCTGCAACTTTTACACAGAAAACCATGTATCTGAAGGCTTGTAATAATGGTTCAGAGTCCTCTGCAACAGATGAGAATGTCCTCAGATAAGAGCAGACTTGTATCTTTTCCCCTTGAACAGAGCTTTGACATGAAATTTGTGAATATCTATGTAGAAGTTATAAGTCCAGGAAGTTTACTTTCATATTCTGAAGTTTTGGAAAGATACTGCAGTAATGATGGATTTCAATATTTACACTTGGATCTCCATATGGATTTGAGATCTAAAATGGGCTGCATACAATTGCTTCTCTTTGTACCATAAAGACTCTTGTGGTCTTTCCAAAATATGTGTCTTGCCACATAATGTGTTTTAGTGCTCCAGTGTGTAGGAGATGGAGCACCCTTCATCATCATATGGTACAAAGATGTTGATGTATTCTAGTTTAATTCAGGGAAAGGAATAAACTTGTCCCTGGGACAACATGAGAGAGATAGTGAAGCATGTATTTTCTGAGGTGGTTGATTTCTCTCTGAAACATGCGTGGCTGAGGGAAGGGAGATTTCCCCATACTTTCATAGATTCTAATTTGGAGGGAGGGATCACTCTGATAGCCTTTTGGAGCTGGACTGTTTTCTGAAGGACTCCAGGCTTGGTCTTCAAACACTCAGGAAAGGCAGCAATGGTCCCCTTGAAATGTAGACTCTGTACTCTGAAGTAGCAATAGCTTAAAAGGGAATTCATATTGAAGATTCTCACCAGGAGGAGGAAGGGATTTATTCCCTTGTCTAAAGTGTCAGTGACTGCTGTGCCTCTGAGATTACCAACAGTATTTAGAAGGATATTAGATGTTAAACACCAATTCTTGTTTAAGTGGAGTGATAATTGCCCTGGTACAAGGCTTTGGAATTTTTGAATGTGCAGCAAATCAGTCAGGTGAAGCATCTTCAAGTTTAAAGTAGATGTTATGTCTGAGTATATTGGCTTGTTTGTTTTTTTGTTTTCCTTCAAATTGAGCATACATCTACACAAGGCTAAATCTCCCTGCTGAGGCTGCTGTACACAAGTTAACCTGAGAGATCATGTTATTCTCTTCCACTGTGTATTTGTGGGAATATTTCCTCAGCTGCTCTTTACTAATCAGAGTGGAATAAGCTTAACCTTAGCAATCGTAATGAACACCCAAGCCCTTTAGTACTACAGGTCGGACCTCCTTACTCTGGCACCCTCGGGACCTGACCAGTCCCAGATGAGGGATTTTGCTGGACCAAGGAAGGTCATTTCTGAGCCTCCCCGCCCCCAATCACTGACCCTTCCAGACATGGCCTTATTGCCAGCTTCCCTTGACTGAAAGCCCACCTCGTATTCGTCTTTCCTAGGAATTGAGGGACCGGCCCTGGCCTGATACGCTGGAGTCGAGAGGCACAGAAGGGGGTAAAAATTGTACCTGGATGTGTCTTTTGTCTTAAGTGTACACATAGACTTAGAGCTCTTTAAAGATTAAGCTGTCACTTGGTACCATTATTTTTATTTTCTATCTTTATTTTCTTTGTAACCATTTTTAAGATCTATATTTGCTAGCAGTTAAGAAATAGAGCAATAGCCATTGTAACCATATGATTTATAACCCCCCTTTAATAAACCTGTAACTGTTTAAGCTTTAACCTGACTCCTCCTGTTGCTGTAACAGAACCAAACACAATTAAAAGAACTTCAGCCGGTCATAAGGGACAGATATAGGGAGAAGCTTGAGCGTTTGGATCGTGTCGCTTCCAGAGGACAGATCCGTGGGGCATCTCTCAGCCTTCCCTAGGCTGCCCACTGCGAAGGGATCCTGTATCCTAGCAGTTGAAATCTGAGATGTAATAAGCTCTCCCTGTAAACTCTGGGGCGCCTGTCAGCCTTCCCTAGGCTGCCGGCTGCGACGGGACCTTGTGTCTCAGCAGTTGAAGACTCAGGTGTATAACACACACACACACACACACACACACACACACACACACACTGCCCTGACCGTCGGCTGACAGCAGTAGGCCTACTGCTGGGCTCCCGCTGGCACAGGGCAGCACGGCTACTGGGCTCTAGCCCGCTGCAGGGTGCTCACCCACCAGCCCTCCACCAGGACACTCTGATGCTGGGACACCCATGATCCTGCTAGACCAGGGATGTTGCCGGACCAGAGAGTCCCGGTTCAGAGAGGTTCAACCTGTAGTAGGTCTTGATAGGCAACTCCCATTCCACCTTAATTACACCTTCAAACTTGAAAAGAAGAATTACTTTCCTTCAGCTTTCCAGGGTGCAATTTTGTATGTGTTCCATTGTCTAAAACCATAAGAACCTCAAATTAGATTGTTAATAATTCTGGAAATCTTAGTTGCGAGTCTGAAGTATTTCACTTTTTAACAGAAGATCTACAGGGGAGGTTCTCTCACAAGAGATTTTAATTCTTTGTGCTGCCCTTGGACAGCTGATTGTGAACAATATGCTTCATTACACCCTGTGTCAAACCCCGGAAAAAAGAGGAGTAGGACCTGATGCAGACTCAATTTGAACTACTGATCCAGAACTGAAGGGATCTGTATTCTAATTAGTATAATTAATATTAGTTCCTTACGGTTTGCAATCCACTCAGTCTCTATTACATTGCCACATAACTTCAAAGAAACTAAGTATGGGTTGAACATCCCAAATCCGGGACTCTTTGGTCCGGCAACATCCATGGTCCAGAAGAAAGGACCACAGGTGTTGCTCAACAACAGAGCCCTGGAGGCGAGGAGCACGAGACAGCTGGGTGTCCCACAGGTGCTAGGAAGCCCCAGCTGGGATGGCAGGGGCTAGACCTATGGTGGGTGGAGAATCCAACCTTGGGGAGCCCCAGGCTGGGGAGCCTCTGCAGCGGCTGAGAGGAATCCCCAGCCCCAGTCGGGAATCCAAGCAGCAGCTGAGCTGGCAGTGGATGCAGGGAATCCCCAGTCAGGAACCCTGATGGAAGCAGGGCCATCAGCAGCCAGGGGGGATCCCCAGTGGGAGCAGGACCAGCGGCAGCTGTGGGCGATCCCCAGCGGGAGCAGGACCGGTGGTGGGAAAAGGACTGGTGGCAGCTGGAGGGAATCCCATCCCGAGGAAGCTGACCCTGGGAACCCCGGCATGGGGCCAGCAGTGGGGAGGGAAGCCCAGGCTTCAGGGATGCCCAGAGAGAAGCCTTCACTTCTCCTGGTCTGGCAAACTCTATGGATTGGGACCACTCAGGTCCAGGGGGAGGTCCAACCTATAGTCACATATTGTTTTAAGTTATCATATGACGCCAGTGACCATGAATTGAATCACTGTTATTGTGTTATCTCCTGATAAATACACATGCAACTCAGGTCACCAGTGTACAGTTATCTCAGCATCATCACAATGTACATAACAGAAAAGTGAAACAAAGACTCACAACTGTTTTTAATTGAGAAAACATACTTAATATTTTAATTACATCTTTATCCTAGAGAGGATGGATGGGCACTATCCTAGGAGTCATGAGACTTGGGTTCAAGACCCTGTTCTGACCTCTCTACATCTCAGTTTCCCCATATGTAAAATGGAGCATAATAGTATGACCCTACCTCATAATACAAATATATTAAAAGACTTTGAGATGCTGTGGTAATATGGTGATTGTTGCCTTATAAGCACATAAGATAGATAGTTCCCACCACTTTAAAATATATTTTTCATATTCTTTATATAATAAACTTTATAGTAATTACTGAAAAGTATAGGAGCTGAGCTAACAAAGAGAAAATGATCTCATAGCAAATGTCTTCAATTTGTCTTAAATAAAAAGCTTACCATACATTTAAAAAATTAAAAAAGCCATCAAGCTCAGAAGTTTTTAAATTATTAGTCACCAGAAATTCAAGATACCATGTTTATGCATGATGAAATATACTTTAAAAAAAGCTAAAAAAGTTTTAAAGGAGTTTTCAGTGACCGGTACAGTTTTTATTGCATCCACTGAGAATTCCATTAGGCCTCTTTCTTTAAAAAATAGAATTCAAAACTTTAATCCTTAGGACAGGGGTGGGCAATAAAAAAAAGCAGCAGCCCGCCAGAGTTAGTTGCCGATGGGCCGTTGCCACTATGTTTACCTGCACTTTTGCTGGTATCAGACCAACACAACTCTCGTTAGTTGCAGATCACTGTTCATGGCCAACATGAGTGGAGGGAAGAAGCGTGGAGATGCTGCTTCCCACTGCTCGCATTGGCCACAAATGGCAATTCAAAGCCAACAAGAGCTGCGATCATCCAATACCTGCAAAAGCGCAAGTAAACACAGTGGTGGAGGCTTACCAGGGACTAACTCTGTGGGCCAGATCCAGCCCACGAGCTGGAATTTGCCCACCCCTGCCTTATGATAAATCTTCAAAAATACTCACTTCTGAGAAACAAGCTTTTTGTTTTGCTACATCTTATCACTCTTTTCTAGTTTTATATATCTGTATTACAGAAGTGATGAGTATGTATAGAAAATATTTTATGTAAAAATCATGCTAAAATACACAGAAAAAGGCTTATGCTAATTAACTCATAAACTTTAACAAGCTATGACAACCAATGATGAATGAGATAACTGGAGAGAGCCTCTGGAGTTTCATGCATGATTTCCATGGCCCTTTCTAGAGACAAAGGCACCCTGTTTATTGCACAATAAAAACTGAATATGTACTTACATCATGTGTCAACTGGAAGTATTTCTGACAGGCCAGCTGGTAATGCATACCTTTTACTAACTCCAAAATCTGGAGAAAAATAGAGTAATTAGAAATAGCATTCATTCAGAACTGAAGAATTCGACACTTACAATTTATCATTAACCTTTATAAGATACCCAACAACAGACAGGCATATAATGCAAGAAAGTATGCTGCACTTGACACCCTTGTCACCTACCTTTGTACTGTAATAATTCTGGCTGAGTTCCATCATACCCTGTTTGCTTAAATATACATTGGTTCCATTAAAAATTTAAAAAACTACAGATAGAAAGATGCTCTAATTATTTCAGTACCTTTAAGAGCAGGAACAAGGTAAAAATTTCTTGTATTACATTTCTGGCAGTTATCAGAATATCACATTATAACATCTCTTATATAATTATAGCTATAGATCTAGTATTCAAGTGGCTGAAGCATGAATCAATCAAGTATACTTTTTATATTTCTATTTTCCACATTCCCACTTCTTGTAGACACAACATAAATACCTCTGTTTCTGTGCTCCATCAAGAAAATTTAATGTAAACCCTCTAGAAAAATATGTAAGAGGGGAAAGCTTTTACTTTCAATCACATTTGTCCCTTTTTGAAATCAAGTTATTTCTAGTAAAGCTCAGCAGAATATGAGAGTGAAGAATCTGTTTTGAACACCTATTAAGAGCATCATCCTATCTTTAGTAAATACAATTTTCTTCCCAGTTCTACCTCATGCAATCTCTTCTGTGCTGCATTCTTATCTGCAGAATGTAATATCAGTTGAAATTTTTAAAGCTGCATAACCATCTCCCTCCCTTAAATAGTCAAAATGTATACTCTCTGCGCTTATCAAGCGGAGAAAGTTGCTGGAATTAAGAGATAACCTTAGCAGGGCAAAAAATAATTCCTGAAAAAATGTTAATTTTTTAAAAGGCTCATCTTTCTATGCCATTGCAGTAAATTCAGGCTTAAATTCCTGCTGCCCTCATTACTAGATGCTGCATTATAGTTATTGACTGATGTACAAATAAATTACATTTGCAGAATAGATCAAATCACCACTACACATTGCCAAGAAAGTATATAACTGCATTGTTTCTCTGTTGCAGCCCAATTGATTAAATTTCGAAGCCTCCTGTCACTTTCTTTTAAATCCTATGTAAAAACACCAAGGACCACGTCAGCTAACCAACAGGGCCTGAAAACAGAGACTATATGTATCCTCCCTATCCACTTTTTGAATTAATCTTTCAAAAAAGAAAAAAGGAAAAAAGAACATTGACTGAAACTGTTTAAATACAGTTTATCTTGTTTTGTATTACTATTTCTATAACATGAAAGTAAAAAATATCATACAGAAATACGATTCTGGAGGTGGTTAATTCAAACCATAATATTGGTGTCCAAATCCCGTTTTAAAATTAAAAATGGGATCCAAAAATTCTGCCTGTACCTCTGACCTTAAAACATAAGGGACTCAAAGGTAACCACGGTCCATTAAGTATTAGTCATTAAAAGTAACAACGAACATAACATACTCTGCCTAAAACCCATATAGGTTTTGTTTAATTAAGCTGAGAGGGTCTTTGTATGTTCAAAACACAAAATCCCAATCTGTGCTCTAGAAGCTGACTTGGGATAGTCAGATGAGCAAATGCCCCCTTAATGACAACCAAGGATGGAAAAGCACAAAAATGGATATTTTAGTGGGGATTTTCAACAAGTAAATATTTGTATTAATAATCATGTAATTTTTCTTATGTACTGCTTTTCATCCTTAGTACTCAAAGAGCTTTAAGAAAGGTGAGCAGTATCATTTTCTTCATTTTACAGATGGGGAAACTGGAACACAGCAGAAAAGTGACCTGCCAGTAAGGTCACACAGCTAGTCAGCCAGTGCCAGACTCTGGAACTGAAGGTGAGTTTCTGCGTCTCAGTCCAGTGATTCATCCACTAGCTTACACTGCCTCTGACTCTTGGGTGAAATGTGCTGAGAGTTGTCATAACTTAAGAATTGGAACTAAATCATTGCAGGTGTTGTTTATGCTAGATATAGATGGAGCACTTTACTAGCTCCTTAAGAACGAGTTGACAAGAGTCTCTCCCAGAACAGAAATCTAGATAAAGAAATAGCAAGTATTCATGTTATGGCTGAAAGTTTAGTATTTTTTACATTTCAAAATATTTAGCTATTATTCAAGTGTTATTTCTAAAATATATTTGTATATATTTATATTTATATATAATTACTCTACAATACGTGGGCTAGTCATTATTTTAACTTTTTATTATGTATATATTTAGCTCATAATTTTGCTAGACACATAAATAAATTCATTTATTTGATTTTTTTCCTTTATTATCTTCCATTATGCTTTTTTATCTCTAATGAAGTAATTCTAATTGGTTCATCTCAGAAACAGTACTGAACACCTTAGAGGAACTTGAGAAGCTAATACTTTGCCTCAAGTTTATTATACAAGAAAAATAAAGGCTTGTTTACATTTCCTCAGAAACAAAACAGCCTACCAACTCTTAATGGTAATCTGCATGACGGTTTCTGACAATAAAAGACAAATCTCCTGATCTCACCACAAGACAAGCTTTTCCCCCCATGAGACATCTACCTGAGACATGCACATATGAAAACTTAAATGCTAATAGTCCCTTCGCATTTCAGTTCTGCTAAACCACTGCTTAATTTGTAAGCATCCTATCCTAGTTGGTTACTCAGGTTGAGAATAAGAGTAATAAATCTGGGCAAACAGAAAATGTGGGTACAAATCCCAGTTTCCTAGGAATGTGGAAAACCTTTTAAAAAGGTTTCAGTCTTGATCACTATAAGACAACAATGTGTCAGAGAATTCTGCTCGACTAGCTCGTCATCTTTACAATAGAATGAGTTTGGTTTAAGTCTTCACTTACAGATTACAAGCTGATCAAAGGGCGGCTGCACTGCTAACAGTACTGTAAAATTGCTTTGAGGAAAAGAGGTGAGCAATGATCAAATGTAGTCTTTAGTTACTGGAACATACATAATGGTTTTCATGATCTTTTACCAAACTGCTACTGCATTCTTCAACTAAACAACAATCAGGGACAGATTTGTAGGAAGGGGCAATTGACACAAGCACAGCAGCTCATAGGCTGACGGTTACCAGTAAGGCTTGAAAACCACTGCGACAGTATACAGTATTATGGTCACCATTTATACAAGACTATGACCTATTTTGTACAAAGTATGTCTTGTGAGGTCTCATTTGAAACTCAATCTGCTGGTAAAATGTGTATATTAATGCTGTATGTAAAGTTATACATTTCTTATAGCTGGGAATGAATTTGCATGCTGCAGGTTGTATGAGCAGGCTAGGAATGGATGTTATGGTAGAAAACCAGTGTTATAACTCAAGTTACAGAGTTAAGAGGACACTGTTGTTCAATAGTCCAGACTGTCCTCTGGGTAATGTCACAGTGGAAAATTTCAGTCATCAACTGATTATCAGTAAAATGTCCAGATTTGTTTTCTGTAGTACTCTGGACAAGGACAGGACAACACTTCAAGAGCTTTCCATGACAGCTATGAAATCTGATTATGGCACAGAATAACATTTATGCTTTTAGAAGAGCCTCTTTTTGTGGCATGCTTTGTATTTCCTGTTATGACACCAATATCAGCTGGAAATAGTTCCCCAAACATACTCTCACTATCATGTATCAGAGGGGTAGCCATGTTAGTCTGAATCTGCAGAAGTGGCGAGGTGTCCTGTGGTACCTTACAGACTAACCGAAGTGTTGGAGCATAAGCTTTCGCAGGCAAAGACCCACTTTGTCAGATGCATGTGACACCTTTTTGATTATCTGAGTAAAAGGCACTCCAGGACAGAGAATACAGGGGACATACACCTGTTCAATGGCCCAGATTGTGCCCGGGGTAATGTTATAACCACTGCCAGTTCTTTCTAACTGTTTTAGTGTATCACTTGGGACAAAAGAGGAAGAACCAATGTTTGCATAGCCTCTTTACCTATTCTTAAATAAATTCAACATGTATACTCCGCAAAGGAAGGAGAGGAGCCATTTGGAGAGATGCTGGTATAACAGAAAACTAGCTAATTCATGCCAACCCACAGTCAGCCTCTAGTGATTCCAAAAAATAGAGCTTCTTTCTGAGAACCTACCCATCCTCACACATTCTGCCTCAGTCTCTCTCCTCCCTCTGGGCTAGGGTCCATATAGAACGAAATCTCCCTACCCTCTCAAAATTCTTTCAATCCACTCAGTCATTATGATATATAACCATAGATATTTTCCTGTTGTGTTAGCTAGGAATTGGATCTTGGAGGAGAGGATCAAAGCATTTTGCTAATCGTTCCCACAGGAACTTTTCCAGCATCCACAAAATATCCTTGGTATCCTGACAACCTCTCCTTTTTTCCCCAAAGTGTTTCTTTTTGCCCTGAGATTAACAAAGTACTTCATAGACCAGACTGTTAATTAGGTGCAGGGGAGATTCTGTGTAAAGAAATGTGAAAGTTAAAACATTAAAACAAAAGCTGTTGTGTACCAAATACACAACACCAAGTGACGTCTGACTGGAAAGAAGCCTCATTTATGTAAAAATAAACGGGAAATACAAAAATGGGCATTAAAACCCCTTATTTTGTAGATTATTGAGAACAAATTTGCCTTTGAATCATACTCCTCCCTTTTAAGTACCTGTACCTTCTTTCACTGCCATCTGCAACTTTGTGTTCTGATTTTGCATTAGTTACTATCTAGAAGACTTACCTAGCATTGCTCAGGTTCTTAGTGAAATTAATTTTTGGTTTTTAGAAAATAAAATAAAAATGTACATGCTTTATTTAAATCATTGCTCTGATGCGGGTGGGAATAAGGGGTTCAGTATGCAGGCTGCCCCAGGGAAAGAGGACAATCCTAGCCCTCTCTCACTGCAGCAGCTTGGCCCAGGTGAGAAGCATCTCCCCATGGCCGGTGCAGCTCCATTGGGCATAGCTGGAGGATGGGGGCATGGCCAGGTTCATCTGCCCCCTGCGCTCCCCAAGCACAGTGAGGAATACAGCTAAGTGTGCACTTTTCCCTCACTCCCTGACAAAGGGGAACAGCAAGCAATGTCCCTCTATGAATCAAGGGAAGGGGGGGAATGGGTACCTGAAAGGTGGGAGGATTGGGATTGGGGCAATCTTGGATGGTGGGGGCCTCCCCAGCTAGCCCCTTTCACTTGTCTGGTGATTCTCTTTTCTGTAAGGTTTTATGAGAAGCAATCCCATTCTAGGCACAACCAAACCTTTACCTTGCTTTAAGTTATTTTTAGGAAGCTGCATACCGAATTTGGTGGCCCTAGCTCTTGCTGTTTAGGAGAAGTTCTTGAACAAAAAGACTGACAGACTCCCTCAAATATATAGTAGATAGATGACATTACAATTCTGTTTGTCAGCGGTATCCAACCATCTGCTCTCTAGATCTTTGGCTTATATACTTAAGATGTTGCACCTTGGGCTCAGCAATTACTAATAGTTACTTTCACGTACTCAAGATCAGTTTAGTTTTTTTCTTAAATTGCTGCAGTTACCTCTATTCTTGAAAAAACAAGTCTTTCTATTATGGATTTAACCAAATATGACACAATTTCTAACCTTCATTTTATTTCAAAGGTGACTAAAGATGTGATTAAGGTGCAGCTTCTGGAACATACTTGAACACATTATTATTTGTTTCAGTTTCAGGTCAGTTCCTAAATATCTCAGCACAACTCAACCTGCTCTGTTAGGACTTTACTATGACCTTTGGTTACTTGCCGATATGGGGCATGTATCCTTCTCTTGCTGTTTGATATTTAATTTTGTATTGTACACTGAACACCATGATTTTTGAAAGCTCCATTTTTACACAACATATATATTATACTGCCTTCTCTATGTGCTTTAAACACTGTCTTCTCAAAATGTTCAGGTGCAGTCTATGAAATCATTCTTTCAGTTTTGCCTCAGTTGTTGCCCCTATTATATTCCTCATTTACTCTTTCTTAGAGGGGCAACAATATTTGTTCTCATGATTTTCAGCAGCATCACAAATGTTAGCAGCTTCCTCAGAACTCACCATCACCAGAATAGTGAAAATCTACTGCCAAGCAACAATGCTGCTTCAATTCAAACTAACAGTAAGATTTTTAAAAGGGCAATCAATAATCCATAAAGTAGAGCCCTGCAAATCCACAGATATCCCCTTTATATCCCCAGGTATCTGCATCCGCGGACTTGAATGCAGATATTCGCAGCTTATTTTTGTGGATATGTATGCAGAGGCAAATAATTTTTATCATCTAGAACACTGCAAATTTTCAGATATCCACTTAATATCCACAGGTATGAACAGGTATCTGCAGATCATTTTTGCGCATACAGATGCAGATATAAATTTGTATCCATGGAGGGCTTTACCCTAAAGCACCTGCTCAATCAAAGTACCTTAAAAAATAGCTACAAAGAGGTTGCACTACAAACAACCCTTCCTTTACTTTTCACTTTTACTCCATAAACCCTTTAGCATAAATCTTAATTTTTAGGGTGCCAGTGAAGAACTCATTAAATATCTAACAGATCAGTAACTCTACAACTGAATGAAAAGAATGTGGCAATATGTTAATATATTTGTTTCCACAGGTATTCCTATGGCACCTTAGAGACTAACTGTGTGTGTGTGTGTGTGTGTGTGTGTGTTTATATATATATATATATATATATATATATATATAAAATCATGAGCTTTCATGAGTAAAACCCACTTCATCAGATGACTTAGAATGGAATTAAAAGAATCCAACATATATATATATATATATATATATATATATATATATATATATATATATATATATATATATATATATGAGAATAATGGCAAAAAGCATTGACCTGTCAATTGTAGGGCCCATGTTAGTGAAGCTAATTAAATGGGCTGGATGTGTCCCATTCATAGCTTTTGATGTGGAAATGTTAATGTTGCTATTCAAGCCCAGGGTAACACTGTCAAATTTGCAAATGAATTCCAGCTCTACAGTTTCTATTTGTTTCAGCAACCCCTGGATAAATTGTTAAATGAAAATACATTTTCTAGTTTTAAACTATGAAATACAATAATTTATATGGTAGTGTTTTTTCCCCAGTTTCTGCAGTTCACTTTTAATAGTCTACTGTTTGAGCAACCTTAGTTCTGCCATTTCCTTTGTCACAGTAATTAAGTTTGCAACCTTCCAGTTTTTTATGTACTATTTCTAATTTAATGTTTTTATACTTGGAAATTAGAAGTATATGAAATGAGATGTTTTGCAAACTCTGTTTTCAGCTATTTCTGGGAGAGACACTTTCTATTAGTTCACTGGCTTTTCTTGATTTGACAGTTGTTCAGATTTAAATGACAGTAGTCAGATTCCCTAGTTTCCAAGGATAAACTTTTTAGATAAATAGCTAGACAAGCTAGACAGATTTTTTCTGAATGTAAAATTTATATATTTTTAGTTTGGAAATGTTTTACTTAGGGTATGTCTAGACGACAGGCTTTTGTCGACAGATATTGTCGACAAAGCTTCTGTCAACAAAGAGCGTCTAGACTACAGCCAGTTCTGTCGACAAAGCAAGCCACTTTTTCGACAGAGCGTCTAGACGCTCTCTTTTGAAAAGCACAGTGTGGATGCAATAGCACCTTTTGTCAACAGAACTCTGTCGACAAAAGACGTTATTCCTCATAGAATAAGGTTTACCGCCGTTGACAAAATTGCGGTGTTCTGTCAACTTACTGTTGACAGAACTCGGTGGTAATGTAGATGCAGGTATAGTTTTGTCGACAAAAGTCCACTTTTGTTGACAAAACCCTGTAGTCTAGACACCCCTACATTTTCTAAATGTACAAAATTGGAACATTCTACTTATATGTTTTATTTCAAATGATTTTTTTTATTCTCATTTTCTTGATTTCTCTTTTTATAGTATTCATTCATTTCCAGTAATTTCCCCATACGTATAAGCTTCCAGTCCTTCTCTGTTCCTCTTTTAGGATTACAGCCAATTAAATAAACAATATTCTTACCTGAACAGTCCACAAGACATTCAAAACCAAAGGCAGCTCATTCTTGTACCAATGGCAAAAATCTATACTTTAATCCTACCTTCAATGTTATTATATATTATAGCAGGCAGGTTCCTGAATCAGACTTTCCCAGCAGTACTTTACTTTTGTAATACAGGATTTGTAAATTTAGAAAACTGATTACATCTTGTAAGAAATAAAACAATTTAAATGTTCTAAATTTTGATCTTAAAATATTTTAAATTTAGAAAAACTGGATACAAATATTTTCATGTGTGTTTTTAGGGGTTTTAGGGTTTCACATGATATAAAATCTTTTTAATTTTCTTAGTCTTCCTTGTGCTGACTAGATTAGATGTGTTTTACATTGTTTCATATATTTTCTCAGACTTTTCTCGGTCATCACTTTCACCTTCCACGTTTCTTTCCCTATCCCACTCTTTCCTGCCAACCTCAAGTATGATTTTAGCCAGCTTCCCTTGAAATGCTGCTCTACTCACCCATCTGTGGTGCTAGTTACAGTAATAGTGACTGCAAAAAAAAAAAAAATGCTAGGAAATGCTTGAAGACTGAGCAGGAGAAATTACATCTCACAGCAGCCAGCATATCCTTTATCATGCTTGCAAAGAGGATTTAGTATTTAATGGACTGGTCCTGCAAACACATGTGTTTAATTTTATACACCTGAGTAGTCCCACAGAAATCAATAAGATTAATCATACTTAAAGATGTATCCAACATCTACCAATACATGAAGAATCAAACTAAATGTAACAATCAAAATGCTGTTCGTATATTATAAATTAAAAGGGGTGCAATGTACAGGAACATGGGCAAAGAGATACTCTTAAAACATGGCACTGTATGTGAAAGATAATGTAGAATCAAATGAAATAAAAATAAGTGAATCAACATGTTCAATAGAATCGCTATGGACCGGGTGCTCGCGAACAGGGTGAGTGCTAACAGGAGGGAGTTTTGAGAGACTCTCCTGGAGGAAGAGAAGGAAGGAGCAAACTAAAGCACCTTGGGGTAAGTGGCTGCTTATATTTGGAGGTTTTGGGCTTGTGTGTGTTTGTTTGGAGTTTGTTTGTTTGGAGCGTTTGGAGTGCTGAGCTGAGTGTGTTTGTTTGTTTGTTTGAAAGGCCGTGTGCTCAGGCAGGCAGGCAGGCAGTTGGAAGCTGATTAGGTTTGAATTGAAACACCGTGTGCTGATTGGCTGAGCTGTAGGCAGAGGGAGGAGCTATCAGGGAGGCCGAGCACTTAAACCCTGCTGGTAAGCGACCAGGGAGCTTTGCGACCGGGTGCTCGCGAACAGGGTGAGTGCTAACAGGAGGGAGTTTTGAGAGGGGAGCTTGGGGGGAGCCAGTGACTTCTATTGCCCTTAAACTAAATCCTTTATAACAACCTCTATCTGAAACATTTAATTAACCCTCATATATAATTAGAGTAGGAAATGGAGGCAGAAGCCCAGCAGCAGAGTGGGGGCTATCCTGTTTATTGTGTCGAGTGCAGTATGTATGACTACCTACCCTGTGGGTGGGTGGCGTATGTGTGCGCTCGATGCAAGGAGCTCCTGGCCCTCAGAGACCGAGTACGTGCTTTGGAGGCCAGGGTGGCTGAACTGGAGGAGCTAAGGAAGGCAGAGGTGTTTGTGGATGAGACTTTCCGGGACATAGTAAGGCTGTCCCACCTCCAATCTGACAGTCCTGATGCTGTTACGGAGGATGAAAGGCTCAGGGAAGGAGAGCAGTCAATGGGAGCAGAGGGAAACCATCCCATAGTTGGGACCCTCCTTCCAGAGGGTGATGTTGTATCCTCTCGTGCCGAGGATACTTCTCCGGGGGAGGGAGCTCCAGCTGTTAGGAAGAAGCAGGTTTTAGTAGTGGGGGATTCGATCATTAGAAATATAGATAGTTGGGTTTGTGATGACCGGGAGAACCGTATGGTTACTTGCCTGCCTGGTGCGAAGGTTGCGGATCTCTCGAGGCATCTAGACAGACTTATGGGCAGTGCTGGGGAGGAGCCGGTCGTCGTGGTACATGTTGGTACCAATGACATAGGGAAGGGTAGAAGAGATGTTCTGGAGGCCAAATTTAGGTTACTAGGAAAGAGACTGAAATCCAGAACATCTTTGGTGGCATTCTCTGAAATGTTTCCAGTTCCACGCGCAGGGCCAGATAGACAGGCAGAACTTCAGAGTCTCAATGCGTGGATGAGACGATGGTGCAGGGAAGAGGGGTTTAGATTTATTAGGAACTGGGGACACTTTTGGGGTAGGGGGAGCCTATACAGGAATGATGGGCTCCACCTAAATCAAGGTGGATCCAGACTGCTGGCATTAAACATTAAAAAGGTCGTAGAGCAGTTTTTAAACTAAGAGGTGGGGAAAAGCCGATTGGTGCGGGGGAGCACCTGGATCGGACGGAGACTTCTCTTACACGAGGCTCCATAGATAGGGATTCCCTAGAAGTTAGTCAGATAGGGAATGTGGGAAATAATATATGGGCAAGATCAGATGTGAAACAATCGTGCATAAAAAAATCCAATGTGTCTGTGAAAGGCGGACATATAAATAGTGGTAGTTTTCTAACATGCTTTTACACTAATGCTAGGAGTCTGTCTAATAAGATGGGTGAACTGGAGTACCTCATATCAAAGGAGGAAGTTGACATAATAGGCATCTCAGAAACATGGTGGAATGAGGACAATCAGTGGGACACTATCATACCGGGATATAAATTATATCGGAAAGACAGAACAGGTCGTGCGGGTGGCGGAGTGGTACTATATGTGAAGGATAATATAGAATCAAATGAAGTAAAAATCCTAAAGGAATCAAAATGTTCCATAGAATCATTATGGATAACAATTCATTCCTCTAATATGAATATGGCATTAGGAATATATTACCGACCACCTAACCAGGACAGTGATAGTGATGCTGAAATGATAAGGGAGATTAGAGAGGCTACCAAAATAAAAAACACAGTAATAATAGGAGATTTCAATTATCCCCATATTGATTGGGTGCATGTCACCTCAGGACGGGATTCAGAGATTAAATTTCTTGATGCCTTAAATGACTGCTTCTTGGAGCAGCTAGTACAGGAATCCACAAGGGGAGAGTCGATTCTCGACCTAGTCTTGACTGGAACGCAGGATCTGGTCCAAGAGGTAACTGTTACTGGACCGCTTGGAAATAGTGACCACAATATAATAACTTTTAATATTCCTGTGTTGGGAAGAACACCGCAGCGGTCAAACACTCTGGCATTTAATTTCAAAAAGGGGAATTACACTAAAATGAGGAAGCTAGTTAAACAGAAACTAAAAGGGAGAGTAATTAAACTAAAATCCCTGGAAGCTGCATGGGAACTGTTTAAAGACACCATACTAGAGGCCCAACTTAAATGTATACCCCAAATAAAAAAACACAGTAAGAGACCTAACAAAGAACCACCATGGCTAAACAGCCATGTTAAAAAGGCAGTGAGAGAGAAAAGGGCAGCTTTTAAAAAGTGGAAGTCAAATCCTAGTGAGGAAAATAGAAAGGAACATAAACACTCCCAAATTAAGTGTCATAATGTAGTAAGAAAAGCCAAAAAAGAGTTTGAGGAACAGCTAGCCAAAAATTCAAAAAATGATAGTAAAATGTTTTTTAAATACATTAGAAGCAGGAAGCCCGCTAAAAAAGCAGTGGGGCCCTTGGATGATAAAGATATAAAAGGAGCGATCAAGGAAGACAGTGCCATTGCGGAGCGATTAAATGATTTCTTTGCTTCAGTCTTCACGGCTGAGGATGTTACAGAGGTTCCTAAATCTGAGCCAGCCTTTTTAGGTGACAAATCTGAGGAACTCACTCAGATTGAAGTGACATTAGAGGAGGTTATGGAATTAATTGATAAGCTGAATAGTAGGCTCAATCAAGGACGATAAAGCCATTGCGGAGAAACTAAATGATTTCTTTGCTTCAGTCTTCACCGCTGAGGACGTTGGGGAGATTCCCAAATCTGCACCGTCCTTTGTGGGTGATGAATCTGAGGAACTGTCCCAGATTGAAGTGTCATTAGAGGAGGTTTTGGAACAAATAGAAAAACTTAATGTTAACAAATCTCCGGGACCGGATGGCATTCATCCAAGGGTTCTAAAAGAACGCAAATTGGAAATTGCTGAACTATTATCTGTGGTTTGTAACCTATCCCTTAAATCGGCTTCTGTACCTAATGACTGGAAGGTAGCCAACGTGACACCAATATTTTAAAAGGGCTCTAGAGGCGATCCGGGCAATTACAGACCGGTAAGTCTAACTTCAGTACCGGGCAAATTAGTCGAAACAATAGTGAAGAATAAAATTGTGAAGCATGTAGAAGAACATAATTTGCTGGACAAAAGTCAACATGGTTTCTGTAAAGGGAAATCCTGTCTTACTAATCTATTAGAGTTCTTTGAAGGGGTTAACAAACATGCGGACAAGGGGGATCCAGTAGATATAGTATACTTAGATTTTCAGAAAGCCTTTGACAAGGTCCCTCACCAAAGGCTCTTGTGTAAATTACATGGCCATGGGACAAGAGGGAAGGTCCTTTCTTGGATTGAGAACTGGTTAAAAGACAGGAAAGAAAGGGTAGGAATAAATGGTAAATTTTCAGAATGGAGAGGGGTAACTAGTGGTGTCCCCCAAGGGTCAGTCCTAGGACCAATCCTGTTCAACTTATTCATAAATGATCTGGAGAAAGGGGTAAGCAGTGAGGTGGTAAAGTTTGCAGATGATACCAAACTGTTTAGGATAGTCAAGACAGAAGCAGACTGTGAGGGACTCCAAGAAGATCTCACCAAACTGAGTGATTGGGCAACAAAATAGAAGAACTAGAGGACACCAAATGAAATTAATGGGTAGCAGGTTTAAAACTAATAAAAGAAAGTTCTTCTTCACACAGCGTGTAGTCAGCCTGTGGAACTCCTTGCCAGAGGAGGCTGTGAAGGCTAGGACTATAATAGAGTTTAAAGAGAAGCTAGATTATTTAATGGAGGTTAGGTCCATAAAAGGCTATTAGCCAGGGGATAAAATGGTGTCCTTGGCCTCTGTTTGTCAGAGGCTGGAGAGGGATGGCAGGAGACAAATGGCTTGATCATTGTCTTCGGTCCACCCTCTCTGGGGCACCTGGTGCTGGCCACTGTCGGCAGACAGGATACTGGCCTAGATGGACCTTTGGTCTGACCCATTACGGCCATTCTTATGTTCTTAAGTTCTTATGTTCATAGTGACTATTCACAAAATAATGGAAAGGCCATCTTCTACTAATGAATATTTCCCAACCCCTCCCCCAAAACAAGCAGAAAAACTTTTTGTAGTTCTTCACAATCCCTTTTGCTTTTGACTGTCCTGAACAACTTTGTGTCATCTGCAAACTTGGCCACCTCACTACTTTTAGTAGTTTGTGTTTATATACACACACATGCCAAGTGTTGCAAATATTTATCTTTGCTGTAAAGTTTCCAAGACATAATGCACTTTTAAGTTTCTTACATTGTCCACTTCAAAAGATTTTATCACTAAAAAGTATTTACAGTTTTTAGATTTAGTATGCTCAATAGTGGCTTCAAAATCTTCAGTGATGCTTAACTAATCTCCCAAGAGTCCAAATAAATTACAGTTTCTAACATGATTCAGAGGCAGCCCTGGGGGGGGCAGCCAGTGAGTTGGCTCTGGGTGTGTGTAACTGTGTAAAACTACTGAAATTTTCAGCAGTTACAAGGGTACCCAATTACTCACTTTTAAACATCCCTATCTAGGATTCATTTTGATCTTTAGAAAGTATAATCAGAGAAGTAAATCCTACTAAGTATTATGTCATCTGTTTTATTTTTATTGTAAGTATATCATGGAAATGTGTAACCATGTCAACTCACCCAGTTAAGGACTATCTGACTTCCATCAATCAATATTAAGACTAGGGATGTTAGAGTATAGTGTTACACATGATTAACCAATAAGCCTGGGCTTATACGTTAATCATACTGCCTACATACACCCTCCCTACACTGCCTCTGTATCAGAGGCAGTGGGGGAGGTAGAAGGTGGTGCATGCGTAAAGCCAGTTTTTAACCCAGCCCCCCGCACATGCTGGCTCCCACAGAGCCGCCTCCACCCCCCATCTCCCTTCTGCCTCTGATAGTCAGCAGTGTGGAGGGTTGGAGGGGCAGGTGGGAGCTGGTACACTCAGGGAGCCAGTTTTGAAGCTAGCTCTCCACGCATACTGGCTCCCACTCAACTGACTGTTCCCCCACCTCTGATACCGAGGCAAAAAGGGGCAGTGGAAAACGAGATGGTGCACCCACCTCCTCCCCACCCTCCAGAATGTAAACATGTATTCGCTAGGAATTTAAGTCACTTACCCAACAAGCAACAGCTTAGCAGATAGTCAACAAGTTCCTCGACTAGTTGCTCCCCGCCCCCCTTGCTGCTGGTTCCCAACTCACACCCAGTACCAGATGCTGCGACTCTGGTTTTTGAATGTATTAAGAACCTTCCGGCTCTTAATAAATTTTAAAAGACAGAGACAGCGAGGTTAGCTCCTGGTCCTGGCAGCTAACCACGCTGCAGCTCCCCTGCTTATCGACTAATCAACTAGTCGATGGATATTCCATCAACTAGTCAATTAGTTGATTAAACTATATTTAACATCCCTAGTATCTGCTGAAAATTTCATTTACAGAAATAAATGCATTTTAACATCCCCATTTAAGACTCACCATCCCTAAAACATTCTTCAGTTCCAAGGGGATGTAGATCATTAGTCCAGTGATTTTACCAACATCTTTGCCCTAATTCTATTGCCCGGAAGTACAACAGCCTTAGTAACTGAGAACATATATGAACCGCAATCCAGAAAGCATAATGATTTCAACAATACTTAGAGGAAAAATTTCTCTTAAAAGGTAGATAGAATTATTGTGTCGCATCTGTGTAAATGTGAACTAATAACATAGACTTTTTGAGATAAGTGTGCAAGAGGCAGGATACGAGAAAGTGGGAATAGAGCCCAGATTATCAGAATTCTAGTTTTCTGCATTACCCACAAGACTATTCCTCTACCTCAAGATAGCCAAAGCCCAAATCAAGTATTCTTTTCTTTTCCTCCTCACACACTCAGGGGTTCCCCCGCCCCCAAGAAAGCTCTGTGATTTAATAGAAATTTTAAGATGCCCACAATCCAAAGCCATTTATTCACCATCAGATTCATTTCTGCCTCCAGTGGACTGATATCTTCAGCAAGACACATCCAGACAGGCATTTACCTTCACATAAACTTGAATCTAGACTTTTTTTTCTGATGAATCATCTGGCATTTTGGCAATCAGGAATGATCACAAACTTTTCGCGTGAACATTTTATAACAGTAGTCTCTATACTTTTTATGTAATTCCCTTCTTACTCCCGTCCTGTCCACAACCCATTTCACGGGGGCTACAGTTGGAAGCCTGAGTTGGGGCCCCAGGAAGGGTAAGGCTGCAGCTGGGATCATGACCAGGAATGGAGCCATAATTGTGGATAGGAGCCAAGTCTGGTCCCAAAGCCACAGCAGGGCCAGGAGCTGTGGCTGGGACCCAGCTGGGAGCGTGTTTGGGACAAGCAGCAGAGTCTTGGCCTGGAGCCAAGACCACAGCTGTGGGTGGAGCCAAAGCAGAACTGGGGGCAAAATGTCTACACAACATTAAGCCAGGTGTCCATTTAGCCACAATACTTCCTAAGGCCATACTTTGAACATTTTAAAACATTATTAAAATGCTCCTCTAATGAGATAGCAATGGCCTGATCTATCGGAAAGATGAACTGAATATAAGTCAAATAACAAGTACTTGGAGTAAATGTCAGGGTTAATTCCAAATGTTTCAGCATTGAAGGCTAAGGGAATGCCAACACAAATGTTCAGACGATTCGACTATCAATTTGAGCAAAATTAGAATCCTTTCTTGATGTCTGATTTGTGTCCATTTATCCTTTAGTGCAGAGACTGTCCAGTTTGGCAAATATACAGTCAGAGGGGCATTGCTGGCACATGATAGCATATAGCATGTTAGAAGATGTGCAAGTGGATGAGCCCCTGATGGTTTGGCTTATGTAGTTAGGTCCTGTGATGGTGTCACTCGCATAGATATTTGGACAGAGTTGGCAATGGGGTTTGTTGCAGGGATAGATTTCTGGGTTAATGTTTCTGTGGTGTTTTGTGCGTCTGCTGGTGAGTATTTACTTCAGGTTCGGGGGCTGTCAGTAGGAGAGCACTTGCCTATCTCACAAGGTCTGTGAGAGTGAGGGATCATTTTCCAGGGTAGGTTGTAGATTGTCAATGATGAACTGAAGGGTTTTAGCTTGGGGCTTTAGTGATAACCAGTGATGGTCTGTTATTTTCCTTGTTGGGCCTGTCCTGTAATAGCTGACTTCTGGGTATTAATCTGGCTCTGTTTCTTCACTTCCACAGGTGGTTATTTTACCTTTAAGATGTTTGAAAAAGGTGTTGTAGGTGTTTGTCTCAAAGAAGGCATCACTAATAACTGAGGTGCTTAAGACAAGTAAATACAATAAAATCTGTGTTATTCGGCACGCTCAGGGATTAGGGCATTCCAGTTATCTGAGGGTCCCCATCAACCTAGGAAAAACCAATGGAAAATACTAGTAAAACGTACGTTTTTAATATTGGTAGTTTTGTAGTGTGAGGCAGTTGGTCTCACATTTCTATTTTGAGTTAAAGATGATTAGTACTTCTTAAATAAAAAATTGTTAAGCCAATCATGGTAAACCAAGCCAGGCCTGTCTGCCTGAAGATGTGACAATATTGTGGCTGGGGGCAATGCGGTTAAAGTTTTCTGGTTAACAGAGTGCCGGATAACAAAGGTTTCACAGTAATGTTTTATTTACTGGAGTGATGCTGGAAAGATGGCTGGCTATTGATTTGCAACTTGCAGGGCGACATCTTTCATTGGGGACATTTATTTTTATGAATCTAGGTAAAAGTAAATATACAACAAAATATAGTCTCATGAGACAGGACCAATAGTTTAGGGCCTTCCAGAACTGGATAAGCATATGTATTCCTGCACAAAAATACTATAGACCACTGATATTTAATCTATACACTGATTGTTTCTTCAGTAGGCATCTAAGAAAGACTAATTTCAATGGTGCCATAGGACTGTTTGTTGATTTCAATGGGGCTTTCAAATTTTCCACCTACTAATTCAACCACCTGTGTGTATACCAGATTCTTTACCAGTCACTCATGAGAGAAGAAAAATATTTTCTGTTGGCTACAGCCTTAAAATAGGTTTTGGCCATCTAAAGTACATTTTTTTAAAATCTTCTTTGTTGAGCTCTGTGATCCATTTGGCTTCCCACATCAAGGGTAATAGTTGTCCTTTTACACAACCAACTCCTCAACCAGTCTAACAGTGTAAGAAATTAGCTCCCAATATCAAAACATCCTTATTCCTTCATCATCTCTTGGTTATATCAGGTTTTCTGCAATACTTTATTAATGCTTGCTTTTAAGAAAGTACTGACTTGATAAAATTTTGCAAAACAGCATAATGTACTTTTATTGATTAAGATAGTTCCGTACAATGAAGCATTTTAAAACACATATATTTTGGAACTAATGGATTATTAGCATTTTATATTACATAGCACAGTGACTAATCCACATCACAATTTCCACTGACTACACAACATTATAACTTTCACACTTTCAGACAAGATTAAAAAACAGTATTCAAAAAAGAATGTTACCATTAACTGCCACCTTCAATAGGAATCTTTAATAATAAATTGCAGTAAAATAAACTTAAAAGAGAACAGTGCTAAATCCCTCACCATCCCCACTGCAATAAGTTTTAGAAAAAGATAAAATTCCATTTAGCTGCTTGGTAAAAACATTACCAGCAAAAGTAATAATTCAGAAAAGCATTATTCTCTTCTTTTACAAGAAGAAAGATATGCTGACAAGTTGTACTGTGCATTGCTACGTGGCTATTAAATTAAATTGAAAGGCAGTGCCTGACTCCTCATTACTGAGGAGTGCAAACAGAATATGCCCTACCTGAGTTATCCCAGTGGGAGGAATCTTGTATGACTGGAGCTTCTGCTTCAGCAACTCAGGGTCACTGTGGCGAAATGGGCACCCTGACAAGGGAAAAAAACAAGCACACAAACAAGATTATTTACCCAGGACTTAGTACAATAATACACTTGAGAGACTAAGCTGTTCTTAATTATCTATCAGCTTATTAATAAAGAAGTTAATTGCCCATGTGTACAACTGCTTTACTCTGGTTATCAGGGCATTTACAGGCTCAAGAGTTACATAAAGCACTAACAACATAAGCAGCCCAAGATTCACATTTGTTGAATGGAAAACCGTTTTAAATTAGGTTCCTTCTTAACAGGCATAAACAGTCATAAAACAGCTATCACTTTGTCACATTTGAAGTAAACTCAAATACAAAAGGTAACGTTAGGCTGTGATGGGCACACACACAAGCGATCGGAAAACTAAAATAAAAGGGGAGAATGGCACAAAAATATTTATTCCATTGTAAAAAATATCTTGAAGAATCCCACCACTGAAAACAAACAAAAGCAATTCTTGTTGCACACGAAGTCAAATGACTGATTTATACAAGTACGTACAGGTTGTGTGTGTATACGCAGAAAAAGTAGATTTTCAAAAGCACCTAAGGGTGTTTCATCCTGCAGCTGGGAACTAGCCTCCTAGCCTGGGTAAACAGACTGGTGCTAGTGGGGATCATGCTAGTGCACTAAAAATAGTTGTGTGGACACTGCAGCACTAATAGAGGCTAAAACTAATTCTACCCCCCCCCCCACCAGCTCAAAACACAGAATAGGTAGCAACGTTTTCACAGTGCTATTTTAGCTCACTGAGCACAAATGTCACAAGCACAATCTATCTAACCAGGCTGGAGGCTTACTTTCATTTGTAGTATAGACATATCCTAAAGCTGTGTTTCCCAAATAGTGCTCCACGGAACCCCGGGGATCTGCAACATGAAAGTAAGGGTTCAGCTTTTTTCTTTTTTCCGGGTTGACCAGTTTCCCCTGGGGTTTTTTAAAAAAGGGTTCCGTGGCCAAATAAAATAGGGAAACACAGTCTTAGGAACTTTTGAAAGCATCCCCCTGTAATGCAGTGCACTACACACTCAGTCACTGTGTCACATAGCAGCCCAGCTGGATGAATAGTCCAACACTACTTATCTTCCATAGTCTTTTCATGGAAAAGTTAGGACGAAGGAGTGGATAAGAGGGCTACTCTAGAAACAGAAGGTCCTCCAGAAAATGTTGCACAGGGAGAAGTGTTAACATTTATGAAACTTAATGTAAAGGAATCAATCTTTACTAGCTGTCAGGTAATTGAAAATTTTTGCCCAAGCTCTGCTAAAAAATTAAGTTTCACACAGTACTGATTCTAATATACAAGAAAGCACAAAGACTATTAAGTGAGAGTTTTATATATTATTCTATACCAAGGATTGGTCAGATTTACCAAAATATGTGAAGTTGATATATTACATTTTTATATAATCTTAACTTATTAAACCGACTAAAACCATGAGATTCAAAGTTGAACAGTACTGCTGAATGATTATCCTATTCAAAACTAAATAGACACAATAATACTGGAATATGTTAGCCACTCTGAAGTAGAGCTGTGAGAAACTTCAGGGCCTGTTTTTTAAGACACTTACAAAACAAAATGAAGAGTGTAAAAAAGAAAGCCAGGAAGAAAAAAAAAAATAGAGAAGCCATAGTGAATTACAGTTGTACAAATTTCTCTTGCCTGACCTAGTTCAGTAATAAGACAAATCACCAGAAAAGTAATAGAGCACTAGCTTGGTAGCAATGATTGGCACAAGCTACAAACTAGTAACTCCTGCCTGCAATACACCCATCCACCCAGGTCTCTTCCAGAGCTGTTGGGTTCCATACACTGTGAACATGTCAGCTATAAATACTCACCATGATAATCCCCTTGACTCGGTGGATTGGAGAGGATTATCTTCATGCAGCTGAATGGTGTATAATCAGTCCTCTTGCCTTCTTTCCCATAGCTATGGCGGATGCTGTAGGCATATCCTTTGTCAAACTGAATGGTAAAAATATTTAAACGCATATTATTTGCACATGAACTGCATGTTTTGTCAGCTACTCTATAGGATGAAATACTATAAAAATATACCTGCCATGCAAATGGAAAAAGATGGAGAATAATGAAACCCAAGATATTAGGTTGGACATTAGGAAAAATTTCCTGTCAGTGTGGTTAAGCACTGGAATAAATTGCATACAGAGGTTGTGGAATCTCCACATCCACTCTAATTTAATTAGCACTGATATCACACTCCCATCTCTATATCCCATTTTTTTTCTCTCTTTTCAGCATCTGAGGAAGTAAGTTGTAGCTTATGAAAGCTTATACCCTGATACCCTAATAAATTTGTCAGTCTTTAAAGTGCCACTGGACTCCTTGTTGTTTTTCCATCACTGGAGATATTTACGGGAAGGTTAGATAAACTTCTGTCAGGGATGATCAAAATAGTCCTGTTGTGAGTACAGGGGATTGAACTTGATGAACTGGAAGGGACCTCGAGAGTTCTAGCATTCTATGTTTGTTCTGGGAGAAAGAGAGAGAGAGAGATTAAACTGCACAATGATCTAAAAAGGTAAAGATTTTATTTAGATGGGAGTAATTGTAGTTCACAAAAATGAACACTTCAAACTTTTGAACTCTATGCCAGATGTCCAACCGTGGACCTCTGAGACAATGTCTACACTGCAATTAGGCACCTGCAGCTGGTCTATGCCTGCTGACTCAGGTTCTGGGCTGTAAAACTGTGGTACAGATGTTTGAGTTTAGGCTGGATCCCAGACTCTGGGACCCTATCCTCTCAGAGGTTCCAGAACTCATGATCCACTCTGAGCTCGAGCATCTACACTGAAATTTTACTGCTCTGCAGCTTCAGCCTAAGGTAGCTGACCCAGGCCAACCATGGGTGTTTAACTGCTGTGGAGACATTCCCTGAGCAAGACCTTTAACATCCTTGTTAAAGGCTGTGAGGCTATAGCCCTTGGACCTTAGATCAGACCTAGACAATTCTAGTCAATACTAATTCCTAGACAATTAGATTTGGGAAACACCAGTAGATTCAAAGTAGAATGGAGCAGGCCAGAAAGGAGACAGAGGAAATCAGAGAGAGTCTGAAGTCTCTGAGTGGTTCTTTACTCCTGGTGGCGAGCTGAGGTAAGCAGTGAAGACATGGTGTAAAAGTCACTTAGTGGGTGAACTCAAGATCTGCAGAGGCATCTACAAAAGGAGTTTCAAAGGGAGTTATGGGAAGAATGTGAGGGGGTTTGCATTCCAAATTCAGCACTACCTGTGGTATCAAGATGACCAGAAATAGAATAACTGTGGTGATCTGTAACAGATGTGCCATGTCATCTTTCCTGCCTAAAGACAGAAGAGATTTACTATGTATGAAGTGCAAATTGGTGGCAGCGCTAGAAGAAAATATTCTTGGATTGAAGAGGCAAAGAAGATGTTATTGAGAATAATAGAAACGGAGGAGTTCCTAGAGTCAAGGTAGAATGGAGCAGAGGAAATCAGAGAGGTAGCCTAGAAGTTTGTAACCACTAGAAGCAAGAGGTCATGCATTTTACATGGTTGGAGACCACGGCCATGCCACCAGAACATGGCCACCAGAAAAGAGAAGCAGAAGGAATTCCACACAGCAGGAAATTTGTTGGTCCTGCCATGAGAGCAGGGGACTGGACTCGACCTCTCAAGGTCCCTTCCAGTCCTAGTAGTCTATGATTCTGTGAAATTTCAAATCAGCACCAAACCCTCAAAATGGAAGCTACGGGAGACACGTTGAAAGATCCAGCAAGTCCAAGGAAATGGAGAGATGCCCATGACACGTGTGGATCGCACCTTGCCTAGATCTCACCTGTAAAAATCCAAAACTAAACAAAAAACAAACAAGCTTACCCCCAAAGAGTTCTTCAACTGCCCAAAGAAAAAAGATGATTCATGTTAGAAATTCAACACTCAGAACAATGCAAGAACATTCTACAAGGAACAGACAGACAATAAGAGAATATGATACCTTTCTGGAGCCAAGACATAAAAATGTCACTAAGATTGCACAGGCTTCTGATATCTACGGGCCAGGATCATGGTTCACTTAATTGTGGGGTCTCTCACAGATAATAGAGGAGTTCAGGAAAGTCTTAAGATGACTTCAGCATACGTAAGATGACAAACATAAAGAAGAAGAATAATGTCCAAAGAATAGTCCTTGACTAGGACTTTAACAGGGTTCAAAAAAGAGCTAGATAGATTCATGGAGGTTAGGTCCATCAATGTCTATTAGCCAGGATAGGTAGGAATGGTGTCCCTAGTCTTTGTTTCTCTAGAGGTGGGTGACAGGGGAGGGATCACATGAGGATTATCTGTTGTATTCCCTCCCTCTGGGACATATGGTATTGGCCACTATCGGCAGACAGGATATTGGGCTGGATGGACTGTTGGTCTGATCCAGTATGGCCGTTCTTATGTTCAATGTTCTCTGACATCCTTCCTGACCCATGAATAAAAGACGACAATAAAGAAAATTCTGGAAGAGAATCACTGGCTAGGTAATTTGTGCAGGATAGACAAATTTAGTTTTGTGGAATGTTAATGTACCTTCCATGATGAGAGGAGACCATGCGGATTATAGTTTCCATCTAAGTAGCAGGAAGACCAATCTCCTTTGAGCAAGCTGATTCAACTAGTCAGGAGGGGGTTCAATTTATAATAAAAGGGAGGGTAAAAGAGGGAAAACATGAATCCTCAGCATAAAAATTGAGATGTTGAGAATCAAATTAATCAAGAAACCAAAAGACATGAAGAGGAAAAATTTCTGGACTGTTTATATACTAAGGCTAGTAGCATGGGTAACAAATTTATGACCATAAAGTTGATCTAATTACTATTACTGAAACCAGGTATGTTAACATATTATTATTATAACCTATTTAGGAAGGGTCAAGAGAGAGAAAAGGAGAGGAGGACTGGCATTACTTGTTTCCTAGTCACTGACAATGTGGAAATTTATGAACTTGAATGCTTATTGATCGCTGGTCTTAATAAATTAAGCATAAAAATAGGGTATTTGCTAGTATCTCATATAGGTCACCAAATCACACAAGGGAATAGGATCATTGGTTTCTTACAGATCAATATATAATATGTAGGGGGAAAAACAGCATAATCACAGAGCATTTCAACTTGAGTGACATATGCTGGAAGCCTCAGGCTGCCATTTTAAAACATCCTTGAAATTTCTCAGTATTATAGGTAAGAATTTCCTAACTCAAAAAGTCTTATAGCCAACATGGGTGAATTCGGTATTAGACTTTGTCCTCACAGATAAAAAGGAAGTGATCCCAGAAGTAAAAGTTAATGGTAGCTTAGGTACAAGTCAACCTGATACGATCACATTTAGAATGTGCTAGCAAAATAAAATCCATACCAGTAATATTTATGCTTGCTGCTTTAATTAGGTTAATTTCACAAAGATGAAAACAGTTATGAGTCAAATCAACAAGGAGTAAGAAATTAACTAGGAAAAGGTGAATGATAAGAATTCTTCACTAGATGTCCCAAAAAAGCCAAAATCTGACAACTGAGGAAGAATGGTGTGCTGGTTTAAAAACCAACCTGGGTTTAGAAGGGAAGTGAAGATAGCTGTAAAAATAAAGAAAAACTAACATATAGCAAATAGAAGAAAGAAGCTGCTGATGGTCATGAATACAAATCAGAAGTTAGGAACTGTATAAAATTGATAAGAGAAACCAAGGGATGCAAGAAAAAAAATTCTGTGGCTAGCAAAGGACAATGAGAAGGAATTTTAAAAATATATTAGGAACAAAAAGAATTCTGATACAGAACTGGTCCAGTACTAGACATAAATGGTTGAATTATAACAGGAAAGGCAGAAATGTTCAATAAATATTTTATTTTATTTGAAAAAAAAGACAATGCAGTGCGCTCAAATGGTGATAACATTATTTCCATTCCACTATCATATCTGTAATACATTAAATAGAAGTTACTAAAAATCACCAAATCCAGATAACTTGCATTCATGAGTTTTAAAAGAGCTGGATCATTAATTTGATTTTCAGTAAGTTATGGAACACTATAGGAGTTCTACAAGAGAGGAAGAAAGCTAATGTGCTAATTTTTAAAATTAACAATGGAATGAGCTGGGTAATTATAGGCTTGTCAGTCTGGCATTGATACCAGATATGATAATGGCTGATAAGGGATTTGAATAATAAAGAACAAAAGAAGGGTAATGTAATTAATGCCAGTCAACATATGGTTATTGAAAACAGATCCACTCAAACTAACTTGATATCTCTTTTTAATGAGATTTCAAGTTTGATATACGTAGTAGTGCTATTTAGACTTGTGTAAAACATTTAACTCAGTACCACAAGACATTCTGATTTAAAAAATAGAATGATACACAACTGATGTGGTACATCTTGAATGAATTTAAAAAGAACAAATAACAGATCTCAAAATAATAAAATAAAGAGGGAATAATCACTGAATGGACATGTTTCCAGTAGTCCCCCACCAAGGACTCCACTGTCTTCATATTATAACATCTTTATCTATGATACAGAAGAAATATTAAAATCATTACAGATAAATTTGCAGATGACAAAATTCCAAAAGGATGTTGATAAATCAGAAAGATTTCAGAGAAGAGTTAGGAGAATGTTTAAAGGTGTAGAAAACATGCCCTTAGTGATAGACTCAAGGAGCTCAATCCATTTAAGCTTAAAAGAACATAGTAAGGAATAACTTGATTATAATCTATAGGTACCTCCATAGGAAATAAATATTTAATGATGGGCTTTTCAGTAAAGCAGAGGTATAGTATGATCCAATGAATGGAAGTTGAAGCTACACAAAGTCAGATCAGAAACAAGACAAACTGTTACTGGTGATTGTTTCCATGGTTATTTACTATTTACCAAGGGTTGTAACAGATTCTCCATCCCTGACAATTTTTAAATGATTGGATTGTTTCTAAAAGATATCTCTAGAAATTTTTTGGAGAAATTCTATGTGGTACAGAGGAGGTCAGACTAGATCGGGGGGTGGTGCACATAGGGTTACCTAGGGAGGTGGTGGAATCTCAATCCCAAAAGGTTTTTAAGTCTTGGCTTGACAAAGCCCTGGCTGGGTTGATTTAGTTGGGATTGGTCCTGCCTTGGGCAAGGGGCTGGACTTGATGACCTCCTGAGGTCTCTTCCAGCTCTATGATTCTACACAGATCACCTGTGTTCATCAGTTAGTCACTGGCAAATCTACAATGGTAACGTTCAGTTGCAATCTACACGTGTCCTGTAAAGCAAAAGTTATTTTTGTTTAAGCTATATATTTTATTGGCAATTCAGAATATTCATATTTGAACTGTCCAGAACATCAACATGAAAAAATACCCAAAAAACCCAAACACCAGATGTCTTATAGCTGATACACCAGACTTTTAAAATTTTTGCACTCCTTTAATATCTTTACAAAATGCCATTTTGAAATCAACAGAATAAAGTGTATCCTGTCTATACTATTCTTTGAAGTGTTATAAGAAGGGACATCTTTAGTAAGAGAAAAATCCAGTGAAATTACTGTAGACATAAGCAATAATATGCAGCAGTTACTCTGTCTACATCATAACATCTTCAAAGTCCTGAGGGAATCCTAAGAAACTCCAGCCTGTTTTGCAGGCTGGAGGCAGGCACTTTCTTCCCCCAGTGGGAATTTACTGTTGGGGACATCCACATGCCTTTCTGTGTTGTGGGGGACGCGGCCTACCCCCTCATGCCCTGGTTGATGCGGCCCTACACAGGGCAGATGGACCCCAGCCGGGCAAGTTTCAATGACTGCCTGAACTGGGCCTGCAACCAGGTCGAGTGCGCCTTCAGCTGGCTGAAGGCGCACTTTTGTTGTCTGCTAACCTCTCTTGAGATAAATGAGCAGAACATTCCCGAAGTTGTGGCAGCATGTTGTGTGCTCCACAACATCGTGGAGTGGAAGGGGGAGGCCTTCCTCCCAGCGTGGATGGCAGCCGAGGGCCAGGCATTTGAACAGCCCCGCACAGCCGCTATCTGCCAGGCACACCATGATGGGGTGCACATCTGGGAGGCCCTGAACGACATGTTCTCCCAGGCCCCACAGTAGGGTCGCTTCTGTCTCCCATCTACATCTCCCTCCCATCCCCAACCCTTCCCTCTCCTCCCCTCCCCCCTTCACCTCCCAATAAAGAAAACCAAACCAGTTTTTTCTTAAAACAGAAAATTTTTATTTGTCTTAACAATAGGGAAGAAGGGTGGGCAGTGGGAAGGGCCTCTGAACTGAGAGAGGGGAGGGAGGGGCCTCTGAACTGGGAGGGGGAGCTACTGGTGGGAGGAGCGGCTCCTGCCAGTGCCTCTGCGGGGGCGGAGGCCTCACTGGCCTTCAGGCTGGGTTGGGGCAGGCAGCACGGGGAGGTGGGCAGGACAGGGTGCAGCAGGTGGGGGCATGGCGGTTGGAGGGGCGTCTGGAGGGGGCATGGGCATGGAAGGGAGGGCAGGTGGATGTGGCAAGGCCATGCCATAGTGCACGACGTGACCGATGTGCGACCTCAGGATAGTAATAACGTTGCACATGCGGTCACACCGTTGCAGAAACTGCCCCCATGCCTGCTGCCGCCACTCCAGGTCAGCATTGATTTTTCTGGTGATCACTGCCTCAATTCTCTCGACAGCCTGGATGTGTCACTGTAGTAGCTAGTCCCACTGCCTGGCCTGCCAGACTGGTGCCTGGGAGGTTGAGGTAGCACTGGTCCCTTGCTCCTGGATGGTCCTGCTGCAGAGAACAGAGATAATGATGGGGCGGTCAGGCAGCCCTGCCCACATTGTCCCTGAGCCTCGTGCCCTCTACCCTGAGCCCCGGTGACACCACACTACTGTGGCTTGGGCCCACTCAGTCCCCTGTGTGTTTGTTTGCATACAGGACTCCCCCTGGAGTAAAGTGATCCACCATGGATTGTAACCCTTTGGGAGACATCACTGTGACTGAAGACCCCTTGTCTGTGTCCTGGCCACTTGGCATGTGTTGTGTCAACCTGTGGAACTCCTTGCCAGGGGAGGCTGTGAAGGCTTAGGACTATTAACAGAGTTCAAAGAGGAGCTAGATAAATCCCCACATTGAATGGGAGCAAGTATGGCAGTCGAGGTCTGGGCTCTCGGACCCCTGTCAATTGATGTCCTCGGAGAAGGAGCCAGGGTGACTGGGGAGTGTACCATCCTTGCAGCAAAACTCAAGTGGCCATAAAGCCAGGCCCATCGCTTCCCCGCTCCCCCTCCCGCTAGCCCTCAGACAAGTAGCCCAGGGAAGTGCATGGCTGCAGCGAGGGGCTTCCCTCAGGGGCAGCCTAGGGGCCGGGAGCAGGCGAGGGGCTCTGTGGGGGCCGTGCTAACAGGGCTGGCTCACTGCGGTTTTCCCAGGAGCAGCTGCTGTGTTGCACGGCCAGGCATGGCTGCCTGCTGTCTGTGTGAGGCATCCTTAGGGAGATGTGGGGTCTGGCCTGAGCTTTTAGGGCCTTGGCTGCTACTAGCCGGCACCTCTCCTTCCCCACCCCCAGTCAGGACGCGTGCAAGCAGCAGGGTCCCAGGCATGCCCTGGAGCTGCCTGCCGCGTCCACATGCCACACAGTCAGGCTGCAAGAGGTTGCACGTGCTGCGTACTGTTACACAGCATGCAGCTCGAACTGCCTCAGTGATGCTCCCTCCCCCTCCCCTCTGGGCACCCGGCTCCCCCCACCCTTGCGAGTGAGAAGCGCAACACTCACCAGAGGATCCTTCACCGACCTCAGATGAAGCCCAGGAGACATCCCGGCTGCTCGGCAGTGGCTCCAGGTGCACAGTGACGGTGCTGCTGCAGTTGTCTCCCTCGTCCTCAGATCCAGACCCAGTGGTCAGGTCACCCTCCCCCTCCGCGTCACATGGTCTGGTCACTGGGGGCGCAGGCCGGTGTCCACTAGCACCGAGCATCCTGAGACTGCTGTCTCACCAAGGATGGCGTGGAGGCAGTCGTAGTGGGGGCAGATGTCGGCTCCTGCCCCTGGCCTCGGTGGCCGGGACATAGCCCAAGTGCAGCTCCTTCACCTTAGCCCGCACCTGTTCATGGGTCCAGGCCGGATGTCCCTGCTGGGAGAGCGCCTGGGCCATGCGGCTAAAAATGTCTGCATTCTGGCGATGGGCACAGAGGTCATGGAGGGCTTCCTCCTCTGCCCACAGGTCAAGAAGGGCCTTGACCTCTGCCTGGGACCAGCAAGGGGCATGCCTCTTGGTGCCCCTCCGGGCATCCTGGGAGTCCTGGGGCGGCTGCTGGGAGGAGGGTGCAGGCTCTTGGGGGTGTCCCTCTGGAGCAGACATCTTCTCTGGGGGGCTCGTGGATGCAGCAGGGTAGAGCTGCGTGCTGGAGCTGCTGGCTGTGCTGCTGCTGCCACATGGCATCTGCAGGCTGTGTGTGGCTTTAAGGGGGGGGTCCAGTAACCAGGAAGGAAGGGGCTGTGAGTGTGGGTACGGAGCATCCAAGCGGCCACTTGGCTTTTTTCCTGTGAGGCCGGTTCTTGCGCAAAAACTCTTGGCTGCCTGTCTACACTGGCCTCTTGTGCAAGAACACTTGCGCAAGAAGGCTTCTTCCTGATAGGGAGTGTCAGAGCTCTCACGCAACAAGTCCTGTTTTCTGACACTATACTATAGATTTACTTGCGCAAGAATGCGCGTGCAGTGTAGACAGCCAGCAAGTTTTTGCGCAAGAACAGCTGTTCTTGTGCAAGAACTGTGCAATGTAGACACAGCCCTACAGTTTTGTATAGTGAAAATCTTTTCACATTGTTCCCTTTCATACTCTCAGAAATTGCTTTTAATACCCCATACATTTTATGAGGAGAAGTAGGTCTTGCAGTAAATAGAAACAACAACTATGTAATAGTAAAATGACTTTAGGACAGGTTAAACAGATGCATATTTCACTCTTTCTTTGTAGACCGCAGTCCATCTGTACTCCTCTGCAGTCTTATGCATGGACAGTTAACTGATTGGTGCAGGCAAAGTCTTTTGTTCTCTTTGAACAAACCTTTGTACTATGGGGTGCTAGTCCACACCTGGGATACTAGATGCTAAGGTCATCAAAGTAAATATTGTTACTACTATTATTGATAGACATGGATTTTCTAAGTGACTTTCATATTATTGTTTAGTTATTCCAACCAGAGCATTATGATTGAAAATCAAAACTAAAGAAAAGTGTTTGGAATAACCAAATTTTTATAAAATCAAGTATGAAGGAATTAGATCATTTGTCCACAAGAAGAAATTGCTTTAACCCTAAAAGCTGTATCTAAACATCTTTGAATGGCTTCAGATTGTCTCTATATGAGGCTGAATAAATTGTGCCATGTTCAAAATATAGTGTTGACAGATATTGTGCATAAAGTTACAATGATGCTACTGAAGAATTTTACATTTACAAGTATTATGATGGAAGTAACATCCTATAAGATTTGCAAGCAGTCATGAGGTTTTGTAACATGTATGAAATCCAAATTTGACATAGTGAATCATAACTTTGATTTTATTTTGGGTAACATTAATAGACATCACGCTGTTAGATCAGTTCATTTTTTTTTAATGAGAAGTCCACTTTTTATGTCCCTACTACACACTTTACTATACAAATAGGAATTGTCTATTATAGTTTTAATAAGACTTATTATAGTTTTCTTAATCTATATAGATAAAACTTATTTCATAGATCAAATAAAGTCATGCTAATATTTTTTATTTTCATGCCCTGCCTTCAGGAAATTTGAATTAAAGAAATTTGTATCTCAATGGTTGAATCAACATTCACTTGCAACCTACTTTCAAGTACTTAAATTAGTTTTATTATTGCTTGTACGGGAACAGCAGCAGGAGATGGCTAGAGCAATTATATATATTTTTATATCAAATGCTAATGTATTCAGACAGGAGGCTTCTGTGTTCTGGAGTTATTCACTCAGCCTAGCTATTTGTACCCTGGAAGCTCCCCTCTAAATATCTTCAAGCCATCTTATTTTTGAATATGTTTAAATGATTCTATTGAGCCTTTAGAAGAACTTTTAATTCACTACAATTTTGTCTGCAATGAAATTCCATTTGAAGGGAGGAAGAGGGAGGAAAATTATTAACTATGAGCTGAATGGCAACATGTTTTCATATCAACAGTACAGAAGAATTACAATAAATTTCATCACTAATATGAAATGCACTGACATACTTCTAATTGAACATTTATTTATTCAAATCAAACTACATTTTACTTGAACTGAATCATATGATTGCTTATAACATTCTTCTATGATTGTTACGAAGCCTACAGCAGATCACTAATTATAGTCATACATGCAAACTTCCTTAATGGGGTTATTTTGTTTGACTTGTAAACCAATTTTTCTTGAAAATGTTCATATTCTAGTCCTGCAATAGGCCACTACCCATTACCACATCCATCCAAATTTCATATAGAAATGTCTATATTGGCACCTAAAGCCAGTGTCAGCAGTATGAAAAGATGATTACCCTGGCCTATCTCCTATAGTAGCAAGAGACTTTGGGCAGAAGTAGATGAGGTAGTATCCTTTTTTTTTTTTTTCTTCTTACAACTTCCAGTGCTTTGCCTTCAATGAAATCTGCCTGTTTTTCTTGGACTCTGCTTCTTTTTCAGCCATAGTATTTAGAATCTTTTTTTCTATCATTACATTGCACATAGTCAGTCCATCTATTCTCTACTCTTCTTTAGAGGTAGCTATCATCTAACATTCTCCTGGAGCTGCTTCTACCTCCCCTCTCACTTTGATAGTTGGATGTGTCTATTTCTCTCTTCATTCTTCTATCCTGAATTTTAGAAAACATCAAATTCCATGGTTACTGATTTGTCTGACTTCGATGCCTCATTTTCATTTCCTTCTTTTATTCTCCATTTCTGAACTAGCTCTCCAACTCATCACCTTTATTCACTCTCTTGGCCTACTCACTTTGAAATACTGTTCCCCTCATACACTTCCATTTGAAATCCTCCTTCTGCTAACCACCAATGGTGCCAATTCTGCTCCCACTTCTTCCTGAATTAATCCTTCTTCCATTTTCACTCTGTGTGGCACCCAAAATGTACCACGTACTTTCCTAAATATAAGCAGCCATGGTTTCTGCCCTAAGAATGTACACTCTGTCTACGTCTACACTGCAGGGTTTTTGCGCAAGAAGTCTTTTGCAGAAGAGTTCTTGCGCAAAAACTTCTTGCGCAAAAGCACATCCACCCTTAAAGTGCATCGCAAAAGCTTTCTCAGAATGGCCATCAGAGCACCTGTGTTTTTTCAGATAGAAGAAGCGCAGGTTTCTATTAGGTTACTATTTTCACAAGAAACTCCTGCGGAGCGTCCACACATGCCTTTTTGCACAACAGCTGTAGTGCAAAAAGGAATTATGCCTCGTAGAAGGAGGTTTACCTACACCACAAAAAGCCCTCTGTTTTGCCATTTAACTGTTGATTTACTTGTGCAAAAGCGTGCTTGAGGTATGGACGCTCCGCAGGTTTTTTGCGCAAAAACCCTGCAGTGTAGACGTAGCTTCTGAGAAGAGAAAGGGAAACTAAAAGTGGATGAAATGGATACAACATAAGAAAAGCAGTCAGAAGGATTACTGGCACCTCTTGTTAGTCCATTTCATTTGGTGAATCCTACTTATTGTGTTGTAAGTAGAGTTATAATTAACTCTACCTTATTTATTTTCTTTACATATCCAACCCAGTTCCAGTCTTATTAATCTCCCCTCATATGGAAGCCATTCTATGCCCCTAATTCTTTTTACCCTTTTTTTTTAAACCTTTTCCAATTCTAATACATCTTTTTTGAGATGGGATTCCCACAGCTGCACACAAGATTAAGATGTGGGTGTACCATGCATTGATACAGAGGGAAATATTTTCTCTTATTTCCTATTCCTTTCTTCGTGATTCCCACATTTTGTTATTTTTTTGTCTGTTTATTGTTTTTTTTACTGCCACTGCAGAGTTGATGTTTATATTAAACTATCCACAATGCCTCCGAAATCTCATTCTAGAGTGGTAACAGCTAATTTAGACTCTACCATTTTGTACGTATTGTTGGGATTATTTTTCCAATGTGCATTAATTTGCATTTATCAATACTGAATTTCATCTGCCATTCTGCTGCCCAGAATCCTTTTGTAACATTTTGCAGTCTGCTGTGGACTTACTTATCTTGGGTCGTTTTCTATTATTTGCAAAATTTGCCATCTCTCCATTTATCCTTAATGAGTTACCAATCCATAAGAGGACCTTCCCTCTTATCTCACAACAGCTTATTTTGGTGAAGGATCTTGTCAAAGGTTTCTGAAAATCTAAATCCACTAGATCATCCTTGTTGACACTCCCTCCCCCCAAAATATCTAGCAGAATAGTGAGGTATGATTTGCCTGTACAAATATCATGTTGACTCTTCCCCCAACAAATCATGGGCACCCATATGGGACTGATGGATTGAAACTATCTGCTTGGTACTGAAGTTAGGCTTACCAGCCTATAATTGCCAGGATCACTTCTGGGAGCCTTTTCAAAATTTGGAATCACATGAGCTATCTTATAATTTAAATCAACTTCTCTGCCAGATGATTGAAAGTTATATACCACAGTTGTTAGTTTTGCAATTTCACATTTGAGTTTTCAGAACTCTTGGTGAGTACCTTCTGGTCCTGATGACTTATGTTTAGTTTATCATTTTTTTCCCCAAAGTCTCCTCTAATGATGCCACAATCAGGGACAGTTCCTCAGATCTGCCAGCTAAAAAGAATGGCTCAGATTTGAGAATCTTCCTCACAGCCTTAGCTAGGAAGACCGAAGCAAAGAATTCCTTTAGTTTCTCTGGATGGCCTCATATTTCTTGAGTACTCTTTTAGAATCTAAACCATCCAGTGGCCCCCTTGGTTTTTAGCAAGCTGCCTGCTTCTGTTGTAATTAAAACATTTTTGGCTATTACTTTTTTGTGTCTTTGGCTAGCTGTTGTTCAAACTCTTTAATTGGCTTTCCTAATTATATTTTTACATTTAATTTGCCAGTTTATGCACCTTTTTATTCTTCTTTATAGGATTTAGCCAGGTTGGCACGTTTTTGGTTTACTATGGCTTTTTAAAAAAAATATATTGGGGTAAATATTTAAGTTGAGCTTCTATTATGGTGTCTTTAAAAAGTTTCCATGCAATTTGCAGGGATTTCACTTTTGACACTGTACCTTTTAATTGGTATTTAACTAACTTCATTTTTTGTAGCTCTCCTTTCTGACATCAAACGTTTAGTGTGATCCTTGGCCTTGCTTTCCCTTGCTGAGTTCTCTAAGCTTGGGCTTACAGCAATCAGTTAGCCTGTAACTCTCACATTTAGGATTAAAATCCTACTGCAGTATGATTCTGGCTGTATTAATCAACCACCTCTGTCTATTGTTCAGGCATTCAGGGGAACAAAGCACCCTGCACTTTGTCAACGACAGTGCAGCAGCTGGCCTGGCAAATGACAGCCAAGAAGCAAGTTAATAAGGGGTGGGGGCCGTGGGGAGAGGTGGGCTTCCCCACCCCCCCAGCTGAGAAGAACTTGCATGCCTTCCTGACGGGGACCCAACATGGCTTTAGGGCAGGAGGCCCCCTCATACGTTTCCTCTCCCCTCAGCCACCACCGAGCCCCAGAGTTGCAGCTCAGGCAGCACTCGCCCTCTAGTGGGGGTCTGGCAGCAGCAGTGCTGGTAGCTGGGCATGACTTCAGTGCCGTCTTTAGCCCACCTGGCAGGGGCACTGTGAGGCAGAAAGGGAGACAAGAGGAGTAGGGAGCACCGAGGCTGCAGGGCTGGGGCTGAGCAACAGAGCCGAGAGTGGCAGGCTGGAGGAGGCGGGGACAGGACTCTGAGGTGAAGGAACAGGAGGGGCTGGAAGGCGGTTCCACACCCTCTGCCTTCCTCCGAAGCAGGAAAACAGCCCCAGAACAAGCCCCCCTCCTCCCAGAATCCACCACACTCCAGCTTGGCTCCAGCTTGCCCCCAGTGACTGGCTCGGGGCGCCTCTGAGTGCCCAGCCACTGTGCGTGCAACCTAACCTATTGCTGGGGAAGGGTGAGGGTGCCGGCCGCTCGTGCACCACAAGAGCCCAATGCAGCCCAATCTGCAGCCTCCCTGCCTGCCCCCCAGAGCTGGTGTTGCAGCCGCACGGCTGCGTGCCAGCCGCAAAGCTCCAGCGGCAGCATGGGCTTCCCATTGCATAACGGGGCAGGGCTGAGCTCTTGCAACGGACCATCTGCATGCCACTCAAAATCAGCTTGCGTGCCACTTAAGGCATGCATGCCACATGTTGCCGACCCCTGGTCTAAGGACTGTAGTTTGTCCTTATGCAATATCGTGTAAGGAGACTTGGCCATTGAGGCCTGTAACTATCTTATTTGGCAAGCTAAAGTGTCAGACACAAGTAACACTATATTATGGATGGATGCTATACCGAATATGTTGATAAAGGTTCAAAACAAGGACCCATTTAAGATTAAAACTGTATTCAAATCCTAAGCTGGAACGTCTTTTCTAATTGATGGATATAAATAAGCCAGGGCCTTTACAATTCTGGAAACAGTTTGGTGAGAAAAACTGTATAGCCTTTTATATGGGGGTGAAACAAACAGCTGCAAATTGAACCTTAGTGGAACTGAACAACACCCAGATGGTTTCAAAGACAAAAGATGGTCTAAATCAGTTTCTCTCAACCTTTTTTTTTTATGAAGTACCCCTTTTTAAAAAAAAATTATAAGTACCCCCAGTACCTACAGTTTTCAGACATACAATTTTTTTCTACCATTGCAACACATCTGTTTAAACAACTTAATTGTAACTGGGCGGGCGATGACATTTTTGGGTGTAAAAAGTACAAAAATAATAAAGTGCTGTAAAATTTAAAACAAAAATTCAGTTCTCTAAATTTAAGTTGTGTTCACATACCCCCCAGACTTCTCTAGTACCCCTTAGAGTACTCGTACCACTGGTTGAGAAACACTGGTCTAAATCAGCTAGAAGAAATGAGTCCTATGATTCAATCTATCTTTGGTTAGATAATATTGAAAAACACCTTCACTTAGCTAAATATCTTTGTCCACTAGAGACTTTTCTATTATTAATCACTGCATCTTGAATGAATTATTCCTTTCTAGAAAGGTTAGCCAGATTAGTCTTTCCGCATAAAACTTAACTATGAAAATCTACCATCTTTCTAATTTCTCTCTGCTTGTAAGTTCAGTATCTTATAGCACAATGCTCCCCTAATTGGCCTGTGGCCGGGGGAGCAGCAGGGCCTCCGCAGGCCAGATCCACCCACTTGTCAGGCCAGATCGGCCTTTTGCCCACTCCTGAATTATGGTGTCATTGATACCAAAATGATAAGGACCATTGCTTTAAAACCTGCTGAGGTCCAATTTTAGTTAAGTCACTACAAATCTATTATTTATAAGACACATTTTTCACTTTCAATCCATTTTGTGGTTAGTAGCACCTTTAAAGTATTCAACTAAAATACAATACTGTGCCTCTCAACATCTTTTTATTGGGTAATTCTTCTTGAAATTCATCATAGTTTTATTGTGCCGGATGGACACTTCCAAGATCTATAGTAAAAACTGCACAGCCATCATATGTTAAGTGCCAGTTTGTCTGCTAAGAGAGGGATTGGTCTGAATTAATAAGATGGCAAAATTACTTTTCCTCTTTAAAGACGACAATTCCTAAATAGCAGTGCTAGCTAATTGTGTGCCTATTTATGGAAGCTTATGTTGCATCTACCACCTGCTCCATTAAGAGTTTCTACACTGGCAGATGGCACAGAAGAGCAATGCAGCTCAGTGGTACAAACTGCCACATTTTTCAAAAGGTCTTTGTCCATTATGATTTAATGCTCCTTCTCACTGTTCAATCAAACATATATACACTAACAGCAAGATCTATTAGATTGAAATAGTCTCTCAAGACTGAAGATATACCGAGCAGGATAACTCTGTACTGATATCTGGTAGGGATGTTGGCATATAGACATTTAAATGATTAACCGATAATTCTAGGCTTATCGGTTAATCCGAACACCTACACACAATCTTCCCCCCCTTGCTGCCAGCTCCCCACGCATGCCAGTTCGTGTGGAGCTGCTTGGCCCCTCCCCACCATGCTGTCTCCCGGCTTTGAAGGCAGCTCCCCATGAGCACCGCCTGTCCTCCCTCCAGCACTGCTTCCTCTGTACCAGAGGCAGCAGCGTGGGAGGGCCACAGGGGGGCTGCCACGGAGCAGCCTCTGTCTGCAGGAAGCTTGGGCCTCCCCGCTGACAGGGGCTGCTGCCACCCATGCTGCTGCCTCTGTATCAGAGGTAGTAGTGCAGGGTAGTAGGGATCCTCGTCAGGAATGAAACTGGGAGCCAGAAGCGCACTGACTGCCAGCCCTGGCCACAGGGACCATTTTAGTAACCAAGTAACAGTTAAAATTTGTTGTGGCTACACAATTACTAAAAAACATGATAGCTAACATTCCTAGTATCTGGATAAACTAAGTAACCTAAATAGTCTTTCCCACTTCCAGTGTCATTATTCTGAAATATGAATACAGCTGTCAACAGAAAGATCCCTCTGTGGAATGACCTGTTCTATCAGTGAAAGCATCTTTCCTAAATGACTAAATCTGGGTATCTTTCTACATTACAAGGAGGAGGAAATGGAGAGGAGAGTTCCTCTGTCCCACACAGTGCCAACTTTGGGCCCCTTGTGGACTTCATGAGCTCAGCAGGAAAACTCACATGCATAAAGACAAAACATATGCTTAGTGTCTTCAGAATCAGTCACAGTTATTAATTACATGATTATGCACTATTTTTACTGCAGAACTCCTGACTCGTTTATAAAAACACACTTGTCATACAGTATGAAATGAAAGAATCAGGGAGAAACAGTAAAGGGAATTTGTTTTGCAGTAATCTGTAGAGCTGGCTGGGATTTTTCAATTTAATATTTTTTCATTGGAAAATGCTGATTCATTGAAACAGAAACAGTGGGAAGGATCAGTCTCTACTTAACACTTAAAAAACAATTTAGAAAAAATTTTGAAATACAGGCTACCAATGGGTGCTTCTCTGCTTTGAATAAGGTGTGAGCCCATCACCACTCAGAAGCCAGAACTCCACAGCAAAGAGAAGGAGGGTTGGAGAAAGCGAGGATAAAGTTTGTAATATCATGCTGTCTTGCAGAAAGTGGTTTATGGTCGGGTCCACTATAAGCACTCCCAAGTCCATTATCTCCATTCATCTTTTTGAGGTGATAGCAATTGGGATTGAAGTTTTGAGGAAGAAACAGAGGAGAGAACAGGTCACCACTAGTACAGGTATTTAGAAGCAGGCTGAAGTCCTAGTGGAGGACCATATGTCAAACAGGAGGAAATAAGTCATATAGGCCCAGAAGAAATCTGGCTGCTGTAAGGATGACAAAGATTGGTAAGACCTAGATGAATGAATAGATGGCAGTTTCAACACACTCCCTCCATGGGTCCTTCCATCACCTTCTGAGGCACTGGACACACATTTGGAGAGGCTGTCTTGTTACCTACCAGCTCTGTGTTCTTGGGGAACCAGAGCATGGCCACTTGTCAGCCCTGTGCTCTTGAGGAGCTAGGAAGTGATACTCATGGAAAAAAATCCTCCTCCCCCAGGCCTCTGCTTGAATAAAGAAAAAGCAACGAAAAGGCAGGGGAAGACACACCTAAACTCCTCCAGACCAGGGTAATAGGAAACACCCCAGTGCCTCATCTGCATTGAAGACAGAACAAAGAAACATCTCAACTAGCATACAGAATGGAGAACAGCTCTTCCAAAGCAGGAACTGTACTGAACTTTGGGATACTGAAAGCAGAGAAGCATTGCCTGATAGGAAATCTCTGTTCCAGATGCTAATGAACCCAGGTCTGCTCACACCCAAATTAGTCACTATCAGAACAATTCTAGTAATGGATCCTATTGATATCCAAAATACTGAAACTGCCTAGTTGCATTGTGAGCTCTTTCAAGGAACATCGCCCATAGTCAGTCTCTATTGTCTCGCCTCTGTTTACCCATAAACAAATCCAGTGTTCAAGGAGAACTATTGTCCTGTCCCTACAAAAATACCTACCCTTGCTCACGAAAAACTGTTCTGATGCCTGGATGTAAACTTTGCATCAGTTCCATTGAGACTTCTTCATCTCCTACCTGATCATGCTGAGTACTCTGCTCTGCTTTGTCTCCTGCACTCTGGACCCGCAGCTACCATCACCATCTGGAAACCCTGATCAGTGCAAGCTCCACAGAGTGGTGAGATCGCTCTCTCTTCCCCCACCTCTCTCTAAGTATAGCCTCCTGACCCTGTCTTATGTAATCAGTTATATGGTTTTCTAGCCCTAACATTTGTAATCAGTTTCAATTTAGATTTAATATTGTAACTCTTTTGTGTGTTTGGCTCCAAATATTATATTCCCTACCCAAAAATAAATAACTCATTGTTAAGTTGGTTGTTTCTCTTTCTTTTCCTTTCTCTGGCTACGTCTACACTTCGGAGGTTTTCCAGGATAAACTCCTCCGCGTCCAGGGAACACGTCTGCTCTTCTGAAATTTTTTTTGGAAGAGCAGACACATTCTTTCGAAAGCCCTGTAAACCTTGTTTCACGAGAAATAAAGGCTCTTCTGAAAGAGGAGATTTTTTTGGCCCAATGTAGACTGGCCAAATTTCAGAAAAGCCTCTTCCAAAGAATCGGAAAAGGGCACCTTTTTCTGAAAAAGAAGTGTAGTGTAGACATAGCCTCTCTCGCTCACTCTTCCTCAGGGGTGTTGTTTTGGGTTCCCCATTCACTCTGCTACTACACTTCTTGTACCCAAGCTAAAGATCCCTGTAGTGCCCAAAATCCTATGGGATTTGTTCATCATGTGGTTTACCTGCAGAATGATTGTGGTATGAAATTGGGGATAGGGAGGTGCTGAACCTAGAGGCATATGAGGATGGAAGCTTAAAGTGCTGTTAAATTGAGTCCATTAAGTCCAAAGGTACATGAGGGTACAGTGTGGCATTGCTGTTAAACCCAGCCTGCTGAGTCCAGGGACATATAAGCTTGTGAGTGCTGATTAACCAGTCCTCTCAGACGTGCTCTGTTGGTGGGTGAGAGTGTCCATGTGTTTCTAAGGTGGAAAGAACCCCATCCTGTGGAATATAGTTCCTGCAGGAGAGCTCCAGTGGGAGGGGGAATTGGCAGTAGGGAGAATTCAGCTCCATATGAGAGCACAAGCAGCACACGGACAGAATTATTAACATGCTCCCCAGCCCCGTAAGAGTAACCCTAATAAATGAGCATACCCCAAAGTAATGGGCAAATCTGGTAACAGTCTCTGCAGGTGGAACTCCAGGGTGCATGTGATGTTAGGGGAGTGCAGTTTCCTGTCCTCAGGAGACACATGAAGGTTTGGAAAAAATACAAGTGAAGTGAAATGACTGATTTAAGTACAATCCTGGGGAGGAATTTAGGATGTAGCCAGAAGGAGACTTTTTATGGAAGTTCATTGACCCTTCAGTCCAAGGTGATGGCTACTAAGAACGCCACTTTAATGGAGAGATGGGTCTGGCCATGGATTTGGCGAGTGGGCCTCTAAGTGCTTGACAGAACAAGATTAAGTCCACTGCGATAAGTCTGATGACTGATGGGAAAGTCCTGATCAAGCCTTTCATAAAGCATACTGTGGTCAGATTAATAAATAAAGATTTCACCAACTACCGCTAGATGGAGTGCTTGAGGAACTCCCTCTGTCCGACAGAGGCAGTTCCAATGCTGGATGACTGATGGCCTCTGAGGATATATTGAAGATGGTGTGCGTGGTTGTGCACATGCACGACGTAGTTCTCATTCTGAAGCCTGTGAACTGTAACTAACATGGCCCTAACCCAAGCACAACAAGCAGTAAGGGTACTTGTGATGCCCAGAGCAGGGCTTAATACTAGGTGGCATTGGCATAGACTGCCCCAGTCCCAGGGAAAGCACAGAGTCCACTCGTTGTGACAGCGAGAATAGAAGATAGAGAGAAAAAAACACAGAAGGTGATCCATGGAAAAAAAATACAAGGACTACTAACTATTACCAAACTACTAATTACAACAACACATTAACAAGAGGAACAAACTGACAAGCATACTCCAACCACAGTCATGGAAGGGTGGGGCAACGCTTCCCCTTTATACTGTTAGCTCAGAGCACAAGGTACACCATGGTACAAGCATGGCTGCTCTAGTACCACTAGGGGAAGCTCTGTAACACTGGTGCAGGAGATAGACACATTCAACTGCCCAAAGTAGTATCTTGACAAATTAAAGTTTATCACTATCTTTGAAGCTTCGCATAACTCTTCTGATTTATCTTTTCCTGCAAGCTTCTCATTGCCCCACCATTTCATCTGCTCTGCCAATATTCTCAACTTTCTTCTCCCATTTATCAGATTTTCACTTAATCTGCATTAGCACAGAGACTGTGTTTTCCATTTATGAAACCATTACTCTAGCTCTTTCATCTGAAGAAACTAATTTCAAGGATGACTAAAGTAACTAGAAACAGAGAGGAAGGACTGTCCAGTGGTCCAGGCACTCTAGTCTAGGACTAGGGAAACTAAGGTTCAATTCTCTATTTCTGCTATAGATTTGTGTGTGATGTCAGACTAGGTCACTTACCCTCCACGTGCTTAAATTCACCCTCTGTAGTATGGGGATAACAGTATTACCTCCTGGGGTGTTGGTCAAAATAGGGAAAATCCATTCATTTTTTCTTTTTTCTGTTATAACATATTCTATATGGGACCTAATGTTAAGAACCACTGCTCTAAACTGACTTCAATACCAGTGTCTCTCTGTAATGGGGTGGCACCTCCTGCTGCAGATGACAGTTCTCTCAGCGAGTCTTCATCAAACTCAGTTCTCCAAATGAGTTGCATACACTGTCACTCTTTCTGGGGTCTACAGTCCAAAGTTCTTATGAACCTCGTATGAGGCCATAGCTCTTAGGCTTCTTCACAGAGGAACTGCCTTCTTCAACCACACTGCCGGGGACCTTCTCAGAAGCCTCAGTTAGTGTCCTATTCACCAGCTGTCCCTGGGCTCAGCCTGCAATTAGACCTGCAGGGCATATTTCAGTACCCTTGTCTAGTCTGGTCAGGTTCTATGCCCAGTCCCCCATGCACTGACCTTTCATTGTCCTGCTGCGTTTCTATCCAGTCAGCCAGACACCTCATCTGCAGTAGCCTTCCCTGGGCTCAGTTCTACCTGGGGAGCTGTCCCTAGTGAGCTGTCTGTGGTCCTGCAACTTGTCTAGGCAGCCAGGCACCCAGTCCTCCTTCACAGAGAGTCCCACAGCAACCAAAGATTATGCTCTGCTGCTTGCCTATTATCTGGCCCTTCTGGCCCCTTATAGTCACTCAAGCAGCCCCTCTGAGTGGCTGCTCCTCTGCAGCCTCTCTGGGTTATCTGGAGGACATCTCTCTGCTCTATTTTTGGGCAGGATGACAAAGGGCTGCAAGGCTTCCACAGCAAGGAGACTCTAGACCTAGTCTACCCTGACATATTCTTTTTTTTTTTTTTTTTTTAACTAAAAATATACCCAAATCTCCCAAGCCTGCCAATACTAACTAGCTAGCAGCAAGTCGTCGTGCTCCTCAGCCTCTGACATCTGAAAAGAATCATGCTGCTAATTTTTAAAATAGAATACTCAGAGGCTTAACAAAGGGAAGTTAGTTTCCAATTGCTACTTCTGAACATTTTTCAAGAAAATCCAAGGGGCTAGGATATCTCCAAGATTTTTTTTAAACAACCACAGCAACTCAAGTTCTATTGAAACATGGCAGGCTGTTCAATAATCAGACTTCCTTGAGGCAATTTTGGAATATATGCATCTCAACTACTTACATGATAGGGAGGCCAACTTGCAATGCTATCAGTCCCTGTGGAAGGAAGCTATATAATGGAGACTTTCACCAGTGCAGAGAGATGGATACCCTGGATTCCCTGGGTAGGTGGGAAAAGTGTGTTGGAGGAGGAAGAAATGTCTTTCTGCCCCCCAGACCTCCAAGGAGCTTTAAAAAAGAAAATGTCGCAAATGGTTTTTAATATTGCACAGATCACATATTTACAGGTAACATTTATTTTCTTAGTAAAATAATTAACTCAGTATTGTCATTATGAAATCAGCACAAGATACACACCATTATTTAAAAAATAATTATTCCTCTACACTTAACACACTGGGTCACAATCTAGCTTTTCCAGATCAATGTATTCTATCTTCTGAAATATAAATTTTGCATAACACGCAAATTATACAAAATAATTGTCTGCTTCTATTCATGAGATATGTTCTAGAGACATGGCAGAAAGTCTTTCTTTTTGATGGAAGAAACACTTTCCTATTTTACATAATATTCTGCATACGCACCAGGTTGAACATTTTGATATTAGAAGTTGTTCCTATGAATTGTTGAATACGAAATATAGTCTCCATTTCTTAGTTGGTATAGCTCTACTATGCAGGACAAGATAAACTGATATGTTTCATGTCTATTAAACAGAAAAACAAAATGAAATATAAAACCCCCTGTGGACTCTACTTTATTCTTTTAGATAATTTAGAGTAAGGATATGCTAAATGATGCGGTTCTAAACACACAGCTAATAAAATAACTTAAAACGCAATTGCACCATGTCTACTTTTTAATACTATTGCAAATGATTGCAAAGATATTAGTGTAGTAATTTTGTGAAAATACAAGAATAAAAACAATCTTTTCTGTTTAAAAAATTCAGGCAGTATAAAATAAGAAAGGTACATCAAAGGGATTTGTATTTTTAACCCTATATATATATATATATATATATATATATATATATGTCTGTCTGAAATTAGGGCATGTCTCTAAAAGCATTAATACATATATACAGTAGGGAAAAGGTAAAACCAATGTTTATTGATTTATATTTGGCTAATGCTTGCAAAGTCACAATTATTCAAAACATCACTCTGAAAAACAGAGTTTGGCTTGGTTTACACTAGCAACTTAATGTGTAAAATTATGTCAGTGTAAAATCCAAACCCAAGTGACATTCTTACACAGACCTAAGTCTTAATGTAGACAGAGCTATGTTGACAAGATATCTTCTTCCACTGACACAGCTACCATCTCCTGGGGACGCAGAGTACCTACACTGAGGCTACGTCTACGCAGCTTCCCTCTTCTGCAAAAGCCTATGCAAATGAAGCGAAGATTAGCATATTGCCGCACTTCATTTGCATAATTAATTAGGAGCCATTTTTTGCCCAAGAGGTTTTTGCGCAAAAAGGCGCCATCTACACAGCGCCTTTTTGTGCAAAAAAGGCCTTCTTGCACAAGAGCCATTCTTCCTGAAAAAATGAGGAAGAACAGCTCTTGCACAAAAATGGCTCCTAATTAATTATGCAAATGAAGTGCAGCAATATGCTAATCCGCTCTTCATTTGCATAGGCTTTTGCGGAAGAGGGAAGCTGTGTAGACATAGCCTGATTGTCAGGATAGATATTGTCTTCACTGAGGTGCTACAATGATGCAGCTGCACTGGTGCAGCATTTCAAGTGTAGACAAGCCCTATATGATATTTAGCTACTTCACATTCACTTAAGATGGAGATATACCATTCTTGCTGACAGTGTTTCTTTCACTTTTCTTAAAAATATCATTGACTTAATAGCTCACAGCAGCTGTGATAGGCTAATCAACTAGAAAGCTCTTCTTATATGGATACAATCTTTCAACAGCGAAAGTCAAGTACAAATCTGACTAGTGATACAAGACTGAAATGGGAATTTAAGGAAATTTAGGCTCTGGTATTCGTAGTATATTTATAAAAGCAACAAAAGAAAATTTAAAAAAAGAGTACACTATGGACAGAGGAGGTCGGTAATATATGTTCACTGAAAATAGAAAGACAGTTTTTCCAGACTAGATTTTCATTTCCTTTAATGGAGGATTTAAATCAGAGTGATGCAGAGATCAGAATCTGGCTCAAACAATATTTTCAAGAATTTAGCTGCTTAGTTATTAAATATGGATGTTGGTACCTAATTTTAGGCTCCTAAATATGACAATTGTGAATATTGTATGGTATCCTGTATAATTAAAAACCAACATCAAAATGTTAAAGCTGCTTCTTCAGATATGCCACAACTCCTCTCAGTACACCTGTGCAAAGGGGATTAGGTGGCTTTAGCCAACTGCTCTGCTCACCTCAACCTGAGAGCTCACTAGTACTAAAGTAGGCTACAGTGCAAGTCAGAGCAACTTCTGTTGTTCAACTGCACCAATGGGTAACAGCTCCCAAATGTCAAAACTAAAATCAGAAAGTATATTTTTCACATTTAGTAAAAAAGTCCGAGAATTTTGCTCTCCTCTCTTTTTCTCGCTCTCACACACTATTTCATGTTTTGGTTATTTAATTTCAAGTAAACTGGGTTTAAGAAAGCAGATCAAGGATTACAAATGATTGTACAGAAATTACCCTTAGTTTTAAATGAATTACACTAACATTCTCCATATAAATTTAATGAAAGAATAATACAGAGCCTTAGGTCATTTTATCAAAATATAAAATTGTAAATGGTTAAAAACTTAGTAGTTTAAGAACATTTGGTGGCAATAGTGAGATAGTTTACATAACCTTGGGGTGCACCAAATGAGCTGATTAGTAATTTAAGAAGCTTCAGGGGGTAGCCCAGGTAGTCTATACAGGATAAACTTAAAAAACAACAAATGGTCTGGTAGCACTTTACAGACTAAGGTCTGAGAAAAGAAAAGCTTCAGAGTGAAATGCACAAAGACATGATTGAGTTTAATATGCATCTACAATAGCTACAGGGCATAATTAAAACTACCTCACCCCCTTTAAACTTACATAATTATGTCTCAAAGACACTCTCATTAGTATCCTTTACTTAGTAGCAAACCAGAAAAGACCTCAGGGTCTATAAAGTCAGGAAATATTTATTTTTCCAAATGTAAAAATACATCCTTACAAGTAAAATGGTTCCAAAATTAAAATGTGAGGGTTTTGCTTTCTAAAAAAAAAAAAAAATCTGGACCTAAAAATAATTTAATTCTTGGGACAAGAAGAAAAAAAGTAAAAGAAAATCCTAACAAACCAAGAAGAAACATTAATACTACAGATTACCCAAAAACAGCCAAAAAAAAGTAGCACTAGTTAGAGACCAAATGAACACAGCTAATTTTGAAGACAACAATTAATTAATAAGCTATTAGTTTATGTTAAAAGGACTGTTTTATCCATTCAACATGGAGATATTTTTCCACCTTCCAAATATGGCACATACCAATTTCAATTCAACAAGATTACATATCATACAAATAAAGTAATGACTTGTCCTAATTTAGAATACATTTGAATATAGCTAATCTATATTAATTATATAACTTAATGGTAACATTTCAGAAATAATTACAAATATTTCAGGTGAGCACAGATGTTGAGAAACAAGTTGACAGTGAAATACAGGAACTGCCAGACCAGACTAAAGTTCCGCCCAGTTTGGTATGTGACAGAGGCCAGTCCCAGATGCTTCAGAGCAGATGCAAGAAACTATGAAGTTGGAAACCATGAAATAACCTACCCATTGAGGAAGGTATTTTCAGTCGGTGACCGATTTAAGTTCTGAAATATGAAAGTGTATATCCCTTTCACACTTTCTAAAAAATACTATTTATTATAACTGCATGTGTCATCATTATATGTTCACCTGCATTCCCATATAACTAGAAAACATTCTACAGTATGATCAAAGCAACATTTTAAAATGTATGTGTTGTAACAATACTGTGTAAAACTATGTGGTCAGTGGGTATAAAATAAAAAGGAACAAACTTGTGAAATGATGTCAATCTCTTTTTCCTCTCAAAATTAATTTAAAAAATTTCCAATTAAATTTTTCTGCAAGAATCTGTTAACTAAAGAGCTACTCAAATTCCTACTGATGTAACTCAAGAACTGTGTTAAGAACATGAAATAAAAAAAGTGTAGAACTAGAAATTCATGAACCAAAATTGGTGTGTTAGAAGTTAGGCTTAATTCATTGCTAAAATAAGGGAATGAGCTAACCCATCCACCACATCCGTGTTTTGGTCCTTAAAAGGAAAATTTGGGGGGAAAGGTTGGCTACTGCAGTTCTGTCTGACTGAAAAACAAAGAGAGGGGATCGAAAGAGCTTCATCATGTTATGATCACCCTCACTATCTCCTGAATCACTAGCATGGATCCCAATGCTTGGGATGTGAGACTGTCACACATGCATACACATACACCAGTGTATTATTTTCCTTGCCCCCTCTCTTTTTATTCTGTCTAATAAGAGTATGGTATAGCTGGTCAAAACTGCATGTTTTGCCACACTTATTATTACCACAAAGAGGGAGCTAAAAGCAATGCCCTAAACATCCTGACACTAGTATAAACTTGCTATATCTTGTAGTGGTTGATGAAACCATATGCTGTGCCCGTGTTTTTTCCAGAAATGACACCGCAAGCGAAAGTCAACACTAGAAACAAAAGCTGTATTTTCTTTGCTATTCTTTTCACTCCCCATTTGTGTATGTTGATCTTGTTTTCTCTTCCAGAAAACAGGCTAAGGCTTCAACAATCTATGAATTAGGTGTAACAGCAATAATAACAGACACAACCCATCTTAACATCTTTCCCCCAAAAACAGAGTTATTATTTTTAATACCATCTAAAAGACAGAAAAATGGGACGTTTTCCCTCTAAACACTTTCTGTCACTAAAGGAAAACTGAACAGGGAATGTTGTTGAAGTGAAAGCCTTATTCAGTACTTTACATGTCAAATCCTAAACTGTTTTCTTTTTGTATATTTTATTAAGTTATTTGAAAGTGTATTTGCTATCAATTCCAAGCAAGCTGAAGTCCCTATACATCAAATCCGATTTAACAGTTGGACAGTTCCAGGGTCATGTTAAGACCTCTCTTTATTCCAACTAAACTAAAGGAGCTGTAACATCAGTGCATCTTTAAAGACCTATTTACAATAGTATTCAACAAAAGATAAAGTTAAATCCAATCTCAATGTTAGGTCTGTGAGTGGAGGACTTAAGGGATCAGGCTCTTAAGCAACAGTACTTTCTCACAAATAAACCTTATTTATTGTTCAGCAATAGCATCTTGCTCCTGAAGTGTCTTCAAATGCTATTTTTCCATGTGGTATATAGCAATAATATTTTGAATAATTTTTCAGGTTTTTTGTGCTCAGTTATGTGCAGCCATACAACAAGGTATTGCTTATGATCAGCATGTCATTTTTCTTAATAAGAATGATTCACATAAAAAGCCTTAAAATTCACATACTGTACCTTACTGCAACTATGTTTAAACTGATTATTTCAAAGTAATCAGAATGAAATACAGATAGTAGTTAGTTCTACAGAAAAGCTAATTTTTATAGTCAATGATGGAAGAAAAATATAATAGCAACCATTTCGTACTAATGTTGGGCTTAACCCAAAATATAATTTAATCAAAAACTTGCCTAGCTAGTTTCCCTTGATAATTTATGCAAGGACAATCTGTTCAAGTCTAATGTTTATATATTAATTTCCATAATGTGCTACCATGAATAATTCTTCTCATTTACACAAATTTCATGGGGATATGACTAACCACTTAATATGTTCAACATCTTTATTATACATATAAAAATTCAAAAAAGACTGAGTAAACATGTTCTTGCATTCCTATCATAGCCTTTATGGAAATGTCTATAGGCCTTCTAATCTAGTAATTTATTTCCAGTGGAACAACAACATGCTAGTCAAAGCCAAAGATCAGACATGAATTTTCAGACAATCATTTTAACTTATATTCACAGCCATTTTTTAAGCTTACAAATAAAATTACAACTTTTGACAGATATAATTAAATTATCATTAAAAATAGGTGATCAATTAACGGTTCGTTCAGATTTATCAGCTACAAACAGTTCCACAAATTAGTGGACAATGACTATCATTTGTGTTCTACTACTTAAAATGTACAAGGTTAAATTAAAAAAAACAAAGAATCATGCAAAAAAAAAGTCAAAAAAGTTTCAAAATAATGGACAGGAAAACAAAAGATCAAAACCAAATTCTTTCAAAGTAACAAGGTAGAATCGTTTTCCATTGTTGTTTCTGAATCTCTCATTCCAACTAAGTACATGAAATCATCCACTGGATAATTTGTATACACATCAGAACAATCACAAACCAATAATTACTAAGAGTTTATTAAGATTTTCATTCTACAAAACTGTCTTTTTATTAGGGATGTAATAGTGTAACCATCTAAACAGTTAACAGATAAGTATAAGATTATCGGTTACTATAATGGCTACACGCCAGCTCCTGGCCCTGCTCCTGGGCAGCTAGCTGCCACCTCGAACTGCTGGCTCTGTATCAGAGCCCATAGAGCAGGGCAGCAGCTGGGAGCTGAGAGCAGGGCGGGGAGCCAGTGTGCCCTACTGCATCTGATACGTGGAGCTGGCTACCACTCCTCACTGCTTCCTATGTATCAGAGGCAGTAGCATGGGGTGGCAGCCAGCTCCCTGGGAGCGGAGCAGCAGGCAGGAGCAAGTGCGGACCAGAAGCCAGCTTAAAAGCCAGTTCCTGGTATACACCGGTTCCCAGAAAGCCAACTGCACTGCAAAGCCTGCCGCATGTAACATTCTAGGACAAAGGTGGCCAACCCATTTAACAAAAAGAGCCAAAACAGAGGCAGAAAAAATGCGAAGAGCCGCACCAGAATTGTCAAGCAAACAAACAAAACAAAAAAGCCCCCCAGAACAGAATTGTCGAGCAAAAACAACAACAAAAAAAATGTTAAAAAATTTTTTTAAAAAAGAAGGCTGCCCCTTTAAGACGGCTGCCATCTTGGGCACCATTTTTAAAACGCTACAGCTCCGACCCGGTAAGCACAGAGAAGCCATCCTCACTGTCCTCAAGCCTAGCAGAACTAAAGCTAATTAGACACCATACGTGTCTAATACGCATTCACACTGCAGCCATGTGCTATTACTGAAAAGGGCAACAAAAAAGAGTTGCATGCATATTTTTTCAGATCCGCTCTAGGTCTTATAAATTGCACATCAGTTTAGTACTGGATGTTTTCTGAAGAATATATAGATATATGGTCATTCTGAAGAGATTTCCGTCTCCAATGCTGGTATCAATGTCTCATTCTTTTCATTCTCTTACTCTTTTCTTAGCACCTTTTTCCACACACAAAATTCTGCATCTCTAACTTGGTTCACGTACCCACCCCAAACTCCTGTTCCAGTTCCCTTTTCATTTTCTCCTCGTCATTGAAATCAATAAGAAATGAATCAAACATACATATAAAAAATATCAAGTTACTCATTTCTTTGGCTTCCCAGTGTATTTCATCTTCTCCACACAACTGCATAAATCCCTTTTATCATTGGATCACTACAAGTTGAACCTCTAAAATCTGGGACTCTCTAGTCCGGCAACATCCGTAGTCTGATAGGACCATGAATACTGTTGGACCAGAGAGCCTCAGTTGGCCAGGTTCAGTAGCACAGCCCAGGCTGGGCTGCCGGTGGGGAGCCCGGAGCCAGCACAGTGGAGAGCACAGCCCCGGCCAGGGTTGGCAGCAAGAGCACAGCCCCAACCAGAGCTGGCTGGCACAGTGCAGGAGTGCAGCCCCGGCCAGGGCTGGCAGCGGGAAGCTCAGCCCTGGCTGCGGTTGGAGTCAGCTGGACATGCAGCTCTGGCCGTCACCAACAGAGAGGGGGGTGCAGCCCTGGCTGGGACTGTTGTTGAAGTGGGAAAAAGCTAAATTAGGCCTCAATTCTGGAATGACTTCCATGTAGGTGGACCTATGCACCCACATGAATCCTTAATTTCAGCGGACTCTGGGCAGAGTGATGGAATCTGCACACAGGTCACAGGAGCTGGACAAGTAATTCAGCAGTAGTGAAATGCTACGTCAAAAGCACAGTTCTGATTTGGTCAGGGACGATTTGGCTTCATTTTGGTGTCACTTTGCAAATTTCTTATTTAAAGAAAAAGTGGAGCCCTGAAGAAAGGGCCTGAACAGATTCTGGCCACTGTTTAATCATTCCTGGGTTACAGAAACAAGCCAACAAATCTAAAGATTTTATAAAAGATTATTCCTGCCAACGCTTGCTCCCACAAAAATAATCCTAGACTGGTAGATCAGACTACAGAAAGATTGGCAGAAGAAAGATCTGTTGAAATTAATTTCATAGGAAATGTACTGGGTAACCCAATATTTTAGGTAACTAGAAGGAAGGATCAAAATTTTAACACAAAAGTATGTTTTTCTTATCTAGATATTACAGGAAATTCCCAATTCCTAATATTGACTGTGAAGGACTGAGTTTTCAGCACTTCAGCTCGTAATGTTAACACCAAAATGAAGCTACTCCCCTGACCGAAGAAGGCTGCAACGACGCGAAGTCCCTTTGCTTTTCTCCAGGGAATGCCACAGAGACCTACCTGTTTCCTGCCACTTCTAGCCTTACAGACGCCGCCTCAGATGGATTTGACAATACTCTCTACCAGGACCAAACACTTGCTTCTAAAGACTTTTTACTACAAGCAAAGCCAGTCGTAGGCTCCCTAGCACTTAAAGGGGCAGAGACTGATACACATATCTTCCCCGTCCCTCACTGACTGTGCCAAAAAACCTTGCCAGCCCATAGCAAGTTCTACTGTCTATACCCTTCGCCATGGTAGTTATTCCTTTTTAGGGCAATCACCTCCACTTCCAGGGTTCCCTGCTTCTCATCCTTCTCTACCATGCACTTACTTTGTAGGAAGATTCCAGTATGAAACTTCATTGCTTTCTCTTTGGGTATCAACTGCTTCTGCTCAAAAATTTCCTTCTTACAGACCAGCTCTTGCTTCCCCTGGATAACTTGTGCCAAAACCATTCTGCTCCATGAACTACAGATTGCACACTTAGATCTATCAAAGGTTCAAAGTAGAAAACTAAAGTTCATAGTAAGAAACTTCTAATGCGTAAATCTGGGTTGACCACTAAAGATTTTTTGTACACTTGCAAAGCTTAGCTTTGATCATCATATTTATTTTATGGTTATGTTAATGCAGAACAATTATTGTTTCTTTATCAAACTAGTAGGGAATGTATGTCTGAAAGTTTGAGCGTTAATCATCTACAAAGTTTACTGACTCCACATTTCCTGCATTCTTATTTTCTAGAGCCATTGAATTTGTTATACTTATTCATAACACAATTCAAAGATATTGGTTTCTTATACAAAATGACCTGAGATAATATCAACAGGGAGTCCTGTGGAACCTGACAAACTAACAGATTTATTAGGGTAAAACCCACTTCATCAGATGAATTGAAGTGGAAGTTACAAAAACAGAGGGTATATAGAAAGAAGCAGCTGCTTGTGTTAAGCTAATTGTTTTCTATTCCTTAAATCCTAAACTCAATACTTACAGCAGGATTTTTTTAATAAACTTAGGAATTTTCTATTTATATTATCATATTTGTTTCTTAGATCCTACTTCTTTCAGTTATAAGTCAATAAAAATGTAAGTCAACTAGACTCAAGTGAATGCAAAGTAAAAGCAGATGCACATATTTCAAAATAATCAACTGTAAATATATGCCTATGAATACCCAACTACTTGGAGAACCCTGACTCTTAAGGATTTTTTGGACAATATTAAACTGTAGATTAAATATGCTCTGCTTTTATCACAAGCATACAAAAATTGCCATGTTTTCTACAATATAAAAGGGTTTACTCTTCCCTCAATCAGGTACACAGCTGGAAACTTCATAAAACCTTTTCTGTACAATTTATTTGGTAAATGTTACATGTACTAGAAATGATTTTTCCTTACCAAAAAAAATAGAACTTGAGCTTTTTTCATACTATAAGAATACTGAATAGTATGAGCAGAAAGAACTAAGGAAAGAACGAATCTTAGGCTATATCTAGACTACAGAGTGTTTTTGAAAAAAGTGGCCTTTTTTCGAAAAAACTTCATTTGTGTCTAGACTGCCATCACGTTCTTTCGAAATTAAATCGAAAGAACGCAGTGGTTTTTTTGACAGTGGTACACCTGCTTTTACGAGGAAGAACACCTTTTTTCAAAAGAGCTCTTTTGAAAAAAAGGCGTTCTTGAACGCAAACAAGGCTTTTTCGTAAGAGAGCGTCCAGATTCCCTGGGTGCTCTCTTTCGAAAAAGTGGATCACTTTTTCGAAAGTCTTGTGGCTGTCAAGACAATCTCTTTTGAAAGAGGCTTTTTCAAAAGAGCTCTTTAGAAAAAGCCTCTTTCGAAAGAGGCTTGTAGTTTAGACGTACCCTTAGACAACTGAGTTAATGCAACTGTGCTGGGTTGTATATTTTAAAATATCTGTATTCAAATCTTGATTCCAGGCTATTTGCTAAAAGAATAAATATTGTATAATGTCCCAAAGAAACTGATTTAATTTTCAATCATGTCTTTCTTTGCTATCTCATCTTTCTTCATCTAAAAATAATGAAAGCATAGTATCAACTATTTCCACTACAAAGTATGTTGTATAACTGAAAACAAAAAAGTCCTCATTTTAAAATTGTTTTACATATTTTGCTAGTATTGCATTACATGCTTAGCATCCATGCTTCCCTTTGGTTTCTTACTTTCAGAACTATGTTTTATAACAGAGCAGATACTTATTTCTTACTTTCAAAAAAAGGACCTGACAAAGTTTTTTTTTATCAAGACTAACATCAAACAACAAAATGTGGGAGAATCTATGGGAGTGAGCATTTTTATTTGGAATAAGATTTATGCATAAACACTGTTAAAAGCACATTAGATTGCAAAATCAACCACTCAAAAGGTAGGAAATGCCATAATTAAAGTTATTTGTGCAACCTTAACTCAGCTTCCTGGTGAGTATGCATTATGCTTAAGTCTTTAATTACATGATCACATACTATTTTTTCTACAGAACCTGTGCCTCATTCAGTTCACAGGACAGACAGTGCTCACTGAATGTGTAGCTAATCAATATTTCTTTTTATCTCCATCATTCAAAGTATGTCCCCATGCATTATTTACACACACCATCCAAACTCTGCTCTGAATACAGAATTATTAATTTCCTCATGGACTTTGCTGTGATGCTGTCATCGCAGAATTTTTACAGACGTGAATGAATTCATTTTTCACAAACCTGTAAGAAGAGAGAGAGAATTATTACCCCTATTTTACACATGGGGAACTCTGGCTCCCCAAAATGTTAAAAGTTGATGCCCTATTAGAGATGCCAATAGCCTGGATTTTAGGATACTTAGCATTATATAGAAATGTATAGCTGAAGAACCCAACTCCTAGGGATTTCAGTTGCAGCTTTGAGTGCTTGGCACTTTTACAAATCAGACACATTGTGAGTATCTGGGAAATGAGGACACCTGTGAAAATAGTGGCCACATCTGTGAAAATTTTAGTTTACCTGACTTTCCCAGTATCATAGAGAATCTCTGTGGAACAAACAGAGATAGAATTAATTTTGTCAGGGCTGCACTCAAAATTATCCACAAAATTATCCTCTCATTGCAATTCACTGCCTCTTTCACCACCAAAATTATCCTCTCATTAAAATTCCCTGCCTCTTTCAACACATGCTTTCCAACTTCAGCAACACATGAGACTAGGGTCTTCCAGACAACCACATTCACTCATATTTTGTCCTCAAGACCTGACCATCCTGTGCAATAAATAAGGTAGGGAGTCTATGGGGAAAAACTAGCATGTGATCAGTTATTGTGATGCATGCATTTCATTACATGTCCACCAAGGACTGAATTAAGGTTGCACAGGCACTCTCAATTCCAGCATTGCCTAACTTTTGAGCAGCTGATTTTGCAAACTTGGTGTTCTTTTAACTTAGGTGTTTTGGGATGTAGTTTCCTAATTGTTTTTTTTTTTTAAATGATATTGAAAAAAACAAAGTTCATACTGTATTATTTCATTTGTGGTTTATCAGTAGAGTTGCACAGTCCTCTATTACTTGAGCTTACAGAATAAATGGCAGCAGTAGAAATCTTTGCTGTGGGCCTGCCACTAGAGGGGACTGGACAAAAGACACTTCATCAGTAGGTGTATCAGTTATATGCTAGATAGAAAAGAAATACTGAGACTCAAGAATCTTGGCTTTTACTGCAGTTCCCAAGGGGAACATATTCTTGTGGTTACACCTTACGGTCACTGAGCCCCACAACTTTTCATTGTCTCCTTCTACCCAATTTCTCCCTTTCCCTTCCCAACCTGGCTCCTACTCCTGATCGCCTGCCCCTGTGTATCTGAATAAGGCAGCTTCATTTTTCTCTTGCACAATGCCAGGCCATGTGTAGTTAAAGTATTCAGAATGCAGGAGATACAGAGGTAGTCTCCCTGCTCTTACATCCAATACCACGTTGGCCCCTTGTAGCTGGCAGTATATTCAGAGAGAAAGTTATGCTCAGCACCTGTCGCCTTGGGCTGGAGTATGATCAGTGCAGACAGAATCTTTGGAGGAAAAAAGCAGCAACCAAATGTTGTCTAAGAATGACCAAACAGCTTTTAAAAACTTAAAACTTGCCTAAATGTGCAAGAATTTTCATAGGGATTGCAACACACACATCCTTGGGGTACACCAGGGTATTCCCCTTAAAGCATGAGATTCTGCAACTTCTCTACAAAATGGTCATAAGGTTTTTATTTCATTTTTAAAAATCATGGACTTTTTTCCTCATCTGTTTTTAGAAATGGCTTGAACATTTTAGCTGTACAGTCTCTTAAAAATTCAGCCTGAGATAAACACGTGAAATAAGGAATTTCAACCTGATTGGTTTACGTTTTGTAAAATTATAAGCAACTGAAAACAGTGTCTTATTATGTAATGTGTCTGATAACCTTACCAATAGGCATCACTATCTGCACCACCCACAATAAAACAGTAAATCAATACTCCATAACATAAAATAATTATGTAAGTCAACTAAGTAAATCTTTAGCACCAATATTGGTTACCTATATTTTTATATTAAATGTATAATGATTTTCTGGCTTTCTGAAATCATCATTATGGTTTCAAGACTGAAAACAGTGTGGAAACATTTCTTATTTGACCCTTTTTTTGTAAAAGTATGAACTTATAAACTTTCCAAACAATTGACTCAAATGAGTGGTTTCCACTATTCTGTGATCACTCCTGTATGATATGTATATGAGGTCACTTGAGATCATCACTAAGAATTATGGACACTATGACAGCAAAAGGCATATGAAATTCAGCTTTGTTTCTCTTTCATCATATCTAGACAGTGACATTTCCTCTCTCTCCCAGTCCTTGACTAAAATATACCAAAACTGGAGAATGACCTAGCTAAGATTCAGGTAAGAAAAGATAGTTGATGCTGGCAAGAGAGAAGTCACAAGAATTGGCAAGGATTGTAACAGCTTCATTTGTTTCATAATTTTGACTATTTGGAAGCCCATTTGCTTTTGGAATCAGAGACAGCATTGATTATATAAACTATATTTTCATTTGTAATTAACATGCTGTGGAACTTTCTTGATGATACTGAACTTGCTACAATCATTTAAAACATTGCCAGTTCCAGGTGTACCATTAACAATATGTTCTATCAAGGACCAGTCAGAGCTTTATTATGCTTGGAAATGTATCTTTTTTAACGATTTTTAAATAGTTATTTTAGTATAAGGCACTGTGTGAATGTTTTTATTCTTAAATAAAAGTGTTTCTTTCAGAATAGTTTAATCCACTTCCAAAGGGGATTAACTAAATTAGAAAAACACAAACTTATTCCAAAATAAGAATGTCCACACCAGCTAATGCTAAATTGATCATTCAAGAACGGTTATTTGGTACATTTTCAAGTGTAGATGAACCCTTAAATAGATCAGAGAGGACACCGCCACCATTCTGCTTGTCACTTAAGCCTGTAACTTTGGTTCCATCTTCAGCTGAGGCCTCCTATCCCAATACTTACATCCAGGCTGTATCTAAATCTTTCAAATTCTTTCTGCACAGCATCTCTAACATATGGCCTTCCTTGTCCATCCACAAATCTAAACTCTTCTCTAGGCTTCCATCCTCACATTTAAATTGCTACAATGTCCTTTTTTCAGTCCTTATATCCTTGTTGTCCCTGACAGACTTTCAGAATGCTGATGAAAATATCATTTTCCGAGCCCTTGTTTTGACAACTGTCACACTTTTTTAATCTCTCCAGATAAAGGTGTCAACAGAGATGGCTTTGGAATACATTTATAAATTAAACAGTAATAAGTTACCAGGACCAGATGACATTCATCAAAGTGTTCTGAAGGAACTCAAATATAGAACTTCTAACTGTGGTATGAAACCTATCATTTATATCAGCTTCTCTACCAGATGACTGGGGGATATCTAATGTGACACCAATTTTTTAAAAAAAGGCTCTAGAGGCAATCCTGGCAATTACAGACTAGGAAGTCTAACTTCAGTAGCAAGCAAATTGGTTGAAACTATAGCAAGAAAGAGAATTATTAGACACTTGTCTTACTCAGAAATCGTATTAATCTAATACAGCTTTTGTAAAGTGATATCATGTCTAACTAATCTAACAGAATTTTTTGAACGGGTCGACATGTGGACCAGGATGACTGAGTGAATATACTGTATACTTGGACTTTCAGAAAGTCTTTAACGAGTTCCCATACCAATGGCTTTTAAGCAAAGTCATAGTATAGGAAAGAAGGGCTTTCTGTGTATCAGTAACAAGTTAAAAGCTGGGAAATAAAGGGTAAGAATAAATATTTTTTATAATGGGGAGACTTAAAAATCAGACTCCCACAACTCTCTGTACTGGAGCTGAAGCTGTTTAACATATTCATAAATGATCTGGAAGAAGGAGTAAACAGTGAGGTGGCAAAGTTTGTGGATGAACTACTCAATATAGTGAAGTTTGCAGTAGACTGTGAGGAGTTACAAAGGATCTGATAAAATTGGGTAACAGGGCAACAAAATGGTACATGAAATTCAGTCCTGAAAAATGCCAAGTAATGAATACTGGAAATAATCCCAAATATACATATAAAATGATGAAGTCTAACTTACCAGTTACCACTCATGAAAGAAATCTTGGAGTCACTGTGGATAGTTCTCCACTCAACATCCACTCAATGTGCAGCAGCAGTCAAAGAAAGCTAACAGAATGTTGGCAGTCATTAATGGCTAGGTAATAAGACAGAAAATATCATATTGCCTCTATATAAATACATGGTACGTCCATAACTAGAATACTGAGTGCGAGTCTGGTCCACCATCTCAAAAACAAAAAAATATGGAACTGGAAAAGGTACAGAAAAGGGTAACAAAAGTGCTTAGGTTTATGGAACAGCTTCTGTATATAAGAGAGTTTAATTAGACTGGGAATTTTCAGCTTGGAAAGAGACAACTGAGTGGAGGGAATATCACTTTGGTCTATTTAAATCAATACGGTTGTGGAGAAAGAAAATTAGGAAGCAATATTTATTCCTTCCCACAACAAAAGAACTAGGTGTCACCAAATGAAATCAATAGGCAGCAGATTTAAAATAAACAAGAGGAAGTCTCACAATGCAGTCTATCTGTGGAATTCTTTACCAGGGATGCTGTGAAGGATAAGACTGTAACAGGGTTCAAAAAAGAACTAGATCAATTCACGGAGGATAGGTTCATCAAAGAGTATTAGCCAGGATGGGCAGACAGTGTCCCTAGCCTCTGTTTACCAGGAATGGGTGACAAGATGGATCACTTGATGTTTACCTGTTTGGTTCATTCCCTCTAGGGAAGCTGGCATTGGTCACTGTCGGAAGACAGGATATCACGTTAGACTGGCCTTTAGTCTGACCCAATATGGCTGTTTTATTATTCTGAGGCAATATATAATTCTTGGAATATCAAGGGAATATCAACTAGGGATAGGGAGATAGTATTAAGGTCTGGAAAACATGCCTTACAGTGAAAAACTAAAGCTCAGTCTATATAATGTATTCGAGACAAGGCTGAGAACTTGATTAGTCTGGAAGTACCTGCATGTGGACGAGATTTGTGATAGTAGACAGCTCTTTAATGCAACAGAAAAGGGCATAATGAGAACCAACCATTGGAATTGAAGCTAGACAAAATCAGACTAGTAATAAAGAACAAAAAGGGGTATTAACTATTTACAATTCTGATACTACATCACTTGCAGGCTGTAAATCAAGATACTGCATCTAAAATATATGCTTGAGGCAGAAATTAAGTCATTCTTTAGTTTATATTATGCAGGAGGTCAGACTATATGATAATTAATGGTCACTTCTGGTCTTAAAATCTATGAATCGGAGCGTTTGTCTATACCTAAAATGCAACAGCAGCTCAGCTGAGGCACTGTAGATGAGCTCTGTAGCACTTCAGTGTAGACACTGCCTACATGGATGGAAAAGATTCTCCCACTAGCACAAGCAATCTAGCTCCCTGAAAGGCAATAGCTAGGTCAGGTGAAGAATTCTTTTGTTGACCCAGCACGGTATACCTGGGGATTTAGTTCAATTTAATAATGTTGTTCAAGTATGGATTTTACACACTCCTAACTGATATAGTTAAACAGACCTAATTTTCTAGTGTAGACCAACCTAAGAATCTATGAAGCTTTGTAAGGCTGGCAGAACCTGACTCTCAGTCATATACACTATTAACTATCTTGAAATGGCTATTCTGGGAATTGTGATGCACTATTTTCATTCTTCCTGTTCAAAAATATTTCTAAAAAAACCACTGGAAATATGTAGCCTTTCAGATTGCACGTGCTTCAACCTCAGGGAGGTACAAGTTCTGAAGATATGCAGATCAGAGTCTCTGAATTGTCATGATGAGTTAAATATGTACCACTTCAGCATTCTTGTTAGGCTCTGATGCAATAATGAAGTATCAAAAATATGACTGTATGCTATGTTCTTTGAATGACACAAGTGTGTTGTACTTTGATCTTCCTTAATATTCTGTCTCTTAACTGCCTCTTGTTCTATTCTTTTTCACAGGTTAATAAGACTGAAAAGTTGGAAGAAACATAATGACAAGCAAATCAAAACACAGTATTTTGAAAGGTACAAATGGGATATTACCTCATTATTCCAAACATATGTGAGCTTAATACCATCATGCTATTTTCCAGTGAAAAAGATTTTAATCAAAAGTTGAAAAGAGCACTATTTCTTTCTTGTGACCAAAACTAAAACAAGACTGAAACCGTACCAAATAAATCTCTTCCTGTTCTTCTCTTCCAGCTTAGATCCTACATGTATGTCAAACACCCAACTTCAGCAAAGAGTCCATACTCCTATTATGCATTTCATCAGTATCTATAGTTAGGTACAATAGATATCTTTTGCAATTCAGCATTTGCCTTCTGAAATCACACATGTCCATTTTAGATTGGTTCCTTCCTCAGAGTACAAAGACATTTTAAGGCAAAGGAATTTATACGGCATCCAGTAGCTTTATAAAATGGATAAACATATGAAAATGTCATCATCTGATGTATTCAAAGTTTAATACATACCCAAACTCACTCTCTCTAGAACTACAGGTCTGAGGAAATAAAAGCTAAGCTCTAACAATTTGAAATGTTACATTTTTCAACACAAGCATACCTTGTAACGTTTCAAATGTAATGCTGTTGTGGCCAAAACTATCCATAATTATTGAGCAAATGCTGCAATTACAATTAAAGGTGGGCATGTAAAAAGCAGCTCTCTTGTTGCCTAGCCAAAATAAAACACCACCACCCCGCACGTTATGCTTATCTATCCATTTTGATATTTGAACAGTTTGATATAATGTGTAGAGTTACCATTTAGTGTTAGCAATCTTAAAAGCTGTTATTCAAAAACATTAAATTCTTTCAAATTATAGCCAGCTTTTAAATATTGGTAGTGCTATAGTTATGGATGGATCCCACATATGAGCTATAAGATAGAAATTTAGAGAAGTTCTAGTCTTACACATTTTTCCACAGAAATATACCTGAAGAAATTCCATCTTCATGGTACTTCAGCATCTTGCTGACCAAAACCATTCAGCTTTAGTGATTTGGCCATAACTGTGTACTGCCAAAGTTCAGATAAAAGAATGGGAGGAGATCAAGTAACTTGATACATTATTTTCAAAGCTTTTGGTAGAAAGTGATCTTTTTCTTTTCCTTGGCTGATTTCTTTTTTTTTTTTTTTTTTTTTTTTTTACTAGAGACGGGGAAAATTATTTGCCATCTTCTGTTCTCAGATACTTTGAAATTTCACAGTACTGCAAAATTACACATAAAAATCCCTAATGGCTGTTCATTTAATAACTGCCTATAGAAATCACCCAGGTGTAACATTAACTAGGTAATTAAAACACGAACAAACAATAAAAAACGAGAATAATATAGGTGGAATATCTACAGGAGAACAGAAATATCAGCCGTGAAAACAAGGATTTTGACTCAGGCTGCCATGTGCCAGTAACAAGGTACTGGAGAGAGAATCAGTCTGCTCTGACCCCTTTTACTTTTGATGTGGAACATGTGTACAAGGGCAGTTTATAAGGTACTACAGGACCACTCATTGGTTTAAGTTTTTTTTTTAAGTAACAGACTAACACAGCTACCTCTCTGACTTAGGGAACAAAATGGCAGATGAAATTCAATGTTAATTAATGGAAAGAAATGCATACTGGAAAACAATCACAACTATACATACAAAATGATGAAGTTTAACTTTTTCTTGAGTGGCAACAAATAAGATCTTAGAATCACAGTGGATAGTTCTCTGAAAATATCCACTTAATGTGCAGCAGCAGTCAAAAAAGCTAATGGGAATCATGAAATAAATATATAATAAGACAGAAAATATCATAATGCCACTATATAAATCCATGATGGGCCTGCATAGAGTTCTGGTCACCCCATTTTAAAAAGATACATTATAAATGGAAAATGTATAGAGAAATACATAAAAAAAAATTATAAGAAAAAGGGAAGAGTTGCCATATGAAGAGAGATTAAAAAGACTTGGTGTTTTCATTTTGGAAAAGAGACAAAGAGAAGATATAGACTATAAAATCATGAATGATGTGGAGAAAGTGGAGAAAGAAATAGTAATTACTCCTTCACATGACTTAAGAACCAGAGGTCACCCAATAAAATTAATAGGCAACAGATTTTAAAAAAACAAAAGGAAGTAAGTACTTCTTCACACAATGCATAGTCAACCTGTGGAACTTGTTGCCACAGGATATTGTGAAGTTCAAAACTATATTGGGGTACAAAAAAGAATTAGATTCGTTCATGAAGGATAGGTCCATCAATGGCTGTTAGCTTAGATGTCAGGGATGCACCTTCCTGCTCTGAGTATCTCTGGCCTCTGATTGCCAGAAGCTGGAAGTGGATGACTGTAGACGGATAATTTAATGATTGTTCAAGACAGAAGACAGGATACTGGGCTAGATCAACCCACTATGGCCATTCTTATGTTATTGTGTTCCATCAGCTTTCCCTTCTCTATTACATGAAATGTATGTTGTCTTCACTTAAAGCTCTATCCCCATCCTATTTATTTCTTATGCACTATCAGAAGGTCAGCTCCCACTGATAAGCCCATGATGTCAGCCTCTAATCAGCCATTTATTAAGTTTTCAAACAAGCGTTCCTTCATGCTTTCTCCCATGCTGTCCCTCACTCATATGAGACGCTTTTCACAAACATCCACAAAACTAACCTTATCTGACTTAAAACAAACGCTTATGACACCTAGAAAATATTTAACAGTTAGGCCCCTGCTGTCTCTGCCTCTCATGTTGACCAAAACTGTCTCATTGTTTCCTTTACTCCCCACATCTGTCTGTATCCATGTATTGATTCTTACTTTGATTGTAAGCTCTTGGGAGCAACAGCCACCTTTTTGTATGATATCTAGCATAAAGGGGTCTTGGTCCATGACTAGGGTTGTTGGACATTATGATAATACAAATAATAATGAATACTCCAAAGTTTCAGCTAGTACAAAATATGGCAATTTTCCTGCTTAGTGGAGCAAATTACCATTGCCATACCATACCTATGGACTATGAATTGCATTTGTTTTCCAGCTGCTTAATTGTGCAACACAACTTGCTACAAGTTGAACCGCACTAGTCCGGCATCTCTGCTCGGGCAACATCCACGGTCCAGTATGATTTTAGTTAGTTGGTTATCTGCTAATTGTGGGTGTAACCAAGTTTCCTGTAGTCCTGGCTCTCAGTGTTCTGTGCTGTTTTATTTAGCTCTAAATTACCCATAAATGTCTCCTAAGAGACCAGCAAGCAGTGCACGTGCTGGTAATATTGCTAAGCTTAAGCTTATTTTTATACTTTATCTACGTATTTACTTGTGCCAAATACTGTAAAATTGTGTAATACCACTAACACTTTGTTATGAAGAGAGCTGATAACCCTTGGCTAGACGTAGGCTTATATAGGGTGTATCAGTACCATCATACATTAAATGGAACAGCACTTGCAATGCTGCTTAATATTCACCTCAGTGAAATGAAAATAAAGACACCCACTCAATACAATATTGACCTCCGTGGTTTGTCAAAATCTCTGGTTCAGCACCGATCAAATCCTGAAGGTGCCAGACTAGAGCGCTTGAACCAGTAGCTCTAATCTATAAAGCATGGCTTTCCTTGGCATTGCTTCTCACTTCCAATGCCAACAAATAAAGATAAAAGCAACATTGTACCCAAAAGGAAAAAAGAACTTAGAAAGGTGCTGTCATAATCAGAAGGAGTGCTGACCAGCACCTGGTGACTAAGGTAACTAGCAAAGATGTAGAGCAGTCAGTCAATAACAATGCTGGTAGGAATTTCAAACTGGAAAAGAGGGGTTTTTCTCTCTTCTTTGTTTGAGGGCAGAGAAGTTTCTCCCAGGTATTGAATGAGATGGGAGACACTTCTCTCTCCAGGAACAGACTCCTTAAAATGTGTAATTAGGGAAAAGTTTAGATAGTCCATCTGGGTTTATTGTTTTCCTTGTTTGGGGGTTTGGAAATCATATCTGAGTGGCTAATTGTTTTCTCTTTTGTAACTAAGGATTACAGCCCAGGGACTTTCCTTGAGTACCTCTATCAAATGGTGGCTCTTCCCACCTAGCCAATTTACTATGCTTGCAACTGTAGTTTTGTTTTGATAATAAAAGATTAGGGTTTTTTTATTCTAATTAACCGGTATTGGTTGACTGTTGTGTCCTTAGGACTAAGTGCCGAGTTACAAGGACCGAGTCCATTATTGTCTGTGGATTCCCTTTGTTTTTCCCAACTCCAAGCAAAACAGAGGTTGGGAAAGGGGGGAGATCTTTACCTTAAGGAGAGGATTCCCAAGTGCTCTTTTTCCTGATTTTCTTGGAATCACTTGGGCGGTGGCAGCGAAGAACCAGTCTTGCTTCTCCCCCCCCCCCCCCTTTTTGGATCTCAGGGGGACTGAGATTGAGTAAATGTGTCACAGAGACAGGCTTTGCAGAGGTTATTCTGCTAGTCAGCCCCCCCAACTCTGCATGCATAGTGTAAGGTTTTGGGATCGATCTGTGACAGGTGCATTATCCTAATTCTTATGCTTATGTAAAAATGTTTTAGTTAATAATGAAGTGAGGTCTGAAGAACAGAGTATAGTATTAAAAAGTCCTTGCATTTTGATAGTTAGTCTTTAACAGAAAACAAAAACAAACTTACCTTGTCTGCATCCACTTTTCCTTTAATAAATTCAGACTTCCAGAATTGCAAAGCTTGTTCCAGTGTTAAGCCAATGCCCTTTAAAAACAGTCCATATTGGATACGACCTCCATGACGGAGATGGTGGTTATCTCGCAGGGCTTTGTGCAACTGTCTCATGCACAGAGGAAATGATTTAACAGAAAGCTGAAGAATAAAAAAATATATAGATAAAGCAGATTAACCAAATAACTGATAGTGTTTATTGGGATTACTACTTAACTCTATCTGAAAAGGGCAATGGCTGGGGAAAATAAAATGCATATGCAATAATCACTGGATTACGAATAAATCAAATATGCCTTTGATCCCAAAAATCCAAAGACAAAACCATAAAATACACAAGGGGAAAGCTACTAGGTAACAATAGTGTAACTGATAATTTTCTTCCAGCAAAAAAACAAAAACTGCACAACTACTACAATGGGTCTTATGCCTGCTTGTAGCTACTTGGAGAATTATACCACAAGGAAAATGGAGAATGTGACAGTTTAAGCATTAAAGAGTCACAGACTCTAAGGCCAGAACACAGTAGTAGATCATCTCATGTGACCTCCTATTAAATGCCTGTTCAGTATCCTGAATTGGATATTGCATTCAGTGTTGATTTGTCTAGCTCTTGTACATCAAGAGTATGTCCAACTCACAATCAACCTTTTTTATATCCATATTTTTAAAAGATATTTTCCTTTGTTATTTGAAAGATCAAAAAAAAAAGAAAAGAAAACAAACCCAGGCAAACTGACCAATTATGCAGACTAAACAGAAATTGACTACACAATGAATAAGGAAAAAAGCTGGATGTAGAATAAAATATTTAACCCCAACTCACAAATAGTCCCACTCTAATTTCTCACAGGTTGAACGTTAAGTTAATTTTGCTGCATTTTAGCTTCTATATGACATAATCTGTTGAACTGGTCCTGAAAACAGTTTGAAAGTCACTACTAAAGAGAAAAAAAAAGTTTCATCACAGCTTTTATGGATAGGGAGAGCAAAGAATTTTTTAAGAAAGGCCAATGTTACCGTAAGAGGTGGTAGAATGAACCGTTAATTATTTTTAATGATGCGTAAGGCAACAAGGAGCATACAGCAAACAAATGATGAGCACAAAGTACTTACAGCATCAATATGTTCCAGTGAAATTTTCCCAGTGTTTTTTTGTATGCTGTAATCTGGGCCAACGTATGAATGGCTGAAAGAAAAAAGGAAATAAGCTGTTTAGTTTAGTTAAAGAAAACATTATAAATGCAGGAACTGAGAACTTCTGTAGAAAATTCTGTTGCAAATTAAATTTAGGAACTGATAACTTTACATGCAAACCATAGACATAAGAAAATAAAATTGTTGATAGTTATCTACAGGTTTTAAAAAACAAATTAAAAATAACATTAAAATCAAGACTAAGTATTTTTGTGGTTCTTTTATTTTTTGGTGGAAAAGTCTTCAATATTTATATACTGGTTCTGAGTTTGAAACTGTTGAGACACCCTGGTGAACACATCCTTAAAAAAGGGGAAAAAGTCACTAAACACTATTTAAAATACTGAAAAGAATGCAAAAGTATCAAAGGTATGTTAAAAAAAAAAAAGTGTAAGCATCTGCAGCAGCACTTCCAACTGATGACTTTTTGGGGTGGGGTGTTATTTTGAATACTAGAACTGCAAGGGACCTTGAGAGGACATCAAGTCCAGTCCCCTGCCCTCACAGCAGGATCAAGCACTATCTAGATCATCCCTGATAAATGTCTACGTAACCTGCAATTAAATATCTCCTGTGATGGAGATTCCACAACCTCCCTAGGCAGTTTATTACAGTGTTTAACCACCCTGACAGTTAGGAAGTTTTGTCCAATCTAAAACTCCCTTGTCGCAATTTAAGACCATTGCTTCTTGTCCTATCCTCAGAGGCCAAGAAGAACAATTTTTCTCCCTCTTCCTTATAACACCCTTTTAGATACTTGAAAACTGCTATCTTGTCCCCTCCCAGTCTTCTCTTTTCTAAACTAAACAAGCCCAGTTCTTTTAGTCTTCCCTCATAGGTCATGTTTTCTAGGCCTTTAATAATTTTTGTTGCTCTTCTCTGGACCTTCTCCAATATCACCACATCTTTCTTGAAATGTGGTGCCCAGAATGGGACACAATACTCCAACTGAGGCCTTATCAATGCAGAGTAGAAGAGAAGAATTACTTCTCGTGTCTTGCTCACAACACTCCTGTTAATGCATCCCAGAATCATGTTTGCTTTTTTTTGCAAGAGTGTCACACTGTTGACTCATGTTTAGCTTTATGTAGGTATGACAAAAAAAACATTTACCGAGGCATTTAACGGATGAATAATGTTGTGGTTAATTCATATGTAATCAATATGTGATAAATAGATGTAAGTTGTAGGTATAGAAATAAGTAAAAGAATTACAGAGATATAAGACTGACAAACATTTATTAAGGATGAGTGTGTATTTGGAATATAATCAAACTAAGGCAAGGTGGGGAACCTTTATTGGGGGTCAGGGGGCCACTGACCCACAGAAAAATCAGACGGGGCCACATACAAGTGAGAAGCCCCTGACTGAGAAGGAAAAAGACACTGCTCATATTCTTCTCACACACCAGAGCCTACAGGGAGGGGGAGGGAAAGAGACCAGGCTAGCAGATTTTGTGTGCTCCAGCCCTATGAGTGGGTGGAAGGGGGGCTGGGTGCAGAGACAATACGATTCCCATCGAATGAAAGATCTTGGATGGAAGTCTTCATATACTGGGAAAGTCTAGTAGTTTGATGCCAGAAGCTGTGCCTCATAACCACCCTAGTTGCAGAATCCACCACATCCCATGCCTTTTGAAGGGAGCACTGGGCCACTGTGGTGCTGTTCTGCACCAGTGTTGAACTCGTAGGTCAAAGCCTGAGGAATGGCCTCTTTGAACTTACAAAGGGAGACCCATAAGTTAAGTTATAGCAGCCCAAGAGGACCTAATTATTCCCCACCCAAAACTATATACTGGTTGTGAAATAAATTTTCCTTCCAAATGTGCAATCTCGAGGATGTAGTTATGCACGATTAATGTGACACAGGTCAAGGGAAAAATTGACAGGACATTGAATAAGGTGTCCACTAGTTCAGCCATCTCCTCCAATTCCAGTCCCAAATTCTCAGCCACCCTAGTGATCCTAGAGTCAACAGGCAGGCTGGCAAAACCTAGTGGCCCTTAAAGTTATCAGGCAGGCTGACTTTGGAGGGGTTTATGGCTGCAAAAAAACCCTCCATCTGGGGGACAAAGATTGTACCACTAGTGGGAAGGGAGGGGGACTTGATCATCCTCCTAAGTCCCAACTTCCGAGCACCTCTCTAATATCAAGGCCAGCGCTGCCAAGTTACTACACTGAAGCAACAGTCAATGGATGAAGCAAAGGAGGCATAGCTATGACAGGAACCTCCAGCCCGCTGCACTGTTCCCGCTAAGCTGAGAGGCAGCACAGCTTCGTAAGTGATTAATCAGCCCTGCCCAGTCAGAGGCTTAGGACTCTGTGCACGGAGCTTACTGACTGAGTTGGGCTGATTAATCACCTGTGAAGCTGTGCTGCAGTGCAGCTTAGAGGGAACACTGCCTCCCTGTACTTCAAAAAGGCCATTGCGTGGGACACTAACCCAACTGCTACTGCACTTACACTGCTGATGCTAATGCAGACTCAGTTACCCATTCTCAAGACTTAAGCAACATTTGGTCCGAGAGGAACTCCCCTCCAGAATGGGATTTTGGGAAAGTGTGTGGACAACTGAGTGTGCTTAGAGGCCACCAATAATGGTGTCTGGTGACAGGCATGGGAGGCCAATACTGATGGCTTGGGAACCAAAGTCGGTGCCAAGGGGACGAGAATGCTCCCACTGCGCTGGTGACCTGAATCAATGAAAACAACTGGTCAGAAGACAATCAATGCCAATAGTAAAGGACCAGTGCTTGCCTCAGAGATCCATATCAGGACTAGGGGGACCACAATCACATTGCCAGCAACTGATGGCAAGAACCCAATGATGTTGGTGCAGCACACAGTCAACCTGTGGAACTCCTTGCCAGACGATGCTGTGAAGACTAGGACTTTAACAGAGTTCAAAAAAGAACTAGATAAATTCATGAAGGTTAGATCCATCAATGGCTATTAGCCGGGATGGGTAGGAATGGTGCCCTTAGCCTCTGTCAGAGGCTGGGAATGGGTGATGGGAGAGGGATTGTGTGAAGATTCCCTGTTCATGCCCTCTGGGGCATCTGGCATTGGCCACTGTTGAAGACAGGTTACTGGGCTAGATGGACCTTTGGTCTGACACAGTATGGCCATTCCTATGTTCTTATATGCAATTGATAGAATAATATTTGGTAAATCATTTTGCTGGGAGAATAATTTTATATGTAATAGTAAATGAAAAATGAATTCACACACTGTGACTCTCTTGTATAATCATGATTGCTCATTTGGCTCCTGAGCCACTTAGGTCTGAGTAGCATTACCTAGAATAAAGTGACTCTAGGAGAAAAGTGCTCTTCTCTATGGAATGAGCGTATACACACAATAAAATAAATTATCTACCTCACAATGCTATGTCAAGGATGCTTTCAGAGAGAGTGAATGGAAGGCCTCACCTGAGAGAAAAACATTATTATTTTAAAAATGAGTGATGGGACAAGGGAAGGTTTCAGAAAAAATTCTGTAGTTCAATATTTAGTTTCTTTTTTTGAAATTAGGTCCCCACACAAGACACTAAGTGCTGAAACTACTTGAAATATATTTTGTACAAGCAACATCATTATACAGGCAGTCCCCGACTTACGAACGGGTTATGTTCCAAACACCTGGTCGTAACTCGATTTGGTCGTAAGTCGGAAATACCCTTAAACGCGCTGCCCACGCTGTTCGAAAAACTTGAAATGCATGGTTCTCAACTCAAAAATATTATAATGAGGTTAATGGGAGGTTGGTTGTAAGTACGGATGTGTTCGTAAGTCGGGGAGTGGCTGTACACAATTATTGCAAAATATGTATCATGTAAACATATTAGCAACTAAAATAGAATTGTATGGCTGAATGCAACAAAACATTTAAAATCAATTTAACTGAAAGCTGGATCACATTTACTGCAGCCATTGTAATACCAATGGCGCAGTGTGGTAAGGCAGGGTGACCTCCCTTTGACTCATAAGGGGAAAACCACCCCAACGTATCCTGGTGGGCAGGGCCAGATCAATCCTGCCCCACCCCCAGGAAGCAGAAGGGTGATGCCAGAGGTAAGGCTAAGAGCTCAGTTGCACCCAGCAGCTGAAGGAGCCATATGCCTTTCCAAGAGTTCCTGAGGTGGGAGGCTGGCATTCACCTCCAGGAAGCAGAGGATTGGCCAGGACTGCCAGGACCACTGATGAACCCAGACCCAAAGTAACTGCAAGCCCTTCCAGAGGCTCCATTCCCCAAAGACCCAGAGGAACTGCCACTAAGCGAGATATGCCCAGAGGGAGAATGGAGAAATAGCCCAGGATAGCCGACAGTAGTCTGGCTGCAGCAATGCCAGTGAACGAGTCAGTATGTTGCAGTCAGGACAGCTGGGTCTGCCACTGTTAGTGGCCCTGGGCTGGGACTCAATGGAGTGAGTGGGCCTGCATTCCCCCACCCGACCACACCAATCCGTGGGTGACAGTCTTCCCTTGTTTCTGGGCAGAACAACTACGCTTGTTAGTTCTCCACCAGAGTGAGAGAACCCGACTGTTCCTCATCCTTAACTGTTCACTGCCCAACCCTGAACTAGGACCTGGGCATATTGACTGTTGCTTGGCCTAAGCATAGGGCTGAACACCTGAAAAAGCTTGCAGTCCACTCAAACAGGGCCTTGGTGTAATAACTGCTTGCTCGGCCTGAGCATAGGCCTAAGCCTCTGAACTGTGTGTTGTCTCAGTGAAGCAGGGCCTGGATTGAGCCATTTACCTGTTTTGCCTTCTTGTAGCGAAGCAGGTTGGCCTCACTCTAACCCTGGATTTAAGCTATACTATGCCACAACTATAAGTTACTCCTGCTTATATTACCTTAATAGTTGCAAAGCATCATAGTGGGAAATACAAAGAAACATGATTCACTTTTGTTTTTAAATAACCTGCAGAAACTGGAACACAACTGTGTGAGATTATTGCTACAAGCACCTAGTACTATCAAAAATTAATAAAAGTCAATTTTTATTTTGAGTGCAACATGCAGGTCAAACTAGTATCTGTATATTTAACACACTAAATAAAAATATGAAAACATACTACCAAGTAGTAAGGTGGTCCTGTTATAAATCTAAATTAAATCAGTATTTGAGCAAAACAAGTTGGGAGGAGTGCATAATTAATTGCTTCCTTGCTATTCTAGAGTTATCCCATAACATGGCCTAACAGACTTATCCCAATTTACACAGCAAGCACCCAATGGAAATAAAGAAATGTAAACATCAAGGCAGATGCATTCAAACATACTGAATGAATCAATTTCAAAGCTTTTACATAAAAAATAATATCGTAAGGATTACCATTTTTATTTTTGTAGCAACATCTTAAATTTAAGGTGAGTTCATGCTTCTAGAATATCAAAGAAAGAGATTATTTTTGCATCAAAGAATATAGTCCAGAAGAGTGAAAACAGGTGACAAAGGCAGAAATGACAGGAAGTTTGCAGATTTATTGCCAATGAAAGACTATTAGATCAAAATTAGTTTTCATTTGAATGTCTCAGATTTATTATGTATATATTTAGATTTCCTATTTTAAAAATATATCTATTTTTGATGAAAGAATCTCTAGAGTCAATTATTTCTGGCCAGCAGATAACTTTCTCTCAGAGAGTCCTGCTCCCAGTGAGGATAGGAGGCAGATTTGAGGAGTGAGCTGACCCTACACGCATTCTGCAATAGCAGATCCTGTGCTGCAGGGCTGGGCCTGACGAAGTGGCCCGACAAAACCTGAACATTGCCAGGCTGCAATGCCCAGGAACTGCTACTGAAGGATTTTTCATTTCATGTCTGTTTATATGTTAACATTTTTATTTATGTTATCCGGTATTAGCAAAAAAACAAACAATCCTGTACAGGGCTCTACACAGTTTCAGTGCTACTCATGCTACCAGTCAGGACATGAACCAATAAAATATGCATTTCCCATCATTTCAAATTTCACACTTTCATTTTTCTTTTAGTTTTCTCCACTATGTATTTCTCCCATGTTGCAGCGCTCCCTAATTACCTTACAAAACACTACATACAATATCATCATGTCCCAAACCAACATCTAGTCTGAATACCTAAACCCCAGAACTTATCTGTAAAAAATAAATCATTTCTAGGGTATTTGTATTACAGAAGCATATTAAGACACTAAAGAGGGATCAGGACCTCCACAGGCTAGACAGTTCAAATAAATGTACTAAGACTCTTTCCTAAACAGGGGGTGGCAGGAAGGTCTTAAATCAGTTGGCATATCCAAGGCCATCCAGGTAATAGTGAAAATTTAAACAAATAATCTAGCAGCACGTTAAAAACTAACAAAACATGTAGATGGTATCTTGAGCTTTCGTGGGCACAACCCACCTCTTCAGACGAATGGTAATAGTGGTTGCAAAAAAAAATTAAATTAAATTAAAAAAAAAAGCAGTTGGTGGGTTGCCTTAGAGCACTTCTAAACTACATTCCTCTTTCGAAAGAGGACTGTAAATTAAGCAAATCGAAAGTGCGAATGAAGCACGGATTTAAATATCCCATGCTTCATTTGCATATTCGCGTCCAAGCACTTTTTTGAAAAAGGGTTTTTCGAAAGTGAAAGCGCAGTCTAGACGTGGTTCTTTTGGGGAAAAAAAAGCCTTTTTCGAAAGAACCCGTACTCCGGTCATCTGAAGAAGTGGGCTGTGCCCACGAAAGATCATGATACCATCTATATGGTTTGTTAGTCTGTAAAGTGCTACCAGACCAGTTTTCGTTTGTTAAGTTTATCCTAGTTCTTGTGTAATGAAGAATAAACAACACTTCCTTATCTACTTCTGTAGCCTATAGGGCTAACCTGCTTGCTTGCCTATAGATGTAGACAGGGCTCGACAAATATGCTTATCTACTCGCCCATTGTGAGTAGATTTCAGCCGTTCATCCCGTTCACCGGTGGTCCGTGCATGCGCAGTGCGGGTCTCGTGCATGCACGGTGCAGGGCTGGCGAGTGGTTTTTGCCACGATCGTCGAGCCCTGGATATATACATATATTTTCTTATGGTTTAATTACTTTTTTTATTATAGTAGGCTTATAGGTTTATATTAAAGTAATTTGGCTGTAACACAAGAGACCTACAGGCCATATCCTGAATGCTGAGCTAAAGCAAAGTTATTTTACATGTGTCTGGGACCCTTCACCCAGATATCAAAGACAACTTGTGTAAGTTTGATACCTTTCATCTCAATAGGTAGTGGTAACATGGTATAGGGGCTTCCAAGAGAACCCTCAAAAACTTAACAAGTACACCACAAGAACAACAAAAAACAACATAAAAGTAACATAGGTGAGAATGATCTAAAATCATTAAGCCATCAATACATATATAAACATGTCATGTGTGTCCAGCCCATGGAGTAAGTGTACCCTAGTTTGTGGGTGAGGAAGTTAAATTTGGGCATAGAAGGAGGGCCCAAGCATCAGAGCCTACAAATAGAATGTTGCAAATCCACAGGTATCTGCTGTATATCTGTGGATATCCGCTTTCGTGGATGTCAATGTGGATATCCACGGCTAATTTTTGTGAATATGGATGAGGTGAGGCTTGAGTTAAAGCAAAGAAGAAGGAAAAAAAGGAATGAAGAATTGCAGGAGTTATGAGTTAAAATTAGTCCCTAAACTTCTGTCTAATAGTCTCTTAGTTTGGTTTAGGTTAGTCAGTTAAGTAGACTAAGTTAGCTTCATAAGCTCTTAACATTAGCTTTTCCAAGTCTGCACATGTTAAGATTAAGTACACAGTCACATATTGATTTGTTGGTATTGCCCAAGACAATTCAACACTCACTTCGTTTTGCTTTTATTAGTCCCCTCCTACAGAGTATTTCTAATAGAGGAACTTCAAGAAACCATGTGTTACTGAACACAGAAAGCTAAATGTAAACTTAAGTTAATTTGGAAATAAAAACTTCACTTCCATTTAATATGCAGGGCTCAACAAACAATATAATCTACTCGCCAGTGGCGAGTAGATTTCAGCCGCGCGCCCCGTTCATTCGTGGCACGTGCATGCGCAATGCGGCTCTTGCACATGCGCAGTACGGGGCTGGCAAGTGGTTTTTGCCGCCATTCATCAAGCCTTGTTAATATGTACACGTTTAGACACATGCAAAGCCTCAGTTTCTGTACAGTCATATTAGAATGTAAGCATAATATGTAAAGATGAGTTCCCCTTCAATTTTGTTGGCTCAGGAACTTCTCATTAAAAATACAACTCAGACTGTTCAATATTTAAATGTTTATTGTAAGTTTCGCAAAAACCCATTAAAGACAGTCCTGCATTATACAAAATAAAATAAATGGTTAGCTAAAGTGATTTCTTATTTCACTCCAGTGCAATCAGCATTAAAAAGCATCAGTGAAGTACAATAGGGAAGAAAGAGTATCTCACCTGTAGATAAAGTATATAGTACATAATGGTCTCATTACAAAATTATTTCCATGGACATTAAAAAAAAAAAAAAGAGGGCCATTCATTAAAATAAGGAATTGTTTAAAAAATAACTCTGTAGATGTAAACGTCAGCTAAAAGAACTTGTGCTGAAAGTGAAGACTGGCTAATTTAAAATTCACAAGCAGATATGAACAGCTGCCATAGAACACATAATGTATTGGCAACTAATTTTGTATAACCTTCAATTGTACACTCTTTTCAGATTATTTCTAAGCTTTTTTCTCCTGATAAAGCTATTTGTCTGACACAAGCTAAAAATAAAACATTGCTGTAAGTAACTTTGTAAGATGGAGGTAGATGGAAGCCTAAAAGTAAAATACCTTTCATTTTTGTGAACAAGATGAAATAAAAATGAATCACAGATTCATACAAATAAATAATGGAAAAGACCTATTAGGTCATCTGTCTATTCCCTGCCAAAGCCTGATTCTCAAGTTCTAAAGTCCAATTTTATACTATAACTCAGGGGTCAGCAGCCTTTTAGAAGTGGCATGCCAAGTTTTAACTTATTCACTTCTATTTACAAATATGCATGCCGGTAGAAGGAGGGGACTGTGGCAAGTTGGGCACTGTGATCATATTTTCTGAACCAGATGCAGCTAGGGAGAATGGTTTAATTTAAATTAATCCAAACACATTAAGCGTTTTAACTTTCTCATGTTAGTTTATCAAACTTCATTTTAAATAAAGAAAATTATTATTGACGTCCAACACAAAAGGTTTCAATGTTTCCTTTATTTATGGCAGACGTGGGGAACCTTTTCTAAGTCGGGGGCCACTGACCCACAGAAAAATCAGTTGGAGACCACACAAGTAAGCAGCAAAAAAACCTCCTCCAAAACCCCCCAACTGAGACACCTCACTCTTCTGGCAGTCCAGCCCCACTGAGTGAGGGAAAGGGACAGGAGGACTGAGTTTCAGGGCTTCCCATAAACCAGATTTACTTTACTGGAGTTAAAGAGTTAGTAGATTTTGTGAACCTTCTTAGACTCTCGGGTGGGGACAAAAATGAGGAGTTCAGTGTGTAGGACAGGGCTGCCAGCAAGTGGGATAGAGATGCAGGATCTGGGCAGGAGCGGAGTGCAAGAAGGTGTGAGGAGAACAGGATCTGGAAGGGAGTTGTGCGGAAGAAGAGGGTGTGGGGTGGGGGTACAAGAGGGAGTTTGGAGGTGGGAGGAGGTTGGGGAAGTAATGCAGAGAAGTTGAGAGGGTGACAATGCAGCCAAATAGCTAGCTGGGGAGGGAGACAAAGAAGTGAGGAGTAAAGCAAAGTGCAGCTTCTGCAAAGTAAAACTGTATCCCCCCTCATATCTTCCATCTGCTCCAGCCTCACTCGCCTCAGCCCCATGATTCCCCTCGCCTGATCCCCTGCATCTCCCCACCCACCTCACTGCAACCCCTGCCCTCTCCCATCCTGTCCCCACATCCTCCTTCACCCCCACTACTACCTCCACATCCCTGTATCCCCAGCGTGCACACCGGCAGGGCAGCAGAGCTGGGACTCACAGTCCCCCAGGAGCAGCACTGGGGCAAGGAGGGACCGGGGTTGTGGACAGAATCACTTCCCTTCCCACCCCAGCTTTTTGCTGGGGCTCACCCCTCACCTGCAGGCTGCCGCTCTGGGGCTGAGGTGGGCAGAGCCTGGGGATGGCTCGGGACTGGCTCTTGCACGGCCACGCACAGAAGGGGAAGGGGTTCCCTGCTCCTACACACACCCCACAGGGAGCAACACAGCACAGCCTGAGTCCCAGCACCCCATGGAGGCATCTGCAGTTTGTGACCAGCAGCCCAGCCCCAGATCTGCAGAGCACCTTCAGCCCTGCTTCCTCCCAGAGCAGGGAGCAGAGCCTGTAGTGAGTGGGGGGTGTTAGCCCCTTAGCTCCTGGGATCTGCATGCCCCACCTGGACAAGGGCAGCCCCAAGGACACGGAGCCCAGTGTGGGGTCATGCTGCCTGCGCAGCTTGGTGGACTCCCCCACCCCTTGCCCTTCCAGCAGGAAGCCAGAGCTGTTTCTCCAGTTTGTAGCTGTGTGGCGACCGCCAGGCTCCAGCCACTGCCGGGGAGGAGGTAGCTAAGCTCCCGCCATGCGTGCCATTCAAAATCAGCTTGTGTGGTAGGTTACCGACCCTGCTATAACTTGTTTTGCCTTTTTAGGAACTAAAAAAAGATATAATATTTTGTGGTTTCACTGTCTGAATTTTTTTTATAGTTTTACTTATACACTTCTACAGGTTGCACCTCTGTAGTCTGGAACCCTTGGGACCTGACTGGTTCCGAATGAGAGAATTTTCTGTACCATGGGAGGTCAATGTTGTCTAGCAGCATTACCAACACTTCCACATCTTACTGTGCTGTTAGAGGACATTTAGGAATAAATTAGAGCTAAATAACAGCACACAACACAGAGCTAGGACTGGTAGCTGTAAACAAACTTTATCAGACCACAGGAAACTTGGCCACACCCATGGAAAGTGGACATCCAGCTAACTAAAATCATTTTGGACGATGGATGTTTCTGGATGAGAGAGTTCTGGATTAGAGAGGTTCAACCTGCGTATCATACTGGGGATGTTTTTAATTCTGTCATGGTGTCTTATTGGTTACGTTTATTTTTAAACTGCATATGCAAAGCCAATATTTCAATATGCAAAAATATGGAGAGGATTTCCAATTGCTAGGCAGCTAGTTTCAGCAACTAATTTTAAAAAGTTGATCCTTTGGTTTTTGCAGTCTTTCCCTTTTACACATTACCAAAAGAAAATCTAGAGGCTCCAAATATTATCAAGGAAAACACTTATTTTTAAAAGAACATGACAACAGCCATACTGAGTCAGGTGAAGAATTCATTTAGCTCAGTATCCTGTCTTCTGACAATGACCAGTGTCAGGTGTCCCAGAGGGAATAAATAGAATAGGTCATCAAATGATCCATTCCTTGTCATACATTCCCAGGTCTGGCAGAGAAGCTAGGGACACTATTCCTGTCTATAAAAATTATGGGAAAAATGGTCAGTGATGAAATTTTCTAATAATTCCTCAATTATCAGATTCCACCGGTAGGTAGAATTTTCAAAAACAGTAAGTGTCAAACTAACTTTGTTCCCACTACAGTAAACAATGTTTTACTATTGAATTCAGTGGGAATTAAGTTTTACTAATGATGAGCACTCCTGATAATCTTACAAAGATGTTTTAATGAAAAAATAACACACTAGAACAGTTACTCACCTGTATGCGTAACTGTTGTTCATCAAGATATGAACAAATGCCTACTTCATTGAGCTGTGTGCATGTGCAGCATACCAGAGTTCTTTCTGTAGCAGTACCCATGGGGACTGCGCACATACCCTGTGCTTTCTTGGTACTCCTCCCATGGCTATGAAAGTGGCTCTCAAACACCCTCTTGCCTCAGGTGTCTCTCACCAGAATTTATGACTCAAGTTTCCAATGCAGGGAGTTCAGAGGATGGATTGTGGAATACTCATGTGACCCACATCTCAAAGAACAGTTACAACAGAGATAAGTAATGCGTTCTTCTCTGACCGCACATGTATATATCACTCAGGTGACTCACAAGCAGGCTCAGAATCAACCTAATTAAAGACTGTAGGATCACTTTTTCCAAGTTTGCATTAGATCTTGAAATAGATGTGATAGCTTAATGTTGAGTTATAATATGCACGGAAGACAAAGCAGAAGCCCTAAAAATGCCAAAATGGGGACATCCCTCAAAAATGCCACTGAGGTAGCTTGAGCCATTGCTGAATGGGCCAAAAGTCCCTCTGGAGGAACAATCTTTGATACCTTGTTCACTGCTGTGATGCTAAAAGTAATCAATATGGAAACTGTATGCATAGAAATTGTCAGTATAAAAGACAGAGAGCTGAGCAGATAACTTGAAGGACTCAGTCTTTCTAGATAAAATGCCAAAGTTCACCTTATATTCCAAGTATGAAGCCAACTATCATTTCTATTTGAGTGCAACTTCAGAGAATAAAAGTCAAATTCAAAGAGCAGGCCATCAATCTTGTCTCCTTAGGCTTTTTCCAGCAACTCATCCATCTTGTTCTTGAAAAGATCATCCACTTTGAGGAGCTCTTTCACCTTCATTACTGTATCCAGACCAAGAGAAGAGAAACCAAAAGGGCCAAATAGGTCTCCTCAGTGTAACAGCAAAAGTGAGTGGTCTGTCAGAAAAGCCCAAGGTGTTTTGACACAGCACCAGGAAAGCACATTTGCCACATTCTGACTCTCCACTAGGATCATTTGCGAGGTTCGGCACAAATGTTCTTGTCTTTTCCAGAAGTGTAACTGATGGAGAGCCATACCAGCTTGATAATCTGTTACCCTAATTCCAAGAGAGGAAAAAGGCAACATCTTTCTACCTAAGAAATTAGTATTCTTCTTCCCTTCTGCATCAGCTAGAGTGGAATGTATTTATCAAGACCTCAGCCTGCTACTGGCAGTAGGCATTGTCATCACTGAACTAAATATAGGGTATGTGTGAAAATTAGGGATGTTAAGAAGTGATTAATTGGCTAATCGAGTAATCGATGAAATTTCCATCAACTACTCGATTAAGGGACGGCAGTGTCAGTGCTCACACCAGGTCTCAGCACAATCTCCTCCGCTCCCTTGCATTTTTAAAGGATATGGTTGTGCCGATTTTCTTCCACATATTGATCTGATGAAGTGGGTCTGGCCCACGAAAGCTCATCACCTAATAAACCATCTTGTTAGTCTTTAAAGTGCTACATAGTTCTGTCTTTTGTTTCAGCTACACCAGACTAACACGGCTGCATCTCTATCACTAGCAAGAGAGGACACTGGCTGAATCCCTGTTCCTGAACCTCAGCACACACACACACACACACACACACACACACACACACACACACACTCACTGCCGCTTTGCATTTTTAAAGGGAAGCTGGTGCAAGTGCTGAGATCCAGGAACAGGGATTCAGCCAGTGTCCTCTCCTGCTAGCTTCCTGTTAAAAATGCAAAGGAGCGGGGGAGATTGTGCTGAGACCCAGGAACAAGGATTCAGCCAGCATCCGCTCCTGACGGCTTCCCTTTAAAAATGTGGGGGTCGAGAGGATGAGCGAGTAGTCGATAGTGCTAACCAATAAGCTCCTGCTCACTAGTCGACTACTCCTTTACATCTTTAGTGAAAATATATATCCTTGGAGGATTTTTCATTATATTATTTGTCTGACTTCTTGGAAATAGGCTGGCAAGAGTAGGAGTAGATTGAATAGTCTTACAACTGACAGCCAATCAAAATTAGTAACATCATACTCTTCAAGATAGCACCACAAATCCTGAACATGAAATGAGAGGTTTTCTCCATGGCTACTGATCAACATGGATGTCATGCAATCCATCAGCTCATGGAACTGCTGAGTATCCTATGATGGACCGGGCTTGGTCTGGCCCTGAGCTGACAACCTCAGCGGTGCCGAGTTGCTCGAAACCAGGGCTACTTACAGCCCTCAACTGGAGACCTTTCCCAAACAGGCCACAAAGCAATCACACAGAGCACTTCAGCTGCCAATCTGGCCAGCAAGAAGCCTCATGAGCAAAACCCCTCAGACACCCCAGCTTTCCCCGCGCCACAATCAACCCGGACCTTTCACATAGGTGAGAGGTTATAAAACACAATCTCACCTAGTCTGAACAGACCCTCCCGGGCCCAAAGAACCAGCCACAGTCCCAGGCCAATTTACACTTTAGATCTTACCCACAAGAGCATGTTACCTGAGGTGATTCAGCAAAGGTTGCAGTCTCTCATCAGACTGCACAGCAGGGAGCGATCGTGCGGTCAGCTAGAAGAAAACAACATTTCTATTAACAAAACCTCATAATTAGAGAATGTGATAACCTAGCAGAAATGATATAAAAAATCATTTCAATTATATATTTTTCCTTAGGGTAGAATGGGACAAGAGACACTTTCTCCATTTATCTGATAACACTTGACAAAACACAGTATTTCTAAATCTATAGTAAACTGAAATATTTATCCATGAAATAATGGAGTTACATATATAAAAAAATATTTAATTAAATAGCAAGTCTAGTGTCTGACAGTTTTATGTTTATTTTTAACAAAGCATATTTAAATTAGAAGGCAGTAATGTTCAACATAGGTGCCCCACTAAAACTTACAAAATAGAAATAGAAATAGACTTTCAGACTATCTTGGGTGTATATAAATAATGTGGAGTTCTTCACAAAGGTATAGGAAGAGTGATATTAGCATGCCACTGTATAAATCATGGTATGTTTCTTTGTCCAGTAACAAGACATTTTACCCGTTTAGCATAACTATTTAAGGATGCATACCTATTTAAGGCTCTAACTTCATTTAGAAGGGTCATCAGTTGGCCTCTGCAAATTCTACAAGTACCTGTCTCACTTGGAAGACTGTGAATTAGTATGAGTAAACTAATCTGATATGCATACATCTATTTTAGGCTATCAAGTCATTAAAAATAAATATATTAAAATGTGATTATTGCACTATTAAAAAGAGAATACCATTTAAATACTTTGGATGTTTTCTACATTTTCAAATATATTGATTTGTTAAAACACAGAACAATGTTTCTTTTGTATTTATTTTATTACAAATATCTGTACTTTAAAAAACAAAAATAACATTTTCCAATTCACCTCATACAGGTACTGTAATGCAATCTTTTTATTATGAAATTTGAACTTAGAAATGTAGAATTATATTAAAAATAACTGTTCAACAATGTAAAACTATAGATCCTACAAGTTCACTCAGTCCTATAGAGTGTTCAGTCAGTGACGCAAATGAGTTTGTTTACATTTTCAGGAGATAATGCTGCCCATGTCTTTTTTACAGTTTCACATGAAAGTGAGAACAGACAGTCACATGGCACCTTTGTAGCCAGCATTGCAAGATATTTACGTGCCAGATGTGGTAAAGATTCATATGTCCCTTCATGCTTCAAGCACCAGAGGACATACATCCATGCTACTGAGGGGCTCCGCTTAACTATCCAAAGCAATGCAAACTGACATGTTCATTTTCATTATCATGAGTCAGATGCTGTTGGCAGAGGGTTGATTTTCTTTTTCAGTGATTCAGACTGTAGTTTCCACATCTGAGTGTTGCTCTTTTAAGACTTCTGAAAGCATGTGCCACATGGTATCACTGCCATAAATATGAACTATATTGCAGAACGTGGGTAAAACAACAAGAGACATTCTCCACCAAGAAGTTTAGTCACAAATATAATTAATGCATTATTTTTTAATAAGCATCATCAGCACGGAAGCATGTTGTCTGGAACAGTGGCCAAAGCATGAAGGGGCATATGAACGTTTAACATATCTGGCACATAAATTCCTTGCAATGCCAGCTACAAAAGGGCCAAATGCCTGTTCTCTCTTTCAAGTGAATTGTAAAAAAGAAGCCAGCAGCATTATCTCCTGTAAATAAAAACAAACTTGTTTGTTTCAGTGATTGGCTGAAAAGAGGGAGTACTCAGTGGACTTGTAGGCTCCAAAGATTTACATAGTTTTGTTTTTTAATGCAATTATGTAATAAAAAAATCTACATTGTAAGTTGCATTTTCATGATAATGAGATTGCTTTATGGTACTTGTATGAGATTAATTGAAAAAAACATTTCTTTTGTTTATCATTTTTACAGTACAAATATTTTTTTTAAAATAATATAAAGAATTGTGTACTTTGTATTTTACATTGTAACATAAATCAACATATTTGAAAACAGAAAAAATCCAAAAATTTTTAATAAATTTCAATTTGTATACAATGGTTTAACCATGTGATTAAAACTAATTAATTGCTATTAATATTTTAATCATGATTTTCTGAGCTTATAACATGAGTTAACCGCAATTCATCAACAACCCTAATATATTTCCATTTTAATATATACAGTGCAAGTTGGAAGCAGTCTAAGGGTATGTCTACACAGCAGGGCTAAAGTTGAATTAAGCTACACAACTTCAGCTATGTCAATTGCGTAGCTGAAGTAAAAAAAGCTGAACTCTGCTTTTGAAGCTGCCTACACAGCAGAAAGTTGAAAGAACAACACTCTTTCTTCCACTTCTCTTACTCCTCATGAAATGAGGGTTACCATGAGTTGAAGTAAGAAGTCCTCCAACTCAACATTATTTCAAAATAAAGGTGTGTAGTATAGAAGTGCAATATATTATTTTGGAACAACATCAGTTATTCCAAAATAACACTGCTGTATAGGTGTACCCTGATGATTTTCATAGACTGCAGAGTCCACTTAGGATATTTACCACAATCCAAGACTCAATCCAACAAGTCTAATTGTTTCCAAATACAGTCTTCATTAGATGGCACAGTGGAAGAGTACATTTAGAAAAGCCTGAACCTAGCACACAAAAAGGATTCTCTCTACTTTTTATCTGATGAAACAGGAAAGCATGGAGGAAAGAAGTCTAGTATTGCTGTCCTAATACCTATCAGATAAGCCAGAAAAACTTTCGATCAGAGAATTAAAAAAAGAAATAGCTTTCTGGTGCTGCAATAATTCATTGTTTTTCCTTTACATGTAAATAACCTATCTACCCTTCTAGTCAAACTTTATGGTTTGTGGTTGTTAGTTTTGACATAGAATCCAAACAAATTAAAGACTTCTACCTATTTCACTTTATGGCACTCAATGTCAAGTTAATTATAAAAAATAAAATCTGTACACGCACACACACAAATTCCATAACTGACAAACAAAAACCAAAGAGGAAAGTGTTCACAGTAAGGAAAACTTTAGATTATGATCATGAAGTCTTAGCAATTTGCAATGACTTTTGCAATGCTGGCAACAGGGTCAATAACAAAGCTGGACCATTTTAATAATAGCAGCACAATTTCAGAAATATTTAGTAAGGAAGTTTTATCACTGTTTATCACCAATCGTGATTAAATCTAAAGAAACTGATTATAAAAAGTTAAAACTTCAGTCGTATAACTTTCACCATCATGGTGACTTACGAAAACCTAATAATTTCTTGGTGACAATATTCCATAAAACCGGTAAAAATTATTTGCAAACTTCATTTTTACTTTACATAAAAATAAAAAGCTATATCCTATTAATCCTAAATAACCTTATATACACATTTAAAGCTCTGTATTTTTTTGGACCTCTATTTCAGAAAAATCCTATAGATCTTTTATTTTACTAGGCTAAATTCAGATTTAAACTGTGGTTTCTATACTATATGCATTAATTTATAAACTCCTTCAGGCAGAAACCCCAAACATTTCATCTTCATAGCATCAAAAAACAAAATGCTTTATATAGCAGTCATTTTTTCCTAGTGCCATCCCCTTAATTTACATAAACTAGTATTTCTGATTATAAATTTCTTATAAATGTCTTATTTTAGAAAGTAAAAATGATATTCATGAAAATATTCAACCTTTAAGAATGTTAATAAAATTATTTAAATAAAATAACTAATTTTGACTTTAGCACATTTCTCTTTTTATTCAATATTTTAAAGATACTGTTTACTTTTAATTGCTAATACATCTTCATAAGAACGAAACTTTTTATATCCTAAACACTAGTAAATGTAAATGATATGTTTGCTCATATCCTCAAAAATGGTATTTTATTTGTTCAGAAATACTTCAAAAGCAGGCATACTGGTTTGGGAAGCCAAATTACATAATGCAAAGCAACAAAATTAGAAAGATACAATGTTTGATACAACTAAAATGTAATAAATATTACATATTCATTCACATACGGATGAACAAACAAACACTTGAGCTCATAACATGGACAAATGAATTAAAATTGCCCTTCTGACTTTATGAAATTTCTTAAGCAGAGTGTCTACGTCTCCAGCTTTGTACTCCAACATCAGCTTGGGTAACATACGATATACAACAAATCAAAGAAAATAGGTAGAGCATTAGTGGTAAAAGACTTTTAAAAATCGTACACAGGAGCCTAAGAACAGTCAAATTTACATCCACTTACAGCATCACAATTCTCAACTGGCAGATTTGTTTTCAGGGCATTTCTCTTCTTTAGAGAATATTTTTTTCCATGTGCGAAACTGTCTGGTTACTTTATCGGAAAAATTGACAGGATACTTGGGCCAAGCTCTGAGTCAGAACTAGAGGGGACAAACACGAAGGCTATTTCTACACTTGAATGCAACAAGAAGCTGTAGCATATCAGTTTAAACATTACAACAGTGGGTGGGTTCTTCCATTACTATAATAAATCTACCTCTGCAAGATAGTTCTTCTGTTGACCTTGTGCTATTTAGATAGGTGCTTATATTGGCTTAACTGTCTCAGTAGTGTGAATTTTTCACACCACCTAAGAAATGTAGCTGGATCATACCTAGCTTTGTAGAATACAACAACCCTAAATATTTATTGTTTGAATTTAAACCATTGATGGTAACAGAGGTTTTGGGAACCAGCCCATAATCTTTCCTCTGCATCCATATATTCCTAGCACATAAGATTGGTGGGGAAGGACTGGGTCTACTGAGTATGGAGACAAATTTCTTACCCGAATTTCTTTTTAGCAGCTTTTACCTATAGAATTCAGAGGTAGTCCAGTGTTGTTGCTGGAGGCTCTAGGCCTAAGCACACCCTACTGCACAGGCCACATTAAAGCTATGTCTAATCTTTCCGGAGCACACACAGGCACTACATGAGTACCTACAAGATTCAGTGAAAGGCATGCTGTCTTCACATAGGTCATTGTGATGTTCACCTACACTGAAATTCTCTGGCTGCCCCCCAAAGCTGGAACCTTTCACCATGATACAAATAAGCTTTGGCAATGAGGAGGCAGCAAGGAAAGGTTCCTGGCAGGTGCAAGGCAGCAGAACATAGTGCTAAAAACAGCTGTCCAGAAGGCTTGTGTAGGGTAGATATCCTTGAAGTTCAGGTATGCAGGACACTACTTACCTACAGGGATGTTAAAATGTGTTTATTTTTACTAGGGGGCTGTGCCCTCTGGTCACTGCGCCCGCCAACTCCCCTCTTGCAGGGGGTAGGCAACCCCGGCTCTCCCCTCCCCGTCTCCCCTGTACCCCCGCCTCCTCCCCCCGCTGTCCCAACCTCTCCCCTGTGCAGTCCCGCTTGCGCTGCTCACTATCCCAGCCCTGCCTGCAGAGCCTAGGGCAGTCCATCCATCCGCCGGGAGTGGAAGGGAAAGAGCAGACAGGTCAGTGCGGCAGCTCCCCCGGACAGCTCCGGGGTGCTCTGGCAGCCATGGTAAGTACAGCCGCTGAGAAGGGGGGTGAGTCTCTGTGGGGGGCAGCCAGACTCTGGGTGGTCAGGCACCACACTCCAGCTCCCCAAGAGCTTAGCAGTGGGGGAGCCCCCAAGAGCCCACTGCTGACACACAAGCCTAGCTAGGGGCCTCCCTCCTAGTGCCTGTCCCCAGTATGCTCTCCCGAGCACAGCACATCCCCCCGCCCCTGGGTTGTCACGGCTGCAATGTGGCATCTGCCAGCTACTGTGCCATGTTTCTTGGCATTGGAAGCCCTGTGGGGTGGGGCTGCAGGAAGGGGAGTAGGGGCTTGGTTTAAAATAGCAAGTCCAAGTGGCGAGGGGAAGCAGCAAGGTCAGGCTCAAGCTAAGAGGGGGAGAGTGGAACAAGGCAGGCAGGATGCAGTGTGACATGACAACTTCTCTGTCATCCCACAGGAAAAACTTTTAATATATAGAAAGATAAATTTGTAAACCACTGAAATTTTCAATGAATACATATTTACACATGAGGGAAGCAGGCAGTAGCCGGTGCTCGCGGGAAACAAGCTTTTAAGCTGGCTCCCCATGCACACCAGCTCCCGCCTCCCTCCCCTCCTCTGATACAGAGGTGTGCAGGGAGCCTTCTTCTGTGGGAGGCAGCAGTGCGCGGGGTGAGGGGGAAGGGGCAGGCGGCTCTGCGGGAGCCAGCACATGCAAGGAGCTAGCTTAAAAGCCAACTCCCAACACACACCAGCTCCTCCCTCTGATATAGCTATAATATAAATCAAGGCTTTATGGGGTAAACAACCCATTATACCAGGGGCAGGAAACCTTTTTTGGGTCGGAGGCCACTGACACCAGAAAAAAATCAGTCGGGGGCCATACACACACGAGAAGCAAAAAAAACCCACAACTGGCGTGTATTCTATATGCTTTAGATGACTAGGAAGGTCCATTAATATTAAACCTTCCATAGGGATGCTAAAGGTTAAAACAAAACGTTGAAAAATATTTCCCAGGAATTATGGAAAGAAGAACTTGCTGGCGCTATGAGTATTCTTTTCCTCACAATTACATCAGTAGATATACAGGTAGGTGTAGATACAGGAATTGCTTCCAAAGCCTGACTTTCAGAGATATATAGACTAGAACGACTTGGCAAAGGCTGGTCTTCTCTGGTGTCCTGATTTAACTTGGCATCTAATGATACTCAAATGAAAAGTGCTATGTACCTATCCATAATGCATTTATCCATAATGCATAATGCATTTAGGGCTGATATCCACATAGCTATGATGCTTGCCAATTAACTACTCTCAAGTTTTGGTTCTTTGCAAAGCTTTAACATCATGGTAAAATTGTGTTCAGATCCATGACAATTTTGATTTGTGGGTGGGTGAGCAATTATCTGCATTGGGCTTGGTTTTGAACTATTAGTGGATATGAATCCTTTCCAGTATTAATGGGCTTATTTCTCTAGCCAGGGCAATGACTGGCTAGATGTGTAAACTGTGGAGCCTGCTTTGCTGTTACTACCTGCTATTTCTTTTAGAGTCTGGGTACAAAAGGTGGATTGTTTTGTCTTTATCATGCTGAGGATTTTGTTGCTTTGGGGGGGGGGAATTTTACCTCAGTTTCTTCTGCTTCTGATTTTTCCCTCTGCTACAATCATAATTCCTTCAAAATACCTTGAGTTGACATGGTGGCTTTGACAATAAGGATTAAAGCCTCTCAGCAATCCCGATCATGCTCTGCCACTACCCGGGCACCATCGCTGCCCAGTTTGCTGCGGCCCTGCTGCTACCAGAGTCACCACGCTACGCTGGGCTCCCAGCTGCTGGCCATTCTGTTCCAGGACACTCTCATTCAGGAACATCTGTGGTCATGCCAGACCACAGATGTTGTTGGATCAGAGAATCCCAGATTTGGGAGGTGCAATCTGATATAGGCTTTTCCCAACATGAATACACTGATAATCTACAGTCAATATCCCTAACTTCAGATGCAGAAAATGATACATGCATACAAATAGGAGAATCATATTCAGTAGATTACCACCTTTCAAAGGATCTCACATTAAGTTTCTTGCATAAAGCACATCTGCACATCCCAGTTATAAATACATGGAGATATACCTATCTTGTAGAACTGGAAGGCACCTTGTGAGATCATCAAGTCCAGTCCCCTGCACTCATGGCAAGACCAAATACCATCACTGACAAATTTGCCCCAGATCCCTAAATGGCCCCCTCAAGGATTGAACTCACAACCCTGGGTTTAGCAAACCAATGCTCAAACCACTGAGTTATCCCTCCCCCCAAAGAACACGGAATGCCCCCCTCACAATGTCCTTCTCTTTGTCATGAAGATTTACCAAGGTCTAAATGCTTAAGCTCCACACACACCAACTCTCCTAACTTTGACCACACCGGGAAGAGATTCTTTACCTTCGGGACAGTTTTAGATGAAGATGGCTTGTCTTTATGTCTAGCACTGTCCATTTGCTCTTCTACAAAGCCCTTTCCTTCGGCTTATCAGTCTTAGCCTCCATTCCTAAGCTCATGCTCAGAAAGATGCTGGACACTCAGGCGAGACTGACGTATTGGGGGACAGAGCCAAAGCCAAACTATGGTTTGGAGTTGATTATATTTTCTATGAGATGTTTTCTGAGTGCCAGTTCCTGAATCTCAAGTTCTGAAGGGCAAATGAAGCACATGGCAGAAATATTAACCTCATCCAAGCAATAGATACAGAGCTGATGTTAGTTGCACATTGAAAAGGAGAGAAAACAGAAAATGCAGTTTTTGAACTGAGACATTGAGCATAATCCCAGACTTCTTGGGGAACAAAAAAATCCCTGCTTGGAGAAGAAAATGTAAAAAACCCCACTAAGTATACTATGCATGTAGACCAAGTATTCTCAAACTTCAGAGACCCCCTTCTGACAATAAAAATTACTCCATGACCTCAGAAGGGGGGGGGGGGCAGGAAATCAAAGTTTGAGCCTGCCAAAACCATGCTTCCCCAGGCCTGGGAAACAAAAATCAAAGCCTGAGCCTCACTACCCTGAGTGGGGGAACCAAAGCAGAATTCAAGGGCTTTAGCCTTGTCCTGGGGCTTCAGCTTTGGCCCAAGGCCCTACCAACTCTGAGCCTGGTGAATTCTCCACTTCGGGGTCTCAAACAACACACAGTTTAAGAACCACTAATGTAGACTATGATTTAAAGATGCTATTAAAACTAACTGTATAAAATATCTTACAGAAATGATGCAATAAAAAAGGATCTGGGGATGCAGAAGATTCTGACTCCAATGAGGCAGCTCTAAGAAGGAACTAGAGAGGTACTGGCCTGCACCAGTTTATGTCTGAGTTCAGAGCACAAGAAGAGGCTATGGTATATAGGCCAACAGATATTCTATGCAAAAAATTCCTAACTCAGGCACGTGGTGGGCATGCACATACCACATGTGTAATACACTTAGACACAATCACTCAAAAAAGTGAAATGGTAAACATTGCTCAGTTCTGTTCTTTGGTGCCACCCCTACCAATATACAAAATACACAGTTATGCAGGGCACTGTGAAATTTGGTGTCCTGCACAGCCCCCATCCCCTGGCCCCCCGGAAGACTGGGCCCAGTAGCTGCCCACCAAGCTTTGGGGAAAGCACTGCTTCTCTCCAGCCAGCGGTGCAGCCATCAGCTGCTCCTTGAGTCCTCCAGCTTGCAGGCTCAAACTGCTCACCACCAACTGTGCCTTCTGCACACTTGACTGAAGCTTATCCTAAAAATGGTGATCAGCCTGGCCCTGCTGTGCCCCTGCACCCCACAGTTTCCCCTTGTGGGGTGGGTCAGGTGCAGGTGTTGGGCTGCATAGGGCACTAGCATTGCTGGGGATGGCCCTGGGTGTTGGGTATATTATAGGTAGAGCGCCATTACAGTCTGTTTACTGTTATGTTTTGTTTTTATGTTTGGGGAATTTTGTTTTATTTTGTCAGGGGAGGCTGTTGGGTGAGGGGGTCATGTTCTGCTCCCAGGTAAAATGAGAGAGTTGAGTCATACCCCCAGTAGGACTGAGGAGTTGCAGAACAAGCATAACTTGCATTAATCCCATAGCAGCAGCTCCTCTCCTATGGGGGGGGGGGGGGTTGGTCCAGCTCCTCATGCTAAGCATTGTAACCTGGCATACTGGTTCACAGAGGTTTTGTTTGTTTTAAAACACTCTCAAAACTCAGAACTAACTATTTTGCTGGATATATACACTAATCTAAATAAATACAAGATTTTTCTTATTGTGCCTTCATATTTCATACAATTTTAATGAAAATTAGCTGATTTCGGAGGGGGGGGGGGGGATGATAGCAAATTTCAAGTGATCACTTCTACCTGACATCATCTTACAGATTTGCATAGACACTGCCTCAAATGCCTTAGATTTGTTCATTTTCACTTCAGCTATAGCACTCAGCTTTTACTGGCTTCTTAAATCTTAATTTCTATGTTCTCTAAACAGTTCTAACTTTAGCATACAGTAAAAATAAAAGTTCTCAATTTCTTTTCCATTCTAATTCAAGTCATTTTGCATTGTTTTACAAGTGTGTGCCAAACTTACATTATTTTTATATATATATATATATATATATATATATACATACATACATATACACACACACACACACAGAGCCTCTCCCCGACTTATGAACCGGTTACGGACCAAGCAATTGGTCGTAACTCTGTTTGTTCGTAAGTCGGCCCCCATAGAGTTACATGCGACCACGCTGTTTGTAAGTGCGGATTGCATTCGTAACTCGGGGTCCGCCGTTTGCGACAGCTTCGGTCGTAAATGCAAACAGTCGTAAGTCGACCGTTCGCAACTCGGAGACCGGCTCTGTGTGTGTGTGTGTGCGTGTGCGTGTGCGTGTGCGTGTGCGTGTGCGTGTGCGTGTGCGTGTGCGTGTGCGTGTGCGTGTGCGTGTGCGTGTGCGTGTGCGTGTGCGTGTGCGTGTGCGCGCGCGCGCGCGTGCATAACTTGCATTAATCCCATAGCAGCAGCTCCTCTCCTATGGGGGGGGGGGGGGGTTGGTCCAGCTCCTCATGCTAAGCATTGTAACCTGGCATACTGGTTCACAGAGTTTCTCAGATTTGACCCAACTGTCCAACCATTATGACAGGGAAGAGAGGCCAGTATAAATGTGAGTGAACAGTACTTTAACTCTAGAGGCCAAGTGATGACAACTAAAATGGCATCTAGACCCAGCCCTGTATGACAGGAGCCCCGGGAGTTGCCATTGAGGGGTACATGATTTGTTTTATAGATTGGTTTTCATGTTATTTCACAATTGCAAAAAAACAGTCTTGCATAGTCTCTATTCAAAGACAAGTCAATGTTTCACTTCACAAATTATATTATATAATATAAGCACAAAATTAAATTTTAAAAAACTACAAACTATTTCAGTTAAAACAGGAAAATACACACAATCTTCTGCCCCCAACATAGTTTTTAAAATCCTACCACCAAATACAACTTGAGCTTTTCCTCGCCCCTCTTACTAGCAATAGTATTTTCTTACTCCCACACAGCTGCTGGGCTAATGTCACAGATTTCCAACAACTAAGAACCCCATTTCTTTTGCATTATTTTTTTAACAAAAGCAGCTGATCTGAATTATAGGTTGCAAACTGTGAGATTCTACCATTTGCTGCTCTCACTTTTAAACCAAACGTATTCTTGTTTTCATGTTCCATACTTGCACAAGCTGGACTAAAATATATTACTACAGTGTTGACTTCACCTACACAATGTACTGAACATGAAGATTACCTTATCACAGAAAAGCAAACATACTATCCAATATGTAAGATATGTAAAAAACCATCTCAAGCAAGAAGCATGACTTCCATCTGAGCTCTAGTTGTGTTGAAGTAGTTTCATTTATGGGGAATATTAAACACTACAGAGTTAAGATATTTCCAGTTCAGAGGTCTGGATGATGTGAAGAACTCAGAGTAAACCTCAAACAGCCCATGCAGACATCCCAGAGTTGATTTCAGATAATGAAAACTGTGGTGTGCAAAATAACATTAAAAACCATGCTATGCTCTATAATATCAATATTATATAATATTCTAAATAGGAAAGTGAAGGAGAAACATTTGGTAGGAAAGGGTCAGACAATAACAGTCAGATTTTGAAAAACAGAATGACCACATTTTTAGGATAAGCAGAAACTCCACAAGTTCAGATCTACATTCGTGTGCTGCTATAGCAGCCACCTCAGCTACACAATTAGGTTTGCCAGCAGCAAATAAACTAGGGATGTACATACCCATTAAAACAATCAGTTAAATGATAAAAATATCATTTAACCAGTTAACTGTTGGAGGGCTGGTGCAGAGCAGCTGGGGCGCCTCCAGGGCTGCTGTCCCACTGCATCTATGGAGCAGGCACAGTAGGAACTACCTGCCTTCCAGGCACAGTAGGACCACCACAGCTGGCTTGCCCCAGGGCAGGGGGCTCCTCCAGCCCGACCCTCCATGGTGCTGACAAACCCACTGCACCATGGGTGGGGGGCTGCTCTAGGCTGGCCCTCCGTAGCTGGGGTCCTGCTGGCTGAGTCCACCAGGTTTGGACATCTACCATTAAGCGATTACTAAGTAAGCATGCCAGTTAGGCTAATGCTTACCGGGTAACTGATTAACCTTTTGCATCCCTACCAGAAACTTCAAAACAAATTGCTTTTTTGATGCAACTGTGACTGGAATTTTCAGGAGCATAATGTCTAATAGACTGACAGAATTCGCTAATCTCTTTCTGCTCTCTCACAGATGAGTGACAACATGCAAAGGAAGCTATTCTGCTGAATTTTATGCAATAACCATATTTCTAACCTAGAGTGGGTATGAAATCAGAAAAGATGACTAATGTTATGTTATTAGTCAACAGCTTGCTATAAACAGTAACATGACAATTTTCATAGGGCATTGATAAAAGAATAACATGAGGTGGGGGTCTGACTAATGAGCCACTATCAGAATTAAGATCTGGCACTACTGTTGCCCTGAAATGTATAATAAGCCAACTTTAGCTAAGATAAAGAAGATAAAAGAATAGGAACAAAGTGATTCCTTTGGGGATATCTAAAAATTAGTTTGACTCGCTTTTTTAATATACGAAACTGCCCAGTCTACTTTCTAACTTTTGGAATCTGCGTATTTAATAAAATACATTGGAGTCTCAAAATTTCAAAAGAATAATTGTACCCAATGAATAGCGTGTTGATTTTCTAAGAAACTAAAGCAGCTAGTCTTCTTATGGCACCATTATAAAAGATTTGGTAAGATTCTAATAAAATGCTCACACCTACCCACTCTGGTTTTGTACAATTTCTTCGTAGCAGATGCAGGGGATTACAGTTGTGCAGGCTGCTGATAATCCCAAATTTTCTTTGTAGACAAACTTAATGTGCTTGAACTTAACCTGAAGATGTGTGACAGAGGTTTTGTTTGTTTTAAAACACTCTCAAAACTCAGAACTAACTATTTTGCTGGATATATACACTAATCTAAATAAATACAAGATTTTTCTTATTGTGCCTTCATATTTCATACAATTTTAATGAAAATTAGCTGATTTCGGGGGGGGGGGGGGGGCGATGATAGCAAATTTCAAGTGATCACTTCTACCTGACATCATCTTACAGATTTGCATAGACACTGCCTCAAATGCCTTAGATTTGTTCATTTTCACTTCAGCTATAGCACTCAGCTTTTACTGGCTTCTTAAATCTTAATTTCTATGTTCTCTAAACAGTTCTAACTTTAGCATACAGTAAAAATAAAAGTTCTCAATTTCTTTTCCATTCTAATTCAAGTCATTTTGCATTGTTTTACAAGTGTGTGCCAAACTTACATTATTTTTATATATATATATATATATATATATATATATATATATATATATATATATATACACACACACACACACACACACACACACACAGCCTCTCCCCGACTTATGAACCGGTTACGGACCAAGCAATTGGTCGTAACTCTGTTTGTTGGTAAGTCGGCCCCCATAGAGTTACATGCGACCACGCTGTTTGTAAGTGTGGATTGCATTCGTAACTCGGGGTCCGCCGTTTGCGACAGCTTCGGTCGTAAATGCAAACAGTCGTAAGTCGACCATTCGCAACTCGGAGACCGGCTCTGCGTGTGTGCGCGCGCACACGCACGCGCGCACACACACACACACACACACACACACTTACTTTCTTGAATCACTATATTGTTTTTCAATGCTCAACAAAATTCTTTGCTGCCATACCATAAAGCTTCAGCCACACCAGGGGCATATTACCCCAAAAATTCCCACTGGAGACCACCCAGGGTTACACTAGTATGGATTTATTGATTGAGGAATTAACACTCCACTATATGACTAACTAAAGAAGATAGAGCTGCCACTAAATGGGAACCAGCACACGAACACATGTACCCCCTCATTCATTCACATTCATTCCTGCCCTCAAGCATTCACACACTTACCCAGGATTATGGACTACAGAAGGAGCCAAGGCATGTTGGTTCTAGAGAGTCTGTCTGCTGATCATGGCTGGGGAGCTGGTCAAAAAAGAAAGTTTCTCAGAAAGAGAGCTTCTGCCTTGTGCTCTCTCCTTTTATTGCCTCTGTACGACTCCTGTGACTCATCCACATAAGTCACCAGGAGCATGCCCAGACTTCCCTTGATCCAGCAGTCTCTCCTTGGTCTGATGACTCATCACCTGGCTCCATGTGCTCAGCCTCGCAGTTTCTAATCCCAAACACACAATAGTCTCCACACACACACACACACACACACATCCACCCACCCACCCACCCACCCACCCCCATCTCAGGTGAAAATGCAGTTTAGAGCAAGTTACAAGCAGAGCGAATGAAAGTTACAAAAAGTTACAAAGTTGCAAGGTTCAACAATCACCAAGCTTACAGTACGTTTCTGAACTTATAAAGCAAAATTGCTGAGAGTTGCAAGGTTTAACAAAGATTACAGAGTTGCAGAGTTTAAGAGACAAGTCAGCTGAAACAATGACAAAGCTTCAAAGAATTATTTACAAATCATCAGTAATGAAGTGATATAGAAGACAACTGCCTCCCCCCCACACCAACCCCCCCCCCATCAATGCAGTCAGCAGGAGGTTTTTGTCAGTCTCTAAGTCACGTGTTGGCACCTTACAGTTTAGTGTATTTCCAGAAAATTTATGTGTAAATCAAGTAATAGCTCAAGTGGAGGCTTTTATGCAACATGGTGGGCAAAAAATGGCCTGCGGGCTGGATCCTGCCCATCAAGCTGTTTAATCCAGCCCATGGCCACCCTGCTGCACCCCTGCCCCTGGGTAAGTTGAGACCCAGGAAGCTGGGGAATGCATGAAGTCATTCACTGTTGAAAGCAGTTGGCGGCTCCCCACCTCCATCCACCAGGAGTGCGCAACACCTAAAGGGAGCAACCAGCAGTTTTGAACCGTGAATGTCTTTGTGCACTTACCCCCCCCCGGTCTCACTTGGTCTGCGGGTGGGGAGAATGTGCAAAGTCTCCTCACCCCGCTGTTGCTCTGTGTAGAGGCAATATGTATAACATATATATAGGGTATACAAAATGGAGTCTGTGAAGCTTCCATTTTGAAGAAGGGTGTCTTTACCACAAGTGTAGCTTCCCGCCAAAATATCAGCAATGCACACGACCCTCTATCTGTGCACTCATCTCAAGTCATGTGCACTCGTCCCACAGTGCTGCACACATCACCAAAGCTGCACTCATCCCTCTAACTATCTGCACACGGCCCTAAATATTGCACTCAGCACGTCAACCTCTTTTCCCGCCTCAAGGCTAATAAAAGGTCTGGGCTGAGGAGAGTTCAGGTTCCTCTGGTTCTCTGGATTCCTTAGGTTCCATACTCTTTTGTGTTCATGTCTATTCAGTGTAACATCTATGGATTAATGGTTTGTGGTGAAGCCTTTATTTTTGACTCACGTACCACCTATGTGTGGAGCCATCCCAGGTGAAGGGTATTTGGCTGGAGTTATTACAATTGGACTTTACCATCACTCCACGTTCCTTCCGGACCGGATGGTTTCGCTGAAGAGCCAACCATTACCACATCCTGGGAGAGCCATATCCTAGACGATCGAGGATCTTCTGGAAGCCCGAGGCCAACAGACTAGGATCACTGCATCGAGGGATCTCCTCGCTGGTCTTCCTTCGAGGCTTTAAATTAGCTTAGAAGTTGCAGGTCGTGAGCTCCGATCGTCTGACATTTTGTAAAGTATTACCTTTTGTGTATGGGTCTTTTCTATCTTCTTTATATCTAGGGATCGGGTGGGTCGTGTTCTTGTTCCTGTTTAAATTTAATACATGGTTTGGCCCTAAACCTTGTGTGCCTGATTACTGGGTCATTTAATCGCCGGTGATAGATACGGATTACCAGGCGTATCTTGCTTCTGGTTCAGGGATCATTAACAGCTAGTCAGAGCGAGTCTAATTATCTTCTAAATTAACGTTACTTCATTCCCTGGGTAACACCATGAGGGGCACACAGCAACCAGATGGAGATGCCAGCTATTTAAAATGGTGGCAGTTCCCTCTAGGCCAGGGGTGGAAAATAATTTTTGATGCAGGGCCACTCCAAGGTTTTGGAAAGTGGTCGAGGGCCGCACTCTTCCATGATATTAATGGAGATATGGAGTCTGGAATGGAGGTTGGGTGCACAAAGGAGCTTGGGGTAAGAGACTGGGACACAAGAGGGAGACTGGAGTCTGGGAGGGAGTTGGGATGAAGCAGGCGGTAGTGACCTAAGGCAGGGAACTGGGATGTGACCTAGGGTAGGAAAGGATTGCGATCTGGGGTAGGAGATTGGAGTGCCAGATCTGGGAAGGGGTATGGGTGTAAGAGGGGGACAGAGGGTTTGGGTATGTTGAGTGGGGGGGGGGGCGGGTAAGAGAGTTGGGGCACCAGTGTTATTCTTATAAGAAGCACACTGGATCTTTTTTAGGGGGATAAGGCAACACGTCGCATTTACTGACAATATAACCAAGTAGTATATGCATTTTTTACACACACACACACACACACACACACACACACACACACACACACACACACACACACACACCCCTGCTGATGGAACAGTTAAGTCTGTTGCTCGGCCCAACCTATTGGCCAGATAGTCAGGTGCAAGGTAGGAGCTGGGTTCATGTCAGTCCGGACTGATGTCCCTCCTGGTCTTGATCTTAGCAGGACAGAACCCGAAGAACCATACAAGACACCCCATCTTTTATAGGTCTTTCCTTCCATGCAAGTCTATGCATTTTGCCTTGTCAGGCCTTAGTCAGTCATTCAGCATCACAATCAGTCTTCCTACGACATGTGCTTATTGGAAAGAAGTTGTTCTAACAGTAATCTGATAACAGTATGCTGATGACCCCTCGGGGGTGTTGTCTTTCCGGCAAAAATTGTGATTGGTTCCCTATCAAGGGGTGCTTCCCTCTAGCTTCAGGGATTCATCAGTCTGCCCGGGTACCCTGTGTCAGTGTGCTTTGATTATTATTTGGTGCTTCTGAGTCTCCGGCCCCTCTTCTGACCATTTGAGCATGCAGTAGCCTTCACACTTCTCTCTTCTAAAACATTCTCTCTCTCAGTCACACAAACAATACATTTACAGAATTGCAGCATGGAACAAAGGGGTACTTCTAGTCAAAGTTACAAAGTCTTTCAACATTAAAACTTCTTTCTATCTACTACAAGCCCTTATTAACACTAACATCACTATGTATTACAATATTCCATCCCTTCACTTTAACATGCTACCACCAAACAGAGCTGGAGCTTGGGTAATAAAGCTGCCTGGCCCTGTGTGAGGCCTACATCTTGTATTTAAGTTTAATCCAATCCTTTTGCTATAGCATACATTTATTACAACTGACTTATTAGTTACAAAATTCCATTTCAGTGCTACACCAGAAGCAGGCTGTGACCGAGAGACTTACTTGTCAGCTGCCAAACTAGCCTGCCAGCCTTAAAATATTTCCCAGCCTGGCCATGAATAATTGAGCCCAGGAGAAAGAGAGTGAGATTCTTCTGAGCTGCCTGTTATTCTAACAAGCAGCTCCCATTGGCCGGTTTCTGCCAGAAACCGGCCAATGGGAATGTGCTGGGGCAGGCGGCTCCTAAAACTTTCCCCCTCCCCTCCAGTTTTAAACAGAAACAAAGCCCTACTACCCCATTTCCACATGGCACGCGGGGCTGTGGGGCAAGCTGGGGAGCCTGCCTGGGACTCCCCGCTGCCTCCATAGGCTGCATCCAGTGGCTTGGCAGGCTGGATCAGGTCCGCGGGCCATATTTTGCCCAGGCCTGCTTTAGGTGTTGCACGTCCCTGGCAGAGCAGGGGCAGGGGTAGGGGAGAGAGCAAAGTTTCCTTCCCTCACCAGAGCGTTCAGCACCTAAAAGGAATTGCCCCTTCCAACCTAGGCCCCACCATTTCCAGCTGAGGCTCCGCCCTTTCCAGGGGCAGAGCCAGCCTGCAACCACTACCCACATTCCATGAAGTGGCACCCCTGCAAAAATGATATGCCCATCCCTGGGCAACACACTATCATGTGGATCTCTCATATAATGCCATCTAAATATGCACATAAATTCTACTATATGCACTAATGTTACCAACTATATCTGTAGTCTTAAACATCAAAGAAGTTGCTATAGCAGAACCGTAGCCTCCTAAATTACTTATCTCCTTTAAAAAAAAGTATCGTCCATCAGTCCTTCTAGATCACTGCTATGTCAGTTTTCATGTTATAAATATGAAACACGTGGGCCAACATATTCCAGTTAACAACCTTGCTCTTTAAATATTAGTATTATTTTCTCTTACTACCACTCTTGAAAAATCTTAATCAGTTCTCCATGATGACCATCAGCCCACATATTTCTGGCTGCCCTATTATACAATTTTTGTCTCATTAAATTGTATATATTAAATATTCCAAGGTTCACGTAGTTGTTTCTGTTTGACCTTAGCTGAAGACATGGATTCAAATCCCCCCCTGCCCTTTTTTTTTTTTGACTGAACTAGATATACCATGGTATTACCAAGAAAAGGGGACTAGGCAAAGAGATGGTAACATTTTTTGTTCTTCATTGCATCATTTATTAACCCATATTTCTGACAGCTGTATCAGTAATCATACTGTATACAGTGACACGCTATAGGACCAGGCAACAACAGTTTAGAAGCTCACGTATCTATTTCAAACAGTAACTAAACACATAGCTGAAAACTTCTAATTTTGATACAGCATTTCCTAGAAAAAACAAATGTTTGGCATAGACATTCAAAGTAAGTTGTCAAACACTTAAACTAATTTCCTGCTTCTCAGATAGTCAGTAGACTAGTTGACTAGTCAATTGCCCCTCTCCCCTTGCTGCCTCTTATCAGAGGCAGGAAAGGGGGGGTACTTCAAAGCAGCAGCGTTGCACAGCTGTGCAGCACTGCCGTGCATGGAGCCCGGGGTCAGCTAGGGACTCCCCAGATGACCGCGGTTTCCGTGCAGCATTTCCCCAGAACCCAGGGGCACTGGGGACTCTTGTACATTTCAAAGAAGGAATGAGGAAGTGCCTATAGAGTAGTCGATAGAAATTCCATTGACTACTCAACTACTCAATTAACCGCAATTTAACATCCTTATCTCCCATACCAAGTTTAATTTTCCCTATTTACCCATAACATTCTGATTCCTTCCTAAAAAGGTATTTGGTTAATGTACATCTGAATTCATTGATCAAATTTACTTTTACTTGTATAATCATTTAATGCTGTTCTTGCACACTGAATGATTAGTTCAAAATAAGGCAGTCAATCACAGTTAACGCAAATGATTAACTTAAAAAATTAATCTTGATTAATCAAACTGTTAAATAGAAAAAATTGGTATTTATTTTACATTGGATTTTTCTATATTTTCAAATATTTTTATAATACAGAATACAAAGCATAAAGTTCTCACTTTATATTATTTTGATTACACATATTTGCACTATAAAAGATAAAACAATATTTTTCAATTCGCCTCATATGAGTATAGCAGTGCAATCTCTATCATGAAAGTGCAATTTACAAATGTAGACTTTAGTGACATAATTGCACTCAAAACCAAAACAATTTAAAACTTTAGAACCTACAAGTCCACTCAGTCCTACTTCTTGTTCAGCAAATCACTGAGGGAGCGTCTACACAGCACCCCTACCTCAAAATAAGCTACTCAATTTGCACTATGCTAACTGCATAGCTTATTTCAATCTTATTCCAAAATAGCTTATTTCAAAATTTGGCACTGTCTAAACATTTCTATTAAGTAGATGCCACATCCAAAGGAAATGCCAGAAAATCATCTTTGTTCAATCTTTGACTAACTAATAATTTAGTTATTCTAAATTATTTTCTTGCAGAGTTACTTAGAGAAAAATGAAATAAAATATTTTATAAATGCAACACTGTAACAGTATTCTTTTATTAAAACTTGCACTCTTAAACTAACAAATCATACACAACGGGTGGTCTCTCTAAAAAGGCATATAGGAATATCATTAACCATTTCAGAGTAATGTTGAAGTGCCTAAATTCCAAATATAATAGAATGCTCTGTAATCATATTCCAGAATACTCAATCATTTTGTCAAACAAATAAATTCAGCCAATTTCTAAAAAAAGATGAAATATGCAGCTGGTATAACAATACGTTTCCGGGTTTATCTATTTTTCCATTTGTTTGTAGTCCTTTTCTGTCTAAGAGTAATATTTATACATACATAACAAACCATGCTTGAAAAGTTATTCAAAACCATCATGCAGACTAATAACTACCACCATCCAACTGCATATTCCAACTACATTTTAATATTAAAGAAACATATTAGAAGATGCATCCTTGTAGTGATATATAGGGCAAAAGTAGACAATTACACCGCCATTATATTTACCTGCACAGCTGCAGGTGCACTTAACTGGTAATGTTCTAAATTTCTGTTGGGTGCGGATCACCATTCCTGGTCAATAGGAGTGTCAGGAAGTGCTGTGGAGCAGGACATCACTTCCCGCAGCTCCCATTGGCTAGGAACGACGATCCGTGGCCAACAGGAGCTGCAATCAATGGTACCTGCAGCCATGCAGGAAAATATAGTGGTGGGGACCCATCAGGAGCTAACCCTGGCAGACTGGATCCGACCTGTTGAGCCAGTATTTGCCCACCCCAGATGTAGGAGAACAGTTAGACTTAACTGGTAATGTTCTAAATTTCTTTTCAGATATGATGATAAGTGTAAAAACTAGACTATTAAATTTTACATAATTAAAGACACTGAAATATTTTGTCCCCAACAGCACAATAAGAGGATGGAAAATGTTCTATAATATGCAAAAAATATTTTGAGGAACACTACAAAAAGATTACACATATTTAAATTCTGGAAAAAGTAGCTACCATGGCCCTGTCTACTACTTAAACATTCCCTTACAGTTTGTAGCCCTCTGTTAAACTATTGTAATGGACAATTTTAGTTTTCCATCTTAATACTAGGCATTTCATGTGTTCTATCTTTTTAACATTTATAGTTTATTAAAATAGTTGAAATATTTTAGTATTTAAAAACAAAGGGGCAAATTCACTAAAGATGATATGGAGGGTATAATTTATGCCTTCCCTTCACCAGATAATCCCTTCTGACTTCAGTCAGGGAGTTTTCCTAATGAAAGGCAGCTGGCACTGCTGCCCCCAATCTTCCTCCAGGTTTCTATAGGTTATAAAGGCATTTTTATTTGTAACTGAAGTTGCTTCTCTCCACCTCATGCCAATCTGAAAAAAGGCTCTTGAATTTGCTACACCATATGCAATCAGCTGTTGCTCTCTGAAGTGCACAGTCATGAGACTTTGCAGCATACACCACTGGAGAAGACCTATTAAAATGGCAGATTTATTTATTTTCCCTTTTCAAAGGAAAGTCTGCACAGCATTATATTCATAACTGTGCTAGACACTAAAAATTATAGTCTTAATAAAGACGCTGAATATATGGCTTATTATAACAATCTACAACCTATCCTGGAAAACAACCCCTCACTCTCTCAGACGATGGGAGGTAGGCCAATCCTCACAATCAGACAGCCCTCTCCCGCCCCCAAGTGTTAGCAAATACTTACCAGCAGCTGCACATTACACCACAGATATACACTCACCCAGGAACCCACCCCTGAAACAAATCCCATTGCAAACTCTGTCCACCTCTCTACACAAGCTACACCATCACAGGATCTAACCACTTAAGCCACATCAGGGGTTCGTACGACTGCACATCCTTTAATGTGATATATGCCCTCAAGTACAGACAGTCTTTAAGACAAAGGATTAATGGATACAAATCAGACATCCGGAATGGTAACACACAAACTCGTAAGGGAACATTTTAACCTCCCTGGACATTCAATAAAGGATTTAAAAGTAGCCAACTTCTACAAAGGAATGTTATCACCCAGTTACAGAAGGAAGTGCTGAATTGGAATTCACTTACAAATGCAACACTATCAACTTGGGCTTGAATAAAGATATTAACCGGTTAACACACTACAAAGGCAAATTTCCCTCCCTTTGAAAGTTGCATTTACACATCAAAAGCTATGAATGGGACACATCCAGCCTGACTCAACTAGTATCATTAACAGTGGTCCTACAATTGACAGGTAACTACAGAATCCACAGTATCATAAAACAGCAAAAATAATTTCCACTACAACTCTTCTGGCACATTACATAGGAAAGCAGTTGATGTGGCTATCACACCTGTGGAGTGTGCTCTAATAATCTCTGGCTGTTCTCTTGAGGGGGGGACTGGACAGCGAGATGAAGAGTCTGAGCTCTTAGTCTTCTGGGATCATCTGGCATGTAGGGGTATGCAAGATGGTCTCAGAGAAATGTGAGGTTTAGGAAAGTATGGGACTACATATATGGGTTCATACAGGTGAAAGTCAAATATAACTCTGGGGAGGAACTTGGGATGAGAGCTGAACATGAACTTATCCTTAGAAAAGGTAGTATACGGTGGGTGGGCCATGCGCCATGGTGGCCGGAGACCATGTAGCTGTATGCACTGGTGTATCTCATGAGCGGTGGCGAAGAGAGAAGCAGGGGCGATATTGGTGCCATGGCTCCGAGAAAGGCGATTGAGGTTGAAGCTGTTGCAGCAGATTCGACCATGAGTAGTTTAGCCATGGAAATTGTGGGAGCTGTTGAAAAGGATGGTGTTGAATAGAGTGCCATGAAGCCACTAAGCCCATTGGGGATGAGTGATGTGACAAAAATCTACTTCCCTGATTGCTGCCATGCTCAGTTCACTGTGAGAAAGGTGTACAAGAGTGGGAAAAAACTTCTATGCTTTGTCTATATGGGGTGAGTGAGGTAATGTTGGGGAGCATGGTGAAGGTACTCCTTGCACTGGTAGACTTAGTGCACCTGTGGGGCTTTTTGTAAGTGGCATGTCTTTTTAGCCGCTTTCTTATGTTCCGGTGCCAGAGCATGCTTTAACTGTCTGCTGGGAACCAAACTGCTCAATCAGTGCCAGGATGCCTGTGGCAGTGGCGTATCCAGTTTTGTCAGTGCCGGCCAGTTAGGTGCATCGGCGGGTGCCGAGCATGTCAGTTCAGATGCAGCTCTGTTACCTGAGGTCGGTCTCCGCTTCTCTGTGGTGCTGGAAGTGGATGGAACCAGAGAACAGGCGGCCTGGGATGTAGCAGGCATACCAGGGAAGCCTTCGGCACTCGAGAGCCTCTGTGAGGCAATGAACCAGCCCTCTCACGGGGGGGGTTGAGCGTGTCTGTGTGTCTAGGGACTTATCCCCTGGTGGTTGGAGTGATTCTCCCAAAGGAGATTGTTCAGCTTTATTTTGTGATCTTTCCTCACTCTGGCAATCATGTTTTGACAATGCGGGCACTTTTCACAATGCAGTAAGTGAACCTACTCTTATACTGACTACATCAGTAGTCCCCAACGTGGTGCCCACAGGCACCATGGCGCCCACCAGGGCATTTATGCATGCCTGCCTAGTGACCAGGGCCGGCCAGAGCCATTCTGGTGTGCGGCCCCCGCCCCCGGGGCACGTAGTGCATGCACAGCCCCCACCCCCGGGCGCCTGGCAGCCCCAAAAGGTTGGGGACCACTGGACTAAATCTATTAACAACTGGTGAACTAACTATACTGTTTTTCAATTTTCTGTCAGAAAGGAAAGCACTGCTGTGACTCCGTCTTAAGCCAAGGACAATAGAAAAGGAACTAAGGGAGGATCGCACCGTATGCGCATGTAACGGACTGTAACAGCGTGAGATGGAGACTGCGCATGTGCAACGCGGGAAGGCACTGCTAGGCACAATCTCCAATCAGTGGCACAAGAACGCACCGAGACCTGAGTGGAGCACCCACAGGGATACCACCTGAAGGAGCACTTTATTCTCTCCTTGTGCAACTGCCAGCCCAACTGAATGACTTTTTCCTCATTTTCTCTCTGTTGGATCTTACCTACCAGTTCTGTTAGTCGAAGTCCGCTTTTGTTCATTTTCCTTATTATGTTGCTATCACGTATTTCCTTAGAGGATGACTTTCGCCTGGGTGAAAATATTCATCAATCTACCATTTCAGGTTCACGTTCACCTTCTCTATATTTGTCAGAATCAAGTCTAAAATGGTTGTTCCCTGGTTACTCCCTCTATGTTCTGAAACAAAAAGTTTCCCTGATACATTCTAAGAACTTACTGGACATTTTATATGAGGTGTTGTGTTTTGGATGCTTTTGTTTTAGAAATGCTGCATCCAATCCTCTTCCATTTCCCTTAATACAGGTTGAGTGCTATCTAATCCAGCACTCTCTGGTCCAACAACATTTGTGGTCCAGCATGATTTTAGTTAACAGGTTTTCCACTTATCATGGATGTGGCCAAGTCTCCTGTGGCCCCATAAAGTTTGTTTACAGCCACCAGCCCTGTCTCTCAGTGTTCTTTGCTGTTATTTAGTTCTAATTTACCCCAAAATGTCTTTTAAGAGCCCAACAAGCAATAGAAGTGTTGGTAATGCTGCTAGAGAATATTAACCTCCCCTGATCTGGCAAATTCTCTGCTTTAGCACCAGTCAGGTCCCTAGCATGCCGGACTAGAGAGGTTCAACCTGTAGATTGTTTCAGTGATTAATCACCCTTATTGCCAATTGAAATTTGTCTGGCTTTAGCTTCTAGCAATTGGTTCTTGCTATTCCCCCCGCCCCCCCATTAAAGAGACCTTCACTTTAAAAGCCTAATACATCCATGGGTCATCTTTAATACAACTTATGTTGTATTAAAAAACTGACCGTCTAGAAACATCAACTATCTTGCTAACATTGTAATAAAATGTCACAATGCAAATGCTATGCAGCTAGGGAACTTAAAATAAGAAAGGAATGTTTTCATGTTGGCACAATGACTAGACAGTTGACATTTTAGTTCTGATCAATTTTCAGCTGAAAAAGTTTGATTTTAACCTTTTGCAACATGTTTCAAATCCCAAGCTATACATAAAATTAATAAGTAATCTTCACCAATGCTCTTTCTCCTATTAAAATTTATTTCAACACTGGAATATACCTGATAAAAATCAAAGTGCACTATTAAAAATCGTGTTTATTCCATGTGAAATATTTGCCTACAATACACAGGAAAGAAGCTAACATTTTTCAAAATGAACAAAACTATTGTTTTATAATGTCACTGAGCATGCTGTGTAGTTATTTGTTACGTAACACCATAATTTAATAAGACATTTAAACTATTTTTATATTGCACAACCTTGAAATAGCATGAAGAAATAGGAAAGAGAAACACATACTAGTGTTACTGTGGCAGTGCTACAATATTTTTAAAGGCCATGAAAGAATTTCTCCAGTGGATTGCCATTCACTCAACTAGTTGAAACTGATAGTAGTGCAGAGCTCATCACAGTTATTCTAGTTCAATCCACTCAAGATCTCTCTCAAACAAGAAAATTTCCTAAAAACAATATAAATATTGCATCAGGAAAAGTTACAGATAATGTTACAATGACTGTAAATTTTATTTTAAATGAATGGTCACTTTCAACATAAGTCTGTAAGATTCCACAGGAGTCTTCATTGTTTTTGCAGATACCGACTAAAACGGCTACCTCTCTGATACTGAGCATAAGATGTAACGTTAAGAAATGAAAATTATCAGCTACTGCATACCTTAGCTACTGATTCAAAGTGGGATTTTTCCTTAATCTGAATCCTCCCCATGGTGCCAGACATTGCTTAGTACATCAACAAAGCTCCACTATCCCTCAGTAATACAGGAGAGTCAGCAACAGGGATCAAACCTGGGACTTCTGGAGCTAAATGCATGAGCCTCTACTGTCTAAGCTAAAAGATATAACTCTCTCAACCAAGGCTGTAACCTGCTTTAAATCTCTAGATGCCTTAGCCACCACAGGTGGGGGGTGGGGGCGCAGAGTGCCACTCCAAGTAGGCAGGGGTTCCTAGCTGTCTAGCCTTGGCTACTGTTTACACATTATCAGTACCAAATACAGTATTAACCATTTTACTTTTTTTCTTATATATGCAATTCATTTATATATGAACTAGTTTTCCAAAATCTTAATGATATCAGCAAAGAATATGTTTGAATTCTAAAGTATAGATTCTTAACCAGTGAGTAACAGGTATCAGGAACTTCATGAGATCAAAGTACCGAACTGTGCTTAATTTGTTCTTCACAAATCCATGCTGGCTATTCCTAGTAACCCTATTATACTCTAGGTCAGAGAATCTCAAACTGTGATCCATGGACCACCAGTGGTCTGCAAGCTCCATGCAGATAGTTCCCTCCACGGTGCAAACCTGGGTAGCCAAACAAGAGAATGAAGGCCTGCCCCACTAATTAGGGACTTGCAGGTGTGGGTACATCAAGTAGATACCTGGATCCTCACATGTAAAGTGAGGTGGTGGCTGTATAGAAAATATGGCACAAATGGAAGAGGACAGTGGGGTGAAGTGGGAAAAATAGGAAGTAGGTGGGGTGGCAATGGATTGAATTGGGTAATGGGAGAACTGAGACATGCAGGGCTGGGGCAACCAAAGACGGGCAACTTTCCCCAGCTCTAGGGTTACAGCTGTTTGAGAGAGATAGCCCTCCTCCCCAGCTTCAGCTCTGTGGCTGCTGTGGTATAGAAGAGACCACCTATTGATGTTAAAATATGAGTTGTGCACTTCTATTTGTAGAACAAAAAGCATTAAGTTTTTTTTTTAATATAGCATTTTTATACAAAGTGCTTTAGAATAGTTAGCTAAATTGTATAAACAACATTTGCAAAGATTATTAAATGATCCACCGAGACCCTCAGTAATGTTCAAACAATCCATGAAAAAACAAGTTTGAGAACCACTGCTCTAAGTGCCAAATTAACTGTGCATTAATTTGTTTCAATACTTTGCAGATGCAGGAGCCATTCACCCTAGTGCCAGGAATGCATCCACCACAAATGGCAAGAGTTTCCTGTATTGAAGTAACGCTGATTGGTCTATAATTCCCCAAATCCTCTTTTCCCCCCCCTCCTTTTTAAAGACAGGACTTTACCCATCCTCTGTGAGTTCACATTAATGGTTCTGAGATCACCTTAGAAAGTTCCTGAAGTGCCTTAGTAAGGGCCTGCTGACTTGACTATTCCTAACTTATCGAAATATTCTTTAACTTGTTTTCCTTATTCTGGCTAGCATTCCTTCCTTTTGTTAATACTGTGTTTAACAGCTGGCCACAATTAAAGGCAATGTACAGAAACAAAACAAGAGAGCCAATCTAGTAAACAGCATATCCAAGTAATGAGTTCCACCTTGGGAGAAATGAGTCTTGGTGAAAACTAGTCTCTTTTTTTTTTTTAAAGAAAAGGCTAAAGCAAAATAGGCACTAAATACCTTAGCCTTCTTCATGCCATCAGTTTTTAGCTTTGCTTCCCCATTAAGCAGAGGCCTTGCACTTTCCTTAGCCTCTCTCTAGTCCTTAAATTTACACAACTGTTCTTACTGCCTTTTACTTCCTTTAGTAGATAGAATTCATTTGACTTTCTAATTAGGTCCCTCCATGTCTGTGCTATTCTTTTGTGCTATGCCTTAGCAATCAAGTCATGTTAATACTTTTTGTGGTATTTCTTTTTGATTTTCACGTGATTAAAGAGCTTATGTGGCCATATTAGTCCTTTTTTTTTTTTTAAACTCAGGACCGTTTGTGCTATTGCACCTTTAATTAGACGAGCTGTCAGCTCTCCTGAATATTTTTTTCCCTTAGATTTTCTTCCGATGCTCAGGAATATTATCAGAGTTTATAGACCAATATAACATTTATTTCGAGCTGATCATCATAATTGATTGTTCGTGCATAATACTACATAATTTTCCTTCATCAGGTTTGAAGCCCATTTTGGAGCTATAATTTAATTCTCCCTTTATAAGGGCACCTCTAGGCTTGCTTTCACTTTTGAAAGAAGATATGCAAATTCAGCACAAATTTGCATATCTTCTTCCGATTGCTTTTTCGAAAGAGGTTCTTTCGAAAAAGTAGTCTAGATGCGGTTCTTTCAAGAAAAACCCCTTTTTCAAAAGAACCATGTAAACCTCATTTTTTTAGGAAGAACGGTTCTTTCGAAAGGGGTTTTTTCCTCAAAAGAACTGCGTCTAGACTACTTTCTTTTTCAAAAGAACTGCTTTCGAAAAAGCGATTGGAAGAAGATATGCAAATTTGCACCAAATTTACAAATCTTTTCGAATGTGAAAGCAAGTCAAGACGTGCCCCAAGTGACTGTGTTGGAAGTCACAATTCATGCTACTTCCTTTAAGTGGCAAACTCTTTGCCTCCTTAAATATATTAAGTACTTATTTTCATTATTAAAATCACTTTGTCATCCCCAGGCCAACAATGTTCGCTTGCACCAAGAAGTTTGAAATTATTGCCATCCATTTCTTTAATCACCAGGGTGGTTTTTATTGGTGCAGACATTTTCCTAGTGTTCCAGAAACCTGCTTTCATAGTTTAACCTACCTTTAGTAAAAATATCTAAATCTTGGCTGACCCATTCTGATGCCTTTCACCAAGACTCATTTCTGCCAAGTCAGAGTCCATTACTTTCACATGCTATTTGCTAGAACAACTACCTTGTGTATTTCTGTACTTTTTTAAACAGTACGTTGTTGGCCTGTTGCTCAACCCCCCAACCTGTTGAACCACTGGACTGTTTTTTCGTCTAGTCTCCATTCATTGACCTGTCTGCCTTAGCTGACACCCTAAGAGTAGGCATAGCGCTCTCAGTCACTGGAGCAAGCAAGCTTTCCTACCAGGTTAAAAAGTGCAATCCCTGGGGCATTTTCTGTCAAATAAAAATTAAGAACATTCCAAAAGTTAATGAGATTGTACTATATATACCAAAAAGTTTGTGCTGCTAGCATAAAATAAACTATTATCATGGTACCTTTAAAGTGCAGTTAGAAAAGCAAGGAAAATTCAAATTCTTCAGACTTTTGCAGCTACTGTATCTGTCAGTAAGCCCATGGTACTCAAACTAGGGAGGCACAAAGAAATGTCCTTTGGGATGGTGGCTGAAGCATGAAGGGGCATATGAATGTTTAGTTATTTCTGGGAAGTAAATACCTTACAATGCTGGCAACAAAAGTGCTAATGCCTTTCCTTACTTTCAGCTGACATTGTAAACAAGAAGCAGACAGCATTATCTCCAGTAAACGTAAACAAATGTATTTGTCTTAGCAACAGGCTGAACAAGAAACAGGACTGAGTGGACTTGCAGGCTCTAAAATTTTGCAGTTTTGATTTTTATTTATGTAACAAAAAAAAAAAATCTACATTGCTGAGTTACACATTGACAATAAGGAGACTGTACTATGATGTCCTATACAGAGCCCTGAAGACACACCTCCTCCCCAGTTCCTTTTTGCCGACTATTCCAACAGAAGGAAAAGAGGTTAGATATTGGAAGGAGCATGAAAAACACATATAAAATGACAACAGTTATGATAATTATATTTATGAATCTCAGGAACACAAGAATTGTATTGGCTTAATGTAAAAAATGAGAGCTTATGTTTATCTGATTATCCACCATGACCTTTGCATCTTTTTTCAGTCACTGCTTCTCAGGATAGAATCTCTTGGTCTGAAAGTATAGTACATGTCCTTTGTTCCTAGAGGTGTACATTTACAATTAAAAGCATTAAAACACATTGTCTGCACGTGCTCAGTTTACCAGTTGATCTAGATCACTTTGAATCGGTGACCAATTTTTTGTCACCTGCAAGCTTTAGCAGTGATGATTTCATGTTTTATTCCAGGTAATTGATAAAAATGTAAAATAGAAAAGTCCAAGAACAAATTTCTGTTGGTTCCCCACTAGAAACACACCTGTTTAATGAGGATTCCTCATTTTCAATTAAGCTTTGATCAAAAAACAAAGTGGTCTTCAGAAACAAGATTGTATATATGAATGATTTAAAAATCAATAAAGAATCATATATAAAATGGAAACTAAGTCTAAATACAAAGAATGGATATAAACAACACAAGTATGTAGCAGCAAAATTAGAAATGCCAAGGCAAAAATGAGCTCAGTGTAGCTAAAGACATAAAAGGTAACAAGAAAACCTGCAAATATATTAGAAGCAAGACAAACATAAAGGACAGGGCAGGCCCACTGCTCAGAGAAGAGGAAGAAACAATAAAAGAAAAGGTGGAAATTGCAGAAGTGCTTAACTTCTTTGTGTTAGTTTTCACTAACGCAGCTGGTGAGGATTGGACGCCTAACATACTGAATGCCAGTGAAAATCGGGTAGTTTCAGAAGTTAAAATTGGAAAAGAATAAGTTAAAATTATTTAGACAAGTTAGCAACACCTGATGAAATGCACCCATATGCTTTGGAGGATAATTCAAAATGATCCGGACAAACTGGAGAAATGGCCTGAGGTAAACAGATTGAAGTTCAATACAAACATATACAAAGTACTAAGTTCTCCACTTAGGGAGGAGCAATCAGTTTCACACAGAGAATGGCAAGCAATGATCTAGGAAGGAGTACTGCAGAAAGGGATCTAGGGGTCACTGTGGACCACAAGCTAAATACGAGTCAACAGTGTGACACTTGCAAAAAGAAGCAAACATGATTCCGGGAGGCATTATCAGAAGTGTTGTGAACAAGAGACGAGACATCCTTCTTCCCTTCTACTTTTCACTGATTACACCTCAACTGGAGTATTGTATCTAGTTGTGGGCACCACATTTCAGGAAAGATGTGAACAAATTGGAGAAGGTCCAAAAACTATTAAAGGTCTAGAAAACATGACCTATGAGAGAAGACTGAAAGGATTGGGTTTATTTAATTTGGAAAAAAAGAGAAGATTGAGGGCTCATCTAGACTACAGGGAACAGTCGAAAGAAGAATATCTTCTTCCGATCACACTTTCGAAAGCAAAAGTGAAAGTAATTAAGACGCGGTTTTTTCGGCGAACCGGCCCCCTTTGTCGAAAAGCCACGTAAACCTCATTTTTTGAGGAAGAGTGGCTTTTCAACGAAGGGGGCAGTTTGCCAAAAAAGCCGCATCTTAATTACTTTTACTTTCGAAAGCTCTGCTTTCGAAAGTGCAATCGGAAGAAGACATGCAAATTCCCACGGAATTTGCATATCTTCTTTCGACCGGTCCCTGTAGTCTAGATGAGCCCCGAGAGGGCACATGACAGCAGCTTTCAAGTACTTAAAAGGATATTACAGGGAGGAGGGGCAAAAATTGTTCTCCTTGACCTATGATGATAGGACAGAAGCAATGGGCTTAAATTGCAGCAAGAGAGGTTTGGGTTGGATTACAGATGTGATAGTGTAAACGGTTAACTGATGAGCCTGGGTTCATCACTTCATCTTCACAGCTACACTTACACACACACACACACACACACACACACACACTGCTACCTCCATCAGAGGCAGCAGAGGTAGGGGGCAGAAAGGAACCAGTGCTCACGAGGAACCAGCTTTTAAGGAGGCTCCCCATGAGCACTGGCTCTCGGGGAGCCGCCTGTCCCCCCACATTGCTGCCTCTGATACAGACGCAGCAATGAAGGGGACAGACAGGAGCTGCCATGCATGGGGAGCCGGCTTTTACGGTGGCTCTCTGCACATAGCAGCGCCTACGGAGCCACCTCCCACCCCACACTCCTGCACTGCTGCACCAGCTCCCACCTGTCCTCTCTACCATGCTGCTGCAGAGGCAGCAGCGTTAGAAGGGAGGGAGGTGGCTCCGGAAGAACCAGTACGCATGGAGAGCTGGTTTAAAAACCGCATCCCTAAGAGCACCAGCTCCTGTGGAGCCACCTCTCCACACACACACATGTAAATGTGTATGCGCTGAAAATTACAGCAAGTACATATTTACCAAAATAAACGCATTTTTAACATCCCTTGGGGTATGTCTACACTACAGAATTTTTTCGGCCATTTTTCCGAAAAAACTTCAAGTACGTCCACATTGCAATCGCGTTCTTCCGAAAGAAAATAGAAAGAACAAAGGGGGTTTTTCAGACATTGGTAATCCTCATTCTATGAGGAAGACGCCTTTTTCCGAAATAGCTCTTTCAGAAAAAGGCTTGTGTGGACGGGGAAGAGGGAGTTCTTTTGAAAGAAGAGGAAAGAGGAAAAATCACAGGTGCCCTGGTGGCCACACCGTCCATAGAAATCACAGCTGAAATGCAAGATAGCATCCATTTAGTATGGATGCTCTCTTTCGAAAAAGCAGATCGCTTTTTCAATGCACTTTTGCAGTGTGGACACTTTCTTTCAGAAAAAGTTTTTCCAGAAGATTTCTTCTGGAAAAGCTTCTTTTGAAAGAAACCTGCAGTCTAGACATAGCCTAGGTTAGCTATCAGAAAAAACTTCCTGTCAGGGTGGTGAAGCACTGGAACCGTCTGCGGACCACCTGAATTGCCAAGGGAGGTTGTGGAATCTTCATCATTGGAGATATTTAAAGAGCAGATTAAACAGAAGTCTGTCAGGGATGATCTAGATCGGGGTGGGCAAAAATTTTTGGTGGGGGGCCACTCCAAGATTTTGGAAAGCAGCCAAGGTCCGCACTTTTCTGTGGAGGAGGTACAGGGTCTAGGATGGAGATTGGGTGCAGAAGGGTGCACGGGGTAAGGGCTTAGGGCGCAGAAGACTGTGTGAGGTCTGAGAAGGAAGTTTGGGGATTGGGGTGCAGGGTCTGGGAGGGTGTTTGGGTACACAAGAGGATTCTGGCCTGGGGGAGGGAGCGGGCACAGGGACTGGGAGGAAGTTGTGTCAAGGGGCAGGGGGTGCAGAGGGTTTATATGGTGACCTGGGGGAGGGAGTTGGAGTGCAGGAGGGGATGGAGTGCCAGAGGCAGGCTCTGATGGGAAGACGCTTACATTAGCCTGCAGCACTCCCAAGGCAGGCTGGGGTCCCTGCCTGCTGCAGCTCCAGGAGGAGGAAGAAGCTTGCTGCTGCCCCCATCCCCCAGGCCAATCTCTCAGCTCCTATTGGTTAGTGGTTTCCAGTCAATAGGATCTGAAAGACTGGCTGGGGTCAGTTCCTATTGGTCCCTTGTTTCTGGCCACTAGGAGCTGAGGATTGGGCTGGGGGTGGGGAGATTGCACAAAGCTTCCCCCTCTCTGCAGAGCAGAGACACACAGGGACTGAGCTTTAAACCGCACAGCATGCCTGAGGGTCCCAGCAGGGTAGCCCGTGGGTTGGATCTGGTGGCTTGGTAGGCCGGATTTGGCCCCCGGGCCATATTTTGCCTCGCCCTGATCTAAATAGTGCTTGATCCTGCTGTGAGGGCAGGGGACTGGACTTGATGATGTCTTGAGTTCCCTTCCAGTTCTAGTACTTTATGATAATTCACTAGATAGGAATATCAGAAAAGGTAATTAACAAGAGTTCTTAAGACACAAGCCTTTTGGGGCAGGGACGATCTACTACTCTATATAGTTACTATGAGACACCGCTTAGTTGGTCCCTAGGTACTACCATAATAATAAAATAATACAATAAAGAGAAAACATCTTCCTACAAAGGCATCTTCCCTATCTTGGGAACTTGTAAAGTCTGACTGATGTACCCTTTTTCTCTTTACCCTCTAGCAACTCATCTGGAGATATTTAAGAGTAGGTTAGATAAATGTCTATCAGAGATGGTCTACACAGTACTGGGTCCTGCCATGAGGGCAGGGGACTGGACTTGATGACCTCTCGAGGTCCCTTCCAGTCCTAGTATTCTATGATCATGCAACTTCAGTCAAACCTAATAGATCTATAGCATTTGATGTTGAATCCATGGGTCTTTTTTTCCCATATGCAACATAGATGTCATCAAAAACCTTGGAAAAGGGCTAATTGATTACAACAGCATATGTAACAGTATTTTCCTATCTTCATACTGCAGGAGACTGAACCTAACTGTAATTTGAATACTTACCTTTATCAACCGCTGGGTATTCTTAAGAACTAACAAATGCCCTGCTAAGATCTAAGAAATAATACGCATCCCATTTTACAAAAACATTTGGAGCACCTCTCATGAAATTCACAACTCACAGTATTCAACAGCTCCAACCTCACATATTTCAGAGTTTCTCTTACAAAGAATCAAAAAAGCCTTACATTTCAACAATTAAATGCCTACCTTCAGTAAATGAGGCTGAAAACACAGGCTATAGGCACTATACCTTTACTTTTATGTTTCTTAAAAGTAATATTGATTGAGGCTATTCATCAGAATTTCAAAAAAGTAACAAACTCAATTCAGGCAATAACAGCAAATTTACTTTCCAAAAACTTGTATTATTAATAGTTACTTTCCAGGATAACTTGAGACTACTTTTCACTTCTAAGATTTCACAAGATATCCATAACACTAACTACATTGCAATACCAGGTAACTCACAAGTTTTCACGCTATCAAGTCCCTCTGAATTTACAGACAAGCATTTTTCTCATGACTTAATATAATATAAGCAACTCTTAAGAACACTGAAGCAGAAAACTATATAGCCTTTAATAAACACTACAATAGTCATTACAAATCATAGTATAGTGGGATTGGGATGCACTGCATAGAGCACAATAATTTAACAAAAAAACTGGTATCCTGAATATAGTTGTCTGTCTTGGAAAAAAAAATCCAAACTATCTAAAAAAGAGGCAGGGATAAATGGTATACATTGTTATATCACCTGTTCCTGTCAGTTTCAGCAAGCAGAATTTACTTAGGCATATATTGCTTTTCCTTCTGACATCTCTATTCTAATATAAACATGCAACACACTCTTATTTATGTTTATGTTCATTTATGTTAATATTTCACTGGTTATATATAATGTCTAATTGCGTTCTGCATCCAACATGCTTTACTTATGATTTGAAGGATTTTTTAAATTACATTTGCAGTTTTCAATTGTTTTATTATTGTGTACTACATACATTTCCCAAATCTCTCATAGCATACTTGTGAAGCATTAAACAAGTTATATCATCTCTATCTTTTTTTTTTTTTTTCATTTTAAGCTTCCTTCTTCCCACAATCTTTGCTTTGTTCTTACATACAAAATTAAAGTTTGTTTTTTAAATCCAAGCTGCTATAATTTCAGGAATAAAACACAATATTTGTAGCATTTCCCTTCCTTCCCTCTGTGCTTACTGAAAATTAGAAGAAAAACTTATCCCTCAATTTTACATACAAAGTAACTGGAAAACTAGCTTTTTTTTGCACTTTATAACTTCATCAAATAATAGGCTACATAACATTCAAGCAAAGAAAAAAATTATCTGGTGCAAGGACAATAAGGTTATCCTGGCTGAGAAGATAAAATTGTTTTCAAATATTTGTTGAAGACAATAGAAGAGATAACAAGAAAATGGAAAACTGCTTTGAAAAATACCAGAATTATCAAATGCACCTCTACACATACACAATATTGTTTTAGGGTGCAAGGATTAATGGAACATTATTTGTCCAAAAGATTATCTCTGTCCTTTAAAGTCAACACGTTATAATGAAATAACAGGGCTAATAGATCATTAACTCTAGCTACTTTATTTTCTGCATCTAATGCCCTTGGAAACTGAAAGATAAACACAGGATCCACGTTTCCTACACAAACAATTTTAGGTCTGTTAATTAATCAAAGTTAACAACAAATTAACTGAAAATAAATTAACTTGTTTTAAAAATTAATCACAATTAATTGCACAGTTAAACAGAATACCAATTTAAAATTATGATTGGATGTTTTTCTACATTTTCAAATGTATTGATTTTAATCACAACACAATACAAAATGTAAACTGTTCACTTTATGATTTTACTAGGAAATTTACCCAGCATTGCTTGCATCCTTAATTAACGTTTGCAGGCAGGGCTTGAGAAGGAAGAGTGAAATAAAAGGAAAATGTACATGATTAAATTATTGTATTTTTTTTCCAAAAAATAGTGTTATTTTTATTTGTTTGTATTGCAGATTTCTTTTAAAGGGGATTAACATTTTCTGTTGAATTTTTTTAAAAAATTTTTGTGCTTTTTTCTTCTTCATTCCTATAAACTGTTACCATTCACTATCTTAAGCAAAAAGCCTAACATCAGTATGGATTCCAATAACATTTTCCTCTAATTTTCAAACCTTAGCTAAATCAATCTTTTTGGGGCCACAACAGAGCACTACTCCACATTTTTCCATTTTATCTCTTTTCTATAAGGTTTATTGAGAATAGGGATGTTAACGACTACCTGGTTAATCGCTAAATGATTGCTTATTGGTTAACACCCTCAGCCCCCATGCTTTGCATTTAAAATTTGGACCAGTAAGCTGGCTCAGTCCCAGTCTGGTGATCCGAGTTTTAAATGAAGAGCATGCAGGGGAGCTGCTTGCCACCCACACTGCTGACTCTGATATAGCAACAGCGTGGAGCAGCAGGTGGGAGCCGGTCCATGCAGGGAGCCAGTTTAAAAACCAGCTCCTGCCTGAGGCCCTGCGCTGCTGCCTCAGTTTCAGAGGCAGCAGCGGGGGGGCTGAGGGGGGGCTCAAGAGAAGCCCATCTGTGGGAGAGCCCGAGCCAGAGCAAACATACTATTTAACTAGTTTATTAGTTGAAAGGGAGTGGGGGACTGCTCCAGCTGAGCTGGAACATGCCTTCCCTGCCACAGGCAGGGGCTGCTCCAGCCCAGACAGAGCAGTCCCTGCCTGTGGCTCCCACAGCTACAGGCTGGGGCTAAACCCACTGAGACACTGAAGCAGCCCCTGCCAGGGTGCCCAAAGGCAGGTGCTGCTCCAGCACCTTGGGCGCACTGTGTACAGAGGCTGCTCCAGCCGTGACACCCATTAAGGGGGAATTCTGATACTGAGCTATAGCCAGCATGACACTGGAGAGGTGACAGCCATTTCGACAAAGCACTGGAGATATAGAGGGGATAGGATAGATATGGAGGAAAGCAATTCTAGACAGCATATTCAGTGAGCATCAAGATGAAAGGGAGAAAGGACATGGGGCAGCAATTCAAAAAATCAAGTACTATAAAGGTGGGGATCAGATGAGAGACACAACCATTCGTAATGAAGAGAAAACGTGAGGAGATAAGATGTAATGGTAGGGGAAGAAATTATAAGTTTAGAGGAGAGAAGACAAAATGTGGGTGAGAAAATGATAGAAGCGCTGGAAAAGGAGGTGAGCAAAAGTCAAGGATGAGGACACATGTTTTTGTCAATTTTCATTTAGAAAACATGGGTGAGATCTTGTGCAGAGAAAAGTAGAGGTGAGAGGATAGTCTGAAGGCGTCAAAGCTGATGAAAAAGCTGGGGAAGTGAAGGAGAGAGAGAAATTTTTAGTTGAAGTAGCATGGTCATGGGATTGCCACCACAAATGCTCAGCTGCACCATAACAAAAGCAAACACCTTTATGGCTGACCTTGAACAATGTTTCCTCAGCTCCCGCTCCCTAACACCTCTACTTTACTTACACTACATCAATGATATCTTCATCATATGGACGCACGGAAAAGACTCTTGAAGAATTTCACAAGGATTTCAACAACTTACACCCCACCATCAATCTCAGCCTGGACCAGTCCACACAAGAAATGCACTTTCTGGACACTACAGTACAGTTAAATAATGGACAAATTTCCACCACCCTATATCAGAAACCCGCCGACGGCTTCACTTACCTTCATGCCTCCAGCTTCCATCCCAGACACATTTCTCAGTCTATTGTATACAACCAAGCCCTAAGATGGTGTTTCTCGAACTGGGGGTCCCAACCCCCCGGGGGGTCGTGAGCAACTTAGAGGGGGGGTCACAGTATCACAAAGTTTGAGAACCCCTGCCCTAAGATACAGCCAGATTTGCTCTGATCCCACAGACAGAGACAAACACCTACAGAATCTTTATAGAGCATTCCTAAAACTGAAATACCTACCTGGAGAAGTGAAAAAACAGATTGATAAAGCCAAAAAAGTACCCAGACATTAACTACTTCAAGACAGACCCAAAAGAGAAAACAACAGAATTCCACTTGTTATTAAATATAGTCCACAACTCAAACCCCTCCAACGCATTATACACAATCTACAACCCATCTTGGAAAATGATCCCTCACTCTCAGAGGCCTTAGGAGAAAAGCCCATTCTCGCTTACAGACAACCCCCAACCTGAAACGAATTCTTTACAGTAACCATGCCACACCACCACATCATAAGCATCCCGGAACCCAGCCCTGCAACCAACCACGGTGCCAACTCTGTCCACATATCTATACAAGAGAATTATCACTGGAGCCAACAACATAAGCTACCATATCAGAAGATCATTTGACTGCACATCCATTAATTTGATCTATGCCATCAAATGCCCCACTGCAATATATATATTTTGGACAAACTAGACAGTCCCTACGGGATAGAATCAATGGACACAAATCAGATATACATAAAGGGAACATACAGAAACCTGTTGGTGAACACTTTAATCTACCTAATCACTGTTTAAAAGATCTTCAAGTGGCTATCTTGTCACAAACCAATTCTACTAGCCAAATACACAGAGGCGCGTTGGAATTACAAATCATCTGCATGTTTAGTTCTCATGCTAATGGCCTCAATCGTAATGAGGGATGGTTGAGACACTATCAACCTAACATTCAATGAAGGTGCAAACAGAGCTGTGTGTGTAGATTCCTGTTATTGCCTTTGATTCTTATCTGCTTCATTTTAACTACCCAATCTTCAGGTGCTTACTATTCCCAGTTCTGCCTTGCTGTTTTTCCCTTGGATATTTCCATACCCTCTGCTCCTTGTTTCCTAGCCCTCCCCTCCTTTTTCTCCCCCCGCCCCCTCCCATTTATTTTGGGTCTGCACATCCTACTCAAAACTCCGGTCATCTGAAGAAGTGGGCTTTGCCCAAGAAAGCTCATGATACCATCTACATGTTTTGTTAGTCTATAAAGTGCTACTAGACCATTTGTTTTTTAAGTTTATCCTGTACGCTACAGACTAACTCGGCTACCCCCTAAAGCGCAGAAGCAAATGAGGCAGACGTTGTAGGTAAACCAAAGTTGGGGGTTGGCAGTCCCTGCAATGTAAGAGAACAAAAAAAAGTAAAGGGAAATTTTAAGGTGGCTAGTCATGCTGTCTCATATCTTTACCTCTCCCTATTATTTTATCTAAAATGTCTGTCTTTATACATTTTTATTTCCTTCACTGTGATTCACTCCAATCAGAGGCAGCAGATTTGTAGAAATTCTGGTGGTGCTCAAAAGGCCCAGAGCCTGCACCCATCCTTCACCACCTGCCTAAAGTTTTGGGAGGGAGTCTGGGTGCTGGGAGCAGGCTCTGAGCTAGGAGCAGAGAATTGGGGTGCATGAAGGAGTGCGGGCTCTGGAAAAGAGATTGGGGGTGAGATGGCGGCCAGGAGGAGGTCTGGGGTAAGGGTGGGATGCAGGAGACAATTTGGGGCAGGAGGGTGTGGGAGCAGGGTATGCAGCACTTACCTGGGACACCTTCTCAGCAGTGGCTCCTACATGGAGACTAAGGGGTCTACACTCGCTGCTATCTGCAGGCACTATGTGCACAGTCTCAATCAGCCAGGATGTTCTTGGGACAGGGGCAACATGTGGAGATACACCCCTACACCCCACCCCCACAGAGCCACAAGGACGTATCAGGAGCAACACCGAGTGAGCGGGCCGGAAAATGCTCTAGCCCGCCTGCACTACTGATATTGGCATTGGAAACCCCCAGGTACTTTTAAATTGCCCAGGGACTGCAGGTGGAGCCAGGGGGATGCACCAAGGTGTGGGAGGCAGCAGACAGAGCCAGGCAAGAGACTTGGCCCCGAACTTTTCTAGAGCAGGGCCCCCGGGCCAGGAATATTTCTGGATCCTGGGCACCATGGGCCCATATAACTCACTGTCCCTGCTTCCAGCCAATATAAACTCAAGATGATTCAATCTTAACATAAAAGGACTAGATACGTATTTCTGCATAGATTACCTAACTGCACATAAGTATTAACTAAACCCTTACAATCAGTTTCTAAAATGAAATCATATAATCAATTCTATCACACGGAAAAAATCATAATTTTACAAAGAAAAACAGATTTCAATGTTTATAAAAAAGTTTGGTCCTTGTGTAACTTACAGTACTTTTTAAAAGTCAGAAAGTGATTTGCAAAAATGTACAAGGTCACCTTTAACTCAATAGCCTCGAACATTGAATGTTATATGTAGGCTATTTAATTATAAAAATAGCCAACAAAAATTCAGTTCCTACTGGCAAGAAAATCAATATATACAATATCTTAATATTCACAATTTTTATGGTCTGTCAGGTAAACTACAGTAATTTTAAACAAATGCTAAAATCTTACTGTAGAAAAAAACATTTATTCCAACATTCCTGAATACATACTATATAATAATAGATTTTAACTTCTTAAATATTCTATTTTGCGTAAATTCTAAGAATTATTTCTCTCATATTTTCTGTGAAATGAAACATACATGACTATAAATGTTAAGTCATAAACAAAGGTTGACTTCAACTGAAAACCCAGGACGATTAAAAAGTTGGTCTTGAGATGTCAACCTTAACTCTGAATTTCCTTGCATTTATCATTTTTATCACAACATAAACATTATTTATAACAGTTTTTACATTTAATTCACAGCATGTGTGATGGACAGACAGTAAAATAACATTTAAATTTAACTGATTTTAATAAAGCTGGATAAATCTCCACTTTTACGTGACAAGCACTCAAGATTGACAAGTAACATGGCAGGTGAAAGTGAATTAATAGAAACTTGAATTGCCCTTATCATTTATCATGTTCCTACATGTAGTAGGAAATCCAGTTTGAGAGCAATACATTTTGAATGTCACAATTCAAAGCACTAAATCAGGGATAGGGAACCTTTTTTACGTTAGGGGCCACACACAAGTGAGAAGCAAAAAAATACCCCTTACAGATGTGCCCTCCAACTGAGAAGCAGGGAAAGGAAAGACATTCACCTCACCCCACCCCACCCCACCCCACCCCCAAGCTCTATTCCCACGGGGGAAGGGGAGAGACACCAAGGCTCAGGGCTTACATCAGGGCTGAATTAACTTCTGGGGGCCCGAGGCTAGTAGATTGTATGGGCACCCCCTCTAGCCTAAGGAGCTGAACAAAAATGAGGGGTTCAGTGTGAGAGAGGGAGTTGCCATGGTGCATGCTGGGGGGGAGGTGCAGGGTCTCAACAGGAGGGGGAGCGCAGGAGGGGACAGGATTGGGGCACCTACCTGGCACAGCTCCCAGGGGGCTACAGGGGGCTCCACACACTGCAGAGAAGTGCTCCCTGAAGACAATGGCCCCCACTGCTCCCATAGGCTGCAATTCACTACAACATGCTTCCTCCCACGAGCTGAATCCAGACAGCAGCTTCCTCTCATTAGGCCTGGGAGGGTTGGGGGCTCACTTCCCACAGCAGGCAGCCCATGCTCCAGCCGTGGCATGCCCCACTGTGGATCAAGCAAAGCCATGGAATGGATAAAGGAAGCTGCAGGTCAGATCCAGCCCTTACGCGATAGTTTCCCCACCCTTGGACAGAATCAATCTCTCTCCACATTGGTAGTTCCTCTTCAGCAATAATGTGTGTCCTCACATTAAATTAACCTAAGTGTCCATTCACCAATCATACTGGGAGGTCAATTTGTTTACCCTAAATTAATATTTTCTATTAAAGTTTCAGATAATAAAAGACACTACCTGCAGTGTGGTTTACAACATATGATGTTTATCTATTATTAAATCAACCCCAGAATTGTATGCTGTGAGTTAATGAAAAGATTATCTTGAAGTATTGCACTTTTAGTCTTTTAATTAATACTTCTTTGTGAGTATGAGTAAATAAATCATCATGTGTCTGGTAGAAGAGTGATTTCAGAATACAAACTTGTAATCCCTAAATGGGTTGGTAAATGCTTCCAATCTATAAAAGGGATTTTAAATTGTTTGATGTATGTGCAGAAGAACTGAAAGCATGTAAGACATTTGTTAGTACTGAAGTGGTTGCATGTCATGATGGTATTGGGCTAACAACTATGAAATGTCACTGACTTAGGTATAAATGCTTCTTAATATATAAATTCCTTGCCTTGGCTTTTTGTGAATGCATCATTGTGAGGATATACTCTTGTAAATACTTTATTGATGAGTTAAAGATGGGGTGTTTGAGGGACAACATGATTCACATACACATTTTCAATATATAAAAACACATGCATATTGTATTGTTCGTACACACCACAATATTATGTTCAAGGTGTTCGAACACATTAGTAATATCCACAACTATTTCAAACATTCCAAAGCTCTGCATTTATTCAGTTAATATAGGGAGGGAGGAGGTTAAAAGGGAAATATGACGGAGTATTCACTAAACCAAAAAGGAAGAGGTTATAAGCAGCCTAAAGAAGGTTGTGCCACCAGTCACAGTGAAGTGTACAGACAGGTAAATCAGGGCCCAGTGGACAGTTGGGTCAACTGCTGCAGGGTGCACCCAAGGAGAGAGTGCTATGTTCCTAGCAGGCTGCAGGAAAATAGCATCTTTGACAAAATATTTACTGGCAGTGACCCAGGAAGCAAAACGGAGCTCCCGGCTGGCTCCTGGGATTTGTGGGCTAGAGGCCCTGAGAAAAGGACAAAGAAGGTGCTGGAGTTGCATGGAAGTGATCCAGGAAATGAAGCAGGTTTGGTGGAGAAATTAAGGAGAAATAGCAAGAGGCTGCTATCAACAGTGTCCCTGGAACCCAAAACAGTGGGAGGGTCCGAGGACAACCAACTTGCCACTAGGGAAGGGGCTGGATTATAGAACTGGGAAATATTTTCTCCCTTTTGGGGCAGAAGTCACAGTATGCTGGCCATGCCACCCTCTGAGTCAATGAAACGGACACTGCAGTTCCTGAACTGGGGTGGGTCTGCAAGCAGAGAAGGCTGCGAGAGAAGCACGACGATGTGCCAGCTCAGAGAGCTAATCTCCAGGACTACCCACTGGAGGTGCCATTCTAACCCATGGACTCCATCATAGAAAGATTTTGTTCTTTTTCTATCCCAACAACAATTAAATTTTCTTTTCTTTCTGGTAACTTCATAACACCATGCATGTTGGTAGAAACACAAAAACAATGCATTATGCATTTGCCTAAATAAATTGGCCTCAAATAGGAACAAAGACATAAAAAGGCAAGCAGGCAAATAAGGGGCACTGCACATAGGTAAACTTATCAGATGATAAACCATCATATCCTCATAACACTTCAACAATATTTGTATCCATAAAAAGGGGGTAATACTAAACAATCCCCATTCATCTACAGGTTTTAATCTTGACACAAAATCAGGTGTCACAGCAGAAGTGGACTTTCAGGAGGAAATGGAAAGTGAAGAGAATAGCAACCCTGTAAGCCAACTCAAGAACGGAATTTTCATTACTAAGGAACAACACGGAACAAACCAGGTGAAGTTTGTAGGACAAGCCGAGAAACGAAGAACTGGCATCATTCATGGAAGTAATGGGGAATTTCTTTCAATTTACACTGGACAAAAGTACAGGAAAGATATTTCAGTATCTTGATATAATTAGCTCTCATCCTACTTCAAAGCTAGAAATGAAAACTTTATGCCACTGGAAGGGATGATTCCCATATTTTCAGGGGACAAGCTGAGACAGCAATATGAATATCTGAGAATTTGCTATATAGATTTTACTGGCATGATATTGGTTTATTTGTATGTGGAAAGTTATACAAATGATCTATTTTACCATGTCATAGTATACAGAGACTATTTATTTTAGGAATGTTTTAGAATTATTACATAAAAATATACTGAATTTAAATCCAACCACCAATAACCTAAGCTTCCTTTATCACCATAAAGCCAACTGTGTGGTTCTTCAAGATAAAACCTCCACTTTACAAAGAACCAAAACTTGCAACTTAAACCAAGCTAATTTTGTTCATTAGCAGCATACAGTAAAATAGCAAGATTTTCTCTTTCAAATTTCCAAACCTAAATAAAAAAAAAGCAAGTCTAACATGAGCTAAAGTATTGCTATGGCGACAAATTAGAGACAGACATTTAACACAGTTGGAAAGTACAGTGGTAATTCTATCCTTATATGTAACCTATGAGACCAATGTAAGTGGTAACTCACTTGATAAGGTTCTTAAAGAAATCATCATTATAGCCCCAGCAAACAATTCATCTCATGGCTATTAAACTACAACACTGCAGTTACTCTGCAGAAAAGCCTACTGCTGACCAAAGGACTAATATACGAAGGTATTTCATTTCCATTTCTGCTCAAGAAGAGAATGAAAGTTTTAATATTTAAATACCAGAGCAGAGAGATAGGCAGAGAAGAGACCTGTATCAGCAATTAGAACTACAGAAGATTTATTCTGGGTTTGTTTCTTTAAAGCCTTAATAAAACGTGTTGATCAAAAAAATACAAATCAGTTGCTATTGACCTTCTGTGATAGAAAAATGCATTCAGTAAGCTGTACATTTATTCCAACATTTGCTGAGCAATTACTACTTCCCATTGCATAGCCTACTAATGTTAGAATACAAAAAAAACTAATTGGAAATTATTATTTTTAAATAATTATATTGTATAACTCCAAGCTGACCTATTACCAGAATTGCCCATTAGTAGAAAATAACCTTCTATTAAATGTGACTAAATAATTAACTAAAACTTAGTGTGGTGTCCACGAGTGGTTTTCTCCTGACATGTTTATTCCTTAACATGTGCCAATATTAATACAAAAAAGGACATTTTAATTTGCTTTTTGTTCTGCCAACCATGCAATATATCACTAGTCAGTTTTAATACCTTTAATTTTTTTCTCTAGAATCATCCTTTAGATCAATGGTATTAAACAGTTCAAAGTACATTCTGAAATAGGAAAACACACATTTTCGTTATATGCTTGATCATCCATTAAGAGTTTGACTGTATATATGGTCTTTATTTTTCAAATCCATGTTTACAATCTTTTCAATAACTATATGTGTAAGTTGCAGAAATAAAATATTATGCTACTTCCTCAAAACTAAACAGAAACGTCAACTTCTTATCCTCAACACAAAACTAAGTGGTACTGCATCCTGATGGTAGTTTATTCAATGTTCTAAGTTACAGAAAAATGGTGTCCACCAACATATTCCATTGCTTTCAGCGTTGCTGTATTCATGTTGGTCTCAGGATATGAGGGACAAACTGGGTGAGAAAATATCTTCTGTTCGTCACAGAGAAAAATTTTCAAATGCCACAAAGACTTGAAAGAAAGATCCGAGGACATCCAAAGCTTGTCTCTCACAAGCAGAAGTTGGTCCAATAAAAGATATTAACTCACCCACCTTATTTCCAGCAATACAGGAACTTAACAATTCATGCTGTTAAAAAAATTATGCTGCAGTTTAAGCTATATATACACACACAAGTACTTCAAGCAGTAAAGGTTAAATGGTGATCTTCACTGATGCAATAAGATTACAGATAAAGTCTTTTGCATACTTTGAAACGCTACTGAATAATAGTTTCCCTTTTTCCAATAAAGAAAACCCTTGAAAGTGAGAGGAGAAATCAGTCTCAAACAACTTCCATTATATTGTCTGTAACATTTTCTGCAGAGATCACTGAAATGCACAATGCGTCTGTAAATCACTGAGCCACTGTAGTGTAAAAGATAGCTGAACTACTGCCATTTACATGACAATAGTAGGGAAATAATAGGATGGCCCAGAAATGTGCAAGCATTAACTCTTTAAGCCTAGTCTTATTTAGAACAAATTGGTCTTCATCCAAGAAAATGTAAAAAATCAAAGTATTTTGAGTATCTGAAATTTTCCTTCATTTGAAAGTCTCATTCCCACTTGTGTTTTTTTCACTTGAGACACTTAAAAATGTGACAATTTGTATAACATTTTCTATACAAATTATATCCTATTCACTTTTTTAAAAAAAAATTAATATAGTTACAAAGTGTAAAGACAGAGTGAGGGGGGAAATAATCGAGAATGGATAAGAGGAGGAAAAAAGATGCTTGAAAAAAGGCAGAGTTAGGTAGACAAGGAAGGGTATTTCTGATGACAAGTTGCAGAGATGAAAGCTGTTGTACCTGCAACTATGAGACTGTTTGAAATGGATCCTAGAGAGACAAAGTAGGTGAGGTACCATCTTTTATTGGACCAAATTCTATGGGCGAAGACATGCTTTTGAACCATATCAAAATGGGATTGACGTGGTTGTGTGTGTGTGGGGGGGGGGCGGGAAGTAGTATTTCACATATTCAGGTATCAACATCAGAGTTGAAGAGGCAAGGGAGAAAAGTGTTACATTAATTACCATAAGAATGAATTGAAGAAATGACTATAGGCTTCATTAAATATGAAGCTGAAACAGTGACATACAGCAGCAACATTACAGCAACTAAACTGCTGCACTAGCTTTAAGTTTTGTAGCTTCAGCTCCAAACAGAAGAAAACAGTAGGGTTTGGATTTAAAAAAACCTTTCATATCTTACGTTTTCTGTGGCAGGGACAGTGTGTTTTCCACTTTGGCCACCAATCTGAGACCCTCTAAACACCACTACAAAAGAAATTAAATAGTAATGATGTTTTTCTGTTTAACTGGTTCCTGGAACTCTTCTGAATACAATCACAAACCACATATCTTCACTCTACTGCTGTCATACTTCCTGCCAAGAAGGGAATGGTGCCATCTTTCCTTCGAAAAATGCAGCTGCAGGAATAGAGTGAGCTGGGGCTGCCTTCGTCTGCTTCTCCTGCCGCTGTCGGCGAGTGCAGGGGGAGAAGGGCAGGCAAGATCCTTGCTATAGGCAACAGCATGGGGTGTGGGGCATGTGACGCCTGTGCCCTTCCACGTCACCCCTGCTCGAGGCAGTTGACAATCCGAAGGATAGAACTTTACATTGAAAATGCTTGTGTCCTAGGGTAAAGTCCAAGAATTGTCTGTGCACTAGGTGAATGGTGACATGAAAGTAAGCATCTTGGAAGTTGAGGGATGCGAGCCAAATCACCTCTCTCTAATGCCGGAATTATCATTGATAGGGTCACCATTTTGAATCACTGTGTTCTCTCAAACTTGTTGAGTTTGTCAAAATCCAAATTGGGTGGCCTCTGCCAATCTTTTTTCAGAGTGAGAAAATAATGAGAATAAAATCCACTTCTTGTGTTGAGCTGTAGGAAGTGGCTTATTTCCAATCATAATCCAGGCTTATGAGAGGAGTCCCTGAAGAGGGATGGAAGTAAGCCTGTGGAGTAATTTTCAGGACACATCTGTCTATGATGATGCTGTTCCAGACTGGTTAAAACAATGATAGGTGGTCCCCAAAAGCTGCTAAAGTGGGGTTGAGATTTGGAATTAGAGAATGTAGAGTTCTTGGACTCTCAGCCAGACCTTCAAAATGACTGTTTTCAAGAGGAAGTCTGGGACATGGAAGGGTGGCCTTGATTTTGCCTTTGTCCCACCTGCTTCTGTTTGCAGTATTAACTATAATGTCTTTGAGGCTGGGAGTAAGATGCAGCACAGAACTTTTGGTTATAAAACTTGCCCTTTCCTTGCCCTTCCCCCCCCCCCCGCCCCGGGACAAGAGTCTTTAGGGTGGCCCAGGAGCCTTTAAAGTGTGCAAGGACACATTGGTGGATTCAGCCAACAGCTTCTGACCCTCAAAGTATAGATCTTTAACCATGGCCTGTGCCTCTGTCAGGAATCCTGATAACTGGAGCCAGAATGACCAACATATGACCACAGAGATTGTAAGAGAACATGCTGGTATGTCCAAGGAACTGAAAGAGGGTTGGATGGCAGTCTTCACAGTGAGAGAGCCATCAAAGAGATTGGATTTATATGGTTTCCTCTTGTCCTTGGGGAGATGTTCAATCAAAGGTTGTGTGTTTTACAAGCAGTGCACAATAATTTGTGATGTGGAATTGCTGGTTGGTGGAACAATAGGCTTTGCACACGAAGAAGTCAGCATCTTCTAGTCTATCATAAAGGGTGCTTCTATTCTGTTGCTATTTGTGTCTCTGATTTTCCTACTCCACCACCAGTGAATTAGGAGTGGGTGAGTAAAGACAAATTCAGCCCCTTTTGCCAGCGCATAATATTTTTTGTCTGACTTTTTGCAGGAAGCAGGAGCGTCATGAGCCAGATGGTTTTTGCATGATCCTCTATGGCAACATTAATAGGCAGTGCTTTTTTTGCTAATGGCAACATCTGGAGAATGTCAGTGAGTTTATTTTTGGTTCCTAGGGACCTCACACAAGGTGATGTTGAAAGAGTCCTCTACCCTGTTGAAATGGTCCTGAAAAGACTTGAAGTCCACCCCCCAGTTTGGGGGTGGTGGCATAACTATTTCATCTGGAGACAAAGAGGAGATATGCATAGATGGCAATCCTCCTTCTCTTCAGATTCCTCATACTTGGCCCCTATTGGTGAGGGAGAGCAGTGTGTTATGGAAGCTGGTAGGTTAGGCAGTCTAACATTCTAGATTCTGTAAATGGCACATGTGCCCCAGTATGGCCAGTTGGGTGGGAGGATTGGGGCCGCAAGGATCACATGTCTGCAGAGGACTGCTTATGTGAGGGTCCAGTCCACCTTTAGGAGAGGCGTGGCAAGGGGTGTGCAGTCCTAGGTCATCATCATTACTGGCGGGAGCTTGCACTAAGCTGCTGGAGCCATCATCTGGCTTGGTTTAGGCCTTGCTGGCGTACCATCAGTACCACAGGGGGTTCCCTGGTGTAGAAGAAACTACCAAGTTTGCAGGTCAGTACTGCAAAACTCAGTGTTGGAAATGGCAGCACAGTGAGAGCAGAGGGTTAGAATTGTCAGTGCTGAGGTCTTGCCAACCAAGGGCTACTCAACTTTGGAAGCCCTAAGGGGTGGGGTCACAACACATGCCGAGGGCCGCAACTGAAGTGTGGTTGCACATACATGCAAATATATATGCAAATATATTTTTTCACACTGATGGGCATGAATACAAAGATGAAGGCAAGATTACACAACAAGCAGGCCCCATTTAAGTCAGTTCTGCTGATACTAATAAAATCCAATTTTTACCCAATTTCCACCCATATGGAACTTTTAATGAGCAAGCAAGGACCAGGAATTTAACTACTAAAATGCATATCATCAACAGAAGACCATTATATTCACTAATTTTTTTTTTTGGCTCCTACCCGCAGGCCGCTTATTGAGTAACCCTGTTACACTAGTCAGTACCAGGACATTCTTCTGAACATTTGGTGCTGAGCTAGGAAACCTGGCTTTAGATCATGCACCTGACTGAGAGCCTGCCCCTACTGGGACCTTAGCTCCTTCAGAAGACTAGGACCAAACAATGAAGGTGCCTCTCAGTGCCATCAGTACCAAGGAAGGTTTTTCACCAGGTGACCATTTTCTTTTAGGCCTATCTTGCTGTGTGACAAATAGGACCACTATTTGATCACCTTTTCAGGGATAGGGTCCTTACAAGCAGTCTTGGTAGTAGAGCCCTTGTCTGACGCTATTAGTGGTGACCTCTGGTCACAAGGCACCCTGGACACTTGGTCGGAAGCTAGGTTGAGGGACTTCATCATTAGTAATTTAAGTTGGAGGTCCCTGGGAGTAATTGTCCTGGCAGTTACTTTTTTTGCAGTGAGGACACTTGAGAAATAAATTAATGTCCAAGACAGCAGATGCATTAATCCAGGGGTGGCCAACCCATTCCAGGGAAAGAGCGAAGATATCAGTAGATCCAGCATGAAGAGCCAGGGCAAAGTTGTATGGGGGGCAGGGAGCGGGGGTGGGGGGTGGGGGTGGGGGGAAAAAAGGACTGCCCCTTAAAAAGGAACCCCCAGCTGCATTTGGTCAAGAGAAAAAGAAAAAAAGGACTATCCCTTTAAGAAAATGCATTTAGAGGCTTTGGCACCACATCAGGCTCCCGCCGGCTGATGCCATCTTTAACGCTCCATCTTTAATGGCAGCACCAGACAGCTCCCCTGCCCCAGTTAGCACAGGGAGTCAGGAGGAGAAGGCAGTTTTCAGGGGCGGGGGAGGGAGGGGCTTCACAAGCTGCACCGGGGGGGGGGAGGGGGGAAAGGGGCGGGGGGGGCCCGCATGCGGCTCACAAGCCACAGGTTGGCCATAGCTGCATTAATCATGGCCATCTGAAACAGATATCAATATCCTGCAGGTCAGGCAGCATTTAAATCCAGCAGAACCAGACATGCCTGAGGAAGGTCCAGGTCTGAAGAAAAATGGGGTAGCCCATTTTTAAATGGCTACAGCTGGCAGACACACACCAGATGCGGGAGAGGAAAAAGTATACCAAATAAAGTTTTGTTATTGTTAAATAAGAAAGCAACTAAAAGTAATGTTAATGGAAGTAAATAGAATTGAAAGGATAAAAGAAAAAGGATTATGAACTATATACAAAGTTGAAGGGACACTGCTGTCACTCAAGCTAAAGACAGTAGAGAAGAAACTGGGGGTTGGTTGGTTGTGCATGATAAATAACCAGAGTGGTAGGAAAACAGCTGCCACACATGCTACTACACATTTCCAATTACAAACACAGAGTGTCAAGGTACCTAAAATGTAGCATCCACAGGGACACTCCTCAAACAAGAACCTGAGTTATTCAAGGAAGAAGTGGTACATGTCTTCAGCTAAAGCATTAATAGGATTCTGGATGCTATTAGAAAAGAAACCATTAGTCTGGGAATCTATCTTGAGCGTGAAGGAGGCAGCCAAGCAAATTGTTGGCACCTCCTGTGGCAGGTGCCAACTTCAGGTATTTATTTAACAGTGTGTCAGTAGCCCTGGTAAACCAGAACTGGAAGCTGATTAGGAGAGGATGATTTGTCAAGCAGTGACACTTCTTGCTTAATTCAGTCAAGTTCAAAAAGGTTTTTTTTCAAGTCTTGCTGACTAATCTCAAATGTCAAGGAACCCTTCCATTCCGTTTGACTGCTCCATATTTCTTTGTCAGGTGTTTTCTAGATGTAAGTAAAACTGAAAGTAAATTGCCAGATGACACCAATACTTAACAGAGAACCAAAGTGCAAATGAATCTAAAAATATCATAGCAGGGCTGCAAACAAGGGTGACACATTCAGAGCCAACCATTGTGAACTTGTGCATACAGATAAAGAATTTAAGCCGAATAAATACCAAATTAAGAGGCACAGACAAACTGAGTATTAAAATGAGCTTATTTCCATCTTTACTCTCAATATTATTCCAAATTACTCTTCCCAAGCAATGCAGTTGCTGCAGGGAGGGTGTAGAACTGAAGTGGAAGAGATGATTAAAATATTGTACATTTCAGGAATATGTTAACAATGAGATAGTTAGGGAACCATGGACAGAGATTACTGACAAGTGAAAGAGTAAGTTTTCTAAGGAGAGATTCTCTAATTTGTTGATAAGCATTCTACAAAGGGGTCTAAGCATTTGCACAATTTTCTACTATTTTGATTTTCTGCTCAGAATTGTATATATACACTTTTACAGCAATTTACTTCAGATAGTTGCCTGGCAAGAAACAGTATTTGTACACACAGTAACAAACTGGTAGATATTGTTTTACTGGAGTAGCTTAAGCAAGTACATTGAACTCAAACAACAGCGGGCATCTTTAAGAAGTTCAGAATTTCATATGGAAAGGATGACAGAACAGAAATAATACTAAGCCATGCTAGATGAAATTATACCCAAGTAGAAGTGCTTTTCTGCTGTACTTACAGTTAACTTTAAAGGGAAAGATTTAGAGGACAAAGCCATTTTAATAATGTTTTATACTGTAATGCCAAAGTTATTACCTTATTTAACCTTGCATATGCATATTATAAAAATCATCCATTTATGTTAGTGAATTACTTTGGGTTGACACTGAGAACAACACCCGAAATGAATTTCAATTGACAAGACCTTCATTAATCATGTTTTTCCAGAGACCAATGCCACAACAGAAAGTTTTCTACTTTGCTGTTTGAAAATTCAAGTATTCAAGCCCCATGTGCAAAAGTTTTGGTCCCTCCTAATCCTCATTAGCAAGTTCTTGGAACCTATATGTAAATGAACTAGGACTTTTGATTAACTGCAGTTAACTCGCATGATTACCTCAAAAAATTGTGATTAATCAGTTTTAAAATCGCATTCTTAAAAAGTAGAATACCGACTGAAATTATAGATGTTTTTCTACGCTTGTAAATATATTTCGAATATATTTACAGCACAGAATACAAAGTACGCAGTGCTCGCTTTATTATTTTTAATTACAAATATTTTCCCTTAAAATTAAATAAAACGTAGTACCTTTCAATTCATCTCATACAAATACAGTAATATAATCTTTTTATCATGAAAGTGCAATTTACAAATATAGATGTTTTTCTACATAACTGCACTAAAAAACAATGTAAAACTTTAGAGCCTACAAACCCATTCAGTCCTACTTCTTGTTCAGACAATCCCGAGACAGAACAAGTTTGTTTACATTTACAGGAGATAATGCTGCCTGTTACTTATTCACAAAATGTAATCCAAAAGTAAGCACAGGCATTCACACAGCACTTCTGTAGTCAGCATTGCAAGGTATTTACATGCCAGATATGCTAATATACATCCCTTCATGTTTCAGCCATCATGCCCACAGGACATTTTTCCATGCTGATAATGCTAGTTAAAAAGAAATGTGTTAATTAAATTTGTGAATGAACTCTTTGGAGGAGACTTGTATGTCCCTGTTGTTGGCAAGAGTAAGTCTCGGGTCCGACACTGGGCTCTCAAAGTACAAAGGATGCTACACAGGTATATGTCAAACACAAATAGTTTATTTCCTGACAGCTAACAGCTGCAGCCCTTAACTAGAAGGGCAACATAACAAAGAAGCGGCATATCTTACGTCCCATCCTGCTAGCCGGGGATCCCGAGTTGGCTGCAGACGAAGTGGGAGGTTGTCTCAGCTTCCGAGGCGCCGGTACCCAAAGCCCATCGGTGAGGTCCAAATTGCTGTGCTTTGGTGCAGCTTTAAATACTGTGTGTCTACCTTGTTTGTGGCAGTTTGGAGATTTCTGGGGGTTACTCATTGCTTGTTACAGTATGGCTCAGCTGTACTGCTTGTCCTTTGACTTTGTTTACATGATCAGTACATTTAGGTAAACAAGACTGATACGTTCCTGCCCTTATCTACAATTCGTTCTTGCTACAATGGTGTATGTTCCTAGAGGCTTGCTTCTGGCTCATCAGTAGTGGGGAAAAGGGGGAAGAATGCAGGCTGCACCACTCCTAAACTTGCACGTACAAAGTTCTTCCACAAGTCCCAGACTATGTGATTACCCACATTCTTCCATAGCAGTCTTGAATGGTGACCCAGCATGTTTCATTTTAAGAACACTTCCACTGCAGATTTGACAAAACACAAAGAAGGTGCCAACATGAGATTCCAAAGATAGCTACAGCATTCTACTCAAGATTTAAAAATCTGAAGAGCCTCCCAAAATCAGAGAGGGAGGAGGTGTGAAGCATGCTTACAGAATTCTTAGAAGAGCAACACACTGATCCGGAAACTATAGAACCCAAACCACCAAATTAACAAAACCAAATTCTGATGGCAGCATCTGACTCAGATGATAAAAATGGTCATGCATGGGTTTTGCACTGCCTTGGACCATTATCAACCAGAGGCCATCATCAGCTTGGATGCATGTCGTCCTCTGCAATGGCGGCTGAACCATGAAGGAGCATACAAACGTCCAGCATATAGACAACAGTGCCATGTGAACGCCTGCCCTCACTTCCAGGTGACATTGTAAACAAGAAACAGGCAGCATTACCTATTGCAAATGTAAGCTAACTTGGTTTTTCAGAGTGATTGTCTAAGCAAGAAGTAGAATTGAGTGAACTTGCAGAATCTAAAGCTTTATATTATTATATTTTTGAATGCAGTTTTTTTTTTTACATAATCCTACATTTATATGTTCAACTTTCATGATAGAGATTTCACTGCAGTACTTCTCTATGAATTGAATTAAATAGTTTTTATCTTTTTATAATGCAAAAATTTGTAATACAATAAGTATAGGATTTTGCCCATGAAAGCTCATGATACTATACATATTTTGTTAGTCTCTAAGGACTACTCTTTTTTTAAAATTACAGACTAACATGGCTATCCCTGAGAAATACAAAGTGAGCATTGTACACTTGGTATTCTATGTTGTAAATTAAATTAATTTGAAAATTTAGAAAGCCTCCAAATAAATGGTATTCCATTAACACAGCAATTAATCATAATTAATAATGTAGTTAACTGCAATTAATTTTTTATATCATGCAATTAATCACAGTGAATTTTTAAATTGCTTGACAGCCACACAATTAACCATAACAAAACAGGATTTTTTTTTTAAATAAAACAGACATTAGCGGCTTCATGGAAACCTGAAGCTGAAAATCTCCACCATTTGACTAACATTGCTAACAATTTTGAAAGTAACATCCAAGAGGAGAAGAAATGAAATAAAAAAACAGCTGTAGTATATATTATTGACACTGAGGGGAAGAAGGTAGATTATCTGCAGCAGTCTTGTTTACATTAAAGGCAAAATCACTCTGCCTAACTAATCTGTGGTCTGAAATTATTCTGGAGATAGATTTAGGAAAATTATTCAAGCCTTCTTCATAATCATACTTGCAGGAAAACCTTTTCAAGATACTCAAACCAATCGTAGGTAGGGTTGCCAGGTGTCCGGCATCCTACTGGACAGTCCGGTATTTCAGCCCTCTGTCCAGTAAAAAAAAATCAGACAATACCAGACACGTGCAGTGTCCAGTATTCTCTGATTTTTCGGGCTGGGCACCAGACGGAAGCCTGACGTGGGCAGCCCTGCCCCCACCAGGCTTCTGCGCAATCACAGGCTCCCAATAGCGTTGGCAGCCCCGCCTCCCAACTGGGAGGCGGGGCTGCGATCGCCCCTGGGAGCCTCTGGTCACATCAGAAGCCTGGCGGGGGTGGGGGAAGTGGCTGGGAGCCTGTGATTGAACGGGAGCCTGGCGGGGGCAGGTGGAGTAGCTGGAAGGCGGGCGGGATAGGGGGCTGGGAGCATGTGATTGAGCAGAAGCCTGGCAGGAGTGGGTGAAGTAACTGGGAGGCAGGGCACGATAGGGAGCTGGGAGCCTTCAGCTGGTTGCTTCTGGCTTAGGAGTGACGCCTTGGGGAGGAGGAGGAGAAGGAGTGCTGTCCCTGAGTGCTGTTCAAGCACGGTGTGGAGCCGTAGTCCAGGACAGAAGCCCACAGGTGCTTTGTGGTTGTTTAGGTGCTTTCCATGGGCTCTCAGCCAAAACTGAGTGGGGTGGAATTCCCACTTCTCTCCACTGGGACACCCAAAGACTTGGCTATGGGGAAGTCACCTTCCTACCCATGGTCGCCCCACCCTCCGCCCTGCCATTGTGTTGGCCTGGGGTCTGCCTCTCTGCTTTGGGTAGCAGGCGGCTGCTTTGCAGAGCAGGCTCTGCTGCCTCCCCTTCGTTCCCAGCTTGGTGGCTCTTGGTAGTAGCCACACATAGCCTGACCCCCGCCCACTCTGAGTTGTGTAATCCAGCCATGGGGAGTGGAGCTGGGCTGGACTCAGGCGCTTTGTGACCCAGGCTCCCTTCTATGGGCAGAGAGCACTGGTAAGAGCCAAGCTATATGCAGAACTCTTCTTCAGGTCAGGGCTTGGTTTTGTGTTACACTAGTGTTGCACCAACAGCTCTTTAGCAAAGCTGCTTGGGTGCTACCAGGAGGTATCTAAGTTGATGGGAGAAGCTCTGCCATTGACTTAATGTCTATACTACCCCCCCCCCCCCGCCACCTCTGCATTAGCAGTTACACACCTAAGTAAACATGTTTTAACATCTTTAGTCCATACCTAGTCAGTATCACTGTGCGGGCTAAGTGATGTGGATTTTTCACAAGCCTGAGGAACACATGTGTACCATGTCAGTTTAACTCACAGGGGGCAAAGAAAGGGAATGGGAGGGGGGAAAAGTTGTTTGTGGGTGGTAGTTTGCAATAAATCATAAATTATTCACACACACACACATCCCAATTTCAAAGTGTTTTACAAAGGACAGAAAGTATCTTTTTCTATCCCCATTTTACAGATAGGGAAACCAAGATATAGTGATTTGCTCAAGGTCATTCAGAAAGTAATCAGTGGTCTCATGATAGGTGCTTAGCAGGACTAAATAATATAGCAGTGTCAGTATATAGGGAGCCTTAGTGGTGACTCTCTTCCCACCTCCAAGGGCACTCTAGGAAACCTGGAGAACCAGCTCACCCTACTGAACCCTGAGAGGAGTTATGAAAGAGGATGAGGCAAGCTTGATGTAGGGGAAAGAACCTCTGAGAGGTATGAAGCTTGCTTTGATAGTTCAGGGATGCAGCTGCTCACTTACTCTTTATATCTGCATACACATACACTCATGCTATCACAGGTAGTGAAATAACCAATAGTAGAATTGCTATCTGCTTGCCAATAGTTAGGCAGAAGGGGTTCTGCAGAACAGATTGTTTATGTGCACCAGGAGGGCCCATGAAGTCATCACAGGAACTCAAAGATTTCCTTGAGAGAGTCTGCAAGCCTCTCACAAAAGGCTGCCTTATTTTTTCAGTGGACATCATTGCAGCACTTAGGCTATCAGCACACAGACCTAATCTACAGGTAGATGCCTGCAGGAGCGGTTCCCTCTGAGCCTCTCCTGTCTTCAGGAGTGAAACATCAACTGAAATCACTATTATTTGTGGAAAATGTTGTGGAAAGTGTTGTCCTTTGTCTAGCTTTCATCTTTCTCATATCTCACAGCACTCTTAAGGTAAGGAAAATTTGGCAGCTTTATCCAAAAAGGCTGGCCACCTAAATCAAGAATTTTTTAATTTAATTAAGGATCTTGATATCCATAATGAGCAATGGAGAAGCTTAAGAATTCATTGTTTATTATTATGTATATATCCTTATTCACCCTCATATCACATTTCAGCTATCTCTATATAGTGGGATAGCAGCATTATTTTGTTCTACCTTGTGGAATACCTACAGATTATTGTCCTCATTTTTCATTTCCAAGGACAGCAGGCACAACTTGAGATAGGGGTTAAAAGAGTTATTTAATTCACTTAGCTGGATAAGCTGAACTAATTCTAAAAAGCGGGGTCACAAAAGTAATCTTTGAAGCCTAAGAATGTCTACTTCAACACAAAGGCTTGGGGAAAGAAACAGGGACAGGCCCACTGCCAGGGGTATGGAGAGACGAGGAGCAGCTATTCAAAGGGGCCTTTATATTGCTGCCAGAGCATGTCGTGCCACGTGCTCTGGGCAGCATTAAGGACTGGTGGGATTGGAGGCGAGTGAAGCACCCTACTCTGGGGAGCACTGAGGGCTGCTTGGTGCATTCTGGGTGGCACTGAGGGCTGGCTGTGCTCAGCCCCAGCACTGCCACCCTCAGCCGCACCCTTTCCAAGAGTGCGAAGGTGCATCCCCTCCCCACCTTGCCCAAGGGCCCATAGAGGCTGCTGGCACCTCTGGCCAGAGATCAGCAAGGCCTTATGTTTTTACACTGTTGTGGAGAATCTCAGAGGACAGGAAGGCATTAACCATACAAACCATTATTAATTTCTGGCACCCTTGTACCTTACATGCTCAGTTTCTACAGAAGGTAATACATTTGCTGTCCGTGAAAAATGTCTATTTTAAATAAATTATTGCAGAGAATAATGTAAAGAACCATCTCTCTATTTCAAGGTGATTACAACAAAACGGACATGAGCATAAGATGCAAAGAGTAACCTCGGTTAAGTAAATAAACAAATTATATTGTATATTTCCTTAAAATACACATTCTCTCAAAAAGAAAAGCTGATCAGTTTTAAAACAAAATATTACTAAACATGCAAGGATGTAAGTGGAAGAATTCTCTTGTGGTGAAGGGATTGGATTGGGCCTTAGAGCAATAAGGTTCACTAACAATGCTTTTTATTGTTCTCTGAATCTTGCTTTTACAATATAGGCAACAGACAACTTTTAGAAGTCCATAAACCCTGAAAAAATTAAATTATTTTATTCGATACTAATGCCTATAAGTATATAATCATGTATATTATATATACACACATATCCGCTTCTTAAAATACACTCTCCACACTTAATCACATAATGTTCATATTCCTAGGTCCTACCTGTGCAAAATGTTTTAAATTGGAAACTACAGATGATGTATTTTTTAGTCATTGAATACTTTTTTGCTGTATGAAAAGTATTGAATTTACTTTTCATACAGAACTGTCAAAGAACTGAATTTACAAAGTACCAAAAAGCTATTTCAGTATTCTGTTGTTCCCTAGCAACTAGAATCTGATGATATTTTCTCATCACAAGTGGGTAATACGGATAAAATCTGTTGTTTCAGTGCAGTCATGTGTCAGTGAAAGCAGTTCTATGCAGCAAGATGCGCCAAGCTGTAAATAATGCAGTAAGACAGGAGGTATGTATTAGTAGATACAGAGTTTATCTTTAAAACTTAAATTGATAGTTAGGATATTTAGATAAGGAGTATCATTAAACATGTTATTTGGGGAGCATACATACATTACTTTACATTTACTGAAACCACCACATGGGAGTCAAAGATCATATTAAAAAGGCTGCATCACCTAATTATTAAGGATCAAGTTCCAGATCCCAGGATAATATCATTCAGACTGGGATTCCAGAATACTAGTACATATCCCAAAAAAAGTATCTGAGTATCTGGCCTAACTAGTCAAGATAAGGACTAGTTATTGAAAGGAGCAAAACAAATTCCTCTATACTAAACCCTTTTTTCTCAGAGAAACACGCCTCCTTGTCTTCACTATAGGGAAATTTCTCAGAGGGATAGTCATGTTAGTCTAACTAAAAAAAAAAACCAAACAAACCCCACACACACTAATGATCCTGTAGCACCTCAGAGACTTAACAAAAAATATAGATAGTATCATGAGCTTTTGTGGGCACAACCCACTTCTTCAGATGACATACATCCTCTGAATGTGAACAAACATCTGAAGAAGTGGGTTGTGCCCACAAAAGCTCATGATACTATCTATCTTTTTTTTTATTAGTTTCTAAGGTGCTACAGGACGATTTGCTGTTTTTTAAGGGTTTGGGGGAGGGTGAGGGACAGGGAAGAGTAGGAAAATTTGAAAAGCAATGAAAACAAAGAAAAAGTAGAGAATGCCTACTAAATAATGATTCTAGCTCAATAAATACTACATTTCTGTGGAAATTTCTAATGAATAATGTTTTTGAAGAGGAAAGAGTATAGCAAATAAAGTTTGCATAGTGCTCTATGAATATGTCAACACTTGACCAAATTTCGACATAGAACTTTTTCCAAATAAGCAGATATTTTTCATCCAAGAAGCATCTTTCACTGTTTGCTCTAATCCTTTGCAGAAAGAGGATCTGTTTCCTACATTTGACTCAGATAAACAAGCTTAATCATGTGGCAACAGAAACCTTTTTGTACTGTGTCTGGGTTGAAAAACTGCAAACCTATGCTTTTCTGAAATCCTTTATTTTATTCTAAAATCAATCTTAGTAGCTTTCTTTAAATTATACCACACTTTGGGCAGAAAAAAATCTGATCTATTGAAAATGTCTGGAGTTCAAATATCCTTGTTAATGCAACAAGAAAAATGTTTTAATAGATTAAGAAAAAGAATATAGTATTCAACAGTTTGAGACGAGACTAGACAATGCCTGATTTAAATTTTCCAGATTGGGCACTCCACAATAGAACAAGGGTTCAAATTATCAGATGGGCTTATAAAAATTTAGCTCTCCCCCCACCCCCTTAATATCAAACCTATTTATTTAAAAACCAACTCTCTGCCAGTCTTCCGGCTGAGCTTGAGCAAAGCACATCTGTGCCTCAATTTCCCCCTCTGGAAAATAGAGATAATGATACTGTCCTCCTTTGTAAAGAGCTTTGAGATCTACTTATTTGAAGAACTATGAGAACTAAGTATTCCTGATATCCTGCTTAAGACTGTTGAGTTACTCAAGCCCACATACATTCTAGCACCTCAGAACCCCAAACTATCAACAATGACAGTTTTCCTATATACCAACACTTTAACTTAATCCAAATCCTGGTTTATCTTCAGAATTTGTATTTTTCTGCTACTTAAGAATCTTAGGTAGGAGTACCAGAAAAAGCCTGTATTTGCACATATAACCTTTTTTTCATAACTAAAAAAAGTCATATCACACGCATAGTTTCAGTATTATATTTCAAAAATACAAATATCAGAAGTAGAGGGACAATCATGATACTAGAAGGAAAGGGGCATTTACATGCCAGTTTAAGTGTTACTAAGGTGACACAGATTCCAAAATGAAAATTATTTAATGGATCATCATTGTCTTCAGTGATTAAACCAAACCTTTCCAAACTATGTGTCTACTGGAGAAACGTCCAAGTTCTTCCAAAGAGCAATGACTGTCAAATAAGTTGCATCTTCTCCCTATTTGGTTTATGTTTCACCTTTAAACACCTTGTAAACTCAATGGCATTAATATTCTGATTATTTTTCGCTTGCAATTATACTGTGTTTTCCATTTGAGCAGAGTTGGGGAACCTTTTTTGGGGCTCGGGGTTTCTGACCCATAGGAAAAAAAAAAATCAGTCGGGGGCTGCACATAAGTGAAGCAAAAAACCCTAACAAAACAAACCTTCCTGTTATGGCTCACAAATGAGAAGGAGAAAGACACTCCCCACAGTCCCTTCACACACCAGAGCTTAAGGGGGCCCAGGATAGTAGATTTTTTTGGGGGGAGGGAGGAGTTGGCAAGCCAGCACAGGCTCCCCAATGCTGGGGGGAGCTCCAAGCCTCAGAGGCCAGATCCAAGCAAGCCAGGGGCTGCATCCAGCCCCCAGGCCTTAGGTTCCCCAACCCTGCAAGCTATTATATTGTAGTGTGGTTCTACCCTCAAAAACACTGAATTTCCTAGTCCCTAAATACAACTGTAGTGGGTCATATCTCTGACTACTGGTTACATGCCACGAATACTACTATTACCATCTTCAATACCTTAATGTATTCCAGATGGGAAACTAATCTACCAATAAAATAGTTAGCCAATCACAAATAAATGTTTGAAAAATACCTTAAACAGATCAATGACAATTAAGGGCATCATCTAAGTGTGGGGGAGTCACAGGGCCCTACACCCCATCCACAGTGGAAGAGGTTCTCAGACAGCTGATAGAACAGAAGGGTTTATTAGCTGACAGACACAGTGTCGAACAGACTTGTCAACACAGTAACCAGAAGCAGTCAGTACAACACATCTTTGGGAGAGGGCCTCAGAGCTAAGGCCTGGCTCTTGTCCTACACCCCAAGCCAGCCCAGACTGCCCCACTAACAGCACCCTAGTCCCCTCAGCCAGGCTCTTCCTCCAGGCTTTCTCCTGCTTCCTGGTCAAAAAGGTATCACCTATTTTCATTCCCTCCCAGCCTCAGTTTTACAAAGAGCATTGTCCACTGTGTATATGTGGGAGGCTATTGCACCCGAAATTCCCATCACTGTTTTGGTATCAGTGCAATGCCCAGGGAAGCTGAGGCACACACGGGGTACTACAGACAAAATAACTCACATGCAACATAACAAGGTGAATAAAATCATTACCAAGACCTACAAACACTATCAGTTCATGGTCCTCCCATTCAATCTACATCCCCTAAATGTTCACCAAGTACACATCAATCATAGAAACCTTCTTCCAGAGGAAGCAAGTGCAGGTATATCCTTACCTTGATGAATGGCTGCTGCAGAGGCGCTCAAGAGAGCAAGTAGAATTTCAAGACTGTTAGTCAAAACTACTTTCAAGAGACTGTGCCTCCTCCTCAACATGAGCAAGTTAACTTTTATCACCAACCCAAAGATTAGAGTTCATTGGGGGTGCTGCTGGACTCTGTACAGCCCAGGGCATCTTTGCCAGAGAGCTGATTCCAAATCATGACAAACATTATTCAGTATCTCAGACAATACCCAACCATTACTGCATGAGTCTTCTCAGCCACATTGCAGCCTACACTTATGTGATCCATATCACAGTGAGGCTCAGACTCCTACAAGAATGGATCATATCTGCCTAACACCCAAGGTGTGACAGTCTGGACTCTAATGAAAGTCCAGAGCACATACTTGAATCCCTTCATTGGTGGTTCGACCCTTAGATGGCATGCAAAGGAATCCCCTTGAACAGCTCACAACCCTCCTTGACCTTGGGACTAGACACATCAGCTCTGGGTTGGGGAGCACATCTGGGGAACCTCCAAACACAGGCTATGTTGTCATTGGACAAACTCTCCCTTTATATCAACATCAAGGAGTTCTGAGAAGCATGACTAGCATGGCAAACCCTCCAGTCCTAACTGAAAGGTCAAGGACAATACCACTGCCATGTTTTACATCAACAAGCAGGATAGAGCCCTTTCCTCACCCTTATGTCACTCCCTCTCACATTCTGGAAGCTTCATGGTTAAATGCAATGGAATTCCTGTGTTTGGAACTGATAAGGGAGGTTTTGCTGAGCAGCAGGAAACCATCTACCAGGACCACTTCTCTTGCTAAGTGCACTTGCTCACATGCTCAGCATTTCACACCTCCACTCAGGCACCTATACCTCTTATCCTGGAGTACCTTCTGCATCTCAAGTCTACCAGTGTAATCCATCAAGGTGCACCTCACTGTTATTTCGGCCTTCCATACAGGTGTGATGTTATTGGATTTTAGTACGAAAATCCAGGTCGCTGTGTTTGCCCCAAATTCTATGCTAAGTGAGCTAAGTGGGGTGTCTATTGAAAGCTTGTGCTTTGCTGATTCTGTTCATGCTACTCATATACATGTATGATTTTTGTATGTAAAGTTATGAATATTGGCTTTGTACTTGTATTTTAAAAGTTTTCTGTCTGGCAGACAGCAGCAGGTGTTGCTCACCTATTGTGAGGGGAGATGACTCAGCAAATAGCTATGTTGCCTGGACAATGGCCCTTAAGTGATGTCTATAAACGTCTGAGGAATTCTCTGCAAACCTGCCAATCAGCAGGTAGACTATGGCCCCTTGCCTAAGAAAAGACATAGGACAAGTCACTTGATCATGTGACCAACTCCATTTGGGGAGGTACCATCACACTGGAGGACAATGGCTTTCCCTATACATGGATAAGATTATAAAAGGATCATAGGGGTTCCTCCATTCTCATTTTCAATCCTGCTCCTAACTAAGTGTCCTTGCTATGGACAACGGTCCCGGAAGGATTTCCTGAACCGTCCTAACGAAGGATGTACTCCAGAGACTTTTAAGATAGCAATCAACGTACTACATCTCTGCTAAGAGCCTGAATCAAGAACTTGGTGACTGATGTATGTAATGTGATTTCTTTAACAATTCTATTCTCAACCTTTCCTTTTTTTCTTAATAAACCTCTAGATTTTTTATTCTAAAGGCTTGCCACAGCGTGCTCTTTTGGATAAGCTCCAAGATATAAATTGACCTGGGAATGTGGCTGGTCCTTTGGGATCAGTAGAATATGTTTGGATTTGGTGAGATTGGTTTTCAGAACCTCTAACCTGTTTAAGGAGTGCTGCAGGTTGTGGCACAGGTAAAGCTGGAGTGTCTAAGGCAACTGCTTGTGAGACTTCTTACTGACCAGAGTGGCAGCTGAAGTGCTCTGTATGACTGGTTTAGTGCCTTATAGAGGAGGACCCCCAGTCTTGGCCTGTAAGTAGCCCTGGTCCTAAGCAGTTTGCCCTGATTTGACCCTCACAGCGGTGCCTCCAGCCCCGTTACATTACACCAGGAGTGTCTGGATACTCCATATTCACTAACACTATGGCAGGATATTTTCTCAGGGGCCTAGAATGATTAGCATGGGATCTTAAACTGGTCCTCTCCAAACTAATGGGGCCCCCTCTCAAAGCTCTGGCAACTTGCTCACTGCTCTGTTTGTCCTGAATGGTGGCCTTCCTGGTCATATCAGCCAGGTGCATGTCCAAGGCCCTAACCTCCAAACCACCTTATGTGGTTTCCCACAAAAACATGGTGCAGCTCAAGATTCCTGAGGAAGGCAGGCAGGGGGGAGTGTCAACTCCATACTAGCCAAGATGTTTTTCTGTCCGTCTTCTATCCTAAGTCTCGTATCAGTACCCAAGAACTCACTGGATATTCAGCAGGCACTAGCATTCTACACTGAGTGTACAAAGCTGTTCAGGTAGTCAAACTAGCTGTTCATGTTGGCATGAGACCAGAAAAAAGGAATCCTGATCTCATCTCAAAGAATATCTTCCTGGATCAGCTTGCATCTGCACGCATTATGAACTGGCCAATATCCCAAACCCAGCTGTTTCAGCACATTCTACAAACACACAAGCCTCATTAGCTGGGTTCCTGATCCAGGTCCTGCTATAAGAGGCAGCAAGTTGGTCATCAGTGCATACATTTACCTCTCATTATGCTGACTGCTGCATCACCTCTGGCATCATTGACACTGTTGGGTGATAGCAAAGTGGTGTTCCAAAGATCGATTCCTTAACTCTGACCCTGCCTCCAGGGTAGAGGTTGGGAGTCACCTGACAGGAATAGCCATCAACAAGCACTTGAAGAAAAAATGGTTACTCATTTTCCCATAACTTATTTTTCAAGATGTGTTGCTCCCATCCATTCTAATACCTACCCTCTTTCCCTTAGGTCGGAGTAGCCAACAAGAAGGAACTGAAGGGGGAGCAGGTCAGCAGGCTCATGATTCTAGAAGGCTCCAGAGCCAACCCAATGGGAGCTGCTAAGGGGAAAGCTTTCCACCAATTGGCACACTATGCACACACCCCCAATTGGAATGGACGTGAATGACACCTCTCAAAGAGCAACAGCTACAAGGTGGTGACCCCCACCCCACCCCCTTTAAAAATCAATAATCTTGTTTAAACTGCTGGCTTGTCTACAGGAGATATACATAACACACTCAAAAATTTTAAACTCAAATACACAGCATCCTGAAAGAAACCAAGTTGCAGGGCATGGGCTTTTCAACATCAGAAAAAACTTCTGGAGGATTGGAACTCTGAAGCAGGATTCCTCACCAGAGGTGATATGTAAACAACACTTTGTAAAGGTATGAAGTGAGGTCCATCAAACCTGCTTTGCACATATCTGAGATGGAAACATACCCAGAGGCTGAGCATAGAAGCTACCTGGTCTCGGATATCACTGTCTAGTTTAAGGTCAGATACTACATCCAATAACTATGTTTATATCATATGGTCTCCTTAATACAGTACTAGCCTGAAACCAGGTGTCAAATGGTAGAAATATTTTATACAAATACATAAAAAGTATATTTTGAAGCTCTAAAATTTAATCTGAAAATATTTAAATATTTAACACTGTTTTAAACCTGTATCTAAGTTTTCAACTCAAGCTTTAGCTCAAGAGCATGTGAAATGGCCAACACTTTAAACTCTCAAAAAGGAGCTTTCACCCAACAAAAATGGAATTTTTTTCCCTTATAAAGCCAACAATTTAATATTTCAAATCTATCACACTTGTCTTCATTTTCAGCTTTGTGTTTCACGTTATTTCAAATAATACAATGAATTATGCCATCAGTTATAAGTTTAATATTACAACTAAAATTACAACATTTAAGAGTTAATCCCACTATAATCCTATGCTAAACATTAAATCCTTATTTAACCTTACTGGAGGGTCTAGAGCATAAATAAATCACAAGTGTTTTCAATTTAACAGTTAAGGTGCATTTCCTTTTTTTCATGTTGCCAATTCTGATCAGTTTGAAATAACTACAAAATGAAATCTATTTAAATGAAATGAAATTTGGTTTTAGAGTACAGCAAGACAGAATTCAACTGACTCTGCAAGAACCACCAGAAGATCTGTCTTTTGGTAGTAGTTTGACCTTCAAATATTCACACAAATTTCCTTAGTGCTTGTCTAGTCTGAGTTGGTGCACATTAGATTTTCTACAATTTGTAATCTGCACTAACACAAAGACAGAGTTACTGCACCCTCTTAGAATTTACATTATTGTGTACACATAGCAGGGGTCAGGTGCACTCTAAGAAAAAAAGCATTTGGGTGGATATCCCACAGGCCTTTGCTTTGTTGCTGAGTCATGTGCACTCTGGGATGTTTCTTGCTAAACATTTTAGGGATTCATAGCAACAGCCAGGTGGAAACCACCGTAATTTGGGGACTTGATGGTCAAGTCCCTAAAATCCCATAATTCCACTCCATCCATCCCATATTCCCCCTCTGATCCTCATGTTTAAAAACTGATGAAGGGCCAGAATTTGCTCATTTGCACCTAGATTCAAATACATCAACATTACTGCATTATTATTCAGCAAGCCATGCAACATGCTTCAGACAGATGCTTCAAATCTATTTGGCCCTAGAGCAGTGGAGGGCACACAGGTAAACAGACAGGTCTGTCACAAATGTTCACAAAGCAGTGTAGGAAAGCAGTAGGAGGACTGCCAAAGTAGCACGCTATAGTACTGCATACAAACTAATAATCATTTGCACTGACTCAATTTGCTTTAAAACATAGTATGCTTTGAAAGAGGACTCCAAAATTCACACTTAAGTATGAAATTAGTGCCCTTTCATAACTTTAACGTGTATACAGGCTTTCAATCCACATTAAAAAATAAACAGTTCATGGTTTGATAGAAGAGAGCAACTCAGATGATATCACAAACAGCAACATGGTATCAATTAAAATGTGAGATTATTTTCCAATAAAAAAGAAAACACACAATAGTTATACATTTTGATTACCAACATTATATAAAATCTGCAGTGACTTTGAAAAAGCGAAAAAATGTCAATGGTTATCACTTAACTGTTGCACTTGTAGCAAACTGTTTTAACTGGACTGCTCCTTAGCTTTCAAGAATGTTACTCATTGACTAAAATAAGGATGCCTCTGGCTTCAATTATACTGTACAACATTAATGGCAGCATTAGCATAAGAATCTCACTATATGTTAATTAAATACAAATACCTTCTTCTGCAAATCAGATTACAAACTTGATTTACTATAACCAAAACAAAGCATGCCAAACAACTTCTTCCACAGTGATCTCATTGTGTGCCTTTAATAGTTTAAACCAAAATGTTGTGGTTTCAGCTTTAACCTGAGATTAACATTCCAATTACTTCAAATAAAACAGCTGTAAGAATGTATCCGTATTTCTCTTTTCCTACATTATATACAACCTGGTCCCCTCCATGGCAGCAATCCCTAAATTCTACACTTTTAGTTATTTTTACCACCGTAACTCTCTGTATTAAACTTTGTTACTAAATATTTTAAACTACTCTCTCTATTTGTGTTTGTTCCAGAGAGTGGGAAGACAATGTTCAATGGCTTCCATTCCCAAGACTCCTAAGTAATATAGAGGGAAAGAAAGAAAATAAAATCTAAGATAAAGAAAAGGTTGACAACAGAAGGATGGCAAATGTTTATATTTAAGGTAAATCGTTTTTTTAATTTGATCTTGTTACCACTCATTTGCATTTCAGAAGTGCTTTGAAGCCCCAATTAAGGACAAGAGCTCATCTCACTTTATAATGGCAGTGAAAGTTACTGAGAATGAGAACAGTTACCATTTGTCTGTTTCAATAGAAACAAGGTTTTGAAACTCTTTCTCCAACTCTGACCTTTTTTTCTGCTTAGTCACTCAAATAGAACAGACCGAGCAACATCAGAATGCCAAATTCAAACCAAAAAGACAGAGGAATGCCACACACACACACACAGTCAGAAGGCAAGAGAAAGGCTCACACACACACACACACACACACACACACACACACACACACACACACACACACACACACACACACACACACACACACACACACACACACACACGGCAAGAGAAAGAAAGCCTAAGCTACATTCAACCACTCACCAGATTTTAAGGTCTGATCTAGCTTCTAAATAAGAGAAGGGATTAAGCAATGTAACACTGCTTTCTCTAGAGGCTGATGGGCCAGAGAATGATTTGCCAAGAGCATCTAACCTTACGATTCTATTCTCTCCCGGCTCTTCCCCAGCACGTCACGGGAGAAACACACACTACCTCAAAGTATAAATTTTAGGGCTTTTTATGCAATGGTATTACTGAGTGGAGACAAAAGAGGTGCCATTTCAAAGGGGGCAACATTTGTTTGGTGCGTCAATAATACATTGGAGGGGGAAGTCAGATTTCATTTAAATCCCCACTACATCAATGAGAACTCTGTCTCATTTGTCTGCAAATGAGTTATAATGGTACATGTTAGGAATTGGTATTACTTTAACTTTCATATCAGCTATCTCCCTGCATATTCCCTTTCTTATCTCTATCTAAAAATGCTGCAAAATAGAGTAAAATTTAAAAAGTTGTGTCCAGGGTTAACATCTTCAGTAACAGTTATGTTACTTTCCACATAAAAAAGTACTGCTAACCCCTCAAGAGGGAGACATGCGCTGGACCACCTGTTGTGTAAAAACATAACTTACAGAATGGCTACACCAGAGAGCTCTCTATTGGAGCAACATTATTTATGTCAACGTAAGCACTAGTGTAGCCATAGCCCTACATAGTTACTGAGACACAAACCTAGGGAGTCTATGAGCTATCACAAATGAGCATCTGCCTTTAAACAATCTAAAAAGGAGTATTTCCTTAACAATATCCCTGGCAGAAAGTTCCAACTCTACTTAAAATTAAATTCCTTCAGTTAATCTTCATGAGTCCTTTTTTTAATAATGTTTAGCTGGAATTCTGGAGACTGAACTCACTAAGTGAAATGCTCTGACCAGCTGCTGCACAATATTGTGACTCAATATTCTCAAAGGTACAAAACCAGATAGGAAAGTGTGTACTTACCGCAAGGGCCTTTGACAATTTGATTCTGTAGTTATTTAAAACAATTGCAATGATGTCGGTATGAGGTACATATGCAATGCCATTCAGAAGGTAAACTCTTCTTACTCTAAACAAATCCATAGCATCTGGTAAAGGAACCTGGATTTGAGATGGGAGAAGAAAGAAACCAACTGCAGAATAGCACTGAAGTGTCACACTAATACAAACAGTTACATAGAACCCACACAAATCAAGATTAAACAAAGGGATTTGCTAAAGGGAAACAAATGATTGTTTGGCTTTTGAATAAAGACTCAAAAACTGAAAACAGTTTCCTCAAAATAATAAATCCTAATAAATCTGGTTCTGGGCAGTTCAATTAGCCCACAGGAATGGGTTAGGAGGCCAAGAGTGAGTATGTGCATCTGACAATGGCCAACCGGGAATCACAAGGTGAAAACAGCCTGTAACTGAGAGATCCATCATTTTAGAATATTCACAAACCTCTGATGCATTACCCTTTCCCAATGCTAAGAGGGCCTCCAACTTTGATCTGCTAGCTTATGCCACAATGTTAAGCACAGAATACATGAGGCAAGCAGACTCAAAAATCCTGGCATTGGAAAGGCAGTACCAGACTCCATTCAACTGGACAGTTTCTGAGCCTCAAACAAGTGACCCTGACTGGATCCGAACACTAGAACTCAAGGTGGGTCAACCCTGGAGCATCCATATTTTGAAGTGGAGCAAGTTTAAGTTTGGTTGGCACAGTGTGCCAAACTCTTGGGTCAGCAGGTCTGGCACCAAGCAGACCATTATGGGCTTGGCCATCGAGAGGGACAGGAGCATGGTGAACCAATGCACCAACCAGTATGGCTGAGGCAGCAAGTAGGATTACTGCTACTTTGTCCTGAAATTTTGAGGAGGACCCTGGGTATTAGCAGCAGCAGGCAGAACGCATATAGTAACTGCTCAGTCCACATCAAGTGGAAAGCATCTGACAGCGACACTCTGCCATGCCTTTGGAAGGAGCAAAATCACTGCCACTTCTTATTGAGATGGGTCACAAACAGGTCCACCTGGCAACAACCCCATGCATGAAAGATGAAGAGGGCAACATCTGCTCTAAGGGACCACTCACGGGACTGAAACGACTGGCTGAAGTGGTCCTCAAGGTCACTCTACTCCCCAGGAAGGTATGAGGCCATGAGGTGGATGTTATGGGAAATGAAGAGGTCCCACAGGGGAAAGGAGTGACTACCACCCTGTCTGCGGATATAAAACATCGCTGTGGTATTGTCTGTCATCACCATCCTGCATTTGCCGACTCCTATGGCACCTATGGTCTTGCTTGGGAGGGCCAAGGAAAACCTGGGCAGGTTGCTAGGGGCTAAAAATGTCTGCACTATGGGGCAGGCATATGGATCCCCAGGGATTTAAGAGTGGCCCTGGAGTCCTTCAAATTGTGAAGACAGGTGTCTGTTTTCTCTGCAAAGAGGCCTAAGCCATCAGAGGGCAAGTCCTGGATGGTGCACTGGATTTCTGGTGGTAAGAGAGACACCTACAGGACCGAACTGCAACTCATGTAGCCATCTCATGAGCTGAATTGACCCTGGTAGCCATCACATGAGTTGCCAAGTCTGCTGCGTCCAGTGCCACCTGCAGAGCCTTTTTTTTGCATGAAGCAGCTCTCTTGCACCATCACCACCACAAATTCCTGTCTCACCTATGAGGGTAGGAGCTCATAGAACTTCTAAAGAGCATTCCAGGAGCTGAAGTTGCATCATGTAAGAAATGCCTGCTGATTTGAGACACTGAGCTGGAGGCCCCCTGTGGAATACACCTTGCCCTCAAACAGGTCTAGCACTTTAACCTCCTTGTTTTTGGGAGTTGGTTCTGGCTGCCCCTGGTCCTCCCTGTGGTTCACTGCATCCATCACCAGAGATCCTGTCTGGGGGAGGGTGAAAAGGCTTTCATAGCTCCTCTGTGGCACAACGTAACACCTTTCCACACCCTTGGCCTTTGGTGCAATAGATGCTGGTGTCTGCCACAAGACCTTGGTGATTGTCTGGATGGCCTTAATATTAGCAATGGTGACCTTTGCTGGACCCTCATGCAAAAGGACACTCCATGATGGAGTCCACTTCTTCCACCACCTCCTGGGTCTGGAGGATAAAGGTTCTGCGCCACCTGCCGCAGAAGGTCATAATGGGCATGAGAGTCCATTAAGGGTGGGACAGGGACGTGCCCACCACCATCTCATCTGGGGACAATGACACTACCAGGGAGTGCCCAGCCCAGCAGGTTCTCTGCCTCTTCTCCCTCCTGCACCTGGTCCTGCTGGGTCAGTGCAGGCATGGGAACCACTGGTACCCCTTCTCCTGGCCCAGCCTGTGCCTGGCGTCAAAGCTGACACTGAGCTAAGGGAAAGGTAAATACGTTGAAGGGTAGGGATAGGGTCCAGAGTGACAGTCAAATTTGAGGATTGAGCCAAAAGAAATCTGATGAGGTTCAATAAGGACAAGTGCAGAGTCCTATACTTGGGACAGAAGAATCCCAAACACTGCTATAGGCTGGGGACTAACTGGCTAAGTAGCAGTTCAGCAGAAAAAAAACCCTGGGGATTACAGGGGATGAGAAGCTAGATATGAGTCAACAGTGTGCCCTTGTAGCCAAGAAGGCTCAGATGACTTTCCCACATGTTACAAACACCCATTTCAAATAGAACAAAATTATTCTTGGAAAGCTTTGAAAACTCTTAAGTGAACAGGAAAGTTTGAACACAAAAAGCCAGCACATGAGAGATGTCCAAGAACACAAATAGCACCTTATAACTCCACATACAAATGACAAGGGGCTCACTATCTCTCTGTCACTGCGTGGATTGTTACAAACTAGTTTCTAACAAGCAATACATAAGCATGTAAAAAATGGTTTTTTTTGGTCACACACTCATCTGTGAGCTCCCCCACTTACAGAAGGAATTTACTGTAGCTAAGAACTACTTCAGGTTGGTAATTCCAGAACTACACACACAGTCCATGGGCTCAAAATGAGGGAAAACGAGATGCGTCAGAACAAAATAAAAACTACATAAATCTTCACAAAACACTTTCCCTTCTCCCTAAGCACAATTCTAGTATCAAAGTTCTAAAATACCACCAAAGGTATGACCTGGGGTAAAAATCATGAGCTCTTCCTTTGACTGCATCCAGTGCTAAAGCATGAGCTATTAGAAATGCCAAAACTCTAGTTTCTGACCAGTCCCAGAACAGTCAAATCCAACCTCACCCCACAAGAACTCTAATTCTGTAATGCCTTTTCAGAACGTATTCACTGACCATTCAGAAGCTAATGTTCTATTAGTCTCCTCACATTTTTATTTATTTATCTGTCTGTGCTACCACAAAGCAGAAAGGCATTCTGGACAATGTAGGATAAAGGACAGGATTCACTGCTTTTTACAATGTAGGATAAAGGACAGGATTCACTGCCTTTCATGGATTTCCTGGGGAAAGCAGATGGAAGGAACATGCAAATAGAACAAAGTTAATGTAGAAGCTTGCTGGATTTATGCGTCCTTTGTTTAACACTGTCAGGACGCATCTGAAGTTCTCAGAATTAACTAGGCTAGACGCAAAGTGGCTGAAACAAATGGGACACAGTGGCAAGAGCAGATTACCGCTTTTAATGAAAATTGCTTGTGTTGTAAACACTGTTGCTGCTCCATGGATTTTCAAGCCAAGTCCAAAGTGGTGGTGAGTCAAGATGGCAGTATCCCACTGTCTGCCCCATCCCGCATTTCTGCTAGGGAAGAGAAAAGAAGAAGGGATTTGCTGGAGGCATTTCTTTGCTAGCCTGACATCAGGGCTCTGGTAGGTGATAGTCTTGGTGATTTGCTCTGAACAGAGCCTGAGATGTTCAGATCTATCATTTTCACCAAGCCTGCAAAGGGTCAAGTAGCTCTTCTTCAAACCTGAGGTGTAACATGTGATACACAGTAAACTATCTTTGATACTGTGGAAGGAGAAGGGGGGTTTTGAACCCCTACTAAACACATTTCAAGACAGAGAGAGAAAGGATTCTGAAAGATTCTATGAGTGTCTTGACTAGCAGCAAAGAAATGTTTCCCAAAAGAAGGAAAGAACAGATTAAAGAATAATTAAATATAAGTTACATGTATTCATGTCATCAGGGCCCGATGAAATTCACCATAGGACACTTAAAGAATTAGCCGAAGCAATCTTAGAACCATTAACAATTATCTTCAAGAACTCATGGAGGGCAGATGAGGTCCCAAAGGACTGAAGAGCAAACATAGTACCTGTCTTTAAATGGGGAAACAAGAGGCTCCAGAAAATTATAGCCTACTCAGCCTAACTTCAATTCCTGGAAGGATACTCGAACAAATTATTAAACAACCAATTTGTAGATGCACCTAAAGGATAATAGGGCTATAAAGAATAGCCAACATGGATCTGTAAAGCACAAATCATGCCAAACAAACCTAATTTTTTCTCTGATACAGTTACTGATCAGGTGTATAAGGAGGAAGCAGTAAGCATGATTACACTGATTTTAGTGAAGCTTTTTATACAATTACATAAGACATTCTCATCAGCAAGCTAGGAAAATGTGGTCTAAATGAAATTACTACAAAGTGAGTACACAACTGGCTGAAAAACTATTGAAAGAGTAGTTGTCAATGACTTGCTGTCAAACTGTAGTGGCATATCTAGTAGGTCCCACATCAGTCAGTCCTATACCCATTACTATTAGATATTTTTATTAACAACATGGATAACAGAGAACAGAATATGCTTACAAAATATCACTTTGGGGAGCAGTAGCAGGTGTGTTGTATGCAAGACAAGAAAGATCAATGTTCCACTCTACTCAGCACTGCTGAGGCCTCTGATGAACTACTGACACCAGTTCTGGGCATCACACTTCAGAAAAGATATGGAAAATTGGAGAGGTCAAAGAAGAGTAAAAAGGATAGAAGGTATAGAAAACCTGACCTATGAGAAAATATTTAAAAATTGTGCATGTTTAATCTTGAGAAGAGAAGACAGAGAGACCTTGATAGCAGTCTTCAAATATGTTAAACACTGTTATAAAGAGTGCTATGATCAATTATTCTTCCTGTTCACAGGAGGAACCACAAAAAGTAGTAAGATTAATTTGCACCAAGGGAGATTTAGGTAAGATATTAGACAAAGCTTTCTAACTATAAGAGTGGCTCAGCTCTGGAACAGACATCCCCAGGAGGCTGTGGAATCCCCATCATCACTGGAAGTTTTTAAGAACACGTTGGACAAATACCCGTCAAGAATAGTCTAGGTCAGCGGTGGGCAACCTGCAGCCCAAGGATCAGATGTGGCCCATGAGGGTTCTATGTGTGACCCACAAGACATATTGTGTACCACTACCCATGCTCAGGGTTGCCAAATTCTGCTGGTTTTTCATCTGTATAGGTTTTTTTCTGCCAGTATTACAGACTTAAAGCAAGGACACGTGCTAATTGTACGCAACATTGTGAGAGTTGTGTGCTCCCTCTGCATCCAATCAAACCTCTGCTATGGTTCAAATCGGCACACTCTAGATACACAAGCAGAGTTAACAAAACCACTCTATCGCAGGAGATCGTCTTGGTTATGACAATCTTGCAGCCCACTTAGTAACCCAGGTTGCCCCTCACTGGTCTAGATTTACTTGGTCCTGCCTCACTGCAGGGGACTGGACTCATGACCTCTCAAGGTCCACTCCAGCTCTACATTATTATGATTCAATGAAAAGGAAGAAAATAAAAATGTACAACAGCTGAAATACTCAAAAAGGCAGAAAACCAGTTGGACCAGTCAGGTGGCAAGACTGTAACCTGCAATCAATGATTACACTACACTTCTCATGAGTAAAGAAATTCCTCAGCACCAATTAATTCAAACATCAGAATCAGTGGGGAACAGTCAAACCATACAACCTAAAACTGGGGGGCACTTTGGGGCTTAAGGAGGTGGAGATAACCTCCAATTGTCATATTTAAATAAGTTTTGTTACACAATTTCCATTAGTGCTAACTTACCTTATAAAACACCAGTTCTTCTACTTTAGCTCCACTGAGGCCAGGAGTTGAATTTAGAAGTTGGACTGAAAGCTTTTCTTTTACTTCTTCACTAATCTAAAACAAAAACAGTTGTGTTTTTAAAATAGATTATACAATTTAGATACCATTTCTTTATATGAGCTAATCAAGCATTTATGTTTTCAGTAATAAGTATGATATCCTTTCAGTTGGAAAAAAACAAAACTAAGGGACCGACAGAAACATTATCACACAATTTATATAAAAAAAAGTTACTTGACAAACATATATACAGTAAAACATAAGTGGGAAGAATTCAGAGGACAACACAGCTCAATTAAGAGTACCTGTACATGGCAATAAGAGCCCCATGACTGGATTCGTGCTGCAGTGCAAAAAGTTGATGTATAGAAGGCTGGCTGTGAGACCCCAACTTTAGCAAGGTTATATAGTGGGGCTTGATCCAGAGCCTGAATCCTGGAGCCCAAAACCCCAGAGTCTGAATCAGCTGACCCAGACAGCTGCAGGGTTTTTTTAAATCCTTGTGCAAACATACCCAAAAAGTAAACGTCTGCTTGGAACAAGTAGGGACAACGTGAATCAGAGAGAAAGCATTGAAAGGTACTCGACTTTGGTTTTCATTTCCTTTCTCCTCCCCCATCATTTCCACTGCAAATCATAGTGTGATCAAATGTCTTTTGAAGGACAACAGTTGATTAAAATAATATTATTTAAAACCAAATTTGAATTTATTACACCATTGTTAAGTCTAAATTCATTACAGCTATTTAAAAAAATAAAATATACTGAGTCAATGCTGTGACAAAATAAATAAAATATATTCAATCAGTGTCTGCCCCGCGCTGGCCCTAACAAAGATTAAACCCAGCTCTAAGAGAGGGCTGGCGTATGGAGTAAATAGCTGCAGGAAATAGGGTTGCCAGATGGTTTCAACAAAAATACCAGACACACTTTACATTACATCACAACCTACATTACATCTTATTTAGAAAATACTGGACATTTATATTTTCTCAATTTGTTTCCCAAACAGAAAGCTCAAATACTGGACTGTCTGGTTCAAAACCGGACACCTGACAACCCTAGCAGCAAAAAGCAACCAGTTAGGGCCCAGCTGAAGCTGTATAAATAGGGGCTCCTGGAGAGAAGGTCAACACACTCTTGCACAAACTGTGGAGCTACAGCCCTCTGTCTCTTGGCTTTATGTGAACAACATATATTCTTGACCATAAACTGATACTGGTTGAGACAACCCATTGAATTTTACCATAGAATGATTAACCTGCTCTATTTGATTAGGCAAAAAAATGCACATTGGCTACATTCTCAGCTGTGCCCAGTATTTATAGAGCACAGCTGACAAAGGGTTAGCCAAGAGGGAAGAGACAATTAAGAAGCAGGTTTTAGTGCCACTACTATGCCAGCTGATAAATAGCCTTCTGGGGACAGTCTGCCATCTGAGGATTGCTAGAGCACAATAGCATTCTCCTCCTCCTCCCCTCCACCCCACCCCCCTCTGCTCCTTCCTAACCATTCTATCAGGCACTGCAAGAACATGCAGCATAAGAGCCACCTATGCTAGACCTATGCCAGATGGGAAGAACTGGGTGCTCTCTGACCCACCAGCACGGTCAGAAGAGTGACTCAATGCTGGATCAGGTATGAGCTGGCGCAATATGTACATTATAAATCTACAATTTAAAATGTAGTCGAGTTACATGTGTAGCTTTTTTTATGTAGAGAAATGATTTTATTTGTCATTCCCCATTTTTAGTGCATCCAGTTTCTGCAGTCTCATTTAAGTCTATGAAACTTTTGCAAGACAGGAGCATTGTCATCCTACGTGTTTGCAGGGCACCTAGCACAACAAAGCTCCAATTCTGAATGGACCTTTGGACATTACCACAATACAAGTGGAGGAAAATAAAATATTTTGTCTTTCAAAATTACTTTTACACAAAAATTCAGATTCTTGCATTGCCAAGGTGGCATTACCAGCAGCATATTATACAGTGTTTTATTTTCTTAATTAGCTTAACAAGTTTATTTTCAGTAATAAAACTTAGAAGCATGGGCACTAGAACAATTTGTATAATGGAGGTGCTGAGAGCCATTGAACCAAAACATACACCTGTATATGATGAAAACCTCTTCAAATCAGAAGGATGTGGCAGCACCCTTAGTTCTAGCACCTATGCTTAGACGGGTATATTTAGATTTCTGCAAATAGTCAGCATCTGTGTCTGATCAAAATCTTTAATTAGAATTTAATTTTTGTTCCCCATTTATGAAGGTGAGAAGGGACACCCACGTTAGTTAGATACTCTTCAATCATATTAATTAAATAACTTCCCCAATTTTATGGAAACATTAGCAACATCACTCTCCACTCCCATTTACCAGGTGCTGGAGATAATACCTGTGTATTAGTCAACCAATAGGCTGGCTATGCCTCTAAACTGAGGATCATGACTCTGAGGAACAGCCTGTTCATTCTCCCTTCAATGCTACACTATCCTGCTCCAACTGGGCATAAAGCAAGAGGTCCCCCTGTGATCCTCTTCACTAATACACCAGCACAGCTGATTACAGGCTAGGGCTAATAACCTGATGGAAATCAGTGCATTTTTCTCCCTATATTGGTCAAGAGCTAACAAAACCCTCTTGTCTAGAAGAGAGGGTTAATCACCCTCTGCAGTAACTGACATTCTTCAAGATGGGTGTCCCTGTGGGTGCTCCACCTTAGCTGTTTTGGTACCGCAGCATGCCTGGCCATAAGATTTTACTAGCAATGGCTTTGACAGCTAGCTCGCACATGCGCAGAAGCGCTACATGCGCTAGGCGGCTAATGCACAAGCGCAAGATACGGTCACCTCAGTTCCTTCTCTGCCCCAGAAAAGTATGGAAATAATACCAAAGCAGAGGGCAAGAAGGGTGGATGGTGGAGCACCCACAGGGACACCCATCTTGAAGAACGTCACTTACTGCAGAGGGTGAGTAACCCTCTCCTTCTTTGAGGAGTGTCCCTGTGGCTGCTCCGGTGACTACAAGCAATTTATCCACTGAAGGTGGGAGCTTCGGATGGTGTAGTGTCCTTTTAGACCACGGTAAAGATTGTATGTCCGAAAGCAGTTTCTCTGGACATGAAGGAGTCCAGAGCGTAGTGAGCAGCGAATGTATGAGCAGAGAACCAGATAGCCGATTTGCATGTATCAGACAGGGAGTTGACCTGTACATAGGCTGTTGATACTGCCATGGTCCTGGTCAAATGTGCACGAAGTTGTGCAGGTGGTTCTTTACTGAAGATTGAATATGCTATTCTTATGCATTCCACTATCCATTTTGAGATACTCTGGGAGGAGATGGGGAATCCCTAAGATCGTTCCGTGGTTCATACAAATAACCTGTTGGTTTTCCGAATTTGCTTGGTTCTTTGCAGGTAGAATGCAATGGCCCTCCGTAAATCAAGTGTGGAGTATGGCCTCTGTGTGGTTGGCGTGGGGTTTGGGAAAAAGACTCGTCAGTTAATAGGTTTGTTGCAGTGGAAAGAAGAGGGCACCTTCAGCAGGAACTTAGGGTGAGGCCAGAGGACTACCTTGTCCTTATAGAAGGTGGTGAAAGGAAGGTCTCTGCTAGGAGAGCTGCAATTTCACTGACTCTCCTTGCGCATGTCATTTCCACTAGTAAGGCCACCTTCATGGAAAGGTGGAGCCTGGAGCAGGTCGCCATAGGTTCAAACAGTTTACGAGTTAAGGCCCTCAGAACCAAACTGAGGTCCCAAGCGGGAGCTGGAGGTTTGATTGGTGGATAAATGTTCTGCAATCCTTTGAGGAACTTTTTGACCATGGCATGTGTAAATAGCGACTTGCCGTCTATTGGCTGGTGTAAAGCGGTTATGGTGGAAAGGTGGACCTTCAGGGAACTGAGTGAAAGCCCAGAGTCTTTGACTTTGGTTATCTATTGCAGGATTGCAGGTAATGGAGCGGAAAATAGGTCGAGATTGTGGAGGTGAGACGAGGTGGAGAATCGACACCACTTGTACAAGTAAGTTTTGTGAGTGGATATTCTCCGACTGCTAAGGACAATATTTTGGACTTCATCTGTATATTCTGCTTCTAGTGAAGTGAGCCATTGAGGAGCCAAGCCTGAAGGTTCAGGGTGTGAAGATGAGGATGCTGACAGCGACCACAACATTGGGTGAGGAGATGTGGCAGCCGTGGGAGATGCCTGCAGGCGGTCAGCTGACATTTGCAGTAGGTACGTATACCAGGTTTGTCTTGGCCAGTCTGATGCTATCAGTATGATGTTGGCGTTATTTAAGCGCACCTTGGTGACTACTTGATGAGAAGCGGTATGAGGAAAAAGCGTATAGTAGGGCTGTCCCCCAGTGTCTCGTGAATGCGTCCCCTAGAGATTGTGTTCCAATGCCTGCACACAAACAGTAGTGTGGACACTTTTTTGTTGGCACTGGTGGCAAACAAGTCAATCTGCAAGAAGCCCCATTGTGTAAAGATTTGATGCAGAATGATGAGGTCTAGTTCCTGTTCATGGCTCGCAGAAAAGTTCCTGCTTAGGCTGTCTGCGGTTATGTTGTCTTTGCTGGAGTAATGTGAGGCAATTAACATTATGTTGTGAGCAATGCATCAAGCCCATAACTGGACTGCCGCTCTGCAAAGGGGGTAGGACCTCACCCCTCCCTGCCTGTTTATGTAGAACATTGCAGCTTGGTTGTCCATAAAGATCTGCACTGTGGAGTTGGAAATACGGTTCACAAAATGCCGGCAGGCATAGTATACTGTCTGAAGCTTGAACACATTGATGTGCATCATGGTATCTGTGTGGGTCCACCATGCTTGTATGGTGAGGGTATCCAGGTGAGCTCCCCAGCCCTGTTGTGATGCGTCTGTGGTAATGGTGAATGATGGGGCTTGCCTGTCGAAGGGGACCCTAGCACACGTTTCGTGCTTCTGAGCACCACTGGAGGGAGCGTTTGACCATGTTTGGAAGTGAGAGCAGCTTGTGTAGGCTGTTTACCCGAGGTCTGTATACTGTGCTCAGCCAGTGTTTTAGAGGCCTCGTGTAATCTGGCATGCGGGACAACCGTTATCACAGCTGCCATATGGCCTAGTAGCTGGACACACACCCTGGCAGGAAGTTGTGGAGCTGTGGTGTGAAGTTGTACTAGCTGTAGTATTGCAAGGAACCTCTGATGGGGTAAGGATGCGATCGAGTTGAGCTCCTTTAAACTCTAGTACTTGGGTTGGTTGGCACTGGCATTTGGAGAGGTTGATTTGGAGGCCGAGTTAACGGAACAGTGACATGGTGGTCGTGACTAAGTCCTGAGTTTCCTGGAACGCCTTCCCCCTATATAAGGCAGTCGTCAAGACATGGATAAATTAACAGTCCCTGTCTTCGCAGGTGGGCCACCACAACTGCCAAGACCTGAGAAAAAACTCTTGATGCCATGGATAGGCCAAAAGGTAGTACTGTATACTGGAAATGTTGTCCCCCGTTGTGAATCTTAAGTACCACCTATGCACAGGGTGTATGGGCACATGGAAGTACGCGTCTTGGAGGTCAAGAGTCACCAGCCAGTTGTCTTTGTTGAGGGAGGGTATGATAGTGGAGAGGATAACCATCTAGAAGCTCTGTTACAGGACACATCTGTTGAGAGCTCTGAGATCGAGAATGGATCTCCAGCGCCCTGACTTCTTCTCATGAGAAAATATCAGGAGTAGAAGCTAGTGTTCTGATATTGTTGTGGAACTCTTTCCACTGCATTGATACGGAGCAAGTGGTTGATCTCTTGACATAGAATAGTCTCATGAGATGGGTCCCTGAAGAGGGACAGAATGGGTGGTTGGATTTTGGGAGGAGATAGGAAGGGGATGCAGTACCCAAACTTTATCATGTCCAGAACCTATTTATCTGTAGTTATGAGGCACCACTGATGGTAAAAGCATGCTAATCTGTGGTTGGATAATAGGGTGAAAGGAGGCTCAGGTGAAGGAAGACAAATCTGACGGCTTTCAACCAGACCTTCAAAATGTTTGCCTAGAGTTAAAAGACTAAGATGGAATGGGTTGATCAGCTAGCTGTCGCCTTTTCCCTTGACGTCGGCGCTTTCTAAGGTCATATTGTCTTTGAAAATGACCAAAGAGGGAAGGTATGTATCTCTGAACATGTTTGTTTGTTTTGTTTGCATTTTGGTGCAGGAGCCTGGATACCCAGCATTTTAAGTGTGGCCCTGGAGTCTTTCAGGGAATGTAAAATAGCATCTGTGCCATCAGCGAATAGCTTCAGGTCCTCGAACGGAAGGTCTTCCACCTTCATCTGGACCTCCTTTGGGAAACCAGAGAAGTGGAGCCAGCAGGCTCTTCTCATCACCCCAGAGATAGCAAGGGTTCGTGAAGCTGTCAGCTGAGTCCAAAGTAGCTTGGAGGGCAGTTCTGGCTGTCAGGAGACCCTCATTGGTGCTACCTCTCATTTGTTCTATTTTTTCCTCTGGGAGGAATTGAATAAAATCTGCAATTTGCTCAAATATGTGATGAGTATATTTTGCCAGCATCGTGGTGTAATTAGCGATATGTAGCTGTAGGGAGGCAGAAGAGTATGAACATCTGCCCATTATGTCTAGACATTTCCACTCCTTATCAGGAGGGGTAGATTTGGCAATGTTTTGCTTGCTCCTCTGATGCACTGCCTCAATTACTATGGAGTGAGGGGAGGGAAGTGAGAATAAACACTCAGCACCCTGAGGAGCCATGTACAGTAAAACTCCAATTGCCCGGCATCCAGTGGTCCGGCACTCCTGAAAGTCCGGCACCAACTGGAACCCGGAAGTGCTCCGGCCAGCCGGACAATTGGAGCTGCTCCGCGCCGCTTCCCCAAGTCCGCTGCTGCCGCTGCTGAAACTGACCAGCTACGGACCTGGGGAAGCAGCGCAGAGCAGAGCAGCTGGGGTGCTGCCGGGTTGGTCCCGCAGCGCCTCCCCTCACCCCCCGCTCGGCGCCCGGCAGCACCCCAGCTGCTCTGCCCCAGGGCTTCCCCAAGTCCGCCGCTGGTCAGTTTCAGCAGCGGCAGACTTGGGGAAGCTGTGGGGCAGAGCAGCTGGAATGCTGCCGGGTTGGTCCCGCAGCGCTGCCCCTCACCAGCACCCGGTTCGCCCCACGCCGCGCCATTCCCCGCCAGATCGCCACCCCCCAGACCCATCACAGTCCCTCTGCCGGAGTACCTCCTGATACTCCAGCATATCCGATAATCGGGCACCCGCTGGGTCCCAAAGGTGCCGAATTATCGGAAGTCTGCTGTAATATTTCCTATCCGCCTTCTTGCCCACTGGGTGAATGGTGTTTGCCAAAGTTGCTTGGCTGGGGCTATGAGGGCGGGGTGCATGGGGAGAGCGAGCCTCATGGAAGGAGAGCTATGGAGGATGCTCCTAAGTTTATGCTGAGTCTCTGGCAGTGTGGTTAACGACACCTCAAGGACCTCAGCTACCCTCTTGAAAAGGTCTTGAAAAGCCTTGAAATCATCCCCGGATAGGGCTTGCAGAGGCATGAGTGGGGAGGGAGGAGACATCTGTGTAAGCGGGTGAGAGGAAGAAGTGGATTCCTTGTCACTTAGTGGCTGATCGAAGTCTGTCTGGTCCCTTGAGGTGTCAAGGGACACTGTGGATATAGGCCTGGAGCAAAGCTACACAACATGGTGATGCTGTTGCTGCTGAGCCCTGTAAGGAGCCCAGGGGTCCCAGTAGGGCCATGTGGGGGGCACTGGCACAGCTGATGGTTGCCAATGCGCAGGCTGCCAGTGTGGTACAGCCAGTTGTGAGCGAGGGAATCTGCACCTTGGTGCAGAGTGTCTGGGAGGGGTTGCAGTCATGATAGAAGCCTGATCCTCCTCACCAGATAACAGAGGTATGCAAGTGCCAGGCAGAGACATGGAAAACCCCTCAGAATGGGGGGGAGGAATCAGTGCCAAACAAGGGTGTTGTGGGCACCGAAGAGATCATAGAATCATCTGTGGTCATACAAGGGCAAAAAGGAGGCACAGGTGGAAAAGAATATTGTGCCGGTGTATGCTTTGGCTTCGCGAGCAGAGGGGATGGCACAGGTGCTGGGGGCCGTAACAGTGCTCTGGTCCCTGAGCTGCCCTTATGTACAGCACTGCTTGGTGCCAGTAGGACCTATGATGCTGTTGTAGGCCTGTGCTGTTCAGCCGTGACAGGCTTGGGCTTGTCAGCATGTTTAGGCACATTGGCCAGGTCCTTAGATCCTTGGGGCACTGTGGGTGAACGCTGCCCTGGTAAGCGCTTGTCCGGAGCCCCAGCGGGGGACAGAACTGGCTTATGATTCAGGCATCACCCTTTCTTATGTCAAAGGGATTCCCTGATTGCTACTACATGTGCTCTCTTCTGTTTGGAAGAGGCAGAGCTCACAGTGGCGGCAGCGGGAACTGCCTTATCCGACATCGCTGCTGGTGAGAGTAATAGCAGGGATGCAAGGTGACCAGGATCTGACTGAGCATTTGAGGGAGATCAGGTTGAGCTAAAAACCCTCTGGCTCTCTTGGCCCTGGTTGCCAAATTTTCACTGATGGCAGTAAACTGTGCTGTAATTGTCCAGACAATGTATGCACTGTGCATGCTAGTCTGGCAGTGTGACTGACAGTCCATGAGGAGAAAACAGTGTTTAAAACAGAGCCCCCGCTTGGGAAAATGCTGCGAAAAAGATTAAGAAATTTTTTTTAAATCTGTGGAAAAAAAAAATCTCAGCCTTATATGAGGAGGCTGGAGCTGAAGCCGAGGAAAAAAACTCCTCAGCGCAGGAGAGAGGAGTCCCCTGAGGGGAACAGTGGGGCATGGAGCCCATGTCTGTCTCGGTGTCTGAGGGAGACACTCTGTCATCTTTTTTGGGGGGGGGGGGGGGGGGGGGGGGGGAGGGGAGGGAAAGGATAGTAAAAAAAATAAAAATATAATGAAAAGGCTAACCAAGTAAGGGAAAGGACTAGCTGTCTGAGGAGAAATCTGCAGAGCACACTGCGGGATCTGACCGGTGGCAGCAGAGGAGGAACTGAGGAGATCATATCTTGTGCATGAGCCGCCTCGTGCGTGTAGCGCTTCTGCACATATGCGAGCTAGCTGTCAAAGCCACTACTAGTAAAATCTTCCAGACAGGAACACTGTGGCGCCAAAACACCTAAGGTGGCGCACCCACAGGGACACGCCTCAAAAAAGAAAGTACAGTTAAAATGCTCTTTCACTTTACTATTCAAACTTCAGAAGATTTTATTGAACTGGGGAGTTGATTACTTTCTTTCAAACAAAGCACTCTATGAATGCAACGTGTTAAAGTTGTATTTAATGTTTTCCTGTTTAACAAAGGATTTGATTTTTTTTAAAGAGACAACTTTGTCCTGTTTAAGCCTCTTTTTCATTATAGTCCACTCCTCTTGATGTCTGATCCTTCTATGTTTTTAATTCAATTTGATCTTATCCATATGTTCTCTCAGTTGGTCCCTGGGTTACACCAGTCATTCATCATTATTTCAGAAACAGTCATTCAAAGCTTCTGACCTTTGATGGTGACTTCCATCAGTGTTTTTAGCGCAGAGGGTCAACTGATTGCTTCAAGCAGCAAAAAACTAACCTAAATTCAAACCTATGTCTCTCATGAATACAAACTGATGCCAATTAAAATGGTTATAATTTCTATCCTGAGTTGCAGCAAACTAAACATCTCAGCAACTATAGCCTTTACCATACTGTTCAAAGAAAAATCTGATGCAGTTTGGTGCCTCTAGTCTACAGTTTGACACTACATGGCTCTGATCAAAACAATGTAATTCTAATTCGTATACCTAAAATGAAAACAGGGAAAACGCATAATCAGAAACTTAACTCTTCAAAAGCTAGGTACATGAAAATGTCCAACATCACCTCAACATCTAAATCTGTAGCTTACAGACACTACCTAGTTATCCTTATGTCATCCCAAATTTGGCTTTCGGACATTTATATGGTGTATCTTCCACAGAAAGCTACAAAACACTAATTGCTTGACAAAGTAAATAAATATTTACATAAACTCCTTTAATGCTGAAATAAAGGTCTTCACAAATACTAAAAAGGAAATATGTGGAGTGTTGCCATCTGAATGCTCTGATTATAAAACTGGAAATTAAAAAAAAACTCTCATTTGTATTGGTGAAACTTACTAAAGTATTTTTTAAACTGATACATCAAAGAGAAGCTTCTGGGAAAAATGAACTTCTCCAATTTGTTTTATTCCTTCCTTCCTATTCTGCAGAGCATCCCAGCTGCTATCAGTTGCACTACAGAGCATTAGCTCCTCCAACTGACTCTTCCAGGGCATCTGTTCTTTCTCCCTTCTCCCTCACTAGTACAGTACAAAATATTATAATAAAATAATGGTGGTTCTTATCAATATTTAAGATTTTAATAGTTTTAAAATTATTTTCAAACTGGATGATACAGAAAAGAATACAGCTCTTACATATCAGCCAGAATGAGTACAATCACAACCTAAGCCAGGAAAAGTTATAAAAAGGGGCAAACTTATGTTAAGATTTAATATATTTGATATAGGACCCTCACAAACTCATGTGAGAGAAGCAACAATGCAGGATAATTTACTCGCACGACAAGTTACATTGCCCCACTTAAAGTGTATTTCCTCTGCCTACTACTTAAAGATAAGGCAAAAGAAAAAAAGTGTACATGAAATCTAAACTCAGGACACGTGTCTTCCTTGTACCACAACAGAGGAACACACACATTACTACAACTATTAATTTTATTCTTCTAGCATCCAAACAGAAAAGTCTGTGTCTTAGTAATATAAATTTGAGTTAAAACACCCGATTCCAGAGATATAATTAACCTAATTATGCCTCAAACAATACATCTAGTTTTGCCATATTATCTGAGAAGGACTCTAAGAGGAATTTGAATGTGAAGAGGGAAGAGGCCTTGTAGGAGTTTAAGAAATGTGCTCCATGCACAAGTACAATAGAGTCTGACAAATGGACAGAGGAGGTTGTGTCTGACTGACAACCATATCGTGAGCCAAAGGTGAAAAGAAAGAGGAGGAGAATTGTGAACTGCAGGTTTTAAAGTAGAAGAAGCCAGGAGTACATCTACCTTACTGTGTCCCTGGATTATTATTAGTCAGCCTGTCTCAGCCACAGAGACAGGCCCATGACTTACTGACACTTTAACACCATCCCTTTATGCCAAGGTCACCATTTTAATGCACCCGGATCTTCTGATTTTAGAATTAACCTTAGGAAGAGAAAGACATCTTAGTCTGGATGGTGCCAGCTAGGTTACTGCTTCCCCCAAACTGATGGCTCAGACACTGTTGTATTAACTTTTTTGAAGGAGAGTACCTGAAAGTCTGTTTTATCTATGGGTTGGTCTACACTACATAGTTATGTCAACATAAGGCAGCTTACATGGACCTAATTATGTCAGTGTCTGGCCTACTTGCCTTCCTACCACCAAAGTAAGTACCCTATTACTCTGACATAACGACCCCATCCTCAAGAGAGGAGTAAGACTTACCAGTGTGGACACTGTGTTTGTTACATCTTTTCTTTTCAGTATTACAGCAGGAGCCAAAAATTGAGAAGAAAGCCACTGCTCCTAGCTGAGAGCTGGGATGAGAAGCCCAAGTGACTTTCCCCCTACTCTTGACAGAAAATGGGAGGCAAGAAGTCCTAGGCAGTCCCCCCTCCCCACTCCCAGATGGGAGCAAGGGAAAGCGCCTATCTGGATGGGAGCTGGGAATCTGTGGGAAAGCCAAGCTCCTGGCAGGGAGCTACCAGCAGAATTGAGAGACTAGGTTCTCAGCTCCCCACACTGCCCTTCTCATGTCAATGAAGTGCTCCTGGTGAAGGCATGCACTGCCAACCCAAGGAGAGTAGTGTGAACATGCACTGCCACAGTAATTACTGCAGTGGCTTTAAGTTGACCTAATATAGGATGACTTGTAAGATTTGTTGCATAGGTATGACCTATGTCACTAACAAGTCCCCTATACAGCCTCAAGTATCAGAGGGGTAGCCGTGTTAGTCTGAATCTGCAAAAGCGGCGAGGAGTCCTGTGGCACCTTATAGACTAACCGAAGTGTTGGAGCATAAGCTTTCGTGGGCAAAGACCCACTTCGTCAGATGCATGTAGTGGAAATTTCCAGAGGCAAGTATAAATATGCAGGCCAGAATCAGGCTAGAGATGACGAGGTGGATCCAATCAGGGAGGATGAGGACCACTTCCAGTAGCTGATCTGGAGGTGTGAATTCCAAAAGAGGAGAAGCTGCTTTTGTAGTTAGCGAGCCATTCACAGTCTTTGTTTAATCCTGAGTTGATTGTGTCAAACTTGAAGATGAACTGTAGCTCAGCAGTTTCTCTTTGAAGTCTGGTCCTGAAGTTTTTTTGCTGCAGGATGGCTACCTTTAGATCTGCAATTGTGTGTCCAGGGAGATTGAAGTGTTCCCCTACAGGTTTTTGTATGTTGCCATTCCTAATATCTGTTTGTGTCCATTGATTCTTTTACGTAGGGACTGTCCAATTTGGCCGATGTATATAGCGGTGGGGCATTGTTGGCACATGATGGCATATATTACGTTAGTAGATGTGCAGGAGAATGAACCAGTGACGGTATGGCTGATCTGGTTAGGTCCTGTGATGGTGTTGCTGGTGTATATATGTGGGCAGAGTTGGCACCGAGGTTTGTTGCATGGAGTGGTTCCTGAGTTAGAGTTATTATGGTGTGGTGTATAGTTGCTGGTGAGAATATGCTTCAGGTTGGCGGGTTGTCTGTGGGCAAGGACTGGCCTGCCTCCCAAGGCCTGTGAAAGCGAGGGATCATTGTCCAGGATGGGTTGTAGATCACTGATGATGCGTTGGAGAGGTTTTAGCTGAGGACTGTAGGTGATGGCCAGTGGTGTTCTGTTGGTTTCTTTCTTGGGCTTGTCCCGTAGCAGGAGGCTTCTGGGTACACGTCTGGCTCTGTCAATCTGTCTCCTCACTTCCTCGTGTGGGTATCGTAGTTTACAGAATGCTTGTTGAAGATCTAGTAGGTGTAAGTCTCTGTCTGAGGGGTTGGAGCATATGTGGTTGTACCTTAGTGTTTGGCTGTAAACAATGGATCGTGTGGTGTGTCCGGGATGGAAGCTGGAGGCATGCAGGTAAGCATAGCGGTCAGTAGGCTTTCGGTATAGGGTGGAATTGATGTGACCATCACTTATTTGCACCGTGGTGTCCAGGAAATGGACCTCCCATGTAGACTGGTCCATGCTGAGGTTGATGGTGGGGTGGAAGCTGTTGAAATCGTGGTGAAATTCTTCCAGAGTCTCCTTCCCATGGGTCCAGATGATGAAGATGTCATCGATGTAGCATAGGTAGAGAAGGGGCGTAAGTGGATGAGAGCTGACGAAGCGTTGTTCCAGGTCAGCCATAAAAATGCTGGCGTATTGTGGGGCCATGCGGGTGCCCATAGCAGTGCCACTTGTCTGGAGGTATATATTGTCACCAAATCTGAAATAGTTGTGTGTGAGGATAAATTCACAGAGTTCAGCCACCAGTAGTGCTGTGGCATCATCAGGGATACTGTTCCTGACAGCTTGTACTCCATCTGCATGTGGGATGTTTGTGTAGAGAGCCTCTACATCCATGGTGGCTAGGATGGTGTTTTCTGGAAGATCACCAATGCATTGTAGTTCTCAGAAAATCCGTAGTGTCACGGAGGTAAGTGGGAGTGCTGGTGGCGTAGGGTCTGAGTAGAGAGTCCACATAGCCAGACAGTCCTTCAGTGAGAGTGCCAATGCCCGAGATGATGGGGCGTCCGGGATTTCCAGGTTTATGGATCTTGGGTAGATAGATAGATATACGGTCTCAGCTCATTTAAACAACAAAAAAGGAGTATGCTAGAAGTGTCAGATCTTGCTGAAAGATGAGAGACATTTCCATAACTAAAGGCCAGTATCAAGTGTAATTTCTCTGCTACATAGTTACTTTTTACATTACTTTCATAGACCCTTGACATTCAAACTTCCCCACCACTCTCAAAAATATGAAGTTAATCTAAAAACTCTCAACTGTTATTCTCTCAGATGATAAATACTCTGAATTTTTCTTTAAATATCTTACAATCTATTTTGGTTTCTTTTTCTACCAGAAACTGTCAGACACTATAATTAATCATTTCTAGTAAGATTTTAATGCTTTAATCTCCCAAATTAAATCTCACAACTGCACACCTGTGTTTGCTTATTCTCTTTGATGGGTCTCGTCACCTTAAATGTCAGCATTTATTCCATGGCTCTTGAGTGCTGCTTCAAAACTAGCTGTGCTCATCTTGTAGCAGACTTTGCATTTAGATTTTGTAATGTGTTTTTTCAGAGCTATAAATTACAAGCCATATTTAAAATGTTCTTTTTTAAAAAATATAAGTTAAAAAACCAGAGACTTTGAACCCTTTTAAACGAGAGACTCCTCTTAAGGACATAGTGTTGAACAAGCCAAAAAAGTACAATAGAAGAGAGCTGTATGTTTCTAGGACAAGGAGTTTAGAAATGTACTACTAAGATTCTCCTCAACTGCCATATAAGATAATTGAAGCATCCATAGATGAGGAAAGCTTTTTTTAATGTGTTATTTAAATACAAATTTGCTTTCTAATCACAAAACTTCTCAATCTCTGAAGTTCACTTATCTAAATATGGTTCTCTTAGTGGCAAAGGAAGCCAGGACCACACTACTGCCCTCTTTCCCCCGTTACTCTTGGGATGCTAGACACCATTACTTGCCCTGCCTTCCCCCCTACACACACCTTTCTTATTTCAGAGGCAATATTTTGGTACTCTATAGTATTTTCTAGCCAAACCTTGGGAGCTTAAAAAACAATGAATAGTCTAGCAGCACCTTAAAGACAGCAAAATATGTAGATGGTATCATGAGCTTTCACTTCTTCAGATGAACAGAGTATTAAAAGTCCAGTTCCAAAATAAATAGGGAATTGGGGAGGGGCGGGTGGGCAGGAAAAAATAGTGAATTAAGAGTGTTTATGTTACAAGAAGCTGATAGAGAAGGTGCAAATTGTTCTTAAGTACCCATTGTTTAGTTGGTTACGTCATTAGAATGTGGAAGGTAGTGTGCTAGCCAGGTAAAGTCTTTATTCATACCTTCGTGATAACTTCATTTACAAATTTGGGAGCTAAGTTCCAAAGCTTCCCTGTGTATTTGGCTTGTGGAATTGGCCTGAAACAACATGGTGACTTTGAAATCCATTAATGAGCATCCAGGCAGGTTAAAGTGTTCTCTAACAGGTTTCTGTGGATTGCCTTTTCAGATATCTGATTTGTGTCCATCAAGTGTTTTCCATAGAGACTATCCAGTTTGGCCAAAATACACGGCAGAGGGGCAGTGCTGGCATTTTATGGCATAGATCACATTAATAGATGTGCAATTAAATGAGCCCCTGATGTAGTGGCTGATATGGTGGGTCCAGTGATGAAATCGCTTATGTCGATGTGTGCACATAGTTGGCACCAGAGCTGATTGGAGGGGAGGGTTCCTGGATGATTATGATAGAGATATGCTACTGGAGAACACTTTAACCCACACGGGTTACAAATTTGGGAGCCATGACAAAGGTATGAATAAAGACATTATCTGGCTAGCACACTACCTTCCACATTCTAATGACTTAACCAACTAAACAATGGGTACTTGAGAACAATTTGCACCTTCTCTATCAGCTTCTTGTAACATGAACACTAATTCACTATTTTTGCCCCTTCCTTTCCCCCCATTCCCTATTTATTTTGGAACTGGACTTATAATACTCCATTAATCTGAAGTGGATGGTCCCCATGAAAGCTCATACCACCATCTACATGTTTTGATAGTCTTTAAGGTGCTGCAAGACTACTCATTGTTTAAGTTTTTCCAGATACAGACTAACTTGGCTACTCCTCTGAAGCTTGGGAGCTTAGAAACTCTGAGTCACCGTTTCCCAGAACTCATACCCTGGGAGGTGGAGCTCCATCAGGTCCTTGGTTTCATCTGTCTCTCTGCACAGCTCACAGGTTCTACAAAGTTCCCTATTTCCTTTGCCTTGCTCTGCCTGGCAGACTTTTGGCTGAAACCACATACATCACATTTCTTTTCCATTTTTCCTTGCCCCTGTATGCAGAGATTTTTATTATAAAGTTTTCATAATGTGGACACTTTATAAAGTACCTATTGCTACATTAAATCATTTATAAAGAAATTTTCTTGTGTTAAGATACACATTAGATTGTAATATTTACTATTAGAGGTTTTACTTTGCATTGCTCAGGTCCTTGGGCAGGCTCAGGGAAAAGAATGGGAGAGGGTCTCACTGGGGCTGCCAATGGCAGCACTGCTCCTGTAACTGATGGTTGTACAGCCACCACCCATGCAGAGAGTAGCCAGCCTGTAACGGTCAACCAGATAAGGCCAAAAACTGAATAAAAGTGTGAGAAGGAGAAGACTGTGAAGAGAAGGCAAGCACGCAAGCAGCAGCAGAAAATCAGAGGAGACAAAGCCGAAGGACCTGAATGAAACAGAGGGAACTAGAAGCTTGAGTGTAAGGGTATGTCTAAACTACATCCCTACTTTGAAAGAGGGATGTAAACTAGGCAGACCGAAAGTACAAATGAAGCAGGGATTTAAATATCCCGCACTTAATTTGCATAATTGCATCACAGCAGTCTTTCAAAAAAGGGTATTTCGAAAGTGAAACCACCATCTAGATGCAGTTTTCAAAACACACACACACACACACACACACACACACACACACACACACACACACACACACTCACTCCTCCTTCAAAAGATCCCGTACTCCTCAAAAAATAAGTACAGGCTCTTTCCTGTCATGGGGCTGAGGGATCCAGCCAGAGCCGGCAGCACATCTGGCTAAAAGCAGTGGGAGGCCAACTGGGGCCAGAAGTGCTTCTTAAGGGGCTAGTGACAGGGGACCTTGTCAGGTTCCAAGGGTGTCGGATCATGGTGGTCCAAACTGTATTTACACTTTTTTTAATGGGTTCCTCTTTATACAGTCTCATGTAAGTGTCTCAAGGCTCCCATGCATATGTAAAAGGGATTAGAGCTTGTCAATATTATAATATTGTAACAGCCATACAACTGTATTGTTATTAAGTTGCTTTGACTGTATGATCTCTAACTATAAGACCACTGTGATTATATACTGTATTATTTTCTCTTGTGCTATTGAACTGTCCTGTAATTGCTTTCTTCCCTTTTCGATAAACAAAAACTCTGTTTTCAAAGAATAACTGTTTGATTGTCAATCCTTGAGCAGAGGGCCATATCTGTGTCCATCCCAGTGGTTACTAAGATTAGGCTGCTCTGGGGAGTCCTCTGCAGGTCGGAGATAAACCCCCCTGGTAATACCCTGGCACTCCCATAGAGAAAACTACCATATTACACTCATTTGGACCAATTACATTGGTCTGCTTCAAATTATAGGCAAGCTAAAAAGACTAAAAGTGCTTTGGTCAAAATTGTTAGATGAACTGCAGCTCCAGGGGGCTGGGCTGCACTGCCACAAGTTGTCAGTTATAATATGGAGATATACCTCTCATATAGAACTGGAAGGGACCTTGAAAGGTCATTGAGTCCAGTCCCCTGCCCTCATGGCTGGACCAAGTACCATCCCTGACAGATTTGCCCCAGATCCCTAAATGGCCCCCTCAAGGACTGAACTCACAATCCTGGGTTTAGTAGGCCAATGCTCAAACCACTGAGCTACCCCTCCCCCCAGTTCTTTCAGCTTCTTGGGGGGAAAAGCACCCCACTGCCTGACCCTAGTCTACGGGTCCTCTGGGGTGGGGGGTGCTGCTGGCTGGTGAGCCCATTCCCATCTAGCACTGCAGTCAAAGACTGGGGGGGTTGAGGACAGGACGGCCACTTACTAGGCAGAGAGCTGGCAACAGGGAGAGCCCTGACACCAGCTGGCCATAATCTTTCTGGTACAGCTGCCCCCTATAGTCATTCCACAGTATATCTGTCCCCCATGCTCGCTGCCCCTTGTGGTCACTCTGCAGTATAACTGTCCCTCCAATATGAACCCTCCCTTTCCATATTATGGAAAATAATGTAATTCCAGGTGCATCCCATTGTCCTGGCACGACTAAACCTTGCCTTGCGGCTTTCTCTTATCCTAACTTAAAGCATACCAAATCTGGTGGCCCTATGTCTTACCATTTAGGAGGCATTCTTGAATAAATGGATTCAAGACAGACAGACTCATAGACAGAGAGACATACAAATTCTCTAAAAGTTTTAAAATCATGCTTTTTTAGCTATTAGGTACCCAAGTAAGTCTAAGAACCTGAGTAAAGTTTTTAAAATGTCACTTTACGTACCTTTAACTTGAAAATGGTTTTAGCAAATGCTATAATTTTCTAAACAAGTACCGGTGTACCCTGAAAGTACCCAAATAACTGGTTTTTTACGCCAATTTATAGAGGGAGTACATATAGGGTTTATATAGTAAATATACCCTGGTTGCAATCTGAACCAGGAAGACTGCTATTGATTGGCTCCATAATTAAAATCATTAAATGACCTGTAACTCAAAATGTTTGACCAATTCTCTTTGTTCTTTCCTGAAGGAGTAACTGTGTGACACTATAAAATAAAATCCTTTCCTACAAATAGAAAACCTACTTGACAATACCATTGTGAAGCTAGGACTAGATGTCTAGATTTCAGTTCCAAAATAGATGTGTCTTGACAAGCCAAACAAAGAAAATGTAAATCACAAACAGACTTATGTTCATCTAAAGATGTAGCCCACTAACAGGCACACTGCTCACACATCAGCAGTAGAAAGCATAGTAGCTGCCAGGATCAGTGATACACACACAAAGCAAGAATTTTATATTTATACATAAAGTAGTGCAAGACTCCATTTTTCCTCAACTACCAAGGTTCCTCTTCCTTGTTTCTCTTTAGAGTATCTGCCTCTGTGCCCTCATCAGAAGCCCTTAAACAGTTTTTTTTTTTAATTTACAAAAACTAAGCCATCTATTTACAGCAGGGTTTTTCCATAGGCGTTTGCTTCTATAAAGAAAATTTCATTTTTACTCTATATCCTTGGTTTCTGCGTATATTGCAAAAGATCTCCCTAACACAAACAGGTTCAGGGCCTCCATTAGCCTTGGGGAGCCTGCACTGGTGCTCCAGCCCTCCTGCTGCCCCACCATGGAGCTAAAGCACACAAAATCAACTAGGCTGGACAACAGTAGACTCTGGTATAGGAGGGAGTGTCTTTCTCCTTCTCAGTTGGGGGCCACATCAGTGAGGGGTTTGTTTTGGATGTGGGAGGGATTTTTTTTTGCTTCTCTAGCTCCCAACTGATTTTTCTGTTGGTCAGTGGTCCCCAACCCAAAAAAGGTTCCCCAAGCTTGGTGTGCAGGGATGAAGACACTAAAAACTATGAGGTATTCAGATACTACAGAGAGATGGAAACCATATAAGAACTTAACACAGATTTGGTCGCATCTAGCCACTCCTGATCAAGGATCCTCAAAAACAAAAAGTATTTCTACCAAATGGCCAAGTCCTAAAAGGTTACTTTTCTCCCCTCATCTTTTCCTATTTAATTAGCCTACTGGAACTATTTACAGATAAAATAATAGTTTGTTACTGTGTAAAGGTATTAATTTTCTGAAAATCTATTCTACATAAATTCTCATCAAAAGCTCTAACTATACAGAGAATTCAACAGGGATAAACTATTCTTAAATCAAAGGCTCACAAAGAATTTTAGCAAGTCTATTTCCAATAAGGGTGATTTTTAACTACCTGCAGAAATGTTCTTCTTTGCTTTAAAGTAAAACTGTTTTGAGCTAAACCAGTTTTTACTAAATGTATTATGGAAACTAAGTCTCCCTAAAATGTTAATTTTTATTTCTCATGTCTAGAAGTTGAATTATAAAACATGCTAATTTATCTTAATCGAAACATACAGGCAATTAACTGACTATGGTTCACAACCGTGACTCTCAGGCAAGATGAATATACACTAACCTTGTTATACATACAAAACCAGCATTTTTTTGTTTGTCTTTTTTTTTATTTTAAGAATTTGGATGTGTTACAAAACTTATTCAAGTGAAGACTTTGTTTTGTTTATTTCTTTTTGCTGAATCTGTGCTATTCTGATTAAAAAGCCCAGAAGCACGCTCATATGAAAAGAACCTGAACTCAGAGGAACAATAATATTTCTATTGTTCCAAAGGGACTCAAAAAAATCAAAGTAAGCGGACACGTCACTGTCAAAGACTTTGAATGTAGCCTCTCAGAAATTGTTTATCAGGTGGACTGCTGTTAACCTTTTCCTAAAAAAAGTTTAACTGAATAGAGGCATTAGTCCACTTCTAGTTAACCTTTACCATTCACTTGTACAATAGCATAACCAAGATCTGTCACAAAAATTGATATTGACAATGTGTATTTTAACCCATACCCTCTCACATACACCTCTTGAGAATCATTACAAAAGAAAGTTTCACAGTATTATTTAATAGATTTTCCCCCAGAGCAGTCTCAAAGATAAAGTTTTTATAAGAAAGAATTGATGTGAATAGTATTAGCTTTACCCCACTCAAGATTAGGGCTCCATCACGTGAGATGGTACACTGTACACACATAGAAAAAAGACCATTCTTGCTTCAGCAAGTTGAACAATGATAGGAAAATCAGGACAAGAGGATGAGGGTACAAAAAGCAGTCACACCAATATTCTATCATCAATCGTAAATGACTTGTGATTCAAAAATAGATACAAGTCAAAATATATGTAAATGTTCCTCCTATTTTTATCCTTTAGAACACTACTTTCTATACCAACCCATTAAAAACAGAATTCCTGGCAATTTCCAGCCTTGCAAAAAATAAGATATTAAGAAAAGAGTCAAAATAAATCCAGAAATCTTGATACAATGAGCAGAGAGGTTTCATAATTCTTGCTTCTTCTACTGAGCCATATTTATATGTTCCTAGGGCCTCAAACAGGGTTGTACTCAGGGCAGCCAACCCATCCGGCTGATCACATCACCTGGTTACACTTCTATTTTTAGCACATGAACTTACTCAGAGCCAGTGCAGCTTAGGGATGTTAAATTGTGAGTAACCAACTATTTGATTAGTTGATAAGCGCCTCCGCCTTTGAAATGTAGCAACAGCCCTAGTGCTGTTGCTACACTTCAAAGGTGAAAATGTCGCATGGAGCCCAGGGTCAATTGGGGACTCCCCTGCTGATCCCAGGTTCCATGCAGCACTGCCGATTTGAAACGCCATGGGGAGCCCAGTGTCACACTCCTCATGGCATTTCAAAGAGGCAGCACTGCATGGAGCTGGGGGTGAGGGGAGTCTCCAGCTGATCCTGGGCTCCACAAAGCAATGCCGCTTTGAAACGCCACAGCTGGCCCCAGGCTCCATGCAGCGCTGCCACTTTGAAGTACCGCCTCCTTTCCTCCTCCCCCCGTCTGTTTCTGATAGATGCAGTGGGGGAGGGAGGGAGGAGTGACTAGTCCTTCACATCCCTAGTGCAGCTATGTCTACCAGAACTGGAAATTATACCTTCCCATTCCAGTGAAGACATACTGTAAGACAGCAAGCACTGCAGACTCCTTTTCCTCCAGTTAGGTGGAGTGGTTAAATTTAAGCTGAAACCTTGATTTTCAATCTTCAAAAGTTATCAACTGAAAGTTTAAAAAAAACTCACACAAATAAATTAATAAGGATGTTAAATATTATAACACACCATTTCACCAGAGGTACACTATCCTGCTTTTGGAAGAACTATGGACAAGGAGGGTAAGAAATGGAACCCAAGTCCTGTCAAAACCACTGTCTCATATTCCAACAGCTTTGGAAAAGATTTTCAAGAACATCTCACAGAACGACAATGCATCTTCTAGAGGCAGGCTTGCAAAATATTTACAAATAAAGAACATCTGATGTTACTCTATGCTTAACAATTACCACAAAGTGCAGCAAAGTGCATATCAAGAGAATTTTTTTTAATCTATGGAAGTTGTGTTGTACACGTTCCTGTTAATGAATAGAGATCTTTGCCTTAGTACTTTACCACATGCCTACATTTGAGCCAAATCCTTTAACTTAGTAAAGAAAAAAGTCCTGTTAAAGTTATTAGAAGGAATATTCATATTCAGAACAGGTAAAAAACCATCAGAACAAGCTTACAAGAATTGCTGGTGAGAACGGAATTACCTGAGTTAGAGGTCTTGTCTTGCTATCCCCTATCCAACTACTCTGCTTCAGTAGCTGAGATACTAGCTACAAACTAAGAGACATCTAGAAACAAATTTCTACTTTTTTTAAACATAAGCCACAATTTTTCATGATTAAAGAGAATTTTAAATTATTTACTGTTTTGGAAGCCTGTCAGATCCTAGAGCCACTAGCAGCAATGCCACCACCTCAAATCCCTACAGTAATGACTACCACATTAACTGCGTGAGAAAGAAGAGTATTTTCTGTATTTAAAAAAACCCAGAAGTTAAAGTTTTTTTTTTTAATTAGATCCAAAATTTTGTATCCAATTATTAAAATTTCTTTCTTTCCAAGAATCTGTAAAAACAGATTTTTATAGGATTTTCAAGGAAACAATCCTTCCAGTTGTTAGGGACTTCTTAGTTCCAGAGAAAACAATTAAAATTAGTCTGGTCACATATCCCTTAATGACCAAATTTGTGGAAACCATCATCTTAGAATTTGGAAGGCAAGAAATGCATATATAATGAACACAAGTATATTTTTGAAATTACAGTTTACAGAAGCAGGCCTTAATCATACAAATAGTTCTGAATGAGGAAAAGGCACAAATGACTGCAGGAAGAAACAATTACTAGCTTTAATGGGTCGTGTTAGCTATGATCATTTTACTGAAAAGCTATTTAGTTATTCACTACACAGATGTCTTAATCCAGCGGTGCGCAACCCGTCGGTCGTGGCTGTCCTCCGGGGGCATCACAGCGCTATGATTTGGGCCAGCCAGTGTTTTCTTTTCCCGGCTTGGCACCCAACGTACATGCAGCGGGGGTGGGGGGAGCGGCAGGAGAGTGGAGCGGCATTTAAAGGGGCTTTTTTGTTGTTGTTGAACCAAGTTTTCCCAGGGGTCACAAGTGCAAAAAGGTTGCGCAACACTGTCTTAACCAATAATCCACTGCCAAACACCCCAAACTCTGCAAAAGCCTAATTTAATCAGATCTGAACTCTGGCAACTAGGAACTCTCTCAATTTGTAGTTCAGACACATACAAACCTTGCAACAAAGATGCAAAGGCAATCTTATTAACAGGTTGTACTGTTTCAAGAGATCATAAGAAAACTAGTTGAAACACAATTGAAGCTGGCCAGAGACTTTGTTTCTACTTGCCAATGCAGGCAGGTACCCAGTAGCAGTATCACAACTTCCATACATTTTCCTCAAGACAGTCAGAATTGGTTACAATGACTGACATGTCAAATATACAAAACGCACACATACCATGTGACACCCAGAATTCATTCCATCTAATCACAGAACAGATGGTCAAGCTATAGAATGTTCTATTCCATAAAGGTTTATAGCTCACTCATATCCATGGCTATAATAAATATCTTTCAAATAGTTGAACAGTTACATTTTGAATCTTTTCATAATTTTCTCAATTTTTGAATTTAGTATACTGTATGTGTCTCCAGATCAGACTATTTATCTTGATACTCTAGAAAGAGGCAGACACCTTAGAAACAACAGGCTCTACTGTCTCACCAGTAGCGTGGAATGCATTCCATCAAGAATAGTAATGAACTAAATTCTCTACTCAAAGAAAATGCACCAATTCCAACCAGTAGTGAGAAGAGGACAGAGCCTCACAGTATATACCCTGTGTTAGGATAAAAGGACCAAGTGCCATAGTTAGTTCCCAAAATGTATTGATCGTCCCATACTGGTCACTAAGAATGCTTTTATACAAATATTTAATAGTCTCAGTCTATGATTCAACATTTCTGATATACATTTACAAAAAGAATCAGCCTAGTCTAAGCCAGATCTCCACTAAAGGACAACTGAGAGATAATATATACAAGTTCTATTTGGCAACCATAGCCCACCTTTCACAACTCTGATTGTATAGCAATACCTCTATTTTACTCCTGAAAATTTTTTGCGAACAATGTTCTTTCAATAACAGGACTATAAGCCTTTGTTACAAATGACATTTTAAAGTGATATTCCATTTATAATCCAGTCAACCACAAAATTACAATACATAAAGAGTTGTCATTTTTATTGTGTATATTTCCTAGTTTCAGAAGTTGAGAGAATTTATTTCCTTTGTGACTTTTACAATATAACATTTCAACATTAATGAAAAATTTCTAGAAAGTGTCAGATTGAAATGAACATTGCAGAACAATAAAAAAAGCTACAAAACAATGTACTTACAGCTTCATATGACAAATTAACATATTTCAGGAACTTCTGGACCAAAACATCAGTTAGCTCATTAAACCGATATCGAAAAAGATCAATTTCTTGTTGAATGAACCATCTTCTGAGATCTTCACTGCAGTAAAAAGTCAGATATAAATTATGTACTATGTTTAAAACCAGAAATAGTACAATCAATGCAATACTATTAATGCAAGATATATTAATTTTCACCCTTCTATAAACAATGTTCTGCAGGTGTTGAGTAGGGATATTAGATGTTGTTTAATTTAATAATCATGTAATTTCATCAAATCTTATTGGTTACACAATTATTCTATGATCTCCGGGGATGGGGCCAACAGCCAGTGAACTCCCAGCCCCATTCCTGGGGAGCCCCCTACCACTTCACGCTGCTGACTTGATAAAGAATCAGCAGTGCGAGAGATGAATAAGATTAGGAATTTTCAGGTTGGAAAAGAAAGAACTGAGGATGGATGTGATAGAGGTCAATACAATCATGACTGGTGTAGAGAAAGTAAATAAGGAAAAGTTATTTCCTCCTTTTCATAACACACAAACTAGGGGCAGCAGGTTTTTAAAAAAAACAAACACAAGGAAGTATTTCTTCATACAATGCACAGTAAACCTGTGGAACTCTCTGCCAGAGGATGATGTGAAGGCTAAGAAAGATTATAACAGGATTCAAAAAAAGAATTAGATAAGTTCATGGAGAAAAGGTTCATCAATGACTATTAGCCAGCACGGGCAGGGATGGTGTCTCTAGCCTTTGTATGCCAGAAGCTGGGAATGGGCATCAGGGAATGATTCACCTTTTTTGTTCATTCTGTCTGGGGCAGACTGGATATGGGCGAAAGTGACCTTTGGTCTCACCCAGTATGACAGTTCTTATGCAACTCTTCTGACAGCGTGTGAATTTCTAAAGGTAAGTATTTGTTCTAAACAAATTTAACCTTTACAGAAATAAAATTGTAAAGGCTCCTTTTTGAAATTTAGAACTCACACTTCTTCAGTTTCCTCTAGTTGGTCAACAATTTCAGCAAACTTCAAATATATAGACACAGTGTCTATAATGTGGCTGGATTCTGGGCTAACCAGAATGGGCTATACTATAACCTTCATCTCTCCATACGCTAAGGATTTCCTATGAGTAAACTCTACTGTTTGACACCATCATGTGATGGTCACGGAGCCTGGTGCACCAAAGGGGTTCCCTCCTACAGATTGTTCCTAAGCAGGAGGCACAACAATGATCTTATGGATCTGTGACAGATTATTACCTGTTTTAAAAACAAACCATCATTAACAAGTGCCTTCGCTTCTGTAGTAGTTCAGGACAACAATGTAGTAAATTCAAAATGCACTGGTGTGGCGTCCTGACAGGTCTCCTGCTCTATCAGTCATAATAAACGTTCGGCTGCATGCGGTTTTGTATGCTCTCTCAGTATATCATGTCAGCTCTGTGCAGCAAGCTAGCATAATAGACTTCACGGGAGCCCCCAAAGACCACAGACTCAGATAAGATACAAAGGCACCCAAATCAAGTTTATTCTTGAATGAAATACATTAATAGTCGTCAGTAGCCAGATGGCCTCTGAGCTTCTACACGTTTGTACCCACAACAATGGACATGGCTTAATCAATAGTATGGATTTCACTACTGCCCCCTAGGCTGGCCAAAAAGTTAAGTCGAGGTACCTAATAGAAAAATTATCATCCTATGCATTAATGACACATTTGGTACTTCCCTAAGTACTTTCCTCCAAAGCATTCACTACTTGTTATACTTTCACTCTTGTTGTTTCAAGTTACTTTATCATGTACTTAGCTGCGTGTCCTTGTACTGTTCTGGCAAAATGTACTTACATATTTCATGTGCTTTTATTAGTGCTAGCAATTTTAGTGCTTCGGGCTTTCTGCTATTGCTTACGTGTGTAAAACTACATACAAGGAACTTTTGAAAAGCAACACCAACTGGGGATGTGAAGAGGCAGGTATTTAACTAATCGATTCATTCACAAAAATTGTATCGACTACTTGTTAGTCAACAGGAACTCAGTCCCGGGTGTGGGACCAAACCCCACTGTGACTCTGCAATTTAAAACGCAGGCTGCCTAGCTCCTACTGCCTTTTAAATTGCAGAGCCGGAGCAGGATGAGGCAAGAATGCATCTATCCAAGCCAGAAGAGAGCATATTGCACTAGTAAAAAAGGCAAGATGAGAGCCTGGGTGAGCATTTTAGCTATACATAGAAAGTGGGAAGACTGTATCTCTGATATCATGCAAGTAGAATCAGTAAGATGTAGGCTCAGACCAGAGGAAAGGAACTAAAGAGAAAGTCAAAAACAATACCCAAGCTATGGGCCTGACAGAGGACAGTGGTATTAGTGCTCACAAATAAAGTTTGTGTTCATTCCAAATATGTACAACTAAAGCCCATCAGACAAACAAATATAAAAAAGTGATATTCAATCCAACTAACCTAGCAGTAAACTAGAGAAATAAATAAAAATGCACATCTGCACCTCTGGGTGGCACTGTTAATCCACTAATGAAAAACAAGTGCACATCTTCCACCTCCCATGTATTTTATCCATAAACACATCCTCCTTGCACTAAAACTGTGATCCCATCTACTTAAACTTTCCTGTAAAATGGACTCCAAATTTAGTACTAAACCAACAGCAACTATAAAATCCTTGAGCTTTGCCAAAAACTTTGCTTCTCTGCCTTAAGTCCTTTAGTTTAAAAAGTTTTTCCTGTACTAGTCACATTGTGGTCTTACCTATTGAATAGTGTCAATTTATCAGTGGCAGTGCATGGCAATTTTCATTGCAGACAGCTGCATTTCAATGGGGAATAGCAGAAATCACTCTGTGCAACTTATGTTTCACTTCAGCATCTTCCCATCCAGGAATGATTACAAATTTAAGATGCATATTTTTCCTTTTCGTGCGCAGAGTTGGACCCAAGATGAGAAAGACAAGATGGGTAAGAATCTTTTATTAGACCAATTTTTGTTGGGGGGAGAGCAGAAAGACAGCTCTGTAAACTCAAAAACTTATCTATCCTCCCAACAGAATTAGTCCAATTAGAAAAAAAATTACCTCACCCATCTTCAATATTTTCCTGTTCAATTTGTTTGCCTCCCAGCATTAACCATTAATTAAATCTTCCTAAAAGGGAAAAAAACAGTTTACATAGGATAGAAACTGGCTAACAAACTTATCCATAGCAATACTATACTGTTAGCATTTAGTTCAGAACAGCCCTCTGTGAAGGACCAATACACTCATGAAGTTATAGAATACTGAAATATGTGTTGCACTTTGAGAGAAAAAAAATCACCTAGCCCTTAAATAGCATTCTTCATTAACAGATCTCAAAGTGTTTTTACACACTCATCTCCATTTTACAGAAGATGAAATTGAGGCACAGGAAGGTGAAGTAATATCTTCTAGTTTCAGAGAAATCTATATCGATATATCTATATATCAATATATCTATATTATGAGAGAGAGAGAGAGAGAGAGAGAGAATGAATGAGAATAAGCAGCTTTTGTGGGCAAAACCCACTTCCTTCAGATGAACTTGAGAACTTCAAGGTCATCCAGGAGGTCAGTGTCTGAGCTCAGAATAGATATGTAAAAATTAATAGAGGTCCGAGATAGTGGTAAGGGGTCCAGCCACAGCAGGCATTGCTCTTTAAACATGTTTTTCCCATTTGTCTTGGCAGCCTTGAAACACAGTTGCACTGAACAGTGTCTTGTTTGGTCTTCGCACTTGTTCTGGAAAAACACTGTCAGGATCAGAATTCTTTCCCTCTCTCTATAAGCTGCTGAGACACTGCATAATGCGGATTTTACTAAAAACCAGTAAACAGAGGTGGGTGTAATTGTATTCATCACCTGCTTATCAATATTTATTGTACGAGAGTTAACATTACTAAGTAAGGTTTTAGGGAAAGTAGTGATAGACATGTGAATTAACATACTAAAATAGATAAAAGGGTGCAATTGGTGCCAAATTGTTGCCACTCAGAACATTGTGTTGTGGGTCTGAGTTTAACATGCATGGGCAATAAAGCAGTTCTGTTTTCCCCATCTGCTCCTGGGTCACCTGTTTCTAACAGAAGCCAGGTCTCTCAAGCCTAAATGAAGTGCTCTATCCTCCATGTAACACTGCAACCCACAATGCCAACCTTTTTCCAAAGTACACAAAATGCTGTCTAATGCATTAAAACTAGGGATGTAAAAATTCATGTAAAAAAGTAACCATGTAACCACTAAAAATCCTAGTGGTTACACACCACAAGCTCTGCAGTATAAAGTTTATACTGCAGAGCCCGCAGCAAAGCCTCCCCAGGAGCAGGGCCACTAAGAGCTGCTGGCCCCACTCCAAGGGAGAAGTCTTCGCTGCCACAGCAAAACCGCCTCTCCAGGAGCAGGGCCAGCCAGGGCTGCCAGCCCATCTCCCTGGGAGGCTTTCCTGCAGGCTCTGCAGCTGGCTCCCAGTGAGTGGGGCTCTCAGCCACTATCAGCCCTGATTCCATGAAGCCACAGCGGGGGATGAAGGAGTGAGGGTGAATTGGGCCTACCAGAGACAGGGACTGCTACAGCTGGAGCAGCCCCTACCTCCTGTGGGCCCCGCAGGGCTGGAGCCGTTCTCTGGCCAGAGCAGGTAGGGAACTGCTCCCACCCCTACTGGTTAACCAAAACAGGTAAGTATTATCCATTTAGGGTAATGTTTACCAATTAATCTTTCACATCCCTAATTAAAACCCAACAGAAACGTTCTCAATAATTTGTTAACATAATAATCTTCAATCTAAATTGTAACTTAAGGCGGCTCTCCTCATATTCATAGATATCAAGACCAGAACGGACCATTATGATCATATAGTTGGATCTCGGGTAGAACACGGGCCATTAAACTTCCCCCAAATAACTTCCTGAATATATCTATTTTAGGAAAAACATCCAATCCATGAAATGTTGAGTCTGGTTTATGAGTTACTAGTGTCCCTTAAGATGGCAATTTTTTTTCCTAAGTAGATAGTCAGAACTTTGTTTTTAAGGAAGTATATTAGGTACATTACTGGTTGGAATCACTAAATGGAGTTTATGAAATGATAAATTGTATATGTATAACATGCCTATACACAGGGCTTGACAAACTGTGGCGAGAGCTACTCGCCAGCCCCACACTGTGCATGCACGAGACCGGCGCTGCGCATGCGCGCAGCACCGGTGAATGGGGCGCACGGAACGACCGGCTGAAATCTACTCGCCACGGGCAAGTAGAAACAGCGGTTTGTCGAGCCCTGCCTATAAAACAATTGATACTACATCCTGAAATTCTCCTGCAATCTACGCATTTTTAATGTTCTAGTAACAGGAAACTGAGTATTAGTTCACAACAGTAACTACTACAAGTTACTTATTTGCTGATTTTAAGAAACCACAAGACCTGAAGCTGTGACAAAACTGCACTTGGATTTTTGAACCTTGGAGACCCCAAATGGTAATACTGACAATAACTCATCTGACCAAAGAGTCTCTCATGCAAGCTCTATCATGGCACCCCTTTTGTTCATTATAGAGGCGGCAGCACCCAGGGAAGGGGGGGGGGCGGGAAGCAGCACCCAGCAGGAGTCAGTGCTAACAGGGAGCCAGCTTTTAAGCAAACTGTGCAGGGCACCGGCTCCTGCAGAGGCACCTCTCCCTCCATGCACACACACTTACAGCTACCTCTGTATCAGAAGCAGTAGTCCCAGGAGGGAGGGGAAGGGGCAGGCAAGAATCGCCTTCCCCCTCCCATGCCACTGCCTCACACAGGTAGCAGCATGGAAGGGCAGACAGGATCTGGCCCATACTGGCTCCCATGGAGCAACCTGCCCTTCCCTGCACTGCTGCCTCTGTGTCAGAGGCAGAAGCACAAGGGTGGGGAAGCAGCTCCACGAGAACCACCTCCCTAGGCAACTTTCTAGCTTTTGGGCACAGTATTAAGTTCATGCATGTACTTACTGTGAGATTTTCAAAGTTGCTTAAAGGAGTTTGACAACCAACTCCAACTGAAATTCAATGGTAGTTTGGCCCCTAATCCACTTAGGCACATTTTTAAAAGCCTGACTTTTGCTGAAAGAAATGATTGGGGGTCTTGTATAAGCCAGTGATCTGCAGTGATATTTTTAAACTATCTTTTCGATTACTGGGGATTAGGGGGTCAAAAGTGTTAGTACCAGTCTAAATCTATTCCAATTTATGTCAATGGTAACTAATTTAAATCAATGCTGAATGCCTTTGAAAGTAAAAAATAAAATAATTTTAAAAAAACCTTGCTACCTGTATTCATACCCAATGGCTATGTGGTGAGTGAATTGTTTTAAATATCACAATAAATTTGTTCAAGTATAAGAATATATTCTAATTTTTATACTGCATGTCACATTTCCTCACAAGTGAACGCTCTTCCTGACACAGCTTCTAAATGGGGAACAGACATATGTGAATCAAAGAAAAAGGTTGTATCTATATTAAATACCACCTTACCAGACTTTAGGTTCCAAAATTTTAACTATATGCATGAAATATTAACAAGAATATATATTTGCTTGAAAAAGTAACTTACGACTGGCAATAAGCAAGGCGCAGTATAAAATGAGATATATGATCTTTCCTCCTTGCATCATAATCCTCAGCCAAAACCTATAGTTTTCATAAAAAGAAAATATGTATCGAATTATGGCAGTAAAAGAAGTTGAGAAATAATTCCCATATTGAATATCAAGACCCACAATTCTGTCATATCACTGTAAAACATGTAAAGTACATCAAACTCTTTTACACCAATTAGCTATGTCGGTAGTGTAGAAAGTTATCAAAAGACAAATGGAAAAAAATTCTACCCTTAACTGAAAATAGCAACTAAGAATACACTTTATAGTACCCTGCACAGGGAAACTTCTCATCCAAATACCTGCTCTGATTAGAATGGCCATTGGGAAAAAGCTTCCTTCAGAACACTCATTTGTGAAAACAAATCAAAGCTAACTGTTTGAAGGCACCCACACAAAAACAATTCCGTGTCCCTTTTCTGCACCAATAAGAAACCAATTCCCAGAGTAGAACACAATATTGCTGGGACAAATAATGCCAATACACCAAAAAAAGAAATACAACCTATGAAATGTATAACTTTCACTCTATTTTTTAAATCTTCTTCTGCCTCTAGCCAAGCACACATTAAACCTCCCAAATCTTACTATATAATATCTTGCAGACCTTACTCAAACAATTTTCAGTTGATTTTGAAAGGAGTTCTGAATGTGCACATAATAATAAAAAATGTTAATATAAAATTAAGAAAAAAGTAGTTGGTAGGCTCAAAAAAACCCACCAACATAAGTTGTCCAAATTATAGAACATATGCTTTGAGTGTAGCATTCAACAAGTGCATCCTTATTCATGCAATTTTCAACAGTACATGGAAAATAAAATTTAAAAGGTTACGCTTTTCCTTTTTCTATTATATACTTACTCTGTATGGAAATTTAAGCTTTCGAAGCTCATGCTCCAGCTTGCTTTTGTACTCTTCGCTACCTTTCACATAGCTCACACCAAGGTTCTCAACTAGTTTGAGCACTAAAATAAATTAGAGGAAAGAAAAGAAAATCAGCATGAGCAATTCTTGTAGTATTAAAAATACATCTATGCAGAATTTGTTAGTTCTATCATCTAAACTACAATATTGTTTTTCTTGCTATATAGGTTTTTTTTAAGACTGAAAAAGGACAAAAGTATTTCAGATTTGCTTCTACCACATCCCCACAAGTTTTTGGATCAACAAGAAATTTGCCTGCAGGATTACAGGCCTTAGCCTGAACCAATAAAATAGAAGAGATCAAAATCAATAAGCTAATGCAGTGCTACAGTTAGGTATTTTGGGGCCTGATTCAAAGCCTGCTATTGTCAATGGAATGATTCCTAATTGCCATAGCATATTATTAACTACTGTGGTCAAATTAGTATTTATTGGAAAACTAATTTGACATTATTTTCTCCTCACTAGCCATTCATGAACCAATTCTTTTGTTGTTGTTGTTGTTGTTGTTTTTTGCTACTGTCAAGTATTCGAAGGGCTCTGAACAAATGTCATTATATGGGATATTTAAATATGGTGACCATATTTTCTGAACCAAAATTAGGGACATACTAACCAGGCTCCGTGACCCTCATTATCCACACTCCCTGCCACAAGAAGTCCTGCCCTTGGAGGTAGTACTTCCAGGGTCAAGACGGACACAACCAGAAGTAAAGGGTGTTGTATGACCCCCTAAGAACTCCTCCCACCATCCTCCTAGCAATAGGGATGGGTTTGGCCCCCATAGGACCCCCTCCATGCACTAACTCGGTGGTGGGGAGAGGCTGGGGGAAGTGTTCCCTCTAACATGTTCCTCCCATGAGCAGTGTGAATTTTGTCTTGGGCACCAGGATTGAGTTCGTGTGCACTTGTTCAGATGTGTGCCACTGTAATGCCCAAGTTATTAATAATATCTTATAAACCTCTCCCTTTTCCCTCTGCTGCCATGTCTCCCACCCTCCCCCCCCCCCATCTGCTCCCTGCTGCCCCCCACCCACATCTGGTGTCCTGGCTCCTGCCCTTCTCACTCCCCTCAGCGCTTTGGGGACCTGCCCCCCCTCCCCTGCACCAGCCCGCTCTTCCCCATGTCCACCCCTCCTCTAGTCCCACTCTGATCATCTGTAGCTACCCATCCCCATCCCCTCTCCTAACACCTCCCTCACCTCTCTGGTGCCCGTCCCGCCCCTCCACGTGTCTGCCCTTCTACTTCACCCCCACAATTCCCTGGCACCTGCACCTTCCTGGTGCCTCCCCATTCCCTCACTGCCCCTGCCCTCCTTGCTTTTCTCCCCGATGCTCACCCCCTCACCACTCTCTGCCCCAGTTCTCCTCATGCCCCCTCTGCGCCATCACACATGATTTGCTCAATCCCCTGCCTTCCTCATGCTCACCCCTCCTTTCAACCCATCTTCTCCTGTCACCCACTCCTCCCTTCTTTTCTTCCTCCCTCTTTCCCCCACTGTCTCACCCTTCTCCCAGCATCACCCTGTCCCCTCCCATCTCCCATCCCCACTGACACCTTCCCTCCCATCCCTCCTCCTGCCCTTTTTCCTCATTGTCTCCTCTTGGCCCCCTGGCATTTGTCTCTCTTCCACCCTGCCCCTTGGTGCCTTCACCTTTCTTCTCCAGTCCTGGCCCCCATCCCCTCAACACAAGCACCTTCCTCTCCTCACCCATCTTCCCCTTAGTTTTCCCCCTGCTCCTTCACTCACCTTCTGCCTTCGACATGGAAAGCAGTTTGTGGGGGCTAGAACCGGGCCACAGTGCTATTTTTATTATGGCAGTCTGGCCCCAGAAGCCCATGCAGCCCCGGCCCCAACTGCTCCCAGGGAGGGACCACGTGCTGGGACTAGAGCAGAGGCCACCCACAGTGCTATTTTTAGTACCACAGTCTCAGTCCCTGCAGGCAGCCCAGCTCCAGCTGGAGTCAAGTGGCAGCCACACGAGACCCGTTCCAGTGAGGCTGCCCCAGTTGGAACACATCTCGTGCAGCTGCCACATGACTCCAGCTGGACCCGGGGCTGCCCAGAAGGACCCCAACTATGGTACTAAAAATAGCACCGCGTGCGGCCTCTGCTGCAGTCCAGGCAACTGCTGAGCCTGAGCGCGCCCAGCCCTGCAGCACCCCAGCTGGGCTCCATGCATCTCCTGCCAGGGCCCCAAGGCAGCCCAGAGGAGGCGGCGGCGGAGCCACCAGACCAGAACCCCACGTGGCAGAGGGAGGGAAAGGGCCGCACGCCACTGGAAGCCAGCCCAGCTGCCCTACACACCCTGCTGGGGGGGGGAGGGAGAGGAGGTTGCTGCTCCACGCGAGGAGCAATGGCACGGTGCCATTATTTGCTTCTTCCCACAAGCCAGTGTCCCCATCAAGTAGTGAAACGTCTGGTAGAGTTTTCTGGGACATTTCAGTACTTGATGGTGCACTGGGACAGAGTATTTAAATTCAGGACTATCCTGGAAAAATCAGGATGCATGCTCAGCGTACATGTAAAGCATTCTCTTTAACTCTTTGAGGTGTATGATTGGTCACATAACACACATTGCATGGTTTCTGTTCTCAGTGGGTCAAGTTTTAACAGATGCAAGCAGAAGATCAGACGTTCTTATTCAACCACAAAAGGACCTGTTCACATACAAAGTTAGGTATTTGTACAGAAGATGGTGGTAGCAGTAGCAGCAGCAGCAAAGTTACTCTAGCATCCACAGACAATCAGTTAGTTACAATCAGGCCCCATTATACTGGGTGCTAGACAAATATAACAGACACTCCCTAACTTCAAAAGCGGCTGAGATAACTACAAGTTAGCATGGACAAAAGATGGGAACATTTTAAGAGTGACAATGCAAGAGTAAGAAACTATTACCAGATCCACTGACAGAGCAATGAATAGCTCCTGCTTGCTTACTTGATTTTAAATACTATGAAAAATTCTATGAAATTGTGGTTCTACTTATTATCACCATTATTTTCCTAGAAGCCTCCTCTCTGCAGCACTTAATATTGGGGATGTGGAAGCGCAAACAGTTATCTGATAAGGCTGAACAGTTAGCCAGCTCCCAGGGTATGGGACTACAGGTGGGAGGTTGTCAGCCCCAGGCTGCTGCCTCTGTATAGGAAGCCACGGCAGGCACTGCTCTGGCTGGGCTACAGCAGCCCCTTCCTGCAGCAGGAAAGCTCACTCCTGCCCAGCAGCAAGTGAGGGTCTGCCAGGATAGAGCAGCCCCGCTTTAATCAGTTAGGGTTAGGGTTAAAAAATATGTTTAACATATTAACTAATTAAACAGAATTTTACATCCCTAGTTAATACTGTATCACTTGTTGACTATGGATCATCTCAAACTGCACTTATCCAAAGTGCAAAAAAATGAATTATAGGTTTATAGTGTTACTCACATTTAAGCCTATCGATGGCAAAATTTTCAAACTCAACTAGAGAAATATTTTCAGTGGGAGGCTGTAAGTAGAACTGCAAGCTGTGAGGATACAGATCTCCTCGTCTATCACCTGCCAGCCTTGCCTTCAACCTTCTTTCTCTAGAAAACTCCATTGTGTTCAGGTGAAACTAGGGAGGAAAAAGTTAAAACAATATTTTGTTTAATCAGTGTATCATCAGAAATAACCACATTTTGCCCAACAATGAAGACAACATCCAGAAATGAAAGTAAGGAGGTACGCCCTGGTGCACTCAGTTCAGAACTGACATTTTAAAGGGGCCAGCTGGGGGCACACTGTAGAGAAGGTGCGTGCACTCCCAGCTGGCTTACTGTGTGGCCATGGCAGTCCAGCCCGCTCCTGCAGAGTGGCAGAAGTGATCCCTGTCTAGCCCACGGCAGTCTGGCCCCAGTCCCGGGACAGGCCCCACAGTCTGGCCATGAGAGGGACTGGTGGTGGCCCCACTCCTGCTGCGGTGGGGCAAAGGGCCAAACCGACCCCTGTCTGGACTAGGGAGGCTAAATTTCAATTAATCAGCTAATCAAGTAGTCGATGGAATTTCCATCAACTACTCCATTAGCCGATAAGGGGGCATTTGCTATCCCACTGCGCCTCTCCCTTTGAAATTTACAAGAGCTGCCCACAGCTCTTGTATATTTCAAAGGGAGAGCAGCAGGAACCCATGCCAGTGAGGAGCAAAGCAATCCCTGTTTGCCCAGGTTCCCCTCTGTGCCTCTTCCTTTGAAATGTAGGACAACTGCAGGCAACTCTTCTACATTTCAAAGGGAGAGGAGCAGCAGTGTGATGGATGCAAGCAGGATTGTTTCAATCTGCTGCCTGCTGCCTCCCCAGCCCTCTGCAGAGATGGCCTGGGCTTTTAAGCGGGGTTCCCCCAGCACCGGCTCATGTTCCCTCCCCCTTGCTGCCTCTCTCTGATAGAGGCAGCAATGGGGCAGGGGGAGTGACTAGTCAAGTTCCTACTCGACTACCTGATAAGCATTTGATTATTGGATAGTCGATTAGTCACTTACATCCCTAGTCTGGACATGGCTGTGACTGCGGCCACTAGACCATGACCCCAGTCCAGGTGCAGGCCCCACAGTTTAGCCCCCATACGGCCACAAAAGGGGCTGGCACTGGCCAATAGCCTCGCTCCATCCATGCTTTGGGAGCAGAAACCGCTTCTGTAGGAGGGGAGATGAAATTGGCCAGGCCCCCATCCAGCAGCAGCCCCCCAGCTGCAGCAGCCCATCCCAGCCAGGTAAATTAGCCCAGCCCCTCTATCCTTCTCATCCATAGCCTGACCCCCACCCCCCAGTCCCGACCCCACACACAACCCTCTGCCCTGAGCTTCCCCACGAACATTTCCGACAAGTACAGAATTCTTCCAAGGGGAGGCGGGTTGGGACAGTACAGCGCCTGTAAGAAACGTGGGTGACTTTCACGCCTGGCGACACCACATCCCTACCTGGGTGGATCCAGCCCTAGCTCACAGACAGCGGGCGGGATACATTACCCATGAGCCGAGTTACCAGGGCAGCACCACGCTGGAACCGGGCCACTCTCGGGAAGCGAGCTCAGTTTCAGACAGACGCGACGCGCCGCGCCAGTGACTGTGGCATCCCCAGCCACAACGGGCCCGGGGCACCGACTCCCACCCCTCGTCCTCCCACCGGACCTGACCGCCCAGCTCCGCGCCGCGCCGCGCCCCGCCCCAAAGGGCCGGCGGCCCTCCCCCTCCCAACGGGACGGACAGCTCCCGGGCCACGCTCAGGCACCGCCGCGGCAGCACTGGAGAGCGCGAGGCAGCGGCGCTGCGCCCTGGCTCCGTCCCAGCCCCGAGGCAGGAACGGAGCGATCCGAACGCGCGAAACCCTCACCCGCCTGCCCGCTCTCCGCACCCAGCCTGCCGGCTTCCCGTTCCCGCGCGCAGCTCAGCTCGCCCCGCCCCGCCGCGCCGCCTCACTTCCGCCCACTCGGCGTTAGCCCCGCCCACCTCCGCCAGTAACCCCGCCCGCAGTAGCCGCGCGACACCTGACTCCGCCCTCACGGCGTGATTGGTGGGGTGGTGGGCCGCACAAGTGTCCAGGTTCTGCCTTGTAGTAACCGCAGAACGCCGCGTGTCGGGCTCAGCGCCTGCCGCCGCGCGCGCGCCTCCCGCTCCCGAACGTGCGTCCGTTGGTGTGCTGGCCCCGTGCCCGTCACCGGTGAATGGGTTACCCCGCTCTAACACTGGGTACAGCGGCCCCTCCTGCTAGTGCTGTGGCAGCTCTCACCCTCGCATACACCCCCCAATGCTCCTGCGAATCTTTGCCATCCACGTGCGGAATAGGTGTGATGTGCACTAAGGTGTGTGCACCGCCAGTGAAACACAAAGCCTAGCCCTGGCCGCTCTGCTAATCCTTTGGGCGCTATTTGAATCTCTCCTGAGCAGCCACACAAGCAAACAACTTACAGAGAACACTGATGCTTACCCCTTTTCCAAGCAATTAATTCTGGCTGCCCAAGCACCTCTGCATCTGCCCATCCCTTCCCCCATCAACTCCGTTCTTCTCCCTCTCTACTGATGGGGTTTTTCATCCCCTTCTCTTTGGCTGGAGATGCTGCTGCAGCAGGGTCCTTTTCTCCCCCTTCCAGGCTGTGGGCAGCTGCATGAATTCTTCCCCATGCCCATTCCACCTTTTCCCAGGCCTGGTATTATTGCAGGAAAGAAGAAGCAGCTGTTCCAGAGAGTGGAGAAAGAGACCACAGCCACTCTGAGCTGCAGGGCGTTTTATGCTGCTTCCTTCTCCCTCCTGTCTAATCCTGTGAGACTGGTGTCCTTCCTGAGGCCACATCTACACTGCAGGGTTTTTGCACAAGAAGTCTTTTGGGGAAGAGTAATAGATCTGATCTTAGAGTTAGTCTGATCTTGCTAAAACAAAAGGAAAAACTATGTAGCACTTTAAAGACTAACAAGATGGTTTAATAGAGTTATTGTGCAAAAACTTCTTGCACCAAAGGGCATCCACACCTCAAAGCATATCTCTTTTGCAATGCACTTTTGCACAAGAGAGCGTCCATACTGCATGGGATGCTCTTGCACAAGAAAGTACTGATGGCCATTCACAGAATGGCTATCAGAGCACCTGTGCTTTTTCTGATAGGTTCTTTTTGCGCAAGAAACCCCTGTTGAACGTCCACACATGCCTTTTTGCGCAAGAGTTGTAGTGCAAAAAGGAGTTATGCCTTTTTACCTACACTGCAAAAAGCCCTCTGTTCTGTCGATTGACTGTAGATTTTCTTGTGCAAAAATGTGCTTGAGGTGTGGACACTCCATGGGTTTTTGCGCAAAAACCTTGTAGTGTAAACGTAGCCCGAGGGAATGGGGAAGAGCTCGGCCTGCTTTGGACAGCGACTCTGATTAGCTGCTCTTTCTTCTGAAAGTGAACAAATAGGTCAGACAGCCATCAAAAGGGGCTTTCCCCAAGGTTGGGCTCAAATTCATTAGTGGACTGCAGCTTCTTGTCTCACAAAAAAACTAACTGTAGCCAAAATTCCCACCATTCATGAAAAAAGAGAAGAGAACATGCAAGAACATGAATACATAGTAAGAAAAACTTATAATACTCTATACCTTTAAAAGCCCCCCAAAATGTATAGCCTTTTAGTGGTTCAATATAATTTGCACTGTCACTCTCATATTCCTGTCTCACATCCCTTCTAGGGTTATGTAAAGAGGCATGTACAGCATGGACAATATTTCCCTGTGTGTACACAGGTTGAACCTCTCTGGTTCAGGACTGTCTGGTCTGGGCCAGAAGGACCAGAGACCCCAGTGACTAGGAGCAAGGGCCAGCTGGGATTCTGGTGGTGAAGAGGCGGGAGTGGAGCTCGTCCAGTGGCTGAGACCAGGAGAAGAGAGAGCCCAGCTAGAGGGCTGGAATTGGAGCCAGTCCTATGGCTGGGAGGCCGAGAGCAGAACCAGAGCCTGACTGGAGGGCTGACAGCCTGGAGCCCATCCAGGGGTCTGAGAGTAAAGTTGGCCCCACAGCTGGGGAGCCAGCAGCCTAGAGCCCAGAAGGAGAGCCAGGAGCATAGTCAGTCCTGCAGCTGGAGGCAAGGAGCAGAGCCAGTCTGGGGACAAGGAGTCCAGCTGAGGAGTGGAGCTGGTCCCATGGCTAGAGGGCCAGAAACTCCTGCGGCCAGAGTTCCCAGGGCCTGGGAGCTGAATCAGTACGGCAACTGCGGGGAGAGAGCTTGGCTAGGTATGGCAGTGAAGCCAGCAGCTTTGAGAGGAGCCCAGCCAGGAGGCTGACAGCTGCCTGGGAGAGCCTGGAGGCCACCAGCAAAGAGGCTGGAATTCACCATCTCTTTCGGATCTGGTATAGTCCTAAGGGTGCCAGATCAGGGAAGTCCAACCTGTACTATTTTGCATTTATTAACAGTGAATTTCAGCTGCCATTTTGTTGCCCAATCATCCCATTTTGTGAGATCCCATTGCAACTCTTTTCAGTCATCTTTGAGCTTAAGAAATTAGATTTATTTAATATCCTCTGCAAACTTTACCACCTCACTGTTTACCCCTTTTCTCAGATCATTTCTGAATATGTTTAATAGAACAGGTCCCAGTACCCAGATTTTGGGGACCCTGCTATTTACTATTTTCCATTGTAAAATCTGACTGTATATTCCTACTCTTTTATTTCCCCCCTATCTTTTAACTAGCTACAGATCCATGGGAGGACTTTTTCATTATCCTATGATTGCTTGCTTTGCTTATGAGCCTTTGGTGTGAGTCTTCCTGAAAAGCTTTCTAAAAGTCCAAGTACATTAGATGCATTTGGAGCACCTGTGACCATATAATTGGCGACACCCTCAAAGAACTCTAATAGATTGGTGAGGCATGACTTCGCTTTACAAAAGCCATGACTTTTCTACAACATATTCCCCAGCTGACTTAATAAAACAATGAGATGAGAAAACTAATTAAAAATCTCACAGTCAAAACAAATCACAGCCATCAAGTACATTTAATAAAGCCTTTTCTTCTGTGATATTTCAGCTCTGAATTATAGTTTAATAATCATAAGATATTCTCATATTTAAATACAAAAGGTATAATTTTTATAGTAATAGTCTAATGTTTATAGAAATTAAAAACTCAGAAACTTGTTTTGCAGTAATTTTCTCACATTGACTTCCCATACTTAGATCCAAAGATGCCTATTCATTGTAAATTATTACAAATTACATTTTATGTTTTATTCATACTAAGCTGTTGTAGTGGAAATGCAGAAGATGATCGCAAAGTCGAGGAAATTAGGTGGTATATCACAATCGTTCCTTTTGTGCCTGCATTTTCTTACAGGCCTGGATGCTCTAGGCAGCCATTTGTGCTTTTTGCTTCTTATTATTCTTTTGTTATTCTCAAAGGGTATGTCTACACTTGCAGCCTAATTCGAACTAAGGCTGCAAATGTAGGCATTCGGAATTGCAAATCAAGCCTGGGATTTAAATATCCCGCGCTTGATTTGCATGTTCCCGGCCGGTCACCAATTTTTTTTTTTTTTTTTTTTTTGAAGCTTACAAGACTGAACTAACTGCCCGCGTCTACACGCGGCAGGGAAACGGGCGTTCGAAATAAAGCCTTATTCCGAACTACCTGTTATTCCTCCTGCAACGAGGTTTAACAGGTAGTTCGGAATAAGGCTTTATTTCGAACGCCCGTTTCCCTGCCGCATGTAGACGCGGGCAGTTAGTTCGGGCTTGTAAGTTTAAAAAAATGGCAACTGGCCGGGAACATGCAAATCAAGCGCGGGATATTTAAATCTCGGGCTTGATTTGCAATTCCGAATGCCTACATTTGCAGCCTTAGTTCAAATTAGGCTGCAAGTGTAGACATACCCAAAGAGTTAGCTGTTTGCTCAGTGTAGGAATGTACTGTTGACTTTCAACAAGTTCTGGGACAGGTCCCAAGGCCATGCACCTGGTATGGGAGTGCAGGAGGGCTTGGGAAGATCACATAGCTATCTTTGCTGAATGTTTCCCACCTGATAATGCTAGTTATTTGGCCTGGGAAAATATGCAAAGTATCAACAAGCTAATTATTGGATGTAGGAAAATATGCAATGTATCAATGATCTTGTTAGGTTCTCAAAACAACAGGGGTGATTACTGTAGATGCAACAGTATATAAGTGCCGGGGATATTCCTAACATTGGAACCTTGATGTAGACCGAAGCTCCAGGAGGTGCTACGTACCGGCCACTGGGGTCCGTCCGCTGTCCTTCTTCAGAGGATTCTCGACAGCAGAAGGGACGTATGCATTGCATTTTATTCTGAGGCTTGCTTAGGCTTAATAAGCATTGTACTTTCTTAGTAAGCATTGCATTTTACTTTAAAATAGGCTTAGGCTTAATAAACATTGTATCCTATCCTAAGATTTTCTTCTAAGACTTGTTTAGGCTTAATAAGTATTGTATTTTATTCTAAGATTTGCTTAACAAGCATTGTACTTTATTCTAATATTAAGCATTGTATTTTACCTTAATATTTGCTTAATAAAGTTTTTAAGCCTTCACCCAATTTGTGTGCTTATTGCCTCCGAATCCCTTAAGGGAAGAACCATTGCCTCTTGGCAATACAGCTATATTGGAGACCGACATGTAGATCAATACTAATGCAGTTTTCCTTTAATTTCTGAGTACAGGGAATTTCTGTGTCTGAATTTTATCTTGGCACAAGAGGTATTCTTTGTCAGCCACAGGTGCTTCACAATTGATGGAGATACTGATTTAAGTTTATCCAAACTATGTCCTATCTCCCACAGAGGAGTTCACACATATTTTATGTACTATTGTAATCAACTAAATCAAGTTTGGTCATAATATATGTAGTAGCCAACTCCCTCTATGGAAGGATATTGCTATGAATCTTCTACAGGTTGTATCTCCCTTAACAGGGACTCTGGTCCAGCAATGTTCCTGGACCACAGAGTCCAGGTTTAAGGAGATCGGGACGCAGGGCAGGAGTAGGGAGAGGGGACGCACAACTCAGCTGGGAGCCCTGTGTTGAGAGTGGAAGGCACAGCAGGGAGTTCTGGCCGCTGCTGCTGGGCAGTAGCCAGGGGTAGTCCCCTGGCAGCCCCAGAAGCCGTGGCAACTGCGGAGCCCTGGCAGACCCAGGAGCTGCAGAGCCCTGGCAGCCCCAACAGCCATGGGGAGCCATGGCCAGGCAAGAAGCAGCAGGACTCAGCTGGAGTCCTAACCCAGGGCAACATGGGCTATGTTGGGAAGGACCTCCCTCATTCGGCAAATCCCCTTGTTCAGGACCAGTCAGGTTCCGAGAGTGCTAGACGAGGGAGGTCCAACCTGTCGTATGCTCGGATCCCTCTAACCATCTATTGGATACTCATCTGACTACTATGAAGGCTCAAACTACATGTATTCCTCAAATTTAAAAAAAAAACAGTAAAAGGACCCCAAAAAAACCTATTACTATGATTAGTCAACAAAGTAAAAGAGTCTGTCAGAGACAAAAATGATATCATTTGAAATTTGGAAGTTAAATCCTGTGAAGAAAATAGAAATGAACATAAATTCTGGGAAATCAGAGAGAAAAGTAAAATTAGGCAGACAAAAATGAATTTGAAGAGCAAGTGGCAAAAGACAAACTAACAAAAATACATAAGTATATCAGAAGCAGGAAGTGTGCCAAACAGTGAGTAAGGCCACTGGATGATAAAGGTGCTAAATGAGCATTAAAGGAAAACAAGGCCATTTTGGAGTATTTTCTTTTTCTTAAATTAATATACTTAAAAGAGGACATATATTAATTTCATATTTGATAAATTAATATTTGCCTGCACTCCTTATACTCTCTTGAGTAGGACTGTAGGATTGGGTCCTATGGAATCAGGTGAATCCTAGATAAATGTAGTGTTTTTCTTCATTCATGAAGTATTTCTATAAAGAAAAAGCAAATTTAAAATAAAATCAGTAAAATTGTACGTAGGTCCACATACAAAGGAAATGTCTTTGGAATCATGAAAAGAATCAGTGGCTTCAATTACTAACATATTACAAGCATTCAACATTTTTTGTTTTGTTTTTCAGTAAGGAGAAACACTAATTTTCAAAATTTGGTGTTATTTGAAGTTTCATTTCTATTTACTAGGCAAAGTAAAACAGCTGAAGATAATCTTTCAACTGACATGGATTATTTTTAAAAGGATATTGAATATGCACTTGGCTAGGCAAGTTTCCCCTTGTTAAACCTATGACTTGATGAAGAAAATATGTTCTACTCAGCTGACACATACTGAGCTTTTCAATTACCCAGAGCTCTACGTGCAAAATACAGAACAGTCCATAAAATATCATGCTTAAACGAAGCAGACAGCCATGATTTGCTTTTTAACAAGTCCCTTACGGTGCGTTGACACTACAGAGGAAGATCGAAGCTGCCACTGCCGATCTTCCAGGGTTCAAATCAGCGGTCTGGTTAAGACAGCTAATTCAAAGTGAGAGGGTTACTCCGGTGGATGCCAGTAACCCTGCTTTCACAAGGGGGAAGTTGAAGGAAGAGTGTTCCTTCTCCAGCTTCTTACTGTGTGGACAGCGCCAAAAAGCCCTGTAGTGTAGATGTAGCCTTAGTTAATTTATTGAAGTCCTTTTATTCATGCAACTAAAAAATAAACGAACTGCAGGTGTATAAATATTTCTTTTCAATTTCTTTCCCATAGATAGCTTCAAATGGAGGTGGATGTATTCAACAATTGAACTGAACAACCTGTCCATTTTTCCACATTACTAAGTGCCTTTATCTGACATATAGCAACAGATTCTGATTCCTCTGAGTTATGGAATGTTTGCTCATTTATCTAAAGAGTAATATAAGGACTCAAGGGCTGCTCCTGCATTCAAGCAAAACTCCAGTTTTGCCTGAGCAAGGACTGCAGGATCAAGCACTTGAAATGGCTTTTCAATCGTCAAAAGGGTGGGGTATTTATTAATAAGAATTAGTGTTTATTAATATTTATACTACTTAGTGTTTTCCTTATGTTTCAAATATTACCTCTGGCTAAAGATTTATGGAAGTTTCACTGGAGAAGAAAATTGATTAATCCACTAAAATAAAAGCATGAACTTTCCAGCGTGAAAAGCTCAGAGAGTTGACCCTGATCCCAGTGAAGTCAATGATAAAATTTCCATTGACTTCTGTGGGAATAGGATGTGGCTCCAAAATTTAAAACTGCAAATTCCACATCTGCACTGCTGGCATCAGTTATTATTGTAATGCTCTTTAAAACTTAATTTTTGCTGACAAAGCAATTGCCTTATTTTCAGGCTGTAGAATGAGAATAATTACTGGAACAAAAATCTTGGCAGTCTTTCTTCACACCAGCTGCATGAATATGTAGAAATCTGGATCACAGATTACTGTTTGGACAATTACACAGTACTTCATTGCATTAAACTTCAGAAGCTCTCTCATTTCCTAGTTATTAAACTCTTCAAAACTTTCTAAAGAATAAAAACATTAAATGACAACAGATTACCATTTTTAAATTTCTTGGCTTCAAATTAGCCACCTCAGAGATACTGTACCATCAGTAGCATTAAACTTTTAAAAAAAATAAATTTAAGTTTTGTTTATTTCAGACCAAACATTGTCAGAGCAAATCTGCCAGTTCCTAAAATTAAGGGTATAGCACAACGCAGTCCAGCTGGTGTGTCTTAATCTAAAATCTGAAATTGCTTTGGTGCATTTCAAGAAAAAATAAATACACAAGCATTTTTCAAGCATCTCATGAAAAAAAACTCATTTCAATTTGAAGAGCTGGATGCTTATATATTATGTAGCAATCCTCCAGTTGTGTCTGCAATTTTTCCATCTCACAGAAATGGGAGTTCAATTAAGCATAGGTGCAAAGGATTTGGATTTACTGTAGATGGCTAGTGTGAATCTAATTGGTATCTTGGGATTGCCAGTTCTCAAAAGTTTCTGGTGAATTTGAGGGCATATACTAGAACAGGAGCAGTTAATAGGGGAGTTTTGTGAGGAAGTTCTCCAAGTGTAGGCGGAACAATTACATAACCCTAGATCGTGGCTGAATTAACCCAGACGCTAATAGGACTATAACGTTAGGCCTACCTATTGTGAGGCAGTGGGGGTGGCTGGGGTCAGGTGAGGGGGAGCAAGCTTGCTTACGCAGCCTGGAATGCTCCTGCCAATAGGAAAGGCAAAGCAGCTTTCTCCTGTCTGTGTCTCCCAGTTCTGCAGGAACATACTGTCATCTACCAGGTAGCTTCAGGATATTGCCTCCTGGGTCCCATCATCTTCTATGTGTGCTGGGGTCCCATTTCTTGAAAATTGGTGAGTGCCTGGCAGGGGCCAGGGCAAAGAAGTGGTGAGAGGAAGAGGCAGTACCAGAGCAGTAAGAAGCTTGCACAGAACCTATGCAAACTCTATCCAGTTTCAGCCAGATCTATTGTCCTCTCCCATGTATAAGGCATGAATTCTCACACAGCTCTAGGAAAAATAAAACAAAACATCTCATCTGGATACCAGTACTTTAACTTCTACAGTATCCAACAAGGAGCTTCAGATTTATGATGCACTGTGTTCAATACTGTATTGAACTGTAATAAAAAAAATCAAAGAAATACAATTTGTTCTTGCAGGAGGCATAAGGGATCTGTCGAAAAAGTCTTTCTTTCTCGACAGATCCCCCTCTAGACTGCCTCTTTTTGCCGACAAAGTGCTGAGTCGGCAAAACACAGTGGCCATTTTAATGCAAATTAGGCATGGGATATTTAAATCCCTGCCTCATTTGCAATGTCGACAGAGGAATGCAGTTTAGACATACCCCTTGTGTCTAAAACGAAAGGTTGATAGTAAAGAAAAAAGAAAGAACTAGAGGAGAGATGTTAAATCAGCGATGGGAAACCTAGGCTCCTGAGTGGTCTGAATGAGTGGCCCTTCTGCAGGTTATAGCGGATCACAACTTGTATATGAGCCAACAATTTGAAGTAGTTATAAAAAAGACTAATATTTTGGGATGTATTAACTGGAGTATAACACTTAAGACATGGTAGATAATTGTTCTCTTCTCCTCAGAACTGCTGAGGCCTCAGTTGGGGTGCCACTTAAAGAAAGATGTAGACAAATTAGAGGAAGTTGAAAGAGGAGCAACAAAAATGATGAAAGGTTTAGAAAATCTGACCAATGAGGGAAGATTAAAAGAAAGACTAAAGGGGGTTTAGATAGCTGTCTACAAGTATCTTAAGCTATGTCTACACTGCCGGCTTTTGCCAGCAGAGAGTATGCAAATGAAGCACTGATTAGCATTTTGTCATGCTTCATTTGCATAATCTATTCAAGCCGTTTTTGCACAAAAACATGCAGTGTGGACATTTTCTTTTTGCGAAAAAAACCCTTTTTGCACAAGATCCTTATGCCTCTCCTGGAGAGGGATTATGCAATAGATTATGCAAAAGAAGCACAGCAAAATGCTAATCAGTGCTTCATTTGCATATTCTCTGCCAGCAAAAGACGGCAGTGTAGACAAAGCCTTAAAGATTATTATAAAGATGATAGTGATCAATTCTTCTCCAAATCTGCCAAACAGAAGACAAGAAGTAAACAGGTTAATGTTAGCAAGGGAGATTTAGTTTAGATATTAGGGGAAAATTCTAAATATAAGAATAGGCAAGTAGGTTACTGTTATGATCAGAAGGAGTGCTGTAACTAAGGGGTTAACTCAGGTACCTAGCAAAGGTGTCAGCTCGGAGGAGAGGGGTGTTGGGCAATCAGCCAATAACAAGGCAGGTAGGAATTTCAAACTGGAAAAGAGGGGTTTTTCTCTCTTTCTCTTCTTTGTTTTGAAATCAGAGCAGTTTCTCCCAGATATTGAGGGAGATGGGAGATGCTTTCTCTCTCCAAGATCGGACTTCTTGAAATGTATAAGTAGGGAAAAGTTTAGATAGTCCATCAGGGTTTATTGTTTTCCTTGTTTGAGGGTTTGGAAATCATGTCTGAGCTGGCTACTTGTTTTTCTCTTTTGTAACTAAGGATTACAGCCCAGGGACTTCCCCTGAGTATATATATCAAATTGTGGCTATTTACCACCTAGCCAATTTACTATGCTTGCAACTGTTTTGATAAATAGTCTTCTTTTTATTCTAATTAACCAGTATTGGTTGACACTTGTGTCCTTAGGACTAAGTGCCTAGTTACAAGGGCCATGGATATCCGCATCCATATCCACAGATGTAGACACAGATACCCATGGATATAGAGTGCATATCCACAGATTTGCAGGGCTCTAAGAATAACTGTTTCCCCATTTAAGCAAAAATGCTTTATCATACCAATCAAAGAAGGATGAAACACAATGGGGTAAACATATGCACTCCACTGGAAATTTTCTCTTCAAAAACATGTTTAAGGAAACACCATAAACTCTCCCTAAAGGGGTGATTTAGCAGTATCCAGAGAGGTGGGGGACTCAATTAAAGTTAGGGAAGCCAATCATAACCTCCCCATTTTAATTTGGTGGGAGAATTTTAACAAGAGACTCTGAGGAACCTCTTAGTTTCCCTTCCAGTATATAAGTGGTACCAGCATGATCCACTGAAGCCAACTGCCCTCAGGAACTACTGCAGAAACATGCAGGGAAGATAATGGCTTTCAAAGAACCACTTACTATTGTCGTAACATGACAGCATATTTTCTGAGTCTGAGTGTAGAAATGAAACCTTTAATAAAAGGGGAGGGAAGTAATGTAGCATTAATTTGGGAAAACGCCACAGAGTTCATAACCAAAACCATGAATAAACATCCCAGCTCAAGTAGGTTGGGTAATGTCCTTTTCCTCTCAGGTTCTTAAGTCCAGCAATGTAATTGTTGCCTTCACATGCCCAACCCTTCTCTGCACCCCACTCATAATTGCTGCTCTTGGGCAGGGCAAACCCAGAGTTCAGAGGTGATCTGTAGAGTTCACCTTCCATCCTGAGTTGACTGGAAAAGGGCAAATGTAGTGCCTAACAATGAAAAGGAAAATAAGAACAACCCAGGAAACTACAGACCAGTCAGTTTAACTTCTGTGCCAGGGAAGATAATGGAGCAAGTAATTAAGGAATTCATCTGCAAACATCTGGAAGAAAATAAGGTGATAGGTTACAGACAGCATGGATCTGTAAAGAACAAATGTCAAATCAATCTGATAGCTTTCTTTGATAGGATAACAAGTCTTGTAGATAAGGGGAAGCTGTGGACATGGTATACTTAGACTTTAATAAGGCATTTGACACAGTCGCATGACCTTCTTATCAATATACTAGGGAAATACAACCTAGATGGAACCACTATAAGGTGGGTGCATAACTGGTTGGACAACCATTCTCAGAGACTACTTATTAACAGTTCACACTCATGCTGGAAAGGCATACCAAGTGGGGTTCCACAGGGGTCTGTTTTGGGGCCCGTTCTGTTCAATATCTTCATCAATTATTTAGATGATGGCATAGAGTGTACGATTATTAAGTCTGCAGATGATACCAAGCTGGGAGGATAGGGTCAAAATTCAAAATGATCTGGACAAACTAGAGAAATGGTCTGAGGTAAACAGGATGAAGTTTAATAAGGACAAATGCAAAGTACTCCACTTAGGAAAGAATAATCAGTTTCATACATACAGAATGGGAAGTGATTGTCTAGGAAGGGGTACTGCTGAAAGGGATTCATGAGTCAACAGTGTGACACTGTTGCAAAAAAAGCAAACATTACTCTGGGATGCATTAAAAGGAGTGTTGTGAGCAAGACACGAGAAGTCATTCTTCTGCTCTACTCTGCATTGATAAGGCCTCAGTTGGAGTATTGTGTCCCATTCTGGGCACCACATTTCAGGAAAGATGTGGAGAAATTGGAGAAGTTACAGAAAAGAGCAACAAAAATGATCAAAGGTCTAGAACACATGACCTATGAGGGAAGACTGAAAGAACTGGGCTTGTTTAGTTTAGAAAAGAGAAGACTGAGAGGGGACATGATAGTGGTTTTCAAGCATCTAAAAGGGTGTTATAAGGAAGAGGGAGAAAAATTGTTCTCTTTGGCCTCTGAGGATAAGACAAGAAACAATGGGCGTAAATTGCAGCAAGGTAGGTTTAAGTTGACATCAGAAAAAACTTCCTACCTGTCAGGATGGTTAAACACTGGAATAAATTGCCTAGGGGGGTTGTAGAATCTCGATCACTGGACATATTTAAGAGCAGGTTAGACAGACACCTGTCAAAGATGATCTAGACCAGTGTTTCTCAAACTGTGCTCCGCAGTGCCCCAGGGCTCCGCAAGACATCTCCAGGGGCTCCGTGAGGTTGACAAACTGGAAACATCGATAGGTACAACACATACAATCAGTGGACCTCTGGGGCTCCGCATAAATTTTTACACATGTAAAGGGCTCCAGAGCCCAAAAAGTTTGAGAACCACTGATCTAGACAGTGCTTGGTCCTGCTGTGAGGACCTCTCAAGGTCCCTTCCAGTTCTATGATTCTATATATTGGCCTATGGGACAGAATCATCTTATGCTGATTGAACTGTTTCCTTGTCATGGGCATACAAATGTTGGGTAGCATATTAGTATCATGCTTTCTGACAGTAAACTTGGCCAAGCGCCTTTGCCACCAAGCTGAGCCCTTGTCTTATGAGAAACATCAAGGTCTGCTGGATCAACACACTGCACTATCTGCTAGTTCAGCTTACCCCACAACTCCATGGACAGCAGCACTAGCTGCATTAACAACTCTGCAGAACTAGCAATGTTCCACATCCCTAATAACACTGATGACCTCAAACACTGGTTTAGTAAAAGGCAAACTGTTTGCTTTTAGCCTCAAAACCTGCAATGGCAAAAAACTTGGAACAAAGGAGTCCCTCATCCCAGCCCAAACAAATTCCCACTAACTTTGTGTGTGGTCACACTGGGAAACAAGCCAAGGCAGTCCTTGTGAGCTCAAGAAAGAAAAAGGGGAGACAAGGCAGAGATTATAGAGAAGAAGATGGTGATGATGATGATAATGATGATGATGAACAACAACTATGGCTATGGCTGTTAGATGACTAAGACAACACACCACAACATTGGAGGGACAAATAACAGAAACAAAATAAAGAGTTAGAAGAAGCAATAGAGCACTGGAGACCGGTATAGACATATATGTTACAACAGGCACAGAAACAGAATGAAAACTGGAAACAGCTGCAAACAAACTGCAAAAAAGACAAGTGCCATCCCCTATTATAAAGCTTGGTCGGCGCCTACATAGCCATAGGCGCTGACTTCCTCTCTAGCTAAGGGGTGCTCAACACCCTCCTCCACACCAGGCCCTACTCCTATTCTACCTCTTCCCCCCAAGATCCTGCCTCATCTCATCCCCACCTCCTCCCACAAGTGTGCCCCATCCCAGCTCCTCTCTCTTCCTACCAGAGCTTCCTGAACACCATGAATCACTGATTCATAGTGCTCCAGAAGTACTGGGAGGATGGGGGAGGAGCTGAAAAGTGGAGTCAATACCAGGTGCCCCAGAGGAAATGAATAGAACCGGCAATCATGAAGTGATCCATCCCGTGTCACCCATTCTCAGCTTCTGACAAATAAAGTCGAGGGGCACCATCCCAGGCCCATTCTGCCTTATAGCCATTGATGGACCAATCCTCCAGGAATTTATCTAGCACTTTTTTGAACTCTGTTTTAGTCTTAGCCTTCACACATCCTCTGGGAAGGAGCTTCCCAGGCTGACTGTGTGTTGCATGAAAAAATACTTTCTTTTGTTGTTTTAAATCTGCTCTCTTTTAATTTTAGTTGGTGACTTCATAGTTCTTGTGTTATAAGAAGTAAATAACTCTTTTTATTCACTTTCTCCACACCAGGCATGATTTTGCAGACCTCTATCATATCTTCATTAGTGATCTTTTTTCTAAGCAGAAAATGCCCATTATCATGAATCTCTCCTCATATGGCAGCCATTCCATACCCCTAATCTTTTTTTTAGTTTTTTTTCTGAAATTTGTCCAGTGCCAAGATACCTTTTTTGAGATGCAGTGACCATCTGCACACAGTGTTCGAGATGTGGGCATACCATGGATTTAGATAGGGACAATAAAATATTCTCTGTTTTATTCTATATCCTTTTCTTAATGATTCCCAACATTCTGATTTTTTACTGCCACTACACAATGAGTGGGTGTTTTCAGAGAACTATCCATAGTGACTCCAACATCTTACTCTTGAGTGGGAACAGCTAATTTAGACCCCATTATTGTATATGTATAGTTGGAATTATGTTTTCCAATTGTAGCCTATAAAATTAAGTTGCTTGCCTGCCATACCAGATAACATGCTTCTGGGTTGATTTCTATGAATTTATCATTATATTCATTATGATATTTAGTATAGATATAGTAGGTATTATGTTGTAGGTATTCATGGTATTAAGTCATAATGCAAGAGACCTACAGGCCTGTGTCCTTTATGAATAGCTACAGCATATTACAGTAAGTATACATAAGCAACCTCTGTCTCAGATACAATGATTATGCAAATGTCTTTCAGCTTTGGGGAAACCAGATAGAGGAACTATTCCTGTTTTGAGCTGGTTCACCCAACACTAGAACCAGTTGTGAAAGTAGACTGAATTATATTGTAAAAGTAGAATGAATTAAAGAAATGTTGTTTGTTCCTCTAGCAGGAAGAGAGATGTTAAGGTAAAGTTGTTTGTGTGTAAGCAGGAAGAAGGATGTTAAGGCAAAGGTCAATGGTTCCACTTAAGGGTGATAGTGAGACATTAACAGGAGATTGGTAAGAGTTAATAGGGAAATGAGGTACTTGACTGACCCCAGGTAACCTTGTCAGTTCGCACCCTTTTTCAATCCTTTGTTTCACTCTCCTTTTATCTGTATAAATAAGGTGGCTTGGGTTTGGGATGGGGTCTCACTTTTCTGGTTGTATTAGCAAAGCGCTTTGCTAATAAACAGAGTAGTCTACGAAAATTGTGAGTCCTGAGTCTAACTTTGACAATTTGGAGGTTCCACTGAGATGGCAACTGTCTTCACTGAGGCCGTGTAATTCCTGACCGTCTTGCAGGACAACTGTGGTAGCCGGCACCCAGGCGCTTTGGCCCTAATGGTCCTCCTCCAGAACGGAAAGGTGCACGACCGCAGTGAAGTCTACGCCATCAAACCTGTTGGCTCCCACTCTGTTCTGGTGAATCCCGAGATCTGGAATCTGGTATCTGGTCAGGTAATTACCTCTGGTATTCTGGTATTTGGTCCGGACCGAGGATTGTCTTGTCTCTGTGTCTATCCATCTTCCCTGTGGTGAGTGAGTCTGGGAGCCATCCCTGTCCGGGGACTGGCCGACCCAGGGGCTCCTGTCCCCGCGGTCTGTGTGACTGGAATCTGCACAATCGCAGCTGTACCGCGCCTTGGATAAAATCCTTGGAGTGAACGCAGGGCAATTAAGGCAGTCGCCTGTGGGCTTCTTTTGTGTGTTGCACTGGACACCGCTCTGACGAACCCGATTTTCCTTCTTGTGTGATTGGTGTGTGTGAAGTCCTCTTGTATGGGAAATTAGACATCTAAGTCAGGGCAGTTCCCTTAAGGGACGCTGGCTCGGTTTATGTATTTTAGAAAGGGTCCGGACTCCTGTAAATTTCTGGAGAAATGATCTAGGCTAACTCAGGGGGATCCCAAAACTCAGTGGCCACTGTTAGGTTCTTGGGACAAAGACTGAATGAACATCTTAAAAGACAAACTCGGCCAACCAAAAACTAAATTGGCTAGAGGAGAGGTCGACTGTTTCATGCAGTGGTGGGAAGAGGCAAATCATAAGTGGACAGAATCGAAACTTGCCTCTCTCAAAGATTCTAATGATAAGTTAAAAGCTTTATTGGAAACCTCCTCTCCCACCACCAGACCGAGCGCTCCCCTTTTCCCCGTCATCCGAGAAGACCCAGATCGGTCCCGATCTCCTCCATACTCCCATCCTGTTGTGGAAAAGGACGAAGGAGATCCCTTTTTAATTTCCGGTGACGACGATGAGGAAGACGCATTAATTGGCTTGGCAGCCTTGCATCAGATCAATAGATGGCCACCAACCTCCTTGGCTCGGGGACAAACCCCAGTGGTTTCCAGTTCAGACCAGTCCGAATCGTCCAACACCGCCCAGACTCATACCTCCGATGCCGCTCCCTCAAAATCTCCCAGTTTGCCTGACTCCACTTCCCATGAAGACCACCCCGATAACGATTGGGCTCAGCGCTTGCACTCTGGCAATAAGTTTATCCAGGCTCCCCTTCGAATCCTGCATACTGGGGGTCAAGGAGGGGGTCCCACTTGGAGCTATAAACCCTGGACCCGCACAGAGTCCTTGAAGTGTATTATGTTTTAACAACTATATGCCTTTTGACATTTGTTACTCTTTTGCTTATTTTAATAAAGGTTTCAATTAATTGGTATTGTCCTCTATTTAAGTGCCCTTGCCACATACCCCAAAACTCCCCTCTGGGATAAAACTCTCTGGGTTCTCTCTTTCTGTAGCCTGGGCTGAGACAAGAACCTAAATATCTTCTGGTCAATGTGACCATTAGTGAGCCACAAACCTAGCCCACGACACTCAGGTCTACAGGTTGGCGAGCCAGGCAGGGGTTTTCGCAGTGTATATGTCAGGTAAATTTACCTGAGGTGATAAAAGCTAAGGACTCTGTGTGATTTAGTTGCAGGGCCTATCTAGTTCACCTATAGCACTCTGGTTTGACTGACAGCTTCTGGGCAGCAAACCCAGAAGTACTCTCTCTTTTCCTTTGCACTCATCAGCATTGAATTTCATCTGCCATTTTGTTGCCCCCATCACTTAGTTCCGTGAGATCTTTTTGAAGTTCTTCACAGTCTGCTTTGGACTTGAGCAATTCTGTATCATCTGTAAATTTTATCATCTCACTATGTAGCTCTTTCTCCAGATCATTTATGTTTATGTTTAATAAGATTGGTCTCAGTACTGACCCCTGGGAATACCACTGATTACCTTTCTCCATTCCGAAAACTGACCATTTATTCCTACCCCTTGCTTCCTATTTTTTAACCAGTTGCCAGTCCATGAGAGGGCCTTCTATCTTATCCCATGGCAGCTTACTTTAAGAGCCTTTGGTAAGGGACCTTGTCAAAGTCTTTCTGGAAATCTAGTTACACTATGCCCACTGGTGTAACATTAACTGCTCATCACACACCTTCATTCATTCCCTCATTCACACACATTCATTCCAGCCCTCAGGCACTTACACAGGCATATGGGTTGCAGAAGGAGCCAAGGCATATGGATCCTGGCGGGTCTGTCTGCTCATCATGGCTGGGGAGCTGGTCGAGAAAGACACTGGCTGTAGAGAGGAGTTTCTCAGGAGCAGGGAAAGAATGAGAGAGAGAGTCTCACATGTGCTCCTTCTCCTTTATGTTGTCTGTATGGTCCCTGTGACTCATCCATCTTGTCACCAGGAAGTATGCCCAGACTTCCCTTTATCCAGCAAAGCAGCAGTCTCTGATGAGTCATCACCGTGTGCTCCAGCCTCAGCACTGCAACTTCAAAAACACACTCACACTCGCTCTCTCTCCACCACTCAGGAGAGAATGCAGTTTAGAGCAAGTTACAAGCAAGGTGGCTGAGAGTCACAAATATTACAAAATTTTACAAAGATTACAGCAAGTTGCAAGTTTTGACCAATAAGTTGCAGTTTAAAACCTTAGACCTTACAGTTAGTGTATTTTCAGAAAATGCATGTATAAAATCAAGTAAGCTCAGGCAGAGGCTTTTTTTATGCAACAAACATCGCCTTTACCAGCCCATCCTGCTGTGGGTGAGTGCACTCCAGCCTGGCCAGAGCAGCCCCCACCCATGGCAGACCCAGCCCAGACTCCATGGGCAAGGGTGCTCCAGCCTGGACAAAGTAGCACCCTTCTGCAGCAGGGTCAACCTGCCGGGAGGGGCCGCTCTAGCTCAACTGGGCTCCCCTTTAATCAGTTAACCAGTTAAACATTATGTTAACAGATTAACTGGGATTTTACAACCCTATTTCTCAGTCGGGGGCCACATCTGTGAGGGCTTTTTTTTTTCTCCTCACTTGGGTGGCAGATCAGCGAGAATTTCTTCTTTGCTTTTCATTTGTGTGTGTGGCCCCCTACTAATTTTTCTGTGGGTCAGTGGCCCCCAACCCAAAAAATGTTCCCTATCTCTGCCTTCAGGAATGATGTGTGGGGCACAAGGGATCACGTACACCCCCCACATGCCATGGATAGAAGAGGCCAGCCAACAGTCAGCAGAGGGACTAGCAAAGGTCCATCCTCCCCTCGCACTTACCGATAAGTGTGGGGGATAGACCCCTCCTGCCAGCCCTGTTATTCCCCCAGGGTGTCTCAGTTGGGAGAAGGGGCAGGGCAAGGGCAGAGAAGTGCAGAGCAGGGGTGGAGAGAGGGTGGGGAAAAGTTGGTGAAAGGAGGTTGTCCCGGCTCTTCCCTGGGTGTGAGGGGCACATAGCTGGTGTCCCCTCTGATCAGTTGTCTTTGCCTGCCTTAACACATGGAGCTGCCCAGAAATGTTTAACTGTAGAAGGGATGCTCACTTGGATATTCCATTTGGCATGCAGACAAAAGCAACACACAGTGAGAGAACAAATTCAGGTTTTGTGAGAACAGGTATCAACCCAAGCTCTCCCCAGAGCCAGGATATAAACCAGCAGACTGGTTTCAAGATCCTCTGCTTTAACTTATGGAATCCCACTCCCTTCTCAGACCTAATTACATAGTCTTCTTTCTTACATATTATATCCTTGCTGTTAGGTACATACATTGTTGCTGCTGCCTGTACTTTAAACTGACTTCACAGAGTTAGTTAATCTCTCTTGCTCATGTTTCCCCTCCCTTCTCAGGCTGTGCTATATGCCCCAACCCTCACCCCTTCTGTCCTCTTTATTTTAAAAGTTATGGTTATTACAGAAACCTCCACTGTAGAAGGAGACGGAGCAACTGAAAAAATATGAAACAAAACACAGAAAAAGTTAAGGTTCAAATATTTTTTTTAATGAGTCCAGTAAATCAATTATTTTAACTCTTCAGGAATACAACTGAAGAGAATCTTTCTTGTAGGTATGGTTACTACACTACAGAAGTGATATCTTTGCTTCTAACCCTAGCCACCAATATCTGAAACACTGGTTTTCTTTATTTTTAAATAATAGTATTTCTAAGATAAAAGTAATATAAATCAACTAAATGAGTCAAGTAGTCAAATAATAAGAATTGATAAAAATGCTATCAAAAGTTTTAAATAAAATGGTAATAACTTGCTTATGTGAAAGTTTAATCATTTGGTTTACCTGTTTGTTTTCTAAAATGCACTGCCTGAATAACTTGTATAGTTATAAATACACCTCAGGCATTATTAGTCTTTAATTATAAGTTTGCCATGTATGTTGCCTGATTATGTTGTGTGTGTCACATCACTTTTTTTTATTTTCTTGCCACAAAAGCTCAAAAAGGTATCAGTTTTCATTTATTTGTCTCAGATTTTTTATTCAAAGGAAAAAATGTAGGGATAAACCACAACACTAATGCACAGGTAAATGTTAAAGCTAACCAAACAATGTAAATAGTTTTTCACCTCTGTCTCCCAAACCACTACCAAGTGTCATGACTATTTAATAACCTAAAGTGTCTGCATTTTAACTTCATTTGGCTTCAATTTTATAACACTTTCTCTTATGTTATGTTAAAGGGAAGTGATCATTTTATTGAAGTTTGTCCTTTAAAACAGTTAACAAAAGAAGAATTGCTGTCACAAGCAAAATAACTTCTGTTACTAAATTTTTTGTGAAAACAAAGTGCTCGGGGGATAGCAATATACTTTATCACAAAGATTCTGAGCATCTATTTTAGCAGTCAAGCACTATATTTATTGTGCCTTATTAATTTTTTCATATGTTAAGTGAAAATGTTCATGCAAAAACTCCAAAAGCATCTAAAACAGGTATGGGTTGAATCTCTCTAGCCCGGCACTCTTGGGACCTGGCCAGAGCTGAACCAAAGAATTTGCCAAACCACAGGAGGCCAATATTGTCTAGCAGCATTACCAACACTTCCTCTGCTTACTAGGCTCTTAGGGTGTGTCTAGACTACATCCCTCTTTCAACAGAGGGATGTAAATTAGGCACTTCAAAATTGCAAATGAAGCCGGGATTTGAATTTCCTGTGCTTCATTTGCATAATCATGTCATGGCGCTCTTTCGAAAAAGTGCTATTTCGAAATTGAAACCACAGTCTAGATGCAGTTCTTTCAAAAATAGAAGCCTTTTTCGAAAAATCCTGTAACAGGATCTTGACTGAGGTTTCAATTTCAAAATAGCTCTTTTTCAAAAGAGCGCCATTATGCAATTATGCAAATGAAGCGCGGGAAATTCAAATCCCGGCTTCATTTGCAGTTTTCAAGTGCCTAATTTACACCCCTCTGTCGAAAGAGGGATGTCGTCTAGACACACCTTAGAAGGCATTTAGGGATAAATTAAAGCTAAATAACATCACAGAACACTGGGAGCCAGGACTGGTGGCTGAAAACAAACTTTATGAGACTGTGGAAAATTTGGCCAGACCCATGATAAGTGGACATCCGGCTAACTAACATCATGCTGTACCACGACTGGTGCTGGACCAAAGAGTGCCAAACTAGAAAAGTTTAACTTGTACATTTAGATTAAAGAATTAGGAAAATCAAAACAAAAGCATGGCTTGTTTTATAAATGACTTGGTCCCCATTACGTTATTGATACATGAACTTATTCTGTGTATATATTTTACTAAAAATAAGAGAAATGTCACAATAAGCAAACAAAAATGTTTAAGGGTCCATCCCACAAACCAAAAATAGAAGTGCAAGCATCAGAAGAAGAAAATATAAGCTGCTTTATGGATAATGGACTGGCCAACAATACATTATTCTGTTCTGTATGGACAACTAAGTATGCAATAAGCCAGGCCAAGTCCAATTGCTGTTTACATTATATATGAAGCAAATGAGTTCATGTACCTGTGGTTTTAAGTCTTTCTTACTGAAATATGATTGAATTTGGTACTGTGTAAAAGCAAATGTATTGTGACTCAATATTTCTTTTTTTATTATTAATATATTAGCATCATATCAGGAATGTGCACAAGACCCCAGGGTTGGGCAAAAGACTATTTCACAGTCTGATAGCTTTCAAAATAGGAGACTCCAGAATCTAGATGGAATTATTGATTACATTTCAAGATTATTTCAATCTGGAATATCCATTTAGAACAGGGGCAATATGAAATTATTACTCATTAATTATTTTGACCTCCACACAGCAGAGATTGTCTCTAAACTATAATTCATGGTATTAGTCTGACGGAGGTTGTCAGTGTTGCCTGTAACTTCTAATAAATTTAAATTATTTTATCCTGCTACTTTAAATTGAGGATAGTTTTATTAAATGTAATTACTTTCTTCTTCTGCTTGCATGGTAAATGCTCAGGATGGCCGTCTTCTAAAAAATTATGCAGGATACTTTATTTCTACCATCTTCATAATAAAGTTTATAACTTGATTTCAGAGGACTGGACTAGATGAATTCTCAAGATCCCTTCATGTTCTATGATTCTATTAATGTTACAGAGTTTGTGAAGGTACACCATCCTTGCTACCATGGATCTCATCTCCCTATACACCAAAATCTCTCAAAACAGCAGAGCTGCCCACTTCAAACATTTACAAGACAATGGACAACCCTCAAGATATCCACCCAAACACATCACCAATTCAACCATTTCATCCTCACCCATAACAGTTTTATATTCAACAATAAACACTTTGTCCAAACCATGAGAACAGCCATGGGCCACAATGAAGAATAGTTTCTGGACAAATACACCACAAAACCAGTGATATATCTCAGCTACATCAGTGCTATTTTCCTCTTTTGCACAGCCACCTTAAAATACCTCATAGAGTTCCACGGCAAATTCTACAACTGCTCATGCATTAAGCTCTTTCTGAAACACTCTAACACCTGGACATAATGATCAGCTTTGATGTGGAACCCTACAGACAACTATTTAGAAGACACCCACAGCTCATCACACCTACAATCACAGATCCACTAGCCACCCCAAACATAAAACCAGGCACTAAAATATTACAGAATATGCTCCAAGGAAAAAGTCCATGATATATTTCTTAACACACTCAAAACCACTTTCACCTAATAAGGACATTCCACCAGAAAAGTAGATTGCATCATGGAAAGAGTCATCCAAATACCCTGAGAAAACTTGCTTCAAGACAGAAACAAACCGCCCTCCAACTACATTACACATCCTTAGTTATCACCTACAATCTCACACTGGAACCCATATGAGGTTCAAACAACTACAATCCATACTTGATGGGAATCCCGTCCTGAAATAAATCATTTCTGAACCCCTCTTGACCATGAAATTGACCAAAATAGACCATGGACTCGGGAGGCCTTCATCTATAACCATAATAACATCCTCCCAACTTCTGCCCTTCTCTTCCTTTCCTTTCTATGAATAGAGGGATGTTAATGGGCTACTTCACCTTGAATGATCCCTTGAAATATGTTACCTACTAATGTTAAATACTCTGTTCCATCTTGCATTCAGGTGTTATACTCTGAGTTAGTTTCCCAGACCTGAAGAGCTCTGTATAAGCTTGTGGCACCTTATAGACTAACTGAAGTGTTGGAGCATAAGCTTTCCTGGGCAAAGACCCACTTCGTCAGATGCATGTAGTGGAAATTTCCAGAGGCAGGTATAACTATGCAGGCCAGAATCAGGCTAGAGATGACGAGATGGATCCAATCAGGGAGGATGAGGCCCACTTCTAGTAGCTGATCTGGAGGTGTGAATACCAAGAGAGGAAAAGCTGCTTTTGGAGTTAGCTAGCCATTCACAGTCTTTGTTTAATCCTGAGTTGATTGTGTCAAACCTGAAGATGAACTGTAGCTCAGCAGTTTCTCTTTGAAGTCTGGTCCTGAAGTTTTTTTGCTGCAGGATGGCTACCTTTAGATCTGCAATTGTGTGTCCAGGGAGATTGAAGTGTTCCCCTACAGGTTTTTGTATATTGCCATTCCTAATATTAGATTTGTGTCCATTGATTCTTTTACGTAGGGACTGTCCAGTTTGGCCGATGTATATAGCAGAGGGGCATTGTTGGCACATGATGGCATATATTACGTTAGTAGATGTGCAGGAGAATGAACCAGTGACGGTATGGCTGATCTGATTAGGTCCTGTGATGGTGTTGCTGGTGTATATATGTGGGCAGAGTTGGCACCGAGGTTTGTTGCATGGATTGGTTCCTGAGTTAGAGTTATTATGGTGCGGTGTATAGTTGCTGGTGAGAATATGCTTCAGGTTGGTGAGTTGTCTGTGGTCGAGGACTGGCCTGCCTCCCAAGGCCTGTGAAAGTGAGGGATCATTGTCCAGGATGGGTTGTAGATCACTAATGATGTGTTGGAGAGGTTTTAGCTGAGGACTGTAGGTGATGGCCAGTGGTGTTCTGTTGGTTTCTTTCTTGGGCTTGTCCTGTAGCAGGAGGTTTCTGGGTACACATCTGGCTCTGTTAATCTGTCTCCTCACTTTCTCGTGTGGGTATCATAGTTTACAGAATGCTTGTTGAAGATCTAGTAGGTGTAGGTCTCTGTCTGAGGGGTTGGAGCATATGCGGTTGCACCTTAGTGCTTGGCTGTAAACAATGGATCATGTGGTGTGTCCGGCATGGAAGCTGAAGGCATGCAGGTAAGCATAGCAGTCAGTAGGCTTTCGGTATAGGGTGGTGTTTATGTGACCGTCACTTATTTGCACCGTGGTGTCCAGGAACTGGACCTCCCGTGTAGACTGGTCCATGCTGAGGTTGATGGTGGGGTGGAAGCTGTTGAAATCGTGGTGAAATTCTTCCAGAGTCTCCTTCCCATGGGTCCAGATGATGAAGATGTCATCGATGTAGCGTAGGTAGAGAAGGCGCGTAAGTGGATGAGAGCTGAGGAACAACCACATATGCTCCAACCCCTCAGACAGAGACCTACACCTACAAGATCTTCAACAAGCATTCTGTAAACTATGATACCCACACGAGGAAGTGAGGAGACAGATTAACAGAGCCAGACGTGTACCCAGAAACCTCCTGCTACAGGAAGCCTACAGGAAGCACATGCAGAGAGCTTTGTACTCAGCCTCTGTGAGGCAAGACTGAATTAGCCCTATAGAAACTTCTATAGTCAGGTCTGTGCTTCCACCCTGTGCTATATGCAGTCAATGTGTTGCATAGTCTGATTCCTCCAGTGGCAGCGAAGTCTGCTGGGTCAGCTCCAGCACCACAGACATCTGTAACAGAGCCAGATGTGTACCCAGAAACCTCCTGCTACAGGACAAGCCCCAGAAAGAAACCAACAGAACACCACTGGCCGTCACCTACAGTCCTCAGCTAAAACCTCTCCAACACATCATTAGTGATCTACAACCCATCCTGGACAATGATACTTCACTTTCACAGGCCTTGGGAGGCAGGCCAGTCCTCACCCACAGACAACCCACCAACCTGAAGCATATTCTCACCAGCAACTATACACCGCACCATAATAACTCTAACTCAGGAACCAATCCATGCAACAAACCTCGGTGCCAACTCTGCCCACATATATACACCAGCAACACCATCACAGGACCTAACCAGATCAGCCATACTGTCACTGGTTCATTCTCCTGCACATCTATTAACATAATATATGCCATCATGTGCCAACAATGCCCCTCTGCTATATACATTGGCCAAACTGGACAGTCCCTACGTAAAAGAATCAATGGACACAAATCAGATATTAGGAATGGCAGTATACAAAAACCTGTAGGGGAACACTTCAATCTCCCTGGACACACAATTGCAGATCTAAAGGTAGCCATCCTGCAGCAAAAAAACTTCAAGACCAGACTTCAAAGAGAAACTAGTGTGCTACAGTTCATCTTCAAGTGTGACACAATCAACTCAGGATTAAACAAAGACGGTGAATGGCTCGCTAACTACAAAAGCAGCTTCTCCTCTCTTGGAATTCATACCTCCAAATCAGCTACTAGAAGTGGGCCTCATCCTCCCTGATTGGATCCATCTCGTCATCTCTAGCCTGATTCTGGCCTGCATATTTATACCTGCCTCTGGAAATTTCCACTACATGCATCTGACAAAGTGGGTCTTTGCCCACGAAAGTTTATGCTCCAACACTTCGGTTAGTCTATAAGGTGCCACAGGACTCCTCGCCGCTTTTCCAGATTCAGACTAACACTGCTACCCCTCTGATACTGTATAAGCTTGAAAGCTTTTCTGTCGCACCAACAGAAGTTGATCCAATAAAAGCTTTTACCTCACTTTCCTTGTTAATATCCTGGGACCGACATGGTTACAACAATACTGTGTATTACAAAAGCAAACAACAATCAGGACAGTCATGTATGCAGCCATGTTGGAAGTTTTCCAATAAGCCATTCCTTGTACTTAACTTGTACTTAACTTGTACTGATCTAGTTAATATTTTGCTGAAGGTTAATGTTTTGAAATGGAAAATTGCTAGTTTTGTTTGCCTGTGCTGCAGGAAATCCAGCAGCTCGCTATCCTCCCACTGTTGGATTGATTAATCTATCTGACCTTCTGTATATTGCAGTCAGCAAAATTTTCAGTTGGCCCCTCCATTGAGACCAATAACTTGTATTTATTTAAGCCCAGAAGCATACCCTCTTTATTTGAAGACTTCAAGACATGAGGAATCCATCACTTCTCTTGATAGTTTGTTTCCAGTTAATCACACTCACTTAAAAGTTTGTGACTTATTTTTTATTTGAATTTTCCTGGCTTTAACTTCTTTGTCCTTCTTTGTGGTAATGTCCTTCAAATCAAAGGCTAAAGTAAAGAGGAGTATGAACTCACTTCTCTTTCTGTCTTAGGTAATGAGTCTCTCCTTAAGTACCTTCCTACTCCATGGCTGGTGTGATGAGAATCCGAGACCCGACTGCAATCTACTCTAAACACTGCTTCAAATCCTCATTAACTGAAATCAATGGGTCAGATTCTGATCTCAGTTTTCCTGGTATTAATCTGAAATAACTCCTCTGAAATAGATAGAGATCAGCAAATCCAATTTTGGGCCCTTGGTGCATTCAAGCAGACACTTTTGTGCCAGAAAGCTACATTGATTTCACTGGGTATCTGCATATGAACAAGTGACAGGGCTGGGCCCTTACACTGTAATAGCCAAGAGCAGAATCTTGTCCCATGGGACTACATGAACAAAAAATATTTACTTAAACAGATTAGCAAGAGCACCAAGGACCACTTCTATTAATTACAGAATAGAAAGAAATTTTAAAATGCCTATTTCTTAGAAGACAATAAAATGTATCGTTCTTCATTTAGTTTATACATGACTCATAAACAGATTTGCCCAGGCAAGGACTTAAAAATGCCTAAGGATTTTGCCCTAAGACAATAGCTTGCACTACTTTAAATTTCTGAAATCCTCAACAAGAACTTTTGTATATTGTCCTTGAAACTTAATTGATTCAAAATTTACATCAATGACAGTAGATTTGTCGCTGAAAATTGCAGCACTCTATTTTCTAAAATACTGCAGAATTTATTTTATTTCTATAGATCAGCTATAGCTTCTAATAAATTCAAATTATGTTAGCCCACTGCTTTAAATTGAGGATGGCTTTTATTAAATTATTTTCCTTTTCTGCTTGCTTGGTAAATGTGCAAGTACTAAGGATGGCTGTCCTTTAAACAATGGTGCAGGATACTTTATGCCTGCCATCTTCATCATAAGGTTTTGGAGCTTTTAGAAGTGACTATTTTCTACTTGTCCTTCTTTCCCTAGTATTAGCTAGCTCACAGTTTCCTGCCTGTTTTCTTTCTTTATGGGTGTGGACATGGAGCTGTTTTCCTTGTCTGGGCTGACTTGACCTCAGTCTGAGAGCATATTATGAGAAATTCCAAGATTTATTGGCAGAAGAGAGTCCATTGGAAAAAAAAGCAGGCTAGTGGTAAATGGAGACTGAGTCTGTCCAGCTGTGCCTTACTCACAGGGTTGCCTATAGATGACTCATTCCAAATTGTTCAAATATCCAAAGCTGACTTTTTTTAAATTACAGACTGAACATATGTTGGATACCTTCCATTTAAGAATACAACTAGATATTCTTCTTTCATGCAACTGAGTTAATTGTACATAAAGCAGTAGAAAGTAATTATTATTCTTAATTTGTACTACAGTAGCAGTTAGGAGCTCAAGTCATGACCAGGACCCTGTTTTGCTAGGTATTATGCAAACACATAACAAACAGACAGTCTCTGCCCAAAACAGCATAGAATCCGTATAACATAACCATCAGTTATGGTTCAGTTCTGTGACCTCTAATGTAAAAGACTTAGAGCCTGATTCTAGAGGGGGTAATGAATGCCTCCTGTAAAAGGCTATGTACCCTCAATTCCTATTGTATCTGCAGGTCTTTCCAGGTGCTTAGCAACTTCAAGATCAGGCCCCCTAAGTCAATATTGTTATACTTGACAGCATATGTCAAATCATGAGGCCTAGCTCGTCAATATTATAAAAATTCCATTTGCAATCTACAGAATTCATAGTACCTTAAGGGAAAATGCTTTTAAAATACCAACTTGAATTCTGATGTGTTGTAAAAGCAAGCTCTTATAAAGCTAGAGACAAAGGGTTTCCATGATTTTTTTTTAACATTCCAGTGGAAACAGTTATTTTTTAAACAAATAAAACAAGCACTTGTGGATTTTGCAGTCCAAGCACTGCAGCACCAAGAACCTGAAAGTGAAACTGTGCCTTCAAACAAAAGTGAAATTGTCTTAATATCATTGTCCAAACAGTATAAATAGTGAAAAGTAAATTGAACTTCTAAATTGATTTCCAGTTTAATGATCTAAGGCACACTTTCTCAAACCAGGGTTTGCAACCAAAATTGGGTCACCGGGATATGTCAAAAGGTCATGTGGGAGGCCCCAGCAGTTGAGGATAAGGGGAAAAGATGTATCCTGCCTTGGGGAGGCAGAGGGAAGGCCCTGGTGGGACAGCTGCAGAGACTCCTCCGCATACACCTTGCAGCAGCATTTTCTGAGGCTCCAATCCCTTAGGGCTGGCTGGGCTCAGCTCTCCACTCCGAGCATTGCAACCTGATGGATGGGGACACAGTACCATTCCAGTTTGGCCCATCTGCTCCTCCATTGAGTGGTGCTGTAATCCAATGTGCCAGGCTGCAGTCCCACTCACACAAATTTGGCCTGGCTGTCCCTGCATTGTGGGGCTGGAACAAACCTACGTGTCACTACCACCCAGAGGTAGCAATACCTGGAGTGGGGGACTGACCCCCACCAGTCCCTTGGACCACCAGCTGCCACTATGGTATCCATGGTGTGTCCCATGTGTACAGCTTTGGGTGCCACCATTTCACAACAACAAGTGATTGTGAAGGCCAGTTCACAGTTTGTCTTGGCCAGGCAATAATTAGAAGGACCATTCACTGACTTAATATGGTTAGCACAACAGTTGCTGTGGAACATCAACAATTCAGAACCTGCAGTTATTCCAACAGCAGCTCTATAAAACAGTTATTTGAACTAGGGATATAAAAGAGTAGTCAATTAGTTAACTACCCGATAAGCCTCGGCTTATATCAGAGGCAGCAAGGAGGGGCAGGAGGCAAGAGCCGGTGCTGGGGGGAGCCGGCTTAAAAGCCAGTTCCCCCTAGCACTGTCTCCATGGTGTGAGGGGGGAGGAGGGCAGGCGAGTCAGAGGTGCAGTGATCTGGACCCAGCACAAGCCAGGACCCAGACCTACCCCCGCTGCGGCTCTGCAGTTTAAATGTAGTAGGAGCCAGACTCACTGCATGCCCAGATTCTACTACATGTAAATTGCAGAGCCACAGTGACCCCTTATCAACTAAACATGTACTCAATACAAATTGTATCGAGTCCATGATTAGCCATTTATTTGCTACTTAATATCCTCAATTTGAACAACAGCAGGTGTCAGTGATTAACTGATCAAATGAAGCATTTCATCATTTTACTTGCAATGGAGAGTTTGGAATATATTGTAGTTAGAGAAGTGAGTCATCTAATCAATGAAATGGAGAAATTTTTAAACTGTCCTGTTGTAAGTTGCAGTGATAGTGAGAATTTTTCACAGTGTCAGAAGGAAAGTAATCATAAGTAAGAACCTGCAACAAGCTTTGGGGTTTGTTAGTTGAGGACTGAAAAGGTGAATGTAGGCTGCAGTACATGATCTGCAGTGAACCATTAACTAGTGAAAGCTTAAAACCATCAAAATTATGCAGACACTGAAGACAAAGCACGCAAGCTATAAAGCCAAGCCAATTGAATTTTTTCAACTAAAAATAAAAACTAAACTTGCATCCCTCTTACCTTGTTAAGAAGTCTCAGAAGGGTAGCCGAGTTAGTCTGTAATTTTAAAAACAGTGATCAGTCCTGTGGCACCTTAGGGCGTATCTAGACTACTCTACACTTTCGAAAGAGGATATGCAAATTCCGCGGGAATGTGTATATCTTCTTTCAAGCTCACTTTCAAAAGCGGCGCTTTCAAAAGTGAAAGTAATTAAGACGCAGTTTTGTTGGTGAACCCTCCCATTTGTCGACAAGCTGTGTAAACCTCATTTTTTAAGGAAAAGCGGCTTGTCGACAAATGGGAGGGTTCGCCAACAAAACTGTGTCTTGATTACTTTCACTTTTGAAAGTGCTGCTTTCGAAAGTGAGCTCGAAAGAAGATATGCAAATTCCTACGGAATTTGCATATCCTCTTTCGAAAGTCTAGCGTAGTCTAGATATGCCCTTACAGACTAATAAATGTATTAGGTCATGAGCTTCTGTGGGTAAAACCTACTTCATCAGATGAGTTAAGTGGAAATCACAGAATCAAAGGTACATATAGCATCTAAAGAAGTTACCTGTCAATTGTAGAACCAGTGTTAATGACACAGGCTAGATGTATCTCATTTATAGCATGTGATTTGGAAATGTGAATATCAAAGGCGTGAAAGTTGTCTTAGTAGTGCATTAACCAGTTAAGATCTTTATTCAAGCCTAAATTAATAGTGTTGAACTTGTAAATGAACTCCAGCTGAGAAGTTTCCCTCTGTAATAGTGTGATAAAACTCTTGTGTGGAAAAATTGCTGCTTTTAAATCCATTATTGAATGTCCAGGGAGGTTAAAATGTTCCCTTACAGGTTTATGTGTTTTACCATTCCTGATGTCTGATTGTGTCCATTTATCATTTGGCATAGAGACCGTCCAGTTTGGCCAATATCTTACCTTGTTGCACACAGCTTTGCCAAATGTTTAAGCTTCTTTACAGTTGCTAAGGAGTTACAAATGAGCTGAGCCCCAAAAGGGTGAGAACCACTCATCTAAAAAGGTATTAGTAATAAGAAATGTGTTTATAATATAGGATTTTTGTTTGTTAAACAAACAAAAAAGTCCAGTTGCAATTTTGAGCTGAATGAGAATGGGCCAAGGAGGCTGCAGCAATCCTGAGTAAACCCACTACACACGCTGCACTATAGGCATACGTGTGTAGCACGGCTTGTGGTGCGCTCTCCCAGCTGGGTTCCTAGGGCTCTTGCTGCAGGCTGGCATTGGTGACCCTGCATGCAGCCAGGTGAGGTAGGCGGGCTTCAGAGGCCACTTTAGGGGAGGCATGTGTGCTCCCAACTGGGCTACTGGTGCATCTGCACCTGTCCTGCTGCCCCTCTCAGTGGATGCTGGATAGTGCATATGCTAGCCCTGGCATGCACTGTTGCCAGCAGCCCCTGGGAAAAAGCCACGAGAAGGGAGTGTCAGAGCAGTGGGGTCTCTCACATCACTGCCAGTTTTCCAGCAGCAGTGCCCCACATAGCCAGCCTTCAGCTCCCTTGTGGCAGTGGCAGAGAACAGGAGCATTAGGGCAGGGATCCGTCCTCCAGCCAGGTCAGGTAACCCAGCCCCATGACCCCAGCAAGGGAAATGTGAAATGAGTGAATCCTTTTATTTGGAGACAAAAATGTATCCTCACATTTCTCTCTAAAAACTAGATCAAAACTGTGTTTCAGGAGAGAAATCAGTGCTGTATATTGCTCAAGGATTAGGAAAGGCAAGCTTCAAAATGGAAAACAAAATCAATTTACACCAATCCTAAAATTACAATCAGTTACTAGGCGAGGAAACAACACAGAAAAGAAACCTAACGACATATTCTACCAGGGCTACAGTGCTAAGCATAAATCTGAGAAAATAAGGTCTCCAAGCAATAACCTCACAAGTCAGATACTGTGTGAAATACGAACATTCTTCCATAGTAACTGTCACCAAGGACATCATAATTATGGAAAAAATACAAAGAAACACATGCAACTCTAAAAGGGAGTGAAGCAGGATTGTTTTCCCATCACAACACTGATATATAAAGCACTGAGTCAATTAGTGAAGGCCATCACAAACCACTGACATCCTCCTACAACCTCCTCCCAGATCTGATATTTACCATTTCATGACTGTGATATTGACAGAACAAGTGCCAGCTCATGCCAGGGCCCCTCAGTTTCAAGTGAACACTGAGAAATACACAATTAGAACCAATTGCTCAACTGTGTTCGTATTGTTAAAATAGGTATTAGAATTATACAGATGTGTTTAGTGTTTAGAGATTATGAAATGCCTGTATGTTGCTGCATGCAGTAATCTCACTTATAATATCGATATCTTATTATGTAAAGTAATTTTTAAGTGTGTAAATTATAATCCCCTGTATCTGTGTAAATAACCAAACAGGAAAAAGATTAGATAATTTGAAATACTGGCTTCCAGCAGAAGGTATTATTTTTGGCCCATCAAAGAAGGCCCATCAATACCAGATGAACTGTTGTGAACACCAGAGAACAAAAGTCTTTGTCGATTGCTTTCCCCACCCATGAAGAGGACAAGTGCACGTGAATTCCCCCCATCAGCTGAACTGATCACTCAGTGAAGGGGGAAATGGATAAATATTCCTGAAAATTTGACAATCCTAGCTCCCCGTCAAACACCTAAACAGAATCTGCTTCCTCTGGGGAGGTTCTGCCTTCCTCAACAGGAAAAGGGAAGCTCATAGGCATGACCATTCCACATTAAGTTTTTTGTGGCTGTATCCATGGAACATTCATTACTGATTCTTCAACCCAGTCAGCCCACACAGAGACACTGAATGGGCTGGTTTATGGACTAGTGCTCTGTGATTATACTGATCGTCCATTACATTGCACTGAAAGTAAAATATACAAAATATGTATAATACATATCAGTATTTCATTACACTTTTTCCCTTGTATTTGTAGTGCAAACTAATTTTTTTCTGAATTTTGTAGTATACCACAGCATGTTAAAATATGTTTTAATATTGTGTTAACTACAGTTATGTCAGGAGAATTATGTCAAAGTTATGTCAAAGAATTCTATGTGCCTGTTACATACTAACCCACTGAGTACTACACTTTCTGCATCTGTTCAGGAAATTATTAATTTAGATGAAAATTCCATAATGTAACATTAATGGCCACCCCTTGGCATCTGCCTCCGCAGTGCAGTATTCCAGGATCTGGCTTACAAAAAGGGGAATTAGTAGTCTCTACTGGGGTTGGGGTTTAATAGTTAAGATTTCCTGGCCCTAAGGCGTGGCAGGACAATTAACCCTCAAAGGCTCTGCTCTCACAGCTGGACAGTGTCTGTTCAGTAGCAGTCAGGGACTCCTCGCCTCCAAGCAGGACAGAGGCTCTGCTCTTAAAGTCAGTCAGAGCCAATTCAGTTACAGTGAGGGTTTCCTAAGCAGGAGATGGATGAATACCACCAGGTAAGGGGGTTGTGTGGTGTGTGCAGGCCTCCTGGCCTATGGAGAGAAAGTATTGCCATTCCAGGGCTGGGGTTGCCGGAGGCAGGGGTGGGGAGGAGAAACAGACCTACCCAACTGCACCATTTCCCAACCCAGAGCCATATCAGTAGCAGGGCAGATCACCACTGAGTCAGTAGGGAACTGTCTGCAACACAATGACCCCAACTAAGGTGTATCAGCTACTTGGTGACCCAGGGGAACCAGGCAGTAACTTCTACCACTCCCCTTCCAGCATACCTGGACCCACAGGTAATCTTCCAGCTCCTTCGGGTACACTACCAAGGGTATCAACAGCACCTCCAATGCTCTACAGAAGGTCGGGCTGGTTCCTAGGCCAACAGTGGCCTTCACTGGTGCTTGCCTCCAGCTGGGGTGCAGAAGTGTCTCTTACCTCCGGCCTCTCCTTTCCATCTGAGCAGGGGGGCTGGCCTTTCATGCTTCCTCTTCCTGTCTCACCCCTCTGCTTCTGGTGAGTGGGGTGGGGCCCTCCTGGTTCTTCTATCCACCAGGTGGCTTGGGACATGTCCCACATCTCCCCACTACACATGGAAAATTTTTAACAAAACAAAAAGTACTTTCACTTACCATTTTTCCAATCAGCACTCTTGATCGTATTTTCAAAGTGTAGAACTAAAATAGTATTGTTAGGAGTGGAATATCAGAGGGAACTATTGTGATGGGGTATCAAGGACATGGGTGAAAAAGTGTGAGGGAAAAAGAGACATACTCTCTCACCTCTTCCCCATTTTGGAATAAAACATGGTAGCACTTTTCTGTAAATGACACAATGGAAGAAAATAAAAATTTTCCCTATGAGAACCCTTTATGTTTTCTCATAGTTCCAATTGCTCCCTCACCAACCGAGTTTTTAACCTCACAATTATTCCATCACTTACACCTCCCCAAACACATACCTACCATGACTCCATTATTCCCTACACTTAGCTTTGCCCATTAGCTCAGAACCTCCCCAGCCGTTTCATCTCCCCCCATTCAACCTTCACCAGCTCAGAAACAGCTCACACAATGATTAATTCATAGACTGAGAACTTTTCCTCTCTAAATTCTCTACAACACAGAGTCACTTCCTGAGCTCTATGAGTTCTTCTACCCAATATCCCAGAGGGACAGAACACTCCCCCCTCCCCCCCCCATCTCCAACACACAGGCAAGGGGCTGACTTGATCATCTACAAAGAAATCTGTATTCTATGTTCTGTGATTCCTCCATGTGAAAGCAATAACTTCAGGAGATGAAGCCTACAGGAAGCACATGCAGAGAGCTTTGTACTCAGCCTCTGTGAGACAAGACTGAATTAGCCCTATAGAAACTTCTATAGTCAGCTCTGTGCTTCCACCCTGTGCTATATGCAGTCAATGTGTTGCATAGTCTGATTCCTCCAGGGCAGCAAAGTCTGCTGGGTCAGCTCCAGCACCACAGACATCTGTAACATTATCAGTTGAGATTAGCCCCTTTGTCACTGAAGACAAGCAGCTCCCGATTTATCCAATATGGGAAACATTAAATTGCACATTCTGCACTGGTATTACCTCTGTCCCCATCCATCACCACTCAAGGGTACTCACTACAGCCCTTTAATTTCTGTTATGTGGTCAGAATGTCATATAAACATAGGCTTTTCTGCAGACTTGGAAATAAGGTAATTGCAGGAAAGTGCTATTATAGTTAACAGACATAAAAATGCTTCCTTTTCACCTTAGAGGGGACACTCATTCATAGACATAAGTCAAGTAAGCACTAGATTAAATTAAGAAGCGCCATGATATAATAACAGGCAGCTGGTACATTTCCTGCATGCTTGGGGTTTCAGTGTGTTAAATTTTGGTTTCTTGGCATGTCACAAGAATGTATGAAAAGTTACATCCAAAACAGGAAATGAGGGGGAGGAAAAGGAAAAAAATGGAGAGCTGTGTGTTTTCTTTGCCTGTTATTTTATCCTATCTTCTCCATTGGTGTCTATGCAGTTGTATGCTTTCCAGGGCAGGCAATGTCTTCATTTTGTATTTTGTACAGTATCAAGCATACTATTGGTTCTTAAATAATAACAGTCACCTACCAGGAAACATGAAAGAAGGACATATAATCTTAGGTATCATTTATTCATTCTGATGAATGGTTTGGGTTTTTTTTCCTGAATTCATCCAAACAAAATAAAGTAATTTTTCAGCTATTAACACTGGAAAAAGAGAAGATATAGTTCTTTTTAGCAACAGGTTTCTCACCAAATAAGCCAGGCCAGGCCAGAAAATGAAATTATCAATGTTCATGGGGGACATCTTAGATTTGGAGACAACCTTTGGTTTAGAATTTGTCCTTGGGGGTAGTGCAGGAGTAGTGAGAGAGTTAGGGGCATTACTTGCCTAATATTCATCTTACCCTTCCTTATTGAGAAGAAAAATTGCTGTCACAGAAAGCAGCTGGAACAGTGCAGGAACTCCACTACTGAACAGACAACATAAAATTCTCCAACCCTGTCACCATTAAGTACCTATGAAGTGGTTATATACAGTGTGGCTCCCAGTATGCCAACAAGTTAGTTCTTCAGTCTGTGACAAAGACAATTCAGTGTCTTCCAAATCTGTTTTATTGTGTGCCTGTATTATAAGAAACATTATTGAGTTTTAAAAATATTGCCATTGGTACTCAAATTTAAAGACTAAATAACAGATGGCATGAGAGAGAAATTAGTTAAGCTTCAAAATCTTGACAGATTGGCATATGAATAAAGCATATCCAATCCAAAACATTTCATATGCAAAGAACTAAACCAGGACAAAAACAGCCCACAAAGCTATTCCGATTACCATGTTAAGAGATGTTGAATGGATACTAGGATCCTTGCTGTACAGTAGCTGTTGAATGGCTTGATTCTATTAGCATAGTTTTACCTTCACTAAGATTGAAGGATTAGGATGGTCGGAATAAATAAACCATAGCTAGGGCTATTTTCCCCCATCTTCATTTGACAGTTAACCATGTAAGGGTTTACTCTTTCTTAGGAAGGATTACCCCCAAAGCTCTGTCTACACACAGAAATCCCACCAGTTTAATTAAAATCAGGGTAATAGGTTCATGAACTATTAATATATGCTTTAATAAATGGTTACTAACAACTGATTGATTGGCTTATAACTATCTATAATATTTTGCTGATCTATTTATAGCCATCATTCACACACTATTTATATAATATCCATTAATAATTTACCAGTCCTTCATAAATGATTTGTAAATGTGCTCTTAATATAAAGTGCAAGTACAATCAATTCAAAATCCAGTTTAAGCTGATGGAACCTTCTATGCAAACCCACTCACATCATATAATTGGCACGAAGTAGTCTCGAAACAGATGAATATGGCCAGCAGAGAATTCCCCCTGCACAAAGGCTATCTCTTCCCATTAAAGACTGGCTCAGCCACTTCTTCAATCTCATGTGCCAGCCACCTTTCACCTACAGCTTAATAACATTTAACATTCCTGTGGTGGGAAGAACACCTCAGCAGTCTAGAACTCCGGCATTTAATTTCAAAAAGGGGAATTACACAAAAATGAGGAGGTTAGTTAAACAGAAATTAAAAGGCACAGTGACTAGAGCCAAATCCCTGCAAGCTGCATGGAAACTTTTTAAAGACACCATAATAGAGGCCCAACTTAAATGTATACCCCAAATTAAAAAACATAGTAAGAAACCTAAAAAAGAGTCACCGTGGCTTAACCACCATGTAAAAGAAGCAGTGAGGGACAAAAAGGCATCTTTCAAGAAGCGGAAGTCCAATCCCAGTGAGATAAATAGAAAGGAACATAAACACTGTCAAATCAAGTATAAAAATGTAATAAGAAAAGCAAAAAAAGATTTTGAGGAACAGCTAGCCAAAAACTCAAAAAGAAATAACAAAATGTTTTTTAAGTACATTAGAAGAAGGAAGCCTGCTAAAAAACCTGTGGGTCCCCTAGACGATCGAGATATAAAAAGAGCAATCAAGGACGATAAAGCCATTGCGGAGAAACTAAATGATTTCTTTGCTTTAGTCTTCACGGCTGAGGACGTTAGGGAGATTCCCAAATCTGCATCGTCCTTTGTGGGTGATGAATCTGAGGAACTGTCCCGGATTGAAGTGTCATTAGAGAAGGTTTTGGAACAAATAGAAAAACTTAATGTCAACAAATCTCCGGGACCGGATGGCATTCATCCAAGGGTTCTGAAAAAACTCAAATGGGAAATTGCTGAACTATTATCTGTGGTTTGTAACCTATCCTTTAAATCGGCTTCTGTACCTAATGACTGGAAGGTAGCTAACATGACACCAATATTTAAAAAGGGCTCTAGAGGCGATACTGGCAATTACAGACCGGTAAGTCTAACTTCAGTACCAGGCAAATTAGTCAAAACAATAGTAAAGAATAAAATTGTGAGGCACGTAGAAAAACATAATTTGTTGGGCAAAAGTCAACATGGTTTCTGTAAAGGGAAATCATGTCTTACTAACTATTAGAGTTCTTTGAAGGGGTTAACAAACATGCAGACAATGGGGATCCAGTAGATATAGTATACTTAGATTTTCAGAAAGCCTTTGACAAGGTCCCTCACCAAAGGCTCTTGTGTAAATTACATTGCCATGGGATAAGAGGGAAGGTCCTTTCATGGATTGAGAACTGGTTAAAAGACAGGAAACAAAGGGTAGGAATAAATGGTAAATTTTCAGAATGGAGATGGGTAACTAGTGGTGTCCCCCAAGGGTCAGTCTTGGGACCAATCCTGTTCAACTTATTCATAAATGATCTGGAGAAAGGGGTAAACAATGAGGTGGTAAAGTTTGCGGATGATACCAAACTGTTTAGGATAGTCAAGACAGAAGCAGACTGTGAGGGACTCCAAAAAGATCTCACCAAACTGAGTGATTGGGCAACAAAATGGCAAATGAAATTTAATGTGGATAAGTGTAAAGTAATGCACATTGGGAAAAATAACCCCAACTATACGTACAGTATGATGGGGGCTAATTTGGCTACGACAAACCAGGAAAGAGATCTTGGAGTTATCGTGGATAGTTCTCTGAAAACTTCCACACAGTGTGCAGCGGCGGTCAAAAAGGCAAATAGGATGCTAGGAATTATTAAGAAAGGAATAGAAAATAAGACACAGAATATCTTACTGCCCCTATATAAAACTATGGTACGCCCACATCTTGAATACTGTGTAGAGATGTGGTCTCCTCACCTCAAAAAAGATATTTTGGCCTTGGAAAGGGTTCAGAAAAGGGCAACTAAAATGATTAGGGGTTTGGAACGGGTCCCATATGAAGAGAGGTTAAAACGACTGGGACTTTTCAGTTTAGAAAAGAGAAGACTGAGGGGGGATATGATAGAGGTATATAAAATCATGAGTGGTGTGGAGAGGGCGAATAAAGAAAAGTTATTTATTAGTTCCCATAATAGAAGAACTAGAGGACACCAAATGAAGTTGATGGGTAGCAGGTTTAAAACTAATGAAAGAAAGTTCTTCTTCACACAGCGTGTAGTCAACCTGTGGAACTCCTTGCCAGAGGAGACTGTGAAGGCTAGGACTATAACAGAATTTAAAGAGAAGCTAGATAATTTCATGGAGGTTAGGTCCATAAAAGACTATTAGCCAGGGGATAGAAATGGTATCCCTGGCCTCTGTTTGTCAGAGGCTGGAGAGGGATGGCATGAGACAAATCGCTTGATCATTGTCTTCGGTCCACCCTCTCTGGGGCACCTGGTGCTGGCCACTGTCGGCAGACAGGCTACTGGGCTAGATGGACCTTTGGTCTGACCCAGTACAGCCGTTCTTATGTTCTTATGCACAGCTTAAGGAAGTGGTTCTCAACCTTTTTTATACCGCAGACTGACAAACCCATTCACAAACTTTTGGTAGACGAGTAACAGTTTATTTTCATATTTGCATATTCATTATGGTAATTAATTGTAAGAGGTCACGTGTTATTTTACATGGCACCTGTACACACACAATACATGTCATTGTAATGGATCACAATTTACAGATATCTACAACTCTAAAAAAAATTCTGTTAAAAGAATCCTTCTTATCTTGAGCCATTAACACCTATGTAAACTTTGTTTGAAATGTAATCATGCAAATGTCATGAGCTAGGCCTTTTGTTCTGCCTGCAGCCCTGAGGGAAACAAGTTAGACACCCCAATCTCCCCTCTTTTCCCACCTCACTGCACTAGTCCCTACCCTTGGAAAGAGGGAGATGTGCACAGCTAGGACCCCCAGCCTACACGCCCCACATGTGAACTGGGCAGAGCGGTTCCAGCATGAGAAGCCAGGATGCTCCCACTTGGACTGTGGATCACACTGGGATTGCACATGGGGCAGGCGGGAAGGTCTCATTTCTTCACAGGAGGCCTCTGTCAGCAACCAGAGCCCCCTGGCAGTCCCTCTGCAGCTCTCCCAGCAACAGTTGGGGCTGTCCCACTCTGACGATGCCGCTGCTCCATGCTGGGAGAGAGGAGCTGGAGTAAACACTCGGCCTCAGGAGCAGAGCTGCAGCAGCTAGTGCTCCATGGGGCAGGTGCACCACTGCGAGCGACCTCCTGCTCGCTCCCCACAGTAGCCCCTACCCCCCGTTGAGCTGGGCAAAGGGGAGAAGATGGCCAAGGGCCTGGCACCCCTATCAGGCTGCAGGAGAGACCAGCACAGGGACTGTGGGGGGTTCATTTGCACCTTTGCCACACACACACCCCCCATGTACGGGCCCGTCAAGGCATGGGCATGGCCTGGCACTGTGTCGTGGCCAGGCAGCCAGTGGTTTGCAGTCCAGCACCAGTCCGCAGACTGGCAGTTGGGAACCACTGACTTAAGGAGTAGAAGGAGTGTGTCAGATAAGACGTCTGGGTGGGACAGGGAGGGAGGGTACATGGCAGAGCAGAATGAGGTACATATACCTAATTCTCCACTGATATAAAGTCCCTTGGAGTTCACATCACTGGCACAATTTAGGGCTGTCCCAGGGTCTGGGCAGTTCTGAATGAGGCTATGTCTAGACTGCAGGCTTCTTTTGGAAGAAAAACTTCTTCTGAAAGAGAGCGTCCACACTGCCAAACGACATCGAAAAAGCAATCTGCTTTTTCAGAAGATAATGTCCACATTGAATGGACGCTATCTCGCATTTAAGCTGGATGGAGTGGCCACTAAGGCACCTATGCGTTTTCCTCTTTCCTCTTCTTTTGAAAGAACTCCCACTTCCCCATCCATGTCCACACAAGGCTTCTTCCTCGTAGAAAGAGGTTTACCAATGTCAGAAAAATTCCTCTGTTCTTTCGATTTTTTTTTGAAAGAACACCATTGCAGTGTAGACATAAATTACGTTGTTGTTTTTTTCGGAAAAACGGCTGTTTTCCCGAAAAAACTCTGTAGTGTCGACATGCCCTGAGAGAGCCACAACTAGCTCCTTGCACTCCAACTTCCACTCCCCACTACACCCAGAGCTCAGAGTGAAAGATTTTTTAATAGTGATGTAGAGTGTATTTGTACTGCTGCAGATGCTCACAGGAGGTGCTCCTATTTTGCAGGACTGTGCCTCTAATTGGTAACTGATCATAGTTATGGAATAAAGGCTTTTATTTTGACTGTTTAAGGACATTGTCATGATCATGAGAGATGGCCAGCAGCCTAGGGACTAAGGGGTTAACTGTACATTCCTATTGGCCAACTGTAGAGTTGGCCAATAGGAATGTAGGTAGGAATTTCAAACGGGGACAAAGAATTTTTGGGTTTTTCCCTCCTTTGTCCCTGAGTAGTTTCTCTCCAGCTATTGATGGGGACAGGATGTCTCCCTCTAAGAAACCTACTCTTCACAGTCTGTAAGTAGGATATAGTTTAGATGAATCCATTAGGTTTTATTGTTTTATGGTTTGGGAAATGGGATCTAGTGTCTGTGCATTTAAAAATGGGTTTTGCTCTCTTTTGTAACTAAGTTCCTGGCCCATGGTAAATTTCTCCTCCATGAGTATATTATTTTGTTACTGTTCCATCTAGTCATTATGCTTGCAACAGGAATATTGTGGTGATAATAAAAGTTCTTTCTCTTTTCTTTTCATTAACCTGGTATTGGTTAATTTTTGTGTCCTGGTTTGTACTTTAGGGGTGAGATTTCCCAAGTAGTCTCTCCCTGGTTGCTTTATTAATATTTGGGTGGTGGCAGTGGCGTTTTATTCCCAAAATCTAGATTGTTAAGATTTTGGGGGGAAGTTTTATACCAAAGCCTGGTAGATAAGGTTTTGGGGTACTTTTGCTGGCCCCCACTTCTGCATTTATCGTGCCAGAGTGGGGTAGGAGCCATGACAGACATATATAGTAGGTGTTAATGACTCAACTTGTTGGGAAAATCAATTTTATCTAGATAGAATTCTTCATTTCTCAAGAGGCTGCAAAAAACCAAAATCTTAAAGTAAATGCCTGAAGGTTTTTATAATTTTTAATTCTGTAGTCAACAAAAGATTCTCTAGTAAAAATGCAATACATGTGAGAGAGTGGGATATGCTATAATTGGTAAACTGAGTATCACATATAATTCCATGTCCCACAGCCAAATGGGAAAATAGATTTGTTATTTTTGAGAATCGCATCAGATTTTATACACAAAATCTGAAAAAATACAATCAGAATTTCCTCTCAATTACATAGGTGCAACCCCATTGATTTCATTTGTATTATACTGCTATCATATCACTGATGTCAACAGGGGCGCTCCAGTCTAGCTAACAGGAGTTTTTGGCCCAAAGCATAGATACTTCATTGAAAGATAACAGTGGCATTTTACAGCTTTTGATTTTGTAATTGTAAGCAAGGGCTGAACTACTACTAGCTATCAGCCAGCTAAAAGGAGAGAGCTGCCCTGGGGGTGGGTATGCTCACTCAAATGGGTTAGCTCTACAAGATAATTAACTGTTAACTGTTGATACATAAATACAGCTCATGCCAGGATGGGGAAGGAATCCGAGGTGTGGTTATGTAAATCCAATTCAGCCAGGGCTGATGGAGGATCAGTTGTTAGAATGGAATGTGACGTATTATAACTAATTTGGGCTGTTGTGGAGGGTCACAAATCATGCTACCCCTAAATGTGGGAACTGTAAAATATGACACCAGTGCTTGCAGGAGACACACCATCATTGTAAGAGGTCTCAGAGGAACAAGCCTCCCCATTCCAGAGCTGAGTGAATGGAATGGGGGGGGGGGGAGGGGCTTGAGCCAGCTGGCTTCATGCCTACCAGGTGTGAGCTGTAAGACTGGTTCAACCTGTCTTTTTCCCCCTTGGTCTAAGGATAAACCTACCAGACTCCATCAGGAGTCTTTTTGTTAGTCCAGTGGAAGCTGGAATCTCTTGCCTGCCTAGCTGGTGGCTAAAGAGTTGAAATCATTCAGAGCTGAAGTCACTGGTTTGGCCTGGAGCCAGACCTATTGCAGCCAGCGGAGCAGCTGGCAGGAATGACCCGCGGGTGGCCGGTAGGGGCAAGTGGCCAGTGGAACAGCAGGCGGGAATGACCGGCGGGCGGCTGGTCGGGGCGGTGTCAGGCGGCCAGCGGAGTGGCTGGTGGGAATGACTGGCAGGCAGCCGGTAGGAGCAGCAGCAGGCGGCCGGCGGAGCGGCTGGAGGGAACGGCGGGCGGCCAGTAGGAGCGGCAGCAGGTGGCCAGCAGAGCGGCTTGTGGGAGCAACCAGTGGGTGGCCAATAGGCGTGGTGGTAGGCAGAGCAAGTGGACCACAGGAGCAGCTCAAAGGTGGTATGGCCTCAAGCTCAATGAGTGGAGTCATCAGGGTGATGTGTCAGGGTCAGCGCTGACTGGACAAGAACTGTAAGTGGGGCGTTTGAAGGGACGTTTGAAGTGGGGTACGGAGAAAGTTTCGGTAAGTGAATGGAACCCTTACATTGTTGGACTGGTGAGCCTGAGGGGCAAGGACATTGCTCAATCCCTTGGAACTGGGATGGTTACTCATGGGGTGTTATGAACTCTGTTTGTGGTATTTTCCCAAGTTAATGCCATGTGACTTCTCTCTCTTTTTCATTAAATGTTTATTTTCCACACTCAGACTCTGTGCTTGCGAGTGGGGAAGCATTGCCTCTCAGAGGCGCCCAGGGTTGTATGAATTTCCCAGGCTACGGGGTGGGGGCTCGAGCCGGTTCTGTGTGAGATGGACCCCTAGATATTGAACCCGGCCCTGGCTGCTGCCAGCACTACCCAGCAGAAGGGTTACATAACATTGACCCTTTTCGGGTAATAGTTGAAATTAGAGGTCATTCTTTTAAAAAAATCTGGTAATGCTTTTTTCTTTCAAAATTTCTGTTAGGGCAGTTTTACACTTAAAACACTGCATTGGCACAGATGTATTGTACTTATGTGAAGATGTCCTGAAACCAATGGGAAAGCTTCTCCCATTGGAAAAGTTAATCCACCTCTGTGGGAGGTGGTAGCAGTGTTGACTGGAGACACTCTCCCACAAACAGCACTTTCTATGTTGGAGGTTAGGTCTGAATAACTGCATTTTTCACATCCCTGAGCAATAGTTATACTGAATTAAATCATTAGTATAAACAGCCTAAAAAGTATAGTCAAGAGCATATTTTTTCTTTTATATATCATATATCACAGAAATACTCTAAACAATGTGTAGCCTCACCTTCCTCTAGATCAGCAATTCTCAAATTTCATTGTACCTCCTTCTGACCAGAAAAATTTCCACACAACCCCAGTGCCCTGTGTGTTCAGAACAGCTAAAACAACAAGGAGTTCTGAGGCACCTTACAGACTAACTGATTTATTTGGCCAGGTGGGAAGATGGTAATTGGGGGGGCTTCATGCCATAGGAAGTCCTGCCAAATTAAACTGTTCAGGCTTGAAGCCCCACCCAGACAGAGTTGCTGGAGCTTCAGCCTCCTACCACCACCAGAGCTCGGGGCTGGGGCTTCCAGTTTTCAAAATTATGTAAAAAATGTGTCTGTCGTTATGACAGGGTTTGGTCACAGACATCCACTTGAGACTGTCACCTGATTGGCCGAAAAACCACTGAGTCTGCCTGCTTGCCCTCTGAGTCACCCCACCATCCTGTCCTGCTGAGCCAAAAGTTATGGTCTCCACCAGTAAGGCACAGAGTTGGGAGTCATAGCCCACAGCAGAGCAACACAAACACTGAGATCCACTCAACTCTAGGAAGACTCAGTCAAAGGGACTTGACATAGCACCCAAGTGCACGGCCTCAGAGGGATAAAAATCCCAGATAAATCCCTCTCACTATGCATAACATTTTATACAGAGTGAGCTCATAATTTGTCATCCCCTTTTATCTATGAAAGGGTATGTCTACACTAGCCCCTTAGTTCGAACTAGGGAGGCTAATGTAGGCATTCGAAGTTGCAAATGAAGCCCGGGATTTAAATATCCCGGGCTTTATTTGCATCTTCCCATCCGGGCGCCATTTTTAAATCCCCCTAGTCCGAACTAACTGGCCGCGGCTACACGCAGCAGTCAAACGTTAACTCAAACTAAGTCCTTAGTTCGAGTTAACTGTTACACCTCATGGTAACAGGTATAACAGTTAACTCGAACTAAGGACTTAGTTCGAGTTAACGTTTGACTGCTGCGTGTAGCCGCGGGCAGTTAGTTCGGACTAGGGGGATTTAAAAATGGCGCCCGGACGGGAAGATGCAAATAAAGCCCGGGATATTTAAATCCCGGGCTTCATTTGCAACTTCGAATGCCTACATTAGCCTCCCTAGTTCGAACTAGGGGGCTAGTGTAGACGTACCCAAAGAGATATGCATAGCTGTTGTCCCCACTCCCAGAAACAATTATTTACCCTGGTTTTATTAAGAAACAAAAATGATTTTATTAAGTAGGATTTAAGTGGTTGCAAGTGATAACAGACAAGTCAAAGTAAGTTACTAAGAAAAATAAAACAAAACATGCCAGCTAAGCCTAATACACTAAGGGCATGTCTATACTACAGAGTTATTTAAAAATAACTCATGTTATTTTGAAATAACAAGGTAAGCATCCACACAGCAAGACTGTTACTTTGAAATTATTTCAAAATAATGGGCTTGCTATAGCAAAATAATAACCCCTCATTTTATAAGGAATAATGCCTATTTCGAAATAGCTATTTTGAAATAGGGTGAGTGTGGATGCTCAGTTGTGCTTATTTTGAAATAATTGGCCTCTAGGGCTTCTCACAACTGCCCTGGTGGCCACTCTGTCCACACCCCTCAAAAATCTATAGCTTCCCTTCTCTGGCAGGATTTAAAGCTACAAGAAGAAGGGAAAGAGCTTGTGGCACAACGCGAGCCCTGCTAGCCCTGTGCCACATAGCAGCACCCTCTTCTGCATTCCCTGCTGTCATGAGCAATTCCACTGCTCCCTCCGAGCTCCCCATGGCTGCAAGCATGACAACAGCCAGCTCAGATGCCCCTGGCTAGGGGTGAAAAAGGGCACCATCCTTGACAGGTGCAAAGATCCTGGATAGAGGTGTGAAACGAGGAGTCCAACCTCCAGGACCTCTGCACCAGGCATAGGAATGCAGACATCTACGGCCACATAGTGACAAGCCTAGCCCAGAAGGGGCACACCCGCACGCTGGACCAGGTATGGATGAAAATGAAGGAACTGCATCAGGCCTACACCAAGGCCAGGGAACAAAGTTTCTACTCTGGAGCAGCACCCCGACCTGCCACTATTCTGAGCAGCTGGATGGCAGCCTGGGAGAGGGGCCGATCAACTCCCTCCCCTTCACTGTGGACTCCGGCCTGAACACGCACGTCGTCAGCCTCCAGGAGGGTGGGGCTATGGAATAGGATGATGAGGATGACAATGAGCATGAGGAGAAGGAGCAGGCCAGCCTGAACACCATGCCCACCAGCCAGGAGGTGATCATCAACCTGGAGTGGTACCCCCTCCCAGGATGTCTCTCAGGGCTTGGATGAGGCCAGAGAAGGCACTTCAGATGAGTTCCATAACTTTTCCTATCTACATGCATGGGGAGGTGGCAGGCTGCAAGGGGCTGTGTGCTCCTCACTTGGCCTTCTCGGTCTGGGGATCTCTCAACAACCTGTGCACATGAGTGCACATAGAGCGCCAGTCCAGAGCACCCCAACCCCAGGAGGCTGTCACACAGGAACCCATCGCTCCTTCTCACAAGGTTTCAGGAGAGGTCTGCCTTATTCCAAACTCCATGGTGCGACACCTTCCCATGACAAGCCACCACTAAGGAGGCTAGGGTAATGGAAACAAATAACAGTGCCACACATGGCACAGACTCATGCCCACCCTCTTGGGAAGCATCTGCTCCTGGTCATGCACAGTGATGCAGCGGACACCAATTCCTTGCATGGGAGCCTGCCAAGGGGAGGATGAGAAGGAGACCCCAATAGCACTCTCTCCAGCAAGCAGCATCTGCTGCTCCCACACACCTCCTCCAACATCCTCCCCCACTCTCTTCCAGTGGGAAGGGATAGAAGTTCTCCCTCTGTGGGACACTGCTTCTGCCAGACCCAGTGAGTGCCGGACATGGAAGGAAGGCAAGCTGCCCCATCCCTCCCTCCTGGCCATGGGCTCCTGGGCTGGCCAACATATCCCCATGCCTGCTTGTCCCTGGGACATGGGAGTAGCGAGGCTTCCCAGGGACATCTGTGCCCCTGCAGGAAAGTGCCCATTGTCTAGGCAACAGATGGCATTGCTTAAAGCACATTGCCATTATCTGAACTGAGACCTTTGGTGTCAGCTCAGGAGTTCCCCGAGTCCAACCCCCTTCCCATACCAGGAGCAACCCCAATTACCCCATCCTCAGCAGAGCTTTATCAAGCCAGGACTGAAAATCCTCTAGGGGTGGAGATTTGCCCCTTCCCCCTCCCTAGGGAACCCATTTCAGTCATTCACCACCCTCCTAGGACAATAGTAAGAGAGTCAAACCTGCATGAGCATGGCCCTGATGGTCAATCTCCCCATGCTAAACGGGTTCCTGACAGAGAGGTAGCTGTCTAGTGTGGCGAGCTTCCATAGTGCGATGGCTATGCATTTCTGAAGGGGGATGGTGGTTCTCATCTGGGTGTCCCATCACTGGAGGGCAGGAGCGAGCCACTCACAGAGCTCCAGGAAAGTGTTCTTCCATACGTGGAAGTTCTGGAGTCACTGCTTGTTGTCCCATCACTCCATGACGATGTGGTCCCACCAATCGGAACAGGTCTCCCAGCATCAGAAGTGGCAGTGCATAGTGTGCAGGGGAGGACGGAAGGGAATGTGGTGCAGGCAGAGCGCCCGGTCCTGGGTGAGGAGGTCTCTCTTTCCAGGCTGGTCATCATCCTCATACAGCACCACATAGGCAGTCTGCATGAACTGCACCAGGAGGTGCAGCAGGAGATCAAAGAGCCTGGCACTGCTTTGCAGCAGCTCCGCCTCCATATTGGAAGTGCTGTGGTGTCCACAAGGCAACCATAGTACATGGTGTGAATTTGCTGTCCCTCGAGGAGATAGGCAGTGGAGAAGAGGAGTGTGAGACATGGTTGTAGAGAGGAGCCCCTGTAAGCTCAAGTCTCAGCTAGCTTCAGGAAGCAGCTTCAGGAAGTGACTGCTGTCCTGACGCCCTGCCCAGAGTGCTTTTGGGGTGAGATAAATGCAGTTCAACCTTCAATGAGTGTGGTTGTGCTATTTCTCTATAATTCTATGCTATTGTGATAAGGATTTGTAGTGTGGACATACTATTTCAAAATAGTTATTTCAGGAGTTATTATTTCAAAATAACCTGGTTGTGTAGATATAGCCTTAGAGAACTTGTTACAAATTGTAATTTCTCACCATAGTTCTTATTGCAGGTAAAGTCCTTCTTAGGTCAGAGATGTCCTTTCTGATCTGGGTCCAGCAAGTCTCCTCTACCCTTGTCATTATGGTCCTTTTGCTTTCAGATGTTTTCATGTATCTTCTCAGGGTGGGAAGGCAGTCTATAAAACCAACTAAAGACTATTATTGTTTACTTCCCTTTCTTTATATAGAATTTCCCTATGGTGAGAAGTCTTTGTTCAATTCCCCACACCCGTGGAAAAATACAAAATTCAAAATGGATTTCAGCACTTGTCACTGACCACTTGTCTTTGTAGGACCAACCATAGTCCAGGCTTACAGAAAAAGCAAGACTATACGCAGATCATTGCCCCAAATATCAGGCAATTAAGTTCCTTAAATACCACAAATGGCCCTCACTTAGTATATCTAGATCAGTAAACAGATTTATGTTTCATATTCCTCCTAACTACAAATGCAGGAATGATACATGCACATAAATAGAATATACCCATTCACAAGATTACAGGCTTTCCAATGATATGTTACATGCAATATTTTGCAGAGATCATATTCAAGTTAGACATATTCATATACACAGCATATTGCCATAAAGAACATGGGGTGCAACATCACACTGAGATCTTTCTGAAGTGAAAGGATCCCATTTCAGTGGGCTGCAAGACTGTTGTAACCAAGATGGTCTTCTGAGGTATGGTAGTTTTACTAACCGCACTTCACATGCCCTTACTTTACGTGCATGTAAAGTACTAACGGTAGGGAAAAAACTACATGGATGGAAACCAGCAGAATTTGGCAACCCTGTACAGGGGTAATGGTAACAAAATGTCTGGTAGGCCACACATAGAACCATGATGGGCCGCAAGTTGCCCGCAGGCTACAGATTTCCCACCACTGCTGTATAGGCTCTCTACAGTATCTCTGCATAAGGCAGTGCAGAAGGTGGGCTGTGGGCAGGGTGAACTTTGGCCTGGCTTGGAATATATGGATTATGTACACCCCTCACAACTCCTGCATAATTCATTTATTAACTCTACTTCAGCCTGTACAGATTCTCTTTCCTCTTCAGTATTCCATGTGTAAAGTAAAACAGCACAGATATTTTTCACTTTTGTTCTGCTCTATAACAGCAAAAAAAAAATCAATCATCAATTGATAAACTGTAAAGTTTGCTTTTAAATGAGCAGGTAGTTTTGGACGGTTGAGATAATGGCTGCCAGATTTTATCCCCATTACCACTACGCGATTCTATGTATTTATCTGCAGCATGTACATTTTCTGCAGTCATAGAATGTATATAAAGAGCAGGCATTTTTCTCCTCCAGACCACCATGTGTGTAATATCTCCTTCCAAACTTTCACTTCTCAAATTAGAGCCATCATGAATCATGGCCAGTCCTGGGTATTATCAAAACCCTTTCACCTGTGCTATCCTTCAAAAACGCTTTAAGCTTTAAGCCAGATCATCCAGCCTCTTTTTTTATCTAATTAGTCCCACTGTCCACAGGGTCCATAGTTTCCCTTAGATAGGCAAACTGGGTGTCAGGTTCTTTAACTGTGGGTGGGTTCTACACCTTTAACATTCCATTGCTATAATACAAGGCTTCAGTGGTTTGCCTGTGCCTTACACATTTGGAAGAGGAAAGTCAACTTGTTCATGGAACAAGGTTAATTATGTGAAAGGACAGGAAATGACCTGCTTATAGTTCTGGCTAAAAGAACATGTTACTGTTGCAACTTCAGCATATTTTCAGGTGCAAGAAATTGACTAGCACATACAAAAATGCATGCACATGTTTTTGCATACAATTATCATAAATTATGTGCAGAGGGTATTTAAATGTTCACAATACTCATTTACAAGTGCAAGTGTGCTAAATGTGCACACTAGTGCAGACAGACAAATGCACAGATTTTGCACATGGACCTCAATCACCCCTGTGTTAGAAGGATAGCTTCAAGGTTCTGCTCATACTTCAGACCTATGCACAGTGTTCTGTCATCTCTGTCATGATCATGAGGGTTAGTCAGCAGCCTGGGGACTAAGGGGTTAACTATATCCCTTACCTATCCAGGTGGAGTGGCCAATAGGAATGTAGGTAGGAATTTCAAACTGGGACAAAGGAATTTTTGGTTTTTCCCTCCTTTGTTCTGGGCAGTTCTCTCCAGCTATTGAGGGGGACAGACACTATGTCTCTCTGCAAGAAAGGACTCTTTCTTCACTTTCTGTAAGTAGGGTAAAGTTTAGATAAATCCATTAGGTTTTATTGTTTTATGTTTTGGATATGGTATCTGATGTCCGTGCACTTTTTAAAAGATGTTTGGTTTTTCTTTGTAACTAAGTTCTAGGCCCATCGAGTTTCTCCATGAGTATATTATTTGTTACTTTTCCATCTAGTTATTATGCTTGCAACAGGAATAGTGTGGTGATAATAAATGTTTTCTCTTTTCCTTTTATTAACCTGGTATTGGTTAATGGTGGTGTCATGTTTTTTATTTTAGGGGGAGATTTTCCCAAATGGTCTCTCTCCTGGTTTCTTTATTAATTTGGGTGGTGGCAGCAGAAGTTTTATTCCCAAAATCTAGGGTTTTAAGATTTTGGGGGGAAGTTTTATACCAAAGCCTGGTAGATAAGGTTTTGGGGTACACTTGCTGGCCCCCACTTCTGCATTTATCGTGCCAGAGTGGGGAAGGAGCCATGACATGGTGGCAGAGCGGTGGGATTATTTTGAGAACCCAGAATTTTTAAAAGGAATGCTGCCCATTCCATACGGCTGAATCTATTCAGTAGTGCATACCTTCTTGCCAATCATACACTTGAAAAGAGGCAGCACAGTGTGGATACAAGATAAAAATATAATATAAATGTGGTATTTTGCAACCAGTGAACTAGGATCAATCTGCCAAAGGTTCCATTTTCAGGTTAATTTTTTTACACAACCATCTCAGGACTCTTTTTTTATCCAAAAATGGCCTTTTCATTGATGAAAACTTGGCATTTTCATAAATTGTCGTTATGGTATGAGACAGGCCTTATATACAGATTTGACCAAAAATGTTAAATCTCTGTGAAAAAAACAACAACAGAACTCCAAGATTATGGTATCAGGCAACAAAAATTCTTTTTTCAGTTTCCTTTACATGAAATTGTCCTAGACAGTCCATCTTCTTATTTCATAACTTCTCTGCCTTTATTCTCTTTGAATCTCTTCTTTTAAGTGTTGCTATGACTGTTAGCTATAAAAACCTGTTGGATAAAGTGCTTCATTTTCCCTTTATTAATTCAGCAAGGTGAGAATATTTAATAGAGATATTTTTTCTCTTGCCACTCTTCAAGAAATAAAGACTATTTTCCCAATCTTCTTTGAAATCAAAATAATGAGAGAGAGATTTATCAAACTCTTATTCTCACAATTAGCTAATATATTTTTCTATTATTTTTTCTCCTGAGGTGGTTAGAGATATACAGTAGAAAAAAATAATGTATATATTCTCAGTGTTACCTATTTGAAAAGATGTTATTAACTTGGTGAAATGTTTTAATGTTTTATTTATTGTCTATACCATGGGGGGCAATAATTTTGATGGGGTCCATCTGGTAAATGATCAAGGGCCAAACATTTCCATGATATTACTGGAAGAGGTTTGGGGTCTAGGATAGAGGTTGGGTACAGAAGGGAGCTTGGGGTAAGGGATTGGGATGCAGGAGGGGTAGAGAATCTGGGAGGGAGTTTAGATAAACAAGAGGTTTGTGAGCTGGGGCAGAGGACTGGGGTGCAGAAGGGGGTGCAGGGGTTGGGGTTATGACCTAGTGCAGGAGTGGGTTGTGACTTGGGACAGGAGATTGGAGTGCAGGGTCTTGAAGGGGGTATAGGAGCAGGAGTGCACAGGTTTTGGGTTATATGGAGTAAGGGAGCAGGCAAAGGGCAGAGAGTTGCCATGAGGAAAGGGCTGGAGTGCCAGAGGAAGACTCTGGCCTGGACATACTTACCTTGGTGACTTCTGGCCACCAACCCAGCAGATTCCACAGCCAGGCTCCCTGTGTTCCATGACTTGGCAGGATGCTCGGAGCAGACAGCTGCGGGGCCATCTGCATCTGCTCCACTCCCCCCGGAATCACAGCTGTTCACAGACAAACAGAGCCCCATAGCCAGTTTTTCTGAGCAGCATGTGAGGGCAGGACAGGCAGGGAGCCTAGCTAAGGATCCTGTTGTGCCCGCAGACCAGATCCAGCAGTTTGACGGGCCAGATCTTGCCTGCGGACCATATTTTGCCAGGCCCTCATCTATACTGTATTTTTCCTGTAATGCTAATGTAATCTTTTACCAGGTTGTGTAGCACTGATATAATTAAAGGCTAATGCACAAAGTATACCAGTTGTCCCACCTACTTCAACTCAGGCATTGAGGCTCCAGACCCAACTGGAACATATGAGCCATAAAACAAGAGCCTCCACAGGTTCCTCACATGGTGAAGCCATCTTACAAAATGACTCCAGAAGGAAAAGACCCCGGGCAACTCCAGGTGCAGCAGCAACAACAGGATGTGAAGCAGGGAATGAGAAAGAATAAGCAACGAGGCCCTCCTTTCTTCTCTGGACCCAGACCCACCTACCTATGCAAAATGTAGGGCAAAAACCCGGTCAGTGCCTCCTCGGGTTTGGCCTATTATTTCTGGGAAGAAGGGTGCTCCAGTGATAGCCATAAGGTGATTTTAAGCACAATATGGTCCCCAAGAGCCTGTTCTCACCAGCTGCTGTCACTAGAATTTAGCTCAGAAAGTAAATTTCTCAGTCCTGAAATCAAAGATATTAGTTAAATGAGCCCATGAAGTTATACACCTATGTTCTGACAGGAAGGATAGAAAATTTAATGTGTCCAAGACATTTAAATTAGGGATGTTAAATTGTGGGTAATTGGCTAATCGAATAGTTGATGGAATTTCCATCGACTACTGGATTAGTTGATAAGTGGGAAAACTACAGAGCCACAGCGGGGTTAGGTCTTGACCTTGGAGCTAACTCTGCTGTGGCTCTGCGTTTTGAATGTATTAAGAACCGCCAGGCTCTTAGTACATCTAAGAGGCTGAGACGCACCGAGGGGGATCGGGAGAGAGTCTGGAATCAGCTGTGCTGGCTCGCTCCCGATCCCCCGTGCTGTGCCTCAGCTTTTTAAATGTATTAAGAGCCCAGCAGCTCTTAATACATTTAAAAAGCAGAGGTGAAGCATCTGGGACCAGGCATGAGCTGGGAATCAGCTGATTCCCAGCTTGTGCCCAGTCCCCTGCTACTCCTCCGCCTCCCCTGGCTCCCCGGAGATGGTGCTGGGGGAACCGGCTTTTAAGCCAGCTCGTCCTCCCCAGCACTGGCTCCTGCTCCACCCCACCACCCCGCCCCCGCAGCCTCTCTCTGATAGAGGCAGCAAGGGTGGGGGAAGCGACTAGTCGAATCATTTTTCAACTACCCAATAAGCATATGCTTATCAGGTAGTCAACTAGCCGACCAGTTGCTTACATCCCTAATTTAAATCAACAATAAAAAAGAAAGATGGGTTCCAGAAGAAAATCAGGATTTGGATTTTGAATACCTCAAATTTCAGGGGCTTTAATTCATGCCTACCTCAAGTAGAAATTTTAACAAAATTTCCAAGCAATTAAATTCCTTTGAATACATGCATAGAATCATAGAACACTAGAACTGGAAGGGATGTTGAAAGGTCATCAAGTCCAGTCCCCTGCCCTTACAGCAAGACCAAGCACCATCTAGATCATCCCTGATAGGTGTTTGTCTAACCTGCTCTTAAATATCTCCCGTGATGGAGATTCCACAACCTCCCCAAGCAATTTGTTCCAGTGTTTAACCAACCTAACAGTTAGAAAGTTTTTCCTAATGTCCAACTTAAACCTCTCTTGCTGCTGTTCAAGCCTATTGCATATAAATGGTAACCAAATGTCTAAATATGTGAAGACTAGGTCTGGAACCAGCTACTAAATTAATTGGGATACTGTAATTTTTCATATTGTAAGAAAGAATCGTGTAGTTATAACTAGAAGACTTACCTCACATTGCTCAGGTCCTCCAGAGGAGGAGGCTGCAAATGTGGGGGCTGCAGAAGACAGGGCAAAGTCTTGGGAATGTGGGGGGTGCAGGTCAAGAGGCTGCAGGTGTGGGGGGTGCAAGAGTCAGAGTTGGGGGATGAGGAGGAGCTTAGGACAGGGGCTGAGGGTGTAGGAGTCAGATCCCACTCAGGGTGGGGGTGGGGTATTCAAGGCAGGGGTGGGGTGCAGAAGTCAGTGCCAGGGGTTGGAAGGTGAGGCAGGGGCTACAGGTGGTGGGCAGCCTAGGGTGGCAGGGACCATGCAGCCCATCCATTGACTTCTCCCTGGGTCTGTCCCAAGGTGGTGAGGGCCACATGGCCTGCCCAGCTGCTTCTCCTGGTGCTGGCCCAGGGCAGCAGGTCCACACTGACTGGCTGGCAGCTGCTCCCCAGGGCAAGCTGGGTTGGCAGAAGCCATGCTGCTGGCCAGCAACTGCTCCACAGGGCTAGGGTGTTTGCTACCCTCCTGTGGTCATTCTGGGGTATGGCTGTCTCCCATGCTTGCTGCCTCCCTGTGATTATACATGAGTATAACTGTCACTACTATCACACCCCTCCCTTTCTATTTGATGAGAAACAATCACATTCCATACACATCCCATTGTCCTGGCACAATCAAACCCTGACCTTGCTTTAAATCAGGGCTTCTCAACACATGGCCCGTGGGCCATTTGTTTGTGGCCCATGTTGCAGTTTGGGTTTTTCGTGGGGCTCAACGCCAGCCTGTGGGTGGGAGCCAAAACAAAAAAGTAGTCAGTATAATGGTCTTCTGTTGATATTTAATTTCCTGGTCTGTCATTGCTCATTAAAAGTGTTGTCATATGGGTGGAAATCGGGTAAATATAGCATTTTATTAATAGCAGAAGTGACTTAAATGGGGCCTGCATGTTGTGTAGTCTTGCCTTAATCTTTGTATTCATGCCCATCAGTGTGAAAGAAGCTATTTGCATATATATTTTCATGTATATGCAACCACACTTAAATTGCGGCCCTCAGCATGTGCTGAGAGTATCACTGAGGTCCCTAGAGCTTGCCCTGCTTTAAATTATAAGAAGAAACTGGATACCAAATCTGGTGGTCCTAGCTCTTACCATATAGGAGGAGCTTTTGAACAAATAGACTTTCAGAAGGATGGAAGGACAAACAGACAGATGCACAAACTTTCTCAAATATATAGTAGATTATCCAAATTCAAAGTTGTTCAAACTCGGCTGACTCTCAGTGGGGGAGAGAGGGTTGGCCACATGTATTTCAATGCATGAATAAAAGGTAGATTTTCACAGTTTCTTTACAGGTGTTTGAAGATACAATATAGTCAGTTAGCAGAAATTCAGTGACTCATTGTGCTACTATGAATTCAAGCACTCAACTGTATTCATTTCAGCTAAGCCAGTTTCAAGGAAAGCCAATCCCTATGTTGATAGACAGTCCTTTTCTAGACAAGCTGGAGAACTATACTGCATTACCACATCTCTAGATAAAGGGCTCTGCAATAGTTTCCTCCTCGGTTCATTAACATTTTTCATTGACAGCACATGAGTTTCATTGACAGCAATGCATCCTTTCCTTTTGAAGGATAAGTTACATAATGTGCCTGACAGACCTTGTAAGAAACTACTATGAATTTTCTCTAGATTTACAGAAAGGTCTCAAATTATTGTGTGTTATAAGCAAATAAGGAGACATGATCTCTGAGCAGACAAACTTACAATATAGACAGTGTACAGATGCTGGATAGGAAACAACAAAGATAATTTATTGAGCATTGCTTTTCAGCAGTGACTTGCAGTTTCTCGGAATTTTTTGTTAGTTTGCTTTCCTTTCCCTATTGCCAGTTCCTTAACAGATATTTTCACAAGTGGTAAGAGTTTCACTCCATTTGTATGCCACTTGTTTTCTAGTTATTTCTATTATTATTTACTAAGTTAACCTGGGTAAATATGATCCTTGTTATCAGGGCTGTCTCAAAGGGGTGTAAGGCCAAGGACAACCCCTGCCCACACACACACACACACACACACACATTGCGACAGGCCCCTCCCTGCTTCTTCCTGCCTCTGCTCCGCCCCCACTCCACCACTTCCTCCAAGGCTTCACACCTGCTCTGCCCTCTCCCTGACTCTTCCTGCCCCTGCCCTGCCCCTTCCCACCCTGAATCCACCCCTTCCCACAAGCTCCCTTTCCCTAAACCCCTTTAACCAAGTGACGCAGACCGGGGGACTGGCGAGGGGCCCAGCACTGGAAGCGGCCTAACCCACCCCCACACTTATTGCTGGTGGCCACAGAAAGTAGAATAACCTAGCTTCAGCCTGCTCCATTCTGCTGGCTCCCATGTGCATTGCTCAAGGGGAGGGGACTTGGAGAAAGGGGTGAAACTGCTCCCCCACCACTCACCAGAAACGGGAAGCAAAGTGCCTGGGACTGGGTCATTCCACTTCGTGCCACCACCAGTGAGTGAAGGGAGGGCTTGATGCTTGCTGCTGATGCTAGTCCACCCACCTTGCTAGTCCCCTGGTCCAAGTTGCTTGGGGGGAGGGGAGGGTCCCCAGCCCACTCTGCTCCGCTCCACCAGCTCCTAGCCACATCGCTCAACTTTCCACTACTGCCAAAATTGTTTACATAAATATACAGTACTATATCAGGAGAGGGTAGAAGTCTGAAGTTGTAGAGAAATCTGGCACTAGTTATCACTGTACCCAGTGTTGTTGTAGCCATATTAATCCCAGAATACTGACCTCTGCGAAACTTCTCCACTATTTCAATTGTGTATCTTCCTAATGATGTATTCATTTGTTCCATATTCAGTTCCCTTTTCTAAATTTTGGACAATGGATAGCTCTGCATCTTAAACTGGGCCTTGTTTATAGTGTAACTCATTTATTGAAGGTAACGGCTAGGTGCAGACCTAGTACAAGTCATAATGCTATGCATGCAAAATTAGATATCATAACCATCCAATATAACATTCTGGGGCAGATTGCAGACACTGGATGACATGACAGTAGGATTTTCTCCAAAATGAAAAATAGTCAGAAGGAAAAGCTATTATGTGGATCTGGTGTCCTAGGAGAAACGTGGCCAGAGATGTATGTTGCACACTGTATGACATTTGGTTTTTTTCCAAATCAAAACAAAAACAGAAGTTCCAGCACAACAAAGTTTTTGAAAATATTTCATTTCAGTTCCACTGAAATGTTGCATTTCTCCTTTTTATTATAATCTGAAAAATAATATATTTTTAAAAAGTTGTTTCAAAACAAAAATTAAAATGTTCCATTCTGAAAATGTCAAAACAAGAGGTTTTAATATTATAAAAACACTTCAGTTCTTTTCCAAACAAAATTTCACATAAATCAACACATTCCTGTAGAAAGTTTAGATGCTGCTGAAATTTGCATTTGCATTTTCTAATCTGAAAACGTCCAGTCTGCTCTAATATATATATAATATATTTAATATACATTTTCTAAAAACATAACATAAGAACATAAGAAGAGTCAGACCAAAGGTCCATCTAGCCTTGTATCTTGTCTTCCAACAGTGGCCAATGCCAGAGTCCCAGAGGGAGTGAAAACAACAGGTAGTCATCTCGTGATCCCTCTTTTGTCATCCATTTCCAGCCTCTGACAAACAGAAGCTAGAGACACCATTCCTAACCATCCTGACTTATAGCCATTGATGGACCTAATTTATGAATTTATCTAGTTTTTTTTAACCCGGTTAAATTTCTGATTGTCACAACATCCTCTGGCAAGGAGTTCCATAGGTTGACTGTGCACTGCATGAAGAAAAACTTATTTTTGTTTGTTTTAAATCTGCTACCTATTAATTTCATTTGGTGACTCTAATTCTTATGTTGTGGGAACAAGAAAATAACTTTTCCTTATTCACTTTTTCCACACCAGTCACGATTTTATAGACTTCTATCATATCCCCCTTAGTCTTCTCTTTTCTAAGATGAAAAGTCCCAGTTTTTTTAATCTCTCTTCATATGGGGCCCGTTCCAAACTCCTAATCATTTTTGTTGCCTATTTCCTGAACTTTTTCCAGTGCCAATATATCTTTTTTGAGATGACGTGACCACATCTGTATGCACTATTCAAGATGCGAGCATACCATGGTTTTATATAGAGGCAATAGGGGTGTGTCTAGACTACAGGATATTTCTGAAAAAAGTGGCCTTTTTTCGAAAAAACTTCCCGTGTCTAGACTGCTGCTGCGTTTTTTGAAAGTAAATCGAAAGAACGCAGCAGTTTTTTCTACCGCAGAAAACCTTGTGTTATGTGGAAGAATGCCTTTTTTCAAAAGTGCTCTTTCAAAAAAAGGCCCTATGTAATGCAAACTGTGCTTTTTCAAAAGAGAGCATCCAGACTGCCTGGGTGCTCTCTTTCGAAAAAGCGGCTTGCTTTTTCGAAAGTACTGGTTGTAGTCTAGACGCTCTTTTTCGAAAGAGGCTTGTAATCTAGACATAGCCTAAGATATTTTCTGTCTTATTTTCTATCCCTTTTTAAATAATTCCTAACATTCTGTTTGCTTTTTTGGCTGCCACTGCACATTGAATAGAGGTCAGAGAACTATCCACAATGACTCCAAGATCTCTCTCTTGAATAGTTATAACTAAATTAGTCCCCATCATATTGTATGTATAGTTGGGATTATTTTTTCCAATGTGCATTACTTTACATTTATCAACATTAAATTTCATTTGCCGTTTTGTTGCCCAATCACTTAGTTTTGAGACATCTTTTTGAAGCCCTTCACTGTCTGCTTTGGTCTGAACGATCTTGAGCAGTTTAGTATCATCTGCAAATTTTGTCACTTCACTGTTTATCTCTTTCTCCCGATCATTTATAAATAAGTTGAATAGGATTTATCCCAGTACAGACCCTTGGGGGACACCACTTGTTACCTCTCTCCAATCTAAAAACTTACCATTTATTCCTAGCCTTTGTTTCCTGTCTTTTAACCAGTTATCTATCCATAAGAAGACCTTCCCTCTTATCCCATATCTACTTACTTTACTTAAGAGCCTTTCATGAGGGACCTTGTAAAAGGCTTTTTGGAAATCTAAGTATACTACATCCACTGGATTCCCCCCTTGTTCTCATGTGTGTTGACCCCCTCAAAGAACTCTAGTAGATTAATAAGGCATGATTTTCCTTTAAAGAAACCATGTTGACTTTTCTGGGAAAACTAAAAAGATATCATCTTCTCTACTTTATATGTCATAGTTTACACACGAAATAAGAAGTATTTCTCATCTGTGAACTTTCTCACTACTCAGTTAAATGGTGCCCAGTCTTTGCACCATCAAAGAACATGCTGGTAACTAGTGAGGAGTTCAAAAGACGTACTTAAATTGCATGTGTTATTCACATAAATTGTTCTGCTACTTAAAGCGCACACTCCATAATATCTGCTTGTACTTTTCTATGTAGACAAAGAGAAATTATTTGTTGATTGAGTTCACCTTCAATAAAAACCTGCCATTCTTGTCCTGTCCTAGTAGTTTCAGAGACAGGGTTTGGGTGGTTGCATGTTATGCCTCTACTTTTGACCTTTCTTCCACATTACAGATCCATCAAAGGGTAGAATTTGAATAGTAGATGGCTCTGTGGACTGATAACAAATAAATAATAAATGTGTTCCCAAAAAGTCTGACAAAATTATGGCTATATAACATTTTGATAAAATCAGACATAATCAAGATTTATTAATTGCATTATTTTCTTAACACTGTCCAGGATCTACATTTTCACTCCTGCAGAGACACATGCCTGTCAGTCCATTTAGCGCCATACAATATGCACATCATATGTATATTCTGAAAGCAATTTCATCCCCATCCCCATTATAGGGAAATGAGAATGCCCTAACACAAGGTAGTGTCTTAAAGTGTGACCAAGATCTGATACCATTAACTGTTCAATGTCATGTGAGAAAGGAACTGGTGGAATTTAATTCAGTTGCTCCTATGGATAGAAGAGCACATCATAAATGATACTAATTAGTGCCTTTAGTGGTAGCCTCCACAGAGAAATAGATGACTGAAAAAGCACAAAGAATAAGTTACTCAGTTCTAGGTAAGGTTTCTTTGAGGCATGGTTGAATCACTGGTGTGCAAACATGAACTGCTAATGGTTGTAATACATTAGTTCTGCAGATAAATAGAGGGCTTCATTCTTCAACACTGTCATGGCTTGCCTTCAATTACCCAGAGGTTGATGCTCTTGAGATCAATCTCAAAGGTTCAATTTAGTGGATCTAGTAAGGCCCACTAAATTGACTGCTGCTGATGCCCCCTGTTGATCCTAGTACTCCACAGGGTTGGGAGAAGTAAGGGAAGTTGAGGGAGAGTTTCTCCCATTGACCCCACCCGCACTGGAAACACCACAGAAATTTGACTTAACGTATGTTGACTCCAGTAGTACTATTCTCATAGCTGGAGCTGCACATCTTAGGTCAACTTTCTCCGGTAGTGTAGACCTGGCCTCAGTCTGGAACTCTTTATAAGCACTAAATTGAGTATGGCTCAATCATGACCCCTCTCATACACCCACCCAAGAGAGTAAGGAACATTCTTATGCCCCACCATGAGCTATTCATATCAGCGCTATCGTCCAGAGTGCTACTGTCTTCTTCTGTAGATGAGTGGGTAGGTAGAGCCTTTGCTCTAATGTTCTGCATTCCAGACACACGCTGGAGCCAGCACAGAGGAAGAAACGAAAGTGCTGGGGCAGAATATTTCCCTCTGTAACAAAGGAGAGCAGAAACTAGATTGTAATCCAGAGTGAATCATAGAATCATAGAGCTGGAAAAGACCTCAGAAGGTCATCAAGTCCAGCCCCCTGCTCTAGGCAGGACCAATCTCAACTAAATCAACCCAGTAAGGCACTGTGGAGTAGAAGGCACTGTGTTACATAGTTTGACATCCAGACAGGAGGGGGCTCCATAATCCCCTGCATATAGGAAGAAGGATTAGGATTAAGGTTAGAGAAAGCCTGATCAGGAGAGATCTAGAGGCAGATGAGAAGGAGCAGCAGGCCTCAGGCAGCAGCTTGAGAGCTGACTATAGAAGAAAGGCTGGATTGCTAGCAGCCTGAGATCTAAGAGTTAAAGTTACTCAGGGAACCTCCTTTTGCTGATGGAGCAAGCAATAATTGCATCAGGGAGACATAGAAGTGCGGTCTACAAGCAGGAGGTGTATGGGTGACTGCACATACATAGCAGGTCATTAGTGTGGAGGAGACCTCAATGATACTGTTACCTCTACATCTCTGTGTTGGACTGGCCATAGTGTTGGGGTTAGGAACCTTTAGGAAGATTTTTAATTATTTTGCACACTGTAACATAAGTGTCTGTCTCATTTGTCAAAAGTTTTTAAATTTTAGTCAATACATGAGAATAAAAGTAATTGCGTATGACTGCAAAAGGCTTCAAAGTGCTTCAGTTGCTGCTTTACCCTACCATGAATGGCACACTACCCTAAATAAAAGCTTTTTTATTATTACAAAGACTTACGCAAGTCATCCTGTACTACCAAGTTCTTGTTTTAGTATAATTATTTATATCAGACAGTACTGGATCTGTTTGAACAATGCAAAGGGGAAAAAAAATAGATATCAGTTCCTAGGAATAGACACGTTTTTATATTTTTATTTATTTATTTATTTAAAATGTCTGCAAATCAACCTCAAACAATACTGAGGACTCAGACACAACTTTGTGCATATCTTCTGGAAGTTCTACACTCCTGAAAAGATGGCATATGGCTGCAGACAGTTTCTCTTACTCAGTCTCGAGGAACAGAAAAACCAAAATTCTAACACTGCCAATCGCTCACTGGATTTTTTCCCACCAGCTCAGCCAAGGTGGAAGGAAGATGCCCAGTAATGATTCTGTAAAAATTTGTGAAGCACTTTCACAACGCTATCACTGGCATATGTGATATGGTTGTCATGTGGTCCAGATTCAGATCTCTATTTTTATTCAATTTAAAAATCTGATAGAATAAGATATGCAGAATCTCATAAATAAATTAAATGGTGCAAAATATCAGTTTTGTACATAAGTCAAGAGTGGATGGCTATAAGAAGACAAGGATAGGGAAGTAGGATATGTGGTTTCTATTCTTAGCTCTACCAAAGTCATCCTGAGATACTAAAAAAAAGTCAGATTAAGAATGTGAAGTACTATTTCCTGGGCCATTGTGTCATTACTGTATGGTGAGCACTGGCATGCGTACGGGGTGTGCCAGGTGTGCCCAGGCACACCCTAATGTCTTAGGGTTGCCAGGTGTTCAGTTTTCTACTGGACAGTCTGGTTTTTTGGGGCTCTGTCTGGTAAAAAAATCGAGAAAATACCGGACATGTGCCATGTCCGGTATTTTCTGGTTTTCCGACTGGGCGCCCGGAAGCCTGGCAGGGAGAGTGGCTGGGAGGCGGTGTGCGATCGGTGTTGGGAGCCCTGGTTGCGTGTGAGGAGGAGGGGCAGTCCAGTCTGTGCTCTTGCGCGCTGGTCAAGGGCGTGGTGGAGCCGCAGCCAGACTGACTCGTGCTTCACCTGGACCGTGCGGGGAGCGGGAGCGCCCTGGGATCTGCACTGCCCGGGTCAGTCCCGCTCCCCACCAGCTAATACGCTCCTCCCCCTCGCCCCCTCCTGGCCAGCCAGTTGGTTCTCCCCTACTTCTCCTCCCGATCTTCCCTGGCCAGCCCCGCTGCACCCACCGCCAGCCCTGCTTCCGGCGGCCAGTTCTCCCCTCCTCTCCTGATCTCCCCCAGCCAGCCCCACTGTACCCAACCCCCGCCCCCGCCGCCAGCTCTACCTCCCGCTGGCCGGTTCCTCCTCCCAATCTTCCCCGGCCAGCTCCGCTGCACCCCCCCTACCAACGCTGCTTCCGGCAGCCAGTTCTCCCCTCCTCCTCCTGAGCTCCCCCAGCCAGCCCCACTCCTGCTGGCCACCCCCTCTTCCCCCCGATCTCCCCCAGCCAGCCCCGCTCCGCCCTCCCCCCTCCCCCCACCGACCAGCTCTGCTTCCTGTCGGCCACCCCCCCACCAGCTCTGCTTCCCAGCCCCCCCCTTCCTCCCAGCCAGCCCCGCTCCCCTCCCAGCCGGTCCCTCCCCCCCCCGCCATGAAGTGTGTCCGGTATTTTTTTAAGACTACCTGGTAACTCTATAATGTCTCAAAAAAAGTGGCTTTGCATTTTAATTTAATCGAATGATATGCTCTTTTAGTTTTAAAGTATGGATTGCTGTATTATGCAATAAGTGCTGAATTGCACATGTAAAAAACAAACTAAGAAGTACAATGTCCCATACTTAAGTTTGTATTTTTTAAGTAAAGTTTAGTTGTTAATTTAAAAAAAAAAAGTTTAGTTAAGTTTTAGTTCCTTTAGTTTGTTTGATGAATAAAAATAATGTCCTTTATGATTGAGTATTCAATAAATGTTCGCCTTTAAAAAAAAATTCCCTGGGTGCACACCCTAATGAAATGTGCTTCGCACACCTATGATGGTGAGTGTGCTGATAGATAAAAGATGCTGTACATTCAAAGTATTACTAAGTCTCAGAGAGGCAGTAGTGTTTCGATAGCATCTAATAAACACTAATCATTGTAACAAGAATGGCTTACAATTCTCTTTTAACCAACAATATCAGATTATTAATATTCAACTTTTGACATTGCTATTTTTTGTTACATTTGCAGCCCAAGAATCAAGATATCTAAAAATAAGTTGAATAACATAAATTAGGTACAAGTCTGAACAGTGAATAAGTCTCCTCAAACTTAGACTATGTGCCCACAAATCTTTTAGCGGCTATGAAGCTCAGCAAACATGCTATTAGCTTTTAGATTTTGAATACATGATTATACTATACCAAACGGCATTTTATATTGAATAAATCTAAAGGTAAGATATTGTGTAAAAAACTCCTGGAATATATCCTAAACTGTATAATTCAAGACTTCCGTTAAATGTGGTTGAACACATTGTTTTCCTTAAATACCTTCTGTCATTCCGAAAAGCAGAAGTACATTATCACTGAGGGTTATTCACAATGAAAAAAATCTATGTCTTTGATTTACCAAGAGACCAACACTGTAGGCACATCACCTAGCAAACTGTTTTCAAATGATATAGCACAGGGATCTCCCATCTCCAGCCGATGGGCCATATGCAAGTCATCAGAGCATTTCATAAGGCCTTCAGCCTGCTTCAACACAATGTATTAATGGCCAATTCATTTGCGTCATCATATTTATGTCACTTTAGTTTACATAAGTGTGTAAACAGACAATACTGTACATAAAAATTACCTATCTAAATATATACAAAACAAGCTGAACTTAAAATATAAATCAACTAGCTGGAGTTACCCGGCATTGCTCGGAGTGGGCGGTGGGCTCCTGCCAGGGGTGCACCATGTGAGGGGTGGGCGGAAGGGGGTGAGCACAGGACCTAGGATGGGTGGGGCGGCCCAGCTCATGCCCGGGGCTGCAGGTGCCACAGGGGGCAACAACCCTACCGCCCACCCCAAAACTTTCGCCCTGCTACCTGCCGCACCATGGGGCCACGCCGGGGGCTCCCCTCTCCTGCGGGCCATGGCAAGCAGGTGCCGGACTCCCTGCCACGTGACCAGGAAGCTGCACCGGACCCTGGGCCGCTCCCAGCACCACCGCTGCCCTCACCGCTTCCTTGCTGGACTCGCCCCGCTGTGCATGCGGCCGCGAGCTCCAACCTGCTGCTTGGCAACCCTTGCCGGAGGGGAGGGGCCTGGGCCGAGTAACATCACGGGCAGGAGAGAGGAGGGGGCTCCCCCTCCCTGGACACGCCTGCGCAGTGGAATGGCCTGGTAGAGGCTAGTGGGGCAGCTGCCGCTTGGAGCGCCGCCCCTCCCCTTGCGCCTCCGCCGCCGGCCTGAGTGAGTGACTGTCCCCGCCACTTCCCCCGGGAAGCTGTTTCTCCCCACACTGCCAAAAGTACCTTAAAACCTTCTCCTGGAGGAAAGGTTACCCCATGCAAAATTTTGTTGCAGTAGCTCTTATAGTGCCCAAGTTATTAGCGCACAAACATACAAACATTCTCCTTTATATATTAGATATATGACTTTAAATCTTATTAAAGTATGTAGAATCTGTTTCTCTAACATACGGTTGTGTGTTGTCTTATGCCTTTTTGTGTACTAAGATTGGACGTCAATGGTCTAGCACATTTCAATTGCTCTGTAATGGGTTTTAAAAAAAAATTGCTTAGATTTCACAGGCTGAACAGCCATAATATCCAGTAATCCAGAGAATCCTTTCCTAGGTAGAAGCCCCAAAGTTAAGATCCTCCATGGATCAGGACCATTTCATAGCTTATTTAATTGCCTCATCCCACCATGAGATATTTGAGATGCCAGAGCAGAGGACTGATATCTTACAGCCTCCTGGGAATGCCATCGGAAGATCTCCTCATAACAGTGGAAAGGCAAGAAAGCATCATAAAAAAGAACTATCCTTTCCAGGTGCGCTAGCTGGGGTGTTTGACTCCCAGCATCCCAGGAGATGCAGAGAAGGGCTAATGTAAACTTTGCATGTTGCCCTCCCACCCAAGTGGGACCCCCACTGACACTCACCCTCAGATCCTTCTCCAGTCCCTGCCAGGAAACCACAACATGAGAAGAACTTATGCAGCACAGCTGAGCACTTCATGCTGCTGCAGGTACCTGTTCCTCATCCCTGTGTAAAACAATGGACTCCTACCTCTACCTCCTGTCACGCAAGGAGGGAATTCCATGTTATTTTAAACAGTTTTCTAGATACAGGTGTGTGTAAGAAAACCATCACAAAGCAAAATCTGTGATGTGGGGAACAGACACTTCCAAGGATGAGAAGGGCATGAAGTTACATCTTGAGCTTTAGCAGTGAGTGCAGTAAATGAATTCAACCAACTTAGAGAGCAGATGTGCAATGAAGCTAACCAGCCTCATACTTCCAACGTTGCCCCCCACACCATGTCGATAAAGCTATACCTCCGAGAAAGCTTCTCCTGCCAGCATAGCTATCCACTTTCATGAAGTTGGATTACCAATAGTGACAGGAGAGCTCTCTCCCATCAGCATAGGAGCATCATCACTTAAATTCTACAGCGGTGTTTTTAGTGTAGACTTGCCTGCTCTTAGATGCCTAACTATAGGATATTGCTTACACAATTTTTGTCTCTAATTTCTGCCATTCCAACCCTGGGATTCAAAGAGAGCTGTGGGCTCTGAGCACCTGGCATAACCAGGCAATAAGAGAAAAAAAAATCCCCAAAATCCTTCTCAAATAATGTATTTTTTAGCATGCTTTTAGAAATTCTACAGAAAGTCAAAACTATAAGGGAGTTTCATGACTGATAATATAAAGTTTCTATAAAGAAAGGAAGTAAATTGACATCTTAGTAAAAGCCATAATTGCCTAGGAGAGCTAGATCAGTGTAACTGTTTCATTCTCATGATTAAAGTTCCCAAATGACATTAGTTATCACTGGGGAATTTCCAAACTTGATATGAACATTTTCCTGTAATTTCACATGAGAATTAAAATATGACTCCAACGCTGGCAGGTCAAATGCCTGTTCTTACCCAGCCTGCAGGCATTAGCTAAGAATTAATAACCCTGTAGATGGAGACCAGACCAGGTCACTTGTATGTTAGTTTTATTCAAAACAGATATTAGTCTCATAAGAATGTATTTAGTGTTTACACTCTATGATATTGTAAATTAATGTATGCGTTAATCTCACTTATAATGTCTATATCCCATGTTATCTTACTATATTTTAGAAATGTATGTCTGTCTGTCCCAGCGGAGTAGCCATGTTAGTCTGTAACTTTAAAAACAAGTGGCACCTTAGAGGCTAATTAAAAATATATATATAGCATCATGAGCTTTCATGGGCAAACCCACTTCTTCAGATGTCTGTGAGCCTGTTTGTTGAAGAACTCTTCCTGAACATCTAGGGGTTATAGAGTCAACAGTGTCATGCTGTTGCAAAAAAAGCAAACATGATTCTGGGATGCATTAACAGGTGTGTTGTGAGCAAGACATGAGAAGTCATTCTTCCGCTCTACTCTGCGCTGGTTAGGCCTCAGTTGGAGTATTGTGTCCAGTTCTGGGCACCGCATTTCAAGAAAGACATGGAGAAATTTGAGAGGGTCCAGAGAAGAACAACAAGAATGATTAAAGGTCTAGAGAACATGACCTATGAAGGAAGGCTGAAAGAATTGGGCTTGTTTAGTTTAGAAAAGAGAAGATTGAGGGGGGACATGATAGCAGTTTTCAGGTATCTGAAAGGGTGTCATAATGAGGAGGGAGAAAACTTGTTCATCTTGGCCTCTGAGGAGAGAATAAGAAGCAATGGGCTTAAACTGCAGCAAGGGAGGTTTAGGTTGGATATTAGGAAAAAGTTCCTAACTGTCAGGGTGGTTAAACACTAGAATAAATTGCCCAGGGAGGTTGTGGAATCTCCATCTCTGGAGATATTTAAGAGTAGGTTAGATAAATGTCTATCAGGGATGGTGTAGACAGTACTTGGTCCTGCCATGAGGTCAGGGGACTGGACTCGATGACCTCTCGAGATCCCTTCCAGTCCTAGTATTCTATGATCCTATGATTCTAACAGTAAGACCTAAGACCAAATTTGGTATGCAGCTTCATCTTAACTTAAAGCAAGGTCAGGGTTTGGTCATGCCAAGAAAATGGGAAGTGCCAGAAATGGGACTGTTTTCCATAACATGGAAAGGGAGGGGCAGAGAGAGGTGGGGCACAATACTGAGAGTGGCCACTGAGGGCAGCGAGCCCACAGGGAGAACTATACTGCAGAGAGACCAGTGGGGAAGCTGCACCACCAAGAGAGTGGACTCCGTCATCTTGCCTGCCATCAGACCAGGCAGGGGAACCTGGAGGTCTCTGAGCATTGCTGCCCACAGGCACTGTTCCTGCAGCTCCCATTGGCTGCTGTTCCCTGCCAATGGGAACAGGGAGTTGGCACTGAGGGTATGACTACAGTACAGAGTTTTGTCGGAAAAATAGTTGAAGAATGTCCACACTGCAATTGCATTCTTCCACAAGAAAATTGAAAGCACGGAGAGGTTTTTCCGGCATTGATAATCCTCATTCTACAAGGAAGAAGTCTTTTTGCAAAAGAGCTCTTTCGCAAAAAGGTGTGTGTGGATGGGGAAGAGGGAGTGCTTTCGAAAGAAGAGGAAAGAGGAAAAAGGACAGGTGTCCTGGGGTGACCATTCCGTCCATAGCAATCACAGCTTACATGTGAGAGAGCGTCCATTCAGTCTGGACACTCTCTTTCAAAAAAGCAGATCACTACAACTCTGTCGTTCTTAGTATTTAGAAAGTAACTCACTTGTGTAGGTCAGGGGTGGCCAATCCATGACAGGCAAACAGCCAAAATAGTGGTGGACATAACGCAAAGAGCCCAGGGAAAAAAGTTGTCAAAGAAAAAAAAAAGCCCCAGCCGCGTTTGGTAGAGCAGAAAAAAAAAAAGGCCCTGCCCCTTTTTGGCCACATCAGGCTCCCGTCAGCTGGCGCCATCTTGCTGGTGCCATTTTGCTGCGCTGGATGGCTCCCCTGCACCGAGTGAGCATAGGGAACCGGGGGCCCTATGTAGGAGCACAGGAGCAGCTTTGTGAGCCACAGGGTACGCTTCGCAAGCCATACTTTCTGCGGTGAAGAGCTGCATGCGGCTTGTGAGCCGCGGGTTGGCCACTCCTGGTATAGATATTACTCCTGGGGTAACTCTGTACCATAAAAATAAAAATATTCTGAAATAAAATATTAAAAATTCTGCACAGTTTTTTCAAATTCTATGAAATTCTGCATATTTTGTCAAAATAATACAATATAATTACACTGATTTTAATTGTTTTGCTCATTTATTTCAAAATACTCATTAGGAAATATGTGTGTAATAATACAGTCAATAAAAGATTCAAGAAATGTTTTCTTACAAATAGATTTATTAATAGGCATATTAATACAAACTCTGAGTAATAGTTAATTTAAACTACAATGCAGAACTTATTTCCTACATCCCTCAAAAGCAGTGCAAAAGCTGGAGCAGGGAGTTAAGGGTAATGGAGAAGTGGAAGGAAAGGGAAGTAATTGCTGGGAAGGAGTTGTTACCCCCCCAAAAAAAATATTCTCACTGGAGACCACCCAGGGTTACACTAGCATGGGTTTATTGCCACTGAGGGTATAAACTAAAGAAGATAGAGCTGCCACCAAAGGTTTAAACTAAAGAGGGAACCAGCTTTCTCTCTCACACACACATAAACAAAAAAGCACACACACACACCCCCATTCATTCACTCATTCACACACATTCATTCCTGCCCTCAGGCACTCACACACTTAAGCTATGTCTATACTGTTTCCATCTTGTGCAATAGCCTATGCAAATGAAGTGTGGATTAGCATATTACCGTGTTTCATTTGCATAATTAATTAGGGGGCGTTTTTGCACAAGAGGCTTTTGTGCAAAAAGGAGCTGTGTAGACGGCTCCTTTTTGCACAAACCCCCCCCTCTTCCACAAGAGCCATTCTTCCTCATTTTTTTCAGGAAGAATGGCTCTTGCGCAAGAGGGGATTTTAGCGCAAAAAGGAGCCGTCTACACAGCTCCTTTTTGCGCAAAAGCCTCTTGCGCAAAAATGCCCCCTAATTAATTATACAAATGAAGCATGGCAATATGCTAATCCACGCTTCATTTGCATAGGCTTTTGTGCAAGAAGGAAGCAGTATAGATGTAGCCTTACACAGGCATATGGGTTGCAGAAGGAGCCAAGGCATGTATATTCTGGAGGGTCTGTCTGCTCATCATGGCTGGGGAGCTGGTCACGAAAGACACTGGCTGTAAAGAGGAGTTTCTCAGGAGCAGGGGAAGAAAGAGAGAGAGTCTCACATGTGCTTCCTCTCCTTATACTGTGTCTGAATGGCCTCTGTGACTCATCCACCTCATCACCAGGGAGCATGCCCAGACTTCCCTTTATCCAGCAAAGCAGCAGTCTGATGACTCATCACCATGTGTTCCAGCCTTAGCATTGCAACTTCAAAAACAAATACACACACACACACACACACACACCTCTCTTCATTCACTAAGGGGAGAATGCAGTTTAGAGGTTTAGAGCAAGTTACAGGCAAGGTGGCTGAGAGTTAAATATTACAAATTTGCAGCTTACAGGAAATTTCTGAACTTATAAAGCAGAGTTTCTGTGAGTTACAAAGTTGCAAGGTTTTACAAGGATTACAGCAAGTTGCAAAATTTGACGAAGATTACAACGAATTGCAGTTTAAAACCTTAGACCTTACAGTTAGTGCATTTTCAGAAAATGCATGTGTAAAATCAAGTAAGCTCAGGCGGAGGCTTTTTTATGCAAAAGGAGTGTGGATGCAAACATAGTGAGGAGGGCTTTAAACTAGGTTCTTTGAGGGATGGTGACCAAAGCCCTGAGGTAAGTGAGGAAGTCAGACACCAGGAAGAATCACAAGGAGGAATGAGCAACAAAGGAGGACCCCTGATTCGGATGGAGAAGGTAGGGCAATCAACTGGTTATCTAAGGTGTTTGTACACAAATGCGAGAAGCCTGGGAAACAAACAGGAAGAATTAGAAGCCCTGGCCCAGCTGAAGAACTATGATTTGACTGGAATAATGGAGACTTGGTGGGATGACTCGCATAACTGGAGCACTGTCATGGAAGGGTATAAACTGTTCAGGAAGAACAGGCAGGGGAGAAAAGGAGGAGGAGTTGCATTGTATGTAAAAGAGCAGTATGATTGCTCAGAGCTCCAGTATTTAGAGGGAGAAAAGCTTATTGAGAGTCTATGGGTTAAGTTTAGAGGTGGAAGCAACAGGGGTGATGTTGTGGTTGGTGTCTGCTATAGACCACCGGATCAGGTGGATGAGATAGATGAAGTTTTCTTTAGACAACTGAGAGAAGCTTCCAGATCTCAGACCTTGGTTCTCATGGGTGACTTTAATCACCCTGACATCTGTTGGGAGACCAATATAGCAGTACACACACAATCCAGGAAGTTTTTGGAGAATGTTGGGGATAACTTCTTGGTACAAGTGATGAAGGAACCGACCAGGGGCCATGCACAGTTTGACCTGCTGCTCACAAACAGGGAGGAACTAGTAGGGGAAGTAGAGGTGGGTGACAACCTGGGAAGCAGTGATCATGAGATGATAGATTTCAGGATCCTGACCAAAGGAAGACAGGAGAGTAGCATAATACACACCCTGGACTTCAGAAGAGCAGACTTTGACTCCCTCAGAGAACTGACGGGCAGGATTCCCTGGGATGCTTACATGAAGGGGAAAGGAGTCAAGGAGAGCTGGCAGTATTTTAAAGAAGCCTTATTAAAGGCACAGGAAGAAACCATCCCAATGAGCAGCAAGAAAAGAAAATACAGTAGGAGACCAGATTGGCTTACCAGGACACCCTTGGTGAGCTTAAACACAAAAAGAAAGCTTACAAGTGGAAACTTAGACAGATGACCAGGGAGGAGTATAAATATAATGCTCGAGAATGCAGGGGTTATCAGGAAGGTGAAAATGCAATTCGAATTGCAGCTAGGAAGGGATGTGAAGGATAACAATAAAGGTTTCTACAGGCATGTTAGCAATAAGAGGGTGATCAGAGAGGGTGTGGGGCCCTTACTGGATGAGGGCGGTATTCTAGTGACAGATGATGTGGGAATAGCTGAAGTACTCAGTGCTTTTTTTGCCTCTGTCTTCACGGACAAGGTCAGCTCCCAGACAAAAGCACTAGGCAACCCAGTATGGGAAGGAGGTAGACAGCACTTGGTGAGGAAAGAACAAGTTAGGAACTATTTAGAAAAGCTAAACACACACAAATCCATGGGCCCGGATTTAATGCATCCAAGGGTACTGAGGGAGATGGCAAATGTCATTGTGGAGTCTTTGGCCATTATCTTTGAAAACTCGTGAAGATCGGGAGAGATCCCGTATGATTGGAAAAAGGCAAATGTAGTGCCCATCTTTAAAAAAGGGAAGAAGGACAATCCAGGGAACAACAGACCAGTCAGCCTTATTTCAGTCCCCGGAAAAATCATGGAGGGGATCCTCAAGGAATCCATTTTGAAGCACTTGGAGGAGGGGAAAGTGATCAGGAATAGTCAACATGGATTCACGAAGGGAAAGTCGTGCCTTACCAATCTGATTAGTTTCTGTGATGAGGTAACTGGCTCTGTGGTTATGGGAAAGTCGGTGGATGTGATATACCTTGAGTTTAGCAAAGCTTTTCATATAGTTTCCCACAATATTCTTGCCAGCAAGTTAAGGGAATATGGATTGGATAAATGGACTGTAAGATGAATAGAAAACTGGCTAGACTGTTGGGCCTAACGGGTAGTGATCAATGGCTCGATGGCAGATTGGAAGTCGGTTTCTAGCAGAGTACCCCATGGATCTGTTCTAGGACCGGTTTTGTTCAACATCTTTATTAATGACCTGGATGAGGGGATGGATTGCACCCTCAGCAAGTTCGCAGATGACACTAAGCTAGGGGGAGAGATAGATACGTTGGAGGGCAGGGATAGGGTCCAGAGTGATCTGGACAGATTAGAGGATTGGGCCAAAAGAAATCTGATGAGGTTCAACAAGGACAAGTGTAGAGTCCTGCACTTGGGACGGAAGAATCCCAAGCATTGTTACAGGCTAGGAACTGAATGGCTAAGTAGCAGTTCTGCAGAAAAGGACCTGGGAATTACAGTGGATGAGAAGCTGGATATGAGTGAACAGTGTGCCCTTGTAGCCAAGAAGACTAATGGCATATTAGGGTGCATTAGGAGGAACATTGCCAGCAGATCCAGAGAAGTGATTATTCCCCTTTATTCGGCTCTGGTGAGGCCACATCTGGAGTATTGTGTCCAGTTCTGGGCCCCCCACTATAGAAAGGATGTGGATGCATTGGAGAGGGTCCAGCAGAGGGCGACCAAAATGATTAGGGGGCTGGAGCTCATGACCTATGAGGAGAGACTGAGGGATTTGGGTTTGTTTAGTCTGCAGAAGAGAAGAGTGAGGGGGGATTTGATAGCAGCCTTCAACTTCCTTAAGGGAGGTTCCAAAGAGGATGGAGAAAGGCTGTTCACAGTAGTGATGGATGGCAGAACAAGGAGCAATGGCCTCAAGTTACAGTGGAAGAGGTCTAGGTTGGATATTAGGAAAAACTGTTTCACTAGGAGGGTGGTGAAGCACTGGAATGGGTTACCCAGGGAGGTGGTGGAATCTCCATCCCTAGAGGTTTTTAATTCTCGGCTTGACAAAGCCCTGGCTGGGTTGATTTAGTTGGGATTGGTCCTGCCTTGGGCAGGGGGCTGGACTTGATGACCTCATGAGGTCTCTTCCAGCTCTATGATTCTATGTCAGCTTGGAGGATCATTGGGTATGGATGGGAAAAGTATGGAACAAGTTGTTTGGGGAGAGAGGGAGCGATTGTAAGGGAGCTTTCCATATGCAGACCTTGGCTAACCCCTAGCCACTCCCATTCAGTCAGGCAAGTCTGCCCCTGTCCCTCTGTGTCCCTGCATACCCATGTGGCCTTGCACCCCCTGTCGACTCCCCAACCCCATATGGCGCTACACCACCTCCTCATCCCCATGTATCTCTGTGCTCATATTCAGCCATCCCCTTCCTATGAGGTTCTGAACTCACTCCACCCTTGTGGCCCTGAGTCTCCACTCCCATTCAGCCCCTGGCTTGTCTATCCTACCCCACTAACTTGTATGAGCCCCTGTCTGACACCTAAGCAAGCCCATTCTTGCTATCTCCCCATATTCCCTGTCTCCTGACCTATCCCGATAGGGACTGTGAAGAAGGCATCTCTTTCTCTTCCTGCTGCTCTGATCTATCACTGAAGTGTCTTTTGGTGGGCAAAAGTTGGAACTGCAACTTTCTGACAGAAGCTTTTTTCTGCACAAAGTTAAAAATATGCACAGCTCATAAATTATTGATGTGCACAGTGGCACATAGTTTGCCTAGGAACAGTATGTGTGCGCTTGCTTTAATCTGTAAATGACTTATTCATTTTCTAATGATTATATCTTCAGATAATTCCTGTAGCCAGTCCTGTAATAAACTTTGATATAAAATCTAGGGTACTAATTGATCTGGAGCAAGTTCTGGTCTCTTGGGACTGGAAGCAACCTGACTTTCTTGTGATTTTTGGCGTAAGTGACCATTTATCAGTAAGGCCAGAGGCAAGATAGACTGAAAAGTCTAAGGGGACTGCCTGTGACTCCATGGTGAGACTGTTATAGTAATTCAGGACTTCACATTTTTTACTGGCTTGGTGAAATCTAATTATAGGCCACACCACCAGTTTAGAGTGCCTGTCCTATTTTGGTCATGAGTCATTCTAGACATTTCTAGACAAATAATTTTAGTGCACATCTACACAGCAGGGCTAAACTTGAAATAAGCTACGCAAATTGAGCTACATCAATTGAGTAGCTTATTTCAAAATAACTTATTTCGAGTTTTGGTGCTGTCTACACAGCACTTATTTCGAAATAGAGCACTCTTCCTCCAACTTCCCTTACTCCTCATAAAATGAGGTTGCAGGGGTTGAAGTAAGAAGTCCTCCATTTCAACATTATGTTGAAGTAACTGCCAGCTGTGTAGACATGGACAATGTTATTTCGAAATAATGCTCGTTATTTTTAAATAATGTTGCTGTGTAGACATAGCCTTAGTGAGAGGAATAATTCTTTACATCACAGAAAGTTAGGTAATTTTGTTTTAATTAGTTGTATTTTCTTTCATAACAGCTCTCAATATTCTGGCAATTACTTTTCTGTGAGCCCTTATCAGAGCGGTAGGCTTACTCAGCCCTGTAAAAGATCAGACTGATTTTCCTCTAGTAATAGCACCCACTGCCAACATTTAACATTATTTTTATTAGACATCTCACACTCTAAAAAACTTCTCTTGAATCCTTTTTATTTCCCAGGACGTTTGCCACCTTCACTGAATCTCATTTGTATTCATTTGTATTCTTTCATCTTTGTTTTCCTGAGTCAAAGCAGAACCAAAAAGCAGTATGGTTGGACTTTTTACTCCTAAAATACATGGAAATGAAAAGCTCCCCTATACAATGCATTATGGTCAACATTTTTAAATGGAAGTGCCTGAGTTTTCTGGGTACTAGCAACCTGCAGCTCTCTTGACTTTAAGTTGAGCTGCAAGTGCTCAGTGCCTCTGAAAACTGGCAACCTCCACCTGAGTACCTATATACAGATTAAATTGTTTATATTTACAGCCATTTTTACTCTAATTTCTGACATCACAAATCTTGGAAATGCAACTTTACAGCTCCAATTAGCCATACTCCCTGCAGAATGCAATAAGTAAAGCCTTTTTTCTACCATTATAAATTCCATTAAGCACATACAGAAATGGAGAGAGGCCAAGTTTATCCTACAGACTTAAAATGATATAACTACATTTCTCAAGGGTGTGAAAAATCCACATCCTTAAGTGACATAGTTATACTGACCTAGCCCCTGATATAGACAGTAAATTTTAGGCAAGAGAGTTTTGCCTGTCAACATAGCTACAACCTCTTCTAGAGATTGTCATGGATAGGAGAAGTGCTGGCTAGCACTCGGTGACTAAAGGGTTAAACTCAGGTAGTTAGGGAATGTTGGCAGAAAGCCAGGAAAGCCAATGGAAGAAGTTGTTGAAATTAAAATTGAAAGATATACCTGTCTTTTTGTGAGTTCTAAGCAAGGAGCTGGGAGAAGCAAAATGAAGTAACCAGACAGAACTACCATGCCTACAAGGAATATTGGGCATGGGAACAGACTGGGCCTTGAAGTACAGATCAGTATGGATCATGAGTAAGTAGAAAATGAATATTACTTGTGACCGGGCTATTTTTTTTGTTTTGTTGTTTGGTTAAATTTTTCTGTGCTAAGTCCATGTGCAAACCCCCTTCACTATATCTAAACTGCACCCAGAGATATTATGCTTCTCTGTGTTTTACTTTGTTTTTGCTCAGTTGCTCTGTTACACCTAGCAACCAAGTAAGCTTTATTAAGTATATCTTTTTGTTTTGTTAATAAAAATCACCTTTTTTAAGGCGATTATGTGATTCTTGTGTCCTGGAGAGTAGCGGGAGGTCTGTGTATGTATGCCTAAGACACATGGGGCACGTCTACACAGCAGGGATAAACTCAAAATAATCTATGCAATTTGAGCTACGCTAATTGTGGAGCTTAAGTTGCAATAGCTTATTTTGATTTTTGGCCCTGTCTACACAGCAGTTATTTCGAAACAGAGCACTCTTCTCCCAACTTCCCTTATTCCTCATACAATGAGGGTTACAGGAGTTGGAGTAAGAAGCCCATTATTTTGACATAGTCTAAGAGGTCAGCTATCAGAGACTGCAGTTTGTATTCTGTTTTCCTCAAGATCTCTTGTGGTAAAAGAGCTTGGCGGGGTATCCGTCTGGAAGAAGTTCAAGTGCTTCTTCCTGGGTTTCAGGAGAAGGGGTTTTGTTTTTATACTTGATGGTGGGAGCTACTTCTGAAGGGCAGCAAATCTGTGACCTTGGGGAGTTTTTGTAAACAGAAGTCTATAGAGGCAAAGTATTTAAGGTCTGTTGCGAGCCCCCATCTTCCACAATTGGAGTGCCAGAATGGGAACAGCCTTGACAGAGGTGGATTAACTATGCCAACAAGAAAACCTGTAGGAACATCTTCACTTAAGCACTACAGCAAAGCAGCTGCAACATTTTAAGTGAAGATCTACCAAGACATTTTAAAAACAATTGTCCCAGCCTTCTGTTCATTGTCTATGCATTTCCCTAATTATCTTCTGGCATAAAAGACTGGACACAAATGTATTCACTTTGATTCCTTATCTACAAAGAATTCAGTTTCCAATTCTTCCTATATCATCTAGAAACTCAGATTCAGAGATGCATTGTCCCATAAATTGATCTTCCTTGACAGAGCTATTCAAAATCTGCTTTCATGCAGGATGTACCAGTAACATTACAATGCCCTTCCACATACTTCATTTCAAGGTCTTTGGTTGGTGACTCCCTTCTTTGTTAATCATGTCATTCCAACCTTGTTATTAAACTATTAAACAAGAGTTTTCCAGGAGTCATCTGGAATTTTAGGAGGCATTTCCAAATTGTTAATAAATTAATTTTTATACTCAGTTTCTTCTCCTCAATAGGCAATTTTCCTTCTCAGACACTCACTGGATGCATCAGTATTCAAAATCATTGGAGGCAAAGCAACTGCAAGAGGGTCTAAGAATGTTTCATAAATCTGTGCCATACCAGATGTGTCAGTACTTCTGAACATAAATCTGTCTTTGTGGACCATTTTTTAACCACCTTCCTCATTTTCTTTCAACATACATGTTTGTATCTGAAGTACCTTCTAACTAATGCTAAATCTGGAAGCAAAGATTTCAGTAAACCCAACCAAATTTGTTAATTTTTATTCTGTCAGTTCTAATACTGCCTTCACATGCTGCCACATTTCTATTTTCATTTTCAACCTTAAGAGCAGTGGTCACAAACCAGTAGACTGGGATTTACCAGTAGATCTTAGAGCCTCTAACAGGTAATCCTGATTGGTTTGGCCAGGAAGCTATCACATTCTGGCACTTCAGTTGCTCCTCCAGCCACTATCATGCTGCTCCTGCTCTCTGCCTTGGAGCTGCACCCCGGGAGCCTCCTGCTTGCTGTGCAGGGTGTGGGAGGGAGAAGAAAGGGGGCACTGATGTTAGGGTGTTCCTCCTCCCCCCCCACACACTTCTGTACCCTATCTCCAAACAGAGAGAAAGGGATGGAGGGAGCTTGGCAATACAAATTTCTGTTACTCACACAATGTGTGTGTGTCTGTCACTCCCACAAACACACACTGACCTTCACTCTCATTTCCCGTCCTAACACATACGTAGGGAGTTGTTGTTACTTCTTTTACTGCTTGCAAAGTATGTTATTTTTGGTTTTTGACTGGTCTGTACATTTCAGAATTTTCATTTCTCTCTGACACTTAAATTTAATTATTTGAGTAATAAGTTCTAAAATGCCGAACCTGGCGTGGCTGGAGTAATTATCCCTCTGGTAATTGTGGCTCCTGGAAGTGGCTGGTATGTCCCTGCAGCCCCCGAGAAAGGCAGAGCAGGGGGTCTCCACATGCTGTCCTTGCCTGCTGACACCACTCCTGCAGCTCCCATTGATCAATAATGGGAAACTGTGGCCAGTAGAAGCCGTGGGCCTGTAGATGAGGGGCAGCACATTGCACCATGGAGCCATTGCTGTACATGCCAGCTGCTATCAGGAGTGGTGCAGGGCCAGCGCAGGAGTAAGTCTGCCTTAACCCCACTGATCCATCACCCAAAAGCCGACTGAATTAAACGGTGCCCAGTCAAAGCCAGTTTCCTGAACCCCTGTCCCAGTCCTGAACCTCCTCTTGTACCTAACCTCCTGCCCTAGACATGAGTCCCCTGCACTCAAACTCCTTCCCAGAGCTTGCACCCTGATCCTAATCCCCCACCCTGGCCTAAGCTGGAGTCCCTCCCGTACTCCAAACCCTTTGGCTCAAGACCAGAGCCTGCACCCCAACTCCCTACCCCAGCCTGGTGAAAGTGAGTGAGGATGGGGGAGGAAGAGGGTGAAGTAAGCCGGGAGAGGCCTCGGAAAAAGGGTGGAGCAGAGGCAGGGCCTCAAAGAAGAGGCAGGAAGGAAGTGGGGCAAGTGTATTTGGGTTTGAGGTAGATCTTACATTGCACTTAAATTGAAAAAGTGAACTTGTGGCTAAAAAGATTGGAGACCACTGCCTTAAAAGATATACAATGCAGAGAACATATATTTTGAATCGTAAAGATTCTGTTACCCTCATTAGAGTTAACAGAGATCTCTCCATATTTATAATATATGCTACTTTGTCAGTAAATGACTCATTGCCTGTACCTGAGAATGCAACAGCCTCTCTGAATGAGCTATCAGCATTTCATCTAGTTATATTTACATCCTCTGTATCTAAGAATAAGAGCACATGAACTACTGCCTTCAGTAGAATGGGAAATGTTTTCAGAGTTGCTGATAACCCCAAAGTTATTACCTTCCACTGATAAATCATATCATTCTTTTTTAATCCTAATTATTTTAAAAGGGCTGCATACTGATACCCTAAAAATACAATTTGAATATTCACTTTTTCAGAAAGCCTCTCTCTCACATATATAACAAGCATGTTGAGAGCGTTACCACAGTATTCACAGACAATACATTTATTTCATGCTCCAGCTTTCAGTAAGTGTGTGGCTGCCAATGCACCTCAATCCTGATCTTCATTGCCCCAATATTCTTATCCTGGCCCTGACTGACAATAATATCAAATTGTACCACTGATCTGGTGGGTTAGGGAGCTTTGTTCGCTTTATGAGGACAAAGAGAGATTATTGTGAAGTTTCAAAATTCATTTTTATCTACAGACCAGTGACTCATGCCTCTAGAGGTGAAAAATGTGTGTACTTCAACAATACCTTCTCTTTTGAAATAACTATCTTTAAGCCCTTTAAATTGCCCATCTTATAAAAAGATATTTGATTTTCTTTCTGTCTTCCCAGAAAGGTCAGGAAAGGCACATGAGTCTTTCTTCCCCTCCCTGGCATGTTCAGGTAGAGGGATATATCTCAGCAGCAGTCTAACAAAGCTGAGAGAACTGTAATATAAAACATGTTACTAAAACAATAACAATACTTTGCACATTGAAAGCACCTTCTTTCAGGGCATCACAAAGCACTTAATAAATATTAATAAGCTAAACCTCACAGCACGCATGTGATGGGTCAAGACCCCGTGGGGTCTGTTTCCTGATGTGCTGATACCCTACTGAGCCTGATTTCCCTGTCATCTTAGGTCTCCAGTACCCTGTCTTGTTGAATCAGAGATGCTAACCATCTGCAACACAGACACGAGGTCCAGGCCACATCTCCAAAGCTGCAGACCTTAACAGAAAACAGCACAGTGACATACCTGTCTCTAGCACTCAAGTACACAACCCCTCTGGGAGCTGAATTCTAGATAAATCTATCCTATGTTGTACAGAGCTCTCTGAAGTATAAGATGATGAAACTCTCCCTCTTTCTCAATGTAAAGATCCTCCCAGGTAACAATTATTTACACTGGGTTTATTAATAAACAAAAGTGACTGTATTAAGTATAAAAGGTAGGATTAAAGTGGTCAATAAGAGATAGCACACAGAACAAAGTAGGTTACTAAACAAAACAGAACACACAAGCTAAGCTTAGTATACTAAGAAACTAGTTGCATGTAATATCTCTCACCATTAAAGTTGTTCTAATAAGTTTCTTTCACAGACTGGAAAGCCTTCCAGGCTGGGCCCAACACTTCTTTCAGTTCAGTTTTAGATGTTTCCAGCTGTCATCTTGGGTGGAACAGCCAGGGAGAACTGACATAAGAACATAAGAACGGGCATACTGGGTCAGACCAAAGGTCCATCTAGCCCAGTATCCTTCCAACAGTGGCCAATACCAGATGCCCCAGAGGGAGAGAACACAAACAAGGAATCATCACGTGATCCCACTCCTGTCATCCATTTCCAGACAAACAGAGGCTAGGGACACCGTTTCTACCCACAATCTAGATTAACTTACTCCCCACATTTAAAGAGGTTTTGCATAAGGTGGGAATCCTTTGTGTTGAGATTAAACTTTCCCTCTGCTTTTGTGGAAAAATACTGTATTTCAAGATGAACCACAGCATCAGATGACATGGCCACTTGTTTTGGTGGGAGCCACTATTGCCCCTCTTCCCCAGTTTACAAGAACAACAAGTCCATTCACAGATCATTGTCCTGAGTACTGGGTCATTAAGTTCCTTGAGTATTACTAACAGCCCTCACTTAGCATGACTACATTAGTTACACGTTTATACTTCATATTTTTTCATATTTGTAACGTCAAATACAGGTATGCATACAAATGGAATAATCATGTTCAGTAGATTACATTTCCAATGATGTCTCACATGAAGTATCTCACATACAGCATATTTCAGTCTTGATAAAAATGTTAATTAGTGAAAGACCAAGAACCATACCTACCCAATGAAGATTCTCCAGTAAGAATTATGTCTGGAAACCTAACAATTAATCATTTTTTAAATCAACTCATTGTGTGCCATTGTAACCCACACTTTCCAGGTGTCATATACTGTCCCATCTAGTCATACCAAGTCTTCTCTACAGTCTTAAACAGCTGGCTTTTAGCTCATGCGGCAGAGGCTCATGCACCAAGCTGCAGAAGTCTCAGGTTCGATTTTACCCACAGATGACTGTGGCCTGCTGGTTTTACAGCAGGTAGTTTTAAATTATTCTAGTGTTTTAACCAAAATATCCTGAGAACTAGCATTGACAATTGAAATCAAAATGTGAACTCTGTTCTTCACATAGTAAGTACAATATTAAGTACTCTGAAAATCAAGCCTACGTATCACCAACTGGGCACCCAACATTAACAGATCTTCGGACTTTAATTTCTCTGTACTTTGGGTGCCCATCTGTAAAAGTGATATGATAATATCACCTTACTTCACAGGTGTTGTGAAAATAAATCTATTAATGTCTGTATAGTACTGCATTACTCTGGTGATAAACACTATAAAAACCAAAAAGAATTTAATAATTCTGTATTAAAAGAAGGGTTTGTCTCGTGTTCAAATAAGATTGAGGGTCACACAATGAACAATGTGTTTACTCTGGACCCAGAAAACATCACAGGGTTTATATCTACCAGATGTCTGGGTGGTCCTAGACTGAGCCTTACATTGCACATATCTGAAGCCTGCTATGAAGAAGGTGTGGGCAGGATCCAGATTAGCCTCTATACAGGCATTAGGTGTCTTAAGTTAACTGATTATCCATTAACTCAAGGCACAAAGTCTAGTGAGAGCAACCCCATGCAGACTAGGGATTTAACAGTGTAGTTGATTAACCAATAAGCAAAATCTTATAGGTTAATCCTCTAGATTACATGCATTTCTCCCTTACCCTTGCCAGTACATTTTTTAGCAGGCAGCCTTGCTCAAGATGGCCCCACTCCCCGGGAGCCCCGTCACCCCATACTGCTGCATCTCTATCAGAGGCAGCAGCATGGGCTGGCAGGCAGCCGGTCCATGAGGGCAGCTGGTTTTTAAATTGGCTCCCCTTGTAGACCAGATCCCTATGCAGCTGCCTCCGATAGAGAGGCAGCACCGTGAGGTGGCAGGGGGCTCCGTGGGAGTGGGGCTGGAGCGCACTGGCTGCCAGCTCCACCCCTGGCGACTATAGAATAGTCGACTAACCAATAAGAATTCATTAGGTTAATCGACTATTCAGTTAACCGATATTTAACATCCCTAATGCAGACCAGGTAGAAAGGGAAGCCCCTAGGCTACGGATTTGGCAGGGTTCACTCTTCCTCTAGCATTTAGGGAGGTTTCACCTGCCTCATTCAGATGAGCTCACTCCAGGAACCAAATACCCAACTGCCTTTCACCTGGGCTAAGTCTACACTGCAGGCTTCTTGCTCAAGAACTGTTTTGCGGAAGAGTTCTTGTGCAAAAAGTCTTCCACAAGAGCACGTCTACACTGGCATGTGCTTTTGCGCAAGAGATGTGCTTTTGCGCAAGAGCATCCATGGCAGTGTGGACGCTCTCTTGCGCAAGAAAGCTCTGATGGCCATTTTAACCATAGGGGCTGCTTGTGCAAGAATTTCATGTTGCCTGTCTACACTGCCCTCTTGTGGAAGAGCTCTTATGCAAGAGGGCTTATTCCTTATGCAGAGAGGAATAACTCTTCAGGAAGAAGCCCTGTTTTACAACGCTGTACTGTAAATTTACTTGCGCAAGAACGCGCGTGCAGTGTAGACAGTAGGCAAGTTTTTGCAGAAGAACAGCTGTTCTTGCGCAAGAAGCTGCCAGTGTAGACACAGCTCTGGAGTTTAGGGTTGGTTGTACTTTAATCCCAAATGGAAGTCGTCACCAGTTCTCCTTTATGTAACAGGCTGGAACCATACCCTGGTTGGCTTGCCAGATGGTTTCAACAAAAACACACGCTTGACATTACACCACAATCTACATTACATCTTATTTAGAAAGTACCAGAAATTTTCTCAATTTGTTTCCCAAACAGAAAGCTCAAATACTGGACTGTCCGGTTCAAAATAGGACACCTGGCAACCTAGACCCTGGGGCCAAACACCCAGGTTCCCCTCAGGGGCTGACTCGCCCTCACACCCCTTTCCACAGCGAGGGAGGCCGCGGGGCCCTGCCCCACCATCCACCCTGCATAGCTGCTACCCGGGCCACCACGGCTGCAGCCGCTCGGGGAGGCGGGCAACAGGCGGGGACCTCTCCGTGCCTAGCCCGCCCTGACGGCGTTTCCGGCTGCAGGAGTCGGGATGTGCGTCCGGGTTGGGTTGGCTTCGCTGCGCTGCGCTGCGCCGCTTCCTCCCGCCTCCCGGTCGGAGCCGCAGCCTCTCAGCCTACAGCGGCTTCCCGCGGCCAGCGCCCCGAGCGGGTCTGTGAGCCACCGGGCCGGGGACGGGAGGCCGGCTTTGGGGGAGCGGGGTGGGGTGCCGGGGCCAGCGCAGAGCCGGGTTTGGGAGAGGGGAGGGGCGGGGTGCTGGGTTTAGGGGAACGGGGTGAGGGCGGGGCGATGCTGGGGCGAGCAGAGCCGACCGGGTTCGGGGGAGTGGGGGGTGCACGGTTTAGGGAGCAGGGCGGGGTACCGGGCTGCGGGTTTACGGAGCGCTGGCTTTAGGGGAGCGGGTGAAGTGCCGGGGAGCGGGGCGGGGTACCGGGAGGGCGGAGTGCTGGGTTTAGGGGAGCGGGCAGGGTGCTGGGTTTAGGGGAGCGGGGCGGGGTACCGGGTGCCGGGAGGGCGGAGTGCTGGGTTTAGGGGAGCAGGGCGGAGTGCTGGGTTTAGGGGAGTGGGCGGGGTGCTGGGTTTAGGAGCGGGGTGGGGTACCGGGATGCCGGCAGGGCGGAGTGCTGGGTTTAGGGGAGCAGGGCGGAGTGCTGGGTTTAGGGGAGTGGGCGGGGTGCTGGGTTTAGGGGGCGGGGTGGGGTACCGGGGTGACGCTCTTGTATGCGGTGTCGGGGATGGGATAGGAGGAGATGGAGGAGACGCGGAGGGGCGCGCACGGCTGGGTTACTTTGGAGCGGGGGCTGTTGCTGCCTCCCTGCGGTGTCGTGTCTCCCCAGTCTGGGAGGTGGCTACCGGCGGTGGGCGCCGCGGGGACGTACTGGGCGAGGGTGCTGCCTGCAGTGATATTTAGGCTGCGTGGGCTGCCTTGCCCTGGACTCAGTAGGGAAGGAAAGCGGCTTGTGGCTAAATGCCTTGATTTACCGAGGGAAGGGAAACAAAGCAAGTGAGTGTGGAAATGCCGTGAAAGAACAACATAGGAAGGAGGGGTTAAGGAGGCAACATGTACGTGACCGGCTGGCATCATCCTGTTCCCATAAAACCAGTATTGCTGCAATAGTAAAGGGGTAGGATTGATCACAGTTACACTTGGGACCAGCCTAAGCATCCTTTATAAAGTCAATAGAATTATTTGATCTGTCATGTTTTTGTTTCTGCAGTTGACAGTTTTCCCAGATAAATGCCTTTCTGTATAGACAAGTAATCCTGTGGCACCTTAGAGACTAACATATAATATCATGAGCTTTATGGGAAAAATCCACTTTGTCAGATGAAATGATCTTGAGTGGAGAAAAACAAGGGGGGCCCTCTTCCTCTTCCTTCTTATTCTAAGGGTTCCCCTCTTTTCTCCACTCACGACCATCTCATCTGAAGAAGTGGATTTTGCCTATGAAAGCTCATGATACTATATATTTACTCTGTAAGGTGCCACTTTACTCTGTAAAGTTACGGACTAACATGGCTACCCCCTGAGATTTTTCTTTAGCGTATAAGCAATGGGTGAAAATGGCAAGACATCTTCATATGTTTTCAGTTCACTTGGAATTTTAGCTATTCTTTGTGATATTCCCTGAAAATGTATATATGGGTCATAACCATACTTGCTACAATAAGATAGTAACCAAAATTGAGGTATTTGCATAATGGAAAGGTAGGGTTCCATTTCCCCAATCTGCTGAGACCAAAAGATCTCTTTTTCTATAAACTCTTTTAGGGGGTTGTTGGCTTGGAGCCTCCCAAGGAGAAATTCTGTCAATAGGATACCAAAATTCAGTTAAGTTACTAACCGTAAAAACAAAAGACACCAAAAACTCATATACTTGCTTTGGTATATTTTTGTTTTCAGAGTTTACATAAAGTACATGTTAGAACAGAAATTGCTAAACTTGTATAATCTTTTGTAAAAACTGCGTGCTATCAGCATTGTGCTGTGGTGTTGTCAGTACTGCTATGTGCTATTTATATCATGGTATTGCCTAGAAACCCAAACAGAGATAGAAGCCTGTTATACTGGGCCCTGCATAAACATAGTTAAACAACCATCTCTGCCCTTAACAGTTCAATCTAAATGAGCAAGATGGACAAAGGTAGCATTTTTATCTATGTTGTACAGGTGGAGAATTGAGGCACAGAGACACAATGACTTTCAAAAATCACACAAGAACTCTGTGGCAGAGCTGGAAATTGGAACCAGATATTGAGAGTCCAGCCCATTGCCTATCTACAAGACCTTTTTCTACTCACAGTATTTTATTAACATAATGTTTACTTCAGGTACAGATTTGGGAGATAAAATTCATGCTCCTGAAGTAACTAGAGCTTCACAGCTGTAAAGATGTTGGAGGAGGACATGGAAGTAGCCATCAAGGTGGTGGTGGTAGGAAATGGAGCAGTGGGGAAGTCCAGTATGATTCAGCGATACTGCAAAGGAATTTTTACAAAAGACTACAAGAAAACTATTGGAGTGGATTTCCTGGAGAGACAAATTCAGTAGGTATCCAGCAGATGTCATGTTACCTCTGCCTTCATTCATTTAATTTATTTATTTATTTATTTAAAAATGCTGTTGTGGCTAACAGGCATATGGAGATTTGGAAGTCAAACTCTGTCTCTCAGACTAAAGGCTGGTGGGTTTGTTTGTTTTTACATCTTGTTCAGAGAGATAAAGGAAAGCATCTGTACAGCAATTTGAATCACTCAATTGTCCACTCAAGTACAAGAGACTTAATTTGAAATAAAATATAAAAGAAAGCTGAAACTTTCAGACACATTTGATGACTTTTCTTTGAAGGTTGGTGAATGTTGAAAGGCTGATTTTTATTTGCATTTCTTGTTTTAATAAAAGGAAATATTTGTTAAAGTTATATAATTTGAAATGGCTGTTTCAGACTCTTGCACTGTTGATAGTATAAACAGATGGGGAAGATGTTAAGGTAATAGAAAACCATAAATTCACAGATCACTTTAGTAGGTAAAAATAAATACAAATGTTGAAGGAGCACTGTCCAGTAGCATAGGTTTTCTTTGAATTTTTTTTCCTTTTCAAGACACAGCATTTACAAAACCCAGTATGAATTTTTTTTTTAAATCATGATTTTTGTCTTTGAACCTTTTCTGTACTATTGGAAATTTGATCTCAACAGCATTGCATTAGATTATGAGAGCCATGGAGAGAATGTAACTAGTCTTTTTTTCTCTGTTGAAGAATGAAGTGCAAAAAAGTAACAGTATCAATGTTGGAAAAAAAATATGGCATTTTGGATGAGAGAGAAAAAATTAACTATAAAAAAGAAATGTTTAATACATGTGTGCATTGAGTCTCTGTATTCAGTGGGTTGATGAAACATTATTTATTTCAGAGTTAATGATGAAGATATCAGACTGATGTTGTGGGACACAGCAGGTCAAGAGGAGTTTGATGCAATAACTAAGGCCTATTATAGAGGTAAACCCCCCTATATTTTGCATCTTTGTCTTTATTTAATTTTTATAGGTAACGAGAGAAAATGCAATGCAGTTGACCTAACCAATTTTCTTTTTTGAGTAGTAGGGATGTTTTATATTGAACAGCAATACAAAAACCAGTTCAATTATCAACACTATTCCTCTTTTTCAAATAGGAGGGATCCTTTTTCAGATTCTTGAGCATTTATTCCCAGAGATGCAGTATATCTGACTTTAAGTGCCATTTAATGTGAAATTCCCAGAGCTGCCATTTAAATAGGCTAGTACATAATTAGCCAGTAAGATTAGTGTGAAGGGTGGAGAGAGAAAATTTGGTCAGAACTTTTTTGCATACATGTAATTAAGAGACTTTCCAACCTGACAACATTTAGCAGAGATTTTTAAAAAAAAACTAAATGGGAAAGTAGAAATAATATAGCTTGCTCCGACATTCCACTCTTTAAAAATAAGTCATTGTAAATGTATGGCTTCTAAAGTGGACTTCTAAAAATGCTGGTGAATCATCTCACTCAGGGAAAAACTGAAAGTCATTGGTATAGACACTTGTTTGATTCAATAGCTATCTTTCTGCACTGTGCTGCTACGTGGCTGCTGATATCAATGTCATATGATAGCTTTCCATCTAATTAAGGTGCATCAAAATGGATGATGATCTGCCTTGTAAGGTGTAAGTGAAGAGTTAATTCATCTAAATCTACCTTTATTGTAATTTTCATTTGGTGATCAGCTCTGTACTCTTTTCTTTCTTAAGATCATGTAACACATATTGCATACCTTAGGGAGAAATCCTAAGGATCTCTACTTAGTTTTTATTCCTGCCAACTCTTTCTAACATTAATAGGAGTTTGTCAGAGTAAGGTCTAGGTCTAGCCTTTAGCAGTTTTCAGTAAATTCTGATGCCAAGTTAAACTTTGAGCAGTAATTCTTAAGCTAACTTAAAGAAAAAAATCACATTATTTTAGGATCCTTCTCTGCACACATTCTCCCCTAAAAACCCTGTTGCTGCAAGTTACTTCTGTGCTGTAGCATTCAGAAGGAAGTGGGACAGGGGGTCTCTTGAGAGTCTGATCTGAATGTGGGGTACCTTAAAAGGCATGTTTAACCACAGTAACTGTGTTAAACTGAGCATAAGGAGGTGCCTGCCCTGTAGTATTTCTAAGCTTCAGAGACCGTTAAAGCTAGGTGAATGGGTAAGAAGGGCAAATTCAATTCATTGTTGACAAATACAAAGTAATGCACATCAGAAGGAATAATTTGATCTGTACATACACTTTTCTGAGTCTAAATGATTTGTATCAGCATAGGAAAAAGACCTGGACATTACTGTGGACGCCTCAATGAAGATTGCTGCCCAATATGTAGCTGTTATCATAAAAGCAAACAAGATGTTGTAAGCATAAGGAATAGGATAGGGGATAACATGGAAAAGAATGCAGTGCCATTATGTATCTCAGTGGTATGCCCTTACCTTGTATACCGTGTATAGTTTTTGTCACTCCATAGGAAAAAAGATATAGCAGAAATAGAGGGTTATTGACCATGGAAGAATCATCAGGTAAGAATTAGATTGAAGAATTTGGATGTGTTCATCATAGTGAGAAAATGAATAAGAGGGGGACCTGAGAAAAGTATGCACGATAATGAATGATTTAGAAAAACTAGATGGAGAACTTCTACTTCCTCTCATACAACAACAAAGGGATTTTCAATTAAACTGAAACTTGGAAAATTCACACTGATTAAAGGAAATATTTTTCCACAATGTCCATTGAGTATCTCATGGCAAAGACACCTTTGAGGCAAAGTAAGACTCACAAAAATACACATGAACCTCCATACTTGGGGAGTCCCTAATCTAGGAAAACTAGTGGTATGGACACAGGAGGAATCAGTTCTGCACGCGGCTGCTTTCTCTCCACCATCACCCCCTCTTCAGGCTTCTCCCTGCCACTCCCATAGTGCCTGAGAGCGGTGGGGAGAGAGGAGCTACTGGGAGTGGGGTGCTAGGTAAAACGCCCCAGAACCCGCAGCATCCTGGCAAATTCTTTAATCGAGCATACCCTGTTTCTCAGGGTTGCCAGATTAAAGAGGTTCAAGTGAGATAATTTATGGGGGCATCAACTATCCAGCATTATTATAGTAATTACTTAACAGAAGTTTTGAAAGCAATCTAAATAATAAATTTTCCCTATGTGTTCAAGCACTACCGGAAGTGGTTTGCTTGCTCATGACTTTGGGCAACTGGATAATCAAAAGACCATTGACTCAAATTTTCAGTAATGATTGTCAGCCACCTTATAAGTAATATATTTACTAGCCCATTGATAATCCATTGGCACTACCATCACAATAGCAAAAGAGTTGTCACTGTGTATAAATGTTGTAAAATTACTAAATTTTAGTTATTTTCTTCAAAACATCATGAGGGAAATGTGCATGAATTAGAAATTAAATTTTTAAAAAGCTTTTTGGGAAAATTATTCATTCATTCGGAGAAGACTGAGAGGGGACACGATAACAGTTTTCAAGTATCTAAAAGAGTGTTACAAGGAGGAGAGAGAAAAATTGTTCTCGTTGGCCTCTGGGGATAGGACAAGAAGCAATGGGCTTAAATTACAGCAAGGGAGGTTTAAGTTGGACATTAGGAAAAACTTCCTAACTGTCAGGGTGGTTAAACACTGGAATAAATTGCCTAGGGAGGTTGTAGAATCTCTGTCACTGGAGATATAAGAGCAGGTTGGATAGACATCTATCAGGGATGATCTAGATGGTGCTGGTCCTGCTGTGTGCGCAGGGGACTGGACTCAATGACCTCTTGAGGTCTCTTCCAGTTCTAGGATTCTATGTTTATAAAACAGAACAGAACCCTGAAAATTTTAAACTTTTCAGGCAAAAAAACCTCCAAAACGCTACATTGCTTCAGCATTATTTCACCTAAATGTAACAAATACAATCTAAAAAATAGATGGCATACAGTACTTACAATATGAAGTATCTTTAAAGATATTAAATATTATCCAGGTATTTATTTGGCCCTTAATGTAGTATTTTTGTAGTCTCTCATATTAGTAAAAATGAGCGATAGCAGACCTCAGTTCCCCTCCCCATCTTTCTCTGCTGGAGTAGCTTAAAAAACAGAACAATCATAGCTATCTTGGAAAAACAACATTAATGACAAAAATAAGCTGGCAGTCTATTAATCTTACTTCATGGCTCCCTAACCATAATTTTGACACAATACAGTAATATAACTCTGCCCTTCTGAAATAAAATGAAAAGCCACTATATCCCAAATAACTTTTTATAGGTTTGTCTTTATTTTTCTCTTTTAATTGATAATTGTCTTTGTTCTTAGGAGCCCAGGCTTGTGTCCTTGTATTTTCTACCACTGACAGGGACTCTTTTGAAACCATCCCCACCTGGAAAGAGAAAGTAGTGGCTGAAGTGGGAGACATCCCCACAGTGCTTGTACAGAATAAGATTGACCTCCTGGATGATTCTTGTATAAAGAAGTAAGTATTTCATCATATTGTCTTTGAAATGAGATAATTTGTTGCAATCTTATTTTTCAAAATCTGTGGGAGTTGATGGTGAAGACTTAATAATTGTGTGTTTACTAAGTTCCCAAACCTAGGGCTTAATTCTGCAACCACACTTGGATAATTCCACAAACCTCAGTGGTGCTGCTCACATGAGTAAAGTTATTCATGCACAGATGTTTTTGCCAGACTGGGAACTTAATGCTCACTTTATTTTCTTTTGTTTTATGAGCACCTTAAAAAATGAGCAGGGAACCATATAAATGGGCTGGGCCACAATGAAAAATTACTCCATTTTGTACTCTGGGCACTGTAAAATACACATTTTCTGCAGCCGAGATTTTACAACAGTTGTTAAACTCAGTTGTAGCCTAACCAGGTTATAAATTTGATTAGTAAATGCACATAGTGGCCAAACTATGTTAAACAGATTTTTAAAACATGCCTTTGTATGTTTGCTTTTGTTTTCTCTTGTTTAAATTGTTTTTTCATATACTTACGTTTTCTCAAAATACCATATTTCAGAAATTTACAGCCCATTAACATCCACAAACTCAGCCACTGTCAGCTTCCTCTTTGCTGTGCTCTCCTCCATAGACTGAGTTATCAGTTCATTATGTTCCACTCTGTCCCTCACCATGGAATCAAACTCAGAAATTACAACTCCTTCCCCCCCACCCCGCATCCACTTCCTCTGCTCCTGTTTGTGTCTGTGGAGAAAGTTGGATGACAATTCTGAATACTACTTCTATTAATTGTCTCCCCTCCTTTAGTTCTGTAATATTCCTGATCTAGCTAAATTACTTCTCCCTCTTTTTGTTTCCTACACTGATTGTCCTCACTGCTTGTTCTTACCCTTTGATATCCTCCTAAACCTCAACTTTTCTTTCCTTCACCCACACATTTATTACTGATTTTAAAAAAGAAAATAAGATGACATGTGGCTTCCTCTTTAATCCATGTCACCAGCACTGAGGTTTTTCATCTCTCTTACTTCTGTAAACCTTCTTCCTTATCTGTTCCAACTCCATGACATCCCTTGTCCCATTTTTATGCTCCTTAAAATTTCACTCCATTTTCCCTTCATAATAAAAGCATACTATGGTCTCCTACTTGCTTACACAAACCAGAAGCCCCTCATCCCTTTCCAGCCATTGCCCTATCTTCTGCCTTTCATCTCTAAACTCGTTGAATTGCAGCATGTGAAACCTTGGCCCAGGTAAGGATGTAAAGAAGTGGGTAATTGACTAATCGTGTAGTCAGTCAATAAGGGGCCCTGCTGTGACTCTGCAGTTTAAATATAGTAGGAGCTAGGTATGCAAGCAGCCCAGCTCCTACTACATTTAAACTGCAGAGCTTCAGCGGGGGTAGGTCCAAAACCCAGTGGGAGCCAGGACTGAGCAGTCCCAGCTTGCACCGGATCCTGGTCCGCTATGTCTCTGCATTTTAAGTGTAGTAATACCCAGGCGGCTCTCACTACATTTAAAATGCAGAGACAAGCAGCCCGGAACCTGGCATGGGCCAGGACTAAGCACTTCCAGCTCCCGCCAGGTCCTGGATCACTTTACCCCTGCCTCCCACCCCACACTGTAGAGAGAGTGCTGGGGGACCTGCTTTTAAGCTGGCTCCCCCCAGCACCAGCTCCTGCTTTCCCCCCACTTGCTGCCCCTAGCCCCAGGTTTATTTTCGCCAGCTCTTAGGTTCCTTCTAGTCTGGTTCCCTCCCCCCACTCCAATAAGACAATCTTTAAGATCTTCTTTGTCTCTTTGTCCATACTATTAACATTTTAATTCAAGTCCTCCTAATCTGCTGTCTTGATTAGTTACAATCTCCTTCTCTTTGGCTATTATGACACCCATCTGGCTATCGCCAGGGAGGTTTTTTTTTTTAAACATAATCAGACATGGAAATAGCTACTCTTAATTGAAAAGGAATGCTCTGACAAACATCTCATTGTTAAATTGGATAGGTCATAAAGTCATTAGAGAGCACCTACCGGCTCAGGTGATCTTCTGACTAAATTAATTCAAAAGAATTTTGTCTACAATATTGACAAAGAATGGCGTAATATACAAATCAGTATTTACAAGTTTGTTTCTGTTGCACAGTGAAGAGGCAGAAGCACTGGCAAAAAAGTTAAAGTTAAGATTTTACCGAGCATCAGTGAAAGAGGACCTAAATGTAACTGAAGGTAAGAGAGAGGGCAAATATAAAAATCTATTCTGTCCTCTGTCATGTAGCATTTCACATCTATGTAGCCTGGAAAGTAACCTACTGGCTTTATAATGTGTTTGGCCACTTATGTCCTGGCACTGCATTGTAGTCATAATAGTGGATAAATGTTATATTTGTCACTTTCTGTAGTTATGTAACATTTTCTTTACTAGTATTTCTCTTCTGTTTTTCTTCCACACACAGGGTAAAAGTAAAATTTTCAAAACTGCATAAGTAATGTAGGTATCTAAATCCTATTGGTGTTCAATGTGAATTAGGCTCTTCAAAAATTTTACTGATAAGGATTAAGTACTTATGATTTCCAAATTGTTTAACAGTGTACAGTTGAACATAATTACTATAAAACTTTAAGCATGGATGCAGCTGTCTGTCAGTAATGTCACACCAACTTATATAATACTGCTATTTTTATGCATAAGTTCAGTTTCATAATAGTAATATACAGGGGAGCTGACAGCCACGCTGGGCCCCTAGGCGGGGGTGGGCACCTCCGTGCTCCTGGAAGGGACAATGCCTCAGACGTAAGGGGTGGGGCTGAGGGCAGCCAGCCCTCAGTGCCACTCAGACCATGACCTACCACCTTGCCCTCAACACTGTCTGGAACATGCTGCATGGGGGCTCTGTCAGCAATTTAAAGGGCCTGGAGCTCCAGGTACTGCCACTGCTGCAGTGGTATCAGTGGTGGCCAGGAGCCTTTTGAGTTGCTGGACCCCAGGGTAGCTACTCCTTCTGGGCCTGGTAATCAGTGCCTTTCTGGAGTGGTTCTTGCATTTTTTGGGCATTCTGTTTATACTTATTTGATCTCATATCTTGTAGCCCCAGACAATACCTAGAAGGGCACTACCTATTTCTCTTCTTTACTTAGATTTTCACTTAGATATTCATCCTGGAAAACAAATTTGCAAGGGAAGAACACATTGCAGGACTGGGGTCTGTGGTATCAAATCAGGTGCTTATAACTCAGCTTTCTTTCCTAAATGAATCTATAATAGTAAGTTGAGCTGATATATTCTCAAGATGAAGCCTTAGAGAGAGGTCCATGAGGAAATCCCTATCTTAAATTTTCACACTCTAAATACCTTTTTTATATTTCAGTTTTTAAATATTTGGCTGAAAAATATCTTCAAAGGCTCAAACAACAAACAGCTGAAGATCCAGAAGCAGTACATACAAGCAGTAATAAAATTGGTAAGTATGCCATAATAAACTGCAGCAAGACAGTTTTCTGCTGGCAAAGCCTACTGTTATTACAAATGCCTAGACTTTAATAAGACATTTGATTCGGTCTCGCATGATATTCTTATCAGTAAACTAGGCAAATACAACTTAAACGGGGCTACTATAAGGTGGGTGCATAACTGGCTGGGTAACCATTTTCAGAAGTAGTTATTAATGGTTCAAAATCCTGCTGGAAGGGCATAACAAGTGGGGCTCTGCAGGAGTCTGTTTTGGGGTCGGTTCTGTTCAATTTCTTCAACAATTTAGATATTGGCATAGAGAGTACGCTTGTTAAATTTGCAGATGATACCAAGCTGGGAGGGCTTGCAACTGCTTTGGAGGATAGGGTCACAATTCAAAATGACATGGACAACCTGGATAAATGATCTGAGGTAAATAGGATGAAGTTTAATAAGGACAAATGCAAAGTACTCCACTTAGGAAGGAACAATCTGTTTTACACATACAGAATGGGAAGTGACTGTCTAGGAAGGAGTACTGCAGAAAGGGATCTAGGGGTCATAGTTGACCACAAGCTAAATATGAGTCAACAGTGTGACACTGTTTCAAAAAAAAGCAAACATGATTCTGGGATGCATTAACAGGAGTGTTGTGAGCAAGACATGAGAGGTCATTCTTCTGCTCTACTCTGCACTGATTAGCCCTTAATTGGAGTATTGTGTCCAGTTCTGGGCATCACATTTCAAGAAAGATGTGGAGAAATTGGAGAAGGTCCAGAGAAGAGCAATAAGAATGATTAAAGGTCTAGAGAACATGTCCTATGAAGGAAGACTGAAAGAATTGGGCTTGTTTAGTTTGGAAAGGCGAAGACTGAGAGGGGACATGATAGCGGTTTTCAGGCATCTAAAAGGGTCTTACAAGGAGGAGGGAGAAAAATTATTCTCCTTGGCCTCTGAGGATAGGACAAGAAGCAATGGGCTTAAATTGCAGCATGGGAGTTTTAGGTTGGACATTAGGAAAAACTTCCTAACTGTCAGGGTGGTTAAACACTGGACTAAATTACCTAGGGAGGTTGTGGAATCTCCATCTCTGGAGATATTTAAGAGCAGGTTAATAGACATCAATCAGGGATGGTCTAGACCAGTGGTCTCCAACCTTTTTACACCCAAGATCACTTTTTAAATGACAACAAGCCAAGATCTACCGCCCTGCCCCTTCCTTGAAGCCCCGCCCTCTCTGTTCTCCTCCTCTCCATCACTTGCTATCCCCAACCCTTACACTGCTGCTTTTTTCCCCCAAGTCTTCTGTAGGAAGAAGTTTTTCCAACATTTGGCCTGTCTAGACTTGACCAAATGTCAGAAAAACCCCTTCTTTTGGAAGCCCCCTTATTCCTCGTGGAAAGAGGAATATAGGGGTGACCGAAAGATCATGTTTGCTCTTCCACTAAAAGAAGTTGAAGAACAAATGCATCCCTGGATGCAGAAGAGTTTTTCTGGGGTATCTCCGGAATCCTGAAAAACTCCTGCAGTCTAGACGTACCCTCGCTGGGTTGAGACAGGATGTGTAGGCTTCAGGGTGGGAATGAGGGATTTGGGTGCGGGAAGGGGTGAGAGGTGCAAGCTCTGGGAGGAAATCTGGATGCAGGAGGAAGTGGATAAAGGAACGCTGGCTTGGGGAGGGAGTTCCAGGCCGGGCAGTGTTGGGGTCAGATGTAAGGTTAGGGTACTAAGTAAGCCACAGACTTCTGGATGTGAGGGGCTCAGGGCAGGGGGTTCCACTGTATGATAGGCTGAGATCTAGGGTCTGGGGGAAAGGGGAGTGCAGGAGTGTCATGATGCTGTGGCCAGATGGGGGCTTGGCCCCAACTGGGGGTTTGTTGGCCAGGCTTCATTTTCAAATAAAATACTATGTCAAACACAAAAAGTTTCTGCGTTGTCTTTATTTCTGAGAAGGGCAGGGAACCTGTTTGGACAGGGTGCCAGTGGGGACAGGTTTCTGCGGCTGGGGATAGGAGAGGGGACAGGGTGCCGGGAGGGCAGGGGATAGGGTGCCAGTGGGGACAAGTTTCTGAGGCTGGGGAGTGGGGAGAGGGAACAGGGGGCTGGGGAGAGGGAACAGGGGACGAGGGGGGGGGCAGAGAGTCCCCTGCTATCGCCTCCTCCCAGGATTCTCTCTTCCCCCCCCCCCAAGGGAAATCGGCGCGTGCCTCCCGCAGCGCAGCCAAAGCCCCGCAGGCGCCTGCCTCGGGGCCAAACCCCCTCTCCCATGGTGCGGCGCGGCCATCCCGCAGCATGGCCAACCCCCGCGGGTGCCTGCCCCAGGCCAAACCCCAGGGCTGACCCCCGCTCCCATGGCTCAGGGAAAGCCCTGCGCTCGACTCACCCCTCCAGTGCCAGCGACACAGGGGAGCCGCCGCACTCCTCCTCCAGGGCCAATGCCCCCTCCCCCAGCACGCAACGGAGCTGTGGGAGGGGAGCAGCCCGCACACTTCTGGAACCCCCGGAAATGACGCGGGCTTCAGACAGGACTTCCGTCCACCCCGCGGGAAGCCAGCACTATACTAGAGGTAGGTAATGAGGCTTCTCGGTGGTGGGGGGAAAATGGAGGGTGGAGGTGCCCGAACGCCTTGCGATCGACTGGTCGAGGCCTCGCGATCGACCAGTCGATCACAATCGACGGGTTGGTGACCACGGGTCTAGACAGTGCTTGGTCCTGCTGTGAGGGTGGGGGACTGGACTCGACCTCTCAAGGTTCAGTTCTAGTGTTCTATGATTAATTACCTAAGTACCTCAACCATTGGAGTCAGTGGGAGTTGATGCAGGCTCCTAATTGACTCTTTTTTTTCTGCCTTCCTGTGTAGTCTATTATCATTTTGTGAACTAGTCAAACTAATATATCAATATTGTTGGCTAGTGTTTGGCAACAACTCTTTTTATTCAATTCTTGGGAAAAAACATTGTAAGAACTTGAGAATGGATGTTTCCCTGACACTTGCCTTTTTTATATAATTAGTATTAGTGTTAGCCATGCTGGAACAGATATACAAGAGACTCACTGTGAAGAGATCTGGCATTTAATGAAAAGAGCTTTGTAAACTTTGCCTTTTGTAAGGAAACCTTGAACTTTAGTTCTTTAAAGCATTTTTGAGTCGACTGATTTTTTTTCTCCTTAAAGCACTCTTCTTTTATACTACCCTTTTCCTCTCCTTTATCCCAACAGTTACTAATTTAAAAGCCCTGTCATGTTTGTTTGTTATATTACTCAACTTAGCATAACTTTGTTGCCATGGGATTAGCATCTGAGTAAGTATGCTACTGTCTAGTTCCTTAAGCGTACATGTTGTGCTTGTATTAAACCTTATAGTGGCATGTATTTAACTCCAACTGGCTCTAGTTCAGAAACATAGCTTATTGAACTCTAGCTGCAAGTGACCACAAGAATGAATAAATTGCTTAGGAATTAAAGAGTTTGTGGTTGAGATGTATTATTATGCATTAGTAAATTCTTTATCTTAAGAGTCAGTATATAAAAGATATAAAAAGATTCACAGAAATAACTTTTTTTTCCTTTAAATTACGTAGGTGTTTTTAATACAGCTGGTGGAAGTCATTCAGGCCACAATTCTAGCACACTTAATGGTGGAGAAGTCATCAATCTTAGACCAAACAAACAGAGGACCAAGAAAAACAGAAGTCCTTTTAGCAGTTGCAACATACCATAGAACCACTCTTGGAAGGAAAAAGAATGACAGTCATCTGGATCAAGTTGTGCAATTAAATAAGGAATACAGCCAGCTGCAGAGATATTTTACCATGCTCTAGCAAACCTTGCACCTACAGGATCCTTCATAGATGGTGGATTTAAATAATATTGCTGTTGCAATGTTTATTTTGTATGTAGAGTGAGACCCCTGGTGGCAAAAAAAAATACAGAACCATTGTTGCCCTTGTGCGTTTTTTTAATTGGATGAGCTTTTCCTGTTTGAAGGAATGATGTACAAAGCTGTTAATAGGTTGGGCTGAATTATTGGGCTAAGCATATTAAAAATATAAGCACAGTGCTTACAAGTATCATCAATGTGTTATAATATGACTCATGGTGAAGTAGCTACCTTCCGATTAAATTTACCAGCAAATTTGATAGAAGAGTGCTACTTAACCAGAAATCTGAAAAGTAAAATGAGCAGGAAAAGATAGACATCACAGTTGTCAGATTACACTAATACATATTCTGGCAATTTTATTGGTGCAATATGTTTGTATATTATATGAATGTTAAGTAAGCTGTGCATATAGATATTTGGTACATTTAGGCCACACAAGAGAATACAGTATCTGATTAAAATAGTACCCTTAAAATTATTTTCACTTCTTAACATTTTGCATTTCAAATGAGGCTTTCCGAAAGAATTCTGTTCTTGTTAATTAACTCACTACACTTTGGGCCTTAATCTTACGGTTTAAGAAGAAGTGTGCCAAAAACATTTTTTCCTTTTTATCTTGCACTACAGATATTTTTGCAAACTTTGTGTCAGTCATAAAGGGTAAACAGGTATATTTTTTTCTAATACTATCAGTCACTTAAAAGAAACATATAACGTTTTAATTGTATTTCTGTCCAAAATATATTTTTGACATCTAATATAGCATGAACTAGAAAAAAGTATGCTGGATTTGCAGAGTGAGGTGTCAGCAACAAAATGTCATAAGTTCTATAGAGAAATCTCCAGTCGTAGGTGTTAAGTTGTATTCTGGAAGATCCAACGAATTAAGCTGAAGACTAAATCACACATTTAACTAATGAGACCCTCTTTAATGCTGTCTCATATTCAGAGTTATTGCAGAATTAGATTTTTTTAATCAGCAGCATATCAGATCTAAGGGGTAATGTTTTCAGACGTGACTTAAAGCTTGTCTGTAGGGCACAATAATGCACATTAGAGGGGTATGATTTCTAAAGCACTCCATGTTGCATCTCAGTGACTCATATTCCTGTTGGCATGAACTAAAAGTTTCCTAGTGTACGTTAACATAGACATGTAGTAGACAACTTTTAGTTCATGCCAGCACAGTTTTCATGCACTGGTTAGTGTACAATACATTGGTGCATTTTGGAAATGACACCACTCCAGTATGCATTGCCATGCTATGTAGACATTTAGACATCTAGGTCTAACTGAAAGTCAATAGAACTTAAGCTTCTAAATCACTAAGGTGCTTTTGAAAAATTTACCCAGCATGAATTTTAAAAATATCCATTTTGGTTTTGTATGGTGTTATATAATTTTAATTTTCTAAAACAAAGCTCTGCCAGTAACAAATGCAAAAACATTATTTTAAGATACTCAGAAATGTAATAGTTTTTAAAATGGATGTATTAGACTGCAAATTACATGACTTGGAGCTGTAAGTATTCAATATATATTGCTACACAGTTCCTATTAACTGATTTTCATTATACATTAATATGTTAGTTTAACAGTTATACTTTTAGTTTAGTTTTTCATCATTTTTCTACTTATTTTATTTCCCAGTACCATGGGAGAATGTCTTGTCAAGTAAACATATAATGCAGTAAGTCTGCACTCTTGTTTGTACTTTGTATGTGTTAGAGGAGGGATTTACTTTTCATTAATTCATACAATAAACATAACTTGTTAATTTCTGAGACCTTGAGTATGAAAACTGAAATGCGTTCTTGGTCCATCAGTCTCTCATGTGGATAAACTGTGTGTGTGGTAATACTTACAGCGCTTCATTGTATGGTAATATATTATATTTCCCATGAAGTATCTTGTTTCTGTGACAAGCTCTTGTTGCTTCTCCCATTGCTGGCAATGAGATGGGCATCAAGGCACTCAATACCCTCTTCTGTTTTAACAAAAAAGAGAGGTACTTACTGCAGTGTTTCTTACATACTTTGTTGGATAAAGGCCTTTATTTTTTAAAAGTGCATTTAATCATTGTATAGATTGTATAAATGGGGCCAAAATTTATCTTGACAATTTCTTGAGTAAGACAGCAGGATTTGGTACGAGAGAGAATCAATCTCATACATAATGTAACATCTACACATTTCAGGATTTAAGTAGAGTGTATATTTGTGCAGAATTTTGTCAAGCTTTTTTTAATGTTGAAATTTGTATATTGTGCTGGTAGCCTGCCAGCTTTACATTTTTTTAAAAAAAGCACGACTGTCTATATCTTGTTTTTTGCCTTATTTAACTTTGTACAAAGTACTGGAGAGTAAAAGCCTTGATTACACGTAATTGCTGTACTTCTACAATTAAGGTCTGTCAGTAGAAACTACTTTTTCAGGATTGAAAACTTTGACAAACACTTCTACACTAGGCTGAAACTTGTCACCAAATATGAGGGAAGTTAAAATTTAATTGCAACGAGATTACTTGCATGCTTAAAGTTAAGCATATGTGTAAGTGGTTGCAGTCAGGTAGTAAGTGGTGTGGTTATTTTCCTTCCAGTCTCTAAAGTGGCTCTTCTTTTTATGTTTTTTAAACTTTGTGGACAGTCAGTTTTCAATATGGCAGGAAGTGATGCAGAATGCAACAAACTGACAATAGAATGATAGTTTACTGTGCATTCGTGCTAATGGACAATTAAAAGTATTTTAGCATGCAGATTTGCATCAGCAGACTAGCAAATTGCAGAGTTCCTTGGGTACTTGCTTAACTCCCCAGATGTAGTTTCTAATTTTTGGATGAATAACAGATACACTTAAATTGTCAGCATTCATACAGCCCCATATGATTAGTTTTTAGTATAATATTACTAAAAAAGAAAAAACACATTCATGTGCATTCTCAATTTAAAAAATATTGGAGAGGCACATTGTTTACTCTTGGAAACTAAGACATACACTGATGACATTTTGTTACCAGCCTTGTATGTATGTCAGATGATGATATAGAAAAAGATGTGATCCTCTGTTAAAAACCTGCAGCTGTGGGTATTTTTATATCCTGAGTCATGAACAACTATTCCCATCTTAAATGAACTGCTGTTCTTCAGGTACATTAAAAACCAGGCTAACTACATTCCAGTTGTATATTATAGTTGTGGACTCTACCACAACTATTTGTGCTGCTATCAATTGATGATGCTGCCATTAAAGTAAATCTTCAGTAATTAGTTATGCGTTAGCTGAGTGAGTGGTTAGTAAACTAATCTATATACTATAGGAGCAATTTTAGAAGCATCTGTTACTATTTCACTGTATCCATTCAATGAATGGGCGTGCTTTGTACAGTGAGGCTTCCCTTTTTAACGATACTTTTCAGCAAGGGATACTATTTGATACGAAGTAGGATGTATATGATTCACTTTCCTCTGGAAATAACAAAGCTCTGAGTTGCAAGTTCAGTCATTTTAAATTTTGTTTTGGTTAACCTAAGTTAATGTTTAAAAATTATAGAATTTACAGCTTCAGAGCTTTCTGATCATCATTGTTTCCTAAAGGCAAAGCTTATCCTTTCAGTCAAAATGTGCATCACTGTATTTTCAAGCTTATTTTCTGGTTTTGTTTTATTACAATTAAACTTTTTTTCTACTCTTTGTAATTAGTGATTAGATTATAGTTTGATATACTGTAGTGTTTTTGTCACTTCAATAGATTGTATCTTGATAGTAAAGGGAATTGAGCAGTTGAACACATTGTACTGCTCAGAGCTTGTGCCTGAATTCAGTGCATAATGCTCAGTGAACATGCACTTTGAACATGTTAATTCATATGTCTGACAGCTTAGTTAATCAATAATATGAGAATTCATAATTTGCACTGGTGAACCTGCTTATGGGTACTCAAGCTTACAACTACACAATGTTATGTGTGTATTGGATTTCAGTGATAATACCAAAAGCTGCCCTTAGATTTCTAAAAAGCTCTATAAATTTTTGCTCAGTAAGTTGAAGAGCAATTATGGTCCAAATAGCTTTCCTAGCTTCATCAAATTGACTTTATTATATTGCTATAGGGAAAAATCACTTGTACTGATCATTAAATGTGTCCAATAAAATCTGAGGCTTAAAAATTCAAGTTTAAAGTATTGACAAATGTTATTTACTGTGCTCCTAATATCTAATCAGAATTGGTAAGAAGAATTAAGTGAGTCTTGCAAGAATAATAAATTTAAAACTTCACACACTAACAGAAGGATATGAGGTCTTTCAAACAATTACACTTCAAAGATTAATTCCTCTTTGTGTGATGGGAGAGACTGTGATCTAAAAGCCAGCTGAACCTTATTTAGGTAATACTAAAAGTAGTCTGTCTCAGGTTACTAGTAGAATTACAGTAATACTGACATGTCTAGTGAGCATTCCTCTCTCATTTGAAATAATAGGCTGCTGGCTAAATTTGGTCAAAATATATTTAAAAAAATTAGTTTGGGCCAAAAGGGATATTGCTCTCATCACTATAATAGAAATCCCTTGTTACTAATAAGTGACTTATCTAAGTTGCCTATTTCTACAAATATGAATGATTAAAACAAATATTTTAAACTTTGTATCACAATCATGTACCCAAGTAAATGTTATATAGTTATTTTTTTAGAAATTCTTGTCAACATGACCTATAGTTAATACTCAAGTGGAAAAATAAATGTTTCAAAATGAATACTTTGTGTCCTGTTTCTATAAACCCACTGAACATTAATTTTAGCATTCTAAATAACACTAGGTGTGTGTCAGCAGCTTGTAATCGCCTGTGGCTGTTTCCAAGTCTGCATCTCCCTAACAGCCTCATGTGAAGCAATGCACTCCAGAGTCTAGTGTGGCTGAGTCTCATTAATAAGTTGTCTACAATGGAGAAAAAAAATAGTTATCACAACCATCTTAAAATGAACAAGTTTAGGAATAAAATCCAATAGAACCGCCTCCTGGCCTTGGCTTTAGATAGAAGTTTTGTGATTAGTCTGAGATAAGACAAGTGGGTCAGCATGATGCACTGTACCTGCAAGTTACTTTAAGCCAGTACTGCGTACTGAAAATACTCCGTCAGCCATTCCCAGCTCCTCCACTGAGCTGTGTCTCTATGTACTTGAGTTGACTGGAACTTTGAACTAGTGTCCATAGGGGCCTTCTATGACACTAACCAACCGCATAGTCCAATCTCAGGAAGCTACAGCTGAAATGACTTACGTTGCTATATTTTGATGCAGTCTCTTTAAACACCTCCCATACATTTTCTATAAATTCAGAAAACCTTGCTGTATAAAGAGCTGGAAGCCTTCAGTGGGTGCCATTGCTGGGCAACGGAAGGGAAACAGGTGCAGGTGCTGTGAACAGTATACTATGATTGTTTCCTTATACTGGGAAGTGTCTTAGCTTATGGCATCAGTTAAATTCCTGTTTCCCAGCAGGAAAATTTGCCACCCATCAAAGGCTTTACTCACATTTTAGTAAGATCCTTTTAAATTGGGTTTAGTTGAGATTAAAAGCTTCCTGCCACATCTGGTTTTCTTTGTTTCCTTCTCCTTGTCCCCATTTGAATTCTTCATGTTATAGTACAGAAGGAAGTAGGTATGCCAGGAGACCAATCCACTCAAACAAACACCTAACCCCGAAGGGGAAAATGCTACCTGCAGGTGAGGGAGGAAGCCACTGAAAGGAGAGAGGCAAGTTGGGTTGCAAAAGTATCAGGTGCTTTCTGACTAAAAAAGACAAGCTATTTTTAAAAGCTACTGGCTTTCAATCAAGGGAAGAAAATGCTTTCCTCAGTTCAGCCCTTTCCTAGGACTCAGCTGAACGCAGCCAAAGTAATTTTTACAGTATGTTCAATATTTTAAAAAAATAAAGCCAGTGCCATTGTTACCTGCTGTTGTTGACATTAGCTGCTGTTTTGAAAATGAAAGTGTCTGACAGACTTTTTTCTCCCAGAGTGAATTCTATAAATTATGAAAGTACTGGGCAATATTATTTTATAGCCCCACTCTAATGTGTGACTGATTTAGAGAACAAACTTAATATAGTTACTTAATATAGTTACTCCAAGCTATTTGAAATTAAGTGCAGGCCTACTCCAATTGTAACCAAATGTTTCAATCAACTATAGCAAATACTGGTGAGAGAGTACAAAACAGACACAAAAAAGACTCAGTTAGACCAAATAAGAAGCCCTGTTGATATAACTCAAATACTGTGTTAATCATTTTTGATAAGCAAGAGATGTGTGGGACCAGAAATCAACAGACTAAAATTGGTATGCTAGGAATTAGGCCTAACTACAGAACAGTTCTGCCTCTCACTCCCTTCTGAGATCTTAAAAAAAAAAAAAAATGAGGATGAAATTAGTTAGCTGGGTGACAGGTGTAGTGAAAGGTGTGAGCTTCACTCTCATGGCTGCTACATTCACTAACCCCTGGAATACCAGGATCTACCTTTACATCATTAGATCTTTGTCTTAATCCTGAGAAATTCCCTGAGTAGACCAGGCCAAAGAGAGGAAAGGAGATGGCATTGCTATTTCCACCAGCTCTGGCTGAATCCCTGACACCATGTGGGATGTAAGACTTTAGTATTCTGCTGTCATGCATCATCCCCCGCCATCCTCATGTTTAATTCTCTTTACTCACATTGCTTCCCATTCCAGTCTTTCACTTTTTGCTTTCTCTTTAACAAGAATCTGGCTTAGCCAGCCAAGACTGCATCTTTTGCCCACGGGTGGGCAATAATTTTCACAGGGGGAGGGGAAAACTTCATGAATTTTGGTTTGTGGTCATGGGCCAGCTCTAGGGGCTCCCAGAATGGGCAGGGCTTTAAGCGGAAGGAGTGGAGCTGGAAACTACCCTCCCCTCAGAGTTGCCTGCCCAGGACACTTTGAATTAAAAAAGCTCCCACCACATCACTACCACGTTGCCTGGCAGCTTCTCAGGGTTTCTGTGGCAATTTAAAAGTCTTGCAGGTCTGGCTGCTGCCCGGGTAGTATCATGACCGGGAACCGTAAGGCCTTTAAATAAGGTCCTGCTGTCTGAGCCACTCCCTGGAAACCCTGTGGCACCAGCAGCTAGACAGTAAGTGGCCCACAAATGCAGTCTGTGGGCCAAATCAAATTTTTAGGCTGATTGGCTGGGCCACATCTTGCCCAGCCCTGCTATAAGCCCACTGGAGAGGCAGGTAAAAGTAATACCTTACAAATTCAGACTGGAAATAAGATGTCACTTAGTGAGGGTTATTAACTATTGGAACAATTTACTGATTGTGCTGGATTTTTAATCACTGACAATTTTTAAATCCAGATTGGATGTTTTTCTAAAAAAATCTGCTCTAGGAATTATTTTGGGGACGTTCTCTGTCATCCCTTCTGGCCTTGGAATTTATGAATCAATAACAAACACTTTCCACAGGGTGGAGCACAGGGCTATATAGATAGCCCTGACATTGAGTTGAGTAAGTATGGAACTAACTCTGGAGAAGGACAAGCTGGAAAGATGCCAACTAGATAATGAAAGATGAATTAAACCATTTTAATTTCATGCAATAAGATTGCATCTGTTCACTGTGATGTCACAAATACAAGTAAGATTTTTGTCATGGTAAAATTCATGGAATAGTCATGGTAAAAATGTACAACATCATGAGATAGTCATGGCAATAAAAATGTGCAATAATTTGTTCAGTATTAGTGTAACATTTATATGAAACAATAATACAATAGTTGTCAAAGTAAATGGTTTTGAAATTATATATGCATACTGTGCAATAATTTTTCAAACAAAAATAACTAAACAATAAAACATAAAAGGGAAAGACCCCTTTTCAAACTGTTGCAATTTCAGTATAGCAAGTTATATGTAGACTGTTATTTCTTATGTGCTGTATTTTGTCCCCAATCACATTTTTATATGATGACAAGGAGTGTTCAGCATCTACAATATAGACTGGTACTGGTAAGCATCACAGGACAACTACTGACAGAGCTGGAATCTGGCCATCATGCTTCTCCAGAACTGGAAAACATCCTTGTTCTTCAATTCTTGGACTTCTCCACAACAAGCTCAATATTCGTTCTGCGGTGATCTCACAATGTCAAAGTGTTTTGCATGGTTTGGCCAAAATACAATGCATGTACTGAAGAAACTGGCAGCAGGTTGGTGACAACAGGAGGCTTAGTCAGTGTCCATGTATGACTGTTTTTTAGCTTTCCAAGAGTGCTGTTTTTGCTATTGGGCATTGAAAAGTTTCAGAGAAGCTCTCCATCCATAACACAGGATCACACATCATTTGTGACTTGAGCACAAACTGTGGGTTTTTCATAAGCTTAAATGGTTTAGTGTGCAAAGTGTTTTAGAGCCTGGATATCTTCACTAACTACTGCAGATTGGCAAAAATACACAATCTCCTGAACTACTGCTTTAATCCTCCTCAGAAGAAATGAAATGTAAGCCTCAGTGCGTTCGATGTAATACAGAGCCAGCTGTTCCACCTAGTTATTGCTGACGATGGAGGATGGAAAGAATTTTCCCTCTTTCTGTTTCATTTTGTTAGGTTCATAGAGCGTTACAGGAAAAAAAATCAGGGATTTGCAGGACATGAAAGAAACTCAGCATAATTCCTCTTGTAGGTTATTCTGAAGTCATTAGCCCACAACAGCCCCAAAATGAGCATTAGTTAATACGCAGGCTAGAAGCAGCAGTATTCAGTGGATGAAGCATGAAACTGAAAGGCAGAAGATCTGGGTTCTATTCCTAGCCTGCGGTGTCACCTTCTGTGTGTTATTTTACCATGATGTCTGTAAAATAAGGCTAACACTTATCCTTTTTTGTAAAGCATCTTGATCTATACTGCCAAGTACTAATTATCACTAACAAAGTTACTCATTACTGAAAATACAGATTGCAGAATGCCAACTTTTTTTTCTTGTTTACTGTGTGATTTGCCTTTTTCCCATAAATTGGTTTCACACAAAGGAAAAAAATGTGCTCGGTGAAATTTTAACATGACAAAAAAGCTTAAGTTTTCAAAAATTTCAGAAGATAAAAATTAGATTCTGACTAGCTGTAAGAGTGCAGCAGAAGCACATTAATTACAATTTGCAGCAAACTACCAATAAAGTTTAATTCTAAAGGAGCAAATCGGATAGCATTCTTAGATCACATCTTCATTGTGAAAAATACCTATGTTCTTTCTAATCCCTAAGGCAGGGTTATCAGTATTCATTTAGTGCTTGCACCCAGCACTCTAAAGTACTATTATTTCAGTACTAAAACGTAACATTTTTCTTTGTGTTCCAGGCACTCTTTATGGAGACTGAATTTTGATCTGCCAAAATAGCTGGTATTACTTTAATCCTATTTGTTGTTGCAAAGCTGTTGTACAGTTGATTTTGGATGTTCTAACAACATGACTGACTTTTCAGAATTTTCTATATTTCTAAGCAGAGTCTCTAGTCTCCTTTTGATTTTCTTTTGATCTTCAATAGCGCATCCAATTACAACAGACTGAAATTTCTGATCAATGGGCCCAGATGGTACTTCAGATATGCATGCACCATACAGTGATATTAATCGACTTTTGGAATCTTCCAGATCATCAAGGAGTTTATTGACTACTTCATCAATCATCCTTGTGGCATGCAACAGGGATTCCTGCTGTTGTGCGTTTCGTATTGTTTCTACAGAAACCTCAACAGTAAGGGTTCGACCCATTAGACGACTGGCAGTCAGGCTAAGTTCTTCTCTTTCACCTAAATATAAAAATAAAATATTCTGATTTATAAACCAGTCCTTTGAGGTGTGAAACAGATGACACATACAACCAAATTGCCCTAGTGAAAGTTGTAGATACACATCTCTGCTGTTGGTTTTCAATAAAAAAAAATTAATCAGACCAGAAAGTTTACATGTGATTCTATTTTGAACAGTGACTGTAATTCTGTATATCAGTGATCTTAGACCAAATGTGTTCAGTTTACAGGTACAATTGGCCAGCTTTTCTACAGCAGCCTGGTCCTTGAGCTTGGTTCTTCCATCTCATGCCTTATCTCCATGGTGATAATAGTTCTGCATTCTAAATGGGACCCTCATTGACACCTAGCCAACTTCATTCTTTCAGCTGTCTTGCATGCATGTAACTGACTGGAACTTAATAAACAAGTCTATTGATGATGCACAAAATGGAATATAATCCTGCTCTTCAATATTAGCTGTGTTGGTTCTGCAGTGCAAACAGCAGTAAAGGGTTTTATGTATCAATCACTGCAATGATGCAATATACTGCATTTGTTAAGGGGTAATCAGTGAGGTGGCAAAATTTGCAGATGACACAAAAATGCTCAAGATAGTAAAGTGCACAGCAGACTGCAAAGAGCTTCAAAAGGATCTTATAAAACTGGGTGAGTGGACAACAGAATGTCAGATGAAATTCAATGTTGATAGATACAAAGTAATGCATATTGAAAAACACAATCCCAACTCTACGTATAAAATGTTGGGGTCTAAATTAGCTGTTACCACTCAAGAAAGATGGGAGTCAATGTGGATAGGTATCTGAAAATACTCACTCAGTGGGCAGCGGCAGTTAAAACAAAAACCGTTTGGAATCATCAAGAAATGAAGACATAATAAAGCACAAAATATCACATTCTGCTATCTAAATCCATACTACCCACATCTTGAATACTCTGTGCAGATATGGTCTCCTCATCTCAAAAAGGTTATATTGGAATTGTTTCAGGCAACAAAAATAATTAGAGGTAATTTTCACTTACATAGTAATGCTTACCACAGTCCCCTATACTGAACTAAAAGGCTATTAAGGAAATAGGATCCATCTAAATAACACTGCATTAGCTCAAACAGACTTACACTTATTCTGCTCCCTCATCATTTTCAAATGGTTCTACTTGAGCTGCACATCAAAAATATACAGTCACTGTAATTTTGTTTTTTAAAGCCCAGCTTGACGAAGCCCTGACTGGAATGATTTAATTGGGGTTGGTCTTGGTTTGAGCCAGGGGTTTGGTGTAAATGACCTTCGCAGGTCTCTTCAAATCCCAACCCTCTATGATTGTATCCACTGATTTCTCCAAAACAAGTTTCAAATGACAATCTAGGAAAAGGCAGGGTCTCACCTTCACTAATGTGCCTCATATCTTGGCTGTTCTGTATATTGTGGATCATTTCTAGCAGGGTTTCTTTTTCTTGTTCCATAGCAGATGCTGCATCACGCAAGGCTTCAACCCTGAGTAAAGTTGAACCAAGAAGAAGAAAATAAATCTATAAATAAAGTTACACTTCAGCCACGTAACATGCTGCCGGTGCTTCCTTGGTTTTTTCATTGCCTTGTTGGTCAGTTTTAGCAACACTTCAGATTTACAGGGCAAGTGATATGAGTGCCAACCAGGATGATATCATGTGCACCTATACCAGGAATGGCTCTTCCCCACCCCGCTCTGTGTTCAGAGCACCTCTCTGAATGCTGCAAGCGTGGGAGAAATGGGGAGGAGGGAAGAAACAAAATCTTGCAGCTCCCGTTGACCAGTTTCTGGACAATGGAAGCTGCCTGGACAGGCAGCATGTGAAGTACCCCTTCCCCTCCAGGCTCACAGCCTTCAGAGTCAACCGCACATGGCCTCTGCAGCTGGTGAAGGGGCACAGAAGGCAGCGACCCTGACATAGGAACCAGCTTAGCTACTGGCTGAGAGCCATCCAAGTAAGAGGCTCCTAACCAAAGCTTGCCTCTGGCACCCCAGCCTCTCTTCCCCTGCAACCTTCTGGCCTCCTACCACTAGGGATGTTAAAGATTGGTTAACTGAATACTTGAGTAACCTCATGAATTCTTATCGGGTAGTCGACTATTCTATAGTCCCCAGGGGCAGGGCCGGCAGCAGCGCAGGGTGCGGGGCGGGAGCTAGTCTGCAAAGGGAGCCAATTTTAAAAACAGCTCCTCTTGCAGACCAGCTGCTTGTCGTCCTATGCTGCTGCCTCTGATAAAGAAGCAGCAGTGTGGGGTGGCAGCAGCCCCTGCCGGGGGGGCTGTTTGAGCTCTCAGACCCAGCGCGAACCGGAACTGAGCCGGGCTGCCTGGCCGCCCGGCTCCTAATACACTTTAAATGCAGAGCCACAGCGAGGGTAGATCCCAGACCCAGCATGAGCCAGAACTGAGCTGGGCTGCTGGCCAGCCTGCTAAAAAATGTACTAGTTGGGTGTGGGGGAGGGGAGGGAAATGCGTATAGTCTATAGCATTAACCTATAAGATTTTGCTTATCAGTTAATCGAGTACACTATTACATTCCTACCTCCTACACCTCTATTCCCATGTAACCCAAACCTTCTGCATCCCTGCTCATGCACCCATAATCCCCCCCAGACCTTGCACCCCCTTGTACACCCCACCTCCAAGTCACAAACCCCTCTCAGACCTCGCACCCCAGTCTACTACCCCAGTCACAACCCAAATCCCTGGACTCCTGTGCCATGTCACAACCCCCTCCCAGACTTTGCACCCCCTCCTACACAGCTCCTCTAAGTCATAATCCCCTCCTTCATCCAAACTCCCTCCCAGATCCCACATTCCCATCTCCTGCATCCTAATCCCTTACTTCAAGATCCCTTCTGCATGCACCTCCTCTATTAACACCATGGAAGAGTGTGGTCCTTGACCACTTACCAACTCCTTGGAGTGCCCCCCATCAAAAAATATTGCCCATCCCTGCTCTCCAAGTACCTACATGGGGAACAAATATTTAATAATGGGCTCTTCAATCTAGAAGAGAAAGTTAAAACATTACCCAATAGCTGGAAGTCGAAGCTAGGAAAGTTCAGCCTGGAAATAAGGTGTACATTTTTCAGTGAGAGTAAATAACCATTGGAACAATTTACCAAAGATTGTGGTGTAGTCTCCATCACTGAATATTTTAAAATCCACATTGGATTTGTTTTTCTAAAAGATATGTTCTAGGAATTATTTTGGGAAAGTTCTCTGGCCTGCATTATACAAGAGTTCAGCCTATATGTGAACACATTGGTCTCTTCAGCCTTTAAAAGTACAACTCTACGAGTTCTAATATATTAAGCATCTTGTCCTCACTTTTTCAGTTTAACATCATGAACTATTTAGGATTTCTGTGTTTCTGTTTTCAGGTAACAGACTTAATAAAAACCTAGTCAAGAAAAAAATGTTCCTCTGTAGCTTCAGGACAGACACACGCTGTATGGGAAGCAAAAGAGGACTTCAGCACTAACTTTATACAAAAATATATTAAATATAAGTATTTAGAGAGCTCTGCATTCACTTAGGTATGGCCACCAGAATACCATGAACTATATAAGGAAGCAGATGAGCTTTTTTGGAGAGAAAGGGAAGTAAATCATGGTAATGGAAAAGACCTCCAGAAATAACAAATATCCAATTTTTCTGGGTGGAACAATTCCTTGATGGCCAAGTTAGCACATCTAAACAACTTCTACCAATCGAGCCAAGAGCCAACATATCCTCTCCCTTTCCCCGTTACCTCAGATTTACTAGCTTTTACCTTTGAAATCTACCCTCACAACTGGGGTTGAAATGAATGTTGGAAAACTAATTATGGGTTAAGAATTGCATGACTAAGGTAACAGTTTTATACTTGTGTCCTCAGTGTCATCACTGAAATAGAATGGTAAGTTAGTAGTGTGTTCAGCTGCATTTCACCATTTATATTACCAAGAATTATCCAACAAAAGTTTTATTTTGCTCACTATAATACGGTGTATATTAAATTACATGCCCCATCCCAAGCAAAGAAAGATTGCTGGTACTGCTGCCTAGAAGCAACCCTTCATTCTTTAATGCAGTGACTTCAGTTTTTTTAAATCCACTGACTACTCTTGAATGCAGAAACCCCTGCAAATCTGACTGATCAGTAAGAGGGGAGATACTCCCGAATTTTAACAAAAGATGAAGTAGTAAATAGAGTTTCATTTGTGGGACAGATTTTCTTGAAGGGAAAAGGAAAACTAACATCACAGTTAGGGATGCTAGATATTGGGTAACTGAATAGTTGTGTAACCTCACAAACTATTGCCAGTTACACAACTATTCAATAGTTCCCAGGGGTGGGGGCTGGCAGCCAGTGCTGGCAGCCATTCCTGGGGAGCCCCCTGCCACCCCGCATTGCTGCCTCTGTATCACCAGATGGAAGCCAGTTTAAAAACCAGCTTCCTGTGCAGACCAGCTACCTGCCACCCCGCTGCCTCTGATACACAGGCAGCAGTGCAGGATGACAGTAGCCCCCGTCCGCGGGAGGTTATCTGGGGATTAGCCTCTGTCTGTGGCAGGCCCAAGAGGGATGTGGAGCAGCCTCTGTCCGCAGGGAGCTTGGACAGTTGCACCGCCAGGGAGGAGCTGCTGGATTGGGTCCTCTCCTCCCCTCTACACCCAACCCACACTCCAGGCCACACCAGGTCCCCTCCACCAGCCGAGTCTGATGCCCTCCCCAGGTCATGCTGGGCCCCTCAGCCATCCCAGCCTGACACCGCCCCCCACAGGCCAGGCCGGGGCCCCTCCACCATCTGAGCCTGACCCCTCCCTCCTGGTCGTGCCAGGTCCCCTCCATGCCTGACCCCTCCACCACTGGGCCACACCGTGTCCCCTCTGCCATCCGAGCCTGACTCCTCCACCCTCCCTGGCTGCCCCAAATCCCCTCCACCACACAAGCACAACCCCCCACCAGCCGCCTCACCCTTTTCACCGAGACCCCGCACCCCCGGCCTGCTTCTGCCCTCTTCCCGCACCCCCAGGCCAGACACCTACCCCCAGCCTGCTCCTGTCCCCTTCCCTCTGGCCAGACACCTACCCCCAGAGTGAGGGGGTTGTCGAGCGTAGTGAGCGGGAGCACAGCCCCCTAGTTATTGTTGATGTTACTTTTTGGTAGTTGAAATGCACAACATACATATATTTTCCGTAGTATTATTCTTTAAACGTTCATTAAGGATTGCAGTACTGTTATTTTAGTTTTTTTGACTGGTCTGTGCATTTGATAATTTTACTTCTCCCTTATGCTTAAATTTACCACATATACTTGAACATAAGCCCATTCATTCATAAGCTGACCCTACAAACTTACAGAAAAAAAATATTAAAACGTCAATGACCCATTTATAAGTCAGCTATATATTGGCAGTGTACAGACTTCCAGTACCAGATGGAAGTCCCAGCTGCAGCTGCTGTTTGCTATTCCCAGCCAATGGGAGCTAAGAGGCTCCATGACTGTGGCCAGCATGTCCCTCAGACTCTGCAAGCAAACAAATCTCCCAGTGTGCCAGCAGCTTACCCTTAACAGGCTGGAAGCCAAAGTTTGATGATCCAGTTGTAGATGCCGTCCAGGACTCACTTCTTTAAAAAAAGTGCTAAGATTTTATTTTTATTTAACTTGTATCCACATGAAATTTGACCCTTCCACTTCACAAAGAGCTATAATTTACAAAACAAGCAAAACATACAATGAATGATAGTACTATGGCACTGGTGTCAGTCTGCTACTGAGTAATTTGAGCTCTTCATGCATGTTGACCACTGGACCTCCTAAGTCTCTAGGCCAGTGTTTCTTAAACTGTGTTCCATAGTACACCGGTGTGCTGCGAGGCAGTCGGAGGTGCACTGTGGAGAACAACACAATTCAAAATAGCCGCCCTTAAAGGGGCAGGCGACTTTTTCTTTTTTGCTCAATAACTTCCCTGACCCTTTTTTTTTCTCAACAACTTTCCCTCCTGATCCTTTTTTCCCCTGACTTTTTTTTTTTTTTTTTTTGGCTCAACAACAAAAAAATATTGTTTGGTGTTCCTCGGTCTTAAAAAGTTTAAGAAACACTGCTCTAGGCAATCTGAAAATATAATGTGCAGAATTGAAATCTTTAATAAAATTTAAATAGCCTGTTATCACCGCAGACATGCCAATCTGCAGGGCTTCTTTGAAATAAACAATGAACAATTATAATTTGACAGTGATAAAGCAGGTGACATTCCTCTATAAAGTTCTACAAAATCTATACATTATTTTCTAAGATTTTCATACTAAAGTTTAAAATGAACGGTGAAATAAAAAGAAAATGGTCTGCTTATGATGCAGCGTTTAAACTTAAAGTTGTTGAGTATGCAGAAGCACACAATAATTGCGCTACTGCTCATGAATTCTGCATCCTTGAGAAGCAAGTAAGAGAATGGCAAAAAAATAAAGCAACATAAAAGACATGGCCAAGAAGCAAAAAAAAATCTCCAATAAGGTGCACTTCATTTCCTCGAGAAAGATCTCAATGATTGGTTTGTTGAATGTCGACAAAATGGATACCTTGTCACTAGAACTGGAATTCATCTGCATGCTTTGCAAATGTCAAAAGATGACAAATACAAGTCAGAAAAGCCATCAGTGTTTGTTGCAGCTGCAGTGTTTGTTGTACTCGCTTTATGAACGCTCATGGTCTCTGTTGTTAGGACAAACCCTTGTTTTCCTGTGCTGGGCCCCAAGGCCTGTCTATGATAACAGCCCAGCTGCAACAAGACCTGGAGCTTTGTTAAAACTTTTGCTGAGTTTGTTAAAATTGTAACCCCCCTCCTGGATCCTCACAGGGTTACAAGAAGCTGTTTTGTTGAATCTTGCTGTCTTTTCTGTCTCTCCTTATCTGCAGAACCGTTCCATCCCAGCCTTTTCTCTCCCTTTACCCTAGTTCCATATTCTTGTGCAAAGATCCATTCCTTCTTGAACAAAGAACCGGTAAACTAGGTATAGCTGGTATAATGATATGCATGACATATGTAACTGACATATAAGACTTGTACTACTGCTAATTCTTTGGAAGCTACTGTTGAGCCCTCCCCAATGCATTGCTAATAAAACTGCTTAGTATTATCTGTGTGGCTGAATTCTTGGGAAAAGAATTCCTTTGCTTAACGCTGTCTTCGGCAGCAAACAAACATAGTACAAAAAGCTGCCGAGAGACCATGAAGAAAAAAATTGAATCTTTCCAAAGGTTTATTATAAAACATTGAAAGGAATATGCATTTGAGCCGTCACAAACACGAATTATGGATGAAACACCGATGATATCTGATCTCCCAAGCAACAGAACAGTAACTGGTGTTGGTAAAAAAACAGTTTTAATTAAAACCACTGGCCATGAAAAAATTGACTTTACAGTTGTTTTATCATGTCTGGCCAATGGATCATAGCTCCACCCTGTTATTATTTTCAAAAGAAAAACCTTGCCTAAAAACATAAAATTTCCTGGGGGTGTCATTGTGCGTGCACATTAAATGGGATGAATGGATGAAAGTGGGACTTTTGAATGGCTGCAAAACATGTGGAATAAGAGACTAAGAACACTTCTCAAGGAACTTTCTTTGCTTGTTTGGGATATGTTCAGGGCACACAGGATGGAAGAGGTGAAACATGTGGCCAAAAAAAGTAAAAACTACTTTGGCCGCAATACCTTGAGGCTTAACTTCTGTTCTACAATCGCTTGATGTCTGCCTGAACAAACCCTTTAAGGACAGGCTACGCAAAATGTGGTTTGACTGAATGTGCTCAGGCATGGCAAAATTAACAAAAGGTGGGAAATCTTATGAAGCCCAAATCAATCTGGTTGTCCATTGGGTCAAGGATGTGAGAGAATCCATTCCCTTGGAAATAGTACAAAAATCATTTAGGAAATGGTGTATCAGCAATGCACTTTATGGATCAGAAGATGACATCATATTTGCTGATGACACAATGGAGGCTGATGATAAGGAATCTGAGTCTGAGGACAACATTGCTGACATCTAGGATGACAATGCAGGAACAGCTATGACTGACACTGAGTTTAATGAACTATTCGGTGAACTGGAGACTGATTAAGATTTTGAAAGTTTTTAAGACTTTAAAAAAGTGCATTAGAATAATATGAGACATTAAAACATGGATTGTAATTTTGAAGGTATTTGAATACATATTTGTTAAGTTATTACAGCAGGTTTTTTGTGACTGCATTAAAATAAATCTACTAAAACTTTTGTGTGTTTCTTCTTACTCCAACTTTTCGAATACAGCAGAGTATGCAGCATGATCAGTTCCCAGCCATGCAGGGCAAACCTCTGGTATGCCGGGACATTTGTGTACTTGGATCATCTGCAGGCAAGGAGCCTGTCAGCTCCCAGTCGCTGCAGTTCGCCATTCTGGGTCAACCGGAGTGGCGAGAAGCAGCGGCCACTGCGGCTTCCTCAGCTCCCATTGGCTTGGCTGCTGTTCGCTGTTCCCAGCCAATGGGAGCAGAGGAAGCAGTGCGGGCCAACGGATGTGCTAGCCACCACTTCCAGCCGCTCCCGTTGATCCGGAATGGTGAACGGCAGTGACTGGGAGCTGACAGACTCTGTGCCTGCAGACACTCCATGTGCATAAAACATCCTGGCGCGCCAGTGGTTTGCCCTGCTGAGCTGGAAATTGAAGTTTGCCGACCCTTCCCCCCAGTGGAAAAAAATCTGAAGAACAATGACCTATTTATAAGCCAAGCCCCACTCTTCACAGCTGGACTTTTTACCAGAAAAATTTGGCTTATCAACAAGTATCTAAGGATTATTTTAATACTGTGTTCTAAAATTTGTAACATGTCCTCGCTGAAGTAATTATCTTTATTACCATCTTGTGCTTTGTCATTCTTTATTTAACCAAGTAACAGTATTCTTCCAGAATGTAAATTTAGCTTGTGCTCACGAGCTTTGACAGTTTTTTAAAAAAAATTAGCTAAACTTATAACTTTAGACACTGTGCAGATGGTCACTCATTTTCAAATTCTAATTTTTAAATTATTCGAAAATAACTTACATTTCATATGATAATAAATGAAGTTCCCAATCTGATCCTACTAATAATGATGGAGCCAAATGTGAGGATTTTGACAACACTCCTGAGAGCTAATTCCCCCTCCCTCCACCCCCCAAAAAACCCGAGAGCTTTCAGGTGCGTAATTAGCTCCAGCAACCACAGTTACAATTACCCCCTCTTGCTAAATCTGAAATGACATGCTGGCTCCCCTGGACTGTTGTATCGTCTCCACGAAAAAATGAAGCTCCTCTTGTAAAGCAAACGGCTCCCCTGCTGCCTACCTCTGTGAAATTCAGATAGGCTCTGTTCAGTAAGAAGTGAGACCGCAGGATTCTATAATGACTGTGTCTCCCTATCCCTATGAGCCTGGAAACTATATATAGGTCTCTCCTTCCCAGCACTGCAGTGGAAGCAGCTGTGGTCTTCACTCACAGCATGTTTAATCCCAGCAGCAGCAGCAAACTTCACCATTCAAGTCCAATGGCAGGAACAGAGGCACACATGGGAGAGAAGAAATCAGCATCAACCCACTACGGCTTCCAATACACGCACAGCAGCACAGTGAGCACATGTCTGGCAAAACTCCCCCCTCCGGTTGCAGAAACAAGCTTCGGCAGCCCCTACTGCTGCATTAGGACCACCGCCCAGAAGTACGCTGCCGCATTCAGCACGACACTCACCGATCCCCCCCTACCCTGCCGCACCAGCGGGACACACCCAACAATTTACCCCAACTCCCCTGCCGCAGTAGCAAGACCGGACCTCTCCCCCCGTCTGCGCGCCGTGCCTTGACCCCAGTGGGTCCGGACCTGAGCTCCAGCTGGTCCAGGTTCTGCAGCAGGCGGCTGGAGCAGTCGGCCATGGAGGTGGAGCGGAAGAAACGCCCGTGGAGCGGCACCCCCTGCTTCCCCTCGCTGGCCTTAGCGCTGATCTTGGCCTGGGCCATGGCGCTTCGCGGGCTCAGGAGCCGGCGGCCACGGGCTGAGTCTGCGGCGGCGGCAGCAGCTCCGCCTCCCGCTCCCCCCGAGTCCCCAGGGCGGACTCGGTGAAGCGCCAAGGAGGAGACCGGCCGCCGCCTGGCCCCCTCCCGGCTCACTGAGGCAACCCCTCACCGGGATGGGACGGAGACGCGCCTCTTCAGTGATGTGAGAGCAGCCAGGCTGAGAGACATGGGGCCGGGAGGGCGCATGGCACTGCCCAGCACGTCCTGGCCGGGCAGCAGCTCGTTCTGCTGGGGAAAGCGACACGCTCTCCCCATGGCTTCCTATAGCACAGGACAGGCATTCTGCTAGGGGGTTCATCCATTGCCTCCCTGCGGTGGCCAAGGTCATTCTCACTGCATGCCCTTGAGAGCAGGCAGAGACTCATCTCCAGGGGAGGAGCTCTATTCCTCCTCCCCACACACACACACACCATGCATTGCAAGATGGCAAGGCAGATATAGGTTTGCTCAGGGGCAGACCAGTGCCTAACCTATACAGCAGTGTTTCCCAGTTTTATTTGGCCATGGAACCCTTTTCAGCTTTTCAAGGAACCCCTAGGTTTGTCAAGCAAAAAAGAAAAAAAGGGCCCATCCTCTCTGTTCCCTTCCTCTCCATCACTTGCTATCCCCAGCCCTTATACACTCGCACTGGGTTGAGAATGAGGGATTTGGGTGGGGGAAGGGGTGAGAAGTGCAAGCTCTGGGAGGGAATTTGGATGCAGGAGAAGGGGATGCTGGCTCGGGGAGGGGAAGGTTGGGGTGGAAGGTTGGGGTGCTGAGCAAGTCACAGGCTTCTGGATGTGAGGGTGCAGGAGGTTGGGTTGGATATGTGAGGGGCTCAGAGCAGGGAGGCTGGGAGTATGATGGGCTCAGGACACAGATTTGCCATGTGTGGATGGTGCAGGAGTGTTGTGGCAGAAGACTGAGGATGTGGAGATGCAGGAGTTTGGGGATGTAAGAGGCTCAGGGCAGGGGGGTCCAGTGTATGATAGGCTCAGATTTGGGGTCAGGTGGTGCAGGAGTGTTATGATGCTGCAGTGAGATGGGGATTTGGCCCCAATTGGGGGGATGTTGGCTAGGCTTCATTTTGAAATAAAATATGTCAAACTCAAAAGGTTTTAGCATTGTCTTTATTTATGAGAGGGGCAGGGAACCTGTTTTGAGTCAAGGGTCACTGACCCACAGAAAAGTCAGCTGGGGCCATACAAATGAGATGCAAAAAAAACCCCCAAGCCTCACTAATGTGGTCCCAACTGTACTGGTGCGGGCAGGGGACAGGGTGCTAGTGGGGGCTGGGGCTGGGGCGAGGGTGCTGCTGGGTGGCAGGATGCTGGCACAGGTGGCGGGGTGCTGGGGCAGGATACTGGGGTCAGGGACATGGTCCTGCTGGGCACTGGGGTGAGTGGCAGGATGCTGGGACAAGGAACAGGGTGGTGCTGGGTGGCAGAGTGCTGGGGTCAGGGACATGGTCCAGCTGGGCACTGCGGTGGGTGGCAGGGTGCTGGGACTAGGAGCAGGGTGCTGCTAGGTGCTAGGATGGATGGCAGGGTGCTGGGGCCAGAGACAGGGTGCTGCTGGGTGCTGCAGTGGGTGGCAGGGTGTTGGGGCCAGGGCCAGGGTGGTGCTGGGTGCCAGGGTGGATGGCACGGTGCTGGGGTTGGGGACAGGGTGCTACTGGGTACTGGGGTGAGTTGCAGGGTGCTGGGGCCAGGGTCCTGGGGTGGGCAGCAGGGTGCTGGGACTGGGGACAGGTTGCTGCTGGGTGCTGGGGCCGGGACAAGGTGCTGCTGGGTGCTGGGGACTGTGCTGGTGGGGGCAGGGGACAGGGTACTCATGGGGGGTCTGGGCAGGGGACAGGGGCAGCTGGGACCAGTACCAGGCAATCCTGCAGCACCTCTGGGTTCTGGGAAGTGTGCGACTGCACTTTTCCTTCCCAAACAGCTGGCATGCGTGCTGCCTGAGCAGCAGGGGCTCTTGCACTCCAGCAACTTACTTCTGTGATGCTGTCCTGCAGGGCCGGGGGGAGGAGAAGGGCATGGTGAGTCCCAGAGCAGTCTCCTGACCTCCCCCCCTGCGCAGAAAGGCAACGGAACTAAGTTGCCGGGTGCCACAGTCTCAGCTGTTCAGGCAGCGCCTGTCGGCTCCTTTGGGGAGGGGAAGTGCTTCCCTCCCTGCTGTGGGTCACATGGAGTCATCCCTGTCCGGCATCCCCCTAGTGTGCCGGCCGGGAGCAACTTTTCCCTCTGCCATCACCTCCCTATGCCTCTGCGTTGCTAGGGAGGAATGGGAAACAAGCTAGCCGGCTCCCTATTTCAGAGGGGGCGGGGGAGTGCTGGCGAACCCCTACTTTCGCTTCGTGGAACCCCAGGGTTCCGTAGAGCACCAATTGGGAAACACTGCTATACAGAAAAGTGTGTTGGGGCTTACGGTTTTTTTGTTTGTTTGTTTAGTTCGTTGATTGGTTTTTTACATTTGTAACACTTCTACGTGTTGGACTGGGCAGCAACAGTGGCCAGGTTCACTATCTAGGAATTCCTTCCAACAATACATCACAAAACTGGCTTGAGCCCCCATTCAGTAACCTGGGATAATTACAAATGACCCCATGCATGTCTAAGAGGCAATAGTTCCTCTCTTTCAAGAACAATGTCTGACTGTAACAAAAATCCCCATTTTAATAAAGGGGAAGTAACTTGGCATAATTTAGAAAAACACCACAAACAAGGTGCATACGCATATATGTGAGCAAAAGACTCACCCCCAAATAAGTTAGGTGTTTTTCCCCTCAGGTTCTTATGTCCAGCACCAAAAGTCACTTTAATGTGTCCATCCCTTTCTACATCCCATTCATAGTTGTCATAGGTGCCAACTCCATGGATGTTTCAGGGCTGGAACACCCATGGGGAAAAATTAGTGGGTGCTGAGCAACTACTGGCAGCCAAGCTCTGCCATCTCAGAACCTCTTGCCTGCTGGGGGCCCCCCGACCAACTTCTCCTCCTTCCCACCACATACAGCTGTTTCACAGCTTATTAAATATGCCAGAAGGAAGAGGGAGGACTCAGGGGAGGGGACAGGGAAGAGGCAGGTTGGGGGCAAGGGCTTGGGGTGTAGGTGTGAAATAGGGACATGGAGGGGTAGAATAGGGGCACAAAGAGGCAGGATGGAGACAAGGACTTGGAGGAAAGGGTGAAATGGGGGCAGAGCTGAGGGGTTGGGGTCAAGCACTCCTTTGCTAGAGGGAAGTCAGTGTCAATGGTTGTCTTTGATCCATGCAGACCCAGAGTTCACCTTCCATCCTGGGTGAAGAAGGGGGGAGTAAAAAGTTACCTAATTTGCTCCATTACCTTGGCACTCCCTCACTGCTCCAGCTGATCGGCACTGCTGGCCAATTACATCTTCTGCCAGCTCATCCACCAGGATGTCTTCAGGTTCCACCCACTTAACAGCTCTCTGTGATTTCAACTATAAGGTATGGGAACCCCATTGCTCACTGCTCAGTAAGCAGTCTCTTATATCACTGACATTGTCCCAGAGCAGATCTAATGCTTACACCTAAGTATCAGTGATTACAGCTCTGGAGTATGTAACAAGACACCTTCTAAATTATTATTTTTTATTAAACAGGAAGAGAAGGATGGATGGATCCATTAAGCAGGGCCTATAATTCTATGTACAAACACCTAAAAACACACCCACTCTATTCCCTGGGCTTTGGAACCCATGCCCCCTGCCTAATGAGTGCCATTTAGTTAGGGTGAGTCCCTCAATTAGGGTATGTCAAGTACAGTGCTGCCACCTTTGACTCACACAACAAGGAAAATATCAACCCTTTTATTACTTCTGTTCTGATAACAAGGAGATGGGTGATCCAACACCTGCCAAAAGTGATCATTTGGGTAAGCAATTCCATCATGCTGAGCACCTAGGCAGGGCGCATATGCCCATGCAAAAAAGATCAGCTCCTGAAGACCTATTCCACAACTCACCACTAGAAGTCAAGGGAGAGCTCATTCACAATGCTTACACATTTCTAACTGGTGCATCAAGTCCAGAGGTGTGAAGGCTATGAATTGCCAAGCCTTGAGGTGCCAGGAGTCAGCCCTAGTAAACTCTGGCACAAATTAAGCACTGGGACCTTCTGTTGGTGTGTGTGGGACAGGGTGTGCAAGGTGCCAGACTCACTTCACTGGGAGAAAACTGTCCCACATTCCTTAGTCCTGGAGAATGCCTCTGACCCAATAGAGGAACACCACATTACTCCCTATAAAAGCAGAAATTTCTACTTTGAGTCCCATCTGCCCCAGAAAGTGGTGAGAAGTGAGGTGCCTGGTGTTTATTACTATGGGGAGAGTAACATAACTCTCTCTGCTCAGATGAAGCTGTTTCTACCATTGCAGGAACCTTTTTTTGTCCTTTTTTACTCCAGTTGGACCGGAATTTGACACAGATTTGTATAAGGCTTTCAATGACATCTCCAAAACCTTTGCTACTTGTGCTGGGCTGGGTCAGGGCTAGAGAGAAGAGCTATCTGCAGAGCTTGGGACATGATGTCTTTGTAAATGAATGAGCCTGAGAGAACTGTTATTTCGGCATCTGAAGGAGCAGACGAGAAATGAGGGTGGGGGAGATTTTTAAAACGTCAAATTCTGATGCAAGAGATGAAGGTTGGAGGGAGAAGAAGAAAGGGAGCAAAGCATCAGGGAGGTGCCAATTGAGGCTATGTCTACACTCCGCCACGTCCAGGCAACGCATCTGCTCTTCCACTTTTTTTGCGGAAGAGCAGATGCGCTCTTTCATAAGTCCTGTCTTCCTCCTCCCACAAGGAAGAAGGGCTCTTCCGAAAGAGGAGGCTTTTCCAAAATTTGGCCCAATGTAGACAGGCCAAATTTCAGAAAAGCCTCTTCCGAAAAAACTATCGGAAAAAGGTAAACAAATTGTGGAGCGCAATTTGTGTACCTTTTTCCAATAGAGCATTGTAGTGTAGACATAGCCTGAGACACAAACTGAACTGCAGACACAGATTTTATACTGGTTTGAGGCACTTTACTGACTTATGTCTTTCTGATTCATTCTTAAGGGTTATATTACCCTCTTGGTTACCCACAAAAGAGAAGCATTATTACTAAATATTTCAGTCCATGGGCCTTGGAAAGCCACCATCCTTACAGAACAGTTATTGTGTAGTAGCATTCATAGTTTTGTGAAATAGGAGTCAGGAATCCTGAGTTGTAATCCCAGCTACACCACTCGTAAAGTCCCGGGCTTCACTTTTAATTTCTGAGTTTCCTCATCTGTAAAGTGCTGGTCCTCCAAAATGCTTATCTATTTCACAGACCATATGGATTAGTATTTGTAAGACATAAGAAAGGTCATACTGGGTTAGACCTTTCCATCTAGGTTTTACTGGTTAAACTGTCACATCCCTAGTTGACACTGCGTGTTGTGGGAAGAAATACTTCCTTGGGTTTGTTTTAAACAGGCTGCCTAATAGGGATGTAAATAAATACCCCTTAAAATATTAACCAGTTAAACAATATACTTTTAATAATGTAACCAGTTAACTAGGGTCTGGATAGCCTGCTGTGGGTAGAGGGCCCCTCCAGCCTGGCCCTCTAAGGGCAGTGGGCCTGCTCCAGCCGGTCGGGCTCCCGCTGCACTGTGTCATGGGTAAAGGGCTGCTCCAGGCCAGTCAGGCCACAGGTTAACCAGTAAGCATCACCTGCTAAGAGTGATGCTTAGCAGGTAACTGAATAACCAGTTAACCCTTTACATCCCTACTACCTATTATTATGCCATATACTGCACAGCCATAATTTGGCTCCACTGCAGCACTTACATGACAGGGGCCCCTGAAGTAGGCAAGAATCAGGGAAAACCACTTGTAATAAATTAATATTGATTGAGGAAATCAACTTGCAAAGACCAGTTTGTATACTTGGGTTCCTTCAGTACCAGTACAGGGCTCATTTGCCATCACTTTATGTCTGTGGAATATCTAGGGCAACAGGGATTTGAAAACAAAGCCTAAGTAGGGGAATCCACCTAACTATTACAGACAGCAGATTAGGATAGGTTCTACTTGGACTATCCAGTCAGACCAACTTTTGGCATTCAATCAATGGGGCTTGTGTTGCACACAGATGATGTTTTCAGTAATCCCAGTAGAGTAAGCCAAAATAACTGTTCTCTCAGATTCATCCATTTAGAAAGACATTGTGTACCAAGCTGTCTGGGTTTACAGTTAAACTATTGAGACATCCCTTTCACTACTTTGTCCTGTGTTAAATTAATTGTCATAGATTTCTATACACAACAGGATTACTAAGACTCCTTGTCTCCTTCCTTTTCTATTTACTTATTGAGATTTGTACTAACTAAATAAAAGAGCGTGCATCCCAGACGCTAGGTGCCTTTGAGACACACACAAAATACAACTCAGGCAGAATAAATTTAGCAATTCATTCTCTCAGCACTATTGCGGGATAGTAAAAACAACTCCAAACTCTTGCTGGAGTCCTCACTGGTCTCACAGTCCCATGTCCTAAAGGCTAAACTCCAACTGTTGCAGACTAGGGTCAATGGGGGGAGAAGAGGGCAAGTTTCACAGATGTGGGGCCCTAGGAGTAAATACCAGAAGCTCTTTTTTTTCCTTTTTTATACCAGTGAAATTTCAGATCTGATGCCTGCACTGATCACAAATGTGGCCATGTTTCATGAGGAAAAAAAGCAGTGTCTCAGTTGTCCCAAGTTATACAGGGACAAATATGACAAACCATCCTTAAAATCAGTCCAAACAAACAAACAAACAAACCAACCAAGCAGCCAGTTCAGATCACAGAGTACAGGTTCTATATGTTCAACAAAATTACATACTGAGTAACAGTTGAGCTTCTGATTTCTGCACCAGCTGCATTTGCCAGGTAGACTGAAGATGTATTACCAAGTACAGTGCACTGCAGAACTCCAAGAAAATGTTTTAACAAGGAAAGCAACATGCAGAGGGTATTTTTAAATCCTCTTTATTGTTCCTCCCACCTCTTTTATTATATTGACATTCTCCTGTCCACTGAGCATATCAGTTACACTCATTTTGCACACATTAAAAACATAAGAACAGCCATGCTGAGTAAGACCAATGGTTCCTCCAGCCCAGTATCCTATCTTCTGACAGAGGCCAATGCCAGGCGCTTCAGAAGGAAATAACAAAACACAAGCAATCGTCAAGTGGTCCATCCTGTCATTCACTCCGGCTTCTGGCAAGCAGAGGCTAAGGACATTCAGAGCATGGGATGAATCTCTGTCCACCTTGATTAATCACCATGGATGCACCTATTTTCTGTAAACTATCTAGTTCTTTTTTGAACCTTTTATAGTTCTGGCCTGCACAACATTCACCAGCAATGAGTTCCACAGACTGACTGTGTGTTTTGTGAAAAAGTACTTCCTTTAGTTTGTTTTAAACCTGCAGCCTATTCACTGAATGACCCCAGGCTGTTGTGTTATGTGAATAAGAAAGTATTCTTACTCATTCACTTTCTACACCACAAGTCACAATTTTATAGACCTCTATCATACCCCCTCTGGAGTGTCTTTTTTCCAAGCTGAAAAATCCCAGTCTTTTTAATCACTTCTCATATGGAAGCTCTTCCATTCCCCAAATCATTTTTGTTCCCCGTTTCTGTGCCTTTTCTATTTCTAATATATCTTTTTTGAGATGGGGTGACCAGACTGACAAACAGTATTCCAGCTGTGGGCATACCGGATTTATATAGTGGTATTATGACATTTTCTATCTTATCTATCATTGTTAGCTTTTATGACTGCCAGCACATATTAAGATGATGTTTTTACAGAGCTATCCACGAGTCCAAGATCTCTTTCTGGAGTGGTCACAGCTAATTTAGACCCCTTCATTTGCTTTGTACAGTTGGAATTACATTTTTATTTGAATTACTTTGCATTTATCAACACTGAATATTATCTGCCATTTTATTGTTCAGTCACCTAGTTGAGTGAGATCACTTTGTAACTCACTTTCCTGAGTTAGAGAACTAATCCATGCAACAAACCTCGGTGCCAACTCTGCCCACATATCTACACCAGCAACACCATCACAGGACCTAACCAGATCAGCCACACCATCACTGGTTCATTCACCTGCACATCTACCAATGTAATAAATGCCATCATGTGCCAACAATGCCCCTCTGCTGTATACATCGACCAAACTGGATGTCCCTACATAAAAGAATAAATGGACGCAAATCAGATATTAGGAATGGCAGTATACAAAAACCTGTAGGAGAACACTTTAGTCTCCCTGGACATACAATAGCAGATCTAAAGGTAGCCATCCTGCAGCAAAAAAACTTCAAGACCAGATTTCAAAGAGAAACTGCTGAGCTATAGTTCATCTGCAAGTTTGACACCATCAGCTCAGGATTAAATAGAGACTGTGAATGGCTAGCTAACTACAAAAGCAACTTCTCCTCTCTTGGTATTCACACCTCCAGATCAGCTGCTAGAAGTGGGCCTCATCCTCCCTGATTGAATTAATCTCTTTATCTCTAGCCTGATTCTGGCCTGCATATTTATACCTGTCTCTGGATATTTCCACTACATGCATCTGACGAAGTGGGTCTCTGCCCACAAAAGCTTATGCTCCAATACATCTGTTAGTCTATAAGGTGCTACAGGACTCCTTGTCGCTTTTGCAGATCCAGACTAACACGGCTACCCCTGATACGTTTACTGGATCACGCTTGGCCACATATTTGTGACCCCCCTTCAAAGAATTCTAATGGACTGGTGAGGCTTGATTTTTGTTTACAAAACCCGTGCTGATTCCTCCCCAGTAAATTATGCTTACCTATGTTTCTGAACATTCTGTTCTTTGCCTCAGTTTCAATCAGTTTTCCAGGTACTGAAGTTAGGCTTAATAACACTGGTCTACAATTTTTTAGAAGTCGTCTGCTTCAGAGATAAAATGTGGTATTTATTATGTATTTTGATGTGCTGAATTCAAATATGACAATTAAAACAACTGATTGGCTACTGTTTCCAAGATATTTAAGTTTTTACATTTTACGTCTATGTATATTGTGTAGATAATAGAGTTTTAATCATAAATTGTAAACCTAGGTCTTTTCATGTGTTTATGGTTGCTTTACATGATAATATTTCACCTGTCCTGTTTATGTAACACTTTAAAAATCAGCAAAAGGGTTATATAAATAAAATATTATGAAACAAAAGGCAAAAAACCATTATGTACATAGTTTAGTCATTCAGTTCACCTTGTGTTATGAGGTGTGGTTCAGAGGACGAGGATGGGAGAAAATGTGGGTCCTGTGACATTGATGGTTCAGGACCAGAAGTTTCATCCTCTTCCTCGTCTGACTCAAGTGAGAACGATTCTGGTGCATCAGGAACCAGCAGTCCTTCTCCGTGGGGTACTGGGCGTATAGCTGATGGAATGTTTGGATAATGCACAGTCCACTTTTTCTTCTTTGACACACCTTTCCCAACTGGAGGCACCATGCAGAAGTAACAATTGCTGGTATGATCTGTTGGCTCTCTCCAAATCATTGGCACTGAAAAGGCATAGATTTCCTTTTCCTGTTCAACCACCGGTGAAGATTTGTTGCACAAGTGTTGCAGCATATGTGTGGGGCCCACCTCTTGTCCTGATCTCCAATTTTGCAGCCAAATTAAAGGTGATAGGCTTTCTTAACCATAGCGGTTATACTGCGCTTTTGTGATGCAAAAGTCACTTCACCACAAACATAGCAGAAGTTATCTGCACTGTTCACACTAGTACAAGGCATCTCTGCTCACTTTGGCTAAACAGAAATGTGTCCCTTTGCAAAATCAAACACTGACAAATAAGAGAGCACGACACTGTATGATTTCTAGAGCTGATATAGGGCAATTTGTTCAGCAGAGTGATGTAAGCTTCGTTATAATTGCATCATCCATGACTTCTAGGAATAACATGATGCAATTCATATCATGTATGACGCAATACCAGCTTCAGATTGCATCATTCATTGTTTTGCCTAAAAAGCAAGTACTGTCCAAACCCAGTCATAGATTTATTCATAGATCCAGTCAAAGATGTATTTTAGTCATTTCTGGTTTAAATTGAGATCCCTTCCCTTTATAACTCACTTATCCTCCGCCATTCCCAAGTCAAGGGTCGTATATACTGACCCAATAGCATATCTTGAAAACGAGAGCCAATCAACAATTTTAAGCATCATTTTCATTCTCAGTGATCCAGAATTAGTAAAGTTTGACTACATTTATTTCAGAAGCATTTTGGCTGTAGAGCAGTGTAATCTAATTGCCAAGACTGCCTCTGGAGCCTTTTTTAAAAACTAGTGTCACATTAATTATCCTCTAGTCATCCAGTATGAAGCAGATTTAAATGAAAGATTACATTCCCCAGTAGTAGTTGTGTAATTTAAAATTTGAGATTCTTCAGAACTCTTGCTTATGTCATCTCATCTGGCATTGGTGAATTACTGTTTAGTTTATAAATTTGTTCCAAAACCACGTCTATTAACACCACAGTATAGGACAGTTCCTTAGAGCTGTCACCTACAAAGAATGGCTCAGGTGTGAGAAGGATCACCTTCACATCCTTTTCAGCTAAGACTGATGCAAAAAATTCATTTAGTTTCTCTAGCGGTGCCTTCACTGCTTTAAGTGCTCCTTTAATGTCCACAGTTTTCCAAACTAGTGTAAAACACGCCCTTTTTCATCCATTTTCTAACACTTTCACCATCACTGAATTTAACCAGTATGTTATAATGGAATTTTAATTCCTGCAAGAGTAATTTTTTTAAACAAATAAGATCAATTAAAAAATGTGAAGGAAAAGTAGATTAAGATCAGGCTTTCTTGATTAATTTAGAACTTGTCAATATGAAGTTTATTTGTGGTATCCTAGAGTTTCGATCTATCCCACACCAGCATGCCATGCAGTACGTAGCTATGTAGAGGCTTCTGACGCATCCCAGAAATTCCTTTAGATGGTTTACTTGAGCCCAATTTGAAACAGAACCAGATCAAAGTGTGTTTTGGAACTGTAGGTATAGTTACTGCATAGCCTGTTTCTGTAGGGCACAGTTGTCGTAAATGCACAATAACTATTTGTGTAGAGAATCTCTTAGTGAAAATGGACCTTACTTTCAGGTTCAACTGCATTTGTTTTGCTTCTATGTTCAATTAATTGTAAAACAGAGATTCAGCCCATCATGAAATGATAGCAGCTATTGTAAATATTTCTCAGATAGCATGCAAGGGTGATGGAAGACTTTCCTTCTATGAAAGAAAATATGTTGTGACCTCATTAGTTCTATAAACTTAACCATATATGGTAAAGATTAGATGGGCCGACACGTTGCACAGTATTTACCACACAGACGCATCTATAGGGGTTTCCCCTCAGACTGCAATTGGATGAGACTCTTGTAGGTAGCTCCAGGACTTATTTCTGAGCACTTTAAAAAGTTAACATAATTAACCTTATTTGTCACCTAGTCTACACAGCTATTACATGATGCAAATAACTCACAGTTAAAAAAAAGGTCCCAGAGGAAAAAGCAGTAGCTTAGTTTAATCTTTACAAAAGCAGCCAGAGAGAGACCAAGCTTTAGGGGCCATAACAAGTTCTATAACACTTATATGGACTTATTTGGCTTCTTATTTTCTCTTTGCATCTGGAAGACAGAGAAATGTGCAAGACTAAAGAAAAGTGCTCCTGAAACAAAAATTGAGCACCAAAAGGTAAAGAACCAGTGGCAAGATTTTAAAGTCACAGAACTAAGTTAAAACTCACCAGGGCAAATGTGCATTTGCAAAACATCAGGAGTCTCTAATTTTTTTTTTTTTTTACAATCTTCAACTGTAAACAAGACCTGTGGTTAGAATGGGATTTTAAACCTAGAATAATTTTACAAACCATTATCTTTTTAATTTGAAAAAGCTCTTTGGGAAAGGCCTCATTTGAATATATTTTATTAGGAAAGCTTGTTTAGTAAGATCATTTGTTCTTCTGGTGACTAAGCTAGTATTCAGGAGTTTGAACAATAGTGTCCCAAAGCAGCTTCAATACTCAAATGGCACTTCCCTGACATGGGAGCTGTAGGTGCAAGTTTAAACACAACTATAGTAAAATATTTATCTTACCTCTCCCGTCCTTGTAAAGGGGTAATGGAGTAGAAGTGTTCTACTAACACGATTGTCACATTCATTGCTGTTGTAAGTAAATAAAAAAAATCTGAAAGCCCTTTCTAAAATGTTTACCAGGATGCAAAGAAGTTGCATCATTCAGCTACTTGTGTGATTGCTAAAGATATGGGAGATTCCTCACTAGATTCGCTAGATGAATAGCTTCAGGTTAGTTTTATTTGCAACAGGGACAGCAAATATCAAACACTAAAATCTATATTCCAGTTTCATAGTGTAATTTTAAAGTTTAAGTAATTATAGCTGTGTCTTATTTTTACTTTTTGTAAGGATTTACATTCAGTAAAATTTTGCATTTATTTTTAATACATCTGGCTCACTTTTAGAGAAAAGATATGTCTTTACATGATGTACTTTAGACTTATACCAGTTACAGACAAGCTGCCAACCACTTACACAAAAATCAAATGCTGATATGATATTTTATTCCACTAATCTTTCCTTCATCTATAAATCAACAGAAGCTAAATAAACTGGATAAAGCTAGCTTTCGTGCACAGGCTTTGTGTGTGTTTGTGCAGGAAAGGAGGGGATTGAAAAAAAGAAAAGCTAAAGGTATTTCTCTTTAAAAAATTAAGGACAGCACACAAAAAAATATTTTAATTATAATTAAATATTGAAAAACCACCTCTTTAAAAAAAAATGTATACTATGAGGAGGATGGAATACAGGAAGGACTTGCCTGCTTAAATTATTTCACTTGTACCTCAAAGAAAAGGGATTTTGCAAGCAATTTTTGTTTCAGTGTTTTTATTTACAAACTTCGCTTCAGTCTTAAACAAGACCGGGTATACAGCTGATTAGATTTTTAAACCAACTATCATAACAAGTTCTCACATTCAAATTAAAATATGCACATTTATAAAAATAAAAAGTAAAGATAGCAGTAAACAACTGTACATTCCAAGTCACTGAATCTGTAATTTACAACATGTGGGCATTCCTCTGTCCTCATGTGGAGTGAAGCTTTGTGCAGGCATAGGGGTGAACCCATGAATCATAACTTGCAGGCCTGGGAACTAAGCTTCCTTTATAAAATGATCAGTAAGGCAAGGTGATCTGAAATTAACTGAGGTTTACTATTTTTATCTGTTGCAAAGAGTATACTGAAAAAGTAAAATGAGACAATGACATTTTTACAATGGAAAAATGAAATGAAAGACCCTTTAAAGACATACCACAACATTTATAAGATCAGCCTACCTTAATTTATAGCACTAGATTAGAGCAAGAGCTGACTTTGAAGTCAATCATGAATCGTAAGAAAAGGAAAGTATGGCTTTTAATTATTTTCCTCTCATATACAGTATGTTGTGACAGACAGATTCATAAGATTCATTTGTCAATTTAGTTGCGCTATCAACAGCATACTAGGTTACAAGTTTAATAATTAAAGGAATAAACAAATTTTGAAAGCAGCATTTTCTGACCCTTTGTTAATGGATGAAGAAACTTCCTCTTCTGTAAGCAGCTTTGATAGAATGCTATTAGCATACAGGAGTATCTTCATTTACATTTCCTCCAGGCTTCGTTTGATAGCTTCTTGTAATTCCACATCTTCCTCTAAGAAAAAAAGATTCGAGTTTCAAATTGTATTTATAAGAGCTTGTGTTGCTGTCACTTCATCAAGCCAGATCACATCAAATTGTGGTTGGCAGGCAACCAAGTAATAAAGTACAATGTTAATATCATTCAATTGAGTAGTTACAGCTTTAAAATTGTGTGCAATTATTGTCAATCAAGGCTAGAGTACAAAAAGGTGAGCAAGTTAGAAAATACATCAAGTTCTTGTTATGACTCATGCTACCTATTCATAATTCCAAAATGTTGGAACAGCCTTTTACTGGATCACACATTAATGCTCATGTCAGACATCTTTAATTAAGGTGGCAAGAACCAGATAGGTATTTGTTATGAATCATACCAAAGTGTACAGAGAGAAACTAAAACACAAATATTTTAAAAAAGATTCATAAAATAGACTATCTTCAATATGGTTCAGCTCAATTCCCAGTCAACAATTAAAACATATTCCTGTGGCCTGTGATATGAACAAAGAGAAGACATTAGTCTCTAATGCTGCCACTGTTGCATAGTTTTTCCGTTAGTGAATATTGTGCTTGTGCTAATCCAAGGCAATATTAGTACTTGTTAAGATTGTAAGTTAATGAAATAATTGCTCTTTGTTTACAGAGGTCACAGTCAGATTTACATGCACATAAAAAATGGGAAGATTGTTGAATAATTTTTCACAGTGGTGGAAATCCACTTATTGCCACAAAAGAAAAATAACTGCATTAGTATAATTCAAGTTTAAAATGTTTTATTTTTAAAGTCAGGTTCTAATTAAATCTAATATCCCAGCACCATATAGATCCAAGATCAGCTCAAGCAGCTCAAACTGCTTTAGTGTCACTGATGGATGATCCCCTGTTGTCAATGGATATAGGACAGATATCCACTCATGCTCCTGGACTTCTCTGCGGCACTCAACACTGTCGCCCATATGACACTGCTATCTCACCTGAGAAAGGTAGTAGGGTCACTGCACTAAAATGGGTGCCAATGGGAAACTGCACTTCCATAATTAGGGCCCTCATTTCTGGAGATCTAGAAGGATCACTTCTCTCCCTGGTCCAATTCAACATTTACAGTCAGCCATTACATGAACTGGTCAGACTTAGTAGGAAAATGACCGAGAATGATCAGGGTTTACTAATCATTCTTTACAGCATGCCCTACAAAAACAGTTGTTGACCACAGGAAGACAGAAATCACTCCTCAGGGAATTTTAGTCTGTTTAAACAAAAAGCCTATTTCTTGTTTTATCACAACCCCAAGAACAACAATAATTTTCCTATCAATTTTACATTAAGGCTTGTCTACATGGCAATCCAGGGTACGACTCCACGGCAAGCTGGTGCGCTGTAAAGTACTCTGAGCTGTGCTGGGAATTCCAGTGCACAGTAGCAGTGTCTATATGGTGAGTTACTGTGAAGCAAGCTGGTGTGCTGTCAAGTCACCGCTTGGCTTGCCTGTGCACAAGCCAGATGTGTACACAAGTCCCTAGTTTCTTAAAGGGAAATAATACATAACTAATTAGTAATGTCCTGCCAAATTCACAGCCATGAAAAACATGTCACGGACAGTGAAATCTGGTACCCCCTTGGGAAATTTGGTCTTGTGTACTTTTACCATACATGATACAGATTTCTTAGGGGGAGGAAAGATTGGCAGTTTTCAAATTGGGGGTCCTGACCCAAAAGGTGGCTGCAGATGACTCATAAGGTGATTTTAGGGGTGTTGCATCCTTACCTCTGTGCTGCCTTCAGAGCTGAGTGGCTGGAGAGCTGCTGTCCAGGTGCCCAGTTCTGAAAGCAGTGCCCTCCCAGCAGCAGTGCAGAAGATGACACCCCCATACCATGCCACTCTTACTTCTTCGCTGCTGCCTTTAGAACTGGGTGACCAGAGAATGGCAGCTGGTGACTGAGAGCCCAGCTCTGCAGGCAGCAGTACAGAAGTAAGGGCAGCAATACTTTACAATACTATCCCTTCTTCTAAGCTGCTGCTGGTGACTCTGCCTTCACACCTAGGCTTCCACAACAAGCAGGTGCCTCTCTTCAGCCATGGTAGTGCTACTGCAAGCAGTACTGCAGTACGCTGATGGTAGTGCTACTGCAAGCAGTACTGCAGAAGGCAGGGTTGCAATACCACCAACCCCTCCTCACAATAACCTTACCACCTCCCCAAAACTCCTTTTTAGGTCAGACCCCTACAATTACAACTCCTGAATTTCAGATTTAAATTGCTGACATACTTAAGTTTACAATTTTAAAAATCCTATGGATTGTGAAATTGACCGAAATGGACTGTAAATTTGGTAGGGCCTTATCAGTGATCAGCAAAACGCAGAATTAACACACAAATGTTGGGACAAAATTAAGAGGAAAACCAGCTTTACAACCAACTGCTTCCCAGAACTCCGTATGCATTTAAATAAATGATGCTAATATGTCTAGAATGGTGATGAAGTTAGATTTTAGTAACAATCATAGCGTACCAGAACTGGAAGGGACCTTGAGAGATCATCAAGTCCAGTCCCCTGCCCTCACAGAAGGACCAATCACTGTCTAGGGAGATTCCACAACCTCCCTAGGCATTTTATTCCAGCGTTTGACCACCCTGACAAGCAGGAAGTTTTTCCTAATGTCCAACCTAAACCTCCCTTGCTGCAGTTTAAGCCCATTGCTTCCTGTCCTATCATCAGAGGCCAAGGAGAACAATTTTTCTCCCTCCTCCTTGTGACACCCTTTTAGATACTTGAAAACTGCTATCATGTCCCCTCTCAGTCTTCTATTCTCTAAACAAAACACACCCAAGTTCTTTCAGTCTTCCCTCATAGGTCATGTTTTCTAAACCTTGAATCATTTTTGTTCTTCTCCGGATCGTCTCCAATTTCTCCACATCCTTCTTGAAACGGACACAATTAACTCTGAGGCCTAATCAGCACAGAGTAGAGCGGAAGAATGACTTCCCGGGTGCGTCTAGACTGGCAAGATTTTGCGCAAAAGCAGCCGCTTTTGCGCAAAAACTTGCCAGCTGTCTACACTGGCCGCGAGTACTTGCACAAGAACGCTGACGTTGTAATGTACAAAATCAGTGCTTCTTGCGCAAATACTCGGACGTTCCTGCTCAGGGATAAGCCCTCTTGCGCAAGTATTCTTGCGCAAGAGGCCAGTGTATACAGCAACATTAATTTCTTGCGCAAGAAAGCCCGATGGCTAAAATGGCCATCGGAGCTTTCTTGCGCAAGAGAGCGTCTACACTGGCACGGATGCTTTTGCGCAAAAGCAAATCTTTTGCGCAAAGGCACATGCCAGTGTAGACGCTCTCTTGCGCAAATACTTTTAACGGAAAAACTTTTCCGTTAAAAGTATTTGCACAAAATCATGTCAGTCTAGATGCAGCCCCCGTGTGTTGCTCACAACACTCCTGTTAATGCATCCCAGAATCATGCTTACAGTTACAATGCTTATTACAATGCTTAGTAATATCTGGTAAATCTAATTAAATTTGTGTTCATTAGATTCACTTACATCTTTGCTTTGTTCAAATCTCAATTACAAAGCTATCTAATGTTACAATGTTTTAACTTTCAGTCCTTTTACCCCCCCAACAGATATGTACTAAACCTTTTTAACACAATATTTTGACAATACCACAGTAATCAACAAAATGAATGAGTAAAGCACATCATGGGGTAAACAGCAACAATAAACATAATGGGGAAAGAATCAGAATAATTTTTTATAGGTTAAGGTAAAACCTATTAATCTTCTTTCTATATATGTTAGAAATGTGCATCTATCTGCCTGCCCATCCACGAGTACATTTGTCCAAGAATACCTCTAAACGATAACAGCCAGGACCACCAAATTCGGTATACAGCTTTCTCTTATAACTTAAAGGTTTTGGTTGTGCCAGGACAATGGGACGTGCCTGGAATTTGATTGTTTCTCGTAAAATGGAAAGGGAGGGGCCTGGCAGAAGGCAGTTATACCGTAGAATGACCACAGAAGCCAGCAAGGGGCCAGAGATGTGGACCGGGACAGCTATAGCCCCATTGGGCCAGAGGGGCAGGGGTGGAAAAAGGGACAGCAATCTACTATATTTTTCAGAGAGCTTCCGTTTGTGTGACTGTTTGTGTGTCTCTGTCTGTCCTCCTGCCAGGGACATGTACCTCTCCACTGGCTGTGCCTGCTGGAGCTGCAGCAGCTATGGACAGGCACTTCTCACCTGGCCCCAATCTACTGCAGTGAGAGGGGGGATGGGATTGTCTTCTCTCCCCATGGCAGCCTCATACTGAGCCCTTCATTCCCACCCCAGAAACCAAGATTTAAATGAAGAAAACCAAAACTTACTTGAGTTAAGGACCAGAGCAATGCTGGGTAAATCTTCACCTGTTCATGTGTAACTGTATATGTGTTTATAGCTTCCCTTCAGGAGACTAAAGTGCCCAGCTGAGACATAGCAACTAATCCTGAACTGACTTATGCCTATGTAAATGAGTGGAAATAGATTCTGAGTCTGACACACGCTTTACTGGCTTGCTTGGATTTGTTTTCCTTTATACCTCAAGCCTTTGACCTCATTCCTCACGAATGTTCAATAGAGCAAGAACAGATACTCTGCATATTTAACACAGTGTTCTCTATAGCATACTTGCCTCATAAAATTTAGTTCCAATTTAGTTTCTTATACAGTCTTTATCCAAGGTTTTCTCAAACACAGAAGACAAATGAAAATTAAGACTTCCTCCCTGTTTCTTGTAAATTCATTTGCATTGTTATTTTAACATTTTCTTCACTGTCTGAAATTTAAATACATAACTCAAACACACTTCATATAATGCTTCTGAGAAAGTCCTCTATTTTCTCTGGAAACCACCACTAATATGGGTTTAAGTTGTGAGACTCAAATAAATCGTAAGTACATTTTCTCTCCTTCCTCCCAAAAATCCCAAGTTAGACTGCTTAATTTTTCATTGTCTTTTATTGTGTGCAAGCTAAAGAAACAAACAAAAACTCTGAATTGTGATATGGGTTATAATTCCTATGCTTTTCTATATTCATTTATTTAAAATACTTGAGATTAGATTCACTGCAAACCGTGCTATACAAAAATGACTAGATATACATATACATATACCCTAGCTAAGCATGATGTCAAGTATGCTTGCTGCCTCTCTGTCCCAAGGATTTTGAACTATAGCCTATTATATAACTGCTAAAAATGGAGCAAAAAGTGTTATCCCGCATACACACTGCAAAAAAGTGGTTGAGTTTAGCTAAATCCAATTAGGACAGATTCTATGCACACAACTTCTGATTTGGACATCCATTGTTAAGTATTTTTATTCTTAATTTAAGTCATGCAAGAGTGCATATACACCTTTCAAATTCTGACCTTGAGTGTCAAACACACTATTATATACACAGTGTGAACAACAACATGACTGAAACTTTCCTAATTCCAGGAACAGCAGCTTCAACAGCTGTTACCAGACCTGGATCAGGAGTCCACAGTCTAGACAAAAATACTTTGTTGCATTTATGCATCAGGTACCTGAGGACAGAATGGTCTCTTGCTTGGGCAACTTGGCAGACTTACTGGGCAGCCCTGGAATTCAGGCTGAACCTCTCCAATCTGGCGCACGCTGGTCAGGCAATATCTGTGCTCTGGCGTGCTTTTAGTTAGCTGGATGTCCACCTATCACGGATGTGGCCACGTTTCCCACAGTCCCATAAAGTTTGTTTACAGCTACTAGTCCTGGCTGTCAGTGTTCTGTGATGTTATTTAGTTCTAATTTACCCCTAAATGTCTTCTAAGATTCCAGCAAGCAGAGAAATGTTGGTAATGCTGCTAGACAATATTGACCTCCTGTGGGTTCAGCCAATTCTCTGGTTCGGCACCGGTCAGGACCCAAGGGTGCCAGACTAGAGAGGTTCAACCTGAATCTCTAGTTGAGTCCAGAAGAGCTATCCAATGTATGGTCCATTCCTAAGGAACTCACTAAGTTCTTTATCAATCAGAGCCAGACACACAGGGAACCTCGCACACTCTATAGTGGTTTCTCATTTACCAAACAACTCTTCTCTCTGGAATCACACTGCATCCTTACCCAGGCGATGTTTTTGGCATCTGGAAAATGATGGAAGAGTGGAATCAATTTCCCTCTTCAGTTCTTAGGATGAGGGTTACACATTAGCACTGAGATGCTGAAGGTCTTGGTTCATGACTGAGGTGCAAAAGTGTAACTAGATTGACATCATCTATTTCAAGTCAAGATTCCTTTAAGATAGCTCTTTATGTACATATGTGTATGTAGGGATGGCTTTTGCTTGGGAAACTTGACAAGATCCTGGTGTATGGGTGAAGCCAAAGATTTCAGACTGGTGACCTATGTGTAGGACAAAGCAGCATGAAGCAGTGCCAGTGATATTACAAAATGATTGAGGTGCCGGGTGGATAAAAATCAATTATTTTAAAAATATTGTTTAAATTATTTAAATTGGATTTTTTTGATAAAATGCTTTTTGAGGAAAAAATTAGGGATGTTAAGAAGAGTGTAATTCATTAATTGTGTAGTCAACAAAATTTTTTTAACTACATGATTGATTGATAAGTGTTAGCACTGCAAGCATTCTGTCCTGGCTTGTGCTGGTCTGGCAACTACCCCCACTGTGGCTCTGCACTAAAAGTATTTTAGGGGCTGGTGGGCAAGGCAGCCCAGCTCAGTGCTGGCTCCTGCTGAGGCCCGGAGCTAACCCCGCTGCAGCTCTGCATGAAATAGTTGTTTAGAAGCTGGCAGGCAGCCCAGCTCCTAAATGACTTGCCCTGCAGAACCACAGTGGGGGTAGCTTCCAGGACCCAGCAATCCAGGACTGAGCCAGGCTGCTGGCCAGCCCTTTAAAAAATTTACTGGCACAGCCACTTTCACTTACAGGTTAATGGTTTAACTGACTACACTTTTACGTCTCTAGAAAAAACCTCTCTAAAGATAGTTTTAATTAAGATATCTTTGAGCTATTATGGATCTTCATCATGGAATAGGGATTATAAATTCTAATTCTATAATATGAGACAATGTATTCATGTAATATTTAAGCCAAAAATGAGTTCCAATAGTTCATGGATTATGGACCCAATTTTAAAGGGATCCAGAGGCTTTTGTATAGATTATTTAGGCTAATCTTTCTATCTACCCAATGGGACTCAGAGCTCAGTCTAGAAGATACTATCAGAGATAATTAGCTTTGCAGTTCTCAAACAGTGGATTTGTGTCTCCAGGGATAACATGCTTGTTAACAGCAAAAAATGTTTTTAAATTAATAAATAAATATATAAAGGAGAGGAATAACAGACCTCAACCCTATTGTGTCTCTTCAAATTTGTGTGCACAATCAATTCCTTACCTCTCTCTAAAAGTGTAAAGTTTCAAAAAGTTCAATGAACAGAAGATTGTTGAGGACAGAATAGATCTGGATAGAGAGAAGTCTGGAGATAAATGTGAGAAGGGAAGGACAGGCAGTAGAAACACAAAGTGAAACTGTCTGAGCAGTATATTCCAAAAGTCTGAGTGTAGCCTCCTTAGATTTGAGACCTACCATACCATTCTTACTGGAATGCACTTTTATGCAGAAAACCATTATCAAATCAAGTCTTCCTGACTAGTGATTTAATCAATCTGATTTAAATAAAATCCACCCTGTTCAGGAGGGTCCCCATTAGATACTAGGGGGTTCAGGGGTTCCCATAAGATGCTACTTTGGCTGGCAGAGGAGTCATAGCTACTGTTCCACCACAGAAGGAAACACCTTAGTTCTTGTTGGAATGGCACTCTATTGACATTATCAGGTCATGGCTAATCTTTGCAAAATCCTGGTTTTCCATGGGCCCTCCTTGGGAAAAATGGGAACTTCACGTATTTCAGAGGAATGCTGCAGCATCAGTAACTATGTGGACTTTACTGATGATCAGTTGCAACAGAAGTGGTGCTTGGACTACTCCCATTCATATATACTGCCTACTAGCCTGGTAACTGTGTCTCATGTTAAGTGTCTAAAATTGTCCTGTTAGTCCATTTTATATAAGTTACCAAGACTATGGTGAATGCACCATTTACAAGCACAGCATTAGGTTATGGAATAGAAACAGGTCATGCTCAGGAGAGACAGGGTTTATCTTGGCTTTTGTTTGGACATGACATATTCAGAGCTTGTTCACATGAGAAAGTTTGACTAATTCGAGCCAAAATACATCAAGTATATTGGAAAGATTAGTAATCCAGACTACTTAAAGGACACAAAAGGCTGTCCCCAAAACAAATGGCAAACCCATGGCGTGTGGGCTTCCAGCAAGTTCAGTGGTGAAAGTATGCCTCAACTTCTCAGTGCAAACAGGACCTGTACAGTCCCACCAGCCATGAGAAACAGACATACCAGTCAAATGGTATTCTGAACTTAGTTTGACCCATTGACTAGGACAAGTTTATAGTGTCAGCAAAACTCTGAAAAACTGGCACAGGTTGAGGTACAGTCAAGATGTGCAAGGTTATTTCCAGTTCAGTTGGAGGAGGAGGGAACCTAAGCTAACCTCCAAATCAGAGTCAAATGTGACATAGAACATGTTAAACTAAGCCTTTCCCAGAGATTCCATGAAGCATTTCTGATACTGGTGATCTGAAGTTCAATTATCACTTGCAAGATATCTATCACACACTGTGATGCTGAACTGTCTGGCAGTAAACTGCTCCAGAGCAGGATTCCACCTTCCTGCAGGTCATTTGATTCTTTGAAATCTATGAGGCCTAAAAATTGAGCTTCTGAGAAGGCCAGGAGAGACCTAAAAGATGCTATGCACTGGAACTGATGGGATGAAGTGATATCCTGACATTTACATCAAACTGCATTAATCTTCCCTGGTGCAAATACATTGCATAGGACTTTTTTCAACCAGAGACAATGCAGGGGTTAAAGTTGTCAAATCATGAATCTAGTGAAAGTATCAGGTGGGAAAGAGCAGATTCTGAAAAGTCGTAACAGATAAAATCCTGGGACAGTATGAATGGGTTTCTCCCATGAACAAAAGAAATTGAGAGTTCAAGTAGTCAGAAAGACAACAATTAATAGCAGGGACCGACAAAAGAAAATGGGAATGGAGCTCATTACTTGTCAGAAAAAAGGAAATGACAGTTTCAGATTAAAAAATTATAAAGGCCAGAAGGGACTATTTTTACTTCCTGCATAATATGGGCCATATTTCAACCATTACTGCCTGTACCAAGCACAGTAATTTGCAAATGAACTAGTACAAAAGCTTTTAGAAGGGGACAGTCTTGATACAGAGGCTTGTACAATAAAGAATCCTTTTCAAGCCTTAATAAATACACTATGATGCTCTCACTAACTTCTCCTTCCCAAGCTGATGGGTAAACGATAACTTGCTGATGAGGACGCTGAAGATGAGAAATTCAGGATTACGCTATTTGTGCCTCATTTTAAATATGCAGGTTCATTGATGATCTAGTCTGACGTCCAGCATAAGAGAGGTTAGAGAGTTTCCCCCCCAAAAATTCAAACTTCGTTCCAAATTTGTCAGTGATGGAGAATCCTCTATGACCCTTGGTAAATTGCTCTATGATCAGTTACTCTCATTGTTAAAAATTTATTCCTTATCTCCAGTCTGAATGTGTCTAGCTACAGCTTACAGACATTGGATAGTGTTATACCTTTCCCTGCTAGACTGAAAAGCTATTAAATACTGGTTTCCCCATGTAGGTACTTGTAGACTAATCCAGTCACCTCTTAATTTTCTCTTCATTAAGCTAACCTGAGTTATGAATAGCCCTGTAAGGCATGTTTTCTAATCAGTCAGTCATTCCTGTAGTAGTTCTGAGCCACATCCAGTTGACTAACATCCTTCCTAAATTGTGGGCACCAGAACTGGTCAAGTATTCCAGAAGTGGCTAAACCAGTACCAAATATAGAGATAAAATAAGCTCTCTCCTCCTACTCAAGATTCTCCTGTTTACGCATAAAGGATGGTGTTAGCTGTTTTGGCTACAGTATCACACTGGGGGCTCATGTTCAGCTGATTAGCCAACATGACTCCTAAATCTTTTTTCAGAGTTTCTGGTTTCCATGCTAGACTCCCCATTCCTGTATATATGGCCTATATGTCTTGATGTACACATTTATATTTAACTGTATTGAATCACGTATTGTGCCCCGTTTACCAAGCAATCCAGATTACTTTGAAACAGTAACCTGTCTTCATTGTTTCCCCATTTTGTATGTTATCTGCAAACTTTATCAGTGATTGATTTTATATTTTCTTTCAGGTCTCTGATAATGTTAAAAAGCCTATGGCCAAGAATCCATTCCTGTGGGAACGCACAAAAACAGAACCATATGATGAGCTTGTTTACAGTTATATTTTGTGGCCTATCCATTAGCCACTTAATCCATTTAATGTTTGCCATGTACATTTTATATTGCTCCAATTTTGTTTTAACTAAATGTTGTGAGATACCAAGTCCAATGCCTTCCAGAAGTCTACAGATGTCAACAGTAATTACTTTTTATCAATCAAACCTGTAATCTCATCAAAGAGGGGGTCTCTTAGTACTCTGCTGCTCCCCAGACCACTGGAAAGGCAAAGCAGAGGAGGCCGCACATGCTTCTTTGGCCAGGTAGGCCTTAAATTAAGGGCCTCACTCCTCACTGTATCTATTCCCTCCGAGCAATGCTGCTGCTCATCTCCCCTGCTTCCTATACTCTCACGTGCTGCCAAGTTCTTGCTGAAGGCAGGTAGATGTGGAAGACAACAGAAAGATGAAGAGAACAGGAAGCTAGCTTCTGGACAAGTAGGAATCCCACATATCAAGATGTTCCCACTGTTCTGTCTGAAGGAGGAATCAAATAGGTTAACTCATCCTTGAACACTCAGATTTCAGAGCTCCCCAGTAGAGAAGATAATCCAGCTATAACACCATGTTAGTAGTACACCAGCACCAGGTGTTGTTCATGATCCCACTACAGTGGTGTTTTTTAATTTTGCCCCTCTATCATTGGTCAGCTCTCAGCACATCCTTTGGCTTTATAACATCTGGTCCACTTCCCACTGGCTTCACTTCCCTTTCCTGGTTACTGCTGCCCCCTGCCTTTTCACCATCTTGACTCACTCCTCAAACCTTTGACTACTTCTCTCTGTACAGAGTCTAACACCAGTAATACGTGCTCCTCTTCCTCTCTCCACTACAACCTCCTCCACATATGCATCTTCCTCCTCACTTCTGGAGGCATTTACCCCAATTCTGGACCCAAGTCCTGTCCCAGTTCCCTCTCCACCTCCCACAGCATCCTCATTACCACCCTTCTTACTCACCCCCATTCCTCCTTCCTACCTCCCCTTCTTTTGCCATCTCAAACATCCACTCCATCTCTAAAAAGATCACACCATCCACAACTTATCTCACTTCTTCCAGTTCCTGGCTCACAAAGAGACCTGCCACACTTTATACTACTTATTGGGACCTTTCCCTATCCAGGTCAGACCAGGGAGGGTATTGGGTTTCCCATCTACCTCTGCCTCCCTCCCCATTCTTTCTTCTCTTTCAAACAGCACTGCATTGAACTTTTCTCTCCTCCACGCTGCTGCTGTCTACCATTCACCCAACTTCTCTCCATCAGTCTTCCGCTCAGATTTCGACTCCGGACTCTCTCTTCTCACAATCAACCTCAATGAATTGAGCTTTCATGCTGATTACCTATCTAATGCTTCAGTTGTATGGAGAGCCCTACAAATTCGCAGATATCCGTGGCTCATTTTTGCGGATATGGATACAGCTCTAGCTGTGTGTTTCCTTACAGGTGGCACTGTGGAGCTGGTACTGGAGGGAACCCGCTTTTAAGACAGCTCCCCCCAGCACTGGCTCCTATTTCCCCCCATCCTTGCTGCCTCTCATAGAGGCAGTGAGGGTGAGGGGAGCAAGTAGTCAATACTCCAGTTGACTACTCGCTAACATCCCTAGAGAGGACATAGACCATGGAAACAAGGAGCACAACATGGATGTGCAAAAGAAATTTAACTGCTGTAGTGGCTGTATGCTGACCTAACTTAGGTCTCTACAGTAGAATTATGTTGACATGTCCTTGTATCCCCCACCTCTGTTTGTATCCATTTGTTGTCTCTTGTCTTATTCATAGATTGAAAGCTCTTTTGTGCAAGAACAGTCTTAATTCTGTATTTGTGCAGTGCCAAGTAAAACGGGGTACTGGTCAATGATTAGGGCTTTTACATGCTATGGTAATAAAAATAATAGCTGCAGCAGCAATACCCCTCTTTCAGTCTTTACCAACACAAATGAAGTAAGGTGACACACTGGGGATTACCAATGGGAGAAAAGTAACCCTTAACTGAAATCAATGTTGCACAGAAAGCATGCTTTGACATCACAACTAGAGACATTTGTCTCAGACTCTGACCAGTGGGTTTTTTCAGCATAGTTGACTGCTACACAACTCTTACTTCTTTTTTTACAACCCCATACCGAAGCTCCTACTGCTGCCATGAACACAAGTTGCTGAATGATCTGTCAAACTTCACGGAGGATATGGCTACACTACAGAGTTTTTCTGGAAAAACGACCATTGCGAATTGCAATCGTGTTCTTTCAAAAGAAAAACTGAAAGAACAGAGGGGCTTTTCCGACATTGGTAAACCTCTTCCTATGAGGAAGAAACCTTTTTCCAAAAGAGCTCTTTCGGAAAAAGGCATGTGTGAATGCGGAAGAGGGAGTTATTTCACAAGAAGAGGAAAGAGGAAAAAGCACAAGTGCCCTGGTAGCCACTCAGTCCATAGTAATCACAGCTTACATGTGAGATGGCATCCATTCAGTGTGGACGCTATCTTTCAAAAAAGCAGATCGCTTTTTTGATGAGCTGTGGCAGTGTGGACGCTCTCTTTCGGAAGAAGTTTTTTCAGAAGATCTCTTCCAGAAAAGCTTCTTCCAAAAGAAGCCTGCAGTCTAGACATAGCCTGAGTTACAACATACAGAAGTTTGCCTTTTAGGCAGAGACGATTGATAAACATCACAGTAGTATTCATGTGCTACACTTGCTCCCTTATCCACCTCCAGGTCCACTGAGCATCCTGGTTTTCACGGTGAAAGTCAAGACATTTTAGAAATGGTCTCATTCTCTCTGAATCTCAATACAAGCTGTTTAGCTCTACAGGGATGTGAAAATGGGAATCCTCAGGATTAATCAAAAAGGCTGGACTATGTAATTACTACAGATTAGGATGAGTATCAATCTAGTTGCCTTCATACAGCAATATATGACATGTCTTTTTACCTAGGTCGGGGGGGGGGGGAGGAGGGGAAGGGAGAGAGAGAGAAAGAAAACATGGAGCATGGGGCCTTGTGAAAGACCTTAGGCCTGAACCATCGTCAAAGTTAGGCCATATTTTAAGCAGATGCTTATAAATTCACTGTCTGATACATGAATTTGGCAAAGGTAGCGATAGCACTGATAAAAAAGGAGGCACTCCTAAGAAGCAACAGATATTGGGTACGCATGTGAACAGACTCCAGAAGATTAGCCCAGGTACATCCTGATTTAACACAGGATAAGAAGGTTTGACAGAAGTGATGTAAAGAGATGTTTTGCATGAGACACCCGAGCAAGCTATAAGGGAAGGCAGAAAGCAGATGTCATGGAACACGTAAGGTGGTATAAAAGACAGGGTACCTAACCCCTTGTGTGGCAGAGGGGACACCAGAAATTTCTGCCACTGGCAAGGAGCAGCTCAGTCACAGTGCATTTATGTGTTACTCTTCTATAATTATGCAAATTGTATAAATGAAACCAAGTTATATAGACAAAGCAACAGAATGAGAATATTTTGTAGGAGTGTCTTAAAAACCCATCCTACTTATTAAAAGATTTTAATGTGTGAAAGAGCAATAAGTCACGTGAAAGTGGTTTTCTAGAAAACTGTAGGTGTTTGACTTGATTAAACTGGATACTATGAAGTCAGTCAGTCAGACTTTCTTTTGCTAAGCATTGCTGGAAATCCCTACTGTTAGTGCCAAAATATTAATTACGAAGAAAAATTAAAGCTGGCACCACCATATCTGTGCTCTCCTTTTTTAGCTACCCTCCCCATTGATGCATGTCTCCTCAAAACTTCTGTCTCTTGTGATACAACCCTACTAGCCACAGCTGTTTCAGGGGAAAGTAATAACACTGGACACATTGAAACATGGGGCCTCAGAGAAAGGAGATGTGGGACAAAAGCATTTGTGAGTCTACTATTTTTTCTTCTCAAAACACCACACACACCCCTCACTATTTCAGCAATACTCAGCTGAACCAGAAGATGTCTCTTTAGAATGAAAGACAAAGCTGATTATTAGGAATTCTTCTGCATCAGCGCTAGACATTGTGTTACAGCATGAGGATTTTCTTATTGCTACCTTGATTTAACTGGGAGGAAAAAATTAGAGAGACCGTTGCAAATGAAAATCGAGCTACCTAAGGATGGTTTAGTAGATGGTCAAAGAGCCAAAATTCCACAACGAAGATGACAACTTTAGATAAAAGCCCCTCCTGGTTCAGCAGCAAAGTGAAAACAACAATTAGAAATAAAGGAATATTTAATAACAAAGGGAAAAAGAAGATAACAATTGATAGAGATGAGAAGTTATGAAGTGCCAAAAATTCATAAGGGATGCTCAAGAGGGTCAGGGCAAATATCTTTGGATGGCAGGGCCAAGGCAAATAAGCAGTTTTTAAAAGCACATTATTATGAACAAAATAAATCCTAGAAATGGTATAGAACCATTACTAAAGGAAGATAGTAAAATGACTAAGAATGATGAAGAGGCACAAGTATTCAATAAATATTTCTATTCTGTAATTGAAAAGAAGCAGAATTATGTACCTGTATTACATGAAGATGAAGTACTTTCCAGTCCATGAGACAAGTACTATTAGAGGTAAACATTTTAAAGTAAGCAGGTACACAAGAGTCCTAGAAGAGTTGTCTAAGGAGATCTCTGGTTCACTAATGTTAATTTTTAATAAATCTTGGAATACCAGCGCAATTACAGAATGCTGGAAGAGCACCAGTGTCTAAAAATGGCAAGTGGAATGCCCTTGTAAGTAGCTAGGTTAACCTCATATCAATCCTGGGAAAAATAATGAAAAAGCTCCTACTGTAGTTGATTAATGAAGAATTAATGGATAGAAATGTAATTAATGCCAGTCAACATTATTTTATAGGAGAAAAAAGTCTTGCCAAACAAATACAGTTTCATTCTTCAAGGAGATTACAAATTTGGACAATCAAGACGATAGTGCAGATATAATAAATGTAGACTTTTGTAAGATTTGATTTAGTGCCACAGAACACATTCTGATTACGTTAACAATATACAACAGCAACAAAGCACACATTAAATGGATTAGGAATTGGATAACTGATAGAGCACAAAAATAAGTTAATGAAGAATCACGACTGAACTGGAGTGTTTAAGGGAGTTGTATAAGGATGTGTGTTAGACCAAAAGTAATGACATATTTACTTCCAGATGAAAACATAAAATAATTGCTGATAAAATTTCAGCATGATGGAGATTAGTGGAGTCATACATAAATATTGAGGAGGGCAGGGTTGGCAGGGCAGTAGTACACAGCATTCTGGATTACTTGTTAACGTAGACCCATTTAAACAAAACACTCCAGGATGTATTTTCAAACTAAAGACTGCACAAGCAACCTTAACTTTGGGTTTCTTAGTTTCTGAGTGCTTGACTTTGCAACCTGAATAATGTTATTTTAATGTAGCTTTGTGCGTGATTACCTAGGTTTCTGTTAAAAAACCCAAAACATAAATTACATTACATGGCATTATACCCACCATATCAGGGGTGGGGAACCTCAGGCCATGGTTCCAGCGGCTCAGGCTCAGGGCTCCTCCCCCCCTCAGCATTGGGGAGAGCCTGCACTGTGGCCCCCAGACCCAAAAAACATTCTCCACCCCTGCTCTATGTCCTTGCCCAGCCACTTTCAGTTCCCCGCTCCTAGCTCCATGTCCTGTTTTGGAGGGAGGAAACAGACAATAGCCTTCAGGAGCCTCATCCAATCTCAGGTGTTCCACCTCAGCCTTCCCTGTCTCCTTGTCCCAGTCTCTGATCACTGAGTCCCAGTTACCCACCTCTTGCCTGCTCTTTGTCTGATGGCTATTACTTCCTCTCCAGAGCCAACTGTCTATAGGTTTCCCTCCACCAACTTGATCCTAGTCCCAGTTTCCATACTCAACAAGTCCAAGCCTCCCCTCTCCTTGCCACCAATGCCTGTTTCCTCCACCAACCTCCCACTTGCCAATTTCTCTCCTTCCTCCAATCTGTCTCACAAGGCTCCTTGTCCAATCTTCTAATCTTGCACACTGGTCCAACTTTTGTCTCCTCTTCATTCAAATCAGAGATTTCTGTTCCATGCTCCCTGGAGGCCACCAGGCTGGAGGAGGGCGTGGGGGGGGGAGGGGGGCGAGCAAAGGTATCAGAAAGCATAGAATAGACAAGTTCTCATTTCCAGTGACCATTCCAACCCTGGCCCAGAAGAGCTACAAACAGCAATTAAAATTTAAGTCCTTTTAAGCCTTTATAGCCCTGAACTAAAGGAAGCATTTCAAATAACTCTGTAGGAATGCTGCATGTAAATTCTATTCAGCATTAGCGCTGCAAGAGGACCAAGTAAATCTTGGGAAGCAGTATGTGATAAAAGTGCCAAGTGATTTTTTTCCCCAAAAGGCTTTTAACTTAGCCAAGAATCATATTAGCAAGAAATGCAATTTTAGCTGTAGACCAATTCATTAAATAAGAACACTAATTAAAGAAACACCATAAGTAACAGTATAGCTGCTGCTATGAGCAGTGATGTGCTTTTATTGGTTGAATTCTACTAATTGTTTATGCACTACCTTTTGTAGTATCTGAAATGCTGTTTAGTAAGGCACACATCATATCTCCATCAATATCATGAGGGTTTAGGATGTGAGCTGTCCGCTGAGTCTTCTTAAACTGATCCTCCAGTTCCAGAAAGCTTTTGTCTCCAGAGAGAATGGTGAAAGGAATTTGTTTGGGTAGATGCTCATCCAGACGGCCAGCCTATGCAGGGGTGAGGAAGACATTAAACTAAACATTCAGGTTCCAGGCAACTTTTTGAAACAGACAACTCCCTTACAGAAGGCTTTTCCCTTTAGGTATTCTATTTATAAACCATTCCCTCTTTCCTCTCATCAAACCCACTATCTATCCTTCTCGTCTCAAGTTTTAGTATGACAATTTTCATCATGACTGTTCTATAATGTACTGTACTATACACACATACATGCATCTTATCAACAAAAAAGCAAACCACAAAAATAGATCAATGACTTACATGCATACAGAGTGCAAAGTCTGCTGCTTCTCTTCTGGTACCACAACGTGGATGAAGGAAAAAACATCCAATCTTATTAAGATAATTAAAGATTTTGCACTCTTGTGGAGGTTTCCAATTGCTGTGTCCTCCTAAACAAAAGGATAAGAGATACATTAGATTACATCATGAGCAACTGCAGTCAAACAGTCCAAGGAGAGGAATGGACAATCTCATTTTCTGACTAAACAGCATTTAAAACTAAATACGATTCTATATTTCTAAGAGGTTAATGTATGGGACAAACTGAGTCTATATAGTGCAGAATGGGCAATAATTTTTGATAAGGGGGCTAATTGAAGAATTTGGAAAAGTCACAGGACTGCACTTTTCTACTATATTAATGGAGGGGGTGTGGGATCTGGGATAGAGTTTGGGTACAGGAGGGAGCTCTGGGTAGGGTATGGAATGCAGGAGGAGGTTTGGGTTCTGGGAGGGAGTTTGGGTTCATAAGAAGGTTCTGACATGGAGCAGGCTTACAGGGAGTAGGTTAGGGTCAGGGAGGCGGCATAAGTACAGCAAGGGGCTGTAACCCGAGGCAGGAGATTGGGATGTGGGAGAGGGTGCCAGGTGCAGTCTCTGGTTAGGAGATGCTTACCATAGCTCCCTGCCATGGGCTAGCAGGACCCTTGGGCAGGCTCCCTGGCTGCTACAGCCCCACATGCCACTCGAAGCAGCTGGCTGTTGGGGCCAACATGTATGTCTGTGTAGCATGCCCTTGGGAAGGGACTGTGGGTCTCCACGTGCTGCAGGAGGATGCTGAGGGTGGGGGCAGAGTGTGGAGACTGCATGCCCACCAAGGGGCACATTGCACAGAGATGCGCACACTGGCCACAGAAGCCAGACATTTTGAGCAGCGTGCAGGGCCACGGCAGCCAGGGAGCCTTCCCGAGGGTCCTGCTGGGCCATGGCAGGCTGGATACAAGTGTTTGGTGGGCTAGATGCAGCACAAGGGCCGTATTTTACCCACACTTGCATTAGGAGATCCACTTAAGACTACTGGGAAGATCCTGTTCTTTGCTAAGTTTAGTTCCAAGTTAGTGTATTTATATGGATTTCTGTTAAGCCCTCTGTGTGATTAACATAAGTAACTTTTACCTTGAAAGCCCCACACAAATGTCCCTTGGTTCAGGTTGGCTGGCAGATGAATGAAAAACCTTCCCCAGTTGTCTAAGTCCACCAGCACTATGTGAGTCATGGTGCGCAGATAGTCAAAATCTGGCAGTTCACTGTCTTCAACTGCATAAAAATATATATTTTAAATTCATCTGCATTTTTATTCAACTTGTACATCTCCCAACTCAATTGTTCTTTCAAAAGAAATCCACATAATTTGCTGGTCTGTATGAAATTCTAAGCAATAACTCTTGAAATTCTAAAATATGGTATGATCAGCTAATGTAATTATTTTCATAGCAATTTTTTTTAACCACTTGAGGTAGCTTTTAGTGATCTGCATATTTGTTAGGCAAAGAACCACATTTGATAATATATGTGATGCATGTAATAACCATTAGTTCAAGCTGGAACTGTGTACACAAAGCATGAAAGATACCCTTTTTATACTCTAACTTCCTACAACACATTTAAGCTTAGATCATCCATTTACTTATTAGAATTTACAACACATTTAATGCAAACTTAACACATTAAAACACATTTTTTACCAACTGGCCAACTCCATAATCAGCAAAGACATGGCATATAAACAGGGAATGTTGGCCATATTAAAACAAAAATGCACATTTTAATGGGCAAAGAAAATAACATGTGGTTAATGTAAACTGTGTCAAGTTACTACACAAACAAAAGCTACATTAAAATATTTTTATTAAGGTTGGAAGTCAAGTGCAGTGTACACACACACAAACACACTTAATTTGTATTTTTATAAGAGACCTTCCTTTCCCCAACATGGTCTTCCAAGGGCTTCTAATACCAGTGAGCACCCCATGTTGCAATCATTTTTCTTAGCCAAAGGGAGGGGGTTGGACAGGAATCTGTTTGGATCCCTTTACTATTGGTCCTTTCTTGGTGACAGCAAGTTTTTAAGTGATACCAAGTACTCCCAAGTCCCTTTTTATTTGATAATGAGCAATTTTAGGCTCATGAGTCACAAGGGGTATCTCCCCCTGGGACATAAGCTGTTTGCTCATTTTTAAATGCCACTTAATAGTAGGAATGGTAGTGCAGTGGTGCAGGCAATGAGTGGCTGTTTATGTATAGCAAGTCGGGTGGAAGGCATGATTTCCCTGAATGGCATCCATTTTGGAGTCTAAAGCTATCTACTCTTTCTATGTGATTTAGGGATGTAAGTGACTAGTTGACTACTCAACTACCCAATAAGCATATGCTTATCAGTTAGTAGTGACTCTACTAGTTGTTCCCCCCCCCCGCCCCAGCCCTTTCTGCCTCTATCAGAGAGAGGCAGCAAGGGGGGTTGGGGGGGGGAGGAAGAGAGAGCAGGAGCCAGTGATGGGGGAAGCTGGCTTAAAAACCGATATCCCCCAGCACCGTCTGGGGGGCAAGGGAGGCAGAGACATAACGGGGGGGGGGGGGGGAGGGGACCTGGCGCGAGATGGGAATCAGCTGTCCTACCTTGTGCCCAGTCCCAGATGCTGCCGTGCTGCTTTTTAAATGTATTAAGAGCCACTAGGCACAGGAGGGGTGTCCGGGCAGGAGCCAAGAATCAACTGATTCCCAGCTTGTACCCAGTCCCCCCGCTATAGCTCTGTACTTTCCCCCCCTTATCGACTAATTGAGTACTCAATGGAAATTCCATCAACTACTCCATTAGCTGATTATACACAATTTAACACCCCTAATGTGCTTCTCACAGCTTCCGCATGGTTTTCCCTAGCTTTGATTTTATCTACTATTCCTTTACAGCAGGGGTGGAGAACCTATTTTGGGTCAGGGGCTACTCACTGACCCACAGAAAAATCAGTCGGGAGCCGCACAAAAGTGAGAAGCAAAAAAACCACCTTACTGATGTGGTCCCTGACTAAGAAAGAGAAAGATACTTCCCACATTTTCCTCACACACCAGAGGCTAGGAAGGCCCAAGCTAGTAGTTTTTGTGTACCCCAGCCCTGGGGGGGGGTGGGGGAAGTTGTAGCACTAGCACAGGCTCCCCAGTGCTGGTGGAGGGGCAAGCCTCAGGGGCTAGAGACAAGCAAGCCAGGGGCCGGGCCTTAGGTACCCCACCCTTGCTTTACAGAAAGGGCAAATGAAAGGAGAAAAAGAGGAGGATGAGCAGCATCTGAAAATTGCTGTCCATTTCCAATTAATTCCTGTCACTATAGAATTCCATGTCCATCATGGTCCATGGAGTCTTGATAACTTATTTGCATTGTACATACAAGAAACTGATTTTATAATGCATTTAGTAACAAAAGAGTTCAAGAACTAGTTTTTAGGATTTGGCATCAGAAACTTGCAGCTTTAAACGTCACCGAGTTTATATTATTTCATATGTGCATACTAGATATAGGTGCATGGTATATTTGCATGTACTACTGAACAACCTCTATGAGAGCATATATTACACCCGTGTTCCTATTGTACATTAAAAATAAACTCAAGCCATAATTTCTACATACCTTCACAACCATGCCCTTCAGAATACGCTTTATTCTCATCTTCTTTCTTTCTACCGTCTTCTTTCTTTAGAGGAGATTCTGACTTTTTTTGAACATTCATTACATTGTCTGGAAACTTTAGTTTATCAGACTTCTTGTCCGTGCAAGCACCACTAGCTGTGAAGTTGAAGACTTTGCTTTCTGATTCAGATCCGAAACGTGTTATATTAGGTTTTTGCAAGAAGCAGTGTTTATCATGATAGTGCTGATGGGCACTCAGAATATCATGGAAATTTTTGTTGCATGCACCACACCTCACAACATACATCTCTTCATGGCTTTTCCTTGAGGGGTGACTTTTGCAGAGATGATCATACAAGTCAGTGAAATTCTGTGCTGTTGCTGAACAGAAACAGCAGCGAAACCATAGATTTCCTTTTTCCAGAAGGGTTTTCTGACAATTTTTGTGATCTTCCTTTCGGTTCACTCTGGAAATGTACTCTTCCCGGCAGCCACAGTTTAAAAAGTCACCTTTTTCTAATAGTACAAGGTTGTCTTTATTTTTTATTGACTCTTCAGACACAAACATGTAATCACTACTATGAAAACCACGATAGTGCATTAGAAATTCCTCCTCAACATCAAAAAAGAGATCACCACAAAGACCACAAAAATATTTTACCTGTATCTCATGGCTATGCTGCTCTTGGCAGTGTCGGTATAGTGTTTCTGCTTTGTGAAAATGCTTTTTGCACAAGCCACAGCAATACCTATGAAACTGATGGCTTCCTAAAGTCATACAATGTTGTTTAACACTGTCTTCAGACTCAAACATTTCCTCACAAATGCAGCATTGCCATTTTCCTGAAACAGGACTTCTCGCAAGGGACTGATCCACAGGGCTAGGAAGATGCTCTTTCGATTTAATGGCAATATTGCTCAGTGCATCAGAAGAAGATGCTGTAGGTTCGTCTTCTAGAACTTCCTGCTCATAATAGTAAGAATGTCCACCATGAAATTCAGTAACATGTGCCATAACGTTCTCTTCTCTCAGTAAGTCTGTATTGCATGCCCGACACCAGAAAATAAAGTTAGTTAAATGTGCCCCTCCATGGAACCGACTCATATGCAGACGGATGATGCTTGAGTTTTCAGCAAGCTTCCCACACACTGCACACTTGTGACAGATTCTATTTGCTGCCAAAATGTGCTTTTCAACTGACTCTTCAGTAGAAAACTTCAGAAGGCATTCACAGAACCAGACCTTTATTTTACCTATATTGCCTTGACATAGGCTTACTCCAGCCTCTTGATTTTTTTCTTCTAAATCCTTTTTCCGTTTTGGAATGGTAGACTCATTTTCAGAGACAGGCTCACTCAAAGCCAATGGTCTCTTAAGGAGTGAAGATCTTGACTGATTTATAATCTGCCTCAAATGAGATGGGTTTTTATTTATTTCATTAATATGGCAAAACATCAAGATGGACTTTTCCATTGTGGTAATATTTTTAACTTTGTGCTGAGTTGCATGGCTATGCTGGTTGATCTGGTTTTCATCTACAAAGAGTTTATCACAGTTTTGACAGTGAGCACTTGCTTTAAATATTTCTGCAACCTGGGAAATAGTCTTTTCTGACAGGGATACAGGACCAGCATTACGACAACGAGTTCTAAATTGGATATAAAAATGACATTCACAGCTTTAAATATTCCAAACTTTACAGATGCACCTAACAAAATGATCCTTCAAAATACTCCACACATCTCCTGCCATCAACTACATTATCTACCAGGAAAATACTGGAGACAAGGTGGATGAGGTGATATCTTTTATTGAACCAACTGTTGGTGAAAGGGAAAAGCTTTCAAGCTTATTCTTCAGACTGGGAAAGGTACTCTGAGTATCACAACAAAATGCAACACGGAACAGATTGTTTAGCCTAAGTAGTAACCATATATTCAAAAGAAGTGGCTCTCAACCCAGATAACTGTATTCCTTTCAGGAGTCTACTTTGTCTTGTATATCCCTAAGTTTCACCTCACTTCAAAATACTTGCTTAGAAAAAAAAATCAAAAAGCCCTACAAGTGTCACCCTATTACTGACAATTAGCTTACTTTCCATTTTACTAACAATCATAAAATACATCACCTTAAATTTAAATATTGTACTTGCATTTCAGTGTATCTACTATATATTTTAGAGAGTTTGTGCGCCCACTCTCTGTGTGCGTCCATTTGTTCAAGAACTCCTCCTAAATGGTAAGAGCTAGGACCACCACATTTGGTATGCTGCTAAGCAAAGTAAGGATTTGGTTGTGCCAGAATAATGGGATGTACCTGGAATTTGATTCCATTTCATGAGCAACAAAGGAAGGGGTAGGAGGGATATTTATACTGTAGAATACCATGGCGGGCAGCAAGGGGCCGAAAATGGGGACCAGGACAGCTATAACCCCATTGGGCCAGCAGGGGGCAGAGGTAGAAAAAGGGATCGCTATCTACTATATATTTCAGAGTTTATCCCCCTTCCCCAAATTCAATTATCTGGGGGAAATGAGGAGGGGGAGGGAAATGGAACTTGTGAGGAGTTTGATGCCTAACTATTGGGTTATTAGGTATTTAAAAACAAATATATATCTATGCAATTAAGTTCATTGTATATAGACAATAGACTCTCACAAACCTGAAGTGAGCTGTTAGCTCCATATGTGAATGTAGCTTTTGATGGCAAGATGTGCACTTCACTTGGAATGGGACCTCTTTACATAAAGCTATCAGAAGTTTCTTTGCATAAGATGGGAAGGATAAAGGAAGTGGGGTCCCAGTTTCATCTGCAATATGAGATGGTGTAAAATTAAGCCACATATTTCAAAGTCCACATGCACTATTTCATCTCTTAGAACACAGATATTAACAATATGTTCCTCTACCAATCTTTCTGACCACATCACCTGTTCCCATTTGAAATCCACCACTTCATCCCTCCCCAACCATTTTCCAATTAATCAAATTAAAGCTTCTTGTTGGTGTTTCTCAAGGGCCTCTCCTGCTCTTACTGATGTGTTTTAACCAAAAAAGGTATATAAAAGGTGTAGGAGAAAAAAAATACACCATAATATATTTAACGGGTTTTAAATGTTTTAATTGTCTCCATCTCATATGTTTCCCTTCTTTGATTTTAAACACTACAGGCCAGATGGCCTGGTGGATGCAAGCACAAAGTCTAACACGTTGTGGGTATACAGGATAAAATAATAGTTCCTAATGTAAAACAAGTAGAAATAGTTTATGGAAATCTTTGTGGCCATCATTATGTAAAGAGACAACAAAGGCAATTGTTGTTCCCTTTGCAGTTCACCTTTCACATTCTGAAGTAAACAACCAATAGGAAGAGCATTTTCTGGCAGCTGAGGCGGGGCTCTGATGCTTTAACTGCCTGGCATGGAAGCCAATGCTGCTATTCTTAATTACAAAGATATATAACTTTGAAGAAATAAGCAGCATATTCAACCGTTTTATGTATTGAAATGTTTGGAGTTGGATTTGTTCTGATGACAGATACAGTTTCCTCTTTACATAATTGGTCTTTTCATGACAATTAAAGAATATTAAAAAATTGACAACTTTTGGCCTGGTTTTTAGAGCTGATGAATCCCTGTAACTCCCATGGGCCTCTAACAGGAATTTCAAATAGCCATTAGATTTAGAATACATCCGAAAGAGTATTTAATGAACAAGATGATATAACCGAGGTGAATATATCACATCACAATGGATTCTTTGTGACCATACAAACCTGAAAGTGCAGTTCTGCCATGAAAAATAACTATATTAACACTGCAAGTTGTTATTCAAGAAGTCAACTCTCCCTGGTTGTATTCAGAATCTTATTCATTTGCTTTTGTTACGAAATAAGTTTTTACTGCTTCTTCCTTGGATTAGAACTCTGAAGGCAACACCAAATGGACTACAGAATGATTTCTTGTGCGACAACATAATTGATGTTGAAGTTCCAATCTTTAGACTTTTGCAAGCCTACCTAAGAAAATGGAGTCGCACAGATATCACTAAGGATCTACTATGGCCTACTAACATTTGTTACTGGTGATGTGTAATTAGGATACAATCCGATTTACTTTCAGATCCCAATCTTATTTCAAAATATCTGGCAGTTAAACAAATATACAGTCGGTCCCCAACTTATGAACGAGTTACGTACCAAACACTTGGTCGTCACTCGATGTGTTCGTAAGTCGGACCCCATTCATTTAAATGCGGCCGCGCTGTTCATAAGCACGGACTGTGCGTTCGTAAGTCGGGGACCAGCTGTAATGCACTTAATGGGAGGTTGGTCGTAACTACGAACGGTCGTAAGTCGACGTGTTCGTAAGTTGGGGACTGGCTGTAAATATTTAAAAAACAGAGCACATTTGATATGGGAATCAGTATAATATAAAAATATGGGATTCCAAAACACATTTTGGAATAATCCCTTTCAGAATAGGGTACAATCTCAAATGAAAATATCCTTGTAAATCTATACAGTTGGTATACCTTTTCCCCAATTAAAAACATCTTAAAAGATATACATTTTTCTCTAATTCACAGCTGAAGACATATTCTAATTCACATAGCATAGATGAATCATCAGAAGGACCTAAAAGATGCTACATTCAAATTACAACATACCACTCAATTTAAAAACCTGAAGGAAGTGATTCTTTTGGGACATATGCTGCAGGCATTCATCTCTTATACTGAAAAGGAGGAAGCAGTACGGACATGCAAAGCACTGAATAAGCTGTGGAGGAAGGTTTCTTTTATGCCCATCATTTTCATCTATCTGAAAAATAAAAATCTATTGTAAAAAAGTCAGTCTGATTATAAAATATTTATTTCTATCTAATAAACACTTCAACTTTAATGCCCATTTATGTTCTTTATACTTAGACTTTCTAAAAAAATTGGACAGAATTATAGTTAACCATACTACAGTCCAGAGGAGATGGCTAATAAAATGGAAATTTCAGAGAAAAATGCCATAAATGTTTACTTTCACTTGTAAATCCATATTATTGTGTAAATACTATTATTAGTTACATACAAAAAACGATGTTGAAAGACTGCAAACTCAAATACTCAAAAGTTAGGAAGTACCAGAATTAAGATAGCTCAAGCAACCCTAATCTTTCTCCTGTGCATTAGAACATAGTGCTAATTACAAGATTACATACTACTTTTTTCCCCTCAATATCTCAACAGTTATTGTCCAGGATAGAGGAATTGTTCACTAAATCAATACAAAATTTTGTTTTATCCTCATTGTGCAAATTTTCCAGCACATTATTCAATCTCAATAGAGAATTGTTAATTTCCTCTGTCTCTTTCATATTAATCATAGCATAAGTGTTTTGCTAACATCAATGAATTTGCTTCACAGCATCCTTGTGAAGTAGAAAAATATAATTTCCATTCTAGAGACAGGATGAGGTACTAAGCTAAAGAAACTGAAGCCAAAATTGTCAGAAACAATATGTAATTTTAGGATTTCACTTTGAGATGCAAAGGGCTTGATTTTTCACACTTCCTAAACATATAAAGCTTACATTTAGTTTAGCTGACACTGTGAACACTTCCGTAAAAATAAGCCCAAGAATCTCCTGTTGGTGACTCAGAAAATAAACAGAACACAATTAACAGCCACCCTATGAAAATTTCAAGACTACCCTTTGTCCCAGAACACCTTGGCTACATCTATACTGCAGCCTTCTTCCGCAAAAGCTTATACAAATGAAGCGCAGAGTAGAATATCGCCGCACTTCATTTGCATAATTAATTAGCAGCCATTTTTGCACAAGAGGCTTTTGTGCAAAAAGGAGCTGTGTAGACGGTTCCTTTTTGCGCAAAAGCCCCCTCTTGCACAAGAGCCATGAGGAAGAACGGGTCTTGCATAAGAGGGGGCTTCTGAGCAAAAAGGAGCCGTCTACACAGCTCCTTTTTGTGCAAAAGCCTCTTGCGCAAAAACGGCTGCTAATTAATTATGCAAATGAAGCACAGCAATATTCTACTCCGCGCTTCATTTGCATAAGCTTTTGCAGAAGAAGGCTGTAGTATAGATGTAGCCCCCGCCTTATTCACTACATGCCTTCCAACTTTTGCAACAAATGAAAGAGGTGACCTTTGAAATTGCTGAGTCCTATTGAAGCAGAAGGACAGCACTCTCTAAACATCCACAGTATTAAAAACAGGACTGCTGAGAATTACATAGCTTCAAGAAAAACACTGGTAGTTGAATAGAATTGGTTAGGATGGAACTTTCAGAGAGCCTTAGGTAATAATATAGGATGTGGGTTTAAAGAAACCTTATTCTTGAAGCATACCCTACATGGGAGGAAGCGCCTCCTGGCATGAAGACACCAGTCTCCCAAACTCAACAGGCTGATATGATGGCTACTGAAGAAGTTATCATCACAGATAAATGGAGCAGAGAACTGGTTGCCAAAGGTTTGAATCAGGGTGGATAAAAATAGATGAAAAAAAAAAAAAACCTGATGTTTTCTTTCAATCAGGTTTTTAAAAAAACAAATAAAACAAAACACTACATTTCTCATTTAAAATAATAGCTACAATTAAATCTCATCACAAACATGCTACACCTACACTTACAGTTTCATAAAAATGAATTAACGGTTCTAGTCTGTCCAGCCTAAGTACCAGCTCTTGCTTCTTGCAAAGTTCCAGGCTTTCAATTTCTGTTTCTCAACAGACTAAAAAGTAACATGTGCAAAGACACATGCTGGATAGGATTCTTTTTGTTCTGGGCTTACATGATGGACCTTGGCCAAGCATGGCAGAGGAGTTAGTTCAGACATTATCTTAAGATAGAGACACTGTATAGGAAAGGATAGAGGTAGCATAAAAAGGAACAGTCAAGTGGACTAGAAAGAAAAAGGGAAGACATAATTCAGCACACACAGACCTTTCTCTATTCCCCCACACTTTTGCCACAGAAAAATTGTCATGGTTTCTGGGCATAAAGACCCTATCTGGGAATATTTTGAAAAAATTAGTTTCCGGGGGGGGGGGGGGGGGCAAACGCATCAAGTGTAAGCTAGGGATGTAATACTGTAGTCGACTAACTGATCCAATAAGCAAAAGCTTATAGGTTAATGTTATAGACCACACACATTTCCCACTCCCCCTCCCCCAACCAATACATTTTTTAGCAGGCTGGCCAGCAGCCCCGCTCAGTTCTGGCTCACCCCGGGTGCGGGACCTACCCTTGTTGTGACACTGCATTTAAAGTGTATTAGGAGCCGGGCAGGCAAGCAGCCTGACTCAGTTCCAGTTCGCACCGGGCCCGTGAGCTCAGACCACGTTCTGCCGCAGACAGGGGCTGCTGCCACCCCATGCTGCTTCCTCTTTATAAGTGGCAACAGCACAAGGCAACAAGCAGCTGGTCCACAAGAGGAGCTGTTTTTTAAACTGGCTCCCCTCCTGGACTAGCTCCCACCTTGCACCCCGCGCTGCTGCTGGCCCCCCCCCTCCGATAATTCATGAGGTTACTCGACTATTTAATTAACAGATATTTAACATCCCTAATGTAAGCAGCGCAAGATGATGATGCAAGGCCTACTTGAAAGAATAAGACATCATCAGGAAAACAGTTTATTGGGAGAAAATCATGTAGATATGGCTGAGTGGATCAACTGGATAGTAAAATAATTAAAAAACAAGGAGTCCTGTGGCATCTTAAAGATTAACAGATTTATTTTTGCATAAACTTTCATGGGTAAAAACCCAATGCATCATTCTTCAAGACTGTCTTTTAGTGTAAGTGATCTGACAAGTGAATTCCCAATCTATTTACTGTACTGGCTGCTGCTCGGAAAAAAAAAAAAAAAAAAAGTTTGGCTTAGGTAATCCTTATGACTTGTTAGTTAACTAGGTTTAGAATCTATCACTCAAGTATACAATACAGAAAGCTGCAGTAAGAGAAATCTAGAGTTGCCAGTTGCCAATATCATTTTCTTATTTTATATTACATAATACATGTCCCTTATTTTGGAACATCCTGGCCACAGACCATAATAGTGATCCCATAAGTCTATTCCCTATTTTACTTCAGCGTAACTCAGCTTTTCCAAGGGAACCCCATTCTATACTTGTTTTCTCAAAAAACACAAGCGCCAATGAGGTCAATGGAGCTTATGCCAAATTAAGTGCACTCCAATCACAGTCAGTCTTAGTTTTCACAGTAACTTGATTTAAACCAATGATTTTTTGGTGATTTAAATCACCTTGATTTAAATCAGTGAACCCTGGTTTGAATGGACATTTTTTAAGATAGTTGAGTGCTGGGTTGAGGTTTCAGGCTAAGTTCCCTCTAAGCTGCATAGATGCACAGCTGCCTATTAAGCCCTGCACAGAGGCTCACAGCTATGGAGGGGAAAGATGCAGCATAAAGGAAAAGCACCAGTGGAGCTGTCCCAGACTTCCTACAGATGGGGGCAAAGTGTGGCCCCTGACCAAAACCTAGTCCTGTCACGGACTTGATGCAGATGGAAAAGAGACGCTCTGGGTCCAGTGTAACTTGGACCCACTGTAGCCAGGTGACAGGCACCTGTTCCCCATCCCCACAGAGTCTAACTCAGACATGCTACAAACATGGAGTGGTTTGCCCTTCCCCTAGCCTCACTGGAGCTGCCCTAGCCATGGAGAAGCCACTCTCACCTGGCCCTGAGCTGCTGCAGTGAGGGGGATGGGATGAGTCCTCTTCTTGAGGGCAGTCTGTACTCCAAACCCCTCATGCCTAACTCCATCCCAGAGTCTGCATCTGCAGCCAGAGCCCTCACCCCCGTACACCCAACCCAGAGTCCCCTCCCACACTCTGAACCCCTTAGCCCCACCCGTCACACACTGTCTATATGTGGAATGAATTTTGTTATGTGCACCAATACAGACGTGATGTATCACACAAAAAATTAGAGGGAACTCTGGTCCCAAGTCAGGGAAAGGTCTCTAGTCTGTGGGAGGGTGTAGAGATTCCTGAAATCCTTAGCAAACGTAAATGATACAAGATTAGCAAATACAGAAAAGCCCTTTAAAGTCAGATGTAAAGCTGATACAGGTTGAAACTCTTAACTGGGATTCTCTGGTCTGGCAACATCCATAGTCGAGCACAAATGCTGCAGGACCACAGAGTCCCAGTGGAGGGCCAGCTCGTTGGGTCCCGGAGCCACGGTGCATGGCTGCCCAGCGGGTCCCAGAGCTGCTGTACTGATGGCTGCCCAGGGTTTAGCAGGGCCAGCAGGAGGTGGGGAGCTATCCAGAAGACCAGCGGGCCAGGCTAGGGTGGCTGGTGGCAAGAGTTGAGAGATGACCTCCCCTGGTCTGACAAAACCCCTCATCCAAGACCAGTCAGCTCCTGAGGGTGCTGGAACAGAGAGGTTCAACCTGCATTATAGTTAAATGCACCTTAATTAAGCTAATAACTTAGGTTTCCTTCAGATTCATCAGATAATCCAGGATGACTAAAAGATGTACCGATCCAGCCAGAAAATGGTGATGACAGCACCAACAGGAGAATCTCTTCTTTCATCCAATAAATAGCACAGGTTGATTTCCTTCTGCTATTCAACTACTCTTATTGCACTTACTCGTAGCAAGAGGATTTCAACCTTCCAAACTATCAAGGGACCACACCCAGAAGGTGGAGAACTCCTAGACCGGGGTGAAGCACACAATGTACATTCTGTGAGAGGTAATAAAGAGTGCCATTGAGAGATGTACACGCAGCTGAACCAGATAAGGGTCTCAAGCTTGTTTCACCTTGCTCAGTCTATAATGACACCCTGATTCAGGATAGAAATAAGGCACCCCCTGCAAAATAATGGCTCAGACCTTCTCTTGAGCAGAAAAGAACACATTTCTTGTTCCTAGAGGCTGCAAAGAGACCCATCTCCAGAAGACTCCCCTCACTGAACAACTTGATCCCAGCTCCTGTTCATAGTCCTGTAACTTGATCCTAGCTCCTGTTTGTAGTCCTGGGAACACTGGCTGTGGTGTTCTGAATGCCTGGAAGACATACTGCTGAAACTTGGATCTGATGAGCTATGCACCAGTTCCATAGCTTTGGTACACAGAGGGGAAATCGCCTCCCTGTTTGATGATACAGAACATGCAGGGATAGGTTATCTGTCATGACCCTGATTGATCTGCCATGATGAGGCAGGAAACGTTCCTGACAACCCGAACTCAAACAGATTGATGTGGAGATGGGAGTAGGGATGTCAGTATCGGCTAATTCTGTCAACTACACGCATCCTGCAGACAGGCACTGCTGCCACCCTGCACTGCTGGCTCTGTATAGAGCGGCAGCAGTGCAGGGTGACAGGGGGCTCCCTGGGAGTGGGGCAAGGAGCACACTGGCTGCTGGCCCTGCCTCTGGGAACTACTGAATAGTTGTGTAACTGCTAAAATTTGAGGTAGGTACACAGCTATTCAATTACATGCTAACATCGCTAAGATGGACAGCTCGGGAAACCAATGTGATGAAAGCACAGATCTGAGCTACTAAGCAGAAGAGATGAGACCTTGCATGACAGAGGCAGCAAAGGGGCAGGGGGGCGGAAGCGACTAGTCAAGGGACTAGTTCTTTACATCCCTAGCATTAGATAGAGGTTTTTGAGTGGGGGGAAGATTGTGGAAAAAGTGGAAGACCATCAATCCAGAAGACCGGTACCAAAGGCAAGAGACCATTAACCACACACAGCAGAGAGATCATGGATAGTGTTAGAGACAACCTCATTTTTATATTTTTCCCCATGGCCAACGTTTGCATTCCAGCTTCTCAGTGGATCATGCACTGGACTGGGACTAAGAAGAATTGAGTTATCTTCCTAGTTCAGACAATAACTTGCTGTATGACTTTGGAAAAATCACTGGACTACTACTTCCTCTTCCTTCCCCCCATGTCTTGTTTTTAGGACAGTCATCCTTTGTTACCTCCTCTTTCGGAACTGCTTAACACAAGGCCCACACATGCTTCTATAATAAATTTTGGATCTGAGGAAATTGATGACAAGAGTTGGGTTTTAGTGGTTACTATTAGGGCTCTGTGTTTGTCATGGAGATCGCATAATCCATGACTTCCTACAACCTCTGAACCCTTCTTTGCCCTGTGCTGACTGGCTCTTGGCTCCAACCCTTCCCGCCCTCCCAATCACATCATCTCAGCTTTGCTCTGCACATGTTTCCATCCCCTCTCCTTCCCTGCCCTTTTTCCATTTATCTGATCCCCTCCTAATTAAACTCCCCCCTCACCCAAATATAGTATTATGTAACTAACATGACCTTTGACACCATCACACTATTAACTCTGCTGGTGTGTCACATCCCTTCCCCTGAGCTACATTTTTTTCATTTGCTTAATATCTAGCACAAAGGAGTTCTGATCTATGACTAGGGCTTGAGTGGTAAGGTATTATGAATAAATCAAAAAAAGGAGTGTGGGAACCACTGGGACAAATGACTTGCTACATTTTTTTCTCATGTACTAAGCTAATTTACTTACTTTCTGTCAAACTAATACTCATGAAATTCTTTGGGGCTGTCTGTGTCCATTCCCAGATCAAACTGAAGTTCAAGGCCCAACCTAGTGGATTACTAAAAATCGATTAGCGGTGGTCCATGAAGGTGACAATGAGGTACGGATAGATCATGTCAGAATCACCATAGCTGTTTCTCTTTTCCATGGTTTTCTCTCCTTTTTAGCAGTCTGTTTCTTCCCCTTTCCCCACTAGTCTGTACTGTCAGCATCAGAAGCGATGGAGAGAGAAGGAAGGTTTCAAGCCAAGTGAACCTGGTTTCCCGCCCCCACACTTGGAATGCAAATCACAACTTCATTGTTTAGTTTTATGACAACGTTTTACAAAAATGTTTTCAGGATAATCTGAATTCTAAGGGATACAACTGCAATAGAAAGTCTGTAAGTTAGAATGGTTCAGACAACTAGGGGCTAAATGCAAGATTATCTGTGGCTTTAGTTTTTGGAAAACCAATATTACATTCAGTTAGGTGAAAAACTATAAATGAGTACTTGCCTTAGATAAAAGGTGGGCACTATACTGCTGTGAGGTGGCAAATTTTTCACAGCATACCACACAGGTAACAATATTTGTTGGAGGTCCATGCAGTGTAATTGCTGGGTCACATGGAGAATGATCAAACCTGTAAAGAAAATAATTACCAACATAATTAGCTCACTCTGTAAGTAACAGAATGGGGGAGGGTTGAGAGAAAATGGTGTAATTTGAAGAATCAGGCAAAACCACAATCCAATACTGACTTTCCATTAAAGCAGAGAACATTACAAGACTGTTAAATATATAGCTTCATTTAGTATTAGCCATGTTAATTCAAATATTTGTTACAAGGTGTGGTCACAATGGAAGTAGACTCACTTCAATGGCGCTTTGGAAAGGGGAAAAAACAGATATGCTTAACGAGCGGAAGGAAACCCCCATTCTGAATTTGATCCACAAGGAACATTGGGATTATAGGGCAGGACAATAGATTTTTGATGTAATGTAACACCCTAGGATTAAGATAGCTCAATGATGTTCTCTATTCTCATCTACAATCAATGTTCTTTACCTTTTCAGATGACCTAACAGAAGATGACCATTATCAAACTTCCTGTTGCAGTGCATTACAGGACATAAAATGGGATTGCTGTTGATTGGTGTTTGGCCAGTTTTGTGGGTTACAGCTTTTCTTCCTGTGTTAATGGTGCCTGGTTTGAGACCTACATTGAAGAACAAAATACCCAAGTATACACAATTGTGATTATATTTCAGAAGACTTTTTTTAATCAAACATCCAAGGACCAGATTATACTGACAATACAATACAAAATAGTCAAGCTGCACATGAGGAAGTTTGATCTCTTTAGAGGGTTTTCAATCCTTCTACTTAGAAGATTAATTTTACAGTTTTCAACTGTTATGAGAAAAGTGTGATTTGTACACTACATATAAATAACTTCTTTTCTATATATACACACACCATATGATTTATTAGGGTTGCTCTTTGAAATCTCCTTTGAACTTCCTTGTGTCTGAAGTGTACTTACTGACACTTAAATTTATATAGATAAAAAATATTTCTTTTCTGGGTCTCCTACTAGAGAAAGTCATACAATACAAAGTTTTCCATCCACCAATTCTGTCATTGCACGTAGCTATGTATTGCAGTATTGTTACCACTGGGAATATTATATTACAGTTATTTGACTGCAAATGTATTTGAAGAGAATTCTTACACCAATTGTTATGTGGGAAATTTTCAATGCCATACTGCACAAAACTGGTATTAGAAGATTTGGGGATCTCTTGGGAGTCATGTATCCATGAACTGCTGACATTGTTAATTCGAAAGCTTCAGAGGAGTAGCTGTGTTAGTCTGTAACTGGAAAAACTTACACGAGTAGTCTAGCAGCACCTTAGAGACTAACAAACGTAGATGGTATCATGAGCTTTCATGGGCACAACCCACTTCTTCAGATGAATGGAGTTATTAAAGGTCCACTTTAGGGATGTGAAGGACTAGTTGTTTCCCCTCTGTGGCGGCGCGTCGGGGTCCCCCGACGCCTGCACCCCCGTAATGGCACGGACAGACTCCACCAGCCAGTAGAATAGAGGGGGTTTATTGCTTCTCCAGGATACAGCACAGCACAGATGTCATCTGGTTACAGGAACCGGGCCTAGGATGCCTCAGCCCCCCTTGAGATGGGGGAGAGTGGGCCCCTAAATTCCAGCCCCTTTCCCTAGGCTGTCTCCTCCATGATCCCAGACAGAAACTAACTCTTCCTTCCAGCCCTGCCCCCAGCCAGGGCTGGCCTTGCCCCCTTCCTTTCCATTGTTCCGCTCCATGGGAGATACCTGTCTGACGAGTTTCGAAGCCCCCTTGCATAATGACTCATCCCCTGCCCTGCTGGGCCGTGCTGCAGACAGCAGCCAGTGGAGGTCACTGACAACCCACTGCCCAGCATAGCAACCAGCAAGGTACCCACACTACGTCACACCCTCCCTTGCTGCCTCTATCTGATAGAGACAGTAAGGAGCAGGGAGAAGAAGAAGGGGTACTTCAAAGCAGCAGCGCTGCATGGAGCCCAGGGTCAGCTGGGGTCTCCCCAGTTGATCTTGGGCACCTGGCGGCGCTGCTGCTTTGAAATGCTGTGGGGAGCCTGGCCTCAGCATTTCAAAGTGGCAATGCCACGTGGAGCCCGGGATCAGCTGGGGACTAGAGATGCGAAGGACTAGTCGACAAGCTTGTCGACTAGTCGCTCCCTGCCCCTTTGCTGCCTCTATCAGAAAGAGGCAGCAAGGGGAGGAGAAAGGAGGGCATACTTCAAAGCAGCAGCAACGTGTAGAGCCTGGGGCCAGAGCCTGCTTTGAAATGCTGCCGCGAGATCCCAGTGTCAGGCTCCTCCCAGCGTTTCGAAGTGACAGCACCAAGTGGAGCCCAAGGACAGCTGGGGACTCCCCCACTGACCCCAGACCCCATACGGCACTGCTGCTTTAAAATGCCATACCAATTAGGTGGTACTTAAGAACACTTAGTACCTTCTCTATCAACTTCATGTAGCATGGACACTCTGACTATTCTTTTCCCTTTTTTCCTCCCCCTTCTTTTTCCTTCTCCTCGCCCATCCACTTTTTATTTAGAAACTGGACCTTTAATAACTCCCTTCATCTGAAGAAGTGAGTTGTGCCCACGAAAGCTCATGATACCATCTACATGTTTTGTTAGTCTCTAAGGTGCTGCTAAATTATTAGTTGTTTTGCATTGTTAATTCAATTGTGTCTTGTGCAATGTAACATTTAAAATAACCTGTATGGAGTGAATTAGAAGTGGTATCATATTTCTGGAGCAATGTTCCTGCTCTAATGAGTATTCACTGTTCAACAGTTTTAAGTTCCATATTTTAAATTTCCACTCTTTCTAATGAAATACCTGGCATTTTAAGCCACTGGTCCACACAATATCTTGCTGCTTCTGTGTTGCTATGTCCTCGGATAAATTCCAGCTCTTGCAATCCATGAGCATGCTGTGAATCTACTTTTTCCTAGAGGGTGAACAGATTAGATAAAAAGACAATGAATTGTCTTTATTATGATTAGATGCATTGAATTAGCTCAAGTTAACACTCTATATTCAAACTGGATGAAAGTTTCTGATTCACGAGAAAAATCCTAGAATAGATACATTCCACTGAATTATGAAACAGAATATCTATGCTCAGACCAAAGTAAATGAATAAATGATGGTTAATTTCCAAGTCTTCAGTGAAGTAGACTCTTGAAATTTGACACACATTTACTAATTACAAGGATAGACAATAAACACATAGGTATATCTCCATATATTTATCTCATAGAACTGGAAGGGACCTTGAGAGATCATCGAGTCCAGTCCCCTGCCCTCATGGCAGGACCAAGTACCATCCCTGACATCTACATTTTTTTTAGTCTTTAAGGTGCTGCAAGACTCTTCTTTTTTTAAAGTTTTTCCTGTTACAGACTAACTCAGGTACCCTCAGTTTTCTGAAGCTTTTATACAAGGGTAGAGTTAGCAGTAATGGAATGTAAGAAAGGAGGAAAGAGAAAACTTTGGCTGTTAGTAAATATTAGGACAACTTTCGTGGCATCAAATGCTTGTGGTTGTTTACCCCCAGAAAGTTGCCCTGGGAAATGTTTTTTTCTCCAGAAAGTGCGTAGATACAAGGCAGCTTTTAAGGGCATGTCTACACTACAGAGACGATCAACCCTCTGGAGGCTGATCTTCTAGCATTCCATATAGCAGGTCTAATGTAGACCCCTAAATCCAACACTGAGAACAGCCCTCATAGGCGTTTGGTACTCCTTGTTCTGCGAGGAGTAAGGGTAGCTGGCAGGACACTAGGGCAGTTCAGCTTAAGATAAATGGAATTCAGCTGTCTGCACAGCTGGATGGCATACCTTAAGCTGACCTGCCTGGTCTAGTATAAACCAGGCCTATCTGTCTTGTTTTAGTTAATCTTACCATTTCTTTTGAATTTACCTATCTCTGTTTCTGTAGGAATTATGTTGATGTAAAATCAATGTTCCCGCATTGCCAACCTGGTATAATTACAATGATTAATTTAGTCTTTCCAGTGCTACACCATACTTCATTGAGTCACATCTAAAGCGATCTGTCTGGTCATCTGTCTGTACTCCATTTCTTCTGGGTAATCTGGACCAGATGTCCCCATTCTGTTTAAATGACATGTTTGGGAGCCCCAAAGTCTCTGTTTTGGGTGCAAGTGAAGAGATCCTGAAACTGTTGCCACTACTAAGGCTTGGGTTTCTGTGACACATCCCATAAAAAAAATCCAGGACACCCTTGTCCTCTAGGGAGAGGAGCACATCCAGACTCCTCTCTCCAATAGCTCCAAGATATAACTGCAGTTATCACAACAATTAGGTGAAACACTTAGGTTACTTCACAACAATTTCCTGTGCTGAAGCAAAGCCAAGGAGCTGCAATAAAAAAAGAAAGTCACATACAAAGGAACACTATCTTTGGCAACTCATATTACATGAGCCTATTCTGAAGAGGAGGATACAATTTTGTCTAGAAAGGCCCCACAAATCCCTGGTTATATCAGACAGTCTCACCGTGGGCTGCAAGCAAGCCAAAATGGTAATGGTCTCAAAACCCTCAGGACTAGAAAAGATGTCAAGTCCCCCAGATGACATGGGATCCCCCCTGAGACAGCAGATAGCCCAGAAGCAACAGAAAATGATGATGAAGGGAACTCATCTTCTAAATCTCATTTTAATCACTATGCTTCCTTGATATGGGTTTTGAGGGGTCCTGTGCACTTTCTTCTAGATTCTGACTGCATGATGCCATACTTTTATAATTAGGGCAGTTTTGCTACAAGCAAGTGCAGAAATAAATATCCATTTTTACACTCCTTCCCTAGAGTTTCACTCAATCATGCTTTTCCCTGTCTCCATCCTTCCCCTGCCCCAATACATTGGTCTCTAAAAAACAACCCTCACCTTCACTATTATCCACTCCACCCCTACATCGGTTAGGCTCCCCACTCTTCACAAACACTATGGGTATGTCTACACCGCGGAGCTATTTTGGAATACAAGTAGTACTCCAAAATAGCTATTCTGTGTCTATTGAAGCAGCTCATTATTTTGAAACAGATTTTCAAATGTCCCGATTAAGGGGTGTTTCAGAATAGCGAGTTATTTCAAAATTTTTTCAAAAGTTATTTCAAACTTTTACTAGGCTACATGGGCAGTTGGAATGAGGTCAGAGCACACTAACAGGAAATGATCACAAGAAAAATGTCTCATTCTGCTGCACAGCTTCTCTTATTCATCTCTAACGGGAAGCAGTGAATCACAGAATTAGTGGAGGGAGGATATTGTTCTTTTGTGATTATTACATTTAATAGGCAGAATGCATGTTGCCCTACATAAAACAAGAGCTTTTTAATTTAAGAAATATTGTGAGAACCAGCCCACTAGTACCTTTCTACTAAATGACACTTCTGCAGAGGAACAGAAACAAATTTTGCAAATTTTCATGGGATGAGACTCAGCATTTTTTTTTACCACAAAGCCACTAGACACCTTGTAGTGGGACCTACGGTTCCTACTGCATGTATAGTTTCCCAAGAGTCTATCATGTCAAATACAGCAGGATGATAACATTTTGTCCCAATACCAGCATGGTTCTCAGATAGAGGAATTCCAAAATTGATCCTTAGGCGGTAACAAGATCTAGCCTGTCACTCAGATTCCTCTTGCCATCTCATACTTAGACGGGAAATCCAATGTCCTTGCCAACAAACACTGCTAGATCTAGTACCCGTGTTGCTATGGTCCATGGTTGTAGTACTCCACTCATCAATACCAGAAAAACTCTAGTGTAGTTGAGACCACCAGAACTTTGTGATCATGTTTATATTACAACAATATTTAGAAGTCAGGGCCTTATTTTCTTGGGCAGTGTACAAAGACACAGTCCCTTCCCCAAAGAACTTTCTTTCCTCTGGGACCAAAAAAGTCAACTTGACCAGATCAAGAAATGAAATTTTCTAATTTAATTCGGTCAGCATAACAAAAATGCATCAGTGACACTAATGGAGAATCCCTGCTGAATTACGCTTCTTTTCCAGTGTCCAGGCTGTTAAAGGAAGGCACTTCTAGTCCAGATGAAGGCTCTGCTTTGAGAGGTATGATCTTTTACATAGGTCAGTAGAGGTTTCTTGCTTTTTTAACATGTGCATAGAGCCTTCTGGGCCAGTAAGGGTGACTAAGGACGACGATGATTTCATGTTTCCATTTACTTTTTAAAAAATCTGTCCTTTATGTGAAATTATCTTGAAATGCAGCAGATTGTTGTTTAAGTTCATCCTGTATAGACTAACTCAGCTACCCCTCTAAAGGAAATCATGTCCTGGGTAGAGAACAAATAGTATGGTAGCACTTTAAAGACTAACAAAACATGAAGATGATATCATGAGCTTCCGTGGGCACAGCCCACTTCTTTGACAACATAAACCTCTGATTACTCTCTAGTTTTGGAAGGGACTTAAATATTTATGCCTCAATTATAAGTCAACCTCTTCTGGGAGGTAGGAAGAGATTTCCCTGGGGACCACTGTAACTGTGTTCTACATGGCTTCTTGCACCTTCTTCTGAAGCAGCTGGTCCTGGACAGCATCAGACAGGATACTGAACATCATGGACTGCTGGCCCAATTCATATGGCCATGCTCATATTTTCTTTCATAAACACAGAGCATCTGAACTGAAAGGATGTACACTCTGATTATGGAAGTTTGTCTTTTAGAGAAAGTCTACACTTAAAATGCTACAGTACCATGGGTACGCCCAACATTTTAATTAACCTACCTGGCCAAGAGATGATAGCTAGGTTGATGGAAAAATTCTTCCATTGATGTAGCACTGTCTATACCAGGGGATAGGTCAACACAGCTACATCTTTAAGAGGTATAGATTTTTCACCCCCTGAAAGATGTAACTAAGATGACAGAAGTTTCCAGTGTAGACTAGCCCTTGTTATGCTCCCCACACTGTGACCCTTACTTCCATAGAGAATATGCAAAAGTTTAGCATGAACATGGGTTGGCTTTCAGCATATCTGTACTCATCTGTCCACAAAGAGACATTCAGACATGATCTATAATGACTAAAGGCTTAGATAATATGCCTAAGAGTAATAGACATAAGGAGTTCAATCTATTTAGCTTAATAAAGAAAAGATTATGGAGCCACTTCATGAGAGTCTAATAGCGTCTACATGGGGAACAAATTTGATAAGTGACTCTTTAGTCTAAGAGACAGAGGTATCACAAGCACCAGTGGCTAGAAGCTGAAGCTAGACAAATTCAGTCTGGAAATAGGGCATACATTTTTAATAGTGAGGATAATTAATCACTGGAACATTTTACCAATGGATGTAGTACATACGCCTTCACTGGCAATTTTAAAATCAAGATTACATATTTTGCTACAAAAAGTGTTCTAGTTCAAACAAATTATTTCAGAGAAGTTCTACAGCTGGTGTTATATGTGATATGAGAATACATTGTTACAATTGTTCCTTCTGTCACCTCAATTTATGAAATAGAGTTAGCAGGTGGCTTCAAAAAAAATACCGGACACACTTGATCTCAGATGGGGGGCGGGGGGGGAGCGGGGCTGGCCAGAGGGCGGGGGAGGGCGGCCAGAAGCAGGGCTGGCCGTGAGGGGGTTGGGGGGAACGGAGCTGGCCGGGGGAGATCGAGGAGAACCGGCCAGCGGGAAGCAGGGCTGGTCGGGGTGGAACGGGGCTGGCAGGGGGAGATTGGGGGAGGGGGGAGGCAGCCGGAAAGCAGGGCTGGCTGGAAGGGGGTTAGGGGCAGCGGAGAGAGAGAGAGCGAATCGGCCAGCAGGACTGATGCAGGTGCACGCAGATCCCGGGGTGCTGCCCGTCCCTTGCACAGTCCCAGCAAAGCACAAGCGAGTCTGGCCCCGGGGATTCCATCCCACCCCCCCACGTAGTTGCGTACTGCCTGGCTGGTAGACACACTCACGCAGTGTGAGCATGTCTACCAACCAGACAGTTTGCAACTATGTACTGATACTCCTAATAATAATAAAACTTACCTAATTAGAAAATACTGGACATTTTATATGTCCAGTATTTTCTCAATTTGTTTCCCGGACAGATCCCTCAAATACCAGACTGTCCAGTTCAAAACTGGACACTTGACAACCCTATTATGAAACAATGAGAATAACCTCTAATTTGGCACTGTTTCTCTGTCCTCATAAGGAATTTTAGAAGGCAAATTTTGAGAAACACCATTTGAGAGATGGTACCGTTTCATGGAACCAGCAATCTTAGAACTGGAGGTACAGTAGACTTCCAATAATCTGGCACCTTTGGGACCTAGGTGGTGCCGGATTATCGGATATGCCGGAGTATCTGGAGGTACTCCGGCAGAGGGCTGTGACGGGTCTGCCAGAACCCGCACTGCGTCCGGGGGGTGGGCGGGGAACGGCGCGGCAAGGGGTGAACCCTCCGCCCTTTTGCAGGAAGGCGGGGAAGCCCTGCGCCGCCACCGAGAGTTTCCGGGAGGGGAGCGGGCTCCCCACCCCCCAGACTGCAGTAGTTATCACCGAGCAGGGGGGTGAGGAGTGGCGCTGCGGGACCAACCGGGCAGCACCCCAGCTGCTCTGCTCCGCGCCGCTTCCCCAAGTCCACCACTGCCACTGCTGAAACTAAAGAGCGGCAGACTTGGGGAAGCTGCAGAGCAGAGCAGCTGGGGTGCTGCCAGGTTGGTCCTGCAGCACCGCCCCTCACTCCCCTGCTCAGCAATAACTACCGCAGTCTGGGGGGTGGGGAGCCCGCTCCCCTCCCGGAAACTCTCGGCGGCAGCAGCAGGGCTTCCCCCGCCTTCCTGCAAAACGGCAGAGGGTTTGCCCCTCGCTGTGCCGTTCCCCGCCCACCCCCCGGCCAGTCGCAGTGCGGGTCCCGGCAGACCCGTCACAGGAGTATAATTCCCTTCCCCTCTTCTCCCCTTCCATTTCCCAGCCGCCAGTGGCCATGGGGCTCACAGCAACTCCAATTGTCCGGCTGGCTGGAGCACTTCCGGGTTCCAGTTGGTGCCGGACTATTGCGAGTGCTGGACCACTGGATGCCGGACAATTGGAGTTTTACTGTAATTAGATAAGGATAACTGCTCCCAACAAATGATTAATGTGATGAAGTTTTGCATCTGTATGCCTTTGCTATGGTAAAATTATGGGAAGAATCATGCTCGTCTCATGCACTGGGTTCAGAAAGTTCTAGTTGATTTTTAATAGTAGATATGAATGTCTTCCAGCATCTGGTCAATTATAAATGAATCTTTGTTTGGAGAAGACACTTTTTGGGACGTTGTCCCTGAATGGACATATAACTTGTGACTACCAGCAGAATGTATGTAAACGGTAGATTCAAAGGACGACTCTTATACACGAATTAAGATCTCATACACAAAAAGGGTGATTTTTTTTTTCATTTGTCTTTGTCAGTCTGAGGATTTTGTTGGTCCTGGAAAATAATTTAGCCTTAGATTTTTCTCGTGGCTATGGAAACAGTTCCTTCTTCGATACCAATCGTGCTAGCAGCAACCAATGGATTGCTATGTGGACTCTGAAAGTGAGCATGTAGGCACCTCAGCAATCTCAGCTGCTACTTTCTCTAATGTTCCCAAGAACATAAGAATGGCCGTACTGGGTCAGACCAAAGGTCCATCTAGCCCAGTAGCCTGTCTGCCAACAGTGGCCAGCACCAGGTGCCCCAGAGGGGGTGGACCGAAGACAATGATCAAGCCATTTGTCTCCTGCCATCCATCTCCAGCCTCTGACAAACAGAGGCCAGGGGCACCATTTCTATCCCCTGACTAATAGCCTTTTATGGACCTAACCTCCATGAAATTATCTAACTTCTCTTTTAACTCTGTTATAGTCCTAGCCTTCACAGCCTCCTCTGGCAAGGAGTTTCACAGGTTGACTACACGCTGTGTGAAGAAGAACTTTCTTTTATTAGTTTTAAACCTGCTACCCATTAATTTCATTTGGTGTCCTCTAGTTCTTCTATTATGGGAACTAATAAATAACTTTTCTTTATTGGCCCTCTCCACATCACTCATGATTTTATATACCTCTATCATATCCCCCCCTCAGTCTCCTTTCTTCTAAACTGAAAAGTCCCAGTCGCATTAACCTCTCCGCATATGGGACCCGTTCCAAACCCCTAATCATTTTAGTTGCCCTTTTCTGAACCCTTTCCAAGGCCAAAATATCTTTTTTGAGGCGAGGAGACACATCTGTACACAGTATTCAAGATGTGGGCGTACCATAGTTTTATACAGGGGCAGTAAGATATTCTGGGTCTTATTTTCTATCCCTTTCTTAATAATTCCTTGCATCCTATTTGCCTTTTTGACCGCTGCTGCACACTGTGTGGAAGTTTTCAGAGAACTATCCACGATGACTCCAAGATCTCTTTCCTGATTTGTCGTAGGCAAATTAGCCCCCATCATACTGTACGTATCGTTGGGGTTATTTTTCCCAGTGAACAGTTCTTTGCTTGAAAATTTAGCTGTAAAAGGTATCTACTTACAAGGATGGATTGGTATTAATGTGTGAGACATTGATTCCTTGTAGACACAGAGTTCTGAGCCACTGCTCTTGCCACAAATCAGTTAGACTACGAAAGAACTGGAAACATCTCACTTTAGGTAAGGATTATGCACCTGCATGACGAGCCCTTTATTTGCCATACAATAGGCTCTCTAATAAAAGTACAGGAAAAACTTTAAGACTGAATGGCTATAGCTGAGACTCAAATTGCTGTGCAGCATCTGAATTTTATTGTGCCTGGGATCTTTTGGAAACAACTCCTCTTCTGAAGGTGTGACTGTATTTCAATGGTGGAGCTACTACTTCACCACTCTTCAGCTCCTAAAATTTATGAAATGTCATATTTTTAAACACAACATTTTAGTTTAATGTTAATTTTAACCAGAAGATCTCATTTAGATTTAATGATATCTCCAAAGGAGGTGCTGGGAAATCATGTATCCCAGAAAATGGGAAAATATATTCAGTTCTTATAAGCCATTGGTGTTCTGTTCTGGAAAAGTCCTACAATTTTTGTTTTGGTGGGGTTGTGTGTTAAGGTTGGATGTTTTGCTGTTTATTTTCAAGTGGAGAGGGATGCACAAAGTGCAGAAGAACTTCAGAGTAACGAACTGCCATGTTCACAACTTAGAACAAGCATAGCATTTGTTCATTTTCAAAAACTTTATAATCAAACATTGATTTCAGACAGTTTTGAAACTGTGCAAAAGTAAAATGCTTCTTTCACCATCTTAATTTCAATTAAACAAGCAGAGACAGTTTACTGTCATTTTTCTTTAAAAAAATTCCCTTTACTTTTCTAGTAATTTACATTTAGCACACTATTGTGCAGCACGGTATTTGCTTTTAATTTTTGTCTCTGCTGCCTGATTGTGTACTTCCAGTTAAAAACGAGACATATGGTTGACTGGTCAATTTGTAACTGATGCTTGTAACTCTGAGATTCTTCTTCTGGATGTTCACATGGGGAGGTAACATGCTGCCCTACAGATTACTCAACCAAGGAGAGGTCCTGGGACTAATACCTCAATTGTGAGAATAGCCTGTTAGATAGCCCCAGGAACCTGAAAAGATACCTTTTTTCTCTACCATGTTGGCATGCAAGTACATTAGGAAGGACCTAGTACCACTTGGGATTTCACTCAAACAAACAGGAGTCATGTTTAACATTAAGGGATCTCTTACCTCTCTGTAATCCCATGATAGTACAGCTTCATGAGAAATGGAGTTTCCAGGTATCAATTAGGGTACTCCTCAGATTTCACGTGCAGACTGCTTATGGAGAAGGGGGAAGGACAGAGACCCTTCCTCCCCCTCCCCCCACATTCTGCCTTTTAGATTCTGAGCTCCTTTCCCTGACACAGTGAGGGGCCACAAGGAGGTACAGTTCTGGTTATACTGCAGCCCAGTGCAGAGCATCATAGGGATTACAGAAGAAGCCTGGCAGGAACTAGATTTTCAGTTTTTACAGGATATTCCACAATTTCCATTTTCTCCCATTCCATAACAAAATAAACAAATTCAAAAATTTCCCATTAAATAAAATTCTGAAAAAAAATTAACTGAAACATTGTTTCATTAAAACAGAAGCATTTTGTTCTGATTTTTACTTTGATATATCAATTACTTCAATGTATCAATTACTACTTTGAAACAGCATTTAATTTTTATATTTTACATAACAAAAATTGTTCCAAAAAAGGATGTTTAAACCTTATTTGAAAGCTCCACTGCATTTTTTCCCCTAAACAAAGTTTCACCGAGTCCACCCATTTCTGTGAAAACTGTCACTTTTGACAAATCAGCATTTTCCAACCAGCTCCAATTATTTAGATTAACAATGCTGTTCATCCATAGTTTTCTCAATGTTTTACAAAGAGAGATAAAAATTACTATCCATATTTTACATATGACAAAATGAAAACACTGACATTGAGTGACTTTCAGCAAGAGATACAGAATTAGAATCCACACCTCCTGGCCATACCTAACAATCTTATTTTTTTCCCCAATCTCTAATTATTATAATTCCAAGACCTACAGGAGAAATCTAATATGTTCAAATTAGATTAAAAAGAAAGCATGCACTATGGAAGGTAACACTCTAGAATCATCCTTTATAGAAACGTTTTCTTTCAATAGCAAACAATGCATAAAGTCTGTTGAATCAGACAAATCCATGGCCTTTGATGTCTGCTTTAAACTGCCAATTCAGAATAGTCTATTCCAGTTTAAGCAGAAAGTATTGCCCAATAACAAAAATTATTCATTAAACGATAAAGCACTAACTTATATCTCTTAAAGACATAAGAATGGCCATACTGGTTCAGACCAAAGGTCACTCTAGCCCAGTAGTTTGTCTTCTGATGGTGACCAATTCAAAGTGCACCAGAGGGAATAAAGAGAACAGGTAATCATCAAGTGATCCATTTCCTGTCACTTATTCCCAGGAAAACAGAAGCTAGGGACAGTCTCTGCCCATACTTGTTAATAGCCACTGATGGACCTATCCTTCATGAATTTATCTAAGCTTTTTTGAACTGGACTAAGACTACTCAGAGAACACTGAATAGCCAAGGACTTTTGAATTCTACCAAGTTGTGCTATTCTTGAATCAATGTGTTAAGAACAAAAGATTCCATTTGCTAATCTCCTAATTATGCTAATCATAGATTAGGGATATAACAGTGTAGTCGCTTAACCAATAAGCAAAAGCTTATAGGTTAATGCTACAGACTACACACATTTCCTCTAGCTCCAGCCAGTAATTTTTTTAGCAGACTGGCTAGCAACCCAGCTCAGTTTTGGCTTGTGCCAGGTCTGGGACCAACCTCCACTGTAGCTCTGCATTTAAAGTGTATCAGTAGCCAGGTGGACAGGCAGCCTGGCTCAGTTTAAGCTTGCGCCGGGTCCGGAAGCTCAGACCCACCCCACACATGGACTGCTGCCACCTCACGCTGCTCCCTCTCCCTCTGGTCCATGAGGGGAGCTGGCTTTTAAAGTGCTCCCCTTGCAAGCCAGCTCCCGCCTGGCATGTTGCACTGCTGCCTTTGATACAGAAGCAGCAGCACGGAGTGGAAGGGGGCTCCTTGGGAGTGGAGCCGGAGCACACTGGCTGCCGGCCCCATCCTCAGGGACTACAGAATAGTCGAGTAACCAATAAGAATTCATAAGGTTAGTCAACTATTCAATTAACCGATGTTTAACATCCCTAGCTCAGATCAATTTATTTCTGAAGTAGACCAAAGACATGTCAGTTTAAAATACACTTTTAACCCTCTTTAAAATATGTAATAAATATAGAAGACACACTTTGGGCTCAGATTCTGCAGCAAATGTTACTATTAAAACATAATATGCACTATACCTTGAAAGCTTTGTTTTTCTCTTCTTTTTGTTGTTTCTCCACCTCCACATGGCGTGCTAGGCGATCTAGAGTTGAAGTAACCCTTTCCTTCTGATAGTCAATGTGGTCTTTACGCTTTACATTTCTCTACAAATAAAAAGAAAACTTTTATTTTGTAATCTCTAGGCAATAAAAAGGTATAAATAGTGTCAAGCATAGGTGGTGTGCAGGTGCAAGAATGTAAGTGAGTGCAGACACACCAATTTAAGTTTCTATGAGCTACCTAGTCACTGGTTTTATCAATTTAGGAGCATCTGTAATGTCTGTAAAATATTCTAGCTCAAATTAGTATTGGTGATGCCTGCCCTCTCCTAAACTGGCCAGATCACTAGAAAAGACAGCTAGTTGCCTTTGATTTTCCAGTAGTTTCCAACAGGCAGCAATTTTAGCTTCAGAAAAACTGTTGCCAATACCACAGTAGAGTGAAGTAAGCCATGATCACATGTATAGATGGGATTCAGTGAAGAGACAACAGGTTCTCTTGCTTCTCCCTAAGAGGTAAATTCCTTCATCTTTTTACTTCATTATACTTGTAAAATAACAAAAACTAAAGTAAAATCAGAGCTTAAAGAAAATGCTTTCAGTTTCAAGAAGGGTGAAAGTTATTGACACAATAAAGGAGTGGGGTGCTTTTGCCTTCAGCTCCACAGTAAGAGGAACAGCAAGGGATTTTAGAGAGCTTGTCTAAACATTATCTTGGTTTAGGACAATAATAATGCTTTATGGCCTCTTATAATTGTATTGGCCCCAAGATTTGAAAGGAACAAAGTGGATGAGGTAACATTTTTGTGGCTGGTCCAGAACTTTCTGGACACCGCCTTCAAATAAAAACCTTAGAGAAGACTCAGAGGAATTTAAGGACATCTCACCCACCCACCCCACAACCTTTCTACAAGCTTCCCAAGATATTTAAACAAGGAAACCCAGGAAAACCCATCATATCTGGCCACATCAGTTGCACTATAGGAATATCAGGACTCTCAGGAACCATCCTCAAACTACTCACCATACAAAAAGGCCAGTTTCCTTCAGGACACAACCAACTTCCACCAGAAAAGCCACCACATTAACAGCCTTCTTTAGAAAATCATCCTTGCACCTCCCTATATACCAATACCGCAATGATTCCTGCGTCAAATATCTACAAGACAATGGACAACACTCTTATATCCTCCCCAAACATGGTCATTTCATCCTCACCCATAATAATTTTACATCAACAACAAACACTTTATCTAAGTCATGGGAATAGCCATTGATACTATACTTGCTCCCAAATATGCAGCCTCTTCATAACCCATCTTGAAGAACTTCCAGAAATATGCATCACCAAACCAATTATATGACCTAAACTCTCTCATATTTCCACATATTCAAAAACCGTCACTCATCTATCAAAATCTCTAGAACGCTCGCTCACCAGCATCAGCTTTCAGGACATCATGTTCAACTTCAGCAGTGAAACCCTACAGATGACATACAAGAAACCTACACGTAAGTGGGGGATTTGTCCAACCACAGTAGGGAAATTTCTCTATTCACAGTACCCCAGCTAAACTGAGTGACCAAAAGATGTTCTGGTATCCACTCACCCTGACTTTCTCTCTCAGCAGGACTTGCACCACAAAGGAAGAGCAAAGCTCAGAGGTTCCTGGGTGTTCACCTTAGTCCCTCCATAGACAACTCTGAACATGGATGAGGATACCCCTCCCTGAAGGTATTACAGAAGCTGTTTTGTTGTTGGGTTGGTGAATTAAAGTATTAAAATAACCGCCAGTTTGGTGGGGGAAAGGAGGGGATTGGCTGCCCCATTCTTTGCAGGATTGAGCATCCTCAGTGTGTCCTCTCTCTCTTGCCCCAGGATGCTGGCGAGACACTGCAAGTCATTTAAACATATATGCAATTTATTTACACCAAAAACATTTGTGGGGGGGATTAAAAAACACTTTCAGCAGAAGCAATGAGAGGAAACGCCTTGAATACTGTTCAATGCAGTAGTCTCTAAAGCAGAACGAACTTTACACTAACAACAAAAGTTACAAGTCTAGTCCTCTACCTAGATGTGTTGCTATGATGATGTTGGTATGGCACTTACCCAAGATGGGTTTGGTCTCTGCAACAAAGTCTGTTTGCCACTTTTAGTTCTGGCCTCCTGTCATGCCACCTTCCCCTGTGGGTCTGGCACTTAATACCTACCCTCTCAACAGATTTTGGCATCTCCCTGCCCCCCTCTACTCAAGTACACACAAATCTGCTGGAAAAGCAAGAGACTCGACCCACCAATATCATTACAATGCTTCTTCAGAGCAGCAACCAAAAAAAAGATTCCCCAGCTCTAGATTGCTTTTCTGGATGTTGCACCCGCCCTGATTCTGCTCTGCGCTGGAGTGCTAGCTCCATTACTATGCTCTGGCAGCTCCAGTTCATACAGAGGATAGGCTGTGGGCTCTTGACTCCCTCATTGGCCTGCTCACAGTGTCCATCCAGTTGACTTCAAGTGCTGGCCACTCTCCCCTGGCCTGGGGACCTGTCAGTTTCAGGAACCAGATTCCTCTTTGGCCCTTCTCCTTGCTCCCAGTGTTGAGAAAGGGCCAACCACAAAGCCTAACTATGTTTCAGTAAGGGCCAGAAGGGCCCTTCCATACTGACCACCACACTTACTAAGGATGTAAAAGACTAGTCAACTATCTGATAAGCATTTTGCTTATCGGATAGTATTTTGACTAGTCAACTACTCAATATAGAACCATAGAGCTGAAAGAGACCTCAGAAGGCCATCAAGTCCAGCCCCCTGCTCTAGGCAGGACCAATCCCAATTAGATCAACCCAGTCAGGGCTTTGTCAAGCCGAGACATAAATACCTCTAGGGATGGAGATTCCACTACTTCTCTAGGTAACCCATTCCAGTGCTTCACTACCCTCCTAGTGAAATAGTTTTTCCTAATATCCAACCTGGACCTCTCCCACCACAACTTAAGACCATTGCTCCTTGTTCTATCATCCGTCACTACTCAGAACAGCCTTTCTCCATCCTCTTTGGAACCTCCCTTCAGGAAGTTGAAGGCTGCTATCAAATCCCCCCTCACTCTTTGCTTCTGCAGACTAAACAGACCCAACTCCCTCAGCCTCTCCTCATAGGTCGTATGCTCCAGCCCCCTAATTATTTTGGTTGCCCTCCGCTGGACCCTCTCCAAAGCGTCCACATCCTTTTTGTAGTGGGGGGCCCAGAACTGGACACAATACTCCAGATGTGGCCTCACCAGAGCCGAATAAAGGGGAATAATGACATCTCTGGATCTGCTGGCAATGCTCCTCTTAATGCAACCTAATATGCCATTAGCCTTCTTGGCTACAAGGGCATACTGTTAACTCATATCCAGCTTCTCATCCATTGTAACCCCCAGGTCCTTTTCTGCAGAACTACTACTTAGCTGGTTAGTCCCCAGCCTGTAACAATGCTTGGGATTCTTCCGTCCCAAGTGCAGGACTCTGCACTTGTCCTTGTTGAACCTCATCAGATTTCTTGTGGCCCAATCCTCCAATTTGTCTAAGTCACTCTGGACTCTATCCCTGCCCTCCAGCGTATCTACCTCTCCCTCTAGCTTAGTGTCATCTGTAAACTTGCTGAGGGTGCAATCCATCCCCTCATCCAGGTCATTAATAAAGATTTTGAACAAAACTGGTCCTAGAACTGAACCTTGGGGCACTCCGCTAGAAACCGACCGCCATCCTGCCGTTGATCACTACCCGCTGGGCCCGGCCTTCTAGCCAGCTTTCTATCCATCTTACCGTCCATTTATCCAATCCACATTTCCTTAACTTGCTGGCAAGAATATTGTGGGAGACCGTATCAAAAGCCTTGCTAAAGTCAAGGTATATCACATCCACTGACTTTCCCATATCCACAGAGCCAGTTACCTCATCATAGAAGCTAATCAGATTGGTCAGGCACGACTTGCCCTTTGTGAATCCATGCTGACTATTGCTAATCACTTTCCTCTCCTCCAAGTGCCTCAAAATGGATTCCTTAAGGATCCCTTCCATGATTTTTCCAGGAACCGAGGTAAGACTGACCGGCCTATAGTTCCCTGGATTGTCCTTCTTGCCTTTTTTGAAGATGGGCACTCCATTTGTCTTTTTCCAATCATCCGAGATCTCTCCTGATCTCCACGACTTTTCAAGGATAATGGCCAAAGGCTCCTCAATGACATTTGCCAAGTCCCTCAGTACCCTCGGATGCATTAAGTCCGGACCCATGGATTTGTGTACGTTTAAGCTTTTCTAAATAGTTCCTAACCTGTTCTTTACCCACTAAGGGCTGTCCATCTTCATCCCATCTTGCATCACTTAGCGCATTAGTCCGGGAGCCCACCTTGTCCGTGAATACAGAGGCAAAGAAAGCATTGAGTACTTCAGCTTTCCGCACATCATCTGTCACTAGGTTACCTCCTTCATCCAGTAGGGGCCGCACACCCTCTCTGATCACCTTCTTCTTGTTAACATGCCTGTAGAAACCTTTCTTGTCATCTTTCACATCCTTAGCCAGTCGCAATTCCATTTGCGCTTTCGCCTTCCTGATAACCCCCCGGCATTCTCGAGCTATACATTTAAACCCCTCCCTGGTCATTTGTCCAAGTTTCCACTTTTTGTAAGCTTCCTTTTTGTGCTTAAGTTTACCAAGGATTTCCCCTGTAAGCCAATCCGGTCTCCTACCATGTTTGCCTGTAACAACAGCAGACCTATCACCATCCATCCCTGCTGTCCTGGAAAAAGGATTTAAAAAAAAAAAAGGGGGGGGGGCAAGAGAACCTCGTGCCCTTCCCAACTCCCTCTCTAAACTCCCTGTTAGCACTCACCTGTTCGCAAGCTCCTTGGTCGCTTGCCCACTGCCTTATAAAGACCTGGACTGCCTGAATATCCCCTCCCCTTTTGCTGCCAATCAGATAGAGGCAGCAAAGGGGGTTGAAGGGGTACTTCAAGGTGGCAGCACTGCACAGCAGCGCTGCCACTTTGAAACCCCAAGGCAGCTTTTCAAAGGGGCAGCCGCTGCACAGCTAATCCATAGATCAGCTGTGCAGCGGCTGCCCCTTTAAAATGCCGCCTGTGCACCTTTCAAAGTGGCAGTCATGGAGCCCGGAGTCACCTGGGGAGTCACCAGCTGATCCAGGGTTCTGAGGAAATCCTCCACGGCAGCTGCCCCTTTGAAATGCACGGCGGCAGCGTTTTAAAGGGGCAGCCGTGGAGGCCAGGATCCCAGGCTCCATGACTTCCCTTTGAAAGGCGCAGAGTTGGCATTTTAAAGGGGCAGTTGCCGCAGATCAGCTGTGCAGTGGCTGCCCCTTTGAAAAGCTGCCTTGAAGTACCCCTTCCCCCCCTTTGCTGCCTCTCTGTCAGAGAGGCAGCAAAAGGCGGGGGAGACATATCGACTAGTCAACTAGTCAAACACTATCTGATAAGCCAATGCTTATCAGATAACTGACTAGTCTTTTACATTCTTAATATGAAGGTGTGGCATAGTGGGGGTGCCTTGCTGGTGGCTAGGCTTGGGCAGTGGGCTGTGGGTGACCTCCACTGGCGGCTATTTGTAGCACGGCCCAGCAGGACAGCGGATGAGTCACTAGGCAAGGGTCTCCCAACCTGTCTGACAGGTTGCCTCCCAGGGAGAAAGACAAAGGGAGGAAGGCGGGGTCCAACCCGTGGCTGGGGGGCAGGGCTGGAAGAGAGTTGAGTTTCTTGTCTGGGAAACAGGGGAGAAGGGGCTAGGGAGAGGGGCTGGGATTGTAGGGCCCAGCCACCCCCATCTCAAGGGGGGGGGCCAGAGGCCTCCTGGTCCCAGTTCCTGTAACCAGATTACATCTATGCTGTGCTGTATCCTGGAGAAAGCAATAAACTCCCTCTATTCTACTGGCTGGTGGAGTCTGTTCGTGCCACTACGGAGGTGCAGGAGTCAGGGGAACCCCAACGCGCCGGCACAGAAGGTCAATTCCACACTCTCTGTAATTGGTGTGTGAAATTCCTTTTGTAGAAGAATGGCTATTTTTGAGTGCCCAGGTGGGTTAAAATGTTCCCCTATAGGTTTATGTGAGTTACCATTTCTGATATTTGACTTGTGTCCATTTATCCTTTGTCATAGAGACTGTCCAGTTCGACAAATATCCCTGGCAAGAGAGGCACTGCTAGCACTTGATGGCAAATATCACATTAGAGGATGAACAGTTGTATGTTTTTAAATTTACAGACTAACAGGGCTACCCTTTCTGAGACATATACTTTGGTTTATACACTAACTATTAAAATTCTACATAAAGAAAGATACAAAATTAGTTCTGGGTTTCTATTAGAGGAATCAGTTCTACTGATAATGCCCAAGAATTAAGTATTATAAATATACTTACGTGAACATTAGAGCTGCTGCTAGGTTCTTCATCATCACTGCTGATAAGGTTGATGCAGTCAAGCACTGGTCTCAAAGGCCCTTCCTAAAAGAGGTTTTTCATAAGTATGATTGCTTTTCTTGAGGTTAAATATCTATGCACTAATAATTGGAACCAGTATATCACCTACATGGATACACTATCCATCAATCATTCCCTGGCATGTTCAACGGTACTACTGAATCAGCACTATTACATCAGTATTATTGGAGCCAAAAGTGAGGCTTCTGGAAAGAATGGCACTTGCCAATTGCCCATTGTGGTAAATTTCCATCTCATAAAGAGAACTGACATGCCATTGTGAGTCTGCACAGTTTTGGCATAGCACATAGCCTGGGGAGGGCAGGGTGGTGAGCTCAAGTTCTCCCCAACCCCCGGGAGCAGAGGGATGGCCAATACACAAGCTGCCCGGTGGAAGGCAGGATAAAGGGTGCCCTGAAGGTGAGGTGGGTTCCAGCATGGCCTAGGGCGGCAGGTTCAAAGCCCACCCAGGGAGAGGCAGGATAAAGGGCACCCTGAAGTTGAGGTGGTGGGGCAGGTTCAGGCAGCCAATAGATGCAGACTGCAAAGGAACAATACAAGTGAATTAACTAAGGGGGCAAGAACCAAATTCTGAAGTGCAATGCAGGAACAGCAATCAATATTTTAAATAAAAGGTCATGAAAAATTAAGTCCAGAATTACAGGTCTACCCTGTTGTGACAAAATGTTAATAGATATTAAGGGGAAAGGACTATTATGATTATGTAGTCTGACCCTCTGAGTAACAAGTATACATGTCTCATACTGGTCGAATCATGCCAGAACAGAAGAAGTAAATTTACATATGTAGCACATCAAACATTAATTTCTGGTGAATCTAAGATCATTTTTTATAAGTGTCTAAGGCTTTTTAAATCTGAAATGGTACAAGATGATCTTTTCAATTTCCAGGCAGCTGTGAGAGTGTCTGTAGCTATTTGCAGCTTTCCCCCAGAACATTAGACTTAAATTAACAAACTAATTAGTTCCACTGCTACTATTCAGAATCCTGTCAGTGAGGGAAAAAAACTCAGCTGCACTTTGCTCAGCCAGACAGTGGTAAAAAGGTGGAGCCCTGGAGCAGCCTCTAAGAACTCCCAGGGCACTTTCTTTTCAAGAAGCTATGGGAATAGTAGGGCTGGGCTTCACACGATCATTGCCCCAGTAACTACCGGTACACGTCTGCCCCTTCCATTTTCTATCAGCCTCTGGCTACTAGATGTCTATTAATCTCTCTATATATTAAGGATGTTAAGTAGCAATTAATAAGCTAATCGAGTAGTTGATGGAATTTCCATCAACTACTTGATTAGTTGATAAGGGGGTTATCTCCTGGCGGTGGCACAAGCAGGGACTGAGCAGTCCGAGCTCATGCTGGCTCTGAGACCACTGTGGCTCTGCTTTTTAAATGTAGTAAGAGCTGACAGCTATCCTAAAAAGGAAGATTTCCTTCTATTCTTCCATATTTCCTTCTGTCATAGGACTGCTTCACCGACAAAGGATTTAGGCCCATGACCATGTAGTATTACACATGCTGCACTCTCCTCATAAAAATTTAGCAACACACATTTCTAGAAGTTGTGTTCAGGTTTCAACAGGCATCAGTATTATGCACATAAATAAATTACATGACAGTGAAGACAGAGTCTTGTGCAAAATTTGACATCACAGGAGGGATTCTGAGTCAGAAGCCACACAAGAGCATTCTATAATCCATTCTGCAACTGTGTGTGTCAAACAGTACTCTACATCCTAACTAAACTGCTACTAGGCTTCTACTCCTGTTCATCTCCCCTATCTCTACCAGAGAATACAAAGTGAAATTCTGGTGCCATTACACAATGAGCTGCACACCTGACTTCACAAGTAGTCTCACTGAGTACAGTGGGATTACTCAGAGTAATGCACCATTTTACTGTATCAAGGATATCAGAATATGACCCACAGTCTATCCACATGCGTGTGTTGACAAAAACTAGCTTTGCTCCACTGATTCTCTTATTCAACTTTAGCTGAGATGGACAGAACCCCCAACCAGTAATGAGGTGTGCTAAGGCTCCTTGTGTTTCAGAAGAGTCCACTGAGGTGACTCCCGCCCACCTAGAGAGATGTCATTATAGGACTCTGGCCTCAAAGCAAAACTCTTTTTAATGCAGATTTTCTTAACAGAGGCAGATCAGTTTAGGTTAAGAATTAAGCTGCTTTTTGAAAGCAAAGATTAAAGTAGTATTTTCATATGCTCTGAAAATTTGAGTATTTAAAATTATATCACTATTTTATTTAAGATATAGCTGAGATCGTTAACATTACATATTCAATTCTTAGAACATTTTACATAGTTAACTGGTAAAAGTATCTATAGTTATTGAGTCAATATCTACTTACAGAGATAAACTCAATGTCATCTTCACTTTCATCCCGTGTTCGTGATTCACACTTCTGAGCCTTAGAGGAACTGAGAGACTCCATTATCTGAACAAAAATAAGCCAAAAAAATGCTTCATCATTGACTTCATTTTCCTCGTTGCATAACCATACACTTCTATAATATTTTGGTTAGCTTCCCCTCCCCCCCAATCTGTATCCCAAAACAAACATGTCACCATTGTTAAGTGGTAATTCAACAACAACAAAAGAAATTTCCAAGTAAACAGGAAAAAAAGGCATTTTCTGAGCTAAAGTTTGAATACATAGACTATTAGTATCGGCATCTTCCAAGCACTGTAAAATATGGCCTTTTCTACACAGGAAAAATACTAACTGGTACTTGTAGTGCAGAAGCTGCACCAATAGTAGGTAAGCTCCACTACAGATAAAGCTCAGGCATTTCTAGCACTATGTTATGAAAACTCAGTCATGTTTTCATAATACAGTGGTATAGAAGACCAAGCTCTCTCCCTCTATTAATAACATCAATGCACATAAACACCATTGAGGGGCTCATCCACGTGCACATCCACTAATAGGATATATGCCATCAAGTGCCAGCAATGCCCCTCTGCCATCAATACTGGCCAAACTGGAAGTCTCTGTGCCAGAAGATAAACAGACACAAATCAGACATCAAGAAAAGTAACATAGTAATACAGCAGAGGAACATTTGAACCGCCCTGGACATTCAGTAATGGATTTAAAAGTAGCCATCCTCCTTTAAAAAAAAAAAACCCCCAATTACAAACAGCTCAACTCCGATTCATTTGCAAATTCAAAACAATCAAATTAGGCCTGAATAAAGATGTAAACTGGTTAAGGGACTACAACGGCAATTTCCCCATCTTGATATTCACATCTCCCCATCGGCTGTTGTGAAGGAGCCACCTCCCCAGAGAGCAGAGGAAACAATACGGTGTGACACACAATCACCAAGCTCCACGCCTTCCATCAGCGCCGTTACCCGGCCCAACGGGAGGATACGCAGGACAGGAAAGGGAAGCACGAGCGCGTCACTGCCCTCACCCCCAGTGAGGGACCCCAAACCAGTGACAGGGGCAGGTTGCTAAGAAACTGCCCCCGCGCTCATTATGCGGTACCCCCTCCCCAAACGCTACGGGTGCATCTGGCAGCTGCCCGCCGGGCCCGGCCCGGCCCAGAGCACAGACGCGGGGTGGCCAGGTGCTACAACCACAGAGGACTTCGCTGCTCACAGAGAGAGACCAACGGCCCCTTAAACCGTCGCTCACCACGGCACAGCAGCGCTGCCAGGGCCCGCCCCGCCGCCGCTGGACGCATCGGCTCCCCAGCAGCCCATACAACTCTCCCGCGTGAACGCCTGGACCAGCGCGCGCTCGGCTTCCTCCGAACGCGGGGCGGTGAAGACCCGCGCTGCCTGCTGGGAGTTGTAGTTCCTAGAGCATGCCCGCCCCTCCGCACGCTGGAGCCGTCTTCATAGAGGTGGCGTACGGGAGAGCCAGCACAGGGAGGGGCTAGAGCCCTCCCCTTCACTGCTGCTGCTGGGACTTTTCGTTTCATAACGTGTTCAGTGTGTACACAGCTTACACACAACAATGGGAGTAGGTGACTCAGGTCATGGCATTTGGGATGAGCAAGGGAAGGGAGCAGCTCTGTAACTAGAGAGGACAGAGGGCAAGTCCACATAGCAGGGCAAAAGTCAAATTAAGCTGTGCAACTTCAACTATGTCAATTGCATAGCTAAAGTCAAAATAGCTTAATTCATCTTTTGGCCTTGTCTAGGCAGCAGGAAGTTGAAGGAAGAACACTCTTTCTTCCACTTCCCTTGCTTCTTGTGAAATGAGGGTTACAGGAGTTGGACTAAGAAGTCCTTCTGCTTGCCCTTATTTTGAAATAATGGTTTGCTGTGTAGAGGTGCTCTTTGTTATTTCAGAATAACATCAGTTTATTCTGAAATAACACTGTTGTGTAGACATAGCCAGAGTGTCCTGAAGTAGGGACCCAAGGACCAGACGAATTACACTGTAGTTAATTTCTCTGTTAATAAAGCCCAAAACCCAAGGGGTGAGTTTTTATTCTACAGTGTGAGGAATTTGTTTTAGAGCAGATTGGGTAAATCCCCTACTCACACTTAGAATCAGTGATATCTTGTGGCAATGAGTTTCACAAGCTAATTGTGGATTGGTGAGAGAAAGTATTTCAGTTTGTTACAATTCCATTTCCTTTTTGTTCCCTTATTCTTGCAATAACAGAAATATGATTATTTTTATTTTACCTTCTTTGTCCCATTTATTATTTTATTTATTTCTATGATGTCCCCTCTTTATCGTCATTTCTCAAAATGAAACAGTTGCAATTGCTCCTGATAAAAAGATTTTACATGCTCTATCATCTACCTTTGGTCTTTTCCTTTTTAGAGAAAGCCCTAAAAAGTGACCTAAAGTGAATTCAAGTATTCAAGGTGAACACATACCAGTGTTTGATATAATCTATATATTTTAGAAATGTGCATCTGTCTGTCTGCCCAGGAGATGGCGGACAGCGTGCATGGCCTCCCTGCCCCGGCCACCATGGAGAAACTAGAGGGCAGGTTGCACAGTCCCCCCGCCCCCCACCACTGCAAGGAAAAAGAGGGTGGGTGGGGTGCCCCCTGCCACTCTTGGGGAGAAGCTGGCAGCCCTTCCCATCCCGTCCTGAGACCCTACCCCCCCCCCTGAGTTCCCATCCCTTTCCTCTGAGCTCCCCTTCCTACCAGTCCTCTGCCCTGATTCCTGCACCTCTGCCCTGAGCCCCTCCTCATCCCCAGCCCTCCAAACCCCACCGTGACTTTTGTATCCCCCATGCCTACAGCCTCCTGTCCTGAATCCCCCACACTGCCAATCCCCTGCCCTGAAGCACCCAGGCAACACCAGGTAAGTTGTCTAGTGATATTATATGTTCTGTATATTTGTTTCCATCCTATTCCTTACATATGATAATGTTTCATTTGCTTACTTTACAGTGAACAAATGTTCTTACTGATCTGTCTTTAAAGAATGATGCACAGGTTCTTTACCTGAAAGATTTCAACATTTAATCTAGAATCCAATTACATGTATGAATAAACAATTTCTTCCAATTTACTTTACATTTACTTTAAATTCCATTCCATTCTGTCATTATGCTGACCGACTGTATATCTTTTGTAGGTCCCTCCAGAATTCCTTACAGACAGCTCAGTGCTGGCAAGAACCAGGGGAAAAAGTAAGCATGTGGCTGGCTGCTAGGATGAAGCCTAAGACAGGTGCCAGCAAGGGCCAGGTGGTTGCTGGGACCAAGATAGTTGCTGGGGGAGCAAGGAAGGAGCTCCTGGCTGGCTGCTAGGACCAAGTAAGGTTTGAGCCCAAGGAGGGCCACAGGAAGGTAGTGGCTCCAGGGAGGAAGTGCTGGGAGTATGATCCCCTACCAGGGTGGGATTACTTAAAGACTGAGTCTGGGAAGGACTAGAAAGACACCAACCAAGGAGTACTGAGATGGTTCCCCAAGGGACTGAATATCCTGAAAGGGATCTGGTCTGATTAATACACAGTACATGTGACTCGGCCAAAGGGCTGTCACTGGAAAACTGTCTGAGAAACCATCAATGGGTTGAAAGACTGAAGACAAACCTAACCAGAAGGGGGCACTCGTGAGAGGCTGGTGCCACCCCATTAATCAGATTATAAGTGAATATATTAAATAACACTTATTACTCTAATGCAAATGTTTTGAGGTCCTAACGACTTTTGCCATGATGAAAATTGACCAACTATGCCTACTTTTGTTTTCTGTCACTCTGACCAGTGGCTCTCAACCATGGGTCTGGGTTCCCCCAAGGGTCCAACAAGCAAGTTTAAGAGGGTCTGCCAAGCACAGTTGGCATTAGAGGTGCTGGGGAAGAAAGCTGAAGCCCCAGTACTTGGGATTGGACCCCAGGATTCTGAGCCCTGCCACCTAGGGCGGAAGTAGACTATGCAACTTAGCTTTGCCCCAAGTCCTGTGGTGTTGGGTCCTGGCAGTTGCCTTGCTTATACTCTTCAATGCTGGTCCTGGCTTTTATATACATAAAAAAAACCAGTTTCTGTGACACAGGTGGCCATGGAGGTTTCATAGCATGCTGGGGAGGATGAAGAGGGACTCAGAAAGAAAAATATTGAGAACCCTGCCTTAGACAGTTTCTGATCTGTGACTATTAAGTTATTTAATCATCCAGTGAAAAGAACTCTCTCAGGAGCTTGTTGGAAGGCTGAGTAAATTATACCAAAAAGTTGTTCCTTATGCACATTGTTGTCATACTTAATCATAGTAGATGGGAAAATGTTTTGTTTTTGTTTTTCCCCCATATAAAATACCCAGAGAGCCATTGTAACCATGCATTTTTGCATTACAACTGAGAATACTATATTCAGGTCACACTGCTGAGAAACGGCAAATATATCCCCAAATGCTGGTGATTACTCTCCCTTAACATATACCAAGCCAGCCACAAAAGTAAATGTCTCTCACCACACTGACTAACAAGAAGTCAAAAAACAGTTAACTGAGGCATTCCAATCTATCACCCTAAAAACCACTGAATTTAAAGGCAAGTGGTTCTATAAAACCAGTCTTATCAAATAACAAGTTCTTCTGATCCCAAAGGACCAGCCACACACGCAGGGCAATGCAGAACTCAGATCTTACCCCAACATCATGCTGTGCCAGTCCTTTAATATCTAAAATCCAAAGGTTTATTTATTGAAAGAAAAGTGAGAGTTAAAACTGGTTAAAGGAATCAAATACATATAATAATTGCAGAGTTCTTAGTTCAAGCTTATAGCAGTGATGGAATAAACTGCAAGCTTAAGTCAAGTCTCTGGTTGCTCCTAAATAACTGGAAGCACCTCAGTCTTTTTGTTAGAATGCTCTCATTGGGATAAGTCCATAGTCCAGAGATTTAAACAGGAAAGAGGCAAAATGGAGGTGTTTCCAGATGTTTTATAGCTTCTGCAAGTGGAGGGAATCCCACTGTTTTTACTGTGGAAAATTACAAGATGGAGTCACATGGGCGAGTCACACGTTCCTGCGTAATTTTGCTTAGTCACAGCAGAAGTCATTGCCCATACTTTAGTTTGAACATTCCCAGGAAAGTCCACTAGGTGCAGAAGGTGGTCTTCCATGGTCCATTGTGAACTGTGCCTAGATGGGTCATTTAACTTGGAATAGTCATTTCACAATGTGCTATCTAAATATTTCCTGGATCTTACCACAAGGGCCAATATTTGAAATAAGGGTATGTCCACACAGCAAAGCTAATTCTAAATAACAGCCCTTATTTCGAATTAACTTTAATAGCGTCTATACAGGCAAACCACTATTTCGAAATAAAATCGAAACAGCGGGGCGCTTAATTTGAATTAGTTAAACCTCATTCTATGAGGAATAATGCCAAATTCGAAATAGCTAATTCGAAATAAGCGCTGTGTAGACGCTTATTTCGAAATAGGGGGCCTCCAGCCCTTCCCAGGGAGCCCTGGTGGCCACTCTGGGCCAAACCAGGAAAACTCTTCTCCTCTCCCCCAGCCCCGGAGCTCTTAAAGGGGTAGGCTCTGGCCACACTGCACGTGCCAGATCCAGGCCTGCCAGCAGTTGCTACCCCGGACCCAGTGGCCCCAGGATGAGCCGGGCAGCCAGAGCCAGCCAGCAGTCCCCCGCCCAGTCCCCCAGCACCCAGGAGCCAGCCAGGCACTGTAGACGGCGGGCGCCCTCCTGGACTAGTGAGGAGATCATGGAGCTCATCGAGGTTTGGGGGCAGGCCCCCAATATCCATGATCTCCACACTAGATGGAGGAACGCGGCCGTCTATGGCTGCATAGCTGCCACCATGGGCAAGAAAGGCCACAGGCGCACCCAGAAGCAGGTGCACCTCAAGATCAAAGAGCTGCGGCAGGCATATGCCAGGGCCACTCGGGGCAGCTCCGCAGCAGGGGCAGACACCTTCCCTTATTTTGATGCCCTGGACCGCATCCTGGGGGGTGGTGCGGTCCGTCACCCCGGAGGGCCCTGACCAGGGCACGGAGGAGGAGCCGCCACACCAGCAGGACCCCCGAGCAGTCCCAGGAGAGGAGTCAGCAGGGTCGTCCGGGGAGGCCACACCATGTAAGTGTCATCAGTGTCCCCTTCCCGGGGAGGGTGGGGGGGAGTCCAGGGAACGCGCGTGTGGCCCTTGCTTACCACGCATCACGCAGCAACCTGTGCATGTGTGAGCACATGCAGTGCCACCCCTGGGCAGGTGGCTCCAGCTGCCTGCCACACAGGGGCCGTGGCCAGATAGCCACCCGTGTGTGTGAAGAGACCTGACATGCTCCTGACCCCAGGGCGGGACACAGCAGGACACCCTCCCTTCACAAGCCCCCTCTAACATCTCCCCCCACTTCGGCTGCACTATACACAGCACAGGGGCCTGGGTGTGGTCTTGGGGCAGCTCCCACTCCCAGGGATAGCCGGACATTCCGACCATGGCCTCTGTGCAAGCACAGCGGCTCTGACGGTGCAGGGCACAGCCATCCTCACCTCACAGAGGGGGGCCGGGCTTCACACACTGTGTCCCCAAGGAGAACTGACCACTTCTCTTCTTTCTCCACAGTTGCACCAGCTGCGTGTGCAGCGCGCACCACCCCGCCCAGGACATCCTCCCGCACCCGAGGGCTCAGCAGGTCCACCGCAACACTGCAGGGGTACCGAGACCAGCAGCTGGGGGCCCTGTGAGCCCTGCACTGCACCATGGAGCAGAGGGTACAGGATGACTGGGAGTTCTGGCGGGAGCTGCTTGCCCAGGGTCGTGCCATCTGTGCCCATCTGCAGACCCTGGTGCAGAGCGTGCTGCCTCGTGCCGCTCCCGCACCTGCTGCCTCCCCAGCTCCCACTCCTCCTCCCCCTCCTGCCTCTCCCTCCTCAACCTCCACACCCTCCTCCTCAATCTCCACACCCCCCACCTCAAACTCCACACCCTCCTCCCCATCCCCCCTGGGGATGCTGAGGCCCCCGCACCAGCCATGCTGGGAGACACTTGGCCTGGCAAGACCCCCACCCCTGAGCCCTGAGCTTCCCCTCCCCCTTCTTCTCCTTGCTTCCCCCTTCCAGCTCCCTCCTCCCAGTTTTCCCCCTCCCCTCTCCCACCCTCTCTTCTCCCCTCTCCCGCCTCCTTTCCCCAGTCTCCCCAGAGTTTCATTCCCCCCACCAGTTTTGTTAAATAAAGAGAGTTTATATTTTTGAAAATACATGTATTTTATTTGACATCAGGAAGGGGGGTTAGGGAGGGGTAAGTGGAAGGCAGGCAAGCAAGCAGGGACACCTGAGAACCGGCTGCCCACAGAGGGGGGTGGTCCCTTTAAGCACAGGCCTCAGATAGCCTCAGGCAACAGCCACACAAAGACACTCCTTACCTGATGCCCTAACCCTGACCTGGTTCCGTCCGGCCTTAACTCCGAATCAGTGTCCACTCAGACACCACAGACACAAGCAACTCTGAGAAAGCTTTTCAGATCAGGGAGCCTTTATAATCCAGACTAAGACCTCCACTGGCCATGAATTATTGTGGACCTCTAGTTTTGGGGCTTAGTACGACTACAGCAAATATGCAAGAGGAGTGTATAGGATAGGGAAAGAGGATGGTGAACAGAAACGGCCAGACATAAAAGGAAAAAGAGGAAGAACAAAATACGACAGTAAGACACAGTTGTATTTGTTTATTTTATAGAAAGTTTCTTCAAAAATATGATTAACAATATACATTAATTATGCACTACATACAGGTTCATGTACAATATATACACAGTATCAAAATATCCTTTCACTTACAGTTGGTTTATGATGGTTAACAGCATGAGTGAGAGCCTTCTGGCATGTTATTGTATATACTTTCATCTTAAACCTATCTCCAAGGAAAATCATAGATGTTAAAGATGAAAAAGACCTATTAGAACAATTATACATTCTAATAGGACTTTTCCTGCATATACAAGAACCGGCTGTACAGTACATTTATTAGTGTACTGTCATATACATTGGATTTTCAGCATTTCCTTTGAGATACCTGATATCACAGCCTAATACATCTTACCATCAGGAAATATTTTTTGAGATATTCACCCTGAATATTCTGTCTTAACTTTATCCTATTACTTATATTTATGTCCCCTTAAACCAATCTAAATAACTTCACAAAGTCAAGATGGTCTGCCAGTTGCTTCTCTTTGGCCACAGTGGAACACCTCATGCTAAAAGGCATGGTCAGTTCTCAAAGGCAAGTACGATGTTTGCTGAGGGGCTACAACACCCACAGCAGAAATGTACTTCTTGTCAGTCTCGGTTCTACTGTCTCACCAAGCCAGCAAGAGGAGGCATGTCAGAAACTGGAGCAGCAGCAGCTGGCACCTTTGTCCTCCACTGTCCTTTCATGGAAAGAACTGCCCTCTATGTCGAGAGAAGCAGGAGGGCACCTCCCATAATCCTGTTTCTTGTCCCTGTAGAAAAAAGAGAAGGGCTCCTCATGCTCAGTGAAAAAAGGGCTATTTGGAATATGTGAACCAACAGAACTTTGCGGAGCTACAGCACTGGCAGAAAGAAGGCCTGAAGAGGGGGCCATGACCTCAACCAGCAGAATCAAGTGTCTGTCCCTTGCACCTCCTCCTACGAAGTAAAATGGAGTGGGGAAGGTGCAGAAAGAAGTGCCAAAGAAGGCTAAGTGGATAGAGTGGGAGCTGTGGGAAATGGAGTGGAGAAAAAAAGGCAACTTTTTTTGAGGGACAGTTTTTCAAATTTTAGTTTTTCCTGCCAAGTAATTTTATCTGCCTTCTGGTGACCTGGTTACTGTGATTTGCCTTTTCTCTCACATCCTTTTAAAAATAATCTTAAAAGTCATCAGACCATGTATAGGACCCTATGGGGTCTTATATGGAGAACTGTGCTGTCAAAATGCTCGCACACTGGCAGACGCACCCCTACTACCTGAAGAGAAGACAAGATGCTCCAGGTCCTCCATGCATCAGTCCAAAAGATATCTGAGCATCCTTCTAATCTCTTAGAGATAAAAGTGAGTTTAGCGCCTTCTTCTCCCCCAATCTTCTTCTTAGGGCAAAAGATCAGCATCTCCTAAAAGAACCACTCCCTGCCATTCCAACAGTATCCTGAGCTTCAACTGACAAAGGGACATGGACATTCCTTTAGGGCTTAGGTGCCTAAGTTTTTGTAGCTCGTGAGCCCCTATTTTTTCCTCCCTTTGAAAGCTAATACAATCTGCATCCTAATGCTGCATTATCTGTCCATGTTTCAAACCTCTCTGAATCCCTTGGATTATAGTAAAGAACCTTCTTCTGTTTGGAAGACTAAAGATCTTTCTCTCATATCTACAGATGTGTTTTTGGTCTGGGCTGTGAAGTTCCTCTTGTCTTTATTTTTGGCATTATCTTAAATGTGTTCATTAGCTGGTTATAAGGAAAGTATGTATTATTTTGGAACAAGTTATAATCCATTCTGAACTACAGGAGGACATGCATGTAATATATACTATCTTAAATCTGAAGACATTGAAACATTTTAATTTTTTTTCTGTACCATGGGATTTTCATCACAAATCAGAAAATTGGCCACAAATTGCTATTCCTCTTACAGTATTTTTGCCAACTGTTGTGAGGGTCTGAACACACTGTCATTTCTGTCTGTCCATTTTCCACTATTCTCCGCCTCCAGTGTCTGCCTGACACACCATGAAGGGTCCATTTTTATTTCTTGTTGGAGCTTCTGAAATCCTGTCTGCAGTCCTGCTTGGGAGTGGGAGCTGGTGAATTTCTGCCTGGATGAGATTTCATGCTAGAAGTTGGTGTGACACTGCCTTGCTGAGCTTCTGTGCTGGGAGAAGGAAGACCCAAAGAGCTGTCACCCTGCTGAACAGGTGTAGGAGAAGCCGGTGAGTCTTCATTCTGTTGATCTTGTGCACTGGAAACAGGAGCCAATGGGATGGTGCCCTGAGTACTGGGAGGAGCTGGTGAACCACTGTTGAGACAATTCATATCTAAACTAGGGTTATTGACAATAGTTTTGAGACTCCTACTGCTCTTAATTTCTGAGTATAGAGTCTGTTTATTTAACGTTAGCTAATTTCCTTCCTTGGCAGTGTTTTTTTTCCCCTTTGGTCTCTCCTCAGCCTGATGCATTAGACCCAGCAGTGACGCACTTACAGATCTGAGTTGTGGCCTTGATTTGATGTGCGTGTGTTTTAATTTGCTCCACGTAGTGCCACCAGAATTAGTTTTTGATCTGTGCAGGAATTGTTACTGCAACATTACCTTATATTCATTATTTTTCTTGGCCTCCCTTCCCAACACTTTGTTTTGGAGCTACAGAAATATGGAGGACTTTTAAATATCCCTTTTCTAATTCTGAAGTACAGTAGATCATTCTGAAAATAATTTATTTGGAGATATTTTTGCCCTTTGGGTGGTAAGCAAATTTTACATTGGAGGCAATAATGGCCTGTATATAATAGAAGAATTCAGAGGTTCATCTTGTCCCTCCTGCCCAAATATAATATACTGGAAACTGGAATCCAAGCTTTAGTTCTTAGAGGATACCTAAGCTAGCACTGCCTTTTTATTTATAGCTTCTTCCTCCATTGTTGTAACTGAATCAATATGGACTTGTGTTTGACCATACAGATGTTGCAAGTACTTTTAGAGCAGTTGTTGATACAGACTTTCGAGTGCCACAAAACATTAGGAATGAGGGATTAAAGAATAAAAAAAAATGACATCGTTATCTTTCATTTTGTGTATGGCGCAATTCATCTGGGGTATTATTACTAAGTATTTTTAAAGAAAAAATTGTCTACAGTATAAAGACACTATGATACTTAGCTATATAATACTCTTTTTGTTAATAAAATAAATAAGAGTACGTGGCTCATATATGTTTGAATTAGCATCCATTGAATTAAGGAAAAAATTTTCCATTGGTTTCAATGAGCACTGGTTTGGACATCAACACATTTTTAAAAATACTTACTGCCAAATACCATCCCTTTTAATTATTAAAAAGCAAATGAGACAATTATGAGAGTAATATATCTAGTTCCATCTGCCATCGTTTCAGTAATACTTGTATCTTTACCACACCGAAGGAAGCAAAAAAGCAGCAAACTTTGTGGATCATCAGGCCAGAAAAAAAAATAGATGGATATAAAAGAATTAATTTCTTGTCATTACAGGGGCCTCGGGCATTGGTGATCTTTGGTCCCTACTATTCTCTGCCTGTGGCATGTGATAGATTAGTCTCTTGTGGGTTGTAATACTTTAGTCTATTTTCAGTTCTTGGGTTTAGTGTGTGGGTGCAGTGTGGTGTTGGTGACCTGTGATATTCAGGAGATCAGACTAGGTCTCTTCTGGCATTAAAATCAATGAGCATTCAGTACTCACAATGAAGACCAAGTGTGTCTCCTTTTCTTTGCTATAACAAATATAGCATTTATATTATTTTTCATAACCTGTGTGGATTTTTGAAAAATGCATTTTCCAATTTTCAGATCGTCATACAGCATTGTTTGAGGCTATTGCTGCTTTCATGAAATAAGACAGGATATTATGGTAAACTGATGGACGGTGTGTAATACAAGTAACAAAGGGCTAATCTACATGTGACAATCCCAAATAAAGGAGAGCGTGAATTTAAAACAGATTAACTATTCCTAATTAACTCCATGTGTGGAGAGTGTGATGATGATGCCATGGTGAGCAGCTGTCCTCACAGCTCTCCCCTGGCTCCCAAGCCATGGATCCAGTTGGTCTTGTAATAGGAAGACTAAATATGATAGAACTTGTAATAGGTGTATTGATCAAATTAGTCTGTTATTGACTTTGAGGATATTAACTCTTTTCCTTCTCTACTCTTAACTTATTTGCCCTGTGTAGTCTGTCTAGAATGAGCTGCCTTGTAGTGCTACTATGTAAATAAGGAGCACTGTTCTTTTTTGTAACATTTATACAAGGATGTGAAAGGATCTCTATATTGGGCAACTGCAGAGATCTGAATATATATGTGAAAGATAATTTTGAAATTACTTTAGTTCCTGTTACTGCAGTGACAGAGACACATATTGAAATACATTTGGCAGGCTTTTTTCTTTTCTTTTTTTGTTAAAGACTTACCAAAAGCTATGCTTCTGAAAATTAAGATCTTTGCTTAAAATTGGCTTCTTGGTGCAATTGTTTAGCTTTTGACCCATCATTCTCCTAATTAAAGCATCATCTGTATTTGGAAATAACTGTTTTGTGATTCCTGCAAAATAACAAGATTACATTTATGAGACCTCCAGATCAAAGTGTTACATATTGTCCCTGATTGGTCTGATCCAAATTGCATCAACTGGGCTTATAAAATTTAAAATACCAAAAAGAGACTTATTCTACTCTTTTTTGTAGTTGGCCTCTTTGCTCACCCTCACCTACTGCTGTGCCTGCCTCAATCTCCAGTCTGGTTTTCTCCTTCCATAACACCAGTTCTGCTCTTTCTTTGTTGGGCAACTCGGAAGGAAATCCCATGACCTTGATAACTTCTTGTATTATATACTTCCTATATATACTCTGCCTTTCCTCTTTTATCTGTTTTTTTCTTGACCAATTAATCCTAATCCTACCTTCTTATCCACTCTCATGACAACTCTGCACCATCTTTGTCTTTAGTTACTTCTTCCTCTTACATTTCTGTTTCTTCTGCTCTGTCCGCTCATGAGCTATCAGATTTACAGCAAGACCCAGCAGGAGCTTTCCACTTGCTGTTCCCCTGTCTCCCTCATGATCCTCACCTCTTGCTTTAATTTTTCTATCTATTAACTGATTGTCCCACTATGAAGTCTTTTAGCTTCTGTGTTCCTGAAACTCTGTTTTACCAGTTTGTTCCTATCCTCTCACACATCCAAAAGTACTGGGCCCACTCCTTATTCCTTCTCTGTCTCTTAGCATAAGTTCCTTTCACTATTTTGACTCCTTCCCAGCGGCAATCAGGCATATGTTTCCCCTCATCTAACAAAAATCTTCCTTTAACACCTGGCCTCTTTAACTATAATCTGTCCTTTATTTCTGAGCTGCTTGTAATCATCTTCTTTCTTGCTATTTCTCTATTTGAGGTCAGACTTTATACGCTTGTTCCAGAATTCATGATCTTATGCCAGGTTGTCATGCCTACCCTTTCCTTTGTCCACTATCTTCATTCTATATTTAGGTGTGTTTTAGTCTCTGTAAAAGCACCATGCAATATTATAGTGCTATATAAACATTTAATAATAAATATTAATAATCCAAAATCCACATAAAAGGAACAAAAATAATTTTGCTTTTTACTGATTCTGCATTTTTAACAGTAATGAGATAACAAATGTGAAAAACCAAAATAAACACAAAGCAATATGGTAGTTGAAAGTGTGATGGAAAATAAGACACAGTGCTATAACAAGTAATATAAACCAGTCATCACCTATGATTTCCTGAACTTCATTCTGATTCATTGCTGGTTTTGCCGCTTTATCCTTCGAAGAGGAAGATTTTGCACCGGTCAGACTATGGGTGGCCATGTATTCGTGTGTATAAAGGGCTTGCATCAAATCATTTATAAACTTTTGAGGCTTGCTCTTGTTACAAAGGGCAATCTGCCATTTTTCAATCTTGAACTGAAAAACGAAAAGGTCATAGACATGACTGTTCCAATCCTCACAAAATACAATCAAATGTAATCATGCTTTTCTAAAAAGATTTTTTTTTTCATATTTTAACATTTTCGGATGCAGACTCATTGGGTTCAATGGAACTATTTGCCTTAAATGCTTACATGATGGCAATAAGAGCTCCAAAATCTAGACCCAGATTATTAGATATCTAATGCAACTGCTGTTTGCATTTAGAAATCAGAGTACTTGGGCTTCCCCAAACTTGGGTTTCCAATAGGGATGTGAAGGACTAGTCGACTATACAATAAGCAAATGCTTATCGGATAGTCAACAGACTAGTTGACTAGTCACTTCCCCCCCCCCACACACACACCCTTGCTGCCTCTATCAGAAAGAGGCAACAAGGGGGAAGGGGGAAGATGAGGGGATACTTCAAAGTGGCAGCGCTGCGTGGAGCTAGACCCTGGGCTCCACGCGGCGTTGCCACTTTGAAACGCCACATGTAGCCCAGGGCCAGCTGGGGTGTCCCCAGGCTGCATGCAACGTTTCAAAGCAGCAGCGCCACGTGGAGCCCGGGATCAGCTGGGGTGCTGCCATTTTGAGCCTGACGCCTGAATGCTTCTTTGGAGAAGTCAGGGTAGGTTTTATACATAACAGTTGTCATATGTAATAAAATCATCATCTCTTAACAGTTTTTAATTGATTTTCACTGATTTGAGGCCATGTGAAATATAGTCCATACAACTGGCATGATTGAATATATTGAAAAACTTATGTAATTTATTAATTCAGAAACTACTGGAATTATTCTTTAATTAAATCTTTAAATTAATAATTTCCCTGTACAGATTCCATGTCTGTGATCTCCTGATAATGGTCTATTACTATAATGGAACACCTGGGTCCCAGGTTGCTCCTCCAAGATCAAAATAACTCCAATTAACTTCTGGCCTCTCTCTTTAATACAGAGGTGGGGAACCTAAGGCCTGGGAGCCAAATCAAGCCCCTGGGTTTCCTGCATCTGACCCCTGAGGTTTGGGCTCCCTCACAGCATAGGGGAGCCTGTGGTGGTACTCCAGTTCCCCTGCCATCCCCCGGGGCTGGAGCACACAAAATCTACTAGCCAAGACCCCCCAAGGTTCTGTAGTGCAAGAGGAATGTGGGGAGTATCTTTCTCTTCGGTCGGGGGCCATGTTAGTGAGGGTTTTTTTCTTTTTGCTACTCACTTGTTGTGCAGCCTCTGACTGATTTTTCTGGGGGGTCAGTGACCCCTGATCCTAAATAGGTTCCCCACCCCTGCTTTAACATCAGCAGAAAGACACTTTTATCCATTTATTAATTTTTTTAAAAAGAGACCTTTTTCATAACTTTAAGGCCATATTTTCCCTTCAGCTGTTTGAAGTCAACAAAGTCCACCATGCACACTCAATCATAGGATTTATTCTGTGAATTAAAAAGCATTTCATATTAGACCATGCTCTGTCCTCATCCACAGATCTGAAAATCTACTGAAGTCAAGATTATACCTGAGGGCTCACTGCGATTCACTGAGTCTAATGGCACCCCTCACACACAAAAAGATAAGGGTTATTTATTAATAAATTCCTAACCTTTTCTAATTATCATCTGATGATAAAATTATAATGACTGAGGTTTACTTTTGTTCTTTACGTGGCTTCAATAAATGTTGCAATATAGCAACTCTTACTGCTGAATTAAGCTTTCGGCTAACCTGTTTCTCAGTCTGTTGCTCCTCTTCCTCCACGTTTAATGCTATCGGTGAATTGGAGTTACTGTGGATAGTTGCATATGAATCTGATAAGGAACTGTTTGATGCTTTCCAGACAGTGTGTGAATGAATACTGGATGCGGATGTGGTCACTCCCCCTTTGAGCAGGGCCTCAGCCATACCTACCAGTTCCTCAAAATGGGTGACTGCCTGTGGCAACACTGAAATTGGAAAGAGTGATCACTAAGTATAGCCACTGATGCTACTAAACTCTGGTTTAGTTTCACATATACAGGTATTTTTGTAACCAAATGCCTGTCATAGTACTCTGGAGAATAGGAGTTGCAGTCTTCTTTTAGACCAACCCCAGTAATCAGCAGAGATATCATTAAAAGGTGTCTTTCCTTTTATTTTAACTCCTTCCCTACCCTGTCCTCAAGTAAATGCTACAGTGGAGAGCAGGCTTCCAGCTTAAGCAGCATGCCAGCTCTCTGCAGATTGATAAAAGGAGTCATTGGTTAACACATGCCCACCATAATGCTGATCTGGCTGTTTTTCATGTCTTTTTTTTAAACTTTGCTTTCTTAAAATATGTACAGCACTACAAAATTAAAAAGTATAGGCCGAATTCAGACTAGTTAGACGCAGGTCCAATTCTGTTCACTTGAATGGAGGGTAATGTCTGGCTGCTTTTGACCTTTTATTTCTTGCTTTAAGAAATCCTTTAAGATGCCCCTTTATTTGGTCAATACATTTATTTACACAGATGAGCTTTTATGGAGTGAGTCCATTATAAAGATTACATTCAGTGGAGTGTCAAAGCATGATCTGATGATACACTATAAGAGAGAAAGAGGAAGCAAAATCACAGTAATTAAACTAATAGAAATTATACATCCCGGGGGAAATATAAGCACTCAAGAAGTAGAAACATACTTAGAGATATAAGTGAAATGGACACTTATTAACAATCTTTTACTGGACCAACTTTTGTTGGAGAGAGAGTGAGCTCACTCTGGATAAGCTCAAAACTTGTCTCTCTCATTGACAGAAGTTGGACTGATAAAAGATATTATCTCACCCACTTTGTGTCTCCAATATTGTGGGACCAAAATGGCGACAACATCACGATATACAGATAATAACAATATCAGCTTCAACCTGAAAAAAAAACTGCTGACACATTTAGATAAAAACAATCCAAAACACAGTAGTAAAATGGATGAGAGAAGACTTAAACATGGTAATGATGAAACAAAACTAGATAGACAATTAACTGAACTGAATATTTGCTAGCAAATTCATATAGTGACCAAGAGAAAAAAGCAATGTTATACTGGGTTGTATTTATAGTGGCATCATGTTACTGATGAGGCAGATGACAGCATTTTTTCATTTATGTTTTGAATGCTGCATACAGTTTTGGCTGCTCATATTGAAAAACAACAATGGATTAAATGAGGGTACAGTGAAGGCCAACTAAGGTGATTAAGGGCTTGATTAAAAGAGTGAAATGAGTATAAATTGAGTAAAAGATTGCAAGATGTTATTTAGAAATAACTGATGAGTTTCAACAGGAAGAAATTATGTGGTTATGGGGATGAATAATTAGAAGTGAAGGGACAGAACTGAGCAGGGAGAATTTTAGAATATCAGTAATTGCCTAACAGTGACATCAGTTAGACTTTGGTCAGTGGTAGAGATGTAAGAGACCAGTCAACTATCCGATAAGCGGAAGCACCTAGTTGCTTCCCCCCCCCCCCCCCCCGCCACTTGCTGCTTCTATCAGAGAGAGGCAGCAAGAGGGGAGGAGGAGGAGCCAGTGCTGGGGGGAGCCGGCTTAAAAGCTGGTTCCCCCCCAGCACCGTCTCCGCAGAGGGCAAGGGAGGTAGAGACACAGCAGAAATGGCACAAGCAGGGTCTGAAGCAGTCTCCATATGTGCCACTTCTGCTGCCATTCTGCTTTTGAAATGTACAAGAGCCCCAGTAGGACTCTTGTACATTTCAAAAGCAGAAGCCCCACAGGGAGCGTGGGGCCAGAAGGGTCCCCCACTGGTCCCCCGCTCCCTGTGGGGCTTTCACTTTTGAACTGTAGCAAGAGCCCAGCAGGCAGTTCAAAGGCAGAGGCACTCTTATTGACTAATCAAATAGTCAATGTAAATCCCATCAACTATTCGATTAGTTAATTATAACTAATCTAAATTTAACATCCCTGGTCAGTGGAGTCCCAGTTTGAGTTATTCAAACTTGGTCTTCAGTTATATAAAGCAGTGTTTCTCAACCTTTTTTATAAAGTACCCCTTTAAAAAAAAAAAGACCCCCAGTACGTACTGTAAATTTTTTTTCTACCAATGCAACACATTTGTTTAAACAATTTAATCACAGCCGGGTGGGTGATGAAATTTTTTGGGTGTAAAAGGTACAAAAATAAAAAACAAAAATTCTGTTTTCTCCAAATTTCACTTGTATTGACATACCCTCCAGACTTCTCTCGAGTACTCCTAACGGTACTCGCACCACTGGTTGAGAAACACTGATATAAAGCATATGGAAATGTTCTGTGAGGAACAATCCAGCTGATTTAATATGTCCCCCACATCTTTAAACTCAGTGATCTCACAATCTCCTTTTAAGTTTATTTCAGCTATGGGCCAACAGGAGTTAAATGCTACAGTTATGCAGAAATGACTTTTTTTTAAAACTAATTTGTGGCTAGATCTTCACGGGTGCTTGAGCACTCACAATTCCCATATAAGGGTACATCTATGCTACAGAGGAAGATCGAAGCTGCCGCTACTGATCTTCCGGGTTTCGAATTAGCAGTCTAGTTAAGACAGCCAATTTGAAGTGAGAGGGGCACTCCGGTCGACGCCAGTAACCCTCTTTCACAAGGAGCAAGGGAAGTCAGAGGAAGAGTGTTCTTTGACTTCCTGCAGGGTAGACAGTGCCAAAACCTGAGTAAAGCTACTTCAACTTCAGCTACACAATTAACGTAGATGAAGTTGCGTATCTTAATTTGACCTTGTCCCATAAGTAGACATACCCTAAGTTTCCTCTCAACAATCAGGACTTAATGTGCTTTTAACTCCCTACTTTTTCATAAAGTGTCTATTTTCCCAAAGATTACCTTGAAGCATGACCAGTGATTGCCGTAGGCGACAGTTTTCTCTCATGGTGTCTGTCAGTCTCCTTTTCAGACTTTTTATTTTGGCACATAGTTCTACTTTGGATAACTGAAACAAGGGTTCCTCATCATCACTGCTGCTTTCACTGTACAGAAAGGCAGTTCCAGAATATGGTTCTCTCTGAAAAAAAATAAATTGGGGTATCTAAAGCAACAACAGCAACAGAAAATAATAAAATGTTTGGCTAATGGAGGATATTCTCTTTACAAAGATGGACAAAATATAAATGAGTTCACTTTAATAATCAACTTAACTACAATTTACAACCAAACTGACTGAACATAATATTACCAATACTTAGCTCTAATATACTGCTTTCCACCTCTGATGTGATATATGAACATTTACTAAAATAGCATCTTTCAGCAGCACTAAATTCACTTAAAATTTTAAATAAATTATTATTTTTTAAAATGTGAACTTCAACTTTGTTGTGCTGCATAGCTGCAAATTACTGATGACAAGATGTTTTACCTGTTTGTTAATGAAAGATGTTTCAAGCTGACTCAGGATGTTGGCAGAGGCAGAGGCCTGTAATGATTTCTTTCTTTTTATACGCTTCATCATTTCCCCCTGAAAACAGCCACATGAGAATACATTAGCTCTTACATAGTGCTTTCTATCAGAAGATCTCATAGTACACTACAAACATTTATTCATTTTGGCCTTGTTATGTAATTTGAGTAGGAAAATTGTGTGTCTATCTCTGTGTCAGTCCTGAGATCCATGGGTCCTTCTGAGTAATTTCCAGATCTCAGTCTATGGCAGTCTTAAGAAACCATGACCCTTGCCCACTTTATGGAGCTGAGACACCGCGTTTTCACTGGGGACAATGCAGTGCAGCTGCATGACATCCAAAGCTGTGAAGATTCTACATCATTTTCTCCTTCTGCAGCTTCTGATAAGGATGGAGGGAAGATCTGGACCTGTGTTAACAATTACCCCAACACAGTGGTTTTCAAAACTTTTTTTCTCATGATCCAGGTGAAGAAAATTGTTGATGCCCATGACCCAATATAATTTGACCACGGTGTAGGCTTTGGGGTGGGGCTGAGGATGGGAGATTTGGAGTGTAGGAGGACGCTCCGGCTTTGGTGGAGAGTCAAAGCTGGGGGTAGGAGGGGCTTACCTTGAGCGGCTCCTGGTCAGCAGTGCAGCAGAGGTGCTAAGGAAGCTTCCTGCCTCCCCTGGCACTGCAGACCATGCTGCACCCCAGAAGCAGCCAGAAGCAGGTTCCCAGCCAATGGGAGTGCAGAGCTAGTGCTCGAGGCAGGAGCAGGGGCAGTGCACAGAGCCCTCTTCCCCAAGGAGCTGATCTTGTTGCCAGCAACTTCTGCAGCACAGTGCAGTCTGCGGTGCCAGAACAGGCAGGTAGCCTGCCTTAGCACCCCCACCTGATCACCCTGCAGCAACAAGACCCAGTGCTTGCCTTTCCATGACCCAGTACTGGTTGCGACCAGTGTTCCCTCTAAGCCAGTGGTCACCAACCAGTAGATCGGGATCTACCGGTAGATCTTGGAGCCTCTGACAGGTGATCCTGACTGGTTTGGCTAGGAAGCTATGAAGCACTGGCACTTCCGTTGCCCCTCTACCCACTGCCCTGCTGCTCCTGCCCTCTGCCTTGCAGCTGACCCTTTGGGAGCCTCCTGCTTGCTGTGCAGGGTGTGGGAGGGGGAAGGGGAGCACTGATATCAGGGTGTCCCTCCTCCCCCCACTCCTGTACCCTATATCCACAGAGAGAAGGGGATGGAGGGAGCTTGGCAATGCAAATCTCTATCACTCACACACTGTGTGTGTCTGCCATTCTCACAAACACGCACTGTCCTTCACTCTCCTCTCTCAACCCAACACATGTGGGGGGTTGTTGTTACGTCTTTTACTGCTAGCAAAGTGTGTTACTTTGGGGTTTTGACAGGTCTGTACATTTCAGAATTTTCATTTCTCTTTTATGCTTAAATTGAATTCTTTGAGTAGTGAGTTCTAAAATGCCTACCCTGTCACGGCTGGAGTCATTATCCCTGTGGTAACTGCTACTGCTGGAAGTGGCTGGCATGTCCCTGCAGCCCTTGAGAAAGGCAGAGTAGGGGGTCTCCACATGCTGTCCTTGCCTGCTGACACCACTCCTGCAGCTCCCATTGATCAGTAATGGGGAACCGTGGCCAGTAGAAGCTGTGGTCTCAGGGCCTGTAGATGAGGGGCAGCATGTGGCACGATGGAGCCATTGCTGTACATGCCAGCTGCTTTTAGGAGTGGTGAAGGGCCAGGGCAGGAATAAACCTGCCTTAACCCCACTGTTCCACCACCTGGAAGCCATCTCAGTTAAACGGTGCCCAGCCAGAGCCTGCTTCCTGAACCCCTGTCCTAGCCCTGAACCTCTTCCTGCACCCAGCCTCCTGCCCCAGATGCGAGTCCCCCTGCACTGAAACTCCTTCCCAGAGCTTGCATCATGAAACCCCTCCTGGACCCCAGACCCCCACCATGGGCTAACCCTGGAGCCCTTCCCACACTCCCAACTCCTTGGCCCAAGACCAGAGCCTGCACCCCCTATACCCTACCCCAACCTAGTGAAAGTGAGTGAGGATGGGGGAGAAAAGGGGATGGAGTGAGTAGAGTAGGTCTGACAGAAGGGGTGGAGCAGAGGCAGGGTCTCAAAGAAGGGGCGGGAAGGAAGTAGGGCAAGGGTATCCTGGTTTGAAGTTGATCTTACATTGCACTTAAATTTAAAAAATGATCTTGTGGTTAAAAAGGTTGGAAACTACTGCTCTAAGCTGTGGGGCAGCACAGCTTCACAGGTTATTAATCAGCCCGCCCAGTGAGTCAGCACAGAGCCCTGAGCCTCTAATAGGGCGGGGCTAATTAATCACCTGTGAAGCTGAGCTGCTGCTCCACTTAGAGTAAAACTGGTCATGTCCCATACAGTAATTCCTCATTTAACACGTGCCCGCTTAACACGTTTTCACGATAGCACAATTTTTTTTTTTAGGGAACGTTTTTTGAATTACACGACCGTCCCCGGAATAACACGATTTCCCCAGCCGGCCCGTTGCCAGCAGCTGCACGGGGCTTCCCCTGTCTCCCTGCAAAGCGGCGGAGGGTTCGCCACTCACCGCGCCGTTCCCCACTGACTCCCCCTCACCAGACGCCTTGCCCCCTCTCCTCCGCTCCTGCTTGCAGGCCGGAGGCTGGGTTTCCCCAGCCAGCCCGTTGCTGGCGGCTGCGCGGGGCTTCCCCCGCCTCCCTGCAAAATGGCGGAGGATTCACCGCTCGCCATGCCATTCCCCGGCGACCCCCCCTTGCCGGATGCAGTGCGGGTCCTGGCAGACCCATCACAGGGGCATACTCCCAACCCAATCCCCCTCCCCTCTCCTCCTCTTCCCTTCCCCAGAGCCAAACACCTCCCTTCCCTGCTGTAACCCAGTCCCCTTTCTCCTCCAACCTTATGTCCCAGTTCCAACAGACACCACCACTTGAAACGCAACCCCCACCTTTTCCATTATTTTCAATGGGAAAATTGACCCCTCATAACACGTTTTCACTTAACATGATCATTTTCTGAAACATATCTATAGTGATAAATGAGGCTTTACTGTAGTTTGAAAACCACTGCCAAGATGGCCCAATATCTAAACAAATACTTTGCTTCAGTCTTTAATGAGGCTAGTGAAGAGCTTAGGGATAATGGTAATATAACAAATGGGACTAAGGATATAGAGGTAGATATTACCATATCTGAGGTAAAAGCCAAACTTGAACAGCTTAATGGGAGTAAATCGGGGGGCCCAGATAATCTTCATCCAAGAATATTAAAGGAACTGGCACATGAAATTGCAGGTCCATTAGCAAAAATTTTTAATAAATCTCTAAACTTAGGGGTTGTACCATTTGATTGGAGAATTGCTAATATAGTTCCTATTTTTAAGAGAGGAAAAAAAAGTGACCCGGGTAACTATAGGCCTGTTAGTTTGACATCTGTAGCATGCAAGATCTTGGAAAAAATTTTGAAGGAGAAAGTAGTTAGAGACATTGAGGTTAATGGCAATTGGGATAAGTTGCAACATGGTTTTACAAAAGGTAGATCGTGCCAAACCAATCTGATCTCTTTTTTTGAGAAAGTAACAGATTTTTTAGATAAAGGAAATGCAGTGGATTTAATCTACCTCGATTTTAGTAAGGCATTTGATACAGTACCACATGGGGAATTATTGGTTAAATTGGAAAAAATAGGGATTAATATGAAAGTTGAGAGGTGGATAAGCAACTGGTTAAAGGGGAGACTACAGCGGGTCATATTGAAAGGGGAACTGTCAGGTTGGAGGAAGGTTACTAGCGGAGTTCCTCAGGGATCAGTTTTGGGGCCAATTTTATTTAATCTTTTTATTGCTGACCTTGGCACCAAAAGTGGAAGTGTCCTGATAAAATTTGCAGATGACACAAAGTTGGGAGGTATTGCTAATTCAGAAAAGGATCGGGATATCATACAGAAAGATTTGGATGACCTTGTAAATTGGAGTGATAGCAATAGGATGAAATTTAACAGTGAGAAGTGTAAGGTTATGCATTTAGGCATTAATAACAAGAATTTTAGTTATGAGCTGGGGACACATCAGTTGGAAGTAACGGAGGAGGAGAAGGACCTCGGAGTCCTGGTTGATTATAGGATGACTATGAGCCGCCACTGTGACATGGCTGTGAAAAAGGCTAATATGGTCTAGGGATGTATTAGGCGAGGTATTTCCAGTAGGGATAAGGAGGTGTTAGTGCCATTATACAAGGCATTGGTGAGACCTCATTTGGAATACTGTGTGCAGTTCTGGTCTCCCATGTTTAAGAAGGATGAATTCAAATTAGAACAGGTACAAAGAAGGGCCACTAGGATGATTCGAGGAATGGAGAACCTGTCTTATGAAAGGAGACTCAGGGAGCTTGGCTTGTTTACCTTAACCAAAAGAAGGCTGAGGGGGGATATGATTGCACTCTTTAAATATATTAGAGGGATAAATACTAGGGAGGGAGAGGAATTATTTAAGTTTAATACTAATGTGGACACAAGAACAAATGGATATAAGCTGGCTAGTAGGAAGTTTAGACTTGAGATTAGACGAAGGTTTCTAACCATTAGAGGAGTGAGGTTCTGGAATGGCCTTCCAAGGGAAGTAGTGGGGGCAAAAGATCTACCTGGCTTCAAAATTAAACTAGATGGGTTTATGAAGGGGATGGTTTGACAAGATAACATGGTCTTGGTAACTAATTGACTAGTCATTATCAGTGGTAAAGAGGTCAATGGAGGGATGATAGGGGTTATTATAAAGAACTTTCTGGGTGTCTGGCTGGGGAGTCTTGCCCACATGCTCAGGGTTTAGCTGATCGCCATATTTGGGGTCGGGAAGGAATTTTCCTCCAGGGTAGATTGGCAGAGGCCCTGGAGGTTTTTCGCCTTCCTCTGTAGCATGGGGTACAGATCACAGCTGGAGGATTCTCAGCATCTTGGGGTCTTCAAACTATTTGAGGGCTTCAATATCTGAGATATAGGGGTGAGGATTATTCTAGGAGTGGGTGGGTGAGATTAAGCGGCCTGCATTGTGCGGGGGGTCAGACTAGATGATCATAATGGTCCCTTCTGACCTTAAAGTCTATGAGTCTATGAGTCTATGAGTATGTGAAGACTGCCTTTGTTCCCACTGCCAAGATGCACATACTGTGTACTCAGGAAAGTTAGTAGTAATGGACTGGAACATTACAGAGCACAAAAGTAATAGGTTCACACTTGGGAAAACAAAAGAGACTGAAAACCCACCTGCTCTTTGTCCAGGTCGCTATCTTCACTCTCTGAGAATATCATCTCAATCCTCTTCCTCTTGCCCTTTCCAACAACTTGTATTTTTGTAATTTCATCTGCCTGCAATATCTTTTGCATCATCTCAACTAGCTCTTGAGGGTCATCTGAAGTGGAAGAAAAAGAAGAAGTCCAAGCAGATGATACTATTCTGCTAGTCAGCTAGTGACATCTCAGAGTCAATTCTTATAAATGAGTTGCTTTGCAGAGGGACTCACCACTCATGTATACTACTTTTACTAAATGCTTCTCTGTCTTTCTTTCTCCCACAGGCCAGTTGACTAGCACCTGTTCATTTGGTTTCAGGAGTCCTTCTAGTTCACTGTCATCATTGGGAAGATCCTGTATCCATGAAGTCTCTCCAATTTGTAGCGAATTATCATTTACAAAATCAAACAGTGTGAACTTTTTCATTGTTAAGGGATTTCCTTGTCACTCAGCGGCAGCCTGAAGAATTTCAGAGGAAAAATAATAATTATTTCACCATATCACCAGTGTACATGAAACTTTACAAACAGGTTTAAAAACCCCCAACTCTCTCCTCCTTGGATCTTGCAATATGAGAGCCTCCCTGTGCAAAAATAACCCCTGTATAGGGGAAGAGAAAACTAGCCAAATCTCTTGTGAACTCTTTTTTTTCTTTAAAGGAGAAGGGAGAGGAGAAGAGTTTGCCTGCATACAAAAGTGGAGAGAGATTTGGTCTCCAAACCATACACTACAGAAAATCCACTGGAGGACAGGGGCATTTACACAGAGGCTACGTCTACACTGTGGCAGTTTGTCGGAAAAGGAAATGCAAATGGAGCGCTCATTTGCAAATCTCGTGCTCTCATTTGCATATTCTCTTCCGATCCTTTTTGCAGAAGAGATTTTTGCGATAAAAAGCCCTGTGTAGATGGGGCCATTTGTCAGAAAACCCCCGTTTTGCGCAAGATCCTGTAAACCTCATTTTTTGAGGAATAAGGGATCTTGTGCGAAACAGGGTTTTTCCGACAAATGACCCCATCTACACAGGGCTTTTTATTGCAAAAACCTCTTCCGCAAAAAGGATCTGAAGAGACTATGCAAATGAGAGTGCGAGATTTGCAAATGAGCGCTCCATTTGCATTTCATCTTCCGACAAACTGCCGCAGTGTAGACGTAGCCCGAGTGTCTCTACCTCCACACCATTCCCTTGTCTTCTTATCTGTCTGCCACCCTAGGACCACTATGCCTGGAGTTTGCCTTACCTTATAGGGTTCTGAAGACAGAGGTAAAACCTCTGAGGGATAATACAGACTCTGAGAGGTTAAAGGTACAAAGATGATATAAACTTCATACAGTAGTTTACCCTGGCAACTTGAGATGTATGTGTTGTGTATTATATGTAAAGGGATGTATGACTAAAAAGACTTCTTAGTCATTGTATGGGTAACAAGAACAATACAATTACAAGCAACCCAGAACACAAATGATAAGTGACTGGATGAATTCTGACACGCCCTGGCAATGGAAAAGTTGACATATATTAGAAATGACAATCTCAGGATTATAAGACAGTTGGACTGTCTTTTATGAACTACAGAATAAAAACTATAAAGAGAACACAGAACCAATATTTGCTTTCCCCCCCTTTTTTTAAAAGGCAGAAAAGAACTATTTTATTTGTCTTGGCATACTGAAAATTCAGGGGTGAAGGAAGGGAAGGAACAAAAGACAAACTGTAATAGTTTGTATTTAACTTGTTCTATTAAAAACAATGTGCCATTTAAATGGGAGCAGATAATTTTTAAATGGACTACCTGTACTACAAATCTAAGACAATTCATCTAGATTTATTACTTTCTGAAAATATTTTCTACTTTTAAATGGTCATTAGAATTTTTGGAAATAGCTATAATTTTGCCAAAGTTTATTCTTCTCGTGGACATGTATATGGACCTGTCTATCAGTTCAGGGAGGTACATCAGTATTATAGAGTCACAAACGAGTGAATGTATGACAACTGAGTGATTTGGTCTCAATCTGTGTTAATGTGATCTGGCAGCGCATGCATGGGCTGTCATGTAGGTAACTGAGAGCTGAAAAAGAGCAGAATTGTTTGAAGCAATTATGCTAGAGTGAGAAGGTGTGTCTCAATGCTCTAAATTAATAATGGGAGTAGGGTTACCAGGTAGACCCCCCCCCTCAAAAAACCGGACACACTTGATCGTGGGCGGGGGGAGGGGGAGAAGGGACTGGCCGGAGGGGGGCGGAGCTGGCCGGGAGGAAGGGGGGCGGGAAGCAGAGCGGGGGGGGGGTTGGGGGCCTGGCCCGGAGGAAGGGGGGGTGGAAAGCAGAGCAGGGGGGCGGTCAGGGGCCGCGGGGCTGGCCGGGAGGAAGGGAGAGCGGGAAGCAGAGCTGGGGGGGGGGTCGGGGGCCGTGGGGCTGGCCAGGAGGAAGAGGGGGGGCTGGAGGAAGGGGGGGGCGGGAAGCAGAGCTGGTGGGGGTGCAGCGGCGCTGGCCGGGGGAGATCAGGAAGAGGAACCGGCCGGTGGGAACCAGAGCTGGGGGGCGGTGCAGGGGGGCTGGCCGGGGAAGATCAGGAGGGGAAGTGGGGGAGAACCGGCCGGCTGGGAAGGAAGGGGGGTGAGCAAATCGGCCGGCGCGGAGTGGGACTGACCCGGGCACTTGCAGATCCCAGGGCGCTGCCTGTCCCGCGCGGGGTCCCGGTGACGCATGAGCGAGGAGGAGGCATCCCCTCCTCCTCACACTCAACCAACTGAGGGCTCCCAGCGGCAATCGTGGCCCCGCCTCGCAGCTGGGACTCCCAGCCGGTCCCCCGCCCATGCCAGGCTTCTGTCCGGTGCGCAGCCGGAAAAATCAGAAAATACTGGACGTTGCCCGTGTCCGGTATTGTCTGATTTTTTTACCAGACAGAGTGCGCAAATACCGGACTGTCCGGTACAATACTGAACACCTGGCAATCCTAAATGGGAGTGCAGGGCTAGTGTTCGGGGCAGGAGCAGGGGCAGTGCTCTTTAGTGTTCTTTAGGCCTGCTTTGGGAAAGCCACTAGTGGGCCCGCGCCACTTTGTTTACCTAAAGAGTCCATAGCCACAGAGCTTCACGGCTCCCATTGGCTCCAGTTCACCATTTCCAGCCCAGGGCACCCACTTTCTGTGGCTCCCTTTAACTGGAAATGGCAAACCAGAGCCAATGGGAACTGCAAGCCTCCATGGCGATGGACACTTTAAGTAAACAAAGCAGCACAGGCCCGCTAGCAGCTTTCCCAAAGCGAGCCCATGGAACACTTTGAGAATCACTGCTATAAAAGGCAAATTCACCACTAGGCAGAGGGCTAGCACCAGGCCTGCGAACCATGTAAATCCCCACTGCACAGGGATACATTTTATCCTAATCCATTCCCATCAAAAGGCTTTGCAATATTATGCTCTAGTGATAGTCACTAAGCTGGGAAAGAAATTACCATTTGAAAAAACAGAGTAAGAATTACCATTAGTACTCTTCTAAAGAGTGTGTGGGTATGATATGAGTAGTATTGGGTTGTACTTCTATTTTACAATTTTTCAGGGAAGTGCAATTTCATGAGATTACATTTTCTTTAATATGAACGCACAGTACTCTACTTAGGAAGGAACAGTCAGCTGCACATGCACAAAATAAGAAATGACTGCCTAAGAGGGAGTACTGCAGAAAGAGATCTTGGAGTCATACAGGATCACAAGCTAAATATGAGTCAAAAGTATAACACTGTTGCAAAAAAAACCCAAAAACAAAACCAAAAACAAAAAACCCAAATATTCTGGGATGTATCAGCAGGAATGTTGTAAATAAGACTCAAGGAGTAATTCTTCTGGTTTACTCTGCTTAAGACAGAGTATTGTGTCTAGTTCTGGGTGCCACATTTCAGGAAAGATGTGGACAAATTGGAGAAAGTCAAAAGGAGACCAACAAAAATGATTAAAGATCTAGAAAACAAGACCTGTGAAGGAAGATTAAAAGATTTGAGTTTGTTTATTCTGGAGAAGACAGAGGGGGTAACATGATAACAGTTTTCAAGTACAAGTTTAACCTCCCTTTTCTGGCACCCTTGGGACCAGAGTAGTCCCAAACAAGGGAATTTGCTGGACCAGGGGTCTCCCGAGGCTCTCCCGAGGCTCCCCTCCTGGCAAGCTGCCCAGAGAGAACTCTGAGACCTGACGTCCTCCAGCTCACCTGCCTGGGTCTGCTGCCCCCAGCCCACTTGCAGGGCTCTGCTCCTTGCCCCCAGCCCCATGTTGGGCAGCAGCTGCTCCCGGGGTTCCCCGGCCCTTGGGCACAGCAATGACAGCTGCTCCCTGGGTTCCCCAGAACCCTGGAAGCAGCCGGACAGCAGCTGTTCCCAGGGCTTTCTACCCTCCGGGTCACTGCCCCTGCAGGCTGCTACTGACTGAACTGGCTCTGCTCCCAGCCACTCTCAACCTCTGCGGCTGGGCTTTCTGGTCTAGCAACATCTGTGGTCCTGCCAGACCAAGGATGTTGCTGGACCAGGGAGTCCCGGATGAGAGAGGTTCAACCTATACAAAAAAGGATGTCACAAGGAAGACGGTGAAAAATAATGTCCATAACCTCTGAGGACAGGTCAAGAAGTAATAGGATTAAATTGCAGTAAGGAAGGTTTAGATTGGACATTAGAAAAAACTTCCTCGCTGTCAGGGTTGTTAAGCACTGGAACAAATTGCCAAGGGAGGTTATAGAATTTCCGTCAATGAAGGATTTTAAAAACAGGTTAGACAAACACTTGTCAAGAGTGGTCTAGTTATTAGGTAGCCCTGCCTTGAGAGTAGGGGACTGGAATAGATGACTTATTGAGGTCCCTTCCAATCCTACACTTTTTATGATTCTAAGAACAACTAGAAAGCCCCAGAAAATTATCTGAAAACACCCAAAACGTTACATGTAAAGTCTGGGGAAGAGGAATCTTGGTATGAAACACTGGAGGCCTGATTCTGCTACCCTTACACACGCTGAGTAATTTTTAGTCCACAAGAAAGAATCATTCAAAATTGGTAAAGGTGGCAAAACTGAGCTCTAAGGTTGTGCCACTGACTTCAATAGGAACAGATGATGTCCAAAATTCACCCAAAAATCAGGCCAATGAAATAGACATTGGTCAAAGTGACATATGCAAAGTTTAAAAGCGGATCAGTGCATGTGAATGCTCCAACCATCTCTGCCTGACAGGGATAGTTAGAGTTTTTAATCATAGCTGTCATGGATTCTGTAATTTATTATTATTATTTAAAAAATCTGTGACTTTGGAGGATTTTTGCATGTGGTGGGCAGATGTGATACTAAACAACTAAACTTATTTCACTGAGAACTAGGGATGTTAGATATCAGGTAATTGAATAGTTGTGTAACTGCATGAAATCTTTGCAGTTATACTATTCGATAGTTCCCAGAGGTGAGGCCATCAGTCATTATGCTCCTGGCCCCACTCTTGGGGAGTCCCCTGCCACCCTGTGCTGCTGCCTCTGCTAGTTTTAAAAACCAGCTCCCCTCATGGACCAGCGGCCTGTAGCACAGGGTGGCAGCAGCCCCTGTCTGTGGGGGAATCCAAGCTCCCCGTGGACAGAGGCTGCTTCACATCTCCCAGAGCAGACACTGTTCACAACAAGCCGTTCGCTGTGCACAGAGTCTGCTTCGAGGCAGCCTTCTCTGCTCCCTCCCCCTATTGCTGCCTCTGATAGAGGTAGCAGCGTGGGGGATGGGGGCAGGTGGCACCGCAGAGCTGGTGCTGGAGGGAACTTGGCTTTTAAGCTGGCTGCCCCCAGCATCAGCTCCTGCTCCCCAACCCACTTGCTGCCTCTGATACAGAGGCAGCAAGTGGGGGAATGCAAGTAGTCAACATGATAAGCCTCGGCTTATCTGTTAATTGTCTAGTCAACTACTCATTGACATCCCTACTGAGAACCTTTAGAGTTGCCAACTTAGAACATGGGACTCTGACAGAAATTAGAAAACAATATTCAAGATTAACACAGGCTACGTCTAGACTACAAAGAAAAGTAGGAAAAAGATACGCAAATTACATACCGCAATTTGCATATCTTTTCCCGCTTTTCTTTTGAAAGAGGCTTTTCTGAAATTTGGCGCATCTACACGATGCCAAATTTCAGAAAAACCAGCTCTTTTGAGCCATCCCTTCTTCCTTGTAAAACAAGGTTTACAGGGATGGTGAAAGAATACGTCAATTTTTTCAGAAATTTTTCCAAAAAAGCGGACGCGTTCCTTAGACACGGCATTACTTTTCCGGGATACCTCCAGTAAAGGGCTGCAGACTAGATGTAGCTGAAGTAGCCTCTGGTTTGGGGGGAGAAGTCTCAGAGCATTAAAGGGCACCTCTGATATGCTGCTGCTCCTGCTGAAGCTGAGGTAAGAAAGCCGTGCTGAAGAGATGGCAGAAGCACTCTTGTAACCACTTCTCTCTGCTGCCACCGCACCACTGAATCAGCAAGCAATCCAGCTGCTTTAAATATATGAGATATGAAATGGTTTAAATCAGTTTTATTGCAACATAAAAGACACTGAGAAAAATAACACAGCCTTGGATTTCTGTGGTATTTTTCTCCTCCCTCACTGATCTCTTCACACAATTTACTGTGACAAGCGAGAGGCCCTAAGGGACAAATACCTACCTGTCCATTGGCATCTTCTTTAGCAAGCAATTAAAGTGGTTGGAAAGGCAGAACAAAATGCCTGTAATAAAGAAAAGGAAAAGCCCAAGATCCTCCACCTATGGAAGGAAAAGTCAAGGCCAGTCTTGCAGTCCTTTTGCAAGCATAACTCTTATTGAAGTCAGTGGGTGTCTTGCTTGAATAAGAACTGTGTGATAGGATGCATCATCTCCATGAGATGTTCTCTGACAAAACAGATCATCACAAATGTGAAACAAATGTGTACACACCCTTGTTAGGGCCTCTGATGCTCCTTGGGAAGAGTAAGAATCATAGTAAAAACTACCAGAATTTTTCATTTACAAATGTTGAAATGTGACATTTTAACAATATATAAACTTTTTTCCTCAAACCTTTTCAAAATGGTAAATTTATTGAAGCAGATCATTTCCCATTAACAATTTTAATTTCAGTTAATTAACATTATCCAATGAAAAAATATTTAGTCAATAAACTCCAATAAGCTCAGCTCAGAAGCCTGAATTGTAGAAAAGGGCAGTTTTATAATCTGATCAGGGCTCCAAGGACAGGCTATCTATGCATCTCCCAGCTGCCTTAGACTGTCCCATCCTGACCTGGTCCTGACCATTTTTGAGGCTCTCCCAGCTAAATTCAGTGCCTCCATTCCAGTTGGATTTTGGGCTTCTGGAGCCTCAAGTTTAGAAACTGGGCTTATGTTCTCAAACATTTTTTTCTCTGCTTTGAGAAGCTTTATGTCAGTCCTGACATTGAGAGTTTTGGTGGATTAAATCATTTTAACTAGGAGAGATGTAATTGTCCACAGATATTACAGTGTGTCATTATTAAGTACAGAAGGGGGCTGCATACAGTTTATTAAAAAACCACCCTTGCATGCTTTTGCAAGCAAGTTATTTTACTATTGCCAGATTCTCCATCTCACAATACAAGCTACTCATTTCAGAACTACTATACCTTACATTTATTGCTTATTTCTCTTAAGAGACACAAATGTATCCCTAATTTTTCTGAGGGCAGATAGCCTGTAGAAGAAAAAGAAAGTGAAAACAGCCATTTATATTCTGTGTAGTGGAAACATATATTAATTTGATCCCTAATTTTTGCAGACATACTTAACAGACATTAAATGTACAATTTTGCACACAGGGTATTGTTACTAAGCAACTAGAAATGCCAGATAAGAAAAATAAACACAAAAGTCTTTGTAAACACATCTCACTCCCTGTGGCTAACACGGTCTGTTTCAGTTCTATTCAGCAGGAGAGTTGGCAGATGCTACAATGAGATCACTATTTTTCTTTCCTTTCAATACATGTAATGTAAAGTATTACAAATTTACAACATGAGATTTTAGCCACTCACTGAGTCTGATTCTGCTCTCTCAGAAGTCAAAATCAATAGCAAAGCTGCCAGTAAGAGAAACAAGATCAGTCCCACAATATTCAATCCTATGCTGTGTACCTGTTTTCTAGCCCCACAGAATAAATGTCTATATAGAAAAGATTAAACTGATACTATCGTAGTGAAACATGATCATTCTGAAATTCATATATACTACAATTGTTAACATCTTATATGGACAAGGGTGCAGCTTTTAATAATCCCAATTTTCAGTGGAAAGCCCTCTGCTAAGAAACTCTCAGGAGGAGGGTAAGCTTGGTCTTTTGGGGTATGTCTACACTGCACCATAGGTCGAAATATGTATCTTATTTCAATGCTATTTTGAAATTTGGTGCTATCTACACAGCACTTACTGTTACTATTAATTACTATTACTATTAGTTAATACATTACTATTCCGAAATATTCCTCATTCCTCGTGTAATGAGGTTTACAAGGAGGTCGGAATAGCAAGCCTGTTATATTTTGAAATTACAGGAGCGCTCAAAAGATGAGGAATAGCTATTTCGGGATACCTCCAGTGTCCCAAAATAGCGCTGTAGCGTAGATGTAGCCTCACAGTCAAAACCACTTCACTCCACACAAGGGCACTTGGTTCTACTGAGAGTTTGGTTTGCATTGCTTTTTAAACTTTCTCAAAACACTGAAAGACATGGGTGAAAATATGTTGGACTATAAAAAAAAATTAAGAGAATTTAAATGGTCTGAAAACATGTTTATAATTAAAGATACGGCCTTATTTAACAATTTTATTTTTTCAGTCTATAGTCTAATTCTGTTCCCATTAAAGTCAATAACAGATTTAACATTGACTTCAGAAGGAGCAGAATTAAGCCTGCAGTGAGGAATGCAGAAGTGCTATTATTGCTCAAGAGCTTTATAGAGTGATATCATAGTCATTTTATGGGAAAGTATGATTTATGTAGAAGCAAAAATTCACAGCTCTCAGGCAAGGTTTATAGAGCCCAGACTTCCCAGAAACAACAGAGATTGTGTTATGCATTTAGCTGAAAAATTAGGAGGAAATGTATCAGAGTATCACTGCAGATTTTTTAAGATTCCGTAAATACATTTAAATTACTCCATTTCTACTAGCAAGGAGAAGAAAAGTGAAGAAAATGTTCAGGGCAATGTGTAAGGGAATTTAGATGCTCAATTCTTGTTATCAGTATCCATCAACTGTATTTCTCCATAACTAAATTATATGGGTGATTAATCTGGTATAACTCACTGTGAAACATTCTGAGATATTTCTATGTGAACTGATGTTATTTACAATGAGCCCTACTGTCTTATTTACACAGGTAGTCTCACTGATTTCAAAGTTCCATTTAGGGATGTAAGCGACTAGTTGACTATCCGATAAGCATAAGCTTATCGGATAGCCAACTAGTGATACAACTAGTTGCTTCCCCCCACCTTGCTGCCTCTATCAGAGCCTATGTCTACACTACAGAGTTTTTTTCGGAAAAACGGCTGTTTTTTGGAAAAAACTTCACTTACTTCCACACTGCAATGGCATTCTTTCAAAAAAAAAAAAAAATCAAAAGAACAGAGGGGTTTTTCCGACATTGGTAAACCTCTTTCTACAAGGAAGAAACCTTTTTTCAGAAAGAGCTCTTGTGGGAAGAAGGCATGTGTGGACGGGGAAGAGGGAGTCCTTTTGAAAGAAGGAAAGAGGAAAAAACACAGGTGCCCTGGTGGCCCCTCCATCCATAATAATCAGAGCTTAAATGCGAGATAGCATCCATTCAGTGTGGATGCTATCTTTCGAAAAAGCAGATCACTTTTTCTATGTGCTTTGGCAGCATGGACACTCTTTCGGAAGAAGTTTTTTTCAGAAGATCTCTTCCGGAAAAGCTTCTTCTGAAAGAAGCCTGCCGGGGGGGCGGGAGCAGGAGCTGGAGGGATCCAGCTTAAAAGCTGGTTCCCCCCAGCACCGTCTCCGCGGGGAGCAGGGGAGGTAGAGGCACAGTGGGTAACGGCACAAGCGGGGACTGAAGCAGTCTCCACTCATGCTGGTTGTGCTGAGAGTCTGCTTTTGAAATGTACAAGAGTCCTGGTGAGGTTCTTGTACATGTCAAAGGTTCAGGTGCTGCAAGGAACCTGGGACCATCAGGGGAGTCCCTGCACTCCCTGCCAGGCTTCCACTTTTGCATTGTAGCAAGAGCCCAGCAGGACTCAATTGAAAGATGGAGGTGCCCTAATCGACTAATTGAATAGTCAATGGAAATCCCATTGACTATTCGATTAGTTAATTAATCTAAATTTAACATCCCTAGTCCCACTGGCATTTGAAGTCTGAGAGACTATTAGTATGCAAGGTTTGACCTATATTTTGTACTGCACGTCAAAAATCTCCTTGAGGAGATTGTGAGGTGATTATTATATTTCATAGCAGTTTCCTGCATGCTGTGAGCTTCAGCAGCTTGGAAATGCCTTGAAATACTAATAATGACTACCATAAAAACAATTCTGTTCTTAAATATAAGGTTGACATATTTTCTTTGAAGATGCTCCTGTTCCTGCACCAAACAATCTACTTTATTTTGTAATCATCCTGAGAGATGACAAAGGAAAATAATTGATTTACTAAGCAGAACTATTTAGTAGGTCTAGGTTTATAACAATATTTTAAAATTAATAATCAATTTAGCTAATGGCTCAGTACGTTGTTCAGACTCCCAAAGACAAGGATAGGTGTCTTTACGAAATGCAGTGGTTTGCTTTCATCCATCAACTTTCAGAGAAATGATCAAGCAAAATTAGCAAAACTACAAAAAAAAGGGATGTAGCACATTATCCAGTATGGAGAACTAAGATAAATATTGTAAATAAATAGATATCTGACAGTAATGTAATGGTATGTCTACAGTCATGTCTACAAGTTCAGCTTGCATTTGCTCAGGCACAAATCTGTAAGGCCATCTTAAAAATCCCACATGCCAATGGAGACAGCCTGGCAGCCAGACTAACACTGTGACTAGAAGTAAGCAGATGCTCCTTCCAAATTTCTTCCTCTGGAAGGGAAGTGTCACCAGGAGAAATTTAACCACAGACAAGTCAGGCTCAAAATATAAACTTAACACTTGCTTTGAAAAATGACTAGTCAACAGCCATTTCTCTAAAATGCCTGCTTTAGAATTTGTTCTGAAAATATTAATAAAACTCTGAAGAAAACATCAAAACATTTTTCTATATCCCACTAACCTACTGTAAAATTTGGCTAGTAAGAAGAACCTGTGATCAGTCTTTTTGAAGGGGTTTAAACCTGGTGGAGACTAAATACATCTTCTCCATCTTTCACACTATGTAATATCGGTGCTCCGTCCCTTAGCCCCTGTCCAAAAGTCCTCTTAATAGCAGAACACCATTGGTAGGGAGATACAATTGATCACCATGAGTTAAGCAAAGAAAAAATATACCTGGCTCCAAGCCAAAAACTAAAGCATAACTTTCATGCTTTTGTTTTCGGTTACCAGAGTCCAGCTTCTGTGGCGGATAAATGGAGTTGGAGCAGCAAAGATCAATCAGCTCGTACTAATCTACACTCAGTAAATGCACAGAAGTAAATCATTATAATTTGATGGAACATAAAGGAGATATATCCTGGAAAGTGTCAGTGTAACAGGGTTGCCCTTAATGGCTGAAGGGCCTAGTTCTAGCCAACCCTGATTATTGCAATGGAGCCATAACTGGGTTGGATCAGGTGATTCCACTGTAAAAGTAGCAGAAAACTGCAATGAAGAAGCAGCCACAGAAAGAGAGAGAAAGAGAAGATGCAATGAAGGCAAGTTTGGTGAGAGTTTTTGAGATTGCTGGAGGTGGGAGGCATGGTAGGAAGCTGTGGAAGAGACACCTCTTAGGACAGGGCTCAAAACCTGCAGCGTAACTGCTTTGTTGTTGTTTACAATTTGTGTTGATGTGTTGGGAACATGAAAAAGGAATAAAAGTCAAGCCAAAAGGACATGCAGAATGAAGCCTGGACAGAAGTACCCGTGAGACTTTTTGATGGAAATGTAATGGGAGAGCCCTAAAAAGGGAGAAATTGTTAGTAGGGCACTACAATGGCATCTCTGGTCATGGGTGGTGCTCAGTAAACAGCAATCCTGTTACAACTGGTTTGGCTGGCAAGATTTGCAACTCCCTTCCCACCAAGAAGGGAAGTGGAAACTAAAGGGGTTAAAAAAAAAAAAAAAAGAAGAACATTTTCCACTTATTCACAGCAAAAGACTCAGACCTTGCTGCTGACTGTTGCCAAGTGAACAAGAGCTGCAGGAGGCACACCCAGTAGCAACAGCAGGAGCCTCAATGCCAACAAGATGAACAGTTTCTGCAGTAACTGGAGACCTTTATAGAGATAAGGACAGGGCAGGATGCCCTGACATTGGCATAGTTGAGGTCGGAGGACAATGTTGAGGCTTTTCTCTGTACTTTTGAGTGAATTCCCTGCCTTGCTGGCTGGTTGGCTAGGGTGGTACCATTTTTGACCGGAGAGTAAATGTATATTTACACAAGTCACTTTTGGAGTTTTTGAGTGACACACAAACTCATACCCTGAATTGAAAGCAGCCATCTTAGAATAAGACTGACACCAGAAATGTTCTGGCATAAACTCTGTATCAAACCATTTGTGCAGAAATCCCAACCCCCCACAGGTTGCAGGCCCTGGCTGACTGGTGGCTGCCAGAAAAGAACTCTCTGGGGGAAATGATGGACCTAATTGTTTTTGAGCATTTTTTGCAAGTTCTGCCCCTGGGAGCTCAAACGTGAGTGAAGCAGTTTAAGCTGGCATCAGTGCCAGAAGCAGTGAAAAAGGCAGAGGCCTACTTAAAGGCTGAAGGATCCAAATAGGTTGGATCAATGGAACAGACAGAACCACCCAAATTTTGAGGAAAGGCCAGTAGTGGTGATACTTTATCTATGAGGAGGTCTACAAGAGAAGGAAGTTAAGACTAGCCTAGGCCATGGTGCCTTAGAAGAGTGATCATCCCTTCATCTGCTCTTGCTGATTGGTAACAATTCCACAAGGAATGGTAACTAGACACCAGCAATGAGTTTTCAGTAAGGGAAAGTGAGCCACTTTCAGAGGAACTGCCCTCTTATGTAATGTGACTTTGAGGGGAGAGTGTTTCAGCCATGTAGGGAGGCTAGGATACCCCCCTTTGAGAAGGCAGAAGAGCCCTTCTGAGGTGTGGAATAGAAGGTCATACACAGAATATTTACTCTTTTGAAGATTGGGATCATAGGGATATGGGATATCAGTCTGAGGAGTGCGAGACAGAATGAATCTTGCCAAAATGGAAAATAGTACCCAGGACAGTCTGGCAAGTGTCAGTATCATGTAAAATTAATTTGCTAGAGTTTATAAACCCCACATATCCAAAAAGAGGGAGAAAAACAAGTGGTTCTGGCCTACTCTGTAAATATAGCCTAGCTTACATCTGAAGAACAAAGAGTGTGAGACAGATGCAATAGTTAGTTAGGTATGCTCCAGACCAGTGTTTCTTAAACTTTTTAAAACTGAGGAACACCAAACAATATTTTTTTTATGAGGAACACTCAAAAAAAAAAAAGGGTTGGGGGGAAGTTATTGAGAAAAAAAAGGTCTCCTGTCCCTTTAAGGGTAGCCATTTTGAACTCCGTTTTTCTCCGTGGCACACCGGTGTGCCACAGGACACAGTTTAAAAAACACTTTTCTAGACAGAAAAGAGTCTGGGAAGCTGGTGATGGGTCAGAGGATAGTGAGAGCCCAAACTGTTATTCAGAAGGTTGATGTACACAGATTCAGACAACACCTTGTGGAGAACTGGTGAGCACTGAAATGATGGGAGATGTGGAAACAAGGAAGGTGGGTAGCTCAAGCTCCCTCCCAAAGGACATGGAAACAGTTAGTTGAGGGGCATCAGGAGATCCTAGAAAAAAAGAGATAACCTGTTGATTATGGTGAGCCAACTGAAAGGGGAGAGAGCTTGAACCATGCATTCACATGGCTGGAAACACATAAACTGCAGGAAGAAAGGGAAATTCTCTTCAGGTAGAATTTGCCCTGGCAAGGCTTTAATGGAGTTGGAGTGGGGAGTGTAACACGGTGGCTAACCCATAAGGGCTGTAGAGCCTAGGACTAGCCAATCCTGATTACAAGGGAGTCACACATGGGGTCAATCAGGTAGTTCCTCTATAGGATCAGCAGGAAGTTGGAACAAGGAAGAAGCTGGGGGGCAGGCAGGATATGGTGAAGGGGGCTTTTGTGAGACTGCTAGAGGCAGGAGGCCTGCCGGTAACCTATTGAAGGGATATGCTGGAGGACAGAGTCCAAGACCAGCAGAGTAATTGCTATGTTGTTGCGACAAGGAGTCCTGTAGCACCTTATAGACTAACAGATGTATTGGAGCATAAGCTTATGCTCCAATACATCTGTTAGTCTATAAGGTGCTACAGGACTCCTTGTCGCTTTTGCAGATCCCGATTAACATTGCTACGGATTTGGTTTGGGGTATTGGGAAAATCACATAAAAGCCTGACCAAAAGGGCCTGTGAGACTGCTTGGTGGGAATGTCAGGGGAAAGCCTGAAAGGGGAGAAATTGTTAGCAGGCCATTGCAGGCACACTCCTGACTATGAGGAGGTGCAATACTTGGGTTTCCTGCTAAAGGTGATCAGCTACAAGCATGTTGTCATTCAGTCTCTTGGAGCCTCTGTAGTGTTGAAGTCACTTTTCTCTTATCAGCTGCCTATTTAGCAGGTGACATTAACTGACAAACTTCCCTAATTACAGACATGGGGGAGGCATTTTTCTATGCTGTGGGCTTAGTTTAGGGAGCATTATCTGTGTCATCTGCATTTCAGGAATTTTACAAGAAGACCACACTCCACCCACTGTAATGACTACAGCTTTATACCTTGCTACTGTTACTGCCTGCACTGCCTAACAATTAAAATTTTATTTTAATATACCCGATTAAATCTAATTTAAATCAGTAAAATGGTATACATTCTATTTTAAATTTGCTATGATTTGCCAATGGATCCCAAAGCAATACACTATTATAAACAGATGATACTACTGAAGAGCAATTGCCTCCAGAGTAGACAACTGGGACAAATGAACACAGCACAATAATGTATAGCATGGACAAACTTTAACCGAGGACACAGACACACAGGCAACTAGTAAAAAAACCTCTATAGTATCTTTAGTGGTAATTTCTGCAGGGCTAAGACCAACCTCTCTGTGCGAAAGCTCAACTTAGACCAATATTTTTACAGGATCAAAATGAATTATGGGTACACGATCTGTATAAATGCACCTCTCTGATCTGTACCAATGATCAGGTTGTTAAAGGTGTTATAATTTAGATGTCTGCTAACAAATGAATTGGGGGTATAAAAATTCTAGTACAAGTTGTGTGTGAAAAAATGGAACTTGCAACATAAAGCCACTGTCAGAAAAACTACCCTGACACGTCTACAGTGAGTAGGTAGGACCCTGGTTTTTAAAGTGTCATCTGGAAGGCCTGAACATTGTACTGATGATTTTTCAGAGGTACACTGGTATGGAGGAATGCATATATGTATGGTATTCAGATTATGTGGCCAGAACAAATCACCTAACCTCTCTGCTTTAGTTTCTTGGGCTCACAGGTATGTTGAAATAATTACTTAATGATTGAAGAGGTAATGTGCCCTTTAAACATATAAAGCACTGTACTGAACCCTCTATTTACTCTCTTGGAAGAATGAAATGCTACAGTGACATAGCTGAGATTTGCACCTATAGTTTCACATAGAAAAGATTTATAAAACATTGAAGACAAAAGTATAATGATACCAATTATTCAGCAATGTGAATGTTGGAAAAATTCACACTAGATAGCATTTTTCTTTTTTGTTTTTGTTGTTTGTGACTTTAGGTTTTCTAGAACAAAGGAGATTTTATTTCAATAATTAGATAATCATTCTACCAGGTAAATAGCCTTTTAAATAGGCTATAGCACAGTTAAGGATATATTACCATTAACTTTTACTGCTTCTAATGATAAATTACATGTCAGGCTTTGTGTTTTTATTTCTTATCTGTTCAGCAAAAGCTGAATAATCAGAGCTCAGGGAATTTCAAATTTTGGCAGTGTAGCACTGGAGAAAAGTTTTTTATCAGGTCTTTCCAAATAAAACTCCAAACACTCCCCCGGAGACCTACTATACAATAAATAACGTCATAGAACTCAAGCCATATTGTATATATGTGAAAAAAGGGTTGTATTTTTCCCACTTACTTAAGTTTACAGTAATCTTTAACATATTTTCCTAATCAATTTCATACATCCAGATCACCAGATCAGTCAATCATGACTTTTTTGGCATATTGTAGCTGGGAGTGTTATTACCATATACTGAAATACCCAGAGCCTGATGCTAACTAAGCCTCCTATGAGAGGCTGAGTGCCCTTATCTGTCACTGATCTGGCTCTGTGATGATCTTTGAAGGGACACACCTCCTTTCATCAATGTATCAGTTATCAAGGAACAAAAGCTAGACCAGGGATTCTCAAACTTCATTGCACTCTGACCCCCCTATTCTGACAATAAAAATTACTTCATGACCCCAGGCAGAGATGAAAGTAAGCAGATGTGCCCTGGTGCGCAGCTCCAGCAAGAGCTGGCTGAGCTGTGGCAAAAGCAGCAGGGAGCTATTTAAGGATCTGGCAGGGACCTGAGTTGCAGTAGGACAGTACCTGTAAGAAATTTTAAGTTGCTTTCACCGCTGACCCCAGGAAGGGAGACCAAAGCCTGAGCCCAAGTGCTCCAGGTGGAGGGAGGGGCAAAGTCCAAGTCTCACCACTCCAGGCAAGGGGTTCAAAGCTGAAGCTCAAGGGCTTCAGTCCCAGTCAGGGGGCCTGCAACCTGAGCCCCACCCTCAGTGCTGAAGCCCTCAGAACTTTGTCCCTGAGCAGTGGGGCTCAGGATTCAGCCGCGGGTCCTAGAAACACTAAGCCAGCCCTAGTGACCCCCCTGCAAAGGGGACTGTGGACTTGCAACCCACTTTGGGGTCCCGATCTGCAGTTTGAGATCCATTGAGCTACACTGTGACTTGGGTTTACAGGCCACATGTGGGCGGGGGGGGAGGAGGGAAAATGGTGAAAACTCAGTTATACCCCAACTTCTTAGCCAGTTAGGAATGTTAAATATCGATTAACTGACTAATCGAATAGTCAATGCATTTTGCATCAACTATTTGATTAGTCGATAGGACGCCTCTGTCTTTGAAGTGTAGCAACAGCCTTAGGGTTGTTGCTACGTTTCCAAAACGAAAGCACCGCGTGGAACCTGGGATCAGCTGAGGACTGTCCCGCTGGCCCTGGGGTCCATGTGGCGCTACTGCTTTGAAATGCCATGGGGAGCCCGAGGCCAAGCTCCCTGCTGCACTTCATAGCAGCAGCGCCACATGGAGCCCTGGCTGGCCCCGGGTTGCACGCGGCATTTCAAAGCGGAAGGACCTCGTGGAGCCTGGGGTCTGGCCCTAGGCTCCATGCGGTGCTGCCACTTTGAAGTACCCCCTTTTGCTCCCCCCCCCCTTGCTGCCTCCTTCTGACAGAGGCAGCAAAGGGGGGAAGCGACTAGTCGATTATCCGATAAGCATTTGCTTATCGGATAGTCAACTAATCCTTCACATCCCTATAGCCAGTACTGTTGAGTAAGCACATAATGTGTATATGTGTGAGAGGGAGTTGTAAATTGCACCTTGTGAAAGACTGAGCCGGGTCTGGGCACAGCTGAGGGCGCCCACTCAGCGCAAATTGGTCAAACTCGGGGCTCCTTACAGCTCTAGACTGGAGACCTTCCCAAATAGGCCACAAACCAGTCATGCCGAGCGCTTCAGCTGCCAATCTGGCCAGACAGAAGCCTCAGAAGCAAAACCTCTCTAGCAACCCGGCTCTTGCTGGGCCCCAATCAGCCCCGGGCCTAACACACAGATGCGGGGTTTTAGAACCCAACCTCACCTACCCCGAACGGGTTCTCCCGGTCCCAACAAACCAGCCACAGGTCCCTGACAATTTACACTCTGGATCTTACCCACAAGATCACGCTGAGCCAATCCTTTAGAATCTAAAATCTAAAGGTTTATTACTAAAAGAAAGAAAAGCATGAGAGTAAGGTTGTTAAGGAGAATACATTACATGCATCGAATCACTCAGTTCTCGATACAGGCTCTTAGCAGAGATGTTATAAACTGCTTTCTGAAAAGTCTCTGGTGTACATCCTATGTCAGGACAGGTCCACGGTTCTTCCCAGCTCGTTGTTCCCTGCAATGCTGCATCTGGGATCAGGAGCTGAACTCAAGACAAGATGGAGGGTGCCACCTGGCACTTATATACCCTCCTGGCATCTTCCAAGCTGTAGCAGGTCACCGCAGGTCACGTGGTCCATTGACCTATCCTTGTGTCCCAAGTCAGCAACCGTTATTCTGGCTGGCTTGCAGGTATCCAGACATTCCTCAGGTGTGTCTCTGGCACTTAGAGATCAATTGTCTCTGGAGCCTTGCTAATTAGCATAGCTACTGGCTGAACATTCTTTGCCCATTGCTCTGCCTCAGACAGAGAACCTTCCAGCATCAACACAGAGTACATATTTATAATTCCACACGCAGATATCATACAAGTACATGAATAGCATATACAGAACCAGTAGAACATAAGCTCTCATTCGACACCTCACATGGCCCCCTTTGTACCAACTTTTGGAGCAAACACCCCACCACGCGTGCAGCAGTGACCTGTCTGATCCCCTTAAAATCCAGTAACATGATACCCCCAATGCAAAATTGATGCAGGTAGTGATGCTAGTAACATCACTGAGGGCATCATAGACCTCCTCATGTTTTGTCTCTGTGCTAGTATGGGTTCTAATCCAATGTTAGAAACAACAGTACAGAACTGGACAAGTGTATGAAAACCAAATTTGCTTAAAATAGGCTTCATCACTGCAAAGTCTGTCATAATGACAACAATAACCTTGACCGGTTTTATAAACCCAAGGTAAAACTTGGTAAAAACCATAGTTAATTGGATCTGCTTTTGCAGCATGAGCTCCATGTGTGTCATGTGAGCCCCATGTGTGTCATGTGATCTTGCCCAGAGCTGAAGAAAATAGTAAATTTATCCAGGCCAGCTCTGGCAATTGTCAGAAATCCAATTAACAGTGCATTAATGTATGTATTCTCATCCCACATAGTGTAGGCATCTTTGCACTTAGCCACGAAAACAAAATGATGGTGTGCCTCAGTTTCCCTTTTCACACAGCACCTTATGTCTGGAATCTTCTTTGTCCTGTAAGAAGTTCCAAGATCAGTTACAGCATTAACCATGATATATCAATATCACAAGGTCCTTTAACATACAGTCTGTTATTTGGTACATTTCTTGACAGGTTACAAGGTATTTCCATATGATCATGCACATCATACCTCTTTACAATTCTCAGTAACAATAGTACATTGGTTACAAAAGTTAACATGACTAATAGGAACAAATCCATACCCAGTATACATTGACAGTACTTTCTTTCATGGCTCCATACCGCTGTAGTTTTGATCCTTTAGGTTTAAACTGCAAGTCTCCTTTGCCAAAGCAAGTTTGGCCCCTCCCCCTTCTCCTGTGGACTCAAAATCTGGCTTAGCAGAGACAGAGGGCTGGCTGGGTGTGACCTCCATGATCACAATGGCCATGGAATTCTCTCCCTCCCCCTAATCAGTGGGGTAACAACAATAAGCTGTAGACTCACAAGTCTCTCGTCCTTCCACCTCTAACCTCTGTTTCCACATGGAACCAGAAATCAAATTCCCTGATTGAGTACAAGTGTCCACAGTGTCCAGAGATGGGAGCTTAACTGCCATCTCCTGCATTCTAGAGAGTGTAACCACACAGCCGTTCTGCTCTGCATACTTAGCTACATAGTCCTTCCTACAAATCTGAGACACACACTGTCCACTCTCATCATCAACCTGGGAACAATCCTGTCCCAAACACTCTGACTTCCCAGCAAGCTGGTCACATACAGTCACTTGGTTATCAGACTGCTCCAATTCTCTGGCTTTTTCTGCCTCATCTGAAACAATCCTCCATCCCTCTGAGACCTCTCCAAAACCATCCACATTAGATCTTTCTAAATCCAAGCCAGTGGAGTCACTGTTAACAGACAACTTCTGTCCATCAGGCACTGAAACAAGTGTCTTGCACATCAAGCTGTTGCCTTTCACAGAGGCAGAGCTTTCTCCTGAATGCCTTCTCCAAACAAGGCACTGTCACCTCTCTCAGTCCCTGCCAACTGCTTGCTAAAAACACTGCAAGGACTCTCTTCCCCACAAGCATCCTGAAGCAACAGTTCACCTCCCCCTGGTCCTGCAGCAGCATCTCTCTGCTGAGCCACACTCAACTTCTGAGATTCTTTTAATCCCTGGATCACCTCTGGCCCATCAGGTGGATTCCTAGACAATCCCCCTTCAGGCACACAGACAGACTCACAAGATCCAAGGTCAGAGACATCTTCCTTCCCTTTGTAACTCTGGACTGGCATCCTCAAGGCTCTCTGTCCTAGCACACACAAGGGTAGGAATCATTCTCTCTTCCTCACAAGCCCCTGAACCATCTGATCTCTGGGATTCTGGCAAGATGCTGACTGGATCTACCCAAGTCACAGCATCATTCTCCCCAGCAGACACAAACCTAGGGCCACCCCCTTTCTGGGCCTTAGCTATATCCAGTCCCAACTCTGGGACAACAGCACTGCTCTCAGCCATCACAGGCTGAGGGGCACCTTCCTCACACACAGACAGACAGACAATCAGAGACAGTTTCTCCTTTGTCACAGCACCCCTGGCTATTCTCAGGCACACAGCTAGTGACTGAGACAGCTTCTTTTACTGACCCACTGCTTCTCAGCAGCCAAACTGCCAGCTTGCACACACTGTGGCTGCTCACACTGTGCTCCCTCACACAAACCACTTCCAGCTTGTGCAGGTTCAGACTCACAAGCATCACCAGCTAATGATCCATCCCCCTCCAGAACTTTATCTTGTTCCACAGTGAGGAATCTACTCTGGCCATTCCCTGCAACCTGCTCCAGAGAAGCAATGTCCTGACTCCTGGGTTCCCCCTGCCCTGCTTCTGACTCCAGCCTCACCTCTGAGGCATCAGACAGGCCCTCAGAACCCTCACTCCCAGACACACGGCCATCTGTCTCAGGCCCATATTCCTTCCGTGATCTGGTTACCACATTAACCTGGCACAGCACATCCACTATGTTATTCCCCACCAAGACCTCAGACGGAATCAAATCCCAGACAGCCACCAATACCTGCCCCCTAAAGCCTTCCCACTTGAGATGGACTTTAGCCACTGGCAGGCTCACCGAGTACTCAGACAATGCCATTATTGTCACACATTCCCCGGGGCAACATGTCCCCCGGTTTCGCCAGGTGCCCTTTAACCATCATGATATCAGAGCCAGTGTCTCGCCAACCCCTACATTCAACTCCATTGACCTTCGCCTCCCTCATAAACTCTTTGCTGCCCTTCCACGCCTCAGTCCTGACATACCGGGTGAGCTCACTGCCTTTCCCCACACCACCATAGGTTACTGGGCTAACATTAGCCACTGCAGTGCTCATACCTGGACTCAGGGTGGCATCAGAGGCCTCACTGGGGTCTGCGTGACCTGCTTGTGTGCACACCATGACAGAGTTGGTGCTTATAGAGTGGCCAGGAGCTGCTGGCCTTGGGCTGCTCTTCATGTCTGGACAGTCAGACCTTATATGGCCAGATCTGCCACAGTGGTAGCATCTGGTCTGCTTATTCTTGGGGTGAGCACTCCTGTTCTCGGGGCTGCTCTGAGCTCCCTTGTTAGACTCAGGGCAGGGTCTTCTCCTGAACCCCTCCCTTCATCTAAACTGTGGTGAAAGATGCTGATTCTTCCCTAGGGGTCTGTGCCCTTCCCGCGCCCTGTTTTGGGAATGGGTGTCTGCAAACTCTGCAGCCTGTAGGACCGACTCAGGCTCCCGATCACACACAGCTGCCCTGACCTGGTCAGACACAATATTCAGAAACTGCTCCACGATGATCAAATCCAGCAGTTTCTTGTAACTCCCATTTACTTTTGTCCCCATAACCCACTTTTTAACAAAGCTTATCAGCTTGTGAGCACACTCCACATATGTACAATCACTGGACATTTTAAAGCTCCTAAATTTAACCCAGTGGGATTCAAGGGTAACCTGGAATCGGCTCAGTGCATAATTTTTAAACCGTCCGTAGTCTAAAGCTTCTTCCTCCCTCAGTTCATTAAATAGCTCCCTGGACTTGCCAGTCAGTCTGGTCATCAGGACAGGCATGCGCTGGTCATCTGGGATCCGGTTCACGTTGCAAACAGGTTCAAAGGTGGCCAAAAACTCCTCAATATCCTCATTATCTTTGTAGATGGGACAGATCCTTTCCCCAACTCTTGTTGGCAAGTGGGGGTGGGCTCTCTTGTTGCTTATGTTGCTCTTCCAATATTTGGAGTTGGAGTTACTTGGAATTCTCCTCCGCCGCCAGCTCTTCCATTCGCTGTGCATGGGCCGTTCTCTCCTTTTATGCTGACGCCTCCATCTCCTCTCGATGTATCTCAGCCAGGGCCCTCTCTTTTTCCGCTGCCACCTCCATCTCCCTTCCACGCAGGTCGGCAAGGGCTCTCTCATATTCCAGCTCCACTCTCTTCAATGCCTGCTGCTTTCTAATTTCTTCTGCAACAGCATCCCTGGCATCTGGTGGGAGCCGCTCTCTTGCCTGCTGGTCATTCCACATTAACGAAGATGTCAGCTGTGGCTTAGTAGCTTTCTTCCTAAAGTTAATGCCTCTCTCTGAGCACAAATCCTTCAGAGTCTCTCTGTCCAGACTCTCATACTGTTGCTGACTCATTTCAGCTGCTCTTTAACCAACCAAACTCTCAACACCCAAAAATCAAATTTAGACAGTGTGGGGTCCTAATCCAAAGCTCAACTGACCACGATCTGTGGATCCTGGCGACTACGCCACTATGACGGACCGGACCGGGTCTGGGCACAGCTAAGGGTGTCCGCTGAGGGCGAACAGCTCAAACTCGGGGCTCCTTACAGCTCCATACTGGAGACCTTCCCAAATAGGCCACAAACCAGTCATGCCGAGCGCTTCAGCTGCCAATCTGGCCAGACATAAGCCTCACGAGCAAAACCTCTCTAGCAACCCAGCTCTTGCTGTGCCCCAATCAGCCCCGGGCCTAACACACAGATGCAGGGTTTTAGAACCCAACCTCACCTACCCCGAACGGGTTCTCCCGGTCCCAACAAACCAGCCACAGGTCCCTGACAATTTACACTCTGGATCTTACCCACAAGATCACGCTGAGCCAATCCTTTAGAATCTAAAATCTAAAGGTTTATTACTAAAAGAAAAGCATGAGAGTAAGGTTGTTAAGGAGACTACATTACATGCATCGAATCACTCAGTTCTCGATACAGGCTCTTAGCAGAGATGTTATAAACTGCTTTCTGAAAAGTCTCTGGTGTACTTCCTATGTCAGGACGGATCCACGGTTCTTCCCAGCTCGTTGTTCCCTGCAATGCTGCATCTGGGATCAGGAGCTGAACTCAAGACAAGGTGGAGGGTGCCACCTGGCACTTATATACCCTCCTGGCATCTTCCAAGCTGTAGCAGGTCACTGCAGGTCACGTGGTCCATTGACCTATCCTTGTGTCCCAAGTCAGCAACCGTTATTCTGGCTGGCTTGCAGGTATCCAGACATTCCTCAGGTGTGTCTCTGGCACTTAGAGATCAATTGTCTCTGGAGCCTTGCTAATTAGCATAGCTACTGGCTGAACATTCTTTGCCCATTGCTCTGCCTCAGACAGAGAACCTTCCAGCATCAACACAGAGTACATATTTATAACTCCACACACAGATATCATACAAGTACATGAATAGCATATACAGAACCAGTAGAACATAAGCTCTCATTCGACACCTCACATGGCCCCCTTTGTACCAACTTTTGGAGCAAACACCCCACCATGGGTGCAGCAGTGACCTGTCTGATCCCCTTAAATTCCAGTAACGTGACACACCTGTTTGGGTGCGAAGCAAGGCACAATCTTTCTATACAACTTTTCCCCTCTCTTTCTTTTGCAAAGGGTTAAACCAACTGTGTGAAATTATCTGATGAGAATGATTCCAACTCGGGTCCATCCTCCAGCACCACCCATCTCCCTCCTTCAGTCTGAACTTCCATTTGCCTTCATTACCCATAACCATGGAGTTCCTGGTTGGAACTTGCTTTGTCCTACCACACTGCCAGTGTGAGTAAAACTCTTACTGCCATGTCCAGCACACTTCTTCTAAACATCACTGTTTGAATCTTACCCCATGGCTTTGTTTACTTTCACCTTGATTGTTCAACTCTTTCTCTTTGACTCCACTAAATGTCAGTTGTCCAGGCTCCAGCATGTGCACCATGCTACCTCTAACCTTATACATATGAAGAAGTGCAGCCACATCATGCACATCCTAAACACCAGCTCTGCTCTCCATTTTTTCCAATTCAAAATTGCTTCCTTGTTCATAAAATCCTTCAGACTTGCTTCAGTCTGTCTCCAGGACCTTGTTTCTCAGCCTCAGCAATGGCTTCTATCATTTCACACACTGTTGCCATCCTTGGTCTGAGAGATTCTACCCTGCATCTCCTGCTCTGAAACAGCTTTCAGTATCTCTCCATCTCAAACACTCTCCCTCTGATATCAAATCTCACATAAAAAAGCAAATCTTTTTTCTTTTAACTTGCTCTCTTTATTTTTGCCTCTCTTCTCCTATCCACTTATAAAACTGCAATTGTATTAAGACAAGAGTGGGCAAGAGAGCCTCCATGGGCCAGATCCAGCCCGCCAAGCAGGTTGATCTGGCCTGCAGACGCCCTACCGCTCTCCCACCCCCAGGCCAATCAGGGCCTGGGGACAGGGGAGTGTTCAAAATCTTCTCCCGCCTTGCAAGAGGCGAGCAGCACTTAGAATAAACCTCCACCTGTTCAGCTGGCGGTTCACTCCTGCAGGGTGGGGGCAGGAAGCGAGAGACTTTGCGTGCTCCTCCTGCCTCCAAGCCCTGATTGATCTGGGGGTGGAGACAGCGCACGAAGTCTCCTTCTGCCGCCAGGAGCGCGGGCGCCTAGGGGGAACCGCTAACTGTTCTGAACAGCTGGGGGTTCTCTCTGGGGGGGAGGGGCAAAGACTTCATGTGTTCCCCCACCCCCAGACCAGTCAGAGTCTGGGGGAGCACGGAAGTGCTGGGACGGGACAGGGCCACTTCAAAAATTTGTGAAGTGGCCCCCCCCTTCTAGAATTAGTGCCCATTCCTGTATTAGAACTGCTCCTCTGAAAAGCATTTTTGGGAAGAAGATTGTATAAAAGCTGCTGTACATATAAAAATGTTCTTTTTATCTTTCAGATATTTTATTTTTTCTATCTATATTTTTAAAATAACTAATACTCTTTTTTCATTTTTTTAAATTAACTCCCTTCGATTACTTAATTTTTCTTGACTAGTGTAAGTGACGAATATTATTTTAACTCCTGTACAAAAAAGGAAAATGCTTAGTAAAGACAGAATAATTACATAATATAGATGTTGATAGAGACAGAGCAGAGGCCAATATAAATGAGGGGAATGACCCCGTTTGCTGGGGGATCAGAAGCCAACAGTCATCACTGTCTGACAAACTGTATTCTCGTTTACATTTTTCAAATTCAAAAGAGAAATGGATGTACTGAAATTTATTATGACTTTTTGGCAAAATAGTATCTTCAAGTTATCGATATGAGGCTGGTGCAATAACTCTTAGTAATAAAGTTACAGCTTTTGCCTTCAAAATGAACCAATATTACACATTTAGGGTGCGTCTACACTAAGGATCTTAAAATGTGGTTAACTGACTAGTTGATAGGCACTTCCACATTCCTGGGGCTCTTGTACATTTCAAAGGAGAAATGTGGAACTCCGGTACAGCCCAGGGCCAGTAGGAAGTCCTGCTGACTCTGGGGCTTCATGAAGCATGCCTGCTTTGAAATGCACAAGAGTCCCCAACAAGAGTCCTCACAGGCCCCCACTGACACTGGGCTCCATGCTACGCTGCATGCTATTAGAAGCCTGGGTTTAGCTCCACAGCTGACCCCGGATTCCGGGGAAGTGCTGCTGGGAGCCCAGGATCTCAGCTTTGCAGTGGCTGCCCCTTTGAAACGGCTGCCTTCGCGTGTTTCAAAGGCGCAGTGTTCCATGTGGCACTTCCCTGGAACCTGGGATCAGCTGGGGAGTTCCAGGATCAGCTGCACGGCGGCTTCCCCTTTTAATATGCCGCTTCCGTGCCTTTCAAAGGGGCTCCCATGGCATTTCCCCAGAACCCACTTTGAAGTACCCCTCCTCTCCTTTTGCTGCCTCTATCTGATAGAGGCAGCAAAGGGGGGAAGGGGGGATATCGACTAGTGAAAATACTATCTGATAAGCAAATGCTTATCGGATAATCAACTAGTCTTTTACATCCTTAGTCTACACTGCACTGTTATTTCGAGATAACTAATGTTATTTCAAAATAACAGTGCAAGGGTCTACACAGTCATTCCGTTATTTCAAAATAATTTCAAAATAATGGATAGCTTATCCGAAATCTGTAAACCTCATTCTACAAGGAATAATGCCTATTTCGAAATAAGGTGTGTGTAGACGCTCCACTGCTGCAATTTCAAAATAGCCCCTCACCAGGGCCATTCTAAGTTATTCCTCCCCCGTGCTTCCTGGGGCTCTAAATCGAGATAGCAAATCTACATTTAGGGAAGCCTGCCTCAGACTAATTTTGAGGCTTCCCTGAAGTGTAGATGTGCTATTTCAAAATAAGATATTTCAGAATAATTATTCTGGAATATCTTATGTCGAGATAAATGTGTTGTGTAGATGTAGCCTTACTTACTGCCAAATGCCTTCTACCCATTTCTATCCAGAGATAATGAGAAAATATCTACATTCCATGGTTCTTATTTATAGCAATATATTGTATGACCACTGTTACTGTATTTTTCCTAGGATCTCCCAAGATCTTACCATAAAATCAATGATGAGTAAAAAATGATGAAAAGTTTTTTATGACTGTAACATATTGCAAGGCACAGCAATAGGTATTGTGCTGTAATGGATATTACATTGAGTTGTCTTATGTTCAAGTGAGGCAACATGAACCTTTTAAATAATATCCAAGTAATCTACATTAATACTGCCTTTACTGCAGTGTACTGTGGTATCAGGAAATATTTCACTGTTGCATCATGATGCAATGTAACCTGATAGCATCTGTCATTTCCTAGAAAATGAAGAATGTATTATAGTCCCTGTAACGCATGCAGTTACTACAGAATAATTCAGGATAAACAATCACATTATAAAAAATGTGGAATGAAATATTTAATAACTGAAATAACACCAGCACTATTCTTTTCCTGGATTAGACATGCCACCCACCATTAGTTTGAGTCCAGAAAAAAATAGCTCCACTAAAAATGGATTTCCACAATCTTAAAAGTTGAACGAGCAGTTACACAACAAGTTAGTGATAAATAGGCTGAATTCCCTAGATAATTCTACCCATACTTACTCAAGGAATCACAATTATGTTTCTTTTTGTAAACTTAGATTTACAATACTCTATGAGACCAGCTAAAACACACTTTTACACAGCTTTTATTATAAAAATACATAACTCGCACTGCAATTTGATTTATATAAAGTGCATTTGATTATTAATAAAAATTTGTATAATGTTTCTCTGAACTGTGTTTATGTAAGTCAGATAAAATAACTTTTTAGGATTATACTGGTAAATATTACTTCATATTACCAAAATGTAGATGTATTTTTCATTCTGTATTTTTACAATAAAACACGAGATTCGTATTGTATTTGTGTATAATTTCTGAAAGACAATTTTAATGCATTATGCCTTCAATTACAAATACTGAAACATAGTTATCATCAGCATCAATAGTACATAGGATCCATTTAGTTTCTAACCACTACATAACTGTGCAGTGAAGACCACTGGAGGTGACATTTGCTGCAGCAAATTGCAGATTACTGCAAGAAGCCAGTATATTTGGCATTCTGATATAATTGATTTTCCTGCAGCAACCCACAGCACCAAGGAACTTCCCAACGGGGTTTTAATATATAAAATGTTTTAGCAAACTATGTTCATATGCTCTGTTACAGTATAAGCTGCTTGTATTTTATAACATAAAAACGGCATTTTGTATGAAGGACAACTGCACGATCGCTTCAGTACTCGGTTATGGTACTAAAGCAGGCAACAGAAATAAACCTCCATGCAAAAGATGAGGTATCAAAATGCAGTAATGCACGTATCAGTTATTCATAACGTTATACTCAGGAAACGGTTTTTGACGTGTGTCCCTGCATTCGCTCTTTACAGGCTATATTGCACAGCAAGTCTGGTAGCAGTAAAATACCAGACACCAGTGAGAGTGCCCCCCCCTCCCCGCAACATTTGCTTAAAACAGACTTGACTCTGAACCCAAATAAAAGTTCTTGGGAATGCAGCTCGCCCCCCGGCAATCTTGCAACCTGCATGCACGGGGATGGAAAGTGCAGACGGGCTAGGTTCTGTGCCAGGACGACACAAGACCAATCTGCCCCTAACAAAAGAAACTTCTTTTAACGCGTGCCAAAGGCAGAGCCAAGCCGCAGGCGGGGCTGTGCCTAAAGCAAGCAACGCTTTCGGGAGGGGAACGAAGGGTAAGCCGCTACTTCACCGTGTCACTTTTTTTTGCTTGTTGTTTGGCGTCCCAGCGTCTTGTCTCCTCTTCAGAAGCGGCAAGAGGAACGAAAGATCTTCAGCTCCCCGGGGAAGGCAGCAGCCGGCGGGCAGATGCTTCACCGGGCTGTTTCTCTCTGCACGCCTGGTTAGTCCCTCAGCGGTGCTCTCCTCCCGCGACCGCCGCCCCCACGCGGAGCAGCGCGCTCTGCCCGGCCCCTGCAAGGCAACCCTCCTCCTCATTCCTTACTGTACCTCACCGCAGCCATTTTCGCTCGCCCCTCTGCAGCAGCTGCAGCTTGTGTGATGTCATCATCAGCCACCAGCCAGCCAACTCCAAACCCCAAACCCCCCTGATGAGCAGCCAGCAGCAGCAAACTTTGGGATTCGGCCCCTTTCCTCCCCCTCTGCCTCCTCCCACCCCTGCTGCAAATTGCCACGCGATGGGCAGTCATCGCCTAGGTGTCAGCAGCCGTCTTAGAGCAGGGCATTTCTGGGATGCAGGAGCGGGAGGTGCGCAGCACGGTGCAATGCTGCAAGAGCCGCTCAAGTGGGGGGCCCTCTCCGCGCTCCAAGCCAGGACTGCAGCTGCGGGCTGCTGCTGATCCATCCGCACTGGCTCGCGCTCCCGGCTGTGTACGAGCCACCGCCGGGGGGAACCCGCGTTGCTGCTGCTGCTGCTGCTGCCACTGCCGCCGCCGCCTCCTTCTCGTCTGCTGAGTCATGGACTGAGATCCTCTCGCTGCTAACTCACTAGCACAGCTCGGAGCCGTGTCTGGCTGCAGCCATTCCGGCGCGCGCGGAGCAAGGAGAATGCTGCTCCTGCTGCCTTGCTAAGAAATCTGCCCCTCTCCCCTCCGCGCTGGTGTCTGCGCGCCAGGCTCAGCCCCGCACCCACGCGCTTGAACCATGATCGCCGCCGCGTTCTTGGTTTTGCTGCGACCTTACAGCATCCAATGTGCCCTCTTCTTGCTCCTGCTCCTCCTGGGGACCATCGCTACGATTTTATTTTTCTGCTGCTGGCACCGCAAGCTCCAGAAAGGGAGGCATCCTATCAAATCCGTCCTTTCAGGGCGCTCAAGGAGCCGAGGTAAGAGATGCCGAGTCGTCCTTTCCAAGGAAGGAGCCAAGGAGGAATTTCAGCCTCTTTAAATACAAATAAATCCCCATCTCCCCTCCCAGGCGGGCTCATTCTCTGCCTTGCATATTGTTTGTAAAACAACGCATAGCGCTCCTTAGCCACAGTTTATTGGGGCTTTAGAAAATTCAAGCTGAGTCTTCCAGGACTGCGGCAGCCTAGTCTCCACCCATCCCTTAACGAAATCTTAGCTGGTGGGAGGAAAGTAAGAGACTCGCTCGGACCCCCTGATTTCTCAAGTACACAGAACTTCACCAGCCACTTCTAGCATATGAATTAAATATAAACGCCTGATGCAAGTTGTGCTTGGAGACTCAGCTCTCATTCAAGAACCTTCAGAAAACAACAAGCAATGAAATCAAACCCATTAACTGAAGCCACACGCAATCCTATGTCTTTCTCTTTTCCTTCCAGATGCTGTAATGAGAACTCATCACTTTCGCTCCGAGGTAATTTATTTAGCACGCAATTTCAAGGTCAGAAGAAATTCTCTTACATGAGTACAAATTATTAGTCTTTTTATAAAATCACTTGAGAACTTTTTATTTTGCACAAAAAAAACCCCCCTGTTTTTCACTGCAGCATTTCACAGAACATGGTAATGGTCCATTTCATGATAACTGATATTAATTAATATTAACTGGCCTAGTTAATGAAAATTTAAACAGTCGCTTACTTAAATAAAAGCACTGTTTAGGTGCCTGTTATAAGAATGATAGGTAAATACATACAAATACTTGATGTGGGCAATATGGAGATATGCATGACTGGTATGAATTGACCTAGCATAGCTTCCATTTCTTTGCTATATTGTCAGCGGTCACATGTGTTTTGCTGACTTGCTATTTCAGAGTTGCCAGCTTCATTGGAAAACTCTGTTGGAGCTGAAGATCAGTACATTAAGAGAGGAATAAGACTTGACAACATTTTATTTTCAGTTATTGTGATTGTGCATTCCTAGGTTAAGGGTCTTTCAGCTCTCCTGAATCAGTGGCAAAGAAATTCGGAAAGAGTTAGTTTCCTCTACTCTGCTGGCACCCCCAATTAAGGTATACCTTAGGAGAGGGAGAGAAATTCTGTTTCTGTTCCTCCTCCCCATGGAGAAGATAGGTCTCCCTCAGCCAGGGAGTTTCTCTTCTCTCTTATCTAAGCAGTGCATCAGCCAATGCTGCCAACAGCTGAGTTCTCAGCAGTCTTCTGTTCTCTGCTTTACAGAAACAGACTCTCCACATGCTAGGTTGTAATCTTTCCATCTGGATAGAGGGACAGTTAGGCCAAATTTGTGTGGTCCTGCAGTCTTGTTCATCAGGTCACACTGCCACTCATGGAAATTTGGCGTGACTGCCCTTCCATTTGAACGAAAGAACAGTCAGGTCACATTTCACCGACACTGTCCATGCAGCTGCAGCAATGCTCCAGGTTACTCCAAAAGCCATACTGGTTTAGTATGGGACTACTGTTTGAAAAGTAGTCGGACCACTACTTTCAAGCAGTAGTCCCATACTACTTTCTGGCTCTGTGGCTTATGGGATGTTGAACAAGTACATCTCCACACTCCAGCTGGTGCCAGTGCTCTAACCACAAGCAAAGGACATTTTTAGAATAAAGATAATAGAATTGTCCCTAAAACATCTCTCTCCGTGCTTTTCTGTAAGGCTTTTGCCTAGAATCTTCTCCGTGCCCTGTCCTGTTTGGGTTCCTGAAACAGATTTAAAGAAACTATGGGCATAGCTTCACACCTACTTCTGAAGGTACTTGTTGGTTAGGAGTCCCCAAATGAATTTTGCATGGACTGACTTTTTTTGGTGTTTACATTCACACCCCTGACGCCTGTCCTCCAACATTAAAAACATGGACAAAATTTTGAAAACCACTACAGTCTCTACACTTAAAAATTAGATCCACCTACCTGTGTCACTCAGGGCTCTGAAAAGTTCAGCACCCTCAGAGCTGTAGTTAGGCTGACCTAAACCAATGTAGATGTAGCTAGAGCAGTGGTGGGCTACCTGAGGTCCATGGGCCACATGCAGCCCACTGAGGTTCCTCCTGCAGCCTCTTGTACACCGGAGCACCAGAGACCTGCACTGCTTACTCCTCCCTCTCCATCCCAGCACTTACAAAACACTTGATTTCCGCTCAGTCCCTGCTCCTCCCTCTCTTCCCAGAGCTGGAACACCATGAATCAGCTGTTTGCAGCTGTTCAAGCTCTGGGAGGGAGGAGGAGGCGTGGGGCCAGAGCGTGAATCAGGTGATTTGTGGCGCTCCCAAAGTGCTAAGTGCTGGGAGGGAGGAGGGAGAGTAGAAGGTGCGGGACTCCAGTGCATGAGGCAGACAAGAAGTCCACGAGGCTGCAGGTGGAACCCTAATGGGCAGCGAGCTGTTGTGACCTACTGAGATGAAGGAGGGCCACTCTCTCTTTTTGGTTGCCCATCACTGAGCTAGAGTGACAAAAGGATGTTTCTGTCAAATTAACTATTGGCTCTTGGAGGGGTAGATTATGTTGATGGGAAAACCACTTCTCTTGATGAAGGAAATGTCGACACACTGTGCTACATTGGCACAGCTTCAGTATGACTGTAGGCGCAAGAAGACTGACCCTTTTGGAGGCATTGGGTAATTTTCCTAAAAGAAGGTAATTTGGGGAATGTGCTCCTCTATAGAAGTGTTCCTCTTTGCTGCTGCTGTGACAAGACAATTAGCTCTGTATTAAAACAGGAACTAAGTGCCATGGGAAGATAAAAATTTTCACTTGGCTTCTTTCCCCCAAAGTGAAATGTTCGGTCTTCATGTAAAGGTATGTCTCACAGCTAAGTCTGGATAGGAACTCTTTTAATGTCCTACACTGAACTGAGAGACATCTTTACAGTTTTAGTTGAATGAACTTACTTGTTAAAATGATGATGTGTATATTTTCAAGACCAGGGGTTGCAAGCACTACAGCAGTGGTCTCCAACCTTTTTAAGCATGAGATCAATTTTTGAATTTAAGTGCAATCCAAGATCTACCTCAAATATAAATACCCTTGCCCTGCCTCCTTCCTGCCCCTTCCCCAAAGCCCTGCCCCTGCTCACTCCATTCTCCTTCTCTTGGCCATGCTCACTCACTTTCATCAGTCTGGGGCAGAGAGTTGGGGTGCAGGTTCTGGTCTTGGATTAAGAGATCTGGAGTGCAAGAGGAGCGCTGAGCTGCTCTTAGGGCAGGCAGTTGGAATGTAGGAGGGGGCTCTAGGTGCAGGCTCTGGGAGGATGTTTGGTTGTAGCGGAGCTCGGGGCTAGGGGGCTTGGGGTGCAAAAGGGGGTTCGTGACTGGGTTTGGCACTGCTTATCTCAGGTGGCTCCTGGGTGGTGGTGCAGTGGGGCTAAAGCAGCCAGCAAACTCGATCCAAGTCCTGTTGTGTCCCCTCTCTGCTCTGTGGAAACAGGACATCAGGACATCACCTTGACATCAGCGGCCCTCCTATCCCTCCCCTGCCCTGCCCAGAAAGTAGGAGGTTCCACAGGGGGAGGGCCAGCTCCAAGGCAAAGGGCAGGAGATGAACAGCAGTTGGGGGAGGGATAGCTGAAGTGCTAGCACTTCACAGCCTCTTGGCGAAACCAGTCAGGATCACCTGTCAGAGGCTCCAAGATCTGCCAGTAGATCCTGACTGGTTGCTGACCACTGCACTACAGTGATACAAATAATCAAAATAATATTCAGCATACAGTGTTTAATGTTATTTTGTTAATTTTGCTGTGTCTATTTGCATTTTTACCTCCTGCTCAAACTGCATATTTTAAAATTTCCTCTTTCACCCTACTGGAATCTCAATCCCTACAATATGAAAAGTTGATTTTTTGTACTCCTTTCCAGATAATGTTATAATTTAACATCACCATCACTAATGTTCAACATTATGTTTCAGTCTATAGACATGCTGTTGTTTTTTTTCCTGTTTATCAGATGAAATTGGTCTGATATTTTGTAAACAGAATTAAATTCAGGATTAGGGAAATAAGTTGATTAATTGAACATCATGAAATGACACTATAAAACATGTTTGAAAATAAATATTTATTTTAAAGACTATTAAAAACTACTGAATTACAAAATATAATTAGAATGTTTGTACAAACATTAGCAAAGCCATATAAAACCAAGGTTAGCATTCTTATTAGTTTAGCAAAGTGAAGTGTTTTGAATAATACAGTAAACTTCCGATAATCCGGCACCTTTAGGACCCAGGGGTGCCGGATTATCAAATATGCCGGAGTACCGGAAGGGGTCTGGGGTAGGGTGGAGGGGTCGGCGGGGAACTGCGCAGTGTGGGTGGGGGCAGCGCAGCGGGACCAACCCGGCAGTACTCCAGCTGCTCTGCCCCCCGGTTTCCCCAAGTCCGCTGCTGGTCAGTTTCAGCAGTGGCGGACTTGGGGAAGCCGGGAGCAGAGCAGCTCCAATTGTCCGGCTGGCCGGAGTACTTCCGGGTTCCAGTTTGTGCCGAACTATCGGGAGTGCCGGACCACTGGATGCCAGACAATTGGAGTTTTACTGTAGTACAAAATATTATGGACTGTATAGATCAATTCAAATAAGAGTAAGAATTGTGTTTGGAAAGTTAGAGTTTGTAGTTTCTTCAGAAAGTGAATATAAAGTCACACTGCTATGAATATATTTTTCTATTGCTGTGGTCAGCTGGTTCTAGTTATGATTACTTATATATTAAACAACTATATATTCTTCATAATAAAAGATGATGAAAAACAGGATCTGTGGAAAATAGCAGAATGGGTTTATGCATTAGTTATTCATCTTATGAGATTTATGTTGAAAAGTTACTTAGGTAAGACATAAACATGCATTTGGTTGTCTAATTGTAGGCCTTACAGAATAATGATTACCATAAACACAGAACTATTTTAGCAAGTTTCAGAGGGGTAGCCGTGTTAGTCTATCTGCGTATGCCCAAATAAAGCTGTTAGTCTTTAAAGTGTCACAGGACTCCTCATTGTATTTACAGAACTATTGGTAATTTTTGCAAAATTTGCGGTCTGCTAGGAGAGACTCAGGTTTGAAAAAGAGCGGTGTTGAAAATCAGTTGAAATTCATTGTCCGGACTATTTCTTGCATGGTACATGCCTATTATGACTGTCTCTAGCAGCACTATTAATTCGTTGCTCTCTTTAGTACTAAAACATTATCTCCAAATTAAAAAATAATGAGGACAGAAAACTATAAAGCAATACAATTTCATTGCTGATGAGGTAATGAATGGGTAGATACTAATTGTGGACAATTATTTATACTCCATAATTCACCGTATGATGAATTCTGCCTTCTGCTGATAAATGTCATGATACCCTGCTCTTTTGGGGAGGGCGGGTGGTAAAATTACCTCCATGTTTTGAAAGTCTTTGCAAAACACATACCTCAGCAGTGTGTTATAAGCACTACACAGATATTTAAAATTTTTGTTGTTGGGGAAAAAATTGCATATTAGATGAAAGTAAGAGGTAAATTGGCATGAGTCCTTGTGAAAATAAATTGGTGTGACGTACTATTGAGGGTGTTAAAAGGAAAGAAAAGCAGCCATCAAGAAGGTATAAGTAGGCGTAAGAAACAACAGATTTCTCTCCACCTGCCCTGCTGCTGCTCAGGGCTAATCTACAGTACCACAGGAGATAGATCCATTGTGTGACTAATGCAGCCGAAATCAGTGTACTTAGATCTACTTTCCACAATGTCTTCACTGTGGTGAATCAACCAGAGATGCTCTCCTGTCGTCTCCCCTTGCGCTTCTCATTGAGGTGGAGTACTGGACTCAATGGGAGAGCAGTTGGTGATCGATTTATCTCATCTACATTAGAGGCGATAAATTGATCCCCTCAGGATCAATCACAACCCTGTTCTGGTCCATAGCTTCCTATTTACAACCAATGTAAGCTGATTATCAGTTGTGCAACTTTCACTGGGTCTGAGTGGCTGTTTTGGTTTTCATAGTTATTGGAATACCAGTCCTTTAACACAATTAATAATTTCACTCCATTTTGAAACTTCCAGCAGTTTGAAAGAGACTTCCTGTGCTTAATATGGGAAACACCACCAGAACTGGTAATGGAATAAACTTGTAAATTGCCTCCTCTTTTCAAAGGATCACTAGAGACCAGCTAATTTCCAAGGGTTTGTATACACTGCATGAGGGCTTATCCAGACTACCACTAAAGTGTCGAAAGAGGATATGCAAATTCCGTGGGAATTTGCATATCTTCTTCCAGTCTCACTTTCGAAAGTGGAGCCAGGTCTCTGCTTTCGAAAGTGAGATCGGAAGAAGATATGCAAATTCCCGCAGAATTTGCAAATTCCTGCAAAATTTGCATATCCTCTTGACATTTTAGTGTAGTCTAGATAAACCCTGAGTGCAAAAATCAGGTTGATGCAATGATACTATCTATATATTTTAAGAAAATCTCAGAGAAACAGTTGTAGAAGGAAATAATTTGAGTTTCATTGCTGTTTCTTAGAGACCCAAACTGTCAACAAAGCTCAGTGAGAGAGGCATTGTTTATTTATTTATTCAAAATGCTGAATGACAAATGATTAACTTATTTAATCAAGTTTTGTATTCATTTTAAGTGTTGGGATCACTTTCTAAGTAAATACTTCAGGATTGGGCCCAACAGGCAATTTCCATTCTTTGCTAGCTAAATTTTTGAAGTTAGATTTAATATAGAAACCATATAATTAAGCATTTAAAATCTATCATATAAAGGTTTACATTTGACTTGGTACTGTTGCCAGCTCTTGAAATTTTATCCCAGCTTTGGGATATTTGGGCTTTTCTGACAGCTTCAGCTCCTGGAGTAATGAGATCAGGTGAGAATCTCACCTTTCATTTTTGAAGAAATAAGCAAACTTTTTTTCAAGTTTTGGAGAAAACTTGAAAACAGAACCACAAAACAAGAATGGAAATAAAATGAAAGCAAATTTATTATTTTTAAAAATATCAGATTTTTAGGCCACTCATGATGTTTGGGGTAGTAGGCGCATCATTTTTGAGAATGTGTGGTTGGCAGTACTGCAAAGGGAAAACAATCTGTGATAAATGCTACACTACTGCTTGGTGTTTTTCAAACATAGAGCAAAAAGAAACCACAGGTTTAAATCTTTTTTTTTTTAATGTTTGCAAGTTTTCTCCACTTCTGAATTAGAAAACATGTGTCCTCAAAAAGCCATAGTAGGGATAGACATATACTTTTGCTAGAAATTTCTGGTATGTAGGTAGCATTGCACTGGGTAGTACCATTTGTTTATTTATGATTAGAAGATTTGCTTGCTGTTATTTAGGTCCTTAATTCACATTTTGTTTTTCTTCATTTAAATCATTGTTCGGGGTGGGATTGGGGGGTGAGGGGTTCAATATGCAGGCTGCCCTGGGGAGAGAGGACTACCCCAGTCCGCTACAGCAGCTTGGAGCAGGTGAGAACTGCCTCTCCATGGCCGCTGCAGCTCCAGCGGGCACAGCTGGGGGAGAGGTGAATGACCCCTGGCTGGGGGACAGACAGACACACAGAGAAACAGACAAACAAACAGACAAATTCTCTTAAATATATAGTAAATAGCTGTCCCTTTTTCCACCTGTTGCCCCTGCTGGCCCAATGGGGTTATAACTGTCCCAGTCCTCATCTCTGGCTCCTTGCTGTCCCCTGTGGTCATTCTGCAATATAACTGTCCCTCCTACAAGACCCCTTCCTTTCCATGTTATGAGAAACAATTGAATTCCAAGCACATCCCATTATCTTGGTACAATCAAACCCTTACTTTGCTTTAAGTTTGTGAAGGCTGTTCCCAGGAGTGGCCGGAGGCCGGCTGCGGCAGCTGGTGCCCCAGGCAGGCGGCGCAATTGGCGCCCCTGCCTGTATGGCCGTCAATGGCTGTGACGCCATCATCGGGCGCCCAGGCCAGCGGCGCTCTAGGCAACTGCCTAGTTCGCCTAGGCTCATGGGCCGCCCCTGGCTGTTCCCCACAGTGGCACTTCAAGTGCAGAAGGTGGGGGCCCGTAAGAGACTTTAAAATACCCTGCCACTAAAGGCTTCTGTTTAAAAACTCCCTAAGGTCACAGATTCCCTGACCTTGGATTGCACGCTGCCACCATCCAAATGTAAAAATCCCTTTGAGAACCCAGGAAGATGCATTTGGGACTTCTTGTGAGGTACCCCCCGCCTCTTTAATCCTCACTCTGGAGAGAGCTTCCAGTACCAAAAAACCCACCTGTAATCCTCTTAATAGCTGATCTTGCAGTTTTAGGCACATGCACATAGAACCTGCTGCCTTGTATGATACAGGAATCAGTCTTAAAGGTGATTTTATTAACAAAATGAAGAAGACATACTTGGTAAAACATTACTTGCTGAAAAAAGGCAAGATTAGAAATACAGATAAAAGTTACAGTGTAAGGGGAGGGGTCCTTTGGCTCAACAAAGAGAAGTCCAGTAAACCCCAAATAAAGAATATAACCTGATTATATCTGACTAAGCATTCCTTGTTCTGCTCACATATTTGTTGTTCTAAGGGCTAGTCCTTCCCTAGGCATGAATATCACTGGATAGTCCATGTCTTGTTTCCTGGCTCAATCCATATCTTCCAGCTCTGCTCTGGTCACACGAAGACTGGCGGCAGGAAGGTCACTGCTTCCAGTACAAAAACCCATACTCTTGTTTTCATTGGCTCTCCTGGCTTTTTGTCAACACTTTCTGCTTCCCTAGCATTCCTGGAGACTTTCTAAGACCCACAGACAATGGGTCCTAATGCTTACAGGCGGTTTAGTTAACTGGAAAGTTCAGAGAAGGATATTACTCCTTCCATTCATTCATCACAAAGTTATAAGAAGAAGCTGCATTTGAAATTTGGTGGTCCCAGCTGTTTAGGAGGAGTTTTTGACCAAACAGCCTCACAGATGGATGGACAGACACATATTTCTAAAACATATACTAAGAAGCAAAAAATGAACCATCTATCTTAAAATAATGGGGGCATTGGCCAGCGAGTAGCACCACTGAAGTTGAAGAGCCTGATCCTGGTACTATACAAATATTTGGTTGTTTTGTAATTCATGGGGAGTTTTGAGTTCAGTGGGATCAGGTAGCCTAATGGAACTAGTCACAGGAGTAAGACAAGTAAGATTTGATCCTTTATAAAGAGCCTGCTTGTGGAAGAAGGCAGCATACCACAGCTTTAGCACCAAATAACGATTTGAAGCTTAGATTGCATAGACCTTATATTTTCGGCTTAGAATACTGGATAGTTACTGCCGCTACAGGATAACATACATTCAGTCTGCCATTTAGCTAAGACACACATGTCTGGTGCTAAAAATAGGTCAGCCAAGTCTAATGGAAATTTTCATAAGAAAAAGCCAAACAGGAATGTGAAGTCATGCTTTATAGTATTTTAAATACATATTATACCAAAACAGTGAGTCCTTAGCAAATCTGTACATTACCTTTGCCAACAACTGTTGCCTTCTTCGCTTACATAAAGAAACCAGTATAATGTTTAAACATTATTTTTTTTTAGCACAGTCATCCCACTGCTGAGTCTGTTTGTAAGACAACTAGCTAAAAATACAGTTCTGGATATTCTTAAAAACCTATAATGAATAGTCTTTGAACACTTGTGCTATAATTCATCATAAGAGTTCTAGAGTTATTTATAAATTGCTAAAGATACATGCTGGTCCAGTGAAGAGAAAAATCCACAGAGCCTCCAGGCTGAATTACAGTCTTGTATTTGATTGGAGAGAGTAAAGTCAAGGATAGACAGAAGCATACAGTAATGGAAAAATGGATGCATTCACCTATTCAAAGGATGTCTCCTATCCTTGGAGGGCTGAATCAATCTGAAAATATTTTTTCTATTCTATTTGACACATTCCCTCCACCGCTATTTTATATTAACTGTTGAAGACTCAAGGAATAGGATGATGGGAAAACAAACTCAGAGATAAAAATAAAAAAAAAATTCATATATGTGCATAAAAACATTTGTAGGTGGGAATATATACACATATTAGGGATGTGAAAGTATAACTTTACATGGTTAACAGATGTGCATGAGCTCATCGGTTGACATGCACGGTTACATGCAGGTTGTCTCCCCTCCCCCCGTGCTATTTCTTCTGTATCAGCAAGCGGGAGCTGTTGCTCACAGGGAGCTGGCTTAAAGCCAGTTCCCCACGCACACTGGCTCGCAGGGAGCCACTTGCCCCTCCCTTCCATGTAACCACTCAATTTTTTTTCAGAGGTTACATGTTTATTTTAATAAACACATTTTAACATCCCTAATACAAATCCTGCATTTCCCTTTGCTTTGAGAATATTATAGTCCATACAGAAGATGTGACACTGAGCAAATAACTAGCAAATTATGTACCATTGACAATACGCATGTATCGTGTATGTCCATTTCTGATAGTCTGTCTTGCACAGAGAGATTGCAACATAGTGTTTGTATAGTGTCCACCACAATGGGGTCCTGACTTTGACTGGACCCTTGGGGCACTATCATGATACTTATAGTAACAATTAACAGCATTGGTCAGATAGATTCCTTATGTGAGAATCCCACAGAGAGGCTAGGAAAATTTTCAAGGCTCCATTTATGGAGATTCCTCTGAAGGCTTCCTCTTGGAAGGGTGATGTTTGCCTTCCTTTGGAAGAAGTAGGCAGTTCTATGTCCCTAAGCTGACTTCTGGCCTCCTGTCACTCTCTGCTGGCTTGCTGTGAGTGTGGCAGCCTAAGTACATTGAAATGCTGGGGGGGGGGGAGGCGGGGGTGTCTCTTGGTTAGTCTTTTAAAATATTGGTATTGCATCACTGCAGCAGCAGCTCCAGAGGTCCACACCTCCCACCTCTCAAGAGGATTGCACTAGCGATGTCAGGACCTCCATCATTAGTTCAGAGAGCCCCAGGGCTCTCTGCAGATAAGGGATACAATGCCTAAGTAAGGAGAAAAGAATCTGATTCATAACCAGCAGTGCTCCTGGTTACTTCATTTTCTATACGTGAAGTTTTACAGGTATTCTCTGAGGTATTGCAGATCTATTTACAGAGTCACATACATCCCTCTAGTAAATTCTGTTGTTTCCTTGGCTAGATATATATAATTTGGATAAAGGCACAACCTCCATTATACTGCACACTAGTTGATAACACACATTGAGCTCTTAATACCACAGATAAATGCTTGTAAAACATTAGTCACCAACCAAGCATCCCCCATGGCCATGGGAGCTTCTGCAATGCTCTACTCTTGTTTTCCCCTTCAACAGGGCTCACTCAATCACAGTCCTTCTTGGATGGATTTATTTATTAACCGAGAGTTCCTAAAACTAAACACAAAAACCAAATCTTCCACCTAGCCTTAAGCTGGGTGCAGCACCTCCTCCCTAAGCTCATGTCCCTTCCTGCTGTTTGGGCTGCTGAAGCTGATGCAAAACCTGACCTACCTTTCCCCAAATGAATAATAAAACTTTCAGCTGGGTCTTCTTACCCAACCCCAATTCCATTCTTTAGGGAACCTTCTCTGCCTCCAGCTTCACTCTGCAGTTCCCCTTCTAACTCTGCAGGTCTTTTAGAAAAACACTCTCAATTTAAAAATTACCGGTGACTGAGAATCCACCACTAAGTTCAGTGGTTAATTACTTTCACTCTTGAAAGTTTAATCCTTTTTTTCCAGTCTGAATCTGTCTAGCTTCAACTTCTAGCCACTGGACTGGGTTACACATTTCTTTGCTAGGTTGAGGAGCCCAATATCCAATATTTGTTCCCCACACAAGTACTTTTCGCAGCCGTGGCCAACCCGCAGCTTGCGAGCCGCATGCGGCTCTTTTCCCCCCTCCCCTCCCTGGGTGCAGCTTGCAAAGCCCCTCTCTCCCGTGCTCCCAAAAACGGCCTTCTCCTCCTGACTTCCTGTGCTGACCTGGGCAGGGGAGCCGTCCAGCGCGGCCATTAAAGATGTAGAATTAAAGATGACGTCGGCCGGTGGCAGCCTGATGTGGCCAAAAAGCCACATGTTTAAATGCATTTTCTTAAAGGGGCAGAGCTTTTTTTGTTGTTGTTGTTGAACCAAATGCAACTGGGGGCTCCTTTTAAAGGGGCAAAATGCTAATTGGATTGAGTACCTGGAGTCTGTCACTATAACAAGGCATGTTTTCTAGTCCTTTAATTGTTCTTGGGGGCCTTCTCTAACATTCTTAACATTCTTCTTGAATTGTCGACCCAAGAACTGGGCACATTATTTTAGTAGTGGTCACAACAGTGCCAAATACTGCGGTAGAATAACTTCTTTACTCCCACTTGACATTCCATTATTTATGCATCCAAGGATTGCATTTGCCTTTTTTTGGCCATAGTGCAATACTGGGAGCTCATATTCAGCTGATTATCCATGTCACCCCCATATCTTTTTCAGAGTCACTAGTTCCCAATGTAGAGTTTCCATCCTGCGAACATGGCCCATATTCTTTGTTCCTAGATATGTGCATTTACACTTAACCATACACTTAACCATACTAAAACAGTTGTTTATTTGCACCCAACAAACCAAGGGGTTCAAATCATTCTGTATCAGTGACCTGCCTTCTTCATTATGTACCATTCCTGCAATTTTCCTGTGAATGTTTCTAGTTCTTACAAATTTGTATCCCCTCATTCTCCGATTGTTTCTAGGTCTGAAAAATTTGTAGATTGCATACAGATGAAAGTTTCTAGGCATGAAATAGGCAATAACTGACAGTTCAAAGAGAGTTTTTGAGGCCATTAATTGACAGTAATAATAGATAAAAATTCTCAAGTGTGCACAACCACTGTCAAAAAGTGCAGTAGCACTGTTTTGGGTATTCCATTTGACTTCCTTTGATTTTGATACTCAGTTGTATTGTAAAAGTGTCTTTTGTTTGATGGAGTGACTCACTCTGATGTCTGGAAAAGTATCTGCAAGCACACTTGAGGTCTGTTGTCATTCTTCTTAGTGCCCTGAATGGGCCTAACACTAATCAGCAGTTTTCCTGTAGACTACTGAAGCTTTTCCATAAACTTGGGCCCTGGTTCATTGCCCACTGATGTCAGGGCAAAGACTTCCAGATATTTCAGTGGATATTGAATAGTGACTTTCCTAGAGTTAAAAATTAATCTTTAGTGCCACTGCAGTCACACACAAGCTTAAAGTCAAGCATGTGTGAAATCAAGGTTTCTAGTTAGCTTATGTTTGTCTTCCATCCAGAATACTCCTCTTATTCCCTGGAAAAATCAAGGAAAGGAATACAATTTGTTTTCAAGCCCAGAAATCAGTAGGCGATAATGAAGAAAATGGAGATGGCTGATGTAGAGAAAGCCAAAGTAAATAAGATGGCACACTGAAAGTATGGAACAGTCAAAGATGCAGTTCACTAAAGCTACAAATGAACTGGTGTTAGTGTTACCATAGTCATCCTTGTTTCTTATAAAAGTGTTATTTAGAATGTCAGAAGAAGAATTAAGAAAAAAAACATATAGTAGAAATAGGGTTGCCAGATGGTTTCAACAAAAATACCGGACACACTTGACATTACATCACAATCTACATTACATCTTATTTAGAAAATATCGGACATTTATATTTTCTCATTTATATTTTCTCAATTTGTTTCCCGAACAGGAAGCTTAAATATGTTACCCCAAAAATATTCTCACTGGAGACCACCCAGGGTTACACTAGTATGGGTTTATTTCCACTATGTAAAATTAAAGAGGAGTAAGCAGCCACCAAAGGTTTAAACTAAAGAAGATAGAACTCTTTCTCTTTCTCACACACACACACACAGACAAGCAAGCAAGCACACTCCCCTCCATTCATTCACACCCATTCATTCCTGCCCTCAGGCACTCACACACTTACACAGACATATGGGTTGCAGAAGGAGCCAAGGCATGTGGATCCTGGAGGGTCTGTCTGCTCATCATGGCTGGGGAAGCTGGTCAGGAGGAGAGACACTGGAGAGGAGCTTCTCAGGAGCAGGGGAAGGAAAAAGAGAGAGTCTCATATGTGCTCCCTCTCCTTATATTGTGTCCGAATGGCTCCTGTGACTCATTCACCTCATCATCAGGGAGCATGCCCAGACTTCCCTTTATCCAGCAGGGAGCATGTCCAGACTGTGATGACTCACTGAAATGTGCTCCATTGTTCCTAGTCTTCTTCAAACACACACTCACACTCTCTCTCCATTCACCCAGGGGAGAATGCACCTTAGGGGAAGTTACAAGCAAGGTGGCTGAGAGTTACAAAGATTACAAAGTTGCAGTTTACAGTAAGTTTCTGAGTTACACAGATTACAAAGTTTGACAAAGATCACAGTGAGTTGCAGTTTAAAACCTTAGACCTTACAGTTTGGTGTAGTTTCAGAAAATCCATGTGTATAAATCAAGTAAGCTCAGGCGGAGGCTTTTTTATGCAACAAAATACTGGTCTGTCTGGTTCAAAACCGACACCTGGCAACCCTACGTAGAAATGAGGGTGATAGGGAAGGATACAATGCAATATCCAAATGCACTCATCTGGAAAATATTAACATAACAGCAAAAAATAAGATCGTTATTAGTCTTTCCACTGAGGTCTGGTGTTGTTATATTTCTTCAAAACCTAGAAAGGGGGATGATAAGAGAGGGAACAAAATCTTAGATGACACAAAGTTATTTTGATTACTCAAATCCAGACAACACTATGAGGAACTTCAGAGGAGTCTAATGAAGCTAAATGTGAATGGGCAACATGATGACAGAGGAAGTTCAGTGTTGATGAATGTAAAGTAATTCACATGAGAGGAAAAAAAATTGAACTACTCATACATGCCCTTTGCAGGTTTCTATATTTATATCAAATGAGACAAGAACTCCTAGAATCATTGTAGAAAGCTCACTGAAGATCTCAGCTCAATGTGAAGCTGAAGTCAAAAAAGAAAAGAGGAAGTGAAGATTCATAAGGACAGGATGGAAAAAAATACAGGAAATATTGTAATGGCATTCTATAAGTCAGTGGGGTAGCCTTATCTGGAACGTTTTGTACAGCACTGGTCACCCCATCTCAAAAAGAAGATAATTGAATTAGAAGGGGGTTCAAAGAATGGTGATGGGAATGAATGGAAGCATAGAACAATTTTTCTTAGGAAAAAAGATGGAAAAGATTGAGATTGCTTAGTTTAGAAAGGGGATAAATTAGAAGAGATCTGATAAAAGTACGTAAGATATTGAATGGTCTTGAGAAGTTAGATTGAGTGCTTCTGTTCTCCCTGTCTCCCACTATAAAAATTAGTGAATATTCAATGAAATTAGTAGGTGGCAAATTCAAAAGCATAATTCAAGAACATACTTTTTCATACAGCACATAATTAAACATTGAAATTCATTGCTCCAGGATGTTCTCGGGGGTGCCAAAAATTTGGAAGTTTCAGTAAGGGCATTTCTTTGAATAGCAAAAATATCCAATTATAATAGTTATGGCTAAGAAAACTTTTGGAGAAGGAGTAAAACCTTATGCTTCAGGGTTTAAGCCAGAGGTTTGCAAAATATGGCCCGTGGGCTGAATCTGGCTCGCCAAACACTTGGATCCGGCCCACTGTGGCCCAGAGGATTCTTAGGCGTTTTCCCTGGTTGCCGCGGCTTCACACACTATGCAAAGTGGCCAGTTGCTGGAGTCAGCATATATGTCTCTGTACTTGTCCTTTGAAGAGAGGATGGTCTCCGCACCCTGACCCCCTCAAGTACCATTCTCACGGCCTCCCATTGCCTGGTTTCTGGCCAATGGGAGCAGAAGGCGCAGGCATGTCCAGCATGTGGAGACCCACTACTCTCTTCCCCCCACAAGAGCATACCATGCAGATGTACACGTGCAGGCCCCAGTGTTGTGCTTAAAAGAAGCACCTAAGATATTTTTCAGGGGGACAAAGCAACACGCCACATTTATTGAACATACATAGATCAATCAATACTTTATCCTTTGCGTATGATACATTACACTCATGCACTCCTCATTCACACACACACACACACACAAGCACACTCCATCTTGTTGTTACCAATAGTTGCTCCTCCTAACTGCATTGGCCAGGTGAGTAAGATGGGGGAGGGGTGGAGCCGGTCTTCTGCCAATCCGGATCGATGCTCCCACGTTGACAAGATGAAAAACCCGGGGTCCCTCTGCAAGATGCCTCATATTTATCCCTCTCTTGCAGCCAGTTAGTCATCACCTTGCCTTTCTTAATGCTGCTTCAAAGAGAATTCTTCCAAGGGCAGGCAATTGCTGCTTCACTCCCAAGGCAGTCTGTATGTCCAGTCTTCTTTTCAATGAGCTCACTTCACAGGTATTGTCTTGGATCTGGCTCCCAACCCCTCTCCACCCTTACAACTGCTGCTGGAGGTGCTCACCTTTCATTCTCCATTCACACCTCATTCATTTCAACAGGGCAATCAAGGAAAGGGGAGAGATCTATTCTACTCCTAGCGAAAGACATTTTTCTTTACCTTAACTATTCCTAAGACCTATAGCATAAAGAGCTTGATACAAAGTTTCTATGGGAAAGACTGGATACAAGGTTTCTCTTAATACAAGGATTCTATAAGAAAGCTTAACATAAAGATATATCTAAAAGAACAAGATATGTATAAATAAAATCTCTTAATACAAAGTTATATGAGAACGATACATGGTTATATGGACATGTTACAGAGATCTATCCACACCAGTAGCTGGCTGCTTTGAGCAGTGTGTGAGGGCATGGCAGTCAAGGAGCCTACTGGAGGGTCCTGCTGGGCTGCCGGCTGGGAGCTGCTTACAATAAGCACCTGCAAGCCAGAGCCTCCACCTGGCACCCTATCCCCTCAGGCCCCCCATCTCCTTGCCCCAGGTCACAACCCCCAGCCCGTTTGCACCCAAACCCACTGTACCCCCTCATGCATTCCCACCCCAGCTCACAACCCCCTCCTTTCATCCATATTCCCTCCTAGACTCTGCAACCCTTCCTGAACCACTGCCCCAGGTCAGAACCGCTCCTGAACCCAAACTCCTGCCCCGACCCTGCACCCTCTTTTGCACTCCAGTGGCTCCTTCTGTACCCAAACTCTATCCGAGATCTCACATGCCTCCATTAATATCGTAGAAAAGTGCAGCTCCTAAACAGTTACCAGATTCTTGAAGATGCTCCCTACTGAAAATTATTGCTCATCCCTGGTTTAAGCAGTCTTCAACTAGAAGTCTAGATGAGACCTTCACTGGGACAAATTATCTCATATCTGCCTACTGCTGGCTTTTTTGCACCTTCCTTTGAAATATATGGCCACCCTTAAATACTTTCAAGCTGCCACATCTTTAAGAAAGAATGATTGTGCAGGTCCTTGTACCTTTGCAGCCACTACATTAGTGGTTAGAAGAAAACTGATATTTTGTTCTTGTTTTAAAATTATCATATACTGCTATGCTTAATGCAAAAAAGGCTTCTTTGTCAAGACACTATGGAAGAAGCTGTTTGAAACACTACAGCTGCTAGCTATTTTCTTCTATCTCAGTAATACAATAAACAGGCCTCCTGTGTGTTAGCATATACATTATTTAACCTAAAACACAAGGCTTCCCCTTCTGGAAGAGAAGCACGGTGAAAAAATGAGAATCACACAGCAATTAGTAGGTTAAAGACAACATGATTCTAGATGTTAAATCAGAGCTCTTGGGAAGGTAGCAAAATGCCTCACAGCCTTCAGTGAGACCATGGCATAAGATGTCCTTATGTGTATATGCCTGAGACCAAATCACCAGGGAAAATGAATATGCTAAGGTATGTTCATGCAGTGTCAGTCAGTTGGATTCACAGCCCTGGTCTATACTAGGGAATTATTTCGAAATAACTCCCCTTATTTCGAAATAACAAGCAGAGCGTCTACACTACCAAGCCCGTTATTTCGAAACAAGGAGCTTGTTATTTTGAAATAATAACTCCTGCTTTCCATGAGGAATAACGCTTATTTTGAAATAGTTGTTACAAAATAGTGATAGTGTGGATGCTCCGTTGCTGCTATTTCGAAATAAGTACTTCCCAGAGTCATTCAAAGTAATTACTCCCCAGTGCTTCTGGGGCTCTAAGTCGAGGTAGCGCATCCACATTAAGCCTGCCTTGGACTAATTTCGAGGCTTCCCTGTAGTTTAGACGCTCTATTTCAAAATAGTTATTTTGGGAGTTATTATTATTGAAATAAGTTATTTCAAAATAATTTCCTAGTGTAGATTTGCCCACAGTGATTAGCTCTTTGAAACTCCCTCTAGCATGTCTTTTTCTGTTCCACTGTGGAATGATTCGTCTTTCCTTGTTCTTTGGGATGATCTATAGTTGCACATTTCAAGTATGTCTAGACTATATGGCTCCGTCGACAGAGCCATGTAAAATAGTTTACTAGGCATAGTCAAAGAAGCGGGGATTTAAATAATCCCCCCTTCATTAAAATAAAAATGGCCACCGCGCTGTGCCGATGATCAGCTGATCCGGCACAGCGCGGTCGACAAGGGAAGCCTTTGTCAACTGCTCCAGTATGCCTCGTGAAACGAAGTTTACTGGAGCGGTCGACAAAGGCTTCCCTTGTCGACCGTGCCGCATCTAGACTGCCGCGCTGTGCCGAATCAGCTGATCATTGGCACAGCGTGGCAGCCATTTTTATTTTAATGAAGCGGGGATTATTTAAATCCCCGCTTCTTTGACTATGCCGAGTAAACTATTTTACATAGCTCCGTCGACGGAGCCATGTAGTCTAGACATACCCTCCTAGATTAAATCTCTACTTGTTTTTATTAACCCCATTATGTAAGAGGGCTATTTATTGCATTACTGAGGTAGAGGGAAAGAGGTAGCAGTTGTAATGTTTCAAACATCTTCCTCCTTAGTTTCTTGACAAACAAGTTTTTTTTTTCTTTAAGCACAAAATATGAGATCACATGGAAAATGTGCTGATGACACTAAAGTCAGCATATTGCTTTTTCTTTCTTTCTTCATCTTTCATTACTAAGGAGCCAAATCTTGCAGTTCTTAGAGCTCACTCAAGCAAAGATTCCACGGCAGGACTGAGTTGGCACTTTAGGTTTTGGACCAAGGACATCTCCTGTCTTTCATTTTTGTTGATAAGGAATTCATTTCTCCCCCTCCCCGGCCCCCGCTTAGTACTTCCCATCTGAAATAATGATCTTTTGCTTTTATCACATCATAATCCTCTCCAAAGCAACCAGTTGCGATACCACAAACAGGAGATTATGACTTTTAGTGGAGAATGAACTCAGAAGCAGATGAGGTTTTCAAGTAAGAAATTTTCTTGCTGATATCCTTAACAATAAACAAGGGAAGATACATATGAGCAGCATTCTCTATAAACAAAATATTTATAGCATTTTCTGGAAGGCATCAGTGGGTCTTTAATATTTAAACAAAATATTTAATTATTAAACCTAGAAGCTCTTTTAATATGAAGTCATTCAGTGAGAGAGATCCACACACTGAAATCCCTCTTTGGCACACATCTCTAAGCACTTTTTGAGCTGCTTAGCTTTTACCAAATACTGTACTTGTATTACATACAGGGCCGGCTTTAGGAAGTGCGGGGCCCAATTTGAACAGTTTTGGCAGAGCCCCACCACCCAGGATTTTTTGTTGAGGAAAAAAAAAAGACACCCACACAACAAACCCACACACAAATATCATATCAGAAGTGTTGATCTGATCAAAATGTATAGCAATATGGTTGAACATTTTCAAAAAAATGCCATCCTTTATTATGCAAAATTTTACACAAAATTAAATCAGTTGCCTTAAGTGTAGGTCAAATATTTTCAATTGCAAACTATCCAGTCTTTTCAATAAAGGTTAAAGTTTGATTTTTAAAAACTTACCAGAGAGCATTGCAGTTTTCTGTTACATTGATTTACTTTTTAAATAGCAAAAATGGAGTCTTTGTTAAGAAAGTGTCAGTTCTGTGGTCAAATTCCAGTCCTTAGTGATTTCAGCACCAATGATTTCACTAGGTAATATGGTACCTCACCACCATTGCCTCCTTTGCACTGCTCTTCAACACATTGCCTGCATGTTGAGTCCAAGGTCAGTCTACACAAGATTTTATCAATGATTTTTGCTCAAGCGATCACTGAGACAAGACAAGGACTCTCAATTGATTCTAGTCAGCTCTGCCTTTAAACACTGGATGTAAAGTGTCAGATATAATTTAGGACTCCCAAATAGACTCTACACCACCAGAAATAAAACCTGTTTCCATCTTCTGTGACTTTAAGTTAGATGTGACTCACTATCCTCTGCTTAGTGTTCAAGTTATAGTAGACCCTAAGCCAGGTCATATTAAGTTCAGGTCTTTTACCTTTTAATCATACAATATGGATAACAACATTTCATCCTCCCAGCTCCAAGTCTTAAGTGAATTTCAACCCAAAAGAGCCAAAATTGATCACCTTGACACAGCAAGTGTGTCTACTGATCTCTGTGGCAAAGTAGGTTGTCTATATAAATAAGGTCTGCTCGTGAAGCCTTTTCCTACAGTTGATTAACAGATGGCAGTAGATAGCTCATTCAGACAACTGGCTGATAATAGTTAGTCACCCTGCCCAGTCATTAACCATAATCATGGACTCACCCTACTCTCCATTGTCTCTATAATTCTCTGATGACCTGTGACAAAAAAGGAGGGTGGAAAGGGAAACTGAAGGGAGAGACCTCTCTAAATTCACCAATCAAAGAGCAGTATTGCCAACCCAAAAATCACAAGGAACACCTACACATAGTTATGAGAATGGTCTACAAATCATAAGATTTTTTAAAAATAAAACATGTTGGATTTTTATTGGCCTTTTGTTTCTTGAGTATTTAGGGTTCATGTTTTAAAGCTTTCCTCCTTAGCTGTAAGGCCCAGAAGTACAGAGAACTTTTTTTAAATGAAAGCTGAGATTCCTACATAATCAATGGACTCCAGGCCTTTAGAAAAACACCAAATGTTTTGAGACTCATGGTAAAACAATGGAGGAATTCTTGTGAGCCCATGCTTTGCCCACAGTATAAATAAATAAAAAAACCCCAATATCTTCTCCATTAAACACCCTAATGAGATACTGCAAATGGTGAACTGAATTCAACAGCTCCTGATATGAACAGGTATCAACCTAGTTTTTCATATTTGAGATGGGTTACCAGGAATCATACATGACAATATGAAATCTTTCCACTCTCAAGTCTGCATATTCACAAAGCACCTATAATTCTGATCCATGCATTTATTGGATAGTGAAAGAGAAAGGAGGGGAATTAGTGTAGATAAATGTTAAAAAAAAAAAAAAAAAAAAAAAGCCTGAAGGAATTAGGACTGGGCTCCTACATCTCACATTCAGAACTGACACTTATGACCAGATTTTTAAAGGTGTGTAAAGATCAGACAGATATCTTTGAAGATCTGAGTTGGCAACTGTCTCTTTAGGAGCTTAATTACCTTTGAAAATCTGAGCTTAGATTTCCAAGTTCAATTATCAAAAATGACTTTTGTCACTCAAGTGCTTTTGAAAATTTTAACTGGGGGCCTAAAGAGACAAAAATAGACAAAAGGCAGGAGATATGGTATTCCTTTTAAAAATGTGTGACATCTATTTTTAACTAAATTTTATATTATTTTTCTCCCAGGGGCAACTGACCCCTCCGACCCCCTCACTATGCCACTGCCCCCCCTCCTGCAGATCTATCATCTTATGCATGTGGAAGATCTGTGAGAGCCGTCCCATGAATCTGCAGTTAGTGTCTGTGGCGCCTGCTTCTGGGTGGTGTCTCAATGCTGCCACATTCACCTCCAAAGAGGGGGTTTCCCAAAGCAGGCCCTTGCTGCAAACCCCCAAGGCATCCACAGGTCCAGTCTCCTTTCAATGGGCCCACTTCCCAGGGCTCATTGATCTTGGATCTGGCTTCCATCCCCTCTCCAACCTTTGCAACTGCCCAGAGGTGCTCACCTTCCGCCTTATACATTCCCACCTCATTCACCCCACAGGGACAGTCTCTGCCTCACTTGTCCTAGGGACTATTCTACCAAGACATAATACAAAGTTTCCATGTAAAGGGACTCAATACAAAGCTAAAAACTTCAATGAGAGAATGATTAATACAGAGACGTGTCTACATCTGCTGCAGGGAGACACCTCTGCCTGCCTCCACCCTTCTTCCCCAGAGTCTACAGCCCCATTGCAAAGCGGGGGAGTGGAAGGAAAGAGGCTGAGGCCCATCAATGGGACTGAAGCAGTCATGAGCAAGCCATGCCCGGGAGCCATTCTCCTGTCCATTGCTGGTGCAGTGTTGCTTCAGGCACGCTGAAATGCAGTCACCTCTAGGGTAGGCTGGACAGCTGTTTAACACCTGCACAAGGTTTCAGGCACGGGGCAGTGCGGGCTGCCTTCCTGCAGAGCCCCCATCAGAACTACTGTGCCCTCCTGGCTTAGGAAAAGAATAAACAGGAGGACTGGAAATTAACCCGCCCAGTCTCACGTCCCCGAGGCAGGGAATGAGCCATCTACATTAGGCCCCAGCTGGAGTATCATGTCCAGTTCTGGGCGCCACATTTCAGGAAACATGGAGAAACTGGAGAAAGTCCAGAGAAGATCAACACAAATGATGAAAGGTCGAGAGAACATGAAATATGAGGCAAGGCTGAAGAAATTGGCCTTGTTTACCTTGGAAAAGAGAAGACCGAAAAGGGACATGAGAGCAGCTTTCAAGTATCTAAAAGAGTATCATAAGGAGGAGGAAGAAAAATTGTTCTGCTTGGCCTCTGAGGTTAGGATGAGAAGCAATGGGCTTAAATTGCAGCAAGGGAGGTTTAGGTTGGACATTAGGAAAAACTTCCTGCCTGTCAGGGTGTTTAAACACTGGAATAAGTTGCCTAGTGAGATTGTGGAATCTCCATCACTGGAGATATTTAAGACCAGGTTAGACAGACACCTGTCAGGGATGAGCTAGGACAACTCAACTTTGGAAGCCCCAGGGGCCACACTGATACTTACAGAACATGCTGAGAGCCTCAGCTTAAGTGTGGTTGCATATGCAAGCAAATATATACAAATAGCTTCTCTCACACTGACAGGCATGAATACAAAGATTAAGGCAAGATTACACAACACACAGGCCTCATTTCAGTCAGTTCTGCTGATATTAATAAAATGCAATATTTACCCGATTTCTACCCATGTGACAGCACTTTTCACGAGCAATGACAGTCCAAGAATTTAACAACTAAAACACATATCAAAAGAAAATCATTACACTGACTACTTTTTTGTTTTGGCTCCCACTTGCCGGCCACATGTTGATCCCCACATAAACCCAAACTGCACCGCAGGGCGCAAACAAACTGGCCATGGGCAGCATACCAAGTTATTAATAAATATTTTATAAACCTTTACCTTTTCTCTTTGCTGCCATGTCTCCTCTCCTTGCTCCATCATCTCCCCTGGTGCCTGCTGCCCCCCAACTCCTCACCCTCCTCTGCTGTCCTGACTCCTGCCCTTCTCACTGCCCTCAGCCCTCCTGCGACCTGCCCCCCTCCACCAGCCCTTCTCTCCCCCTTGTGCCCACTCCTCCAGTAGTCCCACTCTGATCATGTGAGCTACCCCTCTTCTAACACCTCCCTCTACACACCTGCCCTGCCTCTCTCCTCTGGTGCTGGTTCTTCCCCTGCAGGTGTCTGCCCTTCTGCTTCACCCCAGAATCCTCTGGCACCTGCACCTTCCCTTAGCCCTGCACCCTCCTGGTGCCTCCCCCTTCCCTTACTGCCCCTGCCCCCTTTGACCTCTTTTTCCCTGATGCCCACCCCCTCACCACTCTCTGCCCCGTTCTCCTCCTGCCCCTCTGTGCCCTCACACATGACTTGCTCCATCCCCATCTTTCTCATGCCCACCCCTTCTTTCAAGCCTTCTCCCAGCACCTCCCCCTCCCCCTCCCCCTCTAGCCCCCAATGCCCTTCCCCTCTCCGCTCCTCTCCTCTCCCAGGATCACTCTCTCCCCGCTCTCACTGACACCTCCCCTCCTGCCCTTTCCCTCATTGTCTGCACTTGGCCCCCTGCCATTTATCTCTCCTCCACCCTGTCTCTTGATGCCTTCCCCCTCCCCCCTCCGCCCAAGCCCCTTTGCCCAAGCCCCTTTGCCCAAGCCCCTGCCCCCTTCCCCCCCCGCCCAAGCACCTTCCCCCTCCACCCAAGCCCCTTCCCCCCTTCCTCCGCCCAAGCCCCTTCCCCTCGCCCTCCCCCTCCCCCACCGCCCGAGCCCCTCCCCCTCCGCCCAAGCCCCTTCCCCTCCTTCCTCCGCCCAAGCCCCTTCCCCTCCCCCGCTGCACAAGCCCCTTCCCCCTCCGCCTCCCCCAGCCCCTTCCCCTCTCCCCAACCCTACGCCCAAGCCCCTCCCCCTCAGCCCCTCCCTTGTCCCCTCCCAAGCCCCTTCCCTACCTTCTGCCTTCCACATTGCGGGGCCGGAGTCTGTACGCAGGCCCCGGAGTCCGAACCCGGAGCCAGGCCACGCCCCACAACGTGCCTCTGAGGAGTTTTGAAATCCCGGGCCGTGACGTCACGTCATGCTCGGGCATCCTCCCCGCCCACCTGCAGTGCTGCACATGGCAGCAGCAGCAGCCGGCGAGGGGGAGCCGCACAGAGCCGCGCACAGCAGGGACGGTCTGGGGCCGAGGGGGACGCTTTGGGGGCGGGGTGGGAGGATGTGCGGGGGGGTCCGGGGCCCGCTCCAGGCAGAGCCGGGGAGAGACCCAGCTCCACATATTGCTGGAGCAGGGCCCCGGCTCTGAAAAGTAACTCACTGGCACTTCTGGGTTCAGGGGCACGGGGTCCCCTTAGGCGCGGGGCCCGATTCGACCGAATCAGTCGAATCAGCGTAAGGCCGGCCCTGATTACATATGTAACCCTTCTGCCAGGTAGCACCAGCAGCAACCATGGCCAGGTTCCTTCCCATCTATCCATCCATCACAGAACTGACTCAAGCCCCACCTAATAATCTGTGAAATTCACACAAGCCCCTGGGCGCTTCTGGGAGGCAATACTTCCCCACTCACAAGCACAGTCTGTGTGTGGAAAAGAAACTTTAATAAAAAGGGAGAGAAGTAATGTGGCATTAATTTGAGAATGAATTGCCTAGGAATTGTGGAATCTCCATCTCTGGAGATATTTCAGTGCAGGTTAGATAGACATCTATCAGGGATGGTCTTCTCTAGACGATGCTTGGTCCTGCCGTGAAGGCAGGGTACTGGACTCGATTACCTCTCAAGGTCCCTTCCAGTTCTCGTGTTCTATGATTCTCTGAAAGCTTATGCTCTAATACTCTAATAAATTTGTTAGGCTTTAAAGTGCCACCTTGTTGTTTTTATGTAAATATTATTTTACCTGATTCATTTGATTTTCACTTTGATCAATTTAATGAAATATCATCCATTGTTTATACAGTATTTGTTATTTATTTATAGTGCAGGTGAATGGAAACTGAGGCAGAAAGGTTTTCCCTTGCAATAGTATGACATAGCATCAAAGGTATGGGTTTCTTGGCTGCATTAGCTTCCATTAGACCAGTGGTTCCCAATCTTTTCACTAGTGTGGACCCACTATTGCACTCCCCCCTCAACCATTCACAGACCCCCATCAAAGGCAATTCTAGCCACTATGTACACTTCATTAAATAAAAAAGGAAACGTAAATAATTAAAATTGAAAACGATGCGTACTCATTTCCGACATCACACCAATTCGATTGCATATCTCGTCACAACAAATTACCACAATGATTGGGCCTGCATAGCAACAAATATTAAATTTTTGGCTTACCTAGTGAGATCCCTGGTATTGTTTCATTGATTTCAAAGACTGGTAGGACTGAGGTTCAAGGCCTCAGTCCAGATTCATTCTTTTGGGGTTCCAGGGTTAGTAGAATTTGTGGACCCCTCTACACTCTGAGATAGGGCAAAAAATGAGGGATCCAGTGTGAGGGACAGGGCTGCCAGTGAGTGGGATATGGATAGGGGTGCAGAATCTGGGTGGAAAAGAGGGTACAGGAGCAAGCTGGGGTTAGGTGTCTGGTCAGAAGGGAGGGAGCAGGAGCAGGGTGCTGGTGGGGGCCTGGGCAGGGTGCAGATGGAAGACCGGGCAGGGGGCAGGGTGCTGGTGGGGGGTCCTGGGAAGGGGGAAGGTGCAGAGTGCTGCTAGGGGTCTGTGCAGGAGGCAGGTGGGGCTCTGGGCAGGAGCAGAGTGCTGCATGGTGTCTGGTCAGGGGGCAGGATGCAGGTGGGGGTTTGGGCAGGAGGCAGAGTGATGGTGGGGGCTGAGGCTGGGGGCAGGTGGGAAGCTGGCCAGGGGACAGGGTGCTGGTGGGGGGCCTGGGAAGAGGGCAGGGTACTCGTGTGGGTCTGGGCAGGGGGGGCAGGGTACTCATGGGGGTCTGGCCAGGGGGAGGGGACAGGGACAGCTCAGCTGGTACCTGGGGATCCCGCAGCTGTGCACCAGGTCCGGGGTCTCAGGAAGCATGTGCACTGCTCCCCCCCCCCAACTGTTGGCATGCTTCCTGAAAAGCCGGGTCTGTTGTGCCGCTGGGGTCTTTCTTTCCCCTGCTTCCTAACTTCCTTCCTGTGTGCAGGGGATGGCGTGGGAGTAGGAATCCTGGGACTGTGCGCCAGCTCCAACTTCTCAGGAAGTGCACGCTCTTCCTCTGCTCCCCATGGCAGATGGCGTGCTTCCTGAGAAGTTTGAGCTGGCATGCAGTCCCAGGACTCCTAATCCCTCCACCCCCACCGCGCGCAGGAAGGCAGGCAGGAAGCATGGGGAAGGAAGTCCCCAGCCATGCGACGGACCTGGCTTTTCAGGACCCACCAGTTGTTTGGAGGAGGGGAGGAGCCACCCACATGCTTCCTGAGATGCCATACCTGGTGCACAGCTGCAGCACTTCTCTCCCACTCCGCAGGAAGCTGGTGCTACCTCCATTTTCACAGGAGGTATTGCCAGAGCGGGCTCCTTCTTGGAGTGGGGGAGAATGACGGGGCGGGGGGCTGGGATTCCTCATGATTGACTGGTCGTGCTCCCAGAATCGACCAGTTGATAGTGATTGATGGGTTAGTGACCAGGGTTCTATGTTCATTTTAATGTATCTTTTATTTTTTTCACGGACCTCCTGCAATACCCTTACGGACCCCCAGGGGTCCTTGGACCCCAGGTTGGGAACCACTGCATTACACTGCCTTTGCTAGCCACTATGGATATTGAAAATAATGAGGACCAAATTCTGCAGTAACTTATACTTTCAGTAAATGGAATTGGGTATGGTATAATTAAGGGTAGAATTTGACCCTAGGAGTTTTGTCCTTGATTTCAGAGGGAGCAAAATCAAGATCAGCTATTTTTCACAAACACCCTGTCTACTCCACACAAATTAATCTTGTTTAAATGAAAGCTGCACAATTCAGTTATAAACCCCTCTCTTCTCCCTCTCTTTCTTCCATGTGCAAAAACCGCATTAAAGGATGTCAGGGTGATAATGTCAAGTGTCCAAAAGTTTGGAAATGTTAGAATTAAGGTTAGCCATGGGACCTTTTTTTAGCTCCTTCTGCACATGTTTTATGATTAGGGATGTGAGAGTTTAATTGGTTAACTGATGAGGGCTGGCGCAGCTCTCTGCCTGCAGCGGAAGGTGTGTTGGTGAGGCGGGGGGGGGGAGGGGAGCTGCTCAAGCCCAGTGATGGGTATGAGGGTTGCTCCAGCTGGTCTGAAATGGCAGTTAACCAGTTAAACAACATGTTTAACCAGTTATTACCAATTAAATGGGATTTTACATTCCTAATTATGATAGCCTTCTTCCATATCAGATATGAAGTCTGAGGTTGAGCCAAGAATAGAGCCCAACTTCTTGTGTATGGTGGAGTGACTTAAACACAAGTAGTCTGGTAGCACTTTAAAGACTAACAAATCACGTAGATGGTATCATGAGCTTTCATGGGCACATCTGAAGAACTGGGCTGTGCCCACAAAAGCTCATGATACCATCTACATGATTTGTTAGTCTTTAAAGTGCTTCCAGACTGTGTGTTGTTTTTTAAGTTTTTCCTGTTACAGACTAAGTCGGCTACCCCTCTGAAGATGTTAAACTCAAGTGTAATTCCTTTCTCTTCTTTTTAACTCTTTGCTTCTTTCACTGACCATTCTGTGCATTGATTGAGACTTGTGTAAGGGAAAACAAATAGTATGTGATCATGCATTGGCACAAAGGAAGCAAATTAAGGTTGCATAGGGACTCATAATTCAGGTGTTTGCTAACTTTAACGTGCTTGAATTTACCACCTACATAACATTTTAACATCATTTTTTACGTAATTTCCTTGGTTTTCTTTTAAAAGGAAAAAGAAAAAGTAGGAATAAGGAAGTTTATTCACCATCCATCCGTGCACTGGACAAAAGTAGGGTTGGAATCCAGGACCTTTAGATCCACAGTACAAACTTGCTGGTAGTGATGGCATTATTTTCTACATGGGCCATCTATTACAGGATGAAGCACACACACTGACAGTAGGGCACACAGTTACTTTCTAGACATGAGAAGAAAGTTGGAGATTAGAAATTCTTGGTATTATTCTGGGCCGTGAAATTCTTGGTATTATTCATGGTCGTTTGGTTACAGGTAGCACATCCAACAATGTAGCTTTAATACATGCATTTTGAAAAGCAGTGTGATTAGGTGGATCAGATGCTAAATTTCCAGGTTCAGTAAGAGTTTGGACCATGCTCCGTGTTCTTAGTGTGTGTTGTATTGGAACATGATCAGTGTGATTGGCTTGTAGGAGCTTCATGATACTGGGAGCATGTTTAATGCAGTAGGCATGTAGGGAGCTCTGTTGGACGGACATCATGATAGTTGGCCTATGAGAATGATGCTTCATAGGGCTGGAAACATTCAGAGATTTTAGCAGCAAGCCTCTAATAAGCTTTACTGACCATGTCAAAAAACAACTTTCAGAAGTTCGTAACTTGACCAAATCTGGGTGGATTTGTGTGGTGACAGCAGAAGACAGCCCCTTGACCTGAGGAATACTTTTTTGCTAAATTTCAAGTTTATCTTCCAAACCCTGAAAGTGGTATAGCTCTTAAAAGAAATAGTTGGCAAAAATTAACATTGGCACACTACTGATTTTTGAATGAACCATTTTTGCTGTAATTTTCCAAAACCATTCAACCAGAAACAGAAAGCAAGCGTGGAAAATTTTAATCTGAATAGAGTTTGGCAAAGAGGCAAGCAATTGAAAACATAAGACTTGTAATGAAAAATGTTAAGCAACCTTAATTAAAGATGTAACTACCAGCTCTGCCTATAGTATTTTTAATCTACACATATATAGAGAGAAAAACAAATGTGATGTCTAAATTACTAATCAGTGTCCCTTTGCTGCTGCATACTAATTTTATGATTGCAGTATTTGTAAACCTTTTCCTCCAAGTGTTTTTCTCTCTAGTCCTAATCATTAATAAGATCTGCTGTGATATTTCTTTTGTTACGTTGCTGCATTCTGAGAATTGTCAAACATGATATTCTTATAAATAAACTAGGCAAATACAACTTAGATGCGGCTGCTATAAGGTGGGTGCATAACTGGCTGGATAACCGTACTCAGAGAGTAGTTATTAGTGGTTCTCAATCCTTCTGGAAAGGTATAACAAGTGGGGTTCCGCCGGGGTCTGTTTTGGGACCGGCTCTGTTCAATATTTTCATCAATGATTTAGATATTGGCATAGAAAGTACACTTATTAAGTTTGCAGATGATACCAAGCTGGGAGGGGTTGCAACTGCTTTGGAGGATAGGGTCATAATTCAAAATGATCTGGACAAATTGGAGAAATGGTCTGAGGTAAACAGGATGAAGTTTAATAAAGACAAATGCAAAGTGCTCCACTTAGGAAGGAACAATTAGTTTCACACATACAGAATGGGAAGTGATTGTCTAGGAAGGAGTACGGTGGAAAGGGATCTAGAGGTTATAGTGGACCACAAGCTAAATATTAGTCAACAGTGTGATGCTGTTGCAAAAAAAGCAAACATGATTCTGGGATGCATTAACTGGTGCACGAGAAGACACGAGAAGTCATTCTTCTGCTCTACTCTGTGCTGGTTAGGCCTCAGTTGGAGTATTGTGTCCAGTCTGAGCACCGCATTTCAAGAAGGATGTGGAGAAATTGGAGAGGGTCCAGAGGAAGAGCAAGAAGAATGATTAAAGGTCTAGAGAACATGACCTATGAAGGAAGGCTGAAAAAATTGGGTTTGTTTAGTTTAGAAAAGAGAAGATTGAGGGGGGACATGATAGCAGTTTTCAGGTATCTGAAAGGGTGTCATAAGGAGGAGGGAGAAAACTTGTTCATCTTGGCCTCTGAGGATAGAACAAGAAGCAATGGGCTTAAACTGCAGCAAGGGAGGTTTAGGTTGGACATTAGGAAAAAGTCCCTAACTGTCAGGGTGGTCAAACACTGGAATAAATTGCCCAGGGAGGTTGTAGAATCTCCATCTCTGGAGATATTTAAGAGTAGGTTAGATAAATGTCTATCAGGGATGGTCTAGACAGTACTTGGTCCTGCCATGAGGGCAGGGGACTGGACTCGATGACCTCTCGAGGTCCCTTCCAGTCCTAGTATTCTATGATTCTATGAAATAAACATTGCATTTGTCTTTTATATCATAGGGTTTTAGACCAAGTCCTCGTCATGCTAGAAGACGTGTAGCATCTCGCCTTGAAGAAACACAGCCTCTAGCAGAAGTACATCACTTGAGTGAACAAGAAACTTCCGTAAGGAAAAGAAAAATCAAGAAAAACAGCAGAGTTCAGCCAGAATTTTACCATTCTGTTCAAGTCACACCAACTCGAAAACCTGTGAGTATCCTACTACTGTAAAATAATGATACTGAAAATATTAGATCGAAGCATGGAGTGTAATTTTATTTTGTGTGATACTCTGTTCATCAATTCAGAAAATCCCCAAATCTCATGGCCAACAGTTGCACCTATACATTTGTTAATATTTTTTATGTTGATGCTTAACTGATTTTTTTAACCCCACTATGAAGGTCTGTATAGACATATGTATGTACATATTTATTTAATTTACCTCCTTTTTTTGACACACAACACATATTCTGATGAAATGCTTCAGAGGATTAGACCTGTCAAAGATTCTAAATACTGCGCTGAAATTTTTCTTAGTCTCAACACCAGGTATATATATAGAATATATAGAATCGTGAGTAAAAACCACTTCATCAGATGAATTGGAGTGGAAATAACAGAAACTAAGAGATATATATAACAGCAGAAGAAATACCTGTCAGTTGTAGAACCTGTGTTAATGAGGCTAAGTGGGCTGGATGTATCCCATACATAGTTTTGATGTGGAAATGTAGATGTGGAAATTTCTCCTTCCTTTAACATCTGCATTTCCACATCAAAACCTCTGTATGATAGAGATGCAGCAGTGTGGGGTGGCAGCCAGCTCCCTGGGAGTTGGTGAACACCCGGAGCACAGAGATCTTGCAGGAAAAGGGTTTTTTGTGCAAAAAGAAAATGTCCACATAGCTTGTTTTTGTGTAAAAACCCCAGAGTAAAAACGGATCGGCAGAAAATATGCAAATGAGATCACGACTCACACAAATGAGTCCCTCATTAGCATATTTTTTGCTGAGAAAACTCCTAGTGTAGACGTAGCCACAGGGTTTTATGAATATTACCTACACTTTTAATGTTGGTATAGCCCAGCCTGTGATTAAAAACCTTTTAAAAGCTTTAAATTAGCAGTTGATATTTGCTTCTTTGTTGGCATGTATCCAAAACAGTGGCTTTGAGTTCCCATAAAGAGATTTCATGGCTACTGTACTATGGGGCCAGCAGGATGTGTAGGTTTCTCAAATCATGGTTTCATCTACAGCAGGGGTTGGCAACCTATGGCATGCACACCGTTTTTCAGTGGGACGGGCGGGAGCTCAGTCCCGCCCCTACTCTCTGCCCCCTGCAGCTTTGATGCCTGCACAGCCACTTGAGTCTCACAGATGGCCATTGCAAACAGGGAGTTCAGCTGATTGGTGGGGAGCGGGGTGTTGTCAAGCAGCTGCTAAAAGGAGCTGTTCAGTGCTTGAAATGGAGCCGCAAAATAAAGAGATGTTAATGACTTAGATTTACAAACACCTAAAGAGACAGGTGTCTAATGGGCATTGCATTTATTTTCATTTGACTTTTAGTGGGAGCTAGACATCTGGGGTTTTCTGGCGTGCAAAGCAGGTTAGGCATGTATCTGCCTCTTCAGGCACCCAAATACCTCTGTATATCTGGCTCTAGATCTAAAAAACAAAGCTAAAGGCTCTTATGGGAATTGTCAACAAAAGCATAACTCATGATTTTCCCCTGTGTTACCAGAACTGACTGAAATATGATGACCTATTTTCACAGAGAGGAAAAACAAAATATTAACTTATGAATTTGTTTTCATTTCAAAGTGTGCCAAATGGACCATTTTTTAATTTTTCCCCTTTTTCAAAATATCCTACGTCTTTTTTATTTCCCTCCGTCCCCCAAAGAAATTAGTGAAATTTTTTTCTTTACAAAAGCCTCTCCAAAAACTGGTGCTAACTAGTTATAAAAAACTTTGAAGTTTGAATTAGTGAAAAGTCATGACATTTTTTACACAAGAGGAACCATTTTGCCAATGTCAACAATTTGGAATGAACTACAAATAGTCTTGCAGCACCTTAGAGACTAACAAAACATGTAGATGGTATCGTGTGCTTTCGTGAGCACAATCCACTTCTTCAGATGACTGGAGTTATTAAAGGTCCAGTTTCTAAATAAATAGGGGATGGCAGGGGGAGAAGGAAAAAAAGAAAAAACAGGGAAAGAAATGGTCAATTAGAGTGTCCATAATACATGAAGCTGATAGAGAAGGTGCTAATTGTTCTTAAGTACCCATTAGGGGTTTCTTTAACATCATTAGGATGTGGAGTTTAGCAGGCCATCCAGCCAATATCTTTATTCATACCTCTGTGATAGGAATCAAACTTGTAAAACAAGTTCTAAGGCTTCCATGTGGAGCTGGCTTGTGGAATTGGCCTGAACCAATATGGTGACTTTGAGATCCATTAATGAATGCCAAGCAAGTTAAAATGGACACAAATCTGATATTTGAAAAGGCTACACACACAAACCTACTGGGGTCACGCTGAGCCATGTTTAGCTCTGCTTGTTCCACATGTGCTGGATCTGAGGGAGACTTGGGGCTTTCTCTCCCCTGCTGGTGTTCCAGTCTTGTGGGGGACCATGAGACACTAGTGCCAGTGCTGGATCCCTGCTGCAGGGGGAGCAACAGGGGGCCGAATTGGGGCTCCAGAAGAGCCATATCTGGCTCCCTAGAGAGCCATATCTGGCTCGCGAGCTATAGGTTGCTGACCCCTGCTCTAAATGATTAATTCTTCCCTGTTTTTCTATTTTTTTCTTCGTGGGTTGTGCCCACAAAAGCTCATGATACCATCTACAGGTGGTGTTAGTCTTTAAGGTGCCACAATATTATTTGTTGTTTTTTAAGTTTTTCCAATAACAAACTAACCCAGCTATTCCTCTGAAGAGTTTGGGAGGAGACAGTTTTGTTTTAGAAAAGAGACCTTTACTGCTCTTTAAAAGGAAAAAAAAAAGCTTTAAAAATTTCAGCCAGTTCAGTGATGCTCTCAAACACTTGGGTGCATCTTCAGCTCCTCTTAGTGCTACCAGGAGATGTGTGCGCTCCGCATCTTACAGCAGCAAATTTTTAACTGCAGTGCAGACCTACCCTCAGTGCACTAGCTCAGCTAAAGGTAGTGTGTGTATGTCTTCTTGGCTACGTCTAGACTGTAGAGTTTTACTGGAAAAATATACACAAACTGTGAACCGCAATTTGAGTATCTTTTTCCACTTTTTTTTCGGAAGAGGCTTTTCCGAAATTTGGCACGTCTACATGGGGCCAAATTTCAGAAAAAACTCCTGTTTTGGAATATCCCTTATTCCTCTCACCAAGAGGAATACAGGGATTGTCGAAAGAACATGCTCGCTTTTTTGGAAACTGTTCCGAAAAAGCGGATGCATTCCCTGGACATAGCAGAGCTTTTCTGGGATACCTCTGGTATCCTGGAAAAACTCTGCAGTCTAGTCATAGCCCTTGAGCTGTAACTTACACCTCAAGCTGTAGTGTAGATGTGCCCATGGGGGCTTACCTGAGCTCATTCAAGAAGTCTGTGATGGAGCCAAGAATTAAGCCTGTGTATCCCAAAGTAAGAAAGAAAACGATTCTTTTAACAGATTTTTTTTGGAGTGTTGAAGATATCTAAAACTCTGATCTTAATGATTTTAACATCCTGCGTAACTAAAATGGTAAGATCTGCATCTTAATTTATTTATTAATGAAGCTGCTGTAAGTAGGACTATTATTGACTTTAAAAAGTATCAGTGGCACACAGATCCATAAATAGAAGTGAAAAAGTTAAATCTCGGCACGCCACTTCTGAAAGGCTTCTGATCCCTGAGCTACATCATCAGACACTTCCCCAAAGATGCATCTTGGCTTCTACAGGCAATAGGAAGTGCTTAAAAAGATGTGTGACTCACATAAAACTAATCAAGCAGTTACATTTAACATCTAAATGCATTGAAACATAATTAAAAACACGTTTTACATTTATCATAGCAGGATAATTACAAGACCAAATACTGTGCTGAGGATGCTACACACATTGTTTAGGCAATGATCCTCCAAACTCTTAAGTGTGTGCAGAAATGTATTGATGTGAAGTGCTTGTTGAACATCAGTGAGACTGCTCAGAACAGCAGAGTTATGTACATGTTCAAGGATTGGAGCCTAAAAGAAAGCTCACACTAATGATGTTAAAATGCGGTTAATTGACTAGTTGATGGAATTTCCGTCAACTAGTCAATAGGCATTTCCGCATTCCTCCTTTGAAAGGAGGAATGCAGAAGTCCGTGTACAGCCTGGGGCCAGCGGGAAGTCCTGCTGACTCCGGGCTGCCTGCAGGTGCTTTCTTTGAATTGCACAAGAGTCCCCAGCAGGGACTCCTGGGCTCTCCGTGGCATTTCCCGGGGAGCCCAGGGTCAGCTGGGGAGTCCCCAGCTGACCTCGGGCTCCCTGCAGCTGCCCCTTTGAATCGCGCAGATGCGTGGCTCAAAGGGACTGCCGCTGCGGATCAGCTATTGGCATCTGTCCCTTTAAACCATGCATCCGTGCCATTCAGAGGGGCAGCTGCCTGGAGCCCAGGGTCAGCTGGGGAGTCCCCAGTTGATCCCGAGCTCCCCGCGGTATTTCCCAGGAACCCGGGGTCAGCTGGGGCTGCCCCGGGGCTCTAGGCAGCTGCCACTTTGAATCGTGCAGATGTGTGGTTTAAAGGGACAGCCGCCGAACAGCTGATCTGTGGATCAGCTATGCAGCAGCTGTCCCTTTGAGCCACTCAGCTATGTGATTCAAAGGGGCAACTGCGGGGATCCCAGGGTCACCTGGGGTCTCCCCAGATGACCCCAGGCTCCGTGGGAAATGCCATGGGGAGCCCGGGTTCAGCTGGGGAGTCCCCCGCTGACCCCGAGCTCCTAGCAGCATTCAGCGTAGCATGGAGTCCGGGGTCAGCGGAGGACTCTGAGTCCCCTGCTGACCCCAGGCTCCATGACTTTGAAATGCACAAGAGCCCGCACTGGGGACTCTTGTGCATTTCAAAGAAGGCACCCGCATGCAGCCCGGAGTCAGCGGGACTTCCTGCTGGCCCCAGCCTGTACACGGAGTTCTGCATTCCTCCTTTGAAATGTACAAGAGCCCCTGCTGGAGGAATGCAGAAGTGCCTATCGACTAGTCGACTACTTAAAAGACTATCCGATAAGCAAATTCTTGTTGGATTGTTGACTAGTTGACTAGTCTTTAACATCCTTAGCTCAAGCCCAAAGAATATTAATGATCCAGCAAGGATCCTGACAGCAAAATTCACCCGCCTATGGGGTCTGTAGAACCATGAGCTGTAAATGCACGTCTTTATACAGTTGTCCTATGGTTTTATTTGTATATGTAAATTCAAAGATGTACAACAAAAACCTTTGAAGATAATACAAGAGGACAAAAAAATGAGGAGTTTTTTAAGCATATTGTTTGATATCAGGAAATTTATGGAAGAGCATACAACTGACTTGTATTTAATTTATTCACATATTGCAATCTTATTCAGTTGTAAAAGTTGGCACCTATTTGAATTTTGAAAATCTGGCCCCATGTGCATCATCCAAAGATCCCCCTTGACTTCAAAGAGTATTGGATCAGCCACTAAGACCACAGCCACTGTGTAGTTACTGAGAGGCTGGTAATGTCAATTATTAGGTTTTCTTTCTCAAAATCTCCTCTCTGACACTCTGTTTGCTCCAAGACTTTTGTTTTCCTGCTGCTCTGCCAAAGCTGGTAACCTCTTTCCTTGTTGTTTGTTCCTGACTTCCTCTCCAGCTGCTGTTTCCTCTTCACTCTGGAGTTCATTTATTGCTACTGTAACTATTTCTTTGACATTCTTACTGCTTTATACATTTTCCTACCTTAGCTCATGTCTTACTCATTGGCCATTTTAATTTTTTGAAGGAACCTTTTGTTTTAAGTTCACATGACTATGGACTTTACTAGTCCAGGACTGTGGCACTTTCTAGATATTTTGTATTACTTTTTTTTAATGAAAAAGAACTAAAACCTTAACAACAACAACAACAACAACAACAACAAAAATCACATTTTGATTTCAGATTTAAAACAATAATTTATGGTCATGTAAGGCCCTTCCAGTAAATGCATTCCGTGGATGGGATATCAAAGCCACAAAATGTAATGAAATAATAATATGTTATACAGCTAAGGGGGAGGATTCTGATCTCAATTTCATGAATAATACATTTGGAGTAACTAATGGCTCCTTATCACTGGGCCCTACTCTACTAATGCAGTATTCTATTAACTCCTTTTGAGGTCAGTAGTATTATCTGTATGTTGTGGTAGGACAATTAGGCTGTGTAGACTGCAAGCTTCTTTCGGAAGGTTTTCCGGAAGAGATCTCCCGGAAAATCTTTTTTCGAAAGAGAGCATCTACCCAGTAAAAACTCAACGAAAAAGCCATTTGCTTTTTCGAAAGTTAGTGTCCCCATTTATTGGACACTATCTCGCATTTCAGATGTGATTACTGTGGATGGAGTGGCCCCCAGGGCACCTGTGCTTTTTCCTGGACGCCTCTTCTTTAGAAAAAACACTCTCTTCTGCATCCATACATGGCTTTTTCCGAAAAAGCTTTTTTGGAAAAAGGCTTCTTCCTCGTAGAAAGAGGTTTACTGCAGTCAGAAAAATCCCTCTGTTCTTTCGACTTTCTGTCAAAAGAACGCAATAGCAGTGTGGATGTAAATGTAGTGTTTCCAGAAAAAACGGCTGTTTTTCCAGAAAAACTCTGCAGTATAGACATATGTTATGCTTAAATGAAGCACACGAGATCTTTTATAGGGGAAAAGGCAGTACGCCGCATTTATTGAGAATACAGCAGTTGCATATGCTTTTCAGTCACTCCCACACACAAACACCATACGCACACAGTCCTGCCAGACTATGTTATAGTTACCAGTCCAGAGTCTGGATCAATCTAGTGGTCAGCCAGATCAATCACAGAGGGAGAGCAGGGCCTTTGTCAGTCGCACGATCCGATGCTTCTCTGGAGTTGGTGGCAAGACGAACCCAAAGTTCCATAGCAAGGCACCCTGCTTTTATAATCCTTTTTCTCTGTTGAAGTCTATGGATTTTGCTGTGTCAGTCTGTGACCGGTGTGTTATGTTGTTGATGTTAATCATTCCCAAAACATCTCCAAGAGGCTCATCCTATCCTGGATTGTTAATCAGTTGTTTTTAGGGATGCCTTCACCTTTAGAGCCATCAATCTGCCAATCTGATCAATTCTTGACCGTGGGTACGCACTGATGGTTTCTCTGACGCCGAGATATCTCTTCGCAGTCTGTCTTTTACAGTTTGTCTTCACCCTGCATTCTCCCCCTTCTCTCTTGACCATCTGGCTCTAACAATGACCTTCACACCGTATCTCATTCATACAAACAATCTTTCACAGATACAAACAGCAAAGTTTTATATTGAACAAAAGCAAACAGCATTGTAAATTGCCTTACTAAATTCTGTAATTAAAACAATTCACACTGAAGGCTTGGGCCTTCAACACTCCTCTAATCTCACTGACATAGATATATATATGTTTAGTAAGTAAAGAGACAGGATCTCATATTGTATCTATCTTACTAATGGGCTTAGTTTAATAAAGTATAAAATGTGATAATATGTTACCTTACATTGCTATATTATTAATCCTAAAATACAAATATAAAAAGAATAAAACTTTCAATTCCAACACATACCCTTAGATATCAATGGAGTTACTCCACATTTACAGGGGTGGAACTGAAATCAGAATCCAACCCATACTGTCTTTTATTCATAATAGCCTTAGTTAATCCCACACCTGTGAATAATGGAGGGAAGTACAAATGAAAATGTTTTTTTCCTCCGGAAGTAAACTTATTCCCTAGTTTCCATGGCTGTCTTTATTAGTTTTCCTTCCAATTACAATAATGTATTTACTAAAAATGTGATGAAATTTTCAGCTGGAATTAACTGTGTATGACCTAAGATGCTGAAATAATGCCAGACTGTCTCGCCCAAAGTTCCTTATCTTCAATCTAATAATAACTATGGGATTAAGGCTGCAGTGTGTGCTGCAGGGCATGACCTTGCACTTCTGTCATTAATTTGTTCCTCCATAGGTACTTCAGTCATCAAAAGAGAGAACTGGTTGCATTTTGACCTCAGTTACATTTCTGAAAGTTGCAGAGTAGTGTTTCATCTGAGTTGCACAGCTTTGAATCCATACCACTGAGTGACATAGTTATACTCACATGTTTGTCGTGTAGACTGAGGCTCAGATAAGGATCTGCATAGGAATAAATTGACTACAATTCAAGAATAAGACAGAAATGATATTTGTTGGCAGTGGGAAGCATTTGCAATTGTAGGCAGAGATGGTGCGTGCACCATCTGTTTATAGTGTGTGCGTGCCTTTTTGAAAAATGGTTCACATCTTTGGGGTCTGATGCGATCACCAATTCAGAATTTTTAGGTCCTTCCTCCATTGATATCTAAAGGATATTAATGTTGAAACTTAATAACCATAGATGAAATTACAGTGTCATTGCTAACTATATTACTGAGTATTTTAGCACAAACAGCCCCCAGATGCTTTTATTCCACAATGCACAACCACCTCCTACTCTTTGCCAGGTACTAAAAGATCTGAATATTGTTTATCTACGTGCAAACCCTACAGTTTCTCCCTGGCAGTTCCTATAATGTAATTAGGCAATTTCAACACAATATTATGCAGTACATTGAAAAACAGAGTATTTAGGGGCCACTTAAAATAAACTGAATTTCATATTGAATTAATATAGATGAGACTATATGAATTATTAATTTTCAGAAATAAGGTAGTTGCACAATATATAAAGGGCAAAAAAAGAGAAGGGTGGAGGAAATTCTATAGGAAGTAAATAAAGATGTCAATGCAGGTTGAACCTCTCTAGTCTAGAACTCTCTGGTCTGGCAATCTCCGTGGTCCAGCATAATTTTAGTTAGCTGGATGTCCACTCATCATGGTTGTGGCCAAGTTTCTCATAGTACCATAAAGTTTGTTTACAATCACTAGTCCTGGCTCAGTGTTCTGTGTTGTTATTTAGCTCTAATTTACCCCTAAATCCTTTCTAAGAGCCTAGTAAGCAGTGGAATTGTTGGTAATGCTGCTAGACAATACTGACCTCCTGCGGTTCAGTTCGGAATCAGACAAGTCTAGAGGGTGCTGGTCCAGAGAGGTTCAACCTGTACATCAGAAGTGTACAAGCAACTTCAGAAAATGAATGGAGTAAGAAGTAAGAACAACACAATGCTAAGTGTTGCAGTGAAAAGCCATGGAGGAATAAGCTCCAAAAAATAAAAACAACCTTCCCCCCTCCCAGTAATTCTGGATGCCACATTTCAAAAAGTTAGTTACAAGATGGTGAAAAGGTGAAAGAAGGATGTGGAACTTATTTTAAATGAATACTTCAGTATGAAAAAACTCCGAAAATGATGATAAGAAGCAAAAACGCCAGCCCAAGATGACATAATATTTGATATATGCAACACCTAGGTGACAAAACCTTGAGAATATGACTACAATTATGCAATAGCATGTGGAGGAAAAGGAAAATTACCTAGAGACTGGAAACATGCAATCATGTTGCAGAGAGGAAACAAGGCAAGATGCGCTCAAGGCCTGAGGCATACAGACCAATTGCCCTCAAAGTACATTTAGGCAAAACTGGAAGAAACTGGGGATGAAATGATCAGTAGCACACTAAGTAACCGCAAAGAGAAAAAAACAAAGTGAATTCTGAAGAGGTCAGAATGTGACTGACCACATTGTACAAACAGAAACAAAACACAAAAAAGGTTGAGAACCAAAAAATACTTGATCGTAACCATCTTGGACAGAGAAAAAGCTTATGATGTGTATGGAGAGAGGGACCGTTATATAAAGCTGCAACCATGGATACTGCTCGAAGAATGTACAGATGGATATAGGATAAGCATAAGAACTATACAAGTCTGGGTAAGGAAGTCTTTTCCACTGTATAGGCCATTAAAAATGGAACTCAAAGGGAAGTGTATTTAAACCAACCCCTGTTAACATCATGAGTTAACACCTTACAAATGAGACGAGTGCAGGAATAGGCTTCACATTATGTGCTGACTGTGACATATACACCTGTGAAAGGGCAGGGTGATAACACTAATATATACTGATGGTTGGAAATTCAGTAGAGACTGGGTAGGACAAAATCTCAAAGTTCCTCATGAAAAGAAATGTATAATGGATCTCAATGAAAAGAAAGACTTTATAAAGACCATAATGAATAGCTATAGGAAAATACTTACACTTGGAAGCCATCCTCCTTGATATAGACATAGAATTATATAATAAAATTAACCATATAAAAATAATGATAAATATACAAAACATAGCAATGCAATATATCAGTGATTAATAGGGACACTATTGTCAAAAGTGCTCCAAAGAGGAAGTTACAGGTTGAATGGGAACAGCTTTCTGTGTGCCCACATTTGGATTCAAGAAAGTAGCAAGGTTAACTAACTTTATCTCTGACTTCATGGCTGAGCCAGCAAGAATATTTCTGACACTTAGTTGGGCCTGAGATATATGGCCATCCTGTCTGACTCTTTGTCAGGGTTGCAGGCACTATAAAATGGCAAGTCTGACAGCAGAAATAATACACATAATGAAATACTACTGCTAACAACTGCATTGGCACATGTGAATATGATCATAGCAACAGCACAGATCCCAGCACATTCAGGGATAGCTTCCAATTCCATTAAGCATGAACAAGATGATCTTAAGCAAAACAGAATTTAAACTTAATAAAAAATGAGCTAAGGAAGGAGTAGCAAGAACTGTGGACACATGGAATGAAAGGGAAAATTTCCATGAAGTATCCCAGTAGTTGAGAATACTGATGTAATCCAAAACTCTGAAATGAAGAGTGAAGTGGCTTTATTCAGAATTTTAATAGATCATCATGGATTAAATAGTAATAAATGTCTAGTTAAAAAAATAAGTATGGATTAAGCGAAATGTGTAAGGTCCAGGATATGATAATCTCTTATGTAATTGTAATGAATGTACCAGTGAAAGGAGCAATTTATATGGAAAACTCAGAAGCCTTGGAGTAACAAAATTTTTTTTCAGAGGGGTAGTTTGAATCTGCTAGTTTGAATCTGCAAGCCATCTCATGCATCTGACGAAGTGATGAATCTGCTAGTTTGAATCTGTTAGTTTGAATCTGCAAGCCATCTCATGCATCTGGCGAAGTGGGTCTTTGCCCACGAAAGCTTATGCTCCAATAAATCTGTTAGTCTATAAAGTGCCACAAGACTCCTCGTCGCTTTTGAAAATTTTCTTTGCAACACCTGTCCAGAATAGAAGGAAAATTGGTCTAATTTAAAAAAGCTGTTCTGCATTTTAAGAATATTGGGAAAGATGACATACTTTAAGTCATTACCTAGCTACCAAATCCAGTGAATGGTGATCATTGACTCAGGAACTGAATCTGCTGCACCACAGAACCGAAGAAGAATGGAAGGAGTTTGCAATGTTAGTGCAATGATTAAATGGGCATTGCTGCTGGTGTCTTTGCCCTGAGATGTGCTCTGGACTAGACCCCAAGTCACAGAGATAGTAGCCCTGGAACAATTCATACAGGTACTCCCTACAGGAGCCAAGGAGTGTGTGCAACGACATCAGCCAGCCATGCTGACAGTGGCAGTAAGCTTAGTGGAGGATTACCTAGCAGTGGAAGAAACTGGAGCCTGACCTTGGTGGTTAGAGAGCCCCAGCAGATGAGAGGGTCCAGGGAGAGGGAAACTACGGAGGGCAGAACTGTTGGGTTCCCCACACATATGCAATACCCAGCAGGCTGAGACCCTCAGGACAGAAAACCAAAGAGCGGTAACCTAGAACATCACAAGGAAAGAAAGACTTTCACAAGGGGAAAGATGTCCGCTCAGGGATGAACCCCAATCTGTAGGCCCCCGTGATCATTGTTGGGAGTACGGCCAAGGAGGACACTTCTGGAAAGACTGCTGATATATGAATTGCAACTACGGTGTCTGGGTGGCAGGCCATCAGGCATGGCAATCTCAATCCAGAAAATTGGTGATCTATGTAGTAGTGGAAGGTGTGAAGGCCACGGCCCTGGTGGACTCTGGCTGCAGCCAGACTATTATATGGGAAGATCTGGTACCAGACTTCCAGCTAGCTGAGGAGATGCTCAATCTCCAGTGTATCCACAGAGATGTTCATCCCTATCTGACTGCCAGTGTAAACTTTGAAGTCTAGGGCCAAAGGGAGCTCCTCCTGGTAGGTGGGCCCCTCCTCCCCAGCTGACATACCCCGTGGAATTAGGATGAGATTGGCCCATGTTTAAAGAAGTCGTGAGAGAGTGTTAGTATTGTTCTACAAGAAAGCAGTTACCTAGGGCTCTAGGAGGGAGGATGCTGGGTTTCCCATCGAGATAGACCCCCAAGAAGGTCCCTCTAACTGTCCAAGGTCTGCAGTAGATCTGGATCCAGGAGAAAACAGGTGAGATTACAGGTAGAGCTGGAGAGGGACGTAGTCTTCCTGCGAGAACAAAGGGAAGACCAAACCCTGAGCTGAGCATGGGTGCAGGCCAAGGTCCACAACCCAGAGGAAAGAAAGGAGGCAATATGCCCACAGGTGTCACGCTTTGAGATATGGAAAGACTGACTACATCAGGTGGTGGCGGACCCCAGACATGAGAGGAGATCCACCAGTTATTGGTCCCCCAGAGGGTACGGCGAAGCTTCCTGCATTTGGCACCCGCCACTCATTGGGCAGGACACCTAGGTAGGGAAAAGATCCTCCAGTGAGTGGCATGCCACTTCTTTTGTCCTGGCATACACCAGGAAGTCTGAGACTACTGTGCTTCATGCCTGGAATGCCAATGAGCTGGTCCTAAGCGTGTACCCAAGGCTCCCCTCATACCTCTACCAGTCGTAGGTGTACCATTTGAGCAGGTTGGGATGGACCTGGTCAGACCATTAGAGAAGAGCAAGATGGGGAACTGATTCATCCTGGTAATAGTAGATTATGCGATCCAGTATCCGGAAGCTGTGCCACTTCGAGTAGCAACCATGATGAATATTGCAAATGAATCGGTGAAGATATTTCCTAGGGTGAGGATACCCAAAAAATCTTGACAGATCAGGGTACTAATGTCTCTTCCAAGTGGATCACAGAGTTGTGTGGGCTCATGCATATTCAGACCCTCTAGATGCCAGCATATCAGCCCCAGACAGATGGACTCATGGAATGATTTAATGACACTCTCAAATTGATGCTACATAAGTTCATAGAAGATGACCCACAACATTGGAATACACTTCTGCCGGCCCTACTCTTTGTTATAAGGGAAGTTCCTCAAGTTTTGACGGGTTTTTCTCCCTTCAAGATTCTCAATGGGAGGTATACTTGACTTATTAAGGGAGGACTAGGAGACTCAGGAAACGCGGGTGCTCGGCACCAGCCATTATGTATTACATCTCCAAGAGTGACTTCAAACATTAAGTGCCTTCGCACAGGAGTACCTAATACATGCTCAACAAGCACAAGACAAACAATATAATCGGGGGCTAGGATCTGTAGCTTTGAGCCAGGAGACCAGGTGTTGTTACTGTTACGCTCAACAAAGTCGAAGCTCCTAGCTAAGTGGCAGGGCCCCTTTGAAGTGGTATATTGTGTGGGACCAGTAGATTATGAAGTTAGGGTACTAGGATGCAGGAAGGAGGTGTGTACATACCACGTGAACCTATTGAAAGCCTGAAAGATACGAGAGACCATGTTTATTGTGCCAGCCCTCCCCCCCAAATCTGAACTAGGCCCTCTAGTGGGTGAACCTCTAGACATAAAATCAGCAGATTTGGGAGAGGGCCTCAACTCCATACAGCGGAACCAGGCACAACTCTAAGGGACTTTCCAAGATGTCTTATCCACCCAGCCAGGACGGACAAACCTGATTCACCACCACATCGCAACAGAACCAGGACAGAGAGACACTCACCGGCCTCTGCCAAGAAAGATGTGGGATGCCGTCTGATAAGAGCTTAAGACAGTGCTCGAGATGGGCATGACTGAAGAATTATAGAGCAAGTGGAGGAGTCCAGAACCCAACGGGGCTATCAGGTTCTGCATCGATTTCCTGAAAGTCAATGCTGTATCTCATTTTGATTCCTATCCAATGCCCTGGGTCAAAGAAATGTTGGAGTGGCTAGGAGGGGCTAAGTACTTATCTATCATCAACTTAACAAAAGGATACTGGCAAATATCTCTCACGCCTAACTCAAGGGCGAAGGCAGCCTTTCCCACACTCTTTGGTCTCTACCAGTTTATTACCGTGCCATTTGGAGTGCATGTGGCAGCTGCCACCTTGCAGAGGCTGATGAACAAATCATTGCAATCACATGACCTGTATGCAGCCGCATATATAGATGACATTGTCATCTACAGTAATACCTAGAAAGAGCACCCGCATCATCTCAAGGAAGTTCTTCAGGCCCTACAAGAAGTGGGCCTCACAGCAAACTCTGCAAAGTGCCACTTTGGAAAAGAAGAGGTGACTTACCTCAGATACATAATAGGAGGTGGGAAGTTATGACCGATGATTGGCAAAGTACAAGCTTTGGCAGAGACACCAATGCCAAGAACAAAAAAGCAGGTGCGCCACTTTTTAGGTCTGGCCAGCTATTACAGACAATTCATCCCAAAATTTGCAATGATTGCAGCGCCGCTTACAGATTTAACGAAGAACTCCCAACCCTGTCAGGTGAAATGGACAGAAATTCAAAAAGAGGCCTTGCGGTAAGATGAGCTATTGATGTCTTGCGGTATTACCTGCTAGGAACAACCTTTAAGTTGATGACAGACCATGTACTTCTCTGGTGGCTCAACAACATGAAACCTCTGGATCATGTGGTGGTATCTCTCACTACAACCTTATGATTTCCGTGTGTTCCATTGGCCAGGCACACCCCTGAGTACCCTCATTCCAAGGGATGGGGTGTGCATACATCATGACAGGGTGCTTTGGCATTGCTCTAAATTCTAGTCAAACATGGTGCAGCTGTTGGAGAATTTTCTTATGCCTGATGGGTTGCTAAGGATAGAACTGCCTAGTGTCTGTCTGCTCACCAACTAGAGCCACTGACAATGGCAGATGTCTGCCAGTAGATGCTGGACCCTGGGCACAGTGAAAAACATGCATTTCAGAGACCCAAATTGCCTGTATGGAGAGAGGAAGACCACGGCAAGACACAGGGGTGAGCTCGGAGGAGGTATCTCCTAGATATCTATTTAGTGATGCAAACAACAGAGCTGGAGCCCTAGAGCAAAGACATGGGTCTCACTCATAATTTAAGCCCACTCTCCACCAAGGAGGAGCTGTGGCGATGAACTCAGAAATCTGCTACTTCTGTGAACAACAGGGGCATATGAGGAAAGAGTGCCCATTGATGTGCATATATGCACAGGCTTCTATGGCAGAAGAGAATGCTCATGGGAAGATTTCCCCCAAGTTGAGAGTCACAGTAAGGTCCAGTGGAAGGAGGTACTGGGCCTTGCAGGTTCAGAGTATAGTTAAACAGAGATGTAGGTCATATTAGTGGATTAGATGATCAGTCCAGAGAGGATAATTGGCTTGCACTGTATACATGAAGATGTAAAGCCCTATCCCAGTAGACAACTGGAACAAATAATGCAGATCACCACCAATTCGAATTACAGCCAATTAATTAGCGTACCTAGTGATAATAGGCCATGATTGGGCCTCCTTTTGGCAAATCCTTTGTTAACTGACCAGTGCCACACCAGAGCCCTTTAAAAGGGCCTGGCCTGTGGACATCATGGACCTAGCAAGCCTGGGAAATTCTGACAATCTCCAGAAGGGGACATCCCCAGGGCCAGAGACACATGTAATAGCTGGCACCTATCCTGGACCTCAAGGCCCGACTGCAGGGGGGCAGCTTTGTTCAAGACCAGCATGATGAGGGAACACTTAGCTGTGCCTACAAAACAGCGGTGTCCATGGAGGCAACAGACCTCCAAAAGCTGGAACAGTATCCCCACTTTGTGTTACAGAAACTGTTACTGTATCATGTGGAGCAGAACCTATGGTTGGAGATAAGAACTGAGCAGTTAGTGCCCCATAAGTATTGCTGGGTCACTGTCCATCTGGCACATGATATTTCTTGCATGAGGCATCAAGGGCAGAAGACAACTTTGGACTGGTAACTGGCCTGCCCTTTCTGGCTGGGAGTGCACCATCGGAGTTGTTCTTCCTGCCCTGAGTGTCAATATTCAGCAGCTAAGAATGTCTCGAAAGCCCTGTTGGTCCGAATGCTATTTAGTGGAAACCCCATTTGAAAGAACAGAGATGGAAATGGTTGCACCTTTAAATAAGAGCTCCTTGAAAAGCAAATATATACTTCTAGTAGTAGATTACTTCACATGTAGTCCCAAAGCCATCCCCTTGTATAAGACAACAGCCTACACCACTGATCTTATGAGACTCTTTACCAGGGTAGGGTTCCCCTGGGAAATATTCATTGAAATATTAATTGATCAATGCTCCAATTTTACCTCACATGTGATGCATGATCTGTCCTCCCTGCTTAAAATCAAGGCACTGAGAACATTAATATACCACCTACCAATGGACAGTCTTGTGGAACAATTTAACAAGACATTAAAGGTGTTATTTAAGCAGTTTGTAGGGACTGAGTCTAGGTACTGGGACTAACTCTTCACTGCTACTGTTTGCTGTGTGAGAGAGACCCCGCATTCCAATGGGATTATTGTCCTTCGAACTGCTCTATGGATATCTGCTCAAGGAATCTTAGTTGTGATAAAGGAAGGTTGGGAGGAGCAAGACGCAAACACTCTCTACAACCCAGAATACTGGTTGCCTATAAGAACATCTTAAGAAGTTGAACATTTTCACAAAAGAGAGCCTCGTCTGCAATCAACAGAGGCAAGAATGGGAATACAACCAACCTGGACACACTATTCAGCATCCCTGTAAACTTTGTTCTACAAGTGAAAAGGGATGTCTTGAAATAGTGTGTTATTTCAAAATTTGGCACTGTGTAGATGCACCAAATTTCAAAATAGCCTATTTCAAAATAGAATCGAAATAAGATATGCAATTTGCATAGCGCAAATTGCGTATCTTATTTCAAGCTAAGGGTGCAGTGTAGACGAACCCCCTCTCACTCATTCTTCTTCTCTTTTAAATCTATTTGCATAGTGCAGACCTGTTAATTAAATCTTATTTTATTTAAAAACTTTTGATCAGTGTTTTGCTGATGGCTGCACATTGGCAAGCAAAATGTCATTTAAATAACCATTTTTAATCTAGACTGCATATAAAGACAATAAAGGAGGCCGTATCAACTATTGGATAAGGCATAAGAATGGGATCCAAGAGACCTGGGCCCTGTTCCTAGTGCTATTACCGACTAGAAAAGTTCAAGGCTTAAATTTTCAGTAGTATCCCTAATTCTGGGAGCTTCTGAAGTGCCCAAGAAGATCATGATTGGAGTATCCAAGAAAGTCCTGATTTTCAGAGATTGTTCACAGGTACTGCTTTGGTTGGACTTTAGTGCCATTGGTGTCTATATTTGGACACCCCTGAATTGAGGCACATGAAATTAGAGATTACTTTTGAAAATTTGGGCCTCAGTTTCTTCATTTGCACAATATTATTACTCTGTGGCTCTATCTACAGAGCATGGATGTGGCAGAATATGCCCCCACCCCTTAATGTCAAGGCTGTACTTTCCCCACTAATGGTAATTCACATTAAGAGCTCTTAGATTTTGTTACTTATTATCCATCCATCTTCTCCTTGGCCAGCCATGAAATTAGACAAAATAAGCAAGTCCTTCTAAGAGATGCTTAGCTGGTCTGTCTCCTAACATGACAAGTCATTGGGATTTCACTATATTTACAGGTTGTATCTCCCTAAATCAGGACTCTCTGGTGAGGCAACATCTATGGTCCTGCTAGACCATGGATGTTCCTAGACCAGAGGGCCATGGAGTCTGCAGTCCAGTGGCAAGGGGGCCAGTGGCCAGGAGCCCTGCCAGGGCTGGTGACAGTAGGGCCAGCATCCGGCACATTTGCCAAAGCCAGCAGCCAAGCGTGGGCTGGAGCTAGTGGTAGCAGGGCCAGGGCTGGCATCCAGGAGCCCGGCTGGAACTGGAGAAGTGGGGCCAGGACTGGTGTTTGGCAGCCTGGCCGGGACTGGTGGCAGTGGGGCTGGCACCGGCAGGGCCGATCCTGGCAGCCCAACTGAGCCAGTGATAGCCTGGGCTAGTGGTATGGGGGCAGGTATTCAGCAAGCCCAGCCAGGGTCAGCATCCCAGCTGGACAGGAAGCAGGGGGCTGGCTGGGGCCGGATGTGGAGTTGGCAGTGGGGAGGGGACCTCCCTTGGTGTGGCAAATTTAGGGTTGGTCTGGTCCTGAAGGTGCCGGACAAGGGATGTCCAACTGTACTATATTTGCTTTTCCATAGATATCCCGCAACTCCCTATTAGGTCTTTTTCTCCACACATTTTTCTCTCTTACTGGCCCCAACATTTAGCTCAACACTTTTAGTTCAAGGATATCTAACTGTCTTTTTTCCTTCGTAGTGAGTGCTCAGTTCTCACATCCATTTAAAGTGTTAGGCCTTTTAATGGCCTTGTATATCTGAAGCTTGGCCTTCCTCCATTGTTTTTGGGGCTGAGAATTCTCTACAGAGAAAATTAACAAGCTTTTCTGCTCAGTAACCACACCTTAATTTCTTCCCTCACAAAATCGTTATTTTTTGAGGGAATATTGTAATGTATTGTGATCATATTCCCATCTTGAGAAGTTGACAGACTGAAAATATTTGATCCATAGTAGTCCTGTTCACACTAATAATCTTTACTATTTCTTCTGTGTAAGAATTACCAAATTACATTATAAGATGTAATGAGTTGGGAGATGCTATGATAGTGTCACCCTTTATTTAAAATTGGGTATCTGACCACCTTCTTCCATTCCTTTGGACTTTTTTCACACCTCCAAACCAACTAAATTATTTTGTTTCTGACATGACTCATACCTTACTCTTTTAATAATTGTGCAGGAACACTGTCAAGATTTGATGCTTTGTTATTCCTTAGAGATGTGAATGCCCCATTGAGTCTCCTCAAAGCTAGGTTATTTCACAGGGGTCTCGTCTGCCTGGCAAATGGCCGTTGGTTGTTCACCTTTATCAATCTGCTCATTGAAGGGTCATTAAAACATTCTTTCCATCTTTCTATAATTACCTTTTATGACTAAAAGACTTCTGTCTTTCTGCTTTACCAGATTCACTTGAGACTGAGGCCCTTTCCTCCATTACTTTAATGTGGTGGAGGGACTTAGATGCTTGCATAACGCTGATAGCTATGTCATCAGTAGCTCTGCTACCAATAGGGTCTCCCAAACTGAACAAGCTGTAGGATAGAGATCAGTATAAGGAACAATCTTTTGGTCCTCCAGGTTCAGCATCAGATTATCATCCTTATCCCATAAAAAGTATAACTGATAAGAAACTCTCAGCTCAGCTTCAGAAAAGCACAAATAATTCATCTGCAGTATAGTGCTAAGTAATATTCACATACTTCTCCTGAATGTAATGACACTTAATTATTTCATGTTTGCCAAAAATTGAGATCCTTAGAAAGAAGGCAGAAAAAATGTTTTCTCAGAGAAGCATACAGATGTACAATTGATCACTATCTTGTAGTATAACTAGGGAGCTGCGCCCCTTGCTCGCTACACTTGCCAACCCCCCTCTCTGGTAGGCAGCCCAGGCTCTCCTCCCTCCCATTCCCCGGCTGCTGGGGAGGGCCAGGCTGAGGCATGGCAGCCCTGGCCTGCCCTGGCTCTCCCCTCCTGGCTCCCGGGTCCCCCTGAGGCCTGTCCACCCCCAGCTTTTCCCCTTCCAGCTGCCAGGGAGTTGAGCCGGGCCAAAACCACAGCTGGCCTGGTTCTCTCCCTCTGGCTGCCAGTGGATTGGGCTGGGTTAAGGGGTGGCAGACCCGTCTCTCTCTCCCTCCAGCCATGAAGGAGAAGGCCTCGCAGCTGTGGCCCCCCTCCAGGAGGGAGTGTGGCTCCTGGCCTCCAGAGAGGGGGGAGTGGGGAGGCCGTGTGGTTCCGGCCTACCTGAGTGCTGGGGAGGGCGGGAGGAGGCAGGGCGGCTGAGGGTGGATGGAGGGACTGTGGGACATAGGAAAGGTTTTTTTTTATAGAGAGAGAGATTACAGCTGGAGAATTTCAGCAACACTGAACATGTGCAAAATTCATGTTCCCTTCAGAATTATTTCTTATTTGCAGAAAATATGCTTGAGAGGCACTGTAATTATGCCTTTTGTCAGGGGCTAGTGTGGCACCAGATGGCAGTCCTGGACAGGAACAGCCCTCTGCAGATAGAGAGGAAAAGAGGCTGCTTTCCTCATAATGCCCTGACCATGGGGCCACATGAGGATACCCAGGCACTTTGAATGCAGAAGGTGGAGGCCCGCAAAGACTTTAAATATACCTTGCCTCTACATGTTCTGATTACAAAATCTCCCCCAGAGTCACAGATTCACTGACTTTGGGGTGGGGGTAGCTGCCACCATCAAGTGATTTAATCTCTAAAACCAGGGGTGAACACTTGAATTCTTCCCCAGAGTACCCCAAGCTCTTTTGTCCCAAAAGAGCTTGAAAACAAAGAAAAGAGAAAAACCAGCTGCAGGCTCTGGTAGCTGACCCCCCAGTCTCAGGCAGGCAAATATACGCCCAGACCCCTGTTACTCTCCAGGATGCGAGAATCAAATCATCACCTTAAAAAAGTGATTTTTTATTACAAAACAAAAGATATACTTGATAAAGCATACTTGGTTGCTAGATGTTACAGAGCAACTAAGGAAAACAAATTAAAACACAGGGAAAATCTCTGGGAACAATTCTTAGATGGTAAATGGGGAGGGGAGACATAGATTCACACAGAGCAGTTCAAACCAAACCACAAAATAAAGAAAGTACCCTGATCACGACTAGATTCACTTTTATCCTTTACTTACTAATGATCTTCTTTTGGTTCAGTCCACTTCTGTATCGCGAATTCCTTGGAGACATGGTAGTCCTGCCTGGGTTTAAATCAAACGGTGTCTCTCAACTCCTGGTTTAACTCTCCCACACAAAGAAAGCAGGCAAGGTATCTATATCCAATTCAAATTTCAGCACTCTATCTCGATTGGTTCTTCTAGTCCCTTGCTAACCGCCTTATTGCTACTTGAGTTTAACCTGTTAGTCAGTGGGTGTTCGTCAGTATTCCTCCTATCCTTTACACCAGCATATGGGGTGACAGACAAAGCAGGGCACATGGGGCTGCTGGGATATCATAGATTGGGGTTCAGAAGGGCTAGTGGAGATATAGATGGGGGGCAGGGACTGAATGGGAGTGGGGTGCAAGGTAATATGTGGGCTAGGGGAGGGTGCTGGCTTAGTGATAGTGCAGGGGCATATGGCGATGGGAGTGTGTGTGCAGAGCCACATGGGTGCAAGGAGGTGGTGCAGGGTTACATGGAGTTGGAATGAGTAGGGGTGGCTGAATGAGGGTACAAAGTCACAGGGAGATGGAGGGAGAAGTGATGGCTGAGTGATGGTGCAGGGCCATAGCAGATGGTACAGGGCCTAAATGAGTGGGAGAGGCTAGGGATCAGCCTGGGTCTGCATGGGTGAGGCTCCACAAATCCCTAACAATCTCTGCTAGCCCACAACAACTATTCCATACTTCTACCACCCTTGTTCAACAACCCTCTAGTGCCAAATTCATGTCCTCAAGTGACCTTTTACTCTTTTGAATAGTTGCCTTTTTAACACCATTTCCTGGGTGAGTGACCTGATGCCATCAAGTAAAGACCACGTTTCTTCATTAAGAGGTCTGGGCAACCCCTTGAGCTTGCTTAGTGATGTCTTTATGACAACAATTAAAGAAACAAACTCTATGTTGTGGTGGAAGAAGTGATGTGGGATGTCTAATGCCATCCTCTGTTACCATTAGAAAAGAAGACAGTAAATTGCCTCTATTGAACAGTAATTTGCCCATATGGTTGGTGAACCTAGGTGTATATGAAAGTAATTTAATGGTGAATTAGGCCCTTGATGCTTATGAATTTTAATTTTAGCATATTTTACATCTGTCTTTCTGCTTGTTGCTTTATCAAATAAAATGGAAAAACCCTGTAGACCAGTGTTCCACTGTTTCTTACTTTTTAAGACTGAGGAACACAAAACAATAATTTTTTTAATGTGGAACACTAAGGGGTTTTTTTTGTTGAGCAAAAAAAAAAGGGGGGGGGGGATTCACAGTTTAAGAAACACTGCTTTAGATCATGTATGCAGTTAGCCCTCTGCATGCAGTTGTGTGTTAATTCTGGCCCATCTCTTGATAGGTTTGTTATCCTAAAACTCTGCTTTCATGCAATCTGGTCACTGATGTAGCAGGCACAGCTAGCCAGCTCTAGAAGTGTCTTTAAGAGGAGAAGCATCACATGTCATTTAACTGCTACCAGTAGCAGCTCAGAGGATGCTTTACATTGGGGTAGAGAGCCTTTTTTTGGGTCAGTGGCTGCTAACCTGCAGAGATATTAGTTGGAGGCCATGCAAAAGTGAGAAAACACACACACACACACACACACACAAATTCCACAAAACACCTTAATGTATACTGTTCTTTTTTTATTTAAAATTTTAGTGTGATGGCTGAGTTTGCTTTTTGCAGGGAAGGGACTGAGGGCGTGTGTGATTCCTACCCACCCCCCTTCCCTCAGGTCCTGCATGCCTCCTTAACTTTTAAGGCATTGCTGGCACTGTGTGGCTGGGGCCAAACTGTACAGGAAAGGAGAGCTGGGGCTTGCCCAGCTGAGGGCCGCCCCTTCCTCCCTAAAGGCACCCCATGCAGGGAAAGGGTTCTGTGGCTTCCCTTCCCTCCCACTCTGGGAACAGATCCCCCCCACCCTTCAGTTCCTTCCTCCCACTCCCCTGGTCCTGCACTTCTCCTTACCAGCAAAAGGAATTTTGCTGGCAGCCTCTGCAGCTGCCGGAGACTGGAAAGCAGCTCCAGCCTTTTTCACTGCCACCTCAGGGAAATGCTGCAGCGCTTCAGCACATGGAGCTTCTCCCTCCCCCCAGACCTGTGCGGGGCTCTCCCAGGTGCAGGAGAGGAACTGGAAGCATCCAGCTGCACTGCAGGGGAGGCTGGGTGAAGTTTTTAAAGCGGCCCCCGAGGGCCGGATGAAATTGTTTGGTGGGCCGGATGCAGCTCGCGGTCCGGAAGTTCCCCACCTTCACATGGTAGGCTTGCAGAGAACGCAGAAAAGACAAAGCCTCCTGATCAACCACAGCCTCGCACCACTAGTCAGGAGCCCTTGTGAAGGGCTGGACAGTCTCTGTTCCCACTGTGGGCAGCTGCTCTCAGCTGGCTGCCACAGGGCTCTCCGTGAGCTTCATCAGTGCCTGCAGCTGAGCACGCGCCTCGATGCATCAGCTTCTGACGTGAGCCCCAAGTTTTCCCGCCCTCTCCCCGGCAAGGGCTGGGCTGGCGTCACTCACAGCAACCTGGGACAGGGTTTCCCAACCCTCCCCCAATCTCGCTTTCCCAACCCTCCCCCAATCACAGACTTAGCCCCAGCTTTCATTTTTAAACCTGAGCGGTCCAGTGCCAAAAGACAGCTCCCACTTTTTAAACAAAATTTTTTCCAGGTCCTTTGGCCCCGCCCCTTGAGCCTCCAGACCAATGCAGTCCACCTAGAGGACAGAAAGAGAGTTGCTGGGGGAGGGGGAGGGAGGAAGGAGGTGAGAGCACCCCCCAGGGGCGGGGCTGGGTGGATATAAGTGGGAGGGGTCTCGTGTGGTTGCTGCGGGCTGCGCTGGGTGTCTTGCGCACAAATCTGGCAGGGTAGAAGAGAAGAGCAGAGATTGCCCTTTTAAGGTGGCCATTTTGAAGACTCTTCTCTGCGGTACATCTCCGATTGCCTCATGGCACACCTCTGTACCACGGGACACAGTTTAAGAAACACTGCTGTAGACAGCTCCCTATGGCCTGATCTTATAACCACTCTGGATGCTTGAGAACAATGAAAAGAACACACATATGGATAGATATTTATCTAACTTGATTGGGTCTCTAATATCTATGTCAAGTTTTACTACTCAGTGTTTTTACTGTGTTTTTTGAGAATAAGACCACTGGTTTTATATTGCCCCTGTTTGTAGCCTTTGTTGGCTTGCCTGTTCTGTGTTATAATTTTTGATACCATTCATTCCTATGTGGTCCATGAGATCTGATTATACACATTTGCTATTTTGTGCTTTGCATCCCATATTATAACTAGGATTTATGTGGTAAATATTTAACACCAGGAACACTCAGTCCTTTCTGGTCTCTACGGGTATGTCTACACAGCAAAGTTATTTCGAAATAACAGCCGTTATTTTGAAATAACTTTACTAGCATCTACACAGCCAAACCGCTATTTCGAATTTGGTAAACCTCATTCCACGGGGAATAACACCAAATTCGAAATAGCTATTTTGAAATAAGTGCTATATAGACACTTATTTCGAAATAGGGGGCCTCCAGCCTTCCCAGGGTACCCTGGTGGCCACTCTAGCCTCAACCAAGAACACTCCTCTCCCTCCCCCCGTCCCTGGAGCCCTTAAAGGGGTTGACTCTGGCCACAGTGCTTGTGCCAGCTCCAAGCCTGCCAGCCCAGAGCCAGAAGTCACTGCCCCGACCCAGTGGCCCCAAAACATGAGCCAGCAAGCCACTGGCAGCCAGCCCTCTACCACTCCCCAGGAACAGTCTGCCAGCATCCCAGGAGCCTGACAGGGCCTGGAGAACGCGGGCGCCTTCCTGGTCCAGGGTGGAGATCATGGACATTATTCAGGTTTGAGGGATATGCCCCCAACGTCCATGATCTTCACACTAGACGGAGGAACGTAGCCATCTATGGCAGGATAGCTGCCAGCCTGGCCACCAAAGGCCACATGCGAACCCAGGAGCAGGTTTGCATGACAATCAAGTTGGTCTGGCGAGACCCCCAACCCTGAGCCCTGAGTTTCCCCTCCCCCTTCTTCCCCTTGCTTCCCCCTTCCAGCTCCCTCCTCCCAGGTTTCCCCCTCCCCTCTCCCACCCTCTCTTCTCCCCTCTCCCGCCTCCTTTCCCCAGTCTCACCAGAGTTTCATTCCCCGCCCCCCAGTTTTGTTAAATAAAGAGAGTTTGTGTTCATGAAAATACATGTATTTTATTTGACATCAGGAAGGGGGGTTAGGGAGGGGTAAGTGGAAGGACGTGAGGGAGGAATGAGGCACAAGCCCCCAGTGGGGCAGACCAGGGAGTCTCTTAGTGTTCCTCAGGGTGGAAGCTCTCCCGCAGGGCCTCCTGGATACTGACAGCCCTCTTGATGGACCTCCTGGATGGCAGCCTGCAGGAAGTGCAGCCAGGCTCGCAGCAACGCATCCACAAGAAGCACCAGAGTCCCCGGGGCAGCTCTGGCTCCATATTGCGGAGTGCTGTGGTGTCCTGAGTGAGGGCAACCAGAGCACGCAGAGACAAAATGCTTTGCTGTCCCTCATCGAGGTAGGCAAGCAAGCAGGTAAAGCTGAGAACTGGCTGTCTGGGGTGGTCCCTTTAAGCACAGGCCTTAGACAGCCTCAGGCAGCAGCCCCACAAAGTAACTCCTGACTTGATGCCCTGCCGGACCTGGTTCCGGCCAGCCTTAAATGTGATTCAGCATCCACGCAATGTGGACGTGCTGTTTCGAAATAGCAAAAAGCTATTTCAAAATGCTTTTTGTTTGTAGACACATTATTTTGAAATAAGCTATTTCGAAATAACTATTTCGAAATAAGCTATTTCGAAATAACGCTGTAGTGTAGACATGCCCTACTTTAGCAGACATTCCACTTCAGTGTTTCCCAGTTTGAGATCTCAATTAAAAATCGATGAATAAAAGTCATTTATCTAATGCTAACAGACTTACTGTTCTCTAAACAGCAGGAGTCTTATGAAAATATACTAACTTCCTAAAATTATTATTCAAATATTAACTGTTTTATTTCACATATTTCACTATTCCTTTTATTTGTTTCTGTTTTATTCCTTTATTTCTCTTCATATTTATCTATTGCCCTTAAAGAACTTGGCAAAAGGCAGAAGAAAATAAAATATGTGGCAAGTTTAATATTACTGAAATATAAAATATAAATGATACAGGATTAGTTTAAAGTTTTCGTCTTAGCCTGGAGTGAGGGGTTGTATAGCTGTGCTTTCAGCTGATAACCAACAGCCAAACTGTGCATGAAGGGTCCCCAATGATGGAAAATCTGCTCAGAGGGAGAGTGTGAAGGTGCAGATGCACATAGCACCTGCTCTACAATGAGCCTTTAGTTAGCCGCAGTATGGCGAGGAGCTTTGGCCCCAGCCATGAAGCTCCAGCCCTAACAGTGGCCAGGGAGCTCCAGCCCTGGCAGAGGCCAGGAAGCTCTGTCACCAGCAGCAGTGGAAAAGTTCCAGTCCTGGGGAGCCTTGGCTGTGCCAGCAGCAGGCAGGCTGGAGCAGGAGCCCATCAGTGGTGGAGCTGGGCCAGAGCTTGAGCTGCAGGGGCAGTGGGGCCAAGCATGGGCCACAAGGAGCCTGCAGCAGGGAGGGGCAGTGAGCTGGGATACCAGTGGCAGAGACCTCCCTTGGTCCGGCAAATCCCCTCATTCAAGACCAGTCAGGGAAGTTTAACCTGTATAATTGTTACAAAACACTTGGTATTAGAAATTATGAGTATGTACCAGAGAAATTAAGAATAAAATCAGGATGATAAAAACTGATTATTTTTTAAAATGAATATTTTATTTAAATTGGGGATTTTGTCATTTAAATGTGGTTTTTATAAATTAAATAAGACATTGCAACCTAGGTTAAGGTCCAAACGTCTAAAAATCTATGAAAGTCATTTAAAATAATGTTTGGATTCCCCCCAAAATCTCTTTCCACTTTGCCTCCCAAAAACTCAGTTCAACTGCAGATTTCATCACTCAGGTATTTTTATTTGGCATACAGCAAAGCTATGCTGTGTTGATCAATCTCAAGTGTAAGAGGTGGAAATAGGGTACACCACACATCGAAAGTTATACAGAAAACCTCTTCCTTGATGTGTGTGTCTGTGTGTGTGTATGTATACACTGCATTTATACTATAGTTTACACCACATGGTTTGGGATTGGCTTGATTACTTTGTAGGAATCAATACCTCTATAGCATGCTATGTTCATGCATAATCTGACCTCTACCTTATCTTATATTCGAGCTTGTTTATTACTACCAGGATGTTCCTACTGATCTTAGCTAACTATCCCTGACCATTGCTCCCTCTAATTTTTTCATCCATGTGTTGACTAAATTTTGTTATGTGCACCAAGGCATGTGTAGATGTAAACCACCAATAGAAACACATGCTGCCCACTATGGGTGCTCTGCCAATCAGCTAGGCAGCACCTGAATCTCGTCTGGGCAGCCACCCAAGTGCTTGACTTACAGGGAACGCTGATCCAGATTTCAGCATAATACTTACTATTGCAACTAATCTTCTCAGTCATGCCCACTAAACAATGAAGCAAGATACTTATGTCAAGTTACTTGAGTCAGGCTTGCAATCAAATGCAAAAATATATTAAGCTGTACATGTTTGCTGTCAAGTTTTGAAGAAATACAGCTGACTGAAAAGGTGGAAAACACTGGCTAAGAGCCCGGTACCACAGTACTGACCCAGTTTATGACAGCAGTAGTCTCTTCTGCAGGAGCAGAGGAAATACTTTAATCTTCTCAGTTTATTCATCTGGTTCAGTTCAATTACTTGTTCATTAAGAACATGAGAATGGCCATACCAAGGTCAGGTCAATAGTGCATCTAGCCCAGTCTGCCAACAGGGGCTAGTGCTAGATGTTTCAGAAGGAATGAATAGAATAAGGTAATTATCGAATAATCCATACCCTGTCATCCCATTCCAGCTTCTGGCAGTCAGAAGTTTAGGGACTTCCAGAGCATGGAATTGCATCCCTGGCCATCTTGGCTAGTAGCCACTGATGGACTTATCCTCCATGAACTTATCTAATTCTTTTTTGAGCTGAGTTATATTTTTGGCCCTGCAGAAATATTTATTTCTGGCCATCCTTCCTCTCAGTCTTGGAGGGAAGCTACATCCCCTCAGTCTCATGATCCTAGCAAGGCAAGGGTTATCAAGGTAATTAGCAATCTCTAAGGTCCTCTAGGCAGGGTCAGGTGACAAGCAGTCCAGAGACATGGCTTCAAGTGGAGCAAGGCAGAATATCTAATAAGCTCAGGCCTTCAGGCAAGATGGATAGAGCCCTATGCAGATACAAATGTCTGCTCTTGAATATGGATATCTGTGGCTAGACGTGGATATCCGCAGATCTGTAGGGGTCTACTCCCAAGAGACACTGTGGCCAGAACTGAGGAATGAGGCCCCATCATACCTATGAACCAGTGCTTTGCGCCAGCAGCTCCTTCCGAAAGTGCACCTGTATTGTCCTTGACTCCACCCCTACTTGAGATGTCTCCTGTCTGTCTGGGGTGGGGCTGCAGGAGTTACAGCCGCACATCTGGGAGGAGCTGCTGGCATGGCGCACTGGCTCCTTGGCACAATGTGACCACGTTCCTCTCCTAGAGTGTAGAGCCCGGCGGAGCTGTGTAGATATCCACATCAGTGGTTGGACATTTGTATCCGTGCGGGGCTCTAAAGAGGGAGTATCATGCAGTCTAGGAGCTGGGCAGGGTGGAGCACAGAACAGATGTCCTTACATCCTGGCTCTTGCGGCTAGCCGACAAATGCAGGCCTCTTGACCTGCAGTGGGGAGGCTGCCACTCCAAGGCTGGGGTTTGCAGCAGCAGAGTATAGTAACCTGGGCTCACCCTACTCCCCGGGACTCACCCAAGGGCCCTAGCAGTGGTGGAGTGTTCCGCCACTGGGTCAGCAGGGGTTCAGCAGAAACACCCTGACCTGGTTTCAGGCAATGACACAACCAGACAATACATTCTCCTTAAGGTATACCAGTGGCTTGGAGTCATCTTCCATCTCCCTGGGGTATACTGCTAATGGCAGTTCCAGCAACTCCTTTGCTTCCATTATGGCAGACATCTCTGGCAGTTTCTCCAGTCCTTGGTGCTGTAGCCGCCTCTGTATGGCTCAAGATCTAGCAGTTGGTAAGAAGTGTCTGCCTTCTCCAGTCGATCTAGCCCAACTGATCTTTGGGGCCTACGTTTTATATATTTCCTGTCCCTGCCCCTCTGCTTCCAGTGAGGTGTGCAGGGGTACTTCCCCATTAGTCTTGGAGAGAGGCCACACCCTCTCATTATAGGCCCTCAGATCATCCCATGGCAATGAATTACATTGGTTGACTCTACATTTTATGAAGAAGTACTTTCTTGTGTTAGTTTTAGGGCTGTGAAATTATTAAAAAATGAATTGTAATTAGTGGCAAGATTAAAAATAGCTATTAATCATAGTAAGTGGATGTTTTGTACATTTTCAAATATAGTGATTTCAATTACAACATAGAATACAAAGTATACAGTGCTCACTTTATTTTATTATTTTTTATTACAAATAATTGTACTGTAAAAAAGATAAGGAAAAGAGATAGTATTTTTCAGTTCACCTCATACAACTACTGTAGTGAAGCTCTTTATCACGAAAGTGCAGCTTACAAACGTAGAATTATTTTTTTTATATAACTGCACTCAAAAATAAAACAATGGAAAACTTTTAGCATACAAGTCCACTCAGTACTACTTCTTGTTCAGCCAATTGCTAAGACAAATAAGTTTGTTTATATTTACGGGAGATAATGCTGTTCGCCTTTTATGTACAATGTCACCTGAAAGTGAAAAGAGGTGCTCACATGGTACTGCTGTAGCCGGCGTTGCAAGATATTTACGGGCCACATGTGCTAAACATTCATATGTCCCTTCACGCTTCGACCACCATTCCAGAGGGCATGCTTCCATGCTGATGATGGGTTCTGCTCGATAACGATCCAGAGCTGTGCAGGCTGACATATGCTTATTTTCATCATCTGAGACAGATGCTATGAATGAAAGGTTGATTTTCTTTTTTGGTGGTTCTGTTTCTGTAGTTTCTGCATTGGAGTGTTGCTCTTTTAAGATTTCTGACAGCATGTTCCACACTTCATCCCTTTCAGATTTTGGAAGGCACTTCAGATGCTTAAATCTTGGGTCAAGTGCTGTAGCCATCTTTAGAAATCTCATATTGGTACCTTCTTTGTGTTTCATCAGATCTGCAATAAAAGTGTGCTTAAATTGAACAACATATGCTGGGTCATCATCTGAGACTTCCATAGCACTAAATATATGGCAGAATACAGGTAAAACCACAGAGCAGGAGACATACAATTCTCCCCCAAGGATTTCAGTCACAAACCTGCAGGGCTCAAGTAGTGTTTCTAGCTTTTGCAGTTTTTCAAAATCTTTACCTGTTGGCAATGATAGTTTATGCTTTTGAAGAGCTAATGTGGCTGTGATAGCAGCTTTATTGCAAATCAGATGCTGAACCATACTCAATGTGGAGTTCCATCTGGTTGAAATATCTTGTACAAGAGGTTTTGTGTCTGTCCATTTGCAGCTTGTTGTATTCCTAGCTCTGCACTGTTAGTTGGACTGTGTTTGAAATGGCCCACAATTTTTCTACATTTTTCCAGTATGTTTTCAAAACCACCATCACTGAGTGCTACTGTAATGGATCGCTGCAGGCTGTGAGCAATGCATGTCATATGTTCAAAAGGCATACAAGTGTCTGTGAACATATTATGTGCACTGTCAGTACTAATTGTTGTTACCTTTTCTTGAATATTCCATTCTTTTACAACATCCAAGAAACACTCTGCACACGATTCAGCATAATGTCTCTCTTCAGTATCCACTGCTGTTAAAACAAATGACTGTAGTTTCCATGCAGCATCAATCAGGTGTGCCGTGACTTCAAGATAACTCTGATTGCTCAAGGAAGTCCAGTGATCCCCAGTCAAAGCAACAGCTGGTGCATTTTTCAGAAGCTCCAACTTTGAAGTCTTCTCGTTGTTATATTGATCATGTATTCGAGATGCAATGGTTCCTTCGGATGGCAAGGTATATGACTGATTGGAAGATACAATTTGAATAATATCTCTTAGCCCTCTGTCGTTTACAATATTGAGTGGTCTGCAGTCCATAGCTATCCACTTTACGATAGCACTGGTTAAACTGTTGTACTTTGTTTGATCCATGGGCTTGCAGTGGTCCCGAAACTCTGTAGGTACACTGTGTTGTGGCTGGCTGGATTCATTTGCTCTTGGTGGATTATCTGTAGCACAAGAACTGGAGGCAAAAGCATGTTTAGCACGTAAGTGGTACTGCAGACTTGAAGTACTTCGATGGTAATGGAACTCAGCCTTGCAATAGTTACAGATAACCGTCTTTTTATCCAGAGAACCATCTGGAAGTTTTTTAAAAGTAAACTTCCCATTCAAAAGTCCTGATCTTTTGCTCCTTTGCTCCATTCAGTTTTTCTGATATTTAATCATTCTGATTTATGAGAGCATAGTAGAACTGTGCCAACGTCTGGAATAATTAAAGATAATCAATATATATTTATGTCCTGTTCTAAAGAGTCTTTGCTGTCAGTATGGAAATATTTTACCTCAGTATTTTAGCATTCAATAGGGCAGCGAATTGTGCAAGAGCCTTTTGTTTTTCCTGTTGCTGCTGGATTAGCCATTATTATGTGTGTATATATATCTAATTTTGTATGCATCTCCATTAGAGGAGTCTTGGCTTCTTGAAGGGGGAAGATCTTTATCTGACAATATCAGTATTCTGGAGCTGGAAGCGGTGTGAGTTGTGCAGAAGGGTGGATTCTTAATGCTGCTGCTGTTGGGTTGGGTTGGGTTGGGTTGGGTTTCTTCTGAGCTCACCAGGCTCACTCCTGTCCAAAGAGGAAGAGTTTCACCTTAGAAATCTGCATTCAGTGTTCAGGAAGGACAGGAAGAGTGTGGGAGTAAGGGTTATTTCAGAAGAAGGGTTTTCTTTTGAAATAACCGCGTCTACACAGTGTTTCTTTTTCGAAATAGGGTATTCGAAATACCCGGACGCGATTATGCAAATGAAGCACGGAATTCAAATGCACTTCATTTACAATGCGCCCGTCTGCATTTGCATTCCTCTCAAGAGGAATGCAATGTAGAAATCCTATGTGAACTTCATTCACTCTCAGGTATGCCTACATACCACCCTAGTTGAACTAGGGTGGTATGTAGGCATTCGAAGTTGCACATGAAGCCCGGGATTTAAATATCCCGGGCTCATTTGCATCTTGGCGGGCATAAATGCCCTTTGTCAAATGCGGGCTAAGCGGCACGGAGTAGGTAGTTCGAATTAGGATTCTAATTCGAACTACCGTTACATCGTTCACGAGGAGTAACGGTAGTTCGAATTAGAGATCCTATTTCGAACTACCTACTCCGTGCCACGTGTAGCCACGGGCACGGAGTTCGACCTAAGGGGATTTAAAAATGGCGCCCGCCCGGCAAGATGCAAATGAAGCCCGGGATATTTAAATCCCGGGCTTCATTTGCAACTTCGAATGCCTACATTAACCACCCTAGTTCGAACTAGGGTGGTAGTGTAGACATACCCTAACAGATTTACTGGAGCATAAGCTTTTGTGGGCAAAGACCCACTTTGTCAGATGCAGATGTAGAATATGATTCAAATCAAAGATTTCCTACTTTATATTTTAACTAGGGGTGGCTTGCCTGGATCCAGCCCCCAAGGCTCATGCCTCGCCCCCCCAGCATTGGGGAGCCTGCACTGGCACTCCAGGTCCTTCCCTCAGGGCTGGAGTACACAAAATCTGCTAGGCTGGGTCCCCTTAGGTGTGGGAGCGGAATGTAGGGAGTGTCTTTCTTCTTTTCAGTTGGGGCCATGGCAGTGAGGGCTTTTTTGCTTGTTTGGTTGTTTTTTGCTTCTGACATGTGTATGGCCCCTTACTGACTTTTCTGAGAGTCAGTGGCCCTTGACCCAAAAAAGGTTCCCTACCCCTGATTTAAATCATGATTAAAATCATGATTTCAGTGTAAACCCTCTCGCCATCTGCATAGCTATGTGAGGAAGCTGAAATGGAGGCAGGTCCACTGTGTGTAGGGGCAAATGGGATAAGTGGATACCATGCTAGTCTGGACATTGCTAGGAACCATAGAATGGCTCGTTGAGGGGTTCTTTGCATGTTAGTTGCAGAAAAGCCTTTAAAGCTAAGGTCAGGCCAGGAGACACTGAACTCATGTCTTCCAGTAACTACTGATTAAACCTCCCTACTCCTGTAGGGGTGGACACCTGTACCTCTATTTTGTAGCTTTGTGGGAAGAATTGCATTTATTATGCGTACTACAGGATTTTACTTGCACCAACACAAATTGCGGAATCATACCTCTGATTAGATCTCTGAAGCTTTCTAACTCCCAACACTGCGTTGGGAGAACAGTTCAAAACTATTGTTCTGTATGCAATATTTGTTCTGTACTTTAACACATAGACCCCAGTACAATGATAGAAAAGGGGGCCAGAGTATACTTGATTATGATCACCCACTAATGTTTGTTCCCCCTTTTATTTAGTTTTATTTAACTGTGAATGATTGCAATTTAGGCTGCAGCATAACATTTTCATTGCATTATTTAATCAGTTATGATTCTGGGTTGTGCAGTTTTCATTTTTAAAAAATGCCTAAAATGCCAATCTAAATAATAATCTATCTTGTCAACCAATGCATGATTACAGTGAAAATGCACAGAAAAACATTTAAGAAAGTGAAAGAGAAAATATCAGTAATCAGTGAGCCACAATGCATTATGTTTCATTCAATAAGGACACATCTCAAGCCCTTGTAGAGAAGACAGGCAGCCATAAAACAAATCTAAAATATCAGGAGGCATTTCGATATTCAGTTTCCTGATCCAACAAACTGTGGAGTCTAGAAGGGCGGAAGATGGATTCTAGAAAGCAAATAATACTAATATAGAATAAACCAAGTTGAGAATAACATGCCATGAAAAAATTAATGCAAATCATACCCTGGGTTGGAGCCAGATTACACAGCGAGAGAACTATTGTATATCACCATCTTGAATCAGCAAGTATAGGCATTGTTTTCCATCAGGTGCACTGGCAAATTCCCAAATATCCTCAAGTAGGAAATGCAGAGATACAAATAGAAAAGCAAACGATCCTACATCAGCTCTCCAGCAGCTGTGTTTGAGGGTCGATCCTGAAGATTTGTTTACCAAACCACCAAATGTAAACTAAAGTGCTACCATTTAAGCATCTCATTTTCCCACTTCCTCTAGTACGGTAGGGAAGTCAGAAATGGCACCGCCGGTTCATGTCCCTTCACTCCATCATTTTTATTCTTGGCAGTGATCTGGTTCCGGGCAACGGCTGTCTGCTCTGTTTATTGGAAAATATAAACAGGCACAGAGGATATAAACCGAGATCAAACGTTTGTTTACTGAAGCTGTCTCGACAGAAAACTGCTGAAAACCGCCCTTTGTACCCCCAATGACTTTGAGAAGAGGCTGTTCTGAGAAACACACTCCCTCCCTTCCTCCCTCCCTTCTTATCAATGCACTTTCTCTGGCAATTGGCTGCTCTGAAGAAACAACAAGGGCTAGAAAAGGGAGTCCCGCAAGAATGCAAGTACAGGAGACTTACCAGGGTGTGGCTTCGAAAATCTACTTGCAGTAACAAAGGCTCAGCATCCTGCGTTTGTTGAGTGGGTTTTTTTAAAGACAGAGTTACATTAATGATTTAACCAGCAGCCTGATGATGGTAAATCTTTTCCTTAGCCTGGCGGGGGAGCCAAATGCTATCAGTTTCTAACCGGGAAGGCTTTTGTTGTTGCTGGGTTTATTGTTGGGCAAGTCCGAGGATCATTTGTGAGGTGGTTCGCAGGCCACGCTTCTGCATAAAAATCCTCCTAAATGCACTGTCACTAAATCAGGGTATTTTGGGGGTACCATCTGTGGAGTTACGTGCGCGCGCGCGCACACACACACAACGATGGTGAGCGACCTATCCTTTCGGTGTTTTTATTTTTCTGTGGGGTGTTTGTAAAACAGTTTAGGCGGACTGGGCTGCCTATATGGAGATCACACTATATACTGTATATCCATGCAGTCAATGTGTATCTCTCATTCTGCAGAGCTCTGGAAACGCCTCCTACCGATGCTCCATGTCTTCCTCTGCGGATTTCTCGGATGAAGATGATTTCAGCCAAAAATCTGGCTCCTTGTCTCCGGCACCGGGGGACACACTGCCCTGGAACTTGCCGAAACATGAGCGATCCAAGCGGAAAATTCAAGGCGGCTCCGTGCTGGACCCAGCTGAGAGAGCGGTGCTTAGGATAGCCGGTAAGACCAGGCTCTAGGCAGGCAGACCGAGAGACTCACCATTCTTGCATGTGCCCACATATCAGGGGCTTGCATGAGCGAGATCGTGGCAAAGATTTATGTCGGGGGGTGGGGGGCTCGTTCATTGGCTTTGTGAACAAAGCCTTTCAAAATCCTGTAGGTTCGTGGGGTGATGACTAAGCTATTTGGCCATGTTTTCCGGTTGGGTGAATTAATGCTTGTGGGAAAGTGGGAAAAGATGAAATATGTGCAGGTGCGCCCATTAAACTTTCATGCGAAAACGCATTAGCCGTGAGTGGCTCATTCGCAATAACCCTGGTGATTTCATATTATGTCTGCGTCTTGGTCGGTGTACACAAAGGCAGACAGAGCACTCTTTATTGTCTTTTGTGCCTTAATGGCAGAGAGGCTGCCTTAAATGCATGGGAAGGCTGGGATCATCCAGTTGGTGTCTAATATCCTTCTTTTAGACGGTGTATGTTGTGACAACAGTGTAAATGTGTAGAACAGCTCTTTGTCCGTGTACCCACATTGGGGCCGTGCTGCTTAGGAATAATATAGGAGAGGCACTCGATGGAATAATGTAGGAGAGGCACTAATGTTTTCTGGTATGTGGATGGCCACTTTACACTGGCAACGAATGGCACTGAAATAGAGTAGATGCCTTTGCTGGAAGTTGACAACGCAGCGTGTAAATTAATCCTGGTTTGTTGTTTGGTGTATCATCCCTTCCCTCTTCGGGGCTTATTTCAAAGACATTTTCACCTAATGGGACGATTATGGGGATGCAATGGCTCGGCCCCTCCGTGGGGATGGCGTAGCAGCGCAAAGCTCTTTCCTCCCTCCTCATCCCGCTTGGTAATCACCGCCCTTAGCCACCGGCACAATGCAGAGCCAGGGTTACTCCAGCCCCCGCGTCTGAGGGACGGGCCTCGTTGTAAGATCCCTGCTGGCTACCGCTGCTGCCTGGGAATCGGGCAGATACAAACATCCGCCCGCGTGGGTCTCATCGGAGTGCTCGGGAACACAATCGCCTGTGCCCTACCACGGCGGCTGTTGTCTCTCCCCGCCCCCCTCCCGACGCACTGGTAGCTTTGCTCGGCCGGGGGAGGGGGAAATGCAAGGAGGGGGATTAAAGCGTTGATGGCGAGGCAGGGCTGGTTTGGGCACCACGCAGCTGTACATCTGTGCAAAGCTTGCGGGGAGGGAGCAGCCTGGAGCGTGCGCTCGGGGGAGGGGAGGGGGGAGCTGGGGAAGACACGTGTGTTGCACGGCGGGGTCAGGGCGTCCGGGGTGCGGAGCGGCACAGGGCCCCCCTGCAGGGCTTTGCAGTGTGCAGGGCAGCAGGGCCCAGCGCAGTCGACAGGCGCGCGGATCCGGGGCCCGAGGCGGGAGGAGGCACAGGCGCGGTTAGCTCCGGGGCACTGACATGCGGCGCGCGCTGTGTCTGTGCATGAGCGACGGGGACACCTGCAGCAGCGCGAGCCCCCGGCCCTGGCGCGCCATCCCGCGGCCGGGCAACTCCAGCGAGAGGGCGGAGCGGAGGGGGGCCGGGGCTGCTCCTGCTACCGGGCATCCCTAACACGACGGCTCCGCTCCGCGGGAACCCGCCCCCGGGCGCTGCGGGCTGCCAGCCTGTCCAGTCACTTGCAGCCCTTGGTGGTTCAACAGAAACCTCTGCCCCCAGCGTGGCACGTGTGTGTGCCGGGGCGGGGGGCTGGCAGAGGAGAGGTGCGGGTGGAGGCAGCAGCCTCCTACACCCAGCCTGCCTGGGGGGGCGGGAGTTGGGCGGCTTCCCGATAGTTTTTTGGGGGAAATCAAGACAATGAAAGCGGCCTCGTCAGAGAAGGCTGAAGAGAGGGGGGAAGCCCAGGCAGCTGGGGAGTCCTCAGTAGAATCCTACTGAACTTTGGAGAGAGAAGCCGGGCCAGGCCCGCCCCGCCCCGCAGAACTATTAAACCAGAGCCAGAAAGGGAGCCAGACGCTAGGGGAGGGGATGACGTACAGAAAAGGCTGCTGCTGCAGTTCTTATTCAGCAAAAGCCCTTAGTGCATTTGCACAAGTGGGGCCTGCAGCACAAGCGGGCCCTAAATGATCGCCTAGGAGCGATTTATCTGTCAGGAGGGAAGAAATGTTTCCATGAAGACTAGGAGAGGGAGCAGCTGGAGGTCACCTCCATGGCCGGGCCGTGGCGCCCATGCTGTCCTGGAGCTGCTGCAGCCCTGGCTGCCTTCCTGCTTTCAGGCCGTTAGCCGAGCGCAGAGATTTGCTGCTAATGAAATCCGAGAGGAAGCCCTTGCTATTGGAGCCACACACATGCTCACACACCGCTCGGGAGGGGGGAATGGGCGTTTCCTCGGACAGCTTTCATAGCACCCCTCCCTCCAGTCTTTTTTGCAGTTCCCAAGGCTTCGTGCTGTCTGCAGCCTTGGAGTGAACTGGTCAGTGTTACCCTCCAGCCATGGCTGGTTACCTCTCCCCTGGTGCTTATTACTATGCCGAAGAACAGGAATACCTCCAGGCTTATGAAGATGTCTTGGAGAGATACAAAGGTACGCTAAATTAGCGCTGCAGCATGAGGCATACGTGGGTTTATTAGGTACATGCTAACAGTGTAGGGCTTACTTTAAATAGCACTAGTAGTTGCAAGTAAACAAGGGACAGGAGCAGCCATAATCAGGATCAGGTCTTCTGGATATCTGCTGTTCTAGTCCACTACCAACAAGAGTGCAGTCGAAGATACTAAAACGGCCTTAAGACCAGATCCACTGTCTCCAGGAGAGCGTCATTTCTTATGGAGCTGTCTGTTGCTTTCTTTCACTAAAGAGCTTTGTGACACTGTCCTTTTGCTGCGTGTGATGCCACCACTGACATTTCAATGAGATTATTACTCTACTGTCTGATGTTTGTCTGGGATGAGAACCGTTTTCTCTCTGTTTTTCAGTAAATAAAACAGTATTCTGTGGTCCTAATGAATCCAGTGAAATATGCGTTATCTTTATTGCCAATACTGCTTTAAACAAAAAACCACCACTTTACATATCCATTTGATCTTAAAGCTCTAATATATGTTGTTCTTTTCTATAATGTCAAGAATGAGAGCTTCATGCAACATTGTGAAGCATTTTCATTTAGTACTTGAAGAACCTTTCTAAGGTTCATAACATTCAGTTTATTCTATTAGAAATGTTAATTGTATTATTTCCTTATTTTTGACTGTACAGAAAATGTACATAGGACACATCATTATTTTGTGTTTCAGTGCATTGTTAATATTAAACCTTAAAAACTAGATCAAAGTAATGATTAAGATCTAATCTTAATTAACAAGAGATGGAATTAGAATGAATCTTCATTCTGAAAATAGTTCCAATGTGCACATTGCAATGTATTTGGTGTTTGCTGTTTGGAATCCTTTTGCAATACATGGGGCAAGGCTGGCTAGATGATTTCAGTTTTATATAATTTTTTATTTTATTTATATATTTTATATTCAGTTTTGATTTTGTGGTTTTAAGATACCCAACAATAAATTTAGAAAATGTTAGAAGGGTGGTGTAAGCTACCAAATTACCACTGACTTTAATGGGAGTGGCATAGTTAAATCAGTTTTATATGAAGATGTCATAGTTAATTTTATTCTATCCTAAAAATGAAATTATTTTCAAATGTGATTTATCAGGGCTGAGTGTACTTTATACCTGTTCAATTCTAAATCATGTATCATTATAGTCTATTGTGTCAATGCACATGTTCTCTAGATGTACTATCTCTGTACTAAAATGCATCAGAACATTTCAAAGGAGAAATAATTATTGTGTTTATTAGATCTTTTTAAGAAAGGAAATTCTTGGCCTATTATATTTTTTCATCATCTAAAGTGATTCATACATATTTCAGACTATTTTTTTCCAAATGTTCATTTTTAAAGTAAGTAGGCTATGTTCAAATTACTAAATCAAAAGTATTGAAAACCCTAAAGTTAATATTTATTTTTCACTGATGTGATTTAAAATTTAGATGAACAGATTTAAATTTGAATTTGATAAAAAAGCAAATTTGCTCCGAGAGACAGATGTATAGGTTCCAATTTAGATACATGGTCATTTGATAAACTCAGAAAATTCATAATGAATATCTTATCCTTAAGTTACTGGACTTGACTTGATGACATCTTGAGGTCCCTTCCAGTTCTAGTATTTAGTGATTTTAGTGCTTGATTGTACAGTCCTAAGTCCCCTGATTTTACTGTGAGTTTTGCCTAAGTAAGGCCTACAAGATTTGGTCCTTACCTGTGGGAGGATTTGTGCAGGGGTAACTCAACCTTTTTCTTTCTTAGCCCCTCTCCCCCACAACATGCTGTAAAAACTCCACGACCCACCTGTGCCACAACAACTGTTTTTCTACATATCCAGTAAGACATTACTGGTGTTAGGAAGTTACAAGCAGAGCAACTACCTGGAGCTCTGAAAAGCAAATTTGCTTGGGTTCAGCTTTCTATCCTGGGCTCCTGCAAGCTGCAATGACAGCGTTGCTCTCTGGTTTATTTTGGAGGCCCCCAATCCTGCTTGTTTCCCTCCCTCACAGGAGGCTCCAGACTCCTGGATGAGAACCGCTGGATTAGTGGATGCTGATACAGTAGACTCCTAGGGCTAGTTAACGTATTTGTTTTTAGTATATTCTAGAATTGTTGAAGTTTGTTATCTTATCTGTGAAGAGGGGGAAGGGTGCATTCATATTGTATGTTAAAAGATGGCAAACTCTTTTAAATGTTTAAATTTAAAAGCTTTCAATTTCTTTGTTTTCATTTTGTGGGTGGCTCTTCATTTATTTAGCTCATCAATATACAGTACTTGACAGCTTATTACATACAATCACTGGGGAAGAAGGTAAAGATTTTAGTTTGTTTTAATAATGAAACATTGGGAAACTGGAAAATACATTGAAAAATAATGTGTTTTCAAGCCGGTTATGATTTATCATTAGAGTCCCAGTAGTATGACTTCACTACAGTGATTGTTATCCTGATGACTTGCTGTGGGAGCTGATCTAATCAGAAAAGAATTGCTGCAATATCATGCATTAAACAGGGAGTGTCATTTCACCAAATTTTGAAAGACACTGATTTCTTTTTTTTTAAGCAAATATGGAATCTAGTAACTTCCTTTTGCTTTTTCATGGTGAAGAGTCTTAATTACTTATTTTAATTGAAATATTTTTTCTTGCTTATAGGCAATAAGACTGCATTCATTTAGGACATTATCAGGGTGCCAAATTATCTATGCCACAGCTGTTGAATACTGTAACTAGAAGAGTCAGCTGTAGAAAATGCATTGCCTATTTTGGAAGGCATGGAATCATATGATGCTGTATCATTAAGAAGTACTGGCTATTTGATTTAGAAAAAGAGGAATAAAGAACAAGTACTGTTAAAGTGTAACTGTGAAATTTTAATCTTCACCTTTTTTATAGCCAGGATAGACCACAGTTCTGGAAGACCTTACACAAACAAGAACTTGATTGCTTTAACAATTGAAACCAAGGTATTTTGTGTGTCTTGCAAATGCTGTCTTAGGCTGTAACAGTAAATAATTGGGCAACTGTTCACTAAATCAGAGGTAGCACAGAAGAGCTGTTTGTTGTGGTAGAAAAGGGCGTTGTGTTCTGATTCTTGGTCAGTTCAGTCTCTGAGTAGTCAGTTGTCTCTGGCCATCCTTTTTAAAAAATTTTTCTTGCTCCTTATAAAGCTGATTCACAGTAGAATTTCTAAAGCCTTCTGATGGAAAAAAAAATCACATTATCTCAGCTGATACAGAAATCATATTGAATAAAACCACTTATTCATGAGAAAAATTGTTGCTTTGTTAGTAGCTCTTCTAGAAATGGTCAAAGGCAATGCCTTTGTTGTAACAGCGGATATAAAATATCCAGTACATTTTATATGGAAACATACAACACATTTTTCTTGTTTGTGGTTTAACATATAAGATGCAGAATGATACAGTATATGTAATGGTTAACATAATTACTAATAGCTGTGGGTGTTCCTGGCAGAGAAGTTGCAAAAGAGGCCTGTTTTTATCCTTTAAATTATCTTATCAACATGTCTGAAAACATAGACTAATCAAATTATTCATCTACTACATCAGCCCTAATCCTATGTAGTTAAAATTTTGCCATGATGGTGATTAACCTATTTTTCCACTATTGTTTTGTTTGTTACAGTATTGAGAATCATCTCAATCAATACTTCCTATATGTGTATCATTTTAATTTAGCAAAAACTCTGTCGCTCTGAGTTACTAGAATGGATTGTTCTAGCTAACAAAAGTCATTTAAAATAGGGTCTATGTCTTTAAATGCATAGCTTTTGATAAGTCACTTTGATGTAAAATGGGAGTAATCTAACAGGGGATCCCTCATATTTTATTATCTTCTCTCTTTCTCTATATGTTCGTAATAAATAATCTTTTCATAAAAATGAAATTAGTTTAGTTTTTACAACTGCGTAGGAAAGTTTCCTCTCTCACGTAACTGTTAGTTTGTATGCCTGTTCTGAAACAAAGAAAATTCTTAAGAGTTAAACATAAATACATCATCATTATAAAGATATCTCATAAAGATAGGTGTTAATTTAAATAAATATACACAGCTTCCTGCTCCATGTAGACTCCAGAATACCATAGATTTTGACTGGACAGGAAGCTGTTCTATTTGACAGAAAATTCAACTTGAAAAGGCTACCTATAGAAAAATAGTCTTGCTGCACTGGTGCTGGAATTGGCTGGGAAAGGAGGGAATATCATGTTAATAAGTTCTCAAGGTCCTCAGCATTTTATTACTGCTTCCCAGGGATGTTAAATATTGGTTAATTGAATAATTGATTAACCTCATGAATTCTTATCAGTTACTAGACTATTCTGTAGTGCCTGAGGGTGGGGCCAGCAGCCAGTGTGCCCTGGCCTCACTCCCAAGGAGCCCCTGCCACTCCATACTGCTTCCTCTGTATCAGAGGCAATAACCTATACAGCAATAACCTATAAGCTTTCTCTTATTGGTTAATTGGTTAATCAACTACACTGTTACATCCCTACTGCTTCCTTTAAAGTCCTCATGAATGGCTGTGGAGCAAATGGATTATTCCCATTTCATACTTCAGTATGTCTGTCTGTACAGAGGAGTGGACTCATGGAGGAGGAGAAGATGGCAGAATGTGGTAAACCAGCTGGCCTTGTTTGTGATTTAACATGGAAGATGCAGAATGATTGGATTTAAACAATTCAATTCAATATTTTGAGTATTGGCATTTTCTTTGTCTCCATTGAAATAAATATTTAGGCATTACACACTACTTCCTGTCCCCTTTTCAGCTGTTCTGTGGCAACTATGTCCATTTTTCTGGTCAGAATCATAGTGTTAGAAAATATTTGATAGGCCATCTAGTTCAGTGTTTACTAGTGTAGGATTGCATCCTAATATAATTTATATTTTTAATGCCTTGTTCCGTACAGTTTTAAGAGCCTCAGAGGACACTGTTGAGCCAAAGGAAGCTGTTTCTGGCATCCCCTTGGCCACTATTTCCCAGTAAGTTCTAGGGAAAGTAGATGCCAATGACTATTGCTGGCTCATTTTTGGAAGACATCTCTCAGCTAAAAGATGCTTTCAGACATTTCATCAGAAAGAACCTGCCCGATTATAGGATGATTAGGAGGATTCCCTAAGCATGTTCAGCAAAGTCTGGTGATATTGTTCCCTAGGGGTTGATTTCCATTTATGTATAGAAAATAGCATCATCATCCTTATCTTTTGTTCTGTATCACAACACTAACATTTCTTTAGACATTTTTCCTAATTAGTACTGCTTATGTTCCTGTGAGATAGATGGGGTGACTTTTCCCTTTGAGATGTGTATCAAAACATGGACCAAATTCTGCTCAACTCATTCATGAGTACTTCTGTTTAATTATATGAAGTACTTTTGATTGAGTTAGGAGCAAATTATGAGATCCTGAACGCATGCAAATTCGGTGGGACTGACCTCAAAGTTTGGACTATATGTCAGAGTCTCTGAAGTCTGGAGCTGTCATGGTCATGAGGGATGGCCAGCAGCCTGGGGACTAAGGGGTTAACTGTACCTAGCCAGGTAGCAGTCAGCCAATAGAAATGCAGATAGGGATTTCAAACTGACAGAGGAATTTTTGGGATTTCCCTCCTTTGTCTCTGAGGCAGTTTTGCTCCCTAGATACTGAGGGAGACAGAAGACGTGTCTCTCCAAGAAAAGGCTCTTCATAATGTGAAAGTTGGGTAAAGTCTAGATAAATCCATCAGGTTTTTATTGTTTTCTGGTTTGGGAATTTGGATCTGAGGTCTGTGCTGTTAGAAATGGTTTTTTTTTTGTTTGTTTGTTTTGTTCTCCCTTCTGTAACTAAGTTCTGAGCCAATGGGAATCCCTCATGAGTTTATTAATTTGTGACTCTTACCATCCAGTCACCTTAATCATGTTTGCAACTGTAATCTTGTTTTGGTAATAAAAGGTTATTTTCTTTTTCTCAGTAACCGGTATTGGTTCATTTTTGTGTCCTGGAAGGTCTGTGTATATATCTACCTGCCTGACAGAGAGGCAGCCACAAAAGACTGTAGTTTGTTTTTCTCTTTTCTCTTTTTCAAGCTCTCGTGGGAAGAGAGCTTGGGGTGCCATGGGGTTGGTTTCAAGTGTCCACCCCTGTTCGTGGGTTCAAAAGCACTTGATGGTGGCAGAAGATTCCCCAAGATCTGGGTAGTAGGATTTTGGGGGGAGTTTTTGTACCAAAGCCTGTAGAAATCAGGTTTTGGGTTGCTTTTGTGGGCCCCCACTTCTGCATTCATTGTGCCAGAGGGGGGAACAGCCTTGACAGGAGCTATAGCAGGTTACATCAATTAAGGATCTGTCTTTGTGTCTTTATATGCATTATTATAGTAGTTTGAAATATTGGTTGACGATGGGAATCAAGACTGAGGGGAAAAACAGCTGAGGAGAGTTGGCAGTTTTTCAAAGGGACATTGTTAAGGGCCCAAAAGGAAGCTATTCTGCTGTGTCGGAAAGATAGAAAATATGGCAAAAGACCGCCTTGGCTTAACCACGAGATCTTGCATGATCTAAAATAAAAAAGGAGTCCTATAAAAAATGGAAACTAGGACAAATTACAAAGGAAGAATATTGGCAAACAACACAGGAATGCAGGGGCAAGATTAGAAAGGCAAAGGCACAAAATGAGCTCAAACTAGCTACGGGAATAAAGGGAAACAAGAAGACTTTTTATAAATACATTAGAAGCAAGAGGAAGACCAAGGACAGGGTAGGCCCACTGGTCAGTGAGGAGGGAGAAACAGTAACAGGAAACTTGGAAATGGCAGAGATGCTTAATGACTTCTTTGTTTCGGTCTTCACCGAGAAGTCTGAAGGAATGCCTAACATAGGGAATGCTAGTGGAAAGGGGGTAGGTTTAGAAGATAAAATAAAAAAAGAACAAGTTAAAAATCACCTAGAAAAGTTAGATGCCTGCAAGTCACCAGGGCCTGACGAAATGCATCCTAGAATACTCAAGGAGCTGATAGAGGAGGTATCTGAGCCTCTAGCTATCATCTTTGGAAAATCATGGGAGACAGGAGAGATTCCAGAAGACTGGAAAAGGGCAAATATAGTGCCCATTTATAAAAAGAGAAATAAGAACAACCCAGGAAACTACAGACCAGTTAGTTTAACTTCTGTGCCAGGGAAGATAATGGAGCAGGTAATTAAGGAAATCATCTGTAAACACCTGGAAGGTGTGGCAAGGTGATAGGAAACAGCAGCATGGATTTGTAAAGAACAAATCATGTCAAACCAATCTGATAGCTTTCTTTGATAGGATAACAAGTCTTGTGGATAAGGGAGAAGCGGTGGATGTGGTATACCTAGACTTTAGTAAGGCGTTTGATACGGTCTTGCATGATATTCTTATCAATAAGCTAGGCAAATACAACTTAGATGGGGCTACTATAAGGTGGGTGCATAACTGGCTGGATAACCGTACTCAGAGAGTAGTTATTAATGGTTCTCAATCCTGCTGGAAAGGTATAACAAGTGGGGCTCTGCAGGGGTCTGTTTTGGGAATGGCTCTCTTCAATATCTTCATCAATGATTTAGATACTGGCATAGAAAGTACGCTTATTAAGTTTGCAGATGATACCAAGCTGAGAGGGGTTGCAACTAATCTGGAGGATAGAGTCATAATTCAAAATGATCTGGACAAATTGGAGAAATGGTCTGAGGTAAACAGGATGAAGTTTAATAAAGACAAATGCAAAGTGCTCCACTTAGGAATGGGAAGCGACTGTCTAGGAAGGAGTACGGCAGAAAGGGATCTTGGGGTTTTAGTGGACCACAAGCTGAATATGATTCAGCAGTGTGATGCTGTTGCAAAAAAAGCAAACATGATTCTGGGATGCATTAACAGGTGCGTTGTGAGCAAGACATGAGAAGTCATTCTTCCGCTCTACTCTGCACTGGTTAGGCCTCAGTTGGAGTATTGTGTCCAGTGCTGGGCACCGCATTTCAAGAAAGATGTGGAGAAATTGGAGAGGGTCCAGAGAAGAGCAACAAGAATGATTAAAGGTCTAGAGAACATGACCTATGAAGGAAGGCTGAAAGAATTGGGTTTGTTTAGTTTAGAAAAGAGAAGATTGAGGGGGGACATGACAGCAGTTTTCAGGTATCTAAGGGTACGTCTACACTAGCCCATTAGTTCGAGCTAGGTAGGGTAATGAGGGCAACCGGAGTTGCAAATGAAGCCCGGGATTTAAATATCCCGGGCTTCATTTGCATGTTCCCGGGCGCCGCCATTTTTAAATCCCCCTTAGTCCGAACTCCGTGCCTGTGGCTACACGCGGCACGGACTCGGTAGTTCGAATTAAAGATCCTAATTCGAACTACCGTTACTCCTCATTCCACGATTAGCATTCCTACCAACATAGTGCAGTCTGCACCACTGCCTAGATTGGTATAAACTACATCATTTAGGGTGACTAATTCACACCCCTGAGCAACATAACTTATGTCAACTTAAACATAGTTTAGCCATAGCCTAGGTCTCAAGTGAACGCTAATAAATATATAGCCGGAACCAGTCTAGCTCAGCTGTGTGTTAATGCTTTTCAAATAGGTATTAGAATTATAAAAAAATGTGCTTAGTGTTTAGACTTTATGGGATGCTTGTAAACTGCTATGTGCATTATTCTTACTTAAAGTATCTGTAATCCCATATTAGGCTGTGTCTGCACTGGAAAGATTTGGCAACAAGTACCAAAAAGAAAATTGACAAATCATGTTTACACTGCCATCCTTTGTGAACATATGGCCACTTCCTTAGCTCCTACGTCAACAGAAAGAGCAAAGCAATGTGAGTATGCATCTCATAGTGCCTGGTGTCACCTTCAGTTGCTAAGCTCTGTGGGAACATGCAACTAGCGCTAAGCATATTGGGAATGTGAAAAATGTCCCATCAGCCACCTCTTTGCTTCCCAACCTTCCTGAGTCTTCCAGCTTACCTTCATACCACTTAAATTACAGTCCTTGCTGTGAACTCCAGTATCTGTTGTGAGAAATCATGGATCCCAGACTTCTCTCTCATGTTGTGATCAATGTACTTAGGACATCATGCATTGCAGCAGAGCTACTTATGCACTTAATAGCAGAGGACGAAGACTTGGATGTGGACGACAAAGTGAATTATAGGGACAGCAGCGAAGTGGCATTGCATTAGGCTGTCACAGAGCAGCTTTGCATAGTAGAGCTCTGCTTTTGGGCTAGAGAAACCAGTACTGAGTGGTGGGATCACGTTGTCATGCAGGTGCGGGATGAAGATCAGTGGCTATAGAACTCTCAGATGTGTAAAGCAACCTTCCTGACACTCGTGCTATCAGAGGGGCCCATAGCGTGGCCATGAATGTCAGGGAGGCTCTGAGGAACCACTTTAACATTGATGGGCACTGACATTTCTGTGTGTTGGGATTCCTTCTCTGCCTCATCCCACTGCTCATCTTGAGCAAGGTATTCCCATGAAACCAAGGGATATTACAGATTTCCAGGGGCTAGAGCGATTAGTGTGGTTTATGTCACACAAAATAAACTCATGGAAACATGTATCACATCTGTCTTTATTGATGTCTTTCAGTCAGGATGCTCGGTAGTAAGGGATAGCAAAACAGTTTTTGGAAAATCTCAGAATGATGTTAACATTTAGCTGTCCAAGTCACAGCTGCTTTGATGGGGAGTGGAGTGTGCTGGGGAAAAAAATACTTGATTGTGAAAATGAGTGTGTGAGCATACAAGGAGGGTTGCTGGATAAAGAATTTTATATGTGTGGCCATGGAGGCGAATGTGTGGGCGTAGAGGGACAGTTGTTGTGAAAAAAGTTTGGCATGTGCAGACTGGGAAGCCTTTGGTTCTGTTTACTCTGCATTTGATAAGACACTTCATCATCTCATTTTGGTCTTCTAAGTGCACTCGGTGACTTCTATTCTGACTTGCATCTCCCTAGCTCTTCTTCGCTCCCTTTTCTGTGTTTGAAGCCTTGAATGCCACAGCACATCCTTGATCAGATCCTTCCTTGTCCTCCCAGGTTTTTTCCTTAGTTGATGGAGTCTGTCTGCTGCAAGACGTGCCTGGTCTGGAAAAATAACCATTAACAATAGAATTATTGTACTTTTCCTGATAAAGTTTGTAGCATTTTACTAACACGCAAGTCTCTGAACAAAACTGGCCACTTCTCTTCTTATCCTAGAGGCAAACAGATCTCTCCAGACATTCTGATCACGGAGAGTGTTAAAGTTGGGGGAAGGGGAGAAGGAGGGTTGGGCATGGGGCCCCAAGTAAGTACAGTCCAAATTTCTGCGGCAGGTGCACATGGAAACAATTTGTAATAATCCTACATTTGTCTTTGAGCAGCCATTACTATGGCTGACATCACTGCTGAAGGTTAACAGGCAAACTGGGCTCTGCTTCTGGATGTGAGCGGGGGAGGGAGGGAGGGGCACCCCACTCCTTATGTATAAAAATTCTGTGTCACTTTGGTTCTAGCAGCACAGTGTGAGGAATGGTTTGGGATAGGGATGTTAAATATTGGTTAATTCAGGGATCTCCAACCTTTTTAAGCACGAGATCACTTTTTGAATTTAAGTGCAATCAAATATCTACCTCAAATATAAATACCCCTCCCCCGCCTCCTTCCTACCCCATATCCAAGGCCTCGCCCCTGCTCACTCCATCCTGCCTCTCTTGCCTATCCTCACTCACGTTCATCAGGCTGGGGCAGAGGGTTGGGGTGTAGGCTCTGATCTTGGTTTAAGGGAACTGGAGTGTGAGAGGGGCTCTGAGCTGCTCTTGGGGCAGGCTGTTGGGATGTAGGAGGGATTCTAGGTGAAGGCTCTGGGACAGCAGTTGGATGAAGGGGTGCTCGGGGCTAGGACAAGGGCTTGGGATGAAGGAGGGGGTTCATGATTGGGGTAGGAGTTTGGAATGTGGGCCCCAGCTGGACACTGCTGGTGGCTCCTGGTTGGTGGTGCAGTGGGGCTAAGGCAGGCTAAGGCTCGCCCCTGCTCTGGCCCTGAATCACTCCCTAAAGCAGCCAGCAAACTCCATCCCAGGTCCTGTTGTGCCCCCTCTCTGCTCTGAGAAAGGATACAGAGTGGGAGAAGGGGTACCCTGACATCAGGGCCCTCCTATCCCTCCCCTGCCCTGCACAGAAAGCAGAAGCCGCCCAGGGGGAAGGGCAGCTCCAAGGCAAAGGACAGGAGGTGCGTAGCAGTTGGGGGAGGGGCAGCTGAACGTGCAGACTCTTGATAGCCTCTTGGCCAAATTAGTCAGGATCACTTGTCAGAGGCTCCAAGATCTACCAGTAGATCCCGAACTACTGGTTGGTGACCACTGGGTTAATTGAATAGTCGAGTAACCTCATGAATTCTTATCGGTTAATTGACTATTCTGTAGTCCCTGGGAGAGGGACTGGGTGCACCGCAGGGTGCCAGGTGGGAGCTAGTCTGCAAAGGGAGCCAGTTTAAAAACCAGCTCCTCTTGTGGACCGGCTGCTTGTCACTCTGTGCTGCTGCTCTGATAAAAGGACAGCAGTGTGGGGTGGCAGTAGCCCCTGTGGGGGTCTGAGCTCTCGGATCCATCGCGAACCGGAACTGAAGCAGGTTGCCTGCCCACCTGACTCCTAATATACTTTAAAAGCAGAGTGACAGCGGGGGTAAGTACCGGACCCAGTGTGAGCCAGGACTGAGCCAGCCTGTTTGGGGGAGGGGAGGGAAATGCATGTAGTCTATAGCATTAACCTATAAGCTTTTTCTTATTGATTAATCGGTTAATCGACTACACTATTACATCCCTAGTTTGGGAGAATGTCGTACTACGATGCTGGGGAAATGAAAGCCCTGCCATGGAATCTCTGTGAGAAAATTAATAAGTAGATGAGGAAAAGCTTTGACATCAATTCCAAGCATGATACTATTGAACTCTCTGGGTATGTCTACACTGTATTCCTCTTTCAAGAGAGGAATGCAAATGCAGCTGAGCGAAATTGCAAATGAAGCGCGGATTTGAATTTCCTGCGCTTCATTTGCATAATCGTGTCTGGCTGCTCTTTCGAAATACCCTATTTCGAGATAAAAAATGCCGTGTAGGCACGGTTATTTTGAAAGAAACCCCTTCTTTCGAAATAACCCTTACTCCTAAAAAATGAGGTTTAACGGTTATTTCGAAAGAGGCATGTAATCTAGATATACCCTTAGAGTATGTCTACACTAGCCCCCTAGTTCGAACTAGGGAGGCTAATGTAGGCATTCGAATTTGCAAATGAAGCCCGGGATTTAAATATCCCGGGCTTCATTTGCATGTTCCCGGGCGGGCGCCATTTTTAAATCCCCCTAGTCCGAACTAACTGCCCGCGGTTAGACGCGGCAGTTAAAAGTTAATTCGAACTAAATCCTTAGTTCGAATTAACTGTTACACCTAGTGGAATGGCGCCCGCCCGGGAACATGCAAATGAAGCCCGGGATATTTAAATCCTGGGCTTCATTTGCAAGTTCGAATGCCTACATTAGCCTCCCTAGTTCGAACTAGGGGCTAGTATAGACATACCCTTAGAGACTAACAAAAATATATATAGTGAAAGCTCATGATATTTTATATATATATATAATTAAGGATGTTAAACTGCAGTTATCCACCTAATTGTGTAGTTGATACATTTTGTGTGGCCTACATGATTAGTCGATAAGGGGCCATTTTACAGAGCCGCAGCTGGGGTAGCTCCTAGAGCTGGCTGGAGCCAGGACTGAGCTGGAGCCACCCATGCTGTGGCTCTGCATTTTAAATATAGTAAGAGCTGCCGGGCTCTTACTACATTTAAAATGCAAAGGTTGCAGCATCCCAGACCAGCGGAAACTGGGTCTGCTCAATCCCAGCTCGCGCCAAGTCCAGCAGTCCCTGTTTGCGGTGGCCAAGGCTGGCCACAGCCAGTGCGCGGCCAGCCTCGGCCACCATGAACAAGGGCTGCTTAGTGGTGGCAGCCCCTGTCCACAGGGGTGGTCCTAGTGGGGAGCTGCAGACAGGAGCTGCTGCCAAAGCAGCCTCCTCTATCCCCTGCACTGCTGTCTCTGATAGAGGCAGCTGGCGGGGGGGGGGGGGGGGGGAGGGAGGAGGAGAAGGGGAGGGGAGAACTGGCTTTTAAGCTGGCTCGCCCCAGCTCTTGTAGGCAAGCGGGGGAGGAAAACAAGTAGTCAAGTACTCCACTCAATTACCCAATAAGCTTATGCTTGTCAGGTAGTCAGCTACTCGCTAACATCCCTAATATATATTTCTTAAGGTGCTATAGGACTACTGCTTGTTTTTAAAGTTACACACTAACACGACTACCCCTCTGAGACTTTTAAACATGTAAATCAGCAGACAGGAAAGAAGCATTATCAAGTGGGAAACACTGGTTTGCCACAGGATGTTATCTCCTGTCCAACAAAAGAAGGCTCATCAATACAAAATAAACCTTGAACATCAGAGGACAAAGGCTTTGGTGATTTCCAACCCACGCCATCTCTCCATGAAGAGGAGTTGTGCAATTGAATTCCTTCCATCAATTGCACCTTGCAGCAGAAGGGGGAAAAGAATAAAAAGCCCTAATTAAAAGGAAGACTCTGAGTCATTATTGGATTGAGAGAGAGAAGGATTACTAAGCATAAGCAAAAGAATCCCTGACCTTTGCTAGCCCAAAAGGATGTGTGGAGCTTGCTTATTATAGAAGCTTCTGATACTTTTTTGAAATTTAGATTGGAACTCATTTGTGTATACAAGTGCTGTCTTTGCGGTGAGATCTAAGATGCAACTGACCTGGGGTAAGTGACTAATCCTCTGGGAATGAGAGAAACCTGAATATTGCTGTGTTCTTTGGCAGGAGGGACCACCTATCTCAAAGGTTTACCTAGGTGGCAAGATAGAGGACTACCCAACATGACTTGTCTGTGATTCCATGTTAATACTGTTACAGTGCTTGAGGAGTTCACACTTCATTAATGGTTGGTGAAATCTAATTATAATGCTCAGAACCAATTTGGGAGTTGTATCATGCTTCTTAGCCATATGCTTTAGGTTGGTAATCATGCTCTTGAGCCATTGCAGAACAGCTTGACACGGTAATTACATGTAATACCACACAGTTGGCAGCGTCTTCAGTATCCAGCCATCATTGTGCTTTGTACTAAAGTGATCAACTTGCTCATCAGGGAGTTCTCTTCACTGATGACTATGCACTTGTAGCCCTCACTATCAAAGATACCTATCATCTAATCAGCTGCTTTTCTACATCAACAAAGTGATATGGACTCTATCAGCCTCAAGCAAATAGAAGTATTTTGTTGCCTTACCTCAGGAAAAGTGTGTTCTTCCCTCGCCGCCAAATTGCAGTTGATGCTGCACTGCTGAATGTGATAGAAACATTTTGCTATCCTGACAGAATATTAATAATGCCATAATCAATGATGAAATCACACAACACATTTCTAAAGACAGTTCTGCCCATGGTTGATTTTCTTACCACCTGTGGTAGGTGAGAAGCATTGACTTCACACCAAGATTAGTGCTTATCATGCAGTCCTATTAACCACACTTCCTTTTGGCTGTAAAAATGGCAGTTGAAGCAACTAGAACATTTTCACATGCATTGTCCTTGTCTCTGTAACATCAAGTTGTTGGATAGGATACCAAACATTGAAGCCCTGGACCAGTGCTATATGATAGGGATGTTAAATATCGGTTAATTGAATAGTTGATTAAACTCTTGAATTCTTATTGGTTCTTATAGTACCTGGGGTTGGGGACAGCAACCAGTATGCTCTGGCCCCACTCTCAAGGAGCTCCCTGTCACTCTGCACTGCTGCTTGTCTTTCACAGTCAGCAGTGTTCGGTGCCAGGCAGGAGCTGGTCCACAAGGGGAGCCAGTTTAAAAACCAGCTCCCCTTGCGGACTGGCTGCCTGTCACCCTGCACTGCTGCCTCTGGATACAGAGGCAGCAGTGCAGGGTGGCAACAGCCCCTGTCCATGGGAGGTCTGAGCTCCTGGACCCAGTGAGAGTCAGGACTGAGCTGGGCTGCCTGCTTGCCTGGTTCTTAAAATGCAGAGCCACAGCAGGGGTAGGTCCTGGACCCATTGCAAGCCAAGACTCAGTCAGGCTGCTGGCCAGCTTGCTAAAAAATTACTGGTGGGGGAAATGTGTGTAGTCTATAGCATTAACTCATAAGCTTTTGCTTATAGTGTAGTTAATCGACTACACTATTACATCCCTACTGTATGATTAATGTTAAACCCCTAAACATACAGGTTCAGTTGTGCTGTCTGGTCACCTTGCATATATGGATGGTATACAACTTCCTCATTGAAAATGGAAGAATGTTCCCTGGAAGCAGAGGTGAAAGTAAGCCTGTGCCAGGTGCAGTGCTTTGGTAAGAAGCTGCTCGGCAGGCTGGGGCACTTGGCTGCATTGGGAGGGGCGGGGTGCTCCCAGCCCAGCTCCTGGCTTCCCTGCAGGCTGCTGTGCTCAGCAGCAGGCAGCCAGGCAGGTTAGAGGGGCTGCCTGGGGGTGCCCCCCCTCTGGGATTGCACCAGCGCTGAGGTCCCTCAAATGCCTCCATTTCACGGGGTGCTGGAGCCACACATATTGGGTCTCTGTTGTTTTTCCTGCTTCCTGTGACTAGGGAGTGAGGAGAAAGTGAAGAGCCTGCTGCATTCCTCCTCTGCCACTTCCCTGGGCAGCTGGGAGTGAGAGGAATGCAGCAGGCTGGGCACTTTCCCATGCTCCCTAGTTACAGAAAGCAGGAAAAGCAACAGCCACCTGGTATGCATGGCTGCAGCTCCCCAGCCCCCAAAATGGAGCTCTTGCCCCCTCCATGCTTATCCCTGCATACACCCAGCCCCCTGCCCTGAATCCTGCACTCCCATACTCCCTGCTCTAAGCCCCCACATACTTCTAGCCCCTTGTTCTGACTCCTCACACCCTAACCCTCTGACCTAAGCTCCTCCTCATACCCTCCAGCCCTGATTCCTGCACCCCCCCATGTCCCTAGCCCCTTGCCCTAACTCCTTCACCACCATCCCCCACACTCCAACCTCTGCCCTGAGCCCCCTGCACTCCACCCCCACACTTAAATTTCTTATCGTTACTGTTGTATTGCAGTGTTCCCTACCAGGGCCAGATTAAGGGGGGGCTAGCTGGGCAGCTGCCTGGGGCGCCAACCTATGGGCGGCGCCTGATGGCAGCTGTAAGGGGCGCCACGCGCCCGGCCATGTGGCGCCCCTTAGAGCTGCCATCAGGTGCTGCGGGCCGGGGGCCGCGTGGCGCCCCTTAGAGCTGCAATCAGGCACCATATGCCCAATTGCAGCTGTAAGATGCACTGGGGGACGGGGTAGCGCATGCGCCCTGCGCCCGAGGGCAGAACCGCGCATGTGTCATGCGCCCGCTGCCCGGGATGCAGGAATGGCTCAAGCCGGCCCTGCTCCCTACTGGAGGTTCAAGTTGTCAGGACATTACCCATAAGAAATGTAAATTACTTTCACCCTTGGCTGGAAGGCCAAGGAAAACAATGCATGAACACTCTCAAAGCTCATCTTAAAGCTGCAACATCAACTGAAACAAAGGGGAAACTGCTGTTGCTGTCAGGTCAGGTTTGTGTTAGACCTGTACGTTATCAGTTAAAGCTATGTAGTCTAGCAAAAAAGGAAAAGCTGAAGAGAAGAGTGAGTATAGAAAGCAGGCATTGACAAGAATCTGTGGCCATGTCTTCCTGATATGAGCAAACATCTGCTGATCTCTCATTCTTTTACATTTGTGCAAGATGTGCTGAACCAAACTGACTCATATACATTGACTGTGCTGAAAGGCTCCAACACTTCTGTGGATTTATATGCATGAGAAATGTATCAGAAGGCTTTTTTTTTGAAGAACCATCTCTTATACCGTTTCTGGTATTTCCCATTTCCAAATAAGCAAAAAATACTAAAAGTATTTCATCATGTCATGTGCTTGTGCCAAAACCAGGAGATGGACTGGCATGCGAAAAATGAAAAAAAAAACACAATTTCTCTTAAAAGGTTTTATTTGGGCTCAAGTGCACATTTTGGGTGACAATTTTGGCTGGCTTTCATATGACTTCATAATTTCTAATGATAACTTTTCTTTTCTTTCTTTCTTTCTTTCTTGTATGAGCTTAAGTCCCATTGATTTTCATTGTGCTTAACGTAATTTACATGCTTAAGTACTTTGCATAATAAGAATGTTTAAAATTAAGTTTCTTTACTTTGTTGAATTGAGGCTTAAAAGAATAATACTTTTTTGTAAATGTCAGATATGAATGCAGCCTTATTGCTACATGCCTGAAATGTTTCTTGAAAAGAATCATGAGAGGCTTGCAGTTTAACAAAGCCTTGATTTTTTCAGTAGTGGGTGAAAATATTCATCTACTGAATGCATGTAGTCAACCAAGCTTTCAGATAGGTGAGGTAATGCTCACAAAGTCATTATTGTCCTCATATAAAGTCTTAAAGCACATGTGAAGAGCCAGATCCTGCAAATGGATCTGTGTAGGCAGACTCCTGTAGCTGTGTGATAACCCAGGGACTTCAGAAATCCACCCAGAGAGATCAACTTGTAGGATGGGGGTCTAACTTATTACTCACGTCCTTATTCATGAAAACTCTTTTTGAAATTACTTGTCTTCAGGACATTGGATATGGCCTTAACTGATTTGAAAGTATATTGTTAACTCAAACACAGCGTTCCTCAGTGTGGGCTGTTGGCCCATTTTGGGAAAGCTGCTAGCGGGCCCACGCTACTTTGTTTACCAAAAGCAGGGGTGGGGAACTTCAGGCCCGGGGGCCGGATGTAGCCCCCCAGCTTGCCTGGATCTGGCCTCCGAGGCTCAGGGCCCCCTCAGCATTGGGGAGTCTGTGCTGGTGCTTCAGCCCCTGCTGCCCCATGTAGCGGTCCCGTCTGGTGCCGAGTCCCCCAACCCAGAGTTCAGGCGCTGACCCAGCGACCTAACCACCTTATGTCCCCAAAATCCACCTGTTCTGTGCTCCCCAGTCCCTGTAGAGTTCAGTAACTTTTGCACGCAACACGCCAGCCTTTGTGGCGATGCACCAACCAACCTGATCGGATACTCCGCGGGGAGGGGAAAGGGGGACCCGGGCCCTCCCTCTCCACCGGGTCTCAGCCTGGGTCCCTAAGGTATAGGGGTTGGCAACTCCCTACCCAACTGACAGGACGTCTCCCCGAAACTCGTTAGTCCATGGGCATCAGAATGGCCCTGCCCTGGGCTGCTTCCTCCCCCTCCCGAGGTCTGGCGTCCCTGGCTCTCCGACCCCTGTTCCTACCGGGATCCTCTCCGACTCCTCCTCCTCCGGACTGCCGGTATCTCCCTTGAGCCTTCTCTGTCTCGGGCCCTCTCCGGCTTGTCTTCTCCAGCTGTCTTTCGTGGAGGTCCTCCTTAGCCTCGGACGCCCCTTCCATGCCGGACCTGCTTTTGAATGGGCCCGCTGGCCCCGGCGCCATCTTGACACTGTGCCTCGCCAGCATCCTGACGTGGGCCTGCGTCGCTCCCTGGATGCCCCGCCCTGCCTCCTCTGCCCCCCCTCTCGGGCCGGCGGCTAGCTTTCTGTAGCCAGCATGTCACCGGTGGCCGCACGCGGCTCCCCCTGCCCACCCATGAAGTGGCGGAGGTTTCGCCGCCTTCCACCCTACTCCCCGCTGACTTACCCTCGCCAGCCGCAGTGCGGGTCCCAGCTGACCCGTCACACCCCAACATGGGGCTAGAGCACACAAAATCTACTAGCCTGGACCCCTTCTAGGTTCTGGTGTCGGAGGGAAATGTGGGGAGTGACTTTCTCCTTCTCAGTCAGGGGCCATGTCAGTGAGGGTTTTTTGGTTTTGCTTCTCATTTGTGTGGTATGCGGCCCCTGACTGATTTTTCTGTGGGCCAGCAGCCCCCAACAAAAAAGTTTCCCACCCCGACCTAAAGGATCCATAGCCACAGACCCTTGTGTGCTCACATTGGCTTCATTTCTCTGTTTCCAGCCAAGGAGAGCAGTGGAAAGTGGACCAGGTCACCACTTCCCGCGGCCCATTTCGAGAAACACTACTCTAACATTACTCATAATATTTAATAATAATAGTATTTGTGCATGTCATTTTATCTTTTGATAAGTAATATAGCAAATTTTTAAATACTGTTCATCTTAAGTACAAATAGAGTTTTACTGATAATTAAAAATAAGTTATTTAATGGAAAAATATGTTGTTGATTATATTCTGCTCGCTGCAGTTACACAAGTAGTTCCATCTATATAATTGAAACTGGGGGAATAAAATGAGCAGGATTAGGCTTCTGATGGATCATAGATATAAATATGGCATTTCAAAGCAATGGGCCAAAATCTGCTTTTGGTTGCACCCACATGACCGTGTTGTCAGTATAATAGCTTTCATTTCATAGGTTATATGCAAAAATAATTATTTTGTGCTTGTGTAATGTTCTGTATGCATTGAAATAGCACAGCAGTCAGCTATGCTTTGGGTTTAGTACTCTGTGTCTGTCAGAAGACTTCATTGCTCTTGACTGAGATTCAGGTAGGCAGTTATCTGCCAGCTGACACTATACATCACTTGGGTCTAAAATTAGTAGATGTCATCTATATTAAGATTAGCAGAAGCGTGTATGTTATGGTTCGTTCCTTTGTACTTGTGTTTGAACTGTCTCTCTAAACAAATAACATTTGAACATTTAATTAAACAGAAAAGGACATAAGAGCTTTGGAAGTGATTCTTTCATCCCATTTGTGATATTTTGCTCTGGCTGGCTGATCTGGTTACAATCTAAATGTTCCTCATATGATCGGATGTCTTCAGTGGAGTAGAAGCAGCTAAATGTTGACAAGTGTCTGTGATATTTTGGACGGACATTTTAAAATAATAATACAACATACAAAGTTCTACCACAACAACTTTAGTGAAGCAAAAGGAAGTCCGATCCTGCAACCTGTGGTCAGGCAAAACTTATTGATTTCAGTGAATGTGAGGATTGCAGGACTGGGCCCTTGACTCTTAAATCAGTGTTTGCTATTTTTAATTTTCTAGTTTTCAGAAAAAAAATTGTATCTAGAGATTGGCAATTCACATATATATTGGAAATTAGGAATGCCTAAAGCATTCTTTTAGAAGGCATTACTTATAGAGGTGGAGTATTTTTATCAAGATAACTCTAATAACAGAGGTGGATATTTTCAAATGCACAAATAGTACTTAGAGACCTAGCTTTCATTTAATTTCAGGAGGAGTCAGGCTCTTAATTGTCATTTTTGCCTTGGAAGTGCCTTTTCTTGCCTTCTCCAGAAATTATACATAGTTCAGATTAGAATTTGGTTCTTGAAAACTTATTATCTGCTTTGCTGGTTAATACTGCATTTAAGGCTAAATTTGTTGGAGGGTTTTTAATCTGAAGTCTCCTTTGGAAGAAAATTCATAACCATTTCCAGAAGGATGGTTAGATTTCATAAGGGAAAAGGACATCTATCAGAGTTCTCTTTGATGTTTTAGAACAAACATTATTCTCATTACATGGCTTTATGAATTCTACCCGCTTGCTTCAGTTTTCAACAAAATAATCAACTTTGAAGAAACATGTTTTTGCTTAGATATAGTTCCTTTGACATCATATTTATGCTAGGGTGAGAGGAGGATTTGGCTTAGTGTGTGTAGAAGGGAGGGAGGAATGGGTAAAGCTAATTATTGGAAGAAGGCCAAAATGGATTAAGTTCTTTGATAAAAGTTTCTGATAATATTGTTAATTATTTTTATCATAATGACAGTTTTGCACAATATTTTCCAGTTCTATTAATTGTTAATCTTTAGTACACAAAAGTCCATGTTTGAGATTTTCAAAGTTGACCAACTATATAACTAATTAATATCAACATGTGGCCAAATTGCATAGTCATCTTTGAAAATCTCAATTCATATGCTTTTTCAACACTGTTTTTTGTTAAGAATTCCATTACTGAGAACCAGTTCACTTTTTTCCTGCTTACCAAGTTTCTTCATGTAATCCTTATATATTTAAATTGTAGGGTATTTTTTGCTTCTTTGGTTATGTGCTTGTCTGTGCTTTGAGGCTTTATATTAAACGGAAAGATAAACTATTGAAGTTATAAAGCAGTGAAGCTGTCTCATGTGTTGTTTCAGAGTAGGTTTACAATCACATATTGAATGATAACATAAGAACATAAGAGTGGCTGTACTGGGTCAGACCAAAGGTCCATCTAGCCCAGTATCCTGTCTGCCGACAGTGGCCAGCATCAGGTGCCCCAGAGAGGGTGGACCGAAGACAATGATCAAGCGATTTGTCTCCTGCCATCCCTCTCCAGCCTCTGACAAACAGAGGCCAAGGACACCATTTTATCCCCTGGCTAATAGCCTTTTATGGACCTAACCTCCATGAAATTATCGAGCTTCTCTTTAAACTCTATTATAGTCCTAGCCTTCACAGCCTCCTCTGGCAAGGAGTTTCACAGGCTGACTACACGCTGTGTGAAGAAGAACTTTCTTTTATTAGTTTTAAACCTGCTACCCATTAATTTCATTTGGTGTCCTCTAGTTCTTCTATTTAGGGAACTAATAAATAACTTTTCTTTATCGGCCCTCTCCACACCACTCATGATTTTATATACCTCTATCATATCCCCTCTCAGTCTCCTCTTTTCTAAACTGAAAAGTTCCAGTCGCTTTAACCTCTCCTCATATGGGACCCGTTCCAAACCCCTAATCATTTTAGTTGCCCTTTTCTGAACCCTTTCCAAGGCCAAAATATCTTTTTTGAGGTGAGACCACATCTGTACACAGTATTCAAGATGTGGGCGTACCATAGTTTTATACAGGGGCAGTAAGATATTCTGGGTCTTATTTTCTATCCCTTTCTTAATAATTCCGAGCATCCTATTTGCCTTTTTGACTGCTGCTGCACACTGTGTGGAAGTTTTCAGAGAACTGTCCACGATAACTCCAAGATCTCTTTCCTGATTTGTCGTAGCCAAATTAGCCCCCATCATACTGTACGTATAGTTGGGGTTATTTTTCCCGATGTGCATTACTTTACACTTATCCACATTAAATTTCATTTGCCATTTTGTTGCCCAATCACTCAGTTTGGTGAGATCTTCTTGGAGTCCCTCACAGTCTGCTTCTGTCTTGACTATCCTAAACAGTTTGGTATCATCTGCAAACTTTACCACCTCACTGCTTACCCCTTTCTCCAGATCATTTATGAATAAGTTGAACAGGATTGGTCCTAGGACCGACCCTTGGGGGATACCACTAGTTACCCCTCTCCATTCTGAAAATTTACCATTTATTCCTACCCTTTCTTTCCTGTCTTTTAACCAGTTCTCAATCCAAGAAAGGACCTTCCCTCTTATCCCATGGCCATGTAATTTACACAAGAGCCTTTGGTGAGGGACCTTGTCAAGGGCTTTCTGAAAATCTAAGTATACTATATCTACTGGATCCCCCTTGTCCGCATGTTTGTTAACCCCTTCAAAGAACTCTAATAGATTAGTAAGACAGGATTTCCCTTTACAGAAGTCATGTTGACTTTTGTCCAACAAATTATGTTCTTCTACATGCTTCACAATTTTATTCTTTACTATTGTTTCGATTAATTTGCCCGGTACTGAAGTTAGACTTACCAGTCTGTAATTGCCCAGATCGCCTCTAGAGCCCTTTTAAAATATTGGTGTCACGTTGGCTACCTTCCAGTCATTAGGTACGGAAGCCGATTTAAGGGATAGGTTACAAACCACAGATAATAGTTCAGCAATTTCCCATTTGAGTTCTTTTAGAACCCTAGGATGAATGCCATCCGGTCCCGGAGATTTGTTAACATTAAGTTTTTCTATTTGTTCCAAAACCTCCTCTAATGATACTTCAATCCGGGACAGTTCCTCAGATTCATCACCCACAAAGGACGGTGCAGATTTGGGAATTTCCCCAACGTCCTCAGCCGTGTAGACTGAAGCAAAGAAATCATTTAGTTTCTCCGCAATGGCTTTATCGTCCTTGATTCCGCCTTTTATAGTTCGATCGTCTAGGGGACCCACAGGTTTTTTAGCAGGCTTCCTGCTTCTAATGTACTTAAAAAACATTTTGTTATTTCTTTTTGAGTTTTTGGCTAGCTGTTCCTCAAAAGCTTTTTTTGCTTTTCTTATTACATTTTTACACTTGATTTGACAGTGTTTATGTTCCTTTCTATTTATCTCACTAGGATTGGACTTCCACTTCTTAAAAGATGCCTTTTTGTCCCTCACTGCTTCTTTTACATGGTGGTTAAGCCACGGTGACACTTTTTTCGGTCTCTTGCTATGTTTTTTAATTTGGGGTATACATTTAAGTTGGGCCTCTATTATGGTGTCTTTAAAAAGTTTCCATGCAGCTTGCAGGGATTTGGCTCTAGTCACTGTGCCTTTTAATTTCTGTTTAACTAGCCTCCTCATTTTTGTGTAATTCCCCTTGATCAAAGATTCTTGCTGTATGTATCATGAGTTCTTTTCATTTGTAAAGATTACATTAGCATCCCTAAAATAATGCGTTGTTTATATGTCCTGACATTTGGCGTGTCAAATTGAAACATTTGTTAGACTTTGTTAGCGAAGTAATAACCAAGGGAACTTAAGGAATGCAATTTTCCGAGGAGTAAATTTGTATCCACACTGTCGTGGAACCTGATATCTGATGTATGGATTAAATCAAATAACAGGAGAAAATAATAGAGATTCTTTATTTTAACCATGAAAACTTTCTGAATTTGGGAGATTAAGAATTAGAAATTAATGGCGGCGTCTCCCCTGGCTTTATGCAATTACTTCTGTGTACAATATTACAAAGAGTCTGTTTGTAAGATTTAGGTGTCTAACTTCAAAATGTCAATGGATTGTTGCACATTTTAAGGACAGTGAAGTTTTTACATCTTTAAAAATATATAAGTTATATATGTAAGTTTTTGTATCTTCATCAAACAATATATGCTTCTTCCTGACTAACTCTGCCATGCCTTCATCATCACTTTCTTCACTTCCCTCCTGAAAACTTCTTTGTGAAGCCTGCAGACTGTAGTTTTCTCTTCTTAGAATTCATATAAATGTGAAATAATAACAATAATGTAATAAATCCCACAAAACACAAAGAACTCTGAAAAGCAAGACCCTGAACCTTGATAATGTATATTTAAGATAGAGTATGACACCTTCTTACTGGTCCCTTTATCCTCTTCTCCTTCCACCCAGGTTTGAGAGCATTACTTTTAAGTTATATTTGGGGTAGATTTTGCACTGGCTTCCTCAGGTACATCAGAAGAGGCAAACCCAGCCAGGATTGCTCTTGGGAGTTTTCAGTCAGTGCATACTGACACACTTATTGAACCACTGTTTAGAGCTGGTATCATGAGTATGGAACTGGAAATAAGGACCAACCTCTCATCTATTGGAGAGGGTCTTGCATATTTTCCTTCTGCACTTGTGGTTGGTAGGGAAAGGGGCAGACCCATGTGTGATGGGTTCAATCACAGACATCCTCTTGTGACTGTGACTTGATGTGCTGAAATACCACTGAGCCAACATTCCTGCCTTCCTGGGCGTCCCCTTTACTCTGTCTTGTTGAGCCAGGCCTTCCAGCACTGACACAGAGATGGGATCACAGCCCTATGCAGATCAATACAGACTCAGAGATGGGGAGGCTCATTTAAAAGGATTTGAATCAGTACCAAGGTAATACCCAGTATAGCCCCAATAAGACCTGAACTCCAGATAAATCCGTCTTATTCTGTATAAAGTTTTATACATAGCAAGCTCATATTGTACTCCCTCTTTCTTATAGAAAGAGAGAGATGCACAGCTGTTTCCCCCCTTATCCAAGGAACTGTTATCGACACTGGGTTTATTAATAAACAAAAATGATTTTTTATTAAGTATAGAAGGGGGGATTTAAGTGGTTATAAGTAATACCACACAGAATAAGGTAAGTTACTAAGCAAAATAAAACAAAGCATGCCAACTGAGCCTTAATACACTTTGGCTATGTCTACACTGCAGGGCGTTCACACCTCAAGCACGTTTTTGCGCAAGAAAACCTACAGTCAATTGACAGAACAGAGGGCTTTTTGCGGTGTAGGTATACCTCCTTCTACGAGGCCTAAGTCCTTTTTGCGTAAGAGTTCTTGCACAAAAAGGTGTGTGTGGATGCTCAACAGAGGTTTCTTGTGCAAAAAGAACTTGTCAGAAAAAGCACAGGTGCTCTGATGGCCATTCTGTGAATGGCAATCAGAACTTTCTTGCGCAAGAGTATCCATGCAGTGTGGACGCTCTCTTGTGCAAAAGCACATCGCTTTTGCAATGCGCTTTTGAGGTGTGGATGCGCTTTTGCGCAAGAAGTTTTTGTGCAAGAACTCTTCTGCAAAAAGCTTCTTGTGCAAAAACCCTGCAGTGTAGACAAAACCTCAGGCTATGTCTACCCTGCAATACTATTTTGGGATACTAGAGGTATCCCGAGATAGCTATTCCATGTCATTTGAGCACACCTGTTATTTCGAAATATAGTGAGCTCACTATTCCGACATCCCTGTAAATCTCATTCCACAAGGAGTAAGGGATGTTTCGGAATAGCAATTTATTTCAAAATAAGTGCTGTGCAGACAGCACCAAATTTCAAAATAAGCTATTTCGAAATTGAGTTGAAATAAGCCATGCAATTCGCGTATGTCACGTTATTGGATTTTAAAATGAGCAGACAGATCACCGCTGTGCCCACTGTGATTTGGGGTGTTTGCCCCAAATTCGGTATAAAGTGGGCCATGTGAGGTGTCAAACGAAAGCTTATGTTCTACTGATTCTATGTATGCTACTCATGTACTTGTGTGATGTTTGTATGTGGAGTTATGAATATGGACTCTGTGCTGATACTGTGAATGGACTGCCTGTCATGAGGAAGGAATGTCCAATGAATGACTATGCTAATTAGCACGGCCCCAAGGACAATGGCTCTCAGAGGCCAATACACACCTGAGGAATGCGTCTGGAAGCCTGCAAATCAGCCAGGGCATAATGGCAGCTGGCATGTGGAACAGAGACAGGTTGCTTGACCATGTGACCCGCTCCAGCTTGGGACGTACCAGGAATGGATATAAAATGCAATGAGGCGGTCTCCATCTTGTCTTCAGTCTTGCTACTGATCCAAGATGCAGTCTTGCTAGGGACAGAGAGCTGGGAAGGACTGCTGACCCATCCTGACATAGAAGTCTCTGGTGTACATCCTAAGCTAGCAGTTTGTAACATCTCTGCTAAGAACCTGCATCAGGAACTTGGTGATTGGTGCATGTAGTGCATTCTCCTTAACAACCTTACTCTCAGCCTTTTCTTTCTTTTGTTAATAAACCTTTAGATTTTAGATTCATAGGGTAAGGCTACACTAGTTCGTTAGTTCGAGCTAGGTAGTCTAATGAGGGCAACCGGAGTTGCAAATGAAGCCTGGGATTTAAATATCCCGGGCTTCATTTGCATCTTCCTGGGCGCCGCCATTTTTAAATCCCCCTTAGTCCGAACTCCGTGCCCGCGGCTCCACGCGGCACGGAGTAGGTAGTTCGAACTAAAGATCCTCCCATTTCAGGAGGGGTAATGGTAGTTCGAATTAGGATCTTTAGTTTGAACTACCTACTCCGTGCTGCGTGTAGCCACAGGCACGGAGTTCGGACTAAGGGGGATTTAAAAATGGCGGCGCCCGGGAAGATGCAAATGAAGCCTGGGATATTTAAATCCCGGGCTTCATTTGCAACTCCGGTTGCCCTCATTAGACTACTTAGCTCGAACTAATGAGCTAGGGTAGCCTTACCCTAAAGGATTGGCCCAGCATGATCTTATGGGTAAGATCTAAAGTATAAATAGACCAGGGATCTATGGCTGGTTCTTTGGGACTGGGAGAATCTGTTTGTGGTAGGTGAGATTGGGTTCTACAACCCCTCACGTTTGTGTAGGCCCCGGGGCTGATTGTGGCACAGGGAGAGCTGGGGTATCTGAAGCTCGTGAAGTTTCCTGCTGGCCGGATTGGCAGCTGAAGTACTCTGTGTGACTGGTTTGTGGCCTGTTTGGGAAAGGTCTCCAGTCGAGGGCTGTACGGAGCCCTGGTTTTGAATAATTCACCCTGAGCAGACGCCCTCAGCAGTGCCCAGACCCAGCCTGGTCTGTCACAGCGTAGCTCAAATTGAATAGCTTATTTCAAGCTACAGGGGCAGTGTAGACATACCCTAAGGGTACGGCTAAACTAGCTCGTTAGTTCGATTTAAATCCCGGGCTTCATTTTCAACTCCGCTTGCCCTCATTACCCTACCTAGCTCGAACTAACGAGCTAGTGTAGCCGTACCCTAGGAAACTAGTTACATGGATTATTTCACCTTCAGTTCTGATAAGGTTCTTTCCCAGACTGGACGGTCTCCCTTGATCCTTCCCTCTGTTCAGTCTTAGATGTTTCCAGCAATTATCTTGGGTGATAAGCAAGGGTGTCCTAACATCTGTCAGCTGACATACCTCTTGGGGCTTCCCTCTTAAATAAGTTGTGCAGAAGGTGGGAAGGTTTTGTGTGCTGGCAAGCCTCCCCCCTTTCTCCATGTGGAAAAATACTAAATTGACTATAGATCTTCTATATCAGGTGACCTCAACATATGTTTTTGTGGGGACTTTAGCTCCTCCTACTGGTCCATAGGAAAAACAAACCCATTTACAGATCATTGACCTTATCAATGAGCTGTCAAGTTTCTGAAATACCATTAATGGCCCTTCCTTAGCATGTTTATAGTAGTAGACATCATAGTAGTAAAATAGTTTTATACTTCATATTTCTAACTTCAAATACAGGGAAGGATACAAGCATGCAAAATGGGAAAATCATAATTAGCAGGGCTCACCAAGTGGCAGCAAGTCCCACTCGCCAGCCGCGCGGTTTTGTGTGGCTCTGCGCATGCGCAGATCGCTCTGCGCCAGCTCTTCCGGGTTGTAATCTACTCGCCACGGGCGAGTAGATTACATTATTTGTTGAGCCCTGATAATCAGTATATTACAACTTTTCAAATGATACCTTACATGAAGTATTTTGCATAAAGCACTTTCCAGTTGTGCATATTTATATTCATAAGCATATTTCCATAAAGCATATGGATCACAATGTGATACTGTGATCTTAACTCTGCCTTTTCTTGCTGCTCATAAAACAAATTGAGTGAGGGTGCTAAGGAGGAGAAACAGCACTTCTGTAGGAATTCTGAACAGTGGAACAAGCAGCAGCAGAAGAATTTAACTTCTTCCCTGTTCCTTATGCTTCTACAATGCAATAAACTCCTCAGGTAACTCAGATTAGAATCTGATCTAAGGAACATGGGTGTAAAGTTGGAGTAGCTCCATAGATTTAATGAAATTGTGCCATCTCTACTCTTATCTACTTTAGTCAAAATGTGTCTTGTTTGTTAAGCACTGTAAACATTTCTGGAACCATGTAAAGAATTACATTACATACACATACACACACATACAGAACGGCGTTAGAAGAATGTTGTAAAGTTAAGCACTCAAAAGTTAGAAAAATGACAGATTTAAGGATGCCTGTGCAACTCTAATTTGAACCTCGTGTGTTTGGATTATGATACAGTTTTTAAATCTTGATTAATTTTTTTTTCTACATAGCCTTGGCTTGTCTCAGTGAATGAGTAACTATTAAATATTTCTTTTTATCCTCTTAGTTCAGTGTGTGGCCTCAAACCTTTTTTACTGCATACATTCTAACTGTACACCAAATACAAAATTATTAAAATTCTGGGCACATCTATAGTTGTTTTCAGAATAGTATCTCATTGCTTCATAAATATTAATTAGTTTGACTTCACAACATTCCTGTGAGATTAGGTGATATTATTTTTCCCATTTTACAGCTGGGAATAGAGACACGGAGAAAGTAAGACCTGACTTATCATGCCTCTTGAGGCATTTAGGGTCTGATTAAGTACTATGCATATTTATAGCACAGTATGGCTACGTCTACATTGGCAAGATTTTGCGCAAATACTCTTTAACGCAAGAGTTTTGCGTTAGAGTGTTTGCGCAAGAGAGCATCTACACTGGCATGTGCCTTTGCACAAGAGATGTGCTTTTGCGCAAGAGCATCCGTGCCCAGTGTAGACGCTCTCTTGCGCAAGAAAGCTCCGATGGCCATTTTAGCCATCAGGCTTTCTTGCGCAAGAAATTCATGTTGCCTGTCTACACAAGAGGGCTTATTCCTGAGCAGGAGCATTATAGTTCTTGTGCAAGAAGCACTGATTTCACACATTAAAATGTCAGTGTTTTTGCGCAAGAACTCCCCGCCAGTGTAGACAGGCAGCATGTTTTAGCAAAATCATGCCAATGTAGACACAGCCTATATGTTTAAATCCCAGCTTCTGATGTCTTTAGTTACAATTGTGAGTGCACTTATGCAAAATTGTCTGCTGACCCATTGGACACTGAGAAAACAAGGAACACGCAATTAGTGGCTAACTAAACACTTTCAGTGAGTTGCTAAACATCACAAAGAGGCAGAGAGAGAATTTATTTCTCCAGTATGGTGCTCAAATATCTTAACCCTGGTTAATGAGGCAGTGGATGGCAATAAGAGAAAGATGTCGTTATTTTTTTCTTACTGATATTGTCATAAGTTACTCCACACACACTAAATGATTAATAGTAAATACAATGTAAATATATTTAATCACAACTGCATTAAAACTCTCTTCCTGTAAGCATCCCCTTCCTCATTCGCTCCCCATCTTCCAACTTCCCCAACTAAGGAGATAGGGATCTTGCAGAAAACAGCCTCATTGACAATGCAGCCTGGATTCATTCTGAGAGCACTGTCCATTTGTACACTAAATGATACAGGGGTGTCATGATCATGAGGGTTAGCCAGCAGCCTGGGGACTAAGGGGTTAACTATACCTAACTCAGGTAGAGTTAGCCAATAGGAATGTAGGTAGGAATCTCAAACTATGACAAAGGAATTTTTGGGTTTCTTGCCTTGGTCTGGAGAGTTCCTTCCAGCTTCTGAGGGAGACAGACATGTCTCTGTCTCCAAGAAACAATTCTTCACTTTTTGTAAGTAGGGTAAAATTTAGATAAACCCGTTAGGTTTTATTGTTTTATGGTTTGGGTATGGGATCTGCTGTCTGTGCACTTTTTAAAACACGTTTTGGCTTTCCTTTGTAACTAAGTTCTAGGCCCATAGAGTTTCTCCATGAGTATATTATTTTGTTATTTTTCCATCTAATCCTTATACTTGCAACAGGAATAGCGTGGTAATAATAAAAGTTTTCTCTTTTCTTTTTATTAACCTGGTATTGGTTAACGGTTGTGTCCTGGTTTGTACTTTAGGGGTGAGATTTCCCAAGTAGTCTCGCCCCTGATTTTCTTTATTAATATTTGGGTGGTGGCAGCAGAGATTTTATTCCCAAAATCTAGGTTGTTAAGATTTTGGAGGGAAGTTTTGTACCAAAGCCTGGTAGATGAGGTTTTGGGGTACTTTTGCTGGCCCCCACTCCTGCATTTATTGTGCCAGAGTGGGGAAGGAGCCATGACAAAGGGTCCTGCAGAAAAAAATACTATCTGATCATGTAATGAAACATTGTCGTATGTGTAAGTGCAAGAAGTCCAAATGAAAGTCACATGGGGTAATTATTATAGCTTGATAATATAATGAAGGGCAGCAGAGGGTCCTCACTGTTTGACCCATATATTGACAAGCATGTAATCTGATTATAGAAAGCAAATTCAAATTAGTAGCAAACTCAACAAGAAGTTTCCATTCTTAAAAAGAAATACAGAACAAATAAAAGCTAATATTGTGATTTTTTTTTTAATGTGTATGCATGTGGAAATTTGGCCTGGCCTTGAGGCTCCAATCAAGTTACCCATGTGCTTCTGCAATAATGCATAAAATCACATTCTGAAAAGTCAGTCCCTGCAGGGTTTGGTTTAATTCAATTCAGTGAAAACTGCTGCAGCAGAACAAAGTGTTCATGGTGCAGAAACGTAAAGTGGGGAACTTATTCTCACTCTTCCTTCTTTTTTTAGAGGATCACAGTTCTCTCATCCAGATCTTCAGTACTTACTATAACTCGTATACAGGAGCACAGGGATTGCCATAAAGAATCAGACAAGTCTGTGTAGTTTGATTTCTTGAATTGCTGTGCATGATACAGCAGATGAAAGCAAACATTCCCACTATGTTGCAAAGTACTTGGCCAGTTGTACAATGCTCGGTAGAAAAATGCCTTCTTATATCTCAGCAGGTTATCAGTTTAAGGCTCAAAGACATGATTTTCCTTGTATTATTTTAGTAACTGAACATGTTAATACTGGTAAAATTACTTACTTCTTCATTAACAAAAATCTTGTTACAGTAGTTATCTCAGTGAGCTCACCATCTTGGCAATAAGTAGAACAGGTTGATGACATGCTATGTGAAGAAGAATAAATTGTATGCAGTTTTCTGTTTTGTAAATATACTACTGTTCACATCATGGCACAAAGTACAAAAAAATAGCCCTATTTATGTTTTCTATAGCCTTCATTATTTTGTGTATTTGACAGAGCATGAGGAGTCTTTTGATTCTTCTCTAGTAAAAGTTTAATAATCCCATCTTGTTCAGTCTCTTCACATACATAAATCCCTTTGCACCATGAAACTGATAATTTTACTTATACTTCTGTGCACCTTTTTAATCTCAATGATATCTATTTATAGAGATGAAGCAAGCAAATTTAACATAATACTCCACACATTATAGTTCTTTTATAAAGTAATACACCAATACTGTCTTTAGTATTTTTAAATCCTTTTTGAAATACATTTTAAGCATTGTATTTGCAAGCAGCCTCATCTCCCAGCCAGTCCTCTCCCCTCCATGGGCTGTGCCCAGCCGCTGCTCACCAGTGAAACCACTGCTTGTCTCCAGATGGCTGTGTGTCTGCCCCCGGCTCCTTCTCTGCTTGTGCCGCTCACCACCTGGTGCCCACAACTCCCGTCTGCTCCCTTCATCAGCCTCCCTGCCCTGCTCCTGTTACCGCAGCTCTGGATCTGCCTCCCCTCCCAGCACAGCTTCAGCCCCTGCAGCATCACTGCCATTGAGTGTAGCACCCTCCCCACGGAGTTGGTGTTCAGGTGTTAGGGCACCACGCTATGTAAGAATGGCTCTTCAGACATAGCTTTGCTTTCTGTCCTGTGAATTAGTTTTCAGTCCATAACAAGATTTCACTCTAACATTGTGATGTGGAGTAGTATTCTTCAAATGGCAATGCAGAAGGGCAATGTCACTGTGAGGATTTGTTATATTATTTGTCCAAAAGTTTTATTTTTCTATCTTTAACTGCATTTTCAAAATAAAACAAGTGAAGTGCTTTTTTCTTATAACATAGTTCCCTTGTTAGCTATATTGATTGACCACATTTCAAAATGTTATATATCTGGGGCCCTTACAAATTCAGAGTCCATTTTAGTCAATTTCATGGTCATAGGGTTTTAAAATTAATAAGTTTAATAATTTCAGCTATTTAAATCTGACATTTCATAGTGTTGTAATTGTAGGGGTCCTGACCCAAAAAGGAGTAGTGTGTGTGGGGATTCTAAGGTTATTGTCAGGAATGTGTTGAAGTACTGCTACCTTCTGCACTCCTGCTCCGTCCCGGCTCCCGCCACGTCCAGCAGTGCTAGTCCCCCGCTCCTTAGAGCCACCTCCTCCCCCAGATCCCCCTGTCTCCACCAGACCTCCCGGTGCCAGCCTCCTGTTTCCAGAGCCCTGCTGTATCCAATATCTCCAAAGTTCCCCTAGTGCCAGCCCCCAGTCCCAAATATTAGCTCCGTCCCCAAAGTGCCCCACCCGCAGAACCCCCCAGCACTATCCCCGCCACCGGAGCCCCCAGTGCCTGCCCCGCCCCCTCACTAACCTTCTGCTGCCTCCCAGCCATCAGCTGAGCGCTGCTGCCCAGGTCGCAGCTGCTCTAAGGCTGCTGTGCCATGCTCCATGTGGCCCTCCCACCACGCAGCAAACCATTCTTCAGGGTCCGGGGGGAGATGCCACTCCTTCCTGGCAACATCTCCCATCAGCTACAGCAGGGAGGAGGCGCCGCGCGGTATACCCCAGCCCGGCCCCCCAGAGCTCCCGTGGCCTAGCAGCCAGCAGTTCACGATCTGGCGTTTGGGAACCGCTGCTCTAAATAATACATAAATAATAAAACAATATGTAATCATTTGAAAGAAAACAGCTTGATGAATAAGAATTAGTCTGGGGTCATAAAGAATATTGTCAAACTCTTGTCAAACAAAGGTTATAGTTTTTCCTGATGTAGTTTCAGGTTTAATGTGCAACTGAGATGCATCAGACATAGTTATATTGATTTTAAGAAGACTTTTCTGTTATCATTAATATAAAATTTACAGGGAAGTAATGATGATGACTATATGTGGTACAAAATAGGTTAGCAAGCTAAAAGTAGAGAGAAATAATTACTGTTCTAGCTGAGTTCCCATTGAGATCAGTACTAAGAACAATACACTTGAGTAGCAGTTTGGGAGAAACATAAAATGGTTATTAGTCAGATGTACGTGTAGTTACGGTCCATACTCTTTAGAGACTTCCACAGGGTCAATGCTAGTGAAGCAACACATAAATTTGCTTATTTTGATTGTAATGCAGAAATGTAACTTCATCACATACTGAAAATAGAGTTTTTTTCAGAATGCAGAACAGATGTGCCATGGCCCAAGCTGATCTCCAAATAGGGCAATGGTGTGGAAGTAAGAGAAGATTTTACTCCACTGCCTAATTGATACAGATCCTGCTTTTCCAAAATTGGTGAGAATGGAATGTTAATCTTCTACCCTTAAAGCAGAGTAACTGCTGATCACAGAGGATGAGAAACTCAGCACTTGATCACATGGCTACATACCCAGCCATCCTCCCACCCATAGACATGCCATATTAAAGTTAGTAAGTAAACATTGTCATCTTTAAATCTAATTAACAAAGTTCAAAAAGTAATCTCAGGTATGTGCCTTTAATCCTCCAGTCCCTTTCTGCAAAATGTTTTTCTCTCTCCTGTTGCTAGGTGGAGGGGAAACTTTCTAAGTACTTGACTGCACAAGGAAGTGGTGAAAATGACTATGCTGAAAGTGCTGTCAGATGCACATATTCTATATAAATTTTTCAGCTATTGTATCTTAGAAGTGACTTGCAACAGTAGTAGGTTAAAAATCAGTGTGATTTGTAATTTGATAGTGACCCATGTACTGTAAAGAATATTATATTGATGGTGGAACTCTCCCTGTTCTCCAACAGCTTTCCCCTCCCTTCCCTTCCTCTCAAAATCATTTTGATTCCTTGGGAAAATAAAATTTTAGCTTCCATTTATTATTTCATGTGAACCTGCAGTAAAATACACTTCTATCCCTGTCACTGGCACTCAGATATACCTAGTTACTTACCTCTCAGCTTGCGGAGGTGAAGAACCGTAGATGAAAATGACTGTGCATCATCAGTGAAATATTCACACCCTAGTGAGGCGCCAAATAGGGACAGTAGCCTGTAACTATTTTCAGCCACTGGGTCTGAGGGAACCCCATTTTATCACAAATATTACTGGTAATATAACAGTTTTTGGGGAAAGTGGGGAATGTTCCATGCATGCCAGTGAACATGAAGAAACACCTGCCATGGCTTTCCTTGCCCTGTAAACTATTACATTCATCAGCTCACAGCCAACTCATGGAATGTAAAATCTTTGTCAGCATATTACAAACTGAAATCACACATTTCCAGTCTGTCATATGCCATCTAATGCATACCACATTTCTTGGCACGTGACACATAGATTGTTTTATAAGTTACAGTAAGTTTGTGTTTGGAAGCACTGTAACCATCTGAAAATATCTGATGTTCAGTGGGGAAATATTCTGAGACATATACAAAGAGTGTCTCTTAAAGCAGTGAGAATGACCTGATATATAGGGATATTGTTTTCAGGAGAGGGCCAAAAAATATCTGCTCAGAGTTTTGGATAGACTCTGAATTCCAGAAGAATTTTAAATAGCTTTATCAGACTGCAGAAATGGTGTGATTCATACTTTGTGTGATATATCTATAATGACTGATATCTTTGGCATTTCTTTAAAGTAATGAAGTAGCAGTATATGGTGTGTGTGTGTACACCGATATATAATTGAAGAATAAATTTGAAGGGAATATTTTCTTTGGCATGTGTTTTGGGGCAAGGATCGCTTCTTGTGTTATGACAGATTTTTCTTTATATGAACAGTGTTACTTGGCTTATGAGATGCACAATATGTTTGACCTTATTGCTGAAATTTCCTCTTTTTTGTTTTCATTATACACAATAATTATCGTGTGGAAGATATTCAGCTACTAAATCAAAATGTTTCATGCCAGTGACTGTATCTGGTATACACTACTGTGAATTTGTATCATATTTGCTTAACTTGGGATGAAAGATGTGTCGGTATTCTTTATAAGATATCACACTGAATATTTCTAACTGTAATTACTGACTCTTCTGTTTAATGATGGGTAATTTGTTCAAGTTGGAGGCTATATTTTCACGTGGCATTAGCTTATCTACACTCCAGTTAACCTCCTGCAAAGTTAACCCAGTTCAAATGAGAGTGGCCACTTGTGCTACACAGAAATAATAATACTTGAGCTCCACAGAATTGATAGTGATTGTGTTAGTAGCTGAGGAGTTGTGATGACTCCTGTAGCCATCATTCCTTAACAGACCAGTCAACTCAAGTTAAACGAACCACTGTGTTTTAGTTACTATTTGGGATGTTAGATAGCGTGTAACTGAATAGTCGTTTAACTGCATCAAATCTTAGTGGTTACACAACTATTCGATAGTTCCCGGAGGCAGGGCCAGCAGCCAGTGTGCTCCTGGCCCAGAGGTAGCAGCACAGGTTGGCAGGCAGGAGCTAGTCCATGAGGAGATCCTGCTGCCCTACACTGCTGACTCTGATACAGCACAGGGTAGTAGCAGTCCCTATTTGCAAGGAGCTCGGATCCCCTACGGTCAGGGGCTGCTGCCATGGAGCAGCGTCTGTCTGTGGCAAGTCCGGGCCCGCTGTGGCCAGACGCCGCTTTGTAGCAGCCTCTTGTGCCCCCGACCATGCTGCTGCCTCTGATAGAGGCAGCAGTGTATGTGTATGGGGAGGGGTAGGTGGCATGGCGGAGCTGGATTGGCGGGGAGCTGGCTTCTATCAGAGGCAGCAGTGCAGAGGTCGGGGAGCAGGCAAATCCAGAACTCGTGGGGAGCCAGCTCCAGCCTCTCCCCCTAGCTATCTGATACAGAGGCAGTAAGCAGGGGGGATGCATGTAGTCAACAAGATTAATCGATAAGCTCTTATTGGTTAATCAATTAGTCATCTACATGTTGACGTCCCTAGTCACTATGTAGGTGTGCCAATCAAAACACAATGCTTATACCTACCAGAAATATATGTTAAAAATTATTTTCACATTGTAGGCTAACTGTGGTTTGAATTCTGATCACCTGTAAAGCTAGGCAACACCTGGATTCACTTCTCCAGCCCAGTTGCTGCACTTCTCCAGCCCTGATTTCCCAGACTTTGGACAGATTTGTATGCTTATCTTCCAAAAAAGAGACTAAAGTTCTAAATTGGACAAAATTGCCAAAATGGGCAAATTATCCAATTTTGATACATGTTAATACTCTTGAGAAGAATGAACACAAAGCAGAAATTCAAAATGGGAAAATGCATTTAAGAGAGCAGAGAAAGAGAAGAGTCTGATACTTATAATGAACTAGCAGACTTACCTGGCAGTGTCCAAGTCCTTCAGGGCAGGGTCTTTGGGATGTAGGGTGGTGGTTCAGAAGGCGGGCAGGGGGGAGGGGAAGGAGAGGGGCGTGTTCTCTCCCCCTCCATGCCTCCCTCATGAACCCTGTTCTCTTCCTTCCTGCCAGGCCACCCCCCCAGCTCACCTGGGGCCTGTTCTCTCCTCCTCCCCCCCACAAACCACCCCCCAGCCCTACTGGGGCCTTTTCTCTCCCAGCCCATCCTGCCAGGCCACCTACCCAGCTCGCCCAGGGCTTGTTTTCTTTCCCCCTCTCCCCCGGATCTCCTCAGCTGCCAGGGGTCTGTTTTCTCCTCTCTTCCTCCACTGACACTGCAGCCAAGGGCTGGCGCGGGGAGGATTTCAGGCAGGGAAGCTACTTATTGATGTGCTCACAGGCAAGATGGTGGAGCCTCAGCCCTGTTGGCCACTTCCTTGGTGGTACGACTGGCCCCGGTGGACACTCTCCCCTCTAGGCTCCCTGCCCCCAGTGGCATTTTCATAACGAGTTCCTCCAAACAGCAGCCCCTCCCTTTGGATGTTATGGAAAACTGTCCTTTTCCTGGGGCCTCTGGTTCTCCTGGCACAACCAAACCCTGACTTTGCTTTAAGTTAGGAGAAGAGGAAGCTGCATACCTAATTTGGTGGTCCTAGCTCTTACCATTTAGGAGGAGTTCTTGAACAAACAAACATTATGACCACAATAATAATCATCCACCTACCAATCGATCGATAGATGGATAGATTATTATTATTGTAGTCATACTGCCTCCAAGGTCTGATCAGAATCATAGTTCTGTTATGCAAGGTGCTGTGCCAGCAGAGTTAAATATGGTTCCTACCCAATAGAACTTGCAAAATAACCTACATGAGCACCAATCAAATTGGAGAGAGGGAGACTATCATAGCTACATAGATTGCTATAGATATGCTTTTAATGTATATTAAAACACTAATGGTTATATAAATAGTAAATATAAACTTTTCCCAGTGCCCCATAACTAACTGTTTCAACTGCTCCAAGCCTGGCTATTGAAATATTGGCTGGATTTTTTTATAGCAGTATGGGAAGAGTGGATTTTGTGGGGAATATTAATAGTTAATGTTTGAGTTTGAGAAAGTATGCTGGTCTTTATTTCTTTTCAGTAAGTTACTATAGTATGTGCCTAAGGGTGTGTCTAGACTACAGGGTTTTTTCGAAAAAAGTGACCTTTTTTCGAAAAAGCTTCACGTGCATTTAGACTGCTGCCAAGTTCTTTCGAAAGTAAATCGAAAGAACTCGGCAGTTTTTTCGACCGCAGAAAACCTTGTTGTACGAGGAATAACGCTTTTTTTTGGAAAAAGAGCATCCAGACTGGCTGGGTGCTCTTTTCAAAAAAGCGGCTTGCTTTTTCAAAAGTACTGGTTGTAGTCTAAATGCTCTTTTTCGAAAGAGGCTTTTTCGAAATTATCTTTTGAAAAAGCCTCTTTCGAAAGAGACTTGCAGTCTAGATGTAGCCTAAATGCCTAAGCTGTTTTCAAGTCGCTTTAGGCATATTTTGTAACAAATTGTTATCGTCAATTCAATTTTGTTTGTGGAAGGAGGGCTCCTACAAATCTATGCAGTTTTTCTAGGATAAAGTATGTGAAGAACTGTGTTTTGTACAAATTAATTTCAAAGACATGTATGTTAAAGAGTACAGCTGAGGTGTGCAAGTCCTGTGAAGGTCTTTACTAATAATAAATAAAACATTAGTGAGCACTATTTCAGACATAGGAAAAAGACATTTTAAAAATCTACTTGTTAGTGAAAAATAAATTAGAATTCCACTGCACATTCCTCTCCCCCCCCCCCCAATAAGCCCAACAGCTGGGTTTATTTTTGTACTGTCCCTTAAAATAAACCTGGATACTCGAGGATTGCCTTTTTTATTATTACACATTTGTTTGGCGGTTTTGTTGGCATGATATTAAGGTATTTAATTTAAGAAACATGCGAGGTATAGTCCGGTTAAAATATCAACTCCCACGTGAAAGTAATATAAGGGTTTGTCCCCTATCCCACTCAGCAGGTGAGCAGCCCTTTTAATTTAGGGCTGTTTTGAGTAGGATGTAAAAGTATAACCATTTAAACAGTTAAACAATAAACCTGGACTTATCCGTTACCACTAACAGTTATACGCAGGCTCCCGCCCTGCTCCTGGGGAGCCATCTGCCGCCCCGCACTGCTGCCTCTGAAACAGCTTTTAAGCTAGCTCCCACCTGCAGCCCTGCTCCTTGGGAGCTCCCCAGGAGAGGCAGCAGTGTGGGGCAGCTGTTGCTGCGGGCCAGGAACCAGCTTAAAAGCCCATGGGGAAATCAAAAAGATATCTGGGCTTATGCAGAGAGCTAAGGTATTTGCATAGGGGCCCTGTTCCTTCAACTTATTCCCTCAGCCTCCTGTACTATTTAGGCTCTTATGAGAGCCATGAACTTGCAGACTTTCAATGCATGGTTTAGATCCGAGCTCATTCTTCAGGAGGATTGTGTTTGAGAGCATGGACGATAATAAAGACAGAGGCAACATAATATTACGGGGGAAATAGTATGGGTTTAGAGGCATATCATGTCACAAATAGCAAGGTTTCCTCATTTCATCTTTCTCTAGGGCAGCGGTTCCCAACCTTTTCCAGATGGGGACCCATTTTGACAATTCAGGAAGACTTGGTGACCCAGGGCAATTCAAAAAATGTGTGAATGTCTCCTTAAGAGCCACCCGGGGAGACACCTGACAACCCTTTTGAAATGTAATGGCAATTCATATTTGGGTTCCAACCCATAGGTTGGGAAACCCTGCTCTAGGGCCCTGCACACAAAATGGTAGTGCCTCAAACACAGATTTTGGAATTTGATTCTTTACAAAAATCCCTTGCATCACCAAAGACCTTAGTGTTTTAATGGTTGTCAAAGAATGCTTTATTTCATTGTGCTGGTAACCATATGAAATAACTGCATATATTTTCAACAAATGATATCATGTGGAAACATGGTTACAGAAGACAGGAAAATCAAGACCAGATGTTTTCATAGTTCATCACCCCGTGATCATGAATTTAGAAACTAGGATTCCAGGAATAGGAGGAGGCAGTAAATTTTAAGCACAGGAAGCATCTGATATCCTAAAACAGGGGTCACAAGCCAAATATGGCTCACTAGGGAAGCCAGATATGTCTCTTTGGAGCCCCACTTCCGGCCCCCAGTCTCCCCTTGCAGCAGGGAGCCAGTGCTGGTGCTACAGCCTTACGGCACCTTGCAAGATTGGAACACTAGTGCCAGCTTCCAGTAGGGGCTGATGGGGTAAGTCGGGGGAAGAAAGCCCCGAGCCTCCCCACCAGATCCGGCTTGTGGGGAACAAACGGAGCCAAAAATGGCTCTGTGCGTTGCCATTTTTTTTCACCTGGTTGTGGTCACAGCCTTGCAGGGATGTACTTCCTAGAGGCTTCCCCTGCGAATCCTTCCTAGAGGCTTCCTTCCAGTGAATGGGAGCAGTGGTAGGCCATGTTACACAGTGCCTGTGACACGGTGTCTAGCACAGTGGGGTCTTGGGCCATGACTGGGGTTCCTAGTGCTACTGCAATGCAAGTAAATATTAGTCATTAATAAATGCTCTCCTGAATAGGAGTAGTTTCCCTGAAAACTGGATTTCCCTGAAGACACATTACAGGAAAATATTAAAGCAAATGCCTAATATTAAGCATATAAGTGGCCCCCATTGAAATTTATAGGGCTACTCAAATGATTAAATGCTTAGTTGGATCGGGGATGGAATGTTGAGCAGCTTGCAGGATCAAGTCCTAAATGATTAGGAGCTACAAGATTATTAATATTCAGAATCAGAAGAACAAAAACAATAGTCATATGTAATAAAAACACACCATTGAGTAACTTGTATTCACTATTGAAAAAACCCTTTTGTTTGGATATAGATAATGCTGCCAGTTTTATTGAAAACTTTACTATTTTTCATCTTTCCCTCAGTTTTCTTGGTATTTTGTTTCTTTTTTATGAAGGTGACAAAAAAAAAAGAAGAAAAATCCAATGCCTCAAGAATATTTGTAACTCCTAAGTCATGCCAATTAAACAACATTCTAATATTAGTTATGAGGGATCCTAGAAATGAAAGGCCAGCTTCTTACTCTAATCTCTTCATGGAAGCACATTTTGCTTTGCCTTGTTTTTAATCTCTTTCCTTTTAGCTGCCTACATTGGCTAAAGTACCAATGCTGAACTTTCCTTATGGTTCTAAGATGATTTTGTTTTGCGTTTCTGATGTCTCTAAAAGTGATAACCAATATCCTATTTGTTATTATAAAAAAGAAGCAGTATATTTACTAATTCCTTGCTTCTACAGATTTCCACTGTTAATATGGAAGACAATAGTTTTAAATTCTTCTGCTGTGCTGCCCAGCTTTGATTTCATATAGAGCTCTCTGACTTAGAATCATAGAATCATAGAACCATAGAGCTGGAAGAGACCTCAGAAGGTCATCAAGTCCAGCCCCCTGCTCTAGGCAGGACCAATCCCAACTAAATCAACCCAGCTAGGGCTTGGTCAAGCCGAGACTTAAGCACCTCTAGAGATGGAGACTCCACTACTTCCCTAGGTAACCCATTCCAGTGCTTCACTACCCTCCTAGTGAAATAGTTTTTCCTAATATCCAACCTGGACCTCTCCCACCATTACTTGAGACCATTGCTCCTTGTTCTGCCATCTGTCACTACTGAGAACAGCCTTTCTCCATCCTCTTTGGAACCTCCCTTCAGGAAGTTGAAGGCTGCTATCAAATCCCCCCTCACTCTTCGCTTCTGCAGACTAAACAGACCCAACTCCCTCAGCCTCTCCTCATAAGTCATATGCTCCAGCCCCCTAATCATTTTGGTTGCCCTCCGCTGGATCTTCTCCAGTGCGTCCACATCCTTTTTGTAGTGGGGGGCCCAGAACTGGACACAATACTCCAGATGTGGCCTCACCAGAGCCGAATAAAGGGGAGTAATGACATCTCTGGATCTGCTGGCAATGCTCCTCTTAATGCAACCTAATATGCCATTAGCCTTCTTGGCTACAAGGGCACACTGTTGACTCATATCCAGCTTCTCATCCACTGTAACCCCCAGGTCCTTTTCTGCAGAACTACTACTTAACTGGTTGGTCCCCAGCTTGTAACTATGCTTGGGATTCTTCCGTCCCAAGTGCAGGACTCTGCACTTGTCCTTGTTGAACTTCATCAGATTTCTTGTGGCCCAATCCTCCAATTTGTCTAAGTCACTCTGGACCCTATCTCTGCCCTCAAGTGTATCTACCTCTCTCCCTAGCTTAGTGTCATCTGCAAACTTGCTGAGGGTGCAATCCATCCCCTCATCCAGGTCATTAATAAAGATATTGAACAAAACTGGTCCTAGAACCAAACCTTGGGGCACTCCGCTTGATTCCATGAGAGCCCTTTTGACACCCTCTTGTAACTTAAGCTAATGCACATCCAGCAAATATCATATCACTTGTCTCATATTAAGTTTCAGTTTCAACTGTTAGCAGACATTACTTTTCTTAATATCCACTCTTTGATTAAAAGTTTACGTATTTCAGTCGCAGAACTTGAAAATGTTTAGCTATTTGAAATGTACACTTGACAGCCAAAGGCATGTAGTGAGAGAAAATACCCTGATCATTTCAGAGAAGTTAAACAAGCACATCTTCAGCATTTGTCTTTTCTGTTAATATTTTATAATACAATAGTTATGTAAAGATTATAATATTTGGTGTTATGAATTGCTGTATGCAGCAGGAAGAATTTCAGAGAAGCAGCTGGCAGCACTCTAGCCATAATATAACATAAGTAATTAAGTATCATCAGAAATTCTAAGAAAGAGAGGATTGCTTTTTGTGTAGGAGATTGTTCTCATTGAGTCAGTGGAAATAAGATCAGGCCCAAGTAGGAGAACATAATATAAAGGTCAAGTGGAGGGGAAAAGGTTGAAGGAGTTTGAAACTGTGTACATCTTGGATTTATGTGTTGTGTGGATATATACTGAACTCTAGGGCTGTGTCTAGACTGGCGCGATCTTGCGCCAGAGCTATGCAAATGAGGCTCAGCGTGGAATATCGCCGAGCCTCATTTGCATAACTAATGAGCCGCCATTTTTGCGGAAGAGGCTCTTGTGCAAGACGGAGCTGTCTACACTGCCCCGTCTTGCGCAAGAAAAACCCTCTTGTGCAAATCCCTTATGCTGATTATTTTCAGGCATAAGGGCTTTGCGCAAGAGGGTTTTTCTTGCGCAAGACGGGGCAGTGTAGACAGCTCCGTCTTGCGCAAGAGCCTCTTCCACAAAAATGGCAGCTCATTAGTTATGCAAATGAGGCTCGGCGATATTCCACGCTGAGCCTTATTTGCATAGCTCTGGCGCAAGATCACGCCAGTCTAGACACCCTAGGACTATTTCTAAACTTAATAGCACCTGGATAACAGACTAAGACTGCACATTTTATCTCTAATAGAATTACTGTTTCATCCTTTTTTTTTATTCCCCATTAAAATTCAAAGAGCCTTATTTTCCACTCAGGAAAGTTGGAAAGCCATCTTATATCTGCCCTGATTACTGCTTCTCTGCCATTCCTTAGTGCCACCGAGCATAGAGGCTTTGTTCTGGAACAGTGGGCATTGCTCTGATTTCCCATTTCTGGAATGGCCCCTAGTTTATGCTAAGTCCGAGCTGGTCCTTTGTTTAGGAGAGTTTAAAATCATGTTTGCATTCCATATAAGAACAGCCATACTGGATCAGGCCAAAGGTCCTTCTAGTGCAGTATTCTGTTTTCCAACAGTTGCCAATGTCAGGTGTCCCAGAAGAAATGAAAGAACAGGCAATCATCGAATGATCCATCCTCTGTTGACCATTCCCAGATTTTGGCAGACTGGGGCTCAGAACATCATCCTTGCCCACCCTCGCTAATAGCCATCCATGTACTAATCCTCCATGAAATTACCTTGTCCCCCCCCCCTTTTTTTTTTGGAACCCTGTTTTAGTCTTGGCCTTCACAACATCCTCTGGCAAAACTGTGCATTGTGTGAAGAAGTATTTCCTTTTGTTTGTTTTAAACCTGCTGCCTATTGATTTCATTTTGTGATCCCAGTTCTTGTTTTATGGGAAGATGTAAATAACTCTTCTTTATTTACTTTCTCCACAGTAGTCATGATTTTATAAACCTCTTTCATATCCCCCTTAGTCATCTCTTTTCCAAGTTGAAAATTCCCAGTCTTATTAATCTCTTCTCATATACAATAGTGGTTGCATAATCCTAATAATTTATGCTCTTTTCTGAAACTTTTCCAATTCTAATATCTTTTTTGAGATGAAGTAACCACATCTACAAAAGTATTCAAGATGCAGGTATACCGTGGATTTATATAGAGGCAACAAGGTATTCTCTTTTTTATTTTCTATCCTTTTCTTAATGGTTCCCAACATTCTATTTCAGGGCTACTCAACATGTGGCCCACGGGCTGCATGCGGCCCACAGCCTGTCTGTTTGCGGCCCAAAAGGAAGTTTATAATGGAAATAAATGGATTTGGGAATTGGATTATTAACAGTGATCAGTATAATTATTGAGCAATTACACAGCAGTTTTTCTACATAAAGATTCTAATATTTTCTACTTTTAAATACAAACAATTGTGGAAGGATTTCTGTAACGCTCTTGAAGTAAGGGAATAATTGCATTGTCTGGATCCAGGTGTAATGACTTGATGGCTCTTGATAGAACTTCTCATTCCTGACATGTTACATGTTTACCATTCTAACTCTGAAGCGCTCATTAAAAGATGCTGCCAATCATGCTGAGTTGTGTGGTGCTTTTCAGGAGGACATATGACCACAATGGGAACTAAGATGAGACCACCTTCACGTTATTCATATGCTCTGATTAGAATAAAAATAAATTTGTCTATGTGGGAGAGTCAGTTCATTTCACCAGCTATTCTCTATTCCTCCTTTCCTCGCTGATGGCGAGTTGTTTTTTGTTTACTTTTCTACATAAATTCGTATTTTAATGATGAGTATTTAAAAGTAAAAAAATACTGAAATCTTCAGGTAGAGAAACTGCTATGTGATTGCTCAGTAATTATACTGATCTCTGCTAACAATCCAATTCGCAAATCCATAATTTCCATTACAGATTTTCTTTTTGGGTAAATATTCCTAAAAGCATGGCAACTATCTAGTTCCCTAGTTTAATTAAACAGAGAGAAATCAGTGAATATCAATGCCCATGCCCCTTCCCCCTACCATCCCTGCCCCCACTCCAGCCCCCAGTCTTGCCCACCCCACTATGGTCCCCGGGCCCACCCAACCCCAAGTTTGACGAGGTCCCCGCACCTCCGAGGTGACACATCCAGCCATCCCCTACGTCACTCCCAGCCCAGAGCCCTACTCCCCAGTTACATTTTTTTGAAGACAAATACAAAGTTTGTTGTGTTGAAATCCAAACAGGTGTGTTTATTTAGAGGTCAGGGAGGTGGTGAAGGGAGGGGTTGTGGTGGGAAAGGTATAATGGAGCAAGGAGAGGCCCCTAGTGGGGAGGCCCTGGGGAGAGTTATTGGGGTCCTAGAGAGAAACTCTCCCTCAGGGCCTCCTGGATGCACACCCCATCATGATGGACCTGGCAGATGGCAGATGGCAGATGGCAGCTGTCCATGGCTCCTCAAAGGGTCTTCCCTTGCGGCCGGCCTCCACCCCTCACCCCGGGAGGAAGGCCTCCGCCTTCCTCTCCACAATGTTGTGGAGGACACAACACGCTGTGACCACCTCGGGGATGTTGTGCTTCCGCATGTTGAGGTGGGTCAGGAGGCACCTGGACCGTGCCTTGAGGCGGCCAAAGGCGCACTCAACCTGAGCCCTGGCCTGTTGAGGTGGGCATTAAATCGGTCCCTGCTGTGGTCCAGGTGGCCGTTATAAGGCTTCATTAACCACGGCATCAAGGGGTAGGTCACGTCACCCATGATGCACAGTGGCACATCCCCATCTGCAAAGTCACAGTGGGGGAAGAATGTGCCTGCCTCCAGCTTCCCGAGGAGGCTGGAGTTCCGAAAAATGCGGGCATCATGTACCCTGCCCCACCACCCAACAAAAATGTCTGTAAACTGTCCACAGTGGTTGACTAGGGCCTGCAGCACCATTGAAGAAGGAGCCCTTGCGGTTGATATACTGGGACGCTCGATGTTCAGGTGTGCGGATCGGAATATGGGTCCCATCTGTGGCTCCCCCGCAATTCAGGAACCCCAGGGCAGCAAATCCTGCGACAATTGGGTCCAGATCTACCAGGTAGATGACCCTGCACAGCATGATGGAGTTGATGGCTCTCACCAGCTGCAGAAGGAGACAAACAAACACACAAAACAGAGAATGAGAGGGAGTGCCTGAGCTCTTGGGAAGTGCTTGCCCCTCTCCCTTCTCCTCTCCCCCAAACTCCCTGAAGCCACTCCCTTGAGGCCACCCCCCCAGCAGCAGGGCTGTGTGAGGGTGGGATGACACAACCCCCGGGGACAGGGTGTTCCCCCCCCGACTCTCTCATCCCCCAAACCCTGCCTTATCTGAGGGTCCCCCTTTATCAGGAATCCCCTCTTCCCCCCCCCCCCACAGGCACTGCAGCCCAAGAGTGCCTTACTTCTATAAGGAGGGCCCCAACGATGGACTTCCCCATACCAAACTGGTTGCCCACTGATCGGTAGCTCTCTGGGGTGGTGAGCTTCCAGACGGCAATTGTGACCCACTTCTCCAGGGGGATGGCGGGCCGCAGATGGGTGTCGCACCACTGGAGGGCAGGGGCGGGCCAGGCACACAGTTCCAAAAAGGAGTCCTTCCACATGCGGAAGTTTTGGAGCTACTGCTGGTCGTCCCACCGCTCCATGACCAGGCAGTCCCACCAGTCAGAACTGGTGTCCCACCTCCAAAACACCTCTCAACTGTAGTGTGCGGATGCATGGGTCTTGCTCCTGCACACAGGGAGAGGGTCCCCAGAATGAGCTTGGAGTTGAGCTCGTGCAGGGCCAGGAAGGCAGACGGCACAAACTGCTGCAGAGACTGTAGCATGGCTGTGTAGGGCCATCGCATGCCCAGGGGCAGCTCCGGCTCCATAGCACTAACAAAAAAGCTGTGGTGTCCAAAAAAGCTGAGCAGCCAAAGTAGTCACTGCAAGAGGTTTGCTGTCCCTCGAAGAGATAGGCAAGCACGCAGCAGAAGCGGAGAAATGGCTGTCCGGGGGGGTCCCTTTAAGCGCGTATCTCTGCTAGGCTTCTGCACCAGCACTCAGAAGCAAATGGTGCAGGAACTAAAGCCCTGGCTGAAGTGGTTTCGGGTGGCCTTATATGCAAAATAGTGTCCAATCAGTGTGGACACCCTCTTTCAAAAAAGCAGATCACTTTTTTGATGCACTTTGGCAGTGTGGACTCTCTCTTTTGCAAGAAGTTTTTCCGGAAGATCTCTTCCGGAAAAGCTTCTTCCAAAAGAAGCTTGCAGTCTAGACGTAGCCATAATCGGCTGGCAAGGAGAACTTACCCATTTTATATTCCCAGAAAAAACATCTATTGACTAGATGTAAAACCAAGGATTTTTACTGTATCTGAGAAATCATTTACAGTCAATTACCACTGATTTGAGGATTCAGATTTTCCGTCTCCTGCACCTGATTTCCATTTTGGCCCATAAACAATAAATGAGACTCACATAGGAATCATTTCAGATGGGTAGCTTTTTTAGTCTGTAACTTTAAAAACAATGAGTAAGCCTGTGGCATGTTAGGCCCTGGTCTACACTAGGGAGTTATTTCGAAATAACTCCCCTAATTTTAAGATAACAAGCAGAATGTCTACACTACAGGTGTGTCTACACAGCAAAGTTATTTCGGAATAACGGCTGTGTCATCTACCCAGCCACCCTCCCCATGGTTGTGTGGGACGGGGACACCCTCCTACACCATAGGAAGGCCCCGTCCTGGGTTTTTCTCTTGGCTTTCGTACGTCGGGATGCGGACGCGCTTGTTCCACCAGGCAGAGCCTGTACGGCAGCCGTTAAGTCTTGCGGGGGGCTATCACAGAAAAGTCCCAATCTCGCGCTCCCCCCTCCTTGACAAGTGTCCCTTTGTCCGTGGTCCGGCTCGGGGCTGTTCGAGCCACAGGCCCTGTAGTCTTTGCCTCTGGGTGGGCCTAAGCCCAACCCAGCCTCTGGTCCTGTCGCTAGTGGGATAAGGGAACTCGGGCCCTCCCTCTCAACCGAGTTCCAGCCCAGGACCCTAAAGGGTAGGACCCCTCGGTCTTACCCGAATGGTGAGCGTCTGGCAAGTACTCACCACCCCTCCCAGGGAATTTACTCTCAGTAATTCCCCATCCTGGGCCACTTCCTACACTGCTTAGATGCTTTGGCAGCGCTGGTCTCCCGCCAGCCCCATCTCGGTGCTGGTCCTGCGAGCCGGGCGTCCTTCTCTCCGGGGCAAGGGGGGGTCGCACCCACGACTCTGCGGGTGCCTCGGACTGCCGCGGCATCCTCCTGCCGGCCTCTGATGCTCCTCTCCAGTGGCCGCCTGTCTGGGCCTCCCTGGGCTGTTCCCTCGGGTCCCCCTGGGAGGAGCCGCTTCTCCAGCTCCCTGCTCGGGCTCCTCCTCCCCCGGCGTTGCGGGTTGTTCCCCCTCGGTGCCGCCAGCCATGGGCCCCCGCTTCTCCCCACCTGCTCCCTTCTCTGGCTCCTCCCCGCCTTCGGCATCCTTCCCCCTCAGTGGCTCCAGTGCCGCTTTTGAAGTCTGCGTGGGGCTGCTGGAGCATGCACAGCAGCGTCGGGGAGCACTGGGCGGCGCACCCTCCAACGTCAGAGCCGCCAGCGTCTTCATGCCGCCCCATGGGGACAGGCTCGCCCCGTCACAGGCTGTTATTCTAAAATAACTATGCGAGCATCTACACAGCAATTCTGTTATTTTGAAATAATTTTGAAATAACGGACAGCTTATTCCAACTTCTGTAAACCTCATTCTATGAAGAATAATGCCTATTCCGAAGTAGCTATTTTGAAATAAGGCGTGTGTGGATGCTCCACTGCTGCTATTTCGAAATAGCCCCTCACCAGGGCCATTCTAAGATATTCCTCCTGGGGCTCTAAATCAAGATAGCACATCTACATTAGGGAAGCCTGCCTCCGACTAATTTTGAGGCTTCTCTGCAGTGTAAACATACTATTTCAAAATAAGCTATTTTGGAATAACTATTCCAGAATAGCTTATTCCGAAATAAGTGCTTAGTGTAGAAGTACCCTACCATGCCTGTTATTTCAAAAAAAGGCACTGGTTATTTTGAAATAATAACTCTTGCTTTCCTTGGGGAATAAGCTTATTTCAAAATATTTATTTCGGGAGTTATAATTTTGAAATAGGTTATTTTGAAATAATTTCCTTGTGTAGACGTGCCCTTAGGAACTAACCAAAACATACAGAATCATGAGCTTTCATCGGCACAACCCACTTCGTCAGATTAATTGGAGTGGAAGTGGGTTGTGCCCACGAAAACTCATGATTCTGTATATTTTGGTTAGTCTTTAATGTGCCACAGGATTACTCATTTTTATAGAAATCATAAACAACATTAATTTCTTTTTGTTCCACAAGTACATACTATTCTATGCCATATTCATCCCCATGGCATCTGAGTGCCTTCCAATAGCAGGTAAAATGCTCCTGGGGGAATTCTGCTCCAAACAATTAAAAGTTTTGCATAAATATTTTAAAATCCTGCATATTTTATTTGTCAAAATCACACAATATAATTACACCATTTCAACTATTTTGGTAATTTATTTCGAAGTATGTCTGTAACAATACAGATAACCAAAAAGATTCCCCTAAGAATAGAGAGTTAGGCTGTGTCTACACTTGCATTTGCTCAAGAAAACTTTGTCCGTCCCTCCCATGAATGATAAGTTTTTGTTGTGCCAAGTGCACGTGTGAATGTTGCTTTGTTGGCATGAGTACTACCAGCAAAGTGGTATCTGCCTGTTGTGTGGATGGAAGTATAAAAAGCATTTACACAGGCCGAGTGTTAGCGACAGGGCTGTGTCGACGTAGCATTATCACTAAAAGCTGTGTAATAGGCACACTCTTAGGCTTTGTGTACACTGCAGGGTTTTTGTGCAAGAAGCCTTTTGTGGAAGAGATCTTCTGCAAAAACTTATTGCGCAAAAGCGTCCAGACCTCAAAGTGCATCATTAAAGAGATGTGCTTTTGTGCAAGGGAGTGTCCACACTGCATGGACACTCTTGCGCAAGAAAGCTCTGATAGCCATTCACAGAATGGCCATCAGAGCACCTGTGCTTTTGCAGATAGGGGTTTCTTGCGCAAAAACCCCTCAGGAGCATCCACACCTGCCTTTTTGCACAAGAGCTGTAGCACAAAAAGGAGTTACTCTTCGTGGGGAGAGGAATAACTCTACCAGCAAAAGCCCTCTGTTCTGCTGATGTACTTGCGCAAAAACGCGCTTCAGGTATGGACGCTCCGCGGGTTTTTGCACAAAACCAGCCATTTTTGCGGAAAAACCTTGTAGTGTAGATGTAGCCTTAAAGAAACTCTTAAGACAACCCAGTTCCTGTTTCTCTGTTATGCTTTTGTTGGGTGCCTTACTCTGGGTGTGTCACATGTGCCAGCTGGGCAAGTTGTGGGGAAAAACTTTGCCTCTCCAGTATCAGACACCCACACTCCCTCCCACCCAGAGTCCAGCCGTGGGGTGCTCTCCTAGTTCACACAGTTGGACTTCTAACTCTCAGAGCCCAGCTGTGGGGCATCCTCATCGGAGGCACCTAAATTCTTTACCCCTCAGAGCCCACTGGGGAGCCTCCCAACACCCACATTCCTTACCCTCCAGTGCCCAGCCGTGGAACATTTTTCCTTCTCAGACACCTGCCCCCTATTGCTTAGAGACCATCTGCAGGGCACCTCGCCACCTCAGATACCCACACTACCTATCCCCCAGAGCCCAGGAACCCTCCAGCTCCATCCTCCTCCCCTCCCCTTCCCTTCCTTCCCTCCCTTCTATATATGAGCTGGAGAGTCAGGCTCTCCTGGGTCCATCACACATTCACGAAGATATTGCTCATCACCCCCTAGTGATGGCCAGCAGCTCTGCAACACCAATTCTGTGAGGAAAAATGGAATTCTGCTTGTGGTGCAGAATTTCCCCAGGAGTAATTAAGCAGAATTACTAAATCACAAATTCATAAAAACAAGCATAAAAATGTTTGGCGACTGGTCAGTAATATGCTACTTTACAATGATTTGCTATTCAGATAAGTAACTAAGAAAACCACTCATGTATTTTCATGATGGTTAGTTACGATGTATACATTTCTGCACTCTTGTATGTTTGAAAGGGTATTGATTTCATTAACCTGCTGTACAGATATTTCTGATCACACAGTACTGGCAATTTCAGTTAATCCTGAGCAAAAGTATTTTTCATCATATGTACTTTTATTCTTTCAGCCATGCATTTTTACTCGATTTATATTAATACTATTCTAAACAATAGGTCTGTGGCTATTTAAGTGTTTAAGGTCCAGCTTTGGGGACTCTTAAGGGTCAATGGGTTTGCAGGTGTGGCTTAGTTTTACCCACAAGTGAGGTACAGTAGAAAAACAGTCCTCAGAGTTCCCTCACGAGACATAATATTGAATCGTCTGATGAGGCTTGCTGAGCTATCATTTTGTTTAGCCAGGTTGACCATATGGAGCATATTTGTTGGGACTGGGACAGGAGCAGTCTGAGGCTATGTCTAGACTGCAAGCTTCTTTCGGAAGAAGCTTTTCTGGAAGAGATCTTCCGGAAAAACTTTTTTCAGAAGAGAGCCTCCACACAGCATAAGTGCAACGAAAAAGTGATGTGCTTTTTTGAAAGATAGCGTTTCAGTTGTGATTACTGTGGATGGAATGGCCACCAGGGCACCTGTGCGCTTTTGAAAGGACGCAGTAGCAGTGTGGATGTATCGTTTTTCTGGAAAACTCTGCAGTGTAGACATACCCGGTTTTAGTGGTCAGAGAGAGTTTGGTGTCAAGAGGCATCCCAGGAATGGATACCAGGAGACTGGAATCAAAGGCAGGGCAGACTGGGAGTCTGGTGTCAGGAATCAGTCAGGTTGCCAGGAGATCAGAGTGGGAGTCAGGGCCACTAGGCAGCCAAGTCAGAGCCAGCCCGTAGATAGTCCACGTCCTAGTCCTAGTAGTCTATGATTCTGTGATTCCAAGGCAGTCCTAAGAAGGAAAAACCCAGTTGCACAGACAATTTCCTGCTCCATTGTTTGGTTTAAATAGAAGCAGGGAGCCAATAAAGGCTCTTCGAGTTTTGCCTGTCAGAGCTCAGTACTGGAATCTTCTGCCATATCTGTGCTTTGAGTTTTGTTAAAAAGATCGATCACGGTGTGATCGGTTGGAACATACTGGCTCCAAAGATCTCTGTGGAGTGAGGTTTCCTGAAATACTGCCTCTTTTCTCTGAGCATCATCATGTATCCTTCCTGTGTCAGCAGTCTATCGACTTTGATCTTTATCTGCTTAGGTTTAAGTACCCATTCTCCAGATACTTAATGATGCCTTGTTCCTCCCCCAACCCTCCATTCCTTTTTCCTTTCTCTTCCCCTGTCCTATTTATTTCCAGCTTTCATATCCCCTACTCATAACTCCGGTCATCTGAAGAAGTGGGCTGTGCCCACGAAAGCTCATGATACCATTACATGTTTTGTTAGTCTATAAAGTGCTACCAGACCATTTGTTGTTTTTTTCTGTAACAGACTAACTCGGCTACCCCCTGAAGCTCATGACATTTGAGTTCAGCTGATCTGCTTGTGGTTACAGTGCCTAGATTTGAATGTATGGGGGCTGCTGGCCGGGAATTCTTTTGGCAGATCTTCTGAAAATTGCTTCCTTCCTATTCTGACAGATCCGGAGTCTGTTGACCTTCTGGACGTAGAGTAAATCCCAGTTTTTCTCTTTGACTTTTGTCTTAGGGGGTGACGGAAAGTAGGTTATATTTCTGTTTTAAAGATAAATTATGCAGATGAATCTCTTTTGGTTTTTGTTAAAATTGTTCAGTTTGTATCTGTGATGTATTGTGGTAAAAGCTTTATTAGTGGTTACTTGCAAAGGTATTTTTAAAAATGTGATTTGTGTCCTTTCTTTATGCTGTGTAAAGGTTTTGAAGTTTATTTCGTGCTTGTATTTTTATTTTAACCTTAGGTGATGTCTACACTATGCAGTGTAGTGATAAGGCTGTGTCGACACAGATCTGCCACTAAAAGTCGGGCAGTGTAAACTCTGATGGCACTTTTGCTAGCAAAATACAAACTAACAAAAAGTCTGCTAGAAATATAAAAATCTTATGAGAAGATGGGGAAGAGGTTTTTTAGCCATGATTAGTAGCTTGAAACATTTGAAAGATGAAAAGTATTTATTTTTAAAAAGGGAAAATAATTTCATGTAGTCAGAATATTTTTGTTCTCTATGCCATAAGGTATTATTTTCTCGTTAGGTTTTAGCTACCTAATTCGTTGTTTTCCTAGCAAACCATGGGCCTTGTTCCAGTTTTCTTTTGCATCCAAAAATACTATTGCAGGCAATGGGATGGTGACTTTTATGTGACCCAAGCATTGGACTCTAAATGGAAGGCTCAAAGAATGCAGAATTGGAAACCAAACCATTCAAGTTTGTTTTGAAATGCAATCTATTTTTCTTTATCATCACAGTAGATTTGTGGGCCATTTGTTCATTAAATAATTTATGTTCATTTTTGTAAAGACTAAGGGTATGTCTACTAAGGAGTTAGTTCGAATTAACGTTTAACTGCCGCGTCTAGCCGCGGGCAGTTAGTTCGGACTAAGGGGGATTTAAAAATGGCGGCGCCCGGGAACATGCAAATGAAGCCCGGGATATTTAAATCCCGGGCTTCATTTGCAACTCCGGTTGCCCTCATTTGCCTACCTAGCTCGAACTAACGAGCTAGTGTAGACATACCCTAAATGTGATAAGGTGCCATCAGTTAGGTTAATCAGATTCAGGTATTCTTTGCCTCTTGGATATCACCCAGCAAATAAAAGGTAGGTAGAGTGACTTTAGTAGTCACTCTGAAACAGTCAATGGTGCCCTTACTCTGTTGTTCTTTCATTTGTTAGGTATTGTTGGAGATGGCTGTTTATGGGAAGACCACATGTTCTCACCTGCTAAAGTCAGGCCCAGTGCAGAATGAAGGGATGGGGAGCTCTTCCCCTGCCTCTTGATACTAGATATGCCTATCAGATCTCACTCCATGTATATAGGGAGAGGGGGTGTCTGGTTGGTCCATGTTCGTGGCATGACAGAAGATGGTTACTCTCCAGCCTGTTCTCCCCTCCTTCTTGTTTTTGCAGATACTTACTAACACATCTACCTCTCTGAATTCTTGACAATGTAACTTCTTCTTCGGCTAGTGTCCCCATGGGTGCTCCACTGTGGGGTGTTGGGCTCGTCCTGACGCTGCAGATCGGAGATCTTTTAGCTGTTGTCTGCCGGACTGCGCATGCGCAGCGGCCATCTTGCAGCTTTTCATACCGTTTCTAGTCACGCGGTCCGGCTCCCGCCAGTTCCTCCTAACTGTCTTTGGGCGCAGACGGAGAAACAGCTCCCTCTCGTGTCAGTCCTTACAGGATCTGAGAGGAGAGAGAAAAACATGTATATAGGTACTTGTTACTTCCTATTGTTTAGTGAGCTCTTCTTAGCGCGTTTGCAAAAAAAAAAAAAATATTGTTAGCTTTAGTAGAATTCATTAATATGCCTGGATCCCCAGGCTTCAAAAAGTGCGCAACATGCAAAGAGTCCATGCCCGTGTCAGATGGACACTAGGCGTACCTAAGTCGGCACTGATGCCGGCGGCACCCCGGCACCGACACCTTCAGCACCGAGTCTGGCAACATCATCGGCACTGGACATCCCGGCACCGAGAGCGCTGGCACTGAGCACGTCGGAACCCGCTTTATTGGCACTGACTCCACCGCCGGCGCCAACCGTCTCAGCACCGACTCCGCTGCCTCTGTCGACCTTGGCACCAAGCCTTTCAACTACCACTCCATCGGCACCGGAGTCCTCCATGGAACCGACCTATTCGCGAGTCATAACTACTCCTAGGTCAACGCCACCTACATCACCAGTACACCATGCCCCGGCACCGGGCAGAGGAAGGAAGAAGACACACAGGCTTCCTACTCCATCTCCTAGTCCTGAACTGGAAGCCTTTTCTCTTGAACCACCTATCACCATCTCCGGTACGACCATCTCATTCAACTCCTCAAGTCTCCGGGTCCCGGTATTCTGCACCCAGCGTGTCGCCTCAACTGAGATACCACCATTATCATCGGCACTACTCCCCGTCACCATCTTACTCATGGGGCCGATCAAGATCACCGAGGTCTCCCTCATACCACACAAGTTCTCGGTATAGGGAGGACCATAGACATGCTCGAAGGTATTCACCATACCACGATGACTGCTGGCGCAGACACTACAGCCACCGGGAACACTCATTCTGCTCACCTGCCCATTAAGGAGGCATATCACTTTCGCCTGCTCTGTCATTTACCGCTCCAGACAAGAGCAGATCTGCCTCCCACCTATAGACAGGCCACCTACGCCTACTGGCGACCAACCAGCAACAGCCCAGCACATCACGGCAGGGAGTACACATTTCTCACCACCAATCTGCCATGGATGTTGCGTCCTCCTCTCCGGATGATGCGGTATTCCAGGGAGACACCTCACCAACGGATGACCTAAAGGACTTCCAGGAGTTGTTCAGAAGGGTCACTGAAAGTCAGAACGTCCAGCTGGGAGAGGTTCAACAAAAGCAATATAACCTGCTCAGGAACCTACATCCATCCCACTCATCCAAGGTCGTCCTCCCACTGGACAAGGCGATACACGGGATAGCCAATGACATCTGGCAAACTCCAGCCACCGCTCCGCCTACTAACAAAAGAGCAGACCAAAAGTACTTTGTCCCGGCCAAAGGCATGGAGTTTTTATTCAACCATCCTCAACCGAACTCCCTCGTCGTGGACGCGGCCCAGCAAAGAGCCAAAGCGCCACATTATAAAAATGCCTCCAGGGACAAAGACAGCAAAAGGCTTGACCTACTAGGCAGGAAGGTATACTCGTTGGCTACACTAACACTCCGCATGGTGAATTACTCTGCTTTGTTGGCCAATCATAACTGATAATTACGGCAGATTTGTTCCTCTCATTGAACATCTTCCGGAAACCAAACGTCAAGTCCTGAAAGCGATCATACAGGAAGGATACACATCCTCCCGTTCCGCACTCCACATTGCCTTGGATACGGCTGATGCAGCAGCCAGGATCACAGCTACATCCATGGTCATGCGTAGGACTTCATGGCTACATATGGCAGCAGTCCCTAAGGAGCTCCAGAATAAAGTGGAGGACTTACCTTTTGATAGGCAAACCCTGTTTGCAGATAAGACTGATCAAGTCCTCCACTCTGGCAAAGACTCACGCACAACATTAAGGACATTGGGTATGTACACGCCACCTATCCGTCGGAGGAGATATACACCCTACCAAAGGCAAAGACCCTTTTCCTACGCACCATCTCAGGCACAGTAATATGACCCTCAAAGAACAAGACAGCGTCCCCAGAGGCGACGCCCACAAGCTGCCAGACCAACCCACCAACAGTCAAACAAGCAGCAGGTTTGACGGGAACATCAAGGGATTGCAAGCCATCCACTTTTTGCCCAGTCACAGTGTCACCAATGCGCTCTTCCACCATCGCTTGGGGCCCTTTCAACATCGTTGGGCCACAATAACATCAGACCGATGGGTCATGCAGCTTATAACATCAGGCTACGTGATTCCATTTGCGTCCCCACCCCCTCCACTTCTCCCTCTCTCTCCCTCTTCAGGGACCCATCTCACGAATCTCCTCTCAAACAGGAGGTGGCTTATCTACTCAACATAGGAGCAATAGAGAGGGTTCTGGAGGCGTTCGAGGGCAGGGGTTTTTACTCCCACTATTTCCTAATGGAAAAAAAATCTGGGGGTTGGAGGCCCATACTAGACCTGCGGCAGCTGAATCAATATCTCCGCAAGCAGCGCTTCAAGATGGTGACGCTAGCAACAATCATACCAGCACTGGAGCAAGGCGACTGCTTTGCATCCCTCTATTTACAGGACGCCTACTTCCATATTACCATTCACCCGGCTCACAGACAATTCCTCTGTTTCCTAGTAGGCACTGACCACTACCAATAAAAGGTCCTCCCATTTGGATCATCGTCAGCCCCCCCAGGGTTTTCTCCAAAACACTGGCAGTACTGGCGGCATTCCTTCATCAACTAGGGGTCATCATTTTCCCATATCTGGATGACTGCCTCCTCAGAGCCCCTTCTTTCGAAGAACCATTACAAGCAATCAATGTAACGAGGTCTCTGTTCGACGCCTTGGGTCTCATAGTCAATATTCAAAAGTCTTCCCTTATACCACAACAATCCATAGAGTTCATAGGAGCCCGCCTCGACTCCACCATGGCGTGCGCTTACCTACCTGGTGCCAGGCTTCTTGCCATACAATATCTCATACAGGTCCTCACTACGAGCCCCACAGTCTCCATTATTACATACCTGCGGCTCCTAGGTCACATGGCAGCATCCACGTACGTTGTAGCCAATGTAAGACTCCATTTCCGATGGAGCCGGGGTATCCACGATATGCACCCCTTGCAAACACGACATCCACAGAATGGTGGTCGTACCCACCATAGTCAAGCAATAGTTGAAATGGTGGACTATTCCCCATAATATGTTGGCATGTATACCATTCCACCGACCTCAACTCCCGGTCCGAATCATGACGGATGCATCCCTTCTCGGATGGGGAACTCACATGCAAAACAGTCAAGTCCAAGGTCGCTGGTCTCCTGAGGAATCTCTCCTCCATATAAACTTACTCGAGCTATGAGCTGTTGCCAATGCCTGCAGACACTTCCTGCCACTTATCCACAACCAAGGGGTAAGAATACTCACAGACAACATCACAGCAGTTTATTATATAAACATGCAGGGCGGAGCTTGGTCCCACTCCCTTTGCATGGAAGTGGTCCATCTGTGGAACTTCTGCAACCAGCACAACGTGACCCTTGCAGTAACCTACCTTCCAGGGGAGGACAATATCACAGCGGATGCGCTCAGTAGGCGCTTTGCCCAGCAACACAAATGGGAAATACACCCACACATCCTTCGTACGCTATTGAACCGATGGGGCCACCTATCCATGGACCTCTTCGCCACGCAGTACAATGCAAAGTGTGTACAATATTGTTCGAAGGCGGGCATCGGCCAAGCTTCCAAAGGTGATGCTTTCCTCTACAACTGCGGTCATCGTCTCCTGTATGCATTCCCTCCCATTTCCCTAATTCCAAGGGTCCTGGAGAAGATAATCATGGACAAAGCAAAGGTGATCTTGATAGCACCATTCTGGCCCTGCCAGACTTGGTTTCCTTACCTGTTTCGAATGTCGCCTCATCCTCTGTTCCATCTTCCCATTCGACCCAATCTGTTGACACAAGATCATGGCTGCATACTGCATCCACAACCGGATCACCTTGCTCTCTCCGCATGGCTCCTAATTGGTTCAAACAGACAGAGATGAGCTGTTCCTACGAGGTCAAAAATGTTCTGTTGCACAGCAGAAAATCCTCAACTCGTAGTACCTACCTTCAGAAATGGCGAAGATTCCAAGAATGGTGCTCGGCCAATAACCTAGACCCTACCAAAGCTCCATTAAACACAATCTTAGAATATATTCTACACATTAAACACCTTGGACTTGCCCTTTCATCGCTCAAGGTGCATCTAGCGGCCATTACAGCCTTCCACCAGCCTATCGATGGGTACACTGCCTTCTCCCATCCAACTACGAAAAGGTTTATTAAAGGCCTCACCAACCTTTTCCCTAAACACAGACAACCTCCGGATGCATGGAATTTAGAATTGGTCTTAGATACCTTAATGCGTCCGCCATTTGAACCACTGGCCACATGTGATCTCAGTACCTTAACAATGAAAGTCGTATTCCTCCTAGCCATCACATCTGCTCGCAGAATGGGGGAATTAGCGGCTCTCTCAGCTAACCCCCCTTATACCATCTTTACGGCATAGGCAGTCATCCTATGTCCCAACCGTCATTTTTACCCAAAGTTAATTCTTCCTTTCACATAAATGAACTGATTATTCTCCCCGTATTCTATCCCAAACCACACTCTTCGGAATGTCAGTCAAGGCTGCACTCCCTCGACGTTCGTAGGGCCTTGGCCTATTACATTGAAAGAACTCGCGATTTCCAAAAATCACATCTGCTAATCTTGCTGGACGACCGCGTCAGAGATCACCCACTCTCCGCACAGCGAATTTCCAAAATAATTGTTTCCTGCATGATATGCTGCTACGAGTTAAGGAACATTCCAATTCCACAAACCATAAGGGCCCACTCTACCAGGGCAATCGCCTCCTCAGCAGCTTTCCTCAAGGGGGTCCCTCTAAAAGACATTTGTCGAGCGGCCACCTGGTCCTCTGACTTCACATTTGGAAAACACTACGCGCTACAAAACATCCTTATGACTGATGCAGCGGTAGCCACCGCAGTACTTTCCACAGTGGCAACCCATTAACTCCGAACCCGCTGCCTTTACTCTGGCTATTGGTGTGAAGTCACCCACAGTGGAGCACCCATGGGGACACTATCCAAAGAAGAAGAAGTTACTCACCTTGTGCAGTAACGATGGTTCTTCGAGGTGTGTGTCCCCGTGGGTGCTCCACGATCTGCCCTCCTCCCCTCTTCAGAGTCTGTTGTTTATATCTTTCAGACCTTGACGATCAGGAGGAACTGGCGGGAGCCGGACCGCATGACCAGAAACGGTGCGAAAAGCCGCAAGGTGGCCACCGTGCATGTGCGGTTCGGCAGACAACAGCTAAAAGATCTCCAATCTGTGGCGCCGGGACGAGCCCGACACCCCACAGTGGAGCACCCACGGGGACACACACCTCGAAGAACCATCATTACTGCACAAGATGAGTAACTTCTTCTTACTTCCCTGCAGCTCTAACTTCCTCAAGGTCTGGGTGGCTCAAGATCAGAGAGCGATAACTGGCTCCCTACGTGTATTAGAGGGGTAGCCGTGTTAGTCTGAATCTGCTTAAACAACGAGAAGTCCTGTGGCATCTTATAGACTAACAGATTTATTGGACATAAGCTTTCATGGGCAAAGACCCACTTTGTTGGGTGCATCTGACGAAATGGGTCTTTGCCCACGAAAAGCTTATGCTCCAATAAATCTGTTAGGGTATGTCTACAGTAGCCCCCTAGTTCGAACTAGGGAGGCTAATGTAGGCATTCAAACTTGCAAATTAAGCCCGGGATTTAAATATCCCGGGCTTCATTTGCATGTTCCCGGGTGGGCGCCATTTTTAAATCCCCCTAGTCCGAACTAACTGGTTACACCACGAGGTGTAACAGTTAATTCGAACTAAGGACTTAGTTCAAATTAACTTTTAACTGCCACGTGTAGCCGTGGGCAGTTAGTTTGGACTAGGGGGTTTTAAAAATGGCGCCCACCCGGGAACATGCAAATGAAGCCCGGGATATTTAAATCCTGGGCTTCATTTGCAAGTTCGAATGCCTACATTAGCCTCCCTAGTTTGAACTAGGGGGCTAGTGTAGACATACCCTGTGTCTATAAGGTGCCACAGGACTTCTCGTTGTTTATGGCTCCCTACATGCCTCTCCCCCTCTGAGTAAGGAGGAGAATGTGCCCCATAAAGATCAGTAATAATATAAAAGCTGTTGTCATTTTTCACCTTTATTTATTTGAAACATATTGTAATAAACATGCTATTTAAATACGGATTTGAATGTCATTCCTGGGTTGTACACTTGTCTCTACTGTTTCTTCTCTGAATCATAACTTCATTTTCCCACTGCTTCAACAAGGCTTATTGTGTGCCCATCACTAGAAATACAATTGATACTACCATCTTTCGCTTCATATGTGATTACTGATCTGAGAGAGACCAGGTGGGTGAGGTAGGATCTTCTACTGAACCAACGTCTGTTGTCAGGTCTGGGAGAGGTGATGTGTCTCAGCTAATTACAAAGTAGAACAGATTGTTTAGCATGCATAGTTAACACATATTTTAAGGGACCATTCAAGGTGAAGTAGCCCATTAACACCTCTGAAATCACAGGACAAAAAAGGGAGGTATTGGGTTACAGATCTTGGTAATAAGCCCTAAATCCAGTGTCTTTATTTTCTGTGATTTATTTTATTTTATTTATTTTCTATGATTTTCAGTGTCTTAACAAAACCATGAATTTAAACTCCCAGGCTGTATCTAAAGCAGTTAATAATTAATTAACACAGTATGCTTTTCCTGGTCAATGTTACTAATAGGATACTTTTGTCTTCTGTGGAATATTTTATCATAACAACAGAAGCACAATTGTTACAGAGTGATATTGAGCTTCTGCTCATGTTAGAAGAGTTGCTTCTATTCCTCTCTCTACCAGCACTTTCATTCAACAGGCAGGTCCTTTCGCAAGCCAGTAGAACAGTGGTATCTTTGGCTCATTTGAAAATGACTCATTCTTAGTGACATTCAGTCAACCAAGGCAGAATTTGCCTCAGTGTCATTCCTATCATACCAATGGTCATATAGGTCTGGAATTTGCCCCTGGGTTGGGTTCAGTCTCTGTGGTTATGCAGCTGTTGTCTTGTTAAATGGTAACTTCTTCTGAATAATGGGCAGCTTCTATGAGGTGATATGTTCCTAAATAGAACAGTTAGGGCTATCACTGTAAAATCCAGTTTAATTAGTTTACAGGTTAAACTTTTATGTTTAACTGGTTAACCCATTAAACAGGACAGGTTGTGGGGGTATGTGTGGAGTGGTGGTGGTGGGGGGGAGGGGGAAAGGCTGCTTCAGCCAGGCTGGAGCACCCCTGCCTGCACTTAACTGGTTGACCATTCACATCCCTAGGCTATGTCTAGACTACGCTGAAGTTTCGAAAGAGGATATGCAAGCTCTTCCTCAAAAAATGAGGTTTACGCGGCTTTTCGAAAAAGGGGAGGTTGCCGAAAAAAACTGTGTCCGCTTTCAAAAGTGAGATCAGAAGAAGATACACAAATTCCCACAGAATTTGCATATCCTCTTTAGAAACTGCAGCGTAGTCTAGACAAGCCCCAAGTTAGGGCCTGATCCAATTCCTAATGAAGTCAGTAGAACCCTTTCCATTGATTTTAATGGGCTGTTCCTCAGGCTCTGACTGTGAATGAGACAGTCATAAAAGGGTTTTATTCTCCATACCATATCAGGGTTTAGTGGCAACTTTTGTTAAAAGAGATGGTATGAATACTACTGTTCAGCCTTCAACCAGATACTGAGGAATGATTCTCCACACTGTTAAAATTGTTTTATATCAGTGTGATTCCAGTGAAGTTCAAAGAGTCACTCCAGCATAAAACTGGCAATAACATAGCAGAGAATCAAGCCCTGAAATATTTCATCTTGGTATTTATCATGCACAAGTAGTGAATATCACTGTGGATTGAAGCTCCTTATTTGTTGCCCCACACTTTTGACTTTTTCAATATTTCTGAAAAGTTGCCAACTTTTATGATTTTATTGTAGTTTGAACTAGAGCAATGTAATTACATGAGACTCTCAGCTTATGTTTTTTGTTTGTTTTTTAAAGAAAGTGTCTAGTCCCCATGGTTGCAGAAAAAAACCTGAAAGCGTGAATCTTACAAGCTCAAATACCAGAAGGCAAATAAAAAGAATCTCAAAGGCATTATTTAAAGAACCTTATAATTTGAAAGTCAATTCCATGATTTTCAGGCCTGTGTGATGATATTTGAATGTTTGGGCTAGTAGTACTGCAAACTCTAACATGATTTTGAAAAGTTAAAGCCAAATACTCTTAGTGCTTCAGAGAGCTGGAGTGTTCAGAGTCGCATACGTGGGTGCCAGTCCCACCAAAAGCCCGCTAAGGGAGGCAGGTGAAGTTAACGAGTCTCAGAGGAGAAGGACAGGGGCCCTTATAGCTTATTCCAGCCCAAGGGTTCCAAACTCCTGCCCGTAAGCCATCTACAGTCTGGAGTATATTTTCAGTTCAGCCCAGGAGACCCAATGGCCCTGGGGGCATGTCTGAAGCGGTCCTCCAAACCTCACCCTTTCTTGGCCTCGATCTGGCCACAGGGATTACTGGGGAGGAGAGAGGCGTAGGGCAGCAGCAGCAGTTGGGCGCTTCCACACTCCTCACAATGGTGGGGTGGCCCATGAACCAGGACTTTGAGACCCCACAATAAGATATAGCAACAAAACTGCTTCTACACTTGGATATTTTGCCAGCATTTATGTTAGTTAGGGATCATATCTCATCACACCCCGATTGTCGTAGGTTTTCTGGAAAAAGTTTGTAAGGGAGACCTGGTTTGAGAGTGTCTGTGTGTTCATTGTTTGAGGGTATATGGGAAGCCACATAATGAAGAACTAAAAAAGTCAGCATTGCAAGTGAAGATAAACAGCATAATGATTTCACCCTGGCTGTTTTTACTTATTCCTAACGTGAGGTCTATTTAAAACTGGAATACATTTACAAAACATCAGACTCTGGTCAGACTTAGGTTAAAAAAAAAACCAATATAGTTTCAATGTATATACATGTCAAGGTTGTTCCCCACTCTGGCACGACGAATGCAGAAGTTGGGGGCCCACAAGAGCACTCCAGAACCTTGCCTCTACAGGCACTAGTACAAAAATTTTCCCCCACAAAATCCTAATACCCAGATTTTGAGGGACCTGCTGCCACCACCCATGTAATTCCAAGAAAAAAAAATCAGGAAAGAGATCACTTAGGAAATCCTCTCCCTAAGGTCCAACCTCCTTTTTGCTTGGAGTTGGGAAAAACAAAGGGAATCCACAGACAACAATGGACTCTGCTCTTGTAACTAGGCACTGAGTCCAATCAACCAATACTAGTTAATTAGAAAAAAAATTACAATCTTTTATTATTAAAACAAAACTACAGTTGCAAGCATAGTAAATTGGCTAGATGGAAAGAGCCATCATTTGATATAGATACTCAGGGAAAACCCCTGGGCTGTAAGACATAGTTACAAAAGAGAAAAAAAAACAATTAGCAAGCTCAGACAGAATAGTGATAGAGATGCAGCCGTGTTAGTCTAGTATAGCTGAAACAAAAGAATCTGGATCTGTGCAAGTCCTGTCTTTTGTTTCAGCAAGCTCAGACATTATTTCCAAACCCCCAAACAAGGAAAACAATAAATCCTGATGGACTATCTAAACTTTTCCCTACTTACATATTTTAAGAAGTCTGTTCTTGGAGAGAGAACGTCTCCCATCTCCCTCAGTAGCTGGGAGAAACTGCTCTGAATCTCAAACAAAGAAGAGAGAGAGAAAAACCCCTCTTTTCCAGTTTGAAATTCCTACCTGCATTGTTATTGGCTGACTACCCGATACCTGGGCTAGGAGACATTAGTTAATCCCTTAGTCACTGCATGCTGATCAGCACTCCTGATTATTATAATACAACTGTGCAAGAGCTTAATTTAGAAACAAATTACATGAAAACATTACATTTTTAGAAACATGCCAGTGACAATGGGGAAAACTTGCTTATTTCAGTTGGCGCAGGATGGGCCTGTTATCAAGACCCTGGATTTTTTTGGGTGTAGTAGAAAATGGTCAGGTTATTAAGGAAAATTAATGGCAGTCAGAGTTTCACCCAGCTATTAAAACAGGTACATATTAGTTTAAGTTCTGGAATAAAATAAAGGTACACTCTAAACCTTCAGCAAAAAGTTTGCTCCTCAGCTGTACTGATTGATACTAAAAGATGTATCAAACCTGCCCTTGCTGCTGATGTCCACCACTCAACTTCAGTAGACTGGATCAGTGGTGAAAGTAACTTAAAATTCCTCACAAGTACTGTCCTATTGCAACCCAGGTCCCTGCCACCTCTTTAAATAGTTCCCTGCTGGCTTTTGTCTCAGCTCTGCCAGCTCTTGCCAGAACTGTGCATCGTAGAATCATAGGGCTGGAAAAGACCTCAGGAGGTCATGGAGTCCAGCCCCCTGCCCAAAGCAGGACCAATCCTGACTAAATCATATCATCCAGGGCTTTGTCAAGCCGAGACTTAAAAACCTCTAGGGATGGAGATTCCACCAACTCCCTAGGTAACCAACTTCACTACTCTCCTAGTGAAATAGTTTTTCCTAATATCCAACCTAGACCTCCCCCACTATAACTTGAGACCATTGCTCCTTGTTCTGCTATCCGTCACTACTGAGAACAGCCTCTCTCCAACCTCTTTGGAACCTCCCTTCAGGGAGTTGAAGGCTGCTATCAAATCCCCCCTCGCTTTTCACTTCTGCAGACTAAATAAGCCCAAATCCCTCAGCCTCTCCTCGTGGGATAAGTGCTCCAGCCCCCTAATCATTTTGATTGCCCTCCGCTGGACCCTCTCTAATACGTCCACATCATTTCTGTAGTGGGGGCCCCAGAATTGTACGCAATATACCAGATGTGGCCTCATTAGTGTCGAATAAAGGGGAATAATCACTTCTCTACATCTGCTGGCAGTGCTCCTCCTAATGCACTCTGATATGCCATTAGCCTTCTTGGCTACAAGGGCACAATGTTGACTCATATCCAGCTTCTCATCCACTGTAATCCCCAGGTCCTTTTCTGCTGAACTGAATAGGCCTGTTACCAAGACCCTAGCCAGTCGGTCCCCAGCTGGTAATAATGCTTTGGATTCTTCCGTCCCAAGTGCAGGACTCCGCACTTGTCCCTGTTGAATCTCATCAGCTTTCTTTTGGCCCAATCCTCTAATCTGTCTAGATCACTCTGGACCCTATTCCTGCCCTCCCACATATATACCTCTTAGTGTCATTCGCAAACTTGCTGAGGGTGCAATCCATCCCCTCATCCAGATCATTAATAAAAATGTTGAATAAAACCGGCCCTAGAATGGATCCTTGGGCACTCAACTTGAAACCGACTGCCAACCAGACATTGAGCCATTGTTCACTACCCGTTAGGCCCAACAATCTAGCCAGCTTTCTGTCCATCTTAGAGTCCATTTATCCAATCCATATTTCTTTAACTTGCTGGCAAGAATATTGTGGGAGCCGTATCAAAAGCTTTGCTAAAGTCAAGGTGTATCACATCCACTGACTTCCCCATGTCCACAGAGCCAGTTACCTCATCATAGAAGCTAATCAGATCGGTCAGGCATGACTTTCCCTTGCTGAATCCATGTTGACTATTCCTGATCACATTTCCCTCTTCCAAGTACTTCAAAATGGATTCCTTGAGGATTTTTCTGGGGACTGAGGTAAGGCTGACTGGTCTGTAGTTCCTGGATTGTCCTTCTTCTCTTTTTTAAAGATGGGCACTACAGTTGCCTTTTTCCAGTCATTTGGGATCTCTCCCAATCTCCATGAGTTTTCTAAGATCGTGGCCAAAGGCTCTGCAATGACATTTGCCAACTCCCTCATTACCCTCAGATGCATTAAATCTGGACCCATGGATTTGTGTATATCTAGCTTTTCTAAATAGTTCTTAACCTGTTCTTTTTCCACTGAGGGCTACCCGCCTCCTTTTCTTATTGCATTGCCTGGTGCAGTAGTCTGGGAGCTGACCTTGTCTGTGAAGACAGAGGCAAAAAAAGTATTGAGTACTTGAGCTTTTCCCACATCATCTGTCTCTAGGGGTATGTCTAGACTACATGGCTCCGTCGACAGAGCCATGTAAACTAGTTTACTCAGCATAGTCAATGAAGCGGGGATTTAAATAATCCCCGCTTCATTAAAATAAACATGGCTGCCGCGCTGTGCCGACAATCAGGTGATCCGGCACAGCGCGGCAGTCTAGACGAGGATCTGTCGGCTGGGGAAGCCTTTGCTGACCGATCCTGTAAACCTCATTTCACGAGGCATAAGGGATCGGTCGGCAAAGGCTTCCCCAGCCGACAGATCCCCGTCTAGACTGCTGCGCTGTGCTGGATCAGCTGATCGTCAGCACAGTGCGGCGGCCATGTTTATTTTAATGAAGCGGGGATTATTCAAATCCCCGCTTCATTGACTATGCCGGGTAAACTAGTTTACATGGCTCCGTCGATGGAACCATGTAGTCTAGAGACACCCTAGGTTACCTCCCTCATCCAGTAAGGGCCCCACACCCTCTCTGATCACCCTCTGATTACTAACATGCCTGTAGAAACCTTTCTTGTTACCCTTCATATCCCTTGGTAGCTGGAATTCCAATTGTGCTTTCGCCTTCCTGATTATCCCCTGCATTCTTAAGCAATATATTTATACTCCTCCCTAGTCATCTGTCCAAGTTTCCACTTCTCATAAGCTTCCTTTTTGTGTTTAAGCTCACCAAGGATGTCCCTGGTAAGCCAATCTGGTCGCCTACCATATTTGCTTTTCATACTGCACGTCAAGATGGTTTGTTCCTGTGCCTTCAATAAGGCTTCTTTAAAATACAGCTAGCTCTCCTGGACTCCTTTCCCCTTCATGTTAGCATCCCGGGGAATCCTGCCCATCAGTTCTCTGAGGGAGTCAATGTCTGCTCTTCTGAAGTCCAGGGTGTGTATTTTGCTGCTCTCCTTTCTTCCTTTAGTCAGGATCCAAAATCTACCATCTCATGGTCACTGCTTCCAAGGTTGCCACCCACATCTACTTCCCCTACTAGTTCCTCCCTGTTTGTGAGCAGCAGGTCAAGCTGTACATGGTCCCTGGTTGGTTCCTTCAGGACTTGTATCAGGAAGTTATCCCCAACATTCTCCAAAAACTTCCTGGATTGTCTGCGTACTGCTGTATTCGTCTCCCAACAGATGTCAGGGTGATTAAAGTCCCCCCAGCAGAACCAGGGTCTGTGATCTGGAAGCTTCTCTTAGTTGTCTGAAGAAAGCCTCGTCTACCTCATCCACCTGATCTGGTGGTCTGTAGCAGACATCAACCACAGCATCATCTCTGTTGTTCCTGTGTCTAAACTTAATTCATGGACTCTCAACAGGCTTTTCTCCCTCCATATATGGGAGCTCTGAGCAATCATACTGCTCTCTTACATAGAGTGCAACTCCTCCTCCTTTTCTCTCCTGTCTGTTCTTCCTGAACAGTTTATACCCTTCCATGACAGTGCTCCAGTCATGTGAGTCATCCTACCAAGTCTCCATTATTCCAATCAAATCACAGTTCTTTGACTGTGCCAGGGCTTCTAATTCTTCCTGTTTGTTTCCCAAACTTCTTGCATTCGTTACAAACACCTTAGATAACTAGTTGATTGCCCTACCTTCTCCATTCGAATCAGGGGTCCTCCTTTGTTTCTCCTTCCTCCTTGTGTTTCTTCCCAGTATCCCACTTTCCCACTTAACGAACGTCCCCCAATGAACCTAGTTTAAAGCCCTCCTCACCAACGTACACCCACTTATTTTTACCTATGGGCTGCATTAATAGTTGTCACGCACAAAAAATTTCTGCAGTGCTTTAAAACCTATGATATTATCTTCTGTGTACTTATCGTACCATATACACATCATACTTCAAGCTAGTCTATGAGTGTCCCAACAATACATGAGTCAACAATACATGAGTCAATATAGCTCCTTCAAACGGGTGCAGCCAAAATATAAAGAAAGAACCAAGGAAGTACAGATGGAGATAAAAAGTCTCAGAGGGGTAGCTGTGTTCGTGGGCACAACACACTTCTAAAGATGAGTGGAGCAAAAGGTACAGAAACACATTTAAAGCAGAAGAAGAACAGAGAGGGGGAGGGAAAAAGCCAGGCAATTGTAGTGCCTGTGTTAAATGAGGATAATTGAGTGGGCTGTAAATGCCCCATACTTAGCTTTCAATGTCATTTGGGTGTTGAAGATAACGGCCCATCCAGTTAATGTCTAAAGACAGCAATGTCATACATCGTGTAACCACCACCAACTGCTTTGTATAATTTATGTGCTAACTATGCAGCACATAAGAACGGCCATATTGGGTCTCGCTATACTGGGTCAGAGCAATGCTCAATCTCGCTCACTAGCCTGTCTTCCAGTGGTGGACAGTATGAGATGCTTCAGAGAGAATGAACAGGGCAGTTATCTACTGACATTCTCTGTTGTCCAGTCCCAGCTTCTAGCAGTCAGAAGTTTAGGGACACCTAGAGAATGGGATTGCATCCCTGACCATTTTGGCTACTAGCCATTGATCAACCTATTGCCCATGAATTTATGTAATTATTTTTTGAATGCAGTTATATTTTGGTGTTCACAGCATCCCCTGGCAACAAGTTCTACAGGTTGACTGTGTGTTGTGCTTTTAAACCTGATGCCTACTAATTTCATTGGGTGGTCCATGATTCTAGTGGTATTTGAAGGGGTAAATAACACTTCCTTAGTCAATTTCTCTACGCCATTCATGATTTTATAGACTTCTATTATATTTCTACTTTGTTGTCTCTTTTCTAAGATGAACTGTCCCAAGTCTTTTTGATCTCTCCTCATCTGGAACCTGTTCCATCCCTAATCATTTTTGTTACCTCAATTCAACTTTCCAACTCTACGGTATCTTTTTGAGAATGGGAAACCAGAATGGGAAACAGTATTCAAGGTGTTGGGTGTACTAACTCATCTTCTGCAGTAAAAAGACCAGTGCAAATTGACTTGTCTTCCTAGAGTTCTCTGTTAATAGTTTGGGCCCCACTGATTGTTTGGCAGGCTTCCTGCTTCAGATGTGCTTAAAAACATTTGTTGCTGTTAGTTCTTGTGCTTGTGGCTCTTCATTCTTTTTTGGCTGCCTAATGATATTTTCACGCTTGAGTTGCCTATGTTTATGCTGCTTTCAGTTTTCTTCGGTAGGACTGAACATCTAATTTTAAAGGATACCTTTTTGCTTCTACCTCCCTCCCTTGTTTTATTCTGTTTTTTACGCATGGTAGTATTTTTCTTCACTGTTTTGTTGTTTTATTTGAAATATACATTTTAGTTTGAGCCTCTATTATGGTGTTTTAAATATTTTCCATGTAGCTTGCAGGCATATCACTCTTGTGACTTCATTTTAATTTCCTTTTTACTAACTTCGTCATTTTTGTGTAGTTCCCCTTTTACAAATTATATGCAAATGTATTGGGTTTCTTTAGCTTTATCTCCTCTACAAGGATGTTAAATTTAATTACATTATGGTTGCTGTTACCAAGCAGTGTAGCTATATTCATCTCTTGGACCAGATCCTGTGCTCCTCTGAGGACTAAATCAAGAATTGCCTCTCCCCTTGCGGATTCCAAGACTAGCTGCTCCAAGAAGCAGTCATTAATGGTGTCTAGAAATTTTATCTCTGCATGCTCTCCTGAGGTGACATGTATCCAGTCACTATGGGAATAGCTGAAATCCACCACTATTATTGGGGTTTCTTTTTTTTGTAACCTATCTGATATATTTGAGCATTTTACAGTCAACAACACCATCCTGGTCAGGTTGTCAGTAGTATATGCCTCTTATTGTTCAAACATTACATTTCTATCCATACAGATTCTGTGGTACAATTTGATTCATTTAAGATTTTTACAGTGTTGTACTCTGTGCTTTCTTTCATGTATACTGCCATTCCACTGGTGTAGCCTACTCTGTCATTCCTAAATATTTTGAATCCTGATATTACTGTAGAATTATGGGTGTTGCCTATCAGGTGGGGGATGACTATATGTGATATGTTCATCACCCAAAGCTGCCTACTTACAGGGGAAATGATGCAAAAGCCACCACCACTAAGAGGAGCAGTATTTTCCCCAGTGCACTCTCTCTGAACTTTGTGAGAAGGTTAATGAGTAATTCCGCCAATTGGGGAACTGTTGGAAATTCCACAAGAGAGTTAGATTCTGCTAGTGCAGATGGATGTGAGGGAAACTTGTGATGTTAGGATGAGCAACAGCCTGGAATACTCATCTAACCTATGTGCATTTGGTGCCAGAAACCCCTGCTCCATAGATATATTCACTATATGCTGGGGTTAAATTACGGTTCTTTTTTAGGAGAAAACATCATTATCTATCATCATTACATCTATATACCTCCTTCTAGAATATAATCTTTCTGAATTGTCACCACCAAGACTTGAATTCTCAGTAAGTGTAAGAGATCATTAACAACTTCTGATTCTTCTCCAGAATGTTTAACATTGGAAAAATAAATTTCTAGTTTATAAAATATAAGCCTACTTATATTTCTGTAATACAGGATATTCCTCTTGAATGTTTAGTTTTGTTGTGTTGTAATGAGCTGTCAACACACTCTGACGTTTTCATGCTATATAAATAAGGAGATTTTATGCAGCTGTCCTGTGTGGGGGATTTGAGCACAGATCCGGTGACCTTGTGCCCCTGAAAACTAGGAATGTCAGTGTTACCGGCTAAACAACAACAAGGCACATCCCTGGAATTTGTGAAAGGAAAGTTCCACTGTTTGCAAATGTATCCATAGTCACACAGATTGCTTCAGTCTCTTTGGAAGTGTCTGTCCCCAAATCACTACAAACTAAAGGATTAATTACATAAGTAAGTGGGTCTGCTGGCCTTATCTTCCATGAAAGACTGTCAGGCTAAGGGTCTCCCCAAATATTGTGCAAAAGATAATGTTTTATAGGTTTCCCATATTATAAATCATGCGTTTCCAGAAGTTAGAAAAACTAACATGGCTGCCGTTGTAAACTATTTCTCAGCCTGCCATGCTTTCCAAGGTTTCAGAAGGACTATTTTAATGAAATCTGAAGACGTGGGTTTTGCCCATGAAAGCTCATGATACTATATACATATTTTTGTAAGTGTCTAAGAGCGCGTCTACACAGCAAGCCATTACCGTAATTTAGCGGATATAACCCGCGGGTTATATTCGTTTTTACAAACCCCGCCCCCCCCCCCCATGGGGTATACTCGGGTGCGGGGTATACAGAATTTTTTTACTCACCAGGTGATGAGCTCTCCGTCACCTCTTCCTGTGGCTGCGCAGCTGCCAGACTCCAGCCTCCGGGCGGGGGAGCGCTCACTCCCCGGTTCCTGCGCAGCCACAGGAAGGGGCGGGGAAGCTCATCCCCTGGTTCCTGGCCACCAGCCTCCGGGTGGGGGAGTGCTTGCCCCCTGGTTCCTGCGCAGCCACAGGAAGGGGCAGGGGAGCGCTCATCCCCCTGCCCCTTCCTGCGGCTGCGCAAGAACCGGGCAGTGAGCACTCCCCTGCCCGGAGGCTGGTGGGTCCTGCTTCCCCGCCCCTTCCTGCGGTTGCGCAGGAACTGGGCAGTGAGCGCTCCCCCGCCCGGAGGCTGGTGGTTCCTGCTTCCCTGCCCGGAGGCTGGCGCCTGCGCTGGAACCTGGGGCGGTGAGTGGCTTATCTCTCCCCCCTTTCCCCCCCTGCACCATAAATATACCCCTGGCACAGAAAAGTCTTGTATACCCACGGGTTATATTCGTGCGTGGGGTATACAAGATTTTTTTTACTCAAATAGAAAAAACGGCGGGGTATATTCGGGTGTAGGGTATATTCGGGTGCGGGGTATATTTGCTAAATTACGGTATTTTGAAATAATGTCGAGTTGGAGGACTTCTTACTCTGACTTTTGTAACCCTCATTTTACGAGGAGTAAGGGAAGTTGAAGGAAGTTCTCGGACTTCCTGCTGTGTAGACAGCGCCAAAAGCTGAATTAAGCTATTTCGATTTAAGCTACGCAATTGATGTAGCTCAATTTGTGTAGCTTATTTCGGATTTAGCCCTGCTGTGCAGATATGCCCTAAGGTGCCACAGGACTACTAGTTGTTTTTAAAGTTACAGACTATCATGGCTACCCCTCTGACACTTCATGAAATCTCTTCCCCTCCTTCAGTATGTGTCCTGTGGGACACGGGAATTTTTAGGCAAACCTGGAACAGAGTATAATTGCCCTGGGAAATGGTTTTCCTGATAAGTTTCCAGGGACCTGTACACTCTGCCATAGTTGCTGTTGTGGCCTGCTGTTTAAATGCTGTTATTTTTACAAAAGCTGTTTTTGCCTGGCCCTGAAGAATTACCTAATTGGTAATAAGCTGTAAGTTTTTAATGGTTAGGTATGTAGCAAAACTAAAACACCTCCTGCCCCCAGCAGCAGTTCTCAGACTCTACATCAGCTATCCTGGGTACTTGGGCTTCAGAATGTTGCTTACCTCAGCTGTTCAAAAATCATGAGTCAGACCTCCCCCAAATCATGAGATTGTTCTAAAAATCATAAGATTCTCGAAAGATTAAATCATAATTTTTTAGTTCACATTCTGATTTTTGATCTGCCTCTTCGTACTTACAGTATGTGTGTGAGTAGCACAGACCCGCCTCTGCTTACAAATTTATTGAATAGAAGAGGATTTTGGCTCCTGCTACAGGACATCTCACAGTCTTGCAAAGAGCTCTTCCCTTTATGCAATTATGAATCAGGGTCTGCAGGTACCACTCTCAATCTCTTGTTCAGATCTGGGGCAGAGGTTTGGGGCGGGGTGAGGGCTCCAGCTGTAGGTGTGGGCTCTGGGGTAGTGCTAGGGTTGCCAGGTGTCCGGTTTTGAACTGGACAGTCCAGTATTTGAGCTTTCTGTTCGGGAAACAAATTGGGAAAATATAAATGAGAAAATATAAATGTCCGGTATTTTCTAAATAAGATGTAATGTAGATGGTGATGTAATGTCAAGTGTGTCCGGTATTTTTGTTGAAGCCATCTGGCAACCCTAGGTGGTGCCAGGGATGAGTGCTTTGGGGTGTAGGCTATCTAGAGGCTGTGGTGGGGAGAGAGGATTCCCTACAGCTCTCTCCCTACAGCAGCACTTGCGCAAGGGAGGAGGAAGACACCTCTCCCTTGGCTGTGGCAGGTGCACTGTTACTAGATGTGCCTGTTATTTTGGGGTATGCTCTTTTATTAGGGTTATTCTTCTGAGGGAGGGTTGATACATCTATCAGTGTATTGCTTCTGTCACTTGTGTTTTCATACAGAGCTCTGCTTCTCCCTTCTCTTAGTTCCCTCCCAGTGGAGCTATCCTGCAGGACCTAGGTTCCCCAGGAGTGGGTTCTTCCCACCCTAGAATCAGGATTAATTAGCACTCACAAGCTGACTCCTTATATGTCCTTGGATTCAATAAGTTGGTTTGGTTGCACAGCAGTGTCAAGTTGTGACCTTCATGTGCCCTTGGACTCAGTGGGCTGGGTTAAACAGCACTTTAAGCTGCCACCCTTGTATGCTGTCAGGCTCAGCACCACCCTATTCCCACTTTCACACCACAACCATTCTCCTACTAACCTACTTGATGAGCAAACCCCACAGGATTTTTGGGTGCTACAGGGATCTTTAGCTTAGGTACAGGTTGGACCTCTGTTGTCCGGCACCCTTGGGACCTGGCAGGTCCAGAACAAGGGATTTTGCTGGACCAGAGGATGTCCCCTATCACTGGCCTCCCAGGTACCCACCAACTCTGCTTCTGGCCCCAGTCGGCCCCCACTGCTTTCAGCCAGCTGTGCTGCCGGCCCTTGCTGGACCCCTCAGCCCTGGGACTCCCAGCTGCGCCGACTGAGCTCCCTGCTGCAGGGCTGCTAGCCACACCGCAGATCTTTCTGTGCTGCCTAAGGCCCTGCTATGCTACTGGCTGCGCCACCAGAGCTCCCCATGCTGCTTGAGCTCCTTGCTGTGGGGCTCTCCCATCGCTGCGGGGATCCCTGCGCAGCCTGAGCCCCTGTCACACTCCTGGCTGTACCGCCGGTGGCTCGTACAAAGCTGCTCCCTATAGCGATGTGCTATCAGTAGAACCCTGAGTTCTCCCTTCGTAGCACATCGCTACAGGGAGCAGCTCTGTACAAACCACTGGAGCGCCCTATGCTGCCTGAGCAGGACTCCCTGCACCACCTGAGCCCCTGCTGCGGGACTCCTGGCTGCGCCACCAGACCACCCCATACTGATGGACCCCGGCAGTGGGGCTCCTGACACTGCCAGAGCCCCTGCTGCATGGCTCCCAGCTGCATCGCGGGATTCCCCGTGCTGCCTGAGCCCTCTGGCATTGTGCTCCCCTTGTTGCCTGAGTCCCTCCACCCACCACTGGCCTCCCTACCCCTGGGCTCTCTGGTCCAGGAACATTTGGTAGTTTTTCCAGACCTCAGATATTGCTGGACCAGAAAGTCTTGCTTTAGGGAGGTACCTGTACCAGGAGCGTTGTTGCAGAGTGAATGGGGAAGCCCAAACAACACCCTATGGGAGTGGAGAAGAAAGAGAGAAGTAACTAGCTTGACCACGAACGTTATTTATTTGCATGTGGTAACTATGCAAGGAGAGCCAAATAAACAAAACAGTTACAATATTAAATCTAACTTATATCTGATTATAAAAGTTAGGTCTAGCAAACCATAAGTGATCACATAGGGCAGGATCAGGAGGCTATACTTGGAGAGACGGAGAGAGAGAGATCACCACTGTGTGAAGCTTGAATTGATCAGGGTTCCCAGATGGTGATGGTAGCTGAGGGTCCAGACAGGCAGAGCCTATCCTCCAGCACAGTCAGTGGAAGATGAAGTCCCAATGGAACTGATGCAGAGTTTAGATCCAGGTCTCAGAACCCTATACTTGAGTGTAGGTCGGGGGGTTTTGTAGAGAAACAGCAATGGTTCAAGGAAGAACACTAGATTTGTTTATGGGTAAACGGATTATTCAAGAGAATATGCCAGCTCTCACTCCTGCAGTGGGTGGGGCGGGGGAGCCTCAAACTTCACAGGCCTGATCAAGGCAAGTCTAAGCTAGACAATAGGATCTGATCATTCCTGGCTATGGGTGGTGTTCCTTCGAGGGAGCTTATAATGTAATTAGGCAGCTTCAGCAGTCTGGATACCAACAGAGGAATTACTTACTAGAATTGGTCTGATAATTACTGATCTGGGTCATTAGCATCAGGAACTGAGATTTCCCATCAGGCAATGCTTCCCTGCTTTCTGTGTCTAAAGATTTCAGTGTGGTTCCTGCCTTGGAATTGCTGTTCTCCACTCTGTATGCTGACGGAGATGGCGTTCTGTCCCATCTTTGAAGCAAATGAGGCTAGAGGAGTTTCTGGAAGGGTTTAGGTGTGTCTCCCCTTGCCTTTTCATTGCTTTTTGTCTTTCTTCTGATCAGCTTTGGTTCAAGCAGAAACTGGGCGGGGGGAGGTCTTTTGTGAGTTAGACAAGCTCGATACTATGCCCTGGTTCCCCAAGAACACAGAGCTGGTAACACCGTTCTGGAGCTGAATTGGGCACCAGGGAGGGTTGCCTCTCCCCTGGCCATGGGTGGGCTGGTCTGGGGCTACACAAGGGGTGCCTCCCCAGCTGCGGCCAAGACCCGAGCAGGTCTGTGCTGGGTGAGGGACATATCTCCCATCACAGTCTGGAGCCCCTGTGTGGGGCTTAATAGGCATCTGTGCAGCTGCATAGTTTAGAGGGAACTTAGCCCATAGCCAGGGAAAAAAATTCCCGACATTTGAGAGTTCTATTACAGGAGCATGAGTCAGGCTTAATTTTACTTAGAACGAAGTCATGTCTCTCGCGATTACTTTGCATCTGCTCAGGGTGTGAGGCTAAAAATAGAACGATAGATGTTCAGGGCTGGGTTGGAGCCTGGGCTCTGAGACTCATCCCTCATGTTGAGTTTCAGAGCTTCCCGAGGTTGTCTTTTTTTTTTTTAAAATGTTACTGTGTGGACATAACCCAGTGAGTGTAATTAACCTCTGGAACAACTTATCAAAGGTTTTGGTGAATTTTCCGTCTCTGGTACTGTTTAAGTCACAACTGGATGTTTTTCTATAAAGCATGCTGTAGTTCACACAGGAATTATTGCAGGGTGTTGTGTGGCCTGTGTTATCTAGGAGAGCAAACTAGATAATCACAGTCATCTCCTTTGGCTTAGAGCCTATGAAAGGAGACACTGTTTTAAAATGTTGCTATTCTGCCCTTACTGAAGCCTTCCAGTCAAACCAGGCCTGCTTAACCTGCATTGTGTGGAGAGGAGTGGGCACCCTTTTTACCCTTCCCATAGCCAGCTGCTAAAACCTCCCTGTATGCATCTTCGCAGTCACACAAAACCCCTGTTCCAGAAACCTATCTCCTATACGGGTGTCCTAGTTTTTCACTTGGAAAATCTGGTCACCATAATTATATTCCAGCACAGTGTGAGGGCATGGGGCGTTCTTGTAGCTGTTGTTCTTGGATGCTCTCTTCTCAAGACACGTCTGCACAGCAGGGCTAAATCCAAAATAAGCTATGCAACTTGAGCTACGTCAATTGCGTAGCTTAAATCGAAATAGCTTCATTCAGCTTTTGGCACTGTCTACACAGCAGGAAGTCCGAGGTAGAGCACTCTTCCCCCAACTTCCCTTACTCCTTGTAAAATTAGGGTTACGGGAGTCGGAATAAGAGGTCTTCCAGCTCGACATTATTTTGACATGGACTTATTTTGGAATAATGTCAGTTATTCTGATAAAACACTGTTGTGTAGAGATACCTTCCGAGTCTCAGAAATGCCATGTGTAAGTGTGGATAAAACATGACTCATGCCAAATACTCTCCTGCACAGCAGTATATGTGGAGCTACTATGGAGTAAACCCACCTGGCCCTTTTGCCCACCCCTGCTCTAGACCTTGACCAATCTGATTTAATTTTGGTGAGATTATGCATCAAAAAAGAGAATCAGGATTGTGCCCAACGAATCTATGAGCTATCCTTTCAAGGTAAGAGACAAAATTACCTAATGAGTTGTCAAAAGGCCCAAACCTGGAGTTGTACACTTCAAATAGTTACTGTATGAAACCAAAGGATCAAATTAATTAGTCTGAAATTATTGTAATCAAAGAAGCTACAGTTTGCACAGTTACAATTTGTTGACAAGTTATGAATTAGCTGATTTTACAATATTATTTCCTTTGTGCAGCAAATCTATTACACATATTCAAAACTTTACAACTACGATTGAAAAAATTTTTAACAAGGTGAGATTTTATAATCAGGTAGTAGGAAAACTGATCTGGGTCACATTCACTTTGATGAATTTTTTTCACAATAAAGAAAACAATAGTTTCAATACCACAGTTCTAGCATGTGTTACTGAGGTCTTCTGCTTATACAAATACAAAATATATCATAAAAGTAAAATCTGCCCATTGGCAGAGATAACCCATGATCAAGGAGGGAATCACTTTGTACAGAGGGAGATTTTGTACCTTGGTGCAGAAGAGGTTTACTCCACAGTAGCTCCACATATACTGCTCTGCAGGAGAGTATTTGGCATGAGTCATGTTTTATCCACACTTACACATGGCATTTCTGAGACTCAGAAGGTATGTCTACACAACACTGTTATATCAGAATAACTGACATTATTCCAAAATAAGTCCAAGTCTACACTACAAGCAGTTACTTTTATGATATATTTTGTATTTGTATAAGCAGAAGACCTCAGTAACACATGCTAGATTGGTCAAGGTCTAGAGCAGGGGTGGGCAAAAGGGCCAGGTGGGTTGATTTGGCCTGCAGAGGCCCTGATGCTTCCCTGCCTCCAGGCCAATTATGGCGTGGGGGCAGGGGGAAGCGCATTACTTCCTCCGCCCTGCCAGAAGTGTGCGGTTCCTGGCAGGGCGGGAGGAGACTTTGTGCGCTCCCTGCCCCCAAAGTCTGATTGGCCTGGAGGCGTGCACAAAGTTTCCTTTGCCCTGCCCTTGCCCTGCGAGGAGCATGCAGTGCTTAGAAGTGCCACGTGCTCCTGGCAGAGTGGGAGGAGACTTCATGCGCTCCCTCACCCCCAAGTCCTGATTGGCCTGGGGGCAGAAGGGGAAGTGTGTGAAGTCTTCTCCCACTGCCAGGGGCATGGACGCCTAGAGGGAACCTCAGGTGGGGGCAAAGGTGCTCCCCCACCCCCCAGACCATTCATAGTCTATGGGTGGGGAAGCAGGGAAGTATCTTGCCCCCGCCCCTTCTGCTTGAATCCCCACTCCCTCTAGTGTGGCCTGAAATGGCCCCTGGCAAAAAATTATTGCCCACCCCTGGTCTAGAGTGTGTATGCACCCATAGCAGTACATAGGGGACAGCATAAGACTGCACCACCTCAGTGGGTACATTTGGACTCTCTGCCTAGGGGTGCTCCTGGTGTGCAGGAAAGCCATATACTGCTTCACTCCCTTCAGGCAGGGGATGGAAACCTTTCAGAAGAGGTGTGCCAAGATTTAACTTATTCACTTCTACTTATGGATCTGTGTGCTGGGGGAAGGAAAAAAGAAAGGGGAGGGGTGGGGCCAGGGCAGGCTGGATACAGTGACCATATTTTCTGAACCAGCTCCAGTTGGGGAGAACGGTTTAATTCAGGGATGGGCAATAATTTTTGATAGGGTGGTGAGGGCCGCACTCGTCCATGATGTTAATAGAGATGCTGGGTATGGAATGGAGGTTGGGTGCAGAAGGGAGCTTGGGGTAAGGGAGTGGGGTGCAGGAGGGAGACTGGAGTCTGGGAGGGAGTTGGGATGAAACAGGCAGTTGTGACCGAGGGCAGGGGACTAGAGTGCAGGGGGTTGGGATATGACCTAGGGTAGGAGAGGATTGTGATCTGGGGCAGGAGATTGGGGTGCCAGATCTGGGAGGGGGTATTGGTATAAGAGGGGGACAGAGGGTTTGGGTATGTTGAGTGTGTGTGTTTGTGGGGAGGGAGACAGAGAGTTGGGGCAGGAAAGGGCTGGGGTGCCAGAAGCAGGCTTTGGCCAAGAGACTTAGTTGTCAGCTGTCAAACTAGCCTGCCTGCAGAGCTTAAAATGTTTCCCAGCCAGCCAGCCTGCTTTTCTGGCCATGTGCTTCCTGAATATCTGAGCCCAGGAGAGGGGGCGTGATTCTTCATAGCTGCCTGTGCTGGAGGCAGGGTGGCTCCTAAAACTTCCCTCCTCTTCTCCAGTTTTAAAACAGAAATGGAGCCCTGCAGCTGCGTTTCTGCATGGCGTGCGTTGCTGCAGGACAAGCTGGGGAGCCTGCCTGGGACTCCCCATTGCCTCCGCAGGCTGGATCTGGTGGCTTGGCAGGCTGGATCCGGCCCGCAGGCCGTATTTTGCCCAGGCCTGGTTTAATTTAAATTATTAAACATATTAAGTGTTTTAACTTTCTCGTGTTAGTTTATCAAACTTCATTTTAAATAAAGTAAAATATTAATTTATGTCCAACACAAAGGGTTTCAGTGTTTTCTTTATTTATGGCAGGGGTGAGGAACCTTTTTTGGGTTGGGGGCCACTGACATACAGAAAAATTATTTGCGGACCACACAAGTGAGAAGCAAAAAGACTCTTCAAAAATTCCTAATCCTCACTGATGTGGCCCCCAGCTGAGATACCTCACTCTGCTGGCTCTCCAGCCCCATGAGGTAAGGGGAAGGAACAGGAAGAACTGAGGTTCAGGGCTTCCCATATGCCAGATTTACTTTTCTGGGATTCGAAAGTTGGTGGATTTTATGGACCCCCTTAGCCGCTGGGGTGGGGACAAAAATGAGGGGGGGTTCAGTGTGTGGGACAGGGCTGTGGGTGTGTGGGATAGGGATGGGTTGCTAAAGGGGGAGAGGTTGCGAGGTCTGGGTGGGAGGTAGGATATAGAAGCAGGCTAGGAGTAGGGTATCTGGCTAGAGGGAGGGAGCAGGAGCAATGGTGGGTGCAGGGGCAGGGTGGGGATACGTGTCTGGCTAGGAGGGAGGTACAGGAGCAATGGAGGGTACAGTTGCAGACTGGGGGTAGGGTATCTGGCCAAGAAGAGAGGGTACCGGAAAGGGCTTGGGGCAGGGTGTCTGTCAAGGAGGGAGGGTGCAGGAGCAAGAGAGGTTGTTGGAGCAAGCTGGGGGAGCGGAGCCTTCGTGGGGGGAGGGGAGTGAGTGAGAGGGATTGGGGTGAGGGAGTCTGGACATGAGGGGGGACGCTTATCTGGCTTCATGCCCCCTTGAAGTGGGCAAAGCCTCCGGACAGGGTGCTGCTGTTCCCCCAGCGGGATGGGAAGGGGGAGGGAGCTCAGCCCCTCTCCATCTCTATGCAGCCAGGATCCTAGCACAGTAGGAGGGGGCAGAAATGAAGAAACCCCGACCTACTCTGCCAGACCTGGCTCACTTCGGCTTCCCCAGCGAGGTGGGAAGGGACAGGGGAGAGAGAGCGGCAGCACACAGAGCGCACCCCACCCCACCCCGCAGCTCTCTAGCCAGACCCCACATAGCCCCGGCTGTGGCTAAATGGCAGCTCTAAGGTGTGGAGGTCTGGGAGCAGCTCCACCGGGTGTTACCTTGGACCCGTCCAGCTCCTCTGGCAGCAGCGGCAGCTGTACCAAAAATGGCCTGGAGGAGGCCATGCGTCAGAGGCAGTCCCGGGGCGTGGGGGATGGGGGGGAGGAAGAGGGGAGAGAGGGAGCCGTGTAGCATGCGATGGTGGGGCAGTGGTGGTGGAATAGCCAGAAAATGTGTGCCATTGGAAGCTGGCCTGGCTTCCCACTGGCAAAGCTCCAATGAAGCCGCCTACGCGCTCTGTGGGGGAGGGGAGGAGGATATCCACTTTATATCTGCTGGTACCCACATTCACAGATGTGGATGCAGATATCCATGGCTCATTTTTGTGGATACAGATGCTTTTCTCTAAGTGGGAAGGTCACATAGACATCCACACCAAAATGAGGCTATTTTCTATTGTTGCATATATCTTTTTTCCCTCGGAGCTCACTGATACATGGATAGTACCTTGGATTTTATTGATGAGCTAATAAAAGTTCTTACAAACTTAAAGTCAAATTCAGCTCCCAGTGAAGTCGATCAGCACTTTCCTGTGAACTTCAGTGGAAACATGATTTTTGTTTAAGATTTTTTAAGTACCCATGAATGTGTGTGTTCAGTGTTGCAGTAATAATAAAAAGCTATAATAACAAAATTTACATTTAATCCAGTACTGTTTGCGAAGACTAAAAATATATCTTAACTTAGACAGAGAATCAATTTCAGTCTGGCAGCCCTACTTGTAATTAATCCCTCTGTCTGAAATAGATTAGTTGCATGTATCTGACTGAATCTGAACTTCTGACTTTCACTCTATCTCTTTCACCATCTTTCTGTGTCTTATAGTACATTTGATTTGTAAGTTGTATTTCATGCTTTCTAATATGGGAAATGTCCTTTGTGTTATAGCTCTTGAATGATTTACAGAGTGCAAAGACGAGCGCAAAATAACTGTGTTATGGTGGTAATTGATACTCATGTCTAAATTCAATGTTAAAAAATTGAGCCACTGTTGCTACATGCTCATAACTTTCTGAAATAGTCACCTTTTCAGCTGTTTGTTTTCTGTCCAAAAAATATGTTAAGGTCCTATAGCTGTGGCGGAGTTGTAAGAGAGTTAATAAACATTTGTTCACCTTACAATTTTTTTTCTGATTCCATGCTTTCTCCCATGAGAATAATTCAAATAAAATCTGAAGTTTGACATTTCAAAGTTGGGACACAATTCTGCTCCCATTGAAATCAATTGCATATTTTCCTTTTAGTTTTGTAGGAGCAGAACTTGGTCCGTAGCATGTAACTAGTGTAGCATATAATGCTCAGAAGTTTTATAGTATTGCTTTTAAAACACATAACTGAGGATGTGGAGCTGAAAAAAATTGGGTATAAGAATCTGCATGCCCATCTGCTAAAGTAGAAGACTACAGGTTCAAGTGGATTAATAGATGTAAAGCAAGGGGACAAGGAATTTTAAATTGCAGTCACTTACCTTCCTAAGGAAGAGGCTTACCTATGTGCTCTAATAGTGCATTAGCTATGCAGAAGCATCTTGTAATGTCTACCAGTGAAACAATTGGAACCTACTATTTGTGGAGCAAAATATCTGCACTGAGAGATGGTGATAGTTGTGCACAGAAATTGTGTTACACATAAACTTCTGGCCAGCTAGCTCTAAAGTAGAGGCTGTCAAGGTGCTACAGAAGATATTACTTATTACGAGAGAAACACAATTTGGTGCAATGATTTTTTCAAACCCATTCAGTGGATACAGTTTGTGAACATTGCCAGTTAATAAATGCAACACCAAGGATATCGTAAGACCTACCAGAGTTCTGAAGTTTCAATGGAACTGAGTAGCGCTGCATGATCTGAGCTGCAGTCAAACCTTGGGGACGTGTTCAATTTTTGGATACCAGAGTGTTGGTTAGCCACGGTTCATATACTTGAGGCTTGCTTGTTCCTGCAGGTTAAGGAACTTACAAGGTCCACTGGTTAAATTTTGTAAAGCTACATTTTTTCTTTGATTTTAAAATACAAAAAAAAGCCAGGGAAATTTTAAAAATACCAATATTAATGCAACATTAAAATTGCAAAATCAGACATTCAGAAGTCAGAAAATCCCCAGTTACTGTTTTTTCTGCATATTAACATGGCTTTCTTATGCAGATGAATTGTTTCATGTCTTTATCTTTGTTAAATGCAAGCAGTAATTTATTGGCATGTTATTAATGTATGCCATGAAATATGTATGTTGGGCATTGCTAGGAAATGAAGGGACTAGTGATACAGAATCAACATGGAGGCATAAAGCCTCCATGAAGACAGTCTTAGGCTACGTCTAGACTACAAGCCTCTTTCAAAAGAGGCTTTTTCAAAAGAATCTTTCGAAAAAGCCTCCTTCAAAAGAGAAGCATCTAGACTGCAACCACTTCTTTCGAAAAAGCGAAGCACCCAGGCAGTCTGGATGCTCTCTTTTCGTAAAAGCCCTGTTTGCATTCAAAAAAGCCTTTTTTCGAAAGAGCACTTTTGAAAAAAGGCGTTCTTCCTTGTAAAATGAAGTTTACCGTGGTCAAAAAAACTGCCACGTTCTTTCAATTTACTTTCAAAAGAACGCAGCAGCAAGTTTTTTTGGAAAAGGTCACTTTTTTCGAAAAAAACCCTGTAGTCTAGACACACCCTTGGTGTCCTGCTCAACTTTATCTTTGAGGGTTTATAAATGAACTCTGTGCTTTCTGGCACAAGCGTTAAATCCTGCCTTTTTCATAACTGTTTCCCGGAACTCTTCAAGAGAAGAACTTTCTGAAGAGTCCTGAAGATTGTTTCTGCAGGAGAATACAATTGAAGTCTCAGTTATTAAAATGTTAAAATAAAGCCACCTTCAGGAAGATTTTAGATATATGACTACATACCTTAATAATAGCACTGAAAGTACAGTAGCTCTTAAATGACCCAGAATTCCCATTATACTGCAGAGTATAGAGTGCCATCCAGACACCTGCTTTTTGCAGACTCATTTGGTCACATACCAGAACTAGGATTAGCTTGGTATGAAAACAGTGACCATATGTAAAGGGATATCATATAAAGTAATGCACATCTTTTACTGGTCATTTAAAATTGTTTTAGGTTCCAAACCTTATTGAACTTGTAAATAAATTGTAAGAACCTGAAGTTATTCCTATGACATTAAAATGGTTTAAATGTAGTTTATCTCAGTTTATTATACCTTTTAATAGCGGAGCTTATGTATAGTATGATGTATGCACCTTATATACTTCCACATTATGTCAATACCATAGGTATTCAAAAATTAATTAAAGGATTATTGGACATAGTAACCATATCTTCTTCTGTATTCACATTCTCCCTCCCATGATTGCTGAAATAGAGGGTGAAACCCTGGGCCTACTGACAAGAATTGGAGTTTTGCCATTGACATCAATCAGGCCAGGATTTCCCTCAGAATCTCACGGCTTCAGAGCGTGCTGCGGGCATGCTGGCCGCTAAGGGGGGCACAGAGGAAGCACTAGGGTCACAGATAGCTCCTGCAATGAAGGGTGCTGTGTGGCATGGGACTAGCAGGGCCACCTGGTATCACAAGCCCTTTCCCTTCTGCCTGCAGCTTTAAAGTCTGCACAAGGGGAGAAATGGAGTTGTCGGGGGTGTGGCCAGAGTGGCTGCAAGAGCAGCTGTGAGAGGCCTCTGGAGGCCAATTATTTCGAAATAACAGCAGCTGATCGTCCACACTAGCACCATTTCGAAAAATAAAGGTTATTCTTCATGACAAGCAGGAGTTATTATTTCGAAATAACGAGCTTGGTAGTGTGGGCACTCTGCTTGTTATTTTGAAATAAGTGGAGTTATTTCGAAATAACTCCCTGATGTAGACCAAGGCCCTGTGAGCTCTCTGTACTGATGAATATCAAAGCAGCAAAGCAGTTTATCCCCCTCCCCCTGCTGCAGCAGTCGGCCTGACACTCTGTTCCTAGTGCAGGGGGGAACAGGAGCAGTCCAATGATTTGCTCTTTGTTTGTTCCCCAAATGGAGCAGAATACTCAGATGTCAGATACTTCCCAAAGCTTTGAAAGGGGAGGGGTACGTGATTGCAGGGAATGAGCAGAGCCATCAGGGCGGACACTGTGGGATACTGGTGGAAGACAGTTCTGTTGACAAAATAAACTGCAGTGGCTCTTTGTCCACAATAAAGGGAGGGGAAAAGAAAAAAAAAATCTTTCTTAAGGGTGGAAATTTTTTGTCACCTAAACTGGATGATTATCCCAACAAAAGTCACATTGCATTCAGTGTTCCCTCTAATCTTTTCTGTCCATGTGTGAATTTTTTCCATCCAGGTGTGGAACACATTTTTATGTGCACCAGGCATGTGTGAATGTGCATCAGCAGTAGAAGCAGAAAATTTAGCTGTAGCTAGTCAGCTGAGCAGCATTTCAATCTTTCCTGAGTGGCTGCACAGGTGCTCAGTTTACAGGGAACACTGATTGCGGTGCATGTGCTCTCACTGTTTTGTTGTCAAAAAGCCTTTTTTGATAACAAAACTTTGTATTATAGAGACAGCCTTAGATTCCCTGCCCTGTGTTTATTTTTTTGTAATGTAATAGGTTGAGGGTATTTTGATTCTAGCACTTAACTTTTGATGTGTGTTCTCCACACTTTAAGTTTCAAAGGAGTTGCTGATTTAGTCTGTATCTGCAGAAACAAGGAGGAGTCCTATGGCTCCTAAGAGACTAAAGATTTATTAGGGCAAAAGCTTTTGTGCGTAAAGGAAGAAGTTGATTGTGTTAACGAAGCTAATCAAGTCAGGGTTGAAGTGGATCATTCATAGCATATGCTGTGGAAATGTAAATATTTAGAGGATAAATGGAATTAGATAAAGATCTCAACTGGTTAACACATTACAAAAGCAATTTCCTCCCTCTGGTTATTTACACCTCCATTAACACAAGCAAGTTCTCCCTTGTATATACTCTTGCTTCTGTAACTTCCAGTCCAATTAATCTGTTGAAGTGGATTTTACCTACAAAAGCTTATGCCCTCATGTTAATATCTAAGGTGCCACAAGACTCTTCCTTGTTTTTCCACTTGAAGTGTATATAGTGTGTATTTTGTAGTATAATTCAATTAGCACATTTTGTGAACGTTTGCTGTATCTGTGACTAGGCATGTTAAATTTCAATTAATCAGCTAATCGAGTAGTCGATGGAATTTCCATTGACTACTCGATTATTCGATATGGGGTGGTGTGCTCGCTATCCCCAGTGTGCCTCTGCCTTTTAAATGTAGTAAGAGCCGCAGATGGCTCTAACTACATTTAAAAGGCAGAAGAGCGGTGGGGACTCAAGCAGTCCCCACTCGCCTGGAGTTCCACCTCTCCCTTTGAAATGTAGGAGGTCCCCATGGGGCTCTTGCTACATTTCAGAGGGAGAGGCACAGCATTCAGGCTGGTGTGAGAGGGGACTGCTTCCCTGCTGTGCCTCTACTTCTCCTTCCTCCCCCCCCCCCCGTGAAGATGGTGCTGAGGGGAATTGGCTTTTAAGCCAGGTCCCCCCAGCACTGGTGCCTGCCCCCCCCCTTGCTGTCTCTCTCTGATGGACAGCATATGCTTATCGGGTAGTTGACTAGTCAACTAATTGCCTACATCCCTATATATGATTCTAGTATATTTTGAAATGAGCTATTTTACACTCTTCTGATCAGACTTCCATCTACTTTATCTGAAATAGACCTAAGGAATATCACAGTAAGTTATAGACAGACCACAGGAAAGAAACCAATACCTTGTACAGGTGGAATATTTATGTAAATTTATTTTGTTCTCCATTTTCTGTAATGTAACCAGGGCCGGATTAAGGCATGGGCTAGCCGGGCGGTTGCCCACGGCGCCAAACTATGGGGGCCGCTTGATGGCAGCTGTAAGGGGTGTGCAGCGCCCCTTATAGCTGCCATCAGGCGCCGCATGCCCGGCTCCCGGATCGCAGGCTGCAGCAGGTCCCAGCGGCCACCCTGCAGCAGCCGTCTGGGGCGGGGGCCGCGTTAACCCCCGCAGCGCCAGCCAGCAGCCCCCTTTCCCCTTCGGCCGCGGGACCCTGCACGGCCAGGCTCGGCCTGCCCCGGGCGGCCCCCGGCTGCACGCCAGCGGCGGTAGCTGGGCTGGGCTGGACCGGGCCAGGCACGTGCATCCTGCCACCACCAGCTCCGTGCGCCCTTCCCCACGTGCCGGCGTGGGGGTGGGGCTGCGCATGCGCCCTCCCCCAACCCGGGGAGCAATTAACCTGTCTGCCCGGGGCGCTGGAATGGCTCGGTCCAGCCCTGACTGTAACTTAGGAAATTACTATGGTCTTGTATTTATATTCAGTAATTTGGGAAACTTACTATGGCTGATGACTAAACTGGTGTAAGAAATGGATAACATTTATTTTGTTTTTATTAGCTCTATACAATAATTAATAACGATTTCTGAAGAGAATTATTAAACATTTAAGGAAGGAATTACAGTACTATGTCTAGCTGTGGTATACATAAAGTACATACAAAGGCAAAGGTTCTGTATTTTGAAAACAAATTTAGGTTAATTGTCCAAGCTGTGCTTTGATGTCTACATGAGTGTCTAGTCAGCCATAGTATTACAAGAAAGATTGGGACCTGTGGAGGGTAATTGAGTTGATTGACAAGTAGTAATACAAAAACGTCACAGTGACAGTAGTGACATTTACCATAGCCAGATTTTATGACTCATCAACTCTAATCTCTATAATTTATTCCAATGAATTGGATCAGATTGCTTTGTTGTATTGATGGCACTGAAAAATGTACAAGTCCAAGAAGTTCTGTTGTATATGGTCTTGTTTTTAAACCATGTTGGTGTTTCGACTGTGTTTCTCTGTTTCAGAAATTACTAGTATTAGACAAATACAGCAGTGAGGGATAATTTTTGGAGCTCATTGTGCAGGGAGTTTAATCTTTCACTATTTATACCTCAACGGTTTAATCAAAAAGGCAGAAAATTTAAGCTAATTATGTGTGTTCTTACTCATCATTTATAGATTAAAAACCATAAAAAAAGATATTTTCAGAAAACTCAAGCTTTAGGTGTAATTTTCAGTGTATTTTATTTAGGAGCATTGAGTATTTTTGCATCTGATGATGTATGTCACCTTCAGAACTGAACTCCACATCAGGTCTTTCCTCCTAACTCTGGATTTCTCCTCATTTTTCCTATTCTCTTGTCACTTTTGCCAACACCTTCCAATCACTGGGAGCCATCTTTGACTCCTCCCTTTTCCTTGTCCTGCAATTCCAGACTGCGTCCATATTAAGGATGTTAAATTGCAGTAACTTGACTAGTCAAGTAGTCAATGGAATATCCATCGACTGCTCGACTAGTCAACAGGCACTTCCACATTCCTCCTTTGAAATGGACAAGAGCCCCTGGTTGGCATCCGGGGGCTCTTGTCTGTTTTCAGAGGAGGAATGCAGAACTCCCGCTGACTCCAGGCTGCATGGGGGTGCCTGCTTTGAAATGTACAAGAGTCCCCAGCAGGAGTTCTTGTGCATTTCAAAGCCATGGAGCCCGAGGTCAGCAGGGGACTCTCCCCAGCTGACCCCGGGTTCCGCGTGGCATTTCATCAGAACCCGGGATCAGCTGGGGACTCTCCATCTGACCCCAGGTTCTGGGGAAACGCTGCGTGGAACCCAGGATCAGCTAGGGAGTCCCCAGCAGACCCCTGGCTCCACGGCTGCTCCTTTGAAACAGGAAGGCAGTGTTTCAAAGGAGCAGCCTCCGCACAGCTGATCCTGGGCTCAACTGTATGGTGTTGTCCCTTTGAAACACCAAGGCGGCGTTTTAAATGGGCAGTGCCGCGCAGCTGATCCTCAGATCCAGCTGACCCCGGGTTCTGGGGAAATGCTGCACAGAACCTGGGGTCAGCTGGGGAGTCCCCAGCTGACCCTGGGTACCGCTGAAATGCCACAGGGAGCTTGGCGTCAGCTGGGGGTAGCCCAGCTGATCCCAGACTCCCTGTGGCATTTTCCCCAGAACCCGGGGTCAGCTGGGGAGTCCCCAACTGATGCTGGGCTCCACAGTGCTTCGTGGATCAGTGGTGCAGTGGCTGCCCCTTTGAAAAGCCGCCTTGTGTTTTCAAAGTGGCAGCACCGCACAGCTGATCCCTGGCTCAGCTGTGTGGCACTGCTGCTTTGAAGTACCCCTTCCCCTTTCCTTCCTTAGCTGCCTCTGTATCATAGAGGCGGGAAGGGGGGAATCAACTAGTTGACAGACTGTTCAATAAGCAAATGCTTATCAGATAGTCTACTAGTCGATTAGTCCTTAACATCCTGAGTCCATATGTTATAGTTTTATATATATATATATATGGTCTAGACAGTACTTGGTCCTGTCATGACGGCAGGGGACTGGACTCGATGACCTCTCGAGGTCCCTTCCAGTCCTAGTATTCTATGATTCTATGCTTCTGTGCCCTCACCTTTTCTTTCTGTTCACACAGCTAAAACAATTACTCAGGACTTTTCTTTGCTCTTGTACTGACTGTTATGGCCTTCTTTATAGTCTTCCAAACACTAATGTAACTGCCCTCCAGCTAATTCAGCATGTAGTTACTAAAATAATCTTCTTTTTCTACTATTGTGACTATTTCACCCTCTCCTCTTCTACCACAGCAGGTCCACTCTTCTTGTCCTTACCTTCAAAAGTCATCACAGTCCTTTCCCTCACTGTTTACCAGGTCTTATCTAATTACTCTCTCTCTCTTTCTGCAACGCCATTCTTGAACCCTGGTTTGTCAACAGCTCTGACATAAATTTTCACCATGATCAATGTCATCATACCATTGAAAACTAACAGTGATGGAAGATCTTTCTTCCATCCCAAGCCAGTTTTAAATGCTTTTTCCATGGTAAATCCTAATTATTCAGAATGGGGAGATTCCCTCTTGGCCTGGTATCCCGGATGTCTTCAATATCTTCCCATTAACTCTAATGGTCCATCACTGTCTTTTCCTGGGCCGGACAAGGAGTGGTTAATAGGAGTCCATTTTGTGTAAATATCTGGCTTATGAGGTTTCCTTCCCTGCTAGGTATAGTTGACATTTTAGTACAGGTTATGAGCGCAGTTTTCCGTGTACATATCTCATAATGGCCATCAAGTCCAAAACTTTACAAGCTTTCATAAAATACTTTAGTGTACTTGTATAATACAATAATACTGTATGTAATCACTTGCTTCAGCTGCTCATTTCTGTGGTTGAAATCTTCTGTTCTCCCTATGGCGTTTCTGAACCCTGATTGTCACATTCCCCAAAATCCACTTTTCCTGAACACCTGCAAAAAATCAGAAATGATTAGGTAGAGTGAACTGTTTCAGATAGTTTATTTATATGTTGTGTTTTATCCCAGTGTGACATTCCTCAGGGTACAGTCTGGACTGCTGAACAGCTGTCCCCCCTCAGTTCTCCAACCTGAAGTGCCCTTTACACTGCTTTGCTATGAGAGCAGCAACTCCTGGCCTGCTCACAAACAGGCTTCTTGCATATACATTACTCCAAGCTCAGTTATATGAGTACTTTTAGGCAGCTGCTCCTGACTTATATTGCAGAATGACACCAGCAAATTCTCAGTCCCATATTTATCCTCTGAAATGTGTGTCTTGGGCTTTTCTCCTGGACTATACAAGTTAATAGAAAATCCATCATTTTATTAAAAAGAGTTTCCCAAACATTTCAATCCAAACACATGCTGGGTTAGATAAAACAATGAAGTAAATTTATTAACTTTAAAAAGACAGATTTTAAGTAATTACAAGTAATGAGGCATAAAGAATTGGTTACCAGGAAGTAAAAGGTGAACTAATACCTAACTTAAGCTAAATAAATTCAAAGCAAAGTGTCTCTCACCATTTGATTTTGCAATCTTACTCATTTCCATGCATTTCAGCCAGGAAGTATAATGCTTCTTTCATTGTCCTTCAGGCATTGTGGAAGTCTTGAGTGGAGATGGGAGGAGAGAGGTGATATGGTGTCTCTGTTCCACATTTTTATATTCTTTCCTCCTCTTTGAGCAGCATCTCCAGCTGGGGTTCAGTCTGTTAGCAATTGTTCCATTGTTAAGATGTAAATTTCTCACTCACACCCTTCTTTCTGACAGGAAATGCCATTAACCTAGGTGATAATCCCTTTAACTATGCTGACACCTGGCTAGCCTTTGTCTCTTGGGAACTGGTTTGAAGCTATTTCCCTAGATTTGGATCATGTTTTTATTGAGTGGAATTTTATAAGTTATAATTTTATCTACTATAGATTGGACCTCCTTGGTTCAGCACCCTCGGGACTTGACCGGTCCCAGATGAGGGATTTTGCTGGACCAGGGGAGGTTATATCTGCCCCCCCATCGCTACTGGCCCCCCAGTCCTGGACCTGCTGCAGGCCTCGCTGCATTGCCAGTCCCCATCCCCCCTTACCTGTCTCGCCAAGCAACCCAGCTGGGATGCGCTGCGCGGTCCTGCTGTACCACGCCAGGCAGCCCCCCTGGGGTGCTTTGTGCTCTGCGCCCCGCTGAGGCTCCTGGCTCTGCTGGACAGCCCCGCTGAGCAGCCCCACTGCAGTGTGCTCGGCTCCTGGCCATGTTGGGAAGCCTCGCTGAGTTACGCTGGGTAGCCCTGCTGGGGCACTCTGGGCTCCGTGCCCCACTGAGGAACCCTGCTGGGGCTCGCTGGGCTCCCAGCTCCACTGGGCAGCCCAGCTGTGGTACATCAGGCAGCCCTGCTGAACAGCCCTGTTGGTGTGTTGGGCTCCCGGTCCTGCCAGGCAGCCCAACTGGGCCGTGCTGGAGAGCCCAGCTGCGGAGAGCTCACTGCCAGCAGCCTGCAGCCTTGCCAGCCAGCAAGGCTCCTAGGCACCAGCGCAGCCACTGGGACTCTCTAGTCCGGACAACAGATGTTACCGGACAAGAGAGTCCCAGTTTACAGAAAAGTTCTGCATATATTTCAGAGAGTTTGTCTGTGAGCAAGTGAGGCTGTCTATCTGTCCATTCATCTGTTTGTTCAAGAACTCCTCCTAAACGGTAAGAGCTAGGACCACCAAGTTTGGTTAAAGCAAGGCCGAGTTTGGTTGTGCCAGGACAATGGGATGTGCCTGGAATGTGACTGTTTTTCATAACACTGAAAGGAGCGAAGCTGCTAGCAGGGACAGTTATACTCAGGGGGGTAGCAAAGGGCCAGGGATGGGGATTGGGAGAGCTATAACCCCATTGGGACAGCAGAGTGCAGGGGTGCAGGTAAGGTTCCTGTGCTGGTGCTGGCAATGGTTGGCCCACCCTCCCATTCTGGCCCCCAGCCCCACAGCTGGAGCCCAAACCACTCCTCCGTCCTACCCCTCAGCCCCAGCTAGGTGAGGCTCCAGCTCTGGTGAGCCCAAGCAGCAAGATGAAACACCTACACCCCCTGCGTGGCCAAAGTGCACTCAGGCTGCAGCTCCGAAGCTTTGGCAGCCAGGGAGCACGGCCCCCACCACCTGAGCAGTGCAGCCCACTCCTGCTTTGGCCAGCTGCAGTGTGGTCCCCCCTGTGGCTAGCCCTGGGGTGCTGCCGCCCAGATAGCATGGCTCCCGCCATCTCAGCCAGCCTTGGGGAGCTGCTGCCCGGACAGTTTGGTGGCCACCCACCAAACACAGAACCCCCCCCAGTCCCTGCCCTGAATACCCGCAAACACCCAGTTTTCTGCCCTGACTCCTGCACTCCCCACACCCTGCCCTAGCTGCTGCAGTGAGAGAGAGAGGTTCATGTGTCAACTAGCTGTGAATGCTAATGGCATAGTATTTCGACAAAGGCGTTACCATTCCTTTTGTTCTGGTAAAAGAGGGTGCTGTGGAAGCTGGAAAATTGCTCAGCAACTTCATATCTTAGAATCCTTAAATCACAGAGTGGCAAGTGCAAATGGAAAACACTATCAGGTGCACCTACCTGATAGTTTAGGTATTTTTTCTAGGGCATTTTTGTAGTGTTGGGATTCTAATTATGTTGATTGATATTTGTTTAATTCTGTAAATGCATGCAGTTTTCTACTGGGTTGGCTCATGGCATCTGTATGATGATATACAGTCTGAGCAGACTTGCTGATTGGTGGCAGTAGTGGTCTCGCTGAAGGGTCTGTGAGTCAGTACTGTAACATTCCATGCTTATCCCATAACTAGTACATAATGATTCCTCAGTCTTCTAGCTAATAATTCACATAGTTGTCCATTCAGCAGAGGCATTTTGCACATTCCCTCTGAGTGACTTAATCAGCAGGTTCCTGTTTAGTTGCAGGAGCTAGATAAATAATGGATCTGTTCTTTGTTCTTCATAAAGTGGATTAAAAGCATGTGAATGCTTTTAGTGAAATAAAAAATGTGGTTTAAAACATTTCAGATCAATTCAACGTTCAATTTAGTTTTGTGTAGTAATCAAGAGAAGGCTGAGTGGCCACTTAAACTTCCAGTGCATTGCATATACTATTTTATAATAAAATTTATTCTGCAGGCAGACTCTTCAAGTAAATTGGACAAGAATACTTTTTATGTGAACTGGCTGTAAATCTTTATAATCCATATGGTTCTGTTAACAGTTTCAGGCTAAATGGTGTCATCTACTTCTGACACTGAGAAAGTCCCAGTGTTTACTTTTGCATTACTTTGTTGTATAGCAAAATCTTTTATTCTTTTTGAAGCTGAAAGAAGAACACAGAGTAATGTGTGTTTGATGGAGATTAGTGCCGCAGGAATAATAAAATATGTAGCTGAATGTCAGTTAGGTATGACTTTTACGTCCAATGGCTCTGATTTGGAGACCTCACCATGGCTTCCAGCCCCCACACAGTTATGGAGAGTTCCCCGTAGCTCTCGGCCCCTGCAGTGAGTGAGGGAGTCATGGGGAGCTCACCATTGGGGCTGGGAGCCATAGTTCCCAGTATTCGGGAATTTCGCATTCGCAATGGATGTGGGAACGCCTTGACCATAAATGGTGAGGGTTTCCTGTATATCCTGTTTTGATGCATGTATAATTTTTGTGTGTGAAGTTAGAAATATGAAGTGTGGATCTGTTTATGGTTCTAAATATGTTAATGAGAGCCATCACTGATGCCCTGGAAACCTAAGAATCAGTGATCAATCTATGAATAGCCTTGTTTGTCCTGTAAGCCCAAATGGTGGTTGATCCTAGAAGGACATGTGACCAGGCTGGGAGAGACCAGAGGATCTGGCCCAGCCCTCCTCATCTTTTTGTGACTAGATTTTTTTATTACACTCTGATACTAACTTTACTAGACATTTCTGTACTTAGTGATTAGATGGAAGTTTGCTGCTTAGCATGGTAGTGCAGTTTGCACAAATGCATCTGTCTCACTGGTAGACTTTGACCAGCTTCCAAAGCATATAAACTCTTTCTAAGGGGTTTCCCTGGAACTACATATACTTCTGCACAGCTCAACAGCAAAAGTTCTCATTTATGGGCAAGGAAATGCCAATGTTTCCACCCATGTGTTTCAGATCAGTATTTGACTCATTGGTTGTGCCTCTTTAGGCTGAAGAGCCAGATATAAAATGCAGGCAAAAATTTCTTGGTCTTGCCCATTTTACACTATACGCATAATAAGAATTAGTTACTATAAACTGATGCATGTTCAGTGCAGATCCTATTCCCTTTATTCCCACAAGTAGTCATATTGAAGCCTTTATTATGCACGTAGGATCTGATCCCGCATACGTTTTTCATCCTAAGTGGGAATTTGGTCCAAAAGGGATAAATAGAGGTAAGTGCAGTTTCATTTTGGGCCAGCTGGGTGTGCAATTAGCAAATATTTTGGAGAGCTTGAATGATTTCAGGGCACATAGCATCTATTTATCTTATACTTCTTGAACTGTGGCTTTATTTCTCCCTTTCACACTTGTGATATGAAATACAGTACACTATATCTCATCAAATGCTGGTGGGATCTCTCTTGTCCAGCACCCTTGGAACCTGAGTGGTCCTGAACCATAGAGTTTACCAGACCAGGGGAGGTCAAGGCTCCGCTGGGTGCCAACCCCAACCACTGGGCTCTGCTCCCAGCCCCTACTGGGGCAGAACTCCCTGCCCCTGGCCTCGTTGCCTCTGGCCCTGCCTGGGGTGTGCTCCCCATCTGGGGATGGGGCTGTGCTCCTGGCCACTGGCCCAGGCTGTACTCCCGGGTGCCAGTCTGGGCTCTCCCAGGCGCCGACCCTGCTGCCTCCAGCCCAGCTGGGCTGTGTTCTCCACCACAAGCCCTAGTGGGGGCTGTGCTCCTCCCTGTAATGGACCCATTACCTCTGGGGCTGTGCTCCCCACCACCAGCCTCTGAACCTGGCCAGCTGGATAAAATCCTGCCTCTATTGAACTCAATGGGAGTTCACCTTAATTTCTGGGAAGGAAGGACTGTATATTCGTTTGTTTGTACAGTGCCTAGCACATTGGGGGGGCAATAAAGAACAAATATAAATAAGAATATTTCATTGTTTGCAAACAGTCGGCTGCTTGTACACACATATATCCCTGGTAAATGTCAGACAGAAGCAAGGGCACCATTTTGGAAAGGCCCGACTATCTGGGAGCAAGGGAAAAGTACACAGCTTGCGCACATTCCTTTTGCTCCAGACTGGTGAGGGGCGAGGGCAGAGGGGTAATTAACACAAGCTGTGGACTTTCTGCTCATTCTCCCATAGGGCAATGGGAAGAAGAACAAGCAGCCTCCCAGTATGTGCAGCTGCACCCCTCCCCGCCCTCCTGAAAGGATGCCACTAGACAGAAGTATAAGTCTCCATTATATGTAATTTAGGACATATCTGGGTAATAAGGAGGTATACATTAACATCAATATGCTAGGTCATTAATTAGTGGACATGTAGTGAAACTATGCTGATCTACATCTAGAATCTGGCCCTCTGTTTAAGAATTGATCTGTGAGTAATAAGGCTATGTACAGCTGGTGGGAATGTATGACTAATCTTGCATTTCTTTCTGACATGTACTTGGTACATTGACGAAATGCTTGAAACCTAATAAGCACATCCAGTCATTTTACAAATGTTTTGTGGTTAGATAGATGAAAGTGTTACATTATATTTTATTTTATAGCTCAATAACAAAATTGCATTCCGGCTGTGGCTTGTATTTTACAAAGTATTTTATAAGAATAGGTGCTACGGTGAACAGGATGGTTTACATAACTCAGGAGACTGTTTTATACACAGTATTTTTTTTTCCTCTTTTGAGGATATTGTTAAAATGTACATATTCCACCAGGTGATGAATCCTTTTTGATAATAGGGTTGAAGTATTTTGACCACACAGAATTATATTTTTGAAAAGTTAAATACCATGGTAGCAAAATCAAAACATTTAAGTTTTGGTAACAAATTAGTCTTCTCTCTCTGTATGTTAAACTGCAGTAGATGCCACTGCTGTAGTGGCTCTGCTGGGAAGCTGCTGAATTCAGTCATTGCACTTCAAAAAGTAAGAGGGCAAATAAACACCAAATAAACTCTGCTGAAAGGATAATACCTTGGGCTGTGTTTGCAGCTGATTTAGTCCCATTTAGTCCCTTGACCAGGGATCCAATACAGGGAAGGGCTGCAAAATAAATATCTATGAAAGTAATAACAAAATAAGAAATTCAACTTGTTTTCAGTCCACACATTCACTCAAAATGATGTTTTCCAGCACTGTAGCTACCTTACACCACACTCCATTACCAAAAACTAGGAGTCAGCCAATGAAATTAATAGGCATTAGGTTTAATACAAAAAATATAATTACTTTTTCACATAATGCACAACTGACCTGTGGGAAGTTGTGACGGCCAGAAGTATAACTAGGTTCAAAAAAGAACTAGGTAAGTTCAGGAAGGGTAAGTTTATCCATAGCTATTAGCCAAGATGATCTGGGACACATCCTTGTGGTTAAGCAAACCATAATCTCTGACCCTACCCTGTTCTGTACACTCCGTCTGAAGTTCTGGTCTGAGCCACTGTCAGAGACAGGACACTGAGCTAGATGAACTCTGATCTGATATACACTTATATTCTTATGATATATGAGTGCTTCAGAATCTTTAATGTACTGATCTTCACAATACTTCATGTGAGGTATGGATGAGCTATTTAGCCTCTTTTATACATGGGGAGCCAAGGCACAAAAACAAGAGTGATTTGTCCAAGCTCACACAGGAAATCTGTGATGGGAGAACATACTTGAACCTACATTTACCAGGTCAGATACTTGTGCCCTAGCCAATGACTGGATGTTTTCTTTCTGGAGCTTCTCTAGACCAGGTTTTTCCTCCCACTCTGCTTTTAAGATCATGTGTAGGTGCTCTAATGGCAGGACTGAAAGTTACAGGAAATCTATTTCCCTAAGGGTATGTCTACACTGCAAAATTAATTTGAAATAACAGCCATTATTTCGAATTAACTTTAATAGCGTCTATACATGCAAACCGCTATTTTGAAATTAATTCGAAATAGCGGAGCGCTTAATTTGAATTTGGTAAACCTCATTCTACGAGGAGTAACGCCAAATTCAGAATAGCTATTTCAAATTAATTCGAAATAGGGGGCCTCCAGCCCTTCCCAGAGAGTCCTGGTGGCCACAACCAGGAAAACTTACTCTCCTCTCCCCCAGTCCTGGAGCCATTAAAGGAGTAGACCCTGGCCACAATGCCTGTGCCAGCTCCAAGCCTGCCAGCCCAGAGCCAGCAGTGGCCACCGGGGCCCCTGACCCAGTGGCCCCAAAACATGAGGCAGCAAGCCACTGGCAGCCAGCCCTCCACTGCTCCCCAGGAGCAGTCTGCCAGCTCCCAGGAGCCTGACAAGGCCTGGAGAAGGCGGGGCGCCTTCCTGGTCCAGGGTGGAGATCATGGATCTTATTCAGGTTTGGGGGGATGCCCCCAACGTCCATGATATCCACACTAGACGGAGGAATGTGGCCGTCTATGGCAGGATAGCTGCCAGCCTGGCCACCAAAGGCCACATGCGAACCCAGGAGCAGGTTTGCATGAAAATCAGGTTGGTCCGGCGAGACCCCCAACCCTGGGCCCTGAGCTTCCCCTCTCCCTTCTTCCACTTGCTTCCCCCTTCCAGTTCCCTCCTCCCAGGGTTTTCCCCTCCCCTCTCTCTTCCCCTCACCCACCTCCTTTTCCCAGTCTCCCCAGAGGTTCTGCCCCCCCCCCAGTTTTGTTCAATAAACCTAGTTTCTATTTTTGAACATACATGTCTTTTGTTTGACATTGGGAAGGGGGGGCTAGGGAGGGGTAAGTGGAAGGACGTGAGGGAGGAATGGGGCACGAGCCCCCAGTGGGGAGGACCGGGGTGGCTCTGAGGGTTCCTCGGGGTGGACGCTCTCCCGCAGGGCCTCCTGGATCCTGACAGCCCCCCGATGGACCCCCTGGATGGCAGCCTGCAGCAAGTGCAGCTGGGCTGATGGCAACGACCCCACGAGATGCACCGGCGTGCCCAGGGGCAGCTCTGGCTCCATGTGGCCGAGTGCTGTGGTGTCCCGAGTGCGGGCACTCATGGCACTCCAAGACAGGATTGCTTTGCTGTCCCTCATCGAGGTAGACAAGCAAGCGGGGAACCTTCAGAACTGTCTGCCCAGGATGGGGGTAGGGTCCCTTTAAGCATGGAGCTCAGTTATCCTCAGGCAGCAGCCCCACACACTAAGTCCTAACCTGATGCCCTGCCAGCACCGGTTCCGGCCAGCCTTACCTTCGATTCAGGGTCCACTCAGTGTGGACGCGCTATTTTGAAATAGCAAAATGCTATTTCGAAATAGTTTTTGTGTGTAGATGCGTTAATTCGAATTAGCTTAATTCGAATTAACTATTTTGAATTAAGTTAACTCGAATTAAGGCTGTAGTGTAGGCATACCCTAATATAATTCAGTTCAGCACACCTTGTGACACAAATGTTGTTATGTCATTATGTTAAGGAAAAGGAATATGGATTTTTGAGAAATATTTAAAAGGTCATAACTAGATATACTTTCATACACATATGCTTTAGTCAGTGCAAACATAGCATAGTCATCTATGAATGGCAGGGAGGCTATAAAATATGCTATGTGAAGAATTTTTGGTAGATCATAAATATCCATTGAATGTATGTGGTAGAGGCCAAATCCAAGTCACATAGAGGACAATGGGATTTTTGCCATTGACTTTAGTGAGCTCAGGAATTGGTCCTGTATGATAATACCTTTCAATTCCTGGAACAAATAAGGAATTGTCATTTCACATTAATGAAGTTCTTCAATCACAGATGATTGACTATACAGTTTCATATAAGTATAGTGCAACAGAGTGTTAAGTTTGTAAAATACAGCTGGAGAGTTTTTCTGCTGACTCATCCTTACACCCAGACCTACAAAACAATTAAACACACACAGCTGGCTGCGCTTAGCTGTCTGGGGCTCAGACTGCTGGGCTATAAAATTGCAATGTAGAGATTTGGGCTCAGGCTGGAAACTCCCCCACAATGGGGGAGTACCCAGAGTTTGAGTTCCAGCCTGAGCATCTACACTGCAATTTTTTTAGCCTCACAATCTGAGTCCTACAAGCCCAAGTCATCTGACCCCCCCCATCTGTGGTCATGCAGTAAGTCTTACATATCAGTGTAGATGTATCCCATATGCCTGTTAGCTTTTGCCTTATAGTATATACAGTTTTGATTGTTTCTCAGAGGGCTCTAGACAGGAGAGACAATAAGATCCTTCAAGGAACAATCTGGGGAAAAAGTAAACTTAGAAAAATTGGAGCAGAGGCTTGTGTTCTGTTGCTTTTGAAGCTAACAGTGAAAGCATACCCGAGGAAGACAGTAAGTTTGAATCCTCTTCAGTACCTTTGCTACATTACTCAACAGTATAAAGCTGTAAAATTTATTTAGATTCACAAACAAAGGACAGGAGTCTATCAGGTACCACATGAATTTTCTCTTAAAAGTAATTTTCAGATACTTTCTTTCACAGAGTTTTGGGCATATATGATTGATCAGGATGACACATAAAATGAAGTTGAGTGTGACTTGGATCATCTAACTACACGAGAATGCACTGGAAGCCACCCTTTAACATAGCAATGAAGAGTCACTACACAATTCAGTATTTAGATTCAATACGTGACTGAGATGCCTATTCTGGGAGGGTACATGCCAGATATTGGCTGTTGCCAAAATGTACCCTATTTGTGGTGGTAGCAGTTGGCTGAGGTACTTGAAGAGAACGCAGAGATTCAAAATTGCAGTGTAAGAAATTCTCCTAACATTTTAAGTAATGGGAGGTAGTTTCCTTCTGGCCCATTGAGAGAAGTAGTTGGAGACACTTTCTTTCTCTGAAAGGGTCCATTTGTATTTGTGTTCTGGTACAGTTATTGCCATAATACCACAGATGTGTATTGCAAGTTTACAGAAAAATAAAAAAGGCAGATCCCTTCCCCAAAGAATTTACAATTTAAACTAGACTTAAAAGAGGAAGAGATGGCAATGGAGAAAGGGTGATGGAAGTATAATGGAAGAGGTTTATCTGATTGATACATGAAATTTAAATGTGAATTAGATCACTTTCTTATTAAGAAACTTAACTAAATCAGACAGGACATTTTCATGTTCTGTGTGCTAGTTGTTAGCATTCATTTCTGCATGCACATCTGTGCTTAGTAAGATAGCCCCTTTGCGTGCACAGTAACAATCTCTGTTTAGTCCTACATCTCTGCATGGCTTTCTGATAGTTACTCCTGGAAGTCTTATTTCTCTTCACAACCAGTATATTTACATTCAGCCCCACAGTTCTGCCCATCACTTAAACTCATATCTTGATGTCATCTCTGAGACCTCACTTAACCGCTGCCCATGTCCATACCTTGCCCCCTCCCTTTTCCTCTATATTTTCCAAAATGTGTCTCTTCCAGACCATCCCTAATGCAAAAGCATGACACCATACTCTGCTAATTTTCTCTTTGGCAAATGAGACTCTCTTCCCAATGGCCTTCCCTGTTTAGTCCAAGTCTTTCTCCTTCATTCAGTTCTTGTAAAAAGAAGTAATAAGGTGCAATCTCCAAGGCTGTGATGACCAGGGCTCGCCAAGCGGCGGCGAGCCCTGCTTGCCAGCCGCGCGGAACCACACGCTGCGCATGCGCAGACCGTGCTGCGCGGCCACGCTGGGCTAAAATCTACTCACCATGGGCGAGTAGGTTACATTAATTGTTGAGCCCTGGTGATGACAATGTTGGAACATGAAGAAGAAGAACTCAAACAACTTCATGAATTTCAACTCCAAAAAAGTGAAATGTGTGGAGGTGGGTGAGGAAAGCTGCTCAGATGAAAGAGGAAAATGTGGTAGGAAATAAAATGTTATTTTGAAGTTCCAAGTGCTCCTCTTATGCTGCAAAAACAAAAGAGTAAAGATAACTAATGTTAAAAATATAGCAAGAAGCAACCTTTTGAAATTTAGAAGATAAGACAGCACCTGAAGGAGAATACTCCTGTGTTAGAAGAATCAGACACAGACTAGAGAACCAGACTGTCAACTTAGATAATTACATAGTGAAAACTTGCAATATTTGTCTCATCTTGTTTTTTGGAACATAACAAAAAGAACTGGCTGCTGATGTTCTTCAGAAGAGAATCCAGTCTTCCCTGACAAACATTCCATGTGTATGGACTTGTCTCTTGCTTTTGAATGACTAAGACATTAAACATTTTATAGGGGCTTCTTTTCTTTCTTTTGTTAGGTGTGTGAACTAATTTAAAAATGTCGTGATTCAGTGCTTTTCTATAATATTTCTCTGTAAAAATTCCTCAGTCTGCATAGCAAATGTTAGCCTTACCTATATAGGGCGTACTCCTGCAGCCCTTACCTGCTGAATGCTTCTTTTGATGCTGATGAGCAGGGCTCGACAAATTATGGAAAACCCTACTCACCAGACAAAAAAAGGACTCGCCACCCCCCTAAGTGTTTTTTTAATGGCATAAATTCCTAATAAGAATAAGAACAGTAATTACTAATAAGTTATTAATAAATATCACCCAAGTTATTAATAAATATCTTATAAACCTCTACCTTTTCCCTCTGCTGCCATGTCTCCTCCCCTTACTCCATCAGCTCCCCTGGTGCCTGCTGCCCCCCAACCCTTCACCCTCCTCTGCTGTCCTGACTCCTGCTCTTCTCACTGCCCTCAGCCTTCCTGAGACCTCCCCCCCTCCACCAGCCCTTCTCTCCCCCCTGTGCCCACTTCTCCAGTAGCCCCACTCTGATCATGTGAGCTACCCCTCCTCATCCCCTCTCCTAACACCTCCCTCTACACACCTGCCCTGCCTCTCTCCTCTGGTGCTGGTCCCTCCCCTGCAGGTGTCTGCCCTTCTGCTTCACCACCAGAATCCCCTGGCACCTGCACCTTCCCTTAGCCCTGTACCCTCCTGGTGCCTCCCCCTTCCCTCACTGCCCCTGCCCCCTTTGCCCTCTTTTTCCCTGATACCCATCCCCTCACCACCCTCTGCCCCCATTCCCCTCATGCTCCTGTGCCCTCACACATGCTTTGCTCCATCCCCGCCTTCCTCATGCCCACCCCTTCTTTCAAGCCTTCTCCCAGGACCTCCTCCTCCCCCCTCTAGCCCCCAATGCCCTTACCCTCTCCTCTCCCAGCATCACCCTGTCCCCCCTCCCACTGACCCCTCCCCTCTTCCCTTTTCCTCATTGTCTGCACTTGGCCCCCTGGCATTTGTCTCTCCTGCATCCCTGTCCCTTGGTGCCTTCCCCTTTCTTCTTCTTCTTCTCCTGACCTCCTCCCCTCCCCTCAGCACAAGCCCCTTCCCCATATTTTTCCCCTTCCCTTCAGCCCAGCCCCAGCCCCAGCCCCTGCCCTACCTGGCTTCTGCCTTCCACTTTGCGGGCTTGCCGGAGCCTTTTTGAATCTGGCGGTCGCCGGCCATGACGTCAGGACGGCACGTCACACCAGCGTCCTGGCGTCTGCTGGTGTCCTGCCCTCTGGCTCGTGCCCCACCTCCTTGCGCCGGAGCTGCACGCAGGCAGCCCGGTGCTGAGAATCGCTGCACTTCCCCCTCCCTGGCAGCGCTCTGCTCCTCCACTGGCCGGCGGATCAGATGGAGCCGCGCTGCCTGTAGTGCGGGCTTTGGCCAGCCCGTCACAACGGCCCACCGGACCAGTCTGCCCCTGCACTTGCCAGCTGGTAAAATCTACTCACCACGGGTGAGCGGGCGAGTGTATTTGTCGAGCTCTGCTGATGAGGGCATTGGATGTGCAGGGATTGCCATAGCAGGCCCATAATTTATTTTCAGGAAGTAGTTTTGAGCTTTTGCCACAAAAACTCAGGGCACTGATAATTTCTCAGGTGCGTGAATCCCAGTTGAGCCCTGATTTACCAGTGAGCAAGTATACAATATGGTTTTTGATTATTGCAAAAATAGACAGGATCTGGTCCATGTGTGGACTAGAATAGCATTTTGGTATGGCAATGTCTCAGAGCAGTACTGTGTAGAAATGTGTTTATTTATTTTACCATTCACTGTCTGTTTGAGTTTTAATTTGTTTCCAGTTTTCCAGTTTAGAATAGCAGATGGGAACAAATGTATTACAGACACTGAACTGCTTCAGCTCTGGGAAGATGCAGTTTTAGGGCACAGCATCCAGGAAACAACTCCAAAAAGGGACCAAGCTCCCCCCCTCCCCCCAAATAAGTTTGTCTTCCTCTGTGTAAAAGTCTTACACAGTGAAAGCTCATCAGGTAAGCCCCCTTTATCAATGAAAGAGGGATATGCACAATGGTTGTTCCCTCAGGTACCAGTTATTTACACTGGGCCTGATAGTAAACAAAAGTGTTTTTATTAAGTACAAACAGTAGGATTTAAATGGCTGCAAGTGAAAACAGACAGATCAAAGTAAGTTACTAAATCAAAATGAATAGAAAAGTCCTAATCCACAAAAAACTTATTGCATTTAAAATCTTACCCTGAAGAGCTGTTCTTATTTCAGGCATAATCTTCAAGTCAGACACAAACTCTTTTACTCTGACTTGGGTCTCCAGCCCTCTTTGTATCCTAGTGTGCTAGGCTGTTCCCCAGACCAGTGGAAGACAAAGGGCTGATAGCTTCCCTTTGCTTAAATAGACACTCTTCCAGAGTGGGCATCTTTAGTTTTAGATCCCCCTTTCCATAGATAATACCAGGGTCAAAATGGAATCCCAGTACCAGGTTGTATTGTTACTTCTTTTCCTAGGACCAACCACCTTCTGGACTTAAAGAACAAAAGAGGATGTTTACAAGTTGTTAGGCTGATCACCAAGACTACGTGTAGACTACGTTCTATTTTCGAAAGAGGATATGCAAATTCTGTGGGAATTTGCATACCTCCTGATCTCACTTTCAAAAGCGGATCTTTCAAAAGTGAAAGTAATCTGGACGCAGTTTTTTCAGAAAAAAACCTTTTTCGAAAAAACCGCTCTTCCTTAAAAAATGAGGTTTATGCGATTTTTTCGAAAAAGGTTTTTTTCCTCGAAAAAATTGTGTCCAGACTACTTTCACTTTCAAAAGCTCTGCTTTTGAAAGTGAGATCGGAAGAAGATATGCAAATTCCCGTGGAATTTGCATATCCTCTTTCGAAAATAGAACATAGTTTAGATGTATCCCAAGTCATTAAGGCTTTCGGGAAGGGGGAGTGGAACCAGTAATGGCTCTCATTAGCATATTTAAAACTATAAACAGTTTCATACTTCATATTTCTAACTTCATATACAAACAAGAATGATACATGCACTGAATAGGATATACAGATCCAGCAGATTATAACATTAACATTGACAGGTTATGTGAGGTATTTTGTCTAAAGCATCTTTGAGTTATGCATCTTTGTAAGCCAATTTTCATGAAGTATGCAGAGTGGGCATCTCAGCGCCACCCATACTTACAAACATAAAACGTTTTTTGTTCAAGTTGCTTATAAGTTTTCCTTTCAACCTTTGACCTTGTTCCTGTCCCTGTTTTTTCATTTATTATCTCCAGTATTCAGCTTCAGACTGGGTCTGAAATGTTAACTGACACACAGGGTTGCAATGCCACTCCCTCAAATTTGGCCTATCCCCAACCTCCCGGGCAGCAGGTGGGGAAATTGAAGCTATCTGGATGGCACTGTGACAGTGAGTACCATGGCCCAAGTTACAATGCCTAGGTAGGGTTGCCAAGTGTCTGGTTTTCGCCCGGACCACCCGGTTATTCACGTCCCTCGTCTGGTAAAAAAACCCAGAAAATACTGGCTATATGAAATGTCCGGTATTTCTTGTTTCCCTTGGATGGAAGCCCGGCAGGGACAATTTTCCCTTGCCACATCTGGCGGGGGACTGAGGAGCGCAGGGCCATTTCAAGTTTTTTTTTGCGCAACAGAATTTTTTCCCGGTGTTTTTTGGGGGCGTGTGTTTGTATGTTTTGTTAAACCATCTGGCAACCCTATGCCCAGGGTGAGGTGCCAAGCTCAGCTTTCCCTGCCACTTCAACCAGGAAGGGGCTTTTGTAGGACAGTGCAGGACAGTCCTGTGAAACTTGGGACTGTTGGAAGGTCTGGCCATCATGGTGGGGCATGAGGAAGGGAGTTGGTGTCTTGGAGAATTAGATTCTACCCCTACTTCTGCCCTGCAGTTCTTGTGTAATGTTGATCAAATCACTTGAATCAAACTTTTCACAGGCAGTCACACTAAGGGACAAACTAAGGGATTTGGCCCTTAGAATCTGTCTACATGGATTAGTGGCTTTGACAATCAGATGTATCTTAACCACAAAAACTGGTGGCTTTACAGACCTTTTGATGTGAAACCTACTCAGAATACTGGTATATTATTGTTGGGATAGTTAAGGTGGATGTTGGTTAATTTATTCTGTAGAAATTTTCCCTGGAATTTGTGGAGAGAGAAACTGAGGAGCTGTTCACACCTGGTGCTGTGGAGCTATATGTCTGATTATTGAGGGGACATCGAAAAGTCTGTCCACCAGAACTGGTGAATTTGTAGAAACTCAGTTTAATTAATGAATTACTCTTTATCTATGTTATGGTCGTTTCCACAAGTTGCTAGGTGCTGTTCATATTCACAGGAAGATACAGTCCCTGCTTTGAAGAGTTTGCAAAATAACAAATTTAAAGTTAAAATAAGAAAATAAAATAAGAATATAAATAAAATAAAATAAGAAAAATATATCTAATGCAATGCTTTTATTATGAATGAAATGCAAAGGACTAGGGTTTTGCCTGTTCTAACAGCAGCCAGGACGGATGTTTGCTAATGTTAATTTAAAAAAAGGGAGTTGCCACTTTTCTGTCTGCCTGGAGGAACCTTAGTCATCACTCTGACTTCTCTTTCCTGCAAAGAATATACAGAACCCCTTTTACATTTGAAAGTGAATATTCAGTAACTTATCTGCAAATTTTCCTAAAGAATGATGGGGGAACTCATTAAACATGAGGAGGAGTGGAGTTCAAAACTGGTGGAACTAATGTGCTGTATGGGTTAGTAGTACAGTATATACGAAAGTTTGCATTTTCCACACGTACAGTAGCATGTTTGTTTTAGAAAGTAAAGTGGTAAGACTTGCATTAAATAGCATAGCATTTTGAGAAATCTCTCAGAAACCATGAATGAGCAAGTGGTGTCACTCTTTAGAGATTTTCCTACAGTAGGTTGAGTTTCGTTTTTGAATTTTATATTTATATCACATTGTTTAAAGTTGTTATAGTCTTTAATCATTGCATACAGTGTTCTTAGTTGCATATGTTTTATTTTGAGATTAGACAGGTTAAACACATTTCTGAAGAGATTGGTCTTTACCAAAATTATGTTAATACTGTTGTCTATCTTTTTCACATCTTTAACAGCATGCACGTTTTCTGCCACGCTACGTTTTTGTGTTCATCCTGGGTGAACTGACAATACCTTGATATACAATATTGTCCCTTGATTAAATAGTTTCCTTAAGGAGTGCATATTAGCAGTCTTTTACATGTTTTAATTTTGAAAATAAACTTAAAATTTACAGGCAATACAGATTCTAACAAGGAACAGAGTAGTTTTTTGTTTTACTGTTGTCATGGTAGCATTGCCCTAAAATACAAACTTCTGGGTAGTCATAACTGGTTGATGCAACCAAAACATAGACATGTTTTTAACATGGGAGTTGTAACATTAAACTGTGTAGTCTGAAGAACTTGTTAATTTTTAAAAAGCTATTCATAACAAAATAGTTAAAGCTTAATATTTCTGATTTTCCACCATTGCTGAGTCATATACAGTTTTTTATTCTCTACATTTATCAAACCAGGGCTTCTTGCTTATTATGGTGAATTATTGACACCAGGATTGCTAAATGAAGGTTATAAAAAAACTTTATTTGTAGGAAAGAGACCAATTCATTTACTAAGTTTTTTTTCCTCTCAAATACTGCTTGGTATGCTCCTCACTTTGGTCACACATCTTAGGGACCTGTGTTGCGCCTCAGGGTACGGACAGCTTGAGAGCTTTAAATGAACTCTGCCTATATACCATATATCCACATTAAATTTCAATCTCGACCATAATCACTTACTTTTAACAATATCTGATTCAATACTCAGAATGTTTCATTCTCTGGGTTGCTGTTGTCCAAATAAAATGTTTTGTTTTTCACATGTTAATTAAGTGCTTATATGTCAATTTTGCTGCCTGAGACTGTCAGGATCCTTAAAACTCTCATTAACCCTCTTGGCCATGACAGTAGCTGAGTAAGGCCAAGTTTTCACTTTCCCTGAAAATTGACACTTTGGCGGTCGATATTCTGGAGTTCAGTTTAGTGGGTCTAGTAAAGACTTGCTAAATCAAATGCTAAGGGCACCCCCGTAGCTGGAACTCCTGCTCCTCATGAGGAGTAGGGGAAGTCAGTGGGCACATTTATCTGGTTGACCTCCTGCTATGAGGATGGTGCCAAAGCTCGGCCTAAGGTACATTGACTCCAGCTACATTTTTTACATAGCTGGAATTGCACACCTTAAGCCGACCTTCAGCTGTAGTGTGGACCTGACTGGAGAAATCTTGCCCTGATATCTGGCCTGTCTGTTTCATGCCCTCAAACATACTATGAACAGTGCCAAATCAGGGAATAAGTGACAATTCTATTGCACAGGTAGCTCCAGAGAGAGAATTTCTGCAACTTGCACAGGTGGTGTGCTTTCCTGTGTACCATGAACCTCCTGCTTCCTGGGAGCCCTCTGCTGTGTTTGATTCTGGATGGGGCTGAGGAGTCACCCCTGAACAGATCTGTTGGCCATCAACCCCACGTTAGGGCTATGAAGGATACATTAGCTCTGAGGCTAGACTGCTGGTTATCTACAATTTTCAGTATGTGGGGAAGGATTTCTTCACCCCGCTTACTGCCAAAGTGCCAAGACACCCACCTCCTGGGAGGGCCCTCTCATTTTGTCCGATATTATAAGCAGCATTTGCCCGTAATAGCACATTTCATGGGAAGTTACCAAAATGCTTTACAAAGGTGGATATGTATTATGATTCCCAGTATAACCTGACCCCAGTGTACACATAGATAAATGACTTGCTGAAATGTATGGGTAAGAAGTAGAAGTCAGGTCTCCTAATTTCCAGATTGGATCCAATTTCCCTGCTATAAAGATAACTGACGTGATAATTTACAGGTCAAGGTCTGAGCTGTGGTGAAACTAAACATATCTGATTCCTTGTTTTTCAGTTGTATAGCTTATTATTTTCAGGGTAAAAAGAGAGAGATCCTGCTGTGTATACACATTTTATTTTCCTCTATCAGCAACCAGAGATAAACACCATATACCGATCATCCTCCCTATATTCATTGGTTGTGTTTATTTATTAATATGTGGCTTTCTTTTCAGAGTTTTCTGTACGTGCACAAATCTCAGTGATGTTAGTGGTAACTAACGGTGCCCAGCTCCTTTGAAAATCAAGCCAATGATCTAAAATCTGAGACCATTTAATTAAATTCACTCTGATTTGCATATTGCTTTATGGTCAGTTGAAGTCAGTGTAGATTCACACTAACAAAAGTAAAACCAGATGACATCCGAATAGGATATGGCACAAAGTCCTGCTGGAGCACATCTGCCGTGCAGTCTGCTCTCCCATGTAGGGTGACCAGGTGTCCGGTTTTCGACCATAATGTTGGGTGGAAAAGGGACTTTGATGGCTGTAGTTAGCACCACTGACTGGGCCGTTAAAAGTCAGATCAGCGGTGCTGAGAAGCCAAAGAAGGCTATTCCCTACCTGTCCTGGGACACCACACTGTGCTCTGAAAGTAGATAACAGGTCTAACTGCAGAGGGGATGTGGGCAAAGAAGAGGAGAGTATGAGTCTCTGTGCACTACCTCGCAGCCCTGAGCACCAGTTCTACACTCAAATTGGTGAGGAACCGAGAGAACAGTGTGTGCTGAACTCCTGCCCCCACCCTCCCTCCTCTTAGGAGCTGGACCTATTGGCCACTTCTGGATGCAGTGTGGTGCCCCAGGCCGGGCAGGCAGCCTGGCTTAGTGCCGCTGACTGGGAGCCACCCAAGGTAATCCCAAACCCACATGATGCAAATTCTCACAGTTTATTGTACTGCTTCCATCCTGTTGGTTCAGTCTTTTGGGCAAATCTGCTAATACTATTGGCTCCTACCTGAAAAGTACTGGCAGCTGAAGCTGGGCCTCATGCCAATATAGTAAACATCTATGCCTGCATTGAGGGATGGAAGAATACAACACTACACAAATGTAAATGAAAACACCTCACACACCCTATATTGGAACAGAAGATCCCTCCTCCAAAAATAATTTTATTGTCAAGTAACTACTGTACTCAATAGTCTTTCTGATGGTAAATAGCTTAATGATTATGTAGATTGTAAAGTGTCCAGCTCAAGTGCTTATGGCTCTTATTAAACGTACCTCATTCGCTTTAGTGGAACTTTGAGAGTAGAAGGCCGAAGTATTTGTTGTAAGGAGTGATCTTCTTGACAGAATGAGTAATAGAACAGGAGGAGACGTTGATTTTACTATAGAGGAAACATGATATATTACAGGCTATTATATAGAGTGCCTGTCACATAAATTAGTTCATATATCTGTCTCACAGCTTGTTTCTCTCTTCTAACATTACCAGAGTGTTTATTTGTAAATATTAATAAAATCAGCCATGTCAAACCTTTTGCAATGCTATGTTATTTTTAGAGCTATTGAAACCTCTCTCTTCCTTCTTCCCTAGATGAACGGGACAAAGTACAAAAGAAAACCTTCACAAAATGGATAAATCAACACCTCATGAAGGTCAGTTTATATTTCTGTTATGCCAGTGACATGGAACATAACCTTGAGTGAATGTGGGTTTTACTAAACATGTGGTTTGAGACCACGGTAGTGTTGCTGTAGAATAAAGACGTGGAGAGAGGCAGATTCTGAAGTTTTGGGAATAATGGAAAAAATGAAGCATCATTGCTGTTAACCTTTTTGGTGCTTGCAAATGGATTCGCCCTAAGTACTAGAGTAGGGGTGGGTAATAATTTTTTCAGGGGGACCACTTCATGAATTTTGGTAGGTGGTCATGGGCTGGCTTCACCCCCCCACCCCAGGAGGGGTAGGGCCTGAAGGGACGGGGTTGGGGACCAGCCTCCCCGCAAAGTTGTCTGGGGCCAAAGGCTTTGAATTACGAACATAGCAAAGGGCTCACAGCTCCGCTGCTACCACGTTGCCTGGCAGCCACCCGGGGTTGCTGCGGCTATTTAAAGGGCTCATGGCTCCAGCCCCTGTCAGAGTAGTGCCGCAACCAGGAGCCATTTAAATTGGATCCTGCTGCCTGAGCCCCCACCTAGAAATTCGGTGGCAGTGGCAGCAGGATACAAATAGAAAGCAGCCAATTGCCGTCCGCGATCAGGATCAAAGTGTTAGGTGGACCAGATCCGGCCTCCGGGTTGCATCTTGCCCAGCCCTGTGCTAGAGAGTCTCAGATGGCAGGGTGATTTATTTGAGTGTTTATGTATGAAATTAAAATGAATCAGTTTTCTTTGGAGAAGGAACTAAGTAATTTAATTTGTGAAGAAGAAAGTGACCTTGAAGATTATAAATACAGGACCACCTGAGGGGCATGAATGTGCTGTTCATGGTTTAGAAGTAAATGCTTTCTAAAGATTAAAATATTTTTCAGCAGCTTCCTTGTGGATGGCAGTGAACTTAGCCCTAGAGACAGAGCATATCATTTTAGCAACCCGTGTAGCTTTTAGTCAACAGAATAGAAGGCTCTGAGTTCACCTTCACAGTGTTGCCCTTCAGCTCTAAATTCAGTCCACTGTTTCATTGCCAACTGTCTCACTCAGACATTTATTTGGAGGAACAGATTATGTGATTGTTTCACATAACTTGCTTTACTGTGTGTGGTAAACGTTGAATTCATGTGTGAGTTGAATTAAATTAAAATTTATCTGTAAATTGTCAGAACTTAAGATGAAAACTCTGTTGCAAGGTTTGCTGATGTGCACATTTTGTGGAACACAGCACCTGAATTTTTCTGGTTTATTTAATCATTTTGCTATCTCTCTTTGCTGTGGCTGCCCTGATGGTACTGGGGGGAAAGGGGATGTATTAGACACTTTCTGCCACAGAACTGTAAGGTTGTTTTTTTTAAACCAGACTTTGCAATCAATTCCCTTTACTTTTTTTCACTTGGGCTCTTTGAGATTTTGGAAAATGCAACCGAAACCAAACCTGCTAGTGAATCTGAACACATGAAACTCTGAATACAGACAGAGTTATGATTATGGTATGTCCTAAAAAATTTAAGCCACACAGCCTCTTGCCAAATGAGCAACCTGGCAAACCCTAGAGGGAGAGCCCAAATATCCACAATACAAGTTGATCAAAATCCTGTGAAACCCAATCTGTCTGTGGGAGCAGACTTTAAGCTGTTCTATGAGTCCTTCCTGGCACCGTGACTCCCTCAAGAGCTGTTCTGCCATTAGCTTCCTTATTGCAGCTGTGCACTACTTCTTCCTGAGTATTGTGGGTCAGAAGTCATGAAGGGATATAACGCCGATCACGCCATCCATATCCTTCAGCTGGATTGGCTCCTCTAGATATTCTAAGTCCCAAGGAAGCATGCTCTGATAGCAGCTGCCCGTATGGCTTCCCATTCATTCTGACACCTTAACCCCACAGATCCCCAAATGAGCATATATCCCTGAAGTGAGACTTCTGCCAGCTAATTAAAGGGGGCAGCATGCTGCAGAGTGGCTACTTTCCTTTCTGTGATTTTATTATGTATGTGAATCTGTAAGAAATGTGCCATTGTCCCAGGGCCTAGGCAACTCCAATATATGCTAGTAACAGACTGCCAACAGTTGGAAGCAAAAAGGCAATTCTCAGGCTAATTGCCATGCATTTCTCCCTATAATTTTAGATTGGGGTAGGGAACCTTTTTTGGGTTGCTGGCTGCTGACTTACAGAAAAATCAGTTGGGAGTCCAGGGGTTGCACACAAGTGAGAAGTCAAAAACCAATCAACCAACCCCCCCACCATATAAACCTGGCTCCCAACTGAGAAGGAAAAAGACACTCCCCACATTCCCTCATGCACCAGAGCCTAGGGGGTTCCCAAGCTAGTAGATTTTTTTGTGCGCCAGCCCCACAGTGGGGTGGTGCATGGGCTGTAGTGCCACTGTGGGCTCCGCAATGGTGGTGGTGGTGGGGAGCCCTGAGTATTGGGAGCCAGATGCAGGCAAGCCAGAGGCCGTATCTGACCCCCAGGTCTTAGTTTCTCCACTTCTGTTTTAGGTAATTGTTATCTTGTTTCAGAGGCTATTAATTTTTTTCCCCACTGGAGAGGAATTTTAAAGATATTGTTTTAATTTTATATGTGGAGGAGGGGAGGAGAGAGTACATATCAGGGATCTCTTCGAGAGTGTTCATTGATACAAAATTTAAAGTAATTTCTTTATGTATTTACAAAAGCTAAACAAATGTATCTCAGAAATTGTAATTACATTCTACCGTATCATTCTCTTTAAATGGGCCTTAAACTTTTTAAGGTTTCAAATTTGGATTTTATAAACATAAAATATAACTAAATAAGATTTTAGTCTAAGCTAATATGGCTAGAAATAGTGGCAATAGTTTTTATTTCTTTAGCTAAATATTCACTTGCAGAGATTTGAAGCCTTAAATCACCCAGTTATGAGTGCCTAGGAACCTCGAACCAGTCTTGCTCCTGATCTAATTGATATGGGTTTGCCACTGATTTCAGTCAATTTTCATTGTCCAAGCTGAAACAAATGCACAAAGTAATCAAATAGCTTGCATGATGAAAAGGTAACTGTAGGGTTTAAAAATTATTTCTCTTTTAGTCATTTGAGATATCAATGGTAACAGAGTTAAGGGTTGTGTTTTAAAAATATATGAAGCTGATACTGGATCCCATTCTGCCCTGTACACATCTCTAGCCATAAGAGTTCAGCAACCAATGGGAAACATTCTCCTAATACAGCAGCAGCTTAAGGCTGCCAAATGCATCTCTGTGCTGCCCCTCTTATAGCACTAGAAAGGGTAAATCAGAGACAGAGAAGGGAATCTTCATAATCCAGAGTCCGCGGTCCCAGAATCAGGTTGTAAATCAAATTTTGCTTCCTCGTAGACCGTAGATTGTGCTTCTTTTGATATGTAGCACATGTTATGTTCCTGTAAGCTTTGTTAGCAGGTTCCTTTGAAGTTCATACATATGCAGTAAGTTAAAGTATTTTCTTCTTTCAGAGCATTCATGAACACATACAACCACTGTAGCCATTACTTTCTTTTCTGTTATTGTTGTATAACTTTTGTGGGAGGAATAATGACTTGGAAATTTATAATCTATCTTTTGGAAAGGTAAATTGGAAGCAACTTTAGGTCCTGCTTCTGCATATGAATAAGCAGATCAGAAAGGATTGGGAGTGTTTCCTTTCTGGTCCGAGACTTGAAGGCTTTGCAGAGCTTGCACTTATCTGCTTGGTGGGCTTCCCCCAGTACCGAGGACATGAGTCGTGGGGGGTTGTTTGTCAGCATAGATTTTTGGCAAGAAATGGAGGGTTTGAAGCCCTGGGACCTTGGCATGCCCAAGTACCAAAGGGGACATTGGCAAGAAGGGAAACCCTTTCACTCCTGCTGCTACAATACTAACTGCTAACTAATAACTATTGTCAAACTAACTATCAAGCTATTTCAGTTTACTGCCCTCCCCTTTGGATTTTCTATGGTGCCCTGAGTGTTCACCAAATACATGGCAGTGGTGGTAGCCTTCCTCAGGCACCATGGAGTGCAGGTCTACCCTTATTTGGATGACTGGCTTCAGTGGGGCTGCTCCTACCAGCCGGTAGAGATGCACGTTACATTCACGTGGGCCACTCTGCAACAGGTAGAACTGCTACTCACCCCCCGGAAGTCAACTCTCATGCCCGGGCAAAGGATCAAATTTATTTGGACAGTATTTGATGCCAGGAGGATAAGGGCTTTGCTGCAGAGCATGGGTTTACAGTACTGACCCAGTTGCTGTGGTTACTGGCTGACTTGCCAGTCACCATGGCCAGGACATGCCCTCAGCTAATGGGGCACCATAGCTAATGGGTCATGTGCCTACATCCTCTGCCTATAATCCTCTCCAGTCTGGCTGTCATTGATGTATCATCTGGGGTGCGACAGCATCGATGTAGTGGTCAGAGTTCCCCACTACGTGATCCACGCCTTTCTGCAGTGGCTGGACCCCCCCCCAGTCAGTGATGGTTGGCATTTTATTTCACACTCCGCAACCCGCAGTCTCTCTAGCTGCACACGTATCTGCTTTGGGCTGAGGTCTCACCTCAGGGACCTCACCACCAAGCTCTATAGACAATGGAAGAACTGTCTCTCCATATCAGTGTCCATGAGCTCTGGGCAATCTGCCTCATGTGTCTTGCTTTTCAACTTCACATCAAGGGGCAGTGCGTGGCGGTCATTACCCACAATACAATTGCTATGTACTATATCAACAAACAGGGAGGGGCCTGGTCATCTCCTCTGTGCTTGGAAGCCCTTCATCTGTGGAAATTTTGCATGACCCACTCTATTCACCTGGAGGTGACACATCTTCCAGGGGTCCAGAATCAGATGACTGATTGTCTCAGCTGCTGCTTCTTTGCTCACAAATGGTCACTCCGGCTCGATGTCCTCCACACCATTTTCCAGAGGTGGGGGTTTCCTTGGCTAGACCTCTTTACCACCCAGAATAACTGGAAGTGCCCCCCACTTCTGCTCATTTTGGAGTCTGACCCCAGGATCCCTTGCGGACGTCTTTTTAATCCCATGGCACAGCAGTCTGTATGCCTTCTTCCCATTCCCTTTGGTTCACAAGGTGCCCCTCAAGCTCTGCAGAGTAGGACAAATGTTATTCTGATAGCCCCAGCCTGGGCCGGTCAGCACTAGTACTCTGCTTTCTTGGAGCTGTTGGTGCAATCGCCCATTCCACTTGCTTTGCTCCCAGACCTCGTCACACAGGACTACAGGTGTCCTTGCCACCTGGACTTTCACTCCCTTCCTCTCATGGTGTGGCAGCTTCCTGGTTAAATCTAGCCGAGCAAGCTTGCTCAGAACAGGCCCACCATTTTTCCTTAGTAGCAGGAAACTCTGTACCAGATTCACCTATTTGGCTCAACGGAAGTGTTTTTCATGTTGATGTCGGCAGAGCAACCCGGGCCCCTTGTCTGTTTCTGTTTCCCAAGTGTTGGGAGTATCTGGTGTCCCTGAAGCCACAGGGCTTAGCAACTTCCTCTCTGAAAGTACACCTGGTGATCATCACTGCCTTCCCCCTGGGGGAAGCTGGCCACTCTGTTTTTGCAAGCCCCTTGACTAGGATGTTTCTTCAAGGTCTTGGACAGACTTCACCCCCTGGTTCGGTGCCTTGTACCTACTTGGGATCTTAAACTGATCCTTTTGGTGCTCATGGGTCTCCCCTTTGAGCCCCTGGCCACATGCTCCCTGCTCTACCTGTCATGGGAGGTGGCTTTTCTGGCTGTTCTTTGAGATGCGTTGCTCATATCTGTTCAGTAACCACCCTCCTTCCCCACTGTTTGAGTAGTCAGAAAGAAGGAACTGAGGGGTGGCTGGAGTGACAGGGTCATATATACGGCATCGCAGCAGCACCATTCCAGGGGGATCCGCAGCCAACCCAACCGGTAGCAGCTAGGGTAAAAACTTTCCGGCAGCTGTGTATGTGGCATGCGCACACCTATTTGGGACATGAGCAATAGATCTCGAAGAACAACAGTTACAAAAAAAGTGAGTAACCGTTTTTTTCTGAGAGTGACTGCATTCCTATTCAGCAAAAAGCCAAGGAATGTACTTAAAATTAAGCACGTAATTAGATGCTTTGCTGACCTAGGGACATAGATATTACCGTAATAGACACCTTAGAAATTCCTGAGATACATAGTTTAGGTCTAGGTTCCTAAAAATAATTATATTAATTGCAAATTTAAAGTAAGCTTATCAAAACATTTACATATTTCACAGTTACTAGAGCCAAAGGGATTGCCATTCAGTATTTTGCAGTGCAGACAGTCCTTTCCTTTCAGTTGATTATGGATCTAAGGCTCTGTCTGTATGGACAGTTAAGCGACATACTTTCGTTGTTCACAGGTGCTTAATTATGTCCCTCTGCCTACCCCAAAAGACAAAAGTTATGCTATGGCACGTGGGAATGTTCACAGTACGTTGTCCACAGGAGTGCTCTCCTGTCAGCAATGTCAACCCTGCTTTTTGGGTGTGGAAGTATTATGTCAGCAGAAGTGTCAACAAACAGTGTGTACACTGCCTCCTTTTTGTGTGACAAGGCTATGTCTCTAAAAGCTGTGTTGTGTAGCTGAAGCCTAATAGAGCTGATTAGAATACTGTTTAAAAATTGACGGCTTTGTTTAAATGTTATCTTTTAAACTACTGACATAGTTTCCGAAGACATGAAATCTTGGACTTTGTACTCCATTAATACTGTGGTATATATTTCCTTAAACTGACATTATTTGTTCAGAGGATAATTCACTTTATGTAGTACCATAATATTTGAGTAAAGGTCTTGAATTTTTACCTCTTGAAACATTTTTGTAGTGTAGCAAGAGTTTTGATTTTTCTACAGGAACAAGTAAGTACATTAAATCACATTACTTTTCTACAATAAATAGTCAGCAACTAACACATGAGAGTGGCTAAATTTGTGGGACAAAGAGGCTTCCTTCTCAGATATCTGTAAAAATGGCCCCAAGGAATGGGTGAGAATCTGTGCTTAGGAGCCAAAGACTGTTTCCTGATTTTAGTGAGAATTGGTTCTGCGGCCTCTGATGTTTAATGAAACAGGGAAGAATTACACCCCCACACACACACTCCCTCCCAAAATGTGATAATACAGGTTTGAAATGAGAAGGATGAAGAGAGAAAACAATGAGTAGGTAGGGGATATGAAGGTTGGAATAAAGGAAGCAGTAAACACAGGAAAGAATAAGACCATCTTGTCTCTTTCTCCTCTCTCTCTATCTGTATATTCTTCTGAAACACACATTTAAAAAAAATTTACACTTGCCCCCAAGGTGTAAATGTATTACTTTTATATAAGGAGCTCCAGGATTTCAACAGCAAAAATAATGAAAGAAGTATTGAAAAATAAGGCTTTAATGAACGATGGAAAAACAACAACAACCAACTAAACAATTTGACAAATATTTTTAGAGTTCCTTACTTCAACAAAGCAAACACAAACACTTAAACTCCAAAATATCCTTCCTCTCTCTCGTGTGCGCTCTCTCTCGCTCGCTCTCAAAAAACAAACAATCAAAAAATCCACCTCATTTCAGTCTTACCATTTTTATCTGGTGAAAAGGTTGTTGAGCATTTCTTTACAATCACAGATGTCCAACCCTGCTTCTTCAATCTCAGCAGAACACTTGGAATGGGAGCTGTCTATCACATGGCTAGAACACCACCCCCCAGGTATTGCAACCATGTTGGCAGAATACAGGCCATCATTGACAGCAGTCATTTGCTAGGTGCACACGGTAGAATGAACTACACTGTATGTCCCTCTGGATTTTCCATAGATTGTGCCCCAACCAGCAGGATCCTTGGCATCCTGGCTACCATTCCTGCTCTGATCTGATATCAGTAGTCCCATAAATCACTATTTTAGGTTTTAGTGGCTATGTCTACATGACAAGGTTATTTTGAAATAAGTTATTTTGAAATAATAACTCCCGAAATAACTATTTTGAAATAGTGTGCCCACACCATGGGGAAACCTTAAAATTTGTCCTAGGCAGACTCCCTTAATGTGGATGCACTACCTCGATTTAGAGCCCCAGGAAACACTGGGACTAATTAGTTTGAATGATTCTGGGAAATAGTTATTTCAAAATAATAGCAGCTGAGCGTCCACACTAACCCTGTTTTGAACTAGTAAGTTTGAAAAAGGTGTTATTGCTTGTAAATTCAGGGGTTATTATTTTGAAATAACAAGCCTGTTATTTCAAAATAATTTTGAAATAACATGGTTGCTGTGTGGATGCTCACCTTCTTAGTTCAAAATAATAGCAGTTATTTTGAAATAACTGTAGTGTAGACATGCCCAGTGACACTCAAGTTCCTGCTGAACAATATTTCTCACTCTATATAAAAAATTTTTCCTATCAGATGACAGTCACTCTGCATCCTGCTGCTGCCTTGCCTCCTCCCACCCTCCGCCTCAGTGCTGTAGGCTGGGAGCCGCCTTCCCCTTCCAAGGGAGGGACTGGGAGCTGCAAGGCCTCCCCTCTCCCCGGTGCTTTGGGGGAGCAGGAGCTGAGAAGTCTCCTCCCTTGCAAGGGAGCCAGGAACCATGTGCCCTCCTTGCACCCCGAGCCCTGTCACATGCCCTTGGCTGGGACCCTGCACCCCTAACTCCTCACCCCTTCCACTTAGACCCGCACCCCCAGTCTGCTCCTGCCCCCTCACCCCTGGCCAGACACCCTGCCTCCAGCCCGTTCCTGCACTCTCCCCGCAGCGAGACACCAACGCCCCTGCCCCGAGGGGGGGGAGTTGGTGCGTGTAGTGAGCGGGGAGCACAAATAATATTTTTCACCTGATTGTTGGCTGTGTGCAAGGTTCCTAGGTAGCAGTTAGCTTGGGATCTTTGCTCTGTCATGTCAGTTTCTTTGAATATATTATATAATCTACCTATTACTTGGATGTGTGATTATAGAGTCAAGTCAGTAACTTCCTTATAAGCTAAGTTTCTCCTTTTTAACTCTATTTAGGGTAAAAAAAATTAAAATACTTAGCCAAGTGAAGAAGTACAGATTAGACCTCCCTGGTCTGGCACCTTCGGGATCTGACTGCTCCCAGATAAGGGATTTTGCCCAACCACGAGAGGTCATTTCTAGCACTCCCCTACCACCAGCCCCTCTAGCACTGGCCCAGCTGCTGGCCTCCTGGCCAGCTCTCCCCCTGCTGCTGGGCTCCGCTACCCTGCAGGCCCCTGATGTCCTGCCAGACCACGCATGTTGCTGGACCAGAGAGTCCCAGTTTAGAAAGTTTCAACCTGTACAGCCTGTACAGCAATTCTTTGAGAAGGAATGTAAATTATTCTCCACTGAAAATACCTAAAGACTTATGCAGAAGATTTCCCCATCCCTCTTAATACTGACAAGAGCTAAATGAAGCTTAATGGCTCTACACAAAGAAAGAATTAAGGCTTCATCATTCATTCACTGGGTTACTTGTTTGTACATATCACCTTTTTCCATTCAGTGGTCTCAGCTAAACAGCCTCCATTTGATTTTGACAAATATCAGTGCTCCCTGCAAGTGATTGTGGACCTGTAAGAAGGTCATACTATCCACATTTAAGTGAAAAGTAAGGCATTTGGAAATTACATTGCACTCTAAACAAGAAGGTTTGTTTCAGTAGGTTCAGTACTACTGAGAGTTAAATTTAAGCATTTTGAAATACAAGTTAATGGTTTCTTCTTTTTTCAGCACTAATATACTTATTTATTGCAGGCTAATATATTAATTTATTAATTCATTCTCTTTTTATGAGTTTATTATTTGCAATTAAGACTTGGTTAGTTTGGAACTTAATTAAAATTTAATTATTTATCTTCTTGAGGTTTTAACAGATAAGATATAATTGTACCGACTGCAATTAAGCGTTGGGTTTTTAATTAATTGTTAAATTATTCATCGAGTTAAACTTTGTTATCTATACACTTCTCATTTATGTAAATTTATCTACTCATTTATTTATTAGTTTAGAAATACTGTCTTGAGCCTACTCTCCCTGGAGCTAATGGTAACTGTGCCATGGGTGCTGATAGAAGTTGTCTAGGTTGCAGTATTATTACTCTATACCAAGTGACATTGAACAGCTAGCATTTATCATACCACAGCATTTTACTCCATAGCTCTATTTCCTATTCTTAGGGTGCATCTACACAGCACCCTTACCTCAAAATAACCAAGGTTATTTCCAAATAAAATGCTATTTCGACAAATTCCTTAACCCTTGTAGACTGAGGGTTACAGGGATTCTGGAATAGCGCGCCTGTTACTTCGAAATAATGGGAGTGTTTAAAGACGTATCCCGAAATAGCTCCGCTGTGTAGACGTAGCCTGAGAGGGACCATTTCTGATCTCAGTTGCGCTGGGTGTGATTGTAGAACTGAGCATAAGAGAAGAATGGTGCTCAGAATTAAACACATTTATTACCCCTGGAGAAGTAAATACTGAATTTTTAGGGTGTCCATTGTGACTTGAATATCTAATCACTTATGTAAATGCATAGCTTCATTATGGGTTGGGTAATAGAATAAGGATCTCAGTTTAAAGAAAGATAAATAATATTGGAAGTCTAGTTTCTAATTTCTAGGTCATTTATCAAAAAAACTACGATTGAAGTCAAGTGTTTGAACCAGAATAAAGTCTTATCTGTTGACCTCATATTGTACCTGTGTGAACCTCAAGAAAGTGACACTTTTCAAAAGTGAGGCATGGTTACAGTATTCAGCTGTTTTCTAATTTCACAGCTGCTTTCTCATGGTGTGTGAGCACCACTAAAAGCTAAATCCCTAGGTATTGTGGTGTATATTCCAAGGAATATGTTCCTGTATTTGTTACATACACATGTACACACTCCTCTTGTTGAAGTGCAAATAAATTTTGGATATTACAAGAATGCATTATTAGGCCCTATATATAGGATATATTGGGTTGAAGTCAGTTTGGTATTTGCTTACTTCTTAACAGTGTCCACTGTAGGTGTCTAATTATATTTGTCTTACATCCTTTAAAGTTCTCATAACTTTTCGCTTTTGATATGAGTCCATTAACATTCCAGTTTAGTAATTTAAACAATTCGTTCCTGATTAATTACAATATTCCATCTCAGTCCTCTGGCAAAATTGTTTTCAAACATTGCATTTTCATAGTTAATCTGTGCATAGATACTTTATAAGACTTATGTTAGGAATTTTGTTCAACTAGTTGAGTCATCCTCTTTAGTGATCTCAGTACCATAGTTTCTCTTGGAATGTCCTATACAAAACAGTGAGTTTGGCTGTAATGTGAAATCCGCTAATGTTTAGTTGACATTTTTTATTAATCTATTTATATATTCCTTTTTTTGACTAACACATTTTAAAAGGGACAAAATAAATGTCAGTTCTATCTTTGAAACCGATGGCACCCCGTGCTTCACTTATCTTCATAATCAATATGCTTTAGATATAGAACAAGAAAGTGAAAAGGGTATTGTGAAATGTATACTTACAATTTTATAATCCACATAAGAACATAAGAATGGCCGTACTGGGTCAGACCAAAGGTCCATCTAGCCCAGTATCCTGTCTGCCGACAGTGGCCAGCACCAGGTGCCCCAGAGAGGGTGGACCGAAGACAATGATCAAGCGATTTGTCTCCTGCCATCCCTCTCCAGCCTCTGACAAACAGAGGCCAAGGACACCATTTTATCCCCTAGCTAATAGCCTTTTATGGACCTAACCTCCATGAAATTATCGAGCTTCTCTTTAAACTCTATTATAGTCCTAGCCTTCACAGCCTCCTCTGGCAAGGAGTTCCACAGGCTGCCTACACGCTGTGTGAAGAAGAACTTTCTTTTATTAGTTTTAAACCTGCTACCCATTAATTTCATTTGGTGTCCTCTAGTTCTTCTATTTAGGGAACTAATAAATAACTTTTCTTTATTGGCCCTCTCCACACCACTCATGATTTTATATACCTCTATCATATCCCCCCTCAGTCTCCTCTTTTCTAAACTGAAAAGTTCCAGTCGCTTTAACCTCTCCTCATATGGGACCCGTTCCAAACCCCTAATCATTTTAGTTGCCCTTTTCTGAACCCTTTCCAAGGCCAAAATATCTTTTTTGAGGTGAGAAGACCACATCTGTACACAGTATTCAAGATGTGGGCGTACCATAGTTTTATACAGGGGCAGTAAGATATTCTGGGTCTTATTTTCTATCCCTTTCTTAATAATTCCTTGCATCCTATTTGCCTTTTTGACCGCCGCTGCACACTGTGTGGAAGTTTTCAGAGAACTGTCCACGATAACTCCAAGATCTCTTTCCTGATTTGTCGTAGCCAAATTAGCCCCCATCATACTGTACGTATAGTTGGGGTTATTTTTCCCGATGTGCATTACTTTACACTTATCCACATTAAATTTCATTTGCCATTTTGTTGCCCAATCACTCAGTTTGGTGAGATCTTCTTGGAGTCCCTCACAGTCTGCTTCTGTCTTGACTATCCTAAACAGTTTGGTATCATCAAACTGAGAGTAAGTAGGATTTTTTCCCCTGTAGTGAACTGAGAAATTGGATTAGATGTGTTTTTGACATGGAGCCAATTGGTAAAGCTTTTTTTTTTTTTTCTTTTTTTTTACATTTCAGATATCATACTTGCCAGATGTGATATGTAGGCGTAAATTCTTTTGCTGATATGGGGACTATGAGAATGTCTGATCCCATTTCATAAATCTAAATGAATGCAAGAACAAGATTTGCTAATAGCATCAATGTTGGAAATAGAGCAAGAGTGTATTTACGTTAAAGCATGACAATTTGTATGTTTTGTATGACAGGACATTTTAAGAGAGATGCAGAGTAAAAGAAAAAGTACAAAATAATAAGATTGGGAGCAACAATCTTAACAAGAGAGAGAACAACAGAAATGGAGGAGTCCGGCAATGTAGTGATCTGGAAGAGATGTAGAGGTTACTGTAAAAAGGAAAAATCTTGAGCTATCCACACAAGAATACTGAGATTGACAAGAGTGAATAATGTAAATCTACTGTTGCTGATGTACAAGACATTGGGTTGATGAGGGTAATGTGGGACAACTAGAATCATATGTGGCTTACAGACAAAGATATAAAGAAAGATCCAAGAAATTGAATTTGCGGCCTTTGTACAGAAGAATACTTTAAAGATACTTAATAAAGCATTTGAAATTATGGAGAGATTTTATGAAGTGGAATGAAATTAACTGTTCATACTGTTGAGAAGTTCAACAACAAGGGACAGAGTGAAATAGATAGGAAATTACTCTAAAATATGGAATTAAGGCTGAATGATTTTTCACACTCTCTCTAGGCATTTAAATACTCACTAGAGAATAGGGTACCAATGAGCAGGTTTTGGTTTGTTGGCAGAAGGGCGCTCCTGCAAGTAAAGCAGCATTCATGGGAGCACATGCCATGGCTTAACCTTGTTATTCATAGCGTGCGGGGTGGGGGGGCTTAAGCACAAAATTAAAGTTTTGTCAAGCAAGTATATAAAGCTAGGGCAGACAAATACTGCAAGTGAGTTTAGAGAGACACTGTCAAGGCCACTAGGTCTAAAATTTGAACTCATCAAGTTTAATTTGCTAGCATGTAAGATATATAGAAAAAAGGTGAGCACATATGCATCCTTTGTGCTATCGCCTTTGCCCTGTCTTGGTCTTGTGAACAGACTGGAGAGCAGGATTTGTATATATTTCAATACCTTTACTGCATGTAAGAACAACCAAAGAGTGGAGAAATAGTGCCATCTATACCTGTGTGCATGTATCATATTCACTCACACATCTGTAATGGTGGAGAAATCCAAAGCCCTGGGTTTGCTGTCCGGAGTGTATCCAGTAGAAAAGGTTTATTTTAGAAATGAGTGAAAACAAAACTTTTAGAGGCGTAGCCATGTTAGATTGCAACTGGAAAAAAAAACCCTTACAAAAACAATGAACAAAATGTAATTTAAAAATAATGTAAATATGGAACCTGTCAGTCCTAACAGAATTGCTTGTAAGAGAAATGTTAATGGTTGGTAAAAGGGGTTCTCTCTGGCACGACTTCAGTGTGGTAATGGAAAATGGCAAGAAGCTTAGATGTTCTAAAATTCTGCTGGAATGTAAACTAGCTGGATAGAACAGCACTTCTGCATATCAAACTGCATTTACATAAGTCCATTGGAAAGGTCTGGGCAAGCCATATAGTAGGCAGCAATAAAACAGTTCAAGGGAGCAGCCTTGTCTGGTAAACGAGTCATGGGGGATAATGTTGGAAAATGTGATATTCCCACAATTACATGCTGAATTTAAAGCTAGGATCCTGTTACGGCCTGTTAACATTTTTTATCATTTTTTTATCTGAAAAAAATCAGATAAATCATGCTTTATATCTTGGATAAACCTTGTTTGTATAAAAGATCATGGAGACTAGGATTATAACAGGGTTTAAAAGAGAACTAGATAAATTAATGGAGATTAAGTCCATTAATGGCTTTTCGTCAGGATGGATAAGGAGTGGTGTCCCTAGCCTCTGTTTGTCAGAGGGTGGAGATGGATGGCAGGAGAGAGATCACTTGATCATTACCTGTTCGGTTCACTCCCTCTGGGGCACCTGGCATTGGCCACTATCAGCAGACAGGATACTGGGCTGCATGGACCTTTGGTCTGAACCAGTATGGCCATTCTTATGTTCTTATTAGATTACTTGGGTCCAAATCTTCCTTTTCTAAATTGGTATAAAACAGATATATCTGTAGACCTGTAACTAATGTTTCTAATGGTCCTTGATCATCAGCGTTTAAAACATATGACTCTGCAATAGCTGAAATCAGTTCTTTGGCTTCTGGTGCAGTATTTAAATGACTTTGTTCCACTTTTTAAAAAAATTTCCTTTGCACTTAGTGAATTCAGTTTTTCACAAATGAATGCCACAGGCAATTTCATAGCATTACTAATTATTACTTGATTTCCTTTAATATATAAAATAAATTCTTTCTAGTCTGGAGGAATGAGTTGAGTTGTCACTGGGTTTCCTTACTCGTATTGAAATGATTTTGGATACTAAATATATTGACAACATTGAATTGAAAAATTTATCTTTCTCCCACATAAATATATCAAAGAAAAACTCTTTAATTGTTTGATATGCTGCTGGCATCTGTGGCTTTTTGACTGCTTGGGGCAACATAAGAAGGAGCAGGTATATTTCTTCTGTTTCCTTCTGGATCTTTCTTGTTAGTGATATTACCACTAATAGTGCATTTTGGGTTTAGTTATTCTTTGATTGGAAATAAGTTTGGAATATAAACTTTTTAACTTTCCAAGAAGTTGGTGGAGTGAGGAAATCCCAGTATGATGCTAGGAGTTTTCTGCAAAGGCCACAGAAGTCAGAAATAGTTGGCTGTTGGTGACATTTTAAGTTGAACAATGTAATTATAGTAGCCTTTGTAAGTATGACCCCTTATCTCAGAGAAGCTGTTGCTGAAAGGTGGATGGCTTCAGTATGTTGCCTATAACTACTGTTCTAAGTACTGCACATAGGGCCTAATCCAAATCCCACTGAAATGAATGGGGGTCTTTCCATTGTCTTAAATTTACTTGGGCTTAGATCAGGGATGGGCTGTAATTTTTGATGAAGGGGACACTCCAAGTATTTGGTAAGTGGACACGGGTCACTGTCTTCCATGATATTAGTGGAGGAGGTGCGGGGTCTGTGATGTTGGGTGCAGAAGGGAGCTTGGGGTAAGGGACTAGGGTGCAGGAGGGAGTATGGAGTCTTGGAGGGAGTTTAGGTGAAGAAAGGGGTTGTGATCTGGGCAGGAGACTTCAGTGTAGAAGGGGGCACAGAATCCAGGAGGAGGTATGGGTGCTGGAGTGGATTCTCACCTGGAGGAAGGGTGCAGTAGGGAGTGCAGGGTCTGGGAGGATTGTAACCTGGGGTAGGAGTGCAGGAGGGGGTACAGGGATCTGGGTTGTGATCGGGGCTAGGAGATTGGGGTGGAAGGTCTAGGAGGGGGTTGTGACCAGGAGGATAAGTGTAGGAAAGTGTGCAAGGGATTGGGGTGCAGGGTCTGGGAGGGGGTAGGAGAGCAGGAGGGGAGCAGAGGATTGGGGGAAGGGAAGGAATGGGGTTTAGAGGCATGCTATGACTGAGAGATGTTTACCTGGGTAGCTCCCAGCCAGCAGCCCAGCAGGTTCCTCAGCCAGGGTCCCTGCCTTACATGCCCCTTGTAGATCTGATTTTAGTGGGCTAGGGTTTGTGGCTCACCATTGGCTGCATTTGATTAAAAGGTATTTAGGAATTAGAAGGAAGATGAAAACAGACTGCATTGAACAGTACAGGCGGACATAGTAATTAATTTATAGTAATTAATTCATTAATTCTTTTCCCTCAGGATTAGAGTTCCCGCTCATACTCTAGAACTGCAAGAGAGTTTGTGGCCCAGATCTAAGGTCCTTCCCCCAAATTCTATGAGTTTTTGTTTTTGTTTTTGTTTTTTATAGAACTAAAATAAGCCTAGCATTGTTATTCCCTGAAAGGCCTTCAGTGCCTCAGGCTGCTCATCCAAATGAGGTATAGAAAACAAAAGACATGAAGTAATACTTTGTGCGCAAAAATATAAATTTGGGGAGTCAACCAGGAGCTGAGATTATTAGAAGCAGCAGCCTTCCTATGATAATGCTCTTTATTTTAGCTCTTTGAAAATTAGGTGCATCTTTCTCACTTCCTTCCCTTGATCTCTTTGGGAAATACTTTGAGTTCTAGTTTCTCACCTCAGAGGGAGAAAGGAAGGATGATCCAGTTAATTAGAATCCTTCCCTGGAATCTGGGAGATCTCAGTTCAGTTCCCTGCTCTGCCACAGATTTGCTGTATGACCTTGGGCAAGTCACTTAGCCTGTTTCTGCCTCAGGTCTCCATCTGTAAAATGTACTTCTTTACCTCACAGTTACTATTGTGAATATAATACGTTAAAGATTGTCAAGTGCTCTGATGTCATGGTGATGGAGCCACATAAGCACCTTAGAAGAAACATTGTCTTTCTTTGTTAGGGAAGTTGAGACTGGAGAGGTGGAAGTGTCGATGCCCATTTGGTTCTTGAGGGTTCTATACCACCTATCACAGGGCTCATTTTTTGAGGAGTAAGGGTTATTCGAAGGAAGGGGTTTTTTCTCGAAATAACCCAGCAGGGATCGCGTTTATTTTCTCGAAAGATGCTATTTCGGAAAAGCGGCAGTCCACAATTATGCAAATGAAGCGTGGGAAATTCAAATCCACGCTTCATTTGCAATTTCGCTTGTCTGCATTTGCATTCCTCTCTCTGAAGAGGAATGCAATGTAGACATACCCTTAGTGGGCTGACCTTCTTGCCTGCTTCCCTTTAGGGGTTGGTTTCACTGCACAGAAGGGTTGAGAGAATAGAGACAATGCTGACAAGGACTACATTCATTTTCTTTTGTATTTCCTGAAGGACTGTAGTGGGTGCCACTGCTCTGCATCCCAATTATGGAACTTCATGAAGCACTTTATGCCTTGTAAGATACAAGTTACTTTGCTCACAGAAGCTGAAGTGATAATCAGTCCTCATAGGAACCCTTTATATGCAAACATAGACCACCTGTGCTTTTCTGTTGAAAAATGCCATACATTGTTCAAATATCTGAACAAAGTAACTGAAAAGTACCAGGAAGAATGCAAGGCATTTGTATAGGCTCCATTTTGTACTTTTCTCTATGTTAGCGCTTTAACTGTACTTCAGTCAAACCGCCTGCCAGTGGATGTCTTTGAGAAGTACTCCAGTGAAAGATGATTATTGTGAAATCACTGCTTGATATCCTATGACGAGGGCATACAATTACCCCTAGATAGATTCTGCATACAAAGTGGCTCTCTAGCTTGGTATGAAGAGGAATGTTTTTGAGAATTTACCTTTTCAAGGGGATAGTTTTTGCTGTGTGCTATAACAGAAACAAAGGCCACTGATCTTCAGCAGAAATCAAAACTAACCCCATTGAAGACAATAGAGTTACATCTGTGTAATGCCCACAGTATTGTTAAGTCTTTAATTAAAATAATGAAATGGTACAATAGAACTTCCTGATACTGATGAATGGATTACTGGAGTTTACTGGAAGGGGGATTAAAGACATGCAGCCCTGTCAGCTGATGTGGATGAACTAGTGCAGCTTGTGTGGGTTACTTAGAGTGTAAACTCTTAGAAACAGAGACCACCTTTTTGTTCTAGCACAATGGGGTCGGTGACTGGGGCTCCTAGGTGGTGCTTCAATACATATGAAAGACTTGTTTCCATTGTTGGGTTTAGTGTGTGGGTGCTGGGTAGAGTTGGTGGTTGGAGATATACTGGAGGTCAGATGATCTTATGTTCCCTTCTGGCCTCAGACTCTCCAACGATAATAGTATTAACCAGGGCTTGACAAACCGTGGCGAAATCTACTTGCCAGCCCCGCACTGCGCATGTGCCAGACCTGCATTGCACATGCGCACACCGCCGGTGAACGGGGCGACCGGCTGAAATCTACTTGCCACGGGCGAGTAGATTCACTGATTTGTCGAGCCCTGGTATTAACAATAGCAATGCAGACTCCACAAAGCACTGATGTATTGGTTTAACTATAGATGTCAATATCAGTACCCCTACACTCATGGAGGTTTGGTGGGAGATTGGGGTTTTTTTGCAGTTTCCTTTCCCATTCAGTGGTCTGCCACAACTGCCCCCTATTAGGAGCTGAAATTCTCCCTGTTAATGTTTGTCAGATTAAAGCCATTTGCTCTCCTTCATAAGTTTTGACAAATGCCTTCCAGTTGCTAAGTGCCTCCCACATCTTCCAAAGCTGCTAAGCCTCCTGTTCCCGGATGTGTTCTATGTGTGGTGCAGAAGGCTGCCTGAGGAGGCACATGTTTTAATTTGTACATGAGCCCTGGAGAACCTAGGGCTGATTCTGCTGCTGTTCTACAGAAACATCACAAAAGTCCCTCCATAAAACACATGGGACCTAACAGATTCCCTCAATCCACCATGGGTATCCTTTATGTTTCAGTGACAGCTTTGTTTGCTATCTTGTCTAGCCTGGTGCTCAGATTTTTAATATACCACAGAAGCACCAATGAGATATTTCTGACACTTTTCTTGTACATTGAAAATTCTCAGCTCTGTACAGGCATCCCGAGGCAAATTCTGTCTTGGCAGAACTAAGGAGAAACAGGACAGTGGACATTTGTCTTCTGATACCAGAGTAGGATACTTTGGGAAGGGACGGGCATACAGTGCTACTCCTTTTAAAAGAAGTGGCAGTAGTGCTGATGAAGCATGCCTTGGCCAAAAGCACCACTTTGAGTGCACCAGCCAGTACAGAAGCTTCCCTAGTGTTCACTTGAGTGCTGTAGGGAAAGAACCCTGCCCTGCTACTTGGCAAGAAACTCCCTATATCATCTGCCCATAGCTGCACATGTGTGCAGCAGAGTCCAAGTGTAGCCCAAATTAATGTATCCTTCCAGTATCCCTTTGAGGCAGGAAAATGCCATTTAACTCCTTTTACAGATGGGGACATATGAGCTCAGAGGCTAAGTGACTTGCTCAATGCCACAGAGCTAAAAAATAGAGCCCAGAGCCTTGATTCCTGGTTACTTTGCTCTGATAAGTCTACTACACTCTCACGCCATAAACAGTGCCAAGCTGTGTTAGAAATATTGTGAGATATAGGGCATCACTCTGAAAAAGATGATTTGCTTTGCAAGATTCTGTGGTTTTTTCCCCTCAGTAAGAGCCACTTGAATGATCATTTGGTTTGCATGGCAAGCACTGAATATTCCTTATTATCATAAATTATTTTTCCAGATAGATTCAATTGCCTACGGTTTTGCGTAGATCATTTAAATCAATCCACTCTTCACATAAGAAAAATTCATATCAAATTTCAGCCTACTATTTTGTAATAACTGGGTTTTGATGCAGTTTCTGTGTCATGTACAAACTGGATATATGCACATATTTCTTTTCAGCAGTTTTGGGAATTGTATTTGTCTGTCCTCTCCTGCTGATTCAGTTCATAATGTGTTTTGCATGCTTTAATTGAGACCAAAATGAATGTTGTTTGCATCTTGCGAAGTGCTCTTCTTTCCCTAGTTGCTGTCTAATATATATTGCTAGGATTGCCACCTTCTGGTAAAATAATAGTATGATTTCAGTTCTTACTTCTGATTATCTGTTCATGACTGTGGCACTAGAGAAGGAAGCTCTCTGTGTCTAAGAGAACTTTCAGCATAGCACAAGCAGACTAGTGATGCTAAGGGCTGTAGAAGCACCGCAGATGAAACTAAAAAAGAAAGGGAACATGAAGTATATAGATTTTAGTTCCCCTACAGACCACATAGTTTGTCTGTGGCAAAGTTGCAACAAGAGCCTTCTGATGCAGTCTCTTTTTCTAATCAGTAACCCACACTGCCTCTCTTTGTGTTGTCTAAAATTTCTTCTGCATTTGGACTATGAGTGAGAAGGCACCTTAGGCTTTGTGTAAGATAGGCACAGGTGAAACAAACCCCCACAGGAAATAAGAAGTGAAGAAATAGGAAACAGTAAAAGATAATCATGCTTGAGTTGATGGAGAGAGACTGAAGTAATAAACCCCCAGATATTCTCTGTTAAGTGAAAAAGAGCAAATGGTTGGGGTGAAGAAGATAACACCAGTATGTTTTGGTCCGACTGATAAACTGGGCAATCCTGTGACACTCCAGAGGGGCACTGAAAGGCGTGTGCGTTAGGGATATTACATTTCGATTAATCAGCTAATTGACTAGCCAATGGAATTACCATCGACTATTCGATTAGTCGATAAGGGGGGCACTCACTATCCCTCTGTGCCTCTGCCTTTGAAATGTACAAGAGCCACCTGCAGCTCTGGTAAATTTCAAAGGAAGAGGTACAGTGGGGAACCCATGCGAGCTGGTTCAAAGGGAGAGGCGCAGCAATCAGAACCCCATGCGAGTGGGGACTGCTTTGGTCCCTGCTTGTGACATTTCCTTCGCTGTGCCTCTGTCTCCCCCCTCCCTCCGGAGATGGTGCTGAGGGGGAGGACCAGCTTTTAAGCCAGCTCGCACCAGCTCCTACTCCCCCCCACCTTGGTGCCTCTGATACAGAGGCAGCAAGGGGGGAAGCAACTAGTGGAGTAGGGACTTGAATACCTGCTAAGCCTAGGCTTATCAGGCAGTTGATTAGTCCCGTACATCTCTAGTGTGTATGTGATTATGCCCCTGACTTTCAAATGCTGTGTTCCTTTCCTCTCTTTCCAGCTTGGCTGGCAATGCTGCGTAATGGATCTTTCAGGACCATGCTCTTCAGGAGTGCAGCTATCTGCAGCCTTCCCCCCCCCCACACACACCTTTGCCACAAACAGTTTAGGAAATAAGAATTGGCCTCTTCCAATCACTGGGGTAGCTTGAAAGGAAAAATCAAAGCTGAAGTATGTATTGATTTATTTTAAAATAGAAAGAATTGCACATGTGCAGCATAGCATAGCACTCCCAACGCCCCCCCATGAAAATCCGGTAGGCTCAGTAGACACTGCCATGTATTTGTTCCTGCCCTAAACTGTTGGTGTTAGACACAACTACATCATTTATTTTGAGAGTGCTAGTGATAGAACAGCTAAGAGAGGCTGCAGCATGTTCTTTTAATAAATGAGCTCACTGACAGGTAGACACAGCTTGGTTTGATCTTGGTGAGAACATGAAATAATTGAATGATTAAATTTGCAGTTCAGTTGTTTGGAATGTTAAAAGAAAATCTCTGAAAGTAATTCTGTTTTATGCATATTCTTGCAAGGGCTAATTCACTGATCTTAGTGGAGATGTATCCTGATCTATCCTGATGTGAGACCAGAATTAGCCCTGCCATTTTGGGAATGGTAGGTTTTACTGTAAAAAGAATAAATTGTGTAATGATATTCCCTGCTATGTGATGGGAGTATTGTCTTTGGGAATTCTTTTGTAAGCAGATTTCTTAGTGTGGACACAAAAAAGGAAAAACAGCGTTCTCTCTTTCTCTCGCTCTCTCCCTCTTCCTTAATTAACACTGCTATAAGCAAAAAAAAAAAAAAAAAAGAAAACTAGGTCTATCAAGCCCCATCCCTTGGAGGCATATGGAGGGCAGCTTGAGTCAGTCATGCACAGGGGGAGAAGGGTCTGCTCAGGCAGCTGCCTGGCTGTTTGACTTTTAGAAGTATGGTCTCCTGGAAGGAGGAGAGAAAAGGTATCAATATCTCAGTTTCTCCACTGGAGCTGGGGGGAGAACAGCCTCTTTCTGCTCTCTTTTCTTTCCGCCCAACTTCCGGTGTCAATTTGTGTTACCGCACCTGACAAGAAGTATGTTCTCTGGAGCAGCTCATGCTGTCCTCTTGCCCAGAGGGTCTGATATTAACGCAAATTTAAAAAAAAATTAATGCATTAATTGTGCTGTGTGTTAATTGCATGCATTAATGGCAGCTAATTGATAGCCCTAACAAAAACTCTAAACACAGACATTTAGCTCGATGAAGGCACCAAAATAAGATGAGCTATTTGCTGTGACTTGTGACTGGTAATGAAAGAATTCTGCATCGTGTGTAGGTTCTATTTCCAAAAGTTTGGCAGTTTTTGCCTTCCTGTCTTTTTGGGTTTGTAAAAGAGTCTGGTGGATAGGATGCAGGACTGGTCACCAGGAAGCCAAGGGGGAATAAATGCTGTGTTGTGCTACCTTTACTCCAGCTATGCAAAGTGGCTATAAGAAGGGAATTGAGGGCATTCTAACAATCTAAATGTAGATTGACATTTCACCGATCTAAACAGGAAAGTTCAGATGTCCATAATAAATATAGGTCCCAAACATCAAGATTTTAGCTCAACAGAAACATAAAAAAATTCATACATCTTGTTACAATCATCTACCTGCATAAAGTTACACTAGTGACTAGTGGTTACCTACACATGAAACACGCTGCATTCATGGGAGGGAGTGGGCGGCTCAGAATGGACAAGACTCTTTAGAGTCTCTACAGCAGTGACACTCAATTAGATCAGACCAAAGGCCAATTTGAGAACTTCATGATAACACGCAGACAATTTGTGCAGGAGGCTGACCCAAACACCCCTCCTCCCCCACCAACAAAAAACTTTCAGCTGCAAATAAATAAAGTCATTTGTTGCAATATGAGTATTAGTGTTTCTGTCTTAACAAAGTTTTTAATCAGAATTATTATCCATTTTTGTGGCAGTCTCTATTGGAAAGATGGCATTGACAATCTCAGGCAAACTTTGTGAAGAGTGGGTGGTAGTAGGTCATGGCAAGTCTCATGCACTGATGAATATGTTCCCCTATTCAGGTGATGGCAGTAGTTGTTTATAATATATTGTTCATGATTAAAAACCCAGGTTCACAGAAGTATACTGATCTGAACATCGTTAAAAGATAGATGGCTAGATTCTGGCTATTCTGAAACGGGTCAGCATGTTGAGTCCAGAAATCTCAAAGTCCCACTTCTCTGAATTTAGTCTTCAAGACATTTGAGATCTTGAGCCTTACAATTTCTAATTGAAAGGCATGTTCATCAGTTGATGCAAAAATGTTCTCAACTTCAGAAGGCCAATGTCCACTGGCAGGTACAACAAAGGGATAGTGAACAAATAAGAGCAAATGCATTGGAATTTTAAAATTCTCCAATCACATGTTAAAATTTTCAATCTGATTGTTTAGGAATTTTTGTTGCATTCTGTAGCAACAACACACAGTGTGAGAAAGTGCAATATCTTTCCTGTTAAGTTTATCTGAAAGATTTCAAGATTCCTTTTGACAAGCACACACTTTTTTGTATAGCTCCCCAACACTGTTTTCACGGCCTTGGAACTGTAAGTCAAGCAAATTCAAATGACCAGTAATATTACATGGAAAAGCTACCAGTGACATCGAAGGGACAGCATACATTTCAGGAATTCAGAAGCCTTGTCGGTTTTCTGTTTTGAAAGAAATTCTATTATTTCTTTCTGAAGTGCACAAAACTTCTCTATCATGCATCCCCTCACTTAACCAGCAAACATTATTGTGCTGCAACAAGTCTCTGTATTCTGCTGAAACATAAAAGAACTTTTAAAAGATGGCGGTGCAAGGCTAGAAGTTGAGCAACTGTAGTTCACTGATCTCATTTAGTACTCACTGGGTTTTTTTCATAGTCCACGGACAATTTTCACGCAAAACAGTCTGGTGAATGATGCAGTAAAGTGTATTTAATAAAGGGTGTATCCCTGGCAAATATGAAGAAACACCCTTCTCTTTCCTTGTCATGGATGGACAGCTGTCCATAACAAGCAAATTAACTTTCTGTAGATCTTTACTTTTTTTTTTTTTTCAAGAAGGCATTTCACCTTTGCAAAAATGATCCTTCCTGTGGTGTAGGTTTCTAATTCTACTAAAAACAAAAATTCTTTGTTGAAAATTTTCAGCAACATAAAATCTAAGAAATGGCAAAAGCTCAGTAGTGTCACTTAAGTTACTTGATTTGTCCACAGCCTTTTTAAAATCAGAAAGCAGTGCTGATGGACAATCCTCTAATCTTTGCACTGCTGTGGAATTAGACAGGCAAACTCGATTCACATGGTTCACAATGTCATCTTTGTTTTTATCTCTGGCAACAAAGCTCCTCCAGCATTTCCAACATGCACTGCTTCGCAAGTTTGGAATCTGGGAAAGGCTTTTTCTTTTTAGCTAGTACAGTCCCACATTCTCTGAAGAGAAGCAGCTATTGCTTTTTCCTGTACAGTTGTTCATGTTGTGAGAATGACATTTGAAGTGTGACATGAAGACTTCAGATTTTCAATTTTGTCACGTCTTGCAACACTGCCAGAAGCAAGTAACTGCTTTGATTCAAAGTAGGGACGTTAAATTTAGATTAATTGGCTAATCGAATAGTTGATGCAATTTGCATAGAGTATTCCATTAATCAATAAGGGCGCCTTCGCCTTTGAAATGTAGTAACAGCCCCAGAGCTAAAACCTTGCGGGGAGGGGGGGAGTATAGCACAAGGAGTCCCCTGCTGGCCCCATGCATTTCAAAGTGGCAGTGCTGCATGGAGCCTGGAGTCAGAGTCCGCAGGTGACCCCGGGTTCCATGCAGCGCTGCCGCTTTGAAACGCCGCGGGGAGCCTGGCATCAGGCTCCACATGGTGTTTCAAAGCAGCAGCACCACATGGAGCCCAGGGTCAGCAGGGAAGTCCCCAGCTGACCCCAGACTCCACAGGGAGCTGTTGCTTTGAAACGCTACATGTGGGGGCCAGCTGGGGACTCCTTTCCCTCCCTCGCTGCCTCTTTCTGATAGAGGCAGCTAGGGGGTGGGAAGCAACTAGTCGACTAGTGTGTTGACTATATCCGATAAGCATTTGTTTATTGGATAGTCAACTAGTTGACTCGTCGTTCACATCCCTAATTCAAAGTGGTGCCTTGTGTTGATAGCCTTACAGATGGATAGTGGTTTGGCATATTAAACACAAGGTCTTGCATATATGAGGTATCATAATAAAAAAAAATCCTCTGTCCAGTTTGGGTTAAAACCTCAGTTTTTGCTGTCAAATTTGCAGTGTTTACTCCCACTCACATCCATTTTTTGCTCCATTTCCATCGCCAATGAAAAATTGGGTGGCATCCTCACTCAGTCATTGCCAATGCTGTTGTGAGAACTTACAATCCATTAAGATACTTACGAAGGAAATCATAGGCAAATGATATGCAGAAGATCACTGTTTGTGAATTTAATCATAAACATTTTAAGGTGAGCTGGCAGGCTACGCAGGAAGCTTTGGTGGGCCACATTTGGCCTGTGGCCATCTATTGAATGTCACTGCTCTAGAGTCTCAACTTTCATTTAAAATAAAATGAAAGTCTCTAGGTGCACAGTTGTGAAAATAAAGAAACCCTTCAAAATATGAAGGAAATGTGACTAACGAAGAGACATCTGAGTTTGCAGAGAGTCTGAAACTATAATTCTGATGTATGAACTGCCCTATTCAGTTCAGTGGTGCTAAATCAGAGGCCAGTTTTCATATTTTAAATGTCAACATTGTAATTCTTTCACTGCTCATCAATGCGTGTAAGAATACAGAGGAATTGTAATATCATGAAGGTGTACCTCACTTTTTCCCAAAATGTATAATACGTGAGGAGGATGAGCAAAGGCTTACCTGGGTGCAGAGGATTATAATTTGAAATGAGGTTGCAATAGAAGTCTGACTGGTTTCATTCGGGAGGGAGGGACCCTGTTAGAAGGACCTCAACTTAAAAAAATTGGGGAAACACTCTCTCTCTCCTCTGATGACATTAATGACATTTCTGGTACTTCCTGTTTCTGTTTAGGCCAGATTATACCCTATGTATAACTGTTTGGGTTTTTTCCACAGGAATTTGGTATTGCAAAATGTTTTCTTTTGGAATGTAACTTCCTTTTGCATTTGCAATACATGTAACTTGATCTAATGTCCAGATTCAAGTAGAATTATATTGTCTTTGCTGTGACAATAGCAAAGTAGTTTGTAAGTAAGACACGTAAGTAGTTTGGAAAATGTCAGGAATAATTCATTATCGAAAATTTTTCCAGATGGCTTGTTTCCACTAGTTTTCATTATAAACATAAATATGCTTCTGATGTTAGTCCCACTTCAGATGGTAGTCTTTGTAAATTGCAGACGACATAAGCAAGGTGTCTTGTACTAAAATGCATTTATTTAAAATTAGCTACAAATATGTAAAGCAAGGATATACAAATCTCTCCCATAGGCCAGATCTAGCAGAAGAGGAATTGGATTGATTCCTGATGCTGTTCTCACACGCACATACGTGCTGGCAGTTAGAGATCATCTCATAGATCCTACATTGGCAGAATTTAGTGCCTGTGGCAGGGATAACAGTTTAAGAAGAGACTGCCTGCCCTTTTGCATGCCATAATCAGACAGTCCTCTGGAAGCTCAGAATGCTTTCTGTAAGACACAGATCACCAGACTGTGAGGCACTCTCTCTAAGGGGGTGCTTAGGAACCTTTGGTGGGCAGTGGGGCCTGGCCAGCCCTTACAGGGGGTGAGGAGAGAGTACTACCTAGCCACTTCTTGCCCCCGTTCTAATTTGGTTAACCTGCAGCCACATCCCTGATCCCAACCCCCGCTGGCCCATCCCCAGTCTCAGTGCGGCTCTGCCCCAGCCATGCCCAACCTGGACTGCTGCCTGCTGCTCCATTCCAGGCCAAGTGTGGGAGCAAGGCAGGGCTAGAGCCATATCTGGCTGCAGGTCTGGCTGCCAGCCCTTACTTCAGCTCAGCTGTGGTCCTGCTCCCACCCGTGGTTGCAGCTCTGGCCTTGCCATGCTCCCGGCCCCAGATCTCCTGCCAGCTACCGCCCTAGTGCCAGCTCCCTTACCCTAATACACATTTCTTCTCACTCCAGCCATGGCCCTGCTTCCAGCTCTGAAGGCATGGAAGGGTTGCAGAGAGGGTAAGAGGATCGATCCTCAAAAGTTTGGAAATCACTGCTCTATGTTGTTTTAATGGGGACCCAAAATGAGAATGTAGACGAAAGACCCACAACCTCTGCTGTGACGGGCAATGTCAAAAGTCTCTGCTTCTGAGAAATAAAAGCCTCTGTGTCACATTTAATAGAGTGTAGGATCTCTCGTGTGCCAAAAGAATCCAAAATCAGATTAGGCAGGAATGTTGAAAGTGCTGTCAATCTGTTGCCTGTCTTTTGGCCTTTTGGCCTTTCTACTGTTCTTTTGATATTTAATACATAATACATTATTAAAATATAGAAAATACATAAGGGGGTTTAATGTAAATTTATATGGAAGCTAATTTTGTTTTCATATTTTTCTTGGCATAGTGACTGCCCAATTCAAGAGTGGCATGCTGAAATAAGTAAGAGTGTATACATTAGAGAAAATCAGTATTAAATATAATTGTGAATTCTTTCTCCCTCCTCTAATTTGGCAGGTGCGCAAGCATGTGAATGACCTGTATGAAGACCTGAGGGATGGACATAACCTGATCTCCCTTTTAGAAGTCCTTTCTGGGGATACCTTGGTGAGCTTTTTTAATCACTGTGCAATCATTTTGGGCCATTATATACCCATTTATGCTGTTCTCTAACTCTTCAGATGTGGGCTGTAAGGAGTCTCTTTGATGTATCCCAGACTATTGCAACTGTTGATCCCAAAGGCATATGTTGTATTTTTTGGGGGTACATACCACACCATGAACAGTGTAGGAATATGAACTGTTTTTGTTAGTCGTCTTCTATGATCATGAGACTTCTCTTTCTTTTCATAGATTAATGCCCTAGTTCTTTCTCTCTTTCCTTTTTTCCCTGAATGTTCTTTAGCAAATATTGGATAAATAATATTTCTTCACATTAATAGCAAGGAAAAAATGTCCCTGAATTTATCTAACACACTCCTCAGGTGTCATTTCCTTTCTTTGTAAGCATTACTTCCCTTGCTTGTTATTTGTTCTCTTCATTATGTTCTTCTGTTCATGCTTTTTTCTTCATTTGTGGTCTGTCTTGTGTCTTTGCTGTCCTCTCTTCTGTCTGTTATATTCATTAGCCAAGGGAGCGAGATTTTTTGAAGACCTTACGGTTGGTGAGTTCAACAGAAGCATGCGCGTTTGAACAGCATGAGGATGTGGAGGATGAGGATAAGGGGGTAGGTGTCGACCCCCATAACTATACTAACTTAGTATTTGAAGTATGGTGTCTGCTAACTTAAAAGTAACCTGTTAGTTTGGTGTTCTGCAGTAGTTCAGTGGAAAGGATGGAAGAACTCACACTGATCAACCACGATATACATAATCCGAGAGAGACTGATAAAATGGAGATATGACAAAGACATGTTTTTTTATTCAGTTTATTTGCAAACAGTGAAATGCAAAAGCTTTTTAAGATCTCCATTTATTTTCAATCACTACACTGCAGAAATATAACAGTGTGTAAGTGACAATCAAAATATTATGGAATTATGTTATTTTATATTAAATTACACTTCTTTTTATTTTCAGTCACTGTAATTTATGTAGCAATTATGCAGATATATAAGCAAAGGGTGAAATCTTGGCTCCATTGAACTCAATGGTAAAACTCCCATATATAACATATGTACAACATAATATTATATGGAATTATATATATATGGAATTATGGAATTTAGACTAACTGTGAAAATATACTATAGCAGTTTATCATCACATAGATGGTTGATCTGATTTAACTATAATTACTTTCAAAGTAGATAGTACATAGTGTAGTTGTCATAGGTACGTGTAGATCTTGAGCTAATAAATATATTGATTGCGTGTAGGGCTTATTTTATGGCAACAGATATGCTGAATTACCATTTTTTAAATTATGTCATGCAGAAGGGAAATACCTACTTAAAAACTGTAAAAGGCTGGGTATTGGCTGGATCTAAGGAAGTTTCATGCCTCTGTAGAATCCGCATTACTAGTGTTTGCTAAAGCAACTTTGTATGTTAGGTCCAGATTCTGTCCTTGGATTCACAACATGTCATGCTGCTGTTGTGATTTCATTGGAATGTGTGTGCTTTCATCCAAAGGCATACTGTCTCAAGACACTTGCACTTTAGCTGTATAATATTTCCCCTCTGTGATCTTATGTTATTTTTTGACAGTTTGGACTTCAGCAAACACTCCTTGTTTGTAAAGTAAGGTGTCAATTTTATAATCCTTAGTTCCACTCCTGGAAGTTATTCTATAGTAAAGACCAAAGGGGTTGATCCAAATCTATCAGTTGTTTTAAAACAGATTGAAATCTTATATGGTAATTTAAAATTCCATTTTTGTGTTTTAGCTTATGCTTCTTTTCCAATTGCATTTCATCATGTTTCCTCTTGGCAAACACTTTATATTCCATAGGTGGGGCAGGGGGAGTTCAATTAAGGAAAATCTATGACTGTCTGACTATTTCACAGAGATTGTCTGAGGAAATACTCATATTCATTGCTGAGCTGGATGTGTAGTTTGTAGTATGCTTCAGCATATTACTGTGAAAGTTTGTGAAAAATCTGAAATAAGGAAGAAGGATCCTAATATTTGGATGTTAAGATGATGTAAATTTAACTACTTTCCTATTGTTGATCTCTGACAGCTAAGTAAAATATTCCTTTTCTGTGTAATTCTTCCTCTTGGTGATTTTACACTAACTGCATGCTGTTTTGCCATGTTTCCATTAACACACCATGCATAATCGTTTTAGAGTTTCTTCTTTGTTAATTTGGTTTTGCACAGGGATGAGTGGGATCCTTTAACTTTTTTCATGCTTCACTTTCATAAGTGTTCAAACAGTTCTGCTACAATGAAATTTTGCCTGAGGAAGGAGTACATAGTTAGGCACTACGGGTACGTCTACACAGCAACATTATTTTGAAACAACTATTGTTATTTCAAAATAACTTAGTCCACACCACGGCAGGCAATTATTTCGAAATAATGTCGAAATATTGTCAAGCTGGAAGACTTCTTACTCTGACTTCTGTAACCCTCATTGTACAAGGAGTAAGGAAAGTCAGAGGAAGAGTGCTCTATTTCGAAATAAGTGCTGTGTGGATGCTCCCAATTTTGAAATACACTATTTCGAAATAAGCTACACAATTAACGTAGATCAATTTGTGTAACTTATTTCGAGTTAAGCCCTGCTGTGTAGATGCACCCTATGTCTGCAATTACATGGTTTCTGTTAGTAGGAATGAGTTTATTTTCATTACATGTTTCTAAATATATATTTATTAATATTGAAATTGATGTGATTAAAATACAAACAAAATCTAAAACCACAACCCACCTACATATTAAGGTAAGTTTCTTAATGCACTATTATCAGAGTCATTAATTGGAGAGCTCAGAGACACACTTGATTATTATTTGTGATTTGGTTTAGCTGAAGTGTGGTAAAACTTTTGTTATGATACAGCATATAGGTATCCCCCACAATGGGTTCGATTTTGCAATCTGGTTCATATGGGTAGACCCCATGCCAATGGGGAGCCCTCTTGATATTAGTAGAACTTGTAATGGACACAGGCATCTACGGCAAGGATCAAATTGCAGGATCAGGGCCTTTGTTTCCTGTCTCCAATAGTTGTGCTGGTAAATTTCAACTGCAATGAAAATAGGTTTTATATAAATTGATATCTCAGTCACTTTTCCCCAAAGTTACTAGGTTTCAATTAAACTTTTGTATTAGATGTTAAAGATTAACATTAGTATTTTTAAAGATTTAAAGTGTAAACTTTTAAATCAGATGGTCTACCTTGGAGGAATTTTGGTCTTTTGAAAATCTCACAACTTTCATTTTCCAATTTTAGCCCCGAGAGAAAGGTCGGATGCGTTTTCACAGACTACAGAATGTACAAATTGCACTTGACTATTTGAAAAAACGCCAGGTATGGTCATACTTTAATAAATAAAACTTAAGGGAAAATTGTACATATGCAACTAATAGAATTTGATGAGGGAAGGAACAGCTATGCTCTGTGATCCTTTTTGCAATGTACACTGTAAAAATGGTTAGAAGCAAGGATCTGATTTATTATGGTGTGTTAACTAATGGTGGTGGTGGTGGTGATGATTAGGTGAGAGATGTCTAGCAAAGGTTTAAAGCCACTCTTTGTCTCTGCCTTGTTTTGGGGTTTCCCATAGTCATCCCCATCCCAGCGAAGTTCAAGGAGCCAGAGGTATTGCCTTATAGAATCATAGAATACTAGGACTGGAAGGGACCTCGAGAGGTCATCGAGTCCAGTCCCCTGCACTTTGTATTTGTCTTTATTAAACTTCATCCTGTTTACCTCCGACCATTTCTCCAATTTGTCCAGATCATTTTGAATTATGACCCTATCCTCCAGATTAGTCGCAACCCCTCCCAGCTTGGTATCGTCTGCAAACTTAATAAGCGTACTTTCAATGCCAATATCTAAATCGTTGATGAAGATATTGAAGAGAGCTGGTCCCAAAACAGACCCCTGTGGAACCCCACTTGTTATACCTTTCCAGCAGGATTGTGAACCATTAATAACTACTCTCTGAGTACGGTTATCCAGCCAGTTATGCACCCACCTTATAGTAGCCCCATCTAAGTTGTATTTGCCTAGTTTATTGATAAGAATATCATGCGAGACTGTATCAAACGCCTTACTAAAGTCTAGGTATACCACTTCCACCGCTTCTCCCTTATCCACAAGACTCGTTATTCTGTCAAAGAAAGCTAACAGATTGGTTTGACACGATTTGTTCTTTACAAATCCATGCTGGCTGTTCCCTATCACCTTGCCACACCTTCCAGGTGTTTACAGATGATTTCCTTAATTACCTGCTCCATTATCTTCCCTGGCACAGAAGTTAAACTAACTGGTCTGTAGTTTCCTGGGTTGTTCTTATTTCCCTTTTTATAAATGGGCACTATATTTGCCCTTTTCCAGTCTTCTGGAATCTCTCCTGTCTCCCATGATTTTCCAAAGATGATAGCTAGAGGCTCAGATACCTCCTCTATCAGCTCCTTGAGTATTCTAGGATGCATTTCGTCAGGCCCTGGTGACTTGCAGGCATCTAACTTTTCTAGGTGATTTTTAACTTGTTCTTTTTTTATTTTATCTTCTAAACCTACCCCCTTCCCACTAGCATTCCCTATGTTAGGTAACATTCTGGTACCTGAGAATAGCTGAAGCACAATGGCACTCTTGCCAGTGCTCCCTTTTTGAAGGAATTTCCCCAACATGCATCCTGTGGTGCGTCCATGTCATGGTACTTTTGTGAGAATTCCCCAGTAATCACTTATGGCAGCTTTACAGCCCTTTGATGTTGGCAGAGCTGGCATGAAGAGCCCCGTAAGCTGTGAACGGATGCCAATAAGCATGTTTTGCTGGCTTTAAATACTTGCTGCAGAATAGAAAAGTGATACAATAGAAGTATAGGTATAGAGAAAAAAGTGTTAGATTTCTTTTAAGTAAGAAGTGTCGTCTGTTGAGTCATCTAGTAACATTTGCACAATAAGGATTCAATCCTTCACTGATGGAGTCAATGGGAGATTTGCAGATAACCTGTCCAGATAGAATCTGCACTAATAAAATGAGAGGCTACTTAGGCTGACAATCAAAAAGAGCATATTTGTGCAGCCCAGACCGTGGCGATTTGGTAATACTACAGCTTATTGCTAAGTGGGAAGTCCTGGTTCAGTAAAACCTTCATTTTTATTAAGGTGCAGCAGTCAGTGGAGACCACAGGTCACAGCATGCAGTAATATGATCTGAGTATACAGGACACTTGAATCAGGGTAGAATATTGTTTGGTGGCATTAGTGGTTTTTCTAGGGCTGTCAAGCGATTAAAAAATGTAATCATGATTTATCGCGTGCACTGCCCCTTTGGAGTCCCCAGCTGATCCTAGACTCTGCTAGCATTGCCCCTTCGAAACGCAGTAGTGGCGTTTAAAAGGGGCAGTGCTGCACAGAGCCTGGGATCAGCTGGAGTCTCCAGCTGACCCCGGCCCGGTGCAGTACTGCCCCTTGGAAAGGCCATCCCGGTGTTTTCAAGGGGTAGCATCATGGGAGCCTGGGGTCAGCTGGAGTCCTGCGGTGGTGCTTCAAAGGGGCAGTGAAAGGCGGAGCCTGGGGACCGCTGGGGACTCCAGCTGATCCCAGACTCCTAATGTGCTGTCCCTTAGAAGTGCCGGAGTGGCACTTCAAAGGGGTAGTGCAGCATTAACACCTGCGATTAATGTGTTTAAAAAAATGAGTGCGTTAATCCTGCCCTGCGTTAATCACAGGCGTTAACGTACATCAATTGACAGCCCTAGTTTTTTCATATTGCATGTCCATATTTGGATACTGGCTACTCTAGTTTACACAGCTTGGGTGCAGCTCTTAGGTGTTTGGCAAGTTGCCAACGTGATACTGATTTGTGTAATCTTTCAGTGCCCCTGCTAGTATGGAGCAAGATGATACTTGCACACAAGTGGTTATCACAGACATCAAGGGAAAGAGAACTTTGCTGGTGGCTGGGATAGCTCCCAAGAATCCTGAAGAAGAGAAGGCACAGTCCTCTGGGTGCTGATTTATAAATGATATTTGGAAGACATTTCACTGAAGATTGGCTGGGTGACTCCCAGTTTTGAAGGACTGTATTGTGATTTAGTTTAGGCAGACCCCAAACATCAATAATTTTGAGGGCTAAATTTAGAAAGGGAAATGAGTAAAATAAAAGCTATATATGACCGTAGCGTACATTTTTCTCAAACTAAAAAAGCTTTAATAATGTACAGGTTGAAACTCTTTAGTTCAGCACTGTGGCAAGGGCCTGTCATACCCAGGCTGCTGCTTGGGCTGGCCTCTTGCCCCATCCCCAGGGCCTGGGGATTGTAGCTGGTTTCTGCGGTAGGGAGCCTAGCTACACTTCATAGGACTCCCTCTCCTGCTGTTTCTGTTATAAAGCTGTTATGGTTTACTGACAAACTCTGGCTCTCCTCTGCCTCTTCTTCCATCCTCTCACTCTCCCCTCTGCCTTCTAATTGTGGAGGCTTTTAAAGGCTTTCAGCAAGCCAGCAGTGGAGTCAACTGGACCCAATCTGCCTGAGCACCTCCCTACCAGCTGCTTCTAATTGTCCTATGGCCCTCTGCTTTCTATTTAGCAGGTCTTTTATCCTTTTTGGGCTGCCTTTCTCCCACTCTGCAGCAGCCCCATGGCCTGATCCTGCCACAGCACTCTCTCATTGGCAACCATCTGATTTTTGTTAGCCAGATGTCCACTGATCATGTGTGTAGCCAAGTTTCCCATGGTCCCATAGAATTTACAGCCACTAGTTCTGGCTCTCATTGTTCTGTCCTGTTGTTTAGCTCTAATTTACCCCTAAATGTCTTCTAAGAGCCTAGTAAGCAGTGGAAGTGTTGGTAATGCTGCTAGACGCTATTGACCTCTCATGGTCCGGCAGAGTCTCTGGCTCAGCACTGGTCAGTTCCCAAGGGTGCCTGACTAGAGGTTCAACCTTTAGTAGGAGGAAAACAATTAACACATCTCTTAGTTTTTTTATAACTCTGGGATATATTGTCCTTTTTTTCCATGGGGAATGCCTACTCACCATAATTATACCTATGTGGATGAATGATACAAGTGTGTATCCTGAAGAACAAACAGAAATAATTATTGATTAATAAGAGCATCACATGCATTTAATTTGTCATCTTTCAATTGCCAGATTTCATAGACAAATTATATATATACATATAAAATCTATGTATGTAAATGGAATAATATATATGAAAATGATTGTAATAGGTTACCAGAAAGCATACATAACACAGTGAGAGATTATCGGAGTTGCAAATATGGCTGTCCATTGATTTTGAAACTTCAATGATAATTTTAATTCTGTTCATATAGTTTGAAGGTGTGCTTATTATGATTAATTATATTAGAAATGTAAACATTGAAAAATAATGTCATTGCTTTAGTTAGGGATGTTAAAATACATTTATTTTTGTAAATGTGTAACTGCTGAAATTTTTAGCAGTTACACTTACGTGAGGGGGAAGCTGGAGCTGGTACTTAAAAGCCGACTCCCCACACACACCGGCTCTTGCTCTCTCCCCACTCTCCCTGCGGGGAAGAGGAGCTGTGTGTAACTATGAGGGTTGACCAATGAGATCATCGGTTAACCATGTATATGAGTACATGTTCACATCATTAGCTTTACGGTGCCACAGCTGAACTCACTTTTGTGCAGGAGAGTGGATGGAGGGGAAAGTGCCTAAGAGCAAGTTGTAGCTCCCTCACTCTGAGGGTTCTCCTGTACTACTCTGGGCCCTGGGATTATTTCCTGCCCCCATTCTGATCTACTACATGCTTACTACAGTCTCTTTCTTACGTGCCCCTTACCCTGGGATGGAGGACAGCTGGCCCAGTTACAACCGAAGCCAGGTCCTTTGCACTGCGCAGGGGAGAGAGATTTGAAACGTGGCCTAATATATTTGTAATTGAATATGTTCAGAATGTTAGTAGTGTTTAGCTTAGAGTCAAACCCAACTTGTAGGATAGATGTTTTCAGCACCAATTTGTTTTGGCTTTTACCTATATTTTTCTTTCCACAATGGCAGGTGAAACTGGTAAATATTAGAAATGATGACATAACAGATGGAAATCCCAAGTTGACTTTGGGGTTAATATGGACCATAATTTTGCACTTTCAGGTAAGCCTTGTTTCTCTTCACAATATATAATCAATCAGATACCATGTTCTCTGATAGGCAATTATAATGAGTGCACGAATCAGTTGCAGTAGGACTCTCTAGAAACCATAACATGGGATCTCTCTTCTCCACTGTTTGAAAACTCTGATGACTGATATGGTCAAATACGCATACTGAATCATAAGCTAGTTAGTTTGACATCTCATTTCCTCTTTGTAGAGAGATCCCAAAAGGAGGCTATTTTATGCTTAATTTTATAAAACAAGTCTTTTTGTGCATTTCTTTCAATAATAGTAAAAAGGTTTTGTTTTGTTGCTCACATACAGTCTTCTTTTGTTGAGCTATAAGACAGGAAAAATGCAATTATTTTAGCATTGTTTGGAGTTGCAGTTTTCTGTTGATTTTGAATTTAAATTTTTCTTGCAACATTTTTGAAGAATGCAAATCAATTAAATCATTTTATTTTGAAGGTAATACCTGTGTTGGTAGTACTGGATCACACTAAACGGCACTATAATTTTTATACAGTGATTGGATTGTGTACAGCAGAATTGATTTTTCTACTATGTAGTATAAAATTGCATTTCAAAATTAGTGCTTGCCAGTAGTACTGGAGTTATATGATGTAATGCAGATGATTGTTAATCTTTATTTAGTGTGATTACTATTGTATTGTTAGTAATTCCATTTGGTGCAGACATTTTACATGATCAGAAACCTACATATTCATATATATATTTACTTAGCATCATACTTGTTGTTTAGGATTTTTTGTTCAAAAACTATTATCAAAAAACTCTTGCAGCGTAATTTAGCTGTCTACATGTAAATTCTATACAGGAATAGGAAGGTGCATAAATGTACAGGAAAAATGCTATGTTTAAGTACATGTATTTCTGAAAATTGAAACAGGTAGGGGTAAAGTATACTTACATTCACTGGCACTACTTATGTCATGTGCTATGATCTTTCAGAGTTGGCCTGTTGGCTATCTTGTTACCAGTATTATGAGGCACTGAGGAAAGGTTTAGGGGCATGTGCATTGCTGATGAGAGTAAAACCTTCCAATAACTGTCCCTATCTATAAAGAATAATGAGGGAAATAATTTTATAAATTATGTAACTGCTTTGACAAGGCACTTGCCATTATTGTCTATGGGCTGGCTAGCTGCCCAAGACTTCAGTAGGAAACTTCCTGAGTTGCAGCTGGAGATCTAATCCAGAGTCTCATTTAATATTTTCGCTGTAACAAAATGAATCTCACAGATGCACTATCTGCGATCTAATGCATGAGACTTGAACAGAAGTAGAGTTTTAAAAATAAATAACTATTTAAACCACTCTAGGAAATACGAAATAACTAAACATTAGAAATACAAATTGTATTTCTGTGTCTTTTGCTATTGAATGGGTGCACTCATTGGACAAAATTCCACCAATTTTTAAATGGGTGTAAGAGAAACCCTTTGCTCTAATTTAGATTCTTTACACATTGGAGCCAGATCCTCTGATCAGTTGCGTGCACACAACTTCTTTTGGAATCCAGGGCAGCTTGTGTAGTTTATGGATATAAACAGATCCAAAGGAGAGTGAATGTGAGGGATCTGATTTACACACTTTACATATTATCTTTGAATTTGACCTTGTGTTTTTTAAGGAAATTAAGTGGTGATGCTGGCTGAAATTTTGGCGTGAAGACATTGCACTGTGCTGTGCTATTTATATTTGTTCTAATTACATTGCAAGCAGGAAGATTTGATTTTTGGGTGTGGTTAATGACCTGAGTTGTTTGCCAGAGTCATGGTGTTTGTTTGGGGGTTAATGATATTTCACCAAAAGAGAAAATGGTTCTGAGAGCTATAATGTTAGAGGACGGCACCATGTGCAAACATACAGTGTACATTTGGGGCTCAGTTCTCTCCTGCATCTTAATTAGGCTTGTTCATTAGGAGATGAAATGGCTATGGTGCGCTGAGTCAGCACCAGCTCACTCCCAGATCCACATAATTCTGCTCTAAAATAGGTCACTGCCTTCTGCATCCTGTTCAAATCAGGAGATTGCAGGAATATTCTGTGGGATAGAGCCCCTATTAATGATACATTCCAGGGGTGGAAATGGTAGCATATTGATTTCATTAATTTCTTCTGCATGTTTTGCTGGGCATTGATGTTGCAAGTTATTCTGCTCTTTTGGTGTGGAAAATACATAAGACAAATATTTTTACAAGATACAGCCTTAGTTTTATTTGTGCCTTTTACATTTTTTTGGGGGGGGGGGAGAGTTTATGGCTAATTTTTAAATTCAAATACATAATTTAATGTGGACTATTCTGTGTGGTATTGTCTCAAACACTTTTAGTCAAACTAATAATATGCAGAATTGTGTACAGTGTGCAAGGTTAATTATGATTGTAAAGACTGTGTGCCAGAAGCTTCCTTTATATCTATACAGCTCTGCTGAAAATGCCATTGCAAAGATATAAAGGTGGAATTTTGTCCTATCAAAATTTATATAAACTTCGCAAAATATCATCTGAATAAAAATTAGGGTTGCCAGATGGTTTAAAAAAAGATACCGAACAGCCTCCCCCCCCCCCCCCCAAAACAGGAAAAAATTCTGAGGAAAAAAAAGCACGGGGGGAGGGGGGGACACCAAACTTGTTAAGCAAAAAAAAAAAAGTGCGCCTTTAAATGGCCCTGCACTTCTCATTCCCCTGCCAGACACGGCAGGGGAAATTTGTCCCTGCCGGGCTTCTGTCCGAGGGAAACAGGAAATACCGGACATTTCACATGTCCGGTATTTTCTGTTTTTTTTACCGGATGGGGGACCCAAATAACGGACAGTGCAGGCAAAAACCGGACACCTGGCAACCCTAATAAAAAAATGAACTTTTATTTCCAAAGGCCTGCATTTAAAAATACTCACATTTAAAAATACTGACCTGCACTCAACTTAATTACAGCTGATTTCAGACAGAAGGAACATAACTTTCAGATTAAAAAGGCACCAAAGCTGCTAAACTTCAAGAGTTCCAGGCACTTCCAAACGATCACTTCCCAGATTTTATCTTTCTCAGCTTCCCATTGTCAGACTCCTCTACACATGCGAGACATATCCTTTACCCTTGTTCCAGGCTAGCAGCCCATGTTCCATCCAGCCCTACTCACCCTGGATGATAGAATGCAGAAAAAAGCATCGTTCCCTCAGCTGCAGTATGAGATGGCATCATTTCTTTCCTTTAGTCAGCCAGCATTAGTGTTCTTGCCTGATAGGGTATGTCTACACCGCAGCTCAGAGTGTGCTTCCCAGCACATGTAGACATACAGATGCTAACTCTGCTTGAGCTAGCATGCTAAAAATAGCAAAGTAGTAGGGAGCAGCCCAGGAACGATAGGAAGGATGGTGCAATGATTTTCACAGTGGGGCATGTTTACCCGTTGGGGCACACAAGCTCTCATCAGGAGATAAGTGAGAAAAATTTTGTAATGGTGGACAGTATTATTTGTAAGACTTGGCAGTCTAATCGTAGATCTAATCTTTTCTATCCATATGTGGATTTTTTTCCATCACATGCACGATCAGTTTTTTTATGCGCAAATGTGCATTACCAGTAAAATCAAAATCCTAGCTCTGAGCGCTCCCACCTGCCATCCCGCTCCCAGGGAGCCGGCTGCTACCCAGCACTGCTGCCTCTGATACAGCAGTAGCAGCATGTGGTGACAGGGGGCTCCCTGGGAGCCGATGCACACAGGGAGTCGGCTTTTAAGCTGGCTCCCCATGCATACCAGCTCAGGCCTGCTACCCCACACTGCTGCCTCTGTACCAGAGACAGCAGCACGGGGCAGCAGGTGGCTCCCGGGAGCTGGATCAGGTGCCACCTATAGCCATATAGCTTTTTGGGTAACCGATAAGCATGAGCTTATTGGTTGCCCGTTTTAAACGATGACACCCTTTCATCCCTACTCTTGAGTAGTCACACAAGTGCTTCGCTTACACGAACACTGATTATGACCCTACTCAGATCAGGCTACACAGTTGACTATATTATTTGGAAAGGGGTATGCAGCATAAAAAAACTGAAAGCCTCTATTTAAGATAGCATCAGGCTGAGATGCAGAAGAACCGTCTTTTTGTTCTGTGTTTGTACAGCACCTAAGAGCGAGGGTAATTCAGCTAACTTTACAAATAAATAACAGGAGACCTGTGTTCAATCCCGAGCTACTCTAGCTTTAGCTTCCCACCTCACATACAATTTACTGTGGGAGAGGCTCTGTAGGCCTTGCAGTGAAAGACATATGAGCACCTAAATAGATGGACACATATGAAGGCTGCCCAACAACTGTGGCCCTATCCCATTTTCTTTTTCAAGCTACTAAAGGTTCACAATGTGACATTTTGATGCCCAGCATCCATGTGGGTTCTTCTGCTTGGATTGTTCTGATTCCTCCTTTTGGCTGGTGGCAGTCATCTAAGAAGAGGTGCTACCTGCTTTTCTGCTTACTGCTTTGATCACATGGCTAAAAGACTGAGATTCTAGGAGTTGGGCCATTCCTCCTGCTATCTTCCTTTCGTGCCTATTTCTGGTCTCCTAACAGAGTTTGCTGGCTTTGAATTCACTCAAGGCATTGGGACCCCCATCCGAAGGATTCATGTTTAATCTGCTCCTGATTTAAAACCAGTGAAAGGTCAAGGACTGATCTTTTCAAAGATTTAAAGATGGAGTTAATGCAGTCAGTGTGCTAATCCTGTAATAGGGGATGCATTAAGCAGTGGGGCAAAACTGTCATTCATAAAAGACAGCTTTAAAGGAGACACTTGCCCTCTTTTAAACACCACGCCCCCTCCCCCCGCCCCCGAAGAACTCCTAATTGCCTCCCTCCAGCAATTTGTCAGATTTGCTAAATCTCAGCTACAAAAACTGGGCTGAATTATCTGGAGTTGTGGTCGCTATTGGAATCACAGCAAAGGCAGAATGTAGTGAAGAAGAGCTGTGTGGCTCAAAAGCTTGTCTCTTTCACATACAGAGTTTGTGCTCAGCAGAGGCAATAGCCATTTGAGCAGTTGCAGTGGACTGCACTCCTGAGCATGGTACATAACATTGCCATTTGACTCATCTGGTTGATTCTTCTCTCCATCTGTAGATGAGTAGGCCTGATGCAATCACCCACTAAGAGCATGTTCCTTTTTACTTTCCAAGACGTTAACTCACTTGATAACTTTCCCTTTCCTGGGTGGTCTGTTGCTGAAGTCTGTGAGCTGTTGTACCTGCAAGCTTAAAAACATTTTCTGATTTTGAGACAGTAAATTGTACGAATAAGCTGATGCAGTTGTGGAAATGAGCATCTTTTTATGTTGGAAAGTAGTCCCCTCTATGGAGCTCTTCTTTGGTGCTCAGATAAGCAGGTGTAAGTTTCAAGTTGTCTTTGGCTCAAGTTTTAGTTCTTTTTGTTGAGTCTTATATGTGGTCTGCTTTACACTGTGCTACTCAGTGTAGCTCTCCTGGGTGGTTATCTGGTAAGAAGGTTGCTGTTGTAGGAGAACTTAACACTTTTAGTTAACTGCAGTAAGTTCTACTGGTGCTGGTTCTCAACTTCATCTGCTGTGCTGTGGAGGCAAAAACAGACTATAAAGAAAAGGCTGTCTTAACTCATTAATGCCAGTTTGGGTCATGCTAGTTAAATATGGTAGATTCTGGAGTCAGTGTAGTTGGCAACCTGAGTCTGCTTTATTCCCTTTAACTACATGGAAAGAAACGATAAAGAATAAATCAACATTGCAACTCGATGTATAAAAACAAGGTGAGCACAGTGCTGCATACTAATGACCCACATGACTTTCTGAAGGTGATGTCACCACAAGAAGTAACACAGCAATTCAAAGTCAATAAAAGAATAAAAGTTAGACAATCAGTCACATAAGGATATTCTTGGTTATAGTAACAAGAGTCTGTTTATATACCGGTAAATAGATGAATGCCATGAGTTAAGTAATCACCTTCTATGGCCATTTGATACTTTAATCTTAACCTCTTGTTTGCACATAAGCCTTCCTCACAGTTTCAAATCAAATTATAGTCAAGTTCAGTATTAATAGTTTAAAGATTTTATCTTATCATTTCTTCACCTAGGTATAGTTTTCACCTGTTGATGTGTGCTTCTGTTTCAGATAAACAGTCTGTAGTCTCTCTTTAATACTCTGCGCAAATTCATTCCTAACTCCAGGGGGGTTGAATTTGGTCCTTTGGTTTCTATCTAACAGCATACAGCCATGGGTGGCCATTTGGGTATCTAGGTATCTATACTTGGTGATGGTGTTAGGCTTCACTTTGGGTGTGGTCACTTCCCTGATTTTGACTTGAACTTCAGTGGTAGCTTCCTATCATACTTTAGGATAATTATCTATCTGGTTTAGAGGGAACCTCAGTTTCCCATTTCTGATTCTCCAATATAACTGCACATTCTCTGATAACTTTAAGGGTTGCTTGCTGAGACTTGCATCACTGGTTAACCTTGTGTTACGTTGTTTCAGTCTTTGTCACTTTATCTTTGACTCTCTTACACTTTTATTTGTTCTGTGTTAAGATAGGATGTCATGAATGCACAGTTTTGAAAGCTCTTATTACCTGTAATGGCCAATTGTAAATTCTCTTTGGTCTTGACTGTTTACTGGGTCTTTGAAAATAGAGAACTTAGTAAGAGAGTGCTCTCAGTATTACTCTTTTTTAGTTCATGTAGAACAAAGAATAATAGAAAGTGTTGTAAATGGGAAGGTTATGGCCTTGTCTCACACTCAAAAATAGCTGCAAGCATTGTTAGCTCAGTTATAAAATGAGTGTAGAACACAGATTTCTTGTCTATCTCTAAGAAGATACTTTAATACATTCAGCAAGTATTAATAATCACTTCACTTGTCTTTGCTAACATTTGCTAACATCAGCAACACTTGACGGTAGCCAGAAGCAATGAATTTCTTAGCCCTGTTTGTTTTCTAACCTTGAACTACTCCTAGGGAGTACAAGAGGATCACCTCTTCTGTTTTTATACTGATATTAAGAAAGCGTGTGTGTCTTATCAGGCCAAATATTAATTCTTGAGGTCAAAGGGACTCCCCCTGATTATGGCAGAGTAAAAACAAAATGAGGCCCATTTTATAATTGGAACAAACAAAACCCCATAGTGGCCAGCATTTTTAAAAGTGACCATTGATTGTGGTTGCCTTAATTTTTGGATTTCCACCTTAAACAGGTTAGAATTTCAGAAATTGCTGAATACCTAACTTTTGAAAATCGAGTCACACAAAATCACTGGTCAGTTTTGGAAGCATTGACCAGTATGCCCACTAGGTGGGGGATTGTGATGCCAGCAAAAGCCATTATATACTTTTTTTTCTGTCCTACTATTTCAGCATAGATCTGATTCTGCATTTTCTAGACATCCAGAATGCCCATTGCAGTTGGTGTTTTGGGTGCCCAAGCAATGCATGAGAGCTTTCTGTTTATAAGAAGATGACATCACAGTGATTATTAAACAGATTTTTAAAATATACAATAGACATTTTACTAAATTACACTGTGTTGAAATTTGAGAACCAATTACGTAGTTTAATATAATCATTGTTAAGAAGGCATATTTACAGCTTGCTTTAAACTATTTACCTGCAATGCAAAATTTTAACTTGAAATATTTCTGGGAATATTCTTAGCTCTTGTTATATCCTTGGAGAGAAAGGAAGACTGTTATCATCTTTGTAGTATGCTACAGTTAGTTTAATATCTTGGGACTTGGCAGTAGTTAAATGCTCATGGGCACTGTTTTAACATTATTTTCCGATGAACAGCATTTCCATTAAAACAAAACATTTTTTTCAGGAAGAATGTAAAATGTAACATCTTTATATGTTAGTGCAGTGCATGTGGTTGCCCTGCTTAAACAGATGTATAACTGGCCATGCTCCACCCCATCTTTAGATTCATCAGGAACCTCTCAGACTCTGCCTGTTGCGTGGCCACATCATATGATTTATTTACTTTCTCACTCCCACCATCTACTCTTGGCGGGAATTCTACACAGAAAAATTACAAAATTCTGTGCCTCTCCATCCAAAATTCTTCAGAATATTTTATTTATGAACATAACACAATATAATCACACCAGTTTCACATTATGTTGGTAATTTATTTAAATTACAATGAAGGAAAAAATAACGTCAACATTTTCTAGAGAAATCAAAGGTAAGTTACAAATACTTGGAAACAAGAAGACCCCCTATTCATTTAAATTGTTTTATTTTTATTTTGGGGTTTTGTGTTCTGTAAAATAGAGTATCACTTTAAATTGCTCGGACTTTCACACAAGAAAGTCATGCAGTTTTTCTAATCATTGTCCTGCATTTTTTTTTAAATGGATAAGTAAAATAGATCCTGAGCTGTAATCTAAGCCCATTGCGTGAGAAAGCTTCACACGGCCCACAAACACCTTCAATAACAACAGCAACAAAAGGGACAGTGTGAGTCTTTCTCACTGATTTGAATGTAGGCAGTCCCACTCCCTTAAAGTCTCTGTGGGTGGACTCATGCAGCCCTGCCTCCCTTTCCCCTCCCCAGGTGATCTACTCTACTGCCAGCTGCTCCTAGGCAGCAAACTGTTCCCCACAGATTTCTATGCTCCCCCATTTTTCTGTGGAGCAACCAAGAAATCTGTGAAAAGTGTAAATTCTGTGCCCCACGAGTATTTTATTACATGACATACAAAATAGGAGACCTGATTTTTACAGGGGAACAATGGGATAACAGTAGTGGGAGAGATGGAAGCAATATAAAGGAGGTTTTAAAGTGTAGTATCAGGGAAGCATTCACAGTAAAGTAGGACACATGGTAGGGTATGGGAAGCTGACTGTGTGGATTTATGTTGCGATAGGAAATAAATTTTTATGGGGGTCACTCCAAGAATTGGTAAGTGGTCACAGGTTGCTCTCTTCTGTGATATTAATGGAAGGGGTGTGGGTCTGGGATGGAGGTTGAGTGCAAAAGGGAGCATATGCTTATTGGATAGTCAACTAGCGACTCGGCTAGTTGCTCCCGCCTCCCCCCTCCCCCCCGTTGCCTCTATCAGAGAGAGGCAGCAAAGGGGGGGCGGGATATGGAGCTGGTGGTGGGGGGAGCTGGCTTAAAAGCCAGTTCTCCCCAGCACTGTCTCCATGAGGGGGGCAGAGGCGCAGCGGGGAACTGGTGGCGCTTGCGCCGTTGAAATGTAAAAAGGGTGGGGCTGTTGCTACATTTCAAAAGCAGAAGCACCGCTGGGGACTCAAGCAATCCCCCTCTGGCCCTGCACTTCCTGCTTTTGAACTATATAAGAGCCCCGGAGGGGGCTCTTGTACATTTCAGAAGCAAAGTGCACACTGGGAGCAAGGGCAGCGGGGACTCAAGCAGTCCCCCACTGGCCCTGCGAGGAGATGGGGTGCCAGGTGTAGGCTCCAGCTGGGAGGCACTTACTGTAGGCAGGTCCCGGTCAGCAGCCCAGCAGGACCCTCGGGCAGGCTCCCTGCCAGCTGTAGCCCCACATGCCGCTCAAAGCGGCTGGCTTCTAGAGCCAGTGTGTGTGTGTCTGCATGGTGTGCTTCTGGGAGAACGGGGGGCAGCTGGTCTCTGCATGCTGCATATGCTGGCAAGCACTGGCCCTGCAGCTCCCATTGTGCTGGGGATGAGGGCAGCACATGGGAACCCTTCTCCTCTTAAGTGACCCCAGAACTGGCCACTTTGAGAGGCAAGTTGGCAGGCAGGGAGTCTGCCCGAGGGCTCAGTCGGGCTGCAGCAGGATGAATCCAAATGTTTAGCAGGCCAGAGCTGACCATATATTGCCCACCTCTGACTTATGTGGTAGTGGTAGCAACATGGACAGGCCAAATTTGGAGTACTACTTGCACTGCATACACATTCATTTTCACTGACTTAACTGGCATTCATAGTTTGCAGAAATGCAAATAGAATACCTGTTTTACTAAACATTAACGAGGTCACTGGGCCAAGCCCTGAAAATGCAGATGTTCTTAGAATGTAAGAACTTGGTACATGACAAGTCTTAAACCCGTTTCCATTATAATACTTTACATTTCTGCCTAGATGTTTGTTATATAGCTGTAAATATAGAGGCTTTTATCAAAGCTATTCTGAACAAGTACACACTCACAGAGTATGGGGTGGGTAAGAGAAAATACATTTTTTTTCAACTGAAAAACCAGAGGAGATTATAAGATTATACTTTGTTCAAGTTAACCTCTGTTTTGCAACAATTTAATTGATATTTTTCTAAGGAGATTAACCTTTTAAACTTTTGTTTCTTGTTTAGCTGTTTGCTATTACAAAACCTTGGTTAAATTCCAATACCGAATGCATAATGATGCTGACCTGAGCAATCTGTCATACCTGTACTGTAATAATGAAATTTGGGACTATTTATTTCTGATTTTTCAGTGATACTTTCCTATCACCTGCTTGAAAAAAACCCCACAAATACAAATCTGCATCACAATGCACCTTCTGTTAATTAATCTTAATACAGATTTACCATTGAGTCTGAGGTAGAAGAATATTCAAGGTTTTAAGTATGCATGACACATTGCTAACTAAATCCCTCCTAGTATTTACTTTGTTTGTTTTGCATTTGCAGTGTGGGCTAATAGTTTCAAAGGTTGCTGTGCATTTTTCAAGTTTATCTTTGAATTTACAAAATGAAACTGGAAGTTAAAATGTATGTGAGACTTTTCCATTGCCCGTAAGTGCTATGACATGCCTGTGGAAGGCCATTGGCATTGCAGTTTAATGCTGAGGAAATGATGTTTGTTTAAGAGGATTGATGTCCAGAAATAAGCCACAGTGTCTAATCAGACACAGGGCTTGCCTGGGCAAAATGCCATGACATTTATTGCGTGTGTATTTCTCGTAAGCAAAATGGCTACTCACTGAGAAGGATGGAAGTGAAGTCTGGAAGAAATTACGGTGCAAACTGGAATTCCTGACATCCGGAGAAAGATTAAAGTATATGTAAATATACTGAAATACCGGACCCTGTGTGGCTGTGATTTACTGTGAGCCAAATGGGGAATGTCTGTGGATGTGTAAGGGCTGAAAAGGAAGAACAGTGTTTAGATCCTGCCAGAGCTCCTTTGAGTCCCGCTAAACATTCCCCTGGAAGAAAATATTTCAGGAGGAAAACAAGAAAGAAGTCAACTCAGGAGGGAACAGAGTCAGAACAGATTAAAAACAATGAAGAAAAAATCCAGAATGAAACATGCATTTCAAAAGACACAGAGATTCTTTCCTGGGGGATGGCACTGGGCAATTCCTTTAAGAAGAGGATGACAGTGGACAGCAATGTTCTGCCTGTGAGTACAGAAGTTTCAGTCGATCTTGCTAAAGCAGAAGTTTTGCCAAGTGAGGCAAGAATTTATTCTTTCAGTGGGAACAGCTCTGCTGAAAACCAGAGATTTACAAAGTCTGATGAAGCAGATATATGGCTAAATGAACAAGATGAGAAGAGATTACTAAAAGGCTGTGTATACAAGAGGAAATATTTGCATGATGACAACACAAGAGAATTAATATTCCAGAAGAAAGTTGGTGGTTTTCATTTTGAAAAAGCAGCTAGCTTGAACTCTATTAACCACCTTTTAGGCAGACAGTGTGAAGAAATTGGGTTAAGTGAAGTTTCTTTCAGAATTTCTGGAGATATCGCTGCAGGGAAAAAACATGAAAAGTTGCGCCAGTTTCTATCTGAAACCAAAATTGATCCAAAGATTGAACAAAAAAGATCTCTTTCTTTTGATGCTGGCTTTCCTCAAATGCCGAAGGAAGTGGCATTTTATAGCATTCCATCAGAAAGGAGCAAGGTAAATACCTTCTAGAATTACAACATTAAAAACTTAGCTTAGTAAAAAATAGTTAATGTCTTTATTTAGTTACTATGAAATCTTCCTTTCCTCTATATGTAGCCCTGTTATATTCACTGTCACCCTACTTATAATCATAGCACAGTACTTGATCTTTTATCCATTCACTTAAATAATATTGTTCCAGTTTTCTGTCTATAGTCTAATTTCAGATGTTTCCTAAATTTGATTTTTGAGTGAAAAATCAAGTAGCTTTTAGCATCCATAGGACATGTTACATTAAGGATTGTATCAGATAGAAGCATTTATAACTGATTTCATTTACTGTCTCTTGAAAGCCTCTTCTTATATTGCTTTAAATAGAAAAGGTGAGTGCAGATTGCATTAACACATTGCATTTATAAATAAGGAGGTGGAGACAGGGGGCACTCTTTAGCATACAGATCTTAATATAAAATTAAGATCTGTTAGTGGAAATAGGACAAGCTAGATTAGCAGCAGAAATTAAACATATTTCAGTATACAACATAGTAATTGTGCATTGTGCAAATCCTCCAGTCCTTTACTATCCTCTGTAGCAGATTTTACATGCATAGAAGAACTTAGTGTGCCACTCCCACATGAACTCATTCTTCATAGTATCTAAGTGAGAGGCTACTAACTGCAGTGTCCACAATGTGTCTGTGTGTGTGCGTGCGTCTGTGTGTGTGTGTTGGTTGGCAGGTTTATACCAGCACAGGAGAAAGAAAACCCTTTGCCTCTTTGGGCATTTAGTCCTCCTGTGGTCCTGAGGAGAAGAAAAGAACTCTAGGTTGATTGGTGATATACAAGGGTGTAGCAAAGTTTATTAATTTCTGCACATTTCAGAGGAGACTTATAAACCATTCCCCAAGCCTTACGGGCTGTTCTTCACTGGGAGAATAACTCCCTTTTCCCCCATTAGAACAGAACTGGGTTATTTGGGACCATGAGCATTATGATAGACTAGGAAGGAATTTCAATTTCCTTCCATATTGGCCTGGGCAATGTGCGGTTTTCCATCTTCCTTTCAGAAGCCCAGGGATCTGGTAGGTAGGTTAGGTTGTAAAAGTCATTGTTGTTGCAACTTGCCAAGTGCCCTGTGCATTTACTTACTTGATAGGGAGGCCAGTTTCCTGATAAACCAGATAGAGAGCTACTATCCACTACACAAGGCATTAACACTGCAGTGATCAATCCACCAGCTGTTGATTTATCTCATCAACTTAGACATGATCAATCAATCTCTGAGTGCTTTCCCATCGACACCACCAGGATCAGAAGAGTAACCGGTATTGATAGGAGAGCAGTCCCCTCCAACTTTACCACATATATTTGTGCTGTTTGCGTAGTTGAAGTTACATGGATTAGGTCGACGGCAAGGGTTAGTGTAGACTAGGGAAGTAATAGTGTAGTCAATTAACCAATTAACTGATAAGCAAAAGCTTATAGGTTAATACTACAGACTACACACATTTCTCTCTTCCCTCCCCTCCTCCAGTAAATTTTTTAGCAGGCTGGCCAACAGTCTGGCTCAGTCCAGGACCCATCCCTGCTGTGGCTGTGTATTTAAAGTGTATTAGGAGCCAGGCGGGCAGGCAGCGTGGTTCAGTTCTGGCTTGCACCAAGTCTGGGAGCTCAGAACCCCCTGGAGAGGGGCTGCTGCAGTATCAGAGGCAGCAGTAGCGGGTGACAGGCAGACAGTCTGCAAGGGGAGCTGGTTTTTAAACTGGCTCTCCTTGCGGACCAGCTCCTGCCTGAAACAGAGGCAGCAGTGCAGAATGGCAGGAGGCTCCTGGGGAGTGGGGCTAGGGTGCACTGACTGCCATCTCCACCCCCAGGGACTATAGAATAATCAAGTAACCAATAAGAATTCATGAGGTTGACTACTCAATTAACCGATATTTAACATCCCTAGTGTACACTAGGTCTTAGAAGTTTATTAGGAGAAGGCATTTCCTACAAGAGGCAGGGAAGAGAGTTGAGACTCTTAATGACTAGTGGGGCAAAGAGACAGGGTCTTCCTCCCCAGTAAGGATGTTAAGAAGTGGGTAATTGACTAACCATGTAGTCGATAAAATTTCGACTACATGATTAGTTGATAAGGGGAGTCCCTCTGTCCCAGCTTACAACGGGTCCAGGAGCCACCCCACTGCGGTGCTGCAGTTTAAAATAGTAGGAGCTGGGCATGCAGGCAGCTGGCTCCTGCTACATTTAAACTGCAGACACACAGCAGAGGTAGATCCCACAGCAGAGGTAGAGTCCTAGCTCATGCTGGGTTCTGGACCACTGCCCCTTTGCATTTAAATGTAGTCAGAACTGCCCAGCTCATACTACATTTAAAATGCAGAGCTGCAGTAGAGGTAGGTCCTAGAAGTGGCATGAGCCAGGACTGAGCAGTCCCAGCTCACACCGGGTCCCAGACCTCTGCACCTCTGCCTCCCCTGTTCCCCTTCCTCCCCCGTATCACAGAGATGGTGCTGGAGGAAACCAGCTTTTAAGCCAGCTCTCCCCAGCACTGGCTCCTGTTCCTCCCTCCCCCCACCTTGCTGCCTCTATTTACAGAGGCAGCAAGGGGGAGAGAAGCCAGCAGTCAAGTAGTCGATTTGACTACCCGACTACTAGCTTCCATATCTACTCCCCAGCCCATTAATGTTCTGATAAGGGGGGGGGGGCCTCAGCAAAGGTACTGGGATGAGGTTAATTGTGTGGGGGGACTAATGGCAGCATTGGTGGTGTGGTTTACAAAGGAAGGATCAATTGCATTGGATGAGCTATTGCCAGATAGTTCCCAGATGTGTTACTTGATAAAGTTGCAGCTCAGTTAAGGCACATTCCTGGTGTCCAGGACAATGTGTCTCTTGGCTCTGATGCAGAGGAACTTAAGCCAGTTGCTAATTTTATTAAGCTCCCTTGCCCTGCAGCCTACAGCCAGCATTTTACCTTCTACTGGATTAGAACCTTTAGTTTGGATCCTGGCCTCCAGACACTAATCTGCCTTTTCCTACATGTGTATATGGAACAATATTAGTTTGTAGTTAAAACACAAAATTAAGAATGATAGATTTGTGTGCTGTTTCAGCTCTGCTACAGACTTCTTAGGTGACTTTGGTCTAGTTACATATCCTCTTTGTGCCTCCGTTTATTATTTCAGACATGAACCTGGATGCAAATATCACAAACTGCATCTGATATTAATGCATTGTTATCTGTGCTTGATACTTTATATTATTCTTATATTATGTAACATGCTAGCCAAACAACAGGCCACAGTAGCAAAAGTTTATGGGGATAATTATGATAGTTTTCATCAGATCCAAGTTGCTTTAAAAAATTAACTTCTACACATTTTTTGGCTTTTGGAAAGTTCAGAACGGATCCATGACAGTTTACAGTCTGATATCATTATAGAATTTATTTTGCATCATAAAAGATAAATTCTTCTTGGCCCAAAAAGTCACATTTTTTTAAATTCATTCATTTCTTTTTCGTCATGTACAACTTTATGGCGCTATAGATGTGTGCATTTAGTATAGTGTCAGCCAGTATATTTTCATTTTTCTTTCTTTTGAAATCTGAAGACTGAAGTTCTCTATTTATGGAGGATCAAAATGCTCTGCAGGCAAATGCTCTATCCCCTAGTCCACTCCCAAACCCACCACACCTCCTACCTTCCTAATACAGAAGTCAGCTCCATTCCTGGGGCAGCTTGTGTTGGCTGTCCGGCTGCTCCCAGGGTGGGCAAAGGATGTTTGAACCCACCCCCCCTGTGTTCCTCAGGCAAATGCCCTATCCCCTAGTCCACTCTAGTGCCCACCCCACTTCCTGTCTTCAGAGTGTCCCTTATCCTGTTTTCCTAATGCTTACTTTCCTAAGCTTAGCTGCCATAGGAAGTTAGTACAATTAGAAGCATGAGCAAAGCATGCTCCACTGTGCCCTGTTCACCACTTCAGTAAGTTTATAGCTGCCCCTCCTGCAGCTGTGAGTGTGGCCCTCAATCAAGGAGCAACACACTGCTTCCTGCAGCTTCTCTCTACTCCATAGGACAGGGGTGGGGAACCTAAGACCTGGAGGCAGGATTTGACCCTTGGCTTGCCTGGATCTGGCCCCTGAGGGCTCCTCATGCCCAGACTCTGCAACCCATTCCTGCATCCCCTACCACCCAAACCCCCAGCCTGGTTCCCAGCAGCCCCCTCTCACACACTGAACCCCTCATTTTTGTCCCCACCCCAGAGCCTAGGGGGGCTCACAAACTACTAGCCTGGGCCATCATAAACTCTGGTATGCAAAGGGAACGTGGGGAGTGTCTTTCTGCTTCTCAGGAGCCTTGTCAGTAAAGGATGTTTTGTTTTGTGTTTGCTTCTCATTTTTGTCCCCCCCCGTCCCCCCCCCCCCGATTTTTTTGTGGGTCAGTGGCCCCTGAACCTAAAAAAGGTTCCCCACCCCTGCCACAGGAGTACAGCTGTGGTGGCATGTACAATCAATCTTTGTTTCTCTGCCAAGGCTGCCCACTACTGTGGTAATTTGTTTCAATCCAATTCCTAGAATAAGCACATGTGCATGTAATAGAAACTGTAAGAACATGGGGGCACGAACTACTTTCATTTAGATTCAGCAACAAAGAGCTATTGAATAGTACCTGCTTTTGGTCCCTGTCAACTTGGATTCATACCAAGGACATCTTTATATCCCATTATCAACTCCCTAATTCATCCAGTCTTCAGGCCCAGTTCTAATTTATAAAATGTGTTTTCCAAACAAATGTAAAAATCTAAAATATTTTAATATCTGAATTACTTCTTTCTTTTTGTATTTATTTGTTGTCCTGGAGTATAAACTCTTTACCACAGGGACTGTAACAGTTCAAGGCAACAGCGCTTCTATTCCCCATCTGTGTGTCTAGCAAAGGGCACTCACTTTAGACTCCCAGCTCCTGAGCCATGACATGTCTTGGATGGAGACCCACAGCTCTCTGCTTCCTGAAAGTTTTTTTTTCAAGCTGTACAGTTTCCTGCCTATACTGTGAGGTCCTCATCAAGCCAGGTTTCCTAAACAGGTCTGCTTGGTTTTCTCCTCAGAGGCTATAAACACTGTGATTGCCTACAGATGTAAGTTACCACATAGGTCTTTCTAACAAAGCACTTTTTTTCTTAATGTCGAAGCATTACAGAGAAAGTATGTTAAAAACCATAAAAGAACCTGCATGAATGTTAATAAGCTAGAACAAGAGCTCTGGTAGGAGTCAGTACTTTAGACTCCACATGGGTTTTTCTCTGCATACAGGTTCTTAACACATTTTTCTCAGAACAAGAACACATATGCATAGATTTGCTTTTCCTTTATATGGCCTGTGACTTTCATCTGCAGCAGGGGTCAAAGTAATTTAAATTTCTTACAGATATTGTCATATCTCAACCTTCCCTTGTGGGGGTCCCTCAGGGCAGGAGGTTGGGGGGGAGGGCTCGCTATATGACAGTACTTGTAAGAAATTTAAGTGTGGGTTGGAGTCCTAGGGGGTGTATGGAAATGAGGAAGCTCAGGGCAGAGGGTGGGAGGTGTGGGGGAGCAAAGGGTAGGATGCAGGTGGCGCAGGAGTCAGAACAAGGGCTTAGGTGTGTGAGAGCTCAGGGCAGGGGGTGGAGAATGCAGGAGTCAGGGCAGGAAGTTGGAAGGGGTGGTCGGGCTCAGGACAGGGGGAGTTCAGGAATCAGGGCAGGGAGTTGGGAGGTGTGGTGGAGCTTAGGGGCAGGGGGTTGGTGTGCAAGAGTCATGGCAGGGGGTGGGGGATCAGGGCAGAAATGTGGGGTGTAGGAGATCTCAAGGCAAGAGATTAGGAGGGACTCAGGGCAAAGAGTGAGTGAGTGTGTGTGTGTGGTGGGGGGGAGAGAGGAGCTGGGAGTGTAGCCACCATGCTGCCTGACCACCAAATTCCAGGAGCTGGCCAGGTCATCGGGGGCCATGCTTTCTGGCTGCCAGATCCCGAGGGCTGAGGCAGCAATCGTGCTCCCAACTGCCCAGGCTTCAGGGCTGAAGCCTGGGTGCACTGTGGCTGCATTGCCCAGGTAGGGTTGCCAGATGGTTTCAACAAAATACCGGACACACTTGACATTACATCACAATCTACATTATATCTTATTTAGAAAATACCGGACATTTATATTTTCTCATTTACATTTTCTCAATTTGTTTCCTGAAAAGAAAGCTCAAATACTGGACTGTCTGGTTCAGAACTGGACACCTGGGAACCCTATGTCCAGGGCCTGTGGGTGCTGGCTTGGGCCCACCAGATTTGGGGCCTCACCTCCCCACTCCCAGCTGTCAGGCGCTGGGGCTGAGGGCCAAGTGTGGGGAGTGGTTTAGATTCTGGCTGTGGTGGATAGGGGCCAGAATGGGAGGGATGGGCCAACCATGCCCAGCCCCAGCACAGGAACCTTACCTGAGTATAGTGGCTGGCAACATCCAGAGCCCTGACCCCAACCAGCTGCTCTCTTCCTGGTGTGCTGCACCTAAGCTCACCGGCTTCCTATCTCCTCTGATCTGAAGAGTCCCGTGATTAGGGTAATCAACCAGTGTTTCTCTCCTCAGTGCATATGGCCAAAAGGTTAGCTTCAGAGGTGGAAATTTACATTTCCCTCTCCCCCAGGTATTTCCTAGGAAACCTACTTACCTTTGTTCCTCCTATAAGTGTGGTCTGGTACATTGTTTAAAAGAGTCCTTTGGAGCTCTGACACTTTCCAGATATATGCTGGCCACATTTCCATCTAGAGAAGTCAGACATAATCCCACAATGCTATATAAACTTTGCATTTATAGTACAACAGACTCCAAAATATTTCAACTTAATTCAATCAGGTCTTCCTAAGATATAGCAGGAAATTGCCATATTTCTCAAACTGTCTTTTAGTTCTGTGTTTGTACTAGTGCTGGACAGCATTTTTAGACAAAACCTTTGTTGTTGTTGTTGTTGCCAAAATTGCAGAGTTGGGTTGGCAAAAACATTGTGAATTTGTGTCTAATTCATCTAATTACCTTGGTTTGAAATCTCCCCCGAATAAAAACAAAAAAACCCAACCTGTTTTTTATTTTGACCTTTTTAAAATGCATTATTTTTTATTCAGAATGACTTTGTTTCAAATTTTATTTTGGTTTTATTTTAAAAAGGTTAAAACATTCTCAAATCTTTTTTTTTTAATTCAAAACAGATCATTTCATTTGGCCAATTTAATTTGTCCTGAAACAGTTTTTTAGATTTTCAATTAGCTGAAAAAGTTTAAAAATTAATTTTACATTTCCCTGAAATTATTTTTTTCTTTAGTTTTTCAGTTCAGTTACCAGACTAGAAATTTGGTTATTTGCTGTGCTCTAGTTATTTTACAGTTCCTAGAACAATGGGACCTTGATCTCATTTGGAGATAAATAAAAATGGTTTTTTTCAGGGCAAAGTATACTCCTAAATTAGGACAAAAGTAGTATATACCTTTAATACTTCTATTTACAATCTGTGTATTATTAAATACAAGTTAGTGTTTACAATAGCAACCAATGCATCTGATAGAACAACTAATTCTGGGATAATAGTAAAGCATTTATGGCATAGGTCATGCATGACTACGAATAGCTCTGAGATAACAAAATACCTTCCAGGTGTTTCCACTATCACACCAACACCTGTTCCCTACTTTTACAGCATTACAGTTTAAATGATGAAAAATGCCAGTATTTGTCTTCCAGAATAGGTGTAAAGTGCAGAGTGCAGGGTTCATTGGTTAAACTTGCTGACATGAGATCTTCAGCTTCCTCAGAATCTGACATTGCTCAACAGAGACTGTTTGTGGAAACTCTTGATTGCCAGTTGGTAACTCTGGAGTCACTCTTGAAGTCATACCAGTGTTTGATTTCTGTACATCAGGGCTACTCAACTTTGGAAGTCCTGGGGGCCACAATGATACTCACAGCACATGCTGAGGGCTGCAACTTAAGTATGGTTGCATATACATGCAAATATATATGCAACTATATGCAAATAACTTCTTTCACACGAACGGGCATGAATACAAACATTAAGCAAGACTACGCAACACACAGGCCCCATTTAAGTCAGTTCTGCTGATATTAATAAAATGCAATAGTTACCCAATTTCCACGCAGATGCAGCACTTTTAATGAGCAATGACAGTCCAGGAATTTAACTACTAAAATGCATATCAACAAAAGACCATTATATTGACTATTTTTTTGTTTTGGCTCCCACCCACGGGCTGCAAATAAGTGGGCCACGGGTCGCATGTGGCCTACAGGTTGTGTGTTGAGTAGCCCTGCTGTACATATATCCATGATTACCTAAGCACAAATCATCATCATTCACTTAAGTGTTTGCTTTTTCTTTCTGAAAGTCCTGGGGAGCTGGGGCAGCAGAGGGGGCAGGCTGGAGCCCTAACCTGGTGGTAGCATGGGCCAGGAGGGGAGCGACCTCCCCTGGTCCAGCAAATCCCCTCATTTGGGACCAGTCAGGTCCCAAGGGTGCCAGATCTTGGCCATTTAAGGTCATTTTCATTTTCACTTCTTCCTTGTTTAGTCTTTCATAAAAAGAATAAACAAAATGTATTCTCAGTCCTTCAGTGTTACTCTTGGGTCCATGTGTTCTGTGATCCTCCATTTGGAGTTGACCCTGACCATTGAAGTCAATGGGGAGTTTTGCAATTAACTTCAGTGAGAGGAAGCTCAGGCCCTTTGGTCCCTATGTACAGCTTGTGTTCCTGTGAAATGCAGAGGGAGGAACTTAAAAGAAGGATCAGTGCAGCTGTACCAGCAAGTGTGAAACAGTTCTCTCAAATGGTAGAATCAGAAAATGGGCTTTGTATGTGGTATATTGCCACTTAAATATCACAATTTATTATCATTTATTAATGTCCTTTACTTTTGATAATCTTTGACATACTACCAGATGCCTTATTTCCTGTCCTTCATACATTTTTGTGGACAATGATATTAAGGGCTCGACAGTTAATGTAATCTACTCACCCATGGCGAGTAGATTACAAGCCGGCACAGCCGTGCAGAGTGGTCAGCGCATGAGCAGCACAGTCTGCGCATGTGCAGCATGCCGAACCATGCGGCTGGCGAGCGGGGCTCGCTGCGGCTTGGCGAGCCCTGATGGTATTAATTGCATGTAAGATATAAGGTGTTGGAACATTTGTGATTATTGGGTTATATTTCAAATATATTACAAATATGGATATTTATACTTGGAGTTAGCATATTATCAGTTGTGAATAATTAGGACTATTTTTTCCCCACCTTATTTATGGTGGATGTTACTTTACTTTGCAAATAGTCGCATTTGAAATCAGTGGGAGTGCTTGCATAATAAGATACTACTCAATTATAGAATGTAGCAGTTTACCTAATCTCCCTCTAATATGCTATCACATTTTTTCATCAGAGTTTTGTGTTTGTGAAAAGGACTTACTGGAATAACAGGCCTGGAAACTAAAATCCTTTGTCTAAAACATAGGCCCAGAAAGTGCTGGCCTACTTATGTTGCCCTGCCAGTGTTTCCCTGTTTAGATTAGATCATCTCTAAAAAAGAGAGTAGTTCAGTCTCTTAGGCCTATTCAGTCATGTTCCTTCTGCTGAGGCTGCCAAAGGGGGTAGTTCCAGAACAGTTTTTGTGAGTCGGACAGTTGGTCTCTGCAAAGTGGACTGAGATCACCAAAACCCATTTTTCATCTTTCTAGAATCTGGACAGCACTGGAAGTATGAGTGTCAAACAATCTCAGTTTAAAATAAGATTTTATTTTCTTTGGTTTTGTGTCCATGGCTACACATGCCATTTTTATGTGTCACAGCAGATTTAAATATGACATTTTGAGACTGTACTGAGAACCACTCCCTTGTGGTGAGAGGAATCTAATGTACGACACTCTGTGCTATTCCAAGTCTACATAACAGTTGCCATTCAGTTAACCATGGAGTAGGCCAAAGGTCTGAGTTTACATGTAAAAATGGACGTGGGAAATAATGTCAGCATATTCCTTTTTTAAAGAAGTCATGTAAAGAATATAAGAAAACTAATTTCTTATGGACAGAGACACAGAACATGTTTAAAGTGATGTGAAAACTGTATTTTTAATATCGGACATCAGGCCTTACTCTCCCCAACAAAGTGGCAGATAGTAGATTTGATTTATACTCTGGTCTGGTTGTTTTATAATGAACAGAAGCAGAGACTACTGGGAAAAAATTAGTTAGCTTGCCTGCAAAAAAAAGAAAGGAAACTTGAATTTCAGTCAATAATTCTCCATACACATTCAAAATATGAATAGAGAACTTTTGTCATGTTGATTTTCCATTTTCTCTTATATGCTACTAGAAGACTTACCTGACATTAGGGGTAGCAGAGGTAGCACAGCCCACCCACCGGCTTCTCCACAGGGCCGGCACTGGTGGGGGGAGGCTGCCCAGGGCACCTGCCAGCTTCTCCCCAGATCTGGACCAGGACAGCACAGGTGGTACGGCCTGCCCACTGGATGCTCCCATGGGCCAGCCCGGAGGAGTGGGGACCACATGTCTTGTTGGGTGTCTGCTCCCGGCTGCTCCACAGTGGGGGCCGTGTGGCATGGTGGGCAGCTGCTCCCAAGGCACAGCCCAGGGCCATGGTGGCTGTGCTGCTGGCCAGCTGCTGCTCCCCATGGGCTGGGCGCTTGCTTGCTCCCCTGTGGTCATGCATGAGTATAACTGCCCCCCATGCTTGCTGCCCCCTGTGGTCATTATACAGTATAACTATTCCCACTATCACACCCCTCCCTTTCTGTTTGCTTGAAACAGTCACATTCCACACACATTCCATTGCCCTGGCACAACAAATCCTGACCTTGCTTTTTTAAGTTAGGATAAGAAGAAGCTACATGCCAAATTCGGTGTTCCTAGCTCTTACTGTTTAGGAGGAGTTCTTGAACAAATGAACTAACAGATGGACACACAGAAAGACAGATGCACAAACTCCCTAAAATATGTAATAGACGTGTCTCTACATAGGCACAATCATTTCACCTCTCCTCTATTTCCACATTGTCATATGACATCTTGAAATAAACAGAAACTCTACTCTGAATATATTTTCTATTGTGTGTTTTAAACACAGACCACACATCCCTTCCTGCCTTTTCTGTGGCCTTCCATTAAAGATATATCTGCACTGCAGGATTCTTTTGGCAGTTGTGAAGTGTGGATACATACATGCATGGGTATAAATAGCAATGTAGATGGTGAGGCACAGATTTGGCCAGTAAAGACACATCTGAAGGATGTGAGTATGTACCAGAGTACACAGCCTACATGTTTTCTACTGGCCCACGCTGTGTCTCCTGCGTACACTACTATTTTTAGCAGTGTATAGTGTCCCACTTCTGAGCTTTTCCTTGCTGTAGTGAAAGGTTCTGGTAGCAGAGAGCAGCTGAAGCCTTCTTCCCCTGCCTGCCATATGCCAGAGCCTTTTACTGACAAATGAAGCTACACACCTCATTGTGGACACGGTGTGCTTTTCACCCTGGTGGGTAGCTACATGTATACCACATGCCACCGAAAAGTGTGTGGTGTAGACAGAGCTTTAGAATATGTTTTGGTCTGGTGAGGAGGTTGATATTAAGCTAACAGCTTCCTTCCAATGTTTATTTTGTCCTAGTATTTTGAAGCTGTTGCAGGCTTATTCACAGAAGCAGTGCTGGTGCTAACCTATTGGGGGCCCAAAGCGGGAATATATTTTGCCCTGCCTCCCCTCACAACACATACTAATAATGAATATGCCCCTTCCCCCACTAAGCTGTTTGGGGCCCTAAGCATCGCTTACTCTGCTTATGCCTAGCATTGTCTCATCACAGAAGTACTGTTTGCTTTCTAGTACTAATAGTTTTCTCTGTCTCTTGCATAAAATGAAATAGGATTATTGTGATAATCTTTCTATTTATCTGACCTGGCTGGCAATTTGGTGAATATTTTGATTAGAGAATGATCTAAATTAATTTTTTACTGGGACTAAATTAATTTATAATTCAGTGTTTAAATTATAACTTGTAAATCCACACCTTGTCCTTAACGTAAAGAATGTGTAAAATAAAATACCCCCCACCAAAAAAACAATTCACTGTATAAGCCACTCTTCACTAACTTCATTATTAACTTCACAGTCTAATTACATACCCTTTCTCTTACCATCAACCCATCTTCAGGTGCTTGATGCATCCATTGTTATGTGTTGATTTAGTAAAGCTTGTCGGAAAGTCACATATTTATTTGTCTCTGTTGTTTCCCTGAAAGAAGGAAATTTCAGTTTGGAATCTAGGTTCGAGAGGTGTCCTCCTGGGAGAGGCTATCCTTGAATTACTGATCTTAAGGTCACCATTGCACATGTGTTCCACATACAGAACAGTTAGTTATTATATATCAGTGGAAAATACAAAAGTGGAATTTATGTCCTTTAGATTCTTAGTAAAGACAACAGATTCAAAGATTTTATTAGAATAAGCAATTTTGCATTTACAGCCCTTCTGTTAGGTTTCAGTCTGACTGAATTGTTTTGGGGTAATGTATAGCCCTGGAGATTAGAGCCTATTATAATTTAACTTCTGTTTAGAACAGAGCTATTAAATATTGTTCATGTTGCCTATGTAATGTGAAAATTCATATTGCTTTGGAATACTTCATTTTATGTAACAATTTCTAATACAAGTTCAAAACCAGAATATTATGCTGTCAAAAGAAATTCAGATACTAATGATTTAGTAGTTTAGAATATTGTGAGTCTAATAATTGTGTATTTCTTAATGTAGAGAGCAACAATACGTAATTTTCACTGAAGAGTGTCTGTGTATGTGTTCAGGATAGAAAAATCTGTGACAATTAAAAGTTGTTTTTTCTGCTATATTTTCAATATTTTAGTCCTTAATACATGCTTTTATTATATTTGTATTCATTATGTTTTAGATATCTGACATCCATGTTACTGGAGAGTCAGAGGATATGTCTGCTAAAGAGAGGCTACTCCTGTGGACACAGCAGACAACTGAGGGCTATGCTGGAATCCGTTGTGAAAATTTCACTACCTGCTGGCGAGATGGAAAATTATTTAATGCCATCATACATAAATACAGGTAATTGCACAGTTTACTTTGTTTTCATCTTTACACACTTGAAAATATTTATATAAGAATACATACATGAAGAAGCTATCCAGCAAAAAAAGGAACACTCTGGCATTTGTCTTGTATAATACTATAGATGTGGAGACTATGAGTAAGACTAAGATTTAGTCACAGGTATTTTTAATAAAAGTCAAGGACAGGTACTGGGCAGTAAACAAACATACACAGCCTGTGATCTGTCCAGGATTTTTACTGTAGACCTCTGACTAAATCTTGGGGGAAGGAGGCAGTTTGAGGGGGGATCTAATTCAGGGGGGATTTTGTACTGACTAGATGTCAGTCAGCTTGGGAACAATTTTAACTGGCTATGGATACAGTTATTTTCTGAGTTTAACTTCTATTCTAGTAGACAGGAGGAACTGCATAAATCATGCATATCTTCTATTTCTTTTGGTAATATTGGAAAGGTAGAGAGAAATAACAAAAAGTTATCCTAAATGTCTCCGAGAGCAAATGAATCAGGCAGGATAGAGTAGTGAGGAGACATGCCTAGCCCAAGCCGGTGTGAGAAAAGATTAAAAAAAAAATCAAATATGTTGGAAGACCCAAGGAGTGGAAAAGGAATGAAATAGGTCCGAAAGGGAGGAGTTTAAAGAAACAGATCAGCAGTTTTTTCAATAGAAAGTACTTCCAAGATCATCTTCCAGCGCTCTGATTACCAGTGCTAATAAACATTTAAGCCTCCACAGCTTGTTAATTAAAGCTGTGATATAGCTTGATTATAAATAGTTGAAAGCTGGAAACATACATTGTAGTGGCTGAGGGCAGTTGTACACTAGGGGGCAATGTTGACCTCTGTATGCAACTCCAGCAATGTGAATAGCATGGGGGAAGGGGAGCACGGCAATGTACCTAATTATGGGTTACTGCAAGGAGCTGATAGGAGAAACTCTTCCATTGACTACACTTACACTTTTCGTTCTTGTGGAGTACCCGAGTTGATGAGAGTGCGATTGGCAGTTGATTTAGCACAGGGGCAGGCAATAAAAAAAATGACAGCTGATCACTGGCATGCCACCACCGCTATAATTACCTGCGTCTCCACAGGTATCGGGCAATCACAGCTGTCATTGGCCATGGATTGCCATTTGCAGCCAGTTGGAATGGCAGCAAGTGGTACAGACTGGGGATGTAATACGATAGTCGATTAACTGATAAGCAAAAGCTTATAGGTTAATGCTATAGACTACATGCATTTCCCCTTTCCCCTTGCCAGTAAATTGTTAAGCAGGCTGGCCAGCAGACCAGCTCAGTCCTGGCTTGCAATGGGGCTGGGCCCTACCCCCACTGTGGCTCTGCATTTAGAGTGTATTAGGAGCCAGGCGGGCAGGCAACCAGGTTCAGTTCCAGCTCGTGCCAGGTCCAGGAGCTCAGGTCCCCCCTAGAGAGGGGCTGCTGTCACCCCACAGTGCAGCCTCTTTATCAGAGGTTGCACCACAGGGCAACAGGCAGACTGGCTCCCCTCGCAGACCAGCACCCGCCTGGCAGCAGCTTTCGGTGTCAGGGGGCTCCTCGAGAGTGGGGCCAGAGTGCACTGTCTGCCAGCCCCATCCCCGGGGACTATAGAATAGTCAACTAACTGATAAGAATTCTTGAGGTTACTCGACTTTTCAATTAACCAATATTTAACATCCCGAGTGCAGACTGGGACAGTGCTCCTTACAGCTCCCATTGGCCATGAACAACAATCCATGGCCAACAAGAGCTGCGATCACCCGATACCTGCAGATGGTAAATATAGAACTGGGGACCTGCCAAGGACTAACCCTGTGGGCAGGATTTGGTCCGCAGGCTGGAATTTGCCCACCCCAATTTAGTGGGTCTTTAGTAGATCCACTACTTTGACCCTGGGGGAATCTGTTGCCGCAGTGCCAATCTCCTGGTAGGTATAGACCTGCCCTGACAGATATTTTTCCTACTTTGGTGGAAGGCTGTTTCTAGTTCCTGGGTCAGCATTTTCCTTTATTCACAGGGTTTCAATTAAGAGTGGGGGAACAAGGGCCTTTGGCACATGTATGTTACGTAAAGCAAATTATTCCATTTTTGGAGTCCCCTTAGACAGATGCAGAGTTTCTTTGCAGTGTTCATTTTCAGCTGTTTCCCCTTTATCCTACTGAATGTCCTCCTGAATTCATGCATACTGGGTCTACTTGTTCACAATCTCAGGAGTGTTGGCACTAATGTCACTAATTTTGTTGGTATGTGAGGCATCTCACCGTCATCTGTCCTTAGCATGCTGCAGCCTTGTCTCTGCCTGTTGTGAATCAGCTCCCTGAAAATAACATCACAAGTGCAGCTTTCAAAACCTCTGCAGACCTCCCTCTCTTTGGAGAGCTGGAGATGGGAAAGAGCCAATCTCTGAGGGTTTGTCTACACTACAAAGTTAATTCGAACGAACAGCCGTTAGTTCAAATTAACTTTAATAGGGGCTACACATGCAAACCGCTATTTCGAATTTAATTCGAAATAGCAGAGCGCTTAATTCGAACTAGGTAAACCTCATTCTACGAGGAGTAACGCCTAGTTCAAATTAAGTAGTTCAAATTAAGGGCTGTGTAGCCACTTAATTCGAACTAGCTGGAGGCTAGCTCTTCCCAGGTTGCCCTGGTGGCCACTCTGGGCCAAACCAGGGAAACTCTTCTGCCCACCTCCCGGCCCCGGAGCCCTTAAAGGGCCACGGTCTGGCTACAGTGCCCGTGCAAGTTGCAAGCCTGTCAGCACCCAGCCAGCAGACCCTGCACCTGGCACACCATGAGCCAGCCACCTGCTGCCACCCAGCCCTCCACCTCTTCCCAGGACCAGGCTGGCGGCTTCCAGGTCTAGTGCAGAGATCGTGGACCTCATCGAGGTTTGGGGGGAGGCCTCCAACGTCCACGATCTCCACACTAGGCACAGGAACGCAGCCGTCTACAGCCGCATGGCTGCCAGCCTGGCCACCAGAGGCCACATGCGGACCCAGGAGCAAGTTTGCATGAAAATCAAGTTGGTCCAGTGAGACCCCCTGACCCTGAGCCCTGAGCTTAGAACATAAGAACGGCCGTACTGGGTCAGACCAAAGGTCCATCTAGCCCAGTAGCCTGTCTGCCTACAGTGGCCAGCACCAGGTACCCCAGAGGGGGGTGGACCGAAGACAATGACCAAGCGATTTGTCTCGTGCCATCCATCTCCAGCTTTCCACAAACAAAGGCCAGGGACACCATTCCTACCCCCTGGCTAATAGCACTCCATGGACCCAACCTCCATGAATTTATCTAACTTCTCTTTAAACTCTTGTTATAGTTCTAGCCTTCACAGCCTCCTGTGGCAAGGAGTTCCACAGGTTGACTATGGGCTGTGTGAAGAAGAACTTTCTTTTATTAGTTTTAAACCTGCTACCCATTACTTTCATTTGGTGTCCTCTAGTCCTTATAATATGGGAACTAATGAAGAACTTTTCTTTATTCACCCTCTCCATAGCACGCATGATTTTATATACCTCTATCATATCCCCCCTCAGTCTCCTCTTTTCCAAACTGAAAAGTCCCAGTTGCTATAGCCTCTCTTCATATGGGACCTGTTCCAAACCCCTAATCATTTTAGTTGCCCTTTTCTGAACCCTTTCCAAGGCCAAAAATATCTTTTTTGAGGTGAGGAGACCACATCTGTACAAAGTACTCAAGATGTGGGCGTACCATAGTTTTATATTTCCCCTCCTCCTTCTTCCCCTGGCTTCCCCCTTCCAGCTCCCTCCTCCCAGGTTTCCCCCTCCTCTCTCCCACCCTCTCTCTTCCCCTCTCCCACCTCCTTTTCCCAGTCCCCCCAGAGTTTAATCCTCCCCCCCCCCCAGTTTTGTTAAATAAAGAGAGTTTCTATTTTTGAACACACGTGCCCTTTATTTTTTACATCAGGAAGGGGGGCTAGAGAGGGGTAAGTGGAAGGAGGTGAGGGAGGAATGGGGCACGAGCCCCCGATGGGGAGGACTGGGGTGGTTCTGCAGGCTCCTCGGGGTGGAACTTCTCCTGCAGGGCCGCCTGGATCCTGACAGCCTCCCGATTGGCCCCCCGGATGGTAGCCTGCGGCAAGTGCAGCCAGGCTGATGGCCGAGTGCTGTGATGTGCTGAGTGCGGGCGCTCAGGGCACTCCAAGACAGGACTGCTTTGCTGTCCCTCATCGAGGTAGACAAGCAAGCAGGGAACCCTGAGAACTGTCTGTCCGGGGTGGGGGCAGGATCCCTTTAAGCACGGAGCTCAATTAGCCTTAGGCAGCAGCTCCACACTCTAAGTCCTAACCTGATGCCCTGCCACCACTGGTTCCGGCCAGCCTTAGCTTCGGTTCAGGGTCCACTCAGTGTGGACATGCTATTTCAAATTAGCAAAAGGCTAATTTAATTTAGTTTTTGTGTATGGATGCGTTAATTCAAATTTGCTTAATTCGAATTAAGTTAATTCAAATTAATGTTGTAGTGTAGACATACCCTGAGTTCTCAGAACATTCCTATCAGTGTCCAGCTGCTTATCGACGAAACACTTAAAAACAAGTAGGCCAGCTATTCCCAAAGGAATAAATCAAGCCCAGCTTGTATGACTAAACTCATGACATTACAGTAGACTTCCGATAATCTGGCATCTTTGGGACCCAGCGAGTGCCAGATTATCGGATATGCCAGAGTATCAGGAGGTACTCCGGCAGGGGGTTGTGTTGGGGAAGGGGTTGGCAGGGTACGGCGCGGCGTGGGGAGAACCCTCCGCCGTTTTGCAAGGAGGTGGGGGAAGCCCCGCGCAGCCGCCGGCAACAGGCCAGCTGGGGCTGCAAGTGGCAGCGGCGACTTGGGGAAGCGGTGGGGCAGAGCAGCTGGGGTCCTGCCGGGTTGGTCCTGCAGCGCCGCCCCTCACTCCCCTGCTTGGCACCCGGCAGCACCCCAGCTGCTCTGCTCTGCAGCTTCCCCAAGTCCGCCGCTTGTCAGTTTCAGCAGCGGCGGCGGCAGACTTGGGGAAGCAGCACGGAGCAGAGCAGCTGGGGTGCTGCCGGGCGCCGAGCAGAGGGGTGAGGGGCGGCGCTGCGGACCAACCCAGCAGCACCCCAGCTGCTCTGCTCCACGCCGCTTCCCCAAGTCCGCCACTGGTCAGTTTCAGCAGTGGCAGCAGCGGACTTGGAGAAGCAGCGCGGAGCAGCTCCAATTGTCCGGCTGGCCGGAGCACTTCTGGGTTCTAGTTGGTGCCGGGCTGTCGGAAGTGCCCGACCACTGGATGCCGGACAATTGGAGTTTTACTGTACTTTGCTTAACATCACAATGCTTAGAAATCTTTACAGTAAAAAGAAGAAATAGAAAATCAAATAATGACAAGTAAACATATTGGAAACAAATTGTTACATATAAAACAAAATAATCTCAGGTTTTCTATAGACTAAACTTTACAAAATTACTCTCTTGCATAAAGAAGTTTTTCTCCCCAAAGTTCTTTTCTGAAATTCCAAACTAGCCTGGGTTGGGACCCCTTTTTCATGAAGCAAAAGTGCTGTCTGTTTATTACCTCCATTAATAGTGTAGCAGTGTCATCTTTGTCTGCTAAATATAATAGAAAAAATTGTTGATGTAAATTTCCATGTAGTCTCAGTGGAAGTTTAAGATGAAAAATTATCTTGCTACTTGAGAGATACAGCAAACTTTTTATTAGAATTAGTAAAGAATTAGAATTGTTCACCCTGAGGTGCTGTGGGCCCGTTTAAAGCCCTGCCAAACCCTTAGGGTAAATTTCATCCTTGCGCAGGAGGCCACTTAAAGTCATGTTTTGAAAGCTTATGTGGGATTCAGGCGGTACATGGTCCTTGTGCTGACCCCCAGTTTAGAAATGAATTTAACCCATAATATGAAATGAAAAGACACTGATCAGGAAACAAGACTGGTTAAACATAAAATAATCAACTCACTGTCCGGTGGCAAGTAGAAAAGCAAACAAAACCCTGAGATGTATAAAAAAGGAAATAGATCCTGCAACAAAGAAGATCATTGTGGAACTACACAAAGGGATTGTGAGACTACACCTGGACTTATTGTGTACAATTCTTGGCATGATATTACAGGAAGGATTTTGAAGGATTGGAAGTGCCACAGAAGAGGGGGAAAGAGTGACAAAGAGCTCCAGAGGTTTGCATCTAATGAAGAGGAGTTAATCAAAATAGGGTTATGCAAAATTAGTGGAAGAGTTAGGGACTGACTTTTGAAGTGAATGGAAAGTTTTTAATAGATTTGCATCACACCATTAGCAAAGTTTTTATCCAATTTTGGTGAGTATTAGCAAAGTGAATATCACAAAATAAAAGGAACTGAAGTCAACAAAGGACCACGCACAGAATGCATGTAGGAGAAATTTCTTTACACAGAGTAGTTCATGTAGGGAACAGAATAATACAAGCTGCATTTGTGAAAGGAGTTTGTTCATGTTTTTTTCAAGTATTTGACTGGCTGAATCTTCTGTTCTAAATTCAAGCCTTATTTTATGGCAATCATTTTCAAATCTATAGCAGGGGGTTTGCTAGTCAATTTTTGTTACAAGCTAAGCTACAAGCCAACAGTGCACACGACACTACAGTAATGTTAAAACACGTTGCAGGTGATCAGGCACTGACATGAATAGATTCCTTGAGGGTGCAAACAGTGATGCCAAAATGTGCAATAACAAGCTAAGCAGTTTGTGGGGATGATTTGAAAAGAAACTAAATATTACATAGTTTCAAGCCTTAAAATGCCTGGCAGTTAAGTTTAAAATAAAGAGAAAGGTTATTTGTATCTTCTAGTTTCTGATTGCTGTTTTCTAAATTTATTGTTACCTTTTTAACAAATGGAAAATCTCAAATTTTACTTCTCTTTCTATACTCAGACTTTTTTTTAAATAGTTGCCCTTCGTAGCTCAAATGGAATTAAAGGCCTGGCCATTAATATTTCGCAGGATGGGAAAAGAAAAAGAGTTTTAAGAAAGATTTTTTAAATATTTCAGTATTTTACTTCTAATGCATGCTTGGCTAAATATGATTATAGCTCAGCATGTAAGCTATTTGGTTTACATGTAAAGTATATTAAGAAATCTTAAGTTTTGACTAGGATGTCACAGTCTCCTGCACTAATGTTTTTTGTGTTGTGGCTAGCATTAAGGAGCATAATCATGGTAGCTGAGGCTGGTCTGCATATTCTTGTGTTTGGTCTGTGATTCAATCTGATCTCACAAGGTAAACATGGTTAGACTTGATCGTGCTTAGTGGGAGGTTTGTAAATTTTTTGGTAATTTAGAATGTGGGTTGCTTCTCAGAATCTGTGCTGAAGTAATATCTCCATATGATTCTCTGGGGGATAACAATTCCCATTTGTACCAACTTTCATGGCTTCTGAATTTGTTCTCATTCTGCACTGGAACAAAACCAAAATATTTCAAACATTTCTGTAGAATGGAATTACGTCACAAAGTCAGCATTTGGTTTGGTTCTGGATAACTTGTGTAACTACCACCGGGCAGATTTCAACCTGGGACTTCTGGAACTTAGACTGTGTCTACACTACAGGGTTTTTGCATAAAAACCCGTGGAGCATCCACACCTTAAGCGTGTTTTTGCACAAGAAAATCTTCAGTCAATCGACAGAACAGAGGGCTTTTTGCAAGAGTTCTTGCGCAAAAAGGTGTGTGTGTACGCTCAACAGGGGTTTCTTGCGCAAAAAGAGCCTATCACAAAAAGCACAGGTGCTCTGATGGCCATTCACAGAATGGCAATCAGAACTTTCTTGCGCAAGAAAGTGCCACTACATGGGACAGTGAACCACACTAGGTGTGTGGGTTACATGTGCCCATGCAGGTGCGCACCCTAAAGGGAACTCCCAGCGGCTGCCATAAGAGCTATATTTGGTTCCCACGTGTCATAGGTTGCCAACCTCTGATGTGAATGGATGGTGCGCTATTATGTGCATTGCTGTGATTTGATCAGCCCTTCTCAGAAATGATACCAAGAAACAGAGGAGAGCCAAAGATGTACAAAGGAAATATGTAGAAGATGAAAAGAATTCCATATGAGGGGAGAATGAAAAAATTAGGACTGTTAAGGAAATGAATAAGAGAGGCTTTTTTCTTTTTAAAATGCAAAGGAAGACAACAACTGATAAATGGAAAAAAATTTACACAAACACAATAAATCTGTGGAATAGACTGGCTCAAGGTATCATTGAAGCTAAAGGTTTAGTAAGATTCGTAAGCTAGATGTTTATATGGACAAAGATAAAATCCACAGCTATATTATAAACTAAAAACAAAAGCCAAGGGATGTGCACCCTCATGATTTATGGCGGAACCCTACCACTCACTGCCTAAGGTTAGGAAGGAGTTTCTCATATGGGCTGGTTATTCCAAAATTGTCTATTATGGGATTTGTTGCTCCTTCTTCTAAGGTCTGAGGTGCTGTCTCATTTAGGAGACACGATACTGGACTAGATATTTTATTTGATATCTAGTTTGATATTTTATTACAGTTCCTGTGTTCCCAGGTCTTGTGGCTCAGAGTTAAGAACATTATTATAATATGTAAGACTGAATGCTTATAAGCCAGTATTGTCTGTAAGTCAATATATAGTATTTTCCTTAGCACACATCCTTGTACCTAAGTACTAACCAAAACATATTTATAGATTCCAAGGCCAGAAGGGATCTCTCTGATTATGTAGTCTGATTGCTTATCCAGCGTGGGCAACAGAACTTCTCTCAAATTATTCCTACAGCATATCTTATTGAAAAACATCCAGTCTTGATTTAAAAGTTTTCAGTGATGAAGAATCTAAATTGTTCCAGTGGTTAATTATTCTCAAAAATTTACATCTTATTTCCAGTCTGAATTTGTCTCACTTGAGCTTTTGACCATTGTATCATATGTGGCCAGTGTAAAATATTAAAATATTTATTTTTAGTTGGACTAGTATTTGGAATATTTCTAGGACTAGTCTCTCTTGATTTGGTTAAAAAAAATACGGTTTTAAAATACTTGGTGCATTCTTGATTTTACCCTATAGTAAAATTTTAAAATAATGATTTCCCAGTCACATATTATGCAGATTTATTAGTTTACTGGGGCATGCTCCCTCCCTGTTCTCTCTTTGTGGAGGAGCAACTTTCTGGAATTTATTTACATTCCAATCACCAACACCTATTTAGTCTTGTGCACGGTATTATATACAGTGCTTCTCTACCTTAGCCATTTCCCATAGGGCCAAGAAAGGGACCGAGATCTCCCTTCCTTGAGATCTCTGCACACAGAGGGTCAATTATGTTTAAACCCTTCTGACTGGACCATCTTACATATCCTTTCATAGGATTAAGGGGGTTCTGATACCACATCATATATTAATCCCTAAATGGTGTCAGTTTTACTTATATTAAACAATTAGACTTCCAGTCTTTTTCTTAAACTTGTGTTTGTTGCTGGGAGAGAAAAAGCTACATACCGTGAATGCTGTCCAGAGCCTTGGAAGACTAAACATTTCAGGTTATCTCTTTTCCTCTTTATGGCTATATCCAACATGTTGAAGCTCCAGGCCATCTTGTCACAGAGATTTTCCATGGGTTACATTCTGGATCACCACCAGTTATCAACTGGCCGGTGAGCCCTTCCCTTCAAACTTTGAGATGCATTTCACCAGGGCACAAGCAGCATTGTCAGCATCCTTCTGGTATGTGACTGTATCACAGTTGTGTAGCAATCTACTGACCTTTGTTAATCATTATGCCCTCAACATGTCATTTCGGTCTGGTGCCAAGTTTGGGAGAATTTAACTTTAATCTCTGTTTGACTGATACAGCCGAGGCTTCTCCATCCCACCATCCAAGAGGATGTCACTTGTCAGTTATCTTCACTGAGAACCAGACTGACACATTCTCAGAGAAAAGAATTACTAACCCTACAATAATTATGGTTCTTTGAGAAGTCACAGTCAGCATGGATCCCATGAGCTGCTCTCCTTCCCTACTTTTAGAAATCCTCAGCAATTTGAATTGCAAGGGAACTTTGGGGAGTGGGTCTTGTCATCCTACTCTTTGTGCTATTGCATGAAAGCACACGGAACCACAGGGAATGTGTAACCCCAAGAGATGCTGCTATTCAAAAACCCCAATCTCATATGCCTGATGTGTATATACACCTGTAGAGGTCCACTCTGACTACTGTGTCTGGAAGAATCACAGACACTGTAGAGTAACTAACTGTTCTGGGAAATTTAAAACCAGAAACAAAATGCCTGCATTAAAATACCATTATAATTGCATTGTGAAGTGCTCAAATACTGAAAATTCTAAAACCAGTTTTACCCCTCGTACACAGGCAATGTTTTGAATTACGTGATAATGTTCTGTTATGGGATACCTATATCATTCCATATGCAGGTTGGATGGTGCGGATATGACAGGGGTCTTCATTATCTGTACCTGAATTGGAGGTGAATTCTGTAGGCTGGGTAAACGTCCATGGATTTACTTTGCATGTGCATTGGTGCAATTGACGGCATTTCTGAATTCCCTTTAGTGGACAAGGTAGATGGTATACACTATCAATGGGCAACCTAGGCTAGTGAGCGGGCCACATGAGTGTTGTAATAATGACAGTCTCCTGGGGTAGGGTAGTTTTGCTAACTATGCTTCCGTACCTAGAATTTTCAGTGTACTTTGATTGGCTGCAAAGAGCACACAGCTCTCTCAGTCAGTGTTGTATACAATCAGCATGTACCTCACTTTATGTGCCCTTGCTTGACATATGTGTCACGTTTGTAATATTAGTAGGGAAAAAGCCAAGTGGACGGAAACAAGCGGAATATTGTAACTCTGCATATGAGCAACTGTAAACAAAATGTCTTGTGAGCCATACATAGACCTCTAGTAGTCTACATACGGCCCATGGGTAACAGGTTTCCCACCACTTGTATATAGTGAATGTGATGGACAGTGTAGTGAATGAAGGAAGAGTTCAGTCACAGAGTAGTGAAGATAAATATTAAATACCTTATTTACTCTTCCATATCTACCCAACATAATGAATAATGCAGACTTGCTTTATGGCATTTAATTAATTTTATACAATCAGATTACTATTGTTTATATTGAAATGCACATGCACCAGGGGCATAGAGCCAAGTTTATGTGGACACCTTTACCATTCCCATTCCCTAATTTTTAGGGGGTTTTTTTTGTGAAGCCATACTATACTTAATTATTATTGCAAATGATTTGTTAGGATTCTTCTTTTGCCACTCCCTTCTGAAATGTAGGATGGACCCTAGTGACTGAGAAAACTTGTGATTCTTAGTCATTTTTTTTATGATCACATGTTCTGGCATGGTCTTATTTATGTTAGTAAATTTTCTTCCTTCCCTAAGGAATGTGTGGCTTTTTCTAGCGCTTATTCTTTATCATCTGTGAACACTGAGGAAAAAATGCATTTCATATTCAAAGGTGTTTTCTCATTTAAGCAATTAAAAACCTAATTGGACTATACTTAACTCTACATCTATCATTTCTGTGTTGCTACTTCGTGAAACTCATTCAGTAATATAGCTACTTAAGATAAGACAATAAATATATGTATCTGTCTTCAGAAGGGAGTGGCAAAAGAAGAATCCTTACTGCTATGGTTTAGTCAGGAACCATTTGATGTTTTTATTAAATCTGAGTTTCTCATGGATTAAATAGTATAGGTTCGCATGTGGGATCGTTTCGTGCAGTCCTGTTGAACTCATTGTCACATGTGAAGTTACTACACACACACACAACACATATAAGGATTTGCAGGAAGAGGGCCTAACTTTAACCCTTTTTAATTAAAAATAAACTGAATTGTTGACAGTAAAGTTGTCTTAAAACAATGAAAAAGATGATACCATTTGCATAATTGACTAGTCAGACTAAAGATAATTAAAGATCTTTTCCACATTGAACTATCACGATCCCATTTAAAAGTCCTAAAATATTGTAGCTGCTGATTTGGATCTTGATATTTATTTCCAATGTTTATTAGATTTCGGTTATAGAAAAACCTACATGCTGTGGGTTTCTTCATTGATTTCAGTAATCCTACTCACAGCCTGGAAAGCTTAACCCATGTGAGTCTTCCAGGATAAAAACTGTAGTTTCCTTGCACTGTTATCAAAGTATTAATCTCATATTTCTCTTCATGGATCTATCTATTAAAATGCTTTTCTTGAATAGGTTATAATTTTGTCAGTTTCCTAATTTCTGTGATATTACAGTATCATTCTGTTACTTTTAACTCTAATTATATCTAATTTCTAACATCTACTCTAAAATCTTTAGAGGTAGAAGAGGTTCATTTTATCAATAAAATAATGACTCACTTTGGAAGCTGAGCATCTTGATTTGGGAGTATCTGTAACAGAGACATCTATTTCATGCGGAATGTACCAACTTTTTGTATGGTTTGTATTGTTTATGTGTTTTTTCCCAATGGCTAGAACACAGCTTTGCTGAAAAATCAGCCATAAGATGAGTCACAATATTATGTCTGAAGGTGATGTCACTCTCATTTTTTGAAGTGCATTTAGTATCATTTGGTATATATGATGTAGATAACCTGCTTAAAAATTCTACACAAAATTATTAATTTATATTTACACAAACCTTTATACTGGCTTCAAAATAGGGCATGCATACATCTAGAGCTGGGGAGACATACTCACGCTTCCTCTCACCATGGATTTCTAGAGTCTCTGATGGGCATCTGCTCAGGATGGCTAGCCCATCCTACAGCTCATGCTACCACAGCTACATGCTGTTTTTAGCACACTAGCTGCATATGCCTTCTTGAGCTGGATGTCACACCCCAGTTCGAAGTGTATATAGTCTCAAAAATAATCTTCTGAGCATGCCCAGAAAGAATTGTCATACACTAGGTTGATGGACAGGAGGTTTTGTGAACTGAATGGTAGTAAGCTTATGTCCGAAGAACAACGGAGTGCATAAAAAGCACAAGAGCAATTCTCTTGAAAGAAAAAGACAGTTTATTAATTTCTTCACAAAAGGGCTGAGGGGCAGAAGAAAAGTCTAACCGAGATGAGGGGTAAGCACCCTTTTCTCTGGCTCTAAACTTCACTGCAACTTGGTGACTTGGTAGGGATGGAGATGTCATCCTGCATCCCAAGTTTCAACATACTCCCATGTGGACTTCCACTCCCCTACAACAGATGTGCCCATGCTTTTCCATTTTAAAACCTGTTTCCTCCCTTGTCCAAGTACCAGAGGAACTCATTTTCACTGAATCAGCCTTCAAACTATATTTTTGTGTTAATGGGTGAACAAGGACAGAGCCAATATCCCATCTTCTGTAGTCTTTTTGACTGAATGGAGCCTTTATATACATCTAAACTAATTATTTTAAGTAGGTGTACAGCATGTGTGGGATATGTAACTGATTAATAATAGGATAACTTCCATTGCAAATTTTTATTTTAATAAAATGAGGCTTTGCCTAAAAGATAGGGCAATGGAGTGGGGCACAGGAAACTGGAGTTCTGTTCCCAGCCCTCCCACTAGTTTGCTGTGTCACACCCATCCCTGTGCTAAAAGTTTGACACTGATCTCCACTGTAAAGCCTAGAGTATCTATGTTTTGACCAGGGTTTGGAGATGGGAATGTATGCATAAAATGTGTGGTATTTCGTACACGTTTGTTTAAGCGTTGTTTAAGTGTATTTGTTTTCATTAATTTTTTAGTCAGTGTTTTGTAGTTTATTTTTGTTGTGAGGAGACAAGGCTTTCACACCAACTTGTCAGATCTTGTTCTGTAAGTTGACTGTTGAATAAGTGTTGTTTCATATGCCATGCTGGTTTTACCAGCAAGAAATGCTTGGAAAAACCCCAAAATGTGAAAAAAGTGTGTATACTGACGTTAGTATTTTTCCATCTATTGTATGTTGTGATGTAAATCTTTATTAATCTATAATCTGTAGTTGTGTGATGATGACATAGATTAGTGTATTCCTTTTTCAATAATTATTTATATTTTTTGTTAATTATAGTGACATTCAAAAAATAGCATGAGCTTGATTGTGCTCCCATAAAAATCAATAGGGAAAACAGAATCTATCAGAGTAACAGTAGTTCAGGAATATGATTTTTTTTTAACATGGCCTCCACAACACAAAAGAAAAATTATCTTTCTTTTGTCATGGGTCATATATGGTGAGAAGAAGGGGGGAAAAATTGTCTGGCAGCTGGTTAGGTCCCTTGTTTATGACCTTGATTATCAAATGTAGTAGTATTGCCTAGTGGACAGCCAATAAAGCGGCTGTTCCTTCCACTCAGGGCAGTGGATCTCAGTGGCCAGAGTCAATAGAATAAGCCACCTCTTTGGGATTATGTGGCCGATTGGCCTGTTGGGGAAGTGGGACCCTACTTAAGGGAGTGTGGTGCCCTGGGTAGTGGGTTTGGGCTCTCCCAGTTCCATTCAGTCCCAGTCCAGGGACCTGGTGGTGGTGAGGGTGCTCACTATTGAGTCTGTGGGGTCCTCTCAAAACACACTGACCAGTTCCCAGGTTTACTCAGTAGTGAAAAGTCTGAATCCCCTGGGCTGCCTCTTATCCTTTCTCTGTTGAGGTTACTCCATGGTTCTTCTTCAACTGCTTGTTCATGTCGGGTCCAGTCATGTGTATGCACATCCCATGCATGAGCATCGGAAACTTTTTCCCTAGCAGCTCCCATAGGATCCGCTGTGGAAACCCCTAGGCTTTGTCTATACTGCAGGGTTTTTGCACAAAAAGCTTTTTGCGGAAGAGAACTTCTGCAAAAACGTCTTGCGCAAAAGCGCCTCCACACCTCAATAGCACATCGCAAAAACTATGTGCTTTTGCACAAGAGAGCGTCCACACTGCATGGACACTCATGCGCAAGAAAGTTCTGATTGCCATTCACAGAATGGTCATCAGAGCACCTGTGCTTTTTGTGATAGGCTCTTTTTGCGCAAGAAACCCCTGTTGAGTGTCCACACCCACCTTTTTGCTCAAGAACTCTTGTGCAAAAAGGAGTTATTCCTCGTAGAAAGAGGTATACCTACACCACAAAAAGCCCTCTGTTCTGCCGTTTTACTGTACATTTTCTTGCGCAAAAACACGCTTGAGGTGTGGACGCGCCGCAGGGTTTTGCACAAAAACAGTTGTTTTGAGCAAAAACCACTGTAGTATAGACATAGACGTAGAATGGCACCACTATATCAGCGCATATATATATATATACCACTGCCGAGCCTACTCCTCCCTCAATCCGTTTTTACCATCCGTGGTGGCATTGGAACTTTCTAGCTAGCTTGCCCTAGTCCCTAGCACTCAATAGTTAATCGTCTCATTTTCTCTTAGCTGTGTATTTCTTGAAAGAATTCATAGTAGGAGTGGGCAACTGCCCATAAAGAGTTAGCCTCTTGGGGCTTTGGGGCATGCCTAATGCCCCAGGGTTTAAATCAGGTGTGGGGAACCTCAGGCCTGGGGGCTGGATTGGCCCCTGGCTTGCCTGGATCCGGCCCCTGAGGCTCAGAGCTCCCCCGCAGCATTGGGGAGCCTGCACTGATGCTCCAGCCTCCCCGCTGCCTTCCCGTGGGGCTGGAGCACACAAAATCTACTAGCCTAAGCACCCCTAGGCTCTGGTATGCAAGAAGAATATGGGGAGTGTCTTTCTGCTTCTCAGTCAGGGGCCCACATCAGTGAAGTTTTTTTTGTTTTTTTTGTTTTTTGCTTCTCACTTGTGTGTGGCCTCCAGCTGATTTTTCTGTGGGTCAGCGGCTCCCGACCCAAAAAAGGTTCCCCATCCCTAGTTTAAGTTGTGCACTGCGTGCAAATGGCCTGTGCCCAACAGCAATCTGCATGATGCGTGTCTCTGGTGGTTAGATGAAGAACATCGCACTGAGAAGTGTAAAATCTGCAAGTGCTTTAAGCCCTGTACAAGGAAAGAATACTGGCTCCAGCAACTCCTCATGGAGGCAGCGCTGAGGTCTCCTCAGACCGAGAAGACGGTATTAGCTGTGAGCTCGGTGTGCAGGACTCCGGCCTTTGTGTGTGAGACTACGCCAAAGAAAGGTGCTGCTAAAGACTCTTGGCACTGAAGTCCATCGGCACCAAATGCCATGTCCCCAAAGCACCGATCAACCTCACCGACACCGTGTGGTCATAAAGAGGACAGAGACAGATCGCCCCATGAGACACAACCATGGCATGACCCAGCACAACGCAGGCAGTCCTCTGTGCACTAGGCCCAGAACTTGCCATTGACTCTGGTCCTGGAAGTGGCACTTTCAAGTCCGGCATGCAGCTTGTCACTGGGATGTAGGAGTCCAGCGCTGGTGCTGAACTCCGTGTTGACACCAGATACCTATGAAGCCATGCGGGATCTCATAGAAACACCAGAGACTGAGTTGTCTGTGATGCAGTACAAGCCTCTGGCACCATCGAGACTGCACCAATCAAGGGGTAAGCTGTGATGCTAAGGTGTTCTCAATCCCTGGTGCAGCACTGAGACAGGTCACCTCCTCTTCATCGGAAGATTCACCACCTCCGGCGCAGTGTCACATTTGGCACTGGATGCTTCAGCGGAATCCCCGGCACTGGGCAAACATGACAGGTGCAGAGACTTGTTGCATCTGGCATCGAGTGTACCCCTCCCCTTGATGTCAAAGTCCTGCTCCCGGTCCCAGACAAGGTTCTGCCCTTGTCAAGGTCCAGAGGCAGATGGCACCATTCAAGGTTCTGCCCTCTTGGCACTGTTCCACGTCACTACGGGCCTCCAGCCACACAGCACCAACACTGGTACTAGCTTCATCAACACCACCGTAGTCCTCGCTGTTGGAGTCTGAGTCTGATGCAGTGTCAACATGTTCCCACAGAAGCCGCAGCAACCAAAAAGGACACGACCCTTTGACACCATAGCAGCCACAGTGGCCTCCCTCCATGTGCTGGTCATTCTGGATGCTCTGGGCATATCACCAGTCAGCAGGGCGTGCTCAGATCCTCCAGATGGGTGGGTTCTACCAGCTATCAATCTCAGTTTCCCAGGGACAGTTGGCAGTCGTGGACACCCTCTGCTGTACTGTCATGATCCCCTGGTGGGGATAGCCTGAGGACTGAGGCCCCAGACCAGACCTCTGGTCAAATGATGCTGGCACAGACAGGTGAATCAGTGCGGGGCCACAATCACCCAGAGCCTTCAGTGGACCTGCTGCCACCCCAGGGGAGAAGGACGAAGAAGCCTGGGGTAGCAGCGGGTCCACTGAAGCACCCCAGGCTTCTTCGTCCTTTTCCCCTCCCTGTGGTCAATCGGAGGAGGCCCCATCATGGATTTTCTTGTCATTGGTGTCCTTACCAATCATAAAGACCATTCAGTCTAATTAAAGCAACCTGTGGCAGACCCCTGTCTTCATATTGCTCACAGCGAAAGTAGTAGAGAGGAGGTACTTTGTCCCTTCCAAAGGCTACAAGTTCCTTTTCTCTTACCTCCACCCTCTCTGTCACCCATCAATCAGAGGGAGAGGCAAGGCCAAGGAGCAACAAAGCTTGACCTCTTTGGCAGAAAGATTTATTTGGCAGGGGGCCTGCAGTTGAGGTCACAAACCAACAGGCAATCCTCAGTCAATATGCATTTAAATCCTGGGAGGCACTCTGCAAATACAAAGAGCTCCTTCCCCCAGATGCACAGCAGGAGTTTGGAGCCTTAATGGAAGAGGCCATGAACCATACCAGAACCTCCCTGCAGGTGGCCCTGGACTCAGCAGCGAGAACGCTCTTGATGGGGTTGGCCGTGTGTAGGTCATTGTGCTTACAAGCATCAGGCCTACCTCTAGAGGTCCAACAAACTTTGCAGGCCCTTCCGTTTGCGGGCAGGTGCTTGTTTTCGGAGCAGACGGACTCCCAAGTTCCATTTGCCCAAGGATTTAAAGGTGACTATGAAATCTTTGGGCACGCATACCCCTGCTACCCACAGGCATCCCTTTAGACCTCAGCCCCCTCTGCAGAGGTTCACTTCTAGACAGCACTAGTAACAACCATGTAGGTGCAGCAGAAATAATACAAGAACCCCAAATCAGCAACCTAACCAGAGGAATAACTCCTCAAATTCCCTTCCAGGGCCCAAGCAGGGCTTTTAAGGGTGCGCCCAAGGACAGGGCACTAGCTTTCCTGGATCCTTTCCTTTATTCTCAGCCAGGCTCTCCCACTTCTACCATGCGTGGGCCAGCATTATGTGGACCATTGGGTCCTTGCATGGTTGGAGTGGGAGACTCCCTACAATTCTTCTGCCAACTGACTTCCCACCTCTCTTCCCTGTCCATCTTCAGGGACCCCTCTCACAAGCATCTCCTAAGATAGGAGGTCCAGTCGCTCCTTACCTGGAGAGTGATCCAAGAGGTCCCCCTAACATTAAGGGCAAATGGTTCTATTCTAGTTATTTCCTAATCCCAAAGGCAAAACAGGGTCTGAGACCTGCTGGAGACCTGAGACACCTCAACCACTATATGCAGAAAATGAAGTTCCGTATGGATCCAGGTGACTGGTATGCTGCCCTTGTCATAAAGGACCCATGTTTTCATATATCTATCCACCCAACTCACAGGCACTACCTTAGATTCATGGTGTTGAACAAACATGATCAGTTCTCAGTATTCTCCTTTGGCCTGTCCATCGCCCCCCAGTGTTCACCAAGTGCATGTCAGTAGTGATAGCTGCCCTGCACAAGAAGTGCGTTCAGGTATTTCCCTACATGGACAACTGGCTACTGAATGGGAATTTCCAAGAACAGCTCCTTATGTGCATAAAATTGACAGTAAAGCTGTTCAGGACTCTGGGCATCTTTCTCAATGAGGAGAAATCAGTGCTAAGTCAGGTGCAAAAAATAGAGTTCATTGGGGGCAACCCTAGACTTAATTTCAAGGACGGGTCACCCTTCCAGAAGCCCGATCTAAGGTGACAAGGGACATAGTATCCTCCCTCACCCAGTGTCCCACCACAACAGCGAGGATGTGCCTCAGTCTTTTGGGTCATATGGCATCATGCTGCTATGTGATCAGATTTGCCTGGCTGCACCTCAGACCCTTTCAGGGGTGGCTCATCTTGATCTACAAGCCAATTCAGGACAGCTGGGACATGGTGGTATCCATCTCATAAGGCATGATACCCACGCTGATATGATAGTCGTACCCACTCAATCTGGGCGAGGAAGTGGCATTCTCCTCACTGTTGCCTACACTAACACTTGTAACAGATGCTTTGGACCTTGCGTGAAGAGCCCACTTGGGGAACCTAAAAACTCAGGGGGCGTGGTCCCCTGTGGACCTGGCTCTTCACACCAATGTGAAGGAGTTAAGGATGGTCAGACTGGCTGCTGGGTATTGCACCCACAGATAGACAGTTGTTGCATGTTGGTGTATATGGACAATATGATCACGATGTTTTATATAAACAAGCAAGGGGGAGCACAATCATCTCGCCTCTATCTTGAAGCCCAGAGCCTTTTAAGACTTCTGTTCATTCCAGAATCGTCATCTGGGTTCCATAGTGGACACATTTGTGATTCATTGGGGAGAAGGGCAGCTATTGTATGCATTCTCTCCTCTGTCCCCGCCTCCCCCCGGTTCTCCTGCTACACTGGGTCCTGCTCAAGGCACACAGGGACAGAGTGTGCCTGATCTTATTGGCACTGGTTTGGCAGTATCAGTATTGGCTTTCCACCCTCCTCACTCTGTCAGTGGAGGCCACAATAGCCCTTCCCTTGTATCTCCTCATGCAACACCAGGGCATCTCAGACACCCATACCCACACCACTCTACTTCATGATGTGGAAGCTGGATGGCTCAATCCGTTAGAGCTTCATTGCTCAGCTCAAGTACAGGAGATTCTTTTGGGAAGCAGGAAGCCCTTCACCAGGGCAGTGTACTTGGCCAAATGGAGGAGATTTTCCTTTTGGTGCTCAGAACAGGATGATTCCCCCAGGCAGACACCTGTTTCAGTGGTACTAGATTACCTGTTATATTTCTAAACACAGGGCTTAGGCTTAGCACCCTCCTCTGTTAAGGTCCACTTAGCAGCTGTGTCCGCTTTCCACCCAGGGCGCTCCCAATGTTCCCTTTTCATTCATTTGATGGTAACTCATTTTAGGAAAGGGCTGGACAGGTTGTATCCATATTCTCATCCACCTTTTCCCACATGGTACATTAACTCGGTACTCAATAAACTTATGGTATTCCCCCCCCCCGCCCTCCTCCCCATTTGAACCAATGGCTAAGTGTTCACTGATTCACCTGTCCATGAATGTTGCTTTCTTGGTAGCTATCACGTCAGGGTGGGTGCTGGACCCATCGTGAGCCGGGACTGAGCCAGCATGCTTGCGTGCTGGCTCCTAAAATACTTTAAATGCAGAGCAGCAGGGAGGGTGAGGGATTGCATGTAGCTGATTGCGTTAACCGATAAGTGAACGCAATTAACTGGCTGCACTATTACATTCCGAATATTAGCATTTGTGGAGCTCATGAAAAATGTGGACCTTTAGGAAAGCACTGACTGAGAGATGAAATTGAAGGACATTAAAATAGAGATGTTTTTCCAGGCATGAGGGATTGGGTGGCCCATGAAAGCAGGCATGAAGACATTGGAGAATGAGGTTAAGGGAGCGGTAAGAATAGCTTGTTTAGTGCAGCAAAGGGAGCAAGGTGGAACATGATAATAGACCAGAATAGATATGTAAGCAAGAGTATGCAGACATTTAAAGTGAGGAACAGAGTCTTAAGCTAGCTTTGGTAGGTGAGAGGATGTCAGCAGAGGGGAATGATGAAGTTGTAGTTGTCTGCTGCACTGAAAAAAATCTTATTCAGTTTTTAACCTATTTTTTAAAGTGTAAAGTAAAAATGGGTAAGTATACACAGTTGTACTCATTATTCACTACCACATGCTCTTAAAATGGATTTTTTTTTTTAGAATAATAGCACTTGTGGAGGTCTTTCAAAGTACTGCACTATTCTGTTACAACAATTATATTTTTTCATGGGTTAAGACTTATGTAATTGTGTGTTTTACAGGCCGGACCTGATAGACATGAATACCGTTGCTGTTCAAAGCAACCTTGCAAATTTAGAACATGCTTTTTATGTAGCAGAAAAACTTGGTGTCACCAGACTTCTGGATCCGGAAGGTGAGTTGATTCTTAAAGACTTAACTACAAAACAAGTTGGCATCTCTGAAATGCTTCCTGTTCCACACATAGTGCAAGTTAGGCTGAACTGCAGGGTCTCAATGCATGAGTGAGACAAAGGTGTTCAGAGAGTGGAACCTTTTGGATACGGAAGAATGGGCTCCACCTAACACAGAACAGAGCAAGATTGTTGACATACGAGATTTAAAAAAAAAAAAAAACTCTCATAGGGGAGTTTTGAAACTAAGAGCTGGGGGGAAAGCCAACATGTGCAGAGGAGGATGTAGTTAAGATAGACATCATTTAGTGAAGAATTTATTAAAGGATATTCTCTATATCCCAGTAAAAAGGAGAGGACAAAATTAAATAAGATATAGGTAGGAACTGAAGAGAAACACTCAAATGAAAGAGTCCCATTCCGTTACATCATATGAAGGCAGAAAACTAAGTGATGACAGGTTTTATCAGTGCTTGTATATGAATGCCTGGAACATAAGTGCCTGGTCATAATAAGGATATTGCTACATGTTGAACTTCTGTAGTCCAGCACCCTTGGGACTTGCTCAGTGCTGAACCTGAGAATTTGCTGAATCACAGGAGGCTAAGTTCCCTCTAGGGTGCACACCTGTCTGGGTGCGCACAAATAATTTTAAGCCTGTCCACCTCCTCATCAGAGCCATGCAGCAGCACTCACCTTTCTGGAAAGTAAGCTGCTGCTGGTGGGCTTGATGGGAGAGTGGGGAGTCCAGCTGCTCCCAGGATGGGCTGCATGGTGGGCAGCTGTACCATATGCCGGGGCCAGAACCGGAGTCGGCTCCAGCCCCGGTGCACCCTAACCCACGTGGCCCTGCCCAAGGGGCAGCCTGGCCATAGCTCCAGACCTTCCCCAGGGCTGAAGCTGTGGCCAGAGTAGGCTGTGTGGCGGCTGCCAGAACTAGGTTGCAGCTGCACCGTGGCCCCAGCTCCAGCCCCGACTCATGGGGCAGCTGCCCGCCACGCAGCACACCCCAGGAGCAGCTGGGCAGCTGCCATGCAGCCCTGGCTGTAGCTCCAGCCCTTTAGGGTTGGAGTTATTGCCAGGGCCGCATGGTGGCTGCCCGGCTGCTCCAGCGGCCGGGGCCACATGGCAGGCGGCCAATGCTGTTCCAGCAGCCGGGGCCTTGTGTCAAGGGGCTGCTCCTGTGTCCGGAGCCGTGTAGCAGCCTGGGCTGCTGCTCTGCACCATGTGGCGGTGGGTTGCACAGCTAAATTTTCTAGCCACCATTAATTAGGAAGGTTTCTGAAAGCCACTGTTGGAACGCAGAGTAATGGGCAAGATGGACCATTGGCCTGAGCCAGTATGGCCATTCTGAAGTTCTTATATTAAAATATAATCTCTCAGTCTGTAGGCTGTAGAGTAATTGTGAACATTCTTCACAACAGAATCTGTTCTGTTCCTAGATGTTGATGTCTCCTCGCCTGATGAGAAGTCAATCATAACTTATGTGTCATCACTTTATGATGCGTTTCCCAAAGTACCAGAGGGTGGCGAAGGCATCAGTGCAAATGTAAGTTAGTGAGTATGTCAGCTTCATTGATATGCCTTGATTTTTATAAGGTTTCAGCTCAGTAATGCAGTTAGCTACATTCTCCATAGTAAACAGTAATAAAATAATACTAGAACATAACAATATTGAAGGTTTTTCCTGTTGTCAGTAAGTTGGTTCTTTGGTTTCATGATCCAACTGGGAGTGCCAAATGATTTTAATCACTAACCAAATATTTAATTTATAACAATACTCCACATGCTTTAGAGATGAAGACATTGAAGCAGAGAGCTTGACTAATAAATAATGATTTGCCCAAAGTCACAGAAGGAGTTACAATCAGTGCTGGGATCATAACTCGGAACCTGTTGACACCCAGTCTTGTGGTCAGACCACTAAGTCACACTTTGTGTTCATTATGCCTTTTGAATGGCATTAGAAGTAGGAAGCTTCTGTGTTATCACTATAAATACTCCATTCCAAAGCCTACTCGGCTTACTTATGCAAGTTTCTCAGTTGATTTATTTTATGTGAGTAGGTTAAAGGGACCAGAATATTGTGATTTTTATTTTGCAATTGCCAAGATTGGGGATTTATTTTGCTTTATGCACCTGAAGATCTGCAACTTTTTTAACTCAGCTACAAAAGGAATAGTTAAAAAAAAAAAGTGACAGCTCTTGTTTTCTTATACACTGACTATGAGTTGCTTTTCTAGGATGTTGAAGTCAAATGGGTTGAATACCAGAATATGGTGAACTACCTCATCCAGTGGATCAGGCACCATGTTACAATAATGTCTGACAGAACATTTCCAAACAATCCTGTAGAGCTGAAGGTGGGACACAGCATTTTACATGTACTGTATTATTCCTCTTTTGTTTGAAGAACAGTAGAAAAAATACAAAGAGCAGAGGAATTGAATGGGTTTTCATTTTTTTTTTAAATTTAAGGTGAATATTAACCTTGTGGAGTTTCTGAGACCCTGTGTTCCCAAAGTTAAGCATGGGGAGGGTATGATATGGCACTATGCAAATAATTCACAGGACACCAAATGTTCATTTTTTTAAAATAAATACATTGTGTTTTGGAATATGAAATATGCAAAGCATATGGGGCCACATTCTCTGAGCTGCTGAGGTTGCTTTGTGCCCCTGAAGCAAATGAGATGCCCAGACATGTTAAATTGTATTTAAATTCTGACATCTGCCCCCCACATTCCCCACACAGATATTAGGTTGGAAGAGCAGGAGCAATTCTTTGGCCTGTGTGCATGCAAATGGTGTTGAGATTGAAGCCCATTGAAAACCCCACTCTTTGATTATCACCTCCTCTCTGTTCCCCTACTACAATAAATGTTTTACTATTGTCTTAAGCTGCACAAGCACATTTTTCACTGGTGGACAGAGAGTTTTTATGCAGGTCTTTAACTGAACAATATAAGAGCATAAGCCTATTATACATAATGGAATGTGGTCAGGAAGTAGTAAAATACTCTCATTTAAGAAATAGCTGGTAATATATATTTATATTTCTCCAGGCACTTTATAACCAATACTTACAGTTTAAAGAAACAGAAATTCCACCAAAGGAGATAGATAAATCAAAAATTAAACGTTTTTATAAACTTCTGGAGGTAAGCTGTATTTTTTATGCTTTATTGTGTTTATTATATTGTATTTTTCTTTTTTTTTTTGTTTATGTTAAGCATCCATTCTTTATTTTTGAAGGTCTGGATAGAATTTGGACGCATCAAACTCCCTCAAGGCTACCATCCAAATGACATAGAAAAAGAGTGGGGGAAACTTATTATTGCCATGCTGGAAAGGGAGAAAACCCTTAGACCTGAAGTAGAGAGGTATGCTAGTGAATGTTTGACAGGAGTGGTTTATTTCCTTTCTGCTCTTTTGCCTTGCATTGGAAACTGCTGATGTCTTTTCTGTGCTAAAATCTGCAGATTTATTTCATCCTGAAGAATTCTCACAGGGTTTTTTTTTCAAGCCTTTAGATCTATTTCTCATTTATAGTTTCAGGATCCATGTGGTAATGAGTTGGGTGGTCCCAGCCAACCCAGAATAAATAGTAGCTGTGCCGCAATCAAACAACTGAACTTTAGTGAAATTCTCTCTTATGCAGAAGTCACTACAAAGTCTGTGTACCACTTAAATTCCATGTAAACCCTATTCTGAGCGCTTAAGGAGAATTAAGTACAGCGCTGGCTTTTTGCCCAGGGATTAAATTCAGCCAATGCATACAAGCATATTTGGAGCCCTATTTTTTGGGTTATTAAATTTATATTGCACTCAAGTATTACAAAGCATTTAAAAATATAAAACATCTGAGAGCAATTCTGCATGAGTACTGGAATATGTGACCTGATTTCTTTTCCATCACAAATGTCTGTTATTATGTGTATGTTCAACATTACTGAGACAATGGGCCAGGCCTAAGAAGAGATTCTGTTTTCGCAGATACAATTTGAAGACTATAAAAAATGTCACTCGTGGCCTGGGCTTACAGTGAAGGCAGTCTTCCTCACTTTCCCCCAAAGGGGATCCTTTAACTCCACACAAGCCCCTTTGTCCATTTAAAAAACCCTATTGCCACTTCTTGGAATCTGGATTCATTCAGACAAAATAAACTCAAAAATAAAACTCAAAGGCCCAAAACAAATTCCATCTCTTTTACCCTCTTGTCAGGTCACACTTAGATCTTTCCTGTCTGTGGTCTCAGTCCCACATCCCAGGACACTTTCCTAGAACCTGATCACTCATAGGAGTCCCTGATCTTTCTAATCATCCTTCCTTCATTTTGCCCACTGCTACTTTAAGTAGGGAAATCACCTGCTCTTTCTCTGGTGTGCCTCTTCAGCACTTGGATATGGCAGGGCCCAGCCCTCCAGATGTAAGGGGCAAGCCACCTGGTAACAATTGCAGATTGCTAAAACTCTGACTCTTAGGCTGGTAAACATTTGGAAACAGCAATACATTTGGGTAGCTAGTGGCCAGATTGGAACATGGAATCCCAGTTAATATGTGGTGGGTGAGGAAAGCTCTGTGGCTTGTCTGTAGTATTCAAGGGTCAAACTGGAGTTCCCAGTTCTCAAGCTAGTGGGGTTAAAGCCATCAGGGTATGTCTGCACTATGGGGCAAAGTCGAATTAAGATACGCAACTTCAGCTATGTTAATTGTGTAGCTGAAGTCGAATCAGCTAAACTCAGCTTTTGGCACTGTTTACACTGCAGGAAGTCGAAGGAAGAACACTCTTTCTGTGACTTCTCTTACTTCTCATGAAAGCAGGGTTACCGCCATTGACCAAAGTGCCCCTCTCACTTTGAATTAGCCGTCTTAACTAGACCGCTAATTCGAACCCTGGATGATGACAGCAGCAGCTTTGATTTTCCTCTGTAGTGTAGATGTACCCTCACGGAGATAAGCCTGCTTAATGTCTGTAGCCTGTTTCTTTTATACCACTTCTTTTATAGCACTGCTGTAATATGGGTGTGATTTTATGGAGGGAAGACAGTGTGGAAAAATTAAGAATGAAAGGCAGAATTTTTATCTGCTATATATTTGAGAGCATTTGTCTGTCTGTCACCCCCCGCAATTCGTATGGGGACATTCCTGGATATTCCCCTTCATCAGGGAGTGTGGGGAAAGTGCACAGTTTGCTCCATTCCTCACTCTGGCTGCGTAATGCAGGGGGGCAGACAAACCTGGAACTACCCCAGCCATGAGATATTACCTTTCCCCCAGCTGTGCCCCTGGAGCTGCAGCATCTATGGAGAGGTGCTTCTCACTTGGCCCATAGCTGCTGTGGTGAGAGAGGGATGGAGTAGCCCTCTTTTCCCAGAGCATCCAGCATATTGAACCCCTCATCCCTAGCTCTATCCCAGAGCAATGATTTAAATGAAGCATGTACATTTTCATTTTATTTCCCAAAAAACAAAAATGAATTGAGTTAAGGCCTGAGCAACATTGGGTAAGTCTTTGTGTGTATGTTTTCTTATGGTCAGCATCAAACCTTGGAACTGTAAGAATGCTGAAGAAAGTAAGATTATGTTTACAGCTTGGTGGGAGAGGGCAATGAAATAAACAGAATAATGGTATAAACAGAATAATGGTAGTGGTTTGGATAAAATACAAGGATAAAGGGTTTACCAATTATGGGCCTAAAGTGTTACTCCCTTTTTACACCAGTGTAAAATCAGGGGAGTCACATCAGCATAAATTTGGAATTACATAGTGATGAATCTGTTTCTTTTAATGTTACTTTTATTTCAAAATTTGCACAACCCTGTAGTGAGCTTATAATACAAGTTTGTTCATTTAGCTTGTTGAAATTGGTTGAGGCATATTAGAAATATTTGGCATCTCTGTCTCCCAGTGACGCCCTAGTCATTGTGTTGAGTCCATACTTGTAGAGCTTTTTAATGCATTTAGGGAAGCCAAACTCAAACTAGCATACATAGCTGTAGGCAAAATCCTTTGAAGAGCTATCAGAGTATTACTAGCTGGGCATTGAATGTGCATGTTGAAGCCTATTTAAAGAAGGAATGCTGAGTGTTTCAAAAGCCAGTAGAGAGAATTCATCCCTGGAAGCTGTACCTTTTGCAGGAGTTTTTACTTTTCCATTTTTCAATATATGTAAATGGCCAAAGGGCCAGTGCTTCTGGTATAAAAATGAAGAGCAGTAGTTATGGCTACCACAGTAGCGATTCTTTGTTTAGCAACAGCACTGGCACTCGAACCAGCATTGACTCAAATGAGAATTTTCTTTCTGTGAATTGTGGCCCAACACTGATCAATTCTTGTATAAGCTTTGGCAGTGGCACCTTAGAAGAACCTAGGTACATCAGCCTAAATACTGGTGTTTGCTGCAAAATGTTTTCTTTTGCACTGCAACGTGGATAGTAAATAACATTTAAAAAAAATTTCTGTGGTGTCTTTTAGGTTGGAAATGCTGCAGCAAATTGCAAACAGAGTTCAGCGGGACAGCCTGGGCTGTGAAGACAAACTGATACTTGCTCGGAATGCTCTGCAATCTGTAAGTCAAATAGGAATTCTCTTTTGGGGCGTATTTTTGAATGTTTTGGCACTGAACTCTTCACAGGTTTTTAAATCTTACTTTCAGAACTTTTGATTGACTATTTTAATAACTTATATTTCTACTTTTTCTGCATTTTTTCTTTCATTAACATTTCTGGAAGAGAATACTGTACATTACCTAGAATTCATTCTGCCAGGTTTTTGTCAGTGGTTATTTTAAATGCTGGAAAAATCAGGTTAAGATCAAAAAGAAAAAAAATAGCTTACTGGAAATCTGGAATCTCTATTAAGTGCTTCTCCATTTAACTGTAGGACTTCATTGCTGATGTTTATCATTCTGTAATACAGGATGCCAAGCGATTAGAATCGGGGCTGCAGTTCCAGAATGAAGCAGAGATAGCTGGATATCTACTTGAATGTGAGAATCTTCTGCGCCAACAAGTAATTGATGCCCAAATTCTTATTGATGGAAAATATTATCAGGCAGATCAACTGGTGCAGAGGTATTTCATACTTTTATTTATGTCTGTATATATACATCGTGTATGTGTATTGTAGCCCTAAGTGTCGAACCTACATTCTGCAGTTATGCTTCCAAATCCATAATTGGACATCCAAATGAGTCACTGGATGTTCAGTGATGTTGAGTGCCCACTAATCTTGTTGAAATCAATGGGAGCTGCATGTGTTCAGCACCTCTGAAAATCAGGTCACTTCTATGGGAGTCATTTAGGTGTTCATTAGACACCAAAGTTTGAACATTCTGGACATTTTCATTGTTCTTAAAATGGTTACCCTTAAAACTTACAATTTTGTTCTAAATAAATAGAGATAAGATTTGCATAAGTAGTTGCATTGTACCTTGAAAGGTGGTAAGCAGGCTAATGTTAAAACTGGTATTTGTGCAACTTACTAGGAACCTACACTGTAATAATAGAGTGTAATTTCATGGGAAAGCAAGGTATCCCCAAACAGTGGCAGTGTTAAACCTGAATCTGGTGAGAATGAGCATACAACAGCTGCTTTGGAACTGAGCTGTATACAGCTCCCTGCAGCTAATTAATCTGCTGCAGCATGTAATATCCTGTTTTGCAAATGCAAGAGTCCACCTTTACTGGTTGCATCTGGCTTTTGCATTTGGTACATGCTACTGCCCACGTTATGTTGGCTTTCTGGGTTACTACCAGGATTTTGCCCATGCTAATCCACACACAGATGTGCACATACAGGGTAACACAATACATACAAATCACTTTTAGAGATGTTTATTAGATAATATGAATGTGCTAATAGAGAAAACTTATATAGGAACTAGTGTAGTGTTAGGGATGTTAACGTGTACACGGTTCAGCAATAAGCCTGGGCTCATAAGTTAACCTGCATGGTTGTAGGGACCCCACCTGCAGCCTCTGTATCAGAGGCAGTGAGGGGGTGGGGAGCCAATGCAAATGGCGGCCACCTGCCCCCCTCTGCTGCCTCCCACAGAAGTAGCAGGGAATGGGCGGTAGGTGGGAGCAAGTGCTCACAGGAAGCATACTTAAAAGCCTGTCCTCCCCTCCTCCCAGCTTCTGCTCTGATAGAGAGGCAGCAGCAGGGGTGGGGGAGGGGAAAGGGATGGGCGGAAGCTGGTAACCTCTGGAAATTTCAGCAGTTACATGTTTACAAAATTAAAAGTTTTTTAATATCCCTACTGGTAGTAAGTAAAGTCTATAGTAAGTTACAGTACTGAGGTACTAATTGTATACATTTATGTTTAATTAGAATATTTAAATATACAAGATCGTTTTTATTTCTATTGGTATAGTTCAGTTAATTACACAGTTTTACAAAAATGCTTCTACAAGCTTTCAGTGAGATTGTTTGTTATTCTTCAGTAAATGTGATTTCTTTATAGGGTTGCAAAACTTCGCGATGATCTTATGGCCTTAAGAACTGAATGTTCTTCAATATTCAGCAAGGGGCACACATTGACAACAGAACAGACAAAGCTGATGATTTCAGGCATATCAAGAAGTTTAAACTCAGGATTTGCACCAAATTTAAACCCTGATTTAAACTCTGGAATGACCCACAGTTTAACACCTAGTTTGACTTCGTCCAGTCTGACATCAGGCCTCTCATCAGGCCTTACTTCAAGACTGACTCCGGCAATCACACCAGCTTATACACCTGGCTTTCCACCACGGGTAATTCAAACCTATGTAACAGGAGTTGACACCAATGCACTGCAAACACTCAAGCTGATGCAAATCCGAAAGCCCCTCATGAAATCAGCTTTTGTTGATCAGAATTTAACAGAAGAAGAAGTCAACATGAAATTTGTTCAGGACCTCTTGAACTGGGTAGATGAAATGCAGGTAATGTCTTTATGCAAACAACTTTCATTCTATCTTAGTTTTTTTCTTTTCTGAGGGACTTTTGTTAATTTTTTACTTTTATTTATAAGGTGCAACTTGATCGAACAGAATGGGGTTCAGATCTGCCAAGCGTTGAAAGCCATTTAGAAAATCATAAAAATGTTCATAGAGCCATTGAAGAATTTGAATCAAGCCTTAAAGAAGCTAAAATCAGTGAGGTACAGCACTGTACTTTTTATTTCTTGGGGTTACTTTTTTTTTCATTGAATTACTCGTGAGATAATTACTGGTTACAGAACTGCACTTGGATTTCAGAATCTTTCTTTGGTTTTATGTATGATTACTGGACAAATTAGTATTATACACATTAATATAACATTTGAGAATAACTGTTAATGTGGCTAATCTTTTTGTTGTCCTTTAACCCTCTCAACTGTATACAGATCCAAATGACTGCCCCTCTTAAACTCAGTTATGCAGAAAAATTGCACAGACTGGAGAGTCAATATGCAAAACTCTTGGTAAGATCATTATATATCTTTGGTGGTCAACTTTTAAATGTGTATTGCTTTGATAATGGCAGAGTTTTACGATTAATTTTTTTTTACTTTTTTTTAAAAAGAATACATCAAGAAATCAGGAAAGACACCTTGATACCTTGCATAATTTTGTGTCCCGTGCCACTGGAGAGCTTATCTGGCTGAATGAAAAAGAAGAGGAGGAGGTTGCATACGACTGGAGTGAAAGAAACTCCAATATATCAAGAAAAAAGGAGTACCATGCAGTAAGCATTGCTAATGTCATCCAAAAGGAAATAATTATGTGACCTTTAATAATGTAATGAGTTTCTAAAATATATATTTTTTTATTTGGAAAAAAGGATTTAATGAGAGAACTTGAGCAAAAGGAAGAAGTTATTAAATCAGTTCAGGAAATAGCAGAGCAGCTTCTCCTTGAAAATCACCCTGCAAGGCTAACTATTGAGGTAAGTCAAGAATTGTAGCATGTCAACCAGAAAAGTCTTGTGATTTAAGTCTTATTGTCTTTGTGATTGTTTTGGTGATGAGCTATTTCTTAATAAGGTCAGACAATAAGCATTTTTTCTTTTCGACGACCTTCTGTGTCTCTGTACTTCACTTTCAATAAAATATGTGTTTTTAAAACATCTCCTTGGTTTGTACTTCGGGCTAGTCAACACTGCTGTTTAAATAAATGTCACTTACATGATTCCGGTGTATGAAAATGACTTAAAGCGGCATCCTCATCATGCTATCCTGACAGGAAAGCATTCTCCTGTCATCATAGCATGTCTTCACCCAGACATGCTACCGCGGAGCTGCTGCATCAGTGCATTTCTGCTGCTGTAGTGCAGTAATGTAGATTTGCCCTTAGTCAAAACTCCCATGGAAATGTAAGAAGGAGGTGTAAGGACTCCAGGATTGGCCCTTAGAACCGTATTTTGCCTTCAACCCTCACATGTAGTTTCCATGGTTGTTTATGGGAATCTCACATACAGATTGAAGGCACAGAATAGCCCTTAGTTTGTTTTTGTCCCTCTTTGAGCTGGAAAAGCTCTCCCTATAGTATTTCCAGTCATAAATATTTTATCATATTGCTTCCTTTTAAGGTCTGGGGTTTGGTTTCATGACCTCGTTGTCAATAAATTACAGAAATTGTTTGGACATTGGAATGTAACAAAGTGGCTTGAGTTAGTTTGAACTTGAATCAGGTTTTATATTGAGGTAATCTGTTTAGATGAAAACAATAATGTAGCTCCTGGAGGTGCTTTTACAAGCCTCCAAAAGAGAGTGCCAGATTATTCTTGACATGAGTATCTGCAGGGAAAACAGACAGTAAGGTGCTGCCAAAGTTATAATACAGGAGGGTGAGCTAATCAATTCAGATATCAGTACCAACTCTGGGTTTTATGATTCATTAGTTTAAAGAGTTTATTTTTTGTAATATGGAAACAAATGAAGAAAAGCCCTTCCCTCCCCTTACATTCACTTGAATGTGGATAATGAATAAATAATATTTTTTTAGCGTGGAAATTATTTTTTCAAAAAAACTATGCTTTCACTAATACATTTATCACTCAATATCAGCGTAATAAACATATATACTTCATAGACAAGCCACTACATATGTGATAATTGTGGTCTTTACATTAAACTTTTTATACATAAAATATCTGCCTCTAAATTTCCTAGTATGTGCAGATAACAAGATTTAATCATATTAATCATTTTAATCAGGCAGTATGGGGTGTTCCCTGTGCAATAATGGATCAATTCTACCAAGTTACTATGGAAGACACTATGACTTCTGTGCCAGTCAGATGGGACTGGCTCTAAATGAGACACTTCTGATTGACTTAAAATATTTAGATTGCCCTCTGCTGGCCAATATTAGGGAAACACGCTCAGTTTTCTGTAGTCATAGTAAAAGCATTGCAAAAGAGTCAACAACATTCTTGTAAAGTTAAATTTATTCTTAAATGTTATGCAAAAGTATACACATTACACCTTAGGGCTTCAGAAAACTTTATTTATTGTCCTTATTGCACCAAATTTTATGATTGATTTTTTTACTCTATACTCAGGCAAAACTAGTGTTTGAAGGATAGTTGTATCTACATAAGGATGACAAGACAGACTCTTTTATTTGTAACACTGTTCTTATTTTTTTCTAAAGTCTACAAGAGTGTACTTATTTTAATTTCAGCACTTGTTCCAAAATGCTATCTTTTTTAATCTTTAAGGCCTATAGAGCTGCAATGCAGACACAGTGGAGCTGGATTTTACAGCTTTGTCACTGTGTTGAACAACACTTGAGAGAAAATGCTGCTTATTTTGAGGTAAGTAAGTAAAAAATACAGTTTGTAACACTTTAAAGCATACCTATAATCAGAAAAAAAGTTATGGGAAGGTCATTTGAGAATCATGGTTATCCCTTCTCAATAGCTTTCAGATTGGATTTGCTCAAATTTTCCATTTATAACTCAGTAGATGGGTCAGATTCCAAGGTAATGTAAAGCGGTATAGCTCCATAGTCTTCAGTAGAGCTATATCAGTTTATACCAAGAGAGCGTTGGGCCTGATATTTTTCTGAATGCCAGAGCTGCAAATAAGCTAAGGATATGAAAAAGAGGCAACATTCTTTCTGCCTCTGAAATCATAACTGTTAATACAGCTTCTGCAGCTTGATTCAAGTGGTCAGGCTTGTTGATGATGAACAAGATAGAACAGAATTGAGCTCATTCTTCCGAGGCTGTACGAACAATAGCAGAACACACATTAGTGTCAGTATGTGGGAGCAGAAGGCCTGCCGTGAGGTGTTGTATTGAGTAAGGTTTTACCATGTTTAGTCATCTTTCTGACTATAGCTTCTCTTCAATGATCAGTAAATGATGATTAATTTGCTGGAAGGTATTGGTAGACATTGTCTGACTTAGAAAGAACATTACGATTTTTTTATATTTAATATATAGAGAGTATCCTCCACAGTCTTGAACTTTGTAGAGTCATTTATGCCAGTGGTGCATGAGCAAAGAGAATGTAAATAGGAACAAATCAGAATGGTAGCATTTTACAGCTCACCCACTTTGTGTTTATGTAAATGAGTACAAAAGGCAAAAAGGAAATGGAAAATCAGGCTTCATCTAACCTGTATAAATGCTCAGAGGAACATACTACTTTGTATAGCGTGTTTGCTACTATATAACTTTTATTTCATAATCTGTTTTTTAAAAATCTAAATAGTTGTAAATTCCAGAAATAGCAAGAATCACTGTTTGAAAAGCATTTTCACTGGAATAGTAATTAACTAATGTATAGACATAGGGATACTTACTGCGTTTTTGAGATAGTACGTGCAGTAACTGATTTTTCATGATGGATTAGTGGTGTATGTCTGCCTCTAAACTACAAGAAGACAATCACTTGAAATTCAAAATACCTTAAAACATCTCTAAAACTATCTAGTACTTTCTTCAAACAAGAATTTTAGTTTAGCAGTTTGTAGATATTTTAGTGTTGTTTTCAATTAAAATACGTGTCTTACCTTAGTTTTTCAATGATGCCAAAGAAGCCATGGACTACTTAAAAAATTTAAAAGATGCCATACAACGAAAGTACAGTTGTGATAGGTCCAGCAGCCTCCATAAACTGGAAGACCTTGTTCAGGAGTCCATGGTAAGAATTCAAAAATCTTATTGACAAAAATTCAGATTAAACAAGTTGTGTAACATCTCTCTGGATTTGAAATCAAATTTGTAACTATTAAACTAAACCAACTAAAGGGAGGTAATGTAATTATTTAATTTCAGAGTGTCTAATTAAACAAGTTTATTCATTTGTCTTTGTTTACTGAATACTTCTGTGCTCTTAAAATACTTTTTAAAACATAAGCAAATATTAAAGGAAACCGATTACTTCATGGTGCCTTTTCTGTGCAAGTGAAACATACTATTTTTAAAAGACAAAAGCTTCAAAGCATTAAAGAAGAATCATTGAGTTCTGGCCATCTCTGATATTTTGTTATTTTCTTAATTGCTCTATAGGAGGAAAAAGAACAACTCTTGCAGTACAAGAGCACAGTAGCTGGCCTTGTGGGGAAGGCAAAGGCAATAATTCAGCTGAAGCCAAGGAATCCTGATAGTCCACTCAAAACATCCATCCCAATTAAAGCCATCTGTGACTATAGACAAATTGAGGTTAGAAATTTGTGTTTCCTAAAATCAGTTACAGACGTGAGGAGACAAGTAAAGTATCATTAATTACATGTTCCTGGAAAAAGCAAGACTGTCAATATCTTCTACCCTAGTAAACAGAGCAAATGCTTGTGTTCTGAATTGTTATTGTGTCACTTATTTGGTGACACGGTTTACAAAAGTGCTTTGTAAGAAGAGTTTATAATGCTTAGCTCATTAAATTATTCTGCTTTTCTGTTAAAACTAGATAACCATTTACAAAGACGATGAATGTGTGTTAGCGAGCAACTCCCATCGTGCCAAATGGAAAGTCATTAGTCCAAGTGGTAATGAGGCCATGGTTCCATCTGTGTGTTTTACAGTTCCTCCACCAAACAAAGACGCAATAGACACTGCAAACAGGTAGAAGCAGACGTAAACAACTGAAAATGTGTAGTTCTTGTAATAAATATTTGAGTTGTTTTTATTTTTTTAGGGAAAGAGTATTGTCTTGTGATGAGAACAGAGGAAATCATTTTATTTTGAACTTATTTGTGTAGGTAGCTTATGTTAAAATAATGTATGCTCTTTTTGTTTTCTTTTTTCACATGGGAATACATTTTCAGTCAGTTTTTTTCCAACGTAACTGTGTTTGGACATTTCAGAATTGAACAACATTTTCAGAATGTCCTGGCCCTTTGGCATGAATCACATATAAATATGAAGAGTGTGGTTTCCTGGCACTACTTGACAAACGAAATTGAAACGATTCGAGCTGGTAATGTTGCTTCGGTAGGTACTGTACCAAACTGTGTCCATCTGAGTGTACCTTGGTAACTTAATAATACCCAGAAGTTTGCAATTTCAGAAACTATTATAAATTGGAGAAGTTTGTAGCTCCTCACACATTTTGAATGGGGCAACACAGTCTGCAGTGCCTGCTGTTTTTCCGTGTGCAGTACTCCATCTTGATATAAACAGCTTTCACTCAGACTTGTACTCTTCTTATGCTGCAGCTTCACCTACTAATGACTGGGGCAACTGGAAGCCTCATGTTCAATCTCTGAGGCCTGCAGAGGGGTGCATTTGAGTTACCCCATGCTACAGAATTTTACTGTGGTATTCAGTCTATATTAGTCCAACAGTAAAGAGCTGATTCAGATTAGTTCTCAATAAAATACTGATTTAAATCAAAATATCAAACAGTCCAGCTAAAACAATCTGTCAACAGCATCTGCATCTGTAAATTGTGTTTTACTTTTATATTGCAAGACTTTATTTTACAATACAGGTTGTACCTCCCTAAACGGGGACTCTCTCATCTGGCAACATCCATGGTCTGGCAGGATCATGGATGTAGCTAAATGAAAGAGCCCTGGGGCAGGAGGACCAGTAGCTGAGAGCTCCACGAAAGGTGAGGCTGGTGGTAGCAGGGCCATGACCTCAGCAACCTGGCAACAGTAGTGGGACCGTGGAAGCGGGATGGGACAGCCCGGCAATCCAGCTAGGGCCAGGGCAGCCCATGCGTGCTGGCCCAGCAGTGCAGAGAGAGCCGTGGCAGCCTGGCTGGCAGTAGGGCTGGGCCATGTCAGCCCAGCAGGGGAAGCCCACCTGGCAACCCAGCTAGGGCTGCAGCAGGTTGGCAGCCTGATCAGGGCCGCATACCAGCTGGCAGCAGAGTTGGTGCCATGGCAGCAGGGCCAGGGCTGTGTGCTGCTGTGCCGGCAGTGTGGCTGGACCAGCAGTTATGGCAGTGGGACTGGGGCATCCATGATGCCTGGCTGGAAGTGGGGCCAAAGGAGCCAGTGCTGGGGAGGGACAGCAGGCTGAGGGGGCTGGTGGCAGGGGACCTTCCCTGATCCAGCAAATTCCATCATCCAGGATCGCTCAGATCCTGAGGTTGCCGGACCAGTGAGGTCTAACCTGTATTCAAATGTATCTTTGTTCAATTTGCTGCAAATAATACGTGCAGTATGCATATTGAGACGTCATGCCCACACTTCTTACTATTTTTAGTTGATAAAAAGTAACTAGCAGCCTCCATCGAAAATGCCCTGCTTTTTACCTATGATTCTGTCAGTTGATTGCCACATGGCATGGGAAGAGAGATGGTTAGGTTTAGTCCATTGCTGGCACAAAAGATCAAGTATGAATATGGAGTAGATGAGGTTCTTTCTCTGAGAGTCCAGGAATATCAGTGGCTCAAGTCACTCAAGTCTCAGAACTGCACAGCTCTGTCTTATTAATAGCCAGATATAGCTGCAGTTTGATGTCTTTCACTCAGGATGCAGTGTCCTTCAGACACTGGGCAACTGGAAAACAGCATTATCTGTGTTGAAAGAGAAAGAAACCCAGAGCTGTGAATCATTAGTGCATTGAAGCCCTGGTAACCCATCTTATCTCGAGGGGCTTCATGTATTTACATAGCCATTGACACAATTTCCTCTAGAGATGACAGAATTCATCTCCATATGGAAATGCTTGGGGAAAAGGAATATCTGTCTATCTGGGATCTGTTGAGAGAGTGAGCAAAGTCAGATTAATGAAACACCATCCCTTTGTAGTTTAGTAGATGGGTCAGCAACTCCTCATGATAAATAGTGGTCAATGCAATGGATAAATAAGGCACAGATGCTTCTCTTCTATGCATGAAGAAGACATGCCTGTGTTCTGGACACAAGCAATTGTAACTATAGAAGGTCACTGAAAAGAGCAGAATATTTTAGAATTGTTCACAAGAGAAGTTCTTTTTCCTGCATTTTCTGCACTGCTATTTGTGTTGCATTGGCATCTGACAAATTGCTTAGCCTAATGGGTGTACAATTCTCTCCTACTTGGTAACACACACTCCCTCCTGAAGCTCCCTTCAGGATACCATGACTTTACACAACCTTAGGTGTGCAAGTGCTTTAATGGCCCAAACTATGTTGAATTCAATATATGTGATTAGAGAAGTGTTATCACCTTTGTACGCATTGCAACAATGCCTGGCATTTATACAGCTCCATACTTTATTTTAGATAAAGACAATGTTGCCAGGGGAACACCAACATGTTCTAAGCAATTTACAATCCCGCTTTGATGACTTTCTGGAAGATAGCCAGGTCTCCAAAATCTTTACAAGCTCAGATATAGCACAACTGGAAAGGGAGGTTAATGTCTGCAAGCAGTACTATCAGGAGCTTCTTAAATCTGCAGAAAGAGGTAAGAGCAACTCACTGAAAAATGTGTAAGAGTCTCCTTAAAAAAAGTGCTTTTTGATGCATGATGAATCTTTTTCTTCCTAAGGGTAAGCTTTAGTCCACTGCGTGCTTTATTATGTTAACTTTGTTAAGAGAGCCAGTTATCATAAATGAATAAAGAGCTATCATTCAGAATCATAGAATCATAAGGCTAAAAGAGTCCTCAGGAGGTCATCAAGTCCAGCCCCCTGCCCAAAGCAAGACCAATCCTAACTAAATCATCCCATTTAAACAAGATGCAGTTTAATTTCCACCAGAGATGAGCTTGATTTGTTAGTACTACTCAGAGGTATACAAAACATTTCCTAAAAGAATAATTTACCTCTAGACCAGGGGTGGGGAACCTTTTTTGGGTCAGGGGCCACTGACCCACAGAAAAATAAACTGAGGGCCACACAAAAGTTAGAAGGAAAAAAAATCCCACTACCTCACTGATGTGGCCCCTAACTAAAAAGAAGAAAGACATTCCCCACATTTCCTTCTCACACTAGAGCAGTGGTTCCCAAACTTTTCGGCATCATGCCCCCTTTTTGATTTTTGAGAAACCCTCACGCCTTCCCCCCTCCCTCCCCCCCGCCCCAATAGCAGCAAAACTTGTTGAGGAAAAAAAAAAAAAAGAAAGTTAAGAAAGTTGACCTTTTAAGAGCAGAGCAGACATTGCCCTTTTAAGGCGGCTATTTTGAAGTTTACCCAGGATTCTCCATCCTCCCCTGAATTTTTTTTACTGGATGGACCAGGTTCTTTCTTGGGAGGGAATTGACCGGGGGGGGGGGGGCGGAGAGGGAGGGCTGGGTCGCCTCGTGCCCCCCCCAGTTTGGGAACCCATGCACTAGAGGCTGGGGGCAGGCTAGAAGAATTTGTGAGCCCTCCATGATTCTGGAGTGGGCCCCAAAATGAGGAGTTCAGTGTGTGGGAGGAAGTGTGTTTGGGGTGCGGGGTTTGGGAGTGACTTAGGGTGCAGGATTTGGTTGGGGCTGGGGGGTCTGGGTGGGAGGTAGAGGAACAGGAGTTGGTTGGGGTGGGGGATCTGGGTGAGAGTAGGGTTCAGGAGATGGGGGTCTGGTGGGAGGTGGGGCGCAGGAGTTGGTTGGGGGTGGTGGGTCTGGGTGGGAGGGAGGGTGCAGGAGTTGGTTGGGGATGTGGGTCTGGGTGGGAGGTAGGGTGCAGGAGTTGGTTGGGGATGGGGGTCTGGGGGTATGTCTACACTAGCCTCCTAGTTCAAACTAGGGAGGCTAATGTAGGCATTCGAACTTGCAAATGAAGCCCGGGATTTAAATATCCCGGGCTTCATTTGCATGTTCCCGGGCGGGCGCCATTTTTAAATCCCCCTAGTCCGAACTAACTGCCTGCGGCTACACGCGGCAGTTAAAAGTTAATTCGAATTAAGTCCTTAGTTCGAATTAACTGTTACACCTCATTCCGCGTGTAGCCACGGGCAGTTAGTTCAGACTAGGGGGATTTAAAAATGGCGCCCGCCCGGAAACATGCAAATGAAGCCTGGGATATTTAAATCCCGGGCTTCATTTGCAAGTTCAAATGCCTACATTAGCCTCCCTAGTTCGAACTAGGGGGCTAGTGTAGACATACCTTGGGTGGGAGGTAGGGTGCAGGAGTTGGAATGTTGAGTAGACATAGAGAGGTTATTTTACCTCTGTATTTGGCTCTGGTGTGCCCACTGCTGAAATACTGTGCTCAGTTCTGGTGCCCACAATTCATGTTGATAAACTGGGGGGACAAGGTTCAAAGAAGAGCAACAAGAATGATTAAAGGATTAAAAAATCTGCCACGGAGCTCAGTCCATTTATTTTAATAAACAGAAGGCTAAGGGGTGACTTACTTAAAATCCATTAATATTTACATGGGAATAAATATTTAACAATTGTCTCTTCAGTCTAGCAGAGAAAGGTACAAGGCTGGAAGTTGAAGGTAGGAAAATTCTGACTGGAAATAAGGTGCAAATGTTTAACAATGAGTGTAATTAACTACTGGAATAATTTGAAAAGGTTTGTGAAGGATTCTTCATCATTGACAATTTTTAAATCAAGGTTGGATGTTTTTCTAAAAGTTATGTTCTAGGAATTAGGGGAAGTTCTGTGGATTGTGTAATATAGGAGGCCAAGCGAGGTGATCACAGTGGTCCCTTTTGGCCTTGGAATCCATGGATTGGATAGACATTAATCTTGGAAGTTCAAAAATGGTGATCTAGTAGTAAAAGACTAAGGGTTTGATCCAGTTCCCATTAAAGTCTATTCCTGGGAGTTGAAACAGTCCCTCTGAAAGAATGGTAATATTTTGAGGTATAACAAAACTTGGTGTTAGGAGGAGAAGAACTATGGCATGGAAGTTATTTAGATTTATTTGCTAAACAATGTCCTTGTTTACTTCAATAGAGGAGCAGGAGGAATCCATTTACAATTTGTACATCTCAGAAGTAAAAAACATCAGACTTCGCTTGGAGAACTGTGAGGACCGTTTGATCCGACAGATTCGGACTCCACTGGAGAGGGATGACCTACATGAAAGTGTGTTTAGGATCTCAGAGCAGGAGGTGAGCATTTAGAAAAGAATGGTTAACCTAGGAATTGGCAGTTTTCTAGAAGGAATAGTTTTCTCTTGAAACAAATGGACCCATATCCTTACATGTTATGGTTCTTTTCAGAAAAGCCAAAGTGACTAATTAAGTCATTTTTCTGATATATTAGTGGAGGTAAAGAAATTAATCAATAGTCAGTCTTCAGCCTTTCTATAATGCAGATACATTCCTCACTTTTTCTACAAGGAGCACACAAATTAAAAAATTATAATAAAACAGAGCTTTCCTCTAAGTAATGTCTAGTTCCGGGATGGGCAATAATTTTTGGCAGAGGAGCCACTCCAAGATTTTGATGAGTGGTCAAGTGCCACACTTTCCTATGGAAGGTGTGTGGGGCACTGGGGCAGAGGTTGGGTGCAGAAGGGATCTCATGGTAGGGGATTGGAGTGAAGGATAGGTAGTGAGATCTGAGAGGGGTTTGGATGAAAAGGAGGGGGTTGTGGCCGGGGGGCAGGGCATTGGCGTGCAGAATCTAGAAGGGATATGAGTGCAGGAGAGGATTCTGGCCTGCAGGAGAGGTGTAGGAAGGGATGCAGGATCTGGAAGTGAGTTGTGTCTTGGGATGGGGGGATTGGGTGAGTTTAGAGGATTTGGGTGGTGACCTGGGACATGGAGTTGGGGTGCCAGGAGGTGCTTACCTAGGTGGCTCCCCACTGGCAGCCCAGTGGGACCCTCAGACAGGCTCCCTGCCTGCCAAAGCCCCATGCTGCTCAAAAAATCAGGCTGCTCCCTCTCTGTACATCTCTGTGCCATGCAGGAGCAGCTTGAGGAGAGCTGCTGGCAACTGGCGCCCTAGGCGGAATACGCGATTGGCGCCCCTGCCTCCATAGCCCTCAATGGCGTGACGTCATCATTGGGCACCGCATTAAATGTGGTGCCCTAGGCAACTGCCGAGGTTGCCTACATCCACAGGCCGGCACTGGTGCCATGTGCTGGGGAGAGGCTTTATGCACAACCCCCATCCCCGAGCACAATCTCTCAGCTCCCATTGGCAACTTCTGATTTCAGCCAATGGGAGCTGAGAGATTGTGCTGGGGCCAGATCCAGCCCTCTGCCATATCTCCCCCTCGCCCTTACCCCATCTAGAATATATGAACACTGTCAGGCTGATGTGGAATAAGAAAAAAAAACTAAATTACCTTCCATTTTATAGAAGCTGAAGAAAGAGATGGATCGACTCAAGGAAGATTTGGAAATAATCACAGATAAATGCGAAGAGTTTTTCAGTCAAGCTGCTAGTTCACCTTCTGTCCCAACTCTGCGTTCTGAGCTCAATGTTGTCATTCAGAACATGAATCAAGTTTACTCCATGTCTTCCATTTACATAGAAAAGTACGTAATTAACCTTAACGTCTCACTTACTGCATTTCAACATGTACCTATTTTGACTCACATGGAAGTCAATAGAAAAAAAAACTAGTAAAGTTATAAATACAAATAAAATTGATCAAGGATGAGAGAGTTATTGAAGTCATTCTAATGCAAAAAAAAAAGAATCACTAGTTATTACATATATGGCAAGACTGAAAAATATAAGCAACTTGAATATCGTCAGTACATTAGCTAACAAGAGGTTACTGTTCCAGGTTAAAAACTGTAAATTTGGTGCTGAAAAATACTCAAGGAGCAGAAGCACTAGTAAAACTTTATGAGACCAAACTGTGTGAAGAAGAAGCAGTAACTGCTGACAAGAATAATATTGAGAACCTTATGGGTACATTAAAGGTATGAGTTTGCTAATTAATATTTATAAGTAAATCATAAAATAAAGTATAATAAAATAATGGTCTTTCTACAATAGCCATGTGGTTAGACTACATTTGTGGTGTAGAAAAAGACTTGTCTACTTTTAAGCAGACTATAAGTTTCAAGATTGCTGTTTAGACAAATCTGTATCCTCTTGAGAATCAGGATAAAAATATTTTGATTAGGTTAAGATAATTCTTCAGTAGTTTGCATTTTGTATGCACATAAAACTCTGGCAATGTTAGTATGAGCTGTGCACATGCTAAACAAGAGTGCCAATACACCTCACTCTGCAGTATTTTTCTCTGTATGTGTATGAAATTATCTTGATCTGAGGCTCCGGTGATGTGTGGCTGCAGCAACAAGGGAATTAATTATTTTTGTTTTATTGGAAGATACCAGGCAACATTAAGACTAGCTGCCCTTAAAACTTTGTCACTTTCTTTTACTGTCTTTTATACTTCCCATTTAAATACTGCAAATACTGAGGTTATTTTGCAGCCCATGTGCTTGATCTGCATGAGCACTGGGAGTGCAATACCCAGGATTTTCAGTTCACAGCTGTTTCATAAGCATTTTGATATTGAAGATGTCTGAACAACCAAGAAAAAATGGATATGTAGTTGGCTGATTTACACAGATACACAGTGCTACAATTTGTTTACTTATCATTTATTGCATATTAGCAATGGAGATCTGAAGTGGATGAGAAAAGAGAGGTATTCCATGCCTTAGAAGACGAACTGCAGAAAGCCAAGGCGATCAGTGATCAAATGTTTAAAACTCATAAGGAACGCGATCTTGACTTTGACTGGCATAAAGAGAAAGCTGATCAGCTGTTTGAAAGATGGCAAAATGTTCATTCTCAGATTGAAAACCGGTTTGTACCGCTTCATGTTGTAGTGTATTCAAAGCATCTTTTAGGCCTGTGGTTTTTCCTCGTGATCCAGTTGAAGAAAATTTTTGATACCCATGATCCAACATAATTTGACTAGTGTGTGGGCTCCGGGGTGGGGCTGAGGATGGGAGCTTTGGAGTATAGGAGGCGGCTCCAGCTTTGAGGGCGGGGGGGAGGGTCAAGGTTGGGGACAGAAGGGGCTTACCTTGGTTGGCTCCTGGTCAGCGGTGTAGCAAGGGTGCTAAGGCAGCTTCCTGCCTCTCCTGGCACCATAGACCATGCTGTAACTCAGAAGCAGCCGGCAGCAGGTTCCCAGCCAATGGGAGTGCAGAGCTAAAGCTTGGGGTAGATGCAGTGCCCTGAGCCCTTTCCCCCTAGGAGATGATCCTGTTGCCAGCCACTTCTGCAGCATAGCATAGCCTATGGTGCCAGAACAGAGAGGTAGACTGCCTTAGCACTCTGCAGCAACAAGACCCCATACCTGACATTCCACAACCCAGTACTGGATCATGAACCATAGTTTGAAAACCACTGGCTTAAGTTATTGATATTGTTTCTAATTTATCTTCTGCTTAAGCAATAAGAAATGAACATTAAGAGTTGTTGAAATGCATTTCTTAACTATTCTAATTTATCTTCTGCTTAAGCAATAAGAAATGAACATTAAGAGTTGTTGAAATGCATTTCTTAACTATTCAAGAAACTTTCTAATGTGGTGAATGATTATCTTTTCTGTTCTGCTGCCATTGTTCACATGATCCCCTGCAATTTTTCCCCACACAGTGCTAAAAACAGCCACAGCTTGAAGTGTATGTAATGTCTTCAGTTTAACATGCTATATGGACTTTATTATAACACTTAATAGTTAGCCAGATAAAGCACAGATATGCTGCCCTTTTTTCCCCAGCAAAAATGCCTGCAGAATAGGGACCATAGACTCACAGAATACTAGAACTGGAAGAGACCTTGAGAGATCATCAAGTCCAGTCCCCTGCCCTCACGGAAGGACCAAGCACCATCTAGATCATACCTGACAGATGACTATCCAACCTGCTCTTAAATATCTCCACTGATAGAGATTCCTCAGCCTGCCTAGGCAATTTATTCCAGTGTTTAACCACCCTGACAGTTAGGAGGTTTACAGGATCTTTTGAAAAAGGGTTTTTCTTTCGAAAGAACCACGTCTAGACGGCGGTTTCACTTTCAAAATACCCATTTTTGAAAGAACGCGTGGCCACCATTATGCAAATGAAGTGCAGGAAATTCAAATCCCGGCTTCATTTGCAATTTTGATCTGTCTAATTTACATACCTCTTTCCAAAGCGGAATGTAGTCTAGACATAGCCATATTGTTTTGTTTTCAGTCTATTTAATTCTCTCTGCCTAGAGTTAATTAACTGATTTTATTGTCTGTACCTCTAATTGCCAGAAACTAAAGAAGTGATTGCTATGATCTGATGAAAAATCCAGTTTTGTCAAAGAAGACAGTTTGAATGCCAGTATAGTTATTAGCCCTACTGCTGGTTTTCACAGAAACTGTGGGAAACCTTTCCTGCTATTTTTCAGTATAAGGAACAAGACTATTATAGTGTGGAGTTTTTGATGGCTAAAATTAAGCTGTATGTATCTTTAAACTTCACTCTTAAATTTTTTCATCTTTGTTTTATGTGTAAACAAAGTGATGTTTTAAATGACAAAACAGCAACTTTCTGAAAAAGCTAAAATGTCCCTATCTGCTCGGAGGGCAAACATGTACCTAACACTCTTACCACATGACATCTGCGTGGAATATGCTGGCAGATTATTGTTAGTACACAGTGACTTCTAGTGTAAATATGACAGCTTGTGGTTGTTGTAGTTTGTGGCACTAAACAGACTGTTTTCTGGAAATGTTCACTTTCCTACTTTCTAACTGTTTGACAGTGATGCTCAGTGTACACTACATTTATAAATATTGGCTCCAATTGAACCTCTCTCTTTTCCTTTTTTTTAAACCATTTATTGTTATTTTGTTTACCTTATTTGTTTATATGTATATCCAAAACATAATTCCTCAAATGCAATACATAATCTCAGTCACTTTCACTATGCTTCACACACATACGTACGTGTGCATGCACACATCATGTCCTTAGCATTACTGGAAATAAGACAGATTCAAAGTATGTATTACAAAGCAGAGCTATTAAAGGAAGAGTTACGGACAGGCAGATTCCTCTGACCCATCTAGCCACATCTAGGCTGTCTTTTTTGATTGGTATATTTATATGATTTTAGGTACATTGTTAGGACTACCACAGATAAGTCTCAAATATTCAGAGCACTCCAAAATCCATTTGCAGGATATAACACTGCTTGCCCTTGTCTGCCCCTCTGCTCCATTTAACTGCAGAGTAGAAGAGTTTTAGTGACTTTCCACTTCAATCTCTGTGCCTAAATGATATAAATGGCAGGCCCACAAAATTGAGTGGATTTTCAATAGTTTCCAAAAGCATATGGCTTAAAGAGGAATTTACTTAAAAAGAATAATGGGTATTAGCATTTTTGAAGAGCTAAAGCTTTTGCCTTTGTGCCAATTTCTATTTGGCTAGGAGAAATAGAGGATGTGGTCTGTTGCTCTCCTTCAGTGTGGGTTTTGGCCCCCTTGGCTCAAGCTCAGACACAAATCTGCTGATCACACCTTAAACACTTCTTATTCTTCTGCATGGCAGTGAAAATTGTTTCTGCAGAGGTCTCCTCCACAGAGTGCTGGGGGGGATATTGTGTTTTGCGCATGGCCTTTCTGCTTCTGGGCTCATTAATTTAGGAAATGTGCAATGCTTCTGCTGTGACTGGACCTTCCCTGAACACAAAAGCCCACTGAAGGTTTGACCCGTAGTCAAATAGTTTCTAGTATAAATGTTCCTTCCCTCTTCCAAGTGTGCTCTAGTGTGAAAAACCTCTGTAATCTTTATGGAACATCATTAAACTAGGGATCAATGTGGTAGAAACTGCCATTAATGTATTTTAGTAAAAATTATTTAATTTCCTGTTATGATGATAGATGTAGCTAGGACACCCGATATTCAAGGCTATGTTGACTTGAATATTTTTTACCTTCTCCCCAATCACGTCTTTTGTTCTCAAATTAAACTAGGTTGCGTGACTTAGAGAGTATCAGTAAATCTCTCAAATATTACAAAGATACTTACCATACATTGGATACTTGGATTCAGCAAGTGGAAGATACTCAGCGAAAGATTCAAGAAAACCAACCAGCAAACAGCAAAGCTTTGGCTAAACAACTGAACCAACAAAAGGTAAAAAAAAAGAGAATCCCGTTGTGGGGAAAAGGATTGAAACTAGTAAATGGAGTCCCCTGATTGTTGAAAAGATAAAATATGACAGAATAAAACAAAACAAAGTATACGTCAGGATGAAATGAAAAAATCTTATAGCAGCAGCTGATGTCCCTGAGGTCTAGACACAGCTCATGGCTCCAGTTGTTGCATATTGTACAGGGTCACAGCGCCACTTGTGCAAGTTTTATTCGGCCACCCCTTTTTTCCTCATGATGGAAGCCTGTGTGGTGCACAGTCCCAAGTGCCACATCACAACACCTGTGGTCAGGAATTGCCTGCTACAGGGTGAGTGTGGAGCAGGCTCTCTGTATGCAAACCCCTATCCTCTCTAGGGCCTCTATTTGTCCCAGGGCAGGACCCTTCCTCCCCACCCCTCCATATGGGTAGAATGGTTAAAATGAAATTCTCCAGAAGTATGGAAAATAAAAAATTAATGGGGCCCTACTAACAACAAAACAAAACAAAAAATCAGTTTAAAGCAGTGAAGTCAATCTCCTTTTAGTGATCTCAGATACCTCTGTGAACCCTATAAATGTAGTAACTGAGCACACCAGTTTTTTATCCTCACAACCCCTCTTTGAGGTAGGGCAGTGTTATTAATCTCATCTACTGATGGAGGACTGAGGCAGAGAGAGATCAAATGACTTATCCAAAATCATACAGGAAGGCTATACCTTCCTAGACCATGAGATAGCTTTAACTCACATGGAACTCAATAGGAGTCTTTCTATTGACTTTCTGGGATTCAGATCAGGACCCAGGATTAGAGATACTGAAAATGCGAGCAGTTGTATAAATACTATGATGCGTGGGCAACTTAGAAATTATTATCATAATAATACTTATCAACCCTAAAAAAGGGAGAGAAAAGAGTGGTTATTGCTACACTGACGACATACACATATATTTTACAGATGCTGGTTTCTGAAATTGAAATGAAACAAAATAAGATAGATGAATGCCAGAAATATTCAGAGCAATATTCAGCTTCAGTAAAGGTAACAAAAAGTATACACATATGATGCAGTTTAATTTGATAATGTGTTCTTTACATGTATGCTGGTATCTTACCGTGGATGCAACACGCAACAACATGTAAGCGGTGGTGCTCTGCTGCTAAATTGTATTTTAAATACTTTATTCAATCAGTTTGATAGAGAATGCTCATAACTTTTATGAGTGCATTGTTTTTACAGGATTATGAACTACAAACAATGACGTACAGGGCTATGGTTGACTCACAACAAAAATCTCCAGTGAAACGCCGGAGAATGCAAAGCTCATCTGACTTCATTATACAAGAGGTAACTAGATGGTCCTTGACAGGGAAATGTGCTTTCAGTTAGCAGCCTGTCGTAGAGCGGAGGAAATGCAAGACTAATATTTATTAATACATAAATATAGGAACTCCTCACAAGATCTTATGTGCATTCATAAACCCTAAAGTAAATACACTGATATACATTTCACAGTATCTAGGCCAGTGTTTCTTAAATTGTGTTCCGCAGCACACTGGTGTGCAGCAAGGCAGTTGGAGGTGTGCTGCAGAGAACAGAATTCAAAATGGCTGCCCTTAAAGGGGCAAGCGACTTTTTTTTTCTCAGTAACTTTCCCCCAACTTTTTTCCTTTTTTTTCTCAATAACTTCCCCCCCCCCCACACCTTTTTTTTTTTTTTTTCTTTCTCAACAAAAAAAAATATTGTTTGGTGTTTCTCGGTCTCAAAAAGTTTAAGAAACACTGATCTAGGCTATGTATCTGGATGTTGGCATTGATACAGTTAAAAAAATACCCATGAAAATCATGTATGTAAAACATAGAAAACAGAGAAAAATAAAAGTGTTTATTAATATGATGAGACTGATCATGGCTGAGGCTGCCACATCAGGGGGAGCTTTCACCATAACTGTGGTGCCACAAGGCTCTGTTGTTGCAGATTCAGAAGGAGTGGCTCTCTACAGCCCATTTGTACGTGCACTGGTGCAGTTTTGTCCCCAGATTACTGATGGAGTAATGGAACAGTTTTGGCTCTGAAGTGACTCTCTTTAGCTGACAATTCTGAAAGAGGAGCTGGCAGCCAAAAATAAAGATCTAGGCTTATAAGGATGAAGATACTCAATGACTCCAGCAATGAAGGGGATAAGATTTTGAAACCCCTCTAACATGAGAAACAGAGCTTAGGTCCTCTCCGTCCTGCTGGAGCACTATTAGCGATACTACAGCTCTAGGGGTAGAATTTTCCAAAGCACGGGAGTAACATAGGAGCACAAATCCCATCCCAAATACCATTTGGTACTTTTGAAAATTCCATTCTTGTGCTACAGTAACTCTAATATCAGCTTGGCGTTGTTAGTAAGAAGATTATTTCCTTGAGTTTTTTCTCCCTACGTTCTTTTGTCTCACAGAGTTGAACTACACCAGTTACACATCTAGCAGATGCAATTCACTTGCATTGAACCTCTTACATACCAGACTGGCCATGCTTGGAATCAGTTGATCTTTTGGACAGCTTGTTTGTGTGGTTCTTTGTGACAATATTGTTCCTTCAGCCAAAGTCAGGATTTGTCGTATGAGCTCTGTGCTGTATATAACTTCCCTAAAGATCAGTTTTAAGTCTAGGAATAGTCCTTGGACATTGTTTGCTACATTGATTGCTACCATTTTCCTCTTCCTTTTTCTTCTTTATTTCTGTGCAGTTCATGGATTTACGAACACGCTATACTGCCTTGGTGACTCTGATGACCCAGTATATTAAATTTGCTGGTGATTCTTTGAAAAGACTAGAAGAAGAAGAGGTAGGTCACAGGAAAAGAGAAGCCATTTTGTTGTGGGCAATAAAACAACTATTGAATTTGGATCATAATTTTACCTGGAAATACTTCCTTATACACTGCACATATATGGGACTAGAAGGATATTGGACTGTGCTCCCATCATTCGTACAAGCACTGTGATATATATTTGTGAAGTCTTCACATTCCACCTATCCTTCCAGATTGAAGAGTCACTTTACAGTAGGGGTGGGCAATAATTTTTGGCCGGGGCCGCCCTGGAAGGGGCAGGGCCAGAATGCTTCTGGCCTTTCCAACCTCCCGACCATAATTGGTCAGGGGGTGGGAGAGCCCCTTTGCCCCCCTTCCCACTAGGCACCCATGCCCCTGGAAGGGTGGGAAGAGGCTACACACACTCCCCCGCCCTCAGACCCTGATTGGCCTGGGGGCGGGGGGAGCGGGCGAAGCCTCCTTCCGCCCTACCCCCGCCCTGCGACGAGCACGGGGCACTTCGGAGTGCCACTCGCTGCTCGCAGGGCGGAAGGAGATGTCACGCGCTCCCCCACTCCCATGTTCTCATTGGCCTGGGGGCGGGGGAGCTGTGCGAAGTGCCGTACACTCCTCGCAGTGCGGGGGGGAGGGGAGAGGAAACGTAACACAGCTCCCCTGCCTCCAGGCCAATCAGGACTTGGGGGTGGGGAAGCACATGATGTCTCCTCCTGACCTGTGAGCTGTGCCCGGCGCTTTAAAGGCTGCATGCTGCTCACAAGGTGGGAGGAAGCTTTGCGCACTCCTCCGCCCCCAGGTCCTAATTGGCCTGCGGGCCAGATCTGGCCTGTGGAGGCCCTTTTGCTCACCCCTGCTTTATAGGGACCTACTGTGTTTCCCTATCTACAGCACAAGAGAAATTGTAATGCACCAGGACAGTTTTAATCAGGACCCAGAACAAATTAGCTGGCAGTGTTTGGTCCCTTTGAGTAAAACATATTTTTCAAATCTCTTTTATTTCTGAAAAATAAGGAAGATGTTCAAGTAAAGCTCTGCAAAACTAGTAACCGAAATTTACACCAAAAGGTGTCCACCTTTATAAATTCATAATTCATAATTTATATTCTTACATAGACAATACTTGATTCTTTAACTTTTGAAAGTTTAATTGGCAGTTTTATTTTTACCACACAAGTACATTGGACATTTGGAATGTAAACTGTATTTATATGTTGTATATTTTAGGATTAGATACATGCTGTATTTACAAACACAAGAAGACATTCGTTCCTATGAAGAGAGCCATTCTAAGTCCCATGTACTATCGATTTCCTGTTTAAGCCCTAGTTAATGTGCTTAAATGGGTTCTAAGTGATGTTTAGGTCTTTTGTTATCCCTCTGCATGGAGTTGAATTTCACCTGCAATGAGCACACTAGCTTGCTTATAGTGCATAAGGGGAGTGCAGGTTGAACCTCTCTAGTCTCTCAAACTCATCTAAAGAAGTAGGTTTTGCCCATGAAAGCTCATGATACTATGTATATTTTTGTTAGTTTCTAAGGTGCCACAGAACTACGCATTGTTTTTAAAGTTACAGTCTAACATGGCTGCCCCTCTGAGACTCTCTAGTCTGGCACTCTCAGGTCTTGATTGGTGCCCAACGAGAGAATTTGCTGAACCATGGGAGGTTAATATTGTCTAGCAGCATTACCAACACTTCCACTGCTTACTGGGTTCTTAGAAGACATAGGGGATAAATTAGAGCTAAATGGCGTCACAGAACACTTAGAGACAGGACTGGTGGCGGTAAACAAACTTTATGGAACCATGGGAAACTTGGCTACATCCATGATAAGTGGACATGTTGCTAACTAAAATCATGTTGGAGCATGGATATTGCCAGACCAGAGAGTGCTGGACTAGAAAGGTTCAACCTGTATGATAACCCCTTCACTAATTACTTTGTTTGTATTGTTGTCTTCTAAATGTTAACGTTTCTTTTTTTCTTTTGTCATTTTTTCTGCATTGATTCTTTGAGGAAAATGAACTTTTTTTTCCACAGCGAGCATGAAGTCTCATTAACAAGAATGGAGATTTTATGCTATTTGTTCAGAATATACACAGTATAAATCAATGGGTTAAAGAATTAAGGAGAGATTATTAACTCTTCACTTTCTTTAAAATATGTGTTTCTACATTGCAATTATATATTTACCTGGAGCAGCTATCTGCCACTTCCCGTCCTCCCGTCCCTTTGTCAGCAGGTCTGCATCCCAGGCACCAGCTTGAGCCTGAACTTTCATACTGTTGTTGTTAGCCTGATAGCCTGAGCCCTGTGATCCCAAGTGAGTTTACCTGGGCTCAGAAACGTGCTGCTGTGGGTTTGGTTTGTTTTTTTTTTCCCAGTGTAGACATATCCAAAGTGTTTATTTAAAGTCATCCACCTGAAGGAAGAAAAAAGAGACTGAAGCTGCCTTTTCATTAGTTTCATGTAAGTGTAGTCTCATTGCAACAGAAGTCAGACAAGTCTTTCATTTGGAAGAAAGGGGTGTTCTTATCTCACATTAGCTAACATAATACAATTCTAGTGAAGACACAGCAGTTGAACTTTGAACATGTTAGCAGATCAAGATGAATGCTCTCTTCCCTCCTGTTGTCTACCTTCATATAATAATGTATGGAAACTACTACCTCCAGCTGCTAATGTGTGGAAACTATTTGTGTTGTATATTATGTGTGTTGTAAACCTAAAGCACTTGAAATTCCTAATGAACCAAACTTTAAATGCTGAATTTCCTTAACTTCTGCCATCCTTGCATACTGTGTTTTGTTCATTACTTCTTGTAGCTATTTATTTTGAGCAAGAGCATATGCAAGCAGCTGTCAGCCTTTGCTAACCATTAAGTACTTCCTGAGTAACAAAAGAAATTCTTTGGGACTTCTTCCCTCTGCGGATTCCTTTATGGAAGATTTTTTTCATCTTGAACTAATGGTTTCTTGTCCGAAGCTTATTATATAAGGAGAAGGTGATGGTGGTGGGAACTGCTCATCCTGCTCTATTGACATACTGAATTCACATTAGTAAGTATTTTCAACTATGTCTCAAAAATAATAAAACAGATTTCACAAGCTGTATTTAAAAAGAACAGATTTAAATATATTGATATATTTTTATTTTTATAGATAATAAACACTAAGGAGGCATCAGCACGAGCAGCATATTCAGATCTGATGGAGCAACAAAAGACAACAATTGATGAGAATAAAAAACTCATGGGAAAGATAAATGAGCTTGAGAAAATGTTAGAGGAGTTGAAGAAACAAAAGTACCATGTAGAAAAGGAGCTCCCCAAAGTGAAGAAAGCTGCAGAAGATGAGCTGAAGAAACAGCAGAAGTATGTGGAAGAGATAGCTTTTCAGAAAACCAAGGCTGAGCAAGAATCAAAGCAGTATCAGCAAGAGCTAGAGAGCATTACAAAAGAGAAAGCAGCTGCAGAGCAGGAGTTAGAGTATGTAAGGCAACTCACCTTGCAGACAGAGGCTCAAAGAAGTGTAGTTGAAGAAAATCTCAGAGCTTTTAGAACTCAAATAGAGGAAAGCACTGCTGCAAGAAGAAAACTTGAAGAGCACCTGAGAAAGAAAGATACAAATCTTCAGGATTTGGAACAGCAGAAAAAAGTTTTAATGGCAGAACTGAGGAAGAAAACTGAAGGTGAGGAAAAGCTTATGAAACTAATAAAGCAAATGGAACAGGGTCTTGAATATCAAGGGACTCTAACAGGAAAAAAGGTCCAAGAAAAAGGGAAAACAGAAGCTAGTAGGCAAATAGTTGAAGGTAGATACTCCTCAATAAGAGAAAATGTGCTGTCAACTTGCAAATCTGTGCAAAACAAGCACTATCAGGTTGACTCTGACATTACAGGTTTCCAGAAAATACAGGAAATGAAGAAAGTAGAGGAGCTTAAACAATGGGTAGATGAGCTGACTGTAGCCAACAAAAAGGCTGAAAAAAACATTAAAGATCTAAAATACGAACTGAATGATCTTGAGCTTCAAAAAGCATCAGCTGAAGAAAAGGCTCGTTTACTAAAAGAGAAATTAGATGATGCCAATAGTGCACTTAAATGTCTGAAAATTGAGCTGGAGCAAAAAGATCAGGTAGAGCAGGGATATTTGCAGCAGTTGAAAGAACTTGATAGGCAGCTCCACAAGACCACAGGTAAAGCTGAAGAGGTAATGCAAGAAGCCATCGATCTTAAGAAAATTAAAATGAATTATCAAGAAGAGCTGAAATCGCTTCAGCAGGAAAAGGCACAGTTAAAAAGGGAAATAGAGGAATTGACTAGATCACACACACAAACTGAAATCACTGTTCAGCATTTACATTCACAAATCAACTCTCTCCAGAAAGAGAAGCTGATAGCTGAACAAAGGTCCCGGTCATGCAAAGGAGAAGCAAACAATCTGCAAGAACAGTACAAGAATATCCAGGAACTGCTGCTTCAAAAGACAAGAGCAGAGAACGAAAATCAGCAGAAGGTTCAAATGCTAAAAGATGAATTGTCCAAAAGCAATCATTTGGCAGAATCATTAAAACAAAGGGTTGAGGAGCTTACCAGATCAAATACTGAAATCAAAATAATGATGCAACAAATTCAGTCTGAATCAGAGAGGATAATTCTGGAGAAACAAAGTATCCAGAGAAAAAATGATGCCTTAAAAGCCCTAGCAGATGGTTTTAAAGAGCAGCTACGCACCACAAATGAGCAATTGCACAAGCAGATAATAATTGAGCAAGAATTCATAAGTAAAGTCAAAAGTCTAGAAGATGACGTAATAAAAACAAAAACATTAGCCAGTGAATATAAACAGAAATGTGATAAGCAGAGCACTTTCAACCTGAGCACTGAGATAGAAGTTAAAAATTTAAATGCGCAGCTGAATGCTTTAATGGTTGAAAAGAAGTTGAGTGAACAGAAAATACAGCTACAGCAAGCTCATATACAAGAGCTAAATAGTAAACTGAAGAAGCTACAGGATGAATTCCATCAAAAGACCCTAGATGAGCAAACGGCACGCAAAAAGATGGCTCTGTTTCAGGAAGAGTCCATTAGGTTTAAACATTCTGCAGAGGAATTTAGAAAAAAAGTTGAAAAACTACTGGAGTCGCATAGCATCACAGAAAATGACATTTCCGGTATAAGACTGGAATGCGTCACTCTTCAGCAAGAAAAAAATATGGCTGACGAGAATATTAAATTGTACAAAAAGCAAATTGAAGATCTTCAAGAAAGACTTCAGAAATGTCGTGAACAACAACAACAAGGAAAGCATGCTGAAATGGATTATTTTCAGAAATATCGGAAACTTGAGGAGGAATTGGAGGCACAGAAGCACATAGTGGAGACCCTAAAACAGAATATGGATGTGTCAATGAAGGAACGTGAACAACAATTCTTAATGTTTCAGAATGGGACTAAGCAACATAATAACATTAATGATTCTATTTTCAAATTAAACTTTGAGAAGAAGGGAAGTGAGTTTAATTGCCTGGGAGAAACCTCACCTAGAGATTTAGAACAGCTTCATTCTTGTGCAAAAAATACTTCATTGTTAAGTCAGAAACAGGAGAGACAGGTTGAAATAAACATTCCGGGGTTTAAAATGGAAAAGAATCCATACCTGAGTACTGATGACATAGCACCAAAAGAGGAGCAGCGCCAATTGTCAAGAACAAATAGATCCCCAGAAGATGATACAAGCAACCAGTCTTTTACAGAGTTTGTTTCTCAAACAAGCACCCAGTTCCAGATAACTTTTGATAAAACAAAACCCTTTACAAGAATATCAGAAATAGACAAACTAAGAGATAAAAACCTCCATACTGCCTGGCAAACCAATAGGCATGAAGAAGAAAAACATGGAATGGGACTAGTAAACCTCACTCACCCTTTGGAGGTATACTCTGAGCTTTATTGACATTTGCCTTGCTGTTGCTGGTTTTTATAATTCATTCTTTAAAATTTGGTATTGCTATTCTGTGCTTTCTGTTACATATACTTTTCTTATTCTGGTATATGGGACCTCTTCTGCTTATCTGTGAATCCAAAAAAAAAAAAAATTGCAAATGCTTTTGAGCATTTTAATAGGTTTATTTGAATGTATATCTTTATTTGTTAAAGGTAGCATACATTATATAAATTCACATACAAAAATTATACGTATTTATGGTTAAAAGCACATTGAGTGATATCAATAAGTGCAGGTAATAACAAGCATAGAATAAAATTTCTACTTTGTACTTCAGCCACATTCCCATTAAGCTACCCTTTTAAAGTAAATATTTGGGGTGTGTAATTTGTAATATAGTTAACTAGATCTTTGTGCTATTTATGCTAATAAAAGCATCTAATTCATTATTTCTGCTGTTCACATTCTCCATTGCTTTCTTCTGGTGGTGGACTTTGGACTGTATTGTGCAAAGTACAGATTACATTCTCCAGCTTTACTGCTCATTGTGTCATAAATTCCTATTTACAGATAGTGAAGAGCAAGCAATGTGATGTGCTTGTTGAAGTTACAACATTAAAACAAGAAAATGAAAAGAATTTTGGTAATGAAGACAGGACATTTGAGGGATACCAAATGTCTGAAGGTTTAAGGGGAGAAGATTTTCCAAAGATTAGCTCTTTTTTAGAGGACAAGAATGTGAAGAATGTTGACATGGCTCACTATGAATATTCTGCTGGGGAAGATGATCTTAAATTTCAAGGGCTCCGACGTGATGTAACTGCCAAGCAGTTGGTTGAAGTTCAGCTTCTAGACAAGAGAACAGTTGAACAACTCCATTCAGGGCAAAAGTCAGTTGATGAGGTTCAGAAAAGTCTTGAAATTTTTTTAACTAAGCCTACTGCTATAGCTGGGCTGTACATTGAATCCAGCAAAGAAGGAATCTCTTTTGCTTTAGCAACAAAGAAAAGAATAATTGAAAAAGGATTTGCACTAGCATTTTTAGAAGCTCAGGCTGCTACAGGTTTCATCATTGATCCCATAACAGGTCAGAAATATTCTGTCGATGACTCAATCATGAGAGGACTTGCAGATAATGAATTCAAGGGTCGATTACTTGAGGCAGAGAAAGCAGTTTTAGGATATTACTCTTCTGGTAAAATAAAATCAGTGTATCAAGCTATTGAAGCTAGAATCTTAGAAAGACAAAAAGGTAAAAATATTCTTGAAGCCCAAATTGCAAGTGGGGGAGTTATTGACCCGGTAAGAAGTGTTCGTGTTCCTCCAGAAGTTGCAGTACAGTTAGGCCTCCTAAATAACACTATTTTAAAATTTTTACATGAACCTTCTAGTAATGCAAAATGTTTTCCTAATCCAAATAATAGGCAAGCTATGTACTACTATGAGTTGCTGAAAATGTGTGTGTTTGACGTAGATAGTAAATGTGTCCTGCTTCCCGTTGGGGAAAGAAAAATTACTAGTCCATCAGCTGAAAAAGTTCATAAAATTTCTGTAGTAGATATCAAAACTGGAACAGAAATGACTTCACATGAAGCTTATCAAAGAGATTTAATTGATAAAAGTACATACCTTGAACTATTAGAACGGGAATTTCAGTGGAAGGAATCTACATGTTTTGATTCATATGGAAACTCTTTCCTTTTGCTGACAGATCTTAAAACTGGAATACAGTTTAATATTGAAGAGGTATTAACAAAGGGTACAATTGACAGAACATTAGTCAATAAATATAAGGAAGGACTCATCACAGCTAATGAGTTTGGTGATATTTTGCTGAGCAGTTCACGACCATGTAAAGATTTAAACAGCCCTATTGCAGGATACTGGCTTTCTGACACCAATGAAAGAATTACAGTTCTAAAAGCTTCCCGCAAAAACTTGGTGGATAGAATAACTGCCTTAAGGTGTCTTGAAGCTCAAGCCAGCACTGGAGGCATAATTGATCCATTTACTGGGAAAAAATACAGTGTTGCGGAAGCTCTGCAAAGGGAGTTAATTGATGAAGTAAGTGCTAAGCAAATTCGACAGTGTGAGCTAGTCTTTACTGGGATCAGTCATCCTGTAACAAACAAAATTATGTCAGCCATTGAAGCAATGAATGTAAATGTCCTGAACAAAGACACAGGGGTTCGCTGTCTGCAGTATCAGTACCTGACTGGTGGACTGATAGATCCAAAATCTCATTGCAGATTGTCAATGGAAGATGCTATTAAGAATGGCATCATTGATGCTGTCACTGCTACAAAAATGAAAGATGACAAGTCATATGTCAAAGCCATTCAGTGCCCCAAAACAAAGAAAAAGTTAACATACAAAGAAGCCTTGGAAAAAGCTATTTTTGATTGCCACACAGGGTTACGATTATTAGAAGCAGCTGAGCCAATTAAGACTGGAATTTCTAGTCTTTATTATACTTCACAATAGAACAGTGATTTTGATACTCACTTGTGGGCCAAATCCAAAGTCCATTCTGTGAAAAGACTTCCATTGATGATTAGGCCATTTGTGGGGAATTATTAATACTGTTGTCTAATGTGACAGTGATAACTATTATAGAAGTTAGCTGCCATAAAGGGATAAAGTTCATAATAGGTGTGAAGTGCTGCAGTGCTTATATGATTTCTTTAGGCAAAACTCCCATTGACTTCAAAATACGAGCTTTGTCTTAGAGGCTGATTCTTACATCATTATCTGTGCATAATCAAAGGAAATTACATTGCAGCTAGAGGAATTATGTGTGTGTGTGTGTATGTATGTATTAGGGCCATCAAGTTATTAAAATGAATCATGATTAATCACACGATTAAAAATTGTGATTAATCTTGCTGTTAAATAGTAATAGAATACCATTTATTTAAATCTTTTTGGATGTTTCCTACATTTTCAAATATATTGATTTTAGTTACAACACAGAATACAAAATGTACAGATCTCACTTTATTTTTATTAAAAATATTTGCACTGTAAAAAAAAAGAAATGGGATTTTTAATTCACCTAAGTACTGTAGTACAGTCCCTTTATTGTGAAAGTAGAACTTACAAATATGGAATTATATAAAAGTAACAGAATTAAAAAATAAAACAATTTAAAACTTAGAGCCTACAAGTCTACTTAGTGCTACTTCTTGTTCAGCCATTTGCTCAGACAAACAAGTTTGTTTACATTTGTAGGAGATTATGCTGTCCGCTTCTTCTTTATATATCATCTGAAAGTGAGAAAAGCCATTACAATGGCACTGTTATTGCTGATGTCACAAGACTTTTTACATGTCATATATGCTAAAAATTCATATGCCCCTTCATGCTTCAACAACCATTCCAGAGAACGTATATCCAAGCTGCTGATGGGTTCTGGTTGACAACGATCCAAAATTGTGCGGTGCATGTTGATTTTTATCTTTTGAGTCAGATGCCACCAGCAGAAGACTGATATTTGTTTTGTTTTGTTTTGTTTCGGTGGTTTGGGTTCTGTAGTTTCCACATTAGAGTGTTGCACTTTTAAGGCACCTGAAACCATGCTTTGTCCCTCTCAGATTTTGGAAGGCATTTCAAATTCTTAAACACTGGGTCAAGTGCTGTATCTGTCATTAGAAATCTTCTTTGCATTTTGTCAAATCTGCAGTGAAAATATTCTTAAAATGAACAACGTGTGCTAGGTCATCATCTGGGACTCCTGTAACATGAAATATACAGCAGAATGTGGGTAAAAAAGCAGGAGGCACACAGTTCTCCACTGAGTTCAGTTACAAATTTAATTAATGCATTATTGTTTTAATTGAGCATAATCAACTTGGAAGCTTGTTGTCTTGAATTGTGGCTGAAGCATGAAGGGGGCATATGAATGTTTAGCATATATGGCATGTAATTACCTTGCAGTGCTGTCTACAAAAGTGCCATGCAAATGTCGATTCTCACTTTCAGGTCACACTGTAAATCAGAAGTAGGCAGCATTTTCTCCTGTGTAAGTAAACAAAACTTGTTTGTCTTAGTGGTTGGCTGAACAAGAAGTAGGACTGAGTAGACTTGTGTCTAAAGTTTTACATTGTTTTGGTTTTGAGTACAATTATGTCATCAAAACACAATCACTATTAGTAAATTGCACTTTCAAGGTAAAGAGATTGCACTATAGTAATTGTATGAAGTGAACTGAAAAATAATATTTTATTTTTACAATGCAGATATTTATAATAAAATATTAATATAAAGTGTGTGTTATAATTGAAGTCAATATATTTGAAAATATAGAAAACTACCCAAAAGATTTAATACATTTCAGTTGGGATTCTGTTGTGATTAAACAATGCGATTAAAACTAAATATACTTGTGATTATTTTTTTAATTGCAGTTAATTTTTTTCAGTTAATCATATGAGTTAACTGTGATTAATTGACAATCCTAATAACTACACACACATACACACAAGATTACAATCTAACCCTTACTGTATTTAAAAGTGAGAGATTGATATAATTTAGACAGGGTTGGGGAATCTTTTTTGGGGGGCACACACAAATGAGAAGCAAAAAAAAAACAAAAACCCAAAACACCCTTCACTGACATGACCCTTGACTGGGAAAGAGACACATTCCCCATGCACACTGCAGCCTAGTAGAATGTGTATGCTCCAGCCCAGCAAGGGGGCAGCAGGAAAGCTGGAGGGTCAGCATGGGCTCCCTGATGCTGGGATGGCAGAGCGCCCTGAGCCTCAGGGGCTGGGTCCAGGCAAGCCAAGGACCACATCCAGGCCCTGGGTCTTAGGTTCCTCATCTCTGATTTAGAACATAATATTACAATATTTTATGCAGCCATGATGACTTAATTTGGCATTTCAAACTGCTCTTAATACCCCAATACTTTCTATTACAAAGGTATCAAAATGAGATTTAGGCTCAAACAGAGGCATCAAACAGAGATTTAGGTTCAAATCTTTAGAACACTTATTCACATAAGACTACTCACATGTATAAAGCTTCTCCCATATATTTAGTATTTGTAGAATTAGATCATATATTTGTAGTCTGGAGTGGCACTGTTTAAATTTCACTGTTTGATTTTGCACTGATTGAAGAGAAAACTTGGATCAGTGCCATTCATTTTTCACATAGCTGTGATATGTACAAACTGAAATGTAATGGTATGAAATGCTTAGGTTTTTTAAACATTTAAAATGTTGTTTCCTTTTTTCTTGTGATACGTGAAAACATTTAAACATATTTTTAAGTACTGAAAAGTTTTAAAGTACTACAAAACGCTAGTTAAAATCATATTCTACTAGACACAATTACAAATTCATAATATATTTATTGTGGACAAAATGATAACTCCTCCATGATTATTTTTCAGTACATGTTGGTTTGAAATCTAATGTATTTCTCCTAAAAGTAATTTAGTAATCTATCCCAGTGCATTGTGGAAATGTAATAGTGCTGGCTACATGCATATCAGGATAATGTAAAGGCAGCAAATCAAAGATGCTTTAGCTTTTCTAATTGTAAGCGTTGTTTAGATTTTAATTACTTAATAGTGTTTCTGTAGTGTCTATAAAATAATTTGTGTGTGTGTATATGAATATGTATGTGCTGTAGCCATTTTAAAATGTGTGCAAATGTTTTGAAAGAATCACTTTTATCAGTGTCTCTAGTTATATGGCATATATAGAAAAAATATATTTTCCTATAGGTGACCGTACTGAATAAAGTTAAATAAATAAAGATAGCAAACTATAGTAGCTTTTGTTGTAATACTGGCATTATGAGACGATTGAGAGTCTGGGTGTTACTATTTAATATCTCAACAGTTTAAATAATATTTTTTACGATGCACATTACCCCCAGAAGTCAATGGAAGAGGAAAAGAAAGAACACGTTGAGAAAGCTGGGGATTTACTGAAATGGGTGTCAGACATCAGCAAGACCCTCAGCAAGGGAGGAGGAGAAAAGGCTGAAAAGGCAGACTTGCCTAAGCAGCAGGTATTCAAAGATTTCTTGAAAGAACATCACTTTCTTTTGTACTCTTTGTCCTGGTTAATATGTAAAAAGGTTTCCATAAATATTTTTACAATACTAAAAAGACTTCACATTTGATCCCGAGGGAAACATTGTACAATGTTTAAAAATACATTTACAAATATGACAACAAAGGCACAAGGTATTTTGGAAATGTATTGAGAAAAAATATAGGACACCCACTGGGATGTGCAGATCCCAAAATATGACATATTCTGACTGCAGACAGCTGACATATCCAGAGGTAAAGTCAGAGCACAAAGCCACTAATATACACAACTCTCACCCTGGGAACTGCAGAACCAACTGAGGGTATATAGCTTATATAAATGATCTGTCTTTACACAATGTCTTTACATCCTATTCTGGGTCTATTTCCTCATCTTGCAAAAGTTACTACATCCCTCCAGTAAAGAAGGAATGGGAGGGAGGAAGGGACCAGTTTTCATTGTTTTCTTTTTTCTTAAAAAATACAGTTATTTTGAATTGGAATAGGTGAGGGCATCTCTCATCCATTGAGTATCAGAGGCAAAAGTAATGTCTCCTTTCCTATGATTCTTCAGTTAAACGTGACTTTCTCCTCTCTCCCTCAAGAGTGCTATTTTAAGAAAAGATGATACAAAGTGGGTGTGTTGGGACATTTTTGTACCCCATATTATGCTCTGCAAAGGAGGCTTTGTGGCCAGATTGCCTCACTTATTTGCATGTTTTTCCTTGCTTGACAGATAGCAAAGGAAGGACCAATTACAATGTTGGGACACCAGAGAGAGAGACTGAGTAGTGTTTTCAAATTATTCTGATTGTCTTTGAGTACTCTGCCACTGGGAAGAGGGGGCACATTGAAATAGCCACATAAAGTCAATGTTTGTATTGTGTATAGCAGGTTCTTTTTCAAGTATTGTCCCTATGGGTTCTCCATTTCAAGGTTTGTGCATGCTTGTGCTCTCTGGGTCAGAGAATTTTCATCAGCAATGTCTGCAGATCCATTCTTCCACCCTAGACACCTTTGTCCTCTGGTATGAGGGCATATAGTGAGAAGCAGAACTGCTGCCACTCCAGTTCCTTCTCAATTGCCTGCAGTTTAAGATGAGGGCTGTGGTGTCTTCCAGCTAGCCAAATGGTTTGCTACACTTCTAGCTAAAATTTCTGTATTTCCTTAGTATTTTTTCTTTATTTATTTTTGTTTAGCACAATTTGCACTTAAAAAGGGAGGGGGGGTTACACTTCCCTCCCCCCCCCCCCCCAAAGTGTGCGTTTGCTTTTCTCGACCCTTTTATCCATGGTCCTGAATGTGGGTTATGTTCAAGAACCCAGGTTTGAACTCTGCTACACCTTCTATAGGTCTTTCACCTGAAGCAACAGACATTCAGGCTGGCTCAGGTAGTCTCCCATCCCCTCCAAATTTTAGATCTGTTCAGGATGTAAAAGCAGATCTTACCATCTTCAACAATGGCTTGCCTTCCAGCACCATCATGGTCTCCAGTCCCTCATAAACTCTTTGAGGGTACACAGACACATTTCCAGTCTATCCTGACTCAGTACCATGTGGTACCTTCATATCAATAGCTTCTGGTGTCAGTGCATTTATAGGACCCCTTTGAGGTCCTGGGCCCTCCTTGGCCTCTGGTATTGACAACATTTGCCCCTACATCAGTGAACTCCTCATCAGATTCTGAAGTGTCTGTACAGAATTTCCTCTTTTTAACTTACTTCACTCAGGGTACCCTAGTAGGGGATACATACAACCCTAGCAAGAATAGCAATGCGGTCTTGCCCCCATTTCCTTATGCCCCACAAAGATGGACTTACTGGAAACTCTAGGCCCCTTATGGTGATTAGTTTTACATGGCACCATCTCATAAAGATGAACAAAATGCTGCACTTGGGTCCTTCCAAACAGTGGAATCATATAGAGGAGTAAGAGCCACCTATGGAGGAAGAAATATCACTTCCCCACAAATCCTCTTTCTCACTATCTTATGCTGAAGATTTCAAGCATAAGATTTTTGATTTCTGGACCTTATAGTCCAGTCCATTGTCCCATTGGAAGACAAAAAACCCGGCAGTCCTTGTTGTGCATCCTTCACACACTTTGTCAGGGCAAAATTTCCCTGCCTATGAATTATGTTCTGCTGGCCTAGGCACGTTCAGTGTGGCAGGCCAGCTACTGTATTGACTATGAGAGAAGTTCGACAAAAAGTATGGCATCCCATGCAAAGGATCAAAATACTTCTTTTCTCATCTCACATCCAACTTTCTGTTCATAGAGTCAGTCAGCAAACAGAACAGACAATGTCGATTCCATTCTGTGCCTTCTTATAACATCAAAAAGAGATGGACCTTCTGGAATGAAAAAACATAGTCCTCTGCCACATTGCAGTTCAGAGGAGCCAATTACTAAACCCTGATAACGAAATACAATTTTCCAAAACATTCCAAATTTTCATCCTTTGTTGAAGACTTGCCCCAGAATAAGAGGGAACGCTTTCAGATTCTCATAACAGAAGGCCAGAACAAATGTCAAGTCACCTCTTCTGCCCTGACTAGATGCTACATACGCTGCTGCTTGCTCCATGGCTGTGGCAGTAGTTATGTGCAGACTTTTTTGTCTGCAGTCACCCTGGAGTACAAAACATGATTGATGGCAACATGATGGAGATACAGAACAGTTGGCAACATCCTTGAAATGGCCATTTTGACCCATTGATCAAGGGTCATGAATGCTCTCCTGTTCCAGACCTATGTGGGGACTCTCAAGTCTTATTTCCTACCTTCCTGAAAGCCTATCTCCTAAGAGAGGTTGGGCTTGGAAACGATACTCATAGATTACTCCATCTAGTTCAACTTTCTTCTCTTGCCTCCTTCCCGTTGCAGGGACCTCCACTCTCCTTGAGAGTGCCTTGAAGCAAAAGGTACAGTCCCTCCTAACACTTGAGGGGGATCAAGCCTGTCCCGCCTGACTTAGACAGGAAAGGAATTTGTTGCAGTATTTCTGGGTTCCAAAGAAAAATAGTGACTGGAGACCAGTTCTGGCCCTTAGGACAGTAAACAGCATTGTCCATATTCAACATTTCAGAATGGTAATCAAAATTAATGATAGTTAGGAGCAGTAATTTCTTCTCTGGATCTGGGAGATTGGTTTGCCTCCTTTGACCTTCAGGGCAATTATTTTCATGTAGCCATGCCACCTTCATTCCAATGTTTCCTATATTTTGTGATGCAGAGAGCACTACCGCCATCGTGTTGTACCTTGCAGTCCTACATTGCTCTAAGAGTCTTCACCAAAGCTCTGTTGGCTGCCACATCCTATCTTCGTATGATGGGAATAACAGTTTTTCCTTGTGTGAATGATTGGCTCCTGAAAGACTGGTTCACATAGCAACAAAAACACCTGCTCTCGGTTCCACTCACAGGGCTGTCACCCCAGTGTGGAAAAGTCTACTTTTATCCACCCAAGAAATAGACTTCATTGAAGCTACTCTGGATTCCTCAACAGCCAGAGCATATTTGCCCCAGGACAAGAAGAGTTCTTGCCATCTACCTAAACAGGATTAGTTTCTTTAGGGCTTCACCCAGACTACTTTTTATATCCATTGCAGGATGCATAATAGGACAAATGATTACCCCTCAGATGGGTTACATGATGTATTTTAACTTGATACAAATCCTCAGGGATTCGCCTCTTCCCCCAAGAGCTATTCCTCACTTCACCAGGGCTCAATCTAGCTCTCTTGCCCTGCTGAGAAACAATCCTATTCCTGAGATCAGCAGATCAGCCGTGTGGGCTTTGATCTCCCAGCACTACTCTCTCTGGTATCTTAGCTAGCACCTTTAGGTAACTGTTGGCAAATATTGGCTATTTAATGGCAACCAGTGGATCTTTAAGGCTTTTATACAGGGAAAAAAAGGGGGAGGGAGACCATCTTAAATACCTCACCTCTGGATGTAATGTAGAAAAGGAAATTTCACTATAAAACCGTTGTTGCTAGTTTATAAGCTACCCTGCTGTATAATACTCTAACATGGTTGTAAGAAAACAAAAATCTCTCTCCATTCTGGTCAGAGACACCAGGATACACAACCTTTCATCCATTCTCAGTGTTAAGAGACCTGATATAATTTTGACTTGGCTCATTATCAATAGCCACAATGTTCATAAAATCAGACATTGGTGTAAGAAATATAGGGTGAAGTCCCCTTAATCAGCACCCTGTAAAGCTTCACCTTACAATTGCCAGGGGAAAGAAAAGCAATAATTTGAAATGTTAATGTATTTAGTGACCAGGTTGCATGCTATCCTCTGGAATGGGCTTTTTTCAGATATCTACTGCAGTTAATGAGTATAAAGTTGTTTTATGTGAATATAAATTTCCAATTGTTAAGTCCCTTGTTCACTGTGTGCTACTTCCCTGCTCTCCTACGGCTGACTTGGGAATATGAACAGCCTCACTTTCATACGAATGTTTTAGGACTTAGATTAGTTTCTTTAATGATCCTTTTAGATCAGAATACACATAACAAACTAACATCAAACATAGAGCTTTGGCACTGTCCTTGTTGTCTAGCTCACAATGCTGTTCATATTGGTACAGCTCAGTATCATATAGCTTAGAACCACAGATTCCAGGTTTGTACAGGACCAGTATTAAGTGTTACTAATTTCATAGTCCCAGTTTAGTTTTTAGTATTTAGTTTACGAAGTAAAGCAGTGAGCTTTGTGGATGGGATTTTCAAAAGCACTCATTGTTGGCATATTCTCTGTTTCCATTGAAGTCAATGATAAAAGTCATTGGCAGAATAAAACCAATGCTGAGTATGTTAGCAAATCCCAATCCACATTAATAACTACAATTTTGGGTCCTATTGTGACCAGTAATCCTGAGCTTGCAATAGTGATGTTTACAGAGGTGTACTGTCCTGGGGATATTATGCATGTAACAGGCACGGTGCCCCTTAGAGCATTAAGGGAGAACACACAGCATCAGCCACTACTCCTCCTTGTAACAGGGTGAAGCATGCAAGCTCATGCCAGCTCAGATCCACTAGATCAGGGTTTCCCAACCTATGGGTTGGGACCCAAATACGGGTCGCCATTACATTTCAAAAGGGTCGCCAAGTGTCTCCCCAGGTGGCTCTGCCCCCTCTTTTCCCTGTTTTTGAATTGCCTTGGGTCACCAAGTCTTCCTGAATTGTCAGCATGAGTCCCCATCTGGAAAAGGTTGGGAACTGCTGCACTAGATCGTATAGAAGGAGCTGGGAGCTGTTGACCTGCCATGCCTATCTTCTTTGCGTTTTCTATAGTTGGAGCCAGTTCTAGATCCCTCTTTGTCACAGCCATGACTTTCAGGATACTGTCTGTGACTTTTAGGTATTTTTTCTTAAGGCATGATCTTTGTTATCCCAGTCAACATCTGCTGAACAAATCTCCTTCATGAAAGCTGTATGAAGTTGGCTCTTGGTATGCCAGGTGTAGCTGAATAAGTTTTTAAACAATTAGTTAAATACTATGCTATGTTTTTAAACAAATGTTGTTGTTAAATGAAGAGCGTTAGGCTTCCCCAATAGTTATCCCTGACAGACAGCTTAATTCTAGACAAAAAGATGTGCTATGGATTTCCTCTTTTTAAAATGGCAGTATATCTATCATAACAAACTCGCCTTACCTGTGCCTTGCCTGCCCAGAAATACCCTAAATATGGCAGGCATGAGCTTCAGTACTGAGACTGAAGATGATAGATATGTGTATGTTGGCTACTTTTCTTTTCTCTCTTTTCAGAGTTAAACACTGTGGAGAACTGAATTTGGGTTATATTTTTTTCAGATTTCCTCTGATGAAATAGCCACCATGAAAGAACAAATATCTGAGGCTTTGCAGACTACACAGTCATTTTTGGCTAAACACAGTGATAAGTACGTTAAATTTTATCACAACATTTTGTTAATATAACTAACTAAAGTAGTGGATCATATTATAAGGAACAGACTGATATTCTTATCTTATAGCTACAGAGGGTAATATTTTATTTGTTTTTCTTGTTTAATTTAAAGAAAATTGCAAAGAGAACTTGATTAAGAGTATACAATATTGTATCAAATCAGCTAGTAGTAGCAGTCCCAAAGTGTTAAAGATGTTAACGTAACTCACTCTCCAGTTATTAAACACTGTTAAACAAAGTTCAAGGCTCACTTGCAATATAGCTTCCAGAAAAACACATGCACAGGGTATTGTCAAGCTCTCCCAAGTCCTGGCAAACTTGCACAAGGATCAGGCTGTATAGGGCATTTCTTGTAGCTGCCTTTTTCTGGTAACAGGCTTAGAGTCATGTTTCAAAATATGCAGCCCTGGTGGCTCTGCCAAACTCTTACTAGACAGAAGTCAAAAGGAAAGAGAAGAAATAAAGCGGGGAAGGAAAAGGACTCATGGGGGCTTGGGGATGAGGCATAGAACCCTGCCTGCAACCTGGACTGTCAGGATTTTTCAGGACTGAACATAAGAATGGCCATACTGGGTCAGACCAAAGGTCCATCTAGCCCAGTATCCCGTCTTCCAATAGTGACCAGTGCCAGATGCCCCGGAGGGAGTGAATAGAACAGGTGATCATCAAGTGATGCCTCTCCTGTCATCCAATTCCAGCCTCTGACGAACAGAAGCTAGGGACACCATTCCTACCCATCCTGGTGAATAGACATTGATGGACCTAACCTCCATGAATGTATCTGGTTTTTTGGGGGGTTTTTGAAACCTGTTAAAGTCCTAGTCTTCACAACTTTCTCTGGTAATGAGTTCCACAGTTTGACTGTGTGCTGCATGAAGGAAAAATTCCTTTTGTTTGTTTTAAACCTGCTACCTATTAATTTCATTTGTTGACCCCTAGTTCTTATGTTATAGGAACAAGTAAATAACTTTTCCATATTCACTTTCTCCCTACCAGTCATAATTTTATAGACCTCTGTCATATCCCTCCCTTTAGACTCCTCTTTTCTAAACTGAAAAGTCCCAGTCTTTTTAATTCTACTTCTAGATTGGGATGAAGATGGTCCAAGGTCCCAGGACACTGTGAGGGAGGTAGCCATGATAGTGAAGCCCACTTCTGTAGCCAATTTTTCTTCCCAAAGTCTCTTTTTGAGGATCACAAAAGAGGTGCAATGGGTGGAAAAACCCATCCTCTCATTATTTTGTCTACCAATTAGCCCTAATTTCTGACTCACTGGTGTTGGAGTGCCTCACTTTTCTTGTTTACCAACACATGATTTTAATACAGTCCTTGAGTTATATCAGTAGGCATGGTTTTTTTTAGTCTTTCTGTCTTGCTTTTGTACCTTTTCCTATTTCCTATTAACATTTGTTGTTATAGGTTTTTGTGACATTTCATGAACTTTCTTGCAGTTTTTCCAGTTGTGCCGACAATTGAGGTAAATTTGTAGGCTGTTTTCACAACAGTACCATGGATTAGGTGGCACAACACATGACAATACTTTTATATTTATAAAGCACCTTTCATTTGAAGGATCTCAAAACACTTTACAACATTAACAAACTAGCATATAGTATAGAGAAGGCTTGTTTCATCCAGCTCTGAAATTAGTACATGTAATATACTTGGATTTTAGTAAAGAAATTCCCCATGATTCTTTGAATGCTTGCTGCGAAAGTGTATTCATGTTGGCTCATCTGGTGATCATGATCAGTTATTAGAGGCATGGAAAACTGCCTGATAGACCATAAACAATAGAAATCAGGGAATAATTTACTAAAAGCATCTTTCAGTTAATTTTGCCTCAACTTCTGATCACAGATTGTCTGCAAGACAATGCAATTAACTTACATATCTTAATTATTCAACTGTATTTGATGCATTTTTTCATACAACTTTCTTACTATATGTCTTAATATTGGCCCAAAACACAGGTCAGATTTTCAAATCTATTAGTAATTGTTACCATATCTGGGTTTTTGGGGGTTTTTTTTGGTAGAATGATGGATGGAGAGAGAATTGAAATGGAAAAGCAAGTGAAATCCCTACAAGAAGGTTACAACCTGTTATCTAATGAATCTTTGAAACAACTGCAGGAGGCACAGCATTTAGTTGATGAAAAGATGGACGAAAAGGTAATAGCACAGAAAATGTATTATTGTGTTTCTAGCTATATTGTGCATTTGAGATTTACAGCATGGCTGTGAAACAACATATTAACAGCGAAAGGAGAAACTATTTGATTGTACATATCAATAAGCTGAAACATGAATCAAATGATTGTGGTTTCTATATATGTGTATAATATATGTAGTCATGTGTGCATATGAACATTGTGTTCATCAGAACTTGTGTGAAGAGTCTTAATACTATGTGCCTTGCATGAAGAAAGAAACAAATCATTCATCTCTTAACTCTTCTCTTTAAAAGCCATCCTCTGATTGCTAGATAAGTTTGTGTGCTGCAAAAATATGACACCATAAAATAACATCTTTGCCGTAAACTCCCCCAGAGATATCCCACAAGTTATACAGAGTTCCAGATTTTCCTTAAATTATAATTGGATATATGATTGGAACCACATATATTAATTGGTTTTGAGGTCCCACAAGTACATTTTAAAAAAAATCAAATCAAAATATTATATATGGAATTTTGCCCAAAAGGTATTGCATATATGTGTGCATATACAAGTAGAAGTATGTCTTGTATAATTATTTTAAAATACTGTTGCCAACCTGATAAACAGGCTTTCCGTGCAAACTAGTTGCAGTATGTGGGTTCTGTAATATCTGATTTCATATGTTTGGGTGTCTGTGCAAAAGTGTGGTATGCTGTAAATATGAATAGCATGGTCATTTTGTATCACATACTGTTTTTGAATCTTCTAACCTTTCACAGACGACTTAGAGCATGACAGTTTGCCTTCCAGATATATGTCCTATTTGCTCACTTTATAATAATCTATTCTGTTGCCTTCCACTAACCCTATTTATGTATGCAGAGTGTAGGTTTTCAATTCACAGATGCATGTTGAGTTTAAATCTTTTATTCCATCGTGTGCTGTTGAATCACTGACATAGATCACTTACGCATTTGAGCTGCTAACATTCACAACATTGTCCCAGTCCTGGTAAGTATATGATTTTGTGCTTAATATGTACTCAAAAGTAAAAACTAAATTTAAAATGTACAATTATAAAATTTCTTAAAATCATTCTTTATATCCTTTTTAGGTGGATAAAGTTATTGCTGGTGTCATTGATCAAACAACAGGAGAAGTCTTTTCAATCTTTCAGTCTGTTTTAAAAGGTCTAATTGACTCTGATACTGGCATTAGATTGCTTGAGAATCAGCTGATTTTATGTGGGCTAATTTCACCTCAATTAGGAAAATATTTTGATCTTGAAGAAGCAAAAGGCCATGGTCTTATTGATGAACCAACTCTACTGCAACTACAGGAATTAAATAATGCTAAGAAAATTATTTCAGAGTCATCATTCACAAGTCTTCCAGCTGTAGCTGCTTTAGAACAAGCTGTAATTCCAGAGACTCTTGCCATTAAAATTCTTGAGATTCAGCTTTCCAGAGGGTATGTAGTTATGCCAGCTACGGGGGAGCAATTCACTTTGCACAAAGCTTTCCAGAAGAACCTGATTTCTGCATCTTTATTTTCAAAACTTTTGGAAAGGCAAGACACGTGCAAAGATCTCATAGACCCGAACACTGCAGAAAAAATTTCCCTCGAGGAGATGGTTCAGAGAAGCATAATAAGTGAAGAAACAGGATTAAGACTTCTACCTGTACGACCACAAGAAAGAGGTAGAATAACACTAAAATGTGGAAGGAAAATAAGTATTTTGAGAGCAGCACACGAAGGTCTGATAGACCGTGAAACCATGTTTCGCTTGCTGGGGGCTCAGCTACTAGCTGGAGGCATCCTAGAACCTGACTCGGGGCAGAGAATGACTGTGGAGGAAGCCATGAAACACGAGTTGATTGATCAGGACACTGCATGTGGTATTCTGACTCAACAGATTCAGACTGGTGGGATATTATCTTCAAATTCATCCAAACGCTTAACTGTAGATGAAGCCATACAGTGTAACTTAATCTCATCTAGTAGTGCCCTCTTGGTACTAGAAGCACAAAAAGGCTTCATTGGCCTCATTTGGCCACATTCTGGTGAAATATTCCCCATATCTACTTCTTTATATCAAGGAATGATAACCAATGAACTGGCAAGCAAAATACTAAATGGCAGGCAGAAAATAGCTGCGCTTTATATCCCTGAAACTTGTGAAGTATTAAGTCTGGATAAAGCTGCACAGCTAGGGGTAATAGATGGTAATACTCTATCTGTTTTGAACAATGTAATCTTACCTGACAAAATGCCTAACATGGAGGATTTAGAGTCCTCTTGTAAAAATACTGGAAGATGGTTATCATCTTACGAATTCCAGCTATCTGCATTTCATGACTATAGGCAGGAACAAGAAGTTTCAAGTACAGAAGAGCCCATGCCTCATAATTTAGAACAAACTAAAAAATTATTCATTTCTTATCTGATGATAAATAGTTGTATAGATGCAAACACAGGGCAAAGACTTTTGTTATATGATGGAGACCTGGATGAAGCCGTGAGCATGTTGTTGGAAGGTGAAGTTTCTGCCTCCGGGACTGAGGTGGCAGAAGGAGGATTTAGTAACACATGTGTAAACTCAAAAAGAATTGATCTGAAACTACCTGACAATGTCATGTTTAATAACGTCAAAAGCAATATCCTGGGTGAGTACACAGATGTACAGAATACTTTCAGTGACAGCAACTTAAAGCTGCCTGAAGAAGATATTCAGAATTATAAATGTTCAGAGAGAAATGATTTTCACAATAGAGCAAATTTCTTTAATGCTAATGTTTTTGAACAGTCAGAATGTACATTGAATTCTTTGATGCCTAAACCTGAAGCAGGAACTGGAAATATAGTGGGCAGTACTCAAAACCTTGAAAAAGAGAATGCATTAAAAAGTTCTCAAGAGTATCCTGAACAAACACAGATGACACAGAATGAGCAAGTGTATCAGCAAGCAAACTCTGGAAATATAGAAAGGCATCTTCCAAAGTACTCACAAGGAATTCTTACTTCAGGAATACATGGAGACAAAAACAGCATACCTGATGGAAGAGAGAGCCTGGATAGGGAAAGCAAGACTTTTAAAACCTTAGAAAATTCCTTGGATGTAAATGATTTGTCAGTTAAAAATGAAGTCAGTGCTCTTCAAGAAAACAATCCAAATTGCGCTCCTCACATTTTACAGTTTGATGATAAGAGTATGTTAACTGATCAATATATGAAAAAATGTGATTTTCAGGGCAGTCTCAATTCATTCGGCCACACAGGTTTTGAAAACAGACTTCTAGGAGAACTTTCTGGTAAAGAATTAGAGAGTCATGTTGTTTGTAATGAGAATAAGCATGGCAAACCACAGTCTGCAGAGAATGAATATTCCATGCCATCCATTGAGGACTGTACCATTATGCCAGATGGAGATAGTACTGACACACATGAGGGGCCATTGCTAGGAGATAGTACCAGCATTCATGGTGGACCATTTCTGGGAAACAATATCAACTTGTATGGTGATCTACTTCTAGGGGGAAGCAATGGTGTCTATAGCGGACTACCACTAGGAGATAAAAGTTATGAACGTGATGATCTGGTGCTGGGAGGAAGCGAGGGTACTCCACAGTTTGAAAATAGTTACTGGCAGCATGAAGGTGACGACGATGCCTACGAGACTCCTGAAGTTGATGATGATGATGAATCCTACGGCACTCCTCAGGTTGATGATGATGATGATGATTATGATGATGAGGCATATGACACTCCTCAGGTTGATGGGGATGATTCCTATGATTTCCCTCAGATTGGTGATGATTATGATACCTCTCAGCTTGAGGATGATGATACCCCAGAGCCTGACAACACACCTATAGGTGTCCAAGAAGAAAGAGAGGTGCTAGTAAATATGAAGGAAGAATTAAACTCTTTTCAAGAAGACATGAGTAAATTTGGAGATTGTAACCTGTGCGTTAGTGAACAGATAGATTCCTGTGAGATTATAACTGTGGCCTCCATAAGTGCTGGCATGATGGAAGCTATCTCTGAAGAGACAGAAAGAACAGTGAATGTAATAGAGAAGGCGAAGACACTTCCAGTCATGATAGAGAGTGAAGAAAGTGAGGAGAGCAACATTAGTCCCTTGTTAAAGTTGCATGGAGCTGAATTGCAAGGAGACAGATATGAGGAATATGAAATACAAACAAACAGTGACTCTAATGAGGATGAGCATGAAGGAGTGCAGGAGGAGGAAGAGGAAAATTATGATGATATGGATTATGATAGTGGTAGTTATGATGATATTGATGATGATGACGATGATGATGTAGTAATGGATATTTATTACTCACGGTATCAGAATAAAAATGGTATCCAGCTGTTTGTTCCTTCCAAAGAAATGGAAGGTAGTGATGAATGTAATCAGAATACTGATACCTTGGATAGTTACCTTCCTTTAAAACATTTAGCAGGTGATAATGTTTTGAAGTTAGATCCCAACCGTCAAAATAGTGACCCATGCTCTGAAAAATATAGTTTAGAAAAGCATAATGTATCCAATGTTTCTGAAGAAGGAAGTCTTGATCTTATAGAGAAAGCCAAAGAGGAAAGACAACAAGGAATTGAAAGTGCTTTTAAGAATTGCGTAGAAAGAAAAGGAATCTTAGAAGACATCACTGAAAATATTCACCCTGAAAACATCATTGGCACTGAATGTATGTTACCTAACAGTGAAAAAAGTAACCTCACACAGCATAAGGCTCTAACTTCAGATCTTGACATAAATGATGCCATAGCAACAGACCTTGTAACCATTCAAAAGGGATCTGCGTGTGCATCCCCATCTGCTATTGCTAAGCAAGCTGCTGCTGCAAACATTCAGACTCAAAAAGACTTACTCCCTTCAGAAGATCTGTTACCTGTTCACATCATAACTGAGAACAATAGCAGTGTATCTGTGCCATGTTCAAATAATGAGCAGGGGCAGAACATACTTACAGAGCAAATATCAAATTATGTAAAGGTAAATTCATCCCAAATGGATAATATAGTCAGACATGTGCCTTATGTGAATGACAATAATAGTCGAGGTTCTCTCTCTGACTTAGTACACCCAGTCACAAATAAAGAACTTGATCAAATAGGAGTAGGTATTGAAAATTCTAAACAAAATATAAACATAGTGACTATTAAAAAGGAAAGTCACATACAGGAATTAAATAAAAGTCCCATCCACATGGAAAGCCTGGGAGAAATATTTGATTCATCCCTTAGAACAAGTAGTGAAATTGCTGTTTCAAGTGAAGGAAAAGTAAGTGTTGGACAAGCTTCAAGTAATGCTACATCAGGACATCACAGTGACTTTGATACTGTGAAATCAGATGAATTTATGCAAGAGTTTGACCTTCCTGCTTATTTAAAACAATGTGCAAAAGGTATAAAAGCAAAAGATATTTCAGAACTGAATAAGGCTGATTCTTGTTATATTAAGGAAGGGGAAACTGATGAGAATTATATATGGAATGGAAAAGAGTTAGTGATAGCTGCCTGTATTTTTGATGGAGGATCAGTGCATCCAAAAGAATTAAACTCTAAAGCTCAATCCTCTCCCCTGACAGCTACAGTAAAATCCAAGGGAATTAATATTACCAAAGAAAACAGTGCTTCTGTCTGTCAAGAAACTGATAAAGTTCTTAAAGACACTTCAGAAATTGGTATAATGTTCAGTCATGAATTTGCCTTTAAGAAAGCTGACCCTGTAGGATGTATTGAGAATGTCCAGGAGCTTGAGGACGGGTCTGAAACCAGACATTCTGGAAACTATAGGGGTGCAGCAGACTTTTCTTCTAGACCTTTGGGTAACATAGGTGACAACTTGGATAATGTTGTGCAGAAGGAATGTGAACTACTGGTTTGTTGTAGTGATGCAAAACACAGTAGGGAGCATAATACTCTAGCCAACAAAACCACTTTAGTTGAAAATGGTGTCAGGAAAGAAAAGACTGTTGAATCATTACCTAAAGAAGTGATGCTTCCCAAAGACTTGCAAGTAGTGGAAGGTATATCACATTCTCCTGACACACTAATTGAAGATTTAAAGAATATTTTAAGAAAGAAGTTGAAAGATGGCCATGTTTTCTGCAGGCAGGAAGGTGAACCTTTAAATTACTCTGACACAAAACTTTTAATGCAAAATTTACTTCAGATGATTAGTTGCACAAATGTGGAGGATGAGACTTCCAGTGAGTCAAATCGCAAGCAAACACGTAGTGACATTAGCACTAGCCTAGTGGCTACTCCATCATGCATAGATCAAAAGGACTATAATAATCTTCAGTTATCTTGGTCTGATAACAGAAGTCCTGACCTCCTCCTTGATATATTGAAGCAAAACCATTGCAACCAAAATACTGAAAATCCATGCAAAACAAGTGAAGAACCCCAAAATGAAAGAGGCCAAGAGATAAAAGCTACAGCTCCAAAACTTATTACTTCTCAACTTGAACAGATCTTCCAAATACCACCTGGAGATGAAAGTTCATACAGATTAAAGGAACTGATAAGTGATTTAGCAAAAGACTTGTTTTCCAGCTCACGAACTGCTGATATCTCTGCAGATAATGAGTATGTTAGCAAAGCAGAGGAGCTATGTACTCTTTTCTCAACAGAGCTAACAGAATTTGGATCAGAAACTTTCAGAGGGAATCCACTATTTCAAAGCACAAGTGTTATTTTGAAAAATGACCAGCAGCCTGAGAAGTCAGACTGTTTGTCCAAAAGCTTTTCTGAGGATGCTCTGAAAATGAAAGAAGCTTCCCCAGGAAATAACCCATCAGGCATGGTAAGTTAACAATGGTCACAGTTACACATTTTATCTTAAAGGAGTTGCATGCATCCTTTTAAATATAGGAGGTCATTACTGAACAAAAAAACCCAAAACAACAACCCAAACCCTGATATCAAATGCTCCAGTTATAAATTTAAAACAAATTGTAATGAAAACAAAAATTATGTTTCTCTAATAGCTCAAAGAATATTCTCTGATTGTTAAAACTTATTTTTAGTTGTTCAGTGGAGTACAGCCGAGTTTAAAGTATACAGAGAAACTGCGAGAACATTTGATAGTGGTTCATGATATGAAATTCCACTTAGATAATCAGCAGCCCATTAGTAACAACTTGGAAATGCTAAAAGTCCAGCTTGAACAATTAGAGGTAAGTCTGTGTCTTTTTCTATGGTATACGAAGAAGCACTTAGTAAATACAGTGCTGGATGCTATGGAAAGCCCTAATATAAAGAGAACGATCATGTGGTTCAGATTTTAAATACAATTATATAAATACATTTACTTTTAAATCTGTTTCTCTATGTAAATTTAATGCATCTCGCTTATATTTTGTTTGCAGTCATTTGAATCAGGGCTGGCTACTTTTGCTATTGTTCTAAAAAAAGATATGAAGTTAATAGAAGAGTTTTTAAAGTCTTTGCACAAAGATGCTCCCAAAGAACAACTTAAAGAGCTAAAAATGACCTATGAATATTTACAGAAGGCCTTTTTTGTGGTCTGTGATATTTCTTCAAAGCGTGCAAAACAAATTGTCTTCGCTGTTGACTCTGAAATGGTATGTTTCTATTGATGATTTTTTTTGTGTATTTGCTTCACTTTACCTTAAAGTAATTCATCTAAGCATAAGTATTTTGTTTTGCTTTTATCTTAACATAAAATAATCTATAATATTTTCTTTCATTTAATATCAGATTTGGTTAGTTAGACTATGATACTGTAATATATAATTTCCTTTCTAGGCTAAGCTTGCAATAATGCACCAGGAACTTTTAAGCAGACTTCAGAAGTTTTCAGACTGGATCACAGAAAACAGTAAAACTGTAAACAACCTGACCATTAATCCGAGTGACACTGAAAATGTGAAGCAAAATTTACAACTACTCAAGGCAGGTATCATTTATGTTAAATGATAAAATTGCGTAACTAATTGTCAGAAAAGATAACATAATGCTAGCTCTACTTACATCTGTTGTAAGAAATGTGGCGCTATTTGAATGAGTAATACATGGCTGCAACCTGTCCCAATTTGTATAATTACATCTTGTTCTTAAACTCCAGTCTCTTCAGTGAGTTTAACGTACATTCCCAAAACAACTATGGATGGGTGCTTTAAAGAAACAAAAGTGGGGCAAAAATCCCAAACCATAAATTCAGATGCCTCCTAAACACTGACTTCATGTGATATCCACAAGATGAGCATGAAACCTATATATGAAATATAAAATGTGCAATGACTTAACTGGTGTTTGAATAGGGTTGCAGACTGGTCAGTGACTTGAATAAGATTGCATGGGTTTAACTGAGGGCAGAATTTGCCCAGAGAGTGGAAAAGCAGGTAGAGCATCACTCTAGGTTTCAGAGCATGGCAAGAAAGCCCAATGGCAAGAAATATCTTCAGTAATATACTCCTGTTCTAGTTCTTGCAGAACAGCTCCACTTTAGTATCTGTTAAGTGGTTATTCCCAATCAGTTCTCTAATGTGCATAAATAAAAAAATAAGAAGACTTTGAGCACCATCATTATTTGGAACTTGTTATATAAATAAGACAGTCTCAGCCAAGTTGTCTTGTCTTAGAATACAAATTTTTAAACTAATTCTTTCTTTTGGTTAAATTTTTCCTCAAAAACATAGTTGAACGTTGAATTAGGGATAATATTATTACTCTCTGAAAGATGTTTTATCAGCACTGAACTATTTTTATGGTCAGTTATTTACCCTTGCTTTATTTACAGAACACTTCAAAAGAGCTTGGCTGTATGAAGACACAACTGGACTCCGTAGCGTTTGATGTTCAGTTCTTTATTTCTGAACATGCCCAGGATCTTTCTCCTAATCAGAGCAAACAGCTGTTGAGGCTCCTAAATAGTACCCAAAAGTGTTTTCAGGAAGTACAGGAAACAATCACATCTCAAATGGAAAGTTTAGAGAAACTGTTATGGACAGCACAAGATCTTGGTGATCAGAAGGTTTGCCTTTCTGTATCAGTGTGTGCTTAGAAGTTTATCAATATAAATGAGGGAATTGAATACTAGGGTGTAATTATGTCAAACAGAAAGCATTGGCTTTAGGATTAAGTATGTTGTTATATCCTACACATTTTATTATATTTGCCTTCATTATTCTGCAAAGACCATATCAGTCAAGTTTGACAGTTATTCTGGTCTTTCTGTGTAGTGACCATACTACTTAGTGCTATCATGTTAGGAAATGGATGTATGCTTAAGTTTTCAGACATTATCAACACAAAAGCGAAGGGACCAGATCTAATATTTCCATCAAATTGAAGGAGAAGTATATGTGATTGCTTACCATCATGAATAATGTAACCGTTGTGTTTAATTGGCCAAATAATTATAGTTAGCATTGACTTGTAGAATGCCTCAGTATAACTGCACCTCCCTTCCTCTCAGAGAAGCACAAATGTAAGCTTCAGAAGTCATCAATTCACCCACTATAGATGTGTTAGCAAAACATTAGAATCCTGAGGCTTTGAAACTTTCTAAGAAAGTTTGTTGCAAAGGTGCTGAGGGAGAAAAATATATAAAATGGATGAATAAGAAGCATAGATAAGAATTTGGTAACAACAATGATCTTGCATGTTTTGTTCTTCGATATTGCTTAAAAGGTGCAAGCATTTTCTACTTAGGTAACATGCTATGCATACCAACTCAGCTAACACACCGGTCACAACTAACCTCTGTTTTGGTATCCTTTTTCAGAACTAATAGTGTTTATCACAGATTTCGACCGATTAAGAGATGTGGATTTTCACTTCTGTTGGTTGGAGGTTTCATATCTTACACATATGCATGGCCAGACTTCTACTGGGCAAATCCATCAACACATGATCTCTTTAGACTTACAGCATATGTGAGGTTTATGATCCATAACTTCTATATATTCACCTTGCTCAAACTATATACCACTGCTATCATGTTTACAGCATACTTTTAAAATGATTGCCTTGCAATGTTGTTGTTTAAGAAGTAGTTTGCAATGGAGCTTGTGAGGATTCATATGCAGAATTTTGTATTTTATTTTTCTAAAAATTAGGATGTGGCTGAGCAGCAGCAGGCATGCAAGGAGAAGCTACAGGAAATATGTGATCTCTTTACACAAATAGAAAATCGGCTCATTGGTCACCAAGAAGCTCTTGTTATTGGAGACAGCAAGGCTGAGTTAAAGCAATACCAAACCAAACAAGAGGTGAAGACTTGACTAAAGAGCATCATCCTTAGCAATCTTATAATGTATTTTTGGTTAGTTATAGTCCACAAAGAAACCAATCTGAGACTAAATGAAGAAGACTAAGGCAGGTTTTTGGTTGACAATAGCAAGCACTAACTGCATAGGGGACACAGAAACAGGAGCTGACTCAGGAGCTCATGCTGACTCTGTCCAGAAAAGGATTATAATAATGTGCTTAGTTCTCTGCAAGGAGAGTTATTGAAAAGTGATATCCAGATTTGTTATGTAACATCCTGATTTAGCTAATTCACATTGCAGTTTTGCCAACAGCAATGTAGCTTGCCTTTCAGTTTGCCCAGGGGTTTGGAAATCAGCACAACACCCCTCGAGGCAGAATAACAAAACAGAGAGAGAGGTGAATGCTCCCCCCCCCCCCAAAAAAAACTATGCCTTGTTGACAGAAGCCAAGGTACTCAACCTGTGTATGGTACTCCCATTCTGTGTCCTTAATAAAAAGTAAATGAATATGCTGTCCTGCGACATACTATACACTTTCAGAAACAACCTTGTAGCATACCTGTGGTTCTGCAGTTCAAAAGCGTTCTTGTCATGTGAGAAAATCACATGTAAGTGAGCCCAAGCTTATTATACCCAAAACCATACCTCACCTTTATAAGTGGAAGCATGGAATGTTTATTCTGATGACATTATTATTGAAACTTTTTTGTAAAAGGATTTCTCTACTATATATTTTTTTTTAAATTTTCCCTCTAGAGATGGCAGCAGGTTGCCTCAGTGCCTTTTTTATAACTTTGCACCACCTTTTCTGTTGTAAGCTTGTGACAATATGTACATCTGAAAGAGTTTTGTTTGGTTTGCTATTATTAGGTCCCACCTGTGGGCCAAAACCTTAAACTTTTAGGGTACATCTACACAGCAACATTATTTTGAAATAACTAACGTTATTTTGAAATAACTTAGTCCGTGTCTACACAGCAGGCAGTATTTTGAAATAATCTCAAAGTACTGTCAAGCTGGAGGACTTCTTACTCTGGCTTCTGTAACCCTCCTTTTATGAGGAGTACGGGAAGTCGGAGGAAGAGTGCTCTATTTCGAAATAAGTGCTGTGTAGACACTCCCAATTTCAAAATAAGCTATTTCGAAATAAGCTGTGCAATTGATGTAGCTCAGTTTATATAGTTTATTTCTAGTTAAGTCCTGCTGCTTAGGCACATGCTAAGTGAGTGATTTGTGAGAAATTTGAAGTGAAGTACAGGTAAATTACTATTTTTTTGTTATTCTTTCCACAAGGAGTTACAGAAAGATATGCAGGCAAGTGCACAGGCATTGGCAGAGATTGTGAAAAACACCGAGATGTTCTTGAAAGAAAATGGAGAAAAGCTGTCACAAGAAGACAAGACTGTTCTTGAGCAGAAACTTAATGAAGCTAAGACAGAATGTTTGCTGCTTAGCCAGAAGGCAGAAGAGTCCAAAAAAGAGCTGGATAAAGCTGTGACAACAGCTATTAAGCAAGAAACAGAAAAGGTTGTTATGCAACAACTCTACATCTGTATTTGAATTTTTTAAAAGTTTTAGGGACATAGTCTTTCCACTTATTACTGGTTTGTCAATGAGCGATCAAAGTCATATTTTACCTGGGTAACTATCAAAGTAGTTAGTGCATGTTTCTTTTACAAACACAGCAGATTTTCAGTATGTCAATTAACAGACATTTTGAGATTTTAACTACATTTTTCACTGGTTCAAATGTCCACATTTTCAGAATTCAAACTCTCAACTTTCAATATGTAGGTTGCTGCCATTGAACAACTGGAAGAGAGCAGAAATACAATAGAAAATCTCTTGGACTGGCTGTCAAATGTGGATAAGACTTCGGACCATGGGGATAAGAAATGGACCCAGGCAATAGAACAGAATGGAACCCATTTTAAAGAACAGGATATAAAAGTTTTGGAGGGAGAAGAAGATGAGGTCAATGGTAACCTATTGGAACTTCAGCGACAGACTGAAACCCATGTAGATGGCAGAGTAAAACCTACAGACAGTAACCTGAACCAGCAGTATCAGAAAGTGAAGGTACTATAAGTGCATGTTACCAGTTATGGAAAATATTCAGCATTTAGGTACTATAATAATAAGTACCTGAATCCTGATGAAGTCAATGACAGCCTTTCCATCAGGCTTCAAAGAAATAAGTCAAGTACATTGATAGATATTCTGTTAATGGAGAAGGCATTAAAAAGCATCAGTGTTTGCCTGTTACCATCCACCCAGTTATTTCCTGTTGTAGGAAAGGGAGAAATTGTAGTATTCTCCTTGGCAAGTATTGGTATCTTAATGATAATCACAGTGCCCTTTATTTTCGCAGGCTGAATTGAATACAGTATGTTTATTATAGATAAATAAAGTATTGTAGGCAGAACCACAGCTTCACAGTCCTTCCTGATCCTTGTCAAAGATACATTATTTGATCTCACATGTTTCCCTTTGAACACTGATTACACAGAGCTACTATTATTGGAATGTTGAGATTATTCTCACTTTAAAGATGACAGATTCCCAGAAGGTAAAACACAATATTATGAAGGCTTCAGCAGGAGCTGCAAACTCCACAGCTCAGCAACTTTACGATGTCTGTTCCAGGCAGCATATTTACTTATGACAGCCATCTCTATGTTTAGATACAGTTTTAACAGCACAAACCCTTTTAGATTTGGAGTTATGGAACTGATGAAGGATCTGCAAAAACTGATTGGAGAAACACTCAGTATTTTGGAATAGCTTCCATGTGAAAGCTTCTTAAACAAAATGGAAGCATAGCTGGTTTTGTTTGTACCTGTTGATGCTCTTTAGAAAACAGTATCAACAGAGGGCTCAAATCTGGTATTTGATAACCGTCTACTACACTTACATGGGAGAAGCTCTATGCCCATTTTGCAAAATACATAGTCATTGTTTCTACAGGAAATGAGGAACTGAGGTGTTTTAAAAGATATAATCTTTTGTTCCCCAGAGCCAAACAAGTTTTACATCAAGTTCTTTTAGTATGTATTATCATTTATTAGTTTTAACTTGGTTAAATCTATTGGTATTTAATGTGTATGGATTTTTTCTGCCATAGGATGGCAATTTTTCAATAAGGAAAGATACAATCATCTTAAGAACTATTTACTAAACTTCAAAAATGGAAATATAAAAATTAGCAATAACTCAAAATAAATAGGAAATATCTATTCTGCCTTGGATATATCTGGCCCATAGAACCAATAGCTATTGTGTGTGCAACAGGTACAGAAATATTTATAGATAACTGCTAATCATGTAGCATGCTATATAATGAATCCTATCTTTAGTGATCTTCATGGAATGAGGGGAAAAAAGATCTTGGAAAAATTTAAAGTGCCTGTTTCTGATGGGGGCTGCCTGTTGATGGTAGTCTGTACAAGAGACTGCACTGAGTTGTGTTGGAAATATAGGGCTGGGTACTCAGCTGATGTGCACCAGTGTTTCTCCAAGTTCCATTGATGTCAAAAGGGCTTTACCTACATATACATTAAGGTCTATTCTATAATTACCACTAGTTAGTTATTTCTTAAAGTTTGAAAATGAATGCATGGCATTTTTAATGAGCAACTCAAAATGTTGAAAGGCTTTTTCACATATCTTCTGATTCATTAGACAACCATTTCTGAGTAATCTAATTAAAACACTATTATTTACTTACATTACTTACAAATTATTATCTGATCAATCAGAAGAGATTTGGAAAAGCCTTTTAACATTCTGAACTGCTTTGTAATTTTGGACCATATTGTGCTTTCAGTTTCTAGACAGAACTCCTCAGTGATTTCAGTGGCGACTTCTGGTCAAAATATGTGTTGTGATGAAACCCTATATAAAGATGCTAGTCACAAACATTTTAATTTTTTTGTACAGGCTCAACATGAGAAAATTATTTCTCAGCAACAGGCTGTTATAATAGCAACTCAGTCTGCCCAAGCATTACTTGAGAAACAAGGCCACTACCTCTCCCCTGAAGAAAAAGAGAAGATGCAAAGGAACATGAAAGAACTGAAAGTCCAGTATGAAACCGCGTTAGCTGAATCAGAACGGAAAATGAAATTAACACACTCTCTGCAGGAGGAACTTGAAAAATTTGATACAGACTACAGTGAGTTTGAAAACTGGCTACAGCAGTCAGAACAAGAACTCAAAAACCTAGAGGCTGGTGCTTCTGACCTCTCTGGTATCATGACCAAGCTCAAAAGACAAAAGAGTTTTTCAGAAGATGTTATTTCTCACAAAGGCGACTTACGGTACATTTCAATTTCTGGACAGAGGGTATTAGATGCTGCTAAATCTTGTGGCAAAAAAGATGGTGTCAAAGTTGACAAAGATGGTATTGATACTTCGTCTACTTACACAGAGGTGCAAAGTAAACTGGATGGTGCTTCAGGGCGTTTCAAATCTCTTTATACTAAGGTATGTTTTATTTCTATCTGAATGAGTAAGGGGAAAGGAGTTAGCTCACCAAATGTTTATGTAACAGATAATTTACCATTAGAACAAATTAGAAAGGCAGTGATAGATTCTTCATCTCTTGAAGTCTTCAGATAAAGATTGGATGCCCTTCTAAGAAATATACTTCAATCAAACACAAGTGATAGGAGTAACTGGGTGAATTCTATGGCTTGCATTATATAGAGGTTGGACTAGATGACCTAATAGTCCCTTCTGGCCTTAAAGAACTATGAATTCATGAAAACGGAAAGTCTGAATAACATTTTGAGATGGAAGGAAACTGGGGCTCCTCTAGATTTGTCTGCCTATTGCACCTGCATATCATTTGTGCTCTATATTTTTTCCTTACAAGTGGTAACTTACTTCTAGTCTTATTACAGTAACAGTCAGGGCCTGAGAAGATTAGCGTTCAAAATATAAATGTGATAGAAAGCTTTAATCTATCAGTATCCTGTCCTAGTTTTTCCTATATTGACCTCTGTAATTTGCAGTGGACTCTCAGAAACCACTGCCTTAAGGAACAATTCCTTTCTCCATCACTCAGGCCAGCTAACTCTGCTGCTCTGTGTTGAGTATATGAAATAATTTTCGATGTGCATTTTTAAATGGAACTTCATTACTTTTGAGAGGTGTTAGACTTGTCTTTTACTAGTCCCATGGAAAGGTTTAGTATGGGCGGCAGCAGTACTAGCTTTTCCTCACTTCTCTGCCAGCATGTTGCAGTGCTGTTGTGAAAGGATAACTTCTAGGGGAGGGGAAGGAATTCTGTCTCTGTGTCCTTTGCTCTGAGGACACCTATTCACCGGGAACGGGACTAAATCACTAACTCATTTCACATCTGATCCATGAAGAACCTTCAGATACTAACAAAGGTTACTCCATTCTGTGTTCAGCATGGATAGAACCATTATAATTTTAACCTTCACATTTGTAACACAGAGTTGCATTGATCTGTTTAAGAGAGATTTATATGTGTGTCACTGTGCTCAGCTCATTACTCTCATCCCTGTGCTAGATGTTCACAGGCTTAAAACCCATGCTGCTGTAGTGATGCATAGTGAAAGGTGCCATCTTTTTGGTAGGATGTTCGTGGCATTAATGGCATATCTACAATACAAACTTAAGTTGACCAACGTAGTAAGAACTGCAGTTTTTCATGGCCACACTACCCCCCTTCGGTCAGTGGTGTCCATCCTCACCGGGAGCGCTTCACCCACGTTAAGAAGAGCTGTGTGGGGGTTAAAAGCCTGTCCTGAGTTCCCTGCTGGGAACCCAGATGCTGCCCAGGCTTTCAGCTTCACATGTAGCTCCATGCTGGGAGCCCGGCTGCTGCCCAGTCTCTGGGCACAGATTTCCCTGGTGGAGATGAAAGCCCAGAGGGACAGATGGCCTCCTGACAGGGAGCTCTGTGCCTGCAGCTGGCTGGCTGCCCGCAGGGAGCAGGTAGTTCAGACGGTAGTTGCTGGGAACCTTGGTGGCAGCTCAGTGGGGAGCCAGGAGCCCGGGCGAAAATTCAGTGGAGAGTGGGGAGCCAGGAGCCCTGGCGGAAGTTCACTAGTAAGTGGGGAACTGGGGGACAGCTGGTCGCTGGATGGATGGTCTACTAGCTGGTCTGTAGCTGCCCAGGGATGAGTGCCCAACTGGGAGTCAGGCCTGAGAGTCTCAGGAGAGAGCCAATCAGCCTTCCGTGTCAGTTTCATGTCTCAAGCAGGGAGTCATGGAATTGACAAAAATGACAGCCAACCCTCAATGCAAGAAACACAATATTTACACAGACACTGGGTGGCCCTAACATAAGCACTGTGAGTGTGTCTAGACTACATGGCTCCGTCGACGGAGCCATGTAGATGAGTGTACTCGGCAAAGGGAAATGAAGCGGCGATTTAAATAATCATCGCTACATTTACATCAAAATGGCCGCCGCGCTGTGCCGATCAGCTGTTTGTCGGCACAGCGCAGTAGTCTAGATGGGGATCAACCGACCCCAGATCCCTTTGTTGTCAGATCCTGTAAGCCTTGTTTCCATATGCACATTTAGAGAACACAGCCTGGAGGCTCTTCAAAGATTTGATCTTAAATGTTCAGAACAACAACAAAAATGCCTAGCATACCTTAGACATTTGTTCATTAAATTACGCTTTCCTAGACTGGAGCAATGAGACTGAACATTGGGTCTCCTGTAGCTTGGGAGAATACTCTAACCACCAGGCTACGCAGTTATTTTCAGACGTGTGTGCACATGAATTTTCAATTATTTATGCAAAGTGCAACTGCTTCAATAGGTGAGATTAAGGGAATCACACATCAGACTATCCCACAGCCCAGTGGTTAGGGCGCTCACATGAGAGATGGCAAGTCCCTGTTCAAATCTCTTCTCCCAGTCATGCAGATGGGGGACTTGAACCGGAAGTCTCCCACATCGCAGGACTCCCCTCTGGGCTAAGAGTTCAGACACATTTCCCCTACCCACTAGCTGTTTTATGTGTACTTTCCTTAGGGGTATGATCAGGTGTAATCGGGGACTCCCTACTGGATGGGACCCTACATGTGACTTAGGCAATGAAATACCTATCTTCCATGACTTGTGACTCACTCCAGGATTTAGGTAGACAATAAATACACAGACTGGAATGACAAAGCCATGCACGTGCTGGGAGGCAGAAACATAGGTACCAACTTTTACTGCAAAAAACTAGGTGCCTAGTGAGTAGAGGCATTTGCACAGTTCAGCAGAAATTTTGTGTATCGCAGTGGTCCCAAAACTGGAACTTAAATGGCTAAAAAGGGAGTTAGGTGGCAAATTCCTTTTGTGCATCAAGACCAGATGGTCTTTTTAATTGAGACTTTTCAGATTTTGCTTGTGTAATTGATGACAGTAGTGACCAGAGCCTTGTATGGATCCTTTGTTTTTGTAGAAATCTAAAACAATAAATAAATCAAGTTTTAAAACAATTTTTAGCTGACACTATTTTGTATATAATCATACCAAGAGTTCCTACTCTGAGAAATGAAATGTTTTGTAATATTTGGCCACTAGATGGAGACTAAGTAACAAGAATAAAAGATATAAGTAGAATAGCATTTTTTAAGCTTAAGAAGATAAATATTTCAAGTAACTATTGGTAAATATTATGACTTAATGCAACCAGAACATTTTGCCCATTAAAACTGTCTCCATAGATACCAGAAGAATTCCCTAGCATTTTATTGCTTGGCACAAGTCACTGTGTGGATTGTGAGGTATGTTAACTTAAAAGACTGTAGGATTTTCCTCTGTCTGATCAGAAAAAAAACCCACCACATTTTTACAAGACCAAAATAAAGTGTGAACCAGTCCCTTAGCAGATGGACTTAATATAAATAGCCACTTCTGAAAACCAAGTATTCTCTTGTCCAGATTTTAGGATCCTTGCTGACATACCCCATGTGGGTTTCCAAGGTAAAACAACTCATGACCCCGTTCATAACTTGGTTTGCCTTAAAAATGAGCTCATTTTTTTCTTAAAACCAACCAGGTAAATTAGAGAATCTATTAAAAAGACTTGAAGTATTTTTCTCTGTTGTACTTTCTCTTTGTTTAGGCTGATTCTTCTGTAGTTGTTCCAGAGTGTTAGGGCACAGAGAGAGAAATGTGCACCAGATTGTGCTCTCGGTTAATAATGCCACTGACATCAGTAGAATTGTAGTAATGTAAAACTAGTGTGAGATCAAATCAAGTCTAATATTAGCTGATATATTAGCTACTCAGATCTCTATGCAGATGAGGGACTCCATGGCAAAACTTCTGGTGAATAATCCCTAACATTTTATCTTATTTGCAGCATGAGGTTTAGGCAGTCCCAAATACAATTATCTTGCCCATCGGTACCCATTTATTAACAAAACAAACTTAATTATTTTATTTTTAAAAATTACCTATTCTATTGTCTAAATTAATTTTATTATTAAAACTGTGTTAGCCATTGGTCAAAATTTTCAAACTTAGATGCCTGATGCTAGGTACCTAGATCTGTATTTTTATGCACATAGTAAAGGAGTCTGTTTTTTGGAGATATTGAATATTTGTAGCTTCCAGTGACTACATTTTAAGGTGACTAATTTTAGACATCTAAATTGGAAACATTGGGCACTGTAGATTGAGAAAAATATTTTTGTGATCATCCTGTGTTACCCGAAGAAAGCCCACTCAGAAGAAACAAAATATCTCTCTAGTTACAAAAAAGTTTTTCCTCTTGGGCAACAGATTGGTGTCGTCATGCTCTCATGCTCAGGATTTTAGGCAAGCATAGCGAGCATGGCCTGCTAGTATATTTTAATGTCTGCTTTTTCCTTCTTTTTTAGTGTGGTATCCTTGGAAATAACCTTAAAGATTTGGTAGATACATACCAGCATTATGAAGAAGCCTCATCTGGGCTTTTGTCAGGTCTCCAGACCTCTGAAATAGCTGTGAACAAACAACTGTCTGAGCCAATTGCAGTGGATCCTAAAAACCTCCAAAGGCAACTAGAAGAAACCAAGGTAAAAACCCTCAATAAATTAAAACACCCATAGCTAAAAAGAGCTGCTTTGTGTTGGAAGGCTAAAATATTCTAACTTAACTTAAGCAATTAAGGGCCACATTCTTCATATAGCTATCGAGAGAGAGAGAGAGAGAGAAATAGAGCTATAGAGATAGAGAGCTATAATATAGATATAGAGCTATAGATAAAGATATAGAGATATAGATATTATCTCTTATTGAGCTTGAAGTTTACTGTCTGAAGTCTCATCTGAATATCTTTGTATTAAGGATAAAGCACATGGCAGGCTTTCACAGAAACTGACTTATGCTGTGAGGAACTAAAAATGCCATTGACACTGAATGGTATCAAGTAACTTCTTAGTTTTCAGGTGAGGAGGTGAAAGCTGGAAGGTTTGGTGGCTTGGTGGAGACTCAGTGATTCTAATAGTTACTGCTGTGAATGCTAGGTAGCAAGCAATAGGGCTTTGGGGCTGTTGTTCTTGATGGAGAAGGAAGCCTCATTTCTGTGTCTCTGACTTGCTACCCCAGTTTTCTTTTTTAAAATCTCTCCCCTTTCCTCTTTTGAGGGGATATGATATGGGTAGGTCTACACTCATAGAAAATGTCGAATGAAGATACACAACTCCAGCTACGTTAATTATGTAGGTGGAGTCGACATACCTTTTTTCGCATTTCCCCCCCATCCCCACAGCACTCTCATCAACTTCCCTTACTCCTCACACAAGCAGGAGTACCGACAGCGGGGGTGCCCTCTGAATTCGATTTAGTGAATCTTAACTAGACCAAATTGAACTGTGGAAGATTGATCGCAGCAGTGATCTGTTTAGTGTAGAGTTGGCTAGGATAGGTACAGTAGATTAGAACTGATGTCCATGGATGCCAGTGGTTTGTCTGACACCCATTTGTTTGCCCATATGGTTTGTCATATGCTGCAGAGAAAAGTGTAAGAAACTTGCCATAGAAAGATATGGAAAATCTGTTCTCTACATTAGGTCTTATCCTGATCTCTAAGATCATCACTGGGGGGAAAGAAACCACATTTTCAAATTTAGATAATTAATTCAAGAAATCTGTCTTGAGGTGAAATCATTGCGGAGACAAGTCAATATAGTTTGTGCCTCAGTGTAGCTAGTCAGGCCCTTGATTACATCAGCAGAAACCAGTGGTAACCCAGGTAAAATCTAGCTCTTCAGATTTGCAAATCTAAATTATTGCTATATGTTCGTGTTTCTGTGAGATATGGTAGAAGCTATTCAGGGCAGGGGCAGAAGCTATGGTAGAAGCTATTCATCTTTGTTTTATAAAGCATTAGGTAAATTTACAACATGATAGGCAGAGGAAGAGGAAAAAGAATTAGAACATGCAAAGGCATATATGAACATTCTTAACATGGGGTGATATCTTGGCTTCATTGAGGTCAGTGGCATAATTCCCATTAACTATAGTGGAGCTAGGATTTTAAAAACAATTGTTAAATTATGTCATAATTATAAGTGAATTGGAATGTCTCTCTCTCTGTCAAATGAAAATTCAGTGTGCATTTTATAATATAATTATGAATATGACAGGATTCTAATAATCATCTATGAAACCCTTGACTGAATCTGTTACCTTTCTTTCATTTTACAAATAGTTATCATACCAGATAAGTGTTTTTTTTTTAGAAACCTGGACAAGCTGGCACAATAGAGTCACCTTCCTCTTGGGAAGTGAATCCTGTACCTGTTGTGCATCAGACTAGCATGAGAACAATCTTGTCTCTCTGACATGTCAGCACTGAAAACTGCAACTTTATACACCAGAGCAGAATGATAGATGACACTGTCATATTATAATGATCATTGTACTTTTAAAAAGTAGCATTTGTAATTCTTTTATCATTAAAAATGTAAATTTGGAACTCTGAACTTCCAACAATTTTAGTTACATTTGGGCTTCTGAGTTTTAGAAAAGTAGGAACAACACTGATTACAATCTGAAACTGTTTTTAAACTCTTAATTCCATACTCCCGAATGGATTATATTCTGTATAATGCCAATTTTTATGCAACTAACACAAAAGAAGTGAGTACTGGGGCTCCTTTATGAATCTCCTACATGGGTTACTTGCAGCAGAAAAGAACACTCAACCAGTGTGCGCTGAGAAGGAGGGAGAAGTGCACAGGCTCAAAAGAGTCCAAGAAAGAATAAAAACAGGAGGTTCAGAATAAAGAAGGCCAATTAGTGAATGCAAAACAAAGAGAATTTTTGAAAAAGTCAAGTGTTGTAAATTAAAGCTGCCCCTTTTGGCCGACACATGCAGATGATCATCTAGCCAGACACTGACATTTGCAGCATCAAGATAAACTTTTTACAGAGCTTAACTATTCTTCAGAAAAATCCTTCAGTGCCTTTGGCACAAACTTGCTTGCTTTCTATCACTATCAAAGGTCTTCGAGTTCAGCCTATTTTAATGTTATTTGTTTTATTTTGTAAATACAATATTTATGGCCAGTGCAAGGAAAATGCCTCTTTATGTTTGAGGGTTTTTTTATGGCAGCTGGAGTAACATATTAAAGTATATCAATGCCATCCTCCAGATAGCAATGCCTTGACTAAAATGATTATATTTCCTGCACCATCATGATTTCCTTGTTCAGATATGGAAAGACCTAAAGTGAACCTGTCTAATAGCTACCTGAAAGTGCATAGCGGTACTACCAGTATAGGATGTAAAGGATGATGAATGTAGCATTGGAAGTATATGCAAAACTGCACAATAGGTAGGACATGCCAGCATCAGAGTTTCTGCCCTTCAGAACTTGTATTCAGACTAAAGCACAATACAATATAAACCAGTTCAAACAATTACCATATAGGTAAATGCAGGGTTTGTGTTCCACTGTCAGTAGAAGATTTATGGCACCAGGTGCAGCAGGGTAAAGTTCATGCAGTGTTCTTCTTGATGTAAGGCATGAGATGCCTTCTTGATTCCACAGTCAGAAGCACTGCTGTAAGCCTTCCCACTAGTGCCATTGATCCACTAGGTCCTATTCACAGTGAAGCAAGACAGGCATTCTCATTGCCCTTGCATGGCCTCAGCAACACTTGTTCAGCCTGTCCTCAGCCACCTCACTGCAGCTGCCTCTTTGACCAGTCTGTTGTCCAGAAGCATGGCAACCTGCTGTACCCAAAGCTGGTGGTGCTGCACTTGATAACCTGGCTGCTGTGTGGCTGAGAAGAGAGGAATGGCAATGTTCTGCTGGTGTTCAGCAAGTCCTGTTAGGCATCAGGAAGCTTTCCACCAGAGTTGCTTATGTGGCAAAGTGGAAACACTTGACATGTTGGGCCGCTGACTTGCTCATTGATGCAGAAGAGGCCTTGCTGCAGGATATCTTGAACTATTTGCTTCAGCTTCAGCTCCAGGACTTGTTATTGTCCTAAGTCAAGGTACAAGTGATGGCCATTTCTGCATACCATCCATTCTTTCAAGGCAAGGCGGTATTCACACATCCCGTGACAGTGCAGGTCCTGAAAGGCCTGGAGCACCTTTACCACATGTCAGGAACCCAGTCCCTCCTTGGGACTTGTATAATGTGCTGCCAAGGCTCATGAGTCCCCCCCTCCCCGAATCCTTTGTGTCCTGTTCCCTCCTGCTTCTTTCCTGGATGGTTGTCGTCTTGGTTACTGTGACTTTGGCCCGCCAGGTGTTGGAGATCAGTATGCTCATGTTTGAGCCCCCTTATATGGTCTTCCTATGGTCGTTTCCCAGGTCCTCATGGTCTAAGACATCTACTTACCAGTCCTGTGTCTGAAATCTCATGCAGCAGATGAGGAGTGCAGGCAGCATACCCTGAATGTCAGGCAGGCACTGGCCTTCTGTGTTAATAGGCCAAAGCTGTCCCATAAGTCAGTGAAGTTGATGGCTGTTGTTGATGGGATGAAAGGTTGCATGGTGTCAGCCCAGAGACTCTCTTCCTGGATCATGACCTGTGTCCACTATCACTATGAAGTGGCAAAGATGCACTTGCTAGCAGTCGTGGCAGCTCACTCAGCTAGGGCACGGCTTCTTCGGCAGTCTTCCTTACTCCTGAAACAAGACATTTGTCAGGCCACCCTTGTTGTCCATCCACAGGTTCACTTCACTTTATGAACTGACCCAGGAAGCTTGAGATGACACTGGCTACAGCATAGCAGTGCTCTAATAGGCAAAGTTCTGAACTGCAAGCCCATCTCTGAGGATTCTGCTTGTGAGTTACCTACAGTGGAATCGAGACAAGCAAGCACTCAGAGAAGAAAAAATGGTTATCTACCTTTGTGTAACTGTTGTTCTTTAAGATGTGTTGCTCGTATCCATTTCATTTCCCACCCTGCTACTCCTGTGACAAAGTTGTCGGCAAGAATGAATGGAGAGGAATTATAGAGAGGTGGGATCTGATATACCGTGCCATGACTGCCACACACCAGAGGGTTCCATGGCCATCCCTACCAATACCACTAATGCAAAAGTCTCTGATGACTATGCACACCCACAATGGAATGGACATAAGCAGTACATCGCAAAGAACAACAGTTATGAAAAGGTAAGTAATCATTTTTTTCCCTCAGGAAAGGATCACAGATTTGGTTAATTTTACCCCAGAAGTAATTTTCTATTTCTCTTGATTCATAGTTATAGCAGGAATTATGTCAACTGCAATAGTAAAGGTGTATACTGATTTGCATTCCAATTCTCTGTTTTTAGTTGCTATTTACTCAATGAACACCGTATTAGAAGCAGAATTTTTTCCTTTACTGGTTTCTTCTTAAAGGTACTTTTGGAAACTTTGAGCAAAAATGGTTTTACTATTTTAAGTATTGTGGAAATAAAAAATATTTTTCACATTATACAAAAATTATTCCTACCCTTTTTCAAAAACAACTGATGCATTGTTGACTGTGGTTGAAAACTTCAGAAAGTGGGAAACAAAATAGGAACACTGCAAAAGTGTGAGTGATTAGAAATGCCTTGGAAATAGAATAAGCTACATGGTCAGATATGTGAAGTAAATTTATAAAGGAATTGCACAGGCCCCTAGTTTTCTGGACAAGAGGGATAAAAAGTTTTCTGGACAAGAGGGATAAAACTCCCCTTCCCCCCTCCCCCCAAAAAAAGGCAGGAGTATGTGCTTAAGATAACCCTAAAAGCCATCATGTTAACTCCAGGTTGCACCTATTCCTGTTTCTGAAAATAAAGATCTGTTCATGAGACAATCCTTTAAGAACTGACTTGTAAGTCATCCAGGCTTTTGCAATTCCCCTTACCACTGTTCTGTTCTGTTCTTTGCTTGCTCATGTCAGGTACATTCAGGTATCTGTATGCTAATAAAAAATTCAGCTGTGTCCACCAAATATACCTCAGTGCAGATTTCTCTTTGCGTGCTGTGTAACTGACTTTTAGCTTAAGTGAACAGTATTGAAATTTTAAGCAATGTAATTTTACAGGCTCTTCAGGGACAGGTGTCTAATCACCAGGTTGCTATAGAGAAACTGAAAAAAGCTGCTGAAGTGCTTTTGGATACCAGGGGAACTTTACTGCCAGACAAAGATGAAATCCAGAAAACACTAGGTAAGAGTTTTATTTTTCCCAATCCTATCTTTTGTTGCTTAAGTCTGTGGGCACATGCTGGAGGGGATAAGAAATGTACATTGTACACCAGAGGTGTAAAAGGGGGCCACTTCACACATTTCTGAAGTGGCCCTGGGCCCTCCCAGAAGGGGTGGGGCCTCAGGTGCAAGAGGCGGGGCCAAGAAATTTCTTGTGCTCCCCTGCTCACAGACCCTGGTTGGCTTGGGGGGGGTGGGGGTGGGGAAAGCATGTGAATTAGAATGATATTCTTTTCCCAATTTATCCCATTTTTTTCAGTTGTAAGCTCTGATCCTGAAATACTTTTGTCCTTATCTTTATGATCAGTCACAAACTGAGTACATGCATAAAAATATTTGCAAGATCAAGGAGGTATACAACAAATATATTTTGGTTATGTTTCAACTCTGGTTAAAACTCGATTAACATTTAACTTACACCTTCTCGTTAGTAAGGTGATGAATTATATAGAAGAATATACAGCAGAGTAAAGATCGGCATAGAGAAACTATTATATTGGAGCACATGGATAATGGCTGCTTAAACTCAGTTTTTGATCAAGGACAGACATATGGTTTCAGTAAGAAGATGGGAAAAAGAGATATGGGAGATGATGACTGAACTGACTTGAGAGAGTTCTTAGAAATTATTACTGCCATAGTAGAGAACATTATTAAAATATGTATCCAAAGGTAAAGATACAAGGGAAAGATGGACTAATCCTTTATTCCCCTGGTTTCAACCTTGAATTCAGCAGACCACATCTGTTTAACATTGTACAAATTACAAACGGCTTTCTTAAATCCTCTATTAAATCACCTGTCTTGGTTATAAAACTTAAAAAATAATGAATAGTTTTGCAGCACCTTAGAGACTAACAAAATTTGTAGGTGGTATCCTGAGCTTTCATGGGTACAACCCACTTTATCTAAGGATATCAGCTCAAAATACCATCTACAAATTTTTGTTAGCCTCTTGCATATATTCAGCTGGTGTTTTCTCCCGCATTTACACGGTTTACCGCTGATATTTTTTAAGTGAATTTCCAGTCTGGTTAGCAACTTTTACTGTATTTTTCTCTATTTGTCTTCCTTTTGTTTACTATATGAAAGATAGAGGTTTGATATGTACACACCTTTTGGAAGGCCTGGTATCAATGTAGATGGACAGGCAAAGTTCTGAAGCAGTATAGGCTAAAAAAGAAAACCATCTCTGGGCTTTCTGAGGGTATTTACTTGTCTTTATGACTTAGATAGTAGGACAGGTCTAGACTACTTTTCTTTCCTATGGATAACAAAAGCCACAGTAAGAATCAAACAGTAGAAACAGAAACCTTGTTTTACAGAATTCAGTGTGTGTGCTCTAGGAATCAGGAGCCTCTTCGGACAGTTTCACCTATTACTCATCTAAAACTCTTTTATAATTTACCTAAGTTGGCTCTGCAAGGCAATGAGCCACCTGCCCTAATTGAGTTAAACCTGTGGCCCAGTTGCGTTGATATACGTCAGTCCCAAGCTAATCAGAGAGGAAGGACTATTCATGCTCTCCAAGTTTCAGGAAGTCTGCTCCCAGCAGTCAGTAAGTCCTGGCTCAGATTCAGATCCTGATCTCCCTCTTAACACCCTCACAACAAATGCTGGCTTCCAGGGCAGCTGCTGGAGAGGTCCCGTAAGGACGATCCAGTAGAACTGTGTACATCTAAATTGTACACACCCTCATATTTATGTACACAGTTTGTAAATATTGAGTATTCAAAATTTCATATTAAAAATAAGCCTTGTATTAATATTTACTGTGTTGTGACCTGCTTGCGGTTTTTGCTGATAATTTCCCACATTGAGGTGTAAAAATTTGAGAGCACTGTAAAATGCATTTTAATTTAAAAAGTTGATTAATTGACCTTACGAAAGGTTATGTCATGACATGTCAACTAACTAACATGTTTGTCAGGTGAACACTAAGAAAGGAGATAAATTAGTGAGAGTTATGACTAGGAATAGTGGAGTAAATAAAAGAAAGAGAAAATATCATTATTGGGAAAAACTTTCAGCTAATGAGATGGAATAATCTTCGTAATAGTTGGTTGGAATCATCCTTACTTGAGACATTAAAGCTAGATGAGAAAAGGCACAAGTAAATGTTCTTTAAAGAGCCATTGCAAATGAAGGGGATGGATTAGATCATAGAATCCTAGGGCTAGAAGATACCTCAGGAGGTCATTGAGTCCAACCCCCTGCCCAAAGCAGGACCAGTTAACTAAATCATCCCAACCAAGGTTCTATCAAGATGAGACTTAAAAACTTCTGGGGATGGAGATTCTACCACCACCCTAGGTAACCCATTCCAGTACTTCACCACCCTCCTAGGGAACTAGTTTTTCCTAATATCTAACCTAGACCATTCCTCCATGTTCTGCCATCCGTCACTACTGAGAACAGCCTCTGTCCATCCTCTGCGGAACCTCCCTTCAGGAAGTTGAAGGCTGCTATCAAATCCCCCCTCACTCTTCTCTTCTGCAGATTAAACAAACCCAAATCCCTCAGCCTCTCCTCGTAGGTCATGTGCTCCAGCCCCCTCATCATTTTGGTTGCCCTTCGCCAGACCCTCTCCAGTGCATCCACATCTTTTCTGTAGTGGGGGGCTCAAAAGTGGACACAGTACTCCAGATATGGCCTCACCAATGCTGAATAAAGGGGAATAATGACTTCTCTAGATATGCTGGAAATGCTCTTTCTAATGCACCCTAATATGTCATTCGCCTTCTTGGCTACAAGGGCACACTGTTGACTCATATCCAACTTCTCATCCACTGTAATCCCCAAGTCCTTTTCTGCTGAACTGCTACTTAGCCAGTCTCCAGCCTATAACAATACTTGGGATTCTTCCATCCTAAGTGCAGGACTCTGAACTTGTCCTTGTTGAACCTCATCAGATTTCTTTTGGCCCAATCCTCCAATTTGTCTAGGTCGCTTTGGACCCTATCACTACCCTCCAACCTATCTGTCTCTCCCCGCAGCTTAGTGTCCTCTGCAAACTTGCTGAAAGTGCAATCTATCCTCTCATTGAGGTCATTAATAAAGATGTTGAACAAAATGAGCCCTAGAACCAATCCTTAGGGCACTCCCCTTGAAACCGACCACCAGCCAGACAGCAAACCATCATTGATCACTACCCATTGGGCCTGACAATCTAGCCAGCTTTTCAGTCACCTTAGTGTCCCATTTATCCAATCCATACTTCCTTAACTTGCTGGCAAAAATATTGTGGGAGACCATATCAAAAGCTTTGCTAAAGTCAAGGTGTATCACATCCACTGACTTCCCCATGTCCACAGAGCCAGTTACCTCATCATAGAAGCTAATCAGGTTGGTCAGGCATGACTTGCCATTAGATGAGCTAATGCGTTAGAAATTAGAATCCTCCAGATGATGTGGCCATTTTACGTCACACAGCCAGTGCATTCTGGCCAATAGTGTATCTGACTTTGGGAGGCTTACCTCAATGCATAGCAGATCATCTACTTTTGTTATGTAAGTTCCAATCTGATGACATTATAGGGGGCATAGCTGGAGGGAAAAGTGTGTGGTAGGAATGCCCTGTGCTTCACTAATCCCTAGCTGATGTTTCAGTCCTTTGGGACTGTTAGCAGCTGGCATAAGCTAAAATAGCCGAGGGACCAGCCCTACAAACTGTTGCTCCAGGAATGGAAAGTGCTAAAGCAAGCTACAGGTCACCTTTTGCCTGCCACTGACTTTTCCTATATGCTCCTTGGCCATAGCTGTAGTTCCATCCTTTTAATTGTGTATTGTCAAGGTGCAAATCCTGAGGTCCCTATCTAAGCATGTTTGGGTTGAAGTTTGCATCATAAGAATGTAAGAACAGCTATATGGGATCAGACCAATGGTCCATTTAACCCAGTATCCTGTCTTCTGACAGTTCCCATGCCACATGCTTCAGAGGGAATGAATAGAATAGGGCAATTGAGTGATCCATCCCCTGTTGTCCACTACCAGCTTCTGGCAGCTAAAGGGTAGGGGCTAGGAGTATAGATTGCATTCTTGACCATGTTGGCAAAAAGCCACGAATGCACCTATCCTCCATGAACTTCTTTTTTGAACTCCTTTTTAGTTTTGGCCTTTACAACATTCCCTAGCAACCAGTTATCCAGGGTGTGTGTTGTGTGAAGAAGCGTTTTCTTTTGTTTATTTTATAGCTGCTGCATATTAATTTCATTGGATGATCCTCATTTCTTGTGTTTTATGAAAGAGTAAAGAACACTTCCTTATTCACTTTCTCCACACCAGTCACAATTTTATATACATCTGTCATATCCCCTCTAAGGGTACATCTATACTGCATGGCTATTTTGGAATACTGGAGGTATCCTGAAATAGCAACTCCATGTACAGAAATAGCTCTACACAAGTTGTCCATTATTTTGAAATATTTTTTATTTTTTTATTGGCTGTTTCACCATGCCAATAAACCTCATTGCACGAGGGATAAAGGATGGCTCAAAATAGTGCATTATTTTGAAATAGATTCAAAATAAGATACGCAATTTGCATAGCACAAATTGTGTATCTTAATTCGAGTTTAGGATGCTGTGTAGATGCATTCTTAGTTGTCTCTTTTCCAATCTAAAAAGTCCCAGTCTTTTTAATCTCTCCTTATATGGAAGCTGTTCCATACACTTAATCATTTTTGTTGTCCTTCTCTGTACGCTTTCCAATATAAGATATAGTTTTTGAGATGGAGTGACCAGAACTACACACTGTATTTCAGATAAGGACATATCATGGATTTATATAGTGGCATTATGATATTTCCTGTCTTATTTCTATCCCTTTCCTAATGTTTCATAACATTCAGTGTAGCTTTTTCTACTGACTGTGCATATGGAATGGATGTTTTCAGAGAACTATTCACTGAGGACTGAGCAAAACCAGAGGATTTTGGTTGGTGATTCTATGAGAAATAAGGGGAAACTTTTAAGTGATTTCCATTCTATTTGTTTCTTTTAGATGACATTGTTGGCAGATATGACAGTTTATCCAAGTCTGTGAATGAAAGAAACGAGAAGCTCCAGATAACGCTGACTCGTTCCCTTAGTGTACAAGATGGTTTGGATGAAATGCTTGACTGGATGGGAGGTGTTGAAAAGAGCCTTAAAGAAGAGGGTCAAGTGCCTTTGAATTCTTCTGCTATTCAGGATATCATTAGTAAAAACATTGTAAGTAGCATTCTTTGAAGGAAATAATTGCCTCCTAATTCAGATAATATTTAATCATTTCAAGAAATAATTTTAGTCTCAGATCAACTCCTTTAATGGAGTCAAACTAAGATTTAACAAAAGTGTGTGTGGAATTACCTGTAGTTCTTCATATTTGAAAATAAATATGGCCAGATTCTCAGCTAAAGTAAATCTAGGTTGTTTCATTGAAATCAGTGTAGTTAGCCTGATTTTCATCAGGATCTGGCTTTAATTATTTCCTCTTAAGAATTAGGGGGTATTGTTGTTATCCCTCAGTATAACATCATGAAGATTTAAAAAAACAAATATTCTTCATAACGTACGAGTCTTTGAAGCAGAAACAGGAGAAAGCTACTGTCAAATTCCCTCTGTCTCCGTGTTCAAATGCACTCATTCTACTTTGATTTTCCTGAGAATTCTTACAGTGCTGTCTTCTGTGGAGGTCACTGATCATGTTACCTTGTGCTTCTAATATGTTCTTAAGCCGCTCGTTCATATCTTTAGGAATTGCTCCAAGAGCATCAGGAATCACAGGGTCCATCTTTATTTTAGTTTTTCATAATTAATGAGCTTTTTGGCAGAGTTTTTCATACTTCTCTATCTTCTTCTCTTGTTTCTTTTGTATATTTCTGTCTGATACTATGGCAGTTTCAATTAACATGGTCTCATTTGTCTTCTTTTCTACAACTATGGCCAGCCTGTTTGGTCTGTGACAATTACCAGATCAAATAAAATCTTAGCCTCTTCACTCTCTAGAGCACTTTCCATTCAGTGGTCATAATACCGCATGGTTCATTTCTGTACTTGCCACAGAGGCTCTACTGCATATGGATGGTGATCTCGTTGTGTCTTTTCATATATTCTCTTCCAGCCCAACTCCTGCAGGTGCTCAACACATGCTCCACCAGCTCTTCTTTTTCAGAACATATTCTGCAGTTTGGAAAGCAGTTTTGTCAGTCAGTTTTATTTTGAAAGCAATTAAGCCTTAAGAGCTGCTCTTGTGAACTCATAATGAGGTTCTCTTTCTCTCTTTTGAGGGTACCCTTATACAAGCAATAAGTTCAGTCTCTCGCCACTACCATCCTTGCATTGATTTGTGTGTTAACTTTCAGTCTGTCCTCACTTCTTTGACTTTTTTATGTTGTAAATCTGATAGCTCCCTGATTACACGGTACTCGTAGGAGCCATACTGACATGTTTTAGATGGTGCCTTCTTGAACTTGTAAGCCACTGATTGCACTAGTTTGCCCTTCTTTACAAATGCTAACACTTATTTAGCCAAATCAGTGTTCAGCTTGATATCTTCACCAAACTTTTTGACACGTGAGCAGTCTCTCAATATCTTTTTATGACTGTCCATATTTCAGATCATGTATTTAATATGCCTGGTTACATGCTTGTTGAAATTTGCTGATACAATAACCACAATTTATCTTCTCAAGCTTCCATTTCAGCTGCACTGGTGATAAGGAATCCTCTTGAAAGATTCTTTTTTTAATTTGGACCTCATCAAAGGGAGTCTCCTCCCAGTAGAGTAGAGTATTCCAGTTTACCATAGATTGCTGCAGAAGGGAAATGATCATTGGATGAACATCATGCATTTTTAGTGTCTTTATGATTCATTATTGTGATGTGGTTTTTGAGTAGCTTGTCCACACCATTTCTAAGTTTTCTTTTTGTTTGTTTGTTTGTTTTGAATCCTCTGTGTTTCCTCTTTTCAGCCTGAGGTGAGTGTTTTGTTCCTTTCATGTTTACTATGCAGCTGCTTTGCTCAGGAGGCAGCATTCCATTAAGTTAGTGCTATCCAGATCTTCTTTCCCAGAATTGCCAGTAGAAGTTTCCACATAGCTGGTAAGCACATAATGGATCCACAATTCATAGGATCACTGATTCTGTCTTTCTTTTTTTGTATGAGAATGGTTCTCCCTGTCACCATCCATCTGGGACATCTGCTCTTCAAACATTTATTAAGTTATTCAAGCCAGAATGTATGCACCCATCTGGTCTGACTGCTTTCCAAATCTTCACTCCTCTCAGTACTTCATCTATTTCTTCTTTGATATTCCCATGTGTTCCTCTACTTTGTGATTTTAAATGTTTATGTCACAATTTAATGATTATTGTTCTTATTGTTCTTCTTACATTATTATGATTTTATGGTGAACCTGAGTTATCAGTGTCATTTCTTAAAACTTCTTTATAACCCCTCCACAATAATTGTTGATTGTTTCAGATGCTGGAACAAGATATTGCAAGTCGCCAAAGCAGTATAAATGCCATGAATGAAAAAGTGAACAAATTCATAGAAACAACAGATCCATCCACAGCATCCTGTCTGCAAGCTAAAATGAATGAGCTCTCTGTACGGTTTGCTGAAGCAAGTACCAGACACAAGGGGAGACTTGCAAAGATGGAGGAATTGAAGACCAAAGTGGAGTTGTTTGAAGGCCTGTCAATAAAACTTCAGTCATTTTTGGACAAGAAAACTCAGGCTCTCAATGAGACTGATGTTCCAGGAAAGGATGTTACTGAAGTGTCTCAATATATGCAGGTATTGTACAGCTCCATTTGTTCATAGTGTAGATTTTTGCCTTCACTTATTCATATCGTGGTAGTGACCAATATAACAAGCTAGTTCTCCAACTTTAATAGAACAGCTAAGATCAAGGATTTAATTTTGAACAACTGATCACAGAGCCCAATATAAAACTGGCACTTTCTATTCATTTCTGCAGGAAACTAGTTCAGCGTTGGTAGATCATAAAAAAGATCTCGACGTTTTGCATCAACTTCTAGAGGAGCTTTCTGTCCACGGTCTCCCTGGGGACAAGGCATTGGCTTTAGAAAAGTTAAATGCTTTGACAAAGAAGTTCAAGGAAGTGGAAGAGACTGTAAAGGAAAAGTTAGTACAATAATCATTAACATATTTCCACTTTACAAACAACATTTTGTAATGAATGTCATCCTTTTGTATGCAGTGCTGATTAAGAAAACAGTCTTCATGTTTGAGAGCACCACTGTAGGCGGTTTGAAGGTAAATGATTGAAACTCATTATTGTCTGCAGAAAAAAAAAGCAACCCTTACCTCCTGCCATGGTCTTTGCAGTGGTGCTCTCAGTTCCAGTAGTAACTGCTGCATTGCTTCTCAGATGGAATACAAGGTGCTGCATATGTAAGCTGCAGTACAGTTACAGTTAGAATGCAGAGGATGAAAGGAAAACAAAAAGAATGAATTTTCATTATGGTTGTACCATATGTACAGAGAAATTAGATTTCCCAAATGTTGCTCATATCCATAAAATACGTTTGAGTTCAGATTAATGAGACCAGGACATACACTTTTCTGGTTCTGGTCTGGTCCAAAAACTGAAACCATCGAGTTGCTGAGGCATGTAAAATTCCCTTTTAGATTAACTGGTTTTCAAAATGATGTCACAAAAATAAAGTCCTGACACAATGGGATAGTGTGTCCTTTCAGTGTGCACTTGTAATTGATGGCAATGACAGTATTGGGCATGGAAGTCATACTTAGTTATTATATAGTATTAGATGATATAGAAAAATAGATAAGCCTTCCCAAGAAACAGATTTGTAAACATTGTTCTTCTTCAAGTGATTGCTCATGTCCATTCCATATAGGTGAGCGCATGCTGCATGCACGTGTCATCCAAAGTTTTTTCCCTTAGCAGCACCCATTGGGCCAGCAGGGGAGCCCCCTGGAGTGATGCCGCTATATCGGCTAATATACGCTCCTGCTGGCCCTCCGCCCCTTATTTCCTTCTTTCCACTCATGATGTTGTTGGAACCCTGCTCTGTTCTTGCTTTGCAAGTGCTCCTAGGAGTTCTCACCCATTTGTAGCTCTGTTGTTTGTTAATGCTAGTTCTTATCTCAGTTGTTAATAGTATAAGTAACTATTTACTACTTAAATGGGGCACGCCTGGGTCCCAAGTCTTCAAGACCTGTGTTAAGTGCCAGAAGCCTATGCCCTGAGAAGACCCCCCACAAAGCCTGCCATTAGTGCCTCAGGGAAGCTCATCTGTTGGAGGCCTGCAATATTGGTAAGGCTTTCAAGCCGCGGACCAAGCGAGAACGAGAGTCCCACCTGAAGATCATACTCATGGAAGCAGCGCTCCGCCCGGCACCAGCATCGGACCCTGCACCAACAACACACAGTGCACTGGCTTTGGTGTGGGAGGTACCAAGCCCCTCGCGCACCTCTCCGGCGTCGTGTGGGCCTCTGCACCGGTCTCAGTCTCCAGTGCCACAGAAGAAACAGAGACCTAGCTGGGGCAGGTCTCCATTGAGGCATGTGCTGTCAGAGCTCCTCAGGTGGGGCATGTGGCACCGGCAGGATCGGCACCTGGACCATTGAGGTCGGGTCGACACCATTCCAGCCCACTCGAGACAAGTGGAGGACCTCCCAAAGCTCTCGACCCCTGTCGCCTTTCAGGCCACAAGGGACCTCATCAAACTGACCTTGTCACCGACCTCACCGGGGCCCTCCAAGGAGCATCAAGTTTGGGAGCTCTCGGCTGCATCCACAGCCCCGCCGGCCCCAGCACCGGATGTGAAGGCCCACCACCGCACCATGCCAGCGCCATTAACTTTAACACTGGCACCACCGGCCCCTGCACCATCCCTGCTGCCAGCACTTGCTGCAGCATTACCACTGGCACTGACTCCAGCACCAATACAGGACAGCCGCGAGGTACCGGCTCCCCCACCGCTGGTGTCTTAACCCCTTCCCTCAGCAGCAGGTGGTCTGGCACCATTGCATTTGATGCCTCTGCCTCCTCCCTGGCACCGGAGGAAGCCGGAGTCTGTGTCTCGACACGCCCCTGGGCATAGGTCGCCGACTGCAACAACTACAGCATCACCCTGGTCGACCTCCGAATACTCAACCGACTCAGAGGCGGAGTCAGCCTCATTGTCACTGGGCTCCAGATCGAGGTTTAAGCACATGTCCTATTCACAGCACCGCTCCTGGCACTGTAGCTCATTGGTGCACACTGGGCGCCAGCAACATTTCTAGGCCCCACAACTGACCCCGGTGCAACCAGCGCAGAAGTCCTGGCTACCCCAGTGGCAGACTCCTGGACAGTGGCCCTTTTGGACCCTCTGGACATATCACCAGAACCAGGGTGTGGGCCTCCTAGAACGGAGTCTGTTGTCTCCAGGCCCAAAGCTCCTCCATCAGTGACCCCTCTGACCCGCTCCCCTATTTTCGGGGCAGCCTTCACCCAGACCCTCAGTGGAAAGGGGGCTGTCCTTGTTGCAGACCCACACGCTGGCATCCACAGCGGCCTCCCAAGCCCCCTCGCAGGTCTGGGTTGCAGATGGGCCAATGGGAGCTGCGGGAAGCAGTGTGGGCTGGAGGACTAGTAGGGCTGGTGCTAGCAGCAGGGTTTCCCCCACCCACCCACACTCACTGACAGTGGCAAGGTACGTGGAGCAACATAGCCCCGAATGCTTTGCTCCCCCAGGTGCAGTTGCCCTGTTTCCTGCTGGGGAGTGTGGGGGCAGTCCCGCCCCATTCCTCCCGAGTGGTGCAACCAGGAGAGCAAAGCAGATGGGGCCACCTTGCTCTGCTTCCCCTGCTGCTGCCAATGAGTGTGGGGAGGCAGGACCCCTCTTTCCGGTACCAACTTTTCCCCCCCTCCCCCGCATTAGTATCCCCGCTGGCTGCTGGCTGGCTTTCCTGCCTCTGATGCTTTGGTCACACAATCCCTCATTGCACCCTCCCATGCATCACTTCCTGTATTTAGTTTGACTGTTATCTATCTGCCTTGCTACATTTTACAGTTAAAAGTGTAGCTGTAAATTCATGGGCTTCTTCCATAACTCATGGAAGTCAATCATTAAACTCTCATTGTCTTCAACAGTGGAATGATTGGGTCAGTAATTACTTAGTTCTGTTGATATAATCAGAATGATTAGTGGTTTTTTGCACTCAAGTTCTTTGCTGTCTTTAATTGTCTAGAGAAGAGGATGTATCATCTTGTCAGGAACAAATGGAGACTTTCAAGCTCCTTGTAGAATCTTTAAAGAAATGGATGATAGAGACAACGGATAGGATTCCAGCTGTGCAACCATCTTTAAATACAGAGCATTTAAAGAAACTATTGGAAGATATTCGGGTGAGAGATTGTGTGTAAGAAGGGATACTATTGTTAATGGAATTTGGGGTAAAAAGAGAAAAACATTTGCACTTTGTTTCCTATTTTGTGTGCTATAATATATATAAAGATTTGGGGGAATGTTTTCTTTTAATTGGCAGGCATCAGGTTTTACTATTTTACAGACCATCCTTGATCCTGCCATGATGGTAGGGGATTCGACTTGATCTCTCAAGGTCCCTTCCAATTCTAGTATTCTATGATTCTACATGGTCACACCCACTCCTCCTTTAGATATTAAGGTGCCTTATATACACTTTCTTCCTTTTTCTCTGCTACAGTTAGCAGCCTGCCATAACCTAAAATATATAGATAGCAGCCAGAATAGTAGAGCATGCAGTCTCACTGACACTGCTATTTGGGGGGGCAGGAAGGGTTGATGCATTACACAGGCTAAGAGCTCAGTATCTTGCCTAAAGCCCTTATACATCCCTTTCTCCACGCTAAGTATTTCAGATTTATTTTGTTCTTTTTAAAAATGTAATGAACAAACTTGAAAATATTACATTTTGGTTATTCAGAAATTAGAAGAGGAATGGACTTTAAAAGCATCTGAAATTCAGAAAATGAATAACAGAGGAACATCATTATGTAACTTAATCTGTGCTGTGACCTCTCCTGCCAAATCCAGGGCAGCTGCAAAATCAGGTATGTATTTGTATGATCAGCTAACCTCATTTATTATAAATATTTAATTTAAAAATAAAATAAAATGTTTTGCTTGTTGAATAAATATAAAGTTACTGGGTTTGCTTAGTAAACTTAGTGTGTGTGAAAACTCAGTAGGCCACATTAATTGTCCTGAGCACAATTTGGCTTGACTATCATTTACACTAAGGCTCTGGTAATTTACTTTAGGATTCCGTGTGTGTGTGTGAGTGAGAAGGAGAATCAGGCCCTAAAATCCTTTGTGTATTCACAGGACATGTATATATGAGCGCAGAAGTGCAATCTTCTTTATGTTACTAATAGCCTGTGTCTTGAATTAGATTTTTCTGGGTGGTTTAGTCTGCATGCCCCTGCAATGCCTGACATCTCTTCTGAGTCTTCCAAGAAGTGCTAATTTAGACCATAATTCAACCAACACTTTGGTACATGCATACCTTTGCTCCATGAGTACATCAGTGTGGTTGCTCATATATGTAAATCTAAGCATGCACTTGAGTGTTTGCAGGATTGTGACTTCTGTGCTGGTGATGTGATGAGGACACTTAGAATCATAGAATTGTAGGGTTGGAAGAGACCTCATCAGGACCAATCCCAGCTCAATCATCTCAGCCAGGGCTTTGTGAAGCTGGGGCTTAAAAACCTCTATGGATGGAGATTCCACCACCTCCCTGGGTAACCCATTCCAGTGCTTCACCACCCTCCTATTGAAATAGTTTTTCCAACCGAGGCCTCCCCCACAGTAATTTGAGATCATTTTCTCCTTGTTCTGCCATCTGTCACTGCTGAGAACAGCCTCTCTCCTTCCTCTTTGGAACTCCCCTTTAGGTAATTGAAGGCTGCTATCAAATCCCACCTTACTCTTCTCTTCTGTAAGCTCTAGCCAGCTTTCTGTTCACCTTACAGTCCGTTTATCCAATCCATACTTCCTCAACTTGCTGCCACAAATACTGTGGGAGACCATATCAAAAGCTTTGCTACAGTCCAGATATATTGCACATCCACTGCCTTCCCCATGTCCACGGAGCCAGTTACCTCATTATACCTCGTCACATTTAAAAGGTGAACTCAGATGAGCACGCTCAGTAGGGCACTTAGCAGCCAGATAACAGCAGTTTTCAATAAATATCATCATGAGTTGGAGCTGAACCAACAATCTGGAGGAGAAAAGACTATCCCATTATCACTCTGCTGAGTCAGCCTCTCTTTGTCGCTTGCAGCTTCAGTTTTTCTTTGGAATCTAATTGTAAAGAAAATAAATCTCTGTATTTCGGAGTTGCAGGTAGCACCCAGCCCAATAGCATTTAAGGGCTTAAAGTTGGGTTTGTTTTACAGATACTGGTAAATTTTGTTAAACAGAATTTAAACAAGTTGGGCAGAATACACACCGGGGCTACGTCTAGACCTTTTTTTCCTCTTTGCCCTACATCCAGACAAATAAATGGGACAGCAGTTAACAGCCAGTGTATTCCTCTGCCCTCACCAAGCAAGAGCAGTCCGGTAGATTATTTATGAATTGTAATGCAAGAGTCCCTGTGATAAGAAATGCAGCATACTCTTTGGGGTCAAAGAGGAAGAGAGGAATATGAGAATAGAGAAGCTCTTTCTTAAGGCGGTCAAATATGGTTTGGTTGTTTTTGTGTATGCTTTATTTGGGGACAGTGTAAATATTTGGCCTGTTTCTGCTTCCCATGAACCAATGCAAGCTTTGGCACTGGGTAGTAGTGCATAATTAAATATCTGCTGTTCTCTTGCAATACAGAGAAAGGTTGAAGCCGTATTGTTAAAAAAAAATGTGAAAATTGAGTTCACTTCTAATTTGCTTAGCATACAATTCTATCAAATCAGTGTTTTTTTCTTGATAAATGTGGGGGGGGCGGGGGCAGGAGAGTTGTATGAAGAATGTCGATATTTAATTTTCTGTTTGTACTAGTGAAAATCTTCTATGCAACAAAGCATAGGCAGATCCCATCATTATGTTATGGGGGCAATCAGTTTTTCTCCCTGATTTAGTCTCTCTCCCCATTCTCCAACTGCCACTGTTGTGGTACTCACTTTCCAGCTGGTAGCAAGGGATGAATGCACAGTCTTCTCCAAGGCAACCATTAATTCTGCTCCATTAATCTGTCATCTGGGAGTACTCTGTATACATGTAGTAGATACTGGAGGTTCCTCTCCTTCCCCTCCTCATTTCTATTTGTGGTTTGTCTGCTTTCCACAGGCCTGAGGTTGTTCCCAAATCCCTTGAAACAGTTTATGGAAGTAATTCTATTGAAATTAGTAGGACTACCTTTGTGCGTAGCTGCTCACCAGTGGGAGTAAAGACTTCATAATATGGCCCTGATTGGGGGTTCATTTGTACAATATTTGATCAAAATGAATAGTACTTACTGAGAGCCTTGTTCTGAGTGATTTGTCCCACTGAAATCAATAGAAGTTTCCTGTAGACAACGTGTACTCAGCGTAAGAAAAAGGAGTCAGAATCTGGTCTAAAAAAGTAGTCTCTGATTTCAACTGGATGATGTTTATAGTTCAGTTGTGCTTGTAGTACACAGTCCACAGGAAGAGGTGGGGCAGACCCATGCAATAGTTATAGAATAAACACAATCAAAGAAAGATATGTATCCAAAGTATAATATGTCTGTGTGTCATTCCATGCTATTTTAACATGATGAGAGCTGCATTTCATATCTGAAAGTGGTATTTTGTAAAGGATTGTAATTTTGTGTGAAAAGGCCTCAGATATTCCCAGAGACTGGAGAATTGAAATTGTAGCTTCGATTAGTGCTACATTGCTAATTTTTTCTCTCTCATCTGTAGGTGGAATAGTATTAAATGGTGAAGGAGCAGCTTCAGGTTCTCAGAGTTTCCTGACCAATAAAGGTGAATAACTACCAAATAAGATTCTCATATGAGACAGAGATACAGATTGTACCTCCCTTAACCGGGACTCCCTGGTCTGGTAACATCCATGGTCCGGCATGGACCACGGATGTTCTTGGACCACAGAGCCCAGGAACAGGGAGGTCTGGTGGCGGGGGCAGGAGTGCTATAGGGGGCACCAGCGACTCAACTAGGAACCCAGTGTGTGAGGGGGAGGGGGGAAGGACGGGCAGAATGGTGGGGAGTTCTGGCCCCAGCTGGGGAGCTTTAGCCTGGCTGTGGAGCTCCAGTCACGGCCAGGGAGCTCTGACACCCCCCCCCCCTCCGCCCCCGCCGGTAACCAGAGAGCTCCAGCCCCACCAGTAGCCAGGGAGCTCAGGCCTGGGCTGTGGAGTTCTGGCCCCATCCCTCGGCCCCGGCCGTGAAGCCAGGTGGCTGCGGAGCTCTGCCCTAATCGCACCACTCTGACCGTGGTGCTTCGGCCCTGGTAGTAGCAAGACTAGTGGCATCTAGAGAGCCCTGGGGGGCTCGGGCAGCAGCAGGGGCAGGCTGGAGCCCTAGCCCAATGGCAGCAGGAGCCATGAGAGGAGGGACCTTCCCTGGTCCAGCAAATTCTCTCGTTTGGGACCAGTCAGGCCTCAAGGGTATCAGTGAGATCCAACCTGTATATGATTGTGCACTAATGTGTTTAGTCATTGGCTTGGAACACTCTATGGTTCTTCAATAACAAGATAATTACATTGTAATCCATAAAAGCAAATAACTGGAACGAGAACTATAGTGGAAGCAGGGGTTTGGCTTTTTTTGCAAAACAGTATTATCCATAACTATTTTGAATGTCTCTTTTAAAGATGGAGGGGCTGAAGCCCCTGTTTACAGAGGGTCTTAGCTCCCCATGGACAGAGGCTACTTGGCATCCTACAGAAAGCCGGTTCCCTGTGTGTATTGGCTCCAGCCTACCCTCCTCACCCTTTGTGCTGCTGCCTCTCTATCAGAGGCAACAGCATGGAGGTGGGGGGGAGAGACGAATCTGGTGCTCTTGGGGAGCTTGCTTTTAAACTAGCTCCCCATGGCACCAACTCCTGATCTTCCCTTTGCTGCCGCTGATGCAGAGGCAAGCAAGTAGGTGGGGAGAATGTATGTAGTCGACAAGATTAACTGATAAGCTAGGCTTATCGGTTAATTGTGTAGTCATCTACACAATGACATCCCTTATTTCAGCTGTTCAGTTCTCTCAGTAACACAACACTTGTACAGCAGTGCTTGTGTACATAGGCACTGACTCTGTGAGTGCTTGAGCCCCAAAGCACACACACAGAAAAACATAGTGAGTGCTCAGTACCCATCAACCACACTTGTTTGGAAGCTGGTGGAAGGCCTTCCTTTGTGGGAGGGTGAAGAGCAGTGCGCAGGAGGGAGGGCAGCACAGATGGGAGGAGGTGGGGCGAAGGCAGTTCCTCAGAAGAAGGGGTGCAAAGGGGACAGACAGTACCTTGTGGCAGAGCAGGGGTGGAGTACCTGTCAAGAAAAATTAAAGCACTGATGCTTGTGTATGGTCAAAATTTGGGAGCCATGCTTTTCACATGCATTTTCTTAGCTACATTGAAGATGTTCATGTACCTGTGACGTTCAAATCAGAATTTTTCCCTGAATATTTAAAATAGTGATTGACTCCTTAATTTAGCTACAGAAAAAACATTTTTCTCTAAATATTTTACCTTTTTTAAAAATGAAGTGTAATCCCAATTATTTTAAGGGCATTTTATTAATAGTAGAACAATATCCAAACATATGTACAACTTGATAATTGTTTGAAACAGTAAGATACTATTTGGCATTTCAGACACTCTTATAGAATATGTACTAAAATGAAGTTATTCATAAGTTTAAACTGCAAGTGGCCATAATATATTCCATTGTTTCATAATATTACATAGATTTTTGCCATGTCTTAGATATAGTAATTTTAGATGTTTCAAATGTTCTTCAAATGGCCTATATTTTTAACATATATTTCCTCCCTTCTTCCTACAGAGCTGACAGCTGTTCAACAGGCTATGTCAGATGTAAATCACAGTTACGAAGATTTAGGAGCTTTACTGAAGGAAAATGTTTCAGAACTGGAAAGCATGCTTTCAAAGATGCAAAATGTTCAACAAGAATCAAACTCAGTGATGCAGTGGATACAAAAAATGAATAAGGCTTCTGCAAGCTGGGAAGCAGCCCCGACTGATAGTGAAGCTGTTAGAACACAAGTAGAACAACATAAGGTACTCTGTGTGTATGAAGAAAGCTGTCAGTTAAAGACCATCTGAAATTTTAAACAGAATTCCCTATTGAAACTATGCCGGGGGGGAGGGGGCAGTTCGTTCCGCTGAATAGCTGATGCCACAATTGAGCCCTATATTAGCGCTATTATTTAGAGATTTTTAAGTAAATCCCATAAATATGCCAAACAAGGACAGAGCAAATCTGGCAAAAGGTATGGCTAAAAGTGGAGAAGTGTCATGTCAGAATAATTGCCAATTTAAATAGATGAGGATGTACTGGTCCCTTACGATACCCAGGATGATTTTGAGTTTATTTGCTTGCAGGTAAGACTTTAAAGGGCTCTGTCAAACAGAAAGCTGTTTCTGCAACTGCTGGTCCCCACTACAGCTCCACTGATGTCCCATACTGTGAAGCTGCAGAGGGTTACGCCACAACCAGGCAACAGTTTCCTTACAGCCACAATGTCATACTTGTTAATTTATAAGCCATTCAAGATTCCCCCACTAAAATTATGATGGGAGAATTGCTAAAACAGCAGTTGGCTCCCAGCTCTCCTCAGCATTGGGAACAGGTACTTCCCATCTCCTCTCTAACAGTGATAGGCAAGGTAAGAGCGCACATATTTTGTATAAGGACACACTTAAAGGGAAGAGCTCTCTGCCTCACTGTACAGCTACTGACAGGGATAATCCTGCCCTGAGTTGTGACTGTGAACATCCAGTATCGTATTGAGGTTGCATTAATATAAATAGAAGCAGAATCTGACCAACTTGTATACTTTTTCAGAATTAATTGGTCAACATAAACATTCATAACTTCGCATCTGGTGACCAGAAATTCCTTAGACTTAAATGATATTCAGCCCTAAAACTCAAACCAAGCTCTGAAAAGAAGTGCTTATTTCTTTTTAAAACTGAATGTCCAGAAATGACAAGCCTGGGACCTTCTTAACACACATATAATTTAAAATGTGTGTGTGTGTGCGTGCATGCGTGCATGTAGATATATAAGTACTTAGCCTGGATGGAGTCTTTCCATTAGCTTCACTGTGCTTTGGACTGGGCCCTATTTAAACAGTTTACTAAACACAGACCTCAGGTTATCTGTGCTGGCTTTGCCTGGTAGTAAGTAGGGATGTTAAAAAGCAGGTAATTTGTTAATCATGCAGTTGATAGAATTTTTATCAACTACATGGTTAGTTGATAAGGGAAGATGCTCTCTCCTGGCTGACGGTGGTCCGGGTTTTACCTCTGCTGTGGTGCTGTTGTTTAAATGTAGTAAGAACCAGGTAGGCTTTTATATACTAAAAATGGCACCACGGCCCCGGCTCCAGCTACGCCATGGGATGAGCTACGTAGTAGGCGGCGGGCAGCTTCCCCATGTGCTGGGACTGGAGCCAGGCCACATTGCAGCTGCTCCTGGGCCGGGGACTGGTACTAAATATAGCACCGCAGCCCTGGCTACAGCCCTGGCACACAGGGCAGCCACCCGCCATGCTGCCCTACCCGGCAAGTGCAGGTGTCAAGATGGCAGAAGGTAAGGGAATGGGCAGGAGGAGAGGTAAGGGGAAGGTGGGAGTGAGAGGAAGGGGCTTATGCTGAGGGCCAAGGCAGGAGAAGAAAGGTGAAGGCACCAAGGGGCAGGGTGCAGGAGAGACAAATGCCAGGAGGCCAAGAGGAGACAGTGAGGGGAAAGGGCAGGAGGATTGGATGGGGGAAGGGGGGGGAAGGGATGGGAAGATGTCAGTGGAGGTGGGAGAGGGGAGGGGACAGGGTGATGCTGGGAGAGAAAAGGGGAGGAGAAATGGGGGACAAGAAGAAGGAAGAAAAGAGGGGAGGAAGGGGTGCCAGGAGAAGAAGGGTTGAAAGGGGGGGTGGGTAAGAGGAAAGTGGGGGATGGAGCAAGTAATGTGTGAGGGCACAGAGGGGCATGAGGAGAACTGGGGCAGAGGGTGGTGAGGGGGTGGGCACCAGGGGGCAGGTGTTAGGAAGGCAGGGGCAGTGAGGGAAGGGGGAGGCACCGGGTGAGTGCAGGGGGTAAGGAAAGGTGCCAGGAGGATTGTGGGGGTAAAGCAGAAGAGCAGACAGGTGGAGGGGAGGGGAGGGGAGGAATAGACACCAGAGAGCAGAGGAGAGAGGTGGGGCAGGTGGGTAGAGAGAGAAGGAGTGGAGAGGTGGGCTAGAGAAGGGGTGGCCACAAGGGGGAAGGGAAGGGCAGGTGCAGGGGTCAGAGAGGATGGGGAGGAGGGCAGGTCCTAGGAGGGCTGAGGGGAGTGAAAAGGGCAGGAGCCAGGACAGCAGAGGAGGGTGAGGGGTGGGGGGCACATGGGGCGAGCGGAGGGTGGGAGACATGGCAGCACAGGGAAAAAGGAGAGGTTTATACCTTGGGTTCCACGGTGGCACACAAGCGCCACCGAACAAGCGCGCATGACCTCAATATTGGTGCACAAGACAAAACTCACTCCGCTCATGAATGGAAAATCTTAGAGGGAACACTGAACCTAACCCACATTAATGTAGATTTCTTCATTTTATGTTTCATTTAGTGCGTTTAGGTAAACAACATTTTTCACTATAATACAACATTTTGGCTTTTATAGAGAATTCATACTAGAGCGCTTCCCCCCTCTTGGTGATAAGATTACTCATTTTGTCATCTATAGGAGATCTTGTGGGGTTTTCAGTGGAGGGAAGCAGGACTTGTTCAAACTAGGAAGTTTGTATCATGGGTTCTCCTCATTTTTTGATATGGGTTCTCCTCATTCCTGGGTCCTCTGCCACTGTTATTATTAGGAATTATATAGCAGTGCACTCCTTTTAAAAAAATGTGAAACGGCTTGTTGCTGTATATATGTCCAATCTTTATAAAGTTCTTTGAGACTTGAAAAGCACTGTGTAAATACTAGATATTATTATGAGGATTTGTGTGTTTGTCATATTTTGGAATTAAAAGATCTGTTCAATCGTTTTTGTTTTCCACTTACTTAAGTTTATTATTTTACTTTGTAGCTATTTGAATCAGAATTGAAGCAAAATGAAAATAAAATACAGGAGCTGAAGGACAAAGTGACAGAACTGTTGGAGAAGAATCCCGATTCTCCTGAGGCACCCAAATGGAAACAGATGTTAGATAAAATAGGTACTGCAATGTACCAGTATTAGGGCTAAGATTAATTTTGAACTTCCTACATTTTTAGTTATTTCCTCATACTACCAGTCACTAGAATTTTGAATTATCTTGCATCTTTTCTCATAAACTATGGGACAAAATTCTACTTTTTGAATTTTAATATGTACTTTCTGTACAACAGTACAAATCTAGTGTCTGAAATCATTGAATTTTATCTGGATTTACCCTAGTTCAACAGAGAGCAGAATTTGACCCCCTATTTTCAGAGGTTTTATAATTCATCCATTTCAAATTGTGTGAGGGTAAGCTTGCAGGCAGTTGTTGGTGCATATACTGATATGTTTTGTAAGGATATGAAAAAATAACTAAGATCAGTTTCTAGAGCATTGGTATAATACACAGACCATTTGGAGCTTTTTTTAATGCCTTCTATCAGGCTGTTTTTCCATGCCCTCGTGGCCTTTTGTAATGTATTGTTTTTAGTGTATGCTTGCCATTTTCTTCGATTAATCTTAAATTTGCTCCCCCTCCAGAATGGCAATTTCCACTTTTGGACCTTAGCTATTAGTAGTAGTAGTCATAATAGTATTCACTATGCAATTTTCATATTTTTTAAAAACGGATTTTTTATATTTAAAAATAAAGTTTAGTTTTGTGGTCATTCATTGATATTAATCTGCATTTCTCTAACATCAGTTAGTTTAGAAAAATTACGAAGGAGCTCAGAAGAAGTCCAAGGACTATATGATTAGAAAGAGAATTAAAGCAACACTAGCAGGGCCTAGAGAGAAGTGGCACAGTAAGAAGGTGGAGCAAAGGCATTTCAGATTGGCAAACAAGATGTTAAAGAGGAGAAACTCAAGATAGATTTAAGCGACTACACAAGGAGCATAAGAAGAATCCAAAGAAAACAAGGAGGAAATAAAACATTAGAGCCAAATGAGGAAATCTTGAAAGAATCAGAGCTAAACAAGAGAGGATAGACAGACAAGAGCTGGAGTGGGATAGAAATTGCTTACAGGAGCAGAGAGAGGAGCAGGCATAGAAGAATTTATGTAATACACAACTGAACCTAATGATAGCAGTAAAACTACACTGTTTCACACCAACTGATTTGGTCCAGCTACTCATTTTTAGTTTTGATTCATTAATTTTAGAGGCATTTTTATAACTTTCTTATACCTTATTTTATCAGCATGTTAAACACTAACAAAACATGTAGATGGTATCATGAGCTTTTGTGGGTACAATGTTGTGGGTATCATGAGCTTTTTGCGGGTATAAACATTATCACTACTTTATGATAGATTCCAAATGGAAGGAACTCAATCAGGTTACAGCTGACAGACGACAAAATCTCGAAGAGTCCTCAAATTACCTGACCCAGTTCCAGACGACAGAAGCTCAATTAAAGCAGTGGCTTCTAGAGAAGGAACTCATGGTCAGTGTGCTTGGACCACTGTCCATTGACCCAAATATGCTGAATACACAGAAGCAGCAGGTCCAGGTGAGTTTGTTGATAATATATGTTATAACATGTTCTGATCCCTTTGCTAAGGTGCTATTCATTTGAACTTAGTGTGCAGCACAATCAGCAGAAATTTGTTATGAGTTTATCAGTAAACATAACCAGGGCTTGACAGGCAGCGGCAAGCTCTGCTCACCAGCCGCGCGGTTTGGCACGCTGCGCATGCGCAGATCGCACTGCGGCGCCATGCCGGCTTAAAATCTACTCACCCCGGGCGAGTAGATTGACTAATTTGTCGAGCCCTGAACATAACTAATTTATTTCAGATGGCTATAGTATTCATACATACAGACACACAGACAACAAACAACAATAACCTAAAGAAAGATCAAAAGATCTAAAAAATGTTCAGAACGTATCCCTAGGGAGATACCTGATAATACTGAGCCTCAAATAAATGATTCTGTTTTGACCATGCTGTGGTTTATCCATATTCTTGTGAAACTGTCTTTTGAAGTTGTATTAATTTGAGCATGTAAGTAGCTAATAACTTTTAATGACTAGTTCTCTCACGAAAATTTATACTATTTAGAAAGTGTTCTTTTGAGGATTTTCCCCTTTCATTGTGCCTGTAGCTAATAAAAATTTGAAAACAAGTAAAATGCAGGGTTGAGAAAAGGAAGTTGTAAATTACAGACTGCGAAAGAAGTAAGAGAAAATAAGGGGAAAATCCTGACTGTTTTAGTTACAAGTGAATGAATATACCAGTAAAAAGAAATGAAAGTTAAACCAGACCAAGTATCAGAAGCTAGGAATTTTGGTTCTAAACATTTCTCTTCCTGAGAGTTGATCTAACCTGTGAGGAGATGCTAAAGTCCTATTTAGCACAAAAAATGATTGAAACTAACATTGTCCATATCATTTATGAGGTGATTAGAAGAAAGTATAAAAAATGAACTTTGTTGCAGTACGTGTATGAAAATGATTTAATGTTAGTCTGTAAGCAAACAAAAAATTAAAAACCTAAATAGCCAGCATGAGATTATCAGGTATCACTTAGCAGTCATTAAAAGTTAAGCCTTTTAAAAGGAAAGTTTTGCAATATTCTGTAAAAATGAAACTGTCATGTACATCACTTCTGTAAACACTTTGACTTATTGCCAAAAAAGTTAACACTGAAAGCCAGTGATATAAACGTCAATAATTCTTACGATATACATTCAGTACTTCTTTGAATCCATCCAAATGTTATTTTGGTGCTAAAATAATATATTACAGAATTATGTCACTATACACCTCTTTTGATGTTAGCTTTGAGAATAAATTTCAAAACTGCCTGGGCAAGAAAACACTTTTTCTTAGTGGTGTGTATTAGAAATTAATTCACTTGCTCCTGATATTGGGAGACTGGTGTGGCTTAATAATTCTTAATAACTACTGCTTGGTTGGAGAGGTATTTACTTAAAAATGTTATGAAATTAATGAATCTTTATTTATTCCCTCCTTAGATTCTGCTTAAAGAGTTTGATACCAGAAAGTCTCAGTATGAACAGTTAACCATAGCTGGTCAGGGGATACTGAAGAGACCAGGTGAACATCCCCCTTCTCACGAAATTGTGAAAAAGCAACTGGCAGCTGTGGCACAAAAGTGGGACGGTCTAACAGGACAACTGAGCGACAGATGTGGTCAGATTGACCATGCCATTGTCAAAAGCAAAGAGTATCAAAGCCTTCTGAGAAGCCTGTCAGATAAGCTAAGTGCTTTGGATAATAAACTAAGCAGCAATCTGGCTGTGAGCACACACCCTGATGCAATGAAACAACAATTGGAAATGGCTAGAGAAGTGAAGCAGGAAATAGAAGAGGAAATGAAAAATATAAAAGTGGCTCAGGCCCTTTGTGAGGAGCTGTCAGCGCTGGTTGGAGAAGACTACTTGAAAGCGGAACTTACTAGGCAATTGGAAGGCATCTTAAAACCATTTACGGATATTGAACAGAAAGCAGGTTAGTATTAAACATGAGGGAGAAAGGTAATGTAGAAATAGAGCAAAGCACTAATGATTAAAGTTCTCTGGTTCTTTTAAAAATACCAAAATGTTTACCAAAATGTGCCTGAGCCATAGTCCTAAATACTATCAGCTGCCTAGTATTGGGGATCCAATCTTTGTAGCTAGTCCCTGTGTCTATAAGAATCTAAAACAATACCCCAGATCTTCAGGGACGGAACTGAAGTGCAGGGGAACCAATAGTGGTATTTTTAAAATCTCAACCTGCAAACCCAGCTTCCCCGCCAGAATGAGATGTTATTGACAGTAGATTCTGCATATATTCAGAATATTAGCCTAATACAAATTATGCTGTAGTTAAATGTAAGTCAATAGAGAAGTAACAGGGGGTAATATGTAATGCCCTGAAATACCAGAAGTCCAGCTATATGATCTAATGGTCCTTACTGGCCTTTAACTCTATGAATCATGATCATTGATGAGGCTTAAATATCTTGCTGGATTTTTATGGGCTCCTTAGCTTTGATTCTCTTATGGTGGCAGGCTTTATTACCATGGTTGGCTCTGCAGAAGTCCCTCCTTCTTGGTGGTCTCAATCCCCTGTTGAGACTCACTCATCTTGTTTTTTTCTGATAAAGAGACATTTTATTATCCTATACATTTTGTCTGAAATATGACTGTGTTAAGTAGCAATTTCTAATGAAAAATGAAGCGTAATAAAATTAATTGGGTAAACTACAATAAACATATGTTACTCAGAACAAAAATATTTTCCTTTGGTTAGAAATTACCATAATTTTGGTCAGTAGCTAGTTGTAAAAATGACACTATATTGTGTCTTGCAGGCAATCATGTTCAGCAACTTCAATCAGCATATGCTACTTCTCATCAGTTCCAGCAAATGTCTAAGGACTTTCAGACGTGGCTGGACAAAAAGAAGGAAGAACTGAACCAGGCTCACCCTATTTCAGCCAAGCTTGATATCTTGCAGTCATTAATTGGAGAGCAGAAAGATTTTAAGCAGACCTTGTCTGACCAGATTAGTTCCTTTGAAAAAATTGTTGCAGAAGGTGAAAGTCTCCTACAGAAGACTCAAGGAGTTGACAGAGCAGAATTGCAGTCTCAGCTTGGCCTGGTCAAAAGTAACTGGGATGAAATAAATAAGCAAGTAAGAGAAAGGCGAGATAAGTTAAATGATTGCCTGGAAAAAGCCCTCATGTACAAACAGCATGTAGAACACCTGCAGCCCTGGTTAGAGAAATACCAAAATAGCCTGTCTGAAGTAAAGATTGTCATAGATCCTGTCGAAATAGAGAATTCTATTGCTCAGGTGAAGGCCTGGCAAAAGGATTTGGATAAACACCATGGCATGGTGGAATCATTAAATAATGCAGCTGACAGTTTGCTCAATGCCAGTCAAACAGATAAAGAAAGCATTACAGAAGAGAAAGTGGCTTTGAACCAGAAAGTGGATATGGTCACAGAACAATTACATAGTAAGAGAGAGTCCTTGGAAAACATGGCACAAAGGCTAAAAGAGTTTCAGGAATCATCCAGGGAAACCCAGAGGCAACTTAAAAGTGCTAAAGAGCAGCTGGAAGTTCATGATGCTCTTGGACCCCAGGCTTGCAGTAACAAACACTTGACAATGTTGCAGAGCCAGCAGAAAACACTTCAGACTTTAAAGCCTCATGTGGACTTGGCAACAAAACTTGCCCAGGAACTGGTGGTAGAAGCTTCTGATTCAAAAGGCGTTTCTGACCTCTTGTTGCAAGCTGAGTCTTTAAAGCAAGACTACAATACGGTCAGACAGCAGGTTGAAGACAAGTGTTCGTTCTTAGAGACCAAACTTCAGGGAATTGGTCATTTCCAAAACAACATCAGAGAGATGTTTTCTCAGTTTGCAGAGTTTGATGATGAGCTCGATAGCATGGGTCCAGCAGGAAGAGATCTAGACACTCTGCGGTCACAAAGAGAGGATATAAAAAATTTCCTCAAAAAGCTGGAAGATCTTATAACAAGTAATGAAAATGCCAATAAAACCTGTAAAATGATGTTAGCCACTGAAGCTTCTCCTGATCTTGTTGGTATAAAAAGGGACTTAGAGGCTTTAAATAAACAGTGCAATAAGTTACTGGACAGAGCAAAAGCCAGAGAGGAACAAGTGGAAGGAACTATTAGTCGTATTGAAGAGTTTTATAGTAAGTTAAAAGAATTGTCCTGTCTGCTTGGGGGAGCTGAAGAACATGAAGAGTCTCAAGGTCCTGTTGGAATGGAAACAGACATTATTAATCAACAGCTGAATATATTCAAGGTAGGAAGGACCTTTCTTATAGAGTACTGTACTGCAAAACAATTTCTGAGCAGAACACTCTGTAATCCTTGGATTTCATGTTGTGAATGGGGTTGTTTTAAGATGGGCACTTGAAGGAGAAATGCTGCTACTGTATGTCGGTCCCATCACTGTGCTCCAGAGCTGCTGTTTCTTGTCCTTCCTTGGGTCTTGCCTTTCTTCTCTTTCCCATATCTTGGTAAACTCTTATTGTCCTGCAGCCCAGTCTACCATTCCTGCATTCCAACTTCTGTTTTTCCTGATCTGTTCTTTCTCCAGGCTCCAGTGAGCCTCTTGGTCCTTATTTCCCTTCCCACGCAACCCACCTACCTCACCTCTCTAAGAGGCTTTTTCTTACTGACCTCCACAGTCTCCAGGTAAGTGCTTCACTAGATTTGTCCATATACCACAGAGACCTTTTCTCTTCCTTATAGCTGCAGTTAGCTCAACTCCTGCAAACGTTTGTGCTTAGCTTTCCTGTCAAGAGATGTCCCATCACTTCAGTGGAACTTGTCACAGTAGTGCAATCAACCACATGCATACGTGCTTGCAGGATCAGAGCCCTAGTTTCTTCCTCCTCTTTCTCTGACATTTGTTCCATAATTCCATCCTTTCATTCCAACTGACCCCCACCATCCCTCCAGCTAGGCACCACTGATATCCCCTTCTCTTTCCTTTTTAATTTGCAAATCACATCCACCACCTTAGCCAGTCCTAAGTTGGAATCTTGTGTAAATTAATTCAGGAAATGTCATTACAATCTCATGTTCTTTACATATCACAAAAAAAATAGCGTGTTTATCTTGGAATCTTATCTAAAATATCTGAAATATCCTTCTCCCTGCTGTGTGTAGTTGTACTATGTACTGTTTGGTGCTGTTGTCCAGGTCAGGAAAAACTCCATTTCAGTGATGTTGTATGTATATAACCTATGAAGTGCTTTGTGATGAAAGGCGGTTTATACTTTATTTATTTATTTATTCATTCAACTTTACAAATGATATTTCAGCACTCAAGTAATTGGATAAAAGTGGGTACCCTTGGAAAAACATGGCTATAGAACATTTTATAAACAACTGTTTTTAAAATATCATATATTTTCTAGCAACAGTGTGGCAACATGCCAAAGTTTCTCTTAAGCTTTGCAACATATGGTTTCAAATTCAATTCAATATTGACTCCAAAGTTTGTATGGCTTAGGTTAGCCTTGCTTACTCTAGTTTACTTTATCATAAAACAGTCCTTCCTCACGTGAATTAATTTGTATTCTAAAAAAAGAGGATTAGAGTTGAAGAAAAGCAATTGTATACTTTTCCCAGCAGAGGGTGCTTTTTTGCTTGTTTGGGCTGAGTCACTGTCAGGATATGAAACTGGATTCATTTTACATGCACAGTCTGAGTGTTCCAGTTTCACTGCTGAATTACTTTATCTTCTGTAAACTATGCTGCTCTTTTAAAAAACATAAATGCATACAAAAGTGTTGAAATAGTAGTTATATATGAACACATTCTATTAGATTGTTGAGATTAAAATAGTATGCAACTTGGTACTGACCAGTATACATCAATTTAGAAACAGAAACAAATTGCTTCTCTTTGAACAATGTTAGTAAAGCACTTGGAAAACAAAAAGCAAAATGATTATGCTGTGATTACAGTTGTTTATATTGGCACAATTGAATTGTGATTGGTGATATTTCCATATCTCTGCTACTTTCCAGAGTGGTAGCCATTTAAATGTAATTCTCTTTAACCACAAAAAGTCTACACCCTGTGGTAGATTTTTAAACAAGCAGAGCCCTCATGTGGCGGCAGCCTGACTACTGCAGAAATAAAGGAGCTAGAAAATAGTACTGTGGGTTTGTCTCTTATACTCTTATATGCCCTGTCTCAGTATTAATTGTCTGCACCAGTGAGCTCAATATCATTACAGTGGAACAGCACATATCCTTGTAGAACAACATAGCAGCCTTGGACCATCTTGTAGTTGCTCTTGCGGAGCTGTCCGATAGGTAGGCACAAACAACCCTTCGCCCTCCGAGTGAATCCTAAATGCCAATGCTTGTACCCCCTGAAAGGAAGAAGCAGCAAGCTAATGCAGCGAGGAGCATTCCACACCCCTTAGACACTGTGGGAAGACTCAGTCTCTGTCCTGAAGAGCTAGTAAACTTAAAAAGCATGAAAAAGTATTATAAAATAAAGTATAAGGCTGTGTCTACATTGGTGCGATCTTGTACAAAAGCGGCTGCTTTTGCGCAAAAACTTGCTGCCTGTCTACACTGGCCCCAAGTTCTTGCGCAAGTAAACTGACGTTCTAATGTATGAAATCAGGGCTTCTTGTGCAAGAACTCTGGTGCTCCCACTCAGGAATAAGCCCTCTTGCGCAACTGTTCTTGCGCAAGAGGCCAGTATAGACAGGCATCATGAATTTCTTGCGCAAGTAAGCCCTATCATTAAAATAGCTTTCTTGCGCAAGAGAGCATCTACATTGGCATGGATGCTCTTGCGCAAAAGCACATGCCAGTGTAGACGCTCTCTTCTGAAAGAGTTTTTGCACAAGAACCCTTCCGCAAAAGAGTTCTTGTGCAAGATCATGCCAGTGTAGACGTAGCCTAAAAGTATAAAATAAAGCATCTGCTCAGGGTTGGAACTGGCACAGGCACACTCCAAAATGTAAGCAAAGATTTTCTATGTAAGATTGTATATTTGTTTTATTTATAACAATTAGGTTTATATTTATTAGTTGGTTTTAGGTAGGAACACATTAGCACTGAAGTGGGAGTGAAGGGTTGTGGAAAAGAGGAAGGGATTACAGGAATAAGAGGAAAGTGGGCTCAGGGATTAGGAAACTTGAGGGGACAGGAAGGGTACGTCTATACTACACTGTTATTTTGAGATAACTAGTGTTATTTCAAAATAACAACGTGAGCGTCTACACAGCCATTCTGTTATTTCGAAATAATTTCAAAATAACAGGCGGCTTATTCTGAAATCTGTAAACCTCATTCTACGAGGAATAATACCTATTCCGAAATAGCTATTTCGAAATAAGGGTGTGTGTAGACTCTCCACTGCTGCTATTTCAAAATAGCCCCTCAGCAGGGCCATTCTAAGTTATTCCTCCCCAGTGCCTCCTGGGGCTCTAATTCGAGATTGCATGTCTTCATTAGGGAAGCCTGCCTTGGTCTAATTTTGTGGCTTTCCTGTAGTGTAGACGTGCTATTTCTAAATAAGCTATTTCGGAATAACTATTCCGGAACAGTTTATTTCTAAATAAGCATGCAGTGTAGACATACTCGAAATTAATAAGGGAGAAAGGAAGGTAAGAAGAATGGGCCAGGAAAGTGAAGCTGGGCAACTGAAGGATTGCACTGGTAGGAGAGGGACAAAACCAACACCATGAGCATTAGTAAACAATAAGAAAAATCAGCCTGAATTACAGACTTGAATGAAGTTTAGGACTGGTTGGAAATTTTTGATCAAAATTTTACTGGAAAGCTGAGTCCTGAACTAAACAAAACATTTTGCAGAAAGTGGGTTATCTCTTCTGTCAGATTTTTTTTATTTTATGTTTGAAAACCAAACACTGAAAATTGTTCAAAAACTATAACATTTTCAGCCACTTGGGGGATTTCTAAATGTCTTGCCCTTTCTGCAAGCTCCTTTGCACTGGTGGTGGGGTTACACATATAAATTTTGAATAGGAACTGGGAAGCTGTTGAGCTTGGTGTCCAAGGCAAGACCTTCTGGTTCTGGTCTGGGGCAACAGGAAGAAGCAGGAACAAGAAATATCTATGGTGCTATCAGGAAGAAGCCCTTTGAGCCTGGAGATTTCTATTCTGGTCCAGTAAGCTCTTCCTGACTGCCGATATTGCTCCTCTCATGGAAGGGAGACCGATGGTCCAGTGCCCCTGGTCTGACTCTTTGTCTGATGGGAGGGGAAGCAAGGTTGGAAGCAGCTGACTGGGCAGAGTAGGGTTAGAGGTATGGCCATGCCCCAACACTCTTTCATACCTGGCAATATTTAGGACTACCTCTTGGGCTATGTAAGCTGCACCGTGTCAGTTGATGTTACACTTGGTTATCCTCAGCATGCTTCTTATAGGGCTGTACTTCTTGACTCAACAATCCATAGCAGAATGGCTCCAGCAGGAGCTGCTTTGAATGGGAGTGCAGTTTCATGCACATCCACATCTCGTCACCTCCTGTTAAGTGCAGCTGTGGCTGCAAAACCAGACTCGTTCTTTATGACTTTAGCTTCTGTGGTCTAATAGAAATTTGCTTCTGGGTGGATAGACTCATTCACACAGTTTCCTTAATCTCTTGATGGAAGAATCTTACAGAATGGGCCAAAAGGTGTTTTTTTGTGGTTTGGCCAACTTTTGCAAGCAAAGAATAGAGCTTTGTGATACTTTCTAGTATCTGTTGTTAAAATTCACAATTGTTAAAGAAGAATTTATATTTGAAGTGATTTATTGTATTTGTATTTCCTCTTGATAAACTGCTTGTTTCAGTCACTGTATAGTGTGATATCCAAAGCGGATTCCACCAACTTTTAACTGACACTAGCAAATGGAAGCATGGCTTGCATTAACTTGAAATCCTGTGGTTTATTGCTTAGTTTTAATATGAAAAGTTGTCATTTTGGGGGAAAGATTTGCTTTCTGTATAGCAATTGTGTAAAGTCTACAGCAGTTTGACCAGAATAGTTGTTTCACAGAATAAGACAGGAGAGAATTTTGGATTTACATCAGTGTAACTGGAAGCAGAATTTGGCCTGTGGCTGCAAAACAGGCAAAACAAAACAAAAAAACAAAAGCACCCACCTTTGTTGGTATTCAAAGAAAAGTGATTTGAAAAGCAACAACAAATAATTTGGTGTTCCTGTTCAAAGCTGTTTTATTACAGTAGCTAGCGTTTTGTGTTTTTTTGGCATTTGTTTTGTTCAGCTTTGGGACAGATTTTTGTTTTCAAATGAAGTATACAATGAGTGAGTGGATCTGAAATAAGAGGGGAATTCCAGTAGCTGGACTCGCTCTATTTAGTTACACTGATTTTACTTTCTGTTTTCTTTAAAAACAGAACAAGAAAACTTTAGATGTGAGCCTTAACCAGCCTCCTGGATCTGGAATTTAAAGCACAAAAAATAAAAAAGTTCATTCAGAAAACTGTCAAATTATTACAGTTCTTGAAATCTTTGCAAAATGCTTCATTAACTTCATTTAAAAGCCTTCCCTGTTTTCCACTGGAAATATATAAAATTGTTTTCAGCTTTCATCACTGGATGTTTCTTTCCTTCTGTTCACTGTTCCCCAGGACAGTAGTAGTTGCAACTCTTAAAGATTTTCCTTCATATTTGTACAGTGCCTAGAAAAGAATGGTTTCTAATTGGACTTCATAGGAATCTTAACCTTGCTGAATATTCTGGTTGATGAGCTTGAACTAATAATTTAATTGGTTTATGCTTGTTGCGTCGACAGTGTCTTCTGACTATTACACTTGAAGCAAAATGGTGTTTACTCAACCATTTGAGGTTTAAAATCTGTTTTTTTTTAATGTACTGATTTGAAAATATTTCATAAAACATCATAGATTCTTTTCATGAGGTTAACCTCTGTTTATAACATGTGGCAAACAGAGAAAATAAGGTATATAGTTGTAGTTTGATTACTAATTCCTTTTTTAAAAAATAACATGAAAAAGGTACTAAAACTTATGGATGTAGCATCAGATTATTCAAAAATGGTCTTCATTTTATCGATCAAAAATGGGAATGCCTTTTAAAAAAATGCTCACAAAAGTATTCCTATTTTTTTATTCAAAATTTGGAAATTTTAGACCTAGTCCTGGCTTTTTATTCAGTGAGATTTTGAATTCAGTGAGATTTTGTTTGTGATTGGTTTGGGTGAAGAATACATGCTATTCATAGGAGTTCAGAAGGGTATCTAACCTGAACAATTCCAGTTATATTTTTCTCATTTAGAGAAACCTGAGACATCAGTCTCAAGATTGGCATAGTTTAATATGTCAAGGCATTTTTTGGGCACTGGAAACTTTATTTTTTGTAATAGCTGTACTTACTAAGAAAAGGCAAAATGCATGAGAGAAACATAACAGAATTTATTTCATGACCCTTTACCTTTTGGTATGTAGTTGAGCGTACACATTATCTTGACATGACATTTTTCTTTCTTGTTTTTTAAAACATCCTAATAAAAATATGTATGTAGTGTTTTTGTTTCCTATTCGCTGCATTTTTAATAACACTTTGGTAGATCTTTATTCAGTAGTGCATTGTTAAATTTTAATACCAAATGCCCTATGCTGCCCTTAACCTTTGATCAGAACTCTCACTAAAATTAATACCATACATCAAGAGCAGTACAGGGCCTTGGCCAATACTAATATGCAAATTAGTGCTAATGAAGAAGCAGCTTGTATATAACATCTTTAATCAGCATGTTATGTGCCAGTCTCCAGCCTCTTTGGATTTTTATTTGTCTTAAATTGACACTGTCAGGTAGTTCAGACACAAAATGTAGGATTCCTTTAAAAAGTTTTTATGAATGTGGAGCTTGATTCTGTGCTGTATTTGTCTGGTTTTATGTCTGTTTACTCTTTGGGAACCAGGACCCTAATATTAATATAAACATTTTCTTGTGTTTTCAATAGAGACCAGGGTTGTTGTTGTTGTTGTTTGGATTTAAAAGTTTGCCATCTTGTATTTGGAACTCAGACATTGCAATGTTGTACAACTGGATGAGAGTTGGAAAGTGAAGATGCATAAAAACAAAGCTGAAATTGACATTGATTAATTTCCATTTTCCAGTTTGAATAAAATATAAAACCTATACAGACTAAATAAAGTTAAATTTTAGATTTTATAAAATAATTATTATAATTTCAGATTTTATAATTAAAACAGATAAAAACACAGATAAAGCTTTGATTTTTAACATAACAGTATCCCTTGAGAAGACGACAATTTTGGGCTATGTTTTGCATGGTAGAGTGTATTTATAAACTGCATTTCATTACCAGAAATCCTTGAAGAACATAAGAGAGATTAGATTCCTGATAATTCAACATGCTGCACTGGCTTGTTTTTATATAATTAAACAGAATAGTGCTGTTTCTGGCTGCTTGAAATATATTCTGGAAGTTTGGTATGTGTGGTGTCAGATTACCTAGTTAAACTGTCCCTTGTCAGTTTCAACATTCTGAATTAATTAACAGTTTCATTGTGCTTCTAAGCAAATCAGGTCCTCCACAATTAAAGAATGCATTCTGATTTACATGATGTCAGCAGCAGCTAGTTTGTTGCAGTTTAATATCTTGAGTCTGGAGGGTCCTCCCACAGTTTCAGAGACAAGGCAAATGGTAAAAGTGAAAAGATGACTAAGTAGTTAAGTCATGTGGGGCAGAAAACATAAGGGGGTAGAGCTAAAAGGTCAGGCACCTTCTAATGCTTGGCCAGAGTAATACTCTGAGAACGAATGGGATAGTAGCAGATGTTGCCTAAAGAATAGAAACGGTGTTTCTTTAAGCTCAGTGTTGGGAGGATGCCTGTCAGTTCGTAAGAAACCAGGGAGAGCTGGAAAGCTTATCAGCTACACTGGATATACATGCAAACGTTCATTGTTGGATTTCCTTTTATGCCTTCTTCTCTACAGCTGCACTTCGAAATGAAGACAAAACGGTGACCACAGTCTGTCAGCTACAGTTTATAGTTAAATCTTGCTGAATTTAAATGAAACATAAATCTGCTGTGCCTTAGGAAAAGAAAGCTTGTACTTATTCTGCACTGCAGTTGCCTTAAACCGGGTAACAACTTTCCAGGAGGATATTTTGAAAACAAATCAGAAAGAGTTACTTTCTACTTAGTTTAAAGGGCTGTTTGATTGCATTCGCCTGGCTACCAAGAAAACTGTGTCTTCCTATGGAACTTCTGAATACGCCACAAAGAAGCTTAGTACCAGAAGAAAATAGACTGCCTTTCAGATTAAGGTTATTTATAGCTATTGCCAAAAAAAAGTAAAGGACTGTTTTACTGATTTTACTCTTCTGGATTTAGCTTATTTTTCCCTGAAGGTTTTCTTTGTGCCTTGATCTAAACAATACACAGCTACTATGTGGGTTCTTTCTTTTTAAGCTTCTGCACCATGTCTTATTTATAACAGGAGATGGAATTCTGCAAACCATTTGAAAGGATTACAGTTAATCAGTCACCTACAGAAGATAATGTTCTGCCTACTATAATGCTTATTCATTTGGAAGGCTTAATCTGGAGATTTAAACTACAAATTGTGACCTGTAAAAAGAAATGGAAAGTTCTGTGGAATCTTATGCGGATTGAGGCACAGTTGGGTTTTTGCTTCTTTTTGTTGTGATTTTGGAAGACTTCTGCTCCTTACTTACAAAAGCACTTTATATTTCAGGAATAAAAATTAAATAAATCACAGCCTGGTAAAGATATAGTTGCTTTTGCACTGATTATGACCATAAGCACCTCATAAATTATGATGTAGATTTTGTATATGTGCACCTTTGTGCTAAAGCCAAGTTGACTCCAGTTGTTCAGCGCAATGTTTTTCATTAGATTTTTTTCACACTTCATGAAAACAGAAGCATAGTAAACATTTTCTGTAAACATTTTCAAAATGGGGAAGCCGCTTAGCAGGCCAGACTGTTTACGTCAAAATCCTCCTTGTGTAGGGAAGGGTGAAGAAGATGAAGATCTAAATATTGAAGACTGTTATGTTCCTCAAAGGTCAATCTATGACACAGTGAGACTGAATGAACAGATTGATTCAGGCTCCAAAGGCAGCCTGTCCTCAAGACATTTCACAGATCGGACTTTACCATATAGTCATAGAACACTGGATATTAGCACTCTGTGCCCCAATGGTGCCCTTACTTCTTCCAGTGTATTTGAGCTCAGAGGACGTGAAGTTAACAAATTAGATGAAAAAATTATATTTGATGCACTTAAACTGAATAGTGATATAATTCGAACTGCTGGATTACCCAAAACAAAATCTCACACAGAAAAGAAAGAACATAGGAGATCATGGAGAATGTTTGTTCCACCCAGTTTTACAGACTGTGCAAATAAAAGTGAATGCTCATTTGTTGAAACTGCTGAGAAATCAGATATAGCAAAAGCAGGCAAATGCAAATTTGGGACTAATTCCCTCACCTCAGAAGAGGATGACTCTGGTCTATGCAGCCCTCCGACAGAAAGAGAAGAAAAACAAGACCCATTATTAGTAGGAGAGCAAAGTCAAATCAGAAGTATATCTTCTGCGGAATATATCCATGAAGTAGGTCAATTTAGGCATTTTTTCCCTGCTATTTCCAGTAGTGAACAGCACATCCCATTGCTTGATTGCAATAGTGCCCCTGTTGAAGATAGCTGCAGATTATTTTTGCATGATGTTTCACTATCAAAAAAAATAGTGAAAAATAGTCCTAAAAAATGTGCAAATGAAGAGAGAGGGATAAAATGTTGTTACTCGCTGAATTCTTTGAAAGAGGATGCACAACATCTCCAAGGTCATGGAGAAAACAATTTTACCTCAGACAAAGGAAAAATGGAAAATGAGTGTGTAGTTGAAGAAATGAAAAAGCATGTCACAATGACAAAAGGGGACTGTGTGGATGATGCACCTCAGCATTTAGACATGGATTATGCAAGTATTGCTAGTGCTAACACCACAGATTTAGCAAAATATGAGATTTTTTCTGACATAGAGGAATCTATCATAACACATACAGATTCAATGGAAACAACATTCTCTGCTCAAGAACTGGAGTTAGATAATACCATAAGCTGTCCACAAGCTAACCCAATGAGAATGAAAGGGAATGTCTGGAATACAGGAACCCACATAGAAACCTTGGATACTGTCTGCAATGGTCTATTTTCTAATAAGGTAATTCAAAACAAAGGACCTTGGAATCATTGTAGTGAAGGCCAACAACCACTTGTTTTGTTATTATCAAAGTGACTGCTAGAATTTCTGATTAGGAATTACTATTGCATCTAGAATTTTATTTTTCATTTACTAAGAAAATGTGATTACTAGCATAAGTTGCATAGCAGATTACAAGATGTCAGAAACTAGTGAAATGGTCACTTTAGTACATGAAAGAGGGACAGTTTCTGACAGGGCTGATTTCTTCCAGCTGTTTGGTGCATGCCTATTATTGTCCAGATGGTGTTTGTTACTCGTCATTTGGAATGTTTCTACTGTGCACTGATGTTACCATTCAGTTTTTACACAAATTGTGGTTAAAGGCAAAGCCTTTCAGTGATAGTTCTGCCTGATTTATTTACCTTGACCAGTCTTACTCAGAAAGGTACAAATAACAGTATCAGATTATTGTGGTTTCCAAAGTACATAAATTAAAGATTTGTTGCATGTACTGAAGCCCTTTTCCCTGAAGCAGCATGCCAAAAAAGTAGATCTGAAGTTACGGTGGTGTTTTACAAGCACACACATTTTCTGAGTGATGGATGAGGAAAGAAAGTAAAGAGAAATGCAATAAGCAAGGGATGTTTGTCAAGTCTGTAATCTTTTTTCTGCTCACTCTGCTTGATGTTTGAACTATTTCAGGGGTTGTTGTTTAACTGTTCTGGTAAACTACCCTCAAAGATCATTTATTTTAAGCTTCTCTTTGTAAATAGCGTATAAGTTTTGAAGGGACAGGCTGGGGGAAATGCTAAGCCATCGGTTGTAGTGCACTGCCTTTGAAAGAGGGTTTTGTAATATAGAGGAAGTCCTTTTATCGGTCTATCTATCTGTCTTGATTATGCCAAAGTAGTAAAATATATTTGCTACTTCATGCAGCAAAAGGGAACAGCCAACTTGCTAATAGTTGTAAATATTCACCAAACTATTAAATTTGTAGTTAGCTGGTCCATAGTGATTAAGGTCTTGGAAGGTGAGTGTCAGGTTACTGCCTGACTGGTATTTGAGTGAACAACCTGCCTGTTCTTTTAATAGATTTGCTAATTATCAGAAAAGGACTTTAACCTGATGGGTTTTATTACTTGGGTCTACAGATTTGCATTACTATTATCACAATAATCACTGGGATATCTAATGTTAAAAGTTTCTGTGTCCAGCTAAAGATACAGCTGTGTTCCTACTTCACAGTTAGGGTGACCAGATGTCTGGTTTTCAATTGGAACACCTGTAAAAAGGGATCCTTGTGGGATCCCAGGTCGTTGACTGGTTGATGGCACCATGTAGCGGGGCTGGCAGGCTCCTTGCTAGCTTCTGTGCCATGTAGCTCCTGGGAAGCAGACAGCATCCTCCGTTTGGGTCCTACATGTAGGGGCAGCCAGAGGGTTCTGCACACTGCCCCCTCAAGTGTCACTCTGCAATTCCCATTGACCAGGGACTGTAGCGTATGGGACTGGTGCCTGCAAACCAAACAGCACACAGAACCAGTGCAGAGACCCACGTGGCCGCACCTCTGTATAGAAGCCAGAGGAGGGAAACTGGCTGCTGCCCAGGAGCTGCTTTAAGTGAGCACCACTTAGAGCCTACACCACTGGCACCCTCCCAGGTCCCAGCCTCCTGCCCCAGCCTTTCATTCTCTGCCCCCTCTGAGCCCACACCCCCAGCTAGAGCCCTCACACCTTCCCACACTCAACCTCCCAGACCCAAGTCCTGATCCCTCTCTTGTACCCCAAACCCTTCATCCCCAGCCCCATCCTAGATTGTGCAACCCCAACCCAGAGCCCTCTTCAGCCCCCTCAATCCCAGCCTGGAGCACCCACCTGCACCCCAGATCCCTCATCCTAGCCCCACCTGAGAGCCTGTATCCCCAAATGGAATATGCACCCCTTGCATTAGGGATGTCAATGTGTAGACAACTAAACAATTTACTGATAAGCCTGGGCTTATTGGTTAATTCTGTCAACTATGCACATTTCTCCTTTTCCCCCTCCCCCCCGACCCTCCGCTGCCTCTGTATCAGAGGCGGGGGGGAGGGCGGGAAAGCAGGAGCTGGTTCCTGTGCGGAGCCAGCTTAATGCTGGCTCCCCACAAGCACCGGGTCTCCCTGCCCCTGTGCTGCTGCCTCTATCAGCTCCACAGGAAGCTTGGACCCCCTCACCGACAGGGGCGGCAGGCAGTTGGCCCGCGAGGGGAACTGGTTTTTAAACTGACTCCCTCCTGATAGAGAGGCAGCAGCATAGGATGACAGAGGACTCCCTGGGACTAGGGCCAGGAGTGCACTGGCTACTGGCCCTGCCTCGGGGGGGGCTATCAAATAGTCATGTAACTGCTAAAATTTGATGCGGATACATGACTATTCAGTTATACGCTAGCTAACATCCCTATCTTGCATCCCAACCCACTGCCTCAGCCCTTACCTCATGTTGAATTGCTCATTCCCAGCCCCACTCCAAAGCTTGCACCCCTAGCCAGAGCCCTCATCTTTTCCCATCCCCCAAACCCTCTGAAACATCCGGGTGAAAATGAGTGAGTGAATGAGTGAAGATGGGGAGAGCAAGCAATGGAGGGAGGACAGAGAGGATGGAATTAGCAAGGGCAGTGCATTGGAGAAGGGGTGGGGCATGGGGTTTGCCTCAAAGGAGGTGTAGGGTGAGGGTGTTGTGTGAGTAGAAAGATGGCCATCCTATTCACATTTTAAGTGATAACAGATCAAAAGTCTTAAAAATGCAGCAGCTGCCTGCCTGCCCACCAACAAGCAAGAACACTCTGCATGTGTCTGAAAGAGGGTTTAAGTCACAAGAGCATGCAAGTCAGGAGACATGCAATGTTGTCAGTCTTATCTATATTTGTTATACTATATAAGTGGCTGTTAAAGTGCGGTTTTGCAGGGTTACCTTGTGGTTGAGCATTGAGGTTGTGGTCAGGTTTGCCTTGTGGGAGGAATGCCAGTGATCCTAAAGCCAAGCACTTTCTTTTAGGTGCTAAGTATATTTTCTGGAACCTCTACACTAGCATGTGAAGCACATAGAAGATGTAAGAAATTTGAACTAGCGTGTCCTTACTACGGGCAAGCATCAAAATTAGTCCAAGGCAGGCTCTGTTAATGTGGATGTGCTACGTCAGACTTAAAGCTGTTGGAAGCACTGGGAAGTAATTAGTTCGAATTACTCTGGAGAGTAATTATTTCAAAATAATGGCACTGGAGTGTCCACACTATCATTATTTCGAAATTACTATTTTAGTATTAGCATTACTCCTGATGAAAAGCAGGAGTACAGATTTTGAATTCAACGGCCCATTATTTCAAAATAACAGGCTTGCTGGTGTGGACACTCACTTATAAATTTGGCCTTAGGGAATTATTTCAAAATAAAGTCCTAGTGTAGACCAGGGCTAAAAACACATAATTCTTTACAGTGTTCTTAGTGCCAGGAGAATAACTTGCCTTCTGAAAGAGCTTTGTGCTCTTCAGGAAGCTGAAAAAGGTTGCTTTGAAAACACTAAACCTAAAACAAAACTGTTGCTGAATGCCACCATAGAAGGATTTAGGGTCAAAAGTTGAGCATTCTTTACTGTTGTGTATTCATCCGTTACTTTCACTTGTCCGTGTAATTCGGGGTTTAGGCCAGTTTCTGAACTCATTGACACTGAAGTCATTTCAGGGTAATTCAACTGAAATAAATTGAGTTAGCCGGAATTTACGCTGGTATTACTATGATAATAGCCTTGTTGTGCAAAGCTTAAATACAGTCGTAGAGTATAGAACTGAGAATTACTACTTGGCTGTACTTAGAGACCATACATTCTACAGAACTATCCTATAATAATATAATAATGGGTATCTGCTTGTCATGCTGCTGCACCCAGCTCCATATTCCAGTACTCATTTGCATTTACTAATACTTAAACTAAAACGTTTTTTCCTAACTTTAGGCATTGTCCCTTATCCAATTTTCAGAGACACTGACCAATTTGTTCCTTTGATGTACGTTGTTACTTTTCAATTCTTTTTCTTGTTTACACACTTTTATATTGTCACTTCATCTATGGACTATGTTTATATTAGGGATGCAATCATGTATACATTTAAATGGTTAACCAATGAGCCCACATAGAAGCCCCCACACCCAGTGCTCCCTGGGAACCAGCTTTTAAGCAGGTTACACGTTTACAAAAAACCCAACAATGCTTTTTAACATCCCTACTTTATATCTCCCTGAGCCTACTTTAGTACTGTCTAGATGCATCTCCCACTGTCTCTTGAGTTCTTGCATCAATTTTGTTGCCCTGCTTTGTATGTGTTCTATTTTTTCTATCAGCCTCCTGAGCTGTGTTGATGTGAACTAAATACAGCGGGACACATTATGCCTAGTATTACCAACTTTCTGATTGCAGAAAACTGAATGACTTTGCCCCACCCTTTCTCTGAGGCCCTGCCACTGCTCACTTTATCCTCTCTCCCTCCATTGTTTGCTGGCCCTCATCTTCACTTGCTGCCAGGCTGGGGCAAGGGATCGGGATGCAGCAAATGAGGGCACCAACTGGGAGTATGGGCTTGTAGGGTGGTTGGGGGTGAGGGGTTTGCGGTGTAGGGGAGTGTTTGGCGTTTGGGCTCCGGGTGGTATGGACCTCAGCTGTTGCCAGCATTTTCTAGGGACAGAAATGTCTGCATGGCTCCCAGGAACCATGAGCATGTCCCTCCAGCACCTAGGTGGCCTGGTGGCCAGGGGAGCTCTGCACACTGCCCTCACCCACAGGCACTCCCTCTAGCACTGGCTCCACAGCACCCAGTAGCCATGCTGTTCCCAGCCAATGGGGCAGCCTCTGAGTGTGGAGGCTGCGCGCAGAGCCTCCTCTCATCCTGGGTTGTCTATCCACCAAGGAGCTGGAGGAACATGTCACTGCTTCCTGGAACTGTGTGGAGCCAACAAGACTTTTAGTGGCCTGGTCAGTTCTGGTGACTATAGCTGCCAGCATCCCTTGTCAGCCAGGCATTCTGGTTGAAATCCAGATGCTTGGCAAATCTAATTATACCTCATAAAGGCGGGGACATTTGAACTGGAAATTCACTGTCTACACCAGGACTGAGTTTGTCCTAGTGTCCCAGCTGCAGGGTGGTTGTTCACATCCTCGTTTCATGTGAAATCTCCCCCTAAACAAAATACAGCATTTGGTTTTTAGAGGTACAGTACTATAGTTGGTTGGTGTTACACTGTCAACTTATATATTTTTTAACTTTTAATAGCATTGACTGTTTCTAGGATGTTCTTTACTTCACTAAATATAATTTCTTTTTAACAATGATATATAGCCAAAGATTAATTTTCAGTACTGAGATTTTATTCCCAACATCCCCATCACAGTTGCTTATGTTCCACGTGTTTTCAAACATAATAGTTCAGATATGCTGTTGGTTTTCCATCTGCAGGTATTCCAGAAAGAAGAGATTGAAACATTGCAAGTCAAACAACAAGAGGTAAATTGGTTAGGTCAAGGCCTTATTCAAAGTGCAGCTAAAAATGCAAGCACCGAGAACCTTGAGCATGACCTTGAAGAAGTTAACACACGATGGAAGACTCTCAATAAGAAGGTTATTATTTTGTATACTTATCAATTCAATTTTTGCCTTCCTTGTTTTGTATTTTCCCCTATTTATTTGGCATCATCTTTCAAAATACAGGAAATTAAAACATGTTCATGAAGGTCATGGATTCTGTTGCCTTAACACAGTAACTTTCTTTGTAATTCTCTTTAAAACATTTCTGTCAATCACTGGTAACATATGGTTGTTATTTCCACAGTTCTGTCCATTTTTCTGTAGGTTTATTTCTGGCATTCTTAGCCAGAAAAGGTTCCCTGGGGACTCTTTACTCTCCTCTGCACAAGCAGAGCAGGGAGGAGTTTAATAGCCCAAGTTGTGTGGAGAAGGTATAGAGACACATGTGGGAAAAGTAGCTATATGGGGTTTTTTTCCTCAACCATGTTGTACTCACTTCTCTCTCTCCTTAATCCACTATGATTTTTCTGTATTCGCATTCACCATTGTATCAGAGAGTCTGTTCTATCATATTCGTATTCAGCATGATATCTGAGCATTTTCCAGTGTTGTATGAAGCGGCAGTAGGGCTCAGCTCTGTATGGGCAGTAACATGTTTTCTTTCATATGAATCAGGGCTTAGGGTGATTAAACATTGTAAGTTTCACAGCTCAGTGGAGCATCTTCTCTCTTGAGTCCTTCCTATTCCATGAATGTTTCCTAGACAGAAGCTGAGGATGGGATGTGACACAAGAAGGGTGCATATTTTCACAGGATTCATCTCACAGGAGAATGGATGGAGTGGATCACCAGATGTCTGTGGCTCATGGATATGTCCTCTACTTCTTTTATATTGTGAAGGGACCATTGTCCCGAATAAGGAGTTCCATTTGGGGTCTTGACAGAGTCCTGTCGTCAGAAAGCCCTTGTAAAACACATGTTTCTTAGAGGCATGTTTCACCTCACTGTATCTCCCCATAGAACGTAACTGTACAACACAGGAGTATTATTTCTACTGCATCATTTGGATAATAGAGTTTACTGGGAATCAACCTCTTTCCTTTAAATGGAAGAAATAAGTACCCTAGTTCACACCTATAGTGGTAGAATTTTAAAATGAAGAACATGAATTAATGTATACAAAATGATGAAGAATGAAAATACGCTATAGTAAGAAAGACAGCCATGCTGCAAGCCTCAGTTAATTGGCAGAAGCAGCAAAGGGGAAAAGGGAAAAATGAATAATATATCCTCTCTCTGTCTTTCTTTCAGGTTGCTCAACGAGCTGCTCAGCTGCAAGAAGCTCTTCTCCGCTGCGGAAGGTTTCAGGATGCCCTTGAATCTCTGTTGAGCTGGCTCATTGATACAGAAGACTTAGTGGCCAATCAGAAGCCCCCATCTGCTGAGTTCAAAGTTGTGAAGGCCCAGATACAGGAACAAAAAGTAAGTGGGACTTATTACTGTAGATTCAGATACTCGCTGCTTCAGTGATGATAATGAATTCCCAATCTTCACTGAAGCAGAAAAGCTGCTCAAGTGTGCTGTATTACAATCAAGTGTAATGAAGTATTTAATGCAACTGTGCTTTCCCTACTCTATCTTCAGGAATTAGGGGAGGGGATGACATTTCTTTGCAGAAACTAGACTGATTCTCCTTCATCTGTACTTGGGTGCAAGTGCAAAATCTAGCAAGTTAAAAACAAGAAGAATCAAGGCATTTTAGACACAAAGCAGGAGGGAAAAATCAATGTCTGGTTAATAAAAGAAGTAGAGTATAAGAAGGGACAGAATTTTCATTTGAACATTTTCATTGCAATATTGCAGTGGACCTAACCACTCTAGACTATATCTTGCAGCATGGAGTAAACACATAAATCCATTTCTCTTTGCATCCTCAGCCAGAATGCTGGTGCCTCAATCTTGGTCATATGCAATGTTGGGAATAGAATGTGTGGAATTAGGAGGGTTGCAGGGTAGAATTTGTGTAACTAGAGAGGAAGTGGACACAATGGAGTTCATGGACCAAACCACTGCATGCAATTCTACAATATGGCGCAACGTGATTTCATATTAAATAAAGAGGCACAGTCAATAAAGCCTAAAGATAGCAGCAGGCAATAGAGCAGCTGTGGCCAACTCGCGGCTTGCGAGCCACATGCGGCTCTTGCCCCCCAAAAGCGTGGTTTGCGAAGCCGCTCCTGCGGCCCCCCAAATGGCCCCCGCCGGTTCCCCTGCCCCAACCCTCGGCTTCCCTGTGCTTACTGGGTTGGAGCTGCGGGGTTTTAAAAATGGCGCCCAAGATTGCGGCCATCTTAAAGGGGCAGCCTTCTTTTAAAAAAAATAATTTTTTTGTTTTTGCTTGACAGTTCTGTTCTGGGGGGCTTTTTTTTTTTCTCACGAGCCACAGGTTAACAATTCTGGTGCGTCTCTTCGCATTTTTTCTGCCGCTGTTTTGGCTCTCTTTGTTAAATGGGTTGGCCACCCCTGCAATAGAGCATTGCATTCTGGGAGTACAGCAGAGTCAGAGAGGTGCAGCCAATGAAGGAATGGTGAAAAATAGTAGGATTACCAAGTTATAGACAGAAATATGGAAGGACTATTGGGGGGAGACGCTAATTTACTGGGTGATGTCAGCAAATGAATTTTTCATTCATTCCCAAACAAGTGGTCAGTGAAAGAAGTAACTGCAAGATCAGAGCAATTTAATTACATGTTTTTTTATATAATTTCAACAGAAAATTGTTTATTTTAAATCATTTTTCAGTTTTTATATTTTATTTCTATTTTTTCATGTACATTTTCACAGTTGTGGGAAATTATATGTGGCTGACATTCAAAAAGTTAAAGTTTTATAGCCATTGAAACACAAATTGCATCATTTGTCAAACTGCAGTAAATTTTCATGTATAATTTTTCATACTTTGCCTGTCTATACATTTCAATTATCATCAGTGGAAATGTTTTTTCATCTACTTGCATATGTAGGATGAAATCAACAGTTTCAGTTAAACACCTAATCCTTCCAAGACTACGTATGTTATCTGCACTTTACTGAATGTCAGCAAACGTGCAGTTTTTCTGTAAATGCTCACACGGGTTATAGTAATAAAAGCTCAGTAGCAAATATAGTGGATGTTAAATGTGACTTTCCCATGTGCATATGCACCAGTGAGGGATACCACACATCTTTGTCACCAAAAAGTAATTAACACACTCATTTACGGGGAGAGGTCTTTTGTGGGGCAAGGACTTGGACTTCTGTAAGTTTCAACTTACAGAGAAATAAATAACTAGCTAAAGTCCAAATTTACTCTTTTTAAAATATTGGCATTTTCATGGTAATACAAGCATCTAATATTTCTCTACAATTATCCTTTTAAGCAGAAAATGTACATTTTTAACAAGATCTTGAGGAATCTGTCTCCTTACATTTCCAAGACTATGTGTTGATTCAATTGTTTCCTAGCAATTTGATTTTTTATTTTTTATCTCCAGCTTCTCCAAAGGTTATTGGATGACCGCAGACCTACCGTAGAAGTAAGCAAGCGCGAAGGGGAGAAAATTGCAGAGTCAGCAGAACCTGCTGATAAAGTGAAAATCTTGAAGCAGTTGAGTCTCTTGGATAGTAAATGGGATGCATTGCTCAGCAAAGCTGAAACAAGGTATTTGAAATTCTTTCATTCCTTTGAAAAATATGGGTTCAGCAGGGGATAGATGACTAGAAGCAGCATATAGAACTTCATAATCTGAGACTTCATCGCCACTATTTTTTGTTGCTACTTACTGCAGCTTGATTGATATATATATAAAGCAAATTAGTAAGAAAAGCAAAGGAAATTTTCATTGGCTATTGAAGAAAGTTTGACTATCCTGAAGAGCTATAATGAAATAATTTGGTGAGATCAACTACACATACATCTTCTGATTATCTGGGACACTGCATTTTTATAGGCAAAACGTAAATTCTTTGGTGGAGAAACCACATTCTCTCTGTTCTTTCCAGCACCAAGCACACAATCAGCTCTCAATAAATAGTGGTTCCTTAGAACTCTTACGATCATGAAATCTGGCTACAAGGAAGAATATTGCACTTCTTGTTTTCAAGTCAGAGTTATCTGAAGGATTGGATTATTAGCCCTGTTCCTGTGAGTTGCTAAGCTCCTTAAGCAAGAATCTGGGCTCCCACAATGCCTAATAAAGTAAAAAAAATAATGCCACCAACATGCTCAGAGCTGTGCAGACAAATATGACAACAGAGTTTGTCCCCCAAACAATTAACAGTCAAATTCAAGTATCATGATTAAATGCAGATACACATAAAGCATAGGGAAGAATCATTGACATGAATAATGCAAATGTCTTTGGAGAGAGCAGTGTTTGAAAGGCTTTGCTGAAGAAGTTGTGCTTTCAGAAGGAAAATTTAAAAGGAGCTCACCTGGGGCTTGTCTACACTGGGAAGTAATTTTGAAATAACTCCCCTTATTTCGAAATAACAAGGGGAGCATCCACACTACCAAGCCTGCTATTTCGAAATAATAGGCTTGTTATTTCAAAATAATTCCTGCTTTTGAGGAGGAATAAGCTTATTTTGAAATGGTTATTTTGGGAGTTTAATTTATTTTGAAATAACCTGGTAGTGCAGACATAGCGTTGGTGAATGAGAGGAGGAAGAGAGGATGCTTTAAGCATAGGAGATAGAAAAAAAAACAGTGACAAGTTTTTAAAGTGCTTGTATATAAATGCTAGAAGTCTAAAAAATAAGATGGGTGAACTAGAGTGCCTTGTGTTAAAGGAGGAGTTTGACATAATAGGCATCACAGAAACCTGGTGGAGTGAGGACAATCAATGGGACACAATTATTCCAGGGTACAAAATATATCGGAAGCACAGAACTGGTCATACGGGTGGGGGAGTGGCACTATATGTGAAAGAAAATTTAGAATCAAATAAACGAAAAATCTTAAATGAATCATCATGTTCCATAGAATCGCTATGGATAGTAATTCCCTGCTCTAATAAGAATATAACAGTAGGGATCTATTATCGACCACCTGACCAGGACAGTAATAGTGACTATGAAATGCTAAGGGAGATTAGAGAGGCTATCAAAGTAAAGAACTCAATAATAGTGGGGGATTTCAACTATCCCCATATTGACTGGGTACACGTCACCTCAGGACGAGATGCAGAGACAAAATTTCTTGATACCTTAAACGACTGCTTCTTGGAGCAGCTGGTACAGGAACTCACAAGGGGAGAGGTAATTCTCAATTTAGTCCTGAGTGGCGCGCAGGACCGCTTAGAAATAGTGACCATAATATAATATTTAACATTCCTGTGGTGGGAAGAACACCTCAGCAGCCCAACACTGTGGCATTTAATTTCAAAAAGGGGAACTCTGCAAAAATGAGGAGGTTAGTTAAACAGAAATTAAAAGGTACAGTGACTAAAGTAAAATCCCTGCAAGCTACATGGACATTTTTCAAAGACACCATAATAGAGGCCCAACTTAAATGTATACCCCAAATTAAAAAACATAGAACTAAAAAAGAGCTACCGTGGCTTACCCACCATGTAAAAGAAGCAGTGAGAGATAAAAAGACATCTTTTAAAAAGTGGAAGTCAGATCCTAGTGAGGTAAATAGTAAGGAGCATAAACACTGTCAAATTAAGTGTAAAAATGTAATAAGAAAAGCTAAAAAGGAGTTTGAAGAACAGCTAGCCAAAAACTCTGAAGGTAATAACAGAATGTTTTTTAAGTACATCAGAAGCAGGAAGCCTGCTAAGCAACCAGTGGTGCCCCTGGATGATCGAGATACAAAAGGAGCACTTAAAGATGATGAAGTCATTGCGGAGAAGCTAAATGAATTCTTTGCTTCAGTCTTCACGGCTGAAGATGTTAGGGAGATTCCCAAACCTGACCTGTCCTTCGTAGGTGACAAATCTGAGGACTTGTCTCACATTGAAGTGTCATTAGAGGAGGTTTTGGAATTAATTGATAATCTTAACAGTAACAAGTCACCAGGACTGGATGGCATTTGCTCAAGAGTTCTGAAAGAACTCAAATGTGAAATTGTGGAATTATTAACTATGGTTTGTAACCTATCCTTTAAATCAGCTTCTGTACCCAACGACTAGAAGATAGCTAATGTAACGCCAATATTTAAAAAGGGCTCTTGAGGCGATCCCGGCAATTATAGACCGGTAAGTCTAACGTCAGTACTGGGCAAATTAGTTGAAACAGTAGTAAAGAATAAAATTATCAGACACACAGAAGAACATAATTTGTTGGGCAAAAGTCAACATGGTTTCTGTAAAGGGAAATCATGTCTTACTAATCTTTTAGAGTTCTTTGAAGGGGTCAACAAACATGTGGACAAGGGGCATCCAGTAGATATAGTGTACTTAGATTTCCAGAAAGCCTTTGATAAGGTCCCTCACCAAAGGCTCTTACGTAAATTAAGTTGTCATGGGATAAGAGGGAAGATCCTTTCATGGACTGAGAACTGGTTAAAAGACAGGAAACAAAGGGTAGGTCTAAATGGTAAATTTTCAGAATGGAGAGGGGTAACTAGTGGTGTTCCCCAAGGGTCAGTCCTAGGACCAGTCCTATTCAACATATTCATAAATGATCTGGAAAAAGGGGTAAACAGTGAGGTGGCAAAGTTTGCAATGATACTAAACTGCTCAAGGTAGTTAAGACCAAAGCAGACTGTGAAGAACTTCAAAAAGATCTCACCAAATTAAGTGACTGGGCAACAAAATGGCAAATGAAATTTAATGTGGATAAATGTAAAGTAATGGACATTGGGAAAAATAACCCCAACTATACATATAATACGATGGGGGCCAATTTAGCTACAACTAATCAGGAAAGAGATCTTGGAGTCATTGTGGATAGTTCTCTGAAGACGTCCACGCAGTGTGCAGTGGCAGTCAAAAAAGCAAACAGGATGTTAGGAATCATTAAAAAAGGGATAGAAAATACGACGGAGAATATCTTATTGCCCTTATATAAATCCATGGTACGCCCACATCTGTAATACTGCGTACAGATGTGTTCTCATCTCAAAAAAGATATACTGGCATCGGAAGAGGTTCAGAGAAGGGCAGCTAGAATGATGAGGGGTTTGGAACGGGTCCCATATGAGGAGAGATTAAAGACACTGGGACTTTTCAGCTTCGAAAAGAGGAGACTAAGGGGGGATATGATAGAGGTATATAAAATCATGAGTGGTGTAGAGAAAGTGAATAAGGAAAAGTTATTTACTTGTTCCCATAATATAAGAACTAGGGGCCACCAAATGAAATTAATGGGCAGCAGGTTTAAAACAAATAAAAGGAGGTTCTTCTACACACAGCGCACAGTCAATCTGTGGAACTCCTTGCCTGAGGAGGCTGTGAAGGCTAGGACTATAACAGGGTTTAAAAGAGAACTAGATAAATTCATGGCAGTTAAGTCCATAGATGGCTATTAGCCAGTATGGGTAAGGAATGGTGTCCCCAGCCTCTGTTTGTCAGAGGGTGGAGATGGATGGCAGGAGAGAGATCGCTTGATCATTACCTGTTCGATTCACTCCCTCTGGGACACCTGGCATTGGCCACTGTTGGCAGACAGGGTACTGGGCTGGATGGACCTTTGGTCTGACTCAGTATGGCCATTCTTATGTTCTTATGTAATGGATGAGGGCTAGAAACTGTGGTCCGGCAGATCAGAGAGCCCCAGCAACTGGGAGAAGGGGCCAGCAGCACAGGGACTGGTGGCCGGAAGCAGAGCCGGGCCAATGCTCGGGAGCCCGGCTGGTGCCAACAGTGTGGGGGTAGGCAACCCAGTTGGGGCCGAGAGTGGAACTTGGCTGGCAGCCCCAGGGCTAGGGAGCAAGACTGGGGCCAGCAGTAGTGTCAGTGACCAGGAGGGGAACCCAGCCAGGAGGCTGCCCTCCCCCCGAGAGCCCGAGGTCAGCAGCAGAAGGGATGTAATTGACAACACCCCCTCCCCCCCGCAAACTCCTTCATTTGAGACAGGTCAAGTCCTGAGCGTGCTGGACGAGGGAGATCCAACCTCTACAATGTTGCGCATTACATTGCCGAACAATGAAGAGCTTTTATCTATAATACTATATTATGGGGGTTGGTATTAAGTTTATTTGGGCTCCTCTGATATGTCCTAAGATTTTTGGCTGTCTCCATCTATTCCTGTTGCTATGTAAGCCCTCATCTGTACAATAATAAATAAATAAACTGATTACTCTTAGAGAAATTAGTAGATTTAGTTAATAGGCTATTATATCATTTTGTATCTAAAAAAAATGCAAGGATTTATGACTCATTAACAGAAGTAAATGTTAACTTCATTTAATATTATCATATGAGTCTGGTGAAATTTATTTTCAAATCAAATTACAAGTCTGTCCAGTACATCTGTTTAGATACAAGTTCACTTCCATAATTCTTTGATTGCACTTTTGAAATCTAAAATGGCAGAAGACATATTTCTTTTCTTTCTGAGGGAAACACCCATTATTCATAGCCGGCCCTTAATGTTTAACAGATAATGAATTTTCCTAAAGTCTTGAAAATAGAAACCACTAAAACAGTCTGCCTTGGGTGAAATTTGTCGACAAGACAGACTGAGAAAAATATTTTGTAAGGCTGGCATAAAGAACAACATAGCAAAACCCCATAAAAAATGTTGGAAATCTCGGAAAGTTTGCGCACTTAACATTAGGAGGCAAATATGTATCCTTATATTAAGGTAAATCTGGCACTGACAAAAATGAGAGTTTTTAACCTTAACAAGGAGTGCAGGATAGGTACTGTACACTTCATACCAAATCAATGACAATCAAATCAAAGAAAAATATTTAAACAATTTCTTGTACAGATTTTAGTGAACATGATGACATGCCCTTATTCAGCAAAGAGTGTGTGCCTAACTTAGCCCCATTGAAGACAATAGGATTAAAGCATGTACTTAAGCAGAAGGTTAAGTACTTTGCTGAATAGAAATGAGACCACCTATTTAAGAGCTTTGCTTAATGGAGCCTTAGATGATTTTTAACCAAATGCCTATGAATGCAGTAACATTTATTTTATTAACAAAAGATACAAGTATTTGAATCTCTTGTTCAGCCAGTATGATTTTTGGAGTCTTTCTTATTAACTGTGCTTTTATATGGTTGTTGATTTACATAGTTTTTTCTGTACTGCTGACGTGTATCTGTTTCAGTTTGTGGCTGGCTTCTACAACAGGGTGTAGAATGCTTTTAAATGGTGAGGAGCTGAAGGGCTTAATCTCTTGTACACACCTCATCAAAAAATGACCTTTATTTTGACATGTTTATAGGAATCGTCAGTTGGAAGGTATCTTAGTGGTAGCACAGCAATTCCATGAAACTTTAGAACCCCTGGTTGAGTGGCTGACCACCACTGAGAAAAGACTTGCAAATTCAGAACCCATTGGAACACAAGCTTCTAAACTGCAGCAGCAGATTTCTCAGCATAAAGTAAGATATAAACCAGACATTTGTGTCATTCATTTGAGGAAACTTTTATGTGAATTTGTGAAATACAGCAGAACTGAGATCTCTGTTTTTTTCTTTTAGTCCAAATTTGATGCATTTTTATTTATAATTAACAATTAAGCCATTATATTTCTGTTCTATAGTTCTATTTTTATTTGCTTTTGTGTTTGTCCATTTTTCTTTTCTGTCTTCATTGTTTTAAAAACCTTCATTTAGGTGTTAGAAGATGACATCCTTACTCACAATAAAAGTTTACATATGGCCATTAACATTGGTCAGTCTCTTAAGAATATGAGCTCCAGAGAGGATAAAGATATGGTGCAGGAAAAGCTAGATTCTTCCCAATCCCGTTACATTGAGATTCAAGAGAAGAGTAACAGCAGGTCTGAGCTGCTCCAGCAAGCCTATTGCAATGCCCAGATTTTTGGGGAAGATGAAGTTGATTTGATGAACTGGCTGACTGAAGTGCATGACAAACTGAGCAAACTTTCAGTCCAAGATTACAGCACAGACTCACTCATGAAACAACACACTGACCTGATGGTATTTTTATTTATTTTCTGTTAAATTCATTTATTTATTTTATTTATTTTTACTTTATTTTTATTTGTACCATATATTTATTTCTCATTAATAAATTTGTTTTGAAAGGTGATACATCTATTTAAAATTAAAATAATTTGATCTGTAGGTGCTTCAGGAAGAGATTCTGCTCAGAAAACAAAATGTTGATCAGGCTATACAAAATGGCTTAGAGCTTCTCAAACAAACAACAGGTGAGAACTTTTAGGAAGTTAATGATTCAGCAGCCTTTTCCTCATACTTGTTAGTGATTATGGGAAACATAACCTGAAGCTTGTAAATATTAGCCTTTATTTGCTGGCTAGAGTTGATTTGTTTGTTTATTATAATAACTATTGAAGTCAAGATATGTTATGTCTTTAGGACAAATTCTCTGCTGCTGTAAGTGAGCATTGAAGTCAATGGAGCTGCACTCATTTTGCCACACAGAGAATATTGCCCTTGATTTTTATTTTTATTTTTTTGGTGGGGGAGGGTTTAATGGAAAATTATTTTAGTGAACCTTAATTTTGTTCCTACTAGCAAGCTATATACATTACTCATAATGTAGGTCTATTCGTCACAGGACATAGCCTTTTGTCTATAGAAGCTCCCAAAATGAAAGTTTTAGACCTTTTTCTGTTAGAGAGGCTGCATACTTCAGATCAGAGGGAAAGTTGCATCCCAGTTGCACACAACATATCTGGTCTGCCCAGGGACATCTATCTAAATCAGTGCTGGACAACCTGGGGCCCATGAGGTTTCTATGTGTGGTCCACAAGACATTTTGTTTACTGTTGCCTATGATTACATTGATTTCCACCTGTATAGTTTTTTCTATTAAGTGACATGGATGTAAAGCAAGGGCACATGAAGTAAGGTGCGTGCTGACTGCACTCAATACTGACTGTGAGAACCGGTAGTAAACTAGCCTATCCTAGGAGACCATCTTGGTTACAACAATCTTGTGGTCCACTGAGATGGAGGGCTATGCATATGGGCCACTTAGTAGCCTGGGTTGCCTATCATTGATGTAAATGTTACAGTGCTCCAAGTATGTGAATTCTGAAAGACATGGAGAGAAAGCCTTCCTCAGTTACACAATTAGAAATTATATTATGGAATAAAATCGAAATAGATTACAATAGGTCTATTACAGGTATCTCTGCTTGCATTTTAATCTTTGGGTTCTCTCTGTGTGTGTAGTGATTAATAATTAGATTGTATTGATAGAATTATTCAAATTATTCTTTGAGCCAGACAGTCTAGTAATCAATTAATTATAATTCATAATAAATTGTAAATTAATAATTTAAATACCATTTGGCATTTTATTATTCCATTCTTTCACTTTTATTGATATATTCATGACTTGGGTCAACCTACATAAAAATGAGAATTTAAGGAGGCTTTTATATAGTCTGTGTTTGGGTAAACAAGTATGTACATTTTAATATTTGCCTTTTAAAGAAAAAAAGAGAGTAAGAACCAATTTTTATATCTCTATTGAATAACACTAGAGATGGGCCCAATTCTCAAACCTTGGGTCCTGCTTTCCACTTTTTCAGAATTTGGAGTGGTAAGAGAAAGAGGACAATCCTGAGTTGGTATAAATTGTCATAACTCTACTGGACAATTTACACCACCCTAGAATCTGTCCCTGGATCTTGTTGGGGTCAATCTGCAAACATGTTAGAAACTAAAAATACATTATTATTGAGGTTTTTTGTTTTGCTTTGAGGGTTTTTGTTTGCATTCATGTGAAATAGCTAACATCCTTTTGAAATTTTAGGTGATGAAGTTGTAATAATTCAAGATAAATTGGAAGGCATTAAAGCAAGGTACAAAGATATTACTAAATTGAGTTCTGATGTATCCAAGACTTTAGAGCAAGCTCTGCAGCTTGCAGATCAAGTGCAGTCCACTCACGAGGAACTCTGCAAATGGCTTGACAAAGTGGAGGTGGAATTGCTTTCATATGATACTCAGATCCACAAGGGAGATGAATTAAGTGAAGCACAAGAAAAACAAAAAGTATGTTTTAAAAGCTGTAAACTGTATATATTGCTTTGTTTTTTTTCACGTAAAGATTTGAATTAGTTAAATAAGTTAGCTTCTCTTTGTCTGGAGGATGTCTTGCAAATGATCATAATTTGGCACCAGATCAGCTCTCTGATTAGGATTAAAACAGTAAAGAATCTCAATCTCTTTCTAGCAGCCACTGATGAGATCTGGCTGAAGTTTATTATTTGTGCAACAGGAGAAGAGCTACATTTTGTTCTAGTTCAGTAAACTGTTGTTCCCTGGGAAAACTCTTAAATTGTCAAACAAAGTTATTTTTGTTCTTTAGTTGTCTCACGGACAAAAAAAAAAAAAAAAAAAACCCTTAAAAACCCCCCCCGTAAAAGAGCTTTAATTCAAATGTTTGTTAAAAAATTCACTTGAATTTAGTTAATATTTATTTTGCACTGGATTTTACTTGTTGGTAAATTTGTCCCATAGAAAGAGGGTTGCAGAGTGCAAAGAATATGTGTTCACTTTCTTCTCTTTGTTTGTTTGATTAAAGACTGACAACTGTATTGAATTCCAAAGAATGGCAGTCTACCATGCAGATTGGAGGAATATATTTCTGTTCTGTTCTGTAGAAACTTCCCTTCAGGAATCACCTGCTTCTCTGTCAAACAACTTAACAATAACAAAGACTAATGTAACTGAGCTGAAAATAAGTGTGCCAGTTTATCCCTTTTGTTCGCCTGGAAAATGTTCCAGTTCTTTCTTCTTAGAGTAGACAGAAGAATAAAAATACGAGCAAGCTGTGCGTGTTTGGCTCTTATGCTGGCATGTTTACTTTAAATGGCCTTTTTCAGGAGTTGAAAAAAGAAGCAAAGAACAACAAAGGCTTATTGGACACCCTCAATGAAGTCAGCAGTGCCTTGCTGGAATTGGTGCCGTGGAGGGCAAGAGAGGGGTTAGACAAAATGGTGACTGAGGACAATGAGCGGTACAGATTAGTGAGTGACACTCTAACTCAGAAGGTGGAGGAGATTGATGCTGCCATTTTAAGATCACAGCAGGTACTAAACCACTGTTTTTGTTCTGTGGGCAATTAAAAGTTTGCCTCAAGGAATCTCTACCTGAACAGAGTTTCCTAGTTAACTATGTTGCCACACATTTTTTATGCTCGAGCAACTAAAGGTCTGTTTGAATAGAATGACTGCACTGTTCAGACACAAGTGCTAGAGGAAAGCTAATCTGTACATTGTTGTAACCATCTGCCTCATGGTTGACACAAACCTTAGATATCCATCTTGTAGCCAAAATCATTTGAGCATTATCCTGTGGTGATGTCAGTGGATGTTCTGCCTGAGTCAGAACTACAGGCTCACACCTTATATCATGTACACTTCATGCTGTAATATATGCAATATGGCTCAGATCTTCAGCTTGTTTAAATAGATGCAGCTCCACTGAACTCCATTTATATGAGCTAAGGATCTGGTCTTATGCTTTTATATTTTCTGCCTCTAACATTTTAGACCAAGTTACTTTTAAACTGAGTTAATGGTGTAATTTTCATTCAGCTGCAAGAAATAAGTTGGGGTGTGTGTGTGTGTGTTAGGGATGTAAAAGAGTAGTCGATTAGTCAACTACCCAATAAGCTTAGGCTCTATATCAGAGGCAGCAAAGGGCGGGAGCAGGAGTGGGTGCTAGGGGGAGCCAGTTTTAAAAGCCGGTTCCCCCCAGCACTGTCTTCACAGTGCCAGTGCCACTACCCCTCTCCCCCCCGCCATGCTTTCAGAGGCAGCGGCATGGGGGGAAGAGGGAATGCTGCTCCAGCAGCAGCCCCTGTCTGCAGGGCTCCCAGCTCCCCACTGGGGACCCCCTGTCGACAGGGGCTGCTAGACCCAGTGCGAGCCGGGACTGAGTAAGCCCGTCTCACTCCTGGCTTGCGCTAGGTCCAGGAGTTACCCCACTGCGGCCCTTAAATTTAAATATAATAGGAGCCGTGCTACCTGTGCACCCGACTCTTACTACATTTAAACTGCAGAGCTGCTGTGGGGTTAGCACCTTCCCTTATCAACCAATTGTGTAGTCGATACAAAATGTATCAACTACACGATTACCCAGTTACTCATCTCTAAACATCCTTTGCATGTGTTTGTGTGTGTCTGTGTATTTCTACAGTTTGCTTAGAAAATAATTAGGTGATTTTTAATTGAATATAAATCTATGTGTGGTTTCCCATCTAGTTCCCCGATGATGAGAGAAAAACAGAGCTTCACCTTCTCCAATTTCTGTTTATTTCAGAAACACAAAAATATGAATGGAAATTTTTGCCAGTGCCATAACACCTACAAATAGAACTGACTTCAGCCAAACAGAAAGTATATACAGCATAGTTTGAAAACTTTGTGGAAACTGATTATAGGAGGCCAGGTGGTAGCCGAGGTCCTAAGGTTATAAGTAATTTTTAAATATTCTGACTAACTTATCTCATTCACTGTGAGTAGTTATCTTATCTCAGCACACACCTTTATAAAATTGAAGGCTGGCTCCCCAAGGGCTTGTGACCTGGGTATATATATGGATTTCTATCAACTTTGTCCCCTTGACTTGTTGGAGGGAGTAGCCAGGGACCCTTAGTACAATTTAGGTCGCTTCTTTGCTTTTTCTAATATGCACCAGTGGATAGTAGTTCCAAAGGGGCTGCTGTACCAGACAGCATTAAGAGGACAGACAGCACTCCAATTGTGCTCCCTTTTAAGAGCAGCTCAGCATTTCAGGATGGTTGTAACTCTGAGATGTTCATAATTATTGTTCCTTCAACAATTGACAATTCAGTATTGACTTAACACAGCTTTGAATCTTTACTATGCAGAAAAAATGCTGCTTTTAACTATTTTTATTTTTAAATAACACAAGCAAAAAAATGTTCCCTTACTCATCATATCTTTTCAACTCCTCCCCCCCATTTTTAGTACTTTATGTCTAGCACTGTACTTATTTGTCGTGGGGCTTTTTTTTTTGTTTTTGGGGGGGGAAGGTCTTTGCTGCTGCCTGATTGTGTTCTGGTTCCAAATGAGGAGTGTGGTTCACAAGTTAGTTCATAACTGTAGTGTTAGTAACTTTGAGGTTCTCCTGCAGTTGCCACGGCATCCAGACATTCCATTGCCATGTTTGGATCATGACCTTCTTTCATTGGGTATTTATTCAGTATGACATATCCATGGCAATGCAACAACAAAAAGATACGTTTCAATTCATTTGTAGTTCTCTGTGAATCTAGTCATTGTCTTCTGTCCCCCTGCTACCCTCCCATCCTTTGAGAGGAAACAAGTAGCCTTATTAGGTTTGCTTAGCATATCTTGAGATGCCTTGCAAAGCCCTGTCATATAATATGAAGCACACACCTGTGATAGTATTGAGACTTCTGCAGGGTAAAATGAGCTTTACTCAGATGGGTGGACTTCAGAAGAACTGTGACCCAGAAGCCACATGCAGGTCTAGAACCGTAGCATGAATACCACTAGTGTAGTATACTAGTTAGGCAGTAGTATCATAATGCAGACTGAGTAAGAGTATATGTTTTAATAAAATAGTTGCAGTATAAAGGGCAAACTTACCTTCTATCACTATAAATGGAGAAATGACATCTACTGGGAAAAAATGTGCTCTGTTTCATATAACAAATAGTTTAAAATAAGGATGATAAAGACTGACTCATAAGGGAAAATAAATCTCAGACCTATATAATTTATTTTATGTCTGGCTCATAATTAAGCAATAAGACATGACAGACTCAGTGGTTAAAATACACCTCAGGTGCTTGGAGGTGCAGTGCAATGATGGGTCTGCAGCCACAAACTTGCAAACTGTCAAGGTTCTCAAGCTTTGTAGGACTGGTTAGTGTTGGGCTAGGAAACCTACAAGAAAGGCTGACAATGTATGTGACAGATTATGATGTCCATTTTGATTTATTTTTCAAAAGAGCACAGCAAAAGAATTGCATGTGCTCAGCGCCCATAAGTGGAGCTGGAATTTGTCTGTTGCTTAGGATCTGGCTGCCCTGGAGCAGTGTAAATTCCAGCTCAAGGAGACATACTTCCACTTCTGACTGAGCTAGTGCACTAAAAATGGAAGTAAGGCTGCTGCAGTGTAAGGAAGGAAGGGAGCGAGTATGTATCTGTGGCTTCAGTCTAGGCCATCCTGCCCTTGTACACTGCAACTACACTTCTATTTTTAATGCACTAGTTCAGTCAGAGCCAGCACAGGCATGTCCCCTTAAACTGGGATTTACATATTCCAGCATTAGTGTAGACATATGCAACATCACCTAAATAAGAGCCAGCAGTTTTCAAAACTGCTCAGCGCCCACCAGTTCCTACTGTGACACTTGTTGACAGATTTTCAGAATAGCTCAGCATCCAACATATGGCTTCTCCTTGCTTCACCTCAAAAATACTCCTTAAACTGTAGTATCCAGATGCATATTTGTCCAGAGGTTCCGTGATATGGGTTGAATCTGAAGTATACAGTATTCAATCCACTGTCCTCTTTCTGCAGGTTTTATGGCCCCTTATACTCTCTTTCCTGGTCCATTGCTCCTTTCTGAACAATGTAATAGAACATAACCTTCTACTTTGAAATGCTCATAGTTGGTTTTTTTGGGGTTTTTTTTTGTTTTGGGTTTGTTTGTTTTTTTTAAGGAAAGTAATTTCTTCAAGAACAGAATAGGCTGTGCCCAAATTCACAAAGAACATTTTCCCACTTAATCCACCAGCAAGTCTTAGGGTGAAATCTTGTCTTCACTGAAGCAAACAGGATGGGAGTTTTGCATTGAATTCAGTGGGGCTAGGATTTCCACCTTATTGTCTGATATTGCACTAATTCTTGTAGATCTGATGAAATGTCTTAATGTCATAGGATTACATTGATTTGTCTCCAGAGAAATATGATAAACACATTTTAAAATGGAAAAGTCAGTTGAAAGTTATAGGCATCACTAACAAGGACAAGTAAAATGCAGTCAAAAATTACATTCTCTTTCATCTTCCTACGTTGTTTGGGTGCATCTACACAGCACCCTAAACTTGAAATAAGATATGCAATTTATTTTGATTAAATTTCAAAATAGGATGTTTTGAAATTTGGCGCATCTACACAGCGCCAAATTTCAAAATAACGTGCTATTTCAAGACATTCCTTAACCCTTGTGGAATGAGGGTTACTAGGATGCCGAAATAGTGCGTCCGTTATTTGAAAATATTTCAAAATAATGGGCGTCTTGTTAAGAGGCAGGGTAGCTATTTCAGAATAACTCTGGTATCCTGAAATAGCTATCCAGTGTAGATGTACCCATAGAGATTTGTAAGTTTGAGGAAAGTATATTGTGTCTCTTGTTTTCCTGCTGCTTTGTCATGCTTCTGAATTAAGCTGATTTTCCTCTCAGTACCATTTTGAGTTCTGGAGTTCACGTATATATGAAATTTTATATGGAAATGAACTGTTATCTTTTTAACAATTCAGCATTTGCGTTTTTTTAAATGTGCCTTTTAAACTACCTTAAGCAATCAGTTCAAGCTGCATAATGTAAAATTGCTGAACTAATTCATGTCTCCTTTATTTAGTTTGATCAAGCAGCTAATGCAGAATTAGCGTGGATTGCAGAAACAGAAAACAAATTGATGTCTCTGGGTGATATTAGGCTTGAGCAAGACCAGACTGCTGCTCAACTACAAGTTCAAAAGGTAAAGAAATGCATTTCTAACTGTCATGTTAATTATTGGCCAATGCTTTCTTGGTCTAGAAAATGTACTAGCATAATTTAATTTTAAGTCCATCATAATGCACTTCGAAAATAGTTTTCGCTTCATGTCCTCAACCTTTATTACTGACCAGTATTTATTGTGTCACAAGGCATTTACCATGGAGATTCTGAGACACAAGGACGCTATAGATGAGCTCATTGAAACTGCGGATGAGATTATGAACGCATGCACCGAAGAGGAGAAACAGTCCATGAAGGTAAGGAACTATAACTCACAGCTGCCATCATGGCTTTGAAGCTCTGCATTTACAGAACCACTTCCACAGGGTCACATTTAATTTTTCACTATTATTGATTGGCAGAGTTCATTTGTTGTGAATAGGAGATCATTTGATCTGAGCAAATAAAGATACAGGAAGGGATGCTCAAGGCACAAATTTCCTTCGGTCTTCTTTTGTTAGAAATGTTCAGCAAGTAAGCACTGAGTATTCACTTCATTGTCTTCCAGTGATTTGTGGAGTCTGATAAAATGCCATCTTTATCCACCTTTGACTATCTGAGTAACTAAGTATCAGCCAACATGAGTAAGTGTGACAGAACTGGACCCTTTCTAATCCACAGCAATGCAGTAAAAGCCTTCTAGGAATCCTTTCACAGTAAAATCCAGATCCCATGTTTGGCTTGTGCAGCAGGTTCATACAGTCAGGAGATGTGCCAAAGACAAGTGAAGAGGAATCTTGCCCCAAAGGCTGTGGTGCCTTAAGCCCACTGATTCAAAGCCCACTGAGAATTTTTCCATTGATTTTAGAGGGCTTTGGGTCAAGCCTCAACAAAGGATAGGAATAAATGGTCAGTTTTTGTAGTGGAGGGAGGGTGAATAGCAAGGTCCCCAAAGGATCAATGCTGGGACTTGTGCTTCTCAATATTTTCCTTAATGATCTGGAAAAGGGAGAGAACAGTGGAAATAGTGGAGTTTGCAGTGGAAACAGAAGTATTCATTCTCACACTTAAAACCAGAGCTACCTGCAGAGTATTACAGGGGGATTTCACAAAACTGCATGACTGGGTGACAAAATGGCAGGTAAAAATCAACATTGATAAGTGCAAAGTAATGCTCAATGGAAAGAATAATCCCAGCAAGGGATGTAAAAAATGAATATTAATATTAAGCATGTAACCACTGCCAGGGCTGCTAGCTTCTGGCCCTGCGGGGGCTGCTGGAAACTATCAAGGCTCCCAGCCCCACAGGACTCCCAGCCTCATGCAGAGTTTAACCATCATTTTAGGACATCATAAACTCAGGCTGGCTTGTTAGCCCAAAAAAGGGCACTCTATTTTGCAATCTGTTGTTTATTTATATATTTATTTATTTTCAGCTCTTGTGTTCACTGTCTCATATGTTTCACAACAGTGATAAGGTGGACAGCTTTCCATGGGAGAAATGTATAGCTACTTGCTATCTTAATTTTTTTATTACTACTTGCATATGTGTAAGAGATTTATCATTTTACTTGTATACTTTTAACTATCACATTATTAGCATGATAGCATCACCATTAGTTAATGTAAGCTAAAATATAAAAGAAATATTTCACAATTTCTGCTGATGGTTTATAAGACCAGCCATGCCAGCTGAGGCTGTCTCTCATCAGGTCTTGTAAACAAAGGAGATTTGTGCCTAATGAGTAGCACTTTGATTTGAGAATGCCAAGGAAAACTCAGGCTCTACCAAGAGTCTTGATGATGAGTCTATAGATGACAATCTTCTCCCTGAATGAGTTGTATTTGTGCCTTTGTACTGTACTTGTCGTCACTGTGCTACTACATCTTTTGGATAAGACTTAAGACCAAGATCCTTGCCACCTATAGTTATTTGAAGGTTAGATGGAACTCTTCACCACAGCAGGGATTTAACCCACGTTTCCTGGACAAATAGTAATTTTCCCCACTCTGCATACCTAACGTTCCATGTAAAGCTTCAATTTTACATGCTGTCCTTCACATTGCCCTCTTAAAACTGTTATGCAGTGTTGCTGGTTTGGAGAAAGTGCCATGTTTTACACTAGCGGTGGCTGCATTTAATGGAGGATGGAAGATAACTATTTATTCAGGGCCCTTAAGAGGCTCTTCAGAGGGAAGGGTAAAGGAACCTCCTTCCTCTTTGCATTGCCTGCATAAGGGCTGGCTAGATTAGCAGGCAGAGCAATGACTCCCATATGCCATCCAATAGTGGGTTGGACACATGGAGGAGTATGCTGGTCTCCTGGCAGGGTGTCAGAGATTGCTTACCCCCATGCTCTCCTGGAGTTCTCTTCCACTCAGGGTAGTTAGGCTCCAGTGCAGGGCTGTGCCTAAGAGTCACAATCAAGCCCACAGTTTGTAAGTTGTTCTGGAGCCCTCTGAGGAATACAAGATAAGGCGAAAGTCATCAAAATCTGTGTAAATTGGATTAACTCTATCAACTTTCAAGTACAATTGATTTAAATTAGTGCTACTAAAATCAGTATTTGGGTTAGTTTTATTTAATGGTGGTGTAATAAATATCATAACACTTAGCTCTCTTTCAACCTTAAGTATTTAAACAATGTCTGTTACCCAGGTATCTAAGTGCTGGTATTTCTTCCTAATGCTGTTTTAGAGAAAACTGGAAAGCCTCTTACAGAAATATGATATGGTCTGTCAAATGAATGCTGAAAGGAACCTCCAGCTGGAACGTGCTCAATCCCTGGTTAATCAGTTCTGGGAGACTTACGAAGAGCTTTGGCCGTGGTTAACTGAAATAGAAATGGTCATCTCACAGCTTCCTGCTCCAGCTCTTGAGTATGAAACTTTAAAGCAACAGCAAGAAGAGCATCGGGTAAGCACTCTGCAATTTTATAGAACAAAGCAGACAAGAAGATCCAGTACATTGCAGCCTGCCTCCTTAGTACAGTTGAACTCTCAGATTTGAATGCATTTGATGTAGGAGTACACTTTTTAAAAAATTATATGAAATGGTAGTCCAAAATAAATTTAATTTAAACTTGTCACTGTTTCCCAAACTATGTATACAATCAGAACTTTCTAGTAGAGGGAGTGAACAATAGAAACATGAAAGAGACTTGTAATTATAGCAGTAGATTTAGAATGTACAAGAGTTAAATAGCTAAGAAGTAAGTTTAAAAAGTTCAAACCGGGTGTGAGTGTTAGAACAAACACAAAACAAAAACAGATAAACAGAATTGAGAAAGAATAGGCAAGGAACAGAAAAGAGAAATCTTGACCATCAAAAGAACTAGAGTATCTGCTCTGAGGCAACCTACCAGAGTGATTCAATACAAGTAGAATTCCTCAGAGGTTGTTTGAACGATGAGAATGATGTGGTCTAAATGTGTTTAGTAAGCAAACTGTATGTTCAGGGGCTCACTTTGAGGTTGTATCCTCAAAATGAGTGTAATTCCTCATAACATTGTAGGATGCTTGGAAGTCATTTTTATTTGTTCCTCTTTATCTCAGATAAATAATGCCTATCCATATTTTGGGTGCTCTCTATTTTTATAATATTATATAGATATACAAAACGTGTGGTGGGGTTCGTTTGGTTGGTTGGTTGGGGTTTTTTTGCTATTCCATTGGGATGCTAATCTTATTTTCTTGATGAGCCAAGAAGATAATGAGACAACTAGATTTTCTAGTGTTACAGCCAGACAGGGCCAGGCATGCAGCACTTTGGTTCCTGTGGATAATAGATGTGATTTCTAATATATAAAATATTTTTTAGACATTTGCTGTAGCATTGACTGCAGGATTCAAGTGTAGATAATCTACTATATATTTGAGATCATTTGTCTGTGTGTCTGTTTGTTCAATAACTCCTCCTAAATGATAAGAACTAGGACTACCACATTTGGTATATAGCTTCCTTTTAACATATCTTAAAATGAGGTACGGCTTTGGTTGTGCCAGGAAAATGGGATGTGCCTGGAATGGGATTGCTTCTCATAAAACCATACAGAAAAGAGACAGAATCACCATCTGGGATGGCCCGATTCCTATGAGAACATTGCTGGCTGTTTCCCAGGGGACAAGGGGAAAATACACAGTTTGCTGTATTCCTCACTCTGGCTGGGGAGCACAGGAGACAGAAGAATCTGGACCAGCCTCAGCTGGGGGACATGCATCCCTCCCCTAGCTGTGTCCAATGGAGCTGAAGTAGCAATAGAGAGTTGCTTCTCACCTGGCCTCAAGCTGCTGCGGTTTCAGAGGGCTGAGGTAGCCCTCTCCCTGGGAGTACTGCTGAACCCCTTATCCTCAGCCCCACCCCAGAGCAATGATTTAAAAAACAAAAATTAATTGAGTTAAGAACCCAAAAAACATCAGGTAAATCTTCTAGTAAAGTCATCAAATAAATCCTACTTATTAATTTAGTGAACTGAATATGATTTTGTCTACAGCCAAGATTATTTGCTTTTGGGAATCATGTTTTGTACGTTAACTGTTCAATGTTCATATTATCTTCCTCAGTGCACTGATATTACAGTGTATAAGTGTACTTAGTTCCACAGATTTTAAGTTTTAGTGACTCACTGTCTTGTTTTATGTGAGACTTTAATGCAAATGCACAGTTGAAATATATTGGTTGATATGTAGTGGCTTCACCCAGTTTCCGTCAAACTATATATATTGTCCAGCAGAGACAAACATTTTCCAGTAAGAGATTAAGACTGGGTATATTACTTCATCTTTGCAAAATATTTTCCTTAGTTACAAACCTAATCTTGCTCACTTTTCTTATGTAATTAGGCCTATTGACTTCAGTTTTTCTGCTTTCATGAGGGCCCTTCATTGGTATTTTTACTAGATCATGCCATTAGCTGAAGATCTGTTTGTTTAGCAGAAGACTAATATTATAAAAGTTTTTAATGAATAATTAAACAGAAATACTGATTTTCTGGAATTGTTTCCTAAATAGTTAGCTATGAGAAAGATCTCCTAAATTATATCTAGTCCTATTTTATTTTTGTTTTAAAGTTTTAAATATTAATACAGTTAACTGTATACTATTTTATTTATTTTACTATATTAAAATTGTAAATAGTAAAGTTAATTTCACTATTATTAGTTTTATTCCATCTAGATTCATGTACTGTGATTCATTAATCCTATTTTAATAACATAATGAATCAATCCAAGTGAAATTCATCCCTGAACAGAGAGCCACCTCAGCATCTGTATGTCAATTAAATAGAACTTAAATGGATACCTTGTATAAGGAACCTGTTCTGATGCATAAGCCTAAATTTCTCTTAGAAATGTGCAAAACCCCAATATCTGAAATTTTGTAATACCCTTTTCTCCTTTTTTAGTACTATAGCATACCCAGCTCAAAAGATAGAACAAGTGTGGGTAAGCAGCATACTGCCCTTCAGATGGATTCCACAGAGGCAGCTGTGCTCCTGTTGGACATACTAGGATTCCTGCAGACCCTACAAATCCAGGTTACAGTTTTGTAGGCACACACTCAAATCATCCCACCCAAAGCTGCTGCCTCGACTTCTAGAAACTGTTATTCTTTTTGACTGTGACTCCAATTAACTCTTCAGTTTAGGCTTTGCTCTCTGACTCCGGCTATGGCCCTTGGGTTCATTCTTAGATCTGCCCCATCTGCATTCAGTTCTAACTGGTATGCCAGACTCTTGCTCTAACTAGTAGGCAAGGCTGCCCTTTAATTGGACATTAACACTCTCATAGTCCTATACAGTGCATTCTGAAATGTAATTCCGCTGGGACTTTCCACTTTCAAAATAGCTGATCAATGAGACTTAATCAGGAATTACTAGGGTTCACTACAATAAGAAGGGGGAGAGTCTTCCCTGCCAGAGAATGGGACCTGATTGGACAGGGAGTGAGTGACCTTCAGATTGGATAAGAAGTCAGCTTACTCACACAAACCCTTTCACCCACACTATCCAGAAGGTCTGGTGTAAAAAACAGTCAAGAGAATGGGAAGGCATAGGGGCCAGGTTGGGACTTTTAACTGATTTTCCCTAAAGGACTGGTGTTTATTTGGGACTAATTTGATTTTCTTGTCCCTGTCAAGAAACCTAGCATGTATTTATAGATCCTGGAGGTGGGCAGGCTGGGGTCTTGTGACTGAAACTAGGGGCTTGGAAATGAGATATGTAAATTCTATTCCCAGCTCTACCACTCACTTATTTAACCTCTCTGTACTTCAGTTTTCTTTTGTAAAGCCAGGATAATAAGACTTTCCATAGCTACATCACAGAGTGCTTTGATCCTAATACAAAGTTAATACAGTACTTTGAAGTTGTTGGATAGAAGGCACTATGTGATACAGATTAGTATTAACCTCAAGATGCATTATTTCAAGGGCAGATAGCCAGTGTAGTTATGCAGTTATCTGTACTATTACTTCTATTACAAGAATTACAGACTTTATCATGAAATGGAGTGTCCATGGCCAGTATCATGTGCACGGTTAGCATCTTTGATATAATAATATGTTCTACATTACAGCCTCTCTCCGAGTTACGAACGAGTTACGGACCAAACACTTAGCCATAACTCGATCTGTTCGTAACTCGGACCCCATTGAATTACATAGCGACTGCGCTGTTCGTAAGCGCGGGTCGCGTTCATAACTCAGGGACCGCCTTTACGACTGCTCCATAGGAGCTTTGGTCATAAATGTGAACGGTCGTAACTCGACCGTTTGCAACTCGGGGACCGGCTACATTTACTTCATAGAGCTTCTTAGTATATCTTTAAATGTGACATTTTGTGCCTGGATAGCTATTCAGTGTTGGAGAGAGAACCATCACAGACAGGCCAATGACTGACGATATTCGATGTGATTTGTGCTATACTTTAAGATAAAAAGTATTTGTTTAGAATGCGTTGCCAGCTGGATGTGTTAGAAGTACAGACAATTGTAATGTGGAGGTGTAAGCATAAGAAACTGATAATTTTGTTTGGTTTGTTACAGCAACTGCGTGAGCTGATTGCTGAGCACAAGCCTCATATAGATAAGATGAACAAAACTGGCCCTCAGTTGTTGGAGTTGAGCCCAGAAGAAGGTTTCTGCATCCAAGAGAAATATGTGGCGGCCGACACTCTTTACAGTCAAATTAAAGAAGATGTCAAAAAGCGTGCTTTGGCACTGGATGAAGCCATTTCTCAGTCTACTCAGGTATCACTTTAAACTCAAGAGTATCTAGATTTATTCAAATAGAAATATATACATTGTTATTAGGCTATGGATTAACGATAAATGGCAGCTTTATCTGACGTATGCTCCCACATGGCCCTGTAAATGCTTATATCACTGCTCACAGCATTGTTTTTCTATTATTCTATTTATGCTGTCCTTACAACTTTGTATTGCCAAATGGTAAATCATTTTGAAGTCATTATTTCAGGAAGGTTTGAGTGCTAAATGTGGGATGGTACCTTTGTCTTCATTCTGGACAAACATGTTCTCTTCCGTGCATATTAGTAATCCATGATACCCCTTATTTAGGGGTACAGAGTCATTCAGCTAAATCACACATATACAGCTGGAACTTAGAACATTCAGTTGCTAATACAGACCTCTACCACTGAAGGAGAATCTTCATTAAATGTTATTAGTAGGAGGGTTTATATCTTCTTTGTCGACCAGCCATTAGAGAATGAGATAATTGCATGCATTAGAGGGTGTATCTACACAGCAGGGCTTAACTCAAAATAAGCTATGGAAGTTGAGCTACGTCACTTGCGTATCTATTTTTGAAATAACTTATTTCAAAAATGGGAGTGTCTGCATAGCACTTATTTAGAAAAAGATCACTCTTCCTCCAACTTCCCTTACTCCTTGTACAATGAGGGTTTTGGAGTTGGAATAAGAAGTCCTCCAGCATGACAGTATTTCGACGTTATTTCGAAATAACTGCCTGCTGTGTAAACGCGGACTAAGTTATTTCGAAATAACACTAATTATTTCAAAATATCATTACTGTGTAGACGGTACCCAGAGTGAGCTAGTGTTTTATAATTAGAGCTATATGCAGTCATCCTAACAGTACCGCCAGGTTTTTACCAGATTTCACATTTCATCACAAACTTAAAACTCAGATCAGGTTTTTTATTGTTTTGTCTTTCCTCCAATTTATTTTCTTCCTCATTCCTCCCTTTTTTATACCCCCAGTTCCATGACAAGATAGATCCAACGCTTGAGAATTTGGAACGCATAGCTGAACGTCTGAGGCAGCCACCTTCAATCTCAGCTGAGGTTGAGAAAATTAAAGAGCAGATCAGCGAAAATAAGAATGTGTCAGTAGATCTGGAAAAACTTCAACCCGTGTATGAGACACTCAGACAGCGTGGGGAGGAAATGATAGCTCGCTCAGAGGGAGCTGATAAGGATGTATCTGCTAAAGGTAATAATTTATCTGAAAGGTTTTTTTTTCTAGTTGAAATAAACTAAACTGTGGTAGATAAAATCTCCATTTTTCTTTTTGGTTACCAGCTAGTTCATTTTGAGTGTTCTCATGGAGAAGGGTCTAAAGATTTTTTTTAAAGGAATCTATTTGCTTTATGAACTGTTATCCTAAATCAGGCCTTTGGGACTCTTTTAAAGTGCAATGTAAATTGTTTCTGTTTACCATTGTTAAGTATTTTACAATCTGAGTTAAAAAGCTAGCTGGTTTCCTCCATACGGAGTATACATGTGACATACATATGCATGAAGTATCACTACAAAAGTAAACATAAACATTGGTTACCCTCTATTGGTGTAATAGAGTCCATTTGCCTTTTTAGCTGTTCAGGATAAACTTAAGCAAATGGTTTTCATCTGGGAAGATATCCAGGCCTTGGCGGAGGAAAGGGAGGCCAAATTGCTGGATGTGATGGATCTAGCTGAAAAGTTCTGGTGTGATCACGTGACTCTTGTAGTCACTATTAAAGATATTCAGGATTTCATCCGAGAACTGGAGGGACCTGGAGTTGACCCATCTGTAGTCAAACAACAGCAAGAAGCTGCAGAGGTCAGTAGAACTTTCTTTTAAAGGTTTAAAGAATTTTTTTTCAATATACAGAGGAAATGTGATATTTTTACAAAATTACCATGGAACACAACAAGAGAATCATCCTTTAGAAACCAACAAGGATAATTACATAGAAATTAACAATATTTCAAGACTGCATGGCAAATAATTAGCATATCAACACTTTTGTTTTAAGTGCACAAAGATTTCCAACATGTTTATGTCGAGATGCTTATCTGTGTGTATGAGCATTAAATATGTAATAGAAATTAAACAAGTCATACATATTTTAGATTATCTGAGTATTATGTACTATTTGATATGAAATGAATATGCTTTCTTCCAAGCCTACAATCATTTATACTGATTAAAACAAGATAGAAGTAGCAATGGTAATCACTGAAAAACAAAAATAGCAGGTTGAGAACCCAAATGATTAAAATCTTCTAGTTTGTACTTTTCACTTTTGTACAAAATGATGTAACCTTATAAACTTCATTGGGGATGGCGGGGGGGTATGTCTACACTGTATGCTTATTTTGAAATATACTATTCTGGAATAGTTATTCCAAAATAGCTTATTTCAAAATAGCACATCTACACCGCAGGGAAGCCTCAAAATTAGTCTGAGGCGGACTTCCCTAATGCAGACGTGCTATCTCAGTTTGAAGCCTCAGGAGGCACTGGGGAGGAATAACTTAGAATGGCCCTGGTGAGGGGCTATTTCGAAATAGCAGCAGAGGAGCGTCTATTTTGCTATTTTGGAATAGGCATTATTCCTTGTAGAATGAGGTTTACAGATTTCAGAATAAGCTGTCTGTTATTTCAAAAATATTTTGAAATAACAGAATGGCTATGTAGACGCTCCCATTGTTATTTCGAAATAACGCTAGTTATCTCGAAATAATGGTGCAGTGTAGACGCTCCCTTACATGAATGCCACTTTACACCACTCTGTCAGTATAAAGAGGCATTATAAGTGAGCCTGTATTTATGCTTACTTCAAGGTCCTATCACATTGCCACAGATGCCTCATATATGACCTTAGTGTAAATAAGAATCAAGGCTTATAATGTTGTGTCTTCTAAGCAACTGTATCTATATTGTGTTTTGAAATAGAGGAATATTGAAGGGGTTTTTTTTTCTCCTTTTAGGCTATCAAAGAAGAAGTTGATGGACTGCAGGAAGAATTGGATACAGTGGTAAACTTAGGTTCTGAACTTATAGCTGCTTGTGGTGAACCTGACAAACCTATTGTGAATAAGAGCATAGATGAGGTATGAGTAACATAAATGCTTGCTACATATTAATATGTTATAGTATTTGTGTACTGTAGAAGCGATAGTTCATCAGAAAACACTTTGAAGAAGTGTAATGTTAAAGTTTTGGGGCCAACTTGACTCAGTGACAAAACTCATTGACTTCAGTTAGAACAAGGTATGGCCCTGATTTATCTAAATTCTGACTGAAATATTTCACCGTTTAATTGCAGTTGAATTCAGCTTGGGACACTCTAAACAAAGCATGGAAAGAGAGGGTAGACAAACTTGCTGAAGCTATGCAGGCTGCTGTTCAGTACCAAGATGGACTGCAGGTAATCTTGCATATGAAATGTTATTTTGTTTTATGTCTTAGAAAAAAACAACCTATTTCTGGGTAGCTGTCAATTGATTTTATCTGTAGGATTACGCTGAGCATTTTCTTTTATAAACAGAAGTATTTTCACAGATTTGCTGCATAATGTCATATATATGCTGGTTTACATTCCTTACCTAATTGTTTTTTCATATTGTATTTAGATTTTGAGTTAAAGTTTCATTGTTTTTTACTAGACTGAGTGCAGATTTTATTTGTTACCGCACATTTCGCATGGTAGCCCTGCGGATAGGCAACATTCCACTATGATACATTCAGTACTTCAGATAATATGTAAGTTGAGGCTTTGTCACAATATTTACATGTGCTAAAAGGGAAGTAAAAACAAATTAAACAGTTCAAATCCTAAGTGCTGCAGTTTTATTGGGAGAGAAGAGGAATTCAAGGAACTCCCCTTTTACTGCAGATCTTTCGTTTATACAAGAAGTAGATGATTTTGCATTGCAAAACTGTCCTGTGGTGGAGAGCCATCCTCCTTCTTGGCAAATGGCATAGGGACCATAATACTACTTGAAAACTGAGGCAATCTTTTTTCCATCTGCAGTCCACTGCTGCTCTTGCAGCCCCTAGGAGCTATTGGCATAATACTAAGCCTCCTTGAGGCTGTTGTCTGGACAGCCTCAATATTGGGAGACATAAATGTAACTTGAAGTTACTTTTGCACCTCCCTATTGAGCTTGGTCAGTTGCATGCAATTGGTCAGTCCACACTCTTCTACAATGAAAATTCACGTTGATTTCAGTTGGAATTTTTGTTTAAGTCATTAATAAAAGCCAGATTTCATTCAGTGGCATGAGCTATAAAGATCAGTCTTGAGTAAAGGATTAGACCACTACAGAAATAGCAGTTTGTACAGTGCATTTGCTGTAATAGAAGTCCCATTGAAATAAGTGAAAATACTTAAAGTAAAATACTATGTAATATGAGTAACCATGATAGAAACTTGCTGTTAATAAGAGCCCAATCCTGCACCTCTTAAATGCATATTGCTGGCACTGACATCAGTGGGGTTTTTGTATATTCACATATTACAGGATGTTAGTGTACTCAATATGTGGATTGTCAAGAAACTATTTAATAACTTAATTTTTCCAGATTATTTTCTTATGAAGAAGGTAATGAAGTCATTTTGTGCAATGACAGATAAACTGAGCATTATCTACTACATTAAAATTATACTATACATAGCTTTCAACCTACACTTCATGACAAGATTTATCATGTTGTTTCACTTATACTACAATTTATTGTTGCAACTTTCAGGCAATATTTGACTGGGTGGATATTGCTGGCAGTAAATTGGCTTCAATGTCACCAGTTGGAACTGATCTAGAGACAGTGAAGCAGCAAACTGAGGAACTGAAGGTATGAACTAGTCCTTTATTTTTCTTATGTTATCACTCTACATATTTCAGCAGCCATCTAGTTATATTAAAACTTCCAAATATCATAATGCTTTTATAGTAAGTAGCTTATTGTAGCTAGGTGAAAACCTTTGCCATTGACTTTAGTTGGGCCAGATTTTACCCTATGTATATATGATTTGAGAACTCTGAAAAAAAATTGTGCAATGACATTAATTTCCTTGAAAAAGTTATTTAAGGATATTTTTCCTTTCACATTTTATTTTTCTCACTTCCCCCTGTATCAGCTGCTGTAGGGCACTTAACCTCTGTCTGGGAATGTGAGTGGAAAACTTCTTCCAAAGCCTCTGACTCCTGATATCATGGACTATGCCTAAATACACAAACTGAGATCACATAATTTCCACTAGACCCCACTGGGCTATGAAACATACTTCCAAGCCAACTCTGAATCCCACTGTATAGAAATCTGACTCAGTATGGTCATGACACCAGCATGCTGTTATGCATGTTTTAAATAGGAAGCAGGGCTTTGTACTGGTTAGTGTAGGAGTTGGGAGTCAAGAGTCCTTGGTTTTGCTCCTGACTGTTACTGACTCACTGCATAGCCTTAGCCAAATCGATTAATTTCTTTTTTCATGATGTGGCTTTTTGTATGAATCACAACTATGTATCTTCTAAAAATATGAGTGGGAAAAAAATACGCTTTCTGCCTCAGTTTGCCTTTCTGTAAAACCGGGGCGTTGACTGCTGAAACTGCTTTCAGATTTTCCAGTGAAAGGGGTTCTATGGAAGTTCAGAGTAGTGTATTATCTCAGTTCCCGGAGTCAGAGATTACTATTATGTTGCCATACATGAGAATGCATGATAATTAACAGTCTGACATTCTATGTTTTCCTACACACATTATTACCAAAGGGAAAGAGAATATTTTGGGGGACTTTAAACTTTTCTCTTTGTCCTTTCTGTTAGCTGGGATCTTCTTGATTTAAATGCATACTGTATATAAATATTCAATTAGGAAATATGTTACCAGTATGTCATAGTATTTTATTGTGTACAGTAGTGGTGGGCAGTCTTCAGCCCATGGGCCACATGAAGCCCACTGGGGTTCCACCTGTGGCCTGTGAACCCCCTGGCTGCTTCCCTTCCCCATGCACCTCTAGCACATTGGGGCACTGGAGCCCTGCACTTCCTACTCCTCCCCGTCCCACCCAGCACTTTTGGAGCGCCATGAATCACCTGATTTGTGCTCCGTTCCCACTTCTCCCTCTCTCTTCTCAGAGCTGGAATGCCAAAAATCAGCTGTTTGTGGCTGTTCAAGCTCTGGGAGGGAGGAGGAGGAGCAGGGATGAGCACGAATCAGGCGATTCATGATGCTCCAAAAGTGCTGAGCAGGACGGGGAGGAGTAGGAAGTGCTGGGCTCCAGTGAGTGCCCTGGTGTGCGAGAGGCACATAGGGCAGAGGAGCAGACAGGAGGTCAGTGGTAGCACAGGGGGAACCCCAGTGATTTGTGAGACGAAGAAAGGCCATTCGTGGCCCATTCAGCTCTTCTTGGTTGCCCATCACTTGTGTACAGTCTGATAGTTACTTGTGAGACAAATGATTTTCTATATGTTTGTATTTACAACAGCAATTTAAGATGGAGGCTTATCAACAGCAGATAGAAATGGAAAGGCTAAGTCATCAAGCAGAACTGTTATTGAAGAAGGTTACAGAAGAAAGTGAGAAGCACACAGTTCAAGAACCGCTCTCAGAGCTCAAACTGATGTGGGTCAATCTAGAGGAGAAAATTATTAACAGACAGGTGAATGAAGTTGGGAAGGGGGTTTATCATATATGTTGCAGAGCTGCTGACATACCTTTTTATGCATTTAATTATATCAGCCCATGTAACATATGTTTCTTTGTGTTTTAGGGATTAAAAATTACAGCTAATTAAAAGAGTGTTTCACATTTTATTGAATTTTATGTTACAATTCCTCTAACAAGTATTAAATCAAATCTTTGTTGTTTCATTTTGGTTTTGATGATATTTTATCCTGATGATTTATAATCAGACACTTTATAAACACACAGGAGAACAGACACAAAAACAATGTGCTAAACTCTTTTTTCAAATTTACAAACTAGTCACTTCAGTGTTCTTTCTAAAACACTGAATTATCAAAACAAGACAGGCTAATTTAAAACTGATGTGCTTAGAAAAGCGTATTCTTTCTAAATTGAACCATTTTACTGGAAAAGCCAAAGCTCATTAAAAAGACCTTGGAACAAATAGCATTTAAGTTCAAATCAAAATCTAAATAAAAACAAATACAATTTTTTCTGTGCTGAGATAGCCTTCATTCTGTATCTTGCTTTATAATAGAATCTGAAATGGCCAAGAGTTTAGAGCTGGAATTTTAAGGCTGTACAATGGAACTGCCAGCTCAGCTTTGATTATAGAGCGGTTGCTTAAGCGAGGATAATTTTGCTGCTCTCTGGTTAGTGCTCTCACTACTGGACTCAGGCTCCTCATTCAGTGAAGCGAGAGTTGACTGGCATTCTGTACAGTTTAAGCCAATTGGATCATTAGCTTCATAAAACAGTTTCATTGATGTTTTTTATTTTATTTTTTCTATAGCACAAGCTGGAAGGTGCCTTGTTAGCTTTGGGGCAGTTCCAGCATGCCCTGGATGAATTACTGACATGGCTGACGCACACAGAAGACCTGCTGAATGAACAGAAACCTGTGGGTGGGGACCCCAAAGCTATTGAAATTGAACTTGCCAAACATCATGTATGTAACTATACTGTGTTCGCTGAGACATTATTTTGGTGTTTATTTTTTATGCTGTTTCTCTTATTGTGAAGCTTTGCACTTGTTAAATAATCGTCGTAGATGTTTTCAGGACACAGATTAAGACTGAGAGTGCAGCTCTAAAATCTGTAATAACTGCTGCATGGATAATATTACTGTCTCTCATCTGGCTTCATGTGTTTGAGCACTGAGCTGGCACTCCCTCCACCCCACGCCCCCACTTGTGCCAGGGAAGTCAAGAGGGATTGTACCTGACCCTTCCCCTGTGGTTCTTTGATTCCACGCTGACCCTGATTTTGGCCAGGGCCTATGAAATATACTTTGAGCTACACACAGTTGTACCCCCCAGCCTTAGCAGAGAACAAAGAAATTATTGGAGCTTTACAGAATTGTACCTCCTCTTGCTCAGACTGTCATGTGCTCTGCTGCTCTTATATGCCCAACAATTATAGGGGTAATCTATGCCTTTGCCACCAACTCTCTGCAAAACATTATTCATTATTGCTATGGCACATGGTCAAAGCTGTTTCCCACTCTGGCACTCCAAGTGCAGAAGGTGGGGCCCACAAGAGGCCTTAAAATACCTTATCTTTATAGGCTTCTGCTTAAAAAACTCCCTAAGGTCACAGATTCCCTGGCCTTAGGAGATAGGCTGCCACCATCAAGTGAAAAACCCCTTCTTCTCGGACCCAGGAAGAAAGCACTTGAACTTCTTCCATAGGGGTATCCCCAAACTCTTTTACCACAAGAGGACTTGAAAAAAAAATCTGCAATCTCTGATAGCTGACCTCTCAGTTTTAGGCATGCAAATACAGACCTCCTGTTACATTCTAGCACACAAGAATCAAATCATAGCCTTAAAAATAGGTGATTATAACAAAAAAAGATATACTTGGTAAAGCATACTAGATTGCTTGGTATTATATAGCAACTGAGAAAAGACAGATTAAAACAAAGAGAAATTGTATCTCTGGGATACAGCTTAAAATACAACGTATGGATAGGGGTTGTCAGGTGTTCGGTTTTCTTCTGGACAGTCCAGTATTTGCGCCCTCTATCCGGTAGAAAAATTCAGAAAATACCGGACATGGGACTCCCAGCCACTCCCCCTGCCTGGCTTCTGCACACAACCAGAAGCTCCCAGCGCCAGTCATGGCCCCACCTCCCAGCTGGGAGCTTCTGGTTGCGTGCAGAAGCCGGGCGGGGGTAGGGGCTGGGAGTCCCAGCCACTCCCCCTGCCCCTGCCCGGCTTCTACTAGCAACTAGAGGGAGTGCCTGCTGGGGGCGCAGCCTGTTGGACTCCAGCTGCGGCCAGTGGCTGCTGCACCCCCCACCAGCTCTGCTTCCCACCCAACTTCCTCAGGCCCCCCCCTCCTCCTGTCCAGCCCCCCGATCCTCCTGCCAGCTCTGCTTCCCACCCCCCTTCTCCTGTCCAGCCCCCCTGGCCTCCGATCCCTCCCCAGCTCTGCTTCCCGCCTCCCCCCCCTTCTTCCCGGTCAGCCCTGCAGCCCCTGACCCTGCCCCCCCTCCTCCCGCCCCCCTTCCTCCTGGCCAGCTCCCCCCCCCACCCGCCCACGATCAAGTGTGTCTGGTTTTTTTGGGGGGTCTACCTGGTAACCCTATGTATGGAGGAGGGCACATGGATTCAGCACAAAGAAGTTTAACCAAACAACAAAACAAAGAAAATAACCTGATCACAACTAAATAGACATTTATTTATCTATTTATGGCCTGTGTTTCAAGGTCCAGTCCATTTTCATGCCCAATGTTCTTTGGAGGCATGGTAGTTCTGCCTGGTTTAATTCATCTTGTTCCCTCAACTCCTGGCTAAAAACTCACACAAGGGGTATGTCTACACTACATTCCTCTTTCAAGAGAGGAATGCAAATTCAGCCAAGCGAAATTGCAAATGAAGCACGGATTTGAATTTCCCACCCTATTTCGAGATAAAAACTCTGTGTAGATGTGGTTATTTTAAGAAAAAAAACCTTAAGGGTTATTTTGAAAGAAGGGTTTTTTCTCAAAATAACTGCGTCTACACAGCGTTTTTTATCTCGAAATAGGGTATTTCGAAATAACGCCCGGACGCGATTATGCAAATGCAGCACGGGAAATTCAAATCCGTGCTTCATTTGCAATTTCACTCAGCTGCATTTGCATTCCTCTCTTGAAAGAGGAATGCAGTGTAGACATACCCAAGGTAAACAGCAGGCAGGTATAGCTCCCAATTCAAATTTCAACACCTTTTCCCATTGGCTCCCTGCCAACACCCCCTAGCTACCTGAGTTTTAACACTTTAGTCACTGAATGCTGGCCAGCATTCCTATCCATCACACATACACACACACACACTGCAAGAAGTTCTTTGCAGTAGGCAAATGGGAAAGATCCTTCACTTTCTATAGTATCTTCTTGGAGGAAGAATGTTCAGCAATTTTGGGTGGCACAATACTGTTTTTGAAGGCATGCTTTCATAGGTCATGCAGATTTCATATCAAGCTCCAATCCTTAGATGTCACCTCTCCTTTCTTCAGAATATCAAAAGCATGCACTTAAAATTATGCCTTACATTGACTTTGAAAAGTACTCAGTATTTTAGTTCAAAGACTTCTTTAAGACCAGACACAAGGCACCAAAACTGACTGTGCAAAGAGAAGTAAGACATTTCTCTCAAATACATGACCAACTTCAGAATGGGGCCCTCTTAAAAGCACTACATACATAAGTTTCTCATCTATATGTCTATTGACTTTTCATTGAAAGAAGGTGTTTACAGCCTATAAGGAGTTCAGCAAACAACATTACACAGCATTCTTCCTGTTCTTAAACTGGAGTTTATAAGCTAGAGAGTTCACAGAGTGCTGCTTCCTGTTCTAGTGTGGAAAAACATCCACCTCTTGAAGAACTCGGTAAAGAATAGCTTTTGTCCCGAGGGAACTGTATCAGGAAGGAAGGTTTAAGAGGCATCTGCTTCTGTGAATAACCCTTTCTTTTTCCTTTTGGGGGGACTTATTAAAATAACTGTTGGTTTCTCCAGTATTTAAGCAGGAATAAAAGTGATAATATAAGACCCTTCCCACGCACAAAGATCACTATTGGCTTAATGATTCTTCCTTCCATTGGGTTTGTGCAGTTGACCCCATATGTATTTTATTTAAACATTTTTTCAACTTTTATCTTGTCTCTTTTGTCTAACACTTTTGGAGCTAGCTGGGATCCCTGGATCTGAGAAATCTCAAACTTGCATTTTACAGATTGGGCCCATGATCTACTTTTTTAGCCATTCTCCCCCACCCACTTTCTAATATTCCTTATTTCAAAATTTTAAACAATTTTCCTCAATTTTAAAAAAGTTTTTTTTTCTTCTCCTGAAAATAGCATATCTTTCCAAAATATACTGCAAGCGTCATAAAGGAGGGTGTTTTGTTTTCTAGCCTGGAGTAGCTGATAGGAAGTTGCAGGACCATTCCCCAGTTTTACCTACCATGAAACTTTGATATAACACAAAAGATGACACTGAGGTATGGAAAAAGGCAGCCTAGCAACTTCAGTGCTATGGCAGTCTGAGTACTGGGTATCCAGCATGGTGGCAACATACTATCAGCAGTACCAAAACAAGCCCTAACTTTGCAATGTTATTCAGAAAGAAAATGTTTTATTTTAGCATAAAACTGAAACATGTTGCTTGGCTCAATGATTTGATACTGCTTTCCATCAAAGTGAGATTCATTTATGCTGTCTTAATTAGGTGCTAAAACCTGTGTTGATTATAAATATTGTTTCTAATTCATAGTTAAAATGATTCAGTGACTATGGACACCTTAATTCAATTAATTATAAAAATGAACAGCCCTCCACATTGTGTTTTTCCTTTAGGTGCTACAGAATGATGTGTTAGCTCATCAGTCCACTGTGGAAACAGTTAAGAAAGCAGGAAATGATCTGATTGAATCAAGTGCTGTTGAAGAAGCAAGCAATCTACAGAGCAAGTTGGAACTTTTGAATCAGCGCTGGCAAAATGTGTTGAAAAAAACAGAACAAAGGAAACAGCAGCTGGACAGTGCCTTGATCCAGGTGATCAGGAAATGAAAACTTGAAGGGATAACTAAGAAAAGAACCACTTGCATGAAATATACAGATCTATGTATTACATGTGGGTCTAAATCAAAACCATGGATGCAAAAATACAAATATTTGGGGACAATTTGGATTTAGGTGTAAATTTCACAGTTGGCACTATCCTTTTAAAATGCTGACCCAAAATTCTGAATTCTGGCCTGTATTTTTGAGACTTGTGCACTCTGTGTAGGTGAATTGGTGTTAGGATTGGTCTCAAAATTATTTCTCTTGTCTTCTATTATAACACAGTTTTATATATGTGTCTGTTATAACACAGTTTTATATGTTTGTAGTTTTCAGGTGTTCAGTGGTATGTCATCTTTTAAATTGTATGAAGTAACTTTAAGTGTAACAAAGATATTTGTTTAGGAATTTTCTTATTGTAAATCTCTGATTTAGTATGTAGCTAAGCTTATTCTGCCTCTGAGCAGCTATTTAAATTCAAAATATTTAAACATGCTCTAAAGTGATATGGTGTAATTTAGGCCCAAGGTTTTCATGGTGAAGTTGAAGATATGCAGCAGTGGCTGACAGACACCGAACGTCAGCTGTTAGCATCAAAACCTGTTGGAGGTTTACCAGAAACTGCAAGAGAGCAGCTTAATGCTCATATGGTAAGTATCTTACTATTACAAGGTTTTGCAAAGGGTCTAGGTTTCAAGGACTAACATGGTCATTTATAGAGAATAGAAGGCATGTTTTCTATATCAGAATGGCTGTACAGGATATTAAGAACTTCTGCTAGCAAAAACTAAATTGTAGTTTGCAGGGTTGCAAAAGAAAATAACAGATGCTCAAACTTAATTAGTTCTCACTGTTGATTAACATTGTGACAGTAGTAAAAAATGTTTTAGGGGCTTTCATCTCAGCAATAAATGTGGATATGTTTACTAATTTTGCAGTGAAACTTACATTTCTTCTTTCCTCCCTTATCCTCAAAATTGCATCTTTAATTTCCAGAATCAATATTGTTAAACATGAATATAAAGGCTGAATATGAGAATCATCTACGTTCTCTATACATAGCCTTAAATAGCAGGCTCAATCTTGCATTTTTTACTCACCCAAAACTCTCGCAGATCTGAATAGTAGTTGGGATTGAGTAAGAACTTTGGGGGCACACATATTTCCTATTTTCTTTAGCAAGGGAAAGTTAGCCAGGATGCTTGAATTTTTCCCCTCCTTCCTCTGTTAGGGTATGTCTACACTAGCCCCCTAGTTCGAACTAGGCTGGCTAATGTAGGCATTCGAACTTGCAAATGAAGCCCGGGATTTAGGCTTCATTTGCAAATTCGAATAAGTTCGGATTAAGGTGTAACAATGAGGTGTAACAGTTAATCCTAACTAAGGATTTAGTTCGGATTAACTTCTGACTGCCGCGTGTAGCCGCGGGCAGTCAGTTCGAACTAAGGGGATTTAAAAATGGCGCCCGCCCGGGAACATGCAAATGAAGCCTGGGATATTTAAATCCCGGGCTTCATTTGCAAGTTCGAATGCCTACATTAGCCACCCTAGTTCGAACTAGGGGGCTAGTGTAGACATACCCTTAGAGAATACTATGAAAAGATTTTTTTCAGACATTGAGAACTTATAGAAGTGGTTGAAAGATGTCTTGATTTAATACCTCACTCCAAAGGATGGCATCTCTAGTAATACACCATCTATGTAATATTATGCTGCATTGTTAACACTGGATATGAGATCTAATCCTAATGTTTAATTTGATCTTCTAGTTCAACTGTAAGAGTGATATCTATTGCTCTCTATATATTTTAAACTATATATGATTTACTGTGCATAATTAGTAGTCTGATTCCCAAAGGTACCAGTAGTCTATAACCAATCTAAAGTCTATAACACTACAGATCTGCTAGTTAAAAAAATCTGTAAGCAAGGTTTAACACAATAGATAGGAGCAACTGTGATCTTGATCCAGATATACACACTGCACATTTAAAACAGCTTCCCGTGTCTTTACCAGATCATTGTATCTGTTTGCGTTGCTATGTAAATATATAAGTAACAATGCATGTATACCATAAACAGAATGGTAATAGAATTCTTCTCGTGGATATAAAATTTCACCTGAGGATTTCAAATTGCAATGGACCCTTACAGCAGGCATGTGAGACATATATAGTGTGATACTCATTTGTGTGTATTGAGAAACTGAGGCCAATTGTTATTATTATTATTGATCATATCTTGCAACCTCCAAACCTGCCATTGTGTGGTACAAATCATGGACGTTAGGGACAGGTGATCTTATTGAACACCCGTGTTTAATTGTTTGTCACAGCAAACACATTTTTAAGGACAAATCCTATTTTAAAGGATGCGCATAAAATAAACCAGTTTCAGCTGCAGGGTGAAACTGGGGATGGTTCCCTGCCATGGTTGCTCAGCAACTGTGAAACTTACAAATAAATTTCGTGGAACGAGGCTTAAGAAAAAAAACGGTTGGTCCCTGCCCAGGCTGCTCCAGTACAGTTAATTCGAATACAGTTAATACTGTTAATTCGAGTATCCCATCAATCCCTTCCCTTCACCAACATATTTAATTTGGGCCAATCTTTTTAGACTTAATTTAGCTCCTCCTGCCACACTCTGATAAGTAGGTGGATACTACCCCTGTGCATGGCGTTCTGTCCACAAAGATATCCTTGCTACTCATGCTCCTCCTTGTCCCAGCTTCTCTCCTATTCTGCCCTCTTAGGAACAGAGAGTGTGAATCAAACAGCCCAGGAACAAACATTGTTCTTTTAGAGGGGAAGGGGAAGAATGAGGGAGCAAGCTGGGCCAGTTAACTTTTCATAGGGCAAGGGTATTGGGACCTCCCAGCTTGTGAAAACGTCAGAGCTCAGGGCCTGCTCTACTTCCTGCTTCACCCTCCACAGTGATAATGTAGCAGCCAGGGTTCCTCCCTTTCCTACCAAAAAACAACTGTTGACTCCTGGGCTTCTTCCCTGAAACCACCTCCCTCCTGCTTGTACATTAGGGATAGAGAGGAAGCCCAGAACTGTCAGAGGATCACTTCTTCCTCTTTCTTCCCCACCAGCCACTCCCAATTATTGTCCTGCAGAGCTTTGGGAAGGAGAATTTGCTTTGATGTATGTGGTATAGTCAAGAGTAGTATATTTGAGAGGCCTATTGTTATTTGTATTGTGGTAGTAGGTTATATTAGTTATTTATCCTGATATGGCATTCCGTAGATGTTCATAGTGCCGTGCCTAGTGGGTTAAGAGAGAGGTAGAGAATAGAAGATAAAGCAATACTCCAAACTGTCTTATCTGCTTTTGGTATATGTTGGATTGCTTTGGGTCTTCTGAGGATTCCAGGTGGTTTGCTTGTGTGTACTTAAAACCACCAGAGACCAGCCGACTGACAACCCACCTGTCTATCTATCCTGGAAAACAGACTAAAATTTTTGACACATCATCTAAATTCTTATTTGTTGGAGAACTGGGCTCTTTTTTTTTTCTGATTTGGCCTTTTATGCATTATATATGCTTCCTAGCCTAGTTTTAACAATAATACTCCCAACGTGTAATTGGTTTTAGATGCTAACTTTTTTGAAGGGTATTGAGCTACCTGACTGATTTTTATGTTTCTTGTTTTATTCTTAATATAGGAACTCTGTGCCGCCTTTGAAGCCAAAGAAGAGACGTACAATTGCCTGATGGAAAAAGGCCAGCAGATGCTTGCAAGATGCCCAGGGTCTGCTGAGACAAATGTTGAGCAAGATATAAATAATTTAAAAGTAAAATGGGATTCAGTACAAACAAAACTCTGTGAAAGAAAGGTGTGTGGCTTAGAATAATGAGATGAATTTGAATTACATTTAAGTAACTTAATGTTGAATTAATTCATGTGTAGAATATCTATACATATGTGGCTGCTAGGACTTGGAATTTTTTGTTGTGTGATGATGCTAATTTCACTAGTGCTTTTATCAGGAGTCATGGACCCATGGGTTACTCATAGAGCATCATTTGTGGAGTGAAAAGCTGTTTTATAAAAATGTATAGACGTCTACTGATACATTTTATTTTGCAGAATTTGTATTAGAGATCATAGACATAAGAGAAGGAAAAGTCTGATTAGATCATCTACTTAATCTCCCTGACAGTGCAGCATTGTTGCATTAATTTTACTAGAGTTATCACCAGGATAGTTGTAGAAATTTGCAACAATTGGGCTTCTACTGATTTCTTTTGGAGGCTATTTCTAACATTACTACTTCTCAACAAAATGATTTTTATTGATATCAAGTATAATTTTTTCTTTTCCTAGTTTCATTTAGTTTTCATTACATCATGAATCATCACTGTGTTCTTTTATCTCAGTCAAACTGTAAATGATATTCATTATCACAAACAGAAGTAGTTGCATGCAAATGAATAGCACTGACATAATTACAAAGAAAAAAATAATTAACAAAATCAGCTTTGAAACTTTAAAACAAAAGTTTTTCTTGATGTGACTGTGTAATGCAATGGTATTAAATTAATTAGTTTGCAGCATGAGGCAACCTCCATAGGGCAAGGTATAGGGCTAAATGAAATTCTTGGCCAGCCCCACAATCTGATTAGCTGAACATCTCTGAATTCTTTTTAAATAGCTCATAAACATTAAAATGGTAAAACTAGCAGCACAGCCTGATCCAGGCGATCAGACCCAAATCTTAAACATTACCTTTGTTTCCTGAGTTGTGCCTTGAAACTTGTAAACTGTGTTGTTGCTCAACACCAGAAGTATAGAAACACACCCCATCTGCTCAGCCACCCGTTTTACACCTATTTTTCAATTGTAACTCCTTTTATATCTTTTATCTGTATTGTGTTAATTTGACATACAGAGCATGTCAACACTCAGTTGGAAAAATATTACAAAAATAGGGATTCTCTCCAAGATCTATTTTATTAAAATAGTTTATTCAACAAAGCACCAATTAAACATAAACTGTAATTAAATAATTAAATATTTTACAGACCAAACTGGAAGAAGCCCTCAATCTGGCTATGGAGTTCCATAACTCACTTCAAGACTTCATCAACTGGCTTACTCAGGCAGAGCAGACTTTGAATGTGGCTTCTAGGCCAAGTCTTATCTTGGACACTGTCTTGTTTCAAATTGATGAACACAAGGTATGTAAAGAAACAGATGTGTAGTGTCCTTCTCCAGTTCTTGGGAGGTACTGTATTAATGTGCAAAGCAACCCTGTAATGCTGTCACTCAGAATTGTTTTATGTCTTTTAAAAAATTTGTATGTCTTTTATATTCTTTCCCCATAGAAAGTTCATAACCACATCATTTTTTTTCCTGTTTGCTACATGAGTGACCAAGAGTAACATTCAAGTGTGGTATTCTTCCCTTTGCAAGGTCTTTGCTACGGAAGTGAACTCTCACCGAGACCAGATAATCGAACTGGATAAAACTGGAACCCATCTGAAATATTTCAGCCAGAAACAGGATGTTGTCCTTATTAAGAATCTACTGATTAGTGTACAGAATAGATGGGAAAAAGTGGTTCAACGCTTAGTGGAAAGAGGAAGGGCTTTGGATGATGCAAGGAAAAGAGCGAAACAGGTAATTTGACAGCTGTTGCACAGTTCTTTGAACTTAGCTCTAACAGAATCTAGGCCCATGACGGATATGTTACTTGAAAACATTGTTAAGGAAGCCTGGGGTTAATGTAACAGAATCTATTAGCTGGAGCTAGTGGAGCAATTTCTGTGATTTAATCATAGAGCACTTCATTAGGAAGGTAAAAGCTTCACTTTCAACCCAAGCAGCAACTTCTGTCAGCAATGTAATATAGTCTGTAAAGGAAGAGAGTTTCAGTATGGCTTCCAGATGTACAGTAGTGCCTTCTGCCTTCCAGAAGAAATTACATAATCAGTTTTTTACTGGAAAGCATGTGATGGCTCATTTCAGTATTTGAGTGAGATACTGTCTGCTATTTTCTTTTTAGTGGTGTGTTTTACCCAAATAATATTTATTTTCCTGTGTCATTATGTTGGCTGCTCTATCAATACCCTCTTTCTGGCAAGGATACTCTGCTGATTTACTGTGAGGATGAACTTAAGACATGGGAATGTTCATACACGGTTCACTTGTCCAGGAATTGGTCATTTAATCTCTGCTTCATATGTCCCTCAGCAAGGGACATATATGAAAGTTGGGGAAGTGGAGCTTAGTGTGTTTGAACTTCAACAGGGAAGTGTTTGTTTACTTTATTGAAGTCATCTTCATGTTCACAAGCCAAGACACATTTCCTGTGTTAATTGTTGCCACCACACAACTGGGATGACAAGAACTGTTAGATGTGACAAATTGTGCAATCATATCGTGAATTTTTTTTTTTCAAATTACATCTTCCTCACTCACACATAAATCTACAGGAAGATGTATGATAGAGGGAGAACACTTTGCAGAGCTGGTCACAGTGACTCTCAAAATAATCAGAAAGCAGAAACAGTGCATGGAGCTGGAGAACAGGATAGTTGTGTGCTGACATTAAGAGCCAGATCTCCAGCCCTGACCAAGCAAGCCCAAATGGATGAAGAAGGATTCTAAGTCCTTGTTTTAAACTCCCACACTTTGGCCAGCTGGACGGAGAGACAGATAGATATCAGGGAAAGGAAACATCAGGGATTTTCCATGCAGTTGAGAAGATGTAGTATAGGCAGCTTGGCAGAAGTGGGTTTTTAATAGAAGCTTAAAAGTGTGGAGGAAAAGTCAGGGCCAGTAAATTCCCTTTCTGAAGATATGCCTCTTGATGTTTTGCTTCAAAAACCCTAGAGTCTTTCTCCTTTGTTGCTTCTTTCCCTGGAAGGTTGTTTTTTACTGAGCTGCAGAAGAGAAAAAGGATTGAGAGCCTGATGCTCTCCCACAAGGATTATTGATGGGTGAAAGAAATCCACACAGAAACTATCCTTAACTAGGTGATCTATGTGGGATCCCAAAAACAATTTCTGCTATTTTCCTCAGGAATGATCCATAGGTCCAGTAAATAAGCAACATCCTTACTGTATTCTCTCAGTCTACATCTAGACTGCACGTTTGTTGCGCAAGAAGCTTTTTGTGGCAGAGATCTTTTGCAAAAACTTCTTGTGCAAGAGAGCATCCACGCTGCATGGATGCTCTCTCGAAAGGAAACTCTGATTGCTATTTACAGAGTGGCTACCGGGGCACCTGTGGTTTTTTCGATTGCCTCTTTTTGTGCAAAAAAACCCCCTGTTCCCCATTTATACACACCTTTTAGCGCAAGAGCTCTTGCACAAAAAGGAGTTATTCCTCGTAGAAAGAGGAATACCTATTGTGCAAAAACCCCTCTGCTCTTTCGATTTTTTTATGCAAAAATGTGCTTGAAGTGTGGATGCTCCACGAGTTTTTTGGGGGAAACAGCTGTTTTTCCACAAAAACTCTGTAGTGTAGACATAGCCTCAGTCTTGGCTTAGGAGAAATACCATCAGAATTCTTAGCTGAGTAAGAACTGAATACAAACAGAGGCTGTTTGGGCCTCTGGCCCATGTGGATACAGAGCCACACCACACCAGTATTATGAGTCTCATTGCTCCCTGGCAGTCATGGGAAGCATGCATACTGAGATATCCCTTAAAGATTGCTGAGTGTGTTAAGAGAGTGAAGCTAGCTCAAATGAGCATGGGTGACCCTTATTTGGAGGCCATGAAGAAAGCAAGGCTCCTTGGACTTTCTCTGTGCTTGCACTTCTTTCTAGCAGCTAGTCACACTCTGGCCCTGAGCAGGCATGTCCGGTTTTAATATGAATATTTTATGCACTAACATGTTTATACATTTATGTGAATACAAGTTATGTTTTTCGACAGTTTCATGAAGCCTGGAACAAACTTATGGCGTGGCTGGAAGAATCAGAAAAGTCATTGGATTCAGAGCTCGAAATTGCAAATGATCCAGATAAAATAAAAATGCAGCTTACACAGCATAAGGTAAGTCATGAATGATGAAATGCAGGATGTCCAAGTCCAATGGCAGGAAAGTCTATCAAGCCTGTACTGTTTAATCAGCAGAGAGCAATAGATTTTTGTCTTCACTATGCTGGAATGTTGGCCAGCATCAAATTAAAATATTGGCTCATTTCCAGTTGGTAAAATCAGTTGGAATGAGAAGGCTCTTCACAGTCCTTGTTCATCTGTGAGGAAGAAGTTAACTGTGAAGAGGATAGACAAAATAATAGGGCACTATGGAAAATCTCAGTAGAGGGAGAGAGAGAGAGAAATATTTGATGAAAAAAGAAAATATCCAAAGCGATTATTTTATAGGCTTTCTTTAGTCTTTTAGATCATAGAGGGCTTTGTTACAGATTTAAAATCTGCTTTTCACATTTTTGGAGTCCCTCAAAAGGAAGAAATAATCTTGTATTTTGACTGGCAAATCCTTTGTATATGAAGTGGTAAGATTAGTTCAGTAATTTTGAAAAGCGTTTGGTAGAATGGGACTGTCAGTAACAAGGGTGAAACATATAAGGTCTGGTCTATACTTTCAGAGAAGGTTGAGTTAAGATACACAACTCCCGCTATGTTAATTATGTAACTGGAGTCGGTGTACCCTAATTCGACCTTTGGCACCATCTCCACAGCGGGAGGTCAGTGGGAGAAACACTCCTGTCAACTTCCCTTACTCCTTGCAAGGAGTAGTAATTCTGGTGTCCACATGGGCAGCCTCAATGTTCTATTTAACAGGTCTTTACTAGATCCGCTAAATCAAACTCTGGAAGATCGCCTGTGCAGCATTGATATTCTGGGAAGTGAAGACATGTCCTAAGAGCAGGAGAGAGCTCTCTCTGCTTAGGAACCACAGCTCTGATATGCCTTTCAACAAACTCAAAGGCTTTCAGATCTACGTGTAAATGTCCCCTGATTGATATAGCTTTTTCATAACTAATATTAATAAGATGAAAGGGAAAATTTTAATTGCTGTCTCCAAAAAGAGAAAAATTCCCAAGGAAATCTTTACTTTGACGTTATTTTATGAAGAGCCCAAGTAACATGGTATTGGGCGGTGCATGAGAAATGATAGAATCCTCTGAACATAAAGTTGCTTGGAAAAGTTTGTCATGGAAGAATTTTCTCTGAGATAAAGAGATGTTTGTGAGTATAGGACAATTAGTTTTTCTGCAATATAGATTTGCCCTGCTTTTTTAACTATTCTGATGGTGTTCCCTAGCCATGCAATATTCTGAAGAGATTGCACTTCCTCATTTCTGCCCTTAGTCTAGCTCTTTTTAATGATTGCTTTATACCCCCTTAAAGTCCTTGCATTAAACTATTATGTGTGTTCCACCTATGGACTCCAATTCTTTTTTTCATCCTCTCTTATTTTCTATAGTGGATTAAACTTTGCATATCACATGGAAAATATTTTCCTTTTCTGCTAGAAAGTTGGCTGCTTGTCAAGCAAAACTGGCTTTACCTTCATTTGCTGTTAAAACCTTCAGCTAAACTTGTGCTAACATTCTTGTTAGTTCTGCATTTTAGCATGCTCTGGGGTATGCTATAGTTGCCAAACATTAGTCATATAGAATTAGAGCAAAATGCCAGCCTTAAGATCATCTTTTTTGCCTTTTCTGACCACATCATCTCCCTATAACTCCCTCCACTGCTCTCTTTCTCTACATCATCAAGTTCAACCTGTTTTGGTTGTCTTCAAGGCCCAGTGAAACTGCCCTCCTACTTCCCTGCTCCTGAGTGCATTCTGCACCAAAATTTTAAAAATTCTTTACACAGTATTTTAAAATTCTGCAAAAGGTATTTGTCAAATAAATGTGAAGGCTCCAGCATAGCACTGGGGAGCACAGGCCACTGGCTTCACAGAGATGGGAGATCACTGTTGAGCACATAGTGAGATCACATAGACTCAGTAATAAGTCTTCACCTGGCACAGCACAAGGACTGGGCCTGCCCCATGTCAGATGTACCAGGTGAGGGCAGGCAGGTGCAGCAAGGCAGGATGTAAATGTTGAAGGGCTTAGTGTGGGGTAAGGATGTTAAATTGTGTTTAATCAGCTAATTGAGTAATTGATGGAAATTAGTCAGTAAGGGGGGAAACTGCAGAGCTGCAGCAAGGTTAGCTCCTGGCCCCGGAAGCTAACCCGGGTGGCTCTTGCTACATTTAAAAAAGGTGTCTGGGACCGGGCTCAAGCCAGGACATCTGAGTCCTAGTTAGTGCCTGGTCCCCCACTGCACCTCTGCCTCCCCTGCACTAATTATCTTAAAAGCTGTCTCCCCCCCAGCACTGGCTCCTGCTCTCCCCCTTGCTGCCTCTGATAGAGGCACTGCGGGGGAGGAGAGAAGTGACTAGTCAAGTAGTGACTTGACTATCCAATAAGCCTAGGCTTATCAAGCAGTCAACTACTCAACCAGTCACTTACATATCCCTAGTGTGGGGGTATCCAGGTGTGGGTTGAGTGAGGCAACTGAGTGCAGGCAACTCAGTGGGTATGCGGGGGACTGGGTGCACAGAGGCTTGTTGGTGAGTTCTGGGTGCAGTGGTAATGAGGCCAGGTGAAGGTGGTTGGAGCTCAGCAGGGTGGGGGAGGAGGTCTGGGAGTGGGGAACTCCATGAGAGAGTCCATATGCTGGGGGAATGTGGCTCAGTGGAGTGGGGATCCAAGTGCAGCTGGTTCAGGCTCATTAGGGTAGGGATCTGGGTGCAGGGGGCTCATCAGGAGGGTCTGGATCATGGTGGGGAAGACTCAGTGGGAAGGTCTGAGTATGAGGAGGTTTGGACAGATTGTGGAGCAGCTCCATGTACAGTAATCCCTCCTTCGGCCGCTGAGGAGTGATGGGTGCAGGATGCATATGAGGGACAGGGGAGTTTGCAGAGCTTCCTACAACCAGGGGAGAAATTTGATAGTGGGACTGACAAGGCCCAGGATGCCATGCAAAGGAAGAGAGACTAGCAGCTGAACCTTATGTAAGGTAGGAGCCATCAACCAGGTCTTCCCCAGTCCCACCCTTGACCGCAGTGCAGTGATTTACCACTCTGCCAGCTGTCCTGGGCTCCCAAAACATACTACTGTGGAGGATTTCATGAGCACTCTTGTGGCTTTCCTTTGCTTTCCTGTCAAAAATCATTTTGGAAATCAGGAAAGTAAAGAAATCTCTGGGGATATAAATTCTGTGCAAGTGTAGCGGTGCAGAATTTCCCCAGGAGTATTTATTGGATTGTCTGTCAGTCCTGTCCTCTCCAGCAGAGAAACTAGCTTCTATGTCCTATTTGTCTGTTTCCTCCACAGATATTGTGGCACCTCTTTCATGTTTCCACCCTTCCTCAAATTGGTAGGAAAACTCACAATGCTACCTATTAAAATACCTCCTTCAAGTTTCCCTTTTTCCAAAATGCCTACAAGAAACTAGCTGCCTAAGTCATTGACTTACTACTTTTATTTAAATCTTATCAATCAGATCTGTGATGAGGGATGGAGTGTAATTAGGCATAAGGGCACTGTGATTGAAGCTGGCAGTTGTTTTGGAAGCTAGTAAGGGACATAAGTGATAGAAGGAGGACAGGAGATAATTTCAGTCTGTTTAATCAAAACAAAAAATTCAACCAAAATTGTAGTTAATAACTCATGTCTCTCTCATCATCATGCATGTCATCCTGCTCATATGCCATGTCCCTTTCCTCCCATCCAAAGTCTTTTTCTTTTCAGACCCGGAATCTCTGAACCAGCCTTCCTTTTCTTGTTCTGTTTAGTTAATGATATTACTATCTGAACTGATTATGTGAACTGAAGTTGTGTGTGTGTTGTAAGCAATAACTGCTTCACTGTTTGCCAGGTATCACTGCCAAAAAATAATAATAATTAAAAACCCCACAACATCCCCCAAGATAAAACTTGTTCTCTCTCTCTATTTATCTCTTTCTCTTTCTTTCATTTATTTCCATTGCCAAGGATTTGGGGGGAAAGTTGTGCTATTTTGGGGGGATTATTATTTATTTCTGGCAGTGATAACCTGGCAAACTCTGAAGCAGTTATTGCTTACTACACACACACAACTGGATTGCACATCATCAATTCCATATAGTAGTATCATTAACTAAATAGAACAAGAAAAGGCTGGCTCACAGATTCCTAGTCTGTTTATTAGTTATTTTTCCTTATATTATTTTTAGAAGTCAGAGATGGAAAAACCTTATTAGGTCTTCTAGTCCATCCTTGAGCTAGTGCTGATTTATTCCTTACAAGATTTGGCCCACTTGAGCTGTAAACATAAATACCAATCTGCCATTGAAGGAAAGTAGATAATTAAATATTGAAGGGTTTCATTTTTCTATATCTCTGAGGTGACTTAAACCATGGGCTAAAATTTGCTCTCAGTTACACCTCAGTGAAATCAAGTGAAAGTGGAATTTAGCATTCTGTATCCAGGCTAATCCTGAAAGAATGAATTAAACTAAAGCCTTTTGTTCCTCTCTGACTCCACTTTTACTTCATGATCTTTCTCTGGCAGCCATTTCATTTTGTCAGTTTGTGAAAATCAAGCAACACTATGTATGTAACACTGGGTGATTAGCAGCCCCCACCAAACAAAATATCAGTACACAAACAGTTTAAACAATTATTTCAAAGTTCATGTGAAAAGGAGGTTTTTGTTTTTGTGCGGGTTTTTTAACAGAGAACTTTTGGTGTCCCCCTTTCATCCCCTCCACAGCAAAAGTACTTTGCAAAGATCTTAGTTTATCCAAGAGGAAAATTGTGTGTGTGTGTATCTATGTATGTGTGTATATATGATTATTTCTCAAAGGCTGTGGCTAGTAGACTAGTTGAGGTTCCTTAAGAGTTGGGGAAAAAAAAGGAAGATTAAGTATTACATTATAAAATCAGTGCAGTGGTATAGCCATGACCTTAATTTCCCTATAAACCCCAAACTGTTGCTGACATCCAGGAGAGTTTTTGAAAGAAGGCATACAACAGGACCTGCCAGTAGGGGGTTTGAATATGTGATTTCAGAAATTAGACTAGGTTACATCCAAGTTAAGTATTGTACATAGGGTTGCCAGGTGTCCAGTAACCCTCTGTCCGGTAAAAAAATTCAGAAAATACTGGACATGTGCAGTGTCTGGTATTTTCTGGTTTTCCGGCTGGGCGCCTGTTGGAAGCCTGGCAGGGGCGGGGAGAGTGGCTGGGAGGCGGGGCGCGATTGGCACTGGGAGCCTCTGGTTGCGTCTGATGTAGGAGTGATGCCTTGGGGAGGAGGAGAAGCCCTGCCCGTGCTCCTGAGCGCTGTTCAAGTGCGTTATGGAGCGGTAGCCGGATTCACTTGTGCTTCGCCGGGACCGTGGGCGGGACAGGCAGCACCCTGGGATCTGCATATGCCCGGGTCAGTCCCGCTACCTGCCATCCAATTCTCTTCCCCGCTCCCCCCACCCCCAGCCAGCCCTGCTTCCTGCCGGCTGGTTCTCCTCCCCCCTGATCTCCCCCCGACCAGCCCTGCTTCCCGCCGGCTGCCCCTCCCCCCCCCGATCTCCCCCAGCCAGCCCCGCTGCCCCCAGCCAGCCCTGCTTCCCGTCCAGTCCCCACCCCAGCTAGCCTCGCTCCCCTCCCGGCCGGTGTCTCCTCCCCCCACCCCCCCCAATCAAGTGTGTCCAGTATTTTTTCTGAAGCTACCTGGTAACCCTAATTGTACAAAACTCAAGTCAGCAATGATTACAGAGCTTTCTCCCTATCCTTCCAGTGTCCTGAGAAGGCCTGTTTCATATCATATTTAGTAGTAATGCCATACTGATGATTGTAGTATTGTTTCTACTGTAGGCCCAGATTAGATCCTCTTTCAACAAGTTCTGCATAAACACTCCTTTTGGTTTAAGACTCTCTTGACACAGAATATTGGTTTGATTTTGAAGGTGTAAGTTAAATGAACCAAGGCCCCTATTTGTCAATTCATAATTCAAAAAGGCCTGGGTTAAAACAATCATTAACTGGTTTAAAGCCCTGGTGCTGTCAGAAAATTGATAGAGAGCACTAGCAGGATCTTTTGGCAATCTCCTTTTAGTTAATCATGTGCTATGATCTATAGGTTGGACCTCCTTGGTCCGGCACCCTCGGGACCTGGCTGGTCCTGGATGAGGGATTTTTCCAGACCAGAGGAGGTCATTTCTGGCCCCCCTGCCCGTGCACAGGACCCTGCAACCCAGCTGATCTGTGTGTCGCCGCCTCCTTCCCCCCCATACAGTGCAAGGCTCCCAGCTCCTCCATCCTCCCACAGCATGCTGGGATTCCCTGATCCTGGACCTTTCAGAACACGGATTTTGCTGGACCAGAGAGTTCTGGTTTATAGAGGTGCAACCTGTATTAACTGTTTTGGGCATTTGCTTATGTTCCCTTGCTGATATTAAGACATTGCCAACTGCAGCTCTGTAGAGAAGACACAGTCAGTATGACCAATATGATACGAGCTTTAATCATAAGTCTCACTGTTCTCCCACCAAAGTGCATAATTCCCAGCCTAAACGGCATCTTTTCAAAGGGCCTGTGTTTGCACTCCTTTTGCATCATCCCTGTGATGATTCTGTGCATCGAATGATTGCAAGTTCAGGCGCTTGGGTGGTAAAAAGCTTTCATCTCCAGAGCTGTATCCTCCAGTCTGGCCAAGATTTGCTGGGATAATGAACCCCTTTCCAGCCTCTAGTTCCTGGAGTCAGTTTACACCAAACTGGGCCCTCAAGACAAAGTAGTGCAGCTAGAGTAATGCTCTGTTTTCATCCATCTGCCCATACTCCCAAAGAATTACCGTGGCCATTGCCTTTCCTCCAGACCACATCCCAATTGCTTGTGCTGAGGGCTAGGAGGCTGGTGGTGTAGGGATTGCTATGGCTAGCTCTGTGCTAACTGCAGATTCCTCAGTGCAGAAAAAATCCTCAAGGGGTTAATTAAATCAGATTTAAGGCTATTCATGCTTGCAGAACAGTGCAGAGGAACTAGAGCAGGGAAAAATGATCTAGCTCCAGACCTCGAGTACTTTGAGCTTCACCATACCATAGCAGACCAGAAATCATTTGATTTCACTTGCATTTTAATATGACTTACAGGATATATAAAGATTTTCTTATGGCATCATTTATAAATGTATTAATTGGTTCAAAAATTATATGAAAAGAAATAATTTGCAAGAAGCTCATGGGTACCTCGTACTATACAAGTGTTTACTTTTCCCTCCACTTCTGTAGGAGTTCCAGAAATCTCTTGGAGCCAAGCATTCTGTGTATGACACCACAAATAGGACTGGACGCTCCCTCAAAGAGAAAACCACTCTGGCAGATGACAATTTGAAACTGGACGATATGCTGAGTGAGCTCAGAGACAAGTGGGATACGATATGTGGAAAATCTGTGGAAAGGTAAAATGAAAGACCCAGGTTTCCTTGTTTTAAAGGAGACTTGCAGAGGTAAAGAAGAGAGGGTTGTATTCCTTTTATACTTCTCTTTGCTGTATAAAGAGGAATAGAAGGTGCTTGTTTGTAGTGTTTTAAATGGGGGAGCACAAGCCCTGCTCCTTTCTAGTATTCCCTATGTTCTGGTCACCTTACAGGGAAAGATGTGCTGGGAGATGACCCTGCTCTTCCCCTACAGTGGCATTCCTACTGAGGGGGAATGGATTAATGTGAGCTGAACACCTTTGCATCCTTCCGAGATGGTGCATTGTATATGCTCTGCTTGCATTCCAGGGTGCTCTAAAGCTTCCCTCCCCTCTCCACAAGTTCCCACTGTGACCCTAACTTTTTTTTTAATTAACTGCAGAAAAAAAAATCACTATCTGTTAGTGACTGTGGGATGCTTTCAGTTATAGTCAGGTTTCCTTAAGGAGCATGATTGATTTATTTTCTTAGTGTTGTTCTTTTTGTGTGTGTTCTTTTTTCAGACAAAACAAACTAGAGGAAGCCCTGCTATTTTCAGGGCAATTTACTGATGCTCTGCAGGCGCTCATCGACTGGCTATATAAAATTGAACCTCAGTTAGCAGAAGATCAGCCAGTGCATGGAGACATCGATTTAGTGATGAACTTGATTGATAATCACAAAGTAATTCCAAAACTATTTTTCTAATTATTATTAACTAATATTAACCAGTGAGCAGCAACTGCAGTATAATTTGAATTTGATCATTCTGTAATTTTAAAAATAATTGTTTTCTTAGAATCTAAAGAAAACTGTTTAATCTGGAATGTTAGTCTTTACAGAGCTGCGGAGTACAATGGAAAATGCTGTGAAATCCTCACTCGTCAGTGCTAGTAAAGTTTGATCAGCTTTAGCTCTGACAGGGGTTTTGTGAAGTGAGGATTGACATGGATTCCAGACATAGCGAATCTGTGACTCTGTAGGTCAAGTCCAATACTAGGGTGAAAAAAGCTGCTGTGGAGTCTTTTTGTAAACCAGTTATAGTAGTTCCATGTCCCACTGTCCAAAATCTGTTTACTCGGACTTTGGGTAGAGGAGAAAAGATCTGACCCTCACGTAAGAGACATGTCTTTGAATCAGACATGAGTGTCCTGCAACTAATGCTGCAGTCACATTGTGTGCTTTAACTAGTATATCAGCAGTAATGCAGTGTATTGTAATTATCCATGTAAAAGGGTCTTCCTTGAAACTGGATATTTTTCCAGCTATGAACCTGAACATGTGAAATGTGTGGCATAATCTATAGCCCATCCTGTCAAATCACCAGATGGGCTTTTATTTATATTTTACTATTTAAACCCTGCTCCCTGATCATTAGCACTTTATCTGACTGTATTTTGTGTTGGGACAAACTTGCATATTCATCTTTGTGTCAGCTGATCGATTGCTTAAGGCAGTTGTTCCTAACCACCGGGCTGCAGCCTGGCCGTGGGGGCTCTCGGGGCCATGGTCAGGGTTCTGCCGACCACCTCCCCCTCCTAGCAGAGCCACATGACCTCCCTGCCCCAGGAGTAGCTGGATAGCCATCGCACAGTCCGCATGGCGGCTGTCAGAGCTGGAGTCTGGGCCACGGTACTAAAAATAGCACTGCGCCCCTGGCTCCAGTCCTGATTCATGAGATGTGCTGGAGGCAAGGTCGCAGTGCTATTTTTAGTACCGTGGTCCAGCCCCAGCCGCTCCAGGGGGGCAGGACCACGTGGTGGACAGGGCCGGAGGGGTGCATTACTGGGCAGCCACTCCGACTGCCGGCAGGGCCAAGACTACATTAAGGAGTGGCTGCTTCTGGGGCCGCATCTGCATGGTGGGTGGCAGCTGCCGCTGGGATTGGGGCTACATGGCTCAAAACAGGAGACTGTGACCCCCGCGTCACGGGGCCTGCCAACTGCCAGGCCTAGCTCCCGACCGGCCAGATCGAGGCACCGCGCCACGGGGGCCTCCAACTGCTGGGCCCAGCCACCAGCCAGCTGGATCTAAGCGCTGCGACCCCCCCTCCCCCCACCTGCGACCCACGGGTTGCGCACCACTTTGTTAAGGTGACCAGATTTTTGTGCATTACAGTGGGTCAGGTAGTTCAGAGGGTCTAGATACAAATATACTCCTATGTTTCATGGTGCTAGACAACTTTTTCAAGTCTTAGTGAGCTTTTTTTCTCAGTGTCAATGAGACACCGTTGAAGCTTAGAGGGCTTTCATGCAGAAAGTGTGCACAAATATGGAACCATTTAATCCCAGTTGAGAAGAAAGCAAATGTAGAGTGTGAAAATCCTAATGTATGCATTTTAGAATGTTTAGCTGTGAAACTAAATCCTAATTTTAGTCTTCCACATATCCCCACTTACTATGTTATATGTGTGACACTGAAGCTGTGATAAATTGAATATGCAAAATGTGTGTGTGGTCCTCAGGTCTTCCAGAAGGAGCTGGGGAAAAAGACAAGCAGTGTCCAGGCTCTGAAACGGTCTGCTCGAGAACTCATAGAAGGCAGTCGAGATGACTCCTCTTGGGTAAAGGTCCAAATGCAGGAGCTAAGCACTCGCTGGGAGACCGTCTGCGCCCTCTCTGTATCCAAGCAAACACGACTGGAACAGGCCCTCCACCAGGTAAAAAAGGATAGGAGAAGCAGAGAAAACACAGGCCAAATTACTCCTTGAAAACCTAATTTTAGAATTAAGAAAATGATCAAAAAATGCTCAGCTTTAATTTTACACTTTATGGCTATAGAGTAGGTTGTGCCTTATTATATTGAGAACCACAGTTATGAACCAGGGCCCTGTTGTACAAGCAACCAGCAAGAAGACTTATCTGCCCCCAAAGACCTTGCCATTTAAATAAAACCTTTTAGGTACTGCCCTGAGACAGGACTGATGTGGAGTTGCCCCAACCCAGGGTAAGCTTGAGAGGGGACTCACACATTCACTCCTTGAGCTCCCTGATGCTCAAGAGTTGTGCATCGTTTATGTTGGGACAGTTTGTCCTCACTGTGTGCCAAGCCCACTGCGCCCATTTCCTTTTTTGGGGTCAGGTGTTTCTCCAGAGAGCTCAAAAGAAGTCACGTGCTGTATCTAGCTCATGAGCTATGAATATAGCTGATCTTTGCACAGGATACCCATGGCTGGGTTCTCCTTGTCCTCTCTGCCCACCTAAGACTTACTCTTTGCTTTTCCTTAAATAATGATTAAGGCTGCTCAGAAGGTGTAAGTCTCATCTCTCCAGCTGGTACATGAAAGCACCTCCTTGTCATTTGTCAGCAGGAAGGCATGACATTCTGAGATGAGGTGCACAGACACTATAAATCAAATGGTTAAAAGCATGAACAGGCTTTTAGGTTTCCTACAATTTTTGAGATGCATGAGACATTTTTACAGCCATGGAAATGTAGCACTGTATATCATTGACTTTTTAATGGAAAGTTAATGTGCCTGCACTGCTGCATGATTAATGAGTCCAAAGCTGGGCTTGGCTTCATTGTTCGGGGGGGGAGAGGGAGGGAGGAATCCAATGCTGAGAGATCTCTGTCAGATTCCCTCTGAAAGAGCCATGTTTTTTTCTTGCAGGCAGAGGAATTTCACTCTGTTGTGCATGTTCTTTTGGAGTGGCTAGCCGAGGCAGAGCAGACCCTTCGTTTCCATGGCATCCTCCCAGATGATGAAGAGGCTCTGCGGACACTAATAGATCAGCACAGGGTAAGTATGATAATGAAGAGGATGCTGTCTGCAAGACTTGATCTATTGAAAACTGGAAATAAAATGAAACAAAGTGAAGTATGTCTAGCATAATCCTGTTCTGCCACAAAACTTGTTCTCCCACTTCTTTTTAAAGTAAGAAATGAAAGTTCTGTAAATTTGAGGATTCATCACACATATTTAATTCAGTTATCTGTCTATCAGGTCACATCTCATTATGCTTTAAAGCCATTTTCTCTTACAAGTTGAACCTCTCTAATCCGGCACCCTCAGGACTGGTCAGGTCCTGAACCAGAGAATTTGCTGAACCATGGGATGTCAATATTATCTGGCAGCATTTACCAACACTTCCACTGCTTAGTGGGCTCTTACAAGACATTTTGGGGTAAATTAAAGCTAAATACCAGCACAGAATACTGAGAAACCAGGACTGGTGGCTATAAACAAACTTTATGGGACTGCAGGAAACTTGGTCACACCCAGGGTAAATGGCCGTCTGGCTAACTAAAATCATGCTGGACTATGGATGGTGCCAGACTAGAGAAGTTCAACCTGTACTGAGAAAATAATTCAAAAATAGCATTTTAAAAGGAGTTGTATAAAATTAGAGACTAGTTTGAAAACTTTCTTGGAAGCAATGCAGTTTGGTCAGTCTTGTTGATAAGATTTTCTAATGCCAACAATGTAACTGTCCTCCTAGCAACTCTGAGTGAAACCACCACACCAGTTTTTTTAAGATCATCCACATATGGCATCAAAATGATGTCATCAGCCATTAACCGTCTATCATGATGAAACACCATGCTGAAATGCTTCAGATGCATTACGTAGTGAAATATTACAGTGAGAAAGATACTGGAGGTGTTAGGTTTACGAGCCATCCAACTGGATTTCAACTAATGAAATGTGAAAATGGCTAAGTTAATGACACAGCTAGGGAAAAACTCAGGGCATATCTCTTCCCATTGAGAAAGTTTAAAAAAACAAAAACAAAAAACCCTCCCAAAATCATGATCCATGTAGTTGTAATAATAATAAATAATAATAATAAACAAAAACTCCCATGCAATTAACATGAAAACATAAGACTAGCCATACTGATTGACAGGGCTCGCCAAACCGCGGTGAGCCCCACTCGCCAGCCGCGCTGTCCGGTGATCTGAGCATGCGCAGATCGTTCTGCGCATGTGCAGATCGCCCGAACCTGGCTCTTCTGGGTTGTAATCTACTCGCCATGGGCGAGTAGATTGCATTATTTGTCGAGCCCTGCTGATTGAGAGCAGTGTTCCATCTAGTCCATTGTCCTGTCTTCCAACAGGGGTCAATGCCAGGTGCTTCAGAGGGAATGAACAAAACAAGGCAATTATTGACTGATCTATCTTATCACCCCGTCTTCCATGCCCATCATCTAGTAGTCGGACACACCCAGGGACCCCCAGAGCATTGGGTTGCATCCCTGATCATCTTAGCTAAAAGCCATTGGTTGACTTATTCTTTGTGAACTTTTCTAATTCTTTTTTTTCAGACTAGTTACACTTACAGCCTTTACAACATCCCCTGGCAACGAGTTTCACAGGTTGACTCTGCACTGTGAGAAGAAGCACTTCCTTTTGTTTGTTTAAAACCTGCTGCCTGTTCATTTCATTGGGTGACCCCAATTCTTTTGTGATATGAAAGGGCAAATAACATTTCCTCATTCAGTTTTTCCACAATGTATATTATAAACCTCTATCATATCCCCCCTTAGTTGTCTCTTTTCCAAGCTGAATGGTGCCAGCTCTCTTCTAATATGGAAGCTGTTCCATACCCCAAACATTTTTGTTGCCTTCTCTGTACCTTGTCCGGTTCTAATATATCCTTTGAGAGATGGAGCAACCAGTATGAAGCAGTGTATTCAATGTGTGGCTTTATATCAGGGGTGGCAATAATTTTTGATGGGGGACCACTCCAAGAATTTGGAAAGTGGTTGAGGGCCGCACTCTTCCATAATATTAAAAGAGAAGGTGCAGGGTCTGGGATGGAGGTTAAGTGCAGAAGGGAGCTTGGGGTAAGGGAGGGAGTTTAGGTGAAGGAGACGGTTGTGACCTCGGGCACTGGACTGAGGTGCAGGGGGTTGTTGGACTGTGACCTAGGGCAGGGAATTGGGGTACAGGAGGGGGTACAGGGGATTGAGGTGCAGGGATTTGGGTTGTGAGCTTTGGTAGGAGGGGACTGTGATCTGGGGCAGGGGATTGGGGTGCCAGGTCTGGAAGGGGATAAGGGTGCAGGAGGGGGGCAGAGGATTTGGGTATTTGGAGTAGGGGGCAGGAGTGGGGGTCAGAGGGTTATGGGAGGAAGGGTCAGGGTGCCGGAGGCAGGTTCTGGCCAAGAGACTTACCAGCCAGCAGCCCAGCACTTGCCTGAAGCAGCCTCCCTGCTTGTCCTATCCCCACACAGGCTGCAGACATGTGCTCTGTGAATCACTACCAGCCCTGGAGGGGAGGAGACGTGGTGCTTCTTGACTGCCTGTTTTTTAAACAGGCAGCTCCCATTGGCCAGTTTCTGGTCAAAACCGACTAATGGGATTGTGCTAGGGGCGGGAGCAGCTCCTAAAGCCCCCCCCCCTCCCCCGGGCTCACAGATTTTAAAGCGAAATCGTCTGGCAGCCGCATTTCTGAGTGGAGAGTGGGTGGGGTGAGCCAAGCGGGGAGCCTGCCTGGGGCTTCCTGCTGCATCTGCAGGACAGATCCAGTGGCTTGGTGAGCCGGGTCCAGCCTGCCGGCCATATTTTGCCTAGACCTGCTTTATATGGTGGTGGTATATTTTCTGTGTTACTATCTCTTTCCTGACCATTCTCAACATTCAGTTAACTTTTTTTTACTGTCACTGCACATTGATCAGATATTTTTAGAGAACTATCCACAATGACCCCCAGATCACTTTCTTGAATGGTAGCAGTTAATTTAATATGTCTAAATTTTTATGTATATTTGGGATTATATTTTTTCAATTTGCATTATTTTGCATTTTTCAATATTGAATTTCATCTGCCATTTTTTGTTGTCCAGTTTTGGATAATCCCATTGTAACTCTCAGTGTGTTTTGAATTTAACCACTTTGAGTAATTTTCTGTTATCTGTAAATTTTGCCATCTCACTCTTTACTGTTTTTCCATATCACTTACAAATATGTTGAACAGCAGTGGTCCCAGTATGGAACTCTAGGATCTCTGCTATTTAGCTCTCTCCACTCTAAAAACAACCATTTATTTGTAATTTTTGTTTCCTAATACAATCTACTGATCCATGAGAGGACCTTCCTTCTTTTCCCATGACAGCTTACTTTGCTTAACAGCCTTTGGTGAGTGAACTTGTGAAAGGATTTTTGAAAGTCCAATATCCACTGGATCACCCTTATCCAGATGTTTGTTGATCCCCTCAAAGAACACTAACAGATTGGTGAAGCGTGATTTCTTTTTACAAAAGCTATGTTGACTCTGCCTCAAAAAATCATTTTACTCTGTGTCTGATCGTTCTGTTCCTTGCTATAGTTTCAACTAATATGCCTGAGTTAGGTCAGGATAGAAATGATCATAATAATGTATAGTAATGTATTTCTTGACTACTGTGAGGGAGAAAATTTGTAACAAAACTTCCATAGAATTGAAGGTGCAGAAAAAGCTTTGTATTTTTACCACTCATTGTGGGTAGTGTTATCAGCTGATAGGGCATGACCATCTAATTGTATAATTCAAGAATCCTCAGTGTATCCTGACTTCAACCACACAGATCTCAGGGGATTCACCCATAACATCTGCCTTTCTACTGCTGGTCATCACCACTGGCAGCTTACTGTTGTGCTGCTGCTGCTGGTTCCCTCACTGTACCCATATCGTGCTTTCCCATCTGAGGGCTTTTCAACACAGGAGGGAAATTTCAACAAATGGCACTGATTTGTGTGAAAATTTGTCACTTAATTTCGGGCCAGAAGGAGCATTGGGATTTGTGCTGTGGTTCCCTAGCTCCATCCTCCTCTGTCTGCTCAGACCTCCCCCACATACATTACCCTTATGGAAGGGCTGCCAGCTGCTTTTCTGGGATCCATGAGGGAGTGAAATATGCCTGTGATTTGTCTGTCCTCTCTAGTCCTTCAAATGGTTCCTTATTGTTTTTTTGCTCTCCTCTGTATAAGAGAAATCCTGGCTGCACTGGAGTCAGTACCAAATTCCCAATTGATTTTAATGGAGTCTGCATGTCATCCTGTGTCATAGACTAATAAAATAATTTCCACAAAAATAAAACTTAGCTAAGTTAAGTCCACACTGAAAGAAATGTATCATTAATCATATTATTGTTTTTAAAAAAGTAAACATTGAAACTATGGAAATCACAATCTAAGAACAATTCTGACAGCATCGTTAATACCCCATACACACATTAATAAATTAAAAAAAAATCTCACCAAATAACACACTACATTTTTGGACTCACCGGAGTTTCTATTCTTCAAACTTTAATAATCACGAACATTTTAAAATACCATATTCCGATGAGATATTAGAAAGGAGGGGGCTCTCATTGCAGCATTGCACTGAGGACTTTAACTAGTACCTTTAATAAAAAATCCTGTTACAGTATTAGAGATGCTGACTTGTTCTAGTTAGATAGTATTTTACTGAGAGTTTAAAGATTTCAGTCTTTTAATTACTATCTATTTGTGATAATGTAACTTGCAAATATGTACATAAGTACTTATTTCCTCCGCCCCCCCCCAAAAAAAACTTAAGTATGTGTGTTGTTCTAATTAATATTGCAAAGAATGACTTGCTTTTGCAATTTGTATCTAATAGAATTTATTTGAACATCATTAGTAGGGCATTACCATTCATGTTATTCATTTGTTAATTTGATAATGACCGTGATGTCTCCAATGTACGCATGAAGTTCTTAGGAAAAAATATGAAAGCTGTGGTATATTACATAAATGTAAAACACTGTCTCTCTTCCATCTATGCTGCTATAATATTATCCCAAATCACTTATTAGATTATAATGATTGCAATATTGAGGTAAATATTAAATATGTCCTTTATTCACAGTTCATTTTATAATTCCTATAAAATGATTTTAATACATTTGTATCAAGCCACATATTGAAAGCTTTTAATTTTTGATAATTTAACCGCAAGGGTTGATTTTTATATCCCACTACTTAGCTTTTCTTGAAAACTAGATATGATTTAATGAATGCTATATGTCTTAGTTTAATTTTTTTACCATTCAGGCTATGTCACGACTGCAGGCTTCTTTCAGAAGAAGCTTTTCCAGAAGAGATCTTCCAGAAAAACTTCTTTCAAAAGAGAGTGTCCACACTGATTGGACGCTATTTCGCACTTAAGTTGTGATTACTATGGACGGAGTGGCCACTAGGGGTATGTCTACACTAGCCCCCCTAGTTCGAACTAGGGAGGCTAACGTAGGCATTCGAACTTGCAAATGAAGCCCGGGATTTAAATATCCCGGGCTTCATTTGCATGTTCCCGGGCGGGCGCCATTTTTAAATCCCCCTAGTCCGAACTAACTGCCCGCGGCCACACGCGGCAGTTAAAAGTTAATTCGAACTAAGTCCTTAGTTCGAATTAACTTTTAACTGCCGCGTGTGGCCGCGGGCAGTTAGTTCGGACTAGGGGGATTTAAAAATGGCGCCCGCCCGGGAACATGCAAATGAAGCCCGGGATATTTAAATCCCGGGCTTCATTTGCAAGTTCGAATGCCTACGTTAGCCTCCCTAGTTCGAACTAGGGGGCTAGTGTAGACATACCCTAGGGCACGTGTGCTTTTTCCTGGAAGCCTCTTCTTTAGGGAAAAAACTCTCTTCCCCATCCAGACACGCCTTTTTCCAAAAGGGCTCTTTCGGAAAAAGGTTTCTTCCTCATAGAAAGAGGTTTACCAATGTCGGAAAAACCCCTCCATTCTTTCGACTTTCTGTCAAAAGAACGCAATAGCAGTGTGGATGTACGTGACATTTTTTTTCAGAAAAACAACTGTTTTTCCGAAAAAAACTCTGCAGTGTAGACATGCCCTCAGAGTCTCTGTGGACTAAGCGGTACAGTAGGTTAATGCACTACATTAGGTAGTAAAAGATACAAAGATACTCTCTCTAGTAAAGTGTGTGAGTATGTGCGCAAAAAAATAAACCACCAGAGTTCAGCACAATTTGGGTAAGATCATTACCCCAAACATCTAGGCTTTTGCAGACCACAGTTTAGATTTAGAGATTTATTGAAGTTTGGTGTGTAGGGAAATTTTTATTATGCTTGCCATTATTCTGCCTGATTCTAACCAATGCTTCTAGTTGCTCAGTATAACAAATGTTAAAATATACTATATGTGTACAGAAACCATTTTGAGCTAAAATTGCAAGAATGGCTCATGGGACTTCAACACCACCAACAGGAATCAGAACTTTGATTCAGTCTCATACTCATACACTAATTTAACCTAATTCAAATTCAGACACTCCCTACTTTGCCCCCAAATCAAGTCTGTCGACACAATCTGCGGGTTTTAGGAGATAATTAGAAATTGATGAGAACCTGTTGGAACCTGAGCACTCATCTGTCTGCTGGAGATACTGTAGGATATGCATGTATCCAGGGTGCCCAGCTCCCCTGGCATCTACTCAGCCCAACTGCAGCTCAGTGAAGTGCCAACCAGGAAGCTCATGTCAATTTCATTTTTCTCCCTGTAGACAGAAAAATTTCCATTTGAAAATTATTTGCCTGGAAAATTCCTATCCAGTTTTGCTGACTGGTTGTTTATAGTGCTGTCAGTATCTGTTCCAGATCTTATGGCTTGGTATATTGTAGGATTAGCATTGATAAACAAGCTAGGTTCTCAGAACATTTTCTAGTAGCAGTTCCAACTGCAGCATATTTGATTTACAGTATTTTAGAGACTGGTATGATTTTTTAATAGGATCATGTATATTACAAGCATATTTAACATGTTTGCAGTACTAAAGAGTTAAAAGCCAATATCTATTATATATTTTGAAGAGTTTGTTTGTGGATTTGTTTCTGCAAAATGAAGTCAAACTTCGTGATTACCTACAGATACCAAATTTTGTATAAATAATCCTGCCACTTAAATTAGCTGAATGCACTAATTTTTTCACTGGAATATGCTGGGTGAAATGTTTAAATAATTATTTTTGCTTTTCATCAGAAAAAAGTCATGACTATTAAGATTCGAGTTCATAAAAATATTTGCTAGCAAAATTAAAATCAAGTCACTTATTCAACTGTCATTTCAGTGCAAAGAAAATGTTTACTGTTACAAATAACAAAATAATTCAAATTAGTTACAGGAAGAGTAATGGAAGCTTTACAAGTTTCTGATTCAAATTTAATATGTATGGTATTATTCAATAAAATGAATAATGTTTGAAGTTGAAATCCTACCAATTTAAAACTGTTCTTTTACTTCCCTTTTGCAGGCACATTAATACAAATTCTATTACATAGATTTAATTTCTTGAACTTTCCTATAAGTGTAATCTATGCAAAATGACTTTATCCAGTCAACGACGGGCCTCACCAGCTCATGTTGTATATTTAAATTTTAATTTAGTTCTTTATAGGGAAAAGGTTTTTAAAATGTTCTTAATGTTTTTTGGATGTGGTATTTTTGTAGCCTTGTTAGTTCTAGCATATTAGAGAGACAAGATGGGTGAGGTAATATCTTTTATTGGATCAGCTCCTGATGGTGTGGGAGACAAGCTTTAGAGCTCCATAGACCTCTTCTTCAGGTCTGGGAAAGGTACTCAGAGTGTCACAGCTAAATAAGAGATCAAATAGAAAGTTTAGCATAAGTCATTAGCATGTCTTCTAATGGACCATTCAAGGTGAAATAACCCAATAACTCCCTTGCACTCATAGGGCAAAGAGGGGAATTAGTGGGTAACTGTGATAATAAACCATAAATCCAGTGTCTTTAATAGGTCAGGATTTTTAGTGTCCAGCAAAGTTATGAATTTAAGCTTCCTGGCTCATAATTTGAAAATGTTGATTTCCCAGATCAGAAGAACAACACAGCATGGCTCAAAAGCCTGTCTCTCTCACTAACAAAGGTTGACCAAGTGAAACATATTACCTTACCCACCTTGTCTCTCTGAACTTTTTTTTATAAGAATTGAACTTGTCTCCTGTCCTTTTTCCCACTCTGCCCATTGAATCGGTTTGGACTGTGAATGATCCAGTGGAGGACTTTAATCTTCCAGATTTGGCCAACACTCATTGAAGTTACTCAGCTTTTTCTTTCAACTGGTGCCAGCATCTAACTGAAAGCATTGTTTCTACTTTAGGAATTCATGAGGAAGCTGGAAGACAAAAAGGCAGAACTAAATAAATCAACAGGTATGGGAGAAGCCATCCTGGCTATCTGCCACCCAGACTCCATCACTACCATTAAGCACTGGATAACAATCATCAGAGCCAGATTTGAAGAGGTCAGTATGTCTCATGCAACCTCCATTGTAACAGGCATTCTTTGATAGTTTAGAACATAGCTGGAAATTAACAAGACTGCTTTGTTGGAGGAAATGATCCAGCTGTTGATGACAAAACTATTTAAAATACCTACGCTAGCAGATGTGAAGAGGCCAAGTTTTATTCTGTTTTTGAGAAGTAAAAGAAAAACTACAGGAGATGGTCAGACTTTTTTTTTTTTTTTTTAAGGAAATACCACCTCCTATTTCTCTCCAGCAAATTTATAATATCTGGGGCAGGAAGATTCAGATGTGCAGGAGGGACCTGATGCCCTGTGGAGATGGGAACAGGGTTGGAGGGATCCGGAGATCGGGGGAAGGTGGAGGAGGAGGCAGGAAGGAGATGGGGGTTGGAGGGATCGATGTTCTGGAAAGAGGAGAAGAAAGGGGAGAGATCGAGTGCCCTGGCAAGAGGAGGCAGGAGCGATAGGGAATCTGCCTCACCCCATATACCTTAACTACTCAGCAGACACCCAAGGCATACAGGCTGCAGGTTGCACCATTGGGGCAGAGGGAAGCCCCATGGGGACGTAAGCTCTATCCCCACTACTAACCCCAGCTAGGTGTCTGCCTGCCTGGTCACATCACTCCTCTACCCATGGGGCTAGTGCTGGGGGGCAGCAGCATGTGGCGCCAGCAGGAGAGCCATGCAGCCAGACTGACGGACACCCAGCTGGGGGAGGATTCCCAACCTGTGTCTTCGGGGGCTTTGGCTCCAATTTGGGTGAGCCTGTATACTAAGTGGGTAGATTATGGCCCACTCAGGCCCATCCATAGCTATGACCTTGGTCTGTGATGACACTTCACTTTGAAAGATGCTTTTTTGAATAAATCCCTGATTTCAACTTGCTTGCTTACCTGTCTTCTGTGTAAAAGTAAAATGCAGAATCCAGGTTACTAGACTGAAGATTTGTATTGGGAGATATCAGGAATGCTGGTTAATTGAGCTTTTTGGTTAACTGAATGTTGGATAACAGTTTTGCTGTATTTTGCTTTAAAAATCAGGAGGGAGTATGCAAAGTAGTCTGTAGTTGTTGCTCGATAATAATCCAGTTAGAGGCTACTGGATTCCAAAATATTCTTAAAATGCCCTAGTGGTGATTTCCAAATTGTTCACCAGCTTCTATCTGCCACAAAAAAAGGACTGTAATAACATGAGCTAGGTAGCTTTTAGTTCACTCCAGCAGGGTCTAAACAGGATAGTTGAAAGGCAACACATTAAAAAACTTCTACAGTTCATATTTTTGTAGTCCGGACTGCGGTGCCATGTAGTCAAGCCCTAATGATGCTATGGAGAATACATGCTCATGTTCTGGAGGTGCAGTTTTGTGTCTGTGTTTATAGTTTAAAGGAAACAAATAATAGCCAAATACAGCTTCCAGAAATGGGGACTTGATTATATACCTGACCCACTTATCCTATTATTTCCAGTGTTCTCAGTAGAACTATTCATGTGAGTAGGATTAAGTGCTTAATGTGCTGCAAGAGGATACTGTTGTGGAAATTTAAACAGGCCTGACAGTTAATGCTTATAATGAAACATGGTTGAACTAAGAACTCCAGGTGCTCAGAACCTCTGATAACCTTGACATGTGTTTAAATCAGGAAGGGAGGGAGGGAGCTCTGGGATAGGCGCAAGTGGGTACTTTCAAAAGAAACATATCAGGTGTGGAAATATTCATGTTTTGACTTTTTATCAAGGTATTAGCATGGGCAAAGCAACATCAGCAGAGATTGGCAGGAGCCCTGGCTGGACTTATTGCTAAGCAGGAATTGTTGGAAGCCTTGTTGTCCTGGTTGCAGTGGGCAGAGACTACTCTTAATGAAAAAGATAAAGAGGTCATTCCCCAAGAGATTGAGGGTGTTAAAGCTCTCATAGCCGAACATCAGGTAAGGCATGCAAAATGTGAAACACGTCTTAAAGATTTCATATGGACATGTGTATCTTAGATTTGCTATATAATCAAACATGAGCCTATTCTAGTTATTTACAGTATGTTTCCAGGGACCCAATTGCGTATTCACTATCCCTATGATTGCTTTCAGCCTTGCTCAAGCAAAGCAAACAAATGAAAACACAACAGTGTTTTAAAAACATGCACCAGCTTGTTGGGAATAAGGACACTGATCATTGAAAAACACCTGAAGTATCAGGCAGTGCTGCTGCCCAGAGCCAGCGTATCATTGTCTGCTTTGCTAGGTGAATTTCAAACCACGTTTTATGCAATGGCTCAGGGACCTGCGTGTGCAGCAAGTGGCGATCCTGGCATCATGTCAGATCATAATTGACTCGCCTCTGAGCTGTGTCTGTTAATCTGGATAGCAAAGGACCCAGGGCTGCTCTTGAATTCAGCATCTTTTGCACATCACACCATAGTGCACCATGGCTTTGTATTTTTAAATGTAGACTTCCTTTAGCAGCTCTGCCATAATGTAGGCAGATGTTCATATAGGTGATACCTCTTAGCTGGGAGCTATTTATTTTATATTTAATGTGTCTCCTGCTGTAATTTTCCTGACAAGTAGTTGCCCTCTCTGGTACTTGGTATTCTGTTTTCTTTGTCTTTCTTGCCAGTTGCTCTTGAGCATTGATAATTAAAGCAGCTACCATTTAATTGCAGACATTTATGGAAGAAATGACTAGAAAACAACCTGATGTGGATAAAGTCACAAAGATCTACAAAAGGAAAGCAACTGAACCCACTCTAATACAGTCTCATATTCCCGTGCTGGATAAAGGGAGAGCAGGAAGTAAGTAATAGAATCTCTTGGGTATGTCGTACATTGTTCTTCCAATATAAATGTAAACTAATACAATTGGGTGTCATTACTATCAGAACAGTCTAGTAAAAACAAGGTGAAATTATTCCTCCACTGATTTCTCTAACTACTTTGTTGTATGTTTTTCATGGAGAGTAATGTGTTTGCTTGGTAACACAGTTTTAATTAATTGTGCCAATATGTAACAAGGCAAACATAACATCTACTGTAATTTAATTTGTACTGATTCCTTCCCAAAATACAGAGTAAATTATTTTAATTTATCTTCAATAAGTCTTGAATACCTCTTAACCTTCACAAATGACTAATGTAACTTTCAGTTCTCACATAGTGAAAACATATTTCTTTAGCAGAATAATAGCAGAAAACTGATTTTTATTGATAAAAATAATAACACATTCCAGTATTTGTGCTTTATTTCTTCACATTTCTGCTGATTTTCATGATGTGATGCTAATTTTAGACATGTAGGGTCTGTGCTAATAGTAGATTTTTGTAAACTTAAATATAGACCTAATACTTGCAAAGAGTATGTATATGCCAATTATTTGCCAGCATATGACCATTTGGGGAGTGTTAATCATTTTGCATGCAAAATTGTGGAAACAGAATTAAAATGATTATTATTCCCCTTTATACGGCACTGGTGAGGCCGCATCTGGATACTGAATCCAATTTTGGGCTCCCTGTTACAGAAAGGATGTGGACGCATTGGAGAGAGTCCAGCTGAGGCCAACAAAAATGACTTGTGGGGAGACTGAAGCATTTGGGCTTATTCAGTGTGCAGAAGAGAAGAGTGAGGGGGGATTTGATAGCAGCCTTCAACTTCCTGAAGGGAAGTTCCAAAGAGGATGGAGAGAGGCTGTTCTCAGTAGTGACAGATGAGAAGAACAAGGAGCAATGGTCTCAAGTTGCAGTGGAGTAGGTCTATGTTGGATATTAGGAAAAACTATTTCACTAGGAGGGTGTTGAAACACTGGAATGGGTTACCTAGGGAGGTGGTGGAATCTCCATCCCTAGAGGTTTTTAAGCCCTGGCTGGGATGGTTTAGTTGGGATTGGTCCTGCTTTTAGCAGGGGACTTGATGAGCTCCTGAGTAGGGGTGTTAAATTTAGATTAATCAGCTAGTTGAATAGTCTATGCAATTTGCATGGACTATTCGATTAGTCGAGAAGGGCGCCTCCACTTTTGAAGTGAGGCGCCCTTATCAACTTTCACTTTTCAAAGGTGAAAGTGCTGCGGGGGAGCACGGGGCCAGCGCTGCAGGGAGCACGGACTCCCCAGCTGGCCCTGGGCTACATGCAGTGTTTCAAAATGGAAGCGTCGCATGGACCCCAGGATCTGCCCTGGGCTCCACGCGGCACTGCCACTTTGAAGCACCCCATTCTCCTTTCCACCCTCCTCCTCCCCCCCCCCCCACCTTGCTGCCTCTTTCAGATAGAGGCAGCCAGGTGGGGAAGCGACTAGTCGACTAGTCATTCACATCCCTACTCCTGAGGTCTCTTCTAACTGTATGAGTCTATGAAAGGCTGGATTGAGGCTTCCTTGAAAACGTCACTGTAAACGGGTCCCCTCATGTGCCCCGTTCGCGCCTAACAACACCCCCCCCCCCCCCCCCCGTGTTTCCTTCATCCCTTTGGGCGCTCTCCGGCGTCCAAAACTGTCTCTCTTAAGGTTTGCCGGTTTCATCCCAACCGCGTGGAGAGGGGGGTCTGGGCCCGCCCCCTCTCACAGACCCCAGCCCAGGGCCCTAAGGACTGGACGCATCTACCGTCAGGTCCGGCTGGCGGGGCTTCTGCCATAACTCGCCAGCCCACAGGCTCCCTTTGCCCGCCCTGGGCTCCTTCCTCTCTCCACGGTCAAATATCCCCTCGCCTCCGGGGTTCACCTCCTCGCCTTGGGTCCCTTCCGCCGCCCTCTCGGACCTCCTCCTCCTCCTCCCGGCATCTCCCGGCGTTTAAATGCCCGCGCCGGCTCCTGGTCCGCGGGGTCACGCCCCTTCTGGCGTGGACATGCTCTTGGGCCGTCGGCGAGGTCGTGCCCCGGCGCTGCTCCGCCCACACTGGCCCTCAGCGTCCCGGCCAGCCGTGAGCATCCTGCTGGGGCAGCCGCCTGGGAACAGCCGCCGCACAGCCGGTAGGCCGGCCTCAGCGCCGCTCGGCCCGTGGCTGGCGCAGCGCCCGGCTCCGCTATCTCGCCGCCTGCCCTGCGAGCCGCCAGATAAGCGGCCACTGGCGGGATCGAAGTGCGGGGCCCTCCGCCCCGTCACAGTCACTTATAATATTTATTTATTTTTCAACCCTATTGTGTTTCAACACTCCCCCTCTTGCGTAAAGTGCCAAGGGATCTGTAATGGTCTTTAGCTGGTAAAGGTGGGTTTGTTGTTGTTGTTTTATATACTGACTCATCCAAAAGATAAAATATATAGCTGCACAGTGCAGCACAATACAGTGCTGATTGGTTGTGAAGAGTTCCCTCTCTCCTATCCTACATGAAACAACATGGATTTTACTAGGTCTTGCAACTTAGTTTCATGTAACACGAACACTTACGTGAGGAGATGGATTAAATTTTTCTGTCTCTAACACTATCTCCAAAATGAGGTTATTTGTTCTGGAATGCTCTCTCCAACCTGACTTGGAGTAGAAATATTTATGTACATTTTTCTGCACTGGTGCCAATTCACAGGTATAGATGGCATTGGAAGGCCGGGTGTTTTAATCATCATGTTGTCTTACACTGGCCAAAGCAAAACTCCCATTAACTACAATGGGATCAGGATTTGGCTCATTTTTGTTGCAGAAAGGAGTCTTTTTAAAGAGGCTGATCATCATTCACATAAAAATATGCTGTCTTTTAAATTGGTTGGGACTTAGAGAAAAATAAACCTATGCTAACTTGTATTTTTTTAATAGGAAAACGTTCCCCAACAACAGGCATATATCCATCAGGAGCACAGGCACAAATTGAGACCAAGAATCCAAGGGTGAACTTATTAGTCAGCAAATGGCAGCAAGTCTGGCTTCTGGCCTTGGAAAGAAGAAGAAAATTGAACGATGCTTTGGATAGACTGGAAGAGGTCAGCGCACACAGCATATATATGATATACAATGTATATTTTTGTTTAACCCTGCATGCTCTGTGACAAAGTGTAGTAATGCCAGCCTGACAATTTTGTTATATGATGTACAGTTAGATACATTTTTTACATGTACGTGCAAAAAGCAGCTAGCCCTATTATAATGGTGAATAGAATCAAACCAGTACAACTGTGGGCATTTTAAAGAGCCAGTTATTTAAAAACATGTCAATGTGACCTCACTTATATTGTAAATGTTTTATTTAAACTTGAAAAACATCTCTCATCTCTCTTTCCTCAAGCTGAGGGAATTTGCCAACTTTGATTTTGATATCTGGCGGAAAAAGTATATGCGATGGATGAACCATAAGAAATCTCGAGTAATGGACTTCTTTAGGAGGATTGATAAAGATCAGGATGGAAAGATAACAAGGCAGGAATTTATTGATGGAATTCTTTCGTCAAGTAAGTTCAAAATTAATTTACCGATGAGATTATGAGATGCATCTAATACATTGGCAACATACTGTACCTGAGGTAAGACTTTGTGTCGTAATAGACCTTTAAAGACATTATCTCTCTGCGATAAAGGTAAAGTGGCAATAATTGTTTTACTTGGAAACATTGTTAAAATTTAGCCACTCCTTTTTTGAGAGAGTCAGATTATCTCTCAGATTTTTCTTCCTCTGTGCAGTATATGCAATACACTGACTTAAGTGTGTGTGATTATGTCTCCTTCTAGTGGCTGGCCCATATAAAGAATAAGAGCCTATCACTTGTAACGATTCCTTTTTCTCAGGTGTTGGAGACTTGTGCTTTTTGTGTCAGAGGGTCAGGGTTGTGTTCCTCCTGAGAGCACCTGGTCAGCACAAATGATAGCCCTTATGGAGCTAAGAACACATTTGTACCTGAAATAGTCAAAATGAACTTCCACAGGCTGTATATGTGTATGATCATGTCTGCTTCTCCTGACTGGCCCACCTCAGAGGATAAGATCTGCTTCTACACATTGAACCTCTGCAAACTGGAACTCTGTGGTCCGGCACCATCCGGAGAATCCCAGTGAGGGTTGGCAGCTGGGCTGGAGTTGGGCTTTCTCACTTAGCAGGGAAGTGGGAGGGACTGGCAGGGGAGCTGGGCTGGTAGTGGGTGTCAGGGAGGTGGCTGGGAGGCCAGTGGTCAGTCCAGGGCTGGAGGGGCCAGTAGCGGGGAGAAAGATATGACTTCCCCTGGTCCTGCAAAATCCCTCATCCAGGACCAGTCAGGTCTCAAGGGTGCCAGACCAGAGAGTTCCACTATGTTCTACCAGCTGAAAGCTCTACCCCATTAGCTGATCAGATGCATCTTGACGAAGTGGGCTCCAGCCCACAAAAGTTTATAATCAAATTTATTAATCTTTAAGATGCCATAGGACTCCTCATAGTTTTTGCTTCAGTTAGAAACTGAGCCTGTGGTGGTAGGTAGAACCAGTCTGCCAGGTTGCATGGTATACATCAGTACTTGCTGAATGTCTATGACACTACTGCTGTTGATCAGTCATGCTACATGTTTACATATTCTGATACTTTATTTGCTTCCCTGTGAGTGAGCAGTGAGTTCTGAAACAAAGAAGGCTTTCAGATTATAGAGTTTCATTTTAAAACAATATCAGAAGCTTCTAAAGTGGACAGGCCTTGGATTCTAAACATTTAATTTGCCTTTAAATTCTTGTATGACCTCACTGCGGTAACAACATGACTTGTTGATTTGTGGGTTTCTTTGCAGTTTCGAGGTCAAGCATGCTACAAGACTGTAGAACTGTGTGTCGTTTGACAGCTTTTTCTTAGTTTCATCTGTTGCTAGGCTCGTTTAGTACTGGGCTTCTCTCCCAAAAACACACTACAGTGACTCCTCACTTAACATTGTAGTTCTGTCCCTGGAAAATGAGACTAAGTGAAACGATGTTAAGCAAAGCCAATTTTCCCATAATAATTAATGTAGATTGGGGGAATTTTTTCATGAGACATATTTTTTCATGAAACTATATGTGGTTTGACTCACAGGTTAGTGAATACCCTCTGGCCTCAGATCTCTGGTGAGGTCCTACCCATGCATGCTCTGCAGCATTGGTCTCCACACTGGAGCCAGGCAGAACAGGCAAGTGGCAGCACATAGGCGGAAGCACTGTGCTGCATCCTCTCCAAACACCTGATGGGGATGTCTCTGTTAGTCTCCGAGCAGCAGATCATACAAATGCCTGCTCCAGTTACAGAGGGGTAGCCGTGATAATCTGTTTTGGCAAAAACAATGAGGAGTCATGTGGCATCTTAAAGACTAACATTTCTTGGGGCATAAGATTTCATGGTCTCAAGCCCACTTCGTCAGATGCATCTTGACAAAGTGGGTTCCAGCCTATGAAAGCTTATGCACAAATAAATTTGTTAATTGTTAAGGTGCGATAGGACTCCTTGTTTTTTTGCTCCAGTTAGACACTGAATCCATGGGCGTCTGGTCTTTAAGGCAAAGCAAGGCTGCGCCTACCCAAAGCTGAGCTGTGCTTGCCCTGGCCCTTCCCTCCCTGCCTCCAGCTGCCACGTGGGGTTGCTGTGGAATGTTTAGTGTGGCTCAGGCAAGTTCCAGGGCGTCTGGGAAGGCAGAATACCAGGAACCTCCTCAGCAGTGCACATGGCAGTGGGGAGGCTTGGGCCCGGGCTACCTCCCTCCTGCTGCTACTGGTGCCAAGGAGGCTCGGGCTGCAGCTGCCTCACTCCCTCTGTTACCGGGGATGGGGAGGCTTGGGCTGCAGCTGCCTCCCTCTTGCTGCTCCTAGGAGTGGGGAGGCTTGGGCACATGTGCTCTTCCCCTCTTGTGGAGGGCGGGGTTTGAGGGGGGCGCTTGGCGCACTGCTCCTCCCTGTTATGTGGGCAGGGCTATAGGGAGCCTCAGCTGCACCAACTGCAAATAACGTCTTCATGACTATCCATAATCTAACCAGCATTTAAGACACAACACTTCTTTTCAAACATTTGTTTTCTTTGAGAATACTTTGTGTCTGTCATTAATGACTAGAAATCTTTGAGATTTGTAATAAATCCAATCACTCCAATGGGATTGAAAATCTATAACATTTGTCCCCGGTGATGTTTTTAATTTACAGAATTCCCTACCAGCCGACTTGAAATGAGTGCTGTGGCCGATATCTTTGACAGAGATGGTGATGGGTACATTGACTACTATGAATTTGTAGCAGCACTTCATCCAAACAAGGATGCATACAAGCCTCTTACAGATGCTGACAAAATTGAAGATGAGGTAGTCTTTATATAGTTATATTTTTCATATAACTAATATATTCCACTGGAATTGCACATTTTATTTTATTTCCTGTGTAACTTGGAATTCTGCCAATTATTTTAGACTTCAGAAATCTGATAATTAGCATTGAATAATTATTCCAGTTCTCGTTTTGACAGGTTACAAGGCAGGTAGCAAAATGTAAATGTGCAAAGCGATTCCAGGTGGAGCAGATTGGGGATAACAAGTACAGGGTAAGTCTTCACAGTATGTCCATGCTTCTTTCAGTCCAAACATTCTCAAGGCAACAGGACTTTTGTGAGCATTTGGGCTACATTAATTTACAGAAACTTTTATTATATACTTATGTTTGCTCAAAGTCTAAGTGGGAAATATGTAGTTTTAGCTTCACTGTTACGTCTAGAACAGGGTAAGTCTAGACAGCGGGGCTATTTCAGGATACCAGAGGTTATTTCAAAATATTTTCTGAAATAGCAGGCATGCTATTCCAGCTTCCCTGTAACCCTCGTTCCACAATGGATAACGGATGTCTCGAAATAGTGCGTTAATTCGAAATTTGGCACTGTGTAGACGCACCAAATTTTGAAATTAGCTATTTTGAAATACAATTGAAATAAGATATGCAATTTGCATAGCACAAATTGCATATCTTATTTCAAGTTTAGGGTGCTGTGTAGATGCACCCTAATTTGTGTTAGAAAATATAACTTAATAATATATTTAAGTTTCCATTGAATGTACAATAAACCATTTTTCTCAGTATTTAGAGAGATTTATATATGTAAATAGTCAAGTGATTTAAACAATATATGGTCCTGCATATCAGTAAATATACATTTGTTAACTGATTGATATTTTATATCTGAGTAAAAATAGATTTTCCAATCAGATTAAACACATGGGACTGTATTGTACTTAGAATATATTGATCAAACAATTTTATCATTCTCATCCCCTTTTTTTACTTTATTCTAGCATACTGTACCTTCATCTAGTAGCTAGACAGGAAATGTGCCAGGTATCCTAAAAATAGTTCAGGTACCAGAAAAGATGTGAACAGTGAAAGTAAATTTTTACCCTTGGGTTCAATAACCAGAATGTTTTCAGATGAGGTGCTTAATACTGGGCTAAGGAAGACTATGGAATATCTTCAGATAATTTTAAAAAGAAAACAAGGAACAGGAAGGTAATGGAAGGACTCATGAGTCCTTCCATGTTCATACTCTGGATAGCAAATTACCTGCACATCTCTAAACTAAATCCTCTGTTTAGAAGTTTCATTGTGTGTGTTAGTTTGCATGTGTTCAAGTCATACCGAGAATTTCTTGTTAAACTAATTGTGACTTTTTTCCATTTTTCATTTCTCATCAGTTCTTCCTGGGAAATCAGGTATAAACCAGTGGAATGTGTTTTGAAGTTTCTATATTTTTTCCTAACACATAGTTATTTACGCTTGCATTCTTTTCCCATACTTTCATCCTGAGCTAATTCATTGTTGGGCTGCTGTGGTGTTTCGATAAATGCTATAAAGTGTTCCTGGTTTCAGGATCTTTCCCTCCCTATTGTTTTGCCTTTTGTCTCATTAGGGAGATTACTTTTAAGGGAACCAGATAATGAGGACAGCAACAGTTTGTGTGATAAATTCAATTTTGCACTTCAATTATGCTTTATGAAGAGTATTAATTATTCTATCCCGAGTTTTATGTGTACTATAATATAGCAGTGTGCCTCAAAATTCTATATTGTGTCATATTGCTTAGTCGCCTATTACTATTCCAATTTTAGAATCCTTGAAAAATCACAGTGCATTAAGTTAGAAGTCAAATGACTAGATAAGAATATTCACAATGTATTATACATATCTTTAATACAAAACGTTGTGGTCTGAGTTAGCAGAATAATGTTGAAGTTCAAATTTAGATTGCTTCCATTCCTCCATCAACAATATTTTTAAAACAAAATGTACAGTAATTGTATTTAAGAATACTTCTAACTTAGTTTGGTCATCAGTATCTCTGGTTGTGAAAGTCATCAGTATCTCTGGTTGTGAAAGTGCCATACAATAGTAATTGGAAGAAATGCAGATCAATGAATCCTTTATAGGATGGGATACTGAAAAACAACCTATCACATATAAAATCAGTTTGCATGCCTAGCGTATACATAAAAATGTCTATCATGAAAATTACCACTAGCATCTTATTCATGTTCTTGGAAAGGCGACATATGAAGATATGATTTTAGGTTTTCAATGCTAAAGATATTACAGAAATGGTAACTTTGCCTGGGTTTTTACAATGTTGTTGGCAGAGTTAATATAGCATGTGCTCAGTAAACAGTAGCCAATCTACTTCTGGCCTAACTTTTTTAAATTAAAAACTTAAAAAACAACGAATACTCTAGCAGCACCTTAAAGATTAACAAAACATGTAGATGGTATCATGAGCTTTTGTGGGCACAGCCCACTTCTTCAGTTGAATGGAGTTAATAAAGGTCCAGTTCCAAAAATTTGACCAAAGAAAGTCTGTACCCAAAATATTTTAATAAAAAAATCTGTAATGGAGCGATTATGGAAGCACCGTGTGGAAAGTTGTGTTATTTAGCAGCAGCCATGCTAGCTGAACAAGTTGCAATATAAACTGATTTCAAAAGGATCATCCAAGCCTCAGCCTGGCTGCAGTGCAGAGCCTAAATGTTATGCTAAATTGTTGAAAACAAAGGAATCTTCTAGGCTAATCAAAGAATAAAAGGAAACCTCCTCCTTACTAAGTGAAACAAAATAGTGTAGGCCTGTGAGTTACATGCTGTCTCATTAATTGACATATCTAAGAAGGTGGTTCTTCATTTTAAAGCTATTTAATGGCTTTAAAAATCCTCACATAGAGCTCCTATAAATATACATTTTACTTATTTAGAATACAGTTTTCTTTAATTAATAAATTAGGCTTTTAAACTTTCCTGTTTGGTTCCCAGAAGTAATATTCCTTCTGCCCTTTCTCTTTGTCCATTTTGCTTAAGCAATACCACAGTTCTTTTAACAAGTAAGGAGCACATTTGTGTGATTTGGTTTTAATATGTTTCCATCACTTCACTGGAACAAATAGGTACAGTTACTCCAGCAGTCAGATTCTACCCAAGATATGTGCATTTGACTATGATTGACTTCAGTGCATGCAAAGCAGAGGTTGGGATTTGGCCTGCGGATTGGATAGCAAATTAAACACTTGTCATCAGCTAGAAAGTGCTGGATCTCTGTTTCAATTTTCATGAGATTGTGGGATCCTTTAGTAAATTATGATTGAATTAATTTAGATCTTGTGGAAGGTTTTCGAATGATAACACTGGAAAGCAAAGTCTCTTCTGTTTTCCACATAACAAGTATAGCATATTGTCACAGCTGTGCAGGCCTCTCCACAATAATCTCTTAACTAAACAAAACTGCTTTAAACCTATATTGAGATTAAAGCTCAGGTCCCATGCTAATTGAATGCTTGGCCTGTGCTGCAGAGACTGCCAGCAGATGTGCCAGTTGTGAAGGTGATGTTATTTTACGTGGACAGTGGTAGGAAATGGATCAAAGCAGCCAGCTGTTTTCACACAAACCACCAAATAATGAGAAGAATATATCTTTTGGCCACCACTGACTCGATTCAAATTTAATCCAGTGATGTGCAGAGGATTCTGCAGGGGTTTGACGGCATTACATACAAACAACACTGACCTTTTTCAAGACCATACTACACTCTATAGCCAGTCTTGGGCAGCACAAAATAAGCAGTCAGCCCATCATAGGAACAGGGTTCAAAAAAGGGCTAGATAAATTCATGGAGGATAGATCCATCAGTGGTGATTAGCCAGGATGGGCAGGGATGGTGTTCTTCGCCTCAGTTTGAGAGAAGCTGGGAATGAGTGACGGGAGAAATCACTTGAGGATTATCTGTTCTGTTCACTCCCTCCGGGGCATGCTGTCAGCAGACGGAATACTGGTCTAGCTGGGCCTTTGGTCTGATTCAGTATGGCTGTTCTTATGTAAGCCATCTGTGTACTCCTGTGAATTATGGGGGTGCTCTGATTGTTCTAATTTGTGCTAGCTGCCAATTGCTCCAGAGAGGTAACATAGCTACCCCAGAGCACAGGCCCTTTCTACCAGCAACACCAAGCTCACACAGCCATGGGGACCCAGGGTAGCTTAGAGCTATTAAAATGGCTTTGTAAGATATTCCTGTACTCAGCTTAACAGTGGAGCAATGCAATGCTCCCCTGAGAGATCTGAAATTCCAGCCCACTGATCTATCATTTGACAGTTTTTCCATACTTTTCACTTGAAAGTTTCATATCTTCGAAAACTGTATCCCTGCTATTGCAAAGAGAGTTCAGTGAAAGTTTTAATGCTGATTAATTCACACGAATGCATAACAGAACCAAACATTGTATTACTAATTTTTCTGCTTTCACAAGATCCTTAGACAAAATCCCGAGAATGAATCATAAAGTTCAGCTTGGCAGCCTTTTTTCACAATCCTACCATATTTCTTTAGATTAATGCAGTGGTGTTCAAATTGAAATCCTAACACCATTGACAATTTTCATAAAAATCATATTTTAAGAGTTTACTAATGATTAGAAATTAAAGGAGAAATTTAGAATGAATGATTTTAACCCATCATTGCTGAAATGCATATTTTATATTGTGGTGAACTATTGCAAACCTTGTCATTTTGTTTAATCTTGTTACAGTTTGGTGACTCTCAACAGCTGCGTCTTGTTCGCATCTTGCGAAGTACAGTAATGGTTCGTGTCGGAGGTGGCTGGATGGCACTGGATGAATTCTTAGTGAAAAATGATCCTTGCAGGGGTATGTAAGAAGGTTGTTTTAGAACAGACATTAAAATCATTAACTGGTAGGGATATTTTTTTGCAGGATAGAAATTGAAATGTAAAAAATGCCTTCTGTTTATTTAAACAGTGACTGCATCTTTCCTAGTTCTAGTTTTATGTATTTTAAAATCCTAAGGGCCAAATGCAGGTCCATGACATCTGTATACATCCTGAGTGACTCTGATCCCTTCAGTAGAGTTGCTCCACATGTAATTATGCTAGTGTAATTAAGAGTTGAGCTTGGTTAAGTGCAGTACATGGAATGTAAACAGGTTGTATGACTCAGCAGAAACAAAATGTAGCAGCAATCATCAAAACCTGCTCAGCAGGAGCAAAGTTTTAAAACTATAAATCAGCACAAGGTAATCAGAACACTGAGAGTCACAGCCACAAGGCCTGACTGACCTAGGGACTCATCCTGTCCTGAGACTCTGCTTGTGCAATCAATCCTGTGTTCTGACTGGCCTTCTCCTCCTTATAGCCCGAAGCCTTGTGTGAGAGAGTGGAGAGACCAGCTCTGGGCTGGGGACTAGAGAGTGACTCTGCACCTGTCTTGTGACAGTTGTATACAATATGTTGCTTTATGCATTTTTACTTCACAGACTGGTTACAGGGTAATGTGGGACAGAGGTTTCCAAGAAGACCTATTCCAGTGGGATAGTGGGCTCTCTCTGGTCAAGAGGAAATAGGTGCCTAACTCAGAGGAACAGCAGGAGCTAAAAGAGAAAGGGGGTGAAATAACCAATTGAGGTAAAAACCAAATGGTAGCAGGAATGATGCAGTTTGAAAAAAATTGTAATAGCAACTCCACCTGTTCAGAATGAGTTAAAAGCAAGTAAAATTGTGTACTTCCTTATGAAAGATTATAGTAGCTAATGTAATAGGATCAGACAACAATAGAATAGGAAAGTTGAAGGGAAAGGTGAGGAAAAAGATAAGTCACCAAAGGTCAGAAGCATGCTCATCTTTAGACTTACTTTGGTAAATCTCCCATTGTTTGCCTGAGAACTGCTGGATTGGACTCAGGATTTGAAAAGTTTAATAAATAAATACCTTGGGCAAATAGATCACTTGTATTTTGTAGTTCCTGTTGCAGCAAGTGTAGGTAGTATAATAAAAAAGAAGAAACTTGCAGTGAACAAGAAGTAACCCATAAGCAATAACAGTGAATGCCATTCACATATGGAGATCATTACCATAGTAGTAATAACATTTCCTATTTTAAATACTGTAAAGGGAGTATCACAAATGGAGTAGAAAATGTCAACACTGAGGTGCTATAAAAGTCTGTTTTTAGCAGTATTTGAAAAAAAAGCCTATTGCCCACAAAACACAGGTATGTCATATCCCAAGAGGAAGAAAAGTGAAGAATATTGCAGTTGCAGCTGAGACAAAAAGCCTGATTCTTGACTGCCTGGAAAGAAGCAGTGTCATTTATCTTTGCTACATTCTTATTTGCTAACATTTTACTTTCACTCTGCAAAAGGTAAACTATTCCACAAAGTGCAAGGCAATGGAGAATTAGCTGCTGCTTGGTTTCACGATGTCCAATAGCATTCCAGAGAGACCATCGTCACTTTTCAAACTCTACTCTGGACTGTGCAGAAAAAAAAACAATTATGTTTCATTAATTATGTTGAGGTTTCCAAATTTGTTTTTGTTCTGAATAAACTAAGCCGAATAAATTAAGACCGAATAAACTAAGACCATTTGAAATATTTTGCAGAAAGCAAAAAAACCCATGAGTCCCCACTTCTTCGTAACAGCCAATAGTTCAGTGGTTAGCACACGCACCTGGCAGGTGCAAGAGTCCCTGCTCTCATTTCCCAGGTGAGAGCCGTAACTATCCAGCAGTAGAGTCATTCTGTCTCACTTTCACCAGAATGTCCAGCCTGGACCTGAGAAACTTTCCTGACAGAACTTTTGTCAAAACCGATAACGTTTTTGCATAATGTTTTGATGTTGACAAAGTAGTATTTTTCAATGATGAAAATATTTTGACTGGCTGTACTCTTCACATGCTCTTTACTGGGGTTCCACATCCTACTCAGATTGTAATCAGTGTTTCTTCTATTTTTTTATGTCCATGTGCAGAATGAATTTTATTATTTTTACCAATATGGAAACAATGTGGGTATGTCTAGACTACATCCCTGTGTCGGCAGAGGGATGCAGATTAGGCAGGTCGACATTGCAAATGAAGTGGGGATTTAAATATCCCGCGCTTAATTTGCATGAAATGGCCACCGTTTTTGCCAACTCAGCACTTTGTCTGCAAAAAGCAGTAGTCTAGAGGGGGATCTGTCGAGAAAGAAAGCCTTTTTCGACAGATCCTGTAAACCTCCTTGCAGGAGGCATAAGGGATCTGTCGAAAAAGGCTTTCTTTCTCGACAGATCCCCTTCTAGACTGCTGCTTTTTGTCGACAAAGGGTTGAGTTGGCAAAAACGGTGGCCATTTCATGCAAATTAAGCGCGGGATATTTAAATGCCCACTTCATTTGCAATGTCGACCTGCCTAATCTGCATCCCTCTGCCGACAGAGGGATGCAGTCTAGACATACCCCAATGACACATCACCTCAATATTGGTGCACATAACAAAATTAATTCTGCATGGATGATCTGTGGTGGGGGGTAGGGCTGAGGGGTTCGGAGTGAGAGGGGGGCTCAGGGTTGCAGGGTTGAGAGCTCTGGCTAGGGGTGCAGCTCTGGGGTTGGGGATGAGGCACTTGGAGTGTAGGAGTGGGCTCCAGGCTGTGGCCAAGGGATTTGGAACGTGAGAATGGGCTCTGGGAAGGAGGTTGGGGTGGAGGGGTCTGAGCAGTAGTTAGGGTGCAGGACGGGTCTCAGGGTTGGGGTGGAGGGTCAAGGAGGGAGCTAGGGTGGTGGAGTGTACTCAAGGCTAGGGCAGAGGCTAGATTGCAGGGTTCTGACCTGGGGCACTTCTTGTTTGGTGGTAGGAGACAGTGGTTCTGTGCTGCCTCATGCTTACCTGTAGGCATCGCCCCTACAGCTCCCATTGCCTGTAATTTCTGGCCAATGGGAGCTGTGGGGACATAGCTTCCCAGCCCGTGTGGTGAGCATGCAGCGCTACCCCACCCCACCCCACCCCACCCCAGTAGGGGCTGCCCAGAACACGGGCTTGACAAGCTGCAGCCCAAGGCTCTGGACTAAGAAAGCCACTCTTAGCCCAGGGCTGGAGCCCCTAAAGCTTGCTTCTTAATCTAGGCTTGCTGCTGGACCTGGGAAGAGTGCATCTTTCCCCCAGCCACAGTAGCTCCCTGTTAGGGCCAGAGGAGCATGCTTCTCCTCAAGCCGCAGCAGGGAGCTGCCACAGCCGGGGAGCTGCAGTGGTTTTGGATGAGGGGCCTCTCCCCTGGCCATAGCAGCTCTGTGCACAGCAGCCTGATCCCCTGTACAGGGCTTATTAGGCAGCTGCACAGCCGTACAACTTAGAGTGAACCTTGGTTGTAATTGATTGCTATTGTAATCAATAAATGTGATTATTAAAATTCTTTATTATATCCCCTCAGAGATGATGCTAGGTCCTGCCTCTCCTGTTCCCTAATTAGGACATCTATATAGAGCACCCTCTAAATAACTCCCACTGTAGGTGTAACTGTGCATGGGCCCCAATTCAGCAAGGGGTTCAAATAAATGCATAGCTTAGAGCATGTGAATACTGAACTCTTTGAGAAAATCACATGCTTTAATTACACTGCTTGTTGAAATCAGTGATCAAGCTGTCATTGATTTCAGCGGAACAGGATCAAGCCCCTCCTTAAGCTTTAGTCTCTGCTGGGATTTACTCACACACTGCATATTTCATAATGCTCTCATTATATACAGCTTAATATGTACAATAAATCTATGTAAAGCAGTTTAATCTGATATTTCTTATGTTGGCAGATTAACACCTTTCTTACACAAAGGTACTTACCCCCTGCAGCTAAGTCTATTCAAACACTATTTTTTGCTCAGGGGAACTTTGAGAGCTTGCTTAGGAACACTTAGCATTTATTCTCGGTTCTGTCTTTTGGCTTGGTGCTCTGAGTCTCTTGCATATGCAATTGCTGAACTTAATTTCTTCGCCTGCTAACGATTTTCTTTAATGTTATTCATATCCTGTGTCATTTTTTCTAGTTCATCATCATGGGAGTAAAATGTTACGTTCGGAATCAAACTCTTCAATTACCACTCAGCCTACCATAGGTTGGCAAACCTCTCTCTCTTTGTCTTTCCTGGCCTTTCTCTTCCTTTCTTTCCCTCTCTTGCTTTAACAAACATAACAATATGCTTAACTCATCACATTTGGCTTAATATTTTTCTGTGTAGGCTGATGCTTTTACAGGCTAATTTTTTGACACTCTTCCAAAGTGTTTAAAAAACAATTGTCATTCATGCTGCTGATACAATAAAATACTAACATGCTATGCCTCTGATACTTGTGGAATGTTCTCTCATTGTGCCTGTATGTCTGCGTGAGTGCTTAGCCAGGGATTACCTCATTGTAGCTTGGGTTTTATGTTCATCATTGCATGTTGCCAAAGTACTGTAATTCATAGTTTAGAACAAATATATTTGCTGCTTTCCTGCCATTTACACTTGGTAATTTTTTCTCGGTTGTCCAAGTAAGTGTTATTTATTATAAGTAGTTGTAGTATTAGTCAAGCAAGTCATCAGGTTGTGTCTGTGTGTGTTAATAGTTGGTTAACAATGACTTAGCATGCTGAGCATTCCATTATCATGCTGGCTTTCTTTGACAGTTGTTCATTCCTGGTGGCCTAAGATGCTAGAATAAGCATGTTCTACACATGAACCGTCGTGTGTCAAAAATGAATGCATTACATAGTAATGCATTTTATTTGTTGGTATGCTGTGCTGGAGATGGCATGAGAAAAGAGGTGACAAGCAGACATGTGATTGATCTGCATGGCTGACTTCTTGCCCCATCTCTTTTATGTGCTCCAGCTAAAGGGAGGACAAACATGGAGCTGCGTGAAAAGTTCATTTTGGCAGATGCTGCTAATCAGAATGTGGCTGCTTTCCGAGCAAGAGGTCGTAGATCACGACCTTCTTCACGGGGTGCTTCTCCCATCAGATCTACTTCTGTGTCAAGTCAGGCTGGACAGGGAGCTTCACCACACGTGGTTGCTACAAGTACACCCAAGGTAGGACTTTTTATCACTTTCCAATGGGTGTTTTCAGTGTTGTTCTCACATTTGCTGTTTTTTTCCTACACTGGAAAAGACTCCCTTATATTTATGGTGCCATGTGAGCCAATCAGCAAACAGAGAATGTGTTTTGAAGGAGCAAAAATGAACCTCTCCACTGCATTTCAGAAATAAGTCATTACCCCTCTTTTTACAGACTTTACCAACTTTTTCTGCTTTGTTTTGATTTTTTTATATTAACTGTAAAATTAGTCTCTGTACCCTGGATACCCCTCTCAGACATTGTCTTCCATCTACTGTCCTTTATATTTTAATTTGCCATTGTTTCATACAGACACCCCATCATTTAACACGCAATTATGGTAAACCATGGTTGACAAACAGCAAAACGTCAACTCCTTCTAAACCATCAGAGTCCTCAGAATATCAAGGGTCATCTGCCGAGGTACAGTAAGGACAGAAATTCTAGTCTCATGAATTTCTTTCACTAAAACTATCAACTCACTAACTGTCATTACAGTTCTTTGCACAGCTGCACTGTACCTTGTCTATTAATACACTCTTATAAACCTCTCATTTTAAAATCTTTTTTTTCAAAACTTTAATTGATCTTTCATTCAGTGCATTAAATATATTAGCAAACTCTCCCTGTGATTCTTTGATTAGTTATACTCTAAAGACATACTAATCAAGCAGTGAAGTGAAAATTAATACACCACCAGTTGGGATGATGAAATTTAGAAAATCTCCCTACCTTTCACTTTGGTTTATAGATGGCATTTCATGAACTCCTTTCCTGAAATTGTTTCCTCTGTGCTGATAGTGTGCACTCATACTGTGCAGCCATGAGAGTAATAATTATAATCTGCAATGTGAAGTTACTGGCTAAAGAAATGCCACTCCATTGTAAGCAGGATGGCATAGGAGACTGATAATTCGATCCTTTCAGCTGTTCAGATTCAGATTATGATGGTAATGACACACAATTGCTATAATGAGATCACAGTTCAGTGACTCATGGAAAATGAGTTTGATGGTCTCATTTCCTGTGCATATTACCAAAAGAACCACTAATGTAATAATTAGCACCCATACTGGCGGTCACTGGAGGAAACAAGGTTTGAATGGACACAGAGCATAAGTACCTGGTCCAATGCCAGCTGAGGTCAGTGTAAAGAGTCCAATTGGATCAGACACCATATTGTTTTCTGACCTCTAAAAGTTGCCATTAAGGATTAAGGCACGCTGATGGGTTTAGTATGGGGAAGCTGGCACTGCCTCTGCTCGATCTGTTCCAATCATAGAGGACTTCAATGGCCATTGCTGTCAGCCTGGCACTTTTCAATGCTAAATTCACACAACTCGGTATGGCTTTGCTCATTGATGCATCAAGTACATAGAGATTCTTTTCACTCACTCCTTGTGTAATATTATGTATTACTTTCACTTTTAGGTCTATTGCTTAAAAAAAATTTAAAAGATTTAATCATAGTGCAGAGTTTGAACAGATGTTAATTTCTAATACATTTGCTTTCATTTTCTTTGGTGCTTTAATTGTTAACTGAGTATCCATATAAGGTTAATTGATGGTACTTTTAAAATCACAGCTGTGGGAAGGAATCTGTAGTACAGGAAGACCAATGAAAAGTTACATTTTTGCTGAATTTCCAATCAACTGAGAACCTCTGAGATTAAGTTAAGGACTTCCACATGTCATAACGGCCTCTAATAGAGTCTGGAAAAACACTGCAGGAAGGTGTTATTTTATTTCTTAGGGATAGTTCTCCTGCAGCTCTCCAAGATGGCTGTCGACTTGTCTGTTCTGTATACTTGGTGGTAATGGGATGCAAGATGGTGTCTCCACAGCCAGTGGTGTGTCTGGACAGAGATATAATGGCCTTTACTACATCTCCCAGCTGCTGCATGTGTTGTTTACAATTTCAATGAGTTGTTTTTAAATGAATGTTTCAAACGCCAGTGCTTTTGAGGTTGCCAGGTCATAGTGACATAGGCTACATCTTTAGCTTGTGTTACTGGGTTAGTCTTTATGTTGACTGAGTCAAAGTGATTGTTATGATGTTCCCTAGGAGCTGGTGTGATGTTTTAGAAACATACCATTTATGTTTTAGAAATTTTTCTGCACAAGAAATACAAGACTATGGGCGGAGAGATTCTGAACAACATAAGGCCACAAAGAAAAAGAATATTTTTAAACTAAGTTAGGGTCTCATATTTTCTTCAGCTCTGGTGCAAAGAGGATCAAAATCTGGTGATTTGGGGGGCTGTGGGTTTCAAATTTTCATAAGTCTTTGCTTTGTGCACCTAAACTTTTCAGTGAAAACAAGAGCATTCTACACTTACAACCATGGACAGATGGTTTAGGCCAGGTAGGCATGTAAAATGAAGCTTCTTTACTCTAATAATATGCTAAGTACTGTACCCTCAACTAACTTAATATGGTAAGCTAATTAAAATGATGCTAGCATCTTTTTAAAAAATACACTGATACATACATAAGAATGTGATACTGTTGATGCAAAGGAGACTGAATGATTTTATTACTGAACCACTTTAGGCATTAAATGTTAAACAAACTGGTTGAAGTAATTCTCATTACTAAACACATCTATGATGATGCCAGGCAAGACTTGGCATGCATGTCCTGAAGATGAAATACCAAATTCAGAGCCACTCAGCACATCTCAGTAATAACAGATGAAACAACTGTATTTGTCTTATATAGGGAACACCAATACAAGGGAGTAAACTTAGACTGCCAGGATATCTGTCAGGGAAAGGTTTCCATTCTGGAGAAGACAACAGCCTAATATCAACAGCAGCTACCAGAGTTAGAGCGCAGTTTGCAGGTGAGTGCTTTAATGTTAGTGCTTGGTATGATGCACACTGCAATGGTTGCCACCACTAGGAAAAATACTTGGGAATAAATTGAGATGGTTCTATGGGATATGTACACTTGTGCTACTGTATGAATGGCAATAGGTGTAGTTTATAATGGCTCCCCAGGAAAACATTTAAAAGCAAAAGAGCAGATTTTAGATCCTTATAGAGCTCAGATGCTTTGGAGAGTGGCATCGGACATCTAGCTATGGCACCTTAGCTTGATAAAGAGAAGAGGTTCAGGAGAGCAGCTATAATTTAGGCCACTGATGGATATTACATTAGTCAATAAATGGGAGTAGCTGAGTGCTGTTACTATCTCCTGTGCACTGCTCTTCAAGGGTTGAGGTTGGGTGGTTGGTAGAAGAGTCAACCAAGCTGCTTCCACCTACTTTCAGCATTTCATAGAACCATAGAGCTGAAAGAGACCTTAGGAGGTCATCACGTCCAGCCCCCTACTCTAGGCAGGACCAATCCTAATTAGATCAATCCAGTCAGGGCTTTATCAAGCCGAGACTTAAATACCTCTAGGGATGGAGACTCCACTACTTCCCTAGGTAACCCATTCCAGTGCTTCACCACTCTCCGAGTGAAATAGTTTTTCCTAATATCCAACCTGGACCTCTCCCACCACAACTTAAGACCATTGCTCCTTGTTCTGCCATCCATCACTACTGAGAACAGCCTTTCTCCATCCTCTTTGGAACCTCCCTTCAGGAAGTTGAAGGCTGCTATCAAATCCCCTCCCCCCCCCCCCACTCTTCGCTTCTGCAGACTAAACAGACCCAACTCCGTCAGCCTCTCCTCATAGGTTGTATGCTCCAGCCCCCTAAGCATTTTGGTTGCCCTCCGCTGGACTCTCTCCAATGCGTCCACATCTTTTTTGTAGTGGGGGGCCCAGAACTGGACAATACTCCAGATGTGGCCTCACCAGAGCCGAATAAAGGGGAATGATATCTCTGGATCTGCTGGCAATGCTCCTCTTAATGCAACCTAATATGGCATTAGCCTTCTTGGCTACAAGGGCACACTGTTGACTCATATCCAGCTTCTCATCCACTGTAACCCCCCAGGTCCTTTTCTGCAGAACTACTACTTAGCTGGTTGGTCCCCAGCCTATAATAATGCTTGGGATTCTTCTGTCCCAAGTGCAGGACTCTGCACTTGTCCTTGTTGAACCTCATCAGATTTCTTGTGGCCCAATCCTCCAATTTGTCTAAGTCACTCTGGACTCTATCCCTGCCCTCCACTGTATCTACCTCTCCCCTAGCTTAGTGTCATCTGCAAACTTGCTGAGGGTGCAATCCATCCCCTCATCCAGGTCATTAAAGATATTCAACAAAACCGGTCCCAGAACCAAACCTTGGGGCACTCCGCTAGAAACCAACCGCCATCCTGACATCGAGCTGTTGATCACTACCCGCTGGGCCCGGCCTTCTAGCCAGCTTTCTTACCATCCATTTCTTATCCATCTTACCGTCCATTTATCCAATCCACATTCCCTTAACTTGCTGGCAAGAATATTGTGGGAGACTATCAAAAGCCTTGCTAAAGTCAAGGTATATCACATCCACTGACTTTCCCATATCCACAGAGCCAGTTACCCCATCATAGAAGGTAATCAGATTGGTCAGGCACGACTTGCCCTTTGTGAATCCATGCTGACTATTCCTGATCATTTGCCTCTCTTCCAAGTGCCTCAAAATGGATTCCTTAAGGATCCCTTCCATGATTTTACCAGGAACTGAGGTAAGACTGACCGGCCTATAGTTCCCTGGATCGTCCTTCTTGCCTTTTTTGAAGATGGGCACTACATTTGCCTTTTTCCAATCATCCAGGATCTCTCCCAATCTCCACGACTTTTCAAAGAATGGCCAAAGGCTCCTCAATGACATTTGCCAACTCCCTCAGTACCCTCAGATGCATTAAGTCCGGACCCATGGATTTGTGTACATTTAGCTTTTCTAAATAGTTCCTAACCTGTTCTTTACCCACCAAGGGCTGTCCATCTTCATCCCATCTTGCATCACTTAGCGCATTAGTGCGGGAGCCCACCTTGTCCGTGAATACAGAGGCAAAGAAAGCATTGAGTACTTCAGCTTTCCCCACATCATCTGCCACTAGGTTACCTCCTTCATCCAGTAGGGGCCGCACACCCTCTGATCACCTTCTTCTTGTTAACATGCCTGTCGAAACCTTTGTTATCTTTCACATCCTTAGCCAGTTGCAATTCCATTTGCGCTTTTGCCTTCCTGATAACCCCCTGGCCTTCTCAAGCTATACATTTAAACCCCTCCCTGGTCATTTGTCCAAGTTTCCACTTTTTGTAAGCTTCCTTTGTGCTTAAGTTCACCAAGGATTTCCCCCGTAAGCCAATCCGGTCTCCTACCATGTTTGCCTCTCTTGCTATGCATCGGGATGGTTTCTTTCTGTGCCTCAAGAAGGCTTCTTTAAAATACTGCCAGCTGTCCTGGATTCCTTTCCCCTTCATGTAAGCATCTCAGGGGATTCTGCCTATCAGGTCTCTGAGGGAGTCAAAATCTGCTTTTCTGAAGGCCAAGGTGTGTATTTTACTACTCTCTTTTCTTCCTTTGGTCAGGATCCTGAAATCTAGCATCTCATGATCACTGCTTCCCAGGTTGTCACCCACCTCTACTTCCCCTATTAGTTCCTCCCTGTTTGTGAGCAGAAGGTCAAGCTGCGCACGGCCCCTGGTTGGATCCTTCATGACTTGTACCAAGAAGTTATCCCCAACATTCTCCAAAAACTTCCTGGATTGCCCATGTACTGCCATATTGGTTTCCCAACAGATGTCAGGGTGATTAAAGTCCCCTATGAGAACCAGGGCCTGCGATCTGGAAGCTTCTCTCAGTTGTCCGAAGAAAGCCTCATCTACCTCATCCACCTGATTCGGTGGCCTGTAGTAGACACCAACCACAACATCACTGCTGTTGTTTGCAACTCTGAACTTAACCCATAGACTCTCAACAGGTTTTTCTCCCTCTATATACTGGAGTTCTGAGCAATCATAGTGCTCTTACGTTTTGTGCAACTCCTCCTCCTTTTCTCCCCTGCCTGTTTTTCCTGAACAGTCTATACTCTTCCATGACAGCGCTCCAGTCATGCGAGTCATTCCACCAAGTCTGTTATCCCAATTAAATCATATTTCTTGGACTGGGCCAGGGCCTCCAGTTCTTCCTGTTTGTTGCCCAGGCTTCTCGCATTAGTGTAGAAACACCTCATAACCGGTTGATCGCCCCATCTTCTCCATTCGAATCAGGGGTCCTCCTTTCTTGCTCGTTCCTCTTTGCATTCCTTCCCGGTATCCGACTTTCCTACTCCCCTCAGGGTGTTGGTCACCGTCCCCCAACGAACCTAGTTTAAAGCCCTCCTCACTAGGTTTGCAAGCCTGCCCGTGAAGATGCTCCTTCCTCTCGTTAGGTGGATCCCATCTCTTCCTAACAATCCTTGTGCCTGGAACAGAGTCCCATGGTCAAAGAAGTCAAAGCCCTCTCTGTGACAGCACCTGCACAACCACACATTTACTTCCTCAATTCGATGATCCCTGCCCAGTCCTTTCCCTTCACCAGGGAGGATGGACGAGAACACCACTTGCGCTCCGAATTCTTGGGTCCTTCTTCCCAGCGCTACATAATCCGCAGTAACCCGCTCAAGGTCATTCTTGGCCGTATCGTTAGTTCCCACGTGGAGAAGCAGGAAGGGGTAGCGATCCGAAGGTTTGGTCAGCTTGGTAAGCCTCTCAGTCACATCGTGAATTCGAGCTCCCAGTAAGCAGCACACCTCTTGAGATTCCAGGTCCGGACAGCAGATGGATGGCTCAGTCCCTCTTAGGAGGGAGTCCCTGACTCCCACATTTATAGTGTGCAAAGTGGACCTAGAAGAAATGAAGACTCCTCCCAAAATGTTTCCTATCTTTTCAGCTATTACCGTTTTCAAGAAGAAATAATCTAATGAAAATGTTTAGACCAGGCTTTCTTTGCATTTACAGTAAGCCAGATCTGTTGATTTTTAATAAGTTGAAACTTACTCTATATAACTTTATTCCATGTAAGATCATTGTTGTGATTTTTCCATCTGATATATGAACTGTATTGACACAAAGTAAAGGTGACATACATGTACTGAATAAACAAAATGTAATTTTACCAGGCCTTGTATACACTCATCCATTGAAAAGAAAGAAATAATTCTGAACAGCATGAACATACTGCATGGCTTAATGCTTGTTTGTTTGTTTCCCTGGTACATGTAGCTTATTGTATCTTACCACTATATATCAGTGAGATGATAGAAGCTGCCAGGATAATAGCTTTTCTCTTAAAAACTAGCAGTTGAGTTTTACACCTCAATATTGAATCAAACATTGCTTTCCCTTTATTAGGACTCAGATTTTCAGGGCAGAACCATTTGGATCATCTAGTTTGACCTTTCAAAACACAGGTCAAAAAATTTCACCAGTAACTCATGCACCATGCTGCATGAGCTACAGTATCATTCTAAGAAAGATTCCTGTTTTAGGAATAGCAGAATGTTTGCTCTTTAAGGTGGTCATTTCCTCACCTTAAGGACCAGCCCAATGGGAGTGCTAAGCACAGAGGAGAATCAGACTCCACATATTTTTCCTGAAGCTGGATATTGACCTCACTTCCTGTGTGCCAGTGGGAGTTCCAGAGGTGGCTTGTGAAATGCTTAAAGTCCTAAGTGTATAAAAATACCCACTAAATATCACTCGTTCAACCTCGTCTGTTGCCGATAGACATCTTTCCCCTCTCCTTACAGACACCAGAAGGACTCCAAGTAGACCTGGAAGCCGAGCAGGAAGTAAAGCGGGCAGTAGGTCAAGTAGCCGCCGAGGCAGTGATGCATCTGACTTTGACATTTCAGAAATCCAGTCTGTGTGTTCAGACATGTCAGAGACTGTTCACAGTGCAAGCAGACCACAGCCCCGAGCAGGTTCTCGGCCAGCATCAGCCAAGCCTTCTAAAATTCCGACTCCCCAAAGGAGGCCACCAGTCAGCAAATTGGACAAGTCCTCCAAGAGATAATGTGATCTGCTCCATAGAGGTCTTTTCCTTGTGCATTAAATATTTAAGTTTGTAAGATGTAAAATATTATGTAGAAATTATTGTGAAATATTGCAAGAGGTGGATTTTTAATTCTGCAGATGGCCTTATTTGTGTATTTGTTTTTATTTTATGTGTATAATTTGTCAGATTGTTTGTTTCTGCCATATCCTATGTGAAGGGGGAAAGAGTTTTAATCTAAACTAACAATTGTACACAGTAATGTGTAGAAAGTACACTAAAACAGTTCCCAAACGTTTAGTGTACTGAATGTACAGTTAACTCTGCAACCTCAGTCAAATAGGTCTATCACTCCATCACGAGTTAACAGGAAAGGATACCTCATGACTTTTCTTTAAAATAAATATAAAAAGCCAAAAGACACAATTACACATTTGAGCTAACTTAAAGAACACTAAAGGATGTATGTCAGACTTACTAAGGAATAAAAAAAAAAAAAAAAAAAAAAAAAAACAAAAAAAAAAACACATTCACACTACAATTATTTATGCAGCATCTCTTGGAGAACTCACAGAAAGTTACTTAAGCACTTGCCAGTCATACAATACTCCAATATCTTGCAGCATTTCTGTGCCATTGCTTTAATGAGGCCAGACACTCTGGATATTAAAACTACTATCCTGTAAGAATTCAATATAAAGTGCATTCATGTAAATGTGAGGTTTCTTTTGCTTGAGTGGACGGTAGCACTGTATCATTGAACTCATTTTGTATCAAAGCAGTTTTGCTTGCAGAAAGCTATGAAATAAAACATGTCCCTTAACTTTCTTGCCATTGTATTTCTTATTTCACAGGGAAAGAGTATTCTGCATATATTTTAGGGAATACATCATTTGAAATGACCTATAATTATCTTAGAATGTAATTTTCCATTTCCAGCAGTAAAATTTGTCATCTACTGTATTTATTTAATAAAACATTAACTTGTATGTCAAATACTATGAAATTATATCTAATTTGTTTTGTACTGATAGTTATTTTATTTGTACTAGAGTATGGCACAACTATGCCAGGAATGAAAGGGTATGGGTGTAGAAGAGCGTCAAATTAACTTCAAATTTATTTTGCCATTCAAAGATCGCTTCAATAGGCAAAGTGGTCATTTGTTTTAATGGAAAAGGATGGAACTTTCCTCATATACAACTTCAGAACTAAGACAGAGGTTGCTACAACTGTTAACTAAATGGCTGGAAATTTCAATTGCTTTAAGGACACAGTAAGTTGGCACTGGAAACAGGAGACCTAGATTCCTGGCCAAGCAGTTTAAAACTTGGTGGGATTGTGTAGAGTGCCTTAGAGTGACTTCTGTAAGGCAAAAGTAAACAATGTCCAGTCCTTGATGGAAACCTGCTCAGAAGTGAGCCAGCCTGCCATTCAGTGATGTAGCTGAGAATTAACTTGTGGCTGTTGGTGATTCTATCTGGGCTTTGATTATGTGCACAGTTGGGATGCAGAATTACATCCACTCCTAAGATGATCTTGCCCATATGCAGGAACTGAATCAAAGTTCATGAGAGATGGAATAATAATATTCAAGCAGTATACATCCTGGCTCCACTGAATACAGTGGCAAAGCTCCAAGTGTAAGCGCATAGCCAGTAGAAGTAATGGTTGTGGAACAGAGATTGTAAAACCCATCTAAAGAAAACCCTAACAGGAATGGAGAAGACATAGCAAGCATGAGCCTTGATTCCTTAAGGAGGAATAAGAAAAACAAGCTGCAGTCTCTAGTAGCTGACCCCTCAGTCCAAGACATGCAGACACAGACAGACAAACCTCCTGTACCTTCCAGGACATAAGAATCACATCACCTTAAAAAAGTGATTTGTTACAAAACAAAAGACATACTTGATAAAGCATACTTGGTTGCTAGATGTTACAGAGCAACAAAGGAAAACAAATTAAAAACACAGAGAAAATCTCTGGAAGATGCTTAGATGGTAAATGGGGAGGGGAGGCATCGATCCACACAGAGCACTTCAAACCAAACCACAAAATAAAGAAAATACCCTGATTGTGACTAGAGTCACTCTTTTCCCTTTACTTACTTCCTATCTTTTCTTGGTTCAATCCACTGCCATGCCCCGAATTCCCTGGAGGCATGGTAGTCCTGCCTGGGTTTAAATCATTCTGTGTCTTTCAACACCTGGTTTTTCTCGCCTACTTTCTTTTTGTGGGAAAGGAATCTAATACAATTCGAGTTTCAGCATTGTATGCCCATTGGGTCTTCTAAGTTTAACCCCTTAGTCACCAGGTGCTGGTCAGCACTCCTCCTGTCCATTACACACACACACCCTAAGCTGGGACGTGGGAAGCTCCTGCTCTGTAGGGTACCTTACAACTAGAGGATGGGCTTCTAGGGTCATATGCATGCCCTGGAACGGAGCCTGGTTTAGCTCAGCCCTCTTCCTTCCTGCTGACATTTCATTACAGCTATTTAGGCAGCTCCCAAGTGTTTGCACTGGAGTATCTGCCATTGCTTCTCAGGTTGTAGCTCAGGCCCACCTTCAAAATGTTTGTGTTCAGTTACTATTTTGTCAGCCTTCCAAATTTGATAAAAATGCAAGTCACAGAAAGGAAATGGCAATTTTAAAAGTTTCTCAGCCAAACCTGAACAGAACTTAATGGGACAAAAAAAAAAAAAAAGGTCTCTCCCTTTCTTACACAAAAGGACAAAATTTCAAAGGCCTTCTGCAAATAATGGAGTGTGATAGAACCTAGAAAAAAAAGTATCCAGTACCTTTTACAAGGGATGTGATAGGCAATCTGAATATAGAAGCTGCTACCAACTTGGCTCATAATAAAGTTTTTATGTTTTGTCACAGAAGGGAAAACTGAGTAGAAGAGGTAAAATACTCTGAGACAGTACATGAGATGCAGTAACTCAAATTATACACAGTGGCTGTGTCTAGACTGGCCAGTTTCTCCCAGAAAAATCAGCTGCTTTTCTGGAAAAAACTTGCCAGCTGTCTACACTGGCCTCTTGAATTTCTGCAAGAACACTGATCTAATGTATGATAGTCAGTGTTCTTGCGGAAATACTATGCTGCTCCCATTCGGGCAAAAGCCCTTTTGCACAAGAGGGCCAGTGTAGACAACCCTTTTTTTGTGCAAAAAAGCCCCGATGGCAAAAATGCGGAAAAGCATCCGTGCCAATCTAGATGCTCTTTTCCGCAAATGCTTTTAATGGAAAACTTTTCCGTTAAAAGCATTTGCAGAAAATCATGCCAGTCTAGACGTAGCCAGTTTGTATCAAAATGCTTTGGGCCTAACATTTGAGGCAGTCTCCATGCTGTTTGGCACCTCCTAGTTTACGACATGCTCAGCATTTGGATCTTGCATCTCAGACATAGTGACCTGTAGCCTTCCATGTAATTTTGTGCTATTTTGTTTTGGGTACAATTGTTTGTAAATTGCCTAAATTGCAGCTTGTAATGATGAGATGTGTATCTGAAGGAGGTAATGGGGTTTGTGATTCAGCTAGCATCACATATGAGTAATTTAGGTTAGAATTAACCTCTAGCAGATTTTGTGCTTAGGCACATTTGGAAATAACACTTCAAATTTTATGAAGCATCCTCTCTTGCCATTTAAGCTCCATATCACAGCTATATTTAGGATATGTAAAGAGTGCAAAATGAGACGACATTTAATGGGAAGTTGTGCTTCAAAAATCTTAGGCATCTTTCACCATATTTCCTCCCATGACTCTCAGCAGGTAATTCAGGTCAATGAGAGTCTACATTGCCCATGGCTTTGCTCCTTGACTACTCTTGGACACTTGCACGAAGTAGCTATGAAATACTATTCAACTCTGGATTCTCTATTCACTTACACTGATGATAGCAATTACGCACCTGCTTAGCAGGGACATAAATGACTATACAGTGTGTAGGTCAGGTGGCAGTCAGCCCCCGGTATCAAGAGGCCTGACCCACTCAAAGCTTTATGCCATTGAAAGGGTTACCTCATTCTTTTCAAATGTCCTATAAAAGCCCAACGAGCCACAATAAATAGAATTCCCAAAAAGCTCGAACAATTAATTGCATCATTTGTTTTGTTGGGTCTTTTAGGCCCACTTGTGCCTGGGCTGTTGATACATGGTTCCTGACTGGAATGCAGATGGGAGAAATGGAGAGGCAAGGTGAGTGAGGTAATATCTTTTATTGGGTCAACTGATGGAGAGAGAGACAAGCTCTCCTTTGGCCACTTTGTCTGTCATATCCTGGAACTGATAAGGCTACAACTATGCTGCATATATTGCAGTGCCAACACCTAACAGAAACAGGCCAGAGCCTCCTGCCAGATTGGTTTAGAATTGAAAAGTCTTCCATCTTTGACCCTCCATTTCTGCCAGTGGGAAGGCTGATTCACAGACGCTCAGCAGGTCTAGCATGCTGAGCAATGCCATATTTTAGCTTGTTGCTGGATTGTTCCGTTAGCGCCATCATTTTCCTGGCATTTCAGAAGTCAATGCGTGAAAAAATGGCCAGGAAACACAAGAAAGACAGCAACTTTTCCTGCATGGCATCCTGGCCAAATAATTATATTCCATCAAAGAGCAGGGGTGGTTGTGTTGAGAACTCCAAGTTCCTCATATGGGGATCACTTTAAAGGAATCAAATAACCTTTCATATCTCACTTTTGTTTACAAACAGTGGCCAGGTTGTATTCTGTTACTGTGGGTTGTTCCTTTGAAGAATGATGGTGTTTTGCTGCTCTAAACCCGTATTAGTGCATTGTAATGTGGCATAGTAGTGAGGGGAGGGAGAAATGGAATCTGAGGCTCGATATCCGCAGTGGGAAAAAAGATGAGAGAAACGTGTAGGGTTGTTGCAGAGTTGATAGATTAGGAGGTGCCAAGAATGTGGAGGAGGATGCATTGTCTAGACCAGGGCCGGGCAAGAGCTTATCAGTGGGCTAGATCCGGCCCACCCAACTCTTATCTGGCCCGTGTGGCAGTTCTCAGCCCTGCCCCCAATATGTTGCCTGGAAGCCAGGGACACGTGCGCTCTTTCAGCTGCTTTTATTTAAAGGGCTCACATCTTCCCCATGGCTGCCAGGCAATGCGTGAGCAGCTGCAGGGAAGGTGCGAGCCCTTTAAAAAGAGCAATTGAAAGGGCTTGCAGCTCCCAGCCCTGTTGCTAGCGTGTTGCCTGGAAGCTACCAGGGAGAGGCAAGTGAAAGGGTTTGTGCCTATTTAAAGGGTTTGTGCCTGCCCGTAGGCTGCCAGGCAATACGTTAGGGCTTGCACCTCCCTGGTGGCTCCCAGACAACATGGGTGGGCCTGGGAGCTGTGAGCCCTTTCAGCTGCTTCTATTTAAAGGGCTTGCACCTTCCCAGCAGCTACTAAGGTAAGTGAGCCCTTTAAATAGAAGCAATTGAAAGGGCTCACAGATCCACCACATTGCCTGGGAGCTGCAAGGGAGGAGCGAGCCCTTTCACTTGTTTCTATATAAAGACCCCACCCCTTCTGCCTGAAGCCCTGCCCCTTCTGGGGCAGCTCATGACCACTTTGAAAATTTTTAAGTGCCCCCCCCCCCCCCCGTCAGAAATTATTGCCCATCCCTGATCTAGACATACAAGATTTTGCTTTTTTTGCACTGTATAAACTCAGATGGTACCTCCTGAATATTCTCTTCTCCACAGGTTCTCCTCCTGCCCTTATCTGCATAATATCTGAGCCTTGCAGTACTGTAAGAAGTAGGGTGACCTATGTCTTGTTTTGGCCCTACCCTGGCCATCCCCACTTTTTTCCATAAGGTGGCTTTTGTGCCAGTTGTTCTTGCTGACTTGATCAGTTGTCAAGAGTAAAGAGGACAAACGCCCACGTTTGTCAAAAATGTGGAGTGTGGTATGGAGGAGTTGAGCTGAGATGCCAACACCACATGGAGGTTAGAAGGCAAGGAGGAAGCAGCATTCTAGCATGTGGGGACCCCCCACAGGTTTCCAGAAACCAGGCAATAGCTCATGCAGAAGGGGGAGGGGGAGGAGTAGGATTCAGGGTTCCAACCACTGGGTAACAGTCTTGTGTGGGTGGACAGGGTGTCAGTGACTGGCAACAGCACGGGGGACGGGGTAGATCAGGCAAGTGGCTGGGGGGGGGGGGGGGGGAAATCTAATTCTCAGACCTTGGTTGCTGTGGGAGTTCATTTCACACCCTCAGCCTAGCTCCTGAAAAGTGCTGTCTTGTGCATAAGTGACCTTTTCCCATGCTGTAGAAAGTTCTGTGGTGCCAGAGGAGTTGGTCATCAGTGTGGAGCTGTAATGTGAGTTGGACTAGCTTTGGCAGAGTGTAAAGGCAGACATATGCTAACACGTTCTTTTGCTTTCATGTTTTGTCATAATAGCACATGGAGACATCTGGGATGGAAGATGCTAGCCCGCTGGAGAAGACTACAACAGCTCCAGAGGAGGAAGAAAAGCCAGTTGCTCTGTGCAGAGGAGAATAGTTCCTGGCTATCTCAGGCAGTAGCTAGTGCTCCATTCCCCCACTCACATTTCCCATCCATCGAAGTCGAGAATCAGTATGCTGTACTAGCTTCAGGAGGAGAGAAGCAGTTCCCAATGGCTGGGGTAGAGGAGGCACCCAGCCCACAAGGCTGGGAGGCTTATGACCAGCAGCACCATCAAGAGGAGGAGATGAAGCATGGTAGTGACTAGTCCCAGCCAAGATTGCTGGTTGAGGTTAAGGGCCCAGGCAGGAACAGACAAATCCTGGAGGTGAATGTATTACACAGATGATGTTGATAGAATGGCTTTTGCTTCCTCAACCATGCAATGAAGTCCACCAGCCAAAGAAGGGAAGATCATCTTCTGATACCAGTTCATCAACCGTAGGTGGAGGAAGGTTTAGACTTGGTTCAAAGGAAGCAGGTTACAAAACCCACACTTAAAGTGACCTTGATAAAGAGCTGGAAGTTAGGAAGCAAAGAATGCAAAATTGCAATAGGGTAAAAGGAGCAACAAAGGAAGAACTGCGGGAATCTGCTCAACATCTTAGAAAAGATTAGCATGATCCAATAGCTAGAAGTGGAAGGTAGACAAATTTAAACTGGAAAAATGCATGAATTATTAACTGAGAGAATAATTAACCATTGGAACAGTTTACCAAGGTCACATCACCAAGAATTTCAAAATCATAATTGGCTGTTTTCCTAAGACTTGCTCTAACAATTGTTTTGGGGAAGGCCTATGGTCTGTGATATACAGGAGTTCAGACTAGATCACAGTGTTCCCTTCTGGCCTTTGAATCTGTGCTTTGACACAAATGCTAAGAGCATAGGGAATAAGCTAGAAATGGGAGTCAGAGTATGAAAGCTAAGTTATGACTTAATTGGCATCATAGAGAATCAATTGGATAAATCTCAGAACTGCAATATTGATATGAAAGGGTATAGCTAGTTCATGGAAAATTAGGCAAGGAAAAGCGGAGGTGTTCCATTGTACATCAAGAATCTATTCACTTGTTCTGAAGGACCAGGTGAAAGCCTCTGGGTGGAGATAAAATGGAGAAAAACAAGACTTTCAGATCAGAAGCAGAAGGTAGATGAAAATGTTTTACAAGAAATAACATAACCGCCAAAAAACAGAAGACCTAGTAGTAATGGGGGACTAACATTTTACAGCAAAAATGTCCAATAAATGGAATGTGTTGAAAAGGCAGCTCGTGATTCTTGGGTTTCATTATTCTGAGGGAAGGAAGAGGTGAGAGCAGCAGAAAGAGGACAATGGACTTCAACAAAATAGATTTTAACTAACTCAGAACTGGAAGGTAGGGCCCCAGGGAAAGAAAATCTAAGGGAAAAAGGGATTCAGGAGAGCTGGCAGTTTCTCAAACCATATGAACCACACAATAGCAAACTATCCTGACACAAAGGAAAATCAGGAAGAGGCAAGATGTCTGCATCAAGAAGTGTTTTCAGGACCTGACAATCAAAAAAGAATCCTACCAAGAGTGGAAACACAAATAGCTGAGAATGAGCACAGAAGCTGCCTGTATGAGTCTCACATCTCCCAGAAGCATAATTTCTGCCTGGCCCTTAAATCCAGGGCAAGAAATAAGTGGGAGATTAAGTCAAGCCTGCTACATTTCAGAATCAGGCCAAAGAACCCTCCCCCTCTGGTTGAAGTCAGAGTTGTCCATGGACATCCGTCTCTGCCAGATCCAGCACCCCTTTGACCTCAGCACAGAGCTCCCTAAAGAAAGGAGGAACTCGAGAACTCAGTAAAGACTCCCCAAAAGAGCTCTGTCTCCTATTGTAAAAAGCCTGCTCCCAAAAAAAAAATCTTTGGTCCCCTGCTAGGTCCATGGTCTCAGAAGCATTGACTTTTCAGCTTGGTACCATAGAAGTGAAAGACTCTTTCTCCAGTCTCCAGGGATTGGAATGGTCTGGTACTCAAAGGAGGAATGTGGCTCTGACAGAGCCCTGGTACCATCTACCAAGGATAAAGATGTCATGGATAAGCATTCCTCCCAACAGGTACTATTGAGCCCAACTCTGTCATCAGCACCTCTCCTGTCAGGACCCTCGGTACTATGCAAACTGCAAAGCATCAGACACCATGGGCACCTACTTTAGTACACTTCAAATCTATGGTACCTTCTGCTTTGATTGCAAAGCACATTACCATGTCAATATCAGTCCTTCACTTGGTACAAGAATTTTGATACTCAAAAGATTTAGCAGTGGCCCTTCTTGTTTCAAGAACTGGGTCTTCAGCTCAATATTAGAAAATCCAAGTTAAATACTATACAGAGAATATAGTTCATAACGGCTTACTTGGCTTCATTGACAGGGCCTACTTTCCAATGGACAGATTACATTAAAGGAGGTCCTTAAACCTCAGTAAAGAACACTCTACATACAGCTAATGGATCATATGGCAACAGACTTATCATGCAAGACTATGCCTCTTGCTTCTGGCACTAGCTTAGAACAATCTATTCACCAACCAGAGAGTTTGGACAAGCCAGCTGCAGTTCCTCTTCAGATAAAGAATTCTAGATTGGTGGGAAAGTCAACTCAGTGTTTAACTCCCCCAACTCTGAGTATAACTGTGACAATGAATGTTTCCCTTTTGGGAGAATGTCCTCACAGCTCAGAGCAGATGGTTACCTCAGGAAACCATGTCAACCTGTTGGAACTCAGGATAGTTAGGAACACTTGCTTTCATTTCCTGCCTTTAATGAGGGGCAAATCAATCAGCATTATTGTGGGCAATGTGACCTGAATGATTTACATCAACAAAGGGGAGCAAGATTCCCCCTTCCTGTGCGTCAAAGCAATAACGTTATGGAATTGGTGTATAGCCCAGCCCTCTATCTCGCTGGTGTTCAGAACACTACAGCTAATATGCTCAGCCAGTATTTCCTTCCATATCCTTCATGGTATACAGTAATTCCTCATTTAACACGTGCCCGCTTAACACATTTTTGCGATAGCACCGTTTTTTTTGTTAACGTTTTTTGAATTACGTGACCGTCCCCAGAATAACACAATTTCCCCAGCTGGCCCGTTGCCGGCAGCTGCACGGGGCCTCCCCCCTGCAAAGCGGCGGAGGGTTCGCCACTCACCATGCCATTCCCCGCTGACTCCCCCTCGCTGGACGCCTTGCCCCCTCTCCTCCGCCCCCACTTGCAGGCCAGAGGCTGGATTTCCCCGGCTGGGCCGTCGCCGGCAGCTGTGCAGGGCTTCCCCCGCCTCCCTGCAAAGCAGTGGAGGGTTCGCCACTCGCCGTGCCGTTCCCCAGCAACCCCCCCTTGCTGGACACAGTGCAGGTCCTGGCAGACCCATTACAGGGGTATACTCCCAACCCAATCCCCCTCCCCTCCCCTCCCCCTTCCCCAGAGCCAAACACCTCCCCTCCCTGCTGTAACCCAGTCCCCTTTCTCCCCCAACCTTATGTCCCGGTTCCAACAGACACCACCGCTTGAAATGCAACCCCCACCTTTTCCATTATTTTCAATGGGAAAATTGACCCCTCATAACATGTTTTCATTTAACACGATCATTTTCTGAAACATATCTATAGTGTTAAATGAGGAATTACTGTATTCCAAAATCGGGGACTTCTGGAGGTGGACCTCTTTGCTTCCTACAGGAGCAAAAAGTACCATGTGTTTTACTCAATTGTATGGGCACCACTCTGAGAGACACTCATTTTTTGGATGAAGGAATTATTCTATGCAATTTCCCCCATCATCACTAATACGGAGCGTGATGAACAAAATCAGATAGGATAAAGCCAGTGTTATCCTGATAGTAGTGACCAGGCTGACAAGTCTGGTATCCTTACCTGTTTCACCGCTATGTCTACCTGGCATACAAGCCTCTGATCATTCTTCAGGTCCTCTCACAAGATGTAGTTCATTTACTTCATCCTGACCTAGGGATCCTCCACCAGAAGGCATGATTTCTTGATGGTTCATGGGGTTAGAACCATTCTGCTTTATGGAAGAACACGAGTTACTATACTTTGGTGGTAAGTAAATCAAGAGTCAACCCAATTTACTTATCTTCAAAATGGAAGAGAAATTCTGCCAATTAGTATCAATTCCACCAATGTGTATCTGAATCCTCATTGTCTTCAGCCATCCTGGATTAGCTGCTGAACCTAAAGAAATCAGGGTTATCAGTTATCTTCATTAAAGTTCACTTGGCTGCAATGCACAGGTAGTTGAATAGAATGGGTAAGATGACAGTCCAGTAGTACCTGAGGTAAGAATTTATAGAGTATGGGTGCAGAGAGATCTTGTCCTTAAAGAATACTGTAAAGAGTTTCTGCAATCAAGACCTCAATTTCTCCAGCTTTAAAAGCTGACATGATACCTACTAAAAGACTGTGCTAATGGAACAAAGAACAGGTTCTCATTGATTTAAATGGAGGTATTGTGAAATATCCAAGTATCAAGTTGAGGTTCCAAGTTGGAATAGGGTCCCTAACTTTGGGGTAGAGGTGCCCCAAACTTAATAAACCTTGAATACATACAGTGAGCAAATACAGAAAACTCTTTATCATGCCTTAGATATTAGCCAGGCATTGGCCTCCTATCCAGCTAGGACCAAGCATTTTCGGAAGTCACCTAGACTGTTTTTATCCCAGATAATCCAAGAGGTGAACATCCACAATTTCGGTTTGTATTGTTAGGTGTTACAATGCCACTAGTACATTGGGGGTGGGGGGGGGATGAGTTTTAGTACATTCTACTCAATTAGAAGCAATGTCCATAGAATTGTTAAAAATCATTCAAATATCTGAAATGTGAGGCTGCTACATGGGCTTCAGTACATACATTTGCTAGGTACTATGCTTTGATCTGTGCCTCCCATTCAGATGCAGCACTTGGTAATGTAGTCCTGTCTTCAGTTCTGGACTGAATTCTGCAGCTCTCTTTTCCCTGTGGGGATACTACTTGGAGCACTTAGGAACACTACTTGAAGAAAAGGAAGAAGTTACCTTGCACAGTAACTGTGGTTCTTAGAGATGTGTGCCCCCAAGGGTACTCCACTATCTGCCCTCCTCTCCCCTGCTTTGGACTTGTCTCCATGGGATGTTCAGATGGAGAAACAACTGAAGTTGGTTTGCCTACACAGCTGTATATGGCCACAGTGTGCAGCACAAGGAGGTAGAGGACATGTGTGAGGGCTGAACAGACATTGCTAAGGGGAAATCTGATCAAGGGCTTGAAAGGCACATATGCATTGTGTGGCAGGGTCAGTCTCCCTCCTGAGACTCTGACCACTGTTCTGTCCACTGTCCCACACTTTGAGGGCTGCAGCAGGGCCCTCACCTGCAGAGATTTTGTCCCTAGGCCTTCCCGGCCCTTAGCATAAAGGAGGGTGTATTGGGCTGAAGCCCTGGGCCAGTCACAGCTGACCAGGAAGCCCACTTCTTGCCCCAAAGGGTGGGGGGCAAAGGAGCCCTCCAACACTCCCCACTCGACTCCTTACCTCCCCTTGTAGCCTTGAGCAGGGCTGGTGGTTCCTCCTGCTCTTCCACTCTGCATCTCCTTAACACTGGGTTGTTTCCTCCTCTCCATGCTCCTTCTTTCTCCCTCCTCCAGATGGGGTTTTTTTAAAGAGGCCCTGTAGCAGCCCCAATCAGCTTCACCTGGCCCTTAATTGATTTGCAGCCGCCCTGTCTCAGCTGCCCCTAATTAGCCCAGATTGCTGCTGTTCCCTCTGCCAGAGCTGCGTCTTTCCCCTTCCACCAAGCTCTTTCACCTGGGCTGTGTCTAGACTGGCGTGATCTTGCACCAGAGCTATGCAAATGAGGCTCAGCGTGGAATATCACTGAGCCTCATTTGCATAACTAATGAGCTGCCATTTTTGCGGAAGAGGCTCTTGAGCAAGACGGAGCTGTCTACACTGCTCCGTCTTGCGCAAGAAAACCCTCTTGTGCAAAGCCGTTATGCCTGAAAATAATCAGCATAACGGCTTTGCACAAGAGGGTTTTTCTTGCGCAAGATGAGGCATAGTAGACAGCTCCGTCTTGCGCAAGAACCTCTTCTGCAAAAATGGCGGTTCATTAGTTATGCAAATGAGGCTCAGCGATATTCCACGCTGAGCCTCATTTGCATAGCTCTGGCGCAAGATCGCGCCAGTCTAGACACAGCCCTGCTGTATGGCCCCGGCTCTGTCTTGTGACCTGGAGGTGGAGAGAGGAACCACTCTTCCACTGAGCACAGCAGGCTGCTGGTCTGGGCTTGTTGTGCTTTTTTTCCCCCTGCACCCCTCCCCTCCCCTTTTTGGGAGGGGTGTGTGGGGGGCTGCTGGGGTTGAGGCAGGCAGGCCCTGGCTACATTCTGGGCCAGGTCCCCTTTTCTCTCTGCCTGCTCTGTTTGCAGGCAGTCTCCCCCCCGCCCCCCACCCCTCAGCTGGCTGCAGGAGCTGCTGGGGGTGTGGGGGTGGATAGGGGGACCTTTGCTGCCCTCATCCTGGTGGAGGGAGCGGGACCTCCATTTTCCATCTTTTTGGGGACTGCCTGGCCCCTTTCTTCACTGCTGCAGGCCTGGACTTCACTATTCCTGCAGCTGCTGCTCCCTCTGGAGTGGAGGAGGTAAGAGGGCTGCTTTACAGCAGCTCCTGGGGTTCTTCCTTCCCCTCCACAAGTTTGGGGGGGGTGAGTGTTTATGAGGGGCCTCCTGCCATCTGGTCCCCTAGGTGGCAGCTGGCAGAGCTTTTGTGGGGTGCTGGGGCTGGGGGTTTCCCTCTGTTCCCCGCTGTCTCCCCTGCATTTCTGCTGCTGCTGTTGATGCTCCCTCCCCAGACCCAGGTGCTGCAGGGGCCATCTCCATCCTTGGCCCACTGCTTGCCTCCCCGCCCCTCCCTTGCTCTGGTGGGTCCTACAGCAGATGCAGTGAGCCTGCCACTCAGGCGCCCGTGGACACACTAGCTTCCTCCCCCCCTCACCCGCAGTGTCTTGCTGCCCCCTGCTTCCTTGAGCAGACCCCTCCTCACAGCCTGCATTCCCCTCTCCTCTTTCCGTGTGCCCATGCCCCCCTTTGTCATCTCGTTTGGCGCCTGAGCCTCCCACTCTCCTTTAGTTACCCTCCCCCACGCACCGTTTCAGTTCCCACATGTTTTTCAAATAATTGACCCTCTCACATTCCCAGTGCAGCCGGAGGAGCCGCTCTTACCATCCTGTGCTGGGAGCTGTACCCCTTGTTCCTTTACCCCCCCCTTACTCCTATGTGCATTGCTGCCCTCTCACCCCGCTTCCAGCCTAGCGGGGGGAGTGGTGAGCCTTTCTCTCCCTCTCTCTTCCCCCTCTCCCCTGCTCCTTGTTCCACCCCCTGGCACTATTGGTCTCCCCTAATTGTCTGTTCCTGTCTCCCCCCGCCCCTCCATCCATGAACATAATGGAGGGACAGTCTTGCGAAGCCCCTACCACCCCTTGCCCACCCCCCCTCACTGCCCCATGAACCCTGAACCCTCTGAGGCTGCCGGGCCACCCACTCATGCAGCGGAGGTGGTGGACATGGACGCAGATCCCGGGACCCCGACCGCTCCTGCCGCGGCACCTTCTGCCATCAGTGTCACCACCAAGAAAGCCTCCCTGAAAGGCAGGAAGGGCCAGGGGACCAAGAAGGCAAGAGCCCCGCCCGGAAGGCAAAACCTCCTGTGGAGAAGGCTCACCCCCCTGCCGCGGCCTCGGCCGCGGCTTCCCCTCTTTCCTGTCCCCCTGTTGCTTCCACCAGCTCTGGGGGCGATGGTGTCCCGGCCCCCAGGGCGTACGCCCAGGTAGCCACCACCCCCCCGCCTGCTGCCTCCCAATCCACCAAAGCCACTTATCAGAATTCCATCCCCGGCGGTCGCGGCCCCTTCCCCACCCTGACCAGGAGGCACGGGGTCCGTTGCCTCCTGGTGTCGGCCTCGTCCCACGTGGAGACCTACGTGCGGGCGTTGGCACGCGTGGTTGGGCCCGCGGCCGTGGTGGCAGCCTCCAAGATGTTCAGGAAGGTGGTATTCTTCCTGGTGTTGGAGGCCGCCACCCAGGAAGCGGTGGAGAAGGGTTTGGCGGTGGGGGGAGTCCATGTCCCACTCGAGCCTTTGGAGGACCTGGGCGTATGGGTGGTTTTTTCCTCCGTTCCTCCCTTCCTCCCCAATGCCGCCCTATTGCCTTTCCTCTCCACCCTGGGGATGCCCTTGTCAGTCCTTAGTCTCCTTCCTTTGGGCTGCAAGGACCCTACCCTCCGCCATGTTCTCTCCTTCCGCCGGCAGGTGCAAATCCAACTCCTGCCAGCGGGGTGTGGTGGAGAAGCCCTAGAAGGGTAATTTCTGGTGCCCTATCAAGGGGCCCAGTACTGGGTATATTACACCTTGGGGGAGGCCCGGTGTTTTCTCGGTCAGGCGACGGGGCACGTCTGACGGAACTGCCCTCTGGCCCGGTTCGGAGATGCACTCGGGACCCCCGATGCCCGGGAGGGCAATGGCCCTACCATCGCTGGTGGCCCTGACGGTCTAGACCCTGGGGTCGCCCCTCCTCCAACCGTGACTGTTGTCAATCCCGCTCAGGCTCCGCAGGGCCCAGACGAGCGTGCAGGCGCTGCTGCCACCACCAAAAGCGGCAAGGCCGGGCCTGCAGAGGAGAGGGCGGTGGGGTCAGAGACGGGACTCGGACAGGGCCTATCTCAGGGGGAGGTTTCCCCTTCCCCAGCTGCCCAGCCCCCGTCTTCCCTCGCCCTCCCACTGCTACCCTCACCCCCTGGCTCTTCCTCTTATCGGGCCCAACTCTCCTCCTCTGAGGGCTGGGAGGTTGCCATGGGGAGGCGCCGCAAACGAGCCCGACGTTCCACCCCAGCTATTGAAGGGGAAGATACCTTCCTCGTGCCTCTAGGGGTGGGCGTCGGAGCCATCCCTCCCTCCGAGCCCCCGGACGCTTCACAGCGCCGTGAGGTGGCTGAGGTGGCCGCGGCGGTTGTGGAAGGGGTAAATGCCTCCCTCCCGGAGTCCCTGCAAGAAGGAGTGTCCACAGGGGATGCTCCCACCGTCCCCACTTCCGCTGTGAGGGTGACCGCTGACCCTGCCGCCAACAAGGGCGACGACGTGGCGGCGGGCAGCGGGCTCGCCTTCCTCTCCCAAGAGGTGGAGGCCTTAGGGTTAACCCTGGCTGCCTCAGAGGGGGATCAACATGCCTTGGAGGGACAACAGTCGGCCTCTCCTTCCCCTTCTAGCCCGCTGCTCTCCCTTTTCCCTGCCTCCGGGTTATCCCAGGGTGTAACCAACTGCCCAGCCATCGGCAGCACTTCGGCCACCGAACCCCTAGGGGATCCTGGCGGGTGGGAGTTCCCGTCATTCCCCATTACCCCTGGCACTGGAGCCTCCGGTGCGGCACTCCTAGCGGTGCCAGAGCCTGGCGCTGGGGAGACACTAACTTCCCCCACCACTGCCACCGATCCCCCACCCTGCGAGGAGACACCGCAACTTGGTGCCTCTACCACTGAGGCTTCAGACCCTACTCCTGCTCCCCATTCAGCCCCTCTCCCAACCAAATTTCCCACTTCTCTTCCTGCTCCCCCTCCTCCTTGTCTTTTTCCTAATCCGCCACCTCTTCCTCCCCCTACTCCCCTTCCTCCTCTTCCTCCTTTCCCTGATCCCTTCCCTGACCTCTTTTCCTCCCCTTACACTGTTACTGCCGCCCCCGGGGCTGCCACATTCAGCTCAGACGTTGGCCCCCAGGAGGCAGTTTTTGTTTCTCCCGCTCCCAGCACATCTGGGGCTGTTCTCCCTCCGCCACTACCCCTGTCGTCATCCCAGCAGGGACTTCAGAGTCCCTGCTTTCCCACATCAGTCGATCGTGGGGCAAGCGGAGGGGTCTGGCCCGAGGCCCCGACACCCAACGCGCTGAGGGGTGAGATGCGCAGCTTCTTGGAGGACATTCGTGGCTCCAAGAACAAAGTGGCTCTCGCCCTTCAGCGCTGGGGGGATTTCCGTCTCATCCTCCAGACCATAAGGGCCATTTTGGGGGAGGGCACGGACATCCTCAGGGAGGTTGTAGACCAACACTCCCTGGTGGACGTCTGGCATGACCTCCACCTGGGCGAGGATGCAGCATTTACCTTCGTCTGGGTGGAGGGTCAACAGTCGTTTCACTCCCGGTTGGACCGCATTTATCTCTCACATCATCAGCTCTTCGGAGCCCACTCCTCTAGCATTCGACCAGCCCCGTTCTTGGACCACCACTTGGTGGCCGTGATGGCCTCTCTCTCCTCGGAGAGGCCGGGGCCGGCCTACTGGCATTTTAACAACAGCCTGCTGGAGGACGTGTGCTTTGTAGCATCCTTCCGGGAGTTCTGGCTGGCCTGGCGCGGGTGGCGGTGTGCCTTTCCCTCGGCGCAGCGGTGGTGGGATGTGGGGAAGGTGCGTACGTGGCTCTTCTGCCGTGACTACACCCGGGGGGCCAGCCGGCGGAGGGATGCGGCGATAGAGCAGTTGGAACAGGAGGTTTTAAGCTAGAGAGGCAGCTGGCCACCGGCCCCAGAGATCCACCCCTCTACGGAATATACCGGGAGAAGCGGGAGGAACTTCGGGCCCTTGACTACCTTCGGGCCCGGGGTGCCTTTGTTCGTTCCTGCATCCACCTCCTTAGGGAGATGGATCGTGGCTCCCGCTTCTTCTACGCCCTGGAGAAAAAGAGGGGGGCGAAAAAGCACATCGTCTGCCTTCTAGCAGAGGATGGTGCCCCCGTCTCGGATCCGGTGGAGATGCGCAAGAGGGCTCACGCCTTCTACGCCTCCCTTTTCTCGCCGGATCCGACCGACGCTGATGCCCGCGGAGTCCTCTGGAACGAACTCCCAACGGTCAGCGCGGGCGACCGAGACTGGCTAGAGCCGCCTCTCTCTTTGGCCGAGTTCTCAGAAGCCCTCCATCTCATGCCCACCAATAAATCCCCGGGCATGGACGGGCTTACCGTGGAGTTCTTCCGTGTGTTCTGGGACGTCCTCGGCCTGGACCTTGCCAAGGTCTGGGCCGAGTCCCTGGAGAGCGGGGTCCTCCCTTTATCATGCAGGAGAGCGGTGCTCGCCTTGCTGCCCAAGAAGGGGGACCTCTGCGATCTGAGGAGCTGGCGTACCATCTCGCTCCTCAGCATGGACTATAAAATCGTCGCCAAAGCCATCTCCCTGAGACTCAAGTCCATGCTGGCGGACATGGTCCATCCAGACCAGACCTACACCGTCCCGGGCTGTACCATCTTCGACAACCTTTATTTGGTCCGGGATCTCCTAGAGCTAGGGTGTAGGGATGGTCTGTCGTTCGCCCTCCTGTCCTTGGATCAGGAGAAGGCATTCGACCAGATGGACCACGGGTATCTCCTGGGCACTCTGTGGGCCTTCGGCTTTGGGACCCGCTTTGTGGGCTTTCTCCAGGTGCTGTACGCCTCCGCAGAGTGTTTGGTCAAGCTCAACTGGACTCTGACTGCACCAGTCAGCTTCGGGCGGGGAGTACGTCAAGGCTGCCCGCTGTCAGGCCAGCTGTATACTCTGGCCATCGAGCCCTTCCTCCGTCTTCTTCGCAAGAGGTTGACGGGGTTCGTGCTCCATGAGCCAGAGATGCGGCTGGTCCTGTTAGCGTACGCCGACGACGTGCTCCTCATGGTCCAGGACCCGGGAGACCTGGCGTGGGTGGAGGCCTGCCAAGCCGTCTACTTGGCTGCCTCCTCCGCCCGGGTCAACTGGGTCAAGAGCTCTGGCCTGGTGATAGGGGCTGGGTGGCAGGCAAGCTCCCTCCCACCCTCACTTCAGGCCATCAGGTGGAGCGCGGGTCCACTGCTCTAGCTCGGCATTTTTCTCTCTGCCACGCATCCCTCTTCACCGGAGAACTGGCAAGGTTTAGAGTCCAGGGTGGCTGAGCGGTTGCGGAGATGGACAGGACTGCTCCGGTGCCTCTCCCTGCATGGGAGGGTACTGGTGCTTTACCAACTAGTCCTGTCCATGCTCTGGCACCGTCTCAGCACCCTGGTCCCGCCCCCGGGTTTCCTGGATCAGATCCAGCAGCTGCTGCTGCAGTTCTTCTGGCCAGGACTGCATTGGGTCTCTGCAGGGGTTCTCCATCTTCCCCTGGAGGAGGGAGGGCAGGGCCTGACGTGTTTGCGCACGTGGGTTCATGTCCTCCGCCTCCAGGCCCTGCAGAGGCTAGTATTTGATGCAGGTAGTCCGGCGTGGAGCATGCTGGCACACACTTTCCTTCGCCGCTTCCGAGGGCTCCGATATGACCGGCAGCTCCTTTATTTGAGAGGTCTTCTGCGAGACCTCTCCGAGCTGCCGGCCTTCTACCAGGACCTCCTCCGGGCCTGGAAGCTGCTAGAGGCGACCAGGTCCTTGGGAGCCACCGTGGGGGCAGACCTCCTAGCGGAGCCCCTGCTACACAATCCCCATCTACGTGTGCAGGCGGCGGAGTCCCCCTCGGTGTGCCAGAGGCTGGTCCTGGCAGAAGTCACAAGGATCGGAGACCTCCTGGACTACGAATGGGGAGACTGGGTGGATCCTTGGGCGCTCGCCCAGCGAATGGGGCTCTCCACCCTATGTACTCCTCGGCGCGTACTTCAGGAGGTGAAGGACACTTTGCCGCCCACCGCTCGGGTTTATCTCGACAAGGTCCTGCGAGAGGGTGCATCCCACCCACCCCTCACCCCTAGCCCGCCCAATCTATCCATTGGCCCTAAGCCCCGAGTACCTCCCAGACCGCCTCCCCCTCGTCACCCGAGCCGGCTGCACGCGTTGCAGCCTGTCCCCTTCCAAACCGCGCCAAAGAGTCACCTGTACACGCTTGTGCTTCACACGCTCCACTTCCCCACTCTCATGTCCCGCCCAGACACCAAGTGGCAGGACCTCCTACCACCAATAGAGGGTGGGGAGCCCCGGTGGGACAGTCTCTATTCCACCTTAGTTCCACGGCCCACCGGGGACATCAGCTGGAGAATCCTGCATGGAGCTGTGAGCACAGACGTGTATTTGGCGTGGTTCACCCCCATTCCGAACACTTGCCCCTTCTGTGGCGAGAGGGAGAACCTGGCGCACGTCTACCTCGAGTGCGCCAGGTTACAGCCCCTCTTTCGGCTCCTCCAGAACCTTTTGTTGAGGTTCTGGCTGCACTTCTCCCCTCACCTGTTCATTTATGCACACCCCATCCAAGGCCCCACAAAGTCGCGGGACCTCCTGGTCAACCTCCTCCTGGGTATCGCCAAGATGGTAATTTATAGGACCAGGGAGCAGAGGTTGGCCGAGGGAGGGGCCTGCGACTGTGGGGTCTATTTCTGTTCCTGCATCCGCTGACGTATCCAGGCAGAGTTCCACTGGGCGACGTCCGCTGGCTCTCTCGAGACCTTCGAGGGGCAGTGGGCGCTGTCCGGGGCTCTCTGCTCAGTGTCCCCGTCCGGTTCCCTTGTTTTAGCCCTTTGACCCTCACACCCGTCCCTGTTTTCTTTTTATTTGTCCCAAGTAATTACTTGGTTTCCTGGGCTCAGTGGACCCTCCCCATAGGCTGGGGGGAGGTCCTTTAGATGTGGACGGCCTTACGCCCGCCCACCTCCCGGACTCCAGTAGGCACAATGTGAAGTGGAGCAACCCCAGGGAGGCACAACTTGAAGAACCACACTTACCACAAATGATGAATAATCTCTTTAGATTAAATTACTATGACAGGGATGCCCAAAATTACCGACCCTTCCTAGCGGCATATGACAATCTTCAGACGTTCGAGAACTGGGGCATGCCCACTGGTGCTCTAAGCTTCAGCCCTCCAATGAGGTGCTGGGGCTTGGGGCTTCTGCCCTGCAAAGTCAGGAATTCTTGGGGCAGCTGCCCTGCAGGTGTGCCTACTGGGGCATTAAGCTTCAGCCCTGCTCTCTCATTGAAGCCCCAAGCCTCAGGAGGCACCTCTTGTATGGCTAAAGTCCCCTCTCTGCTGGGCAGAAGCTCCTAGTCCTACTGCCCCACCACAGGGCAGAAGCCCTGAGCTCCACCAAAGAGTCTGAAAGGCAGAAAATGTGTGGGGCAGGGAGGACTTTGAGACCCTCACTCTAACTATAAAAGAGCTGCATATGGCTCATGAGCTGCCGTTTGGCCACCCCATACTACAAATTGAGTGCACAACTGGTTTAAAAAAGTAGAGTAGTTAACAATAGTTCACTTTCAAACAAGGAAGACATATCCAGTGGAGTTTTCCAGGGGTCAGTCCTGTGTCTGGTACTACTCATCGTTTTTATTAATGGCTTGGTTAATGGAATAAAACTGCATGGCTAACACCAAGATGTGAGGGGTTGCTAGCAATCTGGAGGACAGGATTAGACTTCAAAAGAACCATAAAATATGGGAGAATTGGACTGAAATCAACAAGATGAAATTCAACAAAAACAAGAGCAAAGTACTATCCTTAGGAAGGAAAAAGCAAATGCCCAAAAGGGGCAATAACTATCTCGGCAGGAATAATGCAGAAAAGGATATGGAGGTTATAGTGGATCACACATATGAGCCAGCAATATGATGCAGTTCCAGAAAAGGCTAGTATCATTCTAGTGTGTGTTGTAACAGATGGGAGGTAACTATTCCACTGTACTCAGCACTAGTGAGGCCTCATTTGGAATACTATGCCTAGTTTTGGGCACCACAATTTAAGAAAGATGTGCACAAATCAAAGAGACAACCCAAGAAGAGCAACAAAAGTGACAAAAGGCTTAGAAAACCTGATTTAGGAGGAAAGATTAAAACATCTGGGCTTGTTTAGTCTTGAGAAAAGAAGACTGAGAGGGGAATCTGATATCAGTCTTCAAATATATTAAGGCCTGTTATAAATATGATGTTATCAATGGATGGACTAGATGACTTTTTGTGGTCCCTTTCAGATGTACATTTATTTGATTCTACGTTCTTAGGACTTGTCTACACTGGCTTCCTAATCAGCACCACTGCAAAGATGTGATACCAACATTAGGTTGATGGGTATGTGTGATTTTTTTTTCACATTCCTGAGCAATGTAACTTACATAGACTTAAGTGGTAGCATAGACTACACCTTAGGTAATAGACTGTTGTGTGGGAATTTCACAGATACCAAGATGGTGAAGGGTGGCGCCAGATCACTTGGGACTCTTAGTCATCAGGGCACAGACTAATGAGTCATCTCTGGAAAGTTATCTTTCTTTCAGGACTATGATCTGCTGGATGACTGTGAATAACAACAGTTTTTAAGTGCAAGTTGATAGCTCTGTTTGTGTCTGAATTCTGTTCCTCCATGGCAGCCTCTTCATCAGAGGAATTGAGGACAAGGATTAGCAGCAGCATCAGAGCTATCATCTACATGGACTTCCACTGAGCTTCTAACACTGATGAGTTCCTCTCTGACGACATCTTGGTGCTGGTTAGGTTTTCTGCATTGAAGATGCATCTAGTCAGCTGAGGTTTTGTAGAACAGAGTGGTGCAGAAGTTGTCGATGCCAAAGAGTTCAGGGGTGGCTGCTTGGTTATGGTGCCTACAAGGGACTAAATTCTAGACCTAGCTTTTGAGACCATGAAGCCTTCAGGGCTCCTTGTTTGACCCACTCAAATGTAATTGATAATCTCACTTCCATTTGTAAGAAATATGCTCAGCCCTTTCCATTTGGGTGATGACCTTTAAATTAGAATATAAACCAACTGACTATTAGGATTGAAAGTCTATCATGGTAGTTTCCCCTGAAAATCATTGGTTATTCATGACCCCTTTTGCCCTACCACCACCAAGAGCCTCCTATTGCCACCTAAGAATCCCATTAACACGGGTCACCTAATCAAACTGGGGCTTTGAGGGTGACAACCAGGTTTCTGCTGAATGTGGCAGAGCCTGCGTGGGTTGGGGTAAGCAGGAGTTGGCTCCATTGTAGGCACACAGGATCAGAGAAAGGAGGGAACAGAAGGGGAAAGGGATAATAAAGAGAAGACAGAACATATATACCAGGACAGGGGAAAGACAAACAAAGTCATGCCTAATTTTATTTGATTTGTTTGACCAGTTCAATATCCTAGTGGTCAGAATTCTGGCACTGAATATTATTTTCAACATTGTTAAATATTAAGGCTATAAAATCTAAATAAATATAAGCAACCTCCACCAATTAACATGTAAGTTGAAGTTCCAAACAAATAATGTTTTGACTAGGGTTGAATTTAGGTTAAAAATATTTAGATAGATTATACCGGGGTGGACAATAATTTTTGGTGGGGGGCACTCCAAAAATTTAGTACATGATCAAGGCTGCACTCTTTCATGAGAGAATGTTGGCAAAGGAGGGGATTGTGATCTGGACAGGGAATGGGGGTGCAATATCCGGGAGGGAGTATGGGTGCAGGAGAGGATTATGACCTGGAGAACTAGTATAGGAGGGGGTGCAGGGTCTAGAAGGGGAGGGGGTTATTACCTAGGGCATAGGTACAGGAAGGAGTTAAGGAGTTTGGGTTGTGACCTAGGGCAGGAGGGGGTTATGACCTGGGGCAGAGGTTCAAAGGGCAGGGTCTGGGAGATGCTATGGGTATGGACGCAGGAGAGAATTCTGACCTGGAGGAGAGATGCAGGAGTGCATGCAAGGTCTGGGAGGGAGTTGTCAACCTGCAGCAGGAGTGCAGGAGAGGGTGCAGAGATTTCGGTTGTGACCTGGAGCAGGGGATTGGGCTGCAGGGTCTCAGAGGAGGTATGGTTGCATGAGTAGGGGTGCACAGGGTTTGGGTTACATGGAGTATGCATGCAGGAGGGGGAGCAGAGGGTTTGGGTTACATGGGATCGGGGTACTGCAGCAGGGCAGAGGGTTGAGGGAGCGAAAGGCTGGGGTGCCAGGTGCAGGCTCTGGCCAGGAGTCACTTACCTAGGAGGCTCCCAGCCAGCAGCCCAGCAGTTCCCTTAGGCAGGCTCCCTGCCTTCCAAGCCCTCTCATGCCACTCAGAGTGGCTGGCTGCAGTGGCTATATGCTGCTCTGAGTGCAGTAAGTCGGGTGTGGGGGGGGAGGACATACTTCATGTAGTACCTGCCCTGCAAACAAGCAGCTAACCAGCCAATGGGAGCTGTGAGATTGTGCTTGGGGTGGGGCAGCGTACAAAGCTTCTCTCCCACCCTGGGCTCGCGGTAGCGCTCAGAGAAGCACATGGCACCTGCAGCTGGCCACTGTGAGCCATGTGCATCAGGGAATCTGCCCGAGATTCCCTCTGAGCTGTGTGCTGGATCCAGTATTTTGCTTGCCCCTGGATTACACAGTATGTGTACCTGGAGTAATATATGATTGACAAGAGGACTGAACAACTACGATGCTCAACATTTTGGGTATGTCTACATATCAAAAGCTGTGTACAGGCTAGCCTATGCAAGTTAGCTTGATTCTAGCTTGAATCTAGTTAGCATGGGTAACAACAGATGTAAAGTCAGCGCAGTGCAGGTGTTACCATGGATAGTACAAGCCAACCATGGACCCTGTGTTTGTGTTCTGTTTGCTAGCCCACGCTAAGGCTTGTGGGTAGGCTATCCAGACACAGCTCTTGTTGTGTAGACATACCCTGGGAAACAATCCTGAGCTCTCCAGCTATCTTGAATTAGAGAAAACCTGTTAGAATGGATGCTTTGAAGGTTTTTGTTTTTCCAGTTTGTTCTGTGGCTCAGTGTAAGGCTGTTTGCAATAAGAGGTGGGGATATGTTGATTGCGATCCAAACAGGAAACAACATAATTTGCAGAGTCGCTAATTTTCAAATAAATGGCACAATTCTGGCCTCCAGTTTTACAATGTGGATTAAAATATATAACCTCAAATTGCCACACCAGTTCTGTCTATAGCTAGGGCAATTTACTGAAATAATAATTAAGACTGGAATGATTAGATTTTTATCAATAAGTCAGTAAACACCAACTTCACCAAACACAAAAAGTATTTCCAGCGATGATAATCCAAATTTACAGATAGGCAAAATAAGGAAAATGCTGTTTGCAAATTAATTAGTCAAAATCCAGTAATCTAGACTTTTTAATTAGGTTTGTTAAAAGTGGATTAGCAAATGAATAGTAAAAACAGGAAATATTTGATATAAAGCTATTTACTTTAGATATTTTGACATGTTAAATTGACAATTGGTGTTTTAATGGTTTACAAAGCTTTAATTGTTTGAATGGCAACCTCTATTGTCATTGAATAATTACCTGACCCTTCCCCATAATTTCCCATAATGGTGAAATTTTAAATTGATAAAAATATTTTTACAAATGCTTAAAAACAAGCATTGATATCATCCATGAAAATTATAAAAAATCGAATTCTGCCATGGCTAATAATAATGCATGACAGGGAGAGAATAATATTATAATTTATTCACACCCACTGCTACACTCACAGAAATGTGGCTGAATTCCAGCTGCCCTCAATGAAATTATTTTGTCCCTACTTGCACCCAGGAGTGCCTTATCACAATCGCAAAGTACTATTCTATGAAAGAAGATCACTTCAGACTTATTAAAACACATTTCTCAATTTATTTTTATGTAGTTTTACTAAAAATGACACCACTGAGACTAATACTAAAGCAGGATGCAATTTTTTTAAACTAATGCTGACAAAACTAGTAAAGGCATAACCACAAAACACAACTGATTTTTCATGACTCTGAGGGGGGAATGGTGTTTGATTGTAGCAGAATGGAGAAAGATGGTCAAATGGAAGTTCCTTTTGCATTATAAAGTGATTATTTAGATGTATTTTCTGGAACAATTTTCCTCCCTTCCTATCTTCCATGAAGGGAGACAGGCCAATAAGCAAACAGAGAGGCTTATATTCAACACTATATTTTGTAAGAGCCATTATTTAGCATGATCTAATCTGGCAGTAAAAAAGCATCTGAACAGTAGTTCTTCTAATTGCTATAACATCAGATTTTGTAGTCAACAGAAAGACATTGTATAGAAGTTAATTAGCATTAGTTTCAGGCTGTATGAAACCAGGACATTTCTTAAGCTAATATTTCCTGACACAGCTTCCAAATGTGCAAATATAAAGCAGTTGTGTTGGTGGTAGTAATAGATCCCAAAAAAAGGGACATGGCAAATTATCAGAAATCTGGAAAATACTGTATGCGGTACCCTCCCAGCTAGTCTTGGTTTGCCTCAGATATGCTTTGATGACTCTTTCTCCTTCCAGTAAACATTTAATGTATCAAATCCCACTCCGTTTTCATCATTTTTAATGGCGAAGGAATCTATCTTTTGAATGCTAACTTTTCATTGGCCATATCTTCTGAAGTGGTTATGGCTGCCTGCCAACCTCACACATTTTTCCCCTACATTGAAGTCTGCAGCTACAGCACTGAGTAGTAGACTCCATGACATCTCTCTTAGTCACAGAGCACTCTCCCCATTCAATACATCTTGGCTCTGGGTAGGACTGAAATAATTTAAGAAAGTTCAAGTTCTTCAACTTCTTTGTCCTGAATGAAACCAAGAAGTGAAGTGGCAGGTCAAAATGCAAAAATAAATTCAAGTTAATGGGTTTTTTTCAAGCCAAATAGAAATATGTAATTCAGGTCTTACTTGAATCCTAGGTGATATGCCCACCCCTTGTCTCTGGATTTCTCTGTCTGCCTTTGTCTCCTTTTAGCAGACCACAAATGGGAGAGAGTTTAAAAGACAGAGAGGTATTCTGTTTCTGTGTGGGCAAATCATCTGTTGATACCAGATCCTAGATTAGACACTTGTACAATGTTTAATGTGTGAAGGGAAGACAAAGGTACGTGAGGGAGCCTGATCAATCTAAAATTTGATCCAAATGTGAATTCAAAATGAAGAAACATTTGGAAGCAGAATAAAAAGAAGAGAAATGTGCTTGATTGTTGATTACCTTGAAGCTCTTTCATGAATAAGCCCTATTGTGGATCAGTCTTCAGATAAAACAGAATATTTTGCTAATGCTGAACTGCACAGTAGTAGAATAGAGCATATGAGAGAAAACGTGGGTAGTATAACATCCATACATAGTATTACTGTAGCGTCTAATGGCCTGTTTATGCTAGATACGGCATATATGCAGAATGCCCTAAAGAGCCTGCAAGACAGCTAGACAAAGAGGCTGTGTGGAGACTACACCTCTCTGTTGACAGAGAGATGTAGATTAGGCACGTGAAATTGCTAATGAAGCAGGGATTTAAATATCCCGCGCTTCATTAGCATAAACATGGCTGCCGCTTTTTTCGAAACGGAGCTTTTTCGAAAGAAAAAAAACCCCAGCAGTCTAGATGTGCATTTGTTGAAAATAAACCCTTTTTCGACAGATCCTGTAAACCTCATTTTTTGAGGAATACAAGATCTGCCAAAAAAGGGTTTATTTTCAACAGATCCGCGTCTAGGCTGCTGTTTTTTTTTTCAAAGAAGCTCCATTTTGAAAAAAAGTGGTGGCCATGTTTATGCTAATGAAGCACGGGATATTTAAATCCCTGCTTCATTAGCAATTTCGACGTGCTTGATTTGCATCCCTCTGTCGACAGAGGGATGCAGTCTAGACATAGCTAGAGTGGGAGAAAAAAAAGACAAAAACCTGTGGCACAGGGCGGGATTAAGCAACTTCCCGAAAGTCACACAGGAAATATGTGGCAGAGTGGGAAAGAGCCTGGATGTCCTGAGTCCAAACCACAATATTATCCTTCCCATCATCCTAAATATCCAGATGTCTACTTATCCAGCTAGGGGTCTAACTTTAGGCACTCTAGTTTGAAATTATTGGCCTAAATTACTTGGAAAGTTTGTTTCTTGGTCCCACTGTGGAAATTTAGTGCAGTGTTATAAACTAGGTTAGATTAAGCTACACTTGTCTTAAAAAAAGAAAAGTTGACATTTCTTACTTGGGAAAATTCTCAGCTAGAAAGCAGATTAGCCTGACCTGAGTTTGTTAAACTTCAGTCCAAATGCACGAAGATCTGCATGAATAATACACTCCACCTTGTATGCTAAATGGTTCTGCTATGGATTACAGGCTCAAAGGGAACACAAGCATGAATGCAAATTTATCTTTCAGCTTGGAACCTTGGAATGCCCCTGTTTTAATAATACTCTAAAAAAATCAAAACACTGAATGTTTCCCAGCACTCCTATAAATAGAAATCAGGCATTAGCATTGCATTATACTCAGAGTTCAGCTGCAAGGGGACATTGTGCAGATAGTGAAAAAGTCCAATCATGGCAATAAGATTTTACTCATTGTATCTGAAGACCATTACAATTTTTGGTAACAAGCAGCTGTTGTTTTCACTTTTGTGTTTTCCACAAAGTTGCTTTGTTCCAGTGTGCATTGCTTATTTTTATTTTTCTGGTGTGTGTGGGGGTTAGGGGGTGGGGACGTGTTCTTTGTAACTGGAGGTTTTATAATGTTGGCTGCATTTATCAAGTTCTTTTGGAGAGAAAATATAAAGAGCTTCCTATATTTAGAAGAGCTTCTTGTGGCTCAGCAACCGCACTTAATCTCCATGGCAGGAGTATGCCATCAGTGCTGTTTTGAACAGGGTTTGGGGTGAGGAAGAGCAGCATAAGCAACATAATGACATGGCACAGGAATGTGAAAGGTGTCTGACAGAGCTTCACAATCTCTCCCATCAGATCAGAGATGGAGACAACTCAAGGACTGGGGGGACCTGCAATGGAGTCTTCTGCCCAGAAAGGAACCAATCCACTAGGGACAACAGATGTATTAGAGGTGTGCTCTTGAACTTTAGAATCACTAGAACATATTTTATTTTGGAGCATTATTATTATGCATTTGTGTTGCAGCAGCCCTCAGAAGTCCCAAGAGAGATCAGGAACCCAGTGCTAAACTCTGTATAGATATAAGGATACAGGGTCCCTGCCCCCAAGAGATTACAGCATAGACAGACAGGTTAAGGGCAAACAGAGGAGAAGAGACTTGCCCAAGATCATACAGGCAAGCTGGGGCTATAATCATGGTTTTCTGTTTACAGGGCCAAGCTGCCTCATCAAAGTATGCTGCAGATTCTTGAACAAGTCCCTTGTTTGTATTGCACGTGCTTGTACAGCTCTGAGTACATCCATGGATTGGCCCTGCTGTTTTTATACACACCTACACAAAATAGACATCTCCATTCTTGTGAGAACCACTTCAAAGCTATACTCACAACCCCTCATGGATGTTGTATCATCTCTGGTCTTGTGTGAGAGAAAACTGGTTTCACTGGCTGTAAAGGTGATTGGGAATCAGATTATGGCTGCCCTTCATGCAGGGACTGGCCACAACTGCTGTCTGTCTGCTCAGAGTGCAAGCCAGGGCAAAAGGGATGAGTAGGTTGAGGTCATGACTTTTCTCCCTCTGGGCTGGTGACTGAATCTGGCTGGCAGAGAAGAAAGCAAGCACATGTTGAGTCCCTGTGGAGGGGGTAGCCAAAGTCACTGTTCTACTGCAAGCCAGACATCTCTGGGAAGTGTTAATGCTTCACTGGGTATAACTACTCTTCAGTACAGAACCAGAGTTGGCCTCTGTCTGCTGACTTCAGCTCATGACTGCAGTAGATATGTTTGGGCTTAGGTGGATTCTCCTCACTTAAGGGGTCCCAGAGCCCAAGCTCCAGTTCAAGTCCTTTAATCATCACTGCAATTAAACAACCCATTAGTCTGAGCCCCTGCACATCTAAGTCAGGTTACCTGGACCAGTGGCAGGTTTTTAACTGCAGGTTAGACATACCCTCTGAGGGGCAAAGTGGGCTGTATTAGCCATTTTCCTCCAGTTCCTTCCATTCCTGTGTTTGTATTTACACAGTCTTGTGTAGTGTGAACCACAGCTTAGTAGAGCGATGCACATATGGACCAGCTCCTCTTTCTTTCACACCATCCCTCTGATGACTATCTGGAAACGTAATATTAGGTAAGTCTTTTATGTATTTGTATTCGTCTCCTTATGCTATTTATCAAGTCGGAACAAAGAGACGGATTAGAAACATGTGATGTAACAACTGTCTCACCCCCTGAAGGATTCGGGGGCTATGTGGGACCCTACCTTCTTCGTGATATGGCGGTATCCATGTATGATACATTCCTGTATAATGAGATGCTATAGATGGTCAGTTCCACTTGTTTCTATGGTCACTGCAATGTGTGCCTCTGGTTTTAGTGATGCTCTGCTCACAGCCTGTATCCTTTGCCCAGGCCAACTATGGGTAACTGGGCTCAGTGTTAGGGGATGGCAGAGGAAACCCTCCCTTAGGTCACACAGCAGAAGTAGAGTGGTTCCCTGACCCTTACTCCAGCCTAGAAAGACCAGTAGATGGGCACAAGGCTGATCCTCTGACCCCTCTTCTGCCTGCTCCTAAATCCCCACTCAGATCCAATCCTCCCTAACTGATAGCACATAGTGATTCCAAGCCAAGCCCCACATCACAGAGAGGGTATGCATACCCCAAGCGGCCATTCCAAATTGACCTTGAGGAGGAGAATTGTATCTAGCCAGCTCTCTCTACATGTCCCTCAGCAACTGCTGATGTGGTGGCAGGATCTACTTGTGTCACAGGCCACATTTTCACAATGTGATTTCTATTTGTGTGTGAACAATATTTGAATACTATTGACTGGGCTTGCAGCAGAGAGGGCAGTGCATGTTACTACTTTGTGTGCACAAGGGGATAGAGTGCAAAAATGGCACATACAAAGGGGGATTTGCAAAAGCAAAGTGGTATGTGCACTGATGCATGCAAAGCTGAGGTGCCTGTGCGTGCTGACTCCCAAGACTTTCTCCAGCATGCATCCCCAATCTCCATGGCCTTCCATGTGACCCATTCAAACACAAAACTTGGCCTAGCTACTGTAGAGTGGTTTTTGCTTCATGACTTAAGGAGCATATTCTGCTGTGACCTACATGCTCAGGGCCACTGACTGGGGGAACAAAAAGGGAGCAGTTGCCTCAGGACCCAGCCATTTAATAGGGCCTGGGACTCTGGGCTAATACCGCCACTACTGAGGCAGCAGCAGCAGCCAAAGGCCCCAGTTCCTTTAACTTGCTGCAGGAGCCCCGTGTGACATGGTCAGTGCCGTGCTGAGGGCTAGGTGGGAGAAACTAGCATCCAGGCCCCCGCAGTTTCTGCCCAAGGCCCCACCTTTTCTGGGGGGCCTAGAGCTGAGCCTCCCCACCTTGCCTGTAGCCCAGCGAATTCTGTGGCCAGCCCTGCACGGTACTGAACTCCCATCGCAGATAGGGAAACAGAAACATGGGAGTTTTAGTTTAACTCAGCATTAGGGATGTGAACGACTAGTCGCTTCCCCCCCCCCCCCCACTGCCTCTGTCAGAAAGAGGCAGCAAGGGTGGGAGGGGAGAGAGGGGGTTCTTCAAAGTGGCAGCGCCACATGCAGCCCGGGGCCAGACTCCGGGCTCTACGCAGCGCTGCTGCTGCTTTGAAACGCTGCGTGCAGCCTGGGGCTAGGTGGGAGTTCCCAGCTCGTCCCAGGTAGGGTTGCTAGGTGTCCGGTATTCACCCAGACAGTCCGGTATTTTCGGCTCCTGTCCAGTAAAAAAATTCAGAGAATACCGGACACCTAAAATGTCCAGTATTTTCTGAATTTTTCCCCGGCCAGGAGGCGAAAATGCCGGGCACCTGGCAACCCTACGAACACTCAGCGCCTGGCCTCCCCCCCCCCCGAGCCCTCCCCTGGCTCCCAACACCCCCAGCCCCCCGACCCCAGCCCCCATGCTTACCTGGTTCCCCAAGGCTGCCAGCACAAAATGGCTGCCGGCCAAAAGACCCAGGGGAAGCAATGCTTAGTGCTCAGCCACTCCCCTGTTCCTATCCCTGCACTCACTCTTAAAGGGGACATGCTGTTTTATTTTAATTTTTGGATTTGGGGGCAGGGTAGAATTTTTGGAGCCCCCCCTTTTTTTTTTTTGCTCAACAACGTTGGTCTCCCCCCCCTTTTTTTTCCCCTTCAACAGAATTTTTTCCCGGGTTTTTTTTTGGGGGGGTGGGGGGTGTTTGGTATTTTTGTTTCAACCATATGGCAACACTACTCCCAGGCTGCACATGGTGTTTCAAAATGGCTGCGCCACATGGAGCCCAGGGCAGACCCAGGCTCCATGTGGCTCTGCTGTTTTGAAATGCCACGGGGAACGAGGGGCCAGCTTGAGTCCATCACTGGTCCCATGCTTCCTGCAGTGCTTTCACCTTTGAAGTGTAGCAACAGCCCTGGGGAAGTGCCCTTATCAACTAATTGAATAGTCAATTAAAATTGCATTGACTATTTAATTAGCCAATTAATTGAAATTTTACATCGCTACTCAGCATCTTTGCAAGCTTTCAGTGTGGTACTTGGTTCACATTTATTTAGTTATTTGGTTATTTAGTTATTTAATTTTAAAGGCAGTACTTGGCATGCCTTCCTAATGAGGCAGCTGATGGCAGCTGATGACTTGCAACCAGTAGTGCAAGAACACATCTAAGAAGAAAGTGAGGTGGGATGGAAGTCACTGCCCATTTACCATGGATGAACTTCCTTCGGTCGCTTAAAAAACATATGAGCCTCCATTTAAAAGCCCTGAGTTTCCTTTGCTGTTTTATCTGTTGCTCTGCAAATTCCATTCTTCCTCTGTGAAATGGAAGGAACTGATGTAATTGTTCTAAATCTAGGACAATGAAGTGCTGTAGAATAACTGCCAGCAGTGTATTTCCTGCCAGAGTCTGCTCCTCCAATCAGTTTAATTATGAGCAATTGTTTGGACTATGCTGTGAAGAAATATTAGAGAATGGAAAAAAGAACATACTTCAGGCCATTATTTTTCAACTGATTCATGGTTTGGCAGGACCCATTAACTAGATTTTATGCTTTACAACACTGTAATAGTATCATTGTAGATCAACCTTCCCATATAAGCACATAGAGCACAAATCCCCCATTTATTTTGACAAAGTTCTAGTCAAGGCATCTGAAAAATGCTGAAATAACATCAGCCAATGGGTAGACTTTTGTGTTAATGATGTGCATGTTCTTATCCAAGGGAACTAAGTCAGCAATTCAAAACTGGCTTTTATTAACACCTCTGCTATGTAGTTCTCATGACAAATTTTAGTGGTGATTTTTCTATTGTTAGACACACATCTCACTTCTTGCAGCTTCATACCTCAAGAATGAATAACAAAGTATTAGTTTATAATCATAGGCCAGTTTATTTTTGATGATAAAGCTCAGTGAAAATGGTACTTTTCCGAAAAATGCAGCACAGCTCTCCCCCACATTTTTGAATGCAGAAGACCATAAAGTAACCAACTGCCAGGAGGTATACGGAGATATAGAACCTTCCCTATGAGTTGAGTGGTTTGACTGCAGCTACAGCCCAGGTAGACACTAAAAGTGACTACTCTGCTAGTCCAGTGATAAATACGTCCCTGGCTTTACTCCAGCTCTTTAGTGAGCAAGGTTCCACAGGTCAAATACCATTATTTGGCATTCTTGTTGGCAGTGTTAGGATAGACAGTAAGGAACTGGGGTGGGGGGGGAGGGGGAAAGCTTCCCTCCTAGGCTTTGTCTACACCACAGGGATTTTGTGCAAGAAGCTTTTTGCAGAAGAGATGTTCCGTAAAAACTTCTTGTGCAAAAGTGCGTCCACACTGCAAAAGTGCATCGCAAAAGCAATGCGCTTTTGTGCAAGAAAGCGTCCACACTGCATGGACACTCTTGTGCAAGAAAGCTCTGATTGCCATTAACAGAATGGCAGAACACCTGTGCTTTTTCTGATAGGCTCTTTTTGTGCAAGAAACTCACACACGCCTTTTTGCGCAAGAGCTATAGCACAAAAAGGAGTTATTCCTCATGGGGAGAGGAATAACTCTACCGGCAAAAGTCCTCTGTCCTGTCGATTTACTGTAATTTTTTTTGCACAAAAATGTGCTTGAGGTGTTTTTGTGCAAAAACCTTGTAGTGTAGACATAGCCCTAGAGATGGTGTGCCCCTAACATTGATGGTGTAGTGTCAGAAGATTTTCTAGCCACACTCCGTGCTGTTGTTCTTCTATGAAGAGAATGTTAGTTTCTGGGATTGTCAGTCTGTGATGTTACCTACACCAACAAATGGGGGAAGACAGTCCTGGGACACAGAAAACACATTCTTTTAGTAGCTTTAGTCCTGCAGCAGCAGTTAGTTTTCATATGCTGTAGCTGTCTTTGATGTATCTGTCAGGGATGATCTATATGGTGCTTGTTCTTGCCACGAGGGCAGGAGACTGGACAACCTTTCAAGGTCCCTTCCAGTTCTAATATTCTATGATTCTATTGTTGCACTTCCCATCAGTATCATGACCTAGTTAGGAGACTGTTGCATCAGAAGACAAGTCCATTTGAGTTTAAATTTGTTGGTCAAAAGTATTTCTTTCCCACTCTCAACAAGCACCTCAAAACTCTGGTCATCTGAAGAAGTAGGCTGTGCCCACGAAAGCTCATGATACCATCTACATGTTTTATTAGTCTATAAAATACTACCAGACCATTTGTTGTTTTTTAAGTTTATCCTGTACAGACTAACTTGGCTATCCCCTGGAGCACCTTTGTGTTTGCTGTGATCTGAATTAATTTTGGGGAGCCTAACACATCCTGCTTGCACCAGAAATACTTGATTAAAGAAAATAAAATTGCACGTCTCCACTTGCTCTGGATAAAGAAGCCATCTCCATGTTGCTGCATGGAGCATTTTAAAAAGAGAGGTCCTAGCTATCAGCTGAAGTTGCTAGTGTTGTTGTTAGGTGGGGAGCGGGGGCTTGGCCCCACAGAGATAGACTTAATTAGCAAAGTTCAGAAAAGGCTCCACATTCAAACTTTCCCAGATTTTGGAGGTATTCAGTTCTGTGATGATAGTTCACTCCATGGTAGTTACTAGTTATGACATTTTTAACTTGTACAAACTTAAAGGATTTTGGTATGGAACTGTCTTTATTTTTTACATACCCATGTATGTATCTGTGTTTGAAATCTGCTTTAGCCTGGAGAAGCTAAATTGTAAGCATCTTACAAGCTGATGAGGTCACATCTCTGTGTCTGTCTCTTTGTTTGTTTGTAGATTCATGGCTCTTTAATAGTGAATATTGGTGAGGAACTCATGTTGAATGTAATGTGCTGTGCTGTTTGAAGGACTGTATGCTGAGGCCAGCAGTTGGAAGCTGCGAGCTTCTTAATGAGAATTTGAAATCTAGAAACTTCTGTTCTTTGATCAAGTCTTAGCCAAGGGGTGGGGCTATCAGGAAGGCTAGGACTTTATAAAGCCTGCTAGTAAGTGACCAGGCAGCTAACAGGGAGTGTTAGCTTGTTCACTGAAGAGCTGGAGTAAGACCAGGGAAATATTTATCACTCGTCTAGCAGAGTAGCCACTTTTAGTGTCTACCTGGTCTGCAACTGCAGTCAAACCACTCAACTTACAGGGAAGGTCTCATATCTCATGCTCATGAATGAATATCCACATGAATCTCCAAACGCTCACTTGAGCACATTCTCCTGCAGAACCTGGTGTAGAACTCAAGATTTCTGAATTCTACCATTCTTCTGCTGTCAACAAATATCCATGAATCCCACTGGCAAAGTGTGTGTCTCATCTCCCTTAGTGTTGATCCATATAAAGCAGTGGTTCCCAATTGCTGGTTCGCGAATCCTTGTCTGACGGGCCACAGCACATCGCCAGGCCACGGCCCCAGCTTTTATTTAGCTCTGCCCTCTGGGGTTCCCAGGGAATTCCCTTCCTGCGCACTTCTGCACACAGCAACAGGGTAAGTGAGGCAGCTGGTAGCTGGGTGTGTTGAGGCTAGAACTGGGACCATGGTGAGCCTATCCGTATTGGGGCAGCCTCATTGTTGGCCCAGTTCTAGCTCCAATGATTGCTACGTGGCCTTGCTGGCCAGGCCAAGCGCAGTGTATAAAGTGGCTGCCTCGGCCAGCGGGGCCAAGCCCCAGGTGAAAGGTGGCTGCTACTGTAATCTCCCCCTTCCCCACTCAGTGGGAGCCTCCTCTGGCCTCCAGCGGCTCCCAGCCAGCAGGAACACATATTATTATTATGCATTATTAAGTGCATAGGAAAATATGAATGTGCAGAATGTGTGCTCTGTTAGTACTGCCTCTTTAATTCTGGTGCAATTGAGGCAAAAGATTTGGACTGGAGAATACTCTTTAACGAGTATTGGCAACTATTTTATCGGGTTTTTTAAAATGTGTGTGTACAACAGTTTTTCAAATTCTTGTTAACCATTGTGTCCCCCTTCCTTTGATTTGCCTGATATACCATGAGTTAAAATTACCATAATGAATATGTGAATATGCAAATAAATTAATTAACACAATGAATATGCACATATTTAAGTGTGGGTCCATCAACGGTTTTTGAATGAGTTTGCTGGTCCGCTGTATAAAAAAGGTTGGGAACAACTAATATAAAGGATGACACCCTATTATCATCTGTTGTGCCATTAGCTCAAAAGACAGGTGACTTGTGCAGTGGATCTAAGGTTGCTATCCTGATAATGATCTCTGTGACAGGCAACATGATGTCACATGATGGAAGCTGTGTTATTTTTAGTTTGCTTCTTTAAAAAAACTAGGAAAATTACACATAAAACTGTGTTAAACTTCTTCAAAGTTACAAAGTCACGTACTCAAAAATTAAGAATTGATACCAAAATCAAGCTTATCTTCTGGAGTTCAGTTTTATGATCGGTGTGTCTATATTGAAGGGGTGTAATCTCTTTGGAGCAGAGACTGGCTTTTTATTTGTCTCATACTGATTATTAGTAATAATTCTGTTGCAGGAAAATAGCCAGTCCTTTCCCTGCAAATCCCTCAATGACAATAATTCAAGCTTTCTGAAATGTTCCTACAAATCAATAGAACTTCATAACTAGTAAAAAACAGCACATTCTTTTACTAGGCTGTGAAACAATTTTCCACTTGCTAAGGAATGGAAATATTCATGTGGAAAAAAATAATGATTTTTTTCTCTTTTGGGGGGCTATCTGCTTGCAGTTCAGATTTAACTGCTCTCCATGAACTCAAGTCCTCTTGTCAGTTTGCCTCATATGAAAGGAATTCTCCCTTTGTTTTCAGCCTGCTGTCTTGTTGGAGCTGAGCAAAGGCCACAAGAGAGAGCTTTTTGTGATATTGCCCACAACTGGATTTTTGCTTGGGTTTTTGCTTCACGAGTGCAGATCTCCTTCCTTTTCTAGTGCTTTTGTTTTGGTATTGTCGTCTTTTCACCTTTGCTTGTCCTGCTCTGGCCTGATTTTAGCCAGGCTCAAAAATGTCCTATGTCATCAAAGAAACTCATAAAAACATAAGAACATAAGAATGGCCATACTGGGTCAGACCAAAGGTCCATCCAGCCCAGAACCCTGTCTGCCGACAGTGGCCAATGCCAGGTGTCCCAGAGGAAGTGAATCGAGCAGGTAATGATCAAGCAATCTCTCTCCTGCCATCCATCTCCACCCTCTGACAAACAGAGGCTAGGGACACCATTCCTTACCCATACTGGCTAATAGCTATTTATGGACTTTTGCTCCATGCTCTCTCTCAATGGTAGTGCGGAGCCACGCTGAAAAAAGTGATTTTAAAAAATGACATGAAATGTTGACACCCTCTAATGTACACCTCATCAGCTTCCACATGGAAAAGCTTCTACAGTAAAAGTTGTGCCAATAACATGCAAATGAGCTTTGTGAGCAAAAGAGTCTTGAGGAGTCTTAAGCGTTTGTTGCAGGGTGCATTTATGCATCTGTTGTAGGGGTGTTTTTATTTGTACTTTTTCTTCCTCAGAGGCTCCTCCATAAAGGCTCTACAAAGGGAAAAGTTAATAGGTGACAAGAAATGATTGAGTGACAAGAGATAATTGGTAAAGGTTGTTCACTGAGAGAAATGCAGTGTAAGAGGTACCATAGGGTATGCCTACACTAGCTCGTTAGTTCGAGCTAGGTTGGGTAATGAGGGCAAGCGGAGTTGCAAATGAAGCCCGGGATTTAAATATCCCGGGCTTCATTTGCATGTTCCCGGGCGCTGCCATTTTTAAATCCCCCTTAGTCCAAACTCTGTGCCCGCGGCTATACGCGGCACAGACTAGGTAGTTCGAATTAAAGATTCTAATTCAAACTACTGTTACTCCTTCTGTTGTTACCAGCAGCTGTCAAAACTTTTGTGCTTGGTATAATAAAAATCTTTCACTTCTGGGCTGATTTCTAAAGTTATATGTATGTAAGGTACTGTCTGGTGTTTCCAGGAGCAATTCCATAGAGTAACAATTGCATGACTGATGTGTTATTGTATCTTGTGTTCTCTACTGTACTATATGACTCAGCCGGTATAATCCTATTATCATTTCCTTAGCATTTATCCCTTTGAACTACTTGTTGAAGAAACCCTGCATATCAGCTATATAAAGAAGCCACCTACATTGCCTAATTTTAGTTTTTTTATCTTTCCCAGTAACATTCCCTTTCATACTCACATAGGCTATGTCTAGACTGGCATGAATTTGCGCAAATGCTTTTAACTGAAAAGTTTTCCGTTAAAAGTATTTGCTCAAGAGAGCATGTAGATTGGCACGGATGCTTTTGCGCAAAAGCACTTTTTGCACAAAAGCTTCCGTGGCCAATCTAGACGCCCTTTTGCGCAAGAAAGCCCCGATCGCCATTTTAGCCATCGGGGCTTTTTTGTGCAAAACAAAACTGAGCTGTCTACACTGGCCCTTTTGTGCAAAAGGTTTTGCGCAAAAGGACTTTTGCCTGAACGGGAGTGTCAAAGTATTTGCGCAAGAAGCACTGATTTCTTACATTAGAACGTCAGTGCTCTTGCGCAAATTCAAGCGGCCAGTGTAGACAGCTGGCAAGTTTTTGCGCAAAAGCAGCCGCTTTTGCGGAAAAACTGGCCAGTCTAGACACAGCCATATAGTTCAAAATCAAACTTGCTTAAGAACTTTTCATTATAAGGTCTTGAAGTGTCATGTAAAACTCAGCAGTAAGAGCAGTATCCTACTTAACTCAAATATTATGGTATCTGTTGTCCTCCTCTGCCCGTTTGAATTCTACTGTTGTAAACATTATGAGGAATAGGTATTACCATCTCACTATAAGGAATGAACAGATGCTGGGCACAATGCAGTCTTGGTTGACTCTTTTGCTAACTTTAAACTGAGTTTTGCCTCTTTGTTCTGTCTGCTGATTTATTGTCCTCAAAGAAATCTGTGAGAAAGCTCATTTCCAGGAAATCAGTCCAAAGCATTATGTTAAAAAGTCATTTTTATAGACTATACAATACATGCACAGTGCTTGGTTTGAAATCTTTCATGATTTCTGGATTATATGAAATATGAAATCTTGACCTTGTATTCCACTTGTATTCAGTATTATTTTAGTATAGAATTATACAAAAGAGTCTTGTACAAACAGCATAGTGCCGTAAAATAATGTGCTTTAAACATGGTTTCTATTCTAGGACACAGACTTCAAGATGTGCCATTAATGTTGTTTCAAATTCCCCTTTCTATTAAACTAAAAGCTGAGATAACATAGCCTCATAGCATATGAATGATGCAAGTTGATCTGTGAGCCAGCACTGCTGTGCTAGAGACGCACTGTTGGATATGAACCACTGCTCAATTAAAAACAAGTTTTCCTCAAGAGAATGTGCTAATTGGCTGCTGCTAGGTAGCACTTGCCGACCTTTCCCTGCAACTGATATATTGATTAAATCAGTTATGAAAAATGCTAACATCACAAACTCACTTTTTTGATGTGAAAAGCTACTTTTTAAGGTATAATCTTTTCATGTGAAGAATAGCCTAATGATGTACTTCTAATTAAAAAAAAAATCACACAATCACATGAACCAAACAAAAAAGGCTTTAACTCTTTCAAATTTTTAGAATTTGTTGAGAAAATTGAGTGAAGGGCTCTTTGTAAAAGGCTTTGGTGCCCTCTGGTGGGCCCACACTGGAAATAGTCTTGAGTAATTTTAAGATTTTAGCAGATTATTTCCTTTCCTGGCACTACTTTAAGATTATCTGAAGTAGGCATGAGATTGTATTTTGGACCAATGAACAAGATAAAACAGAGGAAGAAATGCTATCTGCTATTGATGAATGGATTCAGTAGAGTTGGCACATTTATACCATTGAAAAATTTAGTTTTTGCATAGCAGACAGATATCAGACCTATCCTGCAAATCTGCAGATTTCTACTTTGTATTCATGGGCATCCACATCTCTGGATATGGATGTGGATATCAATGGATCATTTTTGTGGATGCAGATGTGGATGTGATTACAAATTTTGTATCCGTGCCGGGCTCTATCTATCTGTGTGTATGAGTCCTTTTGTAAGTACGTAGAAAAGACATTCCACAATAAACATTTCCTGGTCCCTATATCTCCCCTTCCAGAAGTAATTGCTCTGAAGCAGAGGAGCATAGAAAAAAGCTGGCTCAGGTTCTCTGCAAGGCATCTGTGCAGATGCAGCTGGCTTTAGGAGAGGCTACTTCAGGGGTGGGCAATATTTTTTTGATGGGGGAGGGGTGCACGCCAAGAATTTGGAAACTGCTGGAGGGCCACACTCTTCTGTGATATTAATGGACGAGGTGTGGGGTCTGGGATGGAGGTTGGGTACAGAAGAGAGCTTGGGTAAGGGAGGGGATCTGGGTGAAGGAGGTGGTTGTGACCTGGGGCACTGGACTGGGGTGTAGGGGGTTGCACTGAGATTTAGGGCAGGAACTGGGGTACAGGAGGGGGTACAGGGATTTGGGTTGTGAGCTAGGGCAGGAGGGGACTGATCTGGGGCAGAGGATATGGGTGCAGGAGGGGGCAGAGGATTTGTGTATGTGAAGTGGGGGGCAGAGAGTTGGGGAAAAGAGGGGATGGGGTGCCAGAGGCAGGGTCTGGCCAGGAGACTTACCAGCCAGCAGCCTGATCCTGAATCAGCCTCCCTGCCAGCCAGTGTTCCCTCAGATGACTGGGCGGGGCTGATTAATCAGCTGTGAAGCTGTACTGCTGAGCAGCTTAGAGGGAACAGGCTGCCTGCCCTGCCCCTGCACAGGCTGCAGCTATGTGCTCTAGAGCCTCTTGTGCTTTGTGGCTGCCTGTTATTGAAACAGACAGCTCCTATTGGCCGGTTTCTGGCCAGAGACTGGCCAATGGGATTGTGCTGGGGGCAGGAGCAGCTCCTAAAGTTTTCCTCCCTCCCCTCTGGACTCTCAGTTTTTAAAGAAAAACCTTCCCACAGCTGTGTTTCTGAGCAGCGTGCTGATAGGGTGAGGCAAGTGGGGAGCCTGCCTGGGGCTCCCTGCATTGTCCGCGGGCTGGATCCAGTGGCTTGGTGGGCCGGATCTGGCCCATGGGTCATATTTTGCCCAGGCCTGGGCTACTGTCTATGGACAGAATGGAAGACTGGGAAAGCCATAGAAGAAGAAGGAAGGAAAAGCAATTAACAAAGGAACAGTCTTGATGGAGTAGTGTGCAGGGCAGAAAAAATGGAAGTGGCACCAGCTATTGAGATTGGGTGAGTCACAGTGCAGCCACCTGGAAGGAAAGTTGACATGAAACACATGGCAATGTTATGTGAATGAGAAGAAAGGTTGGTTGTGGAGAACCAACAAATTTAAAGAGGGAAGCAGATTACTTCTAACTTCTGGTTGACTGTCCCTCCAACTGGTACTTCTTGATCTTTGCTTTTAACCATCTGCAGGGAGTCACATCTGAAAGACTTGTTTTAGTAAAGTTGCTCCCCTTGTATCAATTTCTGCTAGAAAGGTAAATTAGTGACCCTTCACTTGAGCAAAGTTTTCAGATTGTCTTTATAGTTTAAATTTTATATCTCTTATTCAGAAAAATGGCTTGAGGGACAAGGAAACACTCTCCAGTCTATTGGCAAATATAATGAATCTCAAAACAGAGTTGGCTGTTTTGCCTTTGCATGTTAAAATTTAAGAGATTAATTAAAGTCTTACTGCACCTGCCAAGGTCCTACACTTCAATGCAGGCACTCAAAATGAAAACACATGAATCAGGAGCCTTGAAGTTATGTGGGCTTAATTTGTGTAGCATAATAATCTTCTGTTCTACCAGTTTCATGAGTCTGTGTTTTTTGCTATATAGATAATATCCAATAATAAAAGCAATATGGCATCAGCCGTGTTTAAGAAAGCAGGTCTAAAGTGAAAGATGTCACTCATGACAAGGTGTGGTGGAGATATCTGAAATATTCTATTCTGTTCTAATTGATTGCACAGTTGCAGAGGATGCTAGAACCATGGGGAAAGAATGAACAGCTGTAGTAGCAGCAGCAACCCTATGAGGGGCTATATGCTAAGGAATCTGCTCTCCCAGGAAGAAAGTGTGTGCACAGAAAGGAAGTTAATTTTTAGAATTTAAGTCTTGCTGGAAGCTGACAGTAATTGCTACCATGTGCATCATACCCTAAAATATTTTAACAATGGATGAAAGCCAAAAATGCCAAAATGTTTTTATAGTTTTGATTTGATCATTCTTTGATCTTTCTGGAAGTCATTATAGCAGCAAGCATGGAGATGGATTTCTCAAACTGATGAAAACAAGGTGCAAACTCGGGTTATCCTTGCAGATATATAGTGTTTTCAAGTGAATAGAAACTGTCCCGCTTTCACATATTGTGCATGTGTAATGTACATAAGGTAAGAAAGTGGCTGTGGAATGGGAGCCAGAAGTTCTATTCCTGATTCAGCCACAGAATTCCTCTGGGTCCTTGGACAAGTCAATTGAGCTTCTCTTGGGCCTCAATAATCCACTTATTAAAAAGGAAGAACATCTCATTCTATTGAGTGAGGCAGCGGGGGCGATAGCCACTGCAGGCCCTAGAGCAAGGTGTAGGGGGGACAGCTCTGTGATCCCAGAAGGGGTGGCGCTTTGAACAGAAGGGGTGGGACCCAGGCAGCCAGCCTCTGGTGCTGCCTAGACCGTGGCACTGCCCCGGCCAGCCCTCAGAGCCCCACGAAGCACACAGCACTGCATGAATCGAAGGGGTTTGGGGCTCCAGCCACTGCTGTTGCCACTAATTGCTGGGCTCTGAGGCAATTACCTCCTTTGCTCTCCCCTCCCCCCAGTTGGTAGGCCTGATGTGAGGATTAAATCCACCAATAATTATAGCATTCTCCAATATTATGTTGATAAGAGCCTTCTAGACAGATAACTAGAGTACAAATCAGACATCTAAACCCCTTAGATCTTTGGAAGAGTTTGACTATATAGACTGGACCTCCCTGGTCCGGCACCCTCAGGACCTAAGCTATTCTGGACCAGGGAATTTGCCAGGTCAATGAAAGTCATTGCTTCCCAGCTGGCTGCCCCTGGGGTTCCTGTCCATGGGGCTCCCTGCCCTAACGTTGGCCCCACTAATGCTGCCCAGATTGTTTGTCCCATTTTGGCAACCAGCAGGCTTTGCACATAGACTGAGCACTTCTGCTACATACTTTCCAAGGGACTCTGTGTCGAACTGGCACAAAGCAAATGTGCAATTACCTAGAGGACTTGTATGGGCAGCTGACAAGTCACAGCTCACCTCCTACATAGATCTGGAGAGAAGACAATCCTACGTGTTACATCAGGGGATCAGTAATGTAGTTTTCAGGCCACCATATCCCAAGCAAAGCAGATAGCGGGGATATTTTAACTGCTGGCAGGAAGTTTGTCCATCTATTCTACCTTGTATTTGTGAGGTGTCTGCCACTGGGATTTTCTTAATACAATACATTTAGATAACATTAACAGTATGAGAATGGACTCTCATAGCCTGTTCCTAAGTTCCCCCTGTTAGCTGTCCTCTCACTGGAGATGAGGAATGCTTCTCCAGTTGGAGGGGCTAGTGAGAATCTCTATTCTCCTGGAGGCCTTAGTATAGCTCTGTGTGTACAAAGTTAGATCTTTAGCAGTCAGCTAAAGACCGAGGTGGGAATTGGGGAGAATTCTTTCACCCAAATCTCAGTGAAATGACTTGGGGGAAATAACAGGCCCAAATATAAGCCTGAGCACAAGCACTGAATTTCTGCTTTCCCCGGGGGTGCTCCACCACCAGTGTTCCCTCTAAGACAGGGGTGGGCAATAATTTTTGATGGGGTGCCACTCCAAGAATTTGGTAAATGGTCGAGGGCTGAACTCTTCCATTATATTAATGGAGGAGGTGTGGGGATATGGGATAGATCTCAATGCCTCCGATCCACTGCTGAACAGCTGATCAGCAGCAGGCAGGAGGCATGGGGTGGGGAGAGGAGCTGATTGGCAGGGTGGCAGGTGGGTGCTGAACATCCACTATTTTTTTCTGAGGGTGTTCTGCCTCCAGAGCCCCACAGATTTGGCATTTATGAGCCTGACCATAAGGATGTCAGCTTAGGCCAGGGAGAAAAGGGTATGGATAAGTCAATGGGATCACTAAAGTCTATACAGAATTTAGGTTTGCAATTTCAGGAGAAAGGGGAAGGGACAAAGAGAAATCTGGACCTTGGAATTGACTCCAGGCCATTGGTGAGAAGCCAGCATGCTAAATCAGTAGGATTGAGAGGATAGGCAGGTTGGAGGCAAACAATTAGCCAGATCATGGCTGCTCGCACAACCCAGAGGAGGGGGGATAGGGCCTGCTCTGCTTCTACAATCAGGTCCGTGTCTTCTGCTTCCAGACCCTGCAGAGATCCTTTCTGGTGCAGGTAGTCTGGCATGCAGTGCGCTGGTACACGCAACCTCCAAAGGCTCCCATAGGACCAACAGCTCTTTTACCTCCATCTGAGGGGTCTTTTGTAAGACCTTTCAAAGCTACTGGACCTCCCCTGGAACTGGAAACTGGTCTTTGTAACCAATCCATGGCAGTCGCCGATGCGGGAGATTTCCTCACAGAGCCCCTGCCTCATGGCCCTCAGCTTAATGTGGGCAGGTGATGGAATCCCCCTCAGTGCATCCAAGGATAGTCCTGGAAGATACCACCAAGATCGGAGAGCTCTTGGTTTACAGCTGGAGGACCTGGCACTCATTCAGCACATGGGACTCATCGCCCCTTGTGTTACCATTGTATACTCCAAGGGTGTGTCTAGACTACATGCCTCTGGTGACAGAGGCATGTAGATTAGGCTACCCGGCATAGGAAAATGAAGCGGCGATTTAAATAATTGCCGCTTCATTTAAATTAAAATGTCTGCTGCGCTGTGCCGATCAGCTGTTTGTCAGCTCAGCACGGTAGTCTGGACGCTCCACGGTCTACATCAAAGGCATTTGTCGACTTCCCCGGTATGCCTCGTGGAATGAGGTTTACCGGGGAGGTCGACAAATGCCTTCGATGTCGACCACGGAGCGTCCAGACTACCACGCTGAGCCGAGAAACAGCTGATCGGCACAGCACAGCAGCCATTTTAATTTAAATGAAGCGGCGATTATTTAAATCACCACTTCATTTTCCTATGCCGGGTAGCCTAATCTACATGCCTCTGTCACCAGAGGCATGTAGTCTAGACATACCCCATGAGGCAAGTGCTGCCTTTCAGACTGCCTCTTGGACCTTCTTCAAGCTAGTCTTTTGGGGTATGTCTACACTACAAAGTTAATTCGAACTAACAGCTGTTAGTTCGAATTAACTTTCATAGGCGCTACACATACAAACCGCTAGTTCAAACTTAATTCGAACTAGCGGAGCGCTTAATTCGAACTAAGTAAACCTCATTCTACGAGGACTAATGCCGAGTTTGAGTTAAGTAGTTCGAATTAAGGGCTGTGTAGCCACTTAATTCGAACTAGTTGGAGGCTAGCTCTTCCCAGCTTGCCCTGGTGGCCACTCTGGGCCAAGCCAGGGAAACTCTTCTGCCCCCTTCCCGGCCCCAGAGCCCTTAAAGGGCCACGGTCTGGCTACGGTGCCCGTGCCAGGTGCAAGCCTGCCAGCACCAGCCAGCAGACCCTGTACCTGGCACAGCATGAGCCAGCCACCCACTGCCACCCAGCCCTCCGCCTCTTCCCAGGACCAGGCTGATGGCTCCCAGGAGCCTGCCCGGGGCTGCAAGAGGTGGGTGCCCACCTGGTCTAGTGCGGAGATCGTGGACTTCATCCAGGTTTGGGGGGAGGCCTCCAACATCCGCAATCTCCTCACTAGGCACAGGAAAGTGGCCGTCTAGGGCAGGATAGCTGCCAGCCTGGCCACCAAAGGCCACATGCAAACCCAGGAGCAGGTTTGCATGCAAATCAAGTTGGTCCAGTGAGACCCCCGACCCTGAGCTTAGAACATAAGAACATAAGAACAGCCGTACTGGGTCAGACCAAAGGTCCATCTAGCCCAGTAGCCTGTCTGCCGACAGCGGCCAACACCAGGTACCCCACAGGGGATGGACCGAAGACAATGACCAAGCCATTTGTCTCCTGCCATCCATCTCCAGCCTTTCACAAACAGAGGCCAGGGACACCATTCCTACCCCCTGGCTAATAGCACTCCATGGACCCAACCTCCATGACTTTATCTAACTTCTCTTTAAACTCTGTTATAGTTCTAGCCTTCACAGCCTCCTGTGGCAAGGCGTTCCACAGGTTGACTATTTGCTTTGTGAAGAAGAACTTTCTTTTATTAGTTTGAAGCCTGCTACCCATTCATTTCATTTGGTGTCCTCTAGTCCTTATATTATGGGAACTAATGAAGAACTTTTATTTATGCACCCTCTCCACACCACTCATGCTTTTATAGACCTCTATCATATCCCCCCTCAGTCTCCTCTTTTCTAAGCTGAAAAGTCCCAGTCTCTTTAGCCTCTCATATAGGACCTGTTCCAAACCCCTAATCATTTTAGTTGCCCTTTTCTGAATCCTTTCCAAGGCCAAAACATCTTTTTTGAGGTGAGGAGACCACGTCTGTACACTGTACTGAAGATATGGTGTACCATAGTTTTATACTTCCCCTCCTCCTCCTTCCCCTGGCTTCCCCCTTCCAGCTCCCTCCTCCCAGGTTTCCCCCTCCCCTCTCCCACCCTCTCTTTTCCCCTCTCCCACCTCCTTTTCCCAGTCTCCCCAGAGGTTAATCTCCCCCCCCCAGTTTTGTTAAATAAAGAGAGATTCTATTTTTGAACACACATGTCCTTTATTTTTTACATCAGGAAGGGGGGCTAGGGAGGGGTAAATGGAAGGAAGTGAGGGAGGAATGGGGCACGAGCCCCCGATGGGGAGGACTGGGGTGGCTCTGCGGGCTCCTCGGGGTGGAAGCTCTCCTGCAGGGCCTCCTGGATCCTGACAGCCCCCCGATTGACCCCCCCGGATGGCAGCCTGCGGCAAGTGCAGCCGGGCTGATGGCCGACTGCTGTGATGTGCCGAGTGCGGGCACTCAGGGCACTCCAAGACAGGACTGCTTTGCTGTCCCTCATCGAGGTAGACAAGCAAGCGGGGAACCCTGAGAACTGTCTGTCCGGGGTGGGGGTCAGGTCCCTTTAAGCACAGCCCTTGGCTAGCCTGAGGCAGCAGCTCCACACTCTAAGTCCTGGTTCCGGCCAGCCTTAACTTTGGTTCAGGGTCCACTCAATGTGGACATGCTAGTTCGAATTAGCAAAACGCTAATTCGAATTAGTTTTTAGGTCTAGATGCACTAGTTCGAATTAGCTTAGTTCGAATTAACTAATTCGAATTAAGTTAGTTCGAATTAGTGCTGTAGTGTAGACATACCCTTGGAAAGTTGCACCTTGCCCATCCCTGGTTCTCCAGACCTTGCCATTAGGCCTCTGCCCCATGAAGCTTGCTGGCCACCACCTCCACACCACCCAGACTGGCTGTGCCACCTGCAGCTGATTTGTTGCTGAATCATGAATGGGAAACAACTGTATATGCTCGTGCTTCATGCCCTTCACTTCCTCATCCTCTTGTCCCATCCTGACACCAAGGCTATGACTACACTGTAGCCTTCTTGTGGAAAAGCTTATGCAAATGAAGTGTGACATGGAATATCGCCACGCGTCATTTGCATAATTGATTAGCAGCCGCTTTTGCACAAGAGGCTTTTGCACAAAAAGGAGCTGTCTACATGGCTCCTTTTTTTGCAAAAACCCCCTCTTGTGCAAGAGCTGTTCTTCCTCATTTTTTTCAGGAAGAATGGCTCTTGCACAAGAAGGGATTTTTGCACAAAAAGGAGCTGTCTACACAGCCTCTTGAGCAAAAGTGGCTGCTAATTAATTATGCAAATGAAGCGTGGCGATATTCCACGCTACTCTTCATTTGCATAAGCTTTTCCGCAAGAAGGCTACAGTGTAGCCGTAGCCCAAGTAGCAGGATGTTCTATTACCTATGAAAGGTGAGGAGTCATGGTGAGGAGTCATTCCATCCTGGTCCCCTGGCCCACCAGAGAAATTAGTTGGCAGCTCCTTGAATCATGTGCATGGGTGAGTGCTGGCACAGTTCACCTCCCCCGCCCCCCCGCCCAATACTTGCCCCTTCTGTGGTGTGAGGGAGACATCGGCACACACCTACTTTGAGTATGCCAGGTTTAAGCCCCTTTTTTGGCATCTGGTATCTCCAGAACCTCCTCCTCAGGTTCTGGCTGCATTTCTCAAATCTCCTAATATTTGCACACCCCATCTCTGGCTCCATGAAGTCACGAGATTTCCATTTCCTCTTCCTCTTGGCATTGGGAAAAGTGTCCGTCCATTATACCGGGAGGAGGATGTTGGATGGGGAGGGGCTCTGTAACAGCAAGGCTTATTTCTCCTCCCTTAGGCCATATATTCCAGCAGAGTTCCTCTGGGCCACTGCCACTGGCTCCCTGGCTCCCTTTGAAGAGCAGCAGGCACTGTCTGGGGTTTTCTGCTTGGAATCCCCTTCTGGTTTCCTAATGTTGACCCCATGGCCTTTGCTCCAGTCTAGGTTTTATCATTTGTTGTCCCTGGTATTTACTGGGGATCTGGTTGGGTAGCTCTTGAATGAGCTTTGGATCAGTATCCATGCCTAAGGGTGGGTACAAAAACAGCACAGAGAAAAGCTCTTAAAGAAAGTTTTTAATTTCCTTAATTTCATATTCCCATGCACTATCTCTGGGATTCAATCAGCATACCATTTTGTTCACTGGTGATATATTTGTCTTAGGTCTGTCAACTCCCTGTAAAATATTACAGCCTGCTGCTATGTAATGTGTCTCACAGCATGATAAGGAACTTTGCTACAACAAGGGTCTACAATAATAAAAAGAATTAAAACTAAAGAAGAGAAACATACGATATGTATCCATATTGTAGTTCTGTACATGAACAAGTCTTTCATATATGTTTGATATCAATAGCTTTCCTCACTAAACATGTGTAACTGAAACTTCTTCATAAGTGGTATCGGCATTGTAGCGCGAGATTACTGAAGTCTATAAAATATAGAAATTAATAAACAACTGAAAAAATTTAGTCACTTTGAGTGATACAAGATACCATGAACAGCAATTTTAAACACTATACTAACACTAATAGCAAAACCCTATTTTGAAATACATATTTCAAAACATATTTATGCCCTCTCCCCGCCAAATTTAAGCATTGTTTTAAGCCGAACCTTGAGAACAAATTTGTGCCCATTGGGCCTGGCCCAAAGCAGATGGAGCCTTTTTACTGTTTGTTGCACACTGTTTCATAAATTGTGTGAATGCTGATGCATCGAATAATATTTTATCAGATGACCAAATAATAGAAGCACTGAGTTATATTTATTTATTTATACGGTCCCAGCTCACTGAGATGACTTCCTGAAGGGTTTTTCTGCAAATATCTGTTTCTATCATGAATATTATGATTCTAGCAATAAACAATACTCAGTATTACTATCAGGTAGTGATAGTGGTCTCAGCCTGGCAATGTGTTCAACGCTATGCAGATGATGTCCTTTATGTATAGAACTATAAGTGGAAGTATTTAAATATAATATGAAAGGCCTTCTTTAATGTACCACCATCCCTACAAACAAGGAAGAAATGGAACTCTTATGAGAAAATTAAATCAAATGAGGCTGAGAGATCTAAGGGCTTCAGGCAAAGCTGGAGAAAGCAAATCATAGACATGCTACGCTTCTTGTACTCTAACAAATGTTCGTTTATTCAAACCCCTCAGTAAGCTGTCACAGATTTGAAAGTTTTGATGGCAGGAGGTGGAAGGAAAAAAGGAGGTAATCCAGATTTCCCCCACCCCTCCTTCATCATTAGTGAGATTTTCCAAGAAACTCTATTTGGGGAGTGACTGACCTATAAGGGGCAAAACCATTTGTGAGAGCTACTGTATTATCAGACAGCAGTGCCTCTAGCCATTGTAGTGGGAGCAAAGAGTTTACTGAAAGAAATGGGTGAGACTGAAGTATTTAGTGTGAGGAAACATTAGCTCTGCTTAGTCCCACTTCTCTACGGACTTTTTCCTGATATTCTTTGCATTCCAGCAAAGCCCGTCTAAGACTTTCTGAGCTCACAGCTACATTGCTCCTCATCCATGTTTGTTGCTAGAAAATTATGTAAGTTTTCTCTTTATTGCTGCCATTTGGAATTGTATATTCTTGCATGAGCCTGAAACACTTTATTCTCTGAATCACAGTATTTGCATTATGCCGTTGTGATATGTACAAGCACAGTATACAGTATGTTTCCTGCTAACATGTTTCAGTTTGCTTTAATTATAAAGCACTAAGTTTTCTTCTCTCCATTCTTTAGTAACAGGAGTTTGAATGAAGAATCTCCAGGACAAAGAAGCTACTAGTTGAAATGCAGTTTGTATAAAAGCGTCTTTTGAAATGTTGCACCATACTAACACAAGTATTTAGTGTCTATGTGTATAATAACTGGGATCTATGACAATTTTTTGAGAAAAATGCTTTAAAATGACTTTTTAACATTACTGAATTGTGTAATTAGCATACATGAAATAACAAAGAGAAAGTTAAGCATGACTTGATTACAAGCTATAAGAATATGCAAGGGAACAAATAAATTGTGGGAATTTCATTCTAATAGAGGAAGATGTAACATAAACCACTGGTTGGAAGTGAAAACTATATAAATTCAGACTAAACATATGGGACAAATTCTTAATGGTGAGAGTAAGTAATCATTGGAATATTGTCAAGGGCAGTGGTAGATTTTCAATCATCGACCATTTTAAAATTGCTATTGGATGTTTTTCTGAAAGACCTGCTCTTGGAATTATTTTGGGGAAAATCAATGTATCATACAGGAGGACAGACTAGATGATCACAATGTTCCCTCTAGACTTGGATTCTAAGAATAGAGTCTCTTGCTTTTATATCTACTTATCAAATGTACAGTATGTTACGAATATTGTGAAGAATCCAGTGTTGGACCTGATCCTTCAGCTTATACTCAATTACATAATTTCACTGATTTCAGTGATGTTATTCACATAAGTACCAGTCTTTGGATGAATATGATTATTGATAATGATGTAGCCTAATAATATAGGCATGTTGATATTCTGTCCTTGATGCTCATATTATGTGTGAATTAGATTGATACCAGAATAATATGTGTAAGAGACTTGTACCTCTGTTTTTAGCTTTCTTTTTTAAGAAATAAAGGAAAAAGATAATGCATAGTTAATCCAAATTAAATGTTACAAGACTAACAATCATATGAATAGAAGACTTTCCAGTAAAAATTATTAGGGGTTAACTGAGTTGTGGACTTTGCATTTAACTACAGGTTTGAAACTTTCCCCAAAGTCTACATATTGGGAAGAAAGAATTGGTTCTTTCTCATCTTTAGGAGGATGTTTCTCTGGGTCTGAAATCTAGAGTGACTGATGGGTGTAGAGTGAAAGTGTATTGTCAAACGATTCAAAGTTGCTAAGAATGGTGCTGCCCTAAACCCCTTAATTTCAGTGACAGCAGGATTGGGCTGTAGATTAACTTCTTCGCATATTTCACTATGTATAATTTTGAGTCTTATCCTGCCTCATATGAGGTCAGTGACAAAACTCCATTGACACCAATTGATCTTTGGTTTGAAAGTTACAAGGAGTAAATCTTTTTAATGGGATGATATCTTGTAGATAATATCATCAAAGTAATAGTCCATATACTGTAATTAAATTATTAAAATATTAAAGAGAAAACAATCTATGTGAAAAATAAGACTGAATTATTTCACACATGCAGCATGTCTAGTAAAGTGAAAAGCTGCTTTCTTAGGATGGCCTTTCACACCAAACTGCAAGGTTCAATATTTAACTTTGTCACGCAGTAGAGGATGATTGAATTGCACAGATAGTTTACCATATTTGTGAATAGAAATCTAGTTATAGGAAGTGAATTAGGGTGATTTGTGACTCTTTACGTGGTGGATAATCATTAGACATATATTTGAAAATAATTACAGTGAATATTTTAAGTCTATGCATGCAGTGTTTGTGTTTATATTTATACATATATGATGTGTGTATATATATTTGAAATCCCCATCTATTGTGGGGATTCCCTATCACAATAAACTCAGTGCTTGAGGGGCTATTGAGTGATAGTAGCAGATTAGCCTTTTTAATAAACAGATCTAATTATCCAGTGTTCCTTTCATAGGTGCATGTACTCAAGAAATTCTACAATGAAATTTCCAGTTCTGATGGTCCTGGGGATTCTTTTCAATATTTCCCTATGTCAGAATTTGCCAAATATTGTAGGTATGTGAACATACTCCTTTCATAGTTAATTTAATTCAGAGCTGATTGAGAATATTTCTCATAAAAAATGTGTTGATCAGCTTGGAACAGAAGAAAAATTGTGAAAAATGCCAGCATATTTTCCTGATTTTTTTTTTTAGTCAAAATAAGGTTCAAATGAACATTTTCTAAGCCGTTATTTACTAACTGACAATATATTTCTGCAGGGAGATTTGGTCTTAATTCTCCATTATAGTGTTTTACAAGAATTTGGGTCAGACTGAAATAAGTGTGTGTGCGGAGATAGACAGAAACTGAAGAATAGCCTGACAAATCTTTCACCTCTGAGATGTAATTTAATATTATGCTTCTTTTATTTATTACATGCAACAGTATAAAGAAGTTGCAGTAGACAGCTAAATTATGCTATTGCTTATAATAAAAAAGAACACATAATATAACAGTGCAATTTGTTCTCAAATCTTAAGTAACTATCAATTGGAAAAGCATTCTGGATATCATCATGCAAACACACTGGTTTAGGGTTGGCCCTGCTTTGGGCAGGGGATTAGGTTCGATGACCTCCTGAGGTCTCTTCCAGCCCTATGATTCATACATAATGCACATCTCATTTTGCTTTATAATTCCTACAATAGCTTCAGTACAGTCACAAGGCATAGTTTAAAATCTGGCATCCAGTGATGTGAAAACAAAACTATGCAGAAGAAGCTACTTCAGCTGAGGGCAGTACTGAAGCCTAGATGCTAAGTAAATAAGTGGTTGGAATTCTATTTTTATCTAGCAGAGTAAGAAACACATTTCCTGACAAACCTCTTCTTTCTTTCCTCGTTATGTAATTGTGTTAAATAGTTATTTTCCAGGAAGCCACTATTAAAACACGGGAAGCCAAAGACTCACAGTTACTAACCAGTATTTTTTAAAAGACATTCATGCAGAACAATTCGAGTAGTAAAACTAAATAAATATGGCGTTTCCATTAAAAAAAAAAGGATTGCTTTGTAATTAAGATGCTGATTCAGAACCTTTGTGTAAAAGTGATCAGACTTGTTTAATGAGGTATCTTCTGACACAGTGCTCCTTAAAATACAAAATCAGTGATGGCTTTGGAACAAAGGGACTGGACTGCATGGGTGAATTCACCTAAGTTCACCATTAGGACCTGAACGGTAATGCTGGCCTCATCCTCTGACTAAATATCCTTGAGAATGTTAGGGGAGGGCATACAGCCCATGAAAAGGGCAAGTTCAGCACCTTCTCCAGAACAATGGTGAGTCAGCAGGAGGTGATTTGCCCCTCTTCAGCCCAAGTCAAGTCTCTGAGGGTCTGTCTACACAGCAATTAAATACCTACAAATGATCTGAGTCAGTTGACTCAGGTTCAAGAAACTATAAAATTGCCTTGAAGATGTTCGTACTTGGGCTGGAACCTGACCTCTGGGATCCTACCCCATCACAATTTTACAACCTTGCAACCTGAGCCCCATGAGTCTGTGTAGCTGATCCAGGCCTGCAATGGGTGTTTAATTGCCATGCAAACATTCTCAGTGTCTTCTGGCTTGTTCTGGGCAGCAGAACCAGGGGAGCCCTTGGTGGTGTGGTGGTGAACCATACTAGCAGCATCTGCAGGAGTTCCTTCGGGGTAGGCCGAATTTGTCCAGGAGCACAAGGGTAGTGCACTGTGATCCTTAACAGGGTGTTATGTGAGCTCTGCATTCCATCCCAGCATTAGCTTCCATTTGTTAGCAGAAGACAAAGGAAGTGGACCCATGGCTCCATCTCCTGCTAAAAATCAAACTCTCTTAGCTCTTGTCAAGAAAGTTAAACAAGGAGAGGATTTTTTAGTTATATAAATAAAAAAAGAATAGGAAAGGATGAGGTTGGGCTGCTGTATGGTGTGGATGGGAAGGAGATTAAAGGTAATCTAGATATGGCCCAAAAGCCAACTGAATACTTTGTCTTGGTTTTCGATATGGGTGATAGCAGGACTGTGAGGGGAGACCTAGGAAACTATGTGACCCCCAGCCCAGGGCAGGTCTGGGACAATCCCCACTACCCCAACTCTGCCTCTTCCCACTCCTGCTCTGCCCCTGCCCTTGCTCCCACCTCGCCCCAACTCTTCCCCCATCTGAGGTGGCCTGGGGGACTAGTGGGGCTGGTGCTGGCAGCAGAGGTCTGTGACCTCCTACACTCACCAGCAATGACAGGGGAAGCAGAGCAAGACAGCTCACACTAGCTCGCTTTGCTCTCCCAGTCACTGTGCTTAACTTCCTGCCAGTGGGTGTGGATTGGTCCCGCCCCCTACCCCAGAGCCGTGCATGGGGAAAGCAAAGAAACTGGGGCTCCCTTGCTCTGCTTACCATCACTGCTATTGATGAGTGAGAGGTTTTGCAAGCTCCAAGCTCCCACCACCAGCTGTTGATCGGCCCCTCCTGCTTATGGTGTCTGGAAGCACATGCTCACTCTTGTGCCCACCACACACCACCCCTGGGTAAAAGTATGGAACATGGCTTGAAGGCAGTATGGCAGATGAAAATAATTGTATAGAAATGGATATTACCACAGCTGAGGTGGAAGAAACATTTAAAAAACTTAATAAGCTCAAATCAGGGAGACTGGATAACTTCCATCCCAGAATACTAAAAGAACTAGTATATGAGATGGCAAGTATAGTAGCAAAGATTTTTAACAAATCCATCTATTTGGGGTAATATCTTGTGACCAGAGAACAGCTAATGTTGTACCTATATTTGAGAAAAAGGGTAGGGGAGTGACTCGGGCATTTACCGACCTGTAAATTTGACCACAGCAGTATGCAAGGGTTTAGAACAAATTGTGAAGGAAACAATAAATAAATTCATTGTGGGTAAATGATAAAGGGGATGTAATGCAACATGAATTTATGAAAGGTAGATTCTGCTGGACTAACATGATTTCCTCCTTTTAGAAAATAACTGATTTTTTTAGAAAAGGGAAATGCAGTAGAACTAATATACTTGGACTTCAATAAAGCATTTGTCATGGCACCACATGGAAAATTATTAATTAAATGAAAGAAGATGAGGATTACTACAAGCGCTGTAAAGTGAAAAAGGAACTGTCTAAAAGTGGAGAACAGGGATGTGAGTGTAGCAGTTTACATGGTTAACGGATAAGCCTGGGCTTATCAGTTAACATGCACAGTTGCACGCAACCTCTCCCCGCCTCCCCCTCCCTGTGCTGCTGTCTCTGTATCAGAGGAAGCAATGTGTGTGTGGGGGGGGGGGGGGAGCAGGAGCCAGAATTCCAGAACAAGTATTGTCACTGCCCTCTGCACAGATGCCTGACCAGCAGGAACCTGCATCTTTCCTCCTATGGATAAGCTAGAAACCAAACCTGACCACTTAAAAATATTTAAGTGAACCAGAAATGAGAAACCAGTTATCCACTGGCAGCATTAACAGAGCCAGCATCAAACTGAGCATAAGAACATAAGAACATAAGAATGGCCATACTGGGTCAGACCAAAGGTCCATCGAGCCCAGCATCCCATCTGCCGACGGTGGCCAATGCCAGGTGCCCCAGAGAAGGAGAACAGAAGACAATGATCAAGTGATTTATCTCCTGCCATCCATCTCCTGCCCTTGTTATGAAGGCTAGGGCACCATACTTTATCCCTGGCTAATAGCCATTTATGGACCTAACCTGCAAAAATTTATCAAGCTCTTTTTTAAACCCTAATAGAGTCCTGGCCTTCACAGCCTCCTCGGGCAAGGAGTTCCACAGGTTGACTGTGCGCTGTGTGAAGAAAAATTTCCTTTTATTAGTTTTGAACCTACTACCCATCAATTTCATTTGGTGTCCCCTAGTTCTTGTATTATGGGAAAAGGTAAATAATTTTTCTATAATCACTTTCACCACACCATTCATGATTTTATATACCTCTATCATATCGCCCCTCAATCGCCTTTTTTCCAAACTGAAAAGTCCCAGTCTCTCTAGCCTCTCCCCATATGGGACCCTTTCCAAGCCCCTAATCATCTTAGTCGCCCTTTTCTGAACCTTTTCTAATGCCAATATATCTTTTTTGAGGTGAGGAGACCACATCTGCACGCAGTACTCGAGATGTGGGCGTACCATAGTTTTATATAGGGGAAGTATGATATCTTTTGTCTTATTATCTATCCCTTTTTTAATAATTCCTAACATCCTATTTGCCTTACTAACTGCCGCTGCACACTGCGTGGATGTCTTCATAGAACTATCCACTATAACTCCAAGATCCCTTTCCTGATCTGTCGTAGCTAAATTTGACCCCATCATGTAGTACGTGTAATTTGGGTTATTTTTTCCAACATGCATTACCTTACACTTACCCACATTAAATTTCATTTGCCATTTTGCTGCCCAATCACTCAGTTTGCTGAGATCTTTTTGTAGTTCTTCACAATCCCTTTTGCTTTTGACTGTCCTGAACAACTTTGTGTCATCTGCAAACTTGGCCACCTCACTGCTTACCTCATTTTCTAGATCATTGATGAACAAGTTGAACAGGATTGGTCCCAGTACTGACCCCTGGGGAACACCACTAGTTACCCTCCTCCATTGTGAAAATTTACCATTTATTCCCACCCTTTGTTTTCTGTCTTTTAACCAATTCTTGATCCATGAAAGGACCTTTCCTCCTATCCCATGACCACCTAATTTACGTAAAAGCCTTTGGTGTGGGACCGTGTCAAAGGCTTTCTGGAAATCTAGGTATATTATATCCACTGGGTGCCCCTTGTCCGCATGTTTATTAACCCCTTCAAAGAATTCTAACAGATTAGTTAGACACGACTTCCCTCTGCAGAAACCATGCTGACTTTTGCCCAACAATTCGTGCTCTTCTATGTGCCTTGCAATTTTACTCTTCACTAGTGTTTCTACTAATTTGCCTGGTACTGATGTTAAACTTATCGGTCTATAATTGCCAGGATCTCCTCTAGAGCCTTTTTTAAATATTGGTGTTATATTGGCCATCTTCCAGTCATTTGGTACCAAAGTGGATTTAAAGGATAGGTTACAAACCACTGTTAATAACTCCGCAATTTCACATTTGAGTTCTTTCAGAACCCTTGGGTGAATGCCGTCTGGTCCCGGAGACTTGTTACTATTCAGCTTATCAATTAATTCCATAACCTCCTCTAATGTCACTTGGATTCATAACATAACATAACTTGGATTCACTCCATTGGAGTAAATAGTTCTATGCCAGTTGTCTCTAGGAGAGGTATTTGTATAGAAAAATACCAAGTAAGTAAAATCTTTGGCAAAGGAAACTAATAATAATCAGAAAAACTAATAATAATCACAAAAACTTTTAAAAATTGCAGGGGCTGATCTTCTTCAGGAGTTCAGATTGTCCACAGCATCAGATATAAACAGAGTTGAAGGATCAAACTCAGGTTCTTTAGCTTACCGCATAAATCCTACCATACAGCTCAGGAAAAACACCAGGTATGCTATAAATTAAACTCTATGGGCATTTCTTCCTTAAAACAAAGAGATTTTGCTGAAGAAATGGATCACAGTTAAACACAGAATGTGAATAAGATTCAAGGCCTATATTAGGACTGGTCTTTGTGCAGGTGTGTGGTTGGGGGTTGCAAATAGGTATTCACCACCTTAGATCTACCATGCAAGAGTCAAACATGCTCTAGTTTCTCTTTGGACCTTGATGTAGGCTAACTTGCCAGGTGCCAAAAGAGGCTGCAAGGAAAACACTGCGCCTCATGAAGGGATTTTGCAGTTTGTGCACCATTGTTTTCAGTGCAAGTTTGCCCAAGATCAAAATATAGAATCTGACCTTTTGTCCAGTACCTCTGGAAGTAAAGTGTGTGATCTCATTAATATTATGTGGCCAAATCCTTAAAATGAGACTCTTAAAGTGCACCCATTAGTGATTCTCAAGCTGACTCTTTACCCCACTACAGCATTGTTACTATACTATAATTTAAATACTATAATTTAAATGTTTTAGAGATTAAATTTGTTAAATGGGCTTTTGTTTATGTTGTGTCTCAATAGGTAGACCTTAACTGTACTGCATTTGTTCTTGTTTTAGTGTTGTTCATCCGCATGGTTTCCCTTCAGAATATTCCATCATTGCTACTTTTAAGATGCTGGAAGACTCTCCACAAAATGTGTGGAATTTATGGCAAGTGATTCAGATGGCAAAAACAGACTTGGCATTCGCTTCTTGGGAGACAAAACATCTCTGGATTTCTTTCATGCCACGCCATCTAAAACACTCATGTTCAGGACATTCAGTGATGTGGGCAAGGCTTTTGATGGATCTTGGCATAAGTTAGCATTAAGTGTGAAAGGCAATGATGCAAAATTATTGATTGATTGTCAGGAGGTCAGTGCAGTTCCAGGAAATGAACAGAGAGATGTTTCCCGAAATGAATACACTTGGCTGGTAAAAAGATCGGTTTATGAGTCTCCTGTTTTGGTAAGTAGCTCTTCTACCATGAATAATGTCAGTGCATAGTGTCATCTTCTGGTAATATCGCAGAAGAAAGCCATTAAGCTAGGTCAGTGAAATTAATTTGTGTTCAATGTTTTTCTTCTAAGTGTTCACCTGATTCTTTTTTAAAACACAGTTGCCTATAATTACTCATCTTGCTGACTGTGGGATTCCATTCCAGACACTGTGTAATCTTACATAAGGTGCAGTTTTTCTTCGCTATGGAAAGAAAAACCTTTTGTAAACCTTTTAAATGGATTGGTTCCATTTATATTCCCTCAGCCTCATCGAATTTAATATCTCTAGCTGCTTCTAGCAGATTCTTTTTTTCCCCCTCTCCACTTACTACCATTGAAATCAATGCCAAATCTTTCATTAATTTTAGAGATACAGGAGCAGGCTTGTAATTAATACAAATGTAATAGTAACTTTCCATATAGTTCTCTCTCAAGAGCTATTCAATACTTTCCTAAAAGTGGCACACAGTAGTATTTTATTATTTTAGCTAGAGCTCCCTCTGGTGGTTAGCGCTTGGCTCTAAAAATTGTTCGAAATATTTTGAGCAATAAAGATTTATAGTTACCAGCATTCAGAATAGCGGTGAAATATCTCCTACATGTAAATATAATAACAAATGCAATTACTGACCCAGCACAGGTTTTATGCTAGAGGTTACTACATTTTGATTTAGTATTTCTGTTGTCTGTAAATGGAAGCAAACATAGAAAAGTGACAAGAGCCAGTAAGATTTAACTTTTTTTTATACTAGGTCATTTTACTAGCAGATAACAAAACGTTCAGCAAGTGTTTGACTTGAAATTTTGCATTGTAAGAAGAAATCAGGCAGAGTAATTTAGAATTTAAAAAGACAAAAGCAGCAGAGGCAGAATTTGCTCTTTTAATGGCAGTACTCCAATGTAAGCTAGATTCTGCAGCCACTCCAGGTACAGAATCATTATTGAATTCATTGTGTGTGTGTGTATGTGAGAGAAATGTGCTGGGAAGGGGGGAGGAGGCAGGAACAGTTGTTCTAGGTCTGCAACTGTGCATGCATACTGTATATATATGTCTGAAGGAGAAGGAAGCAAATGTGCCTATGTGATGAGCACAAAGTGAGTAGAAGCGAATGTGTGCAATTGCATGTGTGCGCACTTAGGGGTTTAATTAGCCTAAGTCAATGATTTTATTTCAGGTGGATTTACAACAACTTGAAATGCACTGTGATGCAGATAGAGCTCATTCAGAAGGATGCTGTGAGCTTTTGGATATTGTGAGTTGGCTTTATGCTTTCCCATGAAGTCCTTTGCTTATGACTGTTCAGCACTAACCCACAGCATGGCCACAGATTTTACAGTGCTCTGTGTGTGAGAGACTTCCCTAAGTCACATGTCACATGAGGAGGAAGGGAAGTGTTTGGAAGCTGGGGGGATCAGGATGGTATTTCCAGGAGCGGCCCGAGGCCGGCTGCGGCAGCTGGCGCCCTAGGCAGAAGGCATGATTGGTGCCCCCGCCTGCATGGCTGTCAATGGCCGTGACGTAATTACGGGGCACCCCGGCACCCCGTGACATCATCATCGGGCGCCCGGGCCCATGGCACCCTAGGCAACTGCCTAGTTTGCCTAGGTCCATGGGCCACCCCTGGGTATTTCTTAAAGGCTGAGTCTAGACTACAGGCTTCTTTCAGAAGAAGCTTTTTTCGGAAGAGAGCTTCCGAAAAAGCTTCTTCCGAAAGAGCGTGTCCACACTGCAAAAATTCATTGAAAAAGTGAACTGCTTTTTCAAAAGACAGCGTCCAGACTGAATGGAAACTCTCTTGCATGTAAGCTGTGATTGCTATGGACGGAACGGCACCTGTGCTTTTTTCCTCTTTCCTCCTCTTCCAAAATAATTCCTTCTTCCCCGTCCACACATGCCTTTTTGTGAAAGAGCTCTTTCGCAAAAAAGGCTTCTTCCTCATAGAATGAGGATTACCAACACCGGAAAAAACCCTCTATTCTTTCAATTTTCTTGTGGAAGAATGTGATTGCAGCGTGGACATTCCTCAAGTTTTGTCAGAAAAACGGCCGTTTTTCCGACAAAACTCTGTAGTGTAGACATACCCTGAAGATGGGACAGAATGAGGCATAGGGTGTTGTCATTACTATGAGGATTTAGAAGCACTTCATCATCTGGGAATGGGGCAGGGAGGGCATTTGTAGCTGAGAGTCAGACTGGGCCTTAGACTGCACCTCTCAAGATACACATTGGGTTCCCAGCCGGCCACTAAATTCAGGTTGTGCTGACAGATCATGAACACAGCAAGATCATACACCTAGTGTGTGCCTAGTGGCAGCTCTGTTGTAAGATTTAGAATACTTTCTAATGCCATTTGCACTGAACAGGGATGTCATGCCATCAATTCAGTCATGTCCCACAACTCATTCTTTACAATACAGAAAATAAAAAAAAACCCCATGTATCTTCATTGTCAGTGTGAAGCAAATGCTCAACAGGGTCTTGCAGGAAACACATCATGTAAATGTGCCCATGGGAGACCAAGGAACAACCAGCCCTACAGTATAATTTGGAAACCAGCTTTCTATTTCTGAAGATTTTTTTTTAATTTTTATGTAGAAATGATGTTCCTTTTTCTATTCTTGCACTAGGGGCAAAAAGGAGAGAATGGAGAACAAGGAAAGTCTGACAGTGTTGGAAATCTGGTAATTAACATTTATGCTTTGTCCTTAATCTATTATATATTTGAGAAAGTTTGTCCATCTGTGAGTGTGTTTGTCTTTGTTCAAGTACTCCTCCTAAACAATAAGAGCTAGGACTGCCAAATTAGGTATGCAGCTTCCTCTTATCATAACTTGAAACAAGGTAAGAGTTAGTTGTGCCAGGAGAATGGGATGTGCATGGAATGGGATTGTTTCTTATAAAATGGAAAGGGGGGGCTGCTATATAATGACTATATGGAGATAGCAAGGGGCCAGAGATGGTGACTGGGACAGGTATAACCCTATTGGGACACCAGTGGGGCAGAGGTGGAGAAAGGGACAGCTATCTAGTATATAGATGAGAAAGTTTGTTTGTTTGTGTGCCTGTCTCTGTCTGTCCCCAAGAGGGGAGAAATGCACCTCACCCCCAGCTGTGTCTGCTGGAACTACAGTGGCCATAGAGAGGTACTTCTCACCTGGCCCCAAGCTGCTGCCGTGAGAGAGGGCTGGGTAGTCCTCTCTTCTCAGGACAGCCTGCATATAGAACCCCTCAGCTCCAGCCCCACCTTAGAGCAATAATTTAAACGAAACATGTACATTTTAAATTTATTTTCCAAAAAATCCCCAAAATAATTGAGTTAAGCACCTGAGCAATGCCAGGTAACTCTCCTAGTATTAAATAAGACAACCTGCCTTCATTTGTACAGTCTGCATTGCTCAGTAATAAAGAAAAATAGCTTTGGAAACATGTTCACTGTTGCTGTGCATGGTGGACAAAAGGGAGCATCAACAACAGCAGCACTAGAGAGAGTCAAAGAACTAGCTGCTCCTTTCATTTTTCACCTAGGCTCCTACTGAAACCTTGTGACCAAGGGAATTTACAGCTTCCTTAATCCAAGTTTGTTCAGTGGTCTGTGGTTCAACACTTTTCATCCTGTGATATCCATGTCACAACAAAAACCAGTTTCAGAGCCCTCTTCCAATGAAGCCACAAAGAAAATGAGGGTAGTCATGACTTCTTGATAGTGCTGGGGGTCATAACCTGTGAGATGAGAACCCGTGTTCTGTGGTGTTACATTCTCAGAATACACACAAAGAAGTTAAATAAAAACATAAATACTATTGTTGGAATGTTGCAATCTCACACTACTTTATTCTTTACAATTCAAAACAACATGACTTAAGAATCCCAAAACACATAGGCTATGTCTAGACTGGCATGATTTTGCGCAAATACTTTTCACGGAAAAGTTTTTCCGTGAAAAGTATTTGCACAAAAGCGCGTCTAGATTGGCACGGATGCTTTTGCACAAAAGTGCTTTTGCGCAAAAGCATCCCTGGCCAATCTAGACGCAGTTTTGCACAAGAAAGCCCCGATCACCATTTTAGCCATCGGGGCTTTTTTGCACAAAACAAATCTGAGCTGTCTACACTGGCCCTTTTGCGCAAAATCTTTTGCGCAAAAGGACTTTTGCCCGAACGGGAGCATCAAAGTATTTGCGCAAGAAGCACTGATTTCTTACATTAGAACGTCAGTGCTCTTGTGCAAATTCAAGCGGCCAGTGTAGACAGCTGGCAAGTTTTTGCGCAAAAGCAGTTACTTTTGTGCAAAATCTTGCCAGTCTAGACGCAGCCATAGAGAGAAAACAGGGTGCTCCCTAAAGCAGCAAAGCATACAGACATAAAAAGAGTTCATAGGTCAGTTTTGTGGTAGAAAAAGGGAGCTTTAAAGTTGCAAAAAGTTCTTTCAGAATTAATCTATAAGATCAGTTCAATATCCGGGTGATCCAAAATGGAACTAGAGCCCTCAGTTGTATGGCTCAGGCTTCCCCTGATAAAGCATAAAGAGATTTAGGATGAAATGATTCAATTCCAAGAACCCTTTTTACAATCTGGGCAGTCTCTTGACAGCATACAGTATGTGAGTGAGCAACAGGAAATTATCCTAGATTTGAATACACCTCCTGTATTCTAAGCGTCATAAGTAATTAGCTACATGGATTAACAGAAGGATTAATTGCCTGTCTCCTACAATTTGCAGGGAGTTTGCTATAGATTTCCAAGAGAAATTAAGACTGAAATATCACTACATTCAGAGTTAATTTAAATGTTAATATCTTATTTTGATTTCTGAATTAACAGAATACAGTGACAGACAGGAACTGCTTGGTTACATTGTCAACCTCTAACAATATGTATGTAAACATACAAAACCAAACATTATATACTAATAAGCCTATAAACTTAGGCCTTGTCTACGTTATGGAGAAGATTGATACTGAGGTAGTCAATCTTCTGGTGTTTGATTTAGTGGGCCTAGTAAAGACCTGCTAAATCAGTGTTTCTTAAACATCTTAAGACCGAGGAACACCAAACAATAATTTTTTTTATGAGGAACACCAAGGATTTTTTGTTGAGCAAAAATAAAGGTCGCTTGCCCGTTTAAGGGCAGCCATTTTGAACCCTGTTGTTCTCCGCGGCACACCTCCAACTGCATCATGGCACACCCATGGGCCCCGAAACCCAGTTTAAGAAACACTGTGCTAAATTGAATGCTGAGGGCACCCCTGTTGACGCCAGAACTCCTACTCCTCATAAGGAATAAGAGAGGTCAGTGGGAGTGTTTCTCCCATTAACCTCCCACTGAGGACAGTGCCGAAACTCAGCTTAACGTACATTGACTCCAACTATGTTTTTTATGTAGCTGTAATTGTGTACTTTAAGACCTTTGGCTGTGATGTAAGCCTGGGTTAGATTGGATCAATTAGCCTGCCAGTTGCGTAAACATTTCTGGCCCTGTGTCACAACTAGAAATTCTAGGTTGCCTACTCAATCCTAATTACAATTGCCACTAGATGCTGTTGCAGTAGAGAAACTAAGGGCTGAATGGTCATAGAGGGTTCTTTAGTCTCTTAGCTATAAAAATATTTCCTCTAGTACTGGCTTAAAGATACCTTAGACAACAGGGAGAAACTTACATTGATTCTGCCCATGTTGTAGCTTTGTGTGGAAATAGAGCCTAATGCAGTCATTTCAATGGCACTCATTAGCATGTAAAGCTAAACAATGAAACTGTTTTTCTTGTTACAAGGGAGTCCTTGGTAAACCAGGAGATTATGGAGACATTGGAGAGCCGGGTCCAAAAGTATGACTGACTTATTGTTCAAGTATTTAAATACCTGATATTTTTTCATTCATGTGTATCACATTTTATTTTCTTTGTCTTCAAGGGTTTATTGGGCACTAAGGGTGAAAAAGGAATGAAGGGGTTACATGGTGAACAGGTAGGTATTACATTATATTCTGCGTGCTTGACAGTGTTTCGACATTATTTGAGGAATAAGGGTTCTTATGCAAAAGGTTTTTTTTGCACAAAATGGCCCCGTCTACACTGCTTTTTCTTCTGCAAAAAGGATCAGAAGAGAATATGCAAATGAGAGCGTGAGAAATGCTAATAAGTGCTTCATTTGCATTTCCTCATCCGCAAAAATGATGCAGTGTAGGCGGAGCTACAGACTAGTAAACTACAAACACACACACATACATTTTACTCATAAACATAGCACAAGAGATATACAGATCTAGGGAAAAACAAACAAACAAACAACACTTTCACACAAGATTCTGCCTAATTCAGTGGGTCTTACTCAGAGGGCCTGCCTTATTCAGTGTCTTCCATGACACCCAGGCTTATTCTGCATCCCTTCTTCTCCAGCTCAGTCTTTTCCTCAAGTTCTGAACTAGTTTTGCTGCAGACAGTTTTAACTGCAGATTTTAACATCTTTGTCTCTTAATAGCCTTCCCCTGGGATTTTTTCCATTCTACAACCTCTGTTTATTACAGCACATCAGAGGCATTAGCAAATCAAGAGACTTTGCACAGTAATTTCCTCTTACATTACAGCTCTTGACATCTGTATTGCTTGGTTAAGTATCAGTGATTTGGTTTTCTGTATCCATTGTTTGTCCATCCTGCAGAGGATGTCTACACTGTAATTCCTTTATATAACTTATGTTTATAAGTTATTTTATATAACTTATGTTGCTCAGTTATATAAAAAAAGTTACCCCTTTCCCGCAAGTGACATAAGTTATACCCACCTAAGCACCAGTGTAGACAATGCTGTGTTGGTGGGAGAGCTTCTCACAACGACATAGCAACCACCTCTCATGAAGGTGGAGTTATTGAACTGACAGAAGAGCTCTCTCTCCTGTCTGATTAAAGCATCTGTACCAAATGCACTACAGTACCTGCATTGGCGCTGCTGTAAGTGATGGAGAGTAGGCATAGTTAAGTTAATCTGTGTACCCTATAGTACATCATCGTGATAGTAAAGCAAATAGAAAAAGTGTATATAATATTCATAAAAAATAATGCAGATATCTTCCATGTTCTTCACACCCCTTTTATTGCTTTCAGATAAACACCATACAGATTATTACACTGAATGTTTCAGTGGAACCAAAACATTTTCCATTCTTCTTATGTTTACAGGTCTGAACCTACCTTCATTCTGCCCCTAAGACTCCATTATCTTCAGTGATTGATACATTACCAAAAATCTACTCAGATATAGTGTACCAGTCACTAAAGGGTGGTATAAGTTGTTTGTCATGGTAAAGATGAAAATGTACAAAAGTTGTTATGAACAACACTATAATTCACCCTTTTCAGCTTGTATATTCAGGTGCAAAATTAATTTTATGCTACTAGTGGACAGCAATGTATCTTTCTTGTATTTAGTAATTTTATACAGATTACAGTTGCACTGATAATTCATAGTAGAAGTTAGCTGATCATGAGAGCCCGTATCTTTTCTTTTTTCACTATGCATGTATGTGTGCTTGTTGACTGCAGGGCCTTGTTGGTGATCCAGGGAATTTTGGTCCACCTGGACCAAAAGGAGCTCCAGTAAGCTATGTTTCTGCTTTATAAGAACTAACAACTCTAAACTACTAAAGAGAGAGGAACATATAGAATCACAGAATACTAGAACCAGAAGGGATGTCAAGAGGTCATCAATTTCAAGTGCCCTCCATTCATGTCCAGACCAAACACCATCTAGATCATCCCTCACAGGCATTTATCTAACCTGCTCTTAAATATCTCCAATGATGGAGATTCCACAACCTCTTCAGGCATGGTTATAAGGTCACTCTGTTTACCAGATCACCAGTTCAAATGCATCCCAAACTGCTAGTAATTAGCCCCACAAGTTGTTTCCATCTATTGTGAATTGACTGGTCTCTAAAATGAGATGGTCTTAGTCCAGTTCCCACTAGATAGTGGTATCACAGGAACCATTATCACAATTTGCACTCATTAGCATCAATATTGGCAGCCTCAGTAGAGGGGCCTAGAACTGAATAAATGTGGAATTCGAAAGATCCTTTTATGACAGTAATGGTAGTCTGTCTTCAACAGAGTGACTGCACAATGATTGGGTAGTATAGGAATATTTTTGCTGTAACTGCCTGTTTCAAACCCAATTATTGGATGGAAGGCTTCATTCTCCAGAATTGTCAGTCCATTATTTTGCATAAAAATAAACCCAAAAGTCTGACACAGAAAGTCCAGATGCCAGGTAAATGGATCCTGGACTTTTCAGCCAAAGCCCTCAGAAATGCCTCACTCTTAGCAACCATGGCACCAAAATTACCATTTTAGCATCTTCAACCAGTAACAGGTCTTTTAGGCAGTCATTGGTTACCAGTCACAAAAATATCCATGGGCATGATCATCATAATGTCCCCAAATTCACAGTCCTGGGCCAACTACCGCAAACAACATGTATGGTTTCACTGGGCTTCTGTTGATCTTCAAAAATATTTTCCTCTTAAGCAGAACGGCATCTCCAGTCTCAAAATGCTTGTTGAGACACTGCATGGCTGCATCAAAGGAGGACTTGGGCTACTAGATTACATCATAAATAAGAAAGCCCTCATGGCCTAAGCAGTTCTGCAGCAAGTATAACCTAATAGCTTCAGAGAGTTGAAGGATCAGCATATAGTTCCTACTATTGCTGAGATCAAGCCCATCTCAGTAGTATTCCACATATCAACAGCCCAACCTGTTTGCCTCTAACCACTCCTCCCCACAAACTTAGTTGGTTCCTCAATTCCTTCTCTCAGAACCTCTCTCTGGTCCTTGGAGAAAAGAAGGGAACTACGGGTTCCCAAACTTTCAAAGAAAATCTTCTTTGCTTGCTCTTTTTTTCCTGTGGTGCAGTGGCATCTGGCAGCAGAATCTCCTCTGACTTGGAATCTAGCCCTTGATATAGTAACAGGGCTGGTGACAGACTTCACCAGGCCCTGGGCAAGGGAGGGTGCTCATTTCTGGGCTCGTTGGAAGGGGCGGGCTCTTGGATAGAAGAGGTGGTGCTGGGGGGCTAACTTTCCCACCTCCAGCCCTCAGCACTGCCAGGACCGCACCGCACAGAACTCCGGCAGTGATTTAAAGGGCCTGGGGCTCTGCTTGCTGCTGCCACCGCAGTAGCAGCCATGGCAGCCTAGACTCCCAGGCCCTTTTAAATCGCTGGGCCAACTGCTCCCTTTGCCCCCCTCTCCTCCATTGGTGGCCATGTATGGTACAGTTGCAATGGCTGGCTCTACTGCCCTATGAACCAGTCAGTGGTGTTGGCTGGACCGTCCTATGCAGCAGGAGGTATGCCGTAACCTGTAAAGGGCTGGAGAAGATTACTCTTCTTAACTTCTCATTTCCCCAGTATAAGGGAACAGAACTAGAAGAACTGTGTCCCGCTGAGACATGTCTGAACTACAGTGCCTTCTAGAGCTGCTAGAATTCAGAAAGGTGGTGCAGCTACTCATATCTCATACCTAGGGCTGTACCTAAAAAGACCATCTGGTCACATGATAATAAGCACTATGCCAATTTAATGTATTTACTGAATAGGGTCTTTAGCTTTGAAAATTTAAAATGTAGTAAGTGGCCCATTGATATTGAATATGTGCTAGTTTATTGTACAAGGAAAATATTAAGATGTTATATTATTATTAAGAAAAACTAGGATTAAACCGTCAGGTCACCACAATGGCATTGGTTTCTCAGATACTAGATACCTATGCCTGCTTGTACACTGTCACAGTTATAATTACCACAGTTGGCTTTTGTGTTTAAAAAAAAATCTAATCAAAACCAATGCATGAATTGATTATCTAGGGTTTTACTGGACCTCCAGGAAGAAAAGGCACATCTGGTCCAAAGGTATTGTATGAATAAGCCTAACTTGTCCATTCTGCTAACATGCATAATGTTTTGGTATGTTTACTTGATGGGATTTTATTAATTTACAGGGAATATGTAGAGATCCTGGATTACCTGGGAGAGAGGGGGATCCAGGGATAGAGGTAAAGGGGATGTGCATTTATGAAGTAACCAGTATTTTGTTTCTATAATCTTAAAAACTAACCTCTTTGTCTTAATTTTTGTATTTTCTTTAGGCTTATCACGGATCTCAAGGGCCAGAGGGTGGTCAAGGTACTTTGGGTTTAAAGGTAGAGTTTTTAAAATCCGAATTTATTCCCTCAACTTTCTATTATTCATGTGTTTATACTTTTCTATGTAAATTAAAATAATCTAATTTACCTTCATGTAGGGAGAGAAAGGGTTTCGAGGAGAAGCAGGTCCTGAAGGCCCTTGGGGAAGAACAGTAAGTATCATTCCATTTGCAAGGGGCTCTGTCTAGTTGATCAGTATCATGGCTTTCTGGGATATGCAAGCCTCAGAAGGCAGCATATGGGAACTCAATGGGAGAAACTCTCCTGTTGACTTCCCCTACTCCTCGCGACCCACTGGAGTACTGGGGTCTATGGGGATGCCATCAGCAGTCAATTTAGTGGGTCCTTAATATATTAGATCTGCTAAATCAAACTTCAGAGTGTCAATCTCTGGAGCTATTCCACAGACAGATTGGTGACTCTGAGCAGAATTCAGTTTGCCCTTTTTCACATAAATAGTTCCTTATAAGTTAACTGGACCAGTTGCGTGAGTAGGGCAATAAGGATTTGGATTTTGGCCCCTGGCCTCAATATGTAAAGACAGAAGCACATGAGAAACACCAGGGTAGTTGTCTACAAAAGCAAAGATATTTAGGAGTAGTCTGTACGTGTAAATAAATCCCCTGTTCCATAACTGGTCCTAGATAATATGTGAGTCTCTCTCTCATAACTATTGGGATTCTGAAGAGGAGAAAAGTTGCTATGATTCTAGATTCCAGTTATAGGGAAGAAAGTAAGAGAGAGAGAGAGAAATCTCAGATTCCCCCCACCCCCACCCATGCAGGGTTCTTTTAAAAAAAAAAAAAAAGAAACACATCTTTTTGTGGTTGGGACTGGGCTCTCTCAGAGGAAGGAGGATCCTCTACCACAAACAGCATTTGTAGGGATGAGGAGAAAGAATTCTTCAGATCGGTAGTAGCATCCTTGCATCTGTCCGACAACTCTCTGTAGGGGAACAGTCAGATAGAAGTTAAGCTACAGCCCATATAGGCCCTCTAAGGCCAGGTCTACACTACCAGAGAAAGTCAAACTAAGATATGCAACTGCAGCTACATGACCCCTTCAAGGAGGCATTTAAAAACATGTGAGGAATCTCGCAGAAGAAAGGTACGTGTGGATAGTGATAGGTCTGCTGTTGTTACCTGCACAGCATGTGCCATGTTTGTCTTTCTTCTGGAAGAGAGAAGGGATTTCATCTGCATTAAGTGCAAGCTGGTTGCCATTTTGGAAGAAAAAATTAGAGGAGTTGAGGCCCAAGTATCAACCTTACATTCCATCAGAGAAGATGAAGACTTCCTCGATAGAAGGTAGCATTTAAGCAGGCACAGCAGTCTGAAAAACCAGTGAGGGCAGTACAGAACAAGGAAGAAAACTGGCAGCATGTAAACTCCAGGAGAAGAAAGTCAATGCAGGTATCCCCAATTCCACTAGAGGTGAGTAACTGCTTTCAGGCTTTCTGCACAGGCACTACTGTGGAGAATGCTTTGGCAGAGACTTCTCAGGGAAGAGATCAGAAGGAGACCCTATCTACTGGAAGGCATGGGATGCGTAGTACTAGGGATGGGGGTTCCATGAACACTACCCTGAAGAGAAGAAGATGGGTGGTGGTATCGGGGACTCCCTCCTAAGAGGGATGGAGTCATCCATCTGCCAACCAAACCGGGAATCTCAAGAAGTGTGCTGCTTACCAGAAGCTAGAATTCAGGATGTGACCGAGAGTCTTCCAAAACTGATCAAACCTTTGGATCACTACCCCTTCCTGCTTCTCCATGTAGGAACTAATGATACAGCCAAGAATGATCTTGAACAGGTCACTGCAGATTACGTAGCACTGGGAAGAAGGATCAAGGAATTTGAAGCACAAGTGGTATTTTCATCCATCCTCCCTATTGAAGGAAAAGGTCCAGGTAGGGATCCTTGAATCGTGGAAGTAAACACGTGGTTGTACAGGTGGTGTCGGAGAGAGGGCTTTGGTTTCTTTTGACCATGCGACTCTGTTCTGGGCACAAGGATTGCTAGGAAGAGATGGGATCTACCTAACCAAGAGAGGAAAGAGCATCTTTGCAGGCATGCTTGCAAACCTAATGAGGAGGGCTTTAAACTAGGTTCATTGGGGGATGGTGACCCTTAGGTTCATTGGGGAAGTGGGATACTGGGAAGAAACACAAGGAGAAAGGAGCAACAAAGGAGGACCTCTGAATCAAATGGAGAAGGTAGGGCAATCAACTAGTTACCTAAGGTGTTTGTACATAAATGCAAGAAGCGTGGGAAACAAACAGGAAGAATTAGAAGCCCTGGCACAGTCAAAGAACTATGGTTTGATTGGAATAACGGAGACTTGGTGGGATGACTCACATGACTGGAACACTGTCATGGAAGGATATAAACTGTTCAGGAAGAACAGGCAGGGGAGAAAAGGAGGAGGAGTTGCACTCTATGTAAGAAAGTAGTATGATTGCTCAAAGCTCCAGTATATGGAAGGAGAAAAGGCTATTGAGAGTCTATGGGTTAAGTTTAGAGGTGGAAGCAACAGGGGTGATTGTGTCTGCTATAGACCACCAGATTAGGTGGATGAGGTAGACAAGGCTTTCTTCAGACAACTAAGAGAAGCTTCCAGATCACAGGCCCTGGTTCTCATGGGGCACTTTAATCACCCTGACATCTGTTGGGAGACCAATACAGCAGTACACACACAATCCAGGAAGTTTTTGGAGAATGTTGGGGATAACTTCTTGGTACAAGGGATGAAGGAACCAATCAGGGGCCATGTGCAGCTTGACCTGCTGCTCACAAACAGGGAGGAACTAGTAGGAGAAGTAGATGTGGCTGGCAATCTGGGAAGCAGTGATCATGAAATGTTAGATTTCAGGATCCTAACCAAAGGAAGAAAGGAGAACAGCAAAATACACACCCTGGACTTCAAAAAGCAGACTTTGACTCCCTGGGTATGTCTAGACTACATGGCTTCATTAAAATAAAAATGGTGCTGATTCAGCACAGCGCGGCAGTCTAGATGCGGATCGGTTGACAAGGGAAGCCTTTGTCGACCGCTCCTGTAAACCTCATTTCACGATCTGCGTCTAGACTGCCACGCTGTGCCGGATCAGCTGATTGTCGGCACAGCGCGGCGGCCATTTTTATTTTAATGACGCTGGATTATTTAAATCCCCACTTCATTGACTACGTCGGGTAAACTAGTTTACATGGCTCCGTCAATGGAGCCATGTAGTCTAAACATACCCCCTCAGAGAACTGATGGGCAGGATCTTCTGGGATGCTAACATGAAGGGGAAAGGAGTCCAGGGGAGCTGGCAGTATTTTAAAGAAGCCTTATTGAAGACACAGCAACAAACCATCCCGATGTGCAGTAAGAAAAGCAAATATGGTAGGCAACCAGATTGGCCTACCTGGGAAATCCTTGGTGATCTTAAACACAAAAAGTAAGCTTACAAGAAATGGAAACTTGGACAGATGACTAGGGAGGAGAATACATATATTGCTCTTGAATGCAGGGGAGTAATCAGGAAGGCAAAAGCACACTGGAATTGCAGCTAGCAAGGGATGTGAAGGGTAACAAGAAAGGTTTCTACAGGCATGTTAGCAATAAGAGGATGATCAGAGAGGGTGTGGGGCCTTGTGATGGGGCGGATGTGCCCCACACTGAAGAGGGGGGTTCTAAGACTCCGTGGGCAGAGGAAGTCCCGCCCTTTTTCCCAGACTGGGCATGCTCCAACTGCTGGAGCTGTATAAAAGCCAATGGAGCAGCTCAGTCTGGGTGGACTGCCAGCAGGGGAGGAGCTCAGGCTGGAGCTCCCGAGCATGGAGCAACCAAAATGATTAAGGGGCAGGAGCACTTGACCTACGAGGAGAGGCTGAGAGATTTGGGCTTAATTAGTCTGCAGAAGAAAACAGTGAGGGGGGTTTTAAAGCAGCCTTCAACTTCCAGAAGGGAGGTTCCAAAGAGGTTGGAGAGAGGTTGTTCTCAGTGGTGATAGATGGCAGAACAAGGAGCAATGGTCTCAAGTTACAGTGGGGGAGGCCTAGATTGGATATTAGGAAAAACTATTTTACTAGGAGGGTGGTGAAGTACTGGAATGGGTTACCTTGGGAGGTGATGGAATCTCCATCCCTAGCAGTTTTTAAGTCTTGGCTTGACAAACCCCTGGCTGGAACGATTTTCTTGGGGTTGGTCCTGCTTTGGGCAGGGCGTAGGACTCAATGACCTCCTGAGGTCTCTTCCAGCCCTATGATTCTATGAATAGAGTAGCTGGAGTTTATGTACCTTAGTTTGACTTACCACTGCATCCCCACTGTGGGAGGTTGATGGGAGAAGCTCACCTGTCAACTTCCCTTACTCCTTGCAATCCTCTGGAATACTGGGGTACATGAGGTGCCATCAGCAGTCGCTTTAGTGGGTCCTTACCAGTGTTCCCTCTAAGTTGAGTGGCAACACAGCTTCACAGGTGATTAATCAGCCCTGCCCAGACAGAGGCTCAGGCTGAGTGCTGCCACCCAGCTTAGAGGGAACACTGGTCCTTATTAGACCTGCTAAATTAAACCCTAGGAGATCGATCATTTACCTGGTAAATCTCCATCAATCTCCAGGTAAATGAAGACAAGCCCTAAAACTCTCCCAGGTGACTAATCTGTTAACTAGGAAAGAATCCAGCCCTGCTTAGGCATGCAAACCTATTCTCAGTAGAGTTTCAGCTCCGTTTTCATACCAAGGAGGTTTGGGTGAACTTGGAAATGTCTTAGATAAATATCCAAACCGAGTAGCTCAGTCCCAACTCTGGAGTTCTTAAAGGTCACCCTTTTGCCAGTCTGGATGTGAATTAAACAATAGATCTTAAAAACAGAAATCACAGGAAATAAATAGGAGAAGATGGCAGAACAATCCTCCCATCACTCTTCTAATGGAGAGGAATTCTATGGACTGTCCTAAATGTGCCAACCTTCCAATTTATGCTGCAAATTCAATGACAATTGCCAGATCCTCAACTTGTGCGAGTTGTCATAGCTCAATTAAAGTCAGTGAAGCTGTGCCAATTTACACCAGCTGAGGATCTGTCCTAGAATAACAATTTCCAGGATTTTAAATCAGAGATACATGCAGAAGAATATAGAGAGGTGGGGAAGATATTCTGTTGCTGCCCGTGGCAGTGGTTGGCATGCCTGCAATGGTTGGGGCAGAGCTGAAATCTGTAATAACAGTGACTCGAGGAAGATGTATCACTGGAGAAAATGTTTCATCCAGTCTGTGGCGGTGTTACTTCACAAGCACAGTAAGTTGGAACAGCTAGAAAAATTGCTGCAAATTTTTAAATGTGTCAAAAAAGCAACAACCATAAATTAAATTAATTTTAGTCTCTCACCTTCAATGTCTAGTTTGTCTCCCTGATATAATCTTTTATTACTAAAGATAATTTAACAAAAGACATAAATAAGTGTGACAGTAACTTTCTGGGTGTACATTTTAGCAACATAGTCCATCTTAGCACTTAACCGTATTATTTAAAATGGGCAAACTATGTATTAAAATAAAACTCATTCAGAATAACACATCAGTGGAGATATCCTTAATAAAAGGGTTAATTAAAGAAGGCTGTACTGCTTATTAGATACCTATACTAACTGGATTACAGTAGTTTATGAGAAAGAAGATGTTATAATGGAAACACGTATAGCTCAGTTTCTATTAGTTCTAATTGTTGACCAGAATCATAGAATATAATGAGTTCAAATGGACTGGACTTTTGAAGAGGAAGACAGGTACAATGACATTTTATATATTGTATTTGTGGGTGTATATTATAAAATATATCTATGTGCACACAGAGATATAGACAGAGACAGACACACACAATCTTTCCAGCTCTGTTTACCAGAAGAAATACTTTAAAAACATCCTCAAAACAATCATCAAGAGATGTGACATCAATACCACACACTGGGGGTACGTCTAGACTACATGCCTCTGGTGACAGAGGCATGTAGATTAGGCTACCCGGCATAGGAAAATGAAGCAGCGATTTAAATAATCACTGCTTCATTTGAATTTAAATGGCTGCCGCGCTGAGCCGATCAGCTGTTTGGCGGCTCAGCGCAGTCGTCTGGACGCTCCGCGGTTGACATCAAAGGCATTTGTCGACATCCCAGGTAAACCTCATCCCAGGAGGCATTATAACATCTTCTTTCTCGCTTCATTTTCCTATGCCGGGTAGCCTAATCTACATGCCTCTGTCGCCAGAGGCATGTAGTCTAGACATACCCTGGGAGACAATAGTCAAGGATAGTGATGACTGGCAAAGACTTGTCAGAGAAGGAACTTTCATTTTTGAGAAAAATTGCCCTGCCCTGATTGCAGAAAAACACCAGAAAAGAAAGGACAGACAACTGTCATGCAGCAATTGTGGCTTAAGCCTGTCTTCCAACACTACCTGTGGCTCAAAGATCAGACTCCTCATCAAAAGACCCATAAAACAATAAAACCTGTGAAAGAGATCATCCTCAGCCTTGAGGGATTGCTGCCAACACTATACACATCTTAGCAGACACCCATCATTGTTAGACTGGAAATCAGGAAAGAGCTAGTGATTGGGGTCTGAAAAACCACACTCTGGGACATTCCTGTTTGAATTGCTTGCACTGTGTGTACCCAACAAAGAGAAGAAAATGCTAGAGGTTTTTTGCAAGCTGTGATGAGTACCACAGAAATCCCGATATCTAACCAAAAAGAAGGAAACACTGGGAGAAACATATCTAAACTTATTCATCTGAGCTTTTTAGTTTCTCTTCCTTTTCTTTATTTGAGATAATATAAAGCAATAACCATGTGATCAAGGTGAGTGAATTTTATTTTTAATGGTTCAATGTCTTCTGCACAGGGGGATACTGGTCCCAAAGGGATTGCAGGAATTCCTGGTTGGCCTGGCTTTGCTGGTCCCCCTGGAGTTACTGTAAGTTTCATTATTAGTAATTATGGACATTAATACCCACTGAAGCTGATGGGAGTCTTTCCATTGACTTGAATGTGAAGTGAATTCAAATCTTAATTGTGTGTGGATGATTATTACCTTTATACAGGGGGCCAACAGACTTTCCGGGCCCCTAGGCAATGTTGAGGGGAAGGAGGTGACTCTGTGCTCTTGGAAGGGGTGGAGCCTTGGGCAGAAGGGGCAGGGCTGGAGACAGGCCATCATTCCCCCTACCCACCCTCAGAGCTGTTCGGAGCACTCTGCATGGTGCTCCAGCAGAGATTTAAAGAGCCCAGGGTTCCAGCTGCCACTGCTCTTGCAGTAGTGGCAGCTGTGAGCCCCAGGCCCTTTTTAATAATCAGGCCCCAGGGTAATTGCCCCCTTTGCCCTTCCCCCATTGGTAGGCCTGCCTCTGTATACTACTTGATAGTCATCATTTTCTTTTCCTGCTCTCTTCAGGGTCATATAGGGCTACCAGGAACTCCTGGATTGAAGGTACCTTTATGGAACTCTTGTACTAGAAATCTTGCTTTTTGTTGAAGGAGTAAACACTTCTATTTTGATTCTAAAGGTTGCACAGGGCAGATTATAATTACAATGAATGACAACTTCCTTTCAATGTGCTAAACAGATGTGGAAAAAGATTAAAGGCTCCTGGAAACTGGTCCAAATTCTAACTTTAAAAGCATGTGGGTGTTGCAAAATTTATAACTGATGATATGCACAGCATTTTTTAAAAATTTCAAACATATCCTGGTATTAGGGTTGGAGAAAGTATGATCAGAACATTAAAAGGTTTTTTGTTAAAGTAACATTGTGATGTTTAGGAACAAGCCAGAGCAAAGAGCAGTGTGGGTGCTGGGATGGATTTTACTCTTGTGGAGCATGGGGGGTGGGGTGGGGGTGAGGGGGCATAATGTTGCCTGGAGCACCTATAAGCATCCAGACTCAGCAGGGTGTGTGTTTGCTAGCACTCCTCCTTGTGGGGTTTCACTTAATTTTTCCCCAGGCATAAGCAGGCTCTGCTAGCTGGGTGCAGGGGCTATATAGAGCAAGAGCATGATCTCCTTCCCATTTCTTCCCTTCTGGCTATCACGTGCCCTCTGTGAAGAAAGGAAGGGGCAGCCTTTGTGCCTCTCAGACACAAGGGCAAGCTCCTCCCCTTACAGAATAGCTATGTAAGACCCAGATTCTGAATGGGGGCTCTTAATAACTGGCAAACCTATTCTATTTCCACGTGAATGACAAAGATAAAGGTTTTAATTTTCAGATGGCCTCAGTGGTGTGCCTTTGGAAAATTATATATTTGCCACAAAATCAGGGAATTGAATGTAAAACATCCTACTCTGCATGCAAAATATGAAAATTTTTGCATGCACAAATGTGTATAGCATACATGTGAAAATTCTGTGTGTGCACTGAATGAAGACTAGTTGAGAACTGGGCAAAAAGGAGTTAAGAGCTTGTTATGGAACCTGGTTTGGTGGCTGAAACATAGATTAGGCTTTGCAGAATTCAATTTATGTTTTTTAAAATAAATTAACAGATAATATCTATGTTTATTTTAAAGCATTTCCCCCATTATATCTATTGAAATGTTTACAGTTGCAGGACACTAGTGGCAGGAGACAATTAATTATTTAATTATAGCAGATAATGAAATTCAAAAAGGTAAAATGTTATGACCATTATAAAACAAATTGTCAATGTCACCTGTCAAAATATGCCAAATAAATAGTGTATATCTTAAATCAAGCTCTAGTAAGTTCTCAAGCAATATTTTTCTTACTTTGCCTGTCTATTAATGTTTGATTGTTCTCAATGGAAATATTTTTCTTCAGTTTATGTGTTTATGGGGAAATTGATATATAATGATAAAAATCTGATCTTTCCAAGTCTAGGTATAATGAATTTAAAATTATGACAATCTGAGATGGAAAGCAAGTAGCTTCCGAAATGTTCATTTTTATACATAATTTAGCTTTTTTTTTAAAGGAATTTTTATTATATTCTTAAATAGCAATTAGAGGCAGTAAATTGTATTTTAATTATTTACGGACTGATTCTGCCACCCTTGCTCACACTTTTCCTTACTCTACAAATAATCCTATGTTGGTTTTGCAACACCTGAGGATTCAACAGATCCTTTCATAGACCCTAAAGGCTATTAGCAGCCCTGTTGGCACAGAATATCAGTCAATTGAAAAGGAGCAATCACGGCTGAAACACTAAAGTATTCTAGTTTAGTAGATAGGGGATTGGGACCCTGGTGATGTGGGTTCTGTTCCATGAGGTCTGCTGTGTGAATTTTCCCCTCTGTAAATGGGGATAATGGTAGTGACCTCCTTTCAGATCTACTGCTGAAAAAAGCCAGATCTTATTATTTACTCACATGTTATGAAGACATTGCAGAAATCTTACTATTTACTAACATGTTATGAAGACAATGTAATGAAGAGAGTGAACCAAAATAAAATGGCAGCAAGATAGCTTATATAATCATCATTTATTAGCAAAGAGCAGGTTGAGGAAGTGCACTTAGTATTGGAACAGAAAGTGGTGAGGTTGTTAAGCTTTTCATAATGCTCACAAAAAATTGAATCTAAGAATTGAGTCTTGTGACTATTCTTAAAAAATATAATTATAATATTTGTGTGGGGTTACTTTCTCTGTGTAGGGAAATGTTGGTGTTCCAGGCATTAAGGGTCAAGAAGGTGACAAGGTACAGTAATATATATGACATATATGTAATTAAATATTACATATAACTCATTAATTGTTCATACTGTTGGCTTTATTATAGTTTTTATGAACTGCCACATAATTATGTTACTTTTCTACAGATCTTAGCAACATGATAGCTTTTGACATTTACTGTTTTTATGGTATGTGGAACTATGCACTGCTAAGTAAATTTAAAGGAAGAATCCTTCTGGCAACAAATACTGATGTGTTGCTTTGCCTTTGACTTCAGTGAGAGCATAGTGCTCAGTCTCACTGAAAATGTGTTCCTTTATTTAGGTGCCTAATGTTGGACACTCAGAATTTGAGAATATTGTTCTAAATGTCCCATGAAGAGCCAAGTGGATACTGCAATCAAAATTCTTCAAATAATCTTTCAAATTTGAAAATTAATTGTGATTCAGCCCTAGTTACTGCACTTCCATGTTCACTTTTCCCAAGCATAGAAGTTTTACTAGTGGTAGTTTTCATGACGTGCAAGTGTTTAACTTGTGTCCTGGAATATTCACCATTGGCAATTTTTTTGAATTGTATACCAGATTATAAAACACTCAATTTGCACTCTATTATATAAATGTGTGGCATTGTTTCAGATCTCTGGGTGACATACATAGCTGATCAGTACAATGAAGATTGTGAATATTACATTTCAATACACAATCAGATATAGGTCCACATTTTAAAGATATTTAATTGTTGCTGCACTCAGTGTTGCAATGTCTAACTGATTTAAGAGACTCAATCTGATTTGCAAAAGGGATTTAGGCACTTAGTTGCTCAGGCTCTTGTCTCCTCAGTGCCCAAATCCTTTTTGAAAATGAGATGTAGGCTCCTATATTAGTTAGGCATTGCAACACTGAATGCCATAATGCTTAAAAATCATGGCCATACAGCAGAAGCAATCTCCATAGAGTATAGCAACAGCTGCTATGCAAACTTGGGTCAAAGATGGGTGGATGCTTAACTGAGGATTTGGCCTTATATCACTATATATTCTATGGACAGAAGTTTTGGATTATATGTTCAATGACCCTTTGCAATCACACTTTGTAATTTGCAAACTGTGTTTTGGATCTGGATGAAAAAGAGCTGCATACTTGTAAGGCATTAAGATTTTTACCTCCACGTAAGGATAACAAACGGAGTAAAGGGAAATATCATTGTATGAATTTCAATGCCCAAAATAGTATTTGTATTTATATTTAAAGGGTGAGAAAGGAGTTAAAGGACCAAAAGGAAGTGTAAGTAAAAACACCTTTTACCCTCTTGCTGTTATGTCTTTATCTCAGGATGATACTTATGCTGTGCTCATCAAAGCTGTATGCTATTTCAGTTTTTCATAGCAAATTTGTAATAAAGCCAGCAAGAACAAACTATAATAGCTCAAATGCCATTCTAACAAATCTTCACTTACAAAGTGGTACTAAAAGTCAAATTTTTATTTTAGGTTGGAGATAAAGGGCCAACAGGACCAAAGGGAATTATTGGTAAAACAGGTCCCCTCAGGAGAGACTGGATCCCTAGGCCAACCTGGAGAACAAGGTGATCCTGGAGATGAGGGTCCACCAGGAAATGTTGGATCAGTTGGACCTCCTGTAAGATCCAGTTCTTTTGACCTAAAATGTTATAATAGAAACTAAGCACCTATAGTTGTCATATGGTATATCAAATTCTGCTCACAATTACATCATGCAGTAAGAAATGCGACTGTACACGTGTACATAGGATCAAAATTTGACAAAAAGGCCAAATTAATTCCTTATGTTAGTAGAATTATAGCAGGGATGAAATTGCATCAATACTAGTTCTAAATTTTAATTTAAAAACTAAGTTAATCCAACATTATAGAGCAGCGTTCCCTAAACTATGGCAAAAATATACCGGGCCTCAGCGTGGCTGCCGAGGTGTTCTGGGCTCCAGGCATGCCTGTGCAGTGCCGCATCCCCGAGCCCTGGTCTGGGCTAGATGGAGGATGCAGCTGGGAGTTCCTGCCTCCCAGCTGGCCCATGTGGCGCCGTGTCCGCGAGCCCTGGCCCGGACTGGATGGAAGATGGAGCTGGGAGTTCCCACCTCCCAGCTGGCCTGTGCGGCGCCGCGTCCCCGAGCACTGGCCGGGGCTGGACGGAGGATGCAGCCGGGAGTTCTGGGCTCCTGGACTGCCCATGCAGCGCCACGTCCCCAAGCCCTGGCCCGGGCTGGGCGGAGGATGCAGCCAGAGTTGCTGGACGGCGGTGGTCTCCATGGGTGAGTGGCGGACTACTTCTTATGGGATTTCAGTGGCTCCTCCAGGGGGCGGGCTCTCTGTAGGGGCAGCACAGTGCTTTGGCAGTGCCGGGGAGTGCAGGCCACCTAGCAAGGGCAGCGGGGAAGGGCTTCGTCTCCCCGGAAGCATGTGTATTTTCATGCAGCCAAGCTTGTGTCATTGGTTTTCCTGTCACCTGATACAGCAGCCTCAGCTTGTTTCTGCACAGTGGGACAACGTGCATGTCCTCTTAGGTTAACTGCTTAAGCTTTCTTCATTTATTTTCAATAACATACCCTCTCATTTTCATCTTCAATATGGATAAATGGCTGAAGAATGTGACTGTAAATACAACTAAAAAATGTTTGAATGATGTGCAGCCTAGTACAAGTGAGAATAAGAAGATAAAAACTCCTTGGACCCGCAGTTATTCTGATGACTATTTGAAATTTGGTTTTATAAGTGTTGGTAGTGATAATCACTTGCCATTATGCCTAATCTGTCACACAGAACTAGCCAACGAGTGCATGAAACCATCAAAACCGAAACGCCATTTGGAATGCAAACATCCAGAATATGCGAGTAAGCCCATAGATTTTTTCATAAATAAGAGAAATGAATTAGCTTTTGCTAAAAAAAAGCATGAAAAGTGCACTTTCAATGGGCTCTTCAAATGAAAACTTTGTGTTGGCTTTATATGAAGTTTCAAAACTAATAGCCGAGACAGGTTTCCTGCATACTGTTGGTGAAAGGTTAATACTTCCTGCATTGAATATTATTACATCCCGTATTTATGGAGGAAAAAAGGGAAATCAGTTGGGTTCTCTGTCTTTATCCAACAATACAGTGAAACGTAGAATTGAAGAAATGGCGAAAAATATTGAAGAAACGCTCATTCATCGAATACAGAATAGTCAGTTTTTTGCATTACAAGTGGATGAAAGCACTGATATAGCTGATGCTGCCAATTTGATGTGTTTTGTTAGATATGATTATGAAAGCTCCATTCAAGAAGATCTCTTATTTTGTAAACCACTTCCAACAAGAACAACGGCTGCTGAAATTTTTAAGCTAATCAATGATTTTATTATTCAAAGCGATATTGACTGGAAAAAGTGTGTTGGACTGAGCAGTGATGGGGCCCGAGCAATGGCAGGGTCTCGCACTGGGCTTGTCCCGCGGATTCGAGCTGTAGCGCCTGACTGTGTATGGGTGCACTGCAGTATTCACAGAGAGGCACTAGCTGTGAAAACTATGCCATCACTTTTGAGTTCCACTCTTCAAGAATGTGTGAAGTTTATAAATTATATAAAATCTCGTCCTTTGAATTCCAGAATCTTTACTGCTTTGTGCAATGAATTAGGAAGTGAACATGAGTATCTCTTACTACACTGTGAGGTTCGATGGCTATCAAAAGGAAACATTTTGAAACGACTCTTTGAAATGAAGGATGAAGTTTTATTGTTCTTGGAGTGACACCCTCCACCGGCAAAAGATGTTATATTTACATTTAAAGACAGGTTTCATGAGTTTGATTGGTTAACAATGGTGGCTTACTTATGTGACATATTTTGTCTTTTAAATGATTTAAGTTTGAATTTATAAGGCACTAAAATTAATATTTTCAAAGTTCATGAAAAAGTTGAGGCAACAATTAAAAAACTTCATTTATGGGCACAGCGAGTTAACAAGAGAAACTTTAAGTCTTTTTGTACTTTAACTGAATTACAAGAAAAATATACTGAAACTAATATCTCAGATGCGATTTCTGCAGCAATCCAAGAACACCTCTTGGGGCTAATATCAAGTTTAAATGAATATTTTCCTCCAATTGACGCCAGTAAAATGTGGATTAAGAACCGGTTTACTGTTGACACCGAAAATGAAGAAATACTACAATTGAGTGCCTCAGAAATGGATTCATTAATTGAACTTTCCTGTGATTCTGCCTTAAAAGAGAACTTTGATAAACTCTCCTTGATTGATTTTTGGTTGAGCTGTAGAAATGAATATTCACATTTATCTGAGAAAGCAGTCAAATTCTTAATGCCTTTCATCACGACATATAAGTGTGAAACTAGTTTCTCATCTTTGGTTTTCTTCAAAAATAAATATAGAAATAGATTGAATGTTGAACCAGATTTGAGGATAAAACTTTCTTCTTTTGCTCCTGACATAAAGTTGCTATGTGATGCAAAACAACATCACCCTTCCCATTAGTTCTCTTTTTAGTTATTTAAAAGTTATAAAGTGCACACAAATGACTTATATTCAACTCATTCAATTATAAATAAACAAACTTTACAACTGTTAAAATTCTACTGGTTAAATTGTAATTAAGATTTATGTTATATACTGTTATTATTGTGAATAAATAATACACAGTGAAAATGTATTCATTTTTCATTCTTTTTCTTAATATGCATTTATATATTTGGGCTGCAAAAAACAGTACTAAAAAAATGGGTTCCAACTAAAGTAAAAAGTTTGGGAAACCCTGGTCTAGCCAGCTTTCTATCCATCTTACTGTCCACTTATCCAATCCATATTCCCTTAACTTTCTGGCAAGAATATTGTGGGTGACAGTATCAAAAGTTTTGCTAAAGCTGGCACTGACGGCTTTGGGAGGACCAGAAACAACTTATTTGCATATTCATCATTTGCTTAATGAATATGCAAATATGCAAATGAATGTTACTGGTCCTCCAAAAGCTCGTGAATGGATTTACTGCTCCCCGTGTCAAAAAGTTTGGGAACCCCTGTTATAGAGCATTTTCCTGTAAAAATTGCTTGCTTTTGTAAAATAATTGTTTAATAAGGATCATTTGTTAATATTCTTGGAATTATCTTTTTTAATGCCATCATAAAATTAGCTGTACAGAGACAAGAAACACCAGAGTCAAATGTTGTTACGTGGATAATTACAGGAAACTCAGGAGGTGTTTCAGCGAGTTATGCTATTAATGGAATGGTTCTTGCATATTTTATTTCTCTGACTGTTCTTATGTTTTTCTCATGCAGGGGCTGCCTTTCCCTGCAGCTCATCTGATAGAAGTGTGCAAACAAATCATCTTAGAACAAATGTCAATGTTTGTCAATAATGTTGGGAGGAAATGCGCCAGCACATGCTCGCTTTATGGAGATGTGCCCATGGGGCTTCCAGGACCTGTTGGTTTGCCTGGACCCCGTGGAGAAGAGGTAACTATACAGGGGGAGGAAAACAAGCCTTTTCAAACATTTAACCTGTTATTGAAACACTGAAAACATTGTTCAATGAATTAAGACATGAACTGAAAAAAATAGAAAACATCTTTGCATGAGGCAAGATTGTGTTTGCCTCAAATTAAAATCAGTATGAGCTTACTATTGACTTCAGTGGAGGACTCATTTTCTTCCTACAAGTACAATCCTATGGAAGAAATTACCAGGTTAAAAAAAAACCTGAGATCAATGCTGTGTTATCTTAAGCGTAAAGAAATATGTAGTGGAGCTGTAATAAAATATCAGACAAATACATTTATTACAATTACAAGATGAACAATAATTTAATAATCTTTCTTCCCACATGTAATTATGCTGTTAAAGAGTGATATGAAACAGGAATTTTATTTTGTGCTATCATGATGTTTGACAGCTCCAAAGGCAAATTCTGACTCATTACCATGGCGTTCATCTCCCATTAATCTATGAAATATTAACCTCTGGAGGACCATAACTTCATTGTGTACAGCACAGTAGTATTTCCCAGTACCTTCAGTACAAGGAATGAAAAGCTGCATAAGTAGTTCTTATATCAGAGTTATCACATTCATTATTGCATTGCAGCCAAAACCCTTTCATGTAATCTAAAATAACACTGAAGGAAATCTTTAAAAGTTTAAGATTTCAAGGTAATACCTTTGAGCTATTCCTTTTGGGTATGTCTACACTGCCACCCTAATTCGAACTAGGGTGGCTAATGTAGGCATTTGAACTTGCAAATGAAGCCCGGGATTTAAATATCCCGGGCTTCATTTGCATGTTCCCGGGCGCCACCATTTTTAAATCCCCGTAGTTCGAACTCCCTGCCCGCGGCTACACACGGCACGGACTAGGTAGTTCGAACTAAAGCCCCTAATTCAGACTACCGTTACTCCTCATTGCAGGAGGAGTAATGGTAGTCCGAATTAGGGGCTTTAGTTTGAACTACCTAGCCCGTGCCACGTGTAGCTGCGGGCAGGGAGTTCGAACTACCAGGCATTTAAAAATGGCGGCGCCCGGGAACATGCAAATGAAGCCCGGGATATTTAGATCCTGGGCTTCATTTGCAAGTTCGAATCCCTACATTAGCCACCCTAGTTCGAACTAGGGTGGCTAGTGTAGACATACCCTTACATATTCATGGTACTTTGAATATCAGTGTTATTACATTAAAAATAACTGCTTATAGTGTGAAATATTCTAAATAAAGAGAGAGTTAGTTTCATAACCTAAAGCTAAATATCAAGTTGGAACAGCTATTTTTAGTGAAATTTTCAGCAGATGTACAAATGAATCTTTTCAGAACAGAATGGAGTAGTGAGATACTACACAGAAAATTTGAGAATTGGGTCCACAAAAAAAAGAAGCTTGTTTCAATGTGAAAATGTTGGTTAATAATATGGATAAAAGCTATTGTCACCTAATAGATGTAATACAAAATTAATAAACAAAATGAAATGTACATTTTACTAATGTCTTCCAATATTAAACACTGACTTCCTCTGAACTCATGACCTCAGCTCCCTCTTAAGCATATTTAAGCATGTCCAGAGTACAGTGCCAAGCTGCAAGGATGTAATATTTTTACCTTCTCTACTCCAAAGTACACAACTAAAGATTTGCCTAGAGTTTCTCAAATCTTTATGTTAAGTCTGAAAGGGTACGTCTACACAGCAGGGCTGAACTCGAAATAAGAAACGCAAATTGAGCTACGTCAAGTGCATAGCTTATTTCAAAATAGCCTATTTCGAAATTGGGAGTTTACACATCACTTATTTCAAAATAGAGCACTCTTCCTCTGATTTCCTTTACTCTTGTACAATGAGGGTTACAGGAGTTGGAGTAAGAAGTCCTCCAGCTTGACTGTATTTTGACATAATTCCGAAATAACCGCCTGCTGGGTAAACATAATGCTAGTTATTTCAAAATAATGTTGCTGTGTAGACACACCCAAACTGTAAAAACAACAAACAGTCCTGTGGCACCTTAGAGACTAACAAATGTATTAGATCATAAGTTTTCATTGCCCACAAAAGCTCATGACTTTAGAAATGTGTTAGTCTCTAAGGTGCCACAGGACTGCTTGTTGTTTTTTCAAATCTTTGTGTAGACTTCCTCCATCTTATTTCTTTTGTCTAAATACTCCTTGCTCTTCCACTTCATTCAATTGCTTCTGAGCTCCTTTCAGTTTACCCCATTCACCCTGCACTTTTGATGTATAGAGTCACTTACTACTTTGCTCCCACATACGGAACACTCTTCTTTCCCTTCCCGCAACTGTTCTCACCTTTTCAAACTGCACTGCATGTAAAACATATCTCCCCAACACATGCTATTTTCAGTGGCTTTTGGGCTTTCCCCTCTAGGGAATGTAATGATTTTTAATAGTCAAGTTAGCTGATGTGGTATTTACCATTGTTGACTGGTTGATATTTAAAAGGCAAGCTGTATTTTGTATCCACTTGGTTGTGAGTAAAACCTACTCAGACCAGTGTTTATCCATAACTAAACAGCATTCCAAACACAATTTGTCTTTGTGCCTTGGCCCAGTAAGCTGCGATCCATGTCAGCTAATTCAATTGTTAAAATTAAAGTTTAAATATGATTTGATCTGCTGGTGAAATCAATGCCTTTATGGATGCCTTAATCTGTTCTGCCACATGATTTTTATCCATTTCAAATATTCTTGGCTCTCACTTTACTATTGTGGGCATATAAACTAAAATAGGAATTTGCCTATGTGAAAATGGGCTGCATTTTTGTTTTTTTACATATTTTTATTTGATCTTTTTCATAATAGTAAGCAGACTTCTAGTGACCCTTAGTTTGTTCTTTATTTATGAATTGAATCAAATGTTTTATTATTGGGGTGTGGGAAAGTTTACTGACATCAAATTCTTTTGCTTTTAAGTAACATTTGGGCTCTCCTTTCAGTGTAGCTAAGCCTTTAATGTTAATACACTAACAGTATGCCAATATAGCTACAGTATATTATTTGATGGTGCTGACTGGAATTCAACAATACAAAAGACATAATTTAGTTTCATGAACTGTAATATTTTTAACATTTCTATAGGGCAAACCTGGGATCAATGGAATTGATGGAGAACGTGGACCTGAAGGCTTTTTTGGTGATGTTGGTGACCCAGGAAAACAAGGACCAAAATGTAGAATGTTTTCAAAATGGAAAATAAAAACATGCACTATTCTGTTGAATGAATTACATCAGGTACAAGGGTAAAAGTGCTATTGTTGACAAATAGTGTTGTTATTTAAAGACACATTTTTGAAATTTTAGGTGAACATGGAGACAAAGGAGATAAAGGTGCCAAAGATTTTGTGTTTGCTGGCCTTGAAGGCAATCAGGACCCAAGAGGTACTCCTTTTCATTCTTGAAATCTTTCTTCCTAGAAGTGTATTTCTGCATTCATGTTGTACAGTCAGTGGGGTGACAGCTACCGTCGCCCCGAGCAAGGTGTGGGGGGACCAGCTTGAAGGGGCGGGGCCTTGGGTACTCAGCCCTTAGTGCCATGGCACACTTCCCCCCACACCATGGCACACTTCCCCCCATTCTTCAGAGCCGCATGGAGCTGTGGAGCAGCACTCCAGTCCTCTGGTGGCAATTCAAGATATATAAAAATAAATATATAATACATGGCTCTTTGCACTCTAGCCACAGCTATTTTGGCTCTTCTTCTCTAACTGGTTGGCCACCCCATTCTAGCCCAGCTCCCTTGCTGTTTGGAGAGCTGGCACCAGCAGTGATATTGAGACAACTCCACCAACCCCCATTAAGGGCTCATGCTCAAGGACTGAAAGTGTGACTGGTCATATGCAGGCTGGACAGGGGAAAATAAAGGGCAACAGTCACGTGCAGTTTGGCCTGATGTGATTCAGTCTTTATAAGAAGGTTCTTTATATGGATTTTTCAAAGTATCCATGTAAATAATTTTATGAGAAAAGCTGCATGATCTTTATCTGCTTTTGACTTAAAGGAAATCAATCTATAAATAACCAGACTATGTTAATAGTTTACCGTAAAGTGTTTTCAATTAAGAAGTTTTTTTAAATCTGCCATGACAGGATGCTGTGCAGACATACAACCTATTGGGGCTTTACATGGTGCTTTTATATATCTCTTCAGAAGTTTGCATATACACAGGATCATACCAGCATCAATTCACTGGATACCTCTCCTATATCCACAGCACATGAAAGTGTTTACCAAAACCACCATAAAGCAGTATGTACTACATAGGCACAGAAGGAGCAAAGGGGGCAATTACCCAGAGAATGGGGACTTAAAGGGGCCCGGTCACTCTGGACCCCATTGAATTGCTGCCAGAGGACTGGAGATAGATAGATATAATACACAAAACGTAGTGATAAAAATAACATTACAGGACATTTTGGACAAAAATCAATAAAAAGTCTCAATAAACCAATAAAAAAGTCTCTAGTCACTTAAAAAATTCATGGCCAGTCCATAGATCTTCAGAGAACTTGACAAGGAACACACATCAAATTAAAAAAACCCCACCTTTAAAAATACAATAAATTCTCTCACTCAAAAAAAGGATCCTCACCGTGTATTTTAAATTTAACACTAATGCCCTATTAGGTCCTGTGAGTTTTTTAAAATTAAACTAAGAGAAATAAATAGCACAATATGAAGTGCCTGTTTCACTCCAGGTTGTTGATCTCTGGTATGGTTTCCTCATTTTTTTTTTACTTATGAAGATTATGGCTTTTTATAGTTCTAAATATTCAGGTCTGTCCCAGACTGCAAATATGAGAGGTTCAAAAACAATAAGGGAGAGACTCATATCTCAGAATAATTGCTTCAGCCTGGCAAACAATAGCCTTTGAATTTTCTTTAAAGAAACACAGTGTTAACCAGGTACATGCTGATTCTTTTTTTGCTCTGGAATTTAAATATGACATCTGCCTTATTCTGCATCCATGAAGACTTTGAGTTTAAGGCGCTTCAGCCTCGCCCCCCGCCCCCCGCTCTAACCCAATGTCCTCCCCCTCCCGCAGAGCCAGGCACTCCCAGCCCTGCTGCTCTAATCCAATGCCCTCCCCCTCCCCCAGAGCCAGGCACCCTCAGGCCCCCTGCTCTAATCCAATGCCTCACCCCTCCCAGAGCCAGGCACTCCCAGCCTCCCCCCGCCCCCGCTCTAACCTAATGCCTGGGTCTCACCAGAGCTGCTGCTGCCACACGCTTTTCCCTCCAGGCTCTGGGGCACATGTGCAGAGCGGCCTGCCATGAGCAGTCCGGGCACACAGTTCAGAACCAGCAAAAGCTGCATTTCTTGGAGCAAAGAGCTGCATGTGGCTCAAGAGCCGTGGGTTGGCCACCCCTGGGCTAGAAGAACCATAGGTCTTTTCCATCTATTGCTCATATTGAGTTTTAAGCATAACTTACATTTGTCTTGCTTGCTGCTCTTTTTTTAAGGTGCACATGGAAGAAGTGGACTAGCCTTTGATGGACTTCCAGGTTTGCCTGGCCCACGGGGACATATGGGGCAGTCTGGTTTGAGAGGATACCCAGGAGTTAGAGGGCCTCCAGGTATATGTAAAACAGGTTGTGATCCTTATATTCAAAATGATATAGATCAGCAAAGTGAGCCTTCATTTTCTTTTATATGGCAAGCAAACTGAGTGAAGATTTCAGAGACAGGAACGTCAAGAAACCCTTGTGCTGTGGAAGAAAACGAGTGTAAATGAACAAAGAAAGTATGTATTTGCTTTCTTTTAAAAATGGGAACCTTTTGAAAAATACATTTGAATCATTGTGTAATTTAGTTAGTTCACTTTGTGAATTTTTAATGCAAAATAACAACATGATAATCCTACCTAAAAAGTGGCAAGCCATTCCACTTAAATTGCACCTGTTGAGATAGAGGATATTTGATTTTAAAATACTTTTGCTTTTTAAATGTTGAATAGACTCTGCAACTTATATTAATATAAAGCAATGCCATCCAAACAACTATTTTTTTCTAAATTTACCTAGGAGTGTTTTATAATAAAAGTTGAAAAACACTGCAAGGTTTTTTTAATAATATGGAAGTCCATTTCATGTGGTGCCTACCTGTATTTCCAACATGAAGTATTTATGGCATCTGCTGAAGATAAGATCGTCCACCCATGACATATCTTCATGAACAAGCAATATATGCATTAATTTTAAGGGGAAGGCACACTGCTAATTTCAGCAGGGGTTAAATCCCATTTTGCAAAGAGATTACTAAGAATAACTCACCTTTTTCACAGGCCATAATATATTGTTGCTTATTCAAAGCACTGTGTCAGGACTCAACACCATTTACTTTTCATGCTGTTCTTGCAAAAAACTTTTCATCACATGTCAATATTTTATTTGAGTCCTAAGATAGGACTCATTATTGGTCTACGTGTCATTCCACTGCATCATCAAGCTGAGTTTCAGCTTGTATTTGAATGGCAAGTCTTTGCTCCCTGCCTTAATCTTGTTATGTGTGTAAAACTTTGAACCCATAGGGCCCCTAGTCCCTAACTGGGAACTTCTATGCTGTACTGCAGTACAAAGAATGAGTAAGATGTTAATAGTATGGAGGGCACCAATATTGAGTGTTTTTGGAAACTTCACTGCTCCTATAATAACTCTTGTGAGTGAATGCAAAATTTCATGGGCTCCAATACATCCAAGGATTGTCTCAAGCTTTTTATAATCATATTTAAACAGACTAAACTACAGATCCAGTGTTTGGGATCAGATTGAAAATGCAATGAGGAGAAATCACACTTATGTGCACAGAATAAGCATGATCTCCACTCTTTTGAGATCAGGGAATATCTATGCTTTTGGGGCAAAGGACTTGTTCTGATGGTCCACCCTCAAAATCTAATGGCTCATGTAGGATTTCAGAAATCTTTCAGAAGGAATACTCTTGTGCCAACAAACTGTTTTCTAGAGTAACCTTGGTAGGATAAAGTAGTTACTGAACATTTTTCATTGTCTTTAACCTAGGAGTTACCCATAGTGTTCAAATGACCTATGACTAAGGAAGTGGGAAAGAGGGGACACTCAGAGCTCCAATGATGGAAGTCTTGTATGCAGTATCTGCTCAGGAAGAAAAAAAATCATATTTTCACCTCCACAATAACATTTGCAAAGAGTAGCAGGACTACTCCAGGTGACAAATAACTTCACTAATCCAGGTTGTTTGCATCCAATAACAGAATTCAGTGTTTCTCACTTTGAGGACTTTTTGTATTTTGTGGATAAAATTATTTAGCTGTCAGAGTTCATGGTAGAGGAGGAGTAGTGCCAAGTGAACCTCCCCCTCCAAAGTCTTTATTGCTTGGGCTTCACTGTTGGTGCTGTTGCAGACTATGACAAGTTACATCACACATACATACCCCTTGACTGGAGAAGAGATGAGGAAGTGAGAGACCTTTTTTCACATTCTCTAACATTGACAGCCTCTCCAGTTATACTTGTAGACAGAGCTAAAGTAACTTTTTTAATGGAGATCTATTAGGCTATCTTTGAGAATGTCTCCCCTGCTTTACGTGATTCAAGGAAACCTCTATGCATAATGAATAATTTCCTTAGGTGGGGCTGGGAATGCCGGAAGCTGTGGCTGATGCAATTGGCTGCAGCTGGCTATGGCAGTGTCTGCTTGTGCCTTGCTCCTCTGAAGCCCGTTCCCCTTCTGTCCTGTCTTGTCTCATCTCATCTGCCTGGGTCTGCCATTCTTTCCCTTCCTTCATCTATCACTGGCACCAGCCCTAGCTCTGATCATAGGAACCAGGAGGGACAGGGTCTCTGGGTGCTGGCCGCACTCAGGACAGACTCTGCCAGCACCCAGTGCCAGAGTCCTGAAGACTTGCTTTACATCTGCCTGCTTGGCAGCCAGGTGGCTTAGTGCCAGCTGGCCCAGGTGCCATGAAGGCATAGTTTTCCCTGTCAAGCCTGGGGTGTACACATGTGTAGAGGAGTGTTTCAGATTTGGGGGGACTAAGCTCTCCCAGGCCTAACCACCTGCTACCTGTGACAAGGATTGTCCCTTTTATATGTTCATACAGTGGCTAGCTCAATGAAGCAGATTCTAGTTGAGGCCACAATTATAAATATTGAACAATTGCAATAATCTCCATCAAACATCAAGTCCTTGGCTCAAAATCTTTTCACTATTTTACATTCAGAATTACCAATAACAAAATGAGACACTTGCTTAAAAATCAATAGCAAGATTTAGGTTTTAGGCCCAAATACTATGTATGAGGCTAAGAAGCTGACTTGGGCACAGAAGAATTGTGCAATAGGATGGAGGAAAGACATTATTTTCCCCAATCCAAGATGTGGTGGTGCCTGGAGAGCAGCTCAGTTTCTATAAGTCTACTTGTGTAGGCTTTATATGGACACTTTTATGGCAAAGATCACCAGATGTTCCTGTTAAATATGGTTCTACAAGTTCTTAGAGTGTGAATAAGTTTTTAATCTTGGAAGAAATTCTTTAATGGTTTTTGGTGATAATTTCTTTGGACATGCCATGTTAAGTGGTGAAGGCATATCTTCTTTACCCTAGTTCCTTTAACTGGATCAGTTCTTGAGACAGGCTCCTCTCTTACCTGCCATGGTTAAGAAGGATCAGTGTATCCATAATATGGTAGACACCTCTTCCTCCAAAGAGATGCTTAACCAATCAATGTAGTTAATTAAAAGAAAAATAAATGCATATTGTAGAGAAAGAACTTTTCAACATGGTATCAGAACATGCTAAATATGCCAAGAAATTCAGTTATAAATCAGTTGTTAAATATGAAAAGCACATTAAGTGAGTTTTCATGTATGTTTCCCACTGAATGGCAGAAGCATACCAGTAAAAGAATGTAGCTGCATTAAAAAAATGAATTTACCATATAAATCTTGCTATATTGTAAGCCCTGTTCCATGACAATTATGCATAAGTCTTCCACTGGGTGGCTGGTACTCTCAAAAAATATTACTGATTCACACATACATATCTTTGGTAAGATATTAAACTATAAAACCTCTGATTCTCGCTTCCTCTATCCTATCTACCCACAACTCCTCAGCAGCCATACTGCTTTGTTCTCCCAGCTGCCTGCCCTGAAGAAGGAGGAGGCTGATACTGAGTTTGAGAGAAAGGGAGCCCTCCCAATTTTGGTAGGTGATTGCTGCTGCTGAAGTTGAGAGGGAGTCTGTACCAATGCTCCTATTTACCCATTTCTTCCTGCTTGTGGGAGGAGGCTAGGCCCCACCTTGCTCAGCCCTCCACTGATGCTATATCTATGGGAGGCCAATGCTGCCATTGTTGGATGGGTCAGATATTGTCTTTTGCCATTCTTCATAGAATCATAGAATCCTAGGGCTGGAAGAGACCTCAGGAGATTGAGTCCAAACCCCCTACTAAAAGCAGGACCAATCCCAACTAAATCATCCCAGCCAGGGCTTTGTCAAGCTGGGACTTAAAAACCTCCAGGGATGGAGATTCCACCACCTCCCTGGGTAACCCATTCCAGTGCTTCACCGCCCTCCTAGTGATTTTCCTAATATCCAACCTAGACCTCTCCCACTGCAACTTGAGATCATTGCTCTTTCTTTTGTCCTCTGTCATCACTGCGATCAGCCTCTCCATCCTCTTTGGAACCCTCCTTTAGGTAGTTGATGGTTGCTATCAAATCACCCCTCACTCTTCTCTTCTGTAGGCTAAATAAGACCAAATCCCTTAGCCTCTCCTCATAAGTCATATGCTCCAGCCCCCTAACCATTTTGGTTGCCCTCCGCTGGATTCTCTCCAACGTGTCCACATTGGAGATCCCTGTAATGGGGAATCAAAAATTGGACACCATATTCTTCAGTACTGAATAAAGGGGAAAATCACTTTCCTAGATCTACTGGCAATGTTCCTACTAATGCACCCCGATATGCTGTTAGCCTTCTTGGCTACAAGGACACACTGTTGACTCATATCCAGCTTCTCATCTACTGTAATCCCCAAATCCTTTTCTGTAGAACTGTTGCTTAGCTGTTCAGTCCCCAGTGCTTGGGATTCTTTCATCCCAAGTGCAGGACTCTGCAGTTGTCCTTGTTGAACCTCATCAGATTTCTTTTGGTCCAATTCTCCAATGTGTCTAGGTCACTCTGGACCCTATTTCTACCCTCCAGTGTATCTACCTGTTCCCCTACCTTAGTAACATCTGTGAATTTGCTGAGGGTGCAATCCATCCCCTCATCCAGGTCATTAATAAAGATGTTGAACAAAACTGGTCCTTGGGGCACTCTACTAAATACTGACTGCCAACCAGATATTGATCACTACCCATTGAGCCCAGTGATCTAACCAGCTTTCTGTCCACCTTACAGTCTGTTTATCCAATACTTCTTTAACTTGCTGGCAAGAATACTGTGGGAGAGAGTATCAAAAGTTTTGCTAAAGTCCAGGTATATCACATCCACTGCCTTCCCCATATCCACACAGCCAGTTACCTTGTTATAGAAGACAATCAGGTTGGTCAGTCATGACTTGCCCTTGGTGAATTCATGTTGACTGTTCCTGATCATTTTCCTCTCTTCCAAGTGATTCAAATGGATTCCTTGAGGATCCCCTTTATGATTTTTCCAGGGACTGACTTGAGGCACGAATGCGGAGTCCTGACTGAGGCAACTTTGAAATTCTGACCCTAAAAGTTATTTCACCCCTTTAGATTCAGCTACTTTTCAACTGCAATTATTGAGTTGTGCAAGAACAGTGTGAAAATATCGAGTTTGTTCTTAGTTTTGTAATCGTTTTGTATTGCAGCTGCGCACATTATATGGCACTTTCCAAACATAGAGGAAGAAACAGTCCTTGCCCTGAGACCCAAAAAGGCAAACCACCAAACAGAGGAAATAGATATGGTACACAAGTAACTGGTCAAGGTGCAGGTTGGCATGTTTTGTTAAACTTGGTGGATTTGTATGGGGAATGGGGATAGAAGATAGACAGGAAATAGGATGGAAGTAGAAAAGAGACTAAGTATAGAATTGTGCTGAAAGAACAGTGGAATTAAAGGGGGAAGCAAACCAGTATGGAGAGGATCAAACTAGTATGTGATCAGAGCAGAGTTCAAAGTCTGTACACATATACATGCTCATTATCATAGCTTGAGACTGAGGATAGTGAGGCTGTGCTGAGGATGGAGAGATTCTATAGGACTGTTTTTGAAGCACCCTCTGTTGGACACATGGGTGGCAATTTTGCAGATCATTGCCTGAGAGAGGCTATGGTTTGCAAAGGGTAAGGGCCCTGGAATTGCTCTTGCAGTAGCTTGTACTCTCGCAAACAATGGAAAGCGTTCTACCCACATCTGCTCTCTGTATTGAAAATGACACTGAAGCATTTCTGAATCAGTTTTTAAATGTCTGTGGTTTCTCTGTTCATTGTTGTAAACACTGTCTTAGATGTTTGAAAATAACTCCCCCACACTTATTCTGGCTATTTTCCCATTCAATGAATATTTTCTCCTCAGAATGTATCTGACAAAGTGTTTTTTATCCATGAAAATTTATGTCCAAATTAATGTGTTGTCTTTAAGGTGCCATTGGACTCCTCATTGTTTTCTCCTCTCTCACTTGTTTGAAGAGCACGTTGCCAACATGGTTGTTGGTGTTAGCACCACTCCTGGTGATGTCATTAGTCTTATCAGCAGAGCACTGATGACTAATTGGGTTTCTTACTGTTTGTTGGTCCAGTTCTTTATTGGAGCAAGGAATCAGTAACATGCTAATGCCCAGTTCCTCAAAGGTATTTAGGAGCCTAGCTCCCGTTGAAATCAATGGATACCTAAATATCTTTGAGGATCTGCACATGAGTGATCCTCAGTAGTGGATTTAAGCATTTACGTATTAACCCAGCCAAACAATAGTATTTTTAGCAGCCAGGTGGAGCTCTTGGAGACCGATTTGGTTAGCTGGTCCAAAATGTGTATCATTGTTTGTTCTGCAGTCTTCCTCCAGATGTAAGGAGGAGCAATGTGGCTCAGAACTGGAAGCCACGGAAGGTGAGTTGAACAGAGTGGTCCTATGATGATGTGCATTGTAGAGCTGAGTTGCACGTCAACAAGTTTGGTGTGTGCTGACTCACTCAATACTGATTCACACTACTTTGCTATTGTGTATGAGATAGCAAAGGCTGAGGTCCTTAGGGCTGGAACATATGCTCGTCATGAAGAATCTGCTAGTTTGCTGAGAAGTTTGTTGTGTGTCTTGACCTTTACTGTTATCTTGCTTAGGTGGCTTTTGTGTGTCAATATTTGGATGAGGATCACACCTAAGTAAACTGAATATGCTTCATGCTTCAGCCACTAACCTTAGAGGAAAGGAAATGATAAGTTATTAAATTCTTTAAAAAAGCCAGAGGAAATTTAAAATATCAATAAAAAAAGGGAGAGGTCTGGGAGTGATATTTTTTATTTATTTATTTGGATGCAGAACACATGGAACAGCCTGCTGGATTTAAGTACTATTCCATGGTCAAATATGTTTTTCACCATGGTCCTTTGTAGCAAGGAATCTATAATTTAAGACAAACCACAATCAATTCTTGGGATGGAAAAATAACTATTTATGGGAAGACAGGGAAAGGAAAAGTTTTTATTATCTTCTGTTCTGTAACTACTTTTAATTTCCATTTGAATGGTTACAGAAACAGCAACTGAAGACAATTAACCATGTTGGGTCTTCATTGGTTTGCACAAAGTGCACATTATTTGTGAAAGAATGCTCATGTGCTAACAGTGCAAGTCCTTACAAATCATAGGTTAATCATTTTGAACTATAGGTAGGCAAGTCCTGTGGGACAATACTAATGCATGTAGTACAAAACCAAGTATATGAACATGCAACAATATACATATTGCATAGGAGCACCCATCCTGCACTCACAACTAGAATTCATGTTGATTCTCACAGGCTAATAATGAGAGACTTTTCTTCAGTTTGCTACATTCAAAATGGTTGCCAAGAAGCAGCAACCACAAATACAATTTAGCTGTTATTGCAGCATTTCAGTGCTCCCTTCCTCCCTCTTTGGGTTCATCAGCATTATAACTCCCTCCTCTCAGGGAGTGACTACAGCTTCCCTTCCTGCAGTCTCCCTGTCCCCAGCTAAGTCTGCTTCCAGTTAGTTGGCTGCTCTGTGGCTCCTCTTCAAGGTATGACCTATGGAGTTAATAGGTCTCCCAATTAACCCCTTCCAAATTAATCCTGTTTGGGTTAGAAACCCCATCACAGACTTGTCTTGCCCAAGTGCTCTGTCACATGAAGTATCACACGCTTCTATTTGTATGTTTCTTCTTTTTTCATATATGTATGAATCATAGAATCATAGAATACTAGAACTGGAAGGGAACTCGAGAGGTCATCGAGTCCAGTCCCCTGCCCTCATGGCAGGACCAAGTACTGTCTAGACCATCCCTGATAGACATTTATCTAACCTACTCTTAAATATCTCCAGAGATGGAGATTCCACAACCTCCCTGGGCAATTTATTCCAGTGTTTGACTACCCTGACAGTTAGGAACTTTTTTCTAATGTCCAACCTAAACCTCCCTTGCTGCAGTTTAAGCCCATTGCTTCTTGTTCTATCCTCAGAGGCCAAGATGAACAAGTTTTCTCCCTCCTCCTTATGACATCCTTTTAGATACCTGAAAACCGCTATCATGTCCCCCCTCAATCTTTTCTTTTCTAAACTAAACAAACCCAATTCTTTCAGCCTTCCTTCGTAGGTCACATTCTCTAGACCTTTCATCATTCTTGTTGCTCTTCTCTGGACCCTCTCCAATTTCTCCACATCTTTCTTGAAATGCGGTGCCCAGAATTGGACACAATACTCCAACTGAGGCCTAACCAGCGCAGAGTAGAGCAGAAGAATGACTTCTCGTGTCTTGCTCACAGCACACCTGTTAATGCATCCCAGAATCATGTTTGCTTTTTTTGCAACAGCATGACACTGTTGACTCATATTTAGCTTGTGGTCCACTATAACCCCTAGATCCCTTTCCGCCGTACTCCTTCCTAGACAGTCACTTTCTATTCTGTATGTATGAAACTGATTGTTTCTTCCTAAGTGGAGCATTTGTCTTTATTAAACTTCATCCTGTTTACCTCAGACCATTTCTCCGGTTTGTCCAGATCATTTTGAATTATGACCCTATCCTCCAAAGCAGTTGCAACCCCTCCCAGCTTGGTATCATCTGCAAACTTAATAAGCGTACTTTCTATCCCAATATCTAAATCGTTGATGTAGATATTGAACAGAGCCGGTCCCAAAACAGACCCCTGTGGAACCCCTCTTGTTATACCTTTCCAGCAGGATTGAGAGCCATTAATAACTATTCTCTGAGTACGGTTATCCAGCCAGTTATGCACCCACCTTATAGTAGCCCCATCTAAGTTGTATTTGCCTAGTTTATTGATAAGAATATCATGCGAGATCATATCAAATACCTTACTAAAGTCTAGGTATACCACATCCACCGCTTCTCCCTTATCCACAAGACTCGTTATCTCATCAAAGAAAGCTATCAGATTGGTTTGACACGATTTGTTCTTTACAAATCCATGATGGCTGTTCCCTATCACTGTACCACCTTCCAAGTGTTTGCAGATGATTTCCTTAATTACTTGCTCCATTATCTTCCCTGGCACAGAAGTTAAACTAACTGGTCTGTAGTTTCCTGGGTTGTTCTTATTTCCCTTTTTATAGATGGGCACTATATTTTCTTTTCCAGTCTTCTGGAATCTCTCCTGTCTCCCATGATTTTCCAAAGATGATAGCTAGAGGCTCAGATACCTTCTCTATCAGCTCCTCGAGTATTCTAGGATGCATTTAATCAGGCCCTGGTGACTTGCAGGCATCTAACTTTTCTAAGTGATTTTTAACTTGTTCTTTTTTTATTTTATCTTCTAAACCTTCCCCCTTCCCACTAACATTCACTATGTTAGGCATAGCTAGTAAGAAGTGATTTGGACTAATTTACAGTGTTACCAACTTTACATTTCTAGTTCACTGGTCTTGGCGAGGCAATCAGTTTTTCCAAGTTTCTGGCCAAGATCAGGACAGGAAGCCACTGGTAGTGATATGAGGTTCTTCAGTTGAACGTGAAGTAGCTACCCTTCTGTAATGAGATTTACAGTATAAATCTCTCTTTAACTGTGTCTGGCTAGTCAGATAGCAGGGCAAAGAGTGATTTCCTCCTCTCTCCAGTCCCCCTCCTCACTTTCATTAGACTAGAAGTTAGCAACTCTTCCTCTCAGAAGTGGTTTTCACCAAATGTATCCTGAGTGGATTACTACTATATGCTCTTGAAACTGTATCTGAAGGCCATTTGGACTCTTCTGCTTATGCAGAGTTTTATGATTGGAGCATGTCATTGCTGTGACCCCAACACTCACCTGGTTCTCAGATGGTTTCAAAGAACAAATCAAGGTGTTAATTGTAATCTATTAGGTCTTTATAGCTGAGGCCGTGGGTTTCTGGGAGACTAATTCTTCTAGAATTGGTTGTGATGAATGTGAATGGGGAGGGAGGGCTAGCTGGTAATCTGACAGGGGAAGGCAGCCCATGAAAGAATGGGTTCATCATTCTAAGAAATGTTAGCAGGGCAACACAGCAACCAGGGACAGTGTGAGAGCTATACGTTGCATGGGCTGCCAGGGCATTGGGCTCTCGAGGGACAGTGAAGACCTGTGACTGCCACTTCTGCTTGCTGGGGTGCCAAGAGATGTTGGTGGAAAGGGGGGAGGTGCACGAGACCAGGGGAAGGCCCAGAGCATCTTACAGAACTGTCTTCAGTACTAGCCAACTATGGCTTAAAGCTGCTGTTTATTAATCCTATCACATTTCACATGGGCCACGGCTTTGTAGGCTAGGCCCCACCATTACCGCATTCCTCCTTGTTGGCAAGGCCAGGTCAGTTCCCATGTTAAAGGGTTATCTCCTCTGCTGTCATAAATCAGCCTCGCTGCATGGAAGGCTATGATGTCATGTTGATCGACACCAGCTGACAAACTGCTCCAAGGTCACCCACTCTTGCTATTTCTGCAGGATAAGCCATGGACCCAGTGTGCCATGGGAGAGGCAGGAAACCATCTTCACTTCTGCTGTCTGCCCTCCAGGGGGCAATGTAGTCACAGCCATCACACCCTTAAGTCTCACTTCCCCCGCCCCCTACCCCAACTCATTGGGGTTTGGTTTTTGTAGGAGATTCTTCACTGCATCATGAAGGAGTCAAAATCGGTGAAAAAGAGTTTATTTTGAATGATCTGACAGAAACACAAACTCCACTCAGAGCTAGCTCCCATCCACAGGCTGTTCCATCAGTCACATAAAGCCATCCCAGGGGCTAGGCAGCTGGTAAATTATCAGGTCAGCAGAGTTCAAAGGTCTGCCATCCACCAATACAGTTACCAGACTGTGCACCATCGAGGCCTGGAATTGGATACAGACACATGAGGGGCAGTGGCAAAACTGCGCATGGGTCTCAGGATGGGAAATGCAAGGGTAGGCAAGGTTGCAGGCAAGGGCTGAGGGACACTGATTGATCAGTGTGAGTAGGAGACCAAGACTGGAATAGCTGGGAGCTGCAGGTAAGGGGCAAGGAGAATGCAGAGCTGTGATTGGAGCATTCCTAGGGGTGGCTAGTCAGGACAGAGGTGCAGAGTAAGCATTGTCCATTGGTGCAGGTGCTAACCTGCCACTGTGGAAACCCATGTTCAATTCCTCACTCTGCTACCGATGTCCTGTGTAACCTTAGGCAAGTGGCTGAGCCTCTCCATGCCTCAGTTTCCCATCTATGCAATATAACACTGCCCTGCCTCACCAGGACAGTGTGAGGAGAAATAGTCAAGGTTGTGGTATGTACAGACACTACAGTAATGGAGACATGGCAGTTCCACAAAGAGCCATGTAGGGCCCCGGGACTGGAGAAACAGTTGGCTAACAGTTCATTCTGCAATGCTGAGCCAGCTGGTATTGCTTCTGTTAATGCACATAGCCACCCCCTTGCACAAGCTCTCAATGCTCTGCTCTATTCTGACCATTTGGCTTTCCAAGTTCTCATCAACCCAGGACTGATTTGCACCCACCAATCCCTGTCTTTCTAACAGTGCTGTTTCCAGATCTCTTTCCTTTCTGATTTTGTGAATGAACTAGAAGAATTATGCACTCAACTGCTCTTTGGTCTGATCTGGCTGTGGAGGGACTTGAACTTTCATAAGAAAAGCCCAAACAAGCTGCAAAAGTTCACCAGTAGGACTGAGATCAAATTCATCCTAGCAAGTGAGGCAGTCATACAGCACTGTGTTTTTAAAAGGTTGTCTAGCACTCTGATAATGCTGTCCCATGCCCCTTTGCATTGTTTACATAATTTTTGTAAAGCATTTCAGGGGAGATACTATTTTTTTTACATCTTGGGCCTTTTTGAATTTCTTCTTGACTTCCATCCCCTCTGGCTCTAGGATTTGATTCTTATTTTAAGAATCTTATAGTCCAGGCTTTGGCCTTAGAACCTTCATTTTTAAACTGTAGACCTGCTACCAGTTGCACTAAGGGGTAACTCTAGGTTCATTCACTTTTGGAACATAGTGGCCTCAGGCTTTTGGCAGATCATCAGTACAGTCTGCAGGCTGTAGAGGCAGTGTCATTGAGGGTCCTAAACGTCCCAGTCCATCTCGTTCTAACAGATCCACTCTAGCTCAGCCAGACACTCTGACCTGATGCAGGAATCACTGGCTAAGACATGATGGCCTCTGTTCTAAGGACATCAGACTAATCAGTGTACCGCTCCCCAGGTGTCCAGTATTGAACTGGACAGTCTGTTACTTTCGCCTCCTGTCCGGTAAAAAAAATCAGAAAATACCGGACACCTAAAATGTCTGGTACTTTCTGATTTTTTCCCAGCCAGGAGACAAAAATCCTGGGCTGTCCAGCTCAATACGGAGGCAGCCTGGCAACCCTAGTGCTTACCGGGGAGCTGTCCATCCCAGTGCAGAGAGACAAGATGGCGGGCAGGCACCGGCAGCCTTACCACGTGGTTTTTAAAAGGGCCACAGGTTTTTTTGTTTGTTTGTTTGTTTTTGCTTAACAACTCTCGGGGTCCTTTTTTTTTTTCTCAACAAACATTTTCCTGGCATGTTTTTTGTTGTTGTTGTTGTTGGGTATTTTTTCTGAAACCATCTGGCAACCCTACGCTCCCCTCTGGCCTTACACATCTATGAATCTGAACTTGTGTGAGTAGCAGGAGTTTTCAGCAAAAAGCCCTCAGGAAGACAAGACAATGGGTCCAATTCATGGCCAGTGCAACCCTACCAATTGGATGGGAACGGGGACATGGAGGGATCTGGCCTAGGAAATTGAAACACCAACAAGCCCTATGCAGCCAAAAGAAACTTGACACATCCTGAAGTGTTGGTTATATGCCAGGAACAGTCAAAGTCCCCAGCTGAGTTCAGGCTCCGTTGTGCAGGCAAACACAGCAGTAGACTGATAAAGAGCAGCCTGGCGCAGGGACTAAGTGGATATGAAGCAAAAAGCAAGTCCAAGGAACAGAGAAGGCATGTCAAGGCCACAGCCAGATTTTCAAAGTGAAATCCACACATACTGCATTTCCTATCTTTCCCTTTCTCCACCCTTCAGTCCCGGCCCTTCCATAGCCATCTGGGTCTAAGGTCAGTTCTACACTAGAGGAAAAAGTCAACCTAAGATATGCAACTCCAGTTATGAGAATAGTGTAGCTGGAGTTAACGTATCTTTGTTCGAATTTCCACGGTCAATGGGAGAAACTTTCCTGTCACTTCCCTTACTCCTTGCAAATAGGTGGAGTACTGGAGTCTACAGGGGAGCCATCAAAAGTCGATTTAGCCGGTCCTTACTAGATCCACTAAATCAAACCTGGGAGATTGATCTCCACATCGTCTATCTCCCAGTAATTGGAGACAAGCCTCAAGCAAGGAGGATCCCTGGGCACTGTCAGCCAGCTTTGTTTTCATCCACTAGAGGGCAGTATAACACAGTAGTTGGCTTCTTGCTGTACACTATCCTGAGTTGAGCTGTTTAATTTCCAAGCAGTGTTCACAACCTGGATACAAGGACTGATCAAACCCAGTGGAATGTTTCTCTGTTCAGGTAAAGAGACAAAATATGGTTCAGGGCCTGGATTTAATTATCTGTTTCCTATGTACTAAATCCCCCAAAACACCAAGACACAAAGCAGGCAGATAGCCAATAGTGACCTCCATGTAATCACATCTAACAATGCCTTTACTAACAGCCTGCTTGAAATCCAGGCAACACCTGTTGATGTTCTGTGGGTGCCTTCCCAGTGAGGTAGATGTCGTCTGGCTGATAGTTACTCAAATAGGTTTGCAAAGGAAGAAATCTGAGAGATTTCCTTGGGGCATCCAAAAAGACCAGGGACCTTTGGTTTCCACCTCTTCCTTGCATTATAATCTTCACTTTCTTTGGCTGTGCTTGATGCACCCATGAGGCAGCCCAGTTCTTACAGGAACAGCAGCTCTGGTGAGTAGACTGTGCAGAGCTCGCTCAGTTAAGGGTGAAGAGTTACTGTCCCCTGGCTGTGGCTGCATGCACCCCTCATCCCATCCCTTTTAATAAAGGGATAGAAAATAAGACAGATAATATCTTATTGCATCTGTGTAAATCCATGGTACACCCACATCTTGAATACTGAATGCAGATGTGGTTGCCTCATCTCAAAAAAGATATCTTGGCATTGGAAAAGGTTCAGAAAAGGGAAACAAAAATGATTAGGGGTTTGGAATGATGGTCATATAAGGAAAATTAATAAGACTGGGACTTTTCAGCTTATAAAAGAGGTGAATAAATGTAGATGTGAGAGAGGTCTATAAAATCATGACTGGTATGGAGAAAATGAATAAGAAACAGTTATTTACTCATTCCCATAATACAAGACAAGACAAGGGATCACCAAATGAAATTAATAGGTAGTAGGTTTAAAACAAACAAAAGGAAGTATTTCTTTACACAATGCACAATCAACCAGTGGAACTCCTTGCCAGAAGATGTTATGAAGGCCAGGACTTTAACAGGCTTCAAAACAGAACTAGATAAATTCATGGGAGATATGTTCCATCAATGGCTATTAGCCAGAATGGGTAAGACTGGTGTTCCTAGCTTCCATTTGTCAGAAGCTGGGAATGGGTGACAGGGGAGGGATCATTTAATTATCATCAGTTCTGTTCATTCTGTCTGGAGTACCTGGCACTGGCTACTGTTGGAAGACAGAATACTGGGCTTGATGGATCTTTGGTCTGATCCAGTATGGTCATTCTAAGATTCTTATAGCCCATCAGTGGACCCTTGATGACAAGGTTTGGATTGGCAGTGGGTGAGGTGGCAATTTTCCCCTTAAGCATTACTGGATTCTGGGGATTGGTATTAATTATTCATATTAGAGTAGGATTTAGGTGTTCTAGTCGCGGCTGAGGGCTCCAGTGTGTTAGGTGCTGTAAGAACAGAGCAAAACCTCAGCTATTCTGTGAAGCCTTTGAACACTCTGCCATAAGCCAGTTCCCTCCACTTTCTCTATGTACCATTTATTTCTGATCTGTTTAGATCTCAAGCTCTTTGCAATAAGGACAGCCTGAAACTGCAGCTACCTGGGGAGTCTGTGGTCTTTGCTATATGAGGATATGTCTACACTACCACCCTAGTTTGAACTAGGGTGGTTAATGTAGGCATTCGAAGTTGCAAATGAAGCCCGGGATTTAAATATCCCGGGCTTCATTTGCATCTTGCCGGGCGGGCGCCATTTTTAAATCCCCTTAGGTCGAACTCTGTGCCCGCGGCTACACGCGGCACGGAGTAGGTAGTTCGAATTAGGATCTCTAATTCGAACTACCGGTACACCTCATTCCACACCTTGCCATATGAAAAAATTGCAAGACTCTGGCCCTACCTGATCCAGAGCAGAAACTCCAACAAATAGTGTCACACTGTGGAGTCCCAAAATCAGCTGGCAGAGGATGAAGGTGGCTGAAAGGTATGACATGGAAACCCTGATCAGAGATTTCCCTGAGCAGGAGGAGACTGGCAGCCCATGTCACCTCTGTTTATCTCTCCAGGATAGTCATACTGATGGCAGGACATGAAACGGATGCTAGGATGGCAGCACAGAACAGGCAGAACCAGCTCAAACCTGGCCAGGAGTGAAAGGCATCATGGGATTGGGGGTACTGCAGGTGATACAGGGATCAGTCACCCCTCCCATCCATAGGACGGCCTCCCTGGCAGCACAGTGCTCCCTATGGGAGCAACATGGAATGCCACTGACTCATCAATACCATTTCTTCAAGTACACTGGGAGATTCCAACCTAAGTGCTGGCCAGGAAGGGGCTCTCTTTTCTCTAGTCTGCCAAAAGAGAGGTGATCCCAGCCCTGGGAAAGGAGATTAGCAGAATGCCCGGAGCCTGACCCTCCCTATTGCATGATTGGTGCCTTCCAGCATGGTGGTTTCCTCAGTATTGGGACTTGGTGTTGCATTTCAAATGGAGTTGGATCTGGTTTCTCATTGCTGCCAGTGTCCTTCCTCCCCTCCCCACCCCCAGGCCCAGATGGAAGAAAAATCAGGGGGGAGATTATGCTGACATTCTCACTGTGGGGAAACCACAGGAAGGAGAAATATTCCAATCTCCACTGAGGCTGTTGAGAATGTTGAGCACCTGCATGGGACAGAGAAGGAATGCAGTGAATGGGCAGGAATTGGGGATGGGCCCCGTCAAAGGCTGTGCAGATGGGCCTCTCCCCCTCCTTTAGAATACTATATGATTCACCTGAAATCACCTTGGAGATGGGGATGTTTCATTCCTGCTGCACAGATCTAGAAGTGGTGGGATTAGGGTCACGCAGTGTTTGGCAGAGTGGGGGTTTGAGGCCAGATCTTGGGCTTGGAGGCTGACCTCTTTCCTCTGCCCAGGCAGGGTAAAAAGAGGGGCACCCCAGCCCCTGAACCCTTTTGAAGCATTCCCTTGTCACATCCATCCCCTTTTCCACTGAACACCCACAGCAACATTAGATGTGCCATCCTTCAAGAAACAGAGCACCTTAGCTTGTCTGATTGAACCTAGGACCAGCTCCCAGAGAGCATCACAACACTGAGGCAGGTTGATAGTGAAAAGAATAATGAGTTTTACTACCAAAGGTTAAGATTAATGGGATAGTGAGTAAGGATAATGGAAACAGAAAGGTTACATGATCCTATTCCCTTTCTGGGTATGACGTCTACACTACAGAGTTTTTTTTAGGAAAAATGGCTGTTTTTCCCCCAAACTTCAATTGCGTCCACACTGCAATCACGTTCTTTTGAAAGAAAATTGAAAGAACAGAGGGGTTTTTCCAACATTGGTAAACCTCTTTCTATGAGGAAGAAGCCTTTTTTTGAAAGAGCTCTTTTGGGAAAAGGCATGTGTGGATGGGGAAGAGGGTTTTCTTTTGAAAGAAGAGGCCTCCAGGAAATAACACAGGTGCCCTAGTGGTCACTCAGTCCAAAGTAATCACAACTCTATAGTTCCTGTCTCCTGGCCCCTCTTAAAGCTGCAGGCACCATGGACAAGCCTTATGGCAGGAAGCCGGCTCTGGGAGCAGCACCTGACTGTGCGGCTCTCTCTGCTACCCAGACATTGAGCAATGGCCGAGCCAGGATCCCCCCAAGATCCTTCTGGCCCTCACAGGGAGCAGCCCCAGGGATCCCAGGACCCACCCGGGGGACCAAGAAGCGGGCACCCTCCTGGTCCGGAGCTGAGATCCTGTCCCTCCTCGAGCTGTGGGGCGAGGAGGAGATGCTGCAGGATCTCCGCTCCAAGTGGTGGAATGCAGACATTGTTGGGCACATGGCCGAGTCCCTGGCAGAGCGTGGACACCCACCGGACCTTGGAACAGGTCTAGAGTAAGGTCAAAGAGCTCCACCAGGGATACATGAGGGCCAGAGAGCTCAGCTTGCGCTCCGGGGCAGGACCCCACACCTGCCCCTACAACCAGGAGCTGCACCAAATCCTGGGAGGGTGGGGAAGCCATTTCCCCACCTGTAATCGTGGACTCCGCCCTCTATACGCCTTTTGTCACCTGGCCAGAGGTCACGGCAGAGGAGGAGGTGAAAGAGGACCAGGGACAGCAGCAGGAGTAGGAGGAGGCAGAAGATACGGCCATCGTCATGCTTTTGTTAGAACTGGTTCCTGTCAGCCTGGACGTCTCCCAGGCCGCCTCTGATGCCAGGAAGGGATCTTTAGGTGAGTGCTCTCAGTTTGTCACACACACAGGGTAAGGGAGGCAGGCGCAGAATGGGAGGGGCATGCGGAAGTTTTGGTGCCACTTCTGGTCATCCCACCACTCCATGACCAGCTGGTTCCACCAGTTGGAACTGGTGTCCAGCCTTCAGAAACGCCTTTCCACTGAGGGTTGTGGTAGCAAAGGTGTTGCTCCTGCACCAAGGGAGAGGGTCCCCAGAATAAGCTTGGGGTCCTGGTTGTGCAGGATCAGGAAGACAGCCAGCACAAAGTGCTGCAGAAACTGCAGCATGGCCATGTGGGGCCATCGCATGCCCAGAGGCAGCTCCGGCTCCATGGCACAAAGGAAAAAGCTGTGGCATCCAAGAAAGCTGCACTGCGAGAGCTTAGCTGTCCCTCAAAGAGGTACGCAAGCACGCAGCAGAAGCAGAGAAATGGCTGTCCGGGGGGGGTCCCTTTAAGTGCGTGTCTCTGCTAGGCTCTGGCTCCATCACTCGGAAGCAACTGGTGACCTAAAGCCCTGGCTGAATTTGTTCCAGGTGGCCTTTTATGTGAAATAGCGTCCAGTCAGTCCAGATGCTCTCTTTCAAAAAAACAGATGGCTTTTTTCTATGCACTTTGGCAGCGTGGACACTCTCTTTTGGAAGAAGTTTTTTTGGAAGACCTCTTCTGGAAAAGCTTCTTCCGAAAGAAGCCTGCAGTCTAGATGTAGCCTCACATTCTGGAGATCAGGTCTCAAGCACCCAGGAGTCTGTCGAGTGGCATGGCAGGCATTCCTAGGAACTGCATGGAACCCTTCCACTAAGGTTTGCATGCTCTTTGAGGGCAGAGACAGATTTTGTTCTGTTTGTTCTGCACCAACCATGTTGTGACCCTGATTCTCTGGCATGACTGCAACGTTAGCAAGTGCACTGGCTGGAATTCAGCCTCCCTCCAGTATTCAGCTATGTGTTGTCTAACTAGATTCACAGCATGTCTAGACAAACTGGTGGCAAAAATGCCCAATCCCCAGCTGCACTAGCACCTAGATAAGGCCTGGGAAAAATATGGTACACAGGCTGTATCCGGCCTGCCAAGCTACTGGATCTGACTTGCAGAGGCAGTGGGGAACCCCAGGCAGGCTCTCCTGCTTGCCCCGCAACCCCTCCTGTTTGCCCTGCAGCCCCACACGCCGCTCAGAAACATGGCTGTAGGGTGCTTTCTCTTGATGAGCCCAGAAGGGGTGTGGGAAAGATTCAGACTCTGTTCCCTCCCACAGCACAATCCCCGCCTACCTTGATGGTTTAAGTCCCATGAATGGTTTCCTTGCTGAGGGGAGAGAACCCTGTAGCATCACACTAGCCATGTGGAGCAAAAGCACCAGGAAACCAATCCTGTAACTGCCCCCCATAGAATGACCATGGCCTCTCCCTAACACACATTGTCTAATAGATTTCAGATACACAGAGGTCTAGACCCTGTGCAGGGGCACAAAGCCAAGGTAGAAATTGCTGTACACAATGGGGAGAGCAGAGGAAAACAATCCTGACTTCAATAGAACACTGGTGCAAAGCCATGGGATCACTACTGCCCAGCATCAAACTGTTCATTAACACCACAAGGCACATGCATAAACCCATGCCACATGAGACACACCCTTTCGCCCTCTGTGCTCTGCTCATTTATTACCCTGCTCTCTTGTCAGCAAGTTGGAGGATCTGGCAGGAGAACTACGCCCAGTGCTTAACTGTGTTGACACACAGCCTGAACTTGTGATGGGAAATGGTCAACCTCAAAAGAGTCACAGCCCTATAGGACCAAATTTAGCAATACTTGGGTCTTACACAGCCCTGGTTATCAGCAGATCTCAAAGGGATGTACAAAGTAGGGCAGGATCATCCTCCTCATTTTATAGAGGGGCAAATGAAGCCCAGGAAGGGGAAACAATTTGCTGAAAACTTCCCAGGAAGCCACTTCAGGAATAGAGCTCATGGCTTGTCCTGTGCCCCAGGGCTTGTCCTGTGCCCCATCCACTAAATCATTTCCAGCATCAAAGACATTTCCATTAAATCTTGAAGGGTATGTCTACACTACAGCGTTATTTCGAAATACCTTATTTCAAAATAGTTAATTCGAAATAAGTTATTTTGAAATAACGCGTCTACACAGAAAATGCATTTCGAAATCGCATTTTGCTATTTTGAAATAGCGCGTCCACACTGAGTGGACACTGAATCGCATTTAAGGCCGGCTGGAACCAGGTCCGGCAGGGCATCAGGTCAGGAGTTACTTTGTGTGGCTGCTGCCTGAGGCTATCTGAGGCCTGTGCTTAAAGGGACCCCCCCTGGACAGCTGGTTCTCAGGTTTCCATGCTTGCTTGCCTACCTCGATGAGGGACAGCAAAGCATTTTGTCTCTGCGTGCTCTGGCTGCCCTCACTTGGGACACCACAGCACTATGCAAAATGGAGCCAGAGCTGCCCCTGGGCACTCGGGTGCTTCTCATGGACGTGTTGCTAGGAGCCTGGCTGCACTTTCTGCAGGCTGCCATCCGGGAGGTCCATCGGGGGGCTGTCAGTATCCAGGAGGCCCTGTGGGAGAGCTTCCACCGTGAGGAGCACTAAGAGCCTCCCTGGTCTGCCCCACTGGGGGCCTGTGCCTCATTCCTCCCTCACGTCCTTCCACTTACCCCTCCCTAACCCCCCTTCCTGATGACAAATAAAATACATGTGTTTTCATGAACACAAACTCTCTTTATTTAACAAAACTGGGGGGCGGGGAATTAAACTCTGGTGAGACTGGGGAAAAGAGGTGGGAGAGGGGATAAGAAAGGGTGGGAGGGGGAGGGGGAAACCTGGGAGGAGGAGGGAGCTGGAAGGGGGAAGCAATGGGAAGAAGGGGGAGGGGAAGCTCCGGGCTCAGGGTTGGGGGTCTCACCGGACCAACTTGATTTTCATGCAAACCTACTCCTGGGTTCGCATGTGGCCTTTGGTGGCCAGGCTAGCAGCTATCCTGCCATAGATGGCCGTGTTCCTCTGTCTAGTGTGGAGATCATGGATGTTGGGGGCATCCCCCCCAAACCTGAATAAGGTCCATGATCTCCACCCTGGACCAGGAAGATGCCCGCCTTCTCTGGGCCCTGTTAGGCTCCTGGGAGCTGGCAGACTGCTCCTGGGGAGCGGTGGAGGGCTGGCTGCTAGTGGCTTGCTGGCTCATAATTTTGGGGCCACTGGGTCAGGGGCAGTGACTGCTGGCTCTGGGCTGGCAGGCTTGGAGCTGGCACAGGCACTGTGGCCAGAGTCAACCCCTTTAAGGGCTCTGGGGAGAGGGGAGGGAGAGGAGTGTTCTTGGCTGAGGCTGGAGCGGCCACCAGGGCATCCTGGGAAACCTGGAGGCCCCCTATTTCGATATAAGTGTCTACACAGCACTTAATTTGAAATAGCTATTTCAAATTTGGTGTTATTCCTCGTGGAATGAGGTTTACAAAATTTGAAATAAGCGCTCCACTATTTCAAATTAATTTTTAAATAGCGGTTTGGCTGTGTAGATGCAAGTAAAGTTATTTCGAAATAACTTTGCTGTGTAAACATACCCTTGGAGAATAAATTGTATGAGATGGCTTCAAACATCTGAGCCTCACTACAGCCTTCAACATTTAAGCATTTGGTTACTCCATGGAAAGGATTGTTTGTTAATATACTTGGAAATTATCTTTTTTCATGTCATCATAAAATTAGCTGTACAATGACAAAGAACAGCATGGCCAAATGTTTACATGGATAATTACAGAAAACTCTAGGATGTATTTCAGTGAGTTAAACTGTTAATGGAACTGTTCTTGCATATTTTATTTCTCTGATTGTTCTCATGTTCTTCTCATGTAGGGATGTAGGGGCTGCCTTTGCCAGCACCTCATGTGATAAGTAACTCACCCCATGGAGGCTGTTCTTGTCCCATGTAGCTGGGCCCAGTGTCCTGCTTCAGCCCCTCACCTCTGACTGCTTACAGAATTGCTGAAGTGAGCTAATCTGAACAAAGGGGAGGTAGCCAGCTGGACACTCCAAGAAGAAGGTGCAGGAAAGCGCCTCATAACACTCCAAAATGAAGATGGGATGCTGGTACCAGGGCTAAAGGGGAGAGTGGCTGTGGCAGGTTCCTGGATGTACCATAGTGGACTAGAACAACTGAAGAAAGAAGAGGGGTCTGGTGCAGCCAGCAATTGGGAGCATTTCAGCAGCTCTTTACAGTAGATGGATTTGCATGTTGGGGCAGGACTCTGGGGAGAGCACAATGAAATGCTGTGAAAGGCCAGGTGTCCAACTCCTCACCAACCATACTGCCTCATTCTCCCTGGTGCTAGCCCTGATGAGGGAGGAGGCTGATACTGAGTTTGAGAGCAAGGGAGGCCCTTGATTCGTGATTGGTGATTGCAGCTGCTGCTGCTGAAGTTGTGGGGAAGACTGTACATCTGCCCCTAGTTACCCATTTCTTCCTGCTTGGGGCAGTAGGCTAAGTCCTATCTTGCTCTGCCCTCCCCTGATGTTGTATTCATGGGAGGCCAGTGCTGCCATTGTTCATGTGGATGAGCTAGATCTCATCAGGCCCACCAATGGGAGGCCTCAGGGCCTTGTGGTTCAAAACAGCCCAGGGCTCCCAGCCACTGCCACTGCTATTGCATAAATAGTAATGCCCAGAGCCCCAGGCTCTTTAAATTCCTGCCAGAGTACTATGCTGTGCACTCCAGACAGCACTGAAACCTGTGGAGACACACCATCATATGGACAGTGCTAAGGCCTGGCTGATCCAGGCCCATCCCTTCTGCCCAAAGCCCTGTTCCTTCCAGGAGCACAGATCCAGCCCTCCTCCCTTGCCAAGGGACTCTTGGCTCCCCTGGTTCTCATTTTCGTTTGCTGTTCCTCATGTCTTGAGTGCTTACAGTAGAACCAGCTCCTTTACTGAGCTGTTTTCTCATTAAGGGTATGTCTAGACTACATGGCTCCGTCGACGGAGCCATGTAGATTAGGTTTCTAGACATAGGGAAATGAAGTGGCGATTTAAATAATTGCCGCTTCATTTACATCAAAATGGCTGCTGCGCTGTGCCAATCAGCTGTTTGGCGGCACAGCGCGGTAGTCTGGACGCTCCGTGGTCGACAGGGAAGCCCTTGTCGAGCGCCCTGTTATGCCTTGTGGAATGAGGTTTACCAGGGCGGTCGACAAGGGCTTCCCTTGTCGACCGTGGAGCGTCCAGACTACCACGCTGTGCCGCCAAACAGCTGATTGACACAGCGCAGCAGCCATTTTGATGTAAATGAAGCAGCGATTATTTAAATCGCCACTTCATTTCCCTATGTCTAGAAACCTAATCTACATGGCTCCGTCGATAGAGCCATGTAGTCTAAACATACCCTAAGTGTTCAAAGTCTGACAGACCACGTGTACATGCCCTTTATCATACCTTGAGACTGAGGATAATGATGCTGTGCTGGGGATGGAGGGCTTCTAAAGAACTGCTTGTGAAGCACCTTGTGTTGGTCACATGGGTGGCAATTGCACAGATCATTGCTTGGGAGAGGCTGTGGTCTGCAACGGGTAAAGGCTGGCAGACCCTGGAATTGCTCCTGCAGCAGCTTGTACTCTCCCAAACAATGGGAAGCATTCTACCCACATCTGCTCTCTGTATTGAAAATGACACCAAAGCATTTCTGAATCAGTTTTTAATTTCTGTGGTTTATCTGTTCATTGTTTTAAATAGGGATGTTAGATATCATGTAATTAAACAGTCGTGTAACTGCACGAAAACTTAGTGGTTACACGACTATTCGATAATCCTTGGGGTCTGGGCTGGCAGCCAGTGTGCTTCTGGCTGCACTCCTGGGTAGCCCCCTGCTACCCCATGCTGCTGCCTCTCTGTCAGAGGCAGCAGCATGGGGCGGTAGATGGGAGCCAGTCCATGAGGGGAGCCAATTTAAAACCTAGTTCCCCATGCAGACTGGCTGCCTGCCTGATACAGAGGCAGCAGCGTGGGGTGGCAGCAGCCCCTATCTGTGGGGGGTCTGAGCACCCCACAGACAGAGGCTACTCTGTGGGATGCAAAGTGACCTCTGTCCATGGGGAGCTTGGGCTCACTGAGGACAAATGCTGCTTCATGAAAGCCTTCTCTGCCCCACCCTCTGCACTACTGCCTCTGATAGAGGGGGGGGTCAGGCAAGCAGTACCGCAGAGCCAGCACCGCGCAGCCAGTACTTGAAAGCCGGCTCCCCATGCATGTTGGCTCCAGCTTGCCCCCATCACCCTCTGTGCTGCTGCCTATCAATCAGAGGCAGCAGCATGGGGGTGGGGGAGATGGATTCAGTCACCGGCTCCCTCTCCCCCTCCATCTTGCTGCCTCTGATACAGAGGCAGCAAGGGGGAGAGATGCATGTAGTCGTCTACATGATGACATCCCTTGTTTTAAACAGATGTTGTTTGAAAATAACCTCCCCTACTTTTTCAGCGAACATTTTCTCCTCCAGAATGCATCTGACAAAGTGTTTTTTTACCCATGGAAGCTTATGCCCAAATAAATCAGTTAGGCTTAGTCTACACTGCAGGGTTTTTGCACAAGAAACCTTTTACGGAAGAGTTCTTGTGCAAAAACTTTTTGCGCAAAAGCCTGTCCACACCTAAAAGCGCATCGCAAAAGTGATGTGCTTTTGTGCAAGAGAGCATCCACACTGTATGGACACTCTTGCACAAGAAAGCTCTGATGGCCATTCACAGAATGGCCATCAGAGCACCTGTGCTTTTTCCCATAGGAGTTTCTTGTGCAAAAACCCCTCCGGAGCGTCCACACCTGCCACAGCTGTTTGGAGAGGCGTGTCCTACCCCACCTCTCAGCTAACCAGTGCTGGGCAGGGGCAGGGTCTCTTCCCAGACGTGGAAGAGGCTTTGCTGCATGGCGGAAGGGCTGCATGGAGCCCAGCATTAGCTCTAAGGCAGCCTTAGAGGTGCTGTGACCTGAATAGCAGTGCTCAGCTAGTGGCTGGGAGGCAGTGCAGGCACTAAGGGCTCTGGGGGTGCGGGTCTCTAAGAGGCAGGGGACTGACACTGGGGGGCGCTGGGGTGTCCGGGATGGGGAACTGGCACTGGGGGACTCTGAGGGTGGAGCTAGTAGTGGGGGGATTTTGGGGCCAGAGCTGGCACTGGGGGGCTCTGGGGACAGGGCTAATATTGGGGACTGGGGGCTGACACTGGGTAGGACTTGGGGTGGGGGTTGAGTGCAGTGGGGCACTGGAAATAGGAGGCTGGCACTGGGGATGGGGCTTTAAGGGAAAGGTGGGGGGCTTTAAGGGGAGGGGGCTGGCACTGAGGCATTTGGGATGGGGGACTGGCACTGGAGGCTCTACGGGCGGGAGGCTGGTATTGGGGGTGGTTGGGTGCATTGGATTCTGAGGTCAGTGGCTGGTGCTGGGGGGTAGTGGAGAGGTGATAGGCTCTAGGGGTTAGGGCTGGCACTGGGGGGGCTCTGGGAGCTGGGGCTTTTGGCAGACCAGTAACATTTTATTTGCATATTTGTATATTTATTATTTGCATAATGAATACACATATGTGCAAATAAAATGTTACTGTTCCACCAAAAGTTCGTGAATGGGTTTCCAGTCCCCAGTATATAAAAGGTTGGGAACCACTGACTAAGATAATCAAAAAAAGAAATGAACAAGCCCCTCCCCCCCAAAAAAATCAGACTGAGCACGTACGAAGCATATAATAGTGACATGACATTTTTGCTACCAACAACAAACATACATTTCTATATTTCTATTTCTATATTTAATGTTATATAATAGTGCAGAAAAGTTTTACTGAAACACTTGCCTTAGGTGAAAGGAAATTATAAATTATTAAACTCTTTAAAAAAGCCAGAGGAAATTAAAAATATCAATAAAAAAAAGGAGAGGTCTGGGAGTGATTTATTTATTTATTTATTTGGACTCAGAACACATGGAACAGCCTGCTGGATTTAAGTACTATTCCATGGTCAAATATGTTTTTCACCATGGTCCTTTGTAGCGAGGAATCTATAATTTAAGACAAACCACAATCAATTCTTGGGATGGAAAAATAACTCTTTATTTATGGGAAGACAGGGAAAGGAAATGTTTTTATTATCTTCTGTTCTGTAACTACTTTTAATTTCCATTTGAATGGTTACAGAAACAGCAACTGAAGACAATTAACCATGTTGGGTCTTCATTGGTTTGCACAAAGTGTTTGTGAAAGAATGCTCATGTGCTAACAGCGCAAGTCCTTACAAATCATAGGTTAATCATTTTGAACTATAGGTAGGCAAGTTCCGTGGGACAATACTAATGCATGTAGTACAAAACCAAGTATATGAACATGCAACAATATACATATTGCATAGGAGCACCCATCCTGCACTCACAACTAGAATTCATGTTGATTCTCACAGGTTAATAATGGGAGACTTTCCTTCAGTTTGCTACACTCAAAATGGTTGCCAGGAAGCAGCAACCACAAACACAATTCAGCTGTTATTGCAGCATTTCATTGTATTCTTCCTACTACATGGACAACTTTTACTCTTCTTTCCTTAAATTGGAACAGAACTTTGTGATATATCATGTAAAATACCAAGTCTACAAAAATATAAAAAGAGAGAGAAAATACTGGTGAGGATCAGCTGAAGCCACATCAGCAATTTTTTAAAAGCTTATGCAACAATTTTTGGAAATCCCCATCCTTTTAAGATTCATCTAACTATTCTCCATGGTCAATATGCCACAACAAATGTGCTATGAGCCATTAGACGTCTTCACTTCCCTCCTACTCCCATAGCCAGTGTGCACTGAGAGCACATATTTTCCAAGGAGCAATCCTGAGTGCCTATAGCAAGTATGTTAAAACCTTTGATCTTTCGGAAAATTATTATTATTATTTATCATGTTTAAAGTCCCAGAGCTTTGGGCCCCAAAGGTTGGCATGGAAAATCTTTGTGGGCTGGATGAGTTATTCTGTTGAGTCACCTAATGAATAGTTTTCCTTGAATTGTAACTGGCAAGACTTAATTATGCGTATAACAGTTAACACTCCATGTTGCAGAACTGGAGAGAAAATTAGGTCCTGTTCTCAGGACCCCTGGGGTCAAAGACTTAATCCTCCAAAGGAGTCACAGAGAGCCACAAATAATCTTGGATTGACATCTGTATATTGAAATGTGTATGATGCAAACATTGTTTCACAAAGTCAGGATGTCATTTCAGGATTATTCAGTAGCTGCCCGTGACTCCGTTGAGCTGCTCTTTCCTTCTTCCATCCAATCTTCCTCAACTTCCTCCCCTGCCACCACAGTCACTAGGGTCTTCACCCCCAGGTGCAACCATATGTGACTCTCAGCCAGCAGGTAGACAGAAGGTTTAATAGTTCACAGGGACACAGAGTAGAACAGACTTGTTAGCACAGAAACCCGGAACAATCAGTACAATCCATCTTGAGGAGAAGGAGACCCAGAGCCAAGAACCCTGCTCTCCCACCTCTGCCTCCCAGGTCAGTGAGACACACTTCTACCCTCTACAGCTGGTCCCTGTCTGCAGCCAGCCTCACTTCCAGCCTTTGTTTAGCTTCTCAGGCAAAAGGTGTCACCTAGTCAGACACCCCTCCCAGGCTCAGATTACTATGAATCTGGGCCATTGTGAATGTGCTGGCCTGGGCATTCTCCCTCAGTGAGAGTCATAACCAAAATTCCTATCCCCATCCGGGCACTGGTTCAGTACCCAGGGAAACTGAGGTGCGCAAACACAGAGTTACCACAGAACAGCACAGGACAGTAAAAATCATATGCAACAGCACAAGAAAACAATCTCCACTTCATCACATCTCTTTTAGTTCGAGACGGAACTAAGCAGGGCCACTTAACCAGAGGCCTGGGGAAGTTCAGGCCCCTCTCTCTGTGCCAGATCATCAGCCATGACTTTGCACTGTCCTTAATGCAGACCACCTGTTGTTGTTCTGCAGGAGCAGATTTCATTTCAGCAGCTTGGCATTGGGCCCTTTCATTTGTGGTGCATACCCTGGAGCTGTCTGGTTGCTCCCAGTTGGGACAGGAACCAGCTCCATGGAGTGACCATTCTCCTCCAGCTAGGCAATTAGCGGGGCCTTGCTGAACTTTCTGATTTTCATCCCTCTCTCCTTGCACAGCTCGACAATATCCCTCTTAAGAAGATGATTATTGGCCATCTCCCTGCTGTTTCCAAGGGGTTGCAGACTCACAGGCCCATACTTGCAGTGTCCCTCAATTCCGAAGAAGAACCCCTTCAGTGGCCAGCGTCTTTGAGGGTCACATCCCTCCCCCCCTGGGAGTTAGACTGTAGGCCCCTCTGCCTCCTGGGATCACTTCCCATGGTCCACAGGAGAAACACCTCCTTGGGGCGACACCCTTTCTTGAAGACCACACCTGGGTTAAGCCATAGGCCCCTCCACTTCCTGGAACTGCCCCTCACTGGCCTTCAGCTTGCCTGTCTCTTGCTAGTCCCCCTTTCTACTGTGCCCCAGTTACTTACTGCCAGATGCTCCATCCATGGGGTGCAGTACATCCCACCTCTGCCACCAGTGTCACCACCTATGTGTAATGAGTCATTTGTGAGACAGATGGGGAGGAGTCTTTGTGTGACCTTATGTTTGAAATAGTGTGAGAGAAGCAGTGCTAAACAGTTCTGGGGCCTACATAAGAAAAGCTGAATGAATAATAGATTTTATTCAGTTCTGACACTAATCAGAAAGTTTAAATTGAAAGCTGGGCCTTGAACGTTTGAGACACAGCATGTCTTAATTTTCTATCATGGAGTCACAATCTAAGATGGTGTACATGTATTGATGTGAATGGAGTTATCTGCTTATGCCAGGTCTGAATTTGGCTCACAGAATTTATATTCAGTAATTCACACTGTAGAGATCCATCAAAGGATGGGACAAGGTAACTGATTGCTTGGTGGTAATAAGTCAGGCTACATAATTAACTATGGTTAAATTGTTTGAAAAGAGAGCCTTATGATTTTATAAATTCCCCACCAATTACCTCATGCACCTTAAGACTGGACATTTCTTCTATAGGCTTCTAACTGCAATAAAGCAGGATTTTTTTTGTAAACTTAAAAAAAAAGTCAACTTGAATCACCAACTGCAGGACTGCCTGAAGTCTCCACTGTATGAGAAGAAAATGTTTAGGGTCAGATTCTGACACACTTACATTGAGTATCATATCTTCAAGAAGGCTATTGGTTTCAATGTGACTACTCAAAGATAAAGATATCAGCACTGGCCTCTTAATTATTTAAAAAAAAAAACCTGTATAAAAATACATCTTGGTCCAGAAAATTAATCCCTCTTTCAGATTCAATATTTGTGTATGTTTTTCATAACTTCATCTGATGTTGTAAATATCACAGTTAGAAAAAGTTATCTGATAACTTATCTGATAACCATCAGATTCAAAATTTTGGAAAGGCAAACTTCAATATGTGTCTACATTATGAAGACAAATTAAAATATACTTTGTTTTTATTATTTTTGTACAACATGAAAACAGTTTTATCTATATATAACAGCAACAGTATCTCCCTGTTTGTCTTTCTAACAGCAAGGTTCTTCAATCCTTACTGAGGAAAAAAAGTGCCATTGAACTTAACTGAAGTTTTGCTCAAATAAGGGAGCATGACTACTGCAAATTTTGACTGTTCATCTCAGAAGAAGCAGACATAAGAGAGAAGGTTTTGAAATGTAGCATTTTAAATCTCTGTGAGTAAACCAGAATCCAGCAATATATCTAATGCTGTTATAATTTGATATACCGGCTCCTAAAAGTTTCCACACGGGAGCTGTCTATTTGCATAGGCTTGGCTGGTATATACATCTGTGGGATAAACAGAGACTTCAGATGAAACCACACAATTCAGAATTTAGAAAGAAAACAACCCTGTACTTCATATATGATTTGATGGGTGTAGCCATGTAATTGAGACTGATTCTAAGTGATCTAATTTTTCAGCTCTTGGACACATATTCGATTCTCTGGATCTCCTTTTCTTTTTTATTTCATATAGATATTTCCCACTGGATACTGCACTGCTTTTTATATTTCACAGATATATTGTTACCCTAGTTTCCCCTTCCCCTTTTAAGATTCTGTATCTGGATGGAAAACATTGAAGATCTAATTGGGTGGGATATTTTCCTGGAGCTCTAAGCAGCATGAGGGTAATATAACTTATTTGAGCCTGTATAATGAATTGTATATTCATTATGTATATTTGTAATGTATATTTACTCTCACGTATGGTACTCCCGTGAGTCTGGGGAATACTTAGTTCGGCCATGAGTGCAGGGACTGGACTAGATAACCTCTCAAGTCCCTTGCAGCCCTACTAGTCTATGTTTCTATAATCCCTACTAGCAAGAATAGCCCCAGTGAAGGTCATAAAACTTCATTGGGACTAATTCATCTAACTAGTTTAGAGAGTAAATAGCCCTACTGAAGTCTTGTTGACCTTCTGTGCGTGTATTCATAAAAAGACTACTTGGGATTAGGACTCCTGGCTAGTTATCCTTTTCAGAAGGACTTGATTTATGTTTTTTGCTGGAACTAGGATTTCCCTTTCCAAGCATTTTACCAATTATCTCAAATGCTGTAATGTTTTAAAGTGGATTGTTAAGTGCCCTTAAGCATTATCTTTTATGTAACATACAACCCTGTTGGAATAGAAGCATCATTATGCTTCTTGTAAATGATTCATGTACAGACTTTTACATGATGCCACTTCATTATGCTTGAGGGTAGGGTGGAAAAAATGTGATTCTATTCAAAGATGAAAAGATACATTTTGTAACGACCTGGAGGTGCTAATTATTAATAACAGGAAATGAGATATGCCAAATGTCCTATCTAAATTGTAGAATATGTTCCAGTAATCTGGGTTTAAGAAATGAGATCTTCTTGCTAAATATAGTGGACCAACTATATCCTTAATCGAACTGTGATGAATGGATGAAGGGAAAAGATTTGGGCAAAGAGATATAAACAAAATATGGGGAATATTACATAGTGATACAACAAAACCACCAGCAGAATCTGTAACCTAACATTTCAAAATAATACACAGGGCATACATCGCAACTCATCAGTTACTGCCTTGTCTTTAATCTGCATTGTGGGGAGAAATTTACTGAGATGATTGTGGCAAAGCAGCTCTGGCAATTTTTGCAGTCATCAGAGTTGAGTGATGCTTATCTATCCGGGTTTTTTTTTAGGATTATGTAAAGTGAGGAGGCTGCACTGGTTATCTTGTTGGTCAGCAATAACCTCCTAGAGATTAATAAAGTCCATGTACCCCTACTGGTTCTATTAGATCTGACATCAACTTCTTTTACTGCTGCAGCCATGTTTGCATCCTCAGCAGGGCTAATGGCACTTGACTGATTCTTTTCTGTCTGAGAAAACCATAGGGTAGTTTTGGACTTCATGATGGGGTTCCCTCACTGCTCACGACAACCTTGGGAATTAGCTCTACCAGGTGCTCAGCCCTCCTCAGAAGTCTCTCTTCCCATCTTCTTCTCTCGCCCTACAGTATCTCTTTGTCTCGGAGTGGCAGCTTCCAGTCCTTGGCACTCTGGCCAGAGCACGAAATCACTCCTCTTCTGAGGAAATTACAGTCCTTCCAGACCAGCTGCCCAACTGACATCTCCCATGCTCTTTGCCACTAGTAGTCAAAGTCACTCTCTATCCTGGATTCCTGCACAGGGAGCCTATAGCAGGCAGCCAAGGCTTGTACTGTCTTAGCCCTTGCTGCTGTTTCTCTGGGCTTCTTCCTACACAACTGACTTGCTCCCTTCCTCTCTGAGTTCATCAACCTCTCAACTCCCTCCTCTCAGGGAATGACTATAGCTTCCCTTACTGCAGTGTCCCTGTCCCCACTGCTCATCGCTCCTGGGCTTTTGGTGAGTGCTCTCCGGCTCCTCCTACAGGTGTGTCCTATGGTTAATAAGGTTCCTTGGCCAGTTTATGTTCTTCCAAATTAAAGCTGTGTGGGATAGAAACCCCATCACAGACTTATCTTCTGCAAGGGTCTCTCATGTGAAGTATCACATGCTTCTATTCATATACTCCTCCTTTTCCATACATGCATGAAGCCACTAGAGTAGTGATTGGGACTCTACATTTCTATTTCACTGGTCTCAGATAGTGCAATCAGTTTTTCAAGATTCTGGCCAGCTGAAGAACTAGCAGTGATATCAGGTTATTCAGTGGAATGTGGTGTGGCTACCCTTCTGTAATGGGATTTACGGTATAAGTCTCTCTTTGAGTGTGTCTGAATAGCTGGGTATCAAGGCAGAGTGATTTCCTCTTCTCCCTCCCCATCATTTTCATTACCCTAAGGGTTGCTAACTTCTAGTCTATGTCTACACTGCAAAGTGAATTCGAAAGAACAGCCGTTATTTGAATTAACTTTAAAAGCATCTATACATGCAAACCGCTATTTCGAAATAGCAGAGCGCTTAATTCGAATTTGGTAAACCTCATTCTATGAGGAGTAACGCCAAATTCAAAATAGCTATTTCAAATTAAGTGCTGTGTAGACACTTAATTCGAAATAGGGGGCCTCCAGCCCTTCCCAGGGAGACCTGGTGGCCACTCTGGGCACAACCAGGAAAACTTACTCTCCTTTCCCCCAGCCCCAGAGCCATTAAAGGGGTAGACCCTGGCCACAGTGCCTGTCCCAGCTCCAAGCCTGCCAGCCCAGAGCCAGCAGTGGCCACCGGGGCCCCTGACCCAGTGGCCCCAAAACATGAGCCAGCAAGCCACTGGCAGCCAGCCCTCCACCGCTCCCCAGGAGCAGTCTGCCAGCTCCCAGGAGCCTAACAGGGGCTAGAGAAGGCGGGTGCCTTCCTGGTCCAGGGTGTAGATCATGGACCTTATTCAGGTTTGTGGGGGATGCCCCCAACGTCCATGATCTCTGCACTAGATGGGGGAATGCGGACATCTATGGCAGGATACCTGCCAGCCTGGCCACCAAAGGCCACATGCGAACCCAGGAGCAGGTTTGCATGAAAATCAAGTTGGTCCAGCGAGACCTCCAACCCTGGGCCCTGAGCTTCCCCTCCCCCTTCTTCCCCTTGCTTCCCCCTCCCAGGTTTCCCCCTCCCCTCTTGCACCCTCTCTCTTCTCCTCTCCCACCACCTTTTCCCAGTCTCCCCAGAGGCTCACCTCCTCCCCAGTTTTGTTCAATAAACCCAGTGTCTTTTGTTTGACATCAGGAAGGGGGGCTAGGGAGGGGTAAGTGGAAGGACGTGAGAGAGGAATGGGGCACGAGCCCCCCGGTGGGGAGGACCGGGGTGGCTCTGAGGACTCCTCGGGGTGGATGCTCTCCCGCAGGGCCTCCTGGATCCTGACAGCCCCCTGATGGACCCCCCAGATGGCAGCCTGCAGCAAGTGCAGCCGGGTTGATGGCAACGACACCACGAGAGGGGCAGCTCTGGCTCCATGTGGCCGAGTGCTGTGGTGTCCAAGTGCAGGCACTCAGGGCATTCCAAGACAGGACTGCTCTGCTGTCCCTCATCGAGGTAGACAAGCGAGTGGGGAACCCTGAGAACTGTCTGTCTGGGGTGGAGGTAGGGTCCCTTTAAGCACGGAGCTCAGTTAGCCTCAGGCAGCAGCCCCATACACTAAGTCCTAACCTGATGCCCTGCCGGCACTGGTTCCGGCCAGCCTTAACGTTGGTTCAGGGTCCACTCAGTGTGGACGCGCTATTTCAAAATAGCAAAACGCGATTTTGAAATAGGTTTTGTGTGTAGATGCGTTAATTCGAATTAGCTTAATTCAAATTAACTATTTTGAATTAAGTTAACTCGAATTAACGCTGTAGTGTAGACGTACCCTTACTCTCAGAAATGGATTTCACCAAATGTATGCTGATTGGATTACTACTATATGCTCTTGAAACTGCACTTGAAGGCCATTTAGACATTTTTATGGTTGGAGAATGTAACATGCTGGGCTCTAGATGCCTCATTCTCACATTGTTTCAGAGCACTAATCAAGGTGCTAATTTTAATCTATGTAGTCTTTATAGCTGAGATCATGGATTTCTGAGAGATTACTTCTTTGTCATTTTTCCCACATTGAAACTAACAGTCCTCGCTGAATTGTTCTTTTTTTTAGTTAAGGACCTCTGATTTGGAATTTGCCTTCTGTGTGATGTTCTTTGTCCCCAAACACACACACACTTCTGCCTCTCTAATGCAGCAGCACAAATGATGCTGAGTAGGATCCTGTACATGGGCACAGTTCTGGATATATGGAATTGAGAATGAGAACCCCCCAAGAAGAGATGAGCAATCTTACTGTGGATTGTTCTTTCCTGCAATGCCCCCTAGTTCTGTGTATGGTCTGGGGGATATACGTTCTCCTCTTCACATATTTTGTTTCTTCTATTTCCTGCCTTGAATAAGTCATCAGAGATGGTGAATATCCCCTGCCCCTCCCTGCTTTATGCCTCACATATGAGGATATCATGACAGCAAGCCAATAGTACCATCCACGTCTTAGCTTGCCTGCATCTGGGCGTGGTGCCCAGGGACTTTAATGAGCAGCGTAAGTAAGAATCTACATATCATTGTCTTTCATAACTTTTTTTAATTTTAAAAAGGTGCTGCCATATTTGTAATCCATTTCTTAGAGCTGTGTATTGTTACTGGACTAATGGTTTTCTCCTTTTGTGGTTTTCATCCTTGGCAGTGGTAAAGGCTCTACTCCAAAATGAAGACTGCTCAACTGCCCAACCCCTGAATCCTGCCAAACATGTTTGCCTTATAACCTTCACTCTCTTTGAAAAATGTTCTCTGGGAGGCAGAGTAAGAGGGTGAATGGTGTATAAGGGCATAAATAAATTTATTTTTTAGAGGGGTTGACAAGTGGTAATACCGCGTTTCCTCTTTGATGCCCCTGTTCTATGTTCTCTAGTTAAGCACACACGAATGGGCAAAAATATTTCTTTAGTTGGGGGTTGGATCATTTGGACATGCCTCAGTAATTTAAATGCAGCTTGGCTTATTGCTTTCTATTTCCTCTTTGTTCTGGGTGGATTCATGGAGTTTTTCTATGGGTAGAAAGTAAGAAGGGCTGAACCCATGTATCCCGCCTTTGTGTGTGATTTCAGCCTTGTACAGAATCATGTGAAAAAACAGAGGTGTTAACTTGCTCCTCCTGACTTGTGCCTTATGCCATGTAACCAACTCTCACAATGTTATTGTGGTTCTTGGGGTATTTCGTGTTTTCTTAATCTTAGTTCCTGGATGCATGTGATTAAGACTCTGCATTTATGTACAAAACATTGAAATTTCTAGACATTATAATTGTGGAAAAAAGCTTGAAAATGTAACTCAACTGCATCCTTGAGTCTAGAAAAATCAGATTGCAAATGAAAACAATTCAGTGTGTTCTGTTTTTTCAACCAAAGCTATAATTTTTTGTGGTAATGCGCATCAACCATGGGAAGCTGTCCCAGAATGTGGACTGATGGGAAGTGATTGGGATTCATGTGACAAAGAAGAGGAAGAGCATCTTTATGTTCCAACTTGTGAACCTAGTGATGAGGGCTAGGTTCAAAGGGAGCAGGTGACAAAAGCCCACATGGAAGCATAAAAAGAAGGTGACCTTGCAAAAGGTCAAGAGGGAAATCTGTGGGGAAATCTGCTCAACATCTTAAACGTCTTTCCAGCAATGCAAGGAGTATGGAGAATGAAGAGAGAGAACTGGAAATATTAGTACATAAGCTCAATTTTTACTTAATTGGTAACACAGAGACTAAGGGAGATAAATCTCATAGTATTTTGGTATATAGGGGTATATCTTATTCAGGAAGGTCAGGCAGAGAAAAAAGGGAGGAGGTATTGCATTATACACAAATTTTACTTGTTCTGAGGTCAAGAAGGAGGTGAGAGGCAAACAAGTTGAAAGTTTCTGGGTAAAGATAAAAGGGGGGAGAATTTGGGGGAACATCATGGTGGGAGTCTACTGTAGACCAGCAAATCAGGAAGATGAGGTGGATGAGGAATTTCTTGAACAAACAACAGGAATATCCAAAACCAAAGATCTGGTAGTAATGTGGGGTTTAAACTACCCAGACATTTGTTGAAAAAATAATACTGGGACATCATTCATCCTCCATGAATTGTCAAACATAATTGTGAACAGTTACAAGTTTGCTTCAGCTAGTTCCTTAAATATCCTAGGATGAATTTATCAGTCCCTGATGACTTCAATACATCTAATGTATCTAAATATGAGTCAACAGTGTGACACTGTTGCAAAAAAACCAAATACCACTCTGGGATATATTAACAGGAGTACTGTAAACAAGACACAAGGGGTACGTCTAAACTACATGGCTCCGTCGATGGAGCCATGTAGATTAGTTTACTCGGCAAAGGGAAATGAAGCTGCAATTTAAATAATCGCAGCTTCGTTTAAATCAAAATGGCCGCCGCGCTGTGCCAATCAGCTGATTGTCGGCTCAGCGTGGCAGTCTAGAGGGGGATCTGCCGACCCCAGAACCCTTAGTCGGCAGATCCTCGTGGCATAAAGGATCTGCCGACGAAGGGTTCTGGGGTCGGCAGATCCCCCTCTAGACTGCCACGCTGAGCCGACAATCAGCTGATCGGCACAGCACAGTGGCCATTTTGATTTAAATGAAGCTGCGATTTAAACCACGGCTTCATTTCCCTTTGCCGTCCTGACTAATCTACATGGCTCCGTCAACGGAGCCATGTAGTTTAGACACACCCAAGGAGTAATTCTTTCCTTCTACTCTGTACTGATTAGGCCTCATCTGAAGTATGGTGTCCAAATCTGGACACCACACTTCAGAAATGATGTGAACAAATTGGAGGAGATCCAGAGAAGAACAACAAAAATGATTAAGGGTGTAGAAAACATGACCTATGAGGGAAGGCTGAAAGAAGTGGTTTGTTTAGGCTGGAAAAGCGAAGACTGAGAGGGGACATAACAGCTTTCAAGTACGTAAAAGTTTGTTACAAGAGGGAGAAAAATTATTCTAACAATAGGAGAAGAAGCAATGGACTTAAATTGCAGCAAGGCATGAGGAGGGGCTAAGATTGGACATTAGGAAAAACTTCCTAATTGGCAGAGTGGTTAAGCACTGGAATAAATTGCCTCCAGCAGGGATTTCAAAATCCTGGATCATGGGCCATCCCAGGCTGCAGCAGTTGCACAATCTAGCCCACAAGTCCTAGAGGGCTGTTACAGGGCTTTCCATAGGGATGTCAACGTGTAGTCAACTATATGATTAACTGAAAATCTTAGGTTTATCAGTTAATCTTGTTAATCAGTTAATCCTATCAGTTAATCTCTGTAGCAGAGGCAGGAAGGGGGGAGGGAGCGGGAGTCGGTACTTGTGAGGAGCTGGCTTTATGCAGGCTTTCCATGAGCACCAGATCCGCCTGCCCCCCTACTCCTGTGGTGCTGCCTCTAATAGAGAAGCAGTAGCACGGAGGGTGAGGGGGTCAAGCTGGAGCTGATATTCGGGGGGAGCAGGCTTTCAAGTAAGCTCCGCACGTGTGTGCCAGCTTCACAGACTCACCTACCCCTCCACTGTTGCCTCCTACAGAAGTGGGGGGAGCAGAAGCCCATGTTGGGGGGAGCTGGCTTAAGAGCCAGTTTCCCCAGCAATGGCTCCGTGGTGCTGCCTGCTCCCTCTTGTACTGCTGCCTCTACCAGATGCAGCAGTACAGGGGAAAGAGGGGAGGACAGGGGAGGCTGCCACAAAGCAGCCTGTCCGTGGTGGGCCCAAGCTCCCTGTGGACAGAGGCTGCTCTGCATCCCATGGAGTAGCCTCTGTTTGCGGTAATCTGGGGTCTCTGTGGCCAGAGGCTACTCCGCATCCCATGGAGTAGGCTTTGTCCCTGGGGAGCTGTCACTCCGTAGACAGGGGTTGCTACTGCCCTGCACTGCTGCCTCTATTCCAGAGGCAGCAGTGTAGGATGGCAGGCAAGCCAGTCTGTGCGGGGATCTAGTTTTTAAACTGATACAGAGGCAGTAGGGGGATCCCTGGGAGTGGTGTTGGGAGCACACTGGCTGCCAGCCCCACCCTGGGGGACTACTGAATAGTCATATAACCCCTAAAATATCATGCAGTTACACAACTATTCAATTACCCATTAGCTAACATCCCTACTTTCCATTACTGTTCCCCAAACCTTGCCTCTTCCCACCATTGCCCTTCCCTCTGCCCATTCATGGCACCTCATATCTGAGGACATGACTTCAGAGGGTCTGGCATGGCATGGCAGGAGTGATCAGGCCCCTCACATTGCCTGCTGTGAGATATGAAGACTGTTTAACAGCCAGAGCCCTTGTTGGAGGAAAGGGGATGATCTCTGGTATGTTTTGTCATTAATACTTTTCCCTTAAGAATAAATGTGCTTGCTTAGAACTGCGTGGTAACTTGACTATGACAATTACATTGTTTACCATCTCTGAGGAGAAAACTGAAGCAGTCCCGCATAGACAGTTTGACTTTACTGGGGAATTCAGTGTAGGTAAGGAACTGTGTATCCTGGAAATACTCTGGTAAGGAGAGCAAGGTTCACATATCTCTGCCAAAGTGAAGCAACAGCTTGGATCTAGAAACCTAACAATGGGTGCCCTTGCCAAACCAAAGCCGAGAAATACATGTTCAGTTGCCTTTAACTGTGACACAAACCAGCCTATTTGCCTTCTTTGACAGGGTTATGAGCTTAGTGGATGGGAGGAAGCCATAGGCATGATAATATATCTTGATATTAGTAAGGCTTTTGACAAAATCCCACTTAGTCTCAAAAGCAAATTATGGAAATGTGATCTTGATGAAATTACTGTAAGGCAGGTGAAGAGCAACTTTTGGTTTCTCCAAGGATTTTAGACTCCTCACTCCACCTCTTCCCCGAAGGTCCCACCCCACCCCTTAGCACTTCCACCCTTTACCCATCTCCACCCTCTCCACCCTACCTTCCTGCCCCCACTCTGCTCCCCATCTGAAATACCTTGCCCTCCGTTTACCTCTTCCTGGCCCACTCCTCCTGCATGCCACTGATCACTGGCAGGAAGGAAGCACTGGAGAGAGGGAGAGGAGCTGATTGGTGAGGAGGCTATTTTTTCTAGCCCCAGAGCACCCACAGATTTGGAGCCTATGAATAGCTGCACAACTAGTTGAAAAACTATTAGTAATTAATGTAAAGAGAAGTTATCAATGGTTCATTGTGTAACTGTGTGGGAATATCCAATGGGGACCCACAGGGGTGAACTCTGGATCTGGTACTAGCAACATTGTCATTAACGATTTGGACTGGAGAATAGAGGAGTAACCTTATGGAAGTTGTGGATGATAGCAAGCTGGAAGAGGTTGCAAGTACTTTGGAGCACAGGGTTAGGCCAGGTCCACACTATGGGGGAAGGTCACCTTAAGGTACACAATTCCAGCTTGTGACAGAGAAGTGAAAAAACAGATTGTCAGAGTCAAAAGAGTACCCAGACATGAAGTACTTCAAGACAGGCCCAGAAGAGAAAACAACAGAATTCCACTTATCATCTAAGGCTACGTCTAGACTACATCCCTTTTTCGGAAAAGGGATGTAAATTAGACGTATCGCACTTGCTAATGAAGCGGGGATTTAAATCTCCCCCGCTTCATTAGCATAAAAAGGGCTGTCGCTTTTTTTCCGCACGGAGCTTTGCCGGAAAAAAGCGCCAGTCTAGACGCTGATCTTGCGGAAAATAAAGCCTTTTCCGAAAGATCCCTTATCCCTCTACGAAAAAGGGATGTAGTCTAGACGTAGCCCTACAGTCCTCCACTTAAACCCCTCCAATGCATTATCCACAATATACAACCCATCCTGGAAAATGACCCCTCACTCTCAGAGACCTTGGGGGAAAGGCCAATTCTCACTTAAACAACCCCCTAGCCTCAAACAAATTCTTTCCAGTAACCATGCAACACACCTCCATCATAATCATCCAGGAACCCACCCCTGCAGTCAGCCCTGGTGCCAACTCTGTCTACACATCTACACAAGCGATTTCATCACTGGACCCAATAACTTCAGCAATCAAATCAAAAGCTCATTTAACTGCACATCCGCTAATGTGATCTATGCCATCAAATGCCAGCAATGCCCCACTGCCATGTATATTGGCCAAACTAGACAATCTCTACGGGAAAGAATTAATAGACACAAATCAGATATCTGAAAAGGCAATACACAAAAACCTGTTGGACAACACTTTAATCTTCCTGGACACTCATTAATGGATCTCCAAGTCACCGTTTTGTTTCAGACCAATTCCACAAGCCAAATACATAGAGAAGGATTAGAACTTAATTTCATTCACAAGTTTAATTCTTATGCTAATGGTCTGAACCTGGATAGAAGTTGGCTCGCACACAATCTTCCACTTTTAATGACTTAAACAATCAACCAAACAATGGAGGTGCTAATGGTTCTTAAAAGCCTCTTGTAACTAGGGGTATGTCTAGACTGCATCCCTCTGACGGCAGAGGGATGCAGATTAGGCAGGTCGACATTGCAAACGAAGCGGGGATTTAAATATCCTGCGCTTAATTTGCATAAAAATGGCTGCCGTTTTTGCCAACTCAGCACTTTGTCGGCAAAAAGCGGCAGTCTGGAGGGGGATCTGTCGAGAAAGAAAGCCTTTTTCAACAGATGCCTTATGCCTCCTGCAAGGAGGTTTACAGGATCTGTCAAAAAAGGCTTTCTTTCTCAACAGATCCCCTTCCAGACTGCTGCTTTTTGCCAACAAAGTGCTGAGTCAGCAAAAACGGTGGCCATTTTTATGCAAATTAAGCATGGGATATTTAAATCCCCGTTTCATTTGCAATGTCGACCTGCCTAATCTGCATCCCTCTGCCGACAGAGGGATGCAGTCTAGACATACCCTGTTTGAACTAACTACTCACTGTCTCTCTTTTTCTTCCTCCCCTCTCCTTTTTCCTTCTCCCCCCTCCCCACTTCCCTTATTTATTCTTGGATATGGACTTATTATACTCCGGTCATCTGAAGAAGTGGGTTTTGCCCACAAAAGCTCATACCATCATCTACATGTTTTGTTAGTCTTTAAGGTGCTGCTAGACTATTTGTTGTTTGTTTTTTAAGTTTTTCCTGTTATAGACTAACTCGGCTACCCTTCTGTAGCTAGGCAGTAGTACTGCAGAAAGGAATCTAGGCATTACAGTGGATCACAAATTGAACATGAGTCAATAATTTGATGCAGCTGTGAACAAGGTTAATATTCTGCAGTGTTTTAAGGGCATATTGTATGTAAAATGCAGGCAGTAATTGTTCCTTTTTACTTGACACTGAAGAGGTCTTAGCTGGAGTACTGTGTTCTATTCTGGAAGACCATGTTTGGAAAGAGTCTAGAGGAGAGCAACAAAAATGATAAACGATTTAGAAAATATGACCTATATGGAAAGGTTAAAATAAACTGGGCATGTTTAAATGTGAGAAAAGAAGAGAGGGTGAGGGGAGGTGACGTGGTAACAATCTTCAAATACGTTAAAGACTATTTATGACAGATGCCTATTTCTAGTTAACGACTCTGTCAGCAGCTCTTCTCTGACCCAACAGACTCACTACACCTAGCACACTTGCTATATCTATATCTAAGAGTGTGGCATATAAGAAATCACTGGAAAACCAGTAACTCACAGATCATTAGTATTTTTGCATGATGTATGCCCATGATATATCCAGAGTTATGAATTATGTGCTAGATTATGTGCTGGACACTTCTGGGCACATTGTTCTGGGAAAATTTGGGATTGGGAATTTGTTGCCAAGTTGTTAACCAAGGCTGGTAGAGATCCGCGTGTATGAGTGATGTGTTGCTGGCAGGATGCTGGAGTCAGAATTGCTGATCCAGCACTGCACAGTACATGCACACACACACACACAAGGTGTGACCTGGATTACTGTCTGCAAACTGACAACCACAGCAGCAGAACATTTTTAGGTATTTGAAGTTAAAGGGCAGGCATAACAGAATCTCTCTCTCTCTCTGGATTGCATCCCAGAATGTAACAGTGTTATCAAAAGGATGGTGATCAATTGTTGTCCATGACCACTGAAGGTAGGACAAACAGGGCTAGTTGTAGTGGGTTGTGGGGCCTAGGAAAACCCGCACTCCACCCCAGGCCCTGCCCCTTCTGGTATCCCAAAACAGCAGTGCAGTCTAGATGTACCCTCCCATTGGATGGAAACCTGCTGCTGGCTGCTTCTGGGATGCAGCATGGTCTGCTGTGCCAGGAGAAGGAAGCCTGCCTTAGCATTCCCTATTGCCTCACTGACCAGCAGCTGATTATGGTAAGCCCACTCCTGCCACAATCTTGACCCCCCTCCAACACGCCAAAACTCTCATCCTCTGCCCCACCCCAGAGCCCACACTCTAGTCAAATCACATTGCACTACAATTTTCTTCAATGGGTAAGGAGAAGAAAGTTTGGAAACCACAGGCCTAAGGGCACACACAGCACCCAGGGTCAACAGGAAACTTGAAAGAACTTTTCAGAGCACTTGAAACCAGCTGCAGGCAGTTTTGAACTTAGGACTTCTGCAGCTTGAGCTAGAAAGCCAGCTGGCTCTCAGTTTAGGCTGTACAACTCACTTGAGTACCACTACATCAGACAGTGAACTACACCCACTAGGTGTGTGGGGTTTATTTACACACACACACACACACACACTCTCTGTCTCTCTCTCATCCCGTCTTCCTCCACTGAACACCTCCCCTTGTCCTCCGCACCTCCAGCCGCCCTCCCCGCGAGAAGCTGCCTCTCCCGGGTGAAGGGTGCAACCTAGAGCCATGACACGGTCCGGCCGGAGACTCAAGCTCCGCTTCCTGAAAGCTGGGTGCCGTGTGGGCCACGTGCGGGTCAGGTCTCCCAGCGGTGCGCCCCGCGGCAGCAGCAGCCAGCCTCTCCCCTCCTGAGGCCGAGGCCGAGGCCGAGGCCATGACTGGGGGGGCGGCGGCGGGAGGGCGGAGGGAGCCTGGAGGCAGCTGCAGCCGCTTGCGGTGGTGCAACCCACTCGGTGCCCCCCTGTGGTGCCTCGCGCTGTGCTCGGCGGCTGGAGTGTGAGCTGCAGCTCCGCTGGGTGGGCGAGGGAGATTTGCAGTAGCCCGGCTCCGAGCGCCAGGGCGCATCCACTCTCCAGCCCCACAGCAGTCTCGGGCACTGTGTGTGGGGGGGCGGGACACAGGCAATAAGGATCCCCCCCTTCCCCACCTCTAACCAATCATCTCCTTGGGCTGGGGGTGGAAGGGGGGGGGGGTCTTATCACCTACGCTCCGCCCTCTCCCTGTGGCCGAGTAAAACAGCGCGTGGGCGGGCTGGGGAGGATGGGACCCGTAAGACGGGCTGCTGCATAAGACTGGCTGGGGACGTGGGAAACAGGCTCGCGCTGAGACCACTTCGGGTCAGGCTGCTCCATTGCTTGCCCGTTGCTCCGAGTGGTGGGATCTGCTTGCCGGTGCTCAGCCAGCTCCCGCCGTCCTCCTCTGCCACCAAACCAGGTACGCGTCCCTGTGGTCTCCGGCTGGCAAAGCGATGCTGCAGGTTGCAGGTAGCAAGCGAGGCGCTGCAGGCGCGTGCTACAGCCCCTGCAGCTGCTTGCTTTTTGTGCCGGGAGGCTGGCTGGGTGCCTACGCGCTCCGCTGGGGCCTTTGCTGAAACTCCGCTCTCGGCCTGGCCACACGTTGAGGTGTTGGGAGAGGCAGGGAGCTGCCTCTTTTCACCGCCTCTTGCTCCCCAAACACACCCCGTTCGGCTCAGCCCCGCTGTCCGGGTTCACACGGTTACGGAGGGAGGCAGTTCTGCAGCCAGTGGGTGTTTTGCCTGAGTCACAAGCATCAGGGCTTTGGCTCATACACTGATGACATGAACTGGGGTGACACTTGAAGCGAAGAGGGGAGCAGAGACCTTCTTGCACGTCCTTTAGTTTAATTCCGAGGTGAGTGTAGGCGAGGAGAGGCTGTCTTTGAATGGCAGGTGCAGGTTTCCGGAACGTCCTGAAATCTGTGAATAGTTGCAAACTTTTATAACATACAGCCAGTTTTCCTCTAGTGAAGAGCCTGCCTAGAGGAGAGGGGAGTAGAATGAAAGCTTGGCGAACTGCAAATGTGCATCTTATATAATCTATGCATTTACCAAAACATACATGAGAATGGAATGTGTTACTGATGGATTTCCTACTAGCCAGTGTTTGCATGCTGTACTTGAGTAGTACAAGGATGACATTCTGGCTCAGTTTATTTACACAAGATATGATTGATAGCATCATATTCTTGTAGTCTCCCAGTTCACAATTTTTTTTTGCAAGCCACCACTTTTGTGCAAATTTACTATTAAAACCTTTTTTTGGCAGCAAGCTTCTTAGTACAGGAATGCAGGAATTTCCATATAGTTAGTAATTCACATTCTCAAAGCACTGTGCAATGTACTTCTAACAAAGGTTATTTCAGTTCTATCGTTCTGCAAATTGCTTGGTAAAATAATTCCTCTCTATGGGCTGCCTCTAATCATTGTTATGTGGTTATATATATATTCAGTGCAGAAAGGTTATCTGATTCGAGACTTCACTTCGGGCATTTTAATGCCAGTTTCTGTGATGATTTCTCTTCTCTAAAATTTTATATGCAACTGCCAAAGCCAGAACCATACCTGTTGTAATGTGCTAGTTACTGCTACTAGTTACTGCTACTACAGCTAAAATGAAATATTTCTATGTAAACATAAGAATTAGCATATTGGATCATATCAGTAGTTTGTCTAGTCCAGTAATCTATCTTAAACAGTAGCAAATATGCAAAACAGCATACTAATAGGAAAAATTCACCACAGCTGCAAATTGAGATTAAGTCTTCTCTCTCCAAACCAGCAATATGTATATTTGGTGCTTTAGAATGTCAGTTTCACAAAGCTCAAAAAAAAGTAATGAGCTTAATGGGGGGGGGGGGGTGTGTGTGTGTGAAAGAAGTGAAAAAGAAAAATGTGCATGATAGTTGGGAACCGATTAAGAACATTTTACTAGACTAAAGGAAGATACAGCCCCCTGGTTGAGAGGGAATGGTGCACTGATTAAAAAAATGAGGGCATCTATAAAAAGAATTATTATAATTATATATTTATATATAAACATGGGAAAGGGTAATGTTTACAGCAATGGAATATAAATGAGAACATAATAAGAGTTAAAGACAGCTAAAGAGTTTTAAATATATTAGGAACAAAAGGAACCCTAGCAATGTATTGGTCCATTTTTAGATGGAAATGGTTGTACTGTCATTAATAATGCTGGAAAGGCAGAAGAATTCCATAAATATTTGTTTTATATTTTGGGGAAAAAAAAAGAGTTTCCATTCCAATAGTAAATAACTTGGGAAGATGTTAAACAGTTACTGTTGTTAGGCATGTTAATATTGACAAGTCTGGATAACTTGCGTCTAAGAGTTTTAAAAATGCTAATTGATGGACCATGACTATTGATTTTCTGTAAGTACCTGGGTAATTATAGACCTGACATTGATCCTGGGCAAAATAATGGAATGGCTGACATGGGACTTGCTTAGTAAAGACTTAAAGGACATGCTAATCAGCATGGATTTATGGAAAATAAATCCTGTCAATCTAACTTGATTTTTTACAAGAACACAAATTTGGTTAAAAAATGTCAGGATAGATAATCAGAGTGGCTCCATCTGGCTTTTTAATCTATGAATCTTCACTGAGTTGACTACAATGATGTCCAGTAGTTTTTCCTGAGATGTTAATTTAGAGACAACTAAGGTATAAGAATGGGCCAAATTACTTCTACTAAAGTTCATTGCCTTGGCCTCACTGTTTTTAATCTACCATCAAGTTACCCATTCATCTGGCTTTAAGTTCTGCTGAAGCACCTCACAGTTTTAAACTGAAAGATTAATTATTTTTATGGATTAATGATGACATTCTTTAGACTTGCATAAAGTTCAAGTATTTAAGCTCTATGAGGGGGTGTGCGGAGACGCTGGGAGGTGAAATCCATCATCTCACCTAGGGTTAGGATTGCAGAGCAGCCTGCTGTGCAGCCCAGCTTCACCGGTTGCACAGAATGCTGGGATCATTGGAATAGTATAAATGCATATCTTTGGCCCTGCTCCTTGCCTTCCTCTAGTCTACTTGCAGCTTGCTCCCATTGTGGTGTGTAGCCATTCTCCCTATGTGACTACTCTCCCTGTGAAACTTATATGTAGCCCCTAAATGGGGCGTAAGTGGCATATATGTACTTGCATGGTCATCTGCACCACAAATGAATTTCTCTCTTTGAGCTAGATGTGTTTGCACATTGCTACTCAACCAAACTAAAACCTGGATGTGAAAAAGATAATTTAACTAGATTATTGTGCTGTGACAGTAGCATGTTGCTGACTCAAATGGAAAATTCAGGATTTGGAGGTTATTTGCATGCTCATCCATAACTGGGATAATAGCATGAAGTCTGGCTGACTTCTAAAGGAAACTGCATAGAATTGGACTGGTCACAGCACTGAGCAATATCACTGTATGAAGCAAACTTGCATTGGCAGAGGCATGGACAAAATTACCTAATAGATGGAAAAGACCTCTAATTTCTATGATTTTGGAGCACTGATATGTACAAAGGAAACTTTTCTTCCATTAATCTTTCTAGGCACAGGCTTAAAGTAATGCTGATTGGTTTATTTTTTCAGGGTTGTTGCAAGGCATCCTATTAAAAGTTAGAGGCTAATAGCAAATAGAAACCAGGGAGGTGAAGAGGGTTGTTGCTACCTAGTAGTGAATGAATAGAAATAAAACAAGCAAATAGGTGTAGACTTTCTAGTATTTTATGTAGTGTAAATCATTTCTGTAAAGGATAAGGCTTATATCTTTTTCAGTGTTATGTTATGCTGTAATAAAACAATGGTGGTGTAAAAAAATAAAAAGTAACTCCAAGAAAATCTTTTTGGCATTGGTCTAGAGTGGCATGAAAACATTTATAAATACACTATAATTTATAACAGACATAGAATCCTGGAAGACTTGTTTTGAAATTATTTGTGATCTTATGAAAAATAAAACTCTAACATATTAATGTGACTTATTTTATAGGATTACTTTGAATTCTTTCTCAGTTCAAAGTAAACCCTTTTCAGTGAGCCTTATATTACTACCTATACCTAGAAAATCTTTATTTCTGCATTACATCAGTATTTTTTTGGTCAGAAAGTACTGTAATAGCTGTGGTCCTGAGTATTTCTGAGATTGTATAGCTGAGACTGTGTCAGTGCCTGGAGGTCAGGATTCTGTTGCACTAGACACTATAAACATAACAAAGTGATAGTCCTTGCACCCTTTCCATGTTTTAATCTGGCAGTTGAGATGTGCTGGAATGTTCCTAGATGTGTTTGTCTGAGGACAGGACATTCTCATTAGAGGGTCCAGGACTCTGGAATATAGTACATGCTCAATGGACTGCCAAAGCCTAAATTTGTCAGCTTTCAGAACATAATACTTACACAGTCTATTTTGAAAGGGAAAGTTTGGATTGTTGGAGTGGGTAGACTCCCAGTTTTTGTGGATGGAGTTTGCCTTAATGTTGATATTTAATACATTTGTAGTATTTGTATATGTTTTAAAGATGATTTACAATATCCAGGTTACAGGCTATGTACATTTTATTACTTGAAATAAATACATGCAATATTTGATTTACAATTTCCAAACTATCTTTGTATATTTTTTGTTCTTCTCTTCCCTCTGTATAATAAACCTTTACCATCACCACAACTGTAAAACAAGTTCCAACTTGCTTGATCACAGTTAAACCCCATATCAACAATAGCTTAAAATTTGGAGTCCAGCTTGAGAAAAGTCAACAGTTTTAAAGTTTACCTTTATGTATTTTCCAAGATATTTTTATAACAATCTGTTCTTTTCTTCATGAAACAGTGTTAATGATTTCCTAAAGTTTAATCTCCAGTGTCCACAATTGCAGCATTTTGCTTTCTATTTTTCAAATGTATATGTATATGAAAGGTGGGTTGACAAAGTTGATAGACACTGTTTTGTGGCTATTACTTGCAAAACGCAGTCAGGTGATCTGAGTTGTTGATTTAAGATAGAAGGTTTGGGAATGTGGCCAGTCCCGGGGGGGGGGGGGGGGTGCAGAAATAGACAGGCTTTCCACTGAATATCATTTAAACTTTTATTGAAAGGCTTCCACATGTAACTTATTATTTTATCAATTTCTTACATACGTGGGCGCCAAATAACTCCTAGCGTAAGAAATAAGCAAAATGCAATACAGTAAAGAAAATTCCCTGAGGTTTTTCTAAATCCCAATAGTTGTTAACAAGGGACCAGGGATTATTAATGGTTACATTTACATCAACATTACTCATAAAGCTAATCATCTATTTAAGACTATTACCACTACTACTTATCAATACCTTTAAATAACAATACTTACATTTAACAGACACACAAAGCATAACAGCAACAACAACATATTCAGTATACGTTACGCTCTACGGGGAATTCGTTTGGTTCGGTGAGCAGGAAGGGGTCCTTGGGTGGTCAGTCCTCGGACCTGGCTCGGATTCTACCTTCCAATTCTTTGTTCTGGAAGCTTCAATTCTTGTGTGGGCGGGGGAGCCAATTTATAGATGAAGCTTTTGCTCATTTTTTCTGTGATAGGTGGACAGACCCTGTCTGTGGTGACAGGGTTATGGAGGGGTGAGATGGTTTCCTGTTTTCTTGTTCTGCCTTGGCCCAGCCAGGGCAAAAGTTACATGTCTGATTTTGGTTCCCGTTTTCTAAATATCAAAGCACAGGGCTTTTTTCTCGGGGGGGAGGGTGACCTTTAGCTAGGAGGCTATGCGCACGAGGCCTGGCCAGCAAAGAGCCTTGTTTTACATGAGTGTTAGTGGACATCTGATATATCTTCCTAACAACCAGACCAGAGTTCAGAAAGCCTGTTCCTAGTTGGTGCTAAGCAACTACATCTCCCCTTGATCAGTTTTCCTGTTAATTTTCCCACAGATGTGCAGAATAAATTTTGTTATTGGCACCAATATGGAGGTGATTGTGATGGGGTGAGGTCACCGAAGATCCCTGGGGGGGTGCTTCCCGGAGTGCTGACAAAGCCACTGAGACTTGCTTTCTTGCTCTGTGGGGCTTCTTACCACCCTGTCCTGCTGGGCCAGCTCAGCTGGTCTCCCCCAGCCAAGGCACAGAGCTGAGATCAAGGAGCAATATACACACTGAAACTATTCAGGTCCAAAGAAAATGCAGTTTTGGGGCCAGCTTCCTAGCATACCACTCACCAAATGGGAGGGATCAGAACCCCCAAATGTATTATTTAGGTAAGCCCCCTTTAATAATGAAAGGAGGATGTACACACTGGTTGCTCTCCCAGGTAACAATTATTTACACTGGACTTGATAGTAAATAAAATAGATTTTATTAAGTAAAGCAGTAGGCTTTAAAAGGTTGTAAGTTAGAACAGGCAGAGCAAAGTAGATTATGAATTTAAAATAACAGAAAACACTTAGCTAATTCTAATACTAAAACCTCAGTACAAACTTATTACAAACTCACCCTAAATCTGTTTTCATTCCAACTAAGCCTTCCAACCAGGGAAATTACCTCCCCCTAGGGCTCTGGTTCTTTTTCTTGGGAGTGCCATGACAGCCAAAGACAAAGAAACTGCTAGCTTCCCATTGTTTTATAGATTCCCGCTTTGTGTGGGAATTCTGTTTCTACGTTCCACTCTTACATGGAAAATCACAGTTGGTCAGATCCTACCAGTTGCGGGGGACGGACGGACCTGACTTGCTAGGGCCAACCACTGCTAAGACTTAAAGAATAAAGAAGGGTGCTTATAGGTCACCTAGACATTGAGGCTACGTCTACACTGCAGGCTTCTTGCGCAAGAAGCCTTTTGTGCAAGAGTTTTTGAGCAAAAACTTCTTGCACAAGAGCACGTCCACACCTCAAAGCGTAAAAGTGATGTGCTTTTACGCAAGAGAGTGTCCACACTGCATGGACACTCTTGCTCAAGAAAGCTCTGATGGCCATTCACAGAATGGCCATCAGAGCACCTGTGCTTTTTCCCATAGGGGTTTCTTGTGGAAGAAACCCCTCTGGAGCGTCCACACTTGCCTTTTTGCGCAATAGCTGTAGCGCGAAAGGGAGTTATGCCTCACAGAAGGAGGTTTACCTACACTGGCAAAAGCCCTCTGTTCTGCCGTTTTACACTGTTTTACTTGTGCAAAAGTGCATTGGAGGTGTGGACGCTCTGCAGGTTTTTGCGCAAAAACGGCCATTTTTGCGCAAAAACCTTGCAGTGTAGACGTAGCCTCGGGGTAACACCTTTGATGGCTTTCATTTGCACATTTAATACCATAAAGCATTCTATTCTCCATATATCTAATTTTACACATAAGAATGATACATATACCAAAATAAGATATACAGATCTAGTGGAGTATGACATTACGTTTTATAAGTTACATGAGGTAATTTGTCCAAAGCATCTTTTGAGTTATGCATATTTGTGTCCACAAGTCACTTTCATAAAGCTTGGGGGGGGGGGACATCACAGTGATGTGTGACAAAACTTATGTGGGACGAGGGGGGCTGGGGCAGAGGGTTGGGGTGCAGGGGTCTGAGGGTTTTAGCTGGGGGTTGGGTTCTGGGGTTGGGCTAGGGATGAGGGGCTCAAGTATGGGGCAGAAGGTAGGAGTGTAGGTGGGGTGAGGGCTTTGACTGATGGTGAGGATTTTTGGACAGGACCAGGTATGCCTGGTAGTGGCAGGTGCAGGTCAGATCTGGCTTTGGGCTGGGGGAAGGGTATCTCATACCCTGCTATGGCAGGTTCTGGCTGGAGGAGGGGGTCTTTCTCCCCCCAATCCTGGTAGGTCTGAGCGGAGTGGGTTTCCTGAGTGCCTGCCCAGCATTTACTAGGTTGCTGTGTGGCCCTGCAGCTTACTTAGCTTTTGACCTCAGTAGAAGTTGCAAAAGCTCAGCACCATAGGCATAGCTTGACTTCTGTATTTAGGAGGGTGACTTCAGTGAGGCCAATTGCACCGTGCATAGGAGGGAGGGCAAATTCTATGCCTGCCCACAAGGGCACCATTTCAGATTGGAGTGGGGGAGAGCAATGTTAACACTGATTCCAGGGGCTGTTTGGGCAACTGAAAGCTCTAGTGTTTTTTCAGACAACTTAGATATATCTGACAGGAGCATTGTATCTAATTTCTGTATCAAGAAAGAAAATTAAATAAATATTAGACCCACTTACCTCTAATAATAGTATGTTTTGACATCATGTGGCAAGTCATTTATGGGACACGGGCTAAATTTAAAATTGTATTCTATATTCTTACTCAGGTACTCTTACTAAAGTCAGAAGGGACCATCTAGTCCAGCAGTTCTCAGCATATGTATCATTATGGGCTGCGTATGTGGCCCACAATGTGTAACCTGGGCTTCAGGTACTGGGTGGCAGGGCAGTGGCTACCCAGACCCAGATTCCTTTATGTGGAGCTGGGCGGCCAGGTATCAGTCATGGATTCCTGACTGCCCTGGATCTTAGTGCGCAGGTCCAGGTGGCAGCCCTGGACTTCCAACTCTGGGTGGAAGGCCTGGACCCCACCATGTGGATGCCCTGCCAACCCAGGACTCCTGACCATGTGGCTGGCTGCTCTGGGCCCCTGAATTGTGTTGGCTGGTTCTATCACCCTGGGACCACTGACTGTGCAGGGATTGTGCCCTGCCAACCCTGGACTGCATGGGGCCGTCCAGCCACCATGGGGCTGGTGGGACCACGTGGCTGCCACAGACCCTCTGTCACATGGCTACCACAAATCTCCTACTATGTGGGACTGGGCAGCAGTTCCAGAGCTCACAGGACCATGCTGCAGCCACAGACCCTCCACACTGCAGGGCTGGTCATGAATCCTGGATCCCAGCTGGTCATGTGGCTGTCCTGGAATCCTAGAACCAGTTGGGCTGTGTGGCAACCCTAGACCCAGAGCTTTCATGCCAAATATGGGACTCTGTAGGGCCAGGCAGTAACCTCCTGTTGTGTGGGGCCATAACGGCATGTTAATTGGACTGCATGTGGCCATGAGCATGGGTACCAGGGCTGCATAATTTTTGGTGGTGCCGAGAACATGTTCAAGTTCGGTTTAGGGATGTTAAATATTGGTTAATAGTCATGAATTCTTATCAGTTAGTTGACTATTCTATAGTCCCCAGGTATGGGGCCAGAAGCTCCGGCTCCACTCCTGAAGAGCCCCCTGCCACTCCAGCGTGGGGTGCCATGCGGGAGCTGTTCTGTAGGGGGAGTCAGTTTAAAAAACAGCTCCCCTCGCAGACTGACTGCCTGTCACCCCGTGCTGTTGCCTCTGATACAGAGGTAGCTGCACAGGGTGGCAGCAGCCCCTGTCCAGCGGAGGGGCTGAGCTCCCGGACCTGGCACGAGCTGGAATTGAACTGGGCTGCCTGCCTGCCTGGCTCCTAATACACTTTAAATGCAGAGCCACAGTGGGGGTAGGTCCCAGACCAGGCGCGAGCCAAGACTGAGCTGGGCTGCTGGCCAGCCTGCTAAAAAATTGACTGGCAAGTCGGGGGGAAATGTGTGTAGTCTGTAGCATTAACCTATAAGCTTTTGCTTATCGGTTAATCGACTACACTATTACATCCCTAGTCCAGGCCCCCTAATGGGAGTGTCTGTAAAGGGGCAATTTTCCAGGGTCCCAGTCTATTTAAAAGGTCCTGGGGCCCCTGGCTGCTGTTAAGGAAGCTTGCCTGCTCCAGTGAAAAGCATCTCTTAATTCAAAGACATTTTTGATACGCTCCATGCAGATTCCAGAGTGATTGAGGCAAAGACTGAATAGCAAAGACTGAGCCTCAGCCGGCCCAGAACCTGCATGGGGCATATCAAAAGCATCTTTGAATGAAGAGATACTGAAGCTTTTCCCCAGAGCAAGTTGAGTCATCTAGGGCAGTGGGTTACTGAGGCAAGGTTGCTGTACGGGCAGGGTTCCCTCTAAGCTGTGTGGCTGTGCAGAAAAAATATTAATTCCACCCACTTCATTTTTAGAGCCACAGAGTGGTACTCCTCGCTCCCCGTCCTGCTGGAGTCCATGGCTGTGACTGCACTTGGGGCTCTGCAGGGCAGGTGGGGGGGGGGTATATAAAATGTTACAATAGCAGATTTTTCAAAGGCAATTCTTACAAGTTTTCTAACAAATTCATGCAAAAGTGGTTAACACTGTTTCATTTACAAAATTCAATTAATAAAAAAAAATGGTTCACAATTCATGAGGTCACCTAACATATTGGTAAATATAATTCATTAAAAGGGCAATTTTCTTCTTCAGTCTTATACCCATGATGGCTACATCTACACTGGCAACTTCTTGCGCAAGAACTCTTTTGTGGAAGAGTTCTTGTGCAAAAACTCTTCCACAAGAGAGCGTCTACACTGCCATGTGCTTTTGCTCAAGAGATGTGCTTTTGTGCAAGAGCATCCATGGCAGTGTAGACGCTCTCTTGCACAAGAAAGCTCTGATGGCCATTTTAACCATAGGGGCTTCTTGCGCAAGAAATTCATGTTGCCTGTTTACACTGGCCTCTTCTGGAAGAGCTCTTGTGCAAGAGGGCTTACTCCTCGCGGGGAGAGGAATAACTCTTCTGGAAGAAGCCCTGTTTTCCGACGCTGTACTGTAAATTTACTTCTGGAAGAATGCTTGTGCAGTGTAGACAGCCGGCAAGTTTTTGCAGAAGAACAGCTGTTCTTGCGCAAGAAGCTGCCAGTGTAGATGTAGCCATGCTGTATAGGAAGGTGAAAACCTCCCAGGATCTCAGCCAATCTGACTTGAGGGAAAATGCCTTTCTGACTCCAAATATAGTGATCAGTGAGACCCTGAGCTTGTGGGCAAGACCCCCAGTCAGATACCTGGAGAAGAATTCTCTGTAGTAACTTCCCATCTCCAACTGTTGGGGATTTTTGCTGCTGGCAGTTGTTGATGGGCCACATGCCATTGTAGGTAGGCCTGTCATACCAACCTCCTCATAAACTTACCAAGCTCAGTCTTGTAGCCAATTATTTTTTTGCCCCCACTGCTCTCCTTGGAAGGCCAATCCAGAACTTCATTCCTCTGATGTTGAGAAACGTTTGCCTAATTTCAAGCCCAAACTTGTTGATGGCCAGTTTATATGCATTTGTTCTGGGGTCCAAACTGATGCTTAACTTTAAAAAAACTTCTCCCTGATATTTATTCTGCTGATGTATTTAGACTAAACAGGCCTCTTTGAGTCTCTTCTCATAAGACAGGTTTTCCATTCCTCAGAGCATCCTAGTAGCCCTTCTTTGCACCTGTTCCACTGTGATGTGGTGTTTGCTCCACACTGGCCCTTTAAGGGTTAAAACCTAGCCCTGGGAGAGGGCTAGAGCTGTGGAGCCAGCAGCTGTGAAAGATATTAGCCAATTAGGGCCCAGCTGTAGGCAATATAAATAAAGGCTGCTGGAAGGGAGGAATCTGATTCACACTTGCTCCAGCTATAGAGCAGGAGGGACCTAGCTGCCAGGCCAGCTAAAGGCTTCCTAACACAGGGCAGGGTTGGGGAAAGGCAGGCAGCATTGGGGAAGCTCCCAGGCAGAGGCCTGAGGCTACTAGAGCTGCAGGGAGGCAGCCAGGGTAGCAGAAAGCAGCAGGTCCATACCCCCTTGCCAATGATGAGTGGCCATTTAAAGTTGCAATTTGCCCCTGAGTTAAGGGGCTAGATGACAACTGGTAGTGGGTTACTGAGACAAGGTTGATGTATGGGCAGGGTTCCCTCTAAGCTGTGTGGCTGTGCAGAAAAATATTAATTCCACCCACTTCATTTTCAGAGCCACACAGTAGCACTCCTTGCTCCCCGTCCTGCTGGAACGGAAGGTGAGTAGTGGCAGCGGTGGCGTGCAGCTGCCCTTTTGCTCCTGCTGGAGCGGGGGAGCATGAGGTGGGTGGGCTGAGAGGTCAGGGAGGTGGCAGCTCAGGTGGCTGAGAGATTAGAGAGGTGGTGGGTGTGGGTGGCCAGCTGGGATAGCTTCACTAGAGTGGGCCTCATGTGGCTTCTGCTTAGCTCCAGCTGGAGCTGTCCCAGACTCTCCGGCCCCAGTTCCACCTATGGTGTACAGTGCGCAGCCTGGCTGGTGGGGCTGCGTGGTTGGAGGCAGCATCTGCTTGGGTGACCCATGGCTGGGGGCAGTGAGTACTCGGATGGCAGGGGCTGGAGCCTCGTGGCTGAGGGTGGTGGCTGCTTGAATTGTAACTGTCAGAACCGGAGAATAGCAGGCATTAGGAGCAGTAATTGGATGTGACTGGGTGCGGTCACAGACAACCCCTGGGGGATGCCTCCCAAGGTGCTGACATGGCCACTGCCACTCGCCTTCCCACCCTCTGGGGCTCCTCACCGCCCGGTCCTGCTGGGCCAGCTCTGCTGGTCTCCCCTAGCCAAGGCCCCGAGCTTAGATCCCTGCCCCCACTGAGAAGCAGTACAGACACCGAACCTCTTCAGGTCCAAGGAGAGTGCAGTTTAAGGCCCAGCCTCCTGAGATAGCACTCCCCAGATGGGATCAAACCCCGAAGAATTAGGTAAGCCCTCTTTAACAATGAAAGGAGGAATGTGCACACTGGTTGCCCCCCGCCCCCAGGTAACAATTATTTACACTGGGTTTGATAGAAAATAAAAATGATTTTATTAAGTGGAAGCAGTAGGATTTAAGTAGTAATAAGTGAGAACAGGTAGAGCAAAGTAAGTTGCAAAGCAAAAGAAACAAAAACGCTTGGCTAATTCTACACTGAAACCTCAGTACAAACTCCTCAAATTCACCTTAAAATCTCTTTTCTAGCTGCCCCTCCAAACCAGGGCTGTGTCCCCCACCGTGGGGTCTTTGGCTCCTTCCTTCAGGTGCAGCTCAACCAAAAGACCCAGGCCTCTGCTTCCCTATTCTTTTTGTTAAACAATTGGAATAAGCCCTCTTGTGCATGAGCTCTTGTGCAAGAAGGCAGTGTGGATGGACAACAGGGGTTTCTTGCGCAAGAAACTCCTAGGGCTAAAATGGCCATCAGAATTTTCTTGCGCAAGAGAGCATCCACAGTGCCATGGACACTCTTGCACAGAAGCATATCTCTTGCGCAAAAACACATGGCAGTGTGGTACACTCTTGCGCAAAAGGTCTTGCGCAAGAACTCTTGCGCAAAACAGTTCTTGCGCAAGAAGCCTGCAGTATAGATGTAGCCCATGTGTCTAATTTGACATACACCAATGATACATACATCAAAGAAAGATAAACAGAACCAGCGGATCATGACATGCAGATCGATGGGTTACACAAAATAATTTGCTCAAACCACCTTTGAGTTATGTATATTCATGTTCATGAGTCCATTTCATAAAGCATGGGGGGGGGGGGGTCCCGTCACATTGGAAAAACTTGAAACTGGAATTTTTATTTGCAAGAAATACAATGGTATGAAAATTTAGTCAGTTGCAGGTAATTATGTCATGAATGAGAGTTAGAGTATTAGGCTCTAGGAGGTAATCGTGCACATTTTCATTTCTGCTAACCTGAGAACAACAGCAATTGCTCTTTTCCAAGGAAACCATTTCTGCCACCATTTATTACTGGTGTTGTGGAGCAGTGCAGCACAGGTCTTTAAGAAAAACAGCTTATTGTTCAAACTTTGAAGGGGTGTGTGTGTGTGTCGGGGAGCAGGTGATGTCTTTTAACCTTACCTGTAACTGATGGCATGATACAATACATTGTTACTTAGGGTCAGCCATGATAGTAAGGATGCTTGGGTGAAGGTTCTGATTTAATAGCTCTTTTTGTTCTTTGTGACCGGGAAAGGGCTGTTTTAGTATTCTTTCTTCCATAACACACGCGCACACACACACGTAACCAGTGGATGCCATGATGGCACATGTCTGAAAAAGTGCACATTACCTCAATATTGGTGCACAAGACAAAACTCACTCCTTTCATGCATGGAAAATCTTAGAGGGAACACTGAGTATGGGCTGGGGGTTCCCTGGGAGCGTGAGGATCCCAGAGTGTAGGAGCATTGTGGCAGGGCAGTACCCAGAGGGAGGGCATAATGGTCTGGGAAGGATGTGGGTCCTAATACAGAGTGGCAGAGCCAATAACAGGTAACAGCAGGTGAAACACCATTCAGAAGGGATGCTTCAGTGTTCAACAGCTAATTCCCAAAGTCACCAGCAGGAGGCGCTGCAGCAGTGAGTTCCACCTTGTTACATGTCGTGGAGAACATGGGCAGTTGCGGTCCACCCCGATACAAGGGGACTGGTACAGACTAGGTGAACTGTGCCAAAAGAGACTGAATTATGGATGACGACACCATGTGGGAGGGATGTGGGTCCTAACCCAAAGTGATGGACCCCTCCCCCCCTCAGGTAATAGTGAGTGAGACACCAACAGAAGGGTGTGTTCCAGGGCTAAAGAGCTAATTCCCAGAGTGACCAGTAGGGAATGCCATGGCAGTGAGTCAACCTTGTGTTACATCTGCTCTTATTTCATCTTTCTTAAACAAGTGATATCAGAATTGCACACAGTATTCCAGATAAGGTCTCACCAGTGCCTTGTGTCATACCACTAACATTTCCCTGTATCTACTGGAAATCCTCACTCAATATATCCTTGGGCTTCTTTTCCACAGCCCCATCACATTGGTCACCAGATAACTGTGAGCCATCAATCAATGCACACAGATCTTTCTCCTCCACTGTTATTTCCAACTGATATGTCCCCAGTTTATAGCAAAAAATCTTATTAGCCCCCAAATGCATGACCTTGCTCTACTAAATATCATCCCATTTCTATTGTTTCAATTTACAAGGTCATTTAGATCTTTTGCATGGTTACTTTTGCATCATTACTGTCCACTCTATTGGCAATACCTCCCAACTTTGCGTCATCTGAAAATTTTATTAGCACACTCTATTTTTGTGCCAATGTTAGTAATAAAAATGTTAAATAAGATTGGTCTCAAGACTGATTCCTGAGAAACTCCACTAGTAACCTCCCTCTAGCTTGACAGTTTACCTCTGTGTGGCCTATTGTAGTCTTCCCTTTAACCAGTGAATTATCCATCTTTCAGTTATATTATTCTTCATTTTCTCCAATTTAAACTAATAATTTCTCATGTGGATCTGTATCAAATGCCTTACTGACATCCAAGCAGATAGAGCTACTTCATTTTCATTTATCTAAAAAAAATCAGTTATTTTCTCAAATAAAAAGATAGGTGACGGCCTGACCCTTTCCCTCCTCCATTCTGTCTGTGCCCGGCCCCTCTTCTGATTAATTCCCGAGTTTCATACAGTTTATGATTTCTGATGAAGAGACATCAGGACTTCTTTTCATATTTATGAAAAATAGACAGTGGGATTTGTTAAAATGAAAAATAGTCTGGACCAACACGTACTTCAGCCTAGTTGAACAACACAGAAAAATTGCATAGTTTTACCGTATCAAGAAAGATGGCAGGGATCTTGACCACATGTTACCATGATACCCTCAGACAAACCTCCAGGTAGGTAGTATAACAATACAGCATGCCCTTTGGATAAGATGTAGTGAGTGTTTGCTTTGTTTTAAACCAACCCTTTTTTTTTAAAAGATTTATGTAAATGTGCATGCAAATTACACAGCAAATGTAGCTGCTACTTTAGCATTTTTCTTTCTGCAGAATCCTTTTATGCCAAATGCCCTGGAACTTTCTGGATCATTTTTCTGCAGCCTCTGGCCTGAACTCTGGTTGACTCTGTTTCATAAGGTTCTAAGTGGAGCTGTTTGGATAATGACATCCCTCTTACTAATTACAACCACAGCTCAACATGTGCCATCTTATTTGCGCTCAAGAACAGAACCAGAACAAATTTCCTCTTTTCCATCCGCAGCAGAGAAAACAGAGTTATAACTTCAGTAAAAAGAGAGAGGAAGAAGAAAATATAATTTAAAATACAATCACAATGTAATATTTGAAATCAGAGTTATACATCTATATGGTAATTCATACAATGGGTGGATAACATGCACAACACCTGAATTAAGCAAATATGAAAGAGAACTTAAAGAATGAAGACTGGCAGAGTGGATAAAACCCTGGGTTTGAACTTTAGAGGAATGGGTTCATTGCTCAGCTAGAGATATTTCAAGAAAAAAAGCACTTAATGGCAAATACCTCTGCAAGAAGACAGAATTTAAATCCAAGACAGGAAAAGTGAAATCCATCTGCCATAGATAAAATAGAACTCCCATTTGTTCAGGCAATGGCTGCAGGAGATAGATGTGTGTTTAAAGCTGCAACCCATCCACTTAGTATCCTGGCCAATCCAAATCCGGCTGCAGCTCCCAAATCCATAGTCTGGGACGCCTGACCCTGGTTTGGTGTTCATCACCCTGGCAGTGCCTCCAACCTCCTGGTTCTGGGTACTGCTGTCCAGGTTGCCTGCCCAGTGCTTCTAGCTTTGGAAGGGGTGTGCCTTATCTGGGCAGGGCTAGTAGTGGGGTGGGAAATGGGAGGCAGCTAGCTGTGTGCGGTGCTGCAGCCGGGCTAACCAACACCAAGCTGAGGTAGGAAGACCTGGGTGGATCTTGAGCGCTGGTAGGGGTCCCCTCCTCTCCACATGCACACCCACAGCCTTTGCCCTCAGGCTTGCTGAGTGGTAAGGGAGGATGTGGGAGCACATGCCCCATATCTCCTGCTCCTCCTCCACAGGGCACCAAATTCCTCCTGCCCCCCTTCCCTTCCTGTTCTCATCCTCTAGGAACTGGATCCTTCCTGCACTTTTCTCCCCCTTCCCCAGGTGCCAGATCCTTCCTGTATCCCTGATCTTCCCTGCCCTTCTTCCCCAGTGCTCCATTCCTTCTGCCACTTCCCCCTGCCATTGTCTGTCCACCTGAAAACCAGGCTCACCCACTTTTCCTAACCTAGTGATGCCACTGGTCTGAAGTTAGACTCCTGATTTTTAAAATCTTGGCCTTAATCACATTGAAATAGAAAATAACAGAGACAGATTCTGACACACAGTCAGCACAAAAAAATTAGACTTAATTAACATCCAACTATAAAATTAGGACTAAGTGGTTAAGTGGTAGCTCTATTGTAAAGAGTTTGGGGGTTATAAGTCAACAATATGATGCAATTGCAAAACAGGCTAGTATCATTTTGGAGTGTGTTAATAGGAGTGTTGTATATAAGACATGGGAGGTAATTGTCCCACTTGGCACAACACTGGTGAGGATTTAGCTGGAGTATTATGTACAGTTCCAGGTGCCACACTTCAGAAACGATGTGAACAAATTGGAGGGAGTCCAGAGGAAAGGAAAAAAATGATAGAATGTTTAGAAACCCTGAGAGAGGAAAGGATTTTTTTAGAAAGGATATGTTTAGACTTGAGAAAAGATGGCTTAGAGCCTGGTAACGTTGTTAATGTCTGTTAAACAGAGGATTGTAATCAGTTGTTTTCCGTGTCCACTAAAGATAGGACAAGATGTAACAAAAGACAGGACTATGCAGCACTTTAAAGACTAACAAGATGGTTTATTAGGTGATGAGCTTTTGTGGGCCAGACCCACTTCCTCAGATCAATATGTGGAAGAAAATTGGCACAACCATATATACCAAAGTGATACAATAAAAAAAAAAATGAACACGTATAAAATTGACTAATCAGATTTAAGAACAGAGGAGGGGTGAGGGAGGAAGGTTAGTGTCTGTGAGGTAATGACATTAGGGGTGATAATTGGGGAAGCTATCTTTGTAGTGGGTGAAATAATTAGCATCTTTGTTAAGACCCATACGCAAAGTGAGCGATTTAGGTTAGACATCAGGAAAATCCTTGTAACTACAAAGGCATTTAAGGACTGGAATAAGCTTGTAAGGAAGGCTGTGGAGTTCTCATCATTGGAGGCTTTAAAGACAGGCTGGACAACACCTGTCAGAGATGGTCTAGGTTTATGTGGCCTCAGCATAGAGGGCTCGACTTGATGACTTCTTGAGGTCTGTGCCAACCCTACATTTCTATGATTCTGTGATTCTGAAAAAGAACGCTATATACTTTGGCATCAAGTGAAACAGGAGCAACTCGTATATCACCTGTGTTTAAAAAAAAAAAAGTGTCTTGAGGAATAAGGTACTTGAAAACAGAACTGGAAGAGAGAAAGCGAGATATGCCAGAAGATTCATTTGGAATGTGTATGAAAGAAGCCTGGACAAAAAGTTATACTGGAAGGTAAAGAGAAGATTGAAGATGCTGATACATAGCAAATCAAGAGGGCAAGTAGCTGCAAAATAGAGTGCTTTTAAAAAGACTGAATAAGATAGAGGAAACATTTGATGGATTTTCAGAAGAGAAATGTAAAGGGTTCAAAAAAGATAGAGGTTAGGTTCATCAATGGCTATTAGCCAGAATGGGTAGGAATGGTGTCCCTAGCCTCTGTTTGGATATGGGTGACAGGGGAGGGATCACATGATGATTACGTGTTGTGTTCCCTCCCTCTGGGGCATCCAGTATTGACCACTGTCAGCAGACAGGATACTGGGCTAGATGGACCGTTGGTCTGACCCAGTATGGCCGTTCTTATGTTCTAAAAATAAAAGGTGTTTATTATGGATGTTAGTGTGTAGTCGTTTACATGATTATTTGATAAACCTGGGCTAATAGGTTAATCCTGATGACTACATGCACCCCCTTTGCTGCCTCTATTTTATAGGCAGCAAGGGGTGGCGGGAGTGGCAGGAGCACTGTGGGGAGTCCCCCAGCTGTCTCCCACAGACACAGCAGTGCGGGGGAGAGAGGACAGGAGGGAGCCAGTGCTCACAGAGTGCTAGCTTTTAAGCTGGCTTCCTACGAACATTGAGTTCTGTGGAGCTGCCTGCCTCCCTTCCCCCCACGCTGTTGCCTCTAATCGAGGCAGCAGCATGGGGAGTTAGTGGTGGGGGTAGGTGGAAGCTGGTACACGCGGGAAGCGGCTTTCAAGCTGGCCTACCTGTGCATATCTGCTCCTGTGGAGCCGCCTGCCCCCTGCGCTGCTACCTTTATATCAGAGGCAGCCAGGTGTGTGTGGAAGGCAGGAGCTGGCTTCAAACTGGTTCCCCTTGGGCACTGGCTCCCATCCTCCCCCTCCCTGCCCCATGTAAATGTATAATCGCTAAAAAATCCATTGGTTACCTGTTTACACAAATACATGTTAGTTAACGTCCCTAGTGTTGTTATGTAGAGGCCTGCAAATGAAGTGCTCAGCCTAACTGAAAGGGAATTCCCCTTGATTTCTAGTGGGAGCTGAGCACTTAACTCATGCTTCTATCTTTACTTGCTCCCAAAGGGGAGGATTTTAAGAAGCCAGTGGCAAAAAATAGACACAGGAAAACAAATAACAGTAGTTGGGGAAGAGCTGGCTGCGGCTGGACAGTGAATAGGCAGAACCAATGAGGAGAGTACATTCTGGCTTTTGTTCAGGGTCACTTGAAGACACCAAGGCAAACAAAACAAAAATGCAATTCCCTTCTTCACAGGATAAAGTTGCACAAGCCACCGGAAATCATAGAATTCCATTCATGGTAAAATGTCTCCATATCACAGCAATCACTTAGAACTTTTCCAATTTCACAGCTATGAAAAACATGTCATGGAGCAAATAAGCCCTTCCCCATGAAATCTACTCTTCCTGAAATGTAGTTCAGCTGGGTAGGTGAGGGACAGGACTTGTCTTCCCCTTCATGACTGTTATGGGGGGAGATAAGACCCTCCTCCACTGGAAGACCAGAAGTGAGGGTGGTAAACATGGGCTACATCTAGAGTGCAAGCTTCTTTCGGAGGAAGCTTTTCCGGAAGAGATCTTCCAGAAAAACTTTTTTCAAAAGAACATCTACACAGCAAAAGCACAATGAAAAAAGTGATGTGCTTTTTCGAAAGATAGCATTCAATCAATGTTGACGCTATCTTGCATTTCAGTTATGATTACTGTGGACGGAGTGGCCACCAGGACCCCTGTGCGTTTTCCTGGAGGCCTCTTCTTTCGAAAAAACACTCTCTTCCGTATCCATACACGCCTTTTTCCAAAAAAACTTTTTTGGAAAAAGGCTTCTTCCTCATAGAAAGAGATTTACCGCTGTTGGAAAAACCCCACCGTTCTTTCGACTTTCTGTCAAAAGGATGCAATAGCAGTGTGGACGTAGTGTGGGTTTTTTTGAAAAACGGCCGTTTTTCCGGAAAAACTTTGCAGTGTAGACATATCCATGGGCTTCCATCTCATGTCTCCTGATGGGGCTGGGACACCTGGGGTGTGTCTAGACTACAGGGTTTTGTCGACAAAAGTGGACTTTTGTTGACAAAACTATACCTGCGTCTACACTGCCGCTGAGTTCTGTCGACATAACGTCGACAGAACTCAGCAGTGTTGTCAACGGCTGTAAACCTCATTCTACGAGGAATAACGCCTTTTGTTGACAGAGTTCTGTTGACAGAAGGCATTATTGCATCTACACTGTTCTTTGCACCTACACTGTCATGTTGACAAAGCGGCTTGCTTTGTCGACAGAACTGCATGTAGTCTAGATGCTCCTTGTCGAAAGAAGCTTTGTCGACAGTATCTGTCGACAAAGCCTCTGTCGACAAAAGCCTGTAGTCTAGACCTACCCCTGGGTTTGGGATTTCTGCTCCCTTCTGGCTACTGCCTGGGCTCAGGACTTTTGCTTCCCCGCAGCTCCTGCCAGGGGTTAGGTTTTAAAATCTTCTGGCTGTGAAACTGACCAAAATTGACTGAATAACTTATGAAAATCAGATCCCCATATAATGATTTAAAATGAGTGGCTAGGGAGCCGCCTCTTCTGACTATTGCAAGGAAAGAAAACCCCATTCAAAGTAGGGATGTAAAATCCCAGTTAATCAGTTATACCTTAGATTTAACCAGTTAACTGATTAAGGGGCTCCCAATTCTGCCCCTATGTGTGGCTGCCAGTGAAGGCCCCCCCCCCATGCGCAAAGCTCCCAGCTGTCTGTGGGCTATCTCACATGGGAAGGGGGAGGGGAATGCAGCAGGAGCCAGCAGCCACTCTTGTGGGGGGCCAGCTTCTGAGTCCAACCCCCTTATGTGAGGCTTCCGCTGCTGGCTCCCTTGCGCAGAGGAGGGTGTGGCAGCAGGAACTAGCAGCTATGTGTATGCATGTGGGGGTTGGCTTCTGCTCCCAGCTGCCACTGCCAGCTCCCCTACATGGAGGGGACTGCGTGGCACTCTTGGCCCCCTCCTCCCGCTGGGCTACTCCTGGGTCCCTGTTAACCAGTACCTGTTCACATCCCTAATTTGAAGACAGTCTTCCTGACAGTGGTAATATACTTTTATAAAAACCACACAATAGAGTTTTATGTTTTAGTCCCTGGTGAATTTGTAAAGAATAGACAGAAGAATGTAATTATGTTTCTATTTGTTGCCTTTTATTGTAAATCCACCCTATTGTGAAGAGGGAGCCCTATGGTCATGGAGTACTCATGACCCAGCTTCATGAAATGAAGGGTAGCAACATCTTGTGGGAGAGTGGGAAGTTAAGACCCAGATTTCCTTAAGGAGATGAAAACCAGAGGAAGGGACAGCTGCTCCTAATTTTCAGAATCTCAGGCTGCATCCTAGGAAAGCTGGTTGTTCTACTCTCCATTTCCTGAGAAATTACTGCAAATATAGACACATTTTTTATTTGAATGTTTTTACATTTTGACTGAGTAGGCACCCCAGAGGAACTGGCAGCCTGTAGTCTCTTTGTGTTGGTCTCTAAATATATACTTTCCTCAAAAGAGTTGTTTTCCTCTGTAACTAAAGTAAAATCTCCTGTTTGAGAGGAGGCCTTTTGGAACTGGAGCCAGGTGTCGGTGACATGCTGTTCGAGAAAGCTGCAGATTACCAGTTCTGCTAATTAAATAATATTCGACCTGTTCCTGTGGGTGTGCCTGGATTTAGCTGCAATGAGACAGTATATTAATGAGCTGTCCATGTTCCATTTCAGTGTACCTGGCTGTAGCTGGGGAAGAAAGGTGCCACTCTGCCCTGGGAGCTGTCCAGTAGAGCTGGCTGGCATATAGTTTTGTTGCAAAATCCCAGTGCCATGCATACATCTGGGGTCTGGGTAACCCTGAAGACTTCAATCATGCACAGTTCTGGACTAATTGTGCAGCCTTCTGGGTGGGTGGGTAGTAACCATCTTTTGCTCCCACAGAAGAGTAGGCACATACAAGTTGCACGTAGATTCTTTTGAAAAGTTGGAACTCTGCCCATCAGCCTACAAATGTTCTCCTCATCCTGAAACCATACCCAACAGATCAAAAGGGCTTGAAATTGTGGACTGGAGTTTGTAGGGACATAGTGTCACATCACACTAAGAATCAGTGTAATAGCATTCAAATGTCAGTATTGAAAAAAAATTGCCTTTAAGAAAATGTATAGATATTTTAAATTGATGATCTTAACTAAGAACTTAACATAACAATGACGATAGTGGGTCAGAGCAGTGGTCCATCTAGTTCGGTATCCTGCCTACCAGTAGTGACCAATGTCAGGTGCTTCAAAGGGAATGGACATAACAGGGCAATCGTGATCCATTCGCTGTCAGGTCCACCATCTGTCAGTTCATGGCTTGGGGATACCCAGAGCATGGAGTTGCATTCCTGATCATCTTAGCTCCATCAGTGGCTATTAGCCATCTGCCATGAATTTATGTAATTCTTTTTTGCATCCAGTTCTAGTTTTGGCCTTCACAACATCCACATGTTATGTGAAGAAGTACAGGTGGAACCTCAGTGTCTTGACACCCTTGGGACCTGACTAGTCCTGAATCAGGAAATTTTCTGGTCCAGGGAAGGTCAATGCCAGCCCATCTGCTCTCCACTGCTGGCCAGCTCTGTTCCTGGCTGCTGGCCCTGGGGCTCCACTGCTCTGGCTCCAGGTGTCAAAGGTCCGCTTCTCTAGTTGCCAGACTCTGTTGCTCTGGTCCCGGGAAGCTGCTCCATTTGCCAGCCCCCACGGAACCACTGCTCTGCTGCTCTGTCCACTGGCCCCCAGGGTTCTGATGCACAGGCTGCTAGATATCCATTACTGGGATCCAGGACTCTGTTCTTCCCTAGTCCAGCAACACTCCTGGTCCCGCCCCATCAGTTTTTCCCCTGTGAGTGCTCTAGCACCAGAACATCCAGAGGGTCACAAGCAATGCTAGACAAGAGAAATCCAGATTAGACGTTCAACCTGTACTTCCTTTTGTCTGTTTAAAACCTGCTGCCTATTAATTTCACTGGGTGACAACTATTTTTTGTTTTATGTGAAGGGATAAATAGCACTTTTGTTCACTTTCTTCACATCATTAATGATTTTATAGACCTCTGTTGTATCTCCTCATCAGTCATCTCTTGTCTGAATTGAATAGTCCCATGCTGTTTCAGACCCTTAATAATTTTTGTTGCCCTTTTCTGTACCTTGTCATATTCTAATATTTTTTGTGATAGAGTGAGAAGAACTGTGTGCAGTATGCATGGTATGCCCGTACCTTGAATTTATGTAGTGTTATTACATTTACTCTTATTATCTATCTATTTTCTAATGGCTCCTAATATTTTCTTACCTTTTTTGACTGCTGATGGACATTGAACAGATATTTTCAGAGAACTATCCACAATGACTCCCAAGATCTTTTTCTTGAATGGTGATAGCTAATTTAGATCCCATCATTTTCTGTATGTTATTGGGATTAAGTTTTGAAATCTGCATTTCTTTGCATTTAGCAGTATATTGAGTTTCATCTGCTATTTTGTTTCCCCCTCACCCAAATTATGAGATCCCTTTGTAACTCTTTGCAGTCTGTTTTGGACTTACCTATTGTGAATAGTTTTATATTATCTGCATCAACTTTTGCCACTTTACTGTTCAACATATTCATAAATGATCTGGAAAAAGTTAAACAGCACTGGTCACTGTACAGTTCTCTCAGAAACTCTACTAGTTACCTCTCCATTTTGAAAAAATGACAGTTTATTCTTATCCTTTGTTTCCTCTCTTTTAACTGTGATTCATGAGAGGACCTTCCATTTTATCCCATGACTTCTTAGTTTGCTTAAAAGCTTGTGATGAGGAACCTTGTGAAAAAGACTCTGAAAATCTAAGTACAATATTCTCATTGATTACCCTTGTTCACATATTTGTTCACACTCCTCCCAGAATTCTAATAGATTGGTAAGACACAGTCTCTTTAAAAAAAGCTGTGTTGACTTCCCCCAGCAAATCATTTTCATCTATGCATCTGACAATTCTGTTCTTTACCATAGTTTCAACTAACCTGCCTGGTACTGAAGTTAGACTTACTGACCTGTAATTGCCTCGGAATCTTTTTTAAAAAACCAACACCATCTGGTACAAAGGTTGATTTTAAGTGATTGGTTACATACCACAGTTAGTCCTTCTGCAGCTACATAGTTTTGTCCATCAGAACTCTTCAGCACCTTAATCATCTAGTGGCCCCATTGGTTGTTTGGCAGGCGTCTAATGTATTAATTTTTTTTTTGCTGTTTAGGTTGTGTCTGTTGGTAGTTGATCTTCAAATTCTTTTCTGGCCTGCCTGACTCTACTTTTACACTTGACTTGCTAGAATTTATGCTCCTTTCTATTTTCCTCAGTAGGATTTGACTTCCAATTGTTAAAGGATTTTTTTGCCTGTACCTGCTTCTTTTACTCTGTTTGGCCCAGGGGTGGGGAACCATTTTTTGGGTCGGAGGGCGCCAACTCAAAGAAACCTAGGGGGGCTGCACACAAGTGACAAAAAAAGACAAATCCTCACTGACGTGGCCCCTAACTGAGGAGGAGGCACACTCCTCACATTCCCCTTGCACACCAGAGCCTAGTGGGGTCCAGGCTAGTAGATTTTGTGTGCTCCAGTCTCGCAATAGGCAAGGGCTCCCCAATGCTGTGGGGAGAGCCCTGAGCCTTGGGGGCTGTATCCAGGCTAGCTGAGGATTGCATCCTAGCCCCTGGGCCTGAGGTTCCCCTCCCCTGGTTTAGCAATTGTGGCATGTTTTTGATTCTCTTGCTATTCTGTTTAACTTTGGGTATATTTTAACTTGGGCATCTATTGAAGTGTTTTTAAAAGGTTTCCATGCAGCTTGCAGGCATTTCACAGGACTGTGCCTTTTATTTGTCTTCCTCATTTTTGTGTAGTTCTTCTTTTCTGAAGCTAAATGCTGTAGTTTTGGATTTCTTTGTTATACCTCCCTCCCCAAGGAGGTTAAAAATTTACATTGTGGTTACTGATACTGAGCAGTTCAGCTATGTTCATCTTTTGGACTGGGGATGTTAAATTTCAATTAATCAGCTAATTGAGTAGTTGATGGAATTTCTATTGACTACTCGATTAGTCAATAAGGGGGACGCTCGCTATCCCACTGCACCTCTGCCTTTGAAATGCACAAAAGCCGCCTGCGACTTTTGTACATTTCAAAGGCAGAGGTACAGCAGTCCAGAACCTGCAGGAGTTGGGACTGCTTCTGTCCCTGTTTGCGCTGTTTCCCCCACTGCACCTCTGCCTCCCCCCCACAGAAATGGTGCTGGCAGGAACCAGCTTTTAAGCTGGCTCCCCCCAGCACCGGCTCCCATTGGTGCTTCTGGTACAGAGACAGCAAAGTGTGTGTGTGGGAGGGGGGGAAGGAGGGGGAAATGACTAGTTGAGTAATAACTTGACTACCCAAAAAGCCTAGGCTTATCAGGTAGTCGACTAGTTGCTTACATTCCTATTTTGGACCAGATGCTGTGCTCTAGTTATGATTAAATCAAGAATTGCTTCTCCCTTTGAGTCCCAGAACTAGCTGCTTGAAGCAGCAGTCATTGATGGTGTCTAGAAACCTTTTTTGCATCCTGTCCTCTGGTGACATTGAAAATATAAAATCGCTGAGGGCTATGGTATAATTGCTAAATGTTAAATTCCATCGTGCTCAAATGAGCTAATTAGAAATAATGCAAATAGTAGTTCATGTGGTATGAATAGAGATGATAACACATGTTAATATAAGGCTAAAAAGGAGACTCAGTTGCCTGTGGCACTACCAAAAGAATAGCAGAGTGCACAGCAGGCCAGATGTTATGCTTTGGATGTAGGCGTTACATATCAGAAAAGTTAATTCTTTGGCGCTATCAAGTCAGAATTGTTTCGTATTCATGAAAATCAGACATCTACCTAGTTCTTTGTGCAGAATAGCTAGAGTACATGGACAATTGATGAGCTATCATCTAAATCCTAAGAGTGACATTTCAATTCAAAGTGTTTTTCAGGGCAGAAACAGGAGGCAGGATCTCTGAATTCAGTGTAGAGTAATGGTCACATGTGCAGCTCTGTGTTATGTGGGTTGTAACCAGAGAACATAGTGCTGCCAGAGGATGTCACATGGGCCTCAGCTGTGTGCTGATTGGGCCACACATTGAGAACAACTCATGTAGCGCAGGGGTCGGCAACCTTTCAGAAGTGGTGTGCCAAGATTTAACTTATTCACTTCTATTTACAGATACACATGCCTGGGGGAGGAAAGGGCAGGAGCAGACTGGGTACGGTGATCATATTTTCAGAACCAGCTGCAACTAGGCTTAATTTAAATTATTAAACAGATTAAGTGTTTTAACTTTCTCATGTTAGTTTATCAAACTTCATTTTAAATAAGGTAAAATATTAATTTATGACCACACAAAAGGTTTCAATGTTTTCTTTATTTATGGCAGGGGTGGGGGACTTTTTTTGGGTTGGGGCCACTGACCCACAAAAATCAGTTGGGGACCATACAAGTCAGAAGCAAAAATAACTCCTCCAAAAACCCCTAACACTCATTAATGTGGCCCCCAACTGAGACACCTCACTCTTCTGGCACTCCAGCCCCACCGGGTGAGGGGAAGGGACAGGGAGAACTGAAGCTCAGGGCTTCCCATAGGCTAGATTTACTTTTCTGGAGTTAGTGGATTTTGTGGACCTCCTTAGACTCTGGGGTGGGGACAAAAATGAGGGGTTCAGTGTGTGGGACAGGGCTGCCAGTGTGTGGAACAGGGATACAGGATCTGGGCAGGAGGTGGGGTGCAAGAGTGGGTGAGGAGAGCAGGGTCTGGAAGTGAGTTTTGCAGCAGAAGAGGGTAAAGGATGGGGGTACGAGAGGGAGTTTGGGGACAGGAGGGGGTTGGGGGAATAATGCAGAGAAGTTGAGAGGGTGAGAATGCAGCCAAATAGCTAGTTGGGGAAGGAGGCAAAGAAGTGGGAAGTAAAGGAGAATTCAGCTTCTGCAAAGTAAAATTGTATCCCCCCTCACATCTTCCCTCTGCTCCAGCCTTGCTCCCTTCAGCCCTATGATTCCTCCTCCAGCCTGATCCCCTGCATCTCCCCACCTGCCTCACTGCAACCCCTGCCCTCTCCCATCCTGCCCCCGCATCATCCTTCATCCCCCCCTCCTACCTCCACATCCCTGTACCCCCAGCATGCATACCAGCAGGGCAGCAGTGCTGGGACTCTCAGCCCCCCGGGAGCAGTGCTGGGGCGAGAAGATGCTAGGGGTGGGGAAAAAAGTCACTTCCCTGCCCAGCCCAGCTCTTTGCCAGGGCTCACCCCTCACTTGCAGGCTGCTGCTCTGAGGCTGGGGCAGGCAGAGCCTGTGGCTGGTTCCTGCCCAGCCAGGCACAGCAGGGTGCTGGGGAAGGGGCTCCCCACTTCCCACACCCACGGGGAGCAGCCTGGTGCAGCCCGGGCCCTGGCGCCCCACAGCGGTAGCAGCAGCTTGTGACTGGCTGCCTAGCCCTGCATGTGCAGAGCAGCTTCAGCCCCGCCCCCTCTTGGAGCAGGGAGCAGAGTCTGTATTGAAGAGGTATGCGTTAACCCCTTAGCTCCTGGGGGCTGCACACCCAGGCTGGGCAGGGGCAGCCCCCAGGATGTGGAGCGCAGTGTGGGGTCATGCCACCTGCTCCACTTGCCATGCTGCTTTGGCCCCTAATGCCCATGTCTCCTCCCCCCCCTCCACCCCCCCCCCCCGCTTGCCCGTCCAGCAGGAAGCCGGAGCTGGTTCTCCAGCCTGCAGCTGTGTGGCGACTGTAAGTGCAAGGTTCCAGCTGCTGCTGGGGGCGGGCTGAGCTCCTGCCACACATGCCACTCAAAATGGGCTTGCATGCCACTTATGGCACGTGTGCCATAGGTTGCCGAATCCTGGTGTAGAGTCGCTAGCCCCATCAGAATTCAAACAGCAAAAATGATGGAAAAAATTTACCAAGACTTTGTTTTATTCCTTTCATTCAGTTTGCAAGTTTACAGGATAAGGTTGCTTGCATGTAGCATTTTCCACGTGTGATGCTCCTTGATGACCCATGGAATACAGATACTACAAATGCGATTAATGCATGCAGCTCCTAACAAGCATTTCATAGGCTAAACATTACATACATTCTTATTTAATACATCCTGCTGGCCCTTAATATGTTTAAAAATCAGAAGCGCAGTAGGGAGGACCCAGCGCAAGCCGGGTTAGCTGATGCCTGGCTTGCGCCGGGTCCCCTGTGCTGTGCTTTAGCCTTTTAAATGTATTAAGAACCGGCGGGCTCTTAATACATTTAAAAGGCAAAGCCGCAGCAGCGTTAGCTCCCAGGGCCAGGAGCTAACCTTGCTGCGGCTCCCTCCACTTATCAACTAATCAATGGAAAATCCATCGACTAGTCGATTAGTTAATTATCTGATATTTAACATCCCTACTACTGATTCAGCGGGCTCAGTGTGTATGTAGCAGTCCACCCAGGCTTTACAATGTGCAGGATTGGTGCTTTATGTGATAAGTACAATGCTTGGGTGGGTATGATCCTGCAGATGCCAACTATAAGAATCTTGATACAAACACCACGTCCTCTTTCTTACAGTGCTGAGCACACTGTAGGCAAGAACTGCTAATTGTATCCTATGCTCATTACTGTTGAGTCGCAAATTATAGGTTGGACCTCCTTGGTCCGGCACACTCGAGACCTCAGCTGTCCCGGATCAGGGAGTGTGCTGGACCAGGGGAAGTCAGTGCTCCCCTGCTGGCTGTCTTGTTCCCGGGCTCCTCTTCTTGGGGCTCCCTGCCCTGACGCTGGCCCTGCTGATGCTGGCCTGGAATGGCTCCCCACCCTGCTTCTAGCCGGGGGGACTGCTTGACTGCTGCCAGCCCTGCTGCTGCTGGGGCCTGCCCTGCTGCCGCTGGGGATTCCTGGTGCCCATTTCCACCACCTATGCTTCAGCTAGGGCATTCCCCAGCAGAGGCTTCCCTGTCATCCTAGCCCTGCTGCCACCGGGAGTTTCTCGTGATTCCTGGCCAGGGCCACCTGGCCACCGGCAGCCCTGGTGACACCAGGAGCTCCCCAGCTGCTACCTGGCCCTGTTGATGCCAGGGATTCTGCAGCTGGGGCAGGGGCTCCCCAGATGCCACCTGGTCCAGCCGGGGCTCCCCAACCCCTGCGTTGCTCCTGCCTCTGGGACTCTCTGGTCCAGTAACATCCCGGCCCTTCCGGACCACAGATGTTGCCAAACTAGAGTCCCAGATTTGGGAGGTTCAACCTGTAGTGCAATTTTCAAAGTTGATGAGGGCATATAGTCTCAGCTCATATTTATTTCAGTGGGGGTTACATTGCTAAATTCCTAGTTGTGTCTGAAAATTTTAGACTAGATTCTTAGCTTATGGTATTATGGTAGCCACCTCAGTTTCAGGATATTAGCAAACACAGTGGATGAGGTAACATCTTTTACTGGATCAGCTCCTGTTGGTGAGAGAGAAGCTTTCAAGCTAGGATTGCCAACTGTGTGCTAATCACACAGCTAACCAGCCCTGCCCTGCCCTTGCTTGCTCCATCACTCATTCTTTCTCATTTTCACTGGGCTGGGGCAGGAGATTCGAGTGTGGGGCGGGGGGGATGAAAGTTCCTCCTGGGGGTGTGGGCTCTGGGATGGGGCTAGGGATGAAGGATTTGGAATACAGGTGGCAGGGCTGAGATGTGGGAAAGAATGGGCATCAGGAGGGAATTTGGATGCAGGAAGGGACTCTGGGCTGGGACAGGGGGTTGGGATGGGGTAGGGGGCTATGGGGTGCTGGCTCCACAATGGAGTTTGGGTGTGGGAAGGAATTCCAGGCTGGGGCGTTTGTGGGGTCCTGACAGTACTTACCGTGGCCACCAGGTCCCTGCCTCCTAGGTGCAGAAGTGGCCAGGAATGCTCTGCAGGCTGCTTTCATACCCACAGGCACCACCTCCTCAGCTGCTATTGGTTGTAGTTCCCTGCCAGTAAGAGCTGCAGAGCTGGCACTTGGGGTGGTGGGGGCAGTGTGTGGAATCTCCCTGGTCACCTGCAAGCCTAGGGGCTGCAGGGATGTAGCAGCCTCTTCTAGGAGCTACATACATGGAGCCAAGGCAAGTAGGAAGCCTGCCTTACCCCGGACCCCCTATGTGCGAAAAACTGGCCTTTAATGTCCAACCAGAGCTGCCAGGGTTTCTTTTTGACTGGGCAGTCAATCAAAAACCAGATGCCTGACAATCTTATTTTGAGCCCAAATCAAGTTGTTCTTCAGAAGCTTTTTGTAAACTCAGAAGTTTGAGTCTTACCAATAGAAGTTGGTCCAGTAAAGGATGTTACCTCACCTACCTTGTCTCTCTAGAGTCTGAGTAGTTATATGGGGTCTGAATCTGCTCCCATTCACTGGTCTCTTATTGCTCATTCTTTGGTCACTCATCATTTGTCAGCTTTAACCATCCTCTTTCCCATTGTGAGTGGACTGGCTAAATAGCTGAGAGGTTAAAGCAATGGTCTTCGGGTTGCAGGTTCTTAACATCATACGAAGTCAGTACTTCAGTAGTCTGTGGGAGCACTCAGCAGGTTTCAAAACTGGTTCTTTGTTTTGGATTAATTCTACCTCCACACCACATGGTCGTCCACGTCTTATTATAATTGTAGGGTACGGGGAAGGGATCAGTTTTAGTTTACTTGGACAATTTACACATATTACTTTTTTTTAAAATTATGGCATTTCACCTGTCATCGGGAAATCAAGTGAGAATTGGTAGTGAAATGATGTACTAACCCCCCCCCCCCCCAGTCTTTGCGTGCTACAGGAGCCCTCAGAGACAATAAGGTCATTGCAGGGAAACTAAATGAATTCTTTGCTTTGGTCTTCACAGCTGAGGATATTAGGGAGATTCCCAAACCTGAGCCATTTTTTAAAGATGACAAATCTGAGGAATTGTCCCAGATTGAGATGTCAGAGGAGGTTTTGGAACAAATTGATAAACTTAACAGTAAGAAATAACTGGGGTTGGAACCCAGGTAACTCAAATGTGAAATTGTGGAACTCTTAACTGTGGTTTGTAGTCTATCCTTTAAATCAGCTTCTATACCTAATTACTGGATGATAGCTAATGTGGCCCCAATATTTAAAAAGGGCTATAGAGGTGATCCTGGCAATTATAGACCAGTAAGTCTAATGTCAGTACCGGGCAAATTAGTTGAAACTATAGATAAGAATAGAATTGTCCGACACATAGATGAACATAATTTGTTGGGAAAAAGTCAACATGGATTCCGTAAAGGAAAATCATGCCTTACTAATCTCCTAGATAAACTTAGAAAACATCAAATGGCCTGGTAGCACTTTATAGACTAACAAAAACATGTAGATGGGATCATGAGCTTTCGTGGGCACAGCCCACTTTTTCAGATGACTGCAGTTTTGAGTTTAGGATGTGCAGACCCAAAATAAATAGGGAAGAAGAGGGCAGGGTATCTGCACATCCTAAACTCAAAACTCCAGTCATCTGAAGAAGTGGGCTGTGCCCATGAAAGCTCATAGAATCATAGAATACTAGGACTGAAAGTGACCTCGAGAGGTCATGGAGTCCAGTCCCCTGCTCTCATGGCAGGACCCAGTACTGTCTAGACCATCCCTGATAGATAAATGTCTAACCTACTCTTAAATATCTCCAGAGATGGAGATTCCACAACCTCCCTAGGCAATTTATTCCAGTGTTTAACCACCCTGACAGTTAAACATGTTTTGTTAGTCTATAAAGTGCTATCAGACCATTTGTTGTTTTCTAAGTTTATTCTGTACAGACTAACTTGGCTACCCCCTGAAGTTTCTAATCTACTAGAGTTCTTTGAGGGGGTCAATAAGCATGTGGAGAAGAGGTATCTAGTGGATATAGTGTACTTGGATTTCCAGAAAGCCTTTGACAAGGTCCCACACTAAAAGGTCTTAAATAAAGTATGTTGTCAGGGGATGAGGGAAGTTCCTCTCATGGATTGATAACTGGTTAAAAGGCAGGAAACAAAGGGAAGGAATAAATAGTAAGTTTTTCAGAGTGGAGAGAAGTAACTAGTGGGGTCCTCCCCAAGGGTCTGTACTGGGACCAATCCTATTTAACCTATTTATAAATGATCTGGAGAAAGGGGTAAACAGTGAGGTGGCAACATTTGCAGATGATACCAAAGTGCCCATGATAGTTAACACCAAAGCAGACTGTGAAGAGCTTAAAAAAGGATCTCACAAAACTAGGTGATTGGGCAACAAAATGGCAAATGAAATTTTATGTTGATAAATGTAAAGTAATGCACATTGGAAAAAATAATCCCAACTATACGTACAATATGATGGGGACTAATTTGGCTACAACTACTCAAGAGAGAGACCTTGGAGTCATTATGGTTAGTTCTCTGAAAACATCCAGGCTATGTCTATACTGCGCTCTCTTGCGCAAGAAAATATGCAAATGAGGCAAAGAGGTGAATATCGCTGTGCCGTATTTGCATACTTAATGTCACGCCATTTTTGCGCAAAGGGGCTTTTTGCGCAAAAAACCACCTCTTGTACAAGAGCCATTCTGCCGCTTTTTTTCAGGCAGAACGGCTCTTACGCAAGAAGGGATTTTTGTCCAAAAAGAAGCCATGTAGACGGCTCCTTTTCATGCAAAATCCCCTTGCACAAAATGACGGCTCATTAAGTATGCAAATGAGGCGTGGCGATATTCACCTCTTAGTCTCATTTGTATGTTTTCTTGCGCAAGAGAGCGCAGTATAGACGTAGCCCCCCTCAGTGTGCAGCGGCAGTCAAAAAAGCAAATAGAATGTTAGGGGTCATTAAAAAGGGGATAGAGAATAAGACAGAAAATATCTTATTGCCTCTATATAAAACCATGGTACGTCCACATCTTGAATACTGCGTACAGATGTGGTCGTCTCATCTCAAAAAAGATATATTAGCACTGGAAAAGGTTCAGAAAAGGGCCACAGAAATGATTAGGGGTTTGGAATGGGGTTTGGAATGAAGAGAGATTAAAAAGACTTGGACTTTTCAGCTTAGAAAAGAGGAGCCTAAGGGGGGATATGTTAGAGGTCTATAAAATCATGACTAGTATGAAAAAAGTGAATAAGAAAAAGTTATTTACTTGTTCCCACGATATGAGAACTAGGGGTCACCAAATGAAATTAATAGGCAGCAGTTTTAAAACAAACAAAAGGAAGTTTTTCTTCACTCAGCACATAGTCAACCTGTGGAACTCCTTGCCAGAGGATGTGGTGAAAGCTAGAACTTTAACAGGGTTCAAAAAAGAGCTATATAATTTCATGGAGATAGGTCCATCAATGGCTATTAGCCAGGAAGGGTAGGAACGGTGTCCCTAGCCTCTGTTTCTCTGGAGGTGGGTGACAGGGGAGAGATCACGGGAGGATAACCTGTTGTGATCCCTCCCTCTGGGGCATCTGGTATTGGCCACTATCAGCAGAAAGGATATTGGGCTAGATGGACCTTTGGTCTGACCCAGTATGGCCAGTCTTATGTTCTAATAAATGATAGGTATCAGTTTAGAGTCCTTTAACATGCATATTTGTAACTCTTCATTGTAGGGATGTTAAATATCAGTTAATTGAATAGTTGATTAACCTCATGAATTCTTATCAGTTACTTGACTATTCTATAGTCCCCCAGCTGTGAGGCTGGCGGCTAGTGCACTCCAGCCCACTGCCTAGGAGACCCCTGCCACTCCGCTCTGCTGCCTCTGATACAGAGGCAGCAGCCTGGGGTGCCAGGTGGGAGCTGATCCACGAAGGGAGCCAGTTTAAAAACCAGCTCCCCATGTAGACCAGCTACCTGTTGCCCCACGCTGCTGCCTCTGATACAAATTTATTGTCAATGGGGAGAGGGAAATGCATGTAGTCTATAGCATAACTTAACCAATAAGTTTTTGCTTATCTATTAATCGGTTAATCGACTACACTATTACATCCCTACTTCATCCCTGAGAAGTAATAGGAATTCTGTGTGTGAGCATGAATCATGATTAAGGGTAGAATTTTGTCACAGAGCTTGCAGAATCCATGACTTTCAGAGACCTCCATGCCCTCGGTCTGTGGCAGCTGGGAGCTGCAAAGTCCCCGGACAACTGCTAGTGGCCAGGATCTGCAGGATACCCCCACCGATGGACGTTCTCAGCTGTCTCGGAGGGATTGGAGGGGGCCCCTGGAGCTCACAGCAGTAGCCTCTGCAGCTGCCCACAGGCTACTCCACAGCTTCTCATTTTGCCATGGACATGTCATGGGCTTCTGTGAATGTTTATTGCTCATGACCTGTCCCTTACTTTTAGCAAAAACATCCATGATGAAATCTGAGCCTTAATCATGATGCATGTAATAAAGTCAGTGGTTCTTGAACCATTTACCATTCAGTCCTTTTAATCAAAGGAGGGGAGAGACTCAGGACAGTTAGGAGAGCTGCCATTTACTCCATAGATCTCAAAGGAAAGAAAAAGGGAAGTGGAGACTTCAATTGAGAGTCAGGCAAAGGTATGCATTTAAGGTTGACTTTTTGCCCTGAAATTGTCCTACACACATTGCAGAGGAGTAGAGGGACGTAAAAGAAACATGATTTGATGGGCTTTTAAATATTATGATTTTGGTGGGGGGAAGTGTCTGACTCATGCTTTTTTTTAATCATTTGAGGTTGGCAATGCTTGACACTTGAAACAGTACATTTTTATATCATTTTGTAATATGAAACACACAAGAGTAAGGGTGATTTAGCAGAGAGAGTGCTAGTCTGGGATTCGGAAGATCTATTGAAGTCCTTGCTCTGTCACAAACTTGATATGAGATCTTGGGAATGTCCCTTTGTTTCTCTCTGCGTCTCAGTACTCTCTTTGTAAAATAGGGATAATAGCACTTTCCTATTTTCAGGTTGTTGTGAAGAGAAACATACTAACGACTGAGGGTATGTCTACACAACAGCGCTATTTTGAATTAACTTATTTCGCATTAGTTAATTTGAAATAAGCTAGTTCGAAATAATGCATCTAGACACAAAAACTAATTTGAAATAGCGTTTTTCTAATTCGAAATAGCACGTCCACATTGAGTGGACCCTGAATCGAAGGTAAAACTGGCTGGAACCAGTGCCAGCAGGGCATCAGGGTCGGACTTAGTGTGTGAGTCTGCTGCCTCAGGCTATCTGAGGTCTGTGCTTAAAGGGACCCGACCCCTCATCTCGGACAGACAGTTCTCAGGTTTCTCTGCTTGCTGGTCTACCTCGCTGAGGGACAGCAAAGCATTTGTGTCTCGGAGTGCTCTGCTTGCCCTCACTCGGGACACCACGGCATTCTGCAACATGGAACTAGACCTGCCCCCGGGGACTCTGCTGCATCTCGTGGACACGTTGCCAGCAGCCTGGCTGCACTGTCTGCAGGCTGCCATCCGGGAGCACCATCGAGGGGCTGTCAGGATCCAGGGGGCCCTGCGGGAGAGCTTCCACCCTGAGCAGCGCTAACAGTCTCCCCGGTCTGCCCCACTGGGGGCCTGTGCCCCATTCTCCCTCTCGTCCTTCCGCTTACCCTTCCCTAGCCCCCCCTTCCTGATGTCAAATAAAATACACGTATTTTCAAAAATAGAAACTGTCTTTATTTAACACAACTGGGGAGGGGGAATGAAACTCTGAGGAAAGGAGGTGGGAGAGAGGCTGGGAGAGGGGAGGGAGAAACCTGGGAGGAGGGAGCTGGAAGGGGGAAGCAAGGGGAAGAAGGGGGAGGGGAAGCTCAGGGTTCAGGGGTGGGGGTCTCGTTGGGCCACATGTCTCCCAGCACGGCAGGTGCGGGTGCCTCGGTGGCCCCAGGGGGATGGGGAGGAGGGTGCAGAGGTTGAGGTGGGGACTGTGGAGAATGAGGAGGAGGGTGTGGAGGTTGAGGAGGAAGATGTGGGAGGGGGGCAGGAGTGGGAGGAGGAACAGTAGCTGGGGGGGCAGCAGGCGCAGGACCAGCACAGGGCAGCATGCTCTGCAGCAGGTTTGAGTATATGGCACAGTCCTGAGCAAGCTGCTCCCGGCAGAGCTGCAGGTCCTCCTGTATCCAGGCCTGGATGGTGCGGTGCACGGTTCGCAGGGCCCCCAGGTGGTGGTCCTGGTACTCCTGATGCGTGGTAGTGGTCCTGCTGAGGCCGCGGGTGCGGGAGCATGTCCCGGGCGGGGTGGTGCGCCCTGCACAAGCAGCTGGTGCAGCTGTAGAGAAAGAAGAGAAGTGGTCAGTTCACCCTGGGGACACAGTGGATGATGCCCAGCCCCCCCGCGACGTGAGGGCAACCATGCCCTGCACCATCAGAGCCGATGTGCTTGCACAGAGGCCATGGTCAGGATGTCTGGCTCTTCCCAGGACTGGGAGCTGCCCCAAGACCGCACCCATGCCCCTGTGCCGTGTATAGTGCGGCCGGTGTGTGTGTGGGGGAGATGTCCCCTGCCTCTGTGTAAAGAGGGCATGTGAAGGGAGAGCGTTCTGCTGGGTCCCGCCTTGGGGTCGGGAGCGTGTCAGGTCTCTTCACACATGCATGTGCCTATTGGGCCATGGCCCCTGGGTGTCACGCAGCTGGAGCCACCTGCCCAAGGGTGGCACGGCACGTGCTTGCACATGCACAGGTGGCTGCGTGATCCGTGGGAGGCATGGCCCACGCGCACGGTCCCTGGTCTCCCTCCCTGCCTCCCCCGCCCGGGTAGGGGACAGTGCTGTCATTTACCTGGTATGGCCTCCCTGGACGACCCTGCTGACTCTGGTGCTGGGACAGCTGGTGGTGGCCCCTCTGGTGCACCCGGGTCAGGGCCCTCAGCTCCCGGCTCGCTGCCTCCCGGGCTGGCGCGGACCGCCCTGCCCACCAGGAATCGGTCGAGGGCGGGGAAGTATGGGCAGGTGGCAGCTGCTGCTGTGGCACCGCCCCTGGTGGCCCTGGCGTACGCCTGCCGCAGCTCCTTAACTTTCAGGCGCACCTGCTTCTGGGTGCGCCTGTGGCCCTTTCTGGCCATGTGGCCGCTATGCGGCCGTAGACGGCCACATTCCTCCACCTAGTGCAGAGATCATGGAAATTGGGGGCCTCCCCCCAAACCTCAATGAGGTCCATGATCTCCGCATTAGTCCATGAGGGCATGCGCTGTCTACGGCCCCTGGCTGGCCCCTGGGTACTGGGGGACTGGGTGGGGGATGGCTGGTTGCCACTGGCTGACATAGTGCGGCCACTGGCTGAGGGTCTGTGGCTGCTGGCAGGCCTGGCTCTTGCACGTGCCCAGTGGCCAGACTCTACCCCTTTAAGGGCCCCGGGGCTGAGGGAGAGGAGAGGAAGTTTTCCTGGTTGTGCCCAGAGTGGCCACCAGGGGAAACTGGGAAGGGCTGGAGGCCCCCTAATTTGAAATAAGTGTCTACACAGCACTTATTTCGAATTAGCTATTTCAAATGTGGTGTTATTCCTCGTAGAATGAGATTTACCAGATTTGAAATAAGGGCTCCACTATTTCAAATTTATTTCAAAAGAGCGGTTTGTATGTGTAGACACTATTAAAGTTAATTTGAAATAACAGCTGTTATTTCGAATTAACTTTGTAGTGTAGACATACCCTGAGAGATGTTCAGAAGCTACAGTAATGGGGGCCATATAAAAATGCTAGCAAGAACACTTTGGGGGACTCTGAAAATATAAAGCTTCAACACCTGCACCTTATGCATTTCCCCTCTCCCTTTACAAACATTTGCTTAGTTATTAAAAGTAAAACCGACTGAAGAGAAGAAAAAAACTGCTACCATTTTGTGTGGTACAATCAGGAGACAGACAGAAACTTTCTACTCTTCCCTGCACCCCAGTCTCCTGCCCCAGGTCACAACCCCATCCCAGATCCTCCACCCTCCTCCAGGTCAGAATCCATTCCTGCACATATCCCAGACCCTACACTCCAATCCCCTATCTCAGGTCACCAGCCAAATCCCTGCACCCCTACCTTACACCCCTTCTCCAGGTTGGAATCCTCTCCTGCACCCATATCCCCTCCTGGACCCTGCACCCCCTCCATTGCCCCATGTCACAACCCCCTCCTTCTCCCAGATCCCACACCACCTCCTGCTCCTTTATCCCAAGCTCTGTTCTGTACCCGAACTCCCTCCCAGAGCCCACACCTTGTACATTAATATCATGGGAGAGTATGGCCCTTGACCACTTACCAAATTCTTGAAGTGGCCTCCTCATCAAAAATTATTGCCCACCCCTGCTGTAGGGGATGGGAGTCATCTCCGTCTTGGATTGTACTGAAACAGAAACTGCCAAAGTATCTCAAAACACCACATTTTGGATGTATTTAAAACAATGGATGCACTGTTCTTGCTCTAAACATGTTTTCTCCTGTGAGTATGAATGTGCTCATTTCCTTGTTTTTTAACTCCCCTGTCTACTTCTCCTCTCAACCCTCCCCCCCCAGAAAGAAACGTGTAAGAAATAAGGGCTTAATGCAATCCAGAAGACAGTGGGGATCTTTTAATTGATTTCACTAGGGACTGATTTGTTAGGGTTGGCCCTGCTTTAAACAGGGGGTTAGATTAGATGATCTCCCGAGGTCTCTTTTAATCCTAATATTCTATGAAGTTCCTGAATTCTTTGCCATCATTTCCACTCCTTTAGCAATCAAAAGCCCTCAGTTGATCACTGTTTTTTTCAATAAAGAAACAGAAATAAAAACTTAGGTTTTGCGGTACCCTGTAGTTCAAACCAACACTGCAAAATCCCATTCATTCATTTGGCTGGGATAAGTAACGTTTTTTTGTATTTTTGCTTGTAGGCAAGTAAACAGTTTAAGCATCATCATCACCACAATAAACAATTAGTACATTTTGTGCTGAGCTACTCAGTCCTTTCCACTTTTATATTTAACTTAGAACTTTTTAGGTTTGAGTAGATGGAGTCACTTTTAACATTTGTTTCTTGGAATCATGTTGGGGGCCACTAGTTAACTTGGATCTATGCTGAGTGTCAGATTTTGGCCTATTGATTAAGCTGTTATGTTTTCCTTGGATCAGTCCATGAAGGGAAAACACTTGTGAAATATCAAAGTCCTTGATAAAGGGAGAAATAACAACATGGGCTTTTCATACACTGGCTGAAATCCTGGTTTCCAGGGAAACCTCAGATTTGCTTGTTGCAGCCAGAATCTTAAACTGGCAACGGTGGCAGGTTACATAACTTGCCTGTCCTATACTGTATATTGTTTTCCCAAGCATTCATGCATATCAGTCCAGGATCTCAAATGCTGTGGTAAGGCCGCCTCGCCTTCAGCCTTTAATAACGAATTGCCAGTGTCACCTGGCACAATATCATCATGAAGTGGGGACAAATCCAACAAACTGCATTCAGATGCCAGAATAAACTGGATTTGAAAATGCAAGCATTCTGTGACTCTTCAAATGTTGGAGCCTGAACACGAACTTCCTCTCTTGTAGACTAGAGGAGTCTGTGGGTTTGTGGGCCTTTGCTGAATCATATAAAAAATAATCTGTCAATCCATCCTTTCCAAGTAATTACTTTCAATTTCAGAGTTTTTTAATCATGTTAATTTATTTTGACTGCTTAGGTTTTTCTTTGATGTATGACATTGGATGAACCAGTTGTATGGTTTCTTCAATGAAAACCAATCTCTTTTGGAGTACATTTGCTATTTTCAGGCCCATCTTTACATAACTCATTCTTAGTGATTACGAGCCTGTTGGCAGTAAGTCGTCTTTTCTGACTTATTATTACTTATTTTTTAAAAAATATTATGTGGCTGTTCTGTCGATCCAGATCCAAAATTTGTCAGACAGCATTAGTTTTCATACATATAACATATATGTATTATACTTTGGGAGCAGTGAAATCTACAGTCACTTTTTTGAAAATATAAGTAACTCTATATATTCTTAACTATCTGCAAATTGCCATTTCGGGATGAAAATTTCTGTAGTAAGTCTTGACCAAAAGTTGAATGTTGTTTTTGATCTTTCAGCCAGCCATTTATTTGTTCATTGAGGTTGAAAAGAATACTTCTAAATAGGTCATGGCTAAAGCACAGATGACTGAAATCGTCCTTAATATGGACTAATACCTTTATTTTACTTTTATCTCTTCCAAAGTTAGTAAAGTTATGAGTGGTGCATGCTCACTATAAACCTAAAAATTTCAATCAAGTGTAGTGAAGAGCTACCACTTTGTGTGACCATCCCATGGAGTTGGGGTAACTACATATTCACTCTGTTCACAGGTTCTGCTGCCATCAGATTGTTCGCTGCAGGTCTGTTCTTAACAGTGCAAATCAGTTAGGGAGGAGTGCAAATCAGTTACTGCACATACCACACAGCCCAACACTGAATACATTCCACCTTCTTCCAGACATAGGAATAGCCTCAGGAAGATGTTTTTTTGGCGGGATGGTGGAGGAGGGAAATACACCCTAACCTTAATTGCCTATTTTGTCTTCTAATGGAATCCATTTTACCTAAACACCTTCCACATAAAATCAATAGCAAAATAGTCTTCATGGAATTTCACACCATCTATGGCACTTTTCTCATTTTGGAGTTTGCTTTGGCTTTTTCTTAATCTTAATAATTTCCTCTCATTGTTCTTGTTAGCTGGGTTTTATTGCATAGAAGGGAAACTTTCACAGGGGTGCCAAGTGTTTCACTTGTGACATGTCTGCAGCACCCAGTTGTGTCAGCCTACATCGCAAGTGTATTTTCATATATCCAAACAGGCTGTGAACATGCAGAACATGTTTGCAGTTAGTGGTTCCTCCAGTTCACTGGTAGCCACTGTGGTATCTCCATGGCCAGTAGCTAGGGGCTGCCTCTCTATTTAGTGCCTTAGTGCTTCCATGCTGGATTGAACTAGTAAGGAGTAGCTGTGTATAAAGGTAGCATTAAGTGGCAGGCTCATTGCTGAATCTAACTGGCCCCTGTCAGCTGCATTAGAATCCCCTCCATCACAACCCTTCAGTTACCCTAACTACCTACCCCAGCACCTCCAGACACCCAATCACCCTACCACTGTGCCAAGCTCCCAGTAATCCTAGGCTTGGATTACTCCTAGGGATGTAAAAAATGAATAAAAATATTAATCACGTAACAATAAAAATTGTATTGGTTATATGGCTAACTGCTCTGGGGGCTGCTGGAACTCCTGGCCCCAGGCCGGGTTTAACCATTAATAGTAACCAATAACAATCAGCTTATCAGTTAATCAGCTGAATGGTTAAATGCTTACATCCCTAATTACTCCATCACCCTTAAGCTGTTCCAAATACCAAGAGTTACCCACACAGCTAACATAAGCCTCTCAGCCACCTCTATTGCACCCACAGTCACCTTTAGCCAGGAACAAACTGACGGAAATTCTATTTTATATAGATTCTTATTTCATGAAGGATACTTTTGGGGAGGCCAGTAGATGGTAATGGGTACTGAAGAGGATTAGATGTGTTAGTGTGTGAGAGGGGCAAAATAAAATATACCAAACCACATCTTGCCTTCTCAACAAAAAATTGTTCCCATGACAAATATCAGTGTTCTCAAACCTTGACAGTTGTGTTTTACCCTATAGCAATTATTCATATTGGTAAATAGCAGTTGGTTTTCTAGATTCTCTTCACAATAAAAGCAGCAAGAATTTGGTTCCCCCAAATCAGTATGAGTCTTTAGTGAGTGTTTTCTGGCTTTGACTTAAGATAGACTATAAATGGTCACTGAAACACATGCATCAAAATTTTCTAAAATTCTGACTTGAGGAACAGGAACAGATGTTCAGGCAAAAAACCCAAAGTACCCCCTCCCCCCAAAAAATCAACCAACTAAACATTTGGAGGTCCTTAAGGAACATACTTGGAAGGAATAATTTTCACTGACTTTGTGATGCCCTGGCACTCTGAGTGGGGAAAAATGGCATTAGTATAACTGAGAATTGGTACCCAAATCTGGCAATTTATTTTTATTAACAAAAAATACACCTGAGAAGACCATATACTCCTCACAGATAATGAACTTGTGAGGGGAAGATGAAGCTAAATATGTTTAGATGATTCTATTTACTTTTTACACAGCTCTCTTCCATTGGTATGATTAGAGTGGGCCTGGCCACTGCTCGAATCCACGACAACAGGAAGGAGTGAGAGGCTCCTTTGCATCCCAGTGTAGTGATTGGGCATAGCTGCAGCCCTAAAAGCAAGGATTCTGCTCTCCTAATATCCCTGGGAACACGATGAATTGCAAAGGGTATGGGAAAAAGTATAAAGGAGGTGAGGGCAAGATTGGCTCTCCCTCCTGGTCAACAGAGCTTGCTGGACATAGATAGAAGTGATTGTGCACATAGTAAGGGATAGCACAGTAGACACACTCTTTTAAAAAAGTTCTAGGCATTAAGATGCAGTGAATGCTACTAGTAATTGCTGATTTAAACAATTTTAATAATCTCAGTGGAGAAGCCTGGAATGCAGTGGTTATAGTGGCTTCTCCTGGTCTAAACTACAAAATTAGATCAACATAAGACACTTTTTGTCAACACAGTTGAAACGTGTGTCTGCAATCAAATTTATTCCCTGCCAATGAAGGGGCCCCTTGATATGACATTCCCTCCCTGAATGATATTAAGTTGATGAACTGTGGTTGGTGCAATGCAAATGGAGAAACTGTGTGACTTGGGTTGACTCTAACAGTTCTCCAGCAGCTGTCCCACAATGACCAGTGCTGACTGCTTCAGTAATAATTGTGAACTTATCTGCCCAGGAATCATAGGTAAGAACCTCCACCCCAATCCTCTTTAATAACTCTGTATATTTTTTAAATAGCTCGTCCTGATTACCCAGCTTGACATGCATACCTGACCATCTGTGTGTCCAACTGACCATCCCATGTATGCACTATGCCTGGAGTAGACAGGAAATATTGGCTCTTCTGGGCCTGTGGGGAGAAGAGGTAGTGCAGACATAGCTATGGAGCAATTGTAGAAACATGTACATCTATCAGCAAATTGCACAGGGGAGGCAAGTGAAGGGGAATGATGAGATCAGCAACAGTGTCACATGAAAGCACAGGAATTATGACAGGCATACCAGAGAGCCAGAGAAGCCAAAAGTTGATGTGGTGCTGCATCAAAGATCTGCATTTACAATGAGCTGCATGCCATAGTTAGTGGAGACCACACCAGTACCTCAAAGAGCATGATGAATACTACTGAGGAGCCTTAGGAATTGTGAGGAAGAGGTGGATGTAACCAGGTTGTCCATCTATGCCAGTGGTTCCCAAACTTTTTGGCAACACGCCCCCTTTTTGATTTTTGAGAAACCCTCACCCCCCCCCCCCAAATAGCAGCAAAACTTGTTGAGGGGGAAAAAAAAGGAACTGATGGGGGATGAGAAACAAAAATAGCAGCAAAACTTGGGGGAGGAGGGGAGATGGATGAGGAGGGTCTGGGTCGCCTCATGCCCCTCCTGGAATTTCTTCACACACCCCCAGGGGGACACGCCCCCTAGTTTGGGAACCCATGATCTATGCCATGAGTCAGGACATTTAAAGATTTCACTACAGGCTAGCTACTCTGAGCAGCTGATCTTGGTGTAGCTCAATCCAGGGAAGGGAAACCTGAGTAAGTTTGGCAATGCATTTTCCATTACAATGTTTACTTGTAGAGAGTGTGCCCAACATAGCAGGACACAAGTGCTGACTTTTCATTGTCTTTCTTCTTCGAGAGATAACTCTACATCTTACGTGTTTGTTGCACTGCTATCTGTTCTTTACTCCCATGTAAGGTTAGGTAGTGGGGTCATGTGTATCAGTTTATTTATGTGACAGGGATCTCTCTTGAAATATTGGATACCTCAATAAAATTTCATAGGGGTACTCTGCAATCCTCTCCCGAAAGTTTCTTCTTCCATGGTAGGATGTTTTTCACCCCTTTACCTCACAGATAAGTAAAACCAGAGGGCAGGTATTTTGGGATATTTTTCTCACCAAGATCCAATCTTGTAAGCAAATACCACCAGTGTCCTTTCAGTCTACCAAAAGCATATTCAGCTGTCTGTCTGTATCTGCTCTGTTAATATTTCAACATCACCAGTGGTAATCTGCCAGTCCCTGCATGCACCTGTCTGAACATATATGCAGCTGCCATGCATTTTCCATGACCAGTCTACTTTGATGTCAGTGAAACATCCCCAGTGATCCACCTGTGCTTGCATAACCATAGAACAGTGGCTTTCTTTCTCTGGGTGTATTCTTTTGTAAGATGGGCTGGTTCCAAAATAGGGATATGTGTGTCACAGTTTGGGAACCCTATTGCAGCAAATCCATTTACTGTGTCATGCACACTGAGATACTGCATCCTGAGCATCAGGAGAGAATCAATGGCCCTGCAAACTTCCATGACAGTGGCATGACTGTGGATTTCTCAACTCCAAAATGATTTCCCACCGACTGGTGGGAATCCAGCATTGCAAACTTTCACGGTGTGATCACCACTCACTTCTCCACTGTCCATGCACTGTCATTCTTGTGTCTGTACGCAGGATGGCAAGCTTGGCACAGAGATTCGGGAATGTGGTTTTTTGCATCCAAAAGTTCTGCACTGCTTGTCATCCCAAGCCGGAAAATGTGATCCCACCAGTCAGTGTTAATTTCTCAGGCTCAGAAGAGAGGCTTTACTGTCTCAAGCTGCTCTGTGGATGCCACCAACAACCTTGAGCTGGTTTTAACTATGTCCCACAGCAATCAGTCCTCCATGAAATCATCTTGGCCCCCCATTGGTGCAATTCTTGTTGTAGCTCTGCAACTGTGAGGCTGTGTCTAGACTGGCCAGTTTTTGCTCAAAAGCAGCTGCTTTTGTGCAAAAACTTGCCAGCTGTCTACACTGGCCGCTTGAATTTGCGCAAGAGCACTGACGTTCTAATGTAAGAAATCAGTGCTTCTTGCGCAAATACTTTGACGCTCCTGTTCGGGCAAAAGTCCTTTTGCGCAAAATCTTTTGCGCAAAAGGGCCAGTGTAGACAGCTCAGTTTTGTTTTGCGCAAAAAAGCCCCGATGGCTAAAATGGCGATTGGGGCTTTCTTGCGCAAAAGTGCGTCTAGATTGGTCACGGACGCTTTTGCGCAAAAAAGTGCTTTTGCGCAAAAGCATCTGTGCCAATCTAGATGCTCTCTTGCACAAATACTTTTAATGGAAAACTTTTCCATTAAAAGCATTTGCACAAAATCATGCCAGTCTAGATGCAGCCTGAGAGTATTGTTCGTACTGTGACTGCAGTGATCATGAGAGCAAGGCAGACCTGTGCAGGCTTCATGCCTCTGTCAGAGATGATGGAGAATGAAAAGTGCTCTGCAGCTTTGTGGGATTTTTTTTTAAAGGCAGGAAAACTATGGGTTATGGAAGGTATTGTGGAATGGAAGAAGCTTCATGATGGGAACTTGACCCCTTTCTCCAAGCGCTGTGGCACAACTTGTTTCTGCCCTACCAGGTGCCTTGCTAAAATTTCCCAAACTGCAGTGGATGGTGGTGAATTGCACAGAGGAATAATTACATTAATGAAGCATGTTGGCAGGTCTTTTCAGGAAACTTTCAGCTCTGTTGTCTGTGTTCTATCTTTTATGTAGATAATAAAGAGAACTTTGGTACCTAATGCTGTTGGTTTGGCACCTATCATGGCCACTAAAAACTCAATTCTATATTATCATTTTCTTCACATTTAAAATAAATGTAGTGGCTGTGTAATTCCTGGGATCTGCCTGCTGAGGAAGCCACTTAAGGGGTGGATAATTTCCTTGTGAATTTTGGTTTCTGTTAACAAATTCAATTTGGAGTATTGAACAGCTTTTTGGCCTTAGACTTATAAATGAGATTTTTAAGTCCCCTGATTTCTTCTATCTTACAGGAGCCAGATGTTCTTTTTGAGTGTTGCAAATGAAATACAGAGGAACACTTTAAAAATTGTATTTGGAGAAATAGCTTTGTTGTGAGAATATAATTTTATTCACCAAGTCAGAATACATTTGGATCTACTATTAAAGCCTTTTTGTTACTGGAAAATCTGATTTAAAAATAGTCTTCCTTTACTCACTATTTTGTTGACTCCCTTAAAAAACTTTCTTATGTTGGAGAAGCATGATTTTAACTTGCAGAAGCTCTCTTCCCCTGTTTTGTTTTGTGTTTATCTAGGTATTCAGAAATGTTTAAAGTTATTTTACATAGTATTACAGTAAGGCTCATTTACCTGTAATTACCACAATTCCATCTAGTGACATTTCATAAAACTGTGATCCCAAATGTTTGGAAAAGGGAGGGAGAGTGGCAGGGCCAAAGCCCCACTGGGGGTGGGGAGGGAGCGCCACCCAGCCATGCTCTGGCCCAGCCCCAGTCCCAGCTTGGGCCCTGAACGCGGACCCATTCTTGGCTCCCACAGCATCTTTGCTCTCAGCTGTGGCCCCAGCCGTGAATCCAGCCACAGCTCTGGGTCTGGCCTGCACCTCCGTTCCTGTCTCTGCTTCCTGACCATGGCTCTGGCCCTGCCCAGATTGTAGTTCCTGAGGGGCATGTGTGTATGTGGGGGAGGGCGGATAGTTTTTTACTGATTGGAGGGGTGACTGTCATAAAGGATAGGAATTTTTACTATAAATGCTGTTCATGAGACTACACTGTAAGGCTATTTGAAAGCTGAAGCCTAGTGTATAATGTAATTGTTCACCTATGTAGTTTCCTATTAGCATTTTATATCCATGCTCAGTGATGCCCACAGGCCACCAATTAACTTTCAGATAGTTTGTGAACTAGAGTAGTTCTTTTTCTCTCTGTAACATACTGTTGCAGTTGTGCTGAGTGGAGACATTTGAGTTGAAGTTCTTTCAGTTTAAACAGGTTAGGGCTTCTATATGAATACTGTATGTTTGATTCTCGACTTTTTCATTTGTTCCTCCTCTGGTGGTTTGAAATAAGTTTTCTCCAAAACCATCTTTTTTGTGGGAAGTGGACTGTTTTAAGATGCTTCAGGGGATAGCCGAGTTAGTCTGTTACAGAAAAAACAACAACAAATGGTCTGGTAGCACTTTATAGACTGGGAAAACATGTAGACTGTTTTAATGATGCTTCAGGGGATAGCCGAGTTAGTCTGTGTCCACGAAAGCTCAACGAACACAATGGTCTAGTGTAGCACTTTATAGACTAACAAAACATGTAGATGGTATCATGAGCTTTCGTGGGCAGAAGTGGGCTGTGTCCACGAAAGCTCATGATACCACCTACATGTTTTGTTTGTCTATAAAGTGCTACCAGACTATTTGTTGTTTTAAGATGGTTACTGAATGCGTTATTACATCCTGAGTGATTTACAGGCGGACTGTGTTAATTATTTTACTGGCATGTTATGAATTGCTGATTTTAATTTTTAGACATGGAAATTCTAAAGAAATAAAAACATTATAGCTATTTCATTCTTAAGGCTCTCCATCTATAGAACCCCTGGTTGAATACTATATGGTTATTATGACTTTTTCCAATGTTAAAATTATCAGTGTAGTCCAACATCTCCTCGTCTTATGCTTCATCTGGCTAACAGTGATTTAAATTTAGTGGGAAAGACTGATGCAGAGAAGCCATATCCCTTCTCTGCAATATATTTATCCTCCATGATTAGCCAAATAATAAACAACCCTTTGAGAGAATCACCGAGATATCCAAATAGCTAAAGTGATTATCTGATGGAGTCTTCCTTTCTTGTCGCAGCCCCTCTCAATTGCTTGTCACCTTTCTTTGTTCTCTCTTGTGTAAAGTTTAGATTTTTATCATCTTTGAGACAGTTTTTGGTGAAGATTCCAACTCACATTTGAGTGTGACAAAATAATAATGGTTCCCCTTTACAGACTGATGATCTAGTTGATTTTTTTCTGATACTCTCACAATTCATCTTTATGATGTTCTCAAAGAATGTATTTCTGTTATTTTTCCTTTAGTTTTTGCTTTTCAAATTCACTTTTCAAACTTCAGTTTATTTTGGTATCACTTGGCCTTAATTTTCACTTCTTGAAGGATAGCATTTAATCTCGCTCAGCTGTTACCTAAGGTTATATATCTCAAAACCATCAGGGCTGGGATGATCAGCTTTCCAGCAGTATAAATCTTATATTTTGGTCCTTTTTAGCTTTCTAGAAAATGAACCTTAAATTCAGAGCATTCTGAATACTTTTCAGCTTTTTTTTTATACACTGTTCATGATTTTAATTGTCTAATTGTTAGACAATAATGTTTAACAATTATTTCAAATTGTTATATATTACCACTTAAATATGTTTGAAATAAGCCTGGCATTCCAGCATTCAAACTAAATCAAACAATAATCTGTAGTTTGAGCAGTAGGTGTGATATTGGCAGATAAAGTAAGGTCAGAATTGAAGTGGGTGTGAGGAGAAGCAAGATGATAATCAGAAAGAATTATATGAATTTAAAGTCTGCAGCGTTATAACTTGCCAGGGCTAAAAATACTCTTGTCTTTCAGTACTAACAAGTGTAAGTAAACTTTTCTACTACTAGATCAGTTAGGCTACATCTACATTGCACAGTTATTTCAGAATAAGCTTTTCCGGAATAGCTTATTTCGAAATAGCGCGTCTACATACAAAATGCATTTCAAAATAGCACTTAGCTATTTCGAAATAGAGCATCCACATTGACTGGCCACTGAATTGCATTTAAGGCCACCTGGAACGAGTTCAGACAGCGCATCAGGTCAGTAGTTACCTCCTGTGGCCACTGCTTGAAGCTATCTGAGGCTTGTGTCTAAAGGGACCCCCCTGGACAGCCGGTTCTCAGTTTTTCCTGCTTGCTTGCCTACCTCTCTGAGGTTCAGCGAAGCACAAAGTACAATTTTCTCTGCGTACTCTGGTTGCCCTGCTTCAGGACACCACAGTACTCTCCGCTATGGAGCCAGAGCTGCCTCCGGGCAGTCTTCAGCTCTTGCAGATTTTGCTGCAAGTCATGCAGCAGTTTCTGCATGCAGCCTCCCAGACTCTGCAGGAACCCAACCTCCAGCCCTTGTGGCAGACTCTCCTTCGGTATGTGCGGGCGTGGCTCCTGTAGCTGGAATCTCCCCGCCCTGCCCTGCACATGGTGTCCTACTGCTTCTGGAGCCTGGACACCAGTGCAGACTGGTGGGACCACATAGTTTTGGAGCACTGGGGAGACCAACAATGGCTCCAGAACTTCAGAATGAAAAAGGACACTTTTCTGGAGCTCTGTGAGTGGCTCGCCCTGCCCTGAGGCGACGGGACACGCACATAAGGCCCGCCATCCTCCTCCAGAACCGTGTCGCCATCGCCCTCTGGAAACTCTCCACCCGGATAGCTACCAATCTGTGGGAAACCAGTTTGGCGTGGGGAGATCGACTGTCGGGGCCCTGGTCATGCAGGTATGGCATTCTCAGGCATTTATCCCAGGAGGGTGGTAGAAGGATGCAATTGGCTTCCCGAGAGAAAGGGAGGGGTGGTGCAAGCCCCTTCCCTGGGAGGTTTTGTTCAGTCCCACCCTCACAAAGCCCTGCCAGGGATTGGGGTAATTGCAGGGGGTTGCTCCTGGTGCGGGGGGTGGAGGGAGAGGGGGACTAGGAGAGGTACTGGGGTAACTCTCAGGTGCCCTGGTACTCCTGTGATTTTGTTTGTTTGTTTGTCTCTTTCTGCAGGTGGTCCGGGCGATCAGCACCATCCTGCTGTGCAGAGTCATCTGCCTTGGAGATGTGGACGCCATCATCGCTAGATTTGGCAGCTGAGGCTTCCCCAACTGTGGGAGGGGGGTGGCTATCGATGGGACCCACATCCCCATGCATGCCCCAGACCACCAGGCATAAATATATATTAACCTCAAGGGATACTTTTCAGTGGTCCTGCAGGCCGTGACTGACCACTGAGGACAGTTCACGGACATATATGTTGGGTACTCGGGGAAAGTGCATGACACGTATTTAGGAACTCGAGCATGTTCCAGAAGCTGCATGCTGGAACTTTCTTCTCCGACTGCAACATCAGGGTCGGGGACATGGACGTGCCCATCTGCCTGGTGGGGGATGCCCTACACCAACCACCTCAGCCCCTCCAGAGAAGTACTTAATGCCAGTCTAAGCAGGGCCTGTATGGTCATGGAGGGTGCCTTCGACCATTTGAAGTTGCGGTTTAGATGCCGCCTCACCTGTCTGGACCTCGGGGGGCACAACATCCCACATGTGGTGGCTGCGTGTTGTGTTATGCACAACGTGTGTGAAAGGAAGGGGGAGGCATTCCTGCAAGGATGGGGGGGGGCGAAGGTTGACCACATAGGCAGGGCCTATGAGCAGCTGTGCGCAGCTGCCATCCAGCAGGTCCATCAGGGGCTTGTGTGCATCTGGGAGGCCCTCAGGGAGAGCTTCTCCCTGGGGGACCAGTGACACTCTCCCTTGCTCTGCCTCACTGGGGGCTTCTGCTTCACTCCTCACTGCTGTCCCCCCACTTACCCCTTCCTTCCCTCCCTTCCCCCCTTTCCTGCTGAAAAAATAAAGGACAATTTTTTAAAAAAACTCTGTATTCTCTATGTGGGGTCAAAGAAACTGGGGAAAGAACCTGGGAGAGGGGAGGAGAAAAGGTAGAAGAAGGTGGGTGGTGTGAACCTTGGTGGAGGGAGCTGGAAGGGGGAGGAGGGATGAGGTGATGCTCAGGGTTGGGGCTGGGGGTGGTGCCAGGCTCTGTGGATCCCACCACCTCAGGTGTGGGCCTTGGCATCCATGGGGGTGGGTGGGTGGGTGGGTAGGGCTTTGAGGAGGAGAAGGAGTGGGAGGAGGAGCTACAGCAGGAGCGGGAGGAGGCATCATGCTCAGCACAAGGGACTGGACATCCGCACACATAGAGCAGCCCTGCACAAGCAGCTTCTGTCAGCTCTCCCGACGCAGCTGCTAGTCCTCCTGGACCCAGTCCTGGATGGTGTGCTCCAGGGCTTGGAGTGCCGTCAGTTGCTGCTGCTGGAATTCCTCCTGCGGATGCCTCAGATCCGGGAGGCTATTCTGGGTGGGGTTGACCCCGCCCACCCCTCACAGCTGGTCCAACTGTAGACAATAAAGAGAGATGGTCAGTCATCCCAGGGGACACAGTACCTGAAGCCTAGCCCCTATCTGCGAGCCGAGGGTGACAGTTCCCGTCTCTGTTGCAGGCAATGTGCTTGGAGCAAGGCCATGTGCGCTCTGCCTAGTGGGCCCACATGTCCTCAGGAGTGGCTGCTGCCCCGAGACTGTGGGTATGCCTGTGTGCTGTGTGCAGGACTGCTGAGTGTGTGTGTGTGTGTGTGTGTATGTGTGTGTGTTTGTGTTGATATCCCCTGCCTCCTTCTAGAGGTGGCTTGTGGAGGGAGGGTGTCCCTCACCAGGGTCAAGAGAATGGCAGGACTCTCCAGACACCCTGTGGCCAATAGCACAAGGGTCCTCTGTGGCAGCCTCCTGTGCAATCCGCGTCCAGCAAGGGTCAAGTGTGGAGCACCTGGCTTCCCCACTCCCCCCCCCCGGCTATCCCGTCTACCCCTGTATGAAGGGAAAGTGATGGCACTCACATAGTGTACCTTCCCTGGCCTCGGACAATGCCTGGGACATGTCCAAAGGGAGGCTTTCAGGCTCCTGGGTCAGCTGGGTGGTGAGGCTGGCCTTGTCTGGGTCCTCCTGCTCCTCATCTCTCCCCCCGCAGCCTCAGCCCCCAGGATGCGGTCCAGCTCCTTAAAATAAGGGCAGTTTTGGGGCTCTGCCCTGGAGCGGGAGTTGTCCTCCCTGGCCCTGGCATATGCCTGGCGGAGCTCTTTAACCTTCATCCTCACCTGTTCTTGGGTGCAGATGTGACCTTTTGGGGCCAGGTTGTCGGCCATCCGGCTATAGATGTCCGCATTCCTGCATCTGGTGCGGAGATCCTGGAAGTTGGTCTCATCCCTCCGCAAATCTCAATAAGGTCCAGGATCTCCACTCCAGACCAGGAAGGCGCACATCTTTTCTGGTCCCTGCTAGGCTCCTGGAAGCTGTCTGACTGCTCCCTGGGAGCAGTGGAGGATTGGGTGGGAGCATCAGACCGGCTCATTGTGGGGGCACAGCGAGTCAGGTGCAGCTATAGGGTGGCTCAGGGCTGTCATGCCCGCTGTGAGCCACAAACCCTTTCTGCAGAGGCTGCAGTTTTAAGGGCTCCAGAGTTTTGCTGAATGTGGACAGAGAGGCCAGCAGGAAACCCCTATTTTGAAATAGCAGCTATTCCCTGTCTACACAGCCCCTATTCTGAAATATCTGTTTTGGAATAGGTGTTATTCTTCGTAGGATGAGGTTTACAGAAGCCGGAATAAGCTGTCAGCTATTTCGAAATTATTTCAAAATAGCGGTTTTGCTGTGTAGACGCTTACATAGTTATTTCAGAATAACTGTCATTATTCTGAAATAACTTTGCTGTGTAGACACACCCTTAGAGAGAAAATTCCTGTTCCAGCATACCTAAAAAATGCAAGCACAATAGATACTTTATATTAATGCATACAGATTTTTCTTAATATATAACAGCTATACTGTCTTTCGTTTCTTAAATTGTAGTTGCATTTTGTAAGTAAATGTAGTAAATAAAAAATAAAAACAAAACCAGCGATCCCAAAGTTCTTGAGTTGGTTCCTCAACATTCTGATTTATGGATTTCTTTGGGACTATGTCAGTAATAGTAGAGACAGAGGGGAAAGTAAATTCTGTTCATAATGAAGTGTGCACAAACCCTGTAGGGAACAGATTTTCTGTATTTTTACAGAACGTAGAGGAATATGACCTGGTCCCTGATTGGAGTACCTACATTTTACCACAGTACAAATAATACATAAATAAAACATATTGTAGAAATGTAGGCTTATTTGAAAAAGAATATGATACTGTCATCTTGTCTTAGTGACCTAAGTACACCATAATAATTTGAAAGACATATAATAAAATAGGTTTCTTACATGTGTTAACCTTGCTTCTTTTTTGCTTTTTATAAGTTAAAAACCATCTTTGGAAGCTGATATTTCTTTTGTGCTTTGTTTTTAAGCCCTTAGTATTTAGCCTCAGCTGAGGTCAGAAGTCATATTTCCCAGAGATTGTGTATGGAGGAAAATAAAAAAAAAAGTTGGACTGAGATGAATGCCTGGTAAGTAATAGAAAATGCAAAAAGCTGACTTAGAAGTCAAACTACAGCTATATACTCCTTGTGGCTCATATGCTAGAGTAAGAAAAATACCCCAAAATAATGGAAAAATTGAGAACTTGATCAAGTTGCACATATTCCATTTAGTACATATCTCTCATGAATCTATTGAAAGTAAATTTGAATCTGAAATTTTTACCTTTCCAATTTTGTCTTGTCCCTAAATCTCAATAAAACTGCCCTCCCCACCATGAATGCAACACAAACTTTGTATCTGTTATATTGGTATTTGTGGGAATAAGGGTTCTGCACACATACAAAATGGGATATGACTGCCTTTGAAGGAGTAGATCATAGTAGACCACAAGCTAAATATGAGTCAACAGTGTGACACTGTTGCCAAAAAGAAAAAAAGAAAGCAAACATTTTGGGACACATTAATAGTAGTATTGTAAGCAAGATAACAGAAGTAATTCTTTTGCTCTACTGTGCAGTGATGAAACTTCTACTATGGAGTATTGTGTCCAATTCTGGTTGTCACATTTCAGGAAAGATGTGAACTAATTAGAGAAAATCTAGAGAAAAGCAACAAAAATGATTAAAGGTCTAGAAAACGTGACTTATGAGGGAAGATTGAAAGAACTGGGTTTGCTTAGTCTGGAAAAGAGAATACTGAGAGGGGACATAACAGCTATCAAGTACCTGAAAGCTTGTTAGAAGGAGGGAGAAAAAGTATTCTCCTTAACCTTTGAGGATAGGACAGGAAGCAGTGGTCTTAATGTCCAACCTAAAATCTCCCTTGCTGTAATTTTAGAAAAACTTCCTAATTCTCAGGATGGTTAAGCACAGAATAAATTGCTTAGGGAGGTTGTGGAATCCCCGTCATTGGAGATTTTTACGACCAACACCTGTGAGGGATGGTCTGGACAGGAGTGCAGATGGTTTTGCCATGAATGCAGGGGACTGGACTTGGTGACCTCTAGAGGTTCCTTCCAGTTCTATGATTCTATTAAATTGTTACAGAATGATTTTTCTACTGGTTCTCTTCTGGATGCCTAGTACATTATGGCACATTATTGACATTCTTTTCATTGTACTTCGTTGCCTATTTCTAGTTAAGGAAATGATTATTTGTTTGCATTTACCTGCCCATGATGGCATTTTCATGCGTCAAAACAAAATATTGTATGCTTGTATCCAGTGTGGGCTGTTCTGTAGTACTTCAGATGTTTCATAACATCTAATCAGTTTCTAATTATTATCAGTGTTGGAGATGTTGTCTGTGCATAGAGAGGCACCCTTTTTTCTGCACTGAAAAAAATTGCAATCAAAGAAGACAAGCAACATACTAAGGATGAGGGAGAATGACCTGTATGTACAAGTGTTAAACATTTCAATAAAGTAGATTGATATCTCTCTCTTTATATTAAAAAAATCTTTTCCTGCAGGATGACAAAGTGATGTCATCATGTCACACTGCGTCCCACCTGCCTCCTCTCTCCCTTCCTCCCTCCCCCCGCTCCTTTCCCAGTGCTAGGCTGCTCCGCTGCACCTCCCTGCTCCCCACTCCCCTGTTCTCAGTGACCGGGAGGGGAGTGCGGGGTGTGCGAGAGGGGGGTTGACGAATGTAGGGAGCAGGGGGTATAGCCCCCCCTAGTTTTATTTTATTGTTATGTATATTTCATTTACATCCAGTGTCTCTTGCACCTATGCATCATGTGTAGGCACATTTCAGATATGAATCACTGAAGACAAGGGGTTTGGGGAGGAATTTGAAGGAAGATGTGGAAGTGACTCTGCAGGGTCAGAAAGAGTATTCCATGTGTATGGCAAAAAGATGTTTATAGGACAAATGAATAAGCGGGTGGTCAAGACCAACATGGGTGACATAGAAGAAGGATGGGGCATGGAGGACAATATCTATATTAGTCTGGTCTTATAAGTTCAATGGAAGTGAAGGGCATTTAGCATCTTTGAAAACTGAGCCCCCATTTAGTTATTGGTTTCCTCGTTGAGGAGATTAAAAAAGCTTGATTAACCAACTACTAGACAAAAGAGGGCCATATTTTATATCCAGACAAAGGAATTTAGTGGATATTGCCATTGTCATGACACCTAGGAGTTGCTGACAATGTATTAAGCAGAAGAAACGCTTGCAGATTCATGAAAAATGCTCTTACAGTTTTGGTGAGGAGCAGATTCTGGTCTGCATTACAATTGTGCAGCCACACTTGACCAAATATATTTGCTTGTGCCAGCAGTCCATTTTCCCCACTGACCAAAGGTTTTCATTTTGTAACTAAGAACAGAATATGACCATTTAAAGATATTCTTGTTTTCTAGAAGGTTAACATCTTCATTTTGTGTATTTTCAAGTTATTGTCCCCTCTGTGCCCTGAAATTAGTTTAGAATTAATTCATGGGAAAGTATAATATTCCAAAGGAGTCCTATTTCATTTTTATTCATTAGAAGTCTATTCTAAGCAAGATAGGGTACGTTTAAACTACATCCCTCTTTCGAAAGAGGGATGTAAATTAGACATATTGTAATTGCAAATGAAGCCGGGATTTGAATGTTCCGTGCTTCATTTGCATAATTGCGTCACGGTGGTTTTTAAAAAAAATGCTATTTCGAAAGTGAAACCACAGTCTAGATGCAATACTTTCGAAAAGAAAAGCCTTTTTCGAAAGATCCTGTAAACCTTATTTTTTGAGGAGTTCAGGATCTTTTGAAAAAGGCTTTTCTTTTTGAAAGAACTGCGTCTAGACCGCGGTTTCACTTTTGAAATAGCATTTTTCAAAAAAACACTGTGATACAATTATGCAAATGAAGTATGGGAAATTCAAATCCCAGCTTCATTTGCAAATTCGCTATGTCTAATTTACATCCCTTTTTCGAAAGAGGGATGTAGTCTAGACATAGCCTCAGTGATAACATGCATTAATGCATGGCATTATGGTCATCTTATACCTTAATGCCCAGCTCTGCTGCAGGAGTGTAGCCACAGGTGTGCCTGATTGGACCGTGGCTCATTCACTTCATATCAAGGCTCACTTGCCACCCTGCCTGTTGCCCCCACCAGGGAGTGGGGACAGGGCGCCAGGGCTTGCCCTGCTTTGCCCCACTTTGCCCTGGAGTCCCAGCCTGGCAGTGGGGTTGGGATTTACCCACCCATCCCATCTGTCCCACTTCTCCTTCCCCATTCTTGCCCACCCACCTGAAGTTGGAGCCCCACCCAAGTGGGCCCTTCTGGCTATGCCACCGCTATGTGTAATGCATTTGGGATAAGATTCTGATTTCAGTAACACCACTGAAATCAGGGGTATCAACTCTGATACCACAGTCATTCAGATCAGAATCTGACCTCTGTCTCTGAGTTCATAGTAGTATATGAAATAGTGTATGCCACATAAACCAATATTATTTTGGGCAGGAAAAGTGAATCTGTTTTCACATTACAATTCCAATGGCTAGGTATGATGACAGAGACTACAATCGTGCTAAGGCCCATATTGTGCTGTGTGGCTTAGGCATTCTTTTCCGCCTTAAGAGGCATGAAGCAGCTGTGCTTCCTAAGTGAATTACATTGCATGGAGCAATTTAAAAATTGTGGCTTTTCGACATAATTCAATTGTTAGTTTTATGTAATACCCTATAGAAAAATGATAGTAACTCCAGAGAATACCTAGGAAATGATATTCTAGCATTACAGTTAAATTTTTCTCACACCGTTTAGATGGATAGTATAGCTGAAATTATGGAATATAGTCAGTAGGACTACACATCCGAGCAGTGTGAGCTGGATTTGATCATGATTCATTTTTTATGCACAACTGGCAAAGCGTAACTGTTCAGTTGATTTTTTGATTGATAGAACTGTAATATATTTTCTTTTTTTTACAGTTGAATTTAGGACCAAAAACTTTGGAAATCAAATATACATGGCACAGAACTTGAAGTTTCTTCAGACAATTTTAATTCTGCTACTTCAGGATTACATCTCGGCTGAAGATGGTGAAATAAGAGCAAGTAAGAGAAATGTATTTAATTTTTTTTACTAGTCATGGCTAGCTGAAAACAAGTACAGCATATTCAGGGACTGGATTATTATTGGGGATGTGAAGGACTAGTCAACAAGCTTGTCGACTAGTCGCTCCCCCCCGCCCTTTGCTGTCTTTATCAGAAAGAGGCAGTGTGTATGTGGGGGGAGAATGGGGTACTTCAAAGCGGCAATGCCACATGGAGCCTGAGGCCTGACACCAGGCTCCATTTGGCGCTGCCACTTTGAAACGCTGCCACTTTGAAATGCTGCCACAGGAACCTGGCATCAGGCTCCCCTGGCGTTTCAAAGCAGCACTGCCATGTGGAGCCTGGAACTCCCCAGCTGATCCCGGGCTCCACACGGCACTGCCACTTTGAAATGATGGGAGGATCCTGACGCCGGGCTTCCAATGGCTCCATGTGGTGCTGTGGCTTTGAAATGCTGGGAGGAGCCTAACGCCGGGCTCCCACAGTGTTTCAAAGTGACAGCGCTGCCTGGAGCCCAGGGTCTGGCCCCAGGCTCCATGCGGCACTGCCACTTTGAAGTATCCCCTTCTTCCCCCCGTTGCTGCCTCTTTCCGATAGAGGCAGCAAAGGGGGTGTGGGGAGCGACTAGTCGAAAAGCTTGTCGACTGTCTGGTAAGCATATGCTTATTGGATAGTCAACTAGTTGATTAGTCCTTCGCATCCCTAGTTTCAAAGTGGCAGTGCCATAGAGCCTGGGATCAGCTGTGGACTCCCCAATTGATCCCAGGCTCCACGCGGCACTGCTGCTTTGAAATGCTGGAAGGAGCCTGATGCCAGGCTCCCACAGCATTTCAAAGCAGCAGTGTTGCCCAGAGCCCAGGGTCTGCAGGGAGTCCCCAGCAGACCCCGGGCTCCATGTGGCTCTTTCGCCTTTAAAGTATAGCTACAGCCCTGTGGCTATTTCTACACATCAAAGGCGGAGACACCCTATCGAATAGCTGATGCAAAATGCATCAACTATTTGATTGGTTAATTACCAACAATGTAACATCCCTGTTTATGATATCGCTATGCAGTTTTACACTTAGTACTTACTAGGATAAAATGTCAATGGTGAATTGTCACTGATGAAAGGTTCCTGTAGCCATAATATTTTACCTCTTCTATAGGAAAGGAATATCTCTTTTAAAAAAAAAAGAGAACTAATTGTTATTTTAAGGAAAATTCTTAAGGGGCAAGTTCATCTTTAACAAGGCTGCAAGACAGTGACCACTCTTTACTAGATGCACATGACTTACCTATTCCAAAATTGTCCTTTGTACTGCCACTCCTACAGAAGTCACATGATTCAAACAAGCACATGCCCTGCTCATCTGTCATTGAGTTCAAGTGATTCAATGTCATCTCCTAAAAATAGAATGTGACACCAGTGTCATTCAACAGAATTAAATGCTCTGAAATTTTTACTGGAGATGCATATTAGCAACGACTGATAATTTTATATTAGGGTGTGATCAGAAAATGATTCAGGAAAAATACTTTGCTGCTGTGAGCTGCACCTTGTGTGTGTTTTTTTTTTTTAACTGCTGACATCACTGCAGAGAAATATAGGTATGGAAGAGAAAGCTGCATTCTTTTCTATAGCAAGCATCATATTCAATTGCCAGCTAAAGTTCTGATTCCAGAGTTTTTATTGTTGGTTATAGCTGGTAATAATGTACAAAACAGAGCACAGCTTGATTTTTTCAGATGCAAGGCTGAGTCTACAGGTCTGACTGAAAACAACTTGTCTTCTGAAAAATTTAGCAGATTTTTATATGGCAGTATAAATGAAGAATTTAGAAAATATTTGGGCCAGCTGACTATTATATAACCAATCACTGATAAATGAAAAAAGGATTGCTTGCAGTAGAGAAGACTCCCATTAATATTGCTTTTGTTTTTGTTTTTAGGTTGCAGAACTGCACCAGCAGATTTAGTTTTCATCCTAGATGGCTCCTACAGTGTTGGCCCAGAGAACTTTGAAATTATCAAAAGGTGGCTTGTCAATATTACAAGTAATTTTGACATAGGGCCAAAGTTTATTCAAGTTGGAGTAGTCCAGTACAGTGATTACCCTGTACTTGAAATCCCACTAGGAACACATGATTCCAGTGCAAATTTAATCAGAGAAATGGAATACATACAATATTTAGGTGGAAATACAAGAACAGGAAGAGCTATTCAGTTTGCAATTGACCACCTTTTTGCTAAATCCTCAAGATTTTTAACTAAAATAGCTGTTGTTCTCACTGATGGCAAGTCCCAAGATGAAGTCAAAGAGGCGGCAGCAGAAGCAAGAAAAAATAAAATCACTTTGTTTGCTATTGGTGTTGGCTCAGAAATCGAGGAGGATGAACTTAGAGCAATTGCCAACAAGCCCTCATCAACTTATGTATTCTATGTTGAAGATTATATTGCAATATCCAGAATAAGAGAAGTAATAAAGCAGAAACTCTGTGAAGGTAAACCTTAATGTATCTTTCAAATATACATAGTCTTGAAATCTTGTGATATGTACTGCTGTGTGCATATTGCAGAACAGGTATTTCAAAGATATCCTTTTGGTAAGTATATAACTCAGCCACTCATGAATAATAATAAGAATAATATTGCAATGAGTGTCTCTTGATTTTGATTCAGTACTATTTTTTCCATTTAAAAAGGAAGCATTTTTGAGGAGTGATATGTTAATTGAGAAGTGATATGTTGTACATTTTCGTCTTGGTGCATGTGATTTTTATATGAAAATCTTCCCTTTGCTTTTTTTAGAATTTGCAAACATAAATAATTCAAGCTCTTTGCATTAGTGCTGAAAATATTGAGGTTAATGTTAATTCATGTTGAGTTAAACCTTCAGGAATAAAAAATGTGTTTAATACTAGTCCTTTATTTCCAGTTGCATTTGGTTTCAGTCTGCAACACTGCTTATCGCCTCTTCTTAACAAATGGGAAGAGAGGCTCATATTAATAATAGGAGTGCTTCTGCTAGCATGTGCTGAGAAGCTCAGCAGAGATTTATAGGCTCTTGTTATAATTCCACTGAGTTTTGCCAGAATATTCTGTATAATTTTAAACAGCATTTTGTAGAAGAATTGGCCAAAACCAATACTTTAAAGTGACTTTTTAAACTTCAAATATTAGAAAAATATCAACTAATTGATTTTATAACATCTTTATGTAACACTGACATTCCTCAAAAAAGCTAGCATAATGCTTCTAAAACCCATCACACAGAAGGGCTTTATTATACAATGAATATAGCATGCGTCAGCAGCATGTGTGTTGTGCTTGTTATACTGTTTAGAGTTGATGCAACACATAACTTCAGTGGTACAATGTTTCCTCATTTAGTAGGAACAAAATGAAAAACAAATGTACTCTTCTTTATCTTGAAGTCTCGACTTCATTGAAAAAAATGTGGAAACTGTTTATATTGAGGTACAAGTGTTAGTCTCTTGATACATGTATGAAATCAGAATGATCCAATGTACTGTAGCTTAAATAATGGGTGGGATGGTCAATCTAAAAATGACTGAAGTCAAACTAAACATAGGAAGTCATTAATAAAAATTGATACAGATAGACCACGAGTTGGTATATTTTACATAAAGAAAATCATTTACAGGTCTTAGGGAAATTTCTATCAAGTCTGGTTTCTGATGGAGGATACCACTGCCTTAATCTGATTCTTAATGGGAAAAATCGATTCTGTTCTAAACAACCTGGCAAGTTTTGCACTGTTGTTCATGATATGTATATACAGGATTTCCTTTCTGAACCATCAATGACTGTCCTGAAATATGTGATTTAGTTACCTGCTTTAGAATGTACAATAAGTGTATTGTCCATAAAATTATCAAGCATCTTTTAAAAAATGTAGTTGCCGTATTTCTCTTTCTCAACTCCCATGGCAGCAAATACTATAGGCTGACTACACATTGCATGAAATAGTATTTCCTTTAATTTGTTTTAAATTTACTTGCCATTAACGTCAAATGACCCCTTTGCATCCATTCTTTTTAATCCTGTTCTTTTTCTAACTTTTGAATTGGAAGTTGCTCTCAGAGTGCGATCAGAGCCAATTAGCAACTTCATTTCTAACTGCAATGTCTTTAACAGGTGAACCCATAAACTGGACATTTTATATTTGAAAGGTTGATGATTGTATGTCTCTATGGGTATATCTATACTAGCCCCCTAGTTCGAACTAGGGTGGCTAATGTAGGCATTCGAACTTGCAAATGAAGCCCGGGATTTAAATATCCCGGGCTTCATTTGCATGTTCCTGGGCGGGTGCCATTTTTAAATGCCCCATAGTTCGAACTGACTGCCCGTGGCTACACGTGGCAGTCAGAAGTTAATCCGAACTAAGTCCTTAGTTCGGATTAATTTCTGACTGCCGCGTGTAGCCGCGGGCAGTCAATTTGAATTACGGGGCATTTAAAAATGGCACTCGCCCGGGAACATGCAAATGAAGCCCTGGATATTTAAATCCCGGGCTTCATTTGCAAGTTCTAATGCCTACATTAGCCACCCTAGTTCGAAATAGGGGGCTAGTGTAGACATACCCTTAATGGGCATTCATTTGATGGAGTTCTGCAACTGACAAGTGCATTCATCAATAACACAGAAGCAATTAATGGGCAGCACTCAACATCATCAGACCTATTCAAGCTTCTATTTCCATGTCCTTGATCATGTGCCAATAAGAATAGTGACATTATTGAATAGCACAATAATAACTTCAATAAGTTGGTTCAAGTTTCTTGTGGGAGCACTCTCTATTGCCAAATAGCAGGGTGAGGTTAGAAGTTTGCTGTAGAATTTTCTTCCCATGCTGATAGAGGCCCTGTATTTCATGACTTATATGTTATGTGTTTGGTCTTGGCAGAGGAATGAGTAATAAAACTTTGCTGAACACTTTCTCTTCTGGGGTTCCATTGTCCAGTTCATGACAGAGAGAGAGAGAGAGAGAAGTTTCAGAGGTGAATAGCAATCTAGGCTATACTAATAGCCCCCCGGTAAACGATGCAGTTCTTGCTTTGTAATGTCTGAGATTTTGCTAGGCTTAATATATAAAGAAAAGGATTATTTCTTTTGACTTCAGACATGCAGAGACTGCATGTAATAATGTATTAAAAATAGTAGTCAATGCAGTAATTTAGCAGAACATAGAATTATAGAATACAAGAACTGGAAGGGTCCTCAAGAGGTCCTCAAGTCCAGTCCCCAACCCTCACGGCAGTATCAAGTACCATCTAAACCATCCCAGACAGGTATCTGTAGATTTTTAAGAGCAGTTTAGACAATGATGGAGATTCCACAACCTCTCTAGGCATGAAGAGATGTTACGGATGAGAGAGGGATCAATTATAAGTATTAACTAATGAGACTGAACAAGAAGTTTTCTGAGGCTGCAGCAAGGCAAAATTAGATCAAGTATAAGGAAAAATGGCATAATGAAACAAGGTGTCAAGGGAGGCTATAGAATTGCCATCACTGGCAATTTTCAGGGTTGGGCCCATGCTGCTGCCAGTAACGCCAATAACAAAACTACAGTAAACTTCCGATAATCCGGCACCTTTAGGACCCACAGGGTGCCAGATTATCAGATATGCCGGAGTACCGGAAGGGGGGCTATGAGGGGTCTGGGGTGGGGGTGGTGGGGTCGGCGGGGAACTGCGCAGCATGGGAGAGGGCGGCACTGCGGGACCAACCTGGCAGCACCCCAGCTGCTCTGCCCCCGGCTTCCCCAAGTCCGCCGCCAGTCAGCAGCGGCTGACTTGGGGAAGCTGGGGGCAGAGCAGCTGGGGTGCTGCTGGGTTTGTCCCGCAGGGCCGACCCTCACCTGAGCGGCACTGCGGGACAAACCCGGCAGCACTCCAGCTGCTCTGCCCCGGGCTTCTCCAAGTCAGCCGCTGGTCAGTTTCAGCAGTGGCTGACTTGGGGAAGCCGGGGGCAGAGCAGCTGGAGTGCTGTTGGGTTGGTCCCGCAGCGCCGCTCAGGTGAGGGTCGGCGCTGCGGGACAAACCCGGTAGCACCCCAGCTGCCCTGCCCCGCGCTTCCCCAAGTCAGCCGCTGGTCAGTTTCAGCAGCAGCTGACTTGGGGAAACCAGAGGCAGAGCAGCTCCAATTGTCCAGCTGGCTGAAGCACTTCCAGGTTCCAGTTGGTGCCAGACTATCAGGAGTGCCGGACCACTGGATGCCGGACAATTGGAGTTTTACTGTACTACTGCCTTCAGGGAGAGCAGGATCATCTGTGGTGGATGGTGCAAGTAGTATGAAAATAGTCCTGACAGTGGAAGAAGGTGGACTAGATGACCAAATAAAACTCCTTATTCCATATAAATCTTCTGTATCTCTTTAATGCATGAAATATGCACATGGGAATCTCAGGGTCAGATTTTAATCTTGGTTACTTCAGCATAAACTCAGAGTAAATCCAGTTGCTTCAAGGAACCCTTATTTCTGGATTGAACTAATTAAAATGACCCTGGATTTCCCCACTGCTATAACTGAGATCAGATTTGGCTCTAATACTCGTATTGATTAGTATGAATGCCTCATATACATATTCATAGGAGACACACTTGATCATTTTTGGTGCAACTGAGTTTAGAAACTGACTTTGCTGCATGTGCATGTTTCTTAATCCATTCAAAAAGACCAGCTGAAGCAATAATTTATCAAGTTTAATTTGACTAAACCTTGCACCTGTGCTTTGATATGCACATGAACACCAGCAGTGTCTGTGCTGTGTAATAATTGTTCTGGGATCTTCTAGGCTCCAGATATTTTATTGTCCAGAGTGTAAATTGTGCGTGATTTCTGTAATTCTTGGCTTTTGGAAAGAGATGGAGGATAGACTAGCCATTGATTAGATCACATTTCAGAATGTCTCATTGATTGCTGGGGGCTTCAGTTATGACTGGCCTCTGAGGCAGCAGGCATGGGGGCACAAAAGGGAAAATGGTTTTTTTACATCTTCCTTTCTTGAGCATTTCAGCAAGGGCTAGCCACAGTCTAGACCTCTGTGCTGATAATTCTTTGGCAACAAAACTTGTGTTCTTCCTTTTAGCACCTGGCTCTAACCCATGGCTGGTCCAGATGGAGATCTCAGAATCCTCCAGCCCTTCTTTGGAATGTATTTCTAACGTCTTTCTTGATTATGAACTGATATTTTCCTATTGAACAGTGGAAAATTTGAATAGTGAAAATGAATTTACAATATAGTTTAAGCATATATTGTAACAAAAGCAAAACAGGTCTGTTTTTAATAAGATAAACTATTAATGAAAAGAAATGTTGGCTTTAGCACCTAATTCTATCATTTTTAGCATTTTGGGTCCATTGCCCAGAATTGTTTTTGTTAAAAAAAAAAAGGGGGGAAACATTCAGCCAACTTTAATTTCAACAGAAAACATATCTCATCATATTTGTACAGTGAAAATAGCTTTAAAGCAGACTTTAGCATAACAGACATAATGGACCATAATTCATGTTGTATGCAAAGGAGTCAAAATACAACTGTTGTAACTCAAAAATAATTATAGCCTTACCTCTATCCTATGTCAAGCTGCTGATTAAAGAGTAATTATTTGGAATTAATCCAAATCTAAGGCAATAAACACCCAAACATCCGTTACATTTTAGTATCATGCACCCAACTTGTGTTACTCTTTGTACCATGTGTAAGACTTTTCAAAATTAATTCCCATGTTTGTTATTAGTCAAAAGTAAATATGCTCTTTACTTACAGTAATCTTTTACATCTTAAAAAATTCTTCATATTATTACTACATTTTACTCATTTAGTTGTGAATTGATAAAGTAAAAGAGAAAGCTTCATTAGCAAGTACTTATGGGAACTACTTCTTTGAATCTCTGTATTAATACAGGTTGAACTTCTTAAATCCACGACTCTCTGGTCCAGCAACATCTGTGGTCTGGCAGGATCATGGATGTTGCTGGATCAGAAAGCTCTGGCGCCCAGGAATGCGAGCCAGTCAGGAAGTCCATCAGAGGGGAGCCCCATTCCCGGAGAGCCCTGGTCAGGCAGGGCATCAGTGGGACCCAGCAAGCCCCATCCCTGCGGCGCCGCGTCTTGGCGCAGCAGCAGCGGGACAGCCATGGGGCCCTGTCCCCAGGAAGCACCGGCTGGCTGGCGGCGGCGTGCTGGAGCCCAAGCCCTATAGCAACAAAGCTGATGCTTTGTGGCAGTGGTGCCGGATCAGAGCCAGCTGGAGGGAGAGGAAGTATCCTGGGAGACCAATGGCAGGGGACCTCCCCTGATCTGGCAAATTCCCTCATTCAGGACTGGTCAGTTCCTGAAGGTGCCATACCAGGGAGGTCTAACCAGTACTGATACAGGAGGATGTTTTTCTGTACATCTCGTTACTTGCTTTCCTGTTACAGCATGTGCAGGATGTTTGCTTTTGACACATGTAACAATTTTTTTAAATGCTGTATTCTTGAAAAGGATTTGAACACAGATAATGGTAAGCAGTTCTGGTTAATCCATTACTCTTCCCCTCAGTCCCCATCTTCTCTGTAACATCTGAAGGATTGTTGACAGAAAGCTTGTCTACACAGCGAGTTAGTGCATGGCAAACCACCATATAAATCTTCAGTGCACCTGGTTGCTGTGCACTTGTGGACACATAGGGTACTCTACACTGTGGAGCTATTTTGGGATACTGGAAGTATCCTGAAATAGCTATTCTGTGTCTACTGAAGCACCCTGTTATTTCTAAATAGATTTTGAAATAACCGGAGGCTTATTCTGACGTCCCAGTAACCCTTGTTCCACTATGGTTAAGGGGAATTTCAGAATAACGCCTTATTTCGAAATTATGAAATAAGCTATTTTGAAATACACTCAAAATAAGCTACGTAATTTGCGAAGTGCAAATTGCGTAGCTTATTTCGAGCTAAGGGTGCTGTGTAGACACACCCTCATAGAGTGCAGGGAAAGTGTGGGAGTGTGACACAGAGTGGTAGCAGTGTTCGTACGGCAGGTTAGTGTCTAGAAAGCTGCATGGACAAGTCCAAAATAAGCAGAAAATTGATCACATCAGAGTTCCTTATGTTATTTATCACAACAAGGCGCTATAGGAATGAAATAATGAAGATGCTCCGCTTCCTCCATGCAGGACTACCAGTCATCAGAGTTGGGTGATGACCTCCTTCATCATCCCCAATAGAGGGGCTGTCTTCTTCAGTCCTACAGTCAGAAGGAGCTAGAGGACTCTTTGGTCCTAATGGGCATTTTTCTTCTACTTATCTCCTGCACCAGAACTCCCATCAAGGGAAGAATCCTTCTCTCTTCACTCTCTATTTCAATAACACACACATATACTAGCATCAGGAGGGATGCTAAGGGATCTCATTTTCATTAATCCAATTACTCTGATCAGTCTTGGCCAGCTGTACCTTGATTTAAAGTAGCAATGAGCTACGCAGCTACCGTCTTGAATTAGGAAGTAGCTTCTGTAGCTGGACATCCAGGGTGCCCTCTGTGTAGCTGAGTAATGGCTGAGATAGGCTGCCCCTAATATATTAGTTTTGCAGAATTGGAGATATGATGTTTTATGTCTGCACTGCCTTTCATCCGAGGAGCTCAAACTGTATTAGTGACTGTGGGTATGTCTCTAAGGGTATGTCTACACTACCACCCTAGTTCGAACTAGGGTGGTTAATGTAGGCATTCGAAGTTGCAAATGAAGCCCGGGATTTAAATATCCTGGGCTTCATTTGCATCTTGCCGGGCGGGCTCCATTTTTAAATGCTCTTAGTTCGAACTCCGTGCCCGCGGCTACACGCGGCACGGAGTAGGTAGTTCGAATTAGGATCTCTAATTCGAACTACCGTTACTCCTCGTGGAACAAGGCAAAAGAGGGGAATGTGTGACAGGTCCGTGTATGGGGGTGGGGAGAAGGCGGTTCTGCTTCATTTTTCACTCATTCATCTGCTCTCCTCTGAATCCTGAAGAGATAAAGAAATATTTGACCCAAAGAGCTTCTTCCATAGTCTGTTTTGGTATTCAAACAAAGAAGCTGAGAACTTTATACTTTAGCCTAAAATCTTTCACAGTTTGTCAGACAGATGCAATATTAAACAGTAGTTTTAGTATTTTAAGAAATTATTGCTGTTAATTATTCTGTCTATTGTTTTGCAGAATCTGTTTGTCCAACAAGAATTCCAGTGGCAGCTCGAGATGAAAAAGGATTTGATATTCTTTTGGGATTAGGTGTGAAGAAAAAGGTTAAAAAGAGAATTCAGATCTCATCTTCTAATGCAAAAGCTTATGAAATAACTTCAAACATTGATTTGTCAGAATTTACAAGGTATATTATTGTAGAAAGTTATGCAGTTTGGGATAAAAATATGGTTTATTAGAAGTGTATGGGATTTATTCAGAATTTCCCATTTAGAATGTATGTGTTTTCCTCACCAGGAATGTGTTTCCAGAAGGTCTTCCTCCATCATATGTATTTGTCTCCACTCAGAGGTTTAAGGTCAGAAAGACATGGGATTTGTGGAGGATACTAAGCCTGGATGGGAGGCCGCAAATAACAGTTACTGTAAATGGAGAAGATAAAACATTATCATTTACCACAACAAGCTTAATAAATGGAACTCAGGTTGTCACTTTTACTGCACCTCGTGTAAAGGTAATGAGTACATTGATCCCATACTGGAATATTCATGAAAATACAGTTTTATGAAAATACAGTTTACCTAGCCGACACCTGAATTTGTAAATAATTGAAAATAGCTGGATGGACGCCTCATAAAATATGCTGGTGTTAGTCGAAAAAATATTTTATATTTATTAAAAAGATAGCACATCTGTCCAGTAGTAAGTGTATTTTAATTAAAATAATCTAGTTATAGAGATGGCTTTTGCACTGTATGTGAAGAGCAGTGGTTTTCAACTTTTTTCTTTGATGGGCCTTTAACCAATTTCAAATGGAGGTGCAGACCCTTTTGGAAATCTTAAGACCGTCTGCAGACCCACAGAGTTCTGCGGACAGGAGGTTGAAAACCATTATTCTATGGCAAGAGCAACCTTTTTTAGTAAAATATTTGTCATCTGGTTATGTTTGTCTATTTTACAAATAAAAAAACTCCTGCCCTAAATTTAGGGCAATGGACTTTGCTGTTCCAGAAATACTGTCGACTAGAAGGGTTACTCGGCATTGCCCGGATCCTTTAGGGAAAGAGGCTGGTGGTGTGGAGGGTGCAAGAGTCAGAGCAGGGACTTGGGGATGTGAGGAGTCAGAGTAGGAGGCTGGAGTGTGTGTGTGGAGTATGTGGGGGTGCAAGAGTAAAGGTTGGGGGGCGAGGAGGGGCTGAGGGCAGGGAGTCCCATTGGGCAGGGCTTTTTCTTCCCAGTTCCCCCTGGCTGTCAGGAGCCTTCTCTCTCTCTGCCCAGCTCCACCTTCTGTCAGGGGCCTTTGCTCTCCTTCCAGCCCCCCTCTGGCTGCCAGAGGCCTTTTCTCTCCGCCCCCTCCACCACTGCAGCTAAGGGCCTGGGGGGGGAGGGGTTTGAGGCAGCGGAACTACTTATTTACAGGTCTGATGACAAGCAAGAGGTTGGAGTCCCAGCATTGCTGGCCATTCTCTTGGTGATGCAGCTGCCTCTGTGGTTACTCTGCAGTATAGCTCTCCCCCAGGGGCTCACTGCCCCCAGTGGCCATTCTCAGTGCCCTTCTCTTTCCATGTTATGGAAAACAGTCCCATTCCTGGCAATTCCCATCTTCTTGGCACAACCAAACTCTTCAAATTCGGGTAAGAGGAAGCTGCCTAACAAATTTGGTGGTCCTAGCTCTTACTAATTTAGGATGAGTTCTTGAACAAACAGGCTCACAGATGGATAGACAGACCCACATTTCTAAAATTGATTAACACAAGTTGTACTTTATTGGTACATATAATATTGGATTGCTCTTAAGAATAGCTTCAGAGAGAGCAACCATTTCTGTGAGCTCACATAGCAAAATTAAGTTTAAGACTTGACCTTTGTTATCTTGAAATGATATATTTAGTTCTTAGATGACAAATAGCATATAAGAAACACCATTTAAATAAAGGTGCCAGCTGGAGTTTTAGCAGAGAATGCACTAGCCTTTTAATATTGAAGAACCTTCTCACTTTAGAGGTGGAGAAGATTTCCATGCCAGGGTTGTAACAGTTCTGTAGGTGAACAGGGGACTTCATACTGTCAGTCTAATATTTTTCTTTTACAATTAAATTTGCTGGAAAATGTTGTGTTCATTCAGTATTTTTTCAGATCATTTTTGAAAACTACAAGTGCAAAGCAATTCTGAGTTTTGAAACAGCAGTAGTACTTACATAGCGCTTTACATATTTAAACTCTGGCAGAGTGGTAGTTTTGTGAATATCTGTGGTGCCTAAATGTTGGACTTAGGTACCCAAACTTGTATTCAAGCAACCAAATCTTTCTGGGAATCTAGCCCTTAAGTTCCTAAATCCTGTTGTCTTTTAATGAGATTTAGAATCCTAAGTGAATGAAAATGAGATTTAAGCTCGTTTGAAAATATTATCCAAGGACTTTATCACCCTGGTTAGCTCACTGCTGAACACCTCATTTTTACAAATGTGTCTTTCTCTCTTTGTATATAAATCCAATATAATGGACTATGGAGAAATGTCTTTAAAATGGTTGTAAACTATTAGATTATTTTTCAATGGCATAGCAGAATCTTGACTATACAATAAATTGATCTTGTGCCAATTTGAATTTTTTACTGAGAACACCATAACCTCTGCTGTATTTTTTCATCACAAACAACCTGCCTTCTTAATGGATAAATAGTTGGATCAAATTTAATAAATCTTTAGATTTAGAAAATTATATTTTAAAGACTCTTATTTTTTCCATTTTCTTAGACATTGTTTGACGAAGGCTGGCATCAAATTCGTCTCTTGGTAACAGAAACACATGTAACTTTGTATATAGATGATCAAGAAACTGAAATGAAGCCATTGAATCCTGTTTTAGGGATCTATATCAGTGGACTAACCCAAATAGGGAAGTACGTTGGGAAAGAGGAAACTGTACAGGTGAGTCTAGAATATCATAGGATGTAGCATAGTTTGATACTATACCAATTCAAAAGTACTGCAATCGTTACTCTTTTATCTCACATTTCCATTGCAGCATTCAATTTCCATGATATTTATATTTGCTAATATAATTCCTTCTGGGCTGACATTTGAGATAAAAAGTTTTAATTAGTAATGAAAAAGACATAATCAACATTTTTTTAAAAAAGTCATGCTGTGGTCCAAATTTCTTTTTCCCCACAGCTGTTGTGAATAATGCCTAAGATTTCAGTAAGTGAAAGAGATTAGGGGAAATATTTTCTTTCTTCAGGTTGTTTAATTTGCATGTTTGACAATATATGCATATAGTCAGTTTCAGTGTTCCCTCTATCTTAGCAATTGACCATGTTTATGAACCTTTTTCACATAGAAACAGCATATAGAAAATCATTCTTGCCATGTTTTGGCAATGAAGTTTATTTAAAGCTACCATACTCTAAAGGAAGGGAAAGAATCTTTTTGAATTCTCAAAGCAGGCGTGTGTGTGTCTGTGTGTGGTTGGCTTCCACCAATGACAAGCCACCCATAAACCTCCTAATCTGTTATTTTGGTATATTTATTGTATTTGGAAAAATTAATAAAAATAGGCGTGGATGTAAATGCTTCTTTTAACTGAGCAAAGGTGGACTGGGCTTCTGGTATCCAACCAAATATAATACTCTTCTGGAGCAGCCAGGCACCTGGAGGCACCATCATGCAACACCACTTGATGAACTGCTAGTAAAAGTTTGAAAACTCCAGGAAACACTGCACATCATGGATGTTCTTGGGTCTACCCCTTCCATGACCATGGACAATCTTTAGGTGTCCTATTGTGGGAAATAATATATCTTAAGAAGTCAACAAAAAGGTTATCAAACTTGCACTTCTTGGGTTTCCCAAACAGGCCATTTGCTCAGATACCTGTGTCTCAGGTGGATGTGTTGGTCATGAAAGACTTGATTTTCTGAGAAGGTGAGGATGTCATCCAAGTAGATCACTAAAAACTGGTCTAAAATATTCCTAAAAAATTTCATTGATACCATGCACAAACATGGCTGGGTTACTGGAGAGACTGAAAGGCATAACTAGATACTCAAAATCTCCATGATGTGTACAAAACACAGTTTTCCATTTGTTGACCTGTTGTTCCGATGCAGACTAGATTATAAGTGTCACAAAGCCTGAGCTTGCTAAATGCATTGGCGGTGACAACCCTTTTCAATAGTCTGTTGACTAAGGGTGGGGGTAATTGATCTTGTTAGTAATTTCTGTTAAATGTACAGTAACATACATAGAAACAAGGAGCCATCTTTCTTAATGGAAAAATATCAGGGCTCTAATGGGAGAGGACAATGGACAAATGACATTTTTTTACGATTCCTATCAATGTGTTCTCATAAGGCAGGGCTGGGCAGGAGCCTGTCAGTGGGCCAGATCTGGCCTACCTAGCTCTTTTATCCAGCCTGCGCGGCAGTTCCCGCCCCCGCCCCCTAATGTGTTACCTGTGAGCTGGGGACACACAAGACCTTTCAACTGCCTCTATTTAAAGGGCTTGCGCCTCTCCCATGGCTGCCAGGCAATGCGCTAGCAGTCGTGGGGAAGCACAAGCCCTTTAAATAGAATCAGTTGAAAGGGCTTGTAGCTCCTGGCCCTGCTGCTAGCGCATTGCGTGGGAGCCACCAGGGAGGTGCAAGCCCTTTCACTTTCTTCTATTTAAAGGGCTTGCATCTGTTGGTAGGCTGCGAGACAACACGTTAGGAACTGCCCGTTAGGCGCAGGCCCTTTAAATAGAATTATTTGTAAGGGCTTGCACCTCTCTCGTTCCTCTCTGGTGGCAGGGCCAGGAGCTGCGAGCCCTTTCAACTGCTTCTATTTAAAGGGCTCACGCCTTCCTGGCAGCTGCTAAGGTGAGAGCCTTTTAAACAGAAGCAACTGAAAAGGCTTGCAGCTCCCGACCCCCGTAATGTGTTGCCTGGGAGCCACATGGGAGGTGTGATCCCTTTCATTTGTTTCTGTTTAAAGGACCCGCTTCTTCCAGCAAATTCAAGGAGACAAAAACCTGTGAAATACCAAAATTTTGCTTCTGTATTTGACAAAATAAATGCTGACATCTTACCCCCATGAAGATCCTATGATGGCCCCCATCAGCCTCCAGACAGGGTACAGAATTCTATTTGGATGGATTTATTTTGTATCAAAATGAGAACTCAAAGCCTTATAACAAGGGTGGGCAATAATTTTTGAAGTGAGGACAAAGTTCAAAAATTTGGAAGCGGGCTGCCCCAGAAGGACCAACTGTCATCTCAGTGGTGAACATGCTGTTGGAGCCAAGTATATAAAGAGTTGTCAGGACAGCCAGAGGACCATTCCTGGCTTGAGTAGTAGCAGGCAGAGGCAGAAGCAGGAACAGGCTAGAGCAGGAGCAGTCTGTCAGGACTGCTGGAGTGTCCCCAGAAGGTAGCCATGCTGAGCAGACTGAGGTGGCTAAGGATCTGAGATGACTCAGAAAACTCGGTATATCTTTATTGCAGTTGAAAACCCACATCTGGCCGTATCAGCTGACTCACACTTGTGGGGTTTGGGCTGCAGGGGCTATAAAATTGTGGTGTAGATGTTTCAGCTTGGGCTGAGACCCCAGTGAAGGAGGAGTGTCCAAGTGCCTGGCCTCCAGCCTGAGCCCGAATGTCTACACTGCAGTATTATAGCCCCATTGCCTGAGCCCTACAAGCCGAAGTCAGCAACATGAGCCAGCTACTTGTGTTTTATGGTCAGGCTCAAGGATGATTAATCAGACTCAGGACACTCATCCCACTTGGCTTGCTCTTCCCCCCCCCCCCTTGCATTTCCTTAGTATGCAAACTTAAAGCTCAGCTGTTACTTGGCACCCATTTGTTTGTCAATGTTTTAGTCTCCATTCAAGTTGGGCATGTTCCAATTCCAGTTTTGCATATACTGACACTGTGCACAATTTGGACTGCCTTAAAACCTGTTGAATGAGAAGTGGGCAATGGCAGTACATTGGGACCCAATGCATAAAATAGAGTTGGGTGTTATTATTAAAGGCTTATTTTTGCCAATCTCACAGTGCTGCCAAATGTCATACGTATCAGGTGAGAGCCTTGACATGCCTGCCTGCTTTCCAGCTATGATCTCACATATGTAGCTGGGCTGCAAGCAGGAATCAGGGACTTCCTGACAGCAATTCTGGTTCTGGACCATGACTGGGACTCCTAGGTGCCATGGCAATGCTAATAATAATAATAATATTTAATTGATTAATATTTGAGTACCTGAATCCTCACTGTATCTTCCAGCACCTCCAACTGCCTCAGTCTCTCCGACCTTTCAAAGTCTATGAATCAAAAAGCTCTTGCCTCAATATCTGCTATAATTGCCCGGAGAGAGAAGTCAGCAGTTCTTCAAGTGATGGCTCAAGTCCAATCCAGATTAGGGGTGTGTGCTCGTCACATATACCAGTGCCAGAAGTTTTTCCTGCAACATTATCTATAGGAGATCAGCCCTGGTGATCTCTGGAGTGGCGCATTCATGGTACAGTATAAGGGTTGCCAGGCCCTTCCCCAGTGCCCCACTCTCAGTTCCTCCTTGCCCCCAAGATGTTGCAATGGAACTGCTGTGGCTTTGGCCAGTCTTATTCTCCACTCATTCTTGTCAACACAGTAATTTACTTGTATAGTGTTCTACTTAGTATCCTCTTAGTATAGTTTTATTAATAGTTTGCAGTTGTCCCTAATGGGCCTTAACCTAGGCATGAGACATGCTCTGATCCCCAACCTTCAAACCTTGTGAAGAGAGCAGGCGTTCTGTGTCTATTAGTGACCTACACAATAGTTGCCTGAGGTGTTTTGGTGAAGAGCACATTAGCGATGAGTTCTGAACTTGCAAATTATTTAAGCCTCAGACTAAAAAGGAGAGAGACATTTGCCATAGGGCTCTGTGACAGGGCACGCTTGCCTGCACTGGGCAAGAGGGGTTAACCCAGCTCTGAGAGCTGAGAAAGCTACACCCCTTCCGCCATACTGGGAATGCTACAGTTGCAGAGCTATAAAAGAGAGCAGCTCAGCTCAGTTGGGGCTGGAGGGAGAGGACGTGCATCTTCTACTCCAGACAAGCCACAGCGGCAACCCAGACACCGAGGCATTGCAATCGAGGCTGACGGCCAGAAGTTCTCAGAGGTCTCACAGGGTCCAGAGGCAAACAGGGGTAGCCGAACCCCAGAGCAGAGAGGGAAGATAAAGATCCACACTGAAGTTGAGGCAACCACAGCAGAAAGAAGTCCAAAGGAAGAGGGTGGCTAACTGTTGAGTGAGCTGATGCCGGGAAGTCAGTGTGTTTCGGTTGGAGCTTTTGCCCACTGACTCAATGGCTGGAGCTACAACCACTGATAAGGCCCTGGGCTGGGGTCCACTGGAGAGGGAGGGCCTGTACGTCCCTGCTAAGAGATGTAACCCCCTCCCCTATCTCCTGACTCTTATCAGAGATCTATAGAACACTGTGAATCGGGGTGAACTTATTGACTTAATGAAGTTTTTCTTCACACAGTGCATGGTTGGCTGTGGAACTCCTGGACAGAGGAGGTTGTGAAGACTAGGACTTTAACAGGGTTCAAGAAAGAACTAGATAAATTCATGGAGGTTAGGTCCATCAATGGCTATTAGCCAGGATGGGTAGGAATGGTGTCCCTAGCCTCCATCAGAGGCTGGAAGTAGGTGGCGGGAGAGGGATTGCCTGAAGATTCCCTGTTCACTCCCTCTAGGGCATCTGGCATTGGCCACTGTCAGAAGTCAGGGCACTGGGCTAGATGGACCTCTGGTCTGACCCAGTATGGCCATTCTTATGTTCTATGTTCTTATATTCTTATGGTGCTGCAAGACAATGCACGTATACTTGTGAATATTGAGGAGAGAATAGAAGTTGTAAGCAGCTACTATTCCATCATTGGTCTTAGAGGAAGTGTAAAGCACATATAAGAAGTTCTATCCCTGCTGTGCTGCCTTAATCATGCTGCTAATTATTAATATTTTATTCTATTCTGCCAAAATAAAAATATGGAAAATCATGGAAGTATTTTTGATCTGTTTTTAAGGAATGTAAAATGCCTTTTTTCAAAAGCTATGTGCTACCACAAAAAAGTAAGCAAAATTTCAGCTTCATAAATAATTGCTAGAAATAAAACTACAAGACATAAAGTGTTCCAGGAGTTTACTACATTAAATTAAATCCAGTTGTTAAGTTCATATTATTCCTTAATTTATAACAGCATGGTACAAGACATTATTAATTACTGAGAATAATAGAGGCAACTCTGGGAAATATTGAGTTATATTAATTTTTTTAGTTTCTTTGAAGTATATATTTTATTTTGTTTTCTCTCAGCTGTTTAGCTTCTTAAATATAAACAGTAAGACTTTAAAGATATATTAAATTTTTCATCATCAGGGTGCTTAAATATGCCAGAGATTAAAGCAGAGCCAATTTATAGAATGTGCAGAGTTCCCACTCGCAGTTAGTGTGCCTCCTCTGGGAATGTAGCTCTTGCTGCTTTGGGTACTCCCTTGCTGCTCGTTGCTCATTCTACAACAGTCTTTCTTGTGATAACTTGGCCTTCTGGCCTCATTCCCATTTAGTCCACTGCTTTAAGGCTTACAACGTCCTGCAGGCCATTTAGCCAAATAGCATCACTGGAATGTGTTTGACCCCTCCTTGGGCTCTGTCCCACTATAACACTGGCATGCCGGGGAACCTGGGCCCACTTGCTATACCAGGTTGCAGCCCAGAGACACTGTTTCTATTTCCCTGGGCTTCTTCCAGTGAAACCTCCCTGTCTTCTCTTTCCTGGTTCTGGGCTTGCCATTGGAGCTTACTCTGTTCCCCATGACTATTTCATCCCTCCTAGCCTCTTGCCAGAATCCTTATTCCAGGACAGGCTTTGAGGCCGTACTCTCCTCCTGTACTTTCTCCTTGTCCCTAAGGATCTGCCTCATTCCAGGGAGTTACTGAAGTCTCATTGCCCTGTAGCTCCTTTCTACTTCCAGGCTATATCTAGACTGCAGAGCTTTTCTGGGATACCAATGCTATCCTGGAAAAGCTTTGCCGTATCCAAGGAATGCGTCCGCTTTTCTGAAAAAAGTCGGAAAAGCGGACGCATTTTTTTGACATCCCTGTAAACCTCATTTTACGAGGAAGAAGGGATGTTCCAAAAGAGGATTTTTTTCCAAAATTTGGCCCCGTGTAGACGGGCCAAATTTCAGAAAAGCCTCTTTTGGAAGTAAATCGGAAAAAGTACGCAGTACGCAAATTGCGTTTCTTTTTCTGATTTATCTTTGTAGTGTAGACATAGCCTCAGTTACTTGGCTTTGTGCTGGCCCAGTTCTTTCATAGGTGGCTTCGTATTTGGTCCAGTGGGGCTTCACTTTCAGTTCACTCAGGTTCTCTTTTCAGGGGTCACCATCTGAGTTAATTGGTCTCTCAAGCCCTCATTAATGCTATTGAGGTTGGTGTGGAGACATTGACTTGTTTGTTAGACCTTCAGCAGTTCTCTGTCTTGGTATCCTTCATTTTATTTACTTTAAAGCATGATTGAGCTCTGTCTTTATATTCTCTCTTAACATATTTTCTGTCTGAGTCAGTGTTTCCAATGACATTTTGTTCCTGCTGTAAAATGGATCTCTGCAAGAAAGACTAAATTGTGTTGCAGATTTCTTGTAGAACATAGAGGTAGAAGAGGTATAACAGGTTATACAATCCATTTTTCTTGCCAAATCAGCATTATTTCCAGCATTACACTTGGGTAGCCGTGTGCAATCTAGTTTTTTAAATAGCTACAGAATTGGAGCTTCCACCACTTTCTTAAGTTGTTCCTTAGTTAATAAATCTCACTGCCACAAAATTTTCCCTGAAATTAAGAAAACATTTAGGAATGAGGCTTTGTGTAAGACCTACTGCCTGAGATATTTGAAAGTAGACTGGAAGAAGAATTAGAAAATACACAGTAGGGAATGATTTTCCACTTCCAGAAAGATGGTCTTTATAACGTAAATGGTTTTTGTTTTCCATTTGTAATAACAATCTGTTTCACAACAGCAGAAAACATTTTGTTGTACAGTAATAGTCAGTTTGGTGGAATATTGCTATATTAAAATCTATTATGAAAGACTAGAAATTCCCATGAAATTGTGCACGTCCGTGTTATTAAAAATGTATTGTGAAAACCCCTACTGAAATAAACCTGCTATTTCTGAATCAAAAGTATGGAAAGGAAGGCTGATTTCACAATAATCTTGATATTATGGAAATTGGTATTGTACAGAAATAGAATAAAGGCAAGATTTACCATGTATAGTTTAATATTGTGTGCTGCGCATTCCTCATCCAAAGACTGGGGACAATGATTTCTACTGTTTTGGAAAAAAACCACCAAGATTATTTTGCTCAAGTCTTTTTGCTTTTACTCATGAAATGTCAACGTTTGTGTATATCTATCAGTAGGGGTAGTGTGGTTAAAATCCTATCACTAACTGCAGTCTGTAATTGACAACTTTATGTGACAAGTGTGATTTCAAATGGGTTTAAAGATGTTTTTGTTTGTTTATATTGTCAACCAGGACCATTTAAGGGAAATTACATCAATTAATTTAAAATGCAGTCTCAAATGATTAACATTTAACTTCTCCTGAACAATGTATTTGGCTTTGAATTACAGTTTGATATCCAGAAACTAAGAATCTACTGTGACCCAGAACAAAACAACCGAGAAACAGCTTGTGAAATCCCAGGATTTGTGAGTATGATTGATGAACTTTCAAGGATTGTTTGACATTTTATCCAAATAACTGAACACAGGGGCTGTCTTAATAAGGCACTCTTAAAATAAGCATTTCTGCATTTATTTAACTATTGCAAACAAATTCCTTCCTGAGGCACTCATACTATAATGTTCATACAGGTGACAGCTCTGTGTGCCTGTTATCTATCAATCTAGTTTTAGAACAAATATGTAATTTACAAGATTTTTGTGTTTTTCTAGAAAGACATCCTTAAGAAGGGCTTAAAATATTATTACTTATTGGAAGGTGTAAATATGAAATCAATACAATGAGAACTCTAAATCTTTTGTGACAAATGCTTTGAGGTAGAAAGTGCCTTGAGTTAACATTGATGAAAAGAGCTGTCTACTTTAAGTGTAAAGTATTTTTATTAATATGTTTGTTATGCTTAAACAAAGCACACAAGATCTTTTATAGGGGAAAAGGCAGTACTCTGCATTTATTGAGAATACAACAGTTGCATATGCTTTTCAATCATTCACACACAAACACCACACACACACACAGTCCTGCCAGATGATGTTATCATTACCAGTCCAGAGTCTGGATCAATCTAGTGGCCACCCAGATTGATCACAGAGGGGGAGCCGGGCTCCGCTGGTCGATCGATCCGATGCTCCTGGAGTTAGTGGCAAGATGAACCCAAAGTTCCATAGCAATGCACCCTGCTTTTATAATCCTTTTCTTTGTTGAAGTCTATGGATTTCATTGTGTCAGCCGGTGACCGGAGCGTTATCTCTTTGGTGTCAGTGGTCCCAAAACATTTTCCAAAGCTCATCCTGTAATCAATCATCTTTCAGGGGTGCTAGCTCCGCTTTAAGGCCATCAATATGCCAATATCCAATCATCTTGTGAGTAGGGAGGGGTACACATCTATGGTTATAGATGGTTTTTCTTTGACGCAGGGGTGTCTAGTTTTCACCCACGCTCACCCCTCCTTCTTTGGCCATCTGGTTCTGAGCAATAACTTTTGCACCTTTATCTCAACACATACATGCCTCTTTCACGCATAAACAATCTTTTACAAGGACTTCTCGAGGAAGAGCATAACATCAATATCTGCACTGGGCAAAGCAAAGAGGCATTGTAAATCAAACAATTAAGGCCTTAGCCTTCAACATTCCTCCAGTCTCATTAACATAGACCCAATATGAGATCCTGTCTCTTTATTTACTAAACGTTAAAAAATATATATATGTCTTACTAAAGGGCTTAATTTAAATGTAATAATATGTTACCTTACATATTAAACCTAAAAATACAAATATAAAAAGGATAAAACTTTCAATCCTAACACATTTATCAGTAACTCCTCTAATCTCTTAAATTTGCTATCCATTCAGCAGGACTATGTTTCTCGTTTTTTAAATGAGAATTTCCTGTCAAAAGTATCCCCATTGAAGTTAGTGGCAAAACTTCAGTTGACTTTAATGAGGCCTGGATTTCATCCAATCTGTTTTGGATGAGACAAAGCTGGAGTCCTGATCATTAGGCTGAAGAGAGACCTGAAAGTGGCCCTGTCCTTACTTGGTGGTTTAGAGTTTATTCTATATTGTAATTTTAGTTGTTTGTAAAATGGTGCAGGAAAGTCTATGCGGGGCCAAATTGTGAAGTGTTCAGCTCCAATTTCAGAACCTAACAGCTCATTTACAGAACTGTACATTGGGTAGCAGCTGCCATTGTGATACTTACGATCATTTTTTTTAAACAACTTAACTCCTGCTTAGAGGAATAAGGAGCTAGATTTTCAAAATAGCTTGGCATATTTGGGTATTGACCTGTTTGGCAAACCTGGCCATACGTGTTGCAATGGGAGTTGCTTCGTGCTGAGCACTTTTTTGCATCTAGCTCTTGTTTAGGTTCTTAAATGGTAGCTAAGCTTCAGAGCCTACAATACACTTAAACTTTCTGGATATAATTATTTCTACAATAAAGATCTGCTAACAGGCACTCAGTTAACCAGAAAGCTCAATTAATTGGCATTTCAGATATCTCCCAATACAAATATTCAATCTAGTAACTGGAACTGGTATACTTCCTACTATGTTAATTGCATATTCTGAACTCTACTTTTATGTAAAAGAGGTAGAAGACAAGTAAGCAAGCTGAAATCAGGGATTTATTCAAAGAAGCAGCTTCCAGGTTGTGTCATGTACAGATGGAGCTCAATCTTCTATACCTTTTACATGTACAATGATAATTGATGTTGATAATGATGACTCTGAGGCACTGCAAGATCCTGAAGAGTCTTCTGAATCATCAAAGAAAGGTTAAATTATGGTCACCATACTTTTAGTGTTAAGTGTATTTTTTAGTGATCTGGATGTATGCCAGGTGTTACCCTTGGTGATTTTAGTACTGGCTGGACCTCCCTGGTTCAGCAATGTTGGGACCTAACCAGTCCCGAATGAGAGACTTCTCCAGACCAAGGGAGATGTCCATGGCCACTGGCCCCGAGCCAGCCAGCCCTCTGCCTCTGGGCCCCTCCTATACCCAACCCTCCCCCTGCCAGGCTGTCCGCCCTGCTGCTGCTAGCCCCCTGGCCCCGGGCTGTCATGGGAGTCTGGGGTTCTCCAGCCCCATGCTGCCACAGTTTCCTGGCTCTGTGCTGTTGCAGGGAGCCAGGTTTCCCCAGCTCCATGCTACTGTGTGCTGCTGGGTTTCTCTGGCCCCAGCCCCCTGCTGCCATGGGTGGCTGGGATTCTCTAGCCCTTGGCTCTCCGATGCCATAATTTACTGGTTTCATGCTGCCACGGGTGGCCAGATTTCCCCGGCTCTGCGCTGTCATGGGTTAAGCTTCTTCTTCCTCTGGCCCCATTCTGCTGTGAGCTGTTGGGGTTCACCGGCCCCTCCACAGCATTTTTGTGGGGCTCTGGTCCCACTGCCCTCAGCCATATGCTAGCCCTCTTACCATTTAGGCTCTTGGGCTGTCTGGTCCAGGAGCATCCATGGTCCTTCCAGACCACGGATGTTGCTGGACAGGAGAGCACTGGTTTTCAGAGGTTCAAACAGTACCGTAAGATAACTTACTGTATAGAAAACTTTACTGATTAACTAAAAGCTTCAGAGGGGTAGCCGAGTTACTGGAAAAACTTAAAAAACATCTGAAGAAGTGGGTTTTACCCACAAAAGTTCATGATACCATTTACATGTTTTGTTAATCTATAAGGTGCTGCTAGACTATTTGTTGTTTTTTAAGTTTTTCTGGTAAACTAAGTGCTTCAAGAAACCAACCACTCTGCAGTGCAGTACTACTGGATTAGTGAGTACTTGTGTACTATTTTATACTTTATTCATATTACTGTATTCCAATTCTCTGAAAATCGGAGTTGGTAAAGTATAGCTCTCAATTAACCAGAATATTCAATTAACTGGCACACCACATTCCCCTAGCATGCCAGATAATGGAGCTTTTACTGTATAAACTTTGTCAACTGGACTGCAGGATTGCATCATCTTAATATTTACAAATTGCTAAGAAAATAAACAAATGCAAACCATGGTCTGCATGAATAAATCCAGACAAGAAGATCACTTTTTGCCTGTTCCGTTTTACTAGTCTTTTTCATAAATGAAATGTATATGTCACTGTGAAAATCTGAAGGTGCAGTGGTATGTCAAAAGGTTTTTAGCTAATCATAGTTGTGGTTGCTCGGCATTTGCATGAGGATCCTGCTAAAGAATGTTGGTAATTCACTAAAGGAGACTATGCCATAATTTCTGATGTGCTTGGAGATTTCAAGATGTGTTATTCCTTGCTGTTACAGATATCATCCTCACTGCAATTATACAACCCGTGGGCTAGTGTCTGGCTGTATCCAGCACAAGCACAAAGGGGAGTGATAAAAAACCAGTCCCCTAGGGTATGTCTGCACTACAGAGTTATTTTGGAAAAAGTGCCATTTTTCTGAAAAAACTTGAATTACGCACACACTGCAATTGCGTTCCTTCGAAAGAAAATTGGAAGAACAGAGGGTTTTTTTTGGTATTTGTAATCCTCTTTCTACGAGGAAGAAGCCTTTTTCTGAAAGAGCTATTTCGGAAAAAGGTGTGTGTGGACTGGGAAGAGGGAGATCTTTCGGAAGAAGAGGAAAGAGGAAAAAGCACAGGTGCCCTGGTGGCCACTCTGTCCTAGTAATCCCATTTTAAATGTGAGATAGCATCCATTCAGTGTGGACACTATCTTTCAAAAAAGTGGATGGCTTTTTCGATGCACTTGGGCAGTGTGGACGCGCTTTTTCGGAAGACGTTTTTTCAGAAGATCTCTTCCGGAAAAGCTTCTTCTGAAAGAAGCCTGCAGTCTAGACATAGCCCTATACATCTTGCATGGCCACACAGGATTTACCCAGATCTTGAGTTAGAACATGAAGAGGGCAAGGATTTCCTTGGAACTGACTATAAAAATTATATTTAGTTTTATAAATATTGCTATATTCTTAAACTGTTTCTTTTCATTTCAGAATGGAGAGGTAAGCTCAATCAAACCACTCAAACTCAATTCAAGGTAGTATTTGCTTTTTTATAAATTCAGTATTATGCTATCAACTGGTAATGTGCAGTTGGCTTTGAGAGGTGAAAAGTAGTTTGCAAAAAAATTAAATCCAGCGGGATCTAGTTAATCAAAACTGTATTATTAAATGGGCAAAACATTTTACATGGAAGTGTCTAAAGTAAAACATTTAATTCTATATCTACATGTGGGCACTGGAATAAGTGGCTTGATTTTTTGGAGATTTCGTATCAATTTGCGTATCTTTTTCCACTTTTCTTCCGAAAGAGGCTTTTCCAACATTTGGCCTGAATACACAGGGCCAAATGTTGGAAAAAAACCCCTTTCAGAATATCCCTTCTTTCTCGTGAAATGAGATTTACAGGGATGCCAACAAAATGCGTCCATATTTCTGGCATTTTTTTGGGAAAGCGGACGCATTCCTTGGACGTATTCTTGACATAGCCAGTCATTCCAGTTGAAGAATATTCTACTAGGAAATCTCTTTTAGAAGTCCGTAATAAACAACAGCATATAGATTGAGGTACAGTATATTATTTGGAATATGTAAATAAGTGCTCAACTGAATATAAAACCTACTCTTTCATGATTCAGAATGCAAACCCCATAACCTCAAGATGGGGAGATAGCTAGAATATTGGCTTCCTTTGTCTCCTCCCTCAAGGGCTGGGAAGAGGCTGACCAACAGGAGAGGGAAAGTCATCACTTGATCAGGGAGTTTGGTTAGTGATGCTCAGGAGGCCCAATGGCTCCTGCATGCTTTGACATCCAGACTGAGCCCCCCCTCATGCCCAAGCAGCTAAGGGATCTGCTGGAGATAGTACAGGTTCAAATTGTTATGACACAATAGAGGGCAGGCATCTAGTGCAGATACTTAACTCACAGTGGGTTCACTTCTCTTGTAAATGGGTTGGAAGTGGCTCAGGGGAAGGAATCCCTTAAAGAATGGAGGGGATGGGACTTCTAATGTCTGCAACACTGAGGTGGGCAACTGCTTCTCTCCAGCTTCTTAGCTTTCATGCAGAGGGAGGGTGGTGAGGTCCCAGCAATGGCCAGAATTAAGCTGTAGAGGGCTAGGGGCTGATGGCAGTGCTCCTGCAGGTTGAAATGGCAAAGGAAGGAATCATGATCTGCATTGTATGTTTTTGCCAATTAGTTCCCAAATTAGTTAAGTTGATAAAGTTGTGGCCTAACTAAACCACATCCGTTATATCATGTCTTGCTACCTCTGTGTATGGGACAAGCTACATCTTCAGGTTGTATGTAGCATTGTTTGAGCATTTGCTCCATGGGAAACCAGATATTTTGTGTATATCTTGTAATTAATTTGTTTTTCATGTAAGGAATAACAAGACAATTTTTTGTTCATCTGAAACCAATTTTAAGTGTTGTAAATCAGCTTTCTTCATTGAGGTTACTTTTGAGTTTTATCAGTAGATGTCAGGGGAGACTCAGGTAAAAAACATGTTTTATGGTCAGAGGGTAATTTCTGCAGTCCTTACTCATGGATGTATGATTACATGTGTGCGCTAATGCAATCACCGTACTTCATATATCAGAAAATTCTAGTCAATGTGATACATATTTTGTATGTTGATTGCTGAAAATAGTCTAAAGATCACTATGAGATGGTTCTTACATTTTATGAGAGAGTAGACATAAAACAATCTTGTCTATAAATAGAAAAAGGAAAAATATCAGCAGAGCTGTCTGGAGCTAAGCCATCAGTATTTCATAACTTAAACTTGGCTAATCTTCAGCATCAAGTATCTGAACACTTATTAGATGTTCCACATAAAGTACTTTGATGTATCAAAAATGAAATCCACAGTAGGGATAGGTAAAATTCTTTGTTGATGGATTTATTTTTTTTTAACTAATATTTCCTGATTCACATAAGTGGTGATGGATAAATTCTGTAAAAACTTGGTTAAAAATCAATGGCATCTTGTATGGATGTTTTGTTCAATCTTGGTCAGGCCCATTTGTATTCACTAGTCACAAATGTTAGATAACCAGGGCAGTGCTGTGTAAGAAATAAAAATGAAGTTAGTCCTCTAGTTGGCCATGTTAATGCACTTATTTATAATATATTGATTTCCATGTATTTTGATTATCCTTTCTATTTTTGGTAGTGTATGAATGGCCCTAGTGATGTAGGCGCCACACCTTCTCCTTGTATATGTCCGCCAGGAAAACAAGGGCCCCCAGGCCCAAAAGTAGGTTGAGTTTTCTTTAACTTTCTTATTTTTAAAATGTTCCCTTTGGTGTTGTTTTTACTTTCAATGTTTAAGGTCACTGTATAAGAAAGAAGCCATTCTGAGCCCAGTTCTGCTCCCACTGAAGCCAATGGGAGTTGCTGGGAGTTGCCATCTTGCAAGATCAGACTGTGACAGATGGAATTAATCAATTACTGGTATAGTAATTCAGATAATCTAAATGTCCTTTTAATTTTTTAAGAATATTAGATGTTCATTTACATACACATTTTATAGCTATTGTGCAGTAAATATTTTCACACCCCTTATGATCATTGTCTAGTAATGCAATCCGAACATCGTTTGATATGGAAAAATCTGATCATGGAAATTTTTTTCAATTTTTCTTTATTTAAAATTATTTTAAAAAAATCTACAGGGGGCTGCTTTGGGTTTAGTTGACTTTATGACATCTGTTGAGTGGTGGAGTGGCATTAAGGGGCTGTGGTGAGGGTTAGAGACCTGAGGTCAGATTGTAATATGAGAGATTCAAACTTTAGTTGATAGCCAATCTTTTAGAACTGTGGTTCTCAAACTTTTCTTTTCATAGACCACTTGAAAATTGCTGAGGGTCTTGATGGTCTACTTAATGATCTTTCCAAATGTTGTCTGCACTATTTAGCTAACTGTTGTAAAGCACAATATAAAAATAATTAATGCTTTTTTGTTCTGCAAATAAAAACACACAACTCATATTTTAATACTACAGTCTTACCTTTCTAATGCAATGGATGTTCTTGTTTTTGTGAGCATAGCTCAGGGAAGTGAGGTGTAATGTTTGTCAGCTTTAGTGTTAGGTCAGGTTCAGTATTCATCCTGCTTCTGTATTTGGACCTTAGAGCATTAAGTGATAAAAATCCTGGCTCTCCCAGGTACATAGTAGCAAATGGTATCAGAAACATGCTGCTGTGTCTTGAAATTCTGGGCACTCTCCAGTTCTTTGAATCAAAAACACAAGTAAGGAACATTTTTAAAATTCTGACCATAATGTTTCATTGCAAAAAAGCTCCAAGAAGTGCTCTTGTGCCTTATGGAACAAATGAGAACAGCTCATTGATTTCAATTCCAAAAAGTTTACGTATCTAGTTGTTTGGGTCAGTTTCTACTGGAAAGTAATGTTCAAACTGTTGCTTAAGAGCAACAAGGTGTTCTTCAGTGTCATTTTTTATTTTTTTGTCAAGAACCAGTTAATTTTCAGTCAGAAAATCTTCCGGTGTCGGAACCTTAGAGGGAACTATCTGTGGACCACCGGAATGGAACTCACAGGCCACAGTTTGAGAACCTCTGTTTTAGAATGAATGTGCGTGGCAGTCCTGCCTGCTAACAACAGCCATCTTCTTAAAGGCCAGGAATAGAATCCAAGAATTCTTTTGCTTTCTAGCAAATGGTTGTATAAGGCTCTGGCAAAGTGTGTGTTGCCTCAGTTGTTAGTAGCTGGTCCACACTGAGGATAACAGCTACCAGTTACTCCATTTCTTCAAGTGTATATGTATTTCAGCTGATGACCCATATCAAGAGTTATTATAGTTTCACATGATACAATTTCTGTGTTTTTTCTTTGCATTTTTAAACAAAACCTAGGAAGTACTATCAAGAACAGTAATACACACAACAGTTAGAAATTGACAGATTTAAGGTGGCCCATGCAATCTTAACTAGGGCCCCCCTAGTTCGTACGCAAGCTTGATTTGCATGACCATATATTCTCTGTTCTAGCAGGACTCCTGCTTCATTCATTGCACTGCACGGACTGTGAATAAGGCAGAGGACTGCAAGAAGAGAGGAAATTTTCTTGTATTGAAGGCTCTGCATTAGGACTCAGTAGAGTGAGATTTTATTCCTGTCTGTGTCACAAATTTCCTATGACATGCTGGACAAGATTAGCGTGCACACGCGCGCACGCACGCACGCACGCACGCACGCACGCACGCACGCACGGAAACTGAGTTAAGATTGCACACACAACTTTAATTATAGCATGTCCCAACTTCTGAGTGCTGAACTTTACAACTTAACATTTATTTTAATACTGTTTTTTCTAGTAATCTGAATATGCAGTAGTATCAAATGATTGGAAATTTATGATTTTAAGATGCTTTTTACAAACCTCTAAACTTTTAATATGTCTGTTCCTAAATCCATTTGTGTCTCCAGTTAGTCTTTTAAATCCACATTCAGCTAAATAAAAGTGGCCTAATTTTTGAAGGAGCTGAGGATCAGGAATTCCCAGTGGAGTCTGTTATCCTAAACTCAGTGCCTCTTAGTATTAGATCACTTTTATTTAAGCCCCTAAAAGCAAATTTAGTTGATTAACTTCAGAAACTCAGTTTGGAAATATTTTTCCAAGGAGTGCTTATGTGCTGTAACTTTGTATAAATTACATTATTCTGGGATTCTATGTTTTTTGTCACTGAATTAAATATTAAAATTGTTCATGTTACATGTTGCTAAATGACTTCTCAAATTCAGATTTGGCTTTAAGATTCCATCTGTGATTGTCCTCCTCCTATATCATCAGGGATTTAGCCAATAATTTTGCTGACAGTGTGTGAATGTTATGCTTATAAGAAGCACACAGGATCTTTATGGGGGAAAAGGCAATACATTGCATTTATTGAGAATACAATGGCAAAGCAGTTAGCATGTGCTTACACATGTACACACGCACTGTTTTACCAACTGATGTTATAGTTACCAGTTTATGGTTTGTGACCAACCAGATTGATTACTGACAGAGGAGCGGGGCTTCTATGCTCCAGTCTAGATAGGACTTTGCTAAAAATTATGGCAAAGCAGCTTCTTTTTATGGCAGTTTTTCTTCATTGTAATTGGTAAGGTTTGCATTATCATGCTTGTTTTTTTGATGGATGTTGGTTATCTCCATTTCTTTCTTTTGCTCCTTCTCTTCTTGTTTTGCCATGCTAAGCTGCTTTCGACCATCAATATCTTGTCCCAGTTGATAAATGCTTGCCTCCTTTTAGAGCTGTTAATTTGCCCACTGCTTACATCTCAATGGGGATATACAGCAATCTCTGGCACCTTTGTTTGTTTCTGGTTCTTGCTGAGAACATCTGGTCTGGTGGCCTTCACACTTATTTATTAACACACGGATTTCTTATTCATACAACACAGGGTTAGTTTATTTGGTACAGAGAAGCAATATGCACATTTAAACAAGGATATCAAGTCACAATTTTAAAAAACCCAATCATTGTACCCTTTTACTTATTTCACAATGCTAATTTAAAAACTTAAAACTGAATTATAAGAATCTATTCCTGCCTTGGGATCAGTTTCAGACACAAAATTCTGGCTGGTGCACCTTTACCAATGGCAAGGCAATGGTCCTTTCTGCTTTCAAAAAGGGTGGCTGGAAAAGTACACTGAAGCACATTACTTTGCATAAAGCTACATTTTAGCTACATGAAAACTGAACATAATCTGATTTACTATTCCAGAACTGCATGAACTGTGTGTACTCTGCAGTTCTTACAGTAATAAACTGTTATTTGGAACCAAATCTTTGTCCCTTTAAAGTCGATGGGAATTTTGCCATTGATGTTTGAGTCAAAGGACCAGGAGCCGATCCTTTGTTGGCAAAGTAAAGAGAGAGTTTTCAAATACAGTGAGCTAATATATTGAATAAGAATATTTTTGGTGTTTTTATTTTCTGATAATAAAGATGGCCTATCTGTCTTTGGGAAACTGCAGTTTTCTTTTGCTTTATTCTGGAGTTGATCCAAATCCTTTTGAAATAGTTGGAAAGACTCCCACTGACTTCTGTATGCATTGGATCAACCTCTAAGAGGGGTTACAAAGGATAAGCACCTTGAGGCAGTAGCTGTTGATTAAAGGGTTTTAACCATGTCCATTTTGGCTGTTTTTACTTTAATTAGAGCCAAACTCAATAAAAATCAGCATAGCCTGACCTACAGGGAGATGAAGTTTGGGGTACTGACATATTTTCAGAGAGCATTTTATTTGTTTTTATTTCTGCTTTCTTTTTATTTCTGCTTTCTTTTTCATGTTCTAGAACATCCTAAATATGGAATATTTATATGCTATCTTTAGGGCCCAATCTTTCAAGCCCTACATAAGAAGTCAGTGGGAGTTTCCACATAGAGGGATTATAGGATCATGCCCTTAGTTTTTGTATTATACCAATTACTGTTCCATAAAAATTATCTGGGCTTATGGCCAGTGTTCTACAGAAAAGTATTCCTTGATGGCCTGAGTTTCTGAAATTCACAAATATGCTTGAATAAAAATTACTTTCAATTAATTGTAAACTTCTCTTTTATATTTCTTTGTGCTCTCATGTGTAACTTCTCTACAGGGAGACCCTGGACAACCCGGCAATCATGGCTATCCTGGGCAGCCTGGTCCAGATGGTAAGCCTGTGAGTACTAAAAACTTAGTCATATAAAGTACTGTAAATGCAAAGCTAACGGTAAAGGAAAAAAACCTCTTTACTATATCCTGTTCTATAGCATTATAAGTTAAGATGCATCAGAATTTACCAATTATATGAACATTTTGAGTGTTAGATTAAAAACCATAGAAATGGTAGCTTGAAACTGGAGCCTGGACTGCATGAAAACCCAGAATATGAACATCCCTAAATTTGTGGGACATTTGAATCCAAAGTTCAGATATTGAACTAATCTTTCCAACACTCTAATCCAATAAACAGTTTATTTGTTAATAATATTCTATGTTAATATGGCTCTTAGATTGGAATTGAAAATGTTTAGGATTTCTTGTACAAGAGTTTCCCAGAATTAGAATAAAAAAATTGTATCCTGTTTTGAAATACATATGACAGAAAAATTCTGTATATTCCCACATACTTTAGTTTGTTTTTTAACTAACTGCTGTTGTTTTATGAATTTAGATAAGGATTAAAAACAGTAGGTGAATCACAGATATTCCTATAATGATAATGATAAATTTGGTAATAGTCAGTTTGCTCTTTAGTTTTAGAATTGTTTTTAAATGGTATTAAAAACCCTAAAATGATAACATAACCCTAGATTCCATAAAAGGAATTAGAACTCTGATCTATGTGGAAGCTTCTGAGAGGTTGACTCACAAGACTTTAATGCTCAGTAACAGTTCTGACAGTTAATAGATTTCATTGTGTGTTCCTGAGTCACTGGTGTGTGTACTTTAGGTGTATTAGGAGGATGAAGGTGAAAGACTGAGAGAAAAGAAAGAAATCTGTGAGTGCATGTAAGTGTACAGACATGTGTGCACACACACACAGATACTTCTAAAATAAGTTGTTAACCTTTAATAATATTTGCCCTGTGTGTGGGTTTTTTTTTGTTTTTTGTTTTTTACTGGGGAGGAGTAAATAATCAACTGCAAACGGTTCCTTAGACATTAGGAAAGACTTGTTGATGCACGTCAGTAGCAACATACATATCTTAAATAATGATGAAACTTGAAGTGCAAATAATCAGGACAGGGAAGACTATGGTGAAAGGCAGAAGTTAACTGGAATAAGCCTTCCATTTCCTGTGTAAATGGATTGTCCTTTGGAATCTAGTAATGTGGGATGAAAACAATTATAATTATACAAACAATTGCAATTATAGCCAAGGATAAGGCAATATGGCAGACAGGCCAATCCTGCAGACAACCCCCTAACCTGAAACAAATACTTTCCAGCCACCACACATCACACCTCAGATGCCCTCATCCAAGAACCCACCCCAGCAACAAACTCTGTTGCTAGCTCTGTCCACATGTCTATACAAGCAACACCATCACAGGACCTAACCACATCAACCACAACATAAGGGGCTCACACAACTTCATATCCGATAATGTGATATATGGCATCAAGTGGCAACAATGCTCCACTCCCATATATATTGGCCAAACAGGACAGTCTCTGCGAGAAAAGATAAATGGACACAAAACAGATATTAGAAATGGTAAAACACATAAACCTGTCGGGGAACATTTTAATCTGCCTGTGTACTCTATCATGGATATAAAAGTAGCCATTCTTCTACAATGGAATGTCACCATCCTGTTAGAGAGAGTGTGGAATTGGTATTTATCTGCAAATTTGATACTGTTTCCCTGGACGTGAGCAAAGACATTAACTGGATGTCCCATTATAAAGCCAGTCTCCTCTGCTTTTAACACCTAATTTAAGGTGCCACAGGACTACTCATATTTTTTTAAAGTTACAGACTAACACTGCTACCCCATGAGATTTTAAAAAGCATTTTTGTTTATTATAAAAAGTAGGATTTAAGTGTTTGCAAGTGAAAACAGACAGATCAAAGCAAGTTACTCATCTAAAATAAACAAAACTCACCAGCTACGCCTAATACGCTAAGGGTACGTCTATACTACAGTGTTAGTTCAAAATATCTAATTTCGAAATAGTTATTTTGAAATAAGTTATTTCAAAATAACGCGTCTACACACAAAATGCATTTCGAAATAGCATTTGGCTATTTTGAAATAGCGCGTCCACACTGAGTGGACGCTGAATCTCATTTAAGGCAGGCCGGAACCAGGTCTGGCAGGGCATCAGGTCAGGAATTACTTTGTGTGGCTGCTGCCTGAGGCTATCTGAGGCCTGTGCTTAAAGGGACTCCCCTTGGACAGCCGGTTCTCAGGTTTCCCTGCTTGCTTGCCTACCTCAATGAGGGACAACAAAGCATTTTGTCACTGAGTGCTCTGGTTGCCCTCACTCGGGACACCACAGCACTCTGCAACATGGAGCCATGGACACGTCTCATGGACACGTTGCTGCGAGCCTGGCTGCACTTCCTGCAGGCTGCCATCCAGGAGGTCCATCGGGGGGCTATCAGTATCCAGGAGGCCCTGCGGGAGAGCTTCCACCCTGAGGAGTGCTAAGAGCCTCCCTGGTCTGCCCCCCTGGGGGCTTGTGCCTCATTCCTCCCTCACGTCCTTCCACTTACCCCTCCCTAACCCCCCTTCCTGATGTCAAATAAAATACATGTGTTTTCATGAACACAAACTCTCTTTATTCAACAAAACTGGGGGGCGGGGAATGAAACTCTGGTGAGACTGGGGAAAGGAGGTGGGAGAGGGGATAAGAGAGGGTGGGAGAGGGGAGGGGGAAACCTGGGAGGAGGAGGGAGCTGGAAGGGGGAAGCAAGGGGAAGAAGGGGGAGGGGACGCTCCGGGCTCAGGGCTCAGGGTTGGGGGTCTCACCGGACCAACTTGATTTTCATGCGAACCTACTCCTGGGTTCACATGTGGCCTTTGGTGGCCAGGCTGGCAACTATCCTGCCATAGACGGCTGCATTCCCCCATCTGGTGCGGAGATCATGGACGCTGGGGGCATCTCCCCAAACTGATTAAGGTCCATGATCTCTGCCCTGGACCAGGAAGGTGCCCGCCTTCTCTGGGCCCTGGCAGGCTCCTGGGAGCTGGCAGACTGCTTGTGGGCAGTGGTGTAGGGCTGGCTGCCAGTGGCTTGCTGGCTCATGTTTTGGGGCCACTGGGTCAGGGGCAGTGACTGCTGGCTCTGGGCTGGCAGGCTTGGAGCTGGCACAGGCACTGTGGCTAGAGTCTACCCCTTTACGGGCTCCGGGGGGCGGGGGAGGGAGAGGAGTGTTCTTGGCTGAGGCTGGAGTGGCCACCAGGGCACCCTGGGAAGGGCTGGAGGCCCCCTATTTCGAAATAAGTGTCTACATAGCACTTATTTCAAAATAGCAATTTTGAAATTGGTGTTATTCCTCGTGGAATGAGTCTTACCAATTTTGAAATAAGCCCTCTGCTCTTTCAATTTAATTTTGAAATAGCAGTTGGCTTGTGTAGACGCTAGGAAAGTTATTTTGAAATAACAGCTGTTATTTTGAAATAACTTTGATGTGTAGACATACCTAAGAGATCATATTAGTCACCGTAGTCCTTATTTCAGGTAAAATCCTTCAAGTAAGAGCTGATCTTTTCTCTAACTTGGGTCTAACTGCTTCTTGTGTATTCTTTTAGAGTTGGGTTGCAGTTTCAAAAGCTAGCTGAAGACTAACATTGCTTGCTTCCCATCCCTTAAACAGAATTTCCCCAGGGCAGGAATCTTTTGTTTAGTCCTCCCCATTTCAGTGAGAAAATGCCAAATTCAAGGTCGGCTCCAGCACCAGTTGGTATAGCCACATGTTTCTGTAGGGACAGCCACAGTTTAGGCTTACAGGAAAAACAAAATCATTTGCAAATCCTTGTCTTGAGCACTTAGCCATTAAGTTCCTTAAATATCACTAATGGCTTTCACTACAAATTCTGAATTAATAAGCAGGTTTATACTTCATATTTTTAACTTCACATACAAGAATGATACATGCACATGAAATATAATATATACATGTTCAGGGAATTACAGGCTCATGGATTATAAGTTACTTGAATTGTTTCGCATAAAGCATATTTGTGTTATGCATATTCAAAAACATATTTTCCTAAAAATATGGGGGGCATAGCACCAGAGCCTCCCCATTTGCCACAGCTTCCTCAACCTTCAACTGTTGAAAGCTTGAACTGGACAACAGGGGACTGATCACTCGAAATTGCCCTGTTGTGTTCATTGTCTCTGAAGCATCTGGCATTGGCCACTATCAGAATCTGTGGCAATATCTCCTGTAAATTTCCTATGGTTCTCATTAAGTGAGTTGGTCTTAATCTTTATTACTTTTTATAAGGGTATTGACCTGCCATTTTTATCACTTAATTAAAACATTTAACTTAGTAAAAGATTTAAATACAAATAGTAATACATTTAGTTTGTTTGGAAAGAGTGAGATTAATACTTGTTTAAAACTATGTGTCGTAAAGCTTATTAATTTTTCTAGTTACATAGGGAAAGCTCTATGCTGTATTTTATAAAATGTCCAAATTTCTTCTGTTTGTTTCCTAGTTACATTTTGGTTACATACTTAGTGATGATAGACATTTTATATAATTGTGGTGATTCCTTTTGGATGCAATATTACTGTGAAAAGCCACAGTATAATAAATGTAGTTTATTTCCAGGAACTGAAAATTACACTGAGCTGAAGTCCAGAACTTGGTATATTAAGTCCTGGAGGAATGTTAGAAGGCACCTAAGGCACCAGTCACAATTTTTCAGTATCTTCAGAATCTGAGATTCTCATCTTTCATATGTTCTTTCATTTTAACCATGTGGTTTGTAATATTTCTCTTCCTGATTCTCAGAATTCTAGTTACATTGTTGTATCTATATTCCCCCTTGCCTCAATTACAACCAGATTTCAATGGCCATTATTTTGAAATCGGTTAGAGCTAGAATTAATGCTTGCGCTCTTTGAAAGGTAAGAATCAAGCTTTCTAATGGCCTAAAGCATTAATTTCTAACTCAAATAATTTATGGAAATTTTGGCTAAAACTGGTGTTGTAGATGGACATGGCATAAAACAATACAAAATCAGTAAACAGAATAACCTGGTTTTAAAACATGGATATCCGTTAAGCAACCTATTGTGCTTTTAGACACAACCCTAAATTTCCTCATCCTAGAAACAGCTTCTTGAGAGACTGTGACTTAGACACCTCCTTGAGGAAAATTTCCCTCATTGTTACTGACTCCTTTGAATGGGTAGTAATTTGTTGCTCTCCCATCCAAGCTACAAATGATCACATTATCAGGGCTGGCCAGTGGCCTAATTCAAAGCTCTGCCCATTCCTTAATCTCTCAGGAATTAGGTATAATTCCATTCTTGACTTTGAGTACATTTTCCATCCCTGTGTGCACAACTGTGTGTTTAGTGCCTTCTAAGAGAAGGAATAATCTGTGCAAAAGGATGTTCATAGAAACTGTTGACAAATCTGTAGACAAATATATGTGCTATAAGTAGTTAGGAGACCTAGTGATGGCCAGAAGGTTATTGGACAACCTTCTGGCACGCTTTTGCTTCTAGCTGATGAGCACAGGTTTTCTCTGTCCAATGTCAGACAGAATTTGACTTGCTACCCTTTATTTATTATTTTTATTGTGGTTTAAGATTTCCAGAAAACAGATATTTGTATAAGGCTATACATTTCCTAACTGTTTCTTATTGAAAAAAAAAGGCTCACTGCTGTAGGCTCTGTTAAGATGTACATAAAGCAGTTTGGGGAAACAATTATCATTTTTGCATATACTTTCATGTTTCTTGGTTTCTGTTTCAATGCTACTCATCTCCTCAGGAGCATCATATCTTGTAAAATAACGACTCATGGAGGAAAATAAGCTGGATTGTATAGTCTGTCTCTAACCTTGGGATTTGGCAGTCATGATTATTTTCCTACTAGTGAGTCATGATTTACAAAGATGAACATTCTGTGAACATGGAGAAGATTTACAAAACCGTCTCAAAATATTAGAGGAGAAATGTGAATCTCTGATAATGCAGAAAGTGAGAGATTACCTACCAACTGCCGAAATTTGTTGAATTGAAACTCCTATTAATTGAAGTAATTTTGATTAATTGCTTCAGTTTTCTGAACTGACTTACTTTGTGAATATTCAGCTGTTGCTATTTGCACTTGTTCTTTGTAAGAACACATTGCAGACCCATTAGGTCATTTCCATCTCTAGCCAGTGTGTTATTTTTTCTTAGAGTAGATTCTTGAGTATTTTCCAATCTAGTTTTTTTTTATACTTAAGTGATGGGATTTTTACCTATCCATGTGGGAGAGTTTTGTGCAGTGTAATAGTCCTATATATCTATCCATCTTAGGGTTTTTAATAGTGTCCTTCACCATAGTATTTAAGACCTTAGTGTTAGGAAATGTGTCTCTTTGTTCAGGATACTTTTCCTTTGCTTATTTTAATCTTTTTATTCTTGGGTATATCCCCTTGAGGCACGCTAAGGCTTTTTTGGCTTTTACCCTCTAGCATGCTTCAGATAGTTATCATGTTCATGTATTTGTTTAATCAAATTGTGCATGTATGAAAAACCCGAGATTATGATGTAGCATTTTATAATCTTTCCTTGAAAGTGAGTCCTTCCAGGCCTCGGATCAATTTTGATGCACTTATCTAAACTCCCTCCAGTTTGCCTTTTCTGGCATTCATTTTCTCTGAACTGTACGGGGGAGGGGAGGAACAATTTTTGCTTGTTTCTTTGTTTGCAAATTGTCCATTAGGAATGTATTTTCTCTCTCTCTAAAAAAAATTTCCTGTGGGATGACAGAATATCATCGTGTTATCAGCATCCACAGGTCGCTACTGTCTACCTCCAACTCTGTCCTCAGCTGCTTGCTGTGGCCATCCTGAGCACTGTCCCCTCCAGGCATGGGCTGCTTCAGCCCCACCTCCTGCTTCACCCCCTGGAGGCGATGGGGGAGAGAGGTGCGGTGCTGCCAGGGAGGAGCTGCTGGGGCTGCGTCCCCTCTGCCATCCAAACCCGACCCACCCCCCCCCCCACTTGGGCTGCACTGGGTCCCCTCCATCATATAAGCCCAACCTTTTCCATTCCCCTCCGGGCCACACTGGGTCCCTTCCGCCATCTGAGCCTGACCCGCCCCCCCAGCTCTCTCACCCCTTTCACTGAAATCCCACAGTCCATGCCCATTTCTGCCCTCTCCCCTCTGGCCAGACACCTAGCCCCGGGGGTGGGGAGTGGCAGGCATAGCGAGCGGGGGAGCAGTCCCCTAGTTCATTTAAAAAATAACTTAGTTTCAAATAACTACAGTGAATTGTTTCTGGTTTAAAGCTCATGCATGAACATTTCCTTGCAGGTGTTCAATATTCACAATTTAATTCTGTTATTGTGTAAGACAAATTCAAAATTTGTTTTTCATGAACATTCTCAAATATAACTCTAAAATTAGCTGTTTCCCCGAATATTCCTATATTAATTTTTTTCTCAGCATATTCATAGAATGAGCATGACTGGGCCTAGTTACACATTCATCACTCACATGAGTAGTCCTATTAACTTCAAAACCTCAGAAATGAGAGCCTGTAATACCATAATAAAAAGAGAAAAATATTCTCCTCACTCAAAATTTCTTGATTTATATTATCCCAGACCAGTGTCAGTAGAAATAGCTTCTGTAAATGAATCTGAATACTATTTTTAATCTAAAAAGTATTTAATTTTATTGGACCCTTAGCCAGCTGAGAAAGGAGCCTGGGGTGACAGTTGACCCGCACAACATTCATGATCCTCTGTAATATGCTGCCCCAAATGGATTCTTTCCATGTGTCAGGGAAGAACACAAACTAGTATAGTTTGAACTTCCCTGGTCCAGCACTCTCGGGACCTGAACATCCCCAAAGAGGGAATTTGTTGGATCAGGCCTCCCAGGACACTGCCCTTCCCTCTGGCTGGCTCCACTCCAGCCCTGCTGCTACAGGTTTGGGCTTGGCTCTGGCCCACTTCTGTCAGCTGCCAGGGATGGTGCTCTCAAGGGATGGAGCTTCCCACCCACCACGGCCCTGCTTCTGTCCTTCTTGGGTGGGGCTTCCTGGGGACGGGGCTCCGCTGTGCCCAGCTGGGGTTCCGTGGCTGCCCTGCTGCTGCTGCACCACGTTGAGGCTCTGTGGCTGCACCACTGCTCCCGCGCCCAGCTGGGGGGGCTTCCCATGAACAGGGGTCTGTGTCTGCCTAGCTGTGCCGTGGCGAGTCGGGGCTCCCCAGCTGTGCCGTGCCTAGCTGGAGCTCCCCAGGATAGGGCTCACCAGTCCCCGCCGCTGGACTTCTGACTGGCTCACAATCCTGGGTGCTGGGTCTCTGGTGTAACGACATCCGTGATCCTGTTGGACCACGAATGTTGCCGGACCAGGGAGTCCCAGATTTAGGAGGTTCAACCTGTACCATGATAAAGCAGCATCTTCTGCTGTTACGCAAATGATACTTAAGGGTAATAAAGAAGACAGGTTACTGACCTGCTTGTTGCAAAGAATGCTTAAAAAACACTAATTCAAAAATTTTGAACTCTGAACAGATGCTTGACAAATCTGGGCTATTCTCCAGTCCTATTTAGCTTAGTTCATGGGATTTTAAAAGCTTTTATTGTCTTTTTACAGTGTTCAGTAAGTGATGAAAAACTTTAAACCTGGCAAGGTTGAGTTTACTGAGATATCCAGCTGCAAACTCAATATTCATATCACTGTTCCTGACATTCTTCAAGTTATCAAAAGTCTCACCTAATAAAGTACCTTTTAAGGGTTCTAGCCTTTCATTTTACATTGGGCTGCAGAATTTTTTTACAGGCTCACAATAAAAAATGTATGAATATTAAAGGGATTAATCATTACAAAATGAGCTTTGTATACTAGCCAGATACAGCAACAGCAATCTAAAAAAGATAGTAATCAGTGAGAGTTAGGTGCCTAAATACTTCTCAAGATCTAGACATTATTTTCTTATGTACATAGGACTCCTCTTGCCACCCATCTGTGACCATGCGGTGAGCTTGCATTTATATTTTGGGTTCCATCCAGCCTCTACTGCTGCTGTCATCTTTAAGTGCCATAACTGTTAATGGCTATGCAGCTGCAAATGATGCTCTTGATTCCAAGAAATACTGATTCCTTGCTAGTATTATATGGCCTCATGTGACCTACTGCTTCCCTCAGGAAAATATAGTTATGACAATACCCCAAAGTGTCAAGCACTATGCCCTAATGTTCTGAATTTTCCTTCATATTTGGAAATTTGTACTGTAAATTAGGGTTCTTAAACACCATACATTACTTTGAACAGGCCACTCCAGATGTGGACACCATTACGATTCCAGATTCTTATTTTAAATAGAGTACACATTCATTTCTGGATTCTTCTAATTAATATGCCTTGTTTCAAGAAACTTTTTGATCTGTATAGCATAGCCTTTCATTAAAGTGTCACAACACGTCCCTTTTGCTTATGCAGCATATGTTATTTGTCACAACACATTTTACATTTTCAAGAGTTAACTTGTATGTAGACAAGAAAAACAACTGAATCAGGAGTTTAGTTAGGTATGTTTCTCCTATTAAAATCCACAGCAGTCACATAGCTGAAACCCTCACATAATTGTAAGATTTAGGAATATATATTTATTCCTTTTAGCCAGTGATTCTCAAACTTTTTGGCCCATAGACCACCTGACTCAATGCAAACCTTTTCGCAGACCACTGCTAATGGAAACTCACTGTTAATTACATAATTACCCCCGAGCCATTTTGCTAGCGCTGCTGCTAAGGAGAATAGTTTAATTTAAATGATTGGACAGATTAAGCATTTTAACTTTCCCATGTTAGTTTATCAAGCTTCATTTTAAATAAAGTTAAATATTAATTTATGGCCAACACAAAAGGTTTCAATGGGTTCTTTTTGTTTTTGGCAGAGGTGGAGAGCCTTATTTGGGGAGGGAGTCAGTTGGGGACCACACAAGTGAGAAGCAAAAAAACCAATAAACCCCCAAATCTCCTCCAAAACCCCACAACCTCTCACTGATGTGGGCCTCAACTGAGACACCTCACTCTGGCTCTCCAGCCCCATGGGGTAAGGGGAATGGACAGGGAGGACTGAGGTTCAGGGCTTCCTATAGGCCAGATTTACTTTTTGGAGTTTCCAGAGTTAGTGGATTTTGTGGATGGGGACAAAAATGGGGGGCTTCACTGTGCAGGACAGGGCTGCCAGCAAGTGGAATAGGGATGGGGATGCAGGATCTGGGTGGGAGGTGAGGTACAGGAGGGAGTGAGGTGGGATGGGGACTGGAATAGGGAGTGGAATAGGGATGGGGATGCAGGATCTGGGTGGGATGTAAGGTGCAGAAGCAGGCTTGGAAGAAGTGTGTCTGGATGGGGGGGGAGTGAGCAAGCGCAAGGGAGAGTGCAGGAGCGGACTCGGGGAAGGGTGTCTGGTCTGGAGGGAGGGTGCAGGAGCAAGAAAGGGTGTAAGAGCAAGCTGGACATGCAGGGTCTTGATGGGGTGAGTGGGAGGGCTTGGGGTGCAGGGCTCTGCATGAGGGGGGACGCTTACTTGGCTTCATGCCCCGTTGCTTCCATTGGCTGACCAATGGCAGCAGAGGGGAAAGACTGCAGCCATTGTGTCACTGAGCTGTGTTCCCCTTTCTGGGTGGCGGGGGAGCTCAGCGCGCGCACCCTGACACACACACACAGACATACACACACACACGGGAGCCCGTACTGTCTAGAGCACCAGCTCCAGCTTTCCACTTGGAGAGTGCGGTGTGGGAGATGAAGAAAGCTCTGGCCTTCCCTGCCAGACCCGGCTAGTGGAGAGTGGCAGAGCAAACGGCTCCGTGCCCTTGTGAGTTAGAAATGACCTCGGTCTCTCAGTGATCCCGCCAGATTCCACTGCCCCAGAATGAGGCTGCAGGAGGAGCGTGGAAACTGCTGCTCAGCTCATCTTAATGTCACTGGTGGTTTGCAATCTTAGCCGCTCTTCTCCGACCCAACGGATACCAGCCTGGGGGGGGAGTGGGTGCCTGCCACAGGGGTGAATGCACCGTGCTGGAACCTAGGCCGGGTTCTCACATGCACCTATGTGGAGCCTGTCCACGTGCCAGGTGCTGCTATGATGTCAAGTCTGCAGCAGCCCGGCTGCAGGGGGCCCTGCAGTGAAGCCCGTGTTGGGCTAAAACTTTACTCACCATCTGCTGGAACAAAAGTCTCCACAGAAGGTGCTGTGGGAGCCCGCTGGGAGCTACGTCCCACATGCAGGCAGACCATACAACCCTAGCAGCTCCCGCTGCAGCAGAGACCTGGGGCCCACTAGTTACCTGCGTGGGCAGGTGCAGGGTGTTCAGTCTGCTATGCCCCTTTCCAGGGGGTGAGTTCTGCCTCTCGCTGCCCACAGTGCTGTTCAGACCCGCAACTTGCCCCTGCCTCGCACTTCCCCAAGCGCCCGATCCTGCCCCAGCTTGCAAGAGCCCAGCTGCCCCTGTCCCCTATCATCAGTGCCCCCAGAGGAGCAAGAAGAGGGCAAATAGATAATCCCAGCCATGTCTTGCTGGGGCCAGCACTGCTCCAGCTGCCTCTATCCCAGTGGGGGAAGAGAGGGGGCTGAGCTGGAGCTGTGGACCACCTGGGAGGCAGCGGTCCGCGGACTGCACTTGGAGAACCACTGCCCTAGGTAGTGCTTAGGCCTACTACTAAATAGTGAGAGAAGGAGACAAAATGAAAGTTTCTTTTGGCATTTGGGGTCACCATTGCAGGAAGAATGTGCAATGCAGTAAGGGAGAAAAGTCAAGGGGAGAAGACACAATAGCTAGGCTATATGTCAAAAAGAGCAAGGAAAAAGGGAAACAAGTGGTAGACAAGTAAAGGCATTGATAGAGAAAGAGAAGGCAACTGGGAGGAAAAGAGCAGGGGGACAAAGCAACAGAAAAGCATGTCAGAGGTTCAGGGAAGCGAGAAACATAATATTAAGGAGTGCAATTTGTGTACCTTTTTCTGATAAAAAGTGGCAGTCTAGATGTAGCCTCAGGGGACGTTATCGTTATGATTGTGAGTGTGGATGTGAATAGGAGGTAAGGTGGCCCACAAGACAGTCTCTATATTAAGAGACGGAAAAAGTTTATCTTCTGAAAAAGAAGAGATCCTCTCTGCCAATGCTTTGTTAGAACTTGTTTTCATCAGCTCCTAATCATTGTATTGCTCTCTTCTGATCCTACTGACTGCAGCAGCATTTTTTGAGTAATAAGGTGCCAAGAATTGATTTGGTATTCTCAACACACACTCTCACCAGAGCCTTACATATTTTTATTTCCCTTTCCTCTGATGTGCTGTATAAACCTGTGTTGTCCTTTTGCTACCCTATTGCATTGCATATTTGAGCTAAAATTTGTTTTAAAATATTGCTTAGCACGTTTCTCCTTCTGATTAAATGTCTGGGATTTTTTTTTTTTTTGCCTGAAGAAGATGGGTTAATTTGTATTGTCCCTTCTCATTTCTTTCCATGACCATATTTCTAACTTCTCTAGATCCCTTTTTATATCATTTCTCTGTCCTCACTGGTTATTGCAGTTCCTCCCAATTTAGAATCATTTGCAAATTTATTAACATGCTATTTACTTTTCCAGATTACTGTTAAAGCTATTAAATAAAACTGGGCCTGCCAGCAAAAATTAAGTAACTCTTCACATCTTTGAACACTGTTGTATATTCCGATTCTTTCTTTACAGTTCTTCTGCCATTTCTCTTTTCATGCCATGTTAATCCTATACAGGACAAATTGACAATAAGATTTCATGAAACACGTCTGTCTGAGCTGCATTGTTGTACATCTGGAATAAGTCAGTGAAATGTGTAAAATGTCTGTTTATCTGACTTATTCCAGATGTATCCTACTGCTGCATAGTAATGATTATTTGGAGCAGAGGAGTGTGTGTATGTGTGTGTGTGTAAGTAAGCAAAATGTTGGCCCAAGAGGTGGTTTTGCATTTAATTCTGAATGTGACAAGTGTGATCATTTTTGGCCCCTCTGGAAGTGAATCTCATAGCCTACACCTAGCTCTTGTGGAAGTTCTCTCCTATATTCATGAGGTGCACCTGGTATTTGACACTTCTATGCTTTTAGTGGAGTGTCAGTGTCCCAATAGGATGTGGGCAGAGGAAGAAGCAATCTTTCAAATAGTTTGGTACGCTTCTCACTGAGAGCTTTGAGTAACTGAAAGAGACGTTGATTTAAACTCAACATTCAACTGGGAACCAGTGCAAAAGTTGAAGTGTGAGGAGTTATGCTCATGGTCACCTGTGTAGAAAGTAAAACAGTTACTGAATTTCTTGCACATCCCTTACAGTAATGACTAGGGGCCTACCAAATTCATAGCCATGAAAAAATGACTTGAAGTCTAGCCTCTGTCCCCATGGAATTTGTGTGTGTGTGTGTTTACCTTATACTACACAGTTTTCGGAGGGGAGACCAGCCTTTCTCAAACTGGGGATCCTGACCCAAGGCAATGGAAGGGGCATTGGTTATGCCACCCTTACTCTTGTGCTGCCTTTAGAGCTGGGCAGCTGGAGGTGGCAGCTGTTGGCCATGCAAGTATGTGCCCCTACAATAACCTTGTGACTTCCCAATGCCTTTTTAGGTCAGAACCCATACAACACTGTGAAAATTTAGATTTAAATGACTGAAATCATAAAATTTAATTTTAAATTCCTATAATTGTGAAATTGACCAAAATGTACTGTGAATTTGGTAAGTCTCTACTTATGAGATTTACTCCAGCATGTTTCAATTACACCAACTAGATTATGATTGCTTGTCATTTCTGTTTTCTTTTTGTTTTTAATCCATTCTCTGTGTGTTGCTCTTTCTCTTTATGTATGTTATGCAACTTGAGGGTAGTAAAATATTTCAATAAAGTACTCCCTTCCTGCAGGATGATTTAACTAACAGATGCTGTTACAAAAAGAGTGCCAGTATATTAAAACTGAACTGGTAATTCCTTTTTCCAATTTGTCTGTAGTCAGTCAAAGGAACTTCAGGTTAGTTCTGCTCTGGAGATTGATTCATATCTTAGTTTTGTGTGAACCTCTTTTTGAGTTTTTTACTTGTAATTTCCCTGTTCTATGTTTCCATTAAGTAAATCTTTCTTCTGAGCCATTTGTTCTATTTGCAATGATTATTTTACAAGGTCTATCTCTGAGCTAGGTTTGCCATTTCAGAAGGCCAAGATGGTGCGAGGAGTCCTCTTCTATCTTCCATTTGTACAAGATATTGTGAAATCAAATTCAGCCAGGAAATTATTCTTCCCTCCCTATGCTCCTTCCCAATAAGAAAAAGAAGGAAAGGAAATTGCATTTCTTAGATCTGAAGAGTACACTAAAGTTTTATTTATATATGACTATTTCTTACAGGAAGTCAGACAAGATTTTTGTTTTTCTTGGGGAAGAAATAGAGACAGATTTTAAGGCACCTTTGGCTAGTTGAATTGTTTCAGCTACCTTTGAGGCTCACGGGCAAGCTGGGAATGCAATTCCATTTTCAGTTAAAGCTTATTCTGCTAGAGCTATCTGGGCACTAAAAGGAAAAGACTTGCTGTAGAAACATAGCCTAAATATGTTTTCCTTGTTTTATTAACCATTACTAGTTTGGACTTTTGGGCATCTGCTCAAATTTCTTTCTGGCATTGTCCCACCAGTAATTTGGGCTTTGTTTATTAGCTACAAGAATTGTACAGAAAACAAATAAGATTTACACAATGGTTCTGTTAGTTCTTCCTTGCCAGTACAGAGATTTGGTACTAGAACTGTGTTTTAGTGAATTTGGGATTTGTCATCCTCATTTAAATTAAATAAAAGAATATGTGACCTTGGATTCAGTTTTGGCTGATGACTGAAAGGATTAAATCCACTAGTCCCAGACTTTTACAGTAGAACTAGTCATTTTGCAGTTTGTAAAAATCCCGCTTCTTCTTCCCATTCTATCAGACCCAGAGGACAACTCCTACTTCTGTCTTAGACCATGTACCAGTGCAGCTGTGCCACTGTAAGATTGTTCGAGTAGACACTGTATGACAACAGAAGAGAGGTCTCCCGTCAACATAATTAAACCTCCTCCAATGAGCACCAGTAGCACTATCCACACTGATGATTCTGGCAATGTAACTATGTCGCTCAAAATGGTGGTTTTTTCACATAGGTTATACCAAAAAAGTGCTAGTATAGACATAGCCTTATTTTGTATGTTGGAAGTATATGCTACTTTACCTGACTCAAATGAAAGCTCACTTCCTCCTTTCCTGCCTATGTTTAAAGGCTGCCTATAAGGCACTGGCATTTTTAAAGAAGAGGTCACCTCTCATTGCAAAGCTCTGTGCGTGTTAACTCACTTCTATACACCAAAGCTTGGTCTGGTAATTATAACAGTTACTCTTAAGTGTTGCTTAGGTGGAATGGGTAACCCGAGGGGAGGAGAGGAAGTGGAGGGGATGGACTTAAATGGTGAACAGCCTTTTTTTTAAAGCCTGCTGGACAACACCTTTACAAATAATGGCGCAACTTCCTTTTTCGTTAATGCCCTCTGGACATATTAAGCAATATGGCCCTTTGTCTGGATTATTTCAGTAATCTCCTTCTACATTGCCAGTTGCTTGTGAGGGATGTTGGAGATTACCATCACTGTTACTGACTTAAATTCTCTTTCCTATTTTTACCTATTCCTGATTCCCTTCCCTCATGTCACTCAGTCCCAGAAACAGTGCCTGGTACTGCTCTGGCCAGGATGCCCTGTCACTGATCTATTTTGGGTACGTCTACACTGTGGCGCTATTTTGGGATACTTCCGGTATCCTGAAATAGCTATACCGTGTCTTTTAAACCAGCCTGTTATTTCAAAATAGCTTTTGACATAATGGGCTTGCTATTCCAACATCCCCTTGTTCCACGAGGATTAAGGGATGTTTCAGAATAGTGGGTTTTTTTCAAAGTTTGGAGTTATGTAGACCATACCAAATTGAAATAAACTATTTCGAAACACACTTGAAATAAACTATGCAATTCACATAGCTCAGATTGCATAGCTTATTTCGAGCTATGGGTGCAGAGGAGATGCACCCTAAGTGTATAGTGGACAAAGTAACAGAATTTTCAAACTGCACATGCTGAATGCAGCATTATTATTCATAACTGTTATTTTAAAAGCAGTTATTTTAAGCATAGCAAAGCAAGGTGTCTTCTTGAAGGCTTATTTTCTTTAACCAAATTTGAGTTTCACAGTTCGCCCAATTTTTATATAAAAAACATGTGTGTATGAAGTTTTTTGTCTTTCTACAATGGGAAAAATAAAAATGTTTGATACATTCCCCCCCCCATTCTCTTGCTTGTCAAGAATTCTAAAGCAACTGAAGGGGTTTTGCTAACTCATGAGAATAATGTACCTACAGTGAAGACGGAATGGCAAATTTCAGCCCTCAAAATGAAAGTTCCATGAAGTTAAAGTATGGGTCTCAAACATGAGATTCTCATGGAAACTGTTGCAGTTCTATAGCCTTAAACATAGCCCATGTAATAAGATTAATTGCTGTAACTAAGATATTTTAAATAATTATTTTCAAATTCTGCGTATAGCTAGCTATAATGTCTTGGTTTTTTCTTTTCTCAGGGATATCAAGGAGCAGCAGGAACTCCAGGTGTTTCAGGGTCCCCAGGGATTCAAGTAAGCCCCTTTTATCTTTTCTACAATATGGAAATCTAAGACATATCCTGTAAGTACTCTTACTATTTTCATTTATTTAATTGAGAGTTCAGAGTGTGGAGCACTTGCAGGATCAGGTGGTTATCTGTAAAAGAAATCAGTAACTTTGTAAAGTGTGTTTAATTTTTTTCTCGCTTAGGGGCCTCGTGGCTTACCAGGGTTCAAGGGAGATGCTGGGAGAGATGGTGCAAAGGTAAAAAGTTATTTTAATATTTATAGCCCTTGCTTAGTACAAGTAACAGCCTCTGTATTTCCATGTGAAACAAGTTTAAAAGTGGTTTACTACTGAGACAATAAAGTCAGAACTGGAATTTTATGCTTCAAATATTATTTCCATTAATATTTATTACATTGTTGTGTATATATAAAAGTATTAAATGATAGTATTATTAATGTAACTGCTAATTTCATTAAGTGTAGCAGAGGAAAGTGATATTGACATGTGCTTGAATAGCAGGTTATTTATGATTAGTGAAATTGCTCCATCTCTTTTCTCCCTTCAGTCCAAAAGATAGCCCCCATGATTTCCTTCTTGTTAGGACCCTAATTCAGGAAATCAGGTTGTTAAATTTTATTAAGACGCCTGTTAAGCAAAGCATTTAAGCATATGCTTCAAGCTAAATATGTGCTTATGCACTTTGCTTCAGACAAAATTGTTCAATCAGGAAAAGGCCATATTCAGTAATGATTGCCTTCCTTTGTTTCACTTCTTGACATTGTTTCCTGTTTCAGCGAGTTAGAGATTAAAGATGAGACTTCTTACATCTTCTAGTCTATTCCCCTGCTCCTGCAGGATTGTGTCTTATATTTTCTCAGGCTTTGTCCAGCCTATCTTGAAATGTGCCAAGAAATGGGGTTTCCTCCACTTTCCTTAGAAAATGTTTCCACTGTAGACTAGTTCTTACCATTAGGATTTTTTTCCTAATAGTCTGCTTGTATTTTCATTTCTTGATATCATCCCATTACTTCTATGCTTTTCCACATTGGCTAATTTAAAACTAGGCATTTCTGTTCCCGGCTATTTTAGTTAATACATAATTAACGTATAATAAATTATGGCTGCATTCAATTTTAATCAAGGTCAATGGAAGATTGTTTTTATGAGATCTGCAGATATTTTACTCTTGCATATGTACAACTGCACATATTTCAAACGTTTAATTATGTGTAGGAAGACATGCCTGATAGTATTATAATATAAATTGTTATTACTACAACCAACAACCTGTCATTGTGAATGTGTTGATGGACCTATGCACCAAAGACCCACTGCACTCTTTGTAGGCCTAAGTTACTACTTACCTGAATCAGGTGGTAAGACAGAGATATTGACATTTAAGTCAATTTCTTTATGAAGAAGGTCCCTTTGTGTTTTTCTGTATTTTTATTGCTTTTTAGTAAAGTATGTATTCATTCTGATTGTGGCAGTGTGAATCTCATTGTATGTGCGTGTGCACATGAGACTGAATTCTTTTCATTAGCAATGTCCACCAGGGCTCTGTACCCATCCTGAGCCATCTGGTGCATCCACATGAGAGCATAAAGGGTGGGGTGACCATGATCCTTCCCCAGTTCCCTCTTACTATCCATGACAGTGAGTTGGAACCTGGTGTTGTCCCTATCTGAAAACTAGCTTGAGCAATTTCTGAAACATTTCAAAACAGCCTTCTCTACTTCACTAACCATTTCTTGGACTGCATAATCCTCTTGTGGATGATAATTTTGAATAGAACTTTTGTATTATTCCTTGGCTAGGCAGACCTTTCTGTACATATATAATAACTTTAAAATAGTGAACTCAGAACCTATGCACCTCAAGTGTTGCTTGTCCTGTGGTGGACTAATTTTTCTTAAAGACTAGCATAGCAAGTGCTTCTGTTACCTGGGCAAATCTCACTTCCCAAGCAGATGGCCTTTTGTTCTCCACTCAAACCCGAGAGTCACAGCATGCAAGACTCAAGTTCCATCTCTCAGAGCAATCCATGAGAGTGGCATTGGATCCAGAAGATCTGGGCTAAAACCCCCATACTCATCAAACTATTCAATGTTTCATACAGCAGGCATAGTGTTTCCTATGACTTAGTGAAGAAGTCAGATCTAAGTAAGGATCTGATACTGGCAGTGACATCAAACCTTGAAATCACAATCATTAATATTGAAGGTAGTATCACAGATATGAAAGCAAGCCACTGAAAGAAGCTGCCTAGAATACTGGGGTAAAAACTTGGGGAAGAGCTCTGTCTTTTCACATGGGTAGAAACAGGGAGGCATCAGAGAAAAAAACCTCCAAAGCTTGTCTGGCACTGAAGCAAAGCAAAAAAAGGAACAGACTGCTGTGTAGCAGATGCCATCAGTACTGGAACCCTTGCCTTACTTATAGAGGAGCTATTTCATTCATCACCGTCACCAAGGCACATGATCTTGCCAGCATTGAGTGGGGCCTGTCCTCCATATATTCCATGAGCGGTACTGCCTGAAGATCATAGACAGCTGGGTTATCTGTCTAAAATGAGACCAAGAAGATATTAAGTTCTTCAGCTTCAACAATGTACTTCACTGTGCCAACACAGCAGCTAATTTGATGGCTTAGATGAGAGTTGCCCAAACACCAGCCAACTGAGTGGTGCCTCGCCTTGTTCCACTGGATATGTTTGGATGTCATCAGCAATAAGTCTGGTAAATGAGACAAACAGTGGACCTTGTTTAATAGTGTTTAATGTCACTGGGTTACATTAATACTTTTGGCCCATACATTCCAGCTAAATGAATATACCAGGGCTGTTTATCACAGCTGAGAATGCCAAATGCAGAACCAATCACTCCAGGGGCAGGATGGGTCTAGGATCTTGGCTGGATATTCTTTTCTCTGATGGGCTTGAGGTTTCTTCTTCACCTTCCCACCAATCCCTCTGATTCCCAGGGGAAAGAGTACTATTATCATAATAGCGCCATATTGGCAGAGACAGTGTTGGTGATCAGACTGACTCCAGCTGTCCAGTCCATCTCCCAGTTGTTTTTCTTTTTGATCATATGTACTGGCTCTGAATCAGGGTCAGATATTAATTCTGGACCTTATCGCTGGATCTGATCGCCTGGATGGTACCTGGATGAGCATCACTAAAAGAGAAACAATCAAAATAAGTGCAAGAAATCCTTGTGCAGTGTAGTAAAGCTTCCAGTAGCAGGGCCTTCTCTGCAAAATGGAAAGCTCAAAAATATAAATCCAATGGAAGCCATGATCCCAATGATTTTGGAAACAGTCAGGACTGGTACTGAGCTCTTTGAGTGCCCTTGACACTAATATCAGTGCATCATCTGCCAGATTAGTCACATTCTGTTTTTTAGGAGCTACAGTATTGAGATTCATTAAGGGCCTCTTTCGTGCCTGCCCTTTGGTTAGAAACCTGACTCTCACCTGGGACCTCAGTGTGGTTCTCTTGTATCTCATGGAGATTCTTTTCAGTTTACTATCAGAACGTTCATGATGGTGGTCGTTGTTGTCATCTCATTGGCACTAAGTCAGCAACATCCAAGCCCTCTTGGTGTTACCTGACAATGGTTTTGGGGCATTTCTAGGATAACCCACCTGTTGCGCCATTAAGTTGTCTTTTCTGAGGTATACGTTTCTGTGATTGTTAAAGGAAAAACACCAAAGGATATGGGTATAACTTTCCAATAAAGCAATTGACACAAGCAGCATTATTTTCCAAAACAAACATTATTCTTTATTAATATAGCTAGTAATCCCTAATACAGTACATCCTAAAAATACTAAACAAAATCCCTTACATAAATTGCTCTAGTTCTGCTTCTGCTACTCAACTTTGATCAATCAGTTTTACTCTGCTCTGGTTTTCTTCTTTTCTGCAGCAGCTTCCTTTCATTCATCCAGTCCCGATTCCTGTACCTTTTTCTCTAGACCAATCCTGTACTTTGAATGCTATTGTACTTTACTCTTTAAATGCCTCTAATTCAGGCCCATTGTTCACACCTTTTTATATTACAGCTTGAAATATTATATAAAATAACTACCTGGGCAGCATCATTTATTCTAATTTTCTCCTCTGTTATCTGCAACCAATATAAAGGCATTGTTAAATGTAAAGTTAGTGGATTTTAAGTAGAGATAAAACATAGCAATTGGTAATAAAAATGGATGTTCAGATTCTTTGCTGCTTGATTGAAATAAAACTTGTCTTCCAAAGTATCCTTCTCTTGCTTTTTAAGGTCAGGTGGCAGTGAGATATAATTTAGCCTCTCTTGAAAATCAATTTAAGGTCATGAAGCATTCTCACAGATAGTTGGGTGACTTAACTTTTTTATAGCTAATACCTTTTGTCAGGGATCGGCAATAATTTTTGACCGGGGATCCACTCCAAGATTTTGTAAAGTGGTTGAGGGCTGCACTCTTCCATGATCTTAATGGAGGAGATGCGGGGTCTGGAATGGAGATTGGGTGCAGAAGAAAGCTTGGGGTAAGGGATTGGGGGGGCAGGAGGGAGAATGGAGTGTGGGTGAAGGAAGTGGTGGTATCCTAGGGCAGGGGACTGGAGTGCAGGGGTTTGGGATGTTATCTAGGGTAAAAGGAGATTGTGATCTGGGGCAGGAGATTGGGGTACCAGATCTGGGAGGGTGTATGGGTGCAGGAGGCGGGCAGAGGGTTTAGGTATGTAGATTGGTGGGGCAGGGGGTAGGGGAAGAGAGGGGCTGAGGTGCCAGAGGCCGGCTCTGTCCAAGAGACTTACCAGCCAGCAGTCAAACCAACCTGTCTGCCTGTAGAGCTAAGAGTTGCAGAGCTTAAAACGTTTCTCAGCCAGCCAGCCTGCCTTCCTGCCTTGTGCCTGCACAGGCTGCATGGTCATGTGCTTGTGTGAATAACTGAGCGAAGGAGAGAGTGTGGGGGTCTATTTGGCTGACTATTATTCAAAAAGGGCAGCTCCCCTTGGCCAGTTTCTATCCAGAAACTGGTCAATGGGATTGTGCTAGGGGCGGGGACAGCTCCTGAAGCTTCCTCCTCCCCTCCAGTTTTGAAATCAAAATGGGGCCCGGCAGCCATATTTCTGAGTGGCATGTGGAACTGTGGGGTATGCAGGGGAGCCTGGCTGGGGCTCCCTGATGCCTCTGCGGGCTGGATCTGGTGGCTTGTAATTACATAAGGAAGTGTACTTTTAACTTGGCTGATGTGGGCCTTGAGAAGAGAAGTAATGTTGCATTATTAAAAATAATTCTCAAATACTCTTGACATTCTCAGAAGGGTAGCTGTGTTAGTCTGTAACTTTAAAAACAACGAGTAGTCCTGTGGCACCTTAGCGACTAACAGAGATATATAGTATCATGAGCTTTCGTGGGCAAAACCCACTTAAACAGATAAATGAGTTTTGCCCACAAAAGCTCATGATATTATATATTTTTGTTAGTTTTTAAGGTGCCACAGGGCTACTTGTTACTCTTGACATTGGCATCACTCATGTTGTTCAGACTGAGTCTTCTGAAAAGCCTTGGGAAGTCAGTGGGAATTGTTCCATTCACTGAGGTGGGTTTGGAGCTGGCTGTTTTATTTTAGGTCTTTTCATGGGTTGTTAATCACTTGGGTTATAAAAATATCATTTTATTTTATATATATATATATATATATATATATATATATATATATTTTAATATATTTGTTGTTTTAGGGTGAGCGTGGATTTCCTGGTTTTCCTGGATTACATGGGATGCCAGCATCAAAGGTTGATCTCAGAAGCTTTTTGTAATATAACCATCAAACTTGGATTATTCTGTAACTTTTTTCAGAGCTTTTTAAAGTGACTTTAGTTACCTAATTTCTATAAATCTATTGGATCAGGTTGCATATGAATTGCTTTGAATTTTGATTTTCAGTAAAATTTAGAACCCTCTTTTCTGCCAATACTCAAGATCCTCAGATCATTCAGTTTGACCCCCAGTATTTTGAAAGACTTTCTTACACTACTTCCTTGCAAATCTTATTTAACATGTTCTACAATGAAGATCTCTCAATCACATCCCTTGCGAGTGTATTCAACTATACAATTGATCTTACTCCTTAAAGCTCCTCCAAATGTCTGTTCTAAATTTTGTAGGCCAGATTTTAAAAGAGTGTAGCACACACAACTGTTGAAAATTTTTAATTGTTTAAATATTTTCAACTTCCATTTTTAAGATCTCAATAAAGTAACCAGATTTTCAAACGTGCTCCATGCCCAGCAGCTCTCATTGGAAACACAGGCATTAAACCTAGGTGGTTTTGAACATCTCCCGAGAGGTACTAGAACATAATACTTCATAGGCCATTAGTACCCATCAGAAAATGCTCACCATCACGAACAGTTGTGCTCTTTGTTTGCAGGAATTTACCACTCTGAAGTCACATTTAGTTTGGTCTTCAGTATCATCCTGAACTCTTTATCTGACCGTTGTTCAGATAGTCATATTCCCTTTTATATCAGAGCTATGTATTTCTTAGTTCTGACAATAATATCATTATGGTAGAACAGAACGTTTTGCTGAATCTGTTACAGATTTTAGTATACTTTTGCCAAAACACAGCAAAGCATGGTGCACTCTGCCTCCTAACCTACCCCCACCAGCTCTAGGGAACTGAGATGCATATTGCCTCTGTGACTTCTGGAACTTGTGGTTGGCAGAAAGGAAGAGTGGAATTGTGGAATTGACAAGAGCTTTCCCGAGGGCAACTGGGAAGCCAAAAAAAGTTATGTTTCAGTTCCCCTGAAATATAATTTTTCTTAAAACCCCTTTCTGTGAAAATGTGGGGTGGTTTCTTTTTGGTGTTTGATCCACTATGAGAAGGAGCTTTTCCTTAAAAATTCCAACAAAATTAATGAAAGGGATTGTCTCTTTTGGACTAGCTCTATTTGTTAAGCAAGCAGTGACTTGGAATACATCATAATTTGTAATAGTATGTAATTAGCTCAAATTTTAAAAACGATCTCTATGTTTATTTTGTTATAGGGTGAAATGGGTCCTAAGGGTGATCCAGGACCACCTGGAATTTATGGAAAAAAGGCAAGTATGAATTAAATATTATAAAGGAAAGTGCTAGCATTTTTATGATTTGTGCATTTTAAAAAAACTTTTATATTTACATAGCGTTTAATCTTACAGTTGTTTTTCAGGCAAACTTCCATTAATATCTAATGCTGTGAATGATATCGCTGCCCCAGTATGATCTCTTCATTCAGATATCTCCCGAAAACTCTTTCCATCTAACAAATCATAATGCATTCACTGTACACGTATACATGTATTCAAACCAAGCAAAAACATTCTAAATTACAATCTTAATTTTTTTTAGATGTTTGTCTAAATTCTCAGCCACTTGAAGCATGATTGTTGTTTGATTTGTTTCCCATTTTACAATCCAGTAATAACAATGGACTTTTGCCTGAGTTAAAAACTACAGCATAGGGTCAGTAGTCTTTTACATGTCGGAAATTCCACTCCAAATTTTCAAAGCAGTGATAGCAAAATCAGTGTGAGAGTTGTGGATTAATCATGCTGAAAATGTTTAACTGAGTTTGGGGATACTATTTAAACATCATTTTCCTTTATTTTTTTCCTGTTTCTTATATTTTTTCCAGGGAGCTAAAGGGGAAAAAGGTGATCCAGGTTTTCCAGGATTGCCGGGACGATCTGTAAGTTCTAGAAGGACAATTTGGCCTTTAAATATACTTTGTTAATACAACTAATAGTGTCATTTTATCTTTTACCACAGGGGGAACCTGGGAGAGATGGGAAGGATGGATTATCTGGAAGTCCTGGTTTCAAGGTATTTACATATTCATTCCATAAATTGCTTTTAGGTGCTTTATTTTCAAACTGTCAGTAACTTGCCAAAGCCTTAAATAACAATACTATTGGTCTAATTATTTCTAGCATATGTTTTGGGGCCACTACCTTGAAATAAAAATTGTATATTATTGGAAGATGTTAGCCAAAGCAATTGAGATTTCAGTGGGCTTTGAATCATGGCCTGATTACTAAACAGCTATTTTGGGAGTACATTATTAGCAATTATCAAAGCCTGCCAATGACTAATCTTATTTTTTCCCAGTTCCATATTTGTTTCTCTAACTCTGAATAATTTAAAATATTGCATGTACATTTATATTCTTCACAGGAATTTTTCCCTATACAGGTAAGTGATAAGGAGCTGATTTTTATGACAGTGATTGAAAGGGGTGGGGTGGGGTAAATGGCCTACCACATTGCGGATTTAGCCCTAAACCTGCAATATGCCTCATGTTTAACTAATTTAACACCAAGAAATCCATCTCCATCAGTCAGTAGTGCATGAAAATTAGGAGTTTTCATGGGAAATAGAACTACCTCAGGACATCTTATTGTGTTGAGCTGCCAATTCTTCACATACTGTACTTAGCTAAATGTATATTTGTCTTCTAATAGATGGTACAAAGAACATAGTCTGGTCTTAATACTGGGTACTGAATTAGATTATTTTTTCACTATTACTCATAGCTGAAATAAGAAAGAGACTAAGTATTTCAATTTTTAATATACAATCTGCTTTTCAGTGTCTGATATAATAATGACATTTGTATCAGATAAACTACAGGCACTGAATAGTTTAGTTTTATAATATAGTCCTTTCATTGAATTTAAATGATCATCTACAATAGTATTGGTGGTCTGACTATGTTTAGAACATATTTGGAAAGGAGATTATGTGTACAGTGGTGGCCTTGAAAACTTGAAACTTGCGTTTTAATAATTAAATATTTTCATTTGGATAGCCTCAATAGTTGCACTTTTGAAGTGTTTCCTTTATAGGGAGGGAGTACCATCTGCTTGCTATAAAACCATATTTCATTTTGGGTCTGTTGTAATCAAAATCAGAGGATTTAAAAATTGGCTGTCTGTTGGAGCTTTTCTGTTCTCTTACAAAATTTCTTAAACATATTTGTTCTGGGAAACAATGTGAAATAAATTGTTGCTTCAGACCCAGGTTTTGTGATTTGAATTGACAGCAATTATTATACCTTAACTTGCATAAACGTTTTATGCATGTACCTGTATTTCTGGAACTGTTTGTTTTCCTTTCTATTGCTGAGTTTTTAGAAAGGAAAAATATGCATGTTTTGAATCAGAACCGAGATTCAAATTATTATTTGGTCATTGCTTGGTAGGGCTGTAGTTTCAAAGTGTCTTCAAGTGATTTTTCAGAGTAACAATGAATCATACCTGAAATTATAAGGCTTTTTTTAACTCTAACATGGTGAGACAATTCAAAGCACAGAAGCAAAGACAGTTCCTACTTCAAAGACAAGACAGAGTGCATGCACTCTGTCTAGTAAACTATGAGGATTTGTTCAATTCATAACTTTGTAGGTTAGGCACCAAACATCATGAAATTGTGTAACACTGAAGATAGATCAGTTCTTCCAGAGGAAATTTTCCAGAGGAAATCACGGTGTTTCCAGAGACTTTATGAGATTTGCTGTAAAGTAATGTGTGTGGCTTGTCACTTACGCACAATACCACATGACACTTCCTCAAAGTTATTCGGCTAGCTGATGTGGGATAGGCCACACATTTGTTTTTAAAAAAGTGTTCAGGAGTTTCCTGGAATTGTCCTTGGACCTTGATTTTTAAGATGAGCTTAACACAGTTTAAACAGGCTTTGCTGCAGCTCTGTTAAATCATTTTTAAGCACAAAGGTCTTTGGTTTAAGAGAAGACAAGGCCAGCAGCTTGCTTTTTCTGAAAAGCAAATCTCCAAGTCTGACATTTGAGGTTTTTAATGCTTTTGTTTTACTTGTAGATGCATATTTGAGCAAAATGGCTAAACTCAAGGGGCAACAATATTATTTAACATCTTACAGTTTGTCTTGCACATCTGCCACATATTTTCTCAGTCATTATCATCCTGTGTCCTTCAAATTCATGGAACTCTTGGGCTTTTTGTTTTACATGAATTATTTCAAAATCATGAAAATCCACTTTTCTAGATCTACCCTAGTTTCTGATCTTGGATCTTTCCTGATTTCTCCCTGATTTTTATTTTATTTTATTTTATTTTATTTTAGTGTGGCTCTTGGTTAGGTCTTGGTTAAATCTATGTCTTTTGAGACTTTAGAAAATCTGGAAGCTGATGTTTACAACTTTCATTGGCTTTGGATCTTACTCTCTAACCATTCACTTTTGAGTTCCAGTTCTTAGGAGGAACCTTACCAAATTTAGTGGAACACCATACCAATGCACTGGTCTATAGATTATGATTTGGAGTCCTCCCCATATGCAGGACCTTGGATTATTTTATCTTTCAATGCTTTGATTGCGGGAGGTGGTCTTTAAATTAGCTTTTTTTAATAATTTCGGTACAACAGTTATTAGTTAAATATTTTTTCAACTTTTTAATGTTAAGTGCAAACAGAGATCACTTCCTCAGCTGAAGGAAAGAACACCTAAGAGCTCATTCTTATTAATAGAGCATTAGTAATATGAACACCCATCACACTAAATATTATAACAAGCAGCTAATGATTACACTTGCGATACAAGTCTCTCCAATTAAGTCTCTCCAATTAAGAAATTCCATTTTCATAGTTTTGGGGATTTAAAAAACAGCATTTCAGACTGAACTCTGGTGTCTATGTGCATATAACCAATTATGGGATAGTATTTTTAACAAAGTTTCATATGTTTATATGTTATGTGATACAACAGGGATTTTTTTTTAGAGTTGTGTTTTTCCCACAGAAAATTAACTGTATTTCTATTGGGGATAGTGTTACACAACTACATATATATTATTCTGTTGTTATTAAGCAATGTGTTTACAGTGTATATTTTAAGAGTAAATATGTTGATTGAAGTACATAAATTTTATGAAGTAAAGAATAAAATTCTGAATTGATATTTCATTCTGTTTTCCAGTGTATTTTAAAAGTCATTTGTTTGTTAGGGGTTTTTGGAAATGGTGAACATCCTTAGGGTTCAGAAAAGGGCAACTAAAATGATTAGGGGTTTGGAACGGGTCCCATATGAAGAGAGGCTAAAGCGACTGGGACTTTTCAGTTTAGAAAAAAGGAGACTGAGGGGGGATATGATAGAGGTATATAAAATCATGAGTGGTGTAGAGAGGGCGAATAAAGAAAAGTTATTTATTAGTTCCCATAATAGAAGAACTAAAGGACATCAAATGAAGTTAATGGGTATCAGGTTTAAAACTAATAAAAGAAAGTTCTTCACGCAGTGTGTAGTCAACCTGTGGAACTCTTTGCTAGAGGAGACTGTGAAAGCTAGGACTATAACAGAGTTTAAAGAGAAGCTAGATAATTTCATGGAGGTTAGGTCCATATAAGGCTATTAGCAAGGGGATAGAAATGGTGTCCCTGGCCTCTGTTTGTCAGAGGCTGGAGATGGATGGCACGAGACAAATCATTTGATCATTGTCTTCGGTCCACCCCCTCTGGGGCACCTGGCGCTGGCCACTGTCAGCAGACAGGCTATTGGGCTAGATAGACCTTTGGTCTGACCCAGTATGGCCATTCTTATGTTCTAGAATGATGAGGTGGATGAACAGGCCTTTCCTAGAAGTCAAGCTAGCTGAGTTCCTGTTGAAATGTTTCCTTTTGTGCTGATGAGACTGTGTATAAATGATCTTAAAAGTAACATGCTAAAGGAACTTTGCTAGGTGTCTCATTATTTTACCTCTGAAAATTTGTCACCATTTGAGTTCACTATTCTTTTTGCACAGAATGTTGTGTTGTGTTTTTTGTTTGTTTGGTCTTCGCTGAGTATCCTATTAAACAATCTCTTCATTTTAAAGGGAGAAATTGGGAAGCCTGGTGCTATAGGACCAGAAGGACGCCAGGGAGCCCCTGTAAGTGTTTAAACTACTGAAATACTGGGCATGTTTTATTAGTGAATGCATGTGTCTCCCATTCCTATGCTGAATAGTTTGATGTGTTCTGAAGTAGGAGTAGGAGGATTTACCTTTAATATATAGACAGCAGAGTCTTCATACGTATAAAATTTGATTTGAAGACTCTGCAGTCTCTCTTTCTGTATACATAGATATAATTGTGAAGACTGTAATAATTTTGCACACAAAGCCAACACTCCTGTTACAGTCAGAACAAAGGCCTAATGAGCCATAATTGATATTCTAGGTAACATTTTGTTTAAATGGGTATAATTGCATATATTACTTTAAAATAAAAGTACATTCACTTTGTAGAGATAAGCCTAGCTGTTTTTGAATTACCATATATACTCAATCATAAACCCATTCGTTCATAAGCCAGCCCCCGCCCTCCCCCACAAGTTAAAAACAATTGTAAAAATCACAATGACCCATTCAAGCCAAGTCTGTATTGGTGGTTTGCAAACTTCTGGTCCCAGCTAGTCAGCATAAGCTGCTGGCATGTCGGGATGTTTTGTTTACCTGGAGCATCTGCAGTCATGGAGCCTCTTAGCTCTCATTGGCTGCTGTTCATCATTCCCAGCCAATGGTGGCTGCGGGAAGCAATGCAGGCCAAGAGTCTTGCTGGCTGCCACTTTCTACCACTCTGTTGATCTGGAGTGGCGAACAGCAGCCACTGGGAGCTGAGAGGCTCCATACCTGAAAACACTCCAGGTACATAAAAAGTCCAAGCATGCCAGCTGTTTGCCTTGTTGGGATGGAAACTGAAGTTTGCTGATGCCCACAAGTTAAAAAAAAATTGGTAAAACACAACGACCCGTTCATAAGATGACTCCCGCTCTTACTGTGTCGTTTTTTACCAAAAAAATTAGGTTTATGATTAAGTATATATGGTAGTTCCAAATAAACATTAGACATGTTTGGAAATAAAACAGTTAAAATCTTAAATTTGTAGTGAGTCCTATCTCAAAAATACTTTCTTCAACATTTCTTAAACAAATAAATAATTCTTGGAGTATAACAAGCCTTTTTACTGTCTATTAATGCCATTATAATCACAGGAAATCATAATTTGTAGCTAACACTGACTTTGGGTTGCTTATAATAAGAACCTCTGATAAGGTAAAGTTGCTGCAGCTTGTGAACTGGTCCCATCTGATCACAGGCTGCTCAGTATAGCATAGAAGGAAAGGAAAAATGGGACAAATGAGGAAGGATGTGTTTTCCTTCTCTTGAGAAAGCCTCTGGGAATTACTGTACAGTGGTGTGTTTTTTTTTTTAGTTGACTTATTATGACTTTATATTGTTTAGTGGAAAATAAGTCCAATGAAAGGACCTTAAAAGGACAGAGGCTAGGAGCTTTATTTCCATTCCCTGGCTGGTGAAACTGTCTTCCAGTTTACAATATCATATAACATAAGTCACCTCTCAGGATATTAAATGTAGAACTACATACATTTCTAAAGTTGTAGGGTTTTTTTAAAATTTTTTGTAGAATACAATCTGACTGTGTAAAGCAGTGGTTCTCAAACATTGTCCACGTACTACTCATGATCTGCAGATCACTTAATGGTAGTTTGCAAGGAGCTGGCACTTCCTGTTTACCATGCTTTCAGCTGCCTCTACAGATATCTTGTCTCATCATTGCAAAACACAGCCTGGTGGTCGAAAACAGCTGGAAATAAAGAGGAGCCAGACTAGCTGTGTCTTTGGGCTGTTGCTACAGAAAGCGAAGGAGAAAAAATAGAAACCCCCCCCTCAGGGACTTTGTGCTGCCAGCCACCAGCAGCTAGGGAGTGCCCAGGGAAATAGGAGAGATGGGAATGAGGGAGCATGTCCCCAGAAGTTCAGGTTATTGACACTTCAGTACTGATACAGGTTGGACCTTCCCAGTCTGGCAACTTTGGGACCTGACCCGTCCTAAATGAGGGATTTTGCCAGACCAGGGGAGGTCATTTCTGGCCCCCTTGCAGCCAGCCCCTTTCTCCAGCCCTGGCCCAGCTGCCAGCCTCCTGGCCAGCTTCCCTCACTGCCGCCAGTGCCCACACACTGTCAGCCACACCAGGTTTCCCAGTCTTGCTCGGCAGCCCAGCTAGGTTGTGCCGCTACTGTGCATCGGGCTTCCTGGCCCCAACAGGCAGCCCTGCTTCCAGCCCTCCACTGAGACTCTCTGGTCCTGGAGAGTTATAACTCAGTAACACTTCCTCCAGTTTAGCAGAATAACCCAGAACATGTATTATTTAGATAAGGTCTTTGTTGGAAAGAGCGCTGTATAGATATGCTTCTTTACCTTTGTCCGATTTTCTTCTAATTGCATTGTCACTGTCTCTTCCGAGTAACTAATTACTGTACCAGATAGAGGCAGAGTGTTGTTGGACAAATGCTTTCCAATGAAATTATATCAGAACTGTAAAAGATCCTTTTTATACTAGTGTTATTTTATCCAGGAGAAACTATCACTGTAACTATCACCATAACTATATGCACTTGACAGTTTGTTTCCATAATTTGATTCCTTTATCCACAAGTTACATTCAGCATTAGAGCTGAATTAAATAATTTGTAACAATTTATATATTCAGTAAATTTCATTTTTTTCTGATTGTGAATTATCCAAAAGTGGTATGCAACTTTCTCAAGATTATTTAGTATTAGAAGTTATTCACCAAATAATTTTGTTGAACAATTACTATTCAATATGCAACATTTGAGCTGTTTTGGTTTTCCAGAATAGACACATGTAGCTGTTAGAATCGGGTACCTACTGCAAAAAAAAAGACTCTTATGAATTTTCAAATTTGCTTCTTCAGTAGTCTCTGAACATTCATCGAGAATTTCTGTTAGCAAATTGGTTAACATAAATGAAGCACAAAGGCGTTGCAACTGAAGTCTAAGCAATTTGTATAACTATGAACTAATATCTGCAGAATTTATTCTCATTTTGAGTATGTGCTCAGATCTGTTTAAAATGTCTGCTGATATGTGTGTTGGTCAGTACTGGAAGTGACATATAATAACATGACTTCTAGAGAAGGAGAAGTTTGGTCACTGGGAAAATCAAAGTCTTTATTTTCTACAGTTCAGAATTGTAAACTTTCTTTTTTGTTTCGTGTTCCCTGTCAAATGACCTGAGAGAAAGGAATTTTGTAATGGCCACAGTATAACTATGATGTGAACTGCTAATGCTTTTTCTTTAATGGGCATATAAAGGAAGCAGATTTTACTTAAGCTCTGCCTTCGACAGCAAATATCTTTGAGGCAACATTAGACATAAGCAAGCTCTGAGGCTGACTATGGCACTATATTTCAAGGTGGCACCATGGGTGGAGGAGGTGTTCCACCGTAGGAAAAAAAGGCTCCATGCTCTGAGACTCCATGCCTTGCAATGCAGTCTATGGAAGACGCCTTGATGGCCAAAACACAAGTTCCCTACAGAGAAGAGTCCTGATATAGTAACAGTGCCAAGGGAACTTGGGGTGTGTCTACACTACAGCCTTATTTCTAAATAGATTATTTCAAAATAGCTTATTTTGAAATAGCTTATTTCGAAATAACGCGTCTAGACACAAAATGCATTTCGAAATAGCATGTCCACACTGAGTGGACGCTGAATTGCATTTCAGGCCGGCCGGAACCAGGTCCGGCAGGGCATCAGGTCAGGAGTGTCTATGTGGCTGCTGCCTGAGGCTATCTGAGGCCTGTGCTTAAAGGGACCCTCCCGGACAGCCGGTTCTCAGGTTTCCCTGCTTGCTTGCCTACCTCGATGAGGGACAGCAAAACATTTGGTCTCTGCGTGCTCTGGTTGCCCTCACTTGGGATACCACAGCACTCTGCAACATGGAGCCAGAGCTGCCCCTGGACACTCTGGTGCTTCTCTTGGACACGTTGCTGTGAGCCTAGCTGCACTTTCTGCATGCTGCCATCCGGGAGGTCCATCGGGGGACTGTCAGTATCTAGGAGGCCTTGCGGGAGAGCTTCCACCCTGAGGAGCACTAAGAGCCTCCCTGGTCTGCCCCCCTGGGGGCTTGTGCCTCATTCCTCCTGCATGTCCTTTCACTTACCCCTTCCTAACCCCCCTTCCTGATGTCAAATAAAATACATGTGTTTTCATGAACACAAACTCTCTTTATTTAACAAAACTGGGGGCGGGGAATGAAACTCTGGTGAGTCTGGGGAAAGGAGGCGGGAGAGGGGAGAAGAGAGGGTGGGAGAGGGGAGGGGGAAACCTGGGAGGAGGGAGCTGGAAGAGGGAAGCAAGCGGAAGAAGGGGAGGGGAAGCTCAGGGCTCAGGGTTGGGGGTCTCGCTGGACCAACTTGATTTTCATGCAAACCTGTACCTGGGTTTGCATGTGGCCTTTGGTGGCCAGGCTGGCAGCTATCCTGCCATAGACGGCCACGTTCCTCCATCTAGTGCGGAGATCATGGACGTTGGGGGCATCCCCCCCAAACCTGAATAAGGTCCATGATCTCCACCCTGGACCAGGAAGGCGCCCGACTTCTCCAGGCCCTGGCAGGCTCCTGGGAGCTGGCAGACTGCTCCTGGGGAGCGGTGGAGGGCTGGCTGCCAGTGGCTTGCTGGCTTATGTTTTGGGGCCACTGGGTCAGGGGCAGTGACTGCTGGCTCTGGGCTGGCAGGCTTGGAGCTGGCACAGGCACTGTGGCCAGAGTCAACCACTTTAAGGGCTCTGGGGACGGGGGAGGGAGAGGAGTGTTCTTGGTTGAGGCTTGAGTGGCCACCAGGGCACCCTGGGAAGGCCCCCTATTTCGATATAAGTGTCTACACAGCACTTATTTTGAAATAGCTATTTTGAATTTAGCGTTATTCCTCATGGAATGAGGTTTACCAAATTCGAAATAAGTGCTCCACTATTTCGGTTTGGCTGTGTAGATGCTAGTAAAGTTATTTTGAAATAACGGCTGTTATTTCGCAATAACTTTGCTTTGTGGACATACCCTTGAGGGGCATGGAAAAGACAGGGGTATCTGAATGTGGGAACATGATATGGGGAAACTGTTTTGTTTGGAAGGTGGAGAGGAGGTGGAAACACCAAAGTATTCCCTGTGTAAAGCTCCCTCATGTAATTACCCTGCCTGAGGTCATAGTTTTTCTACTTTTTGCCTGATTTTTCTTTGTGAAGTAGATTAGCATATCAATTTCAAGATATGAAAGTGGAGTTTCCTTCTTGAATGATCTATTTGTCAGTCCAGTTCATGCAAACCTGTACCTGGGTTCGCATGTGGCCTTTGGTGGCCAGGCTGGCAGCTATCCTGCCATAGACGGCCACTTTCTGATTAAGATGGCGTCCACTTTCTGATTAAGATATTCCTTCCTGTGGTACACAGAATTCCATATATGTGTGTGTGTGTGTGTGTGTGTGTGTGTATATATATACATATATAGACTTTTCAAGCAAAAGTAGTGCTGCTTAACTTAGTAGGATTCCTGTAGGATACTTACAAACTTCTTCAGAATGATTGAAAATGCCCACAAAATTATCATACCTAATACAGTTATCAGATGTCATTCACTAGAACAAGACAACAGATTCAACAGCCAGTTTAACTAAAATTTGAGTGCTTTGTGTTATTTCTATCATAGTATAAAAGGGAAAAAAACATATCTGAGATGCTGCATAGTGACCCAAATATTAGCACACTCTCTACCAGTTATTGAATGTTTTCAGTTGAGTTTGTGTTTATGCATGAAAGAAATATGTGACTTGTAGGATGAATTCTAACTACTGCTACTACTTAGACATCATACTAGAGGCAGCACTACATATGCCAGGCCCAAAGCAGTGTTAAAAATATCCGGAAAGCATCATCCATGACTAACCTACTTAAGAGGTCTAATGTGTGGTTTTTTTGTACTCTCAGAATCATTGTGGGAAAGTTCTCTGGTCTTCGTTACAGAGAAAGCTAGATCATGATGGGCCCTTCAGGGCTTGGCATCCATGAATTTAAACAGAGAGTGAAAAGTAAAGGAGTGATTCTGCTCCTCTGAAGTCAGTGAAGAAGTTATCATTGCCTATAACACAGCGGTGATCAAGACCCCATTCATCCCAAATTATATCTTGATTGATGCTCTAATTTAAACAGCTGGTCACTTTCAAATGTGGCTGCTTTTATATATATGATATTTATAGGGATGTATTTTTTTAAAGTAAAGGTAGAAGAAAAACATCCAGCAAGTTCTTGATCAGAGAGATACTCTTCTAGTGCATTTTAGCCACAACACTACCTTGCTCTCTTGCTCTGTCTCTCTCTCTCTCTGTATATATATTTGTCTCATTCTGCAATTTTTTTTGTAAGAATTTAACTGATATGTATCTCTTATTAACTGTAAATTTGTTCGAACAAATTCAGATTATGTTATAAGGATGAATATGCTAATTTGAGGCTTTTCTATGTGTTGTAAATATTATGCTGACTTATAAACAGTCTTAGAAAAAGACTACTAATCAGAATGTAGGAGGGGACACACAAAATTCATAAGTTCTAATCACTGCTCTGATACAGACTTTGAACCCACTCCAGCATGACTCTGAAAAGGTTAATGAGGGCCTGAGAGGCCAATTATGTTATATGGAGGGTGGGAAAGACTTAGAGATGAAGCCCAGATGTGAGAGGAGCTTGGTAGTGATTATAAAGGCAGTGAGTTGAGAATATAAAAGGTGTGCATGTAGAAAGTGATGAAGTCTGCAGTCACTCCCAGACCCTGCATCTCCTCCGCAGAAAGCTGTGGCCCTTTAACACTTTCTAAACTCTTGAAGTGCCCCTCCCCCATAAAAAATTATTGCCCTCCACTAGATCAAGGTGTATTTAAATCATTCTTTATTTCCCTTTGCAACACTAAATCAAGTCATATAGTTACACTGGTACAAAATCAGTGTACTGTAAATGAGAAGAATAAAATCCACAGAGTAATGTTCTATCTGTGGTATTTGATTTGTGGAAATGCTCAGGCTTGGACTAAATTTGCTCTAATTAACTTCAGTAGGAACAAAATTAGATCAATACTGAGCAGTTTAGAAAATCCCAACCAAGAAGTCCAAACTGTTCCTATGGTTGGACACGCTTCAATGTGCTTAGACTGCTATTCATCTTGTGTTGTATTGTGCTGAGATCCACCATTTTTGTGACAGGAAAATCAATGTTCATATTTTGAATAAACAAAGTTTGACATCTGCCAATTAAACTAATAGTGTAGAAACAGCTGTTATTCATACCTTGCAATTTATTCATTAATAATCTCAGTTTGCCAATCTGCCAGGAATGTTTAAATCTATGTTACAGTGGCAGAGGGGTAGCCATGTTAGTTTGTAACTAAAAAAATGTGAAAAACTACAAATAGTCCTCCAGCACCTCAGAGACTAACAAAAAATGTAGGCAGTATCATGAGCTTTCATGGGCACAACCCACTTCTTCAGATGAATGGAGTAATTGTTCAGGGTACAAATAAATAGCAGAGAAAGAGAGGGGATGAGGAGGAAAAGGGAAGAAAAAAATAGGAAAAAAATACTGTCAGTTAGAGTGTCCATGCTAAATGAGGCTAATAGAGTGATCTTTGAGTACCTGGTACTTAGCTTTTTATGTCATTAGGGTATGTAATGTAGCGGCCCATCTAGGTCAGGTCTTTGTTCAAACCTTGATTACAGGTACCAAACTTGTAAATGAAAAAAAGTTCAGCAGATTCTCTCTTCAGCTGGTTTTGAAATTGCTTCATAATACAGTCACTTTTAGATTCATTAGTCAGTGTCCAGGCAAGTTAAAATGTTCCCTAACAGATTTCTATATGTTACCATTTTGAATATCTGATTTGTATTAATTAATCCTTTGTCATAGAGACTGCCCAGTTTGGCCAGTATACAAGGCAGAGGGAGAAAAACCTGTTGAGAGTCTATGGGTTAAGTTTAAAGGAGCAAACAACAGCAGTGATGTTGTGGTTGCTGTGTGCTACAGGCCACCGAACCAGTTGGATGAGGTAGATGAGGCTTTCTTCGGACAACTGAGAGAAGCTTCCAGATCGCAGGCCCTGGTTCTCGTGGGGGACTTTAATCACCCTGACATCTGTTGGGAAACCAATACGGCAGTACACAGGCAATCCAGGAAGTTTTTGGAGAATGTTGGGGATAACTTCTTGGTACAAGTGCTGAAGGATCCGACCAGGGGCCGTGCGCAGCTTGACCTTCTGCTCACAAACAGGGAGGAACTAATAGGGGAAGTAGAGGTGGGTGACAACCTGGGAAGCAGTGATCATGAGATGGTAGATTTCAGGATCCTGACCAAAGGAAGAAAAGAGAGTAGTAAAATACACACCTTGGACTTCAGAAAAACAGATTTTGACTCCCTCAGAGACCTGATGGGCAGAATCCCCTGGGATGCTAACATGAAGGGGAAAGGAATCCAGGACAGCTGGCAGTATTTTAAAGAAGCCTTCTTGAAGGCACAGAAAGAAACCATCCCGACGCGTAGCAAGAGAGGCAAAAATGGTAGGAGACCGGATTGGCTTACGGGGGAAATCCTTGGTGAACTTAAGCAAAAAAAGGAGGCTTACAAAAAGTGGAAATTTGGACAAATGACCAGGGAGGGGTTTAAATGTATAGCTCGAGAATGCCGGGGGGTTATCAGGAAGTTGAAAGCGCAAATGGAATTGCGACTGGCTAAGGACATGAAGGATAACAAGAAAGGTTTCTACAGGCATGTTAACAAGAAGAAGGTGATCAGAGAGGGTGTGCGGCCCCTACTGGATGAAGGAGGTAACCTAGTGACAGATGATGTGGGGAAAGCTGAAGTACTCAATGCTTTCTTTGCCTCTGTATTCACGGACAAGGTCAGCGCAGAAGTCCAGGAGCCAAGTGACGCAAGATGGGATGAAGATGGACAGCCCATGGTGGGTAAAGAACAGGTTAGGAACTATTTAGAAAAGCTAAACGTACACAAATCCATGGGTCCGGACTTAATGCATCCGAGGGTACTGAGGGAGTTGGCAAATGTCATTGAGGAGCCTTTGGCCATTATCTTTGAAAAGTCGTGGAGATTGGGAGCAATCCCGGATGATTGGAAAAAGGCAAATGTAGTGCCCATCTTCAAAAAAGGGAAGAAGGACGATCCAGGGAACTATAGGCCGGTCAGTCTTACCTTGGTTCCTGGAAAAATCATGGAAGGGATCCTTAAGGAATCCATTTTGAGGCACTTGGAAGAGAGGAAAGTGATTAGGAATAGTCAGCATGGATTCACAAAGGGCAAGTCATGCCTGACCAATTTGATTAGCTTCTATGATGAGGTAACTTGGTCTGTGGATGTGATCTACCTTGACTTTAGCAAGGCTTTTGATACGGTCTTCCACAATATTCTTGCCAGCAAGTTAAGGGAATGTGGATTGGATAAATGGACAGTAAGATGGATAGAAAGCTGGCTAGAAGGCCGGGCCCAGCGGGTAGTGATCAACGGCTCGATGTCAGGATGGCGGTCGGTTTCTAGCAGAGTGCCCCAAGGTTCGGTTCTAGGACCGGTTTTGTTCAATATCTTTATTAATGACCTGGATGAGGGGATGGATTGCACCCTCAGCAAGTTTGCGGATGACACTAAGCTAGGGGGAGAGCTAGATACGCTGGAGGGCAGGGATGGGGTCCAGAGTGACTTAGACAAATTGGAGGATTGGGCCACAAGAAATCTGATGAAGTTCAACAAGGACAAGTGCAGAGTCCTGCACTTGGGACAGAAGAATCCCAAGCATAGTTACAAGCTGGGGACCAACCAGTTAAGTAGTAGTTCTGCAGAAAAGGACCTGGGGGTTACAGTGGATGAGAAGCTGGATATGAGTCAACAGTGTGCCCTTGTAGCCAAGAAGGCTAATGGCATATTAGGTTGCATTAAGAGGAGCATTGCCAGCAGATCCAGAGATGCCATTATTCCCCTTTATTCGGCTCTGGTGAGGCCACATCTGGAGTATTGTGTCCAGTTCTGGGCTCCCCACTACAAAAAGGATGTGGACGCATTGGAGAAGATCCAGCGGAGGGCAACCAAAATGATTAGGGAGCTGGAGCATATGACTTATGAGGAGAGGCTGAGGGAGTTGGGTCTGTTTAGTCTGCAGAAGCGAAGAGTGAGGGGGGATTTGATAGCAGCCTTCAACTTCCTGAAGGGAGGTTCCAAAGAGGATGGAGAAAGGCTGTTCTCAGTAGTGACAGATGGCAGAACAAGGAGCAATGGTCTCAAGTTGTGGTGGGAGAGGTCCAGGTTGGATATTAGGAAAAACTGTTTCACTAGGAGGGTAGTGAAGCACTAGAATGGGTTACCTAGGGAAGTAGTGGAGTCTCCATCCCTAGAGGTGTTTAAGTCTCGGCTTGACCAAGCCCTGGCTGGGTTGATTTAGTTGGGATTGGTCCTGCCTAGAACAGGGGGCTGGACTTGATGACCTTCTGAAGTCTCTTCCAGCTCTATGGCTCTATGATTCTATAGTTGATGGCATAGATCACATTGGTGGATGTGCAGTTGTTTGAGCCTCTGATGTGGTGGCTTATGTGGTTTTTCAACCTTTTTTAAATTTGCGGATCATTTGAATTCCTTTTTTTGAAATCTTAAATATAATCTGAAAACCTTCAGGAGTCCACAGACATTAGGTTGAAAAATTTTGTTTTATGGTAATGGCAGCCTTTCCTGAACCCCATAGACATAGTGTATGGCCTCCCCTCTCCCCCCCCACCTGTCTCAAGGGAACTGGTCCATCAGTTAAAAACAACTCCTGAGTTAGAAATGGTTTGCTAAACAAAATGGATTCCATATATTCCTCAACACAAATATTATGCCTATACCAGAAAAGCAAAAACTGTCTACCAGTGTCACAAGTAGTAGCACATCAGTGTATAGCTCTCAGCATGAAATATCTGGGGATTTGACCAAAATTTCTGGCCACCAAAGCATTCCACAAGCCTAGTCACATGGAAATACCATCAGAAAGTTTTGGCCTCATGATGTACCTTATTTCAATTTAAATACATAACGTGTCAGAAAGCAATGAAGCAGCAGCATTCTTGAGATCTGAGAGGAAGCTCTTGATGCTTCCAGGCCAGCTTTGGATCGACCAGTGAGGACTCTGCCTGGAAAAGGAAAAGGCCACATGAGTTATGGAGGTAAGTGAATGTTGCTCAAATATTGGGTGTATTTGCTACTAAAATATTCTGCTAATACATATGCTAATCCAAACAACTCCTTCTTAATGAAATTATGATTTAAAAAATGTAGCATGTAGTAAGGCTCAGTCCTTGGGTCTTTCCTGTTCATTTGGGACTCATACAGAGCCATGAACAGAGATGATACAGTTACAGTGCTCCATGTTCTAGCTTACTGGAGACAAAATTAGTATGGAGTAGTAGGTTGCTTTATTTGGTCCCGCTATCTCTTTGTAACTTATCAGTCAACTGTGTCATCTTCCTTTCACAGCAGTAATTCATGGTGGGATCATGGAGGCTAACATTAGGTGAGGCAGTCTCTCCCCTCCACCATGTTGTCTCACTATAGTGCATAAATAATATAGCAACTTTACTTAGCTATAACCACTGCTGTGTTAGAAATGGTTTGCTAAACAAAATGGATTCAGTATGTTCATCAGCACAAACATTATGCTTTGCACCAGAAATACAGAAATGGTCTGCCAGTGTCGCAAGCAGCAGCACATAAATGTATAGCTGCTGGATTAAATAGTCACATGTCTGGGTTGAGCCTGAGGAGCTTTGGGAGCATGAGATTCAAGAAATCTATGTTTTATATTCAGTTATTTTGCAGCAAGTCAAACCCGCTCTTTCATTTGTGTAAACAAAGTTTCTGTTGGCAAAAATGTTTCAAATACAGGGCACTTCTGTTTTATTCTGTGCTGGGGGGCATACAATAAATAATAATAACAATAATAATAATAATCTCTTTCAAAGATTCCAGTACACTCAATAAATTCATAATCTCGATATAAAGTAGATAACCCAAGAATCCATTTATCACTATAATGCAGCCATTTCTGGGCTGCACAGCAACTATGCACATAAAAAATTAATAGCAATTCTGGATAGAAGTGTGGTATATACTAAGACAGTGTTTCTCAACCTTTTTTTATAAAGTACCCCTTTAAAAAATTATAAGTACCCCCAGTACCTACAGTTTTCAGACACACAACATTTTTTTCTACCACTGCAACACATTTGTATAAACAACTTAATTGTAGCTGGGCAGGCAATGACATTTTTAGGCGTAAAAAGTACAAAAATAATAAAGTGCTGTACAACTTAAAACAAAAATTCAGTTTTCTCCAAATTTCAGTTGTATTGATGTACCCCCCAGATTTCTCTTGCGTACCCCTAAGGGTACTCGTACCACTGGTTGAGAAACACTGTACTAAGGCACATTTTTTATTTCTATAGTCACATGTACCATTGCATCTAATATCTTGTGAATTAATGTGCTCTAACTGGCAAATACTGTGCTAATTGTAAGCTTGTCTTTTTGTTAGGGGTTAGAGGATGAACCCTAGAAGATCAAGATGGGTCTGGATGCTTTGGTATTGCCTTTCATTGTACTGCAAAGTGATGACCGTGAAACTTGAAATATTTGTCCAGAAAATTAAATTAATTTTTCTATCCATAAATGATTTTACAAATACACATATATATTAATTCTGTAACTGTATTTTGTTTTCTTCCAGCTCTGTGAACCATGTTTGATAATAAAGCTGATTTTTTTCAGTTATTTCACTGATAATTTTGTCCCATCACAGGCTAACTCTTCAAAAACCGACGTTTAAAAACATAACTTCTAGTTTAGTGTATAATTTTCAAATACTTTTACTTTTATGTGCATACAGTGAAATGTGCATAAAGCAAACATCAGTTGGTTTTCTGTACATCAAAGGCACCATTTGTTTTCAGGTGTAAATAGGCATCAACACTGTGCCATACAAGTGATTTGTGTGTGTAAAGTTGTGAACCTGCATGACCAGATTTTCAAAGAGGCAGGCAAAGTATTTTCTTATTTGTATTCAAATCTGCAAATAGTCATGCAGCCATAAGACTATTTTTATTATTAATTGGATATGATTGGGTTTCATGGTGTTTTATAAGCAGATAAGAAATCTATCCATAAGCGAGGTACAATAAAAATATAAGTAAGAAATCAGACAGAGAGAGAGCAATAGAGAAAGGAATAGAATTACAAATCAGGAAGAAAAGAAATCAGGGACTGATGAGGATGTTTAACATTTTTATTCCTTATTAATGAATTGCTATTATTGAGCTGTTTGTTTGTTTGTTTCAAATTAGGACTAAATTCAGCATAGGCATGCACTGTGGAGTTGGTGGAAGCTAGGGGTGTAATAAGATAACTGTTTACACAGTTAACCAATAAGCCTGGCTCCTGATGTGCTTTGGCTCCCCTGTATCCGAGACAGCAGCACAGGACAGCAACCAGCTTAAAAGCTGGCTCTGGGTGTGCACCAGCTCCTGGGGCGTTGGCTGGGTGTGTGTGTAACCATATAACTGCTAAAATTTTTAGTGATTACATGGTTACCATATTACCCGCTTTTTAACATCCCTAGTGGATGCACATCAAGAACCTCCTTTCCCTTCTTGGCACATGCTGAATAGAACTGTTGGCCCTGTTCTGCCCATATGTTACTTTGGGTGAACAGTGCCCAGGCAGTGCTCCCTGGCCCACACAGCTATACCCTGTAAAAAGGGAATAATGGTAGGCACACAGCCTCTGCATATCTAGCACTTTCAGGAGGTACTTTGCCTTTCTGGGGCAGAATACCTCCCTGTGCTTCCCTTAGAAAGGTGCAGCCCCATGCTGCATCTGTCAGACACAATCAAACCTTTAAATAAATCTCTGTCTTGTGCCTGAACATATGTGTGCAGGGTCACTTAACTGTAGGAAAAGTACATTTCAAAAATGCATCTGCATTAGAGAGTGCCATCAGATTATGCAATTGTCTTCTATAGCAGTGGTTGTAATGCCATAGACATACAAAGTAGCATGAATTGGAGGGGGCAGAGTCCCCACTGCATCTGTTCTCTGCTCGTTGTACTGGATTGTAGTGATGGTGGGTTGTCAAAATGCTAGTTACAGCTGTCTGACATGAGTTTCCGCTTGCCATTGGAGGATCAGAGGAACCATGTACTCCCCATCCCCCATATGCTCTCTGTGCCAGGGAATAGAGTTCTTGCTGTTGGTTTAGGAAGATGGAGCCATTTAATTCAAGGGAGACTTCCCCACTGAAGGCTAGCTATAACCAAAATCTCTACAGAAGAATTGGGGGCTAAGTCCATGATGCCATCCCAACACCGCATCCTAGTTGAAGTGTGGCCAGTTGCAATCCTGACATGGAATGTGGTATGTAAATATTTAAAATTCCATCTGATTATATGTAGGGATGATATGGACAATTTTACAGCTCTGTTCTGCATTTTTTTAAACCTGTACAATAGTGTTAGGCTCAGATACTTAGTCCCATGTTACAAAGGGGATTTGGCTGCTTTAAGGCAGAAAAGCAAAGGATGCCATAGCCAGCCTTGTGCCACTACCTTTTCCTCAACCAACTGATAGGGCATGTTAGGGTCACAATAGGATGCCAAAATCATGGCCAACAATTTGACTCCATCGGAACCCCCATGCATCAGTTCAAGTCACAGCTGCCTTGGATTGTGGGGGAGAAAAATAATTTAAACCACCTCTTCTCTCCCTAGAATCACCAGTGTGGCTATCCCTCTGGCTGTTATCTCTCAAGTGACATAGATAAATGCAGGAGGAGTAAGAAATTGAAATGTTGCAGAAAAGACTGCATTGTTATGAACACAAGGAATCCTCTTGCACATGTTCCCTGATAGATGTTCACAGTCATGCTGGAAGGGCATAACAAGTAGGGTTCTGCAAGGATGTGTTTTGGAACCAGTTCTGTTCAATATCTTCATTAGTGATTTAGGTGATGGCATACAGAGTACACTTATTAAGTTTGCAGATGATACCAAGCTGGGAGGAGTTGCAAGTGCTTTGTAGGATAGGGTCATAATTAAAAATGATCTGGACAAAATGGAGAAAAGGTCTGAGGTAAATAGGATGTTTAATAGGGATAAATGCAAAGTACTCCACTTAGGAAAGAATAATCCGTTTCACACATACAGAATGGGAAGTGGCTGCCTAGGAAGGAGTACTGTAGAAAGGGATCTGGGGGTCATAGTGGACCACAAGCTAAATATGAGACAACAGTGTGACACAGTGTGCAAAAAAAAAAAAAAGCAAACATGATTCTGGGATGCATTAACAGAAGTGTTCTGAGCAAGACACGAGAAGTCATTCTTCTGCTCCTGCTCTACTCTGTGCTGATTAGTCCTCAATTGGAGTATTGTGTCCAGTTGTGGGCACCACATTTCAAGAAAAATGTGGAGAAATTGGAGAAGGTCCAGAGAAGAGCAACGTAAGTGATTAAAGGTCTAGAAAACATGAGCTATGAGGCAAGGTTGAAGGAACTGGGCTTGTTTAGTTTGGAAAAGAGAAGACTGAGAGGGGACATGATAGTGGTTTTCAGGTATCTAACAGGGTATCACAGGGAGGAGGGGGAAAATTGTTCTCCTTGGCTTCTGAGGATAGGACAAAAAGCAATGGGCTTAAAACTTCAGCAAGGGAGGTTTAGGTTGGACATTAGGAAAACCTTCCTAACCATCAGGGTGGTTAAACACTGGAATAAATTGCCTAGGAAGGTTGTGGAATCTCCATCACTGGAGATATTTAAGAGCAGGTTAGACAGACATCTATCAGGGACGCTCTAGACCAGTGTTTCTCAACCAGTGGTACTTTTAGGGGTACTCGAGAGAAGTCAGGGTTGTACGTCAATACAACTGAAATTTGGAGAAAACTGAATTTTTGTTTTAAGTTTACAGCGTTTTATTATTTTTGTACTTTTTACACCCAAAAATGTCATTGCCTGCCCGGCTACAATTAAGTTGTTTAAAGAAATGTGTTGCAATGGTAGAAAAAAATTTGTGTGTCTGAAAACTGTAGGTACTGGGGGTATTATATATTTTTTTTTTTTTGAAAAAGGGGTACTTTATAAAAAAAAAGGTTGAGAAACACTGCTCTAGACAGTGGTTGGTCCTGCTGTGAGGACAGGTGACTGGACTTGATTTCTCGAGGTCCCTTCCAGTTCTAGTATCCTATGATTCTACCCGTCAGTATCCATCTCAGGTTTGGATAGAAAAGCCCAGTGCTGCGTTGCCCTTGTTATGTCATGTCCTGATTAATTATGTGTCTTTGCTACCACTAGTGGAAATTCCAGTTGAAAATTGCAACTGGTTCCAATTGGCAACCACTTTTTGGAACAAAGCAACAAGCTTCTTGTTATATTGATTCAAAGTGTCCATCAGCAGAAGCCAACCAAAACCTTTTGAAGGCTTCTAGCAGTGTCTACTGATATTTCCATTAGGATCATTTGAATTGCACAAGATGAATGGCTGTGAACAAACGTTTTATATGAATCAGGAAAGATTCTGTGCAGTTAAATAACAGCGTGTTCCAAACTGTACCCTTATTTACATGGGCCAAATTCTTATCTCAGTTATACTGGTTTAATCACTTATAAATATGCTAACAATTCTTAGAAATTCTGTAATGAGATAAGACTGATGATAGAATTTCTTTGGAAGGGAGAGGCGTACATAAAACTTCCATGCACTTCATATTCCTGCTCCTTGGGTCAGAGGAAGAGAAGAGAAGTGGGGCTATTATTATTACTGTCATTTATCTGTTCAGTACTGATAATTTAGTTAATGCTGTTCAAGACATGACATAAAGATAGCGCTTGCTTACAATCTAGACTAGATATTGTTTCTTTCTTTGACTCCCTTTGGAATATTGACTTGTCACTGCTTTGTTTCCCTGTGTTAACATCCCTCTTCTCTAGCATTGGCTTTTCATAGGCCTTGCCAGAGAATGTGGATGTTGTTGATTCTAGAGCTTTCACCTCAGTAGTTCCCATTATCTAGAACAGACTTCCTCAGGATGGGAGGGCATATGTTCTTTTCAGTATTAGAAATAAATGTGTTATTGGGTTTAGCTGGTGTATTAGCATTTTTTGGCAGAGTAAATGCCTGTTTTCTGCTTTTTGTAGTTAATTTTTTAGTTCTGAAGATCTTATGCCTGGCAAAACTTGAGCTCCGTTTTTTTGTCTGTGCTATCTAAAATCTGGTTAAATGAAAAACTTCTGGTTAGATTATAAATACTTCAGTAATAGATCACAATAAAAGCTGTGAAATTAGCTAATAAAAGTAAGTCTGCATTTTGTATTTTCAGTATGTCATTGGGCTGGATAGCTTCACTGCGAACTATGCTAGGGATAGCTGTTTTCAGATAGCTGAGTTTTTAATATCAACAGCTAATGCCTGACTATGGATTCAAATTTTGCTCATGATTGAAGAATCACATAATGATTGTAGGGTGACTGCAATGAATGATTAAGATAAATATAAATAAACTACGCATTGTCACAGTTTATTCAAAAATAAACCCTTTTTCGAAAGATCCTGTATTCCTCAAAAAATGATGTTTACAGGATCTTTCGAAAAAGGGTTTATTTTTCAAAAGATCCCCATCTAGACTGCGTTTTTTTTTAAAAAAGCTCTGTTTCGAAAAAAAGCAGCAGCCATGTTTATGCTAATGAAGTGCGGGATATTTAAATCCCTGCTTCATTAGCAATTTCGACGTGCCTAATCTACATCTCTCTGTCAACAGAGAGGTGTAGTCTAGACACAGCCTTAGTACCATTGTTGGTGATCTAACAAAGACACCAGCTGAGACTGAACTACCCACTAGTGTACTGATGGTGTTTATAGCAAAGCCTGCATTACTACTACATGCACTATATGTGTACTAAGGAGGGAGCACTTCAGTTTTGTAGGAGTGACACAATTTTACCATCCTTCAACAGAAGATTACAGTTAAAACCTTGAATAATGTGGTTGAAAACAACATTGAGTAGAATTATCAAAATAACTTTGACACAGTCTTATCAAAAAGTCAGTTATGAAAGGATATTCTTGGAGCTTATGATGTCTTTGGCAGGAAAAAAATTGCATTGGACAGCATTGTTGGCAATATTCTGAAATGGCAGTATAGCATCTGCAAGATTTTGCTCTTTGATTTTTGAAGCAAACTTTTTCAGAAATATATGGTGTAGTGTAATGCTACTAATTAGCACCATAGTTAGCTTGTTTTAAGATTTTTTTCTTCATTCAAGATGACTCATGATGGGTTAAACAGACAGTAATGGTCTCCTTTTAAATGTCTGTTTGAAAGCAAAATGATGCTCTTTCAAGCTGGAGATGGGTTTATTTGAAACATTTTTGTGCTTTCATTGGAAGAATGGGTAGTTGGAAATAATTTTCCTTTGTGGATTGTCTTAGACAATATTTATTAAATGTGTGATACATTCATAAAGTGTATATGTACGGGTATAAAAGGAAGTCTGTTTAAGGGTATGTGCCATTATAGCACAGAGATGTGAGCTCCTTGGATGCACTTTACCTCAACATCAGTCTGGTACCTTGTAATACAGTGAACTTTGTCTGTGCCCTCTGATGGTCATAAACCCTTCAGGCTCTCCTGTGACTGGAGCCACCGTCATCCCTAATAAAGCAAAGTATTGACAGTGGTTTCTTGTCCTCTCCCAAAGGGTCAAAGAGGAACAGACATATCCCTCCCTTGGGATCTCAGCACATACTGGTCTCAGCTAATTGATCCCCACCCCCATTTACTTCCTTCCTCTGTTGTCTTTTATATCCTTCAACTTATGGCTAATTAGTTTCTCTGCCCCTCAGACTGATCAGTTAATTAGCTGCATATTTCCTAGTCATCCTGCTCCTGGGGAACTATTTGGTATATAAATGATTATAGCGCTGGTTTATTTGTTAGCCTCCAGCATTCTGTCACATACTCCTTCAGTATTTTCAGTTTTAGTATTGCCAGGTTACAAAGTTTTTGCCTGTAGTGGAGAAGCATCATTATCTCTGGAGACTTTTTCCACGAAGGGTACTCCAGCAGTAAAAGTTTCATGGGGGCTTAATGTATGACCTATATCTAAATATTTTCATCCCCTACTTCACTAGGACAGAGAGAAAGACAGAGGGTATGTCTACACTAGCTCGTTAGTTCGAGCTAGGTAGGCAAATCAGGGAACCGGGGTTGCAAATGAAGCCCGGGATTTAAATATCCCGGCTTTTATTTGCGTGTTCCCATCCGGCCGCCATTTTTAAATCCCCCTTAGTCCGAACTAACTGCCTGCGGCTACACGTGGCAGTTTAAAGTTAATCCGAACTAAGGCCTCTGATGATAGGACAAGAAGCAATGGGCTTAAATTACGGCAAGGGAGATTTAAATTGAACATTAGGAAAAACTTGCTAACTGTCAGGGTGGTTAAACACTGGAATAAATTGCCTAGGAAGGTTGTGGAATCTCCATCACTGGAGATATTTAAGAGCAGCTTGGATAGACATCTATCAGGGATGATCTAGACCCGTGGTCACCAACCGGTTGATTGCGATCGACTGCTTGATCGTGAGGCCTCGACCAGTCGATCGCGAGGCGTTCGAGCCCCCCCATTTCTCCCTCACCCCTGAGAAGCCCCACTACTTACCTCCAGCGAAAATGGAGGTAGTGCCGGCTTCCCGTGGGGTGGACGGAAGTCCTGCAGCTTCGTGCCACTTCCGGGTGTGCACTCCCCTCCCTAAGTTCTTTGGCGTGCCAGGAACTTGCCTGGGGGGAGTCCCCAGAGGAGGTGCACGGGGGCTTCCCTGCTCCGCAGGAGGGGTGAGTTGGCCCCGGAGGAGGTGCACGGGGGCTTCCCTGTGTCACGGGAAGGGTGAGTTGGCCCCGTAGGGGGCGCACGCGGGGGCTTCCCTGTGCCACGGGAGGGGGAGTTGGCCATGGAGGAGGCATGCGCGGGGGCTTCCCTCCTCTGCAGGGTGGGGTGGGAGGGCGGGAAGCTGGGAGGAGGCTGGGACCCTGTCCCCTGCTGGCACCCTGTCCCCTGCTGCAGAACGCTATCCCCTCCCCCTGGCACCGTGTCCCCTCTCTCCTGTTTCCCACTGGCACCTTGTACCCTGCTGTAGAACCCTGCCCCCACCCTAGCACCCTGTCCCCTGCTGCAGAACCCTGTCCCCTGCCCCCGGCACCCTCTCCCCTGCTGCAGAACCCTGCTCCCACCCCAGCACTCTGTCCCCTGCCCCAGCACCCACTAGCACCCTTCCCCAGTACCAGGTCCACTGCTCCAACCAGCATAGTTGGGGCCACATTAGTGAGGCTTGGGGTTTTTTTGGGAGAAGGTTTTTTTTTTTGTATCTCCTTTGTGTAGCCTCAGCTGACTTTTCTGTGGGTTAGTGACCCCTGACTCAAAACAGGTTCCCTTCCCTTCTCAGAAATAAAGACAATGCAGAAACTTTTTGTGTTTAACATAGTATTTTATTTAAAAATGAAGCCTGGCCAAAAAAACCCCAGTTGGGGCCAAGCCCCCATCTGGCCACAGCATTATAACACTCGTGCACCCCCCAGACCCTAGATCTGAGCCTATCATACACTGAAACCCCCTGCCCTGAGCCCCTCACATATCCCAACCCAAATTCCTGCATCCTCACAGCCACGAGCCTATGGCTGGCTTAGTACCACAACTTTCCATCTGACCCCAACACTCCCCAGCCTGGAGCCCCCTCCCCGAGCCAGCATCCCCTTCTCCACCTCCTCCTGCATCCAGATTTCCTCCCAGAGCTTGCACCTCTCACCCCTTCCCACACCCAAATCCCTCATTTCCACCCCAGAGCTCACACATCCTGTCTCAACCCAGTGAGGGTGCGGCTAGACTGCGGAAGTTTTTCCAGGATTCCAGAGATATCCTGGAAAAACTCTTCTGCATCCAGGGATGCATTTGTTCTTCTGCTTTTTTTAGTGGAAGAGCAAACATGCTCTTTCGGTAACCCCTATATTCCTCGTTCTATGAGGAATAAGGGGGATTCCAAAAGAAGGGGTTTTTCTAACATTTGGTCCAGTCTAGACAGGCCAAATGTTGGAAAAACCTCTTCCTACATAAGAATTGGGAAAAAAGTGGCAGTGTAGAGTGTATAAGGGCTGGGGATAGCAAGTGATGGAGAGGAGGAGAATAGGGAGGGCGGGGCTTTAAGGAAGGGGTGGGTCTTGGGGGAAGGGTGGGGCATTAGATCTTTGCTTGTTCTGAGATTTAAAAAGTGATCTTGGGTGTAAAAAGGTTGGAGACCACTGGTCTAGACAGTGGTTGGTCCTGCTGGGAGGGCAGGGGACTGGACATGATCTCTCGACATCACTTTCAGTTCTAGTATTCTATGATTCTATGGGGTAAGGGATTGGGGTGCAGGATCTGGGAGGGGATATGGGAGTAGGAGGGGGGCAGAGGGTTTGGGTTGTGACCTAGGAGAGGAGGGAGTTGTGACCTGGGGCAGGGGATTGGGGTGTAGGATCTGGGAGGAGATTTGGGAGCAGTAGGGGGGCAGAGAATTTGGGTTAAATAAGGTTGGGGGCAAATGTTTGGGGTGCCAGAGACAGGCTCTAGCTATGAGACTTACCTGCGTTACTTCCAGCCAGCAGCCTTTCCAAGCAGACTCTCTGCCTGCCCTGCCACTGCATTGGCTGCAAGGGGCCATGTGGTTTTAACAGCTACAAGCTGAGGGGAAAAGCTGGAAACACATCAGTAGGGTTTGTGCTGGAGGCAGGTGCAGCACATAAAGTCTCTTTCCCCTCCCCAGGACTCACTACTCTTCAGAGCCCTTCAATGGCTGCTTTTCTCAGCAGCATGAGAGGGCAGGCAGGGAGTCTATCTGAGACTCCTCACTTTGTCTGTCGGCTGGGTCTGGCGGCTTGGTGGGCTGGATCCGGCTGTAGAGGGTATTTTACCCAGGCCTGGCATAATGAGACATAAATGTGATTATACTACTGGTTATGGAAAGTGGGGTAAATGTTTGATTTGAAATGAAGCTCTTGTCCGAAGCAAATTAGCCTGAATATTTAAATTCATGAGGTAGCAAGCAATTCCCTTAATGGTGACATACAGCAGAGTTGCATGGAAAAAACTCCTAACTGTACCGTATGATCCAAAAGCAAAAATAGGGAATTTGTGATGAATGAAAAGCTGCAAATGGATTTTTCAAAAACTGGAAAACTATGTGATAGGTGGGTTTTTTTTAAGTTAAACCCATTAAATTTGCCAGATATTATCAAAGAATGGAAGATCATTAAAATTGGCAGATAACGGGTATAAAATTGTACATTTATTTTAAGTAAAAATTATATGAGAATTGAAGCTCATTATGTTTCAGTACATAACTTACATAGGAAAGCACATGATTTCTTGTATATTCATTTGTTACAAATGTTTTATTTAGAAGAGACTATTCTAGCCTACCGAGAATCTCTTTACATGCTTAACACTTCCATTAAAAGAATTTAAGCCTTAACAGTTTGATATATTTAGCTTATCAATTATAACATTTTTCTGCTAGTTGAGAGGCAGAAAGTACCAATATACTCATCACAACTTTTAAAATTTATTCTCAGGAAAATATGGCAACATTAAGACAAATGGTAACTTTCTCAGTTAAGGACTTAGTCCCTTGATCCTGCAGTTGGATTTATGCAGGTTGGGCCCATGTTCATATTGAATCCCAGTGAAGCCAGTGGGGCTCCCCATGGCTGCAGGGAGGTCTTCCCATGCCAGTCAGTCATGTTTTATAAAATGTTATATATTTCTAGGCTACTGATGAGGGATTTTGTGCCTAGTCTCGTTTTCACTTAGAGCCAAATACCATTTCCAGTGTAGGCAGTGGTGATTGATTGACTTTAATTAGATCAGGATTTGACACTTCATTTTCTGATTACTCTTTTAACAGGTTAGTGCTGGACCATTAGATTGTGTGCTATCTACTATTCCACAACTTCTGGAAATAGTGAATCACTACAATGTATTTACTTTTAAAGACCTCAGTCAAAGACCCATTGCATTAAGCAGATGAGACAGACTGCTGTATTTGCACAACCTACTACTCTCAATCTTTTTAGTCACAGGTGACTGCCAGCCTAAATAGTGTCTGTTGATGGTAATTTCTAGGCACCATGGCAAAGACAGGTGGCAAGGATAGACATAAATCCCCAATTCAGCAAGGCTCTTAAACACACACATAACTTTAAACACATGAAGAATTTGCTGAAGTCCATGATTGCTTTGAATACATGCACTTAAGTCTGTTGCTAGATCAAGATCTAAGAGACGATAAAGAAGCAGCTTTACACATTTTGTTTGGGAGTTTCTCCCATGTGAAAACGATGACCTGGAAAAAAGCATAAAGGTACTCATAGGAAAAGAAAAGTGGGCAGTCAAGGCTGATGGCTCTGGAAGAGTGAAGGGAGGTATCAGCATTGCAATAAATGTGATAGAAAAGGGATGACTAAATGGGGAGGGGACTTACAAAAGAAGACATGAAGTTTGTACTAGATGCAGAGAAAAAAGGGGAGTGAGTGGAGAGATGCAAAAAGGGGATAAAATGAAAGTGATGGAAGACTTTTTAAAGCTTAATAAAGCTTTGATCTTTTCTGAGTTTTAGCTATAGTGGATAGAAATACAGTGCTAAATTTTATTGTGGTGGTGATAGTAAAATGCACTGTTGAATTCAGATGGTAAAAAGAGAATTCTGACCAGAGAAAGAGAAAAGAAAATTAAAATAGAGAGCTGATTATCTTTTCTTGTTTATTACTGACAAAAAGTTGCTTGATACAGTTAATTGTGCAAAGGACATCCCCAAAGGCCATTTTTTCTAGGCCAGTGAATCACAAATTATTCCATAGTATTCATTCTGCAACTCCCAGTGGGTGGCAATTTTCCAGTTTGTAGTGATTCCAAACATTGTGTTTCCCTTAGTGAAAAATTGCATGATGGGTCTGTTTTATATTAACTTCTGATTAAAGACAGGCATTCATTATAGTTCTAGTTTACACAGGTTTTACAGAAAAGGTTACATTTTTATTTTACAAATTGAATTAAACCAGTTTTGTCATCTCACACTTTAAACTAGTATTGTATCTTTTGATCTTTATAGTAAGGTTACTGTGATAGTTTACTTAATATTATGTCATGCTCTCAAATATAACTTCCTATTATAAGTGGTTTATTACTCGTATTATTAAAAAAATCAGTTCTGAAGCTTTGTGTTTTATATTAGTATCTGCTTAGGAGTGAATTTCTAACATTTTTTCAAAATTTGATTTGCTCTTAAACATAGAAGTTAAAAAGAAAATATCAGATATTTGAGAGATTTTTAAAACATTCTCCTCTGGGTAGGTTCCAGTAATTTCAGTTGGCAAGAACACAGGTTATGCATGAATAGGGAAAAAATATAGTGAGACTAGATAAGGAAATAGAGATTACATTAAATGTTGTAGGCCTTTGGGACTCGAGCCTACAGAAATTAGCCTTTCCAGCTGCTTGTCCATGGAAGTTATACAGGAAAATAATTATTGCAGGGAAAGCCCCTTTCTTCACCTGTCATTGCATGCCAGATTAGTCATTTCATACTGCTTCTTATGTGCCAATCAGTATGTGGTGAATGACTTTGAGGAACTTCACTTAGTTTGCTCAGGGAAATCTCTGAGGCAGCTGAATAAATGTCAGAGAGCCAAATAAGGACTTTAAGGATCTGGTCCTGCTCCCACTGAGGTCAGTGGCAAAAATCTCATTGACTTCAAACATACAGAATTAACCCTAGTGGAATGATGGCTGGCTGAATGCAGTTTATTTTCTTACATCCCTTCATTCCTGTTGATGTGTAGGTGAAAGCAAAATTCTGGTATAAATGGATTCTTTCCGCCAAGAAAGTTTTTAAAAAATAGCTAAGTGGGGTATTAAGGTTTTTCTGTTGTTTAAATGTTTGTGTGTGTGTGTGCATGTGAGAGAGAGAGATGTTATTCTGAATGAATACTTCCAGGAACATTTTATTGTGCTTCTTTCTTTTTGAGAATATTTTGATAGTTTCAGATCCCGTGTCAAAATGTTGAGTGGAGAGCCCCTACCAAACAGTTCAGAACTCTCTGGACTCTTTCTCTCCAAAATTCTGTGTGGCAGCAAGAAAGAGGTGTCCTTTGAAAAGGAACAGAGAAATTGAGAGGCCTGCTCAGAACAGTTTTTTAGTGAACAGTACTTCCCTTGGGACATTCTTCTGCTACTTCCACACAGACATCAGAGTTTTAGGAAGTGGTGAGGAAATTCAAGATATAAACTATTTGTGCTGGTCTCTACATAAATCTCTTGTACTTACCCCCTTCTCAGCCTGCCATGTTGGTTTAGCCATGTCTGTCCCGAACAAGTGACGAGGTGGATGAGATAATATATTTGATTGCAGAAGCAATTTGCATGGGCAACTCACATGCCTTTCCCCAAATGCCAAGGGTGGAGGCAAGGGGCCAGCAGCCAGAGCTGGAAGGGAAGAGGCAGGGCCAGAGCCTCTCCTCTTCTGGTCGCTGCACTCTTCTGACCCAGGCTCCCCCACCCTGCCAGGTAATGTGCGATGGGGAGGGGGCAAGGAGAGCACAGTGTCCCTGGGCTGGGGACAACGTGGACATAAGTCTCATGGAGGAGGGGGAGGGTTACATCCCCCCCCTCCTTAGCTGGTGTCCCTCCCTCCCCAGTACTGGCCTCTGGTTTTGTCTACACTGGCAATTCAGCAACAAAGCTGTTGTTGTTCACGGGTGCTTAAAACACAAAAGCTTTGCCCCCAGCAGGTACTAGTGTAAACATTCCACTCCTGCAGACAAAGCAAATGCCACTTATAGAGGGTGAAAGTTTTGTCTGTTAGCAGAAGTACAGACAAACAGTATTTACACTAGCCATGTCGATGAAAGCTGTGCAGTGTAAACATACCAACTGTTTTATTGGACCAACTTCCTTTGCTGAGAAATACAAGCTTTCCTGTTACACAAAGCTGTTCTTTGGGTCTGGGGAAGATTGAGTGCCACAGCTAATAGAAGATGGAACAGATATTTAGCGTAAGTTATAAAACTCCAGTCATCTGAAGAAGTGGGCTGTGCCCACGAAAGCTCATGATACCATCTGCATGTTTTGTTAGTCTATAAAGTGCTACTAGACTATTTTGTTGTTTTTTAAGGTTATCACATATTTTAAGGGTCCATTCAAGATGAAGTGATCCATTAACATTCCTGTAGTCATAGGACAAAACATGGTCTTAATGAAGACATGGCTTAATGTGACATGGCTTGTCACAACAATCTGTAACCCACTATCCCCCCTTTTTATCCTAGATCTACAGGTGTGAACTTTTTTCTTACAAATTGGTGTGTGGCTTTGGGAGGGTCATCTGTGTTTTCAAAGTGTTATGCTAATATTCATTAATCCTTGTAACTCCCCTAATAGTTAAGTATTCATTTATAGATAGGGGAAACAGACACAGAAAGGATATGAAACTTGTCCAAGGCCACACAGCAAGTCAGGGTTTTAGCTAGGATTAAGATTTAGGAGTTTCTGGATCCTTCTTATTCTCAATCCACAACACCACATGGCTTTTCTCATGGTAGGTATCATCTCCTTGCAGGCACTTGACCACATCAGCATAAGTTTACAACTACTATAGTCTGAATGTTGTTCAGCATTGTTGTGCCATGATGTCAGCTGAGGGCATGATTTTGTCATCCTGGTTGATTAGTTTATTCCCTTCTCTTGCACATATCTTAGTATTTAATAATGTCAATATGTGCTATAATATTCTATTTTCTTCTGCTTCTGTTTGGCACATGATACATTTACTTTCATTCTTTTCTTTGAAACATATTTTGTATGTTATTTAGCTTCAATATCATCAAATGAATTGTAAGCAGTAAAAAAAATCAAATGAGTGATTCTGGAAGTCTTATTGTGTAAATTTGAATGAAATACCACCTTATAAAATGTATTTGTAAATTAATCCTTTTCTCAGTGTTTAATGGATTTTAATTTTATATTCCATTCATTTTGTTCTCAGAGTTATATTAAATCCACATGTACATCATCATTTTTACCCAATCAGTGGTTAGAATCTATTATTACTGTCTCCATAAATTTTTGTCCATTCCTCGTTAGTGGATAAAGAGCCAAATTTTCTTCTCAGATCCACATAATATTTTTCTGACTTTTGTGATATGTTATTTGTTTGAAGGGGCAACTTTGGTATTTATCTCCTTTTTGGAGGAAAAACAAAACAGCAACAAAATTCCAAGAATCATTTTAGAGATCATGTATTGTTGTACATCTGATCCTGGAATAATTAACTTCTGCTGTGACCCTTCTAATATTACCATTTTTTATTTATTTATTTGTATATTGTAACAGCTCCCAGAGGCCCCAATCAGGACTGGGTCAGCATTGTGTTATATAAACACATATGAAGATCTTATCCCTGACCTGAAGATTGTGTGGATATGTAGCCAAAAGGAAGCTATTAGCCAACATGAATTTTTGTACATCCTTCCAATAAATATAATACTGTTTCTGGAAAAATCCTGTGATCGGTAGTTGAGTATATAGAATTTATTGGGTTAATAAAGTACAACTATTTAGAACTTGTGGACAGGGCTAATCTCATCTACATTCATTTAAAACCATGTCTGGTTATGGAACTCTTACAGCCCAGACCTAATATGTTTTTGGAATACTGATACAGTTTGTCAGAGCAATAGTTTGGAGAGAAGATTTATATTATTCAACATGAGTAAAGGTGGTGAAAACAGGCCTTGAGAATCTAGTTAGCTTTATATTGTTGCTTTCTGTAATATTGTGTCATTGTGTTCTCCTGTACTTGATACCAAAAGTTAGAAAATTGATGGCTAGTCAAAGCCCATAGTGTGCCATTATTAAATTCATAATGAAAATAATTCTGTTAGATGGAATGTATATTAGCTAAAACTAAACTAGAGTTTAAGTGTAGTGCAAACTGTAGAACAATTAAATTTCTAAAGTTTGTTGACCTAGTCTCTGTGATCATGCTGATGCTACACTGGTGTAATCGCACTCATTATTATGGAGTTGTTCCTGATTTACGTAAGTGAAGAGAAGATCAGAATCATGCTCATAGTGCAGATCAGAATGAAATACTCTGATTCTGGTTTAAAGAAATCTGGATTTGTTTATTTTATCATTTCATTCTAGGCCTCTCATAATTATTTTTTGTTTTATGGGGACATAATAAATTGTTTGTTTGAAGAGGCAACAGTGGTATTTGCTAAGGAAATGCTAAGGAAAGAGCTAATAGTCTTAGAATGATTAGGTGTTCATTAATAATAATTTAGTAACTTATGTCAATGTGTTTGTTTGGAAGATGTTTTGCCTTTGCATGTCAGTTATGTCTGGGACTTCTCTCTACTTAGTTCCATTACAGCATATTATGTTAAATATTGGACAAAATAATGAAGTCAGTGAGCCAAATTGGCAGTGAAGTTACTCTGGATTTATACTGGTGCAACTGAGAACAGGATTTGGACCACTAAGGCTGTGCAACATGCTTAGACTCATAAAATCCTAGGTCAGGAAGAGACCTCAAGAGGTCATCGAGTCCAACACCCTGCCCAAAGCAGGACCAATCCCAACTAAATCGTCCCAGTCAGGGCTTTGTCAAGCTGAGACTTAAAAACCTCTAGGGATGGAGATTGCACCACCTCCATAGGTAATCCATTCCAGTACTTCACCACCCTCTTAGTGAAATAGTTTTTCCTAATATCCAACCTAGACCTTCCTCATTGTAACTTGAGACCATTGCTCCTTGTTCTGCCATCTGTCACTATTGAGAACAGCCTCTCTCCATCCTCTTTGGAACCTCCCTTCAGGAAGTTGAAGGCTGCTATCAAATCCCCCCTCACTCTTCTCTTCTGCAGACTAAACAAATCCAAATCCCTCAGTTTCTCCTCATAGGTCATGTGCTCCAGCCTCCTAATCATTTTTGTTGCCCTGCACTGGACCTTGTCCAGTGCATCCACATCCTTTTTGTAGTGGGGGGACCCAGAACTGGACACAGTACTCCAGATGTGGCCTCACCAGTGCTGAGTAAAGGGAAAGATCACTTCTCTAGATCTACTGGCAATGCTCCTCCTAATGCAACCTAATATTCCATTCACCTTCTTGGCTACAAGTGCACACTGATGACTCATATCCAGCTTCTCATCCATTGTAATCCGCAGGTCCTTTTCTGCCAAACTGCTACTTAGCCAGTTGGTCCCTAGTCTGTAACAATGCTTGGGATTCTTCTGTCCCAAGTTCAGGACCCTGCACTTGTCCTTGTTGAACCTCATCAGATTTCCTTTGGCGCAATCCTCTAATCTGTCTAGGTCATTCTGGATGCTATCCCTGCCCTCCAACGTATCTACCTCTCCCCCTAGCTTAGTGTCATCTGCAAACTTGCTAAGGATGCAATCCATCCCCTCATCCAGGTCATTAATAAAGATGTTGAACAAAACTGGCCCCAGAACCGATGCTTGGGGCACTCCACTTGAAACCGACTGCCAACCTGACATCAAGCCATTGATCACTCCCCGTTGGGCTCAATGATCTAGCCAGCTTTCTGTCTATCTTACAGTCCATTTATCCAATCCATACTTCCTTAACTTGCTGGCAAGAATATTGTGGGAGACCGTATCAAAAGCTTTACTAAAGTCAAGATATAACACATCCACTAACTTCCCCATGTCGACAGAGCCAGATACCTCATCACAGAAGCTAATCAGATTGGTCAGGCAACATTAAGGCATAAGCTAACTAAGCTACAATATAGGGCCTTGCAATTTGAGGTGCCTCTAAAAAAGAAAAAAATGACTCAATTTCACATTTTATCAAAATTGGTTGATAAATAAAGGCAATATGGGGAAAAGAAGATTCTCTCTACATAGACACATTTTTGTTCAAATATGACAAAAATATACACAGCTGGCCATACAACTACCCTTATTCTTCACCAAGTGTTCATATTGACAGGTGGGAGGCAAGGGCTGAGGAGAAAATGATAATTGCGCTTGTAAAATTAGTATTTTCTACGAGTAAGTCTGCTATCAGTCTTCTAAAGTAGTATTTTGTTGTACAACTGCTACTGGTAAAATTTCCACTATGCCTTCATAACTTATATAAATCAATACATAATCTCACTACTGATAAAATCAGGAAGAATGTGAGGTCAGAGACAACAATGTCATGAAGCAGTCCTGCCAAGCTTATATGGGACTCATCTAGGAGTGATATCGTGAATAGCATCCCCTTTGGCTGGTAATAATCTTTTGTTTACAGGCCAGAATGCTCAGTCTTATAGCATTTTCATTCCTGTTCTTCTTAACTGTTAGTGTGTCTTTCTTTTCTTGATTTGTACATATGCATAATTATGTATTTTAGTGTGTATGACGTTTTCTGCGTTATGTGCTATCCATGTTTCACATGACTAAATTTTAAGTGATTATCTTATGGTCATGGGTCAAGTGGATCTTGAGGAGGATACATTTCTCCTGGCTTACCTCCATCAGTTTCTGCAACCTTTATTGTATTTTTATCGTATGGCAAAACTAAAATTCCAATAATTCATTGTTTTATAGCAAAAACTATATTAGAACAAACATTTGTAAATATATTTTATTATATAGACTGGATACATTTTGTATTTCCCGTGCAGAATTAATCATTTTTTCATTTAATCATATGAAAAGCAGGATGAATTTCCTTATTCATTGTGTAAAAAATTATATATTCCCTTTTGTATTCCTATGGGTACGTCTACACTAGCCCCCTACATCGATCTAGGGAGGGTAATGAGGGCAACCGAAATTGCAAATCAAGCCCGGGATTTAAATATCCCGCACTTGATTTGCATGTTCCTGGCTGGTCGCCATTTTAGAAATTGACTAGCCCGAAGTAACTGCCCGCGTCTACACGCGGCAGTGAAACAGGATTCCGATTTAAAGCCCTAACTCCAATTAGCTAGTATTCCTCCTTCAATGAGATTTACCAGCTAATTGATTTAGGGGCTTTAAATTGGAATCCCGTTTCACTGCCGCGTGTAGACGCGGGCAGTTACTTCGGGCTAGTCAATTTCTAAAATGGCGACCAGCCGGGAACATGCAAATCAAGCGCGGGATATTTAAATCCTGGGCTTGATTTGCAATTTCGGTCGCCCTCATTAGCCTCCCTAGATCGATCTAAGGGGCTAGTGTAGACTTACCCTATGAGAACATGGACAAAATAGCACTAACTTTCACAGTAATATCCTGTTTCAGTAACTCAGGTTTTCAGCACATATATACAAATCTCAATATTTATAGTATGCAATTAATTTTTTCTGGTTTCAATAAAAGCTTTCTGCTACTAATTATAGCAATATTTGGTAATTCAGGAGAACTTCTATAAAAACAAAACAAATCAATGTATTGGAAATTATGCAGATAAAGAATATTTAAACCATGAGGACCTTTATCAAGTCATCATCCAAGATATGGTTCAGTTGTCATTATCCAAGATATGATTCAATGTAGAAATGATTTTGTGGCTTTATAAAAAATCTAATTGTGTTATAGTTTGATTATTATTGTATTTTTACAACTTCACCTTTTGTATATATGTATATATAACACTTTTATGTTTATATATTCAATGTCTTTTCTGCAAAAGTAATACTTTTTTTATGCTATGGAGCCTCTTACACTTGTCATAGTTTAGAACCTCAGAGCGTCACAATACAGCCTTGATAGGGTGTAACTCAGAGCAGTATGAGGCAGACTACACATGTGGAAGTATTGTTTCTGGGATGGATTTGGATGTTCTTTCATTATAACTCTTTGGGCTAACTACTAGGGTTGTTAGATATCATATAATTGAATAATCATGTAACTTAATGATTGCACAACTATTCGATAGTCCCCAGCGGCAGGGCTGGCAGCCAGTGTGCTTTCAGCTCCACTCCCAGGGTACGTCTACACTACAGGCTTTTGTCGACAGAAGTTTTGTCGACAAAGCTTCTGTCGACAAAGAGCGTCTAGACTACATCCAGTTCTGTTGACAAAGCAAGCTGCTTTGTAGACATGACAGTGTAGACGCAAAGGACAGTGTAGATGCAATAACGCCTTCTGTCGACAGAACTCTGTCGACAAAAGGCGTTATTCCTCATAGAATGAGGTTTACAGCCGTCGACAAAACTGCTGAGTTCTGTCAACGTTATGTCGACAGAAGTCAGCGGCAGTGTAGATGCAGGTATAGTTTTGTCGACAAAAGTCCACTTTTGTCTCCAAAACCCTGTAGTCTAGACACACCCCGAGAGAGCCCCCTGCCATCCTGTGCTGCTGCCTCTAATACAGAGGCAGCAGCACGGGATGGAAGCATCCCCTGTCTGCGGGGGTCCAAGCTCCTCGCGGACAGAGGCTGCTTCTGGGGCGGGGTGTGAGGAGGAGGCTGGGGAGGCTGCTGCAAATCAGTCTCAGTTCGCAGCATCCTGAACTGACCATAGACAGAGGCTGGTCTATGGCAGCAGTCCCTATCTGCGGAGGGGAGGAGGGGGGTGGCCACGCTCCTTATGGACAGAGGCTTCTCTGCCTTCCATGGAGCAGCCTCTGTCTGCAGAGTGCCTGCTTTGCTGCAACCTCCCCGTCTGACCCCCCCCCCCCACACATGCTGCTGCCTCTGATAGAGTCAGCAGTGGAGGGGGGGAGGTGGCACTGCAGAGCTGGTGCTGGGGGGAAACTAGCTTTTAAGTTGGCTGTCCCCCAGCACCAGCTCCTGCTTGTCCCCTTGCTGCCTCTGTAGGAGGCAGTGCCGGGGGGGTGGGTGGGGGGGAAGGGAGTCAGCATGCATAGACAGCCAAAAGTTGGCTCCCCGTGCATATCGGCTCCAGCCTGCTCCCCTCACCCTCCATGCTGCTGCCACTCTATCAGAGGCAGCAGCGCAGAGGTGAGGGAGCAGGTGGATCCGGTGCTCATGGGGAGCCTGCTTAAAGCCAGCTCCTCACGGGCACCCACTCCCATTCTCCACCCCCCCTTGCTGCCTCTGATACAGAGGCAACAAAGGGGAGGGAGTGCGTGTATTCGATAAGATTAACTGATAAATCTAGGCTTATCAGTCAGTCACGTAGTGGACTACACGTTGACATCCCTACTAACTACATGTAAAAAATGCAGTCAGGTTAACCTTAGTTATTGATAGTTGCTCTCCTTAAAGCCTGTATAAGCCCCACAGCCATGTCTGAGAGCAGAAACTAGGACACAAAAAAACAATCTCCAATGTCCCTTAGAATTTGATCACTACAAGGTAGACAGAAATGTGGGATTTGCTGTGTTGGATTGGATCATTTAACCATCACTTGCGGTGTCCTAGCTCTGACAGTCGTCAGTAGTTGATGCTCAGTTGAAAGGTGAAATGAACCTAGATAATTGCACAATATTTTTCTCTGGCAAATATTTTAAGTCCTGAAGCATGAGGTTACATCCACCCTCTTTTTAGAAAGAATAACTACAAAGGGTAGAATTGTAAAAGAAAGTATTTTACATGAAATTGCAATTTTTGTTACCACCCAAAGTGCTGTCCATGTAAACATGTCATGATAGATCTAAAAAACAGCTGGTTTATTTGAAACTGTGATCATGCCAAAGTTGGCCTATATATAGTATAATAGGAAATCTTATGAGTATTTCCTTCCCTGCCTTGTCAGGATTTCACTCCCCCATCCACCCTCGGTGGGGCAAAGGTGGGGACATGACCCTGCCCACCTGCACATTTGGAAGTACTGGCAGGAAAGTAGAGAGGGAGGCACTGAACCCTCTGTATTGGCCAGAGCATTAGCTTGCAAGTTTCCAGGTTGTATCTTATTTCCTGGCCCTGTTTCTGACTCAATCTAAAGAGAAATGTTAAGACTTAAAAAAAGAACATGTTTATAACATATTTTAGAATGGCTGTTTTATATATTTAAAAGTCCTTGTTTTTCCCTTAGGGAATTCCTGGAATCCCGGGAAGTCAGGGAACAAAAGGACAAAAGGTAATAGTTTATGATAAAATCTGTGTGAATTTAGTTTTTTTTTTCCTGAAAAAGGATTTGAGGGGATATTTTCAAAAGTGTTATAAAGGGATTTGGGAGTTCAAATTCCATTGAAAAGCAGGGTGGGGGAAGAGGGGGAGTCCTTAAGCCCAGGCTGTGGCCTGAGTTAGCAAGTCAATACTGCAAGTTTATAGCCTGCATGGCAAGCCCCATGAGCTCAAGTCAGCGGATAGAGGCCAGCCTAAGGTATTTTATTGCCACACAGACATACCCTCAGAGAGAGAAAGGAATGGAAGTCATGCTGGGTGTTACGAGTGTCAGGGCCTCTTTGTGTCTCCAGGATACTACCCTGACCTGGGTCTTAGAGATCTTTTTTAGACTCCAAACAGCGTGGTTGCTCTAAAGTAGGAGCCTTATAAACTGGAATAAGCTGCCCCGATCTGATCTTACCTGACTCCTAAGGGTAAAGGAGAGAGCCTATCTGTCTCCTAAATCAATATGAGAAAAAGGAATTCTGCTTGCCAAGGTTGGTTTAAAGGCCTTCTTAAAGGGGATATTTTTTTTCTTTAGTTTGGTTTTGGCCATCCCTGTCTGGGAATCCTGTTCAGTGACTCATGCTTCTAAATCTCTGCAAATCTTTTGGTCTATTTTTTGTATTCTTCAATTAGAATAATTAGAATGGTATGTAAAAGGCTAACATAATTAATTGGATCTCCTAATGCTTTGAAATGAATCCTGGTAAAACAAATCTGTAGAATTAGGGGTTTGTAATCAAATTAGCTTTCTACAAAAGTATTATATTAATATGAGATGTTTGCAATTGTAGGGTGAAATCGGACCTCCAGGGCAACCAGGAGCAAAAGGATTTCCAGGGGCGACTGTACGTGTGTACTGCTATATTCATTTATCTATATCTGGACACTTGTGGGTGTGAATAAAGGCTTAGGGCAAAAACTGATGATAGTTTTTATGCTTGAGATAGAATTAAACAAATATGATGAAAATGTGCTGTGTATTTTTTGTGATTTACTCATCCATTTGCCTCTCTCCATGTTTTTGTGTGAATATTGGATCTAGTATGCTCCGCACATTTAAAGCTGCTTGAATTTGTACTTTTACAAAGCTAGAAAACTTGTTTGCATGATTAGATTGAACGCACGTTCTCCACATAAATATGTATATTCTACCATTGGGGCCAAGTCCTGTACTTACTGGAATCTGGCTGTGCATAGCATGTGTTCAGAATCAGAGCCTAGGTTTACTTGGATAACCAATATGAGGTAACACAAATAATCCTTAGACTACCATATTTGCTTATGTTTTTCTTTGAGTACTCTTGAAGTCCAAATAGATTACCAAATTATGGGAATGGTCAGCATTTGTGTATTTGGCAAATTATATTAAACTATCTCTACTGTCCAGATTTCCAGAACAATATTACACCCCTTCGTCTTTCAAAGCTGGTGATTTCCTGACTGTCACAGTAGTACAATACTTGTTCTGGAAATTGATATACAGATGCACAGATTATACAGCCAAAAGAGACCATTGACAATTTTGTTAGTCTAGTCTGACATTCTGTGTAACACAGGCCATAGGACTTGCATGAATTAATTCCTGCTTTAAGGAATTAATATCTGTGACTGAATTTGAGCTTTTACACACACACACACACACACACACACACACATCCATTTTTCATTGTAAAGATTTCCAGTGGTGTGAAATCTAAACACAACCCTTAGTAAGTTTTACCAGTGGTTCATTATCCTCACTTAAAATTTTGCACCTTATTTCTAGTCTGAATTTGTCTAGCTTCGTTTTTCAGCCATTGGATCTAGTTATGCCTTTGTCTGCTAGATTGAAGAGCTTTTTATTTAACAGTTCTCTGTCTCCATGTAAGTATTTATAGATTGAAATTAAATCACCCCTTAATCTGCTCTTAAGAGAGTTATGATTAATGTTTAATGTTGTGGAGTTGTATCTGAGTATTGCATCTGAGTTAAGCCTACCATCCCCACATATTCTGTCAAATTAACTTTATTTTTACAGTGGACAACTTCATCTTTCTCCTCTCCATATATGAGTTTATCCACCTTCTGTGTTCATCCTTTGTAGCACCACTACCTTGTCCACTCCACCCTCCCTCACAAATACCTTTTCCTCTTGTCTTCCTTCTTATTTCAAGTGATAATGCAGATTTCAATCTCAATGCAGATTTCCCCCTTATATCTCTAACTAGTCTACCTCATGCTCATGACATTATCCTGCCTCTAAAGTGTGCTTTAATCAGCTTTTTTCCCCATCATGTTCATATTCTGCTTCTGGAATTCTTCCCTTCTCTTTCAATTAACTCACCAAGATCTATGAATCTTGCTCTTTCCATTGATTCTGGGTCATTTGTTCCTCCTTATATTTTCCACCATGTGTAAAGCTCTCCTGTCCATTCTCTCCATCTTCCTCACCATGTCTAACCTCAAGCAGATGGTTAGGCATTTCCTAGTTTATGAATTCTTGATTTGGTATTCTAAATAACCATTTTAAATGTAGTTTTTCATGTCATTTCCTAGGTTACTTTAAAAAAATCAAATTCTGTTATGTAAAAGTGTAATAAGTTCTGCTTTGACTGCCATCATTAGCAATGTTTGACCCTGGACCTTCAGCACTGCAGCATAGACTTCTACCACTATCGCTAAAGGATGAAGTAGAATAATTGGTACCAAGCTGTTTTCTGCTGTGGAGTGGCCACTAGAAAATGCTGCCTAATACAGTGAAACAGTGGGTTATATCAGCATGATAGGCTCCATGTTACAGACAGCATAAATGGGAGTATGCTAATAAAATTTGCAGTTGGGACTTGCCAATATCAAGGAGGACCAGAATATCATACAAGAAGATCTGGATTATCTTAATAACTGGAGTAAGAGAAATGAGTGAAACATATAACGGAAAGGGAAGGCTCATGAATGTAGGGACTAACAAGAAGAATTTTGGTAAGAGCCAGGAGACATATCATTTGGAAGTGATTGAGGAGGAGAAAGACCTGGGCAGATTGGTCAATCACAAGACAACTATTAACCACTTGTATGGTATGGCTGTAAAAAAGGCTAATGTAATTCTAGCATACATTGGGTAAGGTATTTCCAATAGAAATAGGAAGTGTTATCATTATACAAGGTACTAGTGAGACCTTATCTGGAATGCTGTGTGAACTTCTGGTTTACAGTGTTTAAGAAAGATGAATTCAAACTAGAACAGGTGTAGAAAGGGCCATTAGGATGATCAGAAGAATGGAAACCATACTTTACAAGAGGAGACTCAGTGAGCTTGGCTTGTTTTGTCTAACAACGTGAAGGCTGAGGGGCGATATGATTACTCTCTATAAATACAGGATGGAGAAGAATTATTTCAGTTAAGGGCCAGTCTTGGCACAAGAAAAAAATGAATGTAAACTGGCTGACAATAAGCTTAGCCTTGAAATTAGACAAAGATTTCTAACCATCAGAGGAGAGAAGTTCTGAAATAGGCTTCCAAGGAGTGGGCGCAAAACACCTACCTTGATTTAAGACTGAGCCTAAGGCTAATGTGATAAGTTTATGAAGGGGATGATATGACAATATTGACTGCAATCCCTAGCTAGGTGTCCCTGCCTTCTGTTTCTCTGGAGGAGGGTGACAGGGGAGGAATCATGTGAGGATTACCTGTTGTGTTCCCTCCTTCTGGGGCATGTGGTATTGGCCACTGTTGGCAGACAGAATACTGGGCTGGATGGACCATTGATCTGATCCAGTATAGCCATTCTTATGTACAGTGGTATGCGGCCCATCTGTGACTGCTAGTAGCAAATATCCACAATGGCTAGAGATGGGATGCTAGAAGGGGAGGGTTCTGAGTTACCACAGAGAATTCTTTCCCTGGTGTCTGGCTGGTTGGTCTTACCCACATGCTCAGAATCTAAATGATCAACATATTTAGAGTCAGGAAGGAATTTCCCACATGGTCAGATTGGTAGAAACACTGAGGTGTTCATACCTTCCTCTGCAGCACTTTCTGGTCCAAGCTAGAGCCACTAGGCAACAGGTTTAACTTTTAAAATCTGGGACTCTTTGGTCTGGCAACATTCGTGGTCTGGCAGGACCACAAATATTGCTGGACCAGAGAGCCCTGACTGGCCAGGTTCAGAAGTGAAGCCTGAGCTGGGCTGGTGGTAGGGAGCACAGCCCCAGCAGGGCCGGCGCAGTGGGGAGAACAGCCCTGGCTAGGACTGGCAGAAGGAAGTACAGCCCAGCGAGGGCTGGAGTTAGTGGAGCCAGCAGCTGGGTGCGCAGCCTAGGCTGGCACTGTGGGAGGTGGAGCCTGGCTGGGGCTGGCGTGGTCGGGGGTGCAGCCCTGGCCAGGGTTGATGCAGTGGGGGGATGAAGGCATCAGGACAGGTGGTAGTGAGTGCAGCCCTGGCTAGGAGCAGAGTCTACTGCCGGGTATGGAGGGTTGACCTTCCTGTTGTGGAAAACACTGGTTCAGGGCCACTCAGGTCCCAACGGTGTTGGATCAGGGAGATCCAACCTCTAGTGGATTCTCTGTAACCTGAAGTCTTTAAATAATGATTTGAGGACTTCAGCAACTCAGCCAGAGGTTATGGGTTTATCACTGAAGTGGGTGGCTGAGGTTCCATGGCCTGTGATATGCAGGAGCTCAGACAAGATGGTCAGGATGGTCTCTTCTTGCTTTAAAGTGTGAGAGTCTATAATTGAATACTTAGGTTTGTCACTGTTTTGCTGAGAGACCAGAGATATTCAAAAGCTGAACAATGCATCTCCCACATCAGAAATCTGGGTTTTGTTCCCAGTTTATGGAATCTCTCAGGGGTTTTTGATGGGTGATGGCAGGAGCTATGTCTTTCCTGATTGGAGAGTATTTGAATGTGGCACACTTAAATAAGGTGATGCATGCGCAGTTGAAATACACTGTTCAGAGATTTTTGGCAGAAGGACAAGACCATACTGAGCGAGCAAGATACTGATGGGAAATGGCAGTTTTCTGGAAGTCATAAGTCAGCTTTTTCTGCCTCTCTCTGATGCTGGGAGAATCTCTTTCCCACATATCAGATTCTTACAGCAAGTGCCAGGGCTCATTGAAAATAACAGTCTTGAGGAATTTTTATAATAGAATATTTTAGGCAACCTAAGTGTAGCAGTCATTACCTTATCCCCTAGAAGTACATCCCCTTCGTGCAGGCACTTGGCTTTATTTTCTATGACAGGCAGTGTGGCCTATTGGAGAGCACAATCAGCTAGGTTCCAGAAGACCTGCATTCTGTTTTTGACTCTGCCATTGGCCTGCTGTGGGACACTGAGCGGGGCATTTCCCCACTCTGTGCTTCAGTTTCCATCTCTGAAATGGGGATAATGGTCCTTTGTTAAATGCGTATGGCTGAAAAGGGCTATATAAGACATAGGTATTTATATCAACTTAGTGCCATGTGCAGTCCAATAATACTTTAGAAAAACATCATCTATCTATGACGTCCTATTGCCATGTTGTCTGAGAACCTCATAATTGGAAAGCACCTAGAGATGGGAGCCACAAGGGGAACTGAGGTGCTGTGATGCTGAGCTTTACAATATTTAAGCCAGTGGGAGCCTGGGGGGGTGGGAGCATGCGGTGCTGGCATTGGCAGCCTACAGGGCCAGAAGCCAGCAGGCACTAGCAGCCCACGGGGTTGCTGGCAGGTTAAAAAATACTGGTATTTAACCATGTAACCAATTAAATTGTAATTAGTATTTTTAAACCCTTTTTACATCCCTACCTGTCACCTAATGGAACTCACAGCCCCAGGTTAGGCACCCGGGCTCCCCATAATATTCATGGAGAGAATTAGGTGCTTAAGAATGTGATTCACAACTGCAAACATGGTGAGTGGGAAGCTGTGCAAGCTTAGGCCACCTGTCTTCCTCTCACAGTGAATTATATGCTTAGGCAGAGCAAGATGCCTTCCTCCATTCAGGATTCACAGCCATGAACCCTCTGCCAGGGTTAGTTGCCTAATCAGAACAGTCTTTTAAGAAAAAATCAGTAAGGAGTGCCTACCGTTAGCCCCGTGGCTAGTTCACCCACCCAGCATGTGAGAGAAACCAAGGGTCAAGCCCCTGCTGTGCTTATTTGGAGTAAGCATGTGAAACCAGGTCTCCTCATCCCTGCTGAATGGCCTGATTACAAGGCTACTGGACACTATGGGGTGCGTTGCTCTCAATTGCTCTGATTGGAATTGTTCCACTGTTTAGAAATAATATTCATTGGCAGCCTGGAATCTACATCTCCTATGTAGATTTCCTAACTATCGAGTTGTAGAGTCATTCTCTGGCGCAATTCTTAGTTATTTATGAAACTGCTTCAGGAGGGAGTCCTGCCCCAGAATACCTTATAGCTCCGTAATGAATAAACACTTCTGAAATAGATACAGATGCAAGTTCACATCCCTGTACTGTGGAAGGGGAAGTTGAACTCTAGTATTCTACGATGCTGGGTGAGTGCTCTAACCACTAGGCCAAAGATTTTTGGGGGAGAGTACATCAGGTTCAGGAATGTTGTGAACACATCTATCTTCTGGGGCCCAAAGGTAAGATAGGCAGGAGAATATACCTAGTTTGAGAATTCTGGTAAGACTTAGAGTGAATCAGGCACCAACCTGCCGAGCGGTGTCATCATTTAGGCAGATATGCACATGCCCAGGCTCCATAATTTAGGCACCTCAACATTTTAACGGTGGAAGCTAAGACATCTACTGACTTCAGTTAACTACAAGGTTAGGTGGCAATTGAGCAGTTTTGTGAACACCAGTAGTTCCTAAATATGGGATGTAGGCTCTTAAATAATGTAGGTGTGTCTGAAAAATATGTCCATTGTTTTTATCCTCACAACACCCCTGAGAGGTATGAAAATACTGTTATCCTAATGGATATATAGGGAAGAGGGACTAATAGACTTGCACAAGGTCACATAGAAACTCTGTGACATAAGAAAAACTTGAACCTCCATCTCCTATGTCCAGGTTAGCAGCCTAACCCTTAGGCAAACCTCTTGACCTCTATTTTACCCATATAAGATGCATATAGACAAGACGCTTTTTTGAGAACGATTTACATCTTTTGTATGTGAGCTCTTAATGGTATTTCCTTACATTTTATTGCATGTAACCCATTTAGCTGAGATATTTAAAATTATGTAGTAATCTTATTAGTGACTCCTACAAATGATTCCTCTTTCCAGAGTATACGGAAATAATTTTTAACAGATGGTAACTTTCACTAATGGAAATCTGAGTTTACTGCTGGAAATAAAAATGTTACTTTTTTAGTTTTTAGTGGGAACAAGCCTAGGTACTTTGGAGAATTCTCTTTGAATTAAAGCTTTGATTTGTTTTATAGCTTTTGTTTATTTAACTTATTTTCTGGGCCTGGAAATTGAGATCAGATGGTGTTGCTAAATATAAATTCCCAGATATAAGTTTTTAACTGAAAATAGAAACATTTCAATTTTACAATTAAAATAACTTTGGTTTCTAGGCCTATTTTTATTCTGAAATATATCATTTTTTTATGTAGGAGTTTAATTTCTAGTGTACTTATATTAGACAGTGATTAAGATAGATCAGAAATATTGAATTCAAGAATTTAATGTGAAATTAGTCTCCATGGTTCTATCCTAGCCAATATTAAACTTTTGAATAGGTACAGATTTGTATTTGCAGAAATTAGGAATCATCACAAACTTCAATTTTTGTCCCCACATGTAGTAAGCCCTCAAGCAAATTGTCCATTTTCATGCATCCTTTATTGAAAATATGTCATCAGTTAAAATGATTCATTGAAATTCTGTTCTGTACCTCTCAGAAGTGCAGCACAGAAATTCACAGGCCAGGAGGTAGGAAGAATAGGTATCTTACGTATTCAGGAAATGTAACTCCACCACTGACTCAACACCTTCACTAGAGTTTGTAAGGGGCCCTGTGTGTGCATATACCTGCACTAGAGGAATTCGCTTATGGCCACCTAAGGAACTGTTACAGCTTTTGTGCATTGTGGTGGGAAGAAGAATATGCTGTGGGAGATATTCAAAGGGTGGGGACTGTATGGGAGAAAGCATGAATATACTTGTTTGAAAATTTTACAAGTGGCACTGCAGGCTGGTGTAATGGGCCAATCAGAAGAAAGTCAACATCTGACTAGCAGAGGAGGATAGATGATAGGTAGAGTGGGATAGTTCTAGAAGGGCCTTAATAGTGAAGTAGCTTATGTTTGCTGCAGGGAGATAGCCAGCAGGGGCATTCAAACAGACGGGGAATATATTTTCAAAGTGATGGGTATGGAAAATCATCTTTGCAGCAGCATTCTGAATGGATTCCAACAGAGCGAGATTGCATTTGTGAAAAGCATAGAGAAGGAAGAGTGATTAAGACACAAGATGATGAGAGCATGGACCAGATATGTAACTGTGAGGATGGAAAGGAAAGGCCGTATCTCAGAGAGGGTATGCAGAACGAAGCAAAAAGATTTTCATATAGCCTGGATGTGAGGACCTAGAGGGAGGTCTGGGTAAAAAGTGATACCCCGGGTAGGAATGTGAAAGGTTAATCTGTTAACCAGTAAGTATCACCCTTAATGGGTGATGCTTACTAGTTCTGGTTAACCATTAACTGGTGTGGGCTGGAGCAGTTTCCTGGCTGCTGGGGGGAGAAGGGGCATGCTCCAGTCCCACGGCAGGAGCGGGGCCTGCCATGGACACTGGCTGCTCCAGTCTTCCAGAGCAGCCTCATTCCACAGGGAGCCTCGACATCCCACAGGTGGAGGCTGCTCTGGCTGAGCTGCTCCCCGCCTGCACCCCCTTAAATGGGTTAACTGGTTAAACATTGGCAGGAAGGTAATGGCCCCTGTGGAAATCAGTTTGCCTGCAGGTATGTTTGGCTTTAATGGAAAAGGTCCAGGGTCATGGAAGGGATGTTAGCTACTGGACAGGTGAATTATTTTTCAGTTCACCCAGCAATCTGAACAATCAGAAAACATTAGATTGGCTGCAGAAATGTTTGGAATTTGGAACGAAATCAGAATAATCCACGCTTTATGAAAGTGATTGGGGGTGTCTCCTCTATAACTTTTAGCCCAGTGATTTGGGCCATGGTGGAGACCCATGTTGGAATGTCCCCTGCCAGTGTGACCACCCTAGCACCAGACTAGAGATGGTTCTGACACTGATTGTTCTCAAACACTATGTAACGATTCACTGAGCCAAAGAAAGACAGTGAGCAATCTATGGCTTCGTGATTAAGGTGCTCACTAGGGAGCCAGGTGTGGCAGATGCAAATCTCTCCTCTGGGTCTCCTACATCCATAACAACTTTTGGGCTAAGTGTTATAAGGACACATGTACTTTTCTGAACCTGTCCGAAGTGAATTGTGTCAAATTTATAAATAGATTCGGGTAAATTAAAACAACATTTTTTCAGAGAATAAACTATTCATAAAAAAAAAAGTCCTGCTGTAGCCATGCTCTCATTTCTGGGGTGACCAGGCAGCAAGGTCACAACAGTTCAGGGGTCCTGACTCTTGTGCCTTCCCCTTGTGAAACTTTCCCCCGCACACACTGTCTCACTACAGAATAATTACCACTGGTACAGGGTGAGTGGGTTGCATAAATAGAGGATGGGGGGTGGGGGCATATGCTACTCTGGCTTACCTTACGTTTGTACACACAGAGACTCAGTTTACTGGTTTGTGTCCTTGGTTTCTGAGTTTGTGTCACTTTGTTCCGTTGTTGATTTTCTGGATGGGTTACTTTGTAGTCACGTTACAACTTCTAGTCTGCTGAACCGAGGAGTTTTATTTTTTCAGTAACTCACCTATCATACTTTGTTCCTATCATCTTTAGAAAACATAGGTCCAGGTTATTAGCTGGAATATAATTTCCTGAGGACCTCATCAATTTGATTTAGTATTATTTCCTATCATCTGATTTTAAAAAAATCATTGATGCATGGAAGATTTGAATACTTTGAGCAACATAGGGAAATTCAACCAAAAAATTAGAGTGGACTTTTCCTTGTATTAGTCACACTAAATGTGTTTGTTCCAGAAAGGGGGGAGGGGAAACAGATGGAACCCTGTTGATAGTTTATACTTAATACACTGGGGAAACTATTCAGTAACAAGTTCTTCTTAAGTAACAATTATCCAAATTACACTGCCAACATCAACAATTTATTAATTTATCTGCCACATAAATACAGTCAGCCCTGGAAAAATAGGGAAGTAATATTAAAGTTTTAGGACAGAGTCTCCTCTTTTAATTTTATATGCCATAATGTTTGGATTTCCTCAGTTAAACTTTCCTCGTGTTGCATTAGAAAATTATTTTATGTGCAGAATATCAATTCCATGTAAGATTAAATTGTAATAATTGTGCATCACATATGCACAATATGTTTCTTTATTTAAATCACAGGATTGGAAGTCAGAACACCTGGGATTTATTCTTCTCTCTGCTGCAGATTCTCTCTGTGAGCTTGAATAACTTGACTTCAACATTGCCATCTCTAAAGCAGTATATAGATAGTAATATATTTATTGTAAAGAATCCTATCAAAACATTACATTGCATGCACATTTTCCAGATTGGGAAATGGATCTGAAAGAAAATGAACCACTTTAAATCAGAGAAGCTTAATGTGCTTTTGTAGTATTAACAAATTAACCCTCTGAATAGCCCTGTGTTATGGCAAGTTTTATATATCATGGGACCATTCCAAGGATTAATATGCAAGTGTTTGTAAAGAACTTTAAGCTCCTTAAATTGAAAGAGCTACACACACTGGAGACCACTATAAAGTCAGTAATGATCAGTAACTACTGTGTAGTGATCACTCTATAACACCTAGTCTGACTGTGGGGAAAAATGTGGTATTTCGGTTAAAAAGCTGTAGGGCCTTTTGATAAATGTTGACTTCCTCATGGTGACTTCTGTAAGCACAAAGTATTATTGCTGTAAATTATGCAGAAATTAGTTTAAATATCACATGTAGGGCCATTCTGAATATATTTTTAAATCTTGCCACAAGTCTAATTTGCCTTTAATTGATAACAATAACAGCTTAGTTCCCCTATATAAAACTATGGTACGCCCACATCTCGAGTACTGCGTGCAGATGTGGTCTCCTCACCTAAAAAAAGATATATTGGCATTAGAAAAGGTTCAGAAAAGGGCGACTAAGATGATTAGGGGCTTGGAAAGGGTCCCATATGGGGAGAGGCTAGAGAGACTGGGACTTTTCAGTTTGGAAAAAAGGCGATTGAGGGGCGATATGATAGAGGTATATAAAATCATGAATGGTGTGGAGAAAGTGATTATAGAAAAATTATTTACCTTTTCCCATAATACAAGAACTAGGGGACACCAAATGAAATTGATGGGTAGTAGGTTCAAAACTAATAAAAGGAAATTTTTCTTCACACAGCGCACAGTCAACCTGTGGAACTCCTTGCCCGAGGAGGCTGTGAAGGCCAGGACTCTATTAGGGTTTAAAAAAGAGCTTGATAAATTTTTGCAGGTTAGGTCCATAAATGGCTATTAGCCAGGGATAAAGTATGGTGCCCTAGCCTTCATAACAAGGGCAGGAGATGGATGGCAGGAGATAAATCACTTGATCATTGTCTTCTGTTCTCCTTCTCTGGGGCACCTGGCATTGGCCACCGTCGGCAGATGGGATGCTGGGCTCGATGGACCTTTGGTCTGACCCAGTATGGCCATTCTTATGTTCTTATGTTCTTACGTTAGTTTATATTTTACTGAAGATGCACTATAATGTTTGACTCAGCTGGGATATAGATTACAATGCTTCATTTGTTCTTGAGTTCATACATAATGTTCACATTGCAGTGAATCATTACTGGAAGGGGTACACTGTTAGAGTTGCTGTGCTAACTAAACCAAAATCCTCTGTTCGTCTCGAGTATATCACTAGACAAAAGTTTTAAATCCCGTGGAACTTTAGAAAAAGAATCGGGGTAGTTTGATTGCCCAGTATCCTCTGAATAAAAATAGGTTCTAATGTTCTGTACTGTATTGATGTGATTGCTTATACATATACGAAGTTGATAGTCATTTGTTTTACAGTCCATCCACAATGTTCTTATAAACAGAAATGTTTTTCTGAATGTTTCTGGAAAAACAAACTAACAAAAAAGAGGCATTGGTAAGACTGGATATGAATGGGCATGAGATTTCATGAATATGTAAATATGTTTTTTCAGCTATTTGACCATTTCTATGTATCAATATGCTTAGATGACAAAAAGTATATCAGAAGACTTTCCTTTATTAACTCTAATTTCCAAGTTTATATACATTATTTTCATTGATACCTGCAGTTCTGGAGTCATAATAAAAGGGAGACATTGTGAGAAAAGCATATATTAACACTCTGTGAAAATTATTGTAAATGGGAATTCCCTCTTGGAAAACGTGATTTAAAAATAATATTGATCTTTTCCAAAATACACTTGGGAATAATTTCATATAGAAAAAAGAGTAGCCCAGGCAGAGGCTTAGTAGCTATTAGTTATTAGTTTTCATTTGGTACAAACACAGTTGGAGATTTCACTATTCACACCTCTCAATCCCTGGAATCTGGCAAAGAGGGGGGCATTCTTCTAAGCAGGTTGCAGTGTGAGTTCATAGTGCTGCATTTTAAAAAGATTGAAGTTGAGTTGTTAATGAAGGCTCCAATTCTGAAGTCTGCCAGTGGTTATATGGTCAAGTGATTATAGGCATTCTGGGGGAGGAGAGTTATTGCCCCCTAGCACCTGCCTACCCTGTACTCCCAGCCAGAGATGCTGGAGCCACTCGCCCTCCTCCCTCCCCGGTGCTCCAGGCCCAGATGTTGGATCTGCGCACCCTCCCCGTACTCCTGGGCTGGGGAGGCTGAGGCTGCACACCCTCCTCCCTCCCCATGCTCTGGGCTGGGGAGGTTGAAACTGCACACCACACGCCTTCCCATGATCTGGGGCCGGAGAGTCTGGAAACACACATCCACCGCCCTCCTAATGCTCTGGGCTGGGGAGTCTGGAAACACACATCCACCGCCCTCCTAATGCTCTGGGCTGGGGAGTCTGGAAACACACATCCACCGCTCTCCTAATGCTCTGGGCTGGGGAGACTGGAGTGTGTGTATCTGCCCTCCTCTACTCCCCTCGGTGGTGGGGAGTGCCCACACGCAACGTGCTGCTCCACCTCCCTGTGGTGGACGGGTGGAGATGTGGTTTGGCTCCCATGGGGGCGGAACCTCAGAAGAAGGGGCTTGCCTCCTCACCGACCGCCCATGGAAGATATTCAGAGATGCCAAAAATCAGATTACAGGAAGAAGGATGCTGATTTAAATGAGGTGACCTCCCATGAACAAATTTAGAATTTATCATCATAATTCTTTTTTTATTGAGATTTGCATGGCAGACTTATCTTTCCTCTGAGCAGATTATTCCATGACCTAAAGGCCCTGGGTGTATTGTGCTTGTTTCAAGGCTTTAGTGGTTATAATAAGATGACATTCTTGATCTCTGTGGCTATATCTACACTGCAGGTTTTTTTCGGAAAAAGATACGCAAATTGCCCACCGCAATTTGTGTATCTTTTTTCCAATTCTTTTTTTGGAAGAGGCTTTTTTGACATTTGGCTCGTCTACACGGGGCCCAATGTTGGAAAAAACCCCTTTTTCAGAACATCCCTTCTTCCTCGTAAAACGAGGTTTACAGGGATGCCGAAAAAATGCGTCTGCTTTTCCAACATTTTTTTCAGAAAAGCAGACACATTCCTTGGACATGATGGAGTTTTTCTAGGATACCTCCGATATCCCAGAAAAACTCTGCAGTCTAGATATAGCCTGTATTGTGGCATAATCATATGGTGAATTCACCCTATGAAACTTAAAGACGTAGCTAAAGCAATCTTGGAACCATTAGCTGTTCTCTTCAAAAACTCATGGAGGATGGGGTGAGGACCCAGAGGATGGAAAAAGGTCAAACACAATACTTTTTTTTCTGTTAAAAGAGGAGCCTTGAAATTATACAGTAGTAGCCTAATTTGGATAGTGGGAAAGATACTGGAATAAACTATTAAGCAACTTGTAAGCACCTACAGAATAAAAGACTGATAAAGAATAGCCCACATGGATTTGTCAAGAAAAAATCAGTCTGGACCAACCTTATTTCCTTATCTGACAAGTTTGCTAGCCTAGGAGCTGTTGGGAAAGAAATAGGTATGATATATATGGCGATTTTAGAAATACTTTTGATAACCATCCTATGTGACATTCTCATAAACAAATTAGAAAAATGTGGTCTAGATGAAATTACTTTAAGAGGGACACACACACATGAAAACCTATACTCAAAGGCTGTGTCTATACTGGCGCGATCTTGCGCCAGAGCTATGCAAATGAGGCTCAGCGTGGAATATCGCAGAGCCTCATTTGCATAACTAATGAGCCGCCATTTTTGCGGAAGAGGCTCTTGCACAAGACGGAGCTGTCTACACTGCCCCTTCTTGCTCAAGAAAAACCCTCTTGCGCAAAGCCATTATGCCTGAAAATAATCAGCATAACAGCTTTGCGCAAGAGGGTTTTTCTTGCGCAAGAAGGGGCAGTGTAGACAGCTCTGTCTTGCGCAAGATCCTCTTCCGCAAAAATGGCGGCTCATTAGTGATGCAAATGAGGGTCGGCGATATTCCATGCTGGGCCTCATTTGCATAGCTCTGGCGCAAGATCGCGCCAGTATAGACACAGTCAAAGTGTAAATACAAATGGTTTTCTGTCAAAGTTAGAGGATGTAACTAGTGGGGTCTGATACTATTATATATTTGTATTAATGGAGTGGAGCTCATTCTTATAAAATGTGCAGATGACACCAAGTTTTGAGAAGTTGCAAGTACTTTGGAAGATTAGAATTCAAAAGGACCTTAACAAACTAGAGAGTTGGTCTGAAACGAACAAAATGAAATTCAATAAGGCCTACACTTAACTGGAGAACTATAAAACAGGGAATATATGCTAGACAGTATTTCTGCAGAAGGGATCTGGGAGTTATAATGGATCTCAAATTGAATATGAGCCAACATACGTTACTGAAAATGACAATATAATTGTGGATATATTAACAGGAGTGTATTGTGTAAGGAAGGCAATTGCAACCCTCTACTCAGTACTGATGTGGTCTCAAGTACAGTATTGTGTCCAATTTTGGTTGCTGAACTTTAAGAAAGATCTGAACAAATTGGAGAGACTCGAGGGCAACAAAAATGATAAAACCTGACCTTTGAGGAGAGGTATGTTTAGTGTAGAGCAAATAAGAGTGAATATAGGGGCCTGATAAGACTTCAGATATGTTAAGACAGTGATCTATTGTTTTCCATGTCCCCTGAAGGTAGAACAAGAAGTAATGGGCTTACTCTACAGCAAGGGAGATTTTAGTTAGGTATTAGGGAAATCTAATAAGGATAAATCGGATAAGATAGTTAGAATTGTTACCAGGGGAGGTTGTGAAATCCCCTCATTAGTGATTTTACCAATAGGTTAGACAAACATTTGTCAGGGATGATCTAGGTATGCTTGGTTCTGCCTTAGCATCCAAGGATTGATTGATTGGATAATCTCTTGGGGTCCGTTCCAGCCAAACGTATACACGATTCTATGATAAATGTAATAAGCAAAAAAATGGGGCCAACTGTCTCTCTCTCAGCTAATTTTAGAAATGTCTTTTTTTCTTTTTAAATAACTAGGGAATGGTAGGACCTGAGGGGACATCTGGCCGACCTGGAACACCTGGACCTAAGGTAAAGTCATTTACAGTAATTTACTTTGAATGTGATGAATGACATCAAGAGTATTCATTGTCCCATGAATCATTATAACACAGTTACATCTGTGTTAAATCTGTCATGCACTTGTTTATTTTAATGTAAAAACTTTAACTTTAATTTCCCAAATATAACTTTTATGTTATAGTTCAGTTTCTAAGCACAAGAAATCTTTGTAAGATATAGCAACCTTTGCATATGAGGAATTGGAACTTCTTCAAAAAACAGTTTGGGGGGCTTGGAGTTTTGGAATCTTAGAAAACATTCCTTAATACTAGGGGCCAAATAATACTTTGTATAAATGAGGATTTTCTGCCTGTTTTCCATTTATTTATATTTTTATTGTGTTAAAAGTTATGTGCTGCTCTTTCCACCTAACATTGAGCCAAATTTATTTCAGATGTAACTTTATTTATTGCATTGGAGTTATAGCAGAAATGAATCTGGCCCATGTACTTATGTAACTAAAAGGTTGCTGTATAATCCAGCTCAGTCTGTTAGGATAATCTTCAAATTTAACATAAGTGGAGTTTCGGCAGAGTAAACACTACATGATATGGCCCTCAAAACACATAGAAGTTGATTCTTAATTATTCTAAACTTTGTGTCCCTATCCATATATACACACTTTAAGTTGTATAAATCATGTTTAGAAGCATATAAATATTTTAAGTCCTATGTTGCAGGTGGATTTTCAAAAATGCTCAAAATTGGCTAGACTCTGCTCCTATTCACTTCAGGTAGAAGCAAATTGAGGCCAAGAATGAACACAACCAAAAATAAATACGTTTGATTTTAAAATGTGATACACGTTGCAGTTTTGACAAAAGAGTTTCATTAGTCTCTTATGCTTCATACATGGAGCTGGATCCTGCCGTGTTTCTACAGGAAAAGCTTTTATTGATACTTTTACACCACCAAGATTAGGAGCTCCTCTTTAATTTTAATGAAGATCTGAGAAGCTGATAATGTGGGTTGTTCTATAGAAACAAAATATTTTTGACTCAGAGAAGGCCCTTTGCTAAGTGAGATGTGTGGAGACATCAAACAGATATATGCAAATATCAGAGTGTATTTGATGAGGGAAGGTTTGCTGATGGAGAAGAAAAGGTCAGTCATTACCACTTGGGGATGAAGGCAATGATAAATCTTTTGTCAGTTTTAAGGTGGGCCACCATGCTGGAGGGGTTACAAGTGCATGTTTAAAGTAGAAATACTGATCACTTAGAATCCTCCAAGCTTTGGAGGGCTGGCTTGTCACTGTCACACACATATACATGCCTTTTGTGACAGAAACATTTCTAACAGGATCTCTTTATATTTGATATTCTCAATTACACAATTATATTATTTTATTAACAGGGTTATAAGGGTGAACCTGGAAATCAAGGGAAACCAGGATTATCGGGAGTCAAGGTAAATAAGGTTTACCCTCATCTGGAAATATTCCAGTCAAGCACATCACGATTACAATGTTCCATGATATACCTGTTGGTTACAAGGTAATTTTGTTTTAAAAAAAATGGAAACAATAATTAACACATTTATTCCAGATTGGATTTAATAGTTGATTCTTACAAACTTTGGACCATATCCTTGTCCATATCCTTGACCATATCCAAATCAATGACTCTATGCCATTTTACAGCATTTTAGTGTCGGGATGATTGTTTACATTGGATCGTCATAGATCGGGGGAGGCAATAATTTTTGAAGGGGGGCCACTTCAAAAAATTTCAGAGTGGTCGCGTGCCTCGGTGGAAGGGACAGGTCTCTGATGGAAGGGGAGGGGCCTATAAATAGAAACAAGTGAAAGGGTTCATGCCACGTCTGTGGCTCCCAGGCAGTGCGGTGGGGGCCAGGAGCTGTGAGCCTTTTCAACTGCTTTTATTTAAAGGTCTTACACTTTGGCAGCTGCTGGGAAGGTACCTGACCCCTAATGCGTTTCCTGGGAGTCAGGGACCTGCAAGACCTTTCAACTGCTTCCATTTAAAGGGCTTGTGCTTTCCCCGCTGTTGCCGGGAAACATGTTAGCAGCTGCGGGGAAGGTGCGAGTCCTTTAAATAGAAGCAGTTGAAAGAGCTCGTACCTCCCTGGCTCCCAGGCAACGCATTTGTGGTGGGGTCAGGAGCTGCAAGCACTTTCAACTGATACTATTTAAATGGCTCATGGGGAAGGCATGAATCCTTTAACCAGAAGCAAAAGGGCTCACAGCTCCAGGCTCCGCTGATAGCGCATTTCCTGGAAGCAGCCAGGGAAGTGCAAGCCCTTTCACTTGTTTCTGTTTAAAAGGATTGCATCTGCCAGTAGGCTGCCAGGCATTGCGTTAGGGGAGCCAGGAGCTGTGAGCCCTTTCAACTACTTGTATTTAAAGGGCTGGGAACTGCTGTGCATATCGTATAAAAAATTTAGGTGGGCCAGATCCGGCCCACTGTCAGGCTCTTGCCCAGCTTTGGCATAGATAATTTGTTCTGAGCTGTACAATGGGACTCTACATACTTGCATGCTAGTGTAAATTGTTTCTTGCTTCTTGAGTATACCAAAGATGTAGATAACACATTATCCATATTTATTGGCACATTATTAAATTTTTAGTTAGAGAATCCAAAAAATTAGCACATAGCAATGCAAATACTACTCAATGACCGAATGGTACTAAATTATGATGTCATAGGGAAGATCCAAAATAACTGATCTGATTGGAAAGCAGCACTTCAGAGTGGCCTTGTTTATGTCGTCATCTAAGGATGACTTTGTGGTCTTCATGTAATACAGTTCTTTGGGCAGGTCAATACAGTGCCTTGTCAAGAAAAGTGATAGGAAGGGAGAGATCATAGAGGAGAAAATGTCTTGAAAAAAATAGGTGTCTTAGACTCTTATCTTCAGGTGAATATTGACCTCGTAGACCCCGTGTAGGAAGAAGTCAGATGACCTTGTGCAGATTATTGAAGATTCACAGTAAAAGGGCAAAAGACAAAAGTGCAATAGTCTCAGCAGGTACATTTTGGGTTAACTCTTTTACACAGCTCTAGATTTCAGAAGTAAACATGGAGCTTGGTTTTCAGTCACACTGGTATAAATGTGTAGTAACTTCAGAGAAGTCAATGAAGTTACACCAGTGCTAAACTTACTCAGTAAGTAAGATGAAAATTGGGCTCAGTATTCTGAAATGGCACTTAATGAATATAATCAAATATATGTGATAAGATGCATTTATGCTCAGTAATTTTTAAAGTGAAGTTGTTGAAAACTAAATTGTTTGACATCACCATTACTAGAAACAGTATCGTTTGTGTAATGTTGCAAAAAAAAATCCACCTTGGTAAAAGTCAGGGTAAGTTTTTTGCATGTTGGATGAATGAGTCAAAAAATTAAGAGTGAGAGCACTGCTGTGGCTTTAGTCTATATGGCTGTATTCAACATACAAAAAACAATAGAGGTTTCAGCTCAATCGCCACCATATTATAGAGTCTCAGAACAGCGTAGCCAAACCTGACGTGATCCTGAAAAAACATGCACTCTGTGTTTTTACACACAGCACATCAGTGATACTTATGGAGCTATTGTATTACTCAGGGAGAACAAGGAGGACCAGGTACTCCAGGTGAACCAGGGTACCCAGGCATGCCTGGGACACAGGGTGCAAAGGTAAGTAGTTTCTATTACTTTAATATCCATCACAACTTGAGTAACATTTTCCCCATAAATTGTAAGTGGGCATTTTAGGCAATATGTTTTGAGAATATGTGAGTCAGTGGTGTCAAGAAAGCTGCCCTGTGACAGGTGGTTATGAAATGTGTTTAATGAATTATTATCATCATGTCTGATATAAAATTCTTTCATATAAAGATATGTATATGCTCCTTCACTCTTTATGGACTCCTTTCTGAAAGGGAAAAGGATTATGTATAATCCTTTTTCCTTTCATAAAGGAGTCCATAAGCATTGTAGGAGCAACCACACTTAATTGGCTGTTAAGGGGGATGTGAGGCTTAATCGCTTTCCTATGTGGATTCAGCCAGAGCTGTAACTAGGCATTTTAGTGCCTGGGGCAAATATATTTGTGCACCTTACCTTTTTTGGTAATTTTCTGCTCAATTTTTCTGCAGCTGCTGCTTTCCGCTCTCTTGTCCCAACCTGGTTTCAGCCCTGCAACTCTGCCTCTTGCCTCCTTAGTGATATTTGTCTGATCATATATTTTTGTGCCTCAGTTTTCCCTTAAAAAAAAGAAACATAGTAATACATTCAGAGGGATGTTAGGAGATGCAATTCAGTGGTGATGTGAAAGGTACTATAAGACTACAAACTTGAGTTCATTTCTCCAGAATTTGTACATTGCGGTGGGGGGGGTGAAGGGGGGGAGAGGAAGCTTCCCCGTGAACCATGGATTACAAGTTAGAGCTCTTATAAAAAGCAATATTGTAGTTCTCTGAAATTATGTTCTCTAAAGTTAGGGTTTATAATGGAGTCATTACAGCACTTGAGAACAGTGCTGTAGTATCTATTTTATAAAGATTTAAAAAATGCCTCTTTGTAACTTAATCCTACCCACCACTAAAATCCATACCCGTGTATGGCTCTCAGAAAGAGAATCCCTGCCTGCTAACACATGTCCTGGGAGTGAATGGGATCAATCACTGTAGCTGGACTCCAGCTGGGCCCCTCTGTTAGTAATCTGCTTGCCCCACCCTTGCCCTTAGGAGCTGTGCTAAACTGCTCTCTTCTGGGAGGCATTCCCGAACTTGCATCCAGCAGGCATAAAAACCTCTTCCACCAAGCAAAATCAGATCAGTGTTTTGCTTCCAGCAAAGAATGTAAGCTTTATGGTGAAAGCAATTTCCCTCTGTCATGATTAACAACAACAAACCAAGGCCCACAGGCTGGGGAAGAGAACAGAGCTTAATTGGCTCTGAATTTCGAAATGGTGTCTTAATGATTAGGTTCAAATTAGCCAGCATCATCTTTTCATCCTGGGGAATTGAAATGAAATGTAATTCTCTAGTCCAGCTTCCACCACATATGCAGCCCTTTTAAAACATGTGCTAGATAAAAAAGGTATCTTCCTGTTTCACAGGCCCTTCCCCCACCATCTAAGTCACTGGTGTTTTACCTGCAAATCAAGAGGATGAGATGGGGGAGGCTGAGAGAAAAACAAAGAGAAATGGCTTTGGACTATTCTGGTTTTTTTCAGTGAAATTATAAAGCCATATCCCAAAGCAAATGAACAGTGTCTAAGTGTCAAAATAGCAAGACATGATTGCCCATCCGCAAAGGCACAGGGCTGCATGATAGAAAGTGTAAGTGGAAACAGTGACATTCAAATAACAGCAATAATTAACACCATGGCAATAACTAATATAATGCTGCCATGGGAAATGATGGAATTTCTGATGGCAGAATTCTGCAGTAATGGTGCAAAAGCCCAGCAAGATCACTAGGGTCTACTGGGCTGGGCACAAATCTGGGAATCAGATATGCCTGCCATTCTTAGGCACTGCAGTAAGTCACTCTGTTCATTTCTCCATCTATGAAATGGAACTAATGATGATACTCCCTTTTTGTAAAGTATTTTGGCTGGGATCCACAAAAGGACATAAGTGTCACAATGCTGATTGTGACAGGACTCAGAAAATCCCAGAAACACACCTTAATCATAGAATCATAGAGCTGGAAGAGACCTCAGGAGGTCATCAAGTCCAGCCCCCTGCCCAAGGCAGGACCAATTCCAACTAAATCAACCCAGCCAGGGCTTTCTTAAGCCGAGACTTAAGCACCTCTAGGGATGGAGATTCTACCACCTCCCTAGGTAACCCATTCCAGTGCTTCACCACCCTCCTAGTGAAATAGTTTTTCCTAATATCCAACCTAGACCTCCCCCACTGTAACTTGAGACCATTGCTCCTTCTTTTGCCATCCATCACTACTGTGAACAGCCTTTCTCCATCCTCTTTGGAACCGCCCTTCAGGAAGTTGAAGGCTGCTATCAAATCCCCCCTCACTCTTCTCTTCTGCAGACTAAACAAACCCAAATCCCTCAGTCTCTCCTCATAGGTCATGTGCTCCAGCCCCCTAATCATTTTGGTTGCCCTCCGCTGGACCCTCTCCAATGCGTCCACATCCTTTCTATAGTGGGGGGCCCAGAACTGGACACAATATTCCAGATGTGGCCTCACCAGAGCTGAATAAAAGTGAATAATCACTTCTCTAGATCTGCTGGCAATGCTCCTCCTAATGTACCCTAATATGCCATTAGCCTTCTTGGCTACAAGGGCACACTGTTGACTCATATCCAATTTCTCATCCACTGTAATCCCCAGGTCCTTTTCTGCTGAACTGCTACTTAGCCATTCATTCCCCAGCTTGTAACAATGCTTGGGATTCTTCTGTCCCAAGTGCAGGACTCTGCACTTCTCCTTTTTGAACCTCATCTTTTGGCCCAATCCTCTAATCTGTCCAGGTCACTCTGGACCCTATCCCTGCCCTCCAGCGTATCTACCTCTCCCCCAAGCTTAGTGTCATCTGCAGACTTGCTGAGGGTGCAATCCATCCCCTCATCCAGGTCATTAATAAAGATGTTGAACAAAACCGGTCCAAGAACTGATCCTTGGGGCACTCTGCTAGAAACCAACTGCCAACCTGACATAGAGCCGTTGATCGCTACCCATTGGACCTAACAGTCTAGCCAGCTTTCTGTCCATCTTACAGTCCATTTATCCAATCCATACTCCCTTAACTTGCTGGCAAGAATATTGTGGGAGACCATATCAAAAGCTTTGCTAAAGTCAAGGTATATCACATCCACTGACTTTCCCATATCCACAGAGCCAGTTACGTCATCATAGAAGCTAATCAGATTGGTCAGGCATGACTTGTCCTTCATGAATCCATGTTGACTATTCCTGATCACTTTCCCCTCTTCCAAGTGCTTCAAAATGGATTCCTTGAGGATCCTCTCCGTGATTTTTCCGGGAACTGAGGTAAGGCTGACTGGTCTGTAGTTCCCTGGATTGTCCTTCTTCCCTTTTTAAAAGATGGGCACTACATTTGCCTTTTTCCAATCATCCGGGATCTCTCCCGATCTCCACGAGTTTTCAAAGATAATGGTCAAAGGCTCTGCCGTGACATTTGCCAACTCCCTCAGTACCCTCGGATGCATTAAATCTGTACCCATGGATTTGTGCATGTTTAGCTTTTCTAAATAGTTTCTAACTTGTTCTTTCCCCACCAAGGGCTGTCCACCTCCTTCCCATACTGCATTGTCTAGTGTATTTGTCTGGGAGCTGACCTTGTCCATGAAGACAGAAGCAAAGAAAGCATTGAGTACTTCAGCTTTTCCCACATCATCTGTCACTAGGTTACCTCCCTCATCCAGTAAGGGCCCCTCACCTTCTCTGATCACCCTCTTATTGCTAACATGCCTGTGAAAACCTTTGTTGTTACCCTTCACATCCCTTGCCAGCTGCAATTCCAATTGTGCTTTATCCTTCCTGATAACTCCCCTGTATTCTTGAGCAATATATTTATACTCCTCCCTAGTCATCAGTCCAAGTTTCCACTTCTTGTAAGCTTCCTTTTTGTGTTTAAGCTCTCCATGGATGTCCCCGGTAAGCCAATCTGGTCTCCAACCATATTTGCTTTTCTTGCTGCGCACCGGGATGGTTTCTTCCTGTGCCTTTTAATAAGGCTTCTTTAAAATACTGCCAGTTCTCCTGGACTCCTTTCCCCTTCATGTAAGCATCCCAGAGGATCCTGCCCATCAGTTCTCTGTGGGGAGTCAAAATCTACCCTCCTGAAGTCCAGGGTGTATGTTTTGCTACTCTCCTTTCTTCCTTTGGTCAGGATCCTGAAATCTACCATATCATGATCACTGTTTCCCAGGTTGTCACCCACCTCTAGTTCCCCTACTAGTTCCTCTCTGTTTGTGAGCAGAAGGTCAAGCTGCGCATGGCCCCTGGTCGGTTCCTTCATCACTTGTACCAAGAAGTTATCCCCAACATTCTCCAAAAACGTCCTGGATTTTCTGTGTACTGCTGTATTGGTCTCCCAACAGATGTCAGGGTGATTAAAGTCACCCATGAGAATCATGGCCTGCGATCTGGAAGCTTCTCTCAGTTGTCCAAAGAAAGCTTCATCTACCTCATCCACCTGATCCGGCGGTCTATAGCAGACACCAACCACAACATCACGCCTGTTGCTTCCACCTCTAAATTTAACCCATAGACTCTCAACCGTCTTTTCTCCCTCTAAGTACTGGAGCTCCGAGCAATCATACTGCTCTCTTACATACATTGAAACTCCTCCTCCTTTTCTCCCCTGCCTGTTCTTCCTGAACAGTTTATACCCTTCCATGACAGTGCTCTAATCATGCGAGTCATCCCACCAAGTCTCCGTTATTCCAATCAAATCCTGGTTCTTTGACTGGGCCAGAGCTTCTAATTCTTCCTGTTTGTTTCTCGCATTAGTGTACAAACACCTTAGATAACCAGTTGATTGCCCTACCTTCTCCATCCGAATCAGAGGTCCTCCTTTTATTGCTCGTTCCTCCTTGTGATGCTTCCCGGTGTCCAACTTCCTCACTTACCTCAGGGCTTTGGTCACCATCCCCCAACAAACCTAGTTTAAAGCCCTCCTCACTAGGTTTGCAAGCCTGCCCGCGAAGATGCTCTTTCCTCTCCTGGTTAGGTGGATCCCATCTCTTCCTAACAATCCTTGTGCCTGGAACAGAGTCCCATGGTCAAAGAAACCAAAGCCCTCTCTCCGACACCACCTGCGCAACCACACATTTACTTCCTCAGTTCGACGATCCCGACCTGGACCTTTTCCTTCAACCTGAAGGATGGATGAGAACACCACTTGCGCTTCAAATTCCTTGATCCTTCTTCCCAGCACTACATAATCTGCTGTGACCTGCTCAAGGTTATTCTTGGCCGTATCATTAGTTCCTACATGGAGAAGCAGGAAGGGGTAGTGATCCAAAGGTTTAATCACTTTCAGAAGACTCTCGGTCACATCCTGAATGCGAGCTCCCGGTAAGCAGCACATTTCTCAAGATTGCAGGTCTGGACGGCAGATGGATGACTCAGTCCCTCAGAACTGAGTTAGGCACCTAGGCTCCCTGTATAATACAAGGTAAGTGCCCAGCAATGCCATTCACAACAGCCAGCATGCTGCTCACTACTTGAGTTCGGCCGTGTCAGAGGCTGACAACAGATATGTGCTAAACCCTGTCCCTCAGAGAGAGGCACCTACATTCAAGCTTCATTGAGGCACATGTGTCAGTTTAGCAATCCCCAGAAAAGAACTCACCACTTGGAATCAGACAACTTTAGGCACCCGCTTTGTGGATCCTACCTTTGAGAGCTAGAAAATGCAGTCTGACAGCTAAGTATTGTCATAAACTGAAATGCTGCAAAACCATTTAGCTCTTTATGTCCTCAGTGAGATCTCCTGAGGGAAGCAATGGAAGTCCTATTGTTTGGCACATTTAAAACTGCCCTGGAACAAATACTAATACATGCACAAGTGGGCACAATTCTGTGTAGGCAGGGAGAAGGACTAGATGGTCTGACTGTTCTTTTTTAATCTCCAGAGTCTGTGATTCACAAACATTGACTAATAAATCCACAGATGTCCAACATAAGTGGACAGGAGATGGGGGCTTGTGGGACAGCTTTCTAGAACAGACTCATTAAGAAGTGTTGGGAATTTAAATGTACAACCTTAAGGATATGCAATGTTTTTCCCCTTTCATATAATACTGGACTTTCCTGAAATTAGTTCACTCCCTTGCTTTCCAAGATATATGGAAGAGGATACTTTACATTGAGATTCAAGGCTATACAAGTGGTGTGTAACCCGAGAAAGTATGGTAGATGCCGATGCATTTATAATTCACCTGGTCTTATTCCAGTTAGTCTGAGCCAAAGAAATGACAAGTGCTACTAATCTACAGTTATATTAATGGAGATTCACCACTAACCCTGGCACATAACCATCATAAGATGATGAAATGAGTTTTAACACAGCTCCCAGTGTAATGAACTGCAGATTCTTTGCTCTTCATTAATGTTCCAAAACTAGAAAAATTTGTTTTGGTGATGGCAGAACCCAAGTCCTGCTGACCACTCCCTTGGTTGTTGAGGGTGGACACTGCGGGGTGTCCCCAGCAGATTGCAGGGTGCTCTGCCCTGCAGGCTTGCTGCCCCCAGTTGCCACTGTCATATTGTGTCCTTTGGAACAACAGCCCCTCCCTTTGCATGTTATGGAAAACTGTTCTTTTCTTGGGGCTTCTGGTTCTCCTAGCACAACCACACCCTGACCTTGCTTTAAGTTAGGAAATGAGGAAGCTGCATACCAAATTTTGTAGTCCTAGCTCTCAGTGCTTAGGAAGAGTTCTTGAACAAATGGACTTGCAGACAGACACACAGACATAGACACACAGACATAGACATAGCTATAGGGGTAGATTTGTTATGTCTTTGAAAATCTCCCCCAATATAGATTAAATAGAAACTCTAATTTAATTGAACCAGGCTAAGTGCAAATAAAAATCTCATTTTGTGTGTTCAATTGACAATTACAAAATATTTCTGATGAATTCTCTGTTGGTTACCATAGAATATCAAGGATAAGTGTTATGCATTATGTTGGGTTTGCTGTAATTTTTACAGAAATTATTTGGGCTTTGCTCACAATGAATGAAGGCAGGTGAATATGTATTAACTATCACAGTTGTACCAGCTTACATCAGCAATCATACTGGTCCTCTGGTAAAAGGATGGCCACATTGAACTTCTGTCAGAGGGGTAGCCGTGTTAGTTTGAATCTGCATAAACAGTGAGAAGTCCTGTGGCGCGTTATAGACAAACAGATTTATTGGAGCATGAGCTTTAATGGGCAAAGACTCACTTCATCAGAGGCATGTAATGGAAATTCCAGAGGCAGGTATATATATATATACAGGCACATGAAAAGAAAAGAGTACCAATCAAGAGGAAGGCCAGAGATAACGAGGTCAATTCAGTCAGGGAGGATGTGGCCCACTTCTAGCAGCTGATGCGGTTACCTGTGGTATACCTGCCTCTAGAATTTCTACTACATGCATCTGACAAAGTGGGTCTTTGCCCACGAAAGCTTGCGCTCCAATAAATTTGTTAGTCTATAAGGTACCACAGGACTTCTCATTCAACTTCTAGTAAATCAGTGGTTGAACTTCCACTTACTTTAACAGGATTTCCAGCAATCTAATTTTAATTTGACATGTAAATAAGGCTGTTCTTTGTGATAGTTATCTGCACAGCAAATCCCCTACTTATTATAGCCCTCTTCAGTAAAGCTGTTAAACATGTGTTCAAGGGCTTTGCTGGATCAAGGATTATAATCTTGGGGTTAAAATATTTAGTTCTCAGTCTTGATCAATAAGAACAGAGGCCAGGGACACCACTCCTACCCATCCTGGCTAATAGCCATTGATAGACCTAACTTCCATGAATTTATCTAGTTCTTTCTTGAACCATGTTAAAATCCTGGTCTTCACAACCTTCTCTGGCAAGGAGTTCCACAGGCTGACCGTGTGCTGTGTGAAAAAAAACTTTATTTTGTTTATTTTAAACCTGCTGCCTATTAATTTCATTTGGTGATCCCTAGTTCTTATGTTATAGGAACAAGTAAATAACTTTTCCTTATTCACTTTTTCCACACCAGTCATGATTTTACAGACCTCTATCCTATCCCTCTTTAGTCTCCACTTTTCTAAGCTGAAAAGTCCCAGTCTTTTTAATCTCTCTTCATAAGGGGCCTGTTCCAAACCCCTAATCATTTTTGTTGCCCTTTTCTGAACCTTTTCCAATGCTAATATATCTTTTTGAGGTGAGGCGACCACATCTGTACATAGTATTCAAGATATGGGCGTATCATGGTTTTATATAGAGGCAATGTCTATTCTCTATCCCTTCTTTAATGATTTGTAACATTCTGTATTCCATGAGCTGTTTCTCTTGCGTTTATTGAAATTAAAACACAAACTAATGTTTGTAATGGAAATTTTATATTACAACATTTTACAGGGGGAAAAAGGAAACCAAGGTGAAAGAGGTATCCAGGTATATTAACTTTGTTTTTCATTAAATATTATTTAGCATGCCATATGTTTACTAGTACAAGTTGAACCTCTGTCGTCCAGGACTCCCTGGTGCAGCAACATCTAGAAGGATCATGGATGTTGCTGGACTAGAGAGTCCCAGCAAAGAGGTTGTCAGTGGCTGGGAGCAGAGCTAGCCAATGGGTTGGCAAAGCCCATGGTGCACAAGAGCCCGCAGTCAGTTGGGCTGGGAAGCTGGTGGGGGCAGCAAGCTTACAGCAGGTTGAGAAGCCAGCGGGACTGGCGGATTCCACAGGGTGAGGGGGCTGCAGTCAGCAGGACCAAGAAGGGGGGAGGCTGCAGAGCCCACAGCTGGAAGGGCCTCAAGTGCCTGCAGGGCTGCTGCCAGAGCTCCTGTGGCCAGTGGAGCTTGCAGGGCTGTTGGGGCTGCCAGAGCTCGTGGGGTCGTGGAGCCCACAGGACTGCTGCAGCCAGGGGGCCAAGGGCAGTGGTGCCAGATAGCTGAGGAGAAGAGCACAGTGGAGAGGCTGGCCCCTCCTCCCCTCCAACCTTGCCTGGTCTGGAAAACTCCCTTGTCCGAGACTGGTCAGGTCCCGAGGGAGCCAGACCAGGGAGGTCCAATGTATAGTCAAATGTTAAAAATTAGTTCAGTTTGAATTAAAATAAAGAGGTGCTTTACTGGACTAAGGAGTACAGGATAGAGTCTTAACACAGTAAATCACTGCACAATATGAACTCATCAACACAATATTATAAAAGATAGTTGCAGAATAAGCATGTGGTTTTTAAAAGTACTCTATAATGAAAAACTGCTTCCCCTAACTGGAGAGGGGCAGAGTTAGGATAACAATGAGTGCTTTTGAAAATCCACCAGAGGTGTCTATATCTGTAATGTCATAAAAATGAGGATTTTCTCTATGGATTGCTAAAGTGACCTTAGCAGATAGAAACAAGGGAGATCAACATTTGTCTCTGTTCAGATCAGAGACTTGCTCCACGGTGTCTACAGTAGAAATGTGTGTCCTAGCTACACAATTTGGAACTGAATCTTGAAACACCTCTGTGTGTTTGTCCCTTACACACTCAGTGATGGTTGGATCAAGTTTTTTTTACTGAACCCTTTATAAAGGTGGGATTTTGGTTAGGGCTTATTTCTTTATATTATTTTCACTTTTTAGTTTGTTCCTCTAAGGAAATACATACCGTTGAAGAAAATTTGTTTCTTTTCTGAAGGGACAAAAGGGAGAAGGAGGAAGACCAGGGACTCCAGGCCAACAGGTACCATTAAAAGAATGTACCCATTAAAGAAAACTGTATTTATTTTACTTGTTCAAAGGATAAATCCCAAGTGTAGCTCTTTGAATGTAAAGAATTACATTGGAAATATTTACATATAAATACAGTTGTACTGACTATTTATTTAAAATGCCATTAAAATATCTTTTAAAAATCTTGAAAATAGTTAACATTATGAAATGAAAAATAACTGTATGTTGAAAAATAGAATAGAAAGCAGAGAAAATGAATAGGATTGTTTGCATGAAAAGACCGAAAAGGTTGAGGGGAGAGCTATGAGATAGCAAAATCTAGTAATATCATTGCAGTAGGAGGACAATGCTGCACATTTTCAAAGTTTTTATTTACAACAATTTTGCAATATTATTGATAAAACAATAATAACATAAAATGCCAGATAATTATACAATAATGGAAAAATCGATTCGGGCTTTTAGGGCATTGCTTGTAAGTGTCAGACCCATAAAAGCCTGTGTGCACGTCAGTATTTATCTTGCAACATTTTTATAAAGGATTGCTTTTAATGATCCAATTACTTTCATACTGGAAATCAAGTCAGTGTTTTAGCATCTTCTGAATTCATACATTACAGATGTTTCCTGTTTCAGCTGTAAATCAGCTAATTTCTCTTTTCTTTAACCTAGCTCCAGTATATTTTGATTATGTCATACTTGGCTATATTAGCATGCCACAGGAAATAACTGTTAGTTGTAAGTGTAAGAACTTGTTAACTACATGCTTTATGTCATGTCTAAATTGCAAAGTACTTACTAACACTCAAAGCTAAAACTAAATTATGAAGAAAATTGCAGTGAAGGTTGATCTCATAATCAGTTCACTGACTCTACTGCAAGAAAAAGAAGGAGCTACATTCAGTGAAGCTGGGGTAAGGAAGAATGCACTTCATCCTGACCCTCAAAACCTCAGGAGGATTTAATCACAGGGAGGCAAGCTAGTGCTACCTCAGTTCCCCTTTCTCACGGTTTCTGAGATACAGCTTCACTGTGCAGCAAGGCTCCATAGGAGTCCCATCAGTGAAGGTAGCTGGGTGATGTGCTATTCTGCCATGCCACTTCATGGGCAGCGACGTCTGTGTGCCTTTTGGCAGACAGTAGGTTTTTAGCCTTTCACAGCACTGCCATGTCCTACCCCAAGACCGACTTCATAACTTGAGGGCCTTATGCCTGGATTTCTGGCAGCCAAAGCCAATTTAAACACGGCCTGAATCTGGACATTAGTGTGTAAATACTGGGCCATTAGGTTACACAACTAACCTGTTTTTTCTTTAGCTTTTTATTGACATAAAACTTTCCAATAAATGTATCTTGTAAGAAAACTAATGCAAGTGCATGAAAATGCAATGTGTGTTATTGTTTCCCTAATGATCTTCTAGTACATTGTTCGGATATTATTTTTAAGAAGATAATTATGTTTGTTCCCTTATTTGTATCATGTGTAAATATAAGAATTTAGATATCAAAATAAACTTTAGTTAATGTGCATATCAAACATATTCTGGTTTGTTTGATCCCAAATTAAGTAAAAGAATGATGCACTGTAATAGTGACTCAGCTTGGTTTGATTATACTTTCTTTCCACATGTGATTTCAAAAGGGAGCAAATGGATTGAATGGAGCAAATGGAGAGGTATGCACCATTTTCTAATTCTCTTTGCCAATTATGTGAATAGTGACTGTGTATCATGTACATTAAGAGGCTTACTTTTATCCTCTTTGGCCTGAAAGTGAAAGGGGGTGATGAGATGCAAAGTCAGATCAGAGGAGGCAGGAAAAAGAAAGATATAACAACAGAGTTGAAAGCAATGCTTAGGGAAATCAGTGACTTAAAAGATATAGAAATATTGTTTAAAAAGAGAGAAATAAATATGGATTTATCTGGAGTGCAATTGAAAAGCAGAATCTGAAGACAAAAGAAGGAACTAATTAGAGGAAAAATGAATAAGGAAACAAGGGACTTCAGAAAAACAAAAAGTCTTTTTTTAGAGACAACACCCAAGTGTCAAACTCTTTGTTTAAAAAAAAAAGTTATGGTAAAACATGTACAAGAGACACTCTTATTTGGTGACAATCTGTCTTATGAGACTGGCCCAGACTGTCCACAGATCTGTTGGGTATGATTTTTATCTCGCTTCCTTTGGTTTTAAACTAGTATGACTCAGTCTGTTCAAGTTAGACCTTGAGGGGTACTATATTTTGGAACTCGATCCATCCTTTGGTCTGTTGGAGCCCACATTTATTAGCTTTCTGGGGTCACTGCAAGAGTCATCTTTTTTCCTTCTTCTCTAGGGCTACAGAAGAGAACATGGGTTGAAGTGGATATATTTATGGGCAGTCCTTTTTAAAGTTCATGTTGTGCTTTTTAACTTATGGGACACTTTCCCCAGAGCACAAGATGCGTGCCTCTAGCTCTGTTTATAAAAAATAAAAAAATAAAATATCTATCCAACCAGCTTCATTGATGTTGTTCTTGGTTCACTCTAGGATATGTGAAATCAGTGTACATGTATCCATTTAGTGTAACTGTTTCACCTTCATTAGGAAATTCCTTTACACAATCAGTTTTTGGCATTTCCTGTTGAGGTTTACTTAAAGAAGTTTAGTTGTATTTTCTGTAGCTGACCTTGTTTTTCAGGGCCCAACTTGAACTAGCGACAAGGAGTTCTGTGGCACCTTATAGACTAAGAACTCCTTGTCGCTTTTGCAGATCCAGACTAACACGGCTACCCCTCTGCCACTTGAACTGAGTACTTAAGCAAGTGTGCAACTGTAAGCAACCAAATAATTCTATAGGCTGCAATAGAACTATAACTATCCTTCAAATTATACTTGTGCTTAAGTATCTTGCTGAATCATAGCCCAGCTCAGTAAAAAATTGTCATGGAACCATTCAGCTTTCCTCATCTGAACCTACTGCATTTTCTACAGCACTATAATACCGGGGTATACTTTCATGGGATATTGACACTTAATTTTTTTCTAATACTCTTTATATTACATTTTTTCCAAATAAATAAGATTTCATCTTGTGTACTGATAAAAGCTATATGCTTATAATGTAAGCTTACTTTGGGTTTTTTTACAAAATAATTTTTATTTCAGTACTTTGTATAAAGGAATAATTTTAATATAAAATCTCTCCCATCAGCATGTTACAGCATTTCTTAAGCTCTTCTCTTTTTTCTTGATGTTCTCTGTGAAAAGCAATGGTCAACAAATAAGGCTACATATTGAATGTGGCTGGCCATTTGAAGACCAAGATTTGCTGCAGAAAACATTCCTTCAGTAGTTTCATTTTATTTTTTGGCAGATTCTGTAAGCAGTTGTGCTGATGATTCCAGCATTTTGTCTTTGTTTCTTACATTGGCTTGACTCCTGCTGTTTCGTTCTACAGTAGATGCCATGTTTTCTGGGTTGCATTGTTTTTTAACACTTTGCTTTTTAAAATTTATTTCAGAATAAATCAACTTACAAGTAATTTGTTTTCTTGTGTCATATTTCCATAAATGAGTTTTTAGAACTAGTCAAGTATTTATATTGTTGGATACCTAAAAAAAAGTCTGATTTTTTTCAGCTGTCAGCATATACAGCTTCTGTTGTAGTCCAAAGCAGTTTTAAGTCCTCCAGACCCTGAAAATCTCCAAACCTTAATTATCACATGAAAATATTTTAAAATGTCTGTGAAACAAGCAACATTTATAACTGCATTGTATATACAAATTTACAAAGTGTTAACTAAGAGCACAATTCCCTATAAAATAGCAAACACATTTTGAATAGAAAGCAGTGGGTAGAATTCTGTAGAGTGTTCATCAAAGCCTGCTGTCTCTAGGTATACCTCATTGGAATTTAGTCAACAATTCATTTGTTGATGTTGCATAAGGAAATTCTAACACACTGTCTCTTTACTGTGGTGGCTGCATAATACTAACAAGTAAAGAGTTATGATTTTGATATTTAAGTCAAAACTTAATTTCAAATACATATGGAATGCGGCATTGCTGAGTAGCAAAGTGTTTTTATACTTTTCATTGTAGAACTATCAAATAAATGTATGAGTGAGATGACAAAGCCTTTGCTATTTGCTGAAAAACCTGAGCTAAATGACTTTCTTTTGGTTAATTGAACTCTAGTGTTTACTATCTCTAAAAATGTTAAGGGACAGATTGTGACTGGCTCATGTGGATGTAGGGAATAGCACCAGGAGCCTTCCCCTTCTTGCATTCCACTCACAGAGATTTGTTGCTTTGTTCCTGCACTTCAATATAGGACACATTTGGAAAGGGTGGGGTTTACCCTTGAAAATACACACAAGGTATACAAAAACTGAATAGAAATACTCACAAGGGAATAAAAATAATTTTAAACCTGGCAGTGTACCATATTCCACTGCAATAGTGGTTTGTTGGCTCCAAGTTTGGAAACTAGTCCAAATTAAAGCAGTAGGTAGTCATATGTAGAGGAAACACTGCTTTAATGAAGTTTGTTATTTCAAAATGTTTCCTAGTATTGGTTTAGCCTTATTTAGCAGATTGACTACAGTTATTATCAATTAATCTGAAAATAACCGAGGTCTGTAAAAAGAACTAGCACAAATCAAACTAAAGTATCTTCCCTTCGGCAATCCTGGATAGTACAGATGTAGGGTAAAATTCTGTCTCCATTGTAATCAATGGAGTTTTGTGATTTACAACAGTAGAGCCAGAATTTCACCCTTAAGCTATATCTGCCTTTGTGATTGCATGTCGAGAACATAAAGCAAGCTCCCCTAATGTGGGATAATAGCAGTATAAACATTAGGCACTGATTATGTGAGTAAAGACATGCAAGAACTTTAAGGTAAATACATGGCTTTCTAAATGCCCAAGCAGCATCTTCTGTGTCTATGGTAATGTAGCATCCTACTGCTTTCCAGTGCTGGGGCCTTTCTCTGCCATGTGTAGCTACACACCATAGTTTGGACACAGCCTGATTTTCACTGCAATGTGTTGCCAAGACCTATAATCCTCCAAGAAGATTTTAATGTCTTGTATTAACTGTGGTATCATCAAAAAGAGGAGAGAGCCATTTAATATTTTTTCTTTTAACCATATAAAATAGTTATATATAAAGTAGTTCTGCCTAGGATTTAAAGTTTCATCTGTGCAAAATATCTGTAACAGTAATTTATTTCAAATTAACTTTTTTCTAGTAAGTATACTTAAATATTATTTATAAAAATCCACATAATTCAATGATTTTGTAGGGATAGATCTATTAATATCATCTCCCAAGATGATCTCCACAGATGAATTAATTCATACTGATTTTTATGAATGCATCTCAATGAAGGTGCTGCCAGCCCTGCACAATGAAGTTTAATTTTTTTTTTTCAGTTGTGGAGCCATGTGGAAAATCTAGGTTATTGTTCTTGTTGTCTCTGATTTCAGAAAGGTGAGAAAGGAGATCCAGGCATTAGAGGCCTCAATGGGCAAAAAGGAGAGTCTGGTGTTCATGGTTTGGTTGGACCTTCTGGTCCAAGAGGACAACAGGGAGACAGAGGGCACCCAGGACTACCTGGAGCAGATGGAAAACCTGTACGTACAGAACCTGACACTGCAATTTTCCCTCACTTTAAAAAAACAACTTTCCATGCATTGAAATCTTCTATATTCAATTCAGGGAAGGGAATTTTCAGAAGAATTTATTCGGCAGGTTTGCACAGATGTATTGAGAAGTAAGTCCCAAAGATTACAATGCATTTTTTTTTATTTAAATTGCTCTGGCACCTTTCATGATAACTCTTATTCTAAGAAAACTCAAGACTAACACAATGGACTGTCTACAGCTTCTTATGATATAATTAAATACAACAGTGATAATGTCTCCAAATCTAATCAGTCTGTAGGTCTTCATACATCACTACTACCACCTCTTTCTTCTCAACCATATTTTTTTGCTTTTGCTGATTATATAACAAATGATTTATCTTAAATCTTTATTCATGTAGTTTGGTATGTGGTTATTTTTATCTTGAATAGTAATATTATCTCAGTGGCATTCTGAGAACAGTCTAATGTATTTTCATTTGAATTCCCCTAGCCCAGTTGCCTGTTATCCTTCGAAGTGGAAGGCTACAAAACTGCATCCATTGTCAGTCCCAAAGTACTTCCCCGGGACTTCCTGGTCCACCCGGTCCAATAGGCCCAGAAGGTCCTAGAGGTTTTTCTGGCTTGCCAGGAAATGATGGTATTCCAGGTGTTCCAGGAGCTCCTGGGACTCCTGGTGTCCGTGGGCCCAAAGGTAACTGCATGGGTATCTCACAAAGCAAATAATATAGCTTTTACTTTTTTTACATGTTCTTTTCAGAATAGCACCTGAGTGGATAGCAGTAGAGAGTTGAGAGGGGCTCACACCATGAAGTCTGGTTCATGATATAGAACTCACTTCCAAAAGTTGAGGGATGCTTGATTTAATTTTTCTAGTTCCAACCATTTTAGAGTGAGGCTACAGGATTGAAATCTGGATCAGAAGGCTTTTGTGGGTGGTTTCAGAACCAGGGTTTGGGTCCAGATTTTTTGATGAAGTAAAAAATTGTTGCTTTCTCCCAACTTAGCACAATATGGGATTTTACCTTGTGCCTACAATCCCCTAGGTTTGGTCTGTCATGCCTTACACATTAGGGGGTGATATAGAGTGGCCCCACTGCACCTGAGAGAGAGTGTGCCTCACAGAATTCTCTGGCATAGTGTTTATGGAACTAATCAGGTGACAGATAACAGAACAAAGAACAATGGTCTCAAGTTACAGTGGGGGTGGTCTAGGTTGAATATTAGGAAATACTGTTTTACTAAAGGGTGAAGAAGCACTGGAATGGGTTACCTAGGGAGATGGTGAAATCCCCATCCCTAAGGGTTTTTAAGTCCTGGCTTAATAAAGTCCTGACTGGAATGATTTAGTTGGAGTTGGTCCTGATTTGGACAGAGGGTTGGACTCGATGACCTTCTGTAATCTCTTCCAACCCTATGATTCTATCTGTAATCTAACATTGCATAGTCCTTGCACTCATAGAGGCCTTTCGAGATTGGACAACTGCAATTATGCCTGCCCTTTTCATGGTGAGCACTTTGCAATCATTTAAAAATGATTTTCTTTGGCTACTTTCAGTGATAAACTTGTCAGCAAGGAAAGTGCTCACCTGCAAGCAATGGACCATAACGAGAGCCAGTTGCAGATTAGCCACTGGGCCGAGAGGGCCAGTGCTTGGGGACAGTAGGAGCCCCCCAGAAAAATGGGCCTCCTGACCTGCTCCACCCAGCACTCTTGCTGGGGAGAAGGAACAGGGTTGGGGCACGGGGCTTGCCCTGCCCCACATGCCCAGCACTCCTGCCAGGGAGCATGGATGGGGCATGGGGCCTCACTCTTTGGTAGGAGTTCTGTGGTGGAGTGAGAGGAGAATGCATGTGGACGGAGTGGGAAGAAGCCCCCACTTGCTCTGATCCAGGGCCCAAAAGCATAATCCACCACTGGCTAGAGCAGGTAAAAAATTAGAAAATCTGTCCTGTGGGAAATTCTGCTATGTTAACATTTACTTTTTGTCCTCACTCAGGATAAAAAGGCAAAATATTCAATTTTTTCTCAGAATAATGGGTTCCAAAAATTTTGATTTGGAAATGTCAAAATGTTTAATTTCAGCTCAGCTTTGACAGAGAGAACAAGGGATATAGAGCACTGTGTAAGTCAGGTAGCCATAGATTAATAATGAACTGGCCCAAAACATGTTGATTCTATTCAGCGAACCAAAATGTGTTGATTTGGAAAGACCCAAAGTGAACAGAAAAATAATTTAAAAATCTGCAATATCTAAATTTCCTGTGGCAAATTCAGTATCACAAGAATCACATTTATCACTGGAAAAACATTTGACAAAAAATTCCTTCCAAATTATCTCCTAATATAAAAAGTGAAGCAGTTTTGGTTCTGGTGTATCTGAGAATATCTGGCATTCTAGTTTTGTTTCTCTATGAGAGTAATGACTGCTCTTAAAGATTTATATTAATTGAAATCAGCTTTAATTTATCACTCCAAGGAACAATACAAATTGGTTCCTCACTAGACATCTTTTAATATAGGTTGGTCAAAGAAATGTGCTCCAGCGAGCTACATTCTGAACTGATTTATACCTTGTGAAACCTTTCTTCAGTCAAGGAAGTAGAACTAGGGGTATGTCAGGCCAGTGTTTCTTCTACTATTTTGGGGTACTTTTGAAGGGTCTCAAGAGAATAGCTGCCTAATTCACCTATATTCTTGGAAAGATTGAATTGTACTTTACATCTTGTCTGGTGATGATGTTCTGAACTTTTAATTCAGATACTTGGGTTTTATTCCTGTTTTTCTTGCTGTTTCTCACTTCAGTAATCAAATGAGTTTCAATAGATTCTGCATACAAATCACTATGCAGTAATCATATCAGCTAGGCTTGTGATCTTGTCAAATCTCAGGTTCTTAACTAAGTTACACCTAACCTTTATGAATCCTTCATAGGAAAAGAAAGGAAACCTGAACCAATTATCGGTGTGTTGGCTTTTTGTTCACACTCTGGACTCTTCTTTGCTGAGGATATTGAGTCTATTCTCTGTTACAAAAAGCATTGTAGCCTCTTTGGCCTCTTGAAAAATGCGGAGTCATTCTCCATCTTTCAGTCTTATTTAGTTTCCATTCAAACAATTTATTAGGGGAACTTTCAAAAATCTCTGTAGTAGATTGATATTTTCCTCCACTAGTTTACTTCTTTAGAATGGCTGGGCATTAACTCGGGAAGTCTAGGAAAATTGCCATTTACCAGTGGAAATGCATGAGAGCCAAGATACAATGTTTCATTATATGGAAAAAATTAATAATCTTGGAAAAGGAGGAACCCCTAGAAAAGATATTTTTAATCTTGTAAAGAACATTTTATAAACCTCTGAGCTCAAATTTTGGACAGTAAAAGATTCCAAGCAAGCTGGAGTTAGTACTGTATTCCTATGTTGTATACTGAAGTGATTTAGTTGCCTTGTATCCTTTAGAATTCATCCTGATAGTCTTGAAATACTGTATAGCTCACTGTTGCTCAAAATTCCACAAGAACATGATTAGCACTTGAGACTACTAAAGTGTTTCACTTCTTATAAAAGTGCCATACTAATATTTGAGTCTGTGAAGAGGTAATGTGGCTCTTGTTGTAAAATCAACTTCTATGTCTATTTTTTTCCTCTGTTGTATGGTTTTCCTCAGCCTCTAATTATCTTTTGTTGCATTTGAAAAAATACATTCAATATACATGCATTTCACTTAAATGTATATTCTTTTTTACTGCAGGTCTGAATTTGGTGTGTGTTTTCTAAATTTTACTTTATAGTATTTTAGAATCCTTTACTTTCCACTTGTTATGAATGCTTTACCTACTTAAATATTTTTTATGCCATGCTCTTTTGAATTGTATATATTTTCTTATAATTAATTTCTAATGAACATTAATCTAATTTTTCCTGTTTTCCTATATTTGTACTGCAGTTACAACCTCATGGCTTTTACTACTCATTGTCCTCTTCTGTACATTTTCGAGTACCAGTACCCTTTCCTTTCTGTAATATGAGCGACAACCTTGCAAAGGATGTAATGTATGCCTGTGACTAGTTCCTTTGATTTCAATGAGTTTACTTGAAAAGAATCATAGAACTGGAAGGAATCTAAAGAGGTCATCAAGTTCAATCCCCTGCACTCATGGTAGGACCAAGCCCCAGACCATCACTGACAGGTGTTTGTCTAATCTGCTCTTGAAAATCTCCAACGATGGAGATTACACAACCTCCCTAGGCAATTTATTCCAGGTCTTAACCACCCTGTCAGTTAGTTAGGTAGTTTTTCCTAATGTTTAACTTAAACCTTCCTTGCTGCAATTTAAGCCCATTGCTTCTTGTCCTAATATCAGGAGTTACAGAGAATAATTTTTCTCCTTCCTCCTTGTAAACCTTTTACTTGAAAGCTGTTGTCTTGTCCTCTCTGTCTTTGTTTTCCAGACTAATTAAACCCAATTCTTTCAATCTTCCCTCATTAGTCATGTTTTCTAGATCTTGAATCATTTTCGTACTCTTCCCTGAACTTTTTCCAATTTGTCCATGTGTTTCCTGAAATGTAATATATAGAACTGGACACAATACTCTAATTGAAGCCTCATCAGCATGAAATGGAAGAATTATTTCTCATGTAGTGCTCACAACACTCCAGCTAATATGTCCCAGAATGATGTTTGCTTATTTTCCGCAGTACCCCTTTCTAGACAGTCATTTCCCATGTTGTATGTGTGCAACAGATTGTTCCTTCCTAAGTGGAGTACTTGCATTTGTCTCTATTGAATTTCATCCTGTTTACCACAAACCATTCCTCCAGTTTGTCAAGAATATTTTGAATTGTAATCCTAACCTACAAAGCACTTGCAACCCCTTGATTGATATCATCTGCAAATTGTAAGAGTACTCTCTGTGCCAATATCTAAATCAATGAACAGTACTGGACCCAGAATTAACCCCCACAGAACCCCACTTGTTATACCCTCCCACATGACTGTGAACCACTGATATTTACTCTCTGGGAATGGTTTTCCAACCAGTTTTGCACACACCTTTTAGTAGCTTCATCTAGGTTGTATTTCCCTACTTCATTAATGAGAAAGTCATGTGAGACTGTATCAAATGCCTTACTGAAGTCTAGATATAACACATTTTTCATCTCTCCCTAATTCACATGGCTCATTGCTTTGTTAAAGAAAGCTATCAGGTTGGTTTTATATGATTTATTCTTGACAAATCCATGTTGCCTTATTATCTTCCAGATGTTTGCAGATGGATTCCTTAATTATTTGCTCCATTATCTTTCCTGGCACAGAAGTTAAGATGACTCATCTGTAATTGCATGGGTTGTCCTTATTTCCCTTTTTCATAGATGGGCACTATATTTGCCCTTTTCCAGGTTTCTGGAATCTCTCCCATTATCCATGACTTTTCAAGGATAATAGCTTATGGCTCAGATATCTGCTCAGTGAGGTCCTTGAGTATTCTAGGATGCATTTCATCAGGCCCTGGTGACTTGAAGATGTGTCTAATACATTTTTATCTTGTTTTTTTCCGTACTACAGCTTATGAACCTACCATATTTTCATGACATTCACTATGTTAGTTGCCCAATCACCACCAACCTTCTTGGTGAAAACCAAAACCAATAAGTTTTTAAGCACCTCCACCATTTTTTCCCCCTCTTCATTGAGAATATGTGTACCCTCTCCTTGGTTTTCCTTTTACTTCTAATATATTTGTAGAATATTTTCTTGTTACCTTTGAGTCTCTAGATAGCTTTATCTCATTTTGTGCCATGTACTTTCTAATTTTGTTCCTGAATACTTGTGTTATTTGTTTATATTCATCCTTTGTAATTTGGCCTACTTTCCACTTTTTGTAAGACTCTTTTTTTTATTTTTAAATCATTCAAGACTCCTAGTTAAGCCAGGGTGGTCTCTTACTATGCTTCCTATCTTTTCTAGACAGTGGAATGGTGTGCTTTGAATAATGTCTCATTGAGAAACTGCTGTCTTCGATTGTTTTTCCTCTGAGACTAGCTTCCCATGGGATCGTACCTACAAACTCCCTGAGTTTGCTAAAGTCTGGCTTTTTGAAACCCACTGTCTTTATTTTGCTGTTCTCCCTCCTACCATTCCTTAGAACCAAGACCTCTATCATTTCATGATCACTTTCACCCACTCTGCCTTCCACATTCAAGTCGCAGAGGGGTAGCCGTGTTAGTGTGTAACTTGAAAAACAACGAGTAGTCCTGTGGCATCTTAGCCCTAGTGTACACTAGGGAATTATTTCTAAATAACTCCCCTCATTTTGAAATAATAAGCAGAGCATGCACACTACCAGGCCCGTTATTTTGAAATAATGGACTGGTTATTTCGAAATCTGTACTCCTGCTTTTTGTTAGGGAATAAGCTTATTTCAAAATAGTTATTTCAGGAGTTATTTCAAATGTAGTTATTTTGAAATAATTTCCTAGTGTGGGCATGCCCTTGGAGACTAACAAATATATATCTATATATAAAGCTCATGATAGTATATATTTTTGTTAGTCGCTAAAGTGTCACAGGACTATTTGTTGTTTCCACTTTCAAATCCTCAATCAGTTCCTCCATATTTATCAAAATGAAATCTAGAACAGCCTCCCCCAGTAGCTTTCTTCACCTTCTGAAATGAAAAATTTTCTCCAATACAATCCAAGAACTTGTTGAAAACTGTGCCCTGCTGTGTTATTTTCCCAACAGGAGACCGGACAATTGAAGTGCCCTGTCGCCACCAACTCCTGTCCTTTGGATAATTTGTTAGTTAAAAAAAAAAGCCTCATGCACCTCTTCTTCCTGGTTAGATGGTCTGTACCCTAACCCTACCATGACATGACCTTTGGGGTTTTTTTTACCCCAGTTATTCTTATCCAGACACTTTCAACAAGTCTGTCTGCTAGTTCCATCTCAACGTCAGTCTTACCTGTTTAAAGCTAAGTGCATACTCGAGTTGGATCACTGCGAATGTGAAGGTAATATCCAAAATATACCAGCGTGGGTATCAGCAACTATTATATTTCTACAGCATCAAAAGACTCTCTGGCTGTGTCTAGACTGGCGCGATCTTGCACCAGAGCTATGCAAATGAGGCTCAGCGTGGAATATCGCCGAGCCTCATTTGCATAACTAATGAGCCGCCATTTTGCGGAAGAGGCTCTTGCACAAGACGGAGCTGTCTACACTGCCCCATCTTGCGCAAGAAAAACCCTCTTGCGCAAAGCCATTATGCTGATTATTTTCAGGCATAACGGCTGTGCGCAAGAGGGTTTTTCTTGCGCAAGACGGGGCAGTGTAGACAGCTCCGTCTTGTGCAAGAGCCTCTTCCGCAAAATGGCGGCTCATTAATTATGCAAATGAGGCTTGGCGATATTCCACGCTGAGCCTCATTTGCATAGCTCTGGCGCAAGATCACGCCAGTCTAGACACAGCCTCTGAGAAGGATATGTAAAGTACAAACAGCTAGCAGGATGCTTGCAGTAGATCGATGAACATTTTGAAAGTACTCTGTGACATTTTTGTCTCTGACCCAGAAAAACAATTTTGGAACATACTGAAGTTTTGGCTTCAGCAGTTAGATACTTTTTATCTCCATTAATGCTTACTAATCTTCTTGGCTGCTCAGCAAAAGCTGAAAAAGGTGGCAGTCTTTGTCACCAAAGAAAGGGAGATTTTCATTTTTAATGCACATATATATTTTCTGCTTCAACTAGAAACCATGTTCAAAGCATCACATTTATTTTTTCGTGTGACCTATTGAAAATGCCATCAGTGAAAGGCAAGCCAGAATTCGCCTTCACCATCAATCTCATCTATTATCTATTCCCTTTCACTATATATAATAGATACACACACACACACACTTCTTCAACAGAAATTACTTGTCATTTGGTTCTTTAAATGAAATTAACTTGATAAGTAAGGCAATTACACTGTATAGTAATGAACAACCACTCATCTAGTCCTCCCCCCCTTTTCAGTTTCTCAAAGGGAAACAATATTTAGTGTACATGTATGTGTTTGTTTGGTATTCTACAGGGGTACCAGGGAAAAATGGAGAAAAAGGTAGCCAAGGAACTGGGGTTCCTGGAATACAAGGCCCCCCAGGCCCTCCAGGTAAGGCATGAGTGAGACAGGTAGATTTCATTGCATGTGAATTATTTTGAAAATGTTATTTATTAATTACAATTAATATTATGAGTTTAAGTTTAAATAGATTTTATATTTTGCATTGTTTAAATAATATCATTTTTTATGCTGGTTGCCACAAAGGAAAACATGGTGGGCATGTGTGTTTTTACTCAATTGGCATGATTTTAAGAAATGCAAAAAATACTCAAACCTAATTGCCACCAGTAGGAGGTAGAGGGGCTCAGAAAGTCCAGGTTGATAAATCAATGAAACCTCACTGCAACTTTTTTTTCAAGTAAAACTGTATTTTAGACAATAGTATGCTTTGTCAAAATATAAAATTGATACAGTTAAAGAGATGAAGGGCCTCATCCAAAGGCAATTAAGTCAATGGAAAGGTGCCTATGTCCTTTGGTTCTGGCCCACAGTGACCTGGACTATATGATAAAGCAACAATGCACCAAAACCTGTTTATACAAGTTTCTTTTTAAAGAGTTTTTTTATTTTGATTTTCAGTCAATTCTGTTTTCATCTTGATTGTTTAAAATCTTGATACAAGTAAGGTAGACAACATAGGAAGTATGATTATTTGTAACCAATATTTAATTCATGGTATATCTAGTGCCAAAGAAGTCCCTTTTTCTGAAAGAGAAATGCTATTTAGCTTACTACAGAAACAAAAGCCAGATGTAAAATTCTGAATTTCCCCAAAGTTCCAGGGCATTTGAATTCAGTATTTTAGCTTGGACCCATCTCTAATAGTGTATATACATCATAGTCTCTTCATTGTGTATGTTATCCAGGCCCGGAAGGTCCACCTGGAATGAGTAAAGAGGGACGTCCTGGAGAACCTGGGCAGCCGGGTAAAGATGGAGATCGTGGAAATCGTGGTATTCAAGGACAACCTGGGCCTCCAGGAATTTGTGATCCATCATTATGTTTTAGTGTAATTGTAGGAAGAGATCCATTTAGAAAGGGACCAAACTATTAATTTGCAATGACTTAGTCCATGAAATAAGTATGGTGCTTGTCTTTTATGGTCTTTCAAGTCTCAGGAAGATGACCAGCAATAATACCTTAAACAGGAGCAAAAAGTACCTCGGGTTTGGTAAAGCAGTAAAGATTGCAAAGGTTATGCATTCTATTTAAAAAGAATCTCCATTCATATTGGGTTTTTAAATGTATAACTATCATTGATTAATTATCGAAGGTTTTCAAAGCGACATTAAGTTTTAATGAATAAAATGAATCATGATATTTGATTTTTAGTATTTAAGTGCCCACTCATACTCCTGCTGCCATTGAAATCCATTAACAATTGCTAGACAACTTCTGTTGGTTATAATGGGAGCAGGATTGGGCTCAAATGTTTATTGATCAGGTGTAAATCACTGTGAAATGTTTCACATTTAGTCTACATAATCAGTAATTGATTTTGAAAGAAAGCATCTAGCTGTTACTTCATATGTGTGTGACTCTTATTGGTTTATGTACATTTAGTATTTTATAGCTCAAGGCTTTTCATTAGCAAAAACATGTGTCTGATTTTTATAACATTGAGAGAAATGTTTGGCTTTTTTATACCAGTGCTTTCAGCCAAACTGTCTTCAGTTATTTTATCTAAAGATCAGCATGAAATGGAACTTTAATTTATCTAAGGGTGAAATTGAATGTGGCTGAGTTTTCACCTCAGAATGACACATTTCTAACTAAAAAACCTAAATGAGTTATACATTACCTGATATTAAAAATTGCATTATTTTAAAAATAAATTTTAATTGGTTTGCAACTGCAATCTAAAAAGCACAATTTTGCACAACAAAGTTTAACAATCTTAAGAATATTCAGTAAAATTACATCCCCTTTTCTGTGCTCCATAAGGACTATAGATATCAAAAATAAAAAAGCAGGATCACAAGATGAAAGGTCTTTGTGGTTGCTTACCAAAAGCCATGTTTGTTATGTTGCTTTGTTTTCCATTTTAAGCAAGACATTTGTATGTTAATTTTCATTGTATGCAACACGAGCAAGAAATATTTCTTGCACTCTAAGTAAATAGCAATTTCCCATTAGAATTTGAGTCCATTTTTAAATTAATGCACAGAGTCTTTGTATTGCACCTAATCAAGCTTTATATCATTTTTCTGATGTGTTGTTTTTCTGTTGTCATGCTATGAAAATGTGGTAATAAGCTTAACTTTCAAGGTAAAATAAAATTTTGTAGAGACTTGGTGGTGATGTGATGAATAAATACAATGGTTTTTTAATTTGCTGTTTTCTGTGATAGCACGACATAATATATATTATGCTCCTAGGGTAGGTATTTATACCTGGGGGCTGCTCTTCAATTTAGTATCCTTCCATCTTCTCTAAACAAAACCCAAAACAGAAAACCCTCTTAAAACAAGAACAAATCTCATCCCCCTAATCCCCATTCATCATCAATTATTTTATATAAAGATCAGCATGAAATGGTTTTAATCATGTAGAATCTAAGTCTCATACCTTTAGTTCACACTGTGTAACTGATTGCTCCATGAGCAGTTACACTGACTTCATTAAGACCAAATTGTGGAGTTAAGGAAATATTCAGTCTCAGTAAGAATACCAGAATCTGTCCGATAGAAATGGCATAATTCCATATGTTATTTAAACCCTATTGTTGGAAATGTAATATTTTAGCGTTTGTGGGTTTTTTATATTAATATCCACAAATGCTATGTTTTTTAAGTTTAGCTCACTTCAATTTGAGATTTTCAGTCACCCAATTAAAAAGGAAATAGAATCATTGAAGCCAAAGATATAAATGTCCTACAGGTTGAACGTCTGTAATCTGCCATTTTCTGGTCTGGCAACATGCGTAGTGTGGCATGATCTTAGTTAGCCGGATGTCCAGTTATCATAGGTGTGGCCAAGTTTCACATGTCACATAAAGTTTGTTTACAGCAACCAGTCCTGACTCTCAGTGTTCTGTGCTGTTATTTAATTCTAATTTATCCCTAAATGTTTTCTATGAGCCCAGTAATCAATCTAAGTATTGGCAATACTGCTAGATCAATATTGACCTCCCATGGTTTGGCAAATTCTCTGGTTCGGCACTAGTCAGATCCATAGGGTGCGGGACTAGAGAGGTTCAACCTATAATAGGTTATATCTTGTCCATCTCTCTACCAATGTTTAAATGTTCCTATTGTATACTATGAATTCCCCATGTATCAAGATCCATCATTACAGCAGAATAAACAAAAGCCATTCTAGTAATCTTCTTGAATTATATTAGAATACTTTGTGCCAACAAAATAGCAGAAAATGAGAACCAGTTAAAATAATTTATATGGACTTCCAGAAAGCCTTCACATCTCTTACAAAAGTATATTAAGCAAACTAAATAGATGTGGAGTGATAGAGAAAGTATGTAATAGATTTGAAACTGGCTAAGAAATAGAGAAGATAAACCATGTAAAAATGGATAAAATCTGTTTAATACATTGATTAATGATCCAGAAAGGGGAGTGACCAGTATGATAGTCAAATCTGCAGGTGACAAAGTTTATTTAAGATTATTCAAGAATAGAAAAGGCTACAAGGAATCTCAGTGGGACTCAACAAACTCAGATGAATAAATAGACAGCAAGATGGCAATAGAAATAATTGTTGACATATATGAAGTAATGCACATTGGAAGGAATATTTGAACTATTTATACAAAGACTTGGAAGACTTAGATTTTTATCAGTGTATATATTGGTAAATGTCAAATTCACTGTACATACAAACCAACATAAATATTTCTGTCAACAATCAAATTTTACAGCTAGTCAAAGTAAGAAAAATGCTGCTTATTAGAGTTTAATTTAAGAATATTTACTCTGTATTTTTGACGTGTGATGTTGACAATTTGTGTTTTAACAATTATAAAACTAACTTTTTGAATCTCAGAGTCTATTGTCTTTAAATAATTGTCTGACCCATAGTTTTGCACAACCATGAAATTTTAAATCAATAAACATTTTAACAATGTGCACAGATACATAAATATTATCTATCAATCTCCTCTGCTAAGCTTACTCATACGTAGTGCTGGACCTAAACCAACTGTAACCACTGAGGAACAAAGACCTTGTAGAGAGCTCATTGAAAACTTCAACTCATTATTAAAGGACACTTAAGAAAGTAAGCAAAATGTTAGGCTTTTAAAAGAATGAGACAGAATTGTATTTTAAAGTATTATGTAATATAAATTAATGGAACACACTCAGTTTGTGTTTAGCATTGGTCACACTATTTGAAAAGAACATAGCAGAAACTCAAGGCACTCAGAGGTGGATGATGAAAATGATTAGAGGGATGGCAAGACATTCCTATGATAAGAGTTTGAAAAAATTAGGACTGTTTAGAGAAGAGATGAATAAAGGGAGACATGAAAGATGTCTACAAAATTATCAGTGCTGTAGATGGTAAGTATGAGTATTTGCATTTATCCTCTTTTACCACAAAAGAACTAAATTAAAAATCAACAAATTTAAAACAGTCACGAGAAACATTTTAATACAAAACACGTTTAACTTTTGGGACTCGCTGCCACAAAATATCATTGAGGCCCAGAAGTTGGGAGGAGGGGTGTTAAAATAATTAGATCTTTGTGTAGAAAAATGAAAATCCACATTTATATTAAACAACATAAAATGTAGGAGAGTTATAAAGTCTCGTGTTTCAGGGCATAAGTTAAGAAACTAATACATATTTTGAAGACACTTCCCCAATGGACAAGTTATTCCTTTAAAGTATTTTTAACCATCCTCAGAATTGCTGGTGTTGCTCACTAATGAGGAGCTGGGATACCAGACGACACGCACTGATGACCTGGTATGGCAATTTCCATATTCCTAGGTGTTCGGCACATATGCAAACCAAAATTGTATGTGTGTAAAATTTTGTTTACAGCCATGAAAGCAAATACATTTAAAGTCAAACCTGGAACTGCAGCTTGCCCACACGCCTTTACTTTTGCAGGTTCTCAGGCCAGTTTATGATATCACACTGTATTGTACAATGTAACAGCAGCCTTGATGCATAGTGCACCAGCCTTGGTGCAGGACACCTGATTGCCATGACGTCTAAATTCCTATCCTCGCAGACTCATGATTTGGCATCAGGACCAGTGTCAACCATGGAAGTAGTGGCAACACTGCCCCCATCAGGCATTGGGGCAAGCTGACAATGATAAGTCATTGTTCCTCATTGCCCCAGCACCTTTCCCTGGCACTGTCAGGATCTGCTCCAGCTTGGTTGGGCTTGGACTAATCCCTGGAGTTGGACGCAGAGTCCTTTTCCTCCAGGAGGAGCTGGCACTGCCCCAGACATGACGAGTGGCAAAATGTACCACCTAGGCCATGGCCAGCCTATGACAGGTCCTGGTGTCCCCAGGTTCTGAACCCCAGGGGCCTGGCTCTAGTTGTTTTCCTACCCCATGATCTCCCCCTCCCCTTTGGATAACTCAGGGTATGTCTACACTACAGCGTTAATTCGAGTTATCTTAATTCGAAATAGTTAATTCGAATTAAGCTAATTCGAATTAACGCGTCTACACACAAAATGCAGTTCGAATTAGCATTTTGCTAATTCGAAATACTGCATCCACACTGAGTGGACACAGACTCGGATTTAAGGCCAGCCAGAACCAGGTCCGGCAGGGCATCAGGTCAGGAGTGTCTATGTGTGGCTGCTGCCTGAGGCTATCTGACGCCTGTGCTTAAAGGGACACCTCCCCCCGCCCCCCGGCCAGTCGATTCTCAGGTGTCCCTGCTTGCTTGCCTGCCTCGATGAGGGACACCAAAGCATTTGTGTCTCTGCGTGCTCCGGTTTCCCTCACTTGGGACACCACAGCACTCTGCAACACGGAGCCAGAGCTGCCCCTGGGCACTCTGGTGCTTCTAGTGGACATGTTGCTGGCTGCACTTTCTGCAGACTGCCATCCCGGAGGTCCATTGGGGGCTGTCAGTATCCAGGAGGCCCTGCAGGAGAGCTTCCACCCTGAGGAGCACTAAGAGCCTCCCTGGTGTGCCCCACTGGGAGCTTGTGCCTCATTCTTCCCTCCTTCCACTTACCCCTCCCTAACCCCCCTTCCTGATGTCAAATAAAAACACATTTCTTGCCAAAAACAAACTCTCTTTATTGACCGAAACTAGGGTGGGAATGATGGTGGGAGAGGGGAGGGGGAAACCTGGGAGGAGGGAGCTGGAAGGGGGAGGCAAGGGGAGGAAGGAGGAGGAGAAGCTCAGGGTTGGGGGGTCTTGCTGGACCAACTTGATTTTCATGCAAACCTGCTCCTGGGTTCGCATGTGGCCTTTGGTGGCCAGGCCGGCAGCTTTCCTCCCATAGACGGCTGCATTCCTCTGACTAGTGCAGAGATCATGGATGTTGGGGGCATCCCCCCAAACCTGAGAATGGTCCACCCTGATCTCTGCCCTGGACCAGGAAGGCACCCACCTTCTCCGGGCCCTGGCAGGCTCCTGGGAGCTGACAGACTGCTCCTGGGGTACAGTGGAGGGCTGGCTGCCAGTGACTTGCTGGCTCATGTTTTGGGGCCACTGGGTCGGGGCAGTGACTGCTGGCTCTGGGCTGGCAGGCTTGGAGCTGGCACAGGCACTGTGGCCAGAGTCTGCCCCTTTAAGGATTCCGAGGCTGGGGGGAGGGAGAAGCATTTTCCTGGTTTGGCCCAGAGTGGCCACCAGGGGAAACTGGGAAGGCTGGAGGCCAGCTAATTCGGACTAAGCGTCTACACAGTGCTTATTCCGAATTAGCTAATTCAAGTTTGGCGTTACTCCTCGTAGAATGAGCTTTACCAAACTCGAATTAAGCGCCCTGCTATTTCAAATTTAATTCGAAATAGCAGTTTGCTTGTGTAGATGCTATGGAAGTTAATTCAGAATAACGGCTGTTATTCCAAATTAACTTTGCAGCGTAAACATACCCTCAGTCTCCTGTGAAATTCCAGGTGCTCAGGTGGAATCTTGGGAAAAGGACTTGGGGCTGCCTGACCCACAGACAGGTGCCAACATTGCGCTACTCTCGGTTCAGGGTGCAATAGCTGCAGCAAAGGTCCCTGAAACTACCTAGGTAGTCACCAGGGAGCCATAATGGCATGATGAGCCAATCCCAGCCCAGGCATCATCCCCATCTTCACGTGATGAGGCTAAGGTAGGGACAGCTGCCTCTCTTTCGGCAATGGACACCAGAACCCATCAGAACCTCCTTAGAAGAGTGGCACACAAGCTAAATTTGCAGGCAGAGGAGGTCATAGAGGATGTGGACCTGATGGTAGGCATCCTAGCTACTGAGGGACCCTCAAGGGTGTCTCTGCACTCTTATTAGGAAAACTGAGACCACTACTAAGGTTCTCTAGCAAACCCAGACCTCTATTTATCTGCCTGCCAAAGGGGTAGGTATTTCGTACCTCAGAAAGGGGACAAGCACCTCTATACCCATCCCCAGCATGGGACACTGGTGATAGAAGCCACCAATCATGAAGACTTCCAAGGATAGTCAGGACCTACATCAAGTCCAAGGACACCAAGAATCTGGACTTCTTTAATCAGAAAGTATAATCCTCCAGAGAACTCCAGCTTTGCATAGTGAACCAGCTTTGCATACAGTTCTCAGCTTCTGTACTTATAATTCATGGGCATCTGTTTGAATTCCAGGAGTGACTGCCTATAGGCTCCCGCTTGGAGTTTGCTGCAGTACTGGAGGAGGGCCAGGCCCTCTCTCCCCAGCATTTTGGACTCAGTAGACTTGGCCATTGTACCATGGCCATGATCTTTATGATGAGGCGACACTCCTGGCTTTCAGGTATTGGGTCTCCCAGAAGAGGTCCAGAATATTGTCCAGGACATGCCATTTGACTATGCTGGACTATTTGCCAAGCAAATGGACTTGAGACTGCACAGTCTGAAATATTCAAGAGCAGCCCTCAAATCTTTGGGGATCGATACTCCAGGGCCTCAGAGGAAGCCTTTTAAGCCCTAACTTCTTTCACACTTCTATTCTAGACCCCAAAATCAGGACTTGAATAGAAGGAACAATAGGAGGCACGCATTTCAGTTCTTCTCAGGCCAGGGCCAGGGATCATCCAAGCAGCCTCCTGGCTCAAAGCCAAACTTTCAAAGGTATGCCCAAGAATGGAGCACAAGCCATTTATCTGGAGCTTTTTCCCTCCCTTTGTAAACTATCTATACCACTTTTGCTCTGCCTAGGCCTAGATTACCTCAGATTCCTGGGTCCTGAGCATAGTAGAATAGGTTGAATATTCTACCCAATTCTGTTTCCTCCCCCCTTCCCTATTTCTCTTCAGGGATTCCTCTTATTAGCAACTTCTGCTACAGGAAATGCAATCACTCTTTGCTCTAGGAAAGATAGAAGAGGTTCCTCAGGAGTTTAGTGGTAAAGAGCTTCGTTCCCATTATTTCCTTATCTCCAAAGCCAAAGATGGGCTCAGATCTACCCTAGATCTGCTAGATCTTAATGTATTCATAAAGATGGCACCCCAGAGAAATCTGTTGGGGTACATCAACACAACTGAAATTTGGCCTCCATCATTCCTTCTCTGAATCTGGGAGACTGTATGCAACTCCATTATCCCAGCCCACAGACAGTTCCTTTGTTTGGTGGTCAGTGGTGAGCACTATTAGAAATGGTGTTGCCATTCAGACTCTTCAGTTGTGACAGCCTTCCTCCACAGACAACAAGTACAGGTCTTCCCACAGCTTGATGATTGGCTTATTGGGACCAGATCACGAACACAAGTGGATGAACTGTGACAGTGGCATGTGCCACTTTCCTCAGGCTGAGGCTCATGCAAAAATGTACCCAAGTCAATACTTTCCCTGACTCAGAAAATAGAAATTAATCAGAAAATAGGATTAATCAAGACTATCCTGGACTCCACACATGCCTAGGCCTCTCTGCCTGAGTCACGCTTCCAAGCCCTCACGAAGGCTCCCACCAGTTCTCAACAACAGCCAGAATCTGTGTGAAACTACTGGGGCACGTGGCAGCATTCACCTATATGGTCCAACATACCAGATTTCAACTTTGCCCCCTCCCATTCATGGAGGTTAGGTCCATCAATACTTATGGACATCTGGCATTGGCCACTGTTGGCAGACAGGATACTGGGCTAGATGGACCTTTGGTCTGACCCAGTGTGACTGTTCTTATGGTTGGTGTAGGTGTACTGGCCCAATCGGGACTCTTTGGAGAACCCCCTTGAGTTCTCCAGCCCCTCTGTTGGTAGTCTGTGTGCGAGTACCCTTTGCCAAGCCACAACCCTCACTGTTGTTGGTCATGGACACTCAGTGTCAGGATGGAGAGCACAGGTAATATCAGAATGCAAGATCTGTGTTCTATCGTGACACGTCTGTATCAGAGAGCTGAGGGTGATGTGTCTGGTATGCCAGACTTCCAAACTCATCTTCACAGCAAATGTGTGTCATTACTGACAGACAGCAGTCTTCCTTTTCCTCGTGCCAGGGAGGCTTCAAGCTGTAGGACTTCTGAATCACTCACTCGATCCAGCTAGAGATGTCATACCTGCCAGGAGTGCAAAACAAACTAGCTGATCACCTTAACTACTCATTCAACAGCTGTGAATGATCCCTCAGAGTGGACATCACCCTCACTAACATCAAGAGATGGGGTGCTCTCCCCATATAGACCTGTTTGTGACGTGGAGCAACAGGAAGTGCCAGTGGTTCTGCTCCTTCCTGAACCACAGCCCTGGCTATACCATAGATACTTTTCAACTGTTATGGATGTCACTTGCTATACATATTCCTCCCTTTTCCTCTCATACACAAGGCCCTCCTCAAAGTCTGGCAGGACAGGGGATCACTGATCTTCTTAGCAGTAGTGTGGCCCCACCGACACTGGTTCACCACACTATTGGATCAGTCAGTGGACAAGCCCATAGCCCTTCCCTTGTTCCCAGATTTCATCACACAAGACCATGGCAGACTGCAACACCCCAACCTTCGTACCTTCGTTTCATAGCATGGAAACTCCATGGTTGAACCAGTCAGAACTTCGATGCTCAATCCTGGTCCAAGAAGTCCTAGCAGGAAGAAGGAAATACTCCATTGAGCCATTCACTTGGCAAAGTGGAAGTAGATCTCTCTCTGATCTATACAGAAACAACAAGCTTTGATCCAGTTTGTTTTAGACTACCAGTTGGAACTGAAACAGCAAGGTTTGGCAATTTCATCTGTCAAGGTACACTCAGCCACTATCTCTGCCTTTCACCCAGCGGTGGAGGGTAAGTCAGTCTTTGGAAACCCAATGGTAGGTAGATTCCTTAAGGGGTTAGACTGACAGTATCTAGAGGTGAAACAGCCTCTTCCTCCTTTGGACCCTCACACGGTTCTCTTCAGGCTTATGGGTCCCCCCTTGGAGCCTCTGGCAACCTGCTTCCTGTTCTACCTATCCTGGAAGGTAGCTTTCCTAGTGTCCATAACTTTAGCCAGAAGGGTCTCCAAATTCAGGTTGTTAATATGTGGGTCCCTTACACAGTATTCTATAAAGATAAGCTGCAACTATGCCCGCATACTGTGTTCCTCCTTAAGGTACTCTCTCAGTTTCATGGGAATTAGAACCACTAGAGGGAAAAACCTTCCAATAATCATGCACACAACGTACACACCTAATTGGAATGGACACAAGCAAAATATCTCGAAGAACAATAGTTATAAAAGGTACGTAACTGTTTTTTCTCACCTTTGCACCAAGCAGGGCATTTTGAAAACACAAAAACAGGTTATCCAGTGTTAATGGCAGCAGATGCAGAACACGGAGTTCCTGGCTAGATAATATTGAGTAGAAATAGTTTCAAGACTTTCTCCCCCATCATTATTTTTATTATTTTCCTTTGACACTCAATGTGTTGCATCAAGTGGACCATGTCAGCACTTGTAAATTCCCCCCCCCCACTCTCTCTCTCACTCTCTCTCTCTCTCTCTCTCTCACAAAAAGGAACCGATTTTCTAACTTTATATAATAATAGACAAATGTTGTGGATGACAACTTTACTATTGTACCTGTCTGTCCAGCGGATGGCAGTAAAGCAAAATTGTACTGCAGTAATTCAACTCCAACTACACGTATTCACCCTTATCAGCTGCACAAGGTAGAATGGGCATTTATAGATTCAGCCAGAAACAGTAAACTGTAACTGTTACCCTGATGAAAGGACTTTCTGCCACAGCTGCCTCTAAAAGCCTACTTTAAATTCATCCCCCACTGTAACAGGAATTAAGGTGGATTGCAAATATGAATTTAAGTGTTGTAGGAAAATCTCCAAGCTGATCCCAGAAAGATGCATGTGTTCTGGCGGCAACAGAGCCAGCCTGTCCTTTGTGTAGCAGCATCTCTTCGCATAAGAGTTGAATTAATGACTTAATTTATTGTGAACACATCCTAACACTCAGCATCATTGTATTTTTGGCATGGGCTTGAGGCACAAGAGCTGGTCTGGTCAGTTGAAGGAGAGTCTTTGAAACACATCTTGCAGGTCTATCCCTGTAACAGAGTATGAAACTGAGCCTCCTTGCTAAATAAGAGATGAGTGGAACTTTTCAAACAACACATTTTGTCAAACTCCCTCCCCGCCCCCCCCCACCCCCCGATTTGGCAACTCAGAAACACTTCCTGAATTTGTTTTGATTTTTTTGCAAATGGCTTTGATAAAATAAATGCACACACACGCACACACACAATCTGAACAAAATCAAAATGTTTGGCTTTGATGCTTTCTAAACATAACCTTTTTAATCAAAATAACTTTTTCTTTAATTTTATTGTTGAAATTAAGTGTTTTTAAAAAATGCTCAAAATCTAGAAGAAACCTTTCACTTCTGATCAGACTGTTTTGTTTGACTCAAAGTGATTTTTTCAGGAGAGAATTGCCAGCAAACTGGAAAATCCATTATTCACCTGGCACAATTAGTTATTTCTCAGATTTATTAAGAATCGGAATTCCATTCCATGCCTAGAACATTCTATGTCATCTATATTGTGTGCAAAAATAATCTGACCTCTTGGATGCTACCTATCTTATAGGATACTGTGCCTGATGAGCCACACCTGGAGGGTTGGGCCTAAAAGGTCCAGAAGAAACTAAGAGGGAATAAAGGTTGTTAGGCAGAATTCTGTCTGAGTCCAGTGGTATGTCTAGAGTTGGTCAAAAATCAGATTAATTTCTTTCCCACAGAAAATTCTGTTCTTTTGAAGTTTGTTTTTGGTCTTGATCAAAAATCAAAATGTTAAAATTTTTGGCAGACTAGAAAGTTCAAGAAAGTTGGATGCTGAAATACTGAAACATCATTTTTGATGTAAATGAAATGACATTTCTGAATCAAACTTTCATTTTGGATGGTAAATCAATATGTTTCTTTTCAATTTGATAAGAATCTGTATTTCACTGAGCTGCTATGATACTTCAAGGGAGTTGTAGTTGAGGTTGCTTTTCCCCTGCTTCCCCTCTAAGGACTGGACTCCATAACCAGAATTCTTCATGATGCACTATGGTTACATAACTCCCATGATGCACTGTGGTGGTTCAACCAGAGGGGGGGTGATCATAGTGAATCATGGGAGATATAGCCCAGCCAAGAAGTCCAGTCACTATAGGAAAATGAGGAACCATGGTAGCTCTAGCAGACATAGATTGATGTTGCATTGACCTACTACAAAATGTTTCAATTTGTTTCAACCAGCTGTCAAACAAAATATTGTATTTTGATTCTCCCAATGTAACTGACATTTCCTTCTTATCCTGGTTTAAACATGGACCATGGACTAGTGTTTAAGAAGTTAAGAGCATCTCCTTGCTGTTAGCACTGCCACTGACTGGTTGTGGGACCTTGTTCAAACACTTAAAGATTTTATCCAAAGTCCATTGAAACAAGTGGAAGGACCACAGATGACTTCAGTAGACTTTGGATCAGACCTTTAAGCTCTTTGTGACTCAGTTCCTCTGCCTGTAAAATGGAGATGATAAAATATACTCACCTGACTGGGGTGTTGGGAGGATTAATTCATTAGGGCCATTCCAATGTAAGGATGGAGAAGTGCCAAGTATTATAGTTATGTTATGTATATTGAAGGCATAATGCTATGCTGAGATTAGCCTTCTCAATTGCCTCTGAGAAGTCACTGTAGGAAAATTTGGAGTAGATACATGTGGACTGGTATAATAGGTAAAAGGCCAGATGTCACAGATGGCTTCCACGTGTGAAGTACGGTATTTACTTGGTATGCGTATCGTTCTCAACTTGCTTAACTGGCAGACACCAGTCTTCTCCTGCCCCCCCCCCCAAAAGAAGTGAATATGGACCTTGCACTAACTGTCAAGATAGCAAAGCCCTGCAACCATTGGACTATTTTGTGTGAGAGAATGATTTTTCATTCTCATCTCCAGAAAAAGTCAATGTGAGCACGGACTGGACTCCTAATGAGTGGCATGTGATGAGAGATTTCACTACCTACCTCTCAGATGCAATGAGATAAAACTTTCAGAGTGACCACCTGTCTGCTAGAGGTTTGGCTGGATTTTTTGCTAATTTCATTTTTATACCACACACACATCTTTTAAGTTAACCCAAAGAAACAGAAGGACTCTTTTTATCTGGTATAGAGAATTATGAAGGATGAACCAGAAAGCATGTTAAGAATCCGTATTAGTGGGCACAAGAATCCATATGTGAAGCTATTGCTGGAGACAGAGATAGGGCCTGAACAGAACCCACTAAAACCAGGGTAAAAACTACCATCTTTGAATCATCAGGCCTTTATTTAATAAAATCCACATGAGGGCTCTCATCCAGATAAACATTTACCCACATGACTCCAAAGAGATTGCTTATACTTAAAATTAAGCATGCACTTCAGTGCTTTGCTGGATCAGAACCTAGCATTAGACATAAAAGTTCATAATGTTCTTTCATTAACAACGCATACTGCATTTTGGATCTTTCTAGATCAGTGTGGTTGGCCTGTGGGCTACATGTGGATCACTGGGGTTCTACCTGCATCCCGCACACCCCCTGTTTGCCCTTCTTGCCTCCACGTGCCTCTCATGCACTGAAGCATGGGAGCCCTGCATTTCCTACTCCTCCCCCTCCTTCCCAGAGCTTGAATGCCATGAATCAGCTGTTTGTGGCTTTTCATGCTCTGGGAGGATGGAGGAGGAGAAGGGATGGAGCAAGAATCAAGTGATTTATGGCTTCTCTGACGTGCTGGGAAGGAGGGGAGAGGAGTAGGAAGTGCAGGGCTCCAATGCCCCAGTTTGCGAGAGGTGTGTGGGGGAAGAGGACAGAAAGCAGATGCGCAGGTCACAGGTGGAACCCCAAGGGCCGCAGGCTGCAGGTTACCCACCACTAGCAATTACGTGGCCCACTGAGAGAGAGGGCCACTCATGGTTGCCCATCATTGATCTAGATGTTCCCCTGATAGAAAAAGTGAAATATACTTAGATGCACTTAAAAAAAAAAGTTTGCTTCCTGTATAATGTGCTGGAATCCTGCTTTTATGGCATTCTTTCAGTCATTTGACATGAGAACGAAATGATTTCACAAATACTATTACAATATATATGAATATGTTGATGTATTGATGCATTAATACCAACATTAATTAACAGGGAAACATATTAGAAATACTTCAGAGGGATAGCCGAGCTAGTCTGTAACCGGAAAAACTTAAAAAAACAACAAATAGTCTAGTAGCACTTTAAAGATTAACAAAACATGTAGATGGTATTACGAAAGCTCATGATACCATCTACCTGTTTTGTTAGTCTTTAAAGTGCTACTAGACTATTTGTTGTTTTTTAAGTTTTTCATATTAGAAATGTTTTTTTTCTGCAGCAACAGACAAGATTTTCTGCCACAGGATAAAAGCTATTTAGGTCTCTGTATATGTGAGGACTTAAACCTATTTACCTGTTCTTCATCTTTTTTGCTTTCAAGTTTCTTTTCATATATTTACTGTATTTTTATTTAGTGATTTTTATTAAAAACAACAACAAAACACATTTTTGTTGATGTTCCAGTATTTTGTATCACTCTCTTCCCCCCCCACCCTTCTTTTCTCTCTTTTTTGAATGGCAAAATATGCCAAACATCAGAAGATATTTTCCCAACTGCGGTGCCTGGTTGCTTGGCAAATTCCAAGAGAGTTGTGTGGATAACTTTGTTGTCTGCCATGCGATTACCATACTCTCTGTGTACTCAGAGTTGGTTGTCTCACAGTTTTTGATATTGTCTCTTTTTGAAATAATGAAAGCACATACTATGCTTTCAGTTAAAGAAAGATAGTTGAGACTGCTTCATAAGGTTTACCTGTGATACTTTTATGGCATAATCTAGCCATATTGTTTGTCAAAAATATTTGCCTTAACTTTAGACCCTCATAAATTCCATTCTGTGTTCCATTTGTTTTTTCCAGTTTATCCTTTGTGAAGCATGAAGAGAATCTGTGGCATCTCAGAAACATGTCAAAATTGCACAGTATGTATCATTCAAAATGGAAAATGATTAGAAAAAATCATGTTTTAGCTAAAAGACTATTTTTAAGTGTTGGAAAAAATACTTTGAGGCGATGAAAGAACTAGAAGGCCGTGATACAGTTAAGGCTTAATTACTCAAACCACCATAAGTGGATCTCAAATTTACCTTAGTGGAAATTCTTCATGAAGGTTCAAAACTGAAGGAGTAAAATACTGAAGAACAAATATAAAAATAGATAAGGTGATCTGTGTATACTGTAAAGGAAGAGGAGATGGTCATAGCTCTTCACTTTGCGTATCAACTAATGTGGCACAAATTTCATATCACTTTTTGTCTATAAATTCATAGCCATACATTCCTGAAGGGAATAATTAACTCCTTGGCTTCAAGAGTTGGGCCTCCCAGATGGTAACTGTGAAATAAAACTGTCTCAGATCCAACTGTTGGGAAATCCTGGCATCTAGTACTAAGGTCTGGACACCAATGCAAGAAATCATAACTACTGTCCCAGCCTAGTATTATCTAATTTCTACATTGGAAACTGGCAAGAAAATACTAGCTCCCAAATGGGGTTTACTTTATAAAAGTTGAAAAAAAATTGTATGTCTTCTGTAATCCCTTTCATAGTATTTCTCAGAAAAAAAACCCCAAAAGAACTAATACCAAAAAAATAGTCCTTGTTCTGTGATTATGATCTCTCTCTATACATGTAAACCTTCTGCCGGATAGAGCTGGCAGCAGCCAGGGCCAGGTTCAATATCTAGGAGTCCATCTCACACAGAACTGGCTCGAGCCCCCACCCAGTAGCCGGGAAATTCACACACCCTGGGCGCCTCTGAGAGGCAATGCTTCCCCACTCGCAAGCACAGAGTCTGAGTGTGGAAAATACACTTTTAATGAGAGAGAGAGAGAGAAGTGACATGGCATTAACTTGGGAAAATACCATGAACAGAGTTCATAACTCCCCACGAGTAAATGTCCCAGCTCAAATGGATTGAGCAATATCTTTTGCCTCTCAGGCTCACTAGTCCAACAAGGTAAGGGTTCCATTCACTTTCCCAATCTTCCCCCGTACCCGACTTCAAACGCCCCACTTACAGCTCTGTCCAGTCAGTGCAGACCCAGACACATCACCCTGATGATTTCCTTTATGAAGCCTGATGTGATGCCACCTGTGTGCTGCCCCTGATGCCCACCAGTTGTTCCCGCCAGCCACTCCGCTGACCACCTGCCGCTGCTCCTACTGGCTGCCCGCCGGTTAATCCCGCCAGCCACTCCGCTGACCGCCTGCTGCCGCTCCTATCGGCCGCCTGCCGGTCGATCCCGCCAGCCGCTCCGCTGGTTGCAATGGGTCTGGCTCCAGGCCAAACCAGTGACTTCAGCTCTTAGGGTATGTCTACACTACAGCACTAATTCGAACTAACTTAATTTGAATTAGTTAATTCGAAATAGGATAATTCGAATTAGTGCATCTAGACCTAAAAACTAATTCAAATTAGCATTTTGCTAATTCAAAATAGCATGTCCACATTGAGTGGACCCTGAACCGAAGTTAAGGCTGGCCGGAACCAGTGCCAGCAGGGCATCAGGTTAGGACTTAGAGTGTGGAGCTGCTGCCTCAGGCTAGCCGAGGGCTGTGCTTAAAGGGACCTGACCCCCATCCTGGACAGACAGTTCTCAGGGTTCCCCGCTTGCTTGTCTAACTCGATGAGGGACAGCAAAGCAGTCCTGTCTTGGAGTGCCCTGAGTGCCCACACTCGGCACATCACAGCACTTGGCCATCAGCCCGGCTGCACTTGCCGCAGGCTGCCATCGGGGGGGTTAATCGGGGGGCTGTCAGGATCCAGGAGGCCCTGCAGGAGAGCTTCCACCCCGAGGAGCCCGCAGAGCCACCCCAGTCCTCCCCATCAGGGGCTCGCGCCCCATTCCTCCCTCACCTCCTTCCACTTACCCCTCCCCAGCCCCCCTTCCTGATGTAAAAAATAAAAGACACATGTTCAAAAATAGAAACTCTCTTTATTTAACAAAACTGTGTGTGGGGGGGGGGATTAACCTCTGCGGAGACTGGGAAAAGGAGGTGGGAGAGGGGAAGAGAGGGTGGGAGAGGGGAGGGGGAAACCTGGGAGGAGGGAGCTGGAAGGGAGAAGCCAGGGGAAGAAGGAGGAGGGGAAGTATAAAACTATGGTACGCCATATCTTCAGTACTGTGTACAGATGTGGTCTCCTAACCTCAAAAAAGATATTTTGGCCTTGGAAAGGGTTCAGAAAAGGGCAACTAAAACGATTAGGGGTTTGGAACAGGTCCCATATGAAGAGAGGCTAAAGAGACTGGGACTTTTCAGCTTAGAAAAGAGGAGACTGAGGAGGGATATGATAGAGATATATAAACTCCTGAGTGGTGTGGAGAGGGTGAATAAAGAAAAGTTCTTCATTAGTTTCCATAATATAAGAACTAGAGGACACCAAATTAAAATAATGGGCAGCAGGTTTAAAACTAATAAGCGAAAGTTCTTCTTCACAAAGCAAATAGTCAACCTGTGGAACTCCTTGCCACAGGAGGCTGTGAAAGCTAGAACTATAACAGAGTTTAAAGAGAAGTTAGATAAATTCATGGAGGTTGGGTCCATGGAGTGCTATTAGCCAGGGAGTAGGAATGGTGTCCCTGGCCTCTGTTTGTGGAAGGCTGGATATGGATGGCATGAGACAAATCACTTGATCATTGTCTTTGGTCCATCCCCTCCGGGGTACCTGGTGTTGGCCGCTGTCGGCAGACAGGCTACTGGGCTAGATGGACCTTTGGTCTGACCCAGTATGGCCGTTCTTATGTTCTTATGTTCTAAGCTCAGGGTTGGGGGGTCTCACTGGACCAACTTGATTTTCATGCAAACCTGCTCCTGGGTTCACATGTGGCCTCTGGTGGCCAGGCTGGCAGCCATCCAGCTGTAGATGGCCGCATTCCTGTGAAGCCACCAGCCTGGTCCTGGGAAGAGGCAGAGGGCTGGGTGGCAGCGGGTGGCTGGCTCATGCTGTGTCAGGTGCAGGGTCTGCTGGCTGGTGCTGGCAGGCTTGCAACTGGCACAAGCACTGTAGCCAGACCGTGCCCCTTTAAGGGCTCCAGGGCTGGGAGGGGGGGCAGAAGAGTTTCCCTGGTTTGGCCCAGGGTGGCCACCAGGGCAACCTGGGAAGGGCTAGCCTCCAGCTAGTTCGAATTAAGTGGCTACACAGCCTTTAATTCAAACTACTTAATTTGAACTTGGCATTACTCCTCGTAGAATGAGGTTTACCTAGTTCGAATTAAGTGCTCCGCTAGTTCGATTTAAATTCGAACTAGCAGTTTGTATGTGTAGCCCCTATTAAAGTTAATTTGAACTAACAGCTGTTAGTTCGAATTAACTTTGTAGTGTAGACATACCCTTTGGCTATGTCTACACTCGCGGCTTCTTGTGCGAGTAATATGCAAATGAGGCTAAGCGTGGAATATCGCCGAGCCTCATTTGCATACCTAATGAGCCACCATTTTTTTCAGAAGAGGCTCTTGCGCAAGAAGGAGTGTCTACACTGCCCCTTCTTACACAAGAAAACCCCTCTTGCGCAATGCTGTTACACCTATTACTTTTAGTGATTTCAACTCTTTAACCACCACCTAGGCTGGCAAAAGATTCCAGCTTCCACTAGACTAGCAAAAAGACTCCTCATGGAGTCTGCTTTAGGTCTAGCCTTAAAACAAGGGGGAAAGAGGTAGGTTGAACCAGTCTTACAGCTTACACCTAGCAGGCATGAAGCAGGCTGGCTCAAGCCCTTTAGCCTCCCCCTCCCCAACAACTCTATTCACTCAACTCTGGCAGGGGGGAAGCTTGTTCCTCTGAGACCTCTTACAATGATGGTGTCTCTCCTGCAAGCACTGGTGTCATATTTTACAGTTTCCACATTTAGGGATAGCATGATTTGTGACCCCCACAACAGCCCCAAATTAGTTACAATACATCACATTCCATTCCAGCACTTATCCTCCATCAGCCCTGGCTGAATTGGATTTACATAACCACACCTCGGATTCCTTCCCTCTCCTGGCATGAGATGTATTTACATATCAACAGTTAACAGTTAATTAACTTGCAGAGCTAAACAATTGGAGTGAGCATACCCACACCCAGGGCAGCTCTCTCCTTTTAGCTGGCTGATAGCAAGCGGTAATTCAGCCCCTGCTTACATCTATAAACCCACTGAATTGGGCCACTGTTCTAATTTGCTTTTCAGTGTTTAAAGAGGAAGGGGATGAACTGATGTTTACATGAAACTTTCCTTTGCCCTTTCTGTGCAAAACTGAAATTTTGCTTAAGGGATCCAGTACATAGCATCTGGGAATTCCTTCCCCAAATGCACAGATCCCCAATGCTGGATATTCCATTTACACACCAGGGCTGTGTCTGCACTGGCACGATCTTGCGCCAAAGCGGCCGCTCTTGCGCAAAAAACTTGCTGCCTGTCTACACTGGCCGTGTGTTCTTGCGCAAGTAAACTGACGTTCTACTGTATGAAATCAGGGCTTCTTGCGCAAGAACTATGATGCTCCCGCTCAGGAATAAGCCCTTGTGTGCAACTGTTCTTGTGCAAGAGGCCAGTGTAGACAGACAACATGAATTTCTTGCGCAAGAAAGCCCTATGGTTAAAATGGCCATCAGAGCTTTCTTGTGCAAGAGAGCATCTACACTAGCATGGATGCTCTTGCGCAAAAGCACATCTCTTGTGCAAAAGCACATGCCAGTGTAGAAGCTCTCTTGCACAACTATTTTAATGCAAGAACTCTTGCACTAAAGAGTTTTTGCGCAAGATCATGCCAGTGTAGACATAGTTGAAGTGTTATGTTTGGTAAAGATCTGGGCTAACAAGTTCACACTGTGCATGCTACTACGTATTAGATTCAGGATGAGCTATAAGTAGCTTGTGGGCTGGATGCGGTTTGCCAGAGTTATCCCCTGGTGGGCTGCCAGATGCTTTATTTATCGGAGTAATTGCAGGTACGATCACCCCAGGTCCCAGCTCGGTGTGGGTTGGATTACCATTTCCCACAGCTCTCATTGTCAGGTATGGTGAATTGTAACCAGTGGGAGCAGTGAGCAGCCATATCTGTGGACATGTGAGTAAATAAACCATCTGGCAGCTGACCACGGGCTAACCCGGAGAACCAAGTCTAGCCCACTGGTTGCTTTTTTGCCCACCTCTCTATTAGACCCTATGGCTACGTTTAGACTGGCATGATTTTGCGCAAATACTTTTAACGGAAAAGTTTTTCCGTTAAAAGTATTTGAGCAAAAGCACGTCTAGATTGGCATGGATGCTTTTGCGCAAAAGCATCCCTGGCCAATCTAGATGCGCTTTTGTGCACGAAAGCCCCGATTGCCATTTTAGCCATCGGGGCTTTTTTGCTCAAAACAAATCTGAGCTGTTTACACTGGCCCTTTTGCGCAAAAGCTTTTGCGCAGAAGGACTTTTGCCCGAACGGGAGCATCAAAGTATTTGCGCAAGAAGCACTGATTTCTTACATTGGAGCTCGTCAGTGCTCTTGCGCAAATTCAAGCGGCCAGTGTAGACAGCTGGCAAGTTTTTGCGCAAAAGCAGCTGCTTTTGCGGAAAAGCTTGCCAGTCTAGACACAGCCTATTAGTGGTTGCTCACAGTACTGAGTTATAATATCAAAACCCAGTTGCAAACTCTATTGCATTCAACGACTTTTGGGAATTTTACATACACTGACAAAAACACTAATACCTAAAAAAATCATCAGAATAATTCACTAATGACTCATTGGGTAACTTTTGCATAGGACCGGGTTAAGACATTGACAGAACAACTCACTTTAATAATAGCCTGATTTTACGATGGGAGGACAAATGCTAAGCAGACACTGGATGATCAATCATAAATTTTGGAGACAAATTTCATGATGATGTGTATGGGGCTTTTGGTGACTCCTGGAGATGATGCAGGTTTTGCCTGCTCACCCCAATGATGTCCCAAGGAGGGGCTTGTGACAAGCCTGCAAATGCCTTGAAGTCTCAAGGGTCTGATTTTGTTATTTATAGCGCTTATTAACCATATTTTACTTTTTTATCATTAAGATCTGTCTCTTTGACTCTGTAGCACTTGGAATGGATGGTGGAGGGGGGAATGCATGAAAACTTTTATAATTCTAAAAACATAACTAATTTAAGATTTCTGCAAAGGACTTTAAAAGACTCTTAAAATACTAGCCAATTAGCCCGTCATAAGCTGGGATTTTCAGGTCTCTCCTCCATGTCGGTCTTCTCTCCTGAGCCTCTGGTCTCTAGCTCCATCTCTCTCTCTCTCTCTCTCTCCTCCTCCTACTGCCTCCCCCTCTCTCTCTCAGCTCTCCTCCGCCTTCTGCCTCTCTCTCTGTCTCTCTCTTTCTCTTCTCCCCCTCCTGCCTCTCATTCTTCCTTTCTCTTCTCCTCTTCCTCCTGCCTCTCACTCTCTCTCTGCTCTGTCTCTCTCTTTCTCTTCTCCCCCTCCTGCCTCTCACTCTCTCTCTGCTCTCTTCTGTCTCCGTCAGGGATGTACACTCATCCAGGCCCCGCCCCCAGGTGTGTATGTCACCGCCCCACCCCCCCTTCGCCTCCCACTGCGGCACTCGGCTGACTTCTGCACCACTCAGCCGGGCTGCTGCGCGGGAGCAAGCGGCGCAAACGGCCTCTCTCTCTCTTCTCCTATTGCCTTGCCCTCTCTCTCTCTCAGCTCTCATCCGCCTCCCGCCTCTCTTTCCTTCTCTCTTTCTTTCTCTTCTCCCCTTTCTGCCTCTCACTCTGTGTTTCTCTTCTCCTCCTCCTGCTGCGTCTCTCTCACTCTCTCTCTCACTGTCCTCCGCCTCCTCTCCGCCTCCTCCGTTCTCCTCTCTCTCTTCTCCATGTCCTCTGTGTCTGCTCCGCTTTCCTCCTTTTGAATCCAGTGTCAGAGGCGTACGCTTGTCCAGGCCCTGCTCCCCTTCGCCTCCCACCGTGGTGCTCGGCTGACTTCTGTGCCACTCAGCCGGGTGGCTGCGCGGGAGCAAATGGCACAAGCAGCTGTTTGGGGTCCGCGCTCCCCATGCAGGGCTCAAACGGCCGCTTGCACCACTTGCTCCCGTGCAGCGGCCCGGCTAAGTGGCGCAGAAGTCAGCCGAGCACCACGGTGGGAGGCAACAGTGCCACTCAGAGGGAACAGCCAGCATTTCAGCGTTACAGAGTCACAGACATTGGGCTACTATATATATGACTGTGCTAACTTCCCCCATTGAAAAGTCAAGTAAGTCTTGAAAATGCCAGGTGATTATACCCACTTATAATATGAGGTTAGCTACCAGTGATATGGACTGTTACAGTAGATCATGTAATATACCACATGGAATAAATCATTTGTTCGACAACAAATAAAGTAAGCATGAGCAAAAAGAATCTAGATTCCTAGAACAATGTATTTTTGTTACAAAATCTTTGGTCAGCCTGATTTCTTTGTGAGAAAGCTAAGCATGTGTGACATTTTCAGAGATAAGCTGCAATATAACTATGTCCTTTTATAGAGTGGTTTTCCTAGGAGCAGCCATATTGTCTTGATGTTGGTCAATAAAGAGACTTCAACAGGGACCAGTAAATAATGGTTATTAAATAGCGAATCATGCATGTCTTAATTCTTAAAGTAATTCAGGATTTTCTGTTAGACTGCCCATAAGCTTGTAATTTTCTTACCAACTCTGTATCTGTCACATTATTGGATTTCATAATGAGCAGACAGATAACTGCTGCACCCACAGGGGTGCGCGTGTGTGTGTGTGCGTGTGTGTGTGTGTGTGTGTGTGTGAAGAGGGTGTTTGCCCCAAATTCTGTACAAAGTGGGCCATTTGAGTTAAGTGAAAGCTTATGTCCTACTGACTCTATGTATGCTACTCATGTACTTGTGTGATGATTGTATGTGGAGTTATGAATAGGGACTCTGTGCTGGTACAGTGAACGTTCTCTGTCTGAGACAGAGCAATGGCCTGGACTGCCTGCTGTAAGGAAGGAATGTCCAATGAATGACTATGATAATTAGCATGGTTCCAGGAACAATGGCTCTCAAGGTGGCCAGTACACGACAGAGGAATGCGTCTGGAAACCTGCAACCAATCAGAGCATAATGGCTGCCAGCATGTGAAACACAGACAGGTCACTTGACCATGTGACCCATTCCAGCTTGGGAGACACCAAGAATGGATATAAAATTGCCATGAGGCAGACTCCATCTTGTCTGTAATCTTGCTCCTGATCCCATTTGCAGCCTTGCGAGGGATAGCGAGCTGGGAAGCATTGCTTACCCATCCTGACATAGGATGTACACCAGAGATTTTTAAGATAGCAGTTTGTAACATGTCCGCTAAGAGCCTGCATCAAGAACTTGGTGATTGGTGCATGTAATGTATTTTCCTTAATAACCTTACTCTCAACCATTTCTTTCTTTTGTTAATAAACCTTTAGATTTTATTGTGGGTAAGATCTAAAGTGTAAACTGACTGGGAATCTGTGGCTGGTTCTTTGGGACTGGGAGAACCCGTTCAGCGTAGGTGAGATTGGGTTCTATAACCCTTCACCTGTATGTAAGGCCCGGGGCTGATTGTGGCACAGGGAGAGCTGGGGTGTCTGAGCGGTTTTGCTCGTGAGGCTTCCTGCTGGCTGAATTGGCAGCTGAAGCACTCTGCGTGACTGGTTTGTGGCCTATTTGGGAAAGATCTCCAGTTTAGGGCTGTAAGCAGCCCTGGTTTTGAGCAATTCGCTCTGAGCGGATGCCCTCAGCGGTGCCCAGACCCGGCCCGGTCTGTCACAGTATCAATGAACTCTTTTTTTATGTTGGCAGTTCAGATACAGCAACTTTTTTTGCAACATCTGTATTTATAACTGCAGCTAGATGGACTTTTGTTTGAAGAGAAACTAATCTGTCAAAGATAAATCAGCCCAGGCCTCAAGAAGAGCTTAACCTATGCTTGAAATCTTTTCTCTCACCAACAGAAGTTGGTCCAGTAAAAGGTATTACCTCACACACCTTATCTCTCAAAAATAAATTAAGGTAATCCAAACAGATGAACTCAAGCTGACATTACAGCCATTTTAGTTTAAATATAAACTTAGCCAAGAACAAACAACTCAAGGCTTAGACTTGACTTCAGTCTGATTGTTTCATTGCGGGGGAGGGCTGTTTTTTTAAACACTCTACAAGGCTTAGGCTGTGGTTTGATTGGTAACAGTGCACCAATCCTCTTCTTCACTTGGCTTCAACTCTTTGCAAATGAATAGATGCATAAATTCTTCTAACTTGCATTGTATCCTGCTACTGTATCTGTTTTCACTTCTCTCTGCTGGTTCAGTATTAGGTTGCGTCTAGACTGGCATGATTTTGTGCAAATACTTTTAACTGAAAAGTTTTTCCGTTAAAAGTATTTGCGCAAGAGAGCGTCTACACTGGCATGTGCCTTTGCGCAAAAGATTTGCTTTTGTGCAAAAGCATCTGTGCCAGTGTAGACGTTCTCTTGCGCAAGAAAGCTTCGATGGCCATTTTAGCCATCGGGCTTTCTTGCGCAAGAAGTTAACGTTGCTGTCTACACTGGCTTCTTGCGCAAGAATACTTGTGCAAGAGGGCTTATCCCTGAGCGGGAGTGTCAGAGTATTTGTGCAAGAAGCACTGATTTTGTACATTACAATGTCAGTGTTCTTGCGCAAATACTCACGGACCAGTGTAGACAGGCGGCAAGATTTTGCACAAAAGCCCCTATGTTTAGTTGATGACAATAGGCTAGTCCTCAGTGCATTATACACCAAAAAAGGTTCCATCCCATTCTCAATTAGGGCTGCCCAGAAATTGTTTTCCTGTTCTGCAAAATTAATTGTGGTTTCAAAAAACTGTCCTTTTCGGCATCAGGACAAACTTGAGACCTTTCAAAGCTGTCGAGAGAAAGAGAGTGCCAGAATAGTCATGAGATTAAGGCACTCACCCAAGATATGGGCAACTCAGATTTAAGTCCCTTGTCCCTCTTTTGACCAGAAATTCCATTCTGGATCTGAAAATTTCCCAATAGAGGTTTAGTCAAAACTAACCATTTCCTCAAACAAACAAATCAGTTTCAACAAAATGACATTTCTCAGTGAAAAACAGTCTTAGCAAGAAATTCCCGCCCACCTCCATTCTCAACCCAATGTTGTCAGCAGCAATTCTAGTAGGGAAACTATGTGCTCTATCTCGGCAGCTAATGTAGCCAGAAAAAAAAATGTTTTTTTTCTGTTCGTCCTGCCTTCCCTTGTCCCAAAAATAAATTTTTCACCCATAGACATAAAACACAACTGTATTTCTCTTTCATCCAAATCCACCATCAGGCTGTTATCAATGAAGAGGTAAATGCCCTGCATTCTTTAGTATTGTGTTCCCACCAGCCTCCCCGCAACAGCATGAAGTAGATTTGGATATAAAACAGAAGAGTGAAGTAAAGCTGCTTCTTGTTTAGGAGAGAAGTGATTATTATTATGTGTGTGTGGGAAGGGTGTTTTAATATAGCTCTCTTGAATGAACAGTTTCTTTCTGTTTTCAGGCAGCTTTGGGAATGTTAGTGTAACAGCAAGAGAGGAAATGTTGGGAATTTCCTCATTCCCAACAGCTTTGGGAACGTTAGCGTGACAACCTTGTGAAATACATATATATAGTTTAGCAACCATCTTTCAAGTAAATGCAAACAAAGCTCATATCTTGTTTTTGCAATAGAGCTCAAGACCCAATGTAACACCGAGTCTTTTGCATAAAACACACCATAGATGTTCACTCAGGGCATGTCTACATGAGGAAATTTTTTTCAAAATAACTTATTTTGAAATAATAACTCATGAAATAACTATTTTAAAATATTCAGAGGGGTGGCTGAGTTAGGGTGTGTCTAGACTACAGGGTTTTGTTGACAAAAGTGGCCTTTTGTTGACAAAATTATACCTGCGTCTACACTACTGCCGCGTTATGTTGACAGTAAGTCGACAGAACGCGGCAATTTTGTTGACGGCTGTAAACCTCTTTTTACAAGGAATAACGCCTTTGTCGACATAGTTATGTCGACAAAAGGTAAGTGTGGACGCAGGGAACCAGTTCTGTTGACAAAAAAGGCCTCCAGGAAGAAGCCCTGGTAGACAGTCTAGACTTTACAGGTACAGCACGTCTGTGGTTCCTGGCTGCAGCCTCTTAAAGGCACAGGCACCCAGACAACCTTGCTGTCCGGCAGCTAGGCAGAGCAGCCGTGCCAGCCCTGGCCCTTCTCGGGACAGAGACGAGGACCCACCTAGGGGCACCAAAAGGCAGGCACCAGCCTGGTCTGGCCCTGAACTACAAAACCTGCTGGAGCTCTGGTCCCAGGAAGAAGCCCTGCAGGCCCTGCAAACACGCCACTGGAATGCGGACATTTACGAGCGCCTGGCCCAGGGACTGGCCACCAAAGGGCATCACCCCCACACCATGGCACAAGTCAGGGCCAAGGTTAAGGAGCTGTGGCAGGGATATGCCAGGGCCCGGGACCAGAGCTCCCACTCCGGGGCAGCCCCCGAGACCTGCCCTTACTACCAGGAGTTGGAACAGATCCTGGGCAGTGGGGAAGCCCAGAATTCACTGTGTGTGTGGTGTCTGGGTTACCCCACCACATTGTGGGGAGGAAGACCAGGCAGGAGAGGCGGGAGAGCTGCACCAGGAGGAGGAGGAGGAGGAAGAGGAGGCAGCGGAGACCCAGACCCCAGAGGCCTCCCAGGCATCCATGGACATCGGGGAGGGAACATCAGATGAGTGCTTCGAGGGGTCACCACACACAGGCAGGTTGGCAGTGCAGGGGGCCAGCTAGCCCCATTGCCACTGTAGAGCCCCTGTGAGGCTTTCCGGCCACTGCCCAACTCACAGGCGGGGGTCACGTGGAGCACCCCTGAGTCTCCTGTCCAAAGGACAGCCCTTGCCAGCCACAGCATGCCCTCGGGGACAGCAGGGGTGCACGCAGACAGTGATTGTCTCCTCCTCTTTTCCTCCACAGCCGGACTCTCTACCCAAGAGGGGAGTACTACACCTGCCCCACCACCATCCCGGACCCCTGGCACCCGCTGGCACTGGAAGGTCTACACGGACCTGCTAAGGGAGCACATTGAGGCCCTACAGGACCCTCCAGCAAAGGACGCAGGCAGAGGCCAAGTGGCGCACCGGGCTGCTGGACGAGCTGGTCCAGCAGCGCACGGAGATCTGTGCCACAATGAGGGAGCTCTTCGCCTTGCCTGCCCGTCACAGGCACCACTCCTCCTGCACACCAGGCCCCTGCTCCTCCAGCTCCCCCAGCCCCTCCAGCTTCCCCAGCCCCCTCTTCCCCCTTTTCCCCCCAACCCCCTCTTCCCTCCCTGCTCCTCCAGCTCCCCCTCCCCCCCAGCCCCTCCTGCTCCTGAGCCCTCACAGGCCCAACAGCTGTCCTCCCCTGCTGCCCAGGCCAGGACTAGGTCTCGCTCCACCCAATCCCAAGGCCATGGCGATGCCAGAACAGAGGACGGTGGCAGGACCCTGCACTCAGGGAAGCAGTGGCCCTCTTGAGTCCCCTCACCCCGCTCCAGGTTTTCAGTCCCCCTCCCCCCGCCCTCCAGGTTTTCAGTCCCCTACCATCCCAGTTAAGGGACATATGAGTTGTTACAAAATCTTTATTTTTGACAGACACATGTAATCTGTGGATAAACAGGTGAACAGTTAAAAGAGAAAGTTTTGTTCAACAGTTCACGCATTTTCTTTACTGCTAGTGTTTGTAATAAAGCAATCTTCTGTGTACAAAGAAAAGTGGGTCTTCTCTGTGTTCTGAATGGGAAGAGAGTGAGGGTTGTGGAGGGAAAGGTAAGGGTGGGCCAGGCCAACCCCCCCATGAGGGACGCCCTGGGGAGGGTCAGTGGGCTCCTTCTGAGAATCTCTCCCTCAGGGCCTCTCGGATTTGGACACCAGCCTGGTGAGCCTGACGGATGGCAGCCGTCCGGGGCTGCTGAAATGGGCTCTCCTCGCCATCAGCACCTGTCCCACCCTGGCAGGAAGGCCTCCCCTTTCCTCTCCACCAGGTTGTGGAGGGTGCAACATGCAGCCACCACCTCTGGGATGTTGCGTTCCCCCATCTCCAGGCGTGTGAGGAGGCAACGGAACCTCCCTTTCAGCCGGCTGAAGGCGCATTCCACCTGGATGTGAGCCTGGCTAAGATGCGTGTTGAAAAGCTCCTTGCTCGCACCCAGGTGGCCGGTGTAGGGCTTCATGAACCACGGTATCAGGGGGTAGGCCACGTCGGCCACTATGCACACCACCATCTGCACATCCCCGAGTGCAAGGTGTCTCTGGGGGAAAATGTTCCTGCCTGCAACCTGCGTACAGGTAGGAGTTCCTGAATATGCAGGCATCATGTGCCTGCCCCGACCACCCAACACAAATGTCCGTAAAGTGTCCCTGGTGGTCGATGAGCACCTGCAGCACCATGGAATAGTAGCCCTTCCTGTTTATAAACTGGGCTGCTTGATGGGGCGGTGCGCGGATTGCAATGTGTGTCCCATCGAGGGCTCCTCCGCGGTTTGGGAATCCAAGGGTGGCAAACCCGGCGATGATGTTGTCCAGGTCCCCGAAACAGATGAGCCTCTTCAGCAGCTCCGCATTGATGGCCCTCACCACCTGCAGCATGAGACAAATAGACAGAAACCAGGGGTTAGACAGGTTACCTAAGCGCTTGCGGGGGACAGTTCCCCCCTCCCACTCCACCCATCCCCTTGTCAGGATGCCCCCTTCCCCCCTCATCAGTGTTGGGGTGGCCGAGGAGCGGCCTCCAAGTGCCACTCCATCCCCCACTCCCTCTTGCCCTTGCCTGGCAGTCCCCCTTTCTCAACCCCCCCCTCCACTCTGCAGGGCCTGTCCCCCGAGAGTGACTTACCTCCATCAAGATGGCCCCGACAGTAGTCTTCCCAACGCCAAACTGATGCCCCACGGAGCGGTAGCTGTCGGCGGTGGCCAGCTTCCACAGGGCGATTGCGACCCGCTTCTGCAGGGGGATGGCGGGCTGCAGGTGGGTGTCCTGGTGTTCCAGAGCAGGGGTGAGCCAGGCACACAGCTCCAGGAATGTGGCCTTCCGCATCCAGAAGTTGCGGAGCCAGTGTTCGTTGTCCCAGAGCTGCATGACGAACCGGTCCCACCAGTTAGAACTCGTCTCGTGCTTCCAAATCTGCCTGTCCCCAAAAAAGTTTGGGGGCAAGGGCAGAGCTCCTGCATCCCGAAGGAGGGTCTCCTTGGTGTGATCCGGGTTCGTATGGGGCAGGAGATTCATGACAGAGTCATGCAGATGCAGCAGAAGCTGCAGTATGGCAGCGTGGGGCCATTGCCTGCCCAGGGGCAGCTCAAGCTCCGTGGCCAAATAAAAGGTGAAAAGCAAAAAAAAAAAAAAAAAAAAAAAACCCCAGAAAATAAACTGCTGTGGTGTCTGAGGAAGCAGGGCAACCAAAGCAAAAACTGCAGCTTTGCTTTCCCTCTAGGAGGTAGGCAAACCAGAAGCAGGAGCAGAGCAACGGCTGTCCAGGGGGATCCCTTTAAGCACGTCTCTGCAAAGAGCATGCAGCGGTGCCTGGGCTTTAAGCTGCCCCTGTGACCTTCCAGAAGCACTTCCGGGTGCCTTCTTTTGGCGACAGAGCGTCCGGCAGTCTGGATGCTCTTTGTCGACAAAGTGGATTGATTTTTCAATCTGCGTAATGCAGTCTAGATGCTCTTTGTCAACAGAAGCTTTGTCGACAGATTCTGTCGACAAAACTTCTGTCAACAAAACCCTGTAGTCTAGACTAAGCCTTAGTCTGTAACAGGAAAAACAACCAATAGTCTAGTAGCACCTTAAAGACTAACAAAACATGTAGATGCTTTCATGAGCTTTCGTGGGAGTGTCCTGTCATCTGAAGAAGTGGGTTGTGCCCACGAAAGCTCATGAAAGCATCTACATGTTTTGTTAGTCTTTAAGGTGCTACTAGACAATTGGTTGTTTTTTAAGTTTTTCTTATTTCAAAATAGCATGTCCACACTACAGGGAAGCCTTGAAATCTGAGCAGGCTCTCTTAGGGTGCGGCTACTCTGCACCATAGCTCAAAATAAGATACTCAATTTGAGCTATGCAAATTGCATCTCTTATTTTGATCTTATTTCAAAATAGGAGTATGTCTACACTTGCAGCCTAATTCAAAATAGGGCTGCAAATGTAGGCATTCGGAATTGCAAATCAAGCCTGGGATATAAATATCCCGCGCTTGATTTGCATCTTCCCGGCCGGGTGCCATTTTTTTAAACTGACAAGCCCGGAATAACTGCCTGCATCTACAAACGGGCATTCGAAATAAAGCCCTATTTCCAACTACCTGTTATTCCTTCTGCAATGAGGTTTAACAGGTAGTTCAAAATAGGGCTTTATTTCAAACGCCCATTTCACTGCCGCGTGTAGACATGGGCAGTTATTCCGGGCTTGTCAATTTCAAAAAAAAAAAAAAAAAAAAAAAATATGGGAAGATGCAAATCAAGTGCGGGATATTTAAATCCCGGGCTTGATTTGCAATTCTGAATGCCTACATTTGCAGCCCTATTTTGAATTAGGCTGCAAGTGTAGACATACCCTAGCTTATTTCGTACTTTGGCACTGTCTACACAGCACCGAAATTCGAAATAACCAGCTATTCCTTAACATCCCTTACTAGGGATGTAATAGGATAGTCAACTAACTGATAAGCAAACGCATTTCCCTCCTCCTCTCCCCCACCCTTGCCAGTAAATTTTTTAGCAGGCTGGCCAGCAGCCGGGCTTAGTTCTGACTCGCACCAGGTCCAGAACCTACTCCTGCTGAGGCTCTGCATTTAAAGTGTATTAGGAGCCAGGCAGGCAGCCCAGCTTAGTTCTGGCTCATGCTGGGTCTGGGAGCTCAGACCCACTTTAGACGAGGGTTACTGCCACCCACACTAGGCAACAGGCAGCCGGTCCACATGGACCAGCTCCTGACTGACACTCTGCACTGCTGTCTCTGATACAGCGGTTTCTGGCCCCGCCCCCCCACCCTGGGGACTATAGAATAGTTGACTAACCGATAAAAATTCATGAGGTTACTCAACTATTCAATTAACCGATATTTAACATCCCTATCCCTTACTCCTCATGGAATGAGGTTTGCAAGGATGTTGGAATAGCGAGCCCATTATATTTCAAAATAACAGGCTTGCTGTGAAGATGCAGGATAGCTATTTTGGGATACTCTGCTATCCTGAAATAGCATTGCAGTGTAGACGAAGCCTTAATGTGGGTGTGCTACCTTGACTTAGAGCCCCAGGAAGCACTAGGGAATAATTACTTTGAATGTCTCTGGGGGGGTAGGTATTTCAAAATAGCAGCAGTGGAGTGTAGAGCACAGCTCAGTGAATGTTTTTTCCATCATGACTTGTTTACATCTTGTCAGTCACTGACCATGGTTTTTTTGTTTTTTTACTAAAATGAATACTATTTTTATTTTTCTCTCTCCATATCGCAAAGGTACTACTACTTGTTTTAATTCTGTCTCTTTGAGAGCTTCTTCCACTATTTATTTTTTGCCTAGGTTAGTATTATATCCCCTATACCACCCTTGTTTGCAACATTGCATGCTCTCTCTTCTCCACTTCCTATCTCCTCATCTGTACATATGTCACCATTTTGGCATACTGGATAGGAGAGATGGGAGTTGGTGGGTAATAGCTAAAGGAGAGCACTAGAGGTGATAAAGCAGCCTGAACTGCCAAAACTTGCTTGTGTGTTCAGAAGTAGCCACACAGAGAAATCCAGGGACAATTTCAGGATGCAGACCTGCTTTTCAAAAAGCCCATGATATTTTTTAAGAGCACCAAAACCCAGAGGGAACTAATATATGAGCCAATACTAACATAAGAAGGTTCCCGGAGCACAAAATTATTTTCTAGCAAGATTGCTGCTCACTGGAATAAAGGTTACTGCCTCTTCACTATGAGTTTTTCTTGTTTATTCATTGTGCACACAGTAATTATTACAGTCTTCATGCTCTTTATATAACTGTGCTGAAACAGAGCAGTTCCATGCCCCATATTTCCCCCTCAGTGTGCTAGTGTCCATGGGAAACGAATACCAGTAGGAGGTTTAATGGTTCAGGTCACTTGCTCTACTCATTTTCACCAGGCTGGGGCAAGGGCAAGGGATAGGAGTGTGAAGGGGAGGGCTTGGGCTATGGGTGCTGGCTCTGGGGATGAGGGCTTTGGGATGAGAGAGGGGGGCTCCATGCTGGAGTGGGGAGAGGCTGAGAGTTTAAGGGTGTGTCGATGGAGCCATGTAGATGAGTTTACTAGACATAGCAAAATGAAGCGGCGATTTAAATAATTGCGCTTCATTTACATCAAAATGGCCACCACGCTGTGCTAACGATCAGCTGATCCGGCACAGCGGGGCAGTCTAGATGTGCCGCAGTCAACAAGGGAATACTTTGTCGGCCGCTCCAGTAAACCGAGGCATACCGCTGTAGACTGTCCTGCTTGGTTCATAGGGGGCTCATAGTTGGGGTAGGAGGTTGGGGTGTGGAAGGGGGTTTGGGTGCAGGTTCCAGATGGTGCTTTCCTCAGGGGGCCCCCGGAAGTGACTGGCATATCCTTCCTAGGCACAGGGGCAGTCAGGGGGCTCTGTGCATTGCTCTCACCTGCAGGTGCCATGGGAGCTGCAAAGCTGATGCTTGGGGCAGGAGCTATACACGGAGCCTCCCTGGCCACCCTGCACCTACAAGCCAGAGGGAAATGCTGGTCACTGCTAGGAACCACGCAAAGCCAGGGCAGGTAGGCAGCCTGACTCATCGCCACTGTGCTGCTGACCAGACTTATAACAGCCTGGTCAGCGCTGCTCACAGAGCTACCAGGATCCCTTTTTTGAGTGGACATTCTGTTCAAAAGCCGGACCATTGGCAATCGGTCTAGAGGATGGCTCCTCTCCTTGCAGCCATTTTAAGTCAACCTGTACTAAATTCTTAAGGTGTTAGCAAATGAGGATTATATAATATTGTGATAAGGAATCCTGATGCCTTTCCTCCTAACTGGGGGTACGGCTAGGCTGCAAGCTTCTTTCAAAAGAAGCTTTTTCGGAAGAGACCTTCCGAAAAATCTTCTTTCAAAAGAGAGTGTCCAGACTTCAAAAGCTGATCGAAAAAGCAATTTGCTTCTTCGAAAGACAGTGTCCACACTCATTGGACGCTCTTGCACATAAAAGGCCACCCAGAACCACTTCTGGAAGGGCATTAGGTCAGCAGTTACTTCCAGGAACTGTTGCCTAAGGCTATCTGAGACGCATGCTTAACGAGACCGCCCTGGACAACTATTTCTCAGGTTCTGCTGCGGGCTTGCCTACCTCTCTGAGGGACAGCAAAGCTTTTGCAGTGCGTGCTTTGGTTGCCCACCTTTGCTGGACACCACAGCATTTCTTTTCTCTTTTGGCCATGGAGCCGGAGCGATGGCTCCTGGGCAGGTGATGGCCCCATATGGTCATGCTGCAGCTTCTGCAGCAGTTTCAGCAGACCATCATGATGGTTCTGCCCCAGCTTGAATCTGAGGTCATAATTGAGAATCTCTGCCTGGATGTGGGAGCAATGCCCTTGCCCCTGCACCACACGGTCAAGAGACAATTTTGGAGGCTGGACGCCAGTTCCAACTAGTGGGACTGACTCGTCATGGAGCAGTGGGACAATCAGCAGTGGAGCCAAAACTTCCACATGAGGAAGGCCACCTTCTTGGAGCTGTGTGCCTGGCTCGACCCTGCCCTTTGACAACAGGACACCCATCTGCGGCCTGCCACCCCCCCCCCCTTGAGAAGAGGGTCGCAATTGCCATTTGAAAGCTCGCCACCCCAGACAGCTACCACTAAGTGGGACACCAGTTCGGTGTGAGTAAGTCCACCGTCGGGGTCCTCTTTATGGAGGTAAGGCACTCTTGGGGTACACTCCCACGGGGGGGGCTGGAAAAGGGGGACCCTCAGGAAAGGGAAGGGGGAGTGGAGGTGGCATGGGGGACAAGGTCCATCCCTGTGGGGGGCTTGTGCCATCCTGCCCTCATATAGCCCTACTGCTGGGGAGGCACCCTCATAGGGGGTAGCTACTGGGATGTTGCGGGGGACGGGCACCTCCCAAGGGCTCAGGCACCCCCTCTCATTCTCTGTTTTGTGTGTTTCGATGTCTCCTTCTGCAGGTGGTGAGGGCCATCAACTCTGACCTGCTGTGCAGGGTCATCCACCTTGGAGACCTGGACCCCATCATGGCCAAATTTGCTGCCCTTGGATTCCCGAACTGTGGAGGAGCAATCGATGGGACACACATCCCAATCCGCGCACCACACCATCGAGCGGCCCAGTACATAAACAGAAAGGGCTATTTCTCCATGGTGCTGCAGGCCCTGGCTGACCACCGGGGACAGTTTTTGGACATTTTTGTTGGGTGGTCGGGCTGGGCACATGATGCCCACATATTTAAGAACTCTAGCCTCTACTCCAGGCTGCAGGCTGGAACATTCTTCCCCCAGTGGGACTTTGTGGTTGGGGACTTTTAGATGCCGATTTGCATCGTGGGCGACGCGACTGATGCCGTGGTTCATGAAGCCCTACACTGGCCACCTGGACCCGAGCAGGGAACAATTTAATGTGCACCTGAACTGGGCTCACATGAAAGTGGAATGCACCTTCGGGCTCCTCAAGGCTTGGTTCAGGTGCCTGCTGACACGCCTCGACATAGGGGAATGCAACATCCCTGAGGTAGTCTCTGCATGTTGTGTGCTCCACAACCTGGTGGAGAGCAAAAGGGAGGCCTTCTTCCCGGGGTGGGGGACAGAGGCTGGTGGCCAGGGGAGGCTGTTTAAACAGCCCCGGACAGCTGCCATCCACCAGGAAGAGGTTCGCTGAAGGAGCCCATTAACTCTCCCCAGGGCCTCCACAATGGGGGCTTGTGCCTTGCCCCACAATATCTTTCCCACCACAACCCCTCCCTGCCCCCATTCCCTGTACAATTAATAAACACACCAGTTTGGCTTTCAAAATAAACTTTGTATTGTGTTCTTTATAATCTAAGTAACTGGAACAGAGGGGGGCTCAGAACCTGGAGGGGGGAGGGAGAAGGGGGCTCAGAACCTGGAGGGGGCTGAGAACGAGGAGGGGGGCTCAGGGCAGGGAGTGGCATGTGGAGTGCCTGCAAGTGCTGCCTCAGGTCCGGGGACCTCAACAGACTTGGGGTTGGGTAAGGCCTGGGACAACAGGGGGCTGGGCGGGGGGGGGGGAGGGCTGGAGCAGTGTCAGGGTTGGCAGGGGGAGCGGGGTGGGGGAAACAGGGGCAGGAGGAGTAGGGAGAGCCGGAACAGGGACAGGACCCGGGTATGCCATCACTTCCCAGATGGTGGCACACATATTTTCGCCCTGCTGCACTTGGCGTCATTGCAGACCTTTTGGGCCAGTGTCTGGTGCATGTCATGCAGGACTGTGATGTGCTGGTGCATGAGGTCATGGTGGACCCTCCAGTGCTTGCAGCTCCCCCAGCTTCGGTCAGCTGTCTGGGCTGGTGTGGATCGCCCCTCAGCGACGGCTGGTCCGGCTGTGGAGGACAAGAAGGGCGGTCAGTCATCCATGAACACACTGTCCCTCAGGGTGTGCCCTACTCTGTGAGCAGTGAGCAACTGTCCCTAGAACGGGACAGTGATGTCTTGAGAGCAAGGCCACGTGTGGCCTGCACAGCAGGCCCAGCCTGACAGGGGCCCTGAGTTGCCCAGGGGACCATCCTGCCTGCTTTCCTCCCCCATGGACAAGCAGGCCAGGGAAGTATCTGGCCACAGTGGGATCCCATGGGCGGGACAGTGGCCTGGAGTAGCCTGGCCCTCCCTAGGACTCCTCCCACACACACACCTGCACATGGCAGGACTGTCTGCGGGAGTGGGTGGTGCCTTGTGCATGCAGGCATGGGCGTGTGCTATGTGCAACACTCTTCAGTCTGCCTGGGGTTGTGCATGTGCCCTTGTGCCCAGCCTGCTTCCGGCGATAGCTGGGTGGGGGAGGACATCCCTCTCAGGGGTCAGACCTGCGTGGGGCCTCCTCCCAGGCTGTGAGCAGCAGCCCGTGTGTGCTCCGGGGCTGGCTCCTGAGACCACATGGTGCACACAGCCGCTGCACGTGCTTGCACATGCATGGCCAGCTGTACGCTGTCCAGGCCGAGCATGTCGAGCGACGATCGCACCCCATCCCCTGTGCTCCCACCTCCCCCGCCCTGTGTGTGTGTGCCAGCCTGACAGCACTCACCTTATGATCCCTCCCCCCATGTCAGATGATGCCTGGGAGATGTCCAAGGCCTGGGGTACCAGCTCCAGGGTGAGGGTGACGATGCTGCAGCTGATGTCCTTTGTCGTCCTCCTCCTCCTCCAGGAGCTCCAGCCGGGTGACCACCGGTGTCTCCAAGCCTGAGTCCACCACTATGCATGAGGAAAGGGCTTGCCCACCACCCAGTATCTGGTGGCGCTCTCTATAGTATGGGCAGTAATGTGGTCCTGCCCCAGAACGAGAGCTGCACTCACTGGCCTGGCGTACCCTTCCTGGACCTCCTTTACTTTGCTCCGGACTTGGTTGAGGGTTGCGGGGGTTGTGTCCCCTCTGGGCCAGAGCTTCAGCCATGTGCCCATAAATGTCCACATTGCGGCACTTAGAGGTCACATCCTTCAGGGCCTCCTTCTGCCCCCACAGCTCCAGGAAGTTGCTCAGTGTTGGGTGCCCCTGGGTACTCCTGGGATTCCTAGGGCTGCTCCCTAGAAGGGCCAGGGAGTCTCAGGGGGCTTGTGGCTCTGCCATCTGTCAGCAGGCCTGTGGCAGTCAGAGCCACGCGGTCGAGGTCCTGCTGCAAGGCCGGCTTTCTGCCACAAGTCTAGTCCCGGGTGTCTGCAGCTTTAAGAGGTGCCAGGAGACAGAAACTATAGAGCTGTGATTACTGTGGATGGAGTGTCCACCAGAGTACCTGTGCTTTTTCCTGGAGGCCTCTTCTTTTGAAAGAACTGCCTCTTCCGCGTCCACACACGCCTTTTTCCAAAAGAGCTCTTTCAGAAAAGGTGTTCTTCCTTGTAGAATGAAGTTTACCAATGTCGGAAAAACCCTTGCATTCTTTTGATTTTCTTTTGAAAGAACGCAATTGCAGTGTGGACATAGGTGAAGTTTTTTTTGGAAAAACTGCTGTTTTTCTGAAAAAACCCTGTAGTGTTGACGCACCCTGATTCTGGACTTTTTTTAATGTTATGTGTAAAACAACTTCTAGCATTTTTGAGTGCACTCTGGACTCTACTAAAACCACCTTCAGACTGAACTTGTTTTTAACAAATCTTTGGGAATCCAGTCTTAAGAAGCTTTGATCTCTAGATAATGCACTTTCCAATATTATAATGATTAATTCTATCATTGGTGCCTCTGATGGTTCATATCTTATTTTCAACATTAAAAGATTAATTTATAAAGTTTCACAAAGTGAGGGAGTCTTGGGTTTGAAATTTGTAGACTACTTTGAGTAAAACAACGCAGGACAGTTAGTTAATTCAAATACTAAAGTGCCTGTGGGAGAGAAGATTTACGATCATCCTAAAACCATATCCCAGGTGAATGTATCACACACCATCCCCACCATATATAGGATATAAGTATCTGTCCCAAGGAGTTTATGAAGTATGTCCATACAGTGTGGGCTGTTACTTCAAGTGCCATCAACCACACACAGGCAAAAGAAATATAAATCTTGCTTTAATTATTCCCAGAATGCTATAAAAAGATTTTTTATCAGCGTGTCTCAATTTTACTCCAACTGTTGTGCCAGTATGTCAAGTAGAGAAACAGAGTTTGGAAGAAGTTAAACTTCAATTTCCAGAAAAAATATTTGGATTCTGTACAAATTCATATATACATAACAAAATGTTCCTGCATATAAATGTTTAAAACAAATGTTTAAACACTTTAACAGATAAAATGCCCAGATTTAAAGTGTTCACAAATTAAAATTTATTTTGCATAATTTGATCATGGGAATTATCTTACGGCTATTGTTGAAGTTCCAGCATTCTTCTGACAGTGATCTCCCTTGTAGTATTGTATTATCAAAGAAAAGTGACTTGCTTCTGCACCCCTCATTATAAACCATCTGCTTTTTCCCCCTGTAGAGGCCTTGTTTTTCATCAAACACTTAACAAGGGAGAAAATAACAAGTCTACATTTTTCTATACTGGCTAATTCAATGGCTCTTTGGACTCGATCTCTTTACTTGAAACTTATTGAAAAAGTTCCAAGTTGAAATAAGGGGCTGCCTACTTCCATGCCTGCATTACTAAACTTTCTCTTACTTGATCTTTCTTTGCTTCTTTTTGTAGCTCCTCTGCATTCATCAGCTTGGACTGCATTAAGCTCTCTTACTCTTCAGTAGTCCAAATTTACATTTGATATGTTGAGGGTGGGTGGAAGTCTAGGGAATCTAGAGGGAAGGTTAGAGGATTGAGGAAAAAAAATTTAAGCCTCTCTGATCAGTTTCTGAGAGGAGTTGAGATGAGATTTTTGTATGTAACTATGAGCACAGTACCAAAAAATGAAGCCACTAACTAAGCATATATATGGCTAGTTTAACTTTAGGCAATACATTCCTATAAGGGAAAATGAGCTGTGTTTTATTTGAGAAGCATAATGGAAGATGAAGACATAGGTTACATCTATACTGCAGAGCTATTTCGGGATAATGGAAGTATCCCAAAATAGTTATTCCGCATCTTTAAGGCTATGTCTACTCTGCGGAGCTATTCTGCCTCTTTTGAGCAAGCCCATTATTTCAAAATATAATGGACTTGCTATTCTGATGGCTCTGTAAACCTTGTTCCAAAAGGAGTAAGGGTCATTTTGGAATAGTGCTCTATTTTGAAATTAGGCTCTGTGTAGATAGTGCCAAATTTCAAAATAAGCTATTTAGAAATTACCTCAAAATAAGCTATGCAATTTGCATAGCTCAAATTGCATAGCTTATTTTGCGTTACAGGTGCAGTGTAGATGCATCCATGCACTGCATAATCCATAGTCTTTCTCATACAGCTTCTTCTGTGCCTTAGTTAATTTTGTAGTGGCTGAATTTAGATTGGCAAACACAGAAGACATATTACAAGGGGCAATGAGTATACATCCTCCCCTCAATTGTAGTGAACTATATAGTGTCAGATCATGCCAACAAAGGGTTAATATGCTTCTGTGGTTTGTTACCAAATGTTCACAGAGGCCTTTACTTTTGGGTGACCAAGTCTGAAAACATAGATATGAACCTATACAACTCCAAGGGAAGTCAGAGAGATTGTATAATAGGAAGCCTTATAAGAGAAGACGGCAGCCGAAGCTCCGTTCCAGGGAGTTGGAATGAACAAAATGGCCTGATAGTGAAAGAGAATAAGCAATCCTAGGGAATTAGGAGTTGGATGTGGGGTGGAGGGTAAGGGCGAAATCAGAACACTGTTCCTTTATGGGTCTAGAATCAGGAAATCCTGTAGTATGAGATTGGGGGATACTCCCCTTTCTTCTACCCAACTGGCAGGAGCTATCTGGAGGAGGGCAGTATATAGACTCACTAAAACAGGGCAGACAGTGGGAAGAGTACAGAATCTAACAGTTCTTCTTGTTCTCAGATCTTCACCAATCTGGTAGGTTACAAGAGTCTCTGGTACTACAGAATCCGGGTGAACAAACAGACTCATTGCTCATTCGCTCCTCTGGCAGAGTTCATGCCCCAGTATGGATGCTATACAATCATTTTGAATTGGAGAGGGATTCTCACTTTCATGTTTGGTCCTCTACCGTTCCACCCCATGCATCCTCCCCACCAATAATTCAAAAAGGACAAAGTAGCGACTACTCGCTGATGTCTACTCAAATGTTTTGACACTCCCCGCCCCCACACACACTGTATTGACAACCACTGGAATACCTCGGTGAGTAAGTGGGAGGTAGATTTGAGCCAACTAGTCAAAATGATTTGATTGTTGTCTCTTCTAATGAAGTGTCCACAAAGGTGTGAATGTTCTTACATGTACTTATTAAATATTGTTCATGGTCTGCAAGTACTTAATATTCAAAATATGAGCTGTTTAGATTGGAATTAGGTCATATTGTGTGCTCTGTGATGGGTTAAGGTGAGAAGTCTAGAATCAACTTAATGAACTGGAGATTCACTTTCTGTGACATAATATTTATGTTGCGATATCTTAGCAACAATCCTTGTTAGTAAATTCACTTGTCCAAATATTCAAAGAGTGTGAAATTCATCCTTAAGCATTGGCTTAACAGACATTTGAATTTATTCTGAGAATTTTTGTCTGGAAATGGGTGACAGAAGAGGGATCACATGAGGATTACCTGTTGTGATCCCTCTCTCTGGGGCATCTGGTATTGGCCACTGTCGACAGACAGGATACTGACCCAGTATGGCCATTCTTATGTTCTTAATTTGACTGGGACTTAGGAGGTATATGGGCCTTTCACACAACAATGAATTTCATGAAGAAATGAACATGCAGGGGAGCGAATGCTGTTACAATACACACATTTAAAACTCGCATATATTCCCAGAATTCTTTTTGCAGTATTCACTCAGCTCCAATCACACATATTCCATGTACATAAAACCATTGTCAATGCTGATGCTCTATTTCCCTTTATAACATCCTGAATTCTCATTTGAAATGTAATTCGATCTTACACAAAAATTGCTTGCAGATATATTCCTAAGATGTCAAATGGATGAAAAGTGACATCTTCCCACTCAGTGGTTGTTAATCTTTGACTCACTCTCACCAAGTAAAATCCTGCTGGCATATGATGTTTATAGTGGTATGTGGCCTTTCATATAAAAAATAAACCCAGGAAGTAGAAATACAAAACATACTCTAAAACTGACTCTTCAACACACAGCTTAAAATTTCCCTTAGAATTGGGGCTGGATGAATACTGCAGGGATTGTTCCCAGGACTTAGTAGTGGTGTAGTAAAAACTAAGTGTGCTTCTTCTCCATTGCTTAAGCTCAAAACAGCACGTATCATTTAGATAACTGCGCATGTCTCAGAAGCTGCTAAATTTTCTGCTAGGGAACTAAGCAAACTTGCAGTAACAGCAACCAATCACGTTGCGATACGCTGGCCAGAAGGAATGTGGAATCCATAAAAGTTTCAGCTCAGCTGTCGCCCAAGGTCGACTCAGCTTTGAGCAACAGAGCTCCTCTGTCGAACTTGTTTGCAAACAATAAAATGGAGTTGGACCCAGCCTGAAAGTGTGACTCTCTTCTTGGGGCAAATTGGACTAGCCTCCAGGGGATGAAACTAGCAATTTATGCAACAAATTTGGCGAGCCAGCCAGGAGATACCCCTTGGACTACTCCAGAGTCGGACGACAATTCCGTCGTAGGTGACCGTGAAGTGCACACCGGACCGTGTTCGAGTCCGTCACGACACCGAAAGCATGAGTCGGGACATCCGGAAAGTTAAAGGAATCTCCACTGTAAGAGTCAACCAGGCTATGAGGTCCGAAGGAACGGTGCCAGGGTGTTGACGGAGTAAGTATACATATTCCCTGTGTCTTTTGTGGTTGTTGGTCCTTCGGGGACTCTTGCGTTCAGCACATAGGTCTGAACATTGTACTCGGCACTTGGGGCTGAGAAGTTGACACAATGGGTTCGGGTCGCTCCCGGGTAGAAAACTCCGCAACCCCATTGGGATGCATGCTGCGCAATTTCAGTAAATTTAAGGGTGATTTTGGAATTAAGATGACAAAGGATGTCAGTTAGAGTGGCCAACCTTTGGGGTAGGCTGGCCAGATATAGGATCTTTTGATGTAAATCTAGTTACCTCTGTGCATGGTGTTGTTACTTGAGATGGGCACTGGGATCAGTTCCCATATATTGATTGTTGGTTGAATCACACGCAGAGGTGACCTTGCGTGGCTGCTGAAGTGTAGCATGGGAGCTTGTAAGGTTATGGTAGCAAAAGCTAAGGCCTCGGGAGGCAAGGGTGGTGCATGCCCCAGAGTTTTAAATGATTCTGGTAGTGAAGTTAATCTGACTCAAGGCAGGTGTAGAGAAACTCCCAGAGTGGAGCAACATGAGGAGGGGGAGAGAAAAAGCTCAGCAGAAGCTCAGGCACTAACTCAAACTCCGCTGCCGTCTCCAAAGCACACCCCTCTCCCTTATAACTCGCCCGATGAGGGGAAGACACCCTCTGCTCCTCTTGAATCCCCCCATTGAAAGTTCTGGAGGATAGGGGGTTTATGCCCCAGCTCAAGCCATACAACATGGAAGACCCCTATGATCTGCATCCCCGTCCCAAGATCAAGCCCCGATATGTATTTCCTATGAGGGAGGTGGCAACAGGGGACGGGGATACAGCTTTTGTCTACGTTCCCTTTAGTACTTCTGACCTGTTCAATTGGAAGAACCAGAACCCCTCTTTCAGAGAGGATCCCCTAAAGATGAAAATCCCTCTGTCTTTTTGGGGCGCTTGTTTGAAGCTTTTCGAAGGTTTAGTGACTTGGATCCGGAGGCCCCTGAGAACCAACGGATGGTGAATTTGATGTTTATAGGACAGGCTGCCCCTGATATCCGCAAAAAGTTGCAAAAGACTGAAGGTGGGCCGGGAAAGCCTATTTCTGAATTGGTGGAAATAGCTTACAAGGTGTATGGGAACAGAGAGCAGGTTGCAGAGAAAAAGGAAGAGAAAAGGGGACTGCTGCCATAACTGGCAATCCAGACCCGAAGGCTGGCGGGCAAGGAGGCAGGGGAAAGTACCCCAAGAAAGGAAAAGGACGTGTAGGCACGGATGAATGTGCATATTGCCGAGAAAAAGGGCACTGGAAGAGGGATTGCCCTCAGTTGAAGGATAAGAAAAAGGAGAGTCAGCCAGAGGGCCGGCATATGCGGGCGGAATCCTCTGGAGAGGACTCTAGCTGAAGGGGACCAGGATCTAAGGCCACCACCCTACGAGCTAAGGCTCGAGAGGATCCCATGGTGAAAATCCCATGGTGGCAGAGACTATGAGGCTCTGGTGGATACTGGGGCCACGTTTTCTATGATTCCTGTGAAACTCCCCCTCAGCTAAGGAAAGTGGAAAGCATGTGGTAGTGGAAGGGATTGAAGGGAGACGAACCAGGCTACCTGTATGTAAACCCCTCCTCACAAAGATTGGAAATAATATGCTGGAACATGCCTTTGTTATTTCATCTGCGTGCCCGGTTGCTCTGCTGGGGTGAGATATGCTAACTAAGCTGCAGGCTGAAATTTTCTTCCGAGGAGATCAGATTATAATGCAGCTACCAGTGAAACAGGGCTCAAATTACCAGATGGCTCTCCGGGCACTTGAGACGGTGTTACGAGGCAAAAGGACTGAGATCTTAGAAGGTGTCAATCCATGTGTATGGGCAGATGGGACCCCTGCCCGGGCGAAGTCCGTGACTCCAGTAAAAATTCCTCTCAAGGAAGGAGAGGGCCCTGTGTGTATGAAGCAATATCCCCTGAAGAAAGCCACCTGAATAGGGTTGAAGCCATTAATTGAAAAGTTCAAAGGATATGGCTGGTTGGTAGAGGGCTCTTCCCCCTTTAACACCCCGGTTTTGGGGGTGCCCAAAGCAGATGGCACCTCATATAGTTTAGTGCAGGACCTGAGGGCTGTAAATAAGAAGGTTCTTGTGGATCACCCTATGGTCCCAAATCCACACACCATTTTAACACAAGTTCCAGCAGATGCAAAGGTGTTTTCAGTGTTGGATTTAAAAGATGCTTTCTTCTCTATCCCTTTGCATAAAGACAGTTGGAAACTATTTGCCTTTGAGTGGGAGGACCCAGATACCATTACAAAACTCAGCTATTGTAGACTGTGTTGCCCCAGGGTTTTGTATCAGCTCCCCATATCTTTGGGACCGCATTGCAGAAAGATTTGGAAAACTGGAAGAGGCAGCACCCTGAGGTAGCTCTGCTCCAGTATGTTGATGATTTGTTGATTGCAAGTCCTGATATGCAAAAGGGGAAAAGGGCAACGGAGTCCCTGTTGAATGCTCTAGGAAAAAAGGGATATAAAGTTTCACAAGGGAAGGCCCAAATATGTCAGTCAAAGGTCACCTTTTTGGGCTATGAGATTGAAAAGGGAGTGTGGGCTTTGAGCAAGGATCGAATCCAAGCAATACAGGACATGCCTGCCCAACCACTCCGAAAGAACTACGGGTTTTCCTAGGCTTAACTGGATTCTGTAGGATGTGGATTCCAGACTATGGGGGCAAGGCCAAACCCCTATGTGAGTCCCTCACTTAAAGAGGGTCTCGCAAACTGGAAATGGACCAAAGAGAATCAGCATGCCTTTGAATTGTTAAAGACTGCTTTAATGCAGCCCCCAGCCCTAATGATCCCCAATGAGCGCAAGCCCTATAGACTCTATGTACACGAAAATAAGGGCGTCGCCTCAGGGGTCCTGACCCAACCAGTGGGCTATTATTCAAAGGTGCTGGACCCTGTAGCAAAAGGGTGGCCTGCGTGTTTGAGAGCTGTTGCAGCAACAGCTACTATTGTGGAGGAAGCTCAAAAGATTGTAATGGGAACCGACATGGAAATACACACTCCACATGGAGTACCTCAAATCCTTGGAGGGGAAGGGGGAAAGTTCTTGAACCCCTCCAGGCAGTCCAGATATGAGATTTTCTTGTTGTCCAACCCTGGACTCACTTTTAAACACATCACTGCCTTAAACCCAGCCACCTTGCTGCCAGAACCGGGGCCACCATGCCATGATTGCTTGGAAGTGTTAACTCAAACAGTGTTGATTCGGCCAGATCTGAAGGATGATCCTCTTGAAAACCCAGAGGAGGAGTTTTTTGTGGATGGCTCAAGCAGTGTAGTAAAAGGCACTAGGCACACAGGCTGTGCTGTAGTGACCTTGACAGAAACAGTGTGGAAAGAAAAGCTTCCTGCAAGCTGGTCGGCACATGCAGCAGAGCTGACTGCCCTGATTAGAGCCCTAGAGATAGGAGCAGACAAGAGAGTAAACATCTTCACTGATTCCCGTTATGCCTTTGCCACTGTGCACGCTCATGGACTATTGTGGAAGGAGTGTGGATTCATTACAGCCTCAGGGCAAAGAATAGCCAATGGGCCACAGATTGTAATGTTGTTAGAAGCCCTTAAGCTGCCTAAAGAAGTAACTGTGGTTCACGTAAGAGCGCATGGAAGGGCTGCCGATGAACGCCAGAAGAAGGGAAATGCAAGAGCGGATGCAGCTGCCAAAGAAGCGGCGCTAATGGGAGGTGATGTGGGATTCCAGGGCTCTGCACACGAAGTTCCATTCTTCCTAGAGGATTGTATAGTACGTTACTCCCCCATGGACGATGCCGCAGCAAGGGAAACAATGCAGTAAAGAATGAGAATGGCTGGTGGATAGCGCCGGGAGGAAAATTTATGGTGCCTCGACCCTTGCTGCTAGAAGTGCTCCTACGTCTCCATGCCTCCACCCACATGGGAGGCACAGCAATGGGAGATTTGCTGGTGCGACAGATGGTGGCACCAGGATTGCACTTGGAAGCACAACGAGTGGCGTCACAGTGCCCAACCTGTCAGAGAGTGAACCCCAAGCCAGCCCGACCACCCGCTCCTATGGGAGGAAGACAATGGGCCTACTACCCTGGCTAAGGGCATGGCAGATTGATTTTGCTGAACTTCTGAAGTCTGGACGATACCGATACTTGCTGGTGTTAGTGGACCAGCTAACAGGATGGGTGGAAGCATATCCCACTAGGACAGCTACAGCATCGACAGTAGCACGTGTCCTACTGCAGGACCTGATACCACGATTTTTACTGCCGGAGTCAATTGAGTCAGATCAGGGTAGTCATTTTGTGGGGAAGGTAGTGCAGGAAGTGGCCAAAGCCTTAGACATTAAGTGGAAGCTCCATACTCCATGGAGACCTCAGAGTTCAGGTCAGGTGGAGCGCATGAATAGAACCTTGAAAACAATGCTAACAAAAATCTGTATTGAAACCCATTTAAAATGGCCCCAAGCGCTCCCACTGGCTTTAACTCGCATTCATAGCATACCACGTAGGGGGATAAAATTGTCCCCTTTCGAGTTAATGTTTGGAATGCCTCCCAGGGTCTTGCCGGCGGGGTGGAGGAAACAAGTTACTGTTGATTTGGGAAAAACTGAACTCAGAGAACATGTTATCGCCTTGCAGTCTGTTTTGTCATCCCTCCACAGGTTTGCTGCGCCGTTCCAGAGCTTGCCGTTAGACGCCCTGATCCATGACTTCCAGCCGGGAGATCAGGTGCTGCTTCAGAAGTGGAAGAAAGATCTGCTAACAGAAAAATGGGAAGGACCTTACCAGATTAATGGACTTGAATCTCAAGGACTGTGCCAGGATGGGGATGAAGTCATCCGTCCCGCCTAGACATCACAAGTTCGGCTAACAAGCTTACAGCAACATATTAATTCTGGGGGCTGCCATCCTGTTTATGTTGGCAGAGTTAGCTTGTTAGGAATAACTACCTGTATTAGTGATAACATGTTTAATTGGCAATGGGCGGATATTGTGTAACTCTCGTAAGACCATTGACTTATGTGCATATCTCACTTCCTGGCTGCTAAATTTGAAAGGGCTTAAAGGGGCCTTCCCAGTGTCTTGTCTTGCTATGATGATGTTATGCTTATTGCCTTGCCTAGTACCATGTATTATAGCTCTTGTACAGTGAACTGTGCGGTCAGTTGTGAAACGTGAAATGTTTGTACATTACCGGAGACTAGCAATGGCTGAGACAGATTAAGTATAATTAGAAGAAAGCATCTTGAGGAGGGAATTGTAGTAAAAACTAAGTGTGCTTCTTCTCCATTGCTTAAGCTCAAAACAGCACGTATCATTTAGATAACTGCGCATGTCTCAGAAGCTGCTAAATTTTCTGCTAGGGAACTAAGCAAACTTGCAGTAACAGCAACCAATCACGTTGCGATACGCTGGCCAGAAGGAATGTGGAATCCATAAAAGTTTCAGCTCAGCCGTCGCCCAAGCTCGACTCTGCTTTGAGCAACAGAGCTCCTCTGTCGAACTTGTTTGCAAACAATAAAATGAAGTTGGACCCAGCCTGAAAGTGTGACTCTCTTCTTGGGGCAAATTGGACTAGCCTCCAGGGGACGAAACTAGCAATTTATGCAACAGTGGGCACTTGGTGATGGAACTTGCTATTTGTAGAATTCCCTGTCTAGCCTTCCCAGATTAAACTATTACATTGGTCTCCTTTGAAATCAGAATGTAACTCAGGCCTAGAGTAAAGTTTTCACTTGTTCTTTGGTATAGAGTAAGCACAAGAAAGAGAAACAAAATAAGTACAATAGAGGTAACAATGCTATGAGTGACATTATAAACCCCCATCCCCTTCCTCCTGAAAATACATGTAAAGGTAAATAATTTAAAAAAGAAATACAACCCAGATAGACCAGAGACAAGAGAGGAAACTTCCCCAGGGAGGACAGAGGATGAAGTAGTAAAGAAAACAGCAGAGCCAGCAAGTACAATTTCACATAAGACCTATAGCAAAACTCAGCAGACACTTGTGAAATAGTCTACTGATCAGTGCAAGGTTTCAACAGAGCATCGACCCCAGGCATGTCAAACTGGCATTTGGCAGGCTGCATGCGGCCCAGTCGAAATTTTTTGAGGCCCATACATTTTTATAAAGGAATAAAATGCAGCCCGCTGGCGCTCGAAGCACGTGGCTGAGTGCAGATCACAGCCGGCCAGGCTGCTCTGTGCCGCAGTGACTGCTCACAGCTGGGGCCGCTCTGCACTGGGCACTCTGCGCACGCTCTCACAAACAGCTGGGCCACTCTGCACACGGTGCTCAGCACATGCTCACAGCTGTCCACTGTGCTCATGCTGTCCCAGCGCCCCTGAGGAAGAAATGTGTGGCAGTGGCAATGGTGACTCCGGGACCCAGGTATAAGGTGGGGGGGGCTGGGAGTGCCTGGCTCAGGGGGAGGAAGGAGCCATTAGGTTGGGGGTGCCTGGCTCTGGGAGAGTGGAGGGGTATGGGTTAGAATGGGGGTATGGGAGTGCCTGGCTCTGGGGGAGAGGACAGGGTTATTTTGTTAATATTTTGTTTTTATTTATTTATTCCCAAATTAAATCACTAAATGTATATTAATTTTATATCTAATATAAAAAGGAGAATGCTTGTAAGTTTGTGCACGAATAACTTGGATACTATAAGAGCTACCGCAACCAAACTTTGCATGGAATAACCTTTCATCCAGGAGAAGGTATAAAGGTACTTTTGGACCCGATTGAGCCTGAGCTCAAGCTGTAAAAATCAAAATGTAACCCACCGCACTGCGCTGCAGGGGCGGCCCTGCCCATCCTAGGTCCCGTGCCCACCGCCTGTGGCCCCCAGCGCCATCCGGGACTTGCCCCCTCCCACCCACAAGGTTACGTAAGTGACCGTCTCCCCTCCCCTCCCCTCCCCCCCCCCCCCACGCTGGCATGCAGTGCCCTGACCCCCATGCACACAACGGCTCGGGCACCCGCTCTGCCCCCCACAACACCTGCAGCTCCGCGCGCGAGCTGGGGCGCCCCTCCCGCGTGTGACCTCCCCTCCACCTGTGGTCACACCCCCTCCTTCGGGGATGATGCAGACCTATATATTAATCCCTTTAGAAATCAGTACAACTTTTCTACCATTCAAAAAAAGATAATGGACTACTGTTTTTCTATATTTTGTTCCTCTGGTTTCCTGAGCAACGCCGGGTAACTCCAGCTAGTCAATAAATATATGTCAATTTTTCTCAATTGCACAAATAATTATGTTTATGCAAAATCTCAAACTTACAAAGTATCTGAAATTTCACAGAAACATGTTTTATTTGATTAACCATGGTCTATACTGTTTTTATTTCAACAAAACAAGTTATGTATCATATAAAAAATTAAAAAATACCTTACATTTATATTTAATTTAAAATTATTTTATGAGAGGAAATAATTTTACACGTCAAATTATTGTATTATATTAAAACAATACATGAAAAAATATAAAATATACCTAAAACATAATCTATAATAATAAATAATTACAACTTTCTGATAAAGTACATTTTCTTTGGTGGCCCTGAAAGCTATCAGTTTTCATTTGTGCAGCCCTCAGTAGGCTTCGAGTTTGACATGCCTGATCTACACTCTAGTTCACTTGAAATGATTTCTTGATCTGTATAGGATGTCACAGTGTGTTTGAGTGTCGTCTAGATTATACAGCCCTGAAGGGAAATGGCCATGTTTTTAGCTCCCACTCCCAAACACTTCAGAATGATCACCAACCAAGCGCCTAAAGAATCCTGTGCAGACAGCAGCACACTCCAGTTCCTGAGCTAATGATGACTATCTCCCTGGTTTTCAACAAGATAAGAAATTCACAGGGCTGCCTCCACATTTATCTCTTCCTTGTGCTGATTGGCCCAGCTGTCAACTTGTGAATATGTGGACTTGTCTGTAATGGAAACTTTCTGTACTATTGAGCATGCCTAGTAACTATTACTTTCTTTATCTAGATGTCTGTAGAGCCTGGTTGCTAAACTGCCCTGCTCAGTCTCTATCTGTATCCAGACAGATAACTCCATGTCTGCTTTTCTACTCTTTCTCTCCCTTCATTTGGGTTTAAATAAAATAATATCAAATGCTGCAGTATAAGCTTGAGAGTTACATATGGTGGAGAACACATAGAACATGTAGATCTAGTGGTTTCTTCTTCATTACAGTAGAAGGACTCCTCTGGGGCAATCTAGCAGGACGACTCCCTATGCTACAAGACTCCTCTTCCAACAAAAGGGAAAAAGTTCTTGTAAATAGCGCTAGAAATGTGGTAGCATAGTGGAGCAATTTAGAGTAGGAGTACTCTGTGGCAATCTAGCAGGCTCAGGCTTGCCTCCTAGTTAATCAGTCTTTTTCCATGCCTCTAGCAAACATTCCCAAAGAATATCTATTCAGCAGTATCTTTAGAGCTAATGCTAGTGCAATCCTCTTGTCGAAGGTGAATGAAGCGATCCCCACTAGAAGACTGAGGGACTTTTTGTGTATGCCTACACTACAGAGTTTTGTCGGAAAAACATCAATTTTTCCAACAAAACTTGAGTTACGTCCACATTGTAATCGTGTTCTTTTGAAAGTAAATCGAAAGAACAGAGGAGTTTTTCCAACAGTGGTACTCCTCTTTCTACAAGGAAGAACGCTTTTCCAAAAGAGCTCTTTCGGAAAAAGGCATGTGTGGACAGGGAGGAGGGTTTTCTTTCGAAAGAAGAGGCCTCCAGGAAATAACACAGGTGCCCTGGTGGACACTCCATCCATACTAATCACAACTCTATAGTTTCTGTCTCCTGCCAGCTCTTAAAGTTGCAGGCACCTGGGACAAGCCTTGTGGCAGACAGGTGCACTTGACCGCATGGCTCTTCCTGCCACACAACTTGGAGGTATGGCCGAGCAACAAGGCGCTGGAGACCTCTCTGGCCCTCACAGGAAGCAGCCCCAGGGATCCCAGAACCCACCAAGGGGCAGCAAATGTCATGCGCCCTCCTGGTCTGGGGCGGAGATCCTAACCCTCCTGTAGCTGTGGGGGGAGGAGGCCACCTGCAGGATCCCTGCTCCTGGAGGCGCAATGCTGACATTTATCGCCAGATGGCTGAGGCTCTAGCAGAAAGAGGACACCACCCCTGCACTTTGGACCAAGTCAGTAGCAAGGTCAAGGAACTGCACCAAGGATATGCCAGGGCCAGAGAGCACAGCTCTCATTCCAGGGCAGGACCACATTCAGGCCATCAGTAGTTTTACAGTCCCCATGAAGCTCTCCCTCACAGATCCATTGTTAGAGAAACAACCAGATATGGACTCTGGCTCAAATATGAAGTAGTCTGTGGTAGGAGATATCTGATGATGTATGTATTTTGCTATGCTTATTGCCCCATTGTAACTAATGTGAGAATAGCTATTTACCTTTAGATGCTCTAAGGCTGTACTGAACTTGCTCCAGAAAGCATGTGAGGAAATTTTTATAAAAATACAAGTGCTTAGTTATCTCAACCATTTTGACACCAGGGACTGGTTTGCTGCTTTCCTAAACTGTCAGGGAGAACTCAGGGACCACCACAAACCTATGAGCTGGTCTATGTGAGAAACACTGGTCTATGTGAACCGGTACTGGGAAAAAGACCTCCCTTTTTAGTTTCAGATCTCAAAGGCTATGTCTACACTGCCCCCATTTTGCGCAAAAAATATGCAAATTAGGTGAAGCATATTCCCACAAGGGAATCAGTTCTGGTGAATAGTGCTAGAAATGCGGTAGCATAATGGAGGAATTGAGAGTACAAGGATGCCCCTATGGCAATGTAGCAGAGAAATGAAGGAAAAATCAGTGAAGAGAAGAATTAAGGCCTATTTAATCAGCATTTGACAAATTTACATTTGAGGGCAAGAATATTAGTTTAACCCACTTGATAAATCAAATAAAACTGGATAAAAATCTCAAAAGTGATTGTCTCATTACCTTTTAGGGCTTTATCCCCCCACGTCATTAAAGCAAATATTATTTCTTCCCTGTCAGTTTTGAACCTAGTGGAGAGCATTTCACAATGTATTAGCAGTATCTGCAGCATTTACATCTCAGCAATAGCTTAATGCAAAAGAAAACAACTTTTGAAGCCTAAGAAACATAAAGCAAATCTAGGCTTTCAGTTGACTAAGGAATATAGTTTTGATAGATGCACATAAGCAATTAAAATGATGTCTAAGAAAGTCTGGAGGAGTTTGGATTACTTAGGCCACATCTTCACTTGCTGCACTGGGGATTAACCTTCTGGTGTTTGATTTAGCAGGTTTGTTAAGACCCACTAAATCAAACACTGAGGCACTTCTCAGAGTTGTGAGGAGTAAGGGAAGCCATGGAAGCTTTGCTCCAGTCAGCTGCCCTCTGTGAAGACAGCACCAAGCTCATCTTAAGGTAAACCAACTCCAGCTATGTATTTACGTAGCTGGAGTTACATACCCTAACCCAAACTTCCAGGTCTACTGTAGACCTGGCTTTAGATTATAAACTGCTTGGGACATGTATTTGTACAGCCCATTTTATAGTTGGGTCTTGCTTATGTAACCCACACACCTACACACATCTAGTGGGTGTCATTCACCGGGTTACACTTAGACCTGGATGTAAAAATTCTAGTGAAAATTCTTTGTTGGATTTTTCTAATTTGTTGAAATCAAAACATTTTGGGCACATGGTTTGATTATGACAAAATTACTCAGAAACCAGGCAGGGTTCTGTCAGCTAGCTTTTTGAAACCTGTCAGATTTCCTGCCAATCTGCCTCTTCAACATCTCACTGACTGGCTGTTGGAGGACTCAAACTTCCAGGAACAGAGCTGGGAACTCCCTGGATAAGAGGGCAGCCCAGCTGGCAATATGTCTGTGAGCTGGAGATTCTGGTCCTTTCCCTTCCACAAAGAATTTCAAAACTTGGTTTTCATTTTGAATTAGAAAGAACCAAATGCTACAATTAAGTCCTCTATGAAACTGAGTTATCTTTCTCTGCAGAGCTCTCGTACTAGCTATGCTGGCAGTACTACAATATGAACAATAATGGCTATTAGTGGTGAAGTAGTGAAGTTTGCTGAGCAAAATAGTATATATCTGCTGTTTTAAATACTTGGAGTGGGGAAATTAGCCCACTGGCAATAGTGACAATGCCACTCTTTGTAAATTTTATGGAGACTGACAATAATTATACTCAAATTAGAGTTCAGGGACTTAAAAATAACCCTATGATGAGAACAAAGATTAATTTAAATCTCCAAACTCAGCACTGTACTTAATAAGGTGATAATTCAGATATTGCTACCAACCTCTGAACCTTAGGAAATTGGATATTCTGGAACTTGAATTGCCATAGGTTTGAGGAGGTGTTGAGGAGATTGTACTAGAGCGTAATTCTAGCTTCTTCTGAAATGGGTTCTGACTTGATCCCAGTTATTCCCTTCACTTCCTGTGTGATACACTTTCTACTGTTGGCTTGTTTTCTTTAGATTACATACAAACTACTAGTATTGTGTTTCCATGCCAGGTGGTAAACCTGGAAATGCTCTTGTAAAGTAGTATAATGAAATAATCTATCTTCTGGGATTAACAATGGTAAGGTGCTAATGGCACACCACAAATTATTTGCAGTACATAACAAAAACATTTTACTGAGTATTCTAACTTATTTCCTATTGTGTCAGTAGATTATGCTATTTCTATTAATTATCTACTAGAAGACTTACCTGAGTCCTTCAGGTTAGTGGGATGCAGGAGTCTGGGCAGGGACTTGGGATGTGGAGGGAGCAGTGCAGGAGGCTGGAAGTGGGAGAAGCAAGTAAGGGTGCAAGGATGAGGAGGGTTCAGGCCAAGGGGGTCCAGCATGGGCCTTTCCTCTCCCTGGGCCACCAGGGGCCTTCCCCCCAGGCACCAGAGGCCTTTTTTCTACCCCCCCTTCCCCTCTCCCAGGAGTCTTCCCCCTACTCAGTTCCCCCATTCAGGCCAACAGGGGCCTTTTTTTCCTCCCCCTCTAGCACTGTGGCCAAGGGCTAGAAGCAGGGAAAGGGCTTGGGACTACTTACTTGGTGTGTTGGTAGGCAAATGGTGGAGCCCCAGACCTGCTGGCTGCTCCTTTGGTGGTATGGCTGCCCCCACTGGGCATCCTGGAGGATAACTCTCCTGTGCAAACTCATTGCCCCCAGTGGCCACTCTCATCCCCCTGAGCAGCCCAGCCCCTCCCTTCTGATGTTATGGAAAATAGTCTCTTTCCTGACATGTCTGGTTATCTTAGCACAGCCAAACTCTGACCTTGCTTTAAGTTAGTTGATAAGGAAGCTGCATACCAAATTTGGTGGCCCTAGCTCTTAGGCTATGTCTACAGTGGCATGATTTTCTGCAAATGCTTTTAAGGGAAAAGTTTTCCGTTAAAAGCATTTGCGGAAAAGAGTGTCTAAAGCGGCACGGATGCTTTTCCACAAAAGCACTTTTTGCGGAAAAGCATCCGTGCCAATCTAGACGCGCTTTTGCGCAAGAAAGCCCCGATCACCATTTTAGCCATCGGGGCTTTTTTGTGCAAAACAATTCTGGGTTGTCTACACTGGCCCTCTTGCGCAAAAGCATTTGCGCAAGAGGGCTTTTGCCCGAAGGGGAGCATCATAGTATTTGCGCAAGAACACTGACGATCATACATTAGATTGTCAGTGTTCTTGCGGAAATTCAAGCGGCCAGTGTAGACAGCTGGCAAGTTTTTCCAGAAAAGCGGCTGATTTTCCGGAAAAACTGGCCAGTCTAGACACAGCCTTAGTGTTTACAGGGAGTTCTTGAACAAATGGACTTGCAAATTGACAGACAAGTTCACAAATCATATGTATAGACAGACAGCTCTTCTATATAGAGCACTTGGTAATGGATGATGTACGTCTTTGTGTCAGACTCAACTAGGGAGGGGAAGGAGGCAGCTGAGGTACTGAAAGAATTCATGACATGCAGGAAGTGGAAGATAGAATATAGGGGCAGAATGGAATCCCAATGGGTAGGAACAAAGAGGTTGGGTCATCAAAAAGGAGACTACTCCCCTTTGATACCCTAAAATAGGTTTTGGGCCCACTACTACAATAACCTAACTATTGCCTCACGGAAAAACAGACTGAGGGAGAAAAAGTTACTAGAGTTCCTAAGAAAAAAAAAACACAAAAGGACAAAGAATCTTCAGATAAAGAAAGTAGACTCGGGCAGGATTCTTCCAAAACAAAATCTTTTATTGATATATCTAGTAATCCCTAATATAGTGTATCCCAAAAGTCATAAGTAAGGTACAAAATCCCTGAGACACCAATACCTATTTACAAGTTAAAGAGCACTTAAACTACAATATAGCATATATAGTTTATAGCATATTGTTCAAATGATTCTAAGTGAAGCAATCTGTTGCAAGTGTCCAGTTTGCAACAGATTGCTGACATCATGTCTTTAAAACAATTTAAGTCTACATAAATAAAATGTAATTAAAATACACACCCATATTTAATACTCTATGAAAACATTCATTGTTCCTTTTTTTAAAAAGAGGAAGATCACTGGTGTTGCTGTTTAGGTGCTGGTCACTCAGCTCTGCTCCATTCTATCTTCTTCCTCTGCAGCAGTTTTTCTTTGGCTGGCTTTCTGACTCTACCTGTGAGCCTCTCTACTGGCTGGGTTGATTTAGTTGGGAGTGGTCCTGCCTTTGACTGGGGGCTGGACTTGATGACCTCTGAGATCTCTTCCAGTTCTACAATTCTCAGATGCCAACCCTGAAACTGTTGCTAGCAGCTGGCTTGTTATGCTGCATTGGGTCCCTCTTTCTTTATATACCTTCCTATTCTTAGCAATCGTTACCTCATTTGCTCATGCTCAGTCTTGACCATTACCTCAGAATTCTGACTGATAGCTTCAGGTGAGCCAACAGCCTCAAGGTTGCTGGGCAAGGTGGGGGTGTGTGTGTGGTGGGGGGAGGGGGAAAGAGTTGGCTCCTTGCTCCCAGAAAGGTGGGGCCATGGGCAGCCAGCCTTCAGCGCCACCTGGACTTCAGTGCAACCTCTCTCCTCCCCCACAGCCATCAGAGCCACCCAGAGCATGTTGCACAGTGTCCCTTTTCCCCTCTTCTTCCTCCCCCATTGGCAGGCCTGCCCAGTATGAGTGGATTCTGACCAGATAGCTGCTTAACATACATTTGGTGATATGAAGATGACCTTCATGTCTGCAGTGAGGTTTTTCTTAGAGGTTTCCCACTTAAGTATTAACAAAAAATAATCCTGATTAATTGGGGAAAATTTATATTGACTGAATCAGGCAAGTAGGTTAATATTTAAAACATTTATGATTAAATGTTATAAGGTAACTTGAAAACTTAAAGTTGATCTCAAAACACCTGTTATAATTCTCCAAGTGGGTTTAGAAACCATCAAAAACTTTTTGGTTCTTATTAACATTCACAAACTAGATTATTCTTAATGCATTTTGGTACCATTTCCCTCCCTTTTTTTAACTGCTCGAACACATTGACAGAAAACTAGAAAGTTACTTAACATATGTTATTTCAAGCACTCAAAATTGCCAGGAATCATCTAATATCTAGCCAAATTATTTGCACAGTTTGTTAAATTGGAAAAAATACATGCAGCTGACACACAATTAAGGAGCTTCGGTGTGCAGCTGATTCTGGGAGATTCTCATTTGAAACCTGTGAGCTAATAGAACTACCACATGTGTTGGCTAGTAAAATACATTTTGTTGCTATGGTCATTGATTTTGGAAATTTACTCTTCTGCCTAATGTTAAAGCATGACAGTTCATGCTGTAAACAGGGTAAAAAGAACTGGAAACTCCCTTGCTGAAAGAGATTATAGCTGTGGGGCCTACATTAGCAAACTGTGCTTTAAGTTTACTTACACTGATCTATTTATAATTAGAAACTACCTTTGTAGCACTGCTAACATGCAGCAAAGTTTCCTTTACTTCTTTGCCTTTCTCTGTTACACTAGATTTTATAAATACCATTATGAGCTTTTTGAGATTTTTACACTAAATTTGTTGAATGATGCAATTATAGTGATTTGGATAGTCTGGAAAAATCTTCCTACCAGTCTGGGAAGAAAAAAAATACTACTGGGGTTATTTGAGGGCACAGACTTATTCTGGCTGTTTTTGAGGGAGTGCAAAAGAACCATGCCCTTGGCAATCATGAGTAGGTGGGCCTTCCTGAATTTATGACTCCTCTGCTGTTAATGCTCACAGTGATATTTTTATCATTATCCTCTACCAGGGAGAGGTATTTACTGCTGTGCAAAGTAGCTGTATGGTGTACTATCAAATCAAAATGATGTGCATATGATGCATAAAAGATGCAAGTATATAGTTAGATCAGGGTTGCAGGCCACATCATAGGATAGGTAAGTGCATCCATGACATCATTTCCCCTTCTGTATTAGCTGGCTATCCTGGGCATGAGAAGCATAGTCTGACCACTTTAATAGGTATATAGATATTGGTGCACCAGTGTGTGTTCCACATGATTTCAAGAGCGAGACAAAAAATGCATTCTGGCTACAGCACAGATCCTTCCTCGGGGGACCTTGGTTTTACTCCCCATGTGGATTAGACTTTGAGCAATTCATTTAATTTCTCTTTGCTTCAGTTTCTCTGTTTGTAACCCTTGAGATAGCTGTGGTACTTGTAGGTTTAAAAAGTGCTAAGTAAGAGCTAAGCTGAATTGTTTAATTGACTGTCTTTGCCCACTGCTCCTCATAACTAGGAAGCGGCTTCAAACTCCGCAACTTAATATATGTGGAGGATGTGCCAATGACATTTAATATATGTAATAAGGAGGGCATCTCAGAAAACTGATGACTTAACTATGTAAAACCCTTGGGTTGGGGTTTTGATGTGGACTGAGTCCACATTCCCCAAGAATTGCCAATCCTTTGGTGAATTTTTGGGTCAAGTTGCAGCAAGCTTGGGCTGAATTTTAAGCAAGCCTGAGCTGGATTTTGATCAAATCTTTGGGCAACTTATGGTTTTGGGCAGGATTTATTTGAAATTTGGTTTTGATCTGAAATCAGGAAGAATTAGTGGTTTTAGCTGAGTTTCATTTGCCGTTTTATATCCATTTGAATATACTGATTCTGAAACTGAGGGGAAAATAGAGAAAAACTAAGGGGAAGGGGGAAGTTAGCTGGCCCTTTTGATTATGCAGACTTTGTCTATTTCTGCTAAGGACAGAATAAGCTGAGCAATTTTGTTTCATTCTGCACTACAAAAATCACCATGTCTCAGGGATTGATAACACCAATGTTGTCTCATGGCAAGATCTAATTCCAATTCCATCTAGTGTTGCAGAGTGGGAAGACTCAACTGTTTTCTACAATTGTGCTGTTTTCTGAATCTAAACCCTGCATACATGGGGAAGTTCACTGGTGTTTAAATAATCCTACATACTGCAAATTGCTCTATGTATCAGGCATTAGATTCTGAACACTTCAACACTGCAGAAACAGTGGCAAAACAAGGCACAGGAAAATGATTTGTAACAAATATTAAATAAATGTTTGTGTCCTGCTTCATTTCATGAATTGTCTGTGAACAAGTTGTTTGCAGTGTTGTTGAAGCCAGGATATTAGACAAAGGGGGTGAGAGAATAAAATATACATAAGCCTGAAAGCTTGTCTTTCACCAACAGAAGTTAGAGATATTACCTCACCCACCTTGTCTCTGCAAACAAGCTGTCATTTTTCTCAGATGGATTCATTACTCAGAACAATTTACTAAGTAACTTTTGCAAATAAGTCTTGGTCTGTAGCTTGTATTCAGTGAGGCTGTTGTGACTGATAATCCAAAAGTTTGAGAAGTTTACATTAGACACAGATGAAGATGGCTTGTTTCCATTTCCTTATTTGATGAGAGTAACTCTTAGCTCAGGGTTTAAAATGCATGTGATTACAAATTCTTAATGCTTTCTATTAATAATCTGTGACACATATAAAATTGTGGTTTGGGGGAAAATATTCCTGCTTTGGTTGTCTTCATATATTTGTTGGATTATGGAAAAAGACTGAGGCCCCAGAAAGGGCTGGTCACTGTAAAGTGGTCTGGAAGGAGGACCTGGCCACTCCTATGGCAGGGGAAGGCCAAACATTGGGGAAATTGAGGGAAAGTTGTTGTAGCCAGTGGCCATGATGGTACAGCAGTTTTACTGCACCTATTTTTAAAAGTTACATAAGCACGTAGAGGGCTGAATCTGATTGAGTTTCACTAAAAATTAGGTTTCTGGGGTTAGATTTTTAAAATATTTATCCACCTAATAGGGTACGTCTACACAGCATCATTATTTCAGAATAACTTATGTCATTTCGAAATCACAAAGTGCGTGTCTCCACAGCAAGCCATTATTTTGAAATAATGTCGAGATGGAGGACTTCTTACTCTGACTCCTGTAGCCCTCATTTCATGAGGAGTAAGGGAAGTCAAAGGAAGAGTGTTCTTCCTTAGATCTCCTGCTGTGTAGATGGCACCAAAACCTGAATTAAGCTATTTCGACTTCATCGACGCAATTGACGGAGCTGAAGTTGCATATCTTAATTTGACTTTTGCCCTCCTGTGTAGACGTGCCCTGTGACCATAGATAGACATGAATATTCAGATGGTGATTTCCTGCACAGGGAACAATGCTGTAATTTACAAATCCCTGCATGGGGGGGGAGGGGGAATGAATTTGTCTAATTGCTGACATTTATACCTAACTTTTTCTGTCTGCTTCTTACAATTTTTGGCTTTACTTATGCCCCTTGTTGCAAACGTTTCACCAAGACAATTCAAATCTCTTGCACTGATTTGGGACACTATTTGGTTTCACACACCCACTGTCTTTATGCAGACACAGATGCTTTTGGTGTAAAAATTAATCTGAGACATGGTCAATTAAACCTAGCAGTGAAATTGAGTTTCCAACAGCCAGAGCATGCCTTGTAAAATCATTTCCACTGTGGAAAGCAGAAGTTCTGTTTCATGTACACTGCTGGCTGCTGAAAACTGTAGGAGGCTTGTGCTTCAGTGTGTGCTGGGTCTCAAGGGAAATTTCTTGGGAACATCCTTATTAAATTATTATAACTTAGTGGTGATTGTTGCCTCACTATCCATCAGTTGCCTACGCTTTTGGCACTTGACATTCTAAGTCAGGCTTCCAGCAGCTTACTGTGTCTTCGGTATGCAATTTAAAAAAAAAAATATTCAGTGGATTAAGTATAGGTGCTTATTCTTGTTGTAGAAACTGAGGGCATGTTGGATCTTTTGAGGTAGCCTCTAAACAAACCAATCAATCAATCAAACAAAGTTATAAAAAAGGAGAAAGTTTATTTCTCTCTTTTGAGAGGTATCCTCTCTGGGTTAAAACAGAGAGAAAGGAAGCATGGGAAGTAAAAGGGCAACTCATCTGGAATCTTTCTGAGTCAGTAGTGTCACCTTAGCAGTTCCCTTGTCAAATTTGGATCAGGCTCCAAAGCATACTGAATGCATAGGAAAAACTTCTAAGGGCTCTGAGCAGGGTCTAATGTAATGGCTGAAGAATTGCAAAACTGAGAGGATTTGGTGTGGAACATGGTACCTTTCATCTGTTTGGGCATTACCTACATCCTCACCACATGATTCTTTAAAGCCTACATAAAAATGACATGGTAGTAGCACCTTTGTTGGGAAGTCTCTTCTTGGTGGCCAAGAAGTGAAGAGACATGATTTAGCTCCTCTTTCACCTTCACTGGTAGCCTTTGCAGGCAGAGATGAGATGTACAGACATGGTATGGCAAGGAACCCACTGGTGGCATTGTACCCTCTGTTTTGGTAAATAAATGACCCCCCCCCCATTTTCTAGAGACCCTTCAAGAGCACTCTATTAACTAAAAATAATGTGTGATTGCAATTTGTCATAACTTTGTTATAGAGCAATATAACAGCAGAGTCAGATCTTCCAATAGGTTCCCACCCTACCCTGAATTTTGTGCTGTCCTTGGATCCAAAGTATCTATCTGTCTGTCTGAAGGAATGCATTAGTATTGCCTTTACTACAGGCATGGGAGAAAAGCTTTTAGGTTAGAGTGTGTCTGTGAGTCCATTTGTTCAGGAACTCCTCCTAAACAGCAAGAGCTAGGGCCACCAAATTTGGTATGTAACTTCCTCCTTTCTTAACTTAAAGCAAGGCCAAGGTTTGGTTGTGACAGGAGAACACCCCAAACCATCCCTCCCCCCCCCAGCTGCATTACCAGAGGGGATAATGCCCCTGGTGTCTTGGGGGTAGTCTGTGGGGAGGAGAGCAGCCCAGGGCCGGGTGGCCTGTGGGGAGAGGAAACATGCCCTGGCCTGGGTGGACTAGGGGGTACCCTGGGGGAAAGAGAACAGGCCCCAAGTGGGGGGGTGTGACCTGGGGAAAGGGAAGGAAGAGAGCAGGCCAGGTGAGCTGGGCGGGGGGGGGAAGAAAGAACAGGCTTCTGGCCTCTAACCTCTAGAACCTCTCCCTACCCTTATATCTCTAAAGCCCTGGCCTTGAAGGATCAGGGCAGCACCGGATACGTTTTCTATTCATAGACTCCTAGGGCTGGAAGAGACCTCAGGAGGTCATCGAGTCCAACCCCCTGCCCAAAGCAGGACCAAAGCTATAATATATAAATATCATGGAAGGACTAATGATCTCCTCTTAGACTTCTCAAGGCTGTCCTGAACCTTTGCCCTTACACATACAAACTGTCCCCTTTGAACTGAATGGCACTACAAGTGAGGACTGTGTGATCCCTTTGTAGCAACTCTTGTCTTTGTCTTCTGGTCTTGTTGATTTGGTTTATAAAATAGTGCAAACTGTGGAAGGATTATAGTACACCCTCTGGTGTAATAATGAAAGATGAAATTCTGAGGGTTTTTTAATTTTTTGTTTTGGCCACTGTTTCTAGAAGTTCTTAACCTCTGAAACTGTCTCATCTGTGTGCTGATTTTGCCCTGGTCTACAAGAGGGAGTTATTTTGAAATAACAAGTGGAACATCCACATTACCAAGCCTGTTATTTGAAATAAGGAGCTGGTTATTTTGAAATAACTTCTGCTTTCTTTGGGGACAAAGCTTATTTCGAAATAGATATTTCGGGAGTTATTATTGTGAAATAAGTTATTTTGAAATAATTTCCTAGTGTAGACATGCCCTTTCTTACCAGACTTTGTAGCCTGATTGCAATTCAGCTTTGGGATTTTTCCTAATGGACAATAACTTTTAACAAGTTTGACATTGTTCAGATTCCTGTTTCTAACATTTGTAGAGACTCCAGCTCTCACAGCATTCTAGTCAAGATGTTTTGCAGGATAAAAGGGAAATGATTAAAGTAATAAAGCTGAAAGACTTTGTTCCAATTTTAGTAAACTTTTAATGAACTCTGATTCATGGAAAGATTTTTATAACTTATTTGTGGAAAAGTGGAGTAAATATTTTAAGTTAATTATTTAACTCTTTGAGATTCTTCATCTAAGACACACTTACATGATGTTCCAACAGCCAGATACATTGGGCAATACACAAGGAGTTAGTATAGTTTTATATTGTGTGTTCTGGATATAAAGTTTCTGATGTCAACATTCATGCATACCTATTTCTACAAGGAGGTACATCACCGGTTTCTCTCATCTTCCATCAGTTTCCTTTCTCATTGCCAAGAAAATGTATTTTATTCAAGAGGAACACTATTTCCTGCCTAACACAATTATTTTGCATAGTTACATTTTTTGACCCCTCTTAATAACATGGAAAGAAATCTTGGCAATAAGCGAGGCAGATCTTGAATTAGTTGTATGGATCCATGTTTACACTCCTTTTAAAAATCTAAAGAAATATTTCAAACCAGTTTGGAGAGAGATTAGGACTTCTGATACAAATATAATTTTGTGGTGTGTTTGAGAATAGCAAGTAAAATGCAACATAAATGTCTTATCTAGTATAAGTAGCTTCATTTTTATTACTCTTAGTGGAGTTTTTCTCTTTCCCTTATGATAGAGTGCAACTTCTCTGCACTTTATGCAGTTCAGTTGACTCTGGCTTTGGTTTGTTTATTTTGTTATGTGGTTCTAAGTCCAAAGTGGATGCAAAATATTATTCAGATGTTTAGTTACAGTTTATGTTTAATTCATATTATTTTAAAATGGAACATGGACAATGTTTTGACGTTTGGTCCAATATTTAGTTAATATGACCAAAATAGCACCTTACTAGGATACCTTAGCTTCTGAAATGCTAAGTATACTTAACACCCATTGAGCCAAAGTAAGTGTTTATAAAGTAATAGGGTTTTGACAAGATATGTATGAAACAGGATAGTTTCTGCTAATAGGAATTTGTGTGAATGTTTTCTTTTGTTTTAATGCAGATAATTTCACAATAATCCATCTGCTTTAAATTTCAGAAAGTGAAATTTAGTGGAAACTGCAGTGATTCACCTGGCTTCACTTTGAATCCATAATTCAACCTCTGTTCAAAACTAGGGCTGATTTTCTGGAAACTTTAGAAAAGATCATCCAAGCCTTTCCATTAACCTGAGTGAGATTTTTAATTCAAAATGAAACTTGAAACTAGATGGCTACTCATACTGCTATAGCTGTGGTTCTTGGGAAGGCGTGAAAAGAAGAGAAACTGAAAGTTTTGCCAGTTATTTGTTACCCAGTGAAGTAATAGTATTGATATTTATTGCTTGCTATGATAGATCACAAATATTATGCAATGAAATGTCATATGGTAAATTTGCTTCTAATGAAGCCTTCTCAGCCTCTCTGCCACAGAAAAAAAGAAGTGAACACATAGGTAGAAGACATTTGAAGAATATGTATGTGTGTCCGATGGAGGGACTGCAGGCCCCTTGAAGGCTTGAGAGGTAGCCACTTAGGCCTTGATCAGGCCTGGGCAAAATACGGCCTGTGGGCTGGATCCGGCCTGCCAAGACACCGGATCCAGCCTGCGGAGGCAGCGGGGAGCCCCAGGCAGTACCCCCTGCTTGCCCCATAGCCCTGCATGCCGGGCAGAAATGCGGCTGCAGGTCTCTGTTTCTGTGTTAAAACGGCAGGAGAAGGGGGAAGTTTTAGGAACTACCCTGCCCCTAGCACATTCCCATTGGCCGATTTCTGGCAGAAACCAGCCAATGCGAGTTGCTTGTTGGAATAACAGGCAGCTAAGAATAACCACGCCCCCTCTCTTGGCTCAGTTATTCATGGAGCACATGGCCAGGCAGGCAGGCTAGTTTGGTAGCTGGCAAATAAGTCTCTTGGCCATGGCCTGCTTCTGGCACCCCAACCCTTTCCTGCCCCAACTCTCTGCCCGCCCACTCAACATACCCAAACCCTCTGTCCCTCTCTTGCACCCATACCCCCTTCCAGATCTGGCACCCCAATCTCCTGTCCCAGATCAAAATCCCCTCTTACCCTAACCCCTGCACTCCAGTCCCCTGTCTAGGTCACAACTGCCTGCTTCATCCAAACTCCCTCCCAGACTCCAGTGTCCGTCCTGCACCCCAGTCCCTTACCCCAAGCTCCCTTCTGCACCCAAACTCCATCCCAGACCCTGCACCTCCTCCATTCATATCATGGAAGAATGCGGCCCTTGACCACTTTTCAAATTCTTGGAGTGGCCCCCTGTCAAAAATTATTGCCCACCCCTGGCCTAGATCCTCATATGTATTTAGATTCTGAAATACCTCTGAGGATCTGGGCTTGAGTTATTTTCTGAAGATGTGGTATGGGAGTGGTGGATGATTAGAATTGGGGATTGTTGTCATGGGCAAAGCACTTTCTACTTTGAATAGTCCTGGAGATAAATGATACTGCCCTTGTGGTTGTGTTCTCAGGTCCAGATCAGTCACTTTGTATATTCTCAAAATAATAAGTGCAGAATTTTATTGTTTCATTATTTTATTGGTAGTGTTTGACAAAATGAACCAGGCTATTTGCAGGCTTTTCCTCTTCTATTTATATGAAAACAAACGGAAATATATAACGTGTAGAGGGGTCAAAGCAAATGCACATGTTCCACACATAAAACAAAACTACACAATGTAACTGTCTGACCCAAATAAAGTTATAGTATGATATTTTATCTTTAATAACTTTGCACTCATTATTTCATTTTGTTTGTAATCTGCAATTGTTTTGTTTGAAGTAATCAGAGCACGGATTTTTAAAAATTGAAATCTCAAGTTATGCTCCTAGAAATATACTTTGGCAGAACACAGCACCTATTGTTTTTTAATGGAATCTGCTGAGTGCTCTTCAGTACTTCTAAAACCCACACCCCTTACTTTGATACGAAAATATGGATAATAGAAACCTAGTCTTGGACTCCAATTTTGAAAATCTTGGTCCAAAAGTTTGGAAAACAAATTGGTATCCAGCAATTGACCAAACATAAATCTATTTTCCCAGAAGCATGGTGCCAAAGGAGACTCAGGATAATATAAACTCATATATCATGTCTCCAGTCAGGTCAATTTAAGCCTTTTTTCAATGCATCTGTACATGAAACTCACGTTTTCCAAACTTGTCTTATATTTTCCTGTCAAGGGCCGCTTACAAACCAACAATAATTTCCATTGCACCAACAAATCAAGGCAATTCTTTTCACCTGGATATTTGTATCAGAGGTGGGCAATAAGCAGCCCACAGGGCAGATGTGGTTTGCCAGGGTTAGCTTCTGGTGAGATGCCAGACACTTTGTTTACCTGAGCGTCTGCTGACACAGCCACTTGCAGCTTCCATTGGTTATGGTTCACTGTTCCCAGCCAATGAGAGCTGCGGGAAGTCATGGCCGGACCTCCCACTTACCACAGCTCCCATTGGCTGGGAACAGTGAACTGTGGCCAATGGGAGTTGTGAGCGGCTGTACCTGTGGACGCTTAAGTAAACAAAATATCTGGTCATCTTCCAGGAGTCCACAGGCCACTTATTGCCCACCTTTGATTTATGGTGGATAACCGTTTATTTCCATTTTATCTGGTCCATTAGCTATTTCTTTTTACATTACTGACTAGATAAAAAGTCAATTTTTGCCATAAAGAAACCACATAATTACCACAGATTTCACATTTTGTGTGTAGTAGACACATTTTGTGTTTTAGCTACCATTGTACTGGTCAATGTTGATGTATTAATGACAACCACTGAATTTAGAGGGAAGTGTACTGCAGTTTGCATTGGGCTGTGGACAGGAAAATGAAGGGTAGGTTGCAACTCAGGCCCTCAAAGATATTTAGGTGCCTAACTCCCATTGATACCTTTGGGCCAAAGTTTCTCCTTCTTGATTTCTTTTGTGCACTCACATAATGCATCACATATGAGGGACCCACTGGAAACTCTTCTGCGTGTGATGGAGAATTTAGAATGTTGTAAGAGGAGTTGGGGAAAGTGGGAGGAAAGATGTAGCATTCCTGTGGGCTGAGCTGGATTTAATTAACTAGAAATCTCACTGCATTTTAGATGTGTTTTAGATTTTGTCTGTTGCCATAATTCAGGGTTGGGCAACCACAAAATTTTTGAAGTGGTCGTGGGCCACCCCAGAAGGGGTTGGGCCTCAGATGGAAGGGGCAGGACCTTTAAAAGGGCTCACTCCCCTGCAGCTTCCTGGCATCACATTCGCTGGAGACAGGAGCGGCAAGCCCTTTCAATTCCTGCTATTCAAAGGGCTTGCTGCTCCCAGCCTCATTGCTAGTGCATTGCCTGGAAGCCGGGGATGTGAGAGCCCTTTCAACTGCTTCTATTTAAAGGGCTTGTGCCTTCCCTGGGGCTCTTGCCTACTAGCCACAGGAAGGCGTGCGACCTTTAAATAGAAACAGTTAAAAGGGCTCACAGCTCTGGATGCACGTTGCCTGGGAGCTGGACACACGTGAGCCCTTTCAACTGCTTCTATTTAAAGGGCTCATGTCTTCCCTGCGGCTGCCAAGCAATGCATTGCCTGACAGGCGGGGGGAAGCGTGAGCCCTTTAAATAGAAGCAGTTGAAAGGGCTCATGTGTCTCCAGCTCCCAGGCATCATGCTAGGCCACAGTGGTCTCCAACCTTTTTACACCCAAGATCATTTTTTAAATGACAGAACAAGCCAAGATCTACCGCCCCGCCCCCTTCCTTGAAGCCCCGCCCTCTCTGTTCACCTCCTCTCCATCACTTGCTATCCCCAACCCTTACACTGCTGCTTTTTTCCCCCCAATTCTTCTGTAGGAAGAAGTTTTTCCAACATTTGGCCTGTCTAGACTTGACCAAATGTCAGAAAAACCCCTTCTTTTGGAAGCCCCCTTATTCCTCGTGGAAAGAGGAATATAGGGTGACCGAAATATCATGTCTGCTCTTCCACTAAAAGAAGTGGAAGAACAAATGCATCCCTGGATGCAGAAGAGTTTTTCTGGGGTATCTCCGGAATCCTGAAAAACTCCTGCAGTCTAGACGTACCCTCGCTGGGTTGAGACAGGATGTGTAGGCTCCGGGGTGGGAATGAGCGATTTGGGTGTGAGAAGGGGTGAGAGGTGCAAGCTCTGGGAGGAAATCTGGATGCAGGAGGAAGTGGATAAGGGAACGCTGGCTTGGGGAGGGGGCTCCAGGCTGGGCAGTGTTGTGGTCAGATGTAGGGTTAGGGTACTAAGTAAGCCACACACTTCTGGATGTGAGGGTTCAGGAATTTGGGTTGGGGTAATGTGAGGGGCTCAGGACAGGGGGTTCCAGTGTATGATAGGCTGAGATCTAGGGTCTGGGGGAAGGGGGAGTGCAGGAGTGTCATGATGCTGTGGCCAGATGGGGGCTTGGCCCCAATTGGGGGTTTGTTGGCCAGGCTTCATTTTCAAATAAAATACTGTGTCAAACACAAAAAGTTTCTGCATTGTCTTTATTTCTGAGAAGGGCAGGGAACCTGTTTGGATAGGGTGCCAGTGGGGACAGGTTTCTGCGGCTGGGGACAGGAGAGGGGACAGGGTGCCGGGAGAGCAAGGGACAGGGTGCCAGTGGGGACAGGTTTCTGAGGCTGTGGAGTGGGGAGAGGGAATAGGGAGCTGGCGAGAGGGAACAGGGGGCTGGGGAGAGGGGGGAGGGAACAGGGAGGGAGTGGGGGCAGAGAGTCCCCTGCTATCGCCTCCTCCCAGGATTCTCCCCCCTACGCCCCTAAGGGAAGTTGGTGCGTGCCTCTCACAGCGCAGCCAAATCTCCGCAGGTGCCTGCCCCAGGGCCAAACCCCCCCTCCCCCCATGGCAGGGCCAAACTGCCTCTCCCGTGGTGGGGCCAAATCCCCGCGGGAGCCTGCCCCAGGGCCAAACCCCCCTCCCGCAGCGTGGCCCAAACCTGGGGCCAACTTCCGCTCCCGTGGCGCAGGGAAACCCCTGCGCTCAACTCACCCGTCCGGCGCTGGCGGCGCAGGGAAGCCGCCGCACTCCTCCTCTGGTGCCGACACCCCCTCCCTGAGCACGTGACAGAGCTGTGGGAGGGGAGCAGCCAGCGCACTTCCGGAACCCCCGGAATTGACGCAGGCTTCGGACAGGACTTCCGTCCACCCTGCGGGAAGCCGGCACTACACTAGATGTAGGTAGTGGGGCTTCTCGGGGGTTGGGGGAAAATGGAGGGTGGGGGTGCCTGAACGCCTCGCGATCGACTGGTCGAGGCCTCGTGATTGACCAGTCGATCACGATCGACAGGTTGGTGATCACGGGGGGGGGGGGACTTGGAACAGCCATGTGAGCTGGATAGCTGAGTGGGAGCAGCAAGCCCTTTAAATAGCAGGAATTGAAAGGGCTTGCAGCTCCTGTCTCCAGCTAATATGATGCCTGGGAGCCTCGTATGGTGTTGGGGAAATCTTGCTCCCCTGGGGTACAGAGTCCCCAGAAGGGTCTGAGGCTGGAGGTCAAAGCAATGAGGCAGGAGAGAAATCGAGAAGGAAAACTTTATTATGCATGCATGCAGGCTGACAGCTACCAGTGTGAGAGCAGCAGCAGCTCTGAGAGACAGTTTTAGGGATCCTTTATACAGTATGTTCAGATAGTTTAGTTGTTGATTGTTTTCTTTAACATATCAAAGTCTCAGCAGAAGTACTCTGAGACGTTTCTGTTCACACCAGAAGTGCTAGAAGTAAGTTTTACAGTACAAAGGCACATGAGAACCTGAGTGAGGAGTCTACATGGCAACCTGTGACAAAGATAAGAGTTTACATGACAATTTGTGACAGACTAGGAGTCTCCATGAACTTGAGATAGGAGGCATTGTAAGGGTCTTGATTAGAGTTAAGATGATTTCTCTGTTACAGAGAGAGAGAGGCCTGGAAAACTTTTAACCCTTGCAGCAGTTTTCTTTTAGAGAGTTTTGATTTCCTGCACAGTCCCTCCTTAGACACAATTGGAGTTATTTGATTTTTCTCCCACAATGGCCTATCCCTGCCATCATTGATACCCGCCTAGAACGTCAGAGTGCAACAAACTGCAGTCAATGGCATTTAACTTTAATGTCACACACATTGCAGGGGTCAACTTTCCTTATTCACTCTATAAAAGAGTAGCTATCATTTTGTTGGTCTTACCATAGGATAGCTAACAGGAAAACCATTGTTTACAGATAACTTTGTGGGAACGGATCTAAAGTTTTACCTTCAAGGCTCCTAGCATAAGAGCAGTCAGAAAGAAAGGCCATAGTTCATAAAGAGGAAATCATTATTTGGATCAGTATAGCCCAGAAATCCTTTCTTAAAAACACACCTTTTGAAGTCACACCATGTTACATATTTGACTTCAACACAAATTAAGATATCACACTGTAATAGTTTTTGATGTAGGAAATGTTGGGATTGATTTGCTGTGAAAAAAATTACCTGTGCCAATATTAGCATTGGTTATGTTGTTTTTGTCATGATGCAGAATGGAAAACAATGTAATTCTATGATTAAAATGAACGTAAATATGTTCTCTTCAGATGCTCAATTTGTCCAAAATGAATCTGATCCTAATAAGTTGCAATAAATAGCAGTGATGCGAATGTTGAGCTGTTCTTGGAAGTGCCATTTTGCGAACACCACCTACCAATCTTCTAATACCTATCTAATCAGTCATCCTCCACTTCTGAGCTTAAATGGTGACAGGTATATTACCTATGTTATCTAGTTATAGCTGAATGCTGAACCTTATGGAAGATAACAGATCTAATCTACTAACAGTTAAGACAGAAGCAACTTCCAAAAGCATAGCTCTTCTTTTGTGTCTCCACTTGTCAGTCTCAGTTACAGCTTGAAATTTCAAAAATGTTCAGTTATATTTGGTGCCCAACTTCAGAAAATTTATATGAGAATCAAGGAGAAAGCTCAAGTGTGAGAGAAGGACTTGAGATATTCTCCAAACTAGGGACATCTGGCAGGAGTCCAGGAGAAAGGTGGAATATTCTGCCCATCAAAGAATGGATGTTATTATATTTGGGGACACAACATTGTCAAACAGTAACATCTATCCATGATTTTTATGATGCAGCTGAATTCCTGTAATTTCAGATATATAGAGACTAGTCATCTGACCACAGAACCATCTTTCTTCTTGTTTGCTGTTATGAAATATAGTGTAAAAGACATGACAGCACCAATGCCTTGTTTAGAAGGCACAGCAGATATGATATAGGGTATACTTCTTCCTGCCTTTCACCTAAGCACTTTCTCACACCTGGGAAAAGTTTTCTGCTCCATCACACATAGCATTTTTACATCCACTTGCACAAACATAAATAACTATGTACAAGAGGCAGGGCAGTGTTAATGAGTTATTAATGAATCCAACTTAACTTCCTTCACCTAAATTTCTTCTCAAGAGGTACTATTGAATTAAAGTAGAGAGCGAAGAGCCAGAAGAAAGTTTTAAAGGGTATTTGAAACTTTAGAGGACATTCAATACATATATTTACAACTATTTTGAAACTTGGAAAAATGAGGGTTTATTTTCTCTGAATGGAAAATGACAAAGACAGCGAAATATGCAAATGTTTCAATACATCTTTAGCATATTATAATAAAATTTATAATGGGGCTTGTTCTGCCATGAAAAGGGTTAACTTCAACTGATTTCAGTGGGAGTTCTTGATTGCATAACTGAAAGCGAAACTGGGCTGAATTTTCTTTAATTGCACAGAGGGAAAGGCACAATAAAATATATATTTAGTCTTCAAATAAAATGAAGAAGTATGGTACAACAGGGAATTTTTTGGAAAATATCTCTAAGTGCTCAGGGCAATCCTAACAGCCCATCCATATGGAAAATGAATGTGTACACTGGCTTAGAGATGGTGTTTCCAATATCCTGCCATATAAGGCTGTTGTATTAAAATGCAGTTTTCTGATGTTCAGTGCATTTATTTTTTTTAACCAAGAAGCCCAAAGTTCTTAGTTTATTGGCTCAACTAAATGATTAGCATTAGCTACTATAGTAGCAAAATAGGAAAATAGAATTCACTGGAGCTAAGTTCATACGTACAGGTTGTTGTTTTTTTTCTCAAGATTCAATATTAAATTACTGGGGCCAAAGAATTGGAAGCAGAAAATCTCAGTTTGCTGATACTGTGGGAAAGTGGAAAAACAAAAAACAAAAAGAAAAGAATACATCAGGAAATCAAGAAGTCTTTTGAATTAGGAGAGATTTTCAACCCATAGAAAATATCCTTATTTTTAAGTAGGCAAGCATTCCACATTGAAAATAAATATAATTATCAGTTTATACCTTATTTCTTATTTGTAACATCCCGATTATTCTCACCCTCAGCTGTCATGTTAGATGTCATGTGATATGGTCAGATGTGCACTGGGATCTGGAATGAACTCACTGAGGTCTTCCAGTGTTACAACTGGATTCGCATACTGCTGTACTTTCCTTAGAATTGGGCCTACAAGGCATGGTCAAGTCATCAATCAATGAACCTAATGGGTGTAATTTTCAAAAGGCCTAAATCCAGTTTTCAAAAGCTATCTTTGTAAATCATAAGCTCCTACGTCACTAAGGCACTTATGAAAACTTTAATAATAGTAAAGCATCTGAGTTCCTAACCAGATTCTGCTATGCGTATATTGACTGGCAGCTTAATCTATTGAAATCAGTTGTGGTTTGGGATTATTCTTTGATCATTTTTCCCATTAACAGAATTTAAATATCATTCTCCTAATGTTCAAAGCCCTGGAGCTGGCTTTCCATAACTGGAAGAATTCTACTTCCTTCAATTGCATTTCTTGAACATTGTCCAAAGGAGGACATTGTTATCTCCTGAGGGAAGAAGTCAATGTGTAGCCATTTGTAACAGGGTACTGGCCTTTTAAGGCAAGGTGCAAGCCAAGCCTGTCCCTAGTCCTGATTCAACACTGAAGAAAAGAATTCTGGGCCATGTATTTCTTAGAGCAGTGGTTTTCAACCTTCTTCTTCTTCCTTTTTTTTTTAATTATAATTTGTGGACCTCTACAAAGTTTTAAAGAGAGGTGCAGATCCCTTTGAAAATTCGACCTGTGGCCCACATCCTCCTACCATACAGTCTTAGACTGGAAACTGACTGAATGGAATTGAACCATAAATGTTGGATGTGCTTGACAGATGCAGCATTTGACACAGTATGAGAAAGGACACTAAACTGTGGGCTTCTATGGTAGTAACAACACTTCCAGGGTTTAAGCTACAGGTGAGGGTATTCACATGCTTTTGGTTGATTGAACAAATGCAATGCCTTTTCTGGGATCTGAAATTTATTTTCATAGTCCTTTTTGAAGACCCCTTAGATCGTCTGTGAAGTGTCTGTGGACTACAGGTTGAAAACCACTGCTGTGGAGCAATCCTGGGTATTGTAGCTTGGGCAGCAATGCATTCATTGAAAGAATGGAGGGTAATAAGTATGCTCTGCTGCTTAGAGGAAGAGGCAGACTTCCCCTCACAGGGAGTTTGGTGGTCAGTCTAAGCTAGGGACACAAGGAAAGAAGCTGAGAAGTAATTGGCTTTGGTTTCTGCTGGAGAAGGGAGGCTGAGAAAAGGCTGGGACTCTGTATAAATAGAGAGAGAAGGTGAAGAGTCTGCATGTCATTGGCCCATAGAGCTGTGGACTGGTTAGGGCCTGCAGAGAGAAGCCTGTCGAAAGTCAGGGAGGCGTCCCAGAAGTGGGTGAAGGAAGTGACCCTGGACATGGAAGCAAAGTGTATACGGTGAGCACTGCCTTTTTTTTTTTAGGGGACTAATGCTGAATTTTTTTAAACGGAGGTAGGATGTGACACTGCAGACAGTTGGGAACTGGCAGAGAGCTTGGGATCGGGCTGAATAGCTGGCTGAATATGTATTGTTGTACCATACAAACAAGAAAAAAAAGAGTATTTTGGGAATCCCTACTAAAATGGGTGAAGGGAACATAGATACTAGGGAAGGGGCTATGGTCTAGATATGGAGAATGAGGGTTGGAGCCAGCAGTTGTTCAGACTTTGTTACCTTTGTAAGGTGTTAATTTTCCTAGCTTAGCCAGAGGGCTAACTAAACTTTCTTACCAGGGGGCTCCCCAGGGGAACCCAGGGCTGGGAGGAACTTCTCCAGTACTTGCCCTTAACTTGAAGCTGTCTCGTTGGTTCCTGACATGGCTCAGCTGCCTGAAACCAACAGCCTCTAACAACACAAAAATTTCCATTCTCTCTGTGCATGCTACTGATGGGCATATACCAGCCCCCAAGTCCCTGAAGCACTGCCAGCAGTGTTCAGCCCTTAACAACTGGATGATCACAGAAATGATCACATTTGCTATCCCAAAGGGGATAGTGTACATGCTTGTTTGATTCAGATGATCAGCTCCTATGTAACAGCACTGAGATAAATTTATAGTGAAAACAATCATAAGTTTGCTGTCAAAGGTTGAGGTTTAAGAGAGAGTAAGGAAGGATAATGATGGGAACTAAAGGGAACACACTTCCTAGAGTCTAACAAACTATTATTATACAAGCATTTTAGCTTGTTAATCTCACCTAAAACAATTTTCCAGTATCTCTTTCACAAGTGCAGACAGCACTATCATTTTTGCTTCTTCACTGAACGATCAAGAGGTGTCTTTTTGCCTTTACCTTACATCCCCCCAAATTCATTGTTTTGTCCTCTGAATCAGGATGACCCTTTTGTTTATTCCCTGATGTGCTGACTCCATGTAGCCTTCATGTACCCATGCTGACTTTGGGCACAAAAACAGTGTAACAAGGGAGTTTCTAGTGAGCACTTCTGAGTGTGTCAGTTATGGGAGAATTGCTTAGAGAGAGGGCTACTTACAGCCCAAGACAGAGGGTTCTCCACTATAAGTCACAGCAAACCAGTCACAAAGAGCACTTCTGTTCACTATACTGGCTGACAAGAAGCCATAAAAGCAGTTCCCTCAGACGCTCCAGTTCCTCTGTAGCACTCATACATATGAGAAGTTATGAAAACTAATCTCAACAAATAAAAAGGTTCTTCTCATCCCAATGGACCAGCCACTTTCCGAGGTCAATTGGTAACATAGTCTTACCCAGAATGTAAGCTATAGCCAAACTTTTAGAATCTAAAGGTTTTTTTATAAAAAGAAAGAAATGATGAGAGTTAAAATTGTTAAAGGAATTACATACATACACTGATTACAAAAGTTCTTGGTACAGGTTTATAGCAGAGATGGAATAAACTGTGGGCTTAAGTCACGTCTCTGGAGTACACCCACAGCTGGGATGGGTTATTTAGTCATGTGTTTAGATCTTCAGTTCATAGCAAAGGTATTCTTGACGTCAGAAAAAATGGAGGGCCTTCCAGGGCCCTTTGTATATCCTCGTTCATGTGGAGGGAATCCCATTGTTCTCATTGTGTAAAAGTATATCTCAAGATGGAGTTTGTTGCATGGGTAAGTTACCTGTCCATGCATGACTCAGTTCTTTACAGGTGGACGCCATTGTTCCCATGCTGGTCCATCAAATACTTCTATTCGCCAGACGAGCAGTCTTTTCACAACAGGCTGACGAAGACTCCTGTTGATGTCTCCCAGAAGAAACATTTGAAATACACGTACATGGCCAAAAATTACAACTTCAGAATCAGAAATCGCATGCATACAAATGGCATAAACATAACCAGCAAATCATAAACTTTTTATAGATATCTCACACTTTGTACAAAATTAGTTGCAAATATATAACAGTGGTGTTTGCTCATATTACAATCCAGTAACATCACACATGACTTCCATTGTGTTGGTTTGCAGTGCTTAATTTACCTTTGAACTGAGGCAGATAGATGAATATACGTCCTTTGGCAAAAATCTGTTTTTCGATAGTGTTTTGATTCTCACTTTAGAATATTTATTCCAGTCCTCCATACATAGTGTCAGTATGTATATTTCACAATGATGATAATGGCTTATGAGATCCTGGCTTTCACTTAAGATCTTAGGTGGCATTCTTTTCAGAAAAAGACTGTGAAAGCAGCATACTTGGTGTAGCAAGTTTGGCAGGCCTGAGAAGAGTTTGTGTTCTAGATGAGAGAAACTTTTGCCAGTTGGCATGGAAGTGGTTCTTGTGGTCACACTTACCAAGCTAAAAAATTATCGAGGCTAAGAGAAACGGAGGCTTTACCTGGGGATAAAGTTAAGAGATCTCTGGTGCCATTCTGTGAGAAATAGGCCTAACTAATGTGGCTGTGTGCTACATACTTAATACATTGGCTTTCAGCACTAGGCTTCCATCTGTAACTTTCTAGTAAGTGAAGGGATGACAGAAAAGTAACTGGTTCAGTTTATTAGTGTCAGTATGGCTCAGCCACTGGTGGAGGAAGGGCTAAGAAATGCTTATAGGGATATCAGTTCCACATGTAGGCTTCCATTTGCCATTGCATGCCTTGCCACCTTCCCCTTGTGCACACTGCTGCACATCTTTCTCTAGCAGGTTGATATGCAGAGGAAAAGCAAAGATTTTCAGGGATTAATATTACCTCTTTCATGAAAAGGAGTAATGTGACCCTATTAAACTATCAACATAGTTCTTAAGGAAATATTCATAGTGGGAACAGAGAGCTTCCTACATCTGCCATTAGGAAATTGATTTGATAAATTAAGACTAAACTGAGCAACTGTGACTTAGGGCTTCTCTTTACAATCAAAGCTCACTGCTGCCAAGCAATGCTCATTGGACGAATTCACCTTCTGCTGAGATGGTAATTCAGTTTTAGTTCATTCCTATGTCTGGAGAATCCTTTCAGCCAGACTGTGATGGTCATTCAAGTTCAAGACCACAAGTTAGCCCACTAGAATTTTATATTTCATCTAGATCTGGATCCAAATTAAGAACAAAACCTCCACAGCTGACGGGATATTAGAATCATTCCTACTGAAATGGGCCTGTGCTGAGGCACTCGGATCTTAAACTAGATCTTCCCAAATGTCAAAGCTGTATGGATCAGCTGTTCTGGTTTGGCCTCTTTTCCCATAATATAGTAGTGATCAATCTGGACAACATTTCTCCCCTTAGATAGAATTTAGTGTTACATTGTCTTAAATTGATATTCTGATATTTGTCTTGGTTTGGCAGAAGAGTGGTAGGGGGGCTAGGGAGGGAGAGGAGAGGTTGTAGGAAGTTAAATCCTGCCTGTGCATGTTCAAGTTGTTACTTGCAATGTCCCATTAAACTCTTTGACTTCTTTAAGCAAGTATTTAGGGTTGCCAGGTGTTCAGTTTTCACCCAGACTGTCCATTATTCGGGTCCCCCGTCCAGTAAAAAAAACAGAAAATACCAGACACGTGAAATGTCCGGTATTTCCTGTTTCCTTTGGACGGAAGCCTGGAGGGGACAATTTTCCCCTGCCATGTCTGGCAGGGGTGGGGAATTGAGGAGCGCGGGGCCCTTTTTTTTGTCTCCCCCCTTTTGTTTGTTTGGTTTTTTTGCTCAACAACTTTCATCTCCCCCTTTTTTTTCTCAACAGAATTTTTTCCCTGGTGTTTTTTTTTGGGGGGGGAGTGGTGTTTCGTATTTTTTGTTAAACCGTCTGGCAACCCTACAAGTATTACAGTATATCACTAGGTTCATCTGGTTTTAAGAATAAGCAACTATGTTTCAAAAATTACCTTCGCACATACTGTTCTCTTAAAAGTTAGCCAGCTTCTCCAGAGACAACACAAGATTTTCATGTAAAATGCAGCTCATTTGCCCATTTAAAAGAATAGATTGCCCTCTAGTGTACAAAATGCTGAACTTTTCTTGCTTTTACTGTAACAAAGATACTGTCCCTGAGGAGAATATCTTCTACCATTTAACCCTCTCTTACCAGCATCTTCTGCAGGCTGCAATGGTTGTCCTGTTATTAGGGTCCCCTAAAGACTTCAGCCTAAATAATAGAAATAATAAACTAAACATATCAGTCACATGGGGATGTTATTTGGCTTAAAAAAAGTAATTTTGTAGCTATCTCTTGGCTATACATGATTTGAGAGGAAAGTTTTTAAAGAACCCTACATGGTGTAAATGTCCCGATCTATGCTTCTAGGAAGACTGTAGATTAGCCAGAGATTGGTATGGTTGGAACTGAATTGGGCTCCTGTGTAACCAAATACTTCCATATCCTGGACAGTGACACTTAAAAATATAGGGACAGATCCTCTAGTAAACTGGCCCAAGCCCATAAAATCAGATGTGTTGTAGGGAACCCTTGTGAATGTCACCAATCATGAAATTACAAGATATGGAATTAAAATGACTTGTGTAAGATATCAGTCATAAATTATGCTGTAGGGCATAAATAAATGATCACAGTAAAGAAAAAGTTGGGTAAATGAAACATGTTGTTGCTAGACTGTTTTATAGACTGTCAACCCTGTTAATTATATTCGTTACTTAGGTGCCCAGGGCCCATAGTCATGGATCAGGACCCCTTTGTGCTAGCTGCTGTACACAGAACTCTCTCTCAAAGCGCTTACAGTCCAGAGTTCAAGCAATGGTCACCATCAGCTTTGGTATCTACAATTCTTGGGAAATACTTCAGTTTCTTGTCCCTGGCACCATTGGTGCAACTTGTAACTTGTTTTGAAAAGCTCCAATCATGAAATAACTGATTGAAAGTTGAAACTGGGAAGCAAAATAGTCATCAAGAGAAATTACTTGGCCTGTCTTGAAGAAAATTAGTCCAATTTTGATTATGTTATGAGTATTTGAAAATTAGACTATTTTGGGAATAACTGGTTAACAGCTCTAAGCTGAAGATGGGCTCTGTTAAAGCACATGTTACATGAGGCAGAATTCCATAGAGCTCTTGATCATTAAGGCTGTAGCAGCTTGGGCTATTGTATGCTCTGATGTGCACCTTTATGTGGGACACAGAAAGAAAAGCGGAAGAAAAAAACCCACCCAGTCAGGAAATTCAATTTAAAAACCTACATTAGGAGACAGTTAAGGTGAGGGTCAAATGTCAAAGTTCAAGTTGAGCACCCATCTTTAACTCTGTGTCTTTGTCTGTATGAATTACAAGGTTTTAATCACATGATCTCCAATACTACTGCAAGTCATAATTCACCCCCCACATACACACATGGGCGCACACATACACACATGAAAGCAAATGAGGAGTGAATTAAAGGGAATTTTTTCTTCTCACCAAAATGCCTCCTTACTTAGGAACGTGCCCATGAAAACAATTAATGTCTTGAGTTCTGTTTTTACCTTTTGCTGACTAGTTTTACTCCTTATGCACTACGCCTCTCTTATGTATTCCAGCATTCTAGAAGGCAGTAATATAACAACTTCATTGTACAAATGGGGTAACTGAGGCACAAAGAAAAGTGACCTGCCTGTGATGTCACAGGTAACTTGTAACAGAAATAGAAACAGAACCCACATCCTTGATAAGTCACAGCCTTTGGGTTTTTCTAAGCAGCCTACGCTGTTCTCAGAACAAATGTTTCAAATTGGCATGCTTCAATAAATCTTTGAAGTGGGCTTCTCCACCTCTGGAGTGCCTTGTGAACTGCAGAGGGAAAATGTTCTAATTCAGTGCCCATTTTAGAGATTGGAAAGGCAGACCGATTAATCTGGATGGCGCTGTAGTTCAGCAGGTTTGTATTCAGCCTCTGATCTTCATTAACCTGTGTTCAACTCCTGATTCTGAAATTGGGAGGAGAGGGATACTGGCTTTTAGAGGGCCTTAGAATTAAATTGCTGTATTTTATTAATATTATTAGAACAAGACTTAATGCTTAGTTGAGTTCAGCACTTTGAAAATGGAAGCACACAATTTTAGGAGCTAATGGAAAACATCAACAAGACAAGAAGTAGTGGGCTTAATCTGCAGCAAGGGAGACTGAAGTAAGGTATTAGGAAAAACTTTCTAACTACAAAGATAATTGAGCCCTGTAATAGGTTTCCAAGAGAGGTTCTGGAATCCCCATTATTGGAAGATTTTAAGAACATGTTGGACAAATCCCTGCAGGGATGGTCTATGTTTATACTTGGTTCTGCCTCAGAGCAGGGGGCTGGATTTGACTTCTCAAGGTTCCTTTCCTGCCCTACGTTTCTATGTTTTTATACATTATAAAATGTATTGACAGATTTCAAATTAGAAACATGAATGTAAAAATACAGAATTTTCACTTATTAAAGAAATTCTGAGTATATTAAAGAACATACAGATTTAAAAAATATTTTAATTTCATTATATCACTCTGATGTGGCACATGAACACTGTACTTCTATGTGAGACCTAGTAAGTCATGAAATGATACAAAAAATATAGTTTGAACTTCCGTGTCCATGTATTTCTGAGAAATACTAATAATGGCTGAGAAGCAGAGGGAGGTCATTGTGCAGGGCAACAGCTGTGGTAGCAGGATACGGTAAGGTGTGGTAGGAAATAGCATAGGGCACTAGCCACTGCGATGATGGGGCTATAGGGGCACCCACCGACTTCTACTAAGACTCAGTAGCTCCCTCTATTCTTCCCCAACCCTCTCAGCTCCCACACCAACCCCTGAATTTGGTTACAGAAATATTTGAATTTCAGAAAATAATTTATTTTCTGGAGAAATTTAGGGCTGCTTTGAAAAATATACAGATCAGCATGTGTCCTTTTTATATTGCACTTATCAAAGCTGAAAAGAATATAATATTAAAAGATTGCAAAATCAATTGTCCACTAGGTGGCAGAAGACACTTTGGGCAAGAAGAATATTGAGGCTTGACCAAATTAGGGACTTTAAAAAATAATTTAGAAAGGTAACAAACAGTTTGTTTTTAAAAACTTTTTTATTTGTATTGATTCAGATTTTCACAGTTGCGCAAAATTGTTTTTGGGTTTTTAAATTTATAATCTATATTTTTTAAAAAATGTAATCCTTCCAAGCCTAATTATAAAGAACAGCTTTATGAAAATGCCAAGCATTATGTGAGTGAAAACAGTGTCTAAATACAATAATTCCAAAGTGATATGTTTAATAAAAGTATATCAGTCATTAATTAGTTTATTACTTTGGGATAAAGTAGGCTTCCATCTCTTCACCTAGCTATTGCATGTATTGCTTATTATGGGTGGGGCCTGTTAAAGGTTGCCCAACACTTCCATTCTCAGACCATCTACCTTAGAATTAAATTTTTCCTCAGAATTGTTCAGCCATTTCTGAGAACAAGCATAGGGAACAGTGTTTTGCCCATAGTTTTTGTATTAAAACAAACTTTTCTTTGAACAATTTAGGTGTCCTGATGTTTGAAGCAGGAACAAGAAATGTTGGCATGTTAGGCGCCTTTGTATTAGGGATATGACTTTTGACATCCCTATGAGAATCCACTCAAATGTGGCCAAATTAATAAGCATTTGAAAAGTTATAGTGTGCACATGCTCAGCAGAAACTTATAGCAGCTAAAATGTCTGAACTTTCCATCCTGACTGAGAGTGCGCCAGCCTTTTGCAATGTTTTATTTCTTCCCAGACTGCATGCACCCAAGGGAGCTAATCATTTGCATGGGCCTCTGGTTAATTTCAGGGGCGGGGGTGTGGCTCCATGCTCCTGGAATGGACAGAGCATAAGGAAGAAGGTGGGGCCAGGGAAGTCAGACCTCAGCGCTGCCCAGAACATGGCAAGCCCTCCCCACTTTAGAGCCTCACTGAAAGCACAACACGGCACTCTGGTGGCAATTTAAAGGCTCTGTGGCACAGTAGCAGCAGTGGCAGCTGGGAGCCCAAGGCCCCTTTGAATTGCTGGGCCCTGGAGCAACTGCCCCCTTTGCCCCTCCATTGGTGGGCCGGCATGCACCATTTTCACAGACCGCTGAGCATGCTCCATCTCCTCACACAACTCCCACTGCTGACTAGACTGCACATGTGCTATCTCCACTGACTGACTGAGCTAGCTGCATACCCTCACAGTTCCAGGTAAGAGGGTTATGCATATACTATCCCCACAGAGCACCTGAGCACGTCTACACATGCACTATTCCAAAATAACTATTTTGGAAGAGGCATTATTCCTCGTAGAATGAGTACAGAATCCGGAATAAGCTGCCTGTTATTTCGAAATTATTTCAAAACAACGAGCTTGCTGTGTAGACGTTCACAAAGTTATTTCAGAATAATGTCTGTTACTCCGAAATAATGCTGCTGTGTAGACATGCTTTTAGTGTTCCAAGCATGGGAAGGCTACAGAACTGAGTGTTTGTATGAATGAAGATAAGGGCATTGGAAGTCTCTTTAACAGTGTTATTGTTGCAAGGAGATTTTGGTGCTTTTCACACCACATGAACAGCCTGAGAAGCCCTGAGCTTGAAACCAGTGGGAAAAAAAATCAGCTTTGTTATTTCCCTATAATCCTTTTGTCACTGTACAAGATAAAACAGCGCTACCTTAAGTTTGCTCTTTTGTTAGCAAAAGATATTAGCTCCAACTGTTCTGAAGAACCAAAGAAGCTTAGTAAAAATTATATCTAATAAGTCAAATGCACACCGATTACTTTGGTCTTGATATAACAAAACAAAAATACAGCCCATTCATGTCTGCTCAAGTTTCAATATAATCCAGGGGGAAGCAAGCACAACCCTACTCAAAGTGAAAAGGAGTCCTGTTACTGGAGTGAGTAATCAACCAAAATGATAGGTGTCCACAGAGACACAGCAATGCTGCCAATTTAAAGACTGAAATCCAAATAAAACATTACAATAGTCTCAGCTGGTAGCATCCATAGAAATGTGGACCCTGTTAGGGGAATTGTAAAGCTTAGAGCTGTTTCCAGGAATAACACTCAATTTAGCTGGTTAAATAAAAACCAAACTAATCTCCTTTCCATAACATATTTTATGCAAGTTTCAGAACAGCCATACTTGTTCAGACCAAAGGTTCATGTTGCCCAGTGATAGGGTGTAATAACCTTGCACTGGGACTGCAAAAGTTAATACAGTTCACCTAGCCTGAGGAGATTATGCCCCTTCAGCTCCACTGGACATGCTCCATCTGGAAGCCAGGATACAAAGGCCTGTAGAGCAGATCAGTATGTGCTGACCACTGATGGAGAAAGAAGGGCTGCAGCATCTCCCGTGGAGTATCCACCAGTACACCAGGATGCCAACACAAGCCAGAGAGAGGCTGATGCAGATATCCTAGCTTAGGACACCATTGAGAGGGGAGACACAGAGAGCACAGGGCTAGAAAGTCAGGTAGGAAGTAACCCAGGGGAATTTTATGGAGAGCGGTAGCCTTACCAGAACAGCTCAGTGTGTTTCTGTGGGATTCCCACCGAGCTGGTGGCAGGCAACTCCGCCACCAACAGAGCCTTGTGTTGAGACCCTGTGGAGAGGGCGGGGGGAGGGGTCTTCTTACCTTACCACCACTGCCTCCCAGGGTGGTGAACCTGCACCCTGTGTTTTTGTCTGGCTGCTGGACCACACTGTACTGCATGAGGAGGACATTGTTACTGACTCTGGCTACTGGGCTGCATCGCCTTGCAAAAGGAGAGTGTTGTTACTGACTCTGGCTGCTAGGCCACATACCCTTGGGAGAGCCGGGCTTTATTATAGAGTCTGGCTGCCCAGCCAGGTTTGCCAGGTAGTTGGCACTGTGAGCGAAGACTCAGACTAGAAAATCATGTGGGTTGAGCCCTGCCTGTGGGGCTTTAGAGCACATGGCCCACCTTTAGAGGAAGATGAGCATGCCAACTCCATGACTGTGCCCCAGAGGAAATGAACCGAACAAGTAATCATCAAGTGATCCCTCCCCTTTCACCCATTCCTAGCTTCTGACCCTATCCCTGCCTGTCCTGGGTAATAGCCAGTGACGGACCTATCCTCCAGGAATTTATCTAGCTCTTTTTTTGAACCTTGTTATAGTCTTGCCTTTCACAACATCCGCTGTCAAGGAGTTTCACCGATTGACTGTGTTGTGGGAAGTACTAAAAATACTCTGTGCATTGGGTGGGAAGTGTGGCATTGTAAGGTAAGAAAGGGTATGTCTACACTACAGCGTTAATTTGAGTTATCTTAATTCAAAATAGTTAATTCGAATTAAGCTAATTCGAATTAACACATCTACACACAAAAACTATTTCGAAATAGCGCGTCCACACTGAGTGGACCCTGAACCGAAGTTAAGGCTGGCCGGAACCAGTGCTGGCAGGGCATCAGGTTAGGACTCAGTGTGTGGGGCTGCTGCCTGAGGCTAACTGAGCTCCGTGCTTAAAGGGGCCCTACCCCCACCCCGGACAGACAGTTCTCAGGGTTCCCAGCTTGCTTGTCTACCTCGATGAGGGACAGCAAAGCAATCCTGTCTTGGAGTGCCATGAGTGCCCGCACTTGGGACACCACAGCACTCGGCCACATGGAGCCAGAGCTGCTCCTGGGCACGCCGGTGCGTCTCAGGCTGCCATCCGGGGGGGTCCATCAGGGGGCTGTCAGGATCCAGGAGGCCCTGCGGGAGAGCGTCCATCCCGAGGAGCCCTCAGAGCCTCTCCGGTCCTCCCCACTGGGGGCTCATGCCCCATTCCTCCCTCATGTCCTTCCACTTACCCTTCCCTAGTCCCCCTTCCTGATGTCAAATAAAAGACACATATGTTCAAAAATAGAAACTGGGTTTATTGAACAAAACTGGAGGGAGGGGAATGAACCTCTGGGGAGACTGGGAAAAGGAGGTGGGAGAGGGGAAGAGAGAGGGTGGGAGAGGGGTGGGGGAAACCTGGGAGGAGGGAGCTGGAAGGGGGAAGCAAGGGGAAGAAGGGAGAGGGGAAGCTCAGGGTTGGGGGTCTTGCCGGACCAATTTGATTTTCATGCAAACCTGCTCCTGGGTTCACATGTGGCCTTTGGTGGCCAGGCTGGCAGCTATCGTGCCATAGACGGCCACATTCCTCCGTCTAGTGCGGATAGCATGGACGTTGGGGGCATCCCCCCCAAATCTGAATAAGGTCCGTGATCTCCACCCTGGACCAGGAAGGCACCTGCCTTTTCCAGCCTCTGGCAGGCTCCTGGGAGCTGGCAGACTGCTCCTGGGGAGCGGTGGAGGGCTGGCTGCCAGTGGCTTGCTGGCTCATGTTTAGGGGCCACTGGGTCAGGGGCTCCGGTGGCCACTGCTGGCTCTGGGCTGGCAGGCTTGGAGCTGGCACAGGTACTGTGGCCAGAGTCTACCCCTTTTAGGGCTCCCGGGCTGGGGGAGAGGAGAGTAAGTTTTCCTGGATGTGCCCAGAGTAGCCACCAGGGCTCCCTGGGAAGGGCTGGAGGCCCCCTATTTCGAATTAAGTGTCTACACAGCACTTAATTTGAAATAGCTATTTCAAATTTGGCGTTACTCCTCGTAGAATGAGGTTTACCAAATTTGAATTAAACACTCCGCTATTTCGAATTAATTTCAAAATAGCGGTTTGCATGTATAGACGCTATTAAAGTTAATTTGAAATAATGGCGGTTATTTCGAATTAACTTTGCAGTGTAGAGATACCCAAAGTGTTTGTCCTGTGAATCATATTACAGCAGGGCCCAGAAGTAAACTGTGCAAGGCTTGACTAGAACTGTTGAGTGTATGGAAGGACTGAACTGATGGAGCTGCTTTTATGCTCCGTGGCTTACAGAAACCATTTACTTCAGACTAGCTTGGCTTTCTCCCACATACTGTTAATCAGACATCATAGCAAAGGCTCACTTCGTACAACTTCTCCTGTTTGCAGTGCACGGGATCCTATGGAAATTCGTTAGTGGCATCAGGAGACTGAAGTGTCTTAAAAATAAGAAAAAAGAAAAAAGCTCTAAAGAATTGCTTTCCCAGATATCTTCATCAAGGACCCTATTGCAGATTCCACCCCTGGAGAGGGAGGGATGAAAAGTCACATATGCATAATGTGGATGCTTCAAAGATGGGAGATGGGCAAAAGAGCATTCTTTTTCCTTAGGTTGTGTAATATATTCAGTGCTCTGAAGACAGGCCAGCTCATGCTGCTCTTGAGGGCTCCACCCTTACAGAAGCTGCAGGACCCTGGACTTGGCCTATGATTTGTGTATGTGTTGATGCATAATTACAGCATGAGCATTACTAATCTATATTTTTTCACTCGTCTTACCAAATACTCCTGAACCTTTGCCGTAGCTATAGTGTAGCAGCAGAATTTGGGCTCAATTTTGTGGTATGCAAGGGGAGAATTCCTCTCTCTCACACCCTTGCATCTGTCCAGCTCAGTTCCTCTTGCTGAGCACTGGCATAAGAATTTGGCAAATATTGCACACAGCCATGAGAAACTTTTGAATGTCTTTTTTTAATTTATATTTTTTAAATACAGCATAGGTAGTTAAATAGAAGAGATAAATTACATAATATTAGACATGATTTTTTAAAAAAATACCATTATTAAAAACTTCAAAGTCCAAATCGAAATTTCCAACATGCTTTTCTTACTGTATCAACTGCTGCCATCCAGATCCTTAAAAATGCCCTCTGCGTTCATGATTTGACACAGCAAGATGGATTCAAGACATAGATGGCTCATCCTGTACTTAGCATTTTTTGTGGATTTTGCTAGTAGTCCAGGTGTCAATATAGGTTATATATAATTTAATAACAAAGTGCTTTGGTTTTTGCTTAATCACTGTCTTACCCCCCTCTGCCTACCAAATTTTCCATCTGGCTGACACAGAAACAGACCTGTGACGTTACTGAATAGTTGAGGTGGCTTTTTGTAAAAAGAAAAAAAAGCAATTGCTCCAAATCTGTTTTAAAGCTGAAACTAATTATTATAAATAATAAATGTGGACAATACAGTCTAACTATCTTCAAGATAGTCAGCTAAAATCAAGGGCCTGAGTAGCATTTCAGATGCAAGAAAAATTCTTGACTGAAGTTGGAGTCTTGCCTGAATAAAGGTATGCTGTACTGGGTGCAAATAATTATAAAATTATAACATACTTTTATTGTAATGAGAGCTTGTAAGACTGTTAATCCAAAAATAAAAGTATAGGAATGCACCACTCACTGAATGGCTATGTTATAATTTCAAAACTTCTTTTATGCTTCATTCATATCTTATTGAGAATAAGGGTTTTTGTTGTTGTTGTTTTTAATAGCCATGTATAGCTCTCCTGAATGACAAGAGTCTTTTGAATATATCTGTTTGATTTATTCTGCTCTGTTTAATTGTTCTAGGGGAAAAAAATCACCGATGCGTAATTGTAGCCATCTGTTGTAAGTCCACGTTAGCCCCAAAGTTAAAAAAAAAATAGTCATGGCAACTACTTATAAAAACAACAGCAATAATATGAACTCACTATGGTTACTGCTGAAACTTTATTTTCTGCCCAAATGAAGTAAGTTTTCTTCCAGAATTATCTTAACAAAACTTTTTCTTTATTAAATTTGCCCATAATATGATCAACATCTCAAATAAGATTGTCATATGGCTGTCTACTTGATAGCAAACCTGCATTTCTCCAAACGGTAGGACTGTGTTGCCAGTCCTGTTTCAAAGTTCCTCTTCAGAATCTGTATTTTCTGGAATGAATTGAAAAAAAACTTTGTTTAAAAGAATCTATTGGGGCTGGTTGAATAATAGTTTATTTAACCAATTTTATGATAGTTTTCAAATACATTGTTTGAGTATTTTTCCTGTCATTCACTCAAATTTCCCAGCCAGCTGAATAATTCATAAAAATATTCAGCAAATTTATTCAGTGAATTTCATTGATGTATTTCAGATTTTTTTTATTCATGATTGCTCCTCTCCTACTTATATTTATTATTCTTATCATGGACACATTGGCCCAGAAAAGAATTGTCCTTTGAGCGTGTCTGAGAGGCAATACTTTCCCACTCACAGAGTCTCTGTGTAGAAAAGATATTTTTAATAAAAGGAGGGAAATAACTTGGCATTAATTTGGGAAAACAACACAGCGTTCATAAACATAAACCATGCGTAAAAGACCCACCCCAAGTAGGTTTGGCAGTGTTCTTTTCCATCAGGTTCTTAAATCGAACAACCCAAAAAGTCCCCTTCATATGCTCAACTCTTCTCTGCACCTCACTCACAGTTGCTACACTTGGTCAGTGCATATGCAGAATCCAGAGGTGCATCCATGGAGTTCACCTTCCATTCTAGGTGGAGGGAGGTAAAGAGGAATCTTACTCAATCCGCTGGCCACTCAGGCTACATTTACACTGCAACGCTATTTCAGGATACTGAAGTATCCTGAAAATAGCTATTCCGCATCCTCACAGCAAGCCTGTTATTTCAGGCTCGCTATTCTGACATCCCTGTAAACCTCATTCTATGAGGAGTAAGGAACATTTTGGAATAGTAACTTTATTTTGAAATCTGGCACTATGACAGCGCCAAATGACAAAATAAGCAATTTTGAAATAGCATCAAAATAAGATATACAATTTGCATAGCTCAAATTGCGTATCTTATTTTGAGTGTCGGTGCTGTGTAGATGCACCCTCATTGGCCGCCTGTGCACTGCTGCTGCTGCACTGCTGGCTGCTTCTTGTGCTTCTCTGCTACCGCTCTGCTGGCTGCCAACTACATCTTAGCTGTGACCTGTGCACATTGGTCTCTCAGTAATTTTCTCTTTTATAGGCTGGACAGAAACACTGTCCCATCTGAAGGGTTTTCAGCTCCCAGTGATTTTAACCCTTGCAGGGAGGATAGAAATCAAATTCTACTGCAATTACAATAAGAAAGAGGCTCATAATGAAGCCTGTTTAGCTCTATTTTTTGAACAGTATGGGAAAACAATTCAGGCAGTACCCCTGGTGAGGATGTGTCATCTCTTGACCGGAATACATCCCCCCACTGGTCTTACTCTCACATGGCTGTGACAGTTGAGCCCCTGCATAGTAAGTTCCTTTCTGCTAAATGTAAATTGTCATTTGAGCTGAACCAAGCTGAGAACCTCCTCCATAATTCTCCCTTCAGGTATTTTGGAGTAAGCTCTGACCCACTCTGCTTAACTTTATTTTGCCCTAATCTCCTGTCCGCTATCGGTCAATTTTGTCTGAATCCTCTAGTTTGATTTCTCTAATATAGAATCATTGTGATTGCCATTTTGGATTTTGAGCCTCTTACTAAAGGTACAGAAGTGTACCCTTATCCTAGTCGAAAGGATAATTCCATGTAAGAGAGAGCTACACTTTTGGAAGACTAGTTCCACTCATAGCAGTGATGATAAGGTCCCTCTAAATTGAACCACTCACAACTATATGGTGTCTGAGCCTCCTGGGCCAAATGGCATCATGCACATTCATAGCGTAATATGTGAGGTTATGTCTCAGACCGCTCCAAACCTGACTAGCCACACTATGCTCCTCTCTCACCATCATTTGGAATTACGGTGCAGAGTTCCAAACCAAGTGCTCTTGTTGATATAGGAGTTGGATAGTGGCTGATTTATACAGGGGTAACATACTCAAGACCTTAACCATCCTTTTCCATACTATCCAATGCTGGAGAGCCCATGTAGGATCACTTGGGGATCAGGGTCTTTGGCCCCAAGAAGAATTGTTTTTTCATATCTATGTCAGAGAAGTGTGCCTAGCCTGCCAGAGATTTCTACCTTGCATGGCAGCCAACACTGTTTTAGTTTTCACAGATAATATCACAGTTATGTTTTACATAAACACTGCATGATGTGTGTTCTTTCCCCTCGTACCAAAAAGCAACCTGCTTATGGGAGCTCTGTATCTCTCATTCCATCAATCTAGAGGTGTCCTACCTTCTGGGGTCATAGACACAGCTAGCAGATCATGCCAGCAGGTTATTTATTTTCTCACCATGAAGGTTCCTCCAACCAGATATCATGAAGGACATCTTCCAGTGGTGGTGGGGGGGAACACCCTTTAGAGACCTATTTCCCCAACAACAGGAAATGCCATCAGTTCTGCTTCCTGAAAGGTGACAATCTGGGTTCCCGCTCAGATGTCTACCAATTGCCATGCACAAGACACTGGCATTACTTCCCATCCCCCTGATTCACAAGGTTCTGATCAAGTGAGACTGACTGTAGGTCATCCTGATAGTCCTGGCATGGCCCAGGTAGCACTGGTTTATCACTGTCCTTGGCATGCCTGTGAAATTGCTACTATGATTTCCACTGCATCCAGACTTGAGCTCCTGGGACCATCATCAGCTGATGTACCTGAATCTCAGCTCTCTTCATCTGATAGCCTGGAAGCTCCATGGCTCAATCTAAAGGAGCAGATTTGCCTGGAGCACGTCTGCAAGGTTCTACTGGGCAGTAGAAACCCCTACACCTCGGCCACCTACCTTGCAAAGTGGAAGTGATTTTCCATATATTTCTCCCAATAGCAAATTCTACCACAAGAGTCATCTCTGAAGCTTATCATGGAATACCTACTTCTACTGAAAAAACAAGATCTAACCCTCTCTTCTCAAGGTCTGCCTACTTCCCTTCTCTGCTTTAGATCCCAAGGTGGACAGCTGATCATCTTCTCTTGCAACATGGTCCAAGCTTTTGAGAAACTAGATGGCAGGGTATACCTACAGATGAGAGCCCCCATTCCTCAGGACCTGAACCTTGTCATGTCAAAGCTTACAGCCCCTCCCCCCACTTGAACAATTAGCAATATGTTTGTTCATAGAATCATAGAATGCTAGAATTAGAAGGGACCTTGAGATGTTCTCAAGTCCAATTGCCTGCCCTCACAGCACCAGATCAATCTTGACAGATGTCTGTTTAACCTGCTCTTAAATATCTCTAGTGATGGAGTTTCCATATCCTCCCACTCTGACAGGAAGTTTTTCCTGATGTCCAGCCTAAATCTCTTACAATTTAAGCCCATTGCTTCTTGTCCTATCATCGAAGGTTAAGGAGAATATTTTTTCTCCCTCCCCCTTGTAACAACTTTTTAGGTATTTGAAAGCTGCTATCATGTCCCCTCTTAGTGTTCTCTTTTCCAAACTAAACAAACCCAGTTCTTTCAGTCTTCCTTCATAAATCATGTTTTCTAGACCTTTAATCACTTTTGTTGCTCTTCTCTCCAATTTCTGCACATCTTTCTTGAAATGTCGTACTCAGAACTAAACACAATACTCCAGTTGAGGCCTAATCAGTGCAGAGTAGAAGGAAATAATTACTTCTCGAGTCTTGTTCACAACACTCCTATAAATACATCCCAGAATGATTGCATTTTTTGCAACAGTGTCACACTGTTGACTCATATTTAGGTTGTGGTCCACTATGACCCCTAAATCCCTTTTCTGCAGTACTTCCTCCTAGACAGTCACTTCCCATTTTGTATGTGTGAAACTGATTGTTCCTCCGTAAGTGGAGTACTTTACATTTGTCCTATTTACCTCAGAGCATTTCTCCAGTTTGTCCAGATCATTTTGAGTTATGACCCTGTCCTTCAAAGCACTTGCAACCCCTCTCATCTTGGTATCATCTGCACGCAGAGGGGAGCCTCAGGCAGACTCCCTGTCTGCCCCCTGCATGTTGCTGAGAAAAGCTGTGGGGCTCTGTTTGAATACCTGTGAGCCCCAGGGAGGGGAAAGAGGCTTGATGTGCTGCCCCCGTCCATACCACAATCCCATTGGCCAGTTTCTGACCAATGGGAGCTGCCTGTTGTCAACAGGTAGCTTGCGAAGCACCCTCCCTTTCCCCTCAGTCTCATAGCTGTTCAAAAAGCACATGGCTCCTGCAGCCAGTGTGGGGATGGGGCAAGCAAAGAGTCTGCTTGAGAAGGTTGCTGGCTGGGAGTCAAGCAGGTAAGTCTCCCAGCCAGAGCCTGCCTCTGGCACCCCAGGCCTTTGGTTCCCTACGCTACAAACCCTCTGCCCCCCCCCCACTATATCTCCTCTCAGATCCTACACTCCAATCCCCTGCACCATGTCACAACCCAAACCCTCTGCCCCCCTGCATCCATATCCTCTCCCAAATCTTGTACCCCAATTCCCTGCCCCAGGTCACAACCCAAATCCCTGCATCCCAGTCCATACCCCAAGTAACATCCCCCTTCTGCCTCCCTTCCCCAGGTCAAAACCCCCTCTTTCCCAAGGTCACAACCCAAACCCCTGCATCCTAGCCCCTTAACCCAGGTCACAATGCCTCCTTCATCCAAACTCCCTCCTAGACCCCACACCCTCTCCTCCACCTCAATCCCTTACTGCAAGCTCCCTTCTGCACCCAGTCTCTGTCCCAGACCCCATACCTACTCCATTAATATGGAGGAGTGTGGCCCTTGACCACTTTCCAAATTCTTGGAGTGATCCCCCATAAAAAATTATTGCCTACTCTTGGTCTATGCCATCATCTAAATCATTGATGAAGATATTGAACAGATCTGGTTCCAGAACTGACCCCTGTGGAACCTCATTTGTTATGCCCTTCCAGCTTGACTGTGAACCATTCCAGCTTGACTGTGAACTACTTCTCTGAGAATGACGAAGTGGGTCTTTGCCTACGAAAGCTTGTGCTCTAATAAATCTGTTAGTCTATAAGGTTCCACAGGACTTCTCATTGTTTATGCAGATTTAGACTAACATGACTACCCCCTGATACATCTCTGAGAATAGTTATCCAGCCAGTTTGTCTCCGCCTTTTTAGTAGCCCATCTACGTTGTATTTCTCTAATTTATTGATAAGAAGGTCATGCAAGACTGTATCAAATGCTTTACTAAAGTCTATGTTTACCATATCCACCGCTTTCCCCTATCCACAACGCTTGTTATCCTATCAAAGAAAGCTATCAGGTTGGTTTGACATGATTTGTTCTTAACAGATCCATGCTAGCTGTTACTTATCTTCCAGATGTTTGCACCCTAGTCCCCATATGTTTGCAGATAGATTCCTTTATTATTTACCCTATTATCTTTCCTGGCACAGAAGTTAAGCTGATTGGTCTGTAAATTACTTGGCTTGTTCTTATTTCCCTTTTTATAGAGGGGCACTATGTTTACCCTCAATTTCCAGGATGATTTTTTGGTTTTCTGTCTTCTTTTCTTGTTTCTGCTAAATCCTGGTTACATCTTAACTTCATACTACTGAATGATTCAAAGAGGGAAATTTTTGCTTTTGGATACAAAATGTACCATTTCCTCAATATCTTTCAATCCACCACATTCTCTCATATTCAGATGGGAGTTTTCCTCCAAAGGTTGGAAGCTTTGGAATCATCCTTAGTCACTTTACTTTCTTTTCCTTCCATACCTCCTTCTTTTGTAAATATGTCCAAGTTAAGTCAGGTAAAGAATCTCAATGAAGCAGAACCTATGGTTGCAGTTATGTTGCCATAATCCTTCTTTTCCAGTCTTCAAATCAACTCCATAATTGTTCTCCTGGCTTTCAAGCATCTCCATATACTTGCTCCACCCTGTTTCCTTGACCTCATATCACTTGCTCCTCAGTGAGTTCCTCGCTGTCTCTTCCTCTCAGGTGGAGAGAGCTTTTTGCTTACATTTCATCATCTGGCTGGAACTCTGCATTAGATCCCACCTGAAATCCCTCTCTTTTTCTCATGATTAAGGCTGCTGGAAATCTATATCACAGAAAAAATCTATAGAATTCTACAGATTTGCTGTTTTCTAATGAAAAGCTCATAATCTCATACTGGAACTCGTATGAGAATTAACATCTCACAAATGAAGCTGAATGTTCCTTCCCTAATACCCAAGGCTTATTGCTTGACTACTTAGGAGCTGAGCAGAATCTATCATTAAAATGGGCTTTCCAGTACTTTCTCCCTTACTAATGGCAGTTGAAATCAACTCTATCATGATCATTAGCTGGTGGGGAGGAACTGGCAGCTACAGGTATTTTTCAGAAACTATTTGACACACTTTCTGTGAATTTTCTATGGAATTTAAAGCTCTTTTACATCTTACCTATATCTATGGAACTTCAGTTCATTGCTTATATTCTCTTTTCTGAAATCTTTTCTCTAAGGACATTAAAAAATGTTTTATTGTACTTTAATCTTCAGTCAAGTACCCATAAAAATAGCACTGTTTTTTCATAGTAATTGTAATTACAGCTATAGGTTTTTCATGGGCTTCAACAATTAGAAGCCCTGATTATTATTTGCCAGCAAACATCTTCAGCTATTTTCTTCTTTCAAAAGATATAGGGACATGTTCTCATTAACAGTGTTTCCTTTGCATTACTCAGAAGGCACAAAGAGCAGAGGTTCGCTATAATCGTATTGCATAGGGTTCCCTTGGCCTTGGGGAACCTCTGGGGTGTAGAGTTGGAAAAAATGGCTCCTTTGCCATTCTCCCTGGTGCAGGGGGGAGATTAGAGGGAGTGGCTGGATCATAATGTATTCTGGCTCAGAAACATGTCTCTTGGAAACCTTGTGCTTGTTCAAGCAGCCAGGTAGAAAGATTATGAGGCCAGGTAGAAAGATTAGGGAGCCAGGAGAAGTCCTTGATAGCCCCAGTCACATGTAGAGTGGGTCATGACCATGAGTGCCTACCTAAGAGCAAACCCTTTCTAGCTGGTAGTATGTTTGATAAGTAGACTTCATCAACCCAGTGCCAGATGTGAACTCCTGGACTCTTACCATGAAGTCACAGACAGTCCACTGAGGCTCTCCAGTTTATCTTGCCACCCAGGCAAGCTGGACCTAGTGATAAATGGTGACTTATATCAAAAGTCACAAATTACTTAAATTGCTTTCAATCCAAAGAGACTAGTCACTTACCCCAGATCAATTTGTGTCTTAAATCTCACATCAAAGATAATGCCTGTTAGCCAGTCCTGTAACTAACTAACTAAAGGTTTATTAAGAAAAAGAAATGAGTAATTTGCAAGTTCAAACAAGCAAACATATGCACACAAATGAGTTACCATCTATGGTTCCTAAAGATGACAGAGATTTGGCAATTTGTCAGTTCAGATGTCATTCATGGCAGAACTAGGGGCAATCCCTGGGAATCTCTGCCTTAGTTTAATGTCTCTGGTCCTCTGAGGCTATGTCTATACTGCTGCTTTTTATTGGAAAAAGGTACACAAATTGTGCTTCGCAATTTCCAATAGTTTTCTCGGAAGAGGCTTTTCTGAAATTTAATTTAGCTAATTCCTATGGCTTTGGCCAGAGCTGCCATTTGTTTTAGCAAGATCACACCCCATTCTTAGCTGCACACTTTCAAAGGGGGGGCACAGTGGAAAATCTGCTCCATTGTTTCTAGTATGGGATCATTTTTTTAAAAATTTTAAAGGTCCCCTCCCACCTCATATTCCCTATCTGATAGACTGATGATGTTACCAGTGATTACTTCTGCTGTGGTTTCAACCTCTGAATTATGTTACCCCATTCGTATTCTCCTCTTCTCCCTATAACACACATTGTCCACGTCCCATGAACGTACTCATGCATTTGATTTTAGTTGTCCCGAGCTCCATCTATGAATGTGATTGTTTATGGCAGATCTATACATCAATAATTTAAAGCATTTACATGAGAATGTTTACATGAAAAGTTAAGGATTCTTCACTTGCTGGAAAAGAATAGGGATATGCACCAGCAATAATACATTAGTTGAAAATAAGTAAAGGATCAGGTTTTTAAGTTTGATAAATTACAATATATAAACACAACAAAAACTACTATTATCGGAAACAAAAACATTGTTATTAAAGTTGAGCACTGCCTTTCAATTGGCTGCAAAGTGTTAGTGTCATGAGAATAGTGGGTATAACCAAAAGGTGGCAGCATTCCATACAATATTCACAAGAACACCTCTTTCAATTACCCATTCTTTCTCAAGCTCATCCCGATAAAACAAATTTTATCCAATATGCTTCCTAGTCTATGGGAATACCATATTCAAAATTACCTCTGGTGTGAGAAGTAAATATTGCTTAACACCAGGAACATGGAAACATCCTATGTATCTCAACAATGGACAAGACACAGCAGGATACATAGATATACATTTTCCAAAGCAGTATACAAGAGTGTTATACCCCTGTCATGTCACTAGTTTACAGAATTTATGTATTGCTTTTGTTCTCTACCTCAATAATGGCCCTGTAAATAACACCCTTGATAACAAAGTTATAAATAATACTGTATAGTAAAAAAAAATCTCCTTAGAAGACCCTTATGATACAGGACAAGGTAGGCAGTTGTTTATTAGAGGATTAAATTATTTAAACTTAAAATGCAAAATTCTTCTAGTGACAGATGAGTGGAATGAAAATCTCCACTAAAGAAATTATTGAACAATTGAAAGCTAGCAAAAGATAGGTAATAAGGAGCTGTAAAATATATCCAACCATCCAGTCAAAATACTAAATTTTAAAAAAATATTTAACCAGAAAAGACCACTTGAGGCAAGAATCTCTTTTACAAGAGTATCCTGGCAAGAAGGGCAGCATAACAGTCAATTATTACAAACAAAATCCAGGTTTCTTAATTAAAATACAAAATACTGGCTCTGCTGTGTAGCCTGTAATAAGTTATGTCCTGAGAAGACTGTAATTATACTGGCGCCTGCTAGTGCCGCCATAGTTAAGTCTGTCACCGTTTCCATTATAAACCCCATTTTTAAGCAATTTATAACTCAGCCGTAAAAAATCATTCTGGACTAAAACTTGGCATGGAAGGTTTCAGACCAAGAAGTTTTCAGGGTTTGTTTTTTTTCCTCAACAAAAACAATGTGGTTGGTCATCTTTATATTTTTTTAGGCATGCACTTAACAAACCAGAAATTTTATGGTTTTAGAAGCTTTCTATCCATCCTATACCATAAACATAGTTTCTTTTTAAAAATGCATCAGTTTATAAACTGGACTAGTATCCTTCACTGCTTCTCAAGTAGGATTTTACCTCTTCAGAGATCCATATTTACATGAAAGCAGACCTCACAATACCCCTGAGAATGGAGAAGTATGAGTATCACCATTTTAAAGATGGGAAACTGGGGCAAAGAGAGTTTTAGAAGTAACTCAAGGCCACATAGCAAGACATTGCATGAGCCAGGGTTGGAACTCAAGAGTTCCTGTCCCCCAGTCACATACTCAATCAATCAAGCTGCACTGCCTCACTTACATTCCAACTTACTGCTGATCAAGTGACTAGTGACATTCTCCAGTCAATATAGATCAATATCCAGGGAAGATAGGAAAGTGAATTAATGATGATTGGTACAACATTGGCCAGCCTCCTACCTCTGTAATCTCTGGGCCTTCACTGGAGACTGTGCTGGTCAGAAGGTGTCAAACCAGTTCCACTTCCATTATTGGAGAAGCAGCCTTTCATGGGTGTCATGGAAACAAAAAGGCTGAGGTTTCTTTGCGGATCACTGGCTTCCATATAGTCTTCGTGCCCTGGCCTATCTATATTGCTGCTGATCCCACAGAACAGGTCAGGAAAACACTGTCCTAAAGCACAGGTTCTTCCTGTGCACACTTTTACTCAGGGAGGGAACATAGGTCCCTGAGAGAGTATTCAAGTATGCTTGTTCTCTGCTGGTAATTTCTGCTCAATTTGCTAGCACTCCAGGCCACGTTTACTGTGGGATGTGAACTATTCCTGCTTGTGCATTATCAATGGACTTGATAATTAAGTTTTCATTGCATGTTCTCATTGAACATGTTCTCATTGAAGAGGCATGAACAGACAAAACCCAGTTTGATTTTCAGATCCAAGGCTCTGTTTGCAGGCAGGCAGTTAATCAACAGGGAATGATACTTTTCTGGGTAGATGTGAGATAAAATCATTGAGGCAGCAGGGAAACCCCTGAAACTAGTCACTTTTCAAAGCAGAATTGACTTTTAAAATCTTGGTCTAGTTCCTTCATGATGTACAACTCCTACCCACCAAAAGTTCCAAATGCCAAGTCAACAGCACAGAAGTTTGTTAGGCTACAGAGGACAAGTCTGTATGATTATACAGCATGGATACTATGGTGTAGTTTTAAATGTGGAAGTTAGGAGCATTCTTAGCCATACAAGGACGCAGCATATATATGTAAATAATTAACCCATTGCCTAGAGTAACCTGTGATTTTCTTGCTTTCCTGAGGGTGGACCAGTTGTATTAATCTTCATCCTTCCTAAATCTTGTCTGTTGGGAAATGGGGGGAGAGGCAAGGTAACAAATTGCTCTACTTAAGGCCATAGGTTCTTTATCTGCATGTCTCAGGTAAGTCAATGGTATTAGTGTCTATGCCATACCCATGCAATGACTGCAAATCCCAACTTCACAACACCAGCTATGTGAATGGAGGAGTAGCAGTTGCTAATAATTTTTTTTATATCTTCTGGGAATTTCAAGGCCCTTTACAAAAGTGAGTGAGTATTTTCCCTATTATTACAGCTGAAGTAAACTGAGGCTCCCACAGCTCACCCAGCAATAGACTAGAATAAACACAGACTTCTTGACTTGAAGTCTTGTGCTTTATCAAACCATACAGTCCCTGCACCAGACAGTTTATAGTCTTTTCCCTATGTATTTATACAGCTTTATGCATAGCAGAGTTCTCTTACTGGTACAAATAATTAATAATAATAATATCTGCCCTCCTGCATCAGTATCAGTGCTATACCTACACATACCCATGAGCAGCATGAAAAGGGATTTCACATAATTTTATACTTTGGTTGTTGTATACCATGGTTGTCTACTGTCCCATAGCAGTTGTACAGGAGTTTTTTACCTGGGTCCCTTCATTCTTATTGATTATTCCCAAAGAAATATGTGCATAAGGTTTCATTTAGCATAATCCAAAGATTTTAGGGTATGTCTACAGTAGCCACCCTAGTTCGGACTAGGGTGGCTAATGTAGTCATTCGAACTTGCAAATGAAGCCCGGGATTTAAATATCCCGGGCTTCATTTGCATGTTCCGGGGCGCCGCCATTTTTAAATGCCCCGTAGTTCGAACTACCTGCCCGCGGCTACACGCGGCACGGGCTAGGTAGTTCGAACTAAAGCTCCTAATTCGAACTACCGTTACTCCTCATTGCAGGAGGAGTAACGGTAGTTTGAATTAGGAGCTTTAGTTCGAACTACCTAGCCCGTGCCGCGTGTAGCCGCGGGCAGGTAGTTCGAACTACGGGGCATTTAAAAATGGCGGCGCCCCGGAACATGCAAATGAAGCCCGGGATATTTAAATCCCGGGCTTCATTTGCAAGTTCGAATGACTACATTAGCCACCCTAGTCTGAACTAGGGTGGCTAGTGTAGACATACCCTTAGAGTGTATGTTGTTCCCCATTAATATTATATGCTTTTATGTACATCTTTTAGTCTTGCAATAGTCTTTGTACCATGTGGGAAAACTGGGTCTTTAATAATAATTAATATCTATATAGCACTTTTCTTCAGTAGATCTCAAAGTATTTCACATTTTTAATACTTTTATCTTCATAATACTCTTTCAGGTTGGAGAAGTATTATTATGTCCATTTTACAGATAGTGAACTGACGCACAGGGAGGCTGTGTTACTTATGGCAGTACAAACTGATTAAAAGTATTGAAACAGCATCTCTCTCTGTGTCTCGAGGTATACTGATCTATTACAAAAAGAGGAAGAAAGTGTTGCTAAACAAGGGAGGCGGGAAACTGTAGAAAAAAAGAAAAGAAAATTACATCTGTCTCCATAGATGTTGGAAAGAGTAGAAGAGATGTGGGGGCAGGAAAAGGGAGAAAGTAAACAGTTATGCTGGAAAAGGTTTAAGGTAAGAAAGCAGAAAACGGACATTGAACTCATCCATGCAACAGTCTGCAGAGGAGAGAACTGGAAAGTGAGAAGATGTAAGGAAGCAAAGTAAGAGAGGGCATACAGACAACCATAGATGAAGCAGTAAAACCAAAACCTTTGAAAGGCAAAAAAGTGAGTGGGAAAAAGTCTGATCAAAATATTTCCAGGAAATATGCTAAAGATATAAGTAGAGTTCTTGGGGCAAGTGCACAGTAGAGAAAAAATCCTGGAAGTTTGAAATAAGTTAAAGAATTTAAAGAGAAGATCAGTAGTGTGACAGAGGCATTTAAACTAAAAAGTTATGATTTATTAACACAGTCATTTAATATATGTTCAGTAAATAATGCAAAAAGCAAAGGAAGACAGCAAAATCTAGTGGAACCCCTGATAGAGGAGCTAGGACCACACTGGTACAACAGAAAGGCTAATGCCAGTGGTCAAGGAGTCTAACAGGCACCAGTTTTTAGCTAGAGCAGAAGAAAATTTTTTTAAGGCTAAGTCAAACATAAAGTTTTTATAGGGCACATCTACATAGCAGAGCTAAACTCCAAATAAGCTATTCAACTTGAGCAATGCGAATTGAGTAGTTTAAGGTGAAATAGATTATTTCATCTTTTGGTGCTGACTACACAGCAGTTATTTATAGATAGAGCACTCTTCCCCCAACTTCCCTTACTCCTCGTACAATGAGGGTTACAGGAGTCGGAGTAAGAACTCCAGCTCAGCATCATTTTGAAATAACTGCTCTTGTGTAGACGCAGACTGTGTTATTTCAGAGTAACATTAGTTTTTCCGAAATAACGCTGCTGTGTAGACATAGCCATAAAAAGTTATGCATTTCTTCTTAAATGTTTTCTATGTCCAAGTGTTTTTCATTTGCCATTGTGCAATTCCCTTTACTAATTAGAGCCTTACTGTAAACCAAAGAGGATTACTGAAGTTCTTTTGGTTTGTAAACTATGCAAATGATGATGTTTGGATGATGGATCATTTTGTCAATTGTATGTTCTGTGGTACAAGTATTGCAAAGAATATTTGTGAAAGAAGCTTCTATTTTTTTCAGTCATCAAACACAATATCATTTAAAAGGCTCATTTTACATATTGCAAAATGATTTTTAGACTCTTTTGAATCATTAAAATTGTAGTGTGTTTTATGATACAGAATATACCATCCTGAGGGCTTTTACAGCATAGTGCATGGTGATCTATATCGAACAACCTTCACAGATGATTTTTGCTTAAAACCAGAGGTCTTTGCCTGTAGATCGAAAAAACCAACCCCTTATTCTATGATGTATCAGAGGGGTAGCCATGTTAGTCTGAATCTGCAAAAGCAACGAGGAGTCCTATGGCACCTTACAGACTAACAGATGTATTGGAGCATAAGTTTTCTTGGGCAAAGACCCACTTTGTCAGATGCATGTAGTGGAAATTCTCTACATGTATGTAGTGGAAATTTTTGACACCATCAGTTTAGGATTAAACAAAGACTGTGAATGGCTAGCCAACTACAAAAGCAGTTTCTCCTCTCTTGGTGTTCACACCTCCACATCAGCTGCTAGAAGTGGGCCTCATCCTCCCTGACTGAATTGACCTCTTTATCTCTAGCCTTACTCTTGATTGGTACTCTTTTCTTATGCCTGTATATTTATACCTGCTTCTGGAATTTCCACTACATGCATCTGACGAAGTGGGTCTTTGCCCATGAAAGCTTATGCTCCAATACATCTGTTAGTCTATAAGGTGCCACAGGACTCCTCATTGCTTATTCTGTTATATGATTTCTATCAAATGCCTGAAGACATACCCCCTGGCCAGGGCTGCAAACTTGCCTGAACTTTTCAAGAATTGGATGAGAAACCTCTGGAAATATACACGTCTCTGGAAAATTGCATTGGTAACTGAGTAGGTGGCACTCAGCTATGGGTCAGTACTGAACCAGGTTCTCTATGTAGTGGGCACTGTGATGCAGGGCATTCATCTGAATGAAACAAGAAATATAGATCCTTTTTAGTTATTGATCCCATGAACTTGTAACAATAGGGACATTAGCAGAAATATCTCCTTGTAAAATCTCAAGGCCAAAGACTAATCTAAATTTCCCTTGAGATTAAAATTTAATATGGCATCTTCCTCATCCTGCTGTGATGTAATGACAGATAAAGTTATTCCCATCCATACTATGTCACTAGAAAATGCTTTGGGATCCTCCGGAATGAAAGATGTTTATTCACGTATGCTGCATTTAATCATACACTGCATCACTTGTCTCCAGCACTTAATTTCAGCAATATCTCAGCAATTTATTCTGATTCATTAAATATAATTAAAAATTCCAATATAGATCATATTCTCTACTCTGCCAGCAGAATTCTTTTTTAGAGTTCCATGCATAACTTCAGTGTAATCTATGGCCCTATGCCCAGGGTTAGCAACCTTTGGCTCTCAGCCCATCAGGGGAATCCGCTGGCAGGCTGCAAGTTTATTGGCTGATGTTAAGCATTTGCAAGCATGGCCTACTGCAATTCCCAGTGGCCACAGTTCACCTTTCCCAGCCAATGGGAGCTGTGGGAAGAGTTGGACAGTGCATCCCTGCAGCCCACATTGTTTCTCACAGTTACCAATGGCCAGAAACAGCAAACCATGGGAGTTGCGGAGTTCCATGCCTGTGGATGGTCAGTGTCAGTCCATAGCACCAGCCCTGCCCTCCAGTGGGGCTGTACAGACCCAAAGACATGCATCTGCGTGGTAGGCCTGGGGACAGTGCAGCCACATCGGTGGTGCGGCTGGCTTGGGGCTGTCCTGCGGCCCCACATTCTATGTATTTCTCCATTATGGTTCCCTGCTTAATGTCCTGCCTAAGCATTTGGGGAGGAGTAGGTGGCCCTTCTTGCTCCTCCCACATGTTGCCTCCTTCAGTGCTGTTTCTTGTGCTTGGAAATCTCACCATCTCCTTGTGCTCTAGATCATTTCCCTCAGTTAGTGAAATCTTTCCACCCACGTCTCTTCTTCCTTTTTCAACCACAACTCAAGAGAGAAAATAATTATGCCAACAAAGAGCAAACTTGCACAGCATTAAGGTTTAACCTTCATTTTATGTATGATACAAATTTGGGGAGTGGATCTATTCCATCAGTTGCATTCATAGAATTGACAGGACAATTGGAGCCTCAGCTGTATTGTCTCTGTCTCATTTAAGTTGTGATTTCCTCTACTTTGTGTGCAGCAAACCAGTTATTTCTAGAGAACCAGTGCTATCATCACTTCGGTAGTGTAAGCTGATGTGAGATATAGAGTCTAGCAGAGCATTCTACTGAGAAGTCACTTAGGGTACATCTAGACTACATGCCTCTGGCGACAGAGGCATGTAGATTAGGCTACCTGGCATAGGAAAATGAAGCGGCGATTTAAATAATCGCCACTTCATTTAAATTTAAATGGCTGCGGCGCTGAGCCGATCAGCTGTTTGTCGGCTCAGCGCGGTAGTCTAGACGTTCCATGGTCGATATCAAAGGCATTTGTCGACCTCCCAGGTATGCCTCCTGGGATGAGGTTTACCTGGGAGATTGACAAATGCCTTTGATGTCGACCGCAGAGCGTCTAGACTACCGTGCTGAGCCGACAAACAGCTGATCGGCTCAGCGCCGCAGCCATTTAAATTTAAATGAAGTGGCGATTATTTAAATCGCCGCTTCATTTTCCTATGCCAGGTAGCCTAATCTACATGCCTCTGTCGCCAGAGGCATGTAGTCTAGACGTACCCTTACTATGCATAGTTCTGAGCAGCAGTGTCCTCCAATAAAAATGCTACATCCAGTGACTGCAGTAACGCGCTGCAGACTTTGGAACTGTTATTTGTTGAAATGCTATGGTCAGGCATCCTGAATCTGTGAATGGCTATTTCCCAAGCAAAAGGATTTCCAGGATTTATTATTTTTTGTTAATGTCATCCAATCTGTAGAGTGATCTGAACATATCAGTTATGAGGCTAATGTCATTTGCTAGGTCTGGCAAGAGATTGCTTGCATGCTCTCGTATATAAATTCTGTGCATATTTGTATTTTGGAATAAAGATTGTTGGTTTTAGAGAGAGCCAAAACTGGAACCTCAAATCGAAAGTAATCTGAATTTCGGATTCAAACACACTGCTGCAGTTTTGGTTCTGGATCAGATACAAAACCACAAGAGGCCTTGAATGCAGTTAAAATCTTATGAAAGTAGTTGGTTGCATACAGTTTCTGTTACTTTTTAAACTGAAATCTTATGCAAAGTTCATGTTGTCATAAATCTGAATCCTAGCTCCAATTTGATATTGAACCTGAGTCCTCACCTAAATTCAATCCAGATCCAAATATCACTACTTGATTACAGATGAAACAATACTTGTGGGGCATGGATCAGCATTCCTGTCTTACTCCCCATCCCTGGAAAGCTAACGATCCAACTGGGGGACCAAATTCGGTGATGAATCCTGATCCTGGTCACATGCTGCTTGAGGCAGGTTGAGAATACACTAAGAAGAAGACTTGCCAATAAAAGACACCACTATACTAGATTTATGTGAGATGTCTTCCTTGGCTAGTCAGTCTACCTACAAAAGAGATAAGAAAAGGACATAATCTATTCTTATTTATCTAAACTGCTACAGGAGATCTCCTTCAGCTCAACTAATAGAACCCCTAATTTTTGGAGGAGCTGTGGTATCCTATGTGTGAGAGGTCTGTGGTAAATGTCTGTTGTCTGTAGAACATGAACTGTTATGGAAGAATGCTATGTTTGTTCCGATAAAATGAATTAAGGGCTTTTTTTTTAAAGGTTCTAATCAGGAGGACTTGCTGGCTCAGAGTAGGTAAGCTCTAGTTTAAGTATTTTGTTCTGGCTTAGTTTGATAGTGACTGAAATTATCACCCTTAACTGTATGATTAGTGGTTTACTTGATTATTCTGATTCCTATTGGATAGCTGTTTATAAAATTAAAAAGCACTCTCACCATTGAGTGAATTAGTTGGCACTTTCAGAAGAGAAACCAAAGGTTGACTGACCAATTTTGTACTTTAGGCACGTTAGCCCTCAGTTCATCGAAGGGGCAACAGGCAAGAAACTTCCTATGTTATCTCACTGAAGTTTCCAGGGCAATCTGTCCAAGACCTTTTATGAATATTTAGAGAAACATGTATCTCTATTAGTCCCAAAATATTAGAGAGACAAGAGGAATGAGTATTAAAGGGGTAGCCATGTTAGTCTGTATCTGTGAAAGTAAGTGAGGAGTCCTGTGACACCTTAAAGACTGACAGATTTATTTGGGCATAAGCTTTTGTGGACAAAGACCCACTTCTTATATTGAATTAACTTCAGCTGGTGAAAGAGACAAGCTGTTGAATGTACATAGAAGAAAGAAGAGCTCTGAGTAAATTTGAAAACTTGTGTTGTTGACCAGCAAAAGTTAGTCCTACAAAATTTGTTTGTGCAGAGAAGAATGGGGATGTTTTGGTGGAAAAGAGAAACAAGCATGGTTACGAGAGATTATGGAGGAAGTGTAAAGTAACATCCTCGATACCCTACCTCTCCTCTGAGTAGGACAAATGGGAGTTCATACATAAATGCAAACTAAGATTTACTTTATAGTGGACACAGCAAATGGTGATTGAGGGAAAATAAATGGAACAAGAAAACTCAGTAGGGTCCTGATCATTCTCTCATAAAGGACTAAGAGTTCTGCCATGAATTTCATTGTTAACGGTAGCAGTACTATTATGGGATAAATCCTTCCTTTGACAATGCCTGTGGGGTTGCCTGGCTATCATCAGTGTGCCTTGAATGGGTCCTTGATTTAATGGAAAGTGTTCAGTATGCTTCATTCAGAGTTGGATTGGGCCCCAAGGGCAGACTATGGACCCGAATGTATGAGAAAAGTTTATTTGTGCCTACAGTAGTAGAGAAATGGTTCACAAGTGGCTCATTAGGGTGAGAATATATTTCTGTAGTGTTCGTAAGTTCACTGAAAACTATGGTCATCTGCTGAGAAGGTGCTGGTCACATGAGTGAAAGCTGCTGAAGGCAATTAGGCATTTCAGTAACTTTTTTTCATTTTTTCCTATTTTCTTTCTTTTTCTGTATTCTTGCCCCTACCTCACTTTCCAGTTGTGTCCTCATTAAGGGAAGTTTCCCTAAAGATTAAACCATATGGTGATTTTATACAATTGGGGCACACACTATGAATTTATGTAAATTATATGAAAATCAAATGTGCAGGCCTTAATAAAATCGAGATGAGAACCATAATTTCAAGTAAAGCATTTGTGAGTAACTGTTTAGCTATCTATCCAGTTATACTATATTGGAGAAATAGTTTATTAATAGCAGGCTATGAGTTTAAATCTCAGTTTTGGACTTTTACTAGGAAATGCAGTACAGTCATTTATGACACAAAATACACTTTAAACAAATGATTATTGATAATTACAAATTACAACCTATGTAATGTATAATTACACCATTAACTACATGTGCATTTTGAATACATTGCTTACTGACTTTGTTTTTATTTAGATTGCCTTCTGTTAATTTTCAGTTTAAACAGAGAAGTAAATTGAGCTTTAATTGATAAATTATCATACAGGCATTTTTTAAAGGGTAATCTTCATTTAGTTAAGCATATTAATATATAATATATTCTCAGAATAAAATCCTAATATGTCATATAATTGAATGTGTCATATTCAAATTTACTAATATACAGACTGAAAGATCTGTATTATAAGCATTAACAAATTTAAGACATACAGCTAAAGTAAAATTAAATTATAGAGCTGGGCTTTTCTGGAAGCTGTGTGTAAATGTCAAATTCGGTAGTTAATTTACATATATTACTGTACATTGGGGTTCTGGGGGGTGGGTGAAGCTTTGTCTGGCAGCAGAAGGGTTAAGGACTTTTTTGCTTTGCTGGGTTCAAATTACAATGAGAAGCCTCTTCTTTCCCAGCAGGGTTGTGCTTACATTAGTCTTTAGATCTCTGCTGAAGAGAGCTGTTATATTTGTGCCTGCAAGAGTTGGAAATAACAGTTAAGAAGCTGACAGGAGTTGAATGGATTTACAGAAGTTTTTTTCAAGTAAATTCAGGGAAACATATGAATTAGATTAGTACATGCTTAAGAATTAGTTTACACTAACGTGATTCAAAAGATGTTAAAATTATCACCAGGCTGCTGGAAAAATATAAATTATACTACCGAAATAGAGATCAAGACAAATCTGTGACTCAGGACTTTATCTTGGAAAGAGGGCAAGGTGTGAGAAGAACTCAGAATAACAAGCGAAGATAACTCTGGGAACTACAGTGTATCAGAAGATCATCTCTTACTAACACAACCCTGAACTAAAGACCTGGTTATCTAAGGTTTTTATAGGAATGCCTAGGTCAGCTGACAAAATACTGGTCTTCTGCTCCATAAATGCAGAAAAAGCGATAACAACAGTGGAAAATTGGAAGTCTGAATTTCAGCTTTCCTAGAAATAACTGCAACCTGACACATTCCATAATATTTAAACAGAGGGCGGGGGGAGAATCACCAAAGATGTTATGTTTAGAGATGACATTGACATGAAGAATAGGTAAATTTTGTTTTTCTGCCACTGGGAAAGCAGACCTCATAGGAGCTCAGAATAAGCAGAAGTATTTTTGTTCTTTTTTCTTTTCAAAGATGAACCTAACGACACTCAAAGCTTTCCTGGGCTTGCTCTGGAATTGCTGGGTTCTGGTGGGTCATGCACAGGGGGGCTTAGGAGACAATCATGTCCATTCAAGTTTTATTTACAGGAGGCTCCGGAACCATGAGAGAAGGGAGATCCAGAGAGAGATTCTCTCTATCTTGGGTTTACCTCACAGACCCAGACCATTTTCACCTGGAAAGCAGGCTTCTTCTGCACCCCTCTTTATGCTGGACCTGTACAATGCCATGACAAATGAAGAGGATACTGATGAACTGGAGTATTCACTGAGGGAATCAATGGGAGGAGTGAGCAGAGGGGTAAGAAAAGGATATTCCACATCTCCAAATGCATACTCCCGGAGAATACAATTATCTCGCATGACCCCCTTGACCACACAGAGTCCTCCCTTAGCCAGCCTGCGTGATACCAACTTTCTGAATGATGCCGACATGGTCATGAGCTTTGTCAATTTAGGTATGTTTAAACATTTTTTCTTCTCTGTTTTACAAGCTAGAGCCCTGATCCTGTAGTTTGTACAGACACAAATCTCCCAGCAGGAGCTTAGCCTGTATAAACAAAGCAGGATTGGGCCCTGGAAGTGGTACTACTAATAAAATAGAAGTTGTACTAATGGTAAAGTAGCTACATTGTAGGTGGTCATGGAAAAATGTTTCTCTCACTGTTTATGTAAAGTCAGTTTCTATAACTCTCCTCTCCTGGCTTCTGTTTTCTTTCTTTCATTGATGTAATGAAAGTGCTAGCCTTAGGCCAGCTCCATTTTTTAAAATTAAAAAAAAAATGAGACACATATGTGTATTGATGGGTTATTTTCCTCTGCCTTTTATGTCAAGCTCAAACATAAACAAACATCAAATGTTAATATTTTAAAGGCTAGAATGTTAAGAGGGAGTGGAATCAAGCCGTTTCTGACAAGAGAGGGCTTTTTTGTGATTTATTTTTTTCTGTTGGTAAATGTCAGATTTGTGTTATCTTTTTAGCTGGATGGTTGGATTTTGTGGCATCTGCTGCTGATTTTTTGTTTCTATTTTATAATCAAGGTTCATATTTTCAGTATTTTGTCAGTATGCCTGGAACTTGGGTTAGGTCTTACTTTGTATATTTGTTTATAACATAAATAACAGATATACTATCTTATATCAAAAGCATGCCTGGGCTCTTGAAAATATATGCTAAAATATATGGATGAAATCTAATTTATGCGATCTTGAGTAGCCACATGTTTACCAGTTATGAAACATTACATAATTCAATTGAAAAAATCAGCTGCACATATCTTAACTAAAATAGGCAACTTAAATGTCATTAACAATGTTGCAAACAATTCATTTAATGTACTCACTATTTTACAATATAAAATGAAAAAGGCATTTGCAGCAAGCCTGACAGCACTATTTATACAGCTTCTAATTTGACTTTAGTAGCAAAAGACTTTAAATGAAAGCCTGAAGTTTTTCTACAAGTGCTATAAAAGATGTGATAAACCTTCTTGCTTTCCAGAGTAATTGTTATTATGGGTAACTTTTAAAATATTAGCCCATATTCTGAAATACTCATTATCACACACATTTGGGGCTTTTTTGTCTTCCAGGTCTCTTAAACCTGCTGCAGGATTAAACATGTCTTTAAATCACCAGTCTTCTTAGCTAACCAGAATTTGTAGGAAAATTACACCCTAGACTTTAATTGCCAAATAATAAAATTTCATTAAACTAATTAGCTGACAGATCAGTGTGCTCAGTTTTCAGACCTACTTTTTTTTTACAAAACAGCAACATATATTTGCAACTCCAGATACAACTAATACATTTTATTTTATGTTCCCAGAAGTCAAGAAGTTGAACAGAATAAAACTTATTTTTTAAAGACCAGCTCCTTTCCAGGGGTTTTCTAAACATTACACTTCTTGAATGTTAGTTGAAAATTATTGGCTACATGATACAACACACAAAAAGTACAGCATTTGAAGTTAAAATGCCAATATGAAAAAAATAGGAAGCATGATGATCTCCTAAGCATTAGTTAAGTATCCAGTCCTACAAAAGTTTACTTACGTACTTAATACAAAGTGGTCATATCCTCAGCTAGTGTGAATTGATGCTGTTCCATTAAAGTTAATTGAGCTACAATCACCTACAATAGTTGAAGACCTGCCCTTTGCGTAATCTAGATTATTTTAATAGGATTTCTTACAAGATGAAATTTTAAACATGTGCATAAGTCTTTGCATGATTAGGATCAAGACTGGACTGGCCAAATTCTGCAGTGCTTACACAGCCAAAACTCCCATTCAGGTGAATGCAAATCTTGTCTACGTGTCTTAGTATTTCTGCCTCTCATTTTGGCTTGAGGTCCATGTTCCTTTTTAAAAAAAAACCATTTAAAAATAACATTATATACTTTGTCTTACATTTTAAACTGAAAAGTTGGAGTGCGAGTTTTCTCGTGGCTACAGTAATTACACATGAATAAAATTTCAAGAATAGGATATGAATTTCAGGTTTTGTTTGGTATCTGTAAGACATTTAAAATATATTTTAAACATAAATTAGGCTTAACCCTAAATCAGTTTGAATGCCCTTCCACAGAGTGCATTATGTGTAATTGCGGTTTATAGCATGCTTCACTGTGCAACATTCATAATAAATATTGATGGCTAATATTTATTAGCTTTAACATTTTTATTAAATGAGCCTCTGTTTTAGCATAATAACATATGACTAAATAAGTCACTGAAGCAGGTAACCATTTGGTATGATTTAAGATCTCAACAGATGAGAGCAAGCTATGTTAACATACAATGGGGAAAATATACATTAATAAATCAATACTTACACTTTACCTTAAAACAATAAAAATTGAGGTAAAATTGTTAGTAAAAGAACACAAATTATTTTAGATTTGAAACATTGAATGACTTTTATCAAATTAATAAACCTTTGTAGTCCCAGATTGCATTGATAAAATGTATGTAATTAGTTATATGACAGTGTTAATATGGTCAATAATGCTTTCAAAACAGATTAATTGTCTTGCTAATTTGATCCATTGTGTTGCCAGTTATAATTGCTTAAAACACGTATGGTTAAAAAATGTGCAAGCATCCAGCTGGAAAAGCCTTATTAGGTATGAGCTACAAAAAATAAAATCCTTATTAGGTATGACGTACAAAAACAAAATCATCCTTATGGGAAACACTGTAAATTACAAAAGAAGCTGGGGAAAAATAAAAATCAGTGAAGGGCAAATCCCTTTCTGTTGAAGAACAAAATCTTCACATACATGCTAATTTCAATAAAAATCTACCTGTCAGAATGCAGCTCTAAACTTCTCACCTTTTAAAATGTATTTTACAAATATAACCAAGGGAATTGCAATTAAAATACGTTTCCTTGAGCAGCCAGGATAAAAAAAATGAACATATTTATCTTGTCTAAAATTATAACTGTAAGTACATGTTGTTCAATGAGAATTATGGCCCCTTCTTTTTCCAAAGATATAGAACAGGGAATGGACTATGTATTTCCCTATGCTTTATATAATGCTACACATATTGGCAACTCACCATAAATATTGATGATTTTAACAGAAGAATTAACTGAGTTGGTCCAGAAAATAAAGAATAAAACATAGATTTTTAATAATCTGATCATATAACCTACAACTTCAGAGCTTCTTTGTTTTGTTCATGGGTGGTTTTTTTCCTGCTACATTTTGACCCAGACTATTGTAAGTGAGTGACTGCAGCTTGGAGTTCTGGCATCTTCTTTTTGGCTGATCTCCAAAATGACATCTATGACACTGTATTCACCAGGGAAGAGCTAAATCCTATAATAATTACAGAGTCCTTGCTCACTGTGTACAGTGGGAATTGTGTCAAAGGAAGGACACAGCTGAAAGAAGACTTCAAGGTTTGCCCACCCCTTACTTTAAAAAAATCAATTAAAGAAAAAAACTTGTCTCAAGTTTGGTCCAAAGAAACAGAGAAGATTTTAACAGTTATGTTCAAACATTTCCAGTAGAAGGATTACATTTTCTATATACCATCACAATGACTACTGCTACTAACATGCTTAAGGGTTTATCCTCATTTCTATTAAATATCTATATATTTACTTTTGTTTACGAGTCATCTATAAAACTTGCTGTAAGCAGATATTTGTCTTTAGCAAGCAATTCTATTTTCTGCCTTCCTACATTTGGTTTGAATACTTTTGGCCACTGCTACATTATGGACTACAAAAATAATAAAACCTTTGGTTCTCAATTATTATTATTATCTTGCCTAACATGAAAACAGTTTTAATTTTTAAAAATGCAGAGGGGAAAGTCATTATTATATTAGTCAGCTGAAACATTGAGTGTTGTTTAAAAGAAGGAACTGACTGTGATATTTGCTTTAAAAAGCAGCAAATGTTCAGAAACAGAAATTACTCTTATATAAAGCATTTTTGGGCTCTGCACTTTTTATTCAAAGTGTCTCCCCCATCAGACTTTTTGAGATTAGCTATCCAATCAAATGTTGACATGAAAGAGTTTGCTTGTTTAAAGCATATTTATGCTCCTCTTTAAAATCTGAAATGCAAAATATATAAAATTTGAAAACATTGCAACCTATTAGTTATTCTGTACAAATATGATATAAAACAACTTTTTTGAGTTATTTTAAGATTATACTATGAATCCATACTTAAAATATTTACAAATCTATTTATTAGTGTAAAAAAGAGGGGTTTCTATCCATATTTAGCCACTGTGTCTGTACAGTAGCTTGTTTTCTAAACCAAAATAATTGACTTGCTATAACCTCCTGCACTAAAGTAACCAATCATTAGTGAAGGGCATGGAGAACTAGGCTAGAAAATGTCAAGAGCAGCTGAAACTCAGCTAGTTTTGATGTATGAATGCAAAGAGCATCAAAAACTATTAACTTCTGTATTCATTTAGCACTTGTGAATGGCCAAATTTTTTATATTAAAAAAGTGGCCAGTTTCTAACCTTGCAGGCTTAATTTTGGATGCAATGTTATCACAAACATAGAAATCTCCAATGGAAACATTGAAACAACTTTAATGAAAGTGATGCAAAAATGCTCTTATTTTCTTATGTTAAATGGACAGATGCTATTACAGAAATAAAGATTAAATAAAATAGCCCATAGATCTTAATTATTTAAGATCCTAATTAGTTGGGCAAATACTGCAATAAAGTACTCATGAAGATGTTGAATGGAAAGTATAAATCATTGATTTTCTTTCTTTTCTCTGAATTTTCATCTAAGTGAAAGTTTTGTGAGTTTTGCTAATACTATCCAAACAAGAGCCATTCTGGCAATTTGAAACCTCTTTTTGATTTCCCTTCACAACAAAATTTGCAGTCATCCACTCAGCCAATGGAAATAATCCAATGATTTAGAATTCCAAACAAACATTGCAAACAATGAGTACCAAGTGAATAATTTTGTATGTTCATATACAGTGCCAAACAGCTTTGAATAATGAACAAACGAACAAATTTGTTATGGAACAAAAAGGCAATAAAGTCACTGAATAACTTATTCACTACCAACAGCTCACTTATCTCTAACCATTTGCTAGTCAGTACTAATCAGCATTTTACATTGTGATAGGGCAGGCTGTTGGTATTTCAAAAGAGAAATAGTTGTCCATCCTTCCATCCTGGAATTATATCACTTTATCACTTCATATTTATATATTTTCTTGGAAATTTCTCATGTTACATGAATGTTATGAGTTATATAGGCATACCTTTAGATAGGTTTGTGTGTTTTGCATGAATATCTTCTAACAAAATAATATTTTTACAACTGTCAGTTATTTCTTTTGCCAAAGTTAACACTTTAAATTCAAGTAAATTGTTGTAGCAACTCAGCCAAAAATATGTCAAGCTCTCCATTAACTGGAGCATAAAGCTGTCTGACTTCCCTTGCTGACAGATTTGAAAGAAATTGTAGATAACTGAAGAGAAACTGATTTAGCAGATGGTCAGAAGTGCGTGGCAAAGAGATATCTATAATCTCTCTATATAAAATTATACATAAACATATATTTAAAATTTTAATATTTTCCCATTGAAAGGAGGGCTGACCCGGTCTTACTTCTATTCTTTCTTAATATGTGTTGCTTCTCCAGATTAAACACAGCTTGGGGTGGGGATATAGGGATTGTGTGTATTGTACAGTACAGACTTTCCTCAGAAAATGCCAACTCCTAGTGACTAGCTACAAAAGAGGAAGAGAGAGGTTGGTGAGGACTCAGTCTTTGAGGAGGCTTTCTAGGGAGTAATAAGACTTCAGTGGGGATGGGAAGATGACTTCTTGACTTTCATGTCCTGGCTCCTCTTCTAACGCCCAGCCTTACTAGAAACCTCCCGCACTAAAGTATCCTCTCAGAATAACAGGCCAACCTTGGTTAATATGTGTTCTCTTTACATATACTGATGCTATTATTACCTTCTTTGAACGTGGTACTCTGAGTATTACCATTGCCACCCACCTACTGCCTGAGCAATTGGGATAGCAGATACGAGCCATCCCTTTCTAACCATATTTCCTTTGGGCAGGTTTTCTTGAGCCTACAGCAAGTCTGGGCAAAATATGGCCCATAGGCCAGATCCGGCCGGCCAAGCCACAAGATCCAGCCTGCGGAGGCAGCAGGGAGTCCCAGGCAGGCTCCCCTGATTGCCCCACAGCCCCGCACACCGCTCAGAAATGCAGCTGCTGGGCTCTGTTTCTGTTTCAAAACTGGAGGGGAGGGGGAAAGCTTCAGTAGCTGTCCCCGCCCCCAGCACAATCCCATTGGCCAGTTTCTTGATAGAAACTGGCCAAGGGGAGCTGCCTGTTAAAATAACAGGCAGTCAAGAAGAACCATGCTCCCTCTCCTCGGCTCAGTTATTCACACAAGCACAGGGCCGGGCAGCCTGTGCAGGTGCAGGGCAGGCAGGCAAGCAAACTGGCTGAGAAATGTTTTAAGCTCTGCAAGTTTTAGCTCTGCAGTCAGGCAGGCTGGGTTGATTGTTGGCTGGTAAGTCTCCTGGCCAGAGCCTGCCTCTGGCACCCCAGCTCTTCTCTTCCCCAAATCTCTGCCCTGACAATCAACATACCCAAAATCTCTGCCCCCCTCTTGCAGCCATACCCACTCCCAGATCTGGCACCCCAATCTCCTGCCCCAGATCAAAATCCTCTCCTACCCTAGGTAACATTCCAAACACCTGCACTCCAGTCCCCTCCCCTGCCTAGGTCACAACTGCCTCCTTCACCCAAACTCCATCCCAGATTCCATTCTCCCTCCTGCTCCCCTATTCCTTACTCCAAGCTTCCTTCTGCACCCAATCTCCATTCCAGACCCTGCATCTCCTCCTTTAATATCATGAAAGAGCGTGGCCCTTGATCACTTTCCAAAATCTTGGAGTGGTCCCCGTCAAAAATTATTGCCCACCCCGGCCTACAGGCTAACTGAGTTTAGCAGAAAAATTGGTTATTATGTGATCATTTTGAGGTGCAGTTTTATATTCCCACATAGGTGAGGATGAGCAGTTTATGACGTGCCAGTTGTAGCCTTCTGCTAAAGAAAAACTTTGGGAGAACTCTGGCTGGTACCAGGCTTGTAATTATTTCTCAAACTCTTTCCGTTGTCTCTTTCTTCTCTTTCTTGTCAGCAAAGGTGGGTCACTTGACAATAAAAGAAGGCAAAGCATTTAAAATAAAGTTTAAGAAAGCATTAAAGAATTCATTCAGAAAACTGAATGAGCTAAAGATGACAAAGGAGAGACTGAAAGAGGTCAGTTCAACAAAATGATCCTCTGGAATCTCTGATATGGAACGTGATGTATTCCTTTTGGCAACACTTGTATACCTTGTCATACCAATAAAGTTCTTAAGATTGGAGAAAAATGTGAGAAGGTGGTAGAGATGGAGAATGTTGTTAATAGAGAGACTGGACAATGAAAGGGCACAAGATGATGATGGATGAGGTGTAAATGAGAGGGAGTGATATGCTCCATAAGCCATGCAGGTGGAGGTAGAGAACTGAACTCTTCATACTCCAGTTCCTCCTTTATGGCAAAATAACTTATTCACTGTCCCCAGACCACTCAGTTCCAGTTGCAAATCCTTTCATCCTAGTAAAATAAAATAAGCCTCTCCCCCAGTATATGTATGTGGGGGAGCACAGAGACTGGCTACTGACACTTATAGTCATAAATAACATAGTAGTGAACTTTTTAAAACCATGGGCTAAAGGATGAGGGTTGCCATGATGCATACAGAGAGGCTGAGATCAGAGGACCAGGAGGAACAATGAATCCTCTTGTTCTGAGTTATATTTATGAGTACTTCATAGCACCTAAAGTTCATATTTTATTGCCAGGCCATGGGGTTTCCCCATTTGCTCTTCTCTTAAAATAACACCCCTGGCTAAAATTTCCTATAAAACACACAAGTGCTACAGCAGGCAGAACTTGTCAACCCTTGCAACAGCTCATTTAATTTGGGGGGCAGGAGTTGGTTTGTATTTTGTATTGTATTTTGAGACTTGTTTTCTGTGTAAAAATTACTGTGAAATGAGTACAATGGTCCTTTACTTTGGCCAGATATTAGTAGAGAGATGCTTTGGTAGTCAAACCAAGCTAGTAGTTGCCAACCGATAGTACTAGTATACTAGACTATTCTGATATATCAACCACTCCGTATCCTTCTACTTCATGAAGTTATGTTGTACCCACAATGATAAAAGTGTAGAACTTGGAGTGGCCCATCCTCTATTGACGGCTGGGGCATATATAACCAATAGGTGCAATGGTACCATGGGGCCTAGCATGAAGGCACATTACTAAAGTAATGAGTGGAAGTCTAAGGAAATAGTCAGGAAAATCTGAGGTATCAGTGCTAGAACATAGTAAGCATCCATTGTTGGCAACCAACAAACTAGAAAAAAATACTCCAATGCTACCAATAGAGATAGATGCATATCTATATTCATCCATCCTTCCATTCTTTCCATTCTCTCTCTCTCTCTGGCTCTCTCTCTCTGGAGTCTTAGTCATTTTGCTAGGTGCTGTACAAACACAGAACAAAAATGTGAGTATTCAGTTGTAAAATACAATAAACGATTATAAAATAATGTCAAAACCACATCTGTTTAGTCTTCCTGATATGGACTGAATGATTAATTAATAATTTACTAACAGTATAATTTTCCTGGAGAGATGATAGAACTGACTTTTATGTTGTGGCATTAATTTATGTGCTAACAATTTTATAAGGAAAGTCAAGGGACACAATGAGAAATCTTTGGTCTGGAAAATAAAAGTTTTTAAAATATACAAGGAACAAAAATAATATGGACAATGTTATTGGTCCATTACTAAATAGAAATGATAGAATTATCAATAATGCAGAAGAGGCAGAGTATTCAGCACATATTTCTGGTCTGTATTTGGGGAAAAATTAATGATGCATTCTTATCCTATGGTGATAACACTCTTTCCATGCCACTAATATCACTAGAGGATGTTGAACAGAACCTTAAGTTAGGCATATTAAAATGAGCAGTTTTGGATAACTTTTATTCAAGAGTTTTAAAAGAATTAGCTGAGGAGTTTGCTGGACCATCAATTTTTATTTTCGACTTGGAGAACTATGGAAGTTCCAGAAGACTGAAACAAAGGTAATGCGGTGATTTTTATATAAGGATGATTGGTATGACTGGTAATTATAGGCCTGTCAGCCTGATATTGATCCTGGGCAGGAAAATGGAGTGGCTGATACAGAATCTGATTAATAATTAACTAAAGGAGGGTAATGTAATAAATGCAGAGCAACATGAGTTTATGAAAAATAGGTCCTGTCAAACTAACATGATATATTTTTATATTTATATTTTTTATGAGATTACAGGTTTGCTTTATGAAGGTTTTAAAGGTTTTAATGCATTTTGTAAGGCATTTGATTTGGTGCCGTATGCCATTTTATTTAAAAAAAAAAGATGAACTTAACCTGACATATATTACATGGATTAAAAAAAATGGCTTACTCATAGGTCTGAAAAAGTAACGGTTAACAGGGATTCAGTCATTGAGCAGGTCTGTTTTCAGTGGGATCCTGCAGGGATTGGTTCTTGGCCCTACACTATTTATGATCTTTACCAATGACCTGATAGAAAACATAAAATCATCTCTGAGAGTTTGCAGATGACACAAATCTGGGAGAGTGGTAAATAATGAAGAGGCCAGGCCACCAATTCAAAGAAAACTGGATCTCTTAGTAAACTGGGTGTAAACAAATGGTGCATTTTAATTTGGTTAAATGTAAATATATAGATTAAGGATCAAAGAATATGGGCCATACTTACAGGATGATGGACTTCATACTGTGAAACAGTGACTCTGAAAAAAATTGGGCAATTGTCGCGGATAATCAACAGCACATGACCTCCCAGTGTGACACTGGCCGAAAAAGCAAATGCAATTGTAGGGTGCATAAATGGGAATCTCAAACAGGAGGAGAGCATTTATTTTACCTCTATGTTTGGCATTTGTGAGAACACTGCTAGAATACTGTGTTCTGTTCTGGTACCCACAACTGAAGAAAGATGTTGATAAGCTGGAGAGGGTTCAGCAAAGAGTCATGACAATAATTAAAGAATTAGAAAGCATGCCTTAGAGTGATAGATTGATTTCCTTGTGTCTATTTAGCGTAACAAAGAGGAGGTTAAGGGGTGTACTGGTTACAATGTATAAAAACTTTGATGAGGAAAAATATTTAATGAGATCATCATTTAATGATCTAATAGTAAAAGGTATAACACTAACCATCCACTGAAAATTGAAGCTAATCAAATTCAGACTGGAAGTAAGGTGTGATTTTTTTTTAAAGAGTGAGAGTAATTTATCGTTGGAACAACTAACTAAGGGACATGATGGATTCTCCATTACTGACAATTTTTAAATCAAGAATGGATGTTTTTCTAAAAACTCTGGGGAAGTTCTATGACTCAGTGATCATAGTGGTCCCTTCTTGCCTTAGAATCTATTAATAAAAATAAACCAGAAGGGAGGTAGTAGAGACTTTACACAGGTGGAGAATGGCACTTGGTCACACATGATGTAAAGTGCCATGGGATTCTTTGAACTCACAAAGCAAAAGAGGTATGAAAGGGGAAAATGGTAGAAATCCTGAGAGTGGACGATGCATCAGCAAGCCCAGCATGCAGTCCACCAATAGCAAGTGATTTTGTTGTGATTTATGATGGACTAGCAGGCTCAGGCAATGGTCCAATGGTAATATAGCTTTGGAGCAAATGTTCTAGAGGTTCTTTAACCCTGAGCATCTCTCAGGTTGCCAGTAAATACTTAGTCCTTCTCTGTCCTAGATGAAAGGGGTTGCCATTCAGAGGTCTAGTCGGTCACCCTCACGTGAATGGCACTTCCTGTATGGAACATAGAAAGCTATATGGAGGCTGAGCTGCTGGAGAGTCTAGCGCACAGCCACAGTTGCAGCCCAGACCTAAAGGACAGTCCAGGGAATGTCCCAGGAACAATAAGGGAAAAAGAGATTTAGTTTCCAAATGAATATGCCCTGACTCAGAGCCCTGCCTTGTGAGCTCTAATTCGCTAGGATAAATCTTGCTTTCTCTCCATAAGTACATAGGGCCAAAGATGTTTCAGAATTGGTCTAGGAGTGTGGTTGTGCCCTGTGATGGAGGCAGAATTTGGGGAACCAACAAGAAGTCTGAGCTTTTTGTTCATCCAGTGGTGGTAGACAGGGTAGTTCTGCAACCACATTTATCTGTTGGACTCTGCTCCCTACAGAGGTAGAGCAGCAGCCATGGAGAGTTACTGATCTTCAGACTTTCTGTCCTATTGTTACTTAGATCTGCACTTTATATAGGATTTAGCTCTTGAGACCTTTGTAGCCCTTACACTGGTATTGTGCATTCTTCCTGGAAACTCCAGAGTGTCATTGTTCTAAGAGGAGATGGCTGTGGATCATAATCTCTTAGACTTATTTTTTGTCTAAGACAGGCAGCCATATGGATGAAATAAAGAGTTATTAAAACTATAGCAGTAAAACTCAGATTTCAGTTCTGGGGAAGCAGCCTGCTTTTACTCAGATATTGTGAGATTTGCCTAATTTATGTCTGTGTAAAATAAAAGATATAACATTTTGCAAACTTTCTAGGAAATGTCTCTATATAATAAACACAGAAAACACATAAGTTTCTCTAGTTGAATACATTGGGATTGTTGTTTTTCGCCTTTAAAAAAAATCCTTAAATTATACTAATTTTCCCCACCTCATCAATACTGTGCAGCCTTAGCAACACTGACCTTTCCAGACTGCCTGTTTGGAGCAGAGTTTATCAGATGACCATTTGACCCCTGTGTTAATTGTGCTTAATTGCATCCTGTTGTAACATTCTGAAATAAGGATGAGAGAGTTCATGGATCTGCTCCCAGGAGTTGAGGACTAATAACAGCATTTGAGCCTGATGCTGTGAGAAGCTGAGTAACCTCCACTTTAGTTCAGTGGGAGATGAGGGTTGCTTATGTAGTTTGCAGGATTAGACCTTTAAACTCCTATTTTTCACAAGTAGGGTCCCAGGTACTTGTAAGAAGAGCAAGATCAAGCAGTGCTGATAAGGATCTGGAGCTTCCCCAAAGGCATTGAGGAGCATAGATCCTATGTAGCAGCAGCAGCAACTCCTATGTAGAGTTTGAAGAAGATAACCTGGGATATGTATCTCTATCCCCAAAAGGCAGCTTACTCTGTCTTTCCAGAATTTCTCCCTTTCACTTCTCTAGTGCTGCCATCTCTCCTGAACTGATTGTGAGTTTCAAGGTATTTGGTGATCTTCTTGGAGTCCTGAAATTTATGTGAGAATAATCTCAGCCTTTTTTTAAATGAAGTGTCTAGTACTACAATTGCAAAGAGAAATGTAACCCTTACATGTTCAAAAAAAAACCCCACAAAACAAATAAAAGAACCTAAACTTTATTTTTTAAATGAATGATTTCTAAGCCAGTCCCATGTTTATGTATATTAGAGTGACTGACTAATGAATTTTGAACACTTGGCTTGAAGGTACTGCTTCTCTGCCCTCTGTGGGTCTGTATTTCCATGTGCCCTTTCATTGTGCCGGAAAGATGGGCGAGACTCCAATCTTACAAATAGAATTGCTATTGTTTTGTTGTTGAAATCTCACAAGGAAGTTCTCAGAGTACTTCCTATCTGAAAATAAATGAAGAAAAGAAGCAATAAAGTGAAAAACAAGACATCAGATCCTCATCTGGTTTAAAATAATTCACCTCTATTAAATTCAGTTCAGCAAAGTTGATTAGCACCATCTGAGAATCTGGCCCCCAGATTTTCAGAAGACACAGCATGGAATAGTATGTTTTCAAATGCTGACTAAAACCAGAGCTAATTAACCTCCTACGTGTTTTGTGAAGAACTAACTATAGTTGTTGAGTACTGAGAAGAAGCCCAGATATATGTTTGTCATGTAGTACTTGGAATTTTTGAATTTGTTTGACTCTGGATTCTAACAACCTAGCCTACTCAGGAACTTGGCTTTGAAAATATGTGTTCTTGAAAGAAATATTAAGTTTTAGAGGTAGCACAGGCAAAACTTGCAGATAAGGTTCTTATATTCACATTTGGTTATGGAAGATGCTATTCTTTCAGACTGCTTTGTCATAATTCTGTTTGGTTTAAAAAACAATCCAAATATTGCAGTAGTCTAATCAAAAGGAGATAAAAACATGAATGAGCTTCTCGGTGTCAACCAAAAATAAAATCTAATTGAAATAATAGAGTACTTAGGAGATTTATTTGGCACTGCTTGAGTCCTTAACTCAAGTAAGTTTAGTTTTCCTTCATTTAAATCATTGTTCTGGAGTAGGGCTGGGGATAAAGGGTTCGGTATGCAGGATTCTGTGGGAAGAGGGGACAACTCCAGTTTTCTTTCACTGCAGTAGCTTGGACACAGTTGAGAAGGGACTATGCATGTCTGCTGCAGCTGCAATGGGCACTGCTAGGGGAGGGGTGTATGTCCTCAGGCTGGGGGATGGACAGACACACAAAGAAAGAAACTTTCTGAAATATACAGTAGATAGCTGTCCCTTTCTCCACCCCTGCTGGCCCAATGGGGTTATAGCTGTCACAGTTCCCACTGCCCCTTGCTGCCCCCCGAGTATAAGTGTCCCTCCTGCCAGACACCTCCCTTTCCATTTTATGAGAAACAATTGAATTCCAGGCACATCTCATTGTCCTGGCACAACCAAACCCTTAACTTGCTTTAATTTATGATAAAAGGGAAGATGGTAAAATGATGATGTCATGATTTAAAGGAAATGCTGTCTGTATTCTGGTGAACTTTGTGGGGAATGCTTATTGTAAGACAAGATAGTAATGCATTTACAGAATGAACAGATGATGGGTGTAATGAGCAGGGGTGGCTGCTCACTGACCCCGATGGGGAAGAACCCCTCTTTGAGCCTGGGTGGGCCAAGACAGATCCTACCCCTTTAATTCCACAGAGGCCCAGGGGTGGGGCAGAGAGCATAAAAGCTCAGCCCAGGAGCTCAGTAGGGGCCCAGCTGCCGGAGGAAGCTAGGGTTGCAGGTGTCTGGTTTTGAACTGGACAGTCCAGTATTTGAGCTTTCTGTTCGGGAAACAAATTGAGAAAATATAAATGAGAAAATATAAACGTCGGGTATTTTCTAAGTAAGATTTAATGTAGATTGTGATGTAACATCAAGTCTGTCCAGTATTTTTGTTGAAACCATCTGGCAACCCAAGAGGAAGCAGAGGTCTGCCATGAGCTCTCACGCCAGGAGGGCCCTGAGGATCTGGCAGAGGTCGAGGACTGGACTGAACTGGACCACCAGGCCCAAGCTCCAAAGAGGAGACTTTCTTTACTCTACCCCAAAGTGCAGAGTACCAGGACCCCAAGAACCAGCAGCTGACTGGGAGCCAGGTAGACACCAAGGGGGAGTTTGGAAGTGGCCCAGGGGAAGCCAGCAATGGTCAGGCTAACCTAACAACATTTCAACATGTATTGGCATGTTGCAGATTGGATTCCCCACTGACCCCAGTGGCTGCCAAGGCTGCCACTGCTAGGGCCCTGGGTCGGGATGCGGTGGAGTAGGAAGGGCCCGTGTCCCCCTGCCACCCAACATACTGGGTGGCAGTCTCCCCCTCCCCACTTGTGCCTGGGAACTGTGTTTGTTGGCTGCCCTACCCTGAACCAGGCCCGTGCTGCACTGACTTTGGGAAACTGGGTTTGTTTGCCTGCTCCGCTCTGAACCAGAGCCTGGGCTGCAGACTCTGGGAACTGGGTTTGTTTGTCTGCCCCACCCTGAACCAGGGCCTGGGCTATCCTGACATTGGACTTGCATATGTATAACTGCCTGCCCTGCCCTCTGGCCCCGTGGTCTGAAAGGGGCTGCTGGACCTAGGGTTACCAGGTAGCTTCAGAAAAAATACTGGACACACTTGATCTGGGTGGGGGGAACGGACCGGCTGGGAGGGGAGCGGGGCTGGCCGGGAGGAGGGGGGAGTGGCTAGCAGGAAGCAGGGCTGGTCGGGAGGGTGGGTCAGGGGCAGCGGGGCTGGCTGGGGGAGATTGGGGGGGGGGGTAGCCGGTGGGAAGCAGGGCTGGTCTGGGGGTCAGGGGCAGCAGGGCTGGCCGGGGGAGATGGGGGGGGAGGTCAGGGGGAGCAGGGCTGGCTGGGGGAGATCGGGGGAGGGGGGGCGGCTAGCGGGAAGCAGGGCTGGCCGGGAGCGGGTCGGGGGGAAGTGGGGCTGGCCAAGGGGGGAGCAGGGGGAGGGAGAATCAGCTGGCGGGGAGCAGGACTGACCTGGGCACATGCGGATCCCAGGGTGCTGCTTGTCCCACGCACGGTCCTGGCGAAGCATGAGCGAGTCTAGCTACTGCTCCACAATGCGCTTGAACAGCGCTCAGGAGCACAGACAGGGCTTCTCCTCCTCCCCAAGGCGTCACTCCTACGTCAGATGCAACCAGAGGCTCCCAGCGCCAAATGTGCCCTGCCTCCCAGCTACTCCCCCCGCCCCTGCCAGGCTTCCGTTGGGCGCCCAGCCAGAAAACCAGAAAATACCAGACATTGCACATGTCCAGTATTTTCTGAATTTTTTTTTTACCAGCGAGAGGGCCCAAAAAACAGACTGTCCGGTTGAATACCGGACACCTGGCAACCCTAGCTGGACTGTTACTTATAGGCCTGAGCACAGATCAGGGGCCCAGGACTAGCCAGCCATCTTACAATGGGGATTTTGTGTTTTTTCTTTTAAGTCACAAATAGGTCACTATTAGTGGGATATGTTCTCTCCCCTCTCCAACTTAAATTCTGAAACTGAAAACCAGATTTTTCAAATGGATATACACCAAAGGGCATGCCCACTTTTGCATGCTTGATACAGATAAACAAATACCATAACGTGAACATACAATGGGGTGTTGTGAAAATATGCTAGACTAGACTAGTGTGCAAGTCTCAGGTGATTTGAATACTAGATTCTATAGTACAATTTCCTTAAAGGGGATTTCCAGCACTATATGTTTGACCTGTGTTTAGATTGCCACTTGCCACAGTATGTGAAGAAGTCTGTTTCCTTAAGATGGAACAAACATCCCTTTGGATTAGTGGGATATATTACAGTCTGTTCCAAACAAATTGTTCCAGTTTGCCTTCAAGGAGAACTTTTATTATCAAAAACAGGAAAGCAAGGCAGCCCCAAATGGAAGGATACAATCATGGGATGGGGAACAGATGGTTCCAGGTGGTTCTTCTAATAGAATAATTGGCCTGTTGTCAGAGAGGAGGCCAGTAGTTATTTTTCGTCCTAGGAGAAACAGGAGGATCATATAAACAGCAGCCAAGTAAAAGGTAGATCCTGCATTGTACTGTAAATGTCAAATTTTCCTCATTGCCCTGACACTACAAACATATTATTTGAAATAAAAACACAAAGTACCCACTTTAGTGCTCAATTTATAAGTACTTGTCTCTTATGTTTAAACTCCGCTAACTGCCAAGAAGCTAAAGTTGTAGCACATAAAAACCATCTTGAGACTGTGTGTTAATTATTCCAGAGATGAATTATATTGATGAATGACTTTTCAATTAACATGAGTATTCTGATTGTCTTGTTCTCTTAGTAATCCAAACAATAGAAAGTTACATGTCTTGTTAGGTGTAGGCATCTATTGCGATACTATCCAAGGTTAAACGAGTTCTTTGGGAGCAGATAAACTTTCATTAGCTGGATGCTCCTACTTCCACAGAGGCAGGGGAAAAAAATTGAGGGATTTTCAAGGTGCTGCTCAACTTGCAGTACCTGGAGCACTTTGGTAGTGAGTTGCATGATGGATCCAGAGACATTTTACCTTCCCCAAATCCATTGTTTCTCCATTTAACCATTGTTCAATGTGTTCATACAAATTGGCAAGTTCTGAATGTACTTCAATCGTTCAGCAAAAGTCCTGGGTTTCATTCTGGATGGTTCATCAAAGGCACCCAATGTGAGAAATGTTAGGGTGATTCAAAGAGAAATTTTCTCATTGTTCCCCTCCTGTTGTTTGGTCAGGAATAAAGCATGATCCAAACATACTCTGAAACAAATACTGCTTCAAGCACATCCAGGCTACATCTACACAGTGGAACTATTTTAGCGAAATAGCTATTCCATATCTTAAGAGCAAGCCCATTATATTGAAATAATGAGCTCACTATTCCGATGTTCCTGTAAACCTCATGGCAGGAGGGATAAGGGACGTTTCGGAAAGCACCTTATTTCGAAATAACATCAAAATAAGCTACGCAAGTTGCATGGTGCAAATTGTGTAGCTTGCTACGAGGTAAGGGTGCTATTTAGATGCACCCTCTGGGCACATCTAGACTACCCTCGGCTTCTGAAAGAAGATATGCAAATTAGGCAAATTTGCATATCTTCTTCCAATCCCTTTTTTAAAAAAAAAAATAAAAGCAGTCTAGACGGGGGTTTTCGCACAAAAAAACCTTTTTTCGAAAGAAGCCTGTAAACCTCATTTCTGAGGAATAAGAGTTCTTTCAAAAAAGGGGGGGTTTTGCATGAAAAATACCGTCTACACTGCTTTTTTTTTTTTTTCCGAAAAAACCTTTCAAAAAAGATATCAGAGGAAAATATGCAAATTCATGCCTAATATGCATATCTTCTTTTGGAAGCCGAGGGTAGTCTAGACGTGCCACCATTGTGAGGGTGTTAACAGAAAGGATAAATATTCTTTTGGGCTTTGTAGATTTTGCTATGTTTTAACTAAACTACTTGTAGTTTTGCAATAATCAGTAAAATGATGTTGAGTAAATTGCAGAAATAAGACATGGAAGACCTGAAATACACAGGGTGGTTTAAATTTGCTGGTATAAATCTGTGTAGCTTCACTGATTTCAGAATCTGACCCAAAATATGTGAAATTATTTTGTTTTAGCAAACTTCACTGTAAATATTTAATTTGTCAAAGTAATTTTAAAGTGTTCACATATAATACACTTTTTCTGTTTTCTCTAAATTGTACTTTCTGGAAATTTCAATTATTTTATTTGTGTATTCATTTATTTATGATTGATGTTACAGCTGGCCTGATATTTTTTAGCATTTAGTCAAAGTTAAAATGCAGCATTCTAAAATGAAAATGTTGGAACTTCATCATTCATCACATTTACTAATAATCACAGCATATGGTTGCTTACTCATTCAATTAGTATTTGAAGGGTTAAACTTTAATTCCTGGTTTTCTTGACCGGAAATTGTTTCCCTGCTTTTCCTTTTTTTATGTAAAAAGGGAATCATTGATACTTCTAGATCAGCTTGGTAGTATGGGTAATATTAAAACATCAGTAACCCCCTATAAGTAGGTAAACTGTATAAGAGCAATACTACACTGATTTGTACCTTATTAGGGCAAGTTGATCCAGAAGTAAGAAGGTAAAGCTTACACAGAAGCCCTTCAGCTGAATTCAGCAGTGATTTTGAAGGATGGAGTTGAACACTGCAGAAAGTTGGTTAGAAAATGTGTAAGTGGTCAGATAACTAGCCCTGGTTCAGTGGAAGGGGCATATAGTAAGATAAGTAACTAACAGGAGAGAAGATAAAATGTGAGTTAGCTTATACACTCCTGACACTTGCCTTATGGTTTTACATCTCCCTCCAGCCTTCTCAAAAGTTATGCTCCATCTCCAAATTCTTTGAATACAAAATCATATATAACTTACAGCCATTTTCTGATCAACTCTTCCCAAATGTATATACTGTGTTACTGTTCAAACCTTGCTGAACCAAAAAGCAAGTGACTTGGATGAGATTGCACTGGGTGTAGGTTAGGGCAGAATTTGGTGCTGAAAGTTTCCAAGAATGAGGAAAAAGAATTGTGTGCGTATTCCTTCAATTGCTGCATGTACTGTAGCCTCAGCTCAGGAATCTGGATTTGAAATATAACCTGACACGTTGGATAGCAATAAAAGTTTCAGAGCTTTCATTGTACATAGCTAGTTCTCAAGCAGTTTTTTTCACTGTGGTTCACTAATCTGCAGGCTGTGTTGGCCTGACATTCTGACCTGTAGGCTTGGAAAGAAACCTGGCTATAATTGTTACCTTTCATTGCAACCATTTGGTATGGGAGAAAACTAGAGCTAAATATTAGGGAAAATAAAATTGTACTTGATTTTGCTAAATAATAGCCATCAGAATAGTTCACTTAACTGAAAAAAGCATAAAATTAATCAATATCCTTGCTCACATGGTGTTAGGATGAATTATCTTTAGATGCCTTCATTAATCAACCATTATATAGTAGGAAGTAGTCTCCTAAAAAGATGGAATAAATGTGGAAAACTTGACTTCTTGCTTGAAACGAGAGCTCAGATATATTCTGATCTAGACTTACATGATACTTTATTCATTTCTGAAAGTCTTATTTTCCTTAGAGAAATGGCAATGTCAACCCTATATCTAATGGCTATAATATTTTGAGTGAGGTTATAGGTATTTATCATGCTTATGTAATAAATGTTTTCATATAATTTAAAGTAATGAAATAAAATAAAAGGCCCTTATTTGTTTTTCACAAAAAAACCCCAAACAAAAAAAACCCCAACTCTCCCCCCCCCCAAAAAAAAAACCTGTTGATCCAGATTCTTTCCTCAGTCATGTCACTTTGTGACATATCAGTAGCAAAGAGCAGTCCTGAAACAGTCTCCACTGCTTATGGGAGAGTTAGAACTGCTATTCCTGGCATAGAACCAGAGTGACAGATCCTGTGCTACCCCTCTCTCCACCAACTATATACGTGGTATGGCTGGGAGAAGTGGGGAAGAAAGCATAGCTTCAGATTTCTCTAATTTATGCCAGGGAACTGGACGGATAAACAGATACCCCAGAATTAGTAAAGTGCAGAGATAGTTATTTTCTGTATTTCAGCCAAATACTGTATCATGGTTACAGGATTCAGTGGAAGTGATTCAAGCCTTAAATATAATGGAAACAAGAAAAATGGAAATTACTTTCAGTTCTTTCTCATTTTTGTTGGTGTAGTGATAATAATAATAGTAAATATTTTACAGTGCTGTTTCACTTCCAGACCCCTGTCCCAATAGGAGCTGGACTCTATTTTTCGCAATTACTTATCCATACTGTTGCACTGGCAAGATTCATACTAGCATAGGGAAGATGAAGTGTTGTTTTCCCACTCACAATATCACTAACTGACAACCTTCCAGAATTTAATAATTTTGGGGTCAGGTGTAGTGTAATACTTGTTTTGACTTGTAAAGCAAGAGCATGTGACGTGGAATGCATAAGTGGAATGAATGCCATATGTTTACAAATTAAATTTTCACCAGAACAGTTAATGAAGTAAGTCGGGTTATTTCTTCAAAATGTATATTTACTTTGGGAATATTTTAGCCTATAAGAAAGAAAATGGAAGATGCTGCTGGCAGAATGTACTAATAGCTCCCTTGGGATGAGATCCTGTAGTGCCTCTTTGCACTGATGTACTGGGAGTCTGTGCAGGAGAGGGCCACTGGCAGACACTGGGATGTTGTCCCCAGGAGCTCTTGGAAATACTGCAGAGAGAGGAAACTCTGGGGAAGGCAAATCTGGAAGAATATTCTGATGACTGTAACAGCTCAGTCTTTGCTTCTTAAAGGAATTAAAAAGAGGAGGAAATAAATTTTACTACAAACCCTTCTACACTTCACTTTCTCTCACACACAATTTTCTTTTTCTCTTGGCTGCAGAATTGGTGTCTGCCATTTATTAAAGTTGATTATGTCACATGGATGTTTTCAGAGGAATGTCACAAAGGCGCAGCTAACCAATAGCCAGAACTTTGCAAATTCATATTTGGCTAACCCATAAAAACTCTTTTGTTCTCAAAAGCGAAAAACCCTGTGGTGTTACAGCAGTTCTTGGCAAAGATTTAAGAGCAAAGTGCTTGGGAGAGATCCTTTAATAGTCAGATTTCATGGCTTTTACAAGATATCAAATATTGCAGTACAATATTTACAAAAATTCTATGAATGATAAATAATTAAAGCTAATCTACCCTTGTAAGAAGTGAACAAAGTGAAGTTTTGTTGTCGTGCCCTTGATTGACGTAACCATAGTTGTTTCCTTCCTCTCTAGCTTCTGATCCAAAGTCTATTGCCATGAATGAAAGTCTTTCCATAAACTCCACCGCTGCTTTGAATTTAATTCATAGATTTCAATAATTCTGAGTAATTACTATATATTATCAAATTACAGGATTCAATAAATATTAAGCACCTAAATTTTTATTGAAACTGGCATGATCAGCACAGCATTTTCTCAAAGAGTTCGTAGAAAGTATCTTATAGTTCAGTTAAGGACAACTGGGCAAATTCTGCTCAGCTGAACTGGTAAACAAATAACCTCCTTGGCTTCAATGCAGTAATTTTGGAATTACATTAGTGTAACTTGCAGCAGAATTTGACCCAACACAGTTTGTGTTTTGCAATTTAATTTAAAAAAATTTATATGTAAAATCTATTTATATTACATTTTCAGAACCACATCTGGAGACCTACTATTAGCTTAAATACAACCAGTGCAGTAATAACAAATGCAGTATAGTATTTCAGTAAAAGTACTCTTCAAGGGCCAAAAGTGCTGCAATGAAAATTTAACTGAATGCAGATTTGCACTCTTTGCTTAAGCAAAATTCTCATTGATTTCCATAGAGTGTTGTGAGTAGGAAGTGCAGTATTTAGCTCCTAGTTTTTCATCAAACAGAGCAAACTTTATAACCTATAAACTGTAACTGTTATGGTGCTGTTTAAGCTCTTTGTTTAAAAGATGTTTTTATTATCACTTCAGTTGTTAAAGTATTTTTTCACTGTTCAACTAATCAAGTTGGTTCAACTAAAAAAATCCCTGAATCTTCTTCTAGAAGACTAGTATCAGAGGGGTAGCCGTGTTAGTCTGGATCTGCAAAAGTGACAAGGAGTCCTGTAGCACCTTATAGACTAACAGATGTATTGGAGCATAAGCTTTCATGAGCAAAGACCCACTTCATCAGATGCATGTCGCTTCTAGAAGACTGTGGACCTTATCTAAAGGCCACTGAGGTCAATGAAAAGACTTTGGATTGGGTCCCACATTTTTAGGGCTTCCAGAATCCAGCTGAGTGCTACCAGACCATTTGTTATATATTTTTTAAATTAGGCCTATTTCTAGCTTGTAAAATATAGGCTCCCTGGTTTCCATGCGGTGCAAGCCTATACAAAGATAGACAGCTTTAAAAATACAGTTTGTAGATGTTAGTCTGGTCTCCGCATGCGTTTGAAGTGTATAACATGAATGGTGGTCTGAATATAGCTCTTAATTTTTCTTCAGTGAATTACATTAAAATATTTGCATAGGTGAAAACAATGGCCTTGTTTTTCACTCTGCTCTAGATCAGATCCCTTCTGGTGTCTGCATACCTTCAGGAAGTTTCTTCAGCTTGTTGTCATGTTTTGTGTTAAATATGTTACATTAAGTGTAGCATAAAAAGTAAAAATAGATTTCTAGTACTTGAATTTTTGGAGAGAAGAACAAGACTGCTGTAAATAGCTGTTTGATGTCTGTCTTTTCACAGTAGCACAATAGCTAATTCCTAGTGCCTCTGACCTTTTAGTGTCCTGTAACAAAGTATTTGCATTAATCTGTTGCTTATCTGTCACCTACCACATTTGATATTTGCAGCCTCTGCTTTCAATTATCAGTCGTTAGAGGCAGGACTGAGTAACTTCAGGAGAAAACTCATGGAACCTTTGGCCTGTTTTCAAAGATAACCACAAGTATTTACTGTAGATAAACTATCATTTCATTGTATTCAAGATGTAAACGAGTGTAGTTTGTAGTATATCAGTTTACAGTAACCTCTCTCACCTTGAGGTAGTCAAAACTGACTAGATTACTTTAATGCTTGTGCAAAGAATTCAAACAGTGAAATTTCATGAGATTAGGATAAGTGACCTATTACAGTCAAATGATCTACAAGCCCCACAAGTGTTGCCTTCCTTTGCCAGTACATTTTAACAGTGAAACAGTGGCAATAAGCTAAGTAGTGAAACATCACAACTTTAATATGAGTAAGTATAATGTGTAGGGGGGAAAAATTCTGATCATGCAGGACTTCATTTTCCTGTGTTAGAGGTCTCTTGGTGCAAGTACTAAACTCTCCTCTAAATTTCTAAACTTATAGATAACAATTTCTTAACTCAAAAAGTGTTGCAGTTGACATTGAAAAATTCTCTGTTAGATCTTGTCTATCACATTAAAAAAAGAAGTGATCAGAGAACAAAAAAATAATGATAGAAGTCATCATGACTTGATCACTTTTATAATGTGCAACCAGAGTAAAGTACAGACTAGTAAGATGTCACTTGGTACTTTAATTGAGCCAGTTTTACAAATCTAAAAACATTCATGAGGCAAATCAACTGGGAGGAAGAATTTAATCAGAACAATGTGAATTATAATTGCTAATCATTTTAAGACAACCATATTAAATGCCAAAACCCACAAACCCCATTTGAGAAACTCTGTACTGGTTAAGAAATGAATCTGGCTTACAGGAGAATTGAAGGCAGCTATTAAAAGTAATTAAATATTTAAAATAAATGGAAGAAAGGGGAAGATGATAGTAATGAATACAAAATAGAAGTTATAAATTTTCTACAGTTCAAAACGAAAGCAAAGGGACGTATGAAGAAATCTGTGGCTAACACAATTAAGGACTATAAAAAGGAGGGGTTTTTTTAAGAGAATTGAGAGCAAAAAGAATCCTGAAAATAATATTGATCCATTACTAAATGGAAATGGTTAAATTATCAATAATGCAGAAAAGGCAGATGTGTTCAGTAAATATTGATGTTCCATATTTGGGGGAAAACAGATGATATAATAAGATCATATAGTGATAACAATATTTTTCCATTTCCTAGTATCTCTGGAGGATGTTAAACAGAAGCTACTCAAGTTAGGCATTGTTAAATCAGCAGGTCCAGATAACTTGCACAGAAGAATTTTAAAGTGCTAACTGAGGAGCTCACTGGACAGTTAATGTGGATTTTCAATAAATCTTGCAGCACTGGGGAAGTTCCAGAAGAGTGGTACAAACCTAATCTTGTGTCAACTTTGAAAAGAATAAATTTTATGATCTGCATAACTATAGGCCCATCAGCCTGACATAGAAACTGGGCAAGATAATGAAGCAGTTGATATTGGGACTCATTTAATAAAAATTAAAGGAGAACAATGTAATGTAATGAACGGAAATCAGACCGGATTTCTGGAAAATAGATCCTGTCAAACTAACTTGGTATAAAAGTAACATGGCACACATTAAATGGATTAAAATCTGGCTTGTGGATCTCACAATGTATTTTGTAAACAGAAAATGGTCACGGAGCAGATTCATTTCCTGTGGGGTCCTGTAGAGATTGTTTTTTCATTCCATGCTGTTTAACCATTTCATCAATAACCTAGAAGAAAATGTAGATGACACCAAAAATCAGGGAAGTGGTAATTAGTCACTGATTCAGAGCAATCTGGATCACTTGGTAAACTGGGCATAAGAAAATAATATACATATTAATATGGCTAAATATAAATGTATACTCGGAACAAAGAATGTAGGCAATGCTTACAGCAATGTTTCTCATGCTGCTTTCCGCAACTCCCCTTGGCTGCAAATAGCGAACCGCAGCCAATGGGAACCGCGAGGCTTTGTAGCTGCGGAGCTGGAAAAATAAACCATAACGGCCTGGTAGCAGCTTTCTCAGAGTAGGCACACAGGTCACTTTGAGAAACACTGCTTACAGGTGTGGAATGTATAAGTGGGAATCTTGAGCAGAGATTTTTTTTTAATGTCAATTATTTTCACTGGTGCAACTGCTGCTGGAATACCGTGTTCTGTTCTGGTGCCCGCAATTCAATAAGGATATTGATAAGTGGAGAGGATTGAGAGAAGAGCCATGAAAATGATTAAAAGGTTAGAAAACTAGGGCTAGACCAAAGAATTCTATTTATTTTGCTTAACCAAGAGTAGTTTAAGGCGTGACTTGATTACAGTCTATAAGTATCTATAGGGGAACAAATATTTAAAAAAGGTATTAAATGAGCCAGTGCCTGGAAGTTCAAGCTACACAAATTTGGACTAAAAATAAGGCACCACTGGAACATCTTACTAAGGCTTTTAGTGGATTCTCCATCACTAACAATGTTTAAATCGAGGTTGGATGCCTTTATAAAAGATCTGCTTTAGGAATTATTTTGGAGAAGTGTTATATAGGAAATCAGATTAGATTGATACAAAAACAGGGATGTGCACAGGCATAAAAATGTGACCCCTTTTGGAGGGTTGTGTTCTGTGCCCCTGCTATGGCCCATGGGGGAGGAGAAACTTTCAGTTTCTGCTGTGGCCCAGGTATCGGAGGAGCTCGCTTTCCCTGCTGCAACCGTGGGGCCAGAGCCATTCTGTGCCCCCACTGTTTACTGGGAGGGAAGGGGGGTTCATACCCCTGTTTGCCTCCCCCTTGTGCACACCTCTGGTGGTAATGGTCCTTTCTGGCCTTGGAATCTGTGGAGGCCAATTAGGATCCTGACCACAGTGTTGCTTGTAAAATCATCTTATTGCAATATATATTTATTTTTCTTGAATAATTTGTTAAGAAGGGTTGGGTTTTACACACTTGTCACAATCTACCAGCACTAATAAGAAATGTTTTTAAAGCTTAAAAGATCCAAACTCTTCTGTGATGTTAGTTATCCAATTAAATGACATGCCTAACATCCCACTTTGCACTGTACAAGAAATTGGAAGAATATTAGGAACGGCTTGCTTAGCCATGGCCTCCCTCATAGAATCATAGAGCTGGAAAAGACCTCATGAGGTCATCAAGTCCAGCCCCCTGCCCAAGGTAGGATCAATCCCAACTAAATCAACCCAGCCAGGGCTTTGTCAAGCCGAGACTTGAAAACCTCTAGGGATGGAGATTCCACCACCTCCTTAGGTAACCCATTCCAGTGCTTCACCACCCTCCTAGTTAAATAGTTTTTCCTAATATCCAACCTAGACCTCCCCCACTGTAACTTGAGACCTCGTTCTGCCATCTGTCACTGCTGTGAACAGCCTTTCTCTGTCCGCTGGACCCCCTCAAATGCGTCCACATCCTTTCTATAGTGGGGAGCCCAGAACTAGACACAGTACTCCAGAAGTGGCCTCACCAGAGCCGAATAAAGGGAAATTACTTCTCTGGATCTGCTGGCAATGCTGCTCCTTATGCACCCTAATATACCATTAGCCCTCTTGGCTACAAGGGTACACTGTTGACTCATATCCAGCTTCTCATCCACTGTAATCCCCAGGTCCTTTTCTGCAGAACTGCTACTTAGCCATTCGGTCCCCAGCCTGTAACAATGCTTGGGATTCTTCCGTCCGAAGTGCAGGACTCTGCACTTGTCCTTGTTGAACCTCATCAGTTTTTTTTGACCCAATCCTCTAATCTGTCCAGGTTACTCTGGACCCTATCCCTGTCCTCCAGCATATCTACCTATCCCCCTAGCTTAGTGTCATCCGCAAACTTGCTGAGGGTGCAATCCATCCCCTCATCCAGGTCATTAATAAAGATGTTGAACAAAACCGGTCCTAGAACAGTTCTTTGGGGCACTTGGCTAGAAACCGACCACCAACCTGACATCAAGCCATTGATCACTATCCATTGGTCCTGACAGTCTAGCCAGCTTTCTATCCATCTTATAGTCCATTTATACAATGCATATTCCCTTAACTTGCTAGCAAGAATATTGTGGGAGACCATATCGAAAGCTTTGCTAAAGTCAAGGTATATCACATCCACTGACTTTCCCATATCCACAGAGTCAGTTACCTCATCATAGAAGCTAATCAGATTGGTGAGGGATGACTTGCCCTTCGTGAATCCATGTTGACTATTCCTGATCACTTTTCCCTCTTCCAAGTGCTTCAAAATGGATTCCTTGAGGATCCCCTCCATGATTTTTCCAGGGACTGAGGTATGGCTGACTGGTCTGTAGTTCCCTGGATTGTCCTTCCCTTTTTTAAAGATGGGCACTACATTTGCCTTTTTCCAGTCATCCGGGATCTCTCCCGATCTCCATGAGTTTTCAAAGATAATGGCCAAAGGCTCCACAATGACATTTGCCAACTCCCTCAGTTTCATCTTGAAGCATATGGTTTGACTGTTGAATATTTAAATTTTCTCAGTAGTGACCAATGGATGTGAATCTTTAGATATTAATGCTGCTGCCAAGAAGAAAATTAAAGCCTTTAAGATATGGTGCTGGCAAAGAATCTTAGGTATCTCTTGCCTGGAAAAGAAGATGAATGCACGTGTTTGAAGCAGTTTTGGAGAGAAGCAGACCCAGAAATCAACTGGTGCAAATTTATGTACTTTGTAGCTCAGGCACAGCAATGGAAATAACCTTGAGAAAATTATTGTGATGGGGATGGTGGTAGGTCCTCCTATTAGGGGATGACCAGTGACAAGATGGGTAGATGGTAAGTAGTAGATCGCTATGAAGTCAGCTTCTGAGTGTGCAAAGCTAGCAATTTGATCAAGGCGGCTTTCAGAAATTCTACTATGATGTCATCAGTAGTCAGACATTAATACATTAATTTCATTTAAAGTACATTGTCCCTTTGTGATAAAGTTGTTGTTAATGGTGCTTGCTGTATGATACTTATTCAAGTTTCTTTATACCTGCTTAGAGATTTTATAATTGAATTGTATAATATCCTGATAGTTTATTACCTATTTTGTCTGTCCACTTGTTTTTTCTAGTGAACCAAATTCTCTGCTAGTCAAAATTGGCACAATTCTATTGATTTAAGTTTACTCCCGTAGAAAATATAACACAATATTTTCTGTTGAGATAAATAATGATCTATTTTATTATGCAACTGTTAGGTGTTTCTCTTTTTGTAATTTAGTTTAGTATAAATATATTATAACACTGAATATTTCATTGGCCATATTGACGACAAGCAGAAAAAATGCTGTTGGCCATCTATTCAATCATTCCTTGTTAACATTCCCCTGGAGCTGGTGATGAGTGAGTGGCCCAATGTAATGTTAAACATGTAAGTTGGAGGTTCTATTTTTAGGCTGAGACTTAAAATCTTGGTCCTGGCCAAAAGATTTCTTCTGGTCTTTTGTAAGAGCGTTGACTCTGATGTTCTAGTCAAATTCCAAATTCCAATTCAAGTAACTGATATTCCATTTATTTAACTTCTCCTTGCAATTTCAAATGGTTTCCTCAATCCCTATTCTCAATTGTTGCATAGTATTGCTATGTCCATTAAACAGCTGTTATGGTCCATCCCTGTGATGAGTCCTTTTCAGCTGTGAATTGTAGGGTGTGTGTGTGTGTGAGAGAGAGAGAGAGAGAAAGAAAGAGAGAGACAGAATATTATAGAGGAATATTAAGGTTTCCTTTATAAGACCCTGACTTTTCAGGGTCTCTTAACTTTCAGAAACTTCCACCTACGAAGTTAAAATGTTTTTGTCATGGGACTTGATCCTTGACTCCATCATAGACACCTTTGTAACACTTCAGCATTTAAAAGGACTTTAAAGCTGTGTTAATAGACAGGAAAGGATTTAACTGACAGTAGGGGATCCCTTACTAGTATCAGCAGTGCAAGAAGGGTAGAATGGCTGGGTACACCATACCAGCAAGGTATTTCTAGCTGGTACAGCTTACCGGAAAGACACAGAAGGAACAGAATGTGGGGCTGCTGAGTGTTCCCATGCTGGCAGCTCCTTTGGTGTCCCCATACCTTACACGCAGGGTCTCCTTGCTCTGTACAGCAGTCCTGCTGGGATGGGGCTAGGGGCAGTACACCACACTAGAGGAGTTGCTGGCGCAGGACCACCTCGCCCCACTTTCTGCTTCTTTTCCCATTGCAGTTCCCAGAAGAGACCTAAACTGTGGGGCTTTCCCATGGACTATAGAGAACCAAAATGCTGGCTGTCCTCTGGTGGGGCTTTGTCTGTGTGGAATGGCCGAGCTGCTGCCTTGGGACTGCCCAGAGGCCCCACATTCTGCTCCTTTTACCCCTACAGTACCAAAGTCTTTGGTGCAGCAGAAGGAGGACAAAGTCCCCCATCCCACCCCGTTCCATGTAAGTGAGGTGGAAGATGTGGAGGGGACAAGGAGACTGTGGAGGCCCCAGGCTGTGGGCAGAGCAGAAAGGAGTCACATGGAGGGTCATATGTGGAGATCACATCCCTCCCATTAACTGCTGCCCCCCCCCCACACCCATACCTGTAAGAAATTGATTCGATTTGACTAATACAGAGTTAACATAGGATTTTTACAGATTCTACTGTATTATATTCTCTATTAAGGAGTTTTATTTCCATAGATTATTTGGATTTTCTTAGGAATAATGTTACTCCCCCATTTCTATGACCTAATCTGTCCTCTTTTATAGTTCATAGATAGCTCTTATTATACCACATTAGTTTTTTAATCCATTATGTTTCAGTAGTGTCTATTTCAAAATCTTCTTTGACTGCCAGGCATCCTGGTTCCCCTGTTTGAGAACCCCACTTAATTCCTTGAAAAAGTACTAATTAAAGGGTTGCAACTACATTCTATTTTTAAAATATTTTACAAATGAAAACTCTTGGCACATATGATCCCAAATCGTCTTCGGTTCCCAATTATGAGATTAATAAATCATAGCAAGATCTTCACTGCATTAAAACAAAGCAAAAACAACCCCGAAGAAGTCGTTGTGATTACGTGCTGTACTGTCTCAATAATGAAAGATTTTAGTGTGTATTTTTAAAAACTTTTTGTTGAGATACAGTTGCACTAAATTGTCAATATACTACATACATTACTTATTCAGGTTTAGGTTAATATTCCAAGAACCTAGCTAAAGATTCTAGCTTGCTGGTTGGGATGCCCTCCTTTTCTCAGTATACAAAAAAGATTATAATTTTTAAATATCAGTCGTCTTTTAAACACTTCACTTGGTGTGAAAACTTTTCCATTACAAGGATAGGCCATATTTTTATACTGTAATTTCATTGGAGGAGTCCATTTTTCTAAGATTGTGCAATACAAATTATAGCTGTGAACAGTGAAAAAGACATTGATTTGTCATCCTATTTAAAATGTAGATCCTTTACTAGAGCATTAAGTAAGCAGGGCAGGGGATCTCATTTCATTAAAAACTGGTCTGATCTCAGTACACATCTTGCTATTTAGGAGCTAGTGATGGAATTATTAAATAGACTGTATCCTGTTTCTCTTCAATGGCAGCCCATTTATCTTTGGCTGCAGAGCAGCCAGTTTACATGCTTCTGCCTCTTGCCTTTTTGTCTTACATGGAACAAAAATCTCGATCCTTACAGTCAAAATGTGCATTTGGGCTAACTAAGATCTTGAGTAGCTAAAGATTGGCACTAGGAGTTGCCACGCTTGCTTTAAATTCAGTTCTGAAAATGATTTCCAAGTTTTTGAAAGGACAACTTTTATATTTGTATTCTTAACTAGGCACTCTCAAAATCTAGACCTATTTTCCCTCCCTTTCCTTTTTTAAAGTAAAGGGTTTCAGACTCCCAATTGCTATGACCCTAGGTCAGTGAAATGAAAATACTCGTTGAATCTCTAAAATCCAAGACTCTCTAGTCCGACAACATCTCTGGGTCAGGAGTGCATCCTTGATTGGCCAGGGCTGGGCCAGTGTAGCTAGGAGCAGAGCCCAGTGGCCAGAGCTAGCACCCAGGAACAGGGCCAAAGTAGGGCTGATGGCCAGGAGAGGAGCCTTCATCTCCCCTGGTCCAGCACACTCCTTTGTTTGGGACCACTCAGATCTTGAGAGTGCCAAACCAGGGAGATCCAACCTGTATTACATTTGCAGGTAGAATGGATGGTGTGGAAAGAAAGCATAGTGGGACTGAATGAGACTGTTTGTTGGTTCATGCCAACTGAACTCAAACTCTGAACCCTTTGGATATCTCCCATCACTAGTACACATGTACTAGTTAAACTCTCAACATGGTTTTGTAGTAAGGTACAGAACCCTAACACAGTTGGGGATCTACCTTTGGTTACTCAAAAGGCGTAAAAACGACAGATGAGTTTGTTTTTCGTACATGTAAAATCACATTGAGTAGTTGTGTGGGCTTCTTCAATGCATCAATAGAAATATTTTGCAAAGATGTCCTCTCACACTCTGGGCCAGAACCTCAACTGGTATAGTTCTGGCAATGTGAATGGAGTTATGCTAATTGATATCAACTGAAGACCTAGCCCTCTGTTCTTAAAATACTATGGAGTCCTGATTATCTAGTTATGAGTTTAGATTTTAGCTCCTGGTAAAACTTGGCTGAAGAACTAGAAGCATCGGAAACTATACATATAAACGTGGCAGAGAATTAATATACATATTTCGAGGGGACTTTTTATGCTAGGAGCATTGCGTCATTTTGCAGTTTAGGTGCCAGAACTACTTAGTTCTGATTTGCGGTTCTCTTGCTCATACCAATGACAAGAGGACACTTATGCTTATGACAGCGTGTGTTAATTTATAAGATGTAGCTGCTTCTTAAATATGTAGCTATTACGGTGCACTTAACACTGTCCCAGAATTTATTGCCTCAGACAGACGTAGTCAGTTTTCCCTGTTTTCTTTCCTGATTATTACCTACAGTCATGTATGCCAAGATCATTTGTGTCTCTCAAATAATTTCTGTTGTACATGTAACTAAAGCCAAGTATCAAATCCTTCTGCAACTTTCATTTTGTCCATTTTTCTAGTTGCTTTACACGACTTCTTTCAGTTTTCTTGATATTCTTTCCACTCTGATTTCTGGAATTTATATAAAACCACGGAGGGTTTTTACTCTTGAACTGAAGACCATTTGGCTTGTGAAGTTTCCTTTAACTGGAAGTATGTCTGGATTTATGGCTTTCTTTTTTGCACAGTTTTATATCAGCCAGTTTGTTGGTTTTTTTTTTTAAAGCATAGTGAATGCACAGTTAATCATTGGATTTGTTATATACATTTCACTCCTTTAATAATCTTTTTTCATAGTTGAAAGAGACAAAGACTTTTCTCATCAAAGAAGGCACTACAAAGAGTTTCGATTTGACTTGACTCAAATCCCACATGGAGAAGCAGTAACAGCAGCTGAGTTCCGGATTTACAAGGACCGAAGCTACAATCGGTTTGAGAATGAAACCATTAAGATTAGCATATATCAGATCATCAAAGAATACCCAAACAGGTACTATTTATTTTTTTTAAAAGTCCTCATGTTGGCATTTTCTCAGGTGTACGTTTTTCACCATCTGCAAGATATTGTTGCTGTCAGTTAATTTAACAGGCCATTAATTCCTGGGAAACAGAATTCAACTAAAAAAAATCTTGTACATACTTCAGTGCCAGCAGAATTAAGTTTTTTCAGCCTGATTACCTAATATATGAACACATAAACTCACATGCCCTCCATGTTTCAGCATGCACATGGGTTAGCTGTTCTAGATAAGCAAATGTCAGAAACTAATGCCCATATTAAGTGGCCAGTGTTAAAACATATAACCTTTATTGAAATATAGATACTAGAAGGCAAGTCTCATTTAACTACTATATGCTGTGTACTTCAGCTTCATTTATTTTGTCAGAGCAAGAGCTGTATTGATATATTTTTAAAAAATATGTATTTATCAAATACTACCCAGGGCTGGTATGTGTGTGAGTGAGTTAGGCACTGTAGTTGTGGTTGTGTCAGTCCCAGGATATTAGGGTATGTCTACACATCAAAGTTAATTCAAAATAACAGCCGTTATTTCAAATTAACTTTAATAGCATCTATACAGGCAAACTGCTATTTCGAAATAAAATCAAAATAGCAGGGCGCTTAATTTGAATTAGTTAAACCTCATTCTACGAGGAATAATGCCAAATTCGAAACAGCTAATTCGAAATAAGCGCTGTGTAGACGCTGATTTCAAAATAGGGGGCCTCCAGCCCTTCCCTAGTGGCCACTCTGGGCCAAACCAGGAAAACTCCTCTCCTCTCCCCCAGCCCCAGAGCCCTTAAAGGGGTAGACTCTGGCCACACTTCATGTGCCAGCTACAGGCCTGCAAGCACAGAGCCAGCAGTCACTGACCCTGACACAGTGGCCCCAAGATGAGCTGGGCAGCCAGATCCAGCCAGCCCTCCCCCGCCCAGTCCCCCAGCTCCAAAGAGCCAGCCAGGGGCCGGAGAAGGCGGGCACCATCCTGGACTAGTGTGGAGATCATGGACCTCATTGAGGTTTGGGGGGAGGCCTCCACCGTCCATGATCTCCGCACTAGATGGAGGAATTCGGCCACCTACAGCTGCATAGCTGCCACCATGGCCACTAAAAGCCACATGCGCACCCAAGAACAGGTGCACATGAAAATCAAAGAATTGAGGCAGGGATATGCCAGGGCCACATGGGGCAGCTCCCCAAGAGGGGCACACTCCTGCCCCTATTTCGAGGCCCTGGACCACATCCTGGGGTCCATGCCAGCCCAGGGGGCAGCGAGCCGGGAGCAGAGGGCCCTGACCAGGGCGCGGAGGAGGAGCTGCCACGGAGGGTGCCACGGAGGGTGCCACACTGGCCGGACCCCCCGAGCTGTCCCAGCAGCAGAGTCACCAGGGTCGTCCGTGGAGGCCACACCATGTAAGTGCCATCACTGTCCCCTTCCCGGGGGGGGGGGTGGTTGGAGAGGGAGACCAGGGACCGCGCGCATGGGCCTTGCTTACCATGGATCACACAGCAACCTGTGTACGTGTGAGCACGTGCCGTGCCACCCCTGGGCAGGTGGCTCCAGCTGCCTGCCACACAGGGGCGTTGGCCTGTTAGCCACACGTGTGTGTGAAGAGACCTGACATGCTCCTGACCCCAGGGCGGGACACAGCAGGACGCCCTCCCTTCACAAGCCCCCTCTACACAGAGGCAAGGGACATCTCCCCCCCCACCTCGGCCACACTATACGCAGCACAGGGGCCTGGGTGCGGTCCCGGGGCAGCTCCCACTCCTGGGGATAGCCGGACAATCCAACCATGGTCTCTGTGCAAGCACATCAGCTCTGAAGGTGCAGGGAACGGTCATCTTCACCTTGCAGAGGGGGGCTGGGCTTCACCCTCTGTGTCCCCAGGGAGAACTGACCACTTCTCTTCTTTCTCCACAGCTGCACCAGCTGCACGTGCAGGGCGCACCACCCCGCCCAGGACATCCTCCCGCACCCGAGGGCTCAGCAGGTCCACTGCAACACTGCAGGGATACCGAGACCAGCAGCTGCTCGCAGGGACCTGCGAGCCCTGCACTGAACCATGGAGCAGTGGGTGCAGGACGAATGGGAGTTCCGGCGGGAGCTGCTTGCCCAGGGTCATGCCATATGCGACCACCTGCACACCCTGGTGTAGATCGTGCTGCCTTGTGCTGCTCCAGCGCCTGCTGCCTCCCCAGCTCCCGCTCCTCCTCCCACTCCCTCTCCCCCTCCCGCCTCAACCTCTACACCCTCCTCCTCAATCTCCACACCCCCCCACCTCAAACTCCACACCCTCCTCCTCATCCCCCCAGGGACGCCGAGGCCCCCGCACCCGTGGTGCTGGGAGACAGTTGGCCCAGCGAGACCCCAGCTTCCCCTCCCCCTTCTTCCCCTTGTTTCCCCCTTCCATCTCCCTCCTCCCAGTTTTCCCCCTCCCCTCTCCCACCCTGTCTCTTCCCCTCTCCCGCCTCCTTTCCCCAGTCTCACCAGAGTTTCATTCCCCTCCCCCCAGTTTTGTTAAATAAAGAGAGTTGATATTTTTGAAAATATGTGTATTTTATTTGACATTAGAAAGGGGAGCTAGGGAAGGGTACGTGGAAGGACGTGAGGGAGGAATGAGGCACAAGCCCCCAGTGGGCAGACCAGGGAGGCTCTGAGTGCTCCTCAGGGTGGACGCTCTCCCACAGGGCCTCCTGGATACTGACAGCCCCCCGATGGACCTCCCGGATGGCAGCCTGCAGCAAGTGCAGCCAGGCTCGCAGCAACGCGACCACGAGAAGCACCAGAGTGCCCAGGAGCAGCTCTGGCTCCATGTTGCCGAGTGCTGTGGTGTCCTGAGTGAGGGCAACCAGAGCACGCAGAGACAAAATGCTTTGCTGTCCCTCATGAGGTAGACAAGCAAGCAGGGAAAGCTGAGAACTGGCTGTCCGGGGGGGTCCCTTTAAGCACAGACCTCAGATAGCCTCAGGCAGCAGCCCCACACAGTAAGTCCTGACCTGGTGCCCTGCCGGAACTAGTTCCGGCCAGCCTTAAATGCAATTCAGAGTCCACTCAGTGTGGATGCACTATTTTGAAATAGCAAAATGCTATTTCGAAATGCATTTTGTGTGTAGATGCGTTATTTCGAATTAAGCTAGATAAGATATTTCGAAATAACACTGTAGTGTAGACATACCCTCAGAGAGACAAGAAGCAATGGACTTAAATTGCAGCAATGGAGGTTTAGGTTGGACATTAGGAAAAACTTCCTAATGGTCAGGGGGGTGGTTAAACACTGGAATAAATTGCCCAGGGAGGTTGCGGAATCAACATTATTGGAGATTTTTAAAGAGTGGTTTAGACAAAAACCTGTCAGGGATGGTCTAGGTGGTGTGGTCCTCCCAAGAATGCAGCAGTCTGGACTTGATGACCTCTGGGGTGCTTGATAAATGCTTCTGGAAAGTATCTCTCTCCACCGTTTGGACCACCAAAGCCCAAATTTGCTGACTTTTGGGTCACCAGCAAAGACTATGTGTACTCCCAGACTTTCTCTGGCTTTTTGGCCACACATGTACATGAAGTACACTTGGGTTTTGGCTGTTAACAGCTTGTGACAAGGTGCATGGGCCAAAATGGGTGTGGAAAGGGCCAGAGGAGCCCTAGTGAAAGCTCCACTCCTTTTGCCTCTTGTCAGTTATGCAGGAGAATGCCTTAAAAAGGAAGGCGGCTGGAGCCAATTGGGAGGAAAGGGGCAGGATTGCCCTAAGCAGCAGACTGCAGTAATGACTCTTGAAGGCATGGAGGGACCTTTTAGGCAGGAAACCTTTGCACTGACCCTAAGGAGAGTATAGTGAACAGGTTGAGCGATCTCTGAGACCCAGCTAGAGGTGATTTCACCATACCCTTTGCCTGGGTCTGGATGGTTGGCAACACTATCAACACACCACTGGTCCTGCCCTTTGCTGGGATTGGAGGAAGGCAATATCACTGATGGGAGGGTGGCTTTCATTTAAATCCCCCAGCCAGAGAGAGGCTTAAGGAGTCCCACAAAGGGCAGAACCCCCAAGTAAAAAGTGGAGAAATAGAGTCTGGGTTGTGACCACCCAGGACAGCTAATTAGTCATGTTCTGATTTCCACACCCACCCGATGAAGGAACCACCAAGCACTCTGTTATGCAGCCTCTCAACTTAGCCTCCCCTGTCCTATTATAAATTCAGCCCATGGCCAGGCTCTTGAAAAGGGCTGTCCTGCAGAAAAGACAAATCAGGATTAACGGCTAATTTGAATCTTAAAGAAAATCATGTTTAACAGGCATTTATCACATGGACTCCTTTGTGGGGAGTGTGCATGGAACTCTCAGTTCTGTAATCACTGTACAATTGTTTCAGATGTTTTAAGTATTTACTATAAAATCCTGAGCTTTGTGCACATTTGTTTCTTTTTTAATATATTAAGTTTTTCTTGTTTAATATTTTAAGCAATTTGTTTCTTAAGAGCAGGGGTGGGGAACCTTTTTTGGGTCAGGGGCCGCTGACCCACAGGAAAATCAGTCAGGGGCCGCACACAAGTGAGAAGCAAAGTGAGAAGCCCCTGACTGAGAAGGAAAAAAAGCATTCCTCACATTCCCCTTGCACACCGGAGACTAGGGGGACCCAGGCTAGTAAATTTTGTGTGCTCCAGACCTGTGGGTGGATGGTAGGAGACTGGAGCACCAGTGTGGGTTCCCCAATGTGGGAAGGGATCCCTGAGCCTTGGGGGCCGGATCCAGGCAAGCTGAGGTTCCCAACCCCTGTTGAAGAGAATAGTAAACATTAAATCACAGTAGATTTAAAAAAAAAAATCTCATGTTTTTGGCCCAAAATAGAATTATGGAATTATATTCTTTATGTATATTTCTTACTAAGTGATATAACAATATTTATAAATAACTATCTTAAAAGGGTTTACAGCTAGACATTTAGCTTTTAAAGTTCTGATAAAACTGCATGTTAGAGAAAAATTAGGCATTTAAGACCCCAGAGAATACCTTTTATGAGCTTGTGGTACACTGTTAATGTGTTCAGTGCTTGAGTAGCAGGTTAGGGTCTCTTGAATTGTAGGATTGTTTTAATCTTAGTTATACCCAGAGGGAGCAGTACATTTTCTTCTTGTGTGGTCATTAATACATTTCAACTATATCCAAAAAGATAAGAACAGTACAGAAGAATGTCATCACTAGCTCTATAACTTGAGGGAAAAGGGGAAGCACTGGCAAAAAGATTGATCTTGTTTTAATAAAAAAGCCAATTTCCTCCCCGTAGTCCACCTTTTATTAGCCCTGATCAAACAGACACATACATGAACTTATACTTGTGTATACTGTTGGCCTGCTTTTAGAGATGCTGAACACTTGCAGCTCCCATTGACATTTATGAGAGCTTTAGGCGCATAGTATCTCTGAACATCATATGTGTAAAATTACTTATATGTGTTAGTTTGCAAATGAGAGCCTATGTGTCTGCATGTTTAAATTATAGCTTAGACACACCAGCGTTAGCACATCTGTCACTGTGATGTCATTCTGCATGGCTGCTGGCTGAAGTATCATTTACCCAAGGCCACCATAATTTTTACTGTGTTCATTTCATATTTTATGAGCTTGTCACTTTGTGTTTCTTTAAAATATAATATTGGTGTGTGTAGTTAACAATAGGGCTGTTGATTAATCACAGTTAATGCACATGATTAAGTAAAAAAATAATGACAATTAAAAAAAACCATGATTAATCACAGATTTAATCACACTGTTAAACAGTAGAATCCCAGTTGAAGTGTATTAAATATTTTTGAATGTTTTTCTACATTTTCAAATATATTAATATTAATTTGTTACAGCATAGAATACAAAATGTATTCACTCATATTATTATTATGTATATTACAAATATATGCACTGTAAAATAAACAAAAGTAATAGTATTTTTCAGTTCAACTCATACAAGTACTGTGGCACAATCTCTTTATCATGACAGCACAACTTACAAATGTAGATTTTTTTTTCTTGCATATTTGCACTCAAAATCAAAACAGTGTAAAATTTTAAAACCTTCAAGTCCACTCAGTCCTACTTCTTATTCAGCCAACTGCTAAGACAAACAAGTTTATTTACATTTACAAGAGATAATGCCACCCACTTCTTAGTTTCAATGTCACTTGAAAGTGAGAACGGCTGTTCACTCTTGTAGCTGATGTCGCAAGATATTTACATGTCAGATATGCAAAACATTTCTGTGTCCCTTCATGCTTTGGCTACCAGTCCAGAGGAGATGCTTCTATTCTGATGACTCTCATTAAAAAAAATAATGTGTTAATTAAATGTGTGACCAAACTCCTTGGGGGAGATTTGTATGCCTTCTGCTCTGTTTTACTTGCATTCTGCCATATATTTAATGTGATAGCAGTCTTAGATGATGACCCAGCATATGTTGAAAGCACTTGACCCAAGGTTTAAAAATCTGAAGTGTCTTCCAAAATCAGAGGCTATGTCTACACTGCATCCCTCTTGAGAAAGAGGAAATGCAAATGAAGCGCTCATTAGCAACATTTTGCACTTCATTTGCATATTCTCTTCCGATGCTTTTTGCGGAAGAGGTTTTTGTACAAAAAAATGCAGAGTAGATGGGTCTGTTTTGTGCAAAAAAATGAGGAATAAGGGTTTTTGTGCAAAACGGACCCGTCTACTCTGCATTTTTTTGTGCAAAAACCTCTTCTGCAAAAAGCATCGGAAGAGAATATGCAAATGAAGTGCAAGACGTTGCTAATGAGCGCTTCATTTGCATTTCCTCTTCCGCAAGAGGGATGCAGTGCAGACATAGCCAGAAAGGGATGAGGTGTGGCACATGCTTTCAGATGTTTTAAAAAAGTAAGACACTGATATGGAACCAGAACTGATTCACCAAAAAAGAAAATAAATTGTCTGCTGTTGGCATCTGTCAGGGCTGTTCCCCACTCTGGCACTCCAAGTGCAGAAGGTGAGGGCCCGCAACAGAGTTTAAGAACCTTGTCTCTATAGGCACTGGTTACAAAAACTTCCCAGAGTCACAGATTCCCTGGCTCTGAGAAACAAACAAACAAACAAGCTGCAACCATCAAGTGATTGGATCCCTAAAACCAGGGGTGAACACTTGAACCCACCCCCTGGGGTACGCCAAGCTTTTTTGTCCCAAAAGACCTTGAAAAAAGAAAAGAGAAAAACAAACTGCAGTCTCTAGTACCTGACCTCCCAGTCTGAGGCATGCAGATACATACACAGACAGACAGACCTTCCAGGACACAAGAATCAAATCATCACCTTAAAAAAAGTGATTTTTTTATTACAGAACAAAAGATAAACTTGATAAAGCATATTTGGTTGCTAGACGTTACAGAGTAACTAAGGAAAACAAATTAAAACACAGAGAAAAATCTCTGGGCACAATGTGAGATGTTAAATGGGAAGGGGAGGCATAGATTCACACAGAGCAGTTCAAACCAAACCACAAAATAAAGAAGAATTCACTGATTGTGACTAAATCCACTTTTCTTTTACTTACTTCCAATTTTTTCTTTATTCAGTCCACTTCCATGCCCCAAATTCCTTAGAGGCATGGTAGTCCTGTCTGGTTTTAAATCATTCTGTGTCTCTCAACTCCTATTTTTTCTCTCCCACACAAAGAAAGCTGGCCATGAATCTATGTCCAATTCAAATTTCATCCCTTTATGTCGATTGGTTCTCCTGCCAATACCTTTGCTAGCTACCTGAGTTTAATCCCTTAGTCACCAAGTACTGGTCAGCACTTCTGTCCATTACAGCATCGGATGATAAATGAGAGTGCGTTGGTCTACCCACTTTGGCTCATTCTCAGAGAGAAAGCATCATCAGCATGGATGTGTGTCCTATGGAAAGCTGGTTGAAGCATTAAGGGACTTACAAATCTTTAGCACATCAGGCATATAAATACCTTCCGACCCCAGCTACGACAGTACCATGTGAAAATCTGTTCTCACTTTCAGGTGACATATAAACAAGAAGGAGGCAGTATTATCTCGTACAAATGCAAACAAACTTGTGTGAATAACTAGCTGAACAAGAAGTAGGACTGAGTGAACTTGTAGGCTGCAATGTTGTACAGTGTTTTATATTTGAATGCAGTTTTTTTGAAATAATTCTACATTTGTAAGTTTCACTTCCATAATAAAGAAATTACGCTATAATACTTTTAATGCGAGGGAATTGAAAAGTGTTATTTCTTTTGTTTTTTTATAGTGCAAATATTTGCAATCAAAAATAAAGTGAGCTCTATACATTTTGTATTCTGTGTGGTAATAGAAATCAAGATATTTGAACATGTAGAAAATATCCAAAAAAATTAAATAAATGGTATTGTATTATTGTTCAAGAATTTGATTAATCACAGTTTATTTTTCAGTTGCTTTACAACAATAATATTTATCAAGGATCAGGGCTTATTGTGCTACGTCCTGTACAAATGCACAACAAAGAGATGATCCATACCAAACACTTAGAGTATGTCTACACTACAATCCAGAGTGATTCCCAGCTTGTGCGGATATATTTCTTTTTGCTGCCATCTGAACTAGCATGCTAAAAATAGTAGTGGAGCCATGGTAGCACAGGCAGCATCAGCAATGGCATATACTTTGATATGACTGTCTGGTGCAGATCACAAGCCAGTTTCCTCTACCCTCTGAAAATGGAACCACCAAGCAATGTGCCCTCTATTTTTCCATTCACGTGTGGAATACATTTTGTTATGTGCACCAAGGCATGGGTAGATGTGCACCACCAATAGAAATAGATGCTGCCAGCTGTGGGCACTCAGCTAGTCAGCTAGGTGGCACCTGGCTCACTGATGGGTGACTGCCTAAGTGCTCAGCTTACAAGGAACACTGCCACCATGGATTCTGTTACAGGCAGTCTCTTTCAAGGGTTATAACTAAGATATTCCAGTATAGGTAGAACCTCTCTCATCTGGGACTCTCTGGTCCGGCAACATCCATGGTCTGGCAAGACCACAGATGTTGTTAGACCAGAGAGCCCTGGCCCCAGAGATTCAGAGTGGATAGGAGCAGAGCTGGTCTGGGACCAGTGACCTGGGGGTAGCTAGCTCGGGGAGCAGCTGCCACCACACAGGGAACAAGGTCAGGGAACCCTAGGAGCAGCTGTTGCTGCCACGATGCACAGGGGCCACGGAACCCCGGGAACAGCTGCTGCTGCGTGGGGCTGACAGCAGGGAGCAGAGCCAGGCATGGGGACGGAGGCACCAGAGCCAGGCATTTGAGCCAGAGGATGTCAGGCTTCCAGGTTCTCCTGGAGTAGTAGTCAGGAGGGGAGGCCCGGGAGATCCTGGATGCCTGACCTCCCCTGATCTGACAAATTCCCTTGTTCGGGACCAATCAGGTCCCGAGGGTGCCAGACCAGAGACGTTCAACCTGTATCTTGTGACACAGCAAAAGAAGACCAAAAAGCTGTGCCTCATTACTCATCTGGGCTCTGGCATATCATACTCAGAAGTGCAGATAAATAAAAAAAGTAACAACTTCGCTATTGTCCTAACTTTATGCTGTTTGTTTTTAAAACAGGGATGCAGAACTGTTCCTGTTGGACACAAGAAAAACTCAAGCTTTTAATGTGGGTTGGCTTGTGTTTGATATCACTGTGACCAGCAATCATTGGGTGATTAATCCACAGAACAATTTAGGCTTGCAACTCTGTGTTGAAACTGGAGATGGTAAGTTACAGTTTTTACTTCACTTTATAAGCTTGGGGTGCTTATAAAAACTTCTGGGTACAGGACGGATTTGAACTGCAGGGGTTAAAAGATGCCATTCACTGCTAATTTACAGGAAAAGATTGTTAACTTGCTTGTCACCTCCACATGTTGTCAGTGTTCCAGAATGTGGTGACTTTAGAAACTGGAGTGAACCTGGTTACACCTAATGAACTCTTAGATTAGGTAAGATTTATTGTATGGGACTGCCACTGATGATAACCCATAAGATGAGAGGACAAGAAAGGTGAGATAATATTTTTTATTGGGACAATTTCTGCTGGTGAAAGAGACAATCTCTTTCAGCTATATACAGCTCTTTCCAGGTCTGCAACATTGAAAATGCTCATAAGATGCCCATTCATGAAGTGTAGACAGGACCTTTAAAAAAAAATCTTGCCCCAGATAGCATGTCTTTATTTTCATCCACGAAAAATGATCACAGCAGTCCTCTGTTGAAAAGGATGACCCTGAAGGGCCCATAACTCCTGTTCAAAGCCTACTGCAGTACAGCCCTGGTTTGGCTGAACTGCCCAGAGTCCTCTCCATTAGAACCACCACACAGCTGCCTTCTCTGGAGAATGGCATGGAGAAAGAAAGAACTGGATAGGACTTTTTTTAACTGTGAGAATTTTTGAGATTTCAAATTTTATTCCCATCCTGAATTCAGACAAAGGGTGAAATCTTGAAAAAAATTTCACAAACCGTTAAATCAGAACGATTTTTTCAAGATTGGGTCAATTGATATGTTCCAATCTTTTTTAAAACATTGCCTATTTTGAAATATAAAGAACTAAGAGATCAAAATATCTAGTTTTAAAACCAGAATATGAAACTTTTATTTTGAAAATATATGTTTTGAAATGGGAAATTTGTTGAAATCAACCTTTTCCTGTACATTTCCCACTCAGCTGTAAAGTGACCCTATGCGGTACCCTGGGATAAAATTCATACTGCTTTCCCTCCATAAGCTTTTTGGCAGGGAATGGGAGAGGGAATAACTCCAGTACCCTGATGAAAAAAAAAATCTGCCAGCTGACTAAGATAGCGACTCATCTCTGCTCATTCAGACTTCACTCTCATGGTTATACTGACCTTTCCAAAGTATGACTTCTAAACAGAGCTGCATTTAGTTTATGCATAAATGCAAGTTCACTTTACAAAGGATATTCTAGAGAATTTGGCCAATAATTACACATAATTAAAAACCAATTAAAAGTGAATGTAGTAGTAAACTGAATTATAATATTATCTCTGATATGGTTTAACTAGCTCATACTGCTCTGCAATTTTTTTTTCCAAATTAAACTCTTGCTTTGTCAGTTTACTATTTGTGTCAAAGGTCAGGTGATCTATGGTGTCAGTTAATCTGAACATTAGCTGACATAATGTTAATAAGTACCAGAAGAAATTCTGGGGTGATGGTTTATATTTTACTCTTTTTCCTGTCCTAGGCAGCCCTTTCTCATTGGTAATTAAAAGCATTCAGAAACTGGGTTTCTCATTCATCAGTCTGTGAGCAACTCATCTTTAGAAAGTCAGAAAAGGTCTCCGACTTCTTCTCTGAGATGTCCCCTCCCAGCTCCTTGCCTTATGAAGATACTGCCCATTTTTGTTCCTTTTTGATCAAGTTATTGTGGGAACAGGTGTTTTCAATAAATGAGACATAATAAATAAATTAGGTTTCAACAGTTTTTCTGTCATTTTAAAAAATCTGATGCTGCATTTTAGGGTATAGTTCTTGAGAGCCTGAAAATCTTGACAAAATAGGCTTGTTTGCTATCTTATGAGCCTGCAAATACTTACTACCTAACATAGGCACATTAGGGGGAATATCCTTGGTAGTAAGCATTCACTTGTTAGCAAGCATTAGCTGCTTAGGTAACTAACACACATTGGGAGTAAATCAACGTTTTCATTTTTCCAGAAAGATACCGATTTAAAATTATTCTTTTGCTGTTATGGAAAATGCCTTTGGGCTCTTAAGGCAAACATTACTTTGTGTTTTCTTTTAAAAAATCAGTTAGTTTTCATAAACCATACAGCAGTTATCAGTTAAAAGTATCAACCATCATATTCTCTACTGAAAACTGATGAATCTGAGCCAAATTCAGCTCTCAGTTACAAAGGACTAAATCCAGAGTAGTCAATCATCTTCTGACATTCAGCAAAGATAGATGTTGAAAAGACGGTGTTTTTTGTAAGTATTTTCTTTTTTGCTCTTTGGAAAAATTATTTAACAAATTCACAATTATCCTCCTTGAAAACATACATGAAAAATAAAGAAAGGTCATTTCCTGCCTGCCTCCCAAAAATGGATAGTGCCTTTTTTTACCACTGTATTTTTAATCCATAAATTACTATCCCTATTCATCAACAATTGTAAATTAATTATAGTCTGAAGCTGTCTAGCAAAGGGTGATAGAGAGTAGAACTCTGAAAAGTAGGAATGGTCCGAATTGTGGCACTGCCAAAAGTTATTGGGTCCTTGACACATCCCTCTATGAGACTCTGCTTTGGGTTGCTTATAACATTGCCACACTTTAAGCATTGGGACTGAAATTTTCCAACTGAAGTGTATGCTTCAGGCTGAATTAAAAAAAATCAACAAAATTGATTCAGCCCTTTTGCTAGAAAGAAAAGGGGAAACCCACCTTGCTTTGCCCCTGTTAAAAACGCTTTCAGCTTTTTCACTAAGAAATGGTTGCCCTTATGTCAGAGATGTGCCTTTGCTATTCTCAAATCTGAAATATCACCCAAATTTGGTGCTAAGTTATGAATCTCTTAAAAATCTCAGTTTGTTCATTATCTACAGAGACTTGTAGGAGTTTGGCAGGTGAATTATCCAGATTCTATGTGCCTTGAACATGCTTCAACCCAGAGCAGCAAGGGTTTGGTAGGACTTTCCCAGCAATTACAGCCTCTGTCTGCTGTGGAAAAAATAGTATGTGATCATGTAAATACAGAAGGTATCATAACTAGGCTTGTAAGGATTATATTTTTATCAGTAAAAACTTAAAAAACAACATATAGTCTAGTAGCACTTTAAAGACTAACAAAACATGTAGATGGTTTCATAAGCTTTCGTGGGCACATGGTCATCTGAAGAAGTGGGCTGTGCCCCCAAAAGCTCATGATACCGTCTACATGTTTTGTTAAGCTTTAAAGTGCTACTAGACCAGCCATGGCCAACCCGCGGTTCACAAGCCACATGTGGCTCTTCTCTCCCCAGGGTGCGGCTCGCAAAGCCCTCCTCCCCTCTCCCCCCCCCGCCTGTGGCTCGTAAAGCCATCCCTGCGCCCCTGAAAACAGCCCTCTCCTCCCGGCTCCCTGTGCTCGACAACTTTGCCCCGGCTCTTCGCGCTAGATCCACTGATATCTTGGCTTTTTGCCCGGAATGGGTTGGCCACCTCTGTACTAGACTATTTGTTGTTTTTTAAGTTTTTCCTGTTACAGACTAACTCGGCTACCCCTCTGAAGATTTTTATCAGTGAATGTTGGTCAATGTTGATTTCACTGCACTTACAGAAAACAACCCAAAAATATTTCCATTGATAATAATAAAAATTTGCAGATAAATTTGCAGTAAGAAACTCTGCTTGATAAATTATTACAGTTTGATGTAAGGACATTTACTAGCAATATGTTTACAATTTATGTTTTAATAGTTATAAAGTTTTGGCTTTTTGAATCTCCACATCAACTGCACTAAGTAATTATAGTCTTAAATGTCCTTCACCAATTTCCCTCAATGGTGAAAATGTAAATTGGAAAAAAATTGAAAAATGTTTAAAAATAAATATTAATATTCTCTAACAAAATTATAAAAAAATTGAATTCTTCCCAGCCTAATCATAATGCATTTGCTCAAGATGATTAAATTGGGATTGCACAGACAACCTTAATACTGGCATTTCTTAACTTCTGAGTATTTGTCGTTGCATTCTTAGAGTATGTCTACATTGTAGTGTGAGACCAAGGTTCAAACTCAGGCCCAAACCAACCCTTCTTTCTACATACACACAAGTCATACTACCCCAGAGCATGGAGCCTCTGTCTGCGGTCCAATGGGGTGGAGGGGCTGAGGCACATGAAGCTGGGGATCCAGGTTTCAAGCTTTGCAGTGTAGACTCAGTCCTGCTGGACTCATGCTCAGGGAGTCTGCCAAAATTATTCACAATACCAATGGCTGACCTTTTTTGCCTTCTTGATAGTCGAGTTTCCCCAGATTGTACCGTGAATGAAGGGCTAGAGCAGCCATGTTTGGGAAGTATGCTAGAAAGTCCAGGATATGGATCATAGGTCTCCGGCCTGAATAATGCAGTGTGGATGCTGGAGTCCTATGTTGAGACCCAGGTGTGATGGGTCATCCCATATTCTTTATGGAAATATTCTTATAAATATAAATGACATAACTGGAATAGGTTTTATGCAACATACTTCATGTGAGATGATTGGTAAAGTTGTGATCTACTGAATATGGTTATCCTATTTAAGAACATAAGAATGGCCGTACTGGGTCAGACCAAAGGTCCATCTAGCCCAGTAGCCTGTCTGCCGTCAGTGGCCAGCACCAGGTGCCCCAGAGGGGATGGACCGAAGACAATGATCAAGCAATTTGTCTCGTGCCATCCGTCTCCAGCCTCTGACAAACAGAGGCCAGGGACACCATTCCTACCCCCTGGCTAATAGCCTTTTATGGATCTAACCTCCATGAATTTATCTAGCTTCTCTTTAAACTCTGTTATAGTTCTAGCCTTCACAGCCTCCTGTGGCAAGGAGTTCCACAGGTTGACTATGCGCTGTGTGAAGAAGAACTTTCGCTTATTAGTTTTAAACCTGCCACACATTAATTTCAATGTCCTCTCGTCCTTATATTATGGGAACTAATGAATAACTTTTCTGTATTAACCCTCTCCACACCACTCATGATTTTATATACCTCCATCATATCCCGCCTCAGTCTCCTCTTTTCCAAACTGAAAAGTCCCAGTCGTTTTAGCCTCTCCTCATATGGGACCTGTTCCAAACCCCTGATCATTTTAGTTGCCCTTTTCTGAACCCTTTCCAAGGCCAAAATATCTTTTTTGAGGTGAGGAGACCACATCTTTAAACAGTATTCAAGATGTGGGCCTACCATAGTTTTATACAGGGGCAGTAAGATATTCTGTGTCTTATTTTCTATCCCTTTCTTAATAATTCCTAACATTCTATTTGTCTTTTTGGCCGCCGCAGCACACTGTGTGGAACGTTTTCAGAGAACTATCCATGATAACTCCAAGATCTCTTTCCTGATTTGTCGTAGCCAAATTAGCCCCCATCATATTATATGTATAGTTGGGGTTATTTTTTCCAACGTGCATTACTTTACACTTATCCACATTAAACTTCATTTGCCATTTTGTTGCCCAATCACTCAGTTTTGTGAGATTTTTTTGAAGTTCTTCACAGTCTGCTTCTGTCTTGACTATCTTTAACAGTTTAGTATCATCCACAAACTTTACTACCTCACTGCTTACCCCTTTCTCTAGATCATATATGCATTTGTATGCATATATCATTTTTGTGGATCAAATTAGAAATATTGAGCTACGTATCTGTAATTGCATATTCATTACTTTGCGTCACTCCCACTGATTACAGTACAGGGCTGTGATGGCCCATTTGTAAGAGGGAAATGGAGCTTAACCTTCCTGGGGACATGTGGGTCAGCCCATGAAGTATGGAGACAGTTCTTGCAGGGACATGTGACCATGTCATCTGATGATGGAATCAGTCTTAAATTCTGTACTTTCCCATGAGAAGCTGGGGGGAGAAGGGGCAAACTGAAACAAAAGACTCCTACCTTATACAAATCCTATTTAAGGATAGGGAGTGAGGTAATGCAGATCTCCATTTCCCCCGGCTACCCTACCAAAAATGACTGCTGGAAACAAACTGGGGGTCCAGTATCTAGTCTGTGAAGATTATTAGAAGAAATTTTAGGTGAGCTATTACATGTAAATAGTTTCTTTAATGTATTAAGCTTAGTTTCCCTGTTCTATTTTGCTTAGTAACCTAATTTGTTCTGCATCCCATCTCTTATGACCACTTAAATCCTACCTTTTATATTTAATAAAATCACCAGTGTAAATAATTATTGGGGGTGGTGATGAAGGAGTCTGTGCATCTCTTTCTTTACACTGAGAAAGGGTGAATTTATGAGCATATACTGCACAGATCTCTATACAGCATCAGATTTATTTAGGGTTCAGCTCCCAGGGGACCAGCTGGGAAAAGGTCTCACTCTGCAGTTCTTTCTGTGTCTGCAGCCTTGCGGGTGTGGCCCTGTTCCTCTGGCTCTGTTGGAGATCTGGGCTCAATAAGACATGGTTACAAGATGCCAAGGCTGTCAGGGGAAGCAGGTTCAGTGGGGTTTCGACACATCAAGTGACAGTACCAATGGGGTGCCAACATGTCACATCAGCGTTCAACAATTCCTTATCTGGGGTTACAAATCTAGGGTCTACTAGATATATACTAGGGAAGTAAGTGAGTAGTCGATTACCTGATAAGCCTAGATTTATCGGGTACTTGAGTCGACTACTCGACTACTCACTCCCCCCGCCCACTGCCTCTGTATCAGAAGCAGCAATGGGGGAGGGGAACAGGAGCTGGTCCTGGGGGGAGCTGGCTTAAAAGCTGGTTTCCCCAGCACTGTCTCCACAGTGCAGCCTGTTCCCCCATGCTACTGCCTCTATCAGAGGGGGGAGCCTTTCATGAAGCAGCCCCTATCCACAGTGGCCCAAGCTGGCCGTGGGCAGAGGCTGCTCCAGCAGCAGCCCCTGTCCACGGGTGGTCCCAGCTAACCACTGGGACCCCCCGTGGACAGGGGCTGCTGGACCCAATGAAAGCTGGGGCTGAGCAAGCCTGACTCAGTCCCAGCTTGTGCCTCAGTATGGGAGCTACCCCCACTGTGGCTCTGCATTTTAAATGTAGTAAGAACCAGGCTGCCTGCATGAGCAAGCCTTCATGACTAATTGACTAATCATGTAGTCAATACAAAATTTATTGACTACACAATTAGTGAATTACCCGCCTCGTAACATCCTTAATATATTTTTAATATTCTTTAAACATTTTTTGGTATAATCGTGAATATAAAACACAATATTGAATATAAAATAATATTCCTTCTGTAGAAGAAATGTTACCTGCTTTTTTCAGGAGTTTCAGGTCAGTTCAGTTTCTTTGTAGGAGTTACATACTTAAGTTAAATATTCTTCAACACCTTATGAGAGGAATTCAGTAGGAATATTTGAAAATGAAGAGGTGCTCAGGTACAAATGCCACAGGCAGTTTCAATTTCTGTGTCTGATTTGTTTGATTCTTTTGGTGATGTATTATTTAAACGAAGTTCTTCATTTTGAGAATGACTTCCCCTCTTTCCTTACTTTTTTACCTTTTTAGTTTTAGTGCCTATCTAAAGATTTTGGTAAAATTCTAGGGGAGACATGCTGTGCCATTTCTCTGGTTTAGTAATGGGAAAATCATCTTTAGAGCCTCTAAGAATTTTGGTCTTAAGGTTTTAATAATTTTTATTTAATTGCTTTTATTTCTGGAACCTATTATACTATAAACTGACAGCTGAATGACATGTTTGTGCACAGATGGAATAAGATTCTGTGCATAAGTCACAGAATATGATGCACAATATGTAAGAGATTTTGTGTATAAGTCACAGAATCCCTGCCCCACCTCCCATCTATTTTATATGTGCATATGGGACTTGATGCAGTGTCCATTCAACTCAGTGGAAGGACTTCCATTGACTCTTGTAGGCATTAGAACAGAGCCCTGCCCTGCAGTCCTTAAGAAGAATTCCCTGTGACTTCAACTGGAGTTCTGAGTGAGAAATGTAAGTCTGGGCTGTGCACTGGCAAACATTAAGAAATTTCCGTTAAGATCCATTGGTACCTGTATGGAGTCCCAGTGAAATAAAAAGGATTCTGTCTGGGTGCTGGGGTCCATGGTAGGGGATCCAGGTGCAGGATTAGGACCCAGAATTAGAAGCTCTTTGAGATAAAGACTATTTATTTGTATGTATTTCACCTGCTCAGTTGGGCCCCGATCATGACTTAGCCTTCCAGATGCTATTGCAACACAATATTGATTAGAAGTAGTGTTCTGAATGTCATTTGTAGAAGAATTTTCAGGTAATTAGAAAAAATGTGAGTTTTCCTTGGGCCATCCCCCTGGTGAAGTCTAAAAAATGTTTATATTAAACATCAAATTCATAACTATTTTGAAACAATAATGAAGTAAGAGTAAGAAATGTCTGGGTATTATAGTTCAGATTTTTCCCCCTTTAAATTGCTGAAAACATGCAAGTGTTCCCATGGCACTGGAATGTGTTGTTTTCTTTAAGATATATTTGGTATCACAGGCATTCTTTGGTATGAAATGTGGCCATTTTTCTGTTAATGGGACATGGTGAATATCAGAAATGAAGAGTTTCATAATACATATGGAAGCTGTCAACATATAATTTACTGTTTCCCTGGAGCTGTAATCAATTAAGGGTTGTGGGTTTTTTAGTTCTCTCTTTTTTAATATCTGCATATATCTCCTCGATATTCTGTAGTGTATCCTTCTTGCTGACTCCCTCCTTCTGATGCGGAAAGCCTCTGCCATGTTTAAAACAAGGAAATCTCTTTCACACTGATACAAGTGCAGTGCTAAATGAATTCCAGCATTAACAAATTTATGCAGATGTAGAAACAATTTGAAAATCTTAATTTTATTCTTTACTTGTATATTGATCGTGTGTCTCATAGACCTTTAAATGGTTTGTGTGACTCTGCATCTCTTGTTTTCATGCTTCACATTTTTATAATGGGAAGTTAGCATCAGCTGGAACATCATTTTTAATGTATAAGATAAGAACCCAAAAGAGAGGAAAAAGTATGAGTACAGTAATTCCTCATTTAACATGTGCCTACTTAACACGTTTTCGCGATAGCACGATTTTTTGGGGGAACATTTTTTGAATTACACGACCATCTCCGGAATAACACGATTTCCCCAGCCGGCCCATTGCCAGTGGCTGCGCGGGGCTTCTCCCGCCTCCCTGCAAAGCGGCAGAGGGTTCGCCGCCTGCTGCGCCGTTCCCCGCTGACTCCCCCTCACCGGACGCCTTGCCCCCCTTCTCCGCCCCCACTTGCAGGCCGGTGGCTGGGTTTCCCCAGCCAGCCCATTGCCAGCGGCTGTGCGGGGCTTCCCCCGCCTCCCTGCAAAGCGGCAGAGGGTTGGCTGCTTGCCGCGCTGTTCCCCGGCGACCCCCCTTCACCGGACGCAGTGCGGGTCCCAGCAGACCCATCACAGGGGCATACTCCCAACCCAATCCCCCTCCCCTCTTCTCTCCTTCCCTTCCCCAGAGCCAAACACCTCCCCTCCCTGCTGTAACCCAGTCCCCTTTCTCCCCCAACCTTATGTCCCGGTCCCAACAGACACCACCACTTGAAACGCAACCCCCACCTTTTCCAATATTTTCAATGGGAAAATTGACCCCGCATAACACGTTTTCACTTAACACGATCATTTTCTGAAACATATCTATAGTGTTAAATGAGGAATTACTGTATTCTTTTGCTGTCATGATAGTCACTCAAAAAAGAACTCAACACGTTCTCTCTGAAACATAAAGGAGGAAGAAAACATAGGTCTGTAACATTAAGGACAAAAAAATCCAGAGGGAAAGCAGACTGCAGAGCCATGGATCTGAGCACAGATTCAGGGAGAGCCTCTAGACCCTCCAATTTGCCCTTCTGTGCTCCTGCTGCTCTTGGCTGTTTCCCCTGCTGCTGAGCATTATGAAGTTAGAATCTTAGAGCAACTTTGAAAGAATAAAATTTGCTTCTAGGAGCATTTATGATTTGATGATTCCCCTTGGGACTCTATCAGTGTTTGAACTGGACAGTGTTTGTGAAGCCTGGCCTGCCTCTCTCTCTACCCCGTCCTCTCCAATGGCCTCCATACCTCCTCATCTCAGATGGGGTTGCCAGATGATTTAACCAAAAATACCGAACACCCCCCACCCTCCCCAAAAAAATACCACCGCGGAAAAAATTCTGTTGAGGAAAAAAAAGGGGGAGACCAAAGTCCCTGAGAATTCTTAAACAAACAAAAAAATTAAATTAAATTAAAAAAACAGCATGACCCCTTTAAGCAATGCCTTTGCGGCTTTTTAGTCCTAACAGGCTGCCGGCGGCCATCCACCATCTTGAAACGCAGGCCAGACAGCTCCCCTATGGAACCAGGTAAGCACCCAGTATTTTCACCTCCTGGCTGGGAAAAAAGCAGAAAATACCAGACATTTTAGATGTCCAGTATTTTCTGAATTTTTTTACCAGACAGGAGGCAAAAATACCGGGTCAATACTGGACACCTGGCAACCGTAATCTCAGAGTTGGGGGAGATCCCGTCTTCTATAGTGCTACAAGGGTGGCAGGATAACTGGGCCACTGGATCACATGCTCCCTTGGACTGGCCAGCTTCCATGCAGCATCTGGTGACGGCAGAGGTGATACTTTCATGGTGGCATGAGTCCAGATTTTGAATGTTGAGTGATTTTGGCAAGCTGCCAAAGTTTTCCTGAGGCATGTGAGTCAGAGAGAGCTTTATTTGTAACACATTGTCACAGTCAAATTTGAATGGAATAATATGGGACCAAAAAAGGGCATTTTATAGAGCAAGTGGATTCTCCCGATGGAGAATACCAAAGGCCTGCTGCAAACGCTTTAGGTGTGAGAGCTTCTCAAAGAAAAATGGTTGCAAGAATGCTTTATAATTGTAAGTCTTAGGCAACCAAATATGTGGATCCCTACTTGCTCCACTTACAATTATTTTTCTGGTCATGCTTGAAAGCTAGAGTGAGGATCATGGTCATATTGTACTTACATTTAGAATTCCTCCTGCCTCCTTGTGTGTGAGTGAACAACCCTTTCTTTTAAATCCTTTCTTTTTTTTCTCCTTGACCCATCAAATATTAATCCACCAAGTAGGTAGCATTCATGTTATGTATTGCCCCTCTATTAGCTATATCTGTATTTGTATGTAAACTGAGCCACATGAGTCTTGCACCTTCAATGATGCTTCTGTTTGCAGTCAAACTAGAATATGGATGCCTTGAAAGGAGACTATATGCTTCAGAACTGAGTACACATTTGGTACTTAAATAATAGAAACATTAGGCCTGAGTCTGTAGTCACTTATGCTAGAGAGCAAGGTAGGTAATGTAATATCTTTTACTGGCTCATTTTCTGTTCATGTAACAGACAAGCTTTCGAGTTTACACAGACAGAACAATCAGAAGTGGTTTCACAGTTATCAGTTGACTTTCACTGGGATAAATCTGATTTTAGAATCAGGCCCACTGCATCACTTACATAGTTGCCAGAATTGCAGATTTAAAAAAAGGAGGTTTGTTTTATTTGGAAGACTCTTTTAACTCTTTCAATACATGACAGAAGAATCCAATCTCTCCATATTTCATCCTCTTGCTGAAAATATAGTACATGTGCCAAGAAAGCTGAAACACTCCCACATACCATTCACAGTTTAAGTACATTAAATTTAAAGAATAGGTCAAATATTTAAAAGGTCATATTTTTATATGATTACAAGATTTTTCTTTTAAATAATATATCCTATTATAGTGGAATATACTGTTCTATGGCTCCTCATATCTTCATAAATTATCCAGGGAGCTTGCCTTAAAGTGCTTTTCAAATATCACTTTCAACATGTATAGTTAAACCACAAAAATATGTAAAATTAATTTTGCTGGTCTGACTTAAGGCAACAATGGGAAGATTGCTAGAAATTCCATCTTAAACGTCAGCTTTAACTTCAGCATAGGAATCGTGGAACTTGAGTGACCTAACTTTATTGGGACTTGACAGTGCAACACATAAATTATGTTTGATCACACATTGTTTGTGGGACAAAGGGGTGTGTGTGAGTTGTGTACATGTAGTAAACTGCAAGAAAGGGAAAATATTAAGGAAAATATTAATTGTGCTGTTTAGCTTTGTTTAGCCTAACACTACACACATTCTTTTGCTTGAAGTTGATGGGACTGGCATGATGATCCTCATAAGCAGATCTCTCTGCAGGATTAGATCATATTCGTATGATTTTGCACTCTGGTAAAACTCCCACTGGGTTCAATGAGATTTTTGTTTGAGTAAGAAGATTTTATTGGGTGTTCCATTAGCAGAGTTTTGCTTCAAAAGTTTCCAGCTCTCCTCTTATATGTTACACCAAATAAAAAATAAATAATGGCTGTGGCATCTGAATTATTTAATTAGCAAACCAAAAATTACTTATCCACCCTCGCTACATTTTTAAGTTTAAGCTAAAAATAGATCAGAATACTACAAGAATTGCTACTGTCCTTCCAAGCTCTGGTAAATTTGTAAAATATGTTTTCTCACTTCTTGAATACTGTTGAAGATAAATAAGTATTTATTTTTTAAAGACAAAATGAGTGCTTTGCTGCAAGTGGATGACTCAGGACATAATAATGGACTTTGTAACCTTTCTTTGGCCTAGGTTGCACATATAAATCTGACCAAAACATTTAATGGGTGAAAGGTCTTGAAAATCTAATGCCTGTTGGTGACTAACATAGTTGACAGTTAAAAGTCTTGGATACAATGTCTCATGACGAATGTCCAAGTCACAAAAATCACCACCACAGTTGGCATCCATGCTGGCTGTCTCAGCTGACAGGCAAAGGTTTGAATAGCAATGAGCTACCCTCTAAACCTAGAGTAAATCTTTCCAGACCAGGGTTGGAAGACATTATTATGGAGGAGCTTGCAGTTTCTGCTATATGTGTTACACCTCGAGTGGAGAAAGAGAGGAATTAAATCTTCATTGGTGTCAAGTTAGCACCTTTCTTGCATGTTGAAAATTAGGGATGTTAAAATGGTTAAGTATTAAGCATACCAGTAAGGGGTGGAACTGAAGGTGGGGGACCCCACAGATGCAGTGGGACTGGAAGCAGGACGCCATGGCCATGACAGAGACAGGTAGCAGCCCGGGTGGCGAGCCTGGAGTTAAAATGATTAAATGTTTTAACATCCCGGCTGAAATTACCCGAACATTTTAAAAGGGAATTATTCCTTAATTACAGAAAGTTATGATAAAAAAATGAAAAGAAATGGTCATTAATTCAAATAATAAAACGTGTGCTAAAATATTATCCTTTATGCTAGCTGCTGAGGGTGCTTCACTATCAGGTGGAATAAAAGCTAAAAATAATTAAAAATGCCAAGCCAAAAAAATAAGTCTTGCCAAATGTTCAGCACTATATGAATAAAAATGTAAGGAGATCAACAGATCTGCAGTATAATGGTTTCAAAGTCTATAGCTTCAAAAAAATCAGTATAGGCTGGAGACAATACGTTGTTCAAATGTCCTGTGCATTTTACCACTCTCAGGGGTGTGCCAGCCTGGTTCAGCCAGAATGGTTGAATCTTCTAGTACCTGTGCCTGTTAGGGCATCCCTCTTCCCCCTTCATCATTCCAGTGCTTGAGCATGTTCTGTGGCCATGATAGGAATGTGCTGCTTGTTGCCATCTAAGTTCCTTTTAATTGCCACAGTGGTAGGACTTGAACCTCCAGATCTCTGAGATAAGTGCCTATAAATTCTTCTCACTAATAGTTTGTATATAGTTAGATTAAGATAAGTTAATTTCCCATAGAATGGTTGTTGTTCTTATCTAGTTCAGATACTTATTGATTATGACATGGCAGATGTCATGAGATACACATGCTTCGTTAAGAAACGTTTGCTGACACATTGTGCTACAAGCAGCAAATTTACTCATCAAGCCCAGAGGAGAGACAAAATAGATTTCAGGCTCTTCTCTCACAAGAGACCTTGTCAACTGAGCTGTAGAGCTGATAATTTGAAAGGACCTAAAAACAAGAACAAGAGATCTGAATTGGACCTGACTATTTCCAGACCTAAGGACTCCCCACAAAAGATTTGATTTTGACATCAAGCTACAATTCCAAGTTAATTGATCCAGTTCTGATCCTTGGACAGTCTCCATTGGGACCGGCACTGGACAGACATTCTAAGAATGTGCACCATGTACTGGAGCTGTCTACTTCAGCTGTGAGGAAGAGAAAAGTTAAATTAAAACACACAAGCAGCTCCACAGATCATTTATATCATGTGCATCTCAATTCTAAGGACTGAAGACTTTGGATTGTATGAGGAGTGCAGATCTGAAGACTGCCAGATTTGATCATGGCAGAATAATCCCATATTGAAATGGTTTCAGCACAAATTCACCTGTATCTGCATCTCTTAATGGGTGTAATAATATCTCACTGCTCTCATGATAGGAGCTGAGACAAAGTATTGAACAGAACAGAGCTTCTGAATCGATATCCTCCTCTCATAAAACTCTAGTGATCTCACCTAGGAAGATCATTTTGCCACTTTCCATTATTTTGTATCCCAGCTTCAGTGATCCTGCCAGTTGCATCAAGATTAGGTCTGTGATTGTATGCTGAGTGAGATCTGATACTCTTGGCAAAGACCTATGGATTTTCTAAATCTAGATGTATTCCTCTAAGTAATAATGCTCAACATCCTATGTATCAAGTAAGTAATATGACACCAGGGGACATTGGCAAGACTAGCCTATGCCCCTTTGGATGTCCTGGCCATATTGTCCCATACCTGCTCATCATTCCAGAAATCTGATTGTCCAATGCTGGTATATTGCCAGAATCCATGAATATGAGTCATTTTGGATCTGAGAGATCCAGATCCAGGAGCTAGGGAACATTCCTCTTCTTTGCCTCAGTCTCAGGGTATACTTTTGGAAGAGGAGTACCAGGAGGGATCTCTGCAAAATGAATATGAATATACCATGGAGCTGGAAAGTAGCTCATCTCCTGATGGTAACATGGAACTTGCAACAGCATTGTCCTCTTCAGAGAATGTGGTTCAGGTATCAGAGGCAATATGTCTCACCCATTTCTTTTTTTAATCTTACTATCATATATATAGTAGCCCAATGTCTGTGACTCTGTAATGCTGAAATGCTGGCTGTTCCCTCTGGGCAGTACTGTTGCCTGAGTCACGTCCTTCGCCTCCCGCCGTGGCACTCAGCTGACTTCTGCGCCACTCAGCCGGGCCACCGCGGGGAGCCCAAATGGCCGCTTGCTCCCTCATGGCAGCCCAGCTGAGCGGCGCAGAAGTCAGCCGAGCACCACGGTGGGAGGCAAAGGGGGGCGGGGCGGTGACGTGCGGCTCCAGGCCCCGCCCCCTAGCCGTGAATGTCACCGCCCCGCCCCCATTTGCCTCCCGCAGTGGCGCTCAGCTGACTTCTGCGCCACTCAGCCGGGCCGCCGTGGGGGAGCAAGCGGCGCAAGTGACCGTTTGGGCTCCGCGCTCCCCATGCAGCACGGGGAGCACGAAGCCCAAACAGCTGTTTGGGCTCCGCGGTCCCCCAAGTGAGAGGCAGGAGGGGGAGGAGAGCTGAGAGAGAGAGAGGGGGAGGCAGTAGGAGGAGGAGAGCTGAGAGAGAGAGAGGGGGAGGCAGTAGGAGGAGGAGAGAGAGAGAGAGAGACACGGAGCGAGAGACGGGAGGCTCAGGAGAGAAGACTGATGTGGAAAGGAAGAAACCCTACAAGTCCCAGATGAAGATTGTGGGCACATCCTCCCTATAGAATGTCAGGCTGCATGTTCAGTGTAATAATTGAGAGCTGAGATCCAAATCCACATTTTTGGAGACCACATGTCTTAATTTTATGAGGCAGGGACAAATATCACTTCGGCCATGTAACTTTTAGACACAGTAATGTAAGATTATTTCATCCAATTGAAATGCCTTCTGCCATGTAACCCTCTATTGCCCTTCCTTTTCATAAGAGACTGATATACTAGCTCTACTGCATGCAAGGGTTGTTGAAGAAGTACTGTTAATTTACAGAAACAAAGAGTTCTACTTTCTAATACTAAAGAAAAATTGAGGTCTCAGACCAATTATGGATTTCAGAACTCTAAATAGATACATCAGGAAGTTTTAATTCATAATGCTTTCCCTGACTTGATTATTCCCTCTCTGCCAACCCTGGTTGGTTTGTTGCTCTTGACCTCAAAGTTGCATATTTTCACATCCCTGTAAGACATCTCACCACAAATATCTACATTTTGTCCTTGGTTTGGATAATGTCCAATACAGAGTCTTACCCTTTGGCCTCTCCACCATGCACAAGATTTTTATCAAATGACTGACTCCACTAGCAGCACATTTAAAGAGACAAGGGATCTTTGTTTTCCCTTACTTAAATGATTGGCTGCTCAAGGCCCCATCTGAAAAGGATTTAAACAAAATCATTCAGATCACTTGTTCTCTGTTTGAAACCATAGGTTTTCTCAAAAAAAAAGAGAAGTCCCTTCTAATTATATCACAAAAGATTACCTTCATTGGAGAATCCTCGATCTTGTAAGGGAGACAGTTTTGAAACTAGAAGCCACTATACAGAAATTGCTGCTACAACCTTCTCAGAGGATAATATATTTCCTGGAATTAATAGGCTTCATGGTATCCACAACATATGTGTTCTCCTATACCAGACTCAGAATAAAGTCACTGGCTATTAAAAGACTTCAAACCCAGTATGGACATTATGCTCAAAATACCATTCTGAGAAAAGTTTCTCTCTCTAGTGTGATTGAAATCACAAAATGTCCTCAGGAGAGTATTATTACTCCTTTCCAAATGATCACACAGAAGAGTCCACAATAGGCTGGAGAGCATACCTCCTCAATCCTTACCCATTGAGATCTTTGGAATGATATGGGATCCTTACTACATAGAAATATGTGAGAACTGAGGGCCAGTCAGCTGGTTCTCAAGGTGTTTCTCCTAGAGATTCAGGATTCGGTAATCCACGTGGCCACAGATGGCATGTCAGCAGTATATTCTGTGAACAAAAAAGGAGAAACCTAATCATCTCACCTATGCAATGAAGTGACAAAACTTTGGGACTGGTGTATCCTATACAACATATTAGCAATTGCTTTATGTGTGGCAGGATGGCACAGGGAGCTTGCAGATCTTCTGAGCAGAGATTCCTTGTAGATAGATGCATACATGGTCTCTGAGGAACTCAGTGATTCAGAACATTTTCAACCTTTAGGGAATTCACAAACTAGAGCTGTTTGCTACAAGATTCATTATGAAATGTGCTCATTTTTGCCAGACAATCAGTCATTGAAGGCCACATTCCTCCCAAATTGGGGAATGTGACTGATGTAAATGTATTTCTCTCATTTCCCATAACCCTCAAAGAAAATAAAACAAAATTCACCAGAGTGTTTCTAGTTGCCCCCGCATGACCAAGATAACAGTGTTACTCTATCTGTTCAATGGAAAATACAAGATTTGGAAAAATAATACTCCGTTGAAGTGCAGTGAAGTCTTATTAATGTCAAACCCATCTACCAGAAAAAGATGTGTTATGTGGGCAACTAATAAGAATATTGGTCCTATTACTGTCCCTATACTTGTTACACTTAAAGACAATGGACTTGTCTCTCTCCTCTATGAAAATCCACTTAGCAGCAACAGTAACAGAAGCATTCCATACACACATTGATGGTAAATCCAGATTACTCAAACAAGATAGTGAAAAGCTTTTTAAAAGGTTTATTGAATTTATATCTCCCAATTTTAGATCCGATCCTTCCATGGATTTGAATTTAGCTGAGGTCTTTGCTGTTTGGACCACTATTCAGCTGTTCTTTGGTTCATCTCTCTGGCTATGTCTACACTACAGGGTTTTTACATAAAACCAGGCGTTTTTGCACATAAACCCATGGAGTGTCCACACCTCACACGCGTTTTTGCGCAAGAAAATCTACAATCAATTGACAGAACAGAGGGCTTTTTGCGGTGTAAGCATACCTCCTGTTAGGAGGCATAACTCCTTTTTGCGCAAGAGTCCTTGCGCAAAAAGGTGTGTGTGGACGCTCAACAGGGGTTTCTTGCACAAGAGTGTCCATGCAGTTTGGACGCTCTCTTGCGCAAAAGCACATCCGCAAAAAGCCTCTTGTGCAAAAACCCTGCAGTGTAGACAAAGCCTCTGTGAAGACAGCCTTTATAATTACAGTAATTTCTGCCAGAAGTGTTTGTGAGGTACATGCATTGATGGTAGACTCCCCAATACTTCCATTCATAAAAATAAGGTGGCTCTTAGATTAAACCCTAAATTCTTTCCAAAGGAGGTTTCAGAATTTTATAGAACTCCAAGTATGAATTTACCTATTTTTTCCCAAAAACTCTTACAACTAAAGGGGAATCTAGATTATGTTACTTAGCTGTGAAGCGAGTGCTCTCATTCTACTTGGACAGAACTAAGAGTTTTAGGTCTTCTCCCATACTGTTCCTTCAAGAGGTCAGGCCATTTCACCACAATCCCTCTTAAAGAGGGTCAGACTGTGTTTTCAAGAGTGTTGCAGAGCAGCTCCCAGCTGCTCTGAGAGTGCATGCTTTCAAGTCATTATAAATGTTGCTTACTTGGAACTAGAATTCTTCGAGATGGACTCTGAATATTCACTCTCTCTTCCCACCTTCCCACCTCTTAATTTATATTCTGCTTTAGTGATTAGAAGAAACAGAGATAGAAATGCATGCTATGCCCCTTCTATGACCATGACCTCAGAATATACTTGTGTGCTCATGGTGGGGGAAGAAGGAGTAGCCCTAAAACTAGAAGATTCTACCATCCTGGCTGGATGTACTCAGTGCATCCCCAAGAGTGTGAATGTTCAGAGTCCATCCTGAAGAACTGCAGGTTCTGATTCTCTCCAAAAGATGTTATATCACTCAGACTTGCTTGCTTATCTGCACCATCCCTTTCATAGTTATATCAAATGACAAAGTGCATCTGTCCAGTTCCCTTGACCTGATATCTCTGACTCCTCACAGGGAGGGCAGCAAGCTAGGGATCAACTCGTACCCAGCTCAGTAGGCCAGAACAAGGACCAGCCCCTGCTCTTAAAAAAAATATACAAAGCAGTCAGGAATTACTTTTCAAGATGAAGATCCAGAGAACGCCCTCTCCTCCCCCCGCCCAACCTTCTCTTTTCTGATATGCCAGCATGCGTTTTTTAAACCAATGAAGATAAATGATGGCTATTTACTTGTAACCAGAGTTCTCCCAGTGAAGTCAAAAGGGGGTTTTCTGGCATGTGGATTAAGAACTACAGGTTTTGCCTGCAAATAATTGGCACAATAGGATAGTTTTCAAAAATTTGCCAAGTGAAATCTGCGTATCTCTCTCAAGCTAATCCATTTAGATATATTCAGTTTTGTCCAATAACTGTCCTTGTCATTAGCTATTCAAGAGTTTTTGATTAACAAACATTTTCCTGCCATGTTACACCTACATACATCCCCTTCTCTTACCACAGTGTAGAACACCTCCTAATATACGCACCACAGATGAAAATTTTGTCCGGATGCAGTAGCTGACAAGCAAGCCTATGGCACATTTGATGGAGGTAGTTAGGGACAGGAAGCTGGAGGCAATTCAGAGGCAAGGAGCTAGGGGGGCCTACTGTGTCTAGGGAGGGTCAAACCTCTGTATTTTTTGCTCTGATGGGCATTCCTGCTCTTCCCAGAGAATAATCTTGTGGATGCTGTGCAAACAGAAATTCTTAGAATTTTTCCAGTAGTCTACATGGATGTAATATATAGGAGACAATATGACCCAGAGTTTGAGATGTATTTTGGAAATCACCCTAATCTATCCAATATAAAATATAGCTAGACTACTAGTGAAAAGTGTATATTTTGATGGAATCATCTTCTGAAAGATGCAATTAAATCTAACATATAATAAACTAAGGTAGGCAATGGAACTCAAAGCATTGAGAAGTAAAAAGTCAGCGATACTTTTACCTTTTACTTCAGTGGTGGTAGAATTGTGTTCTTATTCTACAGCAGACTTGGAAAAAACCCCTCTCTTTTCCTAAAAAATGTAGTTTGGCTACTCAGAAAATCAAATAAACAGAGGCTACGGAGCCACATAAATTGCTTCTGTGTCTAAAAGGAGTGTGGGTTATGGGCTTAGATTTTTTTTTTATGGTTTATATCTCTATACCTTGAGTAACTAAGTAAACCTTAACTTGTGGAATCTTAATAGTCATCTCACTGCTGAAGTCTAAAGGAAACCAAGAGGAAACTTAATAATATTAAAAGTTATTTTAAAGGGAGTTCACATGGTTTGAGAGTATTTTGCTTCTTACACAATATCCACCTTTGTAAATTCAGTGAACCTAGATTTAAATTTAGAGAACCTACACAATCTTTTACAGTCCTCAGTACATAAATCTAATAGGATTCCTAAAATGTCTGCCAGTAAGGTATTAATCTTTTACAGATAAAATTAAAATTTTGAAAGTCATTGGGACAAAAAGAATTCCCTCTAGAAAAGGAAAGGAAACTTGGAACTCTGTGGTAAGTAGCTGGTCGGTCCATGTTGTAATGAATAGAGAATAGTCTGTACAGTGTTTCATATTTGACCTGCTACATAAGACTTGAACATTCAGAAATTAATTTTAATGTGTTATTTCATAGTTATTTAAATAGATGAAGAGAAGAATTAGAATAACATAAAACTAAAAAGCCATTTAAAAATGAAATCAGAAGCTTTAACAAATAATTTTCCCCTTCTAGTCAAAAAAGCAATTATCAAAATTGTTCAGAATATGTTGCCAGTTACTCCGCTTCATAACTGCTAACTTTCTCAGTTCTTCTTTTGCCATTGCTGGGCTCTCTGTCACTGGAAACATCTTAAACCAATTTAAAGTGCTACACCTGAATAAACATGTTGTAAAAGTGTTTATGTATTGAAGTGGGTCAGTTCAAGGTATGGTATTTGGCTGGAACTTCTAATTTCTCTTTTTACTGCAAACGGGCTGCCAGAAGGAGGAAGTCTGAGCTGAATTAATACATTTGTTACAGTGGAAGTAGAATGGAAACTGCTTTAACCACAAATCAAACTGCCTCTTTCATTTACGCCAGTGATAGAGTTTTTCTAAGAAATATAGACTCTGGCACAGAGCCACTGTAAGTTTGCGTTTAAAAGGAAACCTATAGGCTTATTTGTTTAAGGTTTACTCCTATGGTTATTTGTAAGGTCTTTTACTAGTAAAATTAAGTTTAATGGCAGTCTACAGTTCATTTGTGAGGCAGATGCTCCTTTATTATCCTTGTAGCTATTTAACAACTCTTTCAAATCAGCTAGGGCAATACTTGATAGCGCCCACACCAGTGCATAGACTAGTTCTTTACCAATACCTTCACATTTACAGGACCTCCGTGTCCCCCACCCTTGCACAGCTGCATAGCTTCATGTGACACACTCGTTTTCTGATGGTTGAAGTGCTCTGCATAATACGCATACACACAAAAGTGTTTATGCTGCCAAAATAAATTCTGTTAAGAGAAAGAGTTTATTTGTTAAAATGTCACTGATGCCGTTTCAGTGACTTGTTTTGCTTACTTTTCTTTTAGGGAGGGTCAGTTCCTCCGATACAGTGAGGTTACCGCACAGTCCTGACTGAACAAATATTTTAAAGAAGTATGTACGTCCCTCAGGAGCAGGACCGGAGTCAATTGTGTACATATTTCAAACTCTTTTATATTCCTCTTGAAAGATTGAGTGCCCCTGTATATGTAATAATGATGTCACATGAACTTGGAGTAATGCTTTTACATTGTTTAAAGCGTAAATATATTTATTGCCTACTCTTCTCATTCCTAATGATTTTAGTTAGGGAAATAAAATTCCCCTAACATATTTGTGAAGTAAAATAACAAGACTGCATCATTTTATCCTTTTCCAAGAGTATAGACATTCTTGGAGTTGATTTATTTCTTTGCAATGCATCGGTATATATACTACTGAATTAATATATCTGGGTTCTCTGTAGACTGTGAAGTTGTTGAAACTTTTAAAAATAAATGTGTTGAGTTCTCTCCCCTTTACATTATAATATTAGAAACCTTAACTTTATTTTGTTAATTCAGGGTCATGAGTAAAATCCTTGCCTCCACAAGATTAATGGCAAAATTCCCATTGATGTCATTTTGACCAAGATTTTACTCATATATTTATCTGGCAATAAGAAATAGTAACATTTGACAGTACTTATGGTATTAATTGTATGTATGCATTATTTTATAGGTCGCAGTATAAATGTTAAATCAGCTGGCCTTATAGGAAGACACGGGCCTCAATCAAAGCAGCCTTTCATGGTTGCATTCTTCAAGGCAAGTGAAGTGCTTTTTCGATCTGTCCGAGCAGCTAACAATAAAAGGAAAAATCAGAACCGCAACAAATCCAGTAGCCACCAGGATTCTTCCAGGATGCCCAGTGTTGCAGGTAAAATGAAGCAATAGTACTATCTACGTAGTAGGCATTTCTGTGAGTAAAACTGCAAGATGGCACATTTCAGAAGTTAGATACTGTGAAATAAATGTCCCTATTCTCAGGTTACTTGGTCCAATTGAATAATGCTGTGATAATTCAGCAGCCTCAGTCTTCTTGCTTGGTGAATTATTCACTGAGAACTTTGGTTCGGAAAAGGTGAAAGATCTGATTCAAATTAAAGAAATGGTCAGTAATGAGATTAGACAACTCAGATTTCTCTTGGTGTTATAAATCCACATGGTATCCCTAAATACTAGTATGTCTTGTGTAATTTGGTCTCTTTCTTATTTTAAAAGTGTTGAAAAATTCACATAGTCAGTCACTAATGCATACGAGAATGCTTAAAGTGGTTTTCAATCAATTTTCTGGAATTAATTATAGTCAATAAATTATTTCCTGATATGTTTCCAGTTAGAGGAACATGAAGAACTTGTTTGAAATTCAAGATCTTCCTATTGTGAAGAAACCTTGTTTTCTTTTTTGGGGGATGGGACCGGCACATCCAATTATGTATCTTTTTAGCAGATATTGTAGCAGAGTATAGTATTAATGGATCAAGAATTTCTCTTGAAAGCTATTGCCAGCTTCTCAAACATGACCATTATGTAAGTAAATCAGTACCCTTACAAGGCAGTTATGTGGACAGAAGTCAGCCATAAGCTAACATTCAGATATGTGTGGAAACTAGTACAAGTCCTATACTCCATTTTTGCCCCATTTAGTTCTCAGAATAGCAGATTAAATGGGTATTAATCAGTGGATAAGCCTTGTGCTCAGGGATGGATTTCCTGTTTACTAAATACTAACTGCTGCTGAGTTGATGCACAAAATGATGATTACTTGGGGGTGGCTATTTCTGTCAGAGGCTATGGAGATTGATCCCATGATCTACTGGATCCAAAACCTCTTTTAGGGTATAAATAAATGTCAGTGCCTATAAAACACAACAAAAAAGGCTCAGTCGGTAGCAGCTATTATTAGTGGTTGTGGGTTTTAATTGTATATAAAATATCAATAAAATGCTGTGCTCTGTACTAGTGCAGGGCTTCTTCCACTTTGCCCTGCTCTACATTGAGGTATTGGAGGAGAAATTATCCTATGGGGCAGGCAGCATAGAAAGCACACACATCTTTTCATTGTGCTCAGGGACTGAGAACCCTATCACCCAGCTTTTGAAAAGCCTCCTGTCCGTAAAGTTAAAAGCACCTGCAAGTTGTTAGGACTTTGTGGTGCTTTACTTATAATTGCTCTCTTGCCTGTCTCTTTTGGGTATTGTAAAGTTCTTTCATTTACTGTTATAGAATGATCTCAGGAGACGCTCACCTGCAAGAGCACATTATAACTCCAAAAAAGAAGCAGACAGGGGGAAAATGCTCTAAACCAGCTGACAAGTTCAGATCTGATATTATGAGATTTGAACTTCATAGTGTTATGCCTGCTTACACCAGGTTTGAATCTGTCAAAATCCACTGACTTTAATGGCAGTTGCACCTGTTTACACCACTTTGTAACTTTGTTTGTAACTGTGTGTGTAATTGGAAGATGGTCAGGAATGGTTCTAGAGGAACTGTTTCTTTCCAGTAAGTAATACTTACCATAGAAAGATGCATTTTCCTCTTAACATAAAATGGCTTTGAGTAGGTGACATAAATAGTAATTTTGAAAAGAAACCGAGTTAGATACATTCAACTGGAATGACTCCAGAGAAGCTAGCACTGATTTCTACAGTGACTAGTACTTCATGCATAAATTATATATAAAATCCATTGTTGTGTATTTCCTACAATGCTTTTTCTAATTCTGATAACGATAATGCAGCCATGTAGGCCAGTTTGGTATTTTAGTCCCATGACCATTCTCAAGAAACTAATTTTATAATAAGAGGTATGTTAAGAAGTTTTCAGAGTCCTTGTAGTTATCAGTTAAAAAAACCACACTAAAATTCAAATTGTTTTGGGAGGTTTACCAATGATTTTTGACCATCACCACCAAATTCTATGATTGGCCATCATTTTGTAACTGCTTTAGTAACTTTGTGAAAGTTCCTTTAAAAGCTGGATATAGTACACTTTTTAATGATTCGTCTAAGTAATTCACGTATAGGTAATACTATTCCCTTTAAATCAGGACTGAAGTCTGATTGTACAGGTCACTCTGGTGTTATTAGGGGTTGTTTGAATAATATGTAAAAACATATTCTTAAATATCCTAAAATCCAAAATCTTGTAATTAAGGATCTCCTGGCACCTTTAGAAAGAGCAATGGTATTTGCCCAATGTCCTCATTAAATTACAGTTTGGATAACTATATTCTGCTATTACAATCTGCTTACATTTTCCTGACACTTAAATTTAGCATATACTATTCTTCTTCATTTCAGATGATGTAGTGCACTGTTAAAAATGTCATGTTCCACCCTAGAGATGCTTGCATTTCAATGGTTAGTGAAATGATTCCTACATATTAACAATGACTGCATTTATTCGACCTTTGGTTAATCGACAGCCAGTCATATCCCCCACCGGCCGTAAACATTGTGGGTTGCTCCCCTGCTTATCCCATGACCCATATTTCCTGAATTTCAGGTCTGTTCAGAGCTCTTTGAAAAAAAGGAGCTGTAATTATATTTAGACATCTATATTTCAAGTTTGCAAAGTACCTTGGGATTCTTTCAAGATGAAAGGGTTTGTGTGAGCAAGAGAGAGTTTTCTCAGTCTTAAAGTAGTCTTGGAGTTTGTTTGCATATTTTCACAGTAGAGCTGAAGAGCTGTCAGTTTGCATCTCAAGGACTTGCTTTCAAATATTAAATAGAGCAGCTGACTAGAGACAATCAAGTAATAGGGTCCTGAAACACAGAACTGTTTTGAAGCATAAGCCATGGTACCTGCTTTCACCATGAAAACCAAGTTGCTCTGACATTGTCTTGCTTACATTTTCCCTAAACAATTTCCACGTCACCCATTACCGTGTAGCTGTAAACCAGTCCATTTAATTAGGGTTTTACTAAATATAGATATAAGACTTGACCAATATCAACTTTTTGAGATTATAGTTATTGTGGTAGTAGTTACTACCTGCAAATGAAGATACCGGTGGCTGCAAGCTTAGGGTAGAATCTATTAAGCTGCTCTAGGATGTCAGAAGAGGAAGCGGAAAACAAAATAAAAAACAAGCCTTTGTGTGTCCTTGAACAGTGGCAGAGTACAGTAGTCACAAATCCCTGTGCTCTCTGCATTTTAGGACTGCTTGTTCACTAGCCACTGGAGCCGGCAGGTTCACAAGAGGGAGTATGCTACATCTCCTGCGGGGGGTACAGAAGGCACACTCTACTAGTGTGCTGGGGTGCAGCCTCTGTCAATGGCCAGTTGCTAAAAGGTATAGTGAGCCCTTCTGTAAACTAAATAGAAAACCTTAGTAGTTCTGCCCACTATGCTTAGCCTTGCCCAAGTGCAGGCAATGGAGATTATAGTAGCTTACCTATTGATGCTTCTTAAAGAGACAAAGTGGGTGAGGTAACATATTTTATTGGGCCAACTTCTGTTGGTGAGAGGGATAAGTGTTTGAGCTATGCAGCACTTTCTTTAGGTCAGAGAAGGACCTTGAGGAAGAACTCTGGGTAGCTTGGAATCTTGCCTCATCACCCATAGAACTGGCCCAAAGAAAAGATGTTAACTCACCCCTTGTCTCTCTAATATCCTAGGATGAATGTGGCTACAACCAACCCTGCAAATACCTTACGTAGTCAAGAAAGACATTTCTTCTTGTCATAGTTCACTTTTTTCTCCCTTACAGCTAATTAAAACTCAGAAGTTCCTTTTTGAAATACTCCTGCATGTGCACACAAACAAACAAAATGTGAATAAGAACAAAGCCTAAATATATGGCTACTGATCATAACACTTTGCAAAAGTTTTCTTCTTGATGTGGACAGGTCTGTGACTGACCTTTCTCTGTGGAATGAAAACTTTAGGGCACATGGCTTAAATGCAAGGCAACAACAGAAGGCAGAAAACACAATGTATCCTCCAGTGCCTCCCTTCTCCGCTCTCTGGTTCCACATGCAGGGGTGAAATTTGCAGTATTTCCTTGAGTTATTACTCAGGTACTACTTCTATTTAGTAAAACTGGAGTCATCTGGCTAATAAGGTCTAGAGGAAAAGTATTTTTTCTTTATTTAACTTGTCCTGAAACGGACAAAAGAAACTCCAAAACCCTTTTCCTCACAAAAGTGGTTCTAAAAAGAGGGGGAAAGAGTAATTTGGCACAAAATAAAATCTATATTTTAATAATATAAAGACACTGATGCAAACTGACATATACCAGGAAATTCAAAAGCAAAGCTGTGGTACTTTTCATTACTGATGCTAAGAGATAAGAATGGAAAACATGCTTAACTGTGTATTTCCTGGATTTTATTGGTTGCTGTCACACTAATTAATTAAACATATGGTACTTTGTGATAGCAAATGCAGGCAGGTTCATATGTCTCAACTTCCATCTCTTCTTTAGTAACCAAAATCCTCTCTGACTGCTACTGAATATGCATAGGAATAACAAATCTGATTCCTTTGCCCTACCCCCGTAGCTCCTTCTGCCACATACAGATTTGGAGCCCAGCTGCAGTCACTGGATGGCTTAGGTACAAAATTTACTCAGTCATAATATCCCATGGTTTTGATGCCTGACAGAATAAGCATATAGACCTTGAAGCTATAGAATGTGAAACTGGATCCTTGGCACCAGTTTCTGTTGTAAATGTCACTGTGGCTACTTTTATGTAATGTTACATTACACACAACATTTATCTTATATAAAAGGCAGAATGTAGGGAAAGAATATGGATTTTCTTTAGTAGTTTAGAATTCTAAATAGGTGTGTGGTTATGTAGTTTTCAGAAACTTATATATCGAATGCATGTCTTCATATCAAGTATCCTGGGACTTTTTTTACATCCATGCAAGATCATCTATTTTTTTAAAAATTTGGGAGATTTTGAAGATTGTGAAAAGATTTGAAGTGACACTATAAATATTTATTATGGAGTCTTCTTCCCATAGCCATAGGACTCTTCTCCACATTCTTCTTGGTGCTGAAGGTTGTGTGTTAAATACAAAAAGTTCACAATATTAGAAATTGATTCCAGAGCTCAAGCTGACGGACAACTGGATTAAGAATAATGTATTCGCCAGATTCCACCTGTTTTTCTGATTGTGGACTATCTACAAAGGGATTGTGACTTCCTCCTGTGTGATTCTGTCAACAATTACTCAGTCATATTTTTCACGTGTTTCATTTATACTGTGGTTTTCTATTCCAAATGTAATTTCTATTCCAATTTGAAATGACACATGGCATTGTCTTTATTTCGTTGTTGAATGAATGTAACTCATAATTCAGTTTCTTGTACGGATTTCCATGGAATATGAATTTAAAACTCACTGTGAGAGTTTGAGTATGTGAGGTCAAAATTAATCTTTAAAGAGCATTAAAACCAGAAGAATATTCATTGAAAGTTATGAAAGAGAACTTGTTCAACATTTTAAACTAATATTAGTCCTATGTGTATTTGTATTATTAACCAAGGGCACAATCATTATGGTGAGAATGCCAGCCCAATCCAGCAAAATTGTATTTAAAATTAAGCTGAAGTTAATGAGACTATTAACATGTTTAAAGCAAAGCACATGTTACTTCAGTACTTTGGTGATTTAAATGGAGAGCACTATGCAGATAAGTTCTAACCAGTCCCTTCAGTGGCTGTACCTATCTATTGTACTTGCAGGACATGCCAGAGCTATTCCAACAAAAAGCCTATCCATGTCATTCCACAGTATATTAAATAAAATAGGCTAGAATATGAAATTATTTGTCAGCATTTTTAAAAGGCCCCCTGCATTTCTCAAGAAAATATATTAAAAAGACAGACACACAAACTTGCAAAGCTTTCATTGTTTGAAAACCTTTCTCAGTTTTTTAAAAATTTCATTTAGAAAATTTGACATTTTTATCAAAAACCTAAATTTGTGTTTTTAGTTTCCAGGGAGGGTAGGGGTTTCTGAAATTTCAACCAAAATGAGAATTTTCTATGAAAACATTGATTTTGATGAAAAAGCTGATTTTGGTCTTTAAAAAGGGGGTTTTTTAAAAACAAATATTAACTGGTTGTAATATTGAACATCAGCAGGAAGCATAGTCACTCTATCAGATCCCAGGCACACAGGGGAATCCACTAAGCTGCACCATCCCTTAAGGTGGTACAGCCTGGTGCCTTCCATGCCCATCCAATTCCTCTGCTGGGTGGTGATGGGTTGGGACAGGGGCTTCCCCACATCTTTGTACGTTACCAAAGAGAGGAATTATGGTTATCCCTGGCATGTAGTGAAGGTTCTGTGGATCATCCCATCCTGGCACGCCTATGTCTTTAACTGCATCTATTGTGCTATTTGTTTACACTTGTATTAACAGCTAAAGGTCATTGGTTGGTGGATATTTTTTACAATGGTAAAAAAATGCAGCTATACAAAATGTGATAAGATTTAAATAACTGAAATTATGCTTTTTATGTTTATAATTTGAAATCAGAGTCCCTCCTACTCTTCGGCTGGAATTTAAGGCCTGATCCAAAGCCCAAAGCAAAAGCTCCCACTGTCTTCAGTGAGATTTAGATCAAGTCCTTGATTTTTTTTTCCATCTTTGAAAACTCATATCTGCCAATATTATCTGACCTGTTTGTTTGATAGCTAGCAAGTAGATAGTATGAAAAGTTATTTCCCCTAATCCTGAACGCATCATTTATGCTCTGTACATAAACTATGCCAACCTGAGATTGGGGATTCTGAACTTCAGAATATGATATTGACTTCACGACCATCCCTAGCTGTAGAAATGAGACAATTTCTGTTCCTTTGCTTTGTGCAAGTTTGCCAAGGAACTTAAAATCTGAATCTTGTCTTCCACAGCCGTGTGTCTGAAGAATGTCTTTTTTCTCTCTGTAGATTATAACACAAGTGAACAAAAGCAAGCCTGTAAAAAACATGAACTTTATGTGAGTTTTCGTGATTTGGGATGGCAGGTATGGATATACTCTTTCATATCAGTGCTAATTTCTATAGTCTTTTTTATAATCTGCTATCTGTTGTAGAGGGATTTTTCTTGGTGGTAACTGGTGCTGCACTGAAAAGTCAACAATTCTCAAAATGCACGTTGTAGTGATTTGTGATCCTATCTGCAATCCTTTGGTAGCAGTTATAGAACTATTCGTGTTTACAACCTACAAAGCCATGTGGGGAAAAAAAGCAGATGAATCTGTCTGAAAGACATCCCCTAGACATTAATAGTATTATAGCCCTGATAAATTAATAGGTTTTACCAGCATTGAGCCCTAACCATTATTCTAGAGCCAGACGCTCTGTGTATATTGGTGGTGTTGGGGTTTGGATCTGCATCAGAATACTGCCACTCAACACTCTGTCAATATTTGATCAAACTACAGTCCCACCTCTGAACACCCCTGTACTTCATAGGTTCTGGAACTAGGGATGCTGGGAGTGCTGGCTTGAAGTGGTTTCCATCATATCCAGGGTTTACAGTTTGGTTCAATGGCTCTTAACACCTCCACTATATAAATTGTTCCAGCACCCCTGGCAAACTCTGGTGTATTTGAAATCCAGATCCAGTTTTGGCTTGAGTCTCTTTCTAGTTCCTGCATTTGCTGTGTATTGACAGATGAGAATTATACCATCAGAGTTCAGAGTTCTGTGGAAGCAGAGTTTTTAGCCCCTACAAGGTGTTTTGAATCACTCAGCAGCAAACCTTTTATGCAGCCATAGTCTAACAGAAAAGATGGTACCTGTGGGGCCAAAAAGGCAGAGGTAAGGCATCAAAAGGCAGAGAAAACAGAGCCTCCTCTGGGTTCTTCCAGAGAAGCAAAAGCTGTTTGCAAAGGAAATATTTTATTAAGGAAATAATGGGAAGGCCATCAGCAACTGATTTAGATAACACATTTCACGTTTCCATGTATATTAAAATTCCCTCTGCAGAATTCATTTTTGCTTCCTAGATGTGTAGAGCTGCTGTGTGCTCTTAAACAGTTGGAACTTTATACCCCAGAGGTGGTTTCATTTCAGTGATGGTTGATGTGATCCCTATAAATAATATAGAACTCTGTTGTTAAAACTAAAGTGTTCATTGTTAGGTACAGTCAGGATGTAATCCTTAAATATGAGCTGTGGTATATATATACTTAATTGCTGTTAATACTGTACTTGATCTTAGCTGTAAGACCAAAAAGAATCAACCAGCTACAGTTTTCAAATACAATGGCTTAAGTTAGGTTCCATGGTCCATATTTAAGCACATAAACAGAAGTTGAGTGGGTGATGTGGATATAGATGTTTAACTTTATGCACCCTAGTTTAAATGTTTGGCCACTGTTCATAGAGTTGTGTCACTTGCCTCCAGTTTTAGCCATAAAGCCATAAAGTACTGGAAACCCTACTAAAAAGAAGCAAGGGGGAGGGAGGGAAACCCTGACAAAGAGGATTGAACTCAAGAAGCACTAACTTCTTTTGATTCAGCAGAAGTTCCTTAATGTGGTTAATGGAGAGTCATTCTGTGGCATAATTCCTACCAAAGCCATTGACATTAATTCCTTTGTTTTCCTGCTCAGTTTGGCAGTGCCCATAGAGAGTGTAGAGGCCAACCTAGGGCAAGGAAGAACTACTCACATGGTTCATGTGGTGGGATTGTGAAGAAGTTCAGAATTTTTCAAGTACCTCCAGTTCTCCTATAGATTTATTTACCACAGAGCCCATCATTTTGTAAGACACTTTGAAATCCTTGGCAATGCGAGGCATCACAGATAATGTAAAATATTGTTATTTCATGAAAATGTTGTAGCTTGTGTAGCTCAGATTTCTCTAAATACTTATTTATAAAAAGGAAAGATAATCTGATAATGCGAGCACCTAACCAAGGATAACAATTCAATATTAAATCAGTAAAACTAAAGGTAAACAGGGTTACAATAACATTGGGTTAACCCCAAAATATGTGCTTAATACTCCTTCCCCTCTCCATCTGTCAGGCTATTGGGGGAGTTCAACAAAGAAAAATTCTATAACTGAATTTTTAAAATACTTTTTCCTCTCTTCTGGTTTGCTGAAAGACTCCCCAAATGGATCATTCTGTGACCCCACTAATGTCACCATCCCCCATCCAACTCCTGTGTCCATAAATTGTCTTAGTCTCAAACAAATCATAAGATCATGGCACTGGATATGCCAGAGAATGACACATTTGTCAGGCTTTAAGCGAACCAGAAATAGCCTGAGAATTTCAAATTGGGAGGAAAAGTATTTTAAAAGATATTTTCAATGTATTTCTTTGCTAAATTCCTTCACTGGTGGGTTACTTGGGGGATATTCAATCTTTATTTCTAGGTTTAACTCAGTTTTGCTCTTGGCTTTGTAGAAACAGAGACTAGGACTATTTCCCCCAAATACTGTATTTCTGTACATAGCATATTCAGTCATCATTGGAGCCAAGTGGATAGTGATGCAGTTTTGAGTTGATTGAACTGAGGATTGAGATTGTTTGTGGGGGTTTTATTTAATTTGCTTGTTTTATTTTTCAGGATTGGATAATAGCACCAGAAGGCTATGCTGCATTCTACTGTGATGGAGAATGCTCCTTTCCTCTCAATGCCCATATGAATGCTACCAACCATGCCATAGTTCAAACACTGGTATGATCATTTTTGTAACATGGAAGCAGCTTGGGACAGGGGGACTATATTTCCTCTTGGTTTATTACTATTGAATTCGGATGAATTTTGTTTAAATTACACCCGTGCCTAAAAATGTTAGTGATTGCAATGTCTAGTGGATGAAATGCCCAGAAAACCTCTTTGCTATATTTACATTCTGCTTCTGGCCCAGTAATGAAGGGGGAAAAAACTGGTGTCACAGCATTGAGTAGGTCTCCTTAATCCTCGGGGTAGATTAAGGTTTCATGGGGCCCTGGGCCAGAGCAAGCGGAGAACCCCTTCCCACCTCTTCTGTCTGCAGTCCTGTCCCTATTCCACCCCTTCTGCTCATAGCCCCACTCACAGCCCCACCCCATGCTGCTCCTGCCCATGGTCTGCCCTGTTACATACACACCCATTTCAGCCCCAGGTCTGAAGAAGTTCTGTCTCCTCCCTCCCTTGGCCATGCTCGGGCAGCAGTGGCAAGTAAGAGCTCCCCCAGCCCTGAGGCTGCATCAGGGAGCTAGACTTTCTCGAGTCCCAGGGCCACAGCTGGGATTGGCGCATGGAGACCTTCTTCCCGCCCCCCCAGCTGGCATTCCTGCTGGGGAATGAGATTGGAGCACAGGGGGAACCCATTTTTCCAGGGTCCCCCAATTGGCCAGGGCCCCTGGGCACAAGCCCCATCAGCCTAGTGGCTAATCCACCACTGTGCTGACATGAAGCAAAGAGGGATTCCCTCCCAGCTTCCAACTGTTTTATGCAGCTTTTGAACTTCCTTGTCAACATTCTCACTACAACCCCCAGTAACTTTTACCTGTGGCCGCACAGTGGCTCTCAGTTTTCAACTGTTATCAGAAAAGCCTCAGTCAGTTGACTGGCCTAAAAAATGCTTTTAAAATAAGATGTGTGAGCTGATGCAGTTGCAAGGAGGAAGCATGTTGTGTGCAGTCATGTCTGCCAACCAGTTATGATTAGAAAACTAGTACTATTTGGATTTGATTCTCCACTTGGTGTAGCTGAAGTAGAAAGAGTCTTACAGCCACCTATCCACCTCTCCCAGTCCTGGTTCCAGCCAGAGTTCAGGCCAGCCCTGAGCATAAGATGGAGCACCATGGGATGTTCTGACTTATATTTACTGGGACAGTCCCCTAGAAAAGGCTTGGTGGGAGCTACGGGTGCTCAAAAAACTCAGTAAACTTATTTATATGCCTAAATATGGATGTAGAAGTCTAAAGTTAAGCTCTCCTTTTTCATTTACACCAGTTGAGGATCTGACCCACTGCCATGTTCTGCACAGTATATATAATTAAAAGACCGATGAAGGACAGGGGAAAGGAATACAGTAGATAAGCAGGGTGATTATGATCACAACAGGCACATATCTTCTTAAAGATCCATTTTTAACATGCACTAAATGTGCCTTTTCTCCTCCCACCATTCAATCCCCTCACCCCTAGCAGTCCCCAGCAAGAGAGCCAATGACTTTATATCCTTCCATCCCGACATTCAAGCCAGCAAGATCCTGCACAGAGAGTAGGAAGGGGATTGGAGGAGGGGAGGGAGTCAAAGGTGGAAGTAAGCAACGGGCTGTGGGAAAGAGATTCATTTGGAGAGGGAAAGTAGTGCTGTTTGTCAAGAACTAGGCAGTGTTCATATGTGATGATGAAGAAAAGCATATTGACAAAAATAAACTGTTATTTCTCTTTAGTTGTTATGGCAAAGATTGCCTAGAAAAGTTGTCAAGGTCAGTGAGACTTCAGATTGCAGTTTCTCTCATGCAATTGTGTATCATGCAAGATAAAACATACCAGAGCAACGTTCATGCATTCACCGAGATTTTACCGAAATCTCCGATAGGTAGTTTCTCACTGTAGGGGAAGGGGGAAGGTATGAGGAGGGAGGTGAAGTTGAATTTTAAGTGCACATAAATTAGCTGGATCAGCAGTAGCCAAACACTTTGTTTTCAATTATACAAGTTACCTGGATTTACTTAAGGTTTTCACACAGGGAGAGTTTGGGAAGCAATTAATTATACTCTCTCCCCAATACAAACATAATCAACTCTTGTCCACAGTGATTGCACATTCTAAAAAAGCAGCTCTTTGTTTTGGGATGAGATTATTTTATGGAACCCCTTGAAACATAACTAACTGTTTTTGTTTGTTTTATAACAACCTTTGGTTGAGCACATCTTCATTTCTACAGGGGGCTAAGCTGTAACCATAGGAGTAAAAAGGTGTTGGAGTAGAGCTAACTTTGCTCCCACTGACTTCCCTGGATAAACTCTTTTTTACTTCAGTGAAAGCAATTAGGCTAATGCTGAATGCTTTTGAAAATCGCACTCTATTAATTGTTAATACTAGTCTCGGTATTGTTAAAGATTGCAAAATTGGGATCAGGGTGTTGCACATTGAAAGGATGGGTGTATTCAGATCATGGGGTTGGCTTTGTTTCCATCTCTAATTATTACCTCCATTTTGGAGATGGGGAAGCTAAGGCAGAATGACTAAGTGACTTAACTAGGACCACAGATGCAGTTAGTGTCAGAGCCAAAATTCTAGAGACTTGTATTTTTAGGGACTGGCATTCCCTAAAAAATCACAGAACTCAAAGCTTTTCCATGCAGTGTGGACGCTGTCTTGTGCAAACCTTTGAGGTGTGGATGCACTTTTGTGCAAGAAGTTTTTGTGCAAGAACTCTTCTGCAAAAGACTTCTTGTGCAAAAACCCTGCAGTGTAAACGTAGCCAGTACTATGTGGAAAAGGTTTTTACTGCTAGAAATATGTCTATAACAGATTTAAAAAGACTTAATGTACAAATAAAATGGATTACTGTGGAAGTCTTCATCTATTCCTCTCTTGCCTTCTGTGTCACATTTCCCTTCTCTCTTACCTTTCCAGTTTCCAACTATTACTCTCAACCTTCTTTCAAGAATAAAGAGAGCATATTTAAATTGCACCCATATTTAAAGGGTGGGAATAAATGGTAAATTTTCACAATGGAGGAGGGTAACTAGTGGTGTTCCCCAGGGGTCAGTACTGGGACCAATCCTGTTCAACTTGTTCATCAATGATCTAGAAAATGAGGTAAGCAGTGAGGTGGCCAAGTTTGCAGATGACACAAAGTTGTTCAGGACAGTCAAAAGCAAAAGGGATTGTGAAGAACTACAAAAAGATCTCAGCAAACTGAGTGATTGGGCAGCAAAATGGCAAATGAAATTTAATGTGGGTAAGTGTAAGGTAATGCATGTTGGAAAAAATAACCCAAATTACACGTACTACATGATGGGGTCAAATTTAGCTACGACAGATCAGGAAAGGGATCTTGGAGTTATAGTGGATAGTTCTATGAAGACATCCACGCAGTGTGCAGCGGCAGTTAGTAAGGCAAATAGGATGTTAGGAATTATTAAAAAAGGGATAGATAATAAGACAAAAGATATCATACTTCCCCTATATAAAACTATGGTACGCCCACATCTCGAGTACTGCGTGCAGATGTGGTCTCCTCACCTCAAAAAAGATATATTGGCATTAGAAAAGGTTCAGAAAAGGGCGACTAAGATGATTAGGGGCTTGGAAAGGGTCCCATATGGGGAGAGGCTAGAGAGACTGGGACTTTTCAGTTTGGAAAAAAGGCGATTGAGGGGCGATATGATAGAGGTATATAAAATCATGAATGGTGTGGAGAAAGTGATTATAGAAAAATTATTTACCTTTTCCCATAATACAAGAACTAGGGGACACCAAATGAAATTGATGGGTAGTAGGTTCAAAACTAATAAAAGGAAATTTTTCTTCACACAGCGCACAGTCAACCTGTGGAACTCCTTGCCCGAGGAGGCTGTGAAGGCCAGGACTCTATTAGGGTTTAAAAAAGAGCTTGATAAATTTTTGCAGGTTAGGTCCATAAATGGCTATTAGCCAGGGATAAAGTATGGTGCCCTAGCCTTCATAACAAGGGCAGGAGATGGATGGCAGGAGATAAATCACTTGATCATTGTCTTCTGTTCTCCTTCTCTGGGGCACCTGGCATTGGCCACCGTCGGCAGATGGGATGCTGGGCTCGATGGACCTTTGGTCTGACCCAGTATGGCCATTCTTATGTTCTTATGTTCTTATGCCTGCATTTTCACTAGATCACCATTCATTTTGAAATGTGCTCAAAATTGCCTTCCTTTATTTATCATTCCATTGATGTATGCCAGCCTACCTCAAGGTACGTCTGCACTGCACACTTATTTAAAAATAAGCTGTTCCAGAAGAAATACTCCGAAATAGCTTATTTTGAAATAAGCTATAGGGAAGCCTCAAAATTAGTCTGGGGCAGCTTCCCTAATGTGGATCTGCTACCTTGATTTAGAGCCCCAGGAGGCACTGGAGACTAATTAGTTTGAATGGCCCTAGAGAGGAGTTATTTTGAAATAGCAGCAGTGGAGCATCCACGCTACAGCTGATTTCGAAATAGCTGTTTCGGAAAAGGCATTATTCCTCATGGAATGAGGTTTACAGAAGTCAGAATAAGCTGTCCGTTATTTTGAAATTATTTCAAAATAACGTAATTGCTGTGTAGATACTCGCATTGTTATTTCAAAATAACTGTGCTGTATAGATGCACCCTCAGAGAATACCTTCTCTATACCCGAAACAAAAAACAGGACTATGTAGCACTTTAAAGACTAACAAGATGGTTTATTAGGTGATGAGCTTTCGTGGGCCAGACCCACTTCCTCAGATCAAATTGTGGAAGAAAATAGGCATGACCATATATACCAAAAGGATACAATCAAAAAAATGAACACACATGAAAAAGGACAAATCAAATTTCAGAACAGAGGCGGGATAAGGGGGGGGGGAGGTAAATGTCTGTGAGCTAATGATATTAGAGGTGATAATTGGGGAAGCTATCTTTGTAGTGGGTAAGATAATTAGAGTCTTTGTTGAGACCCCGGCGTAAAGTGTCAAATTTAAGCATGAATGACAGTTCAGAGGTTTCTCTTTCAAGCCTGGTGTGAAAATGTCTTTGAAGCAGTATGCAGGTAATCAAGTCATTGAGACAATGCCCTTTCTGGTTGAAATGGCAAGAAACGGTTTTTTCTTTGTGATACTGTCTGATATCCGTTTTGTGTGCATTGATTCTTTGGCGAAGCGTCTGAGACGTTTGTCCAATGTACATAGCAGATGGACACTGTCGGCACATGATGATGTAGATTATATTTCTGGATGAGCAGGAATATGTGTTCTTGATCTTATAACTGAATTGTTTAGGTCCAATAATGGTGTCAGCAGAGTAAATATATGGGCAAAGTTGGCAACGGGGTTTGTTGCAAGGAAAAGTCCCAGGGTTGGTATTAGTGTGGTATGTCCTGTGGTTGTTGGTAAGAATCATCCTGAGGTTAGGTGGTTGTCTGTAGGAGACTATGGGTCTGTCTCCCAGAGCCTCTCGGAGTGTAGTATCCTGTTCTAGTATAGGTTGTAGTTTATTGATAATATGTTTAAGTTGGGGGCTATAGGTGATGACAAGTGGTGTTCTATTGGTTTTCTTGGGTCTGTCTTGAAGTAGATGGTTTCTGGGTATTCGTCTGGCTCTTTCAATTTGTGTTTTTATTTGTCCAGGTGGGTAATTGAGGTTTATAAATGTTTGGTAGAGATCCTGAAGTTTCTGGTCTCTGTCAGTGGGATTAGAGCAGATGCGGTTGTATTGAAGGGCTTGGCTATAGATGATGGATCGTATGGTGTGTTCTGGATGGGAGCTGGAGGCATGAAGGTAACTGTATGAGTCAGTGGGTTTTTTGTAGAGAGTGATGTCTAATTTACCATTGGTGATTTGTACTGTGGTATCCAGAAAATGGATCTCTCGTGTAGAATGGTCCAGGCTGCGATTGATGGTGGGGTGTAGGTTGTTAAAATCTCTGTGGAATGTCTCCAGTGTTTCTTGGCCGTGGGTCCAGATCATAAAGATGTCATCGATGTAGCGTAAGTATAGAAGGGGTAAAAGGGGACGGGATCTGAGGAAACGTTGTTCTAAGTCAGCCATAAAGATGTTAGCATACTGTGGGGCCATGCGGGTACCCATGGCTGTGCCACTGATCTGGAGAGATAAGTTGTCCCCAAAATGGAAATAATTGTGGGTGAGAACAAAGTTACATAGGTCTGCTGCCAGGTTGGCAGTGGTGTCCTCTGGGATAGTGTTTCTAATTGCTTGTAATCCGTCTTCATGTGGGATGTTGGTGTATAGAGCTTCTACATCCATGGTAGCAAGGATGGTGTTATCAGGGAGGTTATCGATGTTTTGTAGTTTCAGACTACAAACGTCTCAGACGCTTCGCCAAAGAATCAATGCACACAAAACGGATATCAGACAGTATCACAAAGAAAAAAACGTTTCTTGCCATTTCAACCAGAAAGGGCATTGTCTCAATGACTTGATTACCTGCATACTGCTTCAAAGACATTTTCACACCAGGCTTGAAAGAGAAACCTCTGAACTGTCATTCATGCTTAAATTTGACACTTTACGCCGGGGTCTCAACAAAGACTCTAATTATCTTACCCATTACAAAGATAGCTTCCCCAATTATCACCTCTAATATCATTAGCTCACAGACATTTACCTGCCCCCCCCCCCTTATCCCGCCTCTGTTCTGAAATTTGATTTGTCCTTTTTCATGTGTATTCATTTTTTTTTTATTGTATCCCTTTGGTATATATGGTCATGCCTATTTTCTTCCACAATTTGATCTGAGGAAGTGGGTCTGGCCGACGAAAGCTCATCACCTAATAAACCATCTTGTTAGTCTTTAAAGTGCTACATAGTCCTGTTTTTTGTTTCAGCTAGACTAGACTAACACGGCTACATCTCTATTACTATTCTCTATACCCCTCCCTGCATCTTCCATCCACCTTTTGGCTTGATTCTTTTTCCCCTGGCAAAACTGCCATTGACCTTAGTGGGATAATAGACACCAAAGCAACAGACACCTTAGAAATAGAAATGATGAAAAAGAACCATGTTCTTGAATCTTTATAGAATCCATACAGTATTTGTGAGAGTATTTGCCTCCACTGGACTCCTTTCTTCCTCCCCATAAGTCTGTGATTCAGGAAGACAATTTAGTTAAGTCAGGGATTTAAGCATATGCTCAAATTCTGTCCTGATAAGTTCAAGTGCTTTCCTAAACCAGGACCTATCTCCATTTCTTTTTTTTCAAATCTCATCTGAAAACCAATTTTCTCTCTTCGCTATGCTTCCTAATTTATTTCTCCATGAACTATTATTGTATAACTGTATTATTTAGATCAGTAGAGCATCTGGAGGTGAGCTTTGTACAAAATTTGCTAAATGAAAAAAGTACAGAACTCTGCAAATTGAATAGATGTGTTTTCAATAAATTTGCCATGATATCTTTCTATTTTGATATAAAAGCAATTTTGTGCTTTCTCTCTCTTTCAGGTTCATTTGATGTTCCCTGATCACGTACCTAAGCCATGCTGCGCACCTACAAAACTGAATGCAATCTCAGTGCTCTACTTTGATGACAGTTCCAATGTTATTTTGAAAAAATACAGAAATATGGTGGTGCGTTCATGTGGCTGCCACTAGCATAAAAAAAGAAAAATTAAAAAAATCTAACCCAGTGCTTATTCAAAATTGTAATCAAGTCAAAATACGATTCTTGCTAGTAAAAAAGCATCCCTAAACTTATTCCATTTCTTGTCATCTCTCATTTAATGTACAGAAATGTATATAGTATCTTTTATTTATTTACAGGTATATAGTTTCTTTTGTATGGGTGAAATTTCAAAACAGTTTATTTTATGGGTCATTTTACTATGTTGGAAAACCTCCAAAGCTGTTTTCAATTGATCACAGAGAGACCTTTTTCAGTCCATTTCAACATTTTAAAGTACGACTTTTTGTATAGTTTTTTTTAAAGTTAGAAAGTCCAGAACTCCTGTGACTGTTTTATATTGTTAAAGGAAATTGGATACATTTGGTTATGTTGTGCAAATGAAATATATACTTGGATATTTATTTAGAAAAGGTACTAAAAAAATTGAAGAAAAAACGCTTGGCTAAACATAATTTTTCTTTTAGAAGTTCCACTTTATTAGACAAATTGAAATGTTGAACAGTGTTTAAGTAAGCAAACAGTACATAGAACGTAAAAGCTGAAAGACTGCACATGATTGTTATAGCTATTTTCTTTAACAGAATCCATTTAACTGGAGGAAACATATTACATCTTGGCTTGTGGGATTTTGCAACAGGCTCAAATCTTCAGGAATTCTGTGGAGATGGGCTTTAGTCTGTGCCTGCAGCTTTCTGAGTTAACACTAAAAATGTGTAGTACAATCTTCTTTCCTCAAATAGCTTATGTCAGTCTATTATCTATAACACTATTGGAACAGATTTTTGTTGTGTTTAATAACAACAACAAAACAAACAAACCAACCTCTACATTCACCTGAGTCCCCTTTCCATATGGGCAATGATGAATATATGTGTGCAATGTGTAAAAGAATATAATCTGGACAGAATTTGTTTTCCTTAACTTCCTTTTCTTGCTGGGCTTGATAATTTGTACACAATAAGGTATTTAGGAACATAGGAGTTGCCATACCTGGTCAGACTTGTGATTGGTCTAGTGCAGTAACCTATCTCTGACAGTGACCAGCAGCAGTTGTTAGGATAATCTCTTCACACTATAGGTCTTCTCCTAATCTCTATTCTCTTTCAAAACTTGTTTGTATTTACTATTATACTCTGGATATTCTTGTTACCATATAAATGTCCATTACATTTTATTGTCTTGCTAAGTTGTTTGCCTCAATTACATTCTCTGGCAGTGAGTTCTAAGTTCTAATTGCAATTTATATTTCCATTTATTAGTTTTGAATTTACCATTTTAATTTAATTGAATATCCCCATGTTCATATGGGAGAACAGAATCTCCTAGTTTACCATCTCAGCAACTAGCCATTATTTTATACAGTTTTGTTTTGGAATTGCTTCAGTAGAAATATAGCTATATTTGAGTGTTAATGAAAATGAATAGAACATACTCATTTCTCATGCCTTAAATAATCTCTTCATTTAAATCCTGATTTCTATGTTTATTTAATGCACATTCCACAAAGCACAGACTGTGCAGATTAATATAATCAGGGGTGTGTGTGTGTGGGGTGGGGGGGCGCGTGTGTACGTGTGTGTGTGTGTTTTGCAGAAACTAATTTATTTTATCTCACTGTTGGATTCGCATCTTAGATTGTTAAACATACACTTAATCTTTTGAAGAGTTTAACACTTTTTTCAGTCATAGCATTTTCTCCAAACATTACATTGCAATTACTATTTTATACTTTATATACCTCCATAGCTATATTGAATTGCAGTTCATGTAATGTACAGTAAGGTATATTAATACATTTTCTTAAATGAATTGCTATTTGAGGATCACTTAGATAACTGACATTAAACTGCAGGGAGGATACTTTCAGAAAAGTGATGGATTTGTTTATAAAGCAGGTAGATGGTTGTGATGTTTGGAATTCAATTTATTCTAAATAAAATTTAATGGAAACTGAATTTGGTGTACATTAAGTAATATATTTTTGATGTACTATTTTGAGAATAAGAAACTGAAAATTATATTCTTTAAAATGTGCTGTTGGACTATGTTGCTATATTTTAAGATCTAATAAACTCATAATACTAATTTGCTCTGCTGTGCTTTTTGATTCTGAGCCATGCTATACCAGAAACTTAAGTTTATGTCCCGTGAGGGCAGGGGACTGGACTTGATGACCTCTCTCGAGGTCCCTTCCTGTACTAGTATTCTATTGTAAGGGGACTGTTAACCCCTTACTAAAACTCGGTGGGGGTTTTTGGTTGGCTAGCTCCCAGCACCAAAAGGGGAAGGGTCCATGAGAAATCAGGGCCCTGAAACTGACAGTCCCCAGGGACAATGGAAAGAGGCCAACACTCCAGGTCAGCCTGATTAATAGGTTGGACAGGCCAATGAGGGAATTAGGAGGCCAGGTCCTGTCCTCAGTGTGAGCTGGGATTTTCTGGGTCTCTCAGGGAAAGGGGCAAGAGCTAAGAAGAGCAGCAAGGGGTCCAAGCTGTGCTGAGAAGCAGACCTGCAGTGACCAGAGCCAGAGACCCACACAGCCCAAAGAGGGCAGATCCTGTGCTGAGAAGCAGACCTGTGGTGACCAGAGCCAAAGGGTGGTCAGAGAAGCAATGCAAGGAGCTGGAGGCTGGCAAAGCAGCATAGTCTGCAGCTGGGTGTGGTGAGCAGCTGGGACCGGAAAGGGAGGGGGGGAAGAGGCTCTGGGCAGGGAGACGCCACCAGCCAAGAGGCCTTGCAGGCCAGACTTGGGGAGGGATTGTAACCCCAACTGGGAGAAGGGTCCTGCCACCTAGAGCCTGAAGTCATGTGGTCACTGCTAGAGCAAGGGTGTCCAACCTGCAGCTCCCCTGCAGCGCTGCCAGGGCCTGAGAAAGAGCCCTGGGACCTATGAGGAACAGGCTGTGAACTGTCCTTACACTCCACAGACTGCTGTTTGTGATGTCCCCGTGCTACAGAGCAGGACTATGTGTTCTCTTTTAACCTTTCTCATTTTTTCCTTATTCTTTTCTTTTTAATCAATTGCTATTTAATAAATTGTATTCGCTTTGAATTGTATGTAATAATCAGTGGGTTAGGGAAGCATCCAGTGTGAAGAGAGAACCCCAGAGTGGGGACACCCTACCCCCTTGTTATGCTTATTCAGGGGGATAAGGCAACACGCTGCATTTATTGACAATATAACAAAGTAGCATGTGCATTCACTCTCTCACACACACACACACACACACACCCTGCTGATGGAATAGTTACCAGTCTGTTGCTCAGCCCAAATAGGTCAGGTGCAAGGTAGGAGTCGGGTTCATGTCAGTCCAGACTGATGCCCCTCCTGGTCTTGATCTTAGCAGGACAGAACCCGAAGAATCATACAAGACACCCCATACTTTGTAGGACTCTCCTTCCATGCAAGTCTATGCATTTTGCGTCATCAGGCCTTAGTCAGTCATTCAGCATCACAATCAATCTTCCTACGACATATGCTTATTGGGAAGAAGTTCTCACAGTCATCTGGTATGCTGATGACCCCTCGGGGGTGTTGTCTTTCCCGCGAAAGTTGTGATTGGTTCCCTATCCAGGGATGCTTGCCTCTAGCTTCAGGGTTCGTCAGTCTGCCCGGGTAGTCTGCGTCTTTTGAGTTCTTTCACTTAGTTGATAATTATTTGGTACTTCTGAGTCTTCAGCCCCTCCTCTGACCATTTGAGCATGCAGTGGCCTTCACACTTATCTCTCCTAAAATATTCTCTCTCTCATTCACACAAACAATACTTTTACAGAATTGCAGCATGGAACAAAGGGGTACTTCTAAGTCACTTTTACAAAGTTACAAAGTCTTTCAACATTAAACTTCTTTCTATCTACTACAAGGCCTTATCTAACACTAACATCACTATATATTACAATATTCCACCCCTTCACTTTAACATGCTAACATCAAACAGAGCTGGAGCTAAGATAACAAAGCTGCCTGGCCCTATGAGGCCTACATCTTGGATTTAAGTTTAATCCAAACCTTTTGCTATAACAAATTTATTACAACTGACTTATTAATTACAAAATTCCATTCCAGTGCTACATCCTGCCCTAAGTGACTACAAGGTCGGGGATTAAGCTCCAGAAAACCTGGGTCCACTCTGCTACTCAGGAGAGTGGAAGGGGAGCCCTCAGGGTCAGGGAGGCCTTTGGGTAAAGGAACTGGGAGTGGGGACTCAGATCCTCTTGCTGGTCCATTTCACCTGGGTAGTGTAGGAGCCAGGAAAGTTCCCCACAATAGTGGGACCATTCCCCCACTTACGCTATGATTCTATGATTCTAAAGCTCAACACTGGCACTTTTGGTGTCATCAGTACCAAGATAGTACTGACATGGCACCCGTAGCTCATGAGGGTCTGAAGTGTCAGGTACAATTGATGCATGTAAGGCCCCACTGGGCATAGGGCACGGAAGCAATAGTACTGACAGATAAAAATGGTACACGGAAGGCAGTTTGATCCAAACAATCTGGAGTTAAAGGAATCGTAGCACTTATTCAGCTCCCATTCAGCCTCATCTCAAAAATCAAAACAACAAAAAATGATTATGACTAGTGAAAAAATTGTATTCCCATAGGAGGCAATTTTTACCCTTGTCATTGAGATCATTTGAATTTTCATTCTTGTAGCTGCACAGAACAATCCCTACTAGACTGAGTTACAAAATAAAAGAGGGTTTTAATAAACAGGAGCATGAATAACTTGCATCAATTAGTATGGAAAAGCCAGATTTTTGGTCTCAGATATACCTGGAAAAAGGCTATTGAAAGTCAGTGGTGTTACTCCACATTTACTCTGATATAAGTGGGCTCAAACCATTCCTAGAGTATGGTGATCCATTTTGGTTATTACTGTTTAACAATGAAATAACATCAGACATCGCATATAATTGGAAAAGAAATAATGCTTTCATCTTCAAAGTTCTTGTCCTCCTCTGCAAGGTTCTTCACAGCTCTGTTCTTTGGCCAACACCAAATGTATCTTTCAGTTCAGAGAGTTTACTTTTATTTGCATCTAGTTTTTTCCTCTACCTTTTTGTCTCTACTTTAGTTTCGATATGAAGATGGGCTGTTCAGCTTGAAAAAGAGACACCTGTGATATTGTGGGTATGATAGAGGTCATAAAAATCATGACAGGTCTGGAGAAAGTAAGCAAGTGTTATTTTCCCCTTCACATAACACAAAACCCAGTGGTTACTCAATGAAATGTATGGAAAGCAGGTTTAAAATAAAGAAAAGAATGTGTTTTTTCACACGAAATGCACTCAACCTGTGGAAGACATTGACAAGAGATGTTTGAAGATGAAGACTATTTCTGGGTTCAGAAAAGAACTAGATAAGTTCATGGTGAGGTCCATCAATGGTTATTAACCAAGACGGCTAGAGATCCAACCCCATGCACCAGGTGCTCCTAATCTTCTGACTGCCAGATGCTGGGACTAAAGGACAGAGGATGGAACTCTTGATTGCCCTGTTCTGTTCATTCCTTCTGAAGAACCTGGCATTGGCCAGTGTTAGAAGCCAGGATATTGGGCTAGATCAGTGATGGGCAACCTGTGGCCCATTGGGGTTCTATGTGTGACTTGCAAGACATTTTATTTACCATTGCCCGTGCGCAGGGTTGCCAGATTCTGCTGATTTCCATCTGCATTGTTTTCTTCTACCAATATTACTAAAGTGACATGCATGTAAAGCAAGGGGTACATACAGCAAGGGCATGTGAAGTGAGATGCTTGCTGATTGCGCACACACTGACTGTCAGAGCCGTGTGCTCCCTCTGCATCTTATCAAAGCACTGCCACAGTTCAATTGGCACATCCCACAAATTCTAGGTGTGCAAGCACAGTTAGCAAAACTACCCTATCTAGGTAGACTCCCTTGGTTAATACAATCTTGTGACCCACTGAGATGAAGGAAGGCCACTCATGCAGCCTACTTACTAGCCTAAGTTGCACATTACTGGGCTAGATGGACCATTGCCCTGACCCAGTATGGCCATTTTTATGTTCCTGACAGTTTTCCTTTTCATCTTTACTCGTTATTTAAAACCAAGTTCTGTACCTAAAATTACAGTGACTCCTTAGTTCAGGGGGCTTCTTCCTTTGGGGACTGATCTTGTGATGTGTGGCCCCTCAAGCCTCATGGAAATGAAATTTTATTTTTGAGAGGGAAAAGGCATGTTCTACACCTTGCCTGATAGTCTACTAAATATTTTGTAGTTCCCTATACATTCTATGCTGCCTTCAGAGTCCTGTTGTAACAGTGCCATCTTCTGACTGACTGACTTCTGATGAATGCTCTCCCCTGCTTTTAGCTATGCTTCACTTGCTACCTGTGCATGTTCCTAGTTTGTAGAAAGATGCTGCTTTCTTGCTTCTCTTTTGTGACCTGATTAAATGGTTACCTGAGTGAGATACTAAAGTAGTGCAATCATCTATGCACAGCTGATAATTCCTTGACTTTGGCAAACTGCTAAAATTTGCATCTCCATGACAGGAAAAAACAAGCACTAGAGAGTGAAATAAAAATAAAAATAAAATAGGTCTTACCAATATATTTCTGAAGCTGTCTTCTTTCATACTTTAAGATTATAGCACTTACCTCTCAACTTCCCTAGGTCAAGATCAGGTGGCACCGTGTCTTCTGTTGCTGTAGAAGCTATTGCACTAACATTAATAAATGTAAAATCAATGAGTAGTCTTGTGGCACCTTAGACACTAACAAAAATATATATAGTATCGTGAGCTTTTGTGTGCAAAATCCACTTAGTCAGATGAGCTAGGAAGGGATAACAGGAACAGAGAATTTTTAACAGAAAAAGAAACGCTACTTGTCGACTGTAGACTAATTAAGTGGACTGGGAGTGTCTCATACTTAGCTTTTAATGTAAAAATGAGGGGATAAATTCAGGGAAGGCAGGCTTTATAATGTGACATATAGTTATAAATGTGGTCCCACTAGCAAAGGTGGAAGTTAACAGCATTAAACTGTCAATCTAAATTGAAGTGGACTGTTGTTAAACCATTTTGACAAAGCAGTTCCTGTGTTTGTATAATTTGCAAAACACATTTACTTTACTTTTGAGGTGTATACGACCTCTGCACTGTCTGTTCCTGAAGTGGATGGTTGAAGAAAGTTCATCAACTGCTGACCATCAATACTATTTAGCCCATTTCAGAGCTATTCTGAGTTTAATCATTACCACATTTAAAACTATAAACAGTCTCATACTTTGTGTTTCTAAGTTTACATACAAAAATGATACATACACCAAAATAGGATATACCTATTAGCAGATTGTAACAGGATATTTTGTCCAAAGCATTTCCAAGTTATACGTATTTATAATCATAAGTCAATTCTCATAAAGCGTGATTATTTTTTCTTTTTAATTATTTCCTACCCTTCATAATCTCATCATAAGCTCTTCATTTTTACTTTTTCTATACAACATATATCAGTATGTATCTATTACCTGTATTATCTATGAACTCCTTCTATAGATGTGGAGATATGCTGGCTTTGGAATTGTTGAAGCCACATATCCATTTATGAGTAGAAAGAAGTGGGTTGTGCCCACAAAAGCTCATGATACCATCTACATGTTTTGTTAGTCTTTAAGGTGCTACTAGACTATTTGTTGTTTTTTAAGTTTTTCCTATTGCAGACTAACTCGGCTACCCCTCTGAAGCAATTAAACAAATTACAGTGTAGTGTAATTTAATTGGTTTATGTGCTCCAAATCCCTCAGATAGGGTCACAGATCAATATGCCATTCTTAAGGACTAGATTTGGAACTGGATCTCCAAGTTAACTGGAAGTTCTGTAAAAAATGACATGAGGGCAGATAGGTCCCACTAGACTTTGAATTTGGGTTCAGCACAAGCATGGGGCTTATTCTAGCTAGTTACTTATTATAGTAAGCTTTCTATTTATTTAGGTAGATCACTGTACAGTGAGTAGAGCTATCACCTCATTTGAACTAGCCATGCTCCTCTTTTGGACTAATTGAGTATGGTGTGATGGCCCCATGTGTTTGCCCCAATCCATATAGACAAAAGACAGCGGTATTCTGGCATGGCTACTCTGTAGTGCTTAGGCTGTTGTTTGTCACTATCCTGTTTTATTTTCAGTGATGTACAAACAGGCCTTCAGGCCACGGGCCAAATCCTCAGTTGCTATAGCTAGGATAATCTCCATTCACTTCAATTGACACCAGCTGCAGATCTGGCCCTATGTTTTCTTATAATGATTTCCACTCTTGGTATTTCTATATCATGCACATGGATAGTGTTGTGCATATGGAGATGGAACTTAGTTATGGAATTTATCCAACAAACTACATAAATATCGTTGACAAATAATGGAAAAAGTGATGAGTCTACTATTGAATCTTATTGTTCAGGAGTTTCAGGGGGTAGCCGAGTTAGTCTGTTACAGAAAAAAACAACAAATGGTCTGGTAGCACTTTATAGACTAACAAAACATGTAGATGGTATCATGAGCTTTCATGGGCACAGCCCACTTCTTCAGATGACCGGAGTTATGGAATCTTATGGGATTCCACTAGCAATTGAAAACAACTTTGGATCACAACAATGTACAGGTTCCTACTTCCACCCCTCATTTGATAAATTACATTTACAAAAATTCTGCTTCATGACAGAAGACCTAACTGCCATTCTTGTCCTCCTCATGCTTTTGCCATGACCTGAACATGCTTTCTAGTTTTACTACTGTTGGGAATCTTATGGAAATAGCACAAAGGAAAAAATATTTTTCATCTGCTCAGTCAAATCTCGATGTTCTTTCCTAGACTTCATACCAAGCTTGCTGGTGGTCCTGCAGTGCTACTGTTACCAAATTTACACATTACTTTGGAGTACGCTCATTTATTTGGGTTACTATTCTGAGGGGAGGAATATGGTAATTCTATCATGTACTGCTTGTGTCACTTGGGTTCTCATAAAAAGCTCTACTTCTCCCTTCTGCCAGTTCCCTCCCAATGGAGCTATCCTGCAGGTCTCTAGGGCTGGGTTATTCTTGCTGTAGAATCTGATGAATGTGCACATGCACATTAACAGAGCACATCTGAGAGGACTGGGTTAATCAGCACTCTCAAGCTTACCCCCTTTACATTACTGCATGCAGTTGGCTAGGTCAAACAGCACTTTGAGGCTGTCATCTTTATATATTCTAGGTTTATCATGTCCCTATCCCTGCTTTCATGTTAAAATTATTCTGGTAATAACCCACTTGATGAGCAAACCCTCCAGGATTGTTCAGTAATGTAGGGATTTTTAGCTTAGGTGCATGGAGCATTGCTGCAGAGTGAATGGGGAGGCCAAAATCACCCACGGGGCAGCATAGGAGAGAGAGAGAGAGTAGCAACCATCTTAACCATGAAAGGTTTTTTTTTTTTTTCAGGTAGTAACCATACAAGGGGAGCCAAACAAACAAAACATTTAATCTAACTTAAATTTGATTACAAAGGTTAGGTTTAGAAAACTATAACTAATCACAGAAGGCAGGGTCAGAAGTTATACCAAGAGAGAGAAACTGAGAGAGAGAGAGTGGTGGATCTCACCACTCTGTGAAGGTTGAATCATCAGGATTCCCAGGTAGTGTTGGCAGCTGAGGGCCTGTACTGCTGGAGACAGGCAGGGCAGAGCCCCCAGCACAATCAGTCAGGAGAAAATAAGATCTTATTTAATGAAAATAAGATCCTAATGATCCAGGTATCAGAACACTTCACTTAAGCATGGGTAGGGGGGTTTGTAGGGAAAGGACAAAGGTTGAAGGGAGAACATTAGATTTATTTTTTGGTAAACTTATGATTCAGGGGAATATACCAAAGTTGTTTTGTTCACGCTAGACAATAGGAACTCATACCTGGCTTTGAGTGGGATGCATAATGCAATTAGATAGCTCCTGTATTTATTAGATAGCTTAGTATTTATTGCTAAGATTGGTCTAATACTGAGCTGGGTGTGTGCAGGCATGATGGATTCATAAAAATCTGGAGCATAGATCTCCCATCATGCAATACTTCCCAGCTTTCCTGGTCCCAGAGTTCAGTGTGGTTCTTCCCTTGGAAACTCTGTTCTCCATTCTGTATGTTAATGGAGATTCCTCCCTATCCAGTCTTTGTTGCAAATGAGGCTAAGGGAGTTTCCTTAATCATGTCACACTTATCCGGAAGGGTTTAAGTGTGTCTTCTTCCCACCTTTTCATTGATTTTTGTAAGTTTTTCTTCTGATCCACTTTGCTTCAAGTAGAAGCTGGGGCATGGAGGGTAGAGGTCTTTTGTGTGCCCGAGAGGCTGGATACAGCACCCAGATTTCCCAAGAACACAGAGCTGATAGATAACAAGTAATTAGTTACTTTCAACTTTTCATCTGCGAAGTCAAATCTCCATATCTTTTCATAGACTTCATGCCAATCTTGCTGGTGGTCTTGCAGGGTTACATCCTCACACATAACTGAACAGGAGCATGCTGTTTGCAGTGCTGAAGGAATGTTGATGTGCTGACCTGAAGAAGAGCACTGTGTAGCTTGAAACTTTGCCTCTTTCACAATAAAAATATCACCTCAACCATCTTGTCTCTCTAGGAGAATGCTGGCAGTGAAGATGAAAATGGGTGTTACGCTGCTAGAGCGTTTCCTGCTGCTCTAAAGAGATTTGAAGGCTTGTGCTTTTGTCCTCTTCTTCTATAAAAGTTTGAAGAGATATGTAGGAAGTATAGAATGACTTCCTTTCTTTGTACAGCTGAAGGCTCCTGGGGGATTGAGGGCCTTTAAAGTCTATCCTTGTGCGTGGAAGTTGCCCAAAGTATTGACGCAAGAGTTCCACAGGAAGCAAAACATTACATCAGACCCCCTTTTATATTGTCTATTGTTTAATAATAGAATGAGTAGGTTTCTGTGGCTATAACTCAAGCTGATGAAGTATGGAACAGATCCTGGTCTATAGCTACTACAAGCAGTACAGAAACAGCTTGTGAAAAAAAGCAACTATGACAATTAGTTTTCCATGCAACCTCTCCCTGAACAGTAACAGCATCTTGTACCATAATTGTAATTGCTATTGGAAGAATGAGTGGAGATTATTCAATGTAGCAGCCACATGTTCAAACACAGGCTCCTAAATGCAAATTCTGGATCCTCAAAACACCCACTGAGCTGCTACTTACCTCTGCGCTGGTAGATTTCAGGTGGGTGGCATATACAAAGACACATAAGTCTTGATGGCTAGGGCACGTCTACACTACATAGAAGATCGACGCTGCTGCAATCGATCTTCAAAGCTTAATTTAGTGGTTGTAATATAGACCTTCTAGATCGAACTCAAAGGGTGCCGCCATAGGCACTGGTACTTCTGCTCCTCAAGAGGAGTAAGGGAAGTCAATGGAAGTGTTTGTTCCTGTCAGCCTCCTGCTGTGTGGATGGTGCGGAAATGCGATGTAAGATATGTTGACTCCAGCTATGTAATTTACGTAGCTGGAGTTGCATATCTTACTTTCACCTTCTGATATAGTATAGACCAGGCCCTAGTGCTTACCCGTTGCCTAAGCCCCAGAGGGATCCTTAAGTAAAGTCATCTTGCCTACTCGTTACACCAGAGATAGGCAATAATTTCTGATGAGGGAGTGACTCCAAGAATTAGGTAAATAGTCAAGGTTCACACTCTTCCTTGATATTAATGAGTCTGAGATGGAGGTTGGGTGAAGAAGGGAGCTTGGGGTAAGGGATTGGGGTACAGGAGGGAATGTGGGATCTGGGGGGAGTTTGGGTAAAGAAGGAAGGTTGTGATCCAGGGCAGGGGACTGTGGTTTAGGAGGGGGTGCAGGCTCTGGGAGGGGGTTGTGACCTGGGGCACAAATGCAGAAGGGGGTGCAAGTATTTGGATTGTGACTGGGGCTAAAAAATTGGGGTGCAAGATCTGGGACAGGTTTGTGATCTGGAGGATGGGTGTGGGAGGGGGTGCAGTGTCTGGGAGGAGGTATGGGTGCAGAGAGTTTGAGGTAAATGGGGTAGGCTTTCAGAAAGGGGGCCAGAGGGTTGCAGGGGAGAGGGGAAGCTAGAGTGGCAGGGTCTGGCTGGGAGGTGATTACCTGGGCAGCTTCTGACCAGAAGCCCAGCTGGTTCCTCAGCCTTTCATGCACCAGCTGCACTGGCCAATGAGAGCAGTTAGATTTTTGGGGGTGGGGGCAGCACACAAAGCCTCTCTCTCCCTCCCCCTGGCTCACAGTGTTCAGAGAGCTGCTTTGAGCAGTGTGCCGGGGCGGGGCAGGCAGGGAGCCATATTTTGCCTGTCACTGCTTTATATCCAAATAGCCCAGTGGTTAGAGCACTTACCCAAGTGATGGTAAACCAGACTCTCCCACATCCCAGCTGAGTGTCCCAACTAACCACCAAACTATTCTTACAGAGGATGGGGCTGTTCCACTTCTTCGTTGGTCTAGACCAGAAGAAAGTGAGAAATTTACTCTATGGCACAGGTGACTTCCTGGGATGTAGATGAGTCATGCATAAATCTCTGCTCCAAATGAATAATTATTGATAGGAAGTGGAAGAGCTCCAACATGAGAGCTTGATGTTAATGACACACTTCTGGGAAATAAGAAAGCAGGACTCAATTTCCTACTCCAACTCAGGCATCGTGCAGATTCATATCTTTCTCTACCACATTGCAGTTGAGTGTTTTAACCACACTGGACTATTGGGTGTAAGAAGACGCAAGGGCCTGCATTTTCCTATCTTTTTGTAGGGCTGGAGCTGGCAGAATTGCCTCTATGAATGGCAATAAGCAGTCACTGGCCAAGAGAAAAAAGAGAACAAATGATTTTGTTACATGGTGGGTAAGGACCTAATCTCATGTTGAAGTCCTGCTCCCAAGGCCAATTTGTTGTTTATAAAAGTGAAGCAGTTTCAACAGGACAGAGTGAGAAGGACCCACCCCAGTCTACCATTTAGCCCAATGGTTAGAGAACTTTCTTCCCATGTCAGGAATCAGTTTCAAATCCCTTCTCTGAATCAGATAGTTGAGGAAACTCTCCTCTAAATTTCCAGAAGGCTATTTCCACTGTTTCTACATCTAGCTTTTAAAAAATGCCAGAAAGAAAACATTTTTAGTCAAGTGATGTAAGTCATTTGATCCACTGCAGATTTTTTTCAATTCACAGATTTCAAATTTCATTTGACCCAAATATTTTTTTTTCAATTTTCTGGACTGTAATGGGAAAAAAATCATATATTCTCCCAGGTCTCTATGCAGGTGCTGACAAATTGTGTGGACAGTTCATCACAAGCTTGGCTTGGGGATTTGTGTATTAAAAGGCCCTTCAAATTTTGGTACGCCTGCTGCAACTGCCAAGAAGGGCAACAAGTTTTGGTACTAGTTATGGGGTTACAGACCCCTGATTTTTGGATTTCCTTTCATCTGGAAAATAGTCTAAGTAAGCAACCATGTAGAACTCTTTAAAAATAAAGAGTGTAACAAACAGCATCATCATGGTTACACAGCAATAGGCTGTCATCTTACTTGTGTTCAATGTTTCTGACCTCTGATTTCCCCATACTCTATAAATGCAGACAGGTGTGAGACACACCATTCTGGAGGTGGGGAGTATTGCTACAGTAAAAAAGGTGCAGGAATTAGTCAGAACACAGGGAACTAGAATCTGAGTGCACCTAGTACTGTCCTTAATTTCAACAGAGGCTCAAAAAGAATGAAGGCAAACTAAAGAGCTGTAAAAGGTAGGGAAAAAAACAGCTTAATTACAGAGCTGTCCCCAGCTTATTTAAATTGACATTTTGTGAAGAACCCTAAAGCTTGCTGCTTTGAAAGAAGATATTCTGTTATGAAGATTAATTATTCATGCTACTTCTATTTTTTTAATATAACCTTTATAGGATTATAAGGAATGATGTTTTGGGTAAGAGCAATGAGATAATTTAGAGAAATGTACTCTGTCTTCAACAGTATTTTTTTTCTAACCCTCATTAATTAGAGGTTGGCTTAGACCTTACAGACTGATGGTTTATTTCCCTTCTAAATTCTTGTTTATTTTTAAAATCATTGCTATTAACAATGTGTAGCCAGACATGAACCCCATCTTGTTCCCCCCCCCCCAGAGAGCAAGAGAAAGGCAGTCAGCCTTTGATGCCCTGGGAATGCAGGTGTGCTGCCTGTCCCTGACTCTACCATAAACAGAAACCAGACAGTAAATGGGCTAGCTGATAACTGGAGGGCCCCCCCCCCCTGCTGCCCTGATGGCTAGGCACCAGTAATTGACACGCCTGCACTGTCCCAGGAGAGGAATCTTCGCCCATCCCATATTAGAAGTGCCCATTGTCTGCACTGTCCCAGGTGTGAATTATGCGTTGCACCTTTCGTGGGAAACTTGGCATTCAAAGCCATTTTCCTAATTGGCCACTTGAGACCAGGAAGAAGCCTACGTGACTCAAGGGGTATAAAGAGGGGTTCAGTAGCCCACCCCATTGGAGATCCAATCTACACCTGCTGGCAGGTATTGGACACCTCCCGGGGTTTGTGGGACGCCCAACCTCGCCCTACTTCTTCCCGAGGGATTGAGAGGAAGACTCTGGCCACGCCAAGTCTGGAACGCAGGGGTGAGAATTATACCTGCAATGTGTTTCTTATGTGTACACTTTAATTTAGTTACTCTATTATAAGTTTCTCTAATCAACCTGTTTCACTTCTATTGTAAACAAGTAAAATAAGATTGTGCCCTCATTCACTTTATAAGTTTAAATATATATATTGAACCAAGTTTTCTTTCTTCTTTCTTTTCTTTCTCCTACAAATAAGCAAGTGTGGTTTGAGTTTCTGACTTGAACCCGTGCTGCTGTACCCGAACCGAACACAAACAAAAGAACTCCAGCTGGTCATAAGGGACAGATATAGGGAGAGCTTGAGCGTTGGATCGTGTTGCTTCCAGGGGACAGATCCGTTGGGGCACCTCTCAGCCTCCCCAGGCTGCCCACTGCGACGGGACTTTGTGTCCTAGCAGTCAAAGTCTGAGGTGTAAAGCTCTCCCTGTTAAACTCTGGGGCGTCTGTCAGCCTGTTGGCTGCCCACTGCAAAGGATCCCGATCCTAGCAGTAAAGACACGGATGTTAAACTCTTTGGGGCACCCGTCAACCTCCTCCAGGTTGCCCACTGCTAAGGGACCCCACTCCTAGCAGTTAAAGTCTCGGGTGTATAGCTCACACACACCACTCACTGCCCTGACCACCGGCTGACACAATGTTGTTATTATCTATGCAAATTTCCAATCCTTATTTGAATTATAAGAAGCTACTAACCTCAAAGATCTCTTATGGCAGCAAATTCCACAGGCTACACATGAATATGTATTGCCTTCTGTAACCACCACTAGGTGGATTTGAACCTGGGACCTCAGTGTAGGAGCTTCTATAGATTGAACTGTAAAGCTAGCTGGCTCTCTTATGTCTCACTGTAAATGGTCTAATTGCCACTGTATGGGATAGTGAACCACACTAGGGCTACGACTAGACTGCTGTGCTTTTCTGGGATAATAGAGGTATCCTGGAAAAACAATGCTGTGTCCAAAGAAGGCGTCTGCTTTTCCGAAAAAAAAAAAAAGCGGAGACGTTCTTTCGCCATCTCTGTAAACTTTGTTTTATGAGGAAGAAGGGATGGTTTGAAAGAGCGGGTTTTTCCTAAATTTGGCACTGTGTGGACGTACCAAATTTCGGAAAAGCCTTTTCATAAGAAAAACAGAAAAAGATACTCAAATTGTGGTTTGCAATTTGCGTATCTCTTTCCGACTTTTCTTTGTAGTCTAGACATAACCTGAGAGTGTGGGTTACACTTCCATTACTTTTAAATTTGCTGTCTTCTGATTTCATTGAATGTCCTTTTTTTCTTGTATTGTAAGAAGGTGAGCAGTATTAAGAACATAACATAAGAATGGCCATACTGGGTCAGACCAAAGGTCCATCCAGCCCAGTACCCTGTCTGCCGACAGTAGCCAATGCCAGGTGTCCCCAGAGGGAGTGAATCGAACAGGTAATGATCAATCGATCTCTCTCCTGACATCCATCTCCACCCTCTGACAAACAGAGGCTAGGGACACCATTCCTTACCCATACTGGCTAATAGCCACTTATGGACTTAACCTCCATGAATTTATCTATTTCTCTTTTAAACCCTGTTATAATCCTAGCCTTCACAACCTCCTCAGGCAAGGAGTTCCACAGATTGACTATGTGCTGTGTGAAGAACTTCCTTTTATTTGTTTTAAACCTGCTGCCCATTAGTTTCATTTGGTGACCCCTCGTTGTTATATTATGGGAACAAGTAAATAACTTTTCCTTATTCACTTTCTCCACACCACTCATGATTTTATATACCTCTATCATATCCCCCCTTAGTCTCCTCTTTTCCAAGCTGAAAAGTCCCAGTCTCTTTAATCTCTTCTCATATGGGACCCATTCTAAAACTCTAATCATTTTAGTTGCCCTTCTCTGAACCTTTTCTAATGGCAGTATATCTTTTTTGAGATGAGGAGACCACATCTGTACACAGTATTCAAGATGTGGGCGTACCATGGATTTATATAAGGGCAGTAAGATATTCTCCGTCTTATTTTCTATCCCTTTTTAAATGATTCCTAACATCCTGTTTGCTTTTTTGACTGCCGCTGCATACTGTGTGGACGTCTTCAGAGAACTATCCATGATGACTCCAAGATCTCTTTCCTGATTAGTTGTAGCTAAATTAGCCCCCATCATATTATATGTATAGTTGGGGTTATTTTTCCCAATGTGCATTACTTTACATTTATCCACATTAAATTTCATTTGCCATTTTGTTGCCCAGTCACTTAGTTTGGTGAGATCTTTTTGAAGTTCTTCATAGTCTGCTTTGGTCTTAACTACCTTGAGCAGTTCAGTGTCATCTGCAAACTTTGCCACCTCACTGTTTATCCCTTTCTCCATATCGTTTATGAATAAGTTGAATAGGACTGGTCCTAGGATTGACCCTTGAGGAACACCACTAGTTACCTCTCTCCATTCTGAAAATTTACCATTTATTCCTACCCTTTGTTTCCTGTCTTTTAACCAGTTCTCAGTCCATGAATGGATCTTTCCTCTTATCCCATGACAGCTTAATTTACCTAAGAGCCTTTGGTGAGGGACCTTGTCAACGGCTTTCTGGAAATCTAAGTGCACTGTATCTACTGGATCCCCCTTGTCCACATGTTTGTTCACCCCTTCAAAGAACTCTAATAGATTAGTAAGACATGATTTTCCTTTATAGAAACCATGTTGACTTTTGCCCAACAAATTATGTTCTTCTATGTGTCTGACAATTTTATTCTTTACTATTGTTTCAACTAATTTGCCCAGTACTGATGTTAGACTTACCGGTCTGTCATTGCCGGGATCGCCTCTAGAGCCCTTTTTAAGGGCGTTGCATTAGCTATTTTCCAGTCATTGGGTACAGAAGCTGATTTAAAGGATAGATTACAAACCATAGTTAATAGTTCCGCAATTTCACATTTGAGTTCTTTCAGAACTCTTGGGTGAATGCCATCTGGTCCCAGTGACTTGTTACTGTTAAGTTTATCAATTAATTCCAAAACCTCCTCTAATGACACTTCAGTCTGTGACAAGTCCTCAGATTTGTCACCTACAAAGGACGGGTCAGGTTTGGGAATTTCCCTAACATCCTCAGCAATGACTTTATCGTCTTTAAGTGCTCCTTTTGTATCTCGATCGACCAGGGGCCCCACTGGTTGTTTAGCAGGCTTCCTGCTTCTGATGTACTTAAAAAACATTTTGTTATTACCTTTTGAGTTTTTGGCTAGCTGTTCTTCAAACTCCTTTTTGGCTTTTCTTGTTACATTTTTACACTTAATTTGACAGTGTTTATGCTCCTTTCTATTTACCTCACTAGGATTTGACTTGCACTTTTTAAAAGATGTCTTTTTATCTCTCACTGATTCTTTTACATTCTTTGATATTCCTGATCTATCTTATGTATACCATTGATTAATATATATGCCTTTATCATGATTCCACTTATTTGTCTCATCTTTAAGGCAGACAGATCCAACTACTCCAAGTTCTTTTCATATGATTTAAGAAACAAAAGGGACTGTAGTGATGAGAATTTCACCTGTATTCTGAAATGGCCTCAAGGAAGCAAGCAAATTTTGTATTTTTCCAAACCAAGAATGACCAGAGAAAAGCAACTAAAATATAATTTTTGCAAAAAGTATTTCTGGGGAAGATATAAGCAAACACTAAAACTGGCTTTTAAGGGAAGAGCATTTGCTTCCTTAAAAGAAAAGGAGATTCCACAGTAAAAGTACTTTCTTAATTAATAAATTGCACAAGAACACTGATATTTTTTCTAGACATCTGCATAGTGGTCCATCCTTATTTGCCATAGATTAAAATGTTAATAACATTAACTTTTGGAGTTCATTGTCTGCTAATACAACAACTAATTAAGTTTACACAGCTGGGAGACTTCTATTTTTTTCAGACTTTTTTTCCAGCTCTGATTTGTTATTGTTTGAAATTCTGAGAATGCTTTACACACATTTACAGTGTACAACATTTGGACACTGATAAACCAATGACAAGTATGATATAAAGACTAGTAGATGAACCTTTAGGGTATAACCACGGAGAAGTGCACATCTGTCTCCAGCTGTGCAGCTATTTAGAAGTAAAATGACTACTTCTGGTCTGGGGGGAGATGGTAATTATTTTTGTTGATGATGTGAAGATCAAAGGTTATTCTCAGGAAGTAAGGACAGAGACTTTGGTATTTAGCAGGAAAGATTAATACTGGGCATAATTTAGTCCATGGTTTGCACATTAACCTGGTGCTAATGCATGTAGTTGACAGGAGAAATGTAAACAGTCCTGATACAAGATTAATTATAATTGGTGAAAAGCAAATTAATCTAGTGGTCTTGAATCTCCCACAAGTTAGCTGAATCTCCCACAGCTATTATATTCCAATATCACACTTTGAAGAGAGGCTGCTTAATGTAAGGATTTCTGGCCACAATGCAAACAACTTATCCTCTTGCCCTGATGCAGTCTTCTAATAATGAATCCTCTACTTTTAAAAACAACATCCCATGCTAGGCTAGCATTACTCACAAACTTCTTCCTCTAAAAGTAGGATCCTCAGAGTTTGTAATATTTATTGATGCAAACTAAAGGAACAGCAGTAGTAATTTATAAATGACTTTTCATAATTGAGTGTACTATGACCTCATGGTCAGTAGATGAGATGTAATGTTTACTTCTCCACAGTTTCCTGATGCCAGGCCAGAATTCCATGAAGCGGCTTTCTCATATTTCCAGTTCCTTAGCTGACTTACATATGCAAATGGTATTTCTCTGTTAAAGGTCCTTCAGTGTAACATACAAATATACAAATTGTTTGAGGAAAGAGGAACAAACTAAAGAAACCGCATGAGAGGAAAGGTTCAGTCATTTGTGAGCATACCAAGTTCAGATGAGTTATTTACCTTAAGTATTGTGATGTGAAAGCTTCATATTTTTACAGTAATGTTGACTATTGCACAAAAGCTCCTCTGTTCAAAAAACTAGTTGTGTATATTGCTTTATGCTTTGGATTAAATAGGACCTTGTTTCTCCTCAGTGGGTCCAATTCTTCTTTCACTATCCCAGTTTAAATTAGGAGCAACCCCAATGAACTCAGCAGGGTTACATCAGAATGATAGCCATATAAGTGACTTCACACAAAACTAGTGGGGTTTTTTTTCTGGACAACACTGTATTTTTCACGTAACTTTATGTTTATTGGGGAGCTTGCAAAACAGTGTGTGTGGAAATGTCATTTAATAATCATACCACATGTATTTAAAAAATACTATGTGGTTACGTTTTTTCTATTCAAAGAGTATCAGTAAGTGCAGTAAAGTTCCAGTGACTGCCAAATGAAGAAATCTGTTACCCCATCTTTAACATTTAAAAACATTTGTCAACTATATAGTATGCAGAAGTGTCTAAATGTTAAGGAAGTATGAATCCCATGCAGTTAGCAGTAGTTGTTAGGCAGTATGCAGTGATATTATGGATTAGAATTGCTGAAAGGCAATTAATTGGAAGAATACTTAGAGTATTCCACTGAGGGGAAAAAAATAATGTACCTGCTTTTTGTATCTGGTTATACCTCCATGATTCAAGCTGTTTTATCAAACGTATTTAGGAATGTAATAAAATAAGCACAGAGAAGGTAATTGTAGTTATATTTCCATAACTTGTAGACAGAGACGAACTTCTGATTGCTTGAGTGTCACAGTTCATTGAATAAATTTAGCTGTTTAACTATCAGTAACTTGTGATCCTGATTCTCTCTGTTAAATGAAATACAAAAACTTGAATTAATTTTTATTGGTCAAAAATGTGCCATCCTATGATTTTTTTTAAAATTTAACTTGTTTACTCCATTTTACATTTTTGTTCACTTTCAGCCAAATGTACTCTTATTTTCAAATACAAAATCCTAAGTTTTTCAAACAAAAATCAGCTTGGAATGAAAAACATATGAGAGGTCACATTTTTTATTGTAGCCATGGCTATTTTATAGGATTTCTTGGTAGGAAAAAAATCCTATTTCAGTCTTGCCATCATGATACTACCACAAAAGTCTCAAAATATTTTGGGGAAAAATGTGTCACTCTTGAGAAGTTCTGATCTCTAGCTTTCACAAAGGTCACACGGAAGGCAATGTATAAGCATATTGAACAAATCATTCTGTGTGTGTGGTTTACCTCCCAAGTGCAAGAAGGGCGATTCCCACATACGTCATGTTTTCCAGATTGAATCTGTGCTGTATGATTTTTCCTATGTTACACGTCTTGTGGTAGTAGCTTGTAAAAGTTTATAACAATGTTCGTCATTTAATAAAGATTCAACATTATTTGGCAAGTGCATGGGGAAAATGCAGTACATACCATCAACAAACTAATCCACAACAGATCTTCTTTTTGCTAGCCTTTAGGGTGTTAACAAACTGTTTCTTGAACAACCTCTGGTAGTAAAAACAAGACAATATTAGAACAAAGACTGTGAAAACAGTTTGTATTTTTTTATGCTCAGAAGTGCTTTCTCACAAACTCAGCACCATAGATACATATTTGTTTCATGATAAGCTGCCGGGTAAAGCTGCATCTGCCACAACTCATTTAAATAACACCAGCCTTTTAAATATGAAAGTGTAGCAACAAGTGCATCATCAAATTCAGCTCATAAAAATGCCTTTTCTTTCTCCCAAGCCATGCAAAGGCTTGGTGAACACACGAAATGCAGCTCTCCCAGAATTTATCTATGTATTTATTTTTAAGACAACTGTCAAATGACTGTTAATGAAGATTGTGATTAGTCAGGAATGTTTATGGCCATCAGCCTTCAGGCAAGGTTCATCAAAGGGATAATTCAGTTACTTTTTAAAACGGTTTACAATGAAATGGCATTCCTGTGCTTAATTTATCTACATTCAAAATGTCAAACTAGTGCTATTGGTTATTGTGTAATGTCCATATTTAAAGAGAGCAGTCACAAATATAGCACACACACCTACATGTCAGGGCCTGATTCCATTTAATTCTATAGAATGTTTGGCATCATAGGTGTAGCAACATGCAGGTCACCCTATTCATTGGAAGGATCAGCTAACTGAGACAACCCAGGAAAAGTGGTCCCATGGCAGCAAATGTAATATTGATATACATTTTTTTTCATGCAATGAACAATTAGCTAGTGGAATTTATTTTTATATAGGCTCACTGAGAATAGGAACTTAGCAGGATTCAAAAAAAGAATTTGACACATATGGCTAACAACACAGAGTTACAATAGTAAGGATTACAAAAAAATAGACAAAAGTTTTGAAAGAGTCATAATCCCTCAGGGTATGTCTACACTATAGCACTAATTCGAACTAAGCTAATTCGAATTAGAGCATCTAGACCTAAAAACTAGTTCGAATTAGCGTTTTGCTAATTCGAACTAGCATGTCCACATTGAGTGGACCCTGAACCGAAGTTAAGGCTGGCTGGAACCAGTGCCGGCAGGGCATCAGCTTAGGACTTAGAGTGTGGAGCTGCTGCCACACTCTGTGCTTAAAGGGACCCGACCCCCACCCCGGACAGACAGTTCTCAGGGTTCCCCACTTGCTTGTCTACCTCGATGAGGGACAGCAAAGCAGTCCTGTCTTGGAGTGCCCTGAGTGCTCACACTCGGCACATCACAGCACTTGCCAATCAGCCCGACTGCACTTGCCGCAGGCTGCCATCCGGGGGGGGTCATTCGGGGGGCTGTCAGGATCCAGGAGGCCCTGCAGGAGAGCTTCCACCCCGAGGAGCCCGCAGAGCCACCCCAGTCCTCCCCATCGGGGGCTCGTGCCCCATTCCTCCCTCACCTCCTTCCACTTACCCTTCCCTAGCCCCCCTTCCTGATGTAAAAAATAAAGGACACGTATGTTCAAAAATAGAAACTCTCTTTATTTAACAAAACTGAGGGTGGGGGGGGATTAACCTCTGGGGAGACTGGGAAAAGGAGGTGGGAGAGGGGAAGAGAGAGGGTGGGAGAGGGGAGGTGGAAACCTGGGAGGAGGGAGCTGGAAGGGGGAAGCCAGGGGAAGAAGGAGGGGAAGTCTAAAACTATGGTATGCCATATCTTCAGTATTGTGTAGAGACGGGGTCTCCTCACCTCAAAAAAGATATTTTGGCCTTGGAAAGGGTCAGAAAAGGGCAACTAAAATGATTAGGGGTTTGGAACTGGTCCCATATGAAGAGAGGCTAAAGAGACTGGGACTTTTCAGCTTAGAAAAAAGGAGACTGAGGGGGGGATATGATAGAGGTCTATAAAATCATGAGTGGTGTGGAGAGGGTGCATGAAGAAAAGTTCTTCATTAGTTCCCATAATAGAAGGACTAGAGGACACCAAATGAAATGAATTGGTAGCAGGCTTCAAACTAATAAAAGAAAGTTCTTCTTCACAAAGCAAATAGTCAACCTGTGGAACTCCTTGCCATAGGAGGCTGTGAAGGTGAGAACTAGAACAGAGTTTAAAGAGAAGTTAGATAAAGTCATGGAGGTTGGGTCCATGAAGTGCTATTAGCCGGGGGTAGGAATGGTGTCCCTGGCCTCTGTTTGTGGAAGGCTGGAGATGGATGGCACGAGACAAATGGCTTGGTCATTGTCTTCGGTCCATCCCCTCCGGGGTACCTGGTGTTGGCCGCTGTTGGCAGACAGGCTACTGGGCGAGATGGACCTTTGGTCTAACCCAGTACGGCCATTCTTATGTTCTTATGTTCTAAGCTCAGGGTCGGGGGGTCTCACTGGACCAACTTGATTTTCATGCAAACCTGCTCCTGGGTTCGCATGTGGCCTTTGGTGGCCAGGCTGGCAGCTATCCTGCCCTAGACGGCTGCTTTCCTGTGCCTAGTGCGGAGATTGTGGACGTTGGAGGTCTCCCCCCAAACCTCGATGAGGTCCACGATCTCTGCACTAGACCAGGCGGGCGTCCACCTCTTGCGGCCCTCGGCAGGCTCCTGGGAGCCGCCAGCCTGGTCCTGGGAAGAGGGGGAGGGCTGGGTGGCAGCAGGTGGCTGGCTCATCCCGTGCCAGGTGCAGGGTCTGTTGGCTGGGTGCTGGCAGGTTTGCACCTGGCATGGGCACCGTTGCCAGACCGTGCCCCTTTAAGGGCTCCGGGGCCAGCAGGGGGGCAGACGAGTTTCCCTGGCTTGGCCCAGAGTGGCCACCAGGGCAACCTGGGAAGGGCTAGCCTCCCACTAGTTCGAATTAAGTGGCTACACAGCCCTTAATTCGAACTACTTAATTCGAACTAGGCGTTAGTCCTCGTAGAATGAGGTTTACCTAGTTCGAATTAAGCGCTCCGGTAGTTTGAATTAAGTTCGAACTAGCGGTTTGCGTGTGTAGCGCCTATGAAAGTTAATTCGAACTAACAGCTGTTAGTTCAAATTAACTTTGTAGTGTAGACATACCCTCAGTCTTTAGCATGTAAACCACCTTCTAAATGACGGAAGTTTCAGAGAATCTGCTGGCATCATGCAGTTTATCCTGGCCATTATATATAAGCACCTGGGAAATTGCCGTGATTTGCCAGCAAGGTCTGCTTTGACTGTCATTAATTGGTAGCCTTTCCTGTTCACAGACTCAATTGTTGAGATGGGCATATAAGAATGTTGATATTAATTGCAGTTTGGGAAATCTAGCTGCTCAAAAGCCCTTACTAATCTGAGGCACATTTTGCAGTCGATTAAATGCCCCTACAGCACGGGATGTATTGTCACGCACATGTCTAACCAAACAGACCTAAAAGCAGACTTTCTAATCCCAAACTGATGTCCCACTGACTGGTAAGCATAGTAGTATAGCTGCCAGCTTTCCCAAGGCAATCAACACTTTCTTCTTCACTACAGTAGGGGCTTTCATCTTGATGATCAGGTGCTTTTGAAATATTCTGCCTGTCTGACAGCTAGGGAAGATTTTTTGGTGATTGTAAGATGTCTGTGGCAGGTATTGTCCGTTTGCACCTATATTTATACAGAGCTATGCACAGCTGGGTCTTAGTCCTTGAGGGAGGTTTTAGGCATTATGATTATACAAATAAATAATAATTTTGATCCCAGATTAGATATAATGGAAGTCATTTGGCAAGGAGTGCAAGTTCTACAACATCCTTCCCAAAAGTCTGCTTTCTGATAATTAGACCCAATAGAGTCTGTGAGCTAGATTCACATCAATTATACCACTAGACACCTGGAAGAACTGTACTGAAGTCAACAGTTACTCAGAAGTGTGTATGAGATCTGAATTAATGATATAGATTATATAATTGCATCTACAGAATTTGGTTACTTTAGTTGTAATTTATTTATGTTTTGATTGTATGATGGATAATAGGATTTTACTATTGCTATACTGATGGAAAAGCATAAAAATGTATGGGATATGTCCTGAAGTGAGTGGGTCACCCTAGCTTTATGGGTACTGCACTTTGGTTTGGTAATGAAATCAAAGCTCATCAAGGGGTTGGAGGATTCTGTGGCTATGACTAGGACTTCATCCTGAGAAGCAGGCAATTTTCAAGGATCCACTTTGGCTTTAATTCCCGCCTTTCCCTCCCCAGTTTCTGTGCCTTCTGATGAGTGAATCGGTAAGCAAAGACCAGATTGGACTAGTGGCAATGCAGAGCTGATTTGGCAATGTGGCTTGACCAGTGCCAACAGAACCAAGCCGATTTTACCTCGTGCATTAGCCCACCAGAAGCAGAGCTGATACCCCACATATCTGCATGCTGTGGCAGGTTGTGGCAGAGCAGTTCTCTCTGGACTAGAGCAGATTGGCAGAGCAGATCCACAATGATGTCCTTTGACTACCAATGAATCTAACTGGATCTCTGAGTTGGGGTTATAGATGGGCAGGTTTTATAGTGGGACCGTGAGTTCTGGATCAGAGCAATTTGGGAAATTACAATTTGGAACTGTGGGGCTGACCAAACTCCTGAGGTATTATTGCTCCATTTTGTTTAGTCTTTCTTTTGTTTTTCCCTTCCTTTCTTCCCTCTCCCTCACACTATACTTGTAGTTTCATGTTCCCAGGGATTTGGCGTGCTTGCTAGGGAGGCAGAACCATCTGCAGAAAGGAGCAGAGAGGTTATATTTTAACTTCCAAGAAACAGAATAAGAGTATATGGCTCAAACCCCCAGTCAAAGCCAGTTTCATTTTAAAAGACCCAAACATTTAAACATGACGAACATTACAAACAATTGAAATCACACGATCTTATAGCAAAGGTTAAGCAACCTAAACTATCCTTGCCAGCCTCTGCCTATAATTTCCTTACCCACGTTACTAACCTTTACCTCATATTATTAAAACGGAAAATTATCTATATGTGTGTATATATATCATTTACTTTTTGCATTTTTATGCTACATATATATATATATATATATATATATTTTTTTTTGCAATTCTTTCTGCTCAGAAAATGGAAATTAAGCAGTTATTTTCCATCCTGGTTCTCATGCCCTAGCACGATGCTGCAGGGTTTGATTGGGAAACGCTGTGGTAAGGAAATCCTGGGACCAGTGATACTGAGTATACAATGGAAAGGTGTTTTTTTTGTTTGCTTGTTTTTTATTTGTTTTGTAAAGCCTTCATTTTGTGCCAAATTTGACCCAACACTGTCACTTAGGCACATCTGAGGGCTAAATTATCAGGCTCAGCATGAACAACATCTCTATTCACTGCAGGATCTGTATTTTCCCCCTAAAATGGGAAAATGATGCTATAATCCATTCCGTGCACATACTGCAATGGCACTAAACAGTAAGAGCTGAGCAGCATTGTTGGGCTAAAGCAATGTAAGAATAACAGATGCAATGAAAGATGATGTTTGTGTGTAACAGACAGACAGCATAACAGATACAAGAAAATGTCTGGAAATAGCCCAGGAATACAAAGAAACAATATGGAAAATTCCAATGTGTGTACAATGGAGCAGAGGGTTTCTCTTGGCATAGGAATAATTTTTTTATTTTATTTTGATTTTTTTGCGCTCTCCAAAGTGCAGAACCCTGGAGAGTCTGTAAATTAAAGAAAGGATTACTTTACACCACCCTGGAGCACTCAGAAGAGAATTTTTTGGAGAGTAAGAGTTACACATGTATTAAGTCAAAGTACAAAATAGATATCCACTGTGCTCTAGCAAAAGTAAGCAAAGTCTTTCAAGAATAATAAGTAAATTTAGGTTTCTCAAGTTGCAGTATTTAAATTGTTTTCCATACATTACATATATTGAGATTAATCATAATTTTAAATTGGTTAGAGGGCCCTTCAGTATTAATCAACTGATTTGCCTCAGGAATCATTTTTCATACCTTCCTTTCTTGAGTCCCTGAATTTAATAATAGTGGGATTTCTGCCACCAATGTTGGAGCTGCTCAATAAATTAGAGCAAATGCAAACATTTTAAAAATGGACCAAACCCATGACAAATATAATCATGTAGCATCAGGCATCTGATTTAATCTAACCCTTTAACACAATGGTTCATAATTAAACCTGAAACTCAAGCCTTAAAATTATTCATTGCCATTCACTGTTTTTATAAACTCTAATCCAGAGGCTCCAAAAATGGGGGTTTGCCTCCCCCACACATGGGGGTAGGAGGGAGAGAAATATGGGAGGGGGCACAGCAAGGATGGCCCAGCTCCCATGGGGGAGGGTGAAGAAGTACCATTCAGTCCCTCATTAATCCAGTCCTGCACCCAGTCCCATCCCTACTCTAGTCTTGGCCCCGGCTGTGGCTCATTCTCTGCCCCCTTCCTCATTGCTGGCCCATAGCCCAATACCAAGTCCTGATGTGGTCCTAGCTTTGGCCCCCTTACTCCTGTCTGTGGCCCCACACCTTGGAGGCATGGCCCCACTGAAGGCCTAGGCTCTGAAGGCATAGGAGACATGGACAGAGGCAAGGGATAGCACAACCCTCAAAAGTTTGGGGTCTACTGCTGCAATGCTGTATGATGTAATTTAGAACTTCAAGGTCTGATACACAGCTTTGACCAAGCTACAAAAAGTGCAAGACCCAAAGTATGGGGCAATGGTTCCTCTTTACCATCTTTGGTAGCTTCTTCAGTTTGATGCTACATAGGTGTTACTTTAGCCCTTAGCAGAAGTTAGAGCAGCCTCAGCATTACTCTAACTTATAGCAGGCTGCCTATGATTCAAAAGAAACAGTTTTATAGCCAGAAATAGCCAGAACATCTCATTTTCCCCAATACAAGGTGACTTCATGTATGTGTAAGAAGGGAAGTTGAGAGAGAGTCCACGCCACCCACAGAATTTGCCTTATAAAAGGAAATTTCTGCAGTGACAGCGCCACTGGTTTAACTGCTACTTTTTGCTGGTGGAGAAGTGCAAAGGGGCCTATTGTAATGGATACTACGGACCTAAGTGTTATTTATCTTCTGCACTAGTATGATTAAATACCACAAGATGAGATTAGCATCCTCTGAAAGGAGACATGTGCTCCAGTGGAATTCACCCTGCAGGGTATAATGTCACCTGGGAAGTGAGTGGAATCTTAAGATGTCAGGGTTTTAGGTGCAGTATCACACCTGCACTTGCCAACTGTAGAGTTTTAAAAATAGCCAGTGGGGCCAGTTTGTATTTTGAATTAACATAACTAGGCTGCAGAACACTTAGAATTCATTTTAAAAAAAGGTAGAAAAGGGACCAAAATAAAGTAGCAAGCCCCTATTGTGTTATCCCCCAGCAAGCCAAGTTTAATTGTGAAGGGATTTATGTGTGTGTTCAGTGCTTAGCACAATGGCACTTGTTACAATGCAGAAGAACTGCACTTGTATTCCCCTGTCATGGTCCATCCACACTTGGCTCCCAGTTCATCTGCTGTCCCCTCCCCTAAGTGGAGACCTGTGTCTCTCTCTCTTGACTCGGATTTTTCCAGGCTGCACAGTTTCCCACACAAGTTCCCTCTAAACTGAGCAGCTGACTAATAAGCTCTGCACAGGAACGCAGGGCTGCTGTGCACAAGCTGTCACAGCTGGAGGAGAATGCGTCTCCCTGGTGGTGGCAGCTCCATGGTGGGATCAGGGGAGGGGTGCCTCTATCCCAGCTACAGACTCCAGAAGTGTTCCCCTCGTCCGGTCAGTAGGGAGCTGCCGTGGCTGGGGGAAAGGCACCTTCTAAAAGTTCTCCCTCCTGCCATTCCCAGCAGAATCGATCTGCATAGCCAGGAGACAGGTGCCTCCTCCAGCCCAACACAGCCTCATCAGAGCTGCCATGACCAGCAGATGCCTCTCACCTGGCCCAAAGCTGCTGCAGTGAGAGAGGTCAGGGGAATCCCTGTCTCCCAGGAGAGCCTGCATCCCAGCTCTTTTATCCCCAGTCCAATCCCTGATCCTACACTCCTAGCCAGAGCCCTCAGTCCCTCCAAACCTGAGCCCTCTCCCACACTCCAAACCCATCTGCCCGACCCTTGCCACAGACCATCCATGTGCAGAATACACTTTATGTGCACCAATACAGAGGTGATGTGTGACACATCATCTTCATACTAGTGCACATATCAACATCACTCTGCATATGGACATAAAAGAATTAGAGGGAACCCTGTTTCCTACCAGTGTTGTGCTATTCCCAGCAAGCCAAAGTGCATAAAGAGGCAATCATCTGCACTTATGCTTCCTCTTCAAAGACATATAGACAACATAATTGTTGGGAGTTACAAGATACCACACATCCCTTTCTAATCAAGCATATCTAATTTTAAGGTGAAAACATTACAGAGAAAAGATATTAAAACAATAAAAGTATCAGTATGGATGGTAAGAGTCACCATCAGTTTTATAGGGCCTCCCAAAACCTTCCCAGGCAGAATTGTCCCTCCATCCTTGCACAGAAGATCCATCTGTTTGTTGAGGCACAGAGAAGGCCCCGAGTCAGTTTAAATTCAAGCTATTTATCCAAGAGTTCATTTTGTTTGGTCTGTTTTTCTCTCTGGCAGAGTGTACAAAAAATTGCTGGGCCCCTGGGCAAGGTTCAGGGAAGTGCAGGCTCTTTGCTCTTGGAGGGGGCAGGACTTCAGAAAGAAGGGGGTGGGGCTGAAGGATAGCCTACCCTCGCCCCGCAACCCTTCAGTGTCGCCTGGAGCACACCGACTGGGGCTCTGTTGGTGATATAAAGGGCCCAGCAGGGAGGCAGCTGGGAGCGAGGCCTTTTGAATCACTGGGTCCCTGGGCAGTTGTCCTCTTTGCCCTCTTCTCCCTGTTGGCAGGCCTGGTCTCTGGAAAATCCAGGCTGGATTAGTATATGAGAACTTCGCCAGGTGATGTTACCACTCTGAAGGAGTTACAACCCGAATAAATATATCCAATGAACCCTCAATGGTCTTACTTCCTGGAGAAACTGTGGTCACCTTCCTCCATGGAATTACATACAATCGATGGCCCACAATGATACATAAACTTAAGATCTCCCAAAGACATTGCAGGACATTGCCATCTCTGTCACAAGTCATATCCTGACTGTGTCCAAAAGTGGCTACCATATACATATGTGCTACAAAATCTGCTTAGCAGATTTCACAGAATTATTTGATGCTCATATACTATAGCAGCTTTAGTAAACAGTTCTTGTGGTGATAGCTTGTAAAAATGATACGGTGCAATGGCCAAACTGCAGATATTAATTCTGCTATCTTGGACAATTTCACAATTGCAATTAAAATCAGACAAATGAAAAAGGTATGGAACATTGATAAGTTTCTCTTTTATTTATTCTTGGATAGTCCTATATTTTAGATATGGCCACACAAGTATTTAAAAATATTTTTAGAAAAATAAATTGCACCCCAGTTGCAATTGGTTGTCAGGCTTGATCATAAACTATATTTTTTTAGAGACAGCTAATAGACACATGTGAAAGTGCTCTAGATGTACATAATGGAAATGCTGACAGTCCCTTAACTATAGCTGTGCTAGCAAGCCAACTCTAATGCAGTGGCATTAATTAAGTAGCTGAAATGGAAAACAGAGGGAAAAATTAGTTCAAGTTCAGTGGTTACTTGTTACAGTTTGTAAATGGGCTCTCCAGCATGGAGATACGTAAAATAATTTCTTGTTAAAAGTTATGTGGAAAATAAAGGTTCTCAGCAAGCTAATTTTACTCAGTTAACAAAGCACAATTTCAAACTATTCTTGTTAACCATCCACCCACTTTCCTTTCCTTCACCACCTCAGATTTACAGATAGGAGGTACAATTACAGTTCTTTGTTTCATCCTTAGATCTCTTTCCATAATAAAGTCTGCTTTCATCTTGTTGAAACCTATGTGCTTTCCTTCATTGTGTAAAGCAAAAGGAGCTGAGGGCTTACTTTAAAAGTTTAAAGTCATCCTTTGTGTTCCTCCCTGCCCCCAGCCTTCAACCACCCCTTTGTGGTAAATATATTGTAACTGTGTGCCTTCCGCTGAATGTTTCCTCCCATAAATCAAGCAATTCATGTAGGCTGAGATCCTGGCCCCACAGAGGTCAATGGCAAAACTCCCATTGCTTTCAGTGGGACCAGGATTGAATCTTATGTGCCCACTTTTTTTGGTGTCATTTTCTCTAGACATATAGCCTTATGCCTCAGTAAGCTCATGGTGGAGACATGCCCTACAGCTTGAGAAGTGACTTCACATGGTTTACCTTGAAACCAACATGTCCTGTGTTCTGATTCCTAAGTTATAGAGCACTTTGAATGGTCTCACTGTGGTCCATCAAGAATGTTTGTGTTTCCTAACTTGTCATTGTGTTTTGATTTTGATCAGAAACAAAATCATTGGTTTGCACTAGCCCCCAGCACTGTGTAGTTTGGATCATTTGGCTTCTGTGCCCTAAACATTTTTATCTCAATGTTCATCCCATTATTAAATGACTCCATAGCTTCTGGAAGATATGAGGAGTTTATATAGGCGTTTCAGTAGTTTCAGTCTATAATGTGGTGGTTTTACCATAGTCTGAATATTAATACTTCCAGCTGTGCAGTTTTAAGGTGAGTAGTCTGACTGAGGCCACAGTCTACCACTTTTCCTTTTACTGTTTCATGTCCTATTTTTTCCCTTTTTCTCTTCTCTGCCTACCAGCTTGGTTCCCATGAGCCCTTGCCCAGAGAAACCACTGCTATGAGCATATTGTGCACTCAGCATCCCATTCAGACTCTATTATCTTCCCTACTCACAGAATCATCCCGAAGGCATCTGCCAGGTCACCTGCATCCAAAAACTCAAGACCCCAAAGGCAAATACCTAGGCTAACTCATTATGTTGTTAGTGACTGTTTATGTCTGTATAGCTGTCATTATGTTAATGACTCTCATGCAAAGAAGACATTCCCCCAGCACCTTTATCATGTGAAGCTAGAGGGATCAAAAATGCAAGCGTTCTCTGACATTTTCTGAGCACTTTCTGAGTATTTAACCACATCACTCCCAATGATAAGGAAGTTACATCTCTGTGTATGACTTCAAGAACTTATTACACATGGGAGGAAAAGCAGTACTTATTATTTTAAAATAACATGGTTCAGTTCAATTTTTAGTGCTTTGGTAATTATGTAGGTTATGTGACATAACCCTTTTCAGACAATGAGTTCTTAGGTTCATGGACACCCCGGGCTAGGCCACATGGATGTTGGCGTTTAGATCTGGTGAAGAGGAGTTTAGATCTGGTGAGGAGAGTATATCAGTTCTTTTTTGGAGAGATTTTCGGATGAACCAAAATATTTTTACATTTACATTTGCAGGAAGTGTGTGCGTGTACCCGTATATAGCTAGCTATACCAGGGAGAGAAACGAAACCTTGAATTTGTCTCAAACCCAAACTTAGTGATATCACTGAGTTTAATGTACCTCTAATACCTGTATTACGCCTTCTGGATCCCATGGTATCATTTATCCCTAATTCTCCTGAATGCCAGATTCAAACCAAAATGTTGGTTAACATGCAGCAACAGCAGTACTGGAATGGTATGTGGATCAATAGAGGACTAGAGAAGCTCCTCTGTGAGGGAGGGAGGAAGGTGCATGGCTCCAGCCTGCCTGGCTAGGAGCACAGGGAAGGCGGGCGCTCGGGGGACAACAACATTCTGCCCCCAGAACACCTATAACAGATGTTCGGGGGGGAGAGTGGGCGGGTTCAGGCTGGTAGTTCGGGAAGGGAATATCTTCCCCCACTGAGCATACCGGCCGCCCATGTTTTCCATCCATTACCATTAATGGTATTTATGCTAATACTTTAAGTGAAGTAACTGGAAAAAGTGTTACAATCATGTGTGTCATTGTGGAAGCAAAGCACAGGCTTATTTTAATCATGTGCTACTTAAACAGATTACAAAAGAAGTCCTCACCCTACTTTCTACTTAGCTGCTGCAACTTTGCCTTTGCAGAGCACCTTAGGAGGCTAGGCCCTCATTCGTGTTCAGAGTTTATTTTATGTCCTGTTCTCCAGAGGTGGCAGTTCCATAGCAGAGATAAATTGTATGACAATGAGTGAGGTGTAACTGCAAAAAGAGATGGGAAGAGTTTCTCAGTATATGTCAGAGGTTAAAGGGGAGAGAAAGTATCAAAAGTAGCCTGAAAAAAATGACTTTTAATAGAAATAAGATGGAAACTGTCTGGTATTTTCTCTTTTTATCTCAATTTTTGTTGCTGTCATTCCTCATTTATTTCACCAAAGGCTGTGCTGGCTTGTAACTTACTTTTTATATTAAAAGAAAACAACAGAGGCACCATTAAGGGGCTCCCAACATACTTTTTAATAGGGGAAAAAAAGAAGTTATAGAAATTTGAACAGCAAATGATGGCTGTTGAAGCCTGTAGCTGTGACAGTCCTGGTGGGAAAGTCTGGAACAGCAGGGAGGAAAGTGGCAGCCAGGAAACACAGTAAAGTATTCCAAAAAGTATCATTACCCTCCCCCTATTTTAATAATATGCTATGATTTTGTTTGTTTTTAGGGCTATGCACATGAGAAAGCAGCCTCTGCATCTGCCAGCCCATGGAAACTTCTAAAGACTGCCCTATTAAGTAACCAGAGAGAGTTTTGCATATTAATAATTGCATGATACCACTTTAGGCATTAAATTGGCCACCCACAGTTTTCCATCATCTTATGGAAATTGTAATCTCTGGAATGACCTGAGGAGGTACAATGAGCTAAACAATGAATCTCCTGAATGTCTAAGATAGGGTGGCTTATTTACGTTTGGGCTGATATTAATTCTGAAAGGCACTACTACAGTGCAATGAAGAAAGAGCACCACCTACTGAAGGCCTTGAGCCTATGACTTACTCTTTAGTCAGATAGGGCCAGGCACATGCCTGACCACCCAGCTCTAATCGTGTGCTACTCTCTGCTGTCTATTATACACACTAGGAATGTGACTTTTAAGCCATGGTCCCCTCTGGAGAACTTGAGCTACAGTGAGGCCACTGTACAGCTTTCTGGCTGGTTCAGGGCTTCCAGAATCTCATTGGTAATTCTGCCATTTATTCACAGGGGGCAGCACATGGTCTCCTCTCTGCCCAGCTATCGGTGCTGCCTAGGTACAGAAAGGGGGGAGAGTAAGAGGCATGCCTGCAGTCTTCCCTCCCTTGTACATAGCTAGCATTTGTGGAGCACTAGTGGGAGCAGTAATTAATGTTCAAAAAGAAATGATTGTCAGGCCTGTGCCTCTAGCCATTTGTAAGCCCAGTATTTTCTCCGCGTGGAAGTACATATGCATTGTCATCAAGTCACCTCTCATTCTTCTCTTGACAAACTAAACAGATTAAACTCTTTAAGGGCTAGTCTACATGTAAACTTATAGTGTGGCAAACCAGAATCTAAATCTATAGGTGCACTAGCTTGTCATGCATTTACTGGCCACATGAACCCTGCTATCTGTTTCAAACAGAAATATATACAAATATTGTGTGTGAATCGGCACAGCATATTAAGGAATCCCACTCACAGACTATCCTGTCCCAATCACTTATTTGCCACATGCCAGTCATTCTGTGATCCACAGATTTGGCTAGAAGCCAAGGAGAGAAACTATGGGTGGAAGGGAGAGGGGCTGAAAGCCAGTAAATGATAGGAATATTGGAACTGGATGAGGAGCTGGTGGTATGGCTGGGGAAACAGACTGGGACTGAGACTCAAAGGGGAAGGAGGGAAATAGATTATGGAGAGACAGATCTGTTGGGGCAGCTGACATGCAAGTGAGAGGAGTAGGAGTGGCTGGACAAATAAACTGAAAAAGGGAGCTGTGGGTTTGGGGCAGACACTGAGGCTAGATAAGGAGCCCAGAGAGGGATATTGGAACCAGTGGAGATGGAAACTATGGTGGTGATGGTGGAAGGCAACTGGATGACAACCTACTATAGCAATTGGATGAAAACCTACTATAGCCTAAGTTACTCAGTTAGCTCAAGTGGCAGAGGTCTGTGTGGTGTATCAAAAGGTTCTTCCCCCAGTATTGACCCAAATGGGTTTCAATATGGAATTAATACTTCTTTCTATTTTTAAAAATCTAGGAAATTACATAAAAAGTATGTTAAATGAATATTAATAAGATTGCAAAGTTAAGCACTCAGTTGGTAAGAAATGCCACAATGAAGGTTGTTAGGAAACATTAACGGCATTGTAGAAACGTAGATCTGGAAAGGATTTCTAATCTTGTGCATATCTATTATGATACAGTCTTCAGTTATGGGGTAACATGCTATTTTTTGCACAGGATTCCTGCCTCATTAAATGCACAATTTGGACCTGCTCTGGGTATAAATCAGCACTGTATACAAAAGGAAACTGTTATCTCTAGGAACCCTACCTCATTGGCTGCCAGAGTTGGAAGGTGTGTAGTGAATGAAGCAGGGGATTGCAGAAAGTGAAAGCACTGTCTCATGGTTAAAGCAATTTAATAATGTCCTGAAGTTAAGCACCCACAAAAGGCCCATGTCATCTGACTTGGGCTCATGGGTCTCAGGCTGAGATGCTATCAAACCGTTGTATACAAATTAGGCTTGTACGAGAGCCCAGGCTGTGGGGCAAATGACATTGACAGACCCACTGCAAGCCCATGCCAAGGTCCCAGACCTCACTGAACACTGACAAAAGTATAGTTAGAAACCAGTCTGGCTTACTTGTGTGTTAGTATTACTAAAATAGATATTAGCCTTATTACAATGTGTTTGGACTTTATGGAATGCTTGATACTAGGATGCTGCACACATTAACCCTCGTATCTGTGTTCCATGGTATAAGGTAATATTTAAATGTTTGTTCTGTCACTATAAAAACATTTGCTAAGATTGTAAATCCCCCCAGTCAGAGGAAAAGCATTACCAAGAATGAAATGCTAGTTCGCCACAAAGTGTTATCTACTCCTCAACAAAAGAAGATCTGCAGATATCTGACAAGCCATTGGGGAGAAAAGACTTTGTTGATTGTGCTCCCTGCCTGAAAGAGGGTAGGTGCCCAAGCCCTCTTCCCATCACAGCTCGAATGCTGGGAGGAAAGGAGTAAAAATGCTTAATAATAAGAAATTGTTATCCCAATGTTGCTGAACTCCGAGGGGTGATGATTTCTAAACATGAGCATGTGTAGCTGGTTAACTTGAGTTAGCCCTAAAGGATATATAGAATGTGTTTATTATAGAAGTTTCTATTATCTTTTGAAACCTAATACTGTAAAACTTCTTTAGCCTTGGAAAGAACTCAGATTTCTTTAGATAGTTTACTACAGGATTGGCTGCGAATGTTGGCTTTGATTTGAGATCTGAAGTACATTTGACCTGGGGTAGGTGTCTGGCTCTTTGGGACTGGGAATAACCTGAATATGTTGTGACTTTTGGCATAAGGGACAATCTGTCATGGCAAGACAGATCAGAATGTCTGTGAATCCACATGTTAAGGATATTACAGTGCTTCAGGAGCTCACACTTGTTAATTGGTTGGTGAAATGTAATTGTCAGGCATACAACATTTTGGATCTGTGGCCTGTTCCTAGACACTCTGTCCTGAGGCTGGCATCAAGGGCGCCATTTTGGGAGAGCAGGGTGGGCAGGAGCCATGCCTACCAGGACATGGCTTGCTTTTCTTCCCGTTCCCCTGATGATAAGGGAGCAAGGGAAAAGTACTTGGCTTCTGTGAATTACTCCTCTGCCTCCTCCCTTCACCAGCCAGGAGTGAGAGGCATGCATGGGATAACTTAGCTATTATAGTCATGAGTGTCATTGGAAAAACCCAAGAGGACATTAATAACTCTGTCTTCTGAGCAGGGTTGAATAATGTGCTGTAAATAATGTGTCACCTGCTAAATATGACTACTGGCAATTATTTTTGCTTTAAACAGAGTGTTTTAGTTGATGGGCACAAAATAAGAAAGGCCTAGATGAACCTGAGTGGAGAAGTGATTGACTATAACAGAGTAGAATGTTTATGCATATTTATAGAATGATTGGTTGCATTGAAATCTGAGATACACAAGTTTGGATAATAAGTCATACATGTATGTATGTGTTTCTTATGCTCTGTATACCAACTCTCTTTCTGTTTGAACTGTGAAAAAGGGAAGGTCAAATGGAACATTGTTGTTGGATGTATCCATCAACTGTGACCTTTTGGCAAACAAGTTTCTCTGAATTGTCTAAATTCTTTGGAAATGTCATTTATTTGGCTCAACTTGACTCATACAAGCATTAGCTACTTCTGCTTAGCACTGGAATCCATATTCATCTCTTCGTTGTTCAGAAAAGCTGTATTTCTATTTTGGACAGGAGAGAACCCTCCCCTCCCAGGTAACCCATTGGAGATTTGCACTTTTAAACTGTCTATCCATGCTTAAACATTCATCTATGTATTTTTACTGAATGTGGAGACCTTTGCTGAATTATTTTTCCAGATAGGATTAGAAAGGTTGCTAAATCAGGCATGGGGGACTCCTTATGGGAATTGTCACATAACACATTGTAAAGGTTTTTATAGTTAAAGTTGTGCTATAACAAGAAGATGGAAGGATAGGAGGCATGGAGGGGGAGACGTTTGGAGTTGTCTTGGTAAAGGAACAGAAAAGTCTGTAGGTAAGCGATGCATCAACTGACCACCTCAAAGAAACCTTACTGTAAATTATGAAAATAATTGTATTTAATTACAAATTCAGTCTTGTGGGTTCTGTGTTTGCCATTCAATGTACGCACAGGGCCTACACATCTAATAGGGTAATGTTGATCTTTAAAACTATTTTACATACTTCCAATTCAAAAAAGCATTTTCCTTTTAGGCAGCATTGGAAAAATAGTGTGATTCAATAGGATACTTCCTGCTCAGCTTATATGACTAACATTTTTTTTTAATCCAAAGTTTCACTTTACCTCATTTGAATTTCATTAGAAGATGCTTCCCGTTTGAGTACAATATCTTCAAATAATCCACAGAAAAAAATCAGGCTTCAGTCAGCAACACCTAACATGATAAAGCAAAATAAAAATTATTCATTTAATATTAAAGGCTGTGACTTATAATATCAACAATATCTATTCAAATAGCCAGAGGTGAAAACAAAAATCTTAACTTTGCATTTCAGAAAAAAATCAACATTAATTACACGTTAAAAGTCTTACGAGCTACAAGTTAAAAGTTTTACAAGTCTGGCAATTATAAGGGAGAAGCTATAAAAAGGAAGCATGTGTAAAAGGGTGCAAGGATTGCATTCTTCTTAAACTCAGCCCTGTGCAGAAGGCGACATCACCTGTTATGCCAGACATGGAGCAGTGCAGGAGAGGATGTATATCCCCTATGTAAAGTTGTCACTAAATCTCCTGTTTAAAAACATTAACACGGTAAGCAGAATTGGAGGGATCCCACGGAAGGATTGTATAGCTGTGACACTTATAGCTAATCAGATACAAAATATATTCCTGTAGGTCTAATTGAATTCTGAAAGAGTACTTACATTGGTATAAAATACACTGGAGCAGCAATTGCATTAGAGAAATTAACCTAGCTGAAATCTGTACAGGCGCTTCCAAATTCCCCTAAAGAGTATCATATTTTCAAAAATAGATTTGACAGGCATAGTATAGACCATGAAGTATTTAAACAGAGATAGCACCTTGAAACACAATTACACAATGGCATGAATGAAAGAAAGGTCTAGATACTATAATAAAATAGGATCTGTTTGAAATGCTATACCATTGACTCAAGTGCTTAAGTAGGCCTGATCTTTCCAAGAAAGGAGATGAACATTATTTCAAAGTGGAAATGAAATACCTGCACTGAGAACATGGCTTTAAAGATATCAGTTGTTTAAGCTTACTTTACAACATTTTAAAACCAAAGGTTGACACTTGAGGCATTTTAGTTAGGCATTAAAGTTCATTCTTAATGTCTGAAAAGTGCTTGAATATTTTACATTCAAAGATATTACTGTTCCCTAAAGGATTTTGCATAATGATTATGGTAACATTTTTAAAAGCACCTAAATGACTGAAAAACTCAGAGAATATGGTGCTGATAATGCCTATGATTAATATATAAATATGTCTTATAAAGGCACAAGAGACTATTTTAAATAATAATTAGTCTGAAATAAAATGTTCTGAGGCTGGCAGAGTGCTGAGATTCTGTACACTTCCTGAAGCAAAATGGTACAGACTTTTCCCCATTTATGCATTTCTCTGAAACACTGGTGCTAAGTCTCTGATCTGAATAATCAATGTATAAAATTTTTCCTGCACCGTGTGAATCCCTGTAACCTCATTGACTAGTAATGGTTGTCAGCAAATCAGAATGCAGGGATTTGCATAATCAATGTATACCTATATTTCAATAGCCAACAGTAACTAGTTATGGTGTGGCTGCCTTTAGATTTAAATAGCCAATATTTTACACCAGATAAATATGATTAAAAGGTTGTGCATTTATGAGGCATAATTGCTGGATGATGGCAATGGTCCTAGTAGAGAGAAGAAATGCTACAGGATATAATTCATTCCTTTGCTGTGAAAACTTGCTGCTGACTCAACACTGCTCCATTAATGTGCCTCAGCCCTGACTTGAAAGGACTACTCTAGAAGGAGAGGCTAGTTCTATGCAGAGATCTGCTCTGATTGGGGGGAAAAAAGTAAATTGCATGACAGTTTTTGTGATGATTACTTATCCACCAGGAAAAGGTTCATCTATTTCACTTTACACAGGCTACTGAATGGCCATCACTCAAGTGAAGAACTTTCAGTCCATTACCAACTTTTGAGTTAGTGACCTTGGGTTGAAATGTTCCATATTCTATTACTAGCCTCTCTAAGCCAATTCTTTACAATCGTGTATTATTTTCAACACTGTCACCTATTTTCAATCCCTCTTCAGGACAGCACTTGATGTGCTTAACTTAAAGCATGTGCTTAAGTCTCATGGGTTTAAAATTCAGTATGTATTTAAATTCTGTCTTGAGAAGGAATGTGCTTATTTGTTTCATGAATTGGAGCCTAAATTATGGACAGTTTTTTTTTTTTTAAGGATCTCTTTCTCTCTCACTGTCTTTCTCTTTCTCTTTCTCTCTCTCTGTCTCTGTCTCTTTTAAAGGTTTATTATACTAGAAAAAGATCTTTGATGCAGCCAAAGAGAAGGCAGTTGAATTATACTTTTGAAATGTCTTTTTACTCAGTACTGAACAGATTTAATTATAATTTTACTGTAGTGGTATAACAGTTACAGATGGTTTTTGCTACTGATTGGGATGTCAGAAATAATGTAATTATGTATTATGACAGTTTCCATGGCTTATGTACCACAGTTACATTCTGTCTGTAAACTAATTTTGAGAACAAATGTTTCTGTTCAAAATCTTTTACAGTGGACATGTTTCAAAGGTTTTTTTTTTTAAGTTAATTATTAGGCTTTTTAGGCTTTTTTTTCTAAATTATATTAAAGAATGAGAACATCTCCATGGGAAAATGGTCAGTCACTGAAATGTTAAAGAAGCTCTCATTGTAGAACATTGAATAGTATACGGAAAACATTTGAAATGTATACTAGCTTGCAATCTGAGTTAAATGGCAATATTTACTTATATAACTATAGTGACCCTCAGAGTGCAGAAGATATGCTTTTTACTGTGTGGTTTACTTCTATGCAAGAACATTGAATGACTGCATTATATTTAATTAAAAGCAATAGAGGGCCTACCCAGATGTTAAAAGGGCTTGATCTGAAGAGTGTGTTGACATCAGATGAATAGGAGAGGCCACCTGCTAGCTCCACTTTTGGCTTTGTGGATGATTTGCATTCCTGTGGCCTGTTGCTCTGCATGATCACTCTCAGCACTTCACAGTCCCCTGAACTGTTTAGTATCATAGATACCTTCCAGTCATGCAGGCTATCTCCTTTTGTTAACATCAGTGGAAAAGAAGGAATGGCCACTTGCTTTATATCCATTGGTAAAACATGATGTTTTTACTTCATTTACAACCCTTCAAAGAGGAGGAAATACTTTTATACAAGATAAAGATAAAAATGAATCCATTCTTGCCTAAGAGCATTAACAGACCTTTCATTCCTTCTGAAAGATGATGCTCACTGTTTGTTTCATTGGGTAATACAGTTCAGACTGAAAATGGTGTCCATGAAATCACAGAATGTTTCAGCAGATTTTTCTTCTTTTAAATTATGTACCATCAGAATAGTTAGCCAAAATTTGTGTATTGATGAGTTCAAAGTATGGATGTTATCAGAATGATCTTGGCATTTCTGGTCCGTGCTGTTCTGATTAATATCAACCTTCCAAAATGATTGGCATTTCTAATGAGAGAGTGAAGCAAGAAAAATGGTATCTGCAGAATAAAAATACAATTAGACACCGGTTCCCACAGTTCCCATTGGCTGGGAACAGAGAATCATGACTACTGGGAACTGCAAGGGACCATGTCTCTGCATGGCAAATGTCAGCAAAATGTGTCTCAACCTGAAATCAGATTACCTGATGGGCCTCATGCAGCCTGTGGGCTATAGGTTGCCTACCACTGATCTAGACCATCCCTTACAGGTGTTTGTATAACTGCTCTTTAAAAATCTCTGATGATCAAACTTCTGTAACCTCCCTAGGCAATTTATTTTAGTGCTTACCTAACTTTCCCTATTGTCCAACTTAAACTGCCCTTGCTGCAATTTAAATCCATTACTTCTTAACCTATCATCAGAAGAATAATTTTTCTCCCTCCTCCTTGTAACAACTTTTTTATGTGATTGAAAAACTGTTATCATGGCCCCTCTTAAACTTCTGCAGACTAAACAACCCCCCCTTTTCCAATCTTCTTTCACAGATCTTGTTTTCTAAACTTTTTAATAATTTTTTTTCACTCTCCTCTTAACTTTTTTTTCCCAGTTTGTCTACATCTTTCCTGAAATGTGGCCTCCAGAACTGGACACAGTACTCAAGTTGAGGCCTAATCAATATGGCAGAGAGTGGAGGAATTATTTCTTGAGCCTTGGGTACAACACTGCTGCTAATTAGCACAAGTGGTTTGGGGTCATGATCAATGCTCCCTCTAATCTTTTCCATTCATGTGCAGATTTGTTTATGTGCACTGAGGCATGTGTGAATAGGCACCACCAGTAGAAACACAAAACTTAACTGTGGCCACTCTGCTAATCAGCTTGGTGGCTCAGCTTATTAGGAAACACTGGTCCTCATGCGGCACTTACTGTTGTCAGTGGAAAAGCTCCCATTTGACTTCAGTGGTACAGTGTCAAGCCTTTGGTGTGTAAAACTGCAGGCTCCATCCTAGTTCACGTCCCTTGAGAGGGTCATTGGCTTGTCACTGTAATGTAGGAGTTGGCCATTTCAAATACATTGGATTTGAGAAGGGTGTTGCAACAGACTAAAGATTTTCTAAAATGTCTGTTGAGACAGAAAAGCTTGGTCCAAGATTTCCTCTACAAATGAATGTTTACTGCTTTACTAAGAGGAGACAATGTCCAGTCAACAAGAAGAATGGATTCCCAGCCTCACATTTGCCTGGTGACCAAATTTGATATTGCAGCCCAATGCCATATAACCCTTCATTGTTAATGCTGGATAAGATAAGGGATATATTGGTAGTAAAAAGTACGTTTGTATGCATTATAGTATTATTTTTGCCATCTGACTGTTCTCTCTCACCTGTGACAATTCACATAACCAGGTGCCCCAAATGTCTAATCTTTCCCTGAATTCTATCTACCTATAATCACCTTTCCATTGCTCAGTGACCTGAAAGCAACTATATCTTTAAAATATTTACCCTATTTTCTTTTCTATGTGACTCTCACAATAATATAATTTGAATGGGAATGATAGGTGGAATGGAGATGAATGAGGTATTATTTAAAAATGCCCACTTCAGAGCTACACCCAAGGAAGGAAATGGTTTTTCCAACTTGTTAAATATTTTTGTTCCTATCTTGAAACAGCACCAAATAGCAAAAATCAGGAAAATTTCACAAACCAAAAATCCAGGACAATTTGGCTGTTGTCAATCAAAACATTCTGGTTGGTAATTTTGAAATCTTTCATTTGATGTTGATCATTTTTAATTACAAAAATGTTTACACTGATTAGCTGAAATGTTGATACAAGAAGTGGTTTAGAATGAGAAACAATTATTTTCCTGCTGAACATATTAGAATAGAATATTTCAACAATTTCCTATATTTTTTTCTCCCAAAAAATTTAGTAAGGCAATTTGTCAAAACTTTTCCACAAAAAAACTCATTTCATTAAATGAGCATTTTTTTTACACAAAAGTTTTGTCGGAAATTCTATACCACCTCTAAGTAGGGGCATTCACTTCTGGATCCAGACTTTGGCTCCATCTCTAGTATTATTTCATAAGAGGCAAAGCCCTGAAATATATACGAGTGAATTACAAATTGGTAATAGCCCTATATTATTCTTTAGTAACCAAATCATATATTGGTCATATCCAGCAGTCTTTTGAAAACTCTCAATGGACCATTTTACTATTAAGATATTTGGGGTCATAGTGTATATGGGGCTTTTGCAGGGGCATAGTGACTCGTGCAAGAAACTGTCAACCCTAAGCTCCTTATAATGGCCAGGAACAATTGCAGTGCCTGTGCTCGGGAGCACTGGAGACTGTTCCCTCTCTATTACTGAGTGTAAATCACCTGAAAAGGAGAAGGAAAGGAAAAGAAGGAGGGAATATCATAACTCTCTTCCCCTGCTTGCTGGCCTGCAGAACTGCCTGGGTCCACCTAAGGCCTGGTGCAGCCAGAGAAGTACCATATCCACCACAGCTCAAGGAGAAGCTTCTTGGGAAAACTGAAGGTTATGAGTTTGGCAACAAATTAAAGTTTAATGTGAAATACAATTTATATGCGGATAGAATCCTAAGTGGTAAAATGAATCCTCACCACTATAACTGTATGTTAACTGCCATTATATTCAAGTATATGAAGTAGTAAGTCCTCTGTGCCAAGTAAATGCTAAGACAAGGCTGTGACATTTCTCCTTAATATGGGAATCATCTTTAGCTAACTGTACTTACATAAAAAGGAAGTTACCGGGGTTTTCCTTAACTATGAAACTGTTATGAAAAAAGAACAAAATGTTTATTTTTGGTGAGTGCTCTTTGGTTTTTGTACCTTCTCGATATATAACTATGCAGTCCTGTAACTGAATTGAGAGCTGAGGCTGACAGTTTTGTTAAACTGTAGGTTGCAATTGGTTACAACATGAATTTGCTTCAGATCCATAACCCCATCTCTCTGCTTTGTACTAGTCAGGTGCTGCAAAAAAACTAGAAAGGAAGCTGTTCCACCCAGATAAGAAATCCCCTGAGGTGCATGAATCTCCAGGGGGTGTGGATTGAGGGACTCTATGCCACCCCACTTCTGCTCCCTCAAAAGGACAAAAGGAATAGGTGTAGTTCACTGGTTAGCCTTGCACAATTTAGGATAGTTCTCAGATGCCCTAAATTATGCCAGAGACAAGATGGCTTCTGCTAATCCTCAGGAACCGACAGTAGTAGCTTAAATGTCGCTTTGCCATGCATTCTTGGCACAGCTGAAGAGGTAGTCAGGTTCAGCAGATGATCTAGCCCTATATATCCTTTAATAATGTTGTTCTTCATACTTAAATCCCTTATCAGTAAACAATATTGTTTTATTGAAATATGAGAGCACAATGTGACCAAAACATAGTAATAAGTTGACTTTGCTTAATTTTTGTGTTAATATTGTATCAAATGGAGTTATGGAACAGTATATCATTGTCTTTTGTTATGGTATTTCTAGGGGCTGGGATGTGTGGCCTTTTACTCTTTTCTGCTTATCTTTGACTATTTTAAGTGGTGCAATAACTGAGTGCCAGTGTGTCAGTTTCTGGGATATGAAGAACTGTTTTTTGTTTATAGTCATGATGTCTTGGTTGATTGCTATTAACCAGCTATGGCCTGGAGTGATGAAATGTCTTAAAATATAAAATGTGACTTCTCCAAAGCATGTGTTGTGCCTTAAATGGAGACCCTTAAAAATACCTGTAGCTACCTCTGGGCACGTCTAGACTACCCTCAGCTTCCGAAAGAAGATATGCAAATTTGGCGTGAATTTGCATATCTTCTGCGGATCCCTTTTTCGGAAGAGTTTTTGTTTTTTTTTAAAGCAGTCTAGATGGAGTTATTCACACAACCTCCCCCCCTTTTTCAAAAGAACTCTGTAAACCCCACTTTTTGAGGAATAAGGGTTCTTTCGAAAAAGGGGGGGGGCTACGTGAAAAAACCCATCTAGACTTCTTTTCTTTTCTTTTCTTTTCTTTTCTTTTCAAAAAAACCTCTTCCGAAAAAGGGATGAGAAGAAGATATGCAAATTTGCACCGAATTTGCATATCTTCTTTCAGAAGCCGAGGGTAGTCTATATGTGCCCCCAATTTGTTATGATTTTAGGGGCCTGAGTTCCAGAAAAGAGGATATGTGGAGAAATTTCAAAAGCAGACATCATCACCCTAGTGTGTACAGATTGGATTCTTGTATGTGATGGGTTCAGTCACAGAGATCTCCTTGTGACTGTCACCTGATGTGTAGAAATACCACTGAGTCAACTTTCCTGCCATCCTGGGCACCCCCTTTACTCTGTCATGCTGAGCCAGGCCCTCTGATCTCCTCCAGCACTGACAAAGAGGTGGGGTCATTGCCCTATGCAGAGTATTTCAGACACAGAGATCAACTCAACTCTGGGAAGGCACAGTTAAAGGGACTTGCCAGAGCACCCAAGTGCAGAGACCCAGTGTGATCTGAACCCCAGATAAATCTGTCTTACTCTGCATAAAGCATATTGTCCTACCTTTCTTTTTTTACATAAAGAGAGAGTTATTACTTGCCTTCTCCCTATGTAGCAATTATTTACATTGGGTTTATTAATAAACAAATGTGTTTTCATTAAATATAAAGAGTAGTATTTAAACAGTCACAAGAAATAACACACCTAACAAAGTAAGTTATTAAGCAAAATAAAATAAAACACACCAGCTAAGTCTAATACACTAATGCCTGATTGACACTAGAAGGGAAAGTCGACTTAAGATACATAATTTCAGCTTCGTTAATTATGTATCTGGAGTCAAAGTATCTTAAATCATGTTTTGGCACTGTCCACACAGCAGGAGGTTGATGTGAGCACATGCTCCTGTTGACGTCCCTTACTACTTGTGAGTTGCAGGACTACTGGTGGCAACGGGAGCACCCTCTCAGTTCAAATTAGCGGGTCTTCACTAGACCTTCTAATTCAAACCCTGGAATATTGACAATGGCTATGTCAATTTTCTCTGTAGTGTAGACAATCCCTAAGAAACATGTTACACGCAATTTCTTACCCTAACTGTAATTTTAATAATCTTTTCTCATAGACTAGATGGCCTCCCAGGCTGGGCTGGGTCCTTCCTTCTGTTCATTCTTAGATGTTTCCAGGGGTCATCTTGGGTGGTAAACAGAGGTGTCCTGGGGTCTGGCAGCCACCCTGATTGTTTAGTTTCCCACCTTTATATCGATTTTGCCCTAGGCAGAAATCCTTTGTGTTTAGTTTAAACTTTTTCTCACCTTCCGTGGAAAAGTGCAAGGATCAAGACTGGACCCAGCATCAAGTGACTTAAACACATGTCCTTGTGGAAACACTCAGTTCTGCCTGCTAACAAGTCCATAGGAAAAACAAACCCAATTACAGATCATTGTCCTTATTCATCAGCCATCGAGTTTCTGAAATACCTTAATAGCCCTTACTTAGCATGTCTAGATTAGTAAAACAGGTTTACATTGCATATTTCTAACTTCAAATACAGGAATAATACATGCACACACATTGAATATACACATTCAGCAGATTACAGCTTTTCAAATAACTTACACAAAATATTGTGCATAAGAATTTTTCATTTATGCACATTCATATCCATATTTCCATAAAAATGTCGATAACCCTGTGACACTGCACATGCCCCTTCTCTCTCTATCCTCAGAGAAGGTTCTCCACAGATGTAAAAGGGTGCAGGGTTGGGGCTAGAATAGGGGAGCATTTCTCTCCTTCACCCCATCTATATTAACTTTCTTAAACAGCATCATCCATTCTGTGGAGCCACCCCTAAGGGACTTTCCATAACAGCTGCATGGTCCAGACCATTGACAAATCCCATACAAAATGATGGCGACTAATTTAGCTATAACCACTCAAGAGAGAGCTTGGAGTCACAGTGAATAATTCTCTGAAAACATCCACTCAATGTGCAGCAGCAGTCAAAAAAGCAAACAATGTTTAGGAATCATTTAAAAAGGGATAGAGAAGAAGACAGAGACTATCTTATTGCCTCTATATAAAACCATGGTACACTCACATACTGAATACTGCATGCAGATGTGTTTGCCTCATCTCAAAATAATATCTTGGCATTGGAAAAGGTTCAGAAAAGGGAAACAAAAATTATTAGGTATTTGGAACAGGTACTAGATGCAGAGAGATTAAAAAGACTGGGACTTTTCATTTTAGAAAAGAGGAGACTAAGGGGGGATATGATAGAGGTTTATAAAATAATGACAGGTATGGAGAAAGTGAATAAGGAAAAGTTATTTACTTGTTCCCATAACATAAGAACTAGGGGTCACCAAATGAAATTAATAGGTATCAGGTTTAAAACAAACAAAAGGAAGTATTTCTTCATGCAGCACACAGCCAATCTGAGGACATCCTTGCCAGAGGATGTTGTGAAGACCAGGACTTTAATAATAGTATTCAAAAAAGAGCTAGATAAATTCATGGAGGTTAGGGCCATCAGTGACTTTTAGCCAGGATGGGTAGGAATGGTGTCCCTAGCCTCTGTTTGTCAGAGGCTGGAAATGGATGACAGGAGAGGGATCACGTGATGATTACCTGTTCTATTCACTCCATCTGGGACATCTGGCATTGGTCACTGTTGGAAGACAGGATATCGGGCTAGATAAACTTAGATAAATACCCCTGCTCAGTTCATAGAGGAGCAAACCCAACCTCAACAGTATTCTGATATGAGAAAACTCTGCAAAGTGGATTTTCATGGGAGGAGGTTCTCTATTTCATCACACTGCACACTGCCAAAAGCCAGCTACCACTCAAAAATGCTTGAGTTCACTCATTTATGCTAACAAACAAGAGGTAAAATAATAGGCCAAGTCTGGAACCCTTAATCACATTAGTCCTCATCTAAAGTCATTGGAATAGATGGAAGTCCTTCCTTGTGAAAATGTAGACCATCATACATTATTTCATATAAATAGCACAGTGTGTGTGTGGTGGGGGGCGGGAGAATAAGACAATACCTTTTTTAAAACTACAAAACCTAGATAATGAAACAAGACCTAGACCTATGGTGTAGATTGTTTCAGCTCAAATCTTAACAATGCCTGAGTTTCTGTTACTGCAAAGCCAAACTGATAAGAAATACAGCACTTCAATAGTAGGGTATGTGGGTAGGTCATACACATGCTTTTCACTGTTTCATATTTTTGTTTGATGAGATGACAGATTTGGTTGATAAAGATAATAGTGGTGTTGTAATATGCTTTGATGTCTGTAAAGTATTTGACTAACAATATTTTGATTAAAAGACTAGGAACATGTAAAGTTAACAATGAGCACATTAAGTGGATTAAACCTGGCTAACTGATAGGTCTTAAAACGTAATTTTAAGCAGGGAATTATTATTGAGTATGTGTGTTTCTCTTGGAGTCTCACAGTTATTGACCCTACAGTACATAGTGTTTTTATCCATGACCTGGAAGAAAACATAAAATAATTACTGATAAAGTTTGCAGGTGACAAAAAATTGGGGGAGTGGTACATGATGAAGAGGGCATGTGATTTAGAGTGATTGGAAACCAGGCAAACAAAATCCATTTTAATATGGCTAAATGTAAATGTATACACCTGGAACAAAGAATATAGTCTATATTTGCAGGATGGGGGATGCTATCCTTGGAAGGAATGACTCTGAGAAATATATGGGGAGATCATAATAGAATATGAGCTTCCAATGTGTTGCTGTGGCCAAAAAGGCTAATGCGATGCTTGAATTCATTAACAGGAGAATCTCTTGAGTTTGAAAAGAGTTTGAGTAAAGAGTTATGTTACCTCTATGTTTGGCAGTGGTGCAATGGCTGCTGGAATACTGTAACCAGTTCTGGTTTCCACAATTCAAGGAGGTTGTTGAAAAGTTGGAGGGGGTTCAGAGAAGAGTCACAAGAATAATTAAAGGATTAGAACCTAGGCCTCCTAGAGCTCAGTCTACTTAGCTTAACCAAGAGAAGGTTAAGGGGTGACTTGATAATAGTCTATAAGGAAACAAATATGTAATAACTGGCTATTCAATCCAGCAGAGAAGGGTATAACATGATTCACAGCTGGAAATTGAAACTATACAAATCCATACAGGAAATTAGGCATAAAATTTTAAGTGTGAGAGTAATTAATTAAGCAGTGGAGCAACTGGAAGAATTTACCAAGGGTCATGGTAGATTCTCCATCATTGAATCTTCAATATAAGATTGGTTGTTTTCCTAAAGATATGGTTTTATTTTGGGGAATTTCTATAGCTTGTATAATACAGATAATCACAATGGTCCCTTCTGGACCTGGACTCTGTGAATGTATGCTGTTTGTTGAAAAACAACTGGAAAAGAGGCCAGAGAAGGAAAGAAATTGGGGGGAGGGTTTCGGAAGGAGCAAGCTATTACTTTTCCTTCCAATATGAGCTCTGAAAAAACAGAAGTGCTTTCCAGCTTCAGCAGAGTCTTTTCCCTGCCAAGCTCAGGATCACTTTCCACCTTCAGGCCTCCTGCATTTGTATTTATTTATTTATTTTTACGAAACCAAGACACTGAATAAAGTTACCAATGCTTGAAAAGGACTGTTCTGTCATTTTTATGTTGAATGGAATTAAAATGGGAATTGTCCCGTGTTTGTCTTTTTTAGTTTCTTCCTGATTTGTTGACAGATTGCCATATGTCTAGCCTATGCTTGTTCATCCATGTAACTCATTTCCAGTATTGTTGTACAGAGCAAATAACTCTTCACCAAGACAGATTCTTAGGAATGAAACAAGTCAGTAATTTCCAATTGTTTACTTTCTCAGAGCTCAACAACACTGAGGTCTGAAACATTGTAAACCCATTAGATTGCATATGCAAATGACTGCAATTATACTGGCTTAGAGTGTTTCCAGCCATCTGATATAATCTCCCTTTAAATGTTAATTTTAAAAGCTGCACTTTAGAAGTTCATGAGAAGTTCATAATATGATTTCCAGATATTTTCAATAAATACATTCAGACATGTAACAAAAGTGACTGGCCCAAGTCTCAAAGCTAGGATCCAAAATATCAGTGGTAATATAGTGATGACTGTGACTCAGAGGATGTGTCCTAATGCGGCTCTTAAGAAAGAAATGTAATTGCTATCTATTTGTTGCGGTTAATTATCAGGTAAAATAACATTAACTTTTAAGATATTTTTCTGCTCTTTGTGCATAATAACATCAGCAGGTATCCTGAATCTGGAATATCTCTGCTTGATGCATGATTATAGCTATCTACAGCCATGGAACACTTGCTCTTCAGAGTTCAAAAGGCTGGGCAAAGGTTAATAGGAGCTCTGGTCATGACTTTTTACAACACAGTGGTTTATCTATCACATAGTATGAGGAAGTCCAAGCTGTGGTGTTCCAGTTTCTTCGACAGTTTTTGGCTTTCACTTAAATTAGTATTTAAAGCAGAATAACTGTTTTAAAGGGCAGCTGAATTCCCTATCCTTTGTAGCACACTGTTCCCATGTCCGTTTAAGAGGTGTTCCAAGCACTTTTGGCAGATATTTGCAATCATTTGGGAATGTTTAAATAGTGCAGATTGCTGAATTGGCTGCTGCTGCATGTGCTGTAATTAAAATGTGGACTTTTAAAGTTATAGCTTACGTACAGTAGTTCAGTTCTCATTGTGGGGCCTGGTTCTCTTCTCCCTTTCATCAGTCTGAGCCCAATAAATTGATTTCCACCATTGCAAGGGGAGAATCAAACTGAAGGTATACAGTGGTAAAAATAACTGGGGTTAATAAAAAAATTAAGCCTGATCCTTAGAATCAAAAGGCTGAATCTTTGCAAGCCTCTATGTTGAACATTTTTCCTTCAGTTAGAGAGCATGGGGCAAGAGAGAGAAAAGCTGGTTTACATCACTGCTGTGAAAAGAAGCACCCCCTCTGACTGGAACTACTGAACTGACCATGCTGCAAGATAACAGATTTCTAGTCTTCTTGACTGCATCAAACTGTGGTTTCTAGTACCGATGTTTAACTGACTGACTATCTTGTGGGTTTGAGTACTGAAATAGGATCCCATTTCTGGCTTGGTTTACTATTTCAGTAAGGGTACTACAGTTACCACAGTCTAAAGGCCAAATTCACACAAAAATTTTGCATAGTTAGGTCATATTGGTTCCATTAATTATGAGCATACCAAAAAGACTGTAGATTCATGCTTAATTTTGAAACAAAAAAAGATGTTTTATAGAAATGCACACCAGAATGGAGAAAAATGATTAGTGCTAATAGGGTGCAGGAGGGAGGAATATGTGGGTTCCTTTTGCTTATTCTGCAGTTCATAACATGCAGTTCAGGATTACATATTATGTTAAAAAATGGGGTTGAACTTAGGACCCAAGAATCCTGATGCACAGTCCCTATGTTAACCAGAGGACCACACTCATTGATTTAATGACATGGTTACAACAGACACACAGCAGCCATCCCTTGGTCAGAACTCTTTCTAATTTGCATTGTCTACCAGAGACACTATTTTTGTGATCTGACATCTATTAAAATGTATTGAATTAAAATGTATTGAGTCTTCCATGGTTTACAATGTTGTGCAGGGACATTACTGACATTTAATGGTAACCAACTCTATCCAGATTAAGTATGAATAATAACTTACAGGCACAGAATATTTTCTTCACTTGGACTAATTCATCCACAAATTGAAAAATCGACTGGGAGTTAGACAATTTTTTTCTGCTTTTTCAGTTGATCAGGAATACCCTCCATGTTTACAAAGTTATTTTCTCTTTCGGAAAACATCTTTATGGGAAGCCCACTAGCTAATACACATTTTAACAAAAGCGAATAAGAAACAACTTTGTCAGATTTAAAATATAGCTTACACATAATTGCCAAGATCATGTAGCTCCTATGCAGCTAAAACTCCCATTGGATTAAATAGGAATTTTGTCTTTCTAGGAACCAGCTCACTTATTTTAATAATTTTAAAAATTCACATTACAACAGTGGTTTTCTATTTTTTTTTCATTTGCTGACTCCTAAAAAATTTCAAATGGAGGTTCAATAGCAGTACATAGGGGTGCTGCAGCACCCCTCAGATTTTGCACATCACACTGTGGTCCCAGCCACCAGCTCATGCCTATAGTCCCTGTTGCCACCCGGGGGTCCTGGCTGCTGGCTCCACTGCCTCCATGGGTTCTGGCAGCCTGTTCCACAGACTCTACTGTCATCCCTGGGATCTCACCCATCAGAGGCTTGGAGTCCTGGCAGCTCTGCTGTAGCCCCTAGGGCCTGAATCATCAAACCCACGCCCACCAGGGCTTTGCAGCTGCCCCCAGCTGTGGCCCCAGCCTAGGGCAGTGAAGAGCTCAGATGGAGTAAGGCGGGGGGTGTGTGTGTGCGCAACTGAGCACCCTCCACTAACAATTGTTCCAGTGCCACAGCATTAGAGAATTTGTTAATACTGTTATCTCAATGCACTATAGCTGCGTTTTACAGATCAAAGAGGTATGTTCTAGTAAAAATTAACCTGCTCAGCTATTAGAAGTATGACACTTCCTGACAGACTCAAGAGATGAAAGTTTCAAACACTTCTCCTTTAAAGCTCCTTTTTAGGACATTTGGGCTACGTCTACACAGTGTAGCTATTTCCGGATACCAGAGATATCCCGAAATAGCTATTCCACATCTTAAGAGCAAGCCTGTTATATCAAAATATAATGGGCTCGCTATTCTGACATCTCTGTAAACCTTATTGCATGAGGGATAAGGGACGTTTTGGAATAGCGCCTTATTTTGAAATGTTATTACACAAATTGCGTAGCTTATTTCAAGGTAAGGGTGCTGTGTAGAAGTGTTCTTGGTGTCAACACAACCTTTTTCCAACTAAGCAGTTATTTTGTTGCAGTCAGGTCTGATGGCAGCATTAAATACGCCTGTTTGTCTGACGAAGATCCTCATGTGAAGGTGTTGAAGCCTGAGAGAACACTGCTAAGCACTCTCAAAACTGGATCCATAAGCTGAATGGTCACAGGCTGTTATTTAACTGACATTAAATATACTCTCTTCAAGATTTTCATTTCTTCAGACTGGGGTTCAATTTTTATGAAGATCGTATGTTAAATGGGTTGGCAGTTCTCAGCCCACTCTTTTGTGCTCTACTTTAGAATAGTAACACCCAATTTGGCATATTTGGCAGTGCCTTGAATAAACTAATTATATTGCAGAAAGGTGCTAAGCAATCATCCCTGCACTGCTTTCCCAGTGCATTCCATCCCTGACCTGCACCACAACTGTTCATGCCATCCACCATCTCGTTTGAGCAACAATTGCTGAATGCACGGCTATGTGTCAAAGTTCCCAGGCAATTCTGCTCAGCTGTCTCAAGGAAGGATTTATACACAAGGATGCTTTTACCAAAACAAAATGTATAAAATGAAAATTAGTTGCACATTATAGAATCAATCATATGGCAAATTACATAATGTGTTAACTTGTCTGATATTTTTCACATGAAAAATACATGTTGTACCCAAGATACATTGCACATATACATATGCATATTGTGATGGGGTCTACAAACCCCTCAGTGGATCCAAAAGGCTTAAAAGGCAATATTGATCCAGGTAGTTCCACCATTCTGGACCTGGTGAGCATGCCCTGATTTGGAGGAGAGGGTGTTAAAAGGAGCTCAGAAGCTCCGCGAAAGGATTCATGAGAGAAGAATGAGAAGCCAAAAGGAAAGCAATGCCTTCTCCAACCATCTCCCACTTGGAGAATTAGCAGGATGGCAGGACCCTGCTCCTTTTTACTCTTTTGTTAATGGATTACTGTTTGGACTTTAAGGACCATGTCCCAAAATGAAGGGATGTGGACTTAATCTCAACTTCAGGGAGGACCTTGCCAGAGTTGCTTCCCACAGAGCCCTATGCTGGGGCCTGATAGAGATGGATGGCCCAGGTCCCCCTACGGTACCCCGTAAGAGCCAAGATTCTGGGATAGAGTTGAAGATTCCTTACTTAGGGTCAGGAACTGGTTTCTCTGTCACCCTGATAGAGAGGTAAGTGTGCTAGCCAACAGACTGCCTCAGTCTCTGAGTACCCTATCATACATGTACACAGTATAACTTGCTGGGAAAATATGATTTTCGAAAGTTAAAAATACTTATTGGCTGCGTCTAGACTGGCATGATTTTCCGCAAATGCTTTTAACGGAAAAGAGCGTCTAGATTGGCATGGATGCTTTTGCGCAAAAGCACTTTTTGCAGAAAAGCATCTGTGCCAATCTAGACGCGGTTTTGCACAAGAAAGCCCCGATCGCCATTTTTGCCATCGGGGCTTTTTTGCACAAAACAGTTTTTACTTGTCTACACTGGCCCTCTTGCGTAAAAGCATTTGCGCAAGAGGGCTTATCCCTGAGCGGGAGCATCATAATATTTGCGCAAGAACACTGACAATCTTACATTAGATCGTCAGAGTTCTTGCGCAAATTCAAGCGGCCAGTGTAGACAGCTGGCAAGTTTTTACACAAAAGCAACCGCTTTTGCACAAAAACTTGCCAGTCTAGACGCAGCCATAGTGTGTGACAAGAGAGATTCTTTAATCTAATTTAGATTAATGTAGGTAATGAAGATGGTGTCTGTTGTGAAATATTAGCATGTCTTTAATTTTTTTTTATGTAGAAGAAAGCTTATCTCGCTTCTTTTTCAACCTTCTGGATCCCATGGACCAAGGTTTGAAAAGTTTATATCTCTGCAGGACAGGTCCTTGTAGTCGCTCCTTTCACAGCATATCAGTCAAATATGATTAATGACACTGGGGACACTCCCTTTAATTCACTTTGTCTTGCAGGCTTGTTTCTTTCTATTAAATTTGTTAAGCAATTCATCACGTTACCCTTAAAGCTTTCTTCTCTATTATTTCTCTGATTTAGAAATGATACTATTTTGTCTGCAAGAGTTATGAGGAAAAAGTGTTTGGGGACCTGATATAGATGCATGGCCCCTCTTTTACTGTGGTTTCAAGAAGTGGATTAATCCTGTATTGGTTTAATACATCCCCACAGGCAACATCTTATCGATTAAATTTCAGAAATATGAATATGAAAACTAGCCATAAACTGTTCAGCTTGCTAGAAATTAAGTAGTTTCAGTTCATGAATCGGGCTGTAAAAGTATGTACAAGGCACTTTGATTTACAAGGACATGTGGAAAGCTACAGGATCATATACCAATGGACTCAAGACTGGTGTCTTTGTTAAAAACAGATAATCTGGGTAAGACAAGACAAAATAGGTCCCTTTTTCTACAGTTAACACTTTTCAACTCCATTGAGTATATTCCTCTTTGGAAAAGGCCTTTCCACCGTAATTTTTCCATGTTTCTGTAGGAATGGCTATGGAAAGGGTTTCTTCATCCTCTGTGCAAAAGGGAGGTGGGCTTTATACGGGTTCAGTGTGTGGATCATTCATGTTCTTAATATATTGATGGTGTGTTCCAGAGCAGAAATTGAAATAGGATTACATTTTAATGGCATCTAGAATGGTTGGCAATAATGTAAGGCTGATAGGCTAACCATGTGTACTGAAGGGAGGAGGATATATTTCCACCCTAACAATTAATTATAAACTACATGGTTAATAATTTACAGTTAAAAGAATAATAACATAGTGTTAAGGCATCCAAGCTGGGGCCATGCCATTTATCATGACCAGTCAAACACACTTTGGTTCTTTGAGTAATTTCTCCCTTTCCACTCCTGCTGTTGCATGACAGTTAACGCCAAATGCTGAGGTATAGGAGGAAGAGTTCTGGCAAGAGATTGAAATCTGAAGTCATTATTTTATTTCTTCCGATACTCTTGCTTTAAGTGTAGTTACTGCTGGGCAGCTGTTTTGGCAGAATGCTTTGATTTCAGCACAGACACAAATCCATCAATTCTATTACCTTCTGTCATCATGCCTCATTCTCTCATGTTACTGCTAGGTGATATTCTGCAGCATGAATTCCATGCTGAAGAACTTTCATTCAGGATAGTAATGGGCTTACCATTCTTTCACCTATAACATATACCAATATCTTTTTGCAATGCATTAGATGTCAGATTTTAAGTATGGCACTATCTAAAAAGAATGGGACAAAGTCATCCTTCAGAACCTATGCTTTGGATAATGTTCTCAAGTGAAAAGCTTATGGCAACATTTTTATGTCCTAATAAAGGACCTAAAAACACGGACCATTTCTTCCTCTCTGACTTGTACAGCAGAAAGTAAATCTGTTAGGTCATGTCTACACTAGGAAATTATTTTAAAATAACTTATTTTGAAATAAATAATAATTTCAAAATAGTGTGTCCACACTAAGAAGAAGCCTCAAAATTAGTCCAAGGCAGGTTCTGTTAATGTGGGCATGCTACCTCAATTTAGAGCCCCAGGAAGCACTGGGGAGTAATTTGTTTGAATTACTCTGGGGAGTAATTATTTCGAAATAACAGCAGTGGAGCATCCACCCTGCTGCTATTTTTGAAATAACTATTTCAAAATGAGTGTTATTCCTTGTGGATAGCAGGAGTTATTTCAAAATAACCAACCCATTATTTTCAAATAATGGGCTTGATAGTGTGAACACTCTGCTTGTTATTTTGAAATAAGGGGAGTTATTTTGAAAAAACTCCCCAGTGTAGACCAGGGCTTAACTCTTAGATATATACTATGCAAATTACCATACTGACTCCAACTTAGCATCTATTCAAATGAAAAAAAAACCCCTATAATGTTGTATTCTGTAGGCATTTACCCCATTGTTTAGATGTAGACTTCTTGCTAGGAAACTTTTTACCCACAGATCTAATTTCCTATATGAGGTTGTTCTTAGAGAAAACACAGGAATTTCCATACTGCATTAGATCCATGGTCCATATAATTCAGTATCCTGTCTCTGACAATGTTCAGTACCAGATGTTTTGGGTAAGGAACCTGATAGTACAGAATAGGGAAATAACCTGCCCATAGGGATTTTTTTTTCTAATCCTAACAGTTGCTGACTGGCTCATGCCCTGAAGCATAAGGATTCATATCCCTTTGTTTGTTTGTTTGTTTTGTTATCCCTTATAATGTAACTGTGTTCTTATTGACTATTCTTATTCATATAAATGGCTAGTCCCCATTTCAGAATCATACTGAGCTCTTGGTTTCCATTATGTCCTGTGGTAAGAGCTTCTTCATATTATGTAAAAATGTTTTTTTATCAGGTTTTTTTTTTTTGGTCCTTTCAGTTTCACTGAATTCCTCCTTGTTTGGTGAAATACTAAATTTTAACCTTGGTAAGTTGAGAAAGCTAGTCATACTTTTCTGATTTGTTATGATGACATGTGTTAAGAATCAGAGGAATCACTTGCTTTGTTAACTGTATGGGAATATAATTTGCAGTTTGTTTTTAAAAGCTGAATCACTGTTTTCAGATATCATTCCTCAGGAAATGTGTTTTCAATTATATCGTCCCCTTTTCTCTCAGACTAACTACACTACTTATTTTAACAAGATTTTTTTTCACAAAGATACTTTAAAAAAACACACTGTTCTTTACAAAGATTTCCATTTTCAGTGAAGTTGCTTCTTCATTAGGTACAAAAATATGCCACTTATTTTAATTAAAATCTAGTTTATCCAAAACAAGTAATCCCTTTTCTGTTCATTTTCTATACTTCGAGTCAATAAAAAGTGCAAATTTTTAATACTGCTCATAAAACAAGACTTCAGAAGTTTAAAAGGCAAATAACATTCTCTTACTCAACTCTTTTTTTAGTTTATTCTTGTGAAGTACATCACCTGCCAATTTATAATTATGCATTGGAGATATAATATACTGAGCAGTAATACAATAATTACCAGAACTAAAAAAAAAAATTACATGTTAACATCTTTGCCTTTCCTGGCCAAATGTGCCTGGGCAGAGCACAGAAAATAAATAAGAGGGCCAGTGAATGTTTCTCAAAACAAAAGTAACACAATGTACAATGAATGTGCTCCTTAATTTAGCAGATTGCTTCACATCTTCCAGAAAAAAACAAGTCCTCAAGCACATCTCCCTTTGCTGTTAAGAGTGAATCTTAGCAATGTTAGAATTTAGCTGTGAGAGCCTGGGGTATAGGAAGTATGACCTACTAGGCACAGCTGGGCCGGTGTCCATTAGCCAAAGCTGGTAGTCAGTGGGCAGGGATCAGGGTAATCACTAGAACCAGGATCTATAAGAAAGAATTAGGGTTTGATTAAGGTCAGGGTTAGAGATTGCAGGTCAAAAATATTACCTGTAATAATGAGTCAGGAGTTCAGAGTCAGACAGAAGTCACAAGTATGCAATTGAGTGAGATGTCTATATCATGGTCCAGGGTATGTCTAACTATGTCATCTGCATAGTGTTGTAGAAGCATTGGTCAGACCGATGGGCATTATTAAATATTCACAGTGCCCATAGTTGATTTGAAAAATGGTCTGCCATTCGTCTCCTGCCCTAATGTGCATTAGGTTGTAAGTCCCCTGGAAGTCCAGTTTGGTGAAAGTTCTGGCAGACCAAAGATTCTGAGATTAGGGGTCGGGGTACTGGTTTTGGACTCTCACCTAATTTAGAGCACAATAGTCTGCACAGAGGTGTAGAATTCCATCCTTGTTCTTAATGAAAAAGATTGGAGCCCTTGTTGGGGTGCTGAAGTGCCAAATGAAGCTTTTGGCCAGGCTTTCCTGGATGCAAGCTGCCAGTTCTGGGTTAGCTATTGAATTTATCTCTCCATAAGGGATCTCACCTTGGGTTGCAAGTCTATGGGGTAGTTTGTCCTCATTTTTCTTTTCAACAACCTCTACATAATCTTGGTACTTACCAGGGAGATGGGAACTCAGGCTTGGGAGCAGTTTCTTCTGGCTAGCTGCTGCCATCTAGGATTCTCTCAGTGTGCTGATGCTTCAGATCAACATCTGGAGCCCAGGAGTGGAGGGCTGGGGCTGGCTGCAAGCAGGCAGACCCTTCAGCTGTATTCAGGGGAAAGTTTATCTTCTTCTTTCGCCAGGCGATGCAAAGGTCATGTTGCTCCAGTGAGGTGATTCCAAGGTGTTTACCATTTGAGGACTGAAGCCTAAGCCAGGACCAAACGAAGGCAATAGGGGCCCTGCGGCATCCTATGATATGGGGACCCCAAATGCAACCTCCCCAGCTCTGTGTCTAATCTATAAAGTTGGAATGACGGGGATAGGGCACATTTGGGAGGCAGGTTAGTGGCATAGGATCCCTTTCTGTGCTCCAGAAATAGCAAAAGGGCAGTAGTAGGGACCCTTCTTCCCTACAGAGACACAAAATTGTGTCCTTATTCTTCTCTTTCTTTCACTGTCATAGTTACCTATTTGGGGCTAAGATCCTGAATCCCCAGAAAATTGTATCTTGTGGTTAACCACAAATTGAAATGCATAGTACCATTCATCCCTCTCAGATCTATTGTTTCTCTGCAACTCTCTGCTACATTAGTTATACTCCAGTTATGCTTTCAAAGCTTGTCCTTATAACTATAAGGAGAAGAAAATTATTTTTTTAAGAAAATGAAAGTCAATCTTCTGGTGTCTTCACAACTCTATGAGCTTGGGCCCCAGACATGCGCCTATGCTGCCTATGCCTTAACCCAGCATATTTCTTCTAAAATAAATACCCCTTTTCATGGTATAGAAAGCTGTGCTTGGGATAAGAATTCTGTTTTAATTTGGGGGGAGGAATGTGAAGGAAGTGGTTGATGTGAATTCATTGTGATTATCATGGATGTAGTAATAACAAATTTCTTCTTCTGCAACATGACATTGGTGTTTTTTTGTACTGATACTCATTTAACTTTCATTTTTCCAAGTGAAGGGTGCAGTCAGGTTTCTATTTTAAATACAATTTGCTCCATTCATGGGTGGATATCATCACAGATATATAATCAACTATTACACATTGATTCCTATGTGATTACAGTCTAATGATGAAAATATAGTATGTTATGGTCAAATAGAAAACAGCTGCACACAGAGTCACACTTTTAAAACAGTGTTTTCTTTAAGTGTGCTGCTGTTACTATTGTGCTGCAAAGGGAATCTCTATACATTAGAGGTTTCCAAACTTTTCTTATTGCGCACCCACTTCCAGATCTACCAGCTGCCCATGTATCCCTACCAGAGTACAGATTTTACATTTTAGCCCTTTTTAAAGCCCAAGCATAGTACAACATTTACAAATTATAATACACAAACACTCATCATATATAGGACTATAATAATAATGTACATCATTTATGGGTTTAGCTTTAATATACACCTACTTTTGACCAAATTAAACAATGGTTTAATAGCACTATTCACAATTAATGTGATGAATGAGGTTGTTTGTTCAAGCACAGGCACATAATGTTTGGCGATACAGCCGGTAGTTTATAAGTTGTTTTCTACACAATAGAATCATAGAAGATTAGGATTGGGAGAGACCTCAGGAAGGCATCTAGTACAACTCCCTGCTCGAAGCAGGACTAACCCCAACTAAATTATCCCAGCCAGCGCTTTGTCAAGCCAGGCTTTAAATCTGTAAGGATGGAGATTCCACCATCTCCCTAGGTAATACATTCCAAAGCTTCACCACTCTGCTCATGGAATAGTTTTTCCTAATATACAATCTAGACCTCCCTTACTGCCACTTGAGACCATTGCTCTTCATTCTGTCATCTGTAGACTTTGACTTCTTTCCAGGGAGTGATGAAAATCCACTTTCTACCAGTAAATTAAAGAAATGGCATCAAAACCTTGTTGGGGAAAAGTCAGCATGGTTTCTGTAAAGGGAAATCATACTTTACTAATCCACGAGAGTTCTTTGAGGGGGTCAAGAAACATGTGGACAAGGGGGACACAGTGGATTTAGATTTCCAGAAAGCCTTTGACAAGGTCCCTCACCAAATGCTCTTAAGTAAAGTAAGTTGCCATGACATAAGAGGGAATGTCCTCTTGTGGACTGATAACTGGTTAAAAGATAGGAAACAAAGGGTAGGAATAAACTGTCAATTTTTAGAATAGAGAGAGGTAACTAGTGGTGTCGCCCAAGGGTCCTTTCAACATATTTATAAATGATCTGGAGAAAGGAGTAAACAGTGAAGTGGCAAAATTGGAAGATGATACTAAACTTCTCAAGATAGTTAAGACCAAAGCAGGCTGTGAAACACTTCAAAAGGATCTCACAGAACTAGGTGATTGGGCAACAAAATGGCAAATTAATTTTAATGTTGATAAATGCGAAGTAATGCACATTGGAAAAAATAATCCCAATTATATGTACAAAATTATGGATTAATTTAGCTATTGCCACTCAAGAGTGAGATCTTGTAGTCATTGTGGATAGTTTTCTGGAAACATTTACTCAATGTGTAGTAGCAGTTAAAAAAGCAAACAGAATGTAAGGAATCATTTAAAAAGGGACAGAGAATGAGAGAGAAAATATCTTATTGTCTCTATAAATCCACAGTACGCCCACATCCTGAACACTGTGTACAAATGTAGTCGCCTCATCTCAAAAAAGATATCTTGGCATTCGAAAAGATTCAGAAAAAGGCAACAAAAATTATTAGGGTTTGGAATGAGTACCAGATGAAGAGAGATTAAAAAGTCTGGGAAATTTAATCTTAGAAAAGAGAAAACTAAGGGAGGATATGATAGAGATCTATAAAATCATGAAAAGGAGAATAAGGAAATGAATAAGGAAAGGTTATTTACTTGTACCCATAAAATAAGTAGTGACCTGCAAATAAAATTAATAAGTTAGCAGGTTTAACATGAACAAAAGGAAGTATTTCTTCATGCAGTGCACAGTCAACCTGTGGAACTCCCTGCCAGAGGATGTTGTGAAGATCAAGACTTTAACGGGGTTCAAAAAAGAACTAGATAAATTCATAGCCAGGATGGGTAGGAATGGTGTCCCTAGCCTCTCTTTGTCAGAGGCTGGAAATGGGTAACAGGAGAGGGATCACTTGATGATTACTTGTTCTTTTTCCCTCCTTTTGGAGCATCTAGCATTGGCCACACTCTGAAGACAGGATTCTAGGCTAGATGGACCTTTGATCTGATCCAGTATGGCCATTCTCATGTTCTTCATCTTATGTTCATTCAGGTGAGAGAATATAGCTGAAAAGTAGCCTGGCCAGGAGAGCCAGGCAATGTCATGTAGACAGGGAAAGAATGGGAATGAGTGGTCTTTAAAGAATACCTTGATGTTGTAGTGAAGCTCAAAGAAATGTACCAAAATCTTGCCTCTGACAGCCATCGATCCTCCACATGGAGCAACAGATTGATGTGCTCACTTCCCATCTCATTACACAGAGCAGAAAAGATTCTGAAGTTCAACACTCAATCTTTTATAAAGTTTACCATCTTCACACATTGTCCAGCCCATCCTTCAAGATGGTAGGCATGCTTTTGGCAGCAAGTATTTCCTATGCATTCTGTATTGTCCCCACATCACACTGCAAGTGACTGCTCTGAAACATGTCACTACTCCATTTTGCCTATGGAGTTTTGCTCCATTAGTGCAGATGTCAGTACATTGTGACCAGATAATATGGTCATTTATGATGCCACCAAGGAACCAGGAAGGCTCCTCAGATATTGTATTGATAGGTAGAAGCTGGCAAAATAATATATATTCCTATATTGCACCTTCATAAATGTACCACATATACACCAGAAGGGGAGCTCAGCCTGACATCTCTGTGGAATCATATACCTGCAGAGCAAAGTACTGGCCAGGTGACATGGTTCACTAATTGAATGAGGACATCGTTAGTCATGTCATCAGTTTGAGAAGACATTATGTTGTTTGACAATGGGAACAACTGAATTAATTTTTGCACCTTCTCTTCAAGCAGAGTGCTTACCTTGTCTGCAGCTGCAGGGAGAATTATTTCTTCTGCTATGGTGTGAGGTTTTCCTGACTTCACAACTCTGTAAGGGTATGTCTACACTTACTCCCTATCTCAAGATAGGGATGCAAATGTAGTGTACCGAAATTGCTAACGAAGCGCAGGATTTAAATATCCCGTGCTTAATTAGCATAATCGCGTCCAGGCGCCATTTTGAAATCGCGTTATTGCGAAATAAAACGCCCCATGTAGCAGCATTATTTCAAGAGAAAACCCTTCTCTTGAAATAACTGTTACTCCTCATACAATGTCCTCATACAATGTCCTCAGTTGGTTTTCTCTCAAAATAATGCTGCTACACGGGGCATTTTATTTCGCAATAACGCAATTTCAAAATGGTGCCCGGACGCAATTATGCTAATTAAACATGGGATATTTAAATCCTGCACTTTGTTAGCAATTTCGGTACACTACATTTGCATCCCTATCTCAAGATAAGGATGCAAATGTAGACGTACCCTAACTCATTAAGGGTATGTCTACACAGCAGGGCTAAAGTCGACTTAATCTACGCAACTTCAGCTACATCAACTGTCAAAATAGCTTAATGGGCTTTTGGCGCTATCTACCCAGCAGGAAGTTGAAGGAAGAACACTCTTCCTCCAACTTCCCTTACTCCTTGTAAAATGAAAGTTACAGGAGTCAGTAAGAAGTCCTCCAGCTCACCATTATTTCAAAATGGTTTGCAGTGTAGACACACTCTTTGTTATTTCGGAATAATTTCAGTTAAACATACCCTCAGTGTGATGCTTCTGGGGCCTTGATATTGTCATCAGTAGCAGCAAAATGCAAAACTTTCTTGCTTGGCATTAGCTGTCTCCAGTCTAAGTACATCTCATTTCAGTGTACTTTGTGTCATATTTACATCTCTTCGACATAGATCTTGTTTTGTCCCTGGTGCCAACATTGTGCTTCACAAACTGTGGTCTATGTTGTTAAGTGACTAGTCATTTCACCAGCAATTTCAGCAAGCGCTCAGGTACTTGCAAAAAAAAAAAATCATCATTTTGCTTCTCATCACAGATAGTTTTTGTGTTTGTTCTTAACACTAGCTGTCTATAGACATCTGTTTATATTTCACTGTTCTATACAGATAGGGAGTGATGTATGCAATTGCACACCCCCTCTGCAAATTTTGAGCTCAATTACACTGGACAGTTGCTGGGCAACTGAACCTATGCTACACAATGATTGGGAATGAGGGTTCCATATTTGAGTCTCTAAGAATCTGTGTTCTCATTGGTACATCTTGACATTAATTAACTACCCTATTTTATATAACAAATTCACATAGAGTTTTAAAGTTTTGTCTCAGTAGCCTATTAAGAAAATGTAATAAATAAAATGTTTAATAAATAAAATTCACCATTACACAATTTCTTCCTTGTACCTCATAGAGATGTCTCACATGCTCCCTGTGAACCACAGGGTGGGAACACCATCCATGGGCAGCTTCAAAAAACCTAGAAGTCAATATGGTTACAATATTTCCTAAATGATACTTTACGGAAGAATTGTTGTCTGCATTGACATTGCACATTATTTGCTACTGAAGCCAAAAACCACAATCTTTTGCCCTAACTTACACATGCTACCAAAGAAGATCATAGCTCATAGCATACAGCTGAAAACTACAACCTGCCTCTGAACTTAAGTCCAAACAGAAATGGAAGAAATAAATGATATACACATTTACTTGTTGTTCTCATATCACTTTACATAATGGTACATTTGACATTTGCTTTTATTTCACATCACACATTATTCCAGTTTGATGAATTTTGTTTAAATGTTTTTGCCGTGTTGATAAGTTAACAATTGTATTCGGTTATTTTTGAGCATGCATTTTTAATTACTCATTGTTCTGGCAAAATGCTATGCACTAAATGGAAGAATTTCCAGCAGTTCTTTTAAACACAGAGAAGCTACCTTGGCAAGTGAGTTATTTTTAATACAAAGTTTAGCTCCCAGGGACATAAGATTCCTCTATTAACTGATGAGACCAGCACTAAAGAAAAAGTATCTTCTTGTTCACTAATGTTGTTATCATTGTCAAGCAAAACAATTAAAGTGGAGGTAAAAGGTAGAGAACTTAACAGTAACTTAAGGATGTAAAAAAAAAATCCAATAATATTAAAATACTGTTGTTTTTAATAAGGCATTAGAAAGACAGGAAAATCAGAACTAAGATTAAACTGAAAATAAAACCAATCAATCAAAAATACTCACATTTATATACAGTTTTGGAAATGTGCTCAATTGAACTAGTGGCTACCAATTTTCTCAATGAGAATTCCTAGCTGCTGACAAACAACCTTAACTCTACCCCTATCGTACAGTCAGTCTCTAATCTTTTCCTCCTTTGTTCTTTTCATACCCAGAGCCTGAGTCTTAAGTTCCTATTAAACTGAAACAAATTAACGGCCTGTGGAATCAAGTCCTTCAATGTAATGTGTTATTTCTGAATCAAAGATTTTTTTTAATTACAAGATCCATAAAGTTTGTAAGCTATGGCAATGAACATCTAATCTGTAAAAGCCATTTTATTGATGCAGTGACCCTCCTGCTGTCCGCTGAGTTTCTCTTCATCCTCTTTTCCTTAGCCCTGGTCTACACTAGGGCGTTATTTCAAAATAACCCCCCTTAGGTAGAGTTTATAAGCAGAGCATTCACAGCACCAAGCCCATTATTTTGAAATAACTGGCCACTTATTTTGAAATCTGTACTCCTTTTTTCTTCGAGGAATAATGCTAATTTTGAAATAACAGTAGTGTGGATGCTCCAGTGCTGCAATTTCAAAATAATTGACCTCTGGAGGCCTCTCACAGCTGCAGCTCTGACTGCTCTGGTCACACCTGGCATCTCCTCTGCTCCCCTCCTCTTGAGGATCTTAAAAGTCCTGGGAGCAGGAGAAGGGCTTCTCAAATGTGGCCAGTTTTGAAAGCCCTGTGTGAGACACCACCATCCAAGGCAGGCATGACCGACCCTAATGCTCCCTCGGACCCTCCCATGGCTACCAGCACTCCTGCTGCTCCCACAACTGCCACTGCCCAGGGATGCAGGAGAGCTCCAGCCTGGACTGGTGCAGAGATCCTGGACCTCATTGAGGTCTGGGGGAAGGAGACCAACCTCCAGGATCTCTGCACCTGGAAAAGGAACAATAAAATCTATGGCTGGATTGCCGACAGCCTGGCTGACACAGTGCACACCCGGACCCTGGAACAATGCCAGGTGAAGATTAAGTTGCTTCAGCAGGCCTACCACAAGGCCAGGGAGGAGAGTGGACACTCCAAGGTGGCATCACATACCTTCTGGTACTATGACCAGCTGATGCCATCCTGGGAGGGGGGCCAGTCACTCCCCCCCACCATTGTCAAGTCTGGCTAGGACACGCCTGGCATCAGTCTACAGGAGGGCAGAACAACAGAGGATGATGATGATGATGAAGAGGAGGAGGAGGCCAGCCAGGTGACCAGGCTCACCAGCCAGGAGCTGACCCTCACTCTGGAGCTGGTCCACCCCTCCCAGGATATCTCCTAGGTTTTGGAGGAACCTGGGGAAGGCACTTCAGGTGAGTTCTATAACTTTCCCTATGAACACATGGGGGGCAGGCAACGGGCTGCAAGGGGCTACATGCTCCTCTCTGAGCCTACTTGGCCTGGGGTCACACAATAGTCTGTTCATGTGTGTGCACATGCAGCGCCAGTACAGAGCACTCAGCTCCATGACGCTTTCACACAGGAACCCCTCAATCCTTCTCACAAGGTTCCTGGAGAGACCTGACTTACTCCAGCCTCCGTGGTGGGACACCTTCCATGACAAGCCACCACTAAGGAGGCTGGGGTAATGGAACCACGCAGCAGTGGTGCACATGGCACAAGCTCATGACCACAGTCAGCATTCACTCCCAGTCAAGCGTGGCAATGTGGAGGAGACTGATCTTGTGCATTAGAACCTGCTGGTGGGAGGAAGCAGAGGGGAACCCAGTAGCACTCTCTCTGGCGAGTGGCGTCTGCTGCTCTCACACACCTCCCCCAACCCCTCGACATCAAGCAGGCAGGGATAGAAGTTCTCTCTCTGCAGGACACTGGCAGTGCTGAACCCGACGTGTGGGACACAGAAGGAAGCTGAGCTGCCCCGTCCCCCTCTCCCGCCTGTAGGCTCCTGGCTTGGCTGGCACCTTCCCATACCTGCTTATCCCTGGGCTGTGAGTGTTGTGATGCTCCCGCTGGAACATCTGTGCCCCTGCTGGAAAGTGCCCACTGTCTAGGCAACATATGGTCTTGTTCAAAGCACATCCCCATCACCTGAACTGAGACCTTTGGTGTTGGCTCAGAGATTAGGGCCAGGCTTCATACACAGTGTCTCCTGGGATGACTGCCCTTTTAACTTTTCTTCACAGCTGGGACAGCTGTGAGCTTGGCACATCCTCCACTTTTCATGCCACCTTCCTGACTCTGTGGGATTTGCAGACAGAAAAACACCCGTGAGGACCTCATGCAGGAGCAGATGGCCTGCCTGCAGTCTCCCATGCAGGGACTTGAGGACAAGTGCTAGGAGTGGACCGATGACCAGGAGGAGTGCCGGGCTGAGTGGAAGCAGAGGAAGGCCACCTGGGACCAGCTGACATGCCAGCATGATGCCATGTTCTCCTCCCTCACCTTGGTGATGGAGTGCATGGCATCGTGCATGCAGTGGGCCACCAGCCATACCCCCCCACCCCATGGCTTCTCCTCTTAGCATCCCCAAGGGCCGCCAGGGCCCCAGAACATGGGGCAGTGGACTCTCCAGGGCAGCTGAAGTCTCCTGACTGCCCAGAGACAGGCGCCACACTCAGCTCCGTCCCTGAACCTCCCTCCCCCATTCCAAGTTCTTTCTCCAGTCCCTGTTCTATGTACCCCCCAATAAAAAGTCCTGTTTTTTCAACAAATATGGCTTTATTGTTTGCTCTATAGGGGAGTAGGGGAGGGAGGAAAGCAGGGGTGGGGGATCGAAGGCACACAGAGGGAATGCAGGAGCCCCTTGTGGAGAGGTATAGGGGAGAGTCTCACAGCTGGCCTTGCATGAACCTTTCCCTCAAGGCCTTTTTGATGAGCGCAGCCCCTTGACGTCCTCTCCTGATGGCAGTGGTATCCAGCTTCTCAAATTCCCTGGCCAGATTTTCAGTCTCAGTGCCACCCCTCGCCCCCTAGGCTGAAAAAGCTCCCCTTTCTTTTGCAAAGGTTGTGGAGCACACAGCAGGCCACCACCATGAAGGGGATGTTGCAATTGCTGAGTTCCAGGAGGGTGAGGAGATTCCTGAACCTCCCCTATAAACAGTCGAACAAACATTCAATGATCATGCGGCACCTACTCAGCTGACGTTGAACTGTTCCTTGCTGAGGTCTAGGCTGTCCATGTAGGGCTTCATGAGCCAGGGGAGCTAGAGGTAGGCTGTGTCATCCAGGATGCAGATGGGCATGTCCACATACCTGATGGTACGGTCATGGAAAAAAAGCATCAGTGTGAATCTTTTCGAACAGGCAGGAGTACTGGAAGATGTGGGAATTGTGCGCCTTTCCCAACCATCTGACACTGATGTTGGTGAAGCATCCCTTGTGACCCATGAGGGCCTGCAGCACCATGGAGAAGTACCCCTTCCTGCTGATAAAGTCCAAGGCATGGTGGTTGAGGGCCAGGATGGGGATGTGTGTGCCATTTATGTCCCCCACTGCAGCTGGGGAAGCTCATGGCGGCAAAGCCATGCACAGTGCTATCCACGTTCCCCACAGTGATGACCCTCCATAGCAGCATGTAGTTGATGGCCTTGGCTACCTGTAGGAGCATGGCCCCAATTTCCCCATGCCGAACTGGTTCCCGACTGAGCAGTAGCTATCCAGCATGGTGAGCTTCCAGAGTGCTTCTGCATGGTGCTGGTGGGTGTCAATCGGGTGTCCTGTCATGTTTACCATGCATCCAAAAAAAGTAAGCTAAACCACAATTTTCATTAAGATGGCCCTGAAATAGTTTGTGTGCACACAAGTTGCAATTTTATTTTTTTAAAACAGAATTTGATGACCATAGGGCTAATAATTCATTTTCACTTCAACACTGGCAGAAATTGATTTAAATTTAAATTGATACAGTTTTGTTAGAAAGAAAAAAATGTTTTTATGTGTTGTTTTAAACAGCACAATTGTTAGAAACATTTCTAGTGTTGCCCCTTCAAGTGGTTGTAAATTTCAGGCCCCCAGATCCGTTTCTAATTGGAGGAGAAATTGGTGATTCAGTGTCTGGGTATTTTGTTAGTGTAATTTGTGTATTTATAAAATGTGGACAATGAAAAAATGTGATCACCAACTGCTCATAATCAACTTCTGCCTGCAAACTCCTCAGCTAAATCATCACTACACTATCACCAACAAGCAGATGTCTTGGGCCTCTATCCCTTGGACTCTTTTGGAATCTCACAAATTAAATACAATGTTCCTTGTTTTTCCTCCACCACCGGACACAGGAATCTAGCTAACCCAAAGCAGCTGCATTAGGACCATTTGATCTTGACAGGTGAGTGAGGCATCAGCCCATCATATGCAGGATCACTGCGCTACCCAGATCCATTCTACTCAATCTCTTTAGCAACTCGTTGGGGGCAGTGAGAATATCATCCTGAGTGTTTAAATATCAGTCACTCACAGCATTCGTGTCTTGCACCATAACAACAGAAAAACCTGATAACTTTTTTTAACCTTTTAAACAAACATGTTTCTTGTCAGACTATTCCTATCTAATCTATCTTTTACTAACAACACTAGAAACTGACACTGGGAGTTAGTGTAACTGTCTGCACATTGTGCCATTGATAGCCTTGCCCCACTTCTGGAGAACCCATCTGGCTGATTCAGGCTTAGCCCTTCCTCTGACACTGACAGCAGGCTTACCAACTGCAGTGGTTTGAGAACTTCCTTGCCTATTCAAGGCAAATAGAAACCAGGGGCAGAGTGAAAGTACTGCTCTTTTTTTCTTGGACAAAGACAGCTGACATAATGAGCTGAATTCTGTTAGTCCAACCACATTTGTTTTCAGAGTGGAATGAGAATGGGGGAACAAAGATTGCTTTAATACTCCCTCTATTCTGGAGCTGTTCACAAGTCATTTTGTCTCAGAGTAAAGCGATTTTAATTGACTCTTCTCCAAGAAACAACAATAGGCAGAATGCAGTATGATGTGGGTCTCTATACTGCTCCACCATTTCTACACCCGATATACCCCCTATATTGGAGCTGAGGAGAACTCTACAAGACTGTGAGGAATCTTTTTACCCTGCCTGATGGCGTAAATGGGGCTTAGCAGAACAGAGCACTGGCCCCATTTATTGCTAGTACTGTTTTTTTCCCTGCTGGATCAATAGGCAGTATTAATGGGGGAATCAGAAAACACTGCATAGTTCTTTTTGGACCAAGTAGCATTTATATTGTTGAAAAGGCTGTGTGGGGAGAGGAATGTTAGAGAAGTGAGCATGCACGTTAGTGAGCATGCACGTTAGTGAGTAAAACAAAGACAAAAGCAAAGTCTGTGAGAGGAGTGGATAGCATATTTGCCTCAAAATGGAGAATCATCATGAGAATTATGACTATGACTATGACTATGACATCATTCACAGTTAGGGTTGCCAGATGGTCTCCCAAAAAATACCGGACATGTGGTATTTTTTGGTTGAGCAAAAAAAACAAAAAAAAAGGATAATAACACGGGATAATAAGCCCCCCCGTCTGCGGCGCCCAGAGTGGCGATCGCAACCCGCCTCCCAGCTGGAACTCCCAGGCTAGGAGGCGGGGCCACAATCAGCGCTGGGAGCCTGCAATTGCGCAGAAGCCTTGCGGGGGACTCCCAGCCACTCCCCCTCCCTGGCTAGGCTTCTGAAGCGCCCAGAGTAGCGATCGCAGCCCCGCCTACCAGCTAGGACTCCACACCTGGGAGGCGGGGCCGCCATCGGCGCTGGGAGCCTGTGATTGCGCAGAAGCCTGGCGGGGGCGGGGGGAGTGGCTAGATAGAAGCAGACATGATCAGTGACCTAAAGAGTATACATTCTAAGGTAAAATCAGACAAGGGATGAATTTGGTTCATTAACATTAATGTAAGTTATGTAAATGTCCCAAATGGAAAAAAATGCCTAAGCAAATGCTTCCCACCACAACTTCTCTGTTACTCATATTTAGTTCTACAGCTTTGGTACCCATAAGACCATCCAAAAGATTGTAAGATATTACCCTTACAAATGTGAAACTGCTTTTCTATATGATTATTTTATTTGTAATGTATAGAGATGGGCTAACTTTTGAGATTGTGAAATATGGCCAAGTCTACACTGGCACTTCACAGTGCTTTAACTTTCCGGCTCAGGAGTGTGAAAAAACACCCTCTACAGTGCTGTAACTTGCTATGCTGGAGGGTGTTTTTTCACACTCCTGAGCCGGAAAGTTAAAGCACTGTAAAATGCCAGTGTGAACCAGACTACAGCACTGGGAGCCATGCTCCCCGCGCTGTTAGCTACTTCCCTTGCAGAGGTGGTTTTCACAGAGCTCTGGGAGAGCTCTCTAAGTGCTCATGCCATGGCCACTTTCAGTCTGAAGCACCGCCATAGCTGTGCTTTAAAATAAGTGTAGGTAAAGCCTAGAAGGATAATCATATTTGTTAAGTGTACCAACAGCTTGTACTAGAAAAATATGGAAAAGTTTGTATTGTTTTTGCAAAATAAAATGTACTAGAGCTGCAGATTAAATTATTTAAATGACATTTCACATTTCTTTCGTTTTACGCTGTGATCTAGTTGGCAAAAATAGCTATCTGACTGAAAGTATAGAATCCACCATCTGGGGAAATGTAATTTGGATTTTTCTGCTGATTTTTGTCTGCTTTGAATGTCAGGAGTCTCTCACCTGGGATGGAGTCTTTTTTTGGCAAAGTATACTAACTCTCCAAATGGTGATTGATACTGCTGTTAATGGAACTCTGATTTACTGTCACAACTTTTAGACTCTTTTAAAACATGTTGTTACACTTGACATAATTTCAGAACATCCAGACTTACCATATGTGAGAAGTCATCCATTTTTTTGCCAATAAAACAGAGATGATGAAAGCTTTGTTTCCCCTTGTGTATCATCCACTATTGGTAGCACAGTTGTTTTCTGTTTAGTCATTGTCTTCTTTGTTAAGGCTGGAGTACATTACTCCTGTAATGCTTGCCAAAATTCTATAGCTTATTTGTTGTGTGAGGCTCACCATATGTGTCTTTGATCCCTGCCTAGTAGGCACTTTGGCTGCTTGCCAGTTTGGCACTTACTACTTTCAGTGGTATGAATAGTTCCCTTGCTTCTGATTCTCTCCTTGTTGTTCTGTCATCAAATCACTCTTCAATTTTAATTATTTTTAATGCAAAGGTGCTTGTAAACTATCAACATATTTTTACCATTCCTTTCTTGGGCAATGTCCTGCACCACTGAATGAAAAAGCTAACAGTTTGTTTATTCCACTTATATGGATCTTCTTGACAACTATGTTTTGCAATAGGAGAGTAAGCCACAGGGCCTTGTGCAGAACCCTGCATTGGGATGGGGATCCTGTGGGTCCCAGAGAATGTGCTTCCATAATAGCGGGAATGGGCATTGCAGGGTGGGATGAGAGCAGTATTAAAAACAGTCTTGCATAGGGCTCTACTTAGCACTACAGAAAAATGACTTCTTAGAGTAATTTATGAAATCTTGTTGTACATTATATAAACAGACATGACAGACATGCTTTTTCCCATTTTGTGGAGTTGCAGCATTATTTGCTATATGATTTTTAAAGACATTCCTTTTAATAAACATTTTAAAACCTTTGACCAGAATAGAGTGCCAGTTACATGATAGACTCAGAGAAGAAATACCATGATATACAGTTTAACAAACAGTTTGAAAGCCAAAAGTCAGTTATGAATTACTTGCTCTCTATTCTGATGTATCATGAAAAATATCTGAGGTCTTCCATGTGTTCTGATAAACTAAGATTATTGTAAAATGTAATTATCAAGCAAAAACACACAATAAAAAAAAGGAATAGTGCAAGGATCATAAAGGACCCAATCATGAGAAGACCCATGTGCAGCCATGGAGGGATGTGCAAAAAGCCTCCATGCTCCCTTGCATGACTTTGCAAGAGCCTTCAGTACAACTGTCCCTAGACTTCTCATCAGTGGGGAAAAGAGCTCTGAAAAAATGGGCAGAGAAGAACAGTGAAAGTGGAAGGTCATGACCTTGTTCGCACTAGCCCAAAGAGTGGGGTTGCCTTCCTGAGATAGAACAATGTGTTTTGGCCCCTGTATGCAAAGAACAGTACTCGGAGAAAACTTCATTGATGTTACCCTCTGAATGGTGCAGCAGCTTCATCATGGCCCCTATTCAAGCCTGTGGCATAATGGTCATGACTTAGTTCGTACTATTTTATTTCCACAGATTCATAAATGTGCACAATTGTTATCTATCTGCTCTGGGTTCCTAGAGAATCAGGCTGCAGTATCCAGCCTGTCTGAATCATGAAAGACTCCCTAGCCCCAGATGCTGATTGAACCAAAGTCTATCAGAACAAATACTTACAAAAATCAATGAAAAGATTGGGGCAGACACACCTAACCCACTCCGGTCTAGGATGACAGGTTTAAGGAAACTGCCCTAGTTTTTCATGTGCATGAAAGACAGAACAGGGAAGCATCACCGTTAGCATACAGAATGGAGAACAGAGATTCCAAGGCAAGAATTGCACCGAACTCTGGGACCAGAAAAATAGGGAAAAGGGGAGATTTTTCATTCTCTGCATTGTGGGATTCCAATACTATATAGCATTGCCATATTTATAGTCTCTGTCCCTACAAAACTTGGGTGTATGATAAGGATGCTCCTTTTTTAAACTTCATTGTTACTCTGAAGCATAATTATGACAAATGCCAACATTTATCCATTCACAGTAGACTCAGCCTGATGGAGCAGGACATGGATTAAAGCTGGGGTGGACAATAATTTTTGCATGGGGGGGGGAGCACTCAATGAATTTTGATAAATGGTCATGGGACAGTCCCATCCCTGAAAGGGGCAGGGCCTGGAATGGAAGTGGCAGGGCTGGAGACTAGCCTCCCCTCAGAGTTGTCTGGGGCCAGAGGCTTTGAATTAAAAACACAGCAAAGGGCTACCAGCTCCCGGCCCCATCATTACCGGGTTGTGTGGGAGCTGCGTTGGGTTGCTGCGGCTATTTAAAAGGCTTGTGGCTCTGCCCCTGTTGGAGTAGCACTGTGACTGGGAGTGGTAAGCCATTTAAATTGGATCCTGCTGCCTGAGCGACTGCCTGGAAATTGAGTAGCACGGGCAGCAGGATATAAACAGAAAGCGGCCAGATGCAGTATGGATCAAAGTGTTAGGCAGGGGGATCTGGCCCCAGGCCTGCATCTTGCCCAGCACTGGGTAAGGTCATGCAGTAGCAAAGAAGTTCAAGCTTGGCATGTGTGCATTTTTTGGCTCAGTTAAATTCAAATTTATTAAGGAACCAAAATAAGAGTGAATATTCTTGACAGACACAGAAGTACTGTTTTTGGGGAGAAAGGAGATTTAAATGAGGAGGAAGTAGCTGTTTGGATAAAATCCATGTATGAAAATAAGTGAGGAGACATTTGTGGGAAAGATGAACAAATGGAGAAACAAGGATGACATCACTGACAGGAAGAAAGAAAATGTGCATAGAGACTAGTCAATTAAGAGATGTAGGTATATATACTATGTATAAGCGCTATGATGCTCTCACATGAATGGTGCTAGCTGCATGAAAGGTTAAAGCAAGAATGGAAAGGATATTTACTTGTCAGTAAAATATCTTCCTCCTCACATATATCATTGAAACTAGAAAATTACCTGGGAATTTCATCACAGGGGAACCAAGTAGTAAGCACTCAGTTCTGCTCCCAATAAACTCAATATGTTTTACCTCTGACTTCATTGGCCCTAAACTACATGCAGTAATTTAGACTGGATACTGAGGATAAACATTGAATTCTCTGACATTGTGGAAATATAAGAAGACTGACTATAATTTTTTTCAATTCAATTCAAGGGAAAGAAGAGAGAAAATATACTATCTGCCTGAAATAATAATCAGTGAAAAAATACTCATGACACTTATTGTAGGTAAGTGCACTCTGATGTAGAATTACAGAGATGATTACTTGCAAAACTTTTAAAGACCTCTTTAAAACTGTATTTCTAAACAATTTCACTATCAGAAGTTTCTATCACCAAGAAACTAATAGCTTCCAAAGTATACTATCATGTTCTACTTTCTCTCTTACAAGGGCACTCAGAATGCATGAAAATATACACACCTGGGAAGTTCTGGGTACTCGAGAAATGCAGGATTGAGCCTGATTGCAGCAAATGGATACAATGCTTTAAACTGTTATGTGTATCAGCCTTGACTGGCTGCAGTGGTGAAAAAAGTGCCCAAAAAAGTAACTTGGGTAAAAGTACTGCTACTCTGAAAAAAATGTAATTATGTAAAAGTCAAAATATCCTTCTGGAAAACTTGAGTAAAAGTACAAAAGTATCACATCTTAATTGTACTCAAGTATCCAGAAGTAAAAAGTAGCTGTCCTATGGAAATCTATGGTTAACCACCCACATTATCATTATTTGGGTTGGGGGCATTGATCTACAGAAAAATCAGTCAGGAGCTACACAAGTGAGAGGCAACCCCCACCCCAAAAACCCTCACTGATGTGGCTCCCAAATGAGATATCTCATTTCTCTGGTGCTCCAGCCCCACAGCAGGGGAGGAAGGAGAGAGGAGGCAGGGAGGACCAAGCTTCAGGGATTCCCACAGTCCAGATTAACTCTTTTGGGCCCCAGGGTTAGCAGATTTTGTGAGCCCCCCTAGGCTCTGAGGTGAGGCCAAAATGAGGGGTTCAGTGTGTGGGAGAGGTTTGCCAGGGAGTGGGATAGGGATGGGAGGTAGGGTGCTAGAGCAGGTTGGGAGTGGAGGTCTGGCTGGGAGGGAAGTGCAGGAGCGGACTGGGGGTGGGAGGGTGCAGGAGCAGATTGGGGCTAGGAGAGCTGGGTGAGGGATGGGGATGCAGGAGCCAGCCATGAGGGCAGGGCGGGCACTTACCTAGTTCCGCACTCCCTGCTGCTCCCCGCTGCTCCCATTGGCTGAAATCTGGCCAATGGGCGCAGCGGGGAAACCCTCCCACATGCGGTTTCTGAGGGGAAGGCAAGCTTCTTCATTGGCAGGGTCATTGTGCTTGTTGATTGGTTTTTTTTTTAAATCATGACTGCATGATGATTAGATGCTTCCACATGCAGCTGTGCTTTAGCAAATCAGAATGCTGACTTGCACAACAGTCAGTAGGGTTCTGAAAGTAGTGAGTAACTAAGTGCCTCCAGAAATGGTAGTGGAGTAAAAAGTACAATGTTTTCTAAAAAAAGAACTTGAGTAAAAGTCAAAATATCACTAAAATAAATTGAGTAAAGTACAAATACCAAAAAAATGTACTTGAATAGTATAATGAAGTTATACTACTTAGTTACTTTCCACCTCTGACTGGCTGTAAATGTGGATATTCTTTTGCAGAACATGACCTCTGAGGAGGTCAGTGACATTAACAAGTATCCAGTAATACCATGGAAAGGGAATTATCTAGAGACAATCTCAAATGCATATTGTATTCCATTTGAGAAAGTGCCTTTTGGAAAGTTGGCTGAGCACACCTCGTGGTGAAGATGATAAAATATAACTTGCTGTTTTTGAGAAAGATGTTAACATTTGAAAAAAATATTGCTTCCATAGATTTTTGTGTAACTGTTCTCCAAACAAATGAAAAGAATAAATGCAAAAGGCTTTAAAAAATGCTTGCAAATGATTCATTGCCACATGAAGGACCACGCGGCATTACATCTTATTCAGAGCCTTTTGCATAGTTCTATAATCCCAAACCAAGAAAAACATAATTTGATTTTACTGGGAAAGAAAACAACCCAACTCAACAACTGCAATCCAACCACTGTGTTGAATATTCAGTGGCATTCTTACTATCCGGTTTCTCCTTGTGTAGGATGTTCTTGCCCCCTCCCAGTTCACAAGCTGTTGTACTCAATCGAAAACCAAAACACCCTTAAGATAATCTTTAAAATCTTGTAATTAATTGCATTAAACATTAATTATAGCTCATTTGGTTGCTGTGTCTCTACATATATCCTCCTGACTCCTGCACTCCTTTGCATAGCCTAAGTTCCAAGTGACTTCACTGGAAATGTGGGGTGTGCACAGAATGCAGAAGAGGGCCCTGATTAATCAGGCTCTCCCTATCCCTATTATTATAGTTCTAAAGGCCTGGCCTAATACCTCACATGCCTGTTCCCATCCCTTGCTTCCACCTCTGACAGGGAACTGAGATGGGTCTGTGCCAAAGTCCTAACACTGAGCTCATTCAAAACCACCTAAAGGCCGCAACAGGCTCCTATGCAATGTGCTGACCTACGACCACAGGCGGGCCGGGGACACTGCGGACTAGGTTAGTTCCCGTGCGCACGGAACCGCTGGGTCCCCCTGAGGGGCGGACTGGAGGCGTCGGGAGGCTTCAGCCGGGCGGATTCCAGGTGCTCGTGCTCCTCGCGCTGCAAGGGCGACCGCCGGGGCAGCAGCACCATTTGCGCCGTGCTGCAGGGAGCTCGGCAGGCTCCCCGGGGGCGCCGCCGCGCAGGCTGACGCCGCAGCAGCGTCTGGAGCGGGCGAGGCGGGGATGCAGGATTCCCCAGCTCTCCGCCAATCACACGCGCTCCCCGGGCCCGGGCTCCAGCCACTGGCTGGAGGAGGCGGCTGGGCTCCCTCGGCAGCGGCGGCGGCGTGGGAGGATGCGGTGACCTTGCGGCTGGGCGGCGGGCGCAGAGGGAGCGCCCCGGGGCCGCGCCATGGGCACGGTGCCGTCCGCGCTGAAGCACTGCCTCAGCTACCAGCATCTCCTCAAAGAGCAGCTCTGGATCGGGGAACCGGCCGCGCCGCCGCCCGCTCTGCACCCCGACCAGGTACCGCCGCCAGCCGGGCAGGGCCGGGAGTGAAGGGCTCGGGGCAGGTGGAGCGGCAGTGTCCCTGGGCTGACAGGGCGCCTTCCCCAGCAGCAGCCCACATCCCTTCCCTACTCGCTGCCTCAGCCCGCCCTGACTGCAGTGTTGTCTCCTCCTCCCATCCCCACCTCTGCCTTCTGCCCCATGACACCCGCTGCCTCCTCCATCCCTCAACACCCCAGCCTGCAGCCCCCTCAACACTTAGCCACCTGCCTGCTGCCATCTGTGCCACAATCCTGTCTTGCGCACTTACCTCTCCTGACACTCACCTGTTGACTCCTGACACCTCTCTCCCCACTGCTGCCCCCTTCCATCTCCACTCCCCTGTGAGCTTCCTGTATGTCCTTCCCTTCTCCCCATCTTCTGCACGCTCCCCTATTTTCCCCACCCACAGCCAGCTACTATTACTCCTGTTTCCTGCATTTCCCTCACTTTCTGGTCATTCCTGCTGCCCTTCTTATCGCCTACCTATCCTACCTACTGCAAAAGTCACCTTGCAGCATTTCAACCAGTAGGAAAGTTTTCAGTAATCTACATTGGGTGAGACATCGAAGGCCCTTGTAAATGTCCCTTTTAGTCCCAGGTTGCCTATCAGGGAACCACATATAAGATTTTTTGTTTATTATGGTTATGGAATTTTATACTACTGTCCTTTTATTAATATCACTACTAAACATATGCATGGCCCTATGAGGGTGGTGGTGACACTATACAAGAGGGAAAGACATAATCCATGAGAATTTCCTTAAAAAAATCCCTTTGCCTCTTTTATAGTCTGCCTTCAAAATGGAAGAATTCCCATAAAACTGTAGACACCTACCATGGCAGACACTTCCAATTTTACCCTTTCAGTTTTAATTTCTATAGCTATTCAGATTTGAGTGTAAGCAGCTGAAGCTAATTCTGTAAATGTCTACACTAAAAAGTAGCTCCCACTGATGTAACTTGCCTATTACACTGATTACTTCACACAAGTCATAGTGCTTAAGTGGATGTAAGCCATGTCTATACGACCTAGGTTATGCAACTTCAGCTATATGAATAACAGCTGAAATTGATGTGCTTAGGTTTGCTTACCATGATATCTTCACTGTGTAAGTCAATGGCTGATGTTCTCCGATCGACTCCACTTACTCTTCTACTTTTGGTGGAGTCCTGGAGTCAGTGGAAAAGCTCTCAGCAGTTGATCAAGCAGGTAATGAGGATATGCCCATAGTTAGATTGATGCAGTATTAGTGTAAAGGTTGTGTTGCTTACATCAACTGTTCCTGCCTTTCAGAAACCATCCCACATTACCTCACACTGACAGTTAAATTAGTGCACGGGCTTTTGGAGAGAATGTGCACCACTGACACAAGCTGCGTAGTGTGGACATATACAAGCAGCTTAGTTACTGTGGTGGCTATAATTCAACATAACTTTATCTCAACTTAATTTTGTAGCATAAATTTGTCCTGAGTGGTGGTTGGAGCGCTGCATGAGCTGCTCTTCTTCACTGCCTGGCTTGTACAGTGGTGTGTGAGTAGAGATGTAGTGGCGGGGGGTGCCATACAGACAGAGTTGCGTCTGTCTGCAAACTCATTCTGCACAGCAGGAAGCTCCTGCTGCTGCTGCCTGAGAGTGGGGAAAGTGAAGCAGCTCTTTTGGAAGGGTCTTTTTACCTCTCTGCCTGCCACCCCAACCACCTGTTGCTGCTCCATAGAGAAGCCATGCAAGTGACATCTATGGGGAGGCAGTGACTAGGAGCCCACAAAGAAGTCCGTTTCTCTCAGCCACAGGCAGATATAATAAGTGAACAGAGAAACGGAGCTAGAGACTGAGGAAAGGGACAGAGAGGGCACATCTACACAGCAGGGTTAAAGTCGGAATAAACTACGTAACTTCAGCTACGTCAGTTGCGTCGCTGAAGTCGAAATAGCTTAACTCGACTTTTGGTGCTGTCTACACAGCAGGAAGTCAAAGAAAGAACACTCTTCTTTTGACTTCCCTTACTCCTCGTAAAACGAGGGTTACCATGAGTCAGAGTAAGAAGTCCTCCAGTTTGACATTATTTCAAAATAAAGGTTTAGAGTGTAGACATGCATTTCTTTGTTTCAGAATAACATCAGTTATTCCGAAATAATGCTGCTGTGTAGACGTACCCTTGTGAGTCAAGTGGAGTGGAGATGAGGACAGGGACACAGCATAATCAGGAACTTGAAGGAGGGAGGTGAAGGAAAGAGACAGACCTATCTGGAGCTGGAACTTTAAGGAGAAACATCACATATTGTGAGACTCCAGAGAGTTGGCAACACTGAAGAATTTTACCAGAGATGAAGTTGTGCAGGGTCTACACAATTCAAAAGTTCCCAAGCTCTTTTGAGATGGGACACCAAATGGGACACTGCAAAAAAGCTATAGACCTGAAATTGTGCAGCATTTAAAAAATATATATTGTAGGAGGAGGCTGATAGCACTTTGTATAGTCGAAGTTGTCAAAGGGTGAATATTTGGGGAAAGTCTAAACAAAATCCCTTCAAGGTGTTTCTGAGTTGTAGGAGAATGGAGTGGAGGGACATTTTTGATGATCTTCAATGAGGACTCTGAAGCGGCAGTCTGTCATCAGGTTAGTGTTATGGCTGTTTATAGGAGCAAAATTTTATGAGTGTTTCATTGAAATATAGCAAAATCTTCCTATAATATAGTAGACCTAGAAAACTTCCACAATCATTGTGCTTTCTTTCTTTTTTAAAATAATTTTTTGTATTGAAGATATGGAAAAAATATTTCCCTCAAGAAATAACAACAAATGTGGGGAAATATCTCTCTGTAATTGAGAGATATTTAAAAGCAGGTTAGATAAACACCTGTTAGGGATGGTCTAGGTAGTGCTTGGTCCTGCCATGAGAGGAGGGGATTGGACTTGATGACCTCTCAAAATCCCTTGCAGTCCTATGCCTTTTTTCCAGTCCTTGCACATCAGGGTAAAATGTGACCTGCACAACCTAAATGGGGCCATTGAAATGCTAACCGTATTAAGCCCAGAACAAGTTATGTTGCTGTTGTAAACTTAACTTTTGCATTTACTCCTTCTGTAATTGTAGTTGATTAACATGCTTTTTTTTTTTCATTTGAGACAAATCCTGGTCAATATCCATGTCCCTTCTATGGTTGCACAGCCACCCTAGAAGCACTAGAACTGCTGTGCTTCCACAGTACTCTGATGCTCTCCAGATGAACCATCCTTTTAGAGAAAGTCACTATGTGCATTGTGAAATGGGAACCATACTAGTTCCAATGATTGTAGTGAGCAGAGGACCAGCCAGAGCTGGCAGAGGAAGAGAGATGGCCAGTGAAACCACAATTATGACACCACCAGTATGCAGGATGTGGGATGCAGCTTTTAACTGTCCTCCAGAGACAAACCAGTGCATGCATACATAATGATATAATCAATGAGGAGTCACTTTTCCCATGCAAGATCCCAAGGGGTTGCCCATTATCAGGGATAGTGAACTTTTTTTGGGTCAGGGGCCACTGATTCACAGAAAAAAACCCCTTCTGTGCCCTCCCAACTGAGAAGGAGAAATTGACATGGCCCCGGACTGAGAAGGAGAAAGCTACTCCCCACATACCTCTTGACCACTAGAGCCTTGTCTGTGGGGGTGGAGGAGGGGAGCAGGCTAGCAGGTTTTGTGTGCTCCAGTTCTGCTGGGGGCTGAAGCACCAGCACAGGCTCTGCAATGCTTCACTTGGGGGATGGAGCCTTAGGGGTGAATCCAGGCAAGCCAGGGGCCGAATCCAGCCCCTGGACCTTAGGTTTCTCACCCCGCATATATAGACAAAAGCCTGGGAAAAATTCACACACTATGAAGATGAAACTATTGCCAATCTTTTTGTAAATGTTTATAAAATTCCATTATTTTAAAAAACAAAATTGAAACAACGGTTATAGGTTTGTTTCTGATGAATAGGAACTGGTTGTGAATTTGAAGTTGTAAGGCAGCATGGGTAAAAGGGATCATAAACATTCATGATTCTAAGGAATGGTAAGAGGGAAAACGACAGAAAAAAATAATAGACTTCAAGAAGGCAGACTTCAGCAAACACATAGAATTGGTAGGTGAGGTCCCATGGGAAGCAAATCTAAGGGAAAAAAGAGTTCAGGAAAGTTGGTATTTTTTGAAAAGACATTGTTAAGGGCATACAAACAGACTATCCCAATATACAGAAAAGATAGTAAGTGTGGTAAGAGACTTTACCAGGAGATAGTCTATGACCTGAAACTCAAAAAAGAGTCATATAAAAGTGAAAACTAGGTAAAACTAGGATAAATGTTGAACAAAATAAAAAAAAAAGCCAAGAATGTAGGGACAAAATGAGAAAGAAAGGCACAAAAGGAGATTAAGTTACCTATGGACATAAGGGTAACAAGAAAACATTTTAGAAATACATTAGAAATACATAAGGACAGAGTAGGGTTCATTACACAGGCTATGTCTACACTGCAGTTATTTTTTGGAAGAAGCTACGCAAATTGCAAACCACTTTTGCGTAGCTTTTTCCACTTTTTTCAGAAGAGGCTTTTCCAACATTTGTCCTGCCTACACTGGGCCAAATGTGGGGGAAAAACCCCTTTTTTGGAACATCCCTTCTTCCTCGTAAAACAAGCTTTACAGGGATATTGAAAAAGCACGTCTGCTCTTCCAAAAAAAATTTCGGAAGAGCAGACGTGTTCCCTGGACGCGGCAGAGTTTTTCCGGATATCCCAGAAAAACTCTGTAGTATAGACATAGCCAAAATGAGGAAGAAAAAAAGTAACAGAAAACATAGCAATGGCTGAAGTGTGAAATACCCTTTTCTCGCTTGTGTGTGGCCTCCCGCCAATTTTTCTGTGGGTCAGTGGCCCCGACCCAAAAAAGGTTCCTTACCTCTGCTCTAAGGTGCCACAGGACTGTTTGTTATTTCTAAAGGAGTTAACAACAGATTAGACAAATGCCTGTCAGGGTTGGTCTAAATCAGTGGTTCTCAAATGAGAGAGAGAAGTGACCAGCTGAGTGTGACTTGACTACCCGATAAGTCTAGGCTTATCGGGTAGTTGACTACTCAACTTGTCGCTTACATCCCTAGTGGGAGGGTGTGAATTAATGACAACTACTCTATTTGTTATGCTGCATCTGAAGTTATTTTCCATATTTAATTTTCACATGAAAGGAACCAGTTCTTACTAATTCTGGTGAGAAAGAAATTGATTAATTGCACACAAAAATGGCTCATAGGTGTATCAACATGAAACTATGCTGGGTAGAAATTTCTTCTTTGTTTGGATATTCTTGGCCACAGATGTTAACTGTTTTGTATGGAAATATAGGTATTTTACAAGTTTCTTAGGGAAAGGAAGCTTAAAAACTTTTGAATGCAAGAGATGTGGTCTGAAGTGCCAGAGGACATTCATGGAATGTTAGGAGGAACCCATCGGGAAATAATCAACAGCAGCATCTGGAAAGGAAATGTAATTGGCTTTAGGGTTTAATATTAATGCAGGTATTTAAAATGAGATTAACTATATGTGTTAGTATGTGAGAAATCAGGGCAAGGGGGGTAAGTGATAAATGTATATTATGTAAAACACAAGGATTAGGAAAAAGATACAATCATAGCTGATCACAGCAGAATTTATAAAAACCTTAAAAACATAGTTTGGATTGAAAACTGCATGATGGTTTCACATAAAGAAAATCAGGTTGGATGAAGAATATTTTTATGAGTGTGATGGGGTGTGTAGGAGAGGTTAAAAACCTGTGGGCAGAGGAAGTCCTGCCCTTCCACCCAGACTGGGCACGCTCCAGATACTGGAGCAATATAGAAGGGAGTAGCTCAACTCATTCTGGGCTGGCCACCAGAGGAGAAGGACCTCCCGCAGGACCTCAGTCAGACACCACTGCGAGCTCAGCACTGGAGGAGCCCCAGGGAGAGGCAGCTGCGGGGGAACCAGAGGACCCAGAGACCACATGGAATGGACCCGTACCCGTGCTGATAGGAAGTGACCCAGGGAGGGTGCTGGAGTGGTATCTCCCACATGGGTGAGATTGGTGTGTTGTGGTCAGATTCCCTGCTGAGCAAGTGGTAGAACACTCTACCACTCACAGGTCCCTGGGTTTGGGGCTCAGTGGAGTACGGTGGGCCCTGGTCTCTCTACTGGGGCTGTTGCCTCCAACTATTTACTCTGCCCTGAAATAAGGGCCATCCCTTGTTGACTCTGGCCATTAGGCTGCGCTGCCCTGAACTAAAGGCCATCTCATATTGACTCTGGCCATTAGGTTCCGCTTCCCTGAACTCAAGGCCACCCTCCATTGACTCTAGCCATTAGACCGTGCTGCCCAGAACAGAGGACTGTTGCCATTGACTTTAGCCCAATCTTCCAATTTGCCATTGACTTTTCTCTTAGGGTGCGTCTAGATTACATTTCTCTTTCAAAAGAGGAATGTAAACGAAGGAAATCGAAAATTCAAATGAAGCGCAAATTTACAAATGTCACGCTTCATTTGCATAATCGCATCCGATCGCTTTTTCGGAAAAGCTTATTTTGAAAAAAAAAAGCAGTCTAGACGCGGTTCTTTCAAAAAAAACCCCCCTTTTTCAAAAGAACCTATATTCCTGAAAAGATGAGGCTTACAGGGTTTTTTTTCCGAAAGAACCACGTCTAGACTGCTTTTTTTTCCTGAAATAACCTTTTTCAAAAAAGCATCGGACGCAATTATGCAAATGAAACATGAGATTTGTAAATCTGCGCTTCATTTGCATTTTCGATTTCCTTCATTTATATTCCTCATTCAAAAGAGGAAAGTAGTCTAGATGCACCCTTAGGCTGTACTGCCCAGGACTAAGGGCCATCTTTACAGACTGGTAGAGGTTGCCAGTGACCCGGCAGCTAACTAGGCGTCATCCACACCCCTGGGTACCCGCAACCGAAAGGTCGGGATGTGCATACACTGTGACAATGAGAGACACGAAAGACAGTTTCTTGGTCCTGCTGTGTCTCCTTTTGCTTGAAAGGTACAAACTACTTGAAAAGATAAATTGCCATCTGGTGATCTGCTCGTGCATAGCGGAATCTCCAGACAATGGGAAGTTGTCTCTTGGCTCCTCTCCCCTCTCCTGGCATAAGGGGAATTTCAGAGCATTTTGTCAGTAGAATGGGGCAGATTGGCTGTTGGCTACCATGTCTGCAGAGAATGGAAAGGTGGCGTAATGCCAATTTAGGATTCCCTCCCACTGAGGTGTACATCATGGTGAACCCAGCCAAAGATCACTAACTAGTGAATATTTGGCTTTGCTGCACAAGTTTACGGTTGCCTGTGAAATTTTAATTCAGTTCCCTGGAGCAAATGCATTACGGTACAATCTTTATCTATCATATATGTTTTCTAGCCAGATAAATTGTGTTTAATCTCCCCACACGTGTTTTCCAATCTCTTTGTGCAACCATTCATACATTTCTTTGCCCCTCCTGGTTCTTAGTTCAATCTCTCTTCAAACTAGTCCTACTCTCCTATGAAAATCACAGTTTCAGTTTCCATTCATCCCTCCCCTGCCTCCAGTCCTAATCTCTCCTTGCTATGCCCCTCTGGGATCCTTTCCCCTCAGATTTGCCCACATTTACCTAGTTTATAATGTTACAATTCATTTAAAAAATGTATGTTATTTTATTTAATAGTATAATAACTTACCCAATGGAACAGTACTCAAATATAATTTTGAATATATTTACCTGCCATTATAAAGTAAAATGGATAATTGTTAATAGAGCTGATCAAGTAATCGAATAAACTTTTCACAAAACAATCATTAGCGTGGCGTCCTTTGGTTCAAAAATTTGTAACGCTGACAGCTGAAAATCATTAAAATTGCCAACTTAACATTTTTTCATCTAATCCTAATGATTAACAATTAAAAAGGCAGCATAACATTTTCACAGAAATGAAGGCCTGGAAGGTACTTTGCGAATTCATAAATTCCAACTTCCTGAACTGTGGCAGAAGCAAATGAACTTAGACTAATTCTGTCAGGTGTTTGTCCAACCTGTTTTAAAAAACCTTCAGAGATAGGAATTCCACATCCTTCCAGAGCTGAACTACCCCTTTATAAGACATGTTTTTTAAATATGTAACCAAAATCTCCCTTGCTTCAGATTAAGCTCATTTCACCTCGTTTTATCTGGCATGGGCATGGAAAATAGTTGATCACCATCTTCTTTAAAACAGCCTTTAACATGCTTGAAAATTGTTATCAGGTCTCCTCTCTGTCTTCTTTTCTCAAGACTAAACATGCCCTGTTTTTAACCTTTTCTCATAGGTCACATTTTCTAAACCTGTCATAATTTTTGTTGTTCCATTTTATACTCTGTCCAATTTGTGTTCATCTTTTCTAAAGTGTAGTGCCCAGAGCTGAGGTCTCACGATGTCGAGTTAGAGAAGGACAATTACTTCCTATGTGTTACATAGAACACTCTTGCTAATACACCCCAGAATATTAACCTTTTTCACAGCTACATCACATTATTGACTCACATTGGTGACTGGTATCATTTAAAAATGCCATCATTCTCGATTCTGAGCACATTGTGGTGTGCAAGATACCACTGTTTCCTCCCTACATTTAGATTAGGAAATAACTGTGGTAACAGTCATCTAATGTGAATTGTTTTTTTTAATGGTGACCTGTACAGCTTACATGCTATGATGTCAGACAAGGTGCCAATCATGCTTATGTGAACTGACAGACTTTTGCTGTCTTTGGATATTTATATGAGTGATGTACTTAAGAAAGGTGTCCATGGTGAACTTATTAGATGTATTAACTTTTAGTACCAGTGGCCATGAGATGTAACTGACTCATTTCTGGGATCTGATGTGGTGGCTGGAGCGACTTTTCAGTGAGTTTATTTCCCCCCTTTGAGATATTAGTGGGTGGGGCTTGACAATTGGTCAGCCTCTTTGAGGGCTCTCACATGTGAGGTCTTAGAAAATCAATCTCCTTTCCAATATGTATGGAAGGGCACTGTTCCTTCTGTCTTCTAGATCTTTGCCTTCTGTCTTGCCTGTGAAGCACCATGCACACCAAGAGCATTATGTACTGTAAATAATAGTAGGGGAAATTGTGAGAGATTTTGGTGTCATCAGTATGCTGTTCATCATCAGTTCTATGTACCCTTTTAATCAAACCCATAACACAGTCTAATTACCTTAACCGTCTCTGATCAAGATAGGGAGGTGGGTGAAAGTGACCTGGCTGCAGTTCAACTTGGCTAAGGAAGAAATGCTGGTTGTCAGATAGAGGAAACATTTAGGGGAGTAGGAAGAGATAATGCACCTCTATTGAAAATATATTTTTCAATTTTGCTGCAGTCTGTATTCCCTTATATCACCTAAGAATTCTGTCCAATGCAGATCTAATTAGGGTTGTCTATGTCTTTGTCATCCTCAAGCTAAACTGCAGTAATACGTTTACTTAATCATTATCTTGAAAACAACCCATGTGCATCCATGACTATAGAACATAGCTGCCTGCTTTCTATGTAGCATGGGCTTCTAAGAGCAGCTAACGTACTCAGACCTCTGCACTAGCTCCTTGTTTGCCACAATGGGAATTTAAGGTATTGGTGATAATTTTGAAAGCTCTTAAGAACTGCTCTTCATTCGCTGTCTTGTGATGACTACATGGGCTGGAATGCTTTAGCTGTCAGTTCCTGTGCATTGAACTATGAAAATGGGCAGCAGGGCTGAGTCTGAGGAAGGCATTCACCTTTGGCTATTTCTCCTCTTGGTTGTGCACCATGCACCAATGCGTCCATACCCTTTCTAGGCCCAGAATTGAACACAATACTCCACATGTTGTCTCACTAGTGCCGAATAAAGAGGAATAATCACTTCCCTATGTCGGTTCCCGCAATACACCAGGTTCGAAAAGGATGCCGGAAAGAATGGACCCACGACTTAGGGTTGGCAAAAGGAAACCGATTTTATTTTGATAATGACTCTGGCACGTGGTGATAAAGAACTCAGTCACATGTGTGGGCGCCAGATAATCATTAAGATGAAAAATAAACAAATTGCTAAACAATACAAAACAATCCCCTGAGGCTTTTCCAAATCACAATAGTTCTCAATAATGGCCCAGGGGTTAGAGGCAGTTGAATTAACACTGATGTTGTTCATAAGGTTAACTACACTATTCTATAAAAGATAACAGTGAACCCTTAATAACTACTCATTAACTAACACAATGATTCTTCAGCTAACTGTCATCTGATAGATAACAAGGGTAACTGTAATAAATCAGGATAGGGGTAGTAATAGTGGGGGAGGAGTGTTATACCAGTTCTGGAGACAACAGGAACACAAGTACCAGCCACATGCCCATAAACTGCCTCAGCTCAGGTCGACCAACTCGAAATACGCTCAATAAGACTCGAGAGCGGGGGGTGCAAGGCGTCTGGTTGATCAGGCTAGGCGTTCACTCGATGCGATTCCCCACTGAGAGGGGGTTCGGCTGCCTGTTTTATTGCCTGACCACTTAACACCTGATTGGTTGATTTTTGCTGCAGTGGGTGGAGTAAGCAGGCCTGACCACGAGTCAACCCATTGGTTAATCCTTGCCGCAGTGGGTGGAGCTGGCAGTGAAAGATGATTAGTTTGTATGCCCTTATATGGAACGCGCTCCGCCTCACGGACAGAGCCCCCTATACCAGCCCTTTCAGGTGTAATAGCCTATGGCTCACCTGCGACGGGCAGCCATAGTTGTTGTTCTGTCTCGGACACTCTAGATGTGCTAGAAATGCTCCTACTAATGTACCCCAATATGCCATTAGCCTTCTTGGCTACACGGGCACACTCATATCCAGCTTCTCATCCACTGTAATCCTCAGGTCCTTCTTTGCAGAACTGCTGCTTAGCCAGTTGGTCCCCAGCCTATAGCAGTACTTGGGATTCTTCTGTCCCAAGTGTAGGACTCTGCACTTGTCCTTGTTGAACTTCATCAGATTCTTTTAGCCCAATCCTCCAATTTGTCTAGGTCACTCTGCCTGTCTCTACCCTCCAACATATTTACCTATCCCCCTAGCTTATTGTCATTTGCAAACTTGAGGGTGCAATACATCCCTTCATCCAGGTCATCAATAAAGATGTTGAAGAAAACCAGCACCAGAACTGATCCTTAGGGCACTCTGCTTCATACCAACTGCCAACCAGACATTGAGCCAATGATCACTATCTATTGAGTCTGATGATCTAGACAGCTTTCTATCTACCTTATAGTCCATTTGTCCAATCCAGACTTTTTAAACTTGCTGGCAGGAATACTGTGGGAGACCATATCAAAAGCTTTGCTACAGTCAAGGTATATGATGTCAAGCACCTTCCCCATATCCACTTAGCCAGTTACCTCATAACAGAAGTCCATCAGTTTGGTCAGGCATGTCTTGTCCATGGTAAATCCATGTTGAATATTCCTGATCACTTTCCTCTCTTCCAAATGCTTCGAAATGGATTCCTTGAGGATTCCCCTCCATGATTTTTCCAAGGACTAAGGTGAGGCTGATTAGGACAATGGGCTTGAGGTCTGTTATTTCTCACCTGTATATCTTATTTATTTATTTAAAACATTTTTGCTGTTAACAGGCATGTTATCTCTGGAGACACAAATCCACAGTTTGAGAACTTGAAAACTAAGCATCTCTGATGGTACCTTCTAATCTAGATTGAGCTCTGAGTCCCATTGGTTAGATAGAAAGATTATCCTAAATAATCTATACAGAAGTCTCTGGAACCCCATAAGATTCGGTCCCTAATCCATGAACTATTAGAAATCATTTACAAAACTTTTCTTAAACATTATATGAATTAGAATTTATAATTCCTATTCCATGTCTTTGAGCAATGATGTATCTTAATTAAAACTATCTTTTCATAGTTTTTTTCCTCAAAAGAGTGGAGTTAACAAGTCATAGGTGCTGTAATGAGTTAGCAAAATTTCAACAGCACTATGTAGTTTTCTAATACCCAGGATATGATGGGTCAACAAAGTAACTATGCCACAACTTACTCTGCAAAGCTAACAATATGAAATGCCTCATCATTTTTGTTTTATGAGATCCCCTTCAGAACAAACTGAGTTTTCAGTGTAAGAAACATCTGCTGAAAATCCAGGCTTCAGGAAGCAAGATTTATAGGCTATGGGTAGCCAAAAAGCCATATTATCTGAGTTCCTTTCTGAGTTTGTGCTGCTCTGAAAAGGAGATCAGAAGCATGTTTGTTGCCCCAGAAAAAGGACAAGGAACAGGCATTACAATCAAGCACATTGCTCTAAGTTAGGAGTGGGCAATAATTTTTGATGGGGGTCCACTCCAAGATATTGGGAAGTAGTCAAGGGCTGCACTCCTCCATGATATTAATGGAGGAGATGTGGGGTCTGGGATAGGGATATAAGCAACTAGTGGACTAGTCGACCACCCAGTAAGCATACCTGATAAGCCGCCAGGCTCTTAATACATTTAAAAAACAGACACACAGCGGGGCGGGAGGGACCAGGCTTGAACCGGGAATCAGCTAATTCCTGGTTCTCATCCAATTCCTGCCCCCGCTACGCTTCTGCCTTTTAAATGTTTTAAGAGCTTGGCGGCTTATTGGGTATTCTTATTGGGTAGTCAGCTAGTTGACTAGTTGCTTACATCCCTATCCCAGACCCAACATCTCTTCCATCAATATCATGGAGGGATGCAGCCCTTGGCCATTTTCCAATATTTGGAGTGCCCCCCATCAAAAATTACATATATATAAACAGTTCATATGTGAGGAAGAAAATATATTAAATCAAGGGATAGTTAACAAATCCAATGCTTACAATATTTAATATGAAATCAAATTAAAAAAAGAAAATTAACACTACCCTTGGAGTATATGTCATCACTATCCTTTCTAACAACTCAAGCTAGTAAACACACCAAAATGCATATTATCCACACATAGCTCAGCTTTAAGATGCTAAACAAATCTATGAGTCAAGTAGATATAGTATTTGCAAGGAAAGCATGACTAGTACAATATTTACAGACACTGAAAAGAGAGTAAAAGGCATTCACTAAGGCTTATACAGTTTCTCTGGAGAATGTTTAGGATCTATGCTGTAAAAACAGATAAATGTTCTCCTGGCCTGAAACTTTCACCTCGTGTGTGTCACCAACTCAGAGTAGAAGCCCCAGAACAAAGAGCACATGACTTCAGGGTTTGTGGACACATGCAAGTTTCAAAGAGCTTTCAAAGAAGGTTTCATCTTACAAAACTAGCATCACGCCTAGTACTTGCTACTTCCGACTCATAAGAGCCAGAACTCTACCATATAGCAAGGATCTGGCCTTAATGCAACACAATATACCATGTATTAATTAGTAACACAGGATTTTTAAAAAATCATTTTGATCAGAGTTTTAGATATCTGCAAAACTCCCAAAAAATTCTGTTAAAAGAATCTTTTTCTTTCTTACCTTAAGCCATTAACACTTACGTAAACTTTGTTTGAAATGTAATCATGCAAATGTCCTTCCAGCACACATACACATCCCATGGAGCCTGCTTTCCCCCCCTTCTTCCAACCCAGACAGACAGAGTGGACTACAGCAAGTGAGTCAGGACACCCCAAACAAACTGCCCCCTGCCTCCACCTCACTGCACAGATGCCAGCACCCAACCATCCCTTCATACCCACACCTACCCCATGCAGTCAGCCCCTTCCCAGCCCAGGAAGCTTGAGGAGAGTGCTGGGTTTCTGTTTCTGCCTCTGCCCCCCCTCTCTCCTCCCACAGATGGGACTCTCCAAAATCCCCTCCCCTCTGACTCCCTCCGAGCCAATTCCTCCATCCTTCCCTCCCTCTCTCCCTTCCTTCTCCTGTCTCCTCCTGCCACTTACTACCTTCTTATCTTGCCTGCTTACCTGCTTTGGGAGCTCCTCCATTTCAAGCATGCATCAGCTCTGTTCAGCTGCTGTTTAGCGAGATGCCGCTCCCTCTGCTGGTCAGTAGTGCTCCGTGCCTGTGTGGGAGCTCTCAAACTCTGAGCCAGGCTCTGAAAACAGCTGCACGGCCATGCAGATACGCAGCTTACAGGGAATTTTGGTTGTGACCTTGGGCAGGAGGGAGTTGTGACCTAGAGCCGGAGATTAGGGTGCAGGAAACTGGGGTACAGGAGGGAATGCAGGGAGTTGGGTTGTGACCTAGGGCAGGGGGTTGGGTTGTGACTTGGGGCAGGGGCTGGGGTGCAAGAGACGGATGCAGGGGGGGGGTGTTGTGTTTTGGGTTAAGATCTTGGGAAGGAGCAGGGGCTGGGGAGCAGGTTCATACCCCCAATCCACCCACTCTTTCAGTTATTTACAGCAGCTTCACCAAAAAATTAGGCTAAACGTACATCTTGAAGTGTATCGTTTCGATTCAGATTATTAAAGTTTTTAAATTTTCATCATAATTTTATAATTAGGAGTTAATCTCATAAGCACCCCATTGCATTAAACCTCTGGTTTGCAGTCACTTTACAAGTCTCCGCCATTGATTCCCTCAGCAGGTCAGACTTTTGCCAGTTCGACAGCTCTGTAATGGCGTTCTCTTCTGTGTGGTTTTCCATTGGTAAATTGTAGCTTTTAACTCTAAATTGTCAATCTTCTTCATTTTTTATACATCATCATTTGTGTTTTTAACTTTCTTGTGTTGACTTTGTTGAAGTTGTATTATATATATCTACCATATATTTGAAAAAGTTTGTGTGTGTTTGTCTGTTCAAGAACTCCTCCTAAACAGTAAGAGCTAGGACCATCAATTTGGTATGCAGCTTCCTCTTATCATAACTCAAAGCAAGGTCAGGGTTTGGTTGTGCCAGGAACATAAGATGTACCTGGAATAGAATTGCTTTTCATAGAGCCATACAGGAATTAGAATTACCAGGCAGGTAAAAGGGGGTTGGCTGGGTGTCCCACTCCCATCCAGGACTACCCTAGCCCCGAGCCTCCCACTCCCCAGGTGCTATTTAGGGAGGGTGGGGTATCTCTTTTTCCCCACCCCAGATTCATATGGGAACATTGCTGTCTTTTCCCCTTTGTCAGGGAGTGAGGGGAAAGTGCAGTTTGCTGCATTCCTCATTCTGCCTGGAGAGCTCAGTGGGCAGACAAACATGGACCTGCCTCAGCCGGGGGACAGGCACCCCTCCCCTGTTTGTGTCTGCCGGAACTACAGTGGCCATCGAGAGGCACTTCTCACCTGGCTCCAAGCTGCTGCAGTGATAGAGGGCTTGGGCAACCTGCATACTGAATCCCTCATCCCCAGTCCACTCCAGAGCAATGATTCAAATGAAGCATGCACATTTTCATTTTATCTTAAAAAAATTAATTGAGCTAAGGACCTTAGCAACACTGGGTAAATCTTTTAGTATGAATATAATGAAGTCAACCAACCAGCCTCTTTTAGAATGTTCAGCCAACATTAGAATTTCCATTTTGCCAATCTAAATTACTTCCATGGTTAAGACTGTGATTATTTGAATGAATTACCCATTTAATGATATCATGTTTGATCTGGTTTGTCTTTCATTTTAAACTGTCTTGTGGCAGTCTAGTGATTGTTGTCATGTGTAAAGTTGTTATAGTTAAGTGATGAATGGAAATGACTATGGAAGTCTTAAGAAATTGTACTGCTGGAAATCCCCTTAGCAAATATCCAGTCTGTGAAGAGTTGAATACACTTAATTTCCTTCAACAATATTTCCTCAAATATCTAATTCAATACTTTTCCATGAGCTCACACAAGCACTTGATAAGTAAATATTAATGCAAAACTTTTAAATCCATTTTAATAGGACAACAGGAAATAAAAAATGTTGGGCAAAAGTAATAGTTGTAGGCTTATTTATGCCAACTTCATTAGCTCCTTTGTCAATTATTTTCCCTCCATCATAATACCTTATGTATTTCTGGTCTGGTCACTATCACACAGCTTCAGCAATACTTGATTATGTGGCCCTGTTTTGGTCCGTCTGTATCAGAGTTACATTTTTGGGGCGGAGAAAGCATCCTCATTCAATTAAAAATGAATTCAGAGGGTGCCATATTCCTTTACTTTTGCTACTCATTGTTAGAAGGCTATTTTAGGTTGTCTTGATATTTAGGAATAATGTATAGCACGTTTACAATGTAGGTAAATATAAATCAATATAGAATTGTCTTATAAATGGAAATTGATACATTTATATCCCCAACATCAAATTTACCAGTCTGGTGTTGAAGAACTACAACGTTGCTAGGTAGTCCCTTATTTTTAAGCAACTCAACTGGGATTTTCCAGCAGAAGCCTAATAGTATGTGAACACTTGAATTAACTTATACTGAGAATCTTGAAGTTTCATTCTCTTGAGACTGAGTTGAAGTTTTAGAGAGAAGTGAGGGATGGATAAAGGACTCTGGAAGCTCATAGAATTTGGGGGACTTGGGAAGAGGAACTATATTTTCACAAATTGCCACAACTAAATATCTGACAGCTGAATTCTGCCTGACCCTCATGTGGTACAGTGCGAGGGAATAGAGTAAAGGAGCTTCTAACCTTTCTTGTGTAGTCTGTTTAATAGTCAGGCAGAATTTCAGTGGGAAGCTGCAACATGTTTCTAATGCTGTTTCTGGAGTTGAGTACCTTCAAGTCACGCTCCAATGCAGCCCTGTGACTAAATGGCAAAGCTGAACCCTGTGATTGCACAAGACAACTGTCTGGAAATATAAAACATATGAAACTGGAATGTATTGCTAATGTGTAGCTGGAATGTGTTCCTTCTTACCAATTTAACTGGCTAAATAAAGTTCTAAAGATCTAAATCAGCAACAGGTTTCTATGATTTTCTGTGCCACACAGACAGCAGAAGGCCAAGGATACTGACCGATACAGCAGAGTGACGTTTAGCTAATCAACAGAAAGATAAGCTTGCTGCTGAAGTCCATAAAAACCAAAACTCACATGTCGGGGAATTCTGTGCCAGTTCTAGAGCTATTTATTTAATTTGGAGATTTATTATTTGATTTGTTTATCATTATGGTTATTTGAAGAGGATTATAATGCTATGATTAAGGCTTAGTTAAAACCTTTATTCTCAAGCTATTTATAACTTGGAGAAAAAATGTTTCTTAACAGAAATTTGGCATACTGTGTCTCAGGCTGGGTAGTAAGTTCTTTCCTCTCTTTCTAAAATTTGCAAAAAAAAAAAACAAAACCCAGCAACAAAAAAAACTTTGGCTGCTTTCTGTTTTGAAAGAGGCATTTTTTTTGGTTACTGGCTTTATATCCATTTTGTTCTCTCTTGGCAAAGCCTTATTCATAGGAATAGGATAACACATTTTCCAGGCTTTTAATCTTTTATGTCAACTATTTCCTTTTTAATTTCCAAACAATGTACTTTGAATAGTCATTACTATTTAGTACAGCCAGTATATAGATCAATAAATAGTAGTTGCTCACTCTCTATAATAGCTACCTCTTATATTTTGTTGCATCGGGTTCCATAGAAATATTTCATATAAAATAATTAGGTCAACATTTGTTCTTGAAATAAAATAATTTATGAATGTATGATATGTGGATTGACTGCTTGGAGCTTTATATATCTTCTTTGAATCTTACATTTTTTAAGTGCAGCACTAGAGCTGTATTAAATAACTTGCGCTTCATATGGCTCCCTGTGACTGGGAAAGTGGAAGTTGAATTGAACAGATTTGTTTCCCATCATTATACATAAATTTGAGAGACAGAGTTTGATGTATATTCCCATGGAAGCCATGTACTTGCAGTAACTCCGAAGCCTCATGGGATGAAGAGACAAAAAGGGTCAGATATGTTTTGCGCTTTGCATATACTCCCTGTCCCCAAACAGGAGTAGATCTCTTTTCCTCCTTCACTGGAACTGTTGTGTGTCTTGTCTATCTGATGAATATTCATAGCCCCTAAAAACCTTTCATTATATTCAAAATGAGTCTGGCATGCCACTTAGGCCAGGTCTGCACTATGTGAGAAAGTCGACTTAAGATACGCAACTCGAGGTATGAGAATAGCGTAGCTGGAGTCAACATACCTTAAGCTGAATTTTTCAATTTCCCCGCAAACTTCTCTTACTCCTCGCAACCCAGTGGAGGACTGGGGTCAATGGCGGCACCATCTGCAGTCAATTTAGCAAGTCCATAGCTGCTTGGATTCACTTATACTACTGTATCCCTCTCTGCACCCATTACTTGGTTGCCTTCTTAAAATGGCCACCACAGAACTTTTGTCCTTTCCACTCTTCCTTCATCCTCTGAAATGGTTGACCCAGTGTCTAGTAGAAAGTGGTGCGGGGCTACTGAGTACATCACCCATTGAGTTCTGTAAAAGTTTTGCAATAGTAGGATATGGATTTACTCCACAGAATGAGAAAAATATGGCAACCAAGTTTTATGAACATTTTTCATGCACTAAATGTAAAGTTCAGTTATTTAATTCATTTTAGCTCTTATTTTCAACCATAGTCACATTTTTTTCATAGCACAACTGTGGCATTTGTCATATAACAACAATTACCTGATAATCATGAAAATACCCAGATATATGCACTTAGTGCTGAAGACTTGCATATTTGTGAAAAGATTTTTTTAAAGAAAAACAATATGCAGCAGATGTGAAAGTTTTACCTTCAGATTTAAATGGGTTTATATTCTCAGTGAGTGTGGGCTCAGCACAGGCCAACAAAGTTTAGCTTACCAGATGTTCTACTAGATCTCATGATGCTATACAGATGTTTTCTGTTTTTTTACAGTGCTCAGATAAATGTACACTAAATGCACTGATTTCTTTATTGTACTTTTGTACAATTGTGTACATTACCACAGTGAATTTAATTCAATCTGTAGGCCACACATGCACACAGAATTCACTAAAGTCAGTGGGAGACAATATGATGATTCTATAAAAGTATATTACTATGTTGCTTGGCCCCTTTTCAATACTGCACTGGAAAACAGACGGTCTCCAGCCACTATGTTGACACTGCAGTTATAATGCTAATAAGACTAGGTTGAAAGATGGGTTTTACTTCTAGTTTGAATGCTGTGAAGTTAGGGGCTGTTTTCATTCTTTGCAAGAGCGATTTCTCAAGTCTAGAGTTGGTTTCTGTGAAAGCTATGTCTTCTATGTTCATAAGACTCCTGTTAGTGCACAGTTCCATTGTTCTAGTTTAGCGGAATTTAGTAGTCATGGGAGGTCCTGGATGGAGCAGCATTCTCTCAGGTAGCAAGAATTAATCCATAGAGGGCTTTAATTGTTGAAAAGAAGACACTGAATTGGACTGCATTCAGTGCAGTGCAGTGCAGAGAGCACAGTTTCTTCCGTAGCTCTTGACAGTACCATGTGCTTTCACTCTATCCCTGCCCCAAAATGGGTCTTTAGTAATATGCCTACATTTAACCATGTGAGTTGTTTTTAAAGACGTTCAACTTCCTTCACTACTCTAAAACCATTTCAGAGTGTCCCTGTGAATATTTAATTACGTAGGGTCTTAACTACAATAGCTTCCCACCTGCCTGGTTTATTCAATAACAGACCAACCAAATAACAAAAAAAGGGAAATTTCATTTCCCGACACCTGCTTTTGCTCTCCATTCTCCTTACTTTCCCTTCTACTCCTTCCACTTTCCTTTGTCTTTTGACCTTATTGCTGCCTTCCTCTCCTCTTCCCACCTCAAGTTTCCACCTTTTTTTAATCCACTTGTACACTTGCAAACTTTTTCTTCTTGTCTGGCATGTACATTCCCTATTCTCTTTTAAATCCTTTTGAAAATCTACTTATTCCAGCATGTCATACTTCTGTCTCATCATTAAAGCCAAGACTTAGTCATGGATAAAAGTTATGGGCAGATCTCAGGAAATAAACAAAAACTCATGGCCCCTGACTTGTCCGTGACTTTTTTTCCAAAAATACCCCATACTAACTCTTAGATGCTGCCTGCAGGGAGGGGATGGCACTCCTGCATACACTGTTGCTCTGCGGGATTGCTCTGAGTGCTTCCGGCACCGCTGTTGATGCTGCTCCTGAACAACTGCTCTGGGGCAGCATCCAGGGCCAGCTGCATGGGGCCACCCTAGCAGCAGCCTGTGCAGTGACCCAGACACTGCAGTTGCACAGGAGGTCCTGAAATCAGTTGTACTGACCACCGCAGAAGTCACAGAAGTTCTGGAAAGTCACAGAAACTGTGACCTCCATGAAAGACTTGTGGAAAGACTGTGAAATAAACTCTCCACCTCCCTTGATTTGTGTGTCAGATGTATGGCTCAGTCTTGCAAACATTTACAAACACGAGTAACTGTTCAATTGGGTTCACATACATAAATGATTGCAGGATTGGGCCCTTAGTTCATATATTTTTTGACACTGGAAGTATGTCTTATTCCATAAAACACAATGCTCATTTAAATTAATAAATTATGTTTAATTATACTACTACTACAAAAAATTAATGACAATAAATGACCTTGATAGAGCATGGGAAACATATGCAAATGAACTTTACTCTTTTCCATCTTCTACCATCCAAACACTTGGTCCTACAGAATTTTTAAAGGTGTCCTGCAAGCATGTTTCTTTTACAGCTGACAAATTGACTTCATACCCAGGTTTATGAGAATAATAAAACTGTCAAATGTGTGTTTTTCTTTATTAGTGAATGCATCATCTTGTGTTTCAGGAATTCCAAATAGCTGGACTTCCTGATTATGTTAAAATTGTAGAAGTTGGGCCAAGAGATGGATTACAAAATGAAGAGGTAATTTATTTCACCATCCACTTTTGCATTATGACAGGTTTCAAAGGGGTAGCTGTGTTCATCTGTTTCAACAAAAACAAGTCCTGTGGTACCTTAAAGGCTAATGAATTTATCTGGGCATAAGCTTTCGTCAGCTGGAATCCACCTCATCAGATACATGAAGTGGAAACTTCAGTTTGGTAGGGATATAGGGGAGTATTACATTACTGTGCAGTGGACCAGTGTTAACGAGATCAGTTCAGTCATGGTAGATGTGCCTGTTCCTAACAGTCGATGAGAAGGTGAAAAATGACTTTTTGTAGCGAGCTAGCTAATCACAGTCTCTATTCAGATGCATTCTGATAATGTCAAGTTTGCATACAAGTTCCAGCTCTGCAGTTTCATGCTAAAGTCTGTGTCTGAAGTTTTTTAGCTCAATTATGGCAACTTTCAAGTCTGTTATTCAGTGCCCAAGGAGATTGAAGTGCTCTCCTAGTGGGTTTTTTTCCTATCTGGTACCCAAGATCCATATACCTTGGAATCCTGGATGACCCATCATCTCAGGCATTGGCACTCTTACAGCAGGGTAGAGACTGGGAGTGGCTAACTGGATAGAGACTGGGAGTGGCTAACTCCCTACAAAAAGTAATTTCCCCTCTTTTGGTATTTACAGTTTCTCATCAACTGTTGGGAATAGAACACATCCACCTTGATTGAACTGACTTCATTAGTAGAGCATAAGCCTGTCCACAGATATCCACCTCATATCCACAGATAGTGGAGTTGATACCCACGCAGGGCTGCCAGGCAAGTCCCTGCACTTTTGGCAGGGAAAGGATGTGAGAAGCACTGTTCTAAATCTCCCTGTAACAGGGGTTGAGTGCCAGCCCTGCCTGCTCCTCTCCTCCCTCTCCCCCCACCTGCCAGCCTGGTGAGCACTGACCTGCTGAGCTCCGGCGTGCTGCCTGCCTCTTCCATGCACTACCCTGTCCCCCTCCTTGCTCATCTGTGCTCCCTCTCCTCTCCTCTCCTCTCTTCCCTCCAGATTTGTTGTGCAGATTGTGGATCAGATGAGGAGTTGAGCCTGGCAAATGCGGATTGGATGCATTTCCATATTTTTGTATCCATGCAGGGCTTTACTCGCTGTCACTGGCCTGCTGCATAGAAATATAGCACTCCCATCTTTGCATACCTGCCAAACTGAAGTTTTCATTTCAAGCATCTGACAAAGTGGCTTTCAGCCCATGGAAGCTTATGTCCAAATAAATGTATTAGTCTTTAAGGTGCTTCAGGACTCATTGTTGTTTTCACTTTTGCATTGTTTCATGTGGATATATATCATTATGTACAAGTTAACATGTCATAATTTTAACATTTTTCACCAATTTAATTAGCTATTGAATTAGATATTTAAAATAGTAAGCTATGACTACTATGCCTTGTTGTGCTGAGATATACTTTGTGTAATAATAAAACTATAAATATAAAATCTCCTATATCCTCACATTTATTATGTCCGTCAGAACCTAGATTAAAAACTCTTGTTCTGGAAAATGCCTAGCCCCCTGTGGGACTAATCTCTGATCAGTGCCCTTAAAAGCTACATCAGTAAATAAGACTTTATCATCCTGCCTGAGGAGCAGCCTGTGGGAAAAGAAAAATAACTTGCCATAAACTGTGCAAGATTTTTTGTTTCTATCATCCATCTGAAGACTGGGATGGGAACTGGATGGTGGCCTAATGTAGTGAGAATAAATCTGGGCCATGTAAAATTGGACCCAAACACTATGATTTCCAACCATAGCCCAGAAAAGATCATTCCACAGACAGCAGATTCATGTACCTCATCATGGCTAGAGTATTAATATGACAATGGGAACATTAATTACTGTAGGTTTTTTTGCTTTCTTCCTAAGGGAGGACCCAGTCTGTATATAGTCCCTTCCTGGGTCCCTTCTCTTCAGTGGAGACACCTCGTCCCTATCCCTGCCATCTTTTGTGAAGGCATCTGTGTTTAGCTTTCTCATGAATGGCTTTGTGAGACTCCTGGGAAGAGGTGGAAAATGTAGTGGGTGCACATACTCTGCTTTCTGGTCCGTTACATGTTTGCTGCCCACTGCCTGCACACAAGGGGAAGAGTGTCTGGTCATGCTTAACTACTTTAAATAAAGCATGGATGCTTATTTTGTACTGTGGACATTTTATTTGCAAAAGGTACTTATTATATGACAGATTTTTTCTGATGTAATGCTTTCATATCCTTAGGTTACAGTTCCAACAGATATCAAAATTGAGTTAATCAATCGACTTTCCAAAGCAGGCTTGACTGTAATAGAAGCAACCAGCTTTGTTTCTTCAAAGTGGGTACCTCAGGTAGGTAAAATGTGCAGTTTATTTCAGTTTAAGTGCCACATGATTCAGAAATGTTATTAATTATCAGAAGAGCCAAAGCAGTTGAGTTTTCTCACACCCTAGCTCATAATTACATATAAGAAGGTATAACAAGCTCATCTACTGTGTTTTGTGCTGCAGTGAGATCCCTTCTGTAGTTCTAAAGCCTTAAATTCCACCTGATCCATAGGGAATTTCAGATCAATGTTTTAAAGCTATTTAGGCAGCTAAAGATGTAGTTACCTTAAAAAAATCTGGCCCTTCCTGACTGGCGTGCAGGGCAAATTCTGATGAATCATGCTGAGATCTTTTAAAACAGACAGTTGTTTTTCTCAGATGGAACAGTTAGGCTCCAGAGCTACAGATCCATTGGTATCATTATAGATGTTTGGTATCTGTCTTGGGCCATATGTAGGTTATTCAACCACAATTATAATGTCATATGCTACTTTTGCTATGTTCCAGCAGAAGCAACACTTAAAATCTGGGCCTTATTAAAGCTTCAATACCAAAATTCCAGTTGACTTCAATGGATGCTGGATTTTGCCAAAGTTTTGATATTGTAGATCTTAGATACTGAGTGCCTTCCAAAAGATGCTAAGCATCCTCAACTCTCTTTGTAATTGTTTGCTGTTTGCAGTTAAAGCTGAAGAAAATCAATGATGATTTATATTTCTTAAATTTATTTACAGAAACTTATTTACACACACAAAATACAGGCACATTTGAATTTATAATTTCTGGGTGTAATTATTCTGATTGCATTCATATTAGGGATGTAATAGGATAACCGTTTACACAGTTAACCGATAAGCCTGGGTTTATCAGTTACCATGAGGTTACATGCAGACTTCTGCCCCACTCCCAGGGAGCTGGCTGCTACCCCGCTCTGCTGGCTCTGTATTTTAGCCCACACAGCCAGCTCCCTGGGAGCGGGATGGAAGCCAAGAGCCAGCATGTGCCAGGAGCTGGTGTGTACGGTTCCTGGGAAGTTGGCTGCCGCCCCACAATGCAGATGCATGTAATCGTGTAACCCCTGAAATTTTCAGTGATTATACCATTACCCAATTACCCACTTTTTAACATCCCTAATTCACATGTCAAGTAATTACATGTACAACTGTGTCTAGCTGTTTAGCACATGCAGTTCTAGTCATTCCATATAGAAATACACTTCTATTTGTGCATCTGTGATTGTTTGATTGTTCATGGCAAGCAGGCCTTGTTAGTAATTGTTTGTGCTTATGTAAATTAAAAACATGCATAGGCATATCAAGCATTCTTTAAAATTTTCTAAGTCTAAAATATTCAATATTGTTATTTTAATTAACCTTTATTTCATTCTACAAATTTAAACAGAACAGAAATAATATTGCAACTAGTACAGCAGTTATCATCCATGCAAATAGAATTTAGTGAAGGACAGTACACAGAGCATTGCAACCAGGGATATTTTACATTGCACTAGAATGATACATACTTGAAAACTATCCAAGTGAAAAGGAGAGGATTGTAAATTTTGACTTTTTTTTTCTGCATATTGTCTGTTAAAATGTGTGAAGAATATTTCCCATTCGGTTTTTGCCTGGCCATTAAGTAAGCCCTTTAGGGGAGTTGAAAGGAGTAAGTATTCCTTTCTGCCTTATAAGGCCATGTACGGGCTATCCACATCACAGCTGTGAGCATGCCAGGAAGTGCCAGGGCTGCATACCAGGTACTGCTCTGGAAGAAACTTGATGGGGATATAGTTCTATCCCTGTGTGATGGACAGCACATGAGGTGGCTGTGCAGCAGGGAGCATGTTGTACCCCAGTGTTTCTCAACCGGTGGTACAAGTACCTTCGAGAGAAGTCTGGTGGGTACGTCAACACAACTGAAATTTGGAGAAAACTGAATTTTTGTTTTAAGTTTTGCAGCGCTTTATTATTTTTGTACTTTTTATGCCCAAAAATTTCATTGCCTCCCCAGCTATGATTAAGTTGTTTAAACAAATGTGTTGCAATGGTAGAAACAAATGTTGTGTGTCTGAAAACTGTAGATACTGGGGGTACTTATAATTTTTTTAAAAGGGGTACTTTATAAAAAAAAGGTTGAGAAACAATGTTGTACCCTCTGCAGGGCTGTCACAAATTATCTCCTCCATGTCAGAACAGCAGGAGAGCCCAGAGGATATTGGTATAATGACTCTTGATCAGGCCACTGCGATGGGTTCTTCTGGGTAGCCAGCCAGTTACACATCTAGCCCAAGTTTGGAGTGTACTTTCTTAATTATTCACATTGCAAACTCACATGGTAATTCACCATGCACTGTCACATCACACAGTGGTGGTTGCAATATCAGACAATAATGTAAGGTTTTAATGTTAGCCTGCAGCATAAGGCAAACATAGGTCTATTTCTTTTTCTAGTCTGTGTTTAATTCTTTCCTTTTCCCATGAGGCCTTTAGAAAAGCAAATTTAGTTCAGACTTGTCAGATTCAGAAAAGAGGACAATTCCTTCTTATCTCAAATTCAAGTCTGAATATTTTCTTTTAATAGCTTATGTGATGTTTAAAATAGTTTTGGTTTAAGTGATAAGGTTGTATTGCTTGGAGATGGAGTGCAGTCTTGATTATGTCTTTTTTTTCCCTCCCCTTTCTTTTTTCTTCTCATAGGTCATGGGAATAGAATTCCCGGTTATGTTTAGATCACTCATTCACTTATTTCTTTTTTTAGTATTTTAAAGCTCTTTTATGGTTTCCGTTCTACTGTTTTCTTTGGCATAGAATTTATGACTGAAAAAAAGTCAAAAGAAAAAGTTCCACAGTAGCAAGGTGCCATATAAAACAGGATCCTATACCTATAATGTAAATGGCCAGAAATGTTAAATACTTGCCATTAAAAAGCATATTGTAAAATTTTTATTAAAAATTTAAATGCAATAATATGAAGCTTTTGGTAAAATAAGATTCTGCTTACAGGAGAAAAAGCAAGAGGACAAATGTAACAATGAAAATGTATTTGGAATATTTGGAATTTTGTATATTTCTAAGCACAGTGTCATTTCATTTTGTTTAAAAATATTTTAAATCATATAATGATTTTTGAAGTGTGGAATTAGTTCCATCATTTATCATTAATCATTTGACTTCAAAAGTTCTGAAAAATGAAGATGTTTTTATTTAATTAAGGACTAAAAGCTTGTTCTTAAAGCAATAAGATATGATCAAGTGTGTTTTTAGGTGATTATTGGATATGTTAGATTCTTTTACTGATTGAGTTCTTGTAGAAGCTATTATAAAAATATATTGCCTAGCACCAACATTCAATCCCTGCCATGGGATAAATTATGAGCATGGGTACATTTTAATGATATGTATGTCTATTAAACACTTTGGAACCCTATACCTACTTCTGCAAAGTTATGTATTTGAGATCAAATTTGAGGATTCTGTTGTTGCAAAGACATATATTTAGGGCTAAATTTGAAGAAGCTGTTGCTGCATGTGTTTGCCCCAAATTTTTCAGTTTATATTTTCCCAACGAGAAACCAGAAACATGTGTCTGTTGGCTTATATGTTATTTTCATCACCAAAACAAAATTTGGTGGAGTTAATGAGGTGCAACAACTGAGTTTTGAGAAGATGTTGTTGTAGGGACTAATGATTGTGCTTCATTAATCATCAATGGCTTAAAGTTGGATCTGTGCATTCATGTTAGCGATGCTAAATATCGGTTAATTGAATAGTTGATTAACCTCATGAATTCTTATCAGTTACCCGACTATTCTATAGTCCCTGGGGGTGGGGCCAGCAGCCAGTGCGCTCCAGTCCCACTCCCGAGGGGCTCCCTGCCACCCCACACTGCTGTCTCTGTATCAGAGGCAGCAATGTGGGTTGCCAGGTGGGATCTGGTCCATGAGGGGAGCCAGTTTAAAAACCATGGACTGGCTGCCTGTCTCCCCATGCTGCTGCCTCTTTTACAGCCATGCAGCAGCCCCTGTCCAGGGGGGTAGGTCTGAGCTCCCAGGCCAGCGCAAGCCAGGACTGAGTCGGGCTGCTAAAAAATTTACTGGTGGGGGGGGAGAGAAGTGCGTGTAGTCTATAGCATTAACTGATAAGCTTTTGTTTATTGGTTAATTGTCTATACTATTACATTCCTAATTCATGTCACTTGCTCTGTAGGGTGCCATTAGCCTTGATTTTGCCTTACAACTTAGTGAAGTTGTGAAATATCTTATCCATGCAAGTTTCTATGCAGATTGGATTTATTTAAAGTTAGTTTAGTAATTTTGTATTAAATGACCATGGATTTAACTCCGGCTGCTACAGTTTCAAGTTCAATAGAGTGCATATTACTTCTGGTACTTATCTCAAATTTGGAGACACTAGGAGTATGTGAAGTCCAGGGATAGTGACCACAGATAATCACAATTACTAGGTTTTATGTGCACCGCAAGTTTAACTAAAGCAAGAAGTAAAGTTACAAATATCCATGTGTATATAAATCCTACAAAAACCTATGCAATGATTAAGAGTGTAATCATACTCAACATCCTCTAAGATATTTTAGGGTATGGTATAGGAATGTGAATTGGTAACCAGTTAACTGTTATCCAATTCACCGTTACCAGGTAAGTAGCTGGGGCTGGAGCTGAGGCGGGGAGCCGGCAGCCAGCCGTAACCCCATTGAGGGCCACAGTCAGCCCATGTGCTGAGGTGGAATTTGGAAGCTGGCAGCAGTCCCAATAAGAGGGCTAGGAACCAGAGGAGCCAGCAGCAGCCCCAGCTACTGCTTGGAGCTGGGAGCAGGTGCTCCGCGGGTTGGGGGGCTGGAACCATGAGATCCCACTAGTCAGTTAATCAGTTAAACGTTAACTGATTAACTTGGATTTTACATCCCTAGCATAGTGGCTCTCTCAGTAGATGATCATCAATAGAGGAAGGGTTCCAGCTGAGGTTTCCTGTGGAGTAATTTGTTGGGGTGGTCCCTTGGGTCCTTCCTCATTTTCCATACTTGAGAACCTCTTTTATCTTTTTGGTCTGACTACACCTAACACCTTATTCATATGCATGAGGCTTTCAACCCTCTTTTCTTTATTAGTACTTCAGTACCCCATGAATTTTGGGGTACCCCCTTTTTTTCATAAGGGTTGTTCTTGGTTCCCCTTATGATCATCTATGTGCAACATGTACCCTTGAATGAGAACAGGACTTTCCATGATGTTACAATTTGGTGTGTGGCTTTCATCTGAAACACTGTAAGGCCCAGTAACTCTCCTTCCCCTCCTCCCCCCCCGCCATAAAATGTGAGATGGCACAATCCTTGAGCATCATGAACAGCTAGCGTACCTTGGGGTCACATTAGATAAAATGCTGATGTTCTAAGAATACATCAAGAATCTGAAAAAGAAATAGAGGTCCAGGAATTGAGTACTCTAGAAACTACCCAACTCAAAATGGGTTGCTGACTCCAAAAAACTGTAAGCAACCCTGTCTTGCTCAGTTATTCTACTTCAGAGTACTGCACCCCAGTATAGTCACACTCAAGCCATGCTCCTGAAATTGTTACTGAACTTATTTTGTAAGATCATCTCAGGGATTTTGATACTGACTCCCATACTGTTGTGCTGTCCCACAAGGACCTCACTATCATCAATGAATCAGGTTGTCTTTAGTAAAACGGAAAGACAAAAAAAAAAATGCCTCATCAAAGACACTCGTCGCATGAACATAAGATACAACCCAAGAGGCTGAAGGCCAGAAAGAGCTTTACCTCTGAATATTCCTGACCACAAAATTTTACTGTAGAAGGTTACAAAGTAATAAAATGACAGGAAATGCGATTGGTCTTGGACAACCTGGTTCCTTCAAAACAACTCTTTCCAGGCTCTGAGCTCAAATGGAAACACTGGTGGTCTTAATTGAATGAGAGTTGGAGTGGCAAAGACTGGTGAGAGTGTAACCAAATGGAAGTTGAAGAAAGAACCCAAATGTGAATAAAAGCCTCAGAGGGATAGCTGAGTTAGTCTGTAACTGGAAAAACTTAAACAAGAACAAATAGTCTAGTACCATCTTAAAGACTAACAAAATATGTAGATGGTATCATGAGCTTTCGTGGGCACAACCCAATTCTTTGTGCCCATGAAAGCACATGATACCATCTACATGTTTTGTTGGTCTTTAAGGTGCTGCAAGACTATTCATTATTTTTAAGTTTTTCCAGTTGTGAATGTGGAGAGTTTAGGCTACAGTTCTAATGATGCATTGCCCTCTGTCAACATACTGTAGTGATAATATTGGGGTACAATGTCCCACAATGTCATATCTGATCATTCTAGATCTTGATTGCAGTTTGGAGCAAAAAAACTAAGGTTTTCTAAAGTTTATTGTTAGAGAAATAAAGGAATATTGTAATTATTTTAGGCTCAATTTTTGTCACACTTTAAACCTCTCTTAATTTGAAGGAAGAATTTCTTCAGTAGAAAAGGTTTAAATGTCAGATATACCCCCACTACATCTGTGTCTATTAGAAAAGTTAATAATGAGCTATAATAACCACTGTCATTCACAAAAATAATGTTTATGCTGTAGTAATTGTCTACCAAATACTACTGCCACTATTTGTTACCCTTTCTAATAGATGCTGTAAAAGCAAGAAATTAAAACCAGGCATATTAAGTTTTCCATTCCTAACATTAGAGGGGAAATGATTTTCAAATGGAAAAAAGATCAAAATGGTGAAGACATGTGCTCCAGATTGGTGAGATTCAAATTGAAAAATGCAGGCTAATTTTATTTTTTCCTCACACTTCTAACCACTCTGGCTCCCACTGTAGAACTTGGCTTGCTACGATTAAGTGACTTGCCAGTGGAGCAGGGTGGAGTAAGGTATTCCATTTCATGGAGGAGTTCAATACAGGTATTTTAAAATTTGTTCTCATTTTTATTTGAAAGAGAAAAACAAAATTTTTAAATTCTCCATGAAACGGAATGGAACCCTGGCTTCAGGCTGGTCCACCTAGTAGTCTACCTCAGTACCTAGATTTTGAAAGCCCTTTATTCCCTGACTCCAAAGCAGTATGAATGGTTGGCTATCCTGAAACCATGGATCATGGAAGTCTAGGTCCCCAGCAGTCATTCAGATGGGCTGCCAAGGACCAGGGCAGGCAATCTGTCAGGAAAAACAGCATATTTCTGTCATAACTCTGCCTGCCTTCTGTTAGAACTTTGTCAAAATTAGAACCGTCTGCACAAAATGTTTACTTTTTGACAAATGAGCAAGTACTAATGAACAAAACCTTCTGGCATAAGTTCTAATTGCTATACACTGAGTCAGTAGCAGAGCTAGGCTAAGCATTCAGCAGCTGCTGTACGCCAGTATTGAACTTAGATTACTAAAAGTCACCTTTCTCTCATAGCATTTGGGTGGGCTTGCTATGAATATTGGCATGGAGGATAGAAAGGGTAATATAATGAACGTAGGTAAAACAATTGATTGTTCCTTAAGGGAGTAATTTCTGTCTTTAGATTCTCACCGCAACTCTCATTAGAGTTTTGTCAATTGGAATTATACTTGAGCATCTGAGACCAGAATTTAGCCCGATGTATACCAAAATGTTTTATGTAGATTCTTACTAATATCTTTTATTATTTTCATCACAAACATGGATATTAGGTCATCAGTCAACAGAATAGTTTCTTGTTTTGTGCCTTAGTTCTACAAATGAGAAACTACAAATGAATCATTGCAAGTATTTGATTGTAAACCTACTAAGCGTTAGGTCTGTCCAAGATGACCTTTCCTCTCCCCTGATTCTGAGGTTGACCAGGGGCTAAATCCAGGCCTCTGTGTAATTTAGAACAATATATATGCTGTTCCAAGTCACACTGAACAGTTCTGTTGTGTTTCCATTTGCTTTTGGCTTGCCCAGAAACACCTTTCATATGGGGCAACAGAAAGAAAAAGTGCACTAAAGCCAATTATATAGCTTTATTCTACTCAGGGAATTCCTTCCTTTTGTATGACAATAAGATCTTTGTTCCTTACATTTCATCTGCTGCTGCACCTTGTCTATATCTGACATTGTAATCCTCTGTTTATGAAAGCAGAATAATTTACGTTGATCTAATATGGGGAAGATTAATGCATGTGGAAGATGCAGGAAAAATTTAAACCCACAGACAGACCATTCTCATGACGAATGCCTTAATAAAACTGAGGGGTTAACATTTATATATTAGTTTGAAAGTATAGGCTCTCTTGTAGTATTTGTGCTAATTCTATATAATTAAGTAGCATTTTTCATAAATATAATGAACTCTAAATTACATGGCACCCCATCATCAATGTCTCTCTTAAAGCATTGCTTACTTATTTGAATGAATATATTTTCTGTCTTATCAAAATAGAAATGAACACAGAAACTTTTATATTCCATAGAATCTTGTTATTTTTAATCAGATATATTGTGCATGGTTTTCAAGCCTCCAGGTATAAATCATACTTTTTTCATTAAGTATATGCATAAATAAGACAAAGAGCAGTGTAATGCAGTCAATGCTCTGTTTTAGTGTATTATTTCTTCTATTATGTGACCTAATGACTAAGCAGAATTGCATCCATCCTTAAATTCATATCTAACTTTTTAAAAAGAGTCAGTAGATAATTGTTAATTAGCATAACTGAAAAATACTTGCAAAATATTTATGTATTTAAGATGGCAGATCACACAGAAGTAATGAGAAGGATCGAGCGGCATCCTGGGGCACGATACCCTGTACTCACACCTAATCTTCAAGGTTTTCATTCTGCTGTAAGTGTATTGTTAGTGTGTGTCTTCAGTTAAGGTCTTCATGTTTCAAACACTTTATACACAGTACCAAAGACTATCTATTTAATATCATTCACCCAGTCCTATTTGAATTAGGCTGAATTTTTTTCAGAAAAAGTGTTAGTTTTCATGTAGCAAACTCACAAATTTTATAGTAACATTAAATTCCATACATTTCATTTAGTGGTCACTATGAACCACACAGTCCTTTGTAAGGTGTCATAAATGTAGTACATGACTGAAGAAAAAAACAAATATTACCTTTTATTCTTTAGCTTGTTGACACCTCAGTTGGCTGATAATTTTCATGCAAAATGTTTTTCCACCAGAAAATGAAGATTCATCAAAATTGAAAGGTTTTGTGGAAATACATTGATTTTTGTCAGAATTTTCAAAAGAAATGATCTTTTTATAAGGTCAAAATGTTTTGTTTTAACTATTATTTTATCTGATGCTACACTGTAAAAGTCAAAAGAGTAAAGTCCAGGTGAACAGTTTCAACTTTATTAAAAAGAAATGTATCATAAAGGTCAACAATCATTTAGAATATTTCATTTTGTGAAAAATGTCAAGATCTTAAACTTTTTTTTCAGATTGGGGACTAAATGAAATTTCAGAAATTTAGAAATTCCTGTGGGATGGCAATTTCATTTTTTTTACCAACCCTAGGAGTTTATGTCCCAATCCTGCAGCACATTGGCCTGTTGAATTTACAGTTCAGCATCAGCAGAACCTGCTAGCTTGCTCTTTGAATGCGGCTGCAGATAAGCATGCTGAGAGCCATGGGGTGGGATGGTGGATAGGAAAAGAAAACACAGGGCTTAGGTGACCAGGTGTAAGGCTTTACAGGAGCAGAACCCAGGGCTGAGGAGCTGACATTCCCACATGGCCATTGATGAGACCTCTCCAAGGAGTACTGTGAAGATTAGGCACAGCAAGACATACCACCCAAATGGTGAGTGATAGCAAACTTTGGCCTTCTGATCAGCCCATGCTCACTATTTAATCCCGGTGTATGGCTCAAGTTGAAGACGCAGGTTCGCTGTGACTCCTGACCTAACTTGCTGATTTTTGTTCTCTGAGCCAAGGCTGATTCTGAACCTGAATCTTGATTCCTAATTTCAGCATAGTAGCCATCTCTGTGACACTGCCTGTGACCTAGTAATCTGACTCTGACCTGTGGCTGGTCTCTGATGTTGGCCTAACTCTGACTTCTCTGTTGATTTGGGATCCAGTGATTATTCTGATTCTGACTTGTAGGCTACTGTATTGTGCCAAGTCAGCTAGATCATACTAAAAGTGACTGCTAGATCCTACTGCATGTGCCCTAGTTCTGTTCCAATGGGTAACAGGTCTTCCCAAAGGAAACAGTATCTTTTCTCATGGAATATTGTTCCTGTATCTCTCAAATGTATATTTCCTTCTTTCCCCTACTGCTCTCAGCAGTTTAATCTCAGAACAGCTATCATGTTTGAGCTGCCTAATAGAGACCAAGGGTACATCAATATTACAATTAAAAATCTCAGTGTAGTCTATGACAGCTAATTTATGCTTCTATGGCTTGGTCTAAGGTGCTCTTTAATTGTAGTCATTCAGGCTTGGGCTGCAGCCCTCCCATCCCAAACATTTATACATCAATTAAATAATCCCTTTGCCCAAGTCAGCATGGATTCTTCACAGGGTGTCTAACTGCAGTATAGACATACCTCAAACCATTTAGAACTAGAGGGAAAGAAAATAATGCCATCAAGAACACGGAAAAAAGTCTGACCCTATCCATCCTCCTGTAATATAAGTTGGGACTTCCTGTGCACAGCTGAATTGGGACCTAACTTACAGCTTAGATTTTTTAGAAGAACAGTGTTAGGGACTGGCTTGCCTTTCTCCTAAGGCTTAGGGTATGTCTACACTGCAACACTATTTCGAAATAACTAGCGCTATTCCAAAATAACTTAGTCCGCATCTACACAGCAGGCAGCTATTCGAAATAGTGTCAGAATACTGTCAAGCTGGAGGACGTCTGACTCCGACTTCTGTAACCTTCATTGTATGAGGAATAAGGGAAGTTGGAGGAAGAGTTCTCTATTTCGAAATAAGAGTATGTCTACACAGCAAAGTTATTTTGAAATTACAGCCATTATTTTGAAATAACTTTACTAGCATCTACACAGCCAAACCACTACTTCAAAATTAATTTGAAATAGCGGAGCGCTTATTTCGAATTTGGTAAACCTCATTCCATGAGGAATAACGCCAAATTCGAAATAGCTATTTTGAAATAAGTGCTGTGTAGACACTTATATCGAAATAGGGGGCCTCCATTCTTCCCAGGGTGCCCTGGTGGCCACTCCAGCTTCAACCAAGAACACTCCTCTCCCTCCCCCTCCCCAGAGCCCTTAAAGTGGTTGACTCTGGCCACAGTGCCAGTGTCAGCTCCAAGCCTGCCAGCCCAGAGCCAGAAGTCACTGCAGGATAGCTGCCAGCCTGGCCACCAAAGGCCACATGCAAACCCAGGAGCAGGTTTGTATGAAAATTAAGTTGGTCCGGTGAGACCCCCAACCCTGCGCTCTGAGCTTTCCCTCTCCCTTCTTCCCCTTGCTTCCCCCTTCCAGCTCCCTCCTCCCAGGTTTCCCCCTCCCCTCTCCCACCCTCTCTTCTCCCCTCTCCTGCCTCCTTTCCCGAGTCTCACCAGAGTTTCATTCTCCCCCCCAGTTTTGCTAAATAAAGAGAGTTTGTGTTCATAAAAATACATGTATTTTATTTGACATCAGGAAGGGGGGTTAGGGAGGGGTAAGTGGAAGGACGTGAGGGAGGAATGAGGCAGAAGCCCCCAGTGGGGCAGACCAGGGAGGCTCTTAGTGCTCCTCAGGGTGGAAGCTCTCCCGCAAGGCCTCCTGGATACTGACAGCCCCCCGATGGACTTCCCGGATGGCAGCCTGCAGAAAGTGAAGCCAGGCTCGCAGCAAGGTGTCCATGAGAAGCACCAGAGTGCCCAGGGGCAGCTCTGGCTCCATGTTGCAGAGTGCTGTGGTGTCCTGAGTGAGGGCAACCAGAGCATGCAGAGACAAAATGCTTTGCTGTCCCTCATCGAGGTAGGCAAGCAAGCAGGACAATCTGAGAACTGGCTGTCCGGGGGGGTGGGTCCCTTTAAGCACAGGCCTCAGATAGCCTCAGGCAGCAGCCACACAAAGTAGCTCCTGACCTGATGCCCTGCTGGACCTGGTTCTGGCCAGCCTTAAATGCAATTCAGCATCCACTCAGTGTGGATGTGCTATTTCGAAATAGCAAAAAGCTATTTCAAAATGCATTTTGTGTGTAGACACGTTATTTCGAAATAAGCTATTTCTAAATAACTATTTCGAAATAAGATATTTCGAAATAACGCTGTAGTGTAGACATACCCTAAGTTCTGTGTAGACGCTCCCTATTTTAAAATAAGCTATTTCGAAATAAGATACACATTTGAGGTAGCTCAATTTGTGTAGCTTATTTCGAGTTAAGCCCTGCAGTGTAGACTTAAGTCTAAACCAGGTTTGTACTGCTTTAACTATCTGTGTAGGTAACGATTTTCCATTTAGGGAAATAAACTATACTGCTATGAGCACCTCCTACTTCTGTCTATACTAGGGAGTTGTACCAATTTGACTAATAGTTTTTGAAGCAGGTTAGATTCAAGTGCCATAAGAACTGGGTGCAGACAAACCCTGAATTATTGAGGGATTCCCCCCCCACCCCTTCCCCAAAGATCATGGATATATGTGGATAAGTCCTGTTATACATCTGGGCTGCGTCTAGACGGGCATGATTTTCCGCAAATGCTTTTAACGGAAAACTTTTCCGTTAAAAGCATTTGCGGAAAAGAGCGTCTAGATTTGCACGGACGCTTTTCCGCAAAAGCACTTTTTGCGGAAAAGCGTCCCTGGCCAATCTAGACGCGCTTTTGCGCAAGAAAGCCCCGATCGCCATTTTAGCCATCGGGGCTTTTTTGCGCAAAACAATACCACGTTGTCTACACTGGCCCTTTTGCGCAAAAGTTTTGCGCAAAAAGGACTTTTGCCTGAACAGGAGCAGCACAGTATTTCCGCGAGAACACTGACGATCATACATGAGATCGTCAGTGTTCTTGCGGAAATTCAAGCGGACAGTGTAGACAGCTGGCAAGTTTTTCCGGAAAAGCGGCTGATTTTCTGGAAAAACTGGCCAGTCTAGACACAGCCATGGAGAACAGAAAGTGTGGAACCAATTGACACTTTAGATTGTTTTTTATTTGCTCTATCAATGATATTTAAACAGCATGTGTCAATAGCATTACTGGCAAGTAATATGGCTGAATCACTCTAATCAATAGTCTCTTTCATTATCATATTTTGCATCATTTCTTACAATTTTAATACTGAAGCTTATCATTTTAAAATCATGTGTTAATTGTTAAAGCAGTAACTGGTCTTCTCCCATTTAATAACAAAGGGAGGGAAGTATGCCCTGGTGAATTGCGTTAATTAAGAGGACAAATTCTATGAAATCTGTAAGGTTGAAAATGGACTAAGTAAAATCTAGAGCAGCATTTCTTGAAGTGTCTTCCGCGGCACACCAGTGTGCTGCAAGACAGTCAGAAGTGTGCCGCGGAGAGAACAGAAAAAATTCTGCTCCCCCCACCCCCTGCAGAGCCCGTAAACAGCTCCCACTGCGGCTGCCCCCCCAGCCCGCAGGACGGCCCCTGTCCACGGGGCCTCCAGTGCTGCACAGCCTCCTCCTCCTCCTCCACGTGTGCAGGAGGCCGCTTTTACAGCGGCCGCTGCTGCTGGGAGGGGGGAGGGGTGACTGGAGCTGAGGAGCCGCTCCCAGACCTCGGCGTTTTAAAACTGCCACCCATGGGGAACCCAGCTCAGGCTCTGCTGCCCCCACCCCCCACCTGGGGTGCACTCGGGCTCTGCTGTCCCCCCCCTCCCCCACCTGTGGCGTGCTCGGTCTCTGCTGCCCCCCATGTGCTGCTGCTCTCTCTCCCCTGCACCCCTTCCCAGCCTGCTGGGGAAGTGGCAGAGTTTAATCTGACAGGGACTGTCGGGGTTTCGACTCCTCCCCTCCCCCTCCCCCGCCCTGCCAGTGGGAAGCCTGGCCTGGTGCTGCAGCTGCGCTGGGTTCCCCGCTGCATGGGCGGGGGGGCGGGAACTGAGCTCTCCAACTCCCCCTCCCCCCGAGGAACAAGAGCATGCTCCCTGGAGGCTTTCCCTGCTGCAGCAGGGTGCCAAGCCAGGTAAGTGTCCCCCCTCATGTCCACACCCCGCACCCAAACCCCCCTCACTTCCCTCCCCCTGCCAAGACCCCACATTCCCAGCTTGCTCTGACACCCTGCCTCCTGGCCAGACACCTTGCCCCAAGTCTCCTCCTGCACCCTCCCTCCTGGCCAGACACCCTGCCCCAAGTCCCCTCCTCTACCCTCCCTCCTGGCCAGACACATGACCTTATTTAGCATTTGTTTATTATTATCCTTACTTTTTTGTGGTCTACGTTTTTAGACTGTTATTAGGGCAGTTTTCCTGGGGCCTCCAGGTCTCTGAGGTCTTGTGGGGTTTTTTTTTTTTTTTTTTGCTCAACAAAAAAATTCTTGGTGTTCTCTATAAAAAAAAAATTGTTTGGTGTTCCTCAGTCTTACAAGGTTTAAGAAACACTGATCTAGAGTTAAAGTTGCAGTTTTTATATACTATGTTGAATAATACATTGTTAAATTTGTTTAAAACTAAGGATCTAGAATTTCTGCCTTCATTACAGAATACAATACTTACCCTGCCTATATTAAGAAATCTTTACAGTTCTGTTGTATTGAATTACATTTTTTCAGATTGCAGCTGGAGCTACAGAAGTATCAGTATTTGGTGCAGCATCTGAATCTTTCAGCAAAATGAATATTAATTGTTCCATAGAGGAAAGCATGGGAAAATTTGAAGAAGTTACTAATTCAGCAAGAAATATGAATATTCCAGTGCGAGGGTAATTATAAAGCTTCACATGTAATCTTAATTTATGTATTGCAGTTTGCAATGTAACTTAATAGTTGTGTTGCTATTGATTAACATAAATTGTTGTTTGACACTATCAAATTATATACATTTTAAGTAACTTTAATAGTATTCATTGTGTAACAATATTTTCTAAAAGTTCAAACATTTTTAAATTTTAGGTTTTTACATTTTAGCAACTATTCAAAAATGTTGCTTTAATCAGAAATGCAAAAAATAATTGTACGTATTAGTTTATGTCCCTTTTTTATCAATGCTGTTGCCACAAGTCACATTTGGTATGTGCTATTACATACAGTGACCAGTCATAATAACTCACATATTGTTTTTCTGAGTCCTCAAAACAAAGTAGGTGAGCTTTTACATTTTAATACTTGGTGGAAGTGAATCAAAATATAGAAATTACATGATACTTTTCCTCCAGCAGAAAAACTCATGAGAGGGAGAAAAGTTACTCTGCACACAGGGGTTGAAACTTGCAGAGCTTACAATCCATCATGCTCTTGACCTCTCAAGTATACTCATTTCTTCAGAATATCTCCTTTTCAGGGAAATTTTGAATATAAAGTCACAGGCCTCTTAACCATGCTTGTTTCCCCATTACATCTCATCTGTCAGGATTCTCTCAGTCCACCCCGAAACAAAGCAAGTCTGCTGACCAGAGAAAGTAATCATAATCCTCCCATACAATAGTGACCTGTTTCCTGTCCTGTGCTATTCCACCTTATCTATATATTCACTGAATGAAATATTTATAGATAGAACCCTGCAAATCCACAGATATATAAGAAATATCCACAGGTATCTGCATCCGTGGATGTAGATGCAGATATCCGCAGTTCATTTTTGAAGATGTGGATGCGGATACAAATTTTCTGTCTAGAATCCTGCAGATTTGTGGATTCTATGGGTATCAGCATCCATGAATGTGGATGTGGATATTTGCAGCTCATTTTTGCAGACAGATGCAGATACAAGATTTGTAGCCATGCAGAGCTCTATTTATAGAAAGATTTTAAATCTCAAATAGAATATACCATGCTACTAGTGAGAGGCTTCCATGCCTTCTCAGTGAGGAATTTTATAGATGGAGAAATTGATATTTATATCTACCCTTTGTTTCCTATCTTTTAACCAGTTACCAGTCCATGAGAGGACCTTCCCTCTTATTACAGCTTACTTTGCTTAAGAGCCTTTAGTGAGGTACCTTATCAAAGGCTTTCTGGAAATCTAAGTACACTATATCCAGTGGATTCCCCTTTGTCCTCATGCTTGCTCCCCCCTTAAAGAATTTTAGTAGATTAGTGAGTCATGATTTCCCTTTACAAAAACTATGTTGATTCTTCCCCAAGAAATTATGTTCATTTATATGTCTGACAATATTATTCTTCACTATAGTCTCAAACAGTTTGCCAAGTACTGAAGTCAGGCTTACCAGCCTATAATTGTTGGGATCACCTTGAGAGCCCTTTTTAAAAAGTAGCATCACATGAGCTATCTTTCAGCCCTTTAGTTCAGAAGCTGATTGAAATGATATGTTACAAACCACAGTGAGGAGTGCTGCAATTTTACATTTGAGTTGCTTCAGAACTCCTTGGTGAATACCATCTGGTCCTGATGACTTATTACTGTTTAATTTATCAAATTCTTCCAATAGCATGTTTTTCTCTATTTGGAATGTAAAGTCTTGCTATAAATATTGCATTCAGTTAATGTATAGATATGGTGGAATATAGGCACAGAGCAGGAAACAGGTTACCATCTGTGTCAGGTGTGCGTCTTCTCGCTTTTAAGGGAGAGGAGTATGCCCTGGTGAACTGAGTTAAGAGAACAAATGATATCAAATCTGTATGGTTGCAAATGGACTGAATAAAATCTAGAGTTAAAGGTGGCAGCCAGGGGTCATATCATTATTTAATAACTGGTAGATACTGAGATTCAAAAAGTTAAAGGTTTATAACAGTGGTGGTTCCCAGCCACTGGTCCATGGACCGGTGCTGGGTCGCGAACTGCCGTCTGCCAGGCTGGGGCACACTTCCAGACCATGCCGATGCCTTGATGATTGGCTCGGCAAGAATCTAAGCTCCCTGTAAGCTGCACAGCAGTGGGGCTACACAGCTGTTAATTGAGCACACTCCCCCTCCCCCCTTCCGCAGAGGTTTAGGGCTGCCACACAGAGAGCTTCCTGACTGGGGAAGGTCACTCCCTCAGCAGCAACAGCTCCCTGCTCCAGACAACAAGCGTGCTTGTAGGGAAGGGGCCATAAAGAGGGAGGGAGGGAGTAAGTACATGGCTGGGACCGGAGGGGGCCCAAGAGGAGGGGAGTTTGGAGCATGCAGTAAGTACAGAAGAGGAGCGGCTTGACTACAGCAATCTGATTAAAGCTGCTTCCTGGTCTGGGAGAGAGGCAGCAGACTGCATGGGGTAGGTTGGGGAAATGGGGGAGCAGTCCTGGTGTCTGTGCAGTGAGATGGGGACAAAGGGGAGTTTGAGTGTCTTAACTTGTTTCCTTCTGGGCTGCAGGCAGCAAGAGTCAAACCCTGTCTGTCTCAGCATAGCAACCCTAGCTGGGCTGCAGATATAGGACTCTCTCTTGGGCTGGGGCAGGCTGTATGGGGCAGTGCCAAAAATTTCAGGTGGGTTAAAAGCTTTTAGGTTTCTTTTCAATACTGGAACAAAAGGCCTAGCTCATTACAGTTGCATGATTATATTTCAAAAAAATGTACACAGCTTCAGAGGGGTAGCCAAGTTAGTCTGTAACAGGAAAAACTTAAAAAACAACAAATAGTATGGTAGCACCTTAAAAACTAACAAAACATGTAGATGGTATCATGAGCTTTCATGGGCAAAACCCACTTCTTCAAATGACCAGAGTATAAGAAGACCAGATCCAAGAATAAATAAGGGAAAGGGGGGGGGGGAAGGGGAGGGAAGGAAGAAAAAGAGAAACAGTGAGTAGATAGCTTCAGGGGGTAGTCGAGTTAGTCTGTACAGGATAAACTTAAAAAACAACAAATGGTCTGGTAGCACTTTATAGACTAACAAAACATGCAGATGGTATCATGAGCTTTCATGGGCACAGCCCACTTCTTCAGATGACTGGAGTTTTGAGTTTAGGATGTGCAGACCCAAAATAAATAGGGGAGAAAGGAGAGGGGGGGAAGAAAAAAAAATGGAAGGGTGCAGGAAACAAGGAGCAGAGGGTATGAAAATATCAAAGGGAAAACCAAATAGGCAGAACTGGTCATCTATAAGCACCTAAAGATTGGATAGTTAAAAGAAGCAGATAAGGATCATAGGATAGCAATTCGAGAGGAAGAGTAGATAGCTCAGAAAGTTACAACAGGTGTTAATGGATTAAGATAAGAAAAGAAAGGATTCTTTTAACAAATTTATTTTACTGTTGTAGATGTCTGCAAACTCTGATCCCTTACAACCACATGTATTGTGTGCGTACAGGTGTGATGTAAAATAACATGTGACCTCTTAAATTAATTATCATAATGAATATGCAAATAAAATCTTACTGGTCTGCCAAAAGTTTGTGAATGGTGTTGCCAGTCTGTGGTATAAAAAAGCTTGAGAAACACTGTTTTATAACCATTAATACAAATATTTGTCAACGTTACATGACAATTATATGAAGTAAATAGCCTTAAACTCTTAAGTTCTCAAGAAACATTTTCCTTACTTTTTATGCCTGTAAATATCTGTTATTGATAGAAATACAGGTTTTGGGGATGGGGGGTAAGAGTATAAATTTACCAACAAATCTAACCCTTCCAAACCTATTTATATTCTAAACACTTATTTGTTATCTTGTATTATTTTTGTAACTTTTCTATTGTCTTCTTTAGATATTAATTGCTTAGAATTCTATTAATTTTTATTTTGCCATGTTAAGTTGCTATTCTTTCTATATGGCTCTTTTCTTCTGACTCCTCGGCTATCTTAAAAGCAGTTAGTCACACTCTTGGGAGAAGTGGGAGGGTTGCTTCCAAATATCTCTCATGGGATTTGGATGCCTGGAAAACTGATTATGTCAGAATAAGCCTGAATACGAAAAGAGTATCAGGGAAAGGAATACATAGTTGATGTATGGGATAAACTTTGAAGACAGTGGCATTGAAGCTCAAATGGTGATATCCTCACTGTGGTAGGGTGCAGAGTGAACTCAAAGTTTGTAATGGGTTTCTATCTGCTCCTCATTAGCTTGCACATGTTGAATAACATTGCAACCTACTGCATTTTCCACATATGGTATATCTGGACTCCTCGATGTGCTGTCAGCAGTTGTGCTGGTGGTATATATACTGACATATAATAGTGCTAAGCTGTTCCCATAGTGTATTTATTATCTACTGAATGACATTTTTACCCACCCAGCAGGAAAAGTGAGGAACAGAAGGAGGTGTGAGGATAGAGAGAAAGAAGAAGGAATTAAGATTGAAAAGCAGACATATAGATGAATAGACTAGAAAAACTGGAATACTAAAGAAGTTAAGTATGGAATAATGGGGGAGAAGGAACTGAGGTACAGGTTGTACCTCTATAATCTGGGACAAGAGAGTCTTGGCGCACTGCGGGGAGGGAGGGGGGCAGGGAGCTAGGTGCATGGCCCAGCTTAGCTGCGATGAGCGGGGGAGGAGCCTGACAATGCAGCCTAGCTGGGCAGCCTGGGGAGGAGGGGGAAGGGGGGTTGGAAAGCCGCCATACTGCTGGGTGCAGGTAAGAGCCAGGAAGCCCAGCGTGCAACTCAGCTGGGCTGCTGGAGGGGCCGGGAGCCAGGAAGTCCAGCATGAAGCTCAGCTGGGCTGCCTGGAAGAGCCGGGAAGCCTGGGGTGCAGGGTGGGGGGTGTGGCATCGGGGTGAAAAATGACCTCCCCCTGGTCCTGCAAAATCCCTCATATGGGACCAGTCAGGTACCAAGACCAGGGAGGTCCAACCTATATAAAAGCAGAGGGGGTGGGGGGAAAGACATGAGAGAAAATTAAGTGAAGGTATAAATCACCAAACGAGATGGAGAGACTAAAGAGAACAGTACCAAAGGAAAACATAATCTAGCTACACATAAAAATGTGTTCACTTTGTGCATCTAAAATAGTGATTATATGTTTCAGTTAAGTATACATACCTCAGTGGAAACTCTTTATGCATGTGATACAGCACTTGTGAGACTTCTTTAATATTCATTATGGTATAAAGAAAGCACATTAAAAGTCAGTCATGAAACTCATAATATAACTGTAACCCCAGCTACTGTTTCCCTTTGATGCCTACTTTGTCTACTGTAATGCTCCGAGAAAAGTGAATAATTCAGATGTAGGGGAAGAGTCAGCTTTGTTTTGTTTTTCCATCTATCTTCATCACAAAAGGCCCATTTTGGGGAATATGTACTCCAGACCCATTGTTTTGGGTACTAGAGATGAGGTATAGTCAGAGATTGAGCTATCAAAAGAGAAGATGCATTAAAAAGCAGTCAGTTACTAGGACTAAATGGTATACATCCAAGAGTTTTAAGAATAAAATGGCTAAGCTGCTCACAATGATAAGCAATTTTTTATGAAAATTAGGTATCACTCCAAACAACAGTAGAATAGGAAATGTTATTTAGGAGCACTGAGCTTTACTTCAATACTAAGAAAGCTGGTTGAAACAAGGAAGTGGAATTATAAAACCTCAGGAGAGACATGGTATGACAGAGACAAACTAGCGTGATTTCTCATCTGCTAAAATACTTTCAGCATATCAGCAAAATAGTGGATAATGCAGAACTACTTTATTCTAAAATACTTGGAATAAGTCACTTACATGATTGGCGACCACATGATGTTCTCTAGTGGTCTCAGGGCAGCCCTGCCCTCAGCCCTTCATCTCTGTTTCCCTTCTTGGTTCCCCAGATAAGCTCCAGTCAGGGTTTTCCCAGTCCAGTCACAGCAGCCTTTCTTTTTTCTCATTTACTAACTTAAAGTTCAAAACTAAACACAAGTTTTCCCTTCAGATGGGTACAACTCAGACTCCCCTTGTCTACTCAGGGCTCATCTAGACTACGCGGAAGATTCGAAAGAGGATATGCAAATTCCACGGAGCTTTCGAAAGTGAAAGTAGTCGGACGTGGCTTTTTTGGCAACCCCTCTTTTTCGAAAAGATGCTCTTCCTCAAAAAATGAAGTTTACTTGGCTTTTTGAAAAAGGGGAGGTTGCCAAAAAAGCCTCATCCCAACTACTTTCCGCATCCCACGGAATTTGCATATCCTCTTTCGAATCTTCTGCGTAGTCTAGACATAGCCTCTGGGTCCTTCCTAGCTGGAAGAAATTCACCAGGTCTCAGATCCTTCCCTGCAGGAGCTTCCTCACAATTTGACAGCCTAACGATAGCCATCTTTGGCTCCTTATAGGAAATTACCTGGTTCCCCTCAGGTGGAGCTCATTCAGTAGTCAGTTTATCTCTATGCTCTTCCACTCAAGTGTTAACCACTTGGTTACAATCCCTCATAAAAAGCTATGAAGTGAGAAGTATTGTCATGAATTAAAAACTGGCTAAAGAAATCAATTAAAGATAGTTAATGTATGATTTTGAGTGTTTCTGCATATTCATGCTTGTGAGATGTACTTTCCTGGTGCTGTACAACTTTAGGAACCTTTTAAGGATCATTGGGACTGTTTGAGCACTGTTCTGAGCAGCTGGCAGTTCCCTCTAGGCTCCCATACTCCTGGTGGTGGGAGGAGACTTAGCACTCTCTTCCCCACCTCCAGGTCAATCAAGGCCTGGGGTCAGGGGAAGTACACAAAGTCTCTCGCTCCCCGCCCCTGCCCTGCAAAGGAGCACCACACTTAGAGTCACCTGCCAGCTGAGCAGCAGCTGGCGGTTGACTCTAAGTGTTGAACCCCTCGTAGGGTGGGAGGAGACTTTGCGCACTCCTCCTGCCCCAGGCCAATCAGAGCAAAGTCTCCTTCTGCCCTGCACCTGTCCTGCAAGGAGCACACAGCACTTCTAAGCGCCACAAACTCCTTGCAGGGCAGGGGCAGGGCAGAAGGAGACTTCACACATTTGCCCCTGCCCCCAGGCCCTGATTGGCCTGGGGGCAGGAGGAGTGCGAAGTCTCTCACTCCCTGCCCTCTGGCATGTGGTGATTAGAGTCAACCGCTAGGGTTCTAGAAGAACCAGTTATTGGAGGACTCTGTGGGTGATCAGTTATGGGAGTCTAGCTAGCAGTACAAACTTTAGGAAGGTGGTTTGAAAATGTCTAATTAAACAAGGGCTAAAAGAACTTCCTCCTAATGTACACCATCAGATCTTGCAACACTCCAAGAAGAATCACTGCATGTATTTATAATGGAATCACAATGGAAGCAGGCTATTAGTACTACCTTTGGCATAGCAGAGTGAAATCATGACATATTTACATGCATAATCTAATCCATTTCAACAGGTTTAGAGCAGAAATGGCATTTACTTCACACTGGTTCCCAGTGTTACAAAACCTTTATGTTAGGGGGCTTTCTAAAACACATTGTCCTATTAAAACAGAATGTAAAGTCCACTTAAGTGAAATATATGAAACCTAGATTTTCCAGGTTAAGATGAGGATTTGAAAGGATAGCCAGGTGATGAATGCTCTGATTTAAGTGAAACTCAGACAATATTTTGTCCAAAATTTTCTATGCAAACGCAAAGACAGCTTTGTCCCTGGAATACCGTGAAAGAAGGATCAATCATCAAAGCCTCACTCAATCTGTTCACATATGTGTTACCTAATTTCACTGGAGAACAGCGCGTGGTGTTACCCTTATACTGATTTATTCAATGCTGCTATTGGATGAAATGAAAAGAGAATGGAACTCTTTCACTGACATCCACACACATTCATACACGCAGACACTCTTACACTTATGCACGTGATGAGTTGCGCAGATAGAGCAGAAGAAGCCAAGCAAGGTAGGTCCAGTGTGTCTGCCTGCAGTCACCAATCCGGGCTGGTGAGCTGATCATACGGCCTGTGGTTTGCATGCTTTATTGAGCTGGGTGGCTCCTGTCGTTCACTGAGTTCTTTCTCTGTGTCTGTCACTGAGAGGCCTGCCCAGACCTCATTTTCCTCATGCATGTTAATTCCTTCTAATCTGCACCTCTGTTTCTTGCCTTTCTCGTGTGCAAATGAAGATTACATCAGGTCCCACCTAGCCCCTGCCTCACGGCTCCTCTCCACAAAGGTGCAGACATTACCCTGTTCACCTACTTGCAACTTACACACACCCACGTACTCCCTTGTCACAGGATAGAATGTTACGGAACTTAAAGCTTATACAAGCAATAGCTGGAAGTTACAAAGCCTGCAAGAAGTTATAGAACTTAGAATCATATCATAGAATACTAGGGCTGGAAGGGACCTCAAGAGGTCATCGAGTCCAGTCCCCTGCCCTCATGGCAGGACCAAATACTGTCTAGACCATCCCTGATAGACATTTATCTAACATACTCTTAAATATCTCCAGAGATGGAGATTCCACAACCTCCCTGGGCAATTTATTCCAGTGTTTGACTACCCTGACAGTTAGGAACTTTTTCCTAGTGTTCAACCTAAACCTCCCTTGCTGCAGTTTAAGCCTACTGCTTTTTGTTCTATCCTCAGAGGTGAAGATGAACAAGTTTTGTCTCTCCTCCTTATGACACCCTTTTAGATACCTGAAAACCGCTATCATGTCCCCCCTCAATCTTCTCTTTTCTAAACTAAACAAACTCAATTCTTTCAGCCTTCCTTCATAGGTCATGTTCTCTAGACCTTTAATCGTTCTTGTTGCTCTTCTCTGGACCCTCTCCAATTTCTCCACATCTTTCTTGAAATGCGATGCCCAGAACTAGACACAATACTACAACTGAGGCCTAACCAGTGCAGAGTAGAGCGGAAGAATGACTTCTCATGTCTTGCTCACAACACACCTGTTAATGCATCCGAGAATCATGTTTGCTTTTTTTGCAACAGCATCACACTGCTGACTCATATTCAGCGTGTGGTCCACTATAACCCCTAGATCCCTTTCTGCCGTACTCCTTCCTAGACAGTCGCTTCCCATTCTGTATGTGTGAAACTGATTGTTCCTTCCTAAGTGGAGCACTTTGCATTTGTCTTTATTAAACTTCATCCTGTTTACCTCAGACCATTTCTCCAATTTGTCCAGATCATTTTGAATTATGACCCTATCCTCCAGAGCAGTCGCAGCCCCTCCCAGCTTGGTATCATCTGCAAACTTAATAAGCATACTTTCTATGCCAATATCTAAATCGTTGATGAAGATATTGAACAAAGCCGGTCCCAAAACAGACCCCTGTGGAACCCCACTTGTTATACCTTTCCAGCAGGATTGTGAACCATTAATAACTACTCTCTGAGTACGGTTATCCAGCCAGTTATGCACCCACCTTATAGTAGCCCCATCTAAGTTGTATTTGCCTAGTTTATTAATAAGAATATCATGCGAGACCGTATCAAACGCCTTACTAAAGTCTAGGTATACCACGTCCACCGCTTCTCCCTTATCCACAAGACTCGTTATTCTATCAAAGAAAGCTATCAGATTGGTTTGACATGATTTGTTCTTTACAAATCCATGCTGGCTGTTCCCATTACATTACTTGAAACATTACATGAAAGTTATGGCTTACAGTAACAGTTATGTGACTCGCAGTGGCTGAAACTGACTTCATTTAGAACAACTGAGAGTTACCTGGCTTACAGTAGCAGAGAGACACACGACTTGCAATGGCTAAAACTGACCTGACTTATAAAAAAAAAGTTACGTGTCTTGCATATATATACTGGATTGGGCGGAGGTTTTAAACAACAATATGTAATTGTGATTTTTGTTAAAAGGTCTCTTTAATGATAAGTGTAGCCTGTGCATCTGTTAACTTTGTCAGTACTGAGCTAAGATTCCATGCAGAGAGCAAATCTCAGACCCATAGAAACCCATTAGGGAATTTTAAGATAAGGGAAGGCTGAAGATTTTATAATTTTCAGCTGGAATTTAGTGTTCTGAGGGAACAGACAAGCACTTTGATGACATAGAGGAGCTGAGAGCTTCAAATATCATTTATCATCTAAATTCACTGCTCTTCAGGCAGGGCCTGCGGGCAAATTGTTCTTCATATCATTGCGTCTACAGAGCCTTCTTGTGGGAGTTGCATGTCAAGTTAAGGAGCCACAGAAGTGGGAGCAGTTAACTGGCAATTTGAAAACTCATAGAAATCCCAGGCGCTTAGTATTTCATGGGCAGAAGGATAAGTATTTACAGTTTGAATGCACTTCCCCTTTCGTCCAAAAGACTATAAATATGTTGACATTCTGGGCAGATTGCAAAGCCTATCTTTTCACTCATGCTTTTTGCAGGCTATGAATATAGAGGGAAATTTGAGTGTACATATCTGAAAGAGTGAGGTATTTTCAATTGCCACCGGTTGTTTGGCTGATTTATCTCTATGTGGCAAGCAGTACTATTGGTCCGGTTTTGTTTTGACTTGTAATTTTAATGATTAATATAATAATAAATAATGCATCAGACAGGCATTTTGTAATTTATTATGTATCGAAATAAATAGAATACAATGAAATAGCTTTCGTTGCTAAACTTGTTGTTAATACAGATGAATCCGAATTAAGATTATGCTGAAATGGTTTTGTTTTTGTGACTGCAGCACATAGAAAAACAACATCCTGACCTCAGGCCAAATACAGATAAATCAGAATTAAGTTTATGATGAAATGATTTAGTTTTTTGTGACTGCTGCACACTGAAAATCAACATTCTGACCTCAGGCCAAAACCTGCAGTCTTTACTTAAGGAACTCCTAAGAGTCTAGGGTTTTGGCTTTTAATTTTGTAGCCTAAATATTTTACTTGAAATATCTAGTTAGTAAAAACAGATTTGTGTATTAATATACATACATTGTATTTATATATTTTTCAATACTGAGATTTTCTCCTCTTAAGAACTATTGTTTAACATGTTTATTTGTACGAAATGGGTAATTTAATACCTTGCCCTAATTTCTTATTTGCAGTTGAAAAATGCTTCCAAAATAATTTTAAAGTATTCAAATTTTATTTTCTATTTTTACTGGCCATCTAGAATTTATGTAGTGAATATAAATCATTGGCAATTTGTGAATCTGATGAAAAATATATTCAAACATTTTAAGCTTCAGCATGTCTTACAGTTGCTGCAGCTGCACCAACATTTACTCCATCATCATCCAGAAAATTTATGCTGTCAGCTGTCACACTAAATGTCAGTAACACCGTATACAATCTTCTAAATGTTTACTGAAATACTTCAAATGTTTATGAAAAATAGAATACTTGCATATGGTACAAAAGTTGTATCATTTATTGTGACATAAAGAGTTTTTTTGTATGTGCACAAAACTTTAAAGTAACATCTGGGACACATTCTGTGAGGACACTGTGCCAAATCTGTGGTTAGCTAATGACTTCTATGCATATTTTGCATGTGAAATGGCACTAAAAATTCTGCCTTTACAAATTTCACTCTTTAATGTGTAATTCGGTAACAGTGAAAATCTCACCATATTTTCCCAGTGATTAAAAGGAAGCAAAACAGATGGGGTTAATGGAAAACCATAGTACATAATAGTTGCACATATTCACTTCTGTTTTATTAGTAAATCTAAATGTAGCATAAGAAGAAAATGTTAAGTAAATTCTGGTTAGGCTGGATTCCTTTCACCTTAATATATTAAAAACTTCAAAAGACACACATAAATTATAAATGCTCCAATGTGTGTTTAAGTTCTTTAGGACTGTCTCCCTGCATCAGAGACTAATATGGAGCAAATATAACTGTTAAAATGACAGAAGTATGTCTTTTTCTCTCACTTAAAAACTAAATGTCTACCATCACTATTGAACAGCCACATGATACATTTATGTCCCCATCCTGAAAATGCTTCTGCATATGTGCAGTCTCTTTGAGGGCATTGGGAAAACACATGTGTACATGTGTAAAGTTACTCTTCTGTGTGAGTGTCTTCAGAATCAGGGGCCATAAAACTTGAAAACACAAAGCAATACACAACATAATAAAACAATGCTCTGACTTTAAAGCATATCCTTGGACATTGGAAAAATAATCTGAACTATACATACAATATGATGGGCACTAATTTAGCTACAACTACTCAAGAGAGAGATCTTGGAGTTATTGTGGATAGTTCTCTGAAAACATCCACTCTGTGTGCAGCAGCACTCAAAAAAGCAAAGAGAATATTAGGAATTATTATAAAAAAGGAATAGAGAATAAGACAGCAAATATCTTATTGCCTCTATATAAAACCATGCTACGCCCACATCTTGAATATTGTGTACAGATGTGGTCATCTCGTCTCAAAGAAGATATATTGGCATTGAAAATATATCTTGTGTCTTGCTCACAACACTTGTATTAATACATCCCAGAATCATGTTTGCTTTTTTGCAACAGTGTTATACTGTTGACTCATGTTTAACTTATTGTCCACTATGACCCCTAAATCCCTTTCAGCAGTACTCCTTCCTAGATAATCACTTCCCATTCTGTGTGGGTATGTCTACACTACAAAGTTAATTTGAAATAACAGCAGTTATTTTGAATTAACTTTAATAGCGTTTACACAGCCAAACCGCTATTTCAAAATAAATTCGAAATAGTGGAGCACTTATTTTGAATTTGGTAAACCTCATTCTACGAGGAGTAACACCTATTTTGAATTAAGTGCTGTATAGATACTTTATTCGAAATAGGGGGCCTCCAGCCCTTCCCAGGGAGCCCTGGTGGCCACTCTGGGCACAACCAGGAAAACTTACTTTCCTCTCCCCCAGCCCCGGAGCCATTAAAGGGGTAGACCCTGGCCACAGTGCCTGTGCCAGCTCCAAGCCTGCCAGCCCAGAGCCAGCAGTGGCCACTGGGGCCCCTGATCCAGTGGCCCCAAAACATGAGCCAGCAAGCCACTGGCAGCCAGCCCTCCACTGCCCCCTAGGAGCAGTCTGCCAGCTCCCAGGAGCCTGATGGGCTGGAGAAGGTGGGCGCCTTCCTGGTCCAGGGTGGAGGTCATGGACCTTATTCAGGATTGGGGGGGATGCCCCCAACTTCCATGATCTCAGCCCTCAATGGAGGAACACGGCCGTCTATGGTAGAATAGCTGCCAGCCTGGCCACCAAAGGCCACATGCGAACCCAGGAGCAGGTTTGCATGAAAGTCAGGTTGGTCCGGCGAGACCCCCAACCCTGAGCCCTGAGCTTTCCCTCCCCCTTCTTCCCCTTGCTTCCCCCTTCCAGCTCCCTCCTCCCAGGTTTCCCCCAGCCCTCTCCCACCCTCTCTCTTCCCCTCTTCCACCTCCTTTTCCCAGTCTCCCCAGAGGCTCATCCGCCCCCCCCAGTTTTGTTCAATAAACCCAGTTTCTATTTTTGAACATACTTGTCTTTTATTTGACATTAGGAAGGGGGGCTAGGGAGGGGTAAGTGGAAGGACATGAGGGAGGAATGGGGCACGAGCCCCCAGTGGGGAAGACCAGGGAGGCTCCTCAGGCTCCTCGGGGTGGATGCTCTCCCTCAGGGCCTCCTGGATCCTGACAGCCCTCCAATGGACCCCCCGGATGGCAGCCTGCAGCAAGTGCAGCCGGGCTGATGGCAGTGACCCCACGAGATGCACCGGCGTGCCCAGAGGCAGCTCTGGCTCCATGTGGCTGAGTGCTTGTGGTGTCCCAAGTGCAGGCACTCAGGGCACTCCAAGACAGGATTGCTTTGCTGTCCCTCATCGAAGTAGACAAGCAAGCGGGGAACCCTGAGAACTGTCTGTCCGGGGTGGGGGTAGGGTCCCTTTAAGCACAGAGCTCAGTTAGCCTCAGGCAGCAACCCCACACACTCAAGTCCTAACCTGATGCCCTGCCAGCACTGGTTCCGGCCAGCTTTAACTTCGGTTCAGGGTCCACTCATAGCATGTGGACGTGCTATTTCAAAATAGCAAAATGCTATTTTGAAATAGTTTTTGTGTATAGATGTGTTATTTCGAATTAGCTTAATTCGAATTAACTATTCCTATTAAGTTAATTTGAAATAGTGCTGTAGTGTAGACATACCCTATGTGTGAAACTGATTGTTCCTTCCTAAGCACAGAACTTTGCATTTGTCCTTATTAAACTTCATCCTGTTTACCTCAGACCATTTCTCTAGTTTGTCCAGATCATTTTGAATTATGACCCTATCTTCCAAAGCACTTGCAACCCTCCCAGCTTGGTATCATCTGCAAACTTAATAATTGTACTCTTTATGCCATTATTTAATTCATTGATGAAGATATTGAACAGAACCAGCCCCAAAACAGACCCCTGCAGAACCCCACTTGTTATGCCCTTCCAGCAAGATTGTGAACCATTAATAACGACTCTCTGAGAATGGTTATCCAGCCAGTTATGCACTCACCTTATAGTAGCCCCATCTAGGTTGTATTTCCTTAGTTTATTGGTAAGAAGATCATGCAAGACCATGGCAAATGCCTTACTGAAGTCTAAGTATACCACGTCCACCGCTTCTCCCTTATCCACAAGACTTGATATCCTATAAAAGAAAGCTATTTGACATGATTTGTTCTTTACAAATCGATGCTGGCTGTTACCAATCACCTTATTTTCTTCCAGATGAATTCCTTAATTACTTGCTCCATTATCTTCCCTGGCACAGAAGTTAAACTGACTAGTCTGTAGTTTCTTGGGTTGTTCTTATTTCCCTTTTTATATATGAGCACTAAATTTGCTCTTTTCCAGTCTTCTGGAATCTATGCCATCTTCCATGATATTTCAAAGATGATAGCTAAAGGCTCAGATACTTTCTCCATCAGTTCCTTGAGTATTCTAGGATGCATTTCATCAGGGCCTGCTGACTTACAGACATCTAACTTTTCTAAGTAATTTTTAACTTGTTCGTTTATTTTAACTTCTAAACCTACCTCATTTCCACTAGCATTCACTATGTTAGGCATCCCATCACTATCCATCTTCTTGACGAAAACTGAAACAAAGTAGTCATTAAGCAACTCTGCCATTTCCAAGTTTCCTGTTATTGTTTCTCCCTCTTCGCTGAGCAATAGCCCTACCCTGTCCTTGGTCTTCCTCTTGCTCCTAATATACTCATAGAATCATAGAATACTAGGACTGGAAGGGACCTTGAGAGGTCGAGTCTATTCCCCTGCCCTCATGGCAGGACCCAGTACTATCTAGAGTAGACCATCCCCGATAGACATTTATCTAACCTGCTCTTAAATACCTCCCAAGATGGAGATTCCACAACCTCCCTAGGCAACTTATTCCAGTGTTTAACCACCTTGACAGTTAGGAAGTTTTTCCTAATGTCCAACCTAAACCTCCCTTGCTGAAGTTTGAGCCCATTGCTTCTTATTCTATCCTCAGAGGCCAAGGAGAACAATTTTTCTCCCTCTTCCTTGTGACACCCTTTTAGACACCTGAAAACTGCTATCATGTCCCCTCTCAGTCTTCTCTTCTGTAAACTAAACAAATCCAATTCTTTCAGTCTTCCTTCACAGGTCATGTTCTCTAGACCTTTAATCATTCTTGTTGCTGTTCTCTGGACCTTCTCCAATTTCTCCACATCTTTCTTGAAACGTGGTGCCCAGAACTGGACACAGTACTCCAACTGAGGTCTAATCAATGCAGAGCAGAGCGGAAGAATGACTTCTCGTGTCTTGCTCACAACACATCTGTTAATGCATCCTAGAATCATGTTTGCTTTTTTTGCAACAGTGTCAAACTGTTGACTCATATTTAGCTTGTGGTCCATTATAACCCCTAGATCCCTTTCTGCCGTACTCCTTCCTAGACAGTCGCTTCCCATTCTGTACTCATAGCACATCATCTTGTTAATGCCTCTAGCTAGATTTAGCTCTTTTTTGGCCTTTGCCTTTCTAATCTTGCCCCTACATACCTGTATTGTTTGATTATATAGGTCCTTTGTAATTTGATCTAGTTTCCACTTTTTATGAGACTCCTTTTTGATTTTTAGATCATGTAAGATATCCCAGTTGAGCCAAGGTGGTCTCCTGCCAGACTTTTTATCTTTCCTACGCAGTGGAATAGTTTTACTTTTGGTCCCTTAATAATGTCCCTTTAAAAAACTGCCAGCTCTCTTCAGTTGTTTTTCCTCCTAGTCTTGCTTTCCATCGGACCTTACCTACCAGCTCTCTCAGTTTACTAAAATCTGCCTCCTGAAATCCACTGTCTCTATTTTGCTGTTCTCCGTTTTACTATTCCTTAGTATCATGAACTCTATGATTTCATGGTCACTTTCTCCCATGCTGCCTTCCACTTTCAAATTGTTAACCAGTTTCTCTCTATTTGTTAAAATCAAATCTGGAACAGCTTCCCCCCTAGTATCTTTCTCAACCTTCTGAAATAAAAAATTGTCTCCAGTGCAGTCCAATAACTTGTTGGATAATCTGTGCCCTGCTGTGTTAGTTTCCCAACAGCTGTCTAGATAGTTGAAGTCCCCCATCACCACCAAATCCTGCTCTTTGATTGATTTTGTTAGTTGTTTAAAAAACCCTCATCCATCTCTTCCACCTGGGTACGTGGTCGATAGTAGACCCCTAGCATGAGATCACCCTTATTTTTTTATCCCTTTTAACCTAAGCCAGAGACTCTCAAGTTTGTCTCCTATGTCCATCTCCCCCTTAGTCCTAGTGTATACATTTTTAATATATGTATTAAATAGATTAAGTCCAATCAAGAACCCATCCCACGTGGGTTCCCTTTTTTCTTTGCCTATCCTTCATGAGCAAGCTGTACCCTTCTATACCAATATTCCAGTTGTGTGTATTGTTGTTGTTATTAATTATTATTATTATATGTTTAAAGTACTTTTGAATAGTGTCTCAGAGTAGTAGCTATGTTAGTTTGTAACTTTAAAAACAATGAGTAGTTCTGTGGCATCTTAAAGCCTAATAAAAATATATATAGTATTGTGAGCTTTTGCAGTTAAGGTCCATTTTGTCAGATGAGTTGGAGTGGAAATAATAGAATCCAAGATATATATGTATATAACAGCAAAAGAAGTACTTGTCAGTTGTAGGACCCATGCTAATGAAGCTAACTGAGTGGGCTGGATGTGTCCCGTTCATAACTTTTTATGTGAAAATGTGAATGTTAAAGGCTGGGAATGTTGACTTTGTAGTGCATTAACCAGTTGATGTCTTCATTCAAACCCAGGGTGACAGTGTCAAATATGTAGATGAATTTCAGTTTTGCAGTCTCTCTCTGTAACTGGGAGGTGAAATTCCTTTGTAGAAGAATGGCTACTCTTAAATCCATGATTGAGTGACCAGATAGGTTAAAACTGTGGTCACCAACCTATCGATCGTGATTGACTGGTCGATCCTGTAGGCTCAACCAGTCGATTGCAAGGCTTTGGGGGCTCCCCCTCGCTGGCCTCCACCCCCAAGATTAACACCGCACTGATGCTACCTCCAGAGGTAGTGTGGGCTTCCTGTGGGGTCAGGGGGAGTTCTGCAGCTTCATGCCAGGTCCTGGAATTGTGCAGGCTGCTCTCCCCCCCTCCCCAACAGCCAGCGCGGTACCTAAAACACCGGTCCGTCGTGCATTGGGGACTTTGTTCCCCTGCTGCCTTCCTGCACACAGGGGAGGGGGTGGGGGTCTGGGACCGCGCCGCTTCCAGCTCCTTGGGTGGTGCATGCTGCCGTGGGGAGCGGAGGAGCAAGGCGCACGCTGCCCAAGCGGTTGGGGCTGGCGCGGTCCAGGACTCCCCCTCCCCCCGCACAGGAAGGCATCAAGCATGTGACGGACCAGTGTTTCAGGTACCGTGCTGCTGTTTGGAGGACAGAGGAGCAGCCCGCACACTTCCAGGGCCTTGGTGTGCAGCTGCAGGATCCCCATGTACCAGTGGTCCCTGTCCCCTTCCCCCCACTCAGACCCCCAGAAATACCCTGTCCCAGCACCCACCGGCACCCTTTGGCACCCTGCCCCTGTACCCACCAGCACCCTGTCCCCTGCCCTGGCACCCACTGGCACCCTGTCCTCTGCCCCAGCACCCTGTCCCCTGCCTCCACCAGCACAGTTGGAGCCACATTAGTGAGATTTGAGGGATTTGGAGGGGTTGTGTTTTTGAATCTCACTTATGTGGCCCTGACTGACTTTTCTGTGGCTCAGTGACCCCTCACTCAAAACAGGTTCCCTGCCCCCTCATAAATAAAGACAATGCTGAAATCTTTTGTGTTTGACATAATATTTTATTTAAAAATGAAGCCTGGCCAGCAAGCCCCCAGTTGGGGCCAACGCTTCATCTGGCCACAGCATCATAACACTCCTGTACCCCCTCCCGACCCCAAATCTGAGCCTATCATACACTGGAACCCCCTGTCCTGAGCCTCTCACATCCCCAAACTCCTGCACCCCCACATCCTCATTCTTCTGCCACAACACTCTTGCACCATTCACATATTGCAAATCTGTGTCCTGAGCCCATCATACTTCCAACCTCCTTGCCCTGAGCCCCTCACACACCCCAACCCAAATTCCTGTACCCTCACATCCACAAGCCTGTGGCTTGCTCAGCACCCCAACCCTCCACCTGAGCCCAACACTTCCCAGCCCAGAGCCCCCTCCCTGAGCCAGCATCTCCTTCTTCACATCCTCCTGCATTCAAATTCCCTCCCAGAGCTTGCACCTCTCACCCTTTCCCAGACCTAAATCCCTCATTCACACCCCAGAGCCCACACTTCCTGTCTCAACCCAGTGAGGGTACGGCTAGACTGCAGGAGTTTTTCTGGCAAACACGCTCTTTTGGCAGCCCCTGTATTTTTTGTTCCATGATGAATGAGGGGGCTTCCAAAAGAAGGAGTTTTTCTGTCATTTGGCCCATTCTAGATGAGCCAAATGTCAGAAAAATTTCTTCCAACAGAATGATAAAAAAAAGCAGTAGTGCAGCCATACCCTGAGGCTATGTCTAGACTGCAAGCCTCTTTCGAAAAAGAGCGTCTAGACTACAACCAGTACTTTCGAAAAAGCAAGCTGCTTTTTCGAAAGAGAGCATCCAGGTAGTCTGGATGCTCTCTTTCAAAAAAGCACATTTTGCATTATATAGCACCTTTTTTTGAAAGAGCACTTCCGAAAAAAAGCGTTCTTCCTCATAAAACGAGGCTTTCTGCGATCAAAAAAACTGCCGCGTTCTTTTGATTTACTTTGGAAAGAAACCGGCAGCAGTCTAGATGCAGGGGAAGTTTTTTCGAAAAAAGACCACTTTTTAAAAAAAAAACCCTGTAGTCTAGTGTGGCGGGCCCTTCCCACCTACCCTCTTAAGCCCAAGGCCCTCCGGCCAGAGTCCAAAGCACAGTCCAAGCCCGGCCGTTATTGGCCAGGCCGAGGCCCTCTGGTCTGAGTCCACAACGCAGTTTAAAGCTGGCCCTTTAAGACAAGGCCAAGGCCCTCCGGTCTGAGTCCACCACACAGTTTAGAGTTGTAGTGGGGACGCACCCTACTCCACCGGGTCCTGGCCCAGGGCCCTGTGAGTGACCGGGTAGTGGGTCACTCCCTCGGCGGGGCAATCCGGCCAAAACGCGCTGAGGTACTCGGGGCGAGAGAGGAGGTTCCTGCTCCTGCCCTGGGCCCCTTCCTACCTGGTTCCCTGGGGTTCCTTCCCAGGGCCTCTCGCTCCTTCCACCCCTGGGATTCCTTCCCCTGTACTTGCCCAGCTTGCTGCGGCCTCCGGGCCGGCATCTCCTCAGCAGGCAGTCCCTGGGACACCCCAGCTCGCCTCTGTGTCCCCTCTGGCCTCTCCTGTAGTCTCCGGTGACCACTGTGCAGGAGCCCCCTTCACAGGTCCTCCTCCTCCGGCTGCCCTCCTGACTGAGTCCTTCCCCAGGCTTTTATAATGGAGCTACAGCCCGGGCATGCTTGGTAGGGCCGCGGGGGAGGGGCCTCTGCAGCCAGGTAACCCTGGCTGGTCCCTGCAGGTTCAGTGCGGGGCTGCCTCGCCCCGTCACACAACCCCCCCTTAAGAGGGTCGGCAACGGGGTTTCGGCCAACCCCTCTTCACTTGTCCTTGAAAAAAAGTCTGCGTTAGTATGGGCTTTTCCTGGCCGATGCACTACCTGAAAAGCAAACGGTTGCAATGACAAGTACCAGCGCATGATCTGCGCGTTTGAATCTTTCATGGCATGGAGCCATCTCAGGGGGGCATGGTCAGTTACTAAAGTGAACTGGCTCCCCAGCAGATAATATCTTAGGGACTCTATGGCCCATTTTGCTGCGAGGGCCTCCTGCTCTATCGTAGAGTATCTAGTCTCTCGTGGGAACAGCTTGCGGCTAAGGTACAGGATGGGGTGCTCCTCACCCTCTATCACCTGGGATAATACCGCTCCTACTCAGGAGGCATCTGTCTGCAAAATGAACGGTTTATCAAAATCTGGCTGAACGAGCACCAGCCCCCGAGCTAGCTGCTTTTTCAAGGCCTGGAAGGCAGCTTCTCACTCCGAGGTCCACTTTATGCGGCGCTCTCAGGGATTCTTAGTGAGGTCTGTAAGGGGTGCTGCGATGGTCGCAAAGTTGGGTATAAAGCGGCGGTAGTATCCCGCCAGCCCCAGGAACTGCCGTACTTGCCTCTTCGTGGTAGGCGTAGGGCTCTCCTGTAGAGCCCGGACTTTGTCTATCAAGGGTCAGAGCTGCCCCTTCCCTACAGTATAGCCTAGATAGCTCACCTCAGGATATCCCCAGTGGCACGTGGCCAGGTTGGCAGTGAGGCCGGCCTCAGCCAACGCCTGCAGCACTTGGGTCAGATGTCGGAGATGTTTTGTCCAGCTCCGGCTGTATATCACAATATCATCGATATATGCCGCTGCGTAGTCATTATGTGGACTTAGTACTTTATTCATGAGCCTCTGGAAAGTGGCTGCTCCCCCATGAAGACCGAAAGGCATTGTTGTAAATTGGAAGAGTCCAAAAGGGGTTGGGAAGGCCGTTTTCTCGTGAGATGCTGGTGTCAGGGGAATTTGCCAGTAGCCTTTAGTTAAATCAAGAGTGGATATGACTCTGGCACCACCCAACCGCTCCAACAGCTCGTCCACCCGTGGCATCGGGTAGGCATCAAAACAGGAGATGGTGTTTACCTTCCTGAAGTCCACACAAAACCGGACCGACCCATCTGCTTTTGGCACCAGGACCATGGGGCTCCTCCAGTCACTTCGGGACTCTTCTACCACACCCAGAGTTAGCATTTGGTCCAATTCCCTTCGCACCATGTCCCACAACTTCCTGGGCAGCAGGCAGTGATGGTCGCGCACCTTCTGCCCCGGGGGGGTGGCTATGTCGTGGCTCGCTAGGCTAGTCCGGCCAGGTTTAGATGACAGGACCTGGGGAAAGCTGCTCAGCAGCCGGCGTAGCTGTTCCCACTGTTCTGTCTCGAGGTCAGGACTGATGTCCAGGCGCGCGGACGTGGTGTCCTCTTCTGTGGATGGCCCCAACTCCGGTTCCATAGGGTACGGGGTGATCATCAGGGCCTCTCGCTCCTTCCACCCCTTGAGCAGTTTTATATGATATATCCGCACCTCTTTCCTCCGCCCTGGCAGCCGTACTGCATAGTCCACTGGACCCACCTGTCTCACCACCTCAAATGGGCCTTGCCATTTTGCTAGCAGCTTGGATTCTGAGGAGGGGAGCAACAGCAGTACCCGGTCTCCTGGCTGGAAGGTCCGAGTCCTGGATCCCCGGTTGTAATGAGTTGCCTGGACCTCCTGGGCCCGGCGTAGATTCTTTTGTGCCAAATGCCCCAGTTCCTGGAGCCAGTCCCGCAAGAGCAGGATGTAGTGTACGGAGCCTCAGGCTGGGGTCTCTTGTTCTTCCCAGGTCTCTCGGACGAGGTCTAGAATCCCTCTCAGTTGTCGTCCGTACAGGAGCTCGAAGGGTGAGAACCCTGTAGAGGCTTGAGGCACCTCTCGCACCGCAAACATCAGTGCTGGGAGCATCTTATCCCAGTGACGGGCGTCTTCCTCCACAAATTTGCACAGCATTGTCTTCAAGGTGCGATTGAAGCGCTCTACCAACCCGTCCGTCTGCGGGTGGTAGACCGAGATCCGGAGCGCACGGATGTTCAGTAAACGACACAGCTCCGCCATGAGTCGCGATGTCAGGTTTGTCCCCTGGTCTGTGAGGATCTCCCTGGGCAGACCCACATGGGAGAATATTTCTAGCAACTCCCCAGCAATGACACGGGTGGTAGTTGTCCGCAATGGGACGGCCTCTGGGTACCACGTAGCATAGTCCACTACGACTAGGATATATTTATACCCCGTCTGGCTCCTTTCCAGCGGGCCCACCAAGTCCAAGCCAATGCGCTCGAAGGGCGTTCCCACTATGGGTAGCGGCACCAGAGGGGCCCAGGGAATGCTGGCGGGGTTAGCCTTCTGGCACTCGGGACACGATGCACAGTACTCTCGCACTTCATGGTGGATTCCTGGCCAGAAGAACCGTCGCGCCACTCACTGCAGGGTCTTCTCTCGGCCCATATGCCCTGCCCAGGGGGTCGTGTGGGCCAACTGTAACAGGCCCCGGTGGAAACGACATGGGACTAACAGCTGGTGCATCTCATCCTGGGTCTGGGGGGTCCTGCACTAGGCTGTAGAGAAGGTCCTGCTGTACCTCAAAGTGGGGCCCTTGGGGCTGACCTGGGGCCTGCTCCTCCCCTTCTGGGCGAGTAACCGCTTGCTCCCAGGCCTGGCTAAGCATGGGTCATTCTGTTGTTCTTCTAGGAAGTCCCCATCTAGCTCTAGGTCGATCAGCGGGGGACCAGTAGGGGTGCCGCCCATGCTCGCCGCTGGTCCTCCGGGCGTAGAGTCCTGCGAGACCCCTTCCCCTGCCGCTACCTCGCGGGGCTGGCTTATCTGGGACCGGCGAGCTTGCTGCGCTCGGACAATATCTGCCCTTAGACCACTCCTTCTTGTAGTAGTTCATTAAACCCCGGCCAGTCCCGCCCCAGGATCACCAGATAGGGCAACTTCGGTGCCACCACCACTAGCCTGCGGGCCCCCCGCTGCCCGTCTTCCAACCTCACCCAGGCGGTGGCATAGGACCGTACATCTCCATGAATACACATCATTTGTACTGGGGGTCCCAGTTGATCCATCCTTACGGCCACCCCAGTCCGGACAATGGTTTGGCTACAGCCTGAGTCCACCAGGGCGGTGGTGGGGGTTCCGTTCACCCACACGGGCACTATAATCTTGGCCTCGTCCCACCTCCGCGCCCTCTGGCCGGCCATCAACACCTGCCCATAGTTACAGCTCTGGGGGCGCTTCCTCTTTCTGAACCGCCCCATCTCTTATCTCTCCCTTTGCTTTCTCTCCCCCTCTTTTTTTTTTTTTTTGTGCTAAGTGGGTCTCCTTACTTTCCCCTCATCGCAGGGGAAGAAAATGCCCACATTCTCCACAACGTGTGGCGGGCCCTTCCCGCCTACCGTCTTAAGCCCAAGGCCCTCCGGCCAGAGTCCAAAGCACAGTGCAAGCCTGGCCATTATTGGCCAGGCCGAGGCCCTCTGGCCTGAGTCCACAACGCAGTTTAAAGCTGGCCCTTTAAGACAAGTCCGAGGCCCTCTGGCCTGAGTCCACAACGTAGTTTAAAGCTGGCCCTTTGAGACAAGGCCAATGCCCTCCGGTCTGAGTCCACCACACAGTTTAGAGTTGTAGCAGGGATGAACCCCAGGTAGGGAGACCCAGGCCCACCCTACTCCACCGGGTCCTGACCCAGGGCCCTGTGAGCGACCGGGTAGTGGGTCACTCCCTCGGCGGGGCAATCCGTCTGAAACGCGCTGAGGGGTGGGAAAGGAGGTGGGAGAGGAGGTTCCCTCTCCTGCCCTGGGCCCCTTCCTACCTGGTTCCCTGGGGTTCCTTCCCCTGTACTCACCCAGCTTGCTGCGGCCTCAGGGCCGGCATCTCCTCAGCAGGCAGTCCCTGGGACACCCCAGCTCGCCTCTGTGTCCCCTCTGGCCTCTCCTGGAGTCTCCGGTGACCGCTGTGCAGGAGCCCCCTTCACAGGTCCTCCTCCTCCAGCTGCCTCCCTGACTGAGTTCTTCCCCAGGCTTTTATAATGGAGCTACAGCCCGGGCATGCTCGGTAGGGCCGCGGGGGAGGGGCCTCTGCAGCCAGGTAACCCTGGCTGGTCCCTGCAGGTTCAGTGCGAGGCACATCTAGACACACCCATAGAGTATATAAGGGCCAGGGATAGCAAGTGATGGAGAGAAGGGGAACAGAGAGGGCGAGGCCTCAAGGAAGGGGTGGGGTCTTGGGGAAGGGATAGGGTAGATCTTGGCCTGTCCTGACATTTAAAAAGTGATCTTGGGTGTAAAAAGGTTGGAGACCACTGGGTTACACATAAACATATAGGAGAATATTTTGTTATCATTTCTGATATCTGCTATGTATCCATTTATCATTTGTCACAGACTATCCAGTTTGGCCAATATAGATGGTAGAGGAGGATTACTGACACTCGATGGCATATGTGTTTTGGTCCTGTGGTGGTTCACGAGTATAGATGTGGGGACAGAGTTGGCAATGGGGTTTGTTGCAGGGGTAGGTTCCTGGGGGATTGTATCTGAGGTGTGATATGTGGCTGCTGGAAAAGATGTGCTTTGGGTTGGGGGTTGTCTATGGGTAAGGATTGGCCTGTCTTCCAAGGCCTGTGAGAGTTAGGGGTCATTTTCCAGGATAGGTTGTAGATTGTTAATGGTGCATTGTAGGGATGTAAGCTGGGGCTGTAGGTGATGACCAGTGGTATTCTATTATTTTCCTTGCTGGGCGTGTCTTGAAGTAGGTGACTTCTGGGTACTTGTTTAGCACTGTCAATCAGTTTTCTCACTTCACCATGTGGGTATTTAAACTTTACGAATGCCTGATAAAGATTTTTTAGGTGTTTATCTTTGTCTGTGGGGTTGGTATGAATCTGGTTGTATTTTAGGGCTTGGTTGTAGACAGTGGATGGTGTGATGTGTCCTGGATGGAATCTAAAGACATATAGGTAAGAATAGCAGTAGAACTTGCAAGATCTGTGTAGTGACAAAACTCAGCTCCTGTTCCCAGTGTGCTTTGGTTGCAGGGACCACATAGTGCCTATATCATTTGTGGATCATTTGCCATTTGGTTCTGGTTGCTAGGTGAAGTTGAACAATCTCCCTTCCCCCTGCTGATTCATTCAGATGATTCAACATTTTCCTCCAAAATATTATACAAGAAATTTGCAGGAAGGGTTGTATATTACTATGATATGGTCAAATGATACCCACCTGTAATGAAACTATGAAGAGGGGAAAAAAGGCTTGGAGAAACTCAACAAGGTGAACTTTTTCTCTTTTTAATTTTTTGTAATGAAGACAGATGGGGTTCTAATCTCAAGGGAGTTCCCCTTAATCTTGCAGAATCTGGGACTCTATGGGGAAAGAAAGTTGTAGCTGCATGGTTCCTATAGCATCCATGTGGATCTCCTCACATTACTGCCTAGCCTTCTCTTTGCATCTCTGCCTGCATGGCATTGGTTACTTTCCCTCTGCTGTTTTCTTGATTGTGCACCAACAACTCTACCTTGCAAATTGCTGGCACTCTAGCCTTGATTCAGTGACTTAATCCTACAAGGGATTCAGCACTCTGGTGATGATCCACTAAAGCACACAGCTACTTTTAAGCATGTGCTTACAACTTCCATTGAATCAGGACCAGAGTGCCTCTGTTTTCATTAATTTATGGTTTCATATTCTTATAGAGAAAAAAATCCTTTGAGTTTGAAATTTTCCATGCTTGATGCAGCTGAAAGACTATCTATATGTGTACGTGCTCACATACACCTTTTTTCACTGTTTAAAAATTATTACATTTTTTCATACAGATAGGTATAAACAAAAACATCTGACTTTCAAAACTTAAGTTTCCAAAAACAGCACTAACTTTACCACATTGTCTATCCTTTATATTTGATAAGCATTGAGCATAGAAAGTGTATTAAACTACATGTTTAACGGTTAAAAGAAAAAGAGTAACTCTGTAGTTGCAACCTTTATTTTTCATTTCCTGACCTAATTGTGCAATCTTACATTTGCATTAATATTTTATTGCATGTAATATGTGGATATGTATAATGTATATGTGTACATCGTATATACTTATCTATATCTGTTCTCTTGAATGTAGGTACGTATCTTGTGCATTGGGATGCCCATATGCAGGAAACATCATACCAGCTAAAGTGGCAGAAGTAAGAATGCACCTGTCTTCCATGTTTTAAACATGCCTGAGCTATGTTCTCTGTTTAATCCTAGAAAGGTTCATTATGAATCAAAATCCATGTAAAATGAACAAAACAACCATACAAACGCTAAATCTGGATGAATAATTTTCCTCGGCATTATCCGTTCAGTTGTAAAGAAATGTGTTTTGGTAATAACTAGTCACAAAGTCAAAAATGAGGTTTAAAATGTTATTTCCTTCAAGCAGAAGAGCAAGGAAATACTTTGGAAAATCAACTCAAATGCATGTGAGAACAGGCCATGTTGCATGAGATTATTTCCATCATGATCCTGTGTAATTTGTAGCTGCTGTTACATTCACTCTGTGCCAGCAACAGTTTGCCTACAGCCATAAAACATGCCATTGAATTGTGGTCCTCTGGACATACAGAAGTGCTGGCATCTGCAGCAGCTGCACTAGCTAAGAGAATGGACCTGTACCAACTCACAAGATACTTTCCTACTACAAAGCTATTGGGAGAAAAGTGCATCCACTTCTCTGTGGGGAAGAGGAGACTGATGAACATGGTTGAAAGAGACCACCTTCCTCTACAGGGAAAGAGACAAAGGGCTAAACAGACAGGAAAGTAAGGCCTGGTCTACACTGCAGTTAGGTTGATGCAAACTGCCTTGTGTTGACTTAGCTATGGAAGTGTCTTCACTAAAGTGTCTTCCCTCACCAAATGCTCTTAAGCAAAGTAAACTGTCATGGGATAAGAGTGAAAGTCTTCTCATGGATTTATTTCATATTCGTTAAAAGGAGATAATTAAAAGGAGTGCCTAGAGAAAAAAAATGCAATCTACTATTATAAACTCATGTTAAAATGTTTAAAAATCACAAATTGAAGTTTTATGGGCAGAAATTCTTACAGAATAACAGTACCTTTCTTGTAGGTCTATTCAGGCACCTACAGTGTGTTTGATGTATAGATGTGCAGCAAGACATGGGCTTTCCATACTGCAGGGTGCTTACAATCTAATGAATGGCCTGTTTTATTTAATTTTATTTGAAATGTGTGATAAATGTATTATGATTTGAACTAGGGACTCTTGGATCTGAAAGCAAGAGGGGTTTTATTAACATTTGCCATCAGCATTTTGTTCATATCCTCCTTACCAGCTTTGATGAGAACAGTTGAATCCACTTGAGTCCTTTAAAATCTGTTCTTTGAATTAAATGAATAATAGCATTTCTCCACTTCTTCCGGGACTGGTGGTACAGCACTTTGTCAGTCTCGTCAGACATATGTATTGCAATCCCACTGATGATGTTCTGGAATTACTTTAACAGTCCAAATCTGTACAAATGAAACTACCTTGGAAAGGAGTGTATTTTTAGTTCTGTAACATTTGATTTATGGACTGGGATTCTGTCGCTCCAGGGTGTCTTTTTTGTGTATGTTTGATGCACAGGTGGGAATGCTAAGGAATAAACCTGTTCAGTTATGGAGCATTTCTGAAAAAAATTCAAAGAAACTATTATGGTAATTGGAAATATCTCTGTATAAAAAGTATGGACTCAGTCCTGCAATCCCTTATTTGCACAAAGTTCTTTACAAGAGTAGTTGTAGTGAAGTTTATGGTGCTGCTTACATAAGTAAGAACTATTTATGAGAATGAGGGTTTGTAAGATTGAGCTCTATGTTAGGCATGAAAGGACCTTGTAGACTTAACGATGTCACAATTTTGATTTTTTTCACTATTTTTTAATTGATGTCCAGTTTCTTTTTAAAAAAATGAGCAAGTTAGGGGCTAAAATTCCTTTGGCTTTCATTGTACCTTTGATTTCCTAGAAAAGAAAAATCAGACCTCTAGTTCACTGTTTATTGGCTTAACTGTGCACTCAGTATACTGGGTCCTGTGAAACATGCAAACCTTAAGGCACGTCTTTACTAAAAAAAATACACAGGGAAGATACAGCAGTTGGGAAATCCCCAGGGAAGTGGGCAACAACAGAGAAGGGTTTCATAAAGGTTAATCTATAAACAAAAAAAACCAACCCTTGATTCTTTTGAGTGTAATAGGAGAATAAGGGAGAGGGTTGTGACTCGATGAATTTGATTTGGAACATTATTCCATACAGGAGGCAGAACATTATTTTTAGCTTTGCTTATAGTTCATTATTTTAGAATGCTTTTCTGTTTTCTAATCAGGTGTCTAAAAAGCTCTATAGCCTGGGCTGCTATGAAATCTCTCTGGGGGACACAATTGGGGTGGGGACCCCCGGCAGCATGAAGAGAATGCTGGAAGCTGTTATGAAGGAAATTCCAGTGAGTGCTCTTGCAGTTCATTGTCATGACACATATGGCCAGGCTTTAGCCAATATCCTCACAGCCATGCAGGTAATTCAGACTGTCTTTACAGATATTGCAAATAATGACTGCACGTTATTTCAATTGCTAAACTTCTGTGATGTGCCAATTACTTTCTGTATTTTCTATAGTTGTCAGTATTTTTGTACTTGTGAAAGGTACTTCAGAACTCTGATTGTATCATTTCATAAAACATTAGAGACACAAATTGGTGAGATAATACCTTTTATTTTACCAACCTCTGTTAGTAAGGGAGATAAGCTTTCAAGCCACGGAGAGCTCTTCTTCAGATCTGGGAAAGAGGACCAGGTAACAGTGAAACAAATTTGGTACATTAAGTTGCCGTTTTAATTTTTCAACTGCCTTGACATTGTTCTGTAGGCATCAAAAGAGCAATGAATTTTAACATGGAGTTTGAATAAAAATACTCTGAATTTTTATGAAGAACTCCCATGTTTACTGTGAAATGATCCATTTATTTAAACCAGTAGATATAGCTATGTTTGCAACAGGAAAAGCAGGTGTTGATGAGCTTTGAATATCATTAAGACAAGCCAGGCTTAATTAAAGACAGCTAAAATAAAAGATATGCATAACAAAAAACATTTCATAGGCACATATCACATAAAAAACAAGTTAAGTTTCTGAAGTTTTAAAATATTATCCTTTGAATGAAATCTAGAAAATATTGCCCCAGAATGTATTACAAAAATTAGAGTAGAATGAAAATAGGTGATTAGTACAGTAAGTTTCTTAAAGTCAATACATCTATTATCCAAAATTATTAGTATAGAAGAGGAACAATTAAAAAAAAAATGCTGAAGTCTTTTTCCCTATCTAAAATCACGCTTGAAGGGACCTAAACACGTTAGAAATGTGTTCGATTTAATTCATTTTACTATTTCCATGTATATAAAAAGGTCATTGCAAGAGAACAAGGAGCCATGTTAATAATGGAAGAATAATCCAAAATATTTACTACCTCTGTTGAACAGAAAACCAACAAGCCTTAAGCTTATGCCATCTAAGCAGTTCAAAATAAGTTCTCATGGCTGGTGTGAAAATTCAGTGTTCATTTGCCTAAGGAGCAATTGCAGGGTTTTGATTTTTTCATTAGACGCTGCTAGGCAGTCAATCACTTTGATAACCTAAGGACATACAACATGCTTCCAACAAAGTGGTACCTGAGGATTCATTAATATTTAAATTATATTCTTGCTTTCTAGTAAAACGAAATATCATGACTGTTTTGTTGTGGGTTTTTTTTTTCTGTTTGTTTGTTTTTTACCTTTGTTTTCTCTTTTGGTTGCCTTTTGTCATATGCTAAGTTAGTAATTTCTTTGCAGTAGGGGTTGCTTTTTTATGATGTGTGTAGAGTGCCGAGCACTTTGGTCCTGATCCCTAACTGGGTTCTCTAGGTTCTACCATGAGACAAATAATAAAACAACTAATAATAATGAACAGATTGTCTTGCTGATCTTGAAGTAACCTAAGCTTCTCTGATCTTCATTACTAACTAACTTTGGACCTAATTAATATTTGGATAACTGAAGTGATTAAAAACACAAATAATTTATTTTGAAAGACAGGATATGGTGCATATATTTTCCTGATAGACAAGGAATAGTGCACTGGAATATTATATGGGTGGCTGCAGTTTAATTCCTATTCTTGTCATTGAATAAAATACATTAAGTTCTTTTCTTGCAGTTATACATATATAGATGACTGTACTTTTGCCAGATCTCATTATCTAAGCAAGACAGGAACTAATCATTCTTCTTCAAGGAGTGTCCCTGTGGGTACTCCACCTTAGGTGTCTTGAGTGCCACTGTTCTTCTAATCAGAGATTTTAGGTAGCAGTGCCCACGGTTGGCTGCCCATGCAGAGCCACTGGTGCGCATCTTTTGAAATGGCTACTCTGAATGCACAGCCAGCTGTCCCTTCAGTTCCTTCTCTACCATTGTCAGCTTCTGTTGGAACCCAGCAGTCACTCTCAAGTGTTAGTTAGTGTTAGCATTTTAGATAGTTATTAGTAGCAGTTTTTCCTGTTTCTCCTTCAGTGTAACAGTTCATAGTTAGTAGTGTAGTTGTTAAAAAAATTGTTGGACAACTAAAGTAGTTAGTTTTAGTTCTAGGATTTTAAGGTTCCCGCATTCCAGTAACTGGTTTTTTTTTTTTCCTGGAACATGCCTGGTTGACCTGGCTTTAAAAGGTGTATAACATGCAGGCTGTCTATTCCTGTCTCAGACTGGCATTCCCAGTGTATCTGCTGCTTGGGTGAGGAGCACTCTACCTCCTAGTGTCCCCACTGCAAGAAACTGATGTCAAGGACCAAGAAAGCCAGGGAGCTACAGCTAAAAATGATGCTCCTCGAGAAAACAGTCCAACCCACTTCTGACCCGGAGCACACTACACCGCCCAGGCAACCATCTCTTGGTTCGGCCTTCACGGCTCCCACAAGGTCAAGCCCCAAGGACTCTGACAGGGCTTGGGTGCCCAAGAAGAGATCCTACTCCTGTTCAGGGGCTGACTCACCCTTGAGGAAACACTGTCTCCATAAGAAAGCTGCCCTGGCACTGGCTACACCGAAGGCAGTTGGCAGAAAAGGAAGCAGTTGGCAAATCCAGCACTGACAAGGGCTGAAATTCTAAGCAGAAGGCTTCATCCTCCTCCGAGGCACCAACAGAGGCAAAGCAAAAACCATTGATGTTGGCACCAGCCAAGATACTGCTGTCACCGACCGCGACACTGACCAGACCACGTTCAGCAATGGCACCAAGTGTTCCCATGCCACTGCCAGTGGCACGTCAGCATCACAAAACATCTGGCGTCTTCGGCGCATATGAAACAAATGGCACCACCGGTCCATGCTAAGCACCCGGCACCAGCAGTTCAGCCTATGTTGCTGGCATTATTGCCTGCCACATCAATAGCACAAATATTCACACCAGCGCTCATGGTCTTCTCGGTGATGGGGATGCCACTGTTTGGCACCAATGGCACCCCAAATACATCCCATTTTGGTTTGTCATCTACCCCAATGGGATTGGCTCCACCACTGTTCAGCGATGACGATGATGATGAGCCTTTGGAGGTACATAATCAAGACATTCATCTCCCAAGCAAGCAGCCATGGTAGTTCAGCTCTGTGGTGTGGCCCACTGTCCAGGTTCTCTGTGGTTTGTGATTCCCTGTGCCTTCTCTCCTCACAAAGCCTGTGGCTTTTCAGGCCAGATGTGCTCTTAGGGGAGTGGAGATCAGGTTGTGAGCCTGTGGAAAATATTGGTATCTTTGTGAAGAATGGTGTGGATGTAATATTATGCAAATAGCTGGTCAAATGAAATTTAATTATAAAAAAATGAGCAGCAAACTCCACTCCTCCTGAGCCACTGCAGACTAAAATCCCAGTATTAGAATTGTTGTATTTCCTGAAAACTAATAAGTGTCAGCAGGAAAACCGAATATCTTCGGTGCTTGGATGTAAACTCTCCTGGGATACCTCAAGAAGAGGACAAGAAGTTGTGTTGGTGATTCCATAAGCTGGTTTTTGTACAGGTCATATTGGGTGTATCTAGACTACACGGTTTTGTCGACAAAAGTCCACTTTTGTTGACAAAACTATACCTGCGTCTACACTATCACCGAGTTCTGTCGACATAACGTCGAGAGAACTCGGCAATTTTGTCGACAGCAGTAAACCTCATTCTGTGAGGAAGAACGCCTTTTGTCAACAGAGTTCTGTCGACAGAAGGCGTTATTGCATCTACACTGTCCTTTGCATCTACACTCTCATGTCGACAAAGCGGCTTGCTTTGTCTACAGAACTGGATGTAGTCTAAACGCTCTTTGTCGACAGAAGCTTTGTCAACAGTATCTCTGTCGACAAAAGTCTGTAGTCTAGACATAGCCATTGTGTTGTTCAAGTTTATACTACTACAGGACATTTTCTTTTGGTTTGGATTGATCCAAAACACTCTAGAACTGACAGGATGAAGCTGCATAAGAAATTATTGAGGAATTAGTCTGGTTATTAAAGTAGTGGATTTTATGTGTATTGTTTAACAAAAGAATCAATAGTGATGACAGAGATGAGCCATGTACGTATTTTTAAGTTGTTGAGGGAACTAATAAAGATGAAAACCATTGACTAGATAGATTTTTTTCTTGTACAAATGTAAAGAACATCTGACACGATATTTCAAAAGAATAAATAAAAGATTTTAACTAGACTGTTGACTGACTTGCTGAAGCTTGGCTGAAGAAGGAAACTAAGATATCAGAATACAGCGTGTATAGAAGAGACAAACAGGACTGTGTGAGGTGTGGCTACTTGTTAGGCAAACACAATACTTTTTAATAAAATTACATATGTAGGCTGGATAATGTGCCAAAGAGAGAATGTAACTGAAAGAAACAATAGAACATAGGAAATTGCTATCCTCCTCTAAGGAAAAATAAAAAGATCAGGGAACTTCTATGTAGGAGAGGTCTAATAAAGTTGAATATTAGTTGCTGGCAATTTCAATTACCTTGAAATTGGCTTGTCTAGAATTTGAAGATGGGCTAAGACAGGGAGTGTATTTTATAGATTTAGCACTGTAGTGTAAATGCTTTAGTAAACTTAAGCGTAAACAAGTAAAAACTTTCAGCATATTGGAAATGGGAAAATGCTAACGGCTTGATTTATGCATTAATAACTGGAACTAAATAGGGATCTGGTCTTGTAAATTCACATTTGGGTGAATAAATACATGGTCGCATGAGTTAATCTTCTTGACACCAGTTTGACTATGATTAAAAATAAAACACTAGTGACGAATTTTCAAGTAACAAAAATTGATAAATGTGTGCCTCTGCTGAAGGTAAGTGAAAGAAGCAGTCAAAACAACAACAAAAATAAAAAGATCTAAAATCATTCAGTTTTGATGGAATATGGAACAAAGGGAAGATAATTTCTTACAATGAAAAACAGACTAGAAAATACACTTATTCAAGGCTAACATTCAGTACTGGACTCTCTCTCTCTCTCTCTCTCTATCTATATATATGAGAGAGGCTAGCATTCAGTACTGGACTATATATATATATGTATGTGAGAGAGAGAGAGAGGGATCACAAATATGTTTTCTTTTTATCTGTTTTTGTATTTTGCAAACTGATGATTTGTGTGTTTAAATGAATTGTATATGTGACTTCATAAATTTATTCTCTTAAAAACAGTGTTATGTATATTTAAAAATGTAGAGCTTTCTAAAGTGTGCAGTTGCCCTAGGTTCATGTGAATACATTCCTTGGTTTTGTTTTTATTAATTTCAGACAACCTAGATTTTTCCCCTCAGAGTTTCTGTTTCAAACACACAACCTAAGTTAAAGCCAGCAGCATTTTTTTTCCTGGTTTTGTGTTGAAATCATGCAAACCACAATTTTTCCATGGTTTCTGTAAACTTTGCCTACGGTGGCTTGAAAGGTTTCATGACCCAAATGCAAACTTTCAAACCGGATGAGTTTGTTGCAAGCTTGCCACACAGCTTTAATAGAAAAATCATTGTAAAAAACTATAAATACAAAACACAGAGTAACATTAAACGTTTTTGTCCTAGTTTCCATTTCTAAAATAATCCATGGGATTCTCCCAATTTACTTGAGAGACTGCATTATCTTGTGTGATCACAACATCCCACAACATCTGTTTGATCAGATGAAACGCTGACACTAGACAGATTCAAATGTGGAAGGCTCCAACTTTATTAATGCTTATTTTTAATGGAGAGCTACCATCCCAAAATACCAAGGGGCTTTTGCTCCAGAACAGTGGTGAATGACTTCCATGCCAAATAACCAATATTCAGGTTTGGCCCTCTTCAGCCTATGCCCTGGGTTTCAGACCACCTTTAATCTTCTTACTCTCCCGCTGCTAGGAGGTGAGATGAGGGTAGATATGCAAAGTCTTAAATTCTCTCCTTCCATGCTGATATATTCCAGCAGTCATCTCCCCACTTTCTTGTTTACCTCCAGGAGATGACCCCCGCAAGCCTCTCTTTTGCACTGGATATGAGGCACAAGTTGCAATGAAATTACAAACAGACTTAAATTTGCAGGTTAAGAACATCCCTTCTGGGTCAGACTAAAGACCCATCTTGCCCATTATCTTGATTTCTGACAGTGGCCAATGCCAGATGCTCTAGAGGAATGAACAGAATGGACAATCACCAAGGCTACATCTACACTGAGTCGTGATCTCATTTGCATATTTTCTGCCGATCCGTTTTTGCATTGGTGTTTTTGTGCAAAAACAAGCAGTGTGGATGTTTTCTCTTTGCGCAAAACCCCCTTTTTCCATGAGAGCCTTATGCCCCAAAAAGGAGGAGAAAATATGCAAATGAGATTGTGACTCATGCAAATGAGTCCCGCATTTGCATATTTTTTGCTGGAAGATCTCGCAGTGTAGACATATTCCAAGTGATTCATCCCCTCTCACCCATTTCCAGTTGCTGGCAAACAGAGGCTCAGGATACCATTCCTGCCCATCCTGGCATTCATGGACTTATCCTTCATGAATGTATCTAGTTTTTTCATAATCTGTCTTTACTACTTATTAAACTAGGCCTCCTGGATGTTGGAAAGAAGCTGAAAAAAACTTTGTAAGTCTTCCTCAGAAGGCAAACCCTTCCTGATCTCCATAAGAGAGAATTTGTGAGTTAGACCCCTAGTTGTCTTAGAAACACAGATCAAAGTAGGCAACAAAGCTGGGGTAGCAACTGCAGCAGAATGGCTGCTGCAGGCCCTGAGGTCTTCCTATTATATAGGAAATGGAGGAGCAAAAATCAGAACAGTCTCTCCCTTCCTATCTGACCTTCACCATCCCCACACGCCTTAGCTAAAGACAGTGAGGAAAGGCAGAGACATTTCTTCTCTTTCACTGCTATCCTCCCTGCCCCACAAGACAGGATCTTCCTCTTCCTTCTTTCCTGGTGAGAGGGAGTTTGCAGTTCCAATCGAGCAATGTAGCTTTCAGCCTCAAGAGTAAGACTTGTGTGCCCACAAGTCAGAGCTTCCTTGGTAGTTGAGGGCATATCTACACTAGGAAATTATTTCAAAATAACTAAATTTGAAATAATAACTCCTGAAATAACTATTTTGAAATAGTGTGTTCACACTACAGGGACAACACAATTACTTTGAATGACTTTGGGGAGTAGTTAATTTGAAATAGCAGCAGTGGAGCATCCACACTGTCACCATTTCGAAATAACTCTTTTGAAATAAGCGTTATTCCTCATGGAAAGCAGGAATTATTATTTTGAAATAATCAGCCTGTTATTTCAAAATAATGGTCTTGGTAGTGTGGATGCTCCGCTTGTTATTTCGAAATAACTCCCTAGTGTAGACCAGGCCTGACTGACGATCATGGAACTGACTTCCTGACTAACTGCAAAACCCTCTTCTTTGGTCTATCCATCCCTCAGAAATCATGTATAGAAGAAACAAAGTCTCTACACAATGGGGAAGGGAAGGGAGAGAAAGTTAAAGGAACCTACATGTGCATGCTTCAGTAAATTTGCTTACATACTGTGGTGATGAATGCAGGATAAGAACCCGGATAGATACAAAGGATTTCAAAACGAAAGTATAGCCTGGGTATTTAAAAATAGGTTTTTGAGAGAGGGCCAAAGGCAATGTTTCTCAATATGCTATAGGGAGGAAAGAAGGTTTTCTGAGTAGGTGACTGCATACATTCCTGTTTGAATGATAAACTTAATCCTGGGATTAGGCAGCTTGGAACTTTGCAGAGACGTCTTTATAAAATGATTAAATGCTAAAAAGGAAAAATAATTGGAATAGGTTCAGTTAAATTATGTTACACATAGGTTCTTAAACCAGAAGGGAAGCAGTATGACCAGTGCATGAGGCACAAACAGGTTACGTCTAGATTGAAGAGTTTTTGCGCAAACACAGGTGTTTTTGCGCAAAATCTCATGGAGCATCCACACTACAAGTGCTCTTTTGCACAAGAAAATTTACAGTAAATCAGAAGAAGAGAGGGGGTTTTGTGCAGTAGTTATTCCTCTTTCCATGAGGAATAAGCCTTTTTGCGTAAGAGCTCTTGAGCGAAAAGGTGTGTGTGGATGGGAAACAGGGTTTTTTGCACAAAAACAACCTATGAAAGAAGCACAGGTGCCCTGGTGGCGGCCATTCTGTTAATGGCAATCAGAGCTTTCTTGCGAGAAAGCATCCATGCAGTCTGGATGCTCTCTTGCGCAAAAGCTCATCACTTTTCCGATGCGCTTTTGCAGTATAGATGCACTCTTGCGCAAGAAGTTTTTGTGGAAGATCTAGTCTGCAAAAAACTTCTTGCGCAAGAAGCCTTCAGTCTAGACATAGCCACAGTCATAAGAGCTGGCTTCTCTTCCTGGCTCTGCCACTGACTTATGTAGCCATCAGCAAATGACTTGTCAGTTTCCCTATGTGTAAAATAGAGTTGATATTCATCTTCCCTTGTAAAATGCAATGGAAAAGTTATGGATGGAGAATACTGTATGTGTACTAATTATTATTATTAGTGCACTGCAGGTTCAAATTCTATTTTCAATGCATAGTATGGAAACTATAGGGACAAATTTTTCTGACCTTTTAGTAGGTATTTTTTTTAATATAATTTTATGATGAAAAGAGGAAAGAATGAGAGGAGGACGGGCAATAAAAGAAAAAGAACTATTAAGTTGTGTAAACATCCCAGGTGACTTAATTAGTGTCACTGTTGCCTCCTTTCCCCTCAGCATTCTCATTTGTTTCTGACCTTTACCAGTGTTGTGATGAACAATGGTTGTACATTTTTGGGGGGAAGAGTGTCTTGTCTTATAAATTTGTAGCACATTTTAGGGTGCTTGAAGAAATACAGTGGCATACCTGTTTTGGGAAAATAAATATAGAGGATGGACAGGTTTTAAGAGACATTATCACAATTCCACTTTGTTCAATAAATTGCTGTTTAAAAAGGAAAAGCACAGCTTGATTAAAAATAGCCAATGTGAAATTCAGGAAGGGATGGTCATGCTTCATTATTTCACTGGAATTCTTTCAGATGGTTACTGCCAAAGAAGACAAAGGATATGTAATGGCCATCATATGCATTGATTTTTTAGAAAACAATTTACAGTGTTCTTTACTGGAAGTCAATGTTAAGGCGTGGAAACATGTAATAAGTGGAAACTTGGCTAAATGGCAGGAAACAAATGGGAGTTGTAAAATGGAATTTTTTTCTAGCTGAAAAGAACATACCAGCAGGGTAGTGGAGGGCTCAGCCTGTAGATCCCAGGTTTTATTACTTAAACAAATGACTTCCAGGACCATTGATGCTGGCATGGAGGGCAAGTTTTCCAATTTTTCAGCTATTAAACTGTGAATAATCATAATGAGAAATGAGAGAGTTGGACATGTAAGTACATAGATGGCTAATATTCAACAGTATGCCAAATAAAACCTAGTTTGTAGCAAAACCTTAACAATAGGAACATATACCATTTTAAGATTTGTAAAAGACAGTTCAATCCAACATGCTTGTCACTTAAAAACTGTATCTTGCTCCCTACTTTTCTGCTTCTTAGCTCTCTTCTCCATGAAATGAATTAGCACAGGTGCCTTGTAAGGCCCAGCTAATTTTGAAATTGCCCTTAAGGAGCAGCATAAAAAATAATATAACTAATGAATCTGGACTATGTTTACATTTTCGGCTAGCAGACTGAAGTGGTAATTAGCAAGATTGCAGCATTTCTCAGAGAACATGAGGGAAATAATCTTTTTTTTCCCTGCCTTGCAGCAATTGTATAATAAGTTAAGAGTTTATTTGATTTAGAGATTTGAGCTGATAGAAATAAGTAACATGAGATAGGGAAATCATCCTTAAGATTGCTTAACACCAGTAGCTAACTTAGCAAAGATGAGTAAAAGCTATATCCAGTGAAAATGGAAACAGAAAAAAACAAAAACTAGCAAGGTACAAGAGATGGCAGGTGAACTGCAAAATAAAGAAAATGCCCCAGATCACAAGGCTCCAGTGAAGAAAACCAAAAAGAAGGGGTGGAGTGCAGGAAACCGGAAAACCACTGGTACCAGGAGACCTAGTAATACCTAACCAGGCAGCTACTTTTTATAAGTGAAAATACCCCACACTAAAGCAATGAGCAAAGCAGACTCAATTATGGAAAAGACTGGGAAATATGGAAAACACAGGTGTTTATATTCACAATAGTAGAGATGTTTGCAACCTTTTCACCCCTCTTTGTGTCGTCTTCTTTTTTGTAGAAACTATTTTTTAAAAAATGGAAGAATATGTTGCCACAAAACTCTATAAAAAAGGGAAAGAACCTTTTTTTTTAAATAAAATTTGTGATTATAGCAAGAAACCACTTTAGGTATATATTAGTAGACAATTGGTACTTTTCTAAAAGGAAAACAGCCTTTGGCCCTGTGCTTCTGAGCATAATAACCTAATATCTACATGCATTGCTTATTGCCAGAGCTGTCCCTTGGGTAGGGTGAATTAGAGTCCTGTGCTCTGGAGTCTATGTGCTTCAACATCATGGTATCAGAGGGAGTGAGGACTACATCTGTTTCTTTTGAGCAGAGCAGCCAGAGGCAGCCCGCCAGCAGGAGGCAGTGTAGTGTGTCTGGCCTCACCTCCCCCTAGTGGTTCATACCATTTTGCATAGCTGGAGGGGGAGAGAGGGCTCAGAAGACCTGGGTCTGGGGTTTCTGGCTGCAACACAAACAGCTGGGCTCCCCTGTGGCACATGTGCATGGATTGTATGGCTTCCTCCTTCTCCCTGGAATCCGTGCACCTGCAACTCCCCTGGCCAATGTGCCCACTCCAGTCCCATCATTGTTTAAGTGGGGAGGCTGGAAAGTGTTGAGGTCCCACGTGGGGCATGAAGCAGCACTGGTACCCAGTGGACAGGCACCCCAATCACCAGTGGGTGCACCTTGCTCCAGGTAAGCCCACTTGGCCCATGCTTCAGGGTGCAGCTGGAGCCCCTTGACTTCTCCCCAGTGTGCCCTCTGCCCTATTTCCCTTAACAGCCTACCAGGGGGAGATTCACTGCACCTCCCCCCCCCCCCGCATTCTGCTAGATATAGGCTTATTTGTCCTGGGCCCTGCACCCTCTTAGGGCAGCCCTTCTTATTGCTATAAGTAGAAACTTATTCCTAAAACTAGTTAAGTACGTTCAGAGAGGTTAAATTGTGAGTTCTTCAGGGCAGGGACTATATTTATTTATTTGTATTAAAGTAAGCTCCAGAGACCTTAACTGAGACTAAAGCCCTATTGTACATATACATAGAAAGATGCAACCCCTGACCCAAAGAACATGCAATCTAATTAACGTGCTTCTGGTTCAGTGCCCAGCATCTTGTTAGTACTTAAAAAGTAATAAGTTCTCTTTCTTCCAATGCCACCCACAGTTTGATGATTATGTCTCTGAAGTTTGGAGCCCGAGCAGTTACTGAGCCCACAGACCTGCTCACTTGATCTGTTTCAGTATATTATTCAGACAGAGGGATTCTGCAGCCATTATGGATTATCCTGATCTTCAAATTCCTCTTACTAGACTTTACTTTGAGCTCTAGGCAGAACTGCAGCTCTCCTTGGCTTAAGTTCAAACCTCAACTCTTTGTCTCAACAGTTTTCCTCATTCTAGAATTTCTCGTTCTAATATATGAGAGAGACACACACACAGAGAATGCACTCAGGGGAATTACAGTGGCAACTGGGAGGTCAAATCTGTAGTGTTTAGGGGATTTAAAGGGTAGAGGTCAAATACCTCCCTGTTGTAATTTCACTGAAGTCAACAGATTTACACAAAGGGTGAATTTGGCCTGGGTGCTTTATATCTCTTTCTCTCTTAATTTCTTCCAAACCTAGTTAAATTTTCTCCTCAAATTATTTTTTTATTCTAGCCTCCCTTGTTCTATATTAAATATCTACTCTTTCCCTATTGTGAATTTCCCATGCATTAATGCCATCAGGTAGCAAGTCTTACATTCTGCAGTGTCTGCTTTTCTAAATTCCAGTATTTTTGTGTAGTTGTCTGGTCAGATGATATGATAATATGTTCACTGGTCATGGGCTTCTACTCCAACTTCATTTGTAACTTTCTGGTATTTTTCCAGTTATTAGATCTATGAAACTCAGGTTATTTTGATCTAGTTGGCTTTGCAGCTAATATGGAATGTAAGCAGTCTTCTGCTACTGTACTTCCATTAATAAGCTTCCTTCCTTTCATCTCTTCCTGTGGAAAGAAACATACAGACTGAGACAATGTACATCAAATAATATTTAGCTCCCACACAGACTCTCTTCTGCTATATCTTTTTTTTTTTTTTTTTTTTTTGAGATACAGATCTGGATAGGTAGCTAGTGAATGGAGCAGGAACCAAGGACTCAGAGGATTATCAGAGGACAAACCTGTCAGCTCTGGTCAGTCCACACTCAAGATTCCTGATTCCTTAATTTATTATCCCTTTTCCCACTCTCTAGCATTCACTACAATTCTTGTGACGTTCACACCATTTCCATCTAACACTTTGTAGGTTCTCTGTTTGGATTCATACAGGCCTCAGAGTAATTTATGAATGTTTTACCTGTTTTTTTTCTTTCTTGAGGGCAACAGGCTCCATGTAAGTAGAGTGGAGAGGATGCCAGCAACTCCCCAGGGAAATCATACCAAGCAGCTGTCTTTCCCACACATTCAGTCCTATCACTCTAATTTGCATGGGACTTGGGTGAATTTTCTCTGTTACCATTGTCTTTCTGGCCACCATTTGTTAGTTGTAATCCCACGTGCCCACAGCAATGGCCTTTTTAGAGACTTCCTTTTATCATTTCAACAGTATCTCATTTAACTTGACTATTTAAATAACCAACAGTCAGTGTAATCCAGTTCTGAAGTGGACTGGGCTGTAATCCAGCTCCTTGTGTTAGGGACAGATATCCATTTTTTGGACTAGAAATTAATTACTTCCAAATGCTGAAAATGTCGGAAGCCTTTTCAGAAAGTTGTTCGGGTGCTTACAGAATGAAGTTAGTTAAAAGAGTTTTCAGAATGGTAACTTAATCACTTCAAAAATATTTAAAAATTAACTGTTTAATACATACAGAAGGTGCTCAAGGCTAGTATATGCAGAATAGTTAAAGAACAGGATATGGTAGGATCAACTCCTCTACATAACACTTTACCATTGAGGCTCAACTGATCCTGCAGAGGTGATAGGGTACTCAACTTGCTTCTTCACTGAGATTAACAGCATGGCTCATTGTAGATTTAGGGACATGTTTACCTGTGGTTGACTAGTAATTATACTATTTTACAACCCTTTTTAATCACAGGCACCTTGACTAGACTGATCAGGAAGGGGATATTCTGTGTATTACTGAGATACACGTTTTTGTTTTATTTTAGGCTTCACTCATCTCCTGAAACAAATGAACAAAAATTTATTGTTTCTACATAACGTGTATATATTTCTCTCTCTTTCTCTCACTCACACACACACAGAGTTAAAAGAATGTTATTCAGGTTGAAAAGTCAAATACTTGAAAGTTAGGAAATGCTAGAAATGCCCATGCAACCTTAAGTTTGCCCCTTTGAGCATGTGCCTTATAATTCAGTTGTTAATTATATGATCAAATAATACTTTTTTCCACTGGGACACCATCGTCATCCAGTCCCCAGGATAGATGTTGCTCACTTAACAAGCAGCAGTTCAATATTTTGTTTTCTCCTTAATGTGTGGTCCTATGCCTTATTTACCATTCAAATACTTTTCTGAAGGCAAAATCAATAATTTCCTCTTGGGCTTTTCATTATAATATTTGTGTGCTACACAAGTATTGATGAATTTATTTTCACCAGACCTCTCAGAGATGAGAGGGTATTATAATCTCCATTTTAAAAATGGAGAATTTAGTCACAGGAAGATTGAAGTCTAAAATACCCACTAATTATGGGTACCCAATTTGCAACACGTAGGAACTGGGTTTTCAGTGTATTTAGCATTAAACAGCACTTCATATATTCAAAACACAACTCCTATTCACTTCAATTGCAGCTGTTCTTAGCAACACTTCTGCGATCAAACCCCAGGATATCAAGTTGAGCATCCAAAAATGATAATCATACTTAGTGACCATCTGTGAAATGTTTGGTTAGTGTTACTCTGCCAGCCATTCCCAGTTCCAAAGTAGTTCAGCCTAAGACAGACACCCAACATGTCACATTGGTTAGAAGTCAGCAAAATTATAAGCAACTGAAAATGAGGAAATGCCAGGTGACCTTAATAACAGGAGGTGCTACCAGCCTGACCAATAATAGTGATTTTACTCCTTCCTTAAAGAAGAAATATTAGAGTAAGACTTTCTAATTATAATGTCACAAAATTGATGCAAATATTAGGCTTGTATTTCAAAATGTCTTCAAAAACGTGTCTGCATAATGGACCCTAGATTTATCAAAAAGGTATTTTAATCAAAACGGTGAGTAACAAACTTAGTTACTTATGTGTGTGTCTTTTAATATTTTAGTTAATATTTTAAATTCATTTGTTCTATTTTTTCACCTTCTTTCCTACTGGGCTTGCTTTCTCCATGTTGCACACTAGATGGTTGTCTTGTCCATGGCTAGGGGGAAGAAAATCATTGGATATTTGGAATATTACCTGTGATCATAATTTTAAAAAAGAAAAGATTTTTTCGGTTCTGGTAAGAATAGGATTGCTTTTTATTGCCTGAAGTGGAACATTTTCTTCGACTCAGGGATTGAATTCCAGTCTCTTGGGCTCAGACTGAAAAATCTCTTTCTTGGTAAATTACTTTACACCCGGGCAGTATTACATTTCTGCTTAGGTGCAGTGACCCTTTTTTTTCCCTTCTGGAGTCTTTTAAATGTTGTATATCACTAAACTTAGAACAAAATCAGAACTATGACAACACTGCATAGTTAGAACTGGTGATTGTATTTAATTATGTTATTGTTATAGTTATTTTGGTTCATCTGTGTATGCATGTGTTTAACCTGGATTAGAAACAGGCTTTTGCTTCATTCAGTGACTAAAGGCATGATTACAACCTAACTTTCAGGAGCAGCCCTAGTACATAAGCATGACTCAGTCATAAATCCCCTTTTCTGCAGTGGGAAGTTATTACAGCTGACCAGAAGGTGCACCTTTCTTCCCCTTCAGACAGCTCTGTAGACAACCATATTGATAGGGTGGAGCCAAGGCTTTGTCCACTCCCCACATCATTGCTCACTGGAGGAGCAGTGGTCTTATAAAACCATCTTTCCTCTCTATGCATGGAGCCAGAAGGCAATTCAGAGAGAGGATGGGGCTTACACTCCTCTTTGTTAGGCAGTCGATAGTCTTGACCAACATGGATAAATAGAAGGATGTGGATCTCTAAAGGAACTAAGTGATCTGACACTGAGTTTTGAAATGCCTAACTTTAAGGTGCCTAGAAAGTCATAGTAACATCACTGTTATCCACAAAGTCTGAATTAGAAGGCAAAACCTGCTCATACTGTGCATGACTGGATGCCTTAGACTATGGGTTGTGAGAGCACTCACGCTAGATGGGGTGATGCCTAAACAAGCCAGTGGGGAGCTGCCTGACCTAGCCTGTGGATGATGCTAAGGTGAGGGCATGTCCCATGCCCTGCCCTTCTCATGGAGATAGATGCCTAAATCCAGGCTGCAGGAGGGTGCCTATCTCTACCAACCATCCATAACTATGAATTCTTCTGGAGTCAGTCACCTTAAATGCGTAAGTCATCTTATGAGAATGAGTTTGGTGCCTGCCTCCCCATGTCCTTCTTCTCTGGACACCCAGAACCAGAGGGAGAGCTTGGCTGAGCAAGAAAAAGCTTGGTTAAGGCTTAAATTGTGTCATTTTCCTGCCACACCAGTCTGTTTAACTCACCATCAAACTCCTCAAGAATCTGCCAGTCTTAAGCTTCCATTGCAGGTAATAATTAGTGAACCTCATTTCTAGAGTTTCCCAAAGACATGTCTCTGCAGTGACCAGTCCCCTTCACTGGACACTCACAGAAATTAAGTTCGCTGCCACAGGAGATAGAATACACACACCAGCCTATTAGGATAGCTGAGGATTCACTCAATACTTCAGAATAACAGCACTGAGATGGTTTATAGTTAAATGAAGAACAAGTTTATTAATAAAGAACTCAGATTTAAGTGACACTAAGTAAGAGGAAAAGGGACAGGTGTGATTTCAAACAAAAGACAACAAAACATGCTTTCCAGTGACTAAAACTCAATTTTAGCAGTTACAAGGTTTGGCAAAGCAGGTTTCTCTCTTACATCCAAACCTCTATCCCAGAGAATCCAATTTTCACAGAATCAGAGGGGTCTGCCTCTTTTGTTCCATAAGTGATATATAATTATGGGCTTCTCCCTCTTTCTTTTTATACTCCAGTAAACTTTTGAAATGTATTCTTTGAAAATTAAACCCAGACAAAGTTCCTCTTCCTGGCTAGTGTGTAGATACCATGATGTCTTCCTTTCCCTTTAGTTGATTTGCTTTTTCTGTTGGCTTAATCATTTTGTTAATCTTAGTTGTAAATTAATTTCCATTGTCTCTGGCCTCCTCTTGCTTAATTTACATTGGAGGCACATGCAAACAGGTGTAACATTCTTTGTGTATGACAAACTTGCTTTTCCATCTTACTCTGATTCTTTGGTCTAAACATATTTTATGAACATACTAGAAGACTTATCTAGCTTTGTCACAGCCCACCGGCTTTTCCCTGGTGTAGGGCCAGGCCATGCAGGCCACCTGCCAGCTTCTCCCCAAGGCTGGCCCAGAGTGGTGGGGGCTACACAGTGCAGTTGGTGGCTGCTCCCTGGGGGCTGCCCGGGGTAGCCTGGGCTCCATGGCCTGGTGGCCTGGTGGCAGGCCAGGGAGACAGGGGCTGCATGACGTGGTCACTCATAAGTTTTAATGTCCCTCCCATCACACACTTCCCTTTCTGTTTGATGCGTAACAATTACTTTCTATGCACATGCCATTATCCAGGCCCAACCAAATCCTGAACTTGCTCTAAGTTAAGAGAAGAGGAAGCTGCATATAAAATTTGGTGGACCTAGCTCTTACCATTTAGGAGGAGTTCTTGAACAAACGGACTCACAGACAGACACACAGACAGACGCACAAACTCTCAAAAATATATAGTAGATTTCCAGTACACATACATAATTCTTTACACTAACCATACATACAATACACAATAATATAAATGGCCCAGTATCTCACCAGTTTTTATGAGCTACCATACAAGACACTTTTTGGCTACATATTCTGAGAACAGCATGTTGAGTTTCTTAAGATCACACTCATTCCATACCAAATGGTGGAAGTGGTGCCCAGCTTATACTTTTTAACACAGTAATTAGAGCACTTAGCTGGGTTTGTGGGAGATCTTGGTTTGATTTCACACACACACACACACACACACACACACACACACTTCATTTTTTTAAAGTTTTCCTCTCCCTTGTTTTGTTCAAAAAAGTAACACAAAGGTGAGAAGTTGACTGTAAGTGGGAAATAGTTCATCTTATTTATCACAAAGTTCAGTCAAATGTGTTATATAACAAACAAAAATGAGAACTACAATTTTAAATCTTTAAATCCCTTTTAGTTATAGAAAATGTAAATGTTACTTGTAATAGACTTAAGCACAAGTGCTGGCAGAATTGGGGCCAATATTAATAAATATGTACAGTACAATATATAGCATTTATGTTCTGATAGATTAATCTGTTGATTTTATTTCAAAAGATAGTATACATTGCAGAATAGAATCCAATATTCGTTCACGGATATGCAAAACAAATATCTGATAGTATGCTATCCAACATATGAACATAATATAGCATCTGTTACAATATTGCCATGCAGCCATACTGCTACAATATTAACAATATAGAAATCTAGTCTACAATTTGTGTATAAAATGACGTCTTCTGTCATGAATACATTTGGTTTGTACCATGATTTTCAGAACACCAAGTATCAGTGGAGAAAAATCAATTAAAGTAACTATTCAAAATATTTTACAAATTGTCCATCTGAAGTTCCTCAGCGTTTGGTAATTGGAGGCCATACTGTGGAGATTGACAGGGTAAATTAGCAGTTAATGTTTACACAACAAAACATATGCCCAGTACAATATCGTACACGGATGTTACTGAAACCAGAGTCTAGAAGAATACAGTGAAAACAAGACCTGGTATTTTTCTTGTGCCAACATAAACAGCAATTACAGCACAGTGTGAGAGGAGTCATAAGAAATACTACTGCATATCAGTAGTTCAACAAAGTCAGCACTTTTGTATAATTGTGGGGGGAAAACATTTCAGATCCCAACAAGAAATGGCTCTTTATACTTTTAAACTAATCCTTGATAAAACCCTTCTGGGGTCACAAGAAGGCTATTCTGCCAATTTTGCTTCACTGTGGGATCCATTGATATCTGTCTGAGCTGTAGAAGTTGGAAAATTTCTTTAATATTCTCTTGACAGTAAAATGGACATGTGGAAACTATTCCAATCTTTTGTGCTTGTGAAAAAAGGACATTGGTCTTTTATACCATGTACTGATAAGTATTAAGTTTCCAGATCTAGTTGTAAGTAAATTAATTGCACCTTAGCAGAGAGTGGAGTCCTTGTTTCCCAAATATGGCGGATGAGAAATATGCACCTGTATAATTGGCATGATGTAGTAAATGCCAATCGTTCTTTTTTTTGAGAGTACTCTTTTTGGCAATTTACTCCTCTTTATAGTGAATATGTTTTATCAATACACATCAGTGAGCACTAATTGTATCTCTTTATACACCCTGAGGGATAAAACAGGCTACTATAATGCACAGTTTCATGCAAAGGATTTTGAAAAGGTAATTAAACAAATGCTTAAAAATAACAATTGTACAAACGCCCCTCTAAAGCAATATCTTTTAGTCAACATATGCAATTCATTACATAGGATTTTTTTAGATGACACTGAAAATAATTTATATCTGCAAACATATAATTGTGATGAATAATTGGGATACATCAATCTATATATTTAGAAATGTGCATCTGTTTGTCCATCTGTGAGTCCATTTTTCAAGAGCTCCTATTAAATGTGCCTAGAATTTGATTGTTTCTCATAAAATAGTAAGGGAAGAGTCTGGTATGAGGGAGTTATATTCTGAGAGTCTGGTATGAGGGAGTTATATTCTGGAATGACCACATGGGGCAGCAAAAGGCCAGAGATGGGGATTGGGACAGCTATAACCACATTGGGCCATCAGGGGGCAGGGGTGGAGAAAGGGACAGCGATATACTGCATATTTCAGAGAGTTTGTCTGTTTGTGTGTTGGTTTTTATATCTATCTGTCCCCCAGTCCGGGGATATACACCCCTCCCCTGGCTGTTCTCGCTGCAGCTGCAGTGGTCATGGACAGACACTTCTCACCTGGCCCCAAACTGTTGTGGTGAGAGAGTGCTGGGGTTGTCCTCTCTCTCCAGGACAGCCTGCATACTAACCCCTCATCTACAGCCCTAACCCCAAACAATATTTTATATGAAGAAAAACAAAACTTGTTTGAATTAAGGACTCAAGCAATGCCGGTTAAATCTTCTAGTATTTTATGTGTTACAGATAGAATATATGATGTTTGGTCTCTGGCATGACATTTAAAGCAAGCAGTATTTCTGCTCATAAAAAAGTGTATGATATGCAAAATGGAAAAGTATGAAACTCGATTTCAGACTCTAGCTGTGTCCAGCAGCATATTTATATTCACTTGAAAAAAGTAGGAAAATAAATAAAAGTACTGAATTCATGAATTCATAAACTACTGAGTTTAAAGTAGTTCCCAAGTTCTTAGTAGTGTGTTATTTTGTTATAACATGTTTCCTAGTGGAAATATCATAGGATCCTTTGGTATACTAAATGGACCCTCTATTGGTTTTAGTTGCAGAGAAATCCCAGGAACTAATAACCTGATGTAAATTGTCTCCTATGTAGAAGACAATTGGACTATTAATGCTCGTGATTTCTGTTCACAAGTGCATCCTGGTATTTCATTAGTGTTATCTGGATCTGCTAATGAGAGCAAGAGAAATAATAGCTGTCCAGCACCGGCTTCCAGGTTGGGTACTATCTAAATAATCGGTTCATATTGTCATGCTCATGCCATCCAAGCTGCATTTTTTACTTAGAAAAGTTCCCACTGAATAGTAACTTTAGGAGAGTAAGTAGTACGGTATCAGTGCAGATTCTGATAATTCATGGTTTTTAAGGTAGCACTGGTGAACTAATAGATTCTGTGAATAAGCTAATCCAGGCTGATGGTGCTTTAAATTTAGTTGAATCTATCTAGCAGAAGCAGATATTTGCAGGAATAAGAACTGTTAGACTCTAGAGAAGTGCAGGGGCAAAAGAGATGAGTTGGCGGGGGGAGCCTAAAAGAACTAGAGCCTTTTGCTATAATAAAAAACACATGTTTTGAATTAGCAGAGAAAATGCTTGAATGTAGTTCTTATGACTTGTCATCCCATTGCTTCATGGCTACGCAGACAATACAGTGGCAGAAAACTAAATGACTTCCTCAGTCCAACATTATCTAGCTCTATGGTTGATTCACTAATCTAGTATTGTTTATTTCCTGTAATATTCAGTAACGCGTTGCCTCATTTCTTTTCTAACTTTGATGTTAGAACACCAGCAGCAGGGCTGAGATAGTTATCTTCTTTTGCTATATCAGACCCTTGATGTACCTCTGCTTCCTTCATGTTAGGCAGAGAGCTTAAGAACCCCAACAGACTGCTAGGAACACCATCTAGGGAGGATAAGACTGCACTTGAGTACCTCCACCATCTTCAGGACTTAATGTACCTGAGCCATTGCTTTGTCAGCATGTCCAGGAGAAGTGGGAGTGCCAGAAACAGTAGTACAATGCACAAGTCTGGGAGACACAGTTTGCTCCAGGTAAGTGTCTGTTCACCCAAGAGAAAGAGGGGAAGACCTCCAAACCTCATTGCTGTCTCAGAAGTTCCTTGCACTATGCTAGAGAGACGATTGGATGTGGTGCACTGGGTGGAGCTGAAATGTTGAAGGAAGAAAATTATCTTCTGTGAGGAGTGATTGGCATTGTATCAGTCCAACAGGGCATTTGGTGTGAGATCTACAATGGGGAAACAACATGGAAGAAGAGGGATTGGAGCCAGCTTGAATCATTAGCCTACTGATGAATTGCTCCTTCAGTATTGTTCCTGAAGTTATACCTCCAGTTCTCTCAATCAGTGGACACCAGCTGAGCAATCCTCAGCTCTCAGGCAATATCCAGATGATTTGCAAGCCACCCAAGTTGTGCCTGTCTTGAATGGATTCTCAGGGCTACATCTACCTGAATGAAACTACTGGTACAGGCCAGCACAGCTCATTCAGGAGTGAATGTGTCTATGGCAGTGGTCTTCCTCTCCTCACTGGCTGTGTGGCAAGTGGCTGCAGTTTGAGAAACATTGGGAAGTGAAAACTAGGAAGTGTTTTTGTGGTGTGTATGTTGGTACTGGCACAAGTTTTAAGGGTGGCAGGTGCTGATTTGTGAGGTCTCTGGCTGCAGTATAGTTTTACCTCATTCTTTTGGATACCATGATGGTAAAATAGTGTAATAATAGCAGTATCAAATGAAAGAATACTGGTGTGCTTTTTGGTCCTTTCTTACACAATCCTGCTACATATTTAAACTTTCAAGAGTCTATTCTACTAAATAGATATTTTTCACCTTCCCAAGGTAATTCACAGGAAAGAGTTTCTTCCCTTTAATATATAATTAAAAACTAAAAATAGTCATTTGGCATGCCTTGTATCTTAAAATTTCTATCCTATCTGCAAGTGTAAATAATAATATTTCAAGGCATGGTCTAGGTGCCATGTTTATCAATATATACCTTTTAAAAACATGGAAATTCCCATCAATTAAAAAAAAAGTAAAGATGCTTAAGGAACCATCCACCCACATAAATCCTTAAAAACAAGGAAATGTCCAGTTAATACATCCTTTCTTTTATACACCATAACTTCTCCAAACCACATTCCTCACAGTCACACTGCAACTCACAACCTTAGCTTAGCTTCAACCTCAAACCTCCTCCTGAGAAACTAACACATCACACAGTTAGTGATGCATGGATGTGTAACACATATGTATGATGATGAGTTTAGAGTTAATGTTTGGGGTTGTTGTATGATTCTGAGGAACGTGGTGTACATGATCTTTTGGCACCATGTAATATAAGACCATAAAAAAGGCCATACTGGGTCAGACCAATGACCCTCTAACCCTGTATCTTGACTTCCAGCAGTGTCCTATGCCCGATATTTCAGAGGGAATGAATAGAAGAGGACAATTATTGAGTGATCCATTCTTTGTCATCTACTTCTAGCTTTGGGCAATCAGAGGCTAGAGATACCCAGAGCATGAGGCTGCAGCCCTGACCATTTTGGCTAATAGCTATTGGTGGACTATCCTCCATGAATGTATCTACTTCTTTTTTTAAAACCCAGCTATACTTTTGGCTTTCACAATATAGTATCTCCTGAGAATGAGTTCCACAGGTTGATCATGCAATGTGTGAAGAAATACTTTGTTTATGTATGTGAATATAATATGTAGGCATCTGGTGTATCTAAGGGTATGTCTAGACTATATGGTAAACGAGGTTTACCGGAGCGGTCGACAGAGGCTTCCCTGTCGACCGCGGCGCGTCTAGACTGCCCCACTGTGCCGGGACAGCTGATCCCCAGCACAGCGTGGCAGCCATTTTCATGTAAATGAAGCCGCGATTATTTAAATCGTGGCTTCATTTGGGTATGTCTAGTAAACTAATCTACATGGCTCTGGCGACAGAGCCATGTAGTCTAGACATACCCCAAGAAAAGTGTCCTTATAGAGAGATATCGATCACCCACACCACAGCAAAGGCTGTCTAGTTATTTCCCTGTCCATAACCAACTCATTTGATTCTCTCCTCTTGTTCCTCACAGCCCAATCAATTCACTATCCCTGATTAATTATCTGTTATCACCCCTTTTCACCAGAAAAATTGTGGTTTTGTTATTTGTCCCCACCCATGCTCTGTCATCCTCTCACAAGACCAATCAGCCCAGCCTGTGTCCACCAGCATTCCCCAATACTCCCTCTGGCTCACACTATACTCTGTGCCTCTACCTAATCTCTTCTCTGTAGCCACTATCCAAAGTTCCCATAGATTTGCTTCTCTATCTACCTCCCCCCATATGCTCCAAATCATATATTTGCCCTCAAACTCTAATTTAGCAATAATTAGGCCTCCAGTTCACCCTTTCTCAACAGGTCATACTCCGGCCACCACTCATTCCTATTAACACTACTCACCACTAAGCCTACATCCACTAAAGTTCCCTATAAACTTCCTAGACCCACAATTCCAACCTCTGCAACCTACTTCTCACTCAACTCATCCCTGTGGCCCTACCCTCTCCCCTCACCCCCCGCCCCCCCCCCCCAGCACTCAATGCATTCTTTGCACACATCCCTTAATCCATCCTGTCTGACCAACACCCTCGGTCTATTGTATCTGACACCTAAGCATCTCTGCTTCGTTTATCTTCATGAGCCTTCAGTCAGATAATTCTGTTTTCACCAGCAGTCTGATCACTATGAAACTCAATTGTTGTTTGTCTTCTTCCTGCTGACTCAGCAAAGTTATTCTCTACCACAGCTACGCTCACCAAAAGGATTCTCATCTGAGTTTAAATGATCCTCCTCACTCCAGTCCCAGTCCTCCAACTTCTCTTCAGAGCTCGTTTTCTTTGACATAAGAGTGCGGACAGGTGGGAGGGACCCATGGCTGCCCTTAGTTGTTCTTTAGGGAAGAGAAACCCCCTGAGATGTGTGTCTTTTACACTCAACTAGCTCCGCCTCAGCCATGGTATCTCCAGCTCCTCTTACAAACTTCCCCATGTTCTCATTTCCTACAAGGGGAGCAGCCAGAATTACTCTCTCCTCTCTCCTCTCACCTTTAGGAAGGTAGCAGGTAAATAAGGCAGGGTCTTAAGGGAGAAGAAGAAAAAAGAAAATATGGAGATATACCTATCTCATAGAATTGGAAGGGACCTTGAGAGGTCATCAAGTCCAGTCCCCTGCCCTCACGGCAGGACCAAATACCATCCCTGATATGAGGGGATGAGACATACAGTTTACCAATAGGTTTCACAACTATTTTCTCTACAGCAGTTGTAAGGAAATATTTGCCAATTCCTTACTGTCCTGGGCTGAAGCGTGCTCAATGCAGATGGAATCTATGCATAGCTGCCAGATGGTAATCAATCTGTAATCATCAAATGGTAATTTTCAAAAGCTTATAACTTGGCCCAATCTCTGGATTTTCATAAAATAAGAGCTGTCTCTCTGATGTTAGGACCTACCCAAGTTTCAAGTTCCTTCTCCAAATCATAGACCTTTAAGAAATACTTTATAGTAGCAAAACCTCATATTTTTCCTTACCTCATTCTCGGAAAGGGTGGAACCTATTTCTACTGAAACTTTCCCAAACAGTTCAGCCTGAGGCTTGGTGTAAAGACTTTCAGATCTAGTGTTTAAAGTTTAAAAAAGTAAAAGGCAGCTTAAAATAAGTGTTATGATATAAAGTGTTAGGCAACCTCAACAATGTCTCACTGACAACTTCACCAATAATAATGGGTCAGAGGCTATATGAAAAGATGTGTGAAAGGTATGAAAAAGAAAGTGCTATATTGACCAATATTTTGCTGCACTGTACTTGGTTAAATATTACGTTTCTTTCAGGAGCAACATAATTTTGTTGCTGAATGTATTAATTTCTCATAAACAAGAACGTTGTACATTTTAATGTAGCAGTGACACCATGTGGTCAGTGGCATATTGGATTTTACATTTCAAAGCATTATTTTCTTGGTCAAATCTAAGCATTACATCATAGCATAGAGAAAAAGAAGCAAAAGTTAAAAACCAGCAAATGACAATATTTGCCCGAGGAGCCCCACATTATGTTGGAATTCAAACAAGGACAAAACCCAACTTGGTGTCCACATATTAATTCTTATTTGGTGAAAATGCTGGCAGTACAGTTGCATTTCCTTTTCTTTTTGTTTAGTCCAGACACTTGCTGTGATGGATGGGATATGCATTTCCCATGTGGAAAATGGGTACATTAGACTAGCATCTGGGAATTCAGTTACTGGCTCTGCCACTGAGTTCATATGCAGTTTTAGGGCATCTCACTCTCCCTCAAACAGTGTGCGAACACATACCATTATATTATTGATAGTTTTGCAATATTTGATATTTTTCTTAAAGGCTTGCCTCTGGACCCAAGTGATTATGAATCGCAGCTTTCATTTAAAAACAATCTTACTAGTTCTTGTAGTTGCAGTGATAAGCGTGAAACATTTTCAAAATCTCATGGTTTTAAGTCTCTTTATTTAATAAGGCCCAGACTCATGATTTTTCAACACCTGGAGTTGAGGATACTCCATCTCTAAATGTGAGAAAACAATACATCCCTAACTTACAGCGACATTAGTATTTGTAAAGTGTTCGGACCCTACAGTCAACCATTCAAAAACCTTCAAACCTGTTCACGCATCAACACTCATCAAAAAGACTGAATCATGTACAATTGCACTACAGGACAACCTGTTGGTTACACACATGCATGTAGGGATACAAGCAGCTCAGTGAGTGATTCTTACAAACATTGCCACGAGGTAGCCATAATTCAAACTCTCATGATTCCCAAGCACAATTTAATGCCTGTCACCAAGAGACACATAGCAGGCACACCTTTTAAAGGTCTCCTATTGGCAGTGAATATATTTCAAAAACAGATTGCTGAGTGCCATAACTCATTATCTCCTCTATTAGCAGGGTAAATATGTTGCATGTGCTGAAGAAAGAGGTCTTGTTTTACACTTGACATCCAATTTTAGCCCTTCTTTTGGAGCCCAATATGCCTGGCAAGAGAAGTCAAAAGGAAAGCCGTTTTGCAGTGGGAGAAGCTCCCTAAAAAGTTACTGACTGGATATAATTTCAGACTGTCTGTACTTGCAGCAATGCTCAGGGGAGTCGACAGCCATACTGGGCTCCTGGGCAAGGTGCGGGAGGGGCAACACCACACTCCCAGAAAGGGTGGGTATGAGAGCAGCCAGCCCTCAATGTTGCCCTGAGTATGGCATGTCCCCTCCCCCAACCCTGCCTGGTGCATGCCACATGCTTCCCCCACCTTCTCAAGCTTCCCTAAGAGCTGCCTGGAGTGTTCTGCATGGCGCTCTGGCGACGATTTAAATGCTTTAGGATTCTGGGCATTGCGGCAGCAGTGACCAAAGCCCCAGGCCCCTTTGAATCACCAGGCCCCAGGAGAGTTGTTTCCTACCTACCTTCCCCCCATTGGTGGGCCAGGCAGTACTAACCCAAAAAGAGCCTTTGATTTTTAACAGTGAAAATGACATCTGTGTGTCTCAAGATCTTGTGACTGGGCTACACAGGGTATGTCTACACAGCAACACTGGTGGCTGACCCGTGTCAGCTGACTTAGGCTTGCAGGGCTTGAGCTATGGGGCTATAAAATTATAGGATAGGCATTCAGGCTTCGACCTATCACATGGTCGAGAGCTCCGGCTCAAGTCCAAGCAGGAACGTCTACACCATAGTTTACAGCTCTGTAGCTCAAGCCCAAGTCAGCCAGAATAGGCCAGCCGTGAGTATTTAATTACTAAGGTCATGAGCTGCAGTGATTCTGTGTGGGAGCCAGAGAATTCATCTAGTTTGCTTGCCTTTAAAAAGAAAAAACATATGCAAGAGCAGATGGTTGCAGCTGCCGATTCTACTGTTGTTAATTTTACAGACATCTTGTTAGAGATGTTTATAGATAGGCTTGGAAGGATTACTTTTATTTGTAAATGTTGGTAAACTTCAATTTCACCCTATGCAAACAAACCAATGAAAAAAACATTTCCATCCATCATTACTGAAATTTACAGATAGGCAAAATAAGAAGAATTCTGCTTGAGAACTTCTTAGCGTTTGATTTAAAAGATGGTTATTTGGTATATTTGGACATGTCATATTGATGGTTTCCATTTTAACAAGTAAAAAGCATTAACTTTTTAAATCTCAGTGTCTCCTGAAATTACCTAATTATCATCTGACCTCCCCACAATTTCCCACAACTATGAAAATTTAAATTGGAAAAAAAAAGCCTAAAAATAAATATTGAGATTATCCATCAAAATAATTTAAAAAAATAAAAATCTAATTCTTCCAACCTTATTTATAAAGGATCTTTATACATAATATATTGAAGACCAGAAACCATATCCTCACTATATATTTAATGAACTGATTTAAAGACTTGTGTCAAATTTAGCCATTAATCTAAGCTGACATAATTATTCACACCAAATGTTTAAATCTGTGTCTGCATTTGAAAGATATGCACTTTTAACTATGGTTGCATAGTATGAAGCATAAAGTTACTATACTGGTATAGTTTATTTCAGTTTGTGACGCAAAATAAGCTATAAATGTATACATTTCCTTACCCTAGTATAACTGCAACCACACTGGGACTCTTGCTGGCATAGTATATTGGAAAAACATCATACCACTTATTGACATAGAACAGTGGTAGAGATTCAGCCGTATTAGTCTGGTGTAGCTGAAACAAAAGACAGAACTATGTAGCACTTTAAAGACTAACAAGATGGTTTATTAGGTGATGAGCTTTCATGGGCCAGACCCACTTCCTCAGATCAATATGTGGAAGAAAATCGGCACAACCATATATACCAAAGTGATACAATCAAAAAAATGAACGCATGTGAAATTGACAAATCAAATTTTAGAACAGAGTGAGGGTGAGGGGGGAAGGTTAGTTTCTGTGAGGTAATGACATAGGGGTGATAATAGGGGAAGTTTCTGTGAGATAATGACATTAGGGGTGATAATTGGGGAAGCTATCTTTGTAATGGGTGACATAATTAGAGTCTTTGTTTAAACCCATACATAAAGTGTCAAATTTAAGCATGAATGACAATTCTGAAGCTTCTCATTGAAGTCTGGAGTTAAAGTCTCTTTGACGCAATATGCATGATTTAAGGTCACTGAGGGAATGACCAGTCTGGCTGAAATGGCAAGCAACAGTTTTTTCTCTGAGAGAGAGTCTTATGTCTGTTTTGTGTGCATTGATTCTTTGGCAAAGTGTCTGAGACGTTTGTCCAATGTACATAGCAGATGGACACTTTAGGCACATGATGGCATAAATTATATTTCTGGATGAACAGGAATATGTGTTCTTGATCTTGTAACTGGCATGGTTAGGTCCAACAATGGTGTCAGCAGAGTAAATATGTGGACAAAGCTGGCATCGGGGTTTGTTGCAAGGGAAAGTTCCAGGGTTGGCATTAGTGTGATATGTCCTGTGGTTGTTGGTAAGAATCATCCTGAGGTTAGGTGGTTGTCTATAGGAGACTATGGGTCTATCTCCCAGAGCCTGTCAGAGTGTAGTATCCTGTTCCAGTATAGGTTGTAGTTTATTGATAATGCGTTGGACGGGTTTAAGTTGGGGGCTATAGGTGATGACAAGAAACTTCAGGATCTCTACCAAGCATTTTTAAACCTCAATTACCCACCCGGAGAAATAAAAAAAACAAATTGAAAGAGCCAGACGAATACCCAGAAACCATCTACTTCAAGACAGACCCAGGAAAACCAACAATAGACCACCACTTTTCATGGGATATCACATGATGCATTTTTCCTAAAGTGTCTTTGAGTTATGCATATTCATATTCATAAGCCAATTTTCATAAAGCATGGGAGGGCTGTGACAGAGGCTGTGTCAAGCCTATGCTCCAATGAATGGTTTATTATTTTTTTTAATAAGTGCACCATCTTTAACAGGGGAGACTGTCCGGAAGTCACTCCGTCCCAATGGATAGAGCACTCTAATGGGAGATTGGAGACCTAACTTCAAATTGCTATGTTACATGACAGATGATTTGAATCCCGCTCTGCCACATCCTGGGCAAGTGCTTAAATCACTGTCTATTGGGAAGGAATAAGTGTTTGAGGATGTCAACATGTCAGTCTGGGCATGTAATTCCAAACTCAATGAGACAAGCTGACACACTAGTGTAGAGTGTAGTCATGGCTATGTGAGTGGTTGGAGGAACCAACAGTCCCAGGTATGCTAGGCAAAGAATTATGCGCACTAAGACAATGGGATTTCTTCAGTGCTTCAAGCTAAGCTTTTGCATATGTCTTTGCACATTTAACTGTGAGCCAAAGTTATTGGGTCCATGGTCTGGAAAATGCATTGCATAACCGCTGCTTCCCTGACATGTAGAGTACACCTGTTAGCAGTTATTCTTTGTCTTTCTTATGGAGGCACCGATCATGAGTTCATCATTAAAGCTGCATTGAGGTGTTTTGTTTTGTTTTTAATGTGAAGCAGGAATTCAGCTGCTTTCTTTTGAATGAAGATTTAGAGCTAGCCTACCTTTATATGATCACTTTAGGCATCTGCTTTGTAAACTTATAGGTGCCAAAAATCCGTAGGTGTCTTCTTTGCTACTAATAAAGTCTCTTTAAACATCAGCTGATGAGCATGCATTCCTGAAGCCCTGCACCTAGCTCACACCAAAGTCCAGGTGTGTTCCTCAAACTTGGATGTTCCTTTCCTATCATCCATGGGGCCCAATCCATTAGGTCTTCTCAAAGGTTGCCACTGTGGTGGTGGTGGTGGTGGTGTGTCCCCCCCCCCATCCCTTTGCATAACCGTTAGCCCAGTGATTAAAGTGCTCATTAACAGTGTAGGAAGCCCAGGTTCAGCTAAATGCACATGTAAGTTCAGTGAAGTGTAGCAGCTGCTGGGTTTGGGGGTGCGCTGGAGTGGGTCTCCTGCTATCTTGCCTCTTGAGGCTGTGCCACTTTGCATAAATCATTATGCAGACATTGAGCCACAGAAATAGTGAGAAGGACTCTGGAGTACTGATCTGAAGAGCTCTGTGTGGTTTGAACACTAGTCTCTTTCACCAAAATAAGTTGGTCCAATAAGAGATATTAACTCACCCACCTTGTCTCCGCTAGAGCACTTATGTAAGTGGTGGGAATTCCCAGATCCACTCCATGTCCCAGTGGCTGTTTATTATTTATAAATACTGGAACAATTTTACCAGGTAAGACAGAGCAGCAATTCAAGCATATCACATAGCCCAGTGATTAGGGAACTCACCTGAAAGGTGAGACATGGAGGTTTAACTCAGATATGCTGCGTGAGTCTGTGAGTCGGTTGTTGTTATTTGTGTGGAGGGGGACTGTGGTGTGTCTCTTTCTGCCTTGACTTTTTTTTTTTGTGAGAGAGGCTTTTAGGGCAACCTAACTCCATGAATGATGGCTGGCAGATGTGACAGCCACATGCTCAATGGCTGCTTCAAGTGCTATGCTTGTGGAAGAGCATTTGAAGTTTCTCTTGAGCTTAGGGACAACTGCGTCATAAGAAAGACAAATGTAGGGAGACAGTCTTGTCTCTTCTAACTGCTATATAATTTTTCCCTATACTATCCTTATAACTGGCATGGGGGACTAGATTCACAAAGGATTTAGTCACATCATTGCTTCTACAGCAGTGGCTGATTAGTCACTGGGTCAACAAGACCTATGCCCAGGGTCCCCAGCCAATGTGGGAGAGGTCACGGGTGGAAAAAATCCACCATCAGGTGATGGAAGCCTGCTCAGATGCAGGTAACATGGTTGTTTCTAAAGGTTAAAAAAAACCTTGAATCCCTCCAACCCTCCCATAACTTTCTTATGTGCCTCATACATGCACTTCTTCAACTGGGAGTTTTGACTTCTCCCCTCCAGGGGGTATAAGTTGGTTATAAGGGCAGGGGGTCACACACTGTCAGTTCCATGGAGCTGACAGTCCTGAACCCCTATTAAATTAAATTAAATTAATAAATTAAATTAAATTAACCCCCCTCATTTTTAATGTGTGAGGGGAGTTTTATACTCAGAGGCTTACTATGTGAAAGGGGTCACCACTGCAAAAAGTTTGAAAACCACTGCACAAAGCTGGCCTCTAATCAGAACCTCCTGAATAATATCCCGTACAGAGCCTTGCCCTATTAAGGACATTGGGCCTGGTCCCTCTATTGGAATGTAAATTAAAGAATAAATCCCATTGGTTGAAAATGTATCTTTGTCATGTGTTACCAATAGTAATGACTGTGTTCTGGTTAACATTGGAATTGATGGATAGCACTTTGTGATAATGTTGCATTTGTATGTTACTGTTTTCCAGATGGGCGTTGGTGTTGTGGACTCCGCTGTTGCTGGATTAGGTGGCTGTCCATATGCGAAAGGTGCTACTGGAAACGTAGCCACAGAGGATGTTCTATACATGCTTAATGGTTTAGGGATCAATACGGTAAACTCTTGCACATTCATGTTTGCATACATATTTCTTAAACCTGCCAGTCACAATATGTTTGATTAAAATAACAGTGTTGCTGTCAGGGAGCTGTTTGTTGTAGCATTTGTGGACATTTTGTTTGATTACAATGCACTGAGATTTGTAGTGAAAATCACTTGAATGGTATATACACTAGGCTGGTGAAAGAAGGAAGCTGCTGAATGTAAAAGCTTAACCCCTCAAAAGGGTGAGCCAGCTCACTGACATAAATGGGAGTCATTTCACGGAGTTCATTGATGGAGGTTATAGTCCATCAACGGCTACTAGCCAGCATGGGCAGGAATGGTGCCCCTAGCCTCTTTTTGTCAGAGGCTGGGAGTGGGTGACAGGGGAGGGATCACTTGATGATTCCTTGTTTTGTTCATTCCTGCTGGGGCACCTGGTATTGGCCACTGTCAGAAGACAGGATGCTGGGCTAGATGGGCCTTTGGTCTGATCCAGTATGGAAATTCTGGTATTAACTAAGCTGTGGATCAGGTCCACAGTGACTATGGGACTAGTGAGTAGTTTCATTCATCTGGCTTCATATGTGAAAAATACAGTTGTGTTTTACACAGTTTTGGGGACTGACCAGTCAAACAATTACACTGTTCATAGAACCATTCAATATCCCTTCAAGCCACTATAAAACCATCACAGTATTTTTCACAAAGGTGAATTGCATGATGCTGAGATTAACTTGCTCCCTAGTTAGAGATCATTATGTCATGATTAAAATGCTGAATTTCTACTAACTGAAGCAAAAGGATACACATTGACATTGAAACCAGGGGAAAATGATAGCATAAAAGCAGTCACTTTGGTTTCAGGCCTAGTATGGTAGACAGACTATCCTAACTACATTAGTCTTTGGTTTGAGGCTAGGTGTTTTATTTCAGTCTCAACTCAGAGAAAATTTTCTGTGAAGTGCCAGCTTCATACACTTACCCATGCCTTTATCATCTACATATTAAACTACATAGTGTGTCTCACACAAGGCTGCATCTTGGGACTATTCAGAAATTAAAGTCAGGGAAGAATGCACTTCCCTGTTTATTATGCAGTGGTGCACATAAATAACACATTACACATTTTCTTCAGGAACTCCAGTGCCTCTCAGTTTCCAGAAGAAGTTTAATGTGATGATTTTTGCTCTACCTATACAGTGGGGCTAAACTCGAAATAAGCTATGCAACTTGAGCTACGCTAATTGCGTAGCGTAAGTCGGAATAGCTTATTTCAAATTTGGGCACATTTCCACAACACTTATTTCAAAATAGAGCACTCTTCCTCTGACTTCCCTTAATCCTCATAAAATGAGGGTTACAGGAGTTGGCGTAAGAAGTCCTCTGGCTGGACGTTATTTCAATATTATGTTGAAATAACTGCTTGAGTGTAGATGCACACTTTTTTATTTTGAAATAACGTCAGTTATTCTGAAATAACGGTGCTACTCAGCAGGGCTAAATTCAAAATAAGGTATGCAATTTGAGCTGCATCAATTGCGTAGCTTAAGTCGAAATAACTTATTTTGAATTTGGGCACATCTCCACAGCACTTATTTTGAAATAGAGCACTCTTCCTCCGACTTCCCTTACTACGTACAAGTCTGCTTGGTAGTACAGTGATAAATGTGTCTTTCAATGTCACACACGATTAATGATCACAAAGATTTCCAAGAAGACATACACTTTCTTATGCAAAGAAACAGTTTTTGTATGGTTCATATATGTTCATAATAATACCTGCTCTTGTGATGCGTTCCACGTACTTACCAAACAATAAGCCTCAAAAAACTTCTGAGAGATGGTAATATCATTATTGCCATTTTATAGATGATGAAGCTGAAGCTGTGAGAGATTGTAGTCTTGATCCTAATAAAAGTTAATTAATTGAAGATCATAGGAGTTGTAGGAGATTGGCTTCTGGGCAGAGATGTTTTGCTTCTTGAAAGATCTGGCCCTATGTCACTGCCCAAAATCACATGGAAAGATCATGGAAAAGCAGCAGACTGGCTGGTACTTCGTGACCCTCCAGATATACAGTCATCTAGTTTAGGCATATGTCCAGTCCCACAATCCTCTTGCACATATGCTGGTGTCAGCAGCAAGCATACATATACCCATTTCTCTGTACTTGCCCTGAGCTATATTATCCTAGCTTGGTGATCCTACACTCATCTAACACTGCCATTTCTCTCCTCTCTGACTCTCAAACACCCACTCCCCTTATGTGATTCATGAGAGCAAAGTCAAAGTTTTGCCCTCTATCTATATACCATTTCTAATGAAGTATTATTGTTCATAATAGCCTTATGGTATAAATGTAAAACAGAAAAGAGAAAATAGCACAGGCACTAGAGACTATAGGCAAATGTGCATGTTGTTTTATTTAACTTATTTAAGCATGTGTTTCTTGTCAACACCTATTGTACTATGAAATGTTCATTACATTGTTGTGAATTTTCAGTATGTTCTTGGTCATCCACAGTAATCTGCCTACCAAGTATGTCTATGATGGTATGTTTCTTATTTCTATGAAGTTTAGCAAGGCAGATGTTGCAAGGCTTATTGAAATGTTATTAAAGTTAAAACTCTCTTTTCTGATTAAATGGAAATTTCCATGATAAAATAGCAAATAGGCTAAAACATTATCGTTCAAGGACTGGAAATGAGGCAGGAAATCTTATACTTCTAGATCAATGATTTGATTCTATCCTAATTTGATTGCTTTCAAAAATCACCAGTGTTTTATGGGGTTTCTTTTTTTATTTGGTTTGCAGTATTTTTGTTTCTTGGGTTGGGTTATTTTTTTCCCATGTAAAATAAGTTGCTTATAAAAGAAAGAATATGTTTTAGCAAGGAGAGATTAGTCTGTTGTGGTTCTCCATACATATAAATTGTACATATAAATTGTAATTTTCTGTATAAGAGAGAATCTTCAGGGAAGAGTTGATAGTGATTATGTATGTTATGGAATCCCACTTTCTGTAACTTCATGTCGTTTTCCAAATCTGTCATTGGGTACTTTCTTACAAATTTGAAACTTCAAAGAATTCTGTGAGAGATAGAGGCATGTTTATATGAATTATACAGCTATTTAATTTTGAGATGTATGACGAGATCCCTCGCTGTTTCCTATTTTTAGTACAGGGAATCTCTTGCAAGCTGGTAGAACCTTTCAAAATGCAGTCAAAATTAAGTATAACTCTCATAGTAAGCATTATGAAGCAGATTCTCACCTCTAGGGTTAGTCTACACAGTTGTGCATAGCTCGAAATTAGCTACGCAATTTGAGCTACGCAATTTGTGTGGCTTATTTCAAAATAGCTTATTTCAAAATTTGGCACTATTTACACAGCACTAAATTTCAAAATAAATCGCTATTCCAGCATCTTCCTTAATCCTGATGCAATGAGGTTTCCAGGAAGCCAGAATAACAAGCTCATTATTTTGAATGTATTTTGAAATAATGGGCTGCTTGTGTAGACAGCGCAGAACTCTATTTCAGGATAACGGACGTTATCCCAAAATAGCACCACTGTGTAGACGTACCCTTAGTGTAAATTGGTATAGCTCTACTGACCTCAGTTTATTTACTCCAACTAAGGATCTTACCCTTTATCTTCAAAATAAAGTATTGGCTTGCAATGAAGAATGAAGTTGGTTTCTTCTACAAATTATAAATCTGGGGACCAGTTTACCAGTGACATACCGTAAGCAATATCAGTACATATATATTAAAACTATATATTAAATTGAGCTCTTTTCTTTCCCTGTGTTTTAGGGAGTGAATCTCTATAAGGTGATGGAAGCTGGTAACTTCATCTGCACGGCTTTAAACAAGACAACAAATTCTAAAGTTGCTCAAGCCTCCTTCAGTATTTGAACTATAAATTAAACTGTTCTTTCTGCAAATTAATTCACATGCAATATGTTTTGCCCAAGAACACTTACATAAAGAAAATCAATTGTAAAACCTTTTCAGTTGAGATAAAAAGAAAGCAGTTATAGTGGTTCTTTATGGAAAGGATAACTGAATTATAATAATACATCTTGCCAAATGTTATTTTTGGGAAACAAGATAGCATTGCAAATAATAAATATAATGCCTATCAACAGACACTCATGTATCTGATGTTTTTAAAAGTGAGATAATCATGTAAAACTTCTGGGCACCTTGCTGTCTATTTTAGTGGCTTTTTAGCTTGCTTTAGACAAAATTCATTACAGAGTTCCACAAGAAGTGAATATATTGTTAACTCTTAATCAAGCTGACTTTTAGTACAGTACAAATATTTGAAGTAGTTTATGAGATCCCACATTGTGTGTGTCCTAGCTATTATGTGTTTTATTTCTCCAAATCTCTACTTTTCATTTGCCAAGTCAATTATGTTATGAACATGATGTCCAAGTTAAATTTACTGAGAGTAGTTTTGTATTTTTACAATGGTTAACATCTGTTAAGTATATGAATGACTTTACCTTGTTTCAAGAGTTTGTGACAAATGCACCCTGCCATATCCCCCAAATCTAGTGCAACCTCTCATATTTGTTAGCTCCATTAAATTCATTGCAGTTGCCTTTTTCATCAGCTGGGTTAAAAACCAGCTTAATTAAAGTAAGCAATGAAAAAGAAGATAGGGTATATGCTTTAGTGTAGCAACTTTCTTTCAGAGGATGTTCATGACCATGAGTGAGTAGTTTACACAGGGAGAACCATCCACCACCTGTCTCTAAGCTATTGTGAATGTGGTACTACTGTAATAATTTTGCACTCAATATCAGTCCTTTTACTGTGTCTGTCTATGCAGCCTTCTTTAGTCTTTCATTATGTAGCAATTCTTGATCTGAAATTCATTAGAAAGTAAGCTCTTAACTCAAAAAAACTGGGCTATGTTCTCTTTCCCATTGACATATATTCAGCTCTTCTCAGAAATGTGAAAATTTGGAGAAGGACTAAATTTAAACAAGTGATTTACACTGAAAGAAAGAAGAAAGTGGGACCTTCTGTAGCAGTGTCTGCCTGCAGCCCAACTCTGTTAAACTACAGGTCTCTTGCCTGTGGCATTATCACAGTCACTGGCGTTGTGCCAGGGTCTAAATCAACCTGATTGTGAGGCCGCCAGGATGTTGGTTTATGGCACATATGATTGGGATTTTGTTGGCAACTATTTTCTAAATTATTTTGCCCATTAATTGAGCATTGGAATCTGGGTGGCCATTGGAGAGGTCTTTCTGGGCAAGTGCTGGCTTCCTACGGCCTGGATGAACTCTTACTTTTTTCAAGGAGTTTGGTAGGTGTGTTTGTCTGAAAGAGGCATTGATTATCCCCATTAGTAGTTAGTATAGTTGTTCTTCGCTGTCTTTTACCAGTCTGGAGGCTTCTGAGTCCATTTCACAGATGGTAGCTTTAATATGTTTCAGAGCTACCTTGCTTTGCAGTCAGATACAGTTCAATTTCTACATGCTCCTGAAAATTGGCACAGTTATATGCCAGTTTAAGATATAACCAGACAGACTGCACTGAAAATAAAATTCAGGAAAGAGCTGTAATATGAGTGCACAATCCAACGGTTGCAAAACCAAGAACAAGACACAAACACCCACCGTGTGGGCTCATAAACAGGTCAAAGGATGGTTGTGATTGTCTTTCCTTCAATTATGGCTATATGGGAGGGGGCTGACAAAATTTTCTCACTGTTGTAATATGGGCTCATAGCATGCAGATTGAGAATCACAATTATTACTACTAATAGTACTTTTAGTAAAATTATTACTGTTTTGATCTATGTTATTGAAATGAACCAGTTCTACGGCCAAGGGATAGTGAATGTATAAGATATGCTTGTTTACTCCGACAGTTATTTTAAGAGGCAAGAGTGTGGCCTAGTAAGCAGATCTGTGCTCTGGAAGTTAGGATTTTGTTCCAAGTGGGATCATTTGCTTACTGTATGACTTACCAGACCGCTCACTAGTGCTCTGAGGCTTTAATTAATTAATATTTGAAATGTTCAAAATACTGAGTAAAAAAAGTATCTGATTTGAAAACTGTCCCTGCAACATTTTCCATGTTTGATGTTGTAGATTATTTTTATTTATGCATTTATTTATAATTATTAAAGGGAAACATTTTTCTTCCAATCTCCCTTCTCAGTTAACATCTGCCATCAAGGTCCAAATGTCCAAGCAGGAGGACATGACTAAAGCCAGTGTTAATGTAGCCCAGTCAGTCACCTTCCAGAGATATGGTATATTTGCTGAAGAACAGTCATCAGTGCGACTGTACTGGGTAAATGCACTGATTATTTTGCAGTGCATGGCATTAATCTTAAAGTTGAAATAAAACATATCTAAATGTTTGTTGAAATAAGTACACTGATGTAGTGCAACATGCTAGATTCATTAACTCCAGTTCACTAAGTCACACGAAAGGCGTTAGTAAATATCAGCTGTCACTCCATCACATACTCTGTTTACTTTGGTAAGGTGTAAGCCATTCTGAGTGCATTTGCCTGTGATTACCTTTATTATCAGTTGTTCCAGTCTGCTTTTATGGAAAATGATATGTAACTGATGAATCTCTTATAAGTTACCATAGAAACATATTCCTTCCCTCCATTAACTAAGCATTAACTATAAGATCTTTGATAACTCAATATATTCCTCTGTAAAGAAATATTCCAGTTATGATAATCAAAGTTGATTCAATGTACAATGCTCAGATCATTTACATTTTTTCTTCAATTTTTATTTTTCAGCTTCTGCCTATATCACAAATGCAGAGCAAATGTTTTCATTACTGTTTTTATATGAGCTAAAATTACCTGTATCTGCTGCAATCAATGGTAAAACTATAGTTTTTTATAAAAGAAACAGGAACCCAGGAGTGGATGGGATAAAAGGAACTGCTTTATTGCCTATGCACGTTTATCTCGGACGTTTAACACAGTGTCCGAGTATCCACAGCCTGGTGCCAATTATACCCTTTTATCTATTTTAGTATATTAATTCACATGTCTATCACTACTTTTCCTAAAGCCTTATTTAATAATGTTAACTCCCATAAAATGAATATTAATAAGCAAATAATAAATACAATTATCATCATCATCATCAACCATGGGCTCAACACCCGTTGGTGTTTGACGCCTCCCTCACTATTTCCTTCCATCTTTCCCTGTCCAGTGCGGAGTGACTTAGTTTCTGTAGACTAGCTCCGCACCATTCTACTATATCATCTACCCATTCTCTGTGGGGTCTGCCTCTCCTATTCGGGCCATCCATTATGCCAAATATCAGGGTCTTAACTTTTCGCTCATCATTCATTCTGCAGATATACCCAAATAGCTGTAACTTCCGTTGTATAACCTTCTGCAGTAGGTTCTCTTTCGGCTGTATCTTCCTATATAACTCCTCATTGGTGACCTTCTGCATCCATCCTATTCTCAGGATCTTTCTATAACAACTCCTCTTGAATGCCAATATCCTTCTCTTCAAATCTTTTGTCATCACCCATGTCTCACATCCATGCAACATGCTGCTAAATACACATGTTTTCAAGACGCTCAGCTTTGTTCCTAAGCTAATCGCTTTACTTTTCTAGATCTTATCCATCGCCTTCAAACTCACTCTTGCTTTCGCTATTCTGGTCGCTATTTCCTTCTACCCGCCCCTAATTATTATTTGTATAATTTCTAATTGAATCAACACTCTTTTATACTACAAACTAACAGGTTACAGAGATTACAAGGAATTTGACCCTGAAGATATGTTATGCAGAGCCAATGAGGATAAGCAAGAGACATAACAAAATAGAGCAACTCCATACTTATCTGAAACAGAAGACAGGACTATGCAGCACTTTAAAGACTAACAAGATGGTTTGTTAGGTGATGAGCTTTCGTGGGCCAGACCCACTTCCCACAAAAGCTCATCACCTAATAAACCATCTTGTTAGTCTTTAAAGTGCTGCATAATCCTGTCTTTTGTTTCAGCAAGACCAGACTAACACGGCTACATCTCTATTACTATTCCACACTTATCTGGTTTCCTAGGTTACAGAACAGAGAGAGAGAGAGAGAGAGAAAGCATGTTTATATATCAAAAGGATAATATTGGTTTCGACTGGACCTTTAATCTATCTTCCCAAACTACAAAAAACAAAAGGAAAAAGCATGTTTAAGGGTAGTGCTGTGGCTGACCCCTGAATACTAATTCAAAGGCCATTTCAGACCTATTAATTTTTACACGCACCAACATTTCATTTCAGTGGGTGCACGAACAGATCCTAGTGATTTATACTATATACTGAGGTAGAAAGTATGTTCTGGATCATACGTGTGTCCTTTATGTGGTTTTTTAAATGCAATTACTCCAAAAATTGCATGATGAACAACTGTATGGCACGATAGTAAGGTGCAGACACTTCATGTCCCATACACACAGAATGACTTTCCTGAGCTGACCTGCAAAAGTCACTACCTACTCCTCTCTCAAATCTCTCCTGGAGACCCACTTTTACTATGATGCCTAAATGTTATAAAATATGGTATATATAATCTGTCACCGACTTCTTTCACCTAAGGAAAATATTTTATAACATTTTAAAATATGTACAAAACCAAACCTGTTTATTAGCCATCGTTCTGACTGATGTGCTCATGTGTTGCATCCTTGTCCTTCGCTCTTCATCAGTTTTTCAGCCCATAAGCTTCCTGGGGTAGGGAACGGTGTCCCTAGCATCTGTCTCTGAAGCTGGGAATGAACAAAGGGGCTAGACCAACTGATGAATGCCTGTTCCGTTCATTCCTTTTGGGGCATCTGGTATTGACCACTGTCAGAAGATAGCATACTGGCTAGACAGACTTTTGGTCTGACCCAGTATGGCCATTCTTATGTAATACCTTTAAAACTGAAATTGCTGTTTAGGATTTTCAATTGATCATCTATTATTTATAGTAGATATTTAATATATTTAAACTAGAAGAAGTGGCATTAGGAGTCAGTAACTTTACAAATGCCAGATCAGTGTATTCTTCTGTTGATGCATTCATAATTTCCATTAAAATGAATAATTATTTATGTTTTGCATATACCTTTACTGTAGAAGATGATAAAAGAGTACACTTTCTAATGGCAGTTTTCATAAGAATCATTAACATTTCCAAGAAGCATATTAGAAAGAAACCCATTTTCAGGCAATCATCCATGCCAGATGGTTTTCACCTAAGGGGGTGTTAAGCAAATAATATATGAAAAAAGCAGAAATCAATTCTAAAGGAAAACAAAGGACAAGAATTGTATAATGTAGTGAAATGCACCTCAGTCCATGGGGCTTGAACAGGGCTCGGCAGACATGTAAAGCCCATTGAAAAGGTATTTTTTTCACCTCATATGGGCCTGCCTGGTATGTATATAGGACCTCTTGCCCTGAAGACAGGAAAAATCTCTAAAATCTCTCTATCTTTACAAAGCAACTAAAGAGATCACAGGAATTACAGTTTTGTAGAAACAGACTGTATCTTGCCACCTTGCATTCAACAGGAAGGTTTCCACTAACTTCACTGGAGGCCCTAAAGTCCTGGAAACTAATGAGCATCTGACTAAGGAGAGAATAGTTGAATCCTCCAGATTTGGCTCAACTGCATCCCACTGAATGGAGCCTATTTGTCACGAGAATCAGAATTGGAAATGCAGAAAGTGCAGCTATGTCAATGGGACGCTACCCCATGTCTTGCGTAGCTGCAAGCCCCACTCCAGAGCCTAGCAGCTAGGACACCATCCCATCGAAGATCACCTGATCAAAGCCATTTTGCCACCAAGGCAGGAGGTTGTTTGAACTCCACCATTCACAGAATGTAAAGCCAACTGTGATCGCACATCGTCATTACCCAACAAGAGTGCCTCACCTCAAAAGCTAGAGAAATACACCCTTCTGGCCAACAGCTTAAGAGCTGGGGGCTATGAGAGTCAAACTCACGCATTAATCATCAAACTAATGACACACTAATCATCAGACCCCTGGGTGCCTAGGACCCTAGTAAGTAGACAGTGTTCAGGGAATGGGCAATCAGTCAACATTATGCTCAGCTGATACAGCAACAATCTTTATTCATTGATAGATCTGTTTTTCACAACCAACTTTTGATATAAGTTTTCATGAGTGATGTACCCAAATGCTTGGCTGCTAATATCTAAAGTGTGTTGTTAAATTAGTCACCCACATTTGGATTATTGGTGATAAGTTACTATATGTATGTGATGACTTCTAAAACAAACTTTGTATTTGTGGATAAGCTAAACACTATACTCAGATGTACAGGCACTCTTGTTTAACCTGTGTTTTATGTACATTTTTAACATTAGCTTTCCTTGCTCTGGCTCTGCAACCACATTTTCACTTTAGGGAAACATGATTCTGAGTTTACCCACGGACATGTTTTTAGACTGTATTTATAATTGAGCTACCCTACAGCTGCACACGCGATGGTCCACATGCCAGGTTAAAAGTCTACTAATGAAGTTACAGCTTTAGCTCAGTTTTTATAGACTCAGGCTTTAAGTGCTGAAGATCAGGGACCAATGACCAAAATAGGGGAAGCTTGAAAATATGATTATTGATACCACTCCCTTGTAGCATTGTATTGACTGTTATCTTGATCTACCTATCCCTTACTCTTTGTACAAGGGGCAATCGCAATCTGACCACAAAGGATTATAGGTTGGACCTCGCTGGTCCAGCCCCCTCAGGACCTGAGCAGTCCCAAATGAGGGTGTTTGTCACACCCAGGGAGGTAAATGCTCCCCTGCTGGCTGTCCCACTCCTGGGCTCCCAAGGCTGGGGCCACCCAACCGCTGCCAGCCCTGCTCAGACTCCACCAGCCTCACTGCCACTAGGGATTCCCCGGGACTCCCTGCCGGAGGCTCCCCTATTACCATCTGTCCCTGCTGCCACCAGGGGTTCTCTGACCAGGTCCACCTGGCCAGCCTAGCCCCACTGCCATTGGGGATTCCCCAGGTTCCCTGGCCACCTGGTCCCATTAATGCCAGGGATTCCTTGGACCCACCTCACCCTGATAATGCTGGGGAGCTCCCTGGACAGGGCCGCCCAGCATGAGGCCACTTGGGGTTTCCCGTGGTTCCCTGGCTGGGGCTGCTTGGCCACTACCAGCCTCACTGTCGGGGCCAGTCCTGCTCCCACCAGGGGTTCCCCAGGGTTCCTCTCCCAGGGGCTGCTGATCTTCTGCCTGGCCCTGCTATTGCAGGTGATTCCTCAGCCAGGGCTGGGGCTCCCCATTTGCTGCCTTGCCCGGCTGACACCAGAGGTTTTCTGGCTGTGGCAGGGGTTCCCCATTTGCCGCATGGTCCTGCTGATGCCAGGGTTCTCTGGCTGGGGCAGGGCTCCTCACCCCTACCTGGCCCTGCTAATGCCAGGGTTTCCCCATCTGGGCAGGACTCCCCAGCTGCAACCTGGCCCAGCCAGGGCTCACCAGCCCTACGTTCTCCCACTTGGCTCCTGCTCTCTGCCTCTGGGGCTCTTTGGTCCAGCAACATCCGTGTCCCTGCCAGACCATGGATGTTACTGGACCAGAGAGTCCCAGATTTGGGAGGTTCAACCTGTATTAAGCTCTGGAGAATGGACTGAAATAAAGTTGACATTATAATTAAGATACTTGAATATCTGTGTCTACAGCATAAATTTGTTTATTTAATAACTTATTCTACTCTTCAGAAGTTTACAACCAGAAAAAGTACAATTACCTCAACAAGGCATCACACTAAAATACAAAGCCAAAAGAAATTCCATACACATCTCATGATGGTACTGTAGTCTAGTATTAAACATTTGTGATGGCATAAGTTGACATATCCAATCAAGTTATCAAAGTAACATAATATAATTTGGTATTCATTATGAATAAATTGGGAGGGGGGAGGAGAAGATAGACAAAAATGTATTTAGGTTGCTTACATCCCTATATTAGGTGGTTTTAAATTAAAAATGTACAAATTGAAATGTTATTAGAAATACTGACATGGTTCTTTTGTTTGAATAAAATTAATTTTAAAATTGGAATTTAAATTATCCCTGCAAATGTTTGCAACGCATACTCTTCAGTGTTGCACTAGTGTATGGGAGGCATAGAATCAGCTTGTTGACAAAACTGAGATTAGTGTCTTTCGATATGTGACTCCATTAATGCATCCTTTCTTTTCTAAAGTATGAAAACATTAAATATGCTAATACTAGTGGTAGCATAGTTCTGAGGTTGGTCTTTTTACTTCTCAACCTTAAGTCAGGAGTGATAATCCAATATGTAACACCCATTGGCTGCGTCTAGACTGGCATGATTTTGCGCAACTACTTTTAATGGAAGAGTTTTTCTGTTAAAAGTATTTGCGCAAGAGAGCGTCTATACTGGCATGTGCCTTTGCGCAAAAGCATCCGTGCCCAGTATAGACTCTCTCTTGCGCAAGAAAGCGCTGATGGCCATTTTAGCCATCGGGCTTTCTTGCACAAGAAATTAACGTTCCTGTCTACACTGGCCCTCTTGTGCAAGTATTCTTGTGCAAGAGGGCTTATGCCTGAGTGGGAGCATCAAAGTATTTGCGCAAGAAGCACTGATTTTGTACATTACAAAGTCAGTGTTCTTGCGCAAATTCTCGCGGCCAGTGTAGACAGGCAGCAAGTTTTTGCACAAAATCTTGCCAGTCTAGATGCACCCATTTAGTAAATGCTGATGATTGATGGATTGATATAGAACTGCCTTTAAATTAGCAAATGAACTACGTTTCCCAACAATTTATATTTGTGTTTGTATATCTGTACTACTATTGATTTAATAATATGATTGTATTGAATTTCAAAAAATAAAATTATTATAAGCATACAAGCCTCAAAGAGAGCGGAAGGGTAGGCTAGTAATTAGTGAAATCTGTAGTGACTGAAGTTGATTTGGCATGCACAATAATGTTTCCAGTCATTTCACAGTCCAGCAAGGCCAGAAACAAAAGCCTATTTGAAAGGAAGAATTCCTGGCTTTTTAATAGTGGTAGAAAACACCCATTCCTAGCCCTGATGAGTTGTCAAATATCAGGAATGAAATTGTGGCCCCAGTGAAGTCAGTCACAAAATGTGGGTTGAACATAGTGAAGCCAGTATGTCAACCCAGGTGTTAGACTTGTCACTGCATATTGCTGTAGTGGGAAGAGGAGAAAGTCAAAATGCATGGTACATATGATTAATTTACCACATGGCTATCACTGGCTTATAGACTCTATATTCCATGGCAGTGTCACAGAAACACAGGAACTGCAGAACAATTTAATTTAGCAGAAACCACATTAAAAAAGTGGCATTTCAACCGACATTACTCTTTAGCTTTATTTATGTGTGATAAGTTGCAGAGATATGATAAACTGTGTTTATCAAGCAGCTTTGAATACTTCATCTACATTCTGCTTACTAATCATCTTTCTGAAAACTAATTCAACCTAACTTAGCAACTTCAAGGAGTTGCCATATAAAAATAAAATTACGACCAGTTATAAAACAAATTATCTGGGCCTGTGCCTCTATTGAGTTTGAAGTCAGTGACAGGTTTAAGGTGTGATATCTTGTTTTCCAGGCATGCCAGAAACAGGAGATTTATAACAACTGATAGGTAAGATCGTAGAATCATCGAATCCTAGGCGGTCATCGAGGCCAGCCCCTTGCCCAAAGCAGGACTCCTATGAGTTGAGTAGACATAAAAATCTTGATAATATTATGTACAGAAAAAATAATTTTAAGTTTAGATATTTCTAAAGTGTATTTGTGATGAATTTCTTTCTCAAGACCTGGACATTTTCACTCATAGTGATAAGGGTGTCTGAGTGTAGGGATATAAAAAATAGTACCAATAACATTCACCAATAACAGTTCAATGTTCTGTATAACACCAGCCATAAGAACATCTCCAAAATCATTCCTGGAGCAGGTCTTTTAGAAAAAAAAATCCAATCTTGTCTTAAAATCATCAGCGATAAAGAACCCACCCCAACACTTGGTAAATTGTTTCAGTGGTTAATTATTCTCACTGTTAAAATTGTGTCTCTTATTACAAGTGTGAATTTGCCTCACTTCAATGCCCAACCATGGATCATATTACACCTTTCTGTGCTAGATTAAATTGCTCATGGTGACAGTTTACATACTTATGGATTGCAATCAAGCAACTCCTTCACCTTCTCTTTGTTAAGCTAAATTGAGATCTTTCAGGCCATCACTGTAAGAAAGGGGTGAGCATACTATTTGGACTGACAGCCACACCTGAGTACGGTGGCCCATGAATGGAAGCCCCTGACCCTGTTCCCTGGCAAAAGCACCCGATGGGTGGAGTGGGGCAAGCCCAGTGGGAGAGCAGGAGTGGAGCAATGGAGTTCGAGGTCCAGATTACTGGTATGTGGCTCACTGGCTGCAGTCTGCCCACCCCTGGAGTAAGACATGCTTAGTAATGAACAATAGTCATGTCACAGAACTCTGTCAAGTTACAATTCTGGTCTTGTCACAGAATCCCCATTAACTAATCCAGTAGTAATTTCATGGCTCTTCTCTGAACATTCTCCAATTTATCAACATCCTTACTGAAATGTTTAAAAAACTCTCTTAAACATTTCTAAGAGTGTTCCCCCTCTCCAAAATTCTGAACTGTAGAATACATATTGATGGAGTGTGGTAGATAGATTTACCACTCACAGCTATGTGGCTAGCCCAAATTCATGCTGCTTTAATATTTGTGCCACAAATCATGGCACATGCTGCATATATGGAAAATTAAAGACTCTCCAGTGTGCAACTGTGGTCACCCAGAACAGACCATGGAATATATACCAACTCAATGCCTGAGTCACAAATACAAAGGCAGCATCACCACAATACAGTCTGCTACTCCAGATGCAGCTAGCCATCTAAATGTAAAATTATAGTTGTTCTACATTTACATCAATCATAAAAAGAAGAAGAATATTTTTACTATCATGTACTGACAGTCCAAATCTATGACAAACAGTAATGTATTAATGAATGAGCATGCACAGGTGGGTGAGAGTAAGTGCAGTTTTAACTTTTTTCCATTTGGGAAAGTTTTTGTACATGTAAATAAACATAAAACTCTTCCATACTCTCAGCCACAAAAATCCCGTAACAAACTAGACTTTATAACATATTATGACATATATACAACAGGCTGGCTACCAAGAATAGTCTTGGTAACTTGCCACGCTGTTGATTTTCTATCACTGTTAATGGACCATAAGAATCTCAGATGAATGAACTGGTGAGGAATTTCTTGACTGATATATTGCTCTGCAGGCTCTGAAAACAGAGAGTGTATATTTATTAATAGTAAAGTTATATGGCTTTTGGGTGGACTCCTGGTTCCTTTGAAATCATTTGCAAAACTCCTACTGACTTCTATGGAACCAGGATTTCAATCCTTATATTTGCGGTGCACATTATGGGATAAAATCAATCCCTTCACTGTAGTTACTATACTCTCTTCTATATTGTTTGTGCCCATGTTTAATCCTGTTTTATTTATATTCTGAGTGATAGTCTCCTGTCCCTGCAAACCACAAATATGAAAGAAAGAAACTGTATTCCACATATCTTTGACATGGCTTTTTGCATCTTTCTACAACATTTCTCTTTCATCACTTTCTCTGAATTTAATAATGAAATTTCACACAACACCCAACCACTATGGTTCTTGTCACCTTTTGTTCTGATCCCTATCCTCTGACATTGTGCTTCTTCAAACTTTACCATTTAGTCTGGACCGATAAAACGCATCATATTTTACTTTATGTATGTAATTGACAAAAAATTGTGCACTTGACAAAGTTAATGTGTATTTTTTTGTCACTTGGTAAGATACAATGTGCTCCATCTTTCATTCTGTGCACTTGCATAAAACAGCTTCCCAGACTGAGTCTCCTGCCTCTGACAGGGTGTAGCAACTGGGTGCCAGAAGGACTAGTTAATTCTATTACTATTACTGAGATACACTGAATTTCATTTTAAACACAACTCCAAAGCTAGCGTCAAACTCCAAAGTGTGAGGAGAGTGACTCTCTTTTCTAGAATGCTAATTTCCTACCATCAAAGATATGTGATTCTGTCAAATTACCTGGTCTTTAGGAAAGCCACCAAGGCTATTCCTAGGATGAGTGCTATGCAAGATGTATATGCAATAATATAGATAGCTTCACCTAGAAATAATAAAAGAAAAAAGAAAATTACACAAGAAGTAATAAGGATGCTTTCCTCTCCTGCTGTTGCAAAAGCTTTCACTTCAGACCTGCAATCAGTTGGCAAATATCCACTCCAACAGAATTTCACATATTCAGGGCTACAGTTTACCCTGGATTGAAGTTGATGGTCGTGCAGAATTTGATGTCCTGTTAGTTAAGTGATGTTTCACCCATGAGCACATTGCACCTGACTGCCTGTTTGATTATAGATTGATTTAAAGGTGTTGGTTTTACTAATAAACACAAATGGCCTGCCTCCCACCTATCTAATAGACAACCCCACACCACTCCTCATGGAATATTACCATAGTTACAGAGGCACCAGAGCAGGAACCTCATTGGTATAAAGAATTCCTGGGCTGCTGGCAGTGTTCTCAGTTCAGGCCCTGTGCCTTTGGCATTCTCTCCTTCCCATCCACCTCTATCCAACAAATCAGATAGGCACGTATTTAATGTGACTCCTTATGTGCTTAATATGTATATAAGATATTTGATTGGATCAGGGCCTGGGTCTTAAAAAGTCTAAGTTCAATACTGTTAACCCCATGCATTCAAAGAGAAGACATCAGACCCTGCAAATTACAAGATTGCCTATTCAGATTGGGCGTCTGCTTTCTGAAACTCTACACTCAAGGTTGTCCCTACAAGCCTGAGAATTAGAAATGCTTTTTTTTTTTCAATTAAACTGAGATTCTTACATATTCAGCGTGGCTTTGTGAGCTGGGCCTGTAAGAAAAAGTCAGTTCCAAATATTGTGAAGCTCATGATAAAATCATAAGTGGAAACTCCAGATGGCTAATAATCACTCCCCCCTCCCAAATTTTTATGACAGAGTGAACTGAACAATCCTGTATGCAAATTTTCATAGACATTTTGAATGAAAAAATTCAAAACAAATATTTTCATTTTTTGCCAAAGAAATCCAAATTAATTGGTTTCATGAAATAGTTCAATTTAGATATAAAACATTCTGACAAAAATATTTGGTTAAAAATGTTCAGTTAGTGCTATTGGCAAACCTGCATTTACAATTTCATAGTGGAATTGTGGATAGGAGAGGATAAAGCATTAGCAGTTCTGATCTCAGCTATTCCAGTGCTTGGAGTAATGTAAGTACCTATATAGACCTAGCGCTGAATGACCTTTTTTGGCCAAAAAATGCAGACATCCTGTCAAGTTGTTTGAATTGTTTCAATTGAAAAAATTCTGAAACATCTGACCATTTCTTTTCAACATTAGGAAAAGGAAATGTTGCAGATTTATGAGTCAAAATGGTTTTGTTTGACTGCCAAAAATTTTAGATTTTTTCAGCACAGCCTGCAAACCAAAAAAATGCATTATTTGCACAGCTTCATATTGATTGAGCATTTCCAGACTCATTAAAGGCAGCAGAATCATGACTGACATGAGCCTGGTGTCCTGTAAAATGTTGGTATCTTTGACCATAATTGTCTGATGTAGGTCGAATTTATAAGCGGAGTCCCCACACTACCAAGCCCATTATTTTTTTATAAAGCTGCATAATTTGAACTCTGTACTTCTGCTTTTCATCAGGAGTAACACTAATTCCAAAATAGTTATTTCAAATAATGGTAGTGTGGATGCTCCAATGCTGTTATTTCAAAATAATTACTCCCCAGAGTAATTCGAACTAATTACTCCCCAGTATTTCTGGGGCCTCTAAGCCTGAGGTAGCATGTCCATATTAATGGTGCCTTCTTTGGACTAATTTCAAGGCTTCCCTGTAGTGTAGACATGCTAATTCAAATTTGTTAAATCAAGAGTTATTAAGTCAAATTTACTAATTTTGAAATAGTTTCCTAGTGCAGACATGGCCTTATTGTGGTTATGTGGTAATTCTCAGGTCACTTTTAGCATAAGCTACAGACCCTCCGTAGCTATCCCCTTTCACCCTCTCTGTTTATAGTGTGGGAGAGAATAGAGGAAGTATATAGACTACATACGAAGTGAAGTTAGAGTTGGTTGTATATAGATGTAAGAAGACGTCTGACTGCAGAGAGAGCCTGGGAAAGGAAGAGTTTTTCCAGAGCATAAAACCAATCTTCAGTGGTATTTTTGGTGTGTGTAAAGTTGCTCTTAATTGTGTACATGAAGGATGATCTTAAATATTCATTGGCCAGATTAATGTTTATGAGGGTTTCTTGCAGCAAGTTGTCAAAGGGTTTCCTCTCCCACATTTATAAAGAATGAAGTTTACAATGTTTTATAATTTACAGATTAAAGTCGGTGAAACTGAACTCATCTCTGTTCCCACATCTGCTCTACTTATAAACCACAGCAATTGCTTGTTCATCTGCAGAACTACACATTAGGAAACAACTGATGTTGCTACGCAATAATAACAAAATAATATTAATTTGTCAAGCACAGTTTTTATTCTTTCCCAAAGAAATAGACCAGATTTCTGCATTCGTAACTTCCCCTTTTTATAAAATATCTTTGCTTGCAAAACTCTGTATTGAACAAATGAAAGTTTTATCTTCACACATTAATATTTTAAATTTCATATACAATGGGTGAAATCTTGGCTCCATTAAACTCCCATTAACTTCAGTGGGGCAATGATGTCACCCAATATCTATAATGTCACTTGATATAGACTCATGCTATGGGGCTAGAAAGAGAGACATAGATGTGCCTTCTTGGGCTGGAGTCCAGGCTCTGAAACCTGGCAAAAGGGGAGGGTCTCAGAACCCACAGGCTGAGCCCAACCACCTACCGCTTATCTTTAGCCAGTCAGTGTGAGTCCGAATCAGTTGACACAGGCTCTGAGGAACATCTAAACTTCAATAAAAGACGTGCATCACAGCTTGGCTGTCCAAGGTCAGCTGACTCAGGTTTAAGAGGTTCAGGCTGCGTGACTAAAAATTGCAATGTAGGCATTCAGGCTCAGGCAAGGAATCCAGAGAGGGGATAGTCTCAGAGTCTGGACTAAAATATTAGCCCTGCAGCCTCAACCCTGTAAACCCATATAAATTGACCTGGACCCTGAGACTTCTATGGCATTGTAGCCGTACCATGAGACTTATGGATATGGTTGGTTTTTTGTTGTGTAGATGTACCTTTAGTCAATAACAAGGCTGTGGACACTTGCCTGCTCCTGCCTGGGCACTCCTGCTGCATCTTCTGCTATTCTTGCTCAGTCTGCAGAGGCAGAGTTGCCAAGGCAGGTGAGCACAACTCAGGTCACCCAGCTCTATCCCATTCTGGGCCCTACTCAGAGGAAGCCAAAATATATTAATTTATCAAGCCCTATAACAAAGCTGTTTATCTGCTTGTCACTGGATGTATTGATATTATTGGGAAGCACCTGAGGAATGTGATCACTTCATCTTTCACTTCTTTAATCTAAGGGGGATTAGATTAAAATAAAAATGTTCCTTGAATTAAACAGGATAACTTCTGACAAAATAGAATCATACAACTGGAAGGGACCTTGAGAGGTCATCAACTCTAGTCCCCTGCACTCATGGTAGGACCAAGCACCATCTCGACCAGTGTTTCTCAACCTTTTTTTAATAAAGTACCCCTTTTTCAAAAAAAAAAAAATTATAAGTATCCCCAGTACCTACAGTCTTCAGACACACACAATTTTTTTCTACTGTTGCAACACATTTGTTTAAACAACTTAATCGTAGTCGGGTGGGTGATGAAATGTTGGGGTGTTAAAAAGTACAAAAATAATAAAGCGCTGTAAAACTTACAACAAAAATTCGGTTTTCTCCAAATTTCAGTTGTGTTGACATACCTCCCAGACTTTCCTCAAGTACCCCTAAGGGTACTTATACCACTGGTTGAGAAACACTGATCTAGACCATCCCTGATGGATGCTTGTCTAGCCTGCTCTTAAGTATCTCCAGTGATGGAGGTTGCACACACTCCCTAGGCAATTTATTCTAGTACAGTGGTCACCAACCAGTAGATTGGGATCTACCAGTAGATCTTGGAGCCTCTGACAGGTGATCCTGACTGGTTTGGCCGGGAAGCTATCAAGTGCTGGAACTTCAGTTGCCCCTCCACTCACTGTCATGAGGCTCCAGCCCTCAGCCTTGAATCAGCCCCACTATGAGCCTCCTGCTTGCCATGCAGAGTGTGGGAGGAAGAAGAGGGAGGGTGCTGATGTCAGAATTCTCTCTTGCCCCACACTTCTGTACCCTCTTTCCACACAGAGAGAAGGGGATGGAGGGAGCTTGGCAATGCAAATCTCTGTCACTCTCACACCCTGTGTGTATCTCTGTCATTCTCACACACACTGTCCTTCACTCTCATCTCCTGACCCAACACATATGTGGGGGGTTGTTGTTACTCCTTTTACTGCTTGCAAAGTGGGTTATTTTGGGTTTTGACTAGTCTGTGCATTTCATAATTTTCATTTCTCTCTTACGCTTAAATTTAATTCTTTGAGTATTGAGTTCTAACATGCCTAACCTGTCGTGGCTGGAGTCATTATACCCATGGTAACTGCTGCTCCTGGAAGTGGCTGGCATGTCCCTGCAGCCCTGAGAGAGGCAGAGCTGGGGGGTCTCCACATGCTGTCCTTGCCTGCAGATACCCTCCTGCAGCTCCCATTGATCAGTAATGGGGAACCATGGCCAGTAGAAACTGTGGGCTCAGGGCCTGTAGATGAAGGGCAGCACATGGTGCCATTGCTGTACATGCCAGCTGCTTTCAGGAGTGGTGCAGGACCAGGGCAGGAGTAAGCCTGCCTTAACCCCACTGCTCCAACACCCAGAAGCCATCTCAGTTAAACGGTGCCCAGCCGGAGCCTGCTTCCTGAACCCCTGTCCCAGCCCTGATCCTCCTCCTACGCCCAGCCTCCTGCTCCAGACCTGAGTCTCCCTGCACCCAAACTCCTTCCCAGAGCTTGCACCCTGAAACCCTTCCTGGACCCCAATCACCCACCCTGGACTAAGCCTGGAGCTCCTCCCACATTCTGAACCCCTTGGCCCAAGACCAGAGACTGTACCCCAACCTCCTACCCCAGCCTGGTGAAAGTGAGTGAGGATGAGGGATGAAAGGGGATGGAGTGAGCAGGGTGAGGCCTTGGAGAAGGTGTTGGAAGGAAATGGGGCAAGGGTATTTGGCTTTGAAGTAGATCTTACATTGAACTTAAATTGAAAAAGTGATCTTGTGGTTAAAAAGGTTGGAGACCACTGTTCTAGTGCTTAACCACCCTGACAGTTAGGAAGTTTTTCCTAATGTCCAGTCTAAACCTCCCAGGGCTGCAATTTAAGCCCATTGCTTCTTGTGCTGTCATCAGGGCTTAAGGGGTACGTCTACACTTGCTCCCTAGTTCAAGCTAGGGATGCAAATGTAGCCGACCGAAATTGCTAATGAAGCGGGGGTTTAAATATCCCGTGCTTCATTAGCATAATCTCACCCACAGGTTATTCCGCTCAACAGCTGATTCAAACCAGGAAGTGCTCTCCGGGACGCGCTAGTTCAAATCAAACCCCTTGGTTCGAACTAACATTACTCCTTTGAGTAACTCCTTTGAGGAGTAACGTTAGTTTGAACCAAGGGGTTTGATGCTAACTAACGCGTCCCAGAGCACACCTCCTGGTTCAAATCAGCTGTTGAGCGGAATAACGCGTGGGTGAGATTATGCGAATGAAGCGCGGGATATTTAAATCCCCACTTCATTAGCAATTTCGGTCGTCTACATTTGCATCCCTAGCTTGAACTAGAATCATTTTTCCCCTCCTTGTAAAACCATGTTAGGTACTTGAAAGCTGCTACTATGTCCCCTCTCAGTCTTTACTCTTCCAAATTAAACAAACCCAGTTATTTCAGTCTTCCCTCATAGGCCATATTTTCTAGACATTTTTACCTTTTTTGTTTATTTTCATATAAGTATTTTAATAACCAAAGTTTTAAAAGGAACCTTGAAATTTTAAAGTCCATTTCATAATATATAGAGCAGATATTCACCAAATCCCTCTTCCCCTCTAGACTGAATCATCTTGTCATATAACAGTCTGCAGTGAAACAGAGATGAATGAGGTGTTACTATTCAATAACTGATACAAAGCCCACTGAAATCAGTTACAAGACCCCCACTGACTTCAATAGGCTTTTGATCAGGCCCTCAGTTGGTTACTGATTGTCTTTTGGCTGCTGTAATATAGAGGGAAACATAATAGTTCATACTTGCTAGTGACGATTTCTTGTAGGTAAAGTGATAAAGGTGTCTGGAAGTTTTAATCAGCAGAAGGAGCAGGGTTCTTGTCTCCCCAGAGCTCTATAGGTGTTTGTGTGATTTATATAGTAATTATGTTAGACTCTATCAGACATGTTTTCATTTGTAATCATAGAATTTCTTGTTTTGTTTCAGTCAACACAGTTGTCTGATCTCACAAAATCAAGAGGAGCAGTCATTTATCATTACCACTAGTCTACATAAAAGTAAATACAAGCTTATCCTGTGTTGTTTGATCAATACCACTGACAGCTTCATAGATATGCATGGTGCTTCCCAGATGTCAAAATAGGACCAGATCCCCAGCCAAAAGAACTTGCAAGAATGTCTGCTGTAATGTGGCTACTTATTCTGCCCAATCAGGATATTTAAAAAAAAATCCAGCCTTTACTTTATGCTTATCACATCTCCTGGAACCTATGACAACAGCAGTACCTAGTTAATACAGAGTTATTTTCATCCATGAATCTTCAAAGATTTAAAGTAGTTGAGTTAGGACCATTTTATAGATGGGCAATCTGAGGCATAGCTATGGTGACTTAACTAAGAATACTAAGCAAGTCAGTGCCAGAACCAAAAATAAAGCTCAGGTCTCCTGATACCATACTGCACATTAGTTCACAGATGACATTTCAAAGACTATTTCTGTGAAAATCATGATTCATGAAGTGATTTGCCCAAACTCACCATTAAACAAAGAATGTAACCTTGTTATGGGAAGCTTTTCTCCTGGCATATCAGTAAGTATCAGCTGACGGTCTGTCTTTCCCCTTGCAATCTGATCTGAAAACAGGAAAGAATGTATTGATATAAGTATTCTTTAAGTTATGATCTAACTAAAATTAGCCACTGCTTATAAGCCCTGGTCTACACTAGAACCTTATATCGAAATAAGCCCCCCCCAAGTTTGAACTTATAAGCAGTACATCCACACTACCAAGCCTGTTAGTTTGAAATAATGGGCCATGTAATTCGAACTCTGTACTCCTGCTTTTCATCACGAGTAACACTAATTCCAAAATAGTAATTTCAAAATAACGGCAGTGTAGATGCTCCAGTACCGCTAATTCAAACTAATTACTCCCCAGCATAATTAAAACACATTACTTCCCCGTGTTTCCTGGGGCTGTAAGTCCAAGGTAACATGTCCACATTAACAGAGCCTGTCTCGGACTAATTTTGAGGTTTCCCCATAATGTGGACACACTAGTTCAAATTTGTTAAATCAGGAGTTATTAAGTCAAATTTAGTAATTTCAAAATAGTTTTCTAGTGTAGACATGGCCTAAGAGACAGTTGTTAAATAAAATTGTCCCTATAAATATAAATGATTGCTATTTTATACCTCAGTTATAGATTACTATCATATATATCCAGGGGCGGCCTGACGCGGGCTGTGGCAGCTGGCGCCCCAGGCGGAACGTGTGATCAGCGCCCCTGCCTGCACGGCCCTCAATGGCATGACATCATCATTGGGCGCCCCGGGCGCCCTGTTGAAGGCGGCGCCCTAGGCGACGGCCGAGTTGGCCTATACTCACGGGCCACCCCTGTATATATCCAGCATGCTCAGGTCTGTAACTCATTTTTAGAGGGTTGAGAGGTGGGTGAGGAGCACAGGGAAGGGGGTTGGGAGGTGTGAGAGGGTTCAGTGGCAGGGGCTGAACTGGCCGGCCCTGGTCTGGCACTGGGACTGAGGGTCAGAAGGAGAAGTGGCTTGGGCTGAGGGCTTGGGGGCACACATACTTACCTGTGGCCAGTGGCCTGCAACATGCAGAGTCCCACCCTCCAGACAGCCACTCTGTTATAGGCATGGCCACCCTCCTGTGGTCAGTCTGCAATATAACTCTCCTGTGGACTTACTGACCCTCTGTAGTCATTTTGAAGCATAACTGTCCCTGGTATCAGACCCCTCCTTTTCTGTTTAATCAGAAACAATCAGACTCCAGGCATATCCCTTTGTCCTGGCACAACCAAACCCCTTGCCTTGCTTTAAGTAACAATAAGAGGAAGCTGTAAATGGAATTTGGTGGTTCTAGTTCTTAATGTTTAGAAGGCATTCTTGAACAAACGGACTCACAGAGAGACAGTCATTTCTATAATATATAGCCAGATTATAGGTGACTTATGGGGCTTTATGGAAACAGAAATAGAAAAGGTTTCTGCCTCCAAGGTGCTTCCATTTCATTTGGATAGAAACAAGACAAACAATTTTAGGGTTATGCATGTGAAAAGTGGAAGTATACAGTCAGGGGAGATCAGGAATAGGAGTGGATTTTAACCAGCTTAACAAGGGGAAATTCTGCTCTCCAAACCCATCTTCAATATCTTGCCCCTGCTCAAAACTGTCAGTCTTGGAAGGACCAATCTCACAAATTGATCAGAAAAAATATCTATTGTAGTCAATGGTATCAGTACAAGCACAGAGGTGCATCAGTTTACAGAGGCAGGGGCTAACATACCAACCAACTCTAAAGGAAATACAGAAGGAGGCTGAGGAGCCATGCTAATCTTCCTGTAAGGAATGCAAACAGTCTGAATGACATAAGGAAGAGTGTCTTTGTCAAAGTCAAGAAAATCATTAAAGTAACATTTAAATAAATGCACTGCTGGAATACTATCTTTATCAGATGCAATTAATAGGAAATAAGAAATGTAAAGTTAAACTATTTATGATACTTTTCTAAATGTTGAATTCTGGCATTGAGATATGTATTTCCTCTGATCAGCTCATGATACTGATCCTTCCTGGCACTAACTTATGTGTTTTCTGTGACAGTGAAGTGGTCATGTACAGCCCCTGTCCTTTTCCTCCCAATCCCAGTCCCAATCCTGAGTTTGGTAGAGGCCTTAATCTTGTAGATGGATCCCCTGGGCAAACATGGATGCCTATGCACAGTCTAATAAACAAATAGGATACCACATGGGCTGCCTGACCATTGTACAGGTCCCTTTTACAGTAATCGGGTCAGGATAGAATTTATCATTCTCCTCCATTCTCACTAAATCTAAAGCCAAAGATTCTTTTTGTTGCTCCTATGCGTTTATTTTTTTTTAATCTCATTGTAAATAATTAACAATAATGAAGATTATTTAAAACTCACTACTGACCAAGTCCTGAACAGATATCAGCATGAGCTTCAGCAATCAATATGCCCATAACGCCCTCATTGAGAGTTTAACAAGGCCTAACAATGTAAATATAGTCATAAAAATATTCCTCTCTGATTTAATACTACCACTGCTAGAGGTGTAGAAACAGGAAAAAGAGTGGTATCAATCAATAATAATCAAATCCCAAAGAAACCATTTTTGCTTAGCTGACATGAAAATGTTGTTATAATATTGCACCATGGTGGTGGCTGTTCATGTCCTTTCAATTTGGTTAATCAAGTTTACATGGAGGTTTTATACTGATCCTTAAGGAAATGCTGCAGGGAATGGCAAAAGCTGATGAGGTGTTATTTGATTATTATTGTGATCCAGGGATTGTCATTTTGGTGGGTGTGAGCATGTGGCTAGGGCAATGTGGCTACAATTATTGCCTGGAGCCTTTGGATGCTATCACAAAACATATTATTATTATTATTATTATTATTATTATATTGTTATTTTCAGGACCACAGCTATAATTATGAATTTGTCAGACTTATCAGCACTTCTTTTCCAAGAGGTATATAACATACTGTAAAATCTTGCTGCATCCTGAAACTCAGCATTGGAAGTGTAAGCCTCAGGCAGTGTTTTCACACTTTTATTTTGTTAGGTAGCCTGTAAGTCATATGAATAAAAATTAAAAACAAAAGTTTTATAGTTTTCAGCATTAGTGCCCCTGCTGATATAACTCAATATCAGCCAACAATTAAATTAAATTTTGTATCCAACTAATCAGGTTTGCATTTTTTTTCATTATCATTGTTTTAAATAAAAAAGAAGCTTCTTCAGTTCAAAATGAATAAGAGCAGAGCCCCTGGGCAAGATAGGGAGGCTCTGTGCCCCCAGAAAGGCAGCTGCCTCCTTTCTCCCCCCACTCCCTGGCCTGAGTCACTACTTCTCATTAAACATATTATACATATTTTATTTTATGAGGTCTTTTTGTACATGTGACGAGCTTATTTGCCCATACTTATGAAAGCTGTGCTGATGGATTTTGGTTCAGTGTATCAATAATTCCCCAATTAAAGTGAGCCCTAGGAATGATAGAGTAGATGCTGCGCAGGCAGTACCTCTCTATATGAAAAGAAAGCATAGCTTCAAATATTGTAAAAATCTTAAGTGAATCACACTGCACTACAGAATCTCTATGGATGGCAATTCTGTGCTTGAATAATAAGAATACAGCAACAGGAATAAACTACCAACAAACTGACCAGGATGGTGATGGTGACTTTGAAATTCTGAGGGAAATTAAAGAGGCTACAAAAATAAACAAAAAAGTAATATTAGGAGATTTCAGCTACCTCTAGATTGAATGGCTACAGCTATGTCTACACTACAAAGAGAAGTTGGAAAAAGATACACAAATTCCGAAGGGAAGGGCCCGGCTCACGTCCAGAGTTGCCGCTGCCCTCTGGGAGCAGCTTATTCTAGAACTCACAAGGAGAGAGGCAATTCTTGTGGGGGATACCAAAGAAAACCACTAGAATAGCATGTTATTTCAAACAGGGAATGGCACAAAAATGAGGATATTAATTAAATGGAAATTAAAAGGAACAATCACAAGAGTAAAATGCCTGTTATCTGCATGGAAACTATTTAAAAATACCATAATAGAGGTTGAAAATAAATGTAAACCCTAAATTTTAAAAAAATAAGAGGACCAAAAAATGCCACCGTCACTAAATTGCAGAGTAAAAGTGGTGGTTGAAGGCAAAAAGACATTCTTTAAAATTTGGAAGTCAAATCCTACTGAGGAAAATTGTGGGAAGTCAAGTATAAAAGTATATTTATGCAAACCAAAAAAAGAATGTGAAGAGCAGCTAGCAAAAGACACAAACTAAGAATACATATTTTTTAGAACATCATAATTAGGAAGTGTGCCAAACAATTGGGATAGGGCACTAGATGACCAAGATGTAAAAAGAGCAGTCAAAGAAGAAAAGGTCATTGAGAAGAAGCCAAATTAATTCTTTGAGTTGGTTTTCACTGCAGAGGATGTAAGGAAGATTCCTAAGCCTGAACTACTCTTTCTAGGTGACAAATTGGATCAATTATCCCAGATCAAGGTGTCATTAGAGGAAGTTTTTTTGAACAAATGGATAAATTAAACAGTAATAAGTCACTAGGACTAGATGGTCATCACCCAAGGGTTCTGAAGGATCTCAAATATGAAATTGCAAAACCACTAATTGTGGTATGTAACCTATCAGTTAATTCAGCCTCTGTACCACATGACCAGAGGATAACTAATATCATTTTAAAAAAATCTCAAGAAGTGATCCCTAACAATTACAGGCCCATAAGCCTAACTTCAGTACCAGGCAAATTATCAGACACATAGATAAACACAATATGTTGGCGGAAGTCAACATGAGCTTTGTAGAGGGAAATTATGCTTCACCAATCTATTAGAAATCGTTGAGGGTGTCAACAAGCTTATGAACAAGAGTGATCCAGTTGACACAGTGTACTTGGACTTTCAGAAAGCTTTTGACAAGGTCCCACACTAAAGCATCTTAAGCAAGTAAGCTGTCATGGGCTAACAGGGAGGGTCTTCACATGGATCAAAAAGTACTTAAAAGATAAGAATAAAGGCTCAATTTTTTTCATAATGGGGAGAGGTAAATAGTGGGTTCTCCCAAGGTTCTTTACTTAGATTTGTGCTGTTCAATATATTCATAAATGATCTGGAAAGGGCAGTAAACAGTGAGGTGGCAAGGTTTGCAGTGACACAAAATTAATAGTTAAGTCCAAAACTGATTGCAAAGAATTGCAAAGGTATCTGAACGAGTTGACTGGGCAACAATGTGACAAATGAAATTCAATGATGATAAGTTCAAAGTAATGCACATTGGCAAACATCATCTAAACTATATATACAAAATGATGGGATCTAAATTAGCTGTTACCACTAAAAAAAGAGCTTTTGGAGTCATTGTGGGTAGTTCTTCAGCAACATCTAATCAATTTGTAGTGGCTGCCAAAAATGTTGACAAAAAGTTAGCAACCATTAGGATAGCGATAATAAAATGGAAAAATCATAATGTCACTACATAAATCCAAAGTATACTCACACCTTGAATGCTGCATCCAGATATATTTGGAAAAAGTACAGAGAAGGACAATAAAACTGTTTAGTGATATGAAACACCTTCCATATGAGGAGAGCTTTAAAAGACTGATTAAGGAGAGATATAATACAGGTCTATAAAATCAGGAATGGTGTGAAAAAGGAAAGCATTACTTACTACTCTAGCCATGCAGCTTCTTATAATAAGCATAATACTACTTCTAATAACACCTGAATCAAGTGCAACCCAATGAAATGAATGAGCATAAGTTTTAAAACAAACATAAGGAATCACTAAACACAACACACAAACAACCTGGGGAATTAATTTCTAGGGTATTTGATGAAGGCCAAAAGGCTAACAGGGTTAAAAAACAGCTAGGTAAATTCATGGAAGACAGGTCCCTCAGTGGTCAATAGCCAACATTAGCAGGGATCCAACCCCATGTTCGGACTGCTAGAAGCTGAGAGTGGGCAACAGAGGATGGATCCCTTGATAATTTTCCATTTCTGTTTATTCCATCTGAAGCATCTGGCACTGGATACTATTAGAAGTCAGGATACTGGACTGGATGGACTTTTGGTCTGACCCAGTATGACCATACATCTGTTCCTAAACCTGTGCTCAGAAATGAAAGAAGAAGAAAGTCTTTGAAGATCCTGACTCAAAAAGACATGACATTCTGGACTCTTCCTTCATTTTTGTTGAGAAACTATTTGAAGATGGATAAAGATAGATAAAATACCATAGAAACTTTCTGTGGAATTTATTACAGTTTCAAAGGCTACTCGAACTACACTTAAAATCCTCATCTAGGTTCCCATTAAGTAAATGCTTTGAGAAATGCACTTCTAGCCAATCTAACGCTATCCTTAGTATTTTCACAATTTTTTTAAAATCTGATGAACCATCAGAAGGAGAAAAGGTAATCTACCATAGCACTGAAAAACAGACACAGAAACATACCCAGTGACTGCTAGCTAAAATGCTTTAGAGTGTTTCTCTTATTTAATGTCATAATTAGAAAGTATTGCCTTCATAGTGATTCCGCTGACTTTGTTTAACCATTTCAGTTCACAATTTTACTCTGAACAGACATTTTAAATGTTTACAGACATCAAAGAGCACCATTCTGAGTAGTTAGTTCATCTGGACAAATGTATCCCAGATATAACTTTACTGATGTTAACAATGTTACACTGGTGATAAATTTGGCACAACAAAATATTTTATTGAACTCATGATCTAACTCACTTAATTGATTTTGTTGTGTGAAACAAGTATTTACAGTGTATTTTCCCTCCTGTCACTTACTAAAGCAGGACTTGCTGTGAAGCATATGATGGAAGAGCTTGCATAAAGACTGTTCAGCTAGTGGGACATTATTACAGGTACATTCCACCCGAAGCATGGTGCCCCAGTTGTCAATATAAGATGCTCTGCAGTCAGCACTTCCAGAGCAAGTCAGATCACCCTCGATTAAAGTTTCAAGGCAAGTTTTATCATCATAGCATCTTTTTGTCACATGTCTCCAGCATGTTGATTGAAAAACTTTGTATTTTTTCCTGGAGGAAACATAGGAAACACACAAGTAAAACTTTGATATATATTAAGACAACTTGAAGCAGAGCCCCCCCCCCCCCACACACACACACAACCAAACACAAGAGAAGCTAACTTGAAAATTACCAGAAATATGTGAGTAAAAGACATTTTTAATCAGAAATTTCTCTATGAATGCTGACGATGGGTCTACTAAGGCAGTAGCTTTCTGTATGAAAGCAAGAGGAGAGGAGAAAAAAGGAAAGGGTGTTTTCATGGTATGAAAGGCTCTCCTCAAAAAGATATCTGTCACTCATTCAGGCACTTGTCAGGATTTAATGTCTCCTGAAATCCCTTTTCTGTCAAATCCTCTACAGTTCCAAATACAAAAGCCCTCCTGGTTATCTGACTCCATCTTTGGGATGTCCTGGTATCAATAGCCTTGGTAGGGTACAATAGACCCCCCATCTCTACTGAATTTTTTTTAAAAGTATAATGCTACAGAGATGTATCAATAGATCCAAATTTTGCTTTCCTTAAGCCTGTCTGATACCACTGACAACAATGGTATTGTATAATTGTAACCAAGGGCAGAATCTGGGTTTCAGAAATGAATTTCTCTGAAGAAAATAAATGTTGATCCATTTACCAACATCAGAGATTTTTCAGAGTCCAACAATAAGTGCTGAAAGTAATAATTATTTAAGGAGACATCCAGAGAAGACAGCTTTCAGCAAAGCAGAATTATCAGGCTGGACATCACAATGAAACCAAAGCAAGTAAATTTCTAAATGATGTGGCAGATGTGTAAAATCATACGTCTAGGCGGAACAAACACTGAATTGGAGTGATATAAGATAAAGACTATCTAATCCATAGAGCAAAACATTTTTCAGGCTAAAAACAAAACCAATTAAAATAAACTCAGCCAACAGATATAATAACTATAAAACCACATTAGAAGAGGGTTAGCAGTGATCAAATTAAATGAGTAAGTAGGATTAACTTGGTTCTTCTTTCTGAGTTCAATGATCCCATGTGACTATTTATTATATTGGTTGGGTAGAATAAAAATAGCCCATGATGTGCCAATGTTTAACAATAATAATAGCTATTTTCTTAACAGGACACTGTTGTAAAACCCCAGATAAATATCTTTCTAATCAATATCTATTGTATTAAATATTAGTTGTTGGACCAGACTTGAATGTGCTGCACATTGATCCATTGAAATATAGCTGAAAACTACTGTATTAATTAAGCACTGATGTCACAGGACTCTTAAAATAGCATGTCTGGAAAATAATAGACTTACAAGGTTCAATGTAGGACCCAATTACACAGCACATACGTTATACAATTAAAGGCTTCTGTCAAAGTAGGTCTCATTTCTGTGTTAATGGCACAATCAGGTTCATAGTTTATAGGAACAGCTAAATATAATCCATAGTGTAATTTTGATATCTATGTCTACTGATTCTTAATGTTTGCAAACCATTAATGTTCAAAGAGTAATGGGCAATTCAACAAGCCTCTGCTAAACATGGTTTCCAGTTAGGCTCCTACACACACAATTCAACCTGACATAAAAAAATGGAACCTCCAGTTACATTAATTTGAATAGAACCTGCTTGTACCAGAGCTGAATGTGATCCTGGGTCTCTTTAGTGGAGGTTAATTTACAGTTTAATTTATTAGATGAGTTTCAGGTCTTGTCCAATAGTACTAGAATGACGTCATTGAAAACTAAAGCAAGCCAGTTGCCCACAATGTAATGATCATATTTAAGTGGCACTGTATGCATAGGCCAGCCATCCAGCTGTTTTTCATTCACATATTTTGTAAAATAAAGTGGAAATATATCCAAAAGTTGGTTCACTCTACAAGTGTTTGACTGTTTATGGATGGACTGGGCTTTTCTCACATATAGAGGACTATCATATACACTCTGAAGGAGAAAAAGACAAAAAGAAAGAAATGAAAGTGCTTTCTTATTTAGACTGTTTTCCTTCTGCAACAATTGGGTGCAAAGGGTCAGATTACTGGGTTAATGGATAATTAATTTAACCAAATGAACTTTGCCCAGTCAGCTTCATGCTTTGTACAACCTATCTGAAGGCAACGGCCATTCCCCAAGACAAAATTTGAAGTGAGTGGGATTGAAAATCCCTGAGGTCATAATTTGTCTATTGGAAAATTTGTTACGGGTGATGATAGACAAGACATATAAAACTCAGACTGAGTTTTCAAGGCTCCTGGTTAAAAAGAGTCCTGCTATTTTACTTGTAAAATGAATGCAGCTAATATGGAAGTATTTTCAGAATCATAAGGACTGAACCTACAATGACATTTTTACAGTCACTTTTCAGAGCAGATCCATGTTTTCAGAAATGTCTAAAGTCTGTGTCATGTGACAAAGAATATATTAAATATTCCTTATTAGGGTAAAAAGTGAAAACAATCTACCTAAATATTGTAGCAAACTGAATAATTTATATGTTTTGCACTTTCCTTTCCTGGCCAGAATCAAAACTGCTCATAGTGTGTCATACTCCCTATATTATTAGTAGTAGAATGATCTGAGTTCTAAACCTCCTGTCATAGTGATGTTTTGAGAGTCCATTGTGTAGAGTGCCCAGATATTCAGGAATTTATTTTAATTGGGAAATTAAAAGATGGGAAACTCTTCCATTGCTCTTGCTTATAAAGTTTAGAAAAAGATTTCTCGGCAGGCATTCTTGTTCTCAGACACCAGCAATCATCAAATAACTATAATTAAGAAAATCTATATGTGTATAAAGAGTTATTATATTTATCACCTTTTTTCATTGTTATTGACACATGTTACAAGGCAAAGGTTAAATAAAGTAATAATTCTTTTACTAACCTGCACAACTCATTGTCTTGACACCTGTGAATTACATTTAGACAAGATGGAGGGGGAACTATGTTGACTGCACATGGCTTGCCATGAAGAAGTTCTTTGGCTTGCTGACAGGATTCATCAGGCTGTGCACAGTCACAAAATGTCAACATCTGGGCAACATTAAAAGGCATATTTTGATAGAAGAACCTTATGGCTGCTTGGCATTGTTCCATGTTGCACTGCTTTCTGGTTACTGAACAAACTTTGAGGTACAGAGATAACTGTTTATTACATACTTCATCTTCAATGCATTCCTTGTTTACATCAAAACAGGTTCCATTCTCTGTGTACTCTAAAAGAATAATATTTTTTTAAAGAATACGTAACGATAAATATAAAGACAAATCTAGTGGCTACTTTTTGTGCTTCTGGATTCTCACTGAAGCCCCTGGGAGTCATCTGCACCAGCTGTTACAGGCTCAAGTCTTAACAGTAAAAGAAAATGTTCTAAAAATTAGAGCTGGTTCAAAAATTGATACACATTGGAGCAATATTTTCCCCTCCTCCATTCCCCATTTTATTTGTAAATACTTTGAACTTAAATTAATCTACAAGCTGTAGAGACGACCGTGTGCAACATAATTCTAAGTTATTTCACTATTCATTAATAATAAAATGTTGGAGATGATTATGGGGGTATGAAGGTTGAAAAGGTGAACTCTAGAAGACCTTGTAAGATTTCTCTACAGCAATGTAAATTTCAGTCTAATGGTCAAATACCCATCCTTTTGCAATCAAGGGAAGTTTTGCCGTTGAATTCCCCAGGGTTAGAATTTGGCACCAAAATAATTATTTTCATAATACAGCTCTGCTATTAGGCAGGATACATCAGAGTTAAGGTTATTTTGTAGAGCTGAATAATGAACATGTCAATAAGTCTCAGGGGCATATGGCATTTTCATTGTGCTTTGGAGCATACTATAACTGCTTTTCAGAAATTTAAGCCTGAATGACCTTATCTCTTTATTTCTCAGTTTTCAGAGATTTGAGCTTTGATGAAGTCAACCTTCTGGAAGGGCATGAGACACTGCCAGGCAACCTTAACTCTGCCTTAAAGATGTTTTTTGTTATCTGAAACACTGCCGGTGAAATCCTGTCTCCATTAAGTTAATGGACACTTTGCTGTACACCTCAATGGAGCTAGAACTGCTGCCATAGAAAGTAAGCTCTTCATTTTTGATTACTTCATTTGATTAGTTATTCATCTGTGAAGCCCCAGTGCTCTTTGCGTATTATGTTTATAAATTGTAATATCAAAGTCAGGGTCCAGTCATGCAAGCTCCTGTCTCGTGCTGAGTATTATTTCAGAGCTTGCAGCACCTCATATAGGGCACCCTGGATTTGATCTTTATTTGCAAAGCAAAATATATGGACATACCACAGTGTTGTGACTGTTGATAAATAAATATTATTAGTGTATTTTTATTACAAAAATTCCTAATGCTGTCATTTTAATAGTTACATCTATAAGAGTGAGTTATCTGTCTTAACTATTCTTTATCTACCTTGTTATAACCATTGTATTTAGGGGATGGGGAAACTAATTCAGATAAAATTAGAACAATCCTTCTGCTGCTGGAACTTGCATCTATTCTTAAACTCAGATTTGAAGCTAGCCCTTTTATGTTCTGAAATGTTCAGATCATTTTTTACAATTTTGTATGGGACAAAATGAGAAGAATTGCCCCTGGCTTAAATGGGATCAGGATTTTTTTTTATTGTGAACTTCTGTATCCTTAACTGAACAGAAATCTATCTCAAAATCTTTGGGGTTCACTAAATCTCTTATTTTAAGTATGTTTGTTAAATATTATTATTTAATATATTTGCAGCTCCATTGCCCACTATCACCAATGGAAATAAAAACCATAAACATGATTTATACATTAATAAAATAAATTCAAATTTACCATGTTTGGAAAGAGCAGATAAGTTCCATTGTAATTTAGTTTCCATGTTAATATTATCTAGAAGAAAAAAAATACATACAGAGAATATATGTATAACATTGATATATTATGATGTCAACTTGGTTGTGAGCTTTAATGTAAAACTTTATTGGCTGTATTGCTAGCATAGCCCTTAAATAAAAGAAAAGAGAAAAGAGAAATTAGTTTTGTCAAATAGGCTCATCAATTTGTTTACAAACTATAAAAGCTTAGTTATATTTATTTAGAGATATTAAAGCAAACGTTGCACAGGATCTTTCTTTATTGCTTTTGACAACATCACCCTCCTCTCTGAATATGCGGCCTAAAAGTTTGGGATCTCAGTGAGAACTCTTGGATGCTCGGCACCTCTGTTAATCAGGTCTCTTCTGATTAAATATATTTATGATAGCCTAAATTTATGAATAGATACACCATTTAAAAATATTGACCATTAACAGTGCATTCATTTCTGTGTAAAACTCTACCAATTATTATTAATTGTTGTTATTAATATTTAGTAGTAGCAATGAGGGATGGTAGTTACTGGTTCATCAGTAAATGTTGATTCTCTGGACAGAATTGTTTCATTGAGTCTGTTGGAGATGTGTTGAAACTTTCACTGCACTATAGTTCCAGAGTGCACAGCTCCACAAAAGGGAGCTTGCCAACCCACGCAGCACTGAGTGTCTTGGGCTTGATTGATTCTGTGACATCAGAGCCAGCTCTGTCAGGTGGACAGTCCCAGGGCTAAGGATCCCAGTGACAGGAGGGTCCATGGCTCCGGGGAAGCTCCCCCATGCCAGGGCTTCCAGGAGCCCCTTTCTATAGCTGGGAGCCTGGAAGCACTGGGAACCCTGACTTTCAGGGCAGTCCACACTCAGGGGATTGCCTTGGAACTACAGACCCTGGGAGTCCAGCATCCGCCGAGCGGAATTGACTTTTTCGTCAGTTCCACTGCAACTACTGCAAAAATGACAATTTCATTCAGCCAAGATTGGACAGGCAAGCAAATTTTGTTTTGGAAATATGCAGACATGTTTCTGAAATAACTTTTTTCACCTTCTCTTTCCAGATTGAACTGAAGTAAATATTTTTCTTACTTTTTGGTCCAGACTCCCAGCCAAAAAATTAATTATTTCCTTATCTATTGTAGTAGCAGTCAGGACCCAAATTGTTTTGTTCTACATGCCGTACAAACACATATTAGGAAATTATTCCTTTCATTCAAATTATGATTTCACTTGCCACTTGATCAGATGTTTAAATTATTCACACACATTTAATCAGCTTCCTAGAATTCTCCTACCCCCCCCCCATTCAGCTGAAAATAAGTAATAAAAATATACAAACAGTCCCACAAATGTTATCATACTGGATTTAAATTAGTATATAAGGGCACAGTTTAGCATAGATTTTGTGTTGTAATAAAACATTTTTTTTCTTTTAAAGATATTTCTGAATATCACTAACCTGGATGAATGCCCTGATTTCTTTCATGATCATAGTCTTCTTTTCTAGTGGCAGAAGCTGGAGTCTCCTGTGCATACTGTAAACAAGTATTATTAAAGATACTATTCCATATTTTAGCACATCTTTTTTGAACTGGTTCTGAACACTTGCAGTTCCCCAGCACTGTTTTTCTCAGTTCCTTCCATGCTGACAAACATTGTTGCCCAACCATCTGGAGACTGCATTTTGCCACCTCTGCTCTGCATACCCTTTGGAAGTTCTTATACCTCATAAAGCAGTTGTGGTCTTCTCGACAGCTTTGTTTTGCAATACTGCAGTCATTTTCGGATTCCCCAATGTGTTGTATACTTTTGGGTTTTGAGTGTGACATGAAGCTTAATTGGTTATCTGGGCTTCGTGAAGGCTCCAAATGCCCTGTACAGATAGATATTGACAAAGACATATGTTGGGAAATCCATATATGAACCCTATAAATTCTTGTAAAGTTATATCTAAACAAATTTGTTGACAAAGTTAATTCATCTAAGAATCAGTACAATAAACTGAATTATACAACACTGATTATGGCGGATGATGCCTAAGGAAGTTGCTAAATAGCATGTAACTACATAATCATTTCAGGTTCTTGCAGATTACTAAATCTTCTTTATGTGTACTATGTTCCCAAAAGTCTGTAAACTGTAACCTGTGTTCTATTTTAGCACATAAATGGACATGAGATTATATACACAGAGCTCTCACTGAAATTACTGCACATGTCATGATACAAGTATGGTCTATGGACCAAATTCAGCCCAGATGCAACTCCATTGATTTCATTTAAATTGCACCAGAGAGTAATTTGGCCCCAAGTAATTAAGCAAGAGTGTCTAATCATCCTCCCATTTGACTGAGGCAAAACAATAATCAGTTTCAAAGTATCAGACTTTAGACTTCCAGTCCTGCCATGCTGAATAAGGAATGCAAAATCAGACCCTTAACATTTACTTTATTATCTAATTTGATTTGACATTCCATGTGTCAAATCCTGTGGTCTTTGTTCAAGGACACTTCTCTTTGTGTCAGAGTCTCCAAATCTTACTTATACTCAAAGGCTATGTCTTCACAACAAGTTCTTCCAGCAGAAAATATGCTAATGAGGGGCTCATTAGCAAAAGTTGTGACATCATTAGCATATTTTTTGCCATTTCTTTTTGCACAAGGAGTTTTTGTGCAAAAAGAAGCAGTGTGGAGGGGGGCTTTTTTGCGCAAAAACCCCTGTTTTGCACAAGATCCTTATGCCTATCCCAGAGAGACATAAGGATCTTGTGCTAAACAGGGTTTTTGTGCAAACCCCCCCCCCCACGCACACACTGCTTCTTTTTGCGCAAAAACCCCTTGCACAAAAAGAAATGGCAGAAAATATGCTAATGATGTCGTGACTTATGCTAATGAATCCCTCATTAGCATATTTTCTGCCAGAAGAATTCGCAGAGAAGACGTAGCCAAAAAAAGATTGCTGAATTGAGCCCCTTTACTTCAATGGGAGTTCAATAAGCACTGAAAAATCCATATGAAATTCTATATGCCATTATATGCACTACAATATTTAGGCTTATCAGATCAGGTTAAATAAAGAGTTTTCAGCCTTAAATTATAATTTCCTGATTTTGGTATTGTTGATTTTAGAAAAAGCTATTGAACATAATTTTCATAAATATTTGGGGATGTGAATACAATAGAACCTCAACATTTACAAACACCTCAAGAAAAGATAACAGATACAGACTAACATGGCTACCCCTCTGAGACTTGTCAGGAAAATATATTTTTTTCTAACCCTGAACAAAACATTATGGTTGTAATTTCAAAATTGACAACTGAATATGACTTCATACAGCTTTTGAAGCTTTACTATGCTGAAGAAAAATGCTACTTTCCCTTTTTTAGTATTTTACACTTATCACAGCACTGTACTCTATTGGCTTTTTTCCTTCTGTCTCTGCTGCTGCTTGATTGTGTACTTCCAGTTCCAAACCAGAAGGGTGATTGACTAGTCATAGAATCATAGAATCCTAGGGCTAGAAGAGACCTCAGGAGGTCATCGAGTCCAGCCCCCTGCTCAAAGTTGCCAACCCCAACTAAATCATCCCAGCCAGGACTTTATCAAGCTGAGACTTAAAAACCCTTAGGGATGGAGATTCCACCACCTCCCTAGGTAACCCATTCCAGCACTTCACCACCCTCCTAGTGAAATATTTTTTCCTAATATCCAACATAGACCTCCCCCACTGTAACTTGAGACCATTGCTCCTTGTTCTGCCATCCGTCACAACTGAGAACAGCCTCTCTCCATCCTCTTTGGAACCTCCCTTGAGGAAGTTGAAGGCTGCAATCAAATCCCCCCTCGCTCTTCACTTCTGCAGACTAAATAAGCCCAAATCCCTCTGCCTCTCCTTGTAGATCATGTGCTCCAGCCCCCTAATCATTTTTGTTGCCCTTCACTGGACCCTCTCCGATGAGTCCACATCCTTTCTGTAGTGGAGGCCCAGAATTGAATGCAATACTGCAGATATGGTCTTACCAGTGCCGAAAAAAGGGCAATAATCACTTCTCTAGATCTGCTGGCAATGCTCCTCCTAATGCACCCTAATATGCCATTAGCCTTCTTGACTACAAGGGCACACTTTTGACTCATATCCAGCTTCTCATCCACTGTAATCCTCAGGTACTTTTCTGCTGAACCGCTACCTGGCTAGTCAGTCCCCAGCCTGCAACATTGTTTGGGATTCTTTTGTCCCATTGCCCTTGTTGAACTTTATCAGATTTCTTTTGTCCCAATGCTCTAATTTATCTAGGTCACTCTGGACCCTATCCCCATCCTCCAACATATCTACCTTTCCCCCTAGCTCAGTGTCATCTGAAAACTTGCTGAGAGTGCAATCCATCGCCTCATCCAGGTCATTAATAAAGATATTGAACAAAACCTGCCCTAAAACCGGCCCTAGTCAGTTCATAACTCTGGTGTTAGTAACTGAGGGTCTCCTGTATTTTAGAAAAGGAAAAATAACATTAAAAAGTCTGTTGGGAGTTTTTTAGGTTTGAGATACACATACAAGAATCAGAAACTATAACAGACTTCCTTATGATGAGGGATTATATTCTATCTTCAAACATAGTTAAAATTCCCTTTCCATTATTTTCTGTCATTGGGGCATCGGGTACAATAGTTACCTTTTGTAATGGTACATTGTTTCTCCAGCAACAGTTTGATGTTACAAAAATCATCTTTGGTGCAGATACAGTCTTTAAATTGCGGATATTGGTCAGCTAGGAATTGGATGGTTGTATTACAGCCAACTGAATCTTTTGCCTTGCAGCTATTACCTAGGTTTGTCATCAAGAATATAATTGTGTTAACACTTACTCAACAAGGCCACATAAGACAAGTTAGTTGCAGTGCAATAAGAGAAAGAAGGGTATTGTTTCTAAATATATCTTAATTCACAGATTGGGATGAAATGATGAAAGTATGGGTATACTTCTGCCTTCATTTACACTGATGCATATTTTTGATCTATTGCCAAAATGTCTATTATAAATTTTCATTTTGATGGCATGTAATGTGTTTGTAACAACTACTTTTGACAGAAATTGAACATACTTTACTATATTTTTGGCTTACAAATACAGTATACTTATTAGGTCAGATTTATTAGTGGCTCTACAGTGATGGTAACCCAGCAAACATTTCTGGGCTGCATCCCAACAGAAAGACCACCAGTGACAGAGGACACAGTGGAACAAAACAGCTACAATTTGTGGTCACAGTAGGAATAGAGGAAGGAGACTGTGGGAAACTCATTTAAGTTAAAAGTGGACTCTCAGCTTTAGGGGCTACAACTATGGAGTGAGAGGATATAGTGCACTCTCTCAGGATTTCTGCAATGTGGACTCCAGTCAAATAAAAGGTCTGTGGTTTAAAAATATCCAGTTTGTGGTGGACTACAGCCAGAACTAGGCAATGATCCATACTCTTCCTCAAAGTAAATTTGTTTGGGATACAGGGGACTTATGACAACAAGATTTAAAAATGTACCTTGGCACTAAAGATACAAATAGCTACCTAGTGGCATTTACAAAAACATCTTTTCAGGGTAGGTGCCTAACTCCCATTGTTAGTTGCCTAGTATGCTTAGGCAGTGTTATAAATCCCAGCAGGAATAATATTTTTTTCAAAAGTGCTTTAATGATTTAGCAACTTAAACTCCATTTTCAAGGTTGACTTAGGCACTTTGAAGCCTCTGTCCCTCTGAAAGTCGACAACACTTTGTCTCCAAAATACCTAAATCACTTCTAAAAATGAGACTTGGGCACTTCTGAAAGTGTATCCATAAGGATTTATTTTCACTGTTTGGCACTAAATACCTTTGCAAATCTATCTCCTAGCCACTAAAAGGGATTTGTAGTATCCCAGAGATCACTGTCTCATAAGCAGGTGTCTACAATGCTAATTGTGCTCACCAGAAACAACTGAAGAGTGAGTGAGAAAGGTGAGACTTGTAGGAGTAGAAAACACAGACTTCTCACTAGCTGGCTTTCAAGTATAAAGCTCCATAGCACAAGTACCAAGTATGATGGCTTGGCATTACTACATCTAGCAGCAAATGTGAAATCCATACAGCCTTCCCAGAATAATGATGATGAAGATAAAATAGCTCCAAACCCTAGGCTCTTGACAGGCAGGAAGAGAGTTAAAGGAGAGCACTAGGGATACTTTTGGCCAAGAGTAATATCTGTAAGGCATTCAGCTAGCATGAGGATGATAGCTAAAGCTGATAGAGCTGTCAGATGTCTGAGCCAAATCCAGACTCTAGTGAAGTCAAAAATCATATGGCAAAAATGGATTAAGCAGACGCTGTATACAGCATGTTTACTCTCAGTGTTGTTGTGTTTATATAAATGATGTTGATGCAGCGGTGTGATGAGTATGCTACATATTTTGATGCTGTTTTTAAATCCTTGTTCCTTTTATCACTGATCAGCTGAAGATAACACATTGCAACTATTATATATATTTCAGGGTCACTTTGAAAAATGCTCTTTGATTTAGAAATCTAAGCATCATTTCAGCTTGAGCACCTACTAATGATTTAGCTTTATTTTTTTTGTCTCTCTCTCATTCTCTCTCTCTCACACACACAATTTGTGCACAGATGACTGAAAGACATCTGAAAAATAGTTGAAGCTGGCACTTTCTAGGTGATAATCTGCCCCAGCCACATGCAGCATACCACCATTATCAAAAGGAGTTTAAACAGAAATGAAGGACAAAATATGGTCCTAAATCTAGTTCACAAAGAAATCCCCTGATGTGTGATGTTTTATGTCACTGGTAGGGCTAAGTGTTTGCACATACTCATAGTTTTACCATTTATCAGCAATGAAGATCACTCCAGACCATGCCAATGAAGTGTATATAGCATACCACCCCGTCTTTTATTCTCTTTCTCCAAATCCACTATACTAGGAGAACTAACACTGAATGTCCTCACAAAAGAAGTGAGTTTTTAGGATAGATTTAACAAGAAATAGGTTGTTGACTGATTCAGAAGGAATTTTATGTGGTTGGTTCAAAAATATAATAAGTAGCAAGAGGGAAGAACTTTTTGACCTGAGCTATTAAAAAGTTCCAGATTTTTTAAAACAGAGATTAGGCTGAGTTTCAGGCTAACTGTATTACTAGTAGTATTAAGACAAATAATACGTGCGTCTCCCCCAATAGCAAATTAATTGTATTTTATTAGAATAAGATGTACCTAGAATAAAGCTCCATCAACTTTTTGTTGTACTAGTCATATATATTTGAACTGGTGAAATGGTAATTGTTTTGCACCAAAGTACTTCTCTGCCATTTTTTCCCATTTTTTTTCAAAAATATCAAAGATTTTGAATAAATAAAAATGTTCCATCAAAGTTTTAACTTAAAACATCATTCTTCACTGAAAATATTTTCAAATAATTTTGTTACTGGCTTTAATATGAGTGTTTTATGTGTATAAACAATCCTGTAGTAAGTATTAAACTGTTTATAATAATGATGTTCCTGTTCCTTCAGGTAATAAACAGAACAGTGAGACTGATTTCCTGCTCTCATGTGGGTGAAAATCTGTGTTATCCATTAAACAATTGAAGGAAGGTCAGTCATATTCAGCACCTGCAATGTTTTGTGCTACCATTCCCCAGAAAAGATTCATTCTGACATGTTGATGCAAGTTAACTAACAGCATTAATATGACACCTCTGCATATTTCTTTTAGGCTTGTCAGAATATATTTATTTCATGTTCTAATATTACTTCAAAATTATTCTAGGTGACAAATACGTTGCCTGAAGTGTACTACTACATGATTGCTGAATTACCAAAAATGATATTTTATTGGAAAATGATTCTCAAGTTTAAAATGCTGAGGGCTAAATTCTGGAATGGCTACTTAAGTTTTTACTCAGATCTTATCTCAGCAAAATTCTCTGTGGATTAAACTTGAGTGGGGTTCACATTCTGATCTCTGAAACCTCATTTGGTGCATTGAAAATGAGTTTCTAGGAGTGAAACTGAAGAATTCCCAATTATAGGCCTGATCCTGAAATTCCTAGGCCTGTAGTTATCTTTGATTCTGCTGTCATATGCACAATTTTTACACCCGTGGAATCTCCTTGCAGCAGTGAAGTCACTCCAGTTCTACATTCCCGTGAGACCAGAATTAAATATAAAATATGGGCAAAGAATTTTGTTGCATTGATATCAAACAAAAATAATTACAGCATACATTGTATCTGTTACCTGAAATATTACAGGCATCTTCAATTACGTTCCAGACACTTTCACATCCATTTGCAGCACGAATGCATTGCTCTTTCAGGTGCAGGCAGTCAGTGGTCTGGGAAGCAGACGTGTTTTTGAAGTATACAACTAATACTGGATAAAAGTAGATAATAATGATCAGCTGGTACTACAAGTAAATATTTACCTACTTGCATTTGTGCTTTGAATTGTATAATGTAATTTACTGTAGATTGCATGTCATGGCAAATGAACTAGTTAGCTTTTTATTACTTAGCAATGTACAAGATTTTGTATCGTTCTTCCAAACCCCAAACAATTATGGTGATACATTTACTGACTTTGCATTGATGCAACTCCAGTGTCTTAAGTTTGATCTAATGGGAGCTCTTAGGGTAAATCCAATTGTATTCAGCTGTGTTATTCCGATTTGTGTTGGTATAAGTGAGCCCAGAATTTGACCCAAGATCTTCTGTCTAGCCCAATAGAAAAAACATTACACAAGCTTCCAAGTACCACTTTCTTCGTCAGTTCATCAGTCCACAGCAATACAGACATATAAGGGCATTGCAGTCCTTAAATAAAGGGTTAAACTAAAGGGCAAGTATAAAAGTCAAAGGAGCACTGAATTTCACTTCCATTGCAGTCTGCTAATGCTAGATGCTACAGGATAAACATATCAAGCAATATTAAAGATTTTTGACAGCTGTAGAACTGGAAGATGATACAGTTTTCTTCTTTATGACATACAATGTTTCCTTCTATATATATTTTTAGGGGAATGCATGAATGTTGGCAAAAACAAAATTTCAAATTATTTTTCAGCATCACCAAATGCACTGAACTTTAAACCCATTTTTGAACTGCAAAACTGAAGACTGAGGTGCCAGTTGCATGGCAGAGATTTATATCTAAATGGTTCCTGTTGCTTATCTTATCAACAGGAAATTAGATTGACCTTAGTGGAGGAGAGGAGACAGGTCTGGGTTAATGTTTTAATCAGCATTCCTATGATAAAACTGCCTTTACTATGATAACATGTTTTAATTCTTCTGTTAAATTAACTTTCAACATTAATTTAGGGCCTGATCGGGCAAGAGGCTGAGCAATTCATGGGAATGGTTTCACTAGCAGTTCCCCAGAGGATCAGCGATTACTATTCATTCCAGGTGACATTCATGGAATCCTATATGGGCATTCAAAGAATGCTCTGTGCTCCTTAACCTCAGAAGTGGTAAAAGGACAAGGAATGCGATCTAGGGGCTTGCCCAGTCACTCTGCACTAGGATGACTTTCACACATTTAGCAAGGTTCAGTTAGGATGCGTCTACACTGCACCATAGCTCAAAATAAGATAGGCAATTTGAGCTATGCAAATTGTGTATCTTATTTCGATCTTATTTCAAAATAGCTTCTTTCTAAATTTGGTGCTGTCTACACAGCACCAAATTTAGAAATAACCCACTATTCCCAAACTCCCTTACTCCTCGTGGAATGAGGTTTACAGGGATGTCAGAATAGCAAGGTCGAAATAACGGGCTTGCTGTTAAGACACGGGATAGCTATTTTGGGATACTCCGGTATCCCAAAATAGCTTTGCAGTGTAGACGTAGCCTAAGAGAACAATTTAAAGCAATTTCTACTGCTTGGTGATAATGTCATGCATTGTGAAAATGGTGCTCTGCTGTGAGGTATTGTTATTACTACAGGGATGTTTGGGTTTACAAGAGTATTAACATTTAACTTGCTATCACTGACAGGTGCATCAACATTTAATATCGCATTAGAGATGTCACATACATTTATCTTAATGCTAATCCAGCTGGTATGGCGAAAAGGAATAATCACCCAATTATATACAACCTTCCCAGCTACTGGATCCAATCTGAGCTCATAACCAGGATAGCTAGTTCCACTTAGTACAGCCCATTCAGTCATCTTTCTGCAGCTGTTATTCAGCCACAAGGAACCCAAGCTACAAGGGGTAACGTCAACTGACATATATAGAAGCTGTGATCCTGAGGTCTATTCATATTGGTCTTTCTAGTAGTGAAGTCATTTGTACCTGTGCATTTAGACCCATTGCTGATTTGAAAGCACTTGTCACCCACTTTGATGGGGTAAGCCAGTGGAGATGCAAGATCACAGAAACTCCTCTGGGAAGGGGGTCTAAGTGAGTGGACAATTTTGACATTATCCTGTTCCCGCTGTTGGGGTGATGGAATCTTAAGCCTCTGACTGTGTTCTGCACCTCCAAAGCTCTGTGAATGTGGGCTCTGTGTCTTTAATCCCTCTCTTGCTGACTTAGCCCTTCAGATGACTTAGCACATGAACAGCTGTGAGCTGGGAACGGGGAACAACCAAGTACCAGCTCAGACTTTCTTCTGGTGCCTATTAAACTGAGCTGCCCTTTCCAAATCAAAACCTTTAAAGCCATTCACCCTATTAAAGGGCTTTGCTGTGTCTAATGGCATGACTGTGGCTCTCCACTGTACTCTGAAATGTTCGAGCCAGTAACTATAGCTTTCTGAAGTGCAATGCACCCACCTCATTTTATTAATTTTCTTCTGCATTTGTGCAGCCTGCAGTGGTTGTGATGGTTAGTAGTGGACTCCAGATATTTTGGATATTCATGCAGACTGTCCCACCAGCAATCACTTCTCTTAGTGAACCACTTCTTTTAGTGAACTGGAGCTAGGTTACAACTAATGCAATTAATATTATGTGTATCAGAGTAGCACATAAAGACCTCAAACAAAATCCGTATTTCATTGTGCCTGGTATTGTGCATACATGTGGTAACAGACTGGCCTTGCCCTAAACAATTTACAATTTAAACAGAAGGCTAGAGAAAGAAAATGATGTTGTGTCCAACTTAAAGATGGGAAACTGAGTCACGGAGAAATTAAATTACTTGCCCAAGGTCACCCTAACCCTAACCCTAACCCTAACCCTAACCCTAACCCTAACCTAGATCTCCTGAATCTTTGCCCGATACTTTAGCTATACAAAACTGACACAGAGAAAAGGAAGGTAGGCTACAAAAGGTAAGAATACTGCAGACATAAAAATCTAGTTACAGGAATTCTGAAGCTAGATCTCAGGCAAATAACTAACGGGAATGTTGTTATAAACAGCAGAATAAGAAACTTCAGATGGGTAGCTGAGTTAGTCTGTTACTGGAAAAACTTTAAAAAACAACAAATAGTCTAGCAGCACCTTAAAGACTAACAAAACAAGTAGATGGTATCATGAGAAAGGCAACACACAGATACCGGTTGGAGAACACTTTAACCTGCCCGGGCACTCATTAATGGATCTCAAAGTCACAGTGTTGTTTCAGGTCAATTCCACAAGCCAAATGCACAGGAAAGGGTTGGAACTTAATTTAATTTACAAGTTTGATTTCTATCAGGGAGGAATAAATAAAGATATTGTTTGGTTTGCACACAGCCTTCCACATCCTAATGACTTAACCAACCAACCAACCAACCAATGGGTAAACTACAGAGGTGCAAATTGTTCTTATCTGCCTCTTGTAACTTGAACAATCCAATTCACTATTTTTTAAATCTTTTTTTCTCCCCTCCTCCCCCGCCTTCCCTTATTTATGCTTGGATCTGGACGTTCAATGCTCCAGTCATCTGAAGAAGTGGGTTGTACCCACAAAAGCTGGTGATACCATCTACATGTTTTGTTAGTCTTTAAGGTGCTGATAGACTTATTCATTGTTTTTTAAAAGTTTTTCCAGCAGAATAATAAGTTAGTGGCTTTGAAAATACTGATATACAAAACCTAATGGGAAACTGAAGGATACAAATGAGCAGGAACAAAAAATTAAATGTATAGGAGCAGTATGTCATCTTATTCTCTTCTATCAGCTTCCTATATTTATTGATTTTTTCTTTTTCCGTTCACATCCTATGGGAAATGTCAATAACTGTCCTTACTACCTGCACTTACGCTTTCCACTCAGCAAACAAGGTCTGTTTGTTCAGACAAGGGTTCCCATTTGCAGGTCTTCTTGATGGCTGACTTTCTTATCAGTGCTCACGCCTAGGTCACAAAACAACACGCTGTTTCCTGTGCCGTGTTTACAGACTTAAGCCTATTGACAGGGCCGGGCTCGAATAAGTTTGTTAGGGGCCATATTCAGCAAAGCAGAGCCCGAGCGGGTGAAGTGAGCGCTCATCCATCCCTTACGGTTGTCCGGCAGCAGCAGGAATAAATAAAAAAGGGATCAAACCAGGTAAGAGGAAGGGAAAGGGAAAGTCGTCTGGATCACTTGATGATTATCGGTACTGTTCAGTCCGTCTGGGGCACAAGGCACTGGCCACGAAGCATCAAACAATGGTGTGGAGAGAATTACGCTCACTTCACAGACATGCTCACCAGAGAGCAGATTTGACCAGACTTCTCAAACCAGAAAGGCCCAAATACAGATCTATTGGGGGAGGGCGGGAACACCCCGCTGTGTTCAGTTCAAGTCCATGCCCCGTTTTCAAGGGGCTATTTGACGATGTTCTGTTATTGCCCACGCTGCTAGCGAGGGCTGGCTCGACTAGCTCCCTGCGCTCAGAGTGAGTCCTCTAGGTCCCAAAGGGAAAGCCGCTTTTCACCAGAGAGCCCGGCTGCTCCCTGCTAAAAGCGAGCCGCGCACACCGGGGAGCAGTCACCGTCCCGTGCACAGGCGGGAGCTGCCGTCAGAACCGCGGCCAGCCCAGGGGGGAGGTGACCAGACGGGGGTGCCTCAGCGGAGCGATTCGGGCACAGGGAGGGGCCAATTCCTGGGCGAGCCGTGCACACAAGCGCGCGCTGCGGGGAGCCTGCAGGTGAGCGCAGGCAGGTGAGGCCGGGCCAGGGAGGGGCCGGGCGGCGCAGGCGGAGGAGCTGCAGAACTCGGTGGGCCGGCCGCAGTTTGTGCCTCCTCCCGAGCACGCCCAAGCCGGGAGAACTTACCGAGGAACAGCAGCGAGCTCATGGTGCGCGTGGGGCTGCCGGAGTCGAGCGCCGGCGCCGGCTGGAGTCTCGGGCAGGTTTCAGCACCGCTGGTGGCGGGACAGCGCCCAGCTGCCAGCCCCGCCCGGCGATTGGGCAGCGGGCGCCGCCACAGCAGAGCTCACCGAGCCCAACCCCCTGCGGACTCCGGCTGGCCCGCGCAACAGGTGTGGGGGGAGGGGACGTGGGTGGGAGGGAGGCGGGTCGCTAAGCGCGCGGGCCTGGCTGCCGCTTCCTCTGGATCCCGCGCCGCGCCCCTTACCCCCGAGGGCCACGCGGCTGGCGGCGGGTTTCTAACCGGATCGTCCCCGGGCCCGTGAGCGAGCGGGCCTGTCGCAGCGAAGCCCACGTTACTTGCGAGAGGTGCAGCCGCTGGCGGAGAGCGAGCGGAAGGAAGGCGGCAGCAGCGGCGCGGCAAGAACGCAAGTGCCAAAGGGACAGACCTGCCGCAATTTGAGGCATACGGGCGGATTGTGTATTGCCCTAGGAGGGCGGTGAAGCACTGGAATGGGTTACCCAGAGAGGGGGTGCAATCTCCATCCCCAGAGCCCTCTAAATCCCAGCTTGACACAGCCCTGGCTGGGATGATTTAGTTGGGGTTGGTCCTGCTTTGGGCAGCGGGTTGGACTCCTGCCCCCCCTGAGGTCTCTTCCAGCCATGTGATTAGGGAATCACTCACAGCAGCACAATATTAATGGCCGGGGCTACTGTGCCTGTTGTGTTGTGCCCACATACAACTTTTACACAGTGGGAAGGACAAACTTTTCCTGTGTGCAAACTATAGATACAGCTATCCCAACTATATGTACAAAATAATAGGGATTAAATTAGTCACAACTAGTCAAGAGAGAGATCTTGGAGTCCTTGTGGATAGTTCTCTGAAAACATCCACTCAGTGTGCAGCAGCAGTCAAAAAGGCAAACAGAATGTTAGGAATCATTAAAAAAGGATAGAGAATAAGACAGAGAATATCATATTGCTGCTATATAAATCCATGGTATCAGCTGTGTTTGCCTCATCTCAAAAAAAGATATCTTGTAATTGAAAAAAAATTCAGAAAAGGGCAACAAAAATTATAAGGGGTCTGGAACTGCTGCCATATGAGGACAGATTAAGAAGACTGGGACTGTTTGGCTTGGAAAAGAAGAGACTAATGGGAGGGATGTGACAGAGGACTATAGAATCATGGCTGGTGTAGAGAAAGAAAAAGGGAACAGTTATTTACTTGTTCCCATAATCCCATAATTTGGGGTCACCAAATGAAATTAATAGGTTTAAAACAAACAAAAGGAAGTAGTTCTTCATACAACACACAGTCAACCTGTGGAACTCCTTGCCAGAGGATGTTGTGAAGACCAGGACTTTAACAGGGTTCAAAAAAGAACTAGATACATTCATGGAAGACATCCATTGATAGACTTATTAGCCAGGATGGGCAGGAATGGTGTCCCTAGTCTCTTTTTGTCAGAAGCTGCAATGGGTAACAGGGGATGGATCACTTGATGATTATCGGTACTGTTCAGTCTGTCTGGGGCACAAGGCACTGGCCACTGTTGGAAGACAGGATACTGAGCTAGATGGACCTTTGGTCTGACCCAATCTGACCATTCTTATGTAACTGGGCTATAAAGATTTTATCTTTCACTTTATATCTGCTCTTAGATATCCCCTTGGAGAACAGCCATCCCGGAAGGAAAGGACATGGAAAAGAGGAAGACGCATTAAAAAGCTTGCTTAGTTGCCTCTTAAGCTAGTGTGCTATACTGATAAAACTTGAAATGCACTAGATACACTTCAGGCAACACACCAGCTATTAAAGACACCTCCTGGAATTATTACAAATTAACAAACCTGTTATTGTAAAAGGCCAATTCTTACATGATATAAGATCAGTCTTAAATATAATGCAGCATAACATGTGCTAGCTAACCCCTGTGCTATGGCAGTTCTTTCTCTGAGTTCTCTTATGAGAGGCTTTTTTAATATGTGGGATGTTCCTGGCCCTCCCTTAGAACAATGGGGCAGGAGAAACTGGATTAGAATGTGTAAGAAAAACATTCATGGGATCACTTTCCACTGAAGAATACAATTGCACCAAAATCAAAACACTTCACATATTTCATTTCCCCCCTCCCTCGCCTCTAAATTTTCTTGCATGGAAATTCTCTTATGAATCTGAACAAAAACCACATTTTGAAATTTGCACAACAGAATTCCCATTCTCTGACAGCTGTAAGTTGGATACTTACTCCCTAGGAGCTGCAGCACAAAAGAGGGTGATAATTCACAGCCTGGTCCCCTGTTCTCTCTCCTGCTGGGTTAACTCTGGGGGTATGTCTACACTGCAGCATTTTTCTGGAATAATGGCCATTATTCTGGAAAAACAATACTTGCTTCCACACTGCTATCACGTTCTTTCGACAAACAGTTGAAAGAACAGAGGTTTTTTTCCAACAGCGGTAAAACTCTTTCTACGAGGAAGAATGCCTTTTCCAAAAAAGCTTGGGAAAAGGCGTGTGGATGCGGAAGAGGGAGTTCTTTTGAAAAAAGAACCCTCCAGGAAATAACACAGGTGCACTGGCCACTCCATCCAAACTAATCAGAACTCTATAGTTCCTGTCTCCTGGCAGCTCTTAAAGCTGCAGGAACCTTGGACAAGCTTTGTGGCAGGAAGCTGGGCCAGAGAGCTGCACCTCACCATGTAGCTCTGACTGCCACAGGAATTTTGACCCATGGCTCAGCCACAAGCCCCCCAAGATACCCCTGTCCCTCACAGGGAGCATGACCAGGGCTCCCAGGTCCCAGCCAGGGGCCAGAAGAGGTGTGCACCATTGTGTTCTGTGGCAGAGATCCTGTTCCTCCTGGAGGTGTGGAGTGAGGAGGAGATGCTCCAGGATCTCCGCTCCCGGCAGCACAATGCCAACATATATGGCTGGATGGCCGAAACTCTCACTGCAAGAGATCACCACCCCCAATCCCTAGAACAGGGGTTCCCAACCTGGGGTACGTGTACCCCCAGGGGGTACGAGAAGCTTGTCAAGGGGGTACGGGGAATAGTTGGTAAATAACTAGATTGTCCTAATTGAAATATTCCAAAAGTAGTAGTGTTAGTGAAAAAAGCTGTGGATTCTAGAGTCTAGAATTTATTTCCTTTCATATTGAATAGGGGGTATGGGAAGGTTTACTAAAAGCCAAGAGAGTACGGGAACTGAAAAAGGTTGGGAACTCCTGCCCTAGAACAAGTGAGGAGCAAGGTCAAAGAGCTCTGATAAGGCTATGCCAGGGCAAGGGAGTGCAGCTCTCACTCTGGGGGCAAGACCCCACTCCTGCCCCTACTACAATGAGCTCCACCGAATCCAGGGGTGGTTGTTCAGCCTTTTCCTATCCCTGGTGGTGGACTTGGGGCTAGAGATGCCTGTTGTCACCTGCCTAAGGCTCCCTGCCGAGGAGGAAGAGAAAGAAGAGGAGGATGAGGTGCAGGAGAAGGAGGGATATGGCCAGCACGGTCACCCTCACTCTGGAGACAGTACCCCAAGGTCTGGATATCTCCCAGGCATCCTCTGAGGGTAGGGAGGGATCATCAGTTGAGTGCTCTCAGGTCTTCACACACACAGGGCAGGGGAGGTGGGTGCAGAAGAGATGGGGTGTGATTGTCACTTAGCCTGCTCGGCCTGGATATTGTGCTGCACTCCGTGCACATGGAAGCATGTGCCACACCAGTCTATGCCATGCGGCCTCTGGAAACAGCCTCAGAGTACCCCAAGGCTTCTGCTCACAGGTTGTGGGGAGGCCACACACACTTCTGACCCCTGGGGGATGCCATCCCACCACCAGCCACTGCTGGAAGCAGGCTGGGCACAAGGGCACATGCATGGCCACATACAGACTGAAGAGTGCCACACACAGCACACAGCCATGCCTGCATGTGAGAGGCACCACCTGCTCCCACGGACAGCGCTGCCAGGGGCAGGTGTGTGTGCGGCCCTTATGGAAGACCAGGCTGCTCTAGGCCCCTCTCCCACCCACAGGATCCCAGTGTGGATGAACACTTCCCTTGCCTGCTTGTCCATGAGACGGGGCCGGGGGGTGGGAAACATGGTCCCCTGGGCACCTCGGGGCCCCTGTGAGGCAGGGCCCACTGGTGTAGGCCACACATGGCCTTGCTCCTGGGACATCGCTGTCCTATGGCCCGAGGACTGTTGCTTGCAGCTCACAGAGGAGGGCATGGCCTCAGGGACAGTGTCTGCATGGATGACTGACTGCCTCTCCCTCTTTATTTTCCACAGCCAGACCAGCCATCACTGAGGAGCGATCACTGCCAGCTAAGGCAGCCGCCTTACCCCAGGGGAGCCACCAGTGCAGGAGGGTCTAGGAGGACCTCATGAGACAGCATGTGGCCATCCTTTGGGACATGCAGCAAACCCTGGCACAGAAGGTCTGGGATGACGCCAAATGCAGGCTCTGCTTGTAAAGCAGGGCAAAAACATGTGTGCCACCATCGGAGAAATGATGGCTCACTCGGCTCCTGTCCCTGCTCCTGCCCCCCCGCTCCTGCTCCCCCTACCCCTGCCCTCTGCCATGCCTATGCCCCCTTCCCCCTGCCCCTGCCATGCCTGATCCCACTCTAGCCCCCCCTTCTGTCCACACCCCTGTTGTCCCAGGCCCCACCCGCCACCAAGGTTGCTGAGGTCCCCGGACCCAAGGAGGCATTTCAAGCCACACCATGCACCACTCCCAGCCCTAAGGCCCCCTCCTCCCTGCCCCTATCCAGGTTCTCAGCCCCCCTCCTCTCCAGATACTTTTTTTATGAAAAAAAATGCAGTTCTTTGTTTTCAACACAAAACTGGTGTCTTTATTGACTCTACAGGGAAGGGGGGAAGGGAGGGGTTGTAGTGGGAAAGGTATAAGGAGGGCAAGGCACAGGCCGCTAGTGGGGAGGCCCTGGGGAGAGTTACTGGGGTCCTTGAGAGAAACTCTCCCTCAGAACCTCCTGGATGTACACCCCCACCTGATGGCCCTGGCAGATGGCAGCTATGTGTGGCTGCTCAAAGGCCCTTCCCTCCCAGCTGGCCTCTGACCCCGACCCCGGTAGGAAGGCCTCCCTCTTCCTCTCCACGATGTTGTAGATAACACAACAGGCTGAAACCATCTTTGGGATGTTATATTCCCACACATCAAGGTGGGTCAGGAGGCATCTGAACCGCACCTTCAGGTGCCCGAAGGCACATTCCACCTGCATGCGGGCCTGGCTTAGGTAGGCATTGAATTGGCCCATGCTGGGGTCCAGGTGGCCAGTGTACGGCTTCATCAGCCACAGCATGAGAGGGTAGGTCGCATCCCCCACTATGCACAGTGGCATCTGCACATCCCCAACCCGAAAGTCATGCTGGGGGAAGAATGTGCCAGCCTCCAGCTTGTGGTAAAGGCTGGAATTCCTGAAAATGTGGGCATTGTGCACTCTGCCCGACCACCTGATGAAAATGTCTGTGACCTGTCCACGGTGGTTGACCAGGGTCTGCAGCACCATGGAGAAATAGCTCTTGCGGTTGATGTATTGGGCGGCTTGATGATCTGGTGTGTGGATGGGAATATGGGTTCCATTGATGGCCCCTCCACAGTTGGGGAAGCCCAAGGTGGGGTCCAAATCTCCCAGGAGGATGACCATGTGCATCAGGACAGATTTGATGTCCCTCACCACTTGCAGAAGGAGAGAAAGAAACATACAAAACAGAGAATCAGAGCAGGAAGGCTGAGCCCTTGGGAGGTCCATGAATCCCCCTCCTCCTTCTGCACCAAACACCCCAGGAGTCACCCCCTATGAGGACATCTCCCACACAGAGTTGTGTGAGGGAAGGACTGCAGAACCCCCCCGGCAACAAGGCTTCCTCCCCACCCTGAGGCCAGCCCTTGCACCCCCACCACCTTTTCCCTAGTGTCCCCCTCTCCAGGACTGCGCCCTGCCCCCACAGGGACTGCAGCCCGAGAATGCCTTACCTCCAAGAGGAGGGCCCTGACCACTGACTTTCCCATGCCAAACTGGTTGCCCACGGACCGGTAGCTGTGTGGCATGGTGAGCTTCCAGATGGTGATGGTGACCCGCTTCTCCAGGGGGATGGCAGGTTGCATCTGGGTGTTCCATTGTTGGAGGGCAGTGGCAAGCCAGGCACACAGCTCCATAAAGGTGACCTTCCACATTCAGAAGTTATGGAGGCACTGCTAGTTGTCCCACCACTCCATGATCTGCCAGTCCCACCAGTCAGAACTGGTGTCCAGCCTCCAAAACTGTCTCTCCATTGCGGGGTGTGGTTGCAAGGACTTTGCTCCCACACACAGGGAGAGGGTCTCAATGATGAGCTCTGTGTCGAGCTCATCCAGGGCCATGAAGGCAGCCTGCAGAAACTGCCACATGGCTGTGTGGGGCCATCGCACACCCATGGGCAGCTCCATCTCAATGTCAAGGAGTATGCTGTTGTGTTCAAAAGCTGGGCAACCAGAGCACACACTGCAAAAGCTTTGCTGTCCCTTGGAGAGGTAGGCAAGCATGCAGAAAAAGCAGAGAAGCGGCTGTCCAGGGGCGTCCCTTTAAGCACACATCTCTCAGCTAACCTTAGGCAATAGCACCCAGAGCAACTGCTGACCTAATGCCCTGCCTGAACTGGTTCCGGGTGGCTTTAAATGCGAGATACTGTCCAATCAGTATGGACACTATCTCTCGAAAAAGCAGATAATTTTTTCATTGCACTCTTGCCGTCTGGACGCTCTCTTTTGAAATATGCTTTTTCAAAAGAGCTCTTCCGGAAAAGCTTATTCTGAAAGAAGCTTGCCATCCAGACGTAAACCTGGGGCTCTGCATATCCTCAAACCAGGCTACAGCTATAGCCAAGAACTTTGCTAAAGTCTTGTGCTTGGTCTTAGCATTTTTATTTTCTCATTTTTTTTCTTTTGTTAACCTGATCCATTCTTTATTTTTTTTTCCCCATTTTTGTTTCTATTTTCACACTTTTGTGTGCTTTCCTTCCACAATTCTTTACATTTGGTTTTTTTCCCTCCTGAAGGATGAAGAATTGAGGGAAAAGATTCTTACTTGTGTTTAGCCACCCTTTGGAAAATCTCGGCTTAGTTTTCCATAGCTTTGTCATATAATAGTACAGCAAGGTCTTGTTTCACAACATATAATTTGTAGAAACCCCTTCAACCGTCCACTCCTGTTAGCCTTTGGTAATCTTCTGCTTGCAATTTGCATATTTTAGAAACTGAAGTCAATAGTTATTTTCTTCTTGAGTCTGGAATATCCCAATAATAGGAGCTAAAGGACAGGACTGTGAGCATAAATAAATAAAAACAATTCAACAATTCAATTCATGAGTTTTCATGGAGTTACACCAGGAAAGAATTTGGCCTAATAAGAAGACAACTGAGCTTGTCCTATGATACAAAATGAAAACCAACCAACCAAACATGTTACTGAGTGCACATTAGCCCAGATTATTATTCTGTAGATGAATACAGAATAAAGAAATGATGTTTTTCTCTTCCAATGTTGACTAGGTTCAAAACAAAAGATGTTTTCCTCTTTCAGTGTTTAATATATTTCCTGAAAAGTCTATGTCAATAGAATGCATACAGTATATATACACACAGCTGCATATTTAATGCATTCTTATTGCTGAAAATCCTCAGCCAACATAGCCATTTGATAATGCATAGAGAGGCCATAAAAGTAAAAGTAATATGATAAATTTGTAAACTTATTCTATAGTTCCAATCACAATAGTGACTCACAGTGGCAGGCTAGTTTTTCTACACTCCTTGTTTTATGATGTTTTTATTTGGTGTTCAGATGCTATGATAAAGGATCCTCTGAGGCTATGGCTACACGGCTGTTTTTTTTGAGGAAGAAGATATGCAAATCATGCTCGCATTTGCATATTTTCTTCTGATTCTTTTTGCGGAAGAGGTTTTGCTGCTATTTGGCCCCATGTATACGGGGCAAAATGTCAGAAAAAAACCCTGTTTAGCAAGACCCTGTAAACCTCGATTTACGAGGAATAAGGGGTCTTGTGAAAGAGGGTTTTTTCATGTATGCAGTGACCTAGCTGTATGGAGCAAATTGATAGTCAATATAGCAATATCAAAATATTAACTTTTTACTTTTTGGGCTTTTGATCAGTGTTCCATGTAAGCTGAGCGCTTGGGTGTGATTTACATTAGGGATGTAATAGAATAATCATTTAAATGGTTAACCGTTAACCTATAAACCTGGCCTTATTGGTTACCATTAATGGTTACATGCAGGCTACCACCTGGCACTGCTGGCTCTGCATCAGAGCCTGCAGTGCAGGACAGATACTAGCTCCCTGTAAGCAGGGCCAGGAACTGGAAGCACAGCTGGGAGCTGGCAGCCGCCCCCACACTGCTGCCTCTGATACAGCTTCTGGTATGCACCACCCTGTGCTGTTGGCTCTCCCAAGGAGTGGGGCCAGCGGACTCTGTTCCTGGAAGGCTGGCTGTGCTGTGGGCTTTGCGGTATAAACTTTATACAGCAGAGCCTGCAGCTCATAAGAACTAGGGGTCACCAAATGAAATTAATAGGCAGCAGATTTAAAATAAACAGAAGGAAGTTTTTCTTCATGCAGTGCCCAGTCAACCCGTGGAACTCCTTGCCAGAGGATGTTGTGAAGACCAGGACTTTAACAGGGTTCAAAAAAGAACTAGATAACTTCATGGAGGTGAGGTCCATCAATGGCTATTCACCAGGAGGGGTAGGAATGGTGTCCTTTGCTTCTGTTTGTTAAAGGCTGGAAATGAATGACTGGAGAGGGATCACTTGATGATTACCTGTTCTGTTCACTCCCTCTGGGGCATCTGGCATTGGCCACTGTTAGAAGACAGGCTACTGGGCTAGATGGACCTTTGGTCTGACTCAGTATGGCCATTCTTATGTTCTTATGTAAACTGCTGAGATTTTCATCAGTTACATGGTTACCTAAATAACTGCCTTTTAACACCCCTAATTTAAATACCACCCAGATGATTAGCAGAGTGCTCACAGCCAGCAGCATGGGTTTCTAGTCATGGTACTCATCTGCACACGCCTCAGTGCACATAAAATCTATTGTGCACATGAATGGAAAAAAATTAGAGGAAGCATCGGCAACTGCCACCATGGTCAGAATCAGGGCAAATCAGCACTCCTGCAGAGGTCTCAGTATGTGCTCTTTGATCATCACCTGATGATCAAACATCACCTGCCATAACGAGCCCCACACAGTTCAAATCCATTGGGAGTATGCAGCATTTCCCAAGGTCAGGCTGTAATTATGGGAGGGAGGGTGTGAAATGCTAAGAGTATTGGCTTTCAGTTATAGTGCAGTTGCAAGTTTTACACCACTCAGAGCACAGGCCATCCCATCCACACTTTCTCCTGTCCCCCTCATGTGATTCTGTGCTGGAGGGGTGCCAGGGCTCCCTCACCCCACAGAGACAAAGGAAGCTTTAAAAACCCCTTTGTGCCATCAGAGTTCTATAGGCTGGAATCTCAATTTTCAACATGGACATACGTTAATAACTGAATTGTATATTAACTTTGACTTTCCTAAATTGTGCTAGTTTGTAACATCAGTAAATATTAAAGTTTATTGTAAATATAGCTGGAAAATATCTTCAGCTCTCTATGATGGAATGTTAAGTAAATAATCTGTTTCCTGATAAAATATTCTTCTTGAACAAAACTCAAATACTAAGAGTAGGAATGGTTTTTTTTCTCCAAAAGTTCGTCTCTCAGATTCTTGGATTAGTGGCTCTGAGTGAATAAGGAATAGGCCTCCAAGGTTAAAGATTATGATGTAAAAAGGACTGAAGCCTGGTGGCAGAATTCAGCTCTACTATCTGACAATGTCCCTCAAGAAGAGGGTTTGTTGTTTATGAAGAATATCTCCTTGAGAGACATTAAATTACATTTTGATTATAACCCTCTAGGAAGCACTTGCTAGTTTGTCTGAGAGGGATCGTAGGTCAAAGTGGTGATGACTTGATTTGTGGCATCATCCTGTGAATTGTAACTATTTGGAATCATCAGTTACTGGTGTCAAAGCAGTGCCTCCTGCTCTTGTGAGGGCATGTGCACAAAACATCCCTGGAGAACAATTGCAGTACCTCGTGTATACAGGGACCTAACCGATCAATGAACCAGTGAAAGGCACTAGGGAGGAGACGTTTATTAAAGAAAAGGCATAAAAAAGCACAACCCTTTACAAAGCAAGGAAAAAGTGAATCCAGTTCACCAATCAACCTCAGTCTGCAACTCTGGTGATGTCCGTAGAACAGTAGAACATGCATACATAATGAACAGTTCAGAAGGCCCTATGTTTTAAAGGCCCATTGCTGGCAAACGGGTGTGGTTGGAAGAAGTCTTTAGTAGACAAAGGTTAACAGCTACAGGAATCCAAAGCAAAAAGGTAGCTGCAGTTTGAGTGCTTCTCAGAAATGGAGTGCAACACAGATGTCTTGTGCAAAAACACATGGTATTTGAGTCCTGTACAGATCAAAGTCCAGTGTCCAAATGGTACATTCCAGGAGTTTGTTTTAACTAAATGGATAACATTTGCAGAGGCATCCCTTGAGTTATTCACTAAAGCAACTATTCCTAAATTAGGTCAGAAGATACCATTCATCACAAGATGATAGTGGAACTCTTCACAAATTTTGCCTTTTCTGCTTTCCTATCCAGGGAAGAATAACAGGATAACAACATATTGTGTCGAACTGCCACCCAGTTCTGCCTTGCTCATCCCTCCTGAAATTATTCACCTTTTACATACTTTCCAGTGGTTGCTGGAGCCAGCATTTCACAGCATCATTAAAAATGAGAACTTTTGAGATTAAACTTTCCCTAATGACACTTTCATTCCAGATACCAGTTTTCAGATCAGAGAGTAAACTATGCTTTACCTTTCACCTTTCAACTTATTTTTTTCCACTTGTAACAAAATGTTAAAAAAAAAAAGGCTAGAAGACTTCTGGAACTATTAATGCCTATTTTTAATGTGCCTTCATTCTCCATGTCCAGATTCCCTTCCCCCCCCCCCCATTGTTTCTAACAACTCTGCGGCTAATACAACTTTTTTGTTGGTGTTGGCTTCAGCCAAATTTGGGCTTTTAATATAAAGTGAATTAAAATTTTAGCTATGGAACAAATAGGAAATCCTGTTTTCCATTCCTAGTTGCCTGGAATTTTTTTTACCTTAGGGGGACAGCAATAAAGTCTTTGGCTCAAAAGAAAATTACATCACAGATTTGTTCGAAAAATTAAACTTATACATATGAATCAAAGAATGATTCCCATAAATTTATTTTACTTGTAAGTACACTTTCCAGTACTGGTTTCTTCTTAGTCTTTTACTTTATAAAACCAGCTTGATCTACAGACAGGGAACTAATTTTCCTCTCAGTCCTTCCCTTTCCCACCATAAATCAGGAATCACTCCACTGAAGACAATTAATTTACACAAGTATAGCACTGATGTCAGTAAGATGAGGATAAAGTGCAAAGTGATAAGTGCTTAATAAATATTTAAGGAGAGAGAATATATGAGTCTGTCTGTTCAGAATCAAAACTAGAAATATTGATTTTCAGTAATAGGACTAGTTTAAAATTTTTCCTCAAAATTGTTTTTCAATGGATTTTTTTTTATATAAAATGAATGATTTTGGGGAAAGTGTCTGCTTCTCTATTTAATTTTGATTTCCCCTGAAAACCTGAATGCTCTCAAATAAAACAAAACATCAGTTTTCATCTGACAAATCCTATGGACATTGGAGTTTGACTGCCCATTCTTCTGTAAGGGTCATGCTTCCCATTCCAGCTGGACAAAATCTCCCACGATGCACTGCAGGCATGAAATTGACACAATGTACTATTTTCTCCAACCAAGCAAGGAGACATTGGAGCAGGGAGCCTATCCCATAGGGGAGTTGGGAACTCAAGGCACATGAATTACAATGCATTTGAAATACCTCATTGGCATTTCCAAACTAAAATATTTTGATTTTTGATTTTCTGTTGAAAACTCAATTTTCCATGGTTTTTTTTCTGTCCAGCTGTATTAATTATTAAAACCTATGGCCTAACAAGTAGGAAAGACAGCAAATTGTAAAAACAAACAAACATGCCAACCAACATTTTAAACTTAATGGTAAGATTACAGAAGCCCTAAGTAAGGCCTATATTTTCAAACATTGCTGACTAAAATTAGCCTTATTTTCAGGGCCTTGAGCACTGGTAGCTCCTGTCGACTTGCATGGAAGTTAGGGGTTCTTACTACATCTGAAAATCAGGTTACTTAGGCTATGTCTACACAGCAGCATTATTTCAGAATAACTAATCATCAGAAGGGACCAGCAGTCTGACTTCTGTGCATCTCAGGGGCCCAGCACCATTCACCTCTTACTCCAAAGCCAGCAACCTTAATCACACCAAAGTTTTATAGGTCACAGGAGATTAAATTAGGAAGTGTCACAGACAGAGAATAAGAGAGATTAAGGTGCACTAATGCCTAAAGCCCCTGCAGTGGCAAGGATCTGATTAAGTGAGATATAATCAAACAATCCCAGCAAGTTACCCACACTCCATGCTCAAAGCCAAACCCTCTAAACTCACTGCCAACTTGTCCTGGGAGAAAACTCCTTTCAGGGCAGAAGGGTCCATCATTCCCACATAGCCTGACCTACTCTAAATCGCACAACATACAACCTCACTGACCCACTCCTGTAGGTCCATAACTTCTGGCTCAGTTGCTGAGGTCCTCAAATCTTGATTTTAAAAATTCAAGTTACAAAGAAGCTACCATGTACTCAAATTCAAAACAGCAAGTGACCCATATCTCATGTGGCAGAGGAAGGCTACCCACCCACATTCCCCAGGATCTCTGCCAACCTGAACTGGGGAAAATCTTTCCTGATTCAAATACGGTGATCAGTTAGATTCTGAGCATATGGAGGAGACCCACAAGCCAAACACTTTGGAAAGAATTCTCTTGGAGGCCTCCCCATCTCATGTGCCATGTTAGGCTGTTGGAGATATTTGCTAATTGCAGTCATGGTTGGATCATATGCCATTGTAGGCAACCTAATCATACCATTCCCCCCATAAACTTATCAAGCTCAGTCCTGAAACAAGTTAGTGTTTAGGTCTCCTAAGAATGCTGTTCCCAAACTTCACTCCTCTGATGTTGAAATGCCTTTTTCTAATTTCAAGCCTAAACTTATCTATGGCCTGTTTGTACCAATTTATGCTTGTACCTATATTGGCCCTTCACTCAAATAACTCATCTCCCTTCCTGATGTATCCCTCTGATAAATTTGTAGAGAGCAATCATATCTCCCCTCAGTTTTATTAAGCTAAACAAGCTAAGCTCCTAAAGTCCCCTATCAGAAGTTATGTTCTCCATTCCTCTGATCATCCTAGAAGTCCTTCTCTGCATCTCTTCCAGTTTGAGATCCTCTTTCTGAAATATGGGAGATCAGAATTGCACACAGTATTCCAGGTGAGGTCTCACCCATACCTTGTATAACAGTATTCACACTTACTTCTCTTTACTGAAAGGCTTTGTCTTCAATGAGAGTTCTTCTTGCAGAAAATATGAGGGACTCATTAGCATAAGTCATTAGCATATTTTCTGCTGTTTCTTTTTGCACAAGCAGTGTGGATTGGGGTTTTTTTGTGCAAAAACCCCGTTTTGCGCAAGATCCTTATGCCTCTCCAGGACAGTGAAGACAAAGCTAAAGTGCTGCTCCTGACAGAACCTAAGACTGCATTAACCTTTTTCACAGCTGCATCACCTTGGTGGTTCATAGTCATGCTGTGATCAATACATTTACATTTTTCACCTCCTCCTTTCCATCAACTAAGTCCCTTCCTTATAGCAACTATTTTTATTAGCCCCTAAAAGCATTATTACATGTAATCCTATTTCTATTATTCCAGTTTTCAGGGATGTCCAAATCTTCCACTATGATATTACAGTCCTCTTCCATACAGGGAATACCTCCCAACTTTTGTGAAATCTACAAATTTCATTAGCATAATCCCACTTTTTAAAATGATTCCCAAAAGCAATTACCAAGGAGCTCCACTAGTAACTTCTCTTCAGCCTGACAGTTCACCTTTCAGCATGACCTACCGTATTCTCCCCTTTAACCAATTCTTTATCCAGTTTCTATTCTCATATTAATTCCATCTTTCTCCATTTTAACAAATAAGTATTCTCACCTTTTCACCACTGCTGGAGATGAGCCACATCCATTCAGATTTAATTAGCACCGATGTCACAGTTCCATCTCTGTGTCTTCCTTCCTTCCTTCCTTCCGAGGAAGTGAGTTGTAGGTCACAAAAGCTTATGCTCTCATAACCTAATAAATTTATTAGTCTTTAAAGAGCCACCAGACTCGTTGTTTATACCAAACATGTCACTTGACTACCGCTAGATTAGATTTACTACACATCCTCTCTCTAGAAAATCAGTTAGGTCATGAGCAAGAACCAGTTAACTACACTTGAGAGAGAGAGAATGCTTATTGCCTCAGAGTATCCTGCCCAAGGTACCAGCTGTGGATTGGGCTGGACTAAGAAAGTAGCTTTAGTGACTGCAGTCCAGGGCTCTGGACCAAAGGGGACCCACAAAAAGATTTGCACTTTTGGTGGTCGAGAGATTTTTTTGTGAGGCCCCCTTAATCCAGGGCCCTGGGTTGCAGACACGAAAACCCCTTCATTCTGGCCCTGCCTGATTTGGGAGGTGGGGAGATACAGCTCCGCACACTGTCATTCCTCCTCCCCTCCTACTGGGCTGGAGCTGAAAGTATCAGAAGTTCTGTCCATGGGCTTCCCTTGCCTGCATGCTCCACTCCTGCAGCAGTGGGGAGTGGTGCCTGGAGGCAACAATGTTGGCATAAAACTTTGGCAAGCACAGGGCAGCACACAGAGCCACCTACTCCCTGCCCTCCCTGAGCTTGTGCCACCAAAGGGGAGCAACCCCAGGTAAGCAACCCAACCTCCTGCCCCAGCCCTCAGCCCCTTCCACATCTTAACTCCCACTCGGACCCCATCGCCTACCCTAAGCCCCACTCCTGCATCTGTTTGCTCTTAGTCCCTTCCTGAGACCTAATTCCCTCACAGACTCTACACCTCCTTCCTTGAGCCCCTTCCAGCACTCCAAACCCTGTGTCCCCTGTCGTGTCATGTCCAGCCCCACCCAGACCCCGCACCCCGTCCCTCCCACACTCTGAACTTCTCATTTGGACCCACCTAGGGGGCTCACAAAATCTAATTGCCCTGGGCCCCTGTAAGAGTTAATCTGGCCTGGCTGTGGCCATCCCTGATACTTCAAAGCAAGGAGACCAAAACGATGGCAGAACACATTGGGGATATAAAGTCCCTTCCTCAGCATTGCAGGTGCCTGGCTGAAGCCCTGAGGCATGAACTTTAGAAACACGTGACATGAACCAGAAGGGATGCCCCACTGCTGCTAAACCCTGTCCTTTACTATTACAAGCAACCTAGATGTACAATCAATGTATTGAGTTGTCTCTTAAATCTAATTAAATTGTTCGCCACTACAACTCCTATTGGAAAGCTGTTCCAGACCCTCATTCCTCTGGTGATAAGAACCCTTCTTCTAATGTCCAGCCCTGTTCATAACCAATCAGTTTTGTGCCAATGTTTTTGTTGTTGTTGTTGTTGTTTAAATAGCTTTTCCCCTCTCCCTGGTGTATTTATGGAGAGCAATCATATCACCTTGCAGCCTTCTCTCTGCAAGGTTAAGGAAGCCAATCTCTCTTACTATCCTTTCATAAAACAGGTCCTCCATTCCCCTCATTATTTTTGTAGCTCTTCTCTGTACCTGTTCTAGTTTGAATTCATCTTTCTTGCACATAGGTGACCAGAACGATAAACAGTATTACAAATGCCTTGTGCAATGGCATTAATACTTCCCTTTCTCTCTCTGCTGGAAACACCTCTTTTTATACATTCTAGCATTTGCATTTATCCTTTTTGCAGCAGTGCTCACACTGGTGGCTTATCACCCCTGTGGTCAACCCACCTACCCAGGACCCTTCCCTTCTCTGTCGCTTCCAGTTGATGAGCCCTCACTTAGTAGTAGAAATTCTTATTAGATCAGTGCATGACTTTTCACTTTGCACTGTCAACTTTCATCCTATTTCTATTAGTCCAGCTTTCAAGGTAATCCAGAGCTTTCTGTAAAATGTTAGATCCTTCTTTGTATTGCTAATGCTTCCCAGCTTTGCATGAATATCAACTTTCATTAGCATTCCTCAATTTTTGTGCCAAAATCATTAAAAATATTTAATAAAATTGGTCCCAAGACTGAGTCGTAAAGGTGTCCACTAGTTACTTCACTCCTGTGACTTTTCAGCAGAACTTTTCTGCTTTCTACCCTTTAGTCAGTACTTTTTCCACCTCACAATTCTTGTACTACCCTATTTTCTCTAATTTAACTAATAATTCTCATGTGGAACCATGTCAAATGTTTTACTGAAATCTACATATATAGGTCTTCTGCATTTCACTTATCTAAAACCCCGCAGTTATTTTCTCAAAGAAAGAAATCAGCTTAATCTGTCATGATCTATATTTGGCAAACCCATGCAACATTTTATTCTCTTTAGCATTTACTCCCACTATATTTAATTATTTTTCCTTCTGAAGTCTTTCATTCTACTAAGGTTAGACTAATAGTTCTCTAACTGACCAAAGCACATTAGCTATTCTCCAGTCATGTATTTTTCCAAAACAGATTTATTAAAAATCCTTGCTACTGGGCTAGAATTCTCATGTGACAGTTCTTTCAATATTCTGGGATGAAAATTGTCTGTTCTTCCTGATTTTAACATATTAAATTTTGAGGTTTTCATTGACATTAGGGGTGGTAATTTCTACTTCTGTTCACTCATTTCCAACAGCCATCTTGCCTTCTTTCCTATGTTCTATACTATCAGCCTTATTGAAAACTGAGGCAAAGTATTCAGTTAGTTTTTGGGCCATATCTAAATTATTTTGAATTACCTCCTTATCTAAGTGTCATCTGTCAGAAATAAATGGGCTCCACCAGTATCAAGAAGCATTTATTCTCTAATTTGTATCAGGTAGCATAAAATTTCCCACTATGACACAATTCCCAGTAGTGTTTCCTCTCTTATATTTCTTATTTGTCTTAATTGAAATATATATTATTATGACAGAGATAAATACTAGTATCACTATTTGAGTCTTGAACCTGAGGATTTATGGCAGATCCCTATAGATGTCCTAAAAGAACCCCTTCTCTCCTTCCCCAAAGTGATGTTGACCCAAATAATTTTTGCCTATATGGCCAGTTTTTTCTTTACAGTTTAAATTGATGTATAATGCTACCCTATCACCTTTGTCTTTATAATTCTCCTAAATAGACATACTCTTCAATGCCAGCCATAAGTGCTATTCCAACATATTTCTGCAATCCCTATATGAGGTTTGAACTCCTGGATTAGTATTCCAGATCCTTCATTTTATTGTCCAGACCACATGCATGTGTGTAACATCTGTAAAGGAAATTTCAAAATTCCACTAATGCATAGGAGGAGCAAGTGTTCTTTGCAATTAAAGTCATTCATGGTATCAGAATGTAACAAATATTATTGACTCCTTGCTTTGAAATACTCAGTTCTTTACATGAGGCATTTTAGAACACTACACAACATCTGGAATATATTAAAAGTAAATATATCCAGTATTTACAAAGCGCGATGCAAAATATTCTTTAAAAAAAGTCCTGTAAAGATGTGCATTCTGTATCTTTAGCTCTTGATGAGGTAAGTAAGTTTCCATAAGAGTGGGAATTGAAGAAACAGTCATTTTGAAGGAATTCCTTTGTCCAGCTGTTGTGTTGTCATTGGTATGCCATTCATAGGTTGTTTTAAATGTACAGAACAAAACTCATCCCTGGTGTAACTCCATTAAGGTCACTTTGGTTACACCAGGGATGTTTTTGGCCCACTCTGTGTTATCTGTTGTGCCACTCTCTTCCACAGAAACATTCTCTGCTTCAGCTAAACTTGAAGTTGTGTTCATCTCTGGTGTACGCAGGTGCAATTCCACTGACTTCAATGGACTGAGTTTGGCCGTGACCCCTGTAACATATAATAGGGATTTTAAAGCAATTTTACTGCATATAAAGGGGCCACTCTGGACGTTTCTGTGAGTAGCATACAGGCAATCAAAGCTCTATTGACCAGAAAAGTTTCTAAACAGTGCCATAATTTTGTAAGGAGAATTGTCCACTGAAATCTATGGGGAATTCTGCTTAAGAACTCAAGTCACAATATTTCCCTCTGAATTTTCACAAACTTTTAAAATATTTTAATGGTTATACTTTCCAATACTGGCAGTTTATATAGACTCCTGACTTGATCGTACAGTGTTATTTTTCACCTGAAAATATCCACTGCTCAGATCCCCAGAAGATGGGTACAATATAAGAACTTAAAAAAGGCAGGATAGAATATTACCTTTGCTCAAGCTAGCCACTCTCCCAACTGTTACATGCATTGAACATTCATCCAGTATGATTCATCAGGAGATATGCTGACCTGGTACCCACAGTGAACCGAAAGCACTTAGTTGTATGGCACTTAGACACAGGCACAGAGTTGAGAATGATGAAAAATAACGATCACAGGCAGGAGCAGCATCTGCACAATGGCACAGACAGGCTTCCCCAACCAGGTTCCCTTCTTACTGGTGTGAATGTGTAGCATCAATGAACCCAACCTATGCTATGTACACAGGAATAGCTACCGGAAAGAAGATGGGCAAATTAAAGTTTAATAAAATAATAAGTTGTGATAGGAGCAACAAATAAACAACTAGCCTTTCCTCAGTTCATTTTCGCCAGAGAATAAATCGATTTTCCCTCCAGAGGAGAAGTGGTTGATTCACCACTACCCTACATGTTGGTTGGTACTAGGTGGAGCTGAGAAATTCATAACACGTTATGTGTGCATTAGGTGTGTAATGCCTGAACAGAGTCCTGGGAATCATTTAGAAAAGGATAGATAATAAGACAGAAAAGATCATATTGCCTCTAAAAAGGCATGGTACACCCACATCTTGAATACTGCATGCAGATATGGTTGCTCCACCTCAAAAAAGATATATGGGTCTTGGAAAAGGTTCAGAAAAGAGCAACAAAAATGATTAGGGGTACAGAACAGCTTCCGTGTAGGGATGTAAGTGAGTAGTCAAGTATTCGATTACCCAATAAGTCTACGCTTATCAGATAGTCAAGTACTCAACTATTTGCTTCCACCACCCCACCTCACCCTCAGTACCTCTGTATGAGCAGTTCTGGCTCGCACTGGCTCTGGGAGCCACCTGGGCTGCAGCACTGCATTTTAAATGTAGAAAAAGCCGAGCGGCTCCTGCTACATTTAAAATGCAGAGGTGCAGCTGTCCGCAGCTCTCACCGGTTCTGGGAGCTACCCCCACTGTGGCTCTGCAGAGCAGCTCCCCTTCTTGACTAATTGTGTTGTCTATACAAACTGTATCAACTACACGATTAGCCAGAGTACTGCTCCTTAACATCCTTACTTCTGTATGAGTAGAGATTAGTAAAACTGGGACTTCTCAGGTTGGAAAAAGGGGCAACTAAGGGAGGATATGATAGAGGTCTATAAAATCATGACTGGTGTAGAGAAAATAGATAGGGCCCTCCTGTTTACTCCTCATAACTCAAGAACTAGTGGTCACCAAAGGAAAGCAATGGGCAGCAGATTTAAAGCAAACAAAAGAGAATGTTGTGAAGGCCAAGACTATAACAGGGTTCAAAAAAGAACTAGATAAGTTGATGGAGGATAAGTCCATCAATGGCTATTAGCCAGGATGGGCACGGATGGTGTCCCTAACCTGTTTGCTAGAAGCTGAGAGTGAGTGACAGGGAATAGATCACTTGATAATTACTTGTTCTGTTCATTCCTTGTGGGGCATCTGGCATTAGACACTGTCACAAGACAGGATACTGGGCTGGGTGGACCTTTGGTTTGACCTAGCATGGCTATTCTTACGTTCTTATGAAGATGATATGAACTGGCTGGGAGATGGTTAATACTAATAAAAATGCATAGCTCACTCTATACCTATGTTTGGGGGTCATGTGACAATGATGCTATTGCTTCATTATGTTTGCAGCTTTGTTCTTAAAATAAGCGATCAATTCTGCTCCTCCATTTTTTCAGGATGACATGGGGAACAAATAACACATGGCAGATGTTAGTCGTATTGCTTACTGAACTACTTAGGAGGTGTTCAGATTCTATGAGGAGCACAGTATAAATAGTAAGGAAAAAGGGAATATAAAATAACAAATGATTTCCCAGGCAGGTACAACTAAAGGATTTATTCTGTACCTGTTGTCTTCAATGGGTGCAGTATCAGGCACTAAAAAGAATTTCAGACAGTAGGTCTAATAGTTTGAGGAGTTTTTGTAGGAGCAGTTAAATAACAAATAATATAGCAGCATCCACTGTGTGAGGGAATTAAGGGGCACATCGCCATACCAGTGTCTGCCAGCCTGACAAAGCCCCCAATTTGGAAAGGTTTCGCTTATTTCTGACTTAGTTTTTAAACTGATCTCACAGTATATAGGAACATGAATAGAACCTTCTCTCTGCGAAATTGAATGGCAATGGCCTTGCCAGTCCTCAGCAGCTAGGGTACTCTCAGACAATTTGAGAAGAAAATCCTATATGACTTCTCCACATGAGTAAGCCAGCTCATATTCAGAGCTTCTTTATGAAAAGTACTTTGATTCAGGGAATACAAAAGGGTTGCATCCAAGGTTGGTGAGAATGTCTGTTCAAAAAAATTTCAGCTATATCATGGCACAGTCAGAGAAAAAACACAAAGCTAATACTGGCTGATTTCACACACACATTCCAACTTCAGGGTAAATATTATATATGTCTTCAGATATTTACTCTTTAATGCAAGACCTAAACAAGTAGAAATCCAATAAAAATAGTTAAATAAAATATTAGCCTCCCCTGAGGTTATAATTCATGCAGTTTTAAAGTAAATTAGGTGAAATTCTGATTTTTAAGCATATAAGCAAAGTTGTGGGAGAATTTATAAAATAAATTATGTATATGATATTGCTGCTTCCTGCAATCTTTGCTTTTCAATCCTGCTGTCATTGAAAGACTGTTCAATGTATGGTCAGGTTTTAATTTACAAAAACATCAAAAGGCATAGGGGACAAGTATGCTATTGGTTGCGAATAGGTCCAGTACCATTTGCTGGGAGTGTGCTCATGTTGGTCAGCACAACATGTTCTGAAAGTTTTGAGACATTATCAAAATTGCTGATCTGGGTAGTTAAGGATTTCCGACTTTCAGTGCTTGCCCGGCCCCTGGTGAGTCGTTCATCCTTTTGATGGTGAATGCCAAGCCAACAACAAGAAAATGCTGCTTTAAATTCTTCTCTAAATTTTCCTGTCAAACAAATAAATGCATGAAAACATTATTTCAAAAACCTTATTTACAGAGTTTCAATAAGCCAGTATATGGAAGAGAAGTGGCTAGCTAGTGCCAAAACAAATCCAAAATAATCAAACACTCTTCTAACATGACAGAAGCAGGAAAGAACAGTTTTAATGATTCAGAAAAAGGGGACAAAATCCACTTTTTTATAAGAATTCACAGTAGGTACAGCAGGAATCCTAAATTAATTTTTGCAGGACAGAATACAATAGCTCTTAAGGTAATGTTCAGGTTTGTTTCTTTACATTTTATGAAAACAAGTAAATGAACATGAGTAGGCTGAAATGATTGGACTATTATTTGATGTATGAAATGTGAGGACACAACTAATTCCTGTTTTACACTTTGCACAATTTACAAAGAAAACCAGAAAAAAACCTTCTGCCTATTAAAATGAGCATTTAAAGAAGCACCTATTCTTTCAATTTGCAGGACCTTTGAAATAACTGGGGGCACATTGAAACTGTAGCTACAATGAATTTCATTACAGGAAAGATTGTCTAAATTTAAAGAACGGGGCTGAAAGTCGGGAGTGCTAGCTTCTATTCCCCATTCTGCCCCATATTTCCTTGGACAAATTGTTCATATCTCATATCAGTTTCACAGTCACTTCAATGGCAACTTGATTTATACTCATGTAAAATGAGATCAGAATCACACTCTTAATCTTGCTCTGTCTCCATTTTCTCATCTGTAAAAAAGGGGATATTAAAACTTACCTTCCTAACAGGCCAAAAGAATGAATGTTTGCAACATGATTTCAAAGAGATGGCACTATATAAGTCAACACCCAGAGAAAGAACTGACAAGTTTGGTATGAAGCCATTTGGATAACATAAAACCCCCTAGACTTCCATAAAAAATGTAATTGGAACTCTGAATTCACTGAGAAAATCCTGGCTAATTCTTGTACATCTTTTCCTTTGGCATGGCCTCTGAAGCTAATATTTTTCAAGCTAGAAACAACAGATGTGATGGAATCAGAGTGTCCCACATCCAAACATCCTGAAATTAAAAGGGGTTTAAGAGTTAAAATGTTAACATGACCCTGAAATTGTCCAACATTAAAAGGTTTTAAACAAGGACCTCAGTCTGCTTAGTGCCTGGGCAAAGATGCCTTTAAAAATGTTTTAATTTTTTATTTAGAAGACACAGTGGGAGACAAATGTGAAGTCTAAAGTAAGGCTCTCATTTTAACAGCCTCCCTATTCCCATTTCATTTTAGCTAGAATGAGTTTTAGAAGGAACATGGCTCATTTGACTGCCTTTTGGAGATGTTAAGAGAGATGGCAATAATTCTTCTTTTTGGAAAAAGAGAAGAGTGTAGTAGAGATGGCTAGAGCTGCTGTTGTTAAAGTCCGATTCTGTTTCCTAAAAGACAAAACAACACTGGTACCTGAGAAAAGAAAAAAAAAAAACAGAACTGCAAAGACCGCAAATGCATTCTGACTTTGGTGCTGATTCTCACTTGCAACCCCACCGCTAGAAAACTGCTTGCAAACTCACTGCAGACACAGCACTGTCTTATTAGTCACTCCGAGTGTTGGCAAATTTTTACCAGTATTGAGTTGTTAAGGGCACTGCTTTTAGCTGCCTTTCTGGTCACCGCAACAGCTTTGTTGCAGAAAAGACATTTTTGGCTAGCTAAGCCAGATTCTTAGAAAGAATAAGGAAATAGATAGGAATGAAAAATGAAGCCGGGAAGGAAAAGGACGAGTTGTGGACAAGGAGGAGTTTAATAAACTGGGATTTAGCCAGAGCTGGTGGAGATGTCATTTGGGTCCTGCTCCCTGAACCAGTTCACCTCAGCATTAGATCCCATGAGACGGCAACCATCGTCTAACTTTACTCCTTCCCCTTCTCTGTTTTTTTGTCACCAAGCATTCACATTCCTCTCTTTTACTCATACAACACTGAAGTAGCCAGCTTTCCCTTACAGCCTCTTTTTTTAAGGACTCCAAGAGTGAGTGCTAGACAGAATAACCCAACAATTCATTATTCTCACCATCAGTTAGGCCTAAGCTTTAACAGTTTTGGTCCACTAATTTCCAGTCTCACACTTCCCTAGTTTCCCAGACATGATCTTAACACCATCTTTGAATTATATCAGTTCACTTTTTTTGTTTGAACTAATTCAGTCTGTCTCCCATTTGCATCTTTCTCCAGCAACATTTGTTACTATAGGTTATTGTGATATTTTATGAACTTCCATTCTCTTTTCACAACTGAGCACACAGTTAGGGTAAATTTGTAGGCTCAATCATCACAACTCTAGCCAGAAATCTTGGTTAACAAGCTATTGTTTGCTAGAAATTACTGAATTGACTGGAAATAATAACAGCAAATCCCATTCTCATTCGATTTCCTGGATAGTTTTGCAGACCTTGGATATCGAGATGAGCATCCAAATGCTTATCCAAAGCTCATCTGAACCACACATCTAAATTTCATTCATCACTAGTTGTAACCAAGCCTGCAACAAACCGAACAGTGAGAGGTCTGAAGAAATGTTTGGTGATTTTTTTTACATGTTATATTTCTATTGAAAACAGTCTCATACAAATGATACAGAAGGATAAAAGGCAATATAAGTGAGAATGGTAAATAGATGTCAGTTAGGAATGTTTTCATGTTATTTGTGCATTTTTACAAAGGCATCGTATTGTTACACGAACAAGCATGTAGTATTAAAATATAAAATTGTGATTTGTAATATTTTTCTACTGCTTCATCTATCATTAGAAAATAGTTCTTTCACCACAGTACCAAAAATCCCCAGCAACAAAACTAGAAGAACACACTGGTTCTTTTTCTTTCATCAAGATAAAGAATCTTCTGAGAATCAGGAACTTCCCCTCCTTTCTTTTCCCCTCGCAAAAGGCCAGGCCTTGCAATGGCATTCCTGCCGTTTGAGACCGTGGAAAGGATTAACTGAAAGTAACAGAAATTTACCCCCTTAATCTTAAGATCTTCACAGTACTTCTAGCTCTTACTAAAGCCAGTTTCTGTCACCCATAGTCACCCTCCTCTGCCTTTCACCCAGCTTCAACCTCCCTCCTCTCTCCACCCTCTTGCTGCTTCTAGTCCCAAACATTACCCACTGTTTTGCACACAAACCTGAGCTATCAGGTCTAAATACACTGTGCTCATGATGCCCTTAATCCCATGATACCCTCCCCCCCCACATTGCCCTACATCTACTTTCTAGCAACTTCCCTCTGCATGGATCACAGCTCTGCTCAAATTTGTCCCTGCTGTCCTGCCATTCTGACAGGGGGTTGACCAGGCCAAGTCTGAGAGTATGTCTAGACCACAGAGTTTTGTCGGAAAAATGGCCATTTTTCTGACAAAACTCACGAACGTCCACACTGCAAGCGTGTTCTTTCGAGAGTAAATTGAAAGAACAGAGGAGTTTTTGTGCAATTGGTATTCCTCTTTCTACAAGGAAGAAGCCTTTTCGCCAAAGAGCTCTTTCGCAAAAAGGATGGGGAAGAGGAAGTTTTTTCTGAAGAAGAGGGAAAAAGAAAAAGCACAGGTGCCCTGGTAGCCATTCTGTCCATAGCGATCACTGCTTACATGCGAGATAGCATCCAGGCAGTCTGGACACTCTCTTTCGAAAAACCAGACCACTTTTTTGATGTGCTTTTGCAGTGTGGACGCTGTCTTGTGCAAGAAGTTTTCTTGGAAGATCTCTTCCGAGAAAAGCTTCTTGTGCAAGAAGCCTGTAGTCTAGATGTAGCCTGAGTGAGTGACATTGTGATGTGATGCATAGGATTGCCACGCCACGCAAGTTTTATTTTTCTTTCTTCTGTCATGATGGGGGCACCTGAATCTAATTTGCAGCTCCAAATGGGCAGTAAAGGTGGGAGGGCTAGGCCCTTGCCTGCATCTCTCATCATTGCACCCCCAAAAATTTACACGTTCAGCTAGCAGGGTAAATTCCAGCTTAAGGAGACATTACTCACATTAGCTCTGATCAAGATAGCATGCTAAAAATAGTGTAGTTGTGGCAGCACAAGGGAGTAACCAATCTGTGTACATATCTACAATCTTGGATGAGTAAATTCTCCCCACTTCTGCTCCATATTTAGCATGCTAGTTTAATCAGAGCTGTCTCCTCAAGCTGGAATGACACCTTGCTCAAATGAGCACTCCCTATAAAATTCATGAGGATACTTGAGAAGGCAAGGTGCTACTCAGTAAGTGTAGCAGACTGTGAGAGAAAAGGGGCTGTTACCAGGATCAAATCCCCGTGGTTCTATTATGCCACTGCTTGATTTTTAGGTCAGTTATTCACCTAATTGGTTACCATGAATTACACTTTAACTACATTTGAGTTGTGTAACTTAGTGATCATCTGGAAACTCACCACTGAGAAAGTTATAAATGATAGGGTTTGCTGCACTGTTGGCATACACAAGCCAGTGTGAGAATGTAAACCAGGCATACACAGTCTCTCTGTCATCAGCATAGTTAAACATCCCCAAAACCCTGCAAAATAAAGAGGAAAAAGCCAGACTGAAAGACATTGCATAAGACTGAATATAAATGCTTTTATTCTATCTGCAATATCACATAAGGCCCTGATTCTACACATCCAACTTTCTCAAGAGAATACAAAACCTCTTCCTGTCCAACAATCAGCTTCTGGCACAGTTTTACACAGTGCAAAAGCCACAAATAGTTTTGATTTCAATACAGAGATGTCATCCAGGTAGATAACACAAGAGCAATTTATATCATCCAAGACAGGGGTGGGAAATGGTGTCTAAGCCAATATGACAATCTCCTAACTCTGGATACAACCTCGCAGTTCTGGGCCCAGCTCCTAGTGCAAGAGGGCTGAGGTAGAGTTAGGGTGATATTGAATGGCTGCAAGTGGATTCTCTGCTGGCCCTACGTATCTAGATTGCACTAGCTCCAGTAGCATCCCCTAATGTCCTTGTGCAGGAGAGGATGGTTGCATTTTACTCCTTGGATTACATAAGAAATGTCCATGTTAACTTTTTGATTATATTGTATTTGATAACTCCAATACATTGCAATATGACAATATGAATACACAGAAAACAAGAGAAGTGACACTCATCCATCTGACATTTGCCAGAGGACTTTCAGGTAGGCAGAGGACTTTCAGGTGGTAACTGTATTGATCCCAGGATACTGGAGGGAGAAGATAGGTGAGGCAATATCTTTTATTGGGCCGACTTCTTTTGGTGAGAGAGGCAAACTTTTGAGGGTACACAGAGCTGAAGAAAGGCTCCATATAAGGTCAAAAGCTTGCCCCTTTCACCAACAGCAGCTGGTCCAATAAAAGATATTATCTCATTCTGCTTGTACATCTAGCATTGGTCAGGATAATGCAATCAGTTCTCTTTGGTTACATTTTACTTAATGTAACCTGGCCAAGACAGTGACACTATGCTCATCACCTTTGCAGTTATAAATGTCATTGAAGGGCAGATGGGGTGTGTGTGTGTGAGTGAGAGAGAGAGAGAGCTGATAAAACACAGAGTGTTTACTGAATATACTGTTTGCCAGACATAATCACACATATAATGTGTTTATTTGCCTATTATTTACTGAGTCACTGATTACTCTGATATCAATACAATAAGTCTTCATAAAAAATATGTTTTGACTTCTGTTAGATTTATTCTGGGTGTGTCTTCCAAACTTGAAAGAATTGGAAAACTTCATATTTTTGCTTTTGATAAACAACAAACCTTGCTTGCTTCCCTGATTTTGGTAAATCTGTATGGTTATATAGGTAGCAGTTATTAATATGTGAAACACCAGAACAAAATCTTCTGGGCCTAATGTTGCTATGCACAGTTAGAGTAAGGCTACATGTCAGGGTAGTCCCATTGAAAACTACCGCCCCCTCCCCCAGTGTGGTACACTTCTGGAGTCCTATCGCTCAAAATGTGTAGTCAGTGAGATTTCATGCCTGAATAAATGACTGCCAACATGAACATGGATTTTACAATCTGGCCTAAAATTTCTTTCCTAATAAATGTTTAGCTAACAATTTGCTTACAACTATACAACAATCTTCAGTTTCTTTACCGTAAAATATATGGGTATATATATTTCAAAACTACTGTCAGAGAGAAATGCTTTTAGACAGAAAACTTCTGCCAAACTCTTTCCTGCTTGTGGACAAACTTTACCTTTTTAAGACATTGAGGATACTAACTGGTAGATAACAAAGTGCAAAAACCAAGAGAACCACCATTAGCATACGTGCTGTTTTCCTCCTGGCTCGAATCTGTTTTATTTCTGCTGCAACTCCATTAATCCTTGACTTGGCTGATTGTCCCAGGCCCCGGGGCTGTGCTAAAGATGGAAGAGGCTTCCATTTTCTTTGAACTACTGATGAAGTTCCTGGGATCTAAAAGAGTAAATAGTAAGTGGAATCTTTGTTACTGCAGTTTCTCTAAGGGAAATTCTTCACCATGGGGGGAAAAAAAAGCAGCAGCAGCATTGCAGGGTGTTAATATAAAAAAAGATAGACAGGGTGACAAAAAGTTCCATGCTAACACTGTGTGTAGTACCTTTCCAAACACTTTAATCCAGCACTGCTGTTCATTTAAAAGAATAAACAGTTTTTAAAAGGTATTGCTAAGTCACGGCTGGAATTGTCTGTATAAGTATAGGAGTATGTGCTGTGCTTTAAATTCTCATAGCATTTTGAGATAAATGTTCAAAGGCTTCATAAGGCAGCTATGCTTTCCCTATTTATTGGAGTATGAACTTATTTTTTCTGCATTGTGATTGTGGCCCAGGATTTTCCTAATAGAGATTTGCAAATGAGGGGTGGTGGAGGGAAAAGAACGCATGGCAAGTTAGGCTATCCCACGGCATGTCTATTTTGCTCTCTGGAGAAGGCAAGCACAGAAAACTTGCTCAGGGAGGAAGGAGGGCCAGTGGGAGAAAACCTAGACAGCGTGAAGATAAAGGGACATTTTAGCTAAGAGCTGGTTACAGAATATAGGAAAGGAACACTGGGTTAAAGGCCTCTCAATAAGTATAACGGTGACCTATGAGGCAAGAGAATCGCATTTTTGGCTCCTCTGCTTTCTGACTGAAATCTTGATGGGGACAACTGAAAGTGCATCTGCTGGGCACCTGGGGGCGCACAGATCCTCCGTGGAGACTGAATGGGAGAGGTGTCCTTGCTCACCTCTGGTGGTGGCTGAGGTTAGAAGAGATTGGATTACCTTATTTCCAGGGCTCGGCAACCTTTTCAAACCAAAAAGCCAAACTAATCAAACTTCAGAAGAAGTGGCCAACAAAGACCGCATAAGAATGCCCATTTGCATGACTGAAAAGATACAACTTAATATTATTAATAACTGACATAATGAATAATAATAGCATAAATAAAACATTGTATTCCCAGGCTTTATTTAATGGGACTTCTGCTGCCACATCTTTTTGCACATTTCTTTGAAGTTTACATCATAACTGGTCAAATCCAGCTTCATGCAGGAATTCAGGCTGTCTTCTGTCAATCTTATGGCAGGGGGCTGGGAATGTGGGGGTGCAGGAGTCTGGGCTGGGCTGTATGAGGGGCTTAGGGCAACAGGTTTGGGTGTATGATAGGCTCAGGACACCTCAAGGTTGAGGTGTGTGTGTGGGTACAGGTAAGTTATGGCAGGGAGCTGGGGGTGTGGGGGTGCAGGAGTTTGGGGATGTAGTGGTATGAGGGGCTCAGGGCAGGTTGTTCAGGTGTATGATGGCCTCAGGGTTGGTTTGTGGGGGGCTGCAGGAGTGTTATGACACTGCAGCCAGATGAAGGCTGGGCCCCAATTTGGGGCTTGTTGGCCAGGCTTTATTTTTAAATAAAGTATAATATTATGTCCAACACAAAAGGTTTCAACATTGTCTTTATTTATGACAGGAGTGGGGAACCTTTTTTTGGGTCAGAGGCCACTGACGCACAGAAAAATCAGTTGGGGACCACATAAGTGAGAAGCAAAAACAAAATAAAACACCCTCCAAAAACCCCTGACCCTCACTGATGTGGCTCCCCAACTGAAACTCCTCACTCCCCTAGTGCTCCAGCCCCATGGCCGGGAGGGTGGGCGGGGGGACTGAGGTTCAAGGCCTCAGGCCAAATTTACTCTTCTGGGGTTCCAGGAGTAGTGGATTTTGAGGTTAAGAGTGTGTGACAGGGCTGCCAGCAAGTGGGATAGAGGTGGGGGCGCAGGATCTGGTTAGTAGGTGGGGTTCAGGAGGGGTGAAGGTGCGAGATCTGGGTGGGAGGTAGAGTGCAGGAGCAGCCTGGGAGTAGGCTGTCTGGCCCAGGGGAGGAGGCAGGAGTGGGCTGGGGGCAGGGTGTCTGGCTGTGGGGGAGGAGGCAGGAACAGGGTAGGGTGCAGAACCAGGCTGGGGGCAAGGTGTCTGGCCAGGGGAAGGGGGCAGGAGCAGGAGCAGGCTGAGGGCAGGGGAAAGGGTGCAGGAGCAGGCTGGAAGGATGGGGCAGGAGCAGGCTGGGGACAGGGTACCTGGCCAGGTGGGGGAGGAGCAGGAACAGGGGAAAAAGCAGGAGTGGGCTGGGGGCAGGGTGTCTGGCAAGGGGGGAGGGGAAAAGTGTCAGGTGGGGGTGTGGAGCCTCAGAGGAGGATGAGTGAGGGGGTTGGGAGTGCGGGGAGTGCGGGGCGGAGGGGCCACTTACCTGCTTTCATACCATGTTGCAGGCATCATGTAACATATCCTCACATTGCTCCCATTCACCAGATTTTGGCCAATGGGAGCAAAGGGGAAGCCTCCAGAAAGTGCATCCCAGCGAGGAATTAACCCCAGCTGAAGGAAGGAAAATGGCAGCATGTGGAGACATTTTTGGCTCTGCTTGTTCCCCACACACCAGATCTGGTGGGGAGGCTGGGGCTTTCTTCCCCCGATCTTCCTTTCCCCCGGCAGGAAGCAGGCACTGGCATTCCAATCTTGCTTGGGGCCATAAAGCTGTAGCACCAGCGTGGGCTCCCTGCTGTGGGGGAAACAGGTGGGGAGGCTGACCCAGAGGTCCAAAAGAGCTATATATGGCTCCCTGCTGAGCCATATTTGCCTCACGAGCCATAGGTTGTCAACCCCTGCCTTAGTTGAAGCAGCTAGCTGGGGCCTAAGTGGTCCCAACACCAGTGCAAACATGAGCTCACTGACTCCCTGAAGAGTAGGTGCTGTGCCAAGTGCAACTCAGACATCTAAGTTCTGGGTCAGCAGCTGATTAACTGTAAAGGAAGTCTGTGCTCTTGAAGAGAAACACTACTCAGGTCAGGGCCTCTGTCACAGTACTCTGCGTCAACTCCCCACTGCTGCCTAGCACTCTCGTGTGCCAAGTGCACTATTTCCCCAGTTCTCCTTCAGCCCAGGCAACCACAGGTCTCATTGCTTTAATTTCCTGCAGCAGGGCATCAGCATTTGTTAATTTTCCCTCTGGGGGAGGTGCCAGTCCCTGCTTGGTAGGCTGGGAGCAGAATTGTCTGGAAGCATTAAAAATCCACAAGGTGGATTCCAAATAATCATAAAACTGAGCTGATCATTGCATTAAAAACATTCTTATTTGTGTCAGCTTTCTCCTTTCTGAGACATAGGGCAAAGCTGCCCACTTCCGATTTGTGTGTGATCATCTGGGGTTGACATTTCAGCCTGAAAAACACACACAAAGCATGGCTAACCTCCAGCTTCCAGCTGCTCAGAAGGAGACTTAACTGACCTTCTCCTTATCCAGGGGATTAGGAGCTGCTGACATATCTTCTCTTTCTTCTTCCACACCACCTCATCCAGAACCCCCGTCCCTCATCTGTTCTTCTTCTCTGTTACCCCACAGTGTCCTTTCCAACATCTGGTTCCATATATTCAATTTTTTTCTTGATAGCCCCATGCCCATCCTATTCTCCCTCTCTGATCTCTACCTTCCCCCCCCACCCCCCCAAACACAAATCTCTGACTCCTTGTTAGCAGGAGGCAGCCTTTGGTACTGTTTTCAGTAAATATACATATATATATATAGCACACAAGGGGACTGAGGCCCAGGCTGAAAAGCAGGTGTTTATATTGCTTTCTATAGAAGGGACGTTATTTTTTTTTCTCCGTCTTCCTGAGCACAGGTGAGCTTCACTCACAAAGAATCTCATGAGCACACATATAATGAAAATGTCAGACTGTGCAGATTGTTTCTATCTTCAGCATTTTCTCACTGTGTAGATTTCTATTTTAATAAGCCTGTCTAAAGCATTGGCCACTTGAAAAGTTTAAACTTATTCTATAAAGTTCAGCAGGGGGTAAAATTGATATATTTCCCTCCAATTACACTGCTCTACAGCCAAAATGCTTCTGAAATAAATGTAGTCAAACTTTACTAATTCTGGGTCACTGAGAACGAAAATGATGCTTAAAATTGTTGATTGGCTCTCGTTTTCAAGATATGCTATTGGGTCAGTATATACGACCCTTGACTTGGGAATGGCGGAGGATAAGTGAGTTATAAAGGGAAGGGATCTCAATTTAAACCAGAAATGACTAAAATACATCTTTGACTGGATCTATGAATAAATCTACGACTGGGTTTGGACAGTACTTGCTTTTTAGGCAAAACAATGAATGATGCAATCTGAAGCTGGTATTGCGTTATACATGATATGAATTGCATCATGTTATTCCTAGAAGTCATGGATGATGCAATCATAACGAAGCTTACATCACTCTGCTGAACAAATTGCCCTATATCAGCTCTAGAAATCATACAGTGTCGTGCTCGCTTATTTGTCAGTGTTTGATTTTGCAAAGGGACACATTTCTGTTTAGCCAAAGTGAGCAGAGATGCCTCGTACTTGTGTGAACAGTGCAGATAACTTCTGCTATGTTTGTGGTGAAGTGACTTTTGCATCACAAAAGCGCAGTATAACCTCTATGGTTAAGAAAGCCTATCACCTTTATTTTGGCTGCAAAATTGGAGATTAGGACAAGAGGTGGGCCCCACACAGATGCTGCAACACTTGTGCAACAAATCTTCGCCAGTGGTTGAACAGGAAAAGGAAATCTATGCCTTTTGCAGTGCCAATGATTTGGAGAGAGCCAACAGATCATACCAGCAATTGTTACTTCTGCATGGTGCCTCCAGTTGGGAAAGGTGTGTCAAAGAAGAAAAAGTGGACTGTGCATTATCCAAACATTCCATCAGCTATACGCCCAGTACCCCACGGAGAAGGACTGCCGGTTCCTGATGCACCAGAATCATTCTCACTTGAGTCAGACGAGGAAGAGGAAGAGGATGAAACTTCTGGTCCTGAACCATCCATGTCACAGGACCCACATTTTCTCCCATCCTCCTCCTCTGAATCCCACCTCATAACACAAGGTGAACTGAATGACCTTGTCAGGGATTTGGAACTACCCAAGAGTAAGGCAGAGCTGTTGGGCTCCACACTACAGCAGTGGAATCTCCTGGCAGGTGATGTTAGGGTTTCCATGTTCCGTGACTGTCAAAAGGATCTTGTCCCATTCTTCTTCATGGAAGGTGCTCCATTTAATGAATACAAGAGACAAGCCAAGAAGCGCCAAGTAGACACTGAATAGGACTAAACTATGTACATAATAGTTTTTTGCCTTTTGTTTCATAATAAATTTTATTTATATAACCCTTTTGCTGATTTTTAAAGTGTTACATAAACAGGACAGGTGAAATATTATCATGTAAAGCAACCATAAACACATGAAAAGACCTAGGTTTATAATTTGATTAAAACTCTACTATCTACACAATATACATAGACGTAAAATGTAAAAACTTAAATATCTTGGAAACAGTAGCCAATCAGTTGTTTTAATTGTCATATTTGAATTCAGCACATCAAAATACATAATAAATAGCACATTTTATCTCTGAAGCAGACGACTTCTAAAAAATTGCAGACCAGTGTTATTTAATTTGTTCATGTGCCAAAATAAGTCATTTTCCCCCACCTTCACATAATTCAAACATGTAGGATTTCAAACAAAGGATTTTGCTTTAACTTCTCCAAAATACATCAGGGGTGAGACCAAGTATGAAAGGCTACAGAAGAAAAGATCAACTTTTTCAGAGAACTGGGAGGGTTTATAATATGAATGTAATATTAAGCACTGATTCAGCAAACTGAGCCATGCCATCCGCTTCAACAGGACTGGTCATCTGAACAAAGTTATGTATGTGTTTAAGAGCTTGCAAGATCTAGGATTTAGTTGTACACATTTTAAAAGTTAAGGTTTTTCTACACAGGGAACATGCCCAGCATAGTTATTCTACGATAATTATTTCAGAATAGCTCCCTGTATGCACATACATATTCTGGAATAAGAATGCCTTTTTTCCAGGTGGTTTAATCCACTTCTAATAACTCTATGGAGGGAACAACTATCATGGTTTAAATTGGCACCCTATCTTACTCCGAAGAAATGTCCCCATGGACCCGAGCTCTTAATTTAGGATTTATTTATTTTTTAAAACTTGATTCAAGTTCACTGTAATCTTCCATTGAAGATCCATGATGACGAACAGGAAACTAAGTGACACTGGCTTGAAGGGAACTGCGAGACCCATGGTGACATTTATTACATTACAGATGGCTTTTAGAAACACAAGTAAAATCTGAACTCAGACATCACACCACTGAGGAATTGCAGCCTTTGGGCCAAGATCCACAGTCTTGTCAATTTAATATCGGAAATCAGCATGTCCTATTCCAATGGATTTATCCTACTTTCATGGCAGAAGTAACTCTGACTTATTGTACCGGATCTTTTCCATCTCACTGCTGAGAAACTACATAGATAGGTACTATCCAAAAACCTGAGTGCTTTGGGGAGCATTTTGATGTTCTGTACTTCTAATTGCAATATTGAAACTTTCCCTTCTATTGCAATCTAGTCTTGTTTTCTGAGTTATCAAATTCAGGCCCATCAATAGGGGAAGACAAAGGGAGCAACTGCCCTAGGGCCCAGCGATTCATAAAGGCCAGGAGCTCTCAGCCTCCACAGCTGCTACTGTGGTAGCCAGAGCCCCAAGCCTTTTAGATTGCTTCCCGAGAACCATGCAGGTGTAAGGGGACTGTTAGCCCCTTACTAAAACTCTGTGGGAGTTTTTGGTTTGCCAGCTCCCAGTATCAAAAGGGGAAGGGTCCATGAGAAATCAGGGCCTTGAGACTGACAGACCCCAAAGACAATGGAAATCAGCCAACACTCCAGCTCGGCCTGATTGACAGGTTGGACAGGCCAGTGAGGAAAGTAAGAGGCCAGGCCCCGTCCTCCCTGTGAGCTGGGATTTTTCTGGGTCTCTCAGAGCAAGAAGAGAGAGCTAAGAGGAGCAAGCTGTGTGGAGAGGCAGTCCTGCAGCAACAGAGCCAGACACATACAGCCCAAGGTGTGCAATCTGTGGAGAGGCAGTCCTGCAGCAACAGAGCCAGACACACACAGCCCAAGGTGTGCAATCTGTGTGGAGAGGCAGTTCTGCAGCAACAGAGCCAGGCACACACAGCCCAAGGTGTGCAATCTGTGTGGAGAGGCAGTCCTGCAGCAACAGAGCCAGGCACACAAAGCCCAAGGAGCGCAGGCCCTGTGTTGAGCAGCAGACTGGCAGTGATCAGAGAGCCAAAGGGGACAGAGAAACAATACAAGGAGCTGGAGACTGGCAAAGCAGCACAGCCTGCAGCTGGGTGTGGTGAGCAGCTGGGACCAGCAAAGTGGGGGGAGAGGCTCTGGGCAGGGAGACACCACCAGCCAAGAGGTCCTGCAGGCCAGACTGGGAGAGGGGCCCTGCCACCTAGAGCCTGAGGCCATGTGGTCACTGCCAGAGCAAGCGTGTCCAGCCTGCAGCCCCCCTGCAGCACAGCCAGGGCCTAAAAGGGACCAATAAGGAACAGACTATGAACTGTCCTTACACTCTGCAGACTGCTGTTTTGATGTCCCCATGCTACAGAGCAGGACTGTGTGTTCTCATTTAACCTCTAGTTTTTTTCTTATTCTTTTCTCTTTAATCAGTTAATGTTTAATAAATTATATTTGCTTTGAATTTTATGAAATGATCACTGGGCCAAGAAAGCATGCAGTGTGAAGAGGGCACGCTGGAGTGGGGACACCCTATCATCTGCCCCAAGTGACTACAAGGTTGGGGATTAAGCCCCAGGAAACCTGGGCCCAGCCTTGTTGGGGTTTCAAAGACTCTGCTACTCAGGAGAGTGGAAGGGGAGCCCTCAGGGTCAGGGAGGCTGTGGGGTCAAGGAAGTGGGAGCGGGGACTCAGATCCTTTCGCTGGTCCATTTCACCGGGGTAGTACAGAAGCCAGGAAAGTTCCCCACAATAGTGGGACCATTCCCCCGCTTACACAGGGTTCTACTGTCAGTGCTAACGGCTATGTAAGGAGGGGAGGTGTAGCATGGTCAGGGTGAAGCTGAGGGCTGGCTGCCTCCAGTCCCACCCCTTTTGTCTGACGCCCTGCCTGTTCTTGGAGCCATACACTCTCACTTTGCCCAGGGGCTTGGCAATTCTGTTACCCCCCACCCCTATCACATGAATGGTGAGAACTGATCAGAAAACAAAGAAACCCCAAATATGTTGAACATTTCCTCCCCTCTTGATTTTGTTAAAATTTCATTTCAACAAAATTTTTCTGACAAGTTTTATTAGTATTTCATCCAATTTGAATACAAAGAAAGGGAATCTTGCCTCAAGACTTTATATGGCTTTTTTTTAATGAAACTTTAGGTATGATTGATGATTCTGTAGTTAGACAAGAAGTACCTGCTTTTCAAATGCTTCTAAGGGTGTGTCTAGTCTGCAGGCTTTTTTTGAAAAAAAGTGGCCTTTTTAAAAAAAGAAAACTTTACCTGCGTTTAGACTACTGCTGCATTCTTTCGAAAGTAAATAGAAAAAAGTGGCAGTTTTTTCAACTGTGGTAAACCTCGTGTTACGAAGAATAATGCCTTTTTTCGAAAGTGCTCTTTCAAAAAAAGGTGCTATGTAATGCAAACTGTGCTTTTTCGAAAGAGAGCATCCAAACTGCCTGGGTGCTCTCTTTCGAAAAAGAGGCTTGCTTTTTCAAAAGTACTGGTTGTAGTCTAGACGCTCTTTTTCGAAAGTATCTTTCGAAAAAGTCTCTTTCGAAAGAGGCTTGCAGTCTAGACGTAGCCTCATAGTAATGCTATGTCTACACCCACAGAGTTTTTTTTGGAAAAACAGCTGTTTTTCCAAAAAAAACTTCACTTACATCCACACTGCAATTGTATTCTTTCAAAAACAAATCGAAAGAACAGAGGGGTTTTCCTAACATTGGTAAACCTCTTTCTACAAGGAAGAAGCCTTTTTCCGAAAGAGCTCTTTCAGAAAAAGGCGTGCGTGGACGGGGAAGAGGGAGTTCTTTTGAAAGAAGAGGAAAGAGAAAAAAGCACAGGTGCCCTGGTGGTCACTCCATCCACAGTAATCACAGCTTAAATGCGAGATAGCATCCACATTGAATGGACTCTATCTTTCGAAAAAGCAGATCGTTTTTTTGATGCGCATTGGCAGGGTGGACGCTCTCTTTTGGAAGAAGTTTTTTCAGAAGATCTCTTCCAGAAAAGTTTCTTCCAAAAGAAGCCTCCAGTCTAGACGTAGCCTAGGATACAGATTGTGGTACAATGTTGATCTCCCTGTTTGTCCTATAAAGCTGCCTGGTGCTGTAGGAATTAGTATTGATAACTTATCTAAAGAGACCCTTGTTTGTTCTATTCCACTGTGGAGACATTATAAGGTTTGCAAGAATTTCCCCCCTCAAACCAATAAGCAAATAATTCATAAGATGTTGCTAGCAAAAAACAAAATTAAATATGTAATCAAGGTTGGGCTGCTAAAGTATTAATACCTTACACAGAGTATAAAGCTTGGCTTACCTATGTATTACTGATGCATATTTTAATCACATACATAATAGCACAACACACATTCCCCAAATGAATTATGGGGACGTATTTAGCTGAGATGTTTTGCAGAACATATACAAAATCTCTAAAATCCACAGGTGCTTTACATCAGCATTTAGAATGGTCAGAACTGGTGCTAGAAGTTGCCAAATTGCTATTGTCACCCGTATGTAATTTCAAGCTGGTTTTATAACAGCAGGAAAGTCAAACATCACAACATGTCTTTTAAAAAATGGAAGGATTTTGAAAACAAAAACTAATGGATCTGTGACAGGGTGCCTGCCCCACACTGGCCCTTTAAGGGTTAAAATCCAGCCCTGGGCGAGGGCTGAAGCAGTGGCCCTGTGGACCCAGTTGCTGTGTCTAGTATGAGCCAATTAGGGCCCAGCTGAAGGCTGGGTAAATAAAGGCTCCTGGAGGGGCAGAGACAGACACACTCTTGCTCTGGCTGGGAGCAGGATGGCTGCCAGGGAAGCTGAAGACTTCCTGAGCCAGGGCAATGCTGGAAAGAAGCAGACAGAGCTGGGGAGCTCTGGCCTAACCTCACTCTCAGGCTGCAGGGTCTGAGACAAGACCTGACAATACTAAGACCGTAGTTAAAGGATGCCTGGGAAAAGGCAGGCACAGTTGGGGAAGCTCTGGCCAGGCAAGCTCCCAGGCTGCAGGACCTGAAGCAAGGCCTGAGTGTACTAAGGTTGTAGAGAAGCAGCAACGGTAGGCAAAGGCAGCAGGTCCATACTCCATTGCTAATGATGAGTGGCCATTTCAGACTGCAGTTTGCCCCGAGGTGAGGGGATAGATGAAGCCTGGCAGTGAGTCACTGAGGCAAGAAGAGCATAGAAGGTTGGGGGTTCCCAGAGGGAGGACCCCAGAGTGCAGAGACATGGGGAAACACCAGCCAGAAGGGAGCGCTCCAGCACCAAGAAGCTATTTCCCAGAGTGACTAGTAAGAAGCCCCTGGTGGTGAGTTGCACAGTGGTACAGGGCCCAGTACATTTAAGCACACGTATGTGACTTTCTAATTATTGAATGTGTGTCAGCATGTCCAGCATAAAGCCATTCATTTGTACTGAGACTGTTCAGACTTTGCTTTATCTCTTCTTTGTGATGCATAAAGGAACAGAATCCCTGTGAATGAGAGGGATCCCTGCCTATTAGCAAGCAAAGTAGGTAGGGTTACCAGATGGTTTGAAAAAATACCAGACACACTTGATCTCAGATCAGGGGTGTGGAGGGGAGCGGGGCTGGCCTAGAAGAGGTTAGGGGGAGCGGTGCTGGCTGGGGGGGAACTGGCTGGTGGGGAGCAGGGCTGGTCGGGAGGGGAGCAGGGGGAGCGGGCTGGCCAGGGAAGATCCGGGGGGGGGGGAGGGGGACTGGCTGGCGGGGAGCAGGGCTGGCTGGTAGGGAAGCGGGGTGGGGAACCGACTGGCGGGGAGCAGGGCTAGCCTGGGTGCACACAGATCCCAGGGTGCTGCCCATCCTGTGCACAGTCTTGGAGGGGCGCACGGGCGAGTCCGGCCCCAGGGATTCTGTCCCATCCCGGCCCCGCCCCCTTCCTCTCTACTATGTAGTTGCGTACTGCCTGACTGGCAGACACGCTCACGCAGTGTGAGTGTGTCTACCAGCCAGGCAGTATGCAACTACGCACTGATACTCATAATAATAAAACTTACTTAACTAGAAAATACTGGACATTTGTATGTCCAGTATTTTCTCAATTTGTTTCCCAGACAGAAAGCTCAAATACTGGACTGTCCGGTTCAAAACCAGACACCTGGCAACCCTAAAAGTAGGTTACTCTGAAAGCCAGGTCTCCGATGCTGTTGCCTTTAGTCTTTCATAAAGCTCCTAATTATGAGATGATAAAACCATGTTTGCAAAGACCGAGAAGAAAGACATTATCAATAACCCAGAGAACAGACAGAGGGTAAAACATAATTGGATGTCTCATGACTTCTGGAGGCTTTTAATCACCTGAAGATTTACTTTAGAAACAGTCCTAATTTTAAAACAAATTGCTTCAAGAAGTTTTTTTCAAGGTCTAAAAATGTTTTGACTTAGTATTTTGGATTTCATTTTACATCTCTAGCAATACCATTGGTACCTTGCAGTAGTCAAATACTTAGATGGCATTCTGATAAATGGCAGGATTCCTTGTTTGGGGATATTAGCGACAAATAGATTCAGAATAATGCAGTTATACTAAAAATAGATTTTGGTATACTTACTTACTTTACTTAGAAGGATGCCTGATGTCTGCAAGCCAATTCAGTCAATAGTGGAAGTGGTGTTAATTTTTCTGAATACGATCCCTTCTACATTTTGACTACATCTATACTTGGGAAACTTATATCTCTAATTCTCCATCAGCAGTAGCAACAATATCTTGGTGGTGCTTGCCTTTCTACATAATCAGTTTTCAAATCAGGATCATCCTCACATGTGTTTTCAGTGTGGATAAGATAAAACATCTTAAAATGTGTTAACCTGATTTAAAAAAAAAAAACAACAACAGGGCCAGCTAACAGCCCCCCTCCTCCATTTCTTGTGTTGATGGAGTCCACATGATTCATTCTTAGGCTAGGTCTACATTGCAATGGTAAGTTGGAAAAGAAATGCTTTTTCCTCTTTAATGTTGAAAGAGGTTTTTCCGAAATTCTAATTTCCAAATTTCAGAAAAAAAGTGCTCTTTCAACACATCCCTTATGCCTCGTAAAACCAGGTTTACAGGGAAGGCGAAAGAGCGCCTTGGACATAGCATTGTTTTTCCGGGATACCTCCGGTATCCCAAAAAAGCAGTGCAGTCTAGACATAGCCTTATGCTAATGTCTCTGCAGCTCCAGGAGATATAAAAATATCTGTATAAAACCAAACTCTGAGATCAACGGCTACTGATTCGCAATAGGAACCTTCAATCAGAACCACTGAGCGCCATTTTCTTCCCTTAATTGATCTTTTCCTTCTGCTGACCCCTAAAATCCTCCATCTAATAGGCAGCTGCCCTAGAATTGAACACAAACAGCTTTTCATTCTGCTTGACTCATCATTTCTGAAATAGTTTGCACCCTCACCTTTCATAACTGTAGACCAAAAACTGCTACTGAAGTTTATTGTATACAAAAGTGTGTAGCAATCAGGACCTCAGTGGCATTATGGAATTTCTAGAGAAAAGGATTGTCCATTCAAACAGACAAACAAAATAAGCCTGTATAAATAAATGACTTACCTGGCGGCACCAGAGCTTTCGAAATATCTGTAAATAGGCCAACACCATAAGACACAGTGGTGCCACATATGTTATCAGAAAAAAACACGTGTGGTACATTTTGGGGTAGACCTCAGCTGGAAAGAGAATCAAAACAGAAAAAGAATGTGCATACAAATATAGTTTAAAAATTACTTTCAGTCAAATTACACCTGCAGGGCTCATTGGTTATAATGGGAAATATAAATAGCTATCTAATGGGAGAAATTACTCTGTTGCTTTTAAATTCATTCCGTTCATATATTTTAAGCAGGCTTTTGCTTCACTGCTATGTCACGTTGGTGCATGAAGTGCTATGACATATTCCTTTGTTACGTTTGTGTTAATTTTATCCGATGCACAATGCTATTATCTAAAAGCTTCTAGGTATTGAAACACTGACAGTTTGTTACAATGCTCTGTGTTGTGCACTGTAATTTAATACATCACTGGGAGGAAGCATGGTCTAATGGTTCAGTGGTAGCCTAGGCCATTGGAGACCCATGTTCAAATTCCTGCTTTGTCATATACATTCTGGGCAACTGTGGGCATGTCACTAAGGGCTTATCTAGACACCTTATGAGGTTGCTGTTTCTAAAATCCTGTAACATGTTGTGTATTTACTGGTATGTGTAGCCTCTGATGGAACACACCAAAGGCTCCCTGGTGCTCGTTAACATAGTATACGCCAAACATGCACAATAAGCAGCCCTGTGGGCTAGACACGGCTGCCAGAGGCTTCATTCACCTGTGTATCCACAGGTACGGTCACAGCTACCGTTGCTGCAGTTCACACTTTAATTTTGCACTGATTCCAGCTTTTTGCATAGAATTTGTTTTATTTTAATTCCAAAAACAGAAAAAATTATTTTAAAAGAGATGAGTGAAGCCTCTAACATCATTGCATTGAAACTCTCTGGCTTGATGCAATCCCCCCAAAAGGCCTCATTAATCAATATAGCCCGAGCAAAAGGTATCCTTTATTTCAATGACGTTCCTGTTACAATGCTTTAGAGAAAAGGTCAAATTCTACTTGCCCTACTCAAAAAGCCCCACGGCCACCATTCAAACTACACAAGGCTCTGATGTTAGAGGGGAATTCACAAGCATCAACCCTAATGTTCATGGGGATACTGAAGCTCAAGTGATTACCCTGAGTGTGATTTGTCTTTAAGTGCTCCAAAGTCCCCAAATCCTGCAAACCATTTCTTGGGTATCTTTTGTTATCAGCTGCCAAATCCTGGAAGTGTAGCCTGCGTGTTGTGATTTGTGGAGAGAGGGCTGGGAGGTGGGGGTCGTCTCTCCCTGTCACAGCGGTGGGGTAGCCTGCACCCAAACTCCTCATTCCCAGTCAGTCCTACCCCAGAGCTTGCATCCTCAGCTGGAGCACCCCTCTCAGAACCCAGTCCTCTGGCCCAGCCCTGAGCTTCCCTCCCACACTCCAAACCTCTCAACCCCATCCCTACCACACATTACCTCCATAATGGAGCATATTAGGGATGTAATGGTGTAGTCAATTAACCAATAAGCTAAAGCTTATAGGTTAATGCTATAGATTACACGCATTTGCCCCCGACCTGCCAGTCAATTTTTTAGCAGGCTGGCCAGCAGCCCAGCTCAGTTCTGGCTTGCACTGGGTCCAGAATCTACTGCTGCTGCAGCTCTGCATTTAAAGTGTATTAGGAGCCAGGCAGGCAGGCAGCCTGGCTCAGTTCTAGCTTATGCCAAGTCCAGGAGCTCAGACCCACCTTAGACGGGGGCTGCTGCCACCTTGTTCTGCTGCCTCTTTATTAGAGGCAGCAACACTGGGCAACAGGCAGCTGGTCCACAATGGGAACTGGTTTTTAAACTAGCTCCCCTGATGGACCAGCCCCTGCCTGACACTGCACTGCTGCCTCTGATACAGCGGCTGCCAGCCCTACCCCCAGGACTATAGAATAGTTGACTAACTGATAAGAATTCATGAGGTTACTCGACTATTCAATTAACCAATAGTTAACATCCCTATAGCATATAACAACATTAATTCTGCACATGGAAGTAAAAAAAATTAGAGGGAACATTGCCTGTGAGACAGGCATTCATGTTTAACTGCTGGAGAAATTAAGCTTATGTGATTTACTGAGACCACAGGAAGTCAATGAGAGCGCTGAGAATAGATTCCTCCTGCTCCCACGGCACTGTCACCTGCCTCATCAGAGCTCTGCAAGCAGCAAGGTATCATCAGGAGTTTATGGCTTCCAATTTAGGAGTCTGAGTAAAATGAAAACATGACAGCAGCCTGGCTAGGTACAAAGTGCTGATGGGCCAGGTTGGAGGAAGAAGCCCGCATTCTCCTTTGAAGTTCAGCCACCTGCAAAGTATTAGCATGCTGAACATCAAAAGAGACCTGCGTTCCTCCTCCACCCAGGGCAATGAGCTTTGCAGAACTTTTACTTAAGAAGCGTGAATCTGTTTAGCTTCTCAAGCTAGAATAAAGCTTTCAAGCTGCCTAGTAATTACAGCAGCAGGCAGAAGGAAGGACTGGTCATTTATCAGATGACTTTGTCCCTCCCACCATACTCAGACTGGTGCTGAATGGGAACATACATCAGTGTTCTGCATAAAGATAAGTAGTGTCATTTCAGCTGCTTAACTGAAAACCCCAACCCTTCAGTCCTTCCCACATATGCCAGGGGGAGGGAAGAGTCTTCATTTTAGATAGACCACTATATAGGCAGTCTCAACCCTCCCTCGCCTATCACTCAACTGGAGGGAGGGAAGTGGAATGAAAAGTGTTTGGATCTGAGGCATAAGGGATGGACAGCCTGCAGACTGGAAACAGAGGGACAGAAGAAGGGTCTGAAAGGACAGGTTAGAAAAAAGTAGTTGAATAGAAATGATGAAGATTGTTATAGGTTATTGTGATATCTTATTGTTACATACTTTTTACAGCTGAACTTATAATTAAGCAAATTTGGTAGGCTCAGTTATGATTCCAGGACCAACATGAAACCTAAACTTTCTAAATATCACATCAGAGAGTCCTCCTCAGTTGATTGGCAAGTTTGCTTTAAGTAACTAGTCACAATACATGAAAACACAACATGATGACAATGTAACAAAACTGATCAGTGTGTTTTTTAAAAAACACAACCTTGAAAGAGAATCTGATTGTATTTTAGTTTGACTTGAAGCAGTTAACCAAGTTTCTTTTAGCTACATGTCTCAGCAATCCTGGCTTTGCTTTCCCAAGTGTGAATAATAGTACAGGTTGAATCTCTCTAGTCTGGCACCATTCGCGGTCCAGGATCATTTTAGATAGCCAGATGTCCACTTATCACGGGAGTGGCAAAGTTTATCACGGTCTCATAGTTTGTTTGCAGCCACCAGTCTTAGCTCTCAATGTTCTGTGCTGTTATTTAGCACAAATTTACTCCTAAATGTTTCCTAAGAACCCAGTAAGCAGTGGAAGTGTTGGTAATGTTGCTAGACAATATTGACCTCTTGTGGTTCAGCAAATTCTCTGTGTCAGCACCAGTCAGGTGCCAGACTCGAGAGGTATAATGTTGGTGACTGAATCCAGTGTCAGGGTCTCAGTGTGCAACTCACATGTACTATTAGTGCTAGAATTATTCCAAGGCCTACCAGAGTTGATCTCAAATAGTTCAAGGAAGTGGCCAAGACTAATTGCAACAGGGAGTGAGACTACATGAAAGCAGCTCAAATTCTAGCACTTCACAGTACAAGAGTAATCTGGAAGGACTGATTTGTACTTTTTGGATGCAGTCATTTGCAATAGATCCTGTTTTCCAAATAACTTTAATAATGCTGTCCATTCCAAATTGTTGAATGACCTGCTTCCTATATCGCTAGCAGGCTTATAAATTCTGTAGTTGTATGTGATCTGAATTGTAGTTCCAGGAGACTTTAGAGGAATTTATATGATAGACAATTGCCAAAGTCATTCTCCCAGGAAAATGTATCAATGTCTATTCTCTGGAAATAAACTCCATGGACCCAATTTCTGCAGTTCTTGTACACCTCTAACTTCCTCTGATCAATAGGAATTATATAAGTATAAGCGTTACAGGATAGGAACAATTGTTCTTATGGAGAACATGAACATAGCCAAGACACAAAGGGGCTCTTATTGCACATCCATCTAAATTTGGCTTCCAATTTACTTTGAACATTACCAAGGCAAAGGAAGATGGATTGCAACAGTTTCTGAAAATGAGCAGTTTCAAGAACCACTATATAATTAAGAAAGAGCTTAAAGCATTGTGGTATGCATATACAGTCCTACTACATATTAACATGTCAGGCTACTTTCATTATATCATGTGTAAGTTCCACTCTTATGATCAATAACACACTTACCTCTCCACTGCTCATCACAAACTGTGAATAGGATGGTTTTGTTAGCTAATCCTGGGAACACACTCCTGCACTCCATAACAATAGCCTGAGGAATCATTATAACGCAGGACACAATCCAGATAATGATAATGCTGTTCCTTGCCCTCTTGGCTGTGCTTTTAAACATCAAAGGATGACAAATTGCATACCACCGGTCCAAAGCGATGCAGCTAAGTGTTAGTACAGACACAGAGACTGACACAGTCTAAGGAAACAGGGAAATATTGTGTCAACTTTTCCAATTTTTAACTCTGAACACCATTTATATTTTTGACACCATCAGAAATCAAATTATAGTTGATGTCCTATGAACAGAGGCTATTAAACAGTAATCCTTTCAAGTAAAACAAATCCCTTTTTATATCACTTGTCACAAAATTCCCATAAGCCTAAATCTGCCAGCCTAACTCATTCTCAGCAGTACCTTAGGGTATGTCTACACTGCAAAGTTAATTCAAAATAACAACTGTTATTTCAAATTGCATGTATAGACGCTATTAAAGTTAAACCACTATTTCGAAATTAATTCGAAATAGCGGAGCGCTTAATTCAAATTTGGTAAACCTCATTCTACGAGGAGTAACGCCAAATTCGAAATAGCTATTTCAAATTAAGTGCTGTGTAGACACTTAATTCGAAATAGGGGGCCTCCAGCCCTTCCCAGGGAGCCCTAGTGGCCACTCTGGGCACAACCAGGAAAACTTACTCTCCTCTCCTCCAGCCCCGGAGCCATTAAAGGGGTAGATCCTGGCCATAGTGCCTGTGCCAGCTCCAAGCCTGCCAGCCCAGAGCCAGCAGTGGCCACCGGGGCCTCTGACCCAGTGGCCCCAAAACATGAGCCAGCAAGCCACTGGCAGCCAATTCTCCACCACTCGCCAGCTCCCAGGAGCCTGCCAGGGACTGGAGAAGGCAGGCGCCTTCCTGGTCCAGGATCAATATTATGGACCTTATTCAGGTGCAGGGGGATGCCCCCAATGTCCATGATCTCCGCACTAGACAGAGGAATGCGGCCGTCTATGGCAGGATAGCTGCCAGCCTGGCCACCAAAGGCCACATGCGAACCCAGGAGCAGGTTTGCATGAAAATCAAGTTGGTCCAGCGAGACCCCGAACCCTGGGCCCTAAGCTTCCCCTCCCCCTTCTTCCCCTTGCTTGCCCCTTCCAGCTCCCTCTTCCCAGGTTTCCCCCTCCCCTCTCCCACCCTCTCTCTTCCCCTCTCCCACCTCCTTTTCCCAGTCTCCCCAGAGGTTCATCCCCCCCAGTTTTGTTCAATAAACCCAGTTTCTATTTTTGAACATACGTGTCTTTTGTTTGACATCAGGAAGGGGGGCTAGGGAGGGGTAAGTGGAAGGACGTGAGGGAGGAATGGGGCACAAGCCTCCGGTGGGGAGGACCGGGGTGGCTCTGAGGGCTCCTCGGGGTGGATGCTCTCCTGCAGGGCCTCCTGGATCCTGACAGCCCCCCGATGGACCCCCCAGATGGCAGCCTGCAGCAAGTGCAACCGGGCTGATGGCAACGACCCCACGAGACGCACCGGCGTGCCCAGGGGCAGCTCTGGCTCCATGTGGCCGAGTGCTGTGGTGTCCCAAGTGCGGGCACTCAGGGCACTTCAGGACAGGACTGCTTTGCTGTCCCTCATCGAGGTAGACAAGCAAGCGGGGAACCCTGAGAACTGTCTATCTGGGGTGGGGGTAGAGTCCCTTTAAGCACGGAGCTCAGTTAGCCTCAGGCAGCAGCCCCACACACTAAGTCCTAACCTGATGCCCTGCTGGCACTGGTTCCGGCCAGCCTTAACTTCGGTTCAGGGTCCACTCAGTGCGGATGTGCTATTTTGAAATAGTTTTTGTCTATAGATGCGTTATTTCAAATTAGCTTAATTCGAATTAACTATTTTGAATTAAGTTAATTCAAAATAGTGCTGTAGTGTAGACATATCCTTAATGTGTGCATAGTCTCACTGGAATCAACAGGAGAACACACAGACTGCTCAATTTGAGTGTGTCAGAATCAGGCCTCAGAGTAATATCAACCATATTAAATCTTGAAAGTATTATTTGCAAAAGTGTTTATTTTCACAAGATGAAAATAAAGCTTAAAACCCACTAGCTACACCTTACTTTGTTGGATATATTATCTCTTTTGATGTGCTATGAACCGATATAATCTCTTCCCAGTTTTCACAAAGCCAATGGAAAATCACTGTCACATAGAAAATAATCCAGCTGCATCTGATAACAATTGGATCATTTGATTTTTCCTCTGGTTACAAACTAAATGATTGCTCATATTTTTCCACTCAGTATACTGAGTGACAGTTTCACATCTTCTCCACGTTCAGTGGGATTTTCCAAACCAGGTGCAGACCAACAGTAAAAGTAGCAATAAGAATCTCCTGTAGCAGCATTATGGCTCTGAAATAAATAGGACAATTCTGATTCTGTACAGTGGAGCACAGGGCAACACATAATCACTGATCAATTCATGGTTTTATTATACGAGACCAAAACTATGGCCCATGTTGCTTCCTTTGAAATACTGTGTTCATTGGTGGTGGAGGGGGGATGATTCTGACCTCAGTTACAGTGCTGTAAATCCAGATTTCAATGTTGTTGCTTTGGATTTACACCAGTGAAAAGGTACAAAGATTTATCTTATTGGAAATGCCACATTGGCCTTTTTAATCTGATAAGGAAAAGAAAGCACAATTGTTAATCACTTCATGGGAAAGGGCCTCAGAACTGATTTAGTCTAATAATAATGAATGGCAATAACTGAGGCTTAACTGGGAGAGTATGAGCAATTTCTGCTGCCTGGGAGGATGGTTGGCTATTTATACAGAGTCCTTGGTGAGGTGACACTTGTCCTTGGAACCCTGAATTCCACTTTCTAACTACAGAGGTCCCAATGCATCTTGGGTAGTTATGTCCAAGCAACATGGGAGCCAAACACCACTGTTCTGATATTTTAAAGTTCTATGTCCACTTTGCATTGACATAAATGACTACACAAGGACAAGTGTCACAGAATCTGTCCCAGTATGCTTATTGCCTAAGAAAGGAAAAAAAAAAAAACTTACCAAGAATGCTGTTTATTCAGCAAAAGTGAAATACCCTTAAATCACGTCAAGCCCTTCCACTAGGACATCCTAATTAAGCAGATTCTACTACACTGTTCCTTTTAACAAACACAATGGTATGGAGAACAATACCTGTAAATAGGGGATGACCTTGCAGAGGGTTCTGCCAAAGAACCAAGTTTCTGTAATATCCACTACTAACGTGGCTGGAAGACAAGTGATTGTGACAAGAACATCAGCCAGGGAGAGGTTTACTATGAAGTAGTTGGTAACTGTCCGCATGTGATGGTTCTTCCACACTGCAATACAAACTGAATTTGCAAAGAAGGGTTAGTATGTTTAAAACAAAATGGAGAAGGAACATTTCAATAGGACGACGCTTTATAGGAGTGACTAGTAATCAGAAGATGCAGAAACATTTTCTGAAAAAGGGTTTAAATATGTAGTATAAATGTGTGGAACAGTTAATTTTTGTTACACCGAACAGCCTGGAAGTCTGTAGAAATGGCTAGAAACAAGAATGAGTTACAGTCATGTGATCAATCAATTCTCCAAAGACAACAGCTTGGGAATTGTTGATTTAATACGTAGATCAATCCATGTTATTTACAGGTACAACAGCATGTAGTAAATTTGTATAGTATAAGGCTCACAGAAATTAGTTTGTTTTTCCTATTGATCCAAACTGTAAAATTTTACAAACCAGACAAATCACTCTGACTACATCTGAGTGCAGAAAATCAATAAGTCAGTAAGCAAGCAATGTAAAAATCTAGGTTGTAGAAACCAGGGGAAAAAAGAGCTTTGTGTAATAACCTATGAAATAAACCCCAAAGAGCCTGAGTTTCTGAATATTTTTGTTTTCAAGAGTGTTAAAAAGCTTCCCATTCTTCTGAAACTGGCTCCTTTAGTGCCCCATCTACCACCTCAGCAATTTTACCACAACAGCAAATATATTAATCCTTTGTACATCCTTCTGTCCTGAGCCAAGATGGGTCATGTCTTCAAATCTGAAGCTGGATCCAAACTTTCCTTAATGTCAGTGATTTGGTGTGTGGCCCAGTTTAGATATATTAGCTAGATGAGAAGTGCAGATCTGTGTCTGAACTCGTCCCATAATTGAAGCAGGGTTTTAGAAGTTTTAGTCTGGAGTCTTGAGCTCACTAAGGCTACATCTATACTACAAGCCTCTTCCACAAGAGGAAATGCAAATGGAGCACTCATTTGCATATGTCACACTCTCATGTGCATTTTCTCTTCGGATCTCTTTTGCTTAAGAGGTTTTTGCGGAAAAAAGTGCTGTGTAGACGACTCCTTTTTGTGCAAAACCCCCCTTTTGCGCAAGAGCCATTCTTCCTCATTTTTTGGAAGATGCAGTCTCAGGGTGTCTCCTCACTGGAGGGCTTCACTCAAAAGAAGCTATGCAAATTGAGCTACGTCAATTGCATATCTTATTTCTAAATAGCTTATTTCGAAATAGGGAGCGTCTACACAGAACTTATTTTGAAATAGAGCACTCCTCCTCTGACTTCCCTTATTCCTCATACAGTGAGGGTTACAGGAGTTGGAATAATGCTATCTGCTACTGGCTGTGATGTTATTGCCCACCTCCTCAACAGTGTGTGAAGATCTTTGCTGTTAGATGTACCCCAGAGAGGAGTAAATCTGAACAGATAAACCCTCCAGGGTTTGGCTTGTGAGAGTTATGTTAACTGGACCCTGCTATTTGGGAGGAAAGACAGTAGACTGATCCCAGCATAATCAGCTGACCACTGACATTCTAGATTGCATTTTACTGAACTTGACTGCTTTAATCAGTGTATCAGGTATACTGCTGCCTCCAATTCTTGGTGTCTGCCATGCCCAAGAAGTGCTGGGTAGAGTCCCCAGCCATCTTGAGAGCTGCTACCAGGAAAGAGCCTCTGCTTTCTGTCCCATATTTGAAGCTGGAGAGGGAGGGAGGCGGGAAGGAGAGCTAGGGAGGTCAGTCCCAGTAGTCCAGGGATGACTGCTAGAGCCCCAACTGCTGTCACCACCCAGAGGGCAGATGGTTTGGTTTATACAAAAAGCCAGATAATGACGGCTCAGGTAAATGGGCATATCAATAAAACAGTGTGTTCAGCTGATACCTATATATACTCTGGCTAGGGAAACTAAAGTTCAGTGTTTTATTTTAATCATGAGAACCACAGATTTTTAAGGAGTTTTTCAATCGGACAATTTGGGGAGTTTTATCATAGAAAATTAGGATTGAAACAATAAAAGGATCCCTGAACAAACCATGATTTAATGTTACATGCAAGCCATGCACAGAGCCCTAGACACACTGCAATACAAAAGGAGGAGTTGAAAGAGACACAGAAAATGGAGAGGGAAGAGAGTTTAAGATGAGGAAAGGAGAAGAGATTCAAAAAGGAAAGAAAAAAGATAGGGAAAGGAATAAGTAAATCAGAGAAGTGCCCTTTGAAACCTCAATCCTACCCAATCTGTAAACATGTCACCTCTATAATACTCCACTCAAATCTCCCCTGCAATTTTTTAAAAATATTTTTTGCTATTTTAATTTTACAATGAGGAACAAGAATCTTATTCAAAGTGATTGCTGTTCTTAGCTTTGCCACTTAGTGTCAGTAAAAGCTTGGGAACTAAAATGCCTTACCATGCTGTATGTGCCCTGTCACTGTGCCCTTTTTAAAAGTGTTGTAACTATATCAAATGAATCCATCAAAAGACAGCTTCTAAGAGGATTGATTGCCTTGAGTTTGAAGTTTGGTGAAGAGATACATTGTGGATTCTGGCCATTATTCACACAGAGTGCAAAAAACTTCATTGTCATCAAGAGGAATGCAATGAAAGGAAATAGATTTCTCAGAAAGAATGCAAATTTTGTCAGAAAATATTTATAAGCACAGAAAAAAAATGGGTTACAGAGAATGGCTTACATCTCATGAGAGATTTGACTTGAATTTACAAATGCACAACAAAGCCATATAAGAGATTAAATTTAAGAAAGGTAGTCTGAAGTCCGTATTATTGAGTAACATGCGTCAGATATCTCATTATATTCCAATACAAAACCTCAGATGTGACAGTATAGAGGGATTTCTAATCCTATGGTCTTCAACAAAAGATGTGCGCCCAGTGGTTTTAAATGTCTTGGCATATTTTAATTATAGCTGTATAACAACACATATTTGATCACCTGCAGTTCATTGTATATGAAGCTGAATATGAAAACACCATGAAGACTACAAGCTAATGTAAAATGGTGCCTATCTCTTCCAAAGAATAGGCTGCTATCAGTACATATGGTATGGGGTGTAGTCCCTCCATTGACTTCGACTATGCTTCTGCTGTTAGTGTGTGATCTAGATACTAATCCTAAACCAATTCAGTAACACTTCAAGAAGGTCCAACTAACCTCTCATTTAATGTGTTTCCTTCCAATTTGATCTCTAAACCCAAATAAAACCATAAGTGTGTTGGCATATTTTTACCCTAATTGCCATAAGTGAATGAAAGGTGAAGTGCTGAGTTATTTCATTGACAGATACTATGTACAAATCTGGATTCATAGAAAGCATCTTTATTTCCCTCTTTCTTTATAATATGCTTCCTTTACTTCCTGCTGTCCAATGTATTCAGTGACATCACAATTCTCTGCATTGAGCTGTTACAACAAACTCCTATAGAAGTGATTCTGCTGTTACAAACACTGGTAGATAATATCTCCAAATGTGTCATTTCAGAAGAAAAGAGGAAAAGCTTCAATTTAACACATGCACATTTTAATAACCAGCAACAGTGGGATAAGCGCCTTTACTGAAACATTACCACCACACCACTTCATGCTGCTCTACTCTAGGGGCCCTTTTTAAATTTCATAGTTAAATGTGATCAAGTTAAGTAATTTTCTAGTGCCTCATTGTTCTGCTTATGAGCTCTAACAAATCACTTTACAAAGTGGAATGACTGTAATCTAGGCAATGCTTAATGAAAAAAATCCACACTTTTAACAATGGTCACACTTGTTGGTCATCTGCTGTAATAACTAAATAACACTAGAGCAATATTTGCAGGATATAGGGAATGCTGCAACTACCACCGAGGAAATATTACCTAAGAAAGGTTATTTGGAAAGACTGTGTCATTACCTAAAATGGTTTTAAGTGTTCTTAGTGCATGTATTTCATACATGGCTGATTTTGCCACCTTCTTTGGTAGCTATACTAGGATTTTTCACATTCTTACACAGCTCTGTATAATTAGTTGCAAATATTTATATAAGAACAGCTCTGCATAAATTGGAATACATTTTAAAAGTCTTTTATAATATCATGCCATTATACGCTTTGAGTGTAAATGATAGGTTTTAGACATCACAAGTTGCTTAGCCATCTAAATGATACTAAGTGTTTCTGAAATTGATTACAAAAGCAAAATTAGTTGCACCGATTATGTCTATTTATCTAAAAGAGTATTCAAAAGGCAGTTAATTAGTGGAGAGTTTTAAGGAAAGAACCCTTTTCATTTATTATAATAAGAATCAGTGACCATGAGATGCTTCTTCCTGATACAAAATTCTAAAGGAAAAAATAGAAGTCAGTCCTGAACCTTAGCTCAAAACTGAAAACAAACCAAAACCATGTTTATTCACAAACATTTGGTAAACTGTAAAAACAATAAGGCTGTGTCTAGACTACACCTCTCTGTAGACAGAGAGATGTAGATTAGGCACATCAAAATTGCTAATGAAGCAGGGATTTAAATATCCCGTGCCTCATTAGCATAAACATGGCCACTGCTTTTTTTCCAAAACGGAGTTTTTTTGAAAAAAATGGCAGTCTAGACGCAGATCTGTCGAAAATAAAGCCTTTTTCGACAGATCCTGTAAACCTCATTTTATACTGGGCAAGGAAAACCTAAATTTAATCCAACCTTTGGGAGGAGAGGGGGAGCAGTGGCCATGAAACACTGAGGGAGTCCTGGGGACTTCTTTAAAAATTTCCCACAACCTCCCCTGCAGCGGGGGCGGACACTTCTGGTTCCTCTCCTGCACCTAGGAGAGGCACCCGGGAGACCTGGCCAAAGAGGAAAGCACCACACGTGCTGGAGCTCCTGCATAAACAGGAACTCCGTGGTGTTTCTGGGCTTGCTGCGGGAGGCACTAGGCAGCTGCGAAGAGGCTGGAGCTGGAGGGAAGGGAAGCTCCTGAGTCTCTTCCTTGCATAAGGTGGCCACACGCTGCCAGCATTGCTCCCTGAACAGTGAAGGAAGCGTGGAGGGGAAACGGGGAATCCCTTGCAGGAAACCCCTCCCCAGCCCCTTCCCTGTATAGGGTGCCTTTAGGGAGGAAGGGGTGGCCACAGCTGGGCAAGGAAAAGCAAACTCAACCATCACACTGAAATTCTAAATTAAAAAACTAAAAAAAAAGAATCTCACACCACATCAAGGGAGGTTTTTGTGGGATGTTTCCATGTGTGCGCTTTTTTTTTTTGGCTTCTCAATGTTGTGTAGCCCCCGACTGATATCTCTGTGGATTAGTGGCTCTGACCCAAAAAAGGTTCCCTATCCCTGAGCTACACAATTGTTGTCACTGAAGTTGCATAGGTAATTCAACTTCAGTCCTGCTGTGTAGACGAACCCTTTGGTACATGTGATGGGTTGCCCGCCCCACACAAGGCCTGTGCTTGGAGGAAACCCAGGGAGAACTAAGGCTCAATTGTTAATGAAATCCAGCTGGAAGAGGATCTGTGTGCGGTGTATAGAGTGGAAGTTTGCAGTAGAGAGGGCTGCAGTCATACTCCCTGATGGAGTTGGAGCCTGTAAAAGACAGGGTCAGAAGCAGTTTAGGGAAAGAGCAATAAGGTCTGAGAAGGATAGACCAGAACTGCTGGCTTGGATTGGAACCCAATGTAAAGGGTGAATTCAGGTTCCCCCAGTGGCTGCCATGGGAGAGACAGCACAGTAGAGATGGAGATTGCCAGAAACTTTGAGGAAGGAGACTACGATGAGACCCAGGAAGCAGAAGACGATTGTGACTTGGTTGGAGGTTTGAGCCACAAGGAAAAGCTCAGCACTAGTGGGAGAGTGGCTGCACAACAAGTGCCCGGGGCAACAGGCTGAATGACTGCCAGACAGGGCATGAGGAATTGGTAAGCGAATTCTGCCCGCCCCCCCATGAACAGCAAGGAGGCTCCAGTAGACGGTGAACTGCAGCTTCCTTGACAGCACCCCATCTTCACTTGTAGGACAAACCACTGCTCACAATAAAGGGGATGGTGGAGTAAGAATAAACTAGGTAGCTTCACCATAGGACCAAATCTTTTGCCCTGAAAATAAGCAGCCATGGCTTTGCCCAGTTCCCCTTGCCCTTCCTACACATACAAGCACACACAAAGGGCAGTAGTAGACTGTACACATGTGTATGATATAGTACTCAGTGTACTAGCCAACTGAATGTACAGCAGGAGTCTCACCTACTGGCACCAGGAAATCCAGTTGACACAAACACCTAGGGTATGTCTACACAGCAATGCAAACAGAGGCTTGAGCCTGGCCTCAGGCCTAAAGCCCCTTGCAGCCATACAGCAGTTGTGTTAACCTAGAGCTTTAACCTAGGGTCCCAGGACCTACAGGACTGGAAGGAACAAGACCAGATTTAAGCTGGGACATAAGATCTGAGCCCTATTGTTTTCCTGTGTGCACATGACCCTGGCTTGACTCCGATCCTGGAAGTCTTGTATCCCAGAATTCCTTGGGGCAGCTTCCTTAGTATTCTCTGTGCTAACAATCTGTGGTTCAGTCTGTTGCACTCTATTGTGAATGGCAGCAGTTGAGATCAGCATTAGCCCATTGTCTGCTGAACTCAAGTCTGCGAGCACACACTGGGAAAGCCTGCTGGGTTTTCAAATGAGACAGATCAGAAGAAAGAGAGTGAGAGTGAGTGAGTGTGTGTGTGGGGGGCGTTACAGACATACATGCTAACAGGGATTTTGAAACAAACTTCCAATATAACTGAAATGGGTATTATCACATAGTGTTATTTTGTTACTCTGCAAGGTGAGGATGACCATTCCCTGCACCATCAGAGCCGACGTGCTTGCACACAGGCCATGTTCAGAATGTCCTGCTGTCCCCGGGAGTGGGGGCTGCCTTGAGACCACACCCATGCCCCTGTGGTGTATATAGTGTGGGTGGGGAGGGGGAAGATGTCCCCTGCTTCGGTGTAGAGTAGCCTTGTGGAGGGAGGGCGTCCTGCTGTGTTCCACCCCAGAGTCAGGAGACTGTCATGCCTCCTCACACACACGTGTGGCTAACAGGGTAAGACCCCTGTGTGGCAGCCAGCTGGGGCCATATGCCCAGGGGTGGCATGGTACATGCTCGCAGCTGCACAGGTTGCTGCGTGATCCGTGGACAGCAAGGCCTACACACACAGTCCCTGGTTCCCGTCCTCCCCCCCTCGCCCCCACATAAGGGCACTCACATATTGTTGCCTCCCTGGCCTGAGATGACACTGGCGACAGGTCCGCTGGGGTAGCTCAGGGTCCTGGCTCATCGGGATGGTGATGATGGCCTCTTTTGGCTCCTGGCTCTCCTCCTCCTCCTCGATGCCCTGGTCAGGGCCCTCTGCCCCAGGGTTGGCAACCATCTGGGGGGCACGGACCGTCCCGCCCCCCAGGATGCGGTCCAGAGCATCGAAATAGGGGCAGGTGTCTGTGTCTGCTCCTGGTTGGGAGCTGCCCCCTGTGGCCCTGGCATAGGCCTGCTGCAGCTTTGATTTTCATGCACACCTGCTCCTGGGTGCGCATGTGGCCTTTGGTGGCCAGGCTGTCAGCCATCCTCCTGTAGACGGCCACATTCCTGTGTCTAGTGCGGAGATCATGGACATTGGAGGCTTCCCCCCAAACCTCAATCAGGTCTATGATCTCCGCACTAGACCAGGAAGGTGCCCGCCTTCTCTGGCCCCTGGCAGGCTCCTGGGAGCTGGGGGACTGGTCCTGGGGAGCGGTGGAGGGCTGGCTGCCGGTGGCTTGCTGGCTCATGTTGTGGGGCCACTGGGTCAGGGGCAGTGACTGCTGGCTCTGGGGAGGGGGGGGGGAAGGGAGAGGAGTTTTCCTGGTTGTGCCCAGAGTGGCCACCAGGGCACCCTGGGAAGGGCTGGAGGCCCCTATTTCGAAATATAGAGCGCTTATTTCAATTTAGCTATTTCAAATTTGGCTTTATTCCTCATGGAATGAGGTTTACCAAATTCGAAATAAGCACTCTGCTATTTCGAATTAATTTCAAAATAGCGGTTTGGCTATGTAGACGCTAGGAAAGTTATTTCGAAATAACTTTGCTGTATAGACATACCCTTCAACTGCAGTCATTCTATTAAGACTGACCAAAGGTGCTCATTATGACATTTATGTATTCATATGGTCCTTGGAGGCACCTGCGTCCCACCAATAGCACTGTCACAGTCAAGAGAAGGGTAATTGTAGAGTTTTCCTACTGTGCACCATGTTCCTAGGGCAAAAAAGTGTTGACACTCGTGGGGGGCGGGGTGCTAGGCACTTTGGGAAATAGTTACTTTTAGATACTGTGCACTGTAGTGTGGACACCAGACCTAAGGTTCAAGCACAGGTTAGAAAATTCTTTACCTAGGATTAAAGTGCAATGTAGACACTGAAGCACAGGGTTCCCTGACATAGGACAGCTGACTTGAGTCCCACTGACCTGAGGCTTACATTGCTGTATAGACAGATGGCTAGTCACTCTACTCCTTAAAAGGGATGAAACATGTAGTCCAATTGAAGTAAGCAAACAAGTACAAATAATTAAAAATAAAGGTGGGTGTAAGTAAACGTACCCCCAAAATACCTTGGGGGCAGTAATAACAAGATTGTTATATCTGGAGCCAGGGCCAGAGTCAGATATTACAAAAGCTCATTTTATAAAATTTGACCATCTCATCCAAAGTGATATAAAAGACTGTGTGCTAATTAAACAGTGCATCCTGACAGCCAAATGGCACATCAATATTTGCAGATTCACTTATTCCAAGCCAGAAGGTACCACTGTAGTCATCTAGTGGGCTAACCTCCGATATAACAAATGCAGGAGAACTTCCTCAAAAAAACTCCTAGATCAGATCTACTACAATAGAGTTTAATCTTGATTTGAACATAGTGATGCAGAATCTGTCACAATCCTTGGTAAAATGTTCCAATAGTTAATTACTTTCTGTTAAAAATGTATGTCTTATTTCCATCCTGAATTTGTATAGTTTCTACTTCCAGTCATTGGATCAGTCTACTTTTTTTGTTAGACTGAAGATCCAACTATTAAACAGCTGTTCCCCCTATAGTTACTTACAAATTAATTAAATCACTTCTTGAACTTCTCTTTGTTAGACTAAATAGATGGTGTTCCATGGGTCTATTATTGTACTATTTTCTGATCCTTTAATAATTTTCAAGACTCTTTTCCAAACCCTCTCCAAGTTTTCAATACCCATGTTGAACTGTGGAACACTAGAACTGGACACAGTATCCCAGCAGCTATCACACCAGTGCCAGTACCACTCTCACCAGAGTGATATATAGACCACTCTACTCCTGCTCGAGACAACTCCATTTTTGCATCCCAATATCACATTTACTCTTTTGGCCACAGCATCACTCTGAGAGTTCATGATTAGTTGATTATAGCTCTTCAATCTTTTTTTCAGAGTACATACATTTATGTTTTACCATGTTAACATGCATACTGTTTCCTTGCACCCAGTTTACCAACTGATCTGGATCACTCTGAATCTGTGAATGTGATATTTACTATTCCCCTAATTTTTGTGTCATCAGCTTTATCAATGATACTTTTATGTGGGTTTTTTTTCAGGTCATTGATAAAAAAATCTGTGGGATCCCACCATAAATACAACCTCTTGCTGACGATTCCCTCTTTGTAGTTTCTATAATTGTTACACGCTAGGGTGAAAAACCTCTCATGTTTCAATGCTCTATGAAGTTACATTTATTAGCATGTAGTATAATAAAATATGTATAGTGAAGATGAAATCCTTAAGACTTGTGTAATTGTTTTCTTGATCTATTTTTGTATTATTACTATTTTTATTGTTCATATTCCAATGGTGTCCAAAAGACCCAGCCATGATTGGGGGCCCATTGTTCTAGGCTGTATACAACATCTAAAAAGAAAAACAGACCCTACATTCAAGTGCTAAATAGATAAGACAGATGCATGGTTGGAAGAACTCAAAATTATTAAGTTTATAGACAGTGAACTGAATCACAAATAAATTAAGTGACTTACATGGTTGCCTAGGAAGTATGTGACAGTACCAGGTTCTCTCAGCTCCAGTGCCTCAACCAGCCTTCCTCTATTTGGGCACTTTGTATCAATGTTTACTAACAAAGCTTCAAAAGACACAGTGCAGTGAATCTTACAAAGCTCCATGACATTTCAGAGGCCATTAGCAAGGAGATGGACTTGATAACTCAATAGGTCCACTTGGTAGTTATTTAGATATCTTCTACTAGGGATGTAAGGAAGTAGTTGAGTTGACTACTCAGCTACTTGCATTTCCCTCCCCAAACACACACACTTGCTGCCTCTATATCAGAGGCAGCAAGGATTGGGGAAGCAAGAGCCAGTGCTAGGGAAAGCCAGCTTAAAAGCCAGCACTGTCTCTGTGGTGCCACCTGCACTCCTCCCTCCTCCCCCTCCCACCCCCGCTCCCGCTGCCTGCCCACTCGGCTCTTACTACATTTAAACTGCAGAGCTGCAGCGGGGTGTAACTCCTGAACCCAGCATGAGCTGGGACTGAGGCCTCCTCCCTTGTCTACTAATCGTGTAGTCAGTAGAAATTCCATTGACTACATGATTAGCTAATGACTCACATCCTAACATCCCTATCTTCTACATATCTTATCACAAGTTGAGTTTCCACATTTGATGAGATCACATGTGTTTTTCAGTGTGTCACGACAGTGTGTGATATTTTTTATTGATTTTCATAAAGAAACAACAATGACAGGTACTAAAAGATAAATATCTTACAGTCTTTGCATGTCTTTTCAAATACTGCATGTTTCACAGGCTCTCCAAAAGACATATGCAATTTCACAACTTGTCACAGTTGAAAACTCAACAGTTCAAAACTAGACAATACCTTATAGACATGCTATATTAGAGGGTATGTGAGGGGGTAACAGTAATAAAATAGGAGAAGAAATACATGAATAGGCAGAGGAACTGGGTGGAATGAAAGAAGAAGAGAGGGTGGGAGAATTGAGGCCTGGCATCTTATGAGCCATTTCCACATTTTTTATCTAAAAAAGAGAGGGAGAATAAGAAAACCAAAACATGAACAACAAAACACAGAATCTGCTCTTTCCTGACCTTGTCAAGCTCTGAGTATTTAATAACCTATTTCAACTTCTCTCATTTTGATTGTATCGCTGAACAATTTTCCTCCCTAAGATAATGGAATAACAGAAGTTGAAAATGGATTATGAAATACCAATAACGTGACGAGGCGAGTACACTGCATTTTTACTCTATCTTTATTTCAAAAAAATCACCAGTGAGTTTTTCAACATTTTTACTAATGATATGGAAAAAAGGATGAGGAGCATATTAATTAAATTTGCCTAGGGGAGTAAATTGGGAGGTTTTGCAAGAAGTAGTAAAAACACAGGTGATAACACAAAGCGACTTCTAATAAGGAAGCTATCAGCTTCTAGGGCTGTCAGTTTGGCACCTTTTATGAGTAGTGAGCACTTAACTATTAATATCTAAAAATAGGAGTACAAAATAAAATGAGATATAACTCAGAAAAATAAGAAAAACAGATACACAAAAGGAATAAAATAGCTGGAAAACAATAATTCTGAAATCCATAATCAACAGGATATGATAACCTAGAACTATGACGTGCTGGCAATAAAAGATTGATGCAATCCTGGGCTGCATGTAAAAAAGCATCATCTCACCAGTCAGAGGTGATTGCTCTGGTGTTTCCAACATTAGACAGATGTCAAAAAACTGAAGCAAATTCATAGAAGAGTTTCAAAAGGAGTAAGTGTTTAGATTATGTTCCCTTTGTGCCATGCAGAAAATTGAAACATTTTCATATAGATATGTCAGAGAGTTCTCAGCCAAATCCAAATGTGAAGGAACCACTGCCTGCTTCTGGTGCGTGATAGCTACTTTCCTGATCAATGAAATGGTAAGACTGAAATACAATGCATGAAGGAAAATGTAGGAATCTATTTTTGATTGCCAAGCTAACTGAAATTTATTAGTGCGAAATAGATCCCCATGTGACACAGCGGAATTCCCACCTATAATTAAAGATGTACATGGGACAACAATTGGTAATGATGGGCAAGATAATGCTTTCAGAGATTTCAACCAAATAATACCTATAAATCTATAACTTTTAAAATCATGATTTGAGATGTTGTAGGCTGCTTCTATATTCTCTATCTATACTTAGGTTCTTATAAAATATTGCATGGTATGGCCTCCGCAGTATGGCATGTAAGAACCTAGAGACAAAAATTCTATATGCTGGAAATTTGCCACTGCTAATTAGAAATTAGAATAATGGGATAATGATCTTTCTGCATAAGACTCATTTGTTAAATTGGTCAAATGGATAATCTTTGTCTATGAGTGAGCTGGGGGAGGGAAGGGACTGACTGTATCAGGGGATTGGAGCCAGACAAAGATTCAGATGATGGTTAGGTTTCCAGGAATTAAAAATTGTTACCATTTCCCTGTTATTCAGACACTTCTGTGACATGAGTCTGTGTACTCAGATGTTGAACTTCAGCTATAAATGAGCTTTCAAATATAGCAAAGACAGCCTTTTAGGATAAATAAAAAGTATGGGGAAAAAACTTATATTAATACAACAGAGACTATTCTTGGATTTAGCAAAGGTGGGAAGGAAGAATGGGTAAGTAATGTCACATGGGACCTGTTGTAGAAAGAAAACTAGCTAAGTAAATCTACTCACTGTCTTATAACCAGAAGAAGGTTAAAAAAACCAAAAACAGAGGAACACAAGGATAAAGATGAAATGGTAAAAAGATCAGCCAGATGGTATATTAAAAGCACATATAAATAGACAGACATCTGAAGCAGAAATGTCAACAGTTAAAGGAGATGTAAACTCTTTATCAAAACCTAAATGGGAATGGTCCAATAAAAATAAACAAAGGATAACCCTTAACTTAGAAGAGCAAAAGAATAGATTGACTGAATATTTCCATGACAGTGTGTGCATACCCCTCACTGGACCTGGAGATCTCAATGCCTTGTCCTGCCCCCAGCCACACTTGGCATGCTCCAAAGGCTGAGGGTGTATAAAAGGGAGCAGCTCAGCTCAGTCTGGGCTGGACACTGGAGAGGAAGGACCTTCTGGAGGAGCTCCATAGGCCAGCCAGAAGCCCAGACAATGGGAGCCAGAGACCTGGGAGATTGAATCAAGCCTCCAGACCCGGCAGAGCTGCAGGAGGAGACTGGCACTGTGGAGCCTGATGACACAGCAACTACGTGGATCACCCCAGTGCCAGATCTGATCTGGTAGGAAATGACCAGGGACGGTTCATGAGTGGTATCTCCCACCTGAGTGAGCTCAGCATGTTTTGGTGGGCTTCCCCACTGAGCAAGTGGCAGACCACTCCCTCACTGACAGGACCCCATGTCGGGGTCTGGTGGAGTAGAGTGGGCCCAGGCCCCCCTATCGGGGCTGCTCCCCCAAACCCCATGATTCTAGCCATTAGGCTGTGCTGTCCTGAACCCCAGTGCTGTGTTATCGACTCTTACTGACTCTAGCCATTAAGCTGTGATACCCTGAACCCTAGAGCTATGTTATAGATTGTGGCCATTGGGCTGCACTGCCTTGGGAGGAGGCTTACTCATGATGTGACAGGTACCCTTAAGAGTCACCTCCTCCCCATCGGGAGTAATATTTGATTTTGATAAGGAAGAGAAGATGAAAGAGGAATAATTGAACATAACCATAATAAGATTAAATAACATCACCATGTGAAAATCGAATCTCAACAGAACTTCTTAATGTAAATGGAGACATCAACATCAAAATCCTGCCATGTCTTCTTGGTTTGGTCCAGAAGAAGAAACACACCCCAGAAGAATGAAAAGAGGAATTATAATCAAACTCCCCAAAGGAGGGGATAAGAGTGAATGGCATGGGATTGTGGTGCTTTCAATTCCAGAGAAAGCTTTCTATGTAAATCTTAAATAGAACAACAAGATGCTCAAACAGATCTTGCGTAAACCAGAATTTCAACCTGTGCAATAAAATAAAAGTAAAGTATGTATGGTAGCTGCCAGTAGTCCTGAATTTTGTGGAATTCTCAAAGTGTTTCATAATGGGGATAGAGAATCACTGTGGCAGGTAATACAAATCCATGGATTCCCCACTAAAGTCATTCAAATTCTTTAAAAAAAAACAAAAAACAAAAAACACCAGAACACTCACTATGCAGTTCAGATAACTTGGGAGTTAATAGTCTGGCTTAATTTTTCCACTTATGTCAGGAAAGATAGCATCTTATCCCCTATCTTGTTTGGTGTCATTATTGACTTTGTATGTGACAGACTATGCGTATGGAAACAGGTACTGAGCAGATAGATGGTGAGCTCAGAGACTGACTTTGCGTACAATATCTGTCGTATAAATAACTCAGTCGAAGATAGGCAGAAAGACAGATGTTTTTGTAAATTCTGACAAGCAAACAGGTCTTATTAAATCAAAGATGGAAGTTATGAAAATTAATTTCTCTGTCAGTGATTTTATCTACTTGGAAGGTAAAATTTTCGAAAACTCGTTAATTTCACTTATCTTGGACCTGTCATTAGTTATACTGATGGGACTGTGTTTGATGTAAATTCCAGAATGGGAAAAGTGACTGTTATATTTACAAAAACTCAATACCTTATGCAATTTCACGTGATTTGTAAAAATATAAAACTTAAGATCTTTAGAAACAATATTCTATACATCCTCCTATATTGAGCAGAGTCCTGGGAAAATAGTAAGTCCATGAAATGCAAACAGAATAGCTTTCGATGAAGGTGCCTGCCTGGAATAATTAAAATAAAATGGACTTATAAAATAAAGAATAGGCATGACTGCCTACAACAATACAAGTAGTGTGGAAGAAAAGCTGGACACACCTGGGACATCTTTTAAGAATACCTAATACTAGGCTATCTAGACAAGTATTTCTTGGGTGATTCCAGGGAATGAATCAGTGATGGAGAGATACACTCCATAGCATAATAATGTGTGTAATGGCATTATTTCATGTCAATATAAAAGACCAGGAACAACAAGCCCAAGATAAGGATGGATTGGTACTATATGACTTCTGCCATACACACTTGAGGCTTTGGGAAGAATGAGAGTGGCTGACTCAACTACTCAGTTTTTCACTTCCATGTTGAACATACAAAAATAATTACAATTAGCACTAAGGGTATGTCTACACTACAGAGAAGATCAAAGCTGCCGCTGTCAATCTTCCAGGGTTTAAATTAGTGGGTCTAGTGAAGACACGCTAATTCAAACTGAGAGGGGCGCTGCAGTCAATGCTGATAGTCCTGCTTCCATGAGGAGTAAGGGAAGTTGAAGGGAGAGCATGCTCCCTTTGACCTCCTGCAGTGTGGACAGCCCCAAAATTCGAGTTCAGGTACTCCTATTTCAGTTACGTAATTAATGTAGCTGAAGTTATGTATCTTAATTTGAACTTATCCCCTAGTGGAGACATACCCTAACAGACACTGTTATTGGTCATGTCTGCAGCGCTGACAAGTACAGAGTGAGTCATAATTACATTTAATGTATTTATTTAGATTTAAATAATAGAAAGATGTCTGTGCGAGAGTCCAATGTAACCTGGTGCACACTTTATCTTAGAGATGTAGGGATCTTTAAATATGCCACAACACACATCGCTGTGTAACAAACTCATTGAAGCCCTACATGCTAGAAACATTCTGTGAGGTTTTATCTGCACAACTCATATTGAAGTCAAAGGAAAGTCTGTGGCTGAAATACTGCGCACCTTTGAAACTGTATCCTTGTAATTATGCCTACATAGAGGCATAGGAGGAGAGTAATGGGCAAAACTAAAATGGGTATTTAAGTGTAGACAGAAAGACCATACAAAGGAAGGTACTCTTCTCCACGTAAGCTGAATGCTTCTGAAAATATATCCATGCCCAAAGCTCGTTTCTTGTCAGAAAGAAATATTTCATCTTCAGCACTGTTATGCAGAGGAGAAAGGGGACTGTCAGAGAAGTTCTACATTGCTACAGATTGCCAATATATTTGTAACCCCAACTCTGAGAAGAGTCAAAATGTAATTGTAGCTCAGAAAGCATTTCAAGCTATGAATCACAAACCACATCTCAAGTACCATTCTGATCATTAAAATTAAACAAGCCAAAGAACATGCTCCCAGAATTAGATTGAAAACCTTGATCCAGCCCCTTCTTGGAGAGCAGCACTCAGAACGCAATTCCAGATCTGAGAAGCATAGTAAATAAAGGCGTGTAAATGAATATATAACACTTCCCAACAAAAGTCTTGTTTCACTTGATCACAAAGGGCATGTCTACACATGATTGCTAAACTTGAGCTATGCTAAGGGGTTACCTAGACTGCATTCTTCTCTTGAAAGAGGAATGCAAATGAAGCAGATCGAAAATTCAAATGAAGCGTGGATTTGCAAATCTCGCACTTCATTTGCATAATCATGTCTATACAGGGTTCTTTCCAAAAAACCTCTATTTCGAAAGAACCTGTACTCATTTTTTCAGGAGTCCGGGTTATTTCAAAAAAGGGGAGGGGGGTTTCCAAAAGAACTCCATCTAGACTACGGGTTTTTTTCCGAAAACCCTTTTTCGAAAAAGCGCTCTCACGTGATTATGCAAATGAAGCATGAGATTTGCAAATCTGTGCTTCATTTGAATTTTTGATCTGCTTCATTTGCATTCCTCTTTTGAGAGAGGAATACAGTCTAAATGAGCCCTAATTGTGTAGCTTAAACCGAAATAGCTTATTTCGGCTTTTAGCGCTGTCTACATAGCACTTATTTCAAAATAGAGCACACTTCTCCCAACTTCCCTTATTCCTCATACAATGAGGGTTGCAGGAGTTGGAGTAAGCAGTCCTCCAGCTTGACATTATTTTGACATTATGTTGAAATAACTGTTTGTAGTGTAGACATGGACTATATTATTTCGGAATAACTGATGTTATTCCGAAATAACGCTGCTGTGTAGACATAGCCAAAGAATGGGATAGGCAGTAAGAAATGGAAAGTAATATGAGGATCTAGAACCAAGGTATAGTTTGAAAAGCTGATGAATCTGGGTAGAGAGATGAGTTTCTGTTCAGTTCCTATTGGAGAAGGATCCACAAAGCCACCAGCATGTAACTGAATTAGCAACCTGAGCAGAGACACCCAATGATAGAAAAGACATGGAAAATTAGCTACCTTGTTACCTGCAGAAAAAGGTTCTTCCAGAACAAGATAAAGGTACATCATAAAGCTGAGATGAGGGAGCTTACATTGCCCCTGACAATGCTGTATCTTCTCAAGGGGGTAAATGGAGGGTTTGGTCACTAGAATTGTCACTCCAACACTTTTCACAAGTACTAAATTAACTCTGAAAAAATGAGTTCTGTTCACATAATCTCTCTGGGAATTCAGAAGTATTGTACAAGTAAGCCTTTAGGGTCCTAATTAAATGTGAGCAGCAAAACCAGAACCAGCTGAAACTTCGCTATTTGCCTTCTGGGTAATCTACCAAGCAGATGAAGCTAAGGGCACATCAAGGGCATTTCCCCCATCACAGTAAGATCCCTTGTGAAGTTCCATTCCATTGTAGGAACACCGATAATCACCACTGTTATACAGGAACTGCTGCATAGGTAAGTGCAAGTATGTGCTTGTTTCTTGTCAGTGAAAAATACAGTGCATTTCATCTCCAGCACAGTATGTCTGGATGGGAGGCTGGAATATGAAAGGCTGGAATGCTGTTGGGCTTCTTGTTAACCACTGTGCTGCTACCAGAGCTCTTTTGTAACTGACTTGGTGAACCTCATTATAAAATAAAGCATTAATGGGGGGAGGTTGTCTGCTATGTGGTGGTTCTCTCAGTGTGGTTCCTTTGGGGCACCTGGTCACACAGCCCTCACTTTTCAATTTGGGCATCTGATATGAAATGGATACTGCATCTTCCATTGGATAAAAGAACATTTACTTCCATGTCCCACACATACCAAAAACCAGTTCATCCTAATGGCAAAACCTGATGGTGACATCACAATCATTTGCATCAACTGTTTGATATACCTCACTGGTGCATAGTTGATTCCTTTGGAAAGTGCTTCAGCTTTAACATTGTTGAAGTCACAGTTAAGGTTTTTGTGTGTCAGTTCTAACTCGTTCTCTCTCTCATACATACCCTATTCCCCCTTTTCTGGTATCACTAGCACCTCGTAAGCCTCATGAGACTGTACAATTTGCTGCAGGAAGCAGGGGTTCGGGTGAAATAGCATGAGGGGAGAGTTGACTAGGGGAGGGTTATTTAGAAGACTGAGCCCTGCTCTGTTTCTGACAGCCATGGCGCGTGGTGAACAATGACAATTTCTCTAAAGTATCCCCAAGTATTGTTAATATGTAATATCTTGACCTGATTTTGTACACCACTTTAAGATACAACAATTACTAGAAAATGCCCTGGATCATCTCTACTGGAAATCTTGTCGGATCACACTAACTCCATATCACTTTGTGTTCCCTTGTAGTGCTGATACCACAAACTGAGTGTTTATAAATCTGCTCCTTTGCTTTGCTTTTTGGGTTTAAGTATTAGATTATCACATTTTAAATCAATGTGCAAGGCTCATTTTCCTGCAGCTAACCACCTAACTCACCAAAGTGAAACATCATAGAAACAAGCCTACAGTCCCTAATACAATGCAGAATAGCTCTTACTGGTTTGGGTATGCTTTCACTGGCAATTTGTGTAATTCAGGGATCCTAACTGATTGTATCAAAATTGTTCTCCTGCCTCTAAACAGTAACTGGTTGGAAATGAAAGTAAGAAGCTGACACATAACATGCTAAATGATCTCACAGCAATCACGGCTTCACACACTAGTTTTGTACTTTAGTACTAATCCTTTAAATTTAATAACCAGATTTGCATTCCAACACAATGCCTTGATAACAGTTTCAGTACTGTGGAATGCCTTTATTGTCCGTCCTTGTTAAAATTAACGATGAATGGCAACGCAGACAATGTCCAGTTCTGATGTTAAGGATGAGAAGTCCAAGAACTGTGGTACAGGTCAGCAAGGAGCCCAGTACAAGTCAATCACAGTTCAAGTCTCGGACTATTATTCAATCCAGTCTAATGCTAATCTCTGAAGAATACATTGTGTCTTCTAGTTGTACAAGTGTTGAGATAGGTACAATGAACCTCCTTGCACTCTTGAAAAAGCATGCAAGAGCAATGCACGACTTTAATCCCTGCATTCCAGGGGTGACAGTGAGAGCTTTCTCATGGTACTCTATGGGATAAATGCAACTCTGGATATGTATAGGGAGGTGGAACCAAAGCCTGGATCTCCCCACTGCACATTAGCCAAGTAACACCAGCAGGGCACAGGTAGGCAGGCACACTATAACATCCCAAGCAGTTTCCTGGCCCAATGACGAGTCAGGGCTACTCAGCCCTTCACCCTAAAGCACTAGGGAATTTTGGTGCTCCTCCTAGATCTGAGTGTTTCTGCCCCTCTCAAGGTTTCAGCACAATCTGCCCCTCTCAAGGTTTCAGCACAATTTATGCAATGGCAGAAATGCAGGAAGGGATCCTTCAAAATTTCCTTCAGAAGAGAGAAAAAAAATTTTTACAAAAATCATGCAAGTCTGTAATCCGTGTAGAGCACCCTCTCCACCCCGTTATCTTCTTTAATACCAATCTGCTTGCAGGTTTTGATGGACAGGTTTGGGTTCTTCTGGATCCTGCCACCCACTCAGCAGGGTGTATCTTCTTTATTTTTTCCTATGAATTTATTTGGCGGTGCCTCCACCCCCCTCACTCCTTCCTGGCAGGGTCACCAGGGCAGCTTGGGAAGAAAATTCTAACCACAAGGTAATCCCCACTTACTTGCCAGATAGTTGGAGATTTCCAAGAAATAACACAAACACAAACAATATATTCATTGCCTGTAAACAGCAATCAGTTCTGGAGTGTGAGATTCCTGTTGGGCTAAATACAGAGGAAGCATAAAGCAGCAGACTACATCAGCAGGAGCAGACACTCATGGTACAAGGGTAGAAGATGACTGGACAGTGGGAATTCATCTTGCATCCCTCTAGAAAAAAATAAGCTGTAAAATAGCAAAGAGCAACAACCCCATTCTGGCACCAACACAGGCTGTATTCGTATGCACAGACAGGGACAACACTCCTTTGTCATACGTCCTTAGGAGAAAAACATCTTGCAACACAAAACCATAGGCTTTGGCCATGGTTTGCTCTCCTTTAAGAAGGTTATGGACATTTTTTCTACAGAGCATGTGAAGGTGAATAAGTGACTTTTATCACATACAACACTCCCAGTTCCTTATTGCTCAGGATCACAGTAAATGATTGGGGGGGGGGGGGGTTAAGATAATCTTATTTGGCAAGATTCCATATAATTTTTGCTCTATATGCCAACTTGACAGTGAGCAACAGGTGAAGTAATAGACTCCTAAGTAATAATAATGCAAACTTTTCAGCTAAAGAATCCTTGTTTGCATCAGTATGACTTTTAAATCTTCCTCAATAATCAGCACATGATAAACATCTGGTATTAGGAAACAATTAAAAGCAATACCATCAATTTAAAATCCAGAAACAAATTGTCCCTTTGGATTTATCCATGCAGCCAAAGCTAAATAAATCTACACAGGATGGCATATCACAAATTGCACAAAACAGTATTGACACACAAATCCCTACAAAGAAAGATGAGTGAAAAAAAAACCCAGATGCAAAATGTAAGAAGAGTAAAAAATGCTACTTCTGAGTAAATGAAAATGCAGATGGACATGCCTCAAAGTGAATTGATCATCAGAGCCTAAATGGTTCTCTGTCATTCATATTGCATCTGTGCTCACTTGTAAATATATAATTTATTAAGATTATTTTATTATCAGTTGATCTAACTGTAAAAGTAAAATGAAGATAGAGTCTAAATTACTGAATAACAATTAATCAAGACACAGATGCTCAAGGGAACAGTGTATAAATTATTACAATCCCTGAGAAATAATCAAATTGGTAGTGATGGCAAAACAGGAGTTTAATAATGTCTCTGATTTGAACTACAGTAACACAGGAGATAAAATAATTATCATACTATCAGTCAATGAGGGAAGACTGCAAGGCCTTATTTTTAGAAAAAATATAGAAAATAGTTATTAAATCATTTGAACATGAACTGTATTGGCCTTCAGATATAGCCCCACAGGTGCTTGCTAAATTCTGGACTGAGCTGCTAGAGCGTTTGTTATGGACAAGCAGTATGCTGGTTCAGTGATGAGCCAGGCTGTTCAGCCCTTCAGGGTATGTCTACAGTGTATCTGGGAATGAACCTGCCAGTCTGGTCCATGGATCTGAGGGTATGTCTGCACATCAAAGTTAATTCGGAATAACAGCCGTTATTTGTTGTGCAAGAAAGCTCTGATGGCCATTTTAGCTATAGGGGTTTCTTGTGCAAGAAACCCCTGTTGCCCGTCCACACTGCCTTGTTGCGCAAGAGCTCTTGCGCAAGAGGGCTTATTCCTCATGGGGAAAGGAATAACTCTTGTGCAAGAGACCCTCTTTTCTGATGCTTTGCAGTAAATTTACTTGCACAAGAACACATATGCAGTGTAGATGCTGTGCAAGTTTTTGCACCAGAACAGTTGTTCTGGTGCAAAAACCTGCAGTGTAGACGTAGCCTTTCAGGTTAGGTGCAGCTATGGGGCTCCCCTGACTGGCTCTGGGGATGAGGCAACCAGGCAGTGTGGTGGCCACACTCCCATCCCTAAGCCCCACCATGCCCCATGCCCTGAGCCCCCTTGACTGCAGTCCCCTGTTCTGGGCCCCCCCACACCCAACTTTGTGCCCTGTCTCCTGTACCCCCCCACACTTCTGCCTTGAGCCTCCCCACCCGAATCCCCTGCCCTGATTCCTGCATACACACCCTGCCCTGAGTCTCCCCAAACCTCTCAACCCCTTGCCCTTAATCCTACATTCCCCCACATCCCTACCCCTGCCCTGAGCCCTCACAGACCCCAATCCCCTGCCCCGAGCCCCCTATACTCCACCCCACGCTTAAATTTCTTACATGCACTGTTATATCACACCCCCAAAACTATCTGCCCTGAACCCTCCCTGAGGGGGTGTGTGTGTGTGTGTGTGTGTGTGTGTGGCGCGCGCGCACGCACAATCTGACAGTATTATCCCTGAGGCGATAGGACTGTTTTTCCTTTTACACCAAATTTCCATGGGTACTGGTCACTGCTACAGCTAAACTGTTCCCTATCAATAAGCTAAAAAGTTCCTCTGTGGTATGATGTATTTAAATTGAGCAGTCCCTCTGTGAATACAATTACCAATCTTAACCTGTCTGGTGCACTAGATCTTACAGACTTTCAAAGACTCCTTTTGTGGGGAGAGGAGTTAATCAGAGACTCCCTGAGCTGTTTCTCTCTCAGCCCCCAAGTTCAGAACGTAAAACTGAAATGGAAATGAGATCCAGGTTGGCACTGCGAACATGTCTGCACTGCATCTGGGAGTGAGTCTACCAGTCTGGGTACACAGACTTGCACTCATGGGCTCATGCTAGTGTAAGGCCAGCAGACACCAATTGGCTGTGGTCAGAACTGAATCTTGGACCTTTACAGCTTAGTGCAAGTGTTTCTGCTGCATGAGCTAAAGGCCAGCTGGCTCACAGCTAAGGCTGTAGAGAAGATTCATTATTCATTCTGTAAGTGGTGTCTTGCCACTTGATGGAATGGTACACCACACACAAAAGTTGTGTGGGTTACATACTTCTAGCTGAGGAAGCTAGAAGCACCTGAGCTTCAGAAAAAAACAATGAAGTGTTCTGTGGCACCTTAAAGACTTCCCAGTTGAAATTCCATATGAGTCCCCAAATGCCAGCAACCCCTGGTCATCTGCAGACCAAATCAAACCTGGGACTGCTGGAGCTTAGTGCAAGCACCTTTACCGCATAAGCTAAAAGCCAGCTGGCTCTCAGCTAAGACTTATTATTCTCCCTGTAAGTGGTCGCAGTGCCATTAGATGGCATGGTACACGACACCCAGAAGGCGTGTGAGTTATATTACCACACTGAAATAGCTGTCTAGGTGCGTGTGGTTTGGTTGCAATTCAGGCTGCCAAGCCTGGCGGAGCTGTAATGACAAAGCAACACTCACATTAATATTTTTAGATTATGCTCTGCTAACTCAGGGTATGTCTACACTACAGCGTTAATTCGACTTATCTTAATTCGAAATAGTTAATTTGAATTAAGCTAATTCGAATTAACGTGTCTACACACAAAATGCAGTTTGAATTAGCATTTTGCTAATTCGAAATACTGCAGCCACACTGACTGGACACAGATTCGGATTTAAGGCCAGCCAGTACCAGGTCAGGCAGGGCATCAGGTCAGGAGAGTCTGCGTGTGCCTGCTGCCTGAGGCTATCTGACGCCTGTGCTTAAAGGGACAACCCCCCCGCCCCCTAGGCAGCTGGTTCTCAGGTGTCCCTGCTTGCTTGCCTGCCTCGATGAGGGAGAGCAAAACATTTGTGTCTCTGCGTGCTCTGGTTGCCCTCACTCGGGACACCACAGCACTCTGCAACACGGAGCCGGAGCTACTCCTGGGCACTCTGGTGCTTCTCGTGGACGTGTTGCTGCGAGCCTGGCTGCACTTTCTGCAGGCTGCCATCCCGAAGGTCCATCGGGGAGCTGTCAGTATTCAGGAGGCCCTGCAGGAGAGCTTCCACCCTGAGGAGCACTAAGAGCCTCCCTGGTATGCCCCACTGGGGGGTGGTGCCTCATTCCTCCCTCCTTCCACTTACCCCTCCCTAACCCCCCTTCCTTATGTCAAATAAAAATACATTTCTTGCCAAAAACAAACTCTCTTTATTGACCAAAACTGGGGTGGGAATGAGGGTGGGAGAGGGAAGGGGGAAACCTGGGAGGAGGGAGCTGGAAGGGGGAGGCAAGGGGAAGAAGGGGGAGGAGAAGCTCAGGGTTGGGGTCTTGCCAGACCAACTTGATTTTCATGCAAACCTGCTCCTGGGTTCACATGTGGTCTTTGGTGGCCAGGCTGGCAGCTTTCCTGCCATAGATGGCTGTGTTCCTCTGTCTAGTGCGGAGATCATGGACGTTGGGGGCATCCCCCCAAACCTGAGTATGGTCCGCCCTGATCTCCGCCCTGGTCCAGGAAGGCGCCCGCCTTCTCCGGGCCCTGGCAGGCTCCTAGGAGCTGGCAGACTGCTCCTGGGGTGCAGTGGAGGGCTGGCTGCCAGTGGCTTGCTGGATCATGTTTTGGGGCCACTGGGTCAGGGCAGTGACTGCTGGCTCTGGGCCGGCAGGCTTGGAGCTGGCACAGGCACTGTGTCCAGAGTCTGCCCCTTTAAGGGTTCTGGGGCTAGGGGGGAGGGAGAAGAGTTTTCCTGGTTTGGCCCAGAGTGGCCACCAGGGGAAACTGGGAAGGCTGGAGGCCCCCTATTTCAGAATAAGCGTCTACACAGTGCTTATTCCAAATTAGCTAATTCGAGTTAGGCATTATTCCTCGTAGAATGAGGTTTAACTAACTCGAATTAAGTGCCCTGCTATTTTGAATTTAATTCAAAATAGCGGTTTGCTTGTGTAGATGCTATGAGAGAGTGTCCACACTGCCATGGATGCTCTTGCACAAAAGCACATCCCTTGCGCAAGAGCACATGGCAGTGTGGACACGCTCTTGTGCAAGACCTTTTGTGCAAGAACTCTTGAGCAAAACAGTTCCTGCGCAAAAAGCCTGCAGTGTAGACGTAGCCCAAAAGTGTAGTTCTGTTGATTTCCAACATCAAGATCAGCTTCTCTCCAAGAATATTTAACATAAGCACTTGTCTTTTTTTTCCCAACCAGGAGATTCATAGCACCATATCTCAAAGGTTTTAATTCAAACTGTGGATTTAGCTATAGCTCTATGCTTCAAATCATCCAATGATTATGGACCAGATATTGATTTCACTTGCACTAAGATAGCTCCACTGAAGCCAAGAGTTTTAAATGAACATGAAAGTAATTCAAATGAGAGAGGATCCGATCTTAGGAGTCTCCCAAGTTTCTCATTTTCTGCTACTCCTATCTCTATGATTAGCACCATGACCAATGTTCATCTGAAATTGTATTGAGTTTCTACTCTGGTTATGAGGATTGCTGAAGAAAAAACAAAAAAGAAAAAGAAACCAATTTTAATAAGAATGCACTACTGTCAGATCTTCAAATTGTGTAATTTGGTAGTAGATTCATTGAAGACAAGGGTACTATACTATCATACACCAGCTAAGGACTTCATCAAATATATGTAGCTACAAGTCACTTGGGACAGCCTAACTTTTTTTCTACGATCTCTAATACATAGCACAAGTCACAAAAGTTCCTTTTTGGAGAGAAAAATGTTATAAGTGTAGTACCAAAATAATTGTGTTAAATTACAGAAAAGGATTTTGCAAAATAGTTTTACTTAAAATGGAAAATTCAGTTAGCATGAGATTCACCAAATCTCAAACTTCACTAGCCATTCCTTCTTCAGATGATCTTAGGCTTGAAGATCCAGCTACCTTTATGTCTGCATTTTACTGTTCAAACATTCTAACACTTCCCGCTTATTAATCTGGGTCTCGCATGGTTTTCAAGCACCCCTGTAAAGTGCCCTCTCAAAAGATCCAGCATCTTTTCAGTTGTTGCTGCAGTTCTCCAATTCCCACTACAAAACAAGATTTGTGTCAATGACATCTTATGTCCTTATGAAATGGGCCAAGAGACACTCATGCTGAAGTGAGGAAAAAAATTTAAATGCTGGAAATCTGCTAACCACTGGTAGCTACAATACAGTGTGAAAATGGGACTTTATTTTAATTCTTAATGCAGGAACATCTTAGTGGTTTCTTTTAAATAAAAATGTTGAAGTTTCTCCACCTGTGGTCCAGGGACCATTAATGGATACCACATGTGGGGGAATGTGGCTATTGGGAAATGTACTGAACCCATAAAAGTTTATTTTAAAAAGTGGTTACTGCAGAATGCAAATGTCAATTATCCATTAGAATGGTAGTTATTTTAATTTGCTAGGGTATCTGAACTGCCAGTGAGAAATTATACAACTAGAAAAATGGAAACCACGGGAAAAAATTAAAATAAGAGTCAATATGGACATTTTCTCCTTTGTCACACTACATCTAATATATATGTTACAAGACAAAAACCTTTCAGATTCTTCTTATTTCACATGACTGGCACAATTTTTTCAGTCAGCCCATACAGTCTTGTTTGGTTGACTCCCTCTCTTTTCCTTTCTCATTATAGTTGCCATGTCTTGTTCCTGCCAGTCCTCTTGTCTCTTCTTCCTCCACTCACCTCTTGAGAAGTTCTGCCTTCACTTGAGGTATGTTCAGATTGTTCAGTCTTTTTCTACCATTATGACTTGAATAATTCCTCCCATTTGACTCTGATCAATGGATATTTTAATACTTTTATTAACTCCTTCATTACACTGTTGAATTCAAGTAGCTCACAAACACACCATATCGTTTCTTTATTTGCCTCATATTTTTAATCACTTCCTACTAACTGGTAGCAAGTTAGTCCAAGATGACTTCTCTTGTGGCTGCATTTTTTACTTCCTGGGTTATAAAACTCTTTCCTGTGTAACTCAGCATACTCACTGAGCTTGGTTGTGAGTGAACCCAAAAGATATCTGGGCCTTTTAATCCCCCCGTGAGTCCAGTACCCTGTAGTTTCAAGTACTTTAAGCACAGTTCCTGAATGCAGCCTTAATTCTCCACCAGTTGTGTGGCATGATTTACTTGTCCTAGAAATGAAGCCTTGGACACAACTGCTAGCATGTTTTTTTATAAATTGCTGCTTATGTTAGATTCCAAAGAGTTATATATTTTATTTCCTTAAATTATTCCATTATTTTACCTGGAGCTACTTTTAGCTTCTAAGGATACTGGCTTCTGATAAATCCCTTCACATTTTCTCTCTTCAGCCACTCCCAGCTCCCCCAAACACCCTAGCTTCTTCTCCTTATTCCAAAGCCATCTTCCATCTCCCCCAGTCACTCTTCTCTACATTTAAATCTGCTTCTTATGCACAAGCTCCTCTTCCCCATCTTTCCTTCCCCCCTCATCCTCTTTTTGCCTTTGCTCTTCAACAATTCTCACTGTTGCCATGCTCCAGATTCCTGCCTGTCCTTTCTTCTGCTCGCTCTACACTCTGGCCCTGCACCATTCCTCCCTCCCTCTACCTCAAATATATCCCAGTTGTTTCACTTCCAAATTCTCAGTTACTCCTCCCTCCCCATTTCCCCCTATCTTTACTCTTAACATTCCCATGACTCTCTGCCCTAAGGTTTCACTGAAACTTTCACTCATGATATTGCTTTTCTCCATCCCCTGCCTCATGTCTTCCTTGCCTCCATCTCTCACTTGGACATTCTTTCTCTTAGTCTATCTGGTAAAGTACCTCCAACCTTCCCTTTTGCTCTGCTTCACTTTCCCATCCTTCCAGATTTCCATTCCTTCCTCCTCTTTTCTCTGCCTTCTCTACCCCCCAGTTCACCTCCCTCAAATTCCCCAGGTTCCTTCTTCCATGTCCCCCCAAACAAAGTCCCCCGCACTTTTTCCCAATAGATTATGCTGAGTAACCCTGCATGAAGCAGCAGCCACTGTTCTTAGTTTCCTGCTGTGCTACCTCCCTTCCTCCTCCTCCTTCACAGATGAATGAAATTTGGGTGGGAGTAGATAGAGAGAGAGAGAGAGAGAAAGAGAGAGAGATATTTTTGTCTGCTTTCTCCCATTGGCTGAAAGCTGGGAGTGCTTCATTCTACATAATTATATCCTTGAACCCTAGCATTCATGCTCTGCATAGAAATCTATTCAAACAGCTGATATAAGAACAAGTTCTTGATTTAATCTGCCTTCCACATTTGTCAGTGCCTGGAGTGCTCTTGTCAGGTGAGTAAAGACGGCCATTGCATTGAAATGTCTAAGTTAAACTCTGCTAACTTGGTTGAGAATTTCTGAATGAAAAGCGGCATTATGACCAGACACAGAAGTGCTGTCAAGAGCAGCTGTCAGCACCACATGAAGGGAAACATATGTCTGAAAAGATCTGAATGGGGCTGGAGAATTTCAGCACTACTGCCAGCTGGACAGAGATTAGAGAACAAACATTTCATTGACACAACCTTCCTAGTTTGGATGAGCTTGTTACTTGGGGATTCTAATTACAACCACGACTAATTGTTTGTTCGTAAACAGCTAAAAAGCCGACTGTCTTAATGCAGCTCTCTAAATGAAAACAGTGATAAGAGCTGCTTTTAACAGTCTCAAAACATGATGCTCCCAGCCTCTTAAATACCAAGCATGACAAATGACATAAAGAGTTAGCAATTTTAATTTCAAAATAAACTGTCAGATACAAACACATTCATGTCCTCTGTTTGCCTAAACCTAACTTTCACTCTCAGATACAAGAAACAATGTTCCCAGATGCCACTGCTATGTTGCTGATGGGTTAACTCACCTACCTTTTATTCACAGTTTAGGCTGCCTGAAAATCAATGCAAACAGGTTATATTACAACTCTTCAGAGGAGAAATGCAGAGTGCTACTCACCTAGGATGTTTCCAATGAGAGCCACAATGAAAACGACAATATATCCTGCAATCAGTACCCATTCATATTCTTTTGGATGCAAATATTCTCTCCAAAGGTATCGCAGAAATTCCTCATCATCATAGTCAGCAGAGGGGATTGACAAAGGCTCCCGAGTATCATTCCGTTCTGGAGCAGAGGACCAGTTTCCACAAGAAGGGGACTCATTATCCAGTTTGGTCTCAGACATCACTGGTTGTAGCCTGGGTCTGGGATCAAACCCTGTCAGTACTTCTAGCTTCTCTGAAGCCCATCCATTTACATTTGTGCTGTGCAATGGCAAGCCCGGTGTGGGGAGAAATGGAGAAAATGGAATGAAAAGTTACAGAGCCAATGATGAGGGAACCTTTGACAACTTCTCCCACTACCTTAGCAGCACTTCCCAGCAAAGCTGCACACACAGCAGCTCTGGGAGAGGGAATGAGGACTCGGCATCAGAGGCTGCTGTGACAGAGGAACCGGCACAGCACATGCTTACAAATGCATCATTCTGGCACAGACTCTGCAATACACAGCAAATCCTTAGAGGGAGAAGGAGGAGTGGGCACTTTGCTTCCAAATGTGAGAGTATATGTAATCCAACCTGTAAGCAAGTGTGTATGCTCACTGCCTGTGTAAACACATGTGCTGTGCAATATGGGGCTCACATTTAGGAATCCTTAGATGTACATTTACACCTGTCCTTGATATTCCAAAGCTACCCTCCCTAGCTCATCAGCCCCTTCCTTGTGCTGTTGCCCTTCCCCTCTGCCTCCTCTTCTCATGCCTCTTTCTGTAACTCCAGTTTGCTTTCCTCCCAAGTTTCTCCATGCAGCCTACTCTCTGTACTCCCACCCACATTTCCACTGTCCTGATCCAGCTTGACACATCACTAAATTTAACTTCACTTTTGGGGAGAAAAGAGCAGCAGCAGTGGAAGAGAGCTGGAATGGGGGTAGTAACTGAAATCAGTTATCATACCCTTCCCCCAAAAAAGTTGCTGAGTTTTCTGATTTGCGGATATCAATTCAATGGTATTTTCTGCAAGACACCATTCTTCCACCAGCTGAGAGACATCAAAGCACAGATGATCTCATCTACTGTCTCCCTCGTGTTATCAATGGTGCATGGCTCCTCTTTCAACTTATGGGCTCTCCCCAGTGGTCTTATTGGGAATCGTGGGCCTGTAATGCCAACAATTCGTAAGGGCTCTGCATCACTCTTGCAGGTCAAATAGGCAGACCTAGTCCCCTGAGCCCTTACTCACACCCCACAAACTGGAGTCAGCAGAGGACATTTTTGAAGAACAGGAGGCAAGAGGCAAGCACATGAATATCTCCTCATTGCTGGATGAGGCTCTAATCCCTCAGCCACTTTCCATGGCAAATAACTTTAAACTATTTCAGGAGCTGATGAAGTACATCGTGGCTATGTGTTTCAAACCCCGATAGTGAAGGTCAAAGGCTTTCATAATAAACTCCTGGACATATTGCATGCTTTAAGCTTCTGCACCTGCAGCCCTCCTTGTGAATCTGGCTTTATTAGAGCCTGCTAAGACCATCTGGCAGACTCCAACTGTACAATACACCACCAGTAAATGTGCCAACTAAAATATTGCATTCTAGCCAAGTACTTGGAATTTTCACTGAATTCCCTGGTTGTGGAAACAGTAAATGAATGAGACAGACAGCACAAAAAAGTCTTCCTTTTACAGCACAGAGCAGAAGTGACTTCATCTCTTCAGCTGCAAGAGTTACTTCTCTGCAATGTTGCATTTCAAACCCTGAAGTGCCCCTGTCAGAATGTGGCTATCTGAATTACAATGACTTAAATACCTTCACAGAGCATTTGCCTGAGGGACACTGCAAACAATTTAAGAACATCATAAACAAAGGGCAACTCTTAGCGAGAAGATTATTACAGTCTTCCTGGCATATAGCTGATATGGCAGCCAAGTCCATTTCCACCATAATCATGATGTGATGACCACTGTGGCAGATATCCAGTTTCTCTAGGGAATTGCACAACATGGCTGAGGACCTCCCGATGGATGGCCACAGTTGTTCTCTTAATCGACTGGTGAGTTTCTTCACATCTTGAAAGACTTGTGGGTTACACTTTGATCCCTCACAATTTATATACCTGCAACTAAAAGAAAATGTAGCAAGTCTCACACATTCCATGGTTCTTCCCAATACATGTCTTGAATTTCCACTGGCAACCTGAATCACCAGCCAAGAGACCAAGATATTCAATTAACAAGCCAATCAACCACCATAGCTACTTCATCTCAGCCACCCACGTCATCTAAATGCCAATCCATCTTCTGTACTATCTTCCCCTTTTCTGCCACCTTGAATACTGTCTCTCCCTTTTCCAGCCTGTGTGGGTGTCAGCCGGTGGTCAGGGCAGTGAGTGGTGTGTGTGTATTATACACCCGAGACTTCAACTGCTAGGACTGGGGTCCCTTAGCAGCGGGCAACCTGGAGGAGGTTGACGGGCGCCCCAAGAAGTTTACAGGGAGAGCTTATTACACCTCAGATTTTGACTGCTAGGATGCACGATCCCTTCGAAGTGGGCAGCCTGGGGAGGCTGAGAGATGCCCCAACGGATCTGTCCCCTGGAAGCGACATGATCCAACGCTCAAGCTCTCCCTATATCTGTCCCTTATGACCGGCTGGAGTTCTTTTAAAATTGTGCTTGGTTCTGTTACAGCAACTGAAGGAGTCAGGTCACAGCTTAAACAGTTACTATTTTATTGTTACAGGGTAAACTTAGCTGTTAAATGCTACTACTGTGTTACAGATAACACAGCCACTACAAAGGACAGGACAGAAATTACACTAAGAAGTCACTTACAGGTACCATGAAACCCTTTTGGTTCTCTGAGCTCTTATTAAATGCATGCAAAAGAGACACCTAGCAGGTATATATTCTCACCCCTGCGTTCCAGACTTGGCGTGGCCAGCGTCTTTCTCTCAATCCCTCGGGAAGAAGTAGGGCGAGGTTGGGCATCCCACAGACCTCGGGAGACAACCAATACCTGCCAGCAGGTGTAGATGATTGGAGCTCAAATGGGGTGGGCTACTAAACACCTCTTTATACCCCTTGGGTCACGTAGGCTTCTTCCTGCTCTCAAGTGGCCAATTAGGAAAAATGGCTTTGAACGCCAAGTTTCCCACGAAGGGTGCAAAGCATAATTCACACCTGGGAAAATGCAGACAATGGGCACTTCTAGTATGTGATGGGCGAAGATTCCTCTCCTGGGACAGTGCAGGCGTGTCAATTACTGGTACTAGCCATCAGGGCGACGGGAGGCCCCCGGGTCATCAGCTAGCCTATTTACTGTCTGGTTTCTGTTTATGGTAGAGTCAGGGACAGGCAGCACACCTGCGTTCCCAGGGCATCAAAGGCTGACTGCCTTTCTCTTGCTCTCTGGGGGGGGGGGGGGAATAAGATGGGGTTCATGTGTGGCTACAGTGGGAGAGAATAACATCCAGCAAATGGGCTTTGAAAGTAATAATATAAATGTATTCCTCCATTTTGCTTCCATCTCTCCCTCCCACACCCTTTCATGGACCCATCTCACAAACATTTGCTGAGATAGGAAGTTACCACTTTTCAACATGTAGGGGCTATGAAACCTGTTCAGTCTAGCACTGGGGATGTCTTTCTTATTTAATGGCTAAAGCAAGAGTCATTTTAGTTGCACTGACTTCACTGAGATAGATTTGGTACCCTTACCTCATTAAACTTGCTTTTCATCCACCAATGCAACTTCTAATCTGTTACATCAGTTGTCACAGCATGCTGGTCAGACACATCATCCCAATCTCAAGTATGACTTCAGGCACAGCTTCTACATTGTATTAATCAGCCAATGGCCCTATCACGCTGTAGCCCTTCCTGAAGGTATAGCTTCAAAGGTAGATTTTTTGCTTACCTGGAATTGTAGAGTTACACAATCCCCAGAGATTCCTCAGGAAATATATTTAATATTTATTGGCCCATTTAAATTTTCCGTGGATAATTTTTATTTTTATTTGTTAATTTTCATTACAATCATCTGAAGGGGGAAACCAGCTCTAGTTATTACATTTTAGATGTTCCCAAATCATATCAGCATAATAGCTTAACTGGCTGCATTTGACTGTTTATCTAGTTTTATTACGCCATCTCTATCAAGACTATTATGATTTAAACCTTAGTCTTCTTGTACATTCATGTGAACTATAAATGTCTCTGATGCATTAACCTCTCAATTTCTTATTTATCAGTACCAAACTTATTTATCAGTACCAAATTTATCAGTTACAAATGATGTTTTCAAATTTACAAGCCTACAGAGAATATATCAAATCTGAATTAAGAAACTTAAATTCCAATTTATATCTGTCAATCTTTTCCCCCAGTGAGGCTAATGTCTGGCATTTCATTTAGGTGACAGAAGAGAGACTGATATTTGCAAACCTAACCCATAATCACTAATTTAAATTTCCACCAATACCGAAATAAATCAGTCATTCTTAGTATAATATCTTGTAGCTTTCAATTTATGATGTTACATACAAAAATTAAATTATACAATATAAATATGAATCCAACTCAATTTATGTTTTGTAGCTTATGCTATCTCAAAGGAATTGTCATCATTCAGTTGAAGATAAAACCAATCTAGCCCCCCCCCACTTCAGGGTTCAGGTTTTATTTTTGCTTCAAGTACATTTTCCCCTCTGCTAGTATGAATTTTATAACCGACATATATTTAATAACACAAATAAGCAGCATCTCTTCCTACTTTACAGATCAGTTTCTTTATTTTTAAACCTTGGTAACAAAGAACCAAAAAGACTGAGGGTATGTCTACACATCAATGTTAATTTGAAATAACAGCTGTTATTTCAAATTAACTTTCCTAGCCTCTACACAGCCAAACTGATATTTTGAAATAAATTCAAAATAGCGGAGAGCTTATTTTGAATTTGGTAAACCTCATTCTACGAGGAATAACGCCAAATTAGAAATAGCTAATTCAAAATAAACGCTGTGTAGATGCTTATTTAGAAATAGGGAGCCTCCAGCCCTTCCCACTGTGCCCCGGTAGCCACTCTGGGCCAAACCAGGAAAACTCATCTGCGCTCCCCCAGCCCTGGTGCCCTTAAAGGGGTAGACTCTGGCCACAGTGCACGTGCCAGCTCCAGGCCTGCCAGCAGTCACTGCCCCTGACCCCGTGGTCCCACAATGAGCCTGGCAGCCAGTGCCAGTGTCAGCCGGTGGTCAGGGCAGTGAGTGGTGTGTGTATTATACACCCGAGACTTCAACTGCTAGGACTGGGGTCCCTTAGCAGCGGGCAACCTGGAGGAGGTTGACGGGCGCCCCAAGAAGTTTACAGGGAGAGCTTATTACACCTCAGATTTTGACTGCTAGGATACACAATCCCTTCGCAGCGGGCAGCCTGGGGAGGCTGAGAGATGCCCCAACGGATCTGTCCCCTGGAAGCGACACGATCCAACGCTCAAGCTCTCCCTATATCTGTCCCTTATGACCGGCTGGAGTTCTTTTTAAAATTGTGCTTGGTTCTGTTACAGCAACTGAAGGAGTCAGGTCACAGCTTAAACAGTTACTATTTTATTGTTACAGGGTAAACTTAGCTGTTAAATGCTACTACTGTGTTACAGATAACACAGCCACTACAAAGGACAGGACAGAAATTACACTAAGAAGTCACTTACAGGTACCATGAAACCCTTTTGGTTCTCTGAGCTCTTATTAAATGCATGCAAAATAGACACCTAGCAGGTATATATTCTCACCCCTGCGTTCCAGACTTGGCATGGCCAGCGTCTTTCTCTCAATCCCTCGGGAAGAAGTAGGGCGAGGTTGGGCGTCCCACAGACCTCGGGAGACAACATATACCTGCCAGCAGGTATAGATGATTGGAGCTCAAATGGGGTGGGCTACTAAACCCCTCTTTATACCCCTTGGGTCACATAGGCTTCTTCCTGGTCTCAAGTGGCCAATTAGGGAAAATGGCTTTGAATGCCAAGTTTCCCACGAAGGGTGCAAAGCATAATTCACACCTGGGAAAATGCAGACAATGGGCACTTCTAGTATGTGATGGGCGAAGATTCCTCTCCTGGGACAGTGTAGGCGTGTCAATAACTGGTGCTAGCCATCAGGGCAGCAGGAGGCCCTGGGTCGTCAGCTAGCCCATTTACTGTCTGGTTTCTGTTTATTAGAGTCAGGGACAAGCAGCACCCCTGCGTTCCCAGGGCATCAAAGGCTGACTGCCTTTCTCTTGCTCTCTGGGGGGGGGAAAAACAAGATGGGGTTCATGTCTGGCTACAGCCAGCCAGACATCCACCGCCCAGTCCCCCAGCTCCCAGGAACCACCCAGGGGCCAGAGAAGGCAGGCACCTTCCTGGACTAGTGCAGAGATCAGAGACCTCATTGAGGTTTGGGGAGAGGCCTCCAACGTCCATTATCTCCGCACTAGACAGAGGAACGCAGACGTCTACGGCCAGATAGCTGGCAACATGGCCACAAAAGGCCACATGTGCACCCAGGAGCAGGTGCGCATGACAATAAAAGAACTATGGCAGATGTATGCCAGGGCCACATGGGGCAGCTCCCCAACACGTGCCCCTATTTTGATGCCCTGGACCGCATCCTGGGGGGCAGGATGGTCCGTGCCACCCCGGGGGGCAGCGATCTGGGAGCAGAGGGCCCTGACCAAGGCATGGAACCTGTGCCAGGAGCTGTAGGAGTTGAGACGGAGCGTGCCACGCTGCCAGGACCCCCGAGCCGTCCCAGCAGCCGAGTCACCAGGATCATCCAGGGAGACAACAACATGTAAGTGCCATCACTATCCCCTTACTGGGCGGGGGGGGAGGGGGGGGGTAGGGAGACCAGGGACCTCACGTGTGGGCCTTGCTTATCACGGATCACGCAGCAACCTGTGCACGTGCGAGCACATGCCGTGCCACCTCTGGGCAGGTGGCTCCAGCTGGCTGCCACACAGGGGCGTTGGCCTGTTAGCCGCACGTGTGTGTGAAGAAAATGACGTGCTCCTGACCATGCTGTGGGACACAGCAGGACACCCTCCCTCCACAAGGCCACTTTACACAGAGGCAGGGGACATCTCCCCCCCGCCTCACCCACACTATACACAGCACAGGGGCCTGGGTGCGGTCTCGGGGCAGCTCCCACTCCTGGGGATAGCCGGACATTCCGACCATGGTCTCTGTGCAAGCACATCGGCTCTGATGGTGCAGGGAACAGTCATCCTCGCCTTGCAGAGGGGGGCTGGGCTTCACCCACTGTGCCCCCAGGGATAACAGACCACTTCTCTTGTTACTCCACAGCCACACCAGCTGCGCGTGCAGGGCGCACCACCCCACCCTGGACATGCTCCTGCACCCGAGGGCTCCGCAGGCCCACCCGTGCAGTGGAGGGGTATCAACAGCTGCACCTGGGGGCACTGCGAGCCCTGCACCGCACCCTCCAGAACTGGGTGCAAGAAGACCTGGAGCTCTGGCGGGAACAGCTTGCCCAGGGCCGTGCCATCTGCCAACACCTGCAGGCCCTGGTGCAGAGCGTGCTGCCTCCTGTCACTCCAGCGCCTGCTGCCTCCCCAGCTACCACTCCTCCTCCCACTCCTTCTCCCCCTCCCACTTCTCCCTCCACACCCTCCTCAACCTCCACACCCTCCTCCCCATCCCCCCGGGGACACCGAGGCCCCCGCATCTGCTGTGCTGGGAGACAGTTGGCCCGGCGAGACCCCCACCACTGAGCTTCCCCTCCCCCTTCTTCCTCTTGCTTCCCTTTTCCAGCTCCCTCCTCCCAGGTTTCCCCCTCCCCTCTCCTACCCTCTCTCCACCCCTCTCCCACCTCCTTTCCACAGTCTCCCCAGAGTTTCATCCCTCCCCCGAGTTTTGTTAAATAAAGAGAGTTTGTATTTATGAAAAATGTGTTTTTTATTTTACATTAGGAAGGGGGTTTAGAGGAAGGGGGGGGTAAGTGGAAGGACATGAGGGAGGAATGAGGCACAAGCCTCCAGTGGGGCAGACCAGGGAGGCTCTTAGTGCTCCTCAGGGTGGAAGCTCTCCCGCAGGGCCTCCTGGATACTGACAGCCCCCTGATCATAGGTGGCGAGTTATATGGGCTCGTGGTGACCATGCTCCAGGAATTTTCAAAGCCGGGGGCCCTGCTCCACCAATATTTGGAGCTGGGTCTCTCCCCCGGCCCTGCCTGAAGTGGGCCCTGGCTCCCACCTGCCGGCCCCGCGCGTCCTCCCCCCCCGGCCCTGGAGCGTCCCCCCCGGCATAGGCATGCACACGGGGTGAGACTGGCCGGCTGGAGGCTGCTGCTGGAGAAGGAGGGGTGTGACGGGGCAAGCCCGTCCCCCGCAAGAAGACGCCGACAGCCGTGGCATCAGAAGCTGCGCAGCCCAGCGCGCCTCAGCACTGCTGCGCATGCTCTGGCAGCCCTGTGGGCACTTTGAAAGCTCCCCCAGGAACGGGCCGGTACGGAGCCTGCATGGAGCTGGCGGCCAGGCAGGAGTGCTGAAGCAGCGGCAGAGCCATCCGGCCAGAGGAAGAGCGGGAGGGGGGCGCGGGGCGAATCTGTTGGGCATGGCAGGAGCCCTGCCTGGCTGCGGGAGAAGGGGGAGACCCCCCGAACCGCGTGGGTTGCACTTGGCACGGAGCTGGGCAAAGCCCCGCCTGAGATTGGGGGAGGGGGGGGTCAGCCGGTGGTCAGGGCAGTGAGCGGTGCCACACCCCCCCATCTGCCCCAACTGCACCCTGGGCTCTGCCCCGCCTGGCGGCATCCCCCAGAAATACCCTGCGGGATCCCCCCCCCCCCCAATCTGTAATCCAACCAGGGCTTTTCCCATCCCTGCCTCCGGCAGTGCCCTCTGGCGGGGCATCAGGCAGGGGTCAGCCGCCCTGCACGGAGGCAGCCGGGATCCTGGCTCATGGCATGGCATGGGTGGATGCAGGAAGGTGGGAACCAGCCCAGCAGGTGCCGGTGCCTTACTGCTGTTGACAGCGTGAAAGGGGGCAGGCTGGGGCATCTGGCCGCCCCCTGGCTCAGCCACAGGAGGGAAGAGGCCGGAGCCAGCCGCAGCATTTAGCTCCCTTCCAGCTGCGCTGTTCTCGCCTGCCCCTCGCCCACCTTGGCTGGGCCAGGAGAGGGAAGAGGGGGAAGGAGCTAGAGAGGCAAGAAGTTGCTTTGGGCACCGAGAGCATCAGCCATTGTGCGGGAGCCCAGGGCTGGGTTTAAACAATTCAGACTGGTTCTAGTAATACAGGAATAAATGCTGGCAGAGCAGAGGGAGCCAGACCTCCTCCAGGCGAGCCACTGCCCACACCCAGCCAGCCCAGGCATGACTATATTTTTGCAGCTGGAAATACTTTTAAAAAGCACAAAAATCAGATTGATCTGAATGGATTCAGTCCTCCCCTCTTCTCCTCTCAGTTCTGAGTCAGGGAAAGGGGCCCTGGATATCCCTAGACCAAGAGGCAGTGAGCCTCGTTTCTCCTCCTGCTGACTGGTGTAAGTGAGGAGTAACTGCACTGGTCTTAATGGATATACATCTGCTCACAGGAGGAAACTCTTAGAGGGAACACTTCCCCCAGCCTCTCCGCCCCCGAGTTAATGGCACACACATTGGGTTAATGCAATTGCAGGATAGTTGCATGAGGGGGGTTTGTAAGGCACACCTGCTGGGCTGGTTCCCACCTTCCTGCATCCACCCACGCCATGAGAGGGCCAAACTAATCCCTATTGGTAGGAGGATGGTAGGAAAAGTCCTTGGGGGCAGGTCACATGACACCTTTTACTTCTGGTCATGTGTCCATCTTGCCCCGAGTGTTACCTCCAGAGGCGTGGCTAATGGGAGTCAGGGGGTGTGGCTTATGGGGGTCAGGGACGGGTGGGCGGGTGAGGGGGCGGGAACTAGACCCATTCTGGGCACCACCAAAAATTATACAAACTTGGATCTCCTGGATGGCAGCCTGCAGAAAGTGCAGCCAGGTTCATAGCAACACGTCCACGAAAAACACCAGAGTGCCCAGGGGCAGCTCTGGCTCCATGTTGAAGAGTGCTGTGGTGTCCTGAGCGAGCGCAACCAGAGCATGCAGAGACAAAATGCTTTGCTGTCCCTCAGTGTGATAGGCAGGGAAACCTGAGAACCGGCTGCCTGGGGGGAGGGGACCTTTAAGCACAAGCCTCAGATAGCCTCAGGCAGCAGCCACACAAAGACAATCCTGACCTGATGCCCTGCCTGAGCTGGTTCCAGCCAGCCTTAAATGCGATTCAGTGTCCACTCAGTGTGGACGCGTTATTTCGAAATAGCAAAACGCTATTTCGAAACGCATGTTGTGTGTAGACGCGTTATTTCAAAATAACTTATTTCGAAATAACACTGTAGTGTAGACATACCCTGAGTTTTGCATGAACTTAGGAGCATCTGAAATGAGAGACCAGATTTGATTTTTCACAACAGAAAGCAAGATTCATGTTATCAGAAGTCCACAGACTGCTGCTTAAAGGTCATATGAGCTCATGGATACCAATTCATCAAAGCATCTAAACTCGTGACTAGTCAGCAAAGCACTTCAGCTCGTGCTGCTGAATAACAATGGACTGCTGAATTGGAACCACAGAGAAGGCGGCCATGGAAATCTGCCCTTCCCCTCCTCACCTTCCTTCCATTGCTCTAATTTCACCATCTTCTCCTGCCCCCTTTTTTTCTCTTGCTCTATCTACCTCTCAACATCTTGGCTGTTTACCAATTGCCATTTAACATCATGGTCAAGCTGCAAAGAAGGACCACTCGCAGTACTTGCCTTCAGGAGATGCATCAAACAAATCCCACTGCTTTGGCAGTAACACTGAGCAATTCCTGACAAGCAGCTGGGCTCTCCTCAACTCAAATATAGTGTGGAAGAGGGAGAAAACAGAGAGGGAGGAAGATAAATGAATGGTGAAAGCTTTTACCCATTTTAAATCCCTACAGCCATTAATATTAAATGAAGAGCAGGCCATAGCTGCAACATCCTGGATGTCTAGAGCACTACATTAGAAATAACACAGCCAAAGCCGTGATTTTTAGAATAAAGAATGTGATCTATACACCTTCAAATGGAACTAAAGACAATGCAGGCAGCCAACAGTCAGACTGACATTTGTTTCAGTCTTCCCTTTGTTGCAGCATTAATTCACCTTGTTTTGTAATTTAAATGTAGCTTCTCTCCCAAGGCATGCCTCAAACCTCCTCCCCTGATGCTTGCTAATCAGAAACCCATGGCTTCTCTCCTCTCTTCTAATGGATTGAGTCCTGGGTTCCTTATTTCCACACCTGGTGCCCCCACCCAAACTGACTCCTCTCTGTGCTTGGGATACAAGGGGGCCTTCCCTTGGGAAAATGACCAATACTAGTATCCTATTCACCAGGAATATAACACAGTAGAAGAATAACACAATAAATTAGGACTAGCCACAAGAAATGAAAAATATTACACAGGGGACTTAACTGGAGACGGGACACGAAGGATATAGGGAAGGAAAAGATTAAGATTAAATGTAGATGCTCTTCACCCCCATGCATTCACCACTGCACACAATCCCCAGCACCCTTCAGGCAGATGAGATGCTGAGGATGAGTGCTGCAGGGCTGTGAATAAGGAGCTCCCTTATGGTGTCTTCACCCCTGCAGGGTCAGGGTTCTCAGCTGGCTCCCTGATCTGTCCCTTACACCAAGGACACAGCAGTATTTGGTTTATTCCTAGTTCAGTCTATTACTCCAGGACAATTGCACCTTAAACCTCTCTCCAAAGACAGCACTTGTAGGATATTATATAAAGATCTATTAAATGGGAAAGGGAAACAAGAAAGTAATTTAAAAGGTTAAAGCAGGGTTGGGGAACCTTTTTAGGGTCAGGGGCTTTACACTAGTGAGAAACAAAAACAAACAAACAAACCCTCACTAACATGGCCGCCAACTGAGAAGTAGAAAGACACTCCCCACATTCTCCTGACACACAGGAACCTACAGGGGACCAGGCTAGTAGACTTTGTGTGCTTCAGCCCTGTGGTGGACTGGTCGGGGGGCTGAAGCACCAGTGCAGGCTCCCGATGCTGGGAAGGGAGCTCTAAGCCTCAGGGGCCAGATCCAGGCATGCCAGGGGCCACATCCGGCCCCCCAGGCCTTAGGTTCTCACCCCTGGGTTAAAGCATGTAAACATTTATATACAAATAAGTTACATTCTTAATTTTCAAATGGTAATAGAAGCTTTTATAATAAGGACGTTTTATTTATGTCCTTTTGGGTTTAACCCAGGATAAGCAGCTGGAGATCTCCTGCTGATGCCTAGAAAACTCATGCCTCCAGAGTCTAAGTAACACAGAGATGCCTAGTTCTTTTTGCTCAGGGGCTGTTATTCCATTCTTGCTACATTTTCTGAGGTGTAAACTCTGCTGATGGAAGGAATCCATTTGCATGACTAATCTTCATGATGGAGAGAGCAGAACATCAAAGTCTTTTTACTCCTGAGGGAATTCAGTGACACAGTGTAATGCATAATTTTGCAGAAATTAGTGTTTGTTGTGCCATAATTTCCTTTCCCCCCAAAGAATGGGCTTTTGTTCTTCAAACTTGGGCCAGGTCACCACTAGGAGCCACGGGACCCAGCAGAGCCCAGCTCACACATAGAAAACACTGTATGGAGGGTGACGGAGGGGGAAGTAAAGAGTTCCTAGCAGCTGAAATTCCCCACATTCCCTGAGTGAAGGAGACAACAGCAGGCAGGAAACTCCACATAAGCCTCAGACCCAGAAGCAGGCTGTTTCTCCTTTTGGATTCCTGGGCAGTAGGGGTGTGTGTGTGTGTGTGTCTGGGCTTAGGGGTGCCATGCCTGGCTTCTGGGAGAGAGGGGGAAGGTATCTGGGCTGTTGGGGGGGGACAGTGGGGTTCTGGGAGGGAGCAGGGCTGGTGTGTGAGCACAATTGGGTTCTGTAGGGGAGGGAATTGTGGGTATCTGTGCTAGTAGGCCCCTACAGCTGGACTTGGGGACAGAGGTTGTGGGTGTCTGCTCCCCACACCAGCTCAGCTCTGGGTGGGGGAGGGGGCAGAGAAACAGGAACTGGGTTATTATAGCGGGGTTCTTTAGCACTCTACTCTGGGAGGAAAGTAAGTGTGTGTGTGTGTGTGTGTGTGTGTGTGTGTGTGTGTGTATTGTTACGAACATTCTTGCTGACAGGGATTTTGAAACAAACTACTAAAAAAACTGAAATGGGTATGATCACATAGTGTTATTTTGACAAAACAAAATTTGCAGAACTTTAAAACATCTTGCACATAATTCTAAATTTTTTGGCATGGAATGGAATTTCCTAGCAGTAGTGCTTTATCCTTTTTAACATCCCACAGTAGTCTGTCTAGTGTTGATGGGCCTTTCCTGCTGGGAAGGTTGTAACACTGCCTGTTTCAGATCAGCATTTCACACTAAGTAAGCTCTCTCTTTTTTCTAGTGATTTACGTAGTCACAGGTGCTCACAATACAGCCACTCAAATATTACCTAAAAATATGGCGTAAAGATATTGAAAGGGAGATTAATACATGCAACAACTCACAAATGTTCAATACAGTACATGAGCATATTTTGATTCAAAGAAAGCTATTCCCTCACTCATATTGTCTCTCTAATATCCTGGGAACAACACAACTACAGCAACACAACACTTCATAAATTTAGATGCTACATATCTTCTTATAATTTGAATACCTATATCAACAATACTAACACACAGATTGGCTTTCGCTATATATTTGTCAGTTTGGACATGGGTACCTCTTCATGAGTTGGCATCTGTCTGCCAGTGTCACAATCACCACACACCCCAGTGAATTCACACAGAAAAATATAAAAATATAATATTATCCCATAGGCAAACACTTTCCACAAAAAGATCACTCCATATCTGTCCAGTCAGTCCTCAACCTTAAAGGAAACCTTCACAACACCTTCAAAAGATGGGCCTGGAGCCTACATTCATAACTTTTCTAGAAACCAAAAATCATGGACTCCAGACATTGAACTTATGGCTCATTATAGCACTTTGTAACCCTGTAGCCTTCCCTTTGTCTGACAACTGCAAAAGTGTTAACTTGGGCTGTCAATTAATGGGCGTTAATGCCTGCAATTAACGTAGGACAGAATTAACGTGTTAAAAAATTAACGCACGTTAATGTTAGAGGGCGGCAAACCAGCATGAGCTGCTCCAGAGATTGTCTCTGGTAAGGTGTAATAATGCACACCGCCACCAGAGGGCACACGGAAAAAAAAGAAGCATCCAGAAAGGAAAAAAAAACCCTGAAGACTCCCAACTCCAAAGGAGAAGTAAACAAGAAGTAGACCCTGACACCCATCCCTCTCCCCTCCCAGGTGACCACATTTTTTTAAAATAAAACAGTCGGGGGGAGGGGAGGCTTGCCCAAGCCATCCCCACACCAGCAGGTCTTACCCAAGCCACCCTCTCTTTGCTTCCTGGGGCTGGGACTGATCCTCCCCCCACATCTGATTCTGGGGCTGAGTCCCCCCTCCCAAACTCTGCATTTCCCATGGTGGTGTCTACCCTCCCAGCCTAGGGACAGACCCCTCCCCTGAGCTTCGGGGCTGACTAACTCCTGAGCCCTGTGCCACCTGCAGTTGGGGGCTGAGGCCCCGCCCTGAAATCCACACTGCCCACGGCAGTCTACCCCCCTCTGGCCCTGTGCCACCTGCAGCTGGGGCTGAGCTAAAAAAGGACTCTTTTGAATAGGACATAAATATATTGATTATATAGAAGAATTTGTTGAATTATTCCAGACATTGACACAGTTCTGTTGTGTTTTATCTATAGGGATTAGGGCTGCCAATTGATGTGTGTTAACTCCTGCAATTAACGCAGAGCAGGATTAATGCGTTAATTTTTTTAAACACATTAATCGCAGGCATTAATGCTGCGGCTGCCCCTTTGAAGAGCAGGAGCGGTGCCTCAAAGGGGCAGCACATTAGGAGCCTGGGATCAGTTGGAGTCCCCAGCTCCAAAAGCACAGATCGCACATGGCAGCGTGGACGTATTCTTGTGCAAGAGTTCTTGCACAAGAACCCTTGCACAAGATGTTCTGGCGCAAGAAACCGCCAGTGTAGACACAGCCTAAGAGTTTCCTCCGATGAGCAGAATGAATTTTGTGTTGTGCACCAGTACTGAATTCATGTGGCTTGTTTGGATGTGCCACTCTGGCACCCAAGTTAATAATAAATATTTTTAAACCTTTACCTTTTCTCTCTGCTGCCATGTCTCCTCCCCGTGTTCCATCAGCTCCCCTGGTGCCTGCTGCCCCCCCAACTCCTCACTCTCCTCTGCTGTCCTGACTCCTGCCCTTCTCACTGCCCTCAGCCTTCCTGCAACCTGCCCCCCTCCACCAGCCCTTCTCTCCCCCTTGTGCCCACTCCTCCAGTAGCCCCACTCTGATCATGTGAGCTACCCCTCCTCATCCCCTCTTCTAACACCTCCCTCTACAAACCTGCCCTGCCTCTCTTCTCTGGTGCTCGTCCTTCCCCAGCAGGTGTCTGCTATTCTGCTTCACCCCCAGAATCCCCTGGCACCTGCACCTTCCCTTACTCCTGCACCCTCCTGGTGCCTCCCCCTTCCCTTACTGCCCCTGCCCCCTTTTTCCCTGATGCCCACCCCCTCACCACTCTCTGCCCCCATTCTCCTCATGCCCCTCTGTGCCCTCACACATGACTTGCTCCATCCTGGCCTTCCTCGTGCCCACCCTTTCTTTCAAGCCTTCTCCCAATAGCGACCCTCTTTTCCAGGGGGATGGTGGGGCACAGGTGCGTGTCCTGTCGTTGGAGAGCAGGGGCGAGCCAGGCACACAGCTCCTGGAATGTAGCCTTCCACATCTGGAAGTTGCAGAGCCACTGCTGGTCGTCCCACAACTCTATAACGAGCCGGTCCCACCAGTTGGAGCTGGTGTCAAGCCTCCAAAAACACCTCTCCAGGAAGAAGTTTGGAGGCAAGGGCACTGGTCCTGCATCCCAGGCAAAGCTTTCAAATCCCTGGTCCAGGTCCAGATGGGGAAGGAGCATCATGACTGTGTCATGCAGATGCAGCAGAACTTGCAGAATGATGGCGTGGGGCCATCGCCTGCCCGGGGCAGCTCTGGCTCCATGGCAAAAAAAAAAAAAAAGGGATCAAAATGAGAAAAACCTCCAAAAAACCCAAGCTGCTGTGGTGTCCCAGGAAGCAGGGCACTCACAGCAAGTACTGCAAAACCTTTGCTGTCCCTCTAGGAGGTAAGCAAGGCAGCTGCAGGAGCAGAGCAACGGCTGTTCAGGGGGCTCCCTTTAAGCACGCGTCTCTGCAAAGGGCAGGCAGCAGCACCAGGAAGTAATGCTGCCCCCATGCCCTGCCAGAAGCAGTTCTGGGTGCCTTCTTTTGTCGACAGAGCGTCCACCAGCCTGGACGTATCTGTCGACAAAGCCTCTGTCGACAAAAGCCTGTAGTCTAGACGTACCCTAAGTCTTGAGTTTTTACTCATCTTCTCCAGCTCCTCAAATGTTGAAAATTGTATTTTGTATTCATCTGTAACCATTAGTAACATATTTCAATAAACCTTTAACTGGCACGGCTGTGCATTAGATAATGTTGTCATTGCTATTCATAATCACAGCCCAATTAGAGAGCTGTCGGCTTAGATATTTATTCTGCTTGCCTACATTGTGAACCAAGGATTCAAGCTAACAAAAAGAGAAGAGGGAAATGATGATTAAACAAAAGAAAGCAACATTACTCCAAATAAATGGACACTGGAACAGAATGGAGAAAAACTATGGACCCTGAATACAGGTTATCCTTCTGATCTTGAAATTAGTCCAACTTGAATGGCAAATGAGTCTTTAATTTAATGAATTGATACCAAATTGCTCTCTCTCATTCAAGTCACCTAGCATTTTATGAATCAAATCTATTATTCTCATATCCAAATACAAGTTCTTAAAATTAGGGACAGATTTTTTTTCTCTGCTTTCACCTTTGAGCCCTAAATATTTACATTTCTGTCTACTTTTAAAATATTTCTGTGTCAATGATGTTAAATAAAAAAGCCAGGCAAAATGATCATGTGAGGTTTCCCAAGCACGTTGCCAGTTACATCTAATACTATTAGGCTGTTAAAAGCTATTTATGGACCAGCTCTATTCCCACAAAAGTCAAGTGGATCAAATCCCTGGGCCCCAAATCCTGGAATCAGATGTACATGGTCTAACCCCGGTGGTGTGCAGGATCCCACTGAATCTGTGGGAGGCTGGAAGGTCTCAAGGATACACCATTGCAGAGATGATTACAGAATTACACCATTGGATTGTAACAGCTTCACAACAGCAACCTTGTCTTTCTACATGATCATCTAGCACTGAGAAAGGATACATAATAAGTGTTATTCTTTTCACTGCGATCACACTTTGGGACACCAACATGACAAACATTTACATTGCTTATTGTGATGATCTTTTTGTGGAATTCAGCAGTTTGCCTCATTGCATAATGAGCTCCCATATGGAAATGATGCTAGCAGGTACATAAACCCTGCAAATAGAGAACTACATTCCAAATTGAGAGTCAATATAGAAGTGAATTATACAATAATTTTTTTATTGCAAATGGCATTGTTCTGATGTTATCTAAGCCTGAGTCACCTGTTAGGTGATTTGTGAAGATAAATTATCAGTTTTTCAGCACTCTGGAGTTGTAGAATAAATTAGAACAACCACCAGATGCCACCAGTAATTTCTCCTTCTGTGAAGCCCTAAGAAAATTAAGGCTGTGATTACTAAAGGATCCTGAGGAAGTTAGGCCTCAAAATTCAAATGAAATTAAGTTCCTTGAATAGGGCAGATTTTTTTGAATTGGGGACTAAAAACTACAGAAAGTACAGAAAGACCATTGCACCACTTTAAAGAGGTCAGATAAGATCTAGTAGACATTAGCTGTTTTAATGGAACAGCTGATGGGCATTTTATTTAGGATGATTATAGATCATGTAGAAATATGATATTTTGTTGTGTTTTTGTCCTATATATTTCTTCCCCAGACAACCTCTAGTCTATTCAGTTATTCTCAACATAATGTTCATAGAACTTCTGTGTTAAAATACAGTAAAGAAAGGTGAGGTCATCTAGAACTTGATTTAAATATACCTGTTCCCCAATATTATCTGTCTCTAAAGGAACAAAGACTTTGCTATCTTAAGTGAGAGCTCCATAGATTGTCACTAGATTTTTTTTAAAAGCATTTAACTTGCTCCCAAGAGCCATCAGTTGGGTAAATGATGTAGCACAATGACAGGGCCATGTAACAAACACAATTGCAGCCCATAAATAGGTGCTGAGTCATGTTTTTAAATGAACAAGTCTACCAGAATTATATATTTGTTTTTAAGGCATCCACTTTTCAGATGTGCTATTATAAAAACAGTTCTTTGCTTTCCTTCTAATAAACCTTTCCCAGACTTCAAATTAATTTTCTGAGCACTCTTTAAACAACCAGGCAAGACTATATACCACATACTCTACATACATTAGAATTAAATTCTGCAGTAATAGTAATTAAATATTCTATAAAACCTCAGTTGTATTCACAAAAGACAAAGTAAAAGGACAAAACATCAAGTTTTCACTGCATCTGTGCAATACCATCTGGTGTTTGCTGAGGACCTCCTCTGATAGGGGGGTTATACACAGCAAAGCTGATACAGTGATAGCTCCTTAAATCTTCGGGTAGACTGAAAAAATAATTCCAAGAGAGGTGTAAATTGGCCTATTTACCCCACTGTTTACTAATTAAATATCAATAGTGTTAACTATCCCTTCACTGATCATGTTTAACTGAATCATGCTTACCCATCATGGCTGGATGAAAAGGCAGATGTTGGGATGGAGTATAGTGAGGCAGCTGTTCGTTGTCACATTTTGCTGTTGAGGAAAACAGAAAATTTATGACCCTCAATCACAATCTAAGCATCACCTTTGGACCCCCTAAATGGGGAGGGAAACATCGGATGCACCTCAGGACAAATCTGTATACACTACTATCTTACTAGGAGCCAAAAGCGCTGCTGCTCCTTATGCAGGTCTTCACACCTCCAGCAACTTCTATGATGCAGTTCTGCACTCTCAGTATAAAGAGCTGTGGCCCAATGAAAACTGATAATGTAGGGGCAGTATAAAAAACGAATTTCTGTACAAGGGACTAATAAATTGCTGTTAAATTTCATACTGAATTCACTAAGCCCCTCATTTTTTTTAAAGTATAGCTTTTGCAATACACGTTTTTCAGTACAAAAGGAATATTGTCACATTGGAACTGAAATGAAGAACACAGCCCAGATAAAAATGTAGATGGTATCATGAGATTTCGTGGGCACAACCCACTTCTTCAGATGACTGGAGTTAAAGGGTCCAGGGTACAAATAAATTGAAGAGAAAGAGAGGGGATGGGGAGTGAAAGAGATGAGGAAAAATACTGTCAGTTAGAGTGTCCATGCTAAATGAGGCTAACAGAGTGGGCTCTAAGTACCCGGTGCTTAGCTTTTTATGTCATTAGGGTGTGGAACGTAGCGGTGCATCCAATTCTGGTCTTTGTTCAGACCACGATTCTAGTTTTCAAACTTGTAAATGAAACCAAGGTCTGCAGTGTTTCTCTCAAGCTGGTTTTTGAAATTGCTTTGTAATAATATAATCGTGTTTAGATCCATTAGTGAGTTCCTGCGCAAGTTGAAATGTTCCCCAACAGGATTCTGTGCGTTATCATTTCGAATATCTGATTTGTGTCCATTAATCCTATGTTGTAGAGCAGTGTTTCTTAAACTTTAAGACCGAGGAACACCAAGGATTTTTTGTTGAGAAAAAAAAAAAAGTGGGGGAGGGGTTGGAAAGGGAAAGTTATTGAGAAAAAAAAAAGGTCACCTGCCCCTTTAAGAGTGACCATTTTGAACTCTGTTGTTCTCTGCAGCATACCTCCAGCTGCCTCGTGGCACACCGGTGTGCCTCGGAACACAGTTTAAGAAACACTGTCGTAGAGACTGTCCAGTTTGTCTAGTATACATGGCAGAAGTGCATTGCTGGCCTTTGATGGCACAGATCAGCTTGGTAGATGTGCAGTTATATGAGCTTTTGATGTGGTGGCTTACATGGTTAGGTCTTGTGAGGATGTCGCTAGTATAGATGTGTGGACAGAGTTGGCTGTTGATTGCAGGGATGGGTTCCTGGATGAGTATTATGGAGATGCGCTGAGTGGTTGCTGGAAATGTTATGCTCTGAAAGCTCATGATACCCTCTACATTTTTTGTTAGTCTGTAAAGTACTGCAGGACTATTTGTTGTTTTTTATTTTTTTTCAGTTACACTATGTCTAGACTGAATTCCTCTCTCAAGAGGAATGCAAATGAAGCAGATCGAAAATTCAAATGAAGTGTGGATTTACAAATCTCGCACTTCATTTGCATAATCACGTCTGAGCATTTTTTCGAAAAAGGGTTTTTTTTTAAAAAAAACCCCGCAGTCTAGATGAGGTTCTTTCGAAAAAAAAAACCCTTTTTATAAAGAACCTGTACACCTCATTTTTTCAGGAGTATGGGTTCTTTTGAAAAAGGGTTTTTTTTTCCCCGAAAGAACCTCATCTAGACTGCGGGGTTTTTTTTTTTAAAAAACCCTTTCGAAAAAATGCTCAGACGTGATTATGCAAATGAAGTGCGAGATTTGTAAATCCGCGCTTCATTTGAATTTTCGATCTGCTTCATTTGCATTCCTCTTTTGAGAGAGGAATGCAGTCTAGACGAGCCCTTACAGACTAACACAGCTACCCCTCTGAAATAGTCCAGGTAAAATCTCAAGTGCAAAATGATTGGCATTTTGTTATTAGTTTCATAGCATGATAGCAAAGTTCAGTATTTTAAAAGAAATAAAATGTTAGATCCTTCTTGGCAAACTTATAGCTGAATTTAGACTTACCTCAGCAGGGGATGACAATACATGAAAAGAAGGAATAAGGATAGTTCAATGGAATCCTGATCCACCATTAGGGCTGATAGAAGCTACATTAATACAGAAATAAATAAAACTACCACCACCTTTGGTAACAGATATTGGAGATGCCAGTTATGCATGTACCTTTTTAGATCCTTTTAAGAAAATTAATTCATTTAACATGTGACTTATGTCTCAAGTGAAGGGGAAGGGAATAAGGATGACAGTTAAGATTTAAGTTTTAGAACTCTAGGTACATTGAAATACTGGCTTTTGCTACACTGCCCTTAAGTAGCCAAAAGTAAATGGTGGCACTTGAAAGAAATGTCACATACGTGTCTGTCAAGACAAACCTTTTCTCCTCTCTAATGTTTTGTCATGTTTTCCAGTCACTGGTTTTATCAACAGCTTTTGTTTTATCAAAAGTAAACATAGGTGGGTCAGAGCTTAAAATGCTTAACATGCACATGGAATTCAACATGGCTTGCCTTAACCAACTGGATGTGTAGATCTTGCTAGTATTAGCCTTTGGAGAATTAAACCCTGTTAAATGAATTGCTTTTTTCCTTTCTAATCCCTAGGCCAGAGAGTAAGAGTAGTTTAGACAGTGAGATCAGAAATTTGCATGAGAAGAAGGGCTTAAAAAAACCCCCTATGTCTCAAACCATCACTTGCTTTGTGCTTAAATTTCAATAAAGACCTCTGTTGAGTATGCAGCTGCAGTCAAAAAAAGAAAGGAGTTTCAGATGCATGGGGAATGGGATGGAAATAATGCAGAAAATATTATTTATTTATATAAATCAATGGGGTTGCCTCGTGAATTTATTATGTGCAAAACTGGTGACTCCCTTTCTAAAAGGATTTTGCAGAATGAGAAGGGGTTCACAGAATGGTGATGAGAATATTAATTAAGGACAAAGAATTTCCTATGAAGAAAGACTGACAAAACTGTGGCACAAATAAGAGGGGACCCGGGAAAATTATATAAAACAACAAATAATAAAAAACTGGTTGTGTTAGAGGAACTAGAAATTCCCAGTCTTAGAACACAAGACCATTAAATTAAAAGGAGGGAAATTCAAAATCAATCAAGGAAATACTTTTTCACACAATGTATAATTAGAGGAACCCTGTTTCTGATGCATAGAGGTAATTCCTATGTTCAAAGCTAGAACTGTAAGTAAATTACCCTCAGGTACCTTTTCACCTAGTACCCTAACAAAATCAGGTCGAAATGCAAGACTGCAGTTGAAATAAGCCTTTTGTCAAAGTCAAGTATCACCACTTTTAGAAGAAGAGGAGTTCAAAGGGAGGGAGTAAACAGAACATTATATAGGCTCCAGTATGTACTATTCACTGTTTTCCCTTTGGATCCCCAGGAAACCATCTGGCATCTGGTTTGTTTTTCTGTTGAATTGGCAGCGGCATATAAAATTTTAGAGCATTAATTCACAGGAATTTCAACTCATATTTGCATGGCAGGCAGCAAACAAATTTTATGTGGGTGGTGAGTGGGCTAGGAGATCCCACAGAGACTGACACAAAGTTATCTGCTAATGCTCAATTTGTTTCTATTCAGACAGACCTGCTGCACACTACAGTGGAAGCAGAGCTGTCTAACCCAGGAACATTTCCAAGTTAGCCTACAGCAGTGGTCCCCAACGCGGTGCCCACGGGCGCCATGGCGCCCACCGGGGCATTTATGCGCGCCCGCCTAGTGACCGGGGCCAGCCCGAGCCATTCTTGCGCCCCAGGCACCTGGTGCATGCACGGCCCCCACCCCGGGCGTGCGGCGCATGTGCGGTGCCCTGGGCGAGCGGCATATACGCGGTGCAGCCCCAGGCGCCCGGCAGCCCCAAAAGGTTGGGGACCACTGGCCTACAGGAAACTGCTATTCAGTGAATATACAACAATGTTCCTTTGTGTTAGGATGCATCTACATTGCACCTGAAGCTCGAAATAACCAATGCAATTTGAGCTACGCAAATTACGTAGCTTATTTCAAGTTAATTTCAAAATAGCTTATTTTGAAATTTGGCACTGTCCGCACACTTATTTTGAAATAAATTGCTATTCTGAAACATCCCTTATTCCTCGTGGAATGAGGTTTACAGGGATGTCAGAATAGCAAGCCCATGATATTTCAAAATAACGGGCATGCTCAAAAGATGCAGAATAGCTGTTTCAGGATAATTTTGGTATCCTGAAATAGTGCTGCAGTGTAGACATAGCCTTACTGTCCCACTAACAGTCACTAGTGTGGTGCTCTGCACACATGCTGGATGGTAAGCAGAGCTTACTGAGAAGAAGACGGAATTTTGTTCCCAGTACCTTCAGCTCCAAGGAAAACTGTAGGTTCATGTTTCTTGAAATTATTCTTTCATGAGAGACAAGCTTGTGTGATAATATTTCTACACTCCTTGAGAACAAAGGAAGGTATGGGTATCCACATAATCTACACAACAACTGAAATGCTTCCTTTTGTTGTAAATGTTAATATGGCTGCACCACAGTGTCATAACACTTTATCATAACCGTTTTTAACGGAGAAATTCTGCATCATAAGCTACATATCTATCTATATCTCCCACCTAGGGAAGCTATGAAGTTAGAAAAGGAAAAGTGTCATGGCTTCTAGTAGTTTCTGATCGCATGAGCAATAAAAAGACAGATATGTCCTTCGTAACTATCTAGCTTGTGAGACACTGAAGTTTCATGTACTACAACCCAGTTTGAGCAGTTGAAGGGAGAACAAAATACTGATGCTTAAATTTTTAACTTTTAACTTTCAACTTTTAACTTTCATTGCCTTTGAAAACCTGGCACTGGCTAGCCATTATACATACTGCCAATCATTCAACTTCTTCCTATTGCAGAGCCCATGGATTCTGGTCATCGGTAGGAGGGATTGAATTTGTGATCTTAGGGGCTAATACCATTTGCCTCTACCACATGGGCTAAAAGCAAACTGTCTCTCAACTAAAGCTGTAGAATAGGATTCACTCTCCCTTGTCAGTGATCTCAGTGCCTCTGGGTACACTATATATGTGATTTGTTGATCCCACATCATTCTCAAATATAATCTCTGTCAGTATCTATATCAAAAGAGACTGTGCTTTGTCATTACACTCCCTTTGTCTGTGGAAATCACAATCATTACATGCCATGTTGTGTACATGCTGATTTTATCTTTGGTGAGCCGTTGTCTTTTTTACCTCAGCTTTTGGATGTGCTCTATAACTATTACAACCACTCAAGGTAGGTCTACACTTCAAAGTTTGTTAAAACCACACTCTTAATTACAAAACTACGCTGCCAGGAAGCTAATAAGGGCTAATGTAGAACCAGCTAATGTGGGTGAGAGTCCTTTTAACAGTATAGTGTGTATGTCATTTCAGAAGGTGGTTTAAATGTAAAGGCAAAGTAACTCCCTTTGTCAGTATAGGCTTAATCTCCATTAGGGACCTCTGTTACTGCTACAATGATATAGCCGCATTGGCTAAATTTTTGTAGCATAGAGTAACCCTTGTTTTGCTATTTTGTTATGGTGACTCTTGAATTAGAAAGAGGAGTTAAACTACTACACTAAATCTGAACTTCGGGAGGTTTCATTTTGGATTAGAATATTTTCTGTGGTTTGAGACTCAGGGTGTGTCCACATTGCAATCAGAGCTGTAAATGCAGCATGTGTAGACATGCCAACATAGTTCTGATCTAGCACTCTCTGAATATAGCAAGGCAGCATGGGAGACAAGTCAAAGTCTACGGAAGGCTTGTATAGACTGTGCAGCAGCAATTCCTTGGCTGTATAGGTGCCTGCAATATTAAGCATGGCTCAGATAACAATAGCAGAAATAATAGAAAGTTCTACCAGTCCCAAAGGATCAGACACATTGCCTCCCAGGTTAATGAATATTTCACATCTTACCCAAATACATGGTTACAGCCAATTCTTATGAACTAAACTAAAATGTATTTAAAAAAAAAGAGGAGAGTAGTGGTTAAAAGACCAGTATACATGCACACATGTCATAGGGTACACAGCGTGGAGCTAGCTGCAAGGGACTGAGGTATAACAAGCAGCATCTACTAAATCCTCTCTGACCTTTGACATGGCTCTCTGGGCTAATCTGCTATTTAATGTAACACTACAAACACAAGGATTTTCATACCTAGAAACAGCTGCTGTGCAGATAAAGAGCTGAAAAAAATTGGGGGGACAGTTATCCTTGTTTTTTATCCCTTTTAACCCAACCCAGAGACTCTTAACAAGTCTGTCTCCTATATCTATGTCCACCTCAGTCCAGGTGTATACATTTTAAATATATAAGGCAATACTTCCTCCCTTTTTCCCCTGCCTATCCTTCCTGAGCAAGCTGTACCCTTCTATACCAATATTCCAATTGTGTGTATTATCCCACCAAGTCTCTGTGATACCAACTATGTCATAGTTGTGTTTATTTATTAGCATTTCATATTCTTCCTGCATATTCCCATATTCCTTGCATTTGTATATAGGCATCCAAGATACTGATTTGATTTTGCACCCCAGTTCTGCCTTGTCTCTCACTTATCTCTGCTATTATAGCCCTTGCTCACTCCCATTTCTAAGCCATCTCCCAGGTCTCCATGTTTTTCACTTACCTGTGGGCTTTGTTCACCTGGCCCCATTTAACCTAGTTTAATGCCCTTTACACTAGGTTAGCTGGTTTGTGTCCAAATACTCTCTTCCCTTTCCTCAAAAGGTGAACCCCATCCCTTCTTAGCAGTCCTCCTTCTTGGAACAGTATCCTGTGATCAAGGAAGCTGAAGTCCTCCTGGTGACATCATCTTCGCATCCAGGCATTCACCTCCAGAACAGGACGGACTGAAGAGAATACCATCTGCACTTCAAACTCTTTCACCCATACTCCCAGAGCCCTGTAGTCACTGTTGGTTCAGGGTAGAGCAGACAAACAAACACAGTCCCAGAGTCAGGGCAATCCAGGCCATGGTTCAAGGCAGGGCAGACAAATAATCACAGTTCCTGAGTCAGTGCAGCCCAGCCCCTGGTTCAGGGTGGGGCAGCCAAACAAATGCATTTCCAGAGTCAGTGCAGCCCAGGCCCTGGTTCAGGGTGGGGCAGCCAAATAAATACAGTTCCCTAGGCACGAGTGGGGAGAGAAAGTCTGCCACCCATGGGCCCTCCCTACTCCACTGCGTCCGGGCCCAGGGTCCTAGCAGTGGCAACCTTGGCAGCCACTGGGGTCAGCGGAGATCCAATCCGCAACATACCAACACACTTTAAAGTGTTATTAGGTTAGATGGGCAATTGTCAGCTTCCTGAGTCACTTCTGAACTCCCCCTCGGCATCTACCTGGCTCCCAGTCAGTTGCTGGTTCTTGGGGTCCTGGTACTCTGAACTCTGGGTTGGGGTAAAGAAGGTCTCCTTTTTGGAGCATCGGTCCGGGCCAGTCCTCAACCTCCACCAGCTCCTCAGGGTCCTCCTCGCTTGAGAACTCAGGGCAAGCCTCTGCTTCCTCCACAGACTGAGCCCCCACAAATCGTAATTTCTCATCCCAATTCTTATTTCAGTTGAAATTCTTCAGGACAGAGATAATTTTTTTTAACCTGGGTCTAACAGTTTTTCCCCTCATTAGAGTTGTTTACAGGTCTTCTTCATGTGTTCTCTTGAGATGAGGAGCAGTCTGTGAAGCCAGTTGAATCCTTGTTTGATTCCCATTCCTTAAATAGAATTTCCCTGGGGAGGGAAATCTTTATCCCATTTTCCCCACACAAGTGGGAAAATACCAAATTCAAGATGGATTCCAGCACAAGGTGGCATGGTCAAATGTCTTGGTAGAACCAACCACAGTGTAGGATATTCATAGATCCTTTTCTTGAGCACTGAGCCATTAAGCTCGTTGAGTACCACTAATGGCTTTAACTCAAAGATGAAGATTAAAAAACAAGTTTACAATTTATATATCTAACTTCATATATAAGAAAGATAGATTTACACAACTAGAATACACACATTCAGGGAATTACAAGCTCCTGAATGATAGGTTTCTTGCCCCATTTTTGCATAAAGCATATTCAAGTTATGTTTTTTAAATGAATATGCATATGAATATGCAATGAATATGCATAAAATATGGGAGTGTAGTATCACCAGTGGTAATTACCAAAATTTCAGAATCTGACATTCCCTCCTTTTCTTGTCAAAATTTCAAAAAAATATTTAAAATTTCAAAACTGGAATTTTTTTTGCCACTTTTAAAGATAATCATTTATGAATATATTGTATCTAAGGTAAAGTTTCCCTTTGTATAGAAAAGCATAGACGTTACTGTTGTATATGAAATCACTTTCAAACAGTGTTGGGAATCTTTTCCCTTCACAATTCACATTCCCTTCCACAGATAGCAATTCCACTCAGCCCTCCTTTACAAAAGCAGAACTGAACCTTATGAGAGCCAGGCATGAATCCTGCTAGTCTAATGACTGAAAATAACCACAGAACTATAGGTCCACATTAAAAAAAAATCCTCAATGCATCTGTGGACTGACACTGTGCAAATATATATATGAGGAACTCCACCCTCACCATGGTTCTCTGTCACATACTAGTAGCTACACCACAGTGCAATTATTTTTGCCAAATAAAGATTTTGCAAAAAACCATAATTGTGAGGGTCTCTGAAAATATGAATTCATGTCAATTTTGGCAAAAAGTTTAGGAAGAAAAAATGGAGAATTTTTTGACATTTTCACAATAAATTGTTTTGACATTTCATTTTGAAAATGTCATCTTGAAACAAAATGTCAATTTCAATCAATAATCTGTTTGGAAAATGTTGACTTTTCATCTTGTAACCCATTTTGCCAATTTCATTTAAAAATGAAATGGGAGTTTAATGCAATTCTTAATTCTATGCAATGCTAAATACATTAAATATGCAGGCATGTCAATAAGTGAAAAATAAATGTTAATTTAGCAATATTAACTTGGCCATGCAGAAAGCATAAAAAGCAAGATATATCCAACGTGGCTTATTTTAATGCCATCATAAGAAACTTATTTTTCCATTTCCTGATACTTGTGCTCATGTGTCACATTAATATAAATGTTTGCATTTAATTTTCTGTATAGTGATTGAACAGACATTTAGGCATATTTAGCATATTTAAATGTGTAAAAAATGTTACTTTTAAAAGATGTCTTCCTGACTAACAACAGTGATTTCTATTTAGAAGCATATATCAGCTAATGAAATGTTTTTACAGTCAAGTTTGAATGTTCAAATAGACCTCAGTTAGAGGATTAGGAAGAATGTCATTCAAATACCTTTTATAGCCACATGTAAGGACCAAGCTGGTTTAACTGGGCCCACATCCAGGCAATTAATAAACACTGTGAGGAAGCAAAAGGAAAGAATTCCTTTAAGTGGCAAATTCTGTTCTTATCTCTGTGGCTGTAGACTATGCCCAGCAGCACAAATAGAGCAGTTTGTCTATGTGAAGAATGAAGATTTTTGTGCCTGCTTAGGTGTGTGCCTTCCTCCGAGTTCATAACTCAGCTCTGCATGGACTGCACGTACCAGTCTGCAGGGGACAGGGAACATTGGGACTGGTTGGGGATGGACGATGTACATCTACTGCTACACATCTGCTGTGGCACACAGGGGATACATTGCAGTCTCAATACTCACTGCATAACCTTATGCTAGCTATATGCGCAAAGCTGGCATAATATATTGAGGGATCGTATGAAAACGCACGCAGCTGAATGTTTATCATTACTAATGGAGCAGGAGACCTGTTAGGATGGCACACCAGTAAATCCTGAATTTACGGTATGTCTGTCCTAAACTACTACTACATAAACTACTACTACTATTACAAGGTAAATGTAAAATTAACAAATGTTAATTTTTATAATTTTTTTGCATTTTTTAAATATAGTTATAAACATACCATAGTTAAATAGTTAAAAAAATAACAATTTATGCATAAAGCTAACCAAACTATTTCAACAGGTTAAAATGTAAAATAAGCAAACAAACAACAATGTTTATTCTGTTAATTCTTTTACGCCATTTAGGGTTTCATCCTCCAAACCAAAAACATCTCACCACAAAAACACCTAAAAATAATGGTATACAGTAAAAATATGTCCAAGTATCAAAAAAATGTTTTATAAATAAAAAACTGGTTAAATGCACCTAAATCTACCATATATAAACATTTAAATTGTCAATCAGCTAAAAAATCACTGTTAATTAACTTAAAGTTGGCTATTCTGTAAAGTCAACAGTAATACTGCTGTAGCACTGGTATTGCTGTATTGTATTATTGCTGTACATCAGGGCTACTCAACACATGGAGGTAGAACTGACTTATATGGGGCCTGTGTGTTATGTAGTTTTGCCTTAACTTTTGTATTCGTATGAAAGAAGCTATTTGCATATATGTCAGCTGATGGTCAGCTGATGGTCAGGGCAGTGCATGTGTGTGTGTTACACCCGAGTCTTCAGCTGCTGAGACACAAGGCCCCATCGCAGTGGGCAGTCTAGGTGAGACTGACGGGCACCCCGAGGAGTTTAACGTCCGTGTCTTTGCCGCTAGGATCGGGATCCCTTCGTGGCGGGCAGCCAACAGGCCGACAGACACCCCAGGGTTTACAGGGAGAGCTTATTACACCTCAGATTTTGACTGCTAGGATACACGATCCTTTCACAGCGGGCAGCCTAGGGAGGCTGAGAGATGCCCCAATGGATCTGTCCCCTGGAAGCGACACGATCCAACGCTCAAGCTCTCCCTATATCTGTCCCTTATGACCGGCTGGAGTTCTTTTTAAAATTGTGCTTGGTTCTGTTACAGCAACTGAAGGAGTCAGGTCACAGCTTAAACAGTTACTATTTTATTGTTACAGGGTAAACTTAGCTGTTAAATGCTACTACTGTGTTACAGATAACATAGCCACTACAAAGGACAGGACAGAAATTACACTAACAAGTCACTTACAGGTACCATGAAACCCTTTTGGTTCTCTGAGCTCTTATTAAATGCATGCAAAATAGACACCTAGCAGGTATATATTCTCACCCCTGTGTTCCAGACTTGGCGTGGCCAGCGTCTTTCTCTCAATCCCTCGGGAAGAAGTAGGGCGAGGTTGGGCGTCCCACAGACCTCGGGAGTCAATCAATACCTGCCAGCAGGTGTAGATGATTGGAACTCAAATGGGGTGGGCTACTAAACCCCTCTTTATACCCCTTGGGTCACGTAGGCTTCTTCCTGGTCTCAAGTGGCCAATTAGGAAAAATGGCTTTGAACACCAAGTTTCCCACGAAGGGTGCAAAGCATAATTCACACCTGGGAAAATGCAGACAATGGGCACCTCTGGTATGTGATGGGCGAAGATTCCTCTCCTGGGACAGTGCAGGCGTGTCAATTACTGGTACTAGCCATCAGGGTGGCGGGAGGCTTCGGGTCGTCAGCTAGCCCATTTACTGTCTAGTTTCTGTTTATGGTAGAGTCAGGGACAGGCAGCACACCTGCGTTCCCAGGGCATCAAAGGCTGACTGCCTTTCTCTTGCTCTCTGGGGGGAGGGTCGGGGGAAAAACAAGATGGGGTTCATGTTTGGCTACAATATATTTGCAAGTATATGCAACCACAATGAAGTTGTGTCCCTCGGCATGTGCTGTGAGTATTATTGCAGCCACCGGGGCTTCCAAAGTTGGGTAGCCCTGCTGTACATCATTTACAATGTGGATAACATTGCTAACCTGTTTAGCCATTGCCAAGGTAAAAAACAAACAACAGCCAACAACAACAACAAAACAAAATGCTAAACAAAAAATTGCATAGTAACTATACATCGAATAAACAAATTCATTGTCAGTACATGTCACAGTTTAAGTTCAGTAACACTGTATCCTAACAAAGGCACATGATACTCAAAACAATCTTGTTCAGTATCTGGGCACCAATGCTAATTCCTAACACAACATTTAATAAATTGGTTACTATCCATTCAATAGGCTATCTGAAAGACAGCATCCAAAAAAACCCAAAAAACAAGAAACAAAAACCTGGCTCTCTGTCAACTAGTGGTGTATCACAAAGCAGTGTTACCAATGGAACAAAGAAGCTGGCTATTCTTGTTTTCTGCCCAGCAAAGCTTATACCAAAAGGCAACAACCAGCAGTAACCTATAACATAAACAAACAGTACTGTAAGGTAACCAATTAAAAACAATTATATATAAAGGCCTCATTTGTAATGTCACTACTCCAAATTTCTGTTTTACGTCTCATACACATAGTCTTGTAAAACACGCTGTAACAATGCTTATCCCAGTATAGTAAAACACTCAGCTTCTAACTAATAATGGTAATTGTAACAGTCCTAATACAAGTGTGTTACTATTGTGGCACTAAATTTAAATTTTATAAAATATGATGTGGTAGCCTAGCCCTTATGTCCACATACACTACAAATATATACACCATATCCACATTATCCATATATATTTCCTATCTGGCAGTGCTCCAAGGTTCAATCATAAAACTGCATTCCTCAACCAAACTCCCAGGCCTCACATTTCTAGGTCCACCATAAGAAACTTAATACAACTGGCAAATAAAATCTGTCTATCAGTCGTACAAGGAAATGTGCAAACTAAAGGACAGATGGGGCATAAATGTGTTGGATGGCAAAGTAAGGTGGTCATATAACCGTGTTTAGCCCACTGGGTCACCTTCAGTCCATGCATTATGCTTTTCCAGAACAATGGTAACCTGCCCCCCCACCCCCACCATAAAAAGACAAAAAGTGGGGGAATGTAGGAGAAAGAAAGAGCCTGAAGCATGGGCCTGGTGCTTAAACCAAAGTCAGCTAGAGTTATACTATGAGTAATAGACAGGCTATGTCAAAAGCCAATGTTTGCCTGCAAGTCAGTGTCTCTCGGCACTAGAACTGCTAGCACTGATAAAAGCACATGAAATATGTAAATACATTCCATCAGGACAGTACAAAGACACCCACCTGAGTACATGATAAAATAGTTGGAAACAACAAGAGTGTAAGCGTAACAATGGGCAGTGAATGCTTTTTGAAGCAAAGTACAAGGGGAGGTACCAAACGTGTCATTAGTAAGTAAGATGATACGTATGGTGTGTATCATAAATTGTTAATTTCTCTCTATAAATATTGGGGTACCTCAACTTAATTCTTTGGCCAGCCTATGGGGTGATAGTAAAATCCATACTATTGATTGAGCCGTGTCCATTGTTCTGGATACAAATACATAGGGTCTTGGAGGCCATCTGGCTACTGACGCCTACTAATATACTTCGTTCAACAATAAACCTGACTCGGTTGCCTTCGTATCTTATCTGATTTTGTGGTCTTTGGGGGCTTCCGTAAAGTCTATTATGTTAGCTATCTGCACAAAGCTAGCATAATATACTGAGGGAGCATATGAAAATGCATGCAGCCAAATGTTTATCACAACTAACGGAGCAGGAGACCTGTCAGGACGCCACACCAATAAATCCTGAATGTATGGTATTGCTGTCTTAAACTACTATCCTACAGATGCTGAAATTGATTGAACAAATAATCAAGTAGTTTGTTTATTCTACAAATCATCAAGAAGCAGCAAGTATTTGAAATCACTATTTAAAAACTGAACTTTGTTCATTAGTCATAAGTCACATGGTATTGTTCTTGTTCCCTGACTGGATAAGAGTAATTTATAATTAATAACAGGACTAAGACATTGCTCTGTGAATTTTTCAAGAGGATGCACTAGGTTAGCAAAAAAAGTAAATGTCTTCCAGGAATTTTCTGTGGTATCTTAGGCACATATAAGGTGAGATTTACATAAGCTCCCAAGTGATCTAGTAGCACAGTGCTATTTAGGCACTTGAAAAACCCTACTCAATCTCTCTCTGCCTTAGAATCCCTTTTTCAACAGGTAGAGAACTGAGACTTCCTTTCTGCCACCCTTTGTCTGATTTACCTGTTTAGGCAACAAGGTCTTCCAGGCAGGGACTGTATTATAATATATTTGGATAGCACCTAGCACAATGGGGCCCTGATTGGCCATGGCTTCTAGGTACTGACATAAAAGAAATAATTAAGAATAAAAATGCCATTTGAAACTTTTTTCCTTTCTGGACTTTTTAAACCCTGCCAAAAGTGTTATCCTTATCATGTCAGCGTACAGTGAGATTTATTGGCTGACTGTAGGGTTTAACTCACTTGCTTTTCTAGCTTTTACCTAGAAAATGACATGTGAAGTCATACAGTAGTTGCAAATGTAATAATCAGATCCAGGTGAGGTTTGTCTAATTCCTTGAGTTTCTATTTTAAGCAGTATCCCAGTCTTAGATAAAATTAATTTGATACAGACACTCTAATGTGCAGCTCAAAAATAACTTGCAGTGACCAATCACATGCACAAATATGTCTTGACTGTATGAATGCTTTGAACACAGAAAGTGCCTGAGCATGGCCAACGTGAACTCATTTTAAGTTTAAAGCAAATACTCAGGAAATTTGCTGTTCTATGTATTACTCCTGACCCTCTTTATTCATTGGCAAAAGCAGGACAAATATAAAAACATTTCCTTAATGAGCTAATTTGTCAATGAAACCTAAATTATAACTTAGAAATAGCTTAAGTCACCGCGTCTCCAGATAACATTGTTTAAAGTGTGTATACTGATTGCTTCAAGGGCAGAGGCTGTTTCTGAAGTTGGCTGCCAAGAATCTGTAAAAGCATGAACATCAAAGATTTTTGGCTAAAAGGGAATTTCAGAACAGGCTGCATAAATTTTTTTGGAGACTTCTCTGGAATAAAGATATGACTATCACAGAATAGTTACCAACCTCTATTACACTGTTCCTTGGTGCTTATAGGACACCAACATTTGACTTAAGGATATATATATTCAATTTAGTCTAGATGCACTGAACTTGGATATAGCTCCTTATACACCAAATGGAAATGAACACAACTAGATTATTAACTGTAGTAGTCTGAAAAGAAGTGAAAAAAAAACTCTAGTCTCTAAGGGCGGGTCTGCACAGCCACGTTATTTCGGAATAAAGGACGTTATTCCAAAATAACTTTGTGAGCGTCTACACAGCAATTCTGTTATTTCAAAATAATATTGAAATAATGGGCAGCTCATTCTGGATTCTGTAAACCTCATTCCACTAGGAATAACACCTGTTCTGAAATGGCTATTTCGGAATAGCAGAAGTGTGGAAGCTCCACTGCTGGTATTTCAAAATAGCGCCCCCCAGGCCATTCAAAGTAATTACTCCCAAGTGCTTCCTGGGGCTCTAAATGGAGGTAGTGCGTCCACATTAGGGGAGCCTGCCTTGGACAAATTTCAAGGCTTCCCTGTAGTGTGGATGTGCTATTTCGAAATAAAGTATTTCAGAGTATTTCTTCTCGAATAGCTTATTCTGAAATAAGTGTACAATGTAGGCATAGCCTAAGACTTTAGTGCCAATTTTTGGATCTATTTGCAGGAACTTAGGAGTTGGAATAATTGCAAAACTACAATCCTCTTCCTCTTTGTGGACAAAACTGTGCTCAGAAGGCGAAAAAGACAGTTACAGCAGTACCACTTATATTCTCCTCTCATTCTTTGACCACTATGAATGCACCTCTTCCATTTACACACAATACATTAGAGAATCTTACACTACTTTTCCTGCTAGGTTTCTGTTAAGTTCCCTTTTCAACAGCATTTGTGGTATTTGCAGTACACGAACACATCACTTCCACTACAAAGAACTATTTCTAATTACATAGGCATATAATTAAATAGCATCAGCGTGTACATCCAACACATATAATGGATAATTCTTGAATAGAAATAGCAAATTCTGAAAAAATTACCTATGCAAGAACATACAAGGGAAGAGATCAGGAAACACTTTTGGAAGAAAGTGTGTCACAGGAATTTTTAGCAATATGAAGAAATGGCTCCACATCATGCGAACTTCAATAGACTGTTAGTCAGTTAAAACATTTTTCCTCCTATAATCCATGTTAAGTACAGTTTAAGCGTGATCACCGATTCTTCTTTGCCATTAATCACATATTCCCTAAACTTTTAAAACAAATTATTGTATGTTTCTACATCTCTTTTTCCAGGGTATAAAAAGATAAACATGGCCTTGTGGTTTAGGCTGTAAGTATAATTCCTGGATTTGGCACAGTCTTCTTGTGTTACTTTGAACTGGGTTCAGAGAAGAGCCACAAGAATGATTAAAGAATTTAAAAATAACATAACTTATAGTGAGATATTCCATGAGCTCAATATATTCAGCTTAACAAATAGAAAGCTAGAGTTGATTTGATTACTGTCTGTGAGTCCATAGGAAACAAATAATGGGCCCAGGATTGGTGTACAGAAAGATCCAATGGGCTACTAGTTAGGGTCACCATATGTCCAGTTTTGCCTGGACATGTCTTCCTTTTCACTTATTAAATCTCCATCCAGCTGGGTTTTGTAAATGGCTAAAAATGTCCGGGATTTTGCCCTGCAAAGGGGATCAGAGAGGGGGCGGGGCATGTAGTCTAGACATACCCAGGGTGGTGCAGTGGGGAAGTGGGAGCCTGCCATGAAGCATCCCCTCACATCATGAGAGCCAGCAGGGGCAGCGGCAGCCCCAGCAGCAGCAAGGCGGAGGCCAGAGCCCTGATCTTGGCATGTGCGGGGACAAGTTTGCTGGCTCCCGAGCCCGGCCTCCTGTGTAAGTGGAGCAGCTGCTGCTGCAGCAGCACTGGCAGACACCAGGTGTCCTCTTTTTTCAAGTTAAAATATGGTAACCCTGATACTAGTGGAAGCAAGAAAAATTCAGACTGGCAATGAGGTCTTTTTTTTTTTTTTTTTAAACTAGTGAGGATAACTAACCATTGAAACAACTGGAACAATAAGAGTCATGATGAATTCTCCATCACTGGCAATTTTAAAATAATAAAAATAATGTTTTCCCTTAAAGATATGATCTAGTTCAAAGAGTTGTTTGGGGAAAATTGTGTGGCCCATGTTATATAAGAGCTCAGACTGGGTGATCACAATGGTGCCTTGCAGCCCCGGAATTGATGAAAAAATTATAAAAGTGAATTCATTTGAACACAATGGATAAAGTTGCTTCAAGTCCCTCATTTTGTATCTGTTACTTTTATGTGCTCTCTCTGTTTAAAGAATCACATTAATTGGTACTAATTCACTCTTTTTTTTGCCCTTAGCCACTGTTTGTCTCTTCTTTGTTTTTTGTTCTCTTCTCCAATTTTGGCATGATTCACAAACATAATCATGGTTGAATTTATATCAAATAAATACCTAAGAAAGAAAGACATGAAGCTGTTTCACAGGGTACAGAAGGAGGTTATATTTTCAGGGGTTAATATGTAAAAAATCTACTGGAATCCTTAAAACTGTCCAGGAAGCAACATTGGGAGATTCTCAGCACTGTGACAGAGACAGCTCTGTGATTTACCAGTGATACAAAGAGTACAGGCTTTGAACCACAGCCCCAGGCTATATTAATCAAAACCAACATATTTTAAAGCTTTGAAATATAGATTAGTAATGTCTCTTTAAAAGATTCTATTTAACTTTTCTGACCATCCTTTAAAAATCATTCTTTCTTTGTAGAGAAAGAATTATTTCTATCTCCCTTCCTTTCCTGAGTAGTTTTTGGTATATGGGCATTTTCTGTTTATTGATCTAACGCCTCTTTATTTTTTAATTAGTTACACTGACTGGCCTTTGCTACTCTTTCTTAGATTCTCACTGAGATCAATTTCAATTAAAGATGGGTCCAAGCCACAGAAATTTCTTCTGGATCAGGATTTTCACCAGACCATGCTTGGACTGTTTGTATCCAAGGTTTTAGCTCAGGCACTTCTCTAATTTTAACTCATTCACTCAAAATCTATCTGAAGTATGTCTCACCTTTCTGCTTTCTGCAGATGTAGGTTAAAATAAAATGATTATCTGCACATATGTAGATGCAAAATATATTTTTGCCATGATACAATCTCATCACATATTTACAATCACCATTAGATAACCAATCCCTCCCGCAATGTTCTCTGAGACAGAACAGGAAATTGGATGTCCCCAGTAAGTCAGGAATTAAATCTGGTTTCTGATTCCCCACCCCCTTACACAGATGCTCAGTGGAGAAGCAGTAAAAATGGCTGATGGAAAGCTGGAATAGGGAGAATGCTGTAGAAATACAAGGATACCTGTCTAGGATATGAAGGATAAAGAGCACTAGGTTGGACTCTAGTTTGAGGACTGGCTTCTGATAGATTGCTTTTATGAAAATTTACTCTAAGCCCTGGTCTACACTCTCTTACTCTAAGCCCTTTTGAAATAATAAGCAGAGAGTCCACACTACCAAGCCCATTATTTCAAAATAACAAAATCCATACTCCTGCTTTCCTTGGGGAATAAGCTTATTTTGAAATAGTTATTTTGGGAGTTATTATTTTGAAATATGTTATTTCAAAATGATTTCCGAGTGTAGACATGCCCTGAGACATCTTCTACTGTTATATTTCTTATGCTGAAAGTTTGACAATGATATGCAGTAAATGTATATATCCCAGAAGAATTAAAACCTTATGAACTGAGTTGTAGTTATTGTATCTTAATGGTAATATAGGTAAAACAGTATTTTGCATGCTCTTAAATTCACAGAGGGAAAATAATAAGGCTTTTTGTGTAATTATGAGAAATGTTGGGAAAATATAAACTGTCCTTTTTCACGAAACCTAGAGATGCTCTTTCGAATATATTGGTTTCATTAACATATGATGAGATTCAGACAGTGGTCTCCAGGTTTCCTGGAAACAAAGAAGTATCAGGAGGAGAACAGCATTGCTCTTTTTACAGAAGGAACACGGCAATTGAGGGAACATGGCAATTAATCTAGTAGAACCTGGTTAGCAAAAGGTATCCTGTTCATTTTAAGGAAAGAAAAGGATGCATGTGGCGAATGTCATTTTTGTGGCCAAAGCAAGCAGCATCTTCTGCTCTAGCCTGGTTGCTTCCTTTTCCAATTAGATTATCACAATGGTCCCTTCTAGCCTTGGAATCTAGGAACTTGTGAATCTCAAGGATACAAGCATACTCTTATCATTTGTCTACAGGCCTCAATTTCAGGAGATTCTTCCTCTTTTATAGTGGAAAAGGCATGGACAATAACACATTGCCCATCTTCTGACAAGTATTTGTGTCAGATTTTTGCATGATAACCTTAAATCACCTTCCTCTCACTCCAAACTGGGCACTATTAACAATCCTCCTGGATTGTGCAGATGCTAGTCCAGTAGATTCCAGTTCCAGCAGCCCCTAACGAACCAGGAATGGACAGCAGAATCACTAAATTAGGCCTTCCTGAGAGCCAGTTATAGACGGTTTCATCTAGGTTCTTCCACAAATATCCTTCACTTTCCACCTTGGCATGACATGAGATCAGCAAGAAATCAAAGCCAAAGGAGGAGACTATACATTCTATCTAAAACAAACAAATAAGATCAAAGGTAATTTTCATATGGCCACTGGGCATTGTCTGAGACAATGTTTAGGCACGTCTGTGCCCAATCTACTATCTTGCCTCTGTTAAATCTATTATTTTACCTTCCTATATAGCCATCAAACCCTGATGAGATGAGATGTTTCTTATCTTATATCCTGCCTTAGAAATGGATTCATGTCCCATCTTCATAAATTCAGTCATCGTCAATAAAAAGTCACCTACAATTACAGTTAAGGGAATAACTCAAATTTCTATTTATCTATTAAAAATGAAAATAAAAGAGGGAAAGACTAGGAATAAGATGTGGTATCTTACCTAGCTTTGAGGTAAAATGTTGATTTATTAATTGTGATCATTGTACCAGAGGATCTTTTATCTGTTTGACAAATTTTGGGCTAATGTATGTATTGACTCCATTTAGCAAATGGCATATAGCCAAGAACTCATTGAATGATTTTCTTTTGGCCTATTGCATTTTACATAAATGATAGAATTCAAGGCCAAGTGAGTGAATGGCAAATGTTTTCTATTAAAGCACAATAATAGATTTGGAACATGTAGAAAAATACACTGCAGGTTGTGCACTTCATTCATTCATCCAGACCCTTTTTGTCAGCATGTTTAGTCAGTGCCATTCTTTCAGTCATTCTTTAGAATATGTATCACTGCTTATCCTTGAATGTAAAATATTTATGGCCTGAGCTTCAGAGCCCAGAACACAGAAGCTCTTTAGAGCACATACCTTGGAAAATTAAATCTTTATAGTTCACGCCATAGCAATGACAGGGAACACATGTGGCACAATAATGTTATGAATTTAAAGGCCTCCAATTAGCTGCTAGGAAATAAGATCTCTCAGATGTCATCAGGTTTATTCTACCAACAGACACTGATCATAATTTTTCCTGATATTCCCACTGAGATGGTGCTACACCAAATCTCTGTCAATTCTGGTCCGTGCCTTAAAAATACCGTTCCATGTTAGCACCTTTCTGGCAAATAATCTTTACAGAGATAAAAAGCTTTATAACAAACATAAAAGCTAGAAAAATAAGAAACAATTAATGGGATGTGATTTTTTTTTAATTTTAGGCTAGTTAAGTGGAAAAATGTAAATTTGCAAGGCAGATTGTACATGCAAGCTGAGCTCAGTTTTTGGGCCACTGAACTGATTAGACAAAAGACAGAAGAGAAATGAAATGGGTTTTATTAATTTTATCTTGCTTGAGAGGCTTTTAGCTACATACGGTGTCTGAAATTCAACAGACGCAAGTTCATGTTTATAAACACCAGGTTCTGCACTTATTTAGGGTCTAGCTTAGAATGACAATGAGCCATCACTCTCTATGCTGCCCCTAACTTATTTTCATGATGTCCTCAAATTGGCAAATACTCAAAATATAGCATTTGCTAGCTACCAGGCAACAAACACCACTAAAGCACTCACCGGGGTACAGTGCAAATTCCTCGCTGCATATATTCCACATTATATATCTCACATCCTTTTGTTCTGTTTTTATTTTAAATGGGGCCCACCTAAGTTAAAAGAAAGGTCAATTATTTTTCTAACAGTGTTATTGATTTAAAATGCATTGATGTGCACCATTGTAACAACAGTATATGGGCCAGTAGGCAAGAGCCATCACTACTAATACAAGATCACAGGGGAACTGATTAGGGGTAATAAGTCATTTTAACTCTGTGCCTCAGTTTACCAGTCTGTGACATGGGGATGATAATACATGCCTATCTCAAAGCTCAGTCAATTAAGGGCCAGATTAAACTACCTTTCCTGCTGTAGAATAGGACATTTTCCTATTGATTCCAGCTGAGGTGTAAGATAGCATGCTTATTGTGAGAAGGGGTGGCAGAATCTATCTCTAGGATATGTAACATTTTTGAGAGTCTTGAAGGGAAGGTATTATAGAAGAGTGACAACTATTAAACAATTAATAAACTACACTAAATTAGTACTGAGGTTGCAAAGTGAAACATGATGATTGCACAGCTTTAATTCCACTCTTCTGCATGCACATTATGACCTGGATATGTTATTTTTCAGATAATAGAGTATATGCCTGCCATGGTTCCCAAGCTACCTGAAGTTTTGACCCCCTCCAAGTCTCTGAGTGCATACCTCTCAGATCCCGGACCTCTAGCAATAGAGTCTATGAGTATAAACCAGGGCTGAGCAAAATATGGTCCGTGGTCTGGATCTGGCCCACAGGAGCCTCAGCCGGGCTCCTTACTTGCCCTGCCCCCCTGCTTGGTACTCAGAAAAGCTGTCTGTGGGGCCATGTGTGTGTCTCTGAATGCCAAGAGCCCAGGCAGCGGGGGGGCGGAGGGGAAGAGAGTCTTCTCACACTACCCCCAACCCCAGTATCTCCTATTGGCTGGTTTCCAGCAAAATAGCAGTTGCCTGTTTGCAGGACAGGCAGCATATGAAATACTTTCCTTCCCTCATCCCCCTGACTAACAGAGTTCAGTTCAGTTCAATTCAGAGTTTCTGGGGGAAAGCCGATGGGTGTGGAGGAGCACATGGATCGGACAGAGACATCTCTTAGGGGAGGGTCTATTAATAGAGATGCTCTATGTTCTAGTCAGGTGGAGAAGATGGAAATATGGGTAAGATGAGATGAGACACAATCAAATGAAGAAGAGTCTAACACATCAGGAAATGGCAGACATAAATAGTGACAAATTATTAAAGTGCTTATACACAAATGCTAGAAGTCTAAATAGTAAAATAGGTAAACTAGAGTGCCTAGTTTTAAGGGAGGATATTGATATAATAGGCCTCACAGAAACTTGGCGGAATGAGGACAATCAATGGGACAGTCATACCAGGGTATAAAATATATCGGAAGGACAGAACAGGTTGTGCTGGTGGGGGAATGGCACTATATGTGAGAAAAAATCTTGAATGAGTCAAAATGTTCCATAGAATCTCTGTGGATAGTAATTCCATGCTCCAATAATAAGAATATAGCAGTAGTGATATATTATTGACCTCCTGAAGAAGGACAGTGATAGTGACCATGAAATGCTAAGGGAGAGGCTATCAAAATAAAAAAAACTCAATAAACGTGGGGGATTTCAACTATCCCCATATTGATTGGTTACATGTCACGTCAGGACAGGATGCAGAGATAAAATATCTTGATATCTTAAAAGACTGCATCTTGGAGCAGCTGGTTCTGGAACGCACAAGAGGAGAGGCTATTCTTAATTTAGTTCTAAGTGGAGCGCAGGATCTGGTTCAAGAGGTAAATATAACTGGACCACTTGGAAATAGTGATGATAATGTAACAAAATTTAACATCCCTGAGGTGGGAAAAACACCTCAGCAGCCCAACACTGTAGCATTTAATTTCAGAAAGGGGAACTACACAAAAATGAGGAAGTTAGTTAAACGGAAATTAAAACATACAGTGACAAAAGTAAAATCTCTGCAAGCTCCATGGAAACTTTTCAAAGACACCATAATAGAGGTCCAACTTAAATGTATGTGCCAAATTAAAAAACATAGTAAGAGAACCAAGAAAGTGCCATTGTGGCTTAACAACCAAGTAAAGAAGCAGTGACAGATACAAAGCCATCTTTTTAAAAACGGACATAAATGTAAAGTAATGCACATTGGAAAAAATAACCCCAACTATACATATAATATGATGGGGGCTAATTTAGCTACAACTAATCAGGAAAGAGATCTTGGAGTCATCGTGGATAGTTCTCTGAAGACGTCCACGCAGTGTGCAGCGGCAGTCAAAAAAGCAAACAGGATGTTAGAATCATTAGAAAAGGGATAGAGAATAAGACGGAGAATATCTTATTGCCCTTATATAAATCCATGGTACACCCACATCGTGAATACTGCATACAGATGTGGTCTCCTCATCTCAAAAAAGATATACTGGCATTAGAAAAGGTTCAGAGAAGGGCAACTAAAATGATTAGGGGTTTGGAACGGGTCGCAAATGAGGAGAGATTAAAGAGACTGGGAGTTTTCAGCTTGGAAAAGAGGAGACTAAGGGGGAATATGATAGCGGTATATAAAATCATGAATGGTGTGGAGAAAGTGAATAAGGAAAAGTTATTTACTTAATCTGTTACCCCAGAGTCTCAGTGAGAAGCAGAATCTTTTGAATTAATTTAGAATTTAGGATAAGGGATCTAATTGATGATGATGTTAAATGCTCTGGTTACTAGAAGGGAGGCCCCTGACACCGTATCTGATCACTGGTGATTTCTCCCCAAAAGAAACACTCTTGGAGTCCAGATTAAAGTTCACTAATATATTGTAAGAATTTAAATTGACAAGTGCATGAACAAGAACAAAAACAACCAACAAATCCAACCCCCGCCCCAAAACAGAAGAGAAGAAAGATCCCCAATACAGGTAAGGTATCTATACGTTACAAAGTCTCCGTTGCCAATGGTGGTACTGGTGCTTGAGACCTTCTACCTTTGGGCTCAGGTTAGCCCTTAGGGAGGAACCGCAAGTGATCACTCGCAGTTCTGGTATGATTCTCGTTGGGCCTTCACCACAACGGAGTGTTTCAGGGATGATGACAATGTTACAGTCTGAGGCAGGTAGAGATCAAACACCTCTGCTTGGTGTATCCCAGATCACCAGTGCTGAGCCTTCGCCACAGCATGGTGTGGGAACCCACCGCAGTTGTGAATGATCCCTATGCCTTTTCCCTCTGTGGTGCTGTGCTGTCCTCACAGACAGAGACCAGAACACTGACCACCACCACCCTTGGGGTGCAGTGCTTTTTCTTTTTAGAACCTTTGGCAGGTAAGCTGTAAACTTGTGTAGGGTGGTGTGCACAATTTCGGGCTGGGTGCAAAGGATCTGCGTGCCTGGTGCAATTTTAGTACTGAGTGCAGACACTCAAGGTGGGAAAAGTTTAACTGTCTTTCCAGAAACTCCATTTTGTTTTCAGTTACTGATGGCAGCAACCGCTCCTTTAAGTGTACACCTTACCCACATCCTATTTACAACAATTACATTATAAACATTATAAACAAATCAACATTATAACACCACTCTAACAGTTCCCACAATATAAGAACTAGGGGCCACCAAATGAAACTAATGGGCAGCAGGTTTAAAACAAATAAAAGGAAGTTTTTCTTCACACAGCACATAGTCAATCTGTGGAACTCCTTGCCTGAGGAGGTTGTGAAGGCTAGGAGTATAACAGGGTTTAAAAGAGATCTAGATAAATTCATGGAGGTTAAGTCCATTAATGGCTATTAGCCAGTATGGGTAAGGAATGGTGTCCCTAGCCTCTGTTTGTCAGAAGGTGGAGATGGATGGCAGGAGAGAGATTGCTTGAACATTACCTGTTCGATTCACTCCCTCTGGGACACCTGGCATTGGGCACTGTCGGCAGACAGGGTACTGGGCTGGATGGATCTTTGGTCTGACCCAGTATGGCCATTCTTATGTTCTTATGTTCTTATTAACTGGGGTTTGTAACTTAAACTTTAAATCAGCTTCTGTACCTAATGACTGGAAGATAGCCAATATGATGCCAATATTTAAAAAGGGCTCTAGATGTGATCCTGGCAATTACAGACTGGTAAATCTAACATCAGTACCGGGCAAATTAATTGAAACTATAGTAAAGAATAAAATTGTCAGACACATAGGTGAATATAATTTGTTGGGGAAAAGTCATCGTGATTTCTGAAAAGGGAAATCATGATTTACTAATCTGCTAGAGTTCTTTGAGGGGGTCAAGGGGACATGTGGACAAGGGGAATCCAGGGATATAGTATACTTAGATTTCCAGAAAGCCTTTGACAAGGTCCCTCACCAAAGGCTCTTAAGTAAAGTAAGTTGTCATGGGATAAGAGGGAAGGTCCTTTCATGGATTGATAACTGATTAAAAGACAGGAAACAAAGGGTAGGAATAAATTATAAGTTTTCAGAGTGGAGAGAGATAATTAGCGGGGTCTGCCAACAACACCGAGGAACATAGCCCCAAACGGAGAGAGATAATTAGTGGTGTCCCGCAGGGTTCCGTAATAGGACCAATCCTATTCAACATATTTATAAATTATCTGGAGAAGGAGTAAATATGAGGTGGCAAAATTTAAAGACAACACTAAAATGCTCAAGATAGTTAAGACCAAAGCAGACTGTGAAGAGCTTCAAAAGGATCTCACAAAACTAGGTGATTGGGCAACAAAATGACAAATGAATTTTAATGTTGATAAATGCTAAGTATTTATTAACTTGGAAAAAATAATCCCAAGCATCCATAAACAATAATGGGTACTAATTTAGCTATGACCACTTAAGAGAGAGATTTTGGAGTCATTGTGGATAGTTCTCTGAAAGCATCCACTCAATGTGCAGCAGCAGTAAAAAAAAACCCCCAAAAAACCCCAAGAATGATAGGAATCATTAAAAAGGGATAGAGAATAAGACAGATAATATCTTATTGCCTCTGTATAAATACACGGTATGCCTGTATCTTGAATATTATGTACAGATGTGGTTGACTCATTAAAAAAAAGATATATTGGCACTGGAAAAGGTTCAGAAAAGGGCAACAAAAACGATTAGGGGTTTGGCACAGGTCCCTTATGAAGAGATATTAAAAAGACTTGGACTTTTCAGCTTAGAAAAGAGAAGACAAAGGGGGGATATGATAGAGGTCTATAAAATCATGACTGGTGTGGAAAAAGTGAATAAATTATTTACTTATTCCCACAATATAAGAACTATGGGTCATCAAATGAAATTAATAGGCAGCAGTTTAAAAACTAACAAAAGGAAGTTTTTCTTCACTCAGCACACAGTCAACCTGTGGAACTCCTTGCCAGAGGATGTGGTGAAGGCTAGGACTTCAACAGAGTTCAAAAAAGAGCTAAATAGAATCATGGAGGTTAGGTCCATCAATGGCTATTAGCCAGCATGGGTAGGAATGGTGTCCCGAGCCTCTGTTTGTCTGGAAATGGGTGACAGGAGAGGGATCAAGTGAGGATTACCTGTTGTGTTCCCTCCCTCTGGGACACCTGGTATTGACCATTATTGGCAGACAGGATACTGGGCTAGATGGACAGTTGGTCTGACCCAGTATGGCTGTTCTTATGTTCTTAAATATGGCCCCTGCAGCTGCTCTGAGCATGTAAAGGGATGTGGTAGCTAAGGAACGTTCTGGGCTGCTGTCTGGGAGCCACCAAGGTAAGTGTCTGCCAGCTACAGTCTGCCTTTGGCACCCCAGTCCACGCCTCCCAGAGCCCTCTTCCCCCCTCCTGCACTCTTACCCATGTAATCCAAACCTTCTACACCCCAATCCAGCTGCCATACATCTTACCAGACACTGAATCAACTCTTACACCTCTCCTCAGGTCACAACCCCCTCCCAGATCTTGCACCTCAATCTGCTATCCCTGCTCAAAACCCAAATCCCTACATACACACCCCTGCACCTTACCCCAGGTCCCAGTCCCCTTCCAGATCCTGCACCCCAGTCTGCTGCCCCAGGTAACATCCCCCCCTTCACCCAACTCCCTCCCAGAACCCACACCCCAGCCCGTTACTCCAAGCTCCCTTCTGCTCCCAACCTCAGACCCCATACCTCCTCCATTAATACCAGGGAAGAGCATGGCCTTGACCACTTACCAAATTCTTGCAGTGCCCTCCCATTAAAAATTACTGCCCATCCCTGATCTAGAAAAGCAATGGGCCGCATCCAGCCCATCAGACCTTTTAATGCAGCCTTTGAGCTGCCACCAAGGAGTGGGACTGGGAGCTTGCCTCACTGTGATGCTCCATCCGGGGTGTAGGGCCAGGAGCTTGCCTTGCCCTTGCTCCATGCATACAGTAGCTTTGCATGGCTCCTGAAAGCAGGGGCAAGCAGGATGCTCTGCATGCTGCTCCCGTCCCCAGAACCGGCCTAAGGTATGGGTGAGGCAGGCTACTGCCCGGGACGCCCCATTGTAGGAGGCGCCGCGCGGGGCTGCCGGGCCGGGCCGGGCGGGAGCGGCACCGCGCATGCTCCGTGCACCCAGGGCGGGGCCACGCATGCACTGCACGCCTGGGGCGGGGCCACGCATGCGCCGGGCGCCCAGGGGCGGGGCCGCACATGCGCCAGGTGCTGGGGCCGCTCATGCGCCGGATGCCCGGAGGTGGGGGGCGCCATGCGCCTGGGGGTGGGGCTGCGCATGCATCACACTCCCGGGGGCGGCAGCATGCTCCCGGAGCCCGGGGCACGCGAATGGCTGGAGCTGGCCCTGCCCGTCCCAAAACATAGCCTGAGACACCCCCACCCAGGCTATGTCTACATAGCAGTGTTATTTCGGAGCAACTGACATAGCTGAAGTTGCATAGTTTACTTTGACTTTTGCCCTGCTGTGTAGACATGCACAAAGAAATGGGGAATATGCCGCTTGTCTTGCTAGTTTGTTCTAATAGTTAATCATCCTTGCTGTTGAAAATGTATGCCTTATTTCTACTTCAAATTTATTTGGCTACAGTTTCCAGCCCTTGCTTATTGTTATGCCTTTTTCTGCTAGATTAAAGAGCTCTTTAGTACCTGGTATTTTCTCCACATCAAGTTACCTTTCAGATTTTTGAGGGGATGGGAAGGTAAACTGAACAGAATGAGCACTTTCAGTCTTTTACTCTAAGACATTTTCAAAAGTCCTAGAATCATTTATGGGGTCCTTTGCTGCACCCTTTCTTGTTTTTCAATGTCTTTTTAAAAATGAGAACACCAGAATTGTACACACTTGTCTCATCAGTGCCATATACAAAAATAAAATCCCCTCCCTATTCCTATTCACTACTCCACCCAGTTTATATGTAGCCTCCTCTCACCTCAGCATTGCTTCTATTCAGTTGTTTGCCCATTATGAAATCCTTTCCAAAAATCACTGCATTCCAATATACAGTGCCTCTTTGTGTAGGTTGGGCCTGAATTCCTTGTTTCTAGATGTGTAACGTAGTATATGGCTCTGTTAAAAAACACATTATGTTTGAATGCCAAGTTTACCAAGTGATCCAGATCACTCAGTAAGAGTATTTGCATAATCATTTACCACTCTTCAAATCTTTGTAATATCTGCAAATATTATCACTGGTGATTTTATATGTACTCCCAGATCATTAATAAAAATAAAGGTGAAAAGGGCAACTGCAATAACTATAGGGGTATCTCTCTACTAAGTGTAGCAGGAAAAACTTTTGCAAAAGCCATCTTAGTGTGCCTATGTATGTATGCCTAGTGGATGTGAGTCACTGTCCCATGAGAGAGATAAGAATGAGTGAGCTCTACAGTCTAAGCTGAGCATCAGCTGGCTTTATAGCTCAAGCTGTGGCAGCCCCTGTACTAAGCTCTAAAGATCCTAGGTTTGGTTCTGCATTCAGGTAGTTGCACCTACAACATCCAATGAATTGTGTCTGCTGTGTATCACAATGTGGATTCAGGCCTGAAAGATCAGCTATAGGCATGATATTTTCTCTGCATCAACTCCAAGAAAAGTGCAGAGCAAAATCAATCACTGTACATTGCCTTTGTAGAGCTAACAAATGCATTTAATACAGTCACCAGAGCAGATCTATTTGCAACAGTGGAAAAGATAAGACATCCACTAATCATGCTAAGTCTGATAAGTTCATTCCACAACAACACAAGAGCAACTCTCCTGTTTGACAGGTCAACTTCCAACATCTTTGAGATGAAAAGTGGAGAGAAGCAAGGATGTGTTCTTGCCCCTCTACTCTTTGGAATCGTTTTCTTTGTACTCTTACACTGTATACTTAAAGCACATGAAAAATGGATTGTATCTCCACACAAGATTGGATAGGACACTCTTCAGCCTCTCCTGACTTAAGTCAAAAACCAAAATTTTAAAAAGGTGCTAATTAGGGAACTTCTACTCACTGACGCTGCTGCTCTCATAGACCACAGTGAAGATCTTCTACAAGAAGATATGGACAGTCAAGTGCCTGTCAAGTATTTGCTTTCACCATTGGCATCAAGAAAAAAGGTGTATTAGGACAGCGGGTTCTGCAAGATCCTTAAATGCAAACCAGATAGAAGCAGTCCCAAAGGTCAGCTGGTAGGTTCTACAGTGTCCACCAACTTCTCACAGGATGAAGAACGAATTGTTCACATTGGTAAGGACGCCACCGCCTTTAGCAGACTGACTAAAAGAGCATGGAACAAGTCAAAGCTTTAGATGTGGTGATATCTGACCTCTTTACTTTTTCCTTCTTATAATACTGTAGCTTTGCAGAGAGCTTTTTATGTGGTATGGAACTTATATAATTTACATTGCTCATAACTTTCATAATAATTGTCTGTGAATGATGGCTTTTGAAATCATGCCAGTGGGTTAATAGCCTATGTCTTTTGCTCTCACTACTGTTCTATATTTAATAACTACTGCTTGTGAGCTAATAATTCTGAAAGCACCTGTTCTGTACTAATTGAAGGGGTCATGATCAGTTTTGCTATATTAAATAATGTTGGAGTTTGTACAAATTGTATTAGGGTTGGACTAATTTATAGAAATTTCATTTTGGGCATAAAATGAGTTTATCATTTATGTCCCTATATTAGATGCTTCTGTCTACTTGGATTTTAAGAAAAATTACTAATAAAAATAAAAATTACTAATAAAACATTTATGATTCAAAAGTTTGAATTGTTGCTTCAGTTTAGCTGTTAGATTATTTAATTCATAGAAACAAACTCTGACCTCAATGAAAACTCACATGGATTAAACTCAGAGCACAATTTCGCCCCTGGTAGGAAACAACCTCCACATTATTATGAGTGAATAGGCCTAAAGATTTACTAAGAGCAAATATATGTTTTGTGCATAACCCTTAATACTGTTGTAATGCTATATAAAATACAAAAGACGAAATGATGCAGCTATTCACAGAAAAAATTACACTTGATTTAGGGTTGCACATGTGTATACGGAAATAAAACTTAATAGAATGTTGGGGTTAAACAGAAACAACAAAAATGAGAAAATTAAAATTAAAAGTTCTGCTATTGAAAAGGAAAAAACAACAACAAAAAGTGGAAAAATTGAGTAATGCAGACTTGAGGTACCTTTAATCAACTTTAAGGGATCAAGCAGAGATGAAAGTAGGTTGGTGTACCCCAGTGTGCCACTCTGCTAAGAGCCAGATGGGGCTTTCTTTTGAGTTGTTTCATGCTCCCAGGGACTTTCCTGCAGCCTGACACACTAAGCAGCAGGCAGCCAGTTGGTGGAAAGGGTTGCCTACAGGTGTGCCCCATGCCAGTCTGAGACTTCCCTAGCCCCTTCCCCCATGGATGCCCTTTAGAAAGGGCAGGGAGGGCTGATACGCCCTCCAGTTCCTACTGACACTGTTTGTTCCTTGCTGTTCCCCTTCTGCCCTTGTCAGGGAGTGATAGGAAAGTGCACAGTGCCCCTGTATAACCCTCCCTCCTGGATGGTGGGAGAGGGCAGAGGAGTGAGAAACCCATGCTGTGAGCTTCTTCCTCACTCCTTGATAGTGATGAAAAGGAAGAAGCAAGCAATTTACATAGGACTGAGGGGGCTTCTGTGCTGAAGAAGAACCAAGTAAACCTAGACCATCTCTGACAGGAATTTGCCAACTTAAGAACCCCTTGGAAGCCTATGCCACAGAATAACTGCCCTTACAGTTAAAAAGCTTTTTCCTAATGTAAGCAGGGTCTGAACCATTGCTTCCCGTACAGCCAGCTGAAAGGGGAAAGGAGTCCTGGGTGTGGTTATGCTCACTCAGTTGTTTAGCCCTGCAAGATAATCAACTGTTGATATGTAAATACAGCTCATGCTGGAATGGGAAAGAGATCCTAGGTGTGATTATGTAAATCCAGTTCAGCCAGTGCTATAGGCCTGATGGATGGTCAATTGTTAGAATGGAATGTTGTGTATTGTAACTAATTTGGCTGTTGTGGGGTCACAAACCATCAGAGGCGTAGCGAGGGTGTTATGCACCAGGGGGCGAAGGCAAAATTTGCACCCGCCCTCCCCGCTGCTGGCCCCAAACCTGGCGCATGGCTGAGCCGGACCCTGGGGGAGGGAGGGAGCTTGTACCACAACTTATGCTACTCCCTCCAGTTTGGCGCCAGGCCCCAGCATGCACTAACCCTTCAGCAGAGGTGGAGGAGGGTCAGGCTGGGGGCGGGGAGGAGGCGGCTTCAGCTGGCAGCGGTGGGCAGAGGAGGAGCAGGCAAGCAGAGGGATGACAGGGAGTGGAGGGGCACTAAATTGGCGCCCCACTAGCGGGGCACCTGGGGGCAACCCCTCTCCCCACGCCCTCCTCACTTCACCACTGTAAATAATCCACATCTTAGGATATTTATTATTTAATGAATTACTTATTTTACTATCTACAGACAAATATAAATTATAAAGTTTTTGGGGTTTACATTCTGTTAAATAATTTTTTCTCTTTAATTTGTTCATATCCTGTTCTCATTAGGTTCATGACTTTTACATTAAAAATGCCAAATTCTTAATATATGTAAGTTTTATAAAACACAAGAGAAATAAATGTTATACAACCTAAATATGAATTTCATCACTATATTTCAATCAAACATTTAAAACCACTGTTATAGCAAACTCGTTGCTTTAATGAATAAAAGGTAAAAAAGATTGAACATATCAAATTTATTTTAAGTAATCTGTAATGCTTCCTAACTGCTGAGTTATTTATTAGTTAACCCAATTGTTTTTCATACTGTCGCACAGCGATAAACTACATCATAATTATGACTGTAAGGGTATGTCTACACTACAGCACTAATTCGAACTAACTTAGTTTGAATTAGTTAATTCGAACTAAGCTAATTCGAAATAGTGCATCTAGACTTAAAAACTAGTTCGAATTAGCGTTTTGCTAATTCGAACTAGCATGTCCACATTGAGTGCACCCTGAACCGAAGTTAAGGCTGGCCGGAACCAGTGCCAGCAGGGCATCAGGTTAGGGCTTAGAGCGTGGAGCTGCTGCCTCAGGCTAGCTGAGGGCTGTGCTTAAAAGGACCCGACCCCCACCCTGGACAAACAGTTCTCAGGGTTCCCCACTTGCTTGTCTACCTCGATGAGGGACAGCAAACAGTCCTGACTTGGAGTTCCCTGAGTGCCCACGTTTGGCACATCAGAGCACTCGGCCATCAGCCCGGCTGCACTTGCCGCAGGCTGCCATCCGGGGGGGGTCATTCGGGGGGGCTGTCAGGATCCAGGAGGCCCTGCAGGAGAGCTTCCACCCCGAGGAGCCCGCAGAGCCACCCCAGTCCTCCCCATCGGGGGCTCATGCCCCATTCCTCCCTCACCTCCTTCCACTTACCCTTCCCTAGCCCTCCTTCCTGATGTAAAAAATAAAGGACACATGTTCAAAAATAGAAACTCTCTTTATTTAACAAAACTGGGGGTGGGGGGATTAACCTCTGGGGAGACTGGAAAAAGGAGGTGGGAGAGGGGAAGAGAGAGGGTGGGAGAGGGGAGGTGAAAACCTGGGAGGAGGGAGCTGGAAGGGGGAAGCCAGGGGAAGGAGGAGGAGGGGAAGTATAAAACTATGGTATGCCATATCTTCAGTATTGTGTAGAGATGTGGCCTCCTCAGCTCAAAAAAGATATTTTGGCCTTGGAAAGGGTTCAGAAAAGGATAACTAAAATGATTAGGGGTTTGGAACAGGTCCCATATGAAGAGAGGCTAAAGAGACTGGGACTTTTCAGCTTAGAAAAGAGGAGACTGAGGGGCGATATGATAGAGGTCTATAAAATCATGAGTGGTGTGGAGAGGGTGCATAAAGAAAAGTTCTTCATTAGTTCCCATAATAGAAGGACTAGAGGATACTAAATAAAATGAATGGGTAGCAGGCTTCAAACTAATAAAAGAAAGTTCTTCTTCACAAAGCAAATAGTCAACCTGTGGAACTCCTTGCCACAGGAGGCTGTGAAGCCTAGAACTAGAACAGAGTTTAAAGCGAAGTTAGATAAAGTCATGGAGGTTGGGTCCATGGAGTGCTGTTAGCCAGGGGGTAAGAACGGTGTCCCTGGCCTCTGTTTGTGGAAGGCTGGAGATGGATGGCACGAGACAAATGGCTTGGTCATTGTCTTCGGTCCATCCCCTCCGGGGTACCTGGTGTTGGCCGCTGTCGGCAGACAGGCTACTGGGCTAGATGGACCTTTGGTCTGACCCAGTACGGCCATTCTTATGTTCTTATGTTCTAAGCTCAGGGTCGGGGGTCTCACTGGACCAACTTGATTTTCACGCAAACCTGCTCCTGGGTTCGCATGTGGCCTTTGGTGGCCAGGCTGGCAGCTATCCTGCCCTAGACGGCCGCATTCCTGTGCCTAGTGCGGAGATTGTGGACGTTGGAGGCCTCTCCCCAAACCTCGATGAGGTCCACGATCTCCGCGCTAGACCAGGCGGGCACTCGACTCTTGCGGCCCCGGGCAGGCTCCTGGGAGCCGCCAGCCTGGTCCTGGGAAGAGGGGGAGGGCTGGGTGGCAGCGGGTGGCTGGATCATGCCATGCCAGGTGCAGGGTCTGCTGGCTGGGTTCTGGCAGGCTTGCACCTGGCACGGGCACCGTAGCCAGACCGTGGTCCTTTAAGTGCTCCGGGACTGGGAGGGGGGCAGAAGAGTTTCCCTGGCTTGGCCCAGAGTGGCCACCAGGGCAAGCTGGGAAGGGCTAGCCTCCCACTAGTTCGAATTAAGTGGCTACACAGCCCTTAATTCGAACTACTTAATTCGAACTAGGCGTTAGTCCTCGTAGAATGAGGTTTACCTAGTTCGAATTAAGTGCTCCGCTAGTTCGAATTAAGTTCGAACTAGCGGTTTGCGTGTGTAGCACCTATGAAAGTTAATTCGAACTAACGGCTGTTAGTTCAAATTAACTTTGTAGTGTAGACATACCCTAAGAGATTAACTTGCCTATTAAAATAACACTCAGGAATATTTTTAAATCAAAGTAAAACACAACTCAGGAATCGCCCTCACTTTTTTGAAAGCACTTGAAGCAATAGAGTGGGAGAGGTGGTGCTCTGGGGGAGTGGAGGAGGATTGGATTAGAATGGAGGTATGGGAGTGCCTAGCTCTGGGGGAAAGGAGGGGAATATTTTGTTAATTTTTGTGGGTTTTATGTATTTATTCCCACATAAAATTCCAAAATGTATATTGCTTTTATATCGATAAATATATCAATTTTTTGCAATTACACGAATAATTATATGTTAATGCAAAATCTCAGACTTACAAAGTATCTGAAATTTTCACAAAAGCCTGTTCTATTTGCTTGACCATGGTCTATACTTATTTTTATTTCAACAAAACAAGTCATGTATCATATAAAATGTTTAAAGTATCTTACATTTATATTTAAATTTAATATTATTTAATATGAGCAAATAACTATTTTATGCATCAAATTATTGTATTATATTAAAACAAGACCTGAAAACATATTATAAAATATACCTAAAACATAATCTATAATAATAAATAATTACAACTTTCCCATAGAAGGACATTTTCTTTGGTGTCCCTGAAAGCTTTCAGTTTTCATTTGTGAGGCCCTCAGAGAGCTTCAAATTTGACATGACTAACATGTTTTGTTAGTCTTTAAAGTGCTACCAGACTATTGTTTTTTAAGTTTTTCCTTTTGTTATAAAGTATCTTTTATTTAAAAAAAATATAAGTAACCCCAATGTACTCACCCCTGCTCTTCAGTCGGGCCCCTCCAGAACCCCAATCCCAATGCACTCAGCCTTGCCCCAGAGCCAGGCACCCCCCCATTCCAATGCAGCCACCTCTTCCCCAGAGCGAGCACCTCAGCCCCCTCCATACCAATGCAACTGTAGGTAAATCTCATTAATCTCTCTATTAATCATTTTCTCATTGATTTTTTTATTTTAACTTTGTATCAAGTCCTTTTAGTATTGTAGTAAGTCTTTAGTTTGTTGTATTAAGTCCTTTTATAGAAACTTTGTATACTTTTACAGAACATAGAAACTTTGTATTAAGCCTTTTTACATAGAAACCTTGAGTCTTGTAGACTTTGTACCCCTCTTTGCTAAATTGATTGTCCTGTTGAGTGAATGAGGTGTGAATGGATAAGGCATGAAAGAAAAGCACCTCTGGGCACTTGCAATGGTTGGAGAAAGGTGGAAGCCAGATTCAAGAACAATAAGAACAATGGTTCATTGAAAGAAGACTGGACCTATAGATGCCTTGGGAGTAAGCAGCAAGCCCCTGCTTTTGGAAGCTCCCTCTTTGAAGGTGAATGGGGGAGCATTAAAACAATACCCAGAAGAAGGTGCCACAGATGAATAACTGCATATGCATATGATGACTCTCTGCATGAGAGGGAAGTCACTATGCATCTAAGACATCTTACAGTCAACATGGGAGCATTGATCCGGCTCCAACCCTTCCCCACCTAACTAATCTGGCCAGCAGTTAGGTGGAACAACTATTGGTAAAAACAAGACACGGTGTGTGCATGTGCGCGTGTGTGCTGTATTATATGCATGTAAGTGTTGACTGCTATATGTGTGTATTACCAATACATGTGGCATTTTGTCTTTTACCCCCAAGAGATCCCATGCAGTACTTTTAAGTACAACACAACCATCCCTGCCCCAGAGCCGGGCCCCCCAATACCCCTCATCCCAATACACTCACCTCACCCCTGCCCCAAAGCCAGCCCCCCCACCATGCACTCACCCCTCCTCCCCCTCCCCCCGGAGAGCCAGGCACCCGAGGAAAGTACCTTTAAAACCACTGCTCCTCCCACCCAGCTTGGCTGCTTCAGCTCACAGTATGCAGAGAGCCAGCCGGCAGCACTTAGCCAGCAGCTCCTGGGTCTTAGTTCAAAGCATCAAGTGGGCCAGAGCAGTGTGCGCTCCGGACCCACCCCAGCCCGGTGCCCCCCTAGCGTGGTGCCAGGGGACAACTGCCCCTCCCTGCCCCCCTTCACTACACCTCTGCAAACCATGTTAACCCTAAATGTAGGACTTGTAAAATATGACACCAGTGCTTGCAGGAAAGATACCGTCATTGTAAAGAGTTTCAGATAGACAAGCCTTCCCCTTCCAGACCCAAGTGGACTGAATTGGGGGAGGGGAAAAGAGCTTGAACCAGCCAGCTACATGCCCTCCAGGCATGAACTGTAAAACTGGTTCAACCTGTCTTTCTTCCCCCCTGTTCTAAAGATAGACTGAAACAGACTCCATAAGGAGTCTCTTTATTATTTTGAAATATTATTCCAGTGGAAGCTCAAATCTCTTGGCCAGTCTAGGGGTGTATCTAGACTACATGGCTCTGTTGACAGAGCCATGTAAAGTAGTTTAGTCGACATAGTCAATGAAGCGGGGATTTAAATAATCCCCGCTTCATTAAAATAAAAATGGCCACCGCGCTGCGCTGACAATCAGCTGATCTGGCACAGCGCGGCAGTCTAGACGCGGATCGGTCGACAAGGGAAGCCTTTGTCAACCGCTCCTGTAAGCCTCGTGAAGCCTCGCTTCATTGACTATGTTGAGTAAACTACTTTACATGGCTCCGTCGATGGAGCCATGTAGTCTAGACACACCCTAGGTGGTGGGCCAAGAGCTGAAATCACAGAGAAACTGAAAAAAAGCTGAAATCACTAGGTTTGGCCCAGAACCAGATCCATCGCAGAAGCAGCAGCAGGTGACCAGCAGAGTGGGTGGCAGGAGCAAGCGGCCAGCAGGCAGCTGGCGGGAACAGGAGGCGGCCAACAGGGCAGCTGGGGGGAGTGGCTGGCAGGTGGCTGGTGGGAGCAGCGGCAGGTAGGTAGCAGGGCGGTTGGCAGAAGCAAGAGGCCAGCAGGTGGTTGGCAGGAGTGGCCGGCAGGCAGCCAGTAGGAGCAGTGGCAGGCAGCCAGTGGGGTGGCTGGCAGGAACAGGCGGCCAGCAGGGCAGCTGGAGGCAGCAGCTGTTGGGTGGCTGGTAGGAGCAGTGGCGAGTGACCAACATAGTGGGAGAGATGCCTTCTATCCCCACCCTCCCAAGGTGGGAGGTGAGCTCTGAAAATCACCTCTGAGCTCTGGTCTGCCCTGACCAAGGGCACCAACTGTGAGTGGGGTATGAGAAAGGTTGGGCATGTGAATGAGACACTTACATTGCTGGACTTGTGAGCCTGAGACTATGTCTACACCGTGGGGTTTTCCAGGATACCAGAAGTGCCCGGAAAAACTCTGCTGCATCCAGGGAATGCGTTTGTTCCTCCACTCTTTTTTTTTGCAGAAGTGCAAACACACTCTTTCAGAAGACCTGTCTTCCTCATTTCATGAGGAAGGAGGAATCTTCCGAAAGAGGGGAATTTTCTGAAATGTGGCCCAGTGTAGATGGGCCAAATTTTGGAAAAGCTTCTTCCAAAAAAAATTGGAATGTGAAGCTCATTTTGCTTAGCTTTTTCCGATAGAAGACTGTAGTCTAACCCTAGCCTGAGAGGCAAAGGACATTGCTCAATCTGCTTGACCTGAGATGTTCACTCATGGGCTGGTTATGAACTCTGTCTATGGTGTTTTCCCAAGTTAATGCCACGTTACTTTTCTCCCTCTTTCATTAAAAGTATTTTTTCTACACCCAGACTCTGTGATTGCGAGTGGGGAAGCATTGTCTCTCGGAGTTGCCCAGGGGTGTGTGTGGATTTTCCAGGTGGGGGCTCGAACCAGTTCTGTGTGAGATGGATGGAAAGGAACCCCTAGATATTGAACCCAACCCTGGTTGCTGCCAGTGCTACCTGGCAGAAGGGTTACACTAATATCTAAACTAAATCATCCTTACTGCTAGTTAAGCTCATTACTACTTGTTATTTCTTCAGGGTGTGTCTACACTACACCCTTATCTCAAAATAAGCTACACAAATTGTGCAGCTTATTTCAAGGTAATTTCAAAATAAAGTGCTATTCTGAAATGTCCCTTAACCCTCATGGAATGACGGTTTCAGGGATGCCGGAATAGCGCACCACTTATTTTGAAATAACAGGCTGCTGTAAAATAGCTCCACAGTGTAGACGTAGCTTCAGAGAACATGGAGAAATATTGACCACATTTATAACAGTCTTCAACATAGCTGAAGACTGTTACCACATCTTTTCTTAAGTTAAACATGCTTAAGTTTAAAAAAAAAATCTTTCCTCATTGGTCATGCTTTTTAAAGCTTTTACCCATTTTTTTTTATTGGTTTGTTTGTATGTTTTTTGTTACCCTCTTCTGGACTCATTACAATTTGTCCACATCATCCCTAAAGTAATGTGCCCAGAATTGGACACAGGACACTAGCTGAGACCTCCCCAGGGCTCAGCAGAGTGGGACAATTATCTTCAGTCTCTAATATATTACATGCCTGTTAATACATCCCAGAATGTTCATTGGTAAGAAAAATACCAGGTGGGAAAAACAATAAAAACGTGATGCTCCTGTTAGGCTGGGCTCCCCTAGGCCCTGATGTGTGAGGAGAATGAAGGAGAAGAGGTAACTAAGCCATATCCAGTTGTTTGACAATATACACTGATGAAGTGCTAGATGTGACTGTCGAAAATATTGAATGGAAAATGAATCCACTAAGATGTCTATGGCTGCCAAGGCTATTTTTTACCAAGTTCAGAAAAGTTCAAGCGTCTTTCTTTAATTCCAAAGTGTGAGAGAAAGAGAGTTTGCAGATATTGTGAGAAAGAACTGGTGAACTAGCTTGGCTAGCTACTCAAAGGAGATTAGATGGATTCCACAGGGTAATTCCAGGACACTGACAATGCACAACAGTTTCATACTGCGTTTGCCAAGAAGTAGAAGGGTCTCGCATTGTGCTGCTGTTGGTCTGGCATTTAAAGTAAAACTTTGCTAATCTGTTGGTGACATGGCTTTATCTAGAATGAATCTTTATGTCCAATGCTATATCTAAAAAAGGACTAGAGTAGTGAGCTCCATGGGCCAACTTAAAGCCTCCTTGAAAATTTAGAGCCAGTCCTCAATTGCGTTTTATAAGGTATTTTAAAAACTTAAACATGGCATTAAGGTGCTGATCCTACAATTTTGCCACGCAAGTGGCCCGCTGCACCTGCAGAATCCTATGCAGGAGTGATGAGGCACTCAGGGCCGGCCTGAGCCATTTTGGTGCCCCGGGCGGGTGGTGCCGCCCTGGGTGCACGGTGCATGCCCAAGCCCGCCCCTGGGGCGTGCAGGTGGGCGCACGGTGCATGCGCTGCCCGGCCACCGCTGCTGGTGCGCAGCCCAGGGCTGCCCGGGTGGGCTGCACCTGGCCATGCAGGGCTCCGCGGCCGTGGGGGGAAGGGCACTGCGGGGGTTAACGCGGCCCCTGCCCCGGGTGGCCACTGCAGCCCGCCAGGAGCCGGGCGCATGGCACCTGATGGCAGCTATAAGGGGCGCCAGGCGCCCCTTACAGCTGCCATCAGGCACCCCCCATCAGTTGGCGCCCCAGGCAGCTGCCCGGCTCGCCCACCCCTTAGTCCAGCCCTGGAGGCACTCACACACAACAATTTGCAGGGCTCAGGCTTTGGATTGTCCTTTTTTGGGGGCAGAGAATAGGACACAGTACAGAATGCTGTCAGCACCCAAGCAACTCTACCACCAAGAGTAATAATGAGCGATCTTGTTCCTGTTTTCATCAGAGACAGCCAAGCAAATGACCACTGCTTAATGTAGTGATACATAATTTACTATTTAATTTTCTTGCTTTTCATGTCTTCGTCTGTGAAAATATGAATCATGTAAAAGCAGAGCTAAATGTCCACATTATTCTTCTGGAAATAAATAATGTATGTAATGAAGCAATTGGTTCATGGGTTAATTTGATTTATTTTATGCGTTATGCCTGTAGTTATCCAGACAGCAATGGCATGATATGATAGGTGTAAAGATCTCACATGAATGACATTTGCCATATATTTCATTGTTCAGTTATTGCCATTTCTGCTGTAACAGATGGTTGGGTGAAGACTGAGAATGTGGAACTCTGTGTTAGGGAATACACCATTCATAGAAACTGGGAGAACCATCTTGGGATCCAGAGAAGTTTTTGGCAGGGGGTGGGAAGAAGAAGGTGCAAGGTAAAATCCCCATCTATATTAGAATTTCGTTAGGCTCTGTAGTCTGGTGAGAGGTGCCATTTGCCCATAAGGAGAGACTTGAGGCTACCAAAAGTTCCATTCACACCACCAATCACAAAAAGCCTGGCCAATCATTAATCCGCAGAAATTGACTGATCCAGCTTATTCTCTCTGTCAGACTGTGGAGCACAAATCCCGGTCAGAGCAGGTGAGAGGCAGAGCACTGTGACTCAGAATTGACTATCGCTTGGCTGGCAGCAGCGCAGTAAGTCTGATTGCCATCAGGTGGAGCATTCAGGGATTCATCAGATTCTCTTCATGGTCATATTTTGAGCAATTAAGTTACTCTGGGATCAGAGAAAGCTTTTCTGAGCCAAGTGACTGGGTAGAAGGGGAAGGTATTACTAGTTGTTGGCAACAGATAAAAGAGGTGCAGTTCAAAGTAGCATTCAGACAAAAAGATACATGAGCCAACTGATTCAGAGTATCATTTACACAAACAGATATTTATTGAGATTGGATTATAGCCCATACTTCCCTGAATGTTATTTTTTTACATTAGATGTCAGAAGGCTTCATAGTCCTAAAAATAAAAAATTTTCTCAACAGTGGAGATGTCTTCCCAAGAAATGAAAGAGGAGGAAAATCAAACATTGATCAAAAACTCAGTTGGAGAAAACTTTTTTTGTCTCCTTCTAAATAGCAAAAGTTGCGGCAAAGCAATCCTGATCAATCAAAATGTACCTTTTAAGATTTTAAAATGTGACTGTGACCCAAGAGATCACATTGTAAATGTAAAAGGATAACAATTTAGGAACTGTAGGCTGGTTAGGCCTCCTGGAAGGGTCCTTCCACCTCCGGGTCAGTGGGCGGCCACTCTGCCTCACTTTCTCAAGGACTGAGACAACCCCCCAAGTCAGTAGTCCAGTCGCTTGGTAGCCAGCCCTAAATTGGGCCAAGGCAGCAAACACACACACAGTTAGTAGTCCAGAGGCCCTGGGCTTAGTTCAGGCAGGGCAGCAAACGACCACAGTCAGTAAATAGTTTAAAACACCCTGGCCCTGGTCCAGGGCGGGGCAACAAACAAACAATTAGCAGTTTAACCAATGGTTTATCTCCTTGCTCACGAGGGGTGCAGGCAATTCGCCTGCGGTGGCAGAGAGGGGGAGACTGCCACCCAGTAGGTGGGTGGCAGGTGGGACGCAGGCCCGCCCACTCCACTGCGTTCCATCCCAGGGCCCTAATAGTAGCAGTGCAGTTGGCTGCTGGGTCAGCGGGGGCTCTAGCCTGAAACATGCTGACCTGAGGCCCTTAACAGTCCTCATGGTTCCCTGGGCCACTTCCTTTCTCCCCCTCAGTGCCTACCTGGGTGTCAGGCCGGTCTCTTGGGAGGTTCCAGGGTTGACAGGTCTAGCTGGGGTTGGGGTGTTCCAGGCCAGTCATCGGCCAATTGCAGCTCCCGTGGTCCCAGCTAGTCCTCTGGTGCCAGCCGGTGCAGGCATTCAGGCTGGTCCTTTGGGTCAGGCACGGCCGAAGGTCTAGGCCTGTCCTCAAATGCAGGGCAGCACAGGGGTTCAGATCTGCGCTGGTTAGGCCTCAGTTGGAGTATTGTGTCCAGTTCTGGGCACCGCATTTCAAGAAAGATATGGAGAAATTGGAGAGGGTCCAGAGAAGAGCAACGAGAATGATTAAAGGTCTAGAGAAAATGACCTACGAAGGAAGGCTAAAAGAATTGGGTTTGTTTAGTTTAGAAAAGAGAAGATTGAGGGGGGACATGATAGCAGTTTTCAGGTATCTAAAAGGGTGTCATAAGGAAGAGGGAGAAAACTTGTTCATCTTGGCCTCTGAGGATAGAACAAGAAGCAACGGGCTTAAACTGCAGCAAGGGAGGTTTAGGTTGGACATTAGGAAAAAGTTCCTAACTGTCAGGGTAGTCAAACACTGGAATAAATTGCCCAGGGAGGTTGTGGAATCCCCATCTCTGGAGATATTTAAGAGTAGGTTAGATAAATGTCTATCAGGGATGGTCTAGACAGTATTTGGTCCTGCCATGAGGGCAGGGGACTGGACTTGATGACCTCTCGATGTCCCTTCCAGTCCTAGTATTCTATAATTCTATGATCTGCCTTACAGGACAAACACGCCCGGCAGCCCAGGCCAGTCCTCAGCCTCCTAGGCCGGGAGCACTGAGCAGACCTCTGTTCCCTCCAGAGCCTGGGCCCAGACTGAGTCTTCAGGCTGGGCTTTTATAGTTCTGGGCCCGCCTCCTGGTTTCCTGTCAAGTTGCTAGGCAGGGCCAGGCTCAGCCCAAAATGGTTCTCGGAGGGTCCTTCTGCCTCTGGGTCAGGGGACAACCACTCCGCCCCACTACAGGAACACAAGAGTATTGTTCTCTAGCTATAACTTACATAGCACAGGAAGTATGGTCCAGCAGCTAGAGCATTAGCCTAAGGCAGTGGTCTCCAACCTTTTTAAGCATGAGATCACTTTTTGAATTTAAGTGCAATCTAAGATCTATCTTGTACTCAAATACCCTTGCCCCACCTCCTTTGTGCCCCTTCTCCGAGGCCCCGCCCCTGCTCACTCCATCCTCCCTCCTTTCCCCATCCTCTCTCAGGGTATGTCTAGACTACATCTCTCTGTCACCAGAGGGATGTAAATTAGACATACCGACATTGTAAATGAAGTGGGGATTTAAATCTCCTGTGCTTTATTTGAATAAAAATGGCCACTGCATTTTGCTGAGTCAGCAGTTTGTCGGCAAAAAGCGGCTGTCAAGACAGGGATCAGGCGACAAAGAAAGTCTTTGTCAGCCGATCCCTTATGCCTTGTAAAACGAGGTTTACAGGATTGGCTGACAAAGGCTTTCTTTGTTGCCCAATCCCCATCTTGACAGCCACTTTTTGCTGACAACAGCTGACTTGGCAAAACGCGGAGGCCATTTTTATGCAAATGAAGCACGGGAGATTTAAATCCCCACTTCATTTGCAATGTTGGTATGTCTAATTTACATCCCTCTGGCGATGGAGGGATGTAGTCTAGACATACCCTCACTTTCATCAGGCTGGGGCAGAGGGTTGGGGTGCAGGCTCTGGTCTTGTGTTAAGGGATTTGGAGGAGGTTCTAGGTACAAGCTCTGGAAGGGTGTTTGGATGCAGGGATGCTATGGGCTAGGGTAGGGACATGGGGTGCAGAAGGAGTTTCATGACTGGGGTACGGTTTGGGATCGGGGAAATAAATGCCTTAGGAAGGTTAGGAGGCATTCAGATACTACACTAAAGAGGGGGAATAGACAGATAACTACATTTGACCATGTATCAACTAGAATTACCTCAGGACTCCTTGGCTGTGTCTATACTGGCGCGATCTTGTGCCAGAGCTATGCAAATGAGGCTCAGCGTGGAATATCGCCGAGCCTCATTTGCATAACTAATGAGCTGCCATTTTTGTGGAAGAGGCTCTTGCGCAAGACAGAGCTGTCTACACTGCCCCTTCTTGTGCAAGAAAAACCCTCTTGCGCAAAGCCGTTATGCCTGAAAATAATCAGCATAAAGGCTTTGCACAAGAGGGTTTTTCTTGCGCAAGAAGGGGCAGTGTAGACACCTCCGTCTTGCACAAGAGACTCTTCCACAAAAATGGCAGCTCATTAGTTATGCAAATGAAGCTCGACGATATTCCACGCTGAGCCTCATTTGCATAGCTCTGGCGCAAGATCGCGCCAGTATAGACACAGCCCTTATGTTTAGTGTCTGCAGTATTAAGGCAGAAGAAAATTTGGAGTAAATGTGGACTTTAGGAGTAGAATGGAATTCCTGAACAATGCCTCCAAAATATTAAAATGTTATCCAAACTTCATTAGAAGGTGTTTGTTGAGACAGACTTCAACTTCTTTTTGAGTCACCACATTTCCTAAGCTACATTAAATTACTTGTTTGAGTCTTCAACCCTGCTAGTAGATATTTACTGTTGAGAGCATATTTGTTTGGTGTCCATTACATTAGCAATTTTAACTCCGTGGTGGAGACAGATGATTCCAAACTTGACAAATCAACTACTAACTTCTACTCTTCCCAGGATGTCCTGCTTAGTAAATTAATAGTTCTTTGATTCTATTAGTTGTATTCAAGCCAGTATTGAAGAGTAAAGTTATGGCCTTTGTGTTGTGTCATGAAAGTTGGAAGCTAGGAGAAATTTCTGTCTTGGAGAAGCAGCCAGTATAGAAATAAACACACATACACAAAAAGGAAGGGAAACAAAAACATGTGTGAGATATTTGATGCCTTGCAAGTAAACTAAAATTAGCTGCATAATATAATAAAAGAAAATACTGCAAGTAGAGCAATATAGGTAGTTAGTAGCTTGCTAATGCTGTTCCATTTTTAAAAATCATATTAATGGAGTTAATAAAAGCTCCACCATTTGAGAAAAAAATGATTTTATCATCATTAAGAGAATTCTGTTAGGTACTTTATTACCCATCTTCATCTTCTACAGCAGAAGCAATAAAAGGCTAGCTAAGGAATAAACCTATGCCACCATCTAATATGAAAAAGATAAAAACCTGATAATTTCAGATGAAATTTGCTTGTGATGGGTACTAAATGTGAATGATCCTGTATTTTGGCACCCAGGGAAAGCAAGCATATTTGCACCCTCTAATGTTTTTGTTATTTTTCTGGCCCCACAACTTTGTGCCCTGGACAGTTGCCCTGCTCATCGACCCTGGTTACAGCCCTGCCATGGAGCCAAGCTATCTGATTTCCATTAAGTTAAGCTATCTGGTTTCCATGGAGCCAAGCTATCTGGTTTCCCGACTCTGCCCTGTCACCTCCAGCCACCATCATCTTTACATAATCCTGTCTGCTTCCAAGGATTCACCACTTAATTCAGCTATAGCAATTACCACTCTAATGGTACAGGTTGAAACTCTCTTAAACTGAATTTGCTGGTCCGGCAACATCCATGGTCTGGCTTGGATGTTGCAGGACCAGAGAGTCCTGGTAGAGGGAGAGCAATAAGGATCCCTGCAGGACCAGCAGAGAAGTGGGCTGTCCACAGGGAGCTGACTGCAGAGGCACCCAGCATGTGGCAGTGGGGGCTGGGAGATCCGGTGTGTTGGGGGAGATCCAGCGGGATTGGAATCCCTAGCACATGGTGCATGTGTGGCTGCCCAGGGAGCCAAGTGCACAACATGTGAGGCACAGCCCACATGAGGGAGCCCCAGCATGCATGCGGCTGCCTGGACTCCCAGCGTTGGGCTGCCTGGTGGAGCCATGGCAGCAATGGCTGCCCAGTGGGTTGGCAGGGCAGTGGGGCTAGTAGGAGGCGGGAAGCTGGCCGGGAGGACAGCAGAGGTCCAAAATGACCTCCCGTGGCCTGGCAAAATCCTTCATCCAGGACCAGTCAGGTCACCAGGCCAGGTAGGTCCAATCTGAAGTAGGATGGTAAAATGGTTATCAAACTTCACTGATCCCTGTGGAAGGGGTCAGTGCTATATGATAGAGAAAAGCCCTTGCCACTACAAACTCATTCTCTGCTACAGAAGAGAAACCATTCTGTCTGGCTAGCAGCCAAGCACCAGTATGTTCTGCTACCAACTTTAGTACAGCATTTGGTAATTCAGCAGAACCATCTATAAAAACAAAACAAAGCCATTATTGGAAAAATAAACAACCCACATACAATTACGCAAGGTAAGGATATTTAAACCACAGGATCTTTATCGAGTCGCCATCCAAGATGAGGTTCAGGTGGTATTCCCTAATGTAGAAATTATTTTGTATCTTTTTTCAGTCACAGTTCTGGTCTACACTAGATTTTTTTAAAAAAATAACACCCACAAGGTCAAATTTATAAGCAGAATGTCCACACTACAAACCCTGTTATTTCAAAATAATGCGCCACAGAATTCAAAATCTGTACTCCTGTTTTTCATCAGGAGTAACGCAAATTTCGAAATAGTAATTTTGAAATAAGGCAGTGTAGGCACTCTGGTGCAGCTATTTTGAACTAATTACTCCCCAGTGCTTCCTGCAACTCTCAGTCTGAAGTAGTGCATCCACATTAATAGAGCCTGCCTTGGACTAATTTTGAGGTTTCCCCATAGTGTGGACGTGCTAGTTCGAATTTGTTAAATCAGGAGTTTAGTCGTATTTAGTAATTTTGAAATAGTTTCCTAGTGTAGATATGGCCTAATGGTGTTTTAGTTGGGTTATTATTCTATTTTTACAACATCATTTTTATATATATGCAAATTTAAAGCTTTGTCCTTTTTATGAAAATAATACATGCATTATTTATTATATGGGGCCTCTTACAGTTGACATAGTTTAGGAGCTCAGAGTGTCATAATCTTCCCTTGAGCTGAGATGAGGTTTTCTCAAAGCCTGTGGTACCTATATATTTGATTTAAGTGCCTAAAAGGTCAATTACTCTTTTTGCTAATCTAGGCCTGAGATTTCAGGCTCACATTATGCTGCTGAACATTTCAACGGCCTTTTTACTACCCAAACTGCAACATCCAGTGGACAGATCAAGGGTCTGCATGCATGGAAGGAAAGAAGGGAAGGACTGAATAAAACATATCGATGGTAATTCAAGAATATTAGCGTTATGGTTCATTAGTCGCAGGCTCATACTGGGTCCTGTGGAATTTCTGGAAATAAGAATATTTCTTGAACACAAAACAGATAGTGTATACCTAACAGTGCATGCTGCAGACATGCATTTTTGGCCCAATGGCACCAGTCTAGGTAACCCAAATCAGAGACAAAGAGGAATATTAACACGGGATTAGAAGAATGATACAAAGGAAATGAGAGTAAATTGAAAATCACTACCCATTTGTTTAAAATAAACTCAGTTGTTTACTCTTTGCACTGTGAAGGGGAGAGAAAATAATTACACCTTTCTAGCAGAACTAAAGCAGTCCAGTATGTGAAGGGGAAAAAATCTATTATTTTCTGGGACATATAGGGTGTGTCTAGACTACAGGGTTTTTTCGAAAAAAGTGGCCTTTTTTCGAAAAAAACTTCCCCTGCATCTAGACGTCTGCCGCGTTCTTTCGAAAGTAAATCAAAAGAACGCGGCAGTTTTTTTGACTGTGAAAAACCTCATTTTAGGAGGAATAACACCTTTTTTTTTGAAAGTGCTCTTTTAAAAAAGGCGCTATGTAATTCAAACTGTGCTTTTTCAAAAGAGAGCATCCAGACTGCCTGGCTGTAGTCTAGACTCTCTCTTCCGAAAGAGGCTTTTTCGAAAGATTCTTTCAAAAAAGCATCTTTCGAAAGAGGCATGTAATCTAGATGTACTCACAGTAATTAAGAAACACATGCTGCAAGCTCATCTATTTATTCTATGATTCTCTCTTTAAAATGATTGAAAAGCAACAATACAGGTTGGACCTGCATGATCCGGCACCGTTGGGATCTGATCAGTCCTGAACGAGAAAATTTGCCAGACCAGGGGAGGTCTGCCATCAGCTCACAAGCCCATCGCCTGCTGCTGGCAATTTGCCCTCAGCGGATGCCCTCAGCAGTGCCCAGACCCAGCCCGGCCCGTCACACCCTGCACTCCAAGAAAGCTGCTGGAGGACTCTGGTGCCATGCTGCTCCTGGGCTCTGACCTCAGCTCCGAGCTCCTGCGGGACTCCAGCACAGACCTGCATTGCCATGGACTGCTGGAGGCTGCCATGGGGCTCCAGCCCTAGTCTCTCACTGCCCCAGTTGAGCAGCCAGCCCTGTTGCCCCGCTCTGACTGGCCCTCCTGCCGTTAGGCTCCATAAGAATGTAAGAACTGCTATACTGGGTCAGACCAAAGGTCCTTCTAACTCAGTATCCTGTCGGCCAACCGTGACCAATACCAGATACCCCAGATGGAGGGAACGCAACAGGTAATCTTCATGGGATCACTCTCTGTCATCCATTTCCAGACAAACAGAGGCTAGGGACATCATTCCTACCCATCCTGGATAATAGCCATTGATGGACCTAACCTCCATTAATCTATCTAGATCTTTTTTGAACCCTGTTAAAGTCCTAGTCTTCACAATATCCTCTGGCAAGGAGTTCCACAGGTTGACTATGCACTGAATGAAGAAAAACTTCCTTTTGTTTGTTTTAAAACTGCAGCCTATTAATTTCATTTGGTAACCCCTAGTTCTTGTATTGTGGGAATAAGTAAATAACTTCCTTATTCACTTTTTCCACACCTCTATCATATCCCCCCCTTCATCTCCTCTTTTCTAAGCTGAAAAGTCCAAGTCTTTTTAATCTCTCTTCACAGGGGACCCGTTCCAAACCCTGAATCATTTTTGTTGCCCTCTTCTGAACCTTTTCCAATGCCAATATATTTTTTTGAGATGAGGCAACCACATCTGTATGCAGTATTCAAGATGAGGACGTACCTTGGTTTTATATAATGGCAATAAGATATTCTCTGCCTTATTCTCTATTCCTTTTTTAATGATTCCTAACATTCTATTTGCTTTTTGACTGCCACTGCACACTGTGTGGATGTTTTCACAGAACTATCCACAATGACTCTGAGATATGTCTCTTGAGTAGTTGTAGCTAACTTAGTACCCATCGTATTGTATGTATAGTTGGGATTAATTTTTCCAATGTGCATTACTTTACATTGATCCACATTAAATTTCATTTGTCATTTTGTTGCCCAATCACTTGGTTTGGTGAGATCTTTTTGAAGCTCTTCACAGTCTGCTTTTGGTCTTAACTCTCTTGAGCAGTTTGATATCATCTCCCATGCTCTCTGGTCCAGGATCATCCATGGTCCTCCTGGACAACAGATATTGCCAGATCAGAGAGTACCAGTTTTTGGAGTTACAACCTATAGCTATAAGCCAGTGGCAATACTGATAAATTTCTTCTCTAAATTTAGATATCTAATATATCTTTAAAATGCATATTTTTAAAACATTAATACCAACATTAGTTCTCAGAAAGGCTACTTATCTTCAAATCGCAACACAAAATTTACTATTGTTCAGAGTGTTAATTAGCATTAATGACGAAGAATTTCTAGTTGGAAGAATTTGTTGTTGTCCAGACTCAGATCAGTAGGTTTTATTTTCATCTCTACAGCAATCAGGAAATGATATGATAGCTTGATCGTAGCAAGCTGTAGGGTATACCTGCAGTATACAGGAATTGCTTCGAAATGCCATAGGACACACGAGTGCAGAAGCAGAAACTATTATTCATGTGAAAGAGGGCAGTTGGCTCTCTTCCCGAGATACCCCGGTACTGTGCTCACTGGTGCAAGGAGGTTGTTACAAAGAGGAGGATGTTACCATCCCACCTTCTATTTTATTCTGCATAGACTCTTGTACTGCCCTCATCATTGTGTTTGTCATAGTGCCTTTCAGTGGTGCATTATGTGAGGTCATTGTGTTCTAAAGTCCATTTTCTCTCTTAACTTCTCCCTATCCACACCCACACTATATTCATCAAACTGACAAATTTCAAAGAGACTCTTTTTTGAAGACAGGTATAAGAAAGGTTGGAGTTTGGAAGACTGATTATCAACAGGGAAAACTTTTGGTATGCTGTACACTGTCATCCAAATAGCTGGTTGCTAATTTTTTCTGTTTCCTAATACTTTTCTAGGAATTGATATTCCATTATGTGTGGATACAATTCATTATGGGCCTAATCCAGTAAACATTTACCTGCCTGAGTATTCTTTGATTTAACCTCAAAAAATGTTCTGTAACTCTGAATTGCCATGCCCAGGAACATAGCTAATAGAGAACAATATACGGAACATGTGATTATTCCAGTCTCTTGAACAAAAACATAAGGATACAGATTTGCAGAGGAAAGTATGTATTTTCCTAGGAGATTAGCCCTTTTTAATCTGTTCTGTATTCTAATTTCTGAAATGCCTGCTTTATCAGTATTAAAAATTCATAATGCAATTTGTTGTAAAAATGCATGTGGATATGCAGCAGATGATTAAAATTACAAAACCAAGATCTCTAGAATCTAGAAGGAAGGGGCAAAGAGAGAGGATACCTCAAGTTTGGTGATTACTTCTCATTCATTATTTGTCAATTTTAATTTCTCAAACATATTTTAACTGCAGTTTTTAAATGAGTAGGTGAAACCCCTTATTTTTCAAAAATAACTCTGTTGTCATGTAAATCAAGACAAAGTATCAAGGTACATGTAGGTACCAATGACGTAGGGAAGGGTAGGAGAGATGTCCTGGAGGCCAAATTTAGGTTGCTAGGAAAGAGACTGAAATCCAGGACCTCTATGGTGGTATTCTCAGAAATGCTTCCAGTTCCACGCGCAGGGCCTGGTAGGCAGGCAGAGCTTCAGAGTCTCAATGCATGGATGAGACGATGGTGTAGGGAAGAGGGGATTAGATTTATTAGGAACTGGGAACACTTTTCGGAGAGGGGGAGCCTCTACAGGAAGGACGGACTCCACCTAAACCAGGGTGGAACCAGACTGCTAGCACTAAACATTAAAAAGGCCATAGAGAAGTTTTTAAACTAAGAGATGGGGGAAAGCCAACTGGTGCGGAGATGCACATAAATCGGATGGAGACTACTTCTCTTAGAGGAGAATTCGTTGATAGAGATTCTCTAAGCTGTAGTCAGAAAGGGAGGAGGGGAGAGGACAAACCATGGGCCAGAGCAGACAAACAACCGCATATAAAGGAATCCAATGCATCAGGGAAGGGCAGACAAATAAGCAGTGGCAAATTTTTAAAGTTCTTCTACACAAATGCTAGGAGTCTGACGAATAAGATGGGTGAACTAGAGTACCTTGTATTAAAGGAGGAGATTGATATAATAGGCATCACTGAAACCTGGTGGAATGAGGAAAATCTGTGGGACACAATCATACCGGGATATAAAATATATCGGCAGGATAGAGCAGGCCGGGTGGGTGGCGGAGTGGCACTGTATGTGAAAGATAATGTAGAATCAAATGAAATAAAAATATTAAATGAATCAACATGTTCATTTAGAATCGCTATGGATAGTAATTCCATGCTCCAATAATAAGAAATTAGCAGTAGGGATATATTATCGACCACCTGACCAGGACAGTGATACTGACATTGAAATGCTGAGGGAGATTAGAGAGGCTACCAAACGAAAGAACTCTATAATAATGGGGAATTTTAATTATCCCCATATTGACTGGATACATGTCACCTCAGGAAGAGAAGCAGAGATAAAATTTCTCAATGGCTTAAATGACTGCTTCTTGGAGCAGCTGGTACAGGAACCCACAAGGGGAGAGGCAATTCTCGATTTAGTCCTGAGTGGAGCGCAGGATCAGGTCCAGGACATATCCATTACAGGACCGCTTGGGAATAGGAACCATAATATAATAACATTTAACATTCCTGTGGTGGGAAGAACACCTCAGCAGTCCAGCACTCTGGCATTTTATTTCAAAAAGGGGAATTATACAAAAATGAGGAGGTTAGTTAAACAGAAATTAAAAGGCACAGTGACTAGAGCCAAATCCCTGCAAGCTGCATGGAAACTTTTTAAAGACACCATAATAGAGGCCCAGCTTAAATGTATACCCCAAATTAAAAAACATAGCAAGAGACCTAAAAAAGAGTCACCGTGGCTTAACCACCATGTAAAAGAAGCAGTGAGGGACAAAAAGGCATCTTTTAAGAAGTGGAAGTCCAATCCTAGTGAGATAAATAGAAAGGAACATAAACACTGTCAAAGCAAGTGTAAACATGTAATAAGAAAAGCAAAAAAAGATTTTGAGGAACAGAGCGCCAAAAACTCAAAAAGAAATAACAAAATGTTTTTTAAGTACATCAGAAGCAGGAAGCCTGCTAAAAAACCTGTGGGTCCCCTAGACAATCGAGATATAAAAGGAGCAATCACGGCCGAAAAAGCCATTGCGGAGAAACTAAATGATTTCTTTGCTTCAGTCTTCACGGCTGAGGACGTTAGGGAGATTCCCAAATCTGCACCGTCCTTTGTGGGTGACGAATCTGAGGAACTGTACTGGATTGAAGTGTCATTAGAGGAGGTTTTGAAACAAATAGAAAAACTTAATGTTAACAAATCACTGGGAGTGGATGGCATTCATCCAAGGGTTCTAAAAGAACTCAAATGGAAAATTGCTGAACTATTATCTCTGGTTTGTAACCTATCCTTTAAATCGGCTTCCATACCTAATGACTGGAAGGTAGCTAACGTGACACAAATATTTAAAAAGGGCTCTAGAGGCGATCCAGACCGGTAAGTCTAACTTCAGTACCGGGCAAATTAGTCGAAACAATAGTAAAGAATAAAATTGTCAGGCATGTAGAAGAACATAATTTGTTGGACAAAAGTCAACATGGTTTCTATAAAGGGAAATCATGTCTTACTAATCTATTAGAGTTCTTTGAAGGGGTTAACAAACATGCTGACAAGGGGGATCCAGTAGATATAGTATACTTAGATTTTCAGAAAGCCTTTGACAAGTCCCTCACCAAAGGCTCTTGTGTAAATTACATTGTCATGGGATAAGAGGGAAGGTCCTTTCATGGGCTGAGAACTGGTTAAAAGACAGGAAACAAAGGGTAGGAATAAATGGTAAATTTTCAGAATGGAGAGGGGTAACTAGTGGTGTCCCCTAAGGGTCAGTCCTGGGACCAATCCTGTTCAACTTATTCATAAATGAACTGGAGAGAGGGATAAGCAGTGAGATGGTAAAGTTTGCGGATGATACCTAACTGTTTAGGATAGTCAAGACAGAAGCAGACTGTGAGGGACTCCAAAAAGATCTCACCAAACTGAGTGATTGGGCAACAAAATGGCAAATGAAATTTAATGTGGATAAGTGTAAAGTAATGCATGTTGGGAAAAATAACCCCAACTATACGTACAGTATGATGGGGGCTAATTTGGCTACGACAAATCAGGAAAGAGATCTTGGAGTCATCATGGATAGTTCTCTGAAAACTTCCACACAGTGTGCAGCGGTGGTCAAAAAGGCAAATTGGATGCTAGGAATTATTAAGAAAGGGATAGAAAATAAGACACAGAATATCTTACTGCCCCTGTATAAAACTATGGCACGCCCACATCTTGAATACTGTGTACAGATGTGGTCTCTTCACCTCAAAAAAGACATTTTGGCCTTGGAAAGAGTTCCGAAAAGGGCAACTAAAATGATTAGGGGTTTGGAACGGGTCCCATATGAAGAGAGGCTAAAGCGACTGGGACTTTTCAGTTTAGAAAAGAGGAGACTGAGGGGGGATATGATAGAAGTATATAAAATCATGAGTGGTGTGGAGAGAGCAAATAAAGAAAAGTTATTTATTAGTTCCCCTAATAGAAGAACTAGAGGACACCAAATGAAGTTAATGGGTAGCAGGTTTAAAACTAATAAAAGAAAGTTCTTCACACAGCGTGTAGTCAACCTGTGGAACTCCTTGCCAGAGGAGGCTGTGAAGGCTAGAGTTTAAAGAGAAGCTAGATAATTTCATGGAGGTTAGGTCCATAAAAGGCTGTTAGCCAGGGGATAGAAATGGTGTCCCTGGCCTCTGTTTGTCAGAGGCTGGAAAAGGATGGCAGGAGACAAATCGCTTGATCATTGTCTTCGGTCCACCCTCTCTGGGGCACCTGGTGCTGGCCACTGTCGGCAGACAGGCTACTGGGCTAGATGGACCTTTGGTCTGACCCAGTACGGCCATTTTTATGTTCTTATGTTCTAAGCAGTTATAAGAGCAGAGCTTCATAGTGGAATTACTGACAGATCCTTAAATACTGCAATGAGAAGCCAATGCCTCTTGCCTACATTTTATTATGTTGTTACTATGGTGGTGACTGAAAATAAACAATGATATTGCTTTTTTAGCTCAATATTTCTCTTTCATGCTAGCAAGACCTTGAAAAATGTTGCTGGTGTAGATATTTGATATTGGTGTATTTAAACCAGAGATAAACCATTCTGGTAAGTCCCATGTGGAGTATTTAGAAAAAGAGGCTTGATTTAAAGCCAGTGATCTCTTTTAACTTCCAAATTGCTACTATCTCAAATACAGCTATCAAAATCTTCTGAGCTGTTTCTATGCTGTTTTGAATGCTAAATACAATGCTAAGTCTTAAGGGGCTGGTTTTTATTATAATTAGGCTTACAAAGTTACCCTGTTTGGAAGCTCAAATGTAGATATTATGTACAAGTTTATAAAATGTCATAATAACTTTTCACAATAATAATAATAATAATAATAATAATAAAACAAACTATAAAATTAACTCAAGTTGTTTCTAATAAAAGCTATAAGCAGGGGCAAAACAAACAAAAAAGAGTAAATTAATCTAAACAAAAGAGCCAAATTAATAACATTTAAGGACTTTATTAAAATCATTGTTTGTAAAATAAAAATGTAAAACCAAAAATTTATAAGCCTAAATTAATATCCTAAAATATAGGTCTAATAGATAAACAAGATAATGACCTTCCCATTTCCTTTATGGATCCTTAAAAATAAGATACAGAAAAAACAACAACAACAGAGGCTTCTGGAATGAGCTTCACCATCATGGCTGCCACCCTCTACCATCTCTTGGGACTTTGAGCATTCAACATAATTCTCTGAGAAAAGTTTTAAATGAATTGGGCCAGTGAGAGGGGCCCAAATGATATCACTAACCCTAGCAGCTCCAGCTGAACCCCTGGACTGTCAGTTATCATCATCTTTAATACATCAAACAAGACGGCGTCTTCCTTCTAAAACTGATTTTAACAACAACAGCTCCAGCTTATCTCAAGTAACTTATTTTCTGCCCAAAAGAACAGATATTGTCTATCTAAGGCTATGTCTACACTGCAGTGCTATTTCCGGATACCTCTGGCATCCAGAAATAGCTCTCCTGTGTCTTATATTTTGAAATATAACGGGCTTGTTATTCTGATGTCCTGGTAAACCTCATTCCATGAGGAGTAATGGACATTTCAGAATAGTGGATTATTTTGAAATTTGGCACTTTGTACACAGCACCAAATTATGAAATAAGATATGTTGAAATTGACTTGAAATAAAGCTATGCAATTTGCATAGCTCAAATTGTGTAGCTTATTTTGAGTTACGGGTGCAGTGTAGACACCTCCTTAGAAACCATCCTACAATGGGGAATTTCCTTCTAAAACTCTCCCCAGCTAAAGGGAAAGGCAACAAATGATTTTGTTAATATGAAATGCTTATTTATTACTTTACATTTCAAATGCTCTGTCTTGTCTTCTTCTCTGAATCTTTAATAAAAAAGTTTAATAACATGTTTGTCATAATACTAAACAGGCTAAAGTCTCTGCATGCCAAACCTGATCTTGTTTTATGTTAAATCCAAGTTATGTTAACACCTTCAGCTCATTTATTCCTTCCAAATTAATACAACAGACTAAATAAAGTGCATGGTTTATAGCCACTGTTGTATTTATAAAGCATGTGCTGCTCTCAAAGCAACTCTATAATATTTAACTTCTGGTCCTTACTCCCCATTAGTATGTCTACCTTACTATGTTTTACTGTTTGAATTCAATACAAAGAAAGGCAGTTAAAACATTAGCCTCCACTGTATTCTCACCAACCATTGGTAGTTAGGTTTATACTGCTTCTCTTACCTGTGGGAAGGGCCATATTGTGATTTCTGTTATACCAGTACTAATTTTGAGTAACTCCAAGAAAATCAGTGGATGTATTGCAGATTTACACTGGTATAATTTAGATCTCCTTGTGACCCTAAGACTTTTGTTTTCTTTAACTTTTTCCCATGTAACAGCTCATTTCCCTTTTACTGGTGAAAATGTAAAATAAGGCAGTAACTTAGGAAGTATGAATGGACATCACTGAGGTTGAGAAGATGATAGAAAATAAATTCTAAGAGCTTGATTCTAGTCACTCTTATACCCATGTAAATGTAACCCAGAGGTACGGAGACCACTGACAAGGGAGAGTGAAGTCTGTTCCACAGCCTCCGCTGAGAGCCAATTGGTTTTTAGCTCATGCAGTAGCAGTACATGGCTTTAGCTCCTAAAGTTCCTAGTTCAATCCCTCCTGCTGAGTAACTCTACTGAGGTCAATGGAGTAACAACAGTGTAAAATTACTGGCAGATGAGACTTGGACCCAATGGAAGTGTTCTGGACAATGTACATAACAACGTACAGTTTGACCTCAAGCATCTAGGTTTTAATGACAATTTCCAAAACAATACAGCTCCAGTTCAGGACATGAACATATGAGTAGACTTGAGGTCAACGGGACTAATCCTTGTGCTTAAACTAAATCATGTGCTTAAATACCTTGCTTATCTGGGACCTACGGTCTGGTATCTGATTGGTTTTCACAGAAATATAAGAAAATAAAATGAGACCAGGACAATTGAAAGATCGCATCTTGTAAGAAAGAACAAAAGAACACTGCTGAGATAGGAGGAATTTACAGGACATGACAATGTTATATTAAATGAAGCACATGAGATCTTTTATAGGGGAAAAGGCAGTACGCCGCATTTATTGAGAATACAACAGTTGCATATGCTTTTCAATCACTCTCACACAAACACCATACACACACACACAATCCCGCCAAACGATGTCATAGTTACCAGTCCAGATTCTGTAACAGACTAGTGGCCAGCTAGATTGAACATAGAGGGAGAGCAGGGCCTTTGTCGGTCGATCGATCTGATGCTCCTCTGGAATTGGTGGCAAGACGAACCCAAAGTTCCATAGCAAAGCACCCTGCTTTTATAATCCTTTCCTCTATGGATTTCGCTGTGTCAGTCTGTGATCAGTTACTGTTATCTTGTTGATGTCCCAAAACATCTCCAAGAGGCTCATCCTGTCCTGGATTGTTAATCAGTTGTTTTTAAGGATGCCTTCACCTTTAGAGTTGTCAATCTGCCAATCTGATAAATTCTTGACCGTGGGTACGCACTGATGGTTTCTCAGATGCCGATATGTCTCTTCGTAGTCTGTCTTTTACAGTTTGTCTTCACCCGCATTGCCCCCTTCTCTCTTGACCACCTGGCTCTAATGATGACCTTCACACATTATCTCATTCACACAAACAGTCTTTTACAAAATACTTCAAAAGTAAACAGTACTGTTTTATATTAAGCAAAAGCAAAAGCAAAAGAATTAACATTGAAGGCCCGGGCCTTCAATATTTCTAATCTCATTGACAGACACAATATGAGATCCTGTCTCTTTATTTACTAAACTTACTAAACTTTAGAACAAGGAAATATATGAGATATATACTTAACTAAAGGATTTAACATACTACAATATTAAATTTAATTATATATATTACCTTACATTACTACATTACTAAACCTAAAATACAAATATAAAAAGGATAAAACTTTTAATCCTAACAACAACATTCCAGTTCAGTCTCCCAAAGGGATATCACTTAAGGAACCTGAAAGTAGTGCTTTGTCTGCAGACTGGAGAAGTGTAGAAAAGCTTTTAGGTTTGTTAAGGAGGACATTGTAGTTTCGATCAGTTCATTGATATATGGGACAATTTGAAGACATTCCCAGAACATTTAAGGAGTAGAAAGCAGACAATATTCAGGCTGAGCAGATACCAGATAGTACTAAGAGCAAAACCATCATAATCTATCTTTCTTTCCTTCTCTCCTTCCTTCTTTCCAAAGCGAGACACACTAGACATGGAGTATGAAACTTGTATGTATACAGCAAAACAACCAAGAAGCCTAACCCAAGAATACAGGCAAACTGTGATCTTGTGACTAGCTGTTTCAAGTGATAAAGAGAATGTTGATGGGCAGATGATTCTGATGTTCCTAGCTGTGGACTCCCAGAAACAGGCAAAGAACAATGTCTTATTATAAGACCATTTGAACAATAGCAAATTCAGAGACATGAATCCAGTAATTTCAAAACCAAGTCAAATATCAAAAGACAAGGATTATATATATATATATATATTGGACCTTGAAGTACAGCCACTATTGAACAAACTAAATAAAAACGAGAAGCCTAACTGCACCACACAATGAGATCTGGTCAATGTGACAGTCCCCATTAGCGGGGATGGAACATACGGTATGCTGGTTACAATCTCAGCAGTGAGATTTAAGGGCTATTTCTACCACTGCCTTTCCAAGTGAAATTGAACAATGCACTTTAAGGTGAATTGTGATCACTACACTTCCTATTACAATAATATGGTGCCAGTCATGCCACAAATAGGGTAATCACAATCCTGGCCTTCAGATGCTGCCAACCTCACTCAAGTTGAGTAGCAATTTATCAATCAGCCTCATTCACTACCATTGGACTATGTAGGAATAGTCCAATGCTCACTTGGGGGGGAAAAAGGTCAGATCTAGTCACTGAGGGGGACAGAATACAGCCCTCTGTCTGTCTGTCTCTCTCAGCTTCCCATCTGGAACAATGGTGATTAAAAATACTAATTTAACTCAGAGTGATATCTTGAGTTCACCAGAGCCTGCCACATGCTTTTTAGATGAGAAGTAAGGCAGTGAAATGTGTTTCTCTGTATGTGCTCTGGTACCCCTTGTATCTTCTCGCTGGAGTCCAGAGGCTTGTTGCATGGAACCTTGGTTTATGGGATGGGAGGAGAGGCAGCATTATGGTGAACACAACTCCTCCCACCGTTGGTGTGCTTCTCACTATGTAATTCACCATTGACTTCACACACTTGTACCTTCTCTAAAAGAACTATTCTCCAGAGGAAAAGGGACAGACAAAAAATGATGGGTCCTATTCTGCATTGATTTACAAGCCTCACTATGCCAGTGAGATGAGGTAGAAGTCAGTGCAAAATATGGGACAGCCTTTACATTTTTATTTTGTGAGATGCTGTTCTCTAGGAGCACGTCTACCCAGTAAGGCTAAAGCTGAAATAAGCTATGCAACTTGAGCTACGTCATTTGCGTAGCTTAAGTTGAAATAGCTTATTTCAGCTTTTGGTGCTGTCTACACAGCAGGACGTCTAAGAAAGAGCACTCTTCCTCTGACTTCCCTTACTCCTCGTACAACGAGGGTTACAGGAGTTGGAGTAAGAAGTCCTTCAGCTTGCCGTTATTTCAACATTATGTCGAAATAACTGCCTGCTGTGTAGATGCGAACTGTTATTTCGGAATAACATTAGTTATTCCGAAATAATGCTGCTGTGTAGGCATAGCCTAAGTGCAGCCAACCCTCACTCAGATGAGATGAATGGTTCCTCCATTCAAGCCTTTAGCCTGCTTGGAAATCAACTATCTTTAGTGCAACATCTTCCTCTCCACTTTCACCCCCTTGAAAAATGGGTGCGTAATTTTAAGGCCTCAAGCTGTAAGGTCACCATGTTCTCTAGCTAGGATCTCTTAGAAATTTATGAAGGAGGGCATGCCACTATCTTGAAAAGAGTGAGTTTGAAAACAAAACAGAACCTCTCGGGGTGACAATGGAAAGAAAGTCGAGTCTGATCTTGTGATTTGACTTTCTTGCAAAATCCATACTGTGCTGTTAACAGATATTCTCTGTTTCTTGGAGTGTCACATGTAAAACTAGGGAGGGAATTATGCCAAACTATGAAGTTTTGGAGAAACCATAATTAAGGCTCACTAATATGTATGCTGTTCTATACATCTACACTCATGCTCACAAATGAACTAATTTAATCCTCAATCCTTGTCCCACAATTTGGGGAATACTAATGTAACCCCCTTTTTCCTCCCTGGGTATGCCCGGGTATGCCTGGGCTCCTGATGGTTTTAACATAAAAGGAGATCATGAGTACCCCAATGGTGATGTTGTTTAGTTGGAGATTCCTATCCACCCCCCTTACTGCAGTCCCTGGCTCGCAAAGACTATACAGTGGAGGTGCTGCCACCTGGCTGGCCCTGTACACAGTTAATGGTGTGCCTTGGGAGCCTCCAGAAATAAAATTATTCCAGCAGTAATCTGGATCTAACTTCAGGACAGCAATTATAAATAATATACATCTAATTGATTACATTAGAATTAACACATCTTTACTTAACAATTTAAAGAAACAGGGTTTAACAGATTAACAGTGATAAAATTAATAAAGTACACAGAAATAATAGGAACTTATCTATCTAGCATTTGCACTGATACCATTTATCCCACCCCAGAGTGTGCACTCTGGACTCAGAGTCCTAGACACTTGCTTGCATGGGCGTGCTTGAAGGTCTACAGCTGAAGTGGAGGTTTTTTGTAGGTTCTATGTGTATTAGTCCAAGCTGTGCAGCCAGCTGCAAACTCCCTCTGCCACTGGAGCAAGCTCCACCAAATGCCAGGAGCTCTGGTTCACTGGGCTGGACACTCTGCCTCTCTTTGGACCCAGAGTTAGTCTATATCTCTAAGGTCTGTCCCAGGCAGCACTTTTCCGAAGAGCCCATTTACTTACAGCCTCCTCCTGTGTGCTGGTTTTTGTGTAGTCCTTCTCAGGCACAGCCAGCATCTCTCCCCTCTATCGCAATCTGCAGCCTGCAAGATCCAAGCACTGCAGACTTTCAGTCCCAGGCTGTAGCCGCAACACAACAGCTCCTCGGCTGGATATAAGGCTCTTCCACAGCAGTCTGTCTCCCCTCTCCCAAAATGGAGAGCCGCAGACTTTGAGACCCTCTCTCAACATGCCCGGACAAGCCCTCTCTTCCTGGTTTCTTCAAGGGCTCATGGGAGTTGTAGTTTCTAGGGCTAGATTGCAGCACACAGGATCCTCCCAGAAAAAGTCAGAGGCACCTTTAGTAAGAGGACTACACTAAAATAGAAGGTGGAATAGTAAAATACATAAGGTCAATTAAAAAGTACAGAATACAGACATATGAGGAGAGAGAACTAAATTTATTTTCTCTAGCTAGAGGAAAGACTAATGAGGTAGTCTTGTTGTCCAGAGTGTATAAATATGTTAAAGGATTACAGTATAAACTAAAGGAATTTTTCATAGTCACAGAAAAAAGCAGGCACAATGGTGTGAAAGTACACAGCAAAAAAGTGTAGACTAGATATTGGGAAAAGTGTGTGGCTGAGAGAGAAATCAGGTAGTGAGTTATAGTGATAAATGTTGCATAAGAAGTTCAGAACAGAACAGACCAGACCAACCATGGGAGGTGCTCCAAGAATAGTTATTGCAGATACTCCAAACCAAGTTAGATTAGAAATTGGGAGGACTGAAATAATAAATAGCTTTTATAAATCTATGATGTTAGGATTGAGGATCAGAGACTACAGACTCAAGGCATTTACTTCTGTGAGTAGCCTTGATTTTATGCCCTGATTTTATCTTGCTTTATTTGTTTCTGGAAACCCTCCTTTTTTTTTTTTTTTTAATAAGAGTTTTTTTATTATTATTGGTACATTTTCCCCAGGGCATTGAAAGGTCTGATTTATCAGAAAAAAAAACAAACTCAGATAGCTAAACTAAAAGACTAACACTGTTTGTCAAAGGTAATTTCATTCTTACGCCCACCTCTTCATATTTATTTAAAAGCTTGGAAATCAGACTGCAGAGACTACATTAATGAAGCATGGAGTTCACACAGAGAAAAGCTCCCTTTTCATTTTCAGCAGCATCAGCATTATTTCATGTGTATTTTCTCCATCAGTTTTTCTGACTAAATATGTCACATTATATTTTGTTGACAAAATACATTAGAGTCACAATGCACCTAATTTAGTGCTGTTAGAATTTAATTGCTGCATTTCATGGCTTTTCTGATGTCAATTAGATGACCTCATTATTGGAGTAACTAGGTTTTTATTAGATTAATTAGGGTGATCAGACATCCTGTTTTCAAATGGACAGTCCTGGTCATATTTAAGGCCTCTTTCAGATTAAAATGGGCAAAATGTTCCATACTTTCTGCACCCTCCCCCAATCAGTACTGGCAAGACCTGCTGCTGGCTGAATCCCTACTTGCCCGGCACCTGCCTACCAACAGTGAGTGCTCCCCTTGCTACTCCATTAGCCCAGCCCCTGCTGCATACTGGCTGTGAGCCAGCAGGGCCCCACTACCATCCTGTTTCTGGCTGGCTTTGGCTGCAAACTGTGAACTGCAGTGGCTGGTGAGTGTGGGCAGCTGCCAGGCAGCAGCTGGTTCCATGTTGTCTTTTCTGCCCAGCCACTGACCCTTTATGTGTGCCCCCTCTTGCTGTTGTCTCCCTGCTTTGCCCCTTTATCACCTCCAGCCCCTGCAGCTCCTCAATAGCCCCCTTGAGGAACACACCCAGTGCTGTGCAGAGAATTAGCCCTGGTCAGAGCACTTAGCTCACCAAGAGCCTAGCCGGCAGGTTCCTTCCTTCCCCTGCCATCTCTGGATGGGTCAGCTCCCTGAGAGCCCAGCCAAGCACAGAGGGCGAAGAGCACCAAGAAGGGAGAGTCAGTTGGTCACTCCCAGCTCCCCCCATGTGACAGAGGGGTATGGGAGTGTTTGTGTATAAGCTTTTCCCATGTGTGTGGGTGGGGGTGTGGGTGTGTGTGTGTGTATATATATATCACCCTTCCCCGTGAACCTTCAAGTTTTAAAGATAAGAAGGTTAAAAAAAAGAATCCAACTATGCAGTATTTTTTTAGCAGAGGTTCAGTCAGCTTGATCTTAATTTGAACATTTGTACTGCACAGTTCTGATTGATTGCTAATGAATTCACTTGAATACGAGTCATTTTATCAGGACTGTCATATTCAGCATAGGGAAATATGGTCACCCTACATTTATTTATTTTGTATTTCTGTATATTAAAGAATCTAAAACCCTCAATTCCATAGTGGTTGACCCTATTGCCTAGATGGATCTGACTACAGGATTAACAACTAAAATGTGACATTCTTTTCCAACACTGTTATATAAAGCTATAAATTAAAGCAAAGAAAATGTTAATGTCAGACTGGGAAGATGACAACCTGCTAGCCATATATAACTGCAAAGCAATGGCTATTGAAATTCCATGGAAACTTGAGTACAAAATTAATATGACAGAACAAATTTGAATGTCTTTATATTTTGCAAAACATCTCAATTCAAATCTATGGAGACTATAGAATTCTATGACAGAAACAACACAGAACACAAACATTATTCAGTGTTGTCCCTCAACAGCAAGTTAATATAGCATGTGACAACAGCAGTTGTCAGTATAAAATCTACAAAGATAACAAAACAGTAATATACTAATGAGTATGTATATAAAACACTGACTTTCTACAATGAGTCAGTCAGCCTGGGTATGTTTACAACAGTTCCACCTGCTGGTTCAGTAAAGGAAGCTCCCTTACCTTAAAGATGCAGGACTCTGTTTTGCTTTGATTTTTCAAAAAAGGGGTGGGGGCCTTGTTTCAGATAAATATGTCTCAGATTTTTAAAAAAATACATTTTAAAAAACCACAAGTTCTATACCACAATTCATACTTCGGAGTAATAAAATGGAAATTAAAAAGAAACCAAGTAGGTGCAGATTTTTAGAAATGCAACATGCACCCTGGCCCACACAATTAGCCTGGTGGTGCACACTGTACTCACTTGCTTAGGCAATGTGTGGAACTGTGCTTGAGTAGTTCTGAAACTTGGGCTCCAATTTACTTTTCACTGTTTTGTGCATTATTCTGAATTGGGACAATGAAAGTAGCTTGCATTTATCGGGGGCCAGATTGTTGCACTGACTCTTTGGCCCACAGTGGAGGCACTTTCCACCAGGAGTTTGGCTCCTCGGACTCCCTCCTCGGACATCCTAGAGTGAAGCAGGGGCATACAGACTGCACTTTCCCTTTGCAGGGCACAGCTCATTCTCTTATCTACAAGCTGGTCTGAGCTCATTCCTTCCCCTTTGTAGCAATGTGCAGTTTTGCAAAGATTAACAGATTTAAAATTCAGAAGGAACCACTATGGTTGCTTAGTCTGATCTCCTGCATAACACAGGCCATAGAATTGTACCAGGTGGATCCTGCAACAAGCCTGAACATTCTGGGGGAGCTACAACTTACAAAGAAATCTAGCCAGTCATGACTAAGCAACAGAGAATCCATACTATAGCTATATAAACTGTTCAAATAGTTAATCCACTGAAGGAGCATTTTCTGCACTTTCCTGAATCTGAGGACTGCAGCTGGCTGATACATGGAGGGCTCAAAGTGGTTGTAGAGAAGAATGGAGTTTGGGTCCAATTTTTAAAGGTGTTTAGGTACCAAAATCATGTTGTGAGATTTACAAAAGCATCTAGTCACCTCATTCTCCATTATTTCAATGAGTTAGGTAACTAGGTCCTTTTGAAAATCCCACTGTCTCAGGGATGGGCAAACTATGGCCCACGAGAAACACCTGGCCCATCAGACCTTTAACTCCAGCCCTCAAGTTCCTGCCATGGAGCAGAATTGAGGGTTTGCCTCACTTTGGTGCTTCAGCCAATGAACAGGGTCAGGGGCTTGTCCTGCTTTTCACATGCCATGTCTCCTCATGAGTCCTGGAAGCAGGGGCAGCCAGAGGACTCCACGTGGTGTCCCTCTCTCCCAAACACTGACTCTGCAGTTCCCATTGGCTGGGAACCACAACCAATGGGAGCTGCAGGTATGGTGCCTGCAGACAGGGCAGCCCACAGAGTTGCCTGGCCTCGCCTCTGCGTAGGAGTCTGAATGGGGGCATGCCACAGATTTGGGTGCTGCTTGCAGTCAGTACCACCTCAAGCCTGCAGCCCTGAGCCCCTCCACCACATCCCAACCCAGTGCCTCAGCCCTGACTCCCCTCCTGCTATCTGAACCCTTCAGTCCCAGCCCAGAACTCCCTTCTGTAGCCCAGGCTCCTCATATCTGGCTCCACCCAAGACAGCACCTTGGGTGGCCCTCAGGCCAAAAAGTTTGCCCACCCCTCCCATTTATGCTTATCTGCATCTTTAGGCACCTGAATACCTTTGTAAATCTGGCCCTTTGTGCACTTCTCCCACCTACACGAAGATTAGCAGTGCTGACAAGTCTCCTACTTTTGTCCCATTCTTACCAGATACAGCTGCCAACTTACATTGTTTTTTTCCAACATAACATGCTGTAACTGTATTTGTCACCTTGCAACACACAGTGACACAATTACAAACATAAATCATAACAAGGGGAACCAGAGTTGTAGTGGCAGGAAAAAAGTTGTCTTTTCAGCTAAGAACTGATATGAGATGAAAGCCTGAGGAGGCAGAGATGCCAAGCCCTGGTCTACGCTAGGGAGTTATTTCTAAATAACAAGCGGAGCATCCATGCTACCAAGCCCATTATTTCAAAATAACAGGCTAGTTGTTTTCAAATCTGAACTCCTGCTTTCCTCTGGGAACAATGCTTATTTTGAAATTGTTATTTTGAAATACAGTTAGTGTAGAGATTCCGGTAATGCTAATTCAAAATAATTGGTGACCAGAGGCTTCTCACAGCTGAACTTGTAGCTGCTCTGGCTACACCTCCCACCTCCACTGCTCCCCTTCTCCTGCAGAGCTTAAAACAGCAGGCTGCAGGAGAAGGGCATGTGGCACAGACAGCTTGGCAAGCTCTGTGCCATACAGTAGGAGCTGACAGAGCCATGGCAGACCCCAACGCTCACTCTGAGCCTCTCACAGCTGCCAGCCATCCTGCAGCACCCTCAACTGCCATTGGCCAGTGATGCAGGAGAACTCCAGCGTGGACTGGTGTGGAGATCAACCTCATCAAGGTTTGGGGAGAGGAGACCAACCTCCAGCATCTCCACACCAGAAAGCAGAATGCTGACATCTACGGCCAGATGGCTGCCAGCCTGATTAACAAAGGCCACAACCAGGTTCAGATGAAGATAAAAGATCTCCGGCAGACCTACAACAAGGCCAGGGAGAAGAGCAGATGCTCTGGGGTGGCACCACACATGTGCTGCTAATACAAACTGCGCGATGACATCCTGGGAGGGGGGCCAGTCACCACCCTCATCATCATTGAGTCCGGCCAGGACATGCCAGACTCAGCCTCCACAAGAACAGGGTTGCAGATGAGGATGAGAAGGTGGCTAGCCAGGTGACCATGCCCACAATTCAGGGCCTGCTCTTCACCCTGGAGCCAGTCCGCTTTCTCAGGATGTCTCCCAGGCTTCAGAAGAACCCAGGGAAGGCACTTCAGATGAGTTCTAGAACTGCATATCTATATGTGGGGGCAGGCAGCGGGCTGTGAGGGGCTGCACACTCCTCTCTCAGCCTACTCAGCCTGGGATGCACAACAGCCTGTGCACACGGTTGCACATGGAGCACCAGTCCAGAGCACTAAGCCCCATGATGCTTTCACACAGGAACCCCTCAGTCCTTCTCACAAGGCTCCTGGAGAGGCCCACCTGACTCCGGATTCTGTGGCGGGACACCTTCCCATGACAAGACACCACTAAGGTTTGAAATGCCATGCTGGAACCAGAGATCAGCTGGGAAATCCCCAGCTGACCCTGGGCTCCACGCGGCACTGCCACTTTGAAACGTCGTGGTGGCATTTCAAAGGAACAGTGCCACACGGAGCTCGGTATGGGTTCCATGTGGTGCTGCCACTTTGAAGTACCCTATCTTCCCCCATCCTTTTCTGCCTCTATCTGACAGAGGTAGCAAGGGGTGGGATGAATTGAGTAGTTGACTCGACTGTCCGATAAGCATTTGCTTATTGGATAGTCGACTAGTCCTTAACAGCCTTAAGCTGGAGTGTCACCATGAGATTATGTGCTCCTCCCTCACCTTGGTGATGGAGCACATGGCCTTGTGCATGGAGTGGGCCACCAGCCACTTTCACTCCCCCATGGCTTCCTATCCTAATCCCTCAGGGGCCACTGGGGTCCCAGAACATGTGGCAGTGGACCCTCTCTCTCAGGAACCCTTCTGAGCTACCTGAGGCAGGCACCAGTCCCAGCTCCATCCCTGAGGCCTCTTCTTTCCTCCTTCCCCATTCCAGGTTCTTCCCCCAGTCCCTCCCCTGTTGTATATCTCCCAAATAAAGAGTCCTATTTTTTCAATAAAGACGACTTTTTTATTTGCTGTACAGGAGAGGGGGAGAAGGTGGGAAGGGAGGGCATGTGAAGGGAGGGATGGGGGAGGGAATGCTCATAGAGGGAATGCAGGGGCCCCTTGTGGAGAGGCATGGGGGAGAGTCTCATTGATGGCCTTGAATGAAATTCTCCCTCAAGCCCTCCCTGATGAGCACAGTCCCTTGATCTGCTCGTTGAATGGCACTAGTGCCCATCTGCTCGAATGCCCTGGTCAGACATTCAGCCTCTGCCCCCCAACCTGGCAGGAAAGTTGCCCCCTTGCTCTCATAGAGGTTGTGGAGCACACAGCAGGCCACCATGAAGGGGATGTTGCACTTGCTGAGGCCTAGGCAGGCTGGAAACTCCTGAACTCCTTTTGCAGTGGCCGAAGGCACACTCCACCACCATGAGGCACTGCTCAGCCTGCCGTTGAAGTGCTCCTTGGTGGGGCCAGACTGCCCGTGTAGGGCTTCATCAGCCAGGTGAGCAAGGGGAAGGCTGCATCACCCAGGATGTAGATGGGTATGTCCACATCCCTGCCTTCCCAACCAGCTGACATTGATATCCGTGAAGCATCCCTTGTGATCCATGAGGGCCTGCAGCACTATGGAGAACTACCCCTTCCTATTGATGTAGTCAGAGGCATGATGGTAGGGGACCAGGATGGAAATGTGAGTGCCATCTATGCCCCCTGTCTCCCACCAACCCGCAGTTGGGGAATCCCAGGGTGGCAAACTCATCAACAAAGGCACCATTTTGGGAAGGTTGAGGGGTAGCAGCCGTGCACTCCAGGATGAGGCTTGCTTTTCATCCCGTTCCTCAGATGCTAAGGGAAAGGGGGTGAGGGGAAAGTGCTTGCATTCCATGCATGACCCTCACACTGGCTGGTGAGCCTGAACTCCTGACTGGTTATCATCCTGCTGAAGCAGCATGCGGGCAGTCTGGATGAACTGTGCCATGATGTGCAGCATGAGGCCCATGAGCCTGGTGCTGCTCTGCAGCAGCTCTGGCTCCCTGTTGTGAGTGCTCTGGCATCCCACAAGGGCAACCAGAGCACACTGTTTTGTGTCCCGCAAGGGGTGGGAAGGCAGTGAAGGAGTGGCATGTGAGATGTGGCCGTAAAGAGGAACACCGGAAAGCGCCCGTCACAGCTTGCCTGACCAAGCAGCCACAGGAAGTGTCTACACTCCTGGTACCCTCCCTGGAGTGCTTCTGGGGGCTCTAAGTCCGAGGCAGGCTCCGATCAGTGTGGACGTGCTATTTTAAAATAATTCTGATTACTTTTGATGCTCCTCAATTGTGTGCTATTTCAATTTTGTTTTTTGGGGAGTTATTTCAGTTTTAGTAATTTCAAAATAATTTCCTAGTGTAAACATGCCCCAAGTCTGTTCTAGACAGCAGGAGCAGCTGAAGAGAAGGTTCTAGAAGGACAATAGAAAGACTGCATGAAGAAGAGAAAGGAAGGAGATTGGTGCACGTTGAGAGATATTAGAGGGGCTCGAACAGTATGGTAGTGAAACAGGGTAATATAAATAGATACAGGTTCTATGAAGTGGGCTGGAAGAAGTTGTGGTGTTTTAGATGCTACTTGTAATTATTAGAATTGGGAGAACTGGCTGTTGGGAGTCTGGAAGCACAGGAAACAGGAAGGAGGGGCGAGGAGATGAGCCGGGGCTGAGTGAGAGCTACAGAGGGATGCAACTGCAGCTTTGTAAAGAGGTTTCACCTTTGTTAAATAAAGGCCTGTTGAAATGTGTTAGTACCTTGCCTGCATGACACAACAGAAGTCCACTTTAATGTAGTTACTACAGATTTACTATAGTGTTGCAGAGCTGAATCTGACCCAATGGATACTGCATAATATCACATTCCAAAATAAAGGTTATTTGGTTAATTTTTTAAATCACACAAGCTAGAAAATTCCAAATTCAATCTCCTACAGCTGATTTGATTTAGTTCTTCCTCCCACAGTACTTAAATATTGCAAAACAGATGGACTTCTATTAGGGATGTGAAAGATCAACTGTCTACCGGGCAAGCATCATCCTGAACTGGTAATGCTCATAAGTTCTAGTTAACTGCTAGGGCTGGAGCCGCTTACCACCTGTTCTGGGTAGTGGGCTGTTCCAGTCTCCCGAGTCCTACTGCAGGCAGGGGCTGTTTCAGCCATCCATCCGGAGCAAGCCCTGTCTGTGGCAGGCCCAACCCACCCCTGACACAACTTACATGGTGGCTCCCTGGGAGTGGGGCTGGCAGGGGCTGCCAGACTCGCTCCTGTGGAGTTGACTGCTTAGCCCACAGAGGCTGCTGGCTCTGCTCCTGGGGAGGCTTTGCCATGCATTCCATAGTATAAAGCTTAGTTAAGCTTTATACTGCAGAGCCCACAGTGCATGTAACCGTGTAACTACTGAGATTTTCAGCAGTTACTCAGTTACCTATTTAACCGACTTTTTACATTCTAGCTTCTATTAGGGCCAAACTCAATAACAATTCCCTATCTTCCACATTGAGAAGCCCCCAGAATTTTAGTTAATTTTACCAAAAATAGGAATATTCTATCCCTTCTAGGCAACATTTTATCCTTTAAAGTAACTCACTAAACACCGCTCAGAGCATGGAACGTTTCCCATGATTGCATGGCCAGAATATGCTATAATGCTTACACCTGTGAAGTTTATCCAAAAGGGTGTTATCCTGCTGTCTCACACTGGCCTCTTGACATCAGTGGAACTATATCAGTCTATACTGGCTGAAGAGCTCATCGATGGCAAAGATGTACCAGAGAAAGCCCTTTGAAATTACCCAACCATAATATTTGTGCAAGCCATCATTCAAAATGTTCAAATTTACATGTGTTCTTTCTTTATCCATTATGCTGTTTTAATTTGCTTAACAGCGCTAAAATATCACAGGGATGTGAACTTAAGGCTTTAGCACAGTGAGAAAAAAATCATAGAATCATAGAGGTGGAAGAGACCGCAGGAGGTCATCAAGTCCAGCCCCCTGCCCAAGGCAGGACAATCCCAGCTAAATCAACCCAGCCAGGGCTTGGTCAAGGTGAGACTTAAAAACCTCTAGGGATGGAGATTCCACCACCTCCCTAGGTAACCCATTCCAGTGCTTCACCACCCTCCTAATGAAATAGTTTTTGCTAATATCCAATCTAGACCTCTCCCACTGTAATTTGAGACCATTGCTTCTTGTTCTGCCACCCATTACTACTGTGAACAGCCTTTCTCCATCCTCTTTGGAACCTCCCTTCAGGAAGTTGAAGGCTGCTATCAAATCCCCCCTCACTCTTCTCTTCTGCAGATTAAACAAACCCAAATCCCTCAGTCTCTCCTCATAGGTCATGCGCTCCAGCCCCCTAATCATTTTGGTCACCCTCTGCTGGATCCTCTCCAATGTGTCCACATCCTTTCTAGAGTGGGGGGCCCAGAACTGGACACAATATTCCAGATGTGGCCTTACCAGAGCCGAATAAAGAGGAATAATCACTTCTCTGGATCTGCTGGCAATGCTCCTCCTAATGCACCCTAATATGACATTCGCCTTCTTGGCTACAAGGGCACACTGTTGACTCATATCTAGCTTCTCATCCACTGTAATCCCCAGGTCCTTTTCTGCAGAACTGCTGCTTAGCCATTCAGTCCCCAGCCTGTAACAATGCTTGGGATTCTTCCATCCCAAGTGCAGGATTCTACACTTGTCCTTGTTGAACCTCATCAGATTTCTTTTGGCCCAATCCTCTAATCTGTCCAGGTCACTCTGAACCCTATCCCTGCCCTCCAGCGTATCTACCTCTCCCCCTAGCTTAGTGTCATCTGCAAACTTGCTGAGGGTGCAATCCATCCCCTCATCCAGGTCATTAATAAAGATGTTGAACAAAATCGGTCCAAGAACAGATCCTTGGGGCACTCCGGTAGAAACCGATCACCAACCTGACATCAAGCCATTGATCACTACCCATTGGGCCTGATAGTCTAGCCAGCTTTCTATCCATCTTACAGTCCATTTATCCAATCCATATTTCCTTAACTTGCTGACAAGAATATTGTGGGAGACCATGTCAAAAGCTTTGCTAAAGTCAAGATACATATCATCCACTGACTTCCCCATATCCACAGAGCCAGTTACGTCATCATAGAAGCTAATCAGATTGGTCAGGCACAACTTGCCCTTCATGAATCCATGCTGACTATTCCTGATCACTTTCCCCTCTTCCAAGTGCTTCAAAATGGATTCCTTGAGGATCCCCTCCATGATTTTTCCAAGAACTGAGGTAAGGCTGACTGGTCTGTAGTTCCCTGCATTGTCCTTCTTCCCTTTTTTAAAGATGGGCACTACATTTGCCTTTTTCCAATCATTGCAGAAAACCAAAGGTTAACACCCTCAGTACTAGAGATGCACTGGAATGCTCTGTCTTTGTGGAAGAATTCACTCGCAAAATGGAAGACAAACCTGTCCAGCAGTCTGTTGATGAGACATGGTCCATAGTGCTGCAATATAGTGCTGCAATATATGAATGTGCCACATCTGCCTTTGGAACACAGAAATTTTCCAACAAAGACTGGATTGATGAAAACGTTGACATTTTCAGGCCTCTTCTTGAAGAAAAAAACAAGGCTTTTCTGAACAACATAAAGAATCCATCACAAAGTTCAAGAGGTCAGCTCCGCCATACAAGATCTGTTCTTCAGAGAGAATCCAGGCGGTGTACAAACAAGTATTGGGCCAATCTATGTTCTGGAATTCAAAAAGCATTTGATATGAACGACCTGAAAACTATATATGATGGACTAAAGAAAGCACTTGGACCAAACATTACCAAAGTTGCTCCATTGAAACCTCTAAATGGACAGGTGATCACAGATAAAAACTAACAGATGTCCCGATGGGTGGAACACTACTCACGTCTTTACTCCCATCAGCATGCAACACATCCCGAACGTGATAACCTCATTCCAACTCTTCCAGAAATGTTAGAGCTAGATGTAGAGCCTATGGTGGAAGAGCTTTCCCAAGTACTTGATGCTCTCTCCAGTGGAAAAGCACCAGGTAACGATGGGATTCCAGCTGAAGTCCTGAAGGCTAACAAGGCTGTCCTCATCCCCTTCCTCTATGACTTACTTACAAAGTGTTGGCGAGTGGGAGAGGTCCCTTATGATATGAGGGACGCAAACATCATTACTCTCTATAAAAACAAAGGCAATAAGGGGGACTGTAACAACTATAGAGGCATCTCTTTGCTAAGCATTACGGATAAAGCATTTGCCCGTGTCATTTTTAATCGCCTGCAAAAACTCGCAGATTGAGTCTATCCAGAAACACAATGTGGCTTCAGGGCTGGCAGATCAACAATGGACATGATTTTTTCTCTTCGACAAGTACAAGAAAAATGCAGAGAGCAAGGAAAGCCACTGTTTATAGCATTTGTGGACTTAGCAAAGGTGTTCTATACAGTTAGTAGATCAGGACTGTACAAAATGTTAACTAAGACTGGCTGTCCACCAACTCTACTCAAGTTCATAATATCTTTTCATGAAGATATGAAAGCATCAGTGCACTATGATGGATCTACCTTTGTGGTGAAGAGTGGAGTCAAACAGGAATGTGTCCTTGCTCCTACCCTCTTTGATATATTCTTCTCAGTCCTATTAAATTGTGCATTTCTAAACTCACACAGTGATGTATTTCTCCACACAAGGTTAGATGGTTCTCTTTACAACCTAAGATGACTCAAGGCTAAAACTAAGGTCAAGAAAGTCCTCATTAGAGAACTCCTATTCACAGATGATGTAGTGCTTGTCGCACATAATGAAGACATGCTACAGGCACTGATGGATTCTCTGTCCAGAGTTAGTAAACTGTTCTCTCTCGACATAAGTGTGAAAAAACTGTTGTGTTTGCTCAAGGTGTATCTCAACCACCCAAGGTCATTCTGAATGACAGTCCATTAGAGATGGTTCAACAATTCTGTTACCTTGGGTCTACTGTCACCACAAATCTCTCTATGGACGAAGAACTGAACATCAGAATTGGGAAGGCAGACACAACATTTGGCAGCCTTACGAAATGAGCATGGAATAATTCCAAACTGACATTGAAAACAAAGATACTGATATACCAAGCGTGCGTATTAAGTGTCTTGCTTTATGGATCTGAGACCTGGACTACCTACTCATGCCAAGAGAAAAAATTGAGCAGTTTCCACCTTTGCTACCTTCACAGAATCGTGAATATTAAGTGGCAAGACAAAGTTTCAAATGTAGATGTCCTATCAAGAGCTGGCATACCCAGTCTCATAGCGATCCTTAACAACAGAAGACTCAGGTGGTTTGGCCATGTGAGGAGAATGAGTGATAAACACCTTCCCAAAGAAATCCTCTTTGGTGAACTAACAAGTGGAGCAAGGGCAAGAGGAAGGCCAAAGTTAAGATTCAAGGATATATGTAAAAACACTACGAAAAGGTTTAACATCAATCCAAGCTCTTGGGAATCTAAGTCATCAGATCGCAACACCTGGTGACAATTATTACAACAGGGCACGTCATTTTTCGATAGGACCTGTGCAAGTCATGCAAAAGAACTCTGCCTCAGAAGGAAAAATTCTGAGACTCATGTAAATGGAAGTAGACTGGCATGTAGCTATTGTAATCGACTGTGCAAATCCAATATTGGACGCCTAAGCCATGAAAGAAATTGCAGATCCAGGCACAACTCATAGATTGTCACTGCCTCTGCTTACCACCGTCTCTTAAGATGAATGGGCCATATACATATATAGTGAACATAAACAAGGAGCTGGTTACAAAAAATGGGAAGAGGGTGGGAAAAATCATGAAAATCTCTGAGAAGTTTCATTTTTTTAAAATTACCCATGTTGACTGTTTTGCTGCCAGCATTAGAGTGTTTAACAGACAAAACCTTTAGCATAATATAGCTGTCAAAACAATACATATGCCTGTGATGAGCATGTGAGAGAGGGTGAAGAAGGGCAAGAGATGGGGAATGGAGTGAGTGGGGTAGGGCCTTGGGAAGGGCCTTAGGGAAAGGGCAGGCAGTGGGCAGAGCAAGGGTGCTTGGCTTTCTGGAATTAGAAAGTGGGAAACTCTAAACCTTACCTTACTGTGCACTTACATAGAAAAATATTGATCAAATCAATAGCCTTCTAGCCCAATATCCTGTCCTGTCCCAGTGGGCAGATGCTTCAGAAGAAGGTGCAAAGGCCTTGTACAGTGAACAGTTGTGGAATAACTTGCTCACAGAGAAAGTTTCTTCTCAGCACCCTCAGAAGTTGGCTTATGCCCTTCCACTCAAGGATTTAGAATAATAGAATCACTGGGTTGGAAGAGCTCTCAGGAAGTCATCAAATCCAACCCCCTCCAAAAAGTAGGACCAATCCCAAAGAAATCATCCCAGCCAGAGCTTTGTCAAGCTGGGACTTAAAAACCTCTAGGGATGGAGATTCCACCACCTCCCTGTAACCCATTCCAGTACTTCACCAACCTCCTAGTAAAATAGTTTTTCCTAATATCCAACCTAGACCTCCCCCACTGCAACTTGAGACTATTGCTTCTCGTTCTGTCATCTGTCACCACTAAGAACAGTCTCTCTCCATCTTCTTTGGAACGTCCCTTCAGGAAGGTAAAGGCTGCTTTCAAATCCCCCCCCTCCACTCTTTCCTTCTGTAGGCTAAATAAGCCCAAATCCCTCAGCCACTCCTCTTAAGTCATGTGCTTCATCCCCCTAATCATTTTCTCTCCAGTGCATCCACATTCTTTCTGTAATGGGAGGCCCAGAATTGGACACAATACTCCAGATGTAGCCTCACCAGTGCCAAATAAAGGGGAATAACCACTTTCCTAGAACTGCTGGCAATGCTCCTCCTAATGCACCCCAATAAGCCATTAGCCTTCTTGGCTACCAGGGCACACTGTTGACTCATATCCAGCTTCACATCCACTGTAATCCACAATCTTTTTCTGCCAAACTGCTGCTTAGCCAGTCAGTCCCGAGCCTAATCTTAATATCCCATCCTATATCAGGGTTTAAAATAAATTCTTTCTGACATAATCATGGATGTTCTCATTTTGCACTATAAATACTGATTACCATATTAATGCAAAACCTACATACCAGTTATAATTGCCCTTTCTTACAGGTGACAGTGACTCCTATTTTCTTGTCACTAAACTCCGAAAGGAAGAACTTAAATGCTGCTCACACAGCCATGAGATCCACCAATAAAAATGCAATTCCCATGTTGAGATTAGAAAGAGGCAGTGGCCTATTATATTGCCACAGAACTGTCTGGGAGATATGCCTGACTTTCAGCATATTGCACAACGTCCTTATCAGCTTTGGAATATTTTTATTGGAGGATGGTGAGAGAAGCCTAAAATGATAAGTGATTGCAGACTGGAGAGGCACTTGCAAACTGACTCAAATCCTAAGGCTCAGGAAATACAACTTCAGCATGAAACTAACTGAGCAGAATTTTTGGAGTAAGTGAGAATTACACACATAAAAGTATTTTATTATGAGCCATATCGGGGAGTTTACAGGACAGTACAGCGTGGCATCATGTACATAACATAGTGCCCTGAAAATTTCATGAAGAAAAATGAATGTGACATTCTCTCTCAAGAGATGTCATGTAGTCAAACATTGAATGACAGATTTGTTCCACCACAATCTAAATAATAAGTATTCAAACAGCACAGTGTGACATCCACAACACCACTTTGCCAAAGTGTAGTGGTTTCACATCCATATTGGTATGTCAATGGGTCTGCGCCTTGATGAGTGCTCACATGTACAAATATACAATAGTTATCCTTTTATGGTGTTCCTTGGTCATTTAGAGCCATGTGTACAGGAGATAGTAGATTCTATTCTAGAGGTCACAAATATTCTATCTAGACATGATACAATAAAGTAGATGCTTGGAATGTACTGAATGTTTCATACATTGATGTACTCTAAGGAGAACCAGTCTGTACATTATCACATGTCAGACATGGATAATCATGTACTCAAATATATATAGTGCATTGTAGGAGCAACTGAATGATGTAGCCACAACTGCAGGACTGCACTCCTTTGTTTAAATTAATCAGCATCATAAAAGGCAAGAGACATAAAGACAATAAGAAGAGGTTTTATAAGTACATTAGGAGCAAGAGAAAGATAAAAGAATAGAATATGTAGGTCCACTACTGTGGAAGAAAGGAAAGCTAACAAAGGGTGACATCCTGAGGTGTTTACTTCTTATTCTGTTTCCCTCTTCACTAAAATGATAAATTGTGACCAGATACTTATCCCAGTTAATATTAAGAACAAGTGGAGAGGAACACAAGCAATAATAGGGAAAGAACAGATTAAAGAACATTTAGATAGGCTAGATATAGTCATATAAGCATGGCTTGATAAAATACATCCTCCATACCTAGTTGAAAATCTTGAACCATTATTAAAAATGTGTAGTCCCGTGGCACCTTAGAGACTCAGCTCATGATTATCTATTTATTAGTCTCTAAGGTGCCATAGGATTACTCATTGTTTTTACAGTTACAGACTAACACAGCTCCCCCTCTGAGAACTTGAACCGTTAATGATTATCTTTGTGAACTCCTGGAGGGCAGAGGTAATCTCTACTCCCAAAGAGTTTACATGCTAAATAAACCAGACAGATAAAGGGTGAGAAGAGAAACTTGAAGATAACTTAAAGCTTTTCTTCTTTAGTAGAGCCTATGATGGTATACAGCTGTATCCTCTGAAGTGGGTAAGAATATACTCCTGCTTCTGTAATTTCCACTCCATTTCATCTGATGAAGTGGGTTTTACCCATGAAAGCTTATGCCCTAACAAATCTGTTAGTCTCTAAGATGCCACAGGACTCCTTGTTGTTTCTTCAGCACAGTTACCTTGTTGTCATGGGTATGTGCATACACCTGCAAGGATGAGTAAGACCTAAGAAAGTCGCACAAGTATAACTGAGGTCAGGGTTCATGCCTTATATCTTAATGGAAGGTCTGCTCTTTGTTCTATTCTAATCTTCTATCTCCATGGAGATACAGGTTTTCACTGCTTTGTCTTCATGCATGCATGAGAGACGAAAGCTAACAAGCCCAGAGAAGTTTTGCACATTGACATTGTTCTAATTAATACAAGTATTTCATGATATTTTGTAAGCTATAGCTTCAAATGAGTCAGCAGGGAGTATCCTTAAATTGTACAGTCATACCTATAAACAAGAGATCTGATTTCCAAATATCCTAGCCAGACTGGGTGTGGTATCACTAAAGCAATTCTAAAGACTGGAACATACTGGTGAGAATATAATTCTATGAAAAGCTATTTTCAGATATTTATTTTCTGTCTGAAGGCTTTAGTCAACTGTGTCAAATATATGAACTCATTATTCTTGTTTTTTTCCCCTTCTCAGAGTCAAGTAGTTTTATACTGAAAAGGCCTCAGGGCCTACTTTTCATTTGACATCTTCATAAACATTTTGCTTGGTTCGTTATGGGGGAGATAAAAGATGGTTTAGCTTTGCAAGAGATTTTTCCTGTTATACTTCAGCACAATTTACACTTATTTAATATATTATCCTGCACATTTTTAATATTTCAATAGGCCTTTCCTCAAATATTAAATAAGTGTAATTTGTGCTGAAGTATAACAGGAAAAATCTCTTGCAAAGCTAAACCATCTTTTGAAAGGAGATCTGCTCATGGTCCCTGAAAAAGAACAATTGGTTGACTTTACATGAACCTCTGTCTCACTTATATAAAAGGAGCTGTATCTAGAAACTTTAATATGGCACTATATAATGATGGTAAAACTTTCCAGGCCTCAACTGAACCAATGTACAGACAGTGATAAATTCTAATATATAGTGGGCCATATACTTTTTTGTGCCAAAATGGAGAAGGAGCAGAGGAGATATCTACTGTAATTTACCACAGCAGGTTGAGTCCTTGAGGATCACATGTCAGCTGAAAAGGGGCACAGTGGAGCGCCTCTTACTATATTTAAAAGGCAGAGCCTCAGTGTCTGGGACCCAGTGTGAGCTGGAACTGCCGTGTACTGGCTCGCACCAGGTCCTCCAGTGCTGCTCTGCCTTTTTCGAACTTGTTCATAAATTGACCCCTCCTCTTTGTAGTGCTTTTTTTCCCCAAAAAAGTTGGCTTATGAACGAGTATACATGGTAGAGAGTAACATGAGCTTTTGTGGGCACAACCCACTTCTTTAGATGATAAATATGGAGAAAGAGGCACGGAGCTACAAATAAAAAGCAGAAAAAGAGGGGAGAGGATGAGGGAAAAAAACCTGTCAATTGAAGTGTCCATGCCAAATGAGGCTAATAGAGTGGGCTGTAAGTGCCTGATACTTAGCTTTAGATGTCATTTCAATATGGCATCTCTTTGTTCAAGCCAGGAGAGATAGTGTCAAATTTTCATATGAAGGCCAATTCCACAGACTTTCTCTTTAGTTGATTCCTGAAATTACTTTGTAAGGGTATGTCCACACAGCAAATTTATTTCAAAATAACTTTCCTAGCATCTACACAAGCCAACTGCTTTTTCAAAATTAATGCAAAATAGCGGAGGGCTTATTTCAAAATTGGTAAACCTCATTCCACAAGGAATAGCACCAATTTTGAAATTGCTATTTCAAAATAAGCACTATGTAGATGCTTATTTCAAAATAGGGGGCCTCCAGCCCTTCCCAGGGTGCCCTGCTGGCCGCCCTGGCCACAAGGTAACTTCTGACCTGATGCCCTGCCAGAACCAGTTCTGGATGGCCTTAAATGCGATTCAGTGTCCAATCAGTGTGGACGCGTTATTTCAAAATAGCAAAAAACTATTTTGAAATGCATTTTGTGTGTAGAAGCATTATTTCGAAATAAGATATTTCGAAATAACTATTTCGAAATTAGATATTTCAAAATAACGCGGTAGTGTAGACATACCCTAAGAGAATAGCCACCTTTAAATCCATTAATGAGTGCCCAGACAAGTTAAAATGTTCTCCAACAGGTTTATGTGCATTACCATTTCGAATATCTGATTTGTGTCCATTAATCCTTTGTTGTAGAGACTGTCCAGGTGGACCAATATACATGGCAGAGGGGCATTGCTGGCACTTGATGGCATAGATCACATTAGTGGATGTGCAGTTGTATGAGCCTCTGATGTGGTGGCTTATGTGGCTAAGTTCTGTGATGACGTCACATCTACTGAGGGAATTCTCACTTGATCACTTGTAGCCTAATTACCTGGATGGGACTGGAGTTGAAAATCTGCCCCATCGTCTCTTCTTAATCCTTGAAGCCACTAGTTAATTTCACCAGAATCTTTCAGGCTTCACTTTGGTTTCTTTTCATATAAAACCCTCATCCCTGTCCATCTGACAAATAGTCATGGAAAATATTTGCCAGGCAGTATTTTAATTATGGATAAATTCTATGTCCATGCAAGATCATTTCTGTCATACTAGATATTTTAACGGCTAATATGATACAGTGTTTTTAGCATCCGAATGCCTTGCTCACTTTGACAATGACATGTATGTAGCTGATATGTTGCTTATCTCTGAAAATGGATGCATGATATTGCTGTGATTTTATTCAAGCAAGCCATTCCCATAGGATACCTTTAATTCAGAGTGCTAAACAGCTCTATAATCTCTTTATTTTAGATGAACATTTTATCCAGCTACAACATCACAGCTGGACAGCTGGCATTTATTAGGGACTCTACATGGGCGGATTGATTTGTGTGTATCTGTACTCTACATGTTCATGGAAATGCTGGTGACTGGAATGGTTAGCATTAGAAAAATATATCTTTGAAACATGAAATGGTTAGAAATGTCAAGCCCCTAAACTGATAGTCCAGTTGTGGCTAGTAAATCAGCAAGGTATTAAAGAACTTCTCATACCATCTAAGCAAAGGCTGCTTAAATCTAGCAAAATAAGACACCATCTCGAACTATGCACCTGCAGACATGCATTCTTACATTAATAAAGAAATAAAACCAAGTAATAAATGGCATTTTATACCTTGCACCTTAAACTCAAGTTACCATAAATAAATATTGTCCTTCCCTTAGGTTTGCTATACTGAATTTGTAGGTGAAGACAAAGAAGTACCAAGGCAAACCTAGCATGCATTCTTGGGCTATGTCTACACTATGGCTTTTGGAGGAAGAGGCAATGCAAATAAAGTGCAGATTAGTATTTTCTCACGCTTCATTTGCATAATCTCTTCCAGTCCTTTTTTGCGCAAGGGGTTTTTGCGAAAAAACAAGTAGTGTGGCCGTGGCCGTTTTGCACAAAAAACCCTTTTTGCACAAAGGTGCAAAGGATACTTATAGGATCTTGCGCAAAAAGGACATGGCCACACTGCTTGTTTTTGCACAAAAATCCCTTGAGCAAAAAGGGACCGGACGAGATTATGCAAATGAAGTGCAAGAAAATGCTAATCCGCACTTCATTTGTATTGCCTCTTCCGCCAAAAGTCGTAGTCTAGACATAGCCTTAGAGAACAGAGATCTCCATGTAAGAAGAATATTAAACTAATCAAATGCATTTTCCTAGATGTACTAATTAGTAAACAGGCTAGAATGTCTTCTATCAACGACAGTGATACAATAGTTGGACTTCATTTTGCACTTGCATGCAGAATCAAAATAAAAACTACTGCAGATGGGCAGTGTGACTTCCAATTGGTCTTTGGATGCTTTTTCGTTTTTTTAAATTAGACTGAAAACTTTTCTAAAAATGGTTACTGCAGTGCTATGCATATTAAAAGCTTTAGCTATTCAGTGCTGCACCATCAAATATACAGCTGCTAAAACTCCATGAGAACAGGCTGTGCTGGAATATGGGTCTGGTACAGTGGTCAGCGGAATAGAATCAAATAGCAAAGTGTAGTAAGTGCAATTCAAGATGTCCACAAAAACTGGCGATTTGGGGGTGCCTTGCTATTTAGGCACTCAGCCTAGAATACTTTAAACCAGAGCTGGGCAAACTTTTGGCCTGAGAGTCACATCTGGGTATGGAAGATTTATGGTGGGACATGAATGCTTACAGCAGTCCCCCGATTCTGCTTTCTGGCTGGAGCACTGGACTGGTGGAATGGAACAAGCCCTCGACTTCATACCCCAACCAATATGGGGCAAGCCCCTGATCCCAAACCCCAGCCAGAATGCTGGGTGGACAGAGTGAGGCAAGTGCCTGACCCCAATCCCCAGTCAGAGCATCAGAGCAGGGCAATGAGCTTGAGGTTGAATTTAAAGCTCAGATGGGCTGAACACATCTCTGCCCATTACTGTTTTAAAGGGCTTTATTTGTAGCATTTACTCTTCCACCCCTTCTGAAAATCATCTACTCTTGTGGTGTTTTTCACTGAGTTCCCAAATATTGACGTACCCCAAATCACTAGTCAGTTTTGAAAGCACTGGTTACAGTAAGCAAAACTACAACAAGAAAGAAATGTTTCAATGAAGAAAGAAAAGGCGGGGGGGAAGGGAGGGGAGTTTATGTTATTAAACAAGTTTTCTTATTTCCTTTACTTGGAACCAGCTGCACATTTGCTATATCTCTGTACACACCTCCTTAGTTAGCATGTGTAATATGCATTATGCTGTCAAGCTTTGCCTTTGACCTAGAGTAAGTATTTCAACTGCCTGTTCAGCAGCCACTCCCTAAGTGGGGTAAAACACAATGCTGCTTCTAATGTGCAGGGAGGGGGAATGTTTATTTGTTTTGTAAGAGAGGCATTTTTGTGCAAACATAATGTTTGCACACTTGCTAGGTGCACAGCCCTGGAGAGCAAATCCTTCATCTACATTGTGGATACAGCATGGGGAATCCTATGCCAATTCACAAGTCTGACTCAAATAGCTTCTCTTGGGGAGTAACACTCTCTCTGGGGATAAATCAGAGTCTATAACCATTTACATATTGGCCTCTCAACTAAGGTAGCCAATGAGGATATCTTGAAGTAGGGCCCATTATAGTGCTACTTGTTATTTGGAAGTCTCAATGTTGGAAAATGGACCAACAACAAACATATATTGTGCAATTTACCATCTGGCTGGTTGAAATGGATGAGACTCAATCCATTCCCAGCTGTGCAGAGGAGTTTACATGCTACACCATCCCTCTAGATAGTACAGCCTGCTGCCCTCCACCACTCCTAACTCAGCTTCTTTGGCTGAGCCTCATGTGAAGGCTGGGAAGGGACCAGGGCTCTATTTTCTGACCGTGCTCTTTGAGGTGCCATGCTACCTCAGTGATGCTTGGTGGGCACATCCCTATGCTCTCCAAACATTTTTTCTATTTATTTTAAAATAAAATAAAGGAAATCGAAGACAAATATCAAATGACTCATTGGATCAGAGCTAAACCATCAAAAGTCAAGCTCGTCAAGGTAACTTTTTAAAAATGCATTTCTATGGCAGTTTTTTATAGCAATACAACATAATTAAACGCTCTAAATGAAGGGTAAACTCAAAAGCTGTCACACTGCTATTCTATTCACCTAATCATGCACTCGCCTCCTCAGCTTAGACTCTTAAAATCCATGTCCTAATGCTACCAGTACTACATATTATCATTACTCATTTTGGAAGAGATCTGTACAGCACATATACTTACTTCTGACTGGTAAGCCTTTGAAGTTAGGCCCAACCTAATCAAGTAAGTCCTGGTAAAAGTTTCATAAGTAGTTCAATCAAGTGGCTAAGTAGGAAATTTATTTTCACTTGAACTGGAAGCTGTTCTTTGTTTTGATTTTTCTATCTCCTGCGCAGACATGAGAACATGCCATTTCTTTAGATAAAGATATGGAAAATGAGAAGAAAAATACAAGAGTGCTTACCAAGTATCAGGGAAGAGAATTCAGCTTGCATAAACTGTGTGCAAAATGGCCACCGTTAGCTGCTGCTGCATGGCTCTGCAAAATTTAAAGGGCCAGGCTGCAGAAAGTCATGTGGGGGAGAGAGGGAGAAGTTCCTATAACATGGTTACCATCTACTGGGGAGAGTTAGATGGGGCTAGGTAGCCACAAAAGAAGGTGCTGTGTTTTGCATTTTTCCACTGTAGGCAATAAACAAAAGACCCAGAGTATTAGGGTACATCTAGACAGCACGGCCAAAGTTGAATTAAGCTGTGCAGCTTCAGCTACGTCAATTATGTAGCTGAAGTTGAAATAGCTTAATTCGGCTTTTGGTGCTATCTACACAGCAGGAAGTGGAAGGAAGAACACTCTTCCTTTGACTTCCCTTGTTCTTTGTGAAATGAGGGTTACCATGAGTCAGAGTAACAAGTCCTCCAGATCAACATTATTTCAAAATTCCACACACTATGTTATTTCGGAATAACACCAGTTATTCTAAAATAATGCTGCTGTGGAGATGTACCCTAGAGTTTAATGTCAAGAGGTACTGAGTACCCTCAACTCCCATTTGAATGTGCTCAGGAACTTAGAGTATGTCTATACTACAGGACAAAGTTGAGTTAAGATATGCAACTTCAGCTACATTAATTGCATTGCTGAAGTCGAAGTACCTTAACTCGATTTTTGGCACTGTCTGCACTGCAGGAAGTTGAGGAAGAACACTCTTCTTTTGACTTCCCTTACTCCTTGTGAAAGCAGGGTTATCGGCATCGACCAGAGTGCCCGTCTCACTTCGATTTAGCTGTCTTAACTAGATTGCTAATTTGAACCCTGGAAGATTGACAGTGGCAGCTTCGATCTTCCTGTGTAGTGTAGATGTATCCATAGTTATGAGCACATAAAATTGAGGCAATCTGAGCAATATTTGTGGATTAAACCATGAGTTGGCCTCAAAAATACACTCAAAAATACACTAGAAGAAGCACTTCTGTGAGTACATTTATTGCACGATGGGGATTTCCTTCAGCTGAACCTGCTCATTGGAAGTGGAAGTTTAATAAAGCTTGAAATATCCTGACATGATCTCTTTTCTCAGGGGGCAGCAAAGGAAAGAAAAGATTTATAAGAATAGCATAAGTGACATATATTGATCTCACATTACACAATAGCTGAAGAGTTTCTGAGCTGAAGAGTTTCATGGTCTTTGACATAAGGTTTATCAATTTTTCTGTATACTATAGGCAAAACCTTCGTGGAACAAACAAGAGCAAGGTTATTTTTGTAGTGCACGGGGACATGAAAAAGCTAAGTAACTGAGTCAGATTCTGTCATTAATCATATCCTTAGATGTTCTCATATGTAGTGGACCAATGAGAGTTTTTCCACTGACCTCAATGAAAGTATTTATTAATGATTAATTATCATTATTATGTTTTATTTTACAATAGTACCAAGAGAACTCAACAAAGATTGGGACCCCATGATGTACTGTACAAATACAGAGAAGGGTCCCTGCCCCAAACAGTTTACAGTCTGAATAGATGGGAGGGGGGCACAAAGAGGATTCATGGATCAGATTTAAAAATAATATTTGACTGCCAGAACATGCAGATAGGGTTCTAGTGGGATTTTCAATAGCCCCTAGGCACTAACTCTTATTGAATCAATGGGCTAGGCAAGAGGCATTTGAAAACCTTCCGAAGCACCTATTTGAAGCTTTAGGAAATAAAATACCTTCTTGTTTCACAGGAAGTCTGTGGCAGAACTGGGAACTGAACGCAGATCTCCTGAGTGCCACTCCTTAATGAAAATATTATTCCTCCTGGGGAGCAGAGTTAGGCTTTACTGTGTGTAACTCAGGATGAAATTTATCTCTAAACTATTACAATTTGCATAGTGCAGCAGCTGGCAGCTCTAATATTAGCTGAAACCAGTGAATATGTTGTTAATTGCACTTCATGGGAAGTAGAATCAAGGTCCTTCACAGAATATTGCTTTTACTTCAGTATTCAGCCATAATTATCTCCATCATGAAAGGCAATGTGCATCAGCATCATGAAAAAACACAGTGACTTGAAAGAGAACATAATCGGTTCCTATTTTCTATAGCTATGTCTATGATAATTGCCATTTTTATGCCTGTATCATAATCACATCGAAAACATATAATTAATTTGCTTTTAATGTTACATTTTATTCAGTTGATTGCTTGAGGGATTAAACCTCAAAGCAAACTTCACACACTTAATTTTGATGGCTGAAAAAGGGATATATGAAAGCCCTGAACTGTTTTATCATGGGTGTTTAATCCCAGGACATTGCTAGGTCTTTCATAAACAGATGCTATCGTACGTATTGTAAATTATGTTTGTATCTTATAACAGTTTAGGGATCAATAACAGCCTGTAAATCTCAAACATATACATCTCATTGCTAATCACTGCATAGAGTTGTTTGTTGTAGTTTCCTTAAAACTGCCAATATGTTAAAATACCAATATGAATATGCAAAAAGTGGTGCTGGTCATAGTGGCTACGTCTACACTGCATCCCTCTTACGCAAAAGCCTATGCAAATGAAGCGTTGATTAACATATTGCCAGGCTTAATTTGCATAATTAATTAGGGAGCATTTTTGCACAAGAGGCTTTTGCGCAAAAAGGAGCCATCTACACAGCTCCTTTTTGCACAAAAACATCCTCTTGTGCAAGAGCCGTTCTTCCTCATTTTTTCAGGTAGAACGGCTCTTGTGCAAAAGGGGGGTTTTGCGCAGAAAGGAGCTGTGTAGATGGCTCCTTTTTGTGCAAAAGCCTGTTGTGCAAAAATGGTCCCTAAATAATTGTGCAAATGAAGTGCGGCAATATGCTAATCCGCGCTTCATTTGCATAGGCTTTTGTGCAAGAGGGATGCAGTGTAGATGTAGCCAGAGTCAGTAGAGTTATCTTGTCTGAGTTACAACTGAAGTAGTGCCCCAGCATAGAAATGTGGTGTTGTAGAGCATTTCTTTAGGAACCGTAAAACTAAACTCTTGGTCATAATCTACCCTGGTTGTATGTGCAGACTTCCCACTGGACAGGGAAACAATATAGATCAAAACTGTTAAAGCATCTGCCGAGTTCTAAGCAAGTATAAGGCTATTAATTAACCTAGGTGTCAAGACCAAATTTTTCAGAAATTACATTATAGCCACCAAAAACTCCACTCTAGTTTCACAAGGATATTAATCTCTCTCCTTCCTTAAAATGTGCAATTACTCTAAAAAGTAACTCATTAAGGTAGTAATTTGTATGTCTTTCTGTGACTTTCAGTAACAAACTGCATTTACAAGAAGCTGTTTATCTACTGGTAAGAGATATTGACCTTTGACTCTGAAAATTAAGCTGTGTTCTTTCAGGCTCATGATAGCTAAGATATTGGAACTGGAATTGTCCAACTATTTTGCTTGAGTATTCATCAGACTGAAGAAGGTTCATCTCAATCAAAGCTCCATTTAGTCTTCCATGCAGGCCAGGAGGAGACTGAACTGTTAAGGGGTTAACATACTTACAAAGCTTTCTGGGTGTAACTGTACTTCAGTTTTATTCAGATTGGTGCTCTGCATCAGTGAATTTAAGTCACAAGCACCTTATATTTTAAAGAATTGGGAGTTTCTGTTTTCTCAGAATAATCTCTTTTGTAAACATCTGAGCTTAGAGGGTGTTTCCTTTAAAATAATAATAAATGAACCAACATTCAGGACAAAATGTCTATACTGTGAAATAATGTCATCTGTAATCTTATTTAGCTGTATCAAACTGCTACAAATTTGGTCTCTTGCTCAAAGCAAATTAAAAATGATACCTTGGTTGCCTCAGGCAACTGTAGAACTAATATTTTTCGCCTCTGATTTTTCCCCTTTAATTAAGAGATCTACAGAAGAGTGTTAAATTAGACACTCTGACCCATATATTTTCCTCAAATTATATTCTCAAGATTTCAAAGGGATTTGTGGTACTCAGCACTCCATTGAGAAGGAAAAAGTATTTAATTATTCAGGAAAAGAGTGGCATATGTTTTATAGGCCACTTTAACCCCTGAAGCTCTAAAGCAGATGAGGTTTATTCTATCTTTTGTGCATCATATAATTTTTTAATCTAAGTGTGGTAGTAGAGGTGATGAATGGCATTACCATTTAAAATTCAAAAGAACAATTTTTATTAATTAATAGATGGCAGTTCAATCCTGGGGAAGAAAACATAGTGAGACTGGAGATCTATTTTGAGAAAGTGTAATCCTTGTCTCCTATCCTAATTAAGCTATATGTTAAATATTTATTACTCATACTTTTAACTAAAATCAAACACATCAATGATGCAACTCTGTATTTACATCAGAAAATAACATGGCCCAAGAGTTGTCTTTATGACCAAAATATTGCATGTAACTAGCTTCTAGAGAGAAGCAAAATATAAAGCAAGCTCCATACATTTTTGATTTTGGCTCTAATCTTTCTTGTGATTGTGTGACCCGGAAAATGTAAATCAGCTGACTAGACTGGATTATACTACTAAAGACCAACTTAATTTACTATTAAACTCTCAAGATCATTAGATCTAAATTGTTAAAACAATTGTGTGTAGTGGTACAAACTTTGTTTGATTTAAATGGGTTAAAAGATGGCTGTAAGCAGCCTATACGTGGTATAGCCTATAATCAGCCTCTAAGCCCCCCCCTCCCATTTTTTCCCTCTTTTCCCCCTCCCCTCCCTTCTTCCTTCATTTATTTGGTTCTGGACATCCAACACTCCAGTCATCTGACGAAGTGGGCTTTGCCCACAAAAGCTCATGATACCAGCTACATGTTTTGTTAGTCTTTAAAGTGCTACCAGACTATTGGTTGTTTTTTAAGTTTTTCCTGCTATAGGCTAACTCGGCTATCCCTCTGAAGCTTTTGGTATAGTAAAGTAATTTACAATATGTGGCCTTCAAAGGGTGGGTAAAAGAAGTGTGTGAAACAGGAGAGAGGGCTAGCAGGGAAAGCAATGACAGGAATGTGTAAGATACAGCACTCCCTTTTACCTTATCTTTTACTCTGCTGTTTATTGCTTTTTCTGTTACAGTCTCACCTTCTGCTCTCTTCTCATCTGTGAAATTACAGGGAAAGAAGGGGCTAGGCAAAGCAGAAAGTCTGTCAGTAATCCCACACAGACTTTATATTTCATTGCTTGAAGTGGTGTTATTGCTCTGAATCTGTACATTGTGGGTGAAAATACTTTACCATCATGGAGTTAAAAAAATAAGCCACACTGTAGTATCTGTAGCACTTCATTTAGCATCCATACTTCTGTCAGATAAAGAACAAACAACTGAGCAGAATATTCCTCTGGATCCAAGATTTGTTACTTTGGTCCTGCCTGGTGACCTCATGTTTTCAAAGGACAATGACAGAGATAGTGTGGACAGGTGATATGGAACCTGGGACCTCTGCAGCTTACAACATGAGCCTCTGTTACTGCATGAGCTAAAAGCCAGCTGGCTCTCAGTTAGGGAGTCATTATTCTCTCTGTAAGTGGTCACAGTGTCACCAGATCAGACAGTACACTGCCCCCAGTAGGTGTGCGAGTTAAAATAGCTCCATTCCAAGCCACTTGACTGAATTTTACTTAGAATTTTCTGTCCCTAGAAAAATCATGCTTAATTTTCAGATGAGAACTGGAGACATCAGTGCAAAATGTCCAGTAGTTTTATCTCACTGAAACAGAATAGGAAAAAATAGACTATTGTATTTTTGTTTAATATATTGCTCAGTGACTGCATTCAATTGTTGTTACATGCAAAATGTTAGTTTATCCATATTCATATATACAGAAATTATCACTTATGGGCTGGATCCTCAGCTCTTATAAATCACTCTAGTTTTATTAGCATTAGTGAAGCCACCTTGAATTATGCTAGCTGAAAACTAGCCCTTGTCAGGTGGGTGTTTTGACCTTGGGAAAGGACAATGAAGAATGATTAATGAAGACAGCGCCTGTTTCTGATACGCTTAAAACAGGCTATTGTATAAAAATTGCAAAGATTACCCTATATTGTTACTGAATATTCAACATGTAAAGGCAGTTACTACAGCATGGTACCTATGACTGCACTACACTTGAAAGGAAAATAATTGGGTATTTCAAATACACAGTATGGTAACTGTCAATGATTTTTTGAGACTTTTATGGAAACATTGTTATATACATATACAGAGGTCCACATTTTCAAAATGGACTTGTGATTTTGTAGGGTCTCCCTTAAAAGGGCCTGATTTTCAGAGGGACAGATTTCAGCAATTTCTGAAAATCTGGTTCCAGTTTGGGCAGTCAACAATGTAGGCAACCCCTTTCACTGGTAATCTTTGAAATTCTAAAATTTAAAAGTTTGGGCCACTGGCAGAAGACTTAAGGCTGGGAGTCAGGAGACCTTAGTTATATCCTCAGCTTTACTATTAGCTCACGATGAGATCTTGGGTGAGTGATGTAAAATCTCTTTGCTTCAATTCCCCCATTTGCCAAATGGAAGTAATGATGCACATTTCAGAGATCTAGCAGATTTCATCCTATGTATTATTTTAACAGTGCATATTGGCATGTTACACTTTTCGCAGATAAATAATATCTCAATGCTTAGTCTCAAACAAAACAATCATTTTGATCATGAATTAAATATCAGTATTTGTTTAGTTATATAGGCAAATCTTGTTCTTCAAGTTAGTTGAGACTTTAATAGGATTAATTATAATTTATACTAATTTTTGAGAGCCTAAAGATACGTTAGGCATTTTAGAGAAAGAAGTTAAAAATGGTGCCTGCCCTAAAGCACTTAATCTAAGTGTGAGAAATGTACAAACAGAGGGGGAAAAAAGAACTGGGTCCCTGGAGTATAATCCTCACATCAGGTAGTTATTCAGGGCAGGGCTACACTATGTGTGCATCTACAAAGCACCCTAAACTCGAAATAAGGTATTTTGAATCTATTTTGAAATAGCTTATTTTGAAATTTGGTGCATCTACACAGCACCAAATTTAGAAATAATGTGCCATTTCGAGACATCCCTTAACCCTTGTTCCACGAGGGTTACCGGGATGCTGAAATAGTATGCCCATTATTTTGAAAAATATTTTGAAATAACAAGAGGCTTGTGTAGATGCGGGGTACCTCTGGTATCCCGAAATAGCTGTGCAGTGTGGACGTACCCACATGTGAGAATCATTTAACCTACATTATGCAATTCCAGGTATGCAAGTAATGTAGCTGAAGTCAACATAACTTTGGTCAACTTATTGCAGTGTTTACACCATGCTGGGTCAACGGGAAAAACTCTCCTGTTGACTTCCTCTGTGCTTCTTGTTCTGGTGGAGTACTGGAGTCAACAGGAGAGTGATCTGCGTTAAATTCCCTGGTGGATTGATCACTGCAGCATCCATCTCCTAGTCTTGGAGACAAGTCCTTAGTTACAGCATGAGAACATCTTACTCAGCAAGTTAAACCTTTATGCTAATTTATTTATATTTCTCTTTGTGTGTTATTTTATGTATATATGTTTATCTAAGCATGTGCATAGCATGTGCATACACGGCAGGCTCTAGGTTTTTTGCCGCCCCAAGCAAAAAAAATTTTGGCCGCCTCCCCCCGCCTGCCCTTTTGTTGGCTTTTACACATTTGCACTTTCCAATGGTTTTTTTTAAAACTGTTTAAAATTAAAAAATAATTAAAACTGAACATTTGTAGTTAGCGAAATAAAACAATTTCCTACTAGTGTTCTCATTTTATTTTAAGAAAATCACAATTACCAAAACCAAATTGATAGACCGGAGAGGGAGGTCCAAAAGCCATGCTTACAGAAAATGGGCTAATAAGGAGAACTCCTGTGGCACCCTATAGACTAACTGATTTATTGGAGTCAAGTATCAGAGGGGTAGCCGTGTTAGTCTGAATCTGCAAAAGCGGCAAGGAGTCCTGTGGCACCTTAAGACTAACTGAAGTGTTGGAGCATAAGCTTTCGTGGGCAAAGACCCACTTCGTCAGATGCATGCATCTGACGAAGTGGGTCTTTGCCCACGAAAGCTTATGCTCCAACACTTCAGTTTGATTTATTGGAGCACAAGCTTTCGTGGGCAAAAGACCCACTTTTGCCCACGAAAGCTTGTGCTCCAATAAATCTGTTAGTCTATAAGGTGCCACAGGATTTCTGGTTGTTTATGCAGATTCAGATTAACAGGGCTACCCTTCTGATTCTAAGCTAATAAGGATTGTGAAACCTATTGTGTCAAATGTATTGGTAAACTTTTGGGGGAGACTATATGGATTTTCTATACCTGGTACATATTGTAAGTGCCCAATAAAGAACACATCCATAGTTTATCAAACACAGCAATAACAGCAATCCATAACTGCCCATTAGAGGGCGATCAGTAAATCTACCGCCCAGGTAGAGATGTTTGTAGGCACAGCTCAGGATGCATTCAGTGGTTATAAAGCCCTGGAGACTAGCTAGTTTATCTTCTCATTTAAAAGAGTGTGTATCGGTTTTAGCTGGAAGGTTCCCTAGACTGTGTAGGTGTGTTTCCTTCTAACCAGCTCTTAATCATTCGCAGGAAGAGTGATTTTTTTTAACGGAGGCAATCGGCTTGCCTAGCAACCTTTTCCAGGTTGTGTAAGTCGGGAGAATATTTGGGCTTTTATTTCCGAACTCCGAGTAGTGACAGAAAAAGGAACTCAGGGGTCCTACGACCCGGGTGTGTCCTGGGAACCATAAATCTGTGTGCACCAGATTTCTCTCTCTCTCCTTAGCTCCCTACGAGGCTGGGGAATCCACTTTCACCCAAAGCAGCTACGTTTCCGATACAGAAGGAAGGGCTGGGAGGAAGGTGATGTTACTACTGAGGCTGAGCGCCCTGTATTTACACCGGACTCTGACTTCTTTTATATCCCACCCCAACTTTCCCGCCTTTGGCTAGGCTGCTGAAGAGCCACCCGGGGAAGTAGGGGGTCGGGATTGCGTGCATGGCTGGCCGCTATTCGCTGTCACCTTGCTCCGTAGCCGCTTCGCAGTGGCAGGAACGGGTGTTGTTACCGCTCCGCTCGCTGGGGCTTCCCTCCGAATTATCGCGTTCCCACTGTGCCTGGGCGGCGGCGAGAGGAGAACGGGTCCTTTTATAGCACGTTCTTTCTCCCCCCTGGCTCCCCTGCCCTCGTGGTGTCAGCTTTGAAAAATGAGGAGCCTGCCTCCAGAAGGGGGATCCCCGCAACTTTGAGTGGGCGGGCGGAGTGGAGGAGCCGCGGCTCCCGGCTCCAGCCGGCCAGGTTGGGACCGCGTGTGGGGGTGTGTGTGAGAGGGGGAAAGGGGCTCGCGTGCCCGCGGGAGAGAGCGAGCCAGACTCAGGTACCCCTGGGGCTTTGGTGGCGCCTGGATTTAGCCGGCTGCCTCGCCCTCCCTCCAGCCAGAGCGGAGAGTTTGTGGAGGGCGCCCTGGGCATTGCAACCAGGGATCCCCAGCGGGGAGCAGAGGCGGCTGCCGCCGCATGGGGACCCGTTAGAAACTAGCAATTCCCCCTCCCCCAAAAATAGCACCGGCCCTCTCTTATTCCCCTCCCCCCCATTTTTCTCTGCTGCTGCTTTCCCGGCTGGAGGGAACCGCGGGGGAGGGTGGCAGGTGGAGCGGCTCGATCGCAGCTCTCCCACCGGAGCCGGAGGTGGCTGTCTCCAGATGCTGATTGCTTCAGCACTTGGCGGGCACCGGGCAGGAGGCGGCTGTAGCGGCGGCGGCAGCAATGGGAGCCCGCTGCTGAGGGGCGGCCCGGTGCCACTTGGGTGCATTTGTGGCCGGAGGAGGGTCTCGCTTGTCCCTGGTGCTCGGGGGATGGGGCCCCACCACGGCAAAGCCCCAGTGCCCGCCAAGCCCCTGAACTCAGCTCCAGTGAGCCGGGAGCCGGCTGCCAGAGCCGGCTGCCAGGAGCCGCCACCATGGCCGGGGCCTGCGCCGCCGGGCTCAGCATCACCAGCAGGCGCAGCAGCCGGTGCCGCCCTCCAGGAAGTGCCCCAACAGGGGCCGCACCTCGGGGCTGCCCGCGCAGAGCTCCCAGTGCCCCAGGGCCAGGCGCAGGCTCCGAGCAGCCGGGCGGGGGGCTCCCAGCTCCGGGGGGGCCTCCGCGAGGCTCCTCGCCTGCTCCTCCTTGGCCGGAATACCGCCCCTGGCCATGTGCCGCCCCAAGCACCTGCTTGTTTTGCTGGTGCCTAGAGCCAGCCCTGTCTGTAACCAAATAACTGTCCGATCTTATTCCGATAATTTTTCTCCTTTCTTTTCCTTTCCTCGCCTTTTGTTCATTTCCTTATTAGGTCTAAATGTAGACTGCAAAATTGTTAAGACTTCTTTTCTCTACTCATTTCTCTAAAGTACCAAGCATGTATTTGGATATTCAGGATCAGTTTTCATGAGATATTAAATTGGGAGTCTAGGCTTATGCACAGAGGGGTGCATGAAGACCCCTTTGTCTTTTAAGCAATCTGATAGAAGTGAGTTTTTAGGAAGCATTTACATGGTGAGAGGTTAGATGGTGGGCAAACAGATTTTTAAAGGGCCTATTCCACACATATTGTCATCATGAAATAGGCCCAGAGGTGACTGTGTTAGAAGGAAGCAAAGAAGATATTAATTAGTATTAATGAAGCAGAGTTAACATGAAAGAAAACAAATCTGAAGATGTATATAGAAACAGAGTGACAAAAGACCTTGAAATTAAGCACAGAAAACTGACAATTGATCAGATACTGGTTACCTTATTATCTCCTTTATTGGTCCATATATTTTATTATTGATACAGGAAAATTATTTAAGTTTTCATCCCAGTCAAGGGATAGACTGTTGATCCTGTAGGAGGCATCATGGAAATCAGTGTAGCTATATGAGGGCATAATATGCACTAAATTGCAGGGCTGGAGATGTAATTATCAACATTTGTTGCTTTTTTTGTCAGTACACTTTTTAAAATTAAAAAATATTAATGAAAGTATTTAAAACTAGAAATACTAATATTGCCATGAAATCAATGTAAACAAAGATGTTAGAAAAAAAGATTTAAAAGAAACATTTTATTTGGTAAAACATAATAAAAGTAATAAATTATTCATGACAAATTTTGCTTTGCATTGTACATATATAGTATAGGCATGGCATAACTACCGTTTAATTTAAGAATTTCCACTGAGAAACCAGAATTTACATAATGAGCAACACGGTGTAAAACTGAATCCAGAATAGAAACAGGCATATTAATCTGGCATGTCCAAAACCAAGCTTAATGGAATTTCTGGTGCTTTCACAACCTTAGTAATTTCTGTTTACTCCTTTGCAGCCAAGCATACCAATTCTGAGGCTTGTACATGTATATAATATCCTATCTATTTTCATTGCACCATCTAGAGTACAAACATCAGAAGCAATAGCTACCATTTACATGGGATTAGGACGTGACAATAAAATCCAGATCTGGCTATCCCCTGGGCGTGTGATATCTAGACATTGTTCCATGAAAACAAAAATATATATTTAGATCAACTTTTTTTGGAATATGTTATTTGATGCCCAACTAGTATGATGAGTCTTAGACCATGACAAAGGAAAACACTTAAGCGTATGCTTAACTTTATATTTTAACTTTATGCTAGGATTACTCAGGGTTTAAAGAATAAGTGGAAAACAATTAGTTTTTTGAGCTCTTTGCTAGAACAGGTAAGAACAGTCATTGTGAAACAGATACTTAAATGCACTATGTTCACAGACAAATATTCAGTGTTTTGCATCCACAATAACATCAGTAAAGGAAGAAAATGTTGCTAGTGGTGTCCTGCCAGTATTGTAATAAGAGACTCCCACAGGAAATATCATCCTTGGCCTATGTTACATCCTGCATACTCTACTTTAAAGAAAGATTGTCAGGTGAGCAGTCCCCCCCCCCCCATTTTCTCAACTATGCTCATGTAGAGAGGCAACACCAAATGACAAACAAATTTTTATTAAGTGCATTTTACTGGAAATTTTTATATGTTCTTCTTGAAAAATATACTGACATTACCCATAGAATATGATAGCATTCAGTGCGGGTATGTCTACACTACAGAGTTTTGTCAGAAAAACGGCCATTTTTCTGAAAAAACTTGAGGAACATCCACACTGTAATTGCGTTCTTCCGCAAGAAAATAAAAAAAACAGAGGGGGTTTTCCAGCATTGGTAATCCTCATTCTACAAGGAAGAAGCCTTTTTGCGAAAGAGCTCTTTTGCAAAAAGGCGTGTGTGGACGGGGAAGAGGGAGTTCTTTTGGAAGAAGAAGAAAGAGGAAAAAGCACAGGTGCCCTGGTGGCCATTCCATCCATAGCAATCACAGCTTACATGCGAGAGCGCGTCCATTCAGTCTGGACACTCTCTTTCGAAAAAGCAGATCTTTTGATCTGCTTTCGGAAGATCTCTTCTGAAAAAAGCTTCTTCCGAAAGAAGCCTGTAGTCTAGATGTAGCCTGAGTGTAATATGTAGGAAGTGGAAAGAGATGGGAAGTCTTCATAGAGAGTTCAGAGGTTTCTTCCCAAGGGATTTTCAAGCAATTATTTTAGGCTAGATTCCATCCCTTGATACACTTGGGTAAAATTTTCAAAGGTGCCTTAGGCCCAGAATCTCAAACATTTTTAGGCAACAAATGGAAGTTAGGTGCTTCAATACTTTGGGAGAGTAGGTCCCATTTTCAGAAGTGGCTTACATACATTTGATTTTCAACAAGATTGAGTTATGGCTCATTTTTAAAGGTGTTTAGGAATTATTCTGATTGTGTTGGAACATCTAACCAATTTAGGAATCTAAATCTTACTTTAAATGGGACTGAGGCTCTCTAGGCCAAATCCTCAGACCTCTCTAGGCAAAATCCAGTTCTACTGTGAAGCCTTTTTGAAGCTCATTGACGACTATGAACAAGCTCTCATGTTGATGGAAATCTCACATTTGAGATGTAAAAACCAGTGTACAAGAAAATTATAAACATCTAAGGCCTGCTAAATCAAGTCACCTTTCTGCTGAGGATTGTACTTTTCCCTCTTGATTTAGCAATCTATCTTTGGTAGAAGAAATAGTAATTTTCCACAAAATGTAACGAACTATGTATCATAAGCTTTACTACAAAAATGTACACACACAAACCTACCTGCCATTTTTAACACCTGCCATGGAAGTAGGGATGTTAAATTTCAATTCATTGGCTAATTGAATAGTTGGTGCAATTTGCATCGACTATTTGGTTAGCCGATAAGGGCACCTCTGCCTTTGAAGTGTAGCCACAGCCCTTGGGCTGTGGCTACAACGTCAAAGGTGAAAGCATTGCAGGGAGCATGGGGCCTGCAGGGGACTCAAGCAGTCCCCTGCTGTCCCTGTGCTCCCTGTGGCATTTCAAAGCAGCAGCACTGTATGGAGCCTGTGGTCAGTGGGGAAGTCTCCAGCTGACCCTGGGCTCCATGTGGCACTGTCACTTTGAAATGCCGCTTGCAGCTCGGGGGCTGCTTTGAAGCACCTCCTCCATTCTCCCCACCCCACTGCCTCTTTCTGATGACGGGGGGAGAAGCAACTAGCAACTAGTCAACTACATGCAAGTCCCAAAAGGAAAAAAAATATGAACATTCCGTGGAGGTATGCTGGAGAGCAGCCCAAAGCAGAAGAATGCTAATAAATGAGCTTCCATTGCCTACAAGCCCAGCTGTGCGGCACTGCTCCTTTGAAACGCCGCTGTGATGTTTCAAAGGGGCAGCGCTGCATGGAGCCCGGGGTCAGCTAGGGAGTCCCCAACTGATCCCGGGCTCCGCAAGGCATTTCAAAGCATGCGGAGCCTGGGGGCAGCTGGGGAGTCCCCAACTGACCCCAGGTTCCACAGAAATGCCGCGTGAAGTCCAGTGCTCTGCGTGGCATTTCAAAGAGGCAGCACCACATGAAGCCCGGGGTCAGCAGGGGACTCTGAGCCCCCCGCTGATCCCAGGCTCGATGCGGGTGCTTCCGCTTTGAAATGCACAAGAGCTCCCGCTGGGGACTCTTGTACATTTCAAAGCTGGCATGCTGCGTGCAGCCCGGGGCCAGCAGGAAGTCCCGCTGACTCCTGGCGCCACACGGGCACATCTATTTTGAAATGCACAAGAGCTCCCGGGTTCTTGTACATTTCAAAGGAGGAATGTGGAAGTGCTGTCGACTAGTCGAGTAAATTCAATCGATTACTCGATTAGTAAATTAATCAATATTTAACATCCTTACTCTGCAACTTATGTGTATCTCCGTGGTGTTCTCTTACAAGGGACCTCCTCCTGCAAACTTGCTCATCATAAAAGATGTAATGTTAGTAAAAAATGTTATCTAGAGAGTAGCAGAGTCTATACTGTGTAGCCCCTAGAGTTGTGAGGAGGCATTTTTTGTACTGAGATGGGTTATGAAATTGCTATCTTTTCCAACTATTCCAATTCAGCATGGAAAAGGCAAACTAACCACATGTATTAATGAAGCAATTCATATACTTTCTGCAACTATTTCCGCTAAGGAAGAACTGCAAACTTTTGTTAGAGGGGAAGAGAATGACCCAACATACACTTGAGATGCAAAAGATCACCACGAACTGCAAATACTATCCCCGTTATATAAGAGTTATTGTTGTGCTTAAAGCTGCTCTTTGGGAAATGTCCAGAGGGAGAGGGCATCCAGGGGACAAGAAAAAGGGAGTCAGATAGGGGTTGGGAGCTGGGCCACTTGTTGTTTGGGGAGGCATAGCCTCCCCTAGCTTTGCTACCTAGGTTTTCATACAATTTCTGAACCCCAGTGTGGCCTTCAGGCCAAAATGTTTGCCCACGCCTGAGCTAGGGTTTGGTCCAAAGACCACTGAAATCCACGGAAAGACTCTCATGGATTTCAGTGAGCTTCAGATCAGCCCCTTACTGAACATTTTCAATGAAAACATTCTGCCCTACTACTTGCAAGGGCCAAAGATGGTGTTGGGGCCCTTATGAATGGTGAGCAGAAGTAGATTTATCAAGAGGGCAAATGTTAGCTGCATGAGGCACTCACTGATTTCTTACTCATAGACTCTCAAAGGGACAGCAACAATGTTTTCACTCCTTTTTAGAACAATGAATTGAATGATCAATGCATATTACTGACTTGGTTCTTATATGGTTTACATTAGTATAAACCAGAAATAATTCAGTAGGGTTATAGGAGTGTACAATACTCAGACACTATGGTGCCATGGCATGTATTTGTTCCGAGTCATACAGATAAAATTAAGTGAGATCATAATCAGGGCCTCTCTGTCAATCCAGTCATGGGAGATTAATTCACTACAACTCATTCCATAAAATAAGAATTAAGATGAGATTGTGGGAGATGCTCTCCTCAACAGTACAATATTCTTGTTGAAAATCTTCCCTAATTAAATAAATTATAAATAAAGGGAACAATTGGCATTCTCATTTCAACAATCAATTTGGGTACTGACTTTAAAAATAAATGTTTGTGAACAAATTAATATTAAATTAATTGTCAGTGGCATACTGAAATAGTGTTTTAACCACATTGGCACAGGATATTAGAGAGATGAGGTTTCCCAGACCTAAAGAGCAGCTTAAATCTTCTTCAATTTTATATAAGCTCAAAATCTTGTCTCTATCATCAACAGAAGTTGGTGCAATAAAAGATTTTCTTCATCAACTTTTGTTTCTCTCATACTCCTCTTATATTTGCTATGCACACTAGTGAGGTCCTGATTATCTTACTGCTTGATACAAGTAACTCTTATTATCTTCAGTGGAAATTACTCGTCTTAGTTAAATACAATGGTTGTGCCCTGATCCAATGTCCATTGAAGGTCTCTGGCAGAACACCCTAATTTTGCAAAGAGATTATCCTAATTAGACAAATACTTAAATTATGACTGAGTGATTCAAATGAAAACAGTTCAAGAATATTTCCATACTTTAAAAAAAAAGTTTGAATGCAAGCTGTTAAAGTGAACAGCAAATATTCCTTGGCATGGTCCTTTGGCCCATATGTAACAAAGAAGAAATTAGAAACAGGAGTTTACAAACAAGTTAGGTAAAATCACATTCCATTAATGTCAATGGGGATTTTGCCACTAACTCCAACTGCAGCAAGATTTTCCCCAGAATAGCTAAAAGGAACACTCTTTTGTTGCTTGCATTACTTTAGTCTTTGGATATACCTGACGTTTTTAGTGAAATAAGTGTCTACAAGTTTTCTTAACTGGATATTTGCATTAGAATTGCAAATACATCTGCTAACATTTAAAACTAAGTACTGTATGGGGAGCTTACAAACTTACCTGGGAAATGACAATCCACACTAATTTTGTTCCTTGCTGCTCCAAATTTAAAAATACGTGAAAACACATGTTTTTAAGGATACATTATGGAATATTGGCCTATATGATAACAAGTTAACTGTATGTTTAACTGCAATTGCAGCCTACTTTCAATAAATCTTGATGCAGCAATAGTTTTTAAATGTCACCCTACACAGTTACAATCACTTCACATTGTAAACAAGTACACCACACCCTGGTTTGAGGGTCACTTTGAGGATTGTTGTGTCAAATACTTTACAACGATATGTATTTACATACAATATTCAATACAGTAAGTGAGAGTCTCTATTTGTTACCCTCACAGTTCAATCTAGTCTACAGGGACAATCTATAATATGTTAGGCTATGTCTAGACTGCAGAGCTTTTCTGGGATATCAAAGGTATCCCGGAAAAGCTCTGCTGCATCCAAGGAATGTGTCAGCTTTTTTGGAACAGTTTCTGAAAAAGTGGACATGTTCTTTTGGCATCCCTGTATTTCTCTCGGTGAGAGGAATAAAGCATGTTCTGAAAGAGGAGTTTTTCCAAAATTTGGCTCCTTGTAGATGAGCCAAATTTCAGAAAAGCTCCTTTCAGAAGAAAAGCAGAAAAAGATACGCAAATTGTGATTCGCAATTTGCGTATCTTTTTCTGACTTTTCTCTGCAGTGTAGACATAGCCTCAGAGTCTGTAAGAGACTTTCAAAAATTAGTTTATATGACTAAATAACATATAAAAATTACCATCTGCTTTTATCACTTTCAAGAGTATATGAATGTTGAAAACACAAAGCAGACCACTTATCCCAGTATTATTCTATTTTTAAACAGATTTTTAAAACATTATTAGTTTTAGTTTGAAAAGCATCCTCCCTCTTTTTACTTATAACATACTTTCTGCATGATGGAAGTATCTCAAATTAATCTTACCATATAAACATCTCACATAAAACATCTTTTGGACACAGAACTCATGTAATGACTGAAATATATCAACTCTATGTTTATTACATAAAAGCATATACATTAATTCCAAAGTTTTAATCCCTGCAAAAACCCTTCTAAACTTTACAGGCCTGCCCAACAAGTTAAATATTTAAGCCTTGTTCTCTTTGCCATTTTTTTTTTTTTTTTTTTACACAGTCCTCAGACAATATAGGTTTTATTTATTTTTGTATAGTAAATTTCCAAACTTTTGCATAAATCCTCGAAGCTTGTTGTCATTTGGCTGTAATGGATGGTATATGGTTGAGTTGTAATGAGCCATCTGATTGCCCCTTGCATAGTTATTCCCTAAGGTTTTGCTTTTTGTTTCTGGGAACTGCATACTGTTCTTTGGTGCATTTTTTGCTGGTTCACCACCAGAGCTTTCCACTTTCAAGAATGGTTCAAAGCGACTATAAACACGTCTTTCATTCAAATGAGATCTTAAGAACTCCTCTTTGTGCTTTGAGTTTCCAGGTTGGGATGTCATTGTGCTTGCTCTTTGTGGACAACTAGAAACAGGTGCAGTTTCACGAGTAGCATTAATTATAGCTTCTTTCACTTCTTGATACTGGATCTGTTCAGTATTAAATCTTGGAGTGGATGCATCTCCTATAGTTTCTAAGAATATTTCTGTGGGGCATAAAGTTTGACACTTATTATTGCTTTCATCAAATGCTGGTTTTGGAGACTTTGGTGGCTTAGGAGACTTTGGTGGCTTAGGAGACTTCGGTGGCTTGGGAGACTTCGGTGGCTTGGGAGACTTTGGGGGGCTCAGAGTGACATCCTCTTTACTTTTATGCAAGCTGCCTTGTGAATTGGATGATGTGTTCCTCTTTCTTCTTGGAGAAGTATCATCCTTAGTTTCAGATATTTTGGGCTTTTGATTCTCTTCCCCTTCCGAAATCAAGGTGTCAGAACTGCTACACAGTCTATAAAATGCAGGAGCTTTGTTTTTTGACAAGTTTTCCTTCTTGTCTGGCATGAGATTCAGCAGTGACCTCAGTTTCTGGGATCCTTTTTTCAGGAAACTTGGAGAATTCTTATTTTCTTTTTTTGAAGTACATTCTTTGCTAGGTTCCTCTTTGCTATCTTCAGCTAAAGCAGCTACAGAGCTTTCCTTTGTGGCAATGGGGCCGTTTGATTCTCCTGTGAGATTTGTATCCTCATGTTCTAAGTGGTTGGTAACACTGTGAAAGCTTTTAGGGATTTTTATTGTATCCTCTGGGGGCTTTAGGTTTTCTGGCCGCTTAATTCTATGTCTAGTCAATGTGCTGTATACATAGCTGGATGTCTGTTTGTTGACATCATGATTCAAAGTGGATTTGGAGTTGTCAAACATAGGGAAACTTCGCCTTTTTAGTATATTTTCATTTTGGTGGTTCTTAACATTTTCTGCCTGTCGGTTTACAAAGAAGGCTGTGTTTATGTAGATAGATGGGTCTCTTGTGGCAATTGGATATAAATTAGATTTTTTGTATTCTGCAACCTGCATTCCAGGCTTTTCCAGTTTCTCTGAGTCTGGTAGGACATTATTGCTGACTTCTGCTGATTCTTTGTCAATCACAATTTTCACGACTGGGATGTGATTGGGTGTTCCTTTAGGTGTTTCACTTCCCTCTGAACCAACAATAGTTGAATTTGAAGAACTTGCACAGCTGCTTACTTCCTGCTGTTCTGACAAAGTTGGCTTAAACACTAATGATGACCTCAGGCGAGAATGAGAATAAAGGGCATGAGCTTTAATATTTTCAGTGGTATCATAGCCCTCAAACCTGTCACTGATTGCTGATCCATTGCAATCTGTAGCAGAATCTGATCGATCATTTAAGTATGACTCAATCCGCCAGTTACGTAGAAAGGATTTTGTAGTGTGTTCAAGGGTTGGCATCCTCTGCTGGAGATGACGGATATGACTATCTGTTCCATTGAAAGACCTCCTCACAATTGAATTTCTTTCTGCAATATTAATCTTTGGTTGTGCAAACCGATCAGCAAAACTTTGTTGGGGTGCATTGCAGTTGTTTGTATAGCCTCCTTTTAATGAAGATACAATACTAAGGCTATCCGATGGCATCTTCCAAGTATTTGATGGATTATTAGCCCGATTAACAGCTCTGTTTAGCAAAAAGTAAGGAGTCCTTTCTGGGTTTTCGCCAGCATAACTATGTCTTTTCCAGTGCTCATTTTTGTCACTGGGTTGATACTGCTGAATTTTATTTTGCCTGTTAAAACCTGGATGAAAAGGTAGTTTGTTGTAGGTTTGATTTCTCAAACCATATTTATCTATTTCATTTACTGCATATCTTCCTCGATTTTTCAAGTAAATGGGATCTAGCTTGTGAATCTTGTCTTGTCTACCAAAAAGATTTCGTTGGCTGGAAACTGAAGCCAAAGAAGACTGTGAATGCTGATATGTACTATTCTCCCAGAGGATCCTGTGACTATTTACCCTAATTAATTCTGGGGCAAATGAACTAGGAACAGAGGAACGGGCATACAGTGTCCTAAACTCTTCATCAAAGGATTCAACCAGTTGTCCTGTGATAATTTGAACCATGCTGAGATTGTTTTTTTCAAATGACCACATAAAGCTGAAAGCAGAACAAATCACAATTAGCAATACTCTAAAACTTTTGTACAAATGCTTCATACCAGCCCCCCCCCCCTTATTATGAAGGTCTCCACCCAATTTCTGATTTAGCAGGCACATTTTCTCATGCACAAATACTTATTCTTGCAATTAACTGAGGGCACAATTTATGGCACTTAGATATGGAGAGTCTGACTCAAGTCCATTTGACTTCAGTGGGAAACTTATCATTGATTTCAGTGGGAGCTGCATGAAGCACCTAACTATCTATTTGTACTTACAAATACTATGCATTTCAAATTGTTTCATTGCAAGAGTTAGAGAGTTAGGAGTATGCGTGCAAATAATTTCACTAGCAATTAATAGTGTATGTAAAACTGTAGGTACAATTATTTTGGGATGCAAAATTAGCCCTGAAATTCATAGGTCACATACAAAAATCAAGACAATTGTATGCACTTTTTAATCAAGAAAAGTAATTTGTGTTGTGATATGAAAATAGTAAATTAGGAGTATATATGCAAAAGTCTTTCCATAGTTTTGAACAAACTAAGAGATTGTCTAAAGAAACATTTAGTTTGCTGCAAGCTAGGATGTGAATCTATTCTGAACTAGCCTGCTGTGGACTGTGTTATCCCTTCTGCTACACATTAGAAGTTTTTTAATGCACATCAGTGTAGTCCACTTTAAAAGATGACAAGATCAAAGCATGTTAAACTTTGAATGCGATTTAGCAGGACACAGGCAGACAGAGGAAGTGGGTTTGGCCCACGAAAGCTCATCACCTAATAAACCATCTTTAAAGTGCTACATAGTTCTGTCTTTTGTTTCAGCTAGACCAGACTAACACGGCTGCATCTCTATCACTAGTTAGCATCAGGTAATTCACACCCCAGCTTGCCAATAACTAATTATTTCTGGTGAGAAGCTCTAATTAATCCTCAAAAATATGTACACTGTAATTGTTAAGTAAACTCTTTCAGTGAACCCTAAGATTTGGGTCATGAAATCTTTTCATAACACACACAATATTTTGATATTGGAAATCTAACTCTCCTGTAGTGTGTTCAAAATGGTTGAAAGATGTGCCAAACACAGTATCTGCAAAAAATGCAACTCCCTCCCACTATAAGTATTGTGTCACGTAGCTGTATTAATGCCATTGGAATTAACAAGTGCTCCAGATGGAATCCTATGTCACTGCAAAATTCATTACCCAGCAGATTTCTTTACTTCCCCACACTAATATAATTTTTAACAGGAAGCAAAGGGAAGCCCAGTGCAGACGGGTTGGTGCAGGCACCCAGAGCAGCCGGTAGAGATATGAATCACTGCTAGGAAGATACATAGAGCAGTTTTACGTATGTGTGAGAGAATGAGAGACACTGTCCCTCTTGTTCACCTTTGCAACATGCTCATTATGGAGGGGCTGGGCTTTGGTGTGTTTCTGAGGAGGTAGGAGTGGGCAGGCTCTGTCTTGTCAGACAGAGCACAATGAAGAAGCCAGCCAGCTCAGTGAAATGTTCTCACTGTCTTTGTGGAATTCCCAAGTGCAAAAGTTTTAAGGCTCCTTTATACTACCAGAGTGGTGTAAAGAACAGTATTGGCCTTTTAAATGCTTATGGAGTTTTAATGAATAGAACCGGTGTAAATTTTTGAACTGAAAAAGAAATTCCTATCAAAATGTGCTCCCTGAACTGATTGCTACTGACCCTTTTTGGAGATGGTCAGTAGCCAATACAAAAGGTGAGTTTGATTCCCTGGCTGTCACTTGCTCTTCAGTTGCCTGTGTAACACTGAGCATATGGCTGCATATATTTCTTGACTAATAACTAAAAAATAAAGGGTCAAACCTAGCTATATTATTATTGGGCAAGGCAGCGGGTGATTTCCTCCAATGCTCCCCACTCCCAATCTCTATTCACTGTATTGTAGCTTAAATAAACTATTGAAATAATTGAAGCCAGAGTAATTATATGTTATTTTGACACCAGCTGACAATCTACTTTTCTATGCTTTGTGATACTCAGCTAATCAAATTCAGATGTGATGTGTAAAAGGTGGTGAGGGAAGCGACAGGTTCATAAGTGAATGGATATAAGAGGGTGCAGAGGGAATCTGACTGATTTGACGTCTTTTGCAGATAATACCTTTCAGATGTTAGGGTCTGTGTGTATGTGACTTTGAAAATTACTATGTTTCAAAGAAAAGCATTTTGGAAAATAGCAGTCTTCAAGACCTGGCACTTTGGGGCCTAAATCATCCATTTCTGCTGAAATTAAGCTTCCATTAAAAAAATGTTTGTAGCTATTGTGGCAACAAAGATTATTATGTTTGAATTTGTCTTCTAAAAATCAGTTAAAATAAAAGACTTTTTAAACCAAAAGTACAAAATGCTCATTTAATAACTTCATAGAAAATGAATGAGAAATAGAACCTGTTTTATGTGGCTCACTAAGTTAAGAGAAGTGTTGCAAGAAAAGCAAATAAAAATGTCCAATAAGATGTAAGACAAAGCTGGCCATCCTCTTTTTATCTTACCTCACTTTTACAGTCCTTTCCCAGCTCCTCAGTATGTAAGTTATGCCAATTTATGCTCCCTTGCACATATTCACTTATTTTTATATTGTTAAGTAGGTGTAAGTTGGTCTAAGGGAATCTAACCAAGTGTAACAGAGTCTAATTTACCTTACCTTATACATCATCACCTCTGAATTTGGACCATAGTGTAGAACACAAAACAGGAAAGAATAAATTAACGATGCACGTATCTGGAGAACTATTACAAATAGAAGTTTAACAGGAGAGCTTATGAAATATACCTTGGTGGCATTTTCTAACATGAATATTAAACAAGAATAATTAAATGGTATGGCAAAATACTGAGTTTCTCATTCTGTTTTTACTTATCTCTTAGAACAAAAGCCAAATTGAGTCAAAATTTGGTCCTATACTATGTTAATTATCCACAGAACTTCTATGTCAGACTTATTAAATGATATGCAATATAACTAATACCAAAGTTAACCATACAGTAAACTGACAATGTTCAGAAATAGCAAAATTACTTAGACACATATTCTGATTACCGTCAAGAAAACATTCTGTTCACAGCCTTGTATATTAAACTTACCTGTAAGTACCATACATGACTTTTTTACAGTCAACCAGAAGAAATTTCTGTTCCATTTTTCCATAGAATTTTGCCCCTGTCTTGGAATAATAATCTTGTCCTTTTACTGTCCGCACCCTCATATTCTGAAAAAGATTACAGAAGAACTTTAAAATGAGCAAAATGACTTTTGAAATCTGTATTTAAGATTCCAAGGCCTGGTACTGCAATTTTAAGTATCTGGAAAGCGGTGGGGGGAGGAAGAAAAGATGATTACTGCACAGGGAAACCCTATGCATCATGGAGAGTAAGTCCTGACCTAACTTCTCACCTGCGAGCCCCTTTTAGACTTTAAAAGGGTTCACTGTACTTTTGTGTCTCTGACTGTGGCAAGGGACAATGGAAGCCTTTTGTAGCTGGCTTTTGCACTAGAAGCTGTGTGTAAACAAGTTGTTTGCTCTGTATTTATGTGGTAAAGAATGTTTTAGGTAGCCATCAAAACCCCCAAGAAAGGGAATGAGCAAAGGGTTAAATATATATTCTTGTTGTGTGGAATTTATTTCTTTCATTGTATCAGCTTCACTAATAGCTTGTGATGTTATAAGCTATTTATTACTCTTTAAAAATAAATGAAACACTAACAAGATAACTTGCAAAGGAATAGAATGGAAATTATATCAATGAGTTGTTATTGTTTATATCTACACACAATTTGTACATTTACAACACTATAGTTATTATTACATATAGTCAATAGATGAAATTGTGGAATGTAGCATTTTTTAATAAAGACCAAATAGCTTGCCCAATTTAACTGTTCATACATAAATAACACTGCTCTACAGCCAAAATGCTTCTGAAATAAATATAGTCAAATTTTACTAATTCTGGGTCACTGAGAATGAAAATGATGCTTAAAATTGTTGATTGGCTCTAGTTTTCAAGATATGCTATTGGGTCAGTATATACGACCCTTGACTTGGGAATGGCGGAGGATAAGTGAGTTATAAAGGGAAGGGATCTCAATTTAAACCAGAAATGACTAAAATACATCTTTGACTGGATCTATGAATAAATCTATGACTGGGTTTGGACAGTACTTGCTTTTTAGGCAAAACAATGAATGATGTAATCTGAAGCTGGTATTGCGTCATACATGATATGAATTGCATCATGTTATTCCTAGAAGTCATGGATGATGCAATCATAACGAAGCTTACATCACTCTGCTGAACAAATTGCCCTATATCAGCTCTAGAAATCATACAGTGTCATGCTCTCTTATTTGTCAGTGTTTGATTTTGCAAAGGGACACATTTCTGTTTAGCCAAAGTGAGCAGAGAAGCCTCGTACTTGTGTGAACAGTGCAGATAACTTCTGCTATGTTTGTGGTGAAGTGACTTTTGCATCACAAAAGCGCAGTATAACCACTATGGTTAAGAAAGCCTATCACCTTTATTTTGGCTGCAAAATTGGAGATCGGGACAAGAGGTGGGCCCCACACATATGCTGCAACACTTGTGCACCAAATCTTCGCCAGTGGTTGAACAGGAAAAGGAAATCTATGCCTTTTGCGGTGCCAATGATTTGGAGAGAGCCAACAGATCATACCAGCAATTGTTACTTTTGCACGGTGCCTCCAGTTGGGAAAGGTGTGTCAAAGAAGAAAAAGTAGACTGTGCATTATCCAAACACTCCATCAGCTATACGCCCAGTACCCCACGGAGAAGGACTGCCGGTTCCTGATGCACCAGAATCATTCTCACTTGAGTCAGACGAGGAAGAGGAAGAGGATGAAACTTCTGGTCCTGAACCATCAATGTCACAGGACCCACATTTTCTCCCATCCTCCTCCTCTGAATCACACCTCATAACACAAGGTGAACTGAATGACCTTGTCAGGGATTTGGAACTACCCAAGAGTAAGGCAGAGCTGTTGGGCTCCACACTACAGCAGTGGAATCTCCTGGCAGGTGATGTTAGGGTTTCCATGTTCTGTGACTGTCAAAAGGATCTTGTCCCATTCTTCTTCATGGAAGGTGCTCCATTTAATGAATACAAGAGACAAGCCAAGAAGCGCCGAGTAGACACTGAATAGGACTAAACTATGTACATAATAGTTTTTTGCCTTTTGTTTCATAATACATTTTATTTATATAACCCTTCTGCTGATTTTTAAAGTGTTACATAAACAGGACAGGTGAAATATTATCATGTAAAGCAACCATAAACACATGAAAAGACCTAGGTTTACAATTTATGATTAAAACTCTACTATCTACACAATATACAAAGACATAAAATGTAAAAACTTAAATATCTTGGAAACAGTAGCCAATCAGTTGTTTTAATTGTCATATTTGAATTCAGCACATCAAAATACATAATAAATAGCACATTTTATCTCTGAAGCAGACGACTTCTAAAAAATTGTAGACCAGTGTAATGGGCTAAATTTTGCCCTAACGTTTGTCATATAATTAAATGCATGGGTTGGAAATCAGGGCAGAATTTAGCTGTGCAAAAAATGTAATTTGATGGAATAGAAGAACCATTAGTCCAAAGCAGTTGTGTACATTCTAGAGCAAGAAGAATAAAAATAAACATTTCACTTTAAAAACAAAAACTACAGGATTCATCTCCCTAAGCTGCCACTAAATTTACAATTTTCTACACCTTAAACTTGCCAAAATCTTTTATCTTGTAAGAGTTCCTTTAGGCAATATATATTACTAAACCATGCAAATTACAGTAAAGTGTGATTATTTTAATACATTGAAGAGCATTTCTGGGAAAACAGAAGTTCACTAAAAGTTTTAGAAAAATACCCTAGAGTATTTTTACTCTTTATTCTTTTAAAACTATCTCAAGAAATCAGACAGTTCAAAGAGCCTAATGCAGGGGTGTACAATAAGTGGCCCGCAGGCTGGACATAGTTTGCCAGGGTTAGTCTCTGGTGGGCCGCCGCTGGTGCTTTATTGACCTGCATGTCTGCAATTATGGCTTCTCGCAGCTCCTGTTGGTCGCAGATTGCCATTTCCACACCACTTCCTGCAGTTACCATTGGCTAGGAATGGCGATTTGCAGCCAATGGGAGCTGCAAGTGGACATACCTGTAGATGCACAGGTAAGTAAAGCACCATCAACCAGTTATGGGCTTATTGCATACCCCTGACCTAATGGCATCTGGAATCATAGAATCAAAGAACACTAGAACTGGAAGGGACCTTGAGAGGTCATCGAGTCCAGTCCCCTGCCCTCACGGCAGGACCCAGCACCATTTAGACCATCCCTGGTAGATGTCTATCTAACCTGCTCTTAAATATCTCCAGAGATGGAGATTCTACAACCTCCCTACCCACAATCAAAACTAGAGACAACTACTAATGGACAGAGGTCTGCTAAAGTGCTAATTGCTGCTGCTGGCAAGTTATTCCACACCATGGCTCATTAGCTTGTGTGATGCTGCATTATTAAAATATAACTATGCATAATTGCAACAAATCTTATACAAAGTTTGTCATGTAAGATATAAGAAGTTACAATCTATCAAATATGAGTATTCCATTTATATGCATATAGCATTTTTGTGTCTGAAGTTATGAATACTGACTAATATACCTGTATTTCAAATGTATGTGCTCGTGGGAATACAGCCACATGGTAGTTTGCATCTGGTCTAGGCAGCACATTGTGAATGGACTAATCAAGTTGATGGTCCATTAAAAAAGTCACTTAGCTTGCACAATACGTGATGGAAGAAGCCTGTCTCTGCACAATGAGCCTTCATAGCAATATTTTAAGCCAAAGTATGGGTAATAGTTGCTCCTATGAACCATCAAATAATGCATGGGCATGTGACTAGCTCATGTGGCCTTGTACTCCATTTTATGCCTGTAGTTTCCCCACAAACACTGAGAGCAGTGTTTATACCTTCTCTACATGGAAGAAGGTATAAAAACCCTGGAACCATCTCCATTTTGTCTCTTTCCTGCTCTGATTTCTGGACTATGGACTTACACTAACAGAAACATTTCAACCAACAGACTCGGGATCTTCCAATCTCCTGGAAGTTACCCGAGACTTGTACCCTAATTGTTCCATAATAAGCAGCACTGAGCTAAGGTATAGGCCACTGTCAGAAGCGCTTTTTCCTTCTCACAGTGTTTTTTCTTCTCCTGTATTAAATGTTTACTGTCAGCAGAGTTATTATAACCATGTTGGTCAGAGGACATTAGACAGACAAGGTTGGTGAAGTAATATCTTTTACGGTATCAACTTTTACTTGTCAATGGGAGAAGCTTTGAAGCTACAAAGAGCTTGAAACACTAAATAATATTTTCATATTATCATGCTTTTTCACTCAAGACAATTTAGTGGGGCTAAAAAGAAGACTTGGACCTGTAGAAAAGAAGCAATGGTTTGGGAACTTGAAATTTTTTTTTCTGTCAGGCAGGAAAACACTCTAGGGCTATGTCTACACTGGAGGCTTCTTGCGCAAGAACATCTTGCACAAGGGTTCTCGTGCAAGAAGTCTTGCGCAAGAAAACGTACACACCTCCATGTGCGCGCTGTGCTTTTGCGCAAGAGCGCCCATGGCAGTGTGGACACTCTCTTGCGCAAGAAAGCTCCGATGGCCATTTTAGCCATAGGGCTGTCTTGTGCAAGAAATCCCTGCCGAGCGTCCACACTGCCCTCTTGTGCAAGAGCTCCTGCGCAAGAGGGCTTACACCTGTTAGAAAAGAGCGTAACTCTTGCGCAAGAAGCCCTCTCTTACCACGCCGCACTGTAAATTTCCTTGCACAAGAGCGGGCGGGCAGTGTGGACGCGCTGCGGATTCTTGCGCAAGAACAGCCTTACTTGCGCAAGAAGCCGCGAGTGTAGACATAGCCCAGGTGAGTTTGTTTGGTAACAGTGAATTGACAGTATATTTTCCTTATACCCTTAGTTCTATTAAATCATCCCCTCCATTCATTACTTTATATTGATAGCTTCCTCCTTACTGAAAAAACAAAATTAATGAAATAATGGAACTGTAAAGACTAATTCCAGTCTGACCAGTTTGACTGTTCAGTGTATCCTTTCCCAAACATCACCTGTAATTTTAATCTATATTAGACTATGATTTTTCTGGCCAAATATTGTGTCTTCTTATATTTCTCTAGGTCCTGAAGGCATTTTGAGTAATACTGTATTATAAATGCTAATAAATAAGAAAATAAACTATAACTTCAGTTCTTAAATATGACTGCACAACTCTAAATTCAATGGAATGTGTGCTCACCTATCTAAGTGAATAGTTTGACATGATATTTTTATCAGCAGCAAGTCTCCAAGGTGATAGAAAAATATAATGGAAAGAATTTTTCCAAAAAAGGTTTCCTTTCAGTAGATTATGTTTGTGGGGTCTATTTTCATCAGTGTTCAATTACTCATACTTTATTTGCTCCCAAAGTGTTTACAAATTATAAAATGGATGTTTAATATTTTACCTAAATAATTTTTTAAAAAGAAAAAATCCACATTTCAAACATTTTTCATTATTATTCATATTATTGTGGATCTTCTGTAATATCAAGGTATGTGCAATGGCTTTTGAGTTAGTTTCTGTTCTGCTATTATGGCCTGGTCTAATGTCCTTTAAAATGAATGGAGAGATTCTTAATGACTTCATGGGACAGTGGATCAGATCTTTACTTAGTTTGTAAAAAGATGTAATCCCCAGCGAAATTAATGAGAGCTGTGTGTGCCTATCTGATGGCAAAAGTAATACTATATTTTACAAGCACAGCAAAGCATCTATTGAAATACAGCATTGGCAAAATATAGTGGATCAGATTCAGCTCTCAAGTTCACATGTGCAACTTTCATTGTGTGCATCTGAGGACAGAATTTGCCCAAAGGAAATAAAGATAATTCTTTATCATGCAGTATAACAGAACTGTCATCATTTTCTCATCCTTCCATTTCAGTGAAAACGTAAAGGGTGTATCAGGACATAAATATTCCCTGGCAAATTTGTTTTCTCAACAAGCAGCAGCAAGTCTGTTTCTTGTTTCTTACATGAGAAGTAAATACAAGTGTTTGCAAACTACAAAGTCTGTCACATACCCCACCTTCTATCTAATAAAGCATGATGATCTGACATCAGCTGAACAAGTTGAATCACTTCTCAGGAATTATAAAACATGTTCAAGCTGTTTAATTTATTCATTATTTTATAATAAGAATTATGTACTCAAATTTAAAAGGAGACAGATTCCAGAGATGCAGTACAGTAATATTAAGTGCTGTATTCTTGGATATTCTGGTTCAAATTTTTTTATTCGTCTTATTACTTACTTATTACCTGTCAATCACTCAGGAAAAAAAAGAAGGCTAACACTTGATTCTAATAAGTTTTTAAAATAATTTGCCTCGACAGTTTTCATTAGATAGATAGCCCTCATCAGCTGAAGGGTCCACACTAGTGTGAACAGAACACATCCATCCCCTGTTGTCCATTCCCAGCTTCTGGCAGACAGAGGCTAGAGATACCATTTCTGTTCCTCGATAGCCATTTATGGACCTATTCTCCATAAATCTAATTCTTTTTAAAATTCTGTTAAAGTCTTGGTCTTTATAGAATCCTCTAGCGAGGAGTTCCACAGGTTGACTGCCCACTGTATAAAAAAATATTTCCTTTTGTTTGTTTGTTTTGCTGCCTATTAATTTCATTTGGTGACCCCTAGTTCTTATTTTAGAGAAGGAGTAAATAACATTTCCTTATTTACTTTCTCCATACCAATCATGATCTTATAGACCCTATCGTACCCCTCCTCAGTCATCTCTTTTCCAAGCTGAAAAGTCTGAGTCTTATTAATATCTCTTCATATGGCAGCTAGAATATTTAGATTATATCCCTCTACATATGTTTCTTAACGTAGAAAGACACATATTTCATAAATAAAAGTGAATATAATCATACTGAATATTCACAAGGACAAATATACGGTAAAGCAGTTTATAGGAAAACACTGACAAAATGGAATCCAGTGTCTTTTGGCATAATTTTAAAATAAAATCCAATGAAAGGAAATAACTGTTTGGTTTTTTTTTAAAAAAGGAAAGCCAATATTTTGTTTTTATCAGCAATTTATATTTTCTTTATGCTTATATTTTACAGGCTAATTTACAAACATAAACACAAAAAAACCTGATTAAGTCCTCCCAACCTATAATATTCCCAAAAGAAGAATAGTATTATTCATAAAATAAATTACATATTTTATTACATAAAATAAATCAATATTAGCTGTTTCCTTTCTAAAAAAATACTATCTTTGAAGAGTACTACATAAGAGCTAGGTATTGTAGTAAATATGTATTTTATTGTAAAATGTGAACCTTACCCTTAATCTCTGAACTTGAACTCCCTGTTTTTCTGTCATTTTAAGAAAGTGACTGAAGTTGAACTCATCAAGCAGAATATACACAGCAATCCCTCTGGTAGATGCCTCTACAACTTCTCTGAAGATATCGACATCTGTAAACATATCCATAACTATGGCAATGACCTGTTTAAAAATAAAAAGGAGAAACTACTATAGTAATTTTGTAAGTGTATAAGTTCAAAATGCATGTATTTCTAAGCTCAAAATACATAATATTTTGCGTAGTGTGCTGTATATAATGAATCAGTATTCTTTAAATGGCAAAAAGGTCTACGTTTTTCCCCATCTAAGATAGTTAACATGGAATCGTTTTAAGACAATTTGATCTTATATTTTAAGATTTTCAAGATTTTATATTACTGAGCCCACAGGAGCCTGTGGAAGGGAGCTGCATAGATCCACCTTCCACTGCCCTGTAAAGGAGGTCCAGTCTTGCTCCAGATGCCACTTCAGCTGTAGGGGGTGGGGGCTGAGGTGGAAGGGAAATTCCATTCTCCAACCCTGGAGACCTCCTTACATCAAGCTCATCTACTAAACCCAGGAGGGAGAGGTTTGCCCATAGGTAATTTATATTGAGGTTGATTTCACCATGGAGCATGTTTGAACTTCCATTGAAGACTGCTGGAAAAGCTGGTCACGGAGGGGTTGCAGTCTCCAAAGAATGCTTTAAAAACCTTCTCCACACATAAGTTGTGCTCTGCAAACCTCTGGAAGAAAATTGTTTCTAGAAGTCTCAACAATGCATGTGTAGCTTACATGCTTATGTTTTATTAGCCAGGCAACCACCTGTATGACACGTTTACATATATCAAAGTTTGCCAAAATTTGATCGAATGGTTGTCCAGAAAAACATACCAAAACAAAGAACAGTGAAACCATTACTGTAGTTTGGCTATAGAAAGAGAGACGGAGGCACTATTACTGTACAAGGCCCTCAGTCTTCATTTGAAATAACTGTTTTCAGTTTTGACCACCTGATATAGGACATATGCCCCCACCCAGAAGTGTGGGAGGCAAAAAGAACAATTCCAGCTTTCATCAGATGGGCCTATTCAGCACTTTTAGCAGATGAAACATCCACATAAGTCAGTCAGGGTTTGGTTGAGTAAGAATTGAGAAAGAAATGCTGAATAGAGACCCTTGTTAGGCTTAGTTTACCAAAAACCAACAGATACATCTGAATAAGAAAATAAAATACCTATCTTTTTGAAAGAAACTTAAAAAACAAGTAGTCCGGGTATCTGACCAACCGTCCACCACTTACTCATCTTGGTGATTTTAGAAAAATTACTGTTGGTAAGAAAGTACCTGTAAGAAACTTTTAACCTTCAGAGATAATCTCCTAATTCATACATTTGTATAAAAAGGTTGCACATCATTCAATAAAACTAACCAAATTCTGCTCAGATGTGTACATAAATTCGAGTCCTTAAAAATCCTTCACTGTGTTCAAAGTTACAAGTCTGCTTTCCCATACTCACTAATTGATTATGATTTTTAATGTTGTAATTGCTATATTACATGTATTCGTCTATATATTACATGTATCCTAGAACTGAAGACAGAGATTTAGCTCATTCATAAAATTGGTGAAGCCATATCATACACATTCAGGTCAGAGATAATTATTTCTCCAGTTAGCCACCTTAATTACCTTTACAAATTTGCTTAGAACTAGAAGAATCACTCATAGCAACTATCTAATTGTAACAACGGGGAGATGAATGACTTCCTGAAATTTCATCTGAAGCAAAACTAAGTCATCAAAAAAGAATAACTGCTTTTGGGGAGGCCAGGAAACGTGGAACAGAGTGTTATAACTTGGCCTCTAATGTAATTGCTTAGCACTTGCAATGCTCCATACAATTCCATGGGATGGAGAGGAGGTAAACAGCCAAGAATTATGCTGTTTCTCTTTCAAAAATCTTAGATTTCATATCATTCCCAATGTAACTCTCTTTATAATCAATTTTAGTTACTTTTTTTATATTCAAGAAAAGCAGTGCTAAGATAAGCTGTACTAAACTGTGGTACTGAATTTGGGTAGCCTAAAGCTTCTGACAGCTGAAAATTCACACAGTCTCTAATTTTGAGGACTTGTGCATGGAGGAAAGGGGTTAGGGCACGACCTTACAACAGGCCTGGGCAAAATACAGCCTGTTGGCCGGATTCAGCCCACCAAGCTACCAGACCCAGCCTGTGGATGCAGTGGGGAGCCCCAGGGAGGCACCCCTGCTTGCCCTGCAGTCCAGCACGCTGCTCAGAAAAGTGGCTGAGGGGCCATTTCATTTGAAAGACTGTGAGCCCGGAGGGGAGAGGGGGAAGATTTCAGGTGCTGCCCCTGTGCCGAGCACAATCCCATTGGCCAGTTTCTGGGAATAACAGGCAGCATAGGAAGCATCACCCCCCTCCTCTCCGGCTCAGTTATTTATTCAAGCACGTGGCTGTGCAGCCTCTGTAGGCAGGCAGGCTGGCTGAGAAACATTTTAAGCTCTGCAAGCATTTAGCTCTGCAGGTAGGCAGACTGGTTGGGAAGCTGGCTGGTAAGTCTCCTGGCCAGAATCTGCCTCTGGCACCCCACCTCTTCCCTTCCCCAACCCTCTGCCCCCCCCACTCATCATGCCCAAACCCTCTGCCCGCCTCCTGCACCCATATACCCTCCCAGATCTAGCACCCCAATCCCCTGCCCCAGATCACAATGCCCTGCTACTCTCGGTCACAACCCAAACTCCTGCACCCCAGGCCCCTCCCCTAGGAGGCAAGCTCCTAATACATTTAAAAAGTAGAGGTACATCGTCTGACATTGGGCACGAGCCAGGAATCAGCTGCCCCTGCTAACCCCCTGCCTCCCCTGTCCCCCACGGAGACGGTACTGAGGGGAACCGGCTTTTAACCCAGCTCCTCCCAGCACCAGCTCCTGCTTCCCCCACCCCCACTTGCTGCCTCTGACAGAAGCAGCAAGCGGGTGAGGAGGAAGTGACTAGTTGAGGTATTAGTCAACTACGCAATAATCTTTTGCTTATCAGATAATCGACTAGTTGCTTACATCCCTATTATAGACTGTGATCAAGACTCCTTCTTAAGCTAAACAGATTGAGTTCCTTGAATCTATCACTATGAATCATCTTTCTAATCCTTTAATCATTTTCATGCCTCTTTGGTTTATCAAAATCCATCTAGGACCATATTAGCCTTTTTGACCACAGGTTGGGAGCTGATGTTTGATTAATTATCTGCCACAACCCCTATATCTTTTTTCAGAATCACTGCTATTCTGGACAGAGTATTCCATCCTCTAAGTATGGCCTACTTTCTTTGGTCCTATATGTATACATTTACATTTGATTGTTACATTTGTATACATTAAAATGCATATTGTTTGCTTACCAAGTAAAGTACATTTCTTTGTACCAGTGATCTCACCTCTTAATGATTTACCACTCCCCCAGTTTTTGTGTTATCTGCAAACTATCAGAGATGATTTTGGATTTTTTTTCTTTTTGCAGGTCACTGATAAAAATGTTAGCTACAATAGGATCAGGAATCAATCCCTGAGCCACTCCACTAGAAACACACCTGCTTGATGATGATTCTCTGCTTACAATTGTATTCTGAGATCATTACATAATGTTTTTTTCTGGTTTCAAATCTATTAACATCCCTTGCATTTTTGGCTCTTTGCAGGCATGTGTCCTGTCTGCACTGCACAGTGGAAGGCAGCACTGATTTGAGAAAGTGGAGAAAAGAGGTGCAGTTTTGTTATTTAATTAGAGATCTAGGCTTGACAAAAACACAGAGGATTAACATTTAATTACATATGTTAATTTGTTTAAAGCTCTAGTTGATAGCATTAGCAGCTCTACTTATATTCTGCATCAGCTTCAAAGTATTGCATTTATGTTGTGTTTAAAAGTGTTTATAAAAGCTGTGACAGACACAGACTAGTTGGTGACCATAGTCAGATCCTATTGGGGTCCATGAGGTGGGTGGGCATGAGCCTGCCCACATTTAAAGGACCCTCTCCCCAGCCTATAGGGAGTATCCACAGAGCTCTAAACACCAACTAATTCCAGGGGGACAAAGAAAGAAAAAAACAGGGATGGGTGTGAACGTCAAAGGGCTAACACAAGGTAACTGGATGGGAAAGCCTCTCATTGCCCCTCAAAGGCATTGAGAGCGCCAGCAGATGCTGTCCAGTGGAACTCTGCCCAGGTACGTGAACGGATGCAGGAACAGAAGTAGGGCCCATAATTGCAGGCCCCTCCCTCAGCCAACCTCTACGCCATGGTCTTATAAATGTATGCTTTGGCCATAGCCAGGAGGAAGTTGACAAGGAGGTTCTGCAACTTGTGGGGCCATATATGGGGTGTTCAACAATTAATATGGAAGGTAGATATGCTGGCCTCTGGGTGAACAATTTTCCGTTCCTTGAGTAACCAGGCCCAGGGCTGCTGCAGCAGGATCAGGAAGATCCTGGGGCCAATTAAGAGCCTGCCAGAAGCAGCAGCCCATTAAGAACCTGCTGGGGCTAGTTTGAAAGACTTCCATTCAGGGAGTAGGGTTGCCAGGTGTCCGATTTTCGCCTGGACAGTCTGGTATTTGTGGTTCTGTCCGGTAAAAAAACCCAGAAAATACCGGACATGTAAAACGCGGGGAGCGTGGGGGATAGGGTTGCCATGTGTCGGGTATTGAATCGGACAGTTCGGTATTTTCACCTCCTGTCCTGTAAAAAAATTCAGAAAATACTGGACACCTAAAACGTCTGGTACTTTCTGATTTTTTCCTGTCCAGGAGGAGAAAATCCCGGGCTGTCCGGCTCAATACGGAGGCAGCCTGGCAACCCTAGTGCGTACCGAGTTCCACAGGGGAGCTGTCCGGCCCAGTGCAGGGATGCAGGATGGCGGGCGGTTGCTGGCAGCCTGTTAGGGCCAAAAAGCCTCATCATGCGTTTCTTAAAGGGGCCACACTGTGGGTTTTTTTTGTTTTTGTTTGGGTTTTGTTTGGTTGGTTGGTTTTTTGCTTAATACTCTCAGGGTCCCTTTTTTTTTTTTTTGGTTCGGTATTTTTTCCTGAAACCATCTGGCAACCCTAGGGGGGATTTAAAGGCACAGTGACCCCCTCTTTTTTTGCTCAACGACTTTGGTCCCCCCCCCCCCCCCTTTTTTTTTTTTTTGCTCAACCAATTTTTTCCCCCGCAATGTTCGGGATTTTTTGTGAAAGTATCTGGCAACCCTCTCAGGGAGGGCCAAGGACTGGGACTGAAACTGAAGAACTGGTTGTGGAAAAGTGAAAGAACATGGTCAGGTACTGGGAAGAGTTGGTTGGGGAAATGGCTCAGGGAAAACCTGCTGCCATTAGGGGTCCCTGGGTTGGAACCTACAGCAGAGGGTGGGCCTGGGTTTCCGCCAACCCTCCTTGCACCACTACGGAGGCCACCCTTGAAGGGGGAGTTTGGGACTACAGAGGATTCACCCAAAACCTGTTTGGCCTATGATGCGGATGGCTCAGCAGGCTGTGACCTCGCTTGCAGTAAAGGGTGAGAGGCCATAGAGAGCCAATAAGGCAAATATTTGTCTAGAAATGCAGAACCCCGAGGCAAGGCAGGAGCCCTGCCACAAATCTCGTCTGCAGAATCTGTGCTAATAGTAGTGAAGCAAGTGGCAAGAAGTCACAAAACAGTGAGCTCTAGCAAATCATAACATTTTTTGTTGCACAAATGCTGTACAGAACAATGTTATTTTGTGTTAACGGATACATATACTGTTGTAAAGAAATTCTCCATAATCTGAGTAGTACTTAAAAGTATATTGCAGTGTTTACCTATAAACAGTCATTGTAACTTCTGATACACTTTACAATCCTTGAAAAGAGAAGTCTCTTCTAAAACAAAGGGTTATATTCATTTTGTAAGATGTTCAAAGGTTATTCAAATTTAACAACTGATACTGAATGATTTAAATGGTACTTTCCAGCCAAACACTGCCAGAAGCTTATGACTCCACCTGAAATCTTTACACACTTTTAAAAATTGTTATCACGCAGCAATAAAAGGTGACCTTGAAGTGAAACAACTAAGCATTTTTCACTGTCAGGGGAGGAAGGCAGTTGGCTGGGTAAGCAAAATTGCTTAAATAAGATAATTTAACTGCTCTCACAGACTCAGATAGACAGTTATTTTCATCTATTGCTATCATTTATGTATTTCCTCTGTTAGTACTCAAATTAAAAAGCTTGTAATTGTTATAGATTAGGTATACAAATTTACCCACTCCCACACATTTGCTACTGTCTTCTGTATTTTTAATTGGTGCATTGGTTTTCAATAGGTAAGGTCAAAATGACTCTCAGTTAAATCATTATTGACTTATAATTCCACTGAAGTCAATAGCCTCATAATTGTTCCAATTTAAATTAATGCTATCATTGACTTTACAAAAGGTATTATCAGACTCATGTATTATAATCTACATTTACACAAGTGAAAGAAACAAAGCAGAATTAGGCTCACAGTACATAAGTTAAATGTCACATTACTTAAAAAATTTACGTAAGTTGAAACAATTTTGGAATGATAATGAAAAACATTTTCACTGAATAGTGCTTTGGTTTTAGGAAATGAAATACATCATTGTAAAGCAAAATATGTGTCTTTAAAGCAACACAGAATCTGGTCAATGAATACATTTAAAACTAAGGTCTGTTCTACACAACACATCAACCTAACTTCATAAGTGTCTACACTATAATGTTGCTTCTGCTGATGTGTGTCACCCACTACACCAACCTACTAACTTGGGGTGGGGGGCATTAATTTTTGCAGGGGGTCCACTTTACAAATTCTGATAGATGGTTGTGGGCCATCTCCAAACCCGGAAGGGGTGGGGCCTCAGGCAGAAGAGGCGGGCATCAGGTGAAAGATGTGGTTCACTCTAGGCCCACATGCCCCTAGAGAGGGGAGGAAGCTACCAGACGCTTTGAACAGCGATTGACTTCGTGCAATTCCCCGGCCCCAGGTCTCGATTACTCTGGGGATGGGGGAGCGGTAGGGTGGGCTGCAGACAGTATCAAATGGCTTGGGTGGGCCAGATTTGGCCCAAGAGCCATATCTTGCCCATCCCTGTACTGCAGCTCCACAAGAGGTATAGTGCATACACTGATATAATTAAGACAATGCAGTGTCTCCTCCGCCCCAGGGTTGACAGCACAAGCTGTCATTCCCACATGGGGTTAACTGTTGGAGTCCCCCTGCACCACTGGACAGAAACTCTCAGTACCATAAAAGTACCAGAATATATTAATAAATGATTCATAGCTCTCTCCAATAAAAACCAAAATGTATTTCTTTGGTAATGGTTTGAATATGGGAAATAATAAAAATAATATACACTTCCATTTAAAAAACAGATTCGTTAGAGGATCAAGCTTGCGAGAAAAACCCACTTCATCAGATGAATTGGAATGGAAGTTACAGAAGTAGGGGAATATATAAAGAAGTAGCTTGTGTTAATGAAGCTAATCAAGTCAGGGTGGAAGTAGGTCACCAAATACTGTGTGCAATACATTATAGCAATAACCCATGCCAGAGTGTGTATTAGCAGGCTATCAGGTACTGCATGGGTGCATATTAGGCATTACCTCAAAATGCACTGTCTATTAATGCCAAGCCTGGAGTGCCTTATGGCTAGAAATTGCCCGTGGGCAAGGGAAAGGGGCCCTGATCCATGCTTCTGGATCTGGGGTCAATGTCCTTCCTATGCACTGATGAGGCACAGGTCTTACAGAAAGAATGTGATCATGTAATTAAAGAATATCCTAATGCACAAGTGGAAAGAGGGCCAAATTAAGGTTGCACAGGCAACAGTAAATATGATATTTCCTAAATTTTGAGTGCTTGACTGTGCAAGCTAAATAAAATTATCTCAATGTAGTAGGATGTTTATGTATTTTTTTAGGAAAAACTAAAAACAAATGTATTATGTCCAATTATAACAGCCTCCCCTGCCCCCCCCCCCCTTCTGAATCCTCAGAAGGTTTGAACCTTAGCCTTTGGCACCACAGCAAAATGCTGCTATTGGAGGTACAGGACTACCCACACAAATGTACAGCACAGGAAGGCTGCTATTCCAGAGGGAACATGGGCCACTGGGACCATGTGCTCAGTTTGGAGGATGGTCAAGAAGAGTCTGGCACTAGTATCTTTGCCCCCAGGAGTCAAGGAAACTCTTATCCCACGTGACAGTTTCAGAAGGGTAGATGGGATGCTGAGGTCCTATGCTAGGTTCAGGTGATGAAGTTAGAAGGAAGCTCAGACCCTCACCACAACTGCTACAGTAGATCGCCATAGCTCCTAGATATTCTTAAAGCAGCATATGCAGCTGCTACTGTTTTAGTGACAGCGGAAATTCAGTTTCTCAGAATGTTTTGATTCAGTTGCTGTTTTGGCAGGTTGCAAAAGTTTTCCTATAAACAACTGAAACTGAGTAGCAATTTTTAACAGTTAGAAACAATGAATACACAGATTGTTACCAGCTCCCGCTAAAATATGTTAATGGTGTTACAAGTATACCAAAATATATAGGATGTGTAATTTGCCCAAGTCAATGTTTTGAGAACATTACATTTTATTTTAAATTTGTATTTTTTACATTAAAAATTGTATTTTAATTTAGAAGCTGTTCAAATGAATATTTAAGTATATTCACACTATATTTTTTGATAATTTCTTCAAAGTATTAACAACAATTACAGCATGCTATGCACCAATCTCTTACCAAATTTCAGTTTTGAAGCTGCTATGGTATTAGAGACACGAACAAACAAGCAATCCCAAAAGCTGAAACAAAAGTTCATAGGGATTGGATTTTTAGTCCATTATATGCTTTTTTGACTAAAAAGACTGAAAGTCTTGGCATTTGTTCCTTCTTCACTTCAGTACACACCTCTCGTTGATCTGTTGCCCATTAGATTAAAGTTAGCAGGTGTTTTTCTCTTGCAATTCCCTTTTTGAACAACTTGTCATTAACCTTTCAGATTTCAGTTTGGTATTTTAGTTTGGTATTCCCTGTTAATGTTATTTTTAAAAAGCTGATTTCAGTGAAAGATATATATTATTAAAATAAAAAAAGAATTTCACTGTATTACTATAATATAGGCCCCAGTCCTGGAAATATTTATGCATCTGCTCCACTTTACTCCTGTGAGTTGTCTCTACTGATTTCAAACCGGGAAGTTAAGCACATACGTGTTCCCAAAGTGGGGTTGTTTCAGCTTGAAACGGCATGTCTAACTTTCAACATATTAATAGGAACACTGAAGTCAACAGGGCTTTTAGCTCTTGTGCTTGAAGATAGTCATGTGCTTATGTACCTTGCTGAACTAGCATCATAGTTCTAAATTTTTCCAACACTTTTCCAACAAAGGATTAGAATTCAAAATAACCCTCACAAATTGAAGAATTGGTCAGAAATCAAGACACTGAAATTCCATAAAGGCAAATGCAAAGTATTTAGGGAGGAAAAATCAAATGCACAACTAATAAATGGGCTATGCAATGGAATTGCTGAAATGGATCTGGTGGTTATAGTTGATCATAAATTGAATCTAAGTCAATAAGGTGATGCATTTGCAGAAAATAATGCAATCTGGTATGCATTAACAGGAGGGCCTTACGTAAGACATGGGAGGCAACTGTCCTATTCAACTTAGCAATGGGGAGGTCTCAAGTAGACCAATCTGGTCACCAGTCTTTATGCAAAATGTGGACAAATTGCAGAGAGAGCTTAAAGGAGAGCAATAAAGTAATAAAATATTGGAAAACCTGACCTATGAGTAAATGTTGCACAAAATTGGCTGTTTAGTCTTAAAAAAAAATATGGGGAGACCTAGTCAGTCTTCAAATACATTAAGGGCTGTTATAAAGGAGATGGTGATCAATTGTTTTCCCATGTCGACTGAAAGATACAAAGGATATTTGGGTTGAATATTAGGAAAAAATTTCTAATTGTAAGAGTAATTAAACTCTGGTATAGGCTTCCAAAGGAGAGTGTGGAATCTCCATCACCCCCGCCAGGTCTTGCCCCCCACTCTACACCTTCTCCCCCACCTCTGCCCCTGCTCCACCAAAGCCCTCCCTCTTCCCCACCTCCTCCCCCAGGTATCTCCCATTCCCTAGCCCTCCTACTCCATCCTCAGTTTGAATCATCTGATTGTGGCAGTCCGAAAACACTAGGAAGGGATGGTAAGTGTGGAGCCCCTGTCCTGTAAGAGGCATAGGCAGCAGGGGAGGGATGGGAGGTTGGTGCCTGTGGGTGCTTCATACCCACTAATTTTTCCCTGTGAGTGCTTCAGCCCCTAAGCTCCAACAGAGTCTGTGCCTATGCTAAGAGCAACCTGATTTTATGGCATGAAGTCCTCTGCATCTTTTAAAATTCATATTTTCCCTTTTCCATATTGCATCAATGCTCATCCTGTGCTAAAGTGGCCAGTTTTGACCCTCTCCATGTGGCTTTTAGAAAATGAGAGCAATATGACACCTGTAGCAGCTCTTGCTCACACACTGTCCATTAAATTTCCCAACTGTTGATTTTTAAGCTAAATGTAGATCTTACTTTCTGCAGTGCTTTAATGTACAGAAGACAGCAGTAAAGCACTCAACTCTTTGTAATGGATTGGCTGTTTTACCTCTTTTTATCTCTGCTTTGCACATTTTACAACAAAATTTAAGCACTTAAATACAGCAGTACTTTAAAGCTGTACTGGTTTCCCAGATTAAATTAAGAATAAGTAGAAGTCAAGGAATTACACTTCTTACACTAGTTTAGAATTCAAAGAATTTGCAACACCACTGCAGTTGGGAAACTTCTTTTCTCCAATATAAATCCATGTTTTATCTTTAAGGAAAATTGAGATTTTTATATAACATTCTTCTAGTTAAAGAAATGCTTGTGCTTATAGCAGAGATAAAAGAACAACCCCAAAAGTCATTTGCTTTCATATGATATACTGTATTTATTTTATTAGATATTTTTCTCCATCTCTCCCTGACCACCCCCCCCCCAAACCCACCTTTCTCCCTGCAGAATATTTGTATACTTGGTTTTCAGTCTTTCCTTTTATTGATCAGTTTTTTTTCTTTCCATCTCCTTTGTTACCTCTTATAACATCTCTCCTAAACAGAATGGCAATCCAATTACATTTGAGTTTGGTGCTTAAGTGGGTTAAAAAATAGAAAAATGAATTCTCCCATGCCGACATTAAGGGTCATAAGCAAAAGAGTTAGTAGTTATCACCACTACTCATAGTTAGTATTAAAACTACCTAGTTCACTTAACAAAAGCTACAATTGCTTTTTAAAAATAGCCCCCCTTTATAGTATGCATTAATCAACAGTCCTTCTTATACTTACTAGCTGATCTTTTTCTTACTATTGTGGACCCTAACCAACTATGATGTCACTAAGTTCAACCCTTGTGGATACACCTATAGTTCTGTTCCATTGAACTGACTTGCAGCATGAATATCAGTTTAAATCAAAAGCACTTTCATTTACAGGGTTTGAAATTATTGCACTGTAACTATGTGTAAGTTACAAGTCAATGGACTTTAAAACTATTTTGCAGCATAAACAATCTGATGTGCTGCTGGTTTCCTCACTTTTTGTTCAAACTTTATTCAGGCAAAATTCCAACTGGCTTCATATATACCTAAAAAAAATTACAATTTACAGTTTTCCAGTTCAGTTAAGAAATCAATGTGTAATCAACAAACAAACTAAACTATAAATCCTGTAAAATATTGCTCTTCGGATCACTTCATATCCTTAAGCAGAAAAACCTACTGAATAAAGATTGTTAGGGAAGTTTTCATTGGAGGCATTGGTCCCCCTTTTGTGCTCTCTGCCTCATCTCTGCTGAGCAATCACAAATCACAACAGGAGTTGCACACGTTTATATCTGGACACTAGGTGAATGATCAGGGCAGCCAATTAGTGGTGTCATCATGGTAATCACAGAAATGTAGGACTGGAAGCTCCTATCGGCCGTGAATGGCAAACTGTAGCCACTAAGAGCTGTGAGCGACCATGCCTGTGGACACTAAGGTAAACAAACCATCTGGCAGCTCACCAGCAGCTAACTCAGATGAACTGCATCCAGACTGTAGGTTCCTCAACCTAAATTTCCCTTGCTGCAATTTAAGCCCACTACTTCTTGTCCCACCCTTACTGAATACGGAGAACAATTTGCCACCCTGCTCTGGATAAGTTGTCAGGTAAGTAAAAGTTGTTACAATGTACCCCTTCAGTTTTCTCTGCTCCAACAAACTATTTTTTTCAATCCTAAAACTCTCATTGACAGCAATGGCTACTCAATCAGACCCTCCACTTACTAAGATGTTACTGTATAGTATAGCTGTACACTGCGAAAGAAAAGTTTTGTGGCACCGCACTGTGGGCTATCTTTATTCTTAACTTCCCCTCACAAACAGGTTGTGAAGCTTAATTATTATCTATTAATCACTCTTAGATCCTTGGATGAAAGCAATAATTAATTAAGGCACAATCCTTCTTATACTTACTAGCTGATCCTTTACTTATTGTTAAGGATTAAAGATTGTGCCTTAACAAACAGCAATGCCAGGTTATTATAGATCAGTGAGAAAAAAAATTGCAGACAAATCTAGAAGCATCATCAGCATATTCAAAAGATAAGACTGGATCAACCAAATTAAGGACTCAACCAAGTTTTAAGAAAAAGTAAAAACAAAACAAAAACAAACTGAACCTGGAACCAGATTTTTCTGGAGTGCTAAACTGGCTTTTGATGCAGGTGCAAAGATTATTTTCACAATCTGGACTAGCTCATTCCAAGTGGAGAAACTGAATGGTAGTTGAAAAAACAAGAAAGCTTGTTCTACTTTTCCAATCTATGATTTAAAATGAGGTATGGGAGGAGGAAATTTACTAATTCTAAAAACTTCAAGGACACATGATGACCAGGAACAATCAGTTCAGTTTACTATTTCCATTTGTTTAAAAAATAATTTTGATGTGTTTTGACAAGCATATTCCCATCATGTATCCTGCACATTTAAGGTAGTTTTATTAAAATAAAAAAACAATTAAATGTCATTTGTATGTATTTTAATTGAGTTCCAAATCCTACAGAAATGCAGTTTGACACAAATCACAAGTACAAAGTTAATCTTCTAATCAATAAGAAATATGTCATTCGTCAGTTTCTAATACAATAGAAGTAATAATAAAACTATGGATAAATATCTGAGACGCTATATAGTTACTTAAAATAAATGTGTGTGAAGATGTAGCATTCATATCCATGCTCAGGGCTGCCCAGTGTATAAATAGCAGTGCTGATGGAGGGACACTGAAGCAAGTAAAGACATACCTCTACCTTAGGGTATAAAACTTATATGGCTTTCTACACTCTAAAACAGTACCTTCAGCATCTATACTGCTTTTTTTACACAGTGTGGCATCTTTCCTGCAGGAAAACACTCTAGCAGAAGAGGTGCCAACATTCTAATTGGAGAGAACTAAACACGTTTGTCCCACCCCTACCCTGAGGACCTGCCCCCATTCGCTCCCATCGCCCTCATTCCTATGTTCACTCTCCCTGACCCTCACTCACTTGTTCATTTTCACCAGGCTGGGGCAGGAGGCTGAAGTGCAGGTGGGAGTAAGGGCTCCCGCTAGGGTAGGGCCAGAAACGAGGGATTCAGGGTACAGGAGAGGGCTCCTGGCTGGGGTAGGGTATAGGGGTGGAGGATAGGGGAGAGGGCTCTGGCAAGTGGTGCAAATTCTGGAGTGAACCCAGTGATGCAGTGTTTGGGGTGCAGGAGGGTAGATCTGGCTGTGACCAAGGTGTTCAGAGTGAAGAAGGAGGCTGTGGAATGAGGCTGCCCAGAACATAGCAGTCCTTCCTCTTTGAAATGCACAAGAGCCCCCGCTGGGGACTCTTCTACATTTCAAAGCTGGCATGCCATGTGGAGTCCCCAGCTGATCCAGGGTTCCACCCAGCATTTCAAAGCAACAGCACCGCACAGAGCCCAGGGTCAGCTGGGAAGTCTCCAGCTAATCCTGGGATCCACGCAGTGCAGCAGCTTTGAAATGACGTGAGGAGCCTGACGCCGGGCTCCCCGCAGCATTCAAAGTGGCAGTGCTGCAGGGACCAGCTGATCCTGGGCTCTGTGCAGCACTGCCGCTTTGAAGTACTCCCTTCTTCTCATAGAGGCAGCAAAGCGGGGGGAGCGACTAGTCGACTATCCTGTGAATTATCCAATAAGCATTTGCTTATCGGATAGTCAAACTAGTCCTTTACATCCCTACTACATACCAGTGTGACTACAGCTGCTACATTTGTCTGTACCCTACAAACTGCTGCCAATATAGATAAGGCCTAGATAAAGTGTACCCTCAGGGTTAATAAAAAAAATCCAAATATGTAAATTATATACATGTATTAGTATATTGAGTTGCAAATCAACAGGTTTTAATGGTTATGCCAACCAATGAAATTAACCTGCCTTTAGGAAACTAAGTAACAGTTAAAGATACAACACAAGTTTTGTGCTGGCTAATATAAATTATGATTAAAATTGGTGAATTAAATCAATCCACCCTGTCTGAAATACATATGTATAACTGAGATGTCATGCACAAATGATTCAAGAGTCTTCATAAGTCTTTAAGAATATTTTTTTCTTTAAGACTGGAGCTAAAATAAAGTTTAATCCCACAATTGTTCAGCACCAAATGAGAAAAAGAAAAACCATCTCGTTATCAGGTCAATAAGCAGCATTTTAAGAGATAGCAAATGGAATTCAAAAAGGCATCAAAGGTGAAAGGAAGAGAAGGGTATTTTAAAAGGTAATAGCTAAAATTTCATTCAATTTATGGAATTCAGATTTTGTAAATAATCTTTCTGTTAAAATTTAAGGTTAACAAAAAAATCAACTTTAAAGCCTATTGAAGGACTTTGTGGGAAAAGATGATCATTTCTTTCCAAAGCCTCAGCTTCTCTAGTTTGCTCTGTATTGCATGGGATGGGAGGTTGAGGGAGGAAAAGTTAAAAAAAAAAAAAAAAAGAACAACGTGAATCAGCTTAAGAAACTTATGAATGCATTTCTTATTTTATCAGTTTTTTTCCATCTTCTGATCTTAGTGGGCCTTTTGGTCTTAGTGCGAGCTGAATTTTGAGTATCCATGCCTATCACACAGCAAGTAGCACAGCATGACAATGATCCTTATAACACTACTGTATTTTTTATGTGGACTAGGCATGGAATTTCATTACATGCCATTGATGTCCTTCAGCAACTCATAGGAGTAAGGTGCACAAGATTGTTTCATCATTTGCTGCTTGCTTCTTCAGTTATGCAAACTAAAAAAAAGTAATGTTCCTTAGCCTACCTTATGCAGGAGGTCAGACAATATTTTCATAATGGTCCCGCCTTTAAAAGCTATGAATCTACACGGTCTAAAAATAAACACATATGGGACTGGCAATATGTATACATTGTAACTTTTTGCCCATCCACGCCCTAGACTATAGGAAAATGAGGCCAGATTTTGAAGTGAATCTACAGAGGTTTAGATTCTACTCCTGGTTCAGCTACAGAATAAAACTCTGAACTGTTTTAAAAAATTTAACTTCACAAATAAATATTTTCTCCTTTTCCACTGTGCTTCCCCCCCACTCCCATCCCAGTTATTCTGGCTAAAGTTCCAAGACAAATAATATTCATTTCTGGTACCTATTAAGGTAAGTATTGTCCTCAGCCATAGGAAAACAAAATATTATTGTTGGAAAGGGATTGTTTTTACAAGATGACTAACTCCTACTTCCTGTCTCCTTTGATTGAAGAGACTCATTCATATGTTCTAAGTTAGGTTATTAGTGAGGCTAAGCCACTGCATTCATCTTACTCAGAACACCGCAGCCTGACTGTTCATAGGTTTCAACTACTGTGATCATATTCAGCCCACTTTGCATCCTTTATATTAGCTGCATAAGAAGTAGCAGTTTAAAATTAGCCTTATCAATGTATACAGCTCTGAATGGGACTGGCACTAGTTATATACGAGACCTACTTCTTGAGCCTCCACTTGAGGGTTTTTTGCTCTCCCATACACTTCCTATACTTGGTGCTGATAGGTTTTGCCATTGCACCTGAAGTCCACAGGTAACCAAGCTTTTACTGTGGCAACTCTGAAGGTGTGGAAATTGCTCCCTCCTGAAATTGGCTTAATTAACCTCAGCCCACTTTTTAAAAACACACACAAACTTACTTTTTCAAAGATTTTTTTAATTACTACCATTGTTGTTTTGTTGTATAGCTTGTTTCTGTTTGTTTAACCACCCTATTTATAATTTTGATGAGGGTGGGGTATTTTTAAGGTAATGAAAAATTGTTTCTAGGTGTGTTAAAACACTTTTCTTGGTGCTGATGTGCTTTATAAATGGAAATGATAATTAACTTTAGGTACATACATGGTATCAGTTAACATAGAAGCCAAAGGTCATACTGTGCTTCAGTACCCCATCTATAAAATAGGGATGACAATGCTTCCGTATCTCACAGGGTGTTGTGAGCATAAATACCTTAAAACATTGTGAGATACTCAGCTTCTAAATCTAAGACTGCATTGGGAGGGCCAACTGCTTAGAGTACTGAAATAACTAAAGTTTACCATGCTAGATGGGTTTGCCTAGCATGATATATTTTTAATTTGTCTTTTGCAACCACTGGTAATATAAATATTATTAGAAGAAATTCATTCCTAATGTAATCCACTGAAGGCACTGTACTTCTAAGACTAGGGATGTTAAATATCAGTTAATTGAATAGTCATTAATTCTTATCGGTTATTCGACCATTCAGGCAGGCTTGCTCTGCGAGGGGAGCCAGTTGAAAAAACAACTTCCCTCACGGACCAACTGCCTGTAGCCCCATGCTGCTGCCTCTGATACAAAGGCAACAGCGAGGGGTGGCAGCAGTCCCTGACCAGGTGAGGGATCTGAGCTCCTGGACCCAGAGCGAACCAGAACTGAGCCCGACTGCCTGCCCGTCCGGCTCCGAATATACTTTAAATGCAGAGCCGCTGCAGGAGTAGGTCCCGGACCTCACACCAACTGGGACTGAACCAGGCTGCTGGCCAGCCTGCTAAAAAATTTACTGATGGGGGGGGGGGGGGAGAAATGTGTGTAGTCTGTAGTATTAACCTATAAGCTTTTGCTTATCAGTTAATTGGTTAACCGACTACACTATTGTATCCCTAAAACCTTAAAAAAAGTCTTATGTAGGAAATCAGAATAGATTATTATATTGTCCTTTTATTAATCTTAATCTGACCTAATTTCACCCTTTGGAAATGACTAAGTAAAGACAAATAAGGAGGGCATTGGACAGCTATAACTATCAATAATTTAGGGGTATAAATATTAAAGATGGGACTATTTTGCTTTTGTGATTTGAAACAGAGCAAAAAAAAAAAAAAAAAGACTTCGCCCATTATCTAATAATGACATCTTTCTTGTCCAACAGTCTGATATTGCTGTTCATATGCAGTCAATGCCACTCCTGACTTCAATAGGAATTACACACATTGAGCCAGCAGGATTGTGTGCTTGTGTTCACAATTTAACATTTTTGAAAACAGGAAATAGCTTATGCAAAACAAAAACACCTAGACTAACATGTATTTTATACAGTGTGTAAAACTTAATATGTAGTAATTATATTACCTTAAAATGATTATTCCACGTCACATTAATAGACCTTCTGCATCTTTACATGTTGTAACTAAGCATATGTAATGTGACAGCTGCTTATGGTAGCCTTTTATAATTAAATCCCAGAGGATGCACATACATCAATCTTAAATAACTTGTTTACACCGATAGAATTTAATTATTTAATAGCACTATTTTCACTGAGTAGATTTTGTCTGTTGGGATAGTTCATCTTCATATGATTAAATAAGCAGATTGCGTTTTCTTTCACTGCTGAAGACCAGCGATCTTGGCTTTATCCATAAGTAAACAATTTGATCAAAACTATTTTCCTTATGCTGCAATTTCTACCAACTTCACACTTTTTCCTTCAAACCAGTGAGCATGTAGATCATACATTCTGGTGGGAAAACAAGACTAAATCTGTACTACAATGTAGAGACTCCTACCATCTGACCACAGTACTACAAAATTTAGAGTCAATGGGAGTTTCCCCTGCATAAAGGGCTGCAGCAGCAGGCAATTTGGTATATACCAGTTACACTAACCTCTTCGCTGTTCTGACATCCCTCTTACTGCAAGCACAGAGGTGAGTGTGGACAATTTCTAGACTTCCTTAGATCAGTGTTTCTCAACTAGTGGTACGAGTACCCTTCGGGGTACTCGAGAGAATTCTGGGGGATACGTCAACACAACTGATATTTGGAGAAAACTGAATTTTTGTTTTAAGTTTTACAGCGCTTTATTATTTTTGTACTTTTTACACCCAAAAATGCCATCGCCTGCCCAGCTACGATTAAGTTGTTTAAACAAATGTGTTGCAATGGTAGAAAAAAAATTGTGTCTGAAAACTGTAGGTACTAGGGGTACTTATATTTTTTTTTAAAGAAGGGGGTACTTTTTTTTTGAAAAAGGGGTACTTTATAAAAAAAAAATGTTGAGAAACACTGCCTTAGATAAATGTATGGTATATGGCACAATGGTTCTAAGCCTTTCTGCCAAATTGTATTGAAAAGTGCATTACAAAATATTTTGTAAAAACCCCAACAACCCCAAATCAAACAATTTCTGACTAGTTTCAGTTTTTCTTACAAACCTAAATTCAGCACAATTCCACCAAAAAGTTTGAGGAAGTTTTCAGACCTTTTGAGCAAATTCAAGCTGAATTTTGAAATACAACTAGGCCAAGTTCTTGGCAAACCCCATTCTTCTCTTCTGGCTTCTCATACAAACCACATGAAAACATGGAACTATGACTAATTTTTACTTTGATTTTTCAAATGTGAAACAAAGTGAAAAATCAGGTTGAACACATATGAACTGAAGCAGACTATCACCGCTGAAATGTCTTTAAACCAGGACTAGATTGTTACTTATACTTTTAGTCATTAGCATAACTTTTAGAAAAATGAATTTTTACACTATGTTATTTCTAAACTGCGCATTTCTCATTTGGCAAATTATATTCCTATTCGGGCATCATATACATGCAGTTACCTGTTACATAACAAAGATGCTCTGGCACTTAAACTGCCTTGCTAGAAATAGATGATTTTTGAAAGTTTTTACTTTTTCCCTTTTGGTTTAAAAATGAATCACATCCTAACTATAAAGCAACGACCTCAGATATTTTTTAATGTCAGAGAACGGCATTACTAGCTTTCATATCAATTATACTATATGCCTATTCTTGATTAAAAGTCATTTCATAAGGAGTGTCAATAATCCAATCTTTTTGTAACCATTTTGTAAATTCTATCCACTTCCTTGTATTGTGAGTGACAATTACTAAAACAATCTGCTATCCTTAAAATAAAATTATATTACTATTCATAAAATGAACTATTCAAATAAGGCCACTTTTTTGGTCAGCAAACATTCCAGGACAGCCCAATTTATTTATTTAAGTGTGCTGGGTCAGTTCCTTAAGCCCATGTAACTGAACATAGCTGTAATGAAGACAGCAGATTTTTTGCAAATAAAAGTCAAAATACAAGTAAGGCTCTGGTGCTCAAAACGTTTTTAGTAATACAATTAATACAACAAAAATTATGGCTTTTTGCATGTACACACTTTTAGCTTCATCAACTTTGATAATTATGTCTAATTTACGGCAACATGAGAGAAGAAACAGGATTAGTAACTCCAGAAGGTCATCTACATCCTTTTACAATAGAGAACACTAAACTAATAAAAAATTAAGACATATCACTGTCCCCCAAATAACTCCACTCCCAAATCCCTATCTACATGGACAAATCAACCCTCCCTAGGAGCCTGAGGAAACAGATGGGCCTTGACTTGTTACATGCTCATTTGTTCAAAGTGCAAATTTAGACTGAAAGAGAATCCAAATCCATGGCTTTGGTTCAGGTCACTTATTGTTTGTATGTTTTTAATATTTTTTTGGAATCAGAATATTTGCTCATCTTAATGTGGCCTTCCTTTTCTCAAGGCTATTAAAATGAGAAACTGTCATTTTGAGGTTGGGATTGAGATTTCTAAAATGAAACTATATTTTCTACAACATTTTTGTGTTTATATTTATACTGTTGGCATGGTTATGAGAGGGGCATGTGTGTATAAGTAAATGGGTAGTGAGTGGCAAAGTGAGAGAAAAAATATTCAACCTGGTTTCAAAGATTTAACTTATCCATCTCATGTAGGCACAAAGAATATGGGAACAATTTGTCTGGAGAAAAGTTTGAAATTTTTCCACTTCTCTCTCCACATTTGGATGTAATCAACTCAAGATGCTTCCTCATTTTCCAAACAAGCAGTACATATATACAGCAGCATAATTTAAGAGAAAGATTATTTAAATGATATTTAAACTCAGCTCCCTAATGATACATGCTTACACTCTCAGGTCCCGATTCTGCCAAGACTTATGCATGAGATGTCAATGGGATTTTTCATATGCATACAGTTAAGTATATGTGTAACTCCTGGAGGCATAGGGGCCTTAGTTTGTCTTCAGAATGTATTTTGTGGGCAGAATTATTATTTTTATGTTTAAGCCAACTAGTAATTCCCCACTAGCTATTATTGTATATGTATAAATGCAGTTGAGCTGCAGGCTCTTTCAATTTGCAAGAGATACATAATAGCTGTTTGATGCCATTAGATAAAAAGTTGAAAAATCATTTCAATAAATCACTTGACATTTCAGATTGATGGTGTTGCAGCACCAAGATATCAGCTAAATTGAGGATGGCTAAATAAATAAATGTTAAAGGGTGATTTGATTGCAGTCTATAAGAATCTACACGGGGGAACAAATACCATTCCTACCCATCCTGGCTAATAACCATTGATGGAACTAACCTCTATGAAACTATCTAGCTCTTTTTTGAACCTTGTTAAAGTTCTAACCTTCACAACATCCTCTGGCAAGGAGTTCCACAGGTTGACTGTGCGCTGAGTGAAGAAAAACTTTCTTTTGTTTGTTTTAAACCTGCTGCCTATTAATTTCATTTGGTGACCCCTAGTTCTTATATTATGGGAATAAGTAAATAACTTTTCCTTATTCACTTTTTCTATACCAGTTATGATTTTATAGACCTCAATCATAACCCCCCTTAGTCTCCTCTTTTCTAAGATGAAAAGTCCAAGTCTTTTTAACCTCTCTTCATATGGGACCCATTCCAACCCCCTAATCATTTTTGTTGCCCTTTTCTGAACCTTTTCTCATGCCAATATATCTTTTTTGATATGAGGCGACCACATCTGTATGCAGTATTCAAGATGTGGGCGTACCATGGTTTTATATAGAGGCAATAAGATATTTTCTGTTATATTCTCTATCCCTTTTTTAATTACTCCTAAAATTCTACTGGCTTTTTTGACTGCTCACTTAGTTTGGTGAGATCTTTTTGAAGTTCTTCACAGTCTGCTTTAAAAGTCTGTGACCAAAAAAAGGAGAAAGTTCTCCCCCAGACAGGATATTTGTCAGTTTCCAGTGGAATTAAACCATTTTGGCATCCACCGGACAGACAAAAGGAGCAAGAGTTCTTGCAATGTGACAAAGATGGGTCCTTCAACAGAGGAGGCTGAAGTCTCTGGGCACTGAATAGAAGTGAAAAACCATACCTATGAAAGATCTTTCACTAAAAAAGAGTGTGAAAAGTAGCACCTTGTACTTCAGTGAAAGGTCCTGACCAAGAGAAAGTCAGTCACGGCTAGAAAGAAAAAGATCAAAAAGTAATCTAGCGTGAGCCAAGGTTGTAACTTACAGAGGGAAATATTAGCCACTAGAAAGCATATTTTACTTTTATTTGCTTGTAACCAGTTTGTCTATCTCTTGTACATGAACTCACTTAAAATTTCTATTTTTTAAACTCCATTTTGATTAAATAAACTTGTTTTACTTTTAATCTAAACCAACCCAATGCTGGGTTAGGATAGAAGTTTATTACTACCACTGGAATTGTCTCTAAGGGAGCCATAACTCTTTATTAATACTCGGAGTGTTCCAGGAGAAAGCTGGACAGTTCAGGGCAGATGTTTGTGGGTTTGGGGTTTTTTTGGAAATCTGGACTAGGGTCATTCTGCAAATAATAACCCAGGCATGTGGAGCTCACAGCAGGGCCATTATTTTGCAGAAAGGCTACCAGGGTCAGGATGCTGAACCAGGGCTGAACAGCACACAGACACTCAGGGAACTGTATCCTTGTCTGCTGGTTGTTAGTGCAGTGAGCCACAGAAGCAAAGCATGTACAGCTCCTAGAGTTACAGGGCAGGTGGTGATACAACCTCTCATCAAAAGGTAGTAATACAAAATTTTGCCTGAAAGCTACAGGCATGACTGGCAAGATTTTGAATAGCCATAAATCATTTTACAGGAGAACAAGTGATCGCTGGAATGATGGATGCAACTTGTAATACGCTTGTTTCAAAACAGCTGACTCCACAGAGCACTTGATGAAAATTAATACTTGCTGAAACATTTTCACAGGGCTGAATTCTGCCTTCACTTACACCCCTTCAATTGCATTGGATGTCAGTAGCAATTGTAAGGGAGGACAGGATATAGGCTCACACAGTTCCATCAAGTTCCTGCCCAGGGCCCTAACAGTGGAGGAGTGTTCTGCTACTGAGTCTGTGGGCAATCCCACCACAACAAGCTTACTCACACACTGGCAGCAGAACCAGACCAGAGTCTGGTTCTCCTGGGCTACTTCCTACCATAGTCTGCAATGTAGGGTCCTACAGTCCAAAGGTCCTCTATCTTCTCAGGATACTCAGCCACTAGCAGTCCCTACAACTCCTCAGTGCATTCATCTGATGGCAGTTCCCACACTTTCTCTAGGAATTGATCTGTCTCCTTCAACCACAGGGTGCAGCTCCACTCAACGCCTAGTTTGGGCTCCTGTTGAGAACTCCCTGGAAGAAATGAGTCTGTTCCCTCCGATGTTTCAGCCCCAACTGAGCATTGAGGCTTTCATCTGATGGCAGTCCCCACAGTTCCTCTGGTACTGTACTTCTTGTCCCACCCTGGACCTTCTGGTGAGATGGCAAGGTGCATTTAGTTCTGCCCACCAGAGGGAGTATAGTTGTGCTTCATTCTGCTGCTCAGAGGGAAGCCATCTTGCCCCATAACAAACCCTAAGAAAATTCAAATGTAGGTGTGGACTCTTTCAAAAGTCAACCTGTGGTCCACAGACTTCTACCACAGAAGTCTTCAACCAAAAACTGACTGAACAAAAGTCTACCGTAAATGTTGTATATGCTTGGCACAACATTTGATGCAGTGTAAGTGTGCTAAAATGTGGGCCTCTAAGATAACATACAGCATTTGACATGTAAGTAGGGATATTCACATACTTTTGACTGATCAGAAAAACAGATGACTGACCGGAAAAAGTGTTACTTTTTGCAGACCCTTTAGATCAGTGGTGGGCAACCTGTGGCCCAATGGGTTATATGTGTGTCCAAGACATTTTGTTTACTGTTGCCCATGCATAGGGTTACCAGATGCTGCTGGTTTTCGTCCCTGTAGGGTTTTTTCCTACCAGTATTACAAAAACGATATACATGAAAAGCAAGGGCACATGAATTGAGGTGAGTGCTGATCACACACAACATCATGAAATTTTTATGTTCCCTCTACATCGAAGTGCTGCTATGGTTTGATCAGCATACCCTGCAAATTCTAGGCACGCAAGCAGTTAGCAAAACTACCCTATCCCAGGAGACCATCTTGATTATAACAATCTTGTGGTCCACTGAGATGGAGGACCATTCATGTGATCTACTGACTAGCCTAGTTTGTTACTCACTGCTTTAGATACAGTTTGAAGACCCCCTTAGGTATCTGCACATCACAGGTTGAAAACCACTCCATTAGGTAGAATGGTTTTCAACTCCCACGCAGTTTCTAATGGAAGAGGAGGTAGGAGCCTCATTGAAGTGGAAATGAAGAACAGTTTTCTCCACGTTTTTATCTTCCCTTGATGCATCAGTAATTACATAATACGTAACAAAAGTGTGCATTGAAAACCATATTGCTATTCTACAGCTGTCCATGAAAAGAACATTTCCCACAAAAGCTATAGAGATTGGGTGTGCTCTAGTACAGAAAGCTTTTCCAAACACGCAATGCCCTTGATCTTATAGCAGTGATACATTTGGACAATTGTTGCAGTGTTACAGGAAGTAGTCTCATTCACTGTGGATAGGAGATGAGCAGCTGGAACATACCTCAAAAGTCTTCTGTTATAGATTTAAAAAATGGTGTTTGGTAAACATGGAAAGCATGGAGCTATTGTTCATTTTTATGAGCATGTGGCTTTGGAAGAGATCAGAAAATATATGAATGGTGGAGGTGGAAATCAGATGCCACTTTGGGGAGAAACTTAGGGTGGTTGAAACAGCACCTTCATCTTGTTAAAAAGAACTCTGCATGCAGGATCTATTATCAGGGCACATAGCTCCCCTACTGTTCTCAGTGAGGTGATGGCTGTTAAAGCCTTTTTGCTGAACGGTGTAACAACAAACAGGTGACTAAAGATTCACAAGATCAGATAGTACTAAGTTCAAATCCTAGCATGAAGTCAGGTCTCTGATAGGCCGAAAATCTTTCTAAAACTTTAGAGAACTTGGAGATCAAATGGTTAGAGAATACAGTGCTAGCAGGCACCCAAGACTGAAACCCCAAAACTGCAGCCAGCTGCAATTTTCTAGAGCTCCAAACCTGACTTGTGAAGTCCTTGTGAATGGTTTCATACCATTAAGAAGAACTTTCTGGACTGCTTCCAAACACAGTGTGTCTTTGGGTTTAGACACAGGAATCAAGCTGTGAGCTTTTAACAATTACTTCTCTCCTAACCCAGCACTGGTTTAGATTAAAAGTAAAACAAGTTTATTTAATAAAAAATGAGTCTCAAAAGAGAGATTTTATGAGAGTTCATATACAAGCAAAAAAGAAAAATGTTAGCCACAACTGGACGTTTCTAGTTTTAATTGAATGCATGCCATCCTGTAATTAATTATGTATGCAAATGAGTCTCATACATATGAAATGTACATATGAAATGTATTATGTGATCTTGATGTACATTTGTCAATCTGTTAACTGTCAATCATTAGTAGCTGTCAGTCAAAGGAAGCCATTCCTGTATATTGGTTTGTCACATAGGACACGTACCATTACCTGTCTGTTCAGATTTGAAATGTCTCCATGTAAATTGTTATTGTTTAGGTAACCAATAGATTTAAATCATGCAGATAAGTGTCTCCATTCAGCCAATCAATTTGAAATGGAACACTTATGAATATGCATTAGCCCAGCCTTTTGAAGACCACACAGCGGCAGTTGCAAGCGGTTGCGTCGGGGTGTCGGGTTTAGGTAGTCTAGGCATCAGAGCTCTTCTTTTCTTCAAAGTAAGATGGAAGGTCTTATCTTCAATTAAATTAGGTTAGTTAGGTTTAGATAGGATAGCTCTTCGTCATTGTGACTGTCCGTCAGGCTGCGTCGGTTCAACGCATGTCGGCCGTCATCGTGTCTGTACGGCGGGCGCGGCGCGTTTAGTTAGGTTTTATTTTAGTTAGGTTAGGTTTAGGTCATCATCCACAATAGTCTTGATCCTGAGAAAATAATCCAAGGAATAGTCTAGCAGCACCTTAAAGACTTCTTCCAGCCTGAAGAATCGTTCTTCTTCCAGCCTGAAGAATCGTTCTTCACGGAAGGTGAAACCAGTGATTCAGCTCAGCTCTTCGGGGGATCGCCTGGCTGGTCCTCTCCCGCGGCTTTAAATTAGCCAACGGATTGAGGTCACCTGTGTCCATCCAGAGACAACCTCCGAGGGACTCCTGGCTGTTCCTCACCCGAGGCCCTACGGGACCAACGGCTTGTAGGTCGCCAGCTCCTCGTCCATCATCTCTGCGCCGTAAGACTCTGTTTCTTTCCTCTTTGGGACTTCCCCAAAAGAGTGTTTGTTCAATTATTTCATGTTTTTAATATAGTCTGGTGGTTGTAAAATCTATCCAAATTGTAGGTTTTTATTTCTGTGCCAGTTCCTGAGACTACCCGGTGATTAGATACGGGAGAGGGTCCGCACTTGTAATCTTCTCACAGGTTAATTAGGCTAATTGGCAATCAATCAACTAGTAGACACCGTTACCATTGCGCTTGCCGGGTAACAAAAAGTGGATACAAGTAAAAGTAAAATAGAGACTGAGTGTTTGGGTGCAACATGCATCCATGATTCTGTGATATTACAGAAGGGTTCCCTAATGTACAACTTGCACAAGTACAAGAACTACAGCTGCTTTTCCAGGCTGGTGTAGTAGTGAATATCATTTTACTATGATCTTGTTTTCAGCTTGAAAATGACCTTGGGAATTGGTAGTACTGGAGGCTAGGCATAGAGAAGCCTCTCATCACAGGTAAGGAAAAACACATTCAAGATGGATCCCATGGCTGAGATCTACCATCAAATAGAATAAGGAACATTTCCTGTTTAAGCATGAACATAGAAGGTGCATTCAAAGGATTTTTCTCTCTACCTCCTGAAGGGACAGATATCGCACCAACCAGTCACTTAAATAAGAGTATAACTGAATACCTCCAGGGCATGTGTGTCCAGCTATCACTGTCATGCATCTCGTGAAAAAGCTTGGGGTAGATGACAGGCCGAAGGGTAGAAATGTGAACTGAAAATGGTTTTCATCCCCTATGAACCTTAGAAATTTCCTCTGGGCAGAGTGGATTGCAGGCTGAGGGCAGAGCATACTCATCTCCTAGATTCGGCAAAGACACAACAGTTGCAAGGGAAACCATTCAGAATTGTAGCTTCTCGATGTACTTATTAAGTTTCAACAGTCCAAAATGGACCTGAGATGCCTTCTCATTTAGGAAAAGCAACCAATAGTCTAGCAGCACCTTATAGACTAACAAAACATGTAGATGGTATCATGAGCTTTTGTGGGTACAACCCACTTCAGAAGAGTTTCATCTGAAGTGGGTTGTACCCACAAAAGCTCATGATACCATCTACGTGTTTTGTTAGTCTTTAAGGTGCTGCTAGATTATTCCTTGTTTTTCAAGTTTTTCCAGTTACAGACTAACTTGGCTACCCCTCTGAAGCTCTTATTTTGGGTAATGGAAAGTAGGAGGAGTAGAACCCTCAACCCCAATTCTTCTAGGTCTCCCAAAGAACGTAAAGGCTGCACTTCTTATGTTAGTGCAGATTGACAAGGCGGGGCCCCTCGGAAGGGGCGCGGAAGGTAGAAACTGAAGGGTAAATTCCCAATTCCACTTCCCTCTGCATCCACTTGTTTGAGGTGATGGATTGAAACACACTTGGAAACATGATCATCTGTTCCCAAAGGGAGGTGAGTTAGATTCTCAGTGAGAATGGCATACTGCCCATACCCTCTCTCAACAGGGGAATGAAACTGACTGCTTTGAGGTGTGCAGCTGTTTGGCAGAGGCTGCCTAGGCGGATGGCTGAGCCTCCTCCTTTTCAGTTTATGCTTCTGCCTGTACTAATGTACCTGTTTAGGCATGTAATAAGCTGCCTCAAAAGAAACTGACAAAATAGTGTTCATATATCTAGACGCAAGGCTTTAAGTACTTCCTTAGAATCTTTTAATGAACACAATGCTTCATCCATCTTTAAGGAAATAAGCCACAACCCTCAAAGATTTTCAATGATCTGTTGTACCTCAGACCTCTAGAACCACAATGACCAGTGCATCTTACTGCTGTTGCCATGACTCTGGCAGCTGAATCTGCAATGTGGACCTTGCAATCACTGTGAAAGACTGGAAGACATCCTAAAAGTGTCCTATGACAACTTGAGAGTCCTCTGACAATTGACCCTAATTTGGCCAATTCACTCCAACTGGAATAATCAGAATGGGCCAAAAGAGCTTGATTATTTGCTATGTGAGACTCTAACCTCATACTTGAATACATCTTTCTACCAAAAGGGGCATTTTTTGTGCCTTTGGGAGTCACTTTCACTCTGCTTTTGTGGTGTCTTTCAATTACTAGCATCATTATCAGGGAGCATTAGTGGGGAGAGCAACTTTCCTTGATGTAGCCAGGTGTAAAGTGCTTGAAGTTTGTGAGGATTTTTCTCCATAAGCTCCTCCATAGAAGACTACTTCTATACCAGGGTCTCATGTGCTGAAGAGGATAAGATATTCAGAAGAAACAGAAGAGAACCCTACTAAGGGTGCCATTGCATTATTGATGCTGGAGGCCTGCCTGAAGCACAGACTCTGACACTGAATGGAAGATTTAGGATATTATATATACACCAATACTGTAAAATTGCAAGGAATCTGGCTAGATATGCCACACGAGATGTCTGCAGAAAAGTCACGATTTGCCAAATATGATGATCTTGTTTATATGTTTGTATAAATTTGTATGGTAAGTTATAGATATATATGGTACATCTGTATTTCCAAATCTGTGCTATGTTTCTAGGTGACACCCCCCAGAAATATTGGCATCAGTATTAGGCCTGCTTGATGAACCATCAAAGAACATCAATTGAACAATGAACACATTGAAAGAAACAAGGACTACACCTTATGACTCAGTAAGACAGGCAGGGGCATGCCTATTGATAGAACTCTAAGGCTTCTATGCTATGTTCTGGGCAGCTTACTTGGAGCAAAGGAAATAAAGGCTGCAAGGCAAAAAAAAACCTATAAAAGGCAGCTACATCGTCTCCATTTAGTCTTCTTTACTGCTTCTTAATTCTGGGGGAACTTTGCTACTAACTTAAAGTACTGAAAGTCCCATCCAACCTATGTATGTATTGCAGAGGGACTTTCAAGTCAGGAGATTCACCAATGCTGCTAAGAACCTGATAGACAGACTCTGAAGTCTTTGTGTGTATGTGATTGTTTTACCATTTAATGCAACTCTCTTCTTTTCTTTCTTCATAATAAATCTTTAGCTTTAGATGCCAAAGGATTGTCTGGCAGCATGATATTTCATCTAAGAACTGAACTCATATTGAACTGTTAACATGGCTGATCCTTTTGGATCAGAAAAACATTTTGTATATGTGAGCAGAGTTTTAAAATAACTTCTCACAGTACTAGACCGAGGTACTGACTGGAACCAGAGAACTGGAATGCAGCTGGCATCTCAAGAAATCAGAACCATGATCTATCATGGGTCTGCATTTTCAGTGATAATTTCAGGGCCATCCCGAGGGGGGAGCAGGACCTGGGGTATGCTCCACAGTGCCCTAGGAGGAGGGTCTGGAACATCCCCCTGCTGCAGGCCCCATCCCTACCCCAAGCCACGTCCCTGCTTCACCCCCTCCCCCAAGCAATACGATCCAGGGGAATTATGGGAAGGCCTGGTACAGCAGCAGATGTTGCACCCCCGACTCACCACATGGGCAGCAGGAGCCAGAGCAGCCCACTTTGCCCCACTGTGCTGACTTTTCCTGGCTCGCTGCCCCCTGCTTCTGCATGGCATTGGGAAGCAGAGTGCCCGGGCCCCAGGGCCACCACGGGAAGCCGAGTGCAGTGGGCCAGGAAGGCGGAGTGGTGGGACAGAGCGGGCTGTGGGCTGCTCCAGTTCCCACTGCTCATATGGTGAGGGCAGGTGAGGAAGGGGGGTGGCGGCCGCTGCTATTATCCCACACCAAGCCCCCATAATCACCCATGTTCCACTCATTCATAGGACAACTGGGGCAGCTGCCGTGGGGTCCCCAAAAGTGCTGGGCCTGGAACGGCCGCCCTGATTTATCCTATGGACAGGACAGTTCTGGATAACAATAGGGAGGCTTCCTAGTAATCCGTGCTGAGTACTTCTATTGAGCGACTGCCATTGGTTTTAGAGCCGGCATCAAAATTACAGGAAGCAATACCAGATCTGATGTTATTGCCACTGTAGCAGGACATAGAATGGAAATCAACAGGTGATGGCCCTGAGAAAATAGTTTAGATAGACTATATAGGCTAAAAGTTGTTAAAATAACTCATTGTTAACCCAGTTTAACAGTGTTAAAAAATCTTTGGCCATGACAAATACACCATTAAAAGTGCTTTTAACCATTTAATTAAAGATAAAGAACAGAAAGAAAATAAACAGCTAATACTTTACATTTCATATTTGTTCCATTTTCCTTTAGATGGAAAATTCCCCTTGTTTGAGAGTTTCTTCCACAGTATTAAAGATAACTGTCATCCCAGATGGGGTTTGAGATTCAGCTGGAACCATCAGGGATGGCAAGGTCATTTGGGTCCCTCTGTTTCTGGGCCATTCTGGTCAGGACACCTCTCAGGAACACAATGATGAAGGTCTGGGGTTCCAGAAAGGAGTAGGGGTGGGGGTAAGGGTGGCAGCAATGATGGTGAATTTTATTCCAGTAGCTTCTGTCTGTTCTTTTAACTTACTCCACAAAATCTCTCTTTTTAAGGACCCTAAAAGGGAGTGATGGATGGAACCGCCCCTCCACCAGTTAGGCCTCATATTCAACACACCAGTTTTAGCTCAACACACCAGTTTAAGCTCATTAACATCCAGCTCCACATTTACTGTTTTTAATTAGCATAATTTCAACATAATCCTTGATTTATATTAACTAGGCCTTTTTGTTTAGACTAATTCAGCTTTTCTTTCTTCCTTTCATACCCTTTTCCCATTAACATTTGTTGTTAGAGGTTATTGTAACCTATTATGAATTTTTTACAATTTTCTTACAGTTCAACTCACAATTCAGGGGTCTTCATTGTCGCAACAGGCCTAGCAAAGCACTGTCAAGACCAAATAACTGGTCAATTTCAGCAAATCCTTTATACTGGCATAAGACTCTGGGAGTAGTACCAAAACGCCTTTCTCTGAGCAAAGGCAATAGCTCCTCCATATGCTTCAAAGAAGCAGCTACCCTCACTAATCCCAGTATGGGAACTGGAGACACTACCTCTAGGTTGGTCGAGCCATTATTATGCCACACCAGGCAGTGGTGGCCTAAAAAGCAGCATTTTACCGTTATGCCAAATTGGCTGGCATCTTCTGCAGCTGTGGAATTCCGCATTGAAGACTTTAATGATATGGAAGCCATTCTCTTCTTTGGCTTTCTGGAGGGCGACAGTGCTCTGGCGAGGCGGATATACTCTTCTATCTGCAGGTAAGGCCAGGAGAGCACTCGCACATAGCAGGGGACTCCCTATAATCAGCTGAGGTGATAATGATGCCAGGCCAACAGTGGCCTCCACAAGGTTATACTGGAGACAGTGCTCTCCTGTTTTGTGGTTCTTGTCTCGAAGCTCCTGAAAAATCAGACACCTAGACATGATCTAACCCTCACTTAAGCTTTTCAGGCAGTCATAGTCACTCATAAGCATTGGTTTGTGACACCCAGAGCAGAGTTTGAAGGCAAGAGATGTTGGTATAGGTTCTTCCAGTACAAGGGAGAGCAGCTAGAGTCTACTGCCTGCCAGTTGTAGATGTTTGAAAAAAAGAACAGAAGAAAAAGAGGTCTAAGGACCTGAAAACAGCAAGTTCTGTAAAGGAAGGATTAGAGAGCACACTTTGACCACAGATAAGAAGAAACTGTAGGATAGGCCTGGTGGCTCTACCTTTTATGCTCTCAACTCAGAGTAGGGATGTGAATGGGTAACCAGTTACCCATTAAGTATCACCCTTACCAGGTGATGCTTACCAGGTACCAGTTAACCGGTACCCAGGAGCAGCCCCTTACCCCCGCAGGGGGAGGGGGCAGAGCCTGGAGCAGAAGCTGGCCTCCCTATGAGCACAACTGCTAGGTCTGGCAGCGGCAGCCAGGAACTTCGCACACGGGGACCAGAAGTAGAAGCATGCAGAGCTGCTGGCTGCTGCTGCCAGGAGCCTCGTGCACAGAGGAGCCAGCATACAGGGGGAGGGGGAGGGGGGAGGCTGGAAGGAGAAGCTCCCCCTCCCTCTTGCATGCAGCTGATGGCTCCTGCTACTAGCTCCCCTGCATAATTTTCATGTTTTTTTGCAATCTTTACTCACACTGATAATCCAACTGACTGTAATAACCAAAATGTTCAAACTTGGGTACATAAATTTAGCCAAATAAACTCATTAAGGAGCCTTGGTTTTGAAAGGGCTGAGTCCCACAACTTCCATTGATTTTAGAAACCAGTGTTTGGAAATTGTGGCTCATAGGACTGTTCACGTAAGTAAACTTGGTATAACGAGAGCAGGTTCAAGAAATTTGGGTGCTTGTTGTTTTAAAAATATCTTTATAAATACAGAAGAAATATTCTTAGCCATTTTAGGTGGGTACCAGCTCTTGGAAACAATTCTTGAAAATGCTTAAGAATATTTCTTCTATATTTAAAAAGGTATGTTATATGCCATCAACAATTCACTGAGTTGTTTTCCAAACCTCCTTCCCTTGTGATGTAAACCAAACTTCATAGTGTTGTCTGAACTTGATTACTTCGTAGAAACTAATTTGAATTATGCCAAAGAGGAGCTGATCCAAAAAATGCCTTGGTAGGAATACAGGAGATTTCCTCTAATCTTTTCCATCTGTGTGTGGATTTTTTCCATCCATATGCAGAATACATAGTATTATGTCCAGTAAGGCATGTGCAAATGTACACCGATGGAAACAAAACCTAGCTGTGGGCCTCTGTTAATCAGCTGGGCAGTATTGGAATCTCTCCTGAGTGACCGCACAAGCACACAGCTTGCAGGGAACACTGTACAGAAATGATTTAGGGTGGAGACAGAAATGAAGCTCATAAATTGAGAGGAAAAGACATTGCCAGGAAGTACATTTCCCAGCTTCACAACCCACTTCTCTGGCCTCTCGCCACTTTGCTGTGGCATCTCTGAACAACGGCTGATATTAATGTTGTATTAGTCTCATTTCTTTGCCACCACAGGTTTCAGATTTGATAAGATTGGAGGCAATTGTGAAGAAAGGTCATTAGGGAATTCTTGGAAGAAAAATTTTATTAATGAGTTACAGATGGTACTGGACAGTAAGAAAAGGAAAGTTTCATGTTGACCCAAAATAGATGCCCAGTCATCTTGACACCAGACTAATTATCTGGGGGAAAGATATTATCAACCAATGTTCAGATTACCCAGATGCAATGAGTCAGCCCTTTTATAGCACCTTGAGCTCCAAAGGAGTTTGGAAAATAGGCCAGTGTTATTGAAAAATTTCTAAAGGATGAGAATAATAAGCCTTACTACCTTATTTCTGGAGATCCTATCTCTACAAAAATGATATCTGTCCTGCTCCATCCTCTATTTCTCTTCAGAGGATGTGCAAAACCATGGGTTGCTTCAAGGTGGCTTTGTACTTTTTCTTACCATGGCTATTTCATCATCCTGAATTAAACTTAATTTTTACATGTAATGCATTTTGCTATATTAATCTTTTTGATTATTATTCACAATGATCTAGGAATGTGAACAGGTAACTGATTAACCAATTGCACGGTAAGCATCATCCTTACTGGGTGATGCTTACTGGAAATCAGTTAATCAATGCCCGGGAGCAGTCCCCCACCTGTGGACTGCCGTGGGCAAAGGACTGCTCCAGGCCATGGCTCACTGCAACGTGGGCCAGGGCTGGAAGAGTCAGGAGCCCTGCAGGGCTGGCAGCCCACAGGTCCGGCAGCCAGAACCTGACAGCCCCGTGGGCTGGGATCCCCATCTACGGACTCCCACTTAATCAGTTAAACCTAACAGTTAACCAGTTAACTGATTAAATGGGATTTTACATCCCTACAATGGTCTAAATTATTACGTAAAACATTATTGGAAAGATTATTTTCTCACACCTTTTATGGGTATTGTTTTTCTCCAAGCATAGTTTAGACTTACATCTGACATTCTTCCTCTGGTAGGACTGATTCATCATTAGTCAGTGATTACATTTATAAAACATGCCTCAGTAAAGAAAGCAGTGGACAAAATTAATATACATAATCACTAGCCTTGAGAAAAGAGGTAAAAAAAGAATATTTCCCTGTAAATCTCCCAACATTTTAATAGAATCTAGATTATTTGCTGGATCAATCACCACCTCTAGTCTCAAGCTTGTTTATTTTACACACCTAAGATCTGCTTTATTCCTCTTAAATTTAAGACGAAATTCTCATTGACTTTAGAGGGGGGTAAAATAAGATGAGAAACATTTGGGGCCTCATCACCAAATTATAAATTAAGTTCTTCTTCCTGAGGACTGTGTCTTTTGACCATACCGCATTATGCAACAAGTAACATGTTTTAATGAAAAAGTCTCAGTTTACTTTGCTTGGTAGGTTACCTAGTCCTTTCTGGAGTTCTAATGTTACAAACTGGACTTAAAACATTTGGATTGCAGCTGATTTTAAGTATCTCCCCTACAGTCCACCTTTCTTTAAGCATAACTATGCTAAAATAATATACCTGCAGATATAAGAAAAATTGTAAGACCCAGACACACATCATTTCCCCCTTCAAGACTGAATGTTAACTGCTTGAAACACCTAACCCATCTGATCAAAAGGCTTGACAGTTTTAATGCTGCTATTAAACTTTGTTTTTCCCTTGTTTGGAACTACACTGATCAACCAATTACCACCAACTAGAAAACATTGTATTAACATGGAAGTCATTGAAATAAAGTATTAGATACCTACAGTACTATCACACAGATCTTTCCTTAAAAGCAGGTAAGAGCCACATCCAATCTTTCCTATGTCACAATACACACAGGAGTATTCACTCAAAATTTTGAGCATTCATGTGGCAACATCATCTGCATAGGTCAGAATCAATGCAAGAAGCATGAACTGCAGGTGGGAAAGAAACACATAGAAAAGACATGTCCCCAGGCCTTAACAGAGAAGTCAGTATGCCTTTCTGGTCATCCAAGTCCACTCCACAAGGAGAAGTCAGTACTGGCAGCATGGTTAATTGTGGTGTTGATTGATCTCCCTAGGAAGCAATGCCTGGGGGCAGCACTGACTTTTCTCACCATCCCCTTACCAGCACACTTCCTCTTTATGGTTCCAATTCAGTAAAGCATTCAGCATGTGATTCAACCTACAATTGTTCAGCAAAGCACTTAAACATGAGCTTAAAGTTGAGCACACACTTATGTGCCCTTGGCAGGCTAACCATGGCCTATACAACCTGCATATGGAACTTAGAGGGAGGAGCACAGGTTGCAGGAGAGAAAGGGTTGGAGGAAGCACCACAAAAGACAATTTGTGTTTCCATGGCTTGAATACTAGCTGCAGTCGCATAGTTCTCTTTGGTAAGTGGTTTCCTGAACAGGGATGGACTGCTAAATCTGAGACTACAATCTTCCAGTATCCCTCCATGCCACATAGATGAACATTAGGGTTGTAAAAAAAAAGGTTAAAAAATAATAAGCGTGTAACTGATTAAAATTCCATCAGTTACACTGTAAAACACTCACTGCCCCACAGAGCCCACTGGAGCTTTACTGTTAACAAGAACTGGTAAGATGATGCTTATCAGTTAACTGGTTAAACTCTTACATTCCTAGTGAGTATAGGGCATTATGTCATGCCTTTTCCTTGGATAGATGTGTATTTGCGTATACAGCTTTCTGTTACAAATAGCTCTGACACATTTCTCAAACATCACAGCCTAAAATTAGTAGAACATTTGCTAATTGACAAGAACAGGACTGACAGACAACTTCGCATGCATGCACAAACCCCAAATCACATCAAAACAACAAACTGGATAAATCCTGGAGATAGATTGAATGATACCAGCTAAGGATCTAGGCCAATGTTCCAAATCTGTTGTTATAACATTCACATGGAAGATTCAGTATATATTCAACATAAGGAAACCCAAAGTCAAAACAATGGGCCTGTCAATAGACTATGCCATTGGTTCTCAAACTTCATTGTACTGTGATTCCCTTCTGACAACAAAAATTACTACATAACCTCAGGACAGGGGTCAAAGACTGAGTCTGCCTGAACACCACCACTTGGTGTAAGGGGGTCAAAGCTGAAGCCCAAGGGTTCTGCCCTGGGTCGGGGGGTGAGGGGGCATGTAAACTTAGCACTGTGTCATGAGGTTTGGGCTTCAAAATTTACTAGGCACAGGGCCAACAACAGTCTTGGCGATCTCATTAAAATGGGGTTGCAACACACTTTGGAGTGCCAATGCAGTTTGAGAACCCTGGTCTATGCATTTCTTATGTTCTTATCAAAGGCCTCAATTTAATAATTCTTTGCTGTTTTCTTTTTATCCACTTTTTAATCAGATTATTTCACTTTTTCAGTGAGATTACTTTTCCCACTGACAGAATATGGCAATAATCTGATATTTTATTCAGCCTCTTTGTTCATTCGAATATAAATAATGTTTAAACTGTTTACCTTTCTTGCTTCTCTTATCACCTTCCTAATAGTTTCCTTTATTGTGTAAGGCTGTATCCGTGGAGGATGAAAAAGTAGATCAATATTTGTACCCCCAGAAATTCCAGGCATCAGATAGGGCCAGCCCAAGTCAAGGTTTGGAGCTTCTACATCAGATTCAATAGGCCAATAAGTTCCAGAGGAAGAGGTATCATCAACAGCATTGTCGGAGGAATAAACTATGTTTTGAGGAAGTTTCTGAACAGTGTTCAAAATATAATTAACTTCTTCTTCTGCTAGGAACTCTGAACATCTCTCTTTGGAAAGAAATTCTTGGTAGGCTTCTAAACCTCCTTCAATTAAAGCATCAATAGCTACACGATACCATTCCTTGTAATGAGGTTCAATGTAGTTGTCTGATCTGCATTCATCATGTAAAGATGAAAGCATAGATGAGGTTTCCATTTTCACCAGTTTTCAGTGACAAACCTTTTAAATTTCCATTCATGCAGGGATGAAATGTATCTGAGAGGAAATTGAAAGAAAAAGGTTACTGATTTTGGCAATTTTAACAATAATAGCCTTCATTAATTAAGCTTCACAAACCCAAGCCAAGTGGATATTGTCCTCCGCTTTTGCAGTTGATGAAACTGAGGTGCCTGTGAGGTAAGTTATTTGCTGAGGTTCATATGTGACAGGGCTGGCAATACATTACAGATATCCCCGTCCCTAGTCTTGCAGTACAACCAGCATGTTGTGTGTGTCGAGAATGAATCTGTAAATTTCCCCAATTGTTTCAATACTCTATATTTGTTGAACCATTGTTAGAACAGGGTTAAAACTCCTGCCCTCTCTCCTACCTTTTTATGCTCTAGTCTCTCTTATTCCTCTTGTACACACACCTTCTTGGGCTTCTCTGAAACCACAGCCTCTGATGTCCTTATCTTCAGCTACCTTTGTATTCCCCATGCTGATTTAATCCTCTTACTTTATGAAACCAAAGTCTACCAACTTCACTGTCATGAGTTATGAGAAGCTCTACTCCAAAAAAGAGTTTTCTCCTCCCTCATCTTGATCAGACTATGATTCAGCCATCTGATTTCTAGTTCCACCCTGCTTACCCTAAGATAAAAGCAGCCGCTCCAAGGGATATGTCTAGACTACATGCCTCTTGGCTTCCCTTGTCGACTGATCCGCGTCTTGACTCGCGCGCTGTGCCGACGATCAGCTGAGCCAGCACAGCGCGGTGGCCATTTTTATTTTAATGAAGCCGGGGATATTTAAATCCCCGCTTCATTGACTATGTCGGGTAGCCTATTTTACATGCCTCTGTCGGAGAGACATGTAGTCTAGACATACCCTTACTGTTTATATAAAAAAAACACCCCTAATAAATTGGGATATTTCATCTGTTCTTTCAATTAAACTGTAAGGGGATTTGCTGCTGCCATCAAGGAAGACTCAGAGGGTAGGTCTACACTGAATGACTATTTCGGGATACCAGAGGAATCCCGATATAGCTACGCCTCATCTACACAAGCCACCCGCTATTTCAAAATATTTTTTGAAATAATGGGCATGTTATTTCGCTATCCCGGTAAGCCTCGTTGCACGAGGAATAAGGAATGGCTCAAAATAGCATGTTATTTTGAAATTTGGTGCTATGTAGATGCTATTTTGAATTAGATTTGAAATAAATTACACGATTTGTGTAGTGCAAATTGCATATCTTATTTCAAGTTTAGTGTGCTGTATATTCGCAACCAAAGTGAGTAAGTACACAAAGAATAGAAAGCCAAGTTTTCCTCTCATTTACAGACATATAACTCCACTGAATGTCTACAATGCACTTACAACCTTTGGCCTATGAAGGTAAGCAATAGCTTGGAAACCCACAAAAACAGCAAGTGCTCAGATAGAACAGAAAGCAGGAACATGGCATAACCTTCCTAATCCCAATGGGGACCACACAATGTGACTCAGAGAAAGATAACGTAAGGATAGGAGGAATTCGGAGAACAGTTCTTGAGTGCAGAGTAATTTAGGACACAGACAGATACCTAACGTTTTGCTAGATAATTAACCTGAAACTCCCTGGTGGAAGCCCATTTTGCAGTAATATATTATTTATGTAAATGATAAACATATCTTATGCTGAATTTAGTTACTGAGCATATAATATTATATGAAGATCTTCCTAATGTTTTTGCAAAAAGTGTGGTATGCATTTACTTTAGCAATCTATGTGGGAACAAGCCTAAGTAATATGAAAATGCAATTGAAAATGGCTTCCAAATACCACTTGAATGAAGCCTAATAAAATTAAATTAAAAGCTTCCTATAGAACATTGTATTAATATGATTGTAAAATGAAATTTGGTGTTCAGATATTTTATTTCATTTCTGGATAGTAATCCAAGTAATATTTGCACCCGCAGATTGGCTGGTCTTACAATTGAATTTGTTTTAAGAGAGCAGCTGGATAAATGAGGATCAAATAGGGGTGAAAATTAAACCAAGACTGCTGATGAGGAGATTTTTAATAAGCTTCAGATTTAGCAATGGAAAAGGCCAATCCGAGGCTGGCTTCAGCCAGACACATGAAGGATTTAATCTAAATCCTGTCTCTGGGGCAGCATGAGCAGAGATCGCCAAAAATATTATACTCTCAAGCTTGGGGGAAAAGGTTGGTTTTTGCTGCTACTGTAGTAGTGGATTTCAGTTATTAGTAAAGGAGACTTAGTTCATGTCCACCAAGAATTATGATGTGTTAGAATGGGGGCACATCTATACTACAAAAGAAGATCGAATCTAACATTGTCAATTTCTTACCACCTGATTTTGCGAAGTCAAAGGTCCGTATCCTCGCTGTGGGAAAGAATTGAATATAGTCCAAAGCAGCACATCCCAATTAGAGAGTCTATTGTCAACTCAGAGAGCTCTGCATTCTGGTCTATGCTCACAGTGCTCACTGTGACCAAAACACTGCAGGATGGTTAGGGGAGCTCATGCTGCCAACGTCCCATAAAGCACTCATCTAGTCCCTCCTTCCTTGCATGAGAAAAAGGGGAGTCAGTGTGCTTGCAACTTTGGGTGCCCTGGTCACCCGCACAGATGCCACAGCAATACAAGCATAGAGCCCGGTTTGCAGTAAGCCTTTGTGATGGTGATGTGTGCCATGGGGCACCTAATGGTGCATTACTTGGCTTTCCCTTGCCCTAAGGCACCAGAATACCCAACTGAAACCTACCGTGACTGTGGAGCAGTGTTCCCTCTAAGGTGCATGCCTGCACAGCTGCACAAAAAAAAAAAAAATCTAACCCTGCCCACCTTCTTCCCAGAACCACACAGCAGCACTCACCTTCCTGCTGCATCTGGAAGGCGAGTAGCATGGCTACGCCCAGGGCCTGGGCTGCGTGGCTGGTGGGGCAGAGACAGGGCTACATTAGGGGGTGGCTGCTTTGGTAGCCAGAGCTGCATTGGGGGACAACTGCTTCTGCTGCGGGTCAAAGCTGTGGCTGAATGGTGGGCATGGCAGGCAGCTGCTGCCGCCAGGGACCAAAGGGTTATGCCGCCAGGGATTGGAGCGGTAGGTTGGCGGGTGGATGGTTGCCGCCGGGGGTTTTCTAATGTCATTAACAATTCTCCTGGCTCAAAAATTGTAAACGGCAACATTATTTTAAAATTAAGTGTGTCAAAAAAAGGGTAATGACCATGTGATTATCATATAAAGAATAAGAAAAGGAATCCTAAAGCTCTTTCCTGGGGAAAGTGTTAAGGGAGCCAGTTATGTTTTTCTGATCATCTGGGTTGAACTGTATCATTGCAGCACAGGTTAGAACAGCTAGTATCACATAATTATCAGTGCAAACTGCAAACCCATGTGCAAGCCACTCCTCTTCTCTACTCTCTCATTCCTCAAATACTGCTCTTACAACAAGGCCATACATGGGTATGACAAAAAAGACAGTTACAAAATCTGAAAGCAACCCCATGGAAATGGAATTCTCAGGTGGCCAAAACAAGCTGCTTTCTGGGCTCCACTTTGTAAAAAAGATGGCAATTTGTAAAAAAAGAATCTGACCCTATGAATTAATATCAAGTTTACCCAGATGTTGATGCGGGGTCTGAGACAACAGAATTTCTGTCCTGGAATTGAGATGTCAACTTCTTCTCTGTAGAGTGTCCTTGTGTAGAGAAACCATCTAATCCTGCCCCAAAAGTAGGCAGCATATTCTCCAAGGCAACTTCTGTGGATGGAGCTCCTATGCAGTCCACAGCACTGATTTAAGATGCCTCTGCCAATAGAAACCTTTAACAAGGACAAACAGTGATGATAACAAAAGAAGTGGAGCTGGAGCACTGAGTTACAATTAGCCTGTGTCATCAAGGATGAATCTGGTTTCTTGTTTTGAAGTGATACAAGAAAGCCCTATAATTTAGAAGTGGGACAATGGAAGTTCCAGACTCAGATCTGGATAACCAAGCACGTGAAACACTTTGTAAAAGGTTAAAATGTGGGATGTGAGAAGTCCATTAAAAAAACCCCAACACAAAGTTCATTTACAGAACAATTTTTATTAAACCCCCCAAAATACAAGTACAAAACTGCTTTCAATAATTAACAAAATAGCTTTGTAACATGTCAGTAAAGCTGAAACAAAGGAAAAATAGAACCTGTCCCTTTTTTAAAAAAGAAAAGATGATTTGTAGGGAGGAAAGGGAGGCATTCTAGAATGTACAGAGCTGAATTATAGCAACACCTTAGCTGGAACTTGGGAAACAACAAATTATATTACAGATATTACAGATTTTAAAAAAAGATATCCATCTAGGAATTGGAGAGAACAAAAATGAACTTAATCTTGATACTTTAACACCCTTTTCTTTAGTTCTGTAGTTTAAAAACCATTTTATTTTGTTTTTTCAAATTCCAAGATGTTAGCCTTTAATGTGGATTAATCCCTGTATTTTTAGAGACAATGGTTTTGCTGGTCTACACATGTAATTTCAAGTCTGAATCTCCCCTATATCATAACATCTCTGAAGAAATTGCATCCTGTTAGACCCATAGTAATGAATAACTTTTTTGAAACCAGTTTATTAAGAATTGGGATTACCTTGATTGTATCAGGATACCAAAGATACAATTATATCTATATCAGTGGTCTGTCACTTTCTTGAGATGTCAAGTTCTGTTGAAGATAATGTTTATGTTCTATTGAAGGAGTGAGAGACTCACTGAATTTTGATTTACCTTTCCAAGGGCTTGCCTCTTCAGAAGCTGGTGCTTTTTTGATAGAACTCCTCTAATGATTCCCTTCAAAACCTTTCAGATCCAAGAGATATTCTGCATACTTCCCCAAACAGCAAACTGACTTCCAGATCATTACAAACTCAAGAAAAACATCATTTCAGTAGTTTGTCCTTTTACAGTTAAGTTCTCAAAAACAATATTCAACAATATTCAATATTTTAGCGTCCGACAAAAAATATGGTTTAATGGGCATTATACATTAGGCTGATCAGGGAATAAAAATAGCCTAGAATGCAAGTTTTGAACACTGAATGTTTGTTATGCATTTGTCAGTGATCTGATGATAGAAACATATTTGTTTATAAAATACATGACAATTCGTGAACAAAAAAATTGAGAATGGTGAAATTTGTTTGCATATCATTCAGAACAGAAAAAGGAAATATAACTGAATGTAGTGTGAAAGATTGAACAAGCTCTAAAAATGAATGGAATTTTAGGATATATCTGGTACAGTCAGCAATTTAGAGAGTGCAGTCCACAAGGATGTATACGGAACAATCAGCAAATGTCAAATAGATAAATTAAAAAGCAGAGGAAATCTGTCAGTTTTTCATCTTACACCATTCTCCTGCCTCCACCACTGTCCTACATCTATTTTATGAAAAATTGTAACAGAATTTAATGAGGCACAAAAATTCCCATGTCACCAAATCAAGGTCATAAATATTATAATGGAATATTAGAAGGTTCTGTGGAGCCTCGTGCTGACCATTTGTCTCTTGTCAGGTTTTGAGAGGCTTAGTCCTCCAGCTAAGTCACAAACTTGGTGCTGGACTGAAAGACGTCTTTGGAGGAGGGGACCGACTCCAGCATCGTGAACAGCTCCTGGCTCTCAGGGATCACCAGCTTGTTAGTCTCCTCCTCCTCCCCTCTGCCACCACTCTGTCCTCCATGCTGATGCCAGGCGTGCCGTGGCTGGACACGCAGGTGGCTCTTGTACACCCGAAAGGGAGAGGAGCAGCAGTGGAACCAGCACGAGCAGGACTGTTTCAATCCCCACTCGTGCCATTTCCTTGCTGTCCCCTACCTCTCCTGTCCCCCGCGAAGATGATGTGGGGGGGTGCAGACTGGCTTTTAAGCTGGCTCCCCCCAGCAACAACTTGTGCTCCCCCCTTTGCTACCTCTCTCTGATAGAGGCAAGGGGTGAAGAGGGAAGCGACTAGTTGTCTTCCTACTCAACTGCCCAATAAGCATTTGCTTATCAGGCAGTCAACTAGTTGCTTACATCCCAAATGGAGACATAATTCAGGCTATAAATTGACCAACTAGTGTACATTTAAAGGACTTTTCAAAGGCTAATATCACTGTAAACTGTACAAGAAACCACAACTGCATTGTTAGTTTGAAATTGAGGGCCTGATCTTATTCCACTGAAGTCACTCTATTAGGGCATGTGTACACTGGGGAGTTATTTCAAAATAACTCCCCTTATTTCAAAATAGCAAGGTGAGTGTCCACACTACCAAGCCCATTATTTCGAAATAATAACTCCTGCTTGTGAAGAAGCAGCAGCTTATTTCAAAATAGTTATTTTGAGAGTTATTAATTTTAAATAACTTATTTCAAAATAACATGGTAGAGTACACATAGCCTCGGGTACTTCTAAAGCTGGTTACCACAGCGGTTTTGGTAAGTGCTGTTGGGAATGGGAATTCCGAAAGATTTCAATAGTTGGGAACAGAATCATGCAAACATTTTGAGAATAAGTAAAAAAACCACTAATTTCATAAATTATATATGTCTCATGGCAGTGTTTAATATTCAACTGAAGTGTTATATAATATGGTTACATAGGGATTTCTACTTTCTGTCTACATTTTCCCTCTGGTTCTCTCATTTGTCATACCATCTTACTTTATTCTCTTCCGTGTGCACCTCCACAATAATAAATATATTTTAGATATTGGGTGTGGGAACTGATGCACAATGAATTTGTTCCACTCTCCCTTCCTGCTAACTCATCTATGCAAGTCTCTGCAGTGGGCACTTAAAAATAATAAAGCCAAATCTCCTATTCCTAATGGCCTAGAAACTCAGATAAAATAGATTGGGGTTCAATTTATGTTAATGGAGCTTTACAGATTTATTCCAGCCAAGGATCTGGCCCAACATTGCTATTTTTCCCTTTCCTTTGTTTTTAAATAAGAATAAGGGGTCTTTGTTTTTTGCTAGTTGTTTTATTGAAGAAAATGTGTGTATTAAATATGACATACAGGTCAAATGCAATTACCTGGTCTAAGACATATGACAGCAGGATATAAATATAATATGGCTCTCCCCTTTCAAAAAAGCTACATTAATACACATTTGAATTTTGCCCCACATAAGGCTAATTCCAGTTTCTCAAAAAAAACAACCAAAAAAACAAAAAACCCTGCTTATAAGTGTGTCAGAAGCAGCAACATTTTAGGAAATTAAATAAATTACCCATCTTATCTGTATCTGGTACATAGATATTTACAGACAAAAGAAGAATCTCAAACTGAAGTGATTGTATCAAGTAGACATATTTCCATCACTAATTCTCTTGAAATTGCCTTTTCCTCCTCAGAAAGTAATAGTTATTGCACAAGAAGGGTACCTTGATGGAAGATGAAGAACTTTTGGAAGGTAGGTTATAGAACAGAGGTTTATACAATTGGCCTGTCAGGCAAATTAAACTTTCCATATAAGAACATAAGAATGGCCATACTGGGTCAGACCAAAGGTCCATCCAGTCCAGCATCCTGTCTGCCGACAGTGGCCAATGCCCCAGAGGGAGTGAACTGAACAGGTAATGATCAAGTGATCTCTCTCCTGCCATTCATCTCCACCTTCTGACAAACAGAGGCTCGGGACACCATTCCTTATCCATCCTGGCTAATAGCCATTAATGGACTTAACCTCCATGAATTTATGTAGTTCTCTTTTAAACCCTGTTATAGTCCTAGCCTTCACAACCTCCGTAGGCAAGGAGTTCCACAGGTTAACTGTGTACTGTGTGAAGACCAACTTCCTTTTATTTGTTTTAAACCTGCTGCCAATTAATTTCATTTGGTGGCCACTAGTTCTTATATTATGGGAACAAGTAAATAACTTTTCCTTATTCACTTTCTCCATACCACTCATGATTTTATATACTTCTATTATATCCACCCTTAGTCTCCTCTCTTCCAAGCTGAAAAGTCCTAGTCTCCTCATATGGCACCTGTTCCAAGCCCCTAATCATTTTAGTTGCCCTTCTCTGAACCTTTTCTAATGCCAGTATATCTTTTTTCAGATGAGGAGATCACATCTGTATGCAGTATTCAAGATGTGGGCGTACCATGGATTTACATAAGGGCAATAAGATATTCTCCGTCTTATTCTCTATCCCTTTTTTAATGACATCCTGTTTGCTTGTTTGACTGCCGCTGCACATTGCATGGATGTCTTCAGAGAACTAACCACGATGACTCCAAGATCTCTTTCCTGATTAGTTGTAGCTAAATTAGCCCCCATCATATTGTATGTATAGATAGGGTTATTTTTTTCATTGTGCATTACTTTACATTTATCCACATTAAATTTCATTTGCCATTTTATTGCCCAATCACTTAGTTTTGTTAAATCTTTTTGAAGTTCTTCACAGTCTGCTTTGGTCTTAACTACCTTGAGCAGTTTAGTATTTGCCACCTCACTGCTTACCCCTTTCTCCAAAATAAGTCGAATAGAATTGGTCCTAAGACTGACCTTTGGGAAATACGACTAGTTACCCCTCTCCATGCTGAAAATTTACCATTTATTCCTACCCTTTGTTTCCTGTCTTTTAACTAGCTATCAATCCATGAAAGGATCTCTCCTCTTATCCCATGACAATTTCAACTCTTTATAGGAAAGTCTTGTATGACCAACATTAATTATCCAATCCCTGTATCTACATATATAAGATGGCTAATAGAGTGGATGTCAGGTGCTTCATTGAATAAAGAGAAGATTTGCATTTCAGAGCATGTTCTCCAGCTGAGTCAATTGATACAGTATGTAAACTGCCTGCATCCTGCATGGACTTGTTCATTTTTGCTTACACTAACAACATCTCCCCGCCCTCTCCAATGGAGGGAAGCAGAAGTGGGTGTCTTTGTGGAAATGGACTTGCAACATCTTCACCTCCACAAAGATGACTGATGGATGACATAGAAAATTCAAAATAAATAAGGAATCCTGTTCCATATTCAGGAGCCTACGCATTGGACATTACTCTAGGTAATGACCTATCTCTGGGTATAGATCAATGAGATAATACACAAACATCATGCATCTCTAACCTCCATCATATATGACAATACACTTTTAAACTAATTATTCCTATTATCAAAATTATTTACAATACACAAGAGCCTCACTCGGCCCATTCTCAAAACAATAGATGTTTTATGACATTGCATTCCCTGTGTGTGTGTAGTGCCTTTCCTACTGGAGGATCCAATGTGCTCTATTACAGTCAGAGGAAAAGGAGAATTTAGAGAGAGAAGAGTTGAACAGCATGTCTTTTGGGACAAAAAATTAAATTTTGTTGACACAAATATGAGAACTACCAAATATGAATTGATCTTTAGAAGACTAAACTTGTGGTAGGTACAGACAGAGTTGGAAAAGTTTCTATAAAATAAATAGGATAAAGACCCAATCACAAGCAATTGTGTGTGTGCTCCTTATGTTCAAAGAATAAGCCACTATTTACTTCAAATGGGAAGCAAAGAAATAGTAAAAGCTGGCCTGAGTTCTATTTGCATCCTTGCCTCCAAGAAGTTTCCCCCACAGTAAGCCTGTGGGGGAGGCACATACTCTGGTCAGTAGAGTAGATGTGACCATGCAGCCCTTAAGAACATTGCCTTCAGTGGCCTGAGCCAGCTGCAGGCACATTTCCTGCTGAGTGAGCTCCCTGGAAGTGGATTTGATGAGCTTCCTTAAGACCGGACCAAAACCAGTGTACGGTTAGGAGTAGCGTGCCAGGCCAGCAGGCTCCACATCACATTGCTCACATAGTAAACCAGCTCTTCAGCCACTGGGGTAAGGTCACAGGCTCAGAGCAGGCCAGCATGGGCTGGAAGCTTTGGCCCTCCAGAGCCAAGTTTAGACCTCACTAGGCGTGGCCTCTGTTTCGCAGAGACAAAGCCCGGCAGCTCCTAGGCACATTTATCCCAACCAGTCTGCAGCCCAGAGTGAAGGAGAAACTTTGCCAGTGGAAAAGGCTCGCAGCTCCCCCAGTCTCTGCCATAGCTCTGCCCACTACCCCCCGACCTCCTCTGCCTGCCCTCACTGCCCCGCCCCAAAGTTGCCCCCTTCACGCCCCCCCCCATCCCCGCGGGCCTCGCGCTGCTCCTTCCCTCCCGCTCTCAGCCCAGCCTCTTGGGCGCTGCACGCCCGGGGTCTCGCTTCAGCGTCAAGGGCTCGCGCCGCTGTCCCGCCCCTTTGCTCCCCGGTGCCCGCCGCCGCACCCGCACCCCGGACTCCGCTTTCACAGCCGAGCGGCGCCGGAGGCCGCCGGGCGAGCCGAACCGCACTGAACCGAGCCAGGCCAGGCCCAAGGCAAGTGTCCCGCCTCCCCTCAGCTCGACTCCCAAGGGCCGGGCGGCGAGCGGAGCAGGGAGCGCGCTCTGCTGCCCCCAGCCAGTGCGAGGCGCGCGGAAAGACCCCACTTACGGTGCCGATCCGCCGCGAGTGGAAATAGCCCCAACCGCTGGGGTGCGGGGGGGGGGGGGGGATTTTTATCCCGGCCCGCCGAGCCCGAGTCCCGTCGGAGCGCGGCGAAGTGCAGCCGGCAGTAGGTGCTTCCCGGCGCTCGCAGGAGCGCGCTGGGTGGGGAGCCAGGTTAGAACACGCCGGTAGAGTCACACCAACCCCTTCGCAGCCACAGCAGGCGTGGGAACCGCCAAGCCCAGCCCTGCCCTGCCCTGCCCAGGGCAAAGTACTAGGCTGGGCGCCTGGCACCGGCCATACGGCCGGGCTGGGGATAGGCTGCTCTCCTCCCTCCCCGCCTCGGCTTAGTAACTTGCCCCAGGCAGGCAGGGGGAAGTGAGGAAGCGGACAGCCGGCCGCAGGCTTGAGTTAGGGGAACGGGGCATAGGCAGCCCTGCTTCACGTAGCAGGGACACACAGAAAGGCCAAATGCTTGGAAGAGCGTTTATAATGCAGCAGGTTGGAGGGGGGAACCTGCCATCAGGAAACTCAAAAGGTGCATGGAACACCTCCACACATACCGCACCCCACCGCACCCCAGGAGCCGAGTAAATTTTTTCATTTCATCCGCCTTGTGCTTTATGGGCTGAAGCTGTTTTCAAGCTACTGCCAAGAAGATTAATTTTTCTGCTCACGCACTAGGCTCCTTTGGGTGTTTAGGAGGCGGTGTTAGCCAATAGTTTAGATAGAGGAAGGAGGACACCTGGGATACATCTAACCTGAATTTAAAAAAAACCCAAACACACAGAGCACCTCATCTCAGAAACCAGGACAGTTGTTGTGGGCTCAGAAGGGTGGGGTTGTAGAGTTAAAATCAGTAATGGAGAGATTTGGGCTAGGTCCTTGGCTCTGTGATCCTCACTAGTTGCAGGGTTTCAAGAGCTCACACTCCAACTTTAGGTCAGCTCTCTAGACCACTATTTGTACCCTCCCTCAGAATTTCCTCCCCCCCCTTAACCAGACATGTCACCCTTGTTTTGTCACAGTGTATAGAGACATACCCCTTGTCTCTCTTCCTAGCTAAGCTATGACTGTGTAGTAAGTCACCCAGCCCCAAACTTCCAGAGATATTTAGGACCTAATTCCCATTTCATAAGTCACTCTCACTTTGTGTCTAGCCCAATGGCTAATTAAGATTCTAGCCTTAGTGGAACAATTATTGGGACAGAGAAAGCAGGGACTGACAGGGTAGTCCACAGGTTGGGTGTGCATTTTGGAGATGGATACATACAGTCCACTCCATCTGCTCCAATCACTTCTTTCATTATTTATCCACAGTGAAACAGCTTTATTAGGAAATGCTGAGGGAGCCCTACCTCTGAATCTCTCATAGTTCTGTAGTTAGAACTCTCACCTGAAAGGTTTAGGGAAAGGGAACTAGAGCACTCATCTGGGACATGGGTGGCTCCTGATGTGTCTTTCTGCTCCTCTGCCAGAGGTGGGGAATTTAACTTGGGCCCCTCATATCCCAGGTGACTACTCTCTATAGAGTGAGCTATTTTGTGGGGAGCCACAAAAATATTTCTAAGCTATTGTAAGAAACATGTAAGCCAGTTGATTCTAAGGACATGTCTGCAATTACAAAGAAAAAACCTAGCACTGGCTCCTGCCAGTGACTCAGGAGGCTGTTTTATTGCTGTGTAGAGTTCTGGGCTTGGGCCTGAGCTCAGAAACCTACACAGCAAACGCTACAGCTCATGCCAAAGTTTGTTGCCAGGGGCCAACTGTGGATATCTAATTGCTGTGTAGACAGTGTCCAAGCTGCTCATTCCAATTTGGGGATTGCTATGTAACTCAAAGAAACAGGCATGGCTTATCTCATTAGCTTGGTTAGGCTGCTGCCTCTTAGCTCCCTGCCTAAAGTGTTTGCTTTTGCAGTCTAGGTGCATATCTTTTAGAGGGGACAGGTACTGACTCAGACTTACGGATCACAGCACTATTCTAGTGATTTTCCAGGCATCTAGAAGTTAAGTGCTGTGCTACTCAGTATCACAATATTTAAGTTCCTTAGTGAAACACAAAGGTAGATTCACAATCTAGATACAGTAAAACTCCATTGGTCTGGCTTCCAATGCTCTGGCACTCCTGATGGTCCGGCACCATCGGGAACCTGGAAGTGCTCGAGGCAGCCCCATCATTGGAGCTGCTCTGCACCCGGCTTCCCCGATTCAGCCGCTGCTGAAACTGGCCAGCAGCTGAATGGGGGATGCTGGGGCAGAGCAGCTGGGGTGCTGCCAGGTTGGTCCTGCAGCACCGAGGGGCGGTGCTACGGGACCAACCTGTCAGCACCCCAGCTGCTCTGCTGCAGGAGTCCCTGATTCAGCTGCTGCTGAAACTGACCAGCAGCAGCTGAATTGGGGAGGCCTGGGGCAGAGCCAGACTATTGGAAGGGGGGGCTATGAGGGGTCAGGGTGGCATCCCCCCAGACCCCTTATATTCCCCCCCCCCTTCCGATAGTCCAGCATATCTGATAATCCAGCACCTCCTGGGTCCTAAAGGTGCTGGATTATCTGAAGTTTACTGTAATGTGTTTAACACCTACATAGCTGGTGGCAGCTGGGTTACAAGTAATTTGCATGCATATTTGTGAAAAAAAGAAAGACTTTTACATTATTTTGCTAAGCATTTGGCCTCATTGTATTTGTAGCAAAACTTATAAGGAGGCCTCTTTGGTTTTAAGGCTGACATTTTAACAAGAATATATTATTGGCAATCTTGCTTACCTTGAAGTGCAAGTTTTTCCTCCAAGCTTGTAACGCCCTGTATTAAATACAGGATGTATGCTGAGCCATAAGGTTGCCACATCTTCCAAGCTAAATAAGGTTTAGCTTACAATTTGTAAAGAAAAGATGAGAGAAGTGGTAAAGATACTAACTTAATTTTTATCCAAATTAACATAGGATAGGATCCCAAAAGTAGTGACTAAGACCCAGTAAGCTTTGAGTATGCAGTTTTGTTGCTGCTTGCGTTGATCCTGGGATATTAGAGACAATGTGGGTGAAGTAATACATTTATGCGACCGACTTCTTGTCTCTTCTCGCCAACAGATTTTGATTTGATTTAAAAAAAAAAAAAAAAACAAACAGCTCTTATCAGATCTTGGACTATTACTAATAGCCATAGGCCTATTTGAACCAACGTTTTCTTCCTTCTAATACAAGATTTTCTATCATATGATAAGCAAGCATTCTATCTTCTTCACTTCACATTTTCTATGGACAGTCTTTCAATAGAAATATAGTGTTAAGAGATGGTGTTTCAAAAAGTTGCTACATTTACTTGTCTCCCCTGCCTATGTAACACCTAAATTGCTTGGACTTCTCAAAGTGAAGTCTCAGTAATATTTAGAAGTATAATGAAAGGGATGTTAACCACCAACAAACATACAGCATAACTACCAGCAGTTCTGGGGAAGGGAGGAGGCTGGCATTAACTTTTCTTGATAAAGTGATTTACATAAGAAAAATAAGAGGCCAGGTTCCTTATGCCACAGGCTTATTAATAAAGTATCAGTTAAGAATAAATTTGGAATAATCAGAAAATTGTGCTTTTACTCCATACATACAACAATTACTTCTATTGATAACTCCCATTTTCAGATAGGCAAAGTAAGAAAAATGCTATTTAGGAAGTTAGAGTTTGATTTAAAATAGTTTGTGCGCTTTCACAGGTGACTGAGGTTTTTTTAATTGTTATAACCTTTAACTTTTGAATCTCAATGTGTCTCAGTAAATTTTTGCCTCTCCCAGAGTTACCCACAAATGGTGTTAATAAAATGAGATTGAAATATACGTGTCAATTATAAGGTTGAAATTAAATGCTTACTTTCTTATATATTTGTACAATTCCAAGTACAGTAGGCTAGGGTCCCTGAGCCAATACTGGGGTACTTAAGTGCTATTGTAGTACATAAAATAATGAAACTAAAATCAGCTTCCATCTCCACTGCCTAGTACTAAACAGTTCAATCACAGATTAGTAAAAGGGAACTTTGAAGATCAAGATAAATGAGGTATTTATACAGCTTATGATATTCATGATCTAACTTTAGATTTCAAACATTAAGAAAAAGCATGCAATTCAATATTGACTTGTAAATATTGTGAATTACAAAGAATTTGTCAAGAGCAAAGAGGATTTAGTAAACTGTCTTTTTCCTCTTCAGTTTAAAAGGGCCATCTCTCATATGGAAAGCTGTGAATAGTATGATACAAGTATTCTACCTTTTATGAAGCAGGGAGAAAAGTTGATGCAGAAGAATAAAAATCAACATGGAGAACAAGAATCATGTTTTCAATACATGCTATTACAGAACAGAATTATTGTAGACTAGCTTCTCAGGGCACCTTGCTGAACACCAGTCAGGTTAAAATGTATCTGGACAAGGATAACATTAAAGAAGGATTTCATATAGAATTGGTATTAGACACCCAATATGGAAACATTTTGGAGCAAATGTACAAAATTATATTTGTGGTAATTTACCAATGGTCCTGTTGATCTTTGTGTTAAGACTGTCATCAAGAGTCACCACTATGTAATACAAAGTTGAATGCCTAGAACTTTGTTTCTAACCAGCACTTAGGCACCCTTATTTTCAACAGTTCCCTTACCAGTATACATAAAAGAAAAACACACCAATGAATTAAATCAGTGATTTTGTGCTTAAATGACAATTATAACAAAGCATCTGTCCCAGTATGTACAAGCAAATGGATTCCTGGATTGTCAACTTCTATCTACCATTAATGTCTAAAAATAGATGCCAGTCATCACCAGTAACATCACTGTTGTGTAAAGTCACTATTGTACCCACTATCCATCACACCAAATGATTACAATGACAGTATAGCTACTGTACTGTTTGGTATAATAAAAATAAAGTATACTAATTATTAGGAGCCCCAGTTAGGAAATAGGCATGCCTTAATGATCTTGCATCTGGATACCACTAGTTTATGACAAAGTTTCTCTTCATTGGCATTGCCTCTTATCTTTTGTGTTATCCTCCCTATACTAGCTGTGTCTTTCTTGGTGAATTTCACCTCCTTCACCTCATATTCCCATAAACTCTAGTGAAGTGACTATGCATGCAGAAGGATGAAGTCTGATTCACCACTGTGATTTGGGTTTGTAGCTAATAAACTTTAGTAACAGGGACCGGCCTCCTGGGTAGCATACAAATAAGAAATTAATTAGTAAGATACATGATGCAGAATACTGTGTTTGTAAAACAATTTATCCCAAGCTCAAATAGCAACAGTTGGATCCAGATTTTGAATATCACAAGGAACAAGTGTTTGATATGGGGAATTGATTCAACCCATTATAACTAAGAATGTCTCACCAGCTCCTGTTTACCACACAGCTTCCATCTCCTCAAAATTCAATTATTGTGCAGCTGATGCAAAATGGCTGTAGGTCTTCATTGCTGGTTAATCTGAATTTAAGGCCATCATCCTAAGTCCTGTATTTTGCTCTCTGCAGACAGATGCTTACACCCACATATTGACTTCATTGGGACACTTCACAAGCAACATGATCCTGGCTAGTCAATCTTTTTGAAAGCTTTGGACCTATATTACTTACATTCCTGCAGTGCTGATAATTTAGCAGAAAGATGAATAATGTTAATTTTATTGGTAGGCAAAAACAGCATTAAAGATGAAATCTGAGGAGGAAGGTAAACAAACTACAACCGTTCACGGAGGAACCTTGGCCGCAAAGAATCTCAACCGTCAGGCCCGTCCCCACATCCACATCTATCATCAGGTTGTTAATAGCTTACTCTAAAGCTAAGATAGACTGACCAAGAGTGGTCAACTAAAGGGATTTTATTAACAGGTAAGTATTAACTATACAACTGATCGACATACAGATCTATAAGGACCCCACTGTTACAAAGGAATATAGGAAACAGAATACACTGAACTGTGACAAGATAGACCCAAAAGGACAGGAAGGTGGCTAGATAGAAAGCCACCAACACTGTACCATGTCTTGCAGCTTTCTCTCTGGCTCTTGCAACACAGCTCTGGATGGTCAGGAGGGGTCAGAACCAGCAACAGCAGCAGCTGGAATGGTGGCAAGTTTCTAACCACCACAGGCAATGACGCCTTGATTTATCCTACCCTCCCCTGCATCATCATGGCTACAAGTAAGCAGATAAGGAGCAGTGGATAGTCACCCACTCCTTGCATAAAAGTGACCCTATTCCATCCAGCTACCGTAGGCGTGAGACCGGCATTGCTGTCTCAGAGTGGGTATGCCGGTCTCACGCCTAGGGTAGCTGGATAGAATAGGGTCACTTGCATGGGCAGCCCTATAAAATCTGCAGTTGTCGGGCAGATTTTGATGTAACCAGGGTAGCCCCTGCCCATGTGATTTCAGTCACTGGGCAGATTATACCCATATGACTGCCAGGGTTTCCCACCACCAGGGGGAAAGGACACCAAGATGGATTCCTAGTTGTTGTTTTATGATCCAAAATGGCATATGTGACCAAAATGGCAGCTGCTAACTTACACTTCCAGATTTGCATGGGGTTCATCTTCAAAGTTACAGCAGTGTCTCTGATAGGGTAGGGATGTTAAGTAGCAATTAATTTTCTAGTTGAGTAGTGGATGGAATTTCCATTGACTGCTTGACTAGTCAATAAGCACTTCCGTGTTCTGTCTTTGACATGTTCAAGAACCCCAGTGGGGCCTCTTGTGCATTTCAAAGTTGGAACACCACGTAGAGCCCAGGGCCAGCAGGAAGTCCAATTGACTCTGGGCTCCATGCGGGTGCTTCCACTTTGAAGATGTACAAGAGTCCCCACTGGGGACTCTTGGACATTTCAAAGCTGGCACGCTGAGTGGAGCCCAGCTTCAGCTGACCCCAGGCTTCATGCAGTTCTGCTGCTTTGAAATGCCAAAAGGAGCCTGAAACTGGGCTCCCCGCAGCATTCAAAGCAGCAGCACTGCATGGAGTAGCTGACCCCAGGCTTTGTACAGTGTTGCCGCTTTTAAGTACTCCCCTCTTCTCCCCCCCACCCTTTGCTGCCTCTATCTGATAAAGGCAGCAAGGGGTGGGGAGTGACTAGTTTACCATTCTGTCAACTGTCCAATAAGCATTTGTTTATCAGAAGGTCGACTAGTCCCTTTATGTCCCTATGGTAAGGCAGTTTTGGTGTCTATAGGAAACAACTCTTGGCATAAAGTTCATCCTTATCTTGGTGCACAGCCTGCCAAAGGGATGGAGAGGAGATGGATTATGCTCTTCCAAACTTGGGACTTCCTGGGGCCAGTTTGGCTCACAGCATGGGCTACAAAGGCCTGGAAACTTCGCTAACTTAATGCCCTATTCCGCAAGACTTCTTCTGAGTCTTGTGGGGCATAGGCTGGTCTTCCCCACAACCACTTTCAGTGATACAAACCCAAGTTTTCTAGTCAGTACATGTACATTTTTCATTTTGTAATTTAAATTTGGGACTGGAGTAAAGGTTTTGAGGTGTTCTGGCTGTCAATACTAACTTGCAGTAGTACAAGCAAAAAGAACATCTTTAGGAACCTATGAGATAAAGAAACCTGTTTCAAGTGATCAAGTCCTATACAAAGACCTGCAGCATCAAAAATATTTTAATCTCTAATGATATCAGAAGTGTTTTTGACCTGAATGCAGTTGCTAGAAACAGCAGAATGACTACAACTGCCTGAAGGGAGGTTCCAAAGAGGATGGAGAGAGGCTGTTCTCAGTAGTGAGAGATGGCAGAACAAGGAGCAATGGTCTGAAGTTACAGTGTGGGAGATCTAAGTTGGCTATTAGGAAAAAACTATTTCGTTAGGAGGGCGGTGAAGCACTGGAATGGGCTACCTAGGGAGCTGGTGCAATCTCCATCTCTAGATGTTTTTAAGTCCCAGCTTGACAAAGCCCTGGCTGGGATGATTTAGTTGGATTGGTCCTGCTTTGGGTAGGGGGCTGGACTCGACCTCCTGATCTCTCTTCCAGCCCCAGGATTCTATGGCTGTTTCACATACAGATTTTTTCCTTGCACAGCCAAGCATTTATGCCCCAAGCTTTGGCCCAGTACCCCTGCAGAAATTCTATGTTCTACTGTAATGGTCCTCTTTTGGGGAGCTTTGCCTAGTGGTCATGGCTGCAACTCCTGACAGGCAAGGTGGGTTGTGTAGAGGAAAATGCTGGCCCTTCCCCCTTCACTGGGCTCCAAACCATGGCCCTTTGTGCTATTTCCTCCTTGGCCGGAAGAGGTTGTCCTAGGCCAGTGGTTCTCCAACTTTTTGGCCCATATCCCACCCAGCTCAATATAGGCCTGTCCACAGACTACCAGCTGGTAATGGAAGCTTGCCATTAATGACATAATTATGCCTGAGCCATTTTGCTAGTGCTGCAGCTAGAGATAACTCTTTAATTTAACCAGTAAGAAAGGAACTATTAATCAAAGTTTTAAAGAGAATAAGCACTTTAACTTTCTTGTGTTAGTTTACCAAACTTCATTTTAAATAAAGTAAAATATTAATTTATGTCCAACACAAAAGGGTTCAATTGTCTTTGTTTATGACAGGGGTGGAAAACCTCTTTGACCCTGAGGGCCACTGACCCACAGAAAAATTAGTTGGGGACCACACAAATGAGAAGCAAAAGAGACCCCTCCAAAAACAACCAACCTTCACTGATGTGACCCCCAACTGAGACGCCTCACTCCCTCGGCACTCCAGGCCCACAGGGGAGGGGAGGGGAGGGGAGAGGAGTACGGAAGACTGAGGTTCAGGGCTTTCCATAGGCCAGATTAACTCTTCTGGCATCCTGGGCTTAGTGGGTTTTGTGGACCCCCCCAGGTGGGGCCAAAAATGAGGCATTCAGTGTGTGGGACAGGGCTGCCAGTGAGTGGGATATGGATGGCAGTTCAGGTAGGGTTCGGGAGCAGGTTTCGCCCGCCCACCTTCCCATGTTTTCAAATAGCAACAAGAGCAAGGGTACAGGAACAAGGGAGGGTGCAGGGGCAGGCTGGGGTTAGGGTGTCTAGCCAGAAGGGAAGGTGCAGGAGTGGGCTGGGGATAGTGTATCTGGCCAGGGGTAGGATGCAGGAGCAGAGTGGAGGTGCAGGGTCTCAGTGGGAGTACGTGTAAGGGATGTGGGAGTGCAGGGTCTGGGTATGAGGGGAAAAAGGGGGCACTTACCTGGCTTTGCACCCCCTCTACTTGCTGGCACCATGTCCCAGGCACAGCCGCCCACTGCTCCCATTGGCTTCTTCCCTACAAGCTGGATCACACAGGACTTTCTCCCCACTCCACTACATCAAGAAGCTGGTGCTCCAACTGCTGCAGATCCCAGTTTGATAACCACTGTGCTAAGCCTTATCTTCACTACCAAGTTTTGTTGCCAGAAATTGCTTTTTGGCAACAAACAGTTAGCACATATATACTGCAGTGCTGGAGAAACAGCCAATTTGAGATAAAAAACTTCCACCACTATAAGAGACTCTTTCTCCCTCCTTTTATTATCTATAAAAAGCCCGTGTAGACACTGCTTTTGTTTCTGTCAACAGAACTGGATTCTGCCAGAACCTCACAATGCCTGCCCTGATCAGTGTTTTGATCTCTGCTGCACTGCAGGTATGCACAGGGGATGTGAAAGTTAACCAGTGGGGGCTCAAGCAACTCCCTGCCTGCCATGGGCAGGGGGCTGCTCCAACACCACACAGCTCACCCCCAGGTGGGTGGTGCTCCCAGTCCAGACACAGCTGAAGCATCCTTAGTGAACCTCTCCTCATTCAAAGCTCCAAGAAGTATCTGACAGCTCAGTGATCTGCTATTTGGGGAACAAATGAAGAACAATTCTGAAACACTCCTCTTTTGCCCTGCACTAGGAATACAGTGGCAGGTAGATTGCTGCTTCAGGGGGAAGGGGACTGACTGCTATAGTACTTTGGCACACCACAGTCATGATGCCAATCCTAGCAGCTGAGAAGGCTATGGGAAAATTCTGAGGAATCCCAAATTGTGATCAGCTCTGCCTTCCAATAACACTGCACTGTGGGATATATACTGTGGCAAAACTCTCACACTACTGGGGGGATAGCAATAGCCTAAGAGGCTCACTAAGGCCTCCATACACCCTTTTTCCTCTTTACTCAAGGCAGGAGCCACAGCCTACTGATGCATACTCATCACAGGCTAGCCCATAAGTTTAGTGTAAACTCCCCTCCCTAATCTCCCTTCTTGGGAAGCAAGTTCTTTGCAACATTGTGGGAGGTTTGGGGGGGGGGGGGGGGGGGGGGGGAAGAGGGGAAATCCAGGCCTACCCACTACTCCAGGTTCTAGCCCAGGGACCCTAAGGCAGCAGCAATAGACTAGATTACTGCCACTCTCCATCTTGCAGCATGGGCCACTTCTCCCAAACAATCCCTCTCCATACCTTTCCTTTGGTAGCTGCTCATCAGTCCTCAGCTCACACAGCACTTCCCCTCCTTCACTCTTTTCCTTCCCCCTTCCTTGCCTGGGAGGAGACCTGTTAAAGCAACACCACAAGCCTTAATTGGCTGCAGATGTTTAATTGGCCTGTGGCTTCTAGCAAGCTCTAATTGACCCCAGGTGCATGCCTGATTATGCTTGGCTTAGGCTTGGCCTTTTTTTTTACTCAGGAAAAAGAAAGCCGTTCACCCAAGTTCCAGCATGTCTTCCCTTCATTAATGTACAGCAGACAGCTGGTCTGAGTGTGTTACAATATCCACAATGCATTACTCACACTGTCCATGATGGTGCCCCCAATATGGACATGATCTGTTGACAGAGCAAGCATGAAAACCCTCTGACAATTTGTTTAATTGTTTTGGGGTGTTGTCATGTTTTGTCAACAAAACTTGGTAATGTAGACAAGGCCTTAGCCCTTACCGGTTAACCAGAACTGGTAAGCATCACCAGTTTAGGGTGATACTTACCAGTTAGCCTTTCATATCTTTAATTTGTACACCCAATTGTAACCACCACCAGGCAAATCTGAACCTGGGACCTTTGGAGCTGAATATAGGAGCCTCTACCTGCTGAGCTAAAAGCCAGCTGGCTTCTAGCCTGTTCTGTAGAAGTTTCTTGATCTTAACTGTTGCTGTGGTCTAGGTACCACTTGAATTACTCAGTAACCACACTAAGGCTATGTCTACACTCGCGGCTTCTTGCGCAAGTATGGCCTTTCTTGCGCAAGAATCTGCAGAGCGTCCACACTGCCCGCCCGCTCTTGCACAAGGAAATTTACAGTATGGAGTGGTAAGAGAGGGCTCCTTGCGCAAGAGCTACGCTCTTTTTTAACAGGTGTAAGTCCTCTTGCGCAGGAGCTCTTACGCAGGAGGGCAGTGTGGATGCTCGGCAGGGATTTCTTGCGCAAGAAAGCCCTATGGCTAAAATGGCCATCAGAGCTTTCTTGCACAAGAGAGCGTCCACACTGCCATAGGCGCGCTTGCACAAAAGCACAGCGCGCACATGGCAGTGTGTACGTTTTCTTGCGCAAGACTTCTTGCACAAGAACCCTTGCGCAAGATGTTCTTGCGCAAGAAGCCGCCAGTGTAGACAAAGCCCAGGTGTGTGGGTTACACTATCACACCAGGAAACACAAACTTTACCCTCATGACAAAGTGGTTGATGATATTATTGGTTAGTACACAAATCATGGGGCTACTAATTAGAATAATTAAGAACTCCATTTGCATAAATTGATTCTTATTGCCTTGAAGTTATTTAAGTGGAACATTTCCATTTCTCTTCTATCCTGTTCTAAAGATGAAAGTGAATTTATTTCCCCCCCTTTAATCTTAATGTTTCCACTAGCATCATGCATGAAATAGTTTAATCACTTTTAACTTATCTGATTGATCAATTCTATTAGTTGCACTTAAATATTTAATCTTATCAGTGTCAGGCTAAAGACTCAAATCAAAGGAATGTGCTTGAAGACAAAAAGGAATTTGAATATTTTAAAACTACTTTTCCTAAACACAGAACTTTTAAACTCTCACACATCCTGAGCCTGACACATGGATTGTTGCCTAAATCCAGGAATCTACAACTTAAGGGTGTCATACTCTTAATGTAATTAAGTAATATAGAACTTTCTTTGAGTTCAGAAGTATAGAAATGTGTAGGACAGGTTTCTGTACTAAGATGCCAATACAAAATTCCCAATGATCTTTACAAGAATCTCTTTTTTATAATGGGAAGAAAAGTTTTACTAAGAATAGATATAGGCAGAGTTTTTTAAAAATGTATGTGTAATATTCAGGCACTGAAGTGGCCAGATTTTCAGAGCACTTCACAACTAGTAATTTCAATGGAATTATTCTTTATTTACACTGGTGTTGGTGAGAGCAGGATCTGTCTCATCTTTATTTTTAAGATGATAAATGCAAAGATATATTAAAGAATGTACATTTAAGGTTTTAAAGTCAAGTACTCAAGTTAGAAAAAGTCAGAATTAAGGGTAACTGAAAAATTTGCTTCAAAAGGATTAACCTCTCTATATGGTCCAGATTTATAATGTAATAAAGTGGATTCCTTGCCTTTTATCCTTGCAACCATGACACCTGTGTTCCTATGTCAAATAAAGGGAATTTTCCCTTCCTTGCTCTATTCCCAAAATACTATATGAAAGACAGAAATACACCACCTCAAGGAGAGCAGCAGGAAGGATTTCACCTCCCAGAGTTCCTAGGCTGTTTACCCCAGAAAGATAATTATTCTCTGGGCCCCCCTTTTTTTCTCCACTCAAGCTCAACTCATCTGATGAAGTGGGTTTTGCCCACGAAAGCTCATGATACTATATATATATATATATATATATATATGTTAGTCTCTATGGGTATGTCTACACAGCAAAGTTATTTCAAAATAACAGCCATTATTTCGAAATAACTTTACCAGCGTCTACACAGCCAAACCGCTATTTCAAAATTAAATCAAAATAGCGGAGGGCTTATTTTGAAATTGGTAAACCTCATTCCACGAGGAATGGCGCCAATTTCAAAATTGCTATTTCCAAATAAGTGCTGTGTGGCCACTCTGGGCACAGCCAAGAAAACTCCTTTCTCTCCTCCCCTCCCCTCCCTAGAACCCTTAAAGGGGTAGACTGTGGCCACAGTGCCTGTGCCAGCTCCAGGCCTGCCAGCCCAGAGCCAGCAGTTGCTGCACCTGACCCAGTGGCCCCAACATGAGGCAGGCAGCCAGTGCCAGCCAGCCCTCCACCGCTCCCCAGGACCAGTCTGCCAGCTCCCAGGAGCCTGGTCCCGTGCAGAGATCAGGGACCTAATTCAGGTTTGGGGGGGATGCCTCCAATGTCCATGATCTCCGCACTAAACGGAGGAACGCAACTGTCTACAGGCGGATGGCTGCCATCCTGGCCACCAAAGGCCACATGCGAACCCAGGAGCAGGTTCGCATGAAAATAAAGGAGCTGCGGCAGGCGTATGCCAGGGCCACAGAGGGCAGCTCCCAACCAGGGGTAGACCCAGACCTCTGCCCCTATTTTGATGCTGTGGACCGCATCCTGGGAGGGAGGATGGTCCGTGCCCCCCAGGTGGTCATCGACCCTGGGGCAGAGCTTGCTGCCTCCTGCTGCTCCAGCCCCTGCTGCCTCCCCAGCTACCGCTCCTCCTCCCACTCCTTCTCCCCATCCCGCTTCTTCCTCCCCACCTTCCCCACACCTCCAGGAACACCGAGGCCCCTGCACCCGTGGTGCTGGGAGACAGTTGGGCCGGCGAGACCCCCAACCCTGAGCCCTGAGCTTCTCCTCCCCGTCCTCCCCCTACCAGCTCCCTCCTCCCAGGTTTCCCCCTCCCCTCCCCTCTCCCACCCTCCCTCCTCCCCTCTCCCACCTTCTTTCCCCAGTCTCACCTCAGTTTCATTCCCCCCCACCCCAGTTTTGTTCAGTAAAGAGGCTTTGTTGTAATGAACACGTGTCTTTTAGTGTACAGCAGGAAGGGGGATTGGGGGGGGGGTAAGTGGAAGGATGTGAGGGAGGAATGAGGCACAAGCCTCCAATGGGGCACACCAGGGAGACTGTTACTGCCTGCAGAACGTGCTGCCAGGCTCGCAGCAACACGTCCAGGAGAAGCACCAGAGTGCCCAAGGGCGGCTCCGGCTCCATGCTGCAGAGTGCTCTGGTGTCCTGAGTGAGGGCAACCAGAGCACTCAGAAAAAAATGCTTTGCTGTCCCTCAGCGAAGTAGGAAAGCAAGCAGGGAAACCTTAGAACCGGCTGTCCGGGGGGGGTCCCTGTAAGCACAGGTCTCAGATAGCCTCAGGCAGCAGCCACACAAGGTAACTCCTGATCTGATGCCCTGCCAGAACCGGTTCCTGCCAGCCTGAAATGCAATTCAGCATCCTATCAGTGTGGATGCGCTATTTCAAAATAGCAAAATGCTATTTCGAAATGCATTTTGTGTCTAGACGTGTTATTTCGAAATAAGCTATTTTGAAATAACGCTGCAGTGTAGACATACCCTATGGTACCACAGGACTACTCGTTTTTAAAGTTACAGACTAACACAGCCACCCCTCTGAGACTTTTACCCCAGAAAGGGATGAATTAGTGGGTGCATAGGTGTAGATTATTTGTCCTTTGCTAATTAGCTTCCTCTGCTGACTGGGACAAGGGAGGAAGCAAGGTATAGGCTCTTCTCTACCTTTCTGCCCACCCCCTTTTTGGTTTAAAGGTGGGGCAGCCCCTATGCATGAATTTGGCATAATTTAAAGAAGCTGTGGTAATCTTCATTCACCCAGTAGCTCAGTTCCTTCTTTTACTACTATCTCTAGGAGTAATTAATATAACCTTGGTAATGATAGCAATCGACTTACAGAGTCCTCTTTTGTGGAGTCCTGCAGGGGTTACTATTACCATTGCCACAGTTCAGTGTGTAGGTGAAGCCACTCACAGAACTGGTAAGGAAGCAGTCTGGGTTATCGTCCAATGTCTATGTTGATTCACCTCAAAAAAGATATTTTGGCCTTGGAAAGGGTTCAGAAAAGGGCAACTAAAATGATCAGGGGTTTGGAACAGGTCCCATATGAGGAGAGGCTAAAGTGACTTTTCAGTTTGGAAAAGTGAGGGGGGATATGATAGAGGTATATAAAATCATGAGTCGTGTGGAGAGGGTGAATTAGTTCCCATAATATAAGACTAGAGGACACCAAATGAAATTAATGGGTAGCAGGTTTAAAACTAATAAGCAAAAGTTCTTCTTCACACCGCGCGTAGTCAACCTGTGGAACTCCTTGCCAGAGGAGGCTGTGAAGGCTAGAACTATAACAGAGTTTAAAGAGAAGCTAGATAAATTCATGGAGGTTAGGTCCATAAAAGGCTATTAGCCGGGGGGTAGGAATGGTGTCCCTGGCCTCTGTTTGTCAGAGGCTGGAGACGGATGGCACGAGACAAATTGCTTGATCATTGTCTTCGATCCACCCCCTCCGGGGCACCTGGCCACTGTCGGCAGACAGGCTACTGGACTAGATGGACCTTTGGTCTGACCCAGTATAGCCGTTCTTATGTTCTTATGTTCTTATGGTTTCCATTCACTGAACTTTTTGAAACTTTGCATTTTTAGAAAGAGGTAAGGGATTGACTCCGAGTACACAAATATGCAGAGGGACAATACGGTTGAGGTCTGTTATCTCTCACTTTTATATATTAATTATATATTATTCATTTATTTTAAAATATTTTTGCTATTAACAAGCATTTTAGTTCTGGAGACACAAATCCACAGTTTGGGAATTGCAAAACTAAGCATCTCTGATGGTATCTTCCAGACTGAGCACTGAATCCCATTGGTTAGATAGACAGATTAACCTAAATCTATACAGAAGCCTCTAAAACCCCATCAGATTGGGTCTCTAATCCATGAACTATCGGAACTCATTTATAAAACTCTTCTTAAATACTACATGAATTGGAATTTATAATCTCTATTCCATGATGAGATATCGTTGAGCTATGATGTATTTTAATTAAAACTATCCTTATATAGTTTTTTCCTCAAAAACATTTTATCAAAAAATCTGATTTAAATTACAAAAATTCTGATTTTCATTTTTTTAAAATAATTGATTTTTATCCACTCTGAGCTACAGAGTGAATATATGAAAAGGAAACATAAAGGATATGAAGTTACTGCTTGCAGTATGTTGAAAATGCATGTAGGATCTGTCATATGGTTGTCCTCTGTGATGGTGTGTCTCAGGGAAGTTGATAAAGTCTGCAGCCTAGGGATCGTGACTACCCTGTATACACATACAGGTATGAGCATAAAAGATCTTGCTTATGTCCAAACCCATAGGGTCATCATTTATGATGCTTGAGCTGTGCCAGTTGTGAGGCATCCAGGATACCAGCTGATATCAATTGTTGGAATTTGGTGTCACTACTTTCTATGCTATTCTGCCTGTGAATGGGAGGTTGATATGGGAAAGAAGCTGAAGAGACCTTCAGAGTTGAATGTTGGCTTCTGGAGAACTGGCAAACTTACATTCTTCAAAGAGTATGGTAGAGTGTGTTCTCTGTTACCTGAGCACTTGGGCGGCCACCCAGGAAAGACATAAATGCCGCCCAACTGATTAGCAGGGTGCCCACAACTGGCAGCACATGTTTCTACTAGCAGTACGCATCTGCACATATCTTGATGCACATAATTTATTTCACACATGGATGGAAAAAATTAGAGGGAAGATTGATGGTAGGTACTTTCTAAAGGAGAGAGAGACTGATTCCATTAGTAGTAGACATTACAGATGTGAAAGTGTAACCATGTACACGGTAACTGATGAGCCTGGGCTAATTGATTAACCTTCACAGTCACGTGCAGGCTATCAGTATGTGTGGGGAGCCAGCTTAATAGCCGGCTCCCAGAGAGCTGCTTGCTTCCCTGCTTCCCTGCTGCTTCTGTATCAGAGGCAGCAGCATGGGGGTGGGGGGCACAGGTGGAAGGCAGTATTTGGAGGGAGCCCACTCCCTGTGTGCACCAGCTTCTGGGGACCTGACTGCCGCCCCGCATGTAACCACTGACATATTCAATGGTTACATGGTTACTTAATTAAACTCACTTTAACATCCCTAGTAGACATAGTCACTCTGTAGCCAGCAAGAACATGTCCTCAGCTCCTCAGCTCACATAGCACTTCCTGTCTTTCATTCTTTTCCTTCCCCCTTCCTTGCCTGGAGGAGACCTGTTAAAGCAACACCACGGGCCTTAAGTGGCTGAAGGTTTCTAATTAGCCTGTGGCTTCTAGCAAGCTCTAATTGACTTTGAATAATTTTTCAACTGCTGCATTACCTGTTGATTGGATCATTCTTAACTACAGATTGAACCTCTCTAGTCTGGCACCCTCGGGACCTGACCGACTCTAAACCAGAGAATTTGCCAAACTATGGGAGATCAATATTGGCCAGCAGCATTACCAACACTTCCACTGCTTACTGGGCTCTTGCAAGACTTGTAGAGGTAAATTATAGCTAAACAACAGCACAGAACACTGAGAGCCAAGACTGGTGGCTACAAACAAACTTTATGGGACCACGGGAAACCTGTCCACACCCAAAATAAGTGGATATCTGGCTAACTAAAATCATGCTGAACCATGGATGTTGCCAGACCAGTGTTATGCTTAAAAGAAGCACACAGGATCTTTTTTAGGGGGATAAGGCAACATGCCACATTTATTGATAATATAATGAAGTAGCATATGCATTCACACGCACAGTCATATACACACATCCTGTTGATGCTATAGTTACCAGTCTGTTGCTCAGCCCAGCCTATTGGCCAGATAGATTGAGTGCAAGGAAGGAGCTGAGTTCTTGTCAGTCCAAACTGATGCTCCATGGTCATAGCAGGACGGAACCCAAAGAATAATGCAAGATACCCCATCCTTTATAGGATTTTCTTTCCATGAAAGTCTATGCACTTTGCCTTGTCAGGCCTTAATCAGTTACTCAGCATCACAATCAGTCTTTCTGCAACATACGTTTATCCAGAGATTGTTCTCACAGTCATCTGATATCAGTATGCTGACGACCCCTCCTGGGTGTTGTCTTCTGGTGAAAGTTGTTATCAGTTCCCTGTCAAGGGTTGCTTGCCACTAACTTCAGGGCTCATCAATCTGCCTCAATCCAGCCTGCATCTTCAGTGTGCTTTGGCTTAGTTGATAATTATTTGGTGCTTCTGAGTCTCCGGCCCCTCCTCTGACCATCTGGGTATACAGTGGCCTTCACACTTATCTCTCCTAAAACATTCTCTCTCCCATTCACACAAACAACACATAATGTAGCAAAGTAGCATAGAACAAAGGGTACTTCTAGCCACTTTTATAAAGTTACAGAGTCTTTCCACATTAACATCAACATCAATTTTTTCTATTACAAGGCCTTGCCTAATACTAACATCACTATGCATTATAATATTCCATCCCTTCACTTTAACATCAGAACATGCTAACATCAAACAGAGCTGGCACTAAGTTAACAAAAACTGCTTTGTGCTTGTCTGAGGTCTACATCTTGAAGTCTTTTAAAATGTAATCAAAACCTTATATTATGACATACATTCATTATAACTAACTTATTACCTAGAAGATTACAAGGCTACATGAGGGAGTGCCAGACTAGACAGGTTCAACCTATATACCTTGAACCATTCTTTTTCCTGGTTCAGACATGTTTCTAAATTCTAAACATTTTATGATTCTTACTGTACCCTTCAGCTGTCTGAAATGGGGCATTGCTAACTGCTATCCTAAAAGGTAAACAGTCACTCACAGTAGGGATGTGAAAGTGTAACTGTGTACACAGTTAACTGATGAGCCTGGGCCCATTGGTTAATGTACACGCAGTTTTACCCCCAACACCCTCCACACTGTTGCCTGTATCAGAGGCAGTACCACAGAGAGTGGGGGCAGGCGATAATTTCATATTTGGGTTTTTGGTTGTTTTTCAAGGTAAAAGATAGAAACAACTATTATTATGGGCTACTGTAACAACTCCCCAATTAGACATCAGGAGGGCTTGACACCTGAACCTTAAGCACCACAACACCAAAGTTTACTGCTTGAGCTACAGGACTAACTTCATTAGCTGGTAGCAGCACAAAGCTTTATCCCTCTAAGTAGGGGTGCTGAGGCAAAAAGCTGGTTCTTGGAAGAATGGTGGATCAGAGCAGCCAAACCAGGCTCTCTCTTCCCTTTCCAGAGGATCTCGAGTGCTCCTGCACACAGGATTAAATGTGCAGCTACACCCTTGTGCTGAATTTGGGAGGTGGTTAGAAGGAGCCCAGAAATCTCTCGTCCTCTTCTCTCTTACACTACTGCTTTTCTAGTCTGTTGTATGCTGCTTCAGTTGTGACAGACTGAGCAGAGCTCTAAAGAGTCATCACATTGAGTTATTATTTTGACAGACTGCAAAAATGTTCTTGGAGAACACAAGAAAGAAAAGGGAAATAATGATTCTCAAATCTTTCTCTCTCTGCAAGAAATGAATAGAATTTTATTGTGACAAAGAAAAGACATTTCTATTACCAGATAGCTTTCACTTGCCAAATTTTGATGCCAACAATGGAGATGTAACAACTGCTCAGAAAGAAAAGAGTCACAAGAATCCTCCCTAAGGCTGCGTCTAGACTACATTCCTCTTTTGAAAGAGGAATGTAAATGAAGGCAATCGAAAATGCAAATGAAGCACAGATTTACAAATCTTGTGCTTCATTTACATATTCATGTCCGATCGCTTTTTCGAAAAAAAAAAAAAAAAAAAAGGTTTTTTTGAAAAAAAAAAGCAGTCTAGATGCGGTTCTTTCAAAAAAAGCCCCCTTTTTCGAAAGAACCCTTATTCCTGAAAAAGTGAGGTTTACAGGGTTCTTTCAAAAAAGGGTTGTTTTTTTTAAAGAACCGCATCTAGACTGCTTTTTTTTCGAAAAAACCTTTTTTGAAAAAGCAATCGGACGTGATTATGCAAATGAAGCGTGAGATTTTTAAATCTGCACTTCATTTGCATTTTCAATTGCCTTCATTTACATTCCTCTTTCGAAAGAGGAATGTCGTCTAGATGCAGCATAAGTGAAAATATTAGGTAACCAAAATATAGTGGTTATTATAACCCAGCTTCCCCCCATTCCTTTTGTTGTCAATTCCTCTGTGATTTTTTTTTTATATTCATCTCTTTGGCCTCAGAAATGTATCTAACTTTGTTTACTGTGAAATAGTAACATCACAAACTTCATAGCCATATGAATCACTGAGCCGTTGTCTACACTAGGGGGTTATTTCAAAATAACGCCTTATTTCGAAATAACAAGCAGAACGTCCACACTACTGAGCCTGTTATTTCGAAATAAGGGGCTGGTTATTTGGAAATAATAACTCCTGCTTTTCATGAGGAATAACGCTTATTTCAAACTAGTTATTTTGAAATAGCGGGAGTGTGAACATTCTGCTGCTGCTACTTCAAAATAACTACTCCCCAGAATCATTCAAAGGAATTACTCCTCAGTGCTTCCTGGTGCTCTAAGTCACCACACTAGGGGCACATCTACATTGTGGAGCTATTTTGGGACACCAGAAGTATCCCATAATAACTATTCCGCGTCTATTGAAGCAGCCCATTATTTCAAAATAGATATTGAAATAATAGGTGGCTTATTCTTACATCCCAGTAACCTTCATTTCACAAGGGCTAAGGGGAATTTCATAATAGAGAGTTATTTTGAAATTTGGCGGTGTATAGACAGTGCCAAATTACAAAATAATTTACTTTGAAATACACTCAAAATAAGTTATGCAATTTGCACAGCACAAATTGCATAGCTTATTTCGAGCTAAGGGTGCTATGTAGACACCCTAAGGGAGCCTGTATCAGACTAATTTCGAGGCTTCCCTGTAGAGTGGATACACTATTGCAAAATAGTTATTTTGGGAGTTATTATTTCAAAATAAGTTATTTTGAAACAATTTCCTAGTGCAGACATGCCCTGAGTTACAATGTCAGTTAATCTTGGTCTGGGAGATTTTAATTCCCCACACTCTCTGGGCTGGGAGGCAGAAATTGAACCAAGTTCAATATCACACACACACAAAAAAGTAGTAGCTTTAACCAAATAATGTAGCAATTGCATAAATAAAGAGTGAGACAGAAAAGGGGAAAGGTTTTTCCATCTTTTGCATGCCAATAACCCCAATATAACTACTACTCATTTTGGCTGCGTCTAGACTGGCAAGTTTTTGTGCAAAAGCAGTCGCTTTTGCGTAAAAACTTGCCAGCTGTCTACACTGGCCACTTGAATTTGCACAAGAACACTGACGATCTAATGTAAGATTGTCAGTGTTCTTGCGCAAATACTATGATGCTCCCGCTCAGGGATAAGCCTTCTTGCGCAAATGCTTTTGCGCAAGAGGGCCAGTGTAGACAGGTAAAAACTGTTTTGTGCAAAAAAGCCCCGATGGCGAAAATGGTGATTGGGGCTTTCTTGAGCAAAACCGCGTCTAGATTGGCACAGATGCTTTTCCGCAAAAAGTGCTTTTGCGCAAAAGCATCCGTGCCAATCTAGATGCTCTTTTCCGCAAATGCTTTTAACGGAAAAACTTTTCCGTTAAAAGCATTTGCGGAAAATCATGCCAGTCTAGATGCAGCCTTCGGGTTTTCTGAGAAGTAGAACTTAGCAGTAGGCTAGAGAAGAGTCTGAGTCACTAATTTTAATTTTGAAAAGAGTGAAAGCAGGAGTTTTGACAAAATAGTGGATCTTTATGCATCAAGAATCTCTTATGCTGTAAAAATGAACAATTTTTAAAAATCTTTGTAGGGCACTATGCCCTAATTTACACTACGGAGTTATTTTGAAATAACCCCACCTTTATTTTGAAATAACAAGTGGCGCGTCCACACTACCAAGCCTGTTACTTCGAAATAACAGGCTGGTTATTTCAAAATCTGTACTCCTGCTTTCCTGGTGGAATAAGCTTATTCCAAAATAGTTATGGCAGGAGTTATTATTTTGAAATAATTTCCTAGTATATACATGCCCTTAGATGGGTTAGACTCACTCCCACAGCACCTCCTGCTGGTCGGGAATTAGCTCTGTTCATCATCAGGGCACCTTCTGTGTGTAGTGCTTTGTCCATCATCACTCCATTCTGCTGTCTCCACAGTGTCGCTCTGGACCCCCATCACTCCCTTGGACCATGGGGTCCACTTCATAAAGCTGCCCTTCAGCAGTGTCCACCATTCCGTTCTCTTCCCTTCTAGGCAGTCTTCAATCCATGAACCTATCTTAGTGGTGAACTGCACCCCTAAAGTCTAGCCCCTCACCTCAGGGGCAAGCTGCAGTCTGTATTAGGGATGTTAAATATCGGTTAATTGAATAGTCGAGTAACCTCATCAATTCTTATCTGTTAGTCGACTAGTCTATAGTCCCTGGGGGTAGGGCCAGCAGCAGCATGGGGTGCCAGGAGGGAGCTAGTCTGCAAGGGGTACCAGTTTAAAAACCAGATCCTCTTGCGGACCAGCTGCTTGTTGCCCTGTGCTGCTGACTCTGATAAAGAGGCAGCAGTGTGGGGTGGCAGCAGCCCCTGTCTTTTGGGGGGAAGGGTCTGAGCTCCCAGACCTGGAATGAACTGGAACTGAGCCGGACTGCCTGCCCACCCGGCTCCTAATACATGTGCAGAGTCACAGTGGGGGTAGGTCCCACACCTGGCATGAGCCGGAACTCAGCCAGGCTTCTGGGCAGCCTACTAAAAAAATTACTGGTTGGGGGAGGGGGAGAGAAATTCATGTAGTCTATAGCATTAACCTATAAGCTTTTGCTTATTGGTAAATCGGTTAGTCGACTACACTATTACATCCCTAGTCTGTACAGGCCATGTTCCAGTGTGACCAGGTGCAATGCAAGGAGGAATGGGGGAACCTAGTCCTGCTCGTTACTCTGGATCCCAACCCAGGCACCCTCTAGTGGCAGCCTTATTTGCCCTCCTTCACTCCCCTTGACTACTTGTGTTTCCTGGGCCACTTCCACCTAGCCCATGCACCTTCTCAGCCCCTGTATCAAGGCCTCAGCCTGGCAGGTGTCAGGCTAAAGCTTCTCTCACTCTACTTCCCAGAGCCTGCCAAAAACTGGTGTGTCCCAGGTGCGTCTCCTTTGCTGGTTAAGTGCTCAACTGAGCTCCTCTTACCCCTGCAGTCTTTTTACAGAGTTGACCCTGGCCCTGACTGACTCTTTCTAGCTATACCCTGATTCACTTGGTTTGCACAGGTTCCCTCCAGCCTGCTTTTAACCCTTCTGTATCCACCTCTTATACAATCACCTTTAAGTAAATGAATTGCCTCAGTGTGATGGGGTGGACCAGGCCCCAAAGCCTCCTGCTGGAGGCCTGTGGCCTTGCCACACCCTGCTCAGCAAACCATAGAAAAGTCTTTCAGTAAAGATAGAGTGGTGCAAAGGAAGTGACCAATCAGGACCCAGCATGCCAGTTAAAAGGAAGCTGCTGGGCCAGAATGAGGCAGTTCCTCTTTGGAACTCAAGAGGCTCAGACTCAGCTGGAGAGCTGGGTTGTAGGAAGGCTGTCATAGCAGGGAGTGCAGGCACATGCATATAGCCAAGGGGAGCAGCTTGTGTGAAGTGAGTGATGCCCATTATACTCAGTCAATTCATTCATTAAGTAATGAGATGCATACTAGTGCTCTATGTCAAAGCCATTATTGTAATAACTTTATTAGACACTCTGTATTTTAGTATCAGACAGGTAGCCATGTTAGTCTGAATCTGCATAAACAACGAGAAGTCCTGTGGCAACTTATATACTAACAGATTTATTAGAGCATAAGCTTTCGTGAGCAAAGACCCACTTCGTCATGCATCTGACAAAGTGGATCTTTGCCCACGAAAGCTTACGCGCTAATAAATCTGTTAGTCTGTAAGGTGCCAAAGGACTTCTTGTTGTTTCTGTATTTTAGATTTCTAGCTACTGAACATAATCAGAGTAAATGTTAAAATTTTAAGAAATAATTTGACTTCAAAGAAATAAAAATACTAGGCTATTTTAGTGCCTGTGTAATCCAGGTCAGGACATTTGCATACTACAGATTAAAAAGTTCTCTTTTGTAATGTTTTGCATGCAAGCAATAACATTACATTCATAGCTAGGTGAGCAAAGTATGCTGATAAAGAATTTTTTCAGTTGATGATACTGTGTTTTGTTGATTTAGTTTTAATGACAACTGTTCCATTTGGAATTTTACAATGACATGTTAATTATCTCCCTGGTTGGCCTGTGCCAGTCTCAAACTATCTGAACTCAGAAGAGATTCAGAATCCTGTTAGTCTGCTGAAGCTGACACATGAGTGGGTGGGAATGAACTGTAGCATAGCAACCCACAATAGCTATTGTAAAGTTCTTTTTTATTTTATTTTTTATTTTAAACCAAGGCCTCATACACAATTTTTCCCTCTCCTACCCATATTCTACAACCCCACTCAAATTAAACTATATACAGCTATTTTAGAAATAATAATCAACTATCTCCTCCTTTACAACCTTCTATTCAGAAGCAAGAACAGAGAGAAAGCCAAGACTTTCAGGCTCCCAAAACCTCTGCCAAATCCTGGATTTCCCAGGTAACTTTCACTTGGGTTTCAGATGTTACATAGGAAAATGAGCATTCTAATAGCATAAAGATGCCCTTTACATGGCTATGGATGCAGGCAATATTGCTGTGCCCATACAACTAGACTTTTGTGCAGATTTTACATAGGTGAGTCCAGGTATTTCTTACTCACCTGCATAATCTTGCTGGAGTAGATGATGCAATATTTCACTGGGTTGTTCCTTTCCAGCAGAATTCAGAGTGGTGCTAAGTTAGGATTTGAGGACCATAATACCCCCCTTTTTTTTCTCTCTTCAACATTTAGGCTGTGTCTAAACTACATCCTTCTTTCGACAGAGGGATGTAAATTAGACACTTCAAAATTGCAAACGAAGCAGGGATTTAAATATCCGGTGCTTCATTTGCATAATCACATAATGATGCTCTTTGGAAAAAGCGCCATTTCGAAAGTAAAACCACGGTGATTTGAGGAGTACAGGATCTTTTGAAAAAGCCTGCCATTTTCGACAGAACCACGTCTAGACCACGGTTTTACTTTCAAAATAGCGCTTTTTCAAAAGAGCGCCATTACGTGATTATGCAAATGAAGCACCGGATATTTAAATCCCCCCTTCATTTTCAATTTCGAAGTGTCTAATTTACATCCCTCTGTCGAAAGAGGGATGTAGTTAAGACACAGCCCTAGGCAGTGAGATAGCACAGTTTAAGACATCCTCTGTCACGTCTCTTCATAGTCAATCCCCACCCTACCCATCATCCCTTTTTCACTATAGAGCTGTCTGTGCTCTTCTGCCATTGGCCCATGATGCCAACTACCCACTTGAAAAAGTTTCAAACATGCACCTTTGTGCTTTCTCTTATTCTCCATACACTTGGGGAGTGCTCTATATCCGTCTTCAAATCCCTCCTCAAAACTATTCTGCCATGACATCTGCCAAAAACTTGGCAAGGATTAGACTGCCAGCATACTGAGATCACAGCCTATCACGTTGATGACAAATGCCACATTATTGTATACCCCCTCACCCACATCTGTTATCTTGTACTTAAAATTGTAAGGTCTTTGGAGCAGGTGCAATACTGACAGGCGGGACTGAAACTATGATCTTTGGAGCTTAGTGCATGAGCCTCTACAGCTTGAGCTAAAAGCCAGCTGCCTCTCAGCCAAAGATGTAGAACATACTCATTCTCCCTTGCTGTAAGTGGTCTAAGTGCCACTACATAGGACAGTATACCACACCCAGTAAGTGTGAGGATTACACAGGGACCATCTTTTTGTTACATGTTTGTATAGTGCCTAGCACAGTGGGGTCCTGACCTATGTCTGGTGACCCTAAGTACTATAGAAATAGAAATAATAGAAATACAAATAATAAAAAAATCCCTTTGCATTTCTTATTTTCCATTACATAGAAGATCACAATGCCTACAAGAGATCAACTTGCAGAAGAACAGCAGCTGGCTCAAACTTAATCCCAAATTTGCAATAATTATAAGAAGAAACTATATTTCTTGCATGATGTTATGGTTGATTGCACTCATTGCTGTTCTGATATAATACCTTCTTCATGCGCTGTGTTCACCCAAGAAAGCAGTCTTGTTGCTTCTAGAAGCGCAGCCCATGTGCCTGCACCTACTGTGTACCATCCCGGTCCTCTTTCCTTCAGAACATTCCAGGCATAGGCAGGACTCCAAACAAGCTCATTGGGGCTAAAGATAGGAATTCCCTGTGGGTTTGATTCTTACTTGGGACTACTTTCCTGCATATGAAGGCATTCTCCCCATTGCACTAGTATCTGGGAAGGAGTGAGGAGCACACAGTTTATGGAGTTACATGCAGGGCCTGGAATGGGGATGAGGGAATAAAAAAGGTCATATATGCCTGTTGCATATGCATGGACTTCAGTAATGAAGAAAGAAATATTGTATCAGAGTACAACAAAACAATGCTCCATGAAAGTAAACATAAGCTAATTATTAACCCAAATATTATCCCCTAAATGTACATTTGATAAGGTATAAAACTGATTTTATTAAAATATTGCTTCTCCAGGTTTTGTGATTGCCCCTTTAATCCCTCTTCTATTCTGTGCTGCTATCCCCAGAACATATGCATTGTCATTTCTTAATGTGGTCATCTCAGACAAAAGACCTCAAACACGCTCTCCCCATATTGGATAATTTGTAAAAAGCCTAGTTTCATGGTGACTGGATAGGTAGTGAAAGAACAAAGTTCCCTTCATCGACCATTTTGACTATGTTGTTCACATCACCAATGGCAAAGAAGGCAAGTATCATGTGACAATGTTGGTTATTTTGTTTTACCTCTCAAAGTCCTGGGTATTGACCACTATATCTAGCCAAGACCTGAAACTGCAGAAGAAACTACTGCAACCGTACATAGCACTAGAGTCACTGTATGCTCATTTCCACTGTCCAGGTATTCATCTTGGTTGTTACTAATTAGGCCAACACAGAACCATCTACTCAAGTAATGGATCTAAGGGCAGCAAGGATGGCAAATGCTATCTTTCTTCCCTTACCTGCTGTGCAAATAAAAGTGATGCTCTTTCCCAGGAGCACCTGCAAATCTTTGATCTTGAAAACAAATCTTGAGAACTGGGGAATGAGCATCTGACTCTCTGGCTCCACCTTTCTCCAACACTGTCCCTCCTCTCTTCACTCTGCCCTGCTCCCCTCTCCATAGGCAGTCCAACTGCACTTGTGGAAATCTACCCCTAACTAGTAAACAGCAAAGGCAGCTGAACTCAGGGCTTTGGCAAACAAAGAGCAGGTTCCCCCAGGGTATGTCTACACTACAGAGTTTTTTTGGGAAAGCGGCTGTGTTTCCAAAAAAACTTCAATTATATATACACTTCAATCGTGTTCTTTTGAAAGAAATCAAAAGAACAGAGGGTTTTTTTCCAACATTGGTAAACCTCTTTCTACGAGGAAGAAGCCTTTTTTCTGAAAGAACTCTTTCAGAAAAAGGCGTGTGTGGACAGGGAAGAGGGAGTTCTTTCTCAAGAAGAGCAAAGAGGAAAAAGCACAGGTGCCCTGGTGGCAATTCCGCCCATAGTAATCACATTCAGTGTGGACTGCCCATTCGGTGTGGACGCTATCTGTCGAAAAAGCAAATTGCTTTTTTGATGCACTTTGGCAGTGTGGATGCCCTCTTTCGGAAGAAGCTTTTTCAGAAGATCTCTTCCAGAAAAGCTTCTTCCGAAAGAAGCCTGCAGTCTAGACATAGCTCCACTGTGCTAGCTGCTTGACAGCAGTAACAGAGGCACAAGAGAATCAAACATTAGACAGTAACTTTATAAAAACAAATGCACCCCTAAATGAACAGACAAAAAATGGTCTCCCAAGGGCCGCTACCTCAAGTTGCTTATTTTATCATGCCCCCAGTCTCTCAGATAATGACATCTTTATTTGTTGAATTACACTTGGAACAGTGAATTTTAATTTAATTTAATTAATTTAGTTTTACCTTTTCATTGGAAGATACGATCTTACTGGTGGGGAAAAACCACTATAACTAGCAAAATATTACCTTCCAGTTAAATGAGAGATTTCTATATGAGCCTGCTGTGGTCTCCTTCCTGTAACTACTTAGGATATGTCAACACTGCAATAAAACACCCAGAGAAGGTGACTCAGGTTGGCAGGACTTTATCTGTGAGGCTATAAAAGTGCAACTTAGACATTCATGCTTGAGCTCTCCTCCAGCCTGACCCTGAAAGTCTACACTGCATTTTTATAGCCTTGCTGCTGGTGTATGAATCACCTAACATTGGCCAGCTGCTGGTGTTTTATTGCAGTGTAGACATACTTATGTCTACACTGCAGCGCTATTTCAGAATGCCAGAGAAATCCCGAAATACCTATTCCGCATCTTTTGAGCACGCCTGTTATTTTGAAATATAATGGGCTCGCTATTCTGATGTCCCTGTAAACCTCATTCCACAAGGAGTAAGGAACATTTCGGAATAGCAATTTATTTCAAAATAAGTGCTCTGTAGACAGTGCCAAATTTTGAAATAAGCTATTTCAAAATAAGATCGAAATAAGATACGTAATTTGCGTAGCTCAGACTGGTAACTTGGTTCGAGCTCCAGGTGCAGTGTAGACGCAACCATAATGATTTGCACGTGAAGAGAATATATGCACATTTTGTACACAGTTTCTGAGTGTGTATGGAAAATTTTACATAACTCATCGCCTCATCTGTTCTTATCTTCCTCCTCTTCTACCCAGTACTTTCATTTTACTGCTCTTTATCCCACTTTTCCTCATGCCTTCCATCATGATGGAATGCATATTTGCCTTCATGGGCCAGCTCTCACTCCACTTTCCCACCTCCTTCACATTTCTTCTCCAAACACACCTCTGCATACAATCCTTCTTCCTTTATAATCCTCATCAATAATCTCCACACCCTGTCCTACTCAGGACTGAAAACCCGCTCTCATTTTGTTCAGGCTGAAGGCTCTTTGGGGCAGGGTACATACCTTTTATGTTAGTATAGTGCTATGCAAAGGCACAGAACTCTATAAATGCTTTATTATATTAAGCACCATTATACATACATTGCTTTTGCGCAGAATATTTTACTCAGTCCTACCATAATATATACTGGCCTGGCCTGTTTTCTATTGCTAACATACAATTATTTCTAAAACTGTTACACAAGAAGCCATTCAGAAACACTAGCTCATGAACTAAACGTCCTTTTAACTATCTGGCAGAATTTTTTTCTCTCCGTTAGGAACAATTTCAGACTTGGTTGTTTCTTCCCTAAATAACTGCTTAATGGTCCATAAATAAAAGATGGTTTAATGTGTCCATGAACAGACAGTGCTGTCTTCTTTCTAGTAGGTAATCAAACTCAGTTGATAAAGACTTTTGTGATTTAATTGTGACAGCATCTCTTGTCTATAACAGCTAGAGTGACACAAAACAATAGATTGGAAAACAATCATCTTCTCTTCATGCTGGTTTGGCAGTCTCTAAGCAATAATCAACCCTCAAATATTACAATACATGAACATTCAAGCTTATATTTTGGTCTTTTAGATTTGCCCAAGTACATAACAAGGGAGCCAATTAGTTACATTTTAGCTGCATTTTCAAATATTTTTGGCTTATCATGGTTCAAATATTAGTCAGAAATTACTTATTGTATGCTATTGTTAGTTCTGAAATTAAGGACCTATTTTCATGATGTATGTCTTAACTCTTTGAGAACCAGCCACAGTTTTTCAAAACTTCTATCATTAGCTTAAATGCATAGGGGAAATCATAAATTATTATATAAAGACAGTTTTAACTTTGTCTTATCATCATAATTCTGAGTTAATGAATGTATGTTGACCCTTGCAAAATGCTAAATTGAGCAAAACTCAAACTTCTAAAAACCAGGAAATGCAAAGTTATGGTTAACCATGTAATCCAGTGGTTCTCAAACTTTTTGGCGTATGGCCCACCCCACTCAGGCTATGTCTACACTGCACGCTTATTTCAAAATAACTTATGTTATTTCGAAATAACAGTGTGCACATCTAGACAGCAAGCCCGTTATTTTGAAATCATTTAAAAATAACGGGCTTCTTACTCCAACTTCTGTTACCCTCATTTAATGAGAGTAAGGGAAGTCAAAGGAAGAGTTTTCTTCCTTTGACCTCCTGCTGTGTAGACGGCACCTAAAACTGAGTTAAGGTACTTCGACTTCAACTATGCAATTAAGGTAGCTGAGGTTGTGAATATTAATTTGACTTTAGCCCGCAGTGAGGACGTACCCTCAATGCAGATCTTTCTGTGGACTATCAGCCAATCACCCATGATGACAAAATGGGTGGAGGTCTGGGTGAGAGATTGGGTGCAGGAGCACGCTGAGACAATGGGAGCAGAATAGAAAGCCTCCAGTTGAGGTGCCCCCCCTTCCAGAATTCCATCTTAATCTAAAGGTCAAAAAGGGCAGGGGAAGGTCACCTGCCCTCTGTTCTGTGGTGGTGGCAGCAACCTGTGGGAATTATTTGCATGTACTCAGATGCAGTCAATGTATTAGGTGTACTTACCAGTGCTTTTTCTGTGACAGTATGCCCTGAGCCTGGCACCTATTTTCCCTGCATGACTTAAATGAAATGCATTCCCCTTGAGCGTACCAGCACCTCTTTTCCAGGGGCAGCTGGGCTCCCAACGGAAAAAAGCACTGGTATTTACTATATAGTGAGGGCAGTAACTGGTCTCGTTTAGGGTAAAGGTATGTTTGTGACAGGAGAACACAGATATAGAACAGAGCTGTGATTATGAATCCTGTCAGGCATGTGAGTACAGGGAATGGCTGCATGTATATTGCTAGGATTCTGCACAGAAATGATTCCCTGTATAAATGGCAGGTTAGCAGAGGTGTGTTTGCAAGCTCTGTGGATTACTTTGAGGTGTGTGACAGAGCTCTAACTATGATATGAGGACATCTGCGTTTTAAGAACATAAGAACATAAGAATGGCCATACTGGGTCAGACCAAAGGTCCATCGAGCCCAGCATCCCATCTGCCAACGGTGGCCAATGCCAGGTGCCCCAGAGAAGGAGAACAGAAGACAATGATCAAGTGATTTATCTCCTGCCATCCATCTCCTGCCCTTGTTATGAAGGCTAGGGCACCATACTTTATCCCTGGCTAATAGCCATTTATGGACCTAACCTGCAAAAATTTATCAAGCTCTTTTTTAAACCCTAATAGAGTCCTGGCCTTCACAGCCTCCTCGGGCAAGGAGTTCCACAGGTTGACTGTGCGCTGTGTGAAGAAAAATTTCCTTTTATTAGTTTTGAACCTACTACCCATCAATTTCATTTGGTGTCCCTAGTTCTTGTATTATGGGAAAAGGTAAATAATTTTTCTATAATCACTTTCTCCATACCATTCATGATTTTATATACCTCTATCATATCGCCCCTCAATCGCCTTTTTTCCAAACTGAAAAGTCCCAGTCTCTCTAGCCTCTCCCCATATGGGACCCTTTCCAAGCCCCTAATCATCTTAGTCGCCCTTTTCTGAACCTTTTCTAATGCCAATATATCTTTTTTGAGGTGAGGAGACCACATCTGCACGCAGTACTCGAGATGTGGGCGTACCATAGTTTTATATAGGGGAAGTATGATATCTTTTGTCTTATTATCTATCCCTTTTTTAATAATTCCTAACATCCTATTTGCCTTACTAACTGCCGCTGCACACTGCGTGGATGTCTTCATAGAACTATCCACTATAACTCCAAGATCCCTTTCCTGATCTGTCGTAGCTAAATTTGACCCCATCATGTAGTACGTGTAATTTGGGTTATTTTTTCCAACATGCATTACCTTACACTTACCCACATTAAATTTCATTTGCCATTTTGCTGCCCAATCACTCAGTTTGCTGAGATCTTTTTGTAGTTCTTCACAATCCCTTTTGCTTTTGACTGTCCTGAACAACTTTGTGTCATCTGCAAACTTGGCCACCTCACTGCTTACCTCATTTTCTAGATCATTGATGAACAAGTTGAACAGGATTGGTCCCAGTACTGACCCCTGGGGAACACCACTAGTTACCCTCCTCCATTGTGAAAATTTACCATTTATTCCCACCCTTTGTTTTCTGTCTTTTAACCAATTCTTGATCCATGAAAGGACCTTTCCTCCTATCCCATGACCACCTAATTTACGTAAAAGCCTTTGGTGTGGGACCATGTCAAAGGCTTTCTGGAAATCTAGGTATATTATATCCACTGGGTGCCCCTTGTCCGCATGTTTATTAACCCCTTCAAAGAATTCTAACAGATTAGTTAGACACGACTTCCCTCTGCAGAAACCATGCTGACTTTTGCCCAACAATTCGTGCTCTTCTATGTGCCTTGCAATTTTACTCTTTACTAGTGTTTCTACTAATTTGCCTGGTACTGATGTTAAACTTATTGGTCTATAATTGCCAGGATCTCCTCTAGAGCCTTTTTTAAATATTGGTGTTATATTGGCCATCTTCCAGTCATTTGGTACCAAAGTGGATTTAAAGGATAGGTTACAAACCACTGTTAATAACTCCGCAATTTCACATTTGAGTTCTTTCAGAACCCTTGGGTGAATGCCGTCTGGTCCCGGAGACTTGTTACTATTCAGCTTATCAATTAATTCCATAACCTCCTCTAATGTCACTTCAATCTGAGTGAGTTCCTCAGATTTGTCACCTAAAAAGGCTGGCTCAGATTTAGGAACCTCTGTAACATCCTCAGCCGTGAAGACTGAAGCAAAGAAATCATTTAATCGCTCCGCAATGGCACTGTCTTCCTTGATCGCTCCTTTTATATCTTTATCATCCAAGGGCCCCACTGCTTTTTTAGCGGGCTTCCTGCTTCTAATGTATTTAAAAAACATTTTACTATCATTTTTTGAATTTTTGGCTAGCTGTTCCTCAAACTCTTTTTTGGCTTTTCTTACTACATTATGACACTTAATTTGGGAGTGTTTATGTTCCTTTCTATTTTCCTCACTAGGATTTGACTTCCACTTTTTAAAAGCTGCCCTTTTCTCTCTCACTGCCTGTTTAACATGGCTGTTTAGCCATGGTGGTTCTTTGTTAGGTCTCTTACTGTGTTTTTTTATTTGGGGTATACATTTAAGTTGGGCCTCTAGTATGGTGTCTTTAAACAGTTCCCATGCAGCTTCCAGGGATTTTAGTTTAATTACTCTCCCTTTTAGTTTCTGTTTAACTAGCTTCCTCATTTTAGTGTAATTCCCCTTTTTGAAATTAAATGCCAGAGTGTTTGACCGCTGCGGTGTTCTTCCCAACACAGGAATATTAAAAGTTATTATATTGTGGTCACTATTTCCAAGCGGTCCAGTAACAGTTACCTCTTGGACCAGATCCTGTGTTCCAGTCAAGACTAGGTCGAGAATCGACTCTCCCCTTGTGGGTTCCTGTACTAGCTGCTCCAAGAAGCAGTCATTTAAGGCATCAAGAAATTTAATCTCTGAATCCCGTCCTGAGGTGACATGCACCCAATCAATATGGGGATAATTGAAATCTCCTATTATTACTGTGTTTTTTATTTTGGTAGCCTCTCTAATCTCCCTTATCATTTCAGCATCACTATCACTGTCCTGGTTAGGTGGTCGGTAATATATTCCTAATGCCATATTCATATTAGAGGAATGAATTGTTATCCATAATGATTCTATGGAACATTTTGATTCCTTTAGGATTTTTACTTCATTTGATTCTATATTATCCTTCACATATAGTACCACTCCGCCACCCGCACAACCTGTTCTGTCTTTCCGATATAATTTATATCCCGGTATGATAGTGTCCCACTGATTGTCCTCATTCCACCATGTTTCTGAGATGCCTGTTATGTCAACTTCCTCCTTTGATATGAGGTACTCCAGTTCACCCATCTTATTAGACAGACTCCTAGCATTAGTGTAAAAGCATGTTAGAAAACTACCACTATTTATATGTCCGCCTTTCACAGACACATTGGATTTTTTTATGCACGATTGTTTCACATCTGATCTTGCCCATATATTATTTCCCACGTTCCCTATCTGACTAACTTCTAGGGAATCCCTACCTATGGAGCCTCGTGTAAGAGAAGTCTCCGTCCGATCCAGGTGCTCCCCCGCACCAATCGGCTTTCCCCCACCTCTTAGTTTAAAAACTGCTCTACGACCTTTTTAATGTTTAATGCCAGCAGTCTGGATCCACCTTGATTTAGGTGGAGCCCATCATTCCTGTATAGGCTCCCCCTACCCCAAAAGTGTCCCCAGTTCCTAATAAATCTAAACCCCTCTTCCCTGCACCATCGTCTCATCCACGCATTGAGACTCTGAAGTTCTGCCTGTCTATCTGGCCCTGCGCGTGGAACTGGAAGCATTTCAGAGAATGCCACCAAAGATGTTCTGGATTTCAGTCTCTTTCCTAGTAACCTAAATTTGGCCTCCAGAACATCTCTTCTACCCTTCCCTATGTCATTGGTACCAACATGTACCACGACGACCGGCTCCTCCCCAGCACTACCCATAAGTCTGTCTAGATGCCTCGAGAGATCCGCAACCTTCGCACCAGGCAGGCAAGTAACCATACGGTTCTCCCGGTCATCACAAACCCAACTATCTATATTTCTAATGATCGAATCCCCCACTACTAAAACCTGCTTCTTCCTAACAGCTGGAGCTCCCTCCCCCGGAGAAGTATCCTCGGCACGAGAGGATACAACATCACCCTCTGGAAGGAGGGTCCCAACTATGGGATGGTTTCCCTCTGCTCCCATTGACTGCTCTCCTTCCCTGAGCCTTTCATCCTCCGTAACAGCATCAGGACTGTCAGATTGGAGGTGGGACAGCCCTACTATGTCCCGGAAAGTCTCATCCACAAACACCTCTGCCTTCCTTAGCTCCTCCAGTTCAGCCACCCTGGCCTCCAAAGCACGCACTCGGTCTCTGAGGGCCAGGAGCTCCTTGCATCGAGCGCACAAATACGCCACCCACCCACAGGGTAGGTAGTCATACATACTGCACTCGACACAATAAACAGGATAGCCCCCACTCTGCTGCTGGGCTTCTGCCTCCATTTCCTACTCTAATTATATATGAGGGTTAATTAAATGTTTCAGATAGAGGTTGTTATAAAGGATTTAGTTTAAGGGCAATAGAAGTCACTGGCTCCCCCTCTAAACTCCCCTCTCAAAACTCCCTCCTGTTAGCACTCACCCTGTCCGCGAGCACCCGGTCGCAAAGCTCCCTGGTCGCTTACCAGCAGGGTTTAAGTGCTCGGCCTCCCTGATAGCTCCTCCCTCTGCCTACAGCTCAGCCAATCAGCACACGGTGTTTCAATTCAAACCTAATCAGCTTCCAGCTGCCTGCCTGAGCACACGGCCCCAAGGTGCTTTAGTTTGCTCCTTCCTTCTCCTCCTCCAGGAGAGCCTCTCAAAACTCCCTCCTGTTAGCACTCACCCTGTTCGCGAGCACCCGGTCGCAAAGCTCCCTGGTCGCTTACCAGCAGGGTTTAAGTGCTCAGCCTCCCTGATAGCTCCTCCCTCTGCCTACAGCTCAGCCAATCAGCACACAGTGTTTCAATTCAAACCTAATCAGCTTCCAACTGCCTGCCTGCCTGCCTGAGCACACGGCTCCCATTTTCTTGGGGGTCTATTTTGACCCCCCCTCCCCCTTTTTCTCCACCTTGGCAGGCCGGACCTTCATCTTTCCTGCTGCTGCTGCTCTCCCCAAAGAAGAGACGGTAAGGGGGCTGCTTTAAAGCAGCCCCTGGGGTTTCCCTCTCCCCACAGCCTGCCTGGTGCTGGGGAGGGGAGATTAGGGGCCCTTTCCATCAGGGCTCCTGGGTGGGGGGGCTGATGCAGCTCCTTTGGGGTGCTGAGGGCAGGGGGTGGCTTACCTCCCCCTAGTTCATCGGCCCTCACACTTCTCCTGCTGCTCCCTCTCCAAGCCCCGGTTGCTGTAGGGGCCTTTCCATTCTCGGCCCCACTGCTTGTCTCCTTGCCCTTCTCTGCTCTTCTGGGCCTTGCAGCAGGTACTGTGGGCCTGCTGCTCAGGTGCCTGTGGGTACACTGTTTCCCTTTCCCTCAGCAGTGTCTCCTCCCTCTTCCCACCCTTGAACAGGCATCCTTTAACTGCCTGTCTTCCCACTCCACTGCTTGTCCCATCCACCCCTTTGGGTGCCAGTGCTTCCCCCCCCCCCCGCTTTCTTTTGTTAGGCGCTTGAGCTTCCCCCTCCTTTTAGTTACTCTTCCCACACACACAGCTTCACTTGTCCCCATGTCCTTTTAATGATTATTTACCCCTCATCTCCCCAGTGCAGCCGGAGGAGCCACTCTTTCCATTCTGTGCTGGGAGCTGTATTCCTTACACCTTTTCCCCTTCCCTTTCTTCTGAATTATCACCCTCCCACCCCACTTCCAGCCTAGTGGGGGGGAGTGGTAAATCTCCTTCCTCCCCTCCTCTTTCTCTCCCTGTTCCCTTCCCTGGTGTTTTTTTTTGGTTCTCCCCTAATTGTTTGTTTTGTCCTTTCCTCCCTACCCATGACCACAACGAAGGGGTTGTCGGATGACACCCCATGCAGAACCTTCCCCACCCCGCCCTAAAAACAACAACTCCTCTGAGGCTGCCGGGCCCCCCGTCACTACGGTAGAGGGGGCGGACATGGACGAGGACCCCGGGGCCTCGACCGCTTCTGCCGCGGCACCTCCGGCTACCATCAAGAATGCCCCCCTGAGGGGTAGGAAGGGCCTGGGGACCAAAAAGGGCAAGAGCCCCGCCCGGAAGGCAAAACCTCCTGAGGCGAGGGCTCACTCCCCGGCCGCGACCCACATGTTGGCCGCGGCTCCCCCTCCTTCCCGCTCCCCTGTTCCTTCCACCAGCTCTGGGGGCAACGGTGTCCCGGGCCCCAGGGCGTACGCCCAGGTGGCCGCCACCCCCCCGCCTGTCGCCTCCCAAGCCGCCTCCCGGAATACCATCCCCGGCGGCCGCGGCCCCTTTCCCACCCTGACCAGGAGGCATGGGGTCCGTTGTCTCCTGGTGGCGGCCTCGCCCCACGTGGAGACCTACGTGCGGGCGTTGGCACGCGTGGTGGGGCCCGCGGCCGTGGTGGCGGCCTCTAAGATGTTCGGGAAGGTGGTCTTCTTCCTGGCGTCCGAGGCCGCCGCCCAGAAGGCGGTGGAAAGGGGTTTGGCGGTGGGGGGAGTCCACGTTCCCCTCGAGCCTTTGGAGGACCTGGGCGTACGGGTGGTTTTGTCCTCTGTTCCTCCCTTCCTCCCCAATGCCGCCCTACTGCCTTTCCTCTCCACCCTGGGGAGGCCTCTGTCAGTCCTGAGTCCCCTTCCTCTGGGCTGTAAAGACCCGACCCTCCGCCACGTCCTTTCCTTTCGCCGGCAGGTACAAATCCTACTACTGCCGGCGGGACGTGGCGGAGAAGCCCTGGAAGGGTCATTTCTGGTGCCCCATCAAGGGGCCCGGTACCGGGTGTACTACACCATGGGGGAGGCCCGGTGTTTTCTCTGTCGGGCGACGGGGCACGTCCGAAGGGACTGCCCCCTGGCCCGGTTTGGAGAGGCACCCGGGACCCCCGATGCCCGGGAGGGCACCGGCCCTACCATCGCCGGTGGCCCTGACGGTCCGGACCCTGGGGTCGCCCCTCCTCCAACCGTGACCGTCGTCAATCCCGCTCGGGTTCCGCAGGGCCCAGACGAGCGTGCGGGTGCTGATGCTGCCACCGCCAAAAGCGGCAAGGCTGGGCCCGCGGAGGAGAGGGCGGCGGGGTCAGTGACGGGACTCGGGCAGGACCTACCTCGGGGGGAGGTATCCTTTTCCCCTGCTGCCCAGCCCCCATCTACCCTTGCCCCCCCGACGCTGCCCTTGTCCCCTGGCTCTTCCTCCATTCAGGCCCAGCCCTCTTCCTCCGAGGGATGGGAGCTCGCAATGGGGAAGCGCCGAAAGCGTGCTCGGCGTTCCACCCCGCCCTCTGAGGGGGAGGACAACCTCCCTGTACCCATGGGGGTGGACGCTGGGGCCATTCCACCCTCTGAGCCCGCAAGCGATTCACAGCACCACGAAGCGGTCGAGGTGACTGCGGCGGACGCGGGAGAGGTGAACACCTCCCTCCCGGGGTCCCTGCAAGAGGGGGTGTCCATGGAGGATGCTCCCACTGTTCCCGCCTCCACTGAGGGGGCGGCCGCTGACCTTGCCACCGACAGAGATCAGCACCTGGTGGCGGGCGGCGGGCTCGCCTTCCTCTCTCAGGAGGTGGAGGCTTTGGGGCTGACCCCGGCTGCCTCGGAGGGGGATCATCAGGTCCTGGAGGGACAACAACCGACCTCTCCTTCCCCTTCCGACCCGCTGCTATCCCTTCTCCCTGCCTCTGAGTTGCCCCGGGGTGCGACCGTCTGCCCGGCCATCGACAACACCTCGGCCGCGGCCGCGGCCGCGGCAACCCTTGAGGCTCTCAGCGGGCGGGAGATCCCGTTAATATCTGTCACCCCCGGCGCTGAGGCCTCCGGTGCTGCACTCTCTGTGGCACTGGAGCTCAGCGCTGGGGAGACTATTACTACCCCTACCACTGCCATCGATTCTCTGCGCTGCGAGGAGGCACCGCACCCCGGTGCCTCCTCTGCTGAGGCATCTCGCCCTGCTCCTTCTCCTGCTCCCTATTCAAACGCCCTCTCAATCGAGTTTCCCACCCCTCTTCCTCCTCCCCGCCATTCTTGTCTCTTCCCTAATCCCTCACCTCTTCCTCCCCCTACTCTCCTTCCTCGTCTCCCTCCTTTTCCCGATCCCCTCCCTGAACTCTTTTCCTCCCCTTACTCTGTTACTGCCGCCCCTGGGGTTGCCACGTTTAGTCCAGACGTTGGCCCCCGGGAGGCGGTTTTCGTTTCTTCTGCTCCCAGCACATCTGGGGCTGATCTCTCTCCGCCACTGTCCTCTCAGCAGGGACCTCAAACGCCCTGCGTCCCCGTGCCGATGGGTCGCGGGGCTCACGGAGGGGTCTGGCCCCAAGGCGTTCGAGGGCCCGAGGCCCCGACGCCAGACGCGCTGAAGGGCGAGATGCGTGTTTTCTTGGAAGACATCCGTGGCTCCAAGAACAAGGTCGCTCTCGCCCTTCAGCGCTGGGGAGATTTTCATCTCATCTTGCAAATAGTCAGAGCCCTCTTGCGGGAGGGTAAAGGGACCGGGCGGCGGGGGGCCGCGGCTTACCAGCGGGTCCGCAGCTTCCGTGACGCCCTGCTCACTTTTGGGAACGGTCACGGTTTGCTGCGGGGCCCGATGGGGGCCGTCGGCACTCCTGCCAATCAGGATCTTCCCCAGCCCTCTCGATGCCGCCGCTCATCTTTGCCACTCTAAACACCCGGGGCTGCGGGTCGGGCCTCCGTACGTGTCAGGTCCTCTCCTTCCTCCGGAGGGGCAGGTACTCCGTCATATTCCTCCAGGAGACCCACACAGCTCCGGCCACCGAGGCTAGCTGGCGGCTGGAGTGGGGGGACAGGGTTTATTTTAGCCACCTGTCGGCCCGTCAAGCCGGGGTGGCTACCCTGTTCTCCCCGAACCTGCAGCCCGAGGTGCTGGGGACCGCCGAGGTCGTGCAGGGTCGCCTGCTGCATCTCCGGGTTCGGACGGAAGGGCTGACACTAAATCTCGTCAACATCTACGCCCCGACGTCCGCCCCGGAGAGGCTCCGCTTCTTTCGGCAGGCGTCGGCCTTCCTCGGCACTTTGGATCCTCGCGAGTGCCTGGTCCTGGGCGGAGACTTCAACTGCACCCTCGAGGAGCGGGACCGTACGGGGCTCGAGCAGTGCCCGGCCGCCGCGGACGTCCTCAGGGAGATAATAGACCATCACTCCCTGGTGGACGTCTGGCGAGACCTCCACCTGGGCGAGGAAACGGTGTTTACCTACGTCCAGGTGGCGGGTCGTCGGTCTTTCCACTCCCGGTTGGACCGCATTTATGTGTCTCGTCATCATCTCTTCCGGGCCCACTCCTCCGGCATTCGGCCGGCCCCTTTCTCGGACCACCACTTGGTGGCCGTACGGGCTTCTCTTTCCTCGGAGAGGCCGGGGCCGGCCTATTGGCATTTCAATAACAGCCTGCTGGAGGACGTGGGCTTCGTAGCGTCCTTCCGGGAGTTCTGGCTGGCCTGGCGCGGGCGGCGGTGCGCCTTTCCCTCGGCGCGGCGGTGGTGGGATGTGGGGAAGGTGCGCACGCGGCTCTTCTGCCGTGACTACGCCCGGGGGCCAGCCGGCGGAGGGATGCGGCGATAGAGCAGTTGGAACGGGAGGTTTTAGAGCTAGAGAAGCGGCTGGCCACCGGCCCCGAGGATCCGCCCCTCTGCGGAGCGTACCGGGAGAAGCGGGAGGAGCTCCGGGCCCTCGAGGACCTTCGAGCCCGGGGTGCCTTTGTTCGTTCTCGCATCCGCCTCCTTCGGGAGATGGATCGAGGCTCCCGCTTCTTCTACGCCCTGGAGAAAAAGAGGGGGGCCAAAAAACACGTCCTCTGCCTTCTGGCGGAGGACGGCACCCCCCTCACGGATCCGGTGGAGATGCGCGAGAGGGCTCGCGCCTTCTACGCCTCTCTCTTCTCCCCGGATCCGACCGACGCCGACGCCCGCAGGGTTCTCTGGAACGAACTCCCGACGGTCAGCGCGGGCGACCGGGACCGGCTAGAGCTGCCTCTCTCTCTGGCCGAGTTCTCGGAAGCCCTCCGTCTCATGCCCACCAATAAATCCCCGGGCATGGACGGGCTGACCGTGGAGTTCTACCGCGTGTTCTGGGACGTCCTCGGCCCGGACCTTGCTAGCGTCTGGGCCGAGTCCTTGGAGAGCGGGGTCCTCCCTGTATCGTGCAGGCGAGCCGTGATCGCCTTGCTGCCCAAGAAGGGGGACCTCCGCGATCTGAGGAATTGGCGTCCCGTCTCGCTCCTCAGCACGGACTATAAAATTGTCGCCAAAGCCATCTCCCTAAGGTTGAAGTCCGTGCTGGCGGACGTGGTCCATCCAGACCAGACCTACACCGTCCCGGGCCGAACCATCTTCGACAACCTCTTTCTGGTCCGGGATCTCTTAGAGCTCGGGTGTAGGGACGGTCTGTCGTTCGCCCTCCTGTCCTTGGATCAGGAGAAGGCGTTCGACCGGATGGACCACGGGTACCTCCTGGGCACCCTGCGGGCCTTCGGCTTCGGGCCCCATTTTGTGGGGTTTCTCCAGGTGCTGTACGCCTCCGCAGAGTGCTTGGTCAAGCTCAACTGGACCCTGACCGCACCGGTCAGCTTCGGGCGGGGAGTACGTCAAGGCTGTCCGCTGTCGGGCCAGCTGTACGCTCTGGCCATAGAGCCCTTCCTCCGTCTCCTTCGCAAGAGGTTGACGGGGTTGGCGCTCCGTGAGCCGGAGACGAGGCTGGTCCTGTCGGCGTATGCCGACGACGTGCTCCTCGTGGTCCAGGACCCGGGAGACCTGGCGCGGGTGGAGGCTTGCCAAGCCGTCTACTCGGCGGCCTCCTCCGCCCGGGTCAACTGGGTCAAGAGCTCTGGCCTGGTGGTAGGGGCCGGGTGGCAGGCGGGCTCCCTCCCACCCGCGCTTCAGGCCATCAGGTGGAGCGCGGGTCCGCTGCTCTATCTCGGCGTTTTTCTTTCTGCCACGCATCCCTCCCCGCCGGAGAACTGGCAAGGTTTAGAGGCCAGGGTGGTCGAGCGGTTGCAGAGATGGACGGGACTGCTCCGGTGCCTCTCCCTGCGTGGGAGGGTACTGGTACTCAACCAATTGGTCCTGTCCATGCTCTGGCACCGCCTCGGCACCCTGGTCCCGCCCCCGGGCCTCCTGGTCCGTATCCAGCAGCTCATGCTGCGGTTCATCTGGCCAGGACTGCATTGGGTCTCTGCAGGGGTTCTCCATCTCCCCCCGGAGGAGGGAGGGCAGGGCCTGACGTGTTTGCGCACGCGGGTTCACGTCCTCCGCCTCCGGGCCCTGCAGAGACTCCTATTTGATGCAGGTAGTCCGGCATGGAGCACGCTTGCGCACGCTTTCCTTCGCCGCCTCCGAGGGCTCCGATACGACCGGCAGCTCCTTTATCTGAGAGGTCTTCCGCGAGACCTCTCCGGGCTGCCGGCCTTCTACCAGGACCTCCTCCGGACCTGGAAGCTGCTTGCAGCGACCAGGTCCTTGGGAGCCACCGTGGGGGCAGACCTCCTCGCGGAGCCCCTGCTACACAATCCCCATCTACGTGTGCAGGCGGCGGAGTCCCCCTTGGTGCGCCAGAGGTTGGTCCTGGCAGAAGTCACCAGAGTCGGAGACCTCCTGGACTACGACCGGGGAGACTGGGTGGATCCTCAGGCGCTCGCCCAGCGCATGGGGCTCTCCACCCTACGTACTCCCCGGCGCGTACTTCAGGAGGTGAAGGACGCTTTGCCGCCCACTGCTCGGGTGTACCTAAACAAAGTCCTGCGAGAGGGTGCACCCCGCCCACCCCTTACCCCCGGCCCTCCCGATCTCTCCATCGGCCCCCAGCCCCGCGTACCTTCCCGACCTCCTCCCCTTCGTCACCTGAGCCGGCTGCACTCGCTGCGGCCAGTCCCCTTCCGAACCGCGCCAAAGAGTCACCTGTACACGCTCGTGCTTCACACGCTCCACTTCCCCACCCTCGTGTCCCGCCCAGACACCAAGTGGCGGGACCTCCTACCATCAATAGAGGGTGGGGAGCCCCGGTGGGCCAGCCTCTATTCGACTTTGGTTCCACGACCCACCGGGGACATCTGTTGGAGAATCCTGCACGGCGCGGTGAGCACGGGCGTGTACTTGGCGCGGTTCACCCCCACCCCCGAAACGTGCCTCTTCTGTGGCGTGAGGGAGACCCTGGCGCACATCTACCTCGAGTGCGCCAGGTTACAGCCCCTCTTTCGGCTCCTCCAGAACCTCCTGTTGAGGTTCTGGCTGCATTTTTTCCCCCCACTTGTTAATTTACGCACACCCCATCCGTGGCCCCACAAAGTCGCGGGACCTCCTGGTCAACCTCCTCCTGGCAATTGCCAAATCGACAATTTATAAAACCAGGGAAAAGAGGTTGGCCGGGGGAGGGGCCTGCGACTGTGGGGCCTATTTCCGTTGCTGTATCCGCTCACGTATCCGGGCAGAGTTCCAATGGGCAGCGTCCGCTGGCTCTCTCGAGACCTTCGGGGAGCAGTGGGCGCTGTCCGGGGTTCTCTGCTCGGTATCCCCATCCGGCTCCCTCGTTTTAGCCCTTTGACCCTCACACCCGTCCCTGTTTTTTTCATTATTTGTCCCCAGTAATTAGTTGGTTCTCCTGGGTTCTGTGGTCCTCCCCGCAGGCTGGGGGGAGGTCCTTTTGATGTGGGCGGGCTAACGCCCGCCCACCTCCCGGACACCAAATAGTGCCTGCCTGAGCACACGGCTCCCATTTTCTTGGGGGTCTATTTTGACCCCCCCCCTTTTTCTCCACCTTGGCAGGCCGGACCTTCATCTTTCCTGCTGCTGCTGCTCTCCCCAAAGAAGAGACGGTAAGGGGGCTGCTTTAAAGCAGCCCCTGGGGTTTCCCTCTCCCCACAGCCTGCCTGGTGCTGGGGAGGGGAGATTAGGGGCCCTTTCCATCAGGGCTCCTGGGTGGGGGGGCTGATGCAGCTCCTTTGGGGTGCTGAGGGCAGGGGGTGGCTTACCTCCCCCTAGTTCATCGGCCCTCACACTTCTCCTGCTGCTCCCTCTCCAAGCCCCGGTTGCTGTAGGGACCTTTCCATTCTCGGCCCCACTGCTTGTCTCCTTGCCCTTCTCTGCTCTTCTGGGCCTTGCAGCAGGTACTGTGGGCCTGCTGCTCAGGTGCCTGTGGGTACACTGTTTCCCTTTCCCTCAGCAGTGTCTCCTCCCTCTTCCCGCCCTTGAACAGGCATCTTTTAACTGCCTGCCTTCCCACTCCACTGCTTGTCCCATCCACCCCTTTGGGTGCCAGTGCTTCTCCCCCCCCCCGCTTTCTTTTGTTAGGCGCTTGAGCTTCCCCCTCCTTTTAGTTACTCTTCCCACACACACAGCTTCACTTGTCCCCATGTCCTTTTAATGATTATTTACCCCTCATCTCCCCAGTGCAGCCGGAGGAGCCACTCTTTCCATTCTGTGCTGGGAGCTGTATTCCTTACACCTTTTCCCCTTCCCTTTCTTCTGAATTATCACCCTCCCACCCCACTTCCAGCCTAGTGGGGGGGAGTGGTAAATCTCCTTCCTCCCCTCCTCTTTCTCTCCCTGTTCCCTTCCCTGGTGTTTTTTTTGGTTCTCCCCTAATTGTTTGTTTTGTCCTTTCCTCCCTACCCATGACCACAACGAAGGGGTTGTCGGATGACACCCCTGCAGAACCTTCCCCACCCCTCCCTAAAAACAACAACTCCTCTGAGGCTGCCGGGCCCCCCGTCACTACGGTAGAGGGGGCGGACATGGACGAGGACCCCGGGGCCTCGACCGCTTCTGCCGCGGCACCTCCGGCTACCATCAAGAATGCCCCCCTGAAGGGTAGGAAGGGCCTGGGGACCAAAAAGGGCAAGAGCCCCGCCCGGAAGGCAAAACCTCCTGAGGCGAGGGCTCACTCCCCGGCCGCGACCCACATGTTGGCCGCGGCTCCCCCTCCTTCCCGCTCCCCTGTTCCTTCCACCAGCTCTGGGGGCAACGGTGTCCCGGGCCCCAGGGCGTACGCCCAGGTGGCCGCCACCCCCCCGCCTGTCGCCTCCCAAGCCGCCTCCCGGAATACCATCCCCGGTGGCCGCGGCCCCTTTCCCACCCTGACCAGGAGGCACGGGGTCCGTTGTCTCCTGGTGGTGGCCTCGCCCCACGTGGAGACCTACGTGCGGGCGTTGGCCCGCGTGGTGGGGCCCGCGGCCGTGGTGGCGGCCTCTAAGATGTTCGGGAAGGTGGTTTTCTTCCTGGCGTCCGAGGCCGCCGCCCAGAAGGCGGTGGAAAGGGGTTTGGCGGTGGGGGGAGTCCACGTTCCCCTCGAGCCTTTGGAGGACCTGGGCGTACGGGTGGTTTTGTCCTCTGTTCCTCCCTTCCTCCCCAATGCCGCCCTACTGCCTTTCCTCTCCACCCTGGGGAGGCCTCTGTCAGTCCTGAGTCCCCTTCCTCTGGGCTGTAAAGACCCGACCCTCTGCCACGTCCTTTCCTTTCGCCGGCAGGTACAAATCCTACTACTGCCGGCGGGACGTGGCGGAGAAGCCCTGGAAGGGTCATTTCTGGTGCCCCATCAAGGGGCCCGGTACCGGGTGTACTACACCATGGGGGAGGCCCGGTGTTTTCTCTGTCGGGCGACGGGGCACGTCCGAAGGGACTGCCCCCTGGCCCGGTTTGGAGAGGCACCCGGGACCCCCGATGCCCGGGAGGGCACCGGCCCTACCATCGCCGGTGGCCCTGACGGTCCGGACCCTGGGGTCGCCCCTCCTCCAACCGTGACCGTCGTCAATCCCGCTCGGGTTCCGCAGGGCCCAGACGAGCGTGCGGGTGCTGATGCTGCCACCGCCAAAAGCGGCAAGGCTGGGCCCGCGGAGGAGAGGGCGGCGGGGTCAGTGACGGGACTCGGGCAGGACCTACCTCGGGGGGAGGTATCCTTTTCCCCTGCTGCCCAGCCCCCATCTACCCTTGCCCCCCCGATGCTGCCCTTGTCCCCTGGCTCTTCCTCCATTCAGGCCCAGCCCTCTTCCTCCGAGGGATGGGAGCTCGCAATGGGGAAGCGCCGAAAGCGTGCTCGGCGTTCCACCCCGCCCTCTGAGGGGGAGGACAACCTCCCTGTACCCATGGGGGTGGACGCTGGAGCCATTCCACCCTCTGAGCCCGCAAGCGATTCACAGCACCACGAAGCGGTCGAGGTGACTGCGGCGGTTGCGGGAGAGGTGAACACCTCCCTCCCGGGGTCCCTGCAAGAGGGGGTGTCCATGGAGGATGCTCCCACTGTTCCCGCCTCCACTGAGGGGGCGGCCGCTGACCTTGCCACCGACAGAGATCAGCACCTGGTGGCGGGCGGCGGGCTCGCCTTCCTCTCTCAGGAGGTGGAGGCTTTGGGGCTGACCCCGGCTGCCTCAGAGGGGGATCATCAGGTCCTGGAGGGACAACAACCGACCTCTCCTTCCCCTTCCGACCCGCTGCTATCCCTTCTCCCTGCCTCTGAGTTGTCCCGGGGTGCGACCGTCTGCCCGGCCATCGACAACACCTCGGCCGCGGCCGCGGAAACCCTTGAGGCTCTCAGCGGGCGGGAGATCCCGTTAATATCTGTCACCCCCGGCGCTGAGGCCTCCGGTGCTGCACTCTCTGTGGCACTGGAGCCCAGCGCTGGGGAGACTATTACTACCCCTACCGCTGCCATCGATTCTCTGTGCTGCGAGGAGGCACCGCACCCCGGTGCCTCCTCTGCTGAGGCATCTCGCCCTGCTCCTTCTCCTGCTCCCTATTCAAACGCCCTCTCAATCGAGTTTCCCACCCCTCTTCCTCCTCCCCGCCATTCTTGTCTCTTCCCTAATCCCTCACCTCTTCCTCCCCCTACTCTCCTTCCTCGTCTCCCTCCTTTTCCCGATCCCCTCCCTGAACTCTTTTCCTCCCCTTACTCTGTTACTGCCGCCCCTGGGGTTGCCATGTTTAGTCCAGATGTTGGCCCCCGGGAGGCGGTTTTCGTTTCTTCTGCTCCCAGCACATCTGGGGCTGATCTCCCTCCGCCACTGTCCTCTCAGCAGGGACCTCAAACGCCCTGCGTCCCCGTGCCGATGGGTCGCGGGGCTCACGGAGGGGTCTGGCCCCAAGGCGTTCGAGGGCCCGAGGCCCCGACGCCAGACGCGCTGAAGGGCGAGATGCGTGTTTTCTTGGAAGACATCCGTGGCTCCAAGAACAAGGTTGCTCTCGCCCTTCAGCGCTGGGGAGATTTTCATCTCATTTTGCAAATAGTCAGAGCCCTCTTGCGGGAGGGTAAAGGGACCGGGCGGCGGGGGGCCGCGGCTTACCAGCGGGTCCGCAGCTTCCGTGACGCCCTGCTCACTTTTGGGAACGGTCGCGGTTTGCTGCGGGGCCCGATGGGGGCCGTCGGCACTCCTGCCAATCAGGATCTTCCCCAGCCCTCTCGATGCCGCCGCTCATCTTTGCCACTCTAAACACCCGGGGCTGCGGGTCGGGCCTCCGTAGGTGTCAGGTCCTCTCCTTCCTCCGGAGGGGCAGGTACTCCGTCATATTCCTCCAGGAGACCCACACAGCTCCGGCCACCGAGGCTAGCTGGCGGCTGGAGTGGGGGGACAGGGTTTATTTTAGCCACCTGTCGGCCCGTCAAGCCGGGGTGGCTACCCTGTTCTCCCCGAACCTGCAGCCCGAGGTGCTGGGGACTGCCGAGATCGTGCAGGGTCGCCTGCTGCATCTCCGGGTTCGGACGGAAGGGCTGACACTAAATCTCGTCAACATCTACGCCCCGACGTCCGCCCCGGAGAGGCTCCGCTTCTTTCGGCAGGCGTCGGCCTTCCTCGGCACTTTGGATCCTCGCGAGTGCCTGGTCCTGGGCGGAGACTTCAACTGCACCCTCGAGGAGCGGGACCGTACGGGGCTCGAGCAGTGCCCGGCCGCCGCGGACGTCCTCAGGGAGATAATAGACCATCACTCCCTGGTGGACGTCTGGCGAGACCTCCACCTGGGCGAGGAAACGGTGTTTACCTACGTCCAGGTGGCGGGTCGTCGGTCTTTCCACTCCCGGTTGGACCGCATTTATGTGTCTCGTCATCATCTCTTCCGGGCCCACTCCTCCGGCATTCGGCCAGCCCCTTTCTCGGACCACCACTTGGTGGCCGTACGGGCTTCTCTTTCCTCGGAGAGGCCGGGGCCGGCCTATTGGCATTTCAATAACAGCCTGCTGGAGGACGTGGGCTTCGTAGCGTCCTTCCGGGAGTTCTGGCTGGCCTGGCGTGGGCGGCGGTGCGCCTTTCCCTCGGCGCGGCGGTGGTGGGATGTGGGGAAGGTGCGCACGCGGCTCTTCTGCCGTGACTACGCCCGGGGGGCCAGCCGGCGGAGGGATGCGGCGATAGAGCAGTTGGAATGGGAGGTTTTAGAGCTAGAGAAGCGGCTGGCCACCGGCCCCGAGGATCCGCCCCTCTGCGGAGCATACCGGGAGAAGCGGGAGGAGCTCCGGGCCCTCGAGGACCTTCGAGCCCGGGGTGCCTTTGTTCGTTCTCGCATCCGTCTCCTTCGGGAGATGGATCGAGGCTCCCGCTTCTTCCACGCCCTGGAGAAAAAGAGGGGGGCCAAAAAACACGTCCTCTGCCTTCTGGCGGAGGACGGCACCCCCCTCACGGATCCGGTGGAGATGCGCGAGAGGGCTCGCGCCTTCTACGCCTCTCTCTTCTCCCCGGATCCGACCGACGCCGACGCCCGCAGGGTTCTCTGGAACGAACTCCCGACGGTCAGCGCGGGCGACCGGGACCGGCTAGAGCTGCCTCTCTCTCTGGCCGAGTTCTCGGAAGCCCTCCGTCTCATGCCCACCAATAAATCCCCGGGCATGGACGGGCTGACCGTGGAGTTCTACCGCGTGTTCTGGGACGTCCTCGGCCCGGACCTTGCTAGCGTCTGGGCCGAGTCCTTGGAGAGCGGGGTCCTCCCTGTATCGTGCAGGCGAGCTGTGATCGCCTTGCTGCCCAAGAAGGGGGACCTCCGTGATCTGAGGAATTGGCGTCCCGTCTCGCTCCTCAGCACGGACTATAAAATTGTCGCCAAAGCCATCTCCCTGAGGTTGAAGTCCGTGCTGGCGGACGTGGTCCATCCAGACCAGACCTACACCGTCCCGGGCCGAACCATCTTCGACAACCTCTTTCTGGTCCGGGATCTCTTAGAGCTCGGGTGTAGGGACGGTCTGTCGTTCGCCCTCCTGTCCTTGGATCAGGAGAAGGCGTTCGACCGGATGGACCACGGGTACCTCCTGGGCACCCTGCGGGCCTTCGGCGTTGGGCCCCATTTTGTGGGGTTTCTCCAGGTGCTGTACGCCTCCGCAGAGTGCTTGGTCAAGCTCAACTGGACCCTGACCGCACCGGTCAGCTTCGGGCGGGGAGTACGTCAAGGCTGTCCGCTGTCAGGCCAGCTGTACGCTCTGGCCATAGAGCCCTTCCTCCGTCTCCTTCGCAAGAGGTTGACGGGGTTGGCGCTCCGTGAGCCGGAGACGAGGCTGGTCCTGTCGGCGTATGCCGACGACGTGCTCCTCGTGGTCCAGGACCCGGGAGACCTGGCGCGGGTGGAGGCTTGCCAAGCCGTCTACTCGGCGGCCTCCTCCGCCCGGGTCAACTGGGTCAAGAGCTCTGGCCTGGTGGTAGGGGCCGGGTGGCAGGCGGGCTCCTTCCCACCTGCGCTTCAGGCCATCAGGTGGAGCGCGGGTCCGCTGCTCTATCTCGGCGTTTTTCTTTCTGCCACGCATCCCTCCCCGCCGGAGAACTGGCAAGGTTTAGAGGCCAGGGTGGTCGAGCGGTTGCAGAGATGGACGGGACTGCTCCGGTGCCTCTCCCTGCGTGGGAGGGTACTGGTACTCAACCAATTGGTCCTGTCCATGCTCTGGCACCGCCTCGGCACCCTGGTCCCGCCCCCGGGCCTCCTGGTCCGTATCCAGCAGCTCATGCTGCGGTTCATCTGGCCAGGACTGCATTGGGTCTCTGCAGGGGTTCTCCATCTCCCCCCGGAGGAGGGAGGGCAGGGCCTGACGTGTTTGCGCACGCGGGTTCACGTCCTCCGCCTCCGGGCCCTGCAGAGACTCCTATTTGATGCAGGTAGTCCGGCATGGAGCACGCTTGCGCACGCTTTCCTTCGCCGCCTCCGAGGGCTCCGATACGACCGGCAGCTCCTTTATCTGAGAGGTCTTCCGCGAGACCTCTCCGGGCTGCCGGCCTTCTACCAGGACCTCCTCCGGACCTGGAAGCTGCTTGCAGCGACCAGGTCCTTGGGAGCCACCGTGGGGGCAGACCTCCTCGCGGAGCCCCTGCTACACAATCCCCATCTACGTGTGCAGGCGGCGTAGTCCCCCTTGGTGCGCCAGAGGTTGGTCCTGGCAGAAGTCACCAGAGTCGGAGACCTCCTGGACTACGACCGGGGAGACTGGGTGGATCCTCAGGCGCTCGCCCAGCGCATGGGGCTCTCCACCCTACGTACTCCCCGGCGCGTACTTCAGGAGGTGAAGGACGCTTTGCCGCCCACTGCTCGGGTGTACCTAAACAAAGTCCTGCGAGAGGGTGCACCCCGCCCACCCCTTACCCCCGGCCCTCCCGATCTCTCCATCGGCCCCCAGCCCCGCGTACCTTCCCGACCTCCTCCCCTTCGTCACCTGAGCCGGCTGCACTCGCTGCAGCCAGTCCCCTTCCAAACCGCGCCAAAGAGTCACCTGTACATGCTCGTGCTTCACACGCTCCACTTCCCCACCCTCGTGTCCCGCCCAGACACCAAGTGGCGGGACCTCCTACCATCAATAGAGGGTGGGGAGCCCCGGTGGGCCAGCCTCTATTCGACTTTGGTTCCACGACCCACTGGGGACATCTGTTGGAGAATCCTGCACGGCGCGGTGAGCACGGGCGTGTACTTGGCACGGTTCACCCCCACCCCCGAAACGTGCCTCTTTTGTGGCGTGAGGGAGACCCTGGCGCACATCTACCTCGAGTGCGCCAGGTTACAGCCCCTCTTTCGGCTCCTCCAGAACCTCCTGTTGAGGTTCTGGCTGCATTTTTCCCCCCACTTGTTAATTTACGCACACCCCATCCGTGGCCCCACAAAGTCGCGGGACCTCCTGGTCAACCTCCTTCTGGCAATTGCCAAATCGGCAATCTATAAAACCAGGGAAAAGAGGTTGGCCGGGGGAGGGGCCTGCGACTGTGGGGCCTATTTCCGTTGCTGTATCCGCTCACGTATCCGGGCAGAGTTCCAATGGGCAGCGTCCGCTGGCTCTCTCAAGACCTTCGGGGAGCAGTGGGCGCTGTCCGGGGTTCTCTGCTCGGTATCCCCATCCGGCTCCCTCGTTTTAGCCCTTTGACCCTCACACCCGTTCCTGTTTTTTTCATTATTTGTCCCCAGTAATTAGTTGGTTCTCCTGGGTTCTGTGGTCCTCCCTGCAGGCTGGGGGGAGGTCCTTTTGATGTGGGCGGGCTAACGCCCGCCCACCTCCCGGACACCAAATAGTGCCTGAGCACACGGCCCCAAGGTGCTTTAGTTTGCTCCTTCCTTCTCCTCCTCCAGGAGAGCCTCTCAAAACTCCCTCCTGTTAGCACTCACCCTGTTCGCGAGCACCCGGTCGCAAAGCGGCCCTCTCTTGCAGGGGTGGGGAACCTAAGGCCCAGGAGCCAGATGGCAGAGTAAAGGTTTGTGTGTTCATGGGAGGGATGTTAGATTTTAACCAATGCTTATCAATTTAAACTCAGACGGCTCCCAGGGAAGTGATTTCACTGTGGCAGGGCAGTGGAGCCTCCTCCCTGGGAGCCTAGTGGGCAATGGCTGCTGGCTCTGCTCCTGGGGAGGAGGCTTTACTGCAGACACCACAGTACAAAGCTAAGCTTTATAGGGCAGAGCCCACAGCACATGTAACTGCTAAGATTTTTAGCAGTTACATAGTTACTGTATTAAACAATTTTTAATATCCCCAATTCATGGGATGTATGGGGGCACTCCTGAATGAGGGCAGAGCTAAAGTTGCATGGGAAACCTTGACTCTGAATTTCCTGGTTTTCAGAAGTTTGTGTTGTGCGCAATTCAGTGTTCTGCAAAGGGATGTCTTACTGCCACACAACCCTAGGTTTGCATTAATGTATTTTTTGCCATTATATTTGCCATTAGGGTTTTTTAAAGAAAAAAAGATATATTGTTAGAAGGACTTAAGGGTCACTTAATCAGCTGTACATATTATGTCCCACAACAAATATACTGATCAAGTCTGCCCACAGCAATCCATCACCCATGTTTTGGCACACCATCTCAGCTATGGCCCTGACCTATTCAATGCAATGTCTCCATAGGCATCCTGTAGTCTAGGCAGGCGAAGGCTTTGCCTTCCCAAACCGCCAGGCACAGCCATGCCCACACTTCACCTCCAGAACACCTGCTATAGGCATTCTGGGGGTGGAGTGTTGCTGCTCTCAGTGCCCACTCTCCCTGTGCTCCTAGCCGAGGAGGCTGGAACTTTGCTGCCTCCTCCCTCCCCCATGCTCTAAGATCCACGCTGCATGGCCTCCTCCTCCCTCCATATTCCGGGGAGGCGGGAGAGCCATGCTGCATGAACGTGCTGCCCCACCTCTTTTCCCCTCCCCAGTGTTCTGGGGAGGCTGGGGAGTACTTGGCGCATTGCCCAATCTTCTCCCCTGCCTGGGGGTGGGGTGTGCTCGGCATGCTGCCCCACTTCCTCCCAGGGGGGCACGCTCAGCACACTGCTCCATACCCACCCCATGGGAAGCGGGGCCTCAGCAGAGGGGCAGGGCTGTAGATGGGTCTGGGGGCCTGCCTCCCCCATCCCCAGTTGCACCAACTGCCCTCTGTTAACATGGCTCCACATCTATCCGCAGAACTCATCTCCCTAAAGTCTTCATTCCCCAACATTTCTAGTGCCATTACTTCCTCCGCCCTCCTGTAACCTGACTTGCATGCAGTGCCTGGAGAAAAGGATAATTGTGTTACAGTAGCATAGTGTTTCTGGTTGTGTTTCAGAATGTTTGGGGGGAGGAGTTTGTGACCTGGTGAGAGATCCCAGACAGCAATTCTGTTTTTTAAAATACTGACAGTTTTTGACAGAAAGCTCCTCTAACCCCTGTCCAATAGATGTACCCATTTCTGAAAAACACTGTGGGATCAAAGCTTGTAATGCTTCTATGCCATACAGAATGCATTTTGTAGGCAGTCATGAACCCTCCAGTTTCCTGATGCGTATTCTACCTACCCTGCATTAGTAGCTTTCATGCCATGTTGGTGCACACTTGCAAACTTATAGGAGTGTCGGGTGACTGTGGTGCACTGGAAGAGCTAGGGGTGCAGTGTGGTTGAGCAGCTCTGGCAGAACTCCAAGGGGTAGGGTGATTGAGGTGCACTGGGAAAGCTGGGGAGGGTCCCATACTTCGCCCATCAGAGCACCCATCCTCATTCTCCTACCATCTATCCTTACGACCTTCTTCTCCTTGCAGCAGCAATAAGCCACCCTACCCCTGTTTCCCCAGTCATCCTCTCCTCCTATTATCTCTCCCCTCCATGGAAGCATTCACATGTTTAAATTTTGTACCCAAAATTGTCAGTGAATCCCCAAAAGAGTTAGGGGGTGCTATATAGTATATTCAGCCCCCTTGTCATTGTAGGCCTGGACTGAAATGACAAACTCATGCATAGCAGTGGTAGACAACTTAGGTGGATCTTAACCTGTTTATCTACAGAAGGGTCCCATTCATTCAAAGCTCCCAGACCACATGTGAACCACTTGCCAAAGCACCATCCTGGAGTCCCTTTCTGGATTCCATCACCAGAAGGCTATGACAGAAATCAACTCTCCTATAGCCTTCTCTCATTCCTAGTTTGGAAAGTTGCACTTCATGTCTGCTTTTTCACTCCCAAAACCAAATAGGGCATCAGCGATCAGAGAGCCTCATCAATGGGTAAGGAGTCCTCACCATGTATAAAAAGTCATGGTCCATTGTCTATGTAAAAAAAAACAGAATTGGGGACCAGACAATGATTGGAAGAAGGAGGTAGGGCATAGCACATGTTATCACACATGGTACCACAAAGGGCTGGTTCTGAATGTCAAATCACATTAGGTGGGTGTTGTATTTAATAGTATGTTAATAGACTATAAAGTTAATTCACTTTAACTTTTATATGTCTGCCATAATAAATTTGGGGAAACGAGACAAGGTTATCCTCCTCCAAAGTTATTTAAGTGGATAAAATTAAATCATACACACAGGGTATAGCTACACTGCAAAATACGAGACTTGAGCTCTACTTCAACTGTTCAGTAGGTGAAACAAAGCTCAAATAACTTTTATTTGATAGTATTACCACTACAGCCACACTTACACAGTTACCAGCATGCATCTAATCAGGAGCCAGATTCTGATACTTGCATCTCTTCTGCTCTCCAAAAAGTCCCATTGATTCTATTGGGAGAATTCATGGAGGCAAGTATATGACCCAGGGTGACTGAATATGATCTGTACTGAACTGTGTGCATAACTACTCACCTAAACAACCCTATTCTGTCATTTACACTCATAACTGATTGTGCCCATAAAATAAAAATTTGACCCATGCAGCGATAGTTTGAGACTTAATATGAACATGTTAAATGTAGGGTCAAATCCTTGGTCTTGGCTTTGGGAGAACAAACAGCAGGAAACCTGCCCTCTGGTGGCAGATTAGGATTCTCTCTAACAGACACAAGGAGCTCATCATGGAACCCTGCATTCAGCATGATTTGTAGCGATCCTTGAGTGTTTCAGTCCCTGGTCAGTTATGATCAGGGGAATGGATTAGCGCTATCTCCCACCATCCTGCTCTCCTCAGTTGTGATCTGATGAAGGATTAAGATTTTTAAAAAAAATTTTTGTGAGCAAAGACCCACATCTGAGACAACATGGTATGAATAGCCCACTGTTACTTATCTTTAAACAAAATATATATTTTTTAAAAACCAGCAATTAAGATATGCACAACTCTATATTAAAAAAGTGGATAAGGTCAACTCTGATCTCACTCTACACAGCTCTAAAACTAGTGGAAGTTCAGAACCAGGTTCTCTAGCGAGAGAGGAATTATTAGATCATCTTATCCAGCTGATCAGCACCCTACTGTATATTTCTTATTCTCTTGACAAGTCTGGTTTTAAATGTTTCAAGAAATGACTCTTCTGCAGCTTGCCTTGGGAGATTATAACAAAGCATAATGCATCTCAAGCTCAGGCATTAATCAGCCTAACTTCCACTTTCTTCATTACATCCCATTAATCCTACTTTTACCTCCTTTTATTATACTGTATAATTCTTCTGTCTCCTTGTTATCTATGCCCTTTGAATATATTAAGGCCATTATGCTCTCTTTTTCAGCCTTATGCTTTAATATTTCTTTGTAAAGTCACCCCTCTGTTTCCCTACCATTTCTGGTGTTCTCTGAGGGTATGTCTACAGCGTTATTTCAAAATATCTTATTTTGAAATATTTAATTCAAAATAAGTTATTTCGAAATAATGCGTCTTCACACAAAATGCATTTCGAAATAGCGTTTTGCTATTTCAAAATAGCACATCCACACTGATTGGACACTGAATCGCATTTAAGGGCAGCTGAAATCGGTTCCAGCAGGGCATCAGGTCAGGAGTTACTTTATATGGCTGCTGCCTGAGGCTATCTGAGGCTTGTGCTTAAAGGGACCCCCTTGGACAGCCGGTTCTCAGCTTTCCCTGCTTGCTTGCCTACCTCGCTGAGGGACAGCAAAGCATTTTTCTCTCTGCCTGCTTTGGTTGCCCTGACTCGGGACACCACAGCACTCGGCACCATGGAGCCGGAGCTGCCCCTGGGCACTCTGGTGCTCATTTTGGACGTGTTGCTGCAAGCCTGGCTGTGCTTTCTGCAGGCTGCCTCGCAGCATCTGCTGCAGCCTGACCCCCATGCCATCCTCCAGACCCTCCTTGGGGACGGGGAGGAGCAGCTGCAGCTCCCAGATGCCGGCGTGCCCTGCCGCATCTGGTGTCTGGACACCAGCAGCGACTGGTGGGACCACATCGTCCTGGAGCGCTGGGGAGACCAACAATGGACCCAGAACTTCAGGATGAAGAAGGACACCTTCCTTGAGTGGCTCGCCCCTGCTCTGCAGTGACGGGACACACGCATGAGGCCCGCCATTCCCCTCCACAAGCGTGTGGCCATCACCCTATGGAAGCTCTCCACGCCGGATAGCTACCAATCCGTGGCAAACCAGTTCGGCGTGGGGAGATCCACCATCGGAGCAATGCTCATGCAGGTATGTCAGTCTCTGGCCACTATGCCTGGGTGGGGGGGCAAGGAGGTGATGGACTGCCCCAGGGAAAAGGGGGGGAGGTGGTGCAAGTCCCCTCCACGGGAAGGTTTGGTCTGTCCCACCCGCACTATGGGCTGCCCGCAGTGGCCAGGATTCCGGGGGGGGGTTGCTCCTGGGAGTGGGGGCGCGGGGCAGTGGCAGGCAAGGAGCACTCTTAGCCACCCTGGCACTCCAGTGACTCTTGGTGGTTTTGTGTGTCCCTCTGCAGGTGGTCAAGGCCATCAGCAGAGTGCTGCTCTGCAGAGTCATCCGCCTCACCGATGTGGATGCAGTAATCGAGGGGTTTGGCACCCTGGGCTTCCCCAACTGTGGGGGGGAATCAACGGGACGCACATCCCCAGCCATGCCCCGGACCACCAGGCCTCCCTCTACATCAACTGGACGGGATACTTCTCGGTCATCCTGCAGGCTGTGTCTGACCACTGGGGCTAGTTCGTGGACATCAACGTGGGCACATGATGCGCGGGTTTACCGCAACTCCTCTGTGTGCCAAAGCCTGCACGCTGGGACTTTCTTTCTCGACTGCAACATCAGGGTCAGAGACATGGACATGCCTGTGTGCGTGGTGGGGGATGCAGCCTATCCCCTACAGCCCTGGCTGATAAAGCCCTATATGGGACACCTCGACCCCTCCCGACAGGCCTTTAATGCCAAGCTCGGCAGGGCCTGCATCGTGGTGGAGGGGGCATTCGTCTGGTTAAAGGCCTGATTTAGATGCCTCCTCACCCACCTGGACCTCTCCGAGTGGAATATTCTGCATGTGGTGGCAGCATGTTGTGTGCTGCATAATGTGTGCGAGAGGAAGGGGGAGGCTTTCCTGCTGGGCTGGATGGCAGAAGCTGACCACTTGGCTGGCCTGCACGCGTAGCCCCACATGGCTGCCAGCCGGGAGGCCCATCGGAAGACTGTCCATATCTGGGAGGCCCTGCGGGAGAGCTTCCACCTGGAGGAGGAGTGAAGTCTCCCTGGTGTGCACCACTGGGGTCTTGTGCCTCATTTCACCCTCACATCCTTTCACTGACCCCTCCCTAACCCTCCTTCCCATTAAATAAAGACACATGTGTTGACAAAAACAAACTCTGCTTTTTGAACAAAACTGGGGTGCGGGGGGGGGGGAGAGAATGAGGGTGAGAGAGGGGAGGCGAGAGGGTGGGAGAGGGGAGGGGGAAACCTGGGAGGAGGGAGCTGGAAGGGGGAGGTGAGGGGAGGAAGGGGGAGGAGTAGCTCAGGGTTTGGGATCTTGCTGGTCCACCTGTCTCCCAGCACTGCAGGTGCGGGGGCCTCGGCGATCCCGGAGGGCAGCGGGTATGGAGGGTGGGGCGGTATAGCCAGACATGAACCCCATCTTGTTTCCCCCCCCCAGAGAGCAAGAGAAAGGCAGTCAGCCTTTGATGCCCTGGGAATGCAGGTGTGCTGCCTGTCCCTGACTCTACCATAAACAGAAACCAGACAGTAAATGGGCTAGCTGACGACCCGGGGCCTCCCGCCACCCTGATGGCTAGTACCAGTAATTGACATGCCTGTACTGTCCCAGGAGAGGAATCTTCGCCCATCACATACCAGAGGTGCCCATTGTCTGCATTTTCCCAGGTGTGAATTATGCTTTGCACCCTTCGTGGGAAACTTGGCGTTCAAAGCCATTTTTCCTAATTGGCCACTTGAGACCAGGAAGAAGCCTACGTGACCCAAGGGGTATAAAGAGGGGTTTAGTAGCCCACCCCATTTGAGCTCCAATCATCTACACCTGCTGGCAGGTATTGATTGACTCCCGAGGTCTGTGAGACACCCAGCCTCGCCCTACTTCTTCCCGAGGGATTGAGAGAAAGACGCTGGCCACACCAAGTCTGGAACGCAGGGGTGAGAATATATACCTGCTAGGTGTCTATTTTGCATGCATTTAATAAGAGCTCAGAGAACCAAAAGGGTTTCATGGTACCTGTAAGTGATTTATTAGTGTAATTTCTGTCCTGTCCTTTGTAGTGGCTGTGTTATCTGTAACACAGTAGTAGCATTTAACAGCTAAGTTTACCCTGTAACAATAAAATAGTAACTGTTTAAGCTGTGACCTGACTCCTTCAGTTGCTGTAACAGAACCAAGCACAATTTTAAAAAGAACTCCAGCCGGTCATAAGGGACAGATATAAGGAGAGCTTGAGCATTGGATCGTGTCACTTCCAGGGGACAGATCCGTTGGGGCATCTCTCAGCCTCCCCAGGCTGCCCGCTGCGAAGGGATCATGTATCCTAGCAGTCAAAATCTGAGGTGTAATAAGCTCTCCCTGTAAACTCTGGGCGTCTGTCGGCCTGTTGGCTGCCCGCCGCGAAAGGATCCCGATCCTAGCGGTAAAGACACGGACGTTAAACTCCTCGGGGCACCCGTCAGTCTCACCTAGACTGCCCACTGCGACGGGGCCTTGTGTCTCAGCAGTTGAAGACACACACGCATGCACTGCCCTGACCATCGGCTGACAGGCGGGTAGAGCTGGGGGGGAGGAAGAAGTGGGAGGAGGAGCGGTAGCTGGGGCGGCAGCTGGGGCTGGAGAGGCAGGAGGCAGCAATTTCTGCACCAGGGTCTGCAGGTGGTCAGAGATGGCATGGCCCTGGGCAAGCAGCTCCCGCCAGCTCTCCCGCCGCAGCTGCAGGTCTTCATGCACCCAGTGGTCGAGGGTGCGGTGTTGGCCTCGCAGGATCCCCAGGTGCTGCCACTGGTATTCCTTCTGGTTACAGGTCAGCCTGCTGGCCTGGGTGCGGGAGGCTGTCCTGGGCGGGGTGGTGCACCCTGCACTCACAGCTGCTGCAGTTGTGGAGAAACAAGTGAAGAGGACAGTTATCCCTGGGGACACAGTAGGTGAAGCCCAGCCCCCCTCTGCACGGCGAGGATGACAGGTCTCCACACCTTCGGAGCCAATGTGCTTGCACACAGGCCATGTTTGGCATGTCCTGCTATCCCCGGGAGTGTGAGCTGGCCTGGGACTGCACCTATGCCCCTGTGCTATATCCAGTGTGGGGGCGGGGAGATGTGCCCTGCCTCTGCATAGAGGGGGCTCATGGAGAGAGGCATCATGCAATGTCCCTCCCCGGGGTCAGGAGCATGTCATGTGCCTTCATACATGCATGCATGTGGGTAACAGGCCAGGGCCCCTGTGCGGCAGCCAGCTGGGGCCACATGCCCATAGTGGCACGGCACATGCACAGGTTGCTGCATGCTCTGTGGTCAGCAAGGCCCACACGTGTGGTCTCTGGTTTCCCTCCCGCTTCTTCCTCCCTCCCTCTCTACCCCCCCCCCCACCCCGCATAAGGGGACAGTGATGGCACTCACATGTTGAGGCCTCCCCAGCCTCAGATGACACTGGTGACAGGCTTGCTGGGACAGCTCGGTGGTCCTGGGTGTGGGGCACACTCCCTCCAGGCTCCTGCAGTTCCTGGCCGTCCTCATCCTCCTCCTCCGTGTCATGGGCAGGGCCCTCTGCCCCAGGGTTGATGACTACCTGGGGGCACAGACCGTCTGATCCCCCAGGATGTGGTTCAGGGCATCATAATAGGGGCAGGGGTCTGGGTCAGCCCCTGCTTGGGAGCTGCCCCCTGAGGCTCTGTCATAGGCCTGCCGCAGCTCTTTTGTTTTCATGCGCACCTGCTCCTGGATGCGTATGTGGCCTTTGGTGGCCAGGCTATCAGCCATCCGCCTGTAGAAGGCCACGTTCCTGCATCTAGTGCGGAGATCATGGACATTGGAGGCCTCCCCCCAAACCTCAATGGTCCATGATCTCCGCACTAGATCAGGAAGGCACCTGCCTTTTGCGGCCGCTGGCAGGCTCCTGGGAGCTGCCAGGCTGCTCCTGGGGAGCGGTGGAGGGCTGGGTGCCACTGAGTTGCTGGCTCATGCTGGGCCAGGTGCACGGACTTCTGGCTCTGTGCTGGCAGGCTTGCAGCTGGCACAGGCACTATGGCCAGAGTCTACCACTTTAAGGACTCCGGGGCTGGGGGGAGAGGGGGGAACAGAAGAGTTTTCCTGGTTGTGCCCAGAGTGGCCACCAGGGCACCCTGGGAAGGGCTGGAGGCCCCCTATTTTGAAATAAGAGACTACACAGTGCTTAATTCGATTTAGCTATTTCGAATTTGGCGTTATTCCTCGTGGAATGAGGTTTACCAAATTCGAAATAAGTGCTCTGCTATTTCGATTTAATTTTGAAATAGCGGTTTGGCTGTGTAGATGCTAGGAAAGTTATTTCAAAATAACGGCTGTTATTTCAAAATAACTTTGCTGTGTAGACATACCCTGAATGGCTTCTAGTTTATAATACCTAGCTCTTTTTTTTCGTAGATCTCAAAACCATTTACAAAGAGAGATAAATATCATTTTCCCCATTTTACAATTCACGGAGAGAAGTACATGACCAGGGTCTGAATTGAACTGTGTGCATAATTACAGAAAGTCCAGAAAAGAGCAACAAAAATTATTGAAGGTCTAGAAAACATGACCTATGAGGGAAGACTGAAAGAATTGGGTTCATTTAGTTTAGAAAAGAGAAGACTGAGAGGGGACTGACAGCTTTCAAGTAACTAAAAGGTGTTAAAACGAAGAAGGAGGGAGAAAAATTATTCTCCTTAACCTCTGATGATAGGACAAGAAGTAAAGGACTAAAATTGCAGCAAGAAAGATATAGGTTGCACATTAGGAAAAACTTCCTGTCAGGATGGCTAAACACTAGAATAAATTGTCGAGGGAGGTTGTAGAATCTCCGTCTTTGGAGATATTTAAGAGCAGAATAGACAGATATCTGTTAGGGATGGTCTAGAAACTCTAGATGGTGCTTGGTCCTGCCATGAGGGCAGGGGGCTGGGCTTGATGACCTCTCAAGTTCCCTTCCAGTTCTAGGATTCTCTATGACTACTTAACTGAACAACTCTATTCTGCCATTTACACTCATAGATGATTGTGCCCATAAAATAAAAATTTGGCCTATGCAGTGATTTTCTGAGATCTAATACGAACAAACTTTCTATATTAGCATAGAACCTTTCTAGATGGCTTATATTTCCCTACATGTGAAAGAAGCTTGCTTTTTAGAGGCTGAGGTTGATATAAGTAAATTGTTCTATTAATCATAACCAAAAGAGTTAACTTAAAAGTGAAAGCATTTTTTTCTTTTTAATTTTCTCCCCCTTTTGTATAACCTTTGTTTCACCTATCCCAGGTTCATTTCCTAAAAGATAAGAACAGCAACTTACAATTCTGGCTATCTATCAAAATGATATTGTAGACCTCTGTGACATTGTAGATTAAAGTTTCCTTTGATTTATATTTCATTGCTTTGATGGGAGCCTATATCCTATATTTTTGATTATGTGGCAAGAACAGTTAAACACATTTCCCTGCACAAAATACTTCACCTTCAACAGGGGAATAATCTAGTTTAAAATCCTCTAATCCCAGGGGCCAAGATCTGGTTTAAAAGGTTCAATATCACATATATTCAGGGCTATAAAAATGTGAATATTTATTCTGATGTGTGGTGGCCTCCTGCAGTCACCCCCTGCAGACTATTATAGCCGTAACACCTCCGTCCTCCAAAGCTTGTTCCTGGGACAGCAGGGAGGAACTGAAGATGAGATATACTTTCCATTCCTAATTCAGAGGCTGTGTGCCAAAAACTGCAGACCACACATCCTAGTCCCTGGAATGACACACTGTTATTCAGATAGAGAGACTAAAGTCAGGACTACAGACTTCTAGGCCATTCATTTCCCTACAAGCAGGTTTCCCACCAGGTATCTACATGCCCTTGCCAAACTATTTCTCCCAGTGAATGTAACTTTAAAAATGATATACAGAGAGATAGTCAAGCACAAGTTTAGCCATATTAAAAATAGTTATAATTTAGTGGTACCATTCCAGTCAATATTGCAAGTGCTGTTGCAGGGCACAACATGGCCCCAAGTGCAATGACAGTCCCAGTGGTGCCTTTGGATCCTGTGGGGATTCTCCATTCAGCCCCAAGTCAGTCGCTGGAGCCTTATTGGTCAGGCCAGTTACTCCTCAAGTGGAGGAGTCAGCAGGTGACCAGCAGACCTCAGCTGAGGAGGGCCAGTTGGGCCAGGCTTTCTCCACCTCACTGCTATATGAGGCAATAGTGGCACCTACCCTCCTAGTGGACCCGCCTCAGCAGGGAGTTCTCCTTTCAGCATGAATGGGCTCTACACACCGACTTTGCCTTGTCTCTCTTCCAAGAGCGGGATTCTCCCCTAATGGACCCCTTCATGATGAAAGAGAACACAAAGTGTCCCAGGTTCTGCTCCAGGCTTGGTTGTGAGGAGGGCTCCATGCCAGATGCCTTTCTATTCCCATGGTTGGAGGGTCTCCTCTTCGCCTTCCCTCTATTTTCCTTCTTCAGCAGAGTCCTCCAGAAAATCCTGCAGGACAGGGCAAGGGTGATCCTGATCATGCCAGCCTGGCCCTGCCACCACTAGTTCAGCATCCTCATGAATCTGCTGTTGTGCACCCTTCATCCATTGCTTGTCTGCCAGGACATACTGTTCCAGGACTGTGGTTGTCTCCTGCACCCGGACCTTCAGCCGCTTCACCTTACTACTTGGTTCCTGAGCAGCTGAGCCTCCAGGAGCAGGCCGTTCAAACAAGGTCCAGAGAGTGCTCCTTGAGAATCGGAAACCCTCAACTCAGTCACCTTATAAAGTGGAAATGTTTCTCAACCTGGGTGCTGCACAGGCAGCTTACTCCTATAGTGCAGAATTTCCTGAAGGGGTGCCTCTATCTCCTCCACCTGAAGCAGGAAGGTCTAATCTTAGCCTCAGACAGGGTTCACCTCACCATTATTTTTGTGTTTCATCTGCCTGTTTAGGGATACTCTGTCTTTTCCCAGAAAATCACATCCCAATTTCTGAAAGGTCTGGAAAGGCATTTTCCACAAACCCGAGCTCTGCTCTCTCAGTGGGACCTAAACCTGGTCTTGGTGCAACTCAAAGGACCTCCTTTTGAACCTTTCACTTCATGCCCCTTTTTCTTCTTTCATTCAAGGTGGCCTTTCTGGTGGCAAGCATATTGTCTAGGAGACTGTCTGAGCTCCATGTGCCAACCTCCGATCCTCCATACACCTGCTTTTTCAAGGACAAGGTCCAGCTTAGACCTCATCCAGCTTCTTAATATTGCCTCAGCTTTTTACTTAGGGCAGGACATCTTCCTGCTGGTGCTCTATCCCAAGCCTCACACAAATAACGAGGAGAGGCGGTCTGCATGCTCTAGACATCAGAAGGACATTGGCTTTTTACCTGGAGAGGACAAGGCCTTTCTGCAAGTCCATGCAGCTCTTTGTGGCCTATGCTGATATAACCCACACACCTAGGGTATGTCTACGTTGCATTCTCCTTTGAGAAAGGAATGCAAATGCAGCTGAGCAAAATTCAAAACGAAGCACGGATTTGAATTTCCCACGCTTCATTTGCATAATCGCATCCGGGCGCTTTTTTGAAATACCCTGTTTCGAAAGAAAAAATGCAGTCTAGACGGGATTATTTCGAAAGAAGGGTTTTTTTTCGAAATAACCCCATCTAGACTGCGTTTTTTTCTTTTGAAATAGAGTATTTCGAAAACGCGCCCAGACACGATTGTGCAAATGAAGCACGGAAAATTCAAATCCACGCTTCACTGGCAATTTTGCTCAGCTGCATTTGCATTCTTCTCTCGAAAAAGGAATGCAGTGTGGACATACCCCCAGTGGGTGTGGTTCACTGTCTCATGTAGTGGCACCTAGATGATTTACAGTGAGCAATAAGGATTAGTGAGCTCTATAGCATAAGCAGAGAGTGAGTTAGCTTTATAGCTCAAGCTATAGAGGTGCCTGCACTAAGCTTCTGAGGTCCCAGGTTTAAATCCACCTGCAGGCAGTTACACTGACTGTATGCAGCGTTCACAGATGTCTTCTTAAAGGCTTTCCAAGTAAATCACCTCTTGTATCCACCAGTGCTATAAGGTTGATGAGACCCAGCCACCTGCATTAGACAGGGACCATTTGACAAGGGCTCAAGCCTCTTCACATGCTTTCCTCACTCATGTCCTGACCTAGGACATCTGCCAAGCAGTGACGTGGTTGCCAGTCCATACTTTCATGTCCCATGACACCATCATGCAGCATGCTAGAGATGGTGCTGAGTTCAGCAGAGTGGTGTTGCTGTCTGCATGCCCTTAACACTTACCTGCCTCTGAGGACACTGCTTGCAATCACTTATATTGAATAGACATGAGCAAGCACTCAAAGACAAGACAGTTACCTGTTTCTGTAACTGGAGTTCTTAGAGATGTGTTGCTCATGTCCATTCAACTTTCCAGCTTCCTCCCCTCTGTCAGAGTTCCCACAAGAAGGAATTGAGGAGGGGAAGGAGCTGGGTGTGCCCTATATAGTGCAGCATATGCATACCACTCCAGGGGGCACTGAGACCTGGATCTGGATCCCTATGGACACAACTTAAGGAAAATCTTCTGGCATGTGGCGAGCACACACACACCAATGTTGAATGGACATGAGCAACACATCTCGAACAACATCAGTTATGGAAACAGGTAACTGTTGTTGCCAACATTCAAAACAGCCATTATGTATGTAGAATATATAATTGCTTGTATTTTATCTATAATGGTAGAAATTATGATTACAAAGCGGGGGAAAAGACATATACCTTCCAACATTTTGATTCCTCCACGAAGAAGCCATGGGCAAGGTTCCAGCATATCACTTTGGGAGCAGTTTACTTACTTGTAGAGACCGGAGAATACTATTTGTATAGATTCATAGAGTCATAGAATCATAGGGCTGGAAAAGACCTCAGCAGGTCATCAAGTCTAGCCCCCTGCCCAAACCAGGACCAACGCCAGCTAAATCACCCCAACTAGGGCTTTGTCAAGCCAAGACTTAAACACCTCTAGGAATGGAGATTCCACCACCTCCCTTGGTAACCCATTCCAGTACTTCACCACCCTCCTAATGAAATAGTTTTTCCTAATGTCCAACCTGGACCTCTCCCACTGTAACTTGAGACCATTGCTCCTTGTACTGCCATCTGTCACTACTGAGAACAGCCTCTCTCCATCCTCTTTGGAACCTCCCTTCAGGAAGTTGAAGGTTGCTATCAAATCCCCCCTCACTCTTCTCTTCTGCAGCCTAAATAAGCCCAAATCCCTCAACCTCTCCTCATAGGTCAAGTGTTCCAGCCCACTAATCATTTTGGTTGCCCTCCGCTGGACCCTCTCCAATGTGTCCACATCCTTTCTGTAATGGGGGCCCAGAATTGGATGCAGTATTCCAGATGTGGCCTCACAAGTGCCGAATAAAGGGGAATAATCACTTCTCTAGATCTGCTGGCAATGCTCCTCCTAATGCACCCTAATATGCCATTAGCCTTCTTGGCTACAAGGGCACACATTTGACTCATATCCAGCTTCTCATAAACTGTAATCCCCAAGTCCTTTTCTGCTGAACTGCTATCTAGCCAGTCGGTCCCCAGTCTGTAACAATGCTTTGGATTCTTCCATCCCAAGTGCAGGACTCTGTACTTGTCCATGTTGAACCGCATCATATTTCTTTTGGCCCAATCCTCTAATCTGTCTAGATCACTCTGGACCCTGTCCCTGCCTTCCAACATATCTGCTTCTCCATCTTTAAGGTGCTACTAGACTATTTGTTGTTTTTTAAGTTTTTCCTGTTACAGACTAACTTGGCTACCCCTCTGAAACCCTAGCTCAGTGTCATCCACAAACTTGCTGAGGGTGCAATCCATCCCTTTATCCAGGTCATTAATGAAGATGTTGAATAAAACTGGCTCTAGAAATGATCTTTGGGGCACTCCACTTGAAACCAACCACCCACCACACATCGAGCCATTAATCACTACCTATTGGGCCCGACAATCTAGCCAGCTTTCTATCCACCTTACGGTCCATTTATCCAATCCAGATTTCCTTAACTTGCTGGCAAGAATATTGTGGGAGATCGTATCAAAAGCTTTGCTAAAGTCAAGGTATATCACATCCACTGCTTCCCCATCTCCACAGAGTCAATTACCTCATCATAGAAGCTAATCAGATTGGTCAGGCATGACTTGCCCTTGGTGAATCCATATGTTGACTATTCCTGATCACATTCCCCTCTTCCAAGTGCTTCAAAATGTATTCCTTGAGGATCCCCTTCATGATTTTTCCAGGGACTGAGGAAAGGCTGAGTGGTCTGTAGTTCCCTGGATTGTCCTTCTTCCCATTTTTGAAGATGATCACTACATTTGCCTTTTTCCAATCATCCGGGATCTCTCCCAGTCAACACAAGTTTTCAAAGATAATGGCCAAAGGCTCTGCAATGACATTTGCCAACTCCTTCAGTACCTGCGGATGCATTAAATCTGGACCCATGGATCTGTGTATGTCTAGCTCTTCTAAATAGTTCTTAACTTGTTCTTTCTCCACCAAGGGCTGTCCACCTCCTTCCCATATTGCGTTGCCTAGTGCAGTAGTCTGGGAGCTGACCTTGTCTGAAGACAGAGGCAAAAAAAGCATTGAGTACTTCAGCTTTTCCCAAATCATCTGTCACTAGGTTACCTACCTCATCCAGTAAGGGCCCCACACTCTCTTTGGTCACCCTCTTCTTGCTAACATGCCTGTAGAAATCTTTCTTGTTACCTTTCGCATCCCTTGCTAGCTGCAATTCCAATTGTGCTTTTGCCTTCCTGATTACTCCCCTGCATTCTCGAGCAAAATATTTATACTCCTTCCTGGTCATCTGTCCAAGTTTCCACATCTTATAAACTTCCTTTTTGTGTTTAAGATCACCACATATTTCCCCAGTAAGCAAATCTGGTCGCCTACCATATTTGCTTTTCGTTCTGCACATCGGTATGGTTTGTTCCCGTGCCTTCAAGAAGGCTTCTTTAAAATACAGCTAACTCTCCTGGACTCCTTTCCCCTTCATGTAGCATCCCAGGGGATCCTGCCCATCAGTTATCTGAGGGAGTCAAAGTCTGCTTGCCATGAGATTCACAGAGTAGAAATAAGAAGTCTTCAGTTCTGAAAATTTGCTGACTTTATATAACTGATTATGCTGCTCTCCCGAAAAAGGAAATGAAGAGCTGTGTTGGCAGCTGCTCTCTACTGCCAAATGGAAAAAGACTATTCCTGTTAAATATTATTTCCAAGATCTATTAAAAGATATTTAAATTCAGAGGAGAGAGGGAAGGAAGGAAAAAACTGAGTTATTAATTATTTCATTAAGAGATTTAACTATTATACTTATTCATAATCTGTCTGAACTGAATTATCATTATTTGTTCAAATTATTTTAATTCTTAGCCCTTTTGTATTCAGGTTCCCTAAATTTACCGTCCCCTGGAAGTGGAGTTGAAGATGCATGGTTTTGCAGAAAGAACATTGAGAAGCTCAATAAAAGGTATGCTAGACAAGAATTGTGTGCTGCATTGTCATTTTCAATTTTCTAGATACACCTGGCTGACCTGCAGCAGCAGATAATGCACTGGAACATCAGACCAGATAGCATTGGAGGTTCAAGCACCAGAATGTACGATAATAATCAGACAAGCAGAAATGCAGAGCATTAATAGGTTAGGACAAAGAAAGCCAAGGTTAAAAGCAAAGTTTCTACTATCACTATGAGATTCCCCTATGGAGCAGTAACATTAAATTGCTCCACCAGAGATATATCCAGGCCAGAGAGCACAGTTCGTGCTCAGGGGCAGGACCCTACAACTGCTCCTACTACAGGGAGTTGCATCACATCCTGAGGGATGGGGAAGCATCTTCCCCACACATCCTAGTGGACTCCTGGGTCAAGACCTCCATCATTGTCCGGTTGGAGGTTGCCTCAGAGGAGGAGCAGGAGGGCCAGGGCCAGCCAGCCGCGCTGGAGGAGGAGGAGCAGGAGGAGGAGACAGGCACCGTGACCCTCTCCTTTGAGCCAGTACAAGGGAGCCAGGACATCTCCCAGGCCTCCTCAAACGTCTGCGAGGGATCTTCAGGTGAGTAGTCTCACTTTGCCACAGACACAGGGTGGGGAAGGCGGATGCACAAGGGGGAGAGAGGAGTGTCACGCGGGATGCTTGGGCTGGATGTCGTGATGTGGTCCATGCACGTGCAACCATGTGTTGTGTTACTGTGCGGCATGTGGACGCAGCAGGCAGCCCCTGAGCATGGGTGGGATCCTGCTCCCAGGCGAGGGGAGGCCACACACATCCTGCCACGGAAGCAGGCTAGCCACAAGGGTGCAGGCACGACCCCACACAGACTGAGGCGTGCCGCACACAGCACACAGGCATGCCTGCTCATGTGAGGCAGCAGCCGCTCCCACACACAGCCCAGAGAGCCACACCTGTGTGTGCGCACCCCAGGGAGGCCCAGGCTGCTCCCGGCATCTCTGCTGCCCATGAAGGGATGCCACTGTGGCCGGTCACTTCCCTTGGTTGCTTCTCTGTGGGCCGGGGGTGGGGGGGTAGGAAGTGGGCAGCATGGTCCTCTGGGCATGTCAGAGCCCTTGTGAGACAGGACCTGCTCTGCAGGCCCCACATGGCCTTGCACCCGTGACATCCCTTTCCTCTGGGCCACGGACTGTTGGTTGCTGCTCACAGTGGAGGGCACGGCCTCAGGGGCAGTGTCTGCAGGGATGACTGACTGCCTCTCTCTCTTGTGTGTTCTCCACAGCCAGACCAGCCAGGACTGAGGGCCGAGCCACACCGCTGCAGCCACCTGCCAGAGCCTGGGGGACCCAAAGGCACGCCAGGGTGCACGACAACCTGATGTGCCAGCACATCAGTGTCCTCAAGGACATCCACCAGACCTGGAGCACAAGGTCCGCGCCGACCTAGAGTGGCAGGAGCACACATGGCACCAACTAATGGAGGGCTGTGACACCATGTCACACATCATGTGGCATCATGTCACCCATGATGGCACACCCGCCTGAGACTGCTGCTCCTGGCTTCCACCCTCCTGCCGCCCCCTGCTATGCCCATTCCCCCTCTGCCTGCCCCCCCTTCTGTGCCTCTGCTCCCTCCCCTAGCAATGCCCATGTCCCCTCCCCAAGTGATGCCTATGGCCCTGCTCCTGCCCCCCTGCCAACCCTGACCCTGCTCCAGCCCCCCCTCCTGCCCACTCTCCTGTGCTCCCCGGACCTTCACAACCCCAATGAGTTCCCCGCACCTGAGGGGTCACCTCGAGCTGCCCCCATCCCTCTCCCAGTTCACAGCCCTCCTCTCCCTCCCTACCTTTTCCCAATGTTTCATTCAAACAGAGTTCATGTTTTGTAAAACCAAACAGGTGTGTTTATTGGGAGGACAGGGAAAGGACGAAGGGAGGGGTTGTGGGGGGGAAGGGATAGAGGGATAGGGATGTTGTGGAGGCCCCGGGGAGAGTTACTGGGGTCCTTGAGAGAACCTCTCCCTCAGGGCCATCCGGATGTGCACCCCGGCCTGATGGGCCTTGCGGATGGCAGCTGTCAGGGGTTGCTCAAACACACGGCCCAGCGGCCGGTGTCTACCCCCACACCCCAAGAGGAAGGCTTCCCCCTTCTGCTCCACAACATTGTGGAGGATGCAACATGCTGCCGCCACCTTAGGGATGTTGTGCTCCCCTATGTCCAGGTGGGTGAGGAGGCACTGGAAACGTGTCTTGAGATGGCCAAAGGTGCACTCCACCTGGATCCTGACTCGGTTCAGGTGGGCATTAAACAGGTCCCTGCTGGGATCCAGGTAGTCGGTGTATGGCTTCATGATCCATGGCATGAGGGGGTATGCTATGTCCCCCACTATGCACAGAGGCATGTGCACATCCCCGACTGCAAAGTCTCGGTGGGGGAAAAATGTGCCTGCCTCCAGCTTGCGGCACAGGCTTGAGTTTCGGAATACTGAGGCATCGTGTGCCCTGCCTGACCACCCAACAGAAATGTCCGTAAATTGTCACTGGTGGTCAACCAGGGCCTTCAGGACAACAGAAAAGAAGCCCTTTTGGTTTATATATTGGGCCACTTGATGGTCCGGTGCTCAGATGGGGATGTGTGTCCCATCAATGGCTCTCCTGCAGCTGGGGAAGCCCAGGGCAGCAAATCCTGCCATGGTCACGTTTAAGTCTCCGAGATGGATGACCCTCCACAGCAGGAGGGAGTTGATGGTCCTCACCACTTGCACAAGGAGACAAAGAAACACAGAAAACAGAGAATGAGAGAGGTGGTGCCTGAGCCCTTGGGAGGTGGCTGCCCTGCTCCCCTCCTCTACACCCCCAAACACCCCAGGACTCACCCCCTATGAGGTGCCCCTCCCCCCCAGCAGCAGGGCTCTGTGAGGGCAGGATGGCACAAGCCCCCGGGGACAGGGCTTCCCCCTCACCCCCACTCCACTCCCCACAGCTCTCAATCTCCCTTTCCTGACAGTCTGCCTTATGCAACACTCTCCTCCCCCCTCCCTCCCCCCCTTTCCCCCCCGCAGGGACTGTAGCCTCAGAGTGCCTTACCTCCATGAGGAGGGCCCCAACAGTGGACTTTCCCATGCCGAACTGGTTGCCCACCGACCAGTAGCTGTCTGGGGTGGTGAGTTTCCATATGGCGATTGCAACCCCCTTTTCCAGGGGGATGGCAGGTCGGTGTTGCGTCTTCGGAGGGCAGGGGCAGGCCAGGCACATAGCTCCAAAAAAGTGGCCTTCTGCATGCAGAAGTTTTGGAGTCACTGCTGGTCGTTCCACTGCTCCATGACCAGCCGGTCCCACCAGTCTGAACTGGTGTCAAGCCTCCAAAAATGCCTCTCCACTGTGGGGTGCGGTTGCCAGAGTGGAGCAGTCACAGCCATGGAGGGGGTCCCCAGAATGATCTCAGGGTCCAGGTCCTGCAGGACCAGGAAGGCAGCCAACACAAAGTGCTGCAAGAACTGTAGCATGGCCACGTGGGGCCATTGCATGCCCAGGGGCAGCTCCGGCTCCATGGCACTAAAGAACAAAGCTGTGGCATCCAAAAAAGAAGAGGGCAACCATAGCAGGCACTGCGAGAGCTTTGCTGTTCCTTGAAGAGCTAGTCAAGCACACAGCAGACGCACAGAAACGGCTGTCCACGGGGGTCCCTTTAAGCACGTTTCTGCAAGGCTCTGGCACCAGCACTGGGAAGCAACTGGTGACCTAAAGCGCTGCCTGAAGTGGTTCTGGGTGGCCTTTTATGCGAGAGAACATCCAATAAGTTTGGACGCTCTCTTTCAAAAAAGTGCCTCACTTTTTCAATGCACTTTATTGTGTGTGGACACGCTCTTGCGCAAGAAGGTTTTTCTGAAGATCATTTCTGAAAAAAGGTTCTTGCGCAAAAAGCCTGCAGTCTAGATGTAGCTTCACTTTCAATCCAAGAATGGATATGGGACTGTGAGAAAGGATAGGCAGTACAGGGGAAAGTACTTTAAATCCCAACATGTTCTCTATGGGTGTGTCTAGACTACAGGGATTTTTCAAAAAAAAGTGGCCTTTTTTCAAAAAATCTCTACCTGCATCTAGACTGCAGCTGTGTTCTTTCGAAAGGAAATCGAAAGAATGCAGCAGGTTTTTCGACCGCAGAAAACCTCGTTTTACAAGGAATAACGCCTTTTTTTGAAAGTGCTCTTTCAAAAAAAGGTGCTATGTAATGCAAACTGTGCTTTTTCGAGAGAGAGCATCCAGACTGCCTGGATGAGCATCCAGACTGGTTGTAGTCTAGAAGTTCTTTTTCAAAAGAGGCTTGCAGTCTAGACATAGCCTATATGGAAGATGAGTGATTCCCTTGGTAAACTAGACCTGAATTTAAGCTGTTTATTGTTTGAGGTGCATTTTTCTCTATAATTCTTTTGCTCTGAGTAAAGAGCACTGCTTTATGAAAGCCTTCTGGTCACTGGTTAACCCTGTCATTGCCGCTGCAAGAAAAGGACTGCAGATGCTGTGCTGAAGTCAGATCTGCTGAGATAGATGCAGTCTCCTGTAGTTCATGGTGACTAAGTCCCCAGTGTGGAGGGAGAACATCACAAGTCTCTACCCTAAGAAAGCTGATGGGAAGAACTAGTTCTGGAGGAATACGTTAAGGCATGGAAGAAAATCACCTCGGGTGCTGCCCTTGAGTAAAATTCTTCTAAAGATTTGGGTACATCTGTGCCCAAATCATTCTGCTACGGTAGGGGTTAAACTTTGGAGCTGTATTTTCCTCTTTTTTATTGCCTGGTGACTGAAGCAGGCTGCAAGTCTCAATGCACCATGGTGCGATTTGCCCTGCAGTGAACATGTTTCTGCAGATCCTCTCTGAAAGTATGTACCTTTAAAACTGAAGGCTTGGTTTTGACAAAGAAGTGAACACTCTCAATAAGTTAAAAAAAATTCTTCTGAGCTGTTATAGTGATGAAAAAATACATGTTCATGGGTTTTTTGTTTGTTTTTCTAGTTTAATAGACATAATTTGTCCAATAGCAATAAATAACTGTTTTAAGGCACTTTTGAATTAGAATGGGCAGGGCTATATATCTCCTTTAGTACCATATTGCTTTGTTTGCAAGATTTCTAAACTTGGTTCTCCATTTTTATAAAATAGTGAATGGGATTTTTAGCTTGTCTTTTTAAACTGTGAAGTGTTTAGAATTCTACAACATTTATTCTAAATATTTCCCAGGTAAAAAAGAAGCCATGCTTCAAAAAAACCCCACTAGCCATTATTATATAAAAGTGGATAACTCAGTTTGCAAATCTGGCAAACAAAGTTGTGCTAACTTTATTAGATAAAGAATGTCCAGTGACATATGCAGGTCATCAGCTGGCACAAAATGGATATTTGGATACTGAAGTGCCAGTGGGCTCAATCTTGCAAAGTACTTAGGCCCAGGTACTCAAATGTGCATGCCTATATTGAAGTTATTTCAGTGGGAATTAGGCTCCTAAATGACTTTGAGGATGTGCACTCTCTGGCCCAATCCAGCAAGCCAATTACACAACAGCTTAAATATAAGCAGGAGAATAGTCTGCTTTGAAGTCGATTTGTCTTACTTTCACTAGGAATACGCACATGCTTAAAGTTCAGTATGTGCTTCAGAGTTCTTTGTTTTGATTTTCATGTTCAGGCTAGAGTGTTCAGTACCTTGCCAGAGTGAACTTTATCAGAGCACATTAAGGGTATGTCTACACTAGCTTGTTAGTTCGAGCTAGGTTGGCAAATGAGGAGTAACGGTAGTTCGAATTAGGATCTTTAATTCGAACTACCTAGTCCATGCCGCGTGTAGCCGCGGGCACGGAGTTCAGACTAAGGGGGATTTAAAAATGGCGGCGCCCGGGAACATGCAAATGAAGCCCGGGATATTTAAATCCCGGGCTTCATTTGCAACTCCGGTTGCCCTCATTTGCCTACCTAGCTCGAACTAACGAGCTAGTGTAGACATACCCTAACTTAGGCATGGACATTTAAATTCTGAACACAAGATAATTCTGAACAGATCTTTAATGTCTGTATGTTGTGAGCCCATTATAGCTATCTAGCCATTGAAAGAAAGAAAGAAAGAAAGAAATGTCCTTAATCACATAGAGAAATAGGCCTGTGTCCTTTGAACATACAAAAAATTCTCTGAATATAGGACTAACTTTGTTCCCTCCCCTCGTGATATTTTATACAACAAAGACATGCTTCTTGGAGCAGCTAGTGCAGGAACCCACAAGGGGAGAGGCAATTCTCGATTTAGTCCTGAGTGGAGCGCAGGAACAGGTCCAGGAAATAACCGTTACAGGACCGCTTGGGAATAGTGACCATAATATAATAACATTCAACATTCCTGTGGTGGGAAGAACACCTCAGCAGACCAGCACCCTGGCATTTAATTTCAAAAAGGGGAATTACACAAAAATGAGGAGGTTAGTTAAACAGAAATTAAAAGGCACAGTGACTAGAGCCAAATCCCTGCAAGCTGCATGGAAACTTCTTAAAGACACCATAATAGAGGCCCAACTTAAATGTATACCCCAAATTAATAAACATAGCAAGAGACCTAAAAAAGAGTCACCGTGGCTTAACCACCATGTAAAAGAAGCAGTGAGGGACAAAAAGGCATCTTTTAAGAAGTGGAAGTCCAATCCTAGTGAGATAAATAGAAAGGAACATAAACACTGTCAAATCAAGTGTAAAAATGTAATAAGAAAAGCAAAAAAAGATTTTGAGGAACAGCTAGCCAAAAACTCAAAAAGAAATAACAAAATGTTTTTTAAGTACATTAGAAGCAGGAAGCCTGCTAAAAAACCTGTGGGTCCCCTAGACGATCGAACTATAAAAGGCGCAATCAAGGACGATAAAGCCATTGCGGAGAAACTAAATGATTTCTTTGCTTCAGTCTTCACGGCTGAGGACGTTGGGGAGATTCCCAAATCTGCACCGTCCTTTGTGGGTAATGAATCTGAGGAACTGTCCCGGATTGAGGTGTCATTAGAGGAGGTTTTGGAACAAATAGAAAAACTTAATGTTAACAAATCTCCGGGACCGGATGGCATTCATCCAAGGGTTCTAAAAGAACTCAAATGGGAAATTGCTGAACTATTATCTGTGGTTTGTAACCTATCCCTTAAATCGGCTTCCGTACCTAATGACTGGAAGGTAGCCAACGTGACACCAATATTTAAAAAGGGCTCTAGAGGCGATCCGGGCAATTACAGACCGGTAAGTCTAACTTCAGTACCGGGCAAATTAGTCGAAACAATAGTAAAGAATAAAATTGTGAAGCATGTAGAAGAACATAATTTGTTGGACAAAAGTCAACATGGGTTTTGTAAAGGGAAATCCTGTCTTACTAATCTATTAGAGTTCTTTGAAGGGGTTAACAAACATGCGGACAAGGGGGATCCAGTAGATATAGTATACTTAGATTTCCAGAAAGCCTTTGACAAGGTCCCTCACCAAAGGCTCTTGTGTAAATTACATGGCCATGGGATAAGAGGGAAGGTCCTTTCTTGGATTGAGAACTGGTTAAAAGACAGGAAACAAAGGGTAGGAATAAATGGTAAATTTTCAGAGTGGAGAGGGGTAACTAGTGGTGTCCCCCAAGGGTCAGTCCTAGGACCAATCCTGTTCAACTTATTCATAAATGATCTGGAGAAAGGGGTAAGCAGTGAGGTGGTAAAGTTTGCGGATGATACCAAACTGTTTAGGATAGTCAAGACAGAAGCAGACTGTAAGGGACTCCAAGAAGATCTCACCAAACTGAGTGATTGGGCAACAAAATGGCAAATGAAATTTAATGTGGATAAGTGTAAAGTAATGCACATTGGGAAAAATAACCCCAACTATACGTACAGTATGATGGGGGCTAATTTGGCTACGACAAATCAGGAAAGAGATCTTGGAGTTATCGTGGACAGTTCTCTGAAAACTTCCACACAGTGTGCAGCGGCGGTCAAAAAGGCAAATAGGATGCTAGGTATTATTAAGAAAGGGATAGAAAATAAGACCCGGAATATCTTACTGCCCCTGTATAAAACTATGGTACGCCCACATCTTGAATACTGTGTACAGATGTGGTCTCCTCACCTCAAAAAAGATATTTTGGCCTTGGAAAGGGTTCAGAAAAGGGCAACTAAATTGATTAGGGGTTTGGAACGGGTCCCATATGAGGAGAGGTTAAAGCGACTGGGACTTTTCAGTTTAGAAAAGAGGAGACTGAGGGGGGATATGATAGAGGTGTATAAAATCATGAGTGGTATGGAGAGGGCCGATAAAGAAAAGTTATTTATTAGTTCCCTAAATAGAAGAACTAGAGGACACCAAATGAAATTAATGGGTAGCAGGTTTAAAACTAATAAAAGAAAGTTCTTCTTCACACAGCGTGTAGTCAGCATGTGGAACTCCTTGCCAGAGGAGGCTGTGAAGGCTAGGACTATAACAGAGTTTAAAGAGAAGCTAGATAATTTCATGGAGGTTAGGTCCATAAAAGGCTATTAGCCAGGGGATAAAATGGTGTCCTTGGCCTCTGATTGACAGAGGCTGGAGAGGGATGGCAGGAGACAAAGCGCTTGATCATTGTCTTCGGTCCACCCCCTCTGGGGCACCTGGTGCTGGCCACTGTCGGCAGACAGGATACTGGGCTAGATGGACCTTTGGTCTGACCCGGTACGGCCGTTCTTATGTTCTTATGTTCTTATGACATTTTAAAATAGAACTGTTTTCATATTAGGAAGTTCATGATGTTTTATTTAGAGTTATATTTTAATGTGAAACCTATTAGGAAATAAATGGAACTTCATTAATATTAAAGTTTTGTTCAATTGGAGTAGTAAAAGATTATGCAATGTCAGGATTGCACAGTTCATATTAAAACGACTCTCACTATGGATAATGGAAAAATGTCAATTTATTTCAGTGCAATCATTTTAAAAGTCAAGAAATTCTAGAGTTAGAATACCAAAGCATTGTTTTACATTTTAGAACACATAGTAATATATGTAAAAGGGGTAAAACACAGGACTGATGTTGCGGTAGCAGTCTATTGCAGACCACCTAACCAGGAAGAAGAAGTGAAGGCATTTTTTAAAACAAGTAACAAAATTATCCTATGCACAGAACCTGGTAGTGATGAGAAACTTCAACTATCCAGACAGCTGTTGGGAAAGGAAGCAGAGCATGGATATATAGAATCATAGAATACTAGAATGGGAAGGGACCTTGAGAGATCATCAAATCCAGTCCCCTGCCCTCATGGCAGGACCAAGCACGGTCTATATCATCCCTGATAGATGTCTGTCTAACCTCCTCTTAAATATCTCCAGTGATGGAGATTCCACAACCTCCCTAGGCCATTTATTCCAGTGTTTAACCACCATGACAGTTAGGAATCTGCATGGACCTGTAAAGAACAAATCATGTCAAACCAACCTGATAGCTTTCTTTGATAGGATAACAAGCCTTGTGGGAAGGGGAAAATGGTAAAAATGGTATTGTCTTGCATGACCTTCTTATCAATAAACTAGGAAAATACAACATAAATGGGGCTACTATAAGGTGGGTGCATAACTGGTTTGATTGACCACTGTCTGGGTGCATCTACACCACACCCTTAGCTCAAAAAAAGCTACACAATTTGAGCTATGCAAATTGCACAGCTTATTTTGAGTTAATTTCAAAATATCGTATTTTGTTATTTGGCACTGTCTACAGATGATTGTTCGGGGGGGGGGGTGCCCATTTGCCCCTTCTTCCCAGTAGGCACCCATGCCCTGGAAGAGACTTGGCATTCTCCCTCACCCCCAGGCCAATCAGAGCCTGTGGGCAGAGGAGCGCAGGAAGTCTCCCCCCGCGCTGCGAGCAGTGTGCTGTGCTTTGAAGTGCTGCAGGCTCTTCACAGCTCTGGGGTAGGGTGAAGGAAGCTTCACGCAGCTCCCTTGCCCCCAGGCCCTGATTGGCCTGGGGGTGAGGGAGCATGCCAAGCCTCTTCTGCTCTACCCTCCACCCTGCGAGCAGTGTGCAGCACTTCAAAGTGCCACGTGCTGCTGGCAGTGTGGGAGGAGGCTTTGTGTGTTCCCCCACCCCCAGACCAATTAAGACCTGGGGGGCGGGGGAGCACGCGAAGCCTTCTCCACTCTGCCCCCACCCTGCGAGCAGCATGCGGCTCTTTGAAGTGCTGCGTGCTGCTCGCAAGGTGGGGGGGGAAGCGGAAGAGGCTTTGTGTGCTCCCCCGTCCCCAGACCAATCAGGGCTTGGAGGCGGGGGAACTGAGTGAAGCGTCCGTTGCCCTGCCCTGGCCCCGCGAGGAGTCTGCAGCACTTCAAAGCGTTGCACATTGCTCGCAGGGCGGGGGCAGAGTAGAGAAGGCTTCGGGCGCTCCCCCACCCCCAGGCTCTAACTGGCCTGGTGGTGGGGGAGCAGCCAGATTCAGACTGGAAATGAGGAAGTTCTGGGGGGTTGTTTCTAGTTAGGGTAATTAATTACTGGAATAATTTACTAAGGGGTGTGGTGGATTGTCAGTCACTAGCAGTTTTCAAATCAAGATTTTTTTTCTTCTAAAAGAGATTCCACAGATCAAGCAGTTGTTCTACAGCCCATTTAACTGATCAGCTGCTTAGCCCAATTAGTGTTCATAACCAGGGAGAAAGGACTTAAGCCAGAACAGAGAAAAATAGGTTAAAGAATAGTTAGACAAGCTAGATGCAGAGTCCAGCAAAATGCACTTTAAGGTACAATTAGCTGAAGCAATCTCAGAACCTTTAACAATTATTTGAGAACACATGGACTGAAAGGTCCAAGAGGACTGCTGAAAGGCAAACATAGTACCTATTTTTAAAAAAGGGAACAAAGATCACCCAGAAACTATAGACCAGCCAATCTAACTTCAATATATGGAAAGACTGTGGAACAAATGATTAAACAATCAGACTATAAGTGCCTAGAGCATAATAAGGTTATAAGTTATAGCCAGCATGGATTAGCTAAGAATATAAAGCATGCCAAATCAACCCATGGATATTTTTCCATATTTGACAGGGTTACTGACCTATTAGGTCAGGAGAAGCTGTAGACATGCTATAGCTTGATGTGATTAGGACTTTTGACACAGTTCCTCATGACATTCTCATGACACTGGAAAAATGTAGTCTATCAAGGTAGGTATTCAACAGGTTATGAGTGGTTCCCTGTGTAAGTAGGTGAGGGGGGGATGTATTTAGTGGAGTCTTGTAAGGTCTGTCCTGGGTCCGATACTGTTCAATATTTTCATTATTAACTTGGATAATGGAGAAGAGAAGTTGCTAGCACTTTGAAGAACAAGATTAGAATTCAAAACAACCTTGACAAATTGGAAAATGTATCTGATATCAGCAGTAGAAAATTCAAAAAAGAAAGTATTACAATTAGGAAGGAAAAAAAAGAAATGGACAACTACATAATAGGGAATAACTAGCTAGTCAGCAGTACAGCAAAAGAAGAATCCGGGGGTTATAATTTGGTCCCTACCAAATTCACGGTCAATTTTGGTCAATTTCATGGACATCAGACTTTTAAAATAATAAATTTCATGATTCCAGATATTTAAATCAGAAATTTCATCATGGTGTAATTGTTGGAGTCCTGACCCAAAAAGGAGTTGCAGGAGGAGTGGTTTAGCTAAGATGTTGTAGAGGGGCTGTGGTACTGCTACCATTAGTTTTGCACTGTGCTAGTGGCAGCACTACCTTCATACCTAAGCAGCTGGAGATCAGCAGCTGCAGGCTGGGAGCCTAGCTCTTCAGGCAAAGCCAATGCCACCAGTAGTACAGAAGTAAGGATGGAATGGTATGGTATTCCCAGCCTTCTGTACTGCTGCCTGCAGTGTTGAACCTCCAGTCAGCAGCTACCACTTTCTAGCACTCAGCTCTGAAGGCAGCAGTGTGGAAGTAATACCATGCCATCCTTCTGCGCTGCTGCTGGCAGGCCATTGCCTTCAGAGCTAGATGCCAGGCCAACAGTGGTTGCTCTCTGACCATCCAGCTGTGAAGACAGCACAGAATAAGGATGGCTGTAGTACGCTGGCTCTAAAATTACTATATGATACCCTATGATTCCCCTTTTGGTCAAGACTCCCAATTTGAGAAACACTGGTCTTCCCTGTGAAATATATATCATGTAGGATAAAAGCACACAATACACCAGATTTCATGGGCAGGGGGAGACCAGATTTCATGGTCTGTGATGTGTTTTTCATGGCTGTAAATTTGGTAGGGCCCTAGTTATAATGGATCACAAAATGAGTGAACAACAATTTGATGAAGTTCATCTAATTGGGAGATAATTGTCTCATTTTACTTGACATAGATGGGACACCACAATTTGAGTGAGATATGGACAAACTGGAGAGAGTCCAGAGGAAAGCAACAAAACTGGGCATGTTCAGCATTGACAAAGGAAAACTGGAAAGTGGAGAGAGGAAGAGGGAGGGAACTGTTATAAAGAGGACGGTGATCAATTGGCCTCCATGTTCTCTGAAGGTAAGACAAGAAGTAAGGGGAGTAAACTGCTACAAGGGAGATTTAGGTTAACTGTAAGGATAATTAAGCAGTGGAATAGGTTTCTAAAGCAGGTTGTGGACCCCATCAGTGTAGGTGTTTAACAACACATTAGACAGCCATCAGTGTTGATCTATGTTTATTTTGTCCCACCTCAGAACATGGGGCTGGGCTTGATGACCTCTTGAGGTCCCTTCCAGACTTGCATTTTATGAACACATATATGAACTGATATGCTTAAATTTCCGCTGGTTTCGTAGATGTAGTTGTTTTTAGTGGCATACCACATTTGAAATAAAATGGAAATGCCTCAGCTTATGAAACTTTCTTCATACAACCAGTGACTACACATATGAAAAGTAATGGAATTTATTTTTATGGACTATTATTTTCACACAGATATTTTAAGCAAATTATATTGTCTGTGTCACATCTCTAAATATGCTATTTCATTCATTTAATAGAAGATTATTCTACTTTGCTGCTCCCACAGATTTTTGTTTGATCCCACAGGAAAACAAACAAAAATACATTACCATGCATATCATATAAAAAAGAATGTAGAGTAAAAATAAAAATGGAGATTGCCATGTCACAAAATGAGCACTTACATAAAAAGCCTTAAGGGTTTCTGAAGAGGGCTGTTTACGTGCAATTTCATTCCTGACACAATTCTATTTAAATATGTTTTCTAACATACTCAAATTGTCCTTGTTACAATTTCATTCACTGTTTTGAAGTTTCCATTTACTTCAGATTGATCAAACATTCCATCCAGATGCAGCATTCAAGTAATTGTAGTAACTGCTCCATTAACCATCTTATATAATTAGTTTTAAAGTCATCAAACCTTCATATTTACTTTGCCATTTTGATTTTACTCAGAACATGCTTAGATAGTTTCTGGGAGGATTGAAAAGTATATTTGTTTTTATTTTTAGCACCATTTTTGCTTAATGTTTTCAAGGATACATGTGTTCAAGTCATGAAGGAAAGGAGCATGGAAATTTTCCCATGAGGCTGAACTGATCATTCTGTCCTTCAAAAAATGGTATTTGTGTTTTACAAGGCATGCCCAAAGAATTTCAGATGCTAGCAGCATAACAGGACAGCCAGTCATAGATGTGGTTGGCCAATGTGCAAGACCAAAAATTGTCCTGCAGGACAGAAATATGGAGAGCTCATTAAAAAAAAAAAAAATGGAGTTCATTAAAAAAAAATCATATATTTGAATAAAGCACTAAACCAGAAGTAGCCATTTGAGAAAAGTGCTTTCTACCAAAACTAATGTATATAAAAATCATGCTTCTTTTCTGAAAAGTAACTCCATACAAATAAGCGGTTTCACTTTTGTTTCTGACTAACTCCTATATCAAATTTGCTTACTTTACAAATTAAGGTATTTTTCTAACTTCCAGTCTGAATTCTCAAATGAGTATTCAGAAGTCGAGTCCTGTTATTGCTTTTCTCATATTTGCACTAGTGTTACAAATATAATTGGGAACATAATGTTTGATCCAACTCCTATTAAAATAATTATTCTCTTAATGATGGACAAGCCAGAACAGAATCCAGAGAAGTTCCTGCATTTGCTCTCCAGCACTGAGGAATTAATAGCAGTAACCTTTTTTTTTTTCTGTCATCATCAGCCAGCTAAGCAGATCTGACTCTAAATACCCAGAGAACACATCTGCTGATGGAAAGAAGTAGAAGCCATTGACTGGCGTGAGATAATATTTTGTATTGGATAGAGAGACAAGCTTTTGAACTTACACAGAGCTCTTCTTTAGACAAGATAAATGCCATTAGACCATAACACACTGGTGGTCCCTTGTCTTTTGATCAGTGACTTCAGATGCTGTATTGTATCAGTTTGCTTATCTTTGAATCAAGATTGTCATAACTGTACTTCAAAATGCTAGTACAGTGACTTGGTGGCCCACATAATTGGGAGTTTTGTTTCATACGCCTCTTCTGATGGAATTGTATTCATAACTGACATTTATATCGGAAGAACATCTTCTACCAGCTTAGTGTTACTAAATCCTTGAGGTTTATTTGTTTTCACTGACTCGGAGAAGCTTGAGTCTGGAGTCCACATAAGCCTTATCTGTACAGTGTGGGCCAACAAGGGGGTAAAAGGAGTAATGGGCCCATAGTGATTCTTTTCAATAAGGGGAAACAATGATGAGACTCTTCTAATGCCAGTACAAAAGTCATTAGGTATCTGTGGTGATGCAACTTCTGTCACATCAAAAACAACTGATGTGTGAAACTTTAAACAACACCATGGGTTTTTCGTGAATTATGACATCAGAAAATCCAAGCCACTGGAATGTTTGTGGAAAATGACTGTAACAGGCATGCAGAAACATATACCTAGAGAGCACAATCTTTACTGGGTAAGAGGGCCAAAGCAGCAGAAAGGAGTCCTAAAAGCTCACTGGCAGCCAAGGAAAGATTAATCCACCCAAGTACTGCTGAAAGCGGATGTAATTCTGGGTTCCAAGAACTAGGGATGTAATAGTGTAGTCGATTAACTGATTAACCAGTAAGCAAAAGCTTATAGGTTAATGCTATAGACTACACACATTTCCCTTCCTCCCTACTCCCGCCAGTACATTTTTTAGCAAGCCTGGCTCAGTCCTGGCTTACAACAGGTCTGGGACCTACCCCACTGTGTCTCTGCACTCTACGTCTACACTGGTGCGTTCTCATGCAAAAACTCTTTTGCGGAAGAGTTTTTCTGCAAAAACTCTTCCAGAAGAGAGCATCTACACTGCCATGTGCTTTTGCACAAGAGATGTGCTTTTGCGCAAGAGCATCCATGGCAGTGTAGATGCTCTCTTGCGCAAGAAAGCTCTGATGGCCATTTTAACCATAGGGCTTTCTTGCGCAAGAAATTCATGTTGCCTGTCTACACTGGCCTCTTCTGGAAGAGCTCTTGCACAAGAGGGCTTATTCCTGAGTGGGAGCGTCAGAGTTCTCACGCAAGAAGCCCTGATTTTATACATTAGAACGTCAGTTTATTTGCACAAGAACATGCGGCCAGTGTAGACAGGCAGCAAGCTTTTGCGCAAGAGCGGCCGCTTTTGCGCGAAATTGCGCCAGTGTAGACACAGCCAAAGTGTATTAGGAGCCGGGTGGGCAGGCAGCTTCGCTCAGTTCTGTCTCACACCGGGTCCGGAAGCTCAGACCTCCCCTAGACAGGGGCTGCAGACACCCTGCACTGCACAGAGGCAGCAGCACAGGGTTCAGGCAGCCGGTCCATGAGGGGAGCTGGTTCTTAAACTGGCTTCTCTCGTGGACCAGCTCCCGCCTGGCACTCCACGCTGCTGCCTCTGATACAGACTAATTTACTAATTTTCATCATCATTTAATACCATTTCTTCCAGAGTGTACATATTGTTTTACTTTCGTTATGTTCTTTGTTATTTCTTGGGTAGCTGCTACCTGCCCCAATTCTTTTTAAACAGTTTTGCTTTCTCTGTCAATTGTGGTTTCTTCAATCCCTCTGTGCTTTTGAATCTTTCTTGAACTCCTTCTGTTACAGTGGAACTCGTACCATGCCAGTATAAATTATGTTTTGTTTCTTTTATAAGAGGAGGATGTTTCTCAAAATTATTTTCAGAGAAATGCTATAATGTACAGTAAATACTTTACTTTTTTACAGTTATTGATAATTGTTATCTATCATATCTTTACTTCATGTTCTGGGACTATGGTCACAGAAATTATGTGAAAATCAGGAGCATCTGATTTTAAGAACTCACTGTCTGATTCTCTTTTCACACCAGTTTCATGCTGGCTGTAATCCCATTGATTTCCAAAATTAATCTAGATTGATAGCCTTGTAAGTGAAAGGAAAATCAGACCTATCAGATGCTATCTAAGTACTGATATGATGTTGTCAGCCGGTGGTCAGGGCAGTGAGTGGTGTGTGTGTATTATACACCCGAGACTTCAACTGCTAGGACTGGGGTCCCTTAGCAGCAGGCAACCTGGAAGAGGTTGACGGGCGCCCAAGAAGTTTTATGTCTGTGTCTTTACTGCTAGGATCGGGATCCCTTCGCGGTGGGCAGCCAACAGGCCGACAGACGCCCCAGAGTTTACAGGGAGAGCTTATTACACCTCAGATTTTGACTGCTAGGATACACGATCCCTTCGCAGCGGGCAGCCTGGGGAGGCTGAGAGATGCCCCAATGGATCTGTCCCCTGGAAGCGACATGATCCAGAGCTCAAGCTCTCCCTATATCTGTCCCTTATGACCGGCTGGAGTTCTTCTTAAAATTGTGCTTGGTTCTGTTACAGCAACTGAAGGAGTCAGGTCACAGCTTAAACAGTTACTATTTTATTGTTACAGGGTAAACTTTAGCTGTTAAATGCGACTACTGTGTTACAGATAACACAGCCCTACAAAGGACAGGACAGAAATTACACTAATAAGTCACTTACAGGTACCATGAAACCCTTTTGGTTCTCTGAGCTCTTATTAAATGCATGCAAAATAGACACCTAGCAGGTATATATTCTCACCCCTGCGTTCCAGACTTGGCGTGGCCAGCGTCTTTCTCTCAATCCCTCGGGAAGAAGTAGGGCGAGGTTGGGCATCCCACAGACCTCGGGAGACAATCAATACCTGCCAGCAGGTGTAGATGATTGGAGCTCAAAGGGGGTGGGCTACTAAACCCCTCTTTATACCTCTTGGGTCACGTAGGCTTTTTCCTGGTCTCAAGTGGCCAATTAGGAAAAATGGCTTTGAACGCCAAGTTTCCCACGAAGGGTGCAAAGCATAATTCACACCTGGGAAAATGCAGACAATGGGCACCTCTGGTATGTGATGGGCGAAGATTCCTCTCCTGGGACAGTGCAGGCATGTCAATTACTGGTACTAGCCATCAGGGCGACGACAGGCCCCGGGTCGTCAGCTAGCCCATTTACTGTCTGGTTTCTGTTTATGGTAGAGTCAGGGACAGGCAGCACACCTGCGTTCCCAGGGCATCAAAGGATGACTGCCTTTCTCTTGCTCTCTGGGGGGGGGAGGGAACAAGATGGGGTTCATGTCTGGCTACAGATGTCCAGCCCTATTGCGTGTGAAAGCATCTCTCAAAACCCAATTATTTGCCCCAGATTATTTCAGGGGAACATGGCAAACGTCATGCTTTCCTACAGATTTAAAAGTCTAACTTGAAGCCATTTTGCTACAGATAATTTATTCCAGAATTGTGTTCTAGTCTCAGATGCTTAGCCAAAAAAATCGGTTTTCACATCTTTCAGCAAAATCAGCATTCCAGAGGGTAAGCATGCACAGTTTGCATGAATAACAGCAGTGGTTTGGGTTTGCTCCATTAGCTGCAATGCTAGTGTTAAGTAATTTTTTAAAGCCTGACATAACTGAGATATTGTATAGTGCAGGGAAGTGCTGGTGAAGGAATCATTGTCTGTAGTTCACAGAATGACTATCTACTCATCTGAAAATGACTACTGAAAGCATATATCAAGTTCTTGTCTGACCAGATATGTAATATCTTAATTGAAAGGGAAGAAGTGTATGTCTCTGAATTTAGGGTCAAAATACTTGTAGCTTACTGATTTGGAACCACGGTAAGATGAAGACCAAGGATCAATCATTCTCCCACCTGCTCCCCACCCATCAACATCTTCACTACAGTTACAGGCCAGCTGTGAAGATTGTCTTTTTATAATTGTATTAGCAAAAAGTTGTCTCCTCCTAATTGTATTTATTAAAGGGTTTCTAGCAAAAAGAAACAAAATTATTTAGTTATTCAGGTATGCTATTAACAAGGACCGAAGGAAAAATAAACACATGGTCCAAAATTAGTGATTCATTTAATCAGGTCTCAATGTGTGGATGAGACGATGGTGTAGGGAAGAGGGGTTTGGATTTATTAGGAACTGGGGACACTTTTGGGAGAGGGGGAGCCTATACAGGAAGGATGGGCTCCACCTAAACCAGGGTGGAACCAGACTGCTGGCACTAAACATTAAAAAGGCTGTAGAGCAGTTTTTAAACTAAGAGATGGGGGAAAGCCGATTGGTGCGGAGATGCACGTAAACCGGAGGGAGACTTCTCTTAGACGAGAATCCATTGATAGAGATTCTCTAAGCTGTAGTCAGAAAGAGAGAAGGGGAGAGGGCAAACCATGGGCCAGAGCAGACAAACAAACGCATACAAAGGAATCCAATGCACCAGGGAAGGGCAGACAAATAAGCAGTGGCAAATTTTTAAAGTGCTTCTACACAAATGCTAGGAGTCTGACTAATAAGATGGGTGAACTAGAGTACCTAGTATTCAATGAGGAGATTGACATAATAGGCATCACTGAAACCCGGTGGAATGAGGAAAATCTGTGGGACACAATCATACCGGGATATAAAATATATCGAAAGGATAGAGCAGGCCGGGTGGGTGGTGGAGTGGCACTGTATGTGAAAGATAATGTAGAATCAAATGAAATAAAAATATTAAGTGAATCAACATGTTCAATAGAATCGCTATGGATAGTAATTCCATGCTCCAATAATAAGAAATTAGCAGTAGGGATATATTACCGACCACCTGACCAGGACAGTGATACTGACATTGAAATGCTGAGGGAGATTAGAGAGGCTACCAAAATAAAGAACTCTATAATAATGGGGGATTTTAATTATCCCCATATTGACTGGATACATGTCACCTCAGGAAGAGAAGCAGAGATAAAATTTCTCAATGGCCTAAATGACTGCTTCTTGAAGCAGCTGGTACAGGAACCCACAAGGGGAGAGGCAATTCTCGATTTAGTCCTGAGTGGAGTGCAGGATCAGGTCCAGGAAATAACCGTGATGGGACCACTTGGGAATAGTGACCATAATATAATAACATTCAACATTCCTGTTGTGGGTAGAACACCTCAGCAGTCCAGCACCCTGGCATTTAATTTCAAAAAGGGGAATTACACAAAAATGAGGAGGCTAGTTAAACAGAAATTAAAAAGCACAGTGACTAGAGCCAAATCCCTGCAAGCTGCATGGAAACTTTTTAAAGACACCATAATAGAGGCCCAGCTTAAATGTATACCCCAAATTAAAAAACATAGCAAGAGACCTAAAAAAGTGTCACCGTGGCTTAACCACCATGTAAAAGAAGCAGTGAGGGACAAAAAGGCATCTTTTAAGAAGTGGAAGTCCAATCCTAGTGAGATAAATAGAAAGGAACATAAACACTGTCAAATCAAGTGTAAAAATGTAATAAGAAAAGCAAAAAAAGATTTTGAGGAACAGCTAGCCAAAAACTCAAAAAGAAATAACAAAATGTTTTTTAAGTACATTAGAAGCAGGAAGCCTGCTAAAAAACCTGTGGGTCCCCTAGACGATCGAACTATAAAAGGCGCAATCAAGGACGATAAAGCCATTGCGGAGAAACTAAACGATTTCTTTGCTTCAGTCTTCACGGCTGAGGACGTTGGGGAGTTTCCCAAATCTGCACCGTCCTTTGTGGGTGATGAATCTGAGGAACTGTCCCGGATTGAAGTGTCATTAGAGGAGGTTTTGAAACAAATAGAAAAACTTAATGTTAACAAATCTCCAGGACCGGATGGCATTCATCCAAGGGTTCTAAAAGAACTCAAATGGGAAATTGCTGAACAATTATCTGTGGTTTGTAACCTATCCCTTAAATCGGCTTCTGTACCTAATGACTGGAAGGTAGCCAGCATGACATCAATATTTAAAAAGGGCTCTAGAGGCGATCCGGGCAATTACAGACCGGTAAGTCTAACTTCAGTACCGGGAAAATTAGTCGAAACAATAGTAAAGAATAAAATTGTGAAGCATGTAGAAGAACATAATTTGTTGGACAAAAGTCAACATGGATTCTGTAAAGGGAAATCCTGTCTTACTAATCTATTAGAGTTCTTTGAAGGGGTTAACAAACATGCGGACAAGGGGGATCCAGTAGATATAGTATACTTAGATTTTCAGAAAGCCTTTGACAAGGTCCCTCACCAAAGGCTCTTGTGTAAATTACATAGCCATGGGATAAGAGGGAAGGTCATTTCTTGGATTAAGAACTGGTTAAAAGACAGGAAACAAAGGGTAGGAATAAATGGTAAATTTTCAGAATGGAGAGGGGTAACTAGTGGTGTCCCCCAAGGGTCAGTCCTAGGACCAATCCTTTCAACTTATTCATAAATGATCTGGAGAAAGGGGTAAGCAGTGAGGTGGTAAAGTTTGCAGATGATACCAAACTGTTTAGGATAGTCAAGACAGAAGCAGACTGTGAGGGACTCCAAGAAGATCTCACCAAACTGAGTGATTGGGCAACAAAATGGCAAATGAAATTTAATGTGGATAAGTGTAAAGTAATGCACGTTGGGAAAAATAACCCCAACTATACGTACAGTATGATGGGGGCTAATTTCGCTACGACAAATCAGGAAAGAGATCTTGGAGTTATCGTGGACAGTTCTCTGAAAAGTTCCACACAGTGTGCAGCGGCGGTCAAAAAGGCAGATAGGATGCTAGGAATTATTAAAAAAGGGATAGAAAATAAGACCCAGAATATCTTACTGCCTCTGTATAAAACTATGGTAGTACACCCACATCTTGAATACTGTGTACAGATGTGGTCTCCTCACCTCAAAAAAGATATTTTGGCCTTGGAAAGGGTTCAGAAAAGGGCAACTAAAATGATTAGGGGTTTGGAACGGGTCCCATATGAGGAGAGGTTAAAGCGACTGGGACTTTTCAGTTTAGAAAAGAGGAGACTGAGGGGGGATATGATAGAGGTATATAAAATCATGAGTGGTGTGGAGAGGGCCGATAAAGAAAAGTTATTTATTAGTTCCCTAAATAGAAGAACTAGAGGACACCAAATGAAATTAATGGGTAGCAGGTTTAAAACTAATAAAAGAAAGTTCTTCTTCACACAGCGTGTAGTCAGCCCGTGGAACTCCTTGCCAGAGGAGGCTGTGAAGGCTAGGACTATAATAGAGTTTAAAGAGAAGCTAGATAATTTCATGGAGGTTAGGTCCATAAAAGGCTATTAGCCAGGGGATAAAATGGTGTCCTTGGCCTCTGTTTGTCAGAGGCTGGAGAGGGATGGCAGGAGACAAATCGCTTGATCATTGTCTTCGGTCCACCCTCTCTGGGGCACCTGGTGCTGGCCACTGTCGGCAGACAGGATACTGGGCTAGATGGACCTTTGGTCTGACCCAGTACGGCCATTCTTATGTTCTAGGTCCAGCCTGATACTTCTAAGAAATAATTCAAAAGCAGACGTTCAGTCGGTGAGAATAACCTGGATTGAACTAATGCAGAAAGACCTGTGACTTTTCCTACCTAACAGTAATTTAAACAAAACTTTGCAATATTGTAGAAGAATGCATATACAGAGGGATCACACATTATAAATAGTTCACTCCTAATGGCTCTTATATAAATTGCATTTTCTGTTATCCAGTCAGGGAGCAGAAATGCCACCATATGACTTCGGCAGCTAAAGCACAAAGTCAAAAATGTAGGTAAAGCAAGAGGTTCAAGAAGAACTAAAGGCTAACATTTGTTTTGCAATTGCTCAATGAATATTTTATGCAAATAATTTATAAAACAAACTCAGTTTGTAGATTAATTACCTATATTACTTCAGGATCAGAGGCCCATTTTTCTAGGCAACATGCAGAGAGAAAAAAGGGGGTTCTTGTCATTGGTCCCATTTACCAATCTAATTAACACTAGAATTTCAACAGTATTGATGAAAAATAAAGAGGTTGGATCTGACATAGATCATGGAAGATGTGGCAATAGTTAGACTTTTTCAGGAGTCTAAAGAAGGCAGAAAGCTGGGAGGGATAATTTACCAATGGAAATAGGCTAAATGCAGCTAGTGAGTCAGTCACTATAAGTTATTTACCAGACTTTCCCTCCTCAGGTTCTTTTTCAACTACATGAATCCCCTGCACAATCCACAGCAGAGGGAAAGAGCACAAAATGTTAATGAAAATTGTTACTCTAACGAAGCCTACACATTACAGCCCCAACATTCTGTTTTGTTGGAAACATTACTAAGGTTTTGTGTTCCTATAAAAGTAATCCCATATGCTCTTGTTACATCAAAAAGGTGCTCTAACTACTATATCTGATTGAAAAATAGCTTCCCTTTCCTCCTGCCCTTCAACTGAGCAGTCATGTGGAAACTGCACTTTTCTTTCTCTGGCAAAGACAGAACTATTTTTTTTAAATAATGCAACATAACCCTTTTAGAATTTGGAAGGTGGTTATGTTCAATTTAAAGTTTTATGAACATTTAGTTGGTTGTATGACTAAAGTTCTGAAACACCAGTACTAAAATCTGAAAAACACCTAGAATTTGCTAATTGAGAACCAAAGATGGATAGATGGACTGGTATACTGAAGACTTACCTCTCAGAAATGCTGCAGGAATTGGAGAGGAAGCCACATTAATGATCTCTCAGTGATATTTCCCTACTGGAGCTTGAGCAGCAACACCTTTCTTTCCCTTGCTTGTTTCATCTGTTCTCAAGAGGGAACAGAGGTGAAACTCCCCTCAGAAATCAACAGGACAAACATATTAAATATTGAGGAACACTGGAGCTTCAGAAGCTTCAGGGGGTAGCCAAGTTAGTCTGTACAGGATAAACTTAAACAACAAATAGTCTGGTAGCACTTTATAGACTAACAAAACATATAGAATAAAATTTTGGGTCTGCACATCCTAAACTCAAATCTCCAGTCATCTGAAGAAGTGGGCTGTGCCCACGAAAGCTCATGATACCATCTACTGAAGCTTCAGCCACTCTTCATTATGGCTGGAGGAAAACCTCCACAAGCTGATGTCAGACCAGCAACCAGGGAATGAAGCAGTGGGGCTGCAAAAGGAACAGTAGATAATTTTTTTCATTTAGCCTGATGTTAGCAGGTGAAAGAAGATCAGGCAAAAATACAGAAGACTACAAAGGCCAAGTATAAGAGAATAGAGGAAAAGAAGTGGGATGGAATGCAGAGTACTTGACTTTTCCATAGCATCCTGTTGGTTACTTAAAGAAGGTTTAAAGTTAGGACTTGTGGAGATTTGAGCAAAAACTTTAGCACCATATGGAGGGAATGAAGTGTTAATTCTTTCAATGGAAATGCCCATTAGCTAGTTGAGTACCCTGTCTGAGGGTAAATGCCCTCATTGTTAATAAAGCATAGTTTACAATTTTGTGTAGAAAAATATAAGAGTGTTAAAGACTTTCTCTAGAAACATTTAAAGGATGATGGCTGAAAAGTGCCTTTTCTGGTACATGTGTCCATTTTCTTCTCTATGTATTTCAAAGGTCACTGCAGCATTCATCTACCAGATGGAACACAGGGTTGCCACAGTAACTGGAGATTGAACAAGACACCTGTTGAGTAAATTGTTTTTAAAAGTGCCCGTGTTTTTAAACGTTTTTTTATTTTTTTGCAGAGACTCACATAGCTCCCTTTTTCCTGCAACAGTCTCACACTTAGACAAAAGAAGTGAAACTAATAAATGCCTAAGAATTGGCAGCTTTGACACTTTTCAGCTCCTAACTAGTGAGAGTCCTTACATTCCAAGAAAGCATGCAGAGTGCTTACTAGTTTCTAACAAAGCTTCTGACAGAGTTTTAACAGTGAGCCAAGAGGAAGGAAGTCTGAGAAACTTAAGGTTCTGGTCTTGATTAGAGTTCTAAAAATTCCAGAACCTGAAGAAGTTTTGAAACAAAATGTTACATTAAACAAAACCAAGGCCTCACTCTGTGTCTAACCTTGGATACCACTTTAGTGCACTTGAGCAAGAAAGACCTGACTGGTTTTGTAATTGCATTTTCTACACTACACACAAATGTTTCTGTACCAGATATGGACTGGCTACAGAACTTGTTTCTGAAAAAGATATAGTAAATAGATCTGGTGTGTAAATGCCTTTTAATGCTCTATCATGTAGGGATGTGAACATGTACCCGTCTACATGGTTAACTAATGAGAGTGAGTTCATCAGTTAACCCTCACAGTTCCCCCACTCTGCTTTGTTGCTTCTGTATCAGGGGGGTTGGTGGAGGCAGGAGCTGGTGTGCATGATCTTTTGTCTTTGTGAGTTGTGTTGATGGTATGCTGGCCTGTGCAATTTGGAATATTTCCAAGGCTACTTAGAGCCATTTCCAGTGACTTCACTATTAGGAAGGGATGAAGATGACAGCAAGTCCCTTGTGAGATCACTGACAACAGCCCCTGAGTCAACTTTCAAGTCAATAGTCTTGCCATGAAAATTCAATTTCATTCTTCAGCCAAGTTCTGTGTTGTAACAAGGGATAGTCAAGAGTCATTGTTTCTGAAATTTGTCCCCTATAAAAGTCAAGTCCCCAACTACTCTGATACAGCAAACAGATGTGAAATGTCTATATTTGGTGCATTAGTACATTGTGTCCCTTTTGCTGGACATGCATCATCCCTTGGCATATGATTTTTTCTTACTCTTTCTGCAAGTAGGTTTGAATTTGACCTTCATAGGCTGGGAGATCTTTGAGCCAAGGAGAGAGGGTGTACCTTACACTCTTACATGTGCCTGTTTATAGCTTCCAGGCTAAGCACAGATTTTTCAAGTTGCTTCTGACTTTTGTTCTGTTTGACTAATTCAGACTGCTTTGATTTCTGCATAGTAGTGGTAAAAGTGTAGCTACTCTTAATTTTTTTCATCCATTCACCTAATAAATCAATCTGATTGTTTCATGTTTTGCATTCCCCACAGTGCTGAGCCAATGAGAACAGAGCTTTCATAACACATTCAATATTTCCCTTTGTTTCTTGAATACTCTGGTGAAAACAGGATCTTTCATAAATCACATTTCTGTAAGTTATAAAGTATGAAAAACAAATCACAAAGACTATTAGGAAAAGGTGCTGAGTTTCTTCTATAAAGTCAAAGGATGTAAAGATATGCTCTACTAGCTTCCCCATAGCACAAACTAAAGATACTGATATAGCTCCAGTTTCCTCATGGAATCTGTTTGCAATGCAATCCTGCTTCCAGTCTGTCCATTCTGAAGTTTTGTCAAAAGCTCAAGTTCTCTAGGGCATTGAAACATGACTTGTTGATGAGATCCTGCAACCTCTGAAGCTGTTTTCTTTTTGTTTCTATACTCCTTTGGCTATAGTTTACTTCTGATACCATGTCAAGTGTACAAGATATGGACTGGCTATGGAGCTTGCTTCTCAGCAAGAAATGTGTTCACTGAAAGACCATTTCATTTCATGCTCTTTCAGGTATGACTGAGGTTAGCTTAAATAGGGTTTTATACACATTGCTACCTTGTAGCTGACCACTATAATATAGTTTAGCATTCCATTACAGTATTCCAATGTCTCTAGTGGATATATGACTTGGCTGTGTGTCCATACAGAATACAAAATTCCATTTCTCCAGTGTGCATCATTTAAAGCTGTTGTTTTCAGGACTGTGTGTGCAAAACAGAATTCACACTGGGCAACTGAACAGCTTAATGCACCATTCAAAATCTTTACCATCCCACATGTCCAGTATGGTAGATCACAATTAATAGAAATATTGGCTCAGTAAGAAAATAGATTTCTAACATTCATCTTTGTTATATAAATTTCAAAAGAGTTCTTTTCTTCTGCTTGAAATAACATGATCCAGTGGACAGGGAATTGGAATGGGAGTTGAGAGACGGAGGTTATATTCTTGGTCTTGCCATTGGTTCAGCATGTGATGTTGGGCAAGTCACTTATTCATAGTTTCATAGAATCAGATGCTAGGGCAGAAGGAGCTATTATGACAGTCTAGTTTAGCCTTCTGCCCAACACAGGACTTTACCAATCACTTTTGGTTGAGCTAAACGATATCTTTTAGAAAGACAATCTTGATTTAAATACTTCAGGTAAAAAGATCATTTCCCTGGGTAAGTTGTTAAAAAAAAATCCACAAAGCCCCCTCCCTCAAAAAAATCATGCAAAAAAATCAAAACATTGCACTTTATTGCTACTCTGAGTTTCTCTGACTTCAGATTATAGCCATGGTTTCCTTGCCTGGAATGTAAAGCACATTGAGTTCTATGGATGAAACAATACAAATGTTAAATATTTGTATCTCTGTCCAAAACTGATACTGTTAAGGTCATTTACCATGGTTATATCCAATAGGGCATCACAAAGACTTTATGATTTGTTCAGATTGTTTTTGCTTCAGTAGATGCAGTGCTGGCCTTTTTTTTTTGTCATTGTGGGTTCTCTCCTCCCTCCCCTGTTGTTCAGTTGTGAGGTTTATAACCAGGACCACCAAAATAGAGGGGCAGGACTGCTGCTTGTTTTTCAAAATTACAAACTAACTTGGCTAACCCGTTGAAAATAAAGGTTGTTATAATACACAGTGTAAGGGTCTGAAACTATACAAGGCTCTAAAATGGGTGGCTCAGTCAATTATTAATATTAGATTTTAATTTCTTCAGAGCACAGATGTTGTCTTTCTTTTCTTCTATGGGTGCGTCAAGACTGGCAAGATTTTCCGCAAAAGCGGCCGCTTTTGCGCAAAAACTTGCCAGCTGTCTATACTGGCCACTTGAATTTGCGCAAGAACACTGACGATCTAATGTAAGATTGTCAGTGTTCTTGCGCAAATACTTTGACGCTCCCGCTCGGGAAAAATCCCTCTTGCGCAAGTGGGATGGCGAAAATGGCCACCGGAGCCCCGATGGCGAAAATGGCCACCGGAGCTTTCTTGCGCAAAATCGTGTCTATACTGGCCACGGATGCTTTTGCGCAAAAGCACTTTTTGCGCAAAAGCAACCGTGCCAATCTAGATGCTCTTTTGTGGAAATACTTTTAACAGAAAAACTTTTCCGTTAAAAGTATTTCCGCAAAATCATGCCAGTCTAGACGCAGCGTATGTGTTTTCATATCCTCTAGCACAGCGGTGGGTAATCACACAAAAGCAGTTTGCCAGGGTTAGCCCCTGGTGGGCCACTGCTGCTGTATTTACCTGAATGGCCACAGGTACCAGTGATTGCAGCTCCAATTGGCCGTGAATCACAGTTCTCAGCCAATAGGAGCAGCAGGAAGCGATGCAGACATAAGAACGGCCATACTGGGTCAGACCAATGGTCTATCTAAACCTGCCGACAGTGGCCAATACCAGATGCCCCAGAGGGAGAGAACACAACAGATAATCCTCATGTGATCCCTTTCCTGTCATCCATTTCTAGACAAATGGAGGCTAGGGGCACCATTCCGATCCATCCTGGCTAATAGCCATTGATGGACCTAACCTCCACGAACCTATCTAGCTCTTTTTTTAACCCTGTTAAAGTCCTAGTCTTCACAACATCCTCTGGCAAGGAGTTCCACAGGTTGACACTGTGCTATGTGAAGAAAAACTTCCTTTTGTTTGTTTTAAACCTGCTGCCTATCAATTTCATATGGTGAGCCCTAGTTCTTATATTGTGGGAATAAGTAAATAACTTTTCCTTATTCACTTTTTTCGCATCAGTCATGATTTTATAGACCTCTATCATATTCCCCCTTAGTCTCCTCTTTTCTAAGCTGAAAAGTCCAAGTCTTTTTAATCTCTCTTCATATGGCACCCATTCTAAACCCCTAAACATTTTTCTTGCCCTTTTCTGAACCTTTTCCAGTACCAATATATCTTTTTGGGGATGAAGCGGTATTCAAGATGTGGGCATGCCATGTTTTATATTCTGTATGCAGTATTCAAGATGTGGGCATGCCATGTTTTATACTCACTATCCCATTTTTTTACCTGCAGCTCCCATTGACCAGGAATGGCAATCTGCAGCCAACAGCAGCTGTGACAGCCAATATCTGTGGACATGCAGGTAAATATAGTAGTGGGGGCCTGCCAGGAGCTAACCCTGCTGGATTGGATCCAGCCCATGGACTAGTATTTGCCTACACTGCTCTAGCACTATGGGAGCCTGATCGATACCTCTGAGTTCTAGAAGAATGCTATCAGTAATGCTTTACTACTTTTCTACTAGAGTATAAAAAAGGTTAATTAAGTGTGGGAGAAGGAAGTAGGAAGGCAAAGAGAAAATGAGGAGAAAAACCAGTCAGAGGTGGAGTATGTGTCAGTATAGTTACAAAAACTTACTTGTGTGGTATTTGACATTTGTTCACCCACCTACATCCAAGGGGAAACACACAAACACTTTGCAGGGTCCTGTAACTTTGAGACATTTTGTCCCCTTTTCATCTTAACTTTTTCCTATTATTACCCCCACCAAGAGTCATTACAGACCTTGTAGGAATGCACAGGTAATGAGTTATATTCAGGAATGTGGCACTGGTGCCACCAATGTTTTGGCTTATATTTTCAGAGCTGATCCATCCATAAGATGGACCAGGGCCCTGTGCTTCAGGAGAAGGGCAGGGGTCCAGGGCAGCATGTGGAGTTAGCGAGGGAGGAGGTGAAGAGGCTGGCACCAGCAGCAGTGAGCAATGTGGCCCCAACTCACCCAACCTGTTCCTGTCCCATTCCACCCCTGCCATGCCCCCATTCCACCATTTCCCCCCAAAACCCTTCCCCTGTCTGCTGCTTCCCAAACCTTTCCCCCAAACCTCTGCCCCATCTCTTTCCAGCTTCTGACCCCTCCTCCAAGTGACACCAGGAGCTGTTGGGGGCACGTTGCTCATGTTGCTGGCACACACACACCCAGGCCACCCAGCTTCCCAGGCCACTCTGCATCCTGTGTCTCCCTGAAACATGGAGCCCCAAAGCACAGGGCCTGGGGCAGTTGCCCCGATCTGCTTGGATTGATTCTGTGCACTACCAAAGTTATACAAACCTGATGCCCACGTGTAGGACTTGAGCCAGTGACCCAGTGTATTTAAAACTGTAGCTTCAGTAAAATTCTGTGTGCAGGAGGCACATACATGAATTTACATGCAGAATCAGTGGGATCTAGAGAGTGCTGAAATCAGCATTTTAAAGCATTTTCAAACTCAGAAGCTGGCAGCAGGAAGACAGAAATTGAGAGTCCTAGTGGCTGTGTCTAGACTGGCCGCTTTTGCGCAAAAACTTGCCAGCTGTCTACACTGGCCACTTGAATTTGTGCAAGAGCACTGACGTTCTAATGTAAGAAATCAGTGCTTCTTGCGCAAATACTTTGATGCTCCTGTTCGGGCAAAAGTCCTTTTGCGCAAAAGCTTTTGCGCAAAAAGGCCAGTGTAGACAGCTAGCTAAGACTTTTGCGCAAAACCCTTTGGACGCACGGAGACCCCGTAGCCACCCTAGACTTCCTGGCAACCTGAGCTCCTTAAAGCAGACGCAGGCTGCTGAGCTCACACGGCAGGAGACCAGCACGGACCTCTAGGCAGAGGTCTGCCACGTGGCCCCTGCCGTGGTCAGCAGCCACCCCGCAGCAGGATGGCAGCTCTGGGCGATCAGCCACCCGCACCCCCAGCGCAGGAGGCCCCCAGGGGCTGAAAAAGATGGGCCCCATCCTGGTCCTCAGGGGAGTTGGACAGCCTGCTGGACCTGTGGCAGGAGGAGGAGGACCTCCATGATACCCACTCCCGGCGCCGCAACGCTGAGATCTTCACCCGCATGGCCCAGGCGCTCGCTCAGCAGGGACATCCAGCCCGGACCCTCGAGCAAGTCCGGGCTAAGGTGAAGGAGCTGCGCCTGGGCTACGTGCGGGCCAGAGAGGGCCAGGGGGCAGGAGCCAACACCTGCCCCCACTACGACCGGCTCCACGCCATCCTGGGCCAGCCAGCCCCGCAAGCCCCGGAGGTCCCCGTCAACAGCAGCATGCGCCCCCCCCGTCACCAGGACCACCGAGGCGGGGGAAGGAGACAGCAGTGCGTTGGAGGACGAGGCCAGCACTGCCACCCAGCAGGCCCCCTCCGGCAGCCCCGACGTCTCCCGCTCAGGCAATGGCCAGTGTAGACAAGAGTTAAATATATAGCCATCAAGACTGGCACCTAGCCATAAATGGGAAAGCTCATTGAGCAGACAGTACGTTCATGCTACTAGGCTCCAACAGTTTAGGAGATGCCCTTGAAATAAGCAGCAAAACTGGAATATAGAATGGGATGAACTATTCCCCATCAGACAATGTTCCTGTTTTTGGATGACGAACAAGAGTGCTGAGTCTGTAGTAAATGTAAGCTCTCATGTTCTTGGGGAGGTGATGGGGGAGCTCAAAGAGAATGAGTTTGGTTAAGTTATGAGTGGAAATATCAGAAAGTGTGTTAAAAGAAACAATTGTTGGCAGAAGCACAGCAAGTTTTGATCTTGGATCAATAGATGTGGGGAATTATGGAAACTCAAAACAGCATGTAGAGCAAAAAAGGAAACTTATTTGGAGGTATTCCAAGCAGACATCAGCAAATAAAAATGTGTGCTTGGGTCTCTGATCTCTAATCATTATTTATAACTATTTGAGTGGCTGCAGGTGTTCATGAATCTGTCACTGAACACCACCAATTTCAGTTTATGAGAAGGGGAGAGTTATGTACCTTTGTGGGATGCTGACCATAGCTGTGTAGCTCCTGCAGGAGACATACTGCTCGAGGGGCAACATGGACAATTGGACCCACTAGAATAGTGGGATTCTTTTTCTATGGGTCCCTGGAATCTGCAGAGTTTGAAGGCTGCTCTCCTTATTTTCTCAGAGTTCCACAGAGGTGGCAACTTGACTGAATCTCTGCAAAGTGAGCTTCAGTTTCCTGACTCTCCTAATCTTTTCCCAGGGATTGTCCACAAAAAAGTTCAATTTGGCCCTCAAGTGACATTAGAGTAGAGTAATTAAAAACACTTAATTGTCAATTATATCGTGAATGGAGTGAGGGAAAAAATGAGACATGGGTTAGCACTCACCAATGCTATTAGTGAAGTCTCTATTATACCATAGAAAACAGTGCATCTAAACGGCTGTTTCATTGTCAGATTGGCATAATAAGGCTAGGTGAACCTTAGCAGTATGGGAAAGCAGACAGGTTTAGCAACTTTTGCTACTGACTCAACATCACTGAGGTAAGCATGGACAATACTGGGCTTGCCTGGCTCTGGTTTCATTGCAGTTACAAAAGAGAGTGGCTTTCCCACTGAGGGAAGGGGGAGAACCAAACACTTCCCCACACATTTATTCATCTAGGGAAGCCTCCAGGGAATGTCTCTTACTCCATTTATATAAAATGAGCAACTGCCCAAGGGAATCATGATATAAAGCTGTTCCAAAGTTCCTTTCCTGCCTTTTGGAATGAAATCAGACAAAAAATGATACCAGTTTTTTCATTCACTTATGTGGATCAGGGTTTTCTGCAGAGAAAAGAGCATTATTATGTCTACACTTTTTGAGGATGAGATGGCTATATGCAGGTCAAACCTATTTGTTCCTTGCGCTCCGCCCCCAAAGTGTGAACTACATTAACTGTTTGGGATTTATTGCCTGTCCAGATTTTTTTATGCATTTCCTCACCTGTGAACAAACTGTAAAGAAGACAGTTTAATGATGTAATCATATATCTGTTATATAGCGGGAGGCCATACCATGTGAGCTTTTACAGTTAAAGTGCAGCTTGTGGACCCTCCCTCCATACATATTCTGCCTACCAGACTGGGGGATGGAACTCAGGGCTTCTGCGCTGTAGCAGGGTGGGTGGGATTAGAGGCTTTTGCCAGAGACAGTTGGTGCCTCCTGAGAGTGGAAGGACACAATTTAAAGATTTGTCCACCAGACATGCTCACCCTCTTACCCACTGTGGCCCCTCCCTTCAGTTCCTAGGTGTTAGCTCCCAAAGGAGAGGCAATGGCAAACAACTGGGAGCTGCAGGGAGGGGCCACTGTTTTAGCTTCACATGGCGAGGCAGAGCAAAAACAGTGACTGTCTGCTCTGCCCAACTTTTGCCGCTGCTTCTCCACATGGCTTGTCATGCAGGGAGGGGACCTGGCAGCACCACATGACCAAGCAGGGCCAGCAAACCATAGCCAAAATCTGGGGAGCAGTGCATCCCCACGTGCTTCTCTTTACACATCAACTCTGGCTTCTGCCCAGTGGGGAAGTGGTTCTCAAGGCTTCAGACCTGTGGGACCTGTCTGTCAGAGCATGGGGCTTCAGCCAAAGAGAAGCTGAAGCCCAGTGCCCCAGCTTTTGAATGTCCGAAGATTGTCATATGGGCCTCAGAGGGCCAGTACATTTGGCAACCCCTGATATATAGCTTTGGTCTATTAGGTTCATCTGTTACATTAAGCAAGCTTTAATACCAATTTGTCACAGAGGTTTGTAGGTAGAATATTCCCCACATCCTGCCAGCAGAGGAGAAGTAAAGTCGAGCATCTCCTTCACCACCCTGTTATCTGGAAGAAATTGGCTGGTAGATTACCAACCCCATCCACATAATCAGAGCCCCTGCAAAGATGAGTGAAAGGGATTTAAACACCTTTTAAAGAGAATTCCTTCCTCTACGCCAAATCCCTTTGTATCAGAACCATTCCACAGCTAATGCTCTGCAGGTTATCCATGCCAAGGAAGGAATGGGGCAGGATTGGTGCCTATACTGGTCATTTAAAAGATTTGGTTATCTTTTTAAGGGTTACCACTGTGTATTTTGAAGATATCCATAAAGAAATTGATTTGAAAACAAAGTTGTTTTAAAGTCAGGTTTTTTTCTCCCCCAACATTTTGGGTATTTTAACAATAGCTTTATGGTTTTTTCAAAATACTATGTAGAAAAAATTAAATGGATATGAAAAAGAAATTATTTAGTGATTTGTAGTCTGCATATGTTGCTTGCATATCTTCTCAAATAATGCCATTGTTCTGTAACTTTCATAAAGTCTCACTGTTATAAAATTAGTTCATAGGGTTTATCAATTTCACTATGCTTGCATTTCAGTGGAACATTGTCTAGAAAGTACATTATATACAAGAGTTGCATAATGTACAATAGCGTAGATGAGTTCATATATTAATGGTGTAATCTACTGATCATTCTGTTATAAGTGCACAAGCCCCAGATGATCATTAATGGTGGATCACAGAATTGTCTGCTGAAGGATAGGTTCATTTTGAAATAGAAATTTCATATAAGTAAGCCCAACAGCTTAACAGTGAAGGTTGTGCAACTATACAAGGTTCTCATTCTCTCTGCAATTTCTATCTTTGGGGGAAAGCCATTTTAGCCCATGACTGCCCCTAGTCTTCCAGCTTTCAAGAGCTCAAGTTGTCAAACATTGTTTCACATGCAATTCCTTTATCAATAACAAGCATTCTAAAATATGGTTCTGGGGAAATTCCTCTGAAAAACCTATACAATATTTTAGTGATATGCTTTCTAAAACATTTTAGGCTAACTCACAGAACTTAATATAATTTAGAATTCTATAGTAGAGGTTATTCTCTATGAAGCTTAATGGGATTTTTCCATTAAATTTTGTATTACTAAAATAACTTTTCCTCTTCAGCCAGAATTTGAAGCTATAAGAGGAAGTCCAAGGAGAGGCTGATGGTTGCATGCTAAATTGAGACTGCATTCTAGACTACCAAACACAACAACTGTGAGCAACATCTGGTATTGTTGTGACCCTGAAGTAAGCTGAAACACTGTGTAACTTCTGTAAAACCATGGGCTAAATTTTATCCTTGGCAAGATATATGGGTAGACTAGTGCTAAACTTTAGTAGTCATGGGCTATGTAGCTTTCTTTCATCTATTATTCATCCATTAGCAGATCTGGGAGAGGTTACTACATGCACATAAGGGAATACATAATATGTTTGAACATGAGCTTGCCCAGCTACATTGACTTAGGACATCTTGTTCCGTTTGTTGCACACAGAAAAGTTAGGCTATACTTGCCCTATCCTCTCTGGAAAGCTCTTGGCTCAGGCCTTTAAAAAACCAAAACAGCACTGGAATTTCCATTGAAGCCCTGCTTACTCTTACAAATTCTTCCTCTCTCGCAACATCTCCCAGGTCCTTGAGTCTATAATCAGACTTTCAGCTCTTAAAAATCCATGCCCGCTGACAGGTGGGCCAACCATTAGGTACTACTGGCTGTAAGGAGCACAGTAGCACATCAGAAAGCCCCTATTAAGTCCTTATATAAGTACAAGAGCGTACTGGACACAGGGAGCCAGCTATCCTCTGTTGGAGCATAAACCATCTTATAAGGGTATAGAGGGTAGGTGTAACCATGCTTCTGAGCTCTTCTAACCACACACACACACATTCCAGCTAGCAGAGCTTCCTGATGAGGGAGCATGTCCATGTCTTGAGAATAAGCACTGCTCACTGTCAGTGTCTGCTGGGTCATAAATCCACCCCACAAGAGGCATGATCCTACCTTCTCCTTTGACTGGCTAGCACAGAGAGAAGAGCTGAGTCTTGGAAGGACAGGCCCAGCAGCTATGCTCTCCAGGGGCTTTGGGAGGCATTGTGCTTTTCTGGAACAGGGCTTCCCAGGCTTCCTATCAGCACAATGAGATCTGGTCCTGATCCCCTACTCAATTCTGTTCAATGACACACTATCTGTCAGTGGAGTATTCTGTTCTCCTTTCAACACCCATACTCTAAAACCAAGATTTACTTTTATTTGTATGATTGAGATTTCTATCAAAATGTGATGTATCGCTGTTATTTCTCTCTCAGTTCAAGAGTGAACAACATTGGTGGGGCCCTGCTAATGACAACATCTGAGGCTGAGACAGCAATGCAAACTTTTCTATTTGTGTTGGGTTTTTTGGTTCAGCAACAGATTCTAGGTTCCAAGGTGAATAATCAGTTTTTGGGTGTGGTCCCTTTGTCTAAATGCTGATTAAAGCCAACAGCTGCAGGCACAAGGAGTGTATTTTATCCTTTGAAAGTCATCATATTGACACCTGAACAGTAGGAATTAAGTGCTTGCTAGTCACACAGGAGAATTCACAAGGAGAAACTAAGGAGCAAAGAAAGTGTTGGTTATAGAAAAATACTACAAGGCATCAGGTACAAACAGATAAATGACTTTGAGAGATGCTTTCAGAAATTGAGTTCTGGGGAATGTAGATCTACTCTGTATAATTTTTTGCAGACTCCCAGCTAGTATTAACTTCATAATGAGCACAGCAAACCTACTACCATATTGATTGATGAGGGAAGGGAAGACTGAGCATAGAGGGGAAAATGCAATTTATTGTTTCTTGAAAGTGTTAACCTGGAAGTTCTGGAGACCAAAGCCTTCCCTTTCTACAGATAACTTGTTTTGAAGCTGCAGTCTGAACTTTCCCACTTCAATCCTGGACCCAGTGAAGTCAATATCAAAACTATTGATTTAATAAGAACCAGGATTTCAACCCCAATCTGCTAGAAGCACCCGTAAAGGGGAGGTAGTAGCTGCTCTCCATGTTTAATCAGTCCTTGACTTCTCTGCAAGCCACAACCTAACTATGAAGTTAGCTGGGGAGGGAAATTTTGCAACTCCAAAGAAAAATGAACATTTGCACTATTTTCTATCTGGTTATTTTCAGTTAATTTTAATAGAAATCATAGGCAGGGCTTGCTTCTGTTGCATTGGAAAACAGTTGAAAAACTCTAATTTCAATAATGCTATAACAGTCCCTTAATTTAAGGCCTGCTTCTCAGAGGTGCTAAATGACCTCAACTACTCTAGCATCAGTGACAGTGTTAGTATTGGGATGCAGCATTTGGTTATAATAATTTAACATTGGGCTATTAAAAAGACAAACTTGCCATCCAGGTGCCTCCCAAGTTTCTATAGCTGTACTAATAAACAGCAATTTGCATGACAGCCATCTGCAAAGTAACATATTTCCACAGATAAACCAGTGTTGTAAAATACAATCTTTAGTCTGTGATAAGCCACATGGTGCCTAGTTATTCCATCCACCCAAGTTAAAAGGTTGGATAGCATTACAAATTTAAAGTGATTATCAAATGACTTGTACTATACACAGATATATATATATATATATATATATATATATAGACAATAGCTATAATTGTAGTAAAAAAAAATGTGGCTGCATTCAAAGAAAACAAGTGGCCATAATGCTATTATGTTGCATAAGTAGATCACGCGAAGCTGAATAAAGCTGCTGAAAGCCAAATGGATCTGCCAGCAGTACAGTGGAACCCAGCCCATAATTCTCTATTTCTGAATATGTACCAGATATACAGGGCTGGGGGACAAAGGAGGCAGCTGCCCTGGGACCCAGCAATTTAAAAGGGACTGGGGAATGCAGCAGCAGCCAGAGCTATGGGGCCTTTAAATCATCACCAGAGCCCTAGGAGGTGCAGTCCTCTAGCTATTCCCTTTCTGGCCAAGGCCCAGCCCCTTCTGGCAGGGCTCAGAGACACGCCCCTCACCTTTCCCAGGAGCTCAGCATTTCTGTCCTCAGCCCTGCAGACATAAGTAATAGAACTATCTGAACAGTTTCATTCATAGTATCTGAAAATAATTATTTTTCCTATCTACAAACCCCCTTGCCTTGCCTTGCCTTGCTGTGCACCTTGTACTGTTAATGAGGAAAGGCTTCACAGGAGCTCTCAGCTCATTCTGTGTGTTTCCTTGTAAAGAACAAAGTGAACAAGGCAGAATTCCGCAAGAGATCTTAAAATCTCATTCATTGACACAAAGCCTCTAAATCTTACATGGTTAAAACTGTGCCATTTTTAACATGCACAATAGGGACTCCTTCCTACAGATGATACAAAGTGAACGACAGAAAAAAAGGGTAGACACCACAGGAAAGTGGCATCCCTTCACTCAAAACCGCCACCTTGGACATTCCATTCAAATCACATTAGAAGAACTTTAAGGTCACACAGTGAAGCATCCAAAACCACAGTTAAGGCTGCACATGCCAGTGTGACTCTGCCCCTTCATACATATGCATCACTCTCCAATAATGGACATTATCACACACTCTCCATTAATACAATACCACACACATTTTTCTTTCAACTGTTTAAGGCTTAATTGACTGATTTTGTGTCTACATAAGAACATAAGACAAACAAACGTAAGAACAGCCACACTGGGTCAGACCAGATCATCCAGCCCAGCATCCTATCTGCTGACAGTGGCCAACACCAGATGCTCCAGAGGGAGGGAACACAACAGGTAATCCTCATGTGATCCCTCCCCTGTCACCCATCTCCAGAGAAGCAGAGGCTAGGGACACCATTCCCACCCATCCTGGCCAATAGCCACTGATGGACCTAACCTCTATGAATCAATCTAGCTCTTTTTTGAATCTTGTTAAAGTCCTAGCTTTCACCACATCCTCAGGCAAAGAGTTCCACAGGTTGACTGTGCTCTGAGTGAAGAAAAACTTCCTTTTGTTTATTTTAAATCTAGATGATTTTCAAGGAATGTTTAATAGAAAATTATATGTATACATCTACATTTGTAAAAAAAAAACCAGTCCATTTGAAAAATATTGTAATCCATATACTCAGGATTGCATGTGTGAGCTTAAATATTATTTCCTGACTTCTGAGTGCTTAATCATGCAAAGGCAATGGTCTTTTAATACAGTTTTTAATGGAATACATATATAAAAGTGTTTGTGTTACATCCTTTACCCAAAAATCATTACGGGCTGGTGTATAATTAAAAGTTTTACTGGCATGGCTGTGTCTGTTAGGAGTGTGACATTTATACCAACAAATATGCCAGTAAAAGCCCAGTTATACTAGAATAAAGCTTTAGAGGGTTAGCCAACTTAGTCTGTAACTAGAAAAACTTAAACAACAAATAGTCTAGTAGCACCTTAAAGACTAACAAAACTTGTAGATGATATCATGAGCTTTCGTGGGCAAAACCCACTTCTTCAGAAGGGTTCAGAAGGGTTATGAAGAAGTGGGTTGTGCCCACGAAAGTTCATCATAGCATCTACATGTTCTGTCAGTCTTTAAGGTGCAACTAGACTATTCGTTGTTTTTTAAGTTATATTTTGTGTAGTTTAAATTGGTTTCCAAAATGGAATAAATTGTTCTGGCATAACTGAGTTAACACTAGGGGCATTTTGCCAGCCTCATTAAAGCAGCAGAAATTTTAAGAATGGACAAAAACAAATGTTCTGATAAGATGTCAAGACATCTTATCCCTAATCAAATAAGCAAGGAAAAAAGCAGTTAAACCACTTACCACCTCATCAACATATAATTCCATTTCCCATTCTCAAATTTCATCACCTTCCTTTCACCACCCACACACATCCACCCTTTCACAGAACCACCAATGCACCTGTGAACACAAACCATGTGTTTGGTTATGCTGATATGCTTTCATTAATATAAAATTGTGTGGTTTTCATAAGTTACATTTTGCATATTTAGGTGTCAGACTGTAAATGGTAGCTACCAGATATGTTTTGCTGTACAGTTTAAGAGTTCTGTTTATTGTTAGTCTATGCTATCACACTTGTGCAAACATTAAGCAGATTTTGAGCAATTGCAAATTGAAATGTACATACATGAGTGCATTTTTTGTGTTGTATTTATGGTGAGATTTAAGGATACTGCACACAGAGTTTGCTAACAGATATCCTTTCCCTTCCACCTCAGGGGTGCCATTTCCGATTTTGGTGTGTATGTGTGTGTGTGGGGGGGGGGCTTAACCCATGATTCCATTCCAGAAGCTACTTAGATATCTGAAAACTTGTAATTTTTTTTTGCAGGTGATAACTTAGAAATTAACTGACACAAACAGTGTTACTAATTCTTATCTAAAGAAAAAATATAACAAATACCATTTAAACCCATATTTTAAGTTTATTTTAAAATTTAGAACAAACAGCAAAATTACAGGGTTAGTTAATTTTGTGGAGCCCCCTAGGTTCAGTGTATGGGACAGGGCTGCCAGTGAGTGGGATAAAGATGGTGATGCATGATCTGGGTAGCAGGTGGGGTGCAGGAGGTGTGGGTGTGAGGTAGGGTGCAGGAGCAGACTGGAAGCAGGGTGTCTGGACAGAGGGAGGAGGCAAGAACAAGGGTAGGTACAGTGTGTGGTCAGGAGGGAGGGAGGGTGCAGAAGCAAGGGTAGGTGCAGGAGCAGGACTCAGAAGCACAAACTCTCCACTCCTCCCCCACCTCACCTCAGGACACACAGCACAAACAAACTCTCCTCTTCCACTTCACCTCAACACCAGCAACTGTGCAATCTCCTCAATCCTGCTTCTAAAACTAGCAGGCACAAACAGCCTACAAGACACAGCACAAACAAACTCCTGCTCTGCATCTACCTCCTCTTTTTCTACCCCCTACAGTCAACCCCTTACCTCCCCCTTCCCAGCCCAGGAGGCTTGAGAGTTGTGGGTTTCTGTTTCTATAATAAGAAAAGCCAAAAAGGAGTTTTAAGAACAGCTAGCCAAAAACTCAAAAAGGAATAGAAAAATGTTTTTTAAGTACATCAGAAACAGGAAGCTGGCTAAACAACCAATGGGGCCTTTGGACAATCAAGATGCTAAAGGAGCATTCAAAGATGATAGTCATAGCGGAGAAACTAAATGAATTCTTTGCTTCAGTCTTCATGGCTAAGGATGTTAGGGAGATTCCCAAACCTGAGTCATTCTTTTTAGGTGACAAATCTGAGGAATTGTCCCAGACTGAGGTATCATTAGAGGAGGTTTTGGAACAAAGTGATGAACTTAACAGTAACAAGTCACTGGGACCAGATGGTATTCACCCAAGACTTCTGAAATAACTCAGATGGGAAATTATGGAACTATTAACTGTGGTTTGTAACCTGTCCATTAAATCAGCCTCTGTACCTAATGACTGGAAGATAGCTAACGTGACACCAATATTTAAAAGGGCTCAAGAGGTGATTTTGGCAATTACAGACCGGTAAGTATAACGGCAGTACTGAGCAAATTAGTTGAAACTATAGTAAAGAATAAAATTGTCAGACACATGGATGAATATAATTTGTTGGGGGAAGTCAACATGGCTTCTGTAAAGGGAAATCATGTCTTACTAATCTGCTAGAGTTCTCTGAGGGGGTCAACAAACACGTGGTCAAGGGGGATCCAGTGGATATAGTATACTTAGATTTCCAGAAAGCCTTTGACAAGGTCCCTCACCAAAGGCTCTTAGGTAAAGTAAGTTGTCATGGGTTAAGAGGGAAGATCCTTTTGTGGATTGATAACTGGTTAAAAGACAGGAAACAAAGGGTAGGAATAAATAGTAAGTTTTCCGAATGGAGAGAGGTAACTAGTGGGGTCCCCCAAGGGTCTGTCCTGGGACCCATCCTATTCAACTTATTTATAAATGATCTAGAGAAAGTGGTAAACAGTGAAGTGGCAAAACTTGCAGATGATACCAAACTGCTCAAGATAGTTAAGACCAAAGCAGACTATGAAGAGCTTCAAAAAGATCTCACCAAATTAAGTGATTGGGCAACAAAATGGCAAATTAAATTTAATGTTGATAAATGTAAAGTAATGAACATTGGAAAAATAATCCCAGCTATATATACACAATATGATGGGGACTAATTTGGCTACAATTACTCAAGAGAAAGATCTTTGAGTCATTGTGGATAGTTCTCTGAAAACATCCACTTAGTGTGCAGCGGCAGTCAAAAAAGCAAATAGAATGTTAGGAGTAATTAAAAAAGGCATAGAGAATAAGACAGAGAATATGTTATTGCCTCTACATAAAACATGGTACACCCACATCTTGAATATTGCATACAGATGTGGTCGCTTCATCCCAAAAAAGATCTATTGGCATTGGAAAAGGTTCAGAAAAGGGCAACAAAAATCATTAGGGGTTTGGAATGGGTCCCCTATGAAGAGAGATTAAGAAGACTTGGACTTTTTAGCTTAGAAAAGAGAAGACTAAGGGGGAATGTGATAGAGATCTATAAAATCGTGACTGGTATGGAAAAAGTGAATAAGGAAAAGTTATTTACTTATTCCCACAAGATAAGAACTAGGGGTCACCAAATGAAATTAATAGGCAGCAGGTTTAAAACAAACAAAAGGAAGTTTTTCTTCACTCAGCACACAGTCAACCTGTGGAACTCCTTGCCAGAGGATGCAGTGAAGGCTAGAACTTTAACATTGTTCAAAAAAGAGCTAGATAGCTTCATGGAGGTTAGGTCCATCAATGACTATTAGCCAGGATGGGTAGGAATGGTATCCCTAGCCTCTGTTTCTCTGGAGGTAGGTGACAGGGGAGTGATCATGTGAGAATTACTTGTTGTGATCCCTCCTTCTGGGGCATCTCGTATTGGCCAATGTCAGCAGACAGGATATTGGGCTAGATGGACCTTTGGTCTGACCGAGTATGGCCATTCTTATGCTCCCCTCTCTCCTGGCAGAGAGGGGACTCTCTAAATTCCCTACTCTCTGACACCCCCAGCCAATTACTCCCTTCTTCCTCCCCCAACCACTTATTTACTCCTTATAAATATCTCCCCCTGCTTACCTGCTCCGGCTCTGCAAGCTTTTCAGTTCAAGCAGGCAGCTGCTGCAACTTAACCAGACGTCCCACCCCTGCCTAACTGCTGAGCTTCCTGCCTCGGTGGGAGCTTTGAGCTTAGAAACACTGGGCTCAGAAAATAGCCATGCAGTTTACGGGGAACACTGGAGAGGAGTAAAGAAAATGACCTGTGTTCCTCTCATTCCATCCTGGCTAGAGAGGGGAGGCAAGAGACAGTATCCTGTTACAGTGGGGAATCGACGGGCAGGCTGCTGCCGCTTTAAGCACCCCCAAATGGTGCCTATGTTCCACATCCTCCACTCCAGCCCCTGATCCCCTCTAGCTCAAGGCACACTCATGTTTCCTCCACACAGCTCTACTTCCCTCTTTCTTTCTGACTCATACAGAGTGCTCTCTCAATACACCTGAGCCACTTTGACACCAACACCTCTTCCATAAATGCTGCAGGGTGCACCTGTAGTGTACAGAAATGGGGGAGAAGGTGGGTAAAGGATGAATGGGAATGAAAGGCAATACAGAGGAGAAAGAGATTGAGTGGGGGGAATTGGAACCCAAGGGAATGCCAGTGAGTGGAGAGGTAGAGAGACAATTGACTTTGATACTTTAATGCCCTTACATAGTGCTGCTGGATCATCCCTTGGGAAACAGAAGAAACAATGGAAATACCTCCACACAAAGACTCTTGGCACCCCTAATCAACTCCTGTTACACACACTTCCCAAGTTCCTTCCCTCATCTTCCCAAAGCCCTGCTCACTCCTGCCCTCTCCAGAGCACCTCAACACTTCATGTCTCAATGCTCCTGTCACACTTCCTGTCCCTCAGACCACATCTCCACTCTCTGCTCTCCAATCTGCCTCCTGTTTCATTAGGCATAGCTAGTGAGGCAGAGGGTGGTCAGGAACAAAGATTCCTAGAACAACATCCAAGAAGCCTGACAGTTATAGTAACTATTCGTGGCAAAAATAAATTAATCAGTGCTACTTTAGAATAATTTATAGTTTTACATGGAATATTCCAAAATTACTTGAGGCAGAAGTGTCAGTTACATGAGTATGGGCAAGTCACGTTTCAAGCTTGTACTTGTAGGGACTGTGTTTTCTAGCTAGAGAATCCCAAAGAAATACAAGGTAGGGGAAACAGAACAATTTTTTTTAAAGGGAACAGGCTACAAAAGCTAAAGTTATTGCACCAGATTTGGTGATTTATATTTTAATTATTACATTCAAACAGTAATAATTTAGTCCTATATTTTAGTTTATTGCTATAAGAGTAAATCTCAGTATAGTTTTAGTAATGGATTTACTATCCATACCCCTGCAACATATATTGGTTATAGTTAGCATCATCATCCTGTGAATTATGAACGCTAGCCAGATATTTGCTGTGAAGAAAGACACAGCAAGACCAATGTTTTCTTCTTCACTATTTTAGTCCTTAAAAAAGGAAGGCTGCATTTCCTTTAAATTGTGTGGCATTTATCCTTTATTCTGTCCTCAATATACATTTTCCATAAGTAGATTGAGGAATCAGCTGGAAGTGTTTTCAATGTAAATGTTTCAAATACAGATTGCAGTTAGTCTGACCCGAATAGAACCACAAGGGCATGTAATGGGGCATTCACTTCCTGAGCATCTCAGAATAGCAGAGGTTAGGTCCATCAATGGTTATTAGCCAGGATGGGTAGGAATGGTGTCCCTAGCCTCTGTTTCTCTGGAGGTGGGTGACAGAGAAGGGATCACATGAGGATTACCTGTTGTGATCCCTCCCTCTGGGGAATCTGGTATTGGCCACTGTTGGCGGACAGGATACCGGGCTAGATGGACCTTTGGTCTGACCCTGTATGGCTGTTATGTTCTTATGTTCAGAATGAAGTATTTGCTCAGCACCAGAGTTCCCTGTAGGCTGTAGCCTATCAACTGATCCTGGAGAATCTTCAGTGGCTTGGTCTTGCAGTCAAGTCACCAAGTCCAAATGAGCCCCTTCTGGGGTATTAAAGTATCTGATATCTAAATACTATATTTGTTCTCCCTAGGTCTTCAGCCCTCGGCCCTTAAAATTCAGCCCTTTGTTTGGACTCCGAGATAAGGCCTGTCTGCTTTTGGGGTTTGTGGCACTTTACCTGTGGCTGGTAGGAGGAACTCAAATCTGGCCCCTACTAAGGGCTTCAACCAAAGGACCCTATAGATAGTAACCACATACTGCTTACTCCAGTCTATCACAGCTATTTCCCTGGGCCACTTCCTACCAGAGCCCTTATCTCTAGGCCAAAGTCCTCAGGTTCATCTCTAGCTCCAGGCCAGCAAAGATCACCCATCTTCACTTCCCCCAGTCCCAGGTAGGAACTGACCAGCTTAGCTTCTGCAGCTCCTTTTATCTGAGCCTGCTAGGCTCTGACTGATTGTTGCTACCCCTTGGAGTAACAGGCCTCTCTAATGTCTAAGATGGCTGCTTTAGTGATGTCACTGTAAAAGGCCTAAATGACAGAGCTTTGCTGCTCCTTTCCTCCTGCCTTGCTGCTTCTTAGAACAGGTTGTAGTACAGAATTTAGTCCTCTAGCAAATGGCCATAAAGACCCAACCCAGCAGAACATATCCAGTCTATGGGTTAAGCAAAGGGTTCAACCTTATCAAAACTCCACACATACACATACACACTTTTTTAAAAACAAACTTGAAAAAAATTGAAATCTTTCTGCAAAATATTTCACTTTTGATGATTTGGCATTTTCCAGTGGGAAAATGTTGCATCAGAAGATTTCCAGTCATCTCCACAGAAGATCACATGTAAATATGATTCCCTATCTTGTAGAAGATTCACAATTCTCCATTTTCTATTTGTCTATCTTTTTCATTCTTCCCCTTGTCTATGGGGGCTGCACATCATGTTGGATACCTAAAATTATTATTGTGGCAAAGGATTTCATAAGATTTTTAAAGGATTAGACAGACATTTTAATAGGCTGGTAGTATTTGCTTGAAACACCTTACCCAGACAACACTTATTCAGTTAAGTGAGCTCTGTTTAAATTCACTGAAGACAATTACTAAGTACCCTATCTGGATATGAACTCTGGAGGGACTGTCTAGATAGGAACTGGTGTGAGAGCTGAACAGTCCTGAGATAGGAATTCTAAGTAGCCCTGAGAGAAGGCTTGAGCTGAACTTTGTTTCATTATTGCCCATAAAACCAGCCTCCAGGAAGGGGATGAGTCTGAGCTGTACGCGATGTGTAGATGCTGTCTGAGAGCACTAATGAAAAACGTACCTGCTAGCAAACATTTATATAGATAATCAGAATATCAGCAGAAGTTTTACTAGCATAGATAAAAGTGCAGAAGAGATAGCTGACCTGCTACCTCTTGATAATAAGTTAACTAATTACTGCTTAGGGTAGAAAAGCTTCCCCTTAGCTCTGTTATTTCATAAATTGCCTACTACAGGGTTTTTGTACTTTCCTTTGAAGTTTCTTGCACAGTTAATATCAGTGACAGGACAATGTAGTTTGGCAATTCTTACATTATTCCAGTATGGAAAAGGAAAACAATAAACAGAGAAGCCATAGGGCTGGGGTTATTTTTCCCTAGCAACACTCAGGCTTAAAAATCAAGGAATAATAAATATCTCACTATGGTTACACATTAGCATTCAGTTGTTGTGGTAATGTGGGCCCTATAAGCCCCAAGCTAAGATGAAGTCAGAGGATGAGGTAGAATGTAATGTCCCTAACGTTGTGCTAGTAGGGCATGTTCTCAAATCCATTCCTGTGGTTCCGAGTGCTCCTGTATTTACTGGAATCCATGCATCCCTTTCCTCTCATAAATATTGTATGGCTTTTAAAGGAGAAAGAAATTGCCCTGTATGTCCCCAATTCTTTTCTTCCTGGCTGACCCTTTGAATGGTCCTATAAAGTTCTGATGATTTTTATCTGAAGCCTGTTAAACAAGTCTTCTTTGGATGACTAAGCATCAGCCTAGCAAGGGGAAGGCAGAGGCAGTTATTACCTAAGGTGGTATGTCAAGGCAGTTTTCAAGGAGCTTCCTTGAATGTGTCTGGTATGTGTTATGTGGAGGATGGAAGGCCATGTCAGATCCCTTGCCCATATAGACCTCCTCTAACTGTTCTCCTTTAACCAGCCCCTGCTATGCTTGACCCTACAATGGTTATGCAGGAAGACAACCTTTCCCAACAATTAACTTCACTTCCAATGTCAAAAAAACAATGCTTTTCTCACTCTCTCATTGAATTGGTAGGGCTTTTGGCTCCTGAGACTGAAACCATCCTAACAAGAGGTCAAGACCATCACCCCAGAGAGAGCAGGGAAGATGTAAAAAGGGCTATGAAGGAACTATGTGCTAGGATAAAGTGAAGAAACCCAGAGCAGTCTGAGCTTTTGAGAGCAAAAGAGGAGTGGGCCCTTCAGCAAAAGACAAGGCTTTAGGAACAGTTCCAGGGGGAGAAATGGCACTCCTATGGAATGGCTAATTAGACTGATGTCTGACAAAGTGTAGTGTATACTTGTTGCTGAGGCCTGAGGACAGGCGCATCTGCCACCTCCTCTGTCAGCAGGCCAGGGTGCTGCTCTGCCTTTAGTTCTATGTCTAAATAACACTCCCACCTGGGCAGAAGGGAAACATTGAGCCAGATGGTGCAAAAATACCCACAATTACCAGGCCCTGCAGCTTCTTGTTGAGAGCCCCCAGTGTAGCTCCAAGAGATAACTTGCCTCACTATTGTCCTCAGCTAAGTACAATAGTAGGAGATATGTTCAAATATATTAAACTATGGGGAAAAAATCTACGATGATATTTTCTATTTTGAGAATTGTTGTGATAATCAGACCTATAAATTTACTCTATCTATGAGTTAAAACTGCAAGAAGTATGTGAAAGTTAACAAGATGTCATAATACCCTATAATAACAAATGTTGAGATGGGAAATGTATGGAAGAGAGACAGAAGGGCCAAATTATTTCAGACAAAAAGGCCTGCTGCTACAGCTTAAGGATTTTGTTCAGGTTATGCCTAGTAAACAAGAGTAGAATCAGAAGTCAGTGACTCACAACTGGTGTGCCAGAAGCTTGACCTACCTGGTGGACAAAATAATAGGGGAATGGAACATCTCACTCACTTTTCCCTTTATGGAGCCCTGAAGAGACTTTGGAGTGAAAAATTGGCTGCTGGACCAAGCTTTACCATAATAGTTGCTATCCCCACTATCTCATGGGACCACAGGCCTTCATCATCCAGATCCTGAGAGATTCTGAATAGACTGGACCGGACAGAAAGACTCAATTGATATAACCACTGCTATTGGATCCTGCTGAATCCCAGCCAGCTCTTGAATGATATGGGATTGGACTTTAACAACAGCTCCAGTCCATCTCAACAAACTTCTTCACTTTTCCCAAAAGGACAATTATTACCATCTCTAATATCTTTTAAGAGACTGCCAAACAAGCGAACAAGGGGTTTTATTTCTAAAAACTCTTTAGCTAATGCAAAAGGGAACAAGGGATGTTGTTAAAGTAAAAGAGAAAATGTTAGTTATATTTCAAATGCTTTAACCAATTTTCTTCTTTTTTGGATCTTTAATGAAAGGTTTAAAATATTCTTAAAGCATTGTTTTCTATGGTATTAAGCAGGCTGAGGTCTTTGTATACACTGAATTTCATAGAACAATGTTCAGTATAGGTCTATACTGGGTTAGGTTAACCCCTTTGGCCTACATATTCTATCCAAAGAGACAGAACTGTTATGTTATTTTATTTCTAAACTCTTGACTTCTGGCAATTCATAGAAAATTGTACACTTGGAAAATTGTTTAGGTTTTTTTATGTACTGCCTTGAGAAATAATTTGCTGCCACTCACAGATCTGCAGTACTGTATATTTGTGTGATATTGTAATATCCTAAACCTGTTAAGATCGAGAAGTTGGTGTAGTTGTGTTTTTTTTAAGAAAATACAAACCTTTGTCCATCTACGTCCCAGTTTTAATTTAAAATTATTTCACTGTGTGTGTGACTTTTCTCTCCTATACATGGTGAACTTAAAGTTCTTGATTGTGTAATTAAACACAAGTGTTTTAATTACATGTCATTGCATGTTCTAGAAAATTTTGCTGGGATGGCTGCAGAAATCTTTTAAAATCTCAACCAAAGGTCAGAAAGATCACAAGTCTTAGTGATACATATTGATAGGGAAAGTTGTATATGATTTCCATGCTGGAATACATTTGTTACTTTTCCAACACTGCTGATGTCCTCCACATTGTCAGCAAAGAACCAAAAACCATCTTCTTCCTTTTAGAGCAAATGTTGAATGTTTAAAAATGAACAAACAGGGACAAAAAAATGATAAGTCACATAACCACTCAGTCTTCGCTGTTAGTATCCCAAAGTTACTCCCCTCTCAGTTCCATCTGTCCACTAAGTGTCAGATACCCAGGTGATGCACATGGAGACTTGTTGCAAACCTTTAAGGATATTCATTCAGAAGAAGCACACACTATTATAGCGGGAACTGGCAGTGCAGATCTTGATCATCCAGGTAGATAAAAGTCCTTTTGAAGATGCAATGAGCTTAACAGGTAACTAGGCTGTTTAACTAACTAACTATAACATTAGTTAGTCACTCAGGTTCATTTTCTGGCAGTGTGGTCAGGAGATTGATACAGGCAAGCAGGTCTTTCCTAGGCACAGTTACCATCTTTCTAGTGGTAATTAGATCACCAAAGCCCCATCCTCCATTCCTCCTCTTCCCTTGAGATCTTGCCCCTACTCCACTTCTCTTGATGTCCCATGCCTCCTGTCTCTTCCCCATGGTCTCATCCCTGCCTCCACCTCTTCCTCCAAAGACCCCACCCCTGCTCCACCTCTTCCCCCAGATTAAAAAATGGACATTGGGGCTTAAAAAATGGCACCTGGACACCCAAGCCTCAAACCAGACTGTCCAGGTGAAACCTGGATGGGTGACAGCCCTATCCCTGGGATTGATGAAGAGGGCTAACCATCTCCTCCCTTCTAAAATGGTGCTGGCAGTCTTTAAATTTTGGAATCCATAGTTTCAGCTGCATGTTGTTAAGGGTTTCTGGATCCAAAATCCCAGATTTTCTGAGGGCTCTTGCAGGGCAAGCAGGCTGTGGGCAGTGTAAAGAAAGCCAAACTGTCTCCTCCTGTAGCTGGCAGACTGTCAAGGAAGAGCAGATTGTCTTTTTCTGAGACTTTTCTGCAGGCTGGGGATAAAGATGAGCCAGATGCTGGGCCTAAAGGGCTGTGCTGACAGGTTTCAGGAAGACCTTCCCTTCCTCTCTCCCACTGGTCTCTGCTACATGGTGGGAAAGCCAGGCTACTCATAGCCTTCCTTCCTGTTTCCTGGGCACTCTGGGCTCTGCCCAGGGTTAGAGACCTCTTGAAATGCTGCCTGGCTGTTCTCTGTCTTCAATGACTGCTGGTAACTCCTGTTATTTCCCCTCTCCTCCTTCTTTCTTGCTCCCAGGAGAAGTCAGTGTGCGCTGACTAGGGTGTGGGAAGTCAAAACAAAGGGTCAAAACCAAATACAGGCCTAAGTAAAAGGCTGCAGGTCAAAGACAAAGACAGAGTCAGGGGCCAGTCCAGGAATTAGTGATGGAGACAACATTAGTCGTAAGCAGGAACTGGGAATAGACTGAGTCTGAGATGAGAGGACAAGAACCAGGAGCAGGCAGGAATGCAGGGCTCAGATGTCAAGTAAGCATTAGGGGTCCGTAGTCTGAATCAGTCAAGGATTCCTCTAGTTGTTACTTCCCCATTAACACAGTAATCCTTAGCTAATCAGGGGTAGGTCCCCCTGTGAACTAGCCCTTCCCAGGACCTTCCCTAGTTACTCAGGCAAACTGCTGGGAAGCAGTCATGGCCTCAGTGCTGCCTGGGTCCTGTATTTGAGCCCTGTGATCCCTCACCACAAATCAGAACTCTGTCACACACCTTATGGGCCCCCATGGAGTCTATACCTTTGTTAATGCTGGAGGGAGGTTTAGGGTTACCAGGTAGACCCCCCCCAAAGTACCGGACACACTTGATCATGGGCAGGGGGAGGAGGGACGTGCCGGGAGGGGGGTGGGGCGGCGAGGGGGGTGGGGCGGCGGGAGGAAGGGAGGCGGCGCTGGCGGGGTAGGGGGGTCGGGGGCCACGGAGCTGGCCGGGAGGAAGGGCTGGTGGGGGGTGGGTTGGGGGCTGCGGGGCTGGCTGGGAGGAAGGGGCGGCGGGAAGCAGAGCTAGGGGGGGGATCGGGGGCCTGGGGGGGCTGGACGGGAGGAGGGGGGACCGGAGGAAGGGGGGCAAGAAGCAGAGCTGGGGGGGGGGGGTGCAGCCAATGGCCACAGCCGGAGTTCAACAGGCCGTGCCCCCGGCAGGCACTCCCTCTAGTTGCTAGTAGAAGCCAGGCGGGGGGAGTGGCTAGGAGCCATTCCCCCCGCCCGGCTTCTGCACACAACCAGAGGCTCCCAGCTGGGAGGCGGGGCCACGACTGGTGCTGGGAGCCTCTAAGTTGTGTGCAGAAGCTGGGTGGGGCGAGTGGCTGGGAGTCCCGGCCAGAGCCCTCGCCCCGCCCTGCCTGGCTTTTGCACGCGACCACAGGGCTCTCAGCGCCAATCGTGGCCTTCCAGTTGCTCCCCTGCCCCCGCCAGGCTTCCGTCCAGCACCCAGCCGGAAATTCAGAAAATACTGGACATTGCACATGTCTGGTATTCTCTGAATTTTTCTACTGGACAGAAGGTGCAAATACCGGACTGTCCGGTAGAAAACTGGACACCTGGCAGCCCTAGGGGGGCTACTTTAGGAATCCCACTCTCCCTACCCATTTCTTAAACACATTTCAACAGACATAGTAAGAGAATCTGAAATAATCGTGAATTGCAGTAGGCGCCGATGACTATACACAGTCAAAATGAGTAACATAACGGTTGCATTTGTCCCCCATACCAGTTCCCCACCACACCTTAGAAAATTTTAAGGATACCTGTTAACAGGGGTTTCAAAACAGGTTTGAAGTGTGTTGTTCAGTAAAGTAATTCAAATCCCAATAGGTCACAAGAGACTGCAGTGCTCCCTAGCAACAATCACTTAACAAAACACAGCCTTGTGTAAATTGAGGTAAGTGGGACACCCCACAGAGTTGGAAATCAGATTAAAGACATACAAAATGGGAAGCAAGGTAGTGAAGCAATGACTATATTGTTGTCATCAGCAGAAGTATGCCACAAGACATATTGACAGTGCATCAATGTTGCTAAGAAGAATTATAGACACTGTCAATAGTAAGACACACAAACACATCACACAACTGATATCAGAAATCCACCCAAGATGTAAAGCCATTTTAGGTAACCTATCCAAAGAAACAGGTTAAGAATTTTATCAGGTACCAATCACATGATAACATAACCCATCAGAAGCACTCCTCCCTCCCCCATACCCATGTTGGCATGTGCCCGCTTTATACAATTAAAGCAGCTTCACAGAAAGGCTGGTCCTCAGAAAAGTACAAAGTGGATGCCACCCTCTGTTTTCCTGCACTGCCAGAATGTGTGCACATATGGCAGTGGTCACCAACCAGTAGATTGGGAACTACTGGTAGATCTTGGAGCCTTTGACAGGTGATCCTCACTAGTTTGGCCAGGAGGCTGTGAAGTGCCAGCACTTCATTTGCCCCTCTAAGCATTGCCATGTTGCTCCTGCCCTCTGCCTTGGAGCTTCCCCCCCCCCAAGCTCTGGGAGCCTCTTGCTTGCTGTGCAGGGCACAGGAAGAAGAGGAGGGGGTGCTGATGTCAGGCTGCCCCTCCCTCCAACCCATCTCCACAGAGCAGAGGGGGACAGGGATGGAAAGACTTTGCTGGCTGCTTTTGGGAGTGGTGCAGGATCAGAGTAGTGAGCCTGCCTTAGCCCCCTGCACCACCACCCCGAAGCCACCTCTGGTAAACCTTGCCCAGCTGGAGCCCACATTCTGAACCCCAGCCCCAGTCCTGAACCCCTCCTGCACCTCAAACCACTGCCCTAGCCCTGAGTCCCCCTGGACCCAAATTCCTTCCCAGAGCCAGCAACCTGAATCCCCTCCCGCATCTCAACTGCCTGCCCCAGGCTCAGCTCAGAACCCCTCCCACACTCTAAATCCTTTAGTCCAAGATCAGAGTCCACATCTCCCCCCTCCCCCCGCACCTCAGCCCCCTGCCCTCAGCCTGATAAAAGTGAGTGAGGATGAGGGAGGGAGGGAGGATGGAGTGAGCAGGGGTGGGGCCTTGGAGAAGGGGCAGGAAGGAGGTGGGTTTGAGGTGGATCCTGGATTGCATTTAAATTCAAAAAGTGATCTCCTGCTTAAAAAGGTTGGAGACCACTGACATATGGCATCTCTAATTTCACTTGTCCATCTGGGCCCTGCACCAGTATGCATTTGTGTAGGATCTAGCCTCCTGTACAGAGTCTGCTAACTGGAAGTGTCCTGAGCATGTCTGGTGTAGAAATACTTGCCTTTACCCACACATAAATACTCTTCTTTTCCTTCACAAATATCGTACAGTGCACAACAGAAGATGATCATATGAACAGAGTTGGTCACAGTAAGAAGATGCACCATAAACCTTTCCTTTGCTCCCCATGTTAGTATTCATTAATCTAATTGTGTGGTCCATTGACACTTGCAGAATGTGTGGTTCACACACTTGCACTCCTTATGCTAGACAAACTCTGGGCACATAAGTGCTATTGATGGCACCTGTATAGTTGGGAAACACCATCCTCTAAAAAACAAGTTTTATTTCATGTTCATGCTAGTTGTCATACACCAGAAATTGCAGTAAAGCAAAAGGGAATCCCATTTCAATAGCAGCATTCAACATGTCTGCCCATTTTTTCATTTTTATTTTTTATTGAGTCTTAAGGCATGACAACTTTGCCATCTCAGAAAATGCTGCTGAAAGAATGTTTTACTAAGCACTTAGTCCACTGCATAAACAAGAAGAGTGGAAGCTGGACAACTTCACCCAACTGGTCCATGATATCAACCCAGTTTTCCTTGGTTAAAAGTGAGAGGTGATGTGATCCAGACATGACAACTGAAAATGTGTCAAGGCAGAGAACTGTGCCAACAATAAACCACAAAGAGGTTCTGAGTGTGTTTCCGTGTGATACATAGAACCCTGTGATATGACTTGTGAAGTGGTAGTGCTTATTTTGTGTAGTCAGAGCAGCATTGTGGATGCAGTTAGATATATGTACACAGTGTTCTGTGTGTGTCTGGCACAGCAAGTATAGACTCAGGGCAGGTTTGGGTGGCATGTGCCAGGATTAACATGACCTAGTATTCATAGGCTATGTGTGCCATTGTAGACAGGTAGCCTTAGTTTAAGAGTAATAGTTGCTGTTTCCATTGCCATTGCTGTTCAATCGAATTTGAGTGAATAGCTTCTCTAATTAGGACATTTACTCTGGTGAGAAAGGAAAGGAACATGTTATTTATGCTTCAGACAGTTCTCTCTTCTGTGTCCTTTGTGATTCCTTTTTGCTTTTATCAGGATGATTCCTATTTATGTACAAAACCAAAGACAACTATTTCAGTTTTATACATGACCCCCACCTCTGTCTTACTCACGTTATCAAGATGACAAGGAAATGTAATGTCTTTTACTATACTTCAGCTGCAGTATTTGAGTGATTGAAACTATCATTCATCTAGCAAAAAAATAGAGCTCATCCATTTTCATGTCTCCTAACTTTTTAGTGTAGATCAGGCCTGATTCTTGCTTCCATCAGTGTGTATCCTTATTGTAGACTATAATAGTACCCTAAAATCCCAAGATAAATATGATGCCAAAATAAATAATGTAAAAATATCATTGCATCTACTAGAGTTTTCCATTTTTGCTTTTGGAGGAAAACAGCTGAACAAATTAAAAGTAAAGATCTCAATTGAATGTCATTGTTTCCTAATTGGGGTAGGTTATTGAGCAGGGAGTTTAAGAATTACATAAAAGGTTGAATATTAGGTTTCAAAACCGCTGAAATGACACTTATCACTTCAGGCAAGCAGAAGGGTCTCAAGGGTAACTCAATCAACAGTGAGAACATGGACATCTCTGGAGCCAGCATTTTGTTTATTGTCTGGACCAGATAGAAACCTGAGTATTTATAAGGATACATGAACCCCAGGAAAGTTCTCTGAAGAGAGGTCCCCCTGGGCTAAGAGATAATGGCTTGTAAGTGTATAAAAGGAGAAGAAATGACACAAGTTGCTCTCTAGTGCAGATGAGAAACTACCAGTGGGAGTGTATCATGAAAGGTGGAGCTCAGATTTCTAAGCCAGACAAGTGTTGCAATGATTGACCATTGCGCGAGAAATACTTTATTAGACAGAAAAGTTACAATCCTTTTTACTTGCTTTTGTTTCAATCTCTGTCTCAATTTCTGTTGAATAGCTTTAATTTGAGTTTTACTGTACACATGTCTAAATGCCGTGTGCTAAGAAGAGTGATGAACTGAGGTAAAACCAGTGAACTGGGGTACAGTGGTACACAAAGACAATGGATTAGTGTAGATTGTGGTATCCAGAAGTTAAGGGACTGGACACTCATGTGTAAAAAGTGAGGTGTGTAAATTGCCATCATGCAGGAATAAAAAAGCAGAACTTGTGACACCTGTAGCAGAGCACTTGTGTTGCCATCAGCCAGAGGCTGGTGAGGATTTCCCCAGTGGGCACAGACAGGGCTTCCTCTTGCTGTGAGCAGGAGATGCTCATTCACCCAGACACTAGTTAGGTGACCCCAAAAATGTAACAATGAGTGAGGGAAAGAGAGTAAATCTTTTGCTTTAAGAACACTTTAGGGATACTGGAATAGTACATACAAGAATCCTCCCATCATCCATCCCATTGACTAATGGGAAAAAATGGAGGCCTAAAATGGAGCCTGGAGATATGGACACAAGTTCTTAACATTCAAGGACAGAATTTATAGGACTCAGGTACGTTGCAGTACACCTGTTTCCTGCAAGCTTACAGTCTAATTTTTTACATGGCCCACTGAAAGGCCATACAAAACACACTGAGGTGCAGATGAGGAATGGAAGACATGGATCACAGTAATAAGCCAAAGGAAGGGAGAGGAAAGCACAGCTCAGGCCCTTATAAAGACACTGATATTAGAAGGTAAACTGCTTGTTAATTTATAGGAAGTTCTCTAGTTCAATTATTCTTAACTGGGATGCACAGATCACTGGCGGTATGCAGAGGTCTTCCAGAGCTACATCAACTCATCTAGATGGGTGTGGTTTTACAATAGACTACATAAAAAGCAACAGTGAAGTCAGTACAAACTATAATTTCATACGACTTGTTTATATGGCTCTATATACTATACACTGAAATGTAAGTACATTTATATTCCAATTGATTTATTTTATACTTCTATTGTAAAAAGGAGAAAATAAGCAATGTTTCAATAATTAGTGCCCTGTGACACTTGTATTTTATGTGTGAGTTTGTAGTAGTGTCAAGTAGTTTTTAAGTGAGCTGAAATTTGAGGATACGCAAGACAAATCAGATTCCTGAAAGTGGTACAGTAGTGTGGAAAAGTTGAGAACCACTGTTCTCGTTCATGGAAGAGGGACCTAGGACATTTGCATAGAACTAGACTGTGCAGCTCTTATAAGTGTGTGCTCTTGCTCACATAAACCATTTATGTCAGTGGAATTTCTCATGTGAATAAGTACTCCCTACCATGAGTGGATTTGCACAATCTAGCCCAGTGGTGGGCAACTTGAGGACCTCCTGTCCCCAGGACATGCAGTCTAGATCCTCAAAGTGAATGGTACCAGGAGTACCACAGGAGTAGAGTTACACACATACAGAAAGCAGGTCTGGGGCCTTTGTTTCCTATAAATAACTTGACAGGAAGAGAAGTCATTAGGCAAGCCATGGTGGAGGTTAGGAACATAAGAATGGCCATACTGGGTCAGACCAAAGGTCCATCTAGCCCAATAACCTGTCTGCTGACAGTGGCCAATACCAGATGCCCCAGAGGGAGAGAACACAATAGGTAATCCTCACGTGATCCCTCTGCTGTCACCCATTTCCAGACAAACAGATGTTTATACAGTATGTTGCTTCATATGATATTTACTTTGGACCAAACCCTTTGCCCATCTGTACATGCTCAGAGAGCCCTGGTCCAACAGCTGGATGCAGTTCTGCTACAGAAAATGTGGAGGGGCAGGAGTAATCTAATAAACAATGCATTGCATACCTGTGCAGAATAGCATTATAGTTCTAGCATTTCCTGCTGTGCCCAGTATGTAAGGAGACTGAGGGCATTAGGAATCCCTTGCATTCTGGATTGTGGGTGTTGGGGAGGGAGACAACACAATTGTAACAGCTGTTATCCACTGCATGGAGTGCTGAGGGTACTTGGGGAATGACAAGTATTTTTTTTTCTAATTCAGGTCCTCCAGAGACCTCCTGTATGAAGTTCCAGACACTCAAGCTGCATGTGGTACTAGAATTAGTTCCTTGTTGTTTCTGAGGCTTCATATGCAGGGCCCACAAGTTATTTTTATGGTCTGTTGATCATTAACCTGCTTGAGACTTTACAACTGTATCTGAGCTCCTACATGAAGAAGCCCCCCATGAAGAGCTGGGGTGAATTTGAAGTAGTGAAGATAGCTAGGAATAATGTAACAAAAGACTATTTTAAGGAGGAATTTAAACTGAAGATAGATACTTTGTCTCACAAGCAGAGATGAGAGAGACAGCTGAAAGCACATGAAAGAGCAAAGTGAGCAGGAGAAGGATACAGCTGTAATGTGGATGAAAAATTTATTCTTTCAGGCTTAGAGGGTTTCTATTACTTATTCTGTTTTGCAGTGACAAGCTCTATTCTGTGTAGCTTTGGTACTTAATGCAAAATAAAGCCCATTATTTGATCCATGAAACATTACTGACCATATATTCAACTACATTCTAGAATGTAAATTGTTTTTTGACATCCTGCACTAGATGAAGAAAGATGGCTGGAGACTTGTGTGCTTATGGCAGGAAAAGGCGGATTCAGACAGAATGAACAAATTCTTCCAAGTCTATTCTGAAGTTGTATTACAAGCCAAGAGAATCTTCCTGCCAGCTTTCATTCAGGCTGCCAAATCCCATACCCAGGAGCTATCTAGGATGGTAAATTGCTTAATCTATCCTTAGTGTCTACAACCTGCATTGAAGCCAAATACCAAATGTTGCAAAGAATTATTATCTTATTTCATGGAAAATATGCACCTTTAAGACGCCATCTCAAGCAACATCGATTTGCTTCTCCTGTGCCCACCAACCAACTGCCCACCTGCATCCCCAAATTTCAATATATGTACTCATCAAGGAAGTTTTGGACATCCTAAAGGACTCCCCACATAAGAACTGAGAAACCAGCCTATGCCCTTCCTAGCTTACGAAAGAGAATCATGATGAATCTCCTGACCAAAATAATCAGTGTCTCATTCAGAGAAGGAATCTTCCCTTCCTCCTTCAAGCGTGCAATAGTTCAACCAATACTGAATATCCCCACCCTGGATACTTCAGTGCTTAGCAACTACTACCCAGTATCAAACCTGTCATTACGGTGTAAGCTTAGAGAAGCTACTCAAAAGCTTATCTAACTGAAGCCAACATCCTTGACCAGGCACAATCTGGTTTTAGGCCAGGACATAGAATCAAAACTGCTTTAATCATTGATGAATGATCTCCTCTTGTCAATGGACAGAAGACAGGCAACCATTTTCATCCTCCTGGACCTCACTCAACAGTATTAACCATGAGATTCTGCTGTTTTGCCTAAGAGAAGTGGTAGGAGTCCAAGTTAATGTAGGAAAATGGTTTGAGTCCTCTCTGAAGGGACACACCTAAACAATGGATCTCCACCTGCATCTCCACCACTAGGCCACTTATTTGTGGAGTTCTACAAAGCTTAATTCTCTCTCTGGTCCTTTTCAACTTCTGCATGCAATTTCAAGATGAATTGGTCAGACAACATGGACACAAGTGCAAGCAATGTGTATATGACACACAGTTCTTCCAGTTCTTCACCATATACAACCACACTAGTCCCATCAAGATGGCATAATGCTTCGGTGAGATCAGTTCATGGATGAAGAACAGCTGTCTGAACCTGAATCTGAGCAAAACAGAGGTGATGCTGTTCGGCAGTTGAAAGTATTTTGAGGAGCCTGAAACCACACTGTGGTCTTGTTTGACAGAAGATACACATCCACATTTGGTCAGTTCAGTTCATAGTCTGGGAATACTCTTGAATTCCTTGCTGATGCTGAGCTCTCACATTGCAATGGCTGAAAGCAACACTTTTAATCATCTCTGGTTGGGCAGGATATTTCACGGTCAATAATTATTTCATTTTAGAAGTAAAAGGGAATATGCTTGCTTGGAACTAAATCCCACTGAACGTCACATTGCCTGCACTTCAGATGACTGGTCTTCTGCTTTCAGTCTGAGAGATAAGAACCAGTGAGAGGGTGCAGGAGAAACCTTCTAACAGTAAGGCTCCCAGGTCTACTCATTTATCCACTGGAAAAGGCAGGAACCAGAAGTGGCATCTCTGATTGCCATCAGTTTTCAAACAGCAATTTTCAAAATTGCAACCTGGCAAAGGGAATTAGTCTCACAACTTTAAACTCCACAAAACAACTGGAAAAGGAGCACTATGTCAAGACATGATCAGAAATTCTTGAGACAGATCATGGCATGTCTTAAGGGTAAAACATTTTTCAGAATGCGGAGTGCTTCCAACAGCAATGAAAAGGCTCTATATATTTAAAAGAAAACTTACGGAACTGAGACCTATCAGAAATGCATGATCAAAGAAGCCACAACAAGGAGTAACTAAAAGATTATTTTTCTTTGTGACATTTAACATCTAGTTCAGCCACTTCTAACAGCAGGTGAGATACTGCATTATTCTGTATAACCCTCGTTTCCTAGCAACAATCTGAAATCACTCTTCTAATCCTCTGAAGCAGGCCAACATCCAAGGCTCTCCTGGTTTAATAACTAGCAGCATAAATGTCAGTGTTGGTTACTTTTTACAGCTTCTTTGCGTCTTTTGTAAACTGCCATACAAGTTTCACCTTCTGCAAATAAAGTTGTTCCCTAATTTTTTTTTATTTTGTGAAAATTACTCCTCTCATATTAAATCCTTTATCTTTGTTATCTCAAACAAATCCCCATCATGCCCACATGTATCATTTTAGTCAAAGCCTATTGTTACTAAAACACCATGGTTTCCTAAGTAATATTAATTTTCTCAAAAATGATTACTCAGTTTACCCTTGCTCCATGGACAGGCAAGTTTGGCATTTGGAGAAAAAATAACCTTGGAAAGGACTAATGATCCTATCACCTGATTATATAAAAGTTAAAACTTTAGTCTTCTGCATCTCTCCCCGCAACAGGAAGATGTGGAGGAAAATAGATAAATTGCATATAATGTATTTTTGTCCATGCTGTGAACCACAACAAAATTGACACAATCACCTTATCACCCAGATAAGCATGATCTTCAATTTCTCTCTATATCTCTCCCATCTACTGTATCCAAATATTGCTTACTGCAATGTGTTTTTTCTCCCAACACAGATGACATCCCCCCCAGTCAGAATGAACAAGATATGACCATGTCACCCCATCTCTGAATACCTTTCAATGACCACCTTGTACACGGATTCAAATACAAAATTGTCCTCATTACCATAAAATTCTGTCCCAGTTGGCCTCTTAGACCTCGGATTTTATTACATCCTTTCATTGCCTACTCTATCCCAGCATCCAGCAGCCTTAGTGAGCCATTAGCTTCTTGCATTCCACTCTCCATACCTTTTCTATGCTGCTATCTAATCCAATAATGACCTCTGAACCCAGTTTGAAAAGTCACCATCCCTTATATTAACAGGAAGGCTGTTCCCTGGTCATAAATGGCAGGCAGCAAAAAAGGGTGCATGATTTTGGGCATGAGTGAAGGAGACAAAGAAAACTTCCAAGTGAGAAGTTGGGATATAGCAGCAAGAGTTGGAGATTTCTAGGAGGAAATAATTAGAGAGAAGAAGGTAGAATCAGAGTTTTTCCAGAACCTTCTTAGTGAAGCTACAAACACTTAATTTGGTGTATTTTCTCCAGATATTCGGATTATCCCAGAGGGTACCAACCTGAGTTTTGTTTTTTATTGTTAGTTTGCTTGTTTTTAAGTTCCATCCATTCATTCATCTGCTGCTGCAGAATATTCTGAGAGTTCTGTAGTAAATACGGGATTGGAGGTTATTACTTGTAAATTCTATTCTTTACTAGCCCACAGACTTGATGTGAAACCTTTATCAATTCACTAACTGTTCTGCGCCTCAATTTCACAGTCTTTAAAATTCCACTAAATATGCCTGGCTCAACAGTACCTTTCACAGCTCAGTTCTTCAATATTTATAGACCACTTCGCTGAAAGGAAACAATTGAAGTTAGTTAGTTTGTTTTTGTATTCTAGATATTTTTGAGGGTTTTTAAAAAAATACTTAAAGGTTATTTTCCTTCTACCCTTCCAAATGAAATTCCCCTTTTTTGTTGTTTCTACTCTGTGTCTTTCACAGGCACAGCCCAATCTGACATTTACATTTTTTTTTCTAAATGAAGTTTCATGAATTGATATGACTTAAAAACTATTGTGCTAAAAGCTCATAATGGGATTATCTGTTTGCATGTTTTCAAAATTATAAATAAAGTAATTCTACATATGTCATTGGTATCAGCATTCAGATTTGGTCTCAAACAGAGAATTTGGCCCAGCTAATGTGTAAGAATTGCACAATGGAGCACAGATTTCTTGAATGAAAAGATCACTTGTTTTTCCTGTTTTCAAAGTGCTTGCCAAAAGACAGCACCTGTGCTCATAAAATTAGAGTATCTTTGAAAAAAATCTTTTATTTGTTCCACCCATTGTTTCAAAGTATGCCAGAAATACTACTTTGTTTTCCATGCACCACTTCTGCCATCTCCTGTAAATCAGCTTTAATTCAAGGTTGATATGCAGAAAGATGGAGAACAGCATTATCTAACTTTGTGAGATAGAAAGATGGAAATTTATTGATTTTTTCTGTTTGAAAATGCTGTTTTGACAAACAACGTTTTTGTTAAGTCATACCAATTGAAGAAATCACATTTAGAAAAATAGGAAAGAAACATCTAAATGTCAAAATCTCATTATGATACTTTTGGAACAAAATATTCCAATATTTTTTCAAACCAAACTTTTCATTTTTAAATTTATTTTAAGAACAAAAAGATTGTTAAAATTACAATATTCTGATGACCTGAAATGTATTTTTTGTTTTAGAATTTCATTTTGTGAAAAATTTTGGCGTGTCATCCTGATCCGGGAGCAAATTTCATGCAATAGGAAAACAAAAAGTTCTCACCAGCTTTAATGATAATCTTTCCACATGATGCATGTTTGATTTTTGCCAGGAAAAATTTCTCTGCCTCCTATCCCCAAACCAAAAACTGGTTGCATGCCCAAAGTGAAATTTGAAAAACAGTAAAAGAGAGAACTGAGGGTCAAGTTTCTCAGGGGAGACTTGAACAAGTAGTCTCCTTAAGAATCTTTATGGGTAAGAGTCAGGAGTGAGAATCTGTTTGGAGCACAGGACCTAGGTTCAGAAGTCAAATACTGTTACTTATACCAACTTGTATCTGTAACATACCCCGTTAAGTGCTCTTTTCAATGAAATACTGGCTATTATGGGTGACAGGGATGCCTTTCTCTCTCTCATAACATTTAATATTAGGGCTGTCAAGCAATTAAAAAATTTAATCGTGATTAATTGCATGCGCCTCCTCTTTGAAATGCTGCGGCAGGGCTCCATGAAGCGCTGCCCCTTGGAAGCACCGTAGCAGCATTTCCAAAGGGCAGGCATTAGGATCCTGGGACCAGCTGGGGAATCCAGCTGATCCCCAGCTCTGCTGTTGTAAAGCCCCTTTGAAGTACTGGAGTGGCACTTGAAAGGGGCTTTGCAACGTGGAGCCAGGGATCAGCTGGGCACTCCTGCTGATCTCCAGCTCTGCTTGCACTGCCCCTTTGAAGTGCCGTTTTGGTGCTTTAAAGGGGCAGCATATTAGGAGCCGGGGGATCAGCTGGGGACTCCAGCTGATCCCCGGCTCCACTTGTACTGCCCCTTTGAAGTGCCGGAGCGTTAATCGCAGGCAAAAACGCAGGTCATTTGATAGCCCTATTTAATATACATACACACTGTGGACCTGAGAAATCTCTTTCCCCAATAAAGTTTCAGTTTTAATGAACTAGTGTTTTCTGACAAAGGTTTTGTTGAAAAGCTCCTGATGAGCCAAACAAAAGAACAAGTCTAAGTGAAGAGATTGTGTGATCTCAGTGATGACCAAGCCTGTGCAGAATGATGAATTTATTTTTTAGCCTATTTTACAATTGCTTAAGAGAGCAATTTTCCAGCTTGTCCACTTACATGCTGGTTAATCATTTGCAGAATTGATGCCCTCTCCCCCTCCTCCCACGTTTTACCAATAGTGGTGTAAGGTTATTTCAAGAATACATAAATTAGCTTCAGTAAAATAAAGATATATATTACCAGTGTGAATCAGATTCACATTACAGTAAATATTGGAGGTTTCAGTTCTCTCTCAAGTGCAGGCTGATCTTATGAGAAACAATAATGTATTTTTCCATTGTCCCACTGCTTCCAGCTCAATAGCCATTTTGATTAGCAATAAATCTCTGTGCAATTTTCTGTTAAGTGAAACAGAAAAAAATAAAACATCCTTGCTTCATAAAACAGAGTGGTTTTGACTGAATTGGTCAATTTTAAGAGGCAACTATTTTTAATCTATCAAAAGAGACAGTTTCAAATAATTCAGAAGGGATATATGATTATTAATTGTATAGAAGCGCTCTAAGGATAACAGATAAAATTGAATTTTCCGTCAAGAAATCTAAAAAAATCTTTTAAAAATACCCAAAACCCAGGAGGTTCATCTTTTAAAATCAACAATGTTTTCAAAAACAATTCTGACTCACCACCACCTAAGCTGTTCAAAGGCAAGTACTTTAAAGAAAGGAAACTTATGCCTTGTGGTCAAACTTGATCTATAAAAAATGAGAGGGCACTGCTAGAATAAATAAATGCATGTCACTACCCCATGAAACAACTGCAAAGTTTGAAACAAGATTCTGAAGAAAGAAATAAGAAAGCAAAACAAACAAACGAACAAACAAAACCCCCTATAAGGTCTTAATTACTGCATCTGCTACAGTATGTTTATTGGCCCTGAAATCTTCTTTATATCTGAGAGAGTCTGTCTGCCTGTCTGTCTGTCTGTTCTAGAAGTACTCTTAAATGGTAATAGCTCGGATCTTCAGATTTGGTATGCAGCTTCTTCTTATCATAGTTTAAAACAAGGTAAGAGGTTGGATGTGCCAGGAAAATGGGATACATCTCGAATAGGATTGCTTCTCAGAAAACCGTATAGAAAAGAGACAGAATTGCCAGACAGGTGAAAGGAGCTGGCTGAGGGCTCACCTCTTCCCTGCTGTCTGGGACTGCTTCAGCCCTGAGTCTCCCTCCCCCCAGGCATATGTAGTCTAGACATACAATAAGTATTAAGGCTGAAATTCTGCCCCAAATGTCAATAGCAACATTTCCAGTTACTCCAACAGAGCTAGGATTTCAACCTACACTTATTTCCTACTAGAATATTTACTTGGCATTGCTCTGGTCTTTAACTCAATTAATTTTTGTTTTGGAAAACAAAATGAAAATGTACATGCTTCATTTAAATCATTACTCTGGGGTGGGACTGAGGAATCTGGGTTTATTATGTAGGCTGCCCCGGGGAGAGAGAACAACCCCAGCCCTCTCACCACAGCAACTTGCAGCCAGGTGAGAAGTGCCTCACCATGGCTGTGGCAGCTCTAGCAGGCACAGGGTGTGTGGGGGGTCTGAAGCTTGTCTCCCCTTCCCACTCCCAATTTATACCAGAACATTATTGGCCGTTTCCCCGCACTCCCTGATAAAAGGTAAGTGCACAGTTCTCTGCATTCTTTACTCTGGTGGGGGAGTACAATCACAGATGAACCTGGACTTGCCTCAGCTGGAGGATATGCACCTCCTCCCTGGCCTGTGCCTGCTAGAGCTGCCACAGCCATGGTGAGGCACTTCTCACCTGGCTGCAAGTTGCTGTGGTGAGAGGGCTGGGGTTGTTCTCTCTCCCCGGGGCAGCCTACATAATAAACCCAGATTCCTCAGTCCCACCCCAGAGTAATGATTTAAATGAAGCATGTACATTTTCATTTTGTTTTCCAAAACAAAAATTAATTGAGTTAAAGACCAGAGCAATGCCAAGTAAATATTCTAGTAGGAAATAAGTGTAGGTTGAAATCCTAGCTCTGTTGGAGTAACTGGAAATGTTGCTATTGACATTTGGGGCAGAATTTCAGCCTTAATACTTATTGTATGTCTAGACTACATGGCTCTGTTGACAGAGCCATGTAAACTAGTTTACCCAGCATAGTCAATGAAGTGGGGATATAAATAATCCCCGCTTCATTAAAATAAACATGGCCCCCGCGCTGTGCCGACGATCAGCTGATCCAGCACAGCGCGGCAGTCTAGACGCGGATCTGTCAGCTGGGGAAGCGTTTGCCGACCGATCCTGTAAACCTCATTTCAGAGGCATAAGGGATCGGTCAGCAAAGGCTTCCCCAGCCGACAGATCCGCGTCTAGACTGCCGCACTGTACTGGATCAGCGGATCGTTGGCACAGAAAGGCGGCCATTTTTATTTTAATGAAGCGGGGATTATTTAAATCCCCACTTCATTGACTATGCTGGGTAAACTAGTTTACATGGCTCTGTCGACGGAGCCATGTAGTCTAGACATACCCGTTGTGTCTTAACTTCCAGCTAGGAGATATTCTTGTAGTTTAGTACAACTTTATTTTGTATTCTGATCCTAGCTCTGCCCCAGATTCATTGCAAGACTTTGGGCAAATTACTTCTCTGTTTCAGTTTTCTAAAATGTAAAATGGGGATAATTATACTTATCCATTTTTGTGAAGTGTTTTGAGTTCTACAGAAGGAAAGTTCTGTGTGACTAGTATGAGAATTATTATATAACATCTTTCATACAAACAATAACCTATTACTTTAAGGTCAATATAGTATAGCACTACCCATGCCTGCAGTATTCAGAACTAGTCCTGAGACCTGTGAACCATGCAGGTAGCACATGGTTTTCCTAGAAAACTTAGGGCATGTCTACACAGCATGGCTAATGCCAAAATAAGCTATACAAGTTCAGCTACGTTAATTGTATAGTCTAAGTTGAAATAGCTTATTTAGTCTTTTAGCGCTGTCTACACAGCAGGAAGTCTGAGGAAGAGCACTCTTCCTCTGACTTCCCTTACTCATCGTAAAATGGGGGTTACAGGAGTCAGAGTAAGAAATCCTCCAACTCAACATTATTTAGACATTATGTCAAAATAACTACTTATAGTGTAGATGCGGACTATGTTATTTTGGATGTTATTCTGAAATAACACTGCTGTGTAGATGTACCCCTAGTGAGCTCTAGGAAATAGCCTCTGACAGAAGCATCTGTTTGTCCACTAAAAAGCAGCCACCTCTTCTGGGTGGTATAGGAGGTACTTCCTCTCCCTGGCTCCTCAGCTACCACCGGTACTATCCTGATGCCCTGTGAACACTACCAACAGTGCTTCTTTCTATGTCCCACAGTAATCTAGTCTCTGAGGAATCGTTAAGTTCCCTGTGGCTCCTATTGTGGCTCTGCAAATACTGTAGGATGAGGTGCCTGGTGTTTCCAATGGTCCAAACAATAGTGCAGAGCTATGCAGATTCCATGTCAGAAATGGAGAACAGCAAGGAGGGATGTGCAAATCTGCAGTGATTTTGAAAAAGGGTCTGAAATATTATGGGATGCACACACTGCATTATGGGAACCTGACCCAACATCCTGTTGCCCCCACTTCACTTGTTCTGGCCTCCTGAAGCATTGCAAAAACTTTCCAAAATACCCAGCACTCGACAGTGGTAAGTTGAACAGTGAGATATTACTCACATTGCAATGCACTATGCATTGGTACAAGCACTTCTGATGAGGACATGCACTGCCAATTGTAAGCTGGTCAGCTCTGGGAGGAGTGCCTCCCCTTTGGGGTCAGAGGGGTGGCCACTCCAACCCACTACACCCGGATAAGTCTCTGGGGGGGAATTAGTAGTGTCCAAACTACTAGTCTGGAGCCCCACGCCCTTACCTCAGGGTGGGGCAACAAAAGTAAACAACAATAAAGGCGGCCTGGGTTGGAGGCCAGACAGCAAAGGGCACTCAGGGGCCCAACCTTAGTTCAGGGCGGGCAGCCAAGTCCACAGTTCAAAAAGCTCCTGCCTGGGCTCAAGGCAGGGTGGCAGGCAAGACAGTCTTGGAAGGCCTCAGCCCTGGTTCAGGGCGGGGCAGTAAGCAACAGTTTGGAAGCCCACAGTCTAGGAAGGCCCAGCCCTAGTTCAGGGCAGGCCAGCAAGCACTCAGTCTGTAAACCCCACCTTAGTTCAGGTGGGGTTTACAGACTGGGTCAGGGCGGGGCGGTAGGAAAACAGTTTATAACAATTCCACAATTGAGGTGTCCTTGCTCAGGAGGGGTGCAGGTAGCTCTCCTGCAGTGGCAGAGAGGGGGAGACTGCCACCCGAGCGGTGGGTGATGGGTGGGGGGAAGGCGCAGGCCCGCCCACTCCAATATGCCCCAGCCCAGGGCCCTAGAAGCAGCAGTATAGACTGCTGCTGGGTCAGCGGGGGCTCCAGCCCAAAACACGCTGACATGGGTGTTTACATGTCCATGCTATTCCCTGAGCCACTTCCCTTCTCGCCCTCAGTGCATACCTGGACATCTGGTAGGCCTTTTGGCACGTCAAAAGGGGTCCAGATCCAGCAGCCAGTTCTCAGCGGCTTGCAGGATCTCTGGGAAGTCTGGACTGGTCGGTGGTCCCACCAGGTCATTGTTCAGTAGGGGACCCAGTGGCCCATGCCAGTTCTCCACCTGTCGGGGGCTTAGCTTGTCTCTGCAGTGCGCAGGGGAGGTTTCTTGCTCCTTCAATAGCCAGGCCCTCACTGGCCTTGGCAGCAGCCTTTTTATCTCCCTGACCCTGACCCATGGCTTCTATCCAGGTGGATCATTAGGGCCAGGTGCAGCCCACCAAGGCTCTGGGAGGGGCGCCTCCCTTTCGGGGTCAGTGGGTGGCCATTTCAACCCACTACGCCAATACAAGAGTCATAGTGTGCACAATACATAAGCAATATAACAACTGCCATGGCTGCATGCTGACATAACTTAGGTTGACATAATTTTGTAGTGTAGATGTGGCCTTAGCAAAGAAACAACTTGGAGTGTCCTCCCACACAAATTGCTTGCCGCCTTGCTTCCAGCTAAAAATGCTTCTAAAATGGGGGGACAGGATATCCCTCTCTCTCCCGCTGCCCATCTCATTCAGTGCACTTAAAGAGACAAAGGTAGCAACTGTTGGACTCTGAAGGAAGGGTTCTGACCTGAGAGTTTGGTTAGTAATAGTCAGAAGCATGTGGTGAGGAAACTTTGCTTTGATTTTAATGTAGTTTGTTAAGTTAGGCACTAGGATGCATTTTATCTTTATTTTTCTTGTACCTATGTCTGACTTTTATGCCCCATTACTTGAATTAATGGAAAATCTCTCTTTGTAGTTAATAAACTTGTTTTATTATCTAATGCAAGTTGAAGAGCCTGGGTAAGTTCATTTGGGGTAACAAATTTGGGCATATTATTCCCTTAAAAGGATAGTGGACTCAATATATTTGAAATGAGGATTGAAGTGAGGATTACCTGTTGTAATCCCTCCCTCTAGGGCATGGGTTCCCAAACTGGGGTGTGTGCCCCCCTTGGGGGGGGGCGTGAAGAAATTCCAGGGGGTGCGCGAGATGACCCAACCCCCCCCCCCCAGTTTTGCTGCTATTCGTTTTTCAGCCATGGTCAGTTCCCTTTTTTTTTCTTTTTTGCTCAACAAGTTTTGCTGTTATTGGGGGGAGGGGCTGAGGGTTTCTCAAAAATCAAAAAGGGGGTGTGATTCTGAAAAGTTTGGGAACCACTGCTCTAGGGCATCTGGTATTGGCCACTGTCAACGTACAAGATACTGGGCTGGATGGACCTTTGGTCTGACCCAGTATGGCCATTCTTATGTTCTTATGTTCTTTAAATATCTATGAGAGGGCTGACCAGTACAGGACATAAATTTCTAGAGGAAAATCTGGGACTGGTAGTGTTTTGGAGTCACCCTGTGGTAATCTTTACAGCTAATAAGAGCCAACATGTGGCTGGCTGTAGCCCACAGAGACATAGTTGTGAATGACTTACATGTTGGAAGTTGTTTGTGAGCTTTCCAAGTTGGAGGCTACAGCAGCAAGGCAATGTAAAGGACATCCTAGGCTGCAGGGCAGAGATGATACAGCTACTTATTGATCTGGATTATACCCTGGTACATCACACATACCTATGATGATTTAAACTGCAAGTGTTGGTAGAGTTTTAAGGTGCTGCTGGTTTTGGAGTTGTCCCACCCAGCTGCCCACAGTAGAAAAAGAGAAGCAGCAAGCATTACTGTATGTTCCTATTTTGGCAGCAGCCTCTCTAGAGACGACGTCAAAGGATGGTCTGTCAGCCATCAGAATATAAGGGGACTTGGGCTTGTTGGAGGAAGTGGTTCTATGAAAAAGAGTCACAGGACCTTTTCTACATATTTTGATCCAAAATTTAGGCCCAACCCAAGCAGTATTTTTCCTACCTGTCTTACTTTCTATTGATAAAATTGAGTTGCCAAGAAAGAATAATAAACAATCTAACACGTTCTATGACACATCAGATGATGCAGTTGAAAAGCACCAATTGCAATGCAAGCATTCTCTTTACCACTGCTTGTTGATCTTGTGGCAAGGTACCTCCTTCACTTCGTAAGCCTCAGAATAGCTCCTCCAGGCTGTGAAAGACCTGGAGTAAATCAGTCTTACTCCAAAGGTGTTTTTATTCTACACTTTGAGTAGTCCCAAGTAGTTCTATTAAGAAAAACAAAATAAAAGCCCCAAACTCACAACACAAGCAGAAATACCTATCCTCACCCCTCTCTGGGCTATCGACTTACTATGCTGGCTCTTGGTTGCCAGTCCTTCCTCAGGATGCAGTTAACTTGGGTGTTTTCTCTATACAAAGGAGAGGCCACCTTCAATCCCAGAGAAATCATTTCTCCCTGCTGCACCTTGTTTCTTATCCCTCCTTCCTGTATCTGGCCTGAAAGGGTTTTTTTTTAAAGGTCACTAGTAGCCCCTAAGTGGCCTGAGGTATCTCTAGTAAACTAGAGTTAATCTCTTTTCAGCTCCTGGGGAACAGGGCTTTCACTATTTTAGGGCTAATATATTGACCTTCCACCTCTCTCTTAAATCTATCAGGTCTGACTCTGTCACACTCTAAAGTAACTTCAGTTTCTAGAATTGTTTTCTATTGCCCCTCCTGCTGCAATTGACTCCAAGTGGCATTCTCATTCAGAAATTTGCCAAGCTATTATATCAGTACTGCTAGAGCAAAGCAGGCCTCAAGGAGAAATGTGTTAAACTGGTAAGACTCAATTTCAGAAAACTTTTAAAATGTCACCCAAATAAGATTTATGCTCAAAGCCATCTACGTCTGTAAACTGGCAGAGAGTCTCCCTTGTATTTCAAACACATATGTGAGGGGACTTGTCAAATAGGAAGATTACAGATTTGTACTGCATTCCTTATTTTCATGTTATATGATTTCCCACAGAGCAAGATGTTCTATCAATGTATTTGTGTAATATTATATGTACATTTGTATTATACATGACTTAGATGGTATGACTGAAATATGGAAGCATATAGTGCATTTTCAGATCCTAATTCAAAACCATCCTAAGGGGTAACTTGTGACAGGCAACTGCATTTCTGATTTCAGGTGCCTCATCTGTGGCATTCTGCAAGGGCCTGGGTTCTCAGATGCTCTTTAAACTTATATGTAAAACCAGAATGAGACACATTGTGGCCTCAAGTGCTGACAGTAAAAAGCTATCTTATACATCGTATTTGAATAGCACTATGTCCCAGCTGCCCCACAGGACATGCGAGATCAATGTCTGAATGTAAAATAATTGGATGACGCCAAACCTAGCCAAGAGAGAAATATTAGCAAGGAGAAAAACTAGCCAAACCACAATCATAAGGATCTCCGCCCTTCAGTTGTAAAGAAGTGTTAGGAGGTAGCCGAGTTAGTCTCGAACTGGAAAAACTTTAAAAACAACTAATAGTCTAGCAGCACCTTAAGGACTAGTAGCCCCTAAGTGGCCTCAGGTATCTCTAGTAAACATGTAGATGGTATCATGAGCTTTCGTGGGTACAACCCACTTCTTCAGATGAATGGAGTATTAAAAGTCCTTTGGCTGTAAGGGTAGCTCATGGACTGGGTGAGTGGGAACTCTTCTCTGCTACTAGAGTCCCAAATAGCAACAGATGTTAGAAATTCTTCCATCTTTGACAAGCCAGGAATTTTCATTCCACACTTCTGGATGGGACACTGACCAGGAAAATCCATAAATTCACATCTTTCAGGTTTGACTAAGGGGAATGAAAGGGACTGTGCTGAAGAAACTCCAGCTCATTCAAAATGTTGCTGCCCACCTGCTACATAAGCAACAAGAGACAGTATCAAGCCAATGCTACAGATGCTAAAGAAACTCCCTGGTAAGTAGTGAATAATATTCAGTATTCTGTTCACCATGTACACTCATGTCAAGTGATCTCAGACAGCATTCTCCATTATTTTCCTTCAGAAATGAATAACTACAAAGCTTAGACTTGTGAAAACAGTAAACAGAAATAGGAGCATGGATTTAAATCTCTCCCACAAGAAGTTGGAATGGACAACACATCCCACTGCCTCAATGACAAAATGCAAGATTCATCCTTTTATTGTAGCTTTCTCATAAAAACATTAAAATACTTTAATTATTCAATTGTTTATCTGTGCACCCTTCTCTGCCATCTGGAAGAACAAGAAGAGAAAGAAACAAGGATCACAATGTATGTTTGACCCATGAAATTATCTAAGGAGTCTCCCCTGCACTTTATTCTAAACAGGAGAGGACAGTCCTGGTCTTTGCACAGGTCAGTACGACTCTCTTGCTAGTATTGATATTAGCACCCTTTAGGCTGGCATTGGGATGGGAGTAAGGGCCCCAGTCCCACCTGCTACACACCTGGTAAATGGAGAGTGGTGAAGAAAAAAAAAGAGGAGTACTACACTAGGCTAAGAAGCCATTTTGAGTCATTATCCATTTCAAAGCCCTTAGCACATACAATATTACTTATTATGGCAATCATGAAATACAAATTGAATAGTGACAGAAACTCACAGGTGGCTCAATTTGCATTCCTTAAACACCCTGATCTTCAACTGGCTTCATAATTCAGTTCTGAGGGATGATCTGAGACACTGTTTCTCATAAACCAGATATTACAGTCAGTGACAGCAATGTACATGGTGGAATGTTTTTATAAATGTTTGCATGAATATTACTATCAGCAACTCCGTACCATGAAAACTATTATAGTCAGAGAAACTTAGGCAGCAAGCCAACTACTCCTGCTATTGCTCAGAGGGATAAGGAATCTCTCTTTGGCTCTCTCTCTGCCATAGTCGAACCTGCAGGATTCACTTGTTTATTATCAATAATTTATCAATATTTTATGTCCATCCCAAAACTACAGCCTAAGCCCTTCCCTTTGCAGTGATTTCTCAGTCTTAGGCATGTCCAGTGCTTGGAAAGTCTGCTGCCTACCAGCTCCTCATTGAATCATTCCTTGGGTGTCCAAACAGCTATTTGTGATTGCTCAGCTTTTTTGCACTTTTGCCTTTAGGCTACAATCATGCAAACAATTATAAGCACGTGAAAAAATGTTTGCAGAATCAAGGTTTGTATATTTATTTATGCACTTGGATTTTCTCCAGTTAAACCTACCTGATATTTTTGCATATCATTACTCCATTTGAATGATTTAAGCTGCTCTTATTAAATTGATTCAAATTTATGCCATGGCTGTTAAAAGCTTTTTAAAATATCTAACTTTTCCCAAGTCATCATATTTATTCAGCTTCATTTAAGCTAAATTTTTGGTGATGCTTTCAAATGATCTGTTAATTTTTTTCTCCCTTTATACATTCCTACTTGAAATGAACTGACTTACTGGTAGTATTAACGTGTTTTTGATAATTGCCTGGAAAACTGATATAAGTATTTAGCATTAATTAATTGACCTGTAGAACTCTCTCCACCACTGATCTCTGTGCCATTTTTAAGGCACACTGCATAGGGCTGTCCTTGTGCAAGTATTTATCTAAGGAAGATGGTTGTATTAGGAGACTGGGGCTGGAGGAATGGGAATTTTAATTCAATTCAGTTTTGTGATTGTCTTTGAGTGGGCATAGATAATTGCTATTTATGCACCTAGAGACATTTGAAGGTTGAAAAAATAAAATAATGAATCATTCTTTTCAAGTGTTAGCTGCTTTTCTCTTGCTTTAACCCTTCATGATATTCCAGAAAGATGCTGAAATGTACATTTTTCTACCGTGCATAGTAGTGAACATTACTTCTGCTCATACGGGTCATTCTGAGAGGGATGAGGCAGATCTGAGACCTTGGGAATGTGGATACTTCAACAGTATACTGAGATGTGTCAGTTGCTATAGTACAGGGTCCCTGAGTCAGTTCAAATCATCCTTTTATACAAAATAAACAAAACAAAACAAAAAACATTCTTTGTCTACTGGGCCTCTTGAATCCAGCCTGAACCAGTATATGTAGTTCCCCACTAGGGATGGTACTTCTTCAGGCTTGTTTCCCTGTCTAGGGATTTACTTCTCCGCTTCCCTCCCCGCAAAAAATTATTTGAGTTTCTGGAGGAAGCTTGGTAACCCTCCTCCGTTAAGGACGAATACAATCCCTAGCTCACATGGACAGATACACATCACATTTATGATAGGATAGTCTGAATCATAGCATTGGAAGACACCTCAGGAGGTCATCAAGTCCAGCCCCCTGCCCAAAGCAGGACCAATCCCAACTAAATCATCCACGCCAGGGCTTTGTCAAGCCGAGACTTAAAAACCTCTAGGGATAGAGATTCCACTAGGTAACCCATTCCAGTACTTCACCGCCCTCCTAGGGTACGTCTAAACTACATACCTCTTTTGAAAGAGGGATGTAAATTAGGCAGATCAAAAGTACAAATGAAGTGTGACTTTAAATATCTCATGCTTCATTTGCATAATCACATCACAGCAGTCTTTCAAAAAAGGGTATTTCGAAAGTGAAACCACCGTCTAGATGCAGTTCTTTCGGGGGGAAAAAACCCTTTTTCAAAAGATTCTGTACTCCTCAAAAAAAAAGGTTTTTTTCCCCCAAAGAGCTGCATCTAGATGGCAATTTCACTTTTGAAATACCCTTTTTTTAAGACCGCTGTTTAGACATACCCCTACTGAAGTAGTTTTTCCTAATATTCAACCTAGACCTCCCCCACTGTACCTTGAAAACATTGCTCCTTGTTCTGCCATCCATCACTAACTGAGGACAGCCTCTTTCCATCCTCTTTGGAACCTCCCTTCAGGAAGTTGAAGGTGGCTATCAAATCCCCCCTCACTCTTCTCTTCTGCAGACTAAATAAGCCCAAATCCCTCAACGTCTCCTCATAGGTCATGTGCTTCAGCCCCCTAATCATTTTGGTTGAACCCTCTCCAATGCGTCCACATCCTTTCTATAGTGGGGGCCCCAGAATTGGATGCAATATTCCAGATGTGGCCTCACTAGCGCCGAATAAAGGGGAATAATCACTTCTCTAGATCTGCTGGCAATGCTTCTCCTAATCCACCCTAATATGCCATTAACCTTCTTGGCTACAAGGGCACACTGTTGACGCATAAACAGCTTCTCATCCACTGTAATCCCCAGGTCCTTTTCTGCAGTCGGTCCCCAGCCTGTAACAATGCTTGTGATCTTCCATCCCAAGTGCAGGACTCTACACTTGTCCTTGATGAACCTCATCAGATTTCTTTTGGCCCAATCCTCTAATGGGTCTAGGTCACTCTGGACCTTAGACTCTATCCCTGCCCTCCAATGTATCTAACTCTCTCCCAAGTTTAGTGTCATCCGCAAATTTGCCGAGGGTACAATTCATCCCCTCATCCAGGTCATTAATAAAGAAGTTGAACAAAACTGGCCCCAGAACCAATTCTTGGGGCACTCCACTTGAAACCAACCTCAAATCTGACATCGAGCCATTGATCACTACTCTCTGGGCCCAACAGTCTAGCCAGCTTTCTATCCACCTTACAGTCCATTTATCTAATCCATATTTCCTCAACTTGCTGGCAAGAATATTGTGGGAGCCCGTATGAAAAGCTTTACTGAAGTCAAGGTATATCACATCCACTGATTTCCCCATGTCCACAGAGCCAGTTACCTCATCATAGAAACGAATCAGATTGGTCAGGCATGACTTGCCCTTGGTGAATCCATATATTGACTATTCCTGATCACATTCCCCTCTTCTAAGTGTTTCAAAATGGATTCCCTGAGGATCCCCTCTATGATTTTTCCAGTGACTGAGGTAAGGCTGACTGGTCTGTAGTTCCCTTGATTGTTCTTCTTCCCTTTTTAAAAGATGGGCACTACATTTACCTTTTTTCCATTCATCTTGAATCTCTCCTGATCTCCACGAGTTTTGAAAGATAACGGCCAAAGGCTCTGCAATGACATTTGCCAACTCCCTCAGTACCCTCGGATGCATTAAATCCAGACCCATGGATTTGTGTATGTCTAGCTTTTCTAAATAGTTCTTAACCTGTTCTTTCTCCACCAAGGGCTGCCCACCTCCTCCCCACACTGGGCTGCCTAGTGCAGTAGACTGGGAGCTGACCTCATCTGTGAAGACAGAGGGAAAAAACAATATTGAGTTCTTAAACTTTTCCCACATCATCTGTCACTAGGTTACCTCCCTCATCCAGTAAGGGCCCCACACCCTCTCTGATCACCCTCTTCTTGCTAACATGCCTGTAGAAATCTTTCTTGTTACGCTTCATATTCCTTGCTAGCTGCAATTCCAGTTGTGCTTTCACCTTCCTGATTACTCCCCTGCATTCTTGAGCAATATATTTATACTCCTCCCTAGTCATCTGTCCAAGTTTCCACTTCTTATAAGCTTCCTTTTTGTGTTTAAGCTCACCAGAGATTTCTCTGGTAAGGCAATCTGGTCGCCTACCATATCTGCTTTTCTTACTGCGCATTGGGATGGTTTCTTCCTGTGCCTTTAATAAGGCTTCTTTAAAATACCGTCATCTCTCCTGGACTCTTTTCCCCTTCATGTAAGCATCCCAGGGGATCCTGCTCATCAGTTCTCTGAGGGAGTCAAAGTCTGCTTTCTGAAGTCCAGGGTGTGTATTCTGCTGCTCTCCTTTCTTCCTTTGATCAGGATCCTGAAACCTACCATCTCATAATCACTGCTTCCCAGGTTGCCACCCACATCTACTTGCCCTATTAGTTCTTCCCTCTAATTCTTCTGCTCCGCTTATCAATGATAAGACCTCAACTGGACTATTTTGTACAGTTTTGGGCACCATGCTTCGAAAAGATGCAAGCAAATTGGAAGGCCAGAAAAGATGTACAAAAATTATGACATACAAGGAAAGAGTGAAAAAACTGTGTTTAGTCTAGTGAGGAGAAGATGGCGGGAGAGGAGGGTGGATGATGGCATTCTTTGAGTCCATAGAGAGAAGGGTGATACAGTATTCTCATCCACAGAGGATAGCACAAGTAGTAAGGGGCTTAGACTTAAGTTAGAAATCAGGGAAAATTTCCTAACTGTAAGGATAGTTAAGAACGGCAACTAAATATTTAGGGAGGTTGTGGAATCTGAGGCATTGGAGGTTTTAAGAACAGGAAAAAAAAATTCCTAGGTCAGGGGATTTCAAATATTGAGTTTGGCTTGTCAAGGTAAGCCACTGGCAGGCTGCAAAAGGCACTGATTACCTGAGTGTCAATAGGCATGGCTGCTCAATGGGAGCTGCAGGAAGTGGTGGGCTTCAGTGGGTAGAGTGCTCACCTGGGATGTGGGTGACCCAGATTAAAAATCCCTGCTTTGGAGCAGGAACCTAAATCCCAGACTCCCACCTCGCAGGTGAGTGTCCTAACTATGAGGTATTCTTGGGTGAGTCTCGATCTCTCCTGTTCCACTTTGTATAAATAATGCACATTCAGCCAGAAGGACACCAGCTCTGTAACCCAACATGGCATGCAGCTGGGACACCCAGCTGTGAGTCCCTATTCCAAATTAGGGAAAGAATGGATTTAACTGGGTCTGCCACTGACAGGGCTATTGGGTATAATGTGATAGGGGTGGGTCTCATGTGTGGGGGCATGCACACACTTGCAATAAAGTTGCCTAAGAATGGTCAGCCATCACTCTAGGGGAGAGTACACAACTGAGAATACTGTGAGGGTATAGATACCTAGCTCCAGCCATGTCAAGCACCTAAGTCCCAAACCAATGGGATTTAAGTACCTAATACCTTGGCAAATCCAGGCCTTAAACCCTGCCCATCTTAAGCAGTTTGCTGCAGAGTTTGCTGGTTTTGAGGATCTCATTCTTAGATGCCTGACTCATAAAGGTTGTATCAGGTGTTTGGGCAACTACTCAAGGGAGAGATTTTCAGTAGGTTGCCTATGACTCAGGTGTTGTAATATATATTTCCCTTTATAATCATATTTTGTTCTATAACAGCTATATTATGTATGAAAAATATAGTAAAACCGCTAACCTTACACAGATTCCATTTAAAAATATTTAAGGTTGTGGAGATGAATAATACGAGAGAAGTACAAATCTATATTATCCTAGTATACTGAACATACTGCAGGTCAAAATAAAGCTGCAGTGTCCAATTCAATAAACAGTAGTTCAGTCTCCTTAACCAGGCTTTTAAATTAAAATTTTGCACCACATTGCAGTTCTGTTTAATTTATCACATCCATTTACATTATATAATCATGGTAAATATGCTTTTTTTTGTTGAGCAAGTCTTAAAAACCAAATTTGCCACATTGCAGTGGGTTGTATAATAGACCATTTTAGATATATGATTACTATGAGTCATTCACTACACTGACAGAAAAATAGCTCTTATTTTATTTCCAGTGAAATAAACAAAATTATCTTGTATAGAGTTTGAGAATGTATCATTCCTCTAATGGCTCTGTACATGTTTTTGCAGTTTTATGTTTTTAAAAATCTCATGTCAATAACATACAGCTATATCTATGAAAATGAGACAGTCGCCTTATGAGACCAAACATAAATCTAAGACTTTATAAAATTTACAAAAATTATTTTATATTTTAAGCAGACTGCATGTCTGAAGTCTTTTTAAAGTTAAACTTTTATCCAAAAGAGTTTAATGGGACTTTGACAGTACTCAACTTCAATAATTTTGGCACCCCAATTTCTGGAATCCATTGCTTTCAATTATCCTTAAAGAACAAAAAAAGGGAAAACTTACAATATATGTACATATAGTAAGTATGATAAAAAAAAGAATAGTAAACCTAACAGTTTATGGCACAGAATACAGTTCTGGTTTTAAAATGCATTTAAACAGTGGTCTGCATAATTTTAAAATCCATAGAATTGAAATAATTTTAATTATGCTGGATATTTTTGTGCTCTTAGAGGAAATGGAGGAAGTAACAGAAAAGATAAGGAAGAGAGTGTGTGTGGGGGAAGAGACCTGGAATACTTTGCTTGTAAACCACACAGCAAAATTAGCCCTTGAGACTACTGTAATACAAATAGTAATCTGAATGATGAATGAGAAAAAGAGAATGTGGAAGAAAGAAAAGGAAAGCTTAGTTTAACCAAAGTTGAGGGTAGAAGGGAAAGGAGTTACCCAAAAATCTGGATACCATCTCAAGTTATTAAAAATAGTTTCTAGATATAGTTAATCATGTTTACTTCATTTAAGGGCAGTTTGCTTCTAAACCAATACACTGTAATGATGCCAGCAGGGAGTCAAGCAGCGTGGCAGTCAAGACGCGGATCGGTCGACAAGTGAAGTTTTTATCTACCGCTCCCTTATGCCTCGTGAAACGAGGTTTACAGGAGCGGTCAACAAAGGCTTCCCCTGTCGACCAATCCGCGTCTTGACTGCCTCGCTGTGCCAACAATCAGCTGAGCTGGCACAGTGCGGTGGCCATTTTTATTTTAATGAAGCCGGGGATATTTAAATCCCCACTTCATTGACTATATCGGGTAGCCTATTTTACATACCTCTGTTGGCAGAGGCATGTAGTCTAGACATACCCCCAGAATTAAGAGCCCCATCAGCATATAGGTTGATTCACAGAAAATTGCAAGGGAGAATAAAAGACCAGACAGCTCATAGCCAGAAAGAACAGGAAGAAGGCCAGAGAATTTTACCATCACCAGGAAAAGGCAGGTTTACATGACTGGTGACTCCCTACTTAGAGGAACAGACAAGCCTGTCACCAGAGCTGATCCCGAGAACAGAAGATATGCTGTTTGCTGTCAGCTAAAATACATAATGTTGACCTGAGCCTGAAGAGAATCCTGATGGGAGCAAGAAAATATCCACTTATCCTTCACATGGGTACTGATGATATACCTAGATTCTCACTGGAACATATCAAGTGAAACTGTCATGCTAGGGAAGATGTTTAAGGAAATGGAGGTTCAGGTTATCTTCTGTCTGTCTCCAGAGGAAAAAGAACAAAGGCATGGCAAGATTGTGATGATCAACAGATGGCTCAGTGATGCTATAAAGAGGGTTTGGGAATTTTTGACCACTGGGAAACATTCATAGACAGACAGTTCTCATGCATTACATCCAAGTAAAGAGGGAAAGAAACTTCTGGGATGGAGGTTGGCACAACTGATTAGAGTTTTAAACTAGGAACTCATGGGAGACAACTGGGTAATGCTCATGTCATCTCCATGCCTGATTTTAACATTGAAAGGGAGGGAAATTAAATAAGAAAGAAAAGACATAGTAGTGGGGAAAAGGAACAACAGTGGGTAGGAGAATGGTCAAGAGAAAAGATTCTCTAATCCATTCAGCTCTGTCTGTCTGGGCCAAAATCACTTTGGGGAAGAAAGCTACTAGAGGTTCCCCTGGGTTCAAGGCAGGCCTTAGGGATGGGTTCAAGGCAGGCCTTAGGGATGGCAGCCCCTTCCTTTCCAGGTGCTGTTCTGCTGCTGTCTGCAGCCACCACTGCTCCTGCACCCTCCCCCACTACCGCCTTTAGTCAAGCTGTTCCTGGGTGCTGCCTGAGCACTCTGTAGAGTGAGGTGGAGGCTGATGTCAGTTTGCCCCATCCTCCCCCATTCATGTATCTAATTTCCGCTGGGCGGGGGAGAGGGACAGGAGACAGGAGTCTGCCTCTGGGTCAGGAGTAGGAACTGCTGATGTTTGAGCAAGCCTTTAGACTACTGAAGGCTTTGCTTAAAGGGACAGCACATTGATACACACACTTCCCACAACACACACTTCCATTCTTGTTGTTCTTGGTCCTTCCTGTCAAAATGCACACATAGCCTCTGTATTTTTATTCTTTCACAGTTCATTAAGGATTACAGTACTGTTATTTTTTCACTGATCTGTGCATTTCATAATTTTAAATTGAATTCCTTGAGTAGTGAGGTCTAAAATGCCTAATTTGTCCTGGCTGGAGTAATTAGCATTATTACTTTTATTAACATGTTGTGCGCTGTTGTTCTTTATTTAAACTGGAACAATTAATGTAGAATGTAAATTGAGCTTGTAGTCATTCTAGCAGTGCTAGTTTTTTGGGGAAAAAGCTAATTACAACTGTAGACGTTGTGGATAACAGTCACTTATTTTCAAATTGCACTTTCACTTCTCTCTCTCTAAAATAACTTAAAATTCATATACAAATAAATGCAGTTCCAAAGATGATACTAATAGCAAGAATAGAGCTAAACGTTACTGAGTCATGAACAAGATTGTGACTGGTAAACATAAAACTCAAAATAATTAAAAGTTTGTCTTCTTAAGAGGCAAAACCTTATTCACGTATGTTAAAATTAGATAAATACGTTTTTAGTAGAATGAAAAACAATTGACTAAAATAGGGTGGATAGTGGTAGTAACACAGAATATATCTGTTAGAGAAAGTAAGCAGATTTTATTTTTCTATTAAAGACCGTGTACAAAGTATCAAACTTGTGTTTGATAATGTGTTTAAATTCCAGAACTGATGCCTCAAGTCTTGGGATTGGAAATATCTTCCTGTATTATCTCCTGATTATTTAAAATTTGCATATACATTTAAAATATAGTTTTAATTGGTATTTGTATATTTTGTCTCTATATTGGAATTAGATACAGTGCTCTTATCAGTTAATTCCTATGTTATCATCTGGGGAAAAAACCGAAACCAAAACACCATGCAGTTTTTAGGTGCTTAAATAGCTCTTGAAATTAGAGTTCCCTCATTCTCCCCCTCCCCCCGAAATCTGCATTGCTACTTGTGGTGGCATCACCTTCAGAGCTGGGTGCCTGGCCAGCAGCCACTGCTAACAGACCACCCAGACAGTACTTAATTTGTGCTGGAGCAGTCCTTTGGGTATCTCTTTCAATACAAATTAAGCACTGGTGTTGGAGCAGGTGGGGAACTCCAAAATTCAAGTTTTCCCAGCATACTAGTGTGAATTGTGTAATTATGGAAGACTAACTTTCCAGATACAGATTGGAGGACAAGCACTACTGTCGCGGACGCGGGGGCGATCACCCCCTCCCGAGAGGGGAGGGGGGTTCAGCGACCACTTCCTCCGGGTTGAGGCCTCGGGGTGTGATCACCCCCTCCCAGGAGGGGAGGGGGGGTCGGCAAACCCCTTCGTCCGCTCTTTCCCTCTCTTCCTAAGCGCGGCCGCCCACCGGAATCGGGTTCTCCAGGTGAATGGGGAGGGGGACCCGGTCCCACCCTCTCCCCGGGTCCCAGCCCGGGGCCCTAAGCGCTGGGGCTCTCTCGCGCCCCGACGCGGTAGACGAGGGTGATTCCCTCCGAGATCCATCTACCCAGGGGCGCCAAAAGGGCCCTACCCCGGGCTGCTTCCTCCCCTCCGCGAGGGCCCCTCCGGGCCGCTCTCCTGCTTCCCGGGACCTACCCTGGTTCAGCCGTCCGGGTCGGGGGCTGCTTGGGGGACCGCTCGCGGGTCCGACCCCTCCAGGAAGTCCAGTCCTTGTCCGGCCGCTCTCCCCAGGTCCGTCCGGGTCGGCTCCCGTCCACTTCGGAGCCGGGGCTGGCCGGCCACCCGCCGTGCCGGCCCCCCCCCCCCCCGCGGCTCCCGGGGTCGAGGCCGGACCGTCCGCCGGCCTCGGTCCTGCCCTGGGTCCGTCCTGGCCCCCGGGCTCTCTTCCCCCCGTCCAAGGAGGCTGCCCCCCCCCTCAAACGGCGGGCCTTTTTAAAATGGCCCGCCACGCCGGACGCTGCTCGGGGCCCTCCCCCTTCCGGCGGCGTGCCGGCATGCTCCGCAGCCGTCCACCTCCTGGCCTCCTGCTGCGCCCCGCCGCGCGCTACTCTGGGGGCGGGGTCAGTGGCAGCTGGGTGGCGTAGGTGCGGCGGTTGGACCCGGTCCCGCCGCCCAGTCTCCGCCGCGCCACGTCCGGGGCTGGGGCCCCCCCGGGCGTCTTCACCCTCCCCCACCCCCTGGGAGTCCGGGTGGTTCCCTGTGCGGGCCGGTGGCGGCCCGTCACAACTACTAATAATAGTAGAGCCCAGATTTTTCTGGAGTCAAGTCTCTGGAGGACATCCACACCTTGGATGGCCATTCAGTCCTTTGTTTAGAACTTCAGTTTGTAGCAAGTTTCCTCCAAAGGTAAGAAGCGGGATTGAAGACAAAAATGAGGTTTTTCCAAGGCCTTTTATACCTTCTGCTATGCAAAGGAACTCCCATTGTTCTTACTGTGGAAAAGTACAGTAATAAAATGGTGTCCAGTCACATGAGCCATCACATGGATAAATCATTTGTCCTTTGCAGGTAGAAGTCATTGCCCACATGCTTGTCTGAAAGTTCCCAGGAAGGGTCAGATGTTCCCAGGAAGGGTCTCCCATCACCTGCCATGTGTCAATTACTCTTCAACAGGCCATTCAACCTGAATAGTTCCTTCACATAACTGGCCAAATACTTCACTGCTACAACTCAGCATCAAGCATTGAAATAAGTATATAGCCAATACTCATAACTTCAAATATAAAAGTGATACATGCATAGATAGAAATAGCATAATCATAACCAGTAAATCATAAGCTTTTCATAGACACCTCATTGTGCAAGATTTTTTGCAAATATATAACAGTAGATGCAACAGTCATCTATATGGTCATATTTTAATCAGATAACATTACACCCTTTTGAAATCAAGAATGCCAGTTGCTTAATGTAAAGGAATTAGTTTTGGAAGTGAACTGGACCAAAGAACTTAAGGATCTGAAGGTGAAGGGGGCTTGGAATTACTTTGCATCAGAGTTGCAGAAACTACCTGAAGTGTGCATCCCGTTGGGGGGAGGGATCCATAAACAAGGATTGCAGACCAAGCTGGATGAGTAAGCACTTCAAATAGGTGATTAAGAGAAAGCCTACAGTGAATGGAAGATGGGATGGATGAGCCAGGAAAAATGCCTCTTGGAGATCAGAAATGTAAGGATAAAACACAAGCAGAGTTGAACCTGGAAAAGGACATGACAAAACAACAGTAAAAAGGTTTTGTGGCCATATACAAATAAAAAGAAAACAAGGAAAGAAGTGGCACCACTAAGCACTGAAGATGGGAGGATGGGTGGAGATTAAAGACAATCTAGGCATGGCCCATCACTTAAACAAATACCTGTGGAGCAGCACTCCCACAGCAAGGGGCTCAGGGCTCCAGCTGCCGCTACTCTGCCCTAGTAGTTACCTAAATAGGTAGAAATATTTGTTTTAAAGATGTTCCCAGTGTGATTATGCAGTTATTTGTACATTTTGATAAATAGATATTTGTTGTGACCTATTGGCTATTTAAAACCTTTATCTCAAATAAGATAAATGCTCTCAATAGCAAATATATCTTGCTGTAAGCTTCTGGCCAATATAAGGTATCCACTTGCTTAATATGCATTCATATACAACTGAAACCTTTATTCCAAACAATGGGACCTGTCCTCAATAGAACATTAAAATCTTGAATCACTGTTTATATGTATAGTCTGATTAAGTCTACATGACCCACATGTTTAATATGTATGTAAGTATTCAGATAGAAAGTCTGGTTGCTTACTGACTGTTTGGAACGTGGGATGCATATAATATTCTAATTAATTTGAAATTTTGGAAACAGTGTTTTATATGTAATATAATTGTCTGTGCACCAAAATATCCTTTACATTTTGGATTGCATATTCAAGACAGTTATAGGACATGGAAGACATGTTTATCTGTGACCTTTCTTTGTAAAAATACATATAGAATTCAATTTTCTGTCAAAGATATTAAAAATAAGCCTCGTCAACCACCAAAAAGCTCCACAACAAAAGCAGAGAAATCATTTTAGACGTGATTTAGGTAATGGCATAGACAATACACTTATAAAATTTGCAGATGATACCAAGCTGAGAGTGGTTGCAAGTGCGTTGCAGGATAGTATTGAAATGCAAAATGATCTGGACAAACTGGAGAAATGGCTTCAAGTAAATAGGATGAAAGTCAATAAGGACAAATGCAATAGTCAATCCATTCAGGAAGGACAAATCCATTTAGGAAGGAAAAATCAGTTGTCTGCATACAAAATGGGAAATGACTGACTAGGAGGAAACACAGCAGAAAGGGATCTGGACCACAAGGTAAATATGAATCAACAATGTATCACTGTTTCCAAAAGAAGCAAACATCATTCTGGGCTGTATAAAGCAAGACACTGGTAATAATTCTTCTGCTCTTCTCTGTGCTGATTAGGCCTTAAATAGAGTATTGTGTCTAGTTCTGGGCCCCAAATTTCAGGAAAGATATGGACATATTGGAATATATTCAGAGAAGAGCAACAAACACGATTTAAGTCTAGACCTATGAGACAAGATTGAAAGAACTGGGCTTGTTGAGTGTGGGAAAGAGAAGACTGAGAAGGGACATGATAACCATATTGAAGTACATAAAAGGTTTTTGCAAGGAGTAAAGAGAAAAATTGTTCTCCTTAACCTCTGACAGGAAGCAATGGGCTTAAGTTGCACGAAAGGGAGGTTGGACATTAGGAAAAGCTTCCTGTCAGGGTGGATAACCATTAAAATAAATTGCTAAGGGAGGTTGTGGAATCTCCATCATTGGAAATTTTAAAAAATAGGTTAGACAAAAACCTGTCAGGGATGGTATAGAAGATAATGCTTAGTCCTGCCATGAGTGTAGGGTACTGGACTAGATGACCTTTTGAGGTTCCTTCCAGTCCTATGATTCTGTGATTATCAAGAAAATAGAGGAGTTGGACAGTAACTATTAAAATTGGTTTAAAACGCTCAAACAAAAGCAAAAGAACTGTTATTTCAAAGTTTCAGTTTTCTACCTTGCAGATCATGACAGTAAAACAGTAAGTCAGAGTAAGTATTATATGTACAGGTAAAATATACTCAGCAGTTTGCTGTATTCACTTTTTATAAATGTAAAAATAATCTGGTGTTTCTATGCTAGTTAAAAATAAGAGAGTAAAAGCTATTTTATATAAATGTTACATTACACAGTAATCAATTGGCCTTCAGTACAAGTTTGCAGGTAAGCTTGTGCTGAGGACTGAAGCTTGGGAGTGGTATTTAAAAAGCATTTGAGTGGAGTACAAAATTAAATTGGATAACCTTTCAGTTAGACATGAACTGACCTTGTAGTGTTTACATCTACTTGAACAAGTGAAGGAAATTGCCTACTGCAAAACTAATTTAAAAGAGAACAGATTGGTATCATTGCACAATATGAGTGGCTGCTATTTTCTAGTTAAATGACAAGGCAGTTTGTGTGGAAAGAAGGATACATGGTCATACCTAGCAGACAAGGATAGAGAGGCACTTAATGAAGTACTCCATTCCAAGCCTTCGTGTGTGAAGTGGGCACATCATTTAAGAATGGACAAGCCAACTTTGTAATAAGTATGAAGCAGACGATGTTAGTCTAGTTCAGAAACTTTATAAGTCTCTCCTAGAGTTTCTCTTGTGCCCTTTTTTATAGAACCTAAGCACTTCTAAGGTGAGGTCAATGTACACCTGCCCTCTCCTCCCTCTATCTCTGTTACTCAGTAGTCCCTGCCTCCTGTAGCTTTCCATTAGACCTCTGTTCCCTGCTTTCTACCTCCCATGATTAGCCACCAATAGTTCTTTGTTGTTTCTATTATTTAGTATTTTATTGTGGTAGTACCTAAGCACCTCAGTCATGGATTAGAGCCTCACTGTAGTTGTACAGGCCTGAGCACAACAAAAATGATGGTCCATAACCAGGGGTGAAAGTAACTTAAATTTCTTACAGGTGCTGTCCTATTGCAACCCAGGTCCCTACAGCTCTTTAAATAGTACCCTGCTGGCTTGTGCCACTGCTCAGCCAGTTCTTGCTAGAGCTGCGCAACAGGGCACACCCACTTACTTTCACCTCTGTCCATGCCCCAAAGAGCCTACGAAGTACATATAAACCACAAGACAATAGATGGATACAACAAGCAATACAGATCAGCAAGAAAAGTTGTGATCATGGCGCACCAATTGCCTAAGTATTGTCCAATATTTGGAGCCATGATGAGAGAGGAGAGTTTTAAAAAGACATAAAGGACAATGAGATGATTGGGGGAGATCCTACTAAAGCGTGAGGGGCACCAAGGAAGAAAGCACTTTCCAAAAAGGTGCTTTTTGGAAGTACCTTAAATTCTGGCTCTACTCTGTTTAAATTTGAAAGCTCCTGTTGGAGCATCCAGGAGCTCTGACAGTTTCTTTACTACAAGGTTAGTTCATAGCTGCTGTCTCTGTCAGTCTTTGTTTGCAATGCATTCTGCAGTGCTCCCGACCTAGAAACCACACAGCGCTTCAAATTTAAATTGGAAGAGAATCCAGGAACGAAGATAGTGGATACCAGAAATGATCTATTGATCTCATTACTTAAAGTGCCTTAGAGGAATAGGTTGCCTTTTAATCACTAATAGATTCATCCATGGTTAGCAGAAATTGACAGCTGTTATACTCCTATAGCAGTGGTCTACCTAACATTTAGTTATGTGCCTTCATTTAATTTATTAGACAACTTACAAACTTTGAAAATGAAATACACAAACATGAATCAAGCACATAATTCCTGGGCACAGTGACTTACCCATAATCTTTGAAAAGGTAATCTGTGCTTTGTAGTATTGGAGTAATTTTAAAAAAAGTACATTTTGAAGAGAAGTGCCCTCCTGCAAACATCCCATGACCTCTTTTAAATTCAGTTGGTTAAGGTCTGACTTTTAAACAGGTTGTCATTGTTGGTGCTCATCTCATTTTGCTGTACTTCCTATTGCAAAGACATTTCCTAGTGCACTCACACAAAGTGTTTCCTCCTACCACCACTCTTGTTCACACAACTAAGCATAGAATCAAAATGCAGACGGTTTCATTTGCATTGCAGCTTGTTCTATTGAATAAGATTATATTTCTTTATTAGAGAAAGCTGTTAATTCTTGACTGCAAAGGGCTCTTGTGATCTCCTCCAAAACCCTCTTTAATCCACATTTTGACAAGCCCTCCAAATCTGATGTTAACATTGATGTCTCTCACCATCTTCCCGGTGTAGTTTTTTTCCCCATGAATCATACAACAAATTGTATTATATTCCTGAAGATTTTACAGAATGGATTAGAAATCCACAGCATGGTCTAGAGTTCTACTGAAGCCAATATGGCTGTCCATATACAAAGGTTCACACTGATGAAAACCTGAGCAAGCCAGATAGACAGAGATAATACATGGGAAGACAATACAGGGCAGAAGTGATGTGAAAACAAACAGTTTCTGTGGACATCAGCTTTGGAAGCTTGGTAAAAGAAGCGAGTATAGAGATCTGAAGGAGAAAAGGAGGAGGACAGGTGATGGACAAGCAGAAGGCTGCTCCAAGTACAGAGAGCAGCATGAAATGAATGGGAAACTGAGCATAGGAAATCAAAGAGCTCTGTGAGGTGAGGGATCTGGAAGCAGTGATAGGGAAATGAGAGCAGACATGCAGTGGGTACAGGTCTCTATATTTTTTGGTGGTGCCCAGAATGAATCTAAGTTCCCCTCCCTCCCTTGTCTCATAAGGGATTGAGGATGTGGGCTCTGGCTTTGGGGTGGGGATGGGAATCAGGAGTTTGGGATGTGGGAAAGATTAAGAGCTAGGGCAGAGGGTTGGGATGTGGACTTTGGGGTGGAGATGAGAGGTTTGGGGTGTAGGAAGGGCTCAGGGCTTGGACAGAGGTTTAGAGCCAGGGGATGTCAAGGATAAGGAGCTCAAAATTTTGGCTGAAGCAATCAGACTATCCCAGGGCTGGTGCCAAAGAAGAGGACTCTCCCCAATCCTCCCCCTCCCTGAACTAACCCAAGCCCCCAAAAGGAGTCCACTCCAAGGGCATGTCTACACAGCAGAGCTAAACTCAAAATAAGCTATGCCACTTGAGGTAGGCTAATTGCTTAGCTTAAGTCAAAATAGCTTATTTCGACTTTTGGTGCTGTCTACTCAGCAGTTATTTCGAGATAGAGCACTCTTCCTCCGACTTCCCTTACTCCTCGCACAATGAGGGTTATAGGAGTCAGAGTAAGCAGTCAGAGAATAATGTTAGTTATTCCAAAATAAAACTGCTATGTAGACATAGCCTGAGTGTCCTGCTGTGTGTGGGAGAGGAGGGAACTGCCATGTGCCTCCTTTCCGCCTTCTTCCAAAGACACAGCAATCAACCCTGCTCCCTTACAATCAGGCTGCAGTGACAGCAACTGGCGAGGAAGTGCTGGTGTCTGGGAGCAGCTGCCTGCTGCCCAGGGTGGAGGTCAGGAAAGGGCAGGGAAAGGTATAGTGGCCAGGGGAGAGCCCTGACTGTGCTGTTGGTAGAGCCAGGCTTCAAGGGCTCCAACACTGGCGGAACCCTAGCATCACAGGCCCATGCAACTCACTGCCCCACAGAGATGTAGGTCCAACCTGAGGAGTGTTAAAAAAGCTTTGAACCAGAGACACTACAAAGAGACAGGAAGTCAGTGAAGGAGTGTGAAGAGGATGGGGGAATAAAAAGAAAATTGGATGCTTTCCTGTATTACACTACTTGTATTACATCCATGCCTTGAAGCACCAATCATGTTGAGACCCGATTGTGTCAGGTGCTGTGCAGACATTTAGGTTATGTCTCCACTGAGCGAAGCATGTAATTTCCAGCCTATGTAGATATATTAATGCTAGCTCTCATTGAGCTAGAGACCTAGAAATAGAAGTGTAGCCATGATAGCACAGGTAGTGGCAAGCAGCAGCATGGGCTAGCCACCCCAAATGCAACCCCCTAGGATCCCACAGGTATGTTCTCAGGACACCAGGGCCATGCTACTATTTCTAGTGCTGTTACTCAATGAAAGCTGGCGCTAGTATGTCTGAGCATAATGGAAAGCGCAAAGATACTTATTAGACATACATGAATGAGAACAGTTTTTTAAGAACAGCTTCAGAGGACACTATATTTTGTTTTGGGGGTTATATTCAGCTTTCTTGATTTGCCCTCATTTTTGCATTGTTTCCAGTCTTGTAGGACTTTATGCATTTCTGTGGTTCCCACTTGCATGCATGTTCTTTTTCAGTTTTCTTTGGATTGGGTTATGATGCTATATTCTCTTTAGCAAAGCCACACTTACGCTACTGCACAATCCATTCTAAGCAAGAGAATTTCTTTGTATGCATGGGTAAAGCCAATGGACCCAGGTCACTGCCTCTTAATTACACATGCATGAAGTGTTTCTTAAAAGTTAGTTCTTGTTTTCCTTTACGGAAGAACACTGCTGTATCTATAGTAGGGTTAGATTATCAATTGTGAATAGAAAAAATATTCTTAAAGGCCAGGTGATAACTGCAGCATATTAATTACTCTTTTATAATATATTTATATGTCTTCTTACATATGTGCCATTTTATTCCCCAGCTAATAGCTTGTAGACTTTGTTCTTAAAATTTCCAGAAAAAAAATCCTTTCATATCACAGGAAAACAAAACTAATTTCACACTAATTTCAATTTCCATCTCTAAATTCAACTGTCTGACTGCTGAAATGAAGCTTCTGTTGGCCTCCTGGGCTGTGCAGCTGCAGATGATGTACTGTTTTATGAAAGGTTACTTGTCGCTTGGTAGTCACTGCATGCTGCTGATTAAATAGCTGCCTGGATCTGTCTCTTTCCCTGGGATGGAATTAGACTCTTCAGGATCCAGTCTACTCACAGGGATCATATCAATCAAATTAATGGCAATAACAATGTAGATATAATAGCCATAAAAATAATAGAATGTCTCTAAAAGACACTGATTTTTGTTTTTAATCAAAATATCTTGTGCCTTCCGGATCTTGCAGACTTTTCCAAATGTGGTGCTGGTTAATGTGATTCTTTGCCACCTTAATAATTCATTGATACTCATCCTCCACAGCACAGGATTTTTTCCATTTGTTCGATTTAGTTCTTTGTCTTAGAGTTTGAGCTTTCTTTCCTCTTCCAGTCACCATACTTTTTGTCTTTTTTCTATGCTGAACTTCAATCTAACTCTCCTGCTTTCCTGGACTACCTTGTCAGTTCTTCTCTGTAAATCCTCAGTCAATAATGTCAATATCACCTGTAAATCTAAGATTATACCACAAAATCTGACTCCTCCCATTTCATCTCAGTACTATAGCTACTATCCTTCCAGTATCCCGTTGAACAAATCTGGCAATAGCTTGCAGTCAATGTATATGAGACAACTGTCACCCTATTACTAATATGGATCAGAATGCTAAAGTATGAGGAAAGCCAATGAATGAAAGATTTTTCCTGCAGAAATGAACTGGCTGAGGGAAAATGCTGAGTTTTCAAGACTGCAGAAAATAAAAAGATGTAGAGATAAGTAAACAGTTAGGCCTGCGGTGTGACCTCAAGTATCAGGTTTCAAAAGCCCTGTGGGGCAAGGTTATTCTAGTACTCCTCTATTAGATTACCCCAGGCATGTGCTTATCTTATTGCAACTGATTAAACCACTACACTCTTTTCACTCTTGCTTTCTTAGTGGCACTATTAAGTAATCCTGTCTCTATTTGATCTTAAGTGTAAATTGAGAACCCACTGTATATAGGTTCTATAAGACTTGACATCAGAGCATCTACAGTATTTGCCTTCAAAATTATTGCATATCATGCTGCTAAGGACATTAATAGTTATGGCATATTACTGCAAAATGACTACCAGTGCACATGGATCATGAGTTGTTCTGGAAGCACATTTTCCTTCAAAATGTGGCAGGCAATTTTTCCCTATTATTGGCCTCTTCTGTGTCAACCCATAATCCCACTACTGGTGGCAGATAAGGATCCTTGTATTTCACTGTATCCTGAGAAGAGAAGAAAGGTCAGCTCCATGACCTATATTTTCTATATGAGCCCACTTAGTATTTATAGTATCTGTAATTTTGGATGCCTCTGAAAAAATCAAAAAGTTAGGCCAGATAGTCTGACCTGTGGAGGCGATTCTCAAAGGCACATTGGATATCAGTGGAAGCTGGATGTACAATTCCCCATAGTACCTTTGGAAGTGCCCCCCCCCACACCCCACCCTTTTCAGAAAGAGTATCAAAAGTTTATTCTTAAAAACTGGTCTTTAAGGTTGCAGCAGAATTTGTGTTTAACTCTAGTGCAGCTAGGCACTACCCCATGATATAGGCCATCAAAACCTAGCTGCGAGAGATTTCAAGGGTTAAGCAGTGTATAATCAACTAACATTTTTTAAGAACCGGAAACATACTATGGTGACAGAAAAAAAAATTAAAGAGCTACTGCAATTTATAGTATCAACTGAAATGTTCTTTTTGCCGGTATGGCTTTTGAAAGGATATATAAACTATCTTTCATTAAGCTAGAATTTTTAAAAAGAGAACTGTGATTTCAATTTAACTCATTCCCATTTTTATATTCATTGTTACCATCATTTTTAAACATGTTATTGAACTTAATTGCTACATTGTTTTCTTATTCTGTTATTGTAATGCAATGTTATTCCCTCAGCTGTCAATTTAGGCAGAGATTCAAGTAGTTTTCACTGTTCTTCATAAAAAAGGAGAATTAAGATTAGTTAACCTATGCACATCTACCAGAATCAACGCTTACATGTAGAATGTGGCAGTGCTGGGGTTTTTTTTTTCTAAAAAAGCACACTCTCCTATATAATAACTATATAATCCTAAACTAAAGACCCTCCAGTGATTATGATTAAGGTAGAAAGAGGATATTAGCCTTTGATTTTAGATTTGAATACAGATGCAGCAGTAGTTTTGCCTAATATCTGAAGAGCAACATAAGGAAAGTTATAAAGAACTAGCATATCAAGACCACGCTACAAATATCCACGTGTCAAAGGTGCCTATAATTGAAAAGCTAGAGGTGACAATGACATATAAAACTAAATAAAGTGGGGTCAAAATTATTTTGAGCTTTCTGGAGGTCTTGATTAGGTCTTTTTCTTCCATTTATATTTTCAGAAGGCAAAATCTCATGTGGATAAAAAGTGATCCTGAAAATTGCTATCCATTTACCAAATGTTTTACAATATATTGAAGTAGGTTATAAGGTTACCTTGAAAGTAAAGCAAAGTGATAATTCTAACCTTTTCAAATCATACTATGCCATATACTGTAAAGGACAAAAATAGACAACTCTGGGCACTTTGTTATAGAGAGAGCAGATAAGTGGAGCATAATGATTAATGCCAATTGAGGATATGCCTAGAGACGATTATGAATGGGTTTCACACACACACCACAAAATGAATCTGTTATGTAATTACTAGGGCCTTAGCAAATTCACAGCCATGAACACGTGCCATGGAAATCTGGTCTCCCCCATGAAATCTGGCCTTTTGTCCACTTTTACCCTATGCGCCACACATTTCATAAAGAGAGACAAGCGTTTCTCAAACTGGGGGCCCTGACCTAAAAGACTACTGTGGGTGGGGACTTCAAAAGGTTAGTTTTAGGGGAGGGAGTTGCAATATTCCCACCCTTATTTCTGTGCTACCTTCACAGTTGGGTGGCTGGAGAGCAGTAACTGTTGGCCAGGAGCCCAGCCCTTCCAGCAGCAATGCAGAAGTAAGGGTAGCAGTAAAGTAATCCATCCTCGAATAACTTTCCAGTCCCCACAAACTCATTTTTGGAACCCCCTACAATTACAGCACCATGATATTTCAGGTTTAAAATTTCTAAATCATGAAATGTACGAGTTTTTAAATCTCATGACCATGAAATTGGACTGTGAATTTGGTAGGGCCCTCGCAATAACTGCAAAATGCTGATCATTCAGGAGCTGAATATTCCTTTTTTCCCAAGAACAGAGGAGATGATAATGTTAGTGAATGGGGGTAGAAAGAGAGATTACAAAACTGAACAGCTCCGAAGCCAATTATAAATGCAAGATCTAGAAATTATGCCCCTCGCTCTTATTAGGTTTTTAGCACTTTAAGAGATTACAGGGACATATGCTGTAGCTTTGCCACCAATTCTTTTGTGGTCATCATTAGATACAATTCTATAAGATCCTCTCATAGAATGCTATGCAGATGGTTCAAGAGCTACCAATATTTGGAATCCAGCTATTTATATTATGGATTATAGAACATGGATTTAAAAAAATGCAACCCATTGTTTAGACAAACTCCCTAGTTAAGTATCTTGTATTTATTCCAAATTCTGCAAGCATCAGCACAATGATCTCAATTTTTCTCTTAACAAGAAAAAAATTAAATGAGGGGCTGATACAAAGACAATGAGTATAATGAGAGACTCTCTTTAGGTCTGGGATGTACAATCTTTATTCAAATGAGCTCACATTGCAGTGAATGGATGACTCATGTGAATAACTGCAACAACTACACAATTTATCCTTTAATCCCCATTCCTAAAGTGTGTTGTACTCAGGCAGAGCCCACTGAAGCCACCCACTGAAGGGTCAGGGCCTTCATTTGTATATTCATTCTTAGGCAGGTTGAAATAATGAAGATATTTTGTATGTAATTTCACACAAATATTTGATTTTATGTAGCTTTTAAGTCCTCCAAATGTTATATTTTAAGGGACCCAAAACACCTTATTTATAAACAGATTGGCTTGTGAAATTCATTTAGAACATCTGAAAAGCAATTGTACAGAATTACAGCTGGAAAATTGTTTTCATGTCACAATTGTTCTGAGGACTCAAAACCAACAATTTTTTTAATGAAAAGCTGTTCATGATAACTATTGCACTCAGTTTTGATTGTTACAGAAAAACAAGCTTTAGAGTGGCCAATGGCACAGTAAGTCTTCTGAACAAAGAGGTATTATAAGAGAGAGATACCTAGGAGTGGCAGGTAATCTGTCAAGCAATTTCCTTTCTTCCCATCCCCCCAAAATTATTAAAAATGTTAGTATCCACTGCCACTTGTTATGATATGTAACAATAAATTAGATTTTACCAATATATTGGGATCTGGAGCAGCTCTCTCTCTCCCCGCCCCCCCCATATGTTGAGTCACCCCACTCTATCTGGAACCATGTAATTGTTTACATATCAAGATCCTTAAAACTAAATGAATAAAATTATGCACAGATTGGCTTTAGTTATCCTTTCTGGGGTGCATAATGAAGATCTGATGATTACGTGCACATTTTCAGCCAATCAAAAAAAAATCCTCACTCACATTTTAGGATTAAAGAAAGCAAATTACAGTTAACTGCATAATACTCCAAAGGTGGACAGCCAAACAGGTGACTATCAGTAGGATGCCAGGGATGAATTTTTCAAGGTAGTAAAATAGTTCCTCATCACGTGATGCCTTGCTGTTTTACTATAAAAGAAATATATACTATAATCTTGAGCCTTTATCCCACAAACAAAGTCTAATCTCTCAGTTTAGAGAGAACAGTGTTATTATCACATTTTACATAAGGATAAACTGAGGCACAGATAGTTTAAGTGACACATACAAGAACGCATTGAAGTAGCAGTGGCATGGAGTGTAAAATCCAAAACATCTGACTTTCTGTTCTGGGCTGAGATTGTTAGATCATGTTGCTTCCCTACCCAATAGCAAGCAATTAATAATTTACTTATCATGTTTTAATTTTCAAACCACTTGAAAAAGAAATTAGTGGCTGTAATATATTTGGATATGAGTTTTCAAAAAAGACAAACTTCAAACTCTTAACAAGCAATCATGTTTTCCTGCTAGAAGGTACTTCAATACAGAATCTTGTGGTATAAAATACAGGTTGAAAATAAAGAGGGAGGGCAGGGAGGGATTTGGGGCACTAAATTATGACTAAGTTATATTAGAAAATAAAATTAACTCTTCTGCTAAACCATGCATAGGTTTGAAAACAGCCAGGAATTTAGAACTGTTCTTTTCTGACCAAGATAAAGTGATTCATGTGAGTGTCAGGATATCCATCCTGCCACAGTTTGGACAAGGCAACACCAATTACCTTTCACCCACTAATGAAAGCTACAGTGGTTCAAGGACATTGGCAGTGCATAATGACTGTCCAACAAATCAATCTCATATGTCACAGGCAAAGAATGTGAAATGTGCTGAGAGCCTTAGGGTAGGTTATATTCAGAGAAACTGATCAGATTCATCCTTGATGTAATTTGGGATAAGCCCGTTTGTCTGCTTAAACCAAGACTGATCATGGAGCAACATATTTACACTGAAATAAAAGAGACTTCCAGCTAGGAAGAAAAACTCTCTGAAATATAACATTAAAATATATTCAATAAAATATATCAATTATTACTTGATCTAGAGTTCTTCCTGGAGCCATGATATTTAAAATGAGGGTATTTTTGGTGTGAATTTTCAATTCTGATTTCACTTGTTATTTTGCAGAAAATGCCAGTTGGGCAAACTTGTCTGAGCATAAATCTTCAACTTCCATTTCCGGCTTCCTTCTGAAGTGCGAATGCAACCCGGAAGGTCCCTATCCTCACTCCATGCTTATTCTCTGTTATAAGACAAACTAACTTCATGAAAGGGCGCTCATGCTTGGAAAAAACATTTATTTCCACAGACCACCAACAACCATTAAGGATCTGATTCTCCCTAAGGCTATGTCTACACTGCGGCAGAATCTCGAAATAGCTATTCTGCGTCTTTTGAGCATGTCCATTGTTTTGAAATATAACGGGCTCACTATTCCGATGTTCCTGTAAACCTTGTTCCATGAGGGTTAAGGGACATTTTGGAATAGTGCTTTATTTCAAAATCTGGTGCTGTGTAGCTATTTCAAAATTACCTCAAAATAAACTCTACAATTTGCATAGCGCAAATTGTGTAGCTTATTTCAAGGTAAGGGTGGAGTATATATGCACCCTAAGACTGCTCTATTTTGCACTGGCTTGTAACAAATTCCTAGGCATAAAGGGAAGCAACAAAAAGGGGTTAAGGTGTAACACAAGCCACTGTGTGCTACATAGCTAAAATGATGTAGCACTTGTTGATACTACAGTCTGTGGGCTGCATCATCAAATGAACTGGAACAAGAGGCACGTCAGAATATACCTCATAATAAAGTAGATGAACTTTTTTTTTAGTGTTTCTTATTTTTAATGACATTTCATCAATTTAAATACAGTAAACAGATTAAGTTATAAAAAATTAAACTTCTTTCCCTCTCCTCCTCCCCCCGTTATTTAATTACCTTTATAGTTAAAATTTAATTAAATTTTTTCCAGATTTGTTTCTCTGGAAAGTAGTAGCCTCTACTTTCTTTCCTTCCAACCCTATTTTCCTTTTGCCTTCCTCTTATCATCTGATCATCTTCCTCTTCTTCATTTCCTGCATCTTTCTGAAGCATGAATGAAACCTGAAATTCCAAACTTTTACCTTTGAATGACTTCCAAATGTACCACTTTTGGATGTGTTTTCCATTGTAAGCCTTTATTGCTCCTGCAGCAGTACCTGTCAAACATCTTACAGAGTGACAAATTACTTTTGCCTCTGAAGAGCAAACCAGGTTATTAATGTTGATCACAGAAAGCTTAATTCTACCATCACTTGTATTCTGGCTATTGCTTTTGTAAAGAAACTCTTAAATAAGAGAAATAGATTCAAGTTAGCAATAAAGCTTTGAAGAACAACTTTGAATGTATGACTTGGATGACTGCTTAATCATGACAATAATTTATAAATAAAAGCTGTTCAAGGGGGACTAAACTTTCAGTAGAAAAGTACAGACTATTCCAGTACATGCTGTTTTCCTCCAAGAAGTAGCAATCATATAAATCAAAAGCTACAAGGGAACAAACTGCAGAACACTTACAATTCTGTCTTAATCCAGATAGCATTATTCTATCTCCAAAACATGAGCATTTCCACTGACAGGATTTTTAGGCAGCTAGTGTGCTGTGATCACTGCTTATTATGCTATTCATAATCATTTCATTGTTATCTTGTGCTCTCTCTCAACTCTCTATGTGTCTCCTGTACACACCTGCCACCTGTAAACAGTCCTCCCTAACCCTTAGGCTGTTTTCAGCTGCACTCCAACTGGGATTTACATGTGCTACTGGCAGGTTTGCCTTTCTCTTCTTCCCACCCTCCTTCCCCTCTTTTCATTATAACTACCAAATTCATTCTCCTTTCTGCATTGGTAACCTCAGAGCAACTATCTCTCAGTTCTAGAAGTCATTCACAATACACATCATTCAGCAAAATAGATGGGTTTCACCTACAAGATCCTTTTATAGCTAGAACCGAACACAGTGGGAAACAGACAATAGAATAAACAAATATTTACTCTATAATGATGGCTCTATGTCCAGTAGGGCTTTCAATATTAAATACCTATTGTGTAAAGGGTTAACACTGCTGATATTATAATTTTAAAAATTTGAGCCCTGGAAGAAGGATAGGTTTTCCCTACAATGAGCAGTCCTGTGGCACCTTAGGATATGTCTACACTAAAGCGTTATTTCAAAATAAGCTATTTCGAAATAGTTAATTTGAAATAAGCTATTTTGAAATAACGCATCTACACACAAAGTGCATTTCGAAATAGTGTTTTGCTATTTCAAAATAGCGCGTCCACACTGAGTGGATGCTGAATCACATTTAATGCTGGCCGGAACCAGGTCCTGCAGGGCATCACGTCAGGATTTACTTCGTGTGGCTGCTGCCTGAGGCCTGTGCTTAAAGGGAACCCCCCAACCGCCAGTTCTCAGGTTTCCCTGCTTGCTTGCCTACCTCGACGTGGGACAGCAAAGCATTTTGTCTCTGCGTGCTCTGGATGCCCTTACTCGGGACACCACAGCACTCTGTAACATGGAGCCAGAGCTTCCCCTGGGCACTCTGGTGCTTCTCTTGGACGCGTTGCCGTGAGCCTGGCTGCACTTTCTGCAGGCTGCCATCCGGGAGGTCCATCGGGGGGCTGTCAGTATCCAGGAGGTCCTGCGGGAGAACTTCCACCCTGAGGAGCACTAAGAGCCTCCCTGGTCTGCCCCACTGGGGGCTTGTGCCTCATTCCTCCCTCACGTCCTTCCTCTTACCCCCCCCAGCCCCCCTTCCTGATGTAAAATAAAGTACACGTTTTTTCATAAACACAAACTGTCTTTATTTAACAAAACTGGGCTGGGGGGGAATGAAACTCTGGTGAGACTGGGGAAAGAAGGCAGGAGAGAGGAGGGGGAAACCTTGGAGGAGGGAGCTGGAAGGGGGAAGCAAGGGGAAGAAGGGGGAGCGGAAGCTCAGGGCTCAGGGGTGAGGGTCTCGCCGGACCAACTTAATTTTCATGCGAACCTGCTCCTGGGTTCGCATGTGGCCTTTGGTGGCCAGGCTGGCAGTTATCCTGCCATAGACGGCTGCCTTCTTCCATCTAGTGTGGAGATCATGGATGTTGGGGGCATCCCCCCCAATCCTGAATAAGGTCCATGATCTCCACCCTGGACCAGGAAGGTGCCCACCTTCTCCAAGCCCTGTCAGGCTCCTGGGAGCTGGCAGACTGCTCCTGGGGAACAGTGGAGGGCTGGCTGCCAGAGGCTTGCTGGATCATGTTTTGGGGCCACTGGGTCAGGTGCAGTGACTGCTGGCTCTAGGCTGGCAGGCTTGGAGCTGGCACAGGCACTGTGTCCAGAGTCTGCCCCTTTAAGGGCTCCGGGGAGTGGGGGAGGGAGAGAAGTGTTCTTGGTTGAGGCTGGAGTGGCCACCAGGGCACCCTGGGAAGGCTGGAGGCCCCCTATTTCGAAATAAGTGTCTACACAGCACTTATTTCAAAATAGCTATTTCGAATTTGGCGTTATTCCTCGTAGAATGAGGTTTACCAAATTTGAAATAAGCACTCCACTATTTCAAATTTATTTTGAAATAGCAGGTTGGCTGTGTAGACACTAGGAAACTTATTTTGAAATAAGGGCTTGTAATTTCGAAATAACTTTGCTGTGTAGACATACCCTTAGAGGCTAATGAATGTATTATGTCATGAGCTTTTATGGGTAAAGCCCACTTCATCAGATGAGTAGGAGTAGGAATTATAGAATCCAGCATATATATCAGCAAATGAAGTTACCTGTCACTTGTAGGACCAGTGTTAATGAAGCTAATTAAGTCAGGCTGAATGTGTCTCATTCATGTCATGTGATGTGAAAATGTGCATATCAAAGTCAGGGAAATTGCCTTTGTAGTGCAACCAGTTAAGATCTTTATTCAAACTTACATTGATAGTGTTCAACTTGAACTCCAGTTCAGATGTCTTCCTCTGTATTTGGGTGATAAAATTATTTTGTAGAAGAATGGTTACTTTTAAATCCATGACTGAGTGACTAGATAGGTTAAAATATTCCCCTACATGTTTATGTGTGTTAACATTCCTGATGTCTGATTGTGTACATTTATCCTTTGGTGCAGAGACTGTCCAGTTTGGCCAATATACATGGCAGGGGGACATTGCTGGCACTTGATGGCATATCACATGAGTGGATATGCAAGCGTATGAGCTCCTGATGGTGTGGCTTATGTGATGGTGTTGCCAGCCCGATTTAATTAGCTTCATTAAAACTGGTCCTACAATTGATAGGTAACTTCCTTTGCTGTTATATATACCCAGGATTCTATAATTTCCTCTCCAACCCATGAAAGCTCACAACCTAATACATTTGTTAGTCTCTAAGGTGCCACTGGCTTGTTGTTTTTAAAGTTACAGATTAACAGGGCTACCCCTCTGAGGTTTTCCCAAGTAAACTTTATTTTAAACAAACCATCCGACTTTTTTAAAAAAGTTTAATTTCAACTTCTAACACTCATAGTTCAGATTTTATTCCCGCAACTTCAGGAGTATTATGGGCTGGTGGTTTGGTTGTGTTCAGTGCTGAATTTACATTTTGCACAGTTTTTAGAATAAAAAAAATGTCCAATACCATTGAGTGTGCTTGAATTGCTGATTACTTTGTACAACATACATAAAATTGCAAAGAAAGTGTAAGATAAGGATCACATGCCAGTTTGTAACAGGTTGAACCTCTCTAGTTCAGCAGTCTCCGGTCCGGCAACATCCATGGTCTGGCATGTCCATTTATCATGGATGTGGCTAAATTCCCCGCAGTTCCATAAAGTTTGTTTGCAGCCACCAGTCCTGGCTTCCTGTTTTATGTGCTGTTATTTAGTACTAATTTACCCCTAAATATCTTCTAAGAACCCAGTAAGTAATGGGAGTATTGATAATGCTGCTAGACAATACTGACCTCCCATGGTTCAGCAAATTATTTGGTTTAGCACCAGTCAGGTCCTGAGGGTAGCAGACGAGAGAGGTTCAACCTATATCTAGGGATGAAATTCACATCCAAGACTACTAAAGTTCTTGGTGGGGAAAAGCATGAGATCAATAGAGCAAATCAAAACTATGCACTGATCCAAAGCCCACTGAGGTAAATCAGAGTATTCTACTCTAGGTCATGCCCTAGAATGATAAATTCTAATCTTATGGAAATTGGCGGGTTATCCTGAAATCTTCAATAGGAAAGGTGATATTCTATAGCAGTGTTTCCCAATTTTATTTGGCCATGGAACACTTTTAAACTCAAAAGAATTTTGCAGAACCCCTAATAACAGTCTTATATATGGTATATAACAGGTGATCACACTACTGACTGACCGTGCGCTGGGACACTTATCATTACACAGGGACACTTATCATGGCAAACACAAATGAAAATTGTTTTAAATAAAATATAATAAATTCTTAAATATTTATTATTTTTTAATCATAAAATGTTATTGTAATGGAATTGTCTTGCGGAACCCTTATTTTCACTTTGCAGAACCCTGGGGTTCCATGGAACACTATTTGGGAAACACTGTTCTATAGCATAACATATAATGAATGAATGGTTACATAATTATCTAAAATTACAAAACCACTAAAAGTTCTAGCATTGAGTTCAGGAGATTGTATCTCACTTCCTACAGTTCTTAGCTAAATTATAATGATGAAAATGAAGATTTATAATAAAACCTTCTAAAGCAGATTAAATAATCAAGTTGCAGTGGAACTAATATTTAGAATAAGCATTAAAATCAACCAACCAACTCTGAGCAAATTTGAAGAACACTAGTATGCTAACTATTCTTTGTTAAGTAATATCGTAATCAAGTCTAAAACCTGAAAGCACCAGTAGAGAAGGCATATAAGAGCCAAAATATCCATTGACTAATCCTGGTGTAACAGTTGCTAATGATTCATTAAACTTTTTAACTTTGGTACTGAGTAGAACAGGCACAAATCCAGTCCTTATTTGAACTCATGCAAAGGGAGCACACACTTCGAGGGTCCATTGTTCTTTCAAGGGGTATTCGAGGAAGGCATGGTTCGACAGAATACCAGGAAAGAAGGGAAAGTTAATTGGGTGGATGGGTATGTATGTGTCAGGGCATTTATGGAAAATTCGAATAAAGGTAGATCAATTTTTCACATTCTCTTCAACTTTATGCCTCAGGATGCAGTATATTGTACAATGTATGACAAACTTACAGGCCAGAGGCCCATCTGAATGACCATCACACTTGTTTGCACCATCCAATGACACAGACAGTATAAGGCAGAGCCATGATCACAGGACTTGGAGCTAGGATCTGCGAAGCTCAGGCCATGTCTCCACTTATGGGAAGATTGACACTGCAGTGGATGATCTTCCAGCATTTGATTTAGCGGGTCTAGTAAAGACCCGCTAAATCAAAAGCTGAGAGTGTTCCCCCATTGATGCTGGTACTCCTGCTCCTTGTGAGGAGTAAGAGAAGTTGATGGGAGCATTTCTCCTGTCAACTTCCTGCTGTGAGGATGGCACTGAAGCTCGGCTTAAGGTACATTGACTCCAGCAACATTTTTTTATATAGTTGGAATTGCATACCATAAGCCAATCTTCGTTGTGGACCTGACCTTAGTTTTTCCATTGTCTTGCCCAAAGTTATGCTGCAAATCAATCTCTCATCTTCTTCATCTTTAAATTTATATCACACATCAGTGTCATGCAGACAATAATCCTCTTGGTGCAGACAGAAATCCTCTTGTTCTCTAAGGCTATGTCTACACAGCAGCATTATTTCAGAATAATGTCAGTTATTCCAAAATAACATAGTCCGCATCTACACTACAAGCAGTTATTTCAAAATAATGTAAAAATAATGTCAAGCTGGAGGACTTCTTACTCCGACTCCTGTAACCCTCATTTTACAAAAAGTAAGAGTGCTCTCTCTCCCAGAGTTCCTGCTGTGTAGATAGCACCAAAAGCCGAAATAAGCTCTTTCGACTTAAACTATGCAATTGACATAGCTCAAATTGCAAAGCTTATTTTTGCTTTAGCTCTGCTATGTAGACATGCTTTAAATGAATACTCTTATAAAGATATTTAGCAGTGGGATATATGTCTGTCATTAATACTGGAATAAAAGACTTAAAAGACAATAGAAAGCTGTAATTTGTCCAATCAATCTTCTCTTTTTGAAAAGAAAAATGTTTCTTGCATTTTAGATTGAAAACAATGATTGAATACACATATATAACTGCTGTTGTCATGACTATGGGGTATATGAATCTAAATTAAAGCCTGGTGCAAATGATAAAACTGCAATTTATTATTCTTCGCCACTACTTAACTTAAATGGGTTAGTTCTCTTTCAGTGAAATTACTGACTTTCAAATTCACTTTAAAACATTATTTAGAATTGTTACTTTCTTATTTCAGCCTAACGTTAAATTGCCAGAGAGCTATCATTGTTTGCAATGACAAAGACAGCTAATTAACTAAATCCATCACTAACACCCTCAATGCTTTAAAAATAGAAAAACTCATTAAACAGCAAGCAGAAGAAAGTCAAACAAACATCAGTTACGAAGCACTATTTCCATTAGGAAATTGCCTTTCTTATGTCTGTAATGGAATACGGAGTTTCATTATTGTTTTTAAAAACACACTTATTTGCTTAAAACTTGCCTAAATTGAGTTATAAATAATCAGAGCTAAAATTCTGTCCTGTATTATATTAGATCTAGAAGAGGAAAAGGACAAAGTATTGCTACATGCATTCCAGGTCACCTGTGTAGGAGCAACCAGGGTACCAAATTAGGCCCTAAATCAGTAATACAGTGATATATATGCCTATGTTTCAGTAGACCACTGACCTCTGATTCACACACCTAAAATTAGGCATATTCTTCAATACTTTGCTAAAACAGGCCAGTGTATTTGGAAGATGAATTCCACTACCCAGTCTATCCTAAACTGGCCAGATTGCTTTGGAACACACCACACAACCAGGGCAGCTTCACCCCAAATTTCCCCTCAACCCAGTGCCTCCAAAGAGTGAGGCAATGGTTTTCCTTTATTTAAGATTATTTCCCCCATTTTCAGCAGGCTGAAAGAAATTTCAGCAGAAGTATTAGCTTTCATCAATGCTATTTTAATGGTTGGTGTTTAGGTGCCTTTGCAAATGCTTATTTCTTGTCCGCTCTCAGCCCTCTTCTACCAATTTGGTTGTGGAGACTCCATTCCTCATTCTTCTCCACCGATGACTTTTTTGTCCCCCTCTCCTATCACAAGGTCCAATCTGCCAAACCCCAGCCCTGACTCACTCCCAACATCTATTTACTTCACTTCTGCACTTGTGGTGAGCATCTTCTCTGGTAGAAATCTGGCAATCAGATCATCTTCCTCCACTACAGATTTGTTTATTTTCTCTTCTGTTTAGCTAGGAAAATGGGTGAACTGAAAAATCTGCTTCTCCAACCAAGCTAATAGTCCCAGCAGCTTCTTCACCATCTTTGAATCACTCCTTAAATCTTCTGTACCTCCTGCCTGCACTTATCTCTCCGTACAATATTTCCTCAATTTCTTCCAAGAGAAATTGAGACCAAATACAAAATGGCCTTCCCTCTCTCCTCAGCTTGCCTTCCCTTCTCCTGCTCCCACTCCACCCCATCCCTGCAGAAGTGTAGTCCAGTTGCATGTTTCTTTCAGGCTGGCAATTGAATTGTATCACTTCACATCTGTAAGGTTATTTTTAACAAGAAAAAATCAAAATAAAAGCTAAGCCATTGAGCAGGCCCCAAAACTGTCTCTGTTAACAAGGACCTTTCATGAGACACCACAGTGAGACCATGTGACTAAAAACCAACTACTCATAAAATTACTTGAGTGTTAATCAGTTACACAATGGGCCCCATCCTGCTCTTATGGACGCCAAAGGGAATTCTTAATCAGTCCGAAGTATTTAGATACATTCTTACCACCTGCTTCTTCTTTGAACAATGATTAATGGCAAGAGCAAGTATTAAATACATTCAGTACTAATGCTCTAATTCAAGTAAAGATATTACAAAAACAGTTTTCTTTTCACCTTGACAGTACAAACTAAATCCAAGAGCTGATCTCTAAGGGTATATCTACATTACAACGCTATTTCGGGATACCAGAATCTCCTGAAATAGCTATCCCTGTGTCTTCACAGCAAGCCCGTTATTTTGGGCTTGCTATTCCAATGTCCCTGTAAACCTCATTCTACATTTCAGAAGGTAAGGGACATTTCGGAATAGCACTTTATTTTGAAATTTGGAACTGTGTAGACAGCACCAAATGATGAAATAAGATATTTCAAAATAGCATTGAAATAAGATATGCAATTTGCATAACTCAAATTATTTATCTTATTTTGAGTTACAGTGCTGTGTAGCTGCACCCCAAGTGGACCAGAGAAAACTGTTATAGAGTTACTCTTTAAGTAATCGTTATTGCTGTTTATTAGATTTTATTCCCTTATTAATAGTTTTCAACTCAATGCAATTTTTTTTATAAAATTTCATTCAAAATATTTCAAATTTGGGGCAAAAATTGGCAAGATTTATAAGCTGCTCAAATATTTGCAAACAATTTTCACTACAACTTTCAATTTTTTGACAGAAAAAATGAAAAACATTGCTCACTTCTGTTTACCTATTATTTATATATTTGTGACTTAGAATAATTATTCCTGCAGATTCTATTGCCTGGCATTTCCATTCAAATTTTATTTCAATTGGGACTGCCAACATTCCTGACCAGAAGGACAGGTGTCTGGTCAATGCAGTTGCAAAAGTTGGCAACTTTAATTTCAATAGACTCTACAGAAACTCTTTGATATAGTATTATTCTTCCTCCTCTCTGACCTAAGTTGTCATACCGGAATAGAGATCAAGTGTTACATTGACCATCACCTCACTATGTTTCAGAAATGCTAAATTACATCTAGGTGCTCTTCCACAGCTGTCTCTATACAGTCTAGCAGCTCAACTATTTTTGTTTTTTAGTTTCTTTCATTGATAAACAGATATTTATAACTTTTATTGACCAAAAATCTCTATGGCTACAACTTTCAGTTCCAGTCTTACTTTCTTTATCAGATAAAGTTAACTCTTTCTAAGTTCTTTGCCTCAATGATATATTTTGGGGGGGTGTTCCCACAATCTAATCATGCATAATGTAAAAACTGTATTCTTTCATTAGCTTTACACTTGCTAACATTCTGTTTCATGGAATGTCTTTTATTCCTGTATTACACAACTGTAAACTATGCATGCATGATTTACCTTCTCTATGTAACTGATTACATTTTTATATAACCTTATTATGTCCCTTCTCATTCATCTCCTCTCGAAAGTCAGTGAGTAAAATCCTGTGTTGGTTATCTTTCCACTCTTCCTATGAAAGTCTTTCAATTGCTCTTACCATTTTCATCATGTGTTCCTGAATCCCTTCAATTTATGAGATATATATTAAATAGAAGCCAAGAAGATACCAAAGAATTTGCCAGTTTGGGAGCACTAAGGCTCAGATCCACAAAGGTACTTGGCTGCCTAAACTTCTGAACTAGATACTTAGGTCCCAGTTTTAGGTCTATTGTAATCCACAAAGCTCTCATGTGGCTCCTAACACTGTAGACATCTAGATACATTCTAATGGTGTCTATATTTCCACAGTGAGAGTTTCCCAGGCACCTCAGTTTCTGCCTCTGTTAATGCCTCATCCTAAAGAGAACAACTGTGGTAGGTGTGCTCATAGTCAAAGATTGTTCATACTGTATTATCTGATTGCTGAGTGGGAAGGGCTTCTTCAAACTAAGCTTTTTAATACCATTGATTTATCTCCACTACACCCCACAGCACACTTCTATTTTTTTAGCAGAGCAGTTTGATGAGCCTTGGATAATCTCTCTGTCTGAATAGATTCTTCTGTTATTGAGCCTATACACTGAAAGTTTGATGTGATTATGCAATTGTTTGTTTTGATGTAAGGCACCCAGCTGCTTCCGTGATGAACACAGGCGAATGTGTATTAAATATAAATCACTGAGGGGATGCAAGGTTTATTTGGAATTATGCTGCTTTTTTTACTCAATTTATTGGCACTCTGGATTGACTGAATTAGATTAAGCAATGAGAAATATATAGCTTCTAGGGAGATAAAAAACTGAACTGAGTGGTGCCAGTTACTCTTGGGAGATGATCAAATTACTCATCACTCTTCTTATCTACCTGGCTGAATAACTGTTTCTTGTTCTATCTGCCTTGACATATATTCCTTCCTCTCCCCAACTACAGCAGTAATTCCGCAGCCCAAAAGATAGATTTATCCACACAATGGGTATGTCTAGACTACATGCCTCTGCCAACAGAGGCATGCAAAATAGGCTACCCGATATAGTCAGTAAAGCGGGGATTTAAATATCCCTGGCTTCATTAAAATAAAAATGGCCACCGCACTGTGCCAGCTCAGCTGATCGTTGGCACAGCACGCAAGTCAAGACGCAGATCGGTCAATAAGGGAAGCTGTGAAACGAGGTTTACAGGAGCGGTCGGCAAAGGCTTCCCTTGTCGACCGATCTGTGTCTTGACTTGCATGCTGTGCCGATGATCAGCTGAGCCGGCACAGCGCGGCAGGCATTTTTATTTTAATGAAGCTGAGGATATTTAAATCCCCGCTTCATTGACTATGTCGGGTAGCCTATTTTACATGCCTCTGTTGGCAGAGGCATGTAGTCTAGACATACCCAATATGCCTACAACATACGAAAGTGATATTATCCCCACTTTACAGATGGGCATGGAGGCCTAAAGATGTTAAACAATTCACCTAAAATACTAAATCCTAATCTCTTGGCTACACAAATATCCTTCCTCCCTAGCTGCCTGGATCCTTTGAACTCTCAGGTGGGTCAGGCAAACTTTCTTCTCCTGATACAGCACAGAGGGGGGAGAAACGGTAGGCCAGTGGCACTCCACTACTTTGAGTCCCTCATGGAAAAGAGAGAGAATACTGGCTCCAGGGGTGGAAAAGGAGAGGATGGGTGTGTCTACACAGCACCCTTAGCTTGAAATAAGCTATGCAATTTGAGCTACACAAATTACTTAGCTTATTTTGAGTGTATTTTGAAATAGCTTATTTCGTAATTTGGCACTGTCTGTGCAACAAAATAAACCATTATTCCGAAATGTCCCTTAATCCTTGTGGAATGGATTTCAGGTTTACAGGGTCCTCAGAATAGCATGGCCATTATTTCAAAAGATATTTCGAAATAACGGGCGCACTGTCAAGATGCAGAATAGCTATTTTGGGATACCAAAAGTATCTCGAAATAGCACCACAGTGTAGATGTACCCGATATATCCTGCTAATGCTTCTCTCTTTGCCTCTGGAATGGTATGTAAGCCCAATTATCCCTGTTTTGCAGAAGAAATTGACATGGAAAATTTTGAATGCCTTTCTCAAGTTCGGACAGCAAGTAAGTGTCAGACTCGGAACATCTAGCTCTTCAGAGTTCTGGTCATGTATATTTGCCAAGACCATCAGATAATGTCTCTGATGTCATTATTGTTGTGAGGCACAGCTGTCAATATAAGATGATCCAGCAATTTTCCACTGCAAAATAAACTCCTCAGATGCAAGTACTGAGACCTAAAAATGCTGCTGACAATGGAATTAAAAATCTTATTGAACAAAGTAGTTGGTGAGCTGTGTGGCATCCTGGTAAGTTGATATTTATTTAAAAGAAAATGTTTTTCCGATTCTTTTTAGGAACTAAAAGACTGTTCATGGCCACTGCTAACTTGGCAAAGTCTACTTCTTTAAGATGCCCTTAAGGAAAATCCTGACAAGAGGCTTTTTTAAAACGTTGTTAATGTTTAATTAATTTATATTCTTAAATGCTATTCATTCTTATTGTAAGAGTCTACTGGAAAGCCAGCTGCAGTTAATGGAGATCTTTCTATTGATGTCAGTAGGCTTTGGATCAGGCCTTTAATTAGAAAAAGTTTTTAGGATTGTCACTTGTCTGTGTGTCACTCTAAGGCCTAGAAGCAGTGAAAACAGCTACTAACACAGATGAGGACTCTTTTTGTTCAGAATATCACCAGGTTGAAACATTGCTGGGTTTCATACTCTGTTACTATCCAGCAATGAGGTTCTCAACTATTTTGCCATCTATGTCATGTAATTCTACATTAGGACTCTATGTCATGCCAAGAAGCCTAGATCACCTCCTAACACTCATGTCTCTTCCTTACCTCATGCACCTTCCCAAGCCAGAGGTACACAAAGGATGAGTCTAGTGATCAGTGCTGCAATCCTATGAACATTTGCTGACTTAAACAACAGAAGTACTCTTTAGTGTCTTGGCCCATGGAGGGGCAGTAGCAGGATCCTCTCTGAGCTTCAGAGGTCTTGGCTGGCTCTTGGTGAAAAGTTTTTTATTTATACTGCAACCATAATTAACATAGAGTTGCTGTGTTTTACTTGGTAGCACACAGTGGTAAGTTGTGGTATAATGTTCTATTGGCATGACCACCTCCGTGCTCACATAACTACATTGCACACATGATGCAAAGCCACAAGTGAGCTATGTAAGTCAGTCCAAACAAGAACATTTCAGACCTATGGATTTATGATAGAAGAAAGCCAACATGTTCTCACTGAGGTTATGAACACATGGGAGACTACTGCCCCAAGTGCAATACAGAGTATAGTCTGCAGAATAGAGATTTTCAACCAAGAGCAGTGTCTTGCACTAAGTGTAAGGACCTGCCATGTGATGATGGTGTCGAGTTTGTGTTGCTTTTCTTAGCACCTGAGCTAATGCGCAGAATTAAAAAACACCAGCCAAGCAACTTTATTGTATCAGCCCATGGCTAGACAATCAATTATTCAAAGAAAGAACCAGAGAAACTGTCTTGCTTTTGCATTCAAATATTATGACTGATTACTACCGAGATGCTAGAAGAAGATGATGAACTCTGTGGGAAATAAAAACAAAGAAATCTCCCTCTAAGATCTTAGCAGAGTAACTCGCAGAAATTATGTATCCATTTACATGCTTTTGGAATGAGCAGCATAATTCATTTCCACAAGTTTTAGTTTCAGCACTGCCTTCTTATTCTTAAAATGTTGCTTTTCCCCAGTTGTGGTGAACTGTGTTATTATCCTTTAGGATACATCTAGACAATGGGACTATTTTGGGGTAGCTACCCTGTGTCTTTTAAACGCACCCGTTATTTCAAAATATTTTTAAATAATGGGCACGCTATTTCAGCATCCCTGTAACCTTTATTCCACAAGGGTTAAGGGCTGTGTCAAGATAGCACATTATTTCAAAATTTGGTACTATGTAGATGCACCAAATTTTGAAATAAGCTATTTCGAAATACAATCACAATAGCGCAAATTGCATATCTTATTTCGAGTTTAGGGTGCTGTGTAGACACACCATTATTGTGTATATAAGGAAAATCTTTTGTCAACAAAATGTTCTGCATGTTCAGTTCCAGAATATTCCACTCATGTCAGAAGTCTCCCTTCTGTATATCTTATCATACACATTATATGACCTACACATCAGCAAGCTGTTTTTCCCTCATCTCTACATAAGACAATATGAGTGAATAGTATATGGCATTTGCCGTGTATGGTATTACTCAACAGGACATAATGTCATAAACACTTATGTAAAATGCAATTATTCAGCACCATGGCTCAGTCTCGGCTTGGAATTCAAGTACTCCGAACAGAAAGCAGCCGCATTGTGGATGCTTAATGACTTTATGGACTGCAGAAAGAAGACGGGAGGGGGGGATCATCATGGAGATAAATTAATTTAGGTTTAGACAGGGACAGTATAGAGCAGAAGATCTGGAAAAAAAATAATACAGGAATAGATTAATACAGCCCAAAAGACAGAACTGTTTTTTTTCTGTGAATGTATGGGCAGAAGAAAGGTGATTGGAATTGAATATATAGTAATATAGTAGTATGCATACCAATAAATAGTATCTAATTATAATTTGTAATTATGTATATCCCAGAATACCAGAGAGCACCTTGGCCACCTGTGTTCAGGAATAACATAAAATAGCCAATTTATCTCCCAAACACAGGTGTCCTAAGCATACAATCTCCATTACCAAGAAACCTAAAATCAAAAACCAAAGAGCAATCTGTTGGTGCAATATAGAAACAGTAATATTTAATAATGATTAATCTCAAGTGCCCATGATACGCTCTGGCCAATATGCTGACATTCCAAATCACTCTTCTCACTTCTACCATATGCTTACACCAAATGACAACACACTGTTCTGTACAAAACTTGGCAAAAACTTCTATTCCCAGCTCTTCCCATCAACTTCTTGTGGAATCTTGGGGAAATCACTTTACCTTTTTCTTCCTCTGTTCTTATGTAGTAATATTACTATATAAGTGTTATACAATGTGATAATGACAAATTATAACGGTCATCAGCCTGACTAATATTTTTGTAAATTTGGTAGACTTAATTCAACACCAAAGGTAGGATAATAAAAAAGTCCACCAGTATTTCAAACTTCATTAGCAATCAAAGGAAGTCTGCGCTTCTAAATCATTTAGATATATATTTTTTTAAATTACACTCTGGATTATATAACTAATTTGCATATTCCCAAGGTATAGAAAGGAAATACTCCTGAAACATCACTTAATTTCATGTTATTGTAAGCCTGACTCATTGACCAGCATTCCTCCTGGTGGCTGGGTGTAACAATGGAGGCTTTCCCTCTTTATGCCCACTGCTGACTGCTGTGGTAGTCTACTTCTTCTTGTGACTTGGCCTACAGGCTGGGTCATATATAGTGCTACCCTTTCCAGGGTAAACTAACAATCCACTAAATAGTATTCTGTCAACCTCACATTGGACCAGTAGTCTGAGTCCTTATACCTAACGCCAGGGGGTGTCAATAGCCCTTTGTCAGGAGGGTTTTCTGCTCAACATTTCTCAGTGGGTTAGTAGGGGAAGCCAAGTTCGGTCTCCACTGGGTTCTGGTCCAGACACACTAAAGTGGGCTATTCAGGGCCCTACTTCACTGTCCTTTGCAGCCTCCCTCTAGCACTTCTTGCCTTGAGCTACGCCTCATTAGCATCCTAGGCTCTCAGTGTATTGATTTTTTCCTGTCTAAGCCTCATCCCCAGGCTTACTGCAGACCTTAGCACTTTCCAGCACCTACCTGGTGCTGCTGCAGGACAGTTTTCTGAGTTTCTCTGTCTCAGCAGAATTCTTCCTGCTCCCTACAGGTCTCTCCATGGGTATGTCTACACTGCAACACTAATCCGAAATAACTTAGTCCGCGTCTACACAGCAGGCAGTTATTTCAAAATAGAGTCAAAATACTGTCAAGCTATAGGACTTCTTACTTTGACTCCTGTAACCCTCATTGTACAAGGGAATTCAGAGGAAGAGTTCTCTATTTCGAAATAAGTGCTGTGTAGACACTCCCTGTTTTGAAATAAGCTATTTTAAAATAAGATACACAATTGACATAGCTCCACTTACGTAGCTTATTTCAAGTTAAGCCCTGCAGTGTAGACGCATCCCACTAGTGCATGGAATCCTGGCGTCATGCTGCCACCAAAGGTTATTAAGACTGTAATAGTGCTTGGGATTTTTCCATCCCAAGTGCAGGACTCTGCATTTGTCCTTGTTGAACCTAATCAGAATTCTTTTGGTCCAATCATCCAATTTATCTAGGTCACTCTCAACCCTCTCCGTGCCCTCCAGTGTATCTACCTCTCTCCCTAGCCTAGAGTCATCTGCAAATTTGCTGAGGGTGCAATCCATCCCCTCATCCAGTCATTAATAAAGATGTTGAAAAAAAACAGCCCCAGAACTGACCCCTGGGGCACTCCTCTTGACACCGACCACCAACCAGACATCAAGCCATTGATCACTACCTGTTGAGCCTGAGAATTTAGCCGGTTTTCAATCTATCTTACAGTCCGTTTATCCAATCCATACTTCCTTAACCTGCTGTAAAGAATACTGTGGGAGACCGTATCAAAAGCTTTGCTAAAGTCAAGGTATAACACATCCACTACCTTCCCCATATCCACAGAGTCAGTTACCTTGTTATAGAAAGCAATCAGGTTGGTCAGGCATGACTTACCCTTGATAAATCCATGTTGACGATTCCTGATCACTTTCCTCTCTTCCAAGTGCTTCAAAATGGATTCCTTGAGAATCCCCTCCATGATTTTTCCGGGGACTGAGCTGAGGCTGACAGATCTGTAGTTCCCTGGATTGTCCTCCTTCCCTTTTTTTTCCACAGATGGGCACTACATTTGCCTTTTCCCAGTCATCTGGGACCTCCCCTGATTGCCACAAGTTTTCAAAGATATTTTCCAATGGCTTTGTAATCACATTTGCCAACTCCCTCTGCACTCTCCAATGCATTAGATCCAATCTCATGGATTTGTGTATGTCCTAACTTTTCTAAATAGTTCTTAACCTGTTCTCTCTCCACCAAGGACTGCCCATCTCTCCCCATACTGTGTTGCCTGGTTCAGTAGTCTGGGAGCTGACCTTGTCTGCGAAGACAGAGGCAAAAAAAGTATTGAGTACTTGAGCTTTTCCCATATCATCTGCCAGTAGGTTACCTCCCTCATCCAGTAAGGGTCCCACTTCTTTCCTGACCACCTTCTTATTGTTAATATGGCTATATAGCCTACAGTATGCTAATTACAAAGAAGTTATTCTCTGATCTTCCATTCAGGTGTTTCTTGCATCTTCTTCTGAAGCTGGTCTCAGTTTGTGAAAAGATATGGAAATAGGCAGACCACTGGCCTGCGCAGTGTTCCACTGTTATGCACAGACCATCCCTACTGTTGCCTGGAGAGGTCTAAATTAGCTACCTAATATTGCCTAACATGCACATTATCAAAGGGCTAGCAAAGTACTCTGAAGATGACAAAGACAATATAATTGCTATGTATAATGGTTACTATTAATACTACTGAATATATAATGTTGATAGAGCGTGAGAAAAAAGAAAGCCATTTCCTCTTGTAATTTCGCGTCAAGTCCTGTCTTCAGAATTCTATTTTTCTGCAAGATTGTATAAAAGAATATTAATTTACCTTTACAGAAGTTCACCCAGCATGGCAAACTTTCATGAAAGTTATTGCAAGTCTTCTGAGATTTTGGATATATTTAAAGCTTCCGCTTCTAGAATCAAGAGATCATGGAGAGAAAAGCTTGGAAACATGACCAGAGTGGAAATTAATGTACAATGTTGAATAATCCAACAGGTAAACAGAATGGACATATAATCCAGCAAGACTCATATACATACACACAGTACATATACACATTTATAGTGAAGTAAATATCTGCTACCATTCCCTTTCATAGTACATTACCCTGATTACTCCACTTATGGATTTGCCTTCCAGACAAACACATCCAGACAGAATTCTTTGCAAATCTCTGCAAGGAGTGAAGCCCTGATCTGATTCACCTTATAAGGTCTCAAAGAGTATGGTTTACTCCCTTTGAGCGTTTGATACCTACAAAACACAGGGAAAATCAAAACCAAAAATATTCTTTAAGAGAGTTTTGATTTAAGCACGTGCTTACGGGTTGGGTTGCTTGTTGTTGTTGTTGTTGGGTTTTTTTTCCATATTGGGGCCTAAAAAACTAACATTCTACACTAAAATATAATTCTTCAGTGCACTTTGGATCAGGCTCTAAATAACATTATTGTTATTTATCCTAGACCTAGAACAACTCAAGATGACAAAGTTTGGGTAGCTGTAAATCAAGTGGGAGTGATATTGAGCAGAGAATTCATATACCAGTAAAAATGGGCTCAGTGCCTTATCTGTTCATTTCCAAAGAGTCTAACATTTGGGGGGTTCAATAAGTGTAGATTCTTGTAAGGGAAATGAAATACTGATGTTAGGTGTTTGCTGAACTCTATTAAGAAATGCTTTTAGCCTTACCCTCTTTTCAGCTAAGATTTTGTGTGTGAGGAATGAAGTATCTCACATAACTCAGTTTTGCTGCCATCCCAGTGTGGGATTTTCAAAGGAACCCAAGAGGATTGGGTGTCCAACTCCCATTAAAAGGCAATGAGAATTGGGAATCTATCTTTCTTGATCAATTTTCTTAAGGCAATTCACAAAACACAAAAGAGTGTTACAAGGTGGAGGGAGAAAAATTGTTCTCCTTGGCCTCTGAGCATAGAACAAGAAGCAATGGGTTTAAGCTGCAGCAAGGGAGGTTTAGGTTGGGAAAAACTTTCTAAGGGTATGTCTACACTGCAGCGTTATTTCGAAATAGTCAATTTGAAATAAGATATTTCGAAATAATGCATCTACACACAAAATGCATTTTGAAATAGCATTTTGCTATTTCAAAATAGCATGTCCACACTGATGGACTCTGAATCGCATTTAAGGCTGACCGGAACCAGTTCTGGCAGGGCATCAGGTCAGGACTTACTGTGTGGGGCTGCTGCCTGTGGCTAACTGAGGTCTGTGCTTAAAGGGCCCCTCTCCTGCCCCCCAGAGAGCCAGTTCTCAGGTTTCCCTGCTTGCTTGCCTACCTCAATGAGGGACAGCAAAGCATTTTGTCTCGGCGTGCTCTGGTTGCCCTCACTTGGGACATCACAGCACTCTGCAACATGGAGCCAGAGCTGCCCCTGGGCACTCTGGTGCTTCTCTTGGATGCATTGCTGCGAGCCTGGCTGCACTTGCTGCAGCTTGCCATTCGGGAGGTCCATCGGGGGGCTGTCAGTATCCAGGAGGCCCTGCAGGAGAGCTTCCACCCTGAGGAGAACTAACAGTCTCCCTGGTCTGCCCCACTGGGGGCTTGTGCCTCATTCCTCCATCACATCCTTCCACTTACCCCTCCCTAACCCCCTTCCTGGTGTAAAATAAAATACATATATTTTCATAAATACAAACTCTCTTTATTTAACAAAATGGGGGGAATGAAACTCTGGTGAGACTGGGGAAAGGAGGTGGGAGGGGGAGGGGGAAACCTGGGAGGAGGGAGCTGGAAGAGGGAAGCAAGGGGAAGAAGGGGGAAGGGAAGCTCAGAGCTCATGGTTGGAGGTCTCACTGGGCCAACTGTCTCCCAGCACCATGGGTTGGACATTAGGAAAAACTTTCTAAGGGTATGTCTACACTGCAGCGTTATTTCGAAATATTGAATTTCGAAATAGCCTTGGCGTCCCCGGGAGGATGGGGAGGGGATGGAGGGTAGGGAGGGTGAGGAGGGAGAAGCAGGAGGGGGAATAGGAGTGGGAGGAGGAGCGGTAGCTGGGGAGGCAGCAGGCGCTGGAGCGGCAGGAGGCAACAGGCTCTGCACCAGGGTCTGCAGGTGCTGGCAAATGGTACAGCCCTGGGCAAGCTGCTCCCGCCAGAGCTGCAAATCTTCTTTCACCCACTGCTAGAGGGTGCAGTGCAGGGCTCGCAGTGCCCCCAGGTGCTGCTGTTGGTACCCCTCCACTGCACGGTGGGCCTGCGGAGCCCTCAGGTGCAGGAGCATGTCCAGGGCATGGTGGTGCACCCTGCACGTGCAGCTGGTGTGGCTGTGGAGAAACAAGAGAAGTGGTCAGTTATCCCTGAGGTGAAGCCCAGCCCCCCTCTGCAAGGTGAGGATGACCATTCCCTGCACCATCAGAGCCGATGTGCTTGCACACAGGCCATGTTCGGAATGTCCTGCTACCCCAGGAATGGGAGCTGCCTCGAGACCACACCCATGCCCCTGTGGTGTATATAGTGTGTGTGGGGGGGAGATGTCCCCTGCCTCTGTGTAGAGTGGCCTTGTGGAGGGAAGGTGTCCTGCTGTGTCCCACTCCGGAGTCAGGAGACTGTCATGCCTCCTCACACATGCATGTGGCTAACAGGGTAAGGCCCCTGTGTGGCAGCCAGCTGGGGCCACATGCCCAGGGGTGGCATGGCACATGCTCGTACATGCACAGGTTGCTGCGTGATCTGTGGACAGCAAGGCCCACATCTGCAGCCCCTGGTTTCCATCCCCGCTCCCCTCTGCCCGCCCCCATAAGGAACAGTGATGGCACTCACATGTTGTTGCCTCCCTGGCCTGAGATGACACAGGCGACAGGTCCGCTGGGGCAGCTCGGGGGTCCTAGCTCATCTGGGGAGTGATGATGGCCTCCTCTGGCTCCTGGCTCTCCTCCTCCTCCTCCTTGATGCCCTGGTCAGGGCCCTCTGCCCCAGGGTTGACAACCACCTGGGGGGCACGGACCATCCCGCCCCCCCAGGATGCGGTCCAGGGCGTTGAAATAGGGGCAGGTGTATGGGTCTGCCCCCTGTGACCCTGGTATATGCCTGCCAAAGCTCTTTTATTTTCATCCGCACCTGCTCCTGGGTGCGGATGTGGCCTTTGCTGGCCATGCTGGCAGCTATCCTGCCATAGACGGCCGCATTCCTCCATCTAGTGCAGAGATCATGAACATTGGGGGCATCCCCCCAAACCTGAATAAGGTCCATGATCTCCACCCTGGAGCAGGAAGGCACCCACCTTCTCTGGTCCCTGGCAGGCTCCTGGGAGCTGGGTGACTGGTCTTGCGGAGCGGTGGAGGGCTGGCTGCCGGTGGCTTGCTGGCTCATGTTTTGGGGCCACTAGGTCAGGGGCAGTGACTGCTGGCTCTGGGCTGGCAGGCCTGGAGCTGGCACAGGCACTGTGGCCAGACTCTACCCCTTTAAGGGCTCCGGGGAGGGAGAGAGGGAGGGAGAGGAGTTTTCCTGGTTGTGCCCAGAGTGGCCACCAGGGCACCCTGGGAAGGGCTGGAGGCCCTCTATTTCGAAATAAGCATCTACACAGTGCTTATTTCAAAATAGCAATTTCAAAATTGGCGCTATTCCTCATGGAATGAGGTTTACCAATTTCGAAATAAGCCCTCCGCTATTTTGATTTAATTTGAAATAGCAATTTGGCTGTGTAGACGCTAGGAAAGTTATTTCGAAATAACGGCTGTTACTTCAAAATAACTTTGCTGTGTAGACATACCCTAACTGTCAGGATGGTTAAACACTGGAATAAATTGCCTAGGGAGGTTGTGGAATCTCCACCTCTGGAGATATTTAAGAGCAGGTTAGATAGACATCTATCAGGGATGGTCTAGACAGTGCTTGGTCCTGCTCTGAGGGCAAGGGACTGGACTCGATGACCTCTTGAGGTCCCTTCCAATTCTAGTGTTCTAGGATTCTGTGATTCTATTCTATGATTCCTCACAGTGCCTATTTCTGAATGCACTAATCTTAAATAAATTATTCTATAGACCTCAGAATCTCCACTGAAGGTACTAAAACATCACTAAAGTAGAAAAATCTTTGTGAAGAAAGGACTCAAAATTTTTATAGTCAATAATTGAGTTACTCTGTCAAATCCAACCTGCTGAATGCAATCTAATGAAAATAACACATTACCGTTTGCAATAGAAACTACTTGGTTTCTGAATAGAGATTTGTCTAGCAATTTTGGCAAGTTTAGTTCAAAACCGATTTTTTTTTCTGTTTGAGGCTCTGTCTGTCTGAAGAATATATTATAGCACAGTCATGCCCATCTTTGTGGCGGTGCTGTTCAAATCCATACCAACCCATAATCCTTCTCCTAAAAGAGAATTCATGATCTAAGAAGACATATGAATGGTTGAACAGAGGCTTACGATCACACACGCGTGCGCGCGCGCGTGTGTGTGTATATGTAATTTTTCCTATAGTTATATAAATTGCCAATTAACCCATTGCACCCCGATCACCACTTTACTTAATGTTGCAAAAGAAAGTGAGAAGGAAAGATCTGAGGAATAGCAAAAAACAAAGCACATTATCTGTTCAAGAATCTCCCTGCTATAGCTCAGGACCAAATCTATACAAACATACCCCTACAACCCAGCCAAGAGTATTCTATCTGCTACCCAAGATCCACAAACCTGGAAATCCTGGTCATCCCATCATCTCAGGTATTGGCACCCTTATTGGCTATGTTGACTCTGTCTTCAGACCCTATGATACCAGCACTCCTAGCTACCTTCAAGATACCACTGGACATCCTTAGGAAACTGTACATCAGTAATCCTGAAAACACCATCCTGATCACCATGGATGTATAAGCTTTCTACACCAATATTTCACCCAAGGATAGACTACAAGCTGTCAGGAAAACTATCCCCAATGATGCCACATCACACCTGGTAGCTGAGTTATGTGACTTTGTCCTCACCCATAACTATTTGCTGATTTCAAGTCAGCAGCACTTTTATGGGTACCCACATGGCCCCAAAATACACCAACATTTTTATGGCTGATCTAGAACAAAGTATCCTCAGCTCCTGTCCCTGAGCATCCCTCCTCTACTTACTCTACATTGGCAACATCTTCATCATATGGACCCATGGGAAGGAGACCCCTGAAGAATTTCACAGGGATTTCAAAAATTTCCAACCTGATATTCACCTCAGCCAGGACCAGTCCACTCAAGATATCCATTTCCAGGATACTACAGTACAAATAAATGATGGCCAAATAAACACCACCCTATACCAGAAACCTATTGACCACTGTTCTTACCTACATGCCTCTAGCTTCCATCCAGGACACATCACATGATCTGTTGCCTACCGCCAAGCCCTAAGATACAACCGGATCTGCTCCAATCCCACAGAGAGTGGCAAATACCTACAAGATTTTTGTCAAGCATTCTTTTAAAACTTAAATACCCACCCAAGGAAGTGAGGAAACAGACTGACAGAGACAGACAAGTACCCAGAAGTCACCTACTTCAAGACAGGCCCAACAAGGAAAATAACAGAACACCATTGGTCATCACGTACAGCTCCCAGCTTAAATCCCTCCAGCGCGTCATTAATAATCTACAACCTATCCTGGAAAATGATCTGATTCTCACAGATCTTGGGAGACCAGTCCTCACTTACAGACACACCCCCAAACTCAAACAAATATTTACCACCAGCCACACAACACATCACAGATACACTTATCCAAGAACCTACCCCTGCAACAAATCTTGCTGCAAACTCTGTCCACATATCTATACAAGTGACACCATCACATGACTTTACCATATAAGCCACAACATCAGGGGCTCATACACCTGCACATCATCTAATGTGATCTATGCAATCAAGTACCACCAAGGCCCCTCTGCCATGTATATTGGCCAAACCAGACAGTCTCTGTGCCAAAGAATAAATGGACACAATCAGACATCAGAAATGGTAGCACACATAAACCCCTAGGGGGACGTTTTAAACTGCCTGTAAATTAAACAGAAAAAGTGCCAATATTCAATCTTCTTTCCAATCTACTGTAATGGCCTGTGGATGGTCTGCCCATTAAAATAATTCAGTACCTCAAAACTATTATAAATTCTCTTGTTTTCCTGCTCTGTTGGACTGAATTCAAATCAGCCTCTTTCCCCAAACATCATGGAAAAATATGCAAAGGGAGCTTTCAAATATAGACAGCTGGTATGCCTAAAATCATATTTTAATGTCCTTTACTGTTCAAAATATAAGAGTATATCAATAATGCCACAGGAAATAGACAGCCACAGGCATAATCAAATGGAACACTTCACAAAGAGGTGGAGGACCCCGTGCACAATGAATGAAAATCCTGGTAAAGCCAATTAGCAAAACACCAGCTGTTAGTCTAAAATTCTAAAATGAAGAGGTCTGATTCAGTGTGGAGTAACTAATTATTTTGGTTGAAAGAAACTTAAGAGATTTGTGGTAATTCTGTTTTTCTGTCTAGGCTTGTGTACTGAATGAATCATCATATCATTCTGACTGGACTGAAAATGCCACAAGCATTACCACCCTCGGGGTCTTTCACTATTTATGCATCAAATAAAGAAGTCTGAAACTTGGCAATATCAATTCACCAGACTTCAAGCAAACCTTTTTCTTTAAAAATAATCCTTCCAATTTAATAATCCTTCCCCTGAGCTCCTTTTCATTTCAGCTTAGTACAAAACAGATAATAGAAGTAGAATTTTGATAAAGCTTGGACAGGTTTTAGTTCTGAGTGTTTAAAATGACTTTACAAGAGGTTTCCAGTAAAAACGATCTCTCTGTTCAGGCTTGTTTGAAACTTAGCTTGCCCTTGCTGAATAAATCTGGCCTGAATTTTTGCTTTGTCATGAAATCTGAAACCAGGTACAACTCACCCAGTTTTGGTATTCTTTACAAGTTCAGCTATCTGAAACCAAGAAATATAGACCTGCCAAACTTGTACCAGCATTGGGTTGGTTAGGGATTGCTTTTAGTTGCCTCTTTTTTGGTTATAAGCTTACAGCAGTGTTGTAAAAAAAACACTGTCTTGGTGGGTTAGACTGAGGGAAGAATAAAAAGGATGGATGAAGAAGAAATAAAGTGAGGAAAGAAATGGACATATAGCAATGAGGTCTGGGAGGCAAAATTTCATGTTAGATTATAGATACAGACAAAAATCCTTATTTTATTTTGGGCATAGAGAGGAAAAAGGAAAGAAAAATGGTACTTGATTATATTTTAAGATTTGCAAATTCCTTATTCAAAAATTGGGATTTACAAATCTTATTCAATCTGATATTACAAAAATTAGAGTTAAACTTTAAATGTTAACAAAGCTAAGAATGTATAATTTACTTTATTCATACCAAAAAGAAAACTTAAAACTGCAGCTGTTAATGTTTGTAAGATGTTCAGAAACAAACCAGCTTTTATTACTTCTTTGGCTAGCCTCTCAGAATGGGTAAAGATAGAAGAAACTTCCCTTTTATTGCTTATATAGTTAAAGCTGCACATTTACACAAACCATGAAAATTATATATGCTGCTGATAAACTTGTTTACTTGGAGAAATAACTTTAGCCCTGATGGCATTTTTATCAAGTGTATTCCTTTCTTTTACAAAGTGAAAAGATGATGTTCTTTTGGCACCACTTGCACATTTATAACCACTTCCAACTCTCAAAAGCTGTAAAAAGAAGCAACAACATCAAGTTATCTTATAACCACTTTTTTACCAAGAAAGTAAGTATTTAAATCAATATAACTTTCATCTTTAATAAAACACTAAATCCAATTACAAACGGAATAATTAATGTGTAATAAGTATAAAGTTAAGATGTAATTTTTATTTTTGTTTAGTTTTGTATTTGGATGTTGGTTCATACAATTACAATCATACATGAAACTAACTTATTAAAAAATGGAGTTGTAATAATTGAGGTCTAGCAGATCTACTTTTATTGTTAGCCAAAGTGGTGAAGAGTAAATAAAGGTCTCTTAATTGTCATAATAATTTGTTATACAAAATTGTTTGGAAAAAATGCAAAAAAATACCATTGACAGGAAAGACACATTGGCATGGGGGAGGAACCAAAATTTCACATTCCAAGTGATAATTGGAGATTTAGCTAAAACCACTGAAAGTGATGTTGTTGATTTTTTGGTTCCTTTCTCTGACCTGGTCTTGTTTGGTCATTTTTAAAATTAAAAGAAAGATCTGGAGTTCAAAGGCATGGTGGGATGCCAACCTTAATGGCAAAGTTTGGTTTAGTAAATAATTTCCTTCCCTTTTCACAGTGAATGCAGCAGCAGCAGCCCTTTTTTGTTTATTTGTATTTTCCCAAAAAAAGTGTATTGAAAGCACTAAGAGGAAATAATACAAATAGCCCTTCCTGTCAATATTTTCATTTACCAATTGAACCTAATTTCTGGTCAACTAATTTTTTTTATTCCACCCTTTTTTTACACTCTTTTCCCATTACCACTTAATGTTGTAGGCTTTTAAAGTAACCTTTTATAAATTTTACTCACTTTCCACAAAAGTTAAGCTCGCAGTTAGGGTTAACTTTCAGGTCAAATTACTACAACAGAACCAAAAGCTATGCTCCTATCTGATAAGCTAACAGGTATGCCATTTTGCTATATCCATACTGCCACTGAAGTCTATGACAGTATTGCCACTGGAACAGAATTTGGCCTATAGGTAACTCTCAATACTACCATGTAATATACTATACTTGCCAGTGCATTTGTATTTTATACATGATTTAGCTGAAGATTCTGACTATGTCTACACTATGGGGCTTTAGCAGAAAAAGTACGCAAATGGCGCGCTGCAATTTGCATACCTTTTTTGATAGTTTTTTTGGAGGAGGCTTTTCTGAAATTTGGCCCGTCTACACTGGGCTAAATTTCAGGGGAAAAACCCTCTTTCGGAAAAGCCCTTCTACCTCATGGGAGGAGGAAGACAAGTCTTCCAAATGAGTGCATCTGTTCGTCTGCAAAAAAAAAAGCTGACGAGCAGACACGTTCCCTGGACACGCTAGCGTTTTTCCGGGATAAACCCCATAGTGTAGACATAGCCTCATTGAGCTAAAAAGAAGTTGGGTGGTGGCATCATGATCTGAAAAAATTACTCAGTGAAATCAACACTTTTCTTCTGTTTATACCACATGTAAGGGAATGAGGAAGATTTCATAGATTTGTAATGCAAATATAGACATGCAGAGCTGGAAAGGACCTTGAAATCCAGTCCATGTGTTGAGGCAGGATCAAATAAACCTAGACTATCCTCACAGGTGTTTATCCAGCCTGTTCTTAAAAACTTCTCGTGACAGGTGCTCCACAACCAGTGTTCCCTAGAAGCTCTACATTTGTGTGGCTTCTCAGAAGAAATTCAAATACCACCCAGCTGATTAGCAGAACACACACAGCTAGGCTTTTTGTTTCTACTGATGGTGCACATTCACACATCTCAGTGCACATGGAAAAATCCACACACAGATGGAAAAATTAGAAGGAACATTCCCCTACAACCACCTTTCGAAGCTTACTATAGAGCTTAACTAGTCTTATTGTTGGAATTTTTTTTTTAAATCTAACAAACTACCTATGATGCAGAGTAAACCAATAACTTTTTATCTGACTGTCAGGCTATGTCTACACTGCAGGCTTTTTGTGCAAGAACTCTGGCGCAAAAGGTCTTGCGCAAGAGCGCATCCACACTGGTCAAAGCACATCGCAAAAGCCATGTGCTTTTGCGCGCAAGAGAACATCCACACTGGTGGGACACTCTTGCACAAAGACTTCCCCCCGGAACCACTTTGGAGAGGGCAAAAGGGCACCAGGACTTTCCAGGGGCAGGGGCTGGAGCCCTTAAAGGGATCTCCCTGGACAGCCGTTTCTCTCCTGCTGTGTGCTTTGGGACCTCTTGTAGGGACTGAAAGCTGTAGCAGTGCTAGTTGTGGTTGCCCTCAGCCTTATTGGACACCACAGCTTTGTGCCCTTGTGCCTTTTGTGCATCTTGCCTTCTCCTTGCTGTGCCATGGTGCCAGGGGTGGCCCTGTGCCTGCTCTGGCCCTACACAGCCATTTTGGAGTGCCTGCAGCTGCTGCTCCATGCTGCCACACTACTCCTGCAGGAGCTCGACACCGACCTCGCTCTGGACTCCCTCTCCCCGGATGCAGTGGCGTCCCTGTGGCATCCCCACCCAACCATAGAGAGGTGATATTGGAGACTGGACACCAGTGCCAACTGGTGGGACTGGCTGGTCCTGGAGCAATGGGATGACCAGCAGTGGCTCCAGAACTTCAGGATGCGAAAGCAGACATTCATGCAGCTGTGTTCCTGGCTCGCCTCTGTGCTCCTGAGACATACCACACAGCTGCGGCCCGCCATCCCTGTGAACAAGAGGGTCACCATCGCCCTCTGGAAGCTGGCCCCCCGGACAGCTACCACTCAGTGGCACACCAGTTCAGGTAGGCAGGTCCACAGTTGGTGCTGTGTTGATGCAGGTAAGTCCTAGGAGGGTGCTGCATTCCCTGCCCAGGGGAAGGGAAGACTCCATGCTGGGGAGGGTGGGGGGTGTGGGGGAAGCCCTATCACCCAGGGGCTTGTGCCATCCTTCCCTCACACAGGTCTGGTGGTATGGGGGGGGGGGCCTGGGGCGAGAGGGCCCTGGTATATTTGGAGGCAGAGGGCATCACAGGGGGGCGGGCACCCCCCCAAGGGCTCATGCACCTACCCTGCCTCATTCTGTGCATTCCCTGTGTTTCTGTGTGCCCTTCTGCAGGTTGTCCATGCCATCAATGACATCCTGCTCCAGAGGGTCATCCGCCTGCGGGACATGGACGCAACGGTGGCTGGCTTCGCTGCCCTGGGGTTCCCCAACTGCAGGGGAGCCGTGGATGGGACCTACCTCCCCAACCGTGCCTCAGAACATCAAGCGGCCCATTTCATAAACCGAAAGAGGTACTTCTCCGTGGTGCTCCAGACCCCCGTGGACCACCATGGCCGCTTCACAGACATTTATGTGGGGTGGTCCGGCAGGGCACATGATGCCCGCATCCTCCGTAACTCCAGCCTGTATTGCAGGATGGAGGCGGGCACTTTCTTCCCCCCGTGGGAATTTACAGTTGGGGACATCCTCATGCCTCTCTGCATTGTGGGGGATGCGGCCTACCCCTCATGCCCTGGTTGATGAGGCCACACACCAGACGGATGGACCCCATCCAGGAATGTTTCAATCAGCACCTGAACCGGGCCCGCAACCAGATTGAGTGTGCCTTTGGACGGCTAAAGGCGCGCTTCTGTTGTCTGCTCACCCATCTCGAGATGGGTGAGCAGAACATTTCTGAGGTTGTGGCAGCATGTTGTGTGCTCCACAACATAGTGGAACAGAAGAGGGAGGCCTTCCTCCCAGAGTGGATGGCAGCTGAGCAGCCCCGCACAGACACCATCCGCCAGGCGCACCACAATGGGGTGAGGATCCCAGAGGCCCTGAAGGACATGTTCTCCCAGGCCCCATAGTAGGGTCACTTCTGTCTCCCATCTACATCTCCCTCCTATCTCCAACCCTTCCCACCCACTTCCTCTCACCTCCCAATAAACAAAAGCTTTTTTTTTTGTTCAAACAAGAGGAAACTTTTATTTTTATTTACAATAGGGAAGAAGGGTGGGCAGTGGGAGGGGGCTCTGAACTGGGAGGGGGAGCTATTGCTGGGAGGGGCAGCTCCTCCCAGTGCCTCAGTGGGTGCGGTGGCCTTGGCATCCTTCAGGCCAGGTTGGGGCAGGCAGCATGGGGATGTGGGCAGGACGGGTAGGAGGATGGCAGGGAGGGCAGGAGGATGAGGCAAGGCCATGCTGTAGTGCACGGCATGACCAATGTGCGATGTCAGGGCGGTAATCGTGTCACACATCCGGTTGCATCTCTGGAGGAACTGCCCCCATGCCTGCTGTCGCCACTTCAGGTCAGCCTCGATCTTTCTGCTGACTGCTGCCTCGATCCTTTCAATGGCCTGGATGTGCCATGGGAGGAGCTGGTCCCGCTGCCTGGCCCGCCGGGCTGGTGCCTGGGTGGTTGGTGGTGCCACCGCCGCAGGGCTGGAGGGTTCCTCACTCCTGGGTGGTCCTGCTGCAAAGAACACAGAAAATGATGAGGTGGTCAGGCAGCCCTGCCCACACTGTCCCTATCCTCCACCCTGAGCCCCAGACGACACCACACTACTGTGGCTTGGGCCCAATTGGTCCCCTTTGTGTATGTTTGCATAAAGGACTCCCTGGAGTAAAGTGATCCTCCACAGATTGTAACCTTTGGGAGACATCACTGTGTCCTGGCCACTTGGTATGTGGTGTATCAACCTGTGGAACTCCTTGCCAGGGGAGGCTGTGAAGTCTAGGACTATAACAGAGTTCAAAAAAGAGCTCGATAAATTCATGGAGGTGAGGTCCATAACAGGCTATTAGCCAGGGGATAAGGAACGGTGTCCCTGGCCTCTGTTTGTCAAAGGCCGGAGAGGGATGGCAGGAGACAAATCACTTGATCATTGTCTTCGGTCCACCCCTCTGGGGCACCTGACACTGGCTCCTGTTGGCAGACGGGATACTGAGCTAGATGGACCTTTGGTCTGACCCAGTATGGCCATTCTTATGTTCTTACGTGTGTCTGCGTTGCACTGTGCACACTCCCTCCCCAAGGTAGAGCACATGGCTTCCACTGTTTTCACTGTCTGTGAGCAACACACCATTGATGCTGTAGTCATGTTTGAGTACACATCCCAACATTGCATGGGAGCAAGTATGGCAGACGAGGTCCCGGACCACTGTCAATTGATGTCATCGGAGACAGAGCCAGGGCAACTGGGGAGTGTACCGTCCTTGCAGCAAAACTCAAGTAGTCATAGGCCTAGGCTGGCCGCTTCCCTGCTCCCGCTCCCGCTCCCACTAGCCCTCACACACGTAGCCCAGAGAAGTGCGTGGCCACACTGAGGGGCTTCCCTCAGGGGCAGCCTAAGGGCCGGGAGCAGCCGAGGGGCTCTGTGCTCACAGGGCTGGCTTGTTGCAGTTTTCCCAGGAGCAGCGGCTGTGTCGCACGGCTAGGCATGGCTGCGTGCTGTCTGTGTGTGGCATCCTTTGGGAGGTGTGGGGTCTGCCCTGAGCTCTTGGGACCTTGGCTGCTTCCAGCCGGCATCTGCCCTCCCCCCCCCGGGCAGGGTGTGTATGAGCATCAGGGCCCCAGGCGTGCCCTGGAGCTGCCTGCCGCGTCCACATGCCATGCAGTCAGGCTGCACAAGGTTGCACGTGCTGCATACTGCTGCACGGTGTGCAGCTCATACTGCCTGAGAGATGCTCCCTCCCCCTCCTCCCTGGACACCCGCCTCCCTCCGCCCTTGCGAGTGAGAAGCACAACACTCACCAGAGGATCTGTCACCGGCCTCATATGAAGCCTGGGAGATGTTCTGGCTGCTAAGCACTGGCTCCAGGTGCAGGGTGACGGTGCTGCTGTGGTCGTCATCCTTATCCTCTGACCCGGACCCGGTGGGCAGGTCACCCACCACCCAGGGTCCTGGGACTGCTGTCTCGCAGAGGATGGCATGGGGGTGTCAGCCCCTGCCCTCTCGCCCTCAGTGGCCTGGACATAGCCCAGGTGCAGCTCTTTAACCTTGGCCTGGACCTGTTCAAGGGTCCGGGCTGGATGTCCCTGGTCCGAGAGCACCTGGGCCATGCGGCTGAAAATGCCCACATTGCAGCGACAGGCACGGGGGTCATGGAGGGCTTCCTCTTCTGCCCACAGGTCTAAGAGGGCCTCCACCTCAGCCCAGGACCAGCAAGGGGCATGTCGCTTGGCGCCCCTCCAGGCCTGCTGGGAGCCCTGGAGTGGTTGCTGGGAGGAGGGTGCAGGCTCCCGGGATGCCTGTGGACCAGACATCTGAGCTCCTGGGTGCAGCAGGACAGAGCCGCATGGTGGAGCTGCTGGCTGAGCTGCTGCTGCTGCATGGCGTCTGCAGGCTGCGTGTGGCTTTAAGGGGGGTTCTAGCAACCAGGAAGTAAGGAGCTGTGAGTGCAGGTATGGAGTGTCCAAGCGGCCACTTGGTTTTTTTCCTGGGAGGCCAGTTGTTGCGCAAAAACTTTGGCTGCTTGTCCACACTTCCCTCTTGCGCAAGAACGCTTGCACAAGAAGGCTTCTTCCTGATACGGAGCATCAGAGCTCTCGCACAAGAAGCCCTGTTTCCAACGCTGTACTGTAAATTTACTTGTGCAAGAATGCACGTTCAGTGTAGATGCTCGGCAAGTTTTTGTGCAAGAATGTCCATTCTTGCGCAAGAAGCCTGCAATGTAGAAATAGCCTCAGTGTATAAGGAGAATGGCCTTCTTTAGACCAGCACTTTATACCTTTGAAGACTTATTAGATGCCCACTCAGTCTTATTTTCTCAAGACTGAACATGCTTAATTTTTTCAAGTTTGTCTCATAGATCAAGTTTTATAATCCTTTTATCACTGTTGTTGTTCTTCTCTGGACCCCCCTTCAGTTTATCCACATCTTTGCTTAAGTGTGGTGCTCAGATTTGGACACAGTACATGAGCTGAAGTCTCAACACTTATCATAGAACCACAGAATATTAAAACTGGAACAGACCTCAAGAGATCATCAAATCCAGTCCCCTACCCTCATGGCAGAACAAAGCACTGTCTAGACCATCCCTGACAGATGTCTATCTAACCTGCTCTTAAATATCTCCAGAAATGGAGATTTCACAACCTCTGTAGGCAATTTATTCCAGTGTTTAACCATCCTGACAGTTAGGAAGTTTTTCCTCAGGTCCAATCTAAACCTCTCTTGCTGCAAATTAGGCCCATTGCTTCTTGTCCAACAGCAGAGGCCAAGGACAGCCTCTTTAGATACCTTAAAACCACTATCATGTCCCCTCTAAGTTTTCTCTTTTCCAAACAAAACAAGCCCAATTCCTTCAGCCTTGCCTCATAGCTCATGTTTTCTAGACCTTTAATCATTTTTGTTGTTCTTCTCTGGACCTTCTCCAATTTCTCCACATCTTTCTTGAAATGCGGTGCCCTGAACTAGACTCAGTACTCCAGTTGAGGCTTAATCAGTGCAGAGTAGAGCGGAAGAATGACTTCTCATGTCTTGCTGACAACTTTCCTGTTAATGCATCCCAGAATCAAGTTTGCTTTTTTTGCAACAGTGTCACAGGGTATGTCTAAACTACATCCCTTTTTTGATAAAGGGATGAAAATTAGATGTATCGAAATTGCAAATGAAGCCAGGATTTGAATTTCCTACACTTCATTTGCATAATGGCAGCCACGGCTTTTTTTAGAAACGGGGGCTTTTTGAAAGAAAAATGGCCGTTTAGATGGGGATTGTTCCAAAAAGCGTTTTATTTTCAATCGATCCCCATCTAAACAGACATTTTTCTTTCCAAAAGCCCCATTTCGAAAAAAGCCACGGATGCCATTATGCAAATGAAGCGCAGGAAATTCAAATCCTGTCTTCATTTGCAATTTCGATGTGTCTAATTTACATCCCTTTATCAAAAAAAGAATGTAATTTAGAAATACCCACACTGTTGACTTGTATTTAGCTTGTGGTCCACTATAACCCCTAGATCCCTTTCTGCAGTACTCCTTCCTAGACAGTCGCTTCCTATTTTATATGTATGAGACTGATTGTTCCTTCCTAAGTGAAGTACTTTGCATTTGTCCTTATTGAACTTCATCCTATTTACCTCAGACCATTTACCTCAGACCATTACCTCAGACCATTCTCTAGTTTGTCCAGAGCATTTTGAATTATGATTCTATCCTCCAAAGCACTTGCAACCCCTCACAACTTGGTATCATCTGCAAACTTAATAATACTCTCTATGCCATCATATAAATCGTTGATGAAGATATTGAACAGAACCGGTCCCAAAACAGGCCCCTGTGGAAACTACTTGTTATGCCCTTCCTGCATGACTGTGAACCATTAATAACTACTCTCTGAGAACGGTTATCCAGCCTGGTTTTCATCCATCCTACTAGCCTCACCTAAGTTGTATTTGCCTAGTTTATTGATAAGAAGGTTATGCGAGACCATATCAAATGCCTTACTAAAGTGTAGGTATACCACGTCCACCACTTTGCTCTTATCCACAAGAGTTGTTACCCTATCAAAGAAAGCTATCAGATTGGCTTGACATAATTTGTTCTTTACAAATCCATGCTGGCTGTTACTTATCACCTTATTTTCTTCCAGATGTTTGCAGATTAATTCCTTAATTACCGGCTCAATTATCTTTCCTGGCACAGAAGTTAAACTGATTGGTCTGTAGTTTCCTGGGTTGTTCTTACTGCCCTTTTAATAGATGAGCACTACATTTGTCCTTTTCCAGTCTTCTGGAATCTTTCCTAACTTCTATGATTTTTCAAAGATGATAGCTAAAGTCTCAGATGCCTCCTCTATCAGCTCCTTGAATATTCTAGGAGGCATTTCATCAGGCCCTGGTGACTAGAAGACATCTAACATTTCTAAATAAATTTTAACTTGTTCTTTTTTTTTATTTTAACTTCTAAATCTACCGCATTTCCACTAGCATTCATTATGTTAGGCATCCATTCATCATCAAATTTCTTGGTGAAGACTGAAACAAAGAAGTCATTAAGCTACCATTTCCAAGTTTTCTGTTATTGTTTCTCCCTCCTCACTGAGCAATAGGCCTGCCCTGTCCTTGGTCTTCCTCTTGCTTATAATATATTTATAGAATGTCTTCTTGTTACCCTTTATGTCTCTAGCTAGATTCAGCTTGTTTTGTGCCTTTGCCTTTCTGATCTTTCCCCTGCATACCTGTGTTGTTTTCTTATATTCATCCTTTGTAATTTGACATAGTTTCTACTTTTTATATGACTCCTGTTTGATTTTTAGATCCTGTAAGATCTCCTGGTTAAGCTAAGGTGGTCTCTTACCATACTTTCTATCTTTCCTATGGAACAGAAGAGTTTGCTTTTGGGGCCTTAATAATGTCCCTTTGAAAAACATGATATATCACATCTACTGCTTCTCATCATTGACCAGGCCAGTAAAACTGACAAAAATAAAAGGAAATTAGGTTGGTATGACATGACTGGTTCTTGACAAATCCGTACTAGTCATTCCTTATAACCTTGTCATCCTGCAAGTCCTTATTATCTGATTGCTTAATATTTTGTTCCAATACAGAGATGAGCAAGGCACTACATGCCCCTTGCAGGGCGGGGCCAGGGAACGAGAGACTTCATGCCCTCTCCCACCTCCAGGCCCTGAGTGGCTTGGGGACAGGGGGAGTGCACGAAGTCTCCTCCCACCGCCGGGGTGTGCGGTGCCCAGAGGGAACTGCCAGCTGCTCTGAAAAGCTGGCGGTTCTTTTCTAGGCATCAGAGGGCAAAGACTTCACATACTTCCCCACCCCCAGGCTAATCAGGGTCTGTGGGTGGGGGAGCACGAGAAGTGTTCTGGCCCCACCCCCTTTGTGAAGTGCCCCCCTTCTAAAATTATTGCCCATCTCTGTTCTAATATCTTTCCTGATATCAGGTTAAACTAACTGGTCTATAAATCCCTGCATTCTCTTTGTCCCCGTTTTTAAATATAGGCAATGCATTTGCCCTTCTCCAGTCCTCTGAGACCTCACCTATCCTCCCCAAGTTCTCAAAGATAATTTCTAGCAGCTCTGAGATTGTGCCAGCTAGTTCCTGTATGAATCTGCAGGGCCCGAAGATGGGACCATAGGGGATCTATACCACTGACAGCTCTGCATCACCACCACAAGATTAGGTTAGATGTTCCCGGAGGACACTGCTGAGCGAGACTATCAGGAAGTACCATCCCACAGTGGCAACCTTTCACAGCCCACAGATTGGCTAATATCAGTATTAAAACCAGGAAGCCACGAGGAGGAGTTTTTTGAGCATCAGTGCATATTTCCTGCCTACTTCTGCTCCAGACCCTGCTAATGACAGACCCTCAATGCCGGTTTCCAACCCTGGTTTGTCTTTGACATTGCTTTCTGATTGCTCTCTGTAACCTGGCACCTGACTCCAATTGCCTGACCTTGAGTGCCTTCTGACTTTTGCTCTCACTCTGACCTTCCGACTTGATTCCTGCTCCAACCATTAGATCAGACTGCCCCCATCCTGGTCATGATACATTTCATCAGGCTCCATGGGTTTGAATACATCTAACTCATCTAAATATTCTTTAACCTGTTCTTTCCCTATTTAGGCTTGTGCTGTTTCCTTCTTGTTGTTAATATTAATTGTGTTGGTAATCTGGTCACCATTAACCATGTTCAGATTGGGAAAAAATAGGCATTAAACTCTTCAGCCTTCTTAATATCATCAGTTATTAGCTCTCCTCTCTCACTAATATAGTACTTTCCTTCATCTGACTCATTTCTAATGTATTTAAAGAACCTCTTCTTTTTACCTTTTATGTCCCTTGTTGGATGTAGCACATTTTCTACCTTAGCCTTCCAGACAGCAAGTTGTCCAAAAGAATAGCACAAGCTATGGAGAAGTACGTTTCCACATTTTGTAGGATTTTTTTTTAAAATTATTTTCAGGTCACAAAAGCATTCCTGATGGAGCCATATTGGTCTTTTTCTATTCCGCTCTTTCCTTCACAACAGAAAAGTTTGCAGCTGTCAGTTAATACTATCTCTTTGAGAAATTGCCAGTTCTCTCAAACTCCTTTATCCTTTAGATTTTCTTTCAATGGGACTTTATCTACCAGTTCCGAGTTTGTCTGCTTTTTTGAAGTCCATTTTTCTTATTCTGTTGCTCTCACTCATCCCTTTCCTAATCACAAAGTCTATCACTTCATGATTACTTTTACCCACTTTGCGTTCTACCTTTGGATTTGCAATCTATTCCTCCCTGTGACAGGCTGCTGGCTAGGAATCCAAAAGGAAGGCTTAATTGGAGCTGGCTGAGTAAGCCCAAGCATAAGGGGCAAATGTGGAACAGCTGCTGGCCTCATTAACCAGGGGCTACATATGGCTGGTAGGTAGGAAGGAAGTGGGGGGAGTGCAGTTGGAGTTGGAGTTGGAGTTGGAGTCGGAGTCGGAGTCGGAGTCAGGGTCAGGGTCAGGGTCAGGGTCAGGTAGTGGAAGGCTGTGTGCTGCTACTAGTGGTTCCTGAGGCTGCAGGTCTGAAGCTCTGTAAGTAGATGGTGGAAGAAATGGACACTGGCAATAAAGAGCACAGGAGAGTGCACCAAAGCAGAAGTATCTGGCAGATTTGTTGGTGCAGAAGTGGACAAAGGCTGAGGGACCAGTGTTCACCTTGTTATACTCTCTTTGGGTCAGAATCAAGCCTGGCTGATTATTTTTCTAAAACAAAATGTTGTCCCCAATACATTTCAAGAATGCATTAGACATGTATGGTTTTGTCATATTACTTTTCCAACAGATGTCTGGATAGTAAAAGTCCTCATTACTACCAGGTTTTGTGTTTTGGATGTCTCTTTTATTTGTTCTGGAAATGCCTTGCCTCAATTACTTCCTCTTCCTAATTTGTGGCCTGTAGTAGATGCCTGCCATGACATCACCCCTATGTTTTCCCAGTTTCTTTGCCCAGAGACTTTCAACTGGTCTGCCTTGCACTTTCATCTGGAGCTCAGAACAAGTGTAATGCCACATCTCCTCCCTTTTTTTTCTTGCCTGTCCTTCATGAACAAGTTTTATATCTCTCTAGACCAGCATTGAAGTCATGAGATTTATTCTACCCAAGTCTCTATGATGCCAGTTAAGAACTGCAATTATGCAAAGGTTAAGAGTGCAGTTGAAATTAATAAGTTCCTATCTGCTTATAACTGTCAGCCCTGTTACAGTTGAACACCCAGATCTAAAGCTTCCCCATAAAGCTGTTCTCTGCAATCATCTTCCCTCTAGCAGCAATGCTGTTTTAATGGTTGGGTCCCCATAGGTGACTTTGCCGACAACTGTATAGCACCCTTTCTCCTGGAAGGTAAAAGCAAGAGTAGAAATAATCCCTTTCCACTGTATGAATTTTTACTTTCAACTCCACTTAGTCCCACCCACAAGCAACAGTTTACATAAAAAAGAGTTGTTCACATTAAACAAATCTATTCTTTAGCATTTTAAGTCTCCTTCATGAATAATATTTTGTGTTCCTCCATTTTGGTCTTTGTAACAAATTATATTTCTTGCTCAGAAAACCCTCATTGCTCCACCCACATACACTTTGCATGGAGGGCTTCTTCAAATTTCTGAGGACACAACAGGTGGTAGAGGATCTGCTGCCTCCACTAGAATATCTTCCTGCTGAGGATGTCTTCTTTGAAAGCCATGTCACATGCGCAGCTGCAGGAATATCTCACAGTTGGGTTATGTCTACACTGGCAGGTTCTTGTGCAAGAAGTCTTGTGCAAGAAAACGTCCACACTGCCATGTGCGAGCTGTGCTTTTGCGCAAGAGCGCCCATGGCAGTGTGGACGCTCTCTTGCGCAAGAAAGCTCTGATGGCCATTTTAGCCATAGGGCTGTCTTGCGCAAGAAATCCCTGCCAAGCGTCCACACTGCCCTCTTGAGCAAGAGCTCCTCTCTTACCACGCATAGCTCTTGCGCAAGAAGTCCTCTCTTACCACGCCGTACTGTAAATTTCCTTGTGCAAGAGCAGGTGGGCAGTGTGGACGCTCTGCGGATTCTTGCGCAAGAACAGCTGTACTTGCACAAGAAGCCGCGAGTGTAGACATTGCCTTGGTGTTCACAGTCCTTTCAGACAATGCACTGTGACAACTGCATGAAATGAAGAATTGTTCTGGCACGTGTCAGCAGGTGGGGGTCTTACACAGAGCCTTCCAAGTTTCGTTTTGTTTTGATTTTTTCTCAGGGTGGGAGAAAGCATTCAGTCTTTGTGAAACTTGATAATGGAAGATTCTGGGTAGTACAGCCTGCAGAGGGAGCTGTGCAAGAAGCAGGAGAGTTTATTTTCTGTCTTATTTCCTCACCACAGTCTGACTAGAATCAATCCTGGAGGTAAAGTTGTTCCTTGACAATTGGTCAGTGATGCTGGGCTATGCTCCCCGAAACAAATGATCATTTATGTGCTGTTTGACCACTTTAGTTTCAGGATTGGTGTCTTATGTGAAAATGAAACAAGTTATGGTGATGAACTTACATAGACTCCACATCATAGAATTTCCTCCACTGGGAAGTCAATATGTATGGCTCAGGGATCTGCTACTAATCACTCAGATGAAGTATCAGAGCAGGACACTGGTGTCAGGAAAGAGACAACAGCAATGTGCCCTGTAAGCTGAGTGCTGGGTGGCCACCTAGGAGAGATTGAAAGGCTGCCCAGCTGACTAGTAGAGCACCAATAGCCAAGGGCATGGTTTTCTACTGGTGATGCACATCCATACATTCCTCTGTGCACATAAAATTTATTCCACACATGGATGGAAAGAATCAGAGGGAATACTGGGCAATTGTGGGTTTTTTTTATTTGACAGTAGTTCCTCTGATAAAATTGTTTGTAGGTATGTCACCAAACTGTGCTTCCATTGGATAAAAATGGCAGTTCAAGCTCTGACACAAACAGCTGTGCTGAGCTGAAGGGGACCTGGGAAAGACAGAGGTGCAAAGTTTGAATCCAAATTCATACCTTTGCAAAGCTTGGGATCCAAAGCTAATGTAAAAATGTAGTGCAGGAATTGGGAAGCTGAATTTTGCATCAGTGGTGAAGTCTGCCAGCCATAAGACCCTAGGACGCAAGTTCTTGTAGGCAAAGGAGAAAGGATATTTCTTAATTCTTAGAAGTGCCAAGAGTCAGAGTGAAAGCTAATGAGGCCCAATGTAACCTGTTAAAAACAAGAACAATTATGCTGCTTAATTTATGTGGCGTTTTCTTTGTTGTTAGCCAAAAAACCAGTGCTGCCCATCTTCATTCTACTCAACACAATAAAGTAATGCAGAGTCAGAAACAGCATAGGGCCGACTATGAAGCAATTGTTTTTTGTGGCAGCTCCTGTTGAAATACTTCCAGAGTATCAACGACAAGATTAATTTGAGACTGTGCATCCCAATGTTCATGGACAGGGTTAACAAGCATAACAGCAGGTGGCACAATCAGAGACAAATGGTATGAGCTAGAAAGATACAAAAATGCTTGAAGCAAAAATTAAAACCCCATGAAACTTGGTTTCTAGAAACAAAATTTCACTTGTTTATTGTACACTTCTTGAGAAAAGGACGCAATGTAAATTACATGATAGGTCTTCTGGGCCTCTGAGTGAATGTACCCATGAGGTCAAGAAGGATAACTATAATGCCAGCTCCTATCAGTCTCAATGAAAAAATATTCCAGTAATTACATAAATTAGATGAATACTTTACATTTTAATATATTTTAATGTGCTGGAGCATGCTACTTTTGAGTGGTTAGTTCATCAAATAGGACTAAGATCAGGAGGACTCATCTATTTTATGCCTTTGGCAAAATGTTAATTAAAATAAATTTCAATTTGCAGTTCTCCACCTGCCTGTGGAATTTTATAACACTGATATGCACAGAAAATAACTGTAATAATAGCAGGCAAATGACCTAGAATTCATTTCTTAGAAAGATGCATCACTTTAATAGAAGTGGGGATGAAACGAATGTACTAAATATAGACTATTCTACAAAATATATTAAACCCTTTTCCCTGGGCTGAGAAGAAAGACTCAGACTTTAGGTCTCAGGTCTGGAGGAAAAGGGTTGATATAACCAGTCAGGCTCTTGAAGATTGGCATTATCACCTACACTATTGAAGTCAAGTATTTTGGTGAGACAGAGAGGTTGTTTGGGTTAAAAAGCAGAGTTTCTTCCCTAGAGACGACAAGAGTGGAGTGGAGGGTCTCTATGCTACTCCTTCTATAGCACATGGGAGAACTTGATCTATGTCTGCCCTGCTGTCAAAGGAACTGGCTGATTTCCGGAAATAAATTTTTCACAAAACTGAAAGGTCTTTTGGTAACATTTTCCCATTTTGGAAACTTCCTTTCATGAACAACAAAACAATTTGCACTTCAAAAAAATGTTTTTGTTTTATTTTTGAATTTCAGCTTTGTGATCAATGCATGGGAATTGTCAATTGTCTGATACTTCTGTCATCAAGCCTCTTCTTTTTTGTGTGTTTTCTTGTAGAAACTTTCTTTTCTGTATTCAACTGGTTCTTGTGTTTGGCTGCTATATCTGTTCTGGAGTGTTTGCATCACCAATTTTGTTTAATTAGTTTAACCCTGGGGCAGGATTTTATTTTTAATCAAATGTTCAATAACAAAATTGAGGAAACATTATTTCAACCACAAAGTTCCCTTTATTGGTTTTAGTGTAAGTACTTATAAACATAAACCTAAGCATTTACAGATGTGTGTGCTGGAAGTCATGTCAGAGGGCCAGGGCCCAACAGGGTTGTGGATTTGCTTCAAGGCAGAGTTGATTAGGGATAGATAGTTGCTTTTATTAATCTCACTCTGTCACTACTATTTCAGGCTTAATACTGCCAGATGGTTGCACAGCTACTGCAAAGTAATACAAAAACCAGCACAGGCAAAACAATGCATATAAGAGTAACAGGCACTTGGAAATGATTCCGCATTTTCAGGTCTGCAGGGAGTCCCATTCCAGTTACCTAGCTCCGGGCCGCAGTGGACGTGGCTCCAGCTAGAGGGATTCAGGACACCCTTCCAGGTCTAGATCCCAGTTGAAACTGAATGGGCATGGGGCTTCCTACACTAGTTATATGACAGTTGTTTACCAGGTGTGCACATACCTGGCTCAACACCATTCTTATCACTCTTGTGAGCTGAAACCGAGGTCAAACTTGTTTACTGCTCAGTAGTTTCCCAGTTCAAGGCATGGGTTAGAGCTGATAAAGCCCAGCTGCTGTTTGGGCTTGCAGCGTCCCACACTATGCTAAGCTGGGTACAGTAGGGATGGAAACTTCCATCCCAGGCCTGCTAAGCTGCAGGATCCACATACGACTTTCGTGTGACACTGGATAAGTGTCTACTGTTATAATTTGTTCACAAAAAAATAACCCAAACAAGTATATGTGGCATGATTTGTATGTTATATATTTATATTGTTGTTTCTGAACCCAAATTTTTAGAAGGGAGAAATGTGGAATGTTTGGGAATTTTAATTAACAGTGTGTTTATTGATTGTTAGTATCATAACCTCTTGAGTCAAGCTAATCTATAAATGACAAAAAATTTTAAATGAACTTATTTAAAAACTGCAGCAGAAATCCTTTAAATCATTATTAAAATTATTCTTCCTTGACCCTTGTTGCTGATGTGAATAGTCACATGTATCCCAAAAAGTTCCAACTCTCTCTATGAACAGGTTAAAAGTTCATAGAGGACAGAGAGTGCTAAAGACTCACAGTTTAAGGGTGACTGCACCTATAATCTTCCTCAATGGATCACTCCAAGACTGTCCAGTCAGGTCTCCAACTATCAGCTGTCTTTGGGCAGGGACCCTTGTCCTTGTGACCAGGGTCCCTTGCCAGAACTGTGGTACCCAATCTGGCTTGCTGGCTATATGTCTACATTGAAATAGACACCAGCAGCTGGCACATGCCAGCTGACTCAGGCTCACTGTGCTTGGGCTAAAGGGCTGTTCAATTGCAGTGTAAATGTTCAGGTTTGGACTTGCAGCCAGAGATCTAGGACCCATATCACCTTGCAGGATCCTAGAGTCTGGGCTCCAGTCTAAGCTCAAATGTCTACAGCACAATGAAAAAGCCCCTTAGTGTCAGCCCCAGGAGCCCGAATCTGCTGCCAGTACCATGAGCCTGTTGTGGGCTTTTAATTGCAGTGTAGACATACCCTCTGACTAGTGTCCAGCAGCTGTGCATCTTTTTTTCTCCAAGGCCTTCGAGCAGCTTATTGCCAGCAGGTACAAGAAGTTGTCACCCAGCCTTCTCAGCTGTGCATTCATTCCTAAGGTAAAAGCATTACATAGCAACATACAAAACCAATACATCATTGTAAACGTGAATTAAACTTACCAGGAAACACCCATCATTTTTGTGGGGCCTTAGTAGGCCAAAGTCTTTCCAATCCTTTTTGCAGAACTGAGCCTCCCATGGACAAAAGTTTCATGTCCATTTGCTGGATCAAAAAGAAAGCCCTCTGTCAGTTCAAACTCAGCCCTTTAATATCAAAAGCCTTTATTTTTTTCTTTTGCTCCCTGGAATACCTAATTTGAACCACTATATTCAAATCAGCTGGGAGTGGGACTTCTCTGAATTTGTTTAGTCTCAGTCAGGCACCTTAATCATCCCTCCTCCCCCTGCCCACACGCTGTTGTTAATACCCAAAGGAGTTGTCACTCTCCCACATAGAATCCAGTCATGTATAATCTTAATAAAATAATCCACATATACTTGCCATATCAGTCACAGAGACATTCATATATTTTCCTTAGTCTAACAAAGTTCCTTGTTAAGCGTTAGCAGAAAGTGACCGTTTTTGAACTTCTTTACCATTATCGAATGACATTTGACATTGTTCATGTCCACACAAGAAACTCACAACATAATTTAGTACATTTGCCCAAGAAATCTACCACAGCTGGATAGTGGGGGCATGACAAATGCAGAGTTGAATTGCCAGAGCTGTGATATAACATTGTTCAGCATCACCCATCTGAAGGCCAAATCTTTTCTCACCTTTGTCCCATTGAAATCAGTAAGATTAATTGTGTGGGTAAGGAGGTCAGGAGCTGGCCATAGATCTAGCTCAATCCAGTCACATTAGCTCACTAATCTCACAAGTACTGAATGGCTCATTAGACTTAAGAAAAGTATTTCCTTGTGCAGAGTCCTTATCCATTTCAGAACAGTTCACCCCAAAAGACCTTGTTATCTCAATACTTTAATAAGCTACTTCCAGTACCGATCCATATTTATGTCTAATTTGGGCTGATTATGTGGAACTAAAGGCCAAAACAGCAGAGCTCATTCCTGGTGAGTAGCAAAGAAGGAGCTCAGAAATGTTCTGCCTGTGCCAGTGAGGTGTGTAATAATCCTCAAGTAAAATATCTTTCACCTCAAAAAAACCCTCTTCAAATCTGCGTTTCTTCCCCAGTCTGTATTCTCTCCCCTAAAAAGCCATTAATTTCATATTCTTTCTCTCCCCAAAACATCCACCCATCTGTTCCACTCTTCCGTCTCAGAAATCTATCAATCCAGCCCTGCTGCCCATGCCTCACCATGCGTCCCAGCACCTCATGGACACTTCTTTAGGAAGTACTTCTCCTACTTATAGCTATTCCTCATGAAAGCAGTAACGGTCACAGGCAAGTTTTCCTAGTCTCTTTCTGCAGGTTGGTTAGCTGGTTAGCAGGGTGGGGAATGGGTTCCCATTTGGAAGTGAGCAAGATGATCAATTGGAGAATGGGTCTACTCTTGTTAATGGGGTTGGCAAATCTTCTCTGACTGCCAGAAACCTCTTCTAGCTTGTGTAGAAAGAGAGGGAATTTGGTGTGTGAAAATACTGGAGTGTATAGAGACATGTCTGTGTGTCTTACTGTGAGAGAGTAAAGGGAATGAGAGAGGTGTGCAGGAGACTTGAAGCCTATGGCAAGCTTGCTAAATGATCTAAACAGATGCCTGATATAGGGAGGAAACTACAAGCAGACATTTCCTTATGAAAGAGTTAAAGCAGGTGTTTGAGGGAGCTGACTCGGAAATCAGCACTGAGCAGGACAGCGGCAAGCCAAACTGCTAGATAGGTTACCCCCAAGAATCCATAAAAAAGAGAAGAGCCTAGAAGTAGGAACCCTTTTGCTCACTCATGCTCTGAGGGAGGAGCCATGCCATGGACAGATTTTTGAGACTCCACATTTTATTTTTCAGTTATTGTCTGAACAAATTCCAAACCCTTATAAATAATGAGTAGATAAGTAGATGTGTAGAGTCTCCACAAAAAGTCCTGGAAAAGGGAGAATTAAGGATAGAGCAGAGACATCCTAACCACAAGAGGGCACACAGAGACAGGCCTCTCTTCTGGCATGTAGAAGCACTTGTGGAAAGCACTTGAAGGGAGGCCCAGATCTACAAAGGACCATAGGTGTCTAAATCCTATAGTTCGGAACTACTGCAGTCCACAAACCTTCACTCCTCAACTGCTATCGTACTGCGTAGGCACCTAAATGTCAGCTGTAGAAGTTCCCTAGGTTCATATCTTTCTGTCCCTAGTTGTGTACAATGCTGCCTCAGGGACATGCTTAGATGTCTATCTCTCACTGAATCCCCAAAACAATCCCCAAACCAGGTGGAGATAGAAGTGAGATAGAGATCCCATCTATCTTTCCTGTAGGCCCCAAATAAGTTGGCATGCTCAGAATAAAGAATGAGAACACTCTGTAGTCCAGTGGTTAGGACATTCACCTGAGAAGGGCTGGCTTTTGTAACTCCCATTCAGAGGCACCTCTCCATGCACGGAGTACAGAGCCTAGGTGCCTAACTCAGATTTTGTGGCTGTTAATGATTTTCAAAGCACCTACAAGTAGGAATAGTAACATCTAGGTCCCTTTGTGGATATAGGCTGAAGCTCCTTTTTCACCAGCTGCCCACAGCAATAGTAGTAGGAGAAGTCAGAGAGGACTGAAAATATTAACAAGCATGCCCAACTTTAGCAAATGAGGGTGGTTTGTGAGAGAATTTTTCACTGCTTGCCCCAGCAAAACTTAACCAAATTCAGTCTATTACTGTCACACCTCTATGGAGTGGGAGCAACCATGGCAAAAGAAACAGTAGCAAAAAAAAAAGTACTTCTTCCTTGTCACCATCCTGCCTCCAAGACAAACATTGGTTGGAATTGGGGGGAATGGTTCAGGGATGGACCCCACATAGCTATCGCTGACATACATTTGCATGGGATCACACTTGTTTCTAAAATATCTTTATATATCTGGCTTACAAGCAACATAGCCCTACTTTGATTTTTTTAATTCGATTTTTCTGGGATTTGTCATCTTCCCCCTTGATTTCTTATTAGGTCTTTTCTTCACACTAACATTGTGCTGGTTTATCTATACCAATATAATTACAGCAGCTCCCCTGCTGTGGGTCTGCAATTACATTAGTGTGAAGGTGTTTATGCCAGTACAACACATTCCCATGAGGGAAGAGAATTAAGTTGTATGATTTAAGTACATTTTAAAGGTACAAAGTGTGCATCCGAAGGTAGAATAAGACATTTGTGATAATCCATGAACAAACCTTGTTTGGTTTACTGTGCTCAGATAAAAGAGACAGACCTAACTTTTAATCCTGGCACATGGTGTCTGGAGAAGAGACAAGTAAGCAAGCAGAGCTCTCCAGGTCTTGCCATATACTGCAATATGGTACTTTCCTGCACTACAATTTAGGTCAATCTTCACATAGTTAGCATGCCCCCAAAAAGATACTCAGCACCCTCATCTCCCAATGACTGGGCTTTATTTGCAGCATTTCCTATATTTAGAAAGGGGAATACCAGAAATATCATGGAAAATGTATGGTGACAAGTCTCAGGAGGGTAAAGTTGTGTTAGTCTGTATCTGCAAGAATAACAAGGAGTGCTGTGGCACCTTAAAGATTTATTTGGGCATGAGCTTTCATGGGTAAAAACTAAAGATATGCCCAAATAAATCTGTTAGTCTTTAAGGTGTCAGAGGACTCCTTGTTTTTATGGAAAAGTAATTACTGAGATCCAGGTTATGAACTTAAGGATATGTAAGCTTCTAATTAAGTTTAAAATTATTGAGGAGAGTCTGGCACCTACCCATCATAGGGATGGGGGCAGTATTAATGCACTAGATGGAATAAAAATCAAATATCAAAATTGTAAAGTACCAACTTTTCTAGCAGCTTAGGAAACAGAGTCTTCTCTCTTGCAGGATTTGCATGAGTTTAAATAGATGAAGGTTTTTGATTGGTTGGTTGTGGGGGTCATCTGGGGTTTCTTTTCCCCAAATATTAATGTGAGTAGTATAGATAAAACATGTTTCTGGTCTGCTGTTTGCCTTGTGTGTACTGCCAGTCCTGATCTCAGAAGTCAATTATCCAGGCGGAAGCACTGGATTCAAACACAAGGGCAATTAAATAAAAAAAATGTATTCTGGAACTGAATATCTTGTGACTGTTGAACAGTAACAAGAAGTTTTGATCATAGTGTCAAGCAGCTTATTAAATGTTGCTGTTCATTAAATGTAATGAGTCATAGAAATAAGTTGGTGATCCAGATCATTGAATAAAATCTCTCATTAAAAACCTATTCCCTTCTTTCTTTTCCTTTGCACAGCAAAGTAAAAGTTCTGAGATTATTAAAATCATTTGTCATTTTTCACATATAAGCAGTTCATAATCATGAATAAAAGTTAATATAGAACATCTATTTTCATAACAAATTCATATCTATTTCTTGCAGTGGTGGGCAGTTTACTCAAAAAATCACATCACTTGACACAATGTCAGTGTGAAATCCCAATACGAAATAAGTGACTGGTGACAGCTGAAAATGGTTAGGCAAAATTGACAAGTAAAGAGCAATGTTCTTTTAGGGACCATCTTCCAAAACACTTTTTGATTGCTATATTAATCTGAAAGGCAGGTGAAAACTGGTTTAGAAACTCTTTTGGTTCAGGTTTGGTTCAAGGCATCAGCTAAGGTTTAGCCCCTTTCTCATTTAGCCCAAAATAATGTGTTTATCTAAATCCCAGCTGTTTACATTTTAGCGGAAAGCTTCTGTTGTTGCGTGAAATGTTCTATGCATGTATTATTTGTCTAATGACAATGTTTGTGCCAGCTCAGTGTAACATCATTCATGTTACATCTGGGTATGATCAAGATCTTCAGGGAATCAGCATTTCTGGAACTTTAACATCTGGCCCCATAAAAATATACCTTTCAAAGGGAATGTGATTTCAAAACGTCCAAAACTTTTCCAGATAAATAAAATAAAACTGTTACCCACCCTTCCTCCTGATCAGTGAGTTTAAACATTTTAAAACGAGTTTCTGTGGCAAGGATGTTATAAATAAGTATTTGACTAATTATTTTTTTAAATGTGAATCAGACACTACATACATTTCATAAGGTAAATATGGAGTAGATCATTTGGTCTTCTCAAATTTATCTAAATGTTCCCTACAAGGACTCCTTTTCCCAGGCTATGTTATGATATCTGAGTAAAAAGCAGCTTTCATGAATCGATCTTCACTTACATTATAAGTCTATTTTCTGTTGTATACTTCAGTTGCCGCTGTCAAATGTAAGCTGCAAAGATAGTCACAGCTTCCTCTTTAGTTGACTTATTTCACCAAGGATTCAAATATTCTTGCTATTGCTAAAGCCAGACATCTGAAGGTATAAGTGAACTTTATGTTACACATGATAAAGAAACATGTAAAATAAATTAATAGTAATAAATTCAGCTTGCATTCTGACTGCTGTTGCATTCACTGCTATACTAGTTCTGGTTACACAAAAAAACACTGAAATGTTTGCCCATCCCATGAACTTTATTGAAATCAATTTATTGATGCCCTACCTAATGCAGCCAGAATGAACTGATGTGACAATGAATAGGATGGGGAAAACGTGCTTTTTAAAACCATAATATTTCATTTTTATGGAAAATTCTCTCATCTTGACAGCACTCCCGTTATTTCAAAATAGCTTTTGAAATAACAGGCATGCTATTCCGACATCCCTGTAAATCTTATTCCACAAGGATTAAGGAACGTTTCGGAATAGCACTTTATTTTTAAATTTCAAAATACGATATTTTAAAATTAACTCAAAATAAACTACAGAATTTGTATAGCTCAAACTGTGAAGCATATTTCAAGCTAAGGGTGCAGTGTAGATGCACTCTGTGTGACCCTAGGACTGTAAATCCATCTATCTTCCAGACCCCAACTGAGGAAAGCCCTTAATATTGTGCTTTACTTTCAGCACACTTTTAAATTTAAAGAAATCATTGAGTGTATTTCCTGAATAGGAATGAATTTAAGTACAAGTTTATGTGTTTTCCTGAATCAGAGTTTTTGTGCTTCATTTGTTTGTTTGTTTGGGTTTTTTTTCCTGGAAAATGGGACTAATTCTTTCTTTACAATGTATAGTTGAATAATAAATTATAAAGCACCTTGTACAATAGGCCTCTTAGAAATTAAAAGCATTCTTATAATATCAACAATAATAATGCTAAAAGCTAGTATTCTAGATTATTTTCTCTGGAGATTAGTAGTCCAAGGAAGGTGTTAGATGATCTTCCAAAACTTCAGAGGCAAGTTTTTAAAACCTAGAATACCTAAAGTTATGCTGCTAAAACCTTATTTATATTAAATTCTAAACAAGTTACCTCCTTTTTCAAAATGCTGACTGTTCTGCAATTCTCACTGATGTCAAACGGGCAATGGGGAAGTTATTTAAAAGTAAAATTGTTTCTATGAATGCTGTGGACAAGCGGAACCTTATAAAAGAAAAATAGAACACTTAATATTTGCATTATATCTCACTTTTCAAGAACTTAACAATTGTGGCAATTTCTTCCTATCAGTTTCTCTTAAAGATACTGACAATATATATTATCCTGAGTTTAAAGATTGCAAAATTGAAGCAGAGTCTTGTCTGAGTCGAAATTAGAACACAAGAATTCCTGAATAACAGTTCCAATCTCAAACAATAAATCAAAAAATGCATTTGCTGTAGGATGTGTGTGAAATGTAGAAGAAACAACTAAAAACTGAGTTCATTTGTAAGAAGTAGAGACACCAGACAAGGAGCCTTGGGTTCTATTCCTGACTCCGCCATTGACCTGCTAGTGTAAGAAAATAAAAAATGTTATTTTGAAATCTCCAAATACAACAAATAGTATTTAAATGTGTTAAAAGAAACTAACAACAAATCTGATCACTGAAGGATAGTGAAAGACATTTCTAAATGTACAAACAGTATATGTCAGAAAAATTAAATCTGTATTTGAAGATTCAGAGAAGAACCAGAAAATGGAAAATAATATATTTATCTACACTGTGAAAACATAAACACAATAAAAATTACTAAAAGTCCTATTTAAAGTTACATTTTTAAAGACAGATAAAACTCTACAGTGTGATTTTACCTTGGTGTTCTGAAAGGTGGGAAAAGCAATTTCATTTTAGCAGAGGTCCTTATCTGTCCTTATCTGTTCAGTGGGGAAATAGAAAGTACCAGAGACTGAAGTTACACAAGTGTAACATACGTTTTCATAAAAAATTAATAGAAAGTCAGGGTCTGTAGAAATAAAACCACCATATTACAAAAAATACATGATGATGACAGTAAATGTCAGGATTATGATTCTTTATATGTAAGGTTTTCATAAGGTAACAAGAAGAAGACTGGGAAAGTAGTACTGTGGCGTAGATAAAGAAAATGGCTAAAAGCAGACAATCTACTATGTATTTTAGAGAGTTTTTATGTCTGTCTGATCAAGAATTCCTCCTATCAGTAAGAGCTAGGGCCACCAAATTCCATATACAGTTCCCTCTTATCATAACATAAAGCACTATAAGTGTTAGGTTGTACCAGGAAAATGGGATGTGTCTGGAATGGGATTGATTCCTGTAAAACCAAAGAGAAATGAGACAGAATAACTGGACCCCATTGTGTTAGCTTTTGTAGATGAAAATGACTTAATGCAGGGGTAAATACCATTGCTGCTTTCTTTTTAGTGAAGCAATCTTAAAGACAGAACAAACAAACAAAAGCCCCTTCAATAGTCTGATACTGTGGTTATAGGCATCTATCCATACGACTCATCGCTAACCATTATTATTTTAGTTTAATTTTGGTCATTGGGGTTAGTGTGTGAGTAGCTTACATGTTTCTGCTCACCACAATCAGTATAATATCAATTAGGAGGTTTCCTAAGGAAAATCCATCCAAAGTAAATATACTCAATGGAAAAAATCCAGACCCACTTGACATCAGTGGCAAAACTCACAGAGTATGTCTACACTATGATAAAAATATCTGTGGCATTAAGTATCAGAGCCCAGTCAGCTTGTTTTTAGGTCACTGGGATCAGGCCTGGACATCCAGGTTTGGGTTGGATTATGGGATCTCAGAGGCCTTGCACCAGCCTACTGCAGTTTTATTACCCTGCAGCCAGAGCCCTGTGAGCCCATGTCAGCTGACTCTGGCCAGCTGTAGCCATGCTGCAGGTTTTTTGTTCCATGTAGACAGTGACTTCATTGAGACCAATTTTCATCTATTAGCAGGGAAAAATGCTGAAAGAGACAAAAGAGTGATAATGGACAGCAAAATAGAAATGCAAAATTCTTTGAAATATCAACAAAAACAGGGCAATTTTGGGCTAAACAGGCCATTTGCTTTGTGTGATCATCAGCATTTTTGATCTGGGATTATGAAAGGGTTAGAAATGTCTGGGCTGAATATGATGAGGTAACTGGGGAAAATTCTATTGCCTGTGATATGCTCTTTCATAATCCCAGATCAAAAGTGCTGATGATCAAACGGGGCTAATAATTTAGGGGGTAATGGCTGGAAATTGGCTTGTAACTTCAGCGGAGGCATGCCGTTTAACACTAGCTAAGGGTTTGGCCCTTGAACACCATGAAGCTGCCAAACAAAAAATCAGCAGGGACCAAGAAAGGAAGTTGATTGTTTTTATACATTGTCTCACCAATTAGCAGATGTGCTACAGAAAGTGTGTTTTTCCTTGCTCCAGCCTCATTGGACTGAAGGTATTCCAAAGAAGATATTAGAGTTGGGTGAACATTTTTGGATAACTAATTTATTCATGGAAAATAAGTTTCAGGTTAGCTGCAATGACTTGTGAATGCCACACAACTTCATGGACTAGTTTTAGAAAACAAAATCAAGCTAAATTCCTATGGGGATATACGCACCAATTCACAAAACTGGAGGAGGAGCAGACCTTCCCTGCTTCATACCTCATCACCCCATGAGTAGAGCACTCTCATGGTTTCAGGTCCATTCAAGTTTTGCCTGGTTCAGAGCAAAGGCCTGAGCATAAATGTCCCCTATTGCAGGTGAGTATTATAACCAATGGGTGATGCAGTATGTCTTGCTTAAGCGCTCCTGTTGAAGCTGTTCCACTTTGTATAAATAATTCAATGTGCATTGGAACAAGGACTGGAACCCAGATGAGACTCTAACCAGCAGGCTATAAAGTCATTCTTACCCGCTCGCTCTGGTCCAATGAATATTTAATTAATAATACACAGACTGAACAGGCAACAATCAGTGAGACTTTCTGTAGAATGCACCTATAGTCCACTGGTTGGGGCACACTCCTAGAATGTCCTCAATGAGGCAGGTGAGGGACTTGAACCTGGTTCTTCCACAGCTACATGAGTGCCACAACCATAGGATTCATTGGGAAGCGAAGTAATCACTTTTTCTCATGTTTTTTGTTTGTTTTGTTTTGTTTTGCTGGGGAATATACAGAGTCTAAATCTTTAATACTTGTCCCACCAGAAATGTATTTCCCCCCTGGACTCAATTTATAGATTAGTCCTGGTTTCTCACTATAGTCATAGTATCTTAGCCAGTGCATGATGAACCCTATTCCCACCAGAATAATCAAATACAATGACTCTGACTGAGGGAGAGCACTTTTATCTAGTACATTTGAAAGGAGAGAAGTACTTAATCTTCAGCTTTTATTTTAAAAAGAAGAGTCAGAGATACTGACCTCAGGTAAATCTGCTTTGAGAATGGTGCCTGGAATCTGACAGAACAGTTTTGTCTGGGCTTTGTAGAATAAGCAAGATGTTTGAAATTATCAATGTGGGTCAACACCTAAGTGATATCCATAGGTCCACGAAACATGCGTGTGCATGCATGTGTATATAGTGACTGGAGTTTGTTTGGAAAATAATTATTTTTGTTAAAAAAAGAGAGAGAATGAGAATAGGTTCTGTAATAACTTTCCAATGTTGTGATCCACCATGAACTGTATGACTCAATTGTGAGAGTGGCCTTTTATATCATCTAATAGTTTAAAAACAACATTTCAAGGTTTCTGTGTAAAAGGAGAAAATACTGCAGGATCATGATTTTCGGTGATACAAGATACTCTTTATTATTTGCTGTTTTGAGTTTGAAGAGCACAGTGTGGGAGACAGCAGTGTCTTCAAAAGTGAAGAAAAACAGCAGGACAATGAGCTTCTCATAAATGGATATGTTCCTCTTTCAACTTGTGAAGGCTTTTCTCTTTCCAACCACCTTTCTAAGCATCTGTAAATAGTACTTTTTGTATAGACTTGTTCTGAAAGCAATTACCATAGTGCCCCTATCTTAAATACTGGTCCTTATTAAACTATACTTGACCTGGCTTGTGGTTTGAGACATGGGTCTTTGATGGGTTTCTCAGGCCCCTGGGGCTGCTTCCAAAATTTTATCATTTACAGTGGAGTAATAAGCATGGCTGGCTACAGTTGCCATCACAGTGGTTCAGGTAGTGTCACCTTGACATTAAAGGTAATAGAACAGAGCATAAATAAAATAGACTGTGTCTGGGTAGGGGGCAAAGAGCAGTCTTGAGTTCTTGACTCCATCATGTTTAATTTAAAAAGAATATATATTCTGAGCCAGATCCTCGACTGTTGTAAACTAATGTTGCCCCATTGAAGGCAATAAAGCAAATTTACATGAATTGAGGGCATGCCTCATTATTCTCTTGACCTCATTACATTATACTTATGTCATGGAAACTTCTCCCCCAGGTGACACTGAGAAATTGCCAGGGGGATTCTGGGGAAGAAGAATATAGAATCATAGAATACTAGGACTGGAAGGGACCTCGAGAGGTCATCGAGTCCACTCCCCTGCCCTCATGGCAGGACCCAGTACTGTCTAGACCATCCCTGATAGACATTTATCTAACCTACTCTCAAATATCTCCAGAGATGGAGATTCCACAACCACCCTAGACAATTTATTCCAGTGTTTAACCACCCTGACAGTTAGGAACTTTTTCCTAATGTCCAACCTAAACCTCCCTTGCTGCAGTTTAAGCCCATTGCTTCTTGTTCTATCCTCAGAGGCCAAGAAGAACAAGTTCTCTCCTTCCTCCTTGTGACACTCTTTTAGATACCTGAAAACCGCTATCATGTCTCCTCTCAATCTTCTCTTTTCCAAACTAAACAAGCCTAATTCTTTCAGTCTTCCTTCATATGTCATGTTCTCTAGACCTTTATTCATTCTTGTTGCTATTCTCTGGACCTTCTCCAATTTCTCCTCATCTTTCTTGAAATGTGGTGTCCAGAACTGGACACAATACTCCAACTGAGGCCTAATCAGTGCAGAATAGAGTGGAAGAATGACTTCTCATGTCTTGCTCGCAACACACCTGTTAATGCATCCTAGAATCATGTTTGCTTTTTTTTGCAATAGCACCACACTGTTGACTCGTATTTAGCTTATGGTCCACTATGACCCCTAGATACCTTTCTGCTGTATTCCTTCCTAGACAGTTGCTTCCCATTCTGTATATGTGAAACTGATTGTTCCTTCCTAAGTGGAGCACTTTGCATTTGTCCTTATTAAACTTCATCCTGTTTACCTCAGACCATTTCTCCAATTTGTCCAGATCATTTTGAATTATGACCCTGTCCTCCAAAGCAGTTGCAACCCCTCCCAGCTTGGTATCATCTGAAAACTTAATAAGCGTACTCTCTATGCCAATATATAAATCGTTGATGAAGATATTGAACAGAACCGGTCCCAAAACAGACCCCTGCGGAACCCACCTTATAGCCACTTGTTATACGTTTCCAGCAGGATTGTGAACCATTGATAACTACTCTCTGAGAACAGTTATCCAGCCAGTTATGCACCCACCTTATAGTAGTCCCATCTAAGTTGTATTTGCCTAGTTTGTTGATAAGAATATCATGCGAGACTGTATCAAATGCCTTACTAAAGTCTAGGTATACCACGTCCACTGCTTCTCCTTTATCCACAAGACTCGTTATCCTATCAAAGAAAGCTATCAGATTGGTTTGACATGATTTGTTCCTTACAAATCCATGCTGGCTGTTCCCTATTACCTTATTATCTTCCAAGTGTTTGCAGATGATTCCCAAAAATCAATATATATAATCAGTGCTTCAAACCCTTCTCTGAAGTGTCAAGTCTCTATTTCAGTATCAACATATCCATAGCTTTTTACAGAAATTCAGAGGCAGGAAATAAAAGCCTTTTTACTCAGGAAAAATTCTCACTGAGGAGAATGGTAATTTCTGGAAAATGTGCTTCAGACAGGGACAAATTATTGGGTTCAGCACAGAGGTAAATGTGTGAATACTGGAAGCCAAACTAGATGATCTAATTGTCCCTTTGGCCTTAAAATATATGATCCATTGAAATGCCATACAATTTGTAGGTTCCTCCACCTGCCTGTAGAACTATGTCCCTGCACATCAATGTGGATACTGTCAAGGAGTCCAAGCCACTGGCAAATGAGGATGAGGAAGAAGAAGAGGAGAAGGTGGAGGGACATGTAACCATGTACAATCCAAGACCCATTTGAGACATCAGTGCAGTTTAGTCAATTCTAACAGTCAAGCACTGGCAATCCTGATGCAGGGGAAGACGTTGCAGGTAAGTTTGTAAATTTATTTCCCATTACAGTGATGGTACACTCCCATTTAACAGGACACAGAGGTTGACTTGTCATTATTTAACTCATACTGGATAGCAAAGAGAAGTAGAGTTGGTATCTGCTTTTCATTCCCCTGTAGAGATAAGCAAGGGAGGGAGAGAGCTGTAGAGTACATTGTTTATGTACACAGAGATATCCCTTAAAAAGCACCTGAGAGATCTGGATGAAACTTTCATGGGGATACTCTGAAATCCTCTCCCTAAGGTTTTTAGGAGTAGCAGCCTTAATTCTTCCTCTGTGGTCGGACATTTTCCCACAACAGTCAGCAATCCCTATGCCCCCTCAACAGTGCACATGGCATCAGCGATCACATCCCTAGCCTTACCACTTCTCCTTGAGTCATAAAGGACAACTGCAGCTTCACTTGAAAGTTATGGCAGTAAGTAGCTAAAATAGACATATATTTTCAGTCCTCTTGATAAGTTTGTATTCTATTCTTGATAAGTTCTATTCTGTCCTATTGATTTATTGAGTTTTAAGTGTGTTTGCTTTTAAATTGCACAGATTTTTCTTAGTGCTGGTTTTGTTAACGAATAAAAGTCTATTCTTTGGAACATAATGCATCTTTATTAGTTCTCAACATAGTCTGCAAAGTGCCTACCAGTTCTGAAAGCACTCACTGGTTTGTTACTATACAGTGTGACACAACTCTTAGGATTGGTGATAAATACACAATGTAACAATCATAAATGTACAGCAAGCACTGCAAAATTATAGGTGCGTTGAGAGTGTTACATTCATACACCAAGCACCACAAAATTCCTAACAGACCTCAAAACAGCAGGGCCAGGTAGAGCACACTACACCACAATGCATTACTGTGTCTCACTCTTAAAGTGCTTTTTCAAAGCCTGGCTAAGGCATACAACTCAGTGCTGAACACTTCTGATAGCCTCTGCACTTGGCTGTTAAAACTTAGCAGACTGCTGCCCAACCATTGCCCTCCACCCTGGCAGTAATGTTTCCCATTTAGCTTCATAAATGTTATGCAGGACATAGCAGTCACAAGGCACCAGTAACCATTGGGACATTATTCTCACTGAGATCCAGTCTTGTGAGTAAACTACATACACATCCGTTCAATCTATCAAACTGCATTCAGCTGTCATGCACCTACTGAGGTGGTAGTTGACTCTTTCCTTGGTGCTGTTGAGGTGGCCAGGGTATGGTTTCATGAGCCAGGGAGCAAAGGGTAAGCTAGGTTCTCCAAGATCATTACTGTACTGGCATTTCCATATACACAACAGTTCATCAGTTGGGAAAGAAAGTCCCTGCTTATAGTTTTCTGAACAGTACTGTGTAGTTAAAGATGCGAGCATCATACAGCTTCCCTGACCAACCAACACTGATGTTGATGAAGTGACCTGGGTGATCTGCCTGTGCTTGCACAACCCTAGAAAAGTAGCTCTTTGTGTTGGTGTATTCTGTGGGTCCAGGTGGTCTAGTGTCAAAATAGGGATACATACGTTGTCCATTGTAGTTCAGGAACCCCACTTCTGCAAATCCATCCGCTATGTCCTGCATAATGCCAAGCGTCACAGTCCTGTGTGGCAGGATGTGGTTAATAGCCATGTACACTTGCATGGCAATACCCCCTGCAGTAGATTTTTCCAACTCCAAAATACTTTCCCATTGGATGACATTAAACCAGAGTTGCAAGTTTCCAGTGTGATTGCCATCCACTTCTCCTCTGTCAGTGCAGCTCTCATGCAGGTGCCCCTACTTTGGGGCAAGCTCAGCATGCAGATCCAGGAATGTGGCTTTGGTATCCAAAAGTTCTACATCCACTGCTCATTGGCCCATACCTGCATTATAATACAATCCCACCCACTCAATGCTCATTTCCTGGGCTCAGAACTGGCACTCCACTGTCTCCAGTTGCTCCATGGACACTACCAACAACCTTGACTTGGTTCTCACTATGTCCCTCATGATGATTTGGTTATTCTTGTTGGCTGTGCAAATACCAAAGGATCATGAATCCTGTGCTTACAACACTTATGATCATAGTGCAGAGCTATGAGAGATGGTGGATAACAAGAAGGGCTTCACAGGATCTTGAAAAAGGCTGGGAAATTGACCCCTTGCTTCCAGTCATCCCTATGCAACTCAAAAGACAGCACACTGGAAGGTGATGGGTTGCACACTGAGATACCTAATATTGTGCCATGCACTGTGCATTAATACAAACACTCTTGATGAGAATGTGCTGCCAAATATGCACATGCATTAGTGAATACTAAGTGTAGCAGCGTAACTTGCACTGACCAAAGTCTGTAGTATAGGTATGGCCTTATTTATCTAGACAAGGAACCCTAATGACTTCTAAATGATCTGCCGCCTCACAGTTATTGCCCTATATTTCCCTTCAGTTCTTCCATGCCATATGGCAGCTTCTCTGCTCTCATACCCACCTTAAGCCTAAAGCAAACCCAAATCCTTAGTACCTTCTGCTGGCAAATACAAAGACAGATTTATAGCCTTAGCAGGACTAGCTGTACAACTAAAAAGCCCTTCATTTATTGCAAATAGCTAACAGCTTCCTTAACAAAACTACTAAATTATATCTTGTACTTTACAAACCTAATAAAAGTCTGATTATGATTCAGCAACCCACTAAACATTTTATATATTTAGTTTTATAGCATTTAGATTTTTTTCTACAAATAGCTTTGTAAAGCTGTTCTAACGTTATTTACATTTTGTACCACTCCATCACCTTTTACCGAATACAATGCATGGGCTGTGTGAAACATTGTCTAACACTTTTGTTACAGATTACAAATATGGCCATTTGTCATAGTGACTGTCTTTTACAAATACAAAATCCATTTTACAGTGAGAGTTATAAATAAAACCCAAACCATACTCAACACATATCTGTACAAATTGCTTTTTTTCACCCTATGAATCAATGGATTTTTCTTTTTGCTCCTCTTCCTCCTCCTCCTCCTCCGCCAGACTCTGCTAAGCAGAATGCAACAATCTCAGCTGCACTGGCCTTTGAGTCCAGCTTTCAAATGGAAGTTCAAAAGGATTTGAATTTAGGGTAAAGCAAGTGAAAGTGAAAACTGACAGATCAAAGTAAATTACAGATTTAAAATAAAAAGGAACGTGTAGCTAGTTTTAATATACTAAAGATTATTGCAAACAAACTAAAACCTGCTCTTGTTTCAGGCATGCTTTCAAGTCACACCAGCCAAAGAAAAAGGGACTGATAGCTTCCCATTGTTTTTATAGACTTTCCTTGGGCAGGAATTTTGTTTTCTGTCCCCCCTTCCACAGAAAATTACCTGGTCAAACTGGTATCCTGCTGCCAAGTGGTTTGGTCACAAGCTTTCCTAGGACCAACCACTACTTAGATTTAAAGGACAAACAAGGCTGTACTCAAGTCATTAAGTTGATCACCCAGTCATTAAGGCTTCCAGAGCACCATTGATGGCTCTCATTTGCATAGGCTCATACCTCATATTTCTAACTTCATATACAAGAATGATACTTGCACCCAAATAAGATATACAGATCCGACAGGTTGTAACATTAAAATTGATAGGTGACATGAGGTATTTTGTCCAGAGCATCTTCTAGTTATGAATATTTATATTCATAAACCAATCTCAAAAATCATGGGGGAGGGACTTGTCACACTCCCTACTGTGACTTAACTAGAAGGAAAGGAAACTCTATTAGGTTTCCCTCTGAAATGTGTTGACAATGGGATTCAGTCCCTGCACTTGGCTTGGAGATGTAACAGGTAATTAAACAAACCCTTCTTAGGCAGGATGAAAATTTCATTCAGCTCCAGGTCAGTCCAGTCCAAGGGGCCCTTTGTGCCCTTTGACAAGACTCCCAGTACACAGAAGCTGTGACCAAGAACAGTATTAGCACTGGATGTGTGTAAGATTTTATAATCTTACAAAATGTGGCAGGATGACATCTTTCTTCTCTGGATATGTTTAGATTGCATCCCTCTGTCAACAGAGGGATGCAAATCAAGCACATCGAAATTGCTAATGAAGCAGGGATTTAAATATCCCATGCCTTATTAGCATAAACATGGCTGCCACTTTTTTTCAGAACTGAGGTTTTTTGAAAAAAACAGCAGTCTTGACGCGGATCTGTCAAAAATAAAGCCTTTTTCGACAGATCCTGTATTCCTCAAAAAATGAGGTTTACAGGATCTGTTGAAAAAGGCTTTATTTTCGACAGATCTGCATCTAGACTCTGGGTTTTTTCGAAAAAGCTCTGTTTCAAAAAAAAGCGGTGGCCATGTTTATGCTAATGGGGCATGGGATATTTAAATCCCTGCTTCATTAGCAATTTCGACATGCCTAATCTACATCTCTCTGTCAACAGAGAGGTGTAGTCTAGATACACCCTTTGTTACTTTCAATAACCAAATATCCAGTGCTGAGTACCTTGTGAAATTTGCACATAGAACCTCCATTTTGTATAAATGAGTTCATCGTATATTTCAGCTGAAATTACTGTAAAGCACTAATAAAATAATAAAATAATGAATAAAATAAAAGCTTGTGTCAAGAGGCCATAACTCTTCTGCTTCTTAAGCACTGTTTCGGTCTCCTCTGCCTGAGCCTGTAGCCAAACAGACCATCTGACAATGGAATACCCTACCCAGATCCTAGTGTGGTTTTGCAGGGACTGTGGCTTGCAATTCCCACTTACTGAAATCCAAACTGGGGAGACCATCCAACTGTGAAAGGTGGCTGCTGGTGGAATCTCTCAGGAAGCAGATTGGATAACTATAGGAGGAGGTGGCTAAGCTGAGGAGCATCCGCATCCACAAAGAATTCCTTTGAGTATTCATCTGGAGACTGCTGAGGCTGAGGAAGTGATCCCATACAAAAGACTGCTGACAAACCACTGTTGGAGGAGATGACTCTGACACGGGGGGCACTGGCAGTTGGTCACTTCTGGCAGCAGGCAGTGCTCCACCCCTGCTCCCAAACTTCCCACTGTGGTTCTGGAGAACCGTTACGCTGTTCTGGATATGGGAGATAAGGAATCACTCCCTAAAGCAGAAGAGGAGACGCCTTGTACCCCCAAGCCTGGGAGGTCTGCAGTCATCACTGAGAGGAGTAAACGTAAGGTAGTGGTGGTTGGAGACTCTCTTCTGAGGGGGACGGAGACACCCATCTGTCACCCTGACATGTCATCTCAGGATTTATGCTCCCTGCCAGGGGCCCATACCCAAGACATTATGAGGGCACTGTCAAGGATTATCAGGCCCTCTGACTATTACCCTGTGCTACTCATCCGTGTGGGCACTAATGATACTGCAAGGTGTGACCTTGAGCAGATCAAGAATGACTACAGGACTCTGGGAGTACCAGTGAAGAAGTTTGGAGTGAAGGTGGTATTCTCTTCAATCCTTCCTTTCCCAGGCATCCTGTCTATAGATAGGAACTCTTGACTTTGATTCTTATCTGCTTCATTTTAACTACCCATTCTTCAGGTGCTTACTGATTCCCAGTTCTGCCTTCCTGTTTTTCCCTTTAATATTTCCATACCCTCTGCTCCTTGTTTCCCACTCCCCCTCCTTTTTTTTCCTTCCCTCTCCCCCCCTCCCCCTTCTCCCCTATTTATTTTGGGACTGCACATCCTAAACTCAAAACTCCGATCATCTGAAGAAGTGGGCTGTGCCCACGAAAGTTCATGATACCATCTACATGTTTTGTTAGTCTATAAAGTGCTACCAGATCAGTTGTTGTTTTTTAAGTTTAAATGGTTAGTTTAATGATTTTTATAACTATTATTTGTTTATAATCTAACAGGGTCCTTTTAAAGGTAAAAGAGACACCATTCTCTGGGGTTAGAGGCCTGGAGCTGCCTGGCTACTTAATTAATCCTCTCAGCTGCACCTGAGAAACAGCTGAACCTTAGTTATCATTAACTCCACAAACTACCACATCGTCTGTGAAAAGAGCAGGGGTGATGCTCCCAAAGGCTGTATTGCATAAAGGAAAGAAACTGCCCTAGAAAAACTGTTTGGAGACATTCATTGCTGAGGCTTGGAGGTGTTATACTAAGTTCCACTGATCCCAAAGTTATTGGTAACTTTTTTCTCCATTAGGTAGTATCAGGACTAATCAAGGGTGATGCAGAGCTTCTACCCGCTAGATGGCTAGCACAAACAAATCAAAACCATGTGCATTCATGTTAGTATCAGTACTTTATTCCTCTTGGAATATCTTTACTTGAAGTCACTGCTTTGTTTCATTTCAATCACACACAAACACAATAGGTTGTGGAACATTCCTTACTGATAATTATCTCTCAGGACTACCATTCCAAACTTCTCTCAGGAGTCTGGAACAGTATTCACATGATTCAGTCGCAGAGTTCAGGTGGCCAACCATACATCTATGACTGGAGAACTTCTAGAAGTGTCTATGAAGCAATCCACTTGACCCAAAGCCACACTTCCCCTATTAGCTGACCAAACAAAATCAGTCAGACAAGAAGCAGGGGTTACAAAATATATATCTCTAAAAAATAAACAGTTAACCAAGCAATTTCCAAACAGTTAGTCTGGCCATTGTATTTTCCTAAAACAGTAGTCCTGAAATATATTAAGACTCCCTGTTTTTTACAGACACCCCAGCATATCAGAAAGGGGGTAGAGTCAAGCTCACTTCATGCCTCTCTCTCCTGACTTGCCTTAGTTCTGCTAAGTTCTTGCATAGGCCTATTAAATTGTTAAATGGGGAAAAAAAGAATAACTGATGATAGTCCATCTCAATAATGGCCATTGGCTTGGACCCTGGGCTAGTTGCTAAAATGCCCCTCTCTATAGGTAAGGACAAGGAAATCTTGTTGCTGGTGTGAGACACATGCTTAGGGAAGGCACTACTTTGCACAGGCTTTGAGGAAGAGTCTGCTTGCATTTTAATTGTTTGTAAGAAGGCTTAAATAAAGCAGCACACACCCTGCTGAAAACTGCTTTCTATCTGCCTTACAGTCCATTCATCCAAGCCATACTTCTTTAACTTGCTGGCAAGAATACTGTGGGAGACCGTATATAAAACTTTGCTAAAGTCAAGGTATATCACATCCACTGCTTTCTCCATATCCACAGAGCCTGTTATTGCATCACAGAAAGCAATTAGGTTGGTCAGGCATGACTTGCCCTTGGTGAAACCATATTGACTGTTCCTGATCATCTTCCTCTCCTCCTGTGTTTCAAAATGGATTTCTTCAGGACCTGCTCCATGATTTTTCCAGGTACTAAAACATAAGAACAGCCATACTGGGTCAGACAGTATGGTCCATCAAGTCCAGTATCTTGTTTTCTGACAGTGGCTAATGCTAGGTTCCTCCATAGGGAATGAATAGAACAGGTAATCATCAAGTCATCCCACCCCTGTCACCCATTCCCAGCCACTGACAGGCCAGGGATACCATTCCTACACATCCTTGCAAATAGCCATTGATGGATCTAACCTCCATGAATTTATCTAGCTCCTTTCTGAACCCTTTTAAAGTCCTAACCTTCAGAACAGGCTGATTGTGTGTTGCATGAAGAAGGACTTCCTTTTGTTTGTTTTAACCCTGCTACCTATTAATTTAATTTGGTGACCCTTAGTTCTTATGTTATTGGAACAAGTAAATAACTTTTCCTTATTCATTTTCTCCACACCAGTCATGATTTTACAGACCTCTATCAGACCCCCTCTTAGGCTCCTTTTTTCTAAGCTGAAAAGTCACGGTCTTTTTATCTCTTTTCATATCATAGCCATTTGAATCCCCTAATCATTTTTGTTGCTCTTTCCTATACTTTTCCCTATACTTTTTGAGATGAGGTAACCATATCTGTACACAGTGTTCAAGACGTAGGCATACCATGGATTTATATAGAGACAATAAGATATTCTCTGTCTTATTCTCTATCAATTTCTTAGTGATTCCTAACATTGTTTGCTTTTCTGACTGCTGCTGCTCAGTGAATGGATATTTTCAGAGAACTAGCTATGATGACTCCAAGATCTCTTTCTTGCATGGTAACAGCTAATTTAGTCCTCATTGTTTTATACATATTTTCAGGAAATTTTCAGTGTTGTACAAGCATATAAAACCATATATACTCTAACTCTTGTTTATCATAGAGCATCATAGATCATTGCGTCAAAAGAAAATATTCTGGCCATGTAATCTGGCCTCCCATATTTGGGCTTAGTCTAGAAAGGACATCAGCTCATTCCTCTCCACATGACTTTACCAGATGACATGTGCTTACCACCTTCTTGGATCTGGGTCTATATGTTCCTTTTACCCCAACATTCTTTTCTCCACTTTCATGCTGTCTGCAGTGGCTTACAACTGTGAATGTCAGACTGTCAGAAAACAGGGCAGAGAACCTAAACTGGTGTTATAGTCTATAATTAGATTTCACCAAGCCAGTAAAAAATGTGCACTCCTGGATCATTATATTAGTCTTACCATACAGTCACAGACAATCCGTTTAGGCTCTCCAACCTTGCAACCCAGATAAATTAAATTTTATTGTATTGGTTGCTATACCCAACATCATATCACATTAGGTTATTCCCAGCCCCAAAGGGATATTCTGGTTCTTACACCAAAGACAATGCTGTCAGTCAGTTTCGCTAGTAAAATCACTAAAGGTTTATTAGCTAAGAAAAGGAATTGAGAGTTATTGAGAGGCTAAAGCAGGTAAAATATATTAACAGGTGAGTCTAAGTTTGTAAGTCCAAAATGATAGCAAAGATAAAATAATAAGCTAGTTTTTCATAAGTTTAACTTAAAAAGGTGAAAGCTTCAGAGGGGTAGCTGAGTTAGTCTATAGCTGGAAAAACTTTAAAAAACAACCAATAGTCTTGCAGCATCTTAGAGACTAACAAAGTGGATGAGAAGCTGGATATGAGTCAACAGTGTGCCCTTGTAGCCAAAAAGGCTAATGGCATATTAGGTTGCATTAAGAGGAACATTGCCAGTGGATCCGGAGATGTGATTATTCCTCTTTATTCGGCTCTGGTGAGGCCACATCTGGAGTATTGTGTCCAGTTCTGAGCCCCCAATTACAGGAAGGATGTGGACGCATTGGAGAGGGTCCAGCGGAAGGCGACCAAAATGATTAGGGGGCTGGAGCATATGACCTACAAAGAGAGGCTGAGGGAGTTGGGTCTATTTAGTCTGCAGAAGAGAAGTGTGAGGGGGGATTTGATAGCAGCCTTCAACTTCCTGAAGGGAGGTTCCAAAGAGGCTGGAGAAAGGATGTTCACAGTAGTGATGGATGGCAGAACAAGGAACAATGGTCTCAAGTTGCAGTGGGAGAGGTCCAGGTTGGATATTAGGAAAAACTATTTCACTAGGAGGGTGGTGAAGCCCTGGAATGGGTTACCTAGGGAACTAGTGAAATCTCCATCCCTAGAGGTGTTTAAGTCTTGGCTTGACAAAGCCCTAGCTGGGTTGATTTAATTGGGATTGGTCCTGCCTTGGACAGGGGGCTGGACTTGATGGCCTTCTGAGGTCTCTTCCAGCTCTATGGTTCTATGATTCTATGAAAACATGTCCTTTCGTGGGCACAACCCACTTCTTTAGATGAATAGAGTCATTAAAGTTCCAATTTCTAAATACATAGGGGGTAGGGGGGGAGAAGGGGGGAAAAAGAAAAAAGGGGGAAGAAATAGTCAGTTAGAGCATCCATGATACATGAATCTAATAGAGAGGTACTAATTGTTCTTAAGTATCCATTGTTTGTTTTTTTATGTCATTAGGATGTGGAATGTAGCGGGCCATCCACCCGATGTCTTTATTCATATCTATGTGATAGGAATCAAACTTGTAAATGAACTTAAGTTCTAAGGCTTCCTTGTGGAGTTGGCTTGTAGAATTGGCCTGAAACTATATGGTGACTTTAAGATCCATTAATGAGTGCCCAGGCAAGTTAAAATGTTCCTCAACGGGTTTCTGTGTGTTACCTTTACAGATATCAGATTTGTGTCCATTAATTCTTTCTTCTAGAGACTGTCCAGTTTGGCCAATATCTTTATCTTTAAAAAGATGAAGCTCCAAGTTGAAAGTATGCCTTGGTTTTTGTTTTCCACTGGGTGAAACAGCTGAGAATTGCTCACCTACTTATCACTTTAGGCTTGTCTCTCTCTTTCTAATTGCAAGAATGAAATGAGACTGTGTCTTTCTGCTTATTATCACCATTTGCTACGTGCAGTTCTCATTTATCTTTAGTCTAACACTCATTTTCTGAAGCCTGATCATAAGGCCCACTGATGTCAGTGTTGACTTCAACGTACTTTAGATCAGGCTTTTAGAGAGTTAGACTGAGTTCAAGCACACACAAGTGTATGAAGCTGGTGATAATGATATTTGTGTGCTGTGTAGCCATGAATTATTACATAACACCAAAACACCAAGATCCTTATGCCTCAAAAAAGGTGGTATACTGATCTTGTGCAAAAAGGGGTTTTTGCACAGAAAGGAAACTTCTACACTGCTTGTTTTCACGCAAAAACCCCTAGTGCAAAAACAGATCGGACAAGAGTATGCAAATGAAGCACGAGAAAATGCTAATCTGCGCTTCATTTGCATTGCCTCTTCTGGCAAAACTTGTAGTGTAGACGTAGCCTAAATGTGCTACAGCCTTGACTGAATTGCAGCAAAGCTAATCCTCCTGTCATGTTGAAGTCAACCATGTAGCTTCTATATAAATATTATATAAGCAGTATGTGCTTTATATAACTGAACTAATATATGGACTAATAAAGAAAATAGTCCTTTTCATATATGACAGCCCTCACACTATTGGGTGGAGCTGGTCAAAATTTAAATTCCCAGTCTATGGGAATTTTTTAAAATAAAAACATAATTCCAAAAAAGGTACATAAAATATTTCAAAGTTCCCTGCAGAGCATGAATTCTAGTAAATAAATACATAATTAAATCAACACAACTTTTGAAAACATGTTAAGGTCTCCCAGAATTGCTGGAAGCCCCAGAAGCCTACAGCAGCTCCTGGGCAGCTAACAAGCTGGGATCCTGGAGGCTCTCAGAACCACTGTTGATGGGCAATGTCTCTAGTGGGCTGCCCCAGATCTAGGGGTCCTAAAGCATGAAAAGACCTGGGAGCTTGAATTGCTGAGGAGCCAGGAAGCCTGAGCTGCTGCAGAACTGGGCACCATAGTTTCCAGGCTCCTAGTTCCCCAACAGCTTGCTGGGCCAGTTACCAAGGTGATGGGAACCTGGAAGCCTTCCCAGCAGTTTATCTGGCAGGCTGCTATGGAGCACTGGAAAAGAGTGAGCTGGCAAGATGCTAGGAATCTTTCAACACCTGATTGGCAGGCAGGGCTGCATTGGAAACCTACCAGTTTCAATGGCTTCATCAGTGATTTAGATATTAGCATAGTGAGTACACTGGCCTTAGGCAGGGGCAGGCTGGGTGATGGCTCAGGGGTGGTTCTAAGTTGTGTCTCTGCTTTCCCCATGCTTTCCCCATTCCCTCTTCTCTGCTGCTGTCTGCAGCCACGGCTGCTTCTGCCCCCCAGCCTTTGAGTCACACCTGGCCAAGCTGCTTCCAGGCCCCTGCTGTCTGCTCTGTAGAGCTGGGGGGACACTGATGTTGGGATGCCCCTCTCCCTCCTCTGTATACCTGATCTCCGCTGAACTAGAGTGGGAGACATGGGTCAAAAAGTAGGATCTGCTGGCAACTGCAGACTGGCGAGTGCTGTTCTGCTTACAGTGACAGAGTGCTGTCTCTCTCACACACTCCCTCAGAGCACACACACTGTCTCTCACACTTCCTTAATACACATTCTCTCTCTCTCTGTTTGCCTCACTCTCTCCCAGAGCGCGCACACACACTGTGTCTCACACACATACACTGTCTCTTGCATTCTCCCAACACACACACACTCTCTCTCACAGACACAAACACTGACTGTCTCTCACACACGCTTCCACAACACACACTGAAGTAAGGGCAACTTAGGTTAAACATAAAGAAAAACTTCCTGACAGGGTGGTTAAGCACTGGAATAAATTGCCTAGGGAGGTTGTGGAATCTCTGTCTTTGGAGATTTTGAAGAGCAGGCGAGACAATCATCTGTCAGGAATGGTCAGTCTTGCCACGAGTTCAGGGGACTGGACTAAAAAGACCCTTTGATGTCCCTCAGTTCTATGATTTTATGATTATCCACATACCCTTCACTAAGATTTTCCAGCTTGTGGAACTTGAAATCTGGTATTTTTCTCCTGCTTCACAATGTGATACTAAGCTGATGAGAATTCAATACCTCCATACCACCTCTGTTTGGCACACCTGAGATGGCATCTTGAGCATTGTCTCAATTTGCTTCCTCCAAGATTTGTTTAAATATTCACATATACAAGCACCATCTGGTACAGCTGCTCATAATCCACTCGGGATAGCTATATTTGAAATATCTAAACTATTGATCCATTTCACTTTTATTTTGACATTTATGAAACAATTATTTATTTTGTGTAGGAACACAGGAATTACCATACAGAATCAGATCAGTCCTGTACTCTGTCTTAAACTGTAATTGGTAGCAGCTGCTTAAGAGGAAAGTACAAGAAAGCCTGAAGTGGGAGCTTTGGGTTAGCCTGCTTTCCCACCACCCTCCAAGGAAAGCTTTCTTCTAGTTCCCTTTATAGTACCTCTACACTGCACAGCCCTGGTGGCAGCATGTGTAGTTACACGCTGCAGAGAAAAGCAGGCTTTGTCCACATTGCAGTGTGCAGCTCAATGTGAAAAGCTTGGGTAGCATGCAGATAGCAAGGAAAGTCTCCAGGAGCAGGAAGATGTTGGAGCCTTTTTCTGTTGCCACAACCTTTCCATGTTTGGGGGAAAGACTCTGGCAGTGGTGAGGCAGTGGGACACTACACTACTGAAAATCACAGTGTAGACTAGGGAGGCACTTTTAAAATGTGCATATAGCCATGTAGGGAATATGTATAATCCATGCAGGCTTGGTGTGGTACTTCGTTGCATCTAGGAGCAGCTAGACCGGCAAGAGATTGATAAGCCAGCTACCACTTTGGCAAAGAAACAGCCATCTTTCAACTCATGCATCAAGATCCAGATGTCCCAGATTTGATCCTGTCTGATGACAACTGAGTCTGTCCATGTTACACATATCTAGAGGCATGGGCGGTGGATTAACCAAGGGCTGGGGGATGCAAGCCCAACGCCTTCCACTCAAGTCTCTGCTCCTTGAACCCATGGTGGCCTGCTCACCCATACAGAGCACTTGTGGCCTGTGGAAAAGCCCTCCTAGAACACATGTGGCCTGTGGCTCCAGCCTTTCCTGGGTCCCCCATACCCTCCACTCCAGCCTCCCTGACCTCAGAGCACTGGGAGGGCTTGCAGCACGTGGCCCCAGCCTTGGTGTGACTAAAGCCCAGGCAGCTTCATCAGACTGGGGGAGCCATGCTGAACTGGGGAGGGGGCTAGGGGTGGAGTATGGGCAGAGCCAGCCAGGCTGTTTGGGAAGGCATTGTCTTCTGCTGTCTCTTATACCAGCATCCCATGCTCATCTAAGCACTGTTTTGTTGTCTACATTCCTATGCACGAAGAGGCATGCAGTGCATATAAGTGCTGGATGTTGGCATATGGAAAGTGCTGTATAGACATGCCCTTAGCTACAAATTGGCTTATGCTCTGAAGCATGAGGGTTTCTATCATTCCTACATTTAGGGTGGCAGGTTAATCCTGTTAGTGAACAGGTGAGTCCTAACAGGGAGTTTAGAGAGGGAGTTCTTCAGGTAAAGGAGAAGCAGATTCAGGACTCTTGAGGGAAGTGTGTGTTGTTACTGGGGCTTTCTTACTGTGTGCTGAGCTTGTGTTTGTGAGTGAGGGTTGGTGTGTGGTGGTTTGTTTGGTGTTGTGGTTTTTTTTTTCCTTTCTGTGTTTGTGAGTGAGGCTTTAGAGAAGGAGTTCTCCAGGTAAAGGAGAAGGAGATACAGGACTCTTGATGGAAGTGAGTGTTGTGTTTGGGGCTTTCTTGCTGTGTGATGAGATTGTGTTTGTGAGTGAGGGTTCGTGTGTTTTTTGTTTGATTTTTTGTTTGTTTTTTTCCCTGTGTTTGGGAGTGAGGCATTTTTTTTCCTTCACTTCCCCTTTCCCCTCCCCCTCTCCTTCATGGAGTGTGTGCTGTGAGTGGCAGGTGGAAACTGTTGGCTTCTAATTAAAGTTTGAATTCTAGAAGCCTCTGCTGATTGGCTGAGTCTTGGTAGGGGGAGGGACTTTCAGGCAGTCCAGGGCTTTATAAAGCAGTGTGCAAGCGACCAAGGAGCTTGCAAAGAGGTAAGTGCTAACAGGGAGTTTAGAGAGGGAGTTGGGAAGGGCGTGAGGTTCTCTTGCCTTTCTTTTTAAATCCTTTCTCCAGGACAGCAGGGATGGATGGTGATAGGTCTGCTGTTGTTACCTGCACAGCGTGTGCCATGTTTGTCTTCCTCCTGGAAGAAAGAACCGATTTCATCTGCACGAGGTGCAAGCTGGTCGCCATTTTGGAAGAAAAAATTAGAGGACTGGAGGCCCAAGTGTGGACCCTACACTCCATCAGAGAGGATGAAGACTTCCTCGATAGAAGGCAGCGTTTAATCCTACAAGCACAGCAGGCAGAAGAGCCAGAGAGGGCAGTATGGGACCAGGAAGAGAACTGGCAGCATGTAACTTCTAGAAGGGGAAAAAGGCCAGCATGGGAATCCCCCAATGCTATAGAGGTAAGTAATCGCTTTCAGGCTCTCTTCACAGGCTCTGCGGTGGTGAATGCTTTGGAAGGGACCTCACAAGGAAGAAACTGCAAGGGAACACCATCTACTGGAAGGCATGGGATGCCTAGTCCTAGGGATGGGGGTTCCACAACCACCACCCCCAAAAGAAGACGACAGGTGGTGGTGGTCGGGGACTCCCTCCGAAGAGGGACTGAGCCATCCATCTGCCGTCCGGACCTGGAATCTTGAGAGGTGTGCTGCTTACCGGGAGCTCAAATTCAGGATGTGACTGAGAGGCTTACCAAGCTGATCAAACCTTCGGATCGCTACCCCTTCCTGCTTCTCCACGTGGGAACTAACGATACGGCCAAGAATGATCTTGAGCGGGTTACTGTGGATTATGTAGCACTGGGAAGAAGGACCCAAGAATTCGGAGTGCAAGTGGTGTTCTTGTCCATCCTCCCTGTTGAAGGGAAAGGACTGGGCAGGGATCGTCGAATTGAGGGAGTAAATGCGTGGTTGCGCAGGTGGTGTCGCAGAGAGGGCTTTGGTTTCTTCGACCATGGGACTCTGTTCCAGGCACGAGGATTGTAAGGAAGAGATGGGATCCACCTAACGAAGAGAGGAAGGAGCATCTTCGCGGGCAGGCTTGCAAACCTAGTGAGGAGGGCTTTAAACTAGGTTCGTTGGGGGACGGTGACCAACACCCTGAGGGGAGTGGGAAAGTCGGATACTGGGAAGGAATGCAAAGAGGAACGAGCAAGAAAGGAGGACCCCTGATTCGAATGGAGAAGATGGGGCGATCAACTGGTTATCCGAGGTGTTTATACACCAATGTGAGAAGCCTGGGCAAGAAACAGGAAGAACTGGAGGCCCTGGCCCAGTCCAAGAAATATGATTTAATTGGGATAACAGAGACTTGGTGGGATGACTCGCATGACTGGAGAGCTGTCATGGAAGGGTATAGACTGTTCAGAAAGAACAGGCAGGGGAGAAAAGGAGGAGGAGTTGCACTATACGTAAGAGAGCACTATGATTGCTCTGAACTCCAGTATATAGAGGGAGAAAAACCTGTTGAGAGTCTATGGGTTAAGTTTAGAGGTGCAAACAACAGCAGTGATGTTGTGGTTGGTGTCTACTATAGGCCACCGAATCAGGTGGATGAGGTAGATGAGGCTTTCTTTGGACAACTGAGAGAAGCTTCCAGATCGCAGGCCCTGGTTCTCGTAGGGGACTTTAATCACCCTGACATCTGTTGGGAAACCAATACGGCCATACACAGGCAATCCAGGAAGTTTTTGGAGAATGTTGGGGATAACTTCTTGGTATAAGTGATGAAGGATCCAACCAGGGGCCATGCGCAGCTTGACCTTCTGCTCACAAACAGGGAGGAACTAATAGGGGAAGTAGAGGTGGGTGACAACCTGGGAAGCAGTGATCATGAGATGGTAGATTTCAGGATTCTGACCAAAGGAAGAAAAGAGAGTAGTAAAATACACACCTTGGACTTCAGAAAAGCAGATTTTGACTCCCTCAGAGACCTGATGGGCAGAATCCCCTGGGATGCTAACATGAAGGGGAAAGGAGTCCAGGACAGCTGGCAGTATTTTAAAGAAGCCTTCCTGAAGGCACAGAAAGAAACTATCCCGATGAGTAGCAAGAGAGGCAAACATGGTAGGAGACTGGATTGGCTTACAGGGGAAATCCTTGGTGAACTTAAGCACAAAAAGGAAGCTTACAAAAAGTGGAAACTTGGACAAATGACCAGGGAGGGGTTTAAATGTATAGCTCGAGAATGCCGGGGGGTTATCAGGAAGGCAAAAGCGCAAATGGAATTGCGACTGGCTTAGGATGTGAAGGATAACAAGAAAGGTTTCTACAGGCATGTTAACAAGAAGAAGCTGATCAGAGAGGGTGTGCGGCCCCTATTGGATGAAGGAGGTAACCTAGTGACAGATGATGTGGGGAAAGCTGAAGTACTCAATGCTTTCTTTGCCTCTGTATTCACGGACAAGGTGGGCTCCTGGACTAATGCGCTAAGTGATGCAAGATGGGATGAAGATCGACAGCCCTTAGTGGGTAAAGAACAGGTTAGGAACTATTTAGAAAAGCTAAACGTACACAAATCCATGCGTCCGGACTTAATGCATCCGAGGGTACTGAGGGAGTTGGCAAATGTCATTGAGGAGCCTTTGGCCATTATCTTTGAAAAGTTGTGGAGATCGGGAGAGATCCCAGATGATTGGAAAAAGGCAAATGTAGTGCCCATCTTCAAAAAAGGCAAGAAGGACGATCCAGGGAACTATAGGCCGGTCAGTCTTACCTCAGTTCCTGGAAAAATCATGGAAGGGATCCTTAAGGAATCCATTTTGAGACACTTGGAGGAGAGGAAAGTGATTAGGAATAGTCAGCATGGATTCACAAAGGGCAAGTCGTGCCTGACCAATCTGATTAGCTTCTATGATGAGGTAACTTGGTCTGTGGACATGGGAAAGTCAGTGGATGTGATCTACCTTGACTTTAGCAAGGCTTTTGATACGGTCTCCCACAATATTCTTGCCAGCAAGTTAAGGGAATGTGGATTGGATAAATGGACAGTAAGATGGATAGAAAGCTGGCTGGAAGGCCGGGCCCAGCGGGTAGCGATCAACGGCTCGATATCAGGATGGTGGTCGGTTTCTAGCGGAGTGCCCCAAGATTCGGTTCTAGGACCACTTTTGTTCAATATCTTTATTAATGACCTGGATGAGGGGATGGATTGCACCCTCAGCAAGTTTGCAGATGACACTAAGCTAGGGGGAGAGGTAGATACGCTGGAGGGCAGGGATAGAGGCCAGAGTGACTTAGACAAATTGGAGGATTGGGCCACAAGAAATCTGATGAGGTTCAACAAGGACAAGTGCAGAGTCCTGCACTTGGGACAGAAGAATCCAAAGCATTGTTACAGGCTGGGGACCAACCAGCTAAGTCGTAGTTCTGCAGAAAAGGACCTGGGGGTTACAATGGATGAGAAGCTGGATATGAGTCAACAGTGTGCATTTGTAGCCAAGAAGGCTAATGGCATATTAGGCTGCATTAAGAGGAGCATTGCCAGCAGATCCAGAGATGTCATTATTCCCCTTTATTCGGCTCTGGTGAGGCCACATCTGGAGTATTGTGTCCAGTTCTGGGCCCCCCACTACAAAAAGGATGTGGACGCATTGGAGAGGGTCCAGTGGAGGGCAACCAAAATGATTAGGGGGCTGGAGCATATGACCTATGAGGAGAGGCTGAGGGAGTTGGGTCTGTTTCGTCTGCAGAAGAGAAGAGTGAGGGGGGATTTGATAGCAGCCTTCAACTTCCTGAAGGGAGGTTCCAAAGAGGATGGAGAAAGGCTGTTCTCAGTCGTGACGGATGGCAGAACAAGGAGCAATGGTCTCAAGTTGTGGTGGGAGAGGTCCAGGTTGGATATTTGGAAAAACTATTTCACTAGGAGAGTGGTAAAACACTGGAATGGGTTACCTAGGGAAGTAGTGGAGTCTCCATCCCTAGAGGTGTTTAAGTCTCGGCTTGACAAAGCCCTGACTGGGTGGATCTAGTTGGGATTGGTCCTGCCTAGAGCAGAGGGCTGGACTTGATGACCTCCTGAGGTCTCTTTCAGCTCTATGGTTCTATGATTCTATGATCCTTACTCTTACAATTCTGGATCTTCTTGGTGGGTAAATTTTTAAAGGCACCTAAGGCACATTTTCAAAACTGACTCAGTCCTAGATTCTCTCAAGTACTTCAGTTCCTAACTCCTATTGGAATCAGTGAACCTGGGTCTTCAGCACCTGAGATTTAATGTCTTAATGCCTATGTCACTTTTGATAATGAAAGATTTATCCCATTCCATAATAGTCCAAATCATTTCTGACTCCTAATAAGCCATTAATCTAAATAGTTCCATACATCTTCAGAGGTTAATTTCCTCCAAGATCTGTTAGAAATTTCTGGTTGACAACTCCCAATGGCACAAAAAGACAACTGGTGGATTTGAACATTGCCTTGAAAAATTATTAAAAGTAAACAGCACAAGCACAAAGTTTCATTATGAAGATTAATGATATTGAAAAAAATAGCACTGTATTTGCTTAATAAAAATTATTCAGTGCAGACAAATGGTTAAGTAGAATTTGATAAGGCTTGTTTAACATGTCTACATAGACAATAACCTGGAACAACATTGCAAATTATCCAGCTGAAACCAAAATGAAGAACTTAATGGACCAATGGTCTGATTCAGTTGGAAAATGTCCATGTTCCTAAACTGCTGCAAATGCCTCTAATAGCCTCAAACTGTGAATCATAAACTGTGATGACCCACTCCCCCATAACTCTCAGCATTAAGAACCAGAAGAAACCTAAACTGTTGCCCATGGAGAAGTTGCTCTGATATTCAGAAATAGTATCTCTATATGCCAAATGAGAGGTCTAGACTAGAGTAGAAAGGGTGGGTGTTTTTTTTTTTTCAAAAACAGTAGTTCTGGAACTTACAGATTTAAAGGATAACACGCATTCTGCTGTATATATGTCTTGCTTTTTAATGTCAAAACTAAACTAGCACAACTATTCAACATTTCACCCTATGGATTCAAGCAGGCAATGGAATAAAGCCCGGAATTATTCAACTATAGCAAATTGGAATAATTTCCCTATTAAGACAAAATATGAAAATTCATGAACACACAAAAAATCAAAATACTCATATTTTTAATAAGCCAGCTGTGTGCATTCTACCACATGAAGTTTAACTTGTTGGTTGCGAACATAAGTTTAAAGATTTTCTTGATATTTATTTTCAAAATAGAGCCAATAAAGTGCAGTATTCATATTTGGGTATTTTAAACTTTGTTAGGCAATACAAGGTGTCAGCTACATATTTGGTTATCAATTTGCAGTCATGTCCAGACAGGCTTTTCAGCATAGGCTGTAGATCAGAGATCCCAAATTCCCAGCCTGTGGGCCAGCCCCAGCCAGAATGATTGCTCAATCTGGCCCGAGACTTCCGGCAGCTCGGGGGGGAAGAGCCTGTCCCCAAGCCATGCCCCTTCCCAACATCACCCCACGCTTTACCCCCCATTGCACCCCATCTCCTGAGCATGTGGCTTTGGGGATCACTGGGAGGGCCTGGTGCCATGCAGCAGCAGCGATTGTGCCCTCCTAGTGAGATTTTGTTCAGAGTTGCACACCCAAGAAGCAAAATTCTAGATTTAGACACAGAAGGGTTCACCAATTGACTATTAGGCAAATAATGTCTTACTTAACCAATGTATGTGTATTACAGCTAATTGGAAAACAAAAATGTCGCTTTTTCAGAAAGAACCCAAGACCTTCCTCATGAATAAATCTAGGAGCAGAAGTGCCCCATCTCTGAATATCTAATAACCCAGTGATTAGAGTGCTCACATTCAAGAGAAAGACTGACTCAGGCAGAGCAGCAGTTTGAATATGGGTATCCTACATCCCAGGGGAGCTGCCTATCCAGTGGGTGATTGGTTATTCCAAGATGAGGGCATTGACTCCGACTTGTTTTCCAGGAGCATGGTATGCTACAAACACACTTTGAAGAACTGTGGTACAGATGCTTCAAAATAATAGAAGGAAAAACTAGGGGGAGGGTGGGGAAGGAAAGAAAAGGAAAAAAGGACACAGATTCTGATCTATTCAGCACTTTGTTGTAGAATATGCATTGTGTACTTTTGCAATCAAAAGTTTATAGTAATTTACTGATACGTTACTGTATAATACTTAGTAAAACTGTCATTTAAGTAATTTTATAGCATAGCACAGTAGAAATGGTTTGCTTAAGCTCAATATGACCATCACAGAATTCATGATATCCCCTCCCACCCCCCAACAAAAAAACCCCAAAGGTTTAAGGCTATTAAAACTGTGGTTAAAGCACAAATTGTCTCAGAACTCCCTATCAGATGGTGTGACTATCTCTGCTACCCTCCTATGGGCTTTCATAATGAGGCAACCCATATATATACCTGCCTCAATAAATGAATTCAAATAGACTACCGAACAACCTGCAAGGGGTGTAAAACTTTGAGCTACATCTGCACTCCAGCCTTTCGTTGTCAGAGACAATGCAAATGAAGTACTCATTAGCATTTGTTGCGCTGTCATTTGCATATCTCTGCTGATGCTTTTTGCAGAAGAGGTTTTTGCGCAAAAACAAGCAGTGTAGATGGGTCCATTTTGCACAAAAAAACCCCTTTTGCACAAGATCCCTTATTCTTCAAAAAAGGAAGCCACAGATCGAGAAGTGATATGCTCAGTGTCCTGTTGCCAATCCACAAAACTAGCCAGTCCCTTTTGAAAGCCACTTTGCTAACTTATTTCCAGTTTCTTCTATTCAAGCTATTGTCATTATCACTAATTTGGTTCCAATAACTCTGCATTCCTCTACTAAAATGTTTGCTCTGTCCCCAACATTTAAAATGTACTTAACTTTGTTTCAGAGTTGATTTGAGCACCCATGTGCAAAACACAAGTTGCCAGCCAGTGTTTGAGAACTGTCCCTCCAAGAAGATTATAAAGTTAAAAATACAGACGTATGCTCTCATTTCCTCTTATTTGCCAGATCTTTTCTTTTTGTTTGGCCCCAATATTCCTCCCTGTTTCCGGTCTTTATATTATTTTTTTTTCAAATCTAGTCACCTTACAGGGCTGTCAGACTGTTTTGAAAGAGCTCTTTCAGGGGCAGCATAATGAAATATGGCAAGAATTGTTTAGACTTGACAGTGCTGCAAAATGAATTAAAAAAAAAATGTAGATCCCTGAATCAGGATAGCATTCAAGCATATGCTGAACTGGGGCCTTAGGTAGCCTTATTTAATAATAAATAATAATAATTAATACCTAACTCTTATTTAGCACTGTACATCAGTAGATTTCATAGCTTTCATAGCATTTCACAGTCTTTGTTGTATTTATATTCATAACACGCCTGTGTGGTATTTTAAGTCAATTAAGCTAAGAATGTACAGTGGTTCCTAAATATCAATAAATCCTAGCCGTCACTGATATGCAGCTTTCATTTCATGGAAGAGCTTTTTTTTTTGCACTTATTAAGTTTCATGGGATTATATCTACTAATACCAGCAATGGTAACTCCATGTCCATGTCCATGTGAGCCATTTTTAAATGTGATATACAGTTTGGGGCAGAGAATATTAAATCCCAAAAGGCATATTCCTATAATCATGAAAATTCATATTTTTGTCCTGTGACCAATAAACAAAATGAAATTGTACAGTACAAACTTCAGTTTCACGCAGGCCCAAAAGTGTAGCTGATGGAGGTAACATGACAAGGTGATAATTGAAACCTTCTTCCAGTGTCATTCCCCAGAACTGGCTTCAGCTGTTAGTTTTCCATCTGCCCCAAGCAAAACAACACAATGAGTGCATGATTAAAGTACTGTTCCTATAAATAGTGGATTGCTTTTCTTATTATTGCACCACTAACAACAAATTCAGCTGCAGAGATTTTGGTTCACATTTACTTTTATTTGAAAACTGTTTTTCATACATTTTATTAAATACTGAGATATTATCTACAGTATGGGCTGAATTCTAGCTTTTGAACTATGAGCAGTGCAAGGGTGGAGCAGCATGGCAGTGGATGAATGGAGGAGCCCTAAGGAAAACATTCTGTTTTCACTGAGCAGATTGCAGGCACAATGCCACAGAGAGGTGCTGTAAACAGATGTCCAACTGTGGCAATTGCTGTTGCCTTGAAGCCATACTCAAACTACTCTTCAAACCAGATGCCAATAGAGAATTAAGGGCCACATGCAGCGGGCCATGTTGCCTTGAGGCTGTGGCACACTTCTAGGGCTATGTCTAGACTACAGGGTTCTTTCAGAAGAAGCTTTTCTGGAAGAGATCTTCCGAAAAAACTTCTTCCGAAAGAGAGCGTCTACACAGCAAAAGCACATCGAAAAAAGCGATCTGCTTTTTCAAAAGATAGCATCCACACTGAATGGATCTATCTCGCATTTAAGTTGTGATTACTATGGATGGAGTGGCCACCAGGGCACCTGTGCTTTTTCCTCTTTCCTCTTCTTTTGAAAGAACTCCCTTTTCCCTGTCCACACACGCCTTTTTCCGAAAGACCTCTTTAGGAAAAAAGCTTCTTCCTCGTAGAAAGAGGTTTACCAATGTCAGAAAAAACCCTCTGTTCTTTTGATTTTTTTTTTGAAAGAACACAATTGCAGTGTGGATGTAACTGGAGTTATTTTGGGAAAATGGCCGTTTTTCCGAAAAACTCTGCAAGGTAGACATACCCTAGGTGTGACACTCCTGGACCTTTCAGAAAACACCACTGGCTACATTCTGCCTGGGTTCTGTGCAGATAACAAGGGCCCCCTGCATTCTCTTCACCCACCCTGTACCCTAGAGTACATGAGTAAGACAAGCCAGAATTTAGTTCAAATTAGTGTAGCGTGTTTGAAACATAAAACTTGACAAATTTAACATTTAAACTTCACAGATAAAGACATCCGTACAGCAAACCAAACTTGAAACTCATTAAATCAGAGAGCTATTCCTTGAACAATATTGGGCCACATGTCTCAAGAGAGATATTTGACTAGAATTCTTTGTATTGCTTTGAATTCTTCACCCACAGAATTGTTGCTAGAAATCATAGCTATGATTACAAGGTGCAGAATGGCATATCTCTCAGAGTCATAACTTAAAACATGGGTACCTAAATTTCACTTGCAAAACATATGCATGTATCTGTTCTGCAATCAGTCCCCACAGAGGAGTTGCATGCCCCCAAATTAATTATTTGCATGCCCAAATCTCAACATATTTATGCAGTATACATTTGGCATATATATTGAGCACAGATGCAAATTTTGTGGGCCCAATTTAGGTATGTACATTGACTGATAAAATTGGGGTTGGCAGGGGAGATTATATATGTAGCAATATTATGAGAAGTGTTCCCGCTAACCTGGGCAATTGGGAGGCTACCCGGGAGAACTTAAAATGCCACGCAGCTCATTAGCAGAGTACCCACAACTGGCAGCAGCTGGCAATATGTGTTTCTTCTGGTGGTACACATTCACACATGCCTCAGTGCGCATAACAAAATTTATTCTGCACATGGATGAAAAAATAGAGGGAACACTGATTATGAGAAGTAGAAGCGGGGGGGGGGAAGTACTTGGACGGTGTTTAGAATGTCTAGTATAAGAGAAGAAAAAGAAACCGAGGTAAACAAAATCATTGTTCAATATCTTCCTTATTTAGAACTTTAATTGTAAACTGCCACAGCCTGGGAAAACTTTTCTGCAGGTATAAATTTTCTACCAAACAAGATTTTCTACTTGTTCTACTATCTTGTTCAGAAAAAAAACCCATGGGAATTAATAAAGGAATAAAAATATGTCTTATGGTGACAGGCTCCAGGAACTAATCTATTTAGCTTAACAAAGAGAAGCTTAAGGGGTGATTTGATTACAATCTATAAGTATCTACATGGGCAATAAATATTTAATAATGGCTCTTTGGTTTAGCAAAGAAAGGTATAAAAGAATTCAATGGCTGGAAGCTGAAACTAGATAAGTTCTGTCTGGAAATAAGGTGTACATTTTTAATTGTGAGTGTAATTAACCATTGAAACAATTTCATAGTTTCATAGATTCCAAAGCCAGAAGGCACCATGGTAATAATCTAGTCTGACATCCTGTATGAAACTGACCCTAGAATTTCCCCATAATAATTCCTACAGCAAATATTTTAGAAAAATATCCACTCTGGGGTATGTCTACACTACAGAGTTTTGTTGGAAAAATGGCCGTTTTTCCAACAAAACCTGCATTGTCCACACTGCCATCGCGTTCTTCTGAGAGTAAATCGAAAGAACAGAGGGGTTTTTCCAGCGTTGGTAATCCTCTTTCTATGAGGAAGAAGCCTTTTTCGGAAAGAACTCTTTCAGAAAAAGGAGTGTAAGGACAGGGAGGAGGGTGGTTTTTTTTAAAGAAGAGGCCTCCAGGAAATAACACAGGTGTGCTGGTGGACACTCAGTCCAAAGTAATCAGGACTCTATAGTTCCTGTCTCCTGGCCCCTCTTAAAGCTGCAGGCACCCAGGACAAGCCTTGTGGCAGGAAGCCAGCAGGAGAGCAGCACTTCACCGTGCGGCTCTCCCTGCCACAGGCCTTGCCACCCATGGCAGAGTCTCAAACCCCTCGTGAGCCCCCTGGCCCTCACACGGAGCAGCCCCAGGTGTCCCAGGACCTACCCAGAGGGACCAAGAGGCACACACCCTCCTGGTCTGGAGTGCATATCCTGCCCCTCCTCGAGCTGTGGGGTAAGGACACCTTTCAAGATTTCCGCTCCAAGTGCCGAAACACAGAAATATTCGAGTGCATGGCCAAGTCCCTGGTGGAGCGCAGACATCCACCCCGGAACTTGGAACAGGTCCGGAGTAAGGTCAAAGAGCTCGGTCAGGGATATGTCCGGGTCAGAGAGAGCAGCTCGCGCTCAGTGCAGGACCCCACACCTGCCCCTATTACCAGGAGCTTCACCAAATCCTGGGGGATGGGGAAATGTCTTCCCCACTCATCGTCACCGCCTCTGGCCTCGAGACTCCCATTGTCACTCAGCCGGAGGTCATGGCGGAGGAGGAGCAGGAGGACCAGGGCCAGATGGAGGAGAAGGAGGAGGAAACTGTCACCCTGTTCCTGTAGCCGGTGCCGGTCAACCAGGATGTCTCCCAGGACTCGTTGGATGCCGGGGATGTATCTTCAAGTGAGTGGTCTCAGTTTAATCACACACACACAGGGCGGGGAAGGCAGGTGCACAGGGGGAGGGGGGCGAGTGTTGTTCAGGCTGCTCGGGCTGGACATCGTGCTGCAGTCCATGCATGTGCAACCACATGCAGCGTTAGTGTGCGGCATGCGGACGCAGCAGGCAGCCCCTGAGCATGGGTGAGATCCTGCTGCCGGCTCAGGGGAGGCCGTAGCTAGAAGCAGGCTAGCCACAAGGGTGCAGGCATGACCCCAGACACACCGAGGAGTGCTGCACACAGCATGCAGGCATGCCTGCAACCCGCAGGTGTGTGTGCAGAGCCCAGGGAAGGCCAGGCTGCTCCTGGCTCCTCTGCTGCCCATAAGAGAATCCCACTGGGGCCGGACACTTTCCTTGCCTGCTTGTCCGTGGGCCGGGGGAGCACGGTCCCCTAGGCACTTCAGGGCCCCTGTGAGGCATGGCCCACTATGCAGGCCACACATGGCCTTGCTCCTGGGACATCCTCCTTCTCTGTCCCAAGGACTGTTGGTCGCTGCTCACACAGAGGAGGGAATGGCCTCTGGGACAGTGTCTGCAGGGATGACTGACCGCCTCTCCCTCTTTGTGTTCTCCACAGCCGGAGCAGCCAGGACTGAGGGGCAAGCCACATCACCCATGCCTGCTGCCACAGCCTGGGGGACCCAAAGGCGCACCAGGGTCCAGGAAGACCTCATGCACCAGCATGTCAGAATCCTGTGCAGCATGCAGCAGATCCTGGAACACAAGATACACAAGGACTCTGAGTGACGGAACTGCGTATGGGACCAGCTCATGCAGCAGTGTGATACTATGTGTGCCATCATATCACACGATGGCACATCTGCCTGCTGTTGCTCCTCCTGCCTTCCACCACCCTGCCCCCCCGCTATGCCCATTCCCCCTCTGCCTGCCCCCCCATGCGATGCCTCTGCTCCCTCCCCAGGTGATGCCTATGCCCCCTCCCCTTGCCCCACCTGCCATCCCTGACCCCGCTCCAGCCCCTCCTCCTGCCCTGTGGTCCCCGGACCCACACAACCCCGATGAGGTCCCTGTACCCGAGGCGCCACATCTAGCCAGTCCTGAAGCCACGCCGAGCCCCCCTCCCCATCCAGGTTATGAGCCCCCCCTCAAACAATCCAGGAGCCACCCCTATAAGGCCGCCCCCCAGCAGCAGGGCTGTGTGAGGGCAGGACAGCAAATCCCCCTGGGGATGGGGCTTCCCCACAACCCCCACTCCACCCCCCCCACAACCCACAACCCCCTTTTCCCTAGGGTCCCCCTTTTCCAGGACTCCCCCCACCCATGCAGGGACTGCAGCCCCAGCCATAAGGAGGGCCCCGACAGTGGACTTCCCCACGCCAAACTGGTTGCCCCATTGACTGGTAGCTGTCCGGGGTGGCAAGCTTCCAGAGGGCTATTGCGACCCACTTCTCCAGGCAGGCTGCAGGTGGGCGTCGTGTCTCTGGAGGGCAGGGGCAAGCCAGGCACATAGGTCCAAAAACGTGGCCTTCTGCATGCAGAAGTTTTGGAGCACTGCTGGTCGTCCTACTGCTCCATGAGTAGCTGGTCCCACCAGTCCAAACTGGTGTCGAGCTTCCAAAAATGCCTCTCCACTGTGGGATGCGGTTGCCAAAGTGTAGCTCTAACACCCAGGGAGAGGGTCCCCAGAATGAGCTCGGGGTCGAGCTCAGTCAGGACCAAGAAAGCAGCTGGCACAAAGTGCTGCAAAAACTGCAGCATGGCCATGGAGGGCCATCACATGCCCAGGGGCAACTCCCACTCCATGGCTCACAAGAAAAAGCTGAGGCATCCACAAAAGAACAAGGCAACCACAGGGGTCCTTTAAGCACGTGTCCCTGCAAGGCTCTAGCACCAGCACTGGGAAGCCACTGGTGACCTAAAGCCCTGGCTGAAGTGGTTCCAGGTGGCCTTTTATGCGAGAGCGCGTCCAATCAGTCTGGACACTCCTTCGAAAAAGTGCATGGCTTTTTTGATGCACTTTTGCAATGTGGACGCTCTCTTTCGAAAAAAGTTTCTTCTGAAAGAAGCCTGCAGTCTAGACGTAGCCTTGGTTGAAAAATGGTAACAGAGAATCCACCATAACCCTTGGTAAATTGTAAATCTTCTGCAAGTTTACCAAGGGTCATGGTAGAGTCTCAATCACTGATCATTTTTAAATCAAAATTGGATTTTTTTTTTAAAAGATCTGCTCTAGGAATTATTTTAGGGAAGCTCTATGGTCTGTGCTATAAGGAGGTCAGATTAATGATCTTTGCCCTTGAAATCTATGAAGCTATTCTCTTGCTGGGATTTCAAACAGGAGAAAGGGCATAATTCTTGCACATATGTATCATGAGAAATATCTCGAAGAGAGCTTTAAAAAGGAGCATTCTCACCCATAATCTCCAGTACTGATGTACTGAACTAAAGCTGGACAATGTTCAGCATTCCCACTCATTGTTGGCGCATGTTTTGAAGGGACCAGAAAACTAGTGAGCACAGAATACATTGACAAAGGACAAATATTCAAACAAAAATAAAAAACATTTTAAAATAAAATATTAAAAAATGTATTAGTACATTACTAATAAGAAAATGTTCCTGTTCAATGCCACCTCCATGGCTAACATGTCCGTCAGTTGAAACCTAACTCTCACTGAAATCACAGTGTCATTCTGAGTTCTAATGTGCCTGTCCCTGACAAAAGCAGGGCAAAGGAGAAAGAGGAGAGATTCCTTTTATACACCTCTTCTTTGCATTCCCACATCAGGACTAACCAGAATCTGGCTCAGTAGCATTGCCAAAATTATTAGGTCTCCAACAAAAAAATTCTTTTTTATTTTGTCAACAAAGCTTCAGACTTTTAAAGTGAAGAGATGGCCTTTTAAAATACTTTTATTCAATATGCTGCATTATGTTTAAAGATCTAAAGATCTGTTTAAAGATCTAAAACCCTGGATAATTCATCAGTGTGAAGGAAACAGAGGGAGAAAATGATAAGATACCTTTTAAATATTTAGGAGATTCTAATTTTAACTTTTTTATGTTCAAATTTATGGGGGATCTATCAAGCAAGCAAAGAGGTATATACTCTTGGAAGTTCAGTGCAATACTTCCAGGTTTCCTACTCACTTTGCAGGATTGAGCCTAAAATGCCACAGAGTGAAAGTTTCAAAAGCACTGAGCATTGTCTTAATTCTGCTCTTACTGAAGTTTCTTCCATTGAAGTCTAAGTCAGTGGAATAAACAGCATGGAGGGCTTAGATCAAAAACCCATTGATATCTGTATTTCCATTGACTTCAATGGTTAATCTGCCCCTTTGAACAAGTTAACATGGAGACAAATCTTCTAGTCACTTTGACTTCCGTGGGAGTTGCATATTTCATGTGAGTTAAGGATACTTGCAACCTCACAGGATCAAACTTTTTTTGTTAAATATGGTAAATGAAATTCAGTTTGCTCTTCTTTGAGACATCACCATAATTGCAGTTGTCTTTAATCATTGCTGCTTCTCCGTAATGTTGACCATCTTTGTAACAACCTGCCAGCATAAAAATGGATGTGTGAAAAAGATAATAATTTGTTGAAGTGAATTAGCTCAAACTTCTTGCTATTAGTGAATTAATTGCTTGTATGTCATATGCATAAATTATTTTGATCAAAGATGACAACATCTATTTCCAGTTTGTGCCAAATAACAAAGACCATATGATGAATTTTAATTTTCTCTTTTAAAACATTATTATCTGTAATGAATAAAATTGGGAATTGATTTCATAGTTTATGCTGAAAAAAGACCATCATCTAGGTTAACTGTGAATCATTATCCTTCAAACAAAATTATTCATATTTTCTGATGATTAATAAAATGGAATATAATTCCAATTTTTCTTTTTAAGGAGTTCTAACAGCTATTCAGAATCAACTGTAATTTATTACTTACATGGGAAGTTTTTCAAAAACAATGATTTAATTCTCAAAGTACTAACTACACAAGTTATAATGTGATATGAAAGAAAGTTTCATGGGCTCTCCAACACTCAGTAGAAAAGCAATACCAAACATTTTACTTCCACACAGACAAGCTTCTCCAAAATACTTTCTACTTTGCTCCAGTTCATTAGGACTGAAAATTTTTCTGACCAGTTCTCTAAGGCCAGCAGGTAGTCCTTCCTCAGAGTACAAAGTGTCCTACATAAAATGAGTGCACAACATCACAATGGCTTCAGAAGTCAAACAGTGCTCCATGCCAGGAAGACTCAAGTTCTATTCACTCCACTAACTTTAACAATATCCTGCATTTATACTTGCTTACTGCACTGTACTAACATTATTTCATGGGCTTTTAACACCAATAAGATGGTTGCCCCATGGTTTAAATACTGGAGCTAAGGTTTAGGTTGATCACTTTAGCGTAACAGCCAAAATTAGAAGAATCCAGCTATCCCAGTGGTTCTTAACCTTTTTGGTACTGTTACCCCTTAAGCTTAACCAATAAACCAAAATTACCTCACCTCCTTTTTAAATGGCAATAGAGAAAAAGAAAATTACAATTAATCATTTTTATTGTGTTGCGTTTTCTCAGACATTATGCTGAAGAAAATTGAACACCTATTGTATTTTAAACTTATTATATATTTGGTTCATTATTCAGAAAATCAAAACACATCACAAATAGCACTTCTCAGATGAATTTCTCAATGTGAAGGTTGATACTGCTTCTGCTTGACTAGCTTAAAGATATGAGGTTTTGTCTCAGCTAATGCACATCTCAAGTCATGACTAAGATCCAATCTATTCCTTGCCTTTGTTTTAATGTTGACCATTGTAGAAAAGCCAGCCTCACCACAATACATAGTGGCAAATGGGATTAGAAGTTTGAGAGCTCTGCCAGAGAGAATTGGGTATTCTAAACCAGCTTTTAGCCAAAAAGTTGCCAGATCAGAATCCTGAAAATCTGCTTTCAGTGTGTTATCTTCTCACAGATCAATGAATTCTGCTTTCACCTTGATATCCTAGTCTTCAACTACTTTTTCTTCCACTGTAAATGGTCTCACAATCCATGCATTTATGTGACGCTGTTCTACATCTGGAAAGTATCTGCTGGTGGATTCTGCTACCGACAGTAAGTGTCTTATGATATCATTAGCAAATGAACATTTCTGTTTAGTTGTCCCAAGCAGAGTTATCAATTCTAACCACATGGATACATCACCAGCTTCAACCCTACATCAGTAAAGCTGGAATTTACCGAGGAGGCTAACAACCTTGTCTTAGGCTGTGAGAATATTCACCTTATTTCCTTGTAGTGAGAGGTTTAGCTGATTAATTTCAGTAAAAAAATGTATAAGGTATGCCAATTTTAGAATGAATGTATGGTCCATTATTTTCCCAAACAATTCTTGCTGTTTAGGGGTATGTCTACACTGCACAGTTATTTCAGAATAAGCTATTCTGGAAGTGATTTTCTGGAATAGCTTATTTCGAAATTGCACGTCTACACTGCAGGGAAGCCTCAAAATTAATCCGAGGCAGGTTTCCCTAATGTAGACATGCTATCTCGATTTAGAGCCCCAGGAGGAATAACTTAGAATGGCCCTGGTGATGGACTATTTGTTGATTCGTCCAACTGAAGTGCAAAGTAGGGACTAGCTTTCATCTCTGTAACTACTTGATCCAAAATGTCGTTGTTCATCTCAGAAATGCGCCCTTTCATGGTGCAGTTTGAAAGTGATATCTGATCCATCTTTCTCACATGTTGCTCCCCAAGAACAAGCCTCACTATTTCAACCAGACATGGTCTGATGAGATCCTCTCCGATTGTATGAAGTTTTTTACATTCAGCAATTTGGAGAGCAATATGATAAGTTGCTTCAAGAACAGTTTCATTTGTCTTCACAAACTGATCAGTTGACTCCAACGAGAGGATTTCAACCTGTGTTCTTTTTTAAAAAAACTATTCAATATATTTTCCTACAAACTCTTTATGGATTTGTTCAAAATGGTCCTTTCATTTGCTGGGCTTCATACTTTCTGCAGTAAATACTTTACTGCAAAGAAGGCATTGAAGCTTTTCAGCTGAATTGTCAATAACGCTAGAAAATCCTCACTGTAAAAATGCTTCTTTGTATGACCATTTCTTTGCTGGAGCCATGACTCAAATTAAAGATCTAAAATGAGAAACCTTGAAAATGAATTTTTAAAAAGTTACTATTGATTAGAATTTGTAAAACTAATATGATTATTCACCAGATTGTTAATTACCTTATACAATGTTAAATATGTATTATATTATAAATCACTAATTAAATCATTTAAAGTAAAATTATAAATTATAGTGTGTTACTCTTATTTGTAATAACCACATGAATGTATATTACACTAAGACTAAATTTTAAAAATTGTTTCTCTTTTACAGTCTAAAAGAGAGGTCAGAATGTTAATTTATAATTAATACAAAATTCAATTAAATATAAATAAAGATTGACTTACCTCAAGTAACAACTGTATTTAATTTAACTATTAACTATTACTAGGGGGCTGCACTCCTGCACGCTACTCTTGCCAACCCCCTTCTCTCTGGGGGTAGGTTTCTGGCTGGGGGAGGGAGCAGGAGCAGGCCGTGGGCAGAATGTCTGGCCGTTTTTCCGACAAAACTCTGTAGTGTAGACATACCCTGAGGTTACATCTACACTACAGGTTTTGCCAGAAGAGGCAATGCAAATGAAGCGCTGATTAGTATTTCTTTTTTCGTGCAAAAAACTCTTATGCTGGAGAGGCATAAGGATCTTGCGCAAAAAGAGGTTTTTGGCACAAAACAGAAACGTCCACACTGTTTGTTTTTGCACAAAAACCCCTTTCGCAAAAATGGATCGGAAGAGGAGATGCAACTGAAGTGTGAGAAAATGCGAACCAGTGCTTCATTTGCATTGCCTCTTCCGGCAAAACCCATAGTGTAGACATAGCCTAACTGAAGTAACTTAAAAAAAAATAATAATGAAAAATATACATACTTTATTTCAACAATTCTATTTTTTGAAAATGAAGGCTGGAGTGAGAGTTTGGGGGTGAGGAGGGGCAGAGGATGGGTGGCTTAGGGCAGAGGATTGGGAGGCTGGGGGGTTCATGGCAGTGGAAGAGTAGGGGAGCTCATGAAAGGAGGAGGAGATGCAGAAGTCAAGGCAGGTGGGAGGTGCAGGCTTCAGGGCAGGGGACTCAGGGCAGAGGGCTGGGGGGGAAGCACCGGGGCTGTCCATGGTGGCGATGGTGGCACTGCTCAGGCAGCGACTCCTCCCAAGAGGCCCTCTCTGGTTGTCCCCCCCTCCACAGCCTACAAGCTATCTGAAGGGGCGAGGCTCTGGGGGCTGCCCCCTCCAGCAGCACCCCCTGTCATGCAGCCTGAAGGCTCTCTCGGGAGGCAGGCTCCCTCCAGCAGTGCCCCCCACAGCCTTCAGGTTCCTTGGACTGGCCTCAGTTTGCAGTGGCCGCTCCTACCCCAGCCTATAAGCTGTTGAGGTTGGGGCGAGGCTCTGGGGGCTGGCCCCAGGTTCCAGCGGCCTCCCACTATGAACTGCAGAGTTATTGCAGTGTGGGGGGGATTAGGTTCTGGGGGCTGCCCCTCCTCCAGTGACACCCCCCCCACACACACACCCTGCTTTCCATGGGGGAGCAGGCTTTGGGGACTGCCCCCCTACAGCAGCCCCCCTACAGCCTGCAAGAGCCTCACAGGGGTGAGGGTAGGCTCCAGGTTTAGGACAGGGGTGGAGGCTTACCAGTGTCCTAGCAGGCAAGATAGCAGAGCGCTAACCCTGCTGGCTACTCCCTTGGGGTACGTCTACACTACAGCATTAACTCGAGTTAACTTAATTCAAAATAGTTCATTCAAATTAAGCTAATTCGAAATAACGCATCTATACACAAAACCTATTTCAAAATAGCATTTTGCTATTTCAAAATAGCACGTCCACACTGAGTGGACCCGGAACCGAAGTTAAGGCTGGCCGGAACCAGTGCTGACAGGGCATCAGATTAGGACTTAGTGTGTGGGGCTGCTGCCTGAGGCTAACTGAGCTCCATGCTTAAAGGGACCCTACCCCCACCCCGGACAGACAGTTCTCAGGGTTCCCCGCTTGCTTGTCTACCTCAATGATGGACAGCAAAGCAGTCCTGTCTTGGAGTGCCCTGAGTTCCCACACTTGGGACACCACAGCACTCGGCCACATGGAGCCAGAGCTGCCCCAGGCACCCCGGTGTGTCTTGTGGGGTCGTTGTCATCAGCCCGGCTGCACTTGCTGCAGGCTGCCATCTGGGGGGTCCATCGGGGGGCTGTCAGGATCCAGGAGCCCTGCGGGAGAGCATCCACCCCAAGGAGCCCTCAGAGCCACCCTGGTCCTCCCCACCGAGGGCTCGTGCCCCATTCCTCCATCACGTCCTTCCACTTACCCCTACCTAGCCCCCCTTCCTGATGTCAAACAAAAGACACGTATGTTCAAAAATAGAAACTGGGTTTATTGAACAAAACTTGGGGGGGGGGGAGATGAACCTCGGGGAGACTGGGAAAAGGAGGTAGGAGAGGGGAAGAAAGAGGGTGGAAGAGGGGAGGGGGAAACCTGGGAAGAGGGAGCTGGAAGGGGGAAGAAGGGGGAGGGGAAGCTCAGGGCCCAGGGTTGGGGGGTCTCGCCAGACCAACTTGATTTTCATGCAAACCTGCTCCTGGGTTCGCATGTGGCCTTTGGTGGCCAGGCTGGCAGCTATCCTGCCGTAGACGGCCGCATTCCTCTGTCTAGTGCGGAGATCATGGACATTGGGGGCATCCCCCTCAAACCTGAATAAGGTCCATGATCTCCACCCTGGACCAGGAAGGTGCCCACCTTCTCCAGCCCCTGTTAGGCTCCTGGGAGCTGGCAGACTGCTCCTGGGGAGCGGTGGAGGGCTGGCTGCCAGTGGCTTGCTGGCTCATGTTTTGGGGCCACCGGTTCAGGGGCCCCGGTGGCCACTGCTGGCTCTGGGCTGACATGCTTGGAGCTGGCACAGGCACTGTGGCCAGGGTCTACCCCTTTAATGGCTCCAGGGCTGGGGGAGAGGAGAGTACGTTTTCCTGGTTGTGCCTAGAGTGGCCACCAGGGCTCCCTGTGAAGGTCTGGAGGCCCCCTATTTCAAATTAAGTGTCTACACAGCACTTAATTCAAAATAGCTATTTCGAATTTGGCGTTACTCCTCGCAGAATGAGGTTTAACAAATTTGAATTAAGCACTCCGCTATTTCAAATTAAATTCGAAATAGCGGTTTGCATGTGTAGACGCTATTAAAGTTAATTCGAAATAATGGCTGTTATTTTGAATTAACTTTGCAGTGTAGACATGCCCTTGGTGCTGAAGCTGCCCTCAGTGGCTATTCTTAGTATTACATCCCTCTTGTCTGTGCCTGTCTCTTTCATGTTCCTCCCCTCTCTGCCCTGTCCCTTTCCATGTTATGGCAAACAGTCCCATTCCAAGCACTTCTCATTTCCCAGGCACAACCACACTCTGACCTTGGTTTAAGTTAGGGTAAGAGGAAGGTTCATATCAAATTTGGTAGTCCTAGCTGTTGCAGTTTGGAAATAGTTCTTGAACAAATGGACTTACAAATGCACAGCCAGGAAGACAAACTCTATATATACTAGCAGGTGAGCCCCATGGTTGACCGGCAAAGTCATTTTGCATAGATTACACTTATAGGAAATTTCAAGAAATTAAATACGTGCAATAGTTTTTTTTATTAATGTGCTTGCAAAAAGAGAAGTACATGTTTTCAATTTATAGGATTTCAACTTAAAACAATATTCATTTTATTGAATTATTTCCATACATAGTAAATTTGAATCAGAAACTGATAAAGCTTCCATTACTCTTTCCGTAACTGATATAAATACATTTGAAACAGTAAAAATTTTCTTTGCACTAAAATGATAGTTGAATAGGCCACTCGATTTTAATTGTGTTAGCAAATATTTTGTATGATCTGTAATAATAGTCATGACTTTTTTTCCGATGAAAAACAAAAATAATTATTTAAACCTTTCACCCAGCATATTCTGATGTAAAAAGTAGTGCATTCAGCTAATTTAAGTATCAGAGGGGTAGCCATGTTAGTCTGAAACTGCAAAAACAATGAGAAGTTCTGTGCCACCTCATAGACTAACAGATTTATTGGCGCATAAGCTTTCGTGGGCAAAGACATGCATCTGACGAAGTGAGTCTTTGCCCACGAAAGCTTATGCTCCAATAAATCTGTTAGTCTATAACATGCCACACGACTTCTCATTGTTTCAGCTAATTTAAGTGGCAGGACTGTTTATGCAAAATTTGGTATCTGTAGGTAATTGTGAAGTATGACTTTATTTGCACAAACAAACAAACGCTTCACAATATGTAATAGATAGATAGATAGCTTAGATAGATAGAAAGATAGATAACATAAGAATGGCCATATCAGACAAGACCAATAGAACATCTAGCCCAGCATCCTGTCTTTCAAGAATGGCTTGGGCCACATGCTTCAGATGATGTGAACAGAACAAGGCAATTATTTAGTGCTCTCTTCACTGTCATTCAGTCCCAGCTTCAGCCAGTCAGAGGTTTAGGGACACACACACAACATGGATTGTGTCTCTGAGCATCTTGGCTAATAGCCATTGATGGACCTATCCTCCATGAACTTAATCCAGTTCTTTTTTGAACTTGTTATATTTTGACCTTCACAACATCCCCAGGAAACAAATTCCACAGGTTAATAGATCACTGTGTGAATAAATACTCTCTTTGATTTGTTTAAATTCATTGGCTGCCCCCTGAGTCTTGTGTTATGTGAAGGGGTAAATAACACTTTCCATTTACTTTCTCCACACCATTCGTGATTGAATTGACCTCTATCAGACAACCCTGCCTTTAGTCATTGTTTTACTGAACTAAACAGTCACAGACTTTAATCCGTCCTCAGATGGAAGCTGTTGCATACTCCTAATTGTTTTTTGTCCTTTGCTGTACACTTTAAAAGCCTAATGTATATTTTATTGAGATGGAGGCAACGAGAACTGCGTGTAGATTCAAGGTGTGGTCATATCTTGGATTTGTATAGTGGCATTATGACATTTCCATCATATTATCTGGCCTTTTCCTAGCAGTTTCAAATATTCTGTCAATTATTTTCACTGCCATTGCACACTGATATTTTCAGAGGACTGCCCATGATGACTCCATGATCTGTCATGAGTAATAAAAACTAATTTAGGTCCTATCATTTTATATGTATAGTTGGGATTATGTTTTCCTATGTGCATTAGTTTGCACTTATCAGCACTGAATTTCATCTGCTATTTTGTTGTTCAGTTCCCTCGCTCCACCATTTTGAGATCCTTTGTAATTCTTCAGTCAGCTTTGGTCTTAGCTGTCTTGAGTAATTTTATATCATGTGCAACCTATGCCATCTCACTGATTACCTCCTTTTCTAGATCATTTCTGATTACATTCCAAAGCACTGGTCTCAGTATAGATCCCTGGGGATGCCTTCTATTTACTTCTCTCTGCTATGAAAACTGACCGTGTATTCCGACCCTTTGTTTCTTATTTTTAACTAGTTACTGATCCACAAGAGGACCTTCCTACTTATCCCATTACTCTTTTATAGCTTATAAGTGTTTGGTAAGAAATCATGTTGAAGGCTTTCTGAAAGTCCAAATACACTATATCCAAAGATTGATTATAGGTTGGCAAGGCATGATTTGTTTTTACAAAAGCTATGTTGACTCTTCCCTTTTCATATTGTTTTCATTTAGGTGTGTGCTAATTCTGTTCTTTAGTAAAGCTTCAACCGATCTGCCTGGTACTCATGTTAGTTTAGAATCATAGAGCTGGAAGAGACCTCAGAAGGTCATCAAGTCTAGCCCCCTGCCCAAGGCAGGGCCAATCCCAACTAAATCAACCCAGCCAGGGCTTTGTCAAGCCAAGACTTAAAAACCTCTAGGGATGGAGATTCCACCACCTCCCTAGGTAACCCATTCCAGTGCTTCACCACCCTCCTAGTGAAATAGTTTTTTCTAATATCCAACCTAGACGTTCCCCACTGTAACTTGAGACCATTGCTCCTTGTTCTGCCATCCGTCACTACTGTGAACAGCCTTTCTCCATCCTCTTTGGAACCTCCCTTCAGGAAGTTGAAGGCTGCTATCAAATCCCCCCCTCATTCTTCTCTTCTCTTAAACAAACCCAAATCCCTCAGTCTCTCCTCATAAGTCATGCACTCCAGCCCCCTAATCATTTTGGTCACCCTCCGCTGGACCCTCTCCAATGCGTCCACATCCTTTCTATAGTGAGGGTCCCAGAACTGGACACAATATTCCAGATGTGGCCTCACCAGAGCCGAATAAAGGGGAATAATCACGTCTCTAGATCTGCTGGCAATGCTCTTCCTAATGCACCCTAATATGCCATTAGCCTTCTTGGCTACAAGGGCACATTGTTGACTCATATCTAGCTTCTCATCCACTGTAATCCCCAGGTCCTTTTCTGCAGAACTGCTACTTAGCCATTCAGTCCCCAGCCTGTAACAATGCTTGGGATTCTTCCGTCCCAAGTGCAGGACTCTATACTTGTCCTTGTTGAACCTCATCAGATTTCTTTTGGCCCAATTCTCTAATCTGTCCAGGTAACTCTGGACCCTCTCCCTGCCCTCCAGCATATCTACCTCTCCCCCTAGCTTAGTGTCAACTGTGAACTTGATGAGGTTTCATAAACTTCTATTGCCAATATCACTTGTGGAATCTTTTTTTGTAAAATCAGCATTACATTAGTTATCCAGTATGGAGTCTGATTTAAGCAATAGGTTACATACTATAGTTAGTAGTTCTGCAATTTCATATTTGAATTCCTTTGAAACCCGCAGGTGAATAACATCTAATTCTAGTGATATATTACTATTTCATTTGTAATTTTGTTTTCAATCCCTTCTCTATTAACATTTCAATCTGGGACACCTCAAAAAGAATAGCTCATGTGTGGGACTCTCCCTCACATGTTCTGCAGTGAAGACCAGTGGAAAAAATTAATTTAGTTTCTCTCCAATGGCCTAGTCTTTCTTGAGTGCTCTCTCATCCAGTTGCCACACTGATTGTTTGGAAGGGTTACTCTATGGGTGGGGAATCTTTTTTGGGTTGGGGGCCATTGACCCATAGAAAAATCAGTTGGGGGGGGGGTTGCACACAAGTGAGAAGAAAAAAAAAAGCAAAAACAAAAAACCTCAATGATATGGCTCTCAATGAGAAGGAAAAGACACTTCCCACATTCTCCTCACACGTCAGAGCCGAGGGGGACCCAGCCTAGAGATTTTGTGCGCTCTAGCCCCATGGTAGGGCACTGTGTGTGGGGTGGGAGGGGGGGAGGAGCTGGAGTGCCAGTGTGGTCTCCCCAATGCAAGGGGGAGGCCCTGAGTCTCAGAGCTGAATCCAGGCAATCCAGGGACAGCATCCTGCCCCTGGGCCTGACATTCCCCACCCTAGGATTATTGTTTCTTATGTGTGTCAAAAATTGTTAGTTTTTGTAGCTTTTACTCATTGCTCTTCAGATTTTTTTTTTGTCTATATAATTATGCTTTTACACTTCACTTGACAGACTTTATGACATGTGACAAATGGGTCCTGCATTTCTTGTTCGCTGGTAGGTTAAGTACTATCTTTTTCCATTTGGGAAAAATGACTATTCCCTGTCTAATTTCACCCCTCAGTGGCTTCATTATAGCTCTCAGTCTAACTTCTTTATGTTGGAGCAAGCTCTAGTCTGATTTAGCCACTATCATCACTGGGAAGAAATGGAAAATTTCCTAGTCTGTGTGACCTCCTAGACATGGAGGCAAAAGACTAGATTTCTTATTGTAGTGTCTCCCCTATTTCTATGGGTTTTCCTTCTTCAGACTTCTGGGACCTGAAGGAACTGTTCTCCAGGCAGGGCTCTCCCGGTCCCCTCTTCTCTGTACCTGCAAGGTTCCTTTCTGGTACCCAAGAGCTTCTAACACATCTTCCTCCCACTACTCCAGGGCTGTGTCTAGACTGGCCAGTTTTTCCGCAAAAGCAGCTGCTTTTGCACAAAAACTTGCCAGCTGTCTACTCTGGCCGCTTGAATTTGCACAAGAGCACTGACGTTCTAATGTAAGAAATCAGTGCTTCTTGTGCAAATACTTTGACGCTCCTGTTCGGGCAAAAGTCATTTTGCGCAAAACCTTTTGCGCAAAAGGGCCAGTGTAGACAGCTCAGTTTTGTTTTGTGCAAAAAAGCCCCGATGGCTAAAATGGCGATTGGGGCTTTCTTGTGCAAAAGCACGTCTAGATTGGCCACGGACGCTTTTGCGCAAAAAGTGCTTTTGCACAAAAGCGTCCGTGCCAATCTAGACGCTCTCTTGCACAAATACTTTTAACGGAAAACTTTTCCGTTCATGCCAGTTCATGCCAGTCTAGACGCAGCCCAGGTGTACCACTAAACTGGCTAATGAGGAGGCTTTTAATCAGGTTCAGCCAGTCCTTGATTGGCTCCAGGTGTCCTAATCAAACCTAACTGTCTCAACTAGTTCTACCAAGGTCTAGATTGCTTCCAGGTGTTTTAATCAACCTAACTGCCTCAGTAGAGCTCTAGGAAGTTCTTAATTGACTCCAGGTGTCTTAAGTAACCTCAAGCAACTGCTGTTTGTCTGCCATGGCAACTGGGATTTGTTCAGCCTTGGGCTAATGTATCTGTGTTGTATTATTTTTTGGGCATCATCTGGCTTCTTCACGTCACAGCTATGCTGGCTGAAATATTGTTTTTAAAAGCTATCCCAGGGCATTCATTTATTTTTCTTTCCCTCTTCTTTTTCCCCTCTCTTCCTTTCCTATTTTAATTATTGGGGGGGTTTTTTGAGGGGGGGAGGGGGGTCTGCAGCCCTGCAATTCCACACATTCCTTTTAAGTATGTTTAGATTTTTCCCATTGAGTTTCTTTGCTATCTTCTTCCCGTTCCTATATTTTGAAGCTTTTATACAATTAAAAACATACAAAACACAAATACAAAGTTTCTAACTTTCAATGGATACACCATTTTGCTCATCAGAAAGATCAAGTACTTATAAGGAAAAACAAACTTCAAGCTCATCATTAGGATAAATAGGGCAGGAAGAATAGATTGAAAATCACTACTTGGGATGTGCAAATGGTTGGTTGGTGGTTGCCTAGTTCTTGTGCCATTGATCAAACAGTTAAAAGGCCACTGAGTGCTTTATGCACCTCCATGACGGTCTGTCCTTGGTCAAATCTGGCACATTATGGAGCAGGATGCCTGTGAGGTAGCACAGTTGTTTGTTGATGATGTCCAGTCATCATGTTTTAGGTGGTCTTGGTGTCTTTACCCTACTGCTTTCTTTGGGTCAAAGTCTAAGGTAATTCTTTCAGGGAATTCTGTAGGCATTTGAAGCAGAGAGCATTGGGCAACAGTCTGAGAAAACAAGACAAGTTTACTCAGAAAACTGATCATATTCTATGTGAATTTATGCCATTTGATGTTTTCAATCATTTGGAGATGCTTCATCTGAATGATTACAAACTTTGTAATCTTGAGAGCGTGGGGCCATGCGTCCCATATGTCACTAATACTGACCAGTTACACTTCATCTACTTTTCAGGTTATTTGGATTGCATAAAAAAGGTGAATTACTACATGCTGTTTATGCTTTTGTACTGCAAGCTTCACATTCCTTCCTGATGCCACCCATGCTAAGGACAACAGAGCTGAGGACAGATGAAATCATAGGTTGGCCCATAAGATGCTACAACTGACAGGGTGTTCAAAATTGCCAACTGGAAGAATTTTGGTTTAACCCTAAGTCATTTTCAGACCAACTGTTGCCACAGAGCTTTCTAGGACTTTTAGTGCCACAACTAGCTCATCCATTGATTATACAACTCATGCTACGTTATCACAAAAATCAATATTAGTGAGGTTCTTATCAACCTGATGTATGCCTAAAACGCATTTGCTTGGTGTCTGGCCAAGTAAATAGTCTGTGATGACATTGAAGAATTCTGGACAGACACTACATCCTTGTGGAGCACCCAGCCTAATTCAGAAAAAGTCTTTAATTATGTTTTCCCATTTACAAGAGTGCAGCTTGAGGAGTCAGCATCTAGGAGACAGAGCATGTTAAGGAGATGTGTGTTTCAAGATCAGCCAAAGAAATTCCCTGTCAGAGTCAATTGCAGCCTTGATATCCAGAAATGCAATGTGAACTGGATGGTTGAACTCTTATCTTAGCAAAGTTGCAAGAAAACAGCTAATTTTAATACAATCATTCAAATTGTTAGTTTTGTCTTACTTTTGAAGCATGCTGTTGCTACACAGGCTTTATACACCATGGGTACCCATAACAGTTGAAGGAATCCTCAACTAGTTCGTTAAGCTCATTTTATGGCCTCAAGATATTGGAGAAGATCCTCAGCTAATTTTAATCAGTGTAACTATATTGAGTTTGATGAAGCATCCAATTCACACCAAATGAAAATCACTTCCTTTAGGTCTAGAAAAAGTTTAGATATTAGTAAGTGTAGCGGGGTACACTTACCGCCACAGCGCCACCTGCCCTCAGTCCTGGGAATTAGCTCAGACGGCAGGTGGCGGGATCCTTTTCAGGACATTGCCCTCCGGCAGTGCCCACAACAGCCTCTACGCTTCCCCCCTTTCGGGGGCGGGTTGTAGGCTGGTTGGCCTCTAGGAGGGGTTCCTCCCCCTCCGGGACAGCGGGCAATACTCCTATCCCGCTGTGCAGCCCATCAATCGTCCCCAAGTCTCTAGTCCCACAGCCAGGCCTCGCTCCGGACGGGTAGAAGGGGTCAATAGTTCGCAGCCCCGGCCTTGCTTCAGGTCTGGGGTAAGAGGCAATAGTTCAGGGGCCCGGCCTTGCTTCAGGTCCGGGCCACGGGGGAAGTAGTCTAATGTGGACTCAAGTCTCTCAGCTTTCACAGTCCAGCCTGGATCGCGGCCGACACCAAAGCACAGTAGGTAAGCCCAGTCCCTCGAGCAGGGCGGGGTGGCAAAACACAGGGTGCAGGCCCAGGCCTAGCCCAGGGCGGGGCAGCAAATGGCAGCCAGGCCCTGGTGCAAGGCGTGGCCACAAACCAACACAGTGAGGAGGCCCCCAGCCCTGGAGCAGGGCGGGGCAACAAACACAATATAGCGGCCCAGCCCTAACTCAGGGCGGGGCAGCAAATGGCGGCCAGGCCCTGGTACAAGGCGTGGCTGCAAACACACCGGTTTGTAGAAGCTCCTAGTTCAGGAGCTGGGCAGGTAGCGCACCTGCAGCAGTGGTGAGGGGGAGACTGCCACCCGGTCGGTGGGTGGCGGGGGGGGCACAAGCCCACCCACTCCACTGCACCTCGGCCCAGGGGCCCTGGATGCAGCAGTTCAGCTGCTACTGGCTCAGCAGGGCTCCAGCCCGCAACTTGCTGGCCTAGGTCTGCTCTCAGCCCGTGCTACCCCCTGGGCCACTCCTCGTCTCCCCCTCCACAGGTACCTGTGTCTCCAGCAGGTCAGTCAGGGAGTCAAGGGCGGTGTCGTCCCAGCAGGGTCCAGGCGGCCCGATCCAGGCTTCCGTGGGTTGGAGCTCTGCAGCCTCCAGCGGGTTCATCAGGCCCCAGGGTTCAGACAGGTATCGGGGCTCCAGCTGGTCCACCGGCTCCGGCAAGCCCTCAGGGTCCCCCATCAATCAGTAAGTCCTCTAGCTCGGGCAAGGCCTCAGGGTCTCCAGGTGTCCGCAGGCCTCAGGGCTTGAGCAGGACCTCCGGCTCAGGCAGGTCCTTAAACTCACCAGGCCCCAGCAGAGCCCCGGGTTCCTCTGGGTCAGAGGGCAGCTCTGCTGGCTGGCTTGTCCAGACCTCAGCAGCCCTGGCAGGGAAATCTTTACTGGCCTTAGGGGAGGCAGCTGTAGGAGGCCCAGGCCAGGTCCCAGCCTCCTCAGCCAAGAGCTCTGACTAGGCCTCTGTCTCCCTCGGAGGCTGGGCCCTAACTGAGCTCCCTGCTCCTGCTCCTGCTCCTGCTGGGGCTCTCCCTGCCCTACCCAGTCACCGCCTACCCTCCTGCTTGCCGAGACCTGCTCCCCCTGGACAACGCTGCTGTTGCTGCTCCAGCTCACCGCCACCTGCTGCTGTTGCCGCTGCTGCTGTCTGTGGGGAGAGGGGGGGCCTGCCGGCTGCCCCCCCTCTCCCCCCCCTCCACAGGAAGAGGACCCACCTACATCCACCACCCGGAGGCCTTCTCTGGCTGGCTGCTACCTGCCCACTGCTGCTGCTGTGCCCCGCCGAGGAGGAGAAGAGGAGACCGCTGCCTGGAACTGTGGAGGGGGTTTGTTTAGAGACTTATTTTTTTTCATCTGCTCCTGGGGTGGTGTGCATAGAACTGAGCTGTTAAGAGGGGGGGGGCTGGGGGAGAGGCTTAAAGCCCTCCCCCCAGTCCAGCTGCCCCCCCCTTCCCTCTGCCACCACCCCCACTGCCCCCTCCACCACCTTTATCACCACCTGGACTTCTCTTCTCCCCTTGGTGGGGTTCACTGCTCCATCTGCCACCTGGAACTGTTTGCTGCAGCGGAGGGTGAGGTCGAGCCCCCACAGCGCTCGTGGGTGTGCTCCCTCCCCACCCCCTTGGATTTGACCCCCCTCCCTCAGCTACATTGGGCTGGGGGCCCCCCTCCCTCCCGCCCACCCGCCCCTGTTTACCCTACCCTACCCTACCCCAGCAGCTTGCTTCCTTCCTTCCCCACTGCCAGCCCAGTTTGTCTTTCCCTCCTTCCCTAAGGTTCCTTGCCTGCCACACCCACTCCCATAGTTAATTACCTTCCATGCCCCTGCCCCAGCTAGCCTGGTTGTGTGTGTGCCCCGTCCCTCCCAGCTGCTGTCTTGCCTCCCTTGTCCTACCTTCCCCAGAATCTCCCCCTCCCAAAGTTCCCGCTGGCCTTTTTCTGGCACCATTTTGCCTGCCCGGTCTCCCCTCTCCCCCAAGCGCTCGTGCCTCCCCCCACCCCCCCTTTTAGTTAGCCCCTTGTACACTTCACTCCCCTCACTGATCCCATAGTCCCCTCTGTACCCCAGTGCAGCCAAAGGAGCCGGCCCCCGCCCTACGTCCGCTACTGCGTCCCCTGTCCCATCCTGCCAGCGCCCTCCTCCTCTGTGTCCAGCCTTGCAGGGAGGAGTGGTAGCTGGCTCCTTGGTTCCCTTTTTTACCCCACCCCTGTCAGTGCCCTCCCTCCCTGCAATCAGGCAGCGGGAGAGTGGCTGCTTCTCCCTTCCCCCTCCCCCTCAACTGTATATCCCCTTACTCTCACATCCTTCCCCCCCGCAATAGCGCCCTCCTCCTCTGCCACAGTCTTAGCAGGGAGGAGCAGCTGCTAACCCTCCCCTTCCACGATTGCCCCTTCCTCGAACCAGTGCCCTCCCCCTTTCCATCCCCCTCCTTTCATTGACGCCCTCCTCCCCTGCCTGTTGCTTCGTGAGGAGTGGCTAGCCCTTACCCTTCCTCCTTGCCATCTGTGCCTCCTTCCACACTCTATCTATGATGGAGGAGGCCCCTATCCCTGCGGGCCCTACGGTCCCCCCACTGTCATCGGCCCAAATAACTGCTGCAGCTGACCTCCCGACCCCTGGCCCGAGCTCCACCGTTGCCACGGCTGACGCCGCCCCTGATATGGGGGGGCCTTCTACCTCGGCCGGTAAGAAGGGCCGGGGAGGGAAGAAGGGCAAAGGCCCAGCCCGGAAGGCTACGCCTCCTGCGGCCGAGGCCGCCCCGCCCATTGCAGCCCAAACATCTGCCGCAGTCCCTCCTTCCCCTGCTGTTCCTTCCATCAGCTCTGGGGGTGATCCACCCACAGCCCCCAGAGCGTACGCCCAGGTGGCCGCTGCCGCCCCCCACGTGCTGGGTCATCCGCTCATACTGCCGCCTCCAGCTCCATCCCTGGTGGCCGGGGTCCCTTTCCCACCCTGATCAGGAGGCATGGTGTTCGCTGCCTCCTGGTCACCGCTTCGCCCCACGTCGAAACTTACGTGCGGGCGTTGGCGAGCGTGGTGGCGGCCTCGGCCGTGGTGGCGGCCTCCAAAATGTACAGCAAGGTGTTGTTCTTCCTTGCCTCAGAGGCCGCCGCCCAGGAGGCGGTGGAGAGGGGCCTGGCGGTGGGGGGCGTGCACGTGCCCCTCGAGCCATTGGAGGACCTGGGCGTACGGGTGGTTCTCACTTCCGTCCCGCCCTTTCTCCCCAATGCCGCCCTGTTGCCTTCCCTCTCCACCCTGGGGAAGCCAATTTCTGTCATCAGCCCTCTCCCGTTGGGCTGTAAGGACCCCGCCCTCCGCCATGTCTTGTCATTCCGCCGGCAGGTGCAACTGCAAATGCCGCCGGCGGCGCGTGGCGGGGTGGCGCTCGAGGGGTCCTTCATGGTGCCCTACCAGGGGGCCCTCTACCGGGTCCACTATTCTTCGGGGGAGGCCCGGTGCTTCCTCTGCCGGGCGATGGGGCACGTCTGGAGGGACTGTCCCTTGGCCCGGTCGGAGGAGGCGTCCGGGACCCCCGGGGCCCGGGAGGGCGCCGGCCCTACCACCGCCGGCCCCCCTGGAAGTCCGGCCTCCGCGGCTGCCCCTCCTCCAACTGATGGCTTTGCTCGGGAGCTGAAGGCGTCCCCTCCGGCGTGCCCGAGCGAGCAGGCGGGCCCTGCCTCTACTTGATCCGTTTCTGCGGGGCCCGAGGAGGAGAGGGTGGCGCAGTTGTTGCCGGGCAAGGGAGAGGGCTCCCCCCAGGTGGAGGTCTCCCTACCCTCCTCTCTCCCTCCCTTGCCTCAACGCCCCCCCCGAAAACAAACTGCGCCCCCTGGCCTTGCCCCTGCGGACCAGCCCTCCACCTCCACCTGGAAGGGCTGGACGCTCGTTCGGGGGAAGCGCAAAGCCCGCCCTTCGCGGGCTCAATCTCCCTCCTCCGATGGGGAGGGCGGGAAGGCCCCCCTCCGAAAGATCTCGAGGGAGCCCAGTGCTGCCGAGAGCGCCCCTGAAGAGCTCCAGCAGGAGGCGCCAGACGAGGCGGCCGTGGCAGCGAGGGGGGACGATGTCGCCCCCCCTGTGGAGCCCCTCCAAGAGGAGGCCTCGGGTGGAGACCCCCTGGCCCCGGTTCCAGCTGAGCCCTCCCCCGCTCCAGCTGAGGTAATTGTTGCCTTGGCAGCCGCGGGGGAGGGCTCCGGGGCCGAGGGGATGGAACTTAGCTCCATCTTCGAGGAGATCGAGGCCCTGGGTCTGACCCCGCTCGCTCAGGGGGAGGACGACCCTCCGCCAGCGGGCCTCGGTCTGGGCGGTGACTCTGCGGCGCCGCCCCTTCCCCCGTGTCCCAGGTGGCCGACCCCGTCCTCACATTTGGGGCGCCCCTGATATTGCCCACTGGCCCGGCCGACTCGAGCGCCAGAGTCAATGTCGCCGAGCCCTTAGGGGTGACGGCTGGTGCCGAGTGGCCGGGTCTTGGGTCTGGGGGTGCCCCCTTTCCTGCAACCGAGGCGGGGCGGTCATCTCCCCTTCCCACTGGGGGCCCAGCAGAAGACACCACTCTGGCCGACGCCGAGGTACCAACTCCTACCTCTTTACCTGAACCCGGCGTTGGCGTGGGCCCCCTTCCTGCTCCTGATTCCCAGGTCCCCATCCGGGAGGCACCGCAGCTCGGTGGGATAGCCACGGGCGACCCCTATCCAGACCCCGCCCGGGATTCTGATCCCCTCCCGTGTCCCAATGCTCCCCCCACCCCTGTTTCTGCCCTCTACGAACCCATCTCCAGCCCTGAGTCCTCCTCTGTTCCTGATTCCCCTCCTACCCCTACCTCTTCCCTGCTCCCCAACCCCGACCCACCGTCTGGCTCAGAGCCCACCCCTTCTCCCACCCCTACCACGAAGAACACTTCTCCGCTGCCGTCCCCCCGTCCATTTCCCACCCTGCTCCCTGCCACAACATCTGATCCATCCCCACCGTCCCCCCAAATGTCTGCTAGTGCCACCCCCATGGGGGCCGTCTCGTTCCCGCTAGTTGTGGGCAGCCCTCGGGGGGCAGTATTTTTATCCCCGGTCCCCAACCTGTTAGGGGCTGCCTTGTTCCCTCCGCCGCCCCCTCCCTTGCCAGAGTCGGGGACGGGCAGCACGGCGCCATCGGTGTCGGCGCCGCGTTGGGGATCGGATCCCTGTTTGCCCGTCTCTGTGGCCCGTGAGCTCCACCCAGGGGCCTGGACAGAGAAGAATCCTGGTTCCCCCTTAGAGCTGAGGAGCGAGCTGCGCCAATTCCTCGCGGATAACCGCGGGGTAAAAGGGAAGGTGCAGCTCACCCTCCAGCGCTAGGGTGACTTTCATCCCATCCTCCAGGCCACCAGAGCCCTGTTGCGGGAGGGGAGAGGGACCAATAGGCAGGATGACACGGCCTACCGCCGGACCCGCAGATTCCGAGACGCGCTCCTGACCTTCAGGGCGGAGTGCGGTCTGCTGCGGGGCCTGCGGGGGGCCGACGATCGTCCTGCCCGTGAGGATCCACCCCAGCCTTCTCAATGAAGTACACCATCATCGCGACATTGAATGCCCGGGGCTGTAGGGCGGGTCTCGGCAGGAGCCGGGTGCTCTCCTTCCTTTGGGAGGGGGGGTACTCGGTGGCCTTCCTGCAGGAGACCCACACGACTCCAGCCGTTGAGGCTGGCTGGCTGCTGGAGTGGGGGGACGGGGTATATTTTAGCCACCTCGGCGCTCGCTCGGCCGGGGTGGCCATCCTGTTCTCCCCTGCCCTACGGCCCGAGGTGCTGGGGACAGCCGAGTTGTCCCGGGCCGCCTGCTGCACGTCCGGGCCCGCGTGGAGGGGCTGACGTTGAACCTGGTCAACGTCTACGCCCCGAATGCGGGCCCGGACCAGGTCACCTTTTATCGGCAGGCGGCCACCTTCCTCAGCATTCTGGATCCTCGCGAGTGTCTGGTCCTGGGCGGTGATTTTAACACCACCCTCGATGACCGGGACCGTGTAGGACTCGCGAACTGCCAGGCCACAGCAGGCGTCCTCAGGGAGATCGTGGACCACCACTCCCTGGTGGACGTCTGGCGAGACCACCACCCGGACGACAACATCACCTTCACCTACGTCCGGGTGGGGGACCATCGGTCAAGCCACTCCCGGTTGGATCGCATTTACCTCTCCCGTTTCCATCTGGCACGAGCCCACTCCTCCAGCATCCGGCCGGCCCCGTTCACGGACCACCATCTGGTGGCCGTGAAAGCCTCTCTGAGTTCGGAGAGGCTGGGGCCGGCCTATTGGCACTTTAATAATAGCTTGCTGGAGGACGTGGGCTTCGTGGTGTCCTTCTGGGAGTTCTGGCTGGCCTGGAGGGGGCAGCGGCCCGCCTTTCCCTTGGCGCGGCGATGGTGGGACGTGGGGAAGGTGCGCGCCCGGCTCTTCTGCCGCGACTACTCCCGGGGCGCCAGCCGGCGGAGGGATGCGGAGATAGAGCAGCTGGAACGGGAGGTCTTGAAGCTTGAGGGGCGTCTGGCATCCGCCCCCGAGGATCCACCTCTCCGCGAGGCGTACCGGGAGAGGCGGGAGGAGCTCCGGGCCCTGGAAGATCACAGGGCCCGGGGCGCCTTCATTCGATCTCGCATCCAGCTCCTTCGGGAGATGGATCGCGGCTCCCCCTTCTTCTACACCCTGGAGAAAAGGAGAGGGGCCAAAAAGCATGTCACCTGCCTTTTGGCGGAGGACGGCACCCCCCTCACGGATCCGGCAGAGATGCGTGGAAGGGCCAGGGCCTTCTACGCCAGTTTGTTCTCCCCGGATCCGACCGAAGCCGACGCCTGCAGGGTGCTCTGGACCGAGCTCCCGACGGTCAGCAAGGGTGACCGAGACCGGCTGGAGATGCCTCTCACTCTGGCCGAGTTCTCGGAAGCCCTCCGTCTCATGCCCAACAATAAAACCCCGGGCATGGACGGGCTGACCGTGGAGTTTTACCGCGTGTTCTGGGACGTCCTCGGCCCAGACCTCGTCACCGTCTGGGCCGAGTCCTTGGAGAGCGGGGTCCTCCCTCTGTCGTGCAGGCGAGCCGTGCTCGCCTTGCTACCGAAGAAGGGGGACCTCCGCGACCTTCGGAATTGGCGTCCCGTCTCGCTCCTTAGCACGGACTATAAGGTCGTAGCAAAAGCCATCTCGCTGCGACTGCGGTCCGTGCTGGCGGACGTCATCCATCCCGACCAGACCTACACCGTCCCGGGCCATAGCATTTTTGATAACTTGTATTTGGTCCGGGATCTCTTAGAGCTCGGGTGTAGGGACGGCTTGTCGTTCGCCCTCCTGTCCCTGGACCAGGAGAAGGCGTTCGACAGGATGGATCACGGGTATCTCCTGGGCACCCTGCAGGCCTTCGGCTTCGGGCCCCGTTTTGTGGGTTTTCTCCGGGTGCTGTACGCCCTCGCGGAGTGTTTGGTCAGGCTCAACTGGACCCTGACCAAGCCGGTCAGCTTCGGGCGGGGGGGGTACGTCAGGGGTGTCCGCTGTCGGGCCAGCTGTATGCTCTGGCGATCGAGCCCTTCCTCTGTCTCCTCCATAGGAGGTTGACGGGGTTGGTGCTCTGAGAGCCGGAGCTGCGGCTGGTCCTGTCGGCGTACGCCGATGACGTGCTCCTCGTGGTCCAGGACCCAGGCGATCTGGCGCGGGTGGAGGCCTGCCAAGCCGTCTACTCGGCAGCCTCCTTCGCCCGGGTCAACTGGGTCAAGAGCTCTGGCCTGGTGGTCGGGGATGGGTGGCGGGCCAGCTCCCTCCCACCCGCGCTTCAGGCCATCAGGTGGAGCGCGGGTCCGCTGCTCTATCTGGGTGTTTATTTATCCGCCACGCATCCTTCTCCGCCGGAAAACTGGCAAGGTTTGGATGCTAGGGTGGGTGAGCGGTTGCGGAGATGGGCAGGACTGCTCCGGTGTCTCTCCCTTCGTGGGAGGGCACTGGTGCTAAATCAGCTGGTCCTGTCCATGCTCTGGCACCGGCTCAACACCCTACGCCCGGTCCCAGAGGTCCTGGCCAAGCTCCAGAGGACAGCTTTGGAGTTCTTTTGGCCAGGACTGCACTGGGTCTCTGCAGGGGTCTTGTCTCTCCCCCTGGAGGAGGGGGGCCAGGGCCTGGTCTGCGTGCACAGCCAGGTCCGGACCTTCTGCCTCCAGGCCCTGCAGAGACTCCTCTTTAGTGCAGGTAGTCCGGCATGGAGCACTTTGGCGTGCGCCTTCCTCCGCCTCCTCCGAGGGCTCCGATACGACCGTCAGCTCTTTTTTATCCACCCGAGGGGTCTTCCGCGAGACCTCTCAGAGCTGCCGGAATTCTACCAGGACCTCCTCCAGACCTGGAAGCTGTTTTCGGCGACCAGGTCCGTTGTGGCCGCTGAGGGAGCAGACCTCCTCACGGAGCCCCTGCTCCACAATCCAGCCTTGTGTGTGCAGGTGGCGGAGTCTTCCTCGGTGCGCCGGAGGCTGATCCTGGCGGAAACCACCATGATCGGAGACCTCCTGGACTACGACAGGGGGGACTGGGTGGATCCCCGAGTACTCGCTTGGTGCATGGGGCTCTCTACCCCTCGAACCCCTCTGCGCCTACTCCAGGAGGTGAAGGCGGCTTTGCCACGGCCCGCTCTCGACTTCCTGCAGCGGTCCGTGCGAGAGGGTATCCCCCACCCCGCCCTTCCTGCAAACCCTCCGTCCCTTTTTACCGGGCCCCTGTTCCGCGGGCCCCCCTGGCTTCCCCACCCTTGGACCCCCAGCCGGCTGCAAAAGTTGCAGCCGGTTTGCTTTCGAACCGCGCCTAGAGAACATCTGTACACGCTCGTGCTCCACACTCTGCATTTTCCCACCCTCGTGTCCCACCCTGATACCAAATGGCGGGACTACCTAAGACCCGTTGAGGGTGGGAAACCTCGATGGGCCAGCGTATATTCCATCTTAATCCTGCGGCCCATTGGGGATATCAGTTGGCGGCTCCTTCACGGAGCCATGAGCACGGGCGTGTACCTGGCACGGTTCACCCCCATCCCGGACCCCTGCCCTTTCTGCGGTGTGAGGGAAAACCTGGCGAACGCCTACCTTGAATGTGCCAGGTTGCAGCCCCTATTCCGGCTCCTCCAGAACCTCTTACTGAGGTTCTAGCTGCACTTTTCCCCACACCTTTTTCTTTATGCACACCCAATCCGTGGCCCCACAAAGTCGCGGGACCTCCTCATCAACCTCCTCCTGGCTTTGGCCAAAACCACCATTTATAATACCAGGGAGAGGATGCTAGACGAGGGGGTTCCCTGCGACTGTGGGGCCTATTTCCGTTCATCCCTAGTGTCACGTATCCAGGCAGAGTTCCTTTGGGCGGCATCCACTGGCTCCATCGACAGCTTTGAGGAGCAGTGGGTGCTGTCCGGGGTTCACTGCTTGGTGTCCCCATCCGGTTCTCTTGTTTTGACCCTGTGACCCGCACCCCCTGACCGTGTTTTTCATTATTTGTCCCAAGTATTTAGTTGAACCCCAGGTCCAGTTGTCCCTCCTTCAAGGCTGGGCGAGGGGCTTTTAGAAGTGGGTGGGCTTTGCCCGCCCACTTCCTGGGTTTCAAATAGGCTCCACTCCAGTAAGCTAGGCTAAAAGATCATAATTAGTACACAGGAGGGATGTTCTATAGACTGTGTGGAAAGCATGTGCCTCAATTTGATAGGTATTTTGGAGAACATGAATTTGACCTTGTAATTCAGAGATTTTCTGGACCTCTGGTATAAGTGAAAGTAAATTCTGGAATCGGTCCGGTACTAGGGTAGTCCAATCAAGGGCTATTTGGAATCTAAGGGTTGTTTGTAGGACCTTGTCTGCGGGCCAATAAATGACATGATTTCCCATAACAGTGGTGAGATAAAAGTGCATGTCTTGTAAGGTGGTGGTGTTACCATGTACGCAGCTGTTATTGGCTTGAAAGAGCAAATGTCCTGTTAGGGTATATCCTTGTCCCCTACCTTCCCAACAAATGCTGTCGTGTACAGTTACAACTTCCCCTGGTCTCAACTTTCGTATGCACTGAAGCTGTGGGGGTTCTTAAGGCCAAAGCATCCATTGATTTCCTATCCCTATCCAAATATCAGGTGTTATTCCAGGAGCACTGACTATGAAACGGCTGGGCGCACCAGGTGGTTTAATTTCCCAGATGTCTCGGTGAATCACCCAGTGCCACATGCATCCTCCCAACGGACCCGGTAAGATTCGGTATGTGGGGGCCCACACCCCTCCAACCGACCCATATGCTTGGAAGGAGCACTGTGAGTACCTGCATCTCCACCCTGAAAATCTCCAAGTATGTCTCCATGGCCACAGTTCTGACGGTATCCCCGAGGCATTTGCAAGGGCAGTGGGCCAGGTCTGATGTTCAGGATCACTCCGGATGGCCATCAGCTGGTCATTCAGGAAATCCTGAATTTCCGAACAAGCCAGATCCCACTGCAATACCTTCTCCGCCTCAGTGATATCCAGTATCATCTTTGTCAGCAAGTCCTGGGTCACTGAGCTGAGGGCGGAGATAATATGCAATTCACCAATTCCAGCCTGAACTTGGGTTAGCTGTGCTCCAGTAATAAGCCCAGTGGCTTCCTCTATCTGTCCCAGCCTTTCCTCATGTTGTTGGCCCCTGTATATGTTCCAGACTGCTGCTGCACTATTGGCACCATCCCACAGGCGGTCTCCCAAGTCCCTTTTCCTCCTAGTGGAAACCCATGCTCTCTGTTGTGCTAACCGAATGGCAGCCCCTTTAGAACAGTTTGGATACAAAGAGGTAACCTGAAAGCTGGGCAAAGGCAGTGTAAATTTTACAGGCCCTAGTGTGGCATTAACTATGGTCCATTGATATCCTAACACATCATCTCTTAGACACAGTATCATACCACATCTGTTGATTAAAAACTCTAATTTTGAGCAACACTAATATCAATAGCATAGGAAGGAGTATATTGCAATATAGCACAGGTAAGATTATTGGTTAGGGAAATTCTTAGTACAGGTAAAATTTCCATTAGGCGAACACATTCTCTGAGTCTGAATTTGGCCATTTGCTAATTGGGTAACCAAATAACAATAGGGCCCCCTTCCTTTCAACAGACTACAAACTCCGGGGATGGCCATCATGTCAACCCCATCAGAAAACCCCCTAATCTCTATGCTAGAATTTTGTGGCTCATGTTCATGTACAGTAATATCATATACCCCTATCTCTACTGATCCATCTGCCTTCCATTCAATTGTTCGCTCAAATGAAAAATTTAGAACCTTGAAAAATAAATTTTCCAGACAATACTTAGCTAAGTCACTAAGATGTGAAGGCCTTGGCCATTGGATTTCATCAGAATACATAGTATCATCTGTATTTGGGTATGTTACCGGAATGGCAGTGGAGGTGGAGGAGGTAGTAAGGACGGCGGCATCAAGATGTTTTTGGTATTCATCGTCTGAAAGCCAATTGGGGAGTGCAGTACATTCTGCTGGTATTTGCCCATAAGCACAGATCGCAGCTCCTGGAAGAAACCCACCAAACCACTCAACACCATACTCCCAACTGCGAGTCCCGCAAATCCCTCCTTGCCAGTATATAATGCTCCGCCTTTTCCACCAGGGCCAGTTCTTAATGTCCTTTGTTGTTAAAAAGTTCTGGACTGTGGCAGTGTCAGGGGAGCGAATTTTCCTTCTTCTTTCTTCAAATAGTAGTAATTCAGCATCATGCAGGGGAGAGGTTGCTAGCACATCACCCTGTAACATTTTGGTCCTTCTGGCATATACCAGAGGTACAGTAGTTCTCTGAATTACAAGGTCAAATTCATGTTCTCCAAAATACCTATCAAATTGAGGCACATGCTTTCCACATAGTCTATAAACATCCCTCCTGTGTACTAATTATGATGTATCGTGTTATGTAACTAAGGCTATGCAGCAACCCCATTATAGAATTATTGCAGGGATATTAATGATTGTATTGCTTTTGCTTATTGTAGGATTATTTTATTGTTGTTATAGAGGATGTACTAATGGAAATAGTTTTCATGTCCATACTAATCATGTATTACCATTACAACCAATCAACACCTGTGAGGTCAATCCTCTTGATGTTAAAGCAGAAATACAATGTTTAATGAATATAGAGATTTGAAGGATTAGTTGTGCCTAGAGCACAAAATGGGGGAGTGTGGAAGCAGGACTAAGGGAGAGGGGATTTGGGTGGCCATTTCAGGGTTTGTCAGTAGCAGAGCAAGAGTCTGGTTCACTCTGACTCCTGCTAACGCGAGAGCTAGAAGAGATGCTGCGTTCGCCTCTCTGTCTCGCTCTCCAAGATAAGAATGGAATGCTGACCTCAGTGAGAACCTTGGCGATAAGACAGTGTCCGATGGGAATTGAGTGGGCAGGGAAGTAATTGTTTAATGTTATATGTAACAGAAAGGTGTGTATATATATTGGCTTTTAATTGTTTTGTATTTGAAGATCCGCTTATGCTGTCTTCCCTTGCAATATTGCTTAGACGGATTACCATGTGTGAAAAGATTCCAATCATTCACATACCTGCAGGTGTTTGGATTGTAATGCATGTACATGTAGTGTGCAGGGGTGCCTTTCGGTGGCGAGGGACCGTGCTTTGACTGACCTCCCCCCATCCTAGTACTTAAGAATCATACCGTAGCAGCAGCTCATGAAATAAGGAGAGTCATCACTCTCTCACATATCCGCTCAGTCTCGAGGTTCTGCTGACCCCCCTTGCTTTCAGAACTCCCTTGTGGGAGAGCCCTGGGGTGGCTGGAATCAGCTTACTTCTCAGAGACCTGGGCAGCGGCATTCATATCACATTCACACTCAGCATGCTTTTCACACAGAAATTTTCCCACTTTTAGATGCATCTCTCCTTATGGACCTTGTCCATTTTTCTGGGCAGCAAACAACACGTTTCCCCCAGAACCACAGCAGTTCCCAGCACTGCATAAACCTAGGTGCCTTATGTCTGGACGCAATACAATTTTCTTCCCGTACCTGGGGCGGCACCACCAATACCACAGCAGTTCCCAGCACTGCATAAACTTAGGCCTACTCGGGGTAACAAAACAACCTCCCCGAAACCGCTTTGCGTCTGACCTTGTTGCAGATTCGAGAAGTTCGGATGGCGTGAGCCCAACGAAGCAGACAGCTCCACGGGCAGTCCTCCCTCTGACCCCCTCAGAGATTTCAAAAGGCTCTTACCTCTCATTTGGCGCCTTGGGGTCAGCAGGGAAGACGGCCCATAGCAGTTGCCGCTGCCCTCACCCAGGCGTTGCCATCCGAGTCACGGCACCAAATTGTGGAAGATAACGAGCCTTCACTCTGCATTGTGTTTAAGCAACAAGTTGCCAGAGGCAGTTTATTCGAGCAATATTGCAAGGAAGACAGCATAAGCGGATCTTCAAATACAAAACAATTAAAAGCCAATATATAAACCTTTCTGTTACATATAACATTAAACAATTACTTCCCTGCCCACTCAATTCCCATCGGACACTGTCTTATTGCCAAGGTTCTCACTGAGGTCAGCATTCCATTCTTATCTTGGAGAGCGAGACAGAGAGGTGAATGCAGCGTCTCTTCTAGCTCTCGCGTTAGCAGGAGTCAGAGTGAACCAGACTCTTGCTCTGCTACTGACAAACCCTGAAATGGCCACCCAAATCCCCTCTCCCTTAGTCCTGCTTCCACAATGCAAACTTTTAGTGAAGCCCATCCAAGGCATTTTACCTAGAGAAAGGAAATAATAGTGGGCTAGATTTTGCTTTTAATACATCTATGAAACAGCATTTTTCCAGTGCTTATGTAGATGCTACAGCTTTTAAATGATACTTTCTAAAATTCAGTCAGTAGCTTTTCTTCTGGTTACATTTCCATTATGCTGTAATGATGCCATCTGAATACATTCTTAATATCTGCCAGGTAGTTCCAAGGGAGTATTCTTTTGACATTGTGATCTGGATGAGTAAAAAAACTACGACAGACCATCCAGAAATCAGTGCAACAGTCTATAATACCAGGAGGATCTGAGATACAGAATTCATCACAATAACAAAAAGCTTTTCTGGAAAAGTAAGATAACTTGAAGTCATCATGTCTTCTAGAATAAAAACCTCTTATCCTACTGAAACTTCCTGCAGGGGTCCTTTTGCGTTTTCTCCACCCTGAAAAATTGTGGCCTTCAATAGAATAAATTTCTAATGGCACATTACTTCTAGGGTACGTCTAGACTACAGGCTTTTGTCAACAGAGGCTTTGTCGACAGATACTGTGGACAAAGCTTCTGTCGACAAAGAGCGTCTAGACTGCATCCAGTTCTGTCGACAAAGCAAGCCGCTTTGTTGACATGAGAGTGTAGATGCAAAGGACAGTCTAGATGCAATAACGCTTTCTGTTGACAGAACTCTGTCAACAAAAGGCGTTATTCCTCGTAGAATGAGGTTAGTGCCGTCGACAAAACTGCCGAGTTCTATCGACGTTCGCACTCGGCGGTAGTGTACATGCAGGTATAATTTTGTCGACAAAAGTCCACTTTTTTTTTGACAAAAACCTGTAGTCTAGACACACCCCAAGAGACAAATTGTTACTGCATTCAAACTTCTGCAATGCAACATAAGATCAAGGTCTGGCTTTTGAACTGCATCATTGAGTCTATATGTTGGGGTTTATATGTCAATGATTTCAAATCTTTTAAATGTCTGACTGGTTAATGTAAATGCAAGAAACTTCTGTTATTCAGAAAGAAGGCTGAACAGAAATTTAAAACACAGCATTTTCCTCCAAGTGCAAAATCTTTATACATTCACCATTAGTCAGAGCTGCTATAAACCACATTGTTTACCCAAGATAAATAAAAGTCTGTTGGAAACAGAGCATATCTTGAGAGAATAACTATCCATCTGTTTAAACTGTTGGTTGTTTAATTTATTCTTTAGCAATTGAGAAGGATTGTGATACAGATAAGTACTCTAAATGGGGCAATAAAAAATCCAGCCATTTTTTATTCTACACATTTTAACTCTCAAAATTAAAATATCTTGAGCTCACATGATGCAAGTATAGTCACCATTCATTCTGCCTGTTAACATCTCTGCAACACTCTTTGCCAGCTATTCCACATCTAACCAATATGTTCTCTACATCAGTGGTGTGCAACCTTTTTTCAACCGTGACCGCCGTTGGTGTCCGTGCAGCGCTTAGATCCAGGTGGTCAGGGGCTGGGCCTGCCCATTGGCAGCCGTGCAGCACGGTGACCCCCCAGGAAGGGGGTCGCAACCCACGGGTTACACACCACTGCTCTACATCACTTGAAATTGCATCAAATTTAAGTTTCACTGTGCTCTGTCTCTCTTATTATGTATTCCAGGTCTCTAGACCATTGATTTTCACCAGAATATTAAGCTTCTTCTTCAGTCTTGTTCCAAGCAACCAAAGACTATCACAATGTGAGTGCTAAAGAATGTTTTTTTCAAAGAACAGATGAGATGTACCTGCATTGTAGCTAAAATTAAAATGGAACATATTAAATGGACTAAAATCTGTCTAACTGCCATAGTTCTCAAAATTGAATTGTAAGTAGGGAATCAACAATACATTGAATGGGTGTGTTTCCAGTGGGTACTCGCAGGGATCAGTTCTTGGTCCTATGCTAATTACCATTTTTAATAATCACCTGGAAGAAAACATAAAAGCCTCAAGATAAAATTTTCAGATAGCACAATATTTGGGGGCGAGTTAGCTAATGAAGAAGAGAGGACACTGACACCAAGCAATCTAGATTGCCTTTGTAAACTGGATTCAAGTAAACAATATGCAATTTAATACAGCTAAAAGTAAATGTATACAGCTAGTATTCCAGGCATACATGTGGGGGACTCTATTCTGAAAAGCAGTGATTCTGAAAAAGAATTGAGGATTATAGTGGATAATCCCAGAACATGAGTTCCCAGTGTGACACTGGCTAAAAAAGCTAATGTGACCTGGGGATGCATAAATGGGAATCTCAAAAAGGAACTGAAGTTATTTTACCGCTGTATTTAGCAGTGGTGTGACTGCTGCTGCAAAACTGTGTCTGGTTCAGGTGTCCACAATTCAAAAAGTATGTTGACTAATTGAAGAGTCTTCAGAGAAAAGTCATGAAAATGATTAAGGATTAGAGACCTGCCTTACAGTGACAGACTGAAGGAGCTCTATCAATTTAGCTTAACAGACAGATGATTAAGGGGTGACATGATTACAGTCCATTGGGAAACAAACATGTAATAAGAGGATCTTCACTTTGGCAGAGAGAGTTACAGCATGAAGCTGGAGAGTTACAGCTGAAAGTTGAAGCTAGATTAATTCAGACTGGAAACAAGGCATACATGTTTAACAGTGAGAGGGGTTTTTTTAAGATTCTGTTCTTAAAGTGCAATGATTCACTGTGTATACATTGTGCACTGGAGCTCAGAAAAGATATGTTCATTGGAATTGCAGTGAGCTGCTTCCTAGGCATAATGATCCTGATTCCCTCACATCAGTAAAATTACTCCTGGTTTAAGGTGGGGGAGAATCAGGTTTCCAATCTATTCATACACTTTCTTAGGAAAAAAAATCCTGCAAAGTTACTACTTTGCCCTGAGTAAGCATGGAAGAAAAGCAAGCTTCCACAGTTATCCTAAGTTAAAGCGGTGCCAGCCAGCACAAATAAATGAAAAGCTATGTTAGTATTTCCAATAACAAACCTCTTTTTAAAAAGATGTATACTCAATAGTTGAAAGATGCTCAAGGCTGAAACTTGGCAGAGTTGCAGCAGGGTGAAGACTACAGTGAAGAAAGTGAATTAGCTTGCAAATATAAAAGCAGTGTACAAATGAAAGCTTTCCAAACACCTTTATTTTGCCACACAGGCTATTGTACTGTACATCAATATAAGATGATTTTCCTACTATTGGATGGTTTATGTGTAACTCTGCACAACACATGAGCATTCCTGATTGTAGATCAGCATGCTTTTTTTTTTTTTTTTTTTTTTTTGGTATTTCAACTGTTTTCTTTGTAAGTAAAAACCTGACAAATTACTGCGCTCAGGCTGAGAGAACCACGGGCGAAAGCTCACTTACAGTAAGTGTTTATTTATATACTAAAAAGATTTTTCTCTTGTAGATTGAAAATATGAAAACTCTTGCTAAGAGTCAGGACTCATTTCTGCTCCTTTATAACTAAGCACAAATATTTTGGCAGTTGAGTCTGATTCAAATGTACTGCAGCAAAAGGAAAGATTTCAATGGGCTTTAGACCAGGCCCTTGACATTTAAAATGCAGAGCTGATTTCACAGGTTCTTTACGCATCTGCCATGTTACTCAGAATTCTCCTTAGAGAAGTACAGTGAATGACCATTGAAATGATCAAACTCAAGCATGATTATATTGATGGAATTTTCCATGGCATATTATCTCAAAGCAGTGTTTGTCATATTTGAGTCATCATCCTGGCCAATTTTAAATCTCATTTCTGATCACCTGGTCACCTCCCTATTCAGACTCCTTCAGAATTGCATCATGGCATTACAGTTAGAATGCAACAGCATGGTCAGCTCTTGCCTACAATTCACATTCAGAAGAGGCACATTGGGAGCAAAGAATTACAGCTGCTAAAGGAAACACTGCAGATGGCACCATCTGGAAACAAGGCCCAAAAAAGGAATGCTCAGTTTTTGATGTTCTCCTCTGTGGGAGAATTTTCAGAGCTGAAAATAGACATTGTGGGAGCTCTGAAAATTTCATCCAATTCCCACAAGCACACCAGGTGCCAAGGCAGACTGTCTTCCTGTGAGTGAAGGCTCCACAAGGCATCTGTTAGCAGTGTGATTGGCAAGATTAATTTTTCAGGAAGTTTTTCATTTCCTGCCTGATTTTAGCCCATGTTCTGATGTATCCTGGTGGCTATTGTTAAATATATTTGCACAGTTGTACCTCGAAGCCTCAGCTCAAGATCAGGGCTTCATTGTGCTGGGCACTGTATAAATACAATGAGAGGCAGTCTCTATCCCCAAAGAACAGATACCATGCTTAGACAAGAGGGCAAACAAAGAGAAAGAAGGAAACTAGAAGTCCAGAAAGTGAAGTGAAGTGACAAGTCAGTAGCCAAGAATATAATCTATGGCTCCAGTCCAACACCTAACTGTTAAGCACTTCTGACTCACATACTGTCTTTTAGTATAACAGGTAGAGACCTCCCTTCACCTTCACATATTTGTTTTTACTGTGCTTAAATTCTCCCATGAGAGGAGCTAGCACTAGGCTGTTAACTTGAGGGCAAAATTGGCTGGTGACTTATTGCATGTAATACCAAATAATCACATTCTCTGCAGATGGTGTCCCTAATTATTGTTGTTAATGTCCCACTATACATGGAACGAGTACAGTGTTTGAGTGCGTAACCATTACATAGGGTAGGTCTAGACTGCAGAGTTTTTCTGGGATACCACCTCTGCTGCATCCAAGGAACATGTCTGCTCCTCTGAAATTTTTTTCGGAAGAGCAGACGCATTTTTCGGCATCCCTGTAAACCTCGTTTTATGAGGAAGAAGGGATTTTCCAAAAAAGGGGTTTTTTTTCCGACATTTGGCCGTGTAGATGAGCCAAATGTTGGAAAAGCCTCTTCCAAAAAAAGAAGTGGAAAAAGATACGCAAATTGAGGTTTGCAATTTGTGTATCTTTTTCTGGAAGAACTGTGTAGTCTAGACACAGCCCATGAACAGCATCTCTCCTTCTCTTTCCCATACATAGATCATAACTTACCATAATGTGGACGTCTGTGTTGCCAGCTAATTTGGCATTCACTAAGACAATGCAAACAATGGTTTCTGATTTGCTCTTCCATTTGTACTGGAAATGCATCATTTGGAGATAAAACATACTGTAGACATTCTGATATTTCTATGTCCTGAATGAACATGATGCACAAAGTCACATTGCTGGTGGAATTATGAGCATTTACTAAGGTGAAGTTTACCTTCCACAGACATTTGTTACCATTGGCTCAAAATGCGCTAGTTCAGTGACCGTGTAACCCTCTCAACACATATGCTAGAACATTCACAAAGTGAACACAAAAGGGCTGTGACACAACTGAGCTACGTCTACACTGTACTTTGTTGCTCAATAAGATATGCAAATGAGGCGTGGGATGAATATCGCTGCACCTCATTTGCATACCTAATGAGCTGCCATGTTTGCGGCATGGGCTTTTGCGCAAGAAGGAGCTATCGACACTGCTCCTTCTTGCACAAAAAAACCCCTCTTGCGCAGAGCCGTTCTTCCTGAAAATAAGCGGCAGAACGACTCTGTGCAAGAGGGTTTTTTTGCGCAAGAAGGAGCAGTATAGACAGCTCCTTCTTGCGCAAAAGCCTGTGCCACAAAAATGGCAGCTCATTAGGTATGCAAATAAGGCATGGCGATATTCATCCCCACGCCTTATTTGCATATCTTATTGCACAACAATGAGCAGTGTAGATGTAGCCCTGGTGTATTCTACTCATAATTCATTTCCTCCAAACTCCCTAGTCATTTTTATTGCTCTTCTCTGGACCCCTCCATTTTGCTAATAACTTTCTGGTCATGACGAGCTGGGCACTGACCCCCTTGAGTCCACCAGTGCTGCAGTTGGCAGAGCACTTAAGGGTGGCATGAAAGGGGGCTTTACATCACCTTTGCACCTTTCTGGCACCTGGGGCTATGTTCAGCTTCATGCATAAGTCAGAGCAGCCTCAATCTGGCGCAGCAGCCAGGAATTGCTGAAATACAGAACTCTGACCTTATCCCCAACTGAAACAAAAGAAAGGACTATGCAGCACTTTAAAGACTAACAAGATGGTTTATTAGGTGATGAGCTTTCGTTGGCTAGACCCACTTCCAAAATGGGTCTGGCCCACGAAAGCTCATCACCTAATAAACCATCTTGTTAGTCTTTAAAGTGCTGCATAGTCCTGTCTTTTGTTTCAGCTAGACCAGACTAACATGGCTGCATCTCTATCACTTATCCCCAACTGAACCTTTTAAAACACCCTTCATCTCCCCTAAGCCAGCTCTATGGCACCAAGGGATTTCCTTGTGCTTGTAAAGTCCCTAGCTTTAGGGCTTGCTTATGCTCAAAGCAGCCACACCACCACAGAAGTGTGTTCCAGGTGAGTTTGCTCCAGCACAATGCAGAAATTGCATTTCCTATGTGTATGTGACAGAGACTGAGAGAAAGAAAAACAAATACTCACTACTATCAATGGGTGTTTACTTAATAAAAAAGTGACTAAACACTATGTAAAGACCAAAACTTGGACCAAATATGTTATACTCTGCATCTATTAATTATATATATAGTTCTATTGAAAAAGCAATCCAGTTTATTCTGGTGAGATTTGCTTTTCGTAATCTTTCTTTAAAATACATATTTTTCTATTCTTGTATTAGGGATAGGCTTATTAGACTGTAATTGCCAAAATATTCTGACTTTTCATTGGTGGAAAGAAGGCATTTCTACAGCTATAGAATTTTTTAATATACATATGTAAAGAAAGTCAGAAATACAAGGAAACAGTGAAGAAATTTATCTCTTGTAACTTACTGTGCCTTCAATTTTTCTTTATCTTCTTTGAATTTCCTCCACTTATGAGCTTCAGTCCACAAATATTCACTTATTTAAAATTTAAAACATACTGTTAGAATAATAATCTCTGCTAGAGACACAGCTCAGCCAAAGGGGATTCAGGATTTATAAAGATAAAATCCAAGCATAAAGAAGAAATTGGTGTCTGAAGAATCTCACAAGAAAAGTGAAGCCTTAGGAGAATGGGAAAGAAGATTCACTAACAGTTCAGAAATTGAGAGTCATAGAGGCCATTGATCTCAGAAATGGAGCACAGAGGTTATTTGATCTTTTGCGTTGAAGTTACAGTAAGCATTATATTAAAAATAAATATAAAAATGTGTACAAGCTAATTCATTCCCATTCAGTGGCTGAATGACAACAAACATAAGAGCTCTTGATATTTGCCCATTTATATTTACATTTCTTGCTTCTTTTTGTTGTTTTATGCACTCCTATACCTATTTCTTAATTTATATTCTGAAACAGCCTCTTGAACTCCCTGAAGTGTTCTCCTCAGTCATTTTTGCCATCTATTTGATGGTTGTACTTTTCTCAAGAGGTGTGCTCTTAACTTCTATTACATTAGTCTCTTGAGAAAAGTTCATTGTAATAGCTCCTGATATCTCCACCAGTCCCCATGACACATCGTTTTCCTGCAATAACCTGGAAAAACTACTGAATCAAATGTAAGTCTCTTTGGAATCCATGATGCAAATGTATATATTTCTGTGGGAATATTTGTACTGTCTCAAGGCAGGAAATATAACTAACATAAATCCTGGTGTTATGAGCTTCAGGAGACTCCAGTTGTGCCAGAGAAGTATGACCTTCTAGTCTAGTCCACACTGCACTTTTGTGTGCAGACCTCAGAGAGCCCAGGCTACTCCCAGCTCCTCTGCCACCCATGAGGGGATCCCCTGTGACCAGACACTTCCCTTGCCAGCTTGTCCATGGGCTGGGGGGGAGGGGTTGGAAGCGGGCAGTACAGTCATCTGGGCACGTGGGGAGTCCTGTGAGGCTGGGCCTGCTGTGAAGGCCACACATTGCCTTGCTCCCAGGACTTCCCCATCCTCTGGGCCGCAGACTGTCGGTCCACTGCTCACAGAGGAGGGCATGGCCTAAGGAACAGTGTCTAGAGGGATGACTGTCCGCCTCTCCCTCTGTGTGTTCTCCACAGCCAGACCAGCCAGGACTGAGAGCTGAGCTACACCACTGCAGCCACCCACCAGAGCCCAAGGGCCCCGAAGATGCACCAGGGTCCAAGACCACCTCATGCGCCAGTATATCAGTGTGCTGAGCGACATCCACCAGACCCTGGTGCACAACGTTTGTGAGGACTTAGAGTGGCAGAACCGCGCATGGGACCAGCTGATGCAGCGGTGTGACAACATGTGTGCCGTCATGTCGTACATGATGGCACATCCCCCTCCTACCCTCCCTGCTATGCTCATTCCCCCTCCACTTGCCCCCCATGCTATGCCTCTGCTCCCTCCCTACATGATGCCCATGCTCCCTCTCACAGCAATGCCCATGCCCCCTCCCCCTGCCCCTCTTGTCAATCCTGACCCCTCTCCAGCCCCCCCCCGGTCTATCCCCCTGTGCTCCCGAGACCCACCCAACCCCAACTCCTACCAAGTCCCCACACCTGAGGTGGCACATTGAGCCACCCCCCCAATGCCCCTCCCAGACCCGAGCCCCCCTTCCCCGTCATGAACTTCCATCCCCCTGCCCACCTTTTCTGAATGCTTCATAAATACAGACTTCATTTTTTGGAAAATCAAACAGGTGTGTTTATTGAGAGGTCAGGGAAAGGGGGAGAGGGTGTGGTGAGGAAGGGATAAGGCTGCAAGCCCCCTGTTGGGGAGGCCCTGGAGAGAGTTACTGGGGAACTTGAGAGAACCTCTCCCTCAGGACCTTCCAGATGCACACCCTGGCATGATGGACCTGTCAGATGGCAGCTGTCCTTGGTTGCTCGAATGCTCGCCCCTCATGGCCGGCATCTGCCCCCCACCCTGGGAGGAAGGCTTCCCCTTTCCTCTCTACAATGTTGTAGAGGACAAAATATGCCATGATCACCTCGGGGATGTAGTGCTCCCCCAGGTCAAGGCGGGTCAGCAGGCACCGGAAACGTGCCTTGAGGTGGCCAAAAGCGCACTCCACCTGGATCCGGGCTCAGTTGAGGTGGGCATTAAATTGGTCCCTGCTGGGATCTAGGTGTCCAGTGTACGGCTTCATCAGCCACAGCATGAGGGGGAAGGCCGTGTCCTCCATTATGCACAGCGGCATCTGCACATCCCCAACAGCAAGTTCACGGTGGGGGAAAAATGTGCCCATCTCCAGCTTGCGATACAGGCTAGAGTTCCTGAAGACTTGGGCATCATGTGCCCTGCCAGAGCACCCAACAAAAATGTCTGTAAAGTGTCCCCGGTGGTTAACCAGGGCCTGCAACACCATTGAAAAGTAGCCCTTTTGATTGATGTACTGGGCCGCTCAATGGTCAGGTGCGTGGATCGGGAAGTGTGTCCCATCAATGGCTCTGCCACAGTTCGGGAACCCCAGGGCAGAAAATCCGGCCACAGTCACGTCCAGGTCTCCCAGACGGATGACCCTCTGCAGCAGGATAGAGTTGATGGCCCTCACCACCTGCAGAAGGAGACAAAGAAACACTCCAAACAGAGAATGAGAGAGGGAGTGCCTGAGTCCATGGGAGGTGCCCACCCTGCTTCCCTTCCCCCACACACATACCCAAGGAGCCACCCCCATGAGGTGCTCCCCCCCCCAGCAACAGGGCTGTATGAGTGCAGGACAGCACAACCCCTCGGGGATGGGGCTTTCCCCCCACTCCCTCTCCACCGCTCACAACCTCCAACCCCCTTTTCCCGAGGGTCCCACTTTCCAGTACTCCCCCCCCCCCCACCCATTCAGGGACTGCAGCCCGAGGTGGGTGTCACATCTCCGGAGGGTGGGGGCAAGCCAGGCACATAGCTCCAAAAAGGTGGCCTTCCACATGCGGAAGTTTTGGAGCCACTTCTGGTCATCCCACCGCTCCAGGACCAGCTGGTGCCACCAGTCCGAACTGGTGTTGAGCCTCCAGAAACACTTCTCCACTGTGGGGTGCGGTTGCCAGAGTGGAGCAACCGCAACGACGGAGAGGGTCCCCAGAATAAGGTTGGGGTCCAGGTCCTGCAGGACCAGGAAGTCAGCTGAAACAAAGTGCTGCAAAAACTGCACCATGGTCGTGTGGGGCCACCATATGCCCAGGGGCAGCTCTAGTTCCATGGCACAAAGGAAAAAGCTGTGGTGTCCAAAAACAAAAGGGCATCCGTAGCAGGCATTGTGAGAGCTTTGCTGTCCCTCAAAGAGGTAGGCAAACCTGCAGCAGAAGCAGAGAAACAGTTGTCCAGGGGGGTCCCTTTAAGCGCGTGTCTCTGCAAGGCTCCAGCACCAGCACTCGGAAGCAACTGGTGACCTTAAGCCCTGCCTGAAGTGGTTCTGGATGGCCTTTTATCTGAGAGAGCATCCAATCAGTCTGGATGCTCTCTTTCGAAAAAGCGCATCGCTTTTTCAATGCACTTTTGTGGGTGGACGCACTCTTTCAGAAGAAGTTTTTTCGGACAATCTCTTCAGAAAAAAGCTTCTTCCGAAAGAAGCTGTAGTCTAGATGTAGCCTAAGAGATGCTCTCTTGATGACAAACTACTGCCCATCATTGGAATGGATTTATTTTGTTGGCTGAAGCCCTCTGTCCTGCCAAGAGAGAGCAGCTACATGGCATACCTTACAACAGCATAAATGTGCAGCACAGCAGTGCTGCTGCAAGGTGAGCAATATAGACATAGCCTTAATTAAGTGGGTTTCCTTGGAAATGCTTGGGAGGAGAGGGATGCAGATTCTCACCTCTGGACCCAATCTTTTGAAACTATGCCCTGGAAAGTTTGGTAACTGGGTCACAGGGTCTCAAGATCAAAAGCCGTACTGAGTGACGACTCCCCAATTCATGGGGATTCTTCATGTGAGTAAAAACTGTTATGAACTGTAACCATAGAAAATCCTTGTGTGGGGTTTGAAAGACTGGTCACCTGTCAGAGCCCTGATTGGATTTGGGGTGATCACTGATAGGCTTATTAGCATGTGTGCAGGTGTTTACTGTGTTTTCTCAGTAATGCTTCCACTTGTTTCCTTGTTTCAAAAGGCTGTATTTTAACATGTATCTTGTAGCAATTATGATGTTTATAGCCCTTGGGGAAAAACAAAGCAGTCTGGTTAGGCAGCCTGACTGACTTGGGAACTCATAGTGTAGTGTGGAGGACCTTGCAGCCTGGAAAATCCCCATTCAGGAGTCAGATATGAAAGTCTCAGCTCAAGAGAGGTGATGGCTGACAACCCAGGAATTAATAAGTAGGTGCCTTTTATATTACTTTCCATAAATCCATGGTATGTGCACATCTTGCATACTGCATGCAGATGTGGCAACCGCCTCTCAAAAAGATATACTGGAATAGGAAAAGAGTCAGAAAGGGGCAACAAAAATTATTAGAGGTATGGAACAGCTGCTATACAAGGAGAAATTAGTAAGAGTGGGATTTTTCTACTTGGAAAAGAGATGACTAAGGGAGGATATAATAGAGGCCTATAAAGCCAAGACTGGTAGAGAAAGTAAATAAGGCAGTGCTGTTTACTCCTTCTCATAACACAAGAACTATGGGTCACCCAATGAAAGTAATAGGCAGCAGGTTTAGAACTAAAGGAAGGGGTTTTTTTTCACAATGCACAATTAGTGAAACTCTCCACGGGAGGATGTTGTGAAGGCCAAGACTACAACAGGTTTAAAAAAAGAGCTAGATAAATGCATGAATGATCCACCCATCAATCGCTTTTAGTCAGGATGGGCAGGAATGGTGTCACTAGCCTCTGTTATCAGACACTGGGAATGGGTGACTGGGAATGAATCTCTTCATGTCATCTTTTGCTAATTCCCTCTGGGGCACCTGGCACCACTGGCCACTTTCAGAAGACAGGATACTGGGGTAGATAGACCTTTGGTCTGACCCAGTTTGGCTGTTCTTATTGCCATTCCCCAGAAGGGGAATGCAGGTGCAATTGCCTTGAATTGACACACCCTTGTGACCTAACAATGTGCATTATTTGTGAAAGCTTTTACCTAACAACTGTATTTTTGCTCCAGATTTCCTGATGTTTGTACCTTAGTATAAAATATTACAGATCAATTGGGGGAAAAGGTTTTAGGATGGGAGGGGACTACATTTCCTGGAGAAATGGTAAAAGGATATAGGGGTTTTCACCTGTGGTCCAATAGCTCAAACAGAGCTGCAGTTGGTAGTGACAAAAAAATCATTATCAGTCTAATACAACAATGTGCAGCATGCCAGCCCAAAAAAGTCCAATTCCATTTTATTTAGCCCTTATCAAGGCTTTAATTTACATTTTATCACTAAATTAAATTTATTTTAATAAAAATGTTAAGCCTTAATCAATTTCCATTGAAGTCTAAATCTCCTTAATCAAACCCCTGACATGCAGCAGACTTCCACTAGTCCACTCAGCCCCCAAAGCTCTTCATAGGTGTCCTTATGAAGCCTAGCTCTACAATATGCAAAGATATCTATGATTTCCCGTTTCAAGGACCAAGAGATCATACATAAGAGTCAAGCCCAGTTTTCTCAGAGGTTGGCAGAGAGATTGGTCTTTTACCCTTCGTTCCACTGTGCATTAAAAGTACATTATACAGGACCTAGGTTCAGACACAACTTAAGAAAGTGCAACTCACAAAGTTAACAGCAGAGTGAATAGTTGAAAGAGGAGAAAGTTGAATCTCTCCCAGTGCAAGCACCAGAACCTACCACAACACTGATTATTTTTCTTGCAGTCTGCAGGCTGGAATTGATGTTGAGTAGATAAATATTGCATGGCAGGAAGGAAGGGCCCTCAATCATTGAGCATATTGAGTGCAGTAGGGAGACACACAAATATGAAGAGGAAAAACGTATTTCCTTGTCTACTTAAGAGAACATAACTATCACATGAAAGGTTACCAGAATCAAAAGTATTGTTACTGGGATTGTTCTGTTGCCAATAAGGTCAGCAGCATTTAACGTTTGCAACTGGATTAATGCAGAAAACGAATCACAACAAACTTTTCAATATATGTAGATACACACAGAGTCCAACTTTATTTAATTTCAAAATAGAACTTGCTTTCTAAAAAAAATGTGCTTTCTGGTATACATTAAAACTATAGCAAACATTTCAGGACATTCTATAGAAATTTGACATATTCATTACTGTATCTGTGTGGCTCTTTTTGCTGGTACATTCTAAATTATTTCTTTAAAAACAGATTTGAGTGCTTCTGCTGCATTGTAGTTAATACAAAAGGAAGTAACATTTTAAAAAAACCAACATTTAAATCCACTTGAGGCACTGATTTCATTTCAGCATTGCAACAGTCTTCAAAATACTCTACAGTTTTAGCTTCTGATATTAATTTACAGCTGCAAAACAAAAGAAGAATTTTTACATGCATGTAACTAGAACATAAGAACCATATAGGACCAAAATAATAAGCTGTACAACTTGTGCTGCTGCTCAAGAGAGTTTGAAATTCTGGTCACCTGATTAGCAGAGTGCCCAGACCTAGGTTTTTGTTTCTACAGGTGGTGCACATTGCACTTGCCTTGGTGCACATTAAATGTTTTCCACACATGGATGGAAAAGATTAGAGGCAACATTGCATTAGATCCTCCAACAGTCTTCATAAGTGTAGCTCCCATGATGATAACAGAGTCATCCCAATATACGCCACGCAAAATTCTGGCTGATAAACATACAGGCTACATCTACACTGGCATGATTTTGCGCAAATACTTTTTACGGAAAAGTTTTTCCGTTAAAAGTATTTGCGCAAAAGCACGTCTAGATTGGCATGGATGCTTTTGCGCAAAAGCACTTTTTGCACAAAAGCATCCGTGCCAATCTAGATGCGGTTTTGCGCAAGAAAGCCCCGATCGCCATTTTCGCGATCGGGGCTTTTTTGCGCAAAACAAATCTGAGCTGTCTACACTGGCCCTTTTGCGCAAAAGCTTTTGCACAGAAGGACTTTTGCCCGAACGGGAGCATCAAAGTATTTGCGCAAGAAGCACTGATTTCTTACATAAGAACGTCAGTGCTCTTGCGCAAATTCAAGCGGCCAGGGTAGACAGCCAACAGTGTTCTGTAGCTACACACAAGCATAATGTACTGTCTGCAAGAGCTATGTTAATTTACCATAATAAATCATTACCTTTAATGGTACTATCCTAATATGTGCATAACCATAATAGAATAAATATGTAATTTCATATTATAACTTTTGTCATTTCTCACCTCATCTTATTGCTTTCTCTTATTTCTGTCACACCTAAAAGTATATTGTATCACTTTTGTAGGAGGGACCATACCTTTCAATAAGTACTTGTTCCTACCTCACTTTTAGGTGCTGTAAATTTTGAAATAAAAGCTATAAACTAAGTAATTATTTAAAAGCATTAATTATTCAACTAATGTACCAAGTTATATTTAATTTACATTGTAAATTAATTGTATTTTTAACTGCATAGGATCTGTAAGTCGAATTATATGTGAATAGATACTGTTGGTCAATCATAGATGAAACATACCAAAATTAAATTAGTTAATATTAACATTAATATACAGCTAAAACATTCTATTATTGAAACACTGGAAAACTTTGTTAAAGTTAAGCTAAAGTTGTGGTCATAGCCTTTAAAAGAACTAGCTTGTCAGGTGGCTGACAGTTCCAAAAAACTGGAAAAAATCATTTGGAGTCAATGCAAAACAAAAGTTATTCAACATTTTTGATTAATCAAATAATAACAATAATAAAAATTAAATGAAATGAACACAAATCTGCAAAACATTTCAGTTGATCCAATCATCATCCTCTTCTTCTTTTGGGAAACAAAGATTCAGATGAAAACATTTTGCCTACATTTAGTAGTGGGTACATTTTAGTAGTGAGATTATAACCAAGACAGCACTGAATTCAATTAAAAAAATACAATACTTGCCCTGGCAGCTAGACAGAACCTTTTTCATTGGCAGTCTGTAGGAGGCAAAAGAAGGGGAAGAGGGGAAATGATGTGCAGAAAAGAACAGAAATTGCAATATGGCATATAGGTCTATTCTTACAAACACTTTATACGTCCATATAAGGACTCCCATTGAGCTCATGTTTTTAAAAACAAAGTTCTCTATTTCAGCCATTTTCACCAACTATTAATTATATGTATTGAGTTAAATAGGATTATTCATGTGAGTAAATTTACTCACCTGTGTATTTGTGTATCCCCTGTATAATAAAAATCAATTTCAGTAGATAAAATTTGATTATTAACTCAGGATATGTCTACACTAGTCCTCTAGTTCGAACTAAGGAGGCTAATGTAGACATTCGAACTTGCAAATGAAGCCCGGGATTTAAATATCCCGGGCTTTATTTGCATGTTCCCGTCCGGTCGCCATTTTTAAATGCCACTAGTCCAGACTAACTGCCTGCGGCTACACGTGGCAGTGAAACGGTAATTCGAACTAACTCCTTAGTTCAAATTAACTGTTACTCAACAGTTAATTCGAACTAAGGAGTTAGTTCGAATTGCTGTTTCACTGCCACGTGTAGCCGCGGGCAGTTAGTCCGGACTAGTGGCATTTCAAAATGGCGACCGGACGGAACATTCAAATAAAGCCCGGGATATTTAAATCCTGGGCTTCATTTGCAAGTTTGAATGCCTACATTAGCCTCCCTAGTTCGAACTAGGGGGCTAGTGTAGACATACCCTCAGAGAACACATGAACAGATACAATTTAGTGAAGTCTAATTAATTATGCATCAGTATACTATTCACTTTGGCGAAGGTTTTATGTTATCTTTCAAAGTACCTGTTTCAGAGCAGTTCACCTATTTTGTAGGCAGTATAAAATATTCCTATTATTATTGCAGTCAAACCAGTACAAAGTGATGTGTGAGAAACAGGATTCAGGAGAATGGCAGTTAAGATGACAAGCTGATGATTCACACAAAGTATGTCAAATTTACATTTTTAGTACTGTAAAAGCCGTGTTACCCGGCCCTATGCCAACTGGAAAGCTCTATACGCTGGTATGTCTGATCTCCATTGAAAATGTGGTTTATAGTCTTGTTGGCACAGAGACAACAGGCTCCCTACCTGGCTCCCTGGAAGTGATGACATGTTCCTGATGCTCCTAGATGGAAGAACAACCACCAGGGCTCTGTAAGCTGTCTTTGCCCTCCCCACCCTGAGCCAGGAACCAAAGGGAGCTGCAGATGCGATGCCTGAAGGCGGAGGCAGTGCACAGAGCAACCTAGCTATGCTTCCACTCAGGAGTAGCAGGTATGTCACCACTTGCAGAGCGCCGCCTGAGATTAGCTTCACTCTGATCTGGTACCACAAAACCCTCCTGTGCCCTGCCTACTCCCACACTCAAGCTCCCTGCCAAAGCCCATACCTTACAACCCTTCTCACACCCAACTCCCAGCATTGAGCCACATCCCACATTCAAACTCTCCCTGAGCCCAAACTTTGTACTCCCTCCCACTCTCTGAACCCTTGGCCCAGTCTGGAGCCTCTTCCTGCACTCCAAGTCCCACATCCCCACCCCCAGCCAAAATCCTTCTGTCCTTCTGCACCCAACCCTCTGCCCCAGCTCTGATTGCCCTCCTGTACTCTGAACCCCTCATTTCTGACCCACCCAGGTGCCTATATCCCCAGCCCAGAGCCTGTACCCTCGCCACACCCCAATCTCACTGCCTCAGCCTTGGTCCCCCTCCCATAATCCAAACTCTTAGTTAACCAGAATGCTTGACTAACATAATCCCCCCTCTCTCTCTCTCTCTCACACTCACACACACACACACACACACACCACCCACACACTCTCCTCTTACATGCCAAATAATAAAGTATTTACTGTATATGCATTATCAGAAAGTAGCTGAGTGAAGTCTTCCCTGTAATTTTTAATCTAGAAAATATTTTTAGGAATAAAAAAAAATAAAAATACAGAACTATAAAGCAATACTTATTTTCCTCTAATATTATAATGTTCTAATAGCTGCCTTGCATCACAATGTACTAATAAGAAGAACTAATTTTCTGCTTCACTAAAGCATCTACATATGTAATTGAAGCTGGCAAAAAGTACTGACCAAATTCTGCTCTATTACATTGTTGTAGATACAAAGTAATTCCACTGATCTCAGGCGAATTATCTGAGATTTATTCAGGTGCAAATGAACACAATTTGTTCCTACTTGTTTTTGTCTTGTTTTGTTTTTTTTTAATGCACATTAGGAGAATGTAGGTCATTGTCCTCCTCTAGAGGCTAACACCATTTAAAAAAAATAATGAGCCTGCTACAGTTAATACCCGAGGGTCTTGGTCCTTTATCTTAAATGTGGAGGCTCCAACTTTTAGTGTTCATTTAGAGCAGGGTTTCTCAAACTGTCCCACAAAACCTCTTTGAGAAACCTGCTAACTGGTCGCTCTGGTGTGTTTATTTAACGGCTCCACAGTCACGGAGCCTTATGGCTCCCATTGGCTCCTGTTCACCCTTTGCAGCCAAGTGGAACTGCAGGAAGCTGCATGGGCCAGGCTGCTGTGAAGCCAATAAATAAACACTCCAGAGCAGCCAGCTAGTAGGTTTCTCAAAGTGGTTTCACAGACCATTTTAAGAAACACTGATTTAGAGGTTCATTATGTTTTCATTTAGCTAAATAGTTACAGGAAAGTTGAGTGGACTTAATGCTGCAGGCCTTGCTCGGTCAGAACACACTTGTGTTAAAGAAAGTTGTGTCTCAGGGTAGTACTCTAGGGTATGTCTAGACTACATGGCTCCGTCGACGGAGCCATGTAGATTAGGTTTCTAGACATAGGAAAATGAAGCAGCGATTTAAATAATTGCTGCTTCATTTACATAAAAATGGCTGCCGCGCTGTGCCGATCAGCTGTTCGGCGGCACAGCACAGTAGTCTGGACGCTCCGCAGTCAACAAGGGAAGCCCTTGTCAACCGCCCCATTATGCCTCGTGGAATGAGGTTTACCGGGGAGGTCGACAAGGGCTTCCCTTGTCGACCGCAGAGTGTCCAGACTACCACGCTGTGCCGCCAAACAGCTGATCGGCACAGCGCAGCAGCCATTTTGATGAAAAGGAAGTGGTGATTATTTAAATCACAGCTTCATTTTCCTATGTCTAGTAAACTAATCTACATGGCTCCGTCGACGGAGCCATGTAGTCTAGACATACCCTTACAGTTTAACCCCAAGTAGTGTTACCCTTTTTTGACCCAAGCAACTAGTCAAAAGTTCAGGGCCTTAGAATGTTCCAGTTGTGAATAGAAATTGATGATGGAGCCTAATATTTACTTTGATGCAATCTTCTTTACTTACAAAGAATATACAAAATCCTGCTTCTGAGAATCAGTAGGAACTAAAGGCAAGAGGAAGAATTTCTTAGTCTTAGTCTACTAAGAAATGTCATGGTTCTTTTCAGCAAGCACCCCTGACCTAGAACCTCTCTTTATGTTTCTTTCAGGGTTGCATCATGCTTAAAGGCTTTTGCTTGGCTTTCTTCAAGGCTGTCTCTGTCTGGTTCTGTTTTTTGCCTTCCTCCACATTAAACCCCATTACACAGCCAAAGCTTCTCCACTCACACAGTCCAAAACTCCTGGGCAGGTGCACATAGGTGGGAGATCGGGATTAATGTGTCCTTACAGTTAGGTAAATTGAAGGAAGGGTTCATACACCCATTATTTTCAATGACATTTTAACTCAACCCACAACAAGGTTTTATCCAATTCATAACAATATTTTATCCAAATTAGGAGTAAAAAAAATAAAGTTCACATTTCAGAGATCATTGTACTTGGGGAATCTCTGTATTTCATACAGTATGTCATGAAGCTGAGGGAAGGTTGGTTTGTTTCATTGGGTTGTGTTTTGTGGGAGGCTGTAACAGTTATTCTGCTCTCCGGGGCCACATAGTGCCTAAATCTATAAACATAGTCACCACACTGCTATCTATGGACATCTGACTGATTACTAATCCCTTTATGCAGCTTTGGGGTCCATACTCCACAGATCAGCAGCAGAGCTGTGAAAGCTACCCTGCATCCAGGTCCCCTGGTAGAATATGCTGACCTCACTCAAACTCCTAATTCCTGCTGCCAGGTGTGTGAGATAGCCTGTTTATAAAAGGACTGCTGTAGACAACTGGAGAGGGCATGTGCTGGGCTGAAGGATATGGGGTAGGAGAAGAGGCCCGGGGAGCAGTCTAAGTATGCTATCCCTATGATCTTGCTTTGCACATAAGAACTGGCCAGAGCCCAAAACAAATTAACCCACTACTAAAGAGATGAGATTGAAGAGGCCAACAAGATTGCACCTGGTGGAGGCAGAGGTTCCTTTTATGCATTTGAGGCTGTACTCCCATTGCCCGTTCACAAACTCTGGCAGGGATTGTGCATGCTAATAGAGGTTCTAGCATCAATCTGAGTGTTGGATCAATTCCTGGGTGAATTCCTGCCTCACTAGAGGTGTTGGGAATCACTTAGATGAGAGGGGTGGCCCCAGCTCATAGATATAGAAGTCACAGCAGTGGTCTTTATCAGCGCAAACAAGGCTCAAGATGGCCTGCATTGTGGAAACTCCAGTTTGTTGATAGTGCAGGTCCAATGCTCACTCATCTTCTCTGCCGCCTAGCTACTCATTTTATCACAACCCTAGGCTTATACAGGATGGCGGGGGAGTAGCCTTCCTATTACAGCCTAGCCTCAAGTGCAAGAGAGGTTACCTGGAGACAACAAAATTGAGTGCTTTAGTGACAGCTGTTGCCCAACTCTGGGATTTTGCCCCCAAGGTAAGTAATTAAGGTTTTATTGGCACCATTTGTGCCCATCATTGATTGTTAGAAGAGCACTATGCCTCTAAAACTGGACTCTGGGTTAACAATTTGAAATGTAAAAACTTAGTTCAATGTATATTACACCTATTACATGACGGGCCCATCTTATTCTTTTGAGGATTCCATATGCAGAGAACCTATTAATTATTATGAATAATGAATGCTGGTCCTTTATGTGGCACATCTTGTAGGTGAAGAAAATTATGTCTACACTACAGACTTCAGGTGGTACCATTCTGCTAGTGAGATGTCGATCACACATCTCACATCCTTGACCAAAATAGCTGTGCTGGCAGAAGTCTGTAGTGGAAATGTAGCTGTACCATCAAAGTTGTGCTTTTACCACTATAGCATGTTTTGCTCATGTGATTCTGAAATAAGCTATGTTGATACATAGTGCAGCCTTACCAGTAAAGCAGCATCTGTGCTAGGAGCACTTTGCTAATATCACATACTGGTATTGGTACACCAGTGAAGCACCCTGTAGACATGTGTCAAGTCTGTTCGCCACTCTAGCAATCTGAGTGCAGAAGGTGGGGACCTGCAAGAGACATTCTAAATAACACCCTGCCTCTAGGCTGCCACCATCAAGAGAAACAACTCCTTTCTTCTTGACCCCTGAAAGAAAGCACTTGGAACTTCTTCCAAAGGTGTACCCCCAAACTCCTTTACCACAAGAGAGCTTGAAGAAAAAGAGAAAACAAACTGCAATCTCTGATAGACAACCTCTCAGTATTAGGCATGCATACACAGACCTCCTATTACCTTCTAGGACACAAGAATCAACTCATTGCCATAAAAAGGTGATTTTATTAAACAAAACAAAAAGATATATTTGATAAAGCATACTTGGCTGCTAGGTGTTTTAAGGCAACTGAGAAAAGAACAATTTTAAAATACAGAGAAATTCCATCCCTGGAAATCTCAACAGCTTAAAATACAGTGTTTGGGGGAGGGGACACACAGACTTAGCACAGAGAAGTTTAACCAAACAACACAACAAAGAAATAACCTGATCGCATCCAAAAAGACATTTAATTCCCTATCTACTCACATATCCGTGCTTCAAGATCCAGTCCATTTCCACGCCCAGTATTCTTTGCAGGCATGGTAATTCTGCCTGGTTCAATTCATCTTGTTCCCCTAGCTCCTGGCTTTTAAGGAAGGACAAAGAAGGACAGCAGGCAGGTATCCCTCTCAATTCAAATCTCATACTTTCTTCTTATTGGTTCTCCTGGCTTCCTGCCAACTCTTTCTAGCTACCTGGATTTAACCCTTTTGTTACTGAACGCTGGGATGTTCAGAAAAGGCCAGCACTCCTCCTATCCATCGCAACATGTCTTAAGAAGAATGACCAATGGAACTGTGGCCTGAATTCAGACTTCCACGGTTTTATACATTGCACAACTTTTCTCATAACATTCAGTCATGAAATATGGTCAGTGGCTCAAATATGAGCAGGACTGGGCTGCTTTGTTTAAAGTCTCATGAACCTACATGAATGATTGTAACATGCTGGGTTAGGTCCTGTCTCTGGAGAAGTCAATGGACACAGAATTGTGTGTGTATGCATGCGCATGGCAGATGTCTAATAATTATTGTAGATGATTCAGGGTATGTCTGCATTGCGATGTAAGCCAGGGTTCAAACTCAGGCTCAGACCTAACTCCTCTTTGGTCTTCACACAAATCATGCTAACCCAGGGCTCGGACCTAGTGTCCCAGGAGCACATGGGTTACATCTATATAGCAAAAAAAAAAAAAAAAAGTCTGGCCCATGCCAGCCTATTCAAGCTCACAGGGCTCAGACTGCAGGACTGTTTCACTTTTATGTAGACTTCTGATCTTGGTCCCAAACACTGGGACCCACCAACCCAACAGGGATCTTAGAATTCAGGCTCCAGACCAAGCCTGGAAGTCTACCAAACAATGAAAAAGCCCCACATCTCAAGCCCTGCACAGGCTGACGAGAGCCTGCCACAGGGGTCTAATTGTAGTGTAAATATATCCATCAAGATAGATCACAGAGAGAACAACAAGTGCTTTAGCTCAGGAAAGACCATGAGTACCCAATGTGTCTTTATATTGGAAATTTGTTGTAGGACTTAATTGCAACAGAATTTTATGGCCACATTAAATATGTTTTAATTTGATTATAAAAAGTACACGACAACACCTATGAAAGCTTTATGACTCCATATGATTATTGTTTTCATAACCTCAACAGCCAGACTCAGTTCAAAGCATTATTAAAGTCACTATACTATACTATGTGCATCATACATAAGCTTGGTGATATAAAGCTTGGCACATTATAGATTGGTGTATAGTAATATATAAGGATAACTAATTAGAATTACTGATGTACCTCTTAGCTAGGTTTTGCCCGAGCATCCCCTGCCTCCAATCTGAGTGAAAAGTGCTCACTGAAGAGAAGGCTTTCACTGTCTAGAAGTTTTCCTTTGCTTGTCTTTCTGCTATCACTGGTGGAAGGCAGATCTGATTTACTTGGTACCACTGCAGAATGAAACTAAAGTTACATGAAAAACAGAACAAAGTTATTCTATATCCACCTCAGGACCTTTTCTAAAATTGATACTTTGTGAAAAAATGAGTTCTGGAATGAGGGACTGGCAATCACACACACTGCACCCCATCAAAAAAAGAAAAAAATGTTTGATATCATTGATTTCTTCTCATCATTTCATTATTCTTTTTAAAGTATATTTCTATAGATTATTTTAGCTACAGAGAACCTTCTGATGAGAGAGAGAGATGGGGGACAGCAGGGTTTGGGGTGCTCATTCCAGAAGAAAGAGAAATGTTGATTTAGCCAGTTGACTAACTAACTCCTCAGTCAGTTCAGCTGCATAACCAGGACTTCACTGAGAAACAGATACAGCATCTTATTCTGAGCTTTAATGAGTATGTAAGCTATAAATGTGGTGTGAGAAACAGAGCATAAGAGTATAATTGAGCATAGTCTATACAATTAGGGAAGGTTGGTGGTTGTAATTCGTACTTTCTAAAAAAGTAATAGTAAAACAGAGGATTAATTCCTGCAACGTTATTCATGCTGGGCCAGGTCCTGCTTCCTTTTCCTCAGTGAGGTAAAAAGGAGGCAGAGACCAGCATAATTCTCCAGATGGGGAGTCCGCAGGAAATAGGAGGCAAGGTCAGGATGCTGCCACATTCCAGCAAGACCCCATCCAGCAGAATGTCCCAAGAGAGCAATTACCAGTCAGCAACTTAGAAGAGTGCAGAGATTGTTCTAAGTTGCCCTGGCTGTCTGCAGGCCTGGAGACCTAAAGGTGCACCACCAACAACTTATATAGCTTTCTTGATTCTCAGGCTTCTCCCTTTGTGTGTGCCCCCTGCAGCCCTTGGCAAGGCACCTCCATGGAAAAGGACACCTCTGTCCATTTCCTTTTAACTGAGGCTGAGTGGGGATCTACTGCTTGCTAGAACATCAAAGGACTTTGTTTCCTCCCAGGATGACCTTTGTGAAGTTAGCCATCCATGGACCATGAGTCACATCATCATGTTAAAAATAAGATGTATTAAAAAGTGAGAGAAAATCAAATTGGGGCTGGGGTGCTGAGTGGGTTAACCAGGGGAGAGCTGAGACTCAGGGGGCCCTTGTTCCCTCCCAATACTGGCTGGTCAAATCCAAAATGAGGCTGGGTAGACAGACACTGGTGGGCTGAACTCCAGCTTGTAGCAGTTTCATCCTCCCCGCTCGCCACATCCTCACACTGCAGAGGGAGCATGGCAAAATGGAGACGGGAATTTACAGGTTATATTGTACTCCTAGCAGCCATGTTAGGGGGTAGGTGAGAAGTGAAGGACCAAGTCTTGCAGCAGCAAGAATGGGCTCAGTGCTAGCGTTAGTGAAAGTTGAAAATTTTAGTAAGGATTTGTCTACAAAACCCCACGATTCAGACAACAGGGTGTGAACTGTTGTGCACACCAGTGTGCTATGTATGCTCTCCTGCATGAACTAAAGGGTCCCAGAGCCTGATGAAAGAGGATTATATTAACACAAATTAGATACCTTCTAGTTCCCACTTACAGCATCCACACAGGGAGAGACAGGGGGATTTCAGAACAGCACTCTAATGCATGCTACAATTCACATACCCTTAGTCTGAACTGTGGACTGTGTAGACATAGCATAAGCAAAGCCAGTCTTTGAATTTTTGGCCTGAGAACCACTATTTTGTGCCCTCCCTATCCTTCCATGCATAAGACTGCTGTCCACCATTATCACATCTCTGCACAAAGCTGGCTTGACAACCTGAGGAATGGTTAGGAAAATGACATTTAGCATACACCCCTAAACATCACTGACTCATTTTTCACAAAAGTGTGAGTATGGGTGAGTGGGAAGGGGCTTTACATTCCCCAGCTTCCTGGAGCAGAAGTGGACTCTGGGGATCAAATGAAAACTAAATGCTCCACCATATGCTCCAAAGGTAGAGTTTGTTAACAAAACAAGTCATCATGTAAGCTCTCAGGTGATGCATCTAATACATCAATGTTTCACTTCCAGCAGCTACCCAATATGTTTCAAACCAATAAGGAAGCTATGTATTTGATGGTAACTATAGATAAGTGCCATCTCATTCCTTTTAATTCAGGATCATTTTTAGCACTTTCATATAGATCAGAATGTTCTTTCTCAATGGTAAATGAAACAAGCTGGGTTAATGGCTGTGCAAATAACAGTCAAGGATGGTCCTATTTCTCTTGTTAAACTTATCTAAAAGGGTTTGGTATAATTTCCAAAATTGTGTGGATAATACAATGAGGCCTCAGTAGTCAATATCCATTCATCTACCATCACTAAATTTTTACTGCAGTGAATGTTTAGCTATTCCTTGAAGCTAGTTATCCTTTATGTGAATTTCTAAAATAATGCTAAGACCTCCAACTTTCCTTCTGAATTAAGAATGTTCCGTTTCATTTCAAAGATTACATTAATGAATCTGGTATTTAATTGGATTATGCAGATTTATTTCAACAGTGGGACTGTGATTTTAAATTCATGTCAACACCCCTTTAACAAACAAGTGGATCTCTTTGAGCAGTGTGGCCCAGTGGTTAATCCATTACATTGGGACTCAGGAAATGAGGTTTCTATTCCCAGTTCAGCCAGTGACTTGCTGAGTGACCTTGGGTCAGTTATTTCACCTTTCTGTGCCTCTGTAAAATGGGGATAATGATCTTGATCTAATAATGAAACACACTTCATGGGAGATCAGTATTATTGTTACACTCTGTCCCAAGAGCAACATGCATCAATAGGCAACATCTAGGAGGGGCATATGGGGTCAAGTGCCCGCCCCATTTCTGCTTGGCCTGACAGCAAGGAGGGAGAGGAGTTCTGTCATTCTCCCACTGCACCTGCCTCCCAGCATGATCAGCCCCAGCCACTTCTCACACTGGCCACTCCAGATCACTACTCTGAGCAGAGTGGCATCTGCAAGAGCCTGTCTGGAGAAGCAGCAGCCCATGCCTTTCACACACATCCTCAGGCCCAGCTGCAAGGGACAGGTGCCAAGTGAGCCAGACAGAGATGTCAAAATTCTAATCACACAAAACTGAACACCCTTGCTCTGTCCCCTGTCCCAACCCATCTCTGAGGCTATGCCCCCTCACACGCCATCCCCTCCTCTGTGTTTCTCATTTCCTGGAAGTGGCAACATGTCCCTCAGCTGTTAGGTGGAGGCGAGGCCAGGAGAAACTGCGCACTGCATCCACTAGCAGGTGCTGCCCCCACAGCTCCCATTGGCTGCAATTCCCAGTCAATAGGAACTGTGAAATTGGTGCTTAGGGTGGGAGCAGTGCATTGAAACCCTGTGACTGTTGCTCTGCCTAGGAATTCAAGTGATACATCACTGCTTGCAGGGAGCCATGTGGAACTGGGTATGGAGCTTGCCAGCCTCGTGCCAAGTAGATTTAACAGCCTGGTCAGCAGTGCTAACTGGAACAGCCAGTATTCCTTTTCAACCGTACTTGCTGATTGAAAACCAGACACCTAGCAAGCCACAGCCCTCTACTTATGCAACACCTTTCCAAGTCACTCAGCCCTGTTTTTCCCTCCCCTTTAGATTGTCCCTCCCCACCCCAATGTCTGCAGGCCTGAGGAAACTTGGATAGCATCAGCTCTCTTATAAAGTGGGTACAATCCAGGATGGTAGGCATTAGTTTCATACAGAGTAGAGATGGAAGAGACCTATATGACATTGAATCCATTCCCCACCAACTGTGGGACCTAGTCCACCCAATACTTATAATAAACTGTCACTGAATTTTATCCTTAACTGAGGAAATAATGCTGGTCAGTACACATGCTGTAGTGAGTTATATGTTGTCCCCCATAGTTTAATAGAGTGTATAGTAGGTGTTTTCCTGCAGTCCCCATGTTCACACACCCAGGGATCTGCTGTGAAAGCAGTATCCTCTGGTGTTTAGCACAGACACTCCTGCTGTATCACAATCACTGCAGAGTGTGAAAAGCCGAGTTCTCAGATGGCGCTCCCTTGTATATGTTTTATTAATTTCCATTCCCAGTCATATAACCTTCCACAAGCACAGATCAGAAACAAGGAACACAATTACTTCACAACACGGGATCCAAAACCACATAATATTTGCTTGGTAATAACAGTGAAACACAACCATTTGTACAGTCCACATGGTGGGCCAAAACCCTCTCTGCAGGTACACTTTTTGTATGTCTGAGGGCACCATACTTTAGATTAATTGCAAAAGCCAGTCGAGCTAGTACTCATTGTGAGCATGCACATAGTTATAAACTGTAAATGTCATTGAGTTACCTCCTTGGAGCTGAGTGCTTCATTTTCTGGAATAGGTACTATGGGATGTCTGGGCTGTAGAGATGCCAAGGATGTCAGAGAGAGAGAGAAAATGAAAAAATAAACATTAATTTATTAGTTAAATTTTAGTAGATATCAAAACATTATTATCAAAGAGCCTTAACAACTTACGTGCACAGGGCAGCTAAGCATCCAGTTCCCGCTGACTTTCAGTGGGAGCTGGGCACCTAACTGCTCTTAGGGTATGTCTACACTGCAAGTGGAGGTATGACTGTAGCATACCCATGCTAGCTAGACAAGCACAGGAACAGTAGTAGTCTAAAGTGGTGGCACAGTCTTCAGCATGTATTAGCTGTCTGAGTATCAGCCATGGGGAAGTAAGCATGGGGACCCTGGATATGTGGTCCCGTTGCTGGCCCATGCTGTAGCTTGTGCCACTGTGTCTACATTACTGTTGTCACCAAGCTAGCGTGGGTATGTCTATTTGAGCTACAATTTCACCTTCACTCTCAATGCAGAGGAAATAAAAGACAGGACTATGCAGCACTTTAAAGACTAACAAGATGGTTTATTAGGTGAAGAGCTTTAAAGTGCTGCATAGTCCTGTCTTTTGTTTCAGCTAGACCAGACTAACACAGCTGCATCTCTATCACTATTCTCAGTGCAGAAGTTCCCTTTTGTCCTTCGAAAATCTCTGGCCCAAGATATAGGCGGGTTTCTATCTAATCGTATTTTCATGTAATGTTAAAAAACACTAGTCACACTAAAATGACTCAGGCAGAATCATAGCAAGGACAAATGCCTATGAAAAGGAAAGGTTAAAATGAGACAATACACCTGTTTAGAACTCTGGCCATTGTATTTCCAATGCTAGGCATTTATACCTTCCTAAATAGCTCCCACAAGAGCTCTCCTTAGCCTTGAATTTCAAAGAAACCCGTCTTAAAAATGTCATTGAACAATTATGAATACATACAGAATGAGGGTTGTGTCATGCCCATTCTTTAACACTGTGAGATTTGTATCTAAGTATTGAAGGCCTGGTTCCAGCTCCACTGAAGCCAATGTAAAGACTCCCAGTGACTTCACTTGGCTTTGGTTTGGGCCCAAGGTAAATTCATAAAACAAACTATACAGAGATAATGGCAAGTTCATAGGACTGTGGTGTTTTAATAATCAGCTGAAATACAGATCTTAGTTTTATTCAGTAAAGTTCTCTGAATGTATTATTTTTATATATGTAGATATATCAATCTCATAGAGCTGGAAGGAACCTCGAGAGGTCATCAAGTGCAGTCCCCTGCCCTCATGGCAGGACCAAATACCATCCCTGACAGATTTGCCCTGATCCCTAAATGGCCCCCTTAAGGGTTGAGCTCACCACCCTGGGTTTAGCAGGCCAATGGTCAAACCACTGAGCTATCCCATATTAGTTTTATGGATTTAAGTTATACAGGTTGGACCTCACTGGTTCAGCACCCTCAGGACCTGACTGGTCCCAAACCAGGGGATTTGCTGGACCAGGGGAGGTTCCGCCCTTCATGGCCCATGCTGCCCCGCTGCACCTGAGCTAGGGCTCCCCACTGCTGCCAGCCCCATTGCTGCTGGGGCCAAAGCACCACGGCCAGAGCTCTGCAGCTGGGATCGGAGCTCCACAGCCACCTGGCTCCACAGCCGGGGCTGGAGCTCTGCAGCCAGGGCTGGGGCTGGGTCCAGAGCTCCATAGCTGCCTCTGGGACTGGAGCTCCCTGGCCACTGGAGCCCGAATGGGGCCAGGAGCAGGGCCAGGGTCACAGCTGCCTAGCTTCCACTGGGGTTGGAGTTCTTCGCCATGCTGCCCATTCCCTCTCTGCCCTACACACAGGGCTCTCAGCTGAGTCACCGGTCCCCCCTACCACATACCTGCCCCGCCACCAGGCCTCCCTGTTCCTGGACTTTGTGGTCCTGGTTTAGGGAGGTACAGCCTTTAGAAACCTTAGTTTTCATTGAGACAAAATCACTGCTCTGTGTCAATAATTAGCACAAACTGTTAATTGAATTTATAAATCAGATCAGAATGCCCTGGTCCTGAACTTAAAAAAAGAAAGAGTTTTGAATCATTATTCATAGAAATGTAAGCCTAGTCTAGTAAACTGTTCCAGTAAATGAAGATAGATCAAGTATTGTTTCAACAGGCTTGGCATTTCTGTATGCCAAGAATGCAAGTCGAGAAGTTAGATAAGGGCAGGAGAGAATATTTTCACTCTTCCAGTTGAGAATTCATTGCTGGCAACACAGGCACTAAAAATGTTGGCAATGGGAAATACACACAGTGCATATTTGTCTATTTCATTAGTTGAGGGTTCACCCTCCCAGTCCATTCCAAGTAAACAAACAGGAGGTGTGAGCTACAGTTAGCTCCACCATTAAAGTTGTGCCAGTTTGACTGCTTATGAATTATTGGTATGCTGCAAAATTCATCAGTTGCCCTTACACAAAATCATGTTATTTTGTAAGGAGTGTGCAATCAGCGTGGATAGCTGCTGTAGATGGATTGCTTTCTATTTACCTACCAGGCAGTAATTAAGTTCTCCGGGAAGTATGAAACGCCCACAGCATGCTCAGCAAAAATAGTTGACTAAGAAGATGGCGAACAGACTGTGGCTATCATTTGTCTCCATTAAGAAAATAAAACACTGTGCACATAGATAACCTATGAAAAATGTGTGTTTATTACCGATAGCTTGTTGTACCTTCTCTTCTTATCACTTATGCCCACTCATCTTTACATTTCTTCTCCAAGTCCAGACACAAATCTGCCTTGTTCTACTCTATAAAATTTATCTCCTATGTCCCTCCTCAGCTTGCACAATAATCCCAATCTTCCTTCACCCACACCCATCTTCGTCTCCTTCTCTTAATGCCACTCATCTGCCTTCCTGTAAAAAGTAAAAAAGCCACAGTGCATGAGGAATTCACATAGGGAAGGAAAACACTCCAGAACTTGGTTCCTGGGCTTTCTATACATATATAATACTTGCTGTACCTTCATTATTGGAACAGTTTACCAAACTAGGCTTATACTTCCATGAGTAACTCTTGTTTTTAAATGCAGGACCAGTGCCTTCTAATCTTGATCTCAGTAAGGCTTTTGACACAGTCCCACATGCTATTCTCAGAAGCAATATTAAGAGTTGTTATTGAGAGGACAGTGATCTATTGTTTTCCATGTGCACTGAAAATAGGACAAAAAGTAATGTAACGTTAATTTGAAGCAAAAGAGACTTAGGTTGGATTTTAGAAAAAAAATTCAAGTATAAGGCTAGTTGAGCACTGAAATAAGCTTTCATGGGAGGTTGTACAATCCTGATTGCTGGAGACTTTTAAGAACAGGTTAGACAACCGCTTGTCAAGACTGGTCTTGATATACTTGGTCCTGTCTCCAGAGCAGGGGACAGAATTAGATGATTTCTCAAGGTCCCTGCTAGCCCTACATTTTCTATCTCTCTCTGTATAAAAAAAACTTTTCCTGCAGGATGACAGAGTGACGTCATCAGGTCACTCTGCATCCTCAGGAGCCCTGACCTCATGGCCGTTCCATGAAATGGGGAGGTGGGACAGCGGCTCCATCCCCATGCGCCCCCTGGAGCAGTGTCCACTTGTCTCTGGGCCCCGCCCCCAGCCTGCCTGTTCTACATGCCTGCTATGTGACTTGACTCCATGTGGCTCAGGCTCAAGTGTGCTCTCACAAGCTGAACAGGTCTTGCACCCCAGCCCTCTGGGATGGCCACTCTGTGCTCCGGGTTCCCTGGGCTCGCCACGGAGCAAAGCTGTCCCAACAGGCCCCTGCAGAAAGGCTGGGCTGGGGGTGGGCTCTGGCTCCTGCTGTGGTGTTCAGGGTTGTGATGCCCCGCCCAGTGGTGCTCCTGAGGGGAGGGGGTGTGCAGCTCAACAAATTCATGGGAGGGGGCAGGGCATGTGGAGGGAGAGAGCAAAGGGGACAGGGTGTATGTGGGGAAGTGCAGTGTGATAAGGAGGGATGGTAGGGATGATGGGGACATAGGAATGGAGACATGTGGCTGAGCAGTGTGGGGGTGGGGAGGGATTTGGGAAGGATGTGGGTATAGGAATGGAGGAAGGAGAGGGGGGTAGGCATAGGCAGTGTGGGAGGGGAGGGGTTAGGGAGGATGGTGAGTGCAGGAATGGAGGCAGGGGAATCAAATTGAAGTACAGGTTGAGGGAGGTTAGAGGGAAGCCGAGGCTGACCCAGACTCAGCTCTGCCCAACGGCCACAGCGGGGGAGTCAGGGCTGGCCCGGCCTTCACCCTGTGGCTGACGGGGGGAAGAGGGAGAGGGGGGGCTGTCATGTCTCGGCCCAGGCTTCCCCAGCAGCCACGGGGAGAGGCAAGGCTGCCTACTCCACAGATAGGAGGGTTGGGGGGCATAGAAAACAGGGGGCACCACATCCTAGTGATTCTACAATAAAATTTATTCATAGACTGCATGCAAACCATCAGTTGGAATCAGAATTCCTGATATTTCTGGTGGTGTTAAATATGAATGGTTTTGCTCCCTGGAAAGGGATTGTTATGCTGGAAGGTGTTAATGGCCACTATCATATGGGTCTTCAATCTAAAAACATTCTCAGATCTCATTAAGATCCATGGATGTGCTAAGTATTCCCTGACTGGAAGGAGGAATTAAACCTGGGTATGCAGCGATAACTGGAAATAATGGGAAACTACAGAGCCTTTCTACAATGTCTCTGCAAACATCCTTGTGATTTTTAGGGGGTTCTCCGGGGTTGACTGCAAAAATGAGAGTTAGGAGTCAAGATCATCTCATCTGAAGAAGTGAGTTTTGCTCATGACACTATATGTATATTTATTAATCTCTAAGGTGCCACAAGACTACTCGTTTTTAAAGTTACAGACTAACAGGGCTACTCCTCTGAGACTTTTAGACAGGGATTGCTTGCCATTGTGTGTCTCTGTGCACGAGATGCAATAGACAAGGGAAGCATTCCTGAACGTGGCCCTGGGAGGAAGCTGAGAAACAGAGTTTCTTTTGAGCACAGAACTCACTGGACAGCAAAGCTTGGATTTCTAAACAAGAAAAACTCCTGCTGTTTGTTTGCCCAAAACTCTTGATCAATGCCAGAAAGAAACACACACAGGAGATAGCGTGCGTGTGTACATCATCTTGCGGCTACAAGTTCAAGTCTGCAGAGGATACATCAAATCTCTAACAATTTCCTCAGCTTTATCTCTATTTTAGTTGCTTTATCAACTTTGAAGTAATTGTGCTGGATTATAGAAAAAATAATATTAATAAAAATACATGTCTACAAGGGTCCTTAAGTTAGAATTCAACATCTAACTATCGAAGTTTCAAAGAGAGAAGCTCTCACCCAGGACAAAATGTAATTTGTGTGATGCCAGGAAAAAGAAATACTTTTCTGTGGGAACCCTGAAATGCAGTTTCCATTCATAGCAAAAATGAAATTAGCAAATAGGATGTCAATTCTTGGTATGAGGCCATGAGTCAGAATTTAAGTTCTAGTGGGTAATCACTGCTGAGATCATTACATTATAGCAGTGGGAGGTTATGAATAACACTAAACGGTTCCTTAAAATAGTTTCCGTACATACTAAGGTTTCCATCCTGCAATTGGTTATGCCAGGCACATCTCTGTATCTATAGACACTCACTGACTTTGAAGGGGCTCTAGTCAGGTTCAGGGCATATGAAGCAAATTGCAGGATCACACCCTCACATGAGCCATGTGACTACAATTAAACTAGAGAAAATTCACTCAGTTGCTTGGTCTAGTAGCTGGGTTGTATCTGCTTATATGGGTGGGCTGAGCCAGCTGTATTCTTCTCCTGCATGCAGAGTCATCTTTTTAGGTCGAAGGAACTTCTAGAGTAGTGAGTTACCCTGTTGAGATGCAAACACGGCTCACAGCTCTCAGAGCTCTTGCTTCAAGCTATGTACAACATCACAACATTGGTTACACTCAGGTCACACAACCTTTTTTCCACTCTCAAGAACCAGAATGTTTTTGTAAATAAAAGCTAAAAATCTAATATAACCACATGACTCTTGGATTTGAAGGCCTATACATACACTGGTGACTTAATCCATCCTGGATATCACTTAGAAGGGAAAGAAGAAGAAAATTAAAGCAGACATCGTGAGTAGTTGTACAGTAACCTTATCTTATTTGGGATCAGTGATGAGAGCAGCAGTACAGACTACAGCTAGAGCAGAATCAATTTGTCTGCAGTGGGAAACCTGTCCTTTTTTAAAACTAGTTGCACAGGGACAGGATGAAAAAGCAAAGACTCTTTTCCCCACTTGCACTAGTCTGTGACAAATACAGCTCTTGCAATTTCCTGGCATTAGAGCTTAAAAAACAATTCCACGCCTGTAAAATCTGTTATGAGTTTATCAGCCTAAAAATTCATGGTCTATTATCATATTGTTTGAATAATACCTAGCTCTGTATTAACATTTTATCTAGCTATCACTTAAGGCCCCAACCCTGCAGCTGGATACACATGGTTACAGAGATATACCTGTGAAGATCCAGTTGAAGGATCAGAGCCTAAAACAGAATTAACATTGCCTCCTGCCTGTTTAATCAGCACGTTATTAATTCCTGTATCTTTTTGTAAATGTATTTCATATTTTAAAGTACCTGCTGTCTGCACATGCCCTATGTCTACTAATGAAGTGATATATGCTCTGAAGCTCACAAAAATCTAGCAGAACAGATACTAATCCACAGAAAAGTGATCATCCTGTTTTCCATAATGCTAATTTAAAAGGGAATTCTTTTGAGGTAAATTTTAACATAGACTTTCAGAGTGAAGAATAGTAACTGCATTCACTAAAATATCCTGCATGCTTTCCATTGTATTTCTAAATGTTTCTGGCAGCGAGACTTTCCCTCTAGTGGATAATCAAACTAAGTGCAACATATAGATGAATCCCTCTAGATATTCTGACCTTTTCAATATTTAGGCTATGTCTACACTGCAGCACCATTTTGGGATAGCTATTCCAACGTCCCTATAAACCTCATTCCATGAGGAGTAAGGGATGTTTTGGAATAGCGATTTATTTCAAAATAAGTGCTGTGTAGACAGCTCCAAATTTTGAAATAAACTATTTCTAAATTGACTCGAAATAAGTTATGCAATATGCGTAGCTCAAATTGTATAGCTTATTTTGAGCTTCGGGTACAGTGTAGACGTACCCTTGGTGGCTAAATTCATTTAATGCAGCTAAATTGCAGTAGAAAGGATTAACTCAGTCAAAGACTGACTATCTTTAGAATATGCTGCAAGAACCATCTTTTTGCCAGAATTATATCAAAGCAACCAAAGTTTCTGTTAATCACAAACACAAAATACTTACTGACCAAGACAAGCAAGCACACTCTTATCCAAAGGCTGTTACATTCAATAAAAAAAGTATTACTGACTTTAGTGGACATTAGATCAGGTCTCTTGAGCCTCAACGCACACAAACAGCAGAACCCACAACCAAATTTGTCCGTGAATAGTGACATAGTTCTAATTTACAATGTTCAGCAGTTTGGTATTGCAATTCTAGGTGCTGCTGAAATGACTATGGTAGGCAGATAGCACCTAGAGTAGCAGTAATATTTCACATAATCACTAAGATCAAAACAATGTATACACTCAGGCCCCAATCCTGAAAAAAATAACGTACATATTTAACTTTAGGCAGGTAAGTAATCTCTGACTTCAATGCAATTACTCAGAAGCTAAAAAAACATATATAAGTGTTTGGAGGATGAGAGTTTAAAGGATGTTCATCCACATAGTAGCTGAATATTTTAACTAACATACTACTGTAGGTCTTGTCAGCTCTTGTCATTGATTTCTAGAGGTTTAAAGTAAGAGTAATCACTGAATGAAAGGGATTAGAAAAAAATAAAAATGATTAAGAAAAATTATGCTGGTCACAAATCTTTAAGGTAACAGTACTACAGGATTTATTCGATGGAGCATAATTTCACACTTTCCGTATTTATTACTATTTCAATATTTTTTTTTCAATTTCAAACAGTTTGTTTGTTACCCTTCTGGTTCTGTGGCTGATACTATTTTACTGTATTTTTCTTTCCCATCTTTACTAGACCTACACATTAACAAATTAAAATATGTCTTCTTAAAACAAACACATAGCATAAATGCTAGCTGGGTGATGCCTGGGAGGGGATGTTCATTATTTTGAGAAATATAAGGAAGTATTGACCATGTCTGACGTGAACATTGAGATTTGTTGATTGATGAGGTAAATAATTGATGCTAATGTTTCTGTAGTTGTCTGGTACCAAAGATTAATTCACAAAATTCACAACATTCCCCAGTATGACATAACTAGCATTTGAGTCATGTGTTCGTTTGGTTTTGTAAAAGCATTTTATTTCTACTCAAAATTAGGATATTAGGTACACAGCTTCAAGAGAGAGATGATCAGCAGTGAAGTTTAATGGAAATGCTAATAATGGGAAACTTCAACTACCCACATATAAACTAATCCTAATGGCACAATGGCCAGAGTTTATCCAAGGTATTTATCTGACAGCTTCTTAGACAGGAAGCTCTAGAACACACTAGTGCAGAACTTATTCTCAACCTAGCTTTGAGCCACACACAGGTGATAGTTCAAGAAGTATCTTTATTTGAACCACTACAGGGGATCTGAAGCAAGGGGAAACTTGGTGTAATAAAACTCTGCTCCACCGTGCCGTGTGCCATCACATCCCCTGCCCAGGGAGGGTAATGCAATTGTCACAGAAGCAGGCTCTACTTCACCTGCCAGCTGTATGCCAATGAGATATTTTGTTCCAGGCGGGCCAGGATCCATACATAAGACAGACAGATTCTCAAATTGTAGCTTTCAGTGTAGATTTGATATCTTTCTGTTAGTCTACACTTCTATCTCATTTGCATGAGGTAAACGCTAATCTATTTAAATTCAAAATGCAAAAAAGAAATAATGATGGATGGGTGGTGGTAAACACAGAACTGACACAAGTAGGACAATTTCCAAATACAGCATATGACCAACACTGTCAAAACTGGGTACCTAAAGCTACACTCCTGAATCTATTATTAGGCCCCTAGTTAGAAGTGGCCTGATTTTCAGAAATACTGAGAACCCATAAATCCCAATAAGTCATACAGGATAAGCCTACATATCGGCAGCAATCCCACAGCCTGGTCAATAAACTCGGATTCAAGTTGCCATACTAAAAATAGCCATATAGACATCACCGTGGAGTTCAGACTGGAGCTGGGGATCTGAATTCTATCTCTTTCCTAGACTTCTTCAAAGCTGCAATGTCTATACAGCTACTTGTAGCATGAGCTCCATGAGCCCAGGTTAGTCAAGTTAGTCACTGATAGGGACTACACAGAAGTACCCTAAGAGCTGCAAGTATTTAACAGCTTTGAAAGTTAGACCACTTTTATTCAACTGCCTAAAAATAGATGTAGAAACCTAATTTTAGGTGCCAAACATTGAAAATGTTGCTCTGTATTAACAGCTACTGCCCCTTGTATAAAATAAATTGTGGCCTTAGAACTGCAGCAACATAAACATTCTGCTCTGTATTTTTATAAAATATCTACAGAGTGCTCTCACTTAGGGTGAGAGTACCTTGCAAATCCTGCTGCTCAGGATTCATGAGGCATTTAAAGCAGTATGAAGCATAATTTGCTTGGGAGAGGTTGGATTTTCAGGGAGGAATTGCTTTCTGTTAATTAGCAATTTTAGTTTGTGCTAAATTTAAAAATTTCATCTGCCATAGAAATTCAAGGGAAATAACAAACTGTGTGCTATGTTCTTAGGTAAAGAAAACAATGAAAAACAAGAAGTCTATAAAGGTTGAACTTCTGTAGTCCAGCACATTCAGGACCTGACTGGTGCCGAACCAGAGAATTTGCCAAACCACAGGAGATCAATATTGTCTGGTAACATTACCAACGCTTCCACTGCTTACAGGGCTCTTACAAAACATTTAGGGGTAAATTAGAACTAAATAACATCACAGAACACTGAGAACCAGGACTGGTGGCTGTAAACAAACTTTATGGACTGTGAGATACTTGGACACACTCATGATAAGTGGACATATGACTAACTAAAATCATGTCAGACCACGGATGTTGCCAGACCAGAGAGTGCCGGAATAGAGAGGTTCAACCTGTAATAGTGAGTGTCCAACAAGAATGGAGGTGTTCAGTGAAGTTGCTTGTTCTTTATACTAATAAGGATTCTGAATTGATTGCCTAACTCTCTGGAACATCCCTCTTTCTTTTCAAATACAGGGCTTCTTACACTCTCTACAAAAGCCTTTGCTGTGAATTAGTGGTAGCAAATTCCCACTTTAGCACAAAAGAGTCATTCTTCTGCTTTGGTCCTATGAACCAGTCATTAAAATTGTCCCCTTATGAAGCAGCAACCTTGAAAATATTACACCGTAAATTACTAAGTGAGTAAAAATGTCTGGAAAGTTTAACAGAGTTTAGATTAGCAAATTTTCTTATTTGAGGGTTTTTTTAAGCCTGTATAAATCTTGCTCCAGCACCTATTGACTTCTCACCGCATAGAGGTGTAGTTTAAATCCACATCCAAACTCCATCCACTTTGACCATTTATTTTGCAGTGCAACAGAAGAATCCTGAACTACATCATACATAATACAAGATAACTGCAGCACAAAAGGCTCACCTTATTATACAAAGCGTTGCCACTGTAAGGTCTACAAAAACCCTCATGACCATCACATAAGATGGAAAACAAATGACTGAAGGGCCCAGGGGTTAAACAGTCAGTATGGCAGATGGACTGTGGATGTAATGGGGACTTAGTTGGAAGGACCAGTTTAGTCAGATAGGGAGCATTATCCTAGAGGGAAGAAAAGCATATAAAGAGTTTGATTAGTGGACAAAAAAAGAAGCCTTGTGCAGAAAGGCAAACTGGCTTCTTGGTTACTCCACTGCAGTGCCACTGATGTTAATATGATTGCACCTGTGGAACTAAGGCAGGAGTTTGGGCACAAAGTCTAACTAGCCTGAAGCCTTTTTGAGGTAGGATGCCTTAGTAGCAGAAGTGCTCAGAACATAAAAAATATTTGACAACTATGATTTTTTTATTTCTAAATGTGACTGATTTATCATACAAGAGAAAGTTTAGAGTTAACCACATTTATATTCAGTAATATAATAACTTTATAGCATACACAAAAAAATTCCATCCATTTTATTCTGAATGCTTAGTAATCACATTAGGGAATATACACTCATATGAAACTTCCCTCCTCAATGCTTTCAGGTTTTTAATCAATAAGACAGAAATTTGATTTTAAGCTCTGTGAAGCTGGCACATTTAAGATCACTTGAAAAGATTCTCTAAACATTTTAAAGAAAGGTTAGAATGGATTCAGGGCCATATGCTTTTTGGGCAAAATCTCAATCATGTTTTGCCTCTGTTATGTTAAATCCAAATCTCTCCAGAATCTTTCCTGTACTTCCAGACTCATTACTGAGCTGGGACTTAATTTGGCCATCAAAGCTTTCCTGTTTACAGTGCCTGGCAACTCCATATAAGAGGATTCATTGTAATTATAGCTGTCAGCTCCAGGGTATGATAATATACTATTCACATACATAGTGTAGAGACAGAAATATAGTGAGTGTAGAAAACAAGTGGATGTCAGTCCCAATAGGGGAAAAAAGAGTCAGAAAAGTACAAGAAAATAGACACCTGGCAGATATTAATGTTTACTAAAACTGCATGCTGGAGTTCTTCAAAAGACTCCCCGTTCCATCAGCGACACAAGCTTTGAACAAATGTTCCTTTTGGCTATGTTTCAGATTAAGTTTAATACCTCTCTGTTTCCGTACAATTACAAATGGGTTTAATTTTAAAGATAAAGTATAGGACTACTCTTACTCTTAATACTTATAAAGAGATGTAAATGTTCAGTGTTCTCTAAGATCCATTTCCAACTGTTGTCAGTACATTATATTTTCATTATATTAACCAACTCATTATGTCCATAAGGGTGAAAGTTAAGTCTATCTGTCATTCATTAGCATTTATATAAACTATTGTCTGTAAATAATTCATACTCTCCACTATTTACTTTAAAGCAGCATCAGTAAAATGTACCAGCCAAAGAACAAAGTCCTTTCACTTGATGAGGAGAATGATAAAAATTATGGTATTTTATTCAAACATCAAACAGTTAAAAGTTCAGAAAATGTAGGCACTTAACCTCAATTTTTCCATAATTATTCAGCCCATAAAATATTAAAATCTGTCTTTATTAATGAAAATATGAATGTGTTTTCAGAAGGAAAAAGGTAAATTAATAGTATATTCCCTGATTAGATATTCAGTGGTGATAGTCACTTCAGTGAATGGCCACTGCTAAAAGCTACACTTCTCTTCAGAAAAAACAGCCAATAGGAATGAGCCATTGCAAGAAAAAGCCAAAATAAAATCAGTGTTTTCCCTGAATATTTACATTTTATTGTCACACCAGCATACAAACAAGACTGACTCATTGGTAAAAAGACCTCCACATATTTGTATAATTCTACATTTTTTCCAGAGAAATTTTAACAAATTAAGAAACTCCATTAAATTTAGCCTGACAAAATTGTCAGCACACCATTTCAACATTGTTAAAATGCAAGGTCATTCCAAGCACAACAAAATATTATTTTTCTACTTTACATAATATGACCCCACAAATGAAGACTGAGGTAAAGGCAGAAGCTGAATAATGCAAAAACATATACTGTATATGAAGAACTGCATGAAAAATGCTAAACTAAAAGCAAAATGTAGTATTTTTGTTGCAAGGACAAAGATATTTTCCATATGGAGCAGTTTTGCCTGTCCCATTATAAGTGAAAAAATCTTCTCTGCCATGAAAATTATGAGATTCACACATGGAGGTGGAGCTGAAGGTCACCAGATACAGCTGGCTGCATCACTAGGTCTCAAACTGAATGTCATCCACATGATCATCAGTGCTCAGTGTCAAACGGGGAGGCATGACAGGAAAGGGAAAGAGGTAGTGCAGAAGTCTGAGAAAAATCAGAAGAGAAGAGTAAATACAGTTGGTATCATTTATACCATCAGCTACTCTATCTGCTCTTAAGTTCTATCATGCCAAGGAATTCCTTTGTCTCATGTATGTGAAAGAAACTGTTGGCAACATGACTTGGAAAAGGCAATTTGGAAAGTCTGTGATATTGTAAGGGCAGGGAAGGAATAAACCGAGACAGAGAACAGAAACATGAAACATGATAGAAAACTAAATTAAATATTTACAAAGCCCCAATTTCTATGATAAAGGGTAAAAGATAGGGGCAGTAAGATATCTTTGTTTTTAATTATATCAAACATAAGTTTGTAAGATTCTGTTTCACATTAGAAATTTTGTAGTGAAGTAAAGATTTGAGCAAGCAAAAATGATCATCAACCTCACTGTGTAAAAAGTTATTTAACTATTGTGACAGCAAGTAAAAAGGGGAAATGAACCAAAGACTCCAGTGGTAAGAACATTTACAGAAGTACCATGAGTACCATGCATAAAAAATGTGAGGAAATAAACATGGGATATCAATCATATTTTAGTAGCCAAAGGGGAAATAACAAGGTCAGTTGGCAAGTTTTACAGCTAAATGAGCTTCTTCAATCAAATAGTTATCCAGTGAATCTATACAAGTAGCAGTAGTTGAATATTAAAAATAAAGTCTCAAAAACTTTATTGAACATATATACTAAGGTCAATTCACTATGTTTTAGGGGTGAAAATTATTTATATGTATTCAGCCAACTCTGGAGTTTCATGAAAATGTCTGCAAATCCCAAAACATTTACAAGTTTTGGCTCAAATGATTATTTGTCTGAAAATTCAAACCAGAAAAGTATTACTCTGCTGATTCATTGATGGACTTCAGTAGAGATATGCTAGCTGACACCAGCTGAGGATTTGGTACTCATTCACTATGCCATAAAATGCCTGAATTCTCTTTCCTTTCTACATATCACCTACCCCCATTTCCCCATTCCAGCAGATAAACACTTCACAATTAAAGATCCTTGAAAAATTAAAAGTCTTCTACAGTAGATTTATGGTATTTCATATGTCATGATGAATATGTTCACTTTATCATCCATTAAAATACATTGACATTTTCTTTTACACCAAAAAAGCAGAATTTAACATTCACCATGAAATATAACCTTTTCCTTCTGACAAATTCAGTAGTCTATTAGTTAGAAAAGAACTTTGATCATTTGGTTTTGCTTTAGTTTATTTTGGCTTTTCTCAAACAACTATATTTCTATATATATTTGTTAATTTCCCCAAACATTAGTAACGCTGCTACAAGCATATATTGCTTAGATAGCTGCAAAACACAGCACACAGTTTGGTTTCTCTGATGTGGGATCAGCAAATCTTGTTTGTAAAATTCTGTTTATTATTTTTAAAACAATTTAAAATGTCCCAAGTGATATAAGTTAGAGCAGGAGTGGACAATAAAATAGTGGCAGTTTGCCAAGGTTAGCCCCTGACAGGCTGCTACCGCTATATTTACCTGCGCACCCACAGGTTAGAGTGATCGCGACTCCCATTGGCCACAGATTGCAGTTCCCAGCCAATGGGAGCTGTGGGAAGTAGTGCAGACTGGAACACCACTTCCTGCACTCCCCATTGGCCAGGAATGGTGAGCCGCAGCCAGTGGGAGCTGTAATCCTCCATACCTGTGGAGGTGGAGGTAAAATATAGTAATGACAGCCCAGTGGGGCTAACCCTGGGAAACCATATCCAGCCAGTACTAGTCAGTACACTCCTGAGCTGGAGATACATTAATTAAATTGTACTATTCTTCATCATGCAAAATAACTTTTGGAACCAGATACAGCCAGCCATTATATACATTGATGGCTCAAAGCTGCTGCAAGTATATTCTATATAAAGGGTAGGATTCTCAAATATTCTCAGCATTGGCCTAACTTTGCTCCTATTGAAGGCAACAGCAAAACTCCTATTGAAGGTTAGGCGAAAGCTGAAAGCTTATGAACATTCAACTCATGTGGCTTAAATCTGGGTAACTGTTTAATAATTTTGGAAATAAAACAAAAATGCAATAGAAATGTTTCTCTATTTTAAGCTGTACTTATTTTGATTTAAAATTTGACTATACATGGCAGTAGGCATACGTCCCCACCAAAGTATACCCATCACAAATTGGATTTATGTCCACAAACTAATTTGTCATATAGAGGAATTATATATCACAATAAACCTCAAATATAAGAAAGACGATTGAACAGAGATATAAAGTCCAACTTGTTTTTATTTCAAGTTACAGAGCTACATTGTGCCTTCCTCAACAAAATACCCATGGCACTGGATCAAATTAATTAATCAGATGAGAAAAGGGGTAAATCACTCTATCATTCCAAAAGACCCCTTTGCTTTTCTTACACTAATATTTCTCAATCAATAGCTTATGATACTGCCTCAGGGTAACAAAGACAGTCCTGGGAGACATGGAGTGCTGAATATTTAATATTCCGCACACACCCTTACCATTTAAGGTCAAATATTTTCTGTCAAACTCTCAAAACATACACAAATAAATTATATGTATTTATTATTATCACTAGTACAATTTTTAACTCTTACTTTGATAGAAAATATAAATGCACCATGAACATTATTTTACTTTGACTAAGGAGTAGCCAACCTGAAACCTTAGAGCCACTGATTCAGATTAAGAAAAATTTGGTAGCTAATGCTCCCCACTCCTCCTAGCCTGACAACCCCATTGTATCTCCTGGTCAGATATTGTAAGGCCCTGTCCAGCTTAAGCAGATAAGATGTGGTTTGCCAACATATTTGCTAACGTACGTTTATTAACATGTTTAAAACATGTTGTGAAGGCTAGGACTATAATAGAGTTTAAAGAGAACAGGCTGTGAAGGCTAGGACTATAATAGAGTTTAAAGAGAAGCTAGATAATTTCATGGAGGTTAGGTCCATAAAAGGCTATTAGCCAGGGGATAAAATGGTGTCCTTGGCCTCTGTTTGTCAGAGGCTGGAGAGGGATGGCAGGAGACAAATCGCTTGATCATTGTCTTCGGTCCACCCTCTCTGGGGCACCTGGTGCTGGCCACTGTCGGCAGACAGGATACTGGGCTAGATGGACCTTTGGTCTGACCCAGTACGGCCATTCTTATGTTCTTATGTAAAACACCACTTAGCACTTAGGGATGGCAGAGACTATGGTGTTTATAACTGTGGCAGCTGGGTGTGGTCAATGCTAAGATCAATAAGTAAAAGGAAGCATATGTTCCACTCTGCAAATAATCATCCCTCCCTCCAGTGGGCTCGTGCCTATTGGGCACAATAAAGTCTATCTGTATTATAAGATAACTGATATTAAGATCAAAATCATTGGCTGAGGTTTAACTAAGAGTAAGAAAGCAGATCAGAGGATATGCTGCAGAGTAATATATTAACTTTAAATTGGGAGTTTTGCCATTGATATAAATTGATATCCACTGAGAAACTAGGCATATTCAGTTTGTACAGACCTACTCTTATACATAAGGGCATCCAGCCTTTTAAATAAATAGTTATAAAGCAGTCAGGAATGTTTAGCTAGTTATAGTGAAGGATAGATATGGCACTGAGAGAAGCTTGTTGAAAATTTTACAACACAACAGGTTTTTGTTTTGTTTTTTGTCAGAAAACACTAATTCATCAAAACAAGCTTTTTGCGAAAATATGCAAGTTTAATTGACACCTTTTTTGGGTCCAGGATGAAATTTCTGATCAAAACCAGCAGAAGTAGAGGGCAGGGCAGTAGTAAGGAAGTGAGAGAGAGAGACTCATCCTAGAGCAGTGAGATAGTTAGGGTACTCATTGGGAGAAGCAAGTTTGAGTCTCTACTCTGCCTGTTTCACTCATATTCCAGGTGAGTATCAGGATATTCTGGGGTGGATCTGTCTTGTTGGACCTGCTCCATGACATATACATTATGAAATACTCAATGGGCCAATGAGAGAAAAGTGACTCTACAGCCCTGTAGCTGGTGCTCTCAACCTGTGGTATCTGGTTAGACAGAGTAATTTGAACCTGCATCTCCCATAGCCCATGTGAGTGGCTAACCACCTGATTATTCTAGAGTGGCTCTGTCTCTCCCTCTTTCTTATTTTTCATTAAAATTTTCAAAGGACTCAGTTTAATTCCAATGTGGAAGAGGAAAGGTTTTTTGAAATCTCAGAACTGTTTGTGGTACAGTCAAACTGTTTCTTACACACCTCTGGAATCATAAAAGCAAGGACTTTGAAGAACTGCAAGGGTCATATAGTCTTACCTTGTGCCAAGATGCAGGATTTGTTATAACTAAACCATCGAAGACAGATGGCTCTTCTGAAAACCTCCAGTGAAGGAGATTACTTGACTTCACAGACAGTAAGGAAATTTTTCCTGAGATTTAATCTAAATCTGCTATACTGCAGTTTGAACCCATTCCCTCTTGTCCTTTCCTCTGTGGCAACAAGAGAAAACAATTTTTCTCCATCTTTTTATTGCAATCTTTCAAGTAGTTGAAGGCTACTGCCATGTCCCCTCTATCACCTCTATTTCAACCTTCCACCTTTGATCATATGTCTTACTTTCCATCCCTTTGATCAACTTTGTCACCTTTGGATCCTTTCCAGTTTCTCTTCACTCTTTCTATATAGCAGTGACCAAAACTGGATACAGTGCCTCCAGCTGAGGCCTAACCAGCATTGAGAACAGTGGTATTATCGCTTCCTGTGACTTGCATGCTATGTTAAATCAAAGCAAAACTGCATTTGTTTTTTTTGTTTTGTTTTGTTTTGAAATAGCGTCATAGTGTTGATTCAAATTCCAAATATTATTTCCCATGATCATCCAGATCTAGAGACAAACTCTGTATTTCACAAAGTAGCATTTATGCAAACATATGCAGAGGATGTTGGAGCCCATTGATATAACAGACAATAGGCCAGATTTAGCTTTGATTTACAACACTGAAACTCTATTGGGAAAGTCATTGGAGACAAAATTTGGCCCACTGTGAGCGAGAGGAGAATTAAAATGAAAGACTTTCTTTTTGAAGTATTTTTAACAACAAAGCTTTTTAATTAATACTTTTTATTCCTAAAGTGATTAAAATGTAATTAGAGGACCCTAGAGCTAGGGAGGATTTAATTATAAAGGTGCCTTGTTCAATTTTCATCTGGCAAGAGAACTGCTTAGCATTGTGATCCTTTACTACCCACCAGATGGATGATTCACAACATACTGTATAAGTTAATTGGAAGCTTCTCCAGGAATGTAATTACATATTGCAGTAAAGTTTTTAATTAAAAGCAATATACACAAACACTTATTTACCTATATAGATTGATAAATTTGCATACATATTGTTGCTTTGAAACAGTGGCCAATCCAAGATAACAAACAGCTCAGAAATGAAAACTGTTATCACTAAAAGGTGTTCTAAATGACCTCAGAAGATGTTCTTAAATGACATTACACAAAGTGGTATGTTTGATACTGAAAGCAAAATTTGATTTTAAATTGACATGGATAACAAATTATCAAAAATATGGGGTGGTTATTTAATCATGCAGTTACTATTTATACTATGCTTTGTATCAGCACACAAAAACTTGCTGGCAGATGGCTCTGTAGAAGGTTACAAAGCCTTCCAGTCCTAAGTTGCATACAGATATTTCAGAATGATCATGATGACAATTCATTAATATCCATGTTCAGGCTATTGTCCCCTCTTTTAGAAGCCTCACAGAAGAAGCTAAGCCACTGGGTAATGCAAAATGGGACACCATTTGAGATTATATTGTTTTAATAGCAAACATGGTTGGTCTTAGTGCTCAACCTCTCCCTTCATCTGGCCTCTCTATTCTAACCATTCCTGAAGTCTCCCACAGCATGCTATTGCAGACTGATGAGTTTCCTCCACCCCCAGTGAATCTATTAACTTAACAGCCAGCTTGCCAGATCAATTAGCATAACACCGAACCTGTGAAATAGCCATTAAGTGGCAATGAAGACATTTAACAGGCATGTGCCAACCCAGAAAGATACAGGAGGCCCCCAACTTGCGACCTCCCAGGTTCCGACCCCCCGCACTTACAACTGTTTTTGTAAGTGCGGAAGAGGCCAGAAAACCCCGACTTATGTCCTCGGTCGAGTTACGATGCCCCTGACTTGTGACACTTCCCCTGGAACCAATCATGTCGCAAGTCGAGGGCCTCCTATATACTGTCGGTCTGAATTTACTGACAAAAACAATTGTGCAGTACTATGTCTACAGGAACTTCATTTAAAATTTGCTTTAAATATTGCTTTAGTTTCTTGCTGAATATTATAAAATCACACCTATAAAAAGTCTATAAAAATTGATTTTTAGATGCATAATCTGAATATTCAGCTTTCACCTTAAATGCTTGGATCTTGAGACATATAGTTTTTAAAATAAATTCTTCAAAAGACCACCCTTATCTAAAACAGACATTTTATATAAAGTGGGTATCCACAGATTTGCAAGGTTCTAGATACAAAATTTGTATCTGCATCCATATCTGCAAAAGTGACCTGCAGATGCAGATACCTGCAGATATAAAGTAGATATTCATGGATTTGTAGATCTCTGTAAATTGGTACCTTTTGCATGTCTAGTCTACATAATCTGGAATGCAACAGAAAGCATGCTCTATTCTCAAACTTAGAAGAGTGGGGGTTTTTTCTAATGTCATTTGCTACATTTGGATTCAGGGATTTGGCTGGAAGAGATGAGCAGAGAAAGAGGAAAGAGAAGTGTGAGACAATGGAAGGGGGCAGGACCTGGGGAGAGTGGGGGCAGGGCCTGAGCAGAGCAGGGGATGAGTATTAGGGGGAGACAGACTGGGGAGCCCTAACCAGCAGCTTCACCCACTGTCCATGATAAGAAAGTGTTTAAATATAGAATGGGAAGGTGGTGTATATATTGCTGCTGTTTAATACTATACAATATTATATATCTTTATAATGAATTAATATCAAACATCAGCAATATATCTACTGTATATTTGAGAGCGTCTGTCTGCCTGTCTGTTTGTCCAAGAACTCCTCCTAAATGGCAAGAGCCAGGACCACCAAATTTGGCATGCAGCTTCCTCTTATCATAATTTAAAGCAAAAGTGAATGGAGAGGGGAAAACAACAATGGTAAATGTGCAAATGGCAGAGGTGCTTAACAATTTCTATGTGTTGGTTTTCACCAAGGTTGGCAGCAATTGGACACCACCAACATAGTGAATGACAGTGAAAATGGGGTCGGTTCAGAAGTTAAAATAGGAAAAGAACAAGTTAAATATTACTTAGAAAACTTAGATGTCTTCAGGTCACCAGGCCCTATTGAAATGCATCTTAGATTATTCAAAGAGCTGACTGGGGAGGTATCTGAGCCATGAGCCATCATCTCTGAAAAGTCATGGAAGACAGGGGAGATTCAGGAAGACTGAAAAAGGGCAATTATAGTAGCCATCTGTTAAAAGGGAAATAAGAACAACACAGGAAACTACAGACCAGTCAGTTTAACTTCTGTGCCAGGAAAGATAATGGAACAAATTATTAAGGGATCCATCAGAAAACATCTGGGAGATAATAAGGTGATAGGTATCAGCCAGCATGGATTTGTCAAGAACAAATAACGTCAAACCAACCTGATAGCTTTCACTGAGAGGATAACAAGCCTTATGAATAAGAGGGAAGGGTTGGACATAGTAAACATAGACTTTAGTAAAGCATTTGATATAGCCTCACATGACCTTCTTATCAATAAACTAGGGGAACACAACGTAGATGGGCTACCATATGTGGGTGCATAACTGGTTAGATAACCGTTCTCAAAGAGTAGTTATCAATGATTCACAGTAATGCTGGAAGGGCAGAATAAATGGGGTTCAGCAGGGATCAGTTTGGGGACCAGTTCTGTTCAATATCTTCATCAACGATTTAAATAATGGCATAGAGAGTACGCTTATAAAGGTTGCAAATGATACCAAGCTGGGAGGAGTTGCAAGTGCTTCAAAATGATCTGGACAAACTAGAGAAATGATCTGAGTAAACAGGATGAAGTTCAATAAGGAGCAATTCAAAGTACTGCACTTAGGGAGGAACAACCAGCTTCACACATGCAGCAGAAAGGGATGTAGGGTAATAGTGGACCATAAGCTAAATATGAGTCAACAGCGTGATACTGTTACAAAAAAAGCAAACATCATTCTGAGATGCATTCAAAGAAATATTGTGAGCAAGACATGAGAAGTAATTATTCCCCTCTACTCTGTGCTGATTAGACTTCAACTGGAGTGTTGTGTCCAGTTCTGGGCACCACATTTCAGGAAAGATGTAGAGAAACTGGAGAAGCAACAAAATTTATTAAAGGTCTAGATAACATGAGAGTTTGTTTACTTTAGAAAAAAGAAGACAGAGGGCACATGTTAGCAGCTTTCATGTACCTAAATGGGTGTTATAAGGAGGAAAGAGACAAATTATTCTCCTTAACCTCTGATAAGACAAGAAGCAATGGGCTTAATTTGCAGCAAGGAAGATTTAGGTTGGACATCAGGGTGGTTAAACACTGAAATAAATTGTGTAGGGAGGTTGTGGAACCTCTATAACTGAATATATTTAACAGCAGGTTAGACAGACATCTGTCAGAGATGATCTAGATCAGGAGTGGCCAACCCATTACAGAGGAAAAGCCAAAATAGTGGTGGATGCAGCGCAAAAAGACGAGGGAAAAACGTTGCTGAGAAAAAAAAAAGGCCCCGACGCTCCCCTTTTAAGAGCAGAGCAGGCATTGCCCTTTTAATGGTGGCCATTTTGAAGGATGCACAGGATGCCGTGGCGCTGTCTCTTTCACACAGCTGCCCCTTGAAGAGCCGCAGGTGCAGGAGCTGCAATTTTTTCTTTGAAGAGCCGCATGCAACTCACGAGCCACGGGTTGGCCACCCCTGATCTAGATGGTGCTTGGTCCTGACATGAAGGCAGGGGACTGGACTTGATAACATCTCAAGGTCCTTTCCACTTCTAGTATTCTATTATTCTAATTATTATATTCTATGAATTAAGAGTTTGGTTGTGCCAGGACAATGGGATGTTCCTGGGATACAATTATTCTTATAAACACAGATGGAACTTTCTGGTAACAGGGACAGTTCTACTGTATAATTATCACAGGATGGCGGCAAGGGGCCAGAGATGGGAACCAGGACAGCTATAACCCCATTGGGAAGCAGGTGTAGGGGTGGAGAAAGGGGCAACTATTTTCTTTATATTTCAGAGAGTTTTTTCTTTATGTATCTGTCTGTCTGTCCCCAAGCTCAAGGACATGTATCCCTCCCGCAGCTGTGCCCACTACACCTGCAGCAGCCATGGACAGATGCTTCTTATCTGGTCCCAAGCTGCTGTGGTGAGAGAGGGCGGGGGTTGTCCTCTCTCCCATGGCAGCCTGCATACTGAAGCCCATATCCCCAGCCTTATCTCAGAGCAATGATTTAAATGAAGAAAAACAAAAATTATTTGAGCCAAGCAACACTGAATAAATCCTTTAGTTTATATATAAAATAAACAAGAGTCCAAAATTCAACTTCATTAGTTTCTTTGGAAACTGACAACCACTACAAATCCTGGGGATGGGAGAGGTGAATTTTAAATAAAGCACTCACCTTTTCAATATCTGTATCTCTGGTTTCTTCAAGGTATTTTTTGAAAGGGTTTGGTTGATAAGGCTCCTCTGTTTTTAGTAAGATTTTTGTTTTCACTGGCCCTGGACGAATAACACCAGGCTTTGTCTAGATCCATAGCAAGCACAGGGGAAAAGAGAACAGACATTTAAAAACATGAAGAGTAACAGATTATAGAACATTATATTTATTCTTGGACATTCTGATTCCAGTTGTATTGAAGCTACCATATTTCAAAAGATGACATTTAAAAATATACAAGGACCAAAATCATTCAATTCCTTATTGACTGGCCTGTTTTTATTTCAGAATATGGAGAAAGATGACACCAGTTGTGATTCTGCAGTCACAGGAAGCTCTTAATTAACATCTGTTTGTTATCAATTGAAGAAGAGAAACTAGCCTTCCTGTCAAACTATTGTTCCTGCCACCTCTTGCTAGGTGCTCAACTGCATCCTAATAACTTCATCAAGGCATGGATTATGTATAACCATATCTGTTTGTAGGCAGCAAATTCCAGTGTGAACTTTTCAAAAAGACACCACAAAATGAAAAAAAAACCAATAAAGAAGGGTAATAGATGATGCAAGTATATTAACTAATGTCCTGCACCAACACATGGCAAGAGAGCACTTTTAGAAAATCCAGGCCAGGCAAACTCTGGCCAAATATCATGTGAGCTTTCCCATCATACAGGACAAAAACCTGAAACAGACTATAAACAACAGCAGCAAACAACCATTTGCACAAATGTAATTAGGCTTTTCAGTAGTAATAGCTCAACTTTCTCATCCTTCAGCCCCTGATAAGCAATAAAGCAGGAAATGAATGAGAAAGAGTAATTCTTTATTCTATGAAGTACAGCTGGATGCAAAACAGTAATTCCAGCGTGTAAAAAAAATCAAAATTTGTTCTGTATTTGTGCTTGACAGAAAAAGGTTCACCCTTTCTATGCAGAGCACTCACCCTGGATATAGGGGGACTTTAAGTTCTTGCTCTGCCTGATTCAGAGCAAGGGTTTAAACCTGAGCTGTCCGTGTTCTGGAGGAGTTACCTAACATGTGGCCTCCTATGGAGTCTGTCTTTGTCTTCCTTTTCCTCTGCTGCCTCAAGTGAAGCTGTTTGTGAGGTGCTATATGCATTAGCTGGGTTTCTGTTAGTCTGTGTTTGGTTTTTATTTTGTTCCTTGCTTTCTCTTTCTTTTAAAGGTGTCATTGGTTCCCTCCCTTTTTCCCTTAGGAGTGAGGTTTTCTCTATGGGGTCCACTTCAGATGGGTTTAGCAGTTTGACCCACAAGCATGGGGTTGGGTGTGTGCCTGCTTCCTCCTGCACTGTGAAGGAGGTGTTGCTGAGCCTAGGCAAGATTATTGGCTGTGCTCATTAAATCTTCCTCTTGAATGAGCAAATCCAGAGTGATTTTCCTGGCGGAAGAGCTGTTTGTGAATCATTTGAAACAGGAAGGACTCTAGGTCCAGGATCTTTTGTTCAAATATTCTCCTTGTTTATTGCTGCTACTAAAGCAATTTTTCCAATATGGACTCTTCCTTCACAATGGGACACAAATGTATGATTTCAGCCATTATTATAAAGCAATTTGTGCTGGTGGGATGATGTGGGTCAGTTTATGACATTCCTATGCCAGGTAGATGTGGCATAGGATGTTCTAAATAACCCTGAACAGTACCTGAATCTTGTTTTAAAGCACCACATGGATGGGGTGGATTGTATCATGTTAGCAACCTCTGAAAACGTGAAATGTTTCCTGGGTGATGACCCTGGTCATTTCCAGGATTCCTGCCCAAATATTGCTGACTTGGGGGTTCCTGAGAATGTGGGAACCCTAGGATAGTGGGGAGGAGGTTGGGAAATTAAGGAGCCAGAAGGTAAACCCCACCCTTCCTGTGCCATATGTGGTCTGCTGCTATCCAGAGAGCAGCCCTCCCCCAACTCCCCAGAGGAACACTTGACTGGGACCTCATCACCTATGGACCATCGTGTTTTTCTGCTTTTTAACAGTCTGGGTTGACCAAGATGTTCCATGTGCTTGTTCCTAGTGGATTGAGCTAGAAGTCAGTGACAGCTCTTGCTGATCAGACCAGAATCCAGTCTGTAATTTGATGTTCCTGTTTAAATATTCATACTGTGTCTGTGAAACAAGGAATTCAATTCCCTTTTGTGTGTGTGAATGAGGAATGTGTGTTAGAAGATAAAACAAAAGGAAAAACTATGTAGCACTTTGAAGACTAACAAGATGGTTTAATAGGTGATGAGCTTTCATGGGCCAGACCCACTTCCTCAGATCATATTCTGGAAGAGAATTGGCATGACTATATATACCAAAGGAATACAATGAAAAAGTGAACGCATTATTAAACTGACAAATCAGATTTAGTACAGAAGGTGGGGTGAGGGGGGGGGAGAGATGGAATAGCTATTTGAGTCAATGAATGGCTAATCAGGGGTGGGAAGCTATCTTTGTAATGGTTAAGGTAATTAGCATCTTTGTTAAGGCCCATTCGTAAAGTGTCAAATTTAAGGATGAAAGTTAGTTCTGAAGTTTCCCTCTGTAATCTGGTGTTAAAGTCTCTTTGAAGTAAAATGCATGTAGTAAAGTCGTTAAGACTATGTCCAGGTAGGTTTCCTTGCAACAAACCCCATTGCCAACTTTGTCCACATATTTACTCTGGTGACACCATCACTGGACCTAACCATGTCAGTTATATGATCAAGAACACATATTCCTGTTCATCCAGAAATATAATTTATGCCATCATGTGCCAACAGTGTCCTTCTGCTATGTATATTGGACAGACTTCTCAGACACTTCACCAGAGAATTAATGCCCACAAATCAGACATCTTTACAAGGAAAAACCAGTTGCTTTTCATTTCAGCCTACCTGGACATAGTCTTAACAACCTTACTACATGCATCTTACTTCAAAGATTGACAACTCTAAAAGATTGACAGATTGCAGATTGACAACTCTAAAAGATAAGGCAAGCACCTATCAGTTGGGACAAGATAGTTGTGATATGAGAAAAATAACTTAAGGAAACAAGAACTCATCAAATGGGCAATTGATTATAGCATGATGATGTGAAACTTACTGATCCCAATGAAGGAAAACTGCTATAAAAAGGAGCTGTTTTGTCATAATTTTTGGGTGCTTCCTGCCAGGACTGGAGCATCGGTCCAGACAGATAGAGCCCTGCTTCTATCCGTGATCAATTTAGTTGGTCACCAGAGAGACACGGACTGTGGACTGGTAAATATAACATTGATTAGTGGGACAGTGTGTGTGTATGTATTTGTCTATGTAACCATATGCTAGCTGCTTTATTATTGTATTCTTAATAAAGGAGGCATATTGCCTTTACTTCTATAAAAAGATCCTGAGTACTTCTTTTAAGCATAACAGTATTGCTCAGAATTTGCAGAGTTTTGCAGGGATTCTTGTTCGGGGGCGGGGGAGGGCGGGGATGGAATATTCCCCTCACTGGCTGTGTCTCCTTCTATGGATGAGATCCATGTGCAACCAGATGGAAGTGTTGTCTTGGAAGGTTTTGGTGAATCTACCTTTTGCAACTATGACCAAGAAGCAGCTCTTTGGCATGTGTGTCAAGGTAAGGCATTATGTCACCCTCTCAAATCCCTCCGATACAGCCTTGAGGACATCCCTGTCCCCGAGTGATTGTATGTCCCTGACTTGGAGGACATTGTACAAACTTCCTCTTCCAAAGCATGCCGACAAAGCATCATAACAGCCAGTCATTTTGTATACCATATTACTCCTCTCATGTCTGCACAAGGGTTAGTGATGATGATGTTTTAGTGATCAGTATTTAATGATCACTTAAGGTGTGCTTACTTACGTTATTTCTATCTTTGTGTTTATATTGTCATACAACATTTTGTAATATTTTAATGTAATTTTATGTGAATATTGGTGATTTAAGGAACAGACGGTGTCCTGAATACCTTAAAATCTAAATAAACAAGTCAGACAATGGGTGGGAGACCAGAGATCCATTTTCAGGTAGAGAACTGAGGCACAGAGAGACTGACTGCTTTCCTGAGGTGTCTGTCACTTCATTATCAATTAAAGTCATTGCCTGAGTCCCTAGCAAATCCCTTAACCGTAAGGCCATACAATTGTCAATTGCCAAAGCCATGGGGGTGGGAAAGTATTTGAATAAGATAAAGGTAGACATAGTCCATAGGTAGCAATTATTTATATAAGATTGAAGTAAAAAAATTAAACTATTATTTTATGTGAACAGAAAAAAACAGTTGACTGAAAAATAGTAACATTTTAAAAGAGAGGTTCCAGAAATAATGTTGAACCTGTAAATTTGACATCTGTGTTAGTAAAAGATTTTGATACATATCCTTACAGATACATTTGTATAAGTACAATTTAATATTTGTGGGTCATCATGGATCTGCAAAATACATATGTCACAAAAAACTATTTACTATTTAATTTTTAAAACTTCTGGTTTAGACAGTGGCACATTGTAAATTTAATATAATCTAGATTTTCAGAATTCTCGCTACAGAGATTTTCATGACAGGCTGTTGTGTAAATTCTAAGAATGGGCTAAGAAATAATTTATTAAGACAAAGAACTGATTGTTGGCAGCAAACCAAAGGGGAGGTAAATGTGCTGGAGTTCTGTGAGACTCTGTGCTGAGACAGTCTCTTAAATATACCAGGCAGTGGGCCTTTCTAACATGGTCACACAGTAGAAATTAATGACCATTTGGCACTTCCTGCATAAATAACTGGAACTACTACTGAGTGTCTTCTCTCAGTACTGTCTCCCAAGTTAACTACACCTCTGACCCCTTAGTGGCCTCCTTGAGGGCATCTGACTGTCACATTTTAATATCTTCAGAGGGATAGCCGAATTAGTCTGTAACAGGAAAAACTTAAAAAACAACAAATAGTCTAGTAGCACGTTAAAGACTAACAAAATATGTAGATGGTATCATGAGAAGTGGCACAACCCACTTCTTCAGATGAGAGGAGTATTGGAAGTCCAGATCCAAGAATAAATAAGGGAAGGACAGCGGGGAGGGGGAAAAAAAGAGACAGTGAGTAGATAAACTTCAGAGGGATAGCTGAGTTAGTCTGTAACAGGAAAAACTTAAAAAACAATTTGTTAACAATTAGAAAACAAAAGACTATTTGTTGTTTTTTAAGTTTTTCCTGTTACAGACTAACTCGGCTACCCCTCTGAAATTTATCTACTCACTGTCTCTTTTTTTCTTCCTCCCCTCCTTTTTTTTCCTTTGCCTGCCTCTCTCCCTCCCCTCCCCCCTTCCCTTATTTATTCTTGGATCTGGACTTCTAATACTCCTGTCATCTGAAGAAGTGGGTTGTGCCCACGAAAAGCTCAGGATACCATCTACATCTTTTGTTAGTCTTTAACATGCTACTAGACTATTTGTTGTTTTTTAAGTTTTTACATCTTAATATAATAGACTTTGAATAGTCCATGTTTCCAAAGCATCAAGTTCATCACAGATACAGCCCCTGGGAGCAGAGCTAAGTAAAGAGTTGATTTTTTGTTTTATTTAGTGGCCAAACCAAAACAATAAAAAAATAAAATAGTTCACTTCAAACCAAAACGGATTGTGTCACACTTTCTTGCCAAAATAAAACAAACTGAAAAAATGTCATTCAGGTTGAACAAGATATATCAAATGGCATTTCAAAATAAAATGGCTACTTGGCCAGCTAAGTGTTGACATAATATGTTAATTCAAAACACATTGTCAAAGCGACTCTCTGATATTTTTTCTAAAAGAATCCCTAATTTTTTTATCCAGACAAAATTTTACTCTGAATTCAACCCAAATGCATAGATAGTTTTGGTTTCCCCCCCCCCCCCTTTGCTTTTTGTTTGTTTGTTTTGAGAATTTACTGCTTGAATGGAAAATTTCACCCAGTTCTACATGGGAGCAAGATGTAGGTGGGTGTCATGGCCCTCAATATCATATATCTTGTCTAGCAGTGTGTGCAAATGCAATTAAAAAAAACCAATATGACAGTGGATTTACTCAAGGGGGTTACATAGTGTATGCTTAAGGACACTGCTATCGTAAGAATATAAGAATGGCTAAACTGGTTCAAACCAATGGTCCATCTAACCCAGTATGTTGTCTTCCAGTAGTGGTTGGCACTAGGTGCTTCAGAAAGAATAAACAGAACAGGACAGGTACTGAGTGATCCATCCCTAGTCATCCAGCCCCAGCTTTTGGCAGTTAAAGGCTTAAGTATATATGGAGATGGGGTTGCATCTCTGACCATCCTGGCTAACACCCTTGATGGATTTATTTTCCATGAACTGATATTCTTTTTTTAACCCAGTTATGCTTCTGATTGTCAGAACTTTTCCCTACATTCCTGGTGTACTCTTCCATGCCTCCTGCTTTGTAGTCAGCTGGTTATATTGCAGTGTTGCCAACAACCTCTTTCCCCTGTAAATTCAAACGTGTCCTCTAATTTCAGTTCCTGCGGAAAATATTGGCAATGAGCTTGACATACTGACAGGATACTGTATGAGGTAGTACAAGTACTTCATAACTACGTCCTTATAAAGAATATTATAAATAATTGTTTAGACAAATAATTGGTTAGACTACTTATTTGAACAAAAATACAAATACGTTAGAGAAAGTAGAAGGAAGAGCCACAAAACTGATCAATAAAATCCAGAAATTTCATATATGAGAAGAGATTGACAAAACTGAATTGATTTAATCTAAATCATCTGCCATCAAAAAGTAATATGAGTAAAGTGATTTAAGAAGAGAAGAGCTTTAAAATGAATGGTGGTATTTGAGATTGTTGATTTGAGGGATACAAATTTAAGTTATGGATGGTCTTGAATTAATACTACATATGTCCACCCCTAACATTGTACCTTTCATATTTATCTCTTGTTTCAGTTAAGATGAGTTATAAATTAAAAGGCTGGTGTTTTGTCTGTTTTCCAACAAAAAGTTAAATATAAAAAATAAAGTAAAATATGGGATTGGGATGGCATAGTTATCAGATTACTGTACTGACAAAAGTACTCTTGGTCTGCTGATGGTCTTATACAACTATGTAATTAGAAGTATATTGAGCTACCTGAAATAATCAAGGATAAGCTGTCTTTACAGATGAAGCACTGCCTTCAAAAGCACTTTGTTACAAATGCTTTTAGGGCTGCATTTTCTAAAGAACATTGACATCAAGTGTCCTCAGTTAGATGAGTCATATGCTGCCAACAGTAAGACACACATCAGCTATCAATCAGAACTGGAAATACATTATTAGCTACCTATCAAGTTCTAACAAAACTCTCACTTCAGAAACAAAAGCCTGAGCTCTTCCTTTGCTAGCAGACAGTAAAACTGACAGTAGGTAAAGTGCCCATAAGCAATCTGAGATTTCTCTTTTCCATGTGGGGCTGAGTGACAATACCACCACCCCAAAATTCGAAAGGCTACAGTAATGGCCAAGCATTATATGTGAGTGATGTACTTGATACAAAGTGGATGCAGGCGCATATTCACCTCTTGCTTTTTCTATTATTATTATTAAATCATAATAACTAGCCTCTGTTACAGTCCTTTTCACTAAGAGACCTCAAAGCTCTTTTCAATGGAGGGCTGAATCCCTATCCGCATTTTACAGGTGTATCATTAAAATAACCTCACTAGATCATATACACCCGCAGTACAGTAGATGGGGTACTCTACAGTCAAGCATGCAAAGGTGCAGGCAGTCATTCTGATGACATTAGAAATTAGTCTGTTCTAGGCACTGGTGCCTACTGAAAATGCTGGGTGAAGAAAGGGTCCGCAGAAAGATAAAATGCCTAGGAAGTGAGGTCTGGAGTTAGGGCTCCACCCTCCTTACCTGCCCAAAGGCTGGGTAGGTTTTCAGATTATTTTGACTTCTTAACATGCTATTACTTCCCGAAACCTTTCATTAAGTCTAGGTCCTTTCTAAAAACTCTCTCCCTGAGGCTCTAATTCCAACCTAGTCTTTTCTGTTGTCTGTATGCACTCTATCTTCATCTATATCCATAGCCTCCTCATCTCCTCTCTTTCTGGATATTTTGCTCCATTATTTTGTCTTTTCCATTATCTTATTCCTTGTTCTAATTATTCCTCCTCTCTCTTGTATCAGCAGTACAGACACCCTTTCCTCCTCTTTCCTTCCTAGATTTTGCCCTTCCATCTCCTTATCACACTCTCATTCATTCACCCTTCTCTTTTATCCAGCCACGCCCCTCTCCAGTGGTGCTTCCTTTTCCATGATCATACCTCATTCAACTGCCTTCTCTCCCTGCTCCCTGCACAGGGAGATGGGATCTCAATTACTATGATTGCCTCAGTCTGCTGGCCATTTTAGAAATTACTTCCCATCATGAGGTCTTCATATGGCTCAGCGGCCTCCTCTACCTGTTTCCTATGCTAAGAAATAAATTAATCTAGTTTTCTTTAATTCCCAGGGCCTTCCTGTAGCTCTGTGAACACATTCCAGCTACCATGCTCTCTAGAATCCTCAGTGCTAACATAGATGTTCTATTCTGCCTTCAGAAAATTCTGGCAGGGTATAGCACAAAACTCTTTTAAGGTAAGTTAGTTTGGCGGGGATATCACTACTATGCTTATTCTAGCATGGTGATCTTAACCATGTAAAGCTTTACAAGTAAAGCTTTAATGTCCATACACATAAAGCTTTAATGTTTGGATGCAGAAATCAAACTATAAAGAAGTATTTCTAAAATATGAAAGTGAAATGTTTCTTCCTTAATGATAACCTTTTTGTAAACAAATCATGAGCTTGTTAAAAAAAATCAAGAAAGGAATGAATTATGTATGAACTCTTCTTATACAGGCATCTCCCTACAAAACTTTTGTCATTACTAACAAATGTCAAGTGCAGTTATTATTTTATTTTGAACTGAGTCGCTTTCTTGTGCTTTGCTTGGTGTCTGACCATTACAGTATATACTCAAACAAGGCCTATTCCAGAGAGTTCTAAATAAATAGCCACTTAGCACACACCACTCCCACAAATCACAACAGGCTTCATACACTCAGCTGGTACTCAGAACTGTTCAGGATTTAGCTTGTATGGTTCATCCTCATGTCCATAATGCCTGATATAACCATGCAGCTTGTCATAGCTCACAGCTGCTCCTCTAAAGGACAAACAGAAAACCCTTCCTAGAGACATTTCATTTATTAATTTAGACAACTGACTCACAACCACCACTTGTCAGAATGTTGGTTGAGTGTAGATGGGGTCCCATTCACTAAGAGGTTTCAGTTTTATCCTTGACTCCAAAGCTGGGTGGCGCTGAACAAATGCAGAGTTGCTAGACACATTATTTCAACCAAAAATATTTATTCAATGATAAATGTTGTTGAAACATTCTATTATCCAAAACCAGCCTCTCAGCCTCATTGCAACCCAACCCTATCTCAAAGAACTTGACTGCTCAATTTCTCTGTTTGGAACATATGCACAAATGGAGTTTTAAATATATATCTGGTAATCCAGGATTTTTGTGAATTGACATGAGGTGGGGAAACAATCATTTCTTTGCATGGGACAATTATTCAGAGTAGATGAAGCCTGGCAGATCCCTCCATGTCTGGTGACTAACTACCCACATAAGTCAAAAGTAAATAAAGTTTGGAGCTTGCTTGCCAGGAATCACCCAATAGAACCCCATGCTCCTAGTAAAATCCAGTGTGTTTTCCCCAATAGTCTTCTTTGCTTAGAGACTGCCAATTTATTAGCAATGAATAAATTGGTAAAACAGGCTCTGGAGGGACCTAGTTGTCCTTTCTCAATTCTCCTGTGCTCAGGTCCCATCTTCCTCTGGAGCTCTCCTGTCCCAAGGTCTAGAAATCAATGCTTCTTCTTTTTATTTGGGATGCTAGAAAATGAGGTTATAACAACTACCCCGGGTTCTTCTCTGGTTCCAAAGGGTGTGCATTGCTCATAACAGTTATTAAATCCATTTATTTTACAGCAGTCTTCCTGTAAACAAGAACTGTATTTTTCAATCCCTCACAGAGGATTGCATTTTTGAATGCTTTCTAATCAATCTTGTTTTTTTGTCAATTTGTCTCCATAATCAACACTCCCACATCATTAGACTCCACAATATTTAACAAGAGAAGAGAGTTAGCCTCGGTCTCTCATGGAGCACCACATGCATGGGGAATCTCTAGCTGCTCCAATGGATCAATGGAGTGCTATACAATCCAGAGCAGGCTAAGGAAGCTGTGAGGCTGTTCTAAAAAGCACTGTTGATAGATTTGGTTAAAAAAAAATGGGCCCAGGATGGGAGGAAAATGGCTGTTTTGCATTCAGCAACTGCTGGGCAAAGTTGAGCATTGAACACTAGGGAGGGAAGAGATCTTACGTCATTTTGGATGACCACTGTAAAGGATGTTACCCCAACCACACACCATGTTTGGGAGGCATTGAAGCCATCAGGCTGAGCTCCCTATAATGATATTTGAGTTTTCATATGCCAAAAGCATGTGTTTTGATCAGTACAGTACAATCTTAGTGCTTTGCTTAGTTGAATTTTAAATTGTTTTAAAGTATTTTTCCTGCTGTTCCTTTTTTGGTCATGAATCCTTTTTAACGGGGATAAGATATGTAATTAAAGCTATTCATTTATTTATTTTTTATTATCCATATCTTAAATTTATAAATGCGATTAAACATTCCATGATATGAATGAGGGCCTAATGGAGTTCTTCCCAGGAGCACTTCAAGTCTGAAGGTAAATGCCTGGGGCAAAAAATGCCCCTCTGGATAGTTATTCACAGTTCCCTGTAAAGATCCTGGAATAAGGACAATTATTTTGCATCCTGCTGTGCTGATGGAGCAGCAGGACATACCCCAGAGCAAATAAAGCTGGGTAGGCACCTCTTTGTAATGCAGGTTTTTATTTCTATTTTCATAAAAATATTCAAATTTCAAGAAGCAAATTAATGGCCCCGAAGAATCTGTAGCAGCATACCCTGGCTATGCCCTGGAACTGTTAGGTGTTTCACAGTACATGTTGCACTGGTCAGGATTTTGGTGGTAAGCGATTGCTGAATAACATTCTGATGGCTTTACAACAAAGGCAGCTATAATGCCATAATTCTCAAAGTTTAATTGCTATTTTGCTCTGTCACAGTTTAAGTTACTTCACAGAAATTAGTGCTAAGCAACTTTAAACCTTGGAAAGTTAGTGAGTTGCATGATATATATTTCTTCTTATGAAGGAATTACAGAAAAATCACTTCAAGCTGTTAAAATTACCTTTCAGTACATCTCAGAACTGCTATGCATACACCCAGTAGTTAAGTTATACCCTTCCACAAATTGTGTCATGCCATCATGCAACTATTTAGGCTTCTCTCACTTTTTAAAACATGTCTGAAATATATTTAGACGTCTCTTCAGCCCACATCTAGAATTCCTCTTAATATTACTAACCTGCAGGGGCCTGCATTCAGTGCTTTCTGTTTAGATGGTTATAAACACTGACTGCTCGTCTATTGTATGGTTAATCTGGATCTGTCATATTGTGCCCTTGCCCACACATATGCAGTACTGGTTTTGTGGTTAAGGCACTGAAGTAGTAGTTCAAAGGTATGGTAGAGGTTGGCATGGTGACTAGCTTCCAGTATCCTGAGAGCCCAATCACTTATGATGAGATTTTCAGGGGAGTACAGCAACAAGTTCTGTAAGGGGAGTTCTGGGTGCCAGGCACTTTTAAATGTCTATTCATAGGTGCCTGAATGGGATTTGAGCTATATTAACAGAATGAGCCTGAATCTGTGGCTCAGTTTCTTATCTTATCTGTAAACTGGGGATAATAAGATTTCCCTATTTCACAAGGCCGCTGTGAGGACAAAATGAAGTTGTTCTACATAAAATTAGTGTTTTAGTCTTAAAATGCATCATGGGGCCTGGCTTTTATCTCTCTTTTCACCAGTTTGGCTGTTCTTGATTTAATCAGCTATAAGGAAGGAGAATAGAGCCACAGACTTTTGCATCTGTTTAAACAAAAGTTTTCAATCAAAGCAGAAATATTGTATACTGTCACTAGGAGGCATTATGCCACCAAGCACACCAGTCACTTAGGGCTCTGTCAAACCCTGCCCTATGATTCCATCTCACTTTGCATTCATATTCACGTTCAGTATAGAAGGAGCAACATACTGCTTATTACTTTCATGTGGAACCAGGGACTGCAGCTTCCTTCCAAAGACTAAGGAAGGACACAGTAATGTCTTCAGATTTTATGCCTGTAATTTGTAAAACTGTATAATTCAGATCCAAGATACATACCAGTTGACTCTGTGTCACTATTGGTGCCGATAAGTAAAGATTAGCCTGCAAAAGAGTAAATATATATAGTGTGACACAAATTAGCATAATCCATTCCTACTGTCACACAGTCTGGGTTAAAGAGAAATGCTTATTTGCTACAGAGAGGAAACCAGGCAAAAGAATAGTTCCATAGATTGTGAGTGGTTTCTGGATGATGGAAAGAGTACATTTACATTTTATCATGTCACTGGTAAGCCTTTTGTGTTCCTAATGGAAGAAAGGCATCTGAGAAACAATATATTCCCCTAAAAAACAATGAATAGTCCTGCAGCGCCTCTAAGAAGTCTTTATATCAGATGTAAAGGTTTGCTTCTGCACAGTGGACAATTAAAACAACAATAATGAAAATGTATTTCTAATTATAGCCCCCCATGAAATTAACTCCTCACTAACGTCTCATAGGGCTCCATCCTGGAAGGACATTAAAATTCCATGTATCTTTCAAGTGAATATCCTCTCTTTCAAGTGAATTCCATTGAACTTCAGTAGGTTTCTGTGTAAAAGTCACTACCCTTCTTCAAGGACACATTTAACTATAAGGCTTCAGATTGCTAAATGTAGAGCACTCTTTGGTTAATTTAAAACTGGGTTTTGATGTGACAGCTATAGCATATTAAGGGCCAGACTTTGGCATACACCTACAGCCTGCACTGGATGGCACTACAGCAGCAGCTTGAAGGAGGGACACTGACTTATTGAACCACAATTCCTTCTAATGTTTCCAGGAACACAGCCGCCCATCACCCTGGGAGGGGACAGAACATGTGCACCCCTTGCTCCTTCCAAACTCTACAGAACTGGGATTGTCTGGAGCTGAGGCCAGAGACCCACCTCCACTAACCCCAATGAGATAAATAGTGCCACCACTGGTCATCCACCAGTCACATTGTTGCACATGTCACAACAAAGGAAAGCTCCCAGTTCCCTCTCCCACCTTCCTACACCTGCACTCCCCACGGGGCTAACCATAGCACTTTCAGGCCTGAGATTTCACAGCCTTGTACTTGGTGCAGTCACTTATTGCTGTGGAAGTTGAGTTCGAAACTGGTATCAAGTGCTGCACCAGGAGGAATACTGGTAGCTGAGAATTCAGCCCTTTCATTTTTTAACACCCTTAAAAATATATCGAGCTAAGACCTCAATGATTTGTATAGACTTTTAACAATTACTCTAATTGATCGATGTATACAAACACTAACATAATGTAAAGAAAACATGTAAAGTGGCTTAACAGGATGGCAGCTTCTGCCATGTCTGGCTGATTCACAAACAAATTAGTATGCAAAGATCATCTATTTTTCTTCTCTCACCAATGGCATAGTTAAGACAGCTTCTCAAGAAGCATCCACTTATAGAAATTATGCAAATAAATAATGATAATTGCATTGTTGAAATGCTACACTAATCCTTCTATGTAAACTGAATTTCAATTGACCAAATGAATAGCTATTTCAGATAAAAGAAACATAGTGCAACTCCCTTGTCAAAAAATTAAATTAAATTAAAAAATCATTACTTCATGCAAGACCACTGGTCATGAGAAAGTGAGCATGCTGGATAAACTCAGAGTTCGATATTGATACCATAGATGTCCTTACCGTGGATGGCAAATTCAGCCCCAACAGGTCCATCATTTATTAAGAAGAGACACAGCTAGTAGAAAACAGAAACCTTGTACCTAATTGTATCTAATTGTATGTTATTTTGTAGTCCCTTTATGTTGCACAAAAGAGTCAAAGCAAGCTACTAGAGCAGTGTTTCTGAAACTGTGCTCCGTGGAGCCCCAGGGCTCTGCAAGACATCTCCAGGGGCTCCGCGAGGTTGACAAACTGGAAACATCGATAGGTACAACACATACAATCAGTGGACCGCTGCGGCTCCGCATAAATTTTTACGCATCTAAAGGGCTCCGGAGCCCAAAAAGTTTGAGAACCGCTGTACTAGAGGATAACCTCGACATATGGTGATACCTCAGGTGGCATGAAACCATCTTAATGGTTTGGAACTGGCTCCTTCTGCAGACCCTGTTATAAGTGGTGGTGATGTACAAGGTGAAGTGTGATCTGGCTATTCTTAGCTGCCACCGTGGTTTTTTGGAGGCCTGGGCCTCAGAGTGTAAGTTAAAGCAGACTTGAGGGTAAGCAATTATAGGTAGGTCCAGACCAGACAAAAGGAATTCAGGAACTCCTCAGGATACACAATATTTAGGGGCTAAGTAGAAACATACAGGAAACTGAGCCCCTAGACATACAGGATTTTGTTGGCATTTCCCCAGGGCCTCAGCCCCAGATAGATTCCCTTGAGGCCAGAGCTCTTCAATCTTCTGGGACACCTCTCCTGATGGAAGCAGACTTGGCTTTCTGCATTCTTGAGGAGCAGCCATGTGAGCACTTCCATGTGCATTATTCTAGGCTCCTGTTTCCACCAGCCTAGGGCATTTACCTTCTCTCCAGCCCTGACAAATAAACAACCCCAACAATGTCCACATTTAGGAACAAAATATAAAAAACTACACACAGGCAAGAAGATTGTTCATAAGTCAGGGTGTCTAAAGAGACAGTAGCTAAACAATATACATCTGAGTTGACATGAGGCTTTAAAATATCAGTACATTTGTAAAGATCAAAGAAAATGAACCAGACTATAACTCTGTCCTGTTGCACACAAGTGAGTCTCAAAAATAATATCTGAGCCAGAAATGCTAGTTACTATATGCCTTGTAAGGATAATTCTACTGAAAGCAATATGTCAGGCACAGCAATATACATTCAATATACATTATCATCCTCGAGATACAAAGTGTCAGCTTGTTCCTGCATTTCACTAAAAATGAAAGTCTCCTATTTAGCACAAAGTAGCACACTCTGTCCTGTAACATTCACATTCCATAGTATGGAATAAAAATACATAACTGCATGTAATAAAGAAAATCTCTTTTGTGGCTACTTGCTTATGGCGGGGGGGGGGGGGGGATTACATTGATAAAGCAGTGTGCTGGGAACAAACTGGAAAATCTGTGGTGAGTAGAAAGGTAGATTGGAGAATCATGAGCATAAGTAAAATAAGGTACTTTCCTTAACTGCTTATCCTAAGGAGAATAAACATGTTAATTGAGTTTAATGTGGTTTAATAATTAATAAAACAAATGACTTAAGAGAACTACTTGTGTGTCTGTCTGTCTCTCTTTAAGCTTAAGCTTAAAAAACAACAAATAGTCTTGCAGCACTTTACAGACTAACAAAACATGTAGATGGTATCATGAGCTTTCATGGGCATCACCCACTTCTTTGGGTGGTGCCCATGAAAGCTCATGATACCATCTACATGTTTTGTTAGTCTGTAAGGTGCTGCTAGACTGTTCATTGTTTTTTAAGTTTTTCCAGTTACAGACTAACTCAGCTACCCTTCTGAATCTCTTTGTGGTGTCAGAGGCAGGATAGCAAAAAGTCAGCTTTTCTAGTCACAGGACAGCATTTGGCAGTGTAAGTACAATCACAAGCATGCTGTGTGTAACCGATCTTCACCCCAAAATCCACAAAATAAAACAAAACAGAAACCCTTCCCTCAATATCTCCTGCCTCTTCTAATAATGGTTCTATTTTCTTCCTAAAATGCTTCTTAGCCCTGTTCTGTGGGGACTAGTACTAGAGGTGATAGGACAGTTTGTGCCCAATTAGAGCTAAATTGGGGGGGGAGGAGGTTTCAATACAAGAAGACAGGAATGTAGTGCCAAGCAAGTGCTCCTGGTGAGACATTTTGCTTTGGATTGGCACAGCACCCTTGTGAGTTCTGGAGGGATGCGAGCCAGAGTGGTTTTTGCTTCATCTTTTGAAGAACATCACACGTGTTAACTCTGTGAATATAACCATGAATCACACTTTGGTGCTTCATGCCCCTCTTGGGGATGGCATGCCCCTCTCCAGGCATTCACTTTACGCTGATTTTGGTGGTCATTTTTGGTGGTCATTTTTGCCCAGGGCTATTAGAGGAAGGAGAGACATTGGTATCTCTTCACCTTAACCTGTGCAACTCTACAAAGCTTCTCATAGATGGCAACCAAGGGTGATACAGACCATTGCTTACAAAGGAATTGGACTGAAATCACCAATGAAGACCACCCTGAAAAGCCACTGGATGGTAACGTCTGGGGTGGAATTGAGCTAGTGGTGAGAGGTGTCAAGTCTTGTTTCCAAAGCCTGGAGCTATTCAGTTCCCTGACAACTGTAGAGAAATTTTCATGTCCTAGTTGAATTTACTTGGCCATTACTGCAAGAAGGATGCTTACTCCTACAAATAAGACAATTCTGTAGCTAAAACACAGAGTAATTATGAAGGGACTTACATATTTGGTTTCTCGTCCAGCTGCTCTCTGCAGTGTTGCAGACATCTGCACACAAGATAGATTGATGTAACATACAGCCAACAGTGATCTGACAATTCCACAAACTTTTGTCTTTGTAGCAAGCAATTGACTGCAAAAATTCTAAGAAACCACCATTCTGCAACCCTTATGAAAATTTCATCAGAAAGGTGAAATGTGATTCATTAATGTTTAGCTCTCTATATTGAGTAATTGTTTGACTTATTGTTATTATTATTATTATTATTATTAGTCATTAAGATATGACTCCAACATCTGACTTCATAGCATTATAGCTGCCCTTGGCATTTGGAATACATAAACTCTCAGAATGAATCTGTTAGTAGACAGAATAGGATATATTCAACCTCTAAACAAGATTTCATTTCTATTTTCCTGGGAAATGTACTGGAACTATTTTTTGCTCTGTGCTATTTTTCAGCAAGAATTCTCATCTTTCACCTGTCTTCTGTTGTCTGTCTAATCCATGACATTTCCAAGGCATTTAAACTAAGATATCTGTTGTATATCTCCTTCTACCACTCCTTCTACCACCCTTATCATTCCTCTTTACTCTGGCTTCTTTCCTTCAGGGTCCAGTTCTCCACTGCTTTGCACTTGGTATAATTATATACATCTGTACAAAGTGGGTATAAATAACTATCACAGCAAAAATCTCACTCACGCCTGTAGTAACATTTTACAGATGCTTTATTTTGTGTAAATAACTACACTAGGTGCAGGCACTGAGACTACAAACTGTGTAAGTATCCCTTGTAGGAAAAAAATTAGAAAAAACCCCTCTTCCCTCAATTCCATCTGCTTCTCTAACTACTGTCCAATCTCCCTCCTCTACTTTCTCTCATGAGGCCGATGACTCACTTCCCTATTGCCCTGCTACTCATGAAATCACTTACACCAGTGAAAAGTCAGTACAGAGCAGATATAGTCTACTCCCATTGCAGGATAATAATGTTTTCCCCCACTTCACACTAGTGTAAATGACCAGACAACATGCAGAGCAACAGTGAAGACTGTCCATTCATAGTGAACCTACTGGCAACAGAGGATTTTGGATCAGTTCCACTACCAAAGTGTTGTCTTCTCCATCCTTCATTCTGGTTTTGCTCTTTCCATTCCACCAAAATTGCCTTGACCAAGGCTGCTAATTGTAACCAGTGTTGTAGTTATGTCAGTCCCAGGATATTAGACAGAGAAGGTAGGTGAGGTAGTATCTTTTATTGGACCAACTTCTGTTGGGGATAGGGGAGAAAGACAAGCTTTAAAGCTCCACATAGCTCTTTTTCAGATCTGGGCAAGGTACTGAGAGTGTCACGGTTAAATACCTGATCTAACAGAAAGTTTAACATAAGTAGTTTAAGAGACCTGTATTTTAAGAGACCTGCATGTAAGAGACCAATGAAACATAAGTGGCCTGTTAATTCCCTGAAATCATAGGGAAAAAATGGGGTTTAGTGGGTAATGTATTGTAGTTATAACTCAGTAAGTTCCCTCCTGTTTGCAGGTACACTGCTACATCAAAGATACAGGAAGAGATGCAGCAGCAGGGATTGCCTGAGGAATCTCCAGCAACTCTACAGAAGGAATGCTAGTGTTGCCAACTTCCTCCCAAATACAAATAATTTGGTACAAGTGGGCCTAAAGGTTCAGAGTCTCCCCTCTGAATTAGACAGTCACAGTCTTTATGACATCTTAGGAGTCTGTCCATGCCTCTAGTTTTTCATCATTGCCCATTGGCTTGCCCACTCTATATTATCTGGGTTGAGGGAATGTAGAAAGCTTGCCAGAGGAATGGGGTGCTCTGTACCTACAGCTGGGTCCAGTAACCAACCTGTTTGCTGTTCACTCGGAAGTTCTGCCTTATCAAAGGCCAGGTATTTCTGGATTCATCTCTGACTTTAATTATCCCCATATTGACTGGGTACATGTCACCTCAGGAAGAGAAGCAGAGATAAAATTTCTCAATGGCCTAAATGACTGCTTCTTGGAGCAGCTGGTGCAGGAACCCACAAGGGGAGAGGCAATTCTCGATTTAGTCCTGAGTGGAGTGCAGGATCAGGTCCAGGAAATAACCGTTACAGGACCGCTTGGGAATAGTGACCATAATATAATAACATTCAACATTCCTGTGGTGGGTAGAACACCTCAGCAGTCCAGCACCCTGGCATTTAATTTCAAAAAGGGGAATTACACAAAAATGAGGAGGCTAGTTAAACAGAAATTAAAAGGCACAGTGACTAGAGCCAAATCCCTGCAAGCTGCATGGAAAGTTTTTAAAGACACCATAATAGAGGCCCAACTTAAATGTATACCCCAAATTAAAAAACATAGCAAGAGACCTAAAAAAGTGTCACCGTGGCTTAACCACCATGTAAAAGAAGCAGTGAGGGACAAAAAGGCATCTTTTAAGAAGTGGAAGTCCAATCCTAGTGAGATAAATAGAAAGGAACATAAACACTGTCAAATCAAGTGTAAAAATGTAATAAGAAAAGCAAAAAAAGATTTTGAGGAACAGCTAGCCAAAAACTCAAAAAGAAATAACAAAATGTTTTTTAAGTACATTAGAAGAAGGAAGCCTGCTAAAAAACCTGTGGGTCCCCTAGACGATCGAACTATAAAAGGCGCAATCAAGGACGATAAAGCCATTGCGGAGAAACTAAACGATTTCTTTGCTTCAGTCTTCACGGCTGAGGACGTTGGGGAGATTCCCAAATCTGCACCGTCCTTTGTGGGTGATGAATCTGAGGAACTGTCCCGGATTGAAGTGTCATTAGAGGAGGTTTTGGAACAAATAGAAAAACTTAATGTTAACAAATCTCCGGGACCAGATGGCATTCATCCAAGGATTCTAAAAGAACTCAAATGGGAAATTGCTGAACTATTATCTGTGGTTTGTAACCTATCCCTTAAATCGGCTTCTGTACCTAATGACTGGAAGGTAGCTAACGTGACACCAATATTTAAAAAGGGCTCCAGAGGCGATCGGGCAATTACAGACCGGTAAGTCTAACTTCAATACCGGGCAAATTAGTCGAAACAATAGTAAAGAATAAAATTGTGAAGCAAGTAGAAGAACATAATTTGTTGGACAAAAGTCAACATGGTTTCTGTAAAGGGAAATCCTGTCTTACTAATCTATTAGAGTTCTTTGAAGGGGTTAACAAACATGCGGACAAGGGGGATCCAGTAGATATAGTATACTTAGATTTTCAGAAAGCCTTTGACAAGGTCCCTCACCAAAGGCTCTTGTGTAAATTACATGGCCATGGGATAAGAGGGAATGTCCTTTCTTGGATTGAGAACTGGTTAAAAGACAGGAAACAAAGGGTAGGAATAAATGGTAAATTTTCAGAATGGAGAGGGGTAACTAGTGGTGTCCCCCAAGGGTCGGTCCTCGGACCAATCCTGTTCAACTTATTCATAAATGATCTGGAGAAAGGGGTAAGCAGTGAGGTGGTAAAGTTTGCGGATGATACCAAACTGTTTAGGATAGTCAAGACAGAAGCAGACTGTGAGGGACTCCAAGAAGATCTCACCAAACTGAGTGATTGGGCAACAAAATGGCAAATGAAATTTAATGTGGATAAGTGTAAAGTAATGCACATCGGGAAAAATAACCCCAACTATATGTACAGTATGATTTGGGGGCTAATTTGGCTACGACAAATCAGGAAAGAGATCTTGGAGTTATCGTGGATAGTTCTCTGAAAACTTCCACGCAGTGTGCAGCAGCAGTCAAAAAGGCAAATAGGATGCTAGGAATTATTAAGAAAGGGATAGAAAATAAGACCCAGAATATCTTACTGCCCCTGTATAAAACTATGGTACGCCCACATCTTGAATACTGTGTACAGATGTGGTCTCCTCATGTCAAAAAAAGATATTTTGGCCTTGGAAAGGGTTCAGAAAAGGGCAACTAAAATGATTAGGGGTTTGGAACGGGTCCCATATGAGGAGAGGTTAAAGCGACTGGGACTTTTCAGTTTAGAAAAGAGGAGACTGAGGGGGGATATGATAGAGGTATATAAAATCACGAGTGGTGTGGAGATGGCCGATAAAGAAAAGTTATTTATTAGTTCCCTGAATAGAAGAACTAGAGGACACCAAATGAAATTAATGGGTAGCAGATTTAAAACTAATAAAAGAAAGTTCTTCTTCACACAGCGTGTAGTCAGCCTGTGGAACTCCTTGCCAGAGGAGGCTGTGAAGGCTAGGACTATAATAGAGTTTAAAGAGAAGCTAGATAATTTCATGGAGGTTAGGTCCATAAAAGGCTATTAGCCAGGGGATAAAATGGTGTCCTTGGCCTCTGTCAGAGGCTGGAGAGGGATGGCAGGAGACAAAACGCTTGATCATTGTCTTCGGTCCACCCTCTCTGGGGCACCTGGTGCTGGCCACTGTTGGCAGACAGGATAGTGGGCTAGATGGACCTTTGGTCTGACCCAGTACGGCCATTCTTATGTTCTTATGACTTCTGGACCTTCAAAGGACAAATTCCCTTTCTTCATAAACTATAACTACTTCTGCCTTTATATGTTGCAGTAGAGAGGGTGTTGGTCAAGAGCTGTAGCTGTTCTATTCTTCCTCTTTCTTTTGTGTTTTTGGACACTAAGGGGAGGAGCTAAATTGATCTTGCATCTTTCAGGATGTTCTGTAGCTGTCCCCATTACTGGTTTTGTATATGGCCAAGCTTACACACTTACTTTGCCTATGTCTGAATCCATTGATGTGTGCAGGGAAGATGGAGAAGATTCACACCGTCGCTGAAAAAAGGGATTTGAAAGTGCACAGACTTTGTTAATAGCAAGAAAAGAAGGAAGAGAGAGAAAATACTTTAATTTCACATTAGTTCTATATTACCATAGGCATGGGATCCTGTAAGACTTGATCGATGGCAGCACAGAGTTCTTCAGTTTGTTGCCTGAGCTGGGCAGGGGAGCACATCTGGAAAAGTAAATGCAGCAGCTCAGTTAGCTTTGGCTTTGTGATTTCAAATGAAGCTCTGACTGAAGAGATTTATTGTGATTCCCTACCTCTAAATGTGTGTCCGAAGTGGTGTCCTCAGACACTTTTTCTCTTTTAATTGGCTCTTCTAATGCCTAGAGATAAATAAAAATTATTCTGATGATAGATTGGCCAAAAATAAAAACTTGTTTTTCACTGTGAACTTTTTCTTCCTTGGTACTTCCCATATCAGCTGGGAAAGATGATAACTCTGTACTAAGCTTTGACAAATGAAAGTGACCACCTCTTGAAACATTAATGAAGTTCTGCACAGAGCACCACATTATTAGAAAGGGGAGAACCTCCTGGCAAATGAGGTTGCTTTGAGCCTAATTATTCTTGGAGTTCAGAACAGTATCAAAGATGAAAATTTTCCCCTACATTATTTAAACCCATTGTCTCCCCACCAAATGTGTAACATGTTTACTTGTATATTATTTAGCTGCTCTCTCTACAGTCTCCATATTTTGAATAACACTCCAGACAAGGTGTGGTCCATGGTAAATGAAAGATAAGACAGGGACTCAATCTCTTTGGAATCCTATTAGTTTGTGTCTGTGGCTGCTTCCTTTAATAAATACCTCCAGTTTAAGAAGCACTGCAATCCCATATGACAAAGGTTTCAGTAAGTTTAGTGGGCTTCTAAACAAAAAGACTGTATAGGTAAAGGAAAACCTTTACTCTAGATTAATGAAAGAAAACCTCTTCTAAAGCCTCGATGGATGTAGGTGGTGCCTTATTTATGAGTATCTGTTTAAATTCTATTTGATTTTTTTTCCTCTTCCTCTCCGCATAATCTCTCAAAAGCACAACACAAACCCAAAGCGCTTTGAGTACCGTTCCAACTTTCAAACCCACAAAGTTAGTATCGGCTTGAAATTAGTGAAAATGAATTTGCCTATCACTAATTCTACCAATAAGTGCAGAATACCCACAAATGCCAGGCTTAGAGGAGAATTCAGAATAACATTCCTCTTTCCCTTTCTTCTTCTAGGCTCTGAGGTACTTTCTAGTAGTTGCTGTTACCTTGCTCCTCCTTTGAAGTAACTTCCAAGGAGTCTCCATGCTGGTACCATAATTACTCTGGTAGCTACTGGAGAATGATGTTAGACAGCAGGGGTTAGGATCTGTGGATTTTTTAACTACATTGGTGTTTTATAGTTTTATTTTTATTATTTAATTTTTAAAAGTATGGAAAGAGCAAAAGATATTTCTTTAAAGTTAGTTACTCTGCATACTCCCTGCTTCAGTGGAGTTCTGTGGAAACAGTGACACCTAAGCATGGTGCAGGTCAGGGCTCCCCATCACACAAGATATTGTGGTTGCAAAATTGGCATTTTTTTAGATAGTGAGACACGTTGGAGTACTCCTCTTTGCCCAGCTATTGAGGGCATTCAACACAAAACTGTAAAGTGACTAGTATTTTAGCTTGCAGCTATTTCAATTATTATTTATCACATTATGTTACAATATTTATTTAAAAGCCTAACTCAGAAGTAAAGGTTTCCATCAATGTGAAGTGTTTTCTAAAGAGAACTTTCATAGAAAATGTTTACCTATTTAAATTTAATTCCATATAAAAATGAAAACAAATTCTGATATCTCAAAACCCTCCACAAAACAGAATCTGTCCTTTGCACAGTTAGAATAACTGATGTGTCTGGATAGAAGATAGGAAAACAACCTGTTTTATTTAGCGGCGAGGAGTCCTGTGGCACCTTATAGACTAACCGAAGTGTTGGAGCACAGCTTTTGTGGGCAAAGACCCACTTCGTCAGATGCATGCATCTGATGAAGTGGGTCTTTGCCCATGAAAGCTTTTGCTCCAACACTTCGGTTAGTCTATAAGGTACCACAGGACTCCTCGCCGCTTTTGCAGATTCAGACTAACACGGCTACCTCTCTGATACTGTTTTATTTAGATACTTAAATAAAACCTCTGGATGGAGATTTTGCTAAGCTTCTCAAAGAATTCCATCTCCATTTGGATACTAAGCACACTAAGACAGGACTATATTAGACCCAGAAGGTCAGCTTAAGGTATGCAACTCCAACATAGCTGGAGTCAACGTACTTTAAATTGAGCTTGGCTCCATCTCCACAGTGGGAGGTCAACAAGAGCAAATGCTCCCGCTGACTATCCTTCCTCCTCATGAGTATGAGTACTGGTAGTGCCTGGGGTGCCCTCAGCATCCTATTTAGCAGGTCCTTACTAGACCTACTAAATTTAATGCCAGAAGATCGATTTCTGATATGGCAAGTAGAGACATGGCCTAAATTACTAAGGGGGAGGGGGGACTTTTACATGATCAGAATGCTCCACCTGGCTCCAAGAGGATACTCTGAGACGAGGAAACTATTAATTAGCAGCATCTGATTAGTCTTTCCACAAGGTACCACATATGCAAAAGTACTCAAGTGGACAGTCTGTGAGAACATATCTAATCCTTCAGAATGCAGTAATGGTGTGGTAGCCACTGTGGGAAAATCTGTACTGCTTTTGAACCTGGAAAGATGCATAATTTAAATTTTGAAGGCCACTGATCTAGATACTTTCCTAATTACTACATCACTATGAGAAAAAAGAACCACGCACATTAATGAGTTTCATCACTTTTCAATTCCTGCTATTTTCCCTCTTTCTTTTGTCATGGATAGCCATATTCTCCCAAAACAGTGGATGAGATTAAGAGGAAACTGGTTTATGGAAACATATTGCCTGTATCCAAATCGGTCCATTTTAATATATTAATAGCATATAAAAATAAATTATTTAAAAAGTAAGATTTTTTTAAAATTAAATCTGGCATTTCTTAGCCAACCACTGGTTGTGTCATTTAAAAATCTTACTTTGAGCATTGTTGCTATTAGCAATATGCAAATGCAAGCCAAGCTTGACATCCTTGGCTGCTGGTTTTACAGTATGAAAAACAGCATTCCTACTTAAATCATTCACCTTTTTACTCAAATGTTAAACAGAAGGAGCAGTATTTTCACAGTGACATGGAAGTAAAACAGAGTCAGAGTAAATAAGGTGCTAAGTGCATTTGAGTGTGTAAATCAGATAATTTCATGTTGAACTGCTGTGATGGATGGGAGGAGTGCTGTCTTTTTCTAAACATTCCAGCGTTTAGCAACTAAAGGGTTAAACCCAGGTTGCTAGGAAGTGTTGGCAGGGAGCCAAGAGAACCAATGGGAATAAAGTGTTGAGATTTGAACTGAAAGGGAATCTGCCTGCTGCTTCTCTTGTGGGGAGTTTTTTAATCAGGAGCGGGGGGGGGGGGAGGGAGATAAATTGAACCACAGGGATAGCCATGCCCAGAAAAGGAATGCCTGTGCATAGAAATGCACTAGACTTTGAAGCTGTAGATATGTAAGTGATAGGGGAATGTTTATTTGGACACGATTTGGTTATTTTTTTTGTTTTGTTGTTTGGTTAAACTCTGTACTGAGTTCTTTCCCTCCCCCTTCCCAACATATAGTATAACTGAAGCTGAATCCCAGGGAAGCAATTCTGTGTTTCAATTTGTTTTTTTAGCTACTCTAGAAATCTTTACCAAGTATATCTTTTTGTTTTGTTAATAAAATCACCTTGTTCCAGGCTATGATCTGAATCTTGTGTCCTAAAAGGTAATAGGATGTCTCTGTATACACGCCTAAGACTGAGAAGTCAGCTATCAGAAATTACAATTTGTTTTCCTTTTTTTCCCAAGATCTCTTGTGGTAAAAGAGCTTGGGGTACCCCTCTGGAAGAGATTCCCAAGTGATTTCTTCCTGGCTTCAAAAATAAAGGTTTGGGGTTTTTTTTATTTTTCACTTGGATGGTGGCAGCACCCCTCCCACGGTCAGGAAATCTGTGACCTTGGGGAGTTTTTAAGCTGAAGCTTATAGAGGCAAGATATTTTTAAGGGCTCTTACAGGCCCCCACCTTCTGCATTCGTAGTGCCAGAGTAGGAAACAGCCTCGACCGTGGCTTTAAGGGGACTTCCACCATAGGCAGTTTTGAGTCAGTTTACCCAGTCCTCTGTGAAATAAAGCCCTCTCTCATGGTCCATTTTGAGTGAAAGACACCTTCACAGCATATTTGATAAATGAAATCTCTAAATTATTGATATGTTATGTCTGAAAAAGAAATACTCTGTCCTGGAGCTGGATTTTTTTAATTGGAATCTAACCTCATAATATTTAAATAATGGAGAATAAAAATCATGTCTCGAGGGATATTTTAGAATACCAAACAGGCTAGTTACAGTAGACAACTCATCTTTATTGATGCTTGCTGAAGAAGAGTAATATGTTGCTTGGTGTTAACAGGTCCCATCCCTTTTGCACAATGATTGAAGGGTTGGGCCCTGTCATTAGCCTACACTGAAGTATGCTGTGGTACAAGGTCTAAGGAAATGTCTCAGTAATGAAAAAGATACCAGTGTTGGTTGCATGTTCAGGACAGCACATAAAGTAGTTTAGTACACGTGGTCCAGAAAAAAAGATTTTGAGAATTAATTGCGCCAAATATTCTAATGTAGTAAGCTTATGAAGACACAACCTTTTAACATTTCAAAATAGACATTTTTACTGTCATACATTGCTAGGTTTCCTTTGATGACTGCCAGTAGCAGATTGGGAGGTAGCCTAGTAAGAGTCATGCTGTCACTGGATCATGGTGGAGAGAAAGAGGTGGACTGAATTACACTGATCTAGGTGGGATTTTGAAACAAACTGATTTATGACTATATAGAGGTTTGTGAAGAGTGGAAGGGAGGAGGCAATAATGCAAACCAGCATCATGAAGAATTAGGGAAATAAGCTAAGCTTGTGAAACCATCGGAGGAGTGGGAGAGGGAATGGCACATTTTATTTTGGCTCAACCATGTAGTAGCACTCCCAGTAGAGCTAACACCTTTGGATTTGGATGGTACAAAGGATCTGATTTGTAGTTTCAAATTTACATGCAAACTTCAGCCACTGAATGGAGTATCCCACCAACCTTGCTTGGGTTGGCTTAAGAGATAGCAACATAACAGTTGGGAGCAAGAGTAGAATTGTATATGTTTGCACTGCTAAGAAGAAAGAGTATGAGTTGTACAATGATGCACTGCCTGTGTGAAAAGAAATTGAATTGCTCCTGCTGTCTAGATTACAAGGGGTCTTCCCTATAGCTCACCTTGCAGAGCTTTTTCCACTTCTGGCCCAAATTTGTCCACTTTAAATCAATCCCATGGAATATGAAGCTCCATTAATTGACCATTGGAGTGTCAAGGCCATTGATTAGACATTTATCTAACAATGGGGGAAAGTTAAAGACTCCACTTCAGCCAGCAGTCTTGTAGGGGAAAAAAGCATTAAAATCCCTATCTTTCTTGACTCTGAGGTATTAAAATGACAATAATACATTGGGATCCATCAAAGGAAGTTTAAAAATATACCCACCGAAATGTCATATGTAGAGAGAGAGAGAAAGAGATTAGAGATAGAGACGGGTTGATTAAATAAATAGAAGTTAGATTCAGGAGGGAAACACATCAGCAATAAAAACAAAACCACAATCACCTTTTTATCATGTGATTTGGTACATGGTATGAACTGTGACTGGATCACAGACTTCAAGGGTCTGGACAAGCACATTTCTCTTGATCACTTGAACAATTAAATATCACTGCTTAAGAAATGAAACAGGGATTGTTTTATTTTCCTGAAAATGCCTAAGCGGTAATATCGAATTATAAGCAGATGATACATACTGTGTTCCGTAGTGACTATCATGACCAACGAATGCCCATGTTGGATGTTGCAGAACAATGGTGCAAGAAGTGTAGCTCTAAGGGTATGTCTATACTTTGAGATGGAAGTGCAATTTCTTGCTGAAGGAGACATGCCTGCACCAGCTCTGATCAAGCTAAGGTGCTAAAAATAGAAGAGTAATCACTGTGGCACTGTTAGTCACGTGTGTCCCGAGTGTCTCCAATGGGCTTGTACTCAGGGCTATTAGCCCCTCCCACTGTGTGCACAGAATCACAGCTAAGGCACCTATGTCTCTTCAAACTAGAAATCTTATCTCCAGCTCAATAGGCAGACATGCCCCAGGGCTTTTTCACCTAAAATGGTCTGATCTTGTCAAGAATTATAGGGTAAGAAAAAGTTATTTATATATTTAAAATCTGGTTCTCTTGTACCTCTCCTTATAAAAACATTGGGTTCAAATGTGTAAATAATGGTAGCTAGAATAAAATTATTGGCAATAGCAACAATCATGTTATGCTAGACTGACTTGGTCTACAGGAGTAATAACCCCCCTTACCCTTGTGTGAGCTACAGGACTGTGTTCCCTGGGGGCTGTAGGTGCTGTGTGCCCCTTACTCCCTCTGTGTCAGCGAACCCAGCTGAGCTGGTACAGGAGGATTTTGTAATTAGTTGCTGGTAAAGGCCAGTACCATTTCCTCTCCTCTCCCCAAAATGAGGGAGGAGGAGAATGGGAATTGTACCTTAGAGCGGTGCTTGAGTCATGATACTCCCCATGTCCATTTGCGGTACAGCTTCCACACCACCCTTTGTCAGGCTGTGCCTAAAGGCATAATTTAGTACATTATAGCCTAAACTTTCTGAGCACGAAACCCAAATCCTGCTTTAGAAAAAATCTGAAACCTGTGTTTTCTGATGAGCCTGTCATCAGTTTCTCCAAACAAAATTTTATGCAGCTGGACTAACATGCATAGAACTAGAAAAAGGTGGAAATTCCAAAGAGTGTTACCAAGATCCATTCTTAAAATGGTAACACCTTTGGTTTTATAATAAATGAAATCAATGTTCACAAAAAGGCTGGGCATTCAACATTTCAATAAGAGAAGGCACAACCTACAAGCAGTAAAAAATGTCAGTCAAGCATTAAAGAGTTTAAAAAACAAATGTATTAAATGTTTGAAGAAAAAGTCTAATTTGTTATCTGTTAAATGTGGTGTGGCTTTCAAATATGCCAACTATTATCTGCTAACCGACAATTAATAATACTTGACCAGGGTAAAATTCCAAAAAGGACATATGGGTGTGTCGACATTGCATACTAATTCCCAACCCAGAACACAGTAGAGCCCAAGCCCTCCTTCCATTCCTGCTTCCACACAAATCAGTATGACACAGGTCAGCAACAACTCAGGACCTGGATCACAGGACCTTGCCAGTGACCTGGGTCAGAGCCCAATTCCTGCTGTGACCTGGGTGCAAGCGCTGTCATTTTGCAATGTGGATATTGTTTGAACTTCAGGCTCAAGTGAGAAGGTCTGCAGAGTAAAGTATGAACACATTAACATGGCTGGGAGACTCTCTGGTCCAGTGATTTACAATGCAGTGTGGACGCTTAAGTACGATCTTGGAAACACTGAGTCCATAAAGCCCAGATTTACAGTGACATAGAACTCTAAATCCTATTTTCAAAGGTGACTTAGACACTTAGGACCCCAAGTCTTACTGAAAGTTAATGGGATTTAGACTCCTATGAGCCAATTTTTCAAAGATATTTAGGTGCCCCAGGGCAAGATGTCTAAGCAATTTAGGTGCTAACTCCCACTGAAATCAATGGGAATCTTTGTTCCCATTTGTGACTTTGTTACAAGCATGACTGATGCTGGACAAAAATTTCCAAAGGTGAGAGCCTTCTAAGTCACAAGTGATTTGAAAATTTAACCCTTCATTCAAAATTAAAATGGTCAGTTGCATCATTGTCTTCAATGGTTGCTTTGCTTAAGTAAGGACTGCATAATTTGGCCTTCATTGTGTAATCAAAATTTACCATGAGACATTTGTCACTGTCTTTGAACTGTGAAAATCTTGCCTTTTGAAGCTTGCAAAAAAGAGTATTTTAGACATTGTGATGTAAATGGCAATTCCCATGGGAAGAAATATTTTTCACAGAGAATTTTTCTAGAAGCTCAGAATAAGGAAGTCTCACATATTTTATAAGACACTACTGTCCTTGAAGAATAATAGCATATATAATCCTGACTAGTCAGCCACAGTGTTTTTTTGTTTTGAAATATTCCCAGCATAAGTGTCAAGCAAAACTTAATTATGAAATGTTCTTAAGTAGAATGTGCTTGAATATATGAAGCAATTTTCATGTTCTCAAGCAAACACTAACCTTCTGTTCCATTAGCAAGGTGTTTGTAGGGATTGCTGCAAAAGCCTTGTAGCTCGTCTTGATCTTGTATTGCTAGAAGGGTAAGCCAGAAAGCAGGAATGGGTATGGAAAAAAAAGTATGATAGAATGAAAACTAATTCTACCAATCTTATGGACAAGTTATTGATAATAATATTATTACATTTGATGTGAAAAAGTTATTTCTTACAGAAGACCTACATGGGCATCACTCCATGATGCTACTTTCATGATTTTATAAGTATTTGTTAAAACAATTATATGATTATAATGAGGCAGATTTTAATGAGCCAGACTCAGACTCTATTGCCTGCATATCTTCTCTTTGTGCTCTGTGGATGGTTCAATTTGCTTATGTAGTATTGTTTTGATCCCTGTCCGGGCATCTCCAAACCCAAGAAGACCTTGTAAGGCATCTCTGTAGACTCTTCTGTTGTGACTAGTTGTGCAATATTCACAGATTTGTCAAAATCAGGCCCCAAAATAATGAAATTGGGTATGCAATCATGAGTGATTTTTAAATGATGCATTTTAATTTTTTTTATTTTCCATCTGGTTTATGAGCATTTAAGGTTCATACTTCCAAGCTTTTCTCTGAAGCTATGAGAGCTTTGATCTTTTTTGAAAAATGAAGCTCAGGTTTTCCTATAATTACATTATTTCAAAATTTGCACATCATAAGCAAGCATAGCTTTATACAGAAGGAGCTTGTCCTCTCCCACATTTCAGGGGAGATACAGTGTCTTGGAGAATTTTCACTGCAGAAAGAAGTTGTCCAAGTCAGAATATTCAATATTAGTCAGAAAATTCAATATTGCTGTGGTGAATTCTGACCCTAGTCAAGTCAATGAGTTTTTTGTCAGGATTTCACTCCAGAAATCCAACTTTAGAATGGCTAAAAAAAAAGTGTCTGTAGTCTGGGACATTTTCCCAAGAACATAGCCTGTGGAAAGACTTTACAAGCCAAAAGACAAGCTCTTCCACCATAATAAGAAGATTAAGACAAATGAGAGGGCTAGAGGATGTGGAGAAAAATGATGATGGGGAGTAGAGATGAAGAAAAGGAAAATAGAGAGGTGTTTTATCTGTTTAGTTGATATTGGGTACAAGGAACCAACACTGAGATTATTAGACAGGAAAACTGGAAACATTATGAAGCGCTAAAAATGCATGACATTCTTTATAAGCCTACATGCCTGAGTGCCCTTCAATGGCAGAGTGAAGGCCTCAGCAGAATACATGCTGGGAACACTATACTGAGTGCCAAACATGTAGGAGGCATATTAAAAAAGGCACGTTTAAGACAGTGGTGTTGAATGCTTCTGGTGTTAAATACGTCTCTTACCCAGTAACTGAGGCATTCAGTACAGTGTTTTCAACACTACAGCAAAACAAGGAAGAGCAAGGGAGAAAAAAAAACAGATAGAAAGGGAGACAAGAAAGCTCAACAATTTCTGAATGCAAATATGTAACACAACATGCAAAGTTTCCTAATCTCCTAGCATTGAATTTTATCAAATATTGTGTTACCAATATTTTTCTTACTTGCTGGATATGTAAAAATTTTTCACTGGTAAGGATGCTCATTGGAAAATGCATTTGTTTCTTACCAGAAGTTTTGTCTTTTAGTCAAACTTGAAGTTTGTCTGGCTTGCTTTTGGTTTTGGTTTTTAAAAGAAAAATCAAAATGTAGAGAAAGCAGACAACTGCCACACAAAATAAATCATGTTATTGAAAACACAGGGGAAAAAATTGATGAAAAATTTGCACAACCCAAATGATAACTAAAAGTAGGTATTGTACAAAGTAAGCCCTGATAAAATATGTGTGGCAACATTAAGATTCTACTGTATGATGTTACGAAGACATATTCCAAATCTGAGGAAGCTCCTCAGAGACGAAAGGCAAACTGATGCCTCAGCCACGGTCAACAAAATGAAATCAACCATCACCTGATCAATTAACCATTCTTTGGCAAGAAAAAAAAGATGAGAATGATAAATTTTGGAAAAGAAACATCCAGAGTGTCTCCTATCCACAAACTTTTGTCTCTCTGAACCCTCGCTAGAAGTGATTCTCAAAAGAGAGAAAGGTGTAAGTATGGGGAACAGAAGCCCAATAGATCTTGGTAAAGAACTATTTTCTAAGCAAGGAGAGAAGTAAGTTAGAGCCACTGTAAGCTGGTATGACCCAGCTTTTGGTCAGTCAATAGAAACGAGAGGCCATGAATTCAATACTGACTGTTCTCAAACTTATTTACAAATAGACAGCATTTTTACTTAACTCTCATTGAGTGGTAGCTAAAAATATTTTTCTGTACATTCTCATTTATATTTTGACATTGAAATATATGTTTTCAACATGATCCCTAAAATAATTATACTCCATTGTGTCTGGTTGAGCAAGAGGCCCATCAGTTTAAGGATGTTAAAATGCAAATATTTGGCTAATCATATAGCCGATACAATTTGTATCGATTATACGATAAGTTGATAAGCACTTCTGCAGAGTCACAGCGGGGGTAGCTCCAGAGGAGCTGACTCGAGCCTAGCTCATGCCGGCTCCAGAGCCACCCATACTGTGGCTCTGCATTTTAAATGTAGTAAGAACTGCTGGGCTCCTACCAGGAGCGTACTGGCAATCAAAATAGGCCCAGGAAATGGGTTGAGAACGGCCCTCCCCACGACGTCACCCCTGCGTGCCCCTCAAGCCCCACTCCCTGCGTCATGTGCGGCACATGGTGCAGGCGGTGGGTCGGGCTCTGCGTGCCGCATACAGCACGGACGCGGAGCCACTCGGCATGAGGGGCAACGGCATGCGGACATGACAGCCCACCGGACGATGGCCCACCGGGAAATTCCCAGTATCCCACCAGGCCAGTCCGCCCCTGGCTCCTACTACATTTAAAATGCAGAGGCACAGCGATCAGCGCGAGCCAATACTGCTCTGTCCCGGCTCGCACTGAGTCCAGCAGTCCCTGTTCATGGCGGACAGGGGTTGCTTGGTGGCAACAGCCTCTGTCCGTGGGGGGGGGGGACAACTCCCAGCTGGGACCCCTGCAGACAAGGGGTGCTTCACAGCAGTGTTCCCTACTCCCCATGTTGCCTCTGATAGAGGCAGCAATGGGGGGCAGGTGGCACCCCAGAGACAGTGCTCAGGGGAACCAGCTTTTAAGTCAGCTCCCCCCAGCACTGGCTCCTGTCCCCCAGCTTGCTACCTCCCATAGAGGCAGCAAGGGGGGGGGTGCTGCAGAGAGTACAGGGTGAGCAGGGACTGCTTGAGTCTCTGTTCACCCCCTGTTCTCTGAGGCACTTCTGCTTTTGAAATGTACAAGAGCCCTCCTGTACTTTTCAAAAGCAGAAGCACCTGCAGTGGGAACTAGCATGAGTGGGGACTGAAGCAGTCCCTGTTCACGCCATTTCCCCACTGTGCCTCTGCCTCCCCTGCCCCCCACAGAGACGTTTTTACCGGCTCCCCCCAGCACCGGTGCCTGCTCCTCCACCCTTGCTGCCTCTCTCTGATAGAGGCAGCAAGGGGGCGGGGGATCAACAAGTTGAGCTGAGTATCTGATAAACATTTGCTTATCAGATAGTTGACTAGTCGCTTACATCCCTGCATCAGTTACACTCTGCATGGCAAATCCTGCCCTCTGCTCTGTGGGTACAACTGGGGTAAGGAACCAGCAAATAAACATTGCCTAAGTCTGGGGCATTACAGCCATGGTGGTTGCTAAAGCTCAGGCTTGCTGATGGAGGGATAAGGAAGATAATTGCCCAGGGGCCTCTGGCACTGCCGGCAGCACAGCAGTGCTTAGGCAGGCTCCCTGCCCACCTTGCTGCATGTGCTCCTAGCACTGTACATCTGTCGGGTGCAGTCCCCACCCTGAGCACCCACTCTACAACTCCCATTGGTCAGGAAATGTGGCCAATGGGAGCTACAGGGGCAGTGCTTGTGGGCAGCAGGGAATAGAGACCTCCAGCCCCCTTGCCTAGGAACCACTGCTAGAGGAGTTTGCCAGTCACTTTCAGGAGCTTCCCAAAGTAAACTCTGTCCTCCTCCCTCTCCCCAACCCCCTACCCCAGCCCAGAGCCTGCAGTCCCTCCACACCCAAATGCCTTCCCAGAGCTTGCACCCCACTCCTCTCCTGCATCTATAGTCTCCCACAAAGCCTGCATCCCCTTCTATACTCAACTTCCCTCCCAGAGCCTGCACCCCACAGCCCCTCCTGCATATCAACCTCCTGCCCGAACCTGGTAAAGGTGAGTGAGGGTGGGACAGAATGAGCCACAGAGGGAGAAGGATGGAGTGAATGGGGACGGTACCTCAGAGAAGAGGCAGGCCAGGGTCATGGACTAAGGGAAGGGGCAGATCAAGGGTCTTTTTGTTTGCATGATCAGACAGTGGGCAACCCTACCAGGCAGACATGTGGAAGCCCTGGCCATGGCAGAAAAGCATGGCCAGCAGCGTAGTTGGAAGCTTGCTGGGCACCACCTGGTGTAGGTGAAGCACTGTCTAAATACCGGGGGGACCATGTTCACGCAGGCATAGCATGGGAGCCCATTTAGCGTTCTGCCTTGAGGCCCTGGATAGCTGTCAGCAGGCTTGATAAAGCTCCTCCAAAGTCTAGAGTAAGATTTCTTTTTCCCCTACCTATCCATTCGGGACACGTCTACACAGCAGGGGAAAAGTCGAATTAAGCTTCGCAACTTCTGCTACATCAATTGCGTAGCTTAAGTCGAAACAGCTTAATCCAGCATTTGGCACAGTTTACACAGCAGTGTAACACTCTTCCTTCGACTTCCCTTACTCCTCGTGAAATCAGAGTTACAGGAGTTGGAGTAAGAAGTCCTCCAACTCAACATTATTTTGGAATAAAGGCTTGTAGTATAGATGCGCACTATGTTATTTCAGAATAATGTCAATTATTTCAAAATAACACTGCTGTGTAGTAGACATACCTTCAGTTATCCATGACTAAGCCGGCCTACTCAGGTTGGTTTGAGAATTTGAGCTTATATACTGTGCAAAATGAAGACTCACTTTTATAAAATACTTCTAAGAACATTAAAATAAGAATTCTATTTCTATATAGATCTAATTACATCATACAGCTCTCTCTGTGTGTGTGTGTGTGTGTGTGTGTAAAAACTAGCATGATACAATCCTATCAGAAAGAAAACAAAGCAGAACTGACAGCTGAACGATTTAATCAATGCTTTGCATTAAAGTTGACATTTCCCCTCAATAAAAATTAAATCAGGCCAATAAGCTCTGTATAATACCTGTCCTCTTTGTAGCAAATCTGCATTACATTAATGGCAGCACAAATGGCTCAGCCCCAAAACCTGTCATGTTATGTTAACACACTTTTTCTGCTGATGAGAAAGTATTATCACTTTGGTTTTGTGTTACCAAAGTTGTTTGGATTGGGTTGCAGAAAGCACGTTAGCTAGTAAATATTCATTTTACTAAATGCAAAAGTAGTGATGATGCAACAATAAGGCTGCAAAATCAAGCACTCAAAAGTCAACACATTCCAAAAGTTAACATTTTTCCTTCGGTGTTAGCTCAGCAACATTGCACATACTCAGATATGCAGTTTGTTATGCCATGCAGTAATAATAATCAGCCACTATAATCACTGTTCAGAAATTAGTGCTAAAATCAAACTGACTGGGGCCAAAGAGATCTGTGGACTCCACATCCTGCTCGAGTTCACCTCAAACCTTCCCAAAAAAAGGGAAGATTTGAGACTGGGTGTCAACCAGCATTAACAAATGAGCAAAGGCCTGCCAAGCCAGCTAGCTTGTGGAGCTCTAGGACCAACTCCATGAAAATAGGGCATGGCGGTGTTAAATGGATACGCTTATCAGCCATTAATGAATTCATAAATGTTACTACCAGAAGGTAGCCCCATGATCATCTAGAATGACCTGATGTGTAAACACAGGCCATAGAATTTCATTTAGAGATTCCTGCATTAAGCCTACAGCTTATGGCTGCAGTAGACAGAGCATTTCTTTTAGGAAAATGTCCAATTTTTATTTGAAGAGTTCAAGTGATGGAGAATCCACAATACTCCTGAGAAAGTTGGTCCAGTAGTTAATTATTGGTAAATATTGTTGATAAAAATTGTGCTGTGTTTCTAGTCTGAATTTGACTAGCTTGATTTAGTTACAATTTTTACAACTTCTTGGACTTGCTAAAGGCTGTTAGCTAAAGCCTTGCAAATCCGTGGATATCTGCATTATATCCGCAGGTATCCGCATCTGTGGATGTGGATGCTGATGTCTGTGGCTCTTTTTTGCAGGCATGGATGAGGCTACAGGATACAAATTTTGTATGCATGCAGGGCTCTACTATTAGGAGCTTCTACCTGATTCAAATTGATCCAGGAAACTACAGTATAACTAGATTGTGAATAAAAATTACATAATTTCTAAGATAGTAACTGTGCGTTGCCTCTAAGAGGACAGGTAAAGCATAAGAAATAGGAGGAATAAAGAAAAATGGACAGTGCAGAATCATGGCTATGCAGGACAGAAAACCACGAACTCTGCTTCTGTCATCTCTTCTTTTGTATTTTCTAGCTCTGTTTTTTCTAACATATACACACGTGTTGCATCCTTTTTTGGTTCAGCCATCTTTCCCTTTCTTCCTGCACAATTCTTTTTTTCTCTCTTACTCTGCTTTCCACATCAAGCATTTTAAAAGTCACTGAGGTCCAAATCCTCTTACAACAATGGCCTTTAGATCTTTCCTCCTCCTACTGGGAATTGCCATCTCTTCCTTGGAGTGACAAACAATGGAGGCACAGCTGACTCAGCAGAGTGCATGGCAGACATTATCCAGCAGCAAACATAGTTGGGAGGTTTCCTTTTTCATAATGCAGAATTTACAACAAGGACACAGAAGCAGAGGCACTAAGTAGGGTAATTTAACTACCAAGTCAGAGGAGACGATGTATCCACGTAGTAGAGAGATAAGTGGGCCACAGTAATATATTTTAGGCCCAACTTCTGTATGTGAGAGACACGAACTTTCAAGCTACACACTGCTCTTCTTCAGCATGTGAACACAGCAAAATGAGGCAAATGGATTAGGACAGTGCTATAGAATAGCTGGGAGTTTAGCCAAAACTAGCAGATTGTCAGGCATAACAGCAGGAGGGGCCAACAGCAAATTCTTTCTCTGATATAAATGGATGCCCTTCCATTGTTTTCAATGGGGAACGATGCTGATTTATATCTGTCGAGGATTTGCTCTCTTAACTTGAACAGAACATGTTTAGTTACTAATATTATATCCAGCAATGTTTTATTTGGATTTTATAAAAATTAAAGATAATCGTATCTATTGCCAAACAATGGCCAACAAGTAAACCTCCACCAGCTCCACCTCCCACCTGTTGACAATATCTTTCTATGCTACCAACTCTTGATGTAGCAATTTCCATAATGTAAAACTTACTTTTAGTAACATGTGATGTTATGATTTTGAATTCACACCATCTGAAGAAGTGGTCTGTACCCATGAAAGCTCATGATACCATCTACATGTTTTGTTAGTCTTTAAAGTGCTACCAGACTATTTGTCTTTTTTTTAAGTTTATCCTGTACAGACTAACTCGGCTACCCCTTAAAACCATTAAAACAGTAAGTTTTGTTCTTTTAAAAAAAATGTTCCCAATTGCTTAATGTTACTATCACCTTCCAAACCGGGTTTAATTTTTGTGTGAAGACAAAGGTCTATTAGAAAATAAGCATGCAATACAAGTACCTTGGGTTTCAGGTTTTCATGATCAGGAGGCAGGGAAAAACTCTTTGGTGAAATCAGCTCCCTGGATCTGGATAACGGAGTACAAGGTGACTGTCCTGGGACAGGAGATCTACATGGTGTTACTGATATAGTGGGCATTTCCCCAGGTCTTGCAGCTGAGGAATAAACTCTGGATCTTGGGGGCAGTGAGGAGGAATTAAGTTGTGGTGAGTGGGAATGAATATTATAAGGTGGGTGAACAGGCAGTGTAGAATTAGCAGGTGAGGAAGACCAATGAGTTGACACATTTGAAGGTGTAGGGGAGATAGGATTCAATTCCTGAGCAGACAACTGGGATGAACCTGCTTTTGTACAGGCTGTGTGCGCAAGATTTGGAGAAGAGGAGAAGCATTTTTCTAGGGTAGGGGAGAATGCGCCCCTTTCGTTGGCAGGAGAGGACAAAGGATATGATTTACAAGTGAAAGTAGGTGAGTAGGTGTGGACTCTCCTAGACTTTTCAGGTCCTTGGGATTTGCGGACAGGGTAAGGCAGTGGTTTTGTAAGAGAAAATGCAGGGTTTAGGGAAGAAGAGTGCTTTGGGACAGCAGGAGGTATTGAAGATAATTTAGGTTGTAACAGTGGGGACACAACTGTTTTTTTATAGGAAGAAATAGAGGATGACAGAGGATATAAAGAGTCAGGAGAATGTGTTCTGGCATGAAGGTGCTTTTTAGGGGAAATGGATCTAGGCCGAAGAGTAGAAATGGGCTTTGTGGCCAAACGCACATGAATGGGTGGGTGAGAAAATATTGAAGGCCAATGTTCCTCTTCGTTTGGAGAGTTTGACCTAATAGAAAAGCTTGAGGCGGATTTCTTAGGAGGAGGTGGACTTGTGTTAAACTTTTGATCTATTGTGAGTGTGGAGGAGTGAAGGGAGTTAGGAGAAAAGGTAGGGGGACAGGATGCAGAGGAGAGTGGTCTTTGCTGAGATGCACCTGACTTCAAAATAGCAGTTAAGAGAGAGAGTCTGGATGGCAGAGGAGGCCTAATTCCTGACTTCAGCAGATTTCCACTAGATGACGTTCTGCTACCAGGCTCATTTACACTACATATGGTGGAGGAGGAGCCATAGAATGGAGAGGACAGTGGTTTAGGACTAGGTGATAATGAATGTTTTGTGATTTGGACAGGGGTGGCAAAAAATGGGTTAAATCTCTTAGAAGAACAGGGTAATACAGGCTGATTTGGTGAATCTGGCATTCCTGCTGAATCGGGAAAATATGAAACTGGTGTTGGACTCTTGTGTGGAACAGGTGATGTTGTGAATTCAGACATTTTGTAAACATAGTTGGGCATAGACATATTTGGCATTTGAAGGTTATTGGAGAAGTGAGCCCTAGAAGAAGTGCTGTTTAACACAGAAGGGGAACTCTGGGACACATAAAGAGGTGAACTGTGAGCAGTAGCCTGAAAACACGTAGATGAATCTTGTTTAGAAGACCTAGTTGCAGACTGCCACTTGTTATGGGATTCTTCCAGGGAAGAGGCTTGATTCGGATTAACAATGTCACATTCTACTTTCAATTTAGTTGGAGAAATTAAGCAGACAGCAGGTGGTTTATGAGAAAGACGATCAGAAGTAGAAGGAGAAGTTAACTGGGGAAAAAAGAAAAAGAAGTGTTAAAATAGGGTGAGACCAGGGAAACTGTTAAAATCCTATACATCTCTGCATGATCATGCATAAAGTGAGTATGTTAGTACTATATTGTGGGCTAAAGACACAGGGGTATCTTAACTGTCAATGATACAGCCTGATGGGTTGTTTCTAATGGGACATGACTTAGAACAAACAACATGTACGCATAAGTTATTTTTATGGAGATTTTGTTTTCCTGATATAAACAGGTTACCCATTTCTCTAGGTTCAATGCTATTATATTTCCAATTTAAGCAAAGTCTGGAGTAATTATACTGCCGGTAAACTTATGAAATTATGGTACTCCAATAGCATGGATTTTATTTGATATATATGAAGTTATGTTTGTTTGAGAGCAGAACATGGCCCCAAATATGTATAATAAGTCCCCAGTTCTGTGTCTCATGAAATAAGGTCCTACTCAACATGAATAAAAAGTGACAGAATTCAAATCTTCTCTTATCAAAAAGATTATCCCCTGGAATGGCAAAACAATATATGAAAGAGATCTCCCTCAGCTGAAAATACAGTAGAAACCCCCTATAATTTATATAGGACTAAGTATGGATGTCCCGAGTCAGCAGGATTGCCAACTGCTGAAAATGATTATAGGGACAGTATAGAACACACTTACAAGCAACCAAACTGTTTTACAGATACATTCTTAAGTAATATAAAAATGGCTCCAAAGGGCAAAAAAGAATGTTTTTATTCATACATCACAAGATTCTAGTCTCTCAGCTGTGCTGACAGTGATGACACCTGTGAAACCCCAGCCCAGCCAGCAAACCGAGTCGGGCAGCAGACTGGGGACAGTCCACAACACATGCAACTAGACCCGCAGCATGTTGGCCAGGCATGAGGATACAATCATGTTCCAATTACTGCTCTCCCCCTTTCCTGGCCCAAACCATTGCCCCTCCGGGCCTTCCTACCACCCTGGGAGGGGACACTCAATAGACATTCACGCTACCAGGGCATGGGGGACTCCACCAGTGACCACCCAGCTGTGACTTATCAGTGGGGAGCCTGTAGAAGGCTGATACACAAGACCCACCGTACCCTGCTCCCTGCCCCCCGCCCCTCCTCACAAGCCCCAGGGGGCCCTGCAGGGGTATGTGCTGGATGCATACCTGCCAGGAGAGTTCCCCTCTCTACCCCTGCCCCAGGAATTGCAGACTCTGTTGAGCTGCAAAGCTAATTTTTCACTAACATCTAAATTTATTTTTGATTTTTGTTTGGGGTTTTTTTGTTGCTTTTTTAAAAAAAAACAGATTTTATGGACAGGTCCAATTTTTGCTCTTTTTTACAGATTCTCCATGAATTTACTGATGTTTGGCAACCCTTTTAGTCAGGCAATGATCTTGCTGAGTAATTACTTGAAGATTTAATCCATGTGGTTTAGAATTGTCAAATAATTAGTTCAGAAGTTGCTGGGCTTGCAATTAAAATAAAATAATCATCTTTGTTTCATTCCACACTTGAATAACTACTACTGCATTACATTTGTTTTGGACAAATAAGGAGGAGGAGGTTTGTGGGCAGTTGTTCAGTTCTTATAACAAAATTTCTACACATTATTCATCTCCTTTCAAATATTAACAATTACTTCTAAATATTAACATTATCTGAGGTGGATAGAACATCTTTCATTCCTGATGGTCCCAAACCATTTAAAAAACTTCTGGCCTGATCTTGTTTCCTCTCCCTGAAGTTACTGGAACAACTTCCAATAGTTTCCATAGGAAAAAGACTAGGTCCTTTAACAGTGGGAGAGCAGGTAGAAAGCTGCTATACCTACACTAGATCCTTTATCTCCAGTGAGCACCATGTTTATGTTCTATTGTTATTGCTGAAAAGAATTAAATAAAAAACAGATTGATTAAAACAAAGTCAGCAAGTTCTGACAGTTATTTTATTTCTATGCTAAGTACAGGGGAAAACCGTGACACTCTATTGAGGAAATATAGAAAGAGAGGACTGAAGGTACGTACAGGAAAATGGAATTTACTTGGAACACTAGGGCTATCACCCCATCTCTTACAGAAAGTACATTATTGGAACTCTAAAGATTCTCATTTGCATAATAGATTTTTTGCACCACTCTGTAATCAGGCCTTAAAATGAGTGTAGGTGTATTTTACTCCCATTTTCGTAAGTGCCAACATCCTCTCTTTCATGCCTATCTACAGTGCCAGAACTATCAACCTTTTGTGTAAATGAGAATCGGGTACTGGAAGAGGTCAGGTCTTAATTTTTAATGTCTCGTGCTAAACACAGTATGTCCTGCAGCACTGTGCTTTCACCGTGATAAGAAATTAGTTCAGTAGCAGTTTAGAGGGAAGAATGTCATCCGGTGCTAGGTTTGCTTCTTACTATTTTTATCATCTACTGAGCAAAGGGTTTGGTAATTTACAAACATAAAATGATGTGTGTCCTACTTCAAGCATCTTAACAATCTAGTTGAAGCAACACTTTGCTGTTTGATGGGCACCTTGGTGGTTTTTTTATATTTCCCATAATTATATTTATAAGTGGGTTTTAAATATGCACATATATATGGGATGTGTGTGTATTTAGTACATATACATTCACACTTTTAAAGAAAGTTTGCACCAGATAAATATGGCCAAGCACAACTGTTGGTGAGACTACTAACCTGAAATTCAATGTCATAACGAGAATTAATCTTTTACTTTAGAGGTTTGTCTCTATGAGGTTCTTATACAGGGTGGGAGCATGTAAGCAGACTGTATCTTCCCTATTTTCATGCACTCCCGAGTCATAATAGGGTCAGAAAAAGACATCCAGCATAATACTCGGGATTTCCATGTAGATCACCCAAACACAAACATAGAGATCTGATACTGAAACTATATTTCCCCTGAAAAGTGAATGCTCTTGTAAATTTCATTGTGTCTGTGAAGGAATAACTAATATGAAAAGCAGACCCCTAGAAACACCATGAGAACCAAATCAAGAATGCTGATCATCTACAGATTATTGTGTCTTATTTTATCTAATTCTGGCCCATGGGCCAGATGCAGTTCACAGGGTTAGTCCCCGGCAGGTCCATCACCCTCCCTGTTTACCTGCGCCTCCACAGGTATTGGAGGATCGCAGCTCTGGTTGGCCACCAATCACTGTTCATGGCCAATGCAAGTAGCAGGAAGTAGCATCCCGGTCTGTGACACTTCCTGCCGCTCGCATTGGCCACATATGGCGAATTGCAGCTAACCAGAGCTGTGATCCTCCGATACCTGCAGAGGCACAGGAAAACATAGTGGCAGATGCCTGGGACTAACCCTGCAGGCTGCCTTTTTCTATTGCCCACCCCTGGGCTAGATTATGACCTAAATCAAGAGCCTGTACAAACAGAGGGTGCACCATTCATACCCATCTATCAATGACCAGCTTCACTGGCAAATACCGAAAGGCTGTGGGAGAACCTATACCCTCTGTCACAAGGAGACTGGGTTTGCAGAGGGGCACAAGGGGGAAAATGAGGGCATGTTCTCTCCAGGCATGGTGCAAAGGATGAGCCATCTTGTGGTCTTATGTGCATCTGCCATCAATCATCATTTAACATGGAACATTATTTGTTTGCTCCTCCTTAGTCACTAAACATTTGATCTCAGTAATTTTTTAAAACAGGAGTTTATATCTAGCAGCTTCTAACTGATCTAGTACTCCATTATGCCATGTGGGTGGAGCATGAGTGTTACAGATGAGAAAAAGGAGAGAACTGGCTGCTTTATGATCACTGCCTGCTACATGATTCCCAGCTACTTCAGCAGCCAGAGCTGCCTCACAAGAAGTGAAGGGAGCAGAAGAAGTGGTAACTAATATATTATTAAATTTGAAATACTGAATTATTTTTCATACTTTGAATATGGCATCAATTTTCCAGGAGCACTGGTCAAGCAAGTTAAGTCTCCCCAAAAGTGGTTAGAACATCTATTTACTTCAGTGTCAGTCATTGTCCTCCTTCCCCCACTGATAGGAAACAAATGTTAGGGTATGTCTACACTACAAAGTTAATTCGAACTAACAGCTGTTAGTTCGAATTAACTTTCATAGGCGCTACACACGCAAACCGCTAGTTCGAACTTAATTCGAACTAGCGGAGCGCTTAATTCGAACTAGGTAAATCTCATTCTATGAGGACTAATGCCTAGTTCGAATTAAGTAGTTCGAATTAAGGGCTGTGTAGCCACTTAATTCGAACTAGTGGGAGGCTAGCCCTTCCCAGGTTGCCCTGGTGGCCACTCTGGGCCAAGCCAGGGAAACTCGTCTGCCCCCCTCCCGGCCCCAGAGCCCTTAAAGGGCCACGGTCTGGCTACGGTGCCCGTGCCAGATGCAAGCCTGCCAGCACCCAGACAGCAGACCCTGCACCTGGCACGGCACGAGCCAGCCACCCGCTGCCACCCAGCTCTCCCCCTCTTCCCAGGACCAGGCTGGCGGCTCTCAGGAGCCTGCCCGGGGCCGCAAGAGGCGGACGCCCGCCTGGTCTAGTGCGGAGATCGTGGACCTCATCCAGGTTTGGGGGGAGGCCTCCAACATCCACAATCTCCGCACTAGGCACAGGAAAGTGGCCGTCTAGGGCAGGATAGCTGCTAGCCTGGCCACCAAAGGCCACATGCGAACCCAGGAGCATGTTTGCATGAAAATCAAGTTGGTCCAGTGAGACCCCCGACCCTGAGCTTAGAACATAAGGACAGCTGTACTGGGTCAGACCAAAGGTCCATCTCGCCCAGTAGCCTGTCTGCCAACAGCGACCAACACCAGGTACCCCGGAGGGGATGGACCAAAGACAATGGCCAAGCCATTTGTCTCATGCCATCCATCTCCAGCCTTCCACAAATAGAGGCCAGGGACACCATTCCTACCCCCTGGCTAATAGCACTCCATGGACCCAACCTCCATGACTTTATCTAACTTCTCTTTAAACTCTGTTCTAGTTCTCACCTTCACAGCCTCCTGTGGCAAGGAGTTCCACAGGTTGACTATTTGCCTTGTGAAGAAGAACTTTCTTTCATTAGTTTGAAGCCTGCTACCCATTCATTTCATTTGGTGTCCTCTAGTCCTTCTATTATGGGAACTAATTAAGAACTTTTCTTTATGCACCCTCTCCACACCACTCATGATTTTATAGACCTCTATCATATCCCCCCTCAGTCTCCTTTTTTCTAAGCTGAAAAGTCCCAGTCTCTTTAGCCTCTCTTCATATGGGACCAGTTCCAAACCCCTAATCATTGTAGTTGCCCTTTTCTGAACCCTTTCCAAGGCCAAAATATCTTTTTTGAGGTGAGGATACCCCATCTCTACACAATACTGAAGATATGGCGTACCATAGTTTTAGACTTCCCCTCCTCCTTCTTCCCCTGGCTTCCCCCTTCCAGCTCCCTCCTCCCAGGTTTCCACCTCCCCTCTCCCACTCTCTCTCTTCCCCTCTCCCACCTCCTTTTCCCAGTCTCTCCAGAGGTTAATCCCCCCCCCCTCAGTTTTGTTAAATAAAGAGAGTTTCCATTTTTGAACACACGTGTCCTTTATTTTTTACATCAGGAAGGGGGGCTAGGGAAGGGTAAGTGGAAGGAGGTGAGGGAGGAATGGGGCACGAGCCCCCGATGGGGAAGACTGGGGTGGCTCTGTGGGCTCCTCGGGGTGGAAGCTCTCCTGCAGGGACTCCTGGATCCTGACAGCCCCCCGAATGACCCCCCCCGGATGGCAGCCTGCGGCAAGTGCAGCCGGGCTGATGGCCGAGTGCTGTAATGTGCCGAGGGTGGGCACTCAGGGCACTCCAAGACAGGACTGCTTTGCTGTCCCTCATCGAGGTAGACAAGCAAGCGGGGAACCCTGAGAACTGTCTGTCCGGGGTGGGGGTCGGGTCCCTTTAAGCACAGCCCTCGGCTCGCCTGAGGCAGCAGCTCCACGCTCTAAGTCCTAAGCTGATGCCCTGCCGGCACTGGTTCCGGCCAGCCTTAACTTCGGTTCAGGGTCCACTCAATGTGGACATGCTAGTTCGAATTAGCAAAACACTAATTCGAACTAGTTTTTAAGTCTAGATGCGCTAATTCGAATTAGCTTAGTTCGAATTAACTAATTAGCTTAGTTCGAACTAAGTTAGTTCGAATTAGTGCTGTAGTGTAGACATACCCTTAGAGATTTTGAAGGTGTGAAGTAACCGCTGGGCTAGATTCTTTTAAACCAATGTAGTACATGTACAATCACCATGATGTTGATTTTGTAATCAAGATCCTTTTGCAATGTAGACCCCTATGAAAGAGAAGAATCCTCTGTGGATAAAACCAGTAAATTTACTAGCAGAGAAGTAACATCACTTTATCTGATAGGTCCCCCAGCCCTCATAGAGAGAGCACCAATAACATGTTGTTCAAGCCAGTCCTTCAACCATTCGTGACCAGACTGCTGATGGCACCAGACGCTCAATTGGCATAGCACAAACTCAGCCCAAAACTCCTGAGTTTTAGTGATCTGCCCCCCTTAACCTTCCAAACATCTTGGATTACAGGAGCATGTCACCCTGCCTGGTATAAGTAATGTAGCAATTTTAAATTGTTACATTAAACCCTAATTTCCTTTGTTTTAGGTTTGGTGACTCCATTAATACCAAACCATTAAGAGAGATTTACCATACAAATATTGAGAAGGGCTCAGTAGAGATGGACTTTGAAAACCAGAAAAAAGCACCTTAGTCAAAATATATTGTATTTATCACATACAGGCAACAAATATTTAGAAAATAAAGCAGATGTAAAGCATACCTAAAGTTGATCTGTTTGCCATGTGTTTTTAGAACAATGACCTAGGAAGGCATACACCTGGGGCATGCATATCAGGCATAATACACATTTACCCTATATAAACTCAGATATAGGATTAATACAGTTTAACAGACTTTATTTGAATTCTTCCAAACTCTGCACTGAAGGCCAGAGGTTACGTTTTTCCCATACACTGCCAAACATGTCTTCTATTGCTTGTCAGACCATCAAAAACTCATTAAGAAACTACAGTATATATATTGCTCTCTGTTTCTTTTATAAAAGCTTTGCCATATATTTGATAGCAGCTACTGGAGAAAATTCCTAACTAATTCTTCTACAATCTATGTGGACTCAAAGTACCACAACTGAATTTTCATTTTCTAAATCTTTCATTTCTTGTAAGCTGCCTTTCCGAAGACCAAATCTTTTGTTCTTTTCTCAGGCAAAACTTCCTGTTATCAGGGTCCCTACACCAGGGTACCTCCTCCTAGGCCCTGAGCAAGGTCCCAAGACTCACCCCAAGCCACTGTTCTGTGGTGTCTAGTGGTCCTGTATGCCAATCCAGTCTTACAAGACTTTGTCCTCTGACTGAGGCCCAGATAACTTACCTCCTGGGAGTTGTCAAACACACACCAACAAATCATTCCACTGCTGTGGTAAAGCTCTCATCCCCCGCAATGCTTTTGAAAATCTGTGGGCTGCTCTAAGTTCCCCGTACCATAAAACAAGTCACATCACAGATGGATCCACAAGAGTTCCTCTCTCTCCCCTCCTCCTCTCTCTCGGCAGTGCTCATCTGAGGAATTCTTGCCTTTAGCCAGCGCTTGTATATCACACACCTACTGAGTGTGGTTCACTCTCCCATGTAGTGGCATTGAGACCACTTACAGAAAGAAAGAATGAATATGCTCTATGGCCTTAGTGGAGAGCCACCTGGCTTTTAGTTCAGGCTAGAGAGGCTCATGCATTAAGCTCCAGAGGTCCCAGGTTCAGTTCTGCCTGTCAGCATTATACTTGCTCCATGACCGGAGGGCCAGAGACCTGCTCTCCTAACTAAGGTACCACTAACTAAGCTTAGTTTTTCCCTTTTAAGCTCCTGTCTTCAATACTGACATCTCTCTCAGATGCTCTTCAGCAGAGCTGCCTGAGCGTACAATAGCTCTTTAACTCTGTGTTGCCAGGGTTTGTCTACACACATCATACTTCCATTGACTTCACTGGGACTAGGCACATCCAATGAATAATTCCTCATGTTAGGCTCCTTTCTTGTTCAAGTTTTACTCAGTCACATGAGAACATTGAGATCATGGGGAATTTGAGTAAAAACTGAATAAGGACATCAGGAGTTGAGCCTTGGACATCCAGAATTATTCATTTTGTCAGGCAGAGAAAGCCACTGGTTTTATTTTATTTTATTACTCACCTTCTCATTCTATTTCACCTGTCTCAAAATAAAATCAACTGTCAGCACCATTTGTTTATTTTTTCTGTAGAGTCCTAAATTTGCAGAGTATAAAATCATGTTCTGTGTACTGGATATCAGAGGGTGGGTCATCACAGCACAGTTAGCTTGAGTTATAACTAGAGAGTTACCCTTAACTCAACTCCCATCCACACAAACCAACTTATAGCATGAGCTAAGTGGTGCTTTGAACTCAAACTCGCTGGCCAGTGGGGGATGGGAAAATGGGAGACGGGTGTCCTGCAGCTCAAGTTACAACTCATCCGCAACTAATCCAGTCTAATCACTCTGCTAATCCAGTCATTCTGTGCTGCTAATCCAATAGCTATTTTTAACTCCAAGTGTGATTTTGGAGTCACTCTCACTTGAGTTAGTTCAAGCACAGTAACTCACACATACTAACCACTGCAGTGAAGACAAGCCCACAAAATGGGCCTTGCAGCTGGAGTTGTCATTCCCATCCATGCAAAAACCAATGCAAAATAACACTCAATTAGAACAGAAACGTTTTACACCTTTTTGCACAGCTATAAATGGCTGCATGAACTTCAAAGAAGTGTAAATCTGCATATCTCCAAAATCTGTTGATTTCAATGGAACTGTGCCAATTTTCACACACTGAGAAACTAACCCTATGCCTTTTGACTGTGTTGTGTTGAGTAGATCCGAGAGGTAAGAAGAAAAAGATTAACAGATCTGCATCAGCTACTCAATTCCATCCCTACTAACAGCTCCCTTTATACATTACCTCCCACTTCTAGCTAGAAATGCAGAGCTACTAACTGTGGCAAAAAGGAGAAGTTACTAATCATCCACAAAAAGCAGCCAGCAATCAACATCCCATCCCAAGATGAATTGGATGACCCCAGCACAAAAGAGATAAGTGAAAGTTGACATGAACACCCATACCTACACACAAGAGTTTAAATAAAAACATACCTGGTGTTGTTTTGAGGGACCGGTAGCACGGTGAGACAGCACAGAACATTGTGTCCGAGGGGCATTCAAGTCACCAAGAGGTTTGCTTGACTCCCCACCAGAAGAAATGTGGGATGTAGCCAATAATTGGCATCTCACATGCCCAGTGCCAAGACCAACGGAAGGCTGCTGAACATTGGTTTGGGGAACACTCTCTTCATCTCCATCATCAGAGTCCGTAATAAAGACAAACTCAGCCTTGAAAAGGTCACTCTCCTGCATTTCTCCTTTACTTGTGTTATGTCCTTTTGGCTGGAAAATCCTCTGGTAGGTGCCTGCGTGGTAGATGGATTCACTGTCTTGCCTGATTCCACTTTTTAAGGCCAGGTTATCAGAGACTATGGTAGGCTGCAAAACACATTAAAATAAATTGTAGTTTATCTGAATATCAGTTGCTCTCCATAAAAACAGAAGGAACCTTTAGCTTAGAGCACTAGCTGGGGCTATGCTACCAGTCTCCCTGAAGAGAAGCCAAGCTCTCAAGGCTCCAGCCTCAGCTGGATGTTTCAGAGAGACAGAAGCAAGCTGTTTCAGTGTTCCACGAGCATGCTTTCCCACTCCCAGCACCTTCCCTCCGCCAACACACTGGCCAATGCATTAAGTCTGTTATGAAGGGAGACACTTGTTGCCTTTCTAACTACATAACACAGAACTGGAAGACTCACATCAAAATGAGAGCCTGAATTTGATGTTGGGATTTGGGAGGCAGGATGGGAGGGGGCAGTCAAGCAGAATGAGCTGTGAGGCCAGCCTAAAGCAGACATGATGGGGCTGGAATTCTGACTGTGGGATCCACAAAAGCAGACAATACCTCTCACAACTATCTGACAGAGAAATCTGGGGCAATATCCATACATAGCAACAAAGAAACAAAGGACCTGAATCCCGGGCATTTTCTGGAAAGAGGAAACAAAAGAATCTGAGGTCAGGGAGCATTACTGTACATTAAAGGGGAAGCATTTTAGCACAAAGCACAATTGGGGTTTTTTTATAGCAGATAATATTCTGCTTTTTTCAGTTTCTAGTATTTAACCCTGCAGTGCCCTTTGGATAAAAGCAGCAGTAGTGTTATCCTTTGCATATGTCACACACATTTCTGCGTCCTCCAACATTTGAAGCTATTGATGTATTCTTTTCCCTAGGTGGAGGGATCAGGCAGAGGACTGGACTATGAAATAAATCCTACTGATAGGGCTTCCATATGTATGCTCTGTGATGGGCATGCTACAGAGTTAGATACCCACTGACTGCAATGAAAAAGGGAAATTAGCTCTTTCAAAAAATCAGGCTATTTTTTTAGATGCCTAAATATGAACTAGAGTGATTCACTTGTGAAAAAGTTTGGCCATGCTCAACTTGGAAATTAGAATAAAAGGAGGTACAAAGCTCTTAATGCTGCTCAGCATAAGTGAGTGCTGCCTTTATAAGAAAATATTGAAATGTGATAGATGGACACAGAACTCAGGGGAACCTGAGTCTGCTTTACTAAAGGAACTTCTACCAGCAGTGATATGGTCAAAGGAGCAGTAACTATTTGCAACCTAAACTTCCCCTCCTCCGACACAGCCATTCTCTGTCTACATTCAACTGCTTTTTTTAATGCTGTGCTCTGGGGAAAAGATATTCAAAGTGCTTGAGACCACCATTCAGTTCAGGAACTGTTGCTGGCATTGCATATTACTTGCCCCCATGTGCGGTTTATGTTTATTTAAACCAGTGTAACACCAAAATGCATTCCCTGCTATGCAGCATACGAGGACTTGAAGCGCCAAGACCAAAAGGAGCATGCAAAGCAGTCATGGAAATTAATCAGAGGGTCATAATTATGCTTTCAAATAATGCAGGAATGAATGAAAAGAAATATTTTCCTTTTCAGTGTAATGTCAGCCTGGGGAATTCACTATCACAGGAAATCACTGAGGCAAATAGTGTAGCAGCATTTTTTAAAAAGTATCCATATATGATCAAGAGGAATATTTGTAGTTATACTAGCTAAATCCAAAAGTTACACATGATATTGGCCTTCAGGAGATAAGACTTCAAAGCAGGTCTACTCAACTTTGGAAGCCCCAGGAACCGTAATGATACTCACAGCATATGCCAAGGACTGCAACTTAAGTGTGGTTGCATGTACATGCAAATATATATGCAAATATATGCAAAAAGCTTCTTTCACACTGACAGGCATGAATACAAAGATTAAGGCAAGACTACACAACACACAGGCCCCATTTAAGTCAGTTCTGCTGATATTAACAAAATGCAATATTTACCCTATTTCCACCCATATGATAGCACTTTTAATAAGCAATGGCAGTCCAGGAATTTAACTACTAAAATGCATATGAACAGAAGACCATTATATTGACTACTCTTTTGTTTTGGCTCCCACCTGCGGGCTGCAAAAAAATGGGACGCGGGACGCATGTCGAGTAGCCCTGCTTTAAAGTGTAACCACTAAACTGCGAAGAGGTCACCTGTGCAAGTTAGCAAGGGATACCTATTTCCTGTGAGCTCCCCTTTTATAGTGTGGAACACCTGTCTCAATTGTAGGGGTTTCAGAACAGAAGAAATGTAAATCTTCCCACAGTAGTTTTGCACAATTAGAATAACTGTGGAAATTGGCATCTTCGTGTGGAGCATCCAATGGTGACCATTGCTGAAGGCAGGATTCTGTGACTTACTATTGGTGTTTTCCAGAGTGATATTCAAATGTTTCTGTTTATCTTCTTCCCACCCTCATCACATCATCATGATATCTCACCACCTAATGGGCAGAACACATTATGGAGATAGGGAGTGGTTTGCTTCAGGTATCAACTCTGCCAAAGGCAAAATACCTTATTAGCAGACCAGTCTGCTCCATTATAACAATTCCCATGTTCCTATGTATACAGCGTGACTGCTTTTCTAGTGGTCCCGGAATTTACAATCAAACAGCAAGAGGGAAGAGGTTAAGGAGTAACAGTTCAGTGAAGGTCAGGAAGACTTTTCCATAGCTTTCAAATAAATATCAAACTAAGTCAATATAAAATCTTACCCTATTTAAAGTGTCTTGACTGCTTTCATTGTTTGGCTCCTCTGAAGCTTTCACCAGGAGTTTAGAAACATCTACAAACTGAAAATGAGTTGGAAGTTGTCCAATAGATGGAACAAATGTGAAGATCAAAGGTTTGGTTCCGGATTCTCCAGAGGGGACCTACGAGACACACGAGCAATGCGTCTTGTAATCTTGATGTAATCATTTTTGCCAAAGAAGAAAGAAGCTGTTTAATTTCTGTAAATGATCTAACATATATCCTCATGTCTTATGCTTATTTCACTGGCTTTACCGATGGATGGGTTGTGTGTCCTAGCAATATATGTATTTTCTAATCAAATCTGAGAAATTCTCTTCATAAAAGGACAAAATGTTGAATCAGTACAGTTGTATGGTGGGTATCTCAGGGGAGAGTTTGGCCCACAGTTTGATGTTCCACATTTCTCCTGCATCAGCACTCCACTAGTCAGCATGTGTCACTGTATAACTTCACTGCCTTCAGCAGATTTACACCAGCATGAACACAGGGTATGGCCAAAAAGCCTTTTGCTTATGAACTGACCATAAATTGAAAATGTTCTTTTAGAAACAAGATACCTTTAACTTAATCAAATGACATAGGAATAGAGCAGGAAGCTTAAGGGTCATAGCTTTCATTTATCACAGCTTTCTCTTAACAAAAGAAAACCCAAACTTGTTTCATTGTTTTTGCCACAGCATATGTGCGTACAAATGAGATACTTCCCAGTGTGAAAGTTGGAATGGAGCCAGTGCATGAGTTTAGGGATTAATTCTGCTTCCAAGAGAGTCCTGGGCAAATAGAGGTTACAGTACACTTCCTTCCTCACCTCCACATCAGGGGCATCCAGTCCCTGTTGTCTCGGTGTATGGGAAGGTGTCAGGATAAGCCATGGCCCCATCGCCTTCTCACCCCTTTCCTGCCCATTTGGAGTACCACACAAAGACTGGGAAGGAAGAATGCAGGCTGAGAGTCATGTGGGTGGGCTATGCAGTTTTCTCCTCAACACAAAATGGAAATTCTACTTAAAAGACAACACAAGACTTTCCACATCCCACTCCAATCAGTGAAATCCCCCTTCATAGGAGGTCTGGAGAGGCAAGGAGAAAAAGCTCTTCCAGTGAAGCTGCTGTAAAGCTGACTTGCCAGAATTGGAGAGAGGAGACGCAAGCCACACCCCCATTGGTGTGAAACCTCAGCAGAACCTCATCATAGCAGACTTGGGGAGAATGTGAATAAGGATCCATTCATTCATCCATGGGTGAGTAACAGGTGTAAGATCCATCCTCCCGGTGGAAGGAATTGATGGAATTTATCCCTAAAACCTGACTTCAGGATTGTAGTAGTTAATCTAATTTACAAACAAAAAAGTATTAGGACTAAACTGAATTGAATTATGTTGTAGCAGAATAGCAGCAATTTATGACATTTTTCCCACTGTGGTTTTCTCATTTACAATGAAACAGAAATTTGAGCTACGTGTTATTCATTAGGCTCCTTTGTAATTTGTATCTGGACAAAAAATAGCAATTTTAGGACATGGAGACAAAAAACATACATATAACTCAAGGCAAGACTAGCCTTGTAGCTGCTGGGATGTTAAAAATGATAAGCACAGATTTTCATCTGAAAGAATTTAAGTAGATATTGATTTCATTATCAGAAAACTGCCTTCTAAATGACCTACACAAAGCAAAACTTAAAACACAAGGAACAGTCGAGCAGCACCTTAAAGACTAACAAAACATGTAGATGGTATCATGAGCTTTCATGGGTATAACCCACTTCTTCAGATGAATGGAGCATTAACAGTCCAGTTCCAAAATAAATAGGGGATGGTGGGGGGAGAAGAAAGGGGAAAAAAATAGTGAATTAGAGTGTTCATGTTACATGAATCAGATACAGAAAGTGCAATCAGATTGTTTGTACAGCCATAGCCCACTGGATTATTTTAAAGTTAGGATGAGAGTCTTATTCTTTAAAACACAAACACAAACAACTTTATATTTCACCATCTACTTCTGAGCAAGCAATATTTTAAGATGTTCATAAGGTAAAAGCACTGGATACATCATAGTCACCTCAATGTTTATAAAGAATATGATCTTACAAGTCAAATTGGGCCTTTTAGTTCACAAATTTATCGGACTGTATTATACAATCTAGAATTACTCGTTGCTTCCAGATGCAGGTTACTAAGGGATGGGGAAAACAGAGCCTGAGCTCCTGCCTCAGCTACTAGGACCGACTGATGTGTGGAAGGACAAGGTGTGTGACCAATGGGATCCTTTTCACAGGCAGTGCAGGGTGGTAATTTGCTTCAAGGAGCCACAATGCTTCTTACAGCTTGCTGCCTTTCCCTGAGGGAGGGCCTGTGTTTCAATCTTACTCTAGGTCGTCATGAATTACAGATGCAATTATCATTGCTCTACAGCCAAAATGCTTCTGAAATAAATGTAGTCAAACTTTACTAATTCTGGGTCACTGAGAACGAAAATGATGCTTAAAATTGTTGATTGGCTCTAGTTTTCAAGATATGCTATTGGGTCAGTATATACGACCCTTGACTTGGGAATGGCAGAGGATAAGTGAGTTATAAAGGGAAGGGATCTCAATTTAAACCAGAAATGACTAAAATACATCTTTGACTGGATCTATGAATAAATCTATGACTGGGTTTGGACAGTACTTGCTTTTTAGGCAAAACAATGAATGATGCAATCTGAAGCTGGTATTGTGTCATACATGATATGAATTGCATCATGATATTCCTAGAAGTCATGGATGATGCAATCATAATGAAGCTTACATCACTCTGCTGAACAAATTGCCCTATATCAGCTCTAGAAATCATACAGTGTCGTGCTCGCTTATTTGTCAGTGTTTGATTTTGCAAAGGGACACATTTCTGTTTAGCCAAAGTGAGCAGAGTACTTGTGTGAACAGTGCAGATAACTTCTGCTATGTTTGTGGTGAAGTGACTTTTGCATCACAAAAGCGCAGTATAACCGCTATGGTTAAGAAAGCCTATCACCTTTATTTTGGCTGCAAAATTGAGATCAGGACAAGAGGTGGGCCCCACACATATGCTGCAACACTTGTGCAACAAATCTTCGCCAGTGGTTGAACAGGAAAAGGAAATCTATGCCTTTTGCAGTGCCAATGATTTGGAGAGAGCCAACAGATCATACCAGCAATTGTTACTTCTGCATGGTGCCTCCAGTTGGGAAAGGTATGTCAAAGAAGAAAAAGTGGACTGTGCATTATCCAAACATTCCATCAGCTATATGCCCAGTACCCCACGGAGAAGGACTGCCGGTTCCTGATGCACCAGAATCATTCTCACTTGAGTCAGACGAGGAAGAGGAAGAGGATGAAACTTCTGGTCCTGAACCATCAATGTCACAGGACCCACATTTTCTCCCATCCTCCTCCTCTGAACCACACCTCATAACACAAGGTGAACTGAATGACCTTGTCAGGGATTTGGAACTACCCAAGAGTAAGGCAGAGCTGTTGGGCTGCAGACTACAGCAGTGGAATCTCCTGGCAGGTGATGTTAGGGTTTCCATGTTCCGTGACCGTCAAAAGGATCTTGTCCCATTCTTCTTCATGGAAGGTGATCTTGTAGCCTGCAACAACATCGATGGTGTGATGGCAGCCCTCAACATCGTTCACGATCCAGATGAGTGGAGACTGTTCATTGATTCATCGAAGACGAGTCTTAAAGTTGTTTTGCTGCATAATGGCAATGTTTTGCCATCAATTCCAGTTGGCCATGCAGTCCATATGAAGGAAATCTATGACAACATGAAACAACTTTTGAGGTGCATAAACTATGACCAACATCAGTGGCAGCTTTGTGGCGATTTGAAGGTTGTTGCTCTCTTGCTTGGTCTGCAGATTGGATACACAAAATACTGCTGTTTTCTCTGCGAATGGAATAGTCGTACAAGAGATTCCCACTACATCAAGATAGATTGGCCACTCCGACAGTCATTGGAGCCTGGAGGAAAAGTGTTCAGCATCCACCACTTGTTGAATCAAGGAAGATTTTGTTACCACCCTTACACATCAAGCTGGGTCTGATGAAGAACTTTGTCAAGGCCATGGACAAAACACAAGCAGCTTTCAAGTACCTCCGTGGAAATTTCCAAGGTTAAGTGAAGCTAAGATAAAGGAAGGTGTCTTTGTTGGTCCTCAGATTCGTGAACTTCTTCGAGATGATGCATTTGACCATGCACTGCATGGCAAGGAAAAGACGGCATGGAAAGCCTTCCAGTTAGTGGCAATAAATTTTCTCGGAAACAACAAGGCAGACAACTACAGGTTGTTGGTGGAAAACCTCCTCAAGGCATACAAAAGCCTTGGTTGCAACATGTCACTAACGATACATTTTTTGCACTCTCATCTAGATTTTTTTCCACCGAACTGCGGAGCAGTGATCGACGAGCACGCAAAGCGATTTCACCAGGACATTGCAAAAATGGAGAAACGCTATCAGGGCAAACGGAGCCCATCAATGCTTGCAGACTATTACTGGACAGTGACAAGAGATGCTCCATTTAATGAATACAAGAGACGAGCCAAGAAGCGCCGAGTAGACACTGAATAGTACTAAACTATGTACATAATAGTTTTTTGCCTTTTGTTTCATAATACATTTTATTTATATAACCCTTCTGCTGATTTTTAAAGTGTTACATAAACAGGACAGGTGAAATATTATCATGTAAAGCAACCGAAAAGACCTAGGTTTACAATTTATGATTAAAACTCTACTATCTACACAATATACGTAGACGTAAAATGTAAAAAACTTAAATATCTTGGAAACAGTAGCCAATCAGTTGTTTTAATTGTCATATTTGAATTCAGCACATCAAAATACATAATAAATAGCACATTTTATCTCTGAAGCAGACGACTTCTAAAAAATTGTAGGCCAGTGTTATCAGGTAGGCAGGCTGGCAATAAGTTTGCACACAATAGAATACTTAGGCCTTGCTCCTGCAAACAGAGATATATGCAAACAAACCTGTTGATGTTGATATTAGTCATGTGCATAAAATTTAGCATGGGCAGATTTGTTTTCCGGATCCTGTGACTAACATGTAGTCTGGTATGTAAACTCCACACCAAAGACTGCTGGTACTTTTCAGAATGAGCATTATCACTCAAGTAGATTGCATTTCAATAGCTCTTCTTTGTTCCATAATCTCCCTGAATAACATTTCAAGGAGCTAAGGGATAAATGTGTAAAATTATGTATAGAAAGTTACAGAAACACTGTTGTTACCCAGGGATTTTATGAGCAAATATTTATGATGTTATTTGTGATCACCTTCACTCAAGCTAAGGCATCCATCATATTAGCTTGCCATTGAGTGAGCTTTCTAAAGCTGACACCATCCATCACAATCTTTAGAACTCCTGTCTCTTCACTGCAATCTGTTGCAGACAGCCTTTCAAATCTTCTTTTTAAACAAACATGGATTTTTATATGGATCTGCGATTGTTCTTTGACCTTAGCTCTAGTTAAGAAATGAAAGTTCTATAGCAACCTTGCTACCTGGCACAGTTGCTAATGTTCTCCCTTGCTGCCTCCCCATTTGTAATGAAGTTGATTGACACTTGATATCAGATATATTGTGTGATCGGACATAGAGGTAGCATTAATATTTAACGGAGGTTACTAGGTAGCTTTCAGACTAATAATTTGTAAAGGCACAGTGAAGCAAGTACACAGAGCCCGCATTTATAGAAATTTTAAAAATTTAAAAAATATTTTGTACAACTAGCAGGGCTGTTCACCACTCTGGCACTCTGAGTGCAGAAGGTGGGGACCTAGGAATGTAAATGACTAATTGACTATCCGATAACTATATGCATATTCGACTAGTCACTTCTCCCTCCCTTGCTGCCTCTATTAGAGAGAGGCAGCAAGGGGGAGAGGGGAGAGCAGGAGCCAGTGCTGATGGGAGATGGCTTAAAAGCCAATTCCCCTCCCCCCCAGCACCATCTCTGTGAGGAGGCAGTGGAGTCACAGGTGTAGCAGGGGACCAGGCACAAGCCAGGAATCAGCTGTCCCAGTTTGCACCTGGTCTCCCCACTGCCTTTTAAATGTATTAAGAACCTTGTGGCTCTTAGCCCTTAGCTATCTGAGTTTAACCCTTTAGTTACTGAGTGTTGGCTAGCATCACTCTTATCCATCACAACAACTAAGCTCACAATCATTTATGTGCATACCTCCAAAGTGCAAATGCAAGCAAGAAGAGAGAATATAAGGCCTGTAGCATTATACTGTGGTATCCTTCTGGTATTGAATATAGCCCAGCAAAGAGTCCCTGATCCTGATTTGCTACTGGTATATTTTAGTGTATACCACCAGTATATTCTGATGTATAACTGGACTGAAGCACTGGTGTAGCCTATTTAACTTAAATATATAATGGGTTAACCATAAAAATTAATAGAAAGATAAAATTCTACTTGAAAAATTAAATGTAAGAGGTTTGTGTAAGATGTTAGTGTTATAAACTAGACAGCATCATTCACCAATTGCTCCAAGACTTCCATTCACCATAGTTTTCTTCTTTGGAGGATGCCATTAAATTGATGCTTGTTTCAATTCAACATATTTTAATTAAGTTAAAAACTAGATTGCACCAACTTCCAATTAGTATGTCTTCCTATGTTATATAGGGCCAGGCTTATACAGGAAGTTTCAAGTACTGTACTTTCCTGGAAGACATGCCAGATCTCAAAAAGTTGGAAGGAAATTAATAAGATGGCTATTCTTGGCACTTACATAAAATTTCTGTTACTAATTCCTCTAGATTCTACAGGTTACTAATCCGAGAAAAAGAAAATAGCCCAAAATTCATCAGAGTACACAAAAACCTACAGCAGACTGGGATCTAGACTGCATAGCCCAAAAGTAACAACAGAATGAATTCAATGGCCACTTTCATTGGAACCCAGGAATTATGGCAGCAGAGAATTTGGTTCACAATGTCTATTGAAGAAATCATTTATCAATGACTTTTTATATAATTTCTTCCACTATTCACAATGAAATAATTGCCTAGCTTTACTTGTGCTTTTTATCTGATTTACACCTTTGAAGAATATCAAATTTAATCTGAATAATCTGAATATTTTGGGGGAGGGGGTTGGATGTAGTATTTCTACTGAAAGAATCCAGGCTGCAGTATGACAGACTACTTAGTAGTTTTACAAGAAATTTGCCTCTTGTTCCCAAAACCAGTTTAATGCATAATTAATATGTTTTGTTTCCCCATGAGCCTGAGGATAATAAATTAATCTCTGTGTTAAATGTCCCTCTTTGTCTGATTTTTTTTTAATTTGATTGCTGTGAATTAAATTTAATCTCAGCAACTAGTTTCCTTACATTTCCTTCATGATTGAAAATTATTATATGAAACTGACCACTAATTGACTTAGTGAAGGACTTAGTTGAAGGAAGAGTCTTTCCCAGATATTTGCTAAAGTAATCAAGTTCCAAATGAGCAGAATGGCAATTCACTGATACTATGTCAGCAAGTCCAACTATGTTAATAGCAAACATTTCCTTGTATGGGTTTTCATTTATTTAATTAAAGGAAAGAGGCAGAAATACCTTAGGGTACGTCTAGACTACAGGCTTTTGTCGACAGAGGCTTTGTCAACAGAACTCTGTCGACATAAGGTGTTATTCCTTGTAGAATGAGGTTTACAGCCGTTGACAAAACTGCTGAGTTCTGTCGACGTTATGTTGACAGAACTCAGCAGCAGTGTAGACACAGGTATAGTTTTGTCGACAACAGTCCACTTTTGTCAACAAAACCCTGTAGTCTAGACACACCCTTAATGTCTAATAACAAAATAGCAACTATTAAAGACATGTTATTAGATGAGTACATATGTACAAGCATGTTATTAGACATATAAAGTAAAAGCCATTACAGGACATGTTAGCTATTAAAATAGTTAGATTTCCTGAGATAGCAGCCGTGAACTGCCATTCTGCTATTATTTAAATTGATTTAAATTGCTGAAAAAGATTGTTATTTCAACAACAGTCATCAATTTCATATTAAACAGTCTTCAGTCATAAAGGCAATCACAAACTCAATTTAATTCACAACAATACAAATTGAAGAAATTAAGGAGAGAGAGTGAACTATAACACAGAGATTAATTTATTATGCTCATGGGGAAAGTAACAAACAACCAACATGGGAGATAGCCAGCTGGTGAGTATTTCTGGAGCACTTCTGCCTTCTTGCTATTGTGTAATGTTGGGGAACAGAAACAGAGCTCTTTTCTGTGCTGAGAACTAACCAGCGAAAACTGACAGAACTCTGGGCTGGTTTACTGCTTTGCTGGTTTTGGTATTTGAAATCTAAACTTTGTTGCTAACTTTAATCTGTGCAAAGTTGCCCTGCAGTTAGGTGGGTTAGCATCTTTTTAATATGAGAGCATTTTTGAGCTTTTTTTAATAGACCAGCAATTAGAGGCAGCTGAGGGGAGACAGGATGAGTCATTCTAGTTGTGCATGGAATCCAGGTTATAAAAAGCACACTGACTGAGTAGCTGGTAAGGTGACAAGCCAGCTGAGTTCACCAGCAAACAAAAGCGAGGAGGAAGAGTCTTTTTCCCTGCACTTTTTAACTTTCAGATATCATATAATGAAGAACCTGTAATAGGCAGAAAATGACATGCTGTCCACACCACTGTTAGCTCTTCTTCTCTGGGGTTCCAGAGAGCCATCCTGACCACGGAAGCTTCTGCCCATACCCTGGTCTTAGCTTGTTGGGAATGCACTCAGCATGACCCTGCTGATGAAAGCGAGGCACAGGAAACCACCCAGTGTAAAAGGTGTAGGTGGGGTCTCTCAGGATATCAGACTAGCATCCAGTAGTATTAGCACTTCACCAATTGAATATATATGGAGACATGTGTGATCAAGGATGCTAGCTAGACCACTGCATCGAGACCATTGGTGCCTGGCCCTTCAGGCAGTCAACAGTGATGAACCCACCTATCCCAGTCCTCAAGTGAAGAGCAGACCTCAATGGCTGAGGAAGAAATGGCACATCCCTCCCAAGGAAGAGAGGCTCAGGCCACTATACTCAAAAGGAGGAGACACATACTGATGGTTTTCAGGGGCCCTCTTTTCAGGGAGCATCCATCTGCTGCTCTGGCACCTATTCCAGGATGGGAGCTGCCTGCCTGCAGTCTACAGACAACATGGAAAGGTTGCTGAAGCTCAGATGACTATCCCATAGTGTGCAACCCCGTGAGCACTAATGATACTGTCAGGTATGGCCCTGGGAACAAGGCGTCAGGGCACAGATGGTATTCTCACCCATCCTTCCCCTCCTGCCTCTCCCCTCCCACTCCCCCGCCCCCCAGTTGGCAGTAAGGACCCAGGCAGGGACAGATGTATCGTGGAGACGAATGCATGGCTGCACAGATGATGTTGACAGGATCGCTTTGGATTCCTCAACCATAGCAGGAAGAAGGACTGCTGGGAAGAGATGGGGTCCACTTGACAAAGAAAGGGAAGAGCATCTTTGGAAACTGACTCACCAACCTAGTGAGGAAGGTTTTAAACTAGGTTTCCAGGGGGCAGGGTGTCAAAAGTTACCAGGTAGAAATAAAAAATATGACCTTAATAGAGGATTAGATGTTGGGGAAGGAGGGGAGGATGGGAAGCAATAAGAGGAAAAACAGTGGGGAAATGTGATCAACAATTTTTACATCTGTACATAGATGCCAGGTGTGTGGGGACTAAACAAGAAGTGGCAATGTACACTCAAATGGAACAGTGCTCATTACAAAAACACATAACCTAAATGATGACAAATTACACTACTGAGATCTGGTGGTATAAATCTCATAATTAGGATATTGGTTTATACAGTACAACTTGTTCAGAAAGAACAAGCAGGGAAAAGTGGGAAGAGGCATTTATTTTGCTTCAGTCTTCTTGGGAAGGATAACTATGACCAAACACTTAACACGATTAATATCAACAAAAAGGGGAACAGAAAACAAGACGGAACAGGGAACAGACTGGTTAAAGTACATTTAAATGTGTGATGTATTCAAGTTGGCATGACCTGATGAAATTCATGCTAGGGTACTTAAGGAACTAGCTGAAGCAATCTCAGAACCATTTGCAATTATTTTTAAGAACTCAAGGAGTATGGTTGAGTTTCCAGAGGACTGGAGAAGGGCAAACCTGGTACCTATCTTTATAAAAGAGAATAAAGAGGATCCATCAACCTAGTTTCAATACCATAAAAGCTACCTAGAGGATAATAGGGTAATAAATAGTAGTCAACATAGATTTTTCAAGGACAAATCATGCCAAACCAACCTAATTTCCTTCTCTGACAGGACTAATAGCCTAGAGTAGTGGTTCCCAAACTTTTCAGCATCACACCCCTTTTTGATTTTTGAGTAACCCTCACGCTCCTCCCCGCCACCCCCAAAACTTGTTGAGAAAAAAAAAGGAACTGACTGGGGCCGAAAAACAGTCATGGCCCCTTAATTCCCAGGACCAGTGTAAAAGTTGTTGACCTAAAAATAAAAAAAAGATTGCCCTTTTAAGAGCAGAGCAGTAGTTAATACCTACTCAGAGCAGGCATTGCCCTTTTAAGGTGGCCATTTTGAAGTCTGCCCGGGACGCTCCATCCTCCCCCCGCCCCAACCAGCCCAAGCTGCGCATGTTCCAGAGGACGCCCAAGCCAGGAAAAACAGAAAATACCGGACATTTCAAATGGTATTTTCTGAATTTTTTTACCAGACGGACCAGGTTCTTTCTCGGGGGGGCGGGGGCTGGGTCACCTCACATCCCCCCTGGAATTTCTTCACCCCCCCCCAGGGGGGTGCACCTCCCAGTTTGGGAACCTATGGCCTAGAGTATGGGAGAAAGGAGTGATTAGTTTAGTCCAACGCATACCTCAGGGTCAATGCTGTGGCTTTTGTAAACAAAATACTAAGCTCATCTCTTATTACAGATGAAAATACTTTTGCTTCATCTTCTGGCTTTTACTGGTTCAAGTGAGAGAAAAAATCTACAGCAATAGGCTCATGCCTTGACTTGTATATGACATAACAAAATAAAACAGATTATCTGACCACTATGAAATGGCTCATGTAGGCCCCATTGTACATTTTGCTGACTGTAGTAAATGATTATTCAAACAATATAGACACCCTGCAAATATGTGTATGGGTTATAAAGTGGGACTGAAAATTAAGGGTGAACATGTTAGTCAACTTTAGTCAAAACTATTGACTTCCCCAAATAAAGCAACGCTATCTGCCACAGCCAGGCACCCAGCCTTCCCCTTAGCAGAGGGTTAGGTTCATTGTCTTTCCCTAGGGTAGGAAGTTAAGCTTCTCCTCCTAGTTTCTCCCTGCTATCTCTTGGTTAGTAGCCACTGGGAAGGGGGAGGGGAGAAGCAGGTTGGTTGCACTTGCTACTACTCCACCTCCCAACAAAGGAGAGTTTTAAAAGGTCTTAGGCAGCCCTAAAATGAAATCAGCTGATCCTAGTTGGGCCAAGGTAGTCCTGTCTCAGATGATCTTAATCTGCCAGAGATAATCCCTTTTTAGCTGACCCTGATTGACCTGTACTAATTCACTTCTATTTAATATGGGGGGAGGGGCTTTCACGCTTTTAGGGCTGCCTTTTGCCCATCCTGTTGACTTTGTCACTATATAGATATATATTTTACACACATGCTATAACACTGTGCTGAAAGCAAGAGCACTGAGGGCTTTGAACTGGCCTTCATTCTTCTAATAGTGTTCTAGCAGTGACTGTTTTAAAATTAATATCAACTGGAAAGTTGCCTGTAAGAAAACTGCATTACACTCCTACAGTGTAGTGCTGTAATTCCACCTGTCTTCTCCCAATGTAAGTCATGCAATGTTTAAGGAGCACACTCATAATTTTCCATGACAATTTTTCTTATTTTCATCTTCTAAAAGCTATACTTAAGCTGCATTCTTAAGGAGGCACAATTATCAAATCTAACAGAGAACAGAAATAAATCTCTGTTTATATCTGTCACGGTTGAGAGATAAATCCTTCGCTATTATGTTAATGAGGAACTTTAATTTAATTTTATGTCAGCATGCACCAGTCATTTGCACTTCAGTTTCTAAACATGTCTGATGGTTGGGTGCCAGATGGAGTTCACTGTAACTGCTTCTCCTTTCAGAGAAGTCAGGGCCAGACCTGCATACACCTCAGCACTGATCTTCTAACATGGCCTGCTGTGATATTCCCACTGTCAGTCATTTCACAGTGGTTACCTAATGTGCCACTGCTTCCTCCCATGTGCAACTCACATCAGAACTAATATTGCACTGTTTCTTGTCGTTCAGGGCTACTGGAGGATCAGCATTAGAGATACCAGCATGCTACTCCTACTAGAAAGGACTCCCTCTTCTGAGGGAGGGGGCGTGGTTTGTCTCAGCGGACATGCAGCTGAGGCAAATGTTTGGGTTTATTTTCCAGGCACTACTTTTCTATTGACTATTGGTGATACTATTAAAAATTCAATGGAAATTTTTGTTAAAAGATGGGAAATGAGCCCATTTTTTAGGAGTCAGCCCCAACTGACTTCAGCTCCCCACTCTCTGGGCGTGAAGCCCAGCACTGGTTTTGGTAAGCACACATGTGCTTGTGTGGTGAACTGGGGGGTAGGTCGCCATAACAACAGGCTTTGTCTTCAGTCTGGTGGCTGTTCGACACTTGTGCCTGCAGCTTGTGATTCCTTCAGTGCTTGCCTTGTTCTAGCCTTGCTTCAGCTGTGTTCCTGTCTTGCCCCAGTAGGCTTCCTGTTCCAGTTCCTGACTCTTGCTCTTATCCTTGGCTTCAGTCCTACTGCAATCATTAGGCCTTGGTCATGACAAGAATGACACCACAAATTGCCGTGTGCAGTACATCTTACTCAGGCAAAATTCTCATTAAAACAGGGTCCATTTTGTCCCTAGTTAAGAAGTGCAGAATCAGGCCCAAATTCATGCTCACCTGTACTGTTTTGCTGACATTCAAAGGCAAATCCCATCCTTGTGCAAAAAGAGAAAGGATACAGTCACACAAAAGCTGGTTGTCACTGGTTGTCACTGTAGGCACCGCTCTGCACCCCTGCTCTCATGTTAGTCTTAATGTCTTCTATTCCCTATTAACATTCCTAATTCTGTCATCCCATTGCTCCCATTTGCTTCCTTAGTTTGCGTTCACTGCAGCTGATATGAGAGGGTACAAAAATTTCAAAAACTGTTATTAAACAAAAAGAAATGGTTTGAGAATTTGAGGGTGGTGGGATTGATGAAAATTTATCCACATTTTTAAGTTTGTTTTTCCTCAAATGTATTTTTTGCCAAAAATATGATAAAATATTCAGCTATCTCTGTGCTCAGCTGCTCATGCTGTCCCTCTTATGCTTTAGACTTTCTCTCTGTCCTCATCTCCAAATCAGCTTGGGGACAGGTGGGAAGTGCCTCTCCATTCCCACTGCTGCTCCAGCAGGCCCAGCCAGGGGAAGGATGCATATCCTCCAGCTGGGACAGGTTTAGGGTCATCTGCCCCCCTGCGCTCCCCATCCAGAGTGAGGAATGCAGCAAACTGTGCACTTTCCCCTCACTCCTTGATGAAGGGGAACAGCCAGCAATTTTCCTGTATGACTCAGGGGGAGCTTCTGTTTCCCCTCCCTCCAGGGCACCTGGAGGGTGGGAGGCTCAGGGCAGGGGCTGTCCCGGATAAGATGGGGCAAGCTCCCAGCCAGCCCCTTTCACCTGCCTGGTGACTCTGTCTCTTTTCTGTATGGTTTATAGGAGAAGCAATTCCATTCCAGGAACATCCCATTCTCCTGGCAAAACCAAACCCTGACCTTGCTTTAAGTTACGATAACAGGAAGTTGTATACCAATTTGGTGTTCCTAGCTCTTGAAGAGACAGACATATATGCTCTCTCAAACATTTAGGCTATGTCTACACTCGCAGCTTCTTGCGCGAGTAATATGCAAATGAGGCTAAGTGTGGAATTTCGCCGAGCCTCATTTGCATACCTAATGAGCCACCATTTTTTTCAGAAGAGGCTCTTGCGCAAGAAGGAGCGTCTACACTGCCCCTTCTTGCGCAAGAAAACCCCTCTTGCGCAATGCCATTCTTCCTGAAAAGTAATAGGTGTAACAGCATTGCGCAAGAGGGGAGTGTAGACATAGCCTTATATTGTGGTGAGTGCCCTTCTTTCCCTTCCCAGCCTCTGCACTTATCCCCATAGCAAGATGGGCCTCAAATAAAGCAACGCTATCTGCCACAGCCAGGCACCCAGCCTTCCCCTTAGCAGAGGGTTAGGTTCATTGTCTTTCCCTAGGGTAGGAAGTTGAGCTTCTCCTCCTAGCTTCTCCCTGCTATCTCTTGGTTAGTAGCCACTGGGAAGGGGGAGGGGAGAAGCAGGTTGGTTGCACTTGCTACTACTCCACCTCCCAACAAAGGAGAGTTTTAAAAGGTCTTAGGCAGCCCTAAAATGAAATCAGCTGATCCTAGTTGGGCCAAGGTAGTCCTGTCTCAGATGATCTTAATCTGCCAGAGATAATCCCTTTTTAGCTGACCCTGATTGACCTGTACTAATTCACTTCTATTTAATATGGGGGGAGGGGCTTTCACGCTTTTAGGGCTGCCTTTTACCCATCCTGTTGACTTTGTCACTATATAGATATATATTTTACACACATGCTATAACACTGTGCTGAAAGCAAGAGCACTGAGGGCTTTGAACTGGCCTTCATTCTTCTAATAGTGTTCTAGCAGTGACTGTTTTAAAATTAATATCAACTGGAAAGTTGCCTGTAAGAAAACTGCATTACACTCCTACAGTGTAGTGCTGTAATTGCACCTGTCCTCTCCCAATGTAAGTCATGCAATGTTTAAGCAGCACACTCATAATTTTCCATGACAATTTTTCTTATTTTCATCTTCTAAAAGCTATACTTAAGCTGCATTCTTAAGGAGGCACAATTATCAAATCTAACAGAGAACAGAAATAAATCTCTGTTTATATCTGTCACAGTTGAGAGATAAATCCTTCGCTATTATGTTAATGAGGAACTTTAATTTAATTTTATGTCAGCATGCACCAGTCATTTGCACTTCAGTTTCTAAACATGTCTGATGGTTGGGTGCCAGATGGAGTTCACTGTAACTGCTTCTCCTTTCAGAGAAGTCAGGGCCAGACCTGCATACACCTCAGCACTGATCTTCTAACATGGCCTGCTGTGATATTCCCACTGTCAGTCATTTCACAGTGGTTACCTAATGTGCCACTGCTTCCTCACATGTGCAACTCACATCAGAACTAATATTGCACTGTTTCTTGTCGTTCAGGGCTACTGGAGGATCAGCATTAGAGATACCAGCATGCTATTCCTACTAGAAAGGACTCCCTCTTCTGAGGGAGGGGGCGTGGTTTGTCTCAGCGGACATGCAGCTGAGGCAAATGTTTGAGTTTATTTTCCAGGCACTACTTTTCTATTGACTATTGGTGATACTATTAAAAATTCAATGGAAATTTTTGTTAAAAGATGGGAAATGAGCCCATTTTTTAGGAGTCAGCCCCAACTGACTTCAGCTCCCCACTCTCTGGGCGTGAAGCCCAGCACTGGTTTTGGTAAGCACACATGTGCTTGTGTGGTGAACTGGGGGGTAGGTCGCCATAACAACAGGCTTTGTCTTCAGTCTGGTGGCTGTTCGACACTTGTGCCTGCAGCTTGTGATTCCTTCAGTGCTTGCCTTGTTCTAGCCTTGCTTCAGCTGTGTTCCTGTCTTGCCCCAGTAGGCTTCCTGTTCCAGTTCCTGACTCTTGCTCTTATCCTTGGCTTCAGTCCTACTGCAATCATTAGGCCTTGGTCATGACAAGAATGACACCACAAATTGCCGTGTGCAGTACATCTTACTCAGGCAAAATTCTCATTAAAACAGGGTCCATTTTGTCCCTAGTTAAGAAGTGCAGAATCAGGCCCAAATTCATGCTCACCTGTACTGTTTTGCTGACATTCAAAGGCAAATCCCATCCTTGTGCAAAAAGAGAAAGGATACAGTCACACAAAAGCTGGTTGTCACTGGTTGTCACTGTAGGCACCGCTCTGCACCCCTGCTCTCATGTTAGTCTTAATGTCTTCTATTCCCTATTAACATTCCTAATTCTGTCATCCCATTGCTCCCATTTGCTTCCTTAGTTTGCGTTCACTGCAGCTGATATGAGAGGGTACAAAAATTTCAAAAACTGTTATTAAACAAAAAGAAATGGTTTGAGAATTTGAGGGTGGTGGGATTGATGAAAATTTATCCACATTTTTAAGTTTGTTTTTCCTCAAATGTATTTTTTGCCAAAAATATGATAAAATATTCAGCTATCTCTGTGCTCAGCTGCTCATGCTGTCCCTCTTATGCTTTAGACTTTCTCTCTGTCCTCATCTCCAAATACCCATTCACACATTTTTCAACCCCTCCTTAAAACATTAGCTTATCCCCAGATATCTTCTCTTCTCGTCTGAACTGCAGACATGTGCCATGTTTGTATTTCTGCACCTCGTTTTATTAAGACTACAAATTCATGGGACAGTGACCAATGTGTAGAAAGAGCTGTATATTTTTACAACACTATGTCTTGCGATTTTCAAAGAAGTCTCAAGGCTTGTGTACACAGGGAATTATTCAAGATTAAACCCGTGATTAGTTCCAGAATAAGAATGATTTATTCCAAAGTAGCTTAATTCAGTGGATTAATCTAGTAGGCAAAACATCAGTTGTATGACCAGAATCTAAGGATGTGCACAGCCAACTACCACATCATTAGGCAGCAATGAGTGTCTTTTATAACCTCTACCACAAATGCTTGGTCTTAAAAAACAGGAATCCATATGTCACAGAGTACAACTGTGCCCTAAAGGTGTTATTGTTAACACTATTTCAGACTAATGAAGCGTTTTGTAAAATACTAGAGCTTAAATTCTTTGGTCCTTAACTGAGCATAAATGAAGTCATTTAGGACTTCGCTCTATTAAGGACAGCAGCCAGATGTAATTAACAATAGTTTTAAAGCCAGATTTTTATACTGGAAACAATAACCTCAAAATATTTAGTGCATAACAAAACCTAATATCAATCCTTCAGTCGTCTCTACAAGATATTTTACAAAGATGCAATGGAGCACTGTCTTAAAAAAAAAACCTTCTTACCCATTCTATGCTAAAGAACTCAGTGGATTGATGACTTGAATGTCTCTTTTTCCAAATTGCTGTCCAGGATATGTAGGATACAGCTCAGGGAGGGGAAAGATAGGTTTTAAACAACAATATGAATATGTATGATAGATTGATGGACAGATAATATTTTTGTTCTTCAGCAATTATTTTTAGATGGCCTTCTAGCAATATATTTTCTGAATAGGTATGTGTGGGCCTAAAAGAATTTTGTACACAAAGAGACATTTCAAGCACCCAACTACTAAAACATAACATGGTAATTTATTCTTTGTTTCTTGAATATATTTACAGGGAGGAGATGGTGTGGGCATATAATTTCAATTTCTTCTTTGACTGGACTTTTATTAAAAGTAGCTGGCTTTTAAACATTTGCTCTTTCACTTGTAAAGTGAATTGTAAAGTTAATATCCCTACATGCCAAATATACTGTAAGTAAGTACCACCACAGAAGTGGTACATCTTAAATGGATCTATTTTGGGTATAGATTTATTTATTTACAAGCACTTTAAAGATGCTATACATAGTGTGATGGCATCATTTTACTAAATGTTCTTTTAATATAAAAATGGCTGTGTTCAAAATGTTTAGTTGTTTGTTCACAACTTCATTTTGTCTCATTGGAAAAAGATGTACTTTCTGTTTTGCAAACTGCTTCAATCAGTTCACTAAACATAGTCATGCTCCATTCCCCAAATGTTTTAGCGAGTGGGAGAGAGACCAGAAATAGAGTTTCAAGAAGCTGACTGTACATTGTGTACTGAGGAAAAAGCAATGTAATTAGTAGTGGAAGGTTTTGTAGCTACAAAAGTGGGCACCAGACAAGTGGGATTCTGTTCCCAAATCCGCCATAGACTTCCTGTGTGACTCTGGAGAAGTCACTGGACTCATCTACCCTAGAGTATTTTGCCATTGCAGATATAATTGAAACTCCCTCGCATGCCTGTAATCCACTAGCTATCCACAGGCAAAATTGTTTGCAATGGTACACAAGTAATCACACTGTAGCACTTGCTCTGAAGATCACAGCATGTCATTTATACCAGCAACTGTGCAGGCTAGTGCTAGCATAACAGCTGCAATAGAGCTATCAGTTCTCCATAGGAAATCAGATAAAAGTGCTGGTGAATCACTTCAGTTTGATTAGAAAAGATCAGAACTCAAATCCTTCTGCATTCCTAACTCTTGAATTTAATAGTCTACGGAGGCAGAATTCCCATTTGAACAAAATGATGCGGTCTTGACAACTCGATCCAGTTAAGGTGGCCACTTTTCCATTGGACAATACATATTAGATTCCATCTCCCAGGGAATGCTCCTTAAGACTGAAAATATGAATTATGTTACTTATCAGAGCAGTCAGATTTTCCTGTCTTTTCTGGCCTTTCCTGATTGGTTGGCCTCATATTCTGAAATCAGCTAGTTTATCATCTGGCCAACCTATCTCTCCTTTCCCCCATCTATTTATACAGCCTTCACTACTCTCTTCTGTCCCTCATCTACATCTGTCTTGCCTTTTTTATTCTATTTTTATCCCAAGTCTCTCCACATCTAGTCGTACTTCCCTCCATTGTGTCACATACATTACCCCAAATGGATCCTAGCCAATTTGCAAACTATATACGAGTTTTGCCACACATATTTTGCAGCACATAAAGCAGACCTGGAGAATCTGGTGCATTTGATGAAAGGAAGTTTGATAAAGGATAATCACGTTTGGTTCTGGAATGCTACTGGTGGCATTCTTCTACTGCAGATATTTCCAAAAGCAAGTACCAAGACCTGTAAGTAGTTTTGAAGTTCAGACATTTAATTTAAAAAAATATCTATATACTACATGCCTATGTCTTGATGTTGTTCAGTATTCAAATGATAAGAGGCTTCCCTTTATTTTAAATAGTGGATAAGAGACAAATATGAACCTTTACAAAGGCACCAGAAACGGAAGTTGTGAAATTTCACATTTCATACATAGTTGTCTGCAATCACCCAATGTTCTTATCTGAAAAAGAGCTACTTTGTGGGTCAAGTAGAATATTGTAAAGACAAAAACAACACTGTGCATCTGGACTCAATCTCAACTATATTACAATGATTGAAGTATGGCTGTTGTTTATCTGAATGGAACAAAAACAATTCAGTATTATTTATCAGAAAATTAAAATTTCTTTGTTTACTTTAGGCTTTGGGCTAGCACATCTGAGTAAATAATACTACTCAAACAGGATGTTAACAAACTAATAAAAAATATGACTGTTTTAAAAGGGTGGCAGAATTCCCTTTTGAAATGATCAAAAGTCTATCATTGTCATTTTATTTCTTTTCCAGAGTGGCAGCTGTATTTTTCAGTTTGCAGATACAAATATTCAGCTAAAATGATTTTGTGAGTGGCAAAAATAACACAAATTTTAACACAGTGTCTACTCCCTGCATATTTGAGCTTTAATTTGACAATTTTAAAACTAATGAAATGTGGGAATTGTGGGCTCTAGCTGGTCGTGCTATATAAGAAGCCATGTAAACAAAATTGCCACTCTAGGGATTTTTTTTCTTTAATAGACATTGGCATCAATTTAAAAAGCCTTTCAAATTTCCCATACTATACAAAAATCTATCTTGTACTGTTAGAGGTACTTCTGATATCAGCTATTATATTCTATCCATGTTCTTACAGTGTCCTCATCACCATGTATCTCCATGCCTTTCAGTACTGCATTAAGAAATTAAAATATCTGTGAAGTGTGGTCCATTCTCTCTCTCTCATCCTCTCTCCCCCCAGGAGAGAATTGTGTGCATAGTAGAGAAGTTTTGATTGGATGGGGATTTGGTTTCCCAAGAGCTCTTTGCTTTTCACAAATACACAGCAAGCTGTATCTATAATTGTTATCAGAAACGGCCAAATAAGTGCACCTTGCACTAGGAGTGGATTTGTCACAATTTTTAAGTTGTATGTGAGTTTGTTACATAACCTTGGACTCTGTTTCCTTTATCCTTGAAGCAGACAGCTTCATTGAGCCTAAGGGTGTGTCTACATTGCACTTGCAGAATATAATTATACGAAAACATACCTGGTGTACCACAGCAGCTTATGCCACGGCAGTGTGTACTTCTGTGGGACTAGCAGCTCAAGTAACTATCCAGTGTTCCAGGCAGGCTTGTACAGCCTGCCATGGCTCATTGCTGTCAGTATATAAGCTAATTAGATTAAAGTGAGTTTACGTACATCTACACATGCTGCAGTCACACACCCTAATTGCAGTGTATACATACCTCAAGAAGCAAATTCATCAAGCTTGGGGAAAGGGCTCCTTGCTCCTTGTCATCTTGGTGGAGCAAGGACAGGGTCTCAGGAGAAGCAGTGCGCAGAAGACGTTTCAGTGCTTAGTGTCTGGTTTTCACAAATGAGGAAGTTGGTTCAAGATGGTCAAGTGTATAATACAGCAGTTAAGATCAGCACAAGTGCCCAAATTAATTACTTTATAAGTGAGGAGATGGAAGGGGAGTGCTTACAGGGAAGGTTCCTTATCTTTATCTTGAACCTTTGATCCTCACATGCCAGTAAGAATCTGAGGAAGACACACAGGTTGGATTTCATAAGCTGGTTTTGTTACCTATATTTATCACAAACATACAAGGTTTAGCAAGTGTAACCTATATATACGGACAGCTGCTTTGACAGGGTTTTGGTAACTTCTTCAATGGAAGACAACTCCCAAGTTACCCACTTCCTACAGTTTGGTATATACTTTCCCCTAGAGCCTGAATATGCTTCCCCATCAGATCCCTCAACAATTTTTCCAAGCTTTTTGGGAGGAGTATTTGCAGGTGGCAGGGACAGGAGAGACAGGGAAGAGCTTCTGGATGACAGGGGATTAGGGGGGAGTTTTAGGCCGTGACCCTGCTGCAACTCTCTCTGTGGTGTGCAGATCCCTTCTTTCATATAGACTCCTCCTAAAATCAGTGGGAGCTGGTTCATGTAGAAGCTGTGGATTAGTTTATGTGGTGCTCTGGAAGAATTTTAGATTGTGATTCAACTTCTTGTCATGCTGTTTCTAGATGAATTCATTTTAAAAAGTCAAGATAAATAAATGTGTATTAATCAGCTGATAGAGAATAAACATCATAAATAGGGGTTCCAGGAAAGCCTGCTGGGGTCACTCAATTATAATGCACTGCAAGAAATGGGATGGCCAGTTCCCCAAAGCTGGTGCATATTCCAGTATCTATTGTCACAAAGCCAACACAAAACAGTTTCTGTATTATGTATTGGCCAATCAGAAGTCCAAATCAGGCAGTTTCCTTAATGTACCCAGCCTCATGCTTCCATCCAGATACACGGTCAAATAAAGTTCTGTCAGTCCCAAAAGATCTGACACATTACCTTCCAGGTCAATAAATATTTCGGCCCTTATCCCCAGATAATTCTTATTAATTAGATTAATTCTATTTAAAAAAGAAAAGAGTATTGGTTAAAAGATCAATATATACATATAGGTATGAGTTCAATTGTTGAGGTCTGGTTACATACTAGAAACAATCGTTTTATTGTTGCAAAAAGTTTTTAGATTTTAGTCCATGGTTATAGTTCAAAATCCATATTCATGGTGATTCCAACCAGTGACTGGGTCCTCAATCCTTGTGACTTAGTTTCCCCTTTATGAAACCTCAGACACATATGAGCCCTTTAATCAATGTTCATTAAAGGGGTTCCAGAATATCCTGGGATCTCATTTCTTATGGCTTTTAGCTTTCCCCAGGAGCATACAAGAAGATATGAGACCAAACGAGGCTCCTGTCTATAGGGATTATAAAGTTTTGTAGCAGCCTCATGGCCTGAGAGAACACATTAGTCTCTTGATGTAACCTCATGGTAATTAAACATCAGGTAATTAACATAAGGTAATTTATCCATTTAGCTGTTTATCATGAACTTTAAAAAGACATCTTGACAATGACATTATCTCACTCAAGATTAATCTAAATGTTAACATTTCCTTTTGATCTCTGAATCCACCGTTAGTGATAGGCACAAAATATCTGTTTACATGGTTAGCATCTATGAGATATAAAACACAACTAGTATTACCTCTAGTTTAATTACTATTTTCTAACAATATATGTTTGCATTTCAAAGTTCTAGCCTAACAAACATTGAATGGCCTTAATTACCATGTATATACTTTTTCTCTCTCACATGCCTCTACAGGTTGAACGTGGGTCATTTGGCCTGGAATTGTTTAACCCTTTCTTGCCATGGGCCACATTTAAATCAGATGACTAATATTTCAGTTAGGTAATGTCACAAAGAGAACTAGTGAATTGTGTATGTTACAACTGAATATATGAAAAATATATTACTTCCTGTAAGCACAAATTAAGACCTTGATCCTGCAAATAAAATTCCAGTGCATGTCAGTAGATCAGATATTAAATGACTCACCTTCTTCCAACACTTGCAGTTCTGTGAATGAGAACCCTCAAAGGTTTGGATATATAGTCTAATTCTGAATAAGCCTCCAAAGGTTTGGATTTTAACTGAAGCTTAGCTAAGCTATCTAAACCTCTTAGATCATCAAGCTTAAACTAGGGGCTTCTTTGCAAGATTTCCTACTCTTTTTACTTCAAAAGTCAGACCGTAAGAACTCACTTTGCATTCTCTTTCAGAACTAGTCTCATATTATATAAACACATGAAAAATAATGCTATTGGTCAGCCCTGAATACTGTGCTTACTTAAATATAGGTAAAATCCTGGCTCTACCAGTGTCAATGGGAGTTTTGACATTGATGTCAATGGGATCAGAGCTTCATTTTGTGCACAAAAATGCATTCACGTGGTAATTACTTGTAAGAGTCTTCAAAAATAGTGCCTTATAAGTTATAAAGCTGTATCTCACCAGTAAACCAAATTAAACTGCATTTCAATAACAAGAAAAGCCCCAATCCTGCTCCTGCCTAGTGACTTGACTGAAGCTCTGGGTGGGCACAGCAGCTAACCCACAGACTGCATGCAGCAAGTCTAGAACAAAAGTTGCAGCGTAAAACAATAAAGGCAAAAAAACAAGAAATGGTCTGGTAGCACTTTATAGACTAACAAAACATGTAGATGGTATCATGAGCTTTGTACCATCTACATGTTTTGTTTGTCTATAAAGTGCTACCAGACCATTTCTTGTTTTTTTCTGTAAGAGACTAACTCAGCTAACCCCTGAAGCTTCTGAACAAAGGCAAAGACATTCAAAGGTAACTCTGCCATACAGCAATATGCTACAGCGAGTATGACTGAGCATCAAGTAACTGCATCAACACTCTCTCTCTAGCCTTTTGAGGTCAATGTTAGAATACTAGCTACACAGGGGAGAAAACTTAAGTCTATTTTTGCTAATGCTCACTTGTGCCGTAACTGATAAATAGGCACTGATGTTTTCAGCTCTCTGATCAGATCCTGACCTTGCTTAATTCTTTCAAGTTGAAATTCATCCTTGTGAAGAGGGCCAGCATGAGGTCTATGAAACACTTAAACCTGCAATAATAGAGCTTCAAGAATTTATTTGTCTTCTCATACTTATCTGAATTGCACCCTTAGTGACTAACAGTATGCCACTCAAAAAAAGCGTAAAGATTTAGAATGGCTCTGACGAGTATCCAAAAGTAGGCCAAGCATTTCATGTGAGAGTAAATATTACAATCTATCTAGGGATAAGGAAGGGAAACAGACCAGTCAACATACTAATAAATATTTGTTCTTTCCCTCACCTATAATCTCTTTTTTCCCCAAAGGTGTTTGTACAGTACTTATTTTTATTAAAAATATATAATATCTTAACAACCCAAAGAACATTCCAAGTAGAGCATTCTGATGAATAGTAAGTTGTAGAGTAAGAGAGCTCACATTAAGAACACTTACTAAGGAAACAAGGAAAGACACAGTCTAAAATATGTTCTCATGTATGGTGCCACCTGACTGCATTCACTTGACAAAAATCACAGAGGCGCCTATTAGAAATGTACAGTTACAAAGCACCTAGAGTAGAATTTTACAAAGCCACTAAGGACTAACTCCACAGAGAAGTGCGTGCCTCACTCCTGTTTTAAGAACCAAAATCCAAACTTCAGATCCTAAAAACCCTTGCTTAGCTGCAGACTAACCCTGTAGAGGCCCATGCATATGTCTACACTGTGATTCAAGACTAATGGCACATCTGCAGCAGGTCTGGGTCAGCTGAATCAGATTCATGGGGTTCAGGCCATGAGGTTATAAAATTGCAGTGTGGATTTACAATTTTATCCTAAGTATTTTCATGATAGTACTCCTATCTAATGAGATGGGGATATTGCCTTCTGTAGTGAGCAAAAACCCATAAGATGGTTTTGGGCTGAATGTACTGGAATAGTTTATATCCACTTACATAATTTGTTTTCTCACTTTGAAACATAAAATCACTACTGCCAGCATGCAGAACTGCTCTCCTGTGAAACAGAATTGCTAAGGATTATGAAATAGAAGATCACATTGCTGGGAGCTACTGGAAAGTCCAAGTAATGCAACACATTTGTATTATAGGACATTTGACACTGGTCATACAAACACACAGGGAAACATTTAGGTCTACAAATTGCAGACACACCAGCGTGACAACAAGAGGACTTTGGTTACAGACTTTTTGTCTTCATGAGAGCTCCAGTCTATATAACTTTATGATAAAAGGTATAATAGTAGAAGGCCCAAGATTTGAAATACAGCACCATTGGTAACAGATTCTAATTACACATTTATCTAGAGCCTAATTTTTTTTAAAAAGCAAATACAGCCAGTTACAAAATCTTTGCTAAAACTGTTCAAGACTTTCTTTGTAATAGTCAATGGGTGTCTTGGAGTAGCAATTGTACTTCTATACTGACAAGCACAGAAAGCACCACAATATCTGGACAAGAGCAACACAAAATTCCATTAGCACATTAGAAAATACGTTCTTCTCTTTTTTAACAAAAGATAAAATACTACATCATATTCATGAATTTAATGGGATTCAAAGAAAAAGCCACTTAAAGGCTATAACCTTCCCAAATGGCTGACTTTACATTCTTATGACAAACTGGGAAAATGTCTGAATTACGTGTTAGGAATATTAAGTCTGGCTTGGTTTCCCAGATCAATTTTTTAATTGCTGCTTGACTGAAAGCTTGTAATCAAATCAAGAGGCTATGCTTGGGGATTATTAGGGACCCCAGGAAGGATAAAACAATGACAGAGGCAAGCCTTTCACAAAACTGTTTCAAAGGAGTTAAGACAGCAATCACTGAACTATTAGTTGGGTGAAGCACCTACCTGGCTGGCACTGTCCAGATTAGACTGTTTTTCTCTTCCTCAAACAGAGATCAGAGGACCATATGAAATCAATAGATATCCCTGGCAGAAAGAGTGGGGAGAGCAGCCAGCTCAGCTGGACTCTGAGGGGGACAGTGTCACCATGCAGTGAGGGCTGACGTGCATGAGTGGCTGACTTTGGAGACATGAGCATTAGCTATAATTGTGCCCAGAGAGAAAGGGAACAGAAAGGCTAAAGTCATGTCAACCTAGAGGTTGGTAGAGAATGTCAAACAGGTAAAACAATAGGCATATGGTCTCTTTGATGTTTTTAAATAAACTGTGTACAGTTTGGGCCAATAAATCATACTCTGTTAGAGAAACTGCCTCTGTGCCATGACATGCTATTACTGACTGCCTACGAAGGAGAACTCCGGCAGGGTCCAAGTCCCTCTGGACCTGTGAGATAACACAGCTGGCAGACAGGGAGGTGTAACCTGGAGACCCAGCTAGAGTGTAGATGTGTTGTGGGATCCCATCCCAAAGAAAAGAAGTCATGGGCTTGCAACTTAAAAGCCATGGGCTTGTCCTTGGGGGGCAGGAAAAGGCGGGACAGTGAAACCTCTTGACCATTGAATCACAGGAATGGAAATCCAGACCCCTGAACTCAAGGCAGGAATAAATCAACACCATTTCCAACTTGTGTTTGTCTAACTTGCTATTAAAAAAATCAGTGATGGAGATTCCACAACCTCCCTAGGCAATTTATTCTAGTGAATAACCACCCTGACAGGAATTTTTTTCCCTATTGCCTAATCTAAACAGCTCTTGCTGCAATTTAAGCCTATTGCTTCTTGTTCTAGTCTCAGAAGTTACGAAGAACAAAATTTCTCCCTCTTTCTTATAACCACCCGTTAGGTACTTGAAAACTGCTATCATGTCTTTCATCCATCTTCACTTTTCCAGACTAAACAACCATTTTTTTTTCATTCTTACCTCAGAGCTCATGTTTTCTAGACCTTTAAACATTTTTGTTGCTCTTCTCTGAACTCTCTCCAATTTGTCCACATCTTTTCTGAAATCTGGTGCCCAGAACTGGACCCACTACTCCAGCTCAGACCTGACCAGCAAGGAGTAGAGAGGGAATTACTTCTCATGTCTTGCTTACAACATTCATAGAATCATAGAGCTGGAAGAGACCTCAGGAGGTCATCAAGTCCAGCCCCCTGCCCAAGGCAGGACCAATCCCAACTAAATCAACCCAGCCAGGGCTTTGTCAAGCTGAGACTTAAAAACCTCTAGGGACGAAGATTCCACCACCTCCCTAGGTAACCCATTCCAGTGCTTCACCACCCTCCTAGTGAAACGGTTTTTTCCTAATATCCAACCTAGACCTCCCCCACTGTAAATGAGACCATTGCTCCTTGTTCTGCCATCCGCCACTACCGTGAACAGCCTTTCTCCATCTTCTTTAGAACCTCCCTTCAGGAAGTTGAAGGCTACTATCAAATCATCCCTCACTCTTCTTTTCTGCAGACTAAACAAATCCAAATCTCTCAGTCTCTCCTCATAGGTCACATGCTCCAGCCCCCTAATCATTTTGGTTGCCCTCCGCTGGACCGTGGATTCCTGCTAATACATCTCAGAATGTTTCCGTTCTTTTGCAATAGTGTTAAACTATTGATTCATATTTTGCTTATAATCCACTATAACACATACACACCAATCCCTTTCCACAGTATTCCTTCCTAGGCAGTCATTTCCATTCTGTATGTGCCCCACTAATTGTTCCTTCCTAAGTGGAATATTTTGCATTTGTTCTTATTAAATTTCATTCTATTCACCTAAGACCATTTCTCCAGATCATTTTGAATTTGAATCCTATCCTCAAAGCATTCAGAACTGTGACATCTGCTTTGCTTACTTTGTCAACTTGTTTTGGACCTTATATAATTTGCTTTGATGAAGCACCTGGCATAGTTACAACCATCTCTGCTTTACTGCCTCAGTTTTAATCCCTCTTGCAATTCTGTTCCAATTTCTCCTTATTTTATTCATTTTCCTTATTTTTTTGTTCCTTTATTTATGTACCACCCCATCCTAAAAGTAGTGGGCCTATGGCTGAGATGGGTGCCACAGGAGCAGAGCAGAGAAAGATGGTATTTTTATATCCATATATAGAATTCTTTGGGAAAGGTGGAATAAGTTGTAAATGCATCTATGGACCTGTTCACACTTTATAAAATACCTTTATGAATAGTTTATAAAATTAATAATTAATAGATGCTATAAGCACATTACAGATGAGAATAATATGTGCTCTAGATACAAGGACAGCACTAGAGGGGTGTTATAGATGGGATAAGCCATGATCTATAGGACACTATAGTCATTTATTTACCTCTAAAATATCTATAATTTATTAACCCATTTTAAACAAAATTAATTAACCTTAATGTAAAGTGTTGTCTTTGTCATCTTTTTTTTCCTCTAAAATGAGGGTACAGGTGGGGTGGTGATTAGTATAAGGTCATCCCAGTCCATTTTCTGTAAACAGTAGTAAAACATATTTGTAGTCCCTGTGCAGAATGTTCTGTTGTACTACAAAACCAATTACATTTCCCCTGTTACAATAGAGATTCATTCCTGGTTTTATCAACACTATCCCCGGTGGAGTAGCCTCAGAGATACGTTTAACCTATTGGTTATATTTGGAGTTAATCTCACAGTAAAAACCATGCCAAAAAAATTCACACACTTCATAGAATTGTATTTTGTAACAGACTTTAAACTATAGCCCAGAAAATGCATTTGCTCCATAAAATAACCATTTTGTGGAAACTGGACTAAAAAGTAAATCTAATTGCATCAGAACTATGTCTGCATAGGAGCTGGAACTACGGGTGTTGGCTTGAAGTGATTTCTGTCATATACAGATTCAGAGTTGGATTCAATAGCTCTCAGCACCCTGCATTACACAAATTGTTCCAGCACCCATGTATATTTACAACTAACAAAGGCTTTTTCAGCTTTTAGCAACTCAGATGTGTCCACATAGCCGTATCGCTAAAAGTCAGGCAGTGTGGTTGCTCTTTGTTGGCTAGTTTGCCGACAACATATTTCCACCCCCCAATGAGCAGCATTCATGTTGTCAGTAGGACAGTGCTCCTGCTGACAATGTGCTGTTCATGTTGGTACTTGCACAAAATCTTTGTCTTTTGTGTGTGTGTGGCGGGGGGGGGGGATAGATTAACACCTCTGAATCACAAAATTTTTGTCATTCAATTATCAGGGTAGATTATGGCAAAGAAAGGAAAAGCAAATAATATCTGATTCTCTGATGTATTCACCCTGACTTGAAAGTATTTTTGTCTTCAAAACTATGTCAGTCATTTAATACAGCTAACAAGATAAGTCATTAACCCTACTATGGAATTTCTAGCTGAGACATGATCCCAATAATTAAACCCTTTGGATAGGTAAACCCACATCACTTTCATTATCACAAATCATTGAATAAGTGAAAACAAGTGACACCATCGACTAAAAGTCAGTGTGGTGGGTTAGCTGTTTACTCTTCCCTAGGTGAGAGTGATATACTGGGTTGAAGAGCATTGCTTCTTTAGAACAGACATATTTTATGACTACTAAATAAGCTGTTACAGAAATACTGTAGTGCAGTGTTGAGCTCATCTACTATTTATGCCATAATACTGCTGTCTTTTTTTTTTCCTGAGGTCTCAAGTTATGGCAATCTTAAAATAAACCTGAAATTGTACCAATTAAAGGAATTCAAAGAACAATGAACACTGTTAACTTTGGTAGGAATAACTTTTGGGGTAAGCTTAAAAGAACTAAAACTTCACAGTATCACTGATTGAATGGGGGAAGGAGAGTAGATATCAAGAAACATTTCCAAACAGCATCCTCTGTTGGATGCCAAGAAATATGAAGAAAGCTTTATGCTAGAGTGATTTAAAACTAGACAGAGTGCTGCTTAATCCACTAAGGAGAGCAATCCTTTAGTGGCAGTGGAAAGTAGGTAAGAACCTATTAGATACTTTCCATCTATAATTACCATGATTCTACATCCATGGTTTATATATCTTGCTTTAAACATTTTGATTTAGCCCACATTCCCTTTCTAAACACTGCTGGTATCTGAGATTTTTGCCATCATATTTCACTATCAGAGTATGAGTAATATTTATAGCTTATATGATTCTGCAGTCACTTGTACAGCAAAGTTAGTCATTCTGCCGCATAAGTGGTGAGATTTTTAAGTACAAAGGTAGATAAAGGTAACACAGCTCAACAAACACAGCTGATAATTCCTTCCTTGGTGTGTTTGGAGTTTAATGCAGAGTTTCTGAATTAATTTCCATATGAAAACACTGAATTAAAGTTATATGGCCATTCCTGTACAATTGCACACGTGCAATCTTGTTGACTAGAACATGACAGAAGAAATGCCAACTTCCTGGATTTAATTCTAAGCTTAGACCTGGTTTTCCTACTGCTATGCACCATGTATCACCTTGTGCAGGGTGAATTTAAACCTCTAACACACTTGTGAGAGAGAACACCAATTTGGTAATATTTTATACCCACTTTGCACACTGTGCAAAGGCAGAGTAAAAGCCACTGTATATTGTGTATGGCTAGCTTTAACACTAGTACTAAAGTGGGCCCTACCTCGTTCAGTGACCCAGCTTGTGGGTATTATAGCTGTTTAATTTTTGTCCCTGCCATTTTGCCACTTCTAACTAATGTAATATAAACCTTGAAAATAAAAAGGAAGAAACTAGATTTATTTTAGAATAATATCCTAAAATCTACATACCATGATCCCGTGCATGATGTTTTAATATTGCTGATACTTTATCCTAGAATTTGTGGGATACTTTTAGGGACTTTTTTTTTTTTTTTAAACAGAAAATGGAAAGTAATGTGTTCCCCTTCAGCCAATCATTCTATGAACATATGGTGAGAGAGGAGAGGGATTGAGTATCCCCATCTGCTACCAAATTTAGTGAGAACTGAAGGCCTTCAATAGCTCTAAACTCAGGCCAATTGTTTAGAAAACACATTGATAACACTGCTCTACAGCCAAAATGCTTCTGAAAGAAATGTAGTCAAACTTTACTAATTCTGGGTCACTGAGAACGAAAATGATGCTTAAAATTGTTGATTGGCTCTAGTTTTCAAGATATGCTATTGGGTCAGTATATACGACCCTGGACTTGGGAATGGCGGAGGATAAGTGAGTTATAAAGGGAAGAGATCTCAATTTAAACCAGAAATGACTAAAATACATCTTTGACTGGATCTATGAATAAATCTATGACTGGGTTTGGACAGTACTTGCTTTTTAGGCAAAACAATGAATGATGCAATCTGAAGCTGGTATTGCGTCATACGTGATATGAATTGCATCATGTTATTCCTAGAAGTCATGGATGATGCAATCATAACGAAGCTTACATCACTCTGCTGAACAAATTGCCCTATATCAGCTCTAGAAATCATACAGTGTCGTGCTCGCTTATTTGTCAGTGTTTGATTTTGCAAAGGGACACATTTCTGTTTAGCCAAAGTGAGCAGAGATGCCTCGTACTTGTGTGAACAGTGCAGATAACTTCTGCTATGTTTGTGGTGAAGTGACTTTTGCATCACAAAAGCGCAGTATAACCGCTATGGTTAAGAAAGCCTATCACCTTTATTTTGGCTGCAAAATTGGAGATCAGGACAAGAGGTGGGCCCCACACATATGCTGCAACACTTGTGCAACAAATCTTTGCCAGTGGTTGAACAGGAAAAGGAAATCTATGCCTTTTGCAGTGCCAATGATTTGGAGAGAGCCAACAGATCATACCAGCAATTGTTACTTCTGCATGGTGCCTCCAGTTGGGAAAGGTGTGTCAAAGAAGAAAAAGTGGACTGTGCATTATCCAAACATTCCATCAGCTATACGCCCAGTACCCCATGGAGAAGGACTGCCGGTTCCTGATGCACCAGAATCATTCTCACTTGAGTCAGACGAGGAAGAGGAAGAGGATGAAACTTCTGGTCCTGAACCATCAATGTCACAGGACCCACATTTTCTCCCATCCTCCTCCTCGGAACCACACCTCATAACACAAGGTGAACTGAATGACCTTGTCAGGGATTTGGAACTACCCAAGAGTAAGGCAGAGCTGTTGGGCTCCAGACTACAGCAGTGGAATCTCCTGGCAGGTGATGTTAGGATTTCCATGTTCCGTGACCATCAAAAGGATCTTGTCCCATTCTTCTTCATGGAAGGTGCTCCATTTAATGAATACAAGAGACAAGCCAAGAAGTGCCGAGTAGATACCGAATAGGACTAAACTATGTACATAATAGTTTTTTTCCTTTTGTTTCATAATACATTTTATTTATATAACCCTTCTGCTGATTTTTAAAGTGTTACATAAACAGGACAGGTGAAATATTATCATGTAAAGCAACCATAAACACATGAAAAGACCTAGGTTTACAATTTATGATTAAAACTCTACTATCTACACAATATACATAGACGTAAAATGTAAAAACTTAAATATCTTGGAAACAGTAGCCAATCAGTTGTTTTAATTGTCATATTTGAATTCAGCACATCAAAATACATAATAAATATGTATTTATTGATCTCTGAAGCAGATGACTTCTAAAAAATTGTAGACCAGTGTAATAGGTCCTTTTCTATCTAATTATTCTCACTAAATTGCATAAAAACTGTGAAATAGTGTTGTAAAAATAGGCTAATGAACGGCATTGGATATTCATTCAAATATCAACAGGAGATTTTCCTCCTGAGATAGCCAGATTACAATCCTATGAGCCTCAAGAAAGAGGGCAGAGCTCACTGTTCCCTGTAATCATCTAAGCATGTTTTTTGTCCTGCCCTTTATTTGCCTTTTGAATACAGGTTGAACCTTGGTTAACTGAGACTCCCTGATCCAGCAATATCCGTGGTCCAGCCAGACCATGGAGGTCCAGGACCAGGGAGTCCCAGTGGAGGGCTGGCTGCCTGGCATGCCACAACCAGAAGCCTAGCCCGGTGCAGCAGGGAAGGAGGTGGCATGGAGGAAGCCAGCCAGGAGGCCAGCGGCTGGTCCATGGCTGGGGTGGCTTGTAGCAGCGGGGCTAGATATGACCTCCCTTGGTCCAGAAAAATCCCTCATCCGGGACCAGTCAGATCCCGAGAGTAGCAGACCAGGGAAGTCCAACCTATATTTCATTTCTACTTCTGAAATCTAAGTGTGGAGTTTAATGTGAGAAATTGAACATGGGCTCCAATTGTATCACTCTTACACACAGAGTCAGGCTGTGATCCTCTTACTCACACTGGTCAGCAGTTACTCTCTCAGACAACCTATGGGATGATAGTGTGAGTATGTAGTAAACGTAAAGGGGCAAGAGCTGTGTGTGCTTCAGTTCCTTTCCTTTTTTTTAGGCTGAACCTCTCTAATCTGGCACTCTCTGGTCCAGCAACATCTATGGTCAGGCATAATTTTAGTTAGCTGGATGTTCACTTACCATGGGCGTGGCCAAAGTTCCCGTGGTCCCATAAAGTTTGTTTACAGCTACCAGTCCTGACTTTCAGTGTCCTGTGCTGTTATCTAGCTCTAATTTCCCCCTAAATGTCTTCTAAGAGCCCAGAGGGATAGCCATGTTAGAAAAACATTTTTTTTAAGTTACAGACTAACAGTGGAAGTGTTGGTAAAGCTGCTAGACATTATTGACCTTCTGTGGTTCTGCAAATTCTCTGGTTTGGCACCAGTCAGGTCCTGAGGGTGTCGGACTAGAGGGGTTCAACCTGTATGATTTGGTTTGTGTGGTACAGCCGTGGCCTATATCCTCACCCAGGTAAAACTAATTAGAATTCATACTAACAGTGTAACTTTTTGTCTCCTCCAAGTGCTTAGCCCACAGAGAGCAGTCTGTGAGTCTGTTGGTATCTGCAAGCCAAGGCAGCATTAGTTTGAGAAGTAGGGGCTCGTGCTTTTGGATGTGGGGGTTCAGCCCCTGCAGATAAGCTTCAACTGGGAGCATTGTTATACAATGAAACCAATGGGAATTTTGGACTATAAGCTTTGGCTTAATGGGCCAAAGGCAGTCCATTCTCAGTGTGGGCAACTACAAACCAAGACACATATTAGTAAGCACTGCAAAATGAAAACTTCCTGGAAGTCTTCATGCTTTGAACACTGTTGATAAGAACACTGGGGCTTGAGTTGACCAGACTGCAGATACCAAATTAAAGATGGGACAAATTATGCCTTTCTTTGGGAAGGGAGTGAAGTGGAAGAGAAAACTCTGAAATTCCCATTAAGAAGTTTCCTTCAGATTCTTTCATTGGACAAATGGGGCTCCCTCTTTACCCACAAAACAAGCTAGGAGTCTAGTATCTGAGCCCCTGGATAAGACCCACTACAAGTCTTGTGGATACACTGGTTACATAAGACCATCCGTAGAGAGGTCTTATGCCTCCACACAAGCATGAAATAAAACCACTTTGATCTCACAAATTCCCAGAGTAGCAAATTGCAGCTTTCCACTGTTTAGATGGATATGTGTCAGCGCAATACTGCTCATCTGCTGGCTAAAAACATAGTTACTCAGTCTGATAGAGTTTACAGATCAAACCAAACAATCCGCGTGGGACTAACCTGATGCTTGGTGATGAGAATATATTCCCTCTTCAAACTGCACAAGAGCTATGTGCTGAATCTTCACATACTGCTTCCTTCCCACTTCAGGTAGAATCTCACCAGTGCAAATGACTTGCTTTCGGTGGCATTTTCTGCTCCCAATAATACCTCTCATATTTTGGTTTTGCAATTATTAGTGAGTTATGCAATGTTTCCCTCTGCACAGAGGGAACACTATTTTTTCAAAGCAGTCTATTACAAAAGAGTATAACCAAGGACTCTTGATTTTCTCACATGTGAATTAACTGTAGAGCAAAACAGACAAGTTCTAGGACAGATGCACTGATGCAGAGAATGAGATAGTTGGTTATATGTGGTTACTAAATGGGCTCATCTACTATGGTAACACATGAAGAGTGCATGGTTCAGATCCTGGAGCAAGGGAGGAGGGGCTAAGATTCCAGGATTTTATTCCTGCCTTTGTCACTGGCTCACGGCATAACCTTAGGCTAATCAAAACCCCTCAATGCACAAGTTTCTCATGTAGAAAAATGTGTTTAATCATGTGTGTGCTGTGAGAATTAATTAATATTTGTATGGCACTGAGATGCTGTGCATGTACAATACTGTCTAGCTAGGAGCTTTGAGATCCGTTACTGCATTAGGAAACAATGCAACACATTTCTTCCTATGCCTCAGGTGCTCTCCCGGAAGGTTACTCTTGGTGATTATTTGTAAACCAAGTACCTAGTGTGCAACAAAAACATCTTTTATCAAAGGCATCCCATCTGCCAGACTGTTTTCACTTTTCTTTCTGTAAATGTTGAATTGCTCTGCATTCTATTTTATAACAGAAATGGAAAATAAGCCACAAATAATAGACTAGAGTCTCTTCTAGCATAATTCCATTGATCCCATTGAGAATTTGGTCCAACATGCCTTTTAGGGCCTGGGTTTTGCATTTGACTACTGGGTTTGGGATATAAAGTTATAGTTTAATTTAACAGTAAGTGACAAGAGCCTCTAAATAGTACATCTTTCTGTTCCCCATGTTTATGAATAATATCAGATTTTTCAGTATAGCTCAAATTGAATATTTGATGGAGTATTTGGTATGCACAGTCTACTTCTGAGGAAAACAGAGCAATTGATCTAATGCAGCACAGAACTTTAGTTAACTACTTTGATAAGTTTCCTTACAAAAAGTTATTACTGAGAGAGAATTGTATATTAGCTGTATGAAACACATGTCATTAGCATTAGGATTTCTTCTCTACATCTCTCTCCATCTTTTAAAAATGGAATGTCATTCCTAAGAACTAAACAAGAAGCAGATCACTCCCTCAGCCACCAAACAGAAAAGTTTAGGAAAAACAGTTGAAAATGTGATCAATTACATAAACTCTTTGGTGCGCAATTTTTTTCTCTCTCTTTGCTGTCAGGTTGGCATTTAGTTGTGCTTGACATCCTGAATACCCAAAACAGATTAACATACGTGACCATTCCGAGGCCGTGCAAAGCCATCAGCAGGACTACATCTGGATAGAAGGGGGCTGCACAAACGGATCCCTTTGCAAGATTGAGACACTGATGACTACACTGCCCATGAAGAAGGAAATAATTGACTATTAGATGTGTGTAGCCCTTCTGCCAGATGTTGTCAATAGCAAAATGACTGGGTTCAATTATTCAGGTGTTCCTTCTGCAAACTTAAACAACAGCAGTTCAAGTCCCCACCAAGAAATCTGCAAAAAATAAATCCTCTGCAGCAGCCTTTGATAGGTAATACTTCCCTCACTCAAGTACTCAGTCTGCTGTAGAGGCAAAGAAAATTTTGGGGAGGGTGGAAAGGGGAAGGAGCACAGAATAAACTTGAGAAAATTGGTAATAATTCATCAACAACTTCTGTATATAGTTATTAAGTGAAGGTCTCCCCACTCCCAGTGTGTCTTGGCATCAGTCCATCATCAACGTGTATAGCATTCAACAAGTCCATGAACTCCTGCAGTAGCCACTTCACACCTCTCCTGCCTCCCCCACAATCGCACTCAGTTTATTGTCCATGGCTGGCAAATTCCAAGTTTGGACAGGACCAGCTCCAGCTCCCAAGGGAAGTGCTGTCTGGCCTGCTCTGACACTCTAGCACATCTCCCAGTTGTAACAATCACAGCTTTTATTGATTACTGGGCAGAGGGGAATGACATGAGTTCTTCAGCTATGTTGCTACCCTCTGTTACTTGAGCAAAAACAGCCTGTAAGCCCCCTCTTACTCTCAAAAGGTGTATTTGTAAAGTCTTCAGCAAGACAGACACTACTTGCAGTGCCTAACTTAACATTTCTTACAGGTACTGTCCTATTGCAATCTGGGTCCCTGCCAGCTCTTTAAATAGTGCCCTGCTGCCTTTTGCCATGGCTCAGCCAGTTCTTGCTGGATCTGCACACCAATGTGCACCCACTTACTTTCACCTCTGACCTCTTGTATAAGGACCCAGAACAAGGCTCTTGCTATCAGGAATGTCAAAAAAAATTCTCATCAGAAATTAGAAGTCCCCTCTTTAACTTTGTCCAGAATCCAGTACCCAGCACTGCCAGACTGTGGTTTCAAGCAGAGTCACCTTCACCCCAGGCATATTTAATGCATTTTTCTTGTACTTTCATTTCCCAAAAGGGATACAAATGTTTTATTATCCCCAAACTTAAAAGTCTGTGGGTAAAGATCCAGCAACAATGGTGCATATCAGCACTAATGAAACTGTCATGGGATACATATTGGCACTGTCAATGTCACAGGATAGTTCACATAAAAATTACTTCAAGGAACTCTGAAGGGTTCTGAAGGAAAAGAATGTCCAATGATATTCTCAGAGATCTTTCAGGTCCCATGGCAGGAGGAGATGGGCAGAAGATTCTGGGAGTGAATTACTGGGTAGGTAAGTGGTGGAGGTTTTGAAGTTTTGCGGAACATTGGCCCTGCTTCTATGGGAAGAAAAGTCAGTATAGTTTGGATGGCCTTCACCTCAGCAAAAGAGAAACCAAATTGTGATGGACAGGCTGGCTAGAGGAGTCACGAGGACATTAAAGGAAATAACAAAAGGGGAAAGTGAAATGAACATTCATTTAACAAAAAAATAAAAATGCTGAAAATTAAATTAATCACCACACGGAAGGATGTGAAGAAAATAAATTCTTCAGTTGCATGTGCACCAATGCTAGGAGCCTAGGTAATAAACAAGAGGAACTGTAATTGATATGAGCACAAATTGGATGTAATTGGTGTTGAAAGTTGGTAGGAAGATGTACATGATAGGAATGTTAAAATCAATGGTTATAACCTGTTTAGGAAGGATGGAGTGGCCAAAGCAGGGGAGAGTCACACTCTATTTCATAATTGTCATGGCCTGTTTCAGAGTCAGACAACACAGAAAATAAGCTTGCATGCTTGTGGATCAATGTCCTAAAAGATAAAGTACAGGACAGGGCACTAGTTTATATCTGCTATAGACCACCAGATTACAGTAGGGCCGAGAACAACTGGCTCCTTATGCACCTATTGTGCAGGGAAAAAGCTATGGTGTTATCAGTAAGTGACCGATGATAATGGTCTCATGCTCCAGAATTTTTAAGTGTTACAGATGGCAATTTTCTTCCTCAAAAAGTGTTGCATCCAACATGGGGGGATTCAGCAGTAGAACTCATCTCGACAGATGAAAATTAGCAAAGATGTGAGGGCAAGTAAACATGCAGCTAAGGCATCAGATGGATCAGCAACATGAGTGTGTGTGATAGTGAGAAGAGAAGCAAGAGAACCAAGTGTTGAAATTGCAGAGGGAGGAGGAGATGAGAAATGGTAAATACCAGCAAAAAGGAGGGGAAAAGGAGAGGAGATCTGGGTGTTGGGAGAAGAGGGAGGGGTTGGAAGTGGCAGGAACAGGAGAGAAGCCAATCATCATACCACAGTCTGATCAAAGGAGCGGGTGAGAGTGAAGGAGTTGCACAGTCCATGTCAGTCAAAGGGGCCCAGATTTCCTTGAGAGCCAGGAGATGGCCAAATTTTAATCCATTTACTATGCCCCATGTTGATTTTGTATCCTCAACTTTTTAATCAAAATGTTAAGTCAAATGCTTTACAGAAGGCTGAATATATTGTATCAATAATATTAACTATATCTTGGAAACCTAGGTACGAGCAAACAATATGCCAAATGTTAACTCATACATCTAAAATCAAAGAGTATAGCCCATACTTCACAGGATGGGGGGACTCTATCCTGGGAAGCAGGGACTCTGAGAAAAAATTGGTGATCGTGATAGGTAATCAACTCCCAGTGCAACACTGTGGCCAAAGGGATTAATGAGATCCTTGTATATGTAAATGGGAGAATCTGGAGTAGGACCAGAAAAGTTATATTGCATCTGAATGTGCTACTGGTGCAATCACTGCTGAAATACTGTCCAGTTCTGTTGTCCACAGTTGAAGAAGGATGCTGATGAATTGGAGCAGGTTTATTGAAGAGCCACAAGAATGATCAAAGTGTTAGGGGAGGGGAGCCAGGGGTTTTCTTTGGTCCTCCATTTTGTTTTCCTCTTTAAGATGGCGGCAAGCCTTCTGGTCACCATCTCCTGTCAGAAAAGAGCAGGAAAAAGAGGAAAGGTGGGAAAAAGAGGAAAGGCGGGGAAAATGGGTCACATGACTGGAATCTGCCTGGTAATCAGAGGAATCATAAGGGGAGTTCACCCACCCCTCAGGACTCTCTGCGTGCATGCCATCAGCACAACCCAGCAGTTCTAGTTGACAGCTAGCAGTCTGTTTGGCTTTGTAGGCCGTCTGGGCAAAAGGCAGCCTGGTTGCTGACAGCCTTTTGGGGTACAGCAATCCAGTTTCACAGCCCAACGACTGGCACAGGGTTTATTTGTTTTATTTAGGAGGCTGCAGCAGGGCCAGTCAGACGTACATGCATACATACCATCTCGTCCTCGGGTCTGCACACCGCACGCAGGATGGCGCATCAAGTATAGAAGAAAGGAGGAAAGAAGACCAGAAGCAAGAAGACTGTCTACCTCCCTGGGTCTCTGCAACTCTGTCCTGTCTCACTTTCTTCCTTTTCTCAGCCTGAAGACATTCACCTACCTCTTTTCTTCAGACTTTGAGACAGTGGTAGGACTGTTTAAAACTTTCCTATTTTGGGTTCTGGCCTCATGCCAGGTTTCATTTGTGACAACTGGATTTTATGTTTGCTTTCTAAGTTTAGTATTTTGTTAAATAAAACTTGTTTCAGCCATTTCTGTTTGACTTGATTAATACATGGTGATACAGATATGGTTCACGTGTGGAACCTGTGTCCCAATAAGCAGGATTCAGACACAGTCTAACAAAAGGATTAGAAAACACCTTATAGCGATAGACTCAAAGAACTCAATCTATTTAGCTTAACAAAGAGACAGTTAAGGTGTGACTTGATCCCAGTCTGTAAGTATCTCCATGGGGAATAGACATGTGATGATAAATAGCTGTTCAGTTTAGCAGATAAAGGTGCAACAAGATCCAAAGGCAAAAACTGGAAATTCAGACTAGAAATAAGGCCCAACTTTTGAACAGCAAGGAACAATATACCGAAGACTGATATGGATTCTCCACCATTGGCAACTTTTAAATCAAAAATAGGCTATAACCATTGATTGGATGTTTTCCTATAAAATAGCTTTAACGGAAATTAGGCCTGTGTAATGTAGTGAGGCCAGCTATCTTGATGTTCCAACTTCTGGCCTTATAATCTATGAATAAGGACATAATACCTATGGAATCAAGTTATGTGGAAAAAAACTACAACTATCAGTATGAATTATTCAACAAAGTGAGGTGATTTAGTTGGGATTGGTCCTGCCTAGAGCAGGGGGCTGGACTTGATGACCTTCTGAGGTCTTTTCCAGCTCTATGATTCTACAGGTGCATGAATAGGCATAAATATAAAGTATAATAAAACTATGAAAGAAAAATAAATATTCCACAAATAAACGGAAAAGGATAAAAAAATCAGAGAAAATCAATGGAACTATTAGGGTGTCAGTTTCAGCTCTTTCAGAAAAGTTTTAACACCATGGTTATCACCATTAAAAATCATGCCTATTGAAAATATTAGCATTTTTCACAATAGTAAGAATATTTCCCCTGGCAACCAGGCCATATTCCACTCTAAATTTTCCTTGCAGTTCATTTGTCTATAGTATCCTTACCTTCCCACTAAAAGATTGTGCATATGCAATCTTAAACAGCTGCCACCCACATTCTGACCCAAAGGTAACTGTATTTCAGTGGTGAATTAAATCCTTTATAAACTGGCAATAAAAGTGAGCACTGATAATAGTTATTTAAGGATCAAATTCTCTGCTAATATTAATGCAGCTTTATTCAATGTGTTACAATTGCTTGACAGATATTGTGACTATCTAATTATTAAGACCTTTGTGAAAGTAGTAGTCCACTGTACAGGAAGGTAAAGTTACTTGTACAAAGCTATGCCCTAAATTGTTAGTAGAGACAGGGTTAGGATTCACGATATACTGACTTCCAACCTTTTGCTTATTCCTCCAAATCTTTAGATAGCACACATTGAAAAGTACCATTGGAATCCTTGAGGAGGAAAGGCACCATAAATATTTAAAGTATTATCTTCTCACTAGTGCTCTGATCGAAATGGCGAGCACAGAACTCTTGCCGATTTTTCAATAAATCATTATAATACAAGGCCCCCAAATCAGAACAGTAGATCTAAATTATCATCACCTTGTGATTTCACACCCTTCTCTAAATGATGGAGCCCATCTGGACCTTGGGTAGTTTGGATACAGTTTGAGATATGAACTTCATGACTCAGACCTTATATTTTAGCAACTAAGCCGTATAGAAATGGGTATGAATAAATTATTTCTCTCTCTTTTTGGAGGAGGGACATCCTTGGAACACCTGAATAGTGTACCAGAAGTAAAACTGACTTCCTCATTAGCTGCTCAAGCGGGTGCCAACACACTAGTAGATGCACAAAATGACAATCTGCAAAACAAGATTTCTTCTAATGTTGGAGATTTTTAGATGCTTGCTGGCTGACTCAACTGAACATGGGATAACATTAGATAACTTGCAATGTACTTAAATCATTTATCCCGCTACCCTTGCTGCACTTTGAACTAATTAAAGTTAAAATATCATTCCTAATACCCTAGAAGACTCAAATAGCTTAGCTTAGTAAAGACTTGACATCAAAATGTAAGTAGCAGTTTCTGCCAACCCATTGCTGCAGCAATTAATTCCTGTGCCATTAGAGAGAGAAAAGCTTTGAAATGGATTTGGGTTGTCAAGCTCAGAGCCAAGAGCAGGCCACTGTGGGTTATACAAGATAATGTTCACGCTCTCAGAGGCAAAGACTAGCCTTGTTTTTATTCTCACAGAAACCTTTCCTCACTGATCCATCTGCAGCATCTGCCTTCGTGGATAATGTTCACCTGCCATCCTGTTGGAGAAAGGGGCAGAATGACTGTCAACAATAGGGACAAAAATAGAAAAGCTAAAAGGAAGGAGGGAGAACACACAAATGAGGAAGCATTAATCAAAGTTCTCTGCTATCTTTAGAGCAACTGTACTAAAATGCATGTTAACCCTTCATATATGGTGGATGAAGGGAACATTTATGGTGCCACAGCTAAAATCAGGCCTAATAACATCTTCCCATAAACTTGCACTGTGTGCGCAGAAGGTTTATCTTTGTCTATACTAGCACTTTTGTCAGCCACATATTTTGGGTTAGGGGTGTGAAAAAACCTCACAAATGGTTAACATACATTTCACTGGCAGAAGCACTAGTGTGGACAGGGTGTGTCAGCAGGACAGCTGTGGTGATTTTACTATGCCAGCAGGAGAGCTCTCTGGCAAAGAGCAGCTACATGGGAAACTGTACAGCTGAAGCAATAGAGATGTGTTGTTGCTAGACACCCCATAGCACAGACATAGCCTTTGACTGGGTATTGTGACAAGGTGAGGGATGGGGAGAAGTGGCTTGTGTGTGTACGGCAGTACACAGATAATCCCAGAAGTTTTTGGAGAATGTTGGGGATAATTTCCTAGAACAAATGCTGAAAGAACTGACCAGGGGACATGTGCTGCTTGATCTGCTGCTCACAAAGAGGGAGGAACTAGTAGGGGAAGTAGATGTGGGTGGCAACCTGGGAAGCAGTGATCATGTGATGGTAGATTTCAAGATCCTGACCAAAGGAAGAAAGGAGAGCAGCAAAATACATACCCTGGATTTCAGAAAAGCAGACTTTGACTCCCTCAGAGAACTGATGGGCAGGATCTCCTGGGATGCTAACATAAAAGGGAAAGGAGTCCAGGAGAGCTGGCAGTATTTTAAAGAAGCCTTATTAAAGGCACAGGAACAAACCATCCCGAAGTGCAGTAAGAAAAGCAAATATGGTAGGTGACCAGATTGGCTTATGGGGGAAATCCTTGGTGTATTAAACACAAAAAAGAAGCTTATAAGAAGTGGAAACTTGGACAGATGATTACGGAGGAGTATAAATATATTGCTCGAGAATTCAGGGGAGTAATCAGGAAGGCGAAAGCACAATTGGAATTGCAGCTAGCAAGGGATGTGAAGGGTAACAAGAAAGGTTTCTACAGGCATGTTAGCAATAAGAGGGTGTGGGGCTCTTATTGGATGAAGGAGGTAACCTAATGACAGATGATGTGGGAAAAGCTGAAGTACTCAATGCTTTCTTTGCCTCTGTCTTCACAGACAAAGTCAGCTCCTAGGCAATGCACTATGGGAAGGAGGTGGGCAGCCCTCAGTGGAGAAAGAACAGGTTAAGAACTATTTAGAAAAGCTAGACCAGGGTGGCCAACCCATTAAATGAAGAGAGCCAAAACAGCAGTGGAAAAAATGCGAAGAGCCACACCAGAATTGTTGAGAAAAACAAAAAAACAACACTCCCCTCCTCCTCGCCTCCCCCCACGGGTTAGCCTTTTGGCCACATCAGGCTCCCACTGGCCGCTGCCATCTTACCGATGCCATTTTGACATGCTGGACGGCTCCCCTGCACCCGGTGAGCCATTTGTAGGGGCACATGGGGAGGCTTCACGAGCCGCGGGGGAGGCTTTGTGAGCTGCACTTTCAAGGGTGAAGAGCCACATGCAGCTCATGAGCCGTGGGTTGGCCACCCCTGAGCTAGACATACACAAATCCGTGGGTCCAGATTTAATGTATCCGAGGGTACTGAAGTTGGCAAATGTCATTGCAGAGCCTTTGGTCATTATATTTGAAAACTCGTGGATATCGGGAGAGATCCCGGATGATGGAAAAAAAGCAAATGTAGTGTCCATTTTCAAAAGAAAGGAAGAAGGACAATCCTGGGAACTACAGACCAGTCAGCCTTACCTCAGTCCCTGGAAAAATCGTGGAGGGAATCCTCAAAGAATACATTTTGAAGCACTTGGAATAGGGGAATGTGATCCAGAATAATCAACATGGATTCACCAAGGGCAAGTCATGCCTGACCAATCTGATTAGCTTCTATGATGAGGTAACTGGCTCTGTGGAGATGGGGAAGTCAGTGGATGTGACATACCTTGACTTTAGCAAAGCTTTTCATACAGTATCCCACAATATTCTTGCCAGCAAGTTAAGGAAAAATGGATTGCATAAAGGGACTGTAACGTGGATAGAAAACTGGCTAGATTGTTGGGCCCAACGACTTGATATCTGGTTGGCAGTCGGTTTCAAGTGGAGTGCCCCAAGGATTGTTTCTAGGGCTGGTTTTATTCAACATCTTCATTAATGACCTGAATGAGGGGATGGATTGCACCCTTAGCAAGTTTGTGGATGACATGAAGCTAGGGGGAGAGCAGGGATAGGGTCCAGAGTGACAAAGACAGATTAGGGGATTGAACTAAAAGAAGTCTGATGAGGTTCAACAAGGACAAGCGTAGAGTCCTGCACTTGGGACGGAAGAATCTCAAGCATTGTTACAGGCTGGGGACCAACTGGCTAGGTAGTTCAGCAGAAAAGGACCTGGGGATTACAGTGGATGAGACGCTGGATATGAGTCAACAGTGTGCCCTGTAGCCAAGAAGGCTAATAGCATATTAGGGTGCATTAGGAGGAGCATTGCCAGCAGATCTAGAGAAGTGATTATTCCCCTTTATTTGGCACTAGTGAAGCCACATCTGGAATATTGCATCCAATTCTGGGCCCCCCACTGCAGAAAGGATGTAGACACATTGGAGCGGCTCCAGCATAGGACAACCAAAATGATTAGGGGGCTGGAGCATATGACCTATGAGGAGAGGCTGAGGGATTTGGGCTTATTTAGTCTGCAGAAGCGAAGAGTGAGGGGGATTTGATAGCAATCTGAAGGGAGGTTCCAAAGAGGATGGAGAGAGGCTGTTCTCAGTAGTGACAGATGGCAGAACAAGGAGCAATGGTCTCAAGTTACAGTGGGGGAGGTCTAGGTTGGATATTAGGAAAAACTATTTCACTAAGAGGTTCGTGAAGTACTGGAATTGGTTACCTACGGAGGTGGTAGAATCTCCATCCCTAGAGGTTTTCAAGTCTCGGCTTGACAAAGCCTTGGCTGGGATGTTTTAGTTAGGGTTGGTCCTGCTTTGGGTAGGGGGCTGGACTCGATGACCTCTTGAGGTCTCTTTCAACCCTGTGATTCTGTGATTCTATGCACGCTCATTCATGCAAAACAGGGGTGAGTTAAACAGACTGGACTCAGGTCGGTCCAAAATAGGCTTGGTGTTGGACACAGGGGGTACGTCTACACTGCCACTCTAGTTCGAACTAGGGTGGCTAATGTAGGCATTCGAACTTGCAAATGAAGCCTGGGATCTAAATATTGCATGTTTATTGCAATGAGGAGTAATGGTAGTTCGAATTAGGAGCTTTAATTCGAACTACCTAGTCTGTGCCATGTGTAGCCGCGGGCAGGGAGTTCGAACTATGGGGCATTTAAAAATGGCGGCGCCCGGGAACATGCAAATAAAGCCCAGGATATTTAAATCCCGGGCTTCATTTGCAAGTTCGAATGCCTACATTAGCCACCCTAGTTCGAACTAGGGTGGCAGTGTAGACATACCCAGGGAGAACAAAGGTTTCTGTCCCAACATACTTACATGGGAACAGCCCAGGACGGGGCAGCATAAAGTCTGCTACATCTGCCCTACTCCCCACAGTGATTCTTCTATACTGAACTTATCCTCACATTGGTCTGGTTCTCTACTCCCTGTTGGTTATTTTAGTAGAGTTGTTTACTCATTAAAGAGTAGTTGGTGTAGAAGCCAAATATCTACTTGATACTATCCAGCCTGTTTGTCACCAATTTGACTCATCATCAACAAGCTCATCTTCCATCCTTTTGGGCACAGGGCGTGGAACTGCTAAGAATAGTAGCAGAACATCTCCACAGCCTATTTTGATGGGATACGCTAAAATCTTATTGTGTAACTCAGTCTGTGACTGAGTTGCTGCAGCCCTACTACTACGAAAGAAGGGGGACAGTAAAGAAACAAGTGCTCTTTAAAGTGTTTTAATGTGTGCTAGAAACTGGCCCCATCTCTTCTACTTCAGAGCAATCATGTCAGTTCGCCACGCAGTTTCCATCAGATTTAATTGCCTGTATGCACTAAAACAGCCACATGGGTTAGAAAAAATATGCATAAAATAATCAAACCCAAACCAAAGCAGCACTCGAGCTTGGATGGACATCTCAGAGCCATTTGTGTCAACAAGTATTTCATGTCTTGCACAGCCTCCTTATTTGCGTCATCAGCCATCACTGAACTGTTGTATTGAAATAGCTGATACATAAGATGTATAATAAGAGTGAAGTCTTGTAACAGACTGAAAATGGACCCTTTTTCTCACTCTTTGCCTTACTGAGTCTTACAGAGGCTCTATTAATGACTGAAAAGCAGAAGGGAAAACTAGGGCTGGAATTCAGTGACCGGCACTTTAGATTTTTAAATCCAACATTTAGGAGTCATTGACATTCACAACTCCCCTTCTCATTTGCTGCCTAAGATTCCACTACAAAAGTTCCCAAAGAATCTACGCTGCAGTTTGGCCCCAACCGATACCTAAGCCCCAACAGGTTTCACAAAGCTATGCATTCCCCCACCTATCTCGCTTTCAGGATCCAATCCAGTAGATGTGCTCTGAGCACATCTTAACCAATGCAAAATAGCTGGGGTAAGAGGAACAGGTAGTGTCACCCCTTCTTGTAACCTTTAGCTCAGTGGTTAGAGCACTTATGCAGAATTTGAGAGAAAAAGCTCCATTACACCATTTGCTTGATGGTGAGCAGGGATTTGAACTTGGGTAGTGTGCCCCCCATGTGAGTGCTCTGATCCTTAGGCTCCAGAAGCTTTCTGCAACTGTCTGACTGACCCAGAAGATATTTAATTGTTTATACACGGTGGAAGTGTACGGTGAACTATGGTGCTACAAACTTCTCCACGCACTTTGCAGAAGAAATGGAAGGTTGAGCATCACCTGAAAATGTGATATATTGTTTGGTGACAATGTGTTGATGAATGAGAATACTACTTCAGCACTGAGATTACAGCAACAAAGGATGAATATAACCTGAAATCAAAGGAAAATTAATCATGGAAATAATAGTAAAGTAAACTGAGCAAAATGTCTATTCATTTCTGGAAGGGAGTCTATACTGCAGTATGTTCCTTGATCATTTGCCAGGCTGACATCTTTCCTCACACAGGGCTAGGTTGTACTCAGCAGTTACTCAAAGGCACAAGAGAACATTTATTACTACACACATAGCTATCTTTGGAGTCTCTGGAAGAAGCAGCGTCATGCTTAAAAAAAACCTCAGTGTCTGAAGAGTCTGAAAGACGCGTAAATAATGCAGCCAAGTTCCATGTTTGGGATGCCAAAGGGTTAGGAGATGAGTCCTGTGTAAAATTCAGTTTGGAGAAGAGTGATGATGTGTGTAACTCAATGGCAAACTTGTAAGTATAATTCTTCAGAATCACTCCAAACAACAAAGCAACTCCTGGCCCTAAGGAAGTCAATGACAAAACATCCATGGCCTCCAACAGGGCCAGGATTTCCCTCCGTATAGCTAAACTTCCCATGCAATATATAACACAGTGCAGAATGTCACAATTTACAATGAGGATTTGTGATTGGTTTATAAATATTTAATGATTAATAGAGGTCAAGGCATTTTACTGACATGATTTGTATGTAATAGACAATTACAAGGATATCAATAGAAGGTATTATAGATGGGTATAAGCCACATTTATAAATAAGCTATTGATTGGTTGGACTCTAACAATTGAGTCCCCATTTTAAAAAAATCTAGTAATTATTTATCAACTCTATGTAAACTATTTAGAAATGGAATAAAGCTTTCTTTGTGAATGGATGAAGGATTGATGCCTGCTTCCATCTGCCACTTCATCTGGGTAAGCTGCTAACAAAGGTAGATCATCCCAGAAAGTCGAAGGCAATGGAAATAGTACTGGGACTGAGGAAAAGGTTGCACATCTATCCTATCCTGATGGCCAAATGTTTTACTGGGGGTAAGCAGGAGTTCAAACAACAAGCTGCTTACTCAAACATTATAGCCCAGTAAATTGGAGCAGCATAGATCCTGTGACCCAGGAAGCCCTTGGGGCCAGGTGGCAGAGAACATAGGAGTACACAGAGGTTTGCAGGGATCACCTGGCTCTTGATTGTTTACCAAAGGGTGACATCTGAAGACTCAGAGGCAATAGTTCTCTGATCATAATAATGATTGTGAAATGACTGGGTATGTCTAGACTACATGCCTCTGCTGACAGAGGCATGTAAAATAGGCTACCCGACATAGTCAATGAAGCGGGGATTTAAATATCCCCGGCTTCATTAAAATAAAAATGGCCACTGCGCTGTGTCGGCTCAGCTGACTGCCGCGCTATGCGACAATCAAGACGTGGATCAGTCGACAGGGGAAGCCTATGTCGACTGCTCCTGTAAATCTCATTTCATGAGGCATAAGGCAGCGGTCGACAAAGGTTTCCCCTGTCAACTGATCCACATTTTGACTGCCGCGCTGTGCCGACGATCAGCTGAGCCGACACAGCGCAGTGGCCATTTTTATTTTAATGAAGCTGGGGATATTTAAATCCCCACTTCATTGACTATGTCGGGTAGCCTATTTTACATGCCTTTGTCGGCAGAAGCATGTAGTCGAGACATACCCTAAGTGTGGATAATATTTAAAGAGTTACGTGTCTATATTGAAAATTATGTTCTTAAGCTCTTGTAGTTAAGGCAGGTCACCAGGAGATGGCATACTTTGGACATGTTCCTCTGAGAAGATAACAGACACCTGCCTGCCTGTCTGTCCATTTGTGGCAATATAAACAAAGCATGCAAGAGAGGAAATCTACAGGAATAAACTGCAGGGATGTGTCTTATTTATGAAAAAAAAATGTTTTAGGATGAGTGCAAAGCAACACACTGCGTCTTTCATTAGGATGTAACCTGAAAGCATTCTTCTCTCATGAGAAGAAAAGTCATAACCAGCCTGGCTGTAAATGCTACAATGATTTTGGGTGAACAATACAAGGCATGAGAGTACCTACTTATTTAAGTCTAGACTCTAGAACGCATCTTATAATTTTAATTTGTATGTGGCTATTTGTTTTCATAACTTCTACTTACTACTATTTGAATCTCTGTGCTTTGTTAAATAAATTTAGATTTGATTCCACTATAAATATATCTAAATGCTGTTCATTGAGTGCAGTGGTGATCTCAAGTGGAACTGGTAGGCTTTCGGAAGCACTACTGAAAATTCTACTGTGAATGACTTTATTACCATTATATGGTCTCGTATTTGGTAATGGGGTTATAACTCCCTTTGTAATCAATTATTATTCCTGGGCTGACTTAATACCCTTATTACTCTTTTAGAAAACAAAAATACAAATATCTAAATTTGCTTAAAATCTCCAGGCTCAGTTGTTCACAACCCTGGCAGTGTGTACAAGTGAGCTCCAACTCCATTTTCTGAAGACTAATTTTCATGTTCCACCTTATTAGATTAACATGTACCATTTTTCAATACAAAATAATTGTTATAATTTGAGACTTTCCAGGAGGTAGGCAATTAGTATCATGGCAACAGATTTCCATACAATATATATAACAGTTTACCTACATTTAAATGGGCACAAATATGTGTGTACTCAATGGTTTGTCGTGCAAAATGATATCGGGATACTTATGAAATGTGTGATAGAATACGCTGCTTAAAAATCTCCTGAGGATTGCTTGAGACTGCTAGAGGTAGAGCCTCTTCCAGGTCAGGTGTACTGTGTTAGGTCAGTCAGTAAGAAGTCTACAATCTGAAGTTCTAAAATATTTGTAAAAGGTACATCGACCATGTAATGTATAATGCAATTCACTGTGTATCTAATTTTCTATACATTTGTACAGCACCTAGCACAGTAAAGTAATGCTGCAGTATACTGTGTTAAATAAAATAATAGTAATAATGTGAATTTGATTTCTGTACTGTAATCAAGTATTTATGCTATCTATAGTGTGTTGAGAAATCTCTTAATCACATTTAATGTTTGAAATGTATAGTGTTAACTTCCTCCATCTGCAGAAAGCCTACAAACTAATATTTCACTACTGAGTTCTAGAATATTCTATGCAGATAAGAAAATGTGGACTGAACACATCTCAGCTGAAACCTTATTTTATTCTATGGGGATATGGGTTGTCAAGCTCTGAAGAGTTTGCCCTTCTTGTTTGAGTGCAAAAGCGAGCCTGAGCTCTTAAACACCTTGCAAAATTGCAAACCACTTTTTGGTGCCAATAAAATGAGAACTTGCTGGCAGAACTGATACGATGTTTTATATGAAAGTTTCACTAGTGTGACTGTGTAACCAAATACAGCAGAACAATTCTTAATGGATTTTATATCCGTAGATTGCCTCCACAGCAAGTGTTTAAAGCTCATGCTATATACAATACCACCTTACTGAATACATTTTCTATTTGGGAAAGAGTCAATAAATAGTGACCAACTCACAAGCTAGATCATCTACAGGGAGAGTGAAGCTAGTATCTTCTTTTGAAGTGGATCAAATCTTTTTGAAGTGATCAAAACAAGTAATCCTATGAAGCAGTAACATGCACTGAATATTAATAGATTATTGGGCTGCACACATGTCAGCAGTCAAGGGGTTGTTTAGAAAGTCTACTAATGAAAGCCTAGGTGAAGAAATGGATTCAGAGTGGAGATACACACCCTCACCATCAAAAAGCAAGATAGTTAACACTTACTATTGTATAAAAACCTGCAATATTCCCCTGTATTTAAGAAAGGAAATGTATAACTCTGATCCAAGATACTGTTAGCATTAGATACTATGATGAGGCTACTGTGATGAGGTCAGTGCTGACATTTTAACTAGAGACCACTAATGAAACAAACTGCTTCTTAATACCTAAGAATAAGAAAAGCAGGCTATTGGCATCTTTAAGCCTCGTTCTACTTCATTGACAAGGGTGCTGTTAAGTCTCTCAAATTTTTCAAAAAATTATTTTTTAAAACTCAGACACAAACTACAGCTTTGTAGTAGAAAATGTTGTTATTCCATATTCATTTACAGAATTACGTACAAATATGCAACAAGGATTCAGTCTCTACAAATTATGTATTATGACCTAAACTTGATTGTCACTTCAAATGATCATACGTGCTTTTAAAATGAAGAAGTATGTTCTTACAAAAATGGGTTGGCCAAGAATAAAAATAAAAATTAATGTTGGGATTTAGGAATCATGTGATATTATTAGAGTACTATGATATCTAATCATGCCATATTTGATCACTGGTCTTATTTACTACACACCATCCAAGCCCTGCTCTTAAATCAGAATTATTAATTTCTTCATGAGCTTTTTTACAGTGCTCATCATAGTATCTTCGTGCTTCACAAACACTAATGAATTCATCTTCACAAGAACCCTACAAAGTAGGAAGATATTATTATCCCCATTTTATAGCTGGACAAATGAGGAGCCAAGAGATTAGAGTAAAAGGTGTCCATTAAGTTAGGATATCTAGGCCCAGATCTTTAAAGTTACTTAGGTATGGATCTGCTCAGCATTGCAGCACCTGGCTCTGAGGCACTGACCACCTAGTGGAATTCTCAGCCCTCAATTAGGCCTCCATGCTCCACATGCAATGCATTGGGAGTGTTCAATACCAAAGGAAGGGAAGCTAAGTGGCAAGCTGCCTCAGTCAGGAGTGAAATGCTGAGGCAGAGAGCAGGAAGAGGATAGGAAGAAGAGAGGAGGTTGGGCACCTAAGGCTATGTCTAGACTGCAGGCTTCTTTTGGAAGAACCTTTTTTTGGAACAGATCTTCTGAAAAAACTTCTTCCGAAAGAGAGCGTCCACACACAAAAGTGCATTGAAAAAGTGATCTACTTTTTCAAAAAATAGCATCCACACTGAATGCTATCTCATGTTTCAGCTGTGATTACTATGGATGGAATGGCCACCAGCGCACCTGTGCTTTTTCCTCTTCCCTCTTCTTCCAAAAGAACTCCCTCTTCCCCATCCACACACGCCTTTTTCCGAAAGAGCTCTTTCGGAAAAAGGCTTCTTCCTCATAGAAAGAGGATTACCAATGCCAGAAAAACTTTCTGTTCTTTCAGTTTACTTTCGGAAGAATGCAATTGCAGATGTAACTCAGGTTTTCGTCGGAAAAATGGCCGTTTTTCCAACAAAACTCTGTAGTATAGACATACCCTAAGTGACTGACCTTGTGCCTCAGGATGATGGGCTAGGGAGAGACACTTTGTTCCACCTGTGATCCTCAGCCATACAACATCTCCTGGAGTTATGTACAGTAAGCTATGTCTTAGATAGCTCGTGCTCAAGCAACTGAAACCATTTCTCCCTGTCTCCTGCTCACACATACCACCTCTCGTGCTCAGTCTGTCTCTCCTGTGACCTGATCTGTCTCTTGTGGAGGTTGCTCTGCTACTCCCCACTCTAAACACACGCACACCCCTTGTCCTAGGCATGTTCAGAGCACTCTATCAGGATCAGGCTCCAGAGGCAAGATAGTATTCCTCCACCTAGTTTGAGAATCCTGCTTCAGGGACTTTAATAGAGGCATCATTTGCTATAGGACAAAAGGGGCAGTTGCCCACCTGACCTTTCATACATCTCCACTTTTTGCTTGCCTCTTTCCCCAGACTTTGCAGGATATAGTGTAATCACACAGAATATACAATGTGCCCTCTCCTTTCACCTATCCATAGCTTTCAACTGCTTGTTTGCTACAGGGCAACATCAGGACTTACATGTCTTTGCAAATGCCTTCCAACAGAAACTTTGTTACCATGGAGACTTAGGCACCATCAGGGGTTCGAAGGCAGCTGAGCAGTGGCTTTGAGAAAGAACATCAGTGGTGCCTAAAATGGTCGGCTAAGGCACCTACAAGAATCAGAGAGGCTTCCAAGTGACCTTCTGAGGGCGGGAGGGGAGGCATAGAACCATAGAGCTGGAAGAGACTTCAGGAGGTCATCAAGTCCAGCCCCCTGCCCAAGGCAGGACCAATCCCAACTAAATCAACCCAGTCAGGGCTTTGTCAAGCCGAGACATAAAAACCTCTAGGGATGGAGATTCCACCACCTCCCTAGGTAACCCATTCCAGTGCTTCACCACCCTCCTAGTGAAATAGTCTTTCCTAATATCCAACCTAGACCTTTCCCTCTGTAACTTGAGACCATTGCTCCTTGTTCTGCCATCCATCACTACTGTGAAGAGCCTCTCTCCATCCTCTTTGGAACCTCCCTTCAGGAAGTTGAAGGCTGCTATAAAATCTCCCCTCATTCTTCTCTTCTGCAGACTAAACAAATCCAAATCCTTCAGTCTCTCCTCATAGGTCATGCATTTCAGCCCCCTAATCATTTTGGTCACCTTCCACAGGACCCTCTCCAATGCGTCCACATCCTTCCTATAGTGGGGGACCAGAATTGGACACAATATTCTAGATGTGGCCTCACCAGAGCTGAATAAAGGGTAAGTCTGGGTGGTGGCTGACTGCCCTCAGCCCACCCCTTTCTGTCCAAGATCCCACCGTTTTAGGGATGCAGAACCACCCCACCCCCACACCTTACCCTGGGGCTCATAGTGGCTGTCTGCCTTGCTACCTATGTTTAATCTGATCCTGGTTGCTTTTGTGGCAGCAGAATCATAATGAACTACCAGCACAGTAGACCAGGCTTTCCAGGAGTTCATTTTAAGGAATGCTAGGGTGTGATGACCAGATAAGGGAGGCATGCAAAGCCTTCTGCTCCTCACTGCATTCTAGCGATTGGCTCTTTTGGTGGTTGTATTATAGACAAACTAAGATTAAAGTGCCATCTCATAATGCAATTTGGACTTGGGCTCTGGTTTATGAGGGATGGCAATTGTGAGGACACAGGGACAAAGCTATAGGGAAGAGCGTAATGGAGGGAAACATCTCTAAGATACTTACATGGTTGTCACCATCGTATGAGTACCTACAATCTTACAACAATGCTGTGAGGTAGGGAAATAATATCATCCCCGTGTTCAGATGCAGAAGTAAGGTATGGGGAAGCTAAGTATTTGCCCAAGGTCAAATTAAGTCTGTGGAAAAGCAGGGAACTGAACCCAGGTCTTCCAAGTCTTAGGCTAGTGTCCTAAAATTTGGACTATCCTTTCTTATCCAGAGAGGGGTAAAGAAAGTTAATATGGATTTGGAGGAGGAAAATACTGAGCATGACAAAAAGAAAAACTTCCTTTCTGACCATCTCTGTCTTATCTTTCTGAATCAGTGTCAATCCATTTCTAAGAAGAAATGTTAGGAGCACTGATGTCTAAAAATTATCTTGGGACACACATCAAGAAACAGGAAGTGAAACGTGCAAAATAGATATACAGCTTTGTAAATTTTTTAAAGTAGTTTGGGACCTTTAAAACTAGTAGTTTAAAACAGCCTTTAAAATTAACTTTATCCTAAATACCAGTCTTGTTAAACTTCTCCCAGTGGGAATAATCTTGGCAAAATGGCTTGACATATTTTAGTATCTGACAATTGCTGCAAAGAGAATATGGAAAATATTTTTACCACATGTGCTATATGTACTAAATGTTACAGTGAACACACAGTTCTCTGACAGTCCCAATTGCACCTTCCCTTCTCATTAATCATCTCCCTTCTCTTCTCTCGTTTACTGTCAAAAGGGCTATTTCCAAAAGTTCATTTCAGCAGCATGTGTCACTGACAGACTTGCAGCAACTGCTACTGTAATGCTGAGTGCTTTTCCAGTCAAAGGGCACTTTTAAAAGTGGGGAGATCTGTTTATGCAGGAGCTATATTGAGGGTTTATCTGTATGACAGGTGTGGTTTTATTATCTATGGCTGAAGAAGGTTTGGGAACAGGAGAACGTAATTAACCACTGGAGCAACTTAGCAGGGGTTCTAGTGGATACTCCAACACAGGCCATTTTAAAAATCAAGATTGGGTTTCTTTATCAAAGAAATTACTAGGAATTATTTTGGGGACATTCTTTGTTATGCAGGAGGTCAGGCTAGATGTACACAGTGATCTCTTCTGGCCTTGAACTCTATGAATATATGAAAACTACCTTTTTTAAAAAAATTCAATTGTTTATTGGACAAACCCTCAAAAAGCCAGCACTGCATGCAGAAAACATCACCCTACCTCCAGCTGTACAGTCCCAGGTAAAATCTTCTGGACAGACATGACATTTACCAACATTCTCAGTGCTTCACAATCAGGTTTTAGAGTACACCCACACACAGCCCAGGCTATGAGTCAATGCTAATGCAACTCAAAATATCTGCAGCATTCACTATAGTGGCTCACAATGTGTCCCTGTTCCACTTGTATGACTGTGCTAAAGCATATGGTGCAGAATTACAAGGGCAGTCGTTCCTCACCAAGTGAATCCAGAGAATGGCAAATATACAACTGCTGATCATCCCTGAAATGCCTCACCTGTGGGGTCCCTTTGGATCTGTTCTTCTCTCCCTCCTCTTCAACATTGCTATGAGAACACTTGGTGCCAATATACAGAACCCACTGCCAAGCATGTGCTGATGATGCCATCTGTAGCTCTCCTTTTCTATCAGTGCAACCAGAGCAATCTCAAGGAGTTCACAAAGCCTACCAGTGACTATCTGGCAGCTGGCTTTAACCCAACTCAGGCAAGAGTAAAGTCATGCTGATTCAAGCACTTGAATAGTCTCTGTCCTCCCCCTTTCTTCAAAGGAATCTCCCCCTCATTTGTCAAAATGGTGCACAACTTTGGTCCCTGTTTGATTCATCACTGACCATAGACAATCAGTATCTACAGTGAGAAGCATTCTGGCACCTGCAGCTTGCTAGGAAAGTTCACTCCTACCTCTGAGATGATAATCTGACTACAGGGACCCATACATTCAACACCTTTGGGCAGGATTACTCAATCTCAGGGGCTCCCAGGGGTAGCAATGCAGAAGCTCCAGTTTGTGCAGCACAGCAGCCCACAGCATGGGCCAGGCAGGACATTTGGAGTATGCCATCTGGGTGGCTCAGTTCCCTCCTGGACTCTCAGTCCACCCCCACTGTTAGCTCAAGCCATTGGCTCCCATCTTCAAAGCCGATCAGAGGTGTCTACCCAAATACCTCAATGATCACATCTTCCTCAATGACTCATTGTAATGGGGCTCTCAGAAGCATCTCTTTGGTCCCATTAGCTAAGTAGAACCACTGCTTTAATTCCTGGACCACTTCCCCCTGCTCCTGTGCCATCTTCACCCTTATCTCAGGGCTTTGTCCTGATGGAGTCCCTGCACCCAGCTCAAGCTCCTCACACTCCCCAACTTCTGGGGGCACTAGCCCATCCAAGTCCTGCAGCTCCCACACCTTTTCACATTCCTCAGCTCTAACAAGGAACTTACTTAACTATGGCCCTGCAACTCGTCTTATAGTGACCAGATGGGCCCTGATTGGCTGTGTCCCACATAGGCTTTGTCTACAATGCAAGGTTTTGTGCAAGAAGCCTTTTATGGAAGAGATCTTCTGCAAAAACTTCTTGTGCAAAAGCATGTCTAGACCTCAAAGTGCATCGCAAAAGCAATGTGCTTTTGCACAAGAGAGCGTCCACACTACATGGACACTGTTGCGCAAGAAAGCTCTGATTGCCATTCACAGAATGGCCTCAGAGCACCTGTACTTTTTCCAATAGGGGTTTCTTGCGCAAAAACCCCTCCGGAGTGTCCATATCTGCCTTTTTGCACCAGAGCTGTAGCATAAAAAGGAGTTATTCCTTGTGGGGAGAGGAATAACTCTACTGGCAAAAGCCCTCTGTTCTGTCGATTTTCTTACACAAAAACACGCTTGAGGTGTGGACGCTCTGCTGGTTTTTGCACAAAAACAGCCATTTTTGTGCGAAAACCTTGTGGTGTAGACATAGCCAGAGGCATTCTGAACAGCTTGGAGGACCTTCTCCACTGCCGTTTATTGGGGCAAGATATGGCAGGGCCATGAAGGAGCCTGAGAAGGTCTGAAATATCCCCTCACACCCACCAAGACAATTGTGCTTCTTTGGAACAAGGTAGTTCACAACCAGTGTTCCCTCTAATTTTTTCCATCCACTTGCAGCATAAATTTTGTTATGTGCACCGAGGCATATGCAGATCTGTGCCACCAGTAGAAACACATGCTGCTTGCTGTGGGCACTATGGGCACCCTGCTAACAAGCAGGGTTGCATTTGAATCTCTCCTGGGTGGCCAACTTATAGGGAGAACAGGCAGCATGCAAAGCACCCCTCCCCTCAGGCTCTTATTCACAGACCCACATGGTCCCTGCAGCCACGGTGTGGGGTGGAGCAGGCAGGGAGGCTGCCTGAGAAACGTGCTGGGATGATGGCCAGGAGTCACCCAGGTAATTCTTCTGGCCAGAGTGGCCTCCCATAAAAAATTATTATACTATTATTATACTACTGTAAGTCAATAAAATTATGTTGACTTCAGTTATACAGCTTACATAACTGAAGTAGCACAACTTAGGTCAACTTACAGAACTAGTGTAGATAAACCCTAATCCTCCACTAACAACCTACTGGACATTGAAAGTCTTGGGAACAGTAAGACTGGAACTATAATAGAAATAAAATCTTTAATTCTATCTCCTTTATATGTAATGTTCCAGTTAATTGAAACCTGAATTTCTCCAGCTTTCCAGAGCATGCTTGCTTACTGGCAATGTTGTCTTTTATTATATATTGTACATGTCAACCTGACAATGAAATTGATTGTACATTTTATATTGTGGTCCAGCTTCCCTTCCCTTTGTAGTTTTGTATCTGGCTATGGCTTAGCTTGAATCCAATAGATTTAAATGTTACCAAAATAATCCAGAATGATTTTAGGTTTAAGTCCTCATCATAGTTCCTTTTATGAGCTCATGCTCTGTTCTGCACCAGTAATTTAGTATCACACTGGGACCTTGGAAATTCATAAAAAATTATATTGGAAGTTTAATCTAAGGGTCAAACACTGCTCACTTTAGTACTCAGAGCAGCTCCAGAGACTTTAATGGGACTCCTTTTAAGACATGTGGGATTTGCCAGTGTTAACATAAATAATAATAAACATGATCTACAACAGAAGTCTCTAGTTCAAAATCAAAATATATTTTTGTTGGCTAACAACTTACGGAGTGTTTGAAGAATTGACTCAATACTAATGCAGCAGCAGCCCCTAAAAGAAAGATGGCAAATTTAGCAGTGCCCTGGTACTGAATGGGAAATTCCTTATATGCATTGTGCTTTGACAGTACAGCACTGCAGTTCTTGTTGTGGAAGGGGGTTCGCTGACAGCTCTCAGAACAATGCGACCTACTCAGTAAGACATCTAGTAAAATTAACTGAGACTGGACAGAGGGTACAATGTTTTGCTACAAGCTCCCCTCTTAGATCCTACCCAAGTAGAACAGAGAGACAAGCCAAAAAGAGAGACCTGCTCAGAAAATAAAGTTTTAGCAAAGCTGTCAGTTCATCACCACCACCACATCCACTACCATCTTTCCTGAACAAACTGAGCTTAGTTACAGCTTTGTACAACATCTGGCCTTAGCCACTGCTCCCTCTGCAAGCAGGAGAGAAAAGAGCAAATGCAGAGCACAAGTGTTCCATCTTTTGACACCTCTCCACCTACACGGCCTGCTGTACTAATTCATAAGATCGGCCCAAAGGCCAAGATGATATCCCATTGGGACAAGGGGCAGCCCTGCAATGGCTCTTTTGTGTGGCCTCATAATCTCCCTCTTGGTGGGTTAACTCAAGCAGAGTCCCCAGAGGGACGACACAGGTAACATTCTCAGTAACAGAATCTCTACTCCTGGAAGAGGAGGTAGAGGCAGCTCCCTTTCTGACTCCAAAACACTTCTGCTTTCCTTAGGCAGGAACCATGCCTCAGAACTTCTTCCTAGGGTTATTCTCTGAATAACGGTCCCTTCCATATGGGAGAACCACTGCATCTTTTAGGGACTGTGTAGTTGTACCACACACAGACCCAGCCAGCACAGCTACTTGGTTACACTATTTACATTTAGATAAGCTGGAAAAGAGGTTCATCTGACAGGGCATACATTGATGGAATACATAGACTAACACCTGTAGCATAGGCTAGAGTTATGTATCATTTACTGGTTAATGGTAGCAGCAAAAGACAGACCCCATCAGGATCTGGCCCTTATATGCTAAGCCCTGTACAAAATGCATAGTTGGAAACAGCTGCACCCTTAAAATTTTGCAGCCTCGAGGCCCCCATAGTAGATGGGGGAAGGTGATATGGAATAGAATATATAGATGATCATGTGGCACAATTTATTTTGCTCATTGTTTTGATTGGAGGTAGAGGAAGGTTAAAAGGAATGATAGAAGTGAGGGTGTCAAAGTGTGACAGACTTGGGACAGTAAGGAGTATTTTGATGGGAAGACGAAAGGAGTGGTGAGAGTGTAGGATAAAGGGAAGGGGCAAGCAATGTATGAATGCTACCAAATTGTAAATCATTATTCCACTGTGTGTGGCACTCTCTTCTGTGATGGAGGATCCCTGGGTTTTTTTGTTGCACTCCATAAAGAGATTGTCCTCTGTCAACTGGCAGCAGGATCTGGGTCCCCCACTAATTGTGGCTGTTTGTTGCTTGTATGTTGCCTCAAGTCTTCATGAGGATTCTTATAACTAGGTTCTCACCTGTGCTGTGGAAACAATTACAATTTACAGAATAGGCTCAGTGCCCCAAGAAGTCAGTGAAGCAATCTGAAGTATAGGAGGGGATGAAATTTGGAGGAAAGTAGTAAATAAGTTGATCAGCAAAGCTACAGCCCATTATATTATCAAGAATTATCCCAGTTTTCTCACTCCTAAATACCTAGCCTGACTTTCCAGATCCCCACTGTCCCCGAGACATTGAAGTGGGACTGCAATCATTTTGCTAATAGGGGAGTACCTATACAGCTATCGGTTTAGGGAACTCCACTGTTTTTCAGGCCTATCTGACACACCTCTGCAAGCAGATGCATTGGCAATATAAGTGTAGAAATCTATACAGTAGAGTTGTGGCAAACTCCAGTTCACACTATCAAAGAATAGTAACTTTGGGGATTTGGTTTAAATCATTTGGTTCCGCTCTAGCTGAATCCAAATATGACTTGTGAAAAGTAAATAATTCTCTACCCTAAATCCTTCAGTCCTTTCTATATAGAGCACATCATCATTCAAAGCATAAGCCTAATGCCTCGTCAAGCAACACATGCTATTTTTTCCATTCTGCATATTGGTTTGGCTTAATTTGTTGTCACTTTGTGACTTTTCTTTTCTTTACCATTATTTAATTTACCATAAAAGTCAAATGTGTTTTATAAACCTGAAAAATGGAAGAGCAAAGATTGAAGGTTCTCTGTTAAGAATGCCAGTGTCAATTTCCTATACTTTTTCGAATGGGAAATAGATAAAATGTGAAATATAATAAAAGCCTTTCAAACAGCTGGGAGGAGAGTTCTTCCTGTATCAGTAAGTGAGAAATCAGGAATAGAAAAAGGAAGATTATTCTGAACTCAGTATCTATCTTCATCTCAATAGGAGTGTTCCAGAAAAGCCTCCGCCTTGGGAGCATATATAAAGTGACAAGTGTAAACGGATAGCTCTAGGAATCTGGTTAGGCTGATCTACTGAATATTAACAGAGATAAAGGGATTTTCTAGAATATCAGTATACAGCTTATTTTACTTTAGCATCCACAAAAAAGAACTAGCATAACCTTCCATTCCCACAGTCACCTTTTAAAAAAATTCTCTCAGGGACCTTGACAACAAAAATACTTGTTCCAGTGAGCCAAGATAAGGGGAGCTCTTTAAAGTAAAGTCTGGAAATTATTAAGTGAAATGGCAGAGACTGCCTTATATTTATGAGGCATGTACAAAGAGAACTTTTTTTGGGGGGGGATGGACTTGTAGGACTAGATCCTCAGTGGTCAGAGTAAACAAGCCACACTTTCAGTGTAAATTGATTTACACTAGCTGGGGATCTGGCCCACAGGATGGTTTGAATCAGCAACAAAGCCAGACTGCAGAAGTGAAGGGAGATAATAATTCCTGTTTATTGAAGAGTCAGAAAGCAGTGACACCTTCATGTACAGTGAAGGTGTCCCACCTTGGAGACATACAGTAGCTTGAGTATGAACTAGTTTCTGGTAAATGGGGAGTCACTGAAAATTTCTCAGAACTGTAGAAATCTGTGATCAGATCTTCGTTGTAATCATAGTGAATACATGGGTGGAAATATTTGGAATAATCAGCAAAGCATAAGCCATTGCAGTGCATTCACATAGTTTAAAATGCAGAATTAGTATCTCAAACAACATTAATCATAGCTCACACACTCACTACACACTGAAGACAAATATGTGAAAACATGAACTATAATGTTTATCCATTATATTTAGATTAAAAACTGGCACTGCTTCTATAATTGTTTGGAAATTGAGCTGATCTGCTTGTTTCAAGGAGTAGAAACTCAGACCAGATAAGAAGCCTTAGGGGGATTACAAAAGGAAGGGATTTGGACTGGGAACATAGTGCAGGGAAGAATGGGAATTAGATAGGGAGTCCTGACTGGGAGATAAGAACTGGGTAGGCAAAGAGCCTGGGACTGGAATGAAGAGATGGAAATGAAACAGAAGGGACAGGGCTGAGATAGGCCTAAGACGACAAGAGCAGAAAGGGTCGGGTTTAGAGGGAACAGGCAAAAGGGTCTGTGACAACTTCAGCACAGTTCCTTCCAGAACCTGAACAGAACACAAGATTCTGGAGTTTCGCCATTCTTCGTTGTCACCAAATGTTTCCGACACCCACTAAGAAAATCTCTGTAACATGCATCCTTCTCCAGTGTCTGGTCCACACAGAAATAGTAGGCTGTTATCCTCTATCATTTACTTTGTTAGTAAAGATCTGTGTTTTGGATCCAACCATGTGGCTGACCCACATGGAGGTCAATATGGTTCCACATAATGGAATTTGGATTTTTCAGTTTGCTTTGCTTTTTAAAAAAAAATCTAGGAAATTACACATGAAAAACTGCATTAGGAAAACATGAGGATTGCAAAGTCATGCCTTAAAAGTGAGGAAATGCCAGAATTAAAGTTGCCTGGGCAAACTTAATTGGTCCTCTTTGTGTGTATGCATTACGATACAATCTTTAATTACACGTTCATACTATTCTTTCCATACAAAATTAGAACTTCAAGTCATATTTTTCCTATAGCTCCTATGAATTACCAATTGGTTTAACCTTTGATTCATTTTAAGTTACATGCATCTTACCATGAGATTCAGCATTTCTTGCTGTCTGAAGTGTTAATAAATTCATCCAATGAAAATTTGAACTGTTTTGATTGAGTAGCTTTTTTACAAAATACTAATATCAATGTTATCTGAAAATTCCTTCAGACAATCTATTTAAAGAAACATTAATTTTCTACCCAAAAAATTCATAACAGTTGAGATGGAGAAATTAGTTAGCATTTTGTTTCACGGTCTCCTAGACTCACTTGCCAACCTACCCTGTCTCAATCAGGTTCTACATGTAATTACCAGTTTAGGGTCAGATTCTGACACCGATATTCTCATTGAGTAACACATCAACTGACATATATGCTCATTTAAATGGGGTTACTTCAGAAATAAGTTATTCTCAAACATTAGTAATATCTAACCTATTGTGAAGTGAAATAATAGACCATAAGGCAAGAATAGTATTGCTTTGCTCTTTGCATCACAGTAGCTTGCTGATTTGTTTCTTAAAGAAAGATGACAATCACTTACGCTAAGTACAGCTTATCAGTTTGCAAAATAAAGAACAACCTAACACTTTAATGAAGCCTGGGAAATGACCTTTAGTATTAATAAGTTCTATTCTGCAATGTAGAACTATGTTACTCAAAAATAAAATTGCATTTTTGACCATTCTTTTTTCTTATGGTCAACTACTTTGGTTTATATTAGTTTTCAAGTTTCCAGTGAAATAAAATAAATTGTGAGGGCATGAAAACACTCTGATAAAGAAACCCTGGAAGAAAACTGATGGAGGCCTGGATTTGGGTTATATAATTATACTAAATTGGTTTTGCACTCTGTGACTATACAAATGTCACTGAATTCCATCATTTCACTGAAAGATAGCATCATAATTCATTTCAACAGACACCACTGAACCTGTTAATCTTCAAGGTCACCGGCTAGAGGAAGCATGAAAATATTGCTGGAACCTTTCTAAGGTTCAACAACTTCTTTGCCCTTCCTCCTCAGCAGTAAGTTTAAAATGTTTCTAAAAGAAATCTCAACGTGTCTTACCGTCAACTTCTCCTTTAAGGTGCGCTTTGCTGAGATTTCTTTTTCATGCTTTTCTAATGCCATGTCTCAGGGAAAAAAAGCTCAGATCCTGGGCAGAAATGATTTAATCTGACTACATATTAGGTATCACAGTACTTTTCAAGTTGTGAGACAGAACTCTATCAGGCAGCACTGGTGATAATTTCTGGCTAGCTAGTGTTTCCATTTATAGACGCAGAAACTTCACAAACAGAATCCTAGAGAGAAAGCAGGCAGCTGGCCTCAGATAACAAATAAATGTTATTCTGGTATCAAAGCAAACTATTTAACATGAGTACTGTTGTAACAGGTTTGTTGTTACCTGGCCCACCACAAAAAAAGCTTTGTGTTTAAGGACTCCCCGAAAAGGAACTGGAAAATAACAGCTAGATCACAATAGAACTTATTCTTGAGAGCACAGCTTATTAGCCAATTAAAATGACAAAAATTATCAGCTTGTATGATATGGTGTTACATAGACATTGACTGTAACCAGAGCAACATTTGAAAAAGGATACATAAGTTTATCCATTGATCTTTCTCAGTTACCGGTGTCTGGTGTTGAGCCGTCCCACTAGAATTTAATGTTAAGATGTATTCTCTTCATGTCCTTCTAATAATAGGACATGCTAAATTAAATGTCGTCGTGATCTTCTAAAATGCAGAAATAAAATCAGAACATTGTATCTGTGCTTCAAGTGTTAATACACTCAAGAACTGTTCAGTGTGGATATAAAATAGTTTATTTAAAGCCTATTACATATCCAGGGAGATGAGCTTTAAAAGTGAGTTAACTATAGAAGTATAACCTGGCATGGGTTCATGATGATAAAGTCAGAAGTCCAATATTAGAAACTGCAGTAGGAGGAGTCTCTCTCCTTGACTGTGCTGTAGATTCTAAGGTTTACAACACAACCACTGGTTGCTACATCAACTAGGTATTTGCTGATATCTCCTGACTGATTCGTATGCACAGTTTGCTCTGCAATTCCTAGCAGCTAATAGGGAAAAGTCCAATTGCAGACATGACGGTGTAAAAAAAACAAAAACAAAAACACTTTGTTACTAAGCCAGAATAGATTCTTTGATGGTTCTGAGACATATCAGAAAAGTTAAACTTTCCTCATTGTATTGGCATTCTAGGTGTTATATGCTCTGATTATATTAAGGGAATTTCAGTTGCTAGTAGAGGATCTTCCTCTTTTGCCTGAAGCACTAGCACTAAGAATCAGAAGCAGGTTTATTTAGTAAAAACCTTAGTTTTGGCTATGTGGGAGTGTTGCTTGTATGCCAAAGCTAAACACATATTTCTTCCTGCATTGCTTACATTTTGTTGTGAATGGTACACATGTGATCTTCAGATGGGAAGGAAAGAGCAATAGGGGGGGGGGGAGAAAGGAAATCACAACAATATTAAAAAAACCTTTCAAATAAAAATTGTCTAAATTGATATTTTTCCTTCTTTGTTCATAACAAAGAAAAAGTGATCTCTTATGGTTATTTGTTATCTCTTATCTTTGCTTTGTAGAAGTGTAAGATCATGGGTGAAAGAGTGAAGCTAGGGAAATGTAAAGAACCACACAAATTTACAGGGCACTACTAATAGAAAAAAAATGGGAGTCTAAAAAAAAAAAACAAACCACCACCTCTCATTGATTCTTCCAAGGAAGCTGGGGCCAAAAAATCACAAATAAGTGGCATAAACATAGGGAAAAAATAGCATCACCCCTCTCTTGATTGGGAAAAGTACTAAAGTCCCTATCTCACCTCTCTTCTGTGAGGACGAAATTCCTCCCTAGGCAGAGGGACTAGCACAAGGCCTATGTACCACTTATGCCATCAAAATAGTGCTTAAGTGGGATTTAAACAGTGGCTTATATTACATTGTTGCAGAGGGGTGAATGTCGCCCAAAGTCATTAATCCTCCCATGGAGCAGTGACACAGAAGCCCAACGACGTTCCTTGTTCTCTTCCAGGCATTTTCTAATTTGAGCATTCCAGAGCCAAGTGGATTAGAAAATTTGTACCATTTGCTTTCTGAAAAATTCCCACAGATGAAAAGCTGCAATCTCCATTACTGTTAATTTGGCATTTTGAAGTACCCTCATATTAAAGAAAGTAAACAAACTACCGCAAGTCAAAATATTTTGCTCTCATGTTGAAAAGAAAATAAATGTGCAGCAATGCACAGAGTAAAATAGATTCTACCTTGGGACCATAGTTTGATATCACTACGTCCTTAGTATTGTAGTCACTTAGTTATTGTTTTAACGATACACAGGTGGATGGGAATCAAATTCCCCCCAAATTCACAGAAAATCTGCATCAAGTCCCCAAAGGTAGAAAAAAAGCCAATATGAAGTAGAGGCAAAGCAGAGAATAGAAAGTTACCTGCATAGCACAGGTTGGAGGGAGGTCTAACTTCAGTGTAGCTACACCAGTTGACACAAACTGAGAATCTGGCCCTTAAGTGTTTATTTGCTGCATTGTTAATATAGGTAACTTGTTTCTCCTCTTACTTATACTAGTTTTACATGAGTATAACTCCACTTATTTTAATGGAATTACTCCTGATTTCCTTTGCTAAAAGGAAAGCAAGACTCAGGCCCAGGAGGTCTAAATAGAGATGCAATAAATTACCAGACTACCCTGATCCAAAGATTATTGAAGTTCATGGAAACTTTCCTGTTGACTTTGATGTCAGGTTCAAGATTAGCTCCTAGGGCGAGATGGAGTTTGACATACTTTATTAGAGATCTAAATGATGTATTACATGACAGATCTTCAGGCTACTCTGGAAAAGTCTGGATTTGCTCACACAGGACATTCAAGTTCTACGTGTAATCAATATTATAGCTACATTACTGAGGGGGACATAGTGCAGTTACAGAGGATGTCAGGATGCCTGCTACCTTCTGTCAAATACAGCCAAGAACAGCATATGCTTCCTTTTGAGCATTAACTCATGTTCATAACTCCCATGATCGTCAAATCTACCTGCCCCATGCACACATGATGTACTTTCTGTAGCTGAGAAGAGCTTGTTCCTTTCAATACCTCCCCTTATTGAGATGATTGTGCATTTTAATGTATTATTGCTTCTTACAGGAAAGTTAAATATAAAAAGTCAGGCTGCATCTTGCTGTGCAGGCATCCAAGTTTATGATCGTCCTAATCCATGCAGAAAGCAAGTGCAATAGTCACGAACCAGGTTCTGAGAAAGCTCGGTCCCCTGTATTTCTGTCTTGTGTTCTACCCCCATGCAGAAGCATCAGGAATAGCCCAGTTCAAAGCCCAATAGTGTCAGTGGAAGGCTTTCTATTTACCTCAATCGGCTTTAGAACTGGCCCAAAATTACCGCTGAGCTGCAGAGCACTTTGAGAAAGATTATTGGAGAATAGGGCCCCACAGAAGCAGACTGGCAGACGGTTTACATCTGTTTTGTGGTTGTGGATGCTTCTTTGAAACTTTATTTGGGCTTTAAGACAGCCCCCCTCCTGTTTTTATTAATTTTGTGTATCTTATATTGTTACCACTTTTGCCTCACCCCAAGGGGGCTACAGCTGGATCTCTCTAGATGCAGATGGATCTACCATGCACAGTACAGAAGAATACAAAGGAAGTATAGAAAAAAACCTGGAAAAAAGGGTAAAAATAGCAGAATGTAAAACTGCAGTTATTCCCGTACTGCCTATAAAAATGCAGTCATGTATCTCATTTCCATGCATTAAATTCAATTGACTCTCTATTGGCTACTGAGTGGAAGCAGGTTGCATTGGAGATAGTGATGGGACCAGAGAGCAACAGCTCCCCTGGTAACCTGTTGCATAAAACTCTGGGTAAGTCAGTAGAAGTTAACACATCTTCTAGCCATCACATTGGAAGTGATGAGTAGGAGGGCATAGATGCAGCATCAGGACCAATGGTCCTAAATGACTCTGCTACCAGAAGGGGAGAGAAATTCAAGAAATAGCGAGGAGGGATTCCCACATCCTAAAATCTGCTGAATTGAAAACAAAATGTCCCAGGGAATCTCAGGGTCTGTATGATTTGAAGGAAAACATAAGGGAAGATATGTGTCCAAATCAGCTTGATTTCCTTCTTAGAGTAACTGGCTTGGTGGATAAAACGAAAGCAATAGACATAATATACCTGGACTTCAGCTTTTGACACAGTCCCATGTGATATTCTGATAAGTAAGCTGAAAAAACATGGGCTTAATAGAGCTTCCATTAAGTGGATACATAATTGGTTAAAAAACACAAAACATAAAGAATGATGCCAGATTGGAAGGTCTCAAGTGGGTTGCAAGGTGTCTGTTCTGGATCCAGTGTTATCTAAGATCTTTATTAATGACCTGGATGTAGGTATAGAGAGTAAACTGATCTGATCTGCAGATGACACAAATCTGGGGTGGGAGGTTGCTAACACTGTGGAGGAAAGAGCTAAAATTCACAGGGATGTTTATAAACTAGAGAAATGGGCTACAGACAACAACATGAAATTCCACAAAGATAAATGTAAGGTGCTACCGGGGGCTGACAGCTTCTGCGGGCCCCAGCAAGGCATGGAGGGGAGCTTCTGGCTCTGCACCCTGGAAGGAGCAGGGCCTCATGCAGAAAGAGTAGGGCCAGAGCAGCCAGCCCTTAGCACCACCTAGAGTGTGGTGATGGCCCCACTCCTCCAGCCCCCAGAGCCATGCGGAGCACACTCTACAGCAGCAATTTAAAGGCCCTGGGGCTCCAGCTGCCACCACTGCTGCAGTAGCAGCCAGGAGTCCTGGGCCCCTTTGAATCACCAGGTTCTGGAGCAACTGCCCCATTTGCCCCTCCCTGTTGGTGGATGTGAGTGCTACACCAAGGGAAGAAAAAACAAATGCATACATACAGAATAATTGGCTGAGCAGCCACATTGCTGAAAAGGATCTGGGAGTTGTGGATCACAACCTCAACGTGAGTCAACATTGCAATGCTGTTGCTAAAACAGCAAATGCAATTTTAGTTTGCATGAACAGAGGCATAAGGTGCAAGTCATAGGAAGTAATAGTAGTGATCTCGCTGGTGCTGAGTAGGCCTCTGCTGGAGTTCTGTGTACAATTCTGGTCACCACTGTATAGAAAGGAAACAGCAGTAAATGACAAAGATGGTCAAGTAAGCAAAATTCTGAAGAATCATAGAATACTAGGACTGGAAGGGACCTCAACAGATCATCGAGTCCAGTCCCCTGCCCTCATGGCAGGACCCAGTACTGTCTAGACCATCCCTGATAGACATTTATCTAACCTACTCTCAAATAGCTCCAAAGACGGAGATTCCACAACCTCCCTAGACAATTTATTCCAGTGTTTAACCACCCTGACAGTTAGGAAATTTTTCCTAATGTCCAACCTAAATCTCCCTTGCTGCAGTTTAAGCCCATTGCTTCTTGTTCTATCCTCAGAGGCCAAGAAGAACAATTTTTCTCCCTCCTCCTTGTGACACCCTTTTAGATACCTGAAAACTGCTATCATGTCCCCTCTCAATCTTCTCTTTTCCAAACTAAACAAACCCAATTTTTCAGTCTTCCTTCATAGGTCATGTCCTCTAGACCTTTAATCATTCTTATTGCTCTTCTCTGGACCTTCTCCAATTTCTCCACATCTTTCTTGAAACGTGGTGCCCAGAACTGGACACAATGCTCCAACTGAAGCCTAACCAGCGCAGAGTAGAATGGAAGAATGGCTTCTCGTGTCTTGCTCACAACATACCTGTTAATGCATGCTAGAACTATGTTTTCTTTTTTTTCAACAGCGTTACACTGTTGACTCGTATTTAGCTTGTGGTCCACTATAACCCCTAGATCCTTTTCTGCTTCCTAGACAGTCGCTTCCTATTCTGTGCGTGTGAATCTGGTTGCTACTTCCTAAGTGGAACACTTTGCATTTGTCCTTATTAAACTTCATCCTGTTTACCTCAGACCATTTCTCCAATTTGTCCAGATCATTTTGAATTATGACCCTATTCTCCAAAGCAGTTGCAACCCCTCCCACCTTTGTATCATCTGCAAACTTAATAAGCGTACTCTCTATGCCAATATCTAAATCGTTGATGAAGATATTGAACAGAACCTGTCCCAAAACAGACCCCTGCAGAACCCCACTTGTTATACCTTTCCAGCAAGACTGTGAACTGTTAATAACTACTCTCTGAGAATGGTTATCCAGCCAGCTATGCACCCACCTTATAGTAGCCCCAATTGCCTAGTTTATTGATAAGAATATCATACGAGACAGTATCAAATGCCTTACTAAAGTCTAGGTATACCACATCCACTGCTTCTCCCTTATCCACAAGGCTCATTATCCTATCAAAGAAAGGTACCAGATTGGTTTGACATAATTTGTTCTTTGCAAATCCATGCTGGCTGTTCCCTATTACCTTATTATCTTCCAAGTGTTTGCAGATGATTTCCTTAATTACTTGCTCCATTATCTTTCCTGGCACAGAAGTTAAACTGACTGGTCTGTAGTTTCCTGGGTTGTTTTTATTTCCCTTTTTATAGATAGGCACTATATTTGCCCTTTTCCAGTCTTCTGGAATCTCTCCTGTCTTCCATGATTTTCCAAAGATAACAGTTAAAGGCTCAGAACCTCCTCTATCAGCTCCTTGAGTATTCTAGGATGCATTTCAAAGGCCCTGGTGACTTGTAGACATCTAACTTTTCTAAGTGATTTTTAACTTGTTCTTTTTTTATTTTATCATCTAAACCTACTCCCTTCCCACTAGCATTCCCTATGTTAGGCATTCCTTCATCAGACTTCTCGGTGAAGACCGAAACAAAGAAATCATTAAGCATCTCTGCCATTTCCAAGTTTCCTGTTACTCCCTCCTCACTGAGCAGTGGGCCCATCTTGTCCATGGTCTTCCTCTTGCTTCTAATATATTTATAGAATGTCTTCTTGTTTCCCTTTATGCCTGTAGCTAGTTTGAGCTCGTTTTGTGTCTCTGCCTTTCTAATCTTGCCCGTGCATTCCTGTATTGTTTACCTATATTCATCCTTTGTAATTTGTCCTCGTATTCATTTTTTATATGACTCCTTTTTTATTTTTAGATCATGCAAGATCTCCTGGTTAAGCCAAGGCCGTCTTTTGCCATATTTTCTATCTTTCCTACGAAGCGGAATAGCTTGCTTTTGGGCCCTTAATAACATCCCTTTGAAAAACTGCCAACTCTCTTCAGTTGTTTTTCCCCTCAGTCTTGCTTCCGATGGGACCTTACCTACCAGCTCTCTGAACTCACCAAAATCTGCCTTCCTGAAATCCATTGTCTCTAATTTGCTGTTCTCCCTTCTACCATTCCTTAGAATCATGAACTCTATGATTTCATGATTACTTTCACCCAAGCTGCCTTCCACTTTCAAATTCTCAACCAGTTCCTCCCTATTTGTTAAAATCAAATCTAGAACAGCTTCCCCCCCAGCAGCTTTTTCAAACTTCTGAAATAAAAAGTTGTCTTCAATGCAGTCGAAAAACTTATTGGATAGTCTGTGCCCCGCTGTGTTAGTTTCCCAACATGTATCTGGATAGTTGAAGTCCCCCATCATCACCAAATCCTGCATTTAGGATGATTTTGTTAGTTGTTTAAAAAAAGCCTCATCCACCTCTTCCGCCTGGGTAGGTGGCCTGTAGTAGACCCCTTAGCATGACATCACCCTTGTTTTTAACCCCTTTAAGCCTAACCCAGAGACTCTCAACATGTTCGTCTCCTATGTCCATGTCAGTATGTTTAGCTTGGAAAAAAGGAGATTAACAGGGGACATGACAGGAGCCTTCAAATATTTGAAAGGTTGCCATAAAAAAGATGGAGAAAAGTTGTTCTCTCTTGCCACAGAGGGCAGGAATTAGAGGCTATAGGTTCAAATGACAGCAAAGCAGATTTAAATTAAATCTCAGCAAAAACTTCCGAACTGTGAGCAAAGTAGGCCAATAGAATAGGCTGTCTACAGAGGTCATGGAATCTTCTTCACTGTAGGTTTTCAAAAGGAGACTGGAGAGCCATCTATCTTAAATATTTTAGATACAACAAATCCTACATTTTGACAGGACTTTCATTAGATGACTCTTGTGGTCTTTCTAACCCTGTGGCTCTATGATTTCATCACTGTGGTAGTGACCGTATGAGTTGAACCCTGTATAGATATAGAAGCACTTTCCTCTCTTCCCTGGGTTAAGAACATAAGAACGGCCGTACTGGGTCAGACCAAAGGTCTATCTAGCCCAGTAGCCTGTCTGCTAACAGTGGCCAGCACCAGGTGCCCCAGAGAGGGTGGACCGAAGACAATGATCAAGCGATTTGTCTCCTGCCATCCTTCTACAGCCTCTGACAAACAGAGGCCAGGGACACCATTTCTATCCCCTGGCTAATAGCCTTTTATGGACCTCCATGAAATTATCTAGCTTCTCTTTAAACTCTGTTATAGTCCTAGCCTTCACAGCCTCCTCTGGCAAGGAGTTCCACAGGTTGACTACACGCTGTGTGAAGAAGAACTTTCTTTTATTAGTTTTAAACCTGCTACCCATTAACTTCATTTGGTGTCCTCTTGTTCTTCTATTATGGGAACTAATAAATAACTTTTCTTTATTCACCCTCTCCACACCACTCGTGATTTTATATACCTCTATCATATCCCTCCTCAGTCTCCTCTTTTCGAAACTGAAAAGTCCCAGTCGTTTTAACCTCTCTTCATATAGGACCCGTTCCAAACCCCTAATCATTTTAGTTGCCCTTTTCTGAACCCTTTCCAAGGCCAAAATATCTTTTTTGACGTGAGGAGACCACATCTGTACACAGTATTCAAGATGTGGGCGTACCATAGTTTTATACAGGGGCAGTAAGATATTCTGGGTCTTATTTTCTATCCCTTTCTTAATAATTCCTAGCATCCTATTTGCCTTTTTGACCGCCGCTGCACACTGTGTGGAAGTTTTCAGAGAACTATCCACGATAACTCCAAGATCTCTTTCCTGATTTGTTGTAGCCAAATTAGCCCCCATCATACTGTACGTATAGTTGGGGTTATTTTTCCCAACGTGCATTACTTTACACTTATCCACATTAAATTTCATTTGCCATTTTGTTGCCCAATCACTCAGTTTGGTGAGATCTTCTTGGAGTCCCTCACAGTCTGCTTCTGTCTTGACTATCCTAAACAGTTTGGTATCATCCACAAACTTTACCACCTCACTGCTTACCCCTTTCTCCAGATCATTTATGAATAAGTTGAACAGGATTGGTCCCAGGACCGACCCTTGGGGGACACCACTAGTTACCCCTCTCCATTCTGAAAATTTACCATTTACTCCTACCCTTTGTTTCCTGTCTTTTAACCAGTTCTCAGTCCATGAAAGGACCTTCCCTCTTATCCCATGGCAATGTAATTTACACAAGAGCCTTTGCTAAGGGACCTTGTCAAAGGTTTTCTGAAAATCTAAGTATACTATATCTACTGGATCCCCCTTGTCCGCATGTTTATTAACCCCTTCAAAGAACTCTAAGGGTATGTCTACACTACAGCACTAATTCGAACTAACTTAATTCGAATTAGTTAATTCGAACTAAGCTAATTCAAACTAGTGCATCTAGACATAAAAACTAATTCGAATTAGCATTTTGCTAATTCGAAATAGCATGTCCACATTGAGTGGACCCTGAACCGAAGTTAAGGCTGGCCGGAACCAGGACTTAGAGTGTGGAGCTGCTGCCTGAGGCTAGCCGAGGGCTGTGCTTAAAGGGACTCGACCCCCACCCCGGACAGACAGTTCTCAGGGTTCCCCACTTGCTTGTCTACCTTGATGAGGGACAGCAAAGCAGTCCTGTCTTGGAGTGCCCTGAGTGCCCACACTTGGCACATCAGAGCACTCGGCCATCAGCCCGGCTGCACTTGCCTCAGGCTGCCATCTGGGGGTGTCAATCGGGGGGCTGTCAGGATCCAGGAGTCCCTGCAGGAGAGCTTCCACCCCGAGGAGCCCGCAGAGCCATCCCAGTCCCCCCCATCGGGGGCTCGTGCCCCATTCCTCCCTCACCTCCTTCCACTTACCCCTCCCTAGCCCCCCTTCCTGATGTAAAAAATAAAGGACACGTGTTCAAAAATAGAAACTCTCTTTATTGAACAAAACTGGGGGTAGAGGGATTAACCTCTGGGGAAACTGGGAAAAGGAGGTGGGAGAGGGGAAGAGAGAGGGTGGGAGAGGGGAGGTGGAAACCTGGGAGGAGGGAGCTGGAAGGGGGAAGCCAGGGGAAGAAGGAGGAGGGGAAGTCTAAAACTATGGTACGCCATATCTTCAGTACTGTGTACAGATGTGGTCTCCTCACCGCAAAAAAGATATTTCGGCCTTGGAAAGGGTTCAGAAAAGGGCAACTACAATGATTAGGGGTTTGGAACAGGTCCCATATGAAGAGAGGCTAAAGAGACAGGGACTTTTCAGCTTAGAAAAGAGGAGACTGAGGGAGGATATGATAGAGGTCTATAAAAGCATGAGTGGTGTGGAGAGGGTGCATAAAGAAAAGTTCTTCATTAGTTCCCATAATATAAGGACTAGAGGACACCAAATGAAATGAATGGGTAGCAGGCTTCAAACTAATAAAAGAAAGCTCTTCTTCACAAAGCAAATAGTCAACCTGTGGAACTCCTTGCCACAGGAGGCTGTGAAGGCTGGAACTATAACAGAGTTTAAAGAGAAGTTAGATAAAGTCATGGAGGTTGGGTCCATGGAGTGCTATTAGCCAGGGGGTAGGAATGGTGTCCCTGGCCTCTGTTTGTGGAAGGCTGGAGATGGATGGCACGAGACAAATGGCTTGGTCATTGTCTTCGGTCCATCCCCTCCGGGGTACCTGGCGTTGGCCGCTGTCGGCAGACAGGCTACTGGGCTAGATGGACCTTTGGTCTGACCCAGTACAGCTGTTCTTATGTTCTAAGCTCAGGGTCGGGGGTCTCACTGGACCAACTTGATTTTCATGCAAACCTGCTCCTGAGTTCGCATGTGGCCTTTGGTGTTCAGGCTAGCAGCTATCCGGCCCTAGACGGCCTCATTCCTGGGCCTAGTGCGGAGGTCGTGGACGTTGGAGGTCTCCCCCCAAACCTCAATGCGGTCCACGATCTCCACACTAGACCAGGCGGGCGCCCGGCTCTTGCAGCCCCGGGCAGGCTCCTGGGAGCCGCCAGCCTGGTCCTGGGAAGAGGCGGAGGGCTGGGTGGCAGCGGGTGGCTGGCTCATGACGTGCCAGGTGCAGGGTCTGCTGTCTGGGTGCTGGCAGGCTTGCACCTGGCACGGGCACTGTAGCCAGACCATGCCCCTTTAAGGGCTCCGGGGCCGGGAAGGGGGAAGAAGAGTTTCCCTGGCTTGGCCCAGAGTGGTCACCAGGGCAAGCTGGGAAGAGCTAGCCTCCAACTAGTTCAAATTAAGTGGCTACACAGCCCTTAATTCGAACTACTTAATTCAAACTAGGCGTTAGTCCTCGTAGAATGAGGCTTACCTAGTTCGAATTAAGCGCTCCGCTAGTTCGAATTAAGTTTGAACTTGCGGTTTGCGTGTGTAGCGCCTATGAAAGTTAATTCGAACTAACAGCTGTTAGTTTGAATTAACTTTGTAGTGTAGACATACCCTAATAGATTAGTAAGACATGATTTCCCTTTACAGAAACCATGTTGACTTTTGCCCAACAAATTATGTTCTTCTACGTGCCTCACAATTTTATTCTTTACTATTGTTTCGACTAATTTGCCCGGCACTCAGGTTAGACTTACCGGTCTGTAATTGCCAGAATCGCCTCTAGAGCCCTTTTTTAAATATTTGTGTCACGTTAGCTACCTTCCAGTCATTAGGTACAGAAGCCGATTTAAGGGATAGGTTACAAACCACAGATAATAGTTCAGCAATTTCCCATTTGAGTTCTTTTAGAACTCTTGGATGAATGCCATCCGGTCCCAGAGATTTGTTGACATTAAGTTTTTCTATTTGTTCCAAAACCTCCTCTAATGATACTTCAATCCGGGACAGTTCCTCAGATTCATCACCCATGAAGGACGGTGCAGATTTGGGAATCTCCCTAACGTCCTCAGCCGTGAAGACTGAAGCAAAGAAATCATTTAGTTTCTCCGCAATGGCTTTATTGTCCTTGATTGCTCCTTTTATATCTCGATTGTCTAGGGGACCCACAGGTTTTTTAGCAGGCTTCCTGCCCCTAATGTACTTAAAAAACATTTTGTTATTTCTTTTTGAGTTTTTGGCTAGCTGTTCCTCAAAATCTTTTTTTGCTTTTCTTATTACATTTTTACACTTGATTTGACAGTGTTTATGTTCCTTTCTATTTATCGCACTAGGATTGGACTTCCACTTCTTAAAAGATGCCTTTTTGTCCCTCACTGCTTCTTTTACATGGTGGTTAAGCCATGGTGACTCTTTTTTAGGTCTCTTGCTATGTTTTTTAATTTGGGGTATACATTTAAGTTGGGCCTCTATTATGGTGTCTAAAAAGTTTCCATGCAGGTTGCAGGGATTTGGCTCTAGTCACTGTGCCTTTTAATTTCTGTTTAACTAACCTCCTCATTTTTGTGTAATTCCCCTTTTTGAAATTAAATGCCAGAGTGCTGGACTACTGAGGTGTTCTTCCTGCCACAGAAATGTTAAATGTTATTATATTATGGTCCCTATTCCCAAGCGGTCCTGTAACAGTTATCTCCTGGACCTGATCCTGCGCTACACTCAGGACTAAATCGAGAATTGCCTCTCCCCTTGTGGGTTCCTGTACCAGCTGCTCCAAGAAGCAGTCATTTAAGCCATTGAGAAATTTTATCTCTGCTTCTCTTCCTGAGGTGACATGTACCCAGTCAATATGGGGATAATTAAAATCTCCCATTATTACAGAGTTCTTTATTTTGGTAGCCTCTCTAATCTCTCTCAGCATTTCAATGTCAGTATCGCTGTCCTGGTCAGGTGGTCGATAATATATCCCTACTGCTAATTTCTTATTATTGGAGCATGGAATTACTATCCATAGTGATTCTATTGAACATGTTGATTCATTTAATATTTTTATTTCATTTGATTCTACACTATCTTTCACATACAGCGCCACTCCGCCACCCACACGGTTATTCAGGGGTTGGAGAGAACTTGGTCCATATAATGAAAAGCCATCATGCTAAGGATTTTCTAATATACTGTATCAGCAACTTTCATATTTCCTGTTGTTTCTTTATAAAGAACAATACTCCTCCTAGGGTTTGGAGTAATATGTATTTTATGGACTTTGTCTGTAAAATCACTATTTCCAGTAATGTTTTCACACTATAAACATTGTACTTCTAATAGTCACTTTTCTTTTCAGCACATGGCACCAAAATGTGAGCAACATCGCAGGAGGCCAAGAAAGCACTCCATATTTGGAGGGGGGAGGGAGCAAAAATTGTTGCAGTCTCCAAATAGCAGGAATTTATAGGTGTGTCCTACATGTATTGTCTCTGCCTTAATTTCAGGGCATTGTCTTATGATTGCGTCCAAACACACCAGTATGAAGTCCTGACACCTATCTTATGCAGATAGAAAATCATGTGTGTCAGTTAAGAGTTCTACAATTAAGGCAGAAATGTTAAGAGTTCTTAAGGTTTGAAAAGAAATATTCTGACTATTTTAAAAATAATTCAAAAGTTAAAAAAACCACACAATACTCAGAGATCCACCCATCCTTCTCTGCAGTCATGAAGAAATTACAAGTTAAAATTTCTAATTTCTTTTTTGTTTCTCACAATTGTTCCTCTACAAACATGACAAGTCAGAAAATATCTGTATGTATATGGTAGTTCTTCCTGATGCTTTTCTAGCATGTATTTTACACTCTCTCATCAGAAATGAAACACGTGCTAAAGCGTCCTGCAGTTATGTACTAAGGCGGCTTACCTTTCAATTGACGTGGAATGTGAGGGTGGGAAGTTAATCCTTGCAAGAGGTCATACTCCACATTTCTACAGCACCACTAACAGCTGCTGCTGCCACTCTCTGAACCTGCTTACTCTGTAAATACTCAGGGGAGGGAGAGAGAACAGGCATGATGAAAGAGGGAAATTATTACATACAGTGTACTGTTACATATACATATAGGCATATACATATACTGTTACATATTACATATAGGCACTACATACAGTGTATACATGGCTCTTCTGACAAGTTTCCTCAGAGAATCTTTTAGAATGTATTGATTCTAGGAATGATGATGCAATGGTTATTTATTGCACTTTATTAAACAGACCCTTCCAAGGTTGCTCTTGTTCCACTGAAGTCACTAGGAGAGCACACCATTCTGATTACTGGTTAGTTTATTGATTGAAAGTGGACTACTCCAGACAGCGGTGTCAATGGCAACCTAGTGTATATGCTCTGACTGAGAGGTAAAAACATTTAAGAAACAAACAAGCCCTTTTTCACTGGACATATATTGCTTTAATAGAGTAACTGCTCCCATAAACAGATGTACTTAAGTTACTTCACAGTGTGAACCACATTTAAATGGAGATTGTCCCCTCCCCCAAATCCCACTCACTCCTCTCATTCACAATCACATCCCTATGATAGACATAACAATTGCTTAGAAGGAAAACACATGAGAGGTATTTAATGCATTCTTAATTATCTTTTAATGGAATTTGCAGCTAGAAACAAGGAGTTAGCTGTTCACAGACAACCAGCAAGTGCTCCACAAAGAGCCAGTTTGTCAATAATTGGTCTATGTGGTCATTAACTAGTAAGAGTGTGTCTAGGGTACAGGGCTTTTTCAAAAAAAAGTAGCCTTTTTTTGAAAAAACTTCCCCTGCATCTAGACTGCTGCCACGTTCTTTCGAAAGTACATTGAAAGAATGTGGCAGTTTTTTCGACCGTGGAAAACCTCGTTTTACGAGGAATAATGCCTTTTTTCAAAAGTGCTCTTTCGAAAAAAGGCGCTATGTAATGCAAACTGTGCTTTTTCGAGAGAGAGCATCCAGACTGCCTGGGTGTTCTCTTTCGAAAAAGCGGCTTGCTTTTTCAAAAGTACTGGTTGTAGTCTAGAGACTCTTTTTCGAAAGAGGTTTTTTCAAAAGTATCTTTCGAAAAAGCCTCTCTTGAAAGAGGCTTGCAGTCTAGACGTAGCCTCAGTGTAAGAACTAGGCAATTGTTACATCGGTATTGACTTAAAGGCTTTATTCTGGGCCTATTTCTGCCCATCTTTTCTCTACAGTGGCTCAAGTGAGTGAGGATAACACAGCATGAGTCACAGTGGCAGAATTTGGCTCTTATTTTTTTATTTAGTTCCTATACAAGCAAAATCTGTTGAAGTGAATGAAAATTTTGCATGAGCAAAACCCGAGTAAGGGATTCAAGATGTGGCCTTTCATGTTTTATAAAGGGACATTCACATTTATGGTTCTGTCTAATGCATAATACATTAGATTTGTGTGCCTATGCAGGGTGCCCCCTCTATACATCCAAGATACGTTCCCAAAAGCGTGGATGTATAGTGAAACAACGTAAAGAGGGGAATTTTTTCCCGTGGCTGACTTCTATTTGCACAAATTGCTTGCGGGTTTTTTCCGCAATGTAAGAGCAGGAATTGAGAGGACTTATTATGATGTTAATGCAGAACCAATGTATACCGGAGCAACTTATACAGTGATGTTATACAACAAAATCCATAAAATTGTCATCTGTTAACTCGTCATCACTGCAACTATTGGAAGGAAAATTATATCTGTGTTCATAACTAGATCAAAAGTCTCCACATTGCAATCTGAATTTTGCAAGCTGAATTCAAAATAACGAAATAAATGTATACATTTTAAACATTTCTACTTATTTGATTGCTTCTGTTTTGTGGGAAATAATTTGAACACCAAGAGTCTCATGGAACTTGAGCTCATGGAATTCACAGCCACGTGTGCTCCTCAGGTGTCCTACCTGCTCTGAGGTATGCTTGCAACACTGACCACATGGGAAATAAAATGCAAACTTTCCCCAAGGGTTTCCTATTCACCTGGAGAGCAGTAGATTCACAAGTTCTGGCCAGAGTGGTCAAAGAGCAGCATTGTGGAATGCCTCCTGGAGGCCAAGAACATTGACTTTCACAATGCTGCGTCTACACTACCATAAAGTGAACCATTGAATTTAGGGTTACTCCTCATGAAAAGCAGGAGTACAAAAATCAGCTTCAGCAGCCGTTAAAGTCAACAGAGAAGGCGTGGTAGCGTGGACTCATTGTTTAGAAAAATTAACTTTATGCATCTAAATGCTATCTGAACTCCTAGTGTAAACTAAGCCTCATTTTCACAGACTCATAACACCAGCTGAAGTCAGTGTAGGCTCAAGAGAGCACAAGAGGAACATTCAAATAAAACTTTGTGACACTCAAAATTGAAAGCCACTTTTGAAAACATAGAAAATGATGTGCACAATGTACACTGTCATATACTCACCCTGCCTTTCCTGAATATTTGAGAAAGCAATAAGAAACTATGTATCATGAAGAACTTAAGAATATGAGTGCCTGGAGCAGAGCAAGATAGTGGAAATATATATAGTTCTCAGGAGAATTCCATTTTATTCCATTTAACTCCCTTGATTAGCTGAGGTTCATTCCTGCTACCAGTTATTGGTTTATAACAATGTAATATCTATATTCTCCTATTCCCTGCAGTCCAGGAAGACATAATTCAATACTAATAAAAATTGCATCTCACATACTGGATTGCAAAACCATTGCCTAATGTAGAAAGCCAGCTTTTAATATTTTTTCTGCATTGTGTATTCAGTAAGGACTATGTCACTATGGAGAAACAATGATTGCTTCTATGAAGAAACAAGCTGCGTGGCACAAGAGGGAAAGAGAACAAATGTTACTTTATAATATTTAATTTCCTCAGCCAATGTCTGTCTACCCTGTGTCATAGTAGGAAGATTATGGAACTGATATAGGCATTATTACAGCACAAACAGATTGTGTAGTAATGCTCATGTTCCAGAATTAATGAAAATTAATGTTCATATCACTAGCAAATTATCCTAATTTCAAAGTGCAAAACAACAAGAAAACTGTGGTGGAAACAGCTAGGGATGCAAGAGAAATGTCCACATCATGAATTATCAGTGTTATTTATAATCCTAATATTTCACATTAAAATTTCCTTCATACTTACTAGTGTTGTTTTGTTAAAACGATAGCAATCTTGTTCTAGGGCAAGTACTGCTAACTACCATGATATCTTTCAAGTCAATCTGAGAGAATCATCAGCTGTTTGTCTGTGTATTTGACTAGAAAATGAGGCTCTACCAGGTCATAGGGCTGAATTGCATTCATATATTGTAAAAAAAAATGTTTATATATACACAGATATGGTGATTCCTAGTAAATGTAGAGAACTCAGTATATCTTTCTCCAGAAAAAGAGGCCTCCATCACTTTAATTAAGGGAGATCTTTCTTATTAGTTAGTACTTCATATCCTCTTCATAGGCTAGCTGCTAGAAGATAGCAATCAAACACGTAAGCCATCTAATTCCATGAAAGTACAGGACAATGGTACATAAGTACACTAGCAAATATCACCTGTAATATTCAGCTCTAAGTGTGTTATTTTTTTGTACCTAAATATGTGCGAGGTGCCTGAACAGTGAATGCATTTGATTCTGGTGAAAAAAAAAGAGGATGGAATGCTCAGGTACAAGAACAGTTGATCTCTGCTGTTTACTACACATACTTTGGTTTACTCTGAAAAATATATGCCAAAATTTCAAGGCAACTTCTGGGGCTTCTGCTTATATGCAAATGAAGGGGAGGAAGAGACGAGTCATGGAAATAACTCTCAATTAAGAAGCTCTCTCAACCCAGTCCCTAGCTCCTGGCTGAAGAAGAGGCTTCTCTAAGTTTTTATCTTATGGGATCCTTACTTTCAGTTCCTTATAAAAATCTCACATGTAGATCCCCTAAAATATGCACTTAGAGAAGCCTCTTCTTTAATTCTTTGGTATGACTTGCACGTTTCCACAGTGAATTACATTCATCTACAAAAGAGAGAACCATCCATTAGATTGAAGAGTAATATTTTATTCAGATAGAAAATAACATAAAAGGACACAATACAAAGGAATCTGTAGATAGAACAGGGGGTTGGTAACATAGGGGGAGTGTGCACCTTGGTTGAAAAAATATATAAATCTAGACATTTGCTTTTACCTTATTTTTCAAATGGGTTGAGGTACCCCCAATGAATAAAAATCTTTTTTGTCACATTGAACTGTTGTAGAATGTAGAAATTTGAAATACTGGACATGACAGTCACATAACTTTATGCCGAACATTCCATTTCAAGTGTATTCATTCCAACTGAAGTAAAGTTCAAGGCAAGTAAATATAAGTTTTGTTTTGTTTTTTTTCCAATTCAAATTTAGTCCGTATACTGGTTTCAACTATGAATAAGGCTTAGTGGTTCAAGTGCTACCTTAACAGAACAACAGTGAAAAAATAAAACCATGACATTTTTCAGAGTACTGTATTAGGGAGGGTAAAAAGCACTGTTCAAACACTCTGAGTAGATATGGCTTTCTGCATTGTCCATCTCTTCGGGCTCAAAGTCATCCAGATCTTGAGTTAATTGGTCAGTGTCCTCATCTGAAGTGGAAGGGCGTGTTAGGATGATTCGAGGTATCTTGGGTAAAATAGAAGGGATTTCAGAACACAAGAGATGAGAGAGTTCAAAACCAGAAAAGCACAAGAAAACAAAATTATATTGAATGAAAAGAGAACAGAGCCAATTAATAAAGTAACTAATGCAATTAAAATGTGAGCAACACAGCAGAGCTCTGTGGCAGGTTAAAGAGTATGAAAAATGTACTTACCCATCATACCTTTTACAAAATCCATGTACTAGAAGCAAGGAAATGAGTTATTAAGGACCTCATAAACCTTTCACTTTCCACATAACAAACAATATTCTTATTAGGTATCAAGAAATGCATAACTCATCATAACACAAAGACTTTTAATACCAATACATTTTTTTCAAACTCCAATAGTTTATGTATTATTTTGATTTTGAAGTCTTTGTGTTTTCTTTTAAGGAATACACTAAAAAGGAAAAAAATGGTAACTTTGTATAACAATATCTTAGTCCAGGACTGTAGACATTATTAGTAATGTACTTATAACTGGCATGCTTTGAAAATTGTGTATGATTTAATTTTATTTTGTAATTTAGCAATTTTTGAAGATAGGAAAGTGCATGACATTGTGATTCATGGCAAAATTATGAAGCTATATGGGCTTTCATTGAGGCTAAAGAGTGTTTTATTAATGCATACATATGGATTATTGTGTTTCCTTTTGAGAAAGGCATGCATTATATTTAAATGTTGACTCTGCTAGTGATAGTAGTAGTTATTTTGGATAGAATTTAAGGTTGCTTTGTTGTACTGAAATATGCATTTCTTTATCCTTGATAAGAAAAACATGCTTGTTTGTTATGTTGGCAGCATATAATTTATCATATCCTTAACTATTCATTTCATTGTCTTAATTGTTTAGTTTTTGTAAACGGTGTGGTAGGTAACTGTACAGTCACTTAGCAACATTAGCTAGTTTTTTTAAATGAGATTTTGGTTTTAAGAATTTCCCAAGTAATTTTGGGTTCATTCTCTCCCCCCCCCCCCCCGCACTTCATCTTAATTAACCTTAGCAAAAGAAAGCATTAAAGACCCAGTATTTTACATGTTTTTAAAATGGAATAGAGAGATCATCATATTTTATTGAATCATAAGTAAGGTGCTAGCCAGCCTGATGATAACTCTTTAGGTAATTTGCCTCATTGAGTGAACCTCAAGAAAATATACTTGAGTTATTTGTGCATCCAGCATAAAACCACCTACCTTAGCACTGAATGTTGGCGTAAGGGGATACAAATCATTATCAGTAATAGAACCCAGGTTGCTTTGTTCTACACACCTACTGTCCGATCTAATCTCAGATTCCCTAATTATGTATGGAGAATACGAGGCACTGTGGTCTAGTAGCGGAGATTTAGGCTTATTACCTTCAAGATCAGGACACAGATCCTGGCCCAACTGAAGTAATTGGCAAAATTCCTAGGAACAGGGTCCAGATTTCACCTAGTGGACTGTTTCAAGCTCAGCTACAAACTTCTAATGGCACTTTGGGTAAATCACTTAAGTTCTCTAATCCTTGATTATTTGGTCTTAAAAACAAAACCTGTGGAGCATATAATGGGGAATGCTGGAGAAAGTTTCCATTGACTTTTAAAAAATAGCCCTCAGCTATTTTGTAGAATAATCATTAAAATATTCGCCATCATCATGGCTTTTCCTCAAATGATCTCATTGGCAAAACATTATTATTTATATATTTTTAGTTCCAAAGAGCCCCAGACATGAACCAGGACCCAATTATGCTAGGTGCTGTACAAACTCAGAACAAAAAACACTCCTGCCTCAAAAGCTTACAAAGTGTAAGACAAGCGACAAGTGTACCAGGCAGGCTTGTGAGTGGGGATTAAGAACTGTTTTATCCATATTGATCTTGTGCTACTGGCAAGTCATCTAAAAGATGTCAGAATCACATCTAGTTTTCAAATAAAGCCTTAAGGAATAAAATGTTCCTTAAATATTTTAGTAGCCCTGTTTTTGAAATATGCATTTTACATGAACCAATGTTAAATATAATTATATTTCAAATATTATGGTATAATTTGATTTCATTGGACATGTTCAGACAGAAAAAAAATTAGATGTTAGAAAACATTTCTAGAAGGATCCATTTTTAGGTCTTTCAATCATAAAAAATACTTATTTAATTTAATTTAAAATATCACAATATTCTAGTCATTAATTAATTTAAAAGTTGCTCTTAAATGTCCCTTAATTCAGGAATTTTAAACTTGCCTGGGCTACATCTAGACAGTGGGCCTATTTTGGGATACCTGAAGTATCCTGAAATAGCTATTCTGCGTCTTTAAACATGCTAGTTATTTCAAAATATAATATCAAAATAATGGGCGCGCTATTCCAGCATCCCTGTAACCCTCGTTCCATGAGGGTTAAGGGACTTGTCAAAATAGAGCTTTATTTTGAAATTACCTCGAAATAAGCTACACAATTTGCATAGCACAAATTAGATAGCTTATTTCACGGTAAGGGTGCATTGCAGACGCACCCCTACAGTCCATAGAAAATTGATTTCCCCTCATTTTTGTTTTAAAACAATTTACATCTAAAAGAATCATAGAACTGAGGTTACAAAGAGAGATACTTGCAGTAGAGGAATGAATGCTGCAGCATTTAGTTCCTGGTACGAACAGATTTGTGTCCCCCTCATGGTGAGTCTACAGTTATTTCATTTCAAGATGGAAGATGAAACTCTAGCTGAAGGGGACATACGCATCCTAGCTCTGACTGAGTTAGTGCATTGAAAATAGACTGTAGCCATGGTTCTGCAAGCAGTGGGAACAGCTAGCCACCCTGAGTACATACTTCGCGTTTTGGCTGGAGATGTACTCAGGATGGCTGAGTAACTTGCAGTCTTAATTCGAACTACCGTTACTCCTCATTGCAGGAGGAGTAACGGTAGTTCAAATTAAGAGTGTTAATTCGAACTACCTAGCCCGTGCTGCGTGTAGCCGTGGGCAGGGAGTTCGAGCTACCAGGCATTTAAAAATGGCGGTGCCCGGGAACATGCAAATGAAGCCCAGGATATTTAAATGCCGGGCTTCATTTGCAAGTTCGAATGACTACATTAGCCACCCTAGTTCGAACTAGCGGGCTAGTGTAGCCATACCAAGAGATTTGTTTAAACATAGCACACTTCCCTAGATAAGAACTTTGGGGCTGTATGTGAAATGTAGCCACTACCTTATAAGTTCAAATCTAAATGAATATTGTTTTCCTGTTAGTACTGGGGAAAGTAATAATAGTTAGACTTTAACAAAAGTAAGAGTTACACACCTGACTGCTCATCAGAAAATGAAAGCAAGGTTTTTACTGTGTATAAAAAGTTTGGCTGTGATAATATAATATCCATAGCAGAGCTTGTCTAAGTTAATTTTCCTTACTTTGAGTGAAGGAAGTTATTCCTATTCATCCATGAGAAAATTAATTACATATAGCTATTTTTAAATAATTTTTTTCAGAAGAGTCTATAAAGGTGTCTGAGAATTGCAGCAGTGAATATATTTATAAGTTGTCCAAAGACTTATATAATACTGACATCTGCTGGTTTTTAAATTAATTAAATAAGGTGATGGTTAAATAAAAATAAGACACAACCTTCTCTCTGAAAGAAAAATTAAAGAAAGCTAAAGATACAAGAATCATCTAAACAAGTTTCACAAACTTGGATGACTTTTAACCTAACAACCTATTTGCATTATTCATATATACACATGATGTCCATAGGATAAATTGCAGAGGCATTGTCCATGACCTAAGATTATTCAAAAAGAGCTTTGCCTATCAGAATAAAGTCAGTAACTAGATTACCTGAGCAACTAAGGTGCTACCATAGCAAATTAGATAAAGGTAGACTTTATGTTCTGTTCCAGATTTTTAAATATCTCAGGCACACAACTGCATACAAATATGCATATGAAACTGCACAGCTATATGTATACATGCAATATGATCTCTTTCTCTATGTTTTAAAACACTTTAGTTAAAATGTTCCAGCTGATATGAAATGTACAACTTTATTACCATGTGTAAGAGTGGGTTTTTTCCATTAAAAGTCTTAGCCTTAATGAAGAGACTGTGTGTTGAGGAATTATATCAAACTTCAATAGACAGCCAAGAAGACATGCAAATGAACGTGTGAATTTATTACAGGCAAAGAGATATTGAAAAAGCAGCAAACACTAACATACATTTGATAAGAACAAAATAAAGCAATGGCTGCTAGAGCCACCAATCACCCAACCCCAAAATGCTAACATCAGTGATAGCAAGGGTTATAAAATCCTTCCTCTGCCCTTTGAAATCTGTTGTTGTCTGCCCATTGCCCACCTTCAAACACTGTTGTCTGGGAGAGCAAGGCATTAACCCTTCCAGTGCCCTTAGGAACAACTTTGCAGGCTCCTTTCTTCATTATGCTTGTCTTGGTCTTCTAGTGTTGTAGTATTTGGAGACAAGGTTGAGGATCCAGTGCTTCTCTTAGTTATATGTTTTGGTAAATCATGAGGTATGTAAGAGGAGATGGCTCCCCTTTAAATAGTTTATTTATTTCCCATTAATGTATAATAATTTTAATTGTGTATTTTCTATGTTGGGACAGAGGAGCCAAGCTTAAAAGAGAATTATGTTTTCTCCCCATTCCTCTCCTCAGTTTGTACTAATATAAGGCTCCCCCACAGAACAGGGACAAAACAAGAAAGCTGAAATTAGAGAAAAATGTACAGGCTCCATTTAGCAAAAAGGATGGAGAAAGACAAACGTGTCCCTTCATTCGCAGCCCTCTTTTGGCCACAGATGTTGTTCAAGCTGCTGATATGCAGTCTTCATGCCAGCTCCCTCAGCTTCTCATTGTTTTTTTTAAAAAGTTCTTTTTAAAGTTACAGACTCACATGGCTTCCCCTCTGAAACTTCTAAACATGTCAGTCAGTATGGCTTTGTCTGCCACTTCATCACTTGGATTCTAAGTGAGTTTGTCTATACAGGAGCTTAGTGCATAGTAAGTCAGCATGTGAATTTACAGTGCACTAGCTACTCCCCACCCATTCTACATGTGGACATACTTACTACACACTACCAGTGCCCTTGGCATGTTTAAAGTGTACTTTTAATGTGTAGGACATTTGTCCACATAGATAATTAGTGTGGCATAGAATGCCTTAAATTCATACCCTAACTTGCTTCTTCTCATATAGACAAGCCTTAGAATCTAAGTCACCAACATAGGTGCTGAACTATCAGACAAAACAATCCTGAGTGATGTGCCATAAATTATATCCACGAGGACTCCACTATCTTTCATCTTGTAGTTGGAATCACCACCTGGCAGATTTGAACCTAGGATCTCAAAGCTTAGGCTGCAGAGCTCCCTCATCCTTATCTCTCGCTGTTAAGTGGTCTAACTGCCACTACATGGGACAGCGAACCACACTAGGTGTGTGGGTTACATAATCATTTACAACCTGTTCTTAACTGCTTTGTAAGAACACACATGGCTTTTCTCACATGAATTGTACAATTGATGTCATGGGGACTATTCACCTGAGCAAACTATGTTTGGGCTTAAATGCTTAGTAGGAATGGGTTGATGCAAAGTGGGTGTAAAATGCAACCCAGTTAGAGTGCTTGCATCTTGCACCCACTTGCAGAGATGTGAATGCCTAGACAAGAGGCAAGGCAATTCAGAAGCAGATCCTGTAATCTCTAAAACTACCTCATTAGACGGGAATGTTAAAAAAAACTGATATGACAGCACTAAGGACCAGGTAGGTGTTTTTGATCAAAGACAATCCAATTCTTCATAGAAAATGTAAGGGTCTGAAAATAATATCAAATCATACGTTAGGATAATAGCTTTCTCAGAGCGTTCACTCTGAAAAACTTCATTTGTAGTTTGAAACAGTTTTAGGACAAAAGTTTGAGTTCTCTCTGATGAGGATTAAAGTATTCTCTATTCCATTTAAATTTTCTCTTCTGACTTCTGCTTCTTTGAGCTGAACATTACTTTTGTTTCAATAAAATGACAAAGATGAGGTGACATTTCAAGTAGGGCAAAGGAAATTTATCATTTCAGGGGGAATTTTACATTTTCTTGATATAGAAAACACTACCAAGATTAACAGGAAGACCTTCCTGTCAGGGTGGTTAAACACTGGAATAAATTGCCTAGGGAGTTGTGGAATCTCGGTCACTGGAGATATTTAAGAGCAGGTTAGATAGACATCCATCAGGGATGATGCTTGGTCCTGCCGTGATGGCAGGCGACCTGACTGGATGATCTCTCAAGGTCCCTTCCAGTTCTAGTGTTCTATAATTCTAATCCTGCATCAGGACATTTTTTTTTTTTTTTACAAAGCCTGGATTGAGTGTCGATGAAAAATACTTGTCCATTTTGATTCTGATTGATGTAAAGATTGTCATGGATCATGTCTAACCAATGTGAATGAAAGACAGAGTGATAAGTGTTTATGTGGTTCAGCCCAAATAGTGAAGTTGCAAATTGAAGGGCAGAAAACACTAATTGGGATTTCCAAAACAGGGTTTTTCCCACTAACATAGCACGGTCCATAATGCTTAGGTCGGTGTAACTTATATAGCTTGAGGGGGGTGGCTTATTCACACCCCAAGTGATGTAAGTTATATGAAAGTAAGTTGTAGTGTAGACCTGGGCTAATTTTTACTTTGAAAAAGAGTGATGCGGTGTGAAAGAGCTTTCTTGTTTGTCCAACTAATTACTGATCATTCAAAGTGGCATTAATTCTGAAGGCTGTCATTTAAGCACATGAATTTTGGACTAGTTAACATTCAAATGAGCCTTTCAAAATTATCTGGAGCAACCAACTCTTTGAAGAATGGAAGACCAGAGAGGAGAAATTGAATCTATTGGAGAAAATGTCTTTTGTCATGGCAGTGATACCATCTGCAGAGACATCATTAAGGACAGAGGATAAAAGTAGACAGGCAGATTGGTGAAAGAACACAAGTATGATTAATAAAAGGTCACGGTTTTCCTGATTAAAACATATGAAGTGTTTTATTCCTGAATTCATAACTTAATAAATTCAGAAAAAGATATCCCTGCCTGTTTTTGAGGCATAAACAGAAATAGAGAGGAGAATACTCTGTTAAGAACATACAGATCATTATAATATTATGTCCTAGATCTTTAATAAGAGGAAAATTCTAGCACACCAGAACTTCAGTGAGGACTTTGTGTAACATCTAGTCCACCCTTCTGAATATTGTAGGTCTTTTCTCCACATATATGGACTCCAATGCTGCAATCCTCTCTCAGGAAAAACTCCCATTGAGGGGCAACAGGAGCAGTGCCTGAGAAAAGACTGAATAAGAACATAAGATGAGGTATTGACTAGATCCATGATAATAGCCGTAAGGAGACAATAGTCCCAAAAGATTTGGTCAGCCAACTACTATATTAACTAGTCTTAGTGTCCATGTCCTCATTGAATCACAATGATGATGTCCAATGGACTATTATCCTCCAATATGTGCAAGTGACCTTTTAAGTGAATATTAGCTCTGCAGAGAGCTGGTTGTTAATTCTAAAATCAAAATGCTTGAGGAAATCATGTAGAGTTTGCCAACATTTCATTTTGGACAAAAACTGAAGCTCTAACAATTTTGGGCTGTTCAGTTTTGATTTTTTTAAAAATATACTTCTGTTGCTTTTTACTTTGAATTCTAATATACAAGATGTTATAAAATTAAAAAGTTAAAAGTCAAAACAAAAAATTTGATTTTATTGAAATAAAATATTTGCATCACTCCAAAACTGAACAATTTTCAGAATTCTCTTTTATGGAGAATTTCAAAGTTTCCAATTCAAAACAAAGCCAAATTTCAAAACCATTTTGTCAAAAGAAAGTGCCCTTCAGTGTGGTCCAACTCTGATCTATCTTTGGTCATGTGACCAACATGAAATCAGATTGCTTAAAAACTTCTAAAGGGCTAATCAAATACTGAACCATCTGTCCAAACTCATAAATTGAAGTAAAGGGATTTCCTTTCCCAATTAGTTGTGCCACAGGTGGGTGTGATTTGAGAGCGAGGCTGGAAGAGAAGAAATGGAAACAAAGTGTTCTAGTGGTGGTTGGAGTCACCTGGTACCAGTTCCATGGGAGGCAGGCATTCCAGTATGAAAGCTCTGACTGAGTTAAAGTTTGTGACAACATTTTAGACAACAAAGACTCTTCTTTTTCCTGTGAATCCCCTTGGTTTTTACGGTATGTTCCATAGATAATGGTACTTTCAAGAGCTCAGCAGCACCCCCAGCTGGGCCCAGCGTTTCAAAAGAGCAGAATTTCCATTTAAGTACCTATGAAAATTCAGCACCCAAAGTCTCCAAGTGTGACATTTACAGGCAGATTTTCAAAACAGTGAAAATCTGATTTTTTTAGTTTGGTTTCTCAGTGGAAGTTTAGCTCTTTTGGAAATTTGCTCCTGATTGTGGCTGCTGAGTACTTGATAACTTGGCCCACAATGGAGTGTTTCTTTTAAAATTTAACTTTTTATTACTTCACATTTTTTGCTAATGCTGTCTGTCTAAATGCCGGAGTAGTATTTGTAACACATAACTCACAAACCATATGTTTAATCATGGCTGTTTGCAAACCGAAGTCACCCTCTTCACTTACTGTTATGATGTGGTTTACTGTCTGGAATGGACTGCTTTTAGCTGGAGCATCAACAGGACCAGATTCAGGCGTGTTTGGTTCTAAAAGAATGGCCCTCTTGAGGGGAGAAACATAAAATGTATATGCTTTATATTCTGGGTACTATTAAAATAAAAGAGGAGTAACTACCTTGCACTCACATCAGCTTAAACAGTGACTAGATCCATCATCATGTAGGATTTCACAAGGAAGAATTCAAATAGTGTGTACTCATTTCTGTCTCACTGTTCCTTACATTCACTGAATACATGTGCTTGAGTTGTTGAAAAAGGTCAGAATGACACTAACAACTTGTAAAACATAAAGCTAAGTGACTATTTTAGTTTCTTGAACATAGATTATTCTCTGGTCAAAACATTAAAACTCCTTTCAAACTTGTTTTAATGTATTAATTCCTTTTCATCTAAAAAAATAGTGAAATTTTTCCCTACACATTTGAAATATATGAATTGTTCTGCTAATAGTGCCATCTTGTGGCATGAACAGAAAAATGCAGATACTTAAATCCGCCGCCTATTTGAGAAGGAATGAGAACTTTTATAGTTCTTGATTTTACATGCCCAACAACCCACAACTATATTCAATAGCTAACATAAATAACTCTGTTCTAGGGGATTATTACTGTGTGGGATATTCCTGTACCATTGATTTTTAAGCCAAACTCTCCACTGGATCTCAATTGGGAAGTATATTTCAAAATTGAGGGCACAGTAGGGCCAATGGTAACTAGAAAGGTGGATTAATTTTGCAGATAATCTGCTAATATGAAAGACATATGAATAACAATGTTTCTTTTAAATTTTCACTTTGCAAATATCCTACAGTTTTTAAATAATACTAGTCCTTCATTCAAAGTAAAAGTTTGTATTCACTCCTTGAACAAGCATACAGCATCTAACAAAGAACGATAACCTTTCCAAAGAATTTTTCAACTAACCTGTAGAATTCAAACAAAAATATAATGTTCTATTAAATTCTATAGGGTTGTTTTCAAGTGAAGGATATCATTCAGTTAAATTCTATAATTTTAAAGTAATTTCTGTAGAATCCTGTTTAATTTCTGAATTTTTTAGTCCCTATAAAAATATCTAGGACTTTTCTATAAAAGTAGACTTTGTTGTAGATCATGCATTACATCCCCAATGCAGACAATTTAATATACAGAAATCTTTATTATATTGATGCTGATTCAACAAGAAATGTCAAAATACATAGTATTTGAGATAAATAATAAAATGCTAGCAACAGAAATAAAAAATTCTGTTTTGAGAACAGTAGCTGGAAAATAGGTGTTAGGGAATAGTAGTCCATCTTAGTGCATCTAAGGATTAAGAATTTTAGTTCAGGTACATAGAAAATCATATTAAACTAGTGTTCATGAGAGCCAATGTGGGAGGAGGGAATTCTATTGCTCACATAAGAAAATACAGCACTCCACACACAAATCAAGCTTTTTACCTCCAGCACTTTGTGTCCTGTTTGTACCCCAGCCAAGTCTGTTGGGCCATCCTTGGCCACCCGTGCAATTAAGATTGCCTGGTGACATAAAACATAAAATTTCAGATCCAACAGAGTTGATCCCATTCCGCTTGGATGTTTAAAAGAAAATAGGCAGCAAACTGATATTTAATGCCTGTTGCTCAGCTACCTCTAAATGAATACAAGCTAAATGTCTTAATCAACATATTAACAGAAAAATAAAACCACCCATTGCTGACACAAACCACAATCAGCAAAAGTCATTTACAGTGCCAGGAAGGACATATCTGAGAATAAGAATTTCAATGATGATAAAGTGGGTAAAGACAAATAGTTCAAGAAGGGGTTAGTGTGAACAAACAAGTGGCATTAGTGTGTGGGCTGCAAATGGAGTTACTCTGAAATCAGGTGGAAAATACCCAATGAGATTTCAAGCTGTGAAACCTTCAGGAGCTAATCATTCACTTTCCATCTTTTCTCAAGGAGGCATCACGAAAAAGCTATCATCGACTTCTACATCTTTTTTTGGGGGGGGAAGGGGGGAATATAAGCAACCCCTTTTGTTCTCCTTGCCAACTAGGTTACTAAGATTACAGCATTACACCGATGACTCCAAAAAAGAAAATAGCTAAAATGGCTAACTTCTAAAAATTGCCCTTTCCCCATCTCTTTCTAAATGATTACTTGGTAAATGTTGGATTAATGAAATGCACCTCATCATTTTCTTTATATGGAGATGAGCCCTTTCCACCAGCAATGCTAATACCAAGACTCCCCATTTGACTGCACACAGTAATGGTTATCTGCAAGAGAATTATAGTTAATATCAAGCGGCCTGATTAATCAAACAGCACCCCATACATAACACAGGCAACAATACTGTACTGCTCATTCTGTATATGAACAATCCATCTAATTCAAACTAAACATGGTGTTTATTCTGTAGTAATATCTGAAGAAGTGGGTCTGCCCCATGAACGCTCATCAACTAATAAACCATCTTGTTAGTCTTTAAAGTGCTACATGACTGCTTTTTTTGTTTTACCAAGATCAGACTAACACGGCTACCTCTCTGTTACCACATAAAAGTACAGCCTTTACCTTTCCCAAAAGGACACAGAGACAGTATTTCCAGAGCTAGCTTTTAAAGCCTGCAGAGACAATTTTAGAAGCTTACATTTTCTCATCATGGGCCTGATTCATCACCATTATATTCACCATTATATACTGAGTAGTATATTCATGGTTACCTTTTAAGAGGACTAATCATGGAGTCCATTACTACTGGATGGATGAAAACCTTGCTGTATTGAAAGCTATGGCAAAACACCTCTTGACTTCAGTGAGGAGAGGATTTTACCCAGTGTGAAAAAGCCATTCACTGTATTCTGATCATCTGGTATCCATTTCAGAAAACAACAGGTGGGTTAATGAAATTATTTATTTCACATAAATCAATGATTTACTGAGTACTTGCCTTGACATCAACACTATTTCTATACATGTGTCATAGTTAATTGTAAACCACTTTTTTGGAAAAGTTTTTTATATCACATTGGGTTGAAATTTCACACAAGTTCCCAGGCCATGTGCATTTTTTTTCTGGGCCAGGTGATTACCATTGATCAGCATTAAATTGGATTTAGATGGCTCTTTTTAGTGCTACTGTAATGCAATCTTCACTTTTTTAAAATCAACATTTTTCAGACAATTAGCTCATTGAAAGGCCTTTTGTTTTTAATAGAGCAAGATAATTCAGAGTTAAAGCTGACATTGGATTCTTAATGCACTCTCACATGCCTAGAAATTTTAATACATCTGGGTGACACTTTTGTAATATATTATTAATCTACAGTCCCTGAAATACAGGCCAGTGGGATTAGTTTAGGTCACAGCAGCAACTTAAATTAACAATTCCTTTTGCAAGTTCTAGTTGGTGGTTTTAATACATAATTTCACTGGTACTGAAAAGCAGAAATAGCTTGCAAACATACCTAAGATTCACTGCATTAAGAGTTAAGGAAACCCATTTAAAACTGAAATTGAGCTGTAGATAAATAGTGTTTAATTCATCAGTTTTATGTGTAGCTAAGATGCTATTACTTTTGCAGCTTCAGTTCATGCCTCTAAGGCAATCAGAAAATGATTTTTTTTTTAAATGTTACATTAAGGGTTTTTCAGTGCAGCTGTAGTATATTTCATTAATATTACAATTTTAACATGTGTACACCTGTTTATTTGAAACTAAATTATTTTAAATGTGCAAGAAAATGCCACTTTATACTGATTAAAAATGTATAACCCTTCGATTATGCCCCAGTTACCATGGAGTCCAACCATCATTTATGCTCAGCCTGAGTAGTCTCATTGAATTCAATAGGACCATTCATGAGAGCAAAGTTAGTCACGTGCACCACTGTTCACAAGACTATCCTTCTCAACAATGCTTCATTGATCTTGTTGGGCTAGACTGTAGCCTGGCTTGCTCTGTGCATCCACATAGGGGAGTAAAACCCTCCCTTAAATTCCTGGTAGCCTCTCTAGGCTCCAGTGCCATAAAAGTGCACTGTGTACCTGCTATTGAACCTATTTTGACCAGGTAGACCTGTGCTCCCTCCAGCATGCTGGTCACCAGAGAGAGGACTCAGCATGGAAAAGAGACCATAATTTGCTACTGGTATGAACCTGCACCAAGTATTACCCCCCAGAGCAAGCCCCAGAGATATGCAATTCCTTCTCTGCACTGCTGCAGGCCACGCCCAGCATTGTGGTCAAGCCATGATCTAGCTTCCCCTGCCTCCCACTCCACACACCCACCCTAGTGGTTTATTCCATAAATCCAAGGCATTGCTTTTGCAGCTCCCTGCATAATGGCAGTCCTTACTCATTTGAGCATTCCCACCAACTCCAAGGAGATATTTAAGTTAGCAAGGTCTGTGCACAAAGGTATATTCACAAGCAACCACTGGTTGTGGGTGTCTAGCTTGAAATACTTCCGGATGGATCTCTATAGATGTGATGCATCCACAACTCCCTTTGACTTTTCTGAGACTTGAAAGTGTTCAGCCCTTCTGAGAAACCAGCCCAAGGCGTCGGAGGCTGAGCATTCAACAATTTAGGCACCCAAAACTGGAATGTGTTTTTGAAAAGTTTGGCTCCAAATCACTAAGAATATGGGCAAACCCCTGTTCCCACAAAAGACAATGGGGATGGGAATGGACTCCATATAGCACAATGCCAGTTATATGAATATTGCAAGTCAGATGAGGATATTTCCTGATTTTACATATCACACTTAAAAATTATCTCCTTTGCATTCAAAGTTTCTCATATAACCCAAAGTCACAGAACTGGATGGGAATGAAAGGCACTTCCGGGAGGTAACGCATTACCTTTAATGGTGGCTGTGTCGCTTCTGCTGCTCTGGGAACCTGCTCTTTCATTTCCTCTGGAAACCTGCTGCTCTCTGTTGGAAAGCTGCCTGCTGTCGAGGCAGGAGTCTGCGGCTTGCTTTTAGCCTCTGGAAAAGGCTTCATTTTTGCAGCTGCTTTGTGCTTTTCCTGAAAAGCCACTCTAGTCTTTCTTTGGTCATTGTCATCAGTATCAAAAAGACTGCCAGAAAACTTGGATACTGGCTCCTGTTTGTGAGAGAAAGACAAAACAACAGAAATATAAACGCTGAATTACTGTCTAGGAGTCTAGACATTATATTCAACAAATTAATGTCATTTTTTCTCTGTCACATGGGTGTTGATCAGGAGTTACTCTACTGAAGACATTAGACCTAACTATGCCCTCAATATTCATATGCAGAGTGGACCTTCTATGCAGCTGCCCTTGTGGCACCAACTCTAATTTCTCAGGGCCCTATGAAGCATGAGATGCAGGTTTGGGGACTGGGTAAGGGTGAAGATAGGCAGTGGGTGGCCTCTCAGACAGGGTTGAGGGTTCCGCCTGCTCTGAACTTATGGAGATAAAGTAATACAGCCTAGGACTTGGTTACCTGATATGCTGAACCTCCCATGCTGTGCGAATCCCCCCATTAAGGAAGTTGGGGCAGCTGGAATCCCTTGTATAACAGCTAAAGTGGCCCCATGCTGCCAGAAAGTGTGAATGGAGAAATGAAAGCACCATGTAGGACATAAGGACTGAGTACACCAAGTATAAATCTATCTTTTAGACAGCTCTGGTCAAGAATTTCTATAGTGATTCCAGTAAGGACAATAATGAATCCAGTGTTATCCAAATAACCTGCATTTACTCAATTCAAAACTTCTAATAACTTCTGCACACTAGCATTTGTATTGATACAACTAATTAACATAAGGCCCCTGGACTCTGGAATTCATTCTCCATTCCCTTCTTTAATCCACCAATAGTCCAAATCTACTGTTCGTCAATATACATTGAAAAACCATTTCTCTAGAACTGGTGGAGGAAATGTTGATACAGAAGGTTAGGGCCTTCGAAGGAAACAGAGGATATTTCTATTTCCCATTGTTGGCCAATTTTTTTTTTTAATTGGGTTGGGGCTCTGCCCCAAGTGGTTTTGTTTTAGATGATTGTTAAGCCTCCTAGAACCTAGAACAGGCATCTGTTTTAATGTATTTCAATTAAATAAATAATTGAAGGTGGTTCCATCTTCACCACCACAAAACACAAACATTGAAACTATGCATTAGAACAGCAACCAATCCAGTTCAGAAAGCTATCGCTCCTTTCTAACCAGGAGTAGCCACATGTTCATCTAATGAAACATTTAATGGATTGAAAATGTAATGTGCGTATAATCTACTATATTATGTCTTTGAGATTATAAAGGAAGTTACTTACATCCTCATCAGAATCCTCCAATTCCTCTGCTTCTTGCTCAGGACTGACTCTCCCTCCCTTCCATTTTTCATTGCCTAAGCTGAATTTGTGCAGATTGCCACCATGAAAACTTTCCCTTCCCTTTAATGAGGCCCAGCAAGAGCTCTGTGAGCTCCAGTTATGGCCGCTGTAAAGTTTAGGAGACCTGGGAAGCCACTTAGAGGTCTGGTGAAGAAGAACAAAACAAGATGATAGGCAATTAATAGATTTTTTAAAATGTTACTGTATTACAGTCAATAGCTACCTACCAAGAAGGTGGTCTGGCAAGAACAGGAGGGTGTTTCAACATCACATAATAGTTTGTTGGCTTACATGGAGGTAAGCACCACACATAGGAATGTGCCTTTAGTCCAACAGACATGCTTAAGGTATGCCAACACTGCAGTTGAAGGTATGGTTTGCACTAGCTTTAATTTAGCTAACACTAGTTTTAATCTAGCTAAGACACTAAAAGATGAAGCCCATTTACACAGTTTCTATCTGTGCTAGCTAGATTAGTGCTAGCACTAACACACATACCTGAGCTACAACTCAGACCTTCAATCACATCATAGATGTACCCTTAAAGAGTAAACAAGCATTACAGGTGGTATGGGGAATGATCTGCAGGCTGTTAAAATCAGCAAGCAAGGTATCAAGCCCACGTTCAGTTTCTTAAAGAAGAGGTTCTCTGCTCACACTCAGCTAAATACAACTTACAGTAATATCTGTCAGAGCACCAGGTAGTAGCTTCCATAGTCCTCTTTAAACAGTATTACAGAGCAGTTTGAGCTTCTCCCACTGTTTCTCCTCATCTCTTAGTTTAAAATCCCAGCAATAATTAAGTGTTTGCTTTCCCTGCCCTTGAAATAAAGTGGTTTATTTTAAAAGCATTGCCAACAACAGAAAACATGAAATTAGTATTTTTTAAAAAATCACTGATATCCAAAGCACTGTGAAAAAGTGAAGGAGCAAAGGGAAGGAGGAACTTTAAGAGCCACATAGCATGTTATTATAATATACTGTGTGGTAACTGAATCCAGTTTTCACATGTGGGCCCCTCATTAAAGCCATACACAAATAGTCATCTCTCTTTCTACCCCAACTTACACAATTCAGAGGGCTTTGAGTTATACAATGTGTGGACCCTAAAGAAGCTGCATGTAATGATAAGGGGGAGTAATCACACATCAAATGTATGTATGCCCTCTTTGAACAAACTCCTTAAAGTGACAAGTTGACCCTAGAAACGAGACAGCAACTTGGGAAGTTGGTGATGAGAAACATCAGTTCTTTTATATTGAACTTCTACATCAGCGTTTATCTAAGGAGCTCAAAAGCATTTTGAAAGCTAAAAATATTTGTATAATTAGTAGGTATTATTGCCATTTTGCAGATGGGAAATATAAGGCACACAGGTCAGACTCCCCACATAGAATCACAGAAATGTAGGGCTGGAAGGGATCTTGATAGCTATGTCAATCCCCTTCACTGAGGTGATATATTATCTGGACCATCTCTGATAGGTCATGTTTTCTAAATCTTTAATAGTTTTTGTTGCCTTCCTCTGGACCTTCTCTAATTTGTTTCCAAAGAACTAGAATTCTAATTGTGTCTTCCAAAGCGCTTGCAACCCCTCTCAGCTTGGTATTATCCACAAACTTTATAAGTGTACTCTCTATGCCATCATCTAAATAATTTATGAAGATATTGAATACAACTAGACCCAGTACAGATAGATGCATGACCACACTTGATATGGCCTTCCAGTTTGACTGTGAACCTTTGATAACTCATCTCTGAGTATGGTTTCTTAACCAGTTGTTTACCCACCATATACTGGGTTCCTCTAGGCCATAGTTCCCTAATTTGGTTATTAGGTGATCATAAAAGACCGTATCAAAAGCCTCACTAAAGTTGATACACATCTTATCTATTTCTTCCCCTATCCACAGAGCTTGTTAACCTGTCAAAGGAGGATATTAGGTTGGTTTGATATAATTTATTCTTAACGAATCCATGCTGACTGTGACTTGTTATCTAAAATCTGATTGTTTGGTACCCAGAAAGATAATAGAGTAAATAATTCAAAGTTAAGCTGACAGATCTATAATTCCCCAGGTTGTGGTTTTTTTTTTTTTTAATAGATAGGAACTAAATTTCCCCTTTTCTAGTCTTCTGGGATCTCTAACATCCTTCAAAAGTTCTCAGAGGTAATTGTTCAGAAATCTCTTCAGCCAGTTTAGTGAGTATTCTCAGATGTATTTTGTTAGGTCCTGCCAACTTGAAGACATCTAACTTGGACTTAAGAAGAAGTTTACATCCCATTCATATTACACAAATTATTTGTGATAAATTCAGTCCATCTGCTGAGTTTTTCCAGGAATCAGAGCAAAATGTACATAAAAAGTAAATGTGCATATGTGTGTCAATGCACATACATCCATGTCAATGAGGCAAAGAGATGGAGGAGAGTTTTAGATAAGGGAAATTTCAGGAAACTCAAGAACATTGCATCCTCAACACATGGCTGCACTCATACCGTTTAACCTCATGTTGGCTTAACAAATGGTTTTCTTCATATTGCTTTTTTGTTTTTTAATGCAGCATTGTTAGTACATGAGATTTTGCATGTTTATAAATTATTGGTGTGAGCACAGAAGATGTTACAATCTGTATTATATATGATAAAATAACGGATGGTGATAAAAGTCTTTGAGAGGAAACAGGAAGAAAAAGGATTACCATGCTAGAAGAAGATTATGCAATAGATTTATAGTCCTCTTAAGAGATTTTTGTCTGATTATTTTTTCTTATTATAGTTGAAGAGACTAAATATCATGCAACAACAGTAGTTCAGTGCAAGATGACAGATTATAGAACTCTTTCACAGACTTTCCTAATGGATTATAATACTGTACAATAAAAACTAAACATAATTTTTCCATTACAATACTCCAGTATGGTCACTATAGCAGCTAATATCCTTTAGAGGCAAGAGGTACACTCAAAAATCGTATTGACCTTAGAAATTCCCCCATCCTTTATTGGTAAAAGAACTAGGATATCTGGATATTCTTCATCATGGTAGGTCAGAGTATTCTACTTTGCGGAGCTGTAAAGCCACTTCACCTATAAATGAAGTTTGAATGAGCCACAAAGCAATCATGTTTGCATTAGTGGCTCCCATTCATGACAGCGTGGTAGTTAGAAGAAAGGATTCTCTTTTGCCTTTATTCATCGCTCTCCTTGGATGTCAGATAGCATGGGTGTGCTCCTGTGATCACCACTCTGCTCATTAGATAGGAAAAAAAGAAATCTGATCAGACACATAGATTAGATGGAAAAGCCTGCGTGCGGTTCTAGAACTGCAGGTATGGAATCACCAATACAAGAGATTATAGATTTTTTTTTAAAACATTAGGTGGGACTGAGCCCGTTTACTTATGAATTTGAACTTCCCCCACATAGGTTGTTTGGTCATAGGGATTGGTCCTCAGTCTGCTTTGCATCCGAAACCATTTGAAAGCAAGCAGACAGCTTTGGTGGGTTTCTGACCCCATTTAAAAACCTGAACTCCTGAATGGTAACTCCTCAGATGCACACACAATGTTGCAAACACTTTTTCCCATAGGACCAGAAAAAGCCCATTGTCCCACAGGAGTGCAGGCTGAAAGATGCAAACAGAGAACATTATGACTTAATGTGGATAAGTCTCAGTCATTTATAAAAAGGAAGAGCTTCATTTCATAGTATTGCTAATTGCTGCTGCTGCTGCTGTCACACAGATATGGCGGTTGTGTAGGTTGTCCTAGACAAAATTTAAATTTCAGTCCAATTTGGAGAGAAAGATAAGTCTGGAGGATGTAACTGCAGGATAGTCTGCAGTCCCTATTTGTGTTTTCTTCTTTGGTAGAGTAAGTTGCATAGCATCCATTTTTAGGTTGGACTTTATAGAACCATAGAATACTAGGACTGGAAGGGACCTCGAGAGGTCATCAAGTCCAGTCCCCTGCCCTCATGGCAGGACCAAATACTGTCTAGACCATCCCTGACAGACATTTATCTAACCTACTCTTAAATATCTCAGGCCTTAAATAGTAATCCATAAAGGAACTGTCAAGAGAGCACGCTAGCAATCCAGAAACTTTTTCACATCCATGAGCTAGCTTTTTCATCACTTTTGCTTATGAAAAATATGCATCAATAATTAAATCCACTTTCACCAGTTTTTTTTTCTATAAACATACATTTAGGATCAATGAGGTAGAGATACACAAACAGTTCCAGACAAGAAGAGCTCACCATTCCATCGGGAGTTTGAAATATTCCTTCATTATCGGTAGCCAGAATGCTTTGAAGAGAACACAGCCACCGAGCCATAAAAATAAACAGCCAATGAAATCTGATGTGAATACAAACCTTAATTCTTAATCTCTTTTAAAAATCATTCCACTCCATAGAAGTTTTCAGTGCAAAAAATGCCGAGATATAGAGCATGAACCCGAGCACAGTAGGAATGGAAGGTCCTGCATGGGAAACAGGGAGTGTCCTATATTTTGCAGGTTCAAAACCTAAAGAATGCAAGCTCGTTGGAGCACAGAACCGTGTCTTTCTCCACATATTGTACAAAGCCAGGCATACAACTGGATTACTCAATACTTTCAGTTAGTACTTATACTAACTACACTGTATCAAAACCAGATGGGTAGTACATGTTTCCTGATGGCGTTGGATTATAACTGAATATTCGTCAGCACTTAAATCTTACTACAGCTGCCATTTATTGACTGGATATAATATATGTCTTTCTCTGAGACAATCACGAGCTGGCACAGCATTGGTACAGCAGTTTGTGCCTTCAAAGTATGTGACAAACAATAGCTAACTGTATGGTTCCCAGATAAGATCAGCATTCAAACCTGTATTTTACAAATGGAAGAAACCAAGGCACACAGGCGTTAAATGGCAAACCTAATATGCCTAATGTCAAGTATGGATTTAAGTGCCTAACATTAATCGATATTTGATTTTTTGTAATAATTCAGGAGTAGAATTGGAGTTCCTGCTTCCTAATTCCATGTTCAGAACTTAAGATTTTTTTATTAATATCAAAAGATATTTTGCTCATGGGATGTAGTTCTGTTCAAGAAATTTAAAATAAATTATTGAAAAACATTTTGCTTAGAACCACCATAGCTTATTTCATTATGGGACACAAACACAGTTTCCATTTCACGCCCTTTATTAATGTGTGCATGCCATGTTGACTTATAAGACTGCCTTTTTACTTATCCTTATTCTACTTAAATGATCCTCCTTTACTTGTCAGAGGCTCTTAATCTCCATCTCTTACCCTCTGTTTTCTTCATATGGAATCCCTAAGGATAAGATTATGTCACAGAGATCCTGCAAGTCATGAATTCGGACCGTTCCAGAGAACTCCGTAACATTTTTCTGCCTCAGCCTCTGTGAGCTTCCATTGATTTGTTTATTGCATGAAACCTGTCCTTAAGTTTTACTAAAATTAATGGTATCAAAATCTTAACCTTCACAATTCTTATAGAACATTTTTAATCTCATTTGTTTAGAGGACAAACTGTCCTTATGAGTCAGTCATAAGTAAAATAATGTGCACCTACTTTGATAAAATTTGTTTAATAAATCCTCTATAGGAATAAATTTCCCTCTGCCAAAAGGTTTGCAAGTGCCACATATTGCTATAAATCATCTGTGCAAAACAACAAAACCTCATGAATTATTCAAAAGAGATGAATGGCTGAACAACTAATCTACATTTTAAGATTAAAGAGAGACAGAAAAACTTTTGCAGCAGTAGGCTGATAACGCTCTATCTGCAAATCAACATACAACGTAAACATAGTGAATTTGCAAATATCTAGAACATGTGGAATGAAGCACATTTTGATATCCATAACCAACCTCATCAAACTCAAATTTCGCTTTCCAACCTGCTTGTCTCCTATTTTTAAAATGACTTTATATTTTAAAAATGTGAAATATGGAACTGATTTTAATTTTGCAAGGTATTTTTCTAGAGCAAACTCCCTTGCCATTTTATGTATAAATGCACGTAGCATTCTACTCACCAAAAGGAATATACACTAGTTTAGCTCCTTTAACAATAAATTTCAAGTGCTTTACAATCAAACTGAAATAAAAAAGTGTGCAAGTCCCTTAACTAGGACAGCATACACCATACTAAATCCATGACTATTCTCAGGAAAAGGAAGATACCATTTCCAACAGATCAGACTAATTGAATCCACGCTCTAGACTAGAGTGGCTCTGATTTAGTTAAATTAGTGCTAAAGCTATAATGCAGACCAGTGATTGGGTCCTGAAAAATAAAAGAAGTGCTTGGATTTTATGGTGATCGACCCCTCAGGAGTCGATTTGGCGGGTCAGCTGCTAAATCAACCACCAGTCACTCCTGTCCACTGCAGTACTCCACCAGAATGAGATGAGTAAGGGGAGTTGACGGGAGAGTTTATTTGGTCAACACTGTCATCACTTTCATAACATCAGTTTGAGTTATGTTACTGACATAACTCAAATTGTATAGCTTAGACCAACTTGTCTCCATAACATAGACCTGGCCTCGCTTCCAATACTATCCTACATGGGCAACAGACCCAAAAGTACCAGAAGCTGGAATGCAAAAAAAAGCCAGAACAGAGTTTTATCATTACTCAAGACTGGGTAGTCACCCGCCCATGAGGTTCTTTGAGTGCCCTCCTATCAAAGTAGCAACGCAGCTTAATCAGACCTAAGTTGTGAAACAGGAAAGATTCATAGCACAAGATGGCATGGTTATTGGCTTTGTTCACATCAGACAGCCACACTAAGAACTGCATGAAGCATGCTGAACCCAAACATGCTAAATTGAATTAATTATATAAATAATCACCGAGAACCTGCCACAATAGGATTTTCCTTAGCAAAAATAAAACTCATAAAATAGCTTTTAAATTGCAATCTCCACCAATGCGCATGCACCATGTGAGATAGATATGGCAAATTTCTGCAACGTCTTTGGCAGAGTTAACTGGATTAAGCTTATGCATCATGTGCTAAGGACTGCGTGTAATTCCATTCAGGAGGGTGACTACGGCTCCTCCAAGAATTAAGAACTGTGAAGGTAAATGTGCTTAGGTAAATTCACTCAGGCTGCAACACCTCTAAAGAAGCCCCACCATGGGGACAGGCTCCCATCTACTAGCTCTAGATTCTCCAGAGGTCAATAGACAAAGAAACAACTTGGGGTAAATATCCTGAGTTTAAAGTGACTCAAGACCCAGCTAACACACAGGGGGCCTTAACACTTGCAGAAGGATTGGAAAGGCTTTGGCCTACTGAGGCCCATAAGACTGATGGGTGACCTCTGACAATCTATTACACATGAACAGGAACTTTATGGTTTTTAATAGGTTTCTCTTTTTCAGATAGATGTAGGTGTTGGCATTCAGAGTCTATTTCAATAAGGACAGCAGAACTCACTCCCAAAGTTTGCATCTGATTTAGATGCAGCAGTAATGTTACTGTGGTTTGTGATGCCCTAAAGACCTAGTGGCAGCCCCACAAGCATACAATGTAGGAATGTCACTCAAACCCCCTTAACATTGCCCAGGCTCTCATGGAATGAGCGCACACCCTTTGAGGAAATGGTCTGGGCTACTTCACATGCTATATGCCTGACACAGAAAGCTAATGCCTGGAGATCATCTGTGAAGCAATCCCTTGACCCTTCTTTGGTTTGCATATAAACAAACAAGATGAGGAGTGGAAAAAATTGTTGTATCTAGATAAAAAGCTAAATATCAGCTGACAGCCAATGTGTGAAGACATTGTTCTTCTGGGGTTGAATGTGGCACTTGGTTCAAGTGCAAATGGGAAACCCCTTAGATAAAAAAACCAGCAAACACATACAGTGAAGATGCAGGATTGCTTTGTCTTTAGAAAATTGCATATAGGGGCTCCACTATCAAGACCTGCAACTTACCCACCCTCTTTGCACATGTTATTGCCATAAGGAAGGCAGTTTTCTAACACAGGGAGAAAGAAGTTATCAGACGCTCTGAGGACCTATAAGAGCCCCTAGGACAGTATTAAAGACATGCAAATGATTGTCTGTAACGGGCAGAGGGAGACAATTGACTTATCAAGAGCCTCACAACCATGGGGTTTGAAAATGTGGATTTCACATGGATGGACAAATGAAAGGTGGATCTCATAGAACTAAGCACAGGACCAGAAGAGTGAAGGTGTAATGTATATTTCTAAGTTGTCATGGATGAACCTACCAGGCTCATGCCATATCAAGAACTACTTTCTCTTAGCCAAATAGGTTGCTCTGATGGAGAGCTTTCTTCTGCTGAGCAAGGTTTGCCAGACCACCTTCACAACTGATCCTCTGCTTCATCTAACTATGTAGCATCTATGCTGTGAGATGCAGGGAACTGAACAGACCAGGATACAGGAGTCAGGATGACAAGGAAAGAATATGAGAGGCTGAACCAATAGTACAAGGAGGTCAGAGAACCAACACTGTCCCAGACATGCTGGAACAAGGAGAATGCGTTTGATTTGGTCCAATTACAGCTTGAGAACAAATCTGCAAGATAATCAGAATTGGAGCAAATGCATACAGGAAAGTCAATTCACAGCTCAAGTGAAAAGCACTGTTCAAGGAGCCCAAACTGAGACCCTCGTTGGGAATAAAACAGTTGATATTTCTTGTTGTCTCTTGTGGCAAACAGGTTGATTGTTAGGATGCCCCAAATTGCAAAAATGAACTGCAGCACACTGGCCTTTAGCAATCTTTTGTGATTCAGGGAGAAATTTATGTTGAGATGTTTTCCAGATGATTCCGGACCAAGGCAAGTGGTCCACCATGGGAGCACCATCTTCCCCTATGCAAAACCGGCAGGGCCTGATCTCCTCCTGATAGAGCATGTTGTAGTGTATTGTCTGTAAGGATGTACACAGCCAAGTTTCTGAAGTGATCTGAAAGAGGCTGACAGGTAGCATACATGGCAGGAAGCTCCAGGACACTGACAAGCAGAGAAGCTTCCTGTTCAGACATAGATCTTGGACTTTCAGTGATCCCAGATGCACTCCCCAACCTATTAAGTAAGCATTGGTGTCCTGGTCAGTAAGGATTGAGTGAAGAGATCACATTGGCATATGGAGCCACCATCAGGACCAGTAATCTGATTCTGGAGCGAATCAAGGAGTTGGATCTTATGGACCAAAAGTGTCCTAAAGACTTTAAGGCCATGGGCCATACAAATAAGACAATGGTGGCCATCAGGCATCAGGTCAAGAGCCCCTGACCCAACTGTGGGACAGACGCCAAATCTCAAGACCGATGATGAGGCAAAGTTTCTCTGTGGTGCTTATCTGTTGATCTGGAAGAGTCTTGGAGATTCTCTGGGAACAATGAGGAAGCCAGCCCCAATGGAGCAAACAAATGGTTAGGCTCTTCTGATGCCCAATATGGGAAGGGGGTCATCAGTGCCAACCAGGAATGAGGGATTGGCACTGATGGTACCAAATGAAACATGTTCCTATTGCTGATACTGGGAGAGGTGCCAATACCAAGGCTAAGGGTAGTCCTGAACTCAAAAGGACCTGCTGCCCAGACAACAATGATGCCCAAGGATGCATCAGCATCAATAAGACCTTTGGTGCCTAGCCTTGCATCAGCCACAAATGTGTCTGAGCAGTACAAGCTGTGGTGCTGACAAACCCAGCAGCTTTGTGATGCAGTCAAAAGATAATAGCACAAAGTAGGATGAGTTGGAAGAAGCCAAGGCACCAGAGAACTCCTGAACCAGTGGAGAATCCAGGACTCAGAGGCAACACAGGCCTGGTGCTGCTTGGTATGTCAGAGTGGAGACAGATCCCCATGGCCAGAACTGAGATGTTAGCACAGGCTCTTGCCCTACCTCAGAGTGGTAATCAGGGAGCAGTTGGATGGACTGCTCTATCCCTATATGCCAGACAGAATGTGGTGCCAGTCAGCACTCCTCTTGGAAAGTGTGGTGGAGTCTCCCTGAGCCTTATTTGTTTTATGGGACCCCTTCCTAGTTATACTAGAAGAGGGAAAATAATCCCTTCCTCTCTGGGGAAATGCCAGAGCCAAAGAGCACAGTGGCATCATTTGAAGATGTGAAGGCATCCTCGTGGTCTGCACCAGCAGATGCTGCTTCAGCTGCAAGTGCCTGATCACTTAAGTGCTTTGTGAATGACTTACAGGTGGAACACAGCTCTTTAATGTTTCTTTCACTGATCCAAAAGAATCATATGTAGGAATCACTGCATGGAATGCCCTCCTGCCTCGCCCCTCCCCTCCTGAGATGGAGAATGCTTGAACCCCAGTAAGAGCTTTACACAGTGCAGCCAACTACTCTAATTCCATACTAAACTTAAGATAACATGCTACTATATACAAGAAAAAAATCTCAAACAGACCAAAAGCACAAAGGTGAAAAACACCACAGAGTCCTCACTGTAGCCAGGGGCTGTAAGCAGTGATTGAGAGGGTCAGAGCAGTGCTGCCTTTGTATGGCTAGAGCAGGGGTTCACAAGATCCAACCTGCCAAGTCTTTTAATCCAGCCCACCCACCCCTGTGGCACAGAACTGCGCTGTGGAAGTCAGCAGGGAAGCCGCTTGAGAGTGCTGCTGACCAGGAGCTGTTTAGGTAAGCACCTCCTGGCCAGAGCCTGCCTCTGCCCAGTCCCCCACACCCAACTCTCTCCCAGATGCTGCACCCCCTCGTACATCCCTCCCCCCAGGTCAGAATGCTCTCTTGCACCTCCTGGACCCTGCACCAGGTCACAACACCCTCCTTTACCCAAACTCCCTCTCAGACCCCACACTCTTCCCTGCATCACAGTCCCCTACCCAGAGCTCCCTTCTGCACTCAACCTCTGTGTCACATAAAAAGTCGTATGTGGGTCCTGCAGCTTAGCAGGCCTGGGATGGAAGTTTACAGCCTAGTAAAATATTATACCCTGCAAACAGCAGCTGGGCTTTATCAGCGTTAACCCATGCCTTGAACTGGGAAACTAAGTGGTAAACAAGTTTGACCTCGGTTCCCAGCCCCATGGGAACACTGGGAGTGGAGTTGGGCCAGCTCACGGACACTCAGTAAACAACTGTAGTATAACTAGTGTAGGGAGTCCCGTGCTCAGTGAGTCTCACCAGGGACCTAGACCTCGGAGGGTGCCCTGGATTCCCCCAGCTGGAGCCACATCCACGGCAGCCTGGTGCGAGGTGACAGGAACGGGAGTCCCCACAGACTGAAGGGGTGTAAGCATTTCTAAATGCCTGCTGCTCTCTTATGCATTGCTCTGCCTATGTTTATTGACGTGTCACTTTGCAGTAGCTGTGTAACCATCTGGCAGTATTAAGCCTATAATAGTAGTGATGTAGTGAGATTAATAAAAGCAACTATTCCTAATCGACTCTGCTGTGAAGTGAATCCATAATCCTGTTTGGCCACGTCCCTGTGAGTTGACACACTATCCCAGACCTCCACCTCCTCCACAGAAAAGTGCGACCCTTGAGCAACTACAAAAATTTTGATGTGCCCCCCCCACCCCCTTCAAAAATTATTGCCCATCTCTGGGCTAGAGGAAGGGCTAAGGCTGTGTGCACTTGCCAACAGGTACTGCAGGTCAAAGATCTCTGGCCCCTAGTCCACAGCTGCATCTACTTGAAGAAGAAACTCCATATTCTTGATAATACTATAAACTTAGCAAAATGTTCTTCCTGTTAAGTTTCTCAAGTCTTCCTTTCAAACATTTGAATGTTTACAAGCAGGTTTAATTCCAAATGATAATGTGCAGAGGAGCTTGCTTGAATTAGTAACACTTATTTTGATCATACTTGAGTCTGTTCATTTCAGTTACAGGCTTGCATCTGAACCTCCTAGATATAGTACACCTTTTTTCCAAACCTAAAGGCTATTCAGCTGTCTACATGTGCAGTCTTTGACTAGTTCTTAGTGGATACAGATGCACAACACAGATACAGTCAAAACTGACACTATTGTTTCAAATCTCAGCAGAGGTGCCACAAATGTAATATATATGGAGAATGAACTGGTCTCATCTGCATGTCACAGTCCAGGAATACTGACAGCAATGTGAGAAACCTTACACTGCAACTGTTTGCATTGTATTTGCACTGCATTCAAGAGACTATTTTCTCCGGTACACATTAAAACTGGTACTTTCCATGGCATTAAATTCAATTTAACAAAGTTTACTAAGCCCTCCACTCAAAAAGACCCCAAAAAGCCTTCAATAAAAACAAAGCTAGTGTTCACTAAATTAACATAGAGCACAATAAAATGTACAGATAAAGTCAATTCTAATATTTATCTAATATTTAGCAATTTAAATGATACAAAAATGCTATTGAGGCTTAAGATTTTTATTATGGTTTTATATATGGATATAAAACCTCCAAAGCACTTTAAAAGAATATCACTCTTCTTGTGTAGTACATAAAACTAGTTTCATACTGTGCTTCTGAAAGTCTAGAGTGCATTTTGTTCTGTTTATTTTATAAATGGCACATTCAACTTTAAACGTGGGAGCATGAGTTTATAGTGACTGCAATCCATCATTGCATCCAAAACAAGAGGTTTCCTTATGACTAAGTTAAAGTGTGAGTGCATTGTGTAATAAACAGTAGCAGTCTGGTCATTTAATCTCAACTCAGCATACAATAAAAAACAAACAGTTGTGCTTCACAAATCTGAATCCTATGATATAAACATCAGTTTTCTTTTTTTCTTTATGTAAAATACTCCAAATGTTAATTACTGCTTGAAATAAACACATCCAGACAGCCACCACCATTAAAAACTTCTTCTTCTGCCCGAGGATTCAGTTTTCTTTTAAGACTCGTCAGATATACAAGACACATTAAGGCACAAGTGGGCGATATAAACAACAAATGAATACAACTGTCCATGAAACTCATGTTCTCTTCCACAATACTAAAATATGTACCGATTAAGATAAATTTCTTTTTTAAAAATGAAATACACCATATTGTTATGAAACTTCTATACAAAATTTTAAAATGTACACCATCTGAGCTGCCGAAGAGTAAAAATGTATCCATTTTCCACATAAAACTGTATTTCTCGCCAGCATATCTAGCAACTGGGAAGAAAATACCACAGCACTTAGGAAAAATCATATTTCTCCACACGTAAGACAAAAATACAGCACTATGTATACAGTATTGTACCCTATTAAAAACAGATTTAACTATTAAAAGTACAACATTGATTTGGAAATTATTGGTTCAATGCCTGGCTGAGATAAGGCACTTTCTTCCAGTGAGAAGCACCTTCTACATACAAGGAGATGATGAATAGGTTTTGGTTAAAAACAAAGGGGGCTGAATGAAGTCCCAGAAGACAACAGGAACATTTCAACAGCAGGGGAAGACACAGGAGGTAAAACCTGGAGATGAGACTCTACACAGAAGTGGTCACTCTGTCAATGGCATTATTGACCTCGTTTTTGTTTGAATCCAGTCCTTTAGCAGCATTCATATCATTCCGTAAATTCTCCACTGTCTTTTTCATGTTCTTTAACTCTCCAGGATGTGGAGTGGCTCGCCTTAGAAGTGTACTCTAAAAACAAACAGTGGAGTAAACGGTTTTGCTTTTGTCTTTTTGAAACGCACACACTTTCATGGTTTTAGCATTTAATACCACATATTTTTAAGAATCATAATGTTAATTTTAAGATATGTAATTTCATAGCAGCTTTTTGATGAAATCATTCTTGGGAGGGTTGGGGTGAAACAGACTCCAAGCACAGAATTTACTAATTTGATCTGTTAATTTGAAATCCACACCAACAGAAGTTGAAAAATAGTTGCCAACTGTGGGGTGGGAGGGAGGGAAGCATAAAAGAACTAGATGGGATTTACAAAACCAGCTAAGTAATTTAGGAATTAATTCCGTAAACCAAACAAAACTTAGGTCATGTCTTCACTATGGGAAGATCGACTCTACTGCGATCAATCTTCTGGAGTTTGGGTTAGCATGGGAGTGTTAGCTCCCATCGAGCTCCCGCTGTAGAGACCACACGGAATCTTGAATTAATGGAGGTGGAGTTGCATATCTTAATTCAACCTTCCCCTTTATAGCCATAGATGGAAAAATCCCACAGCACCTCTTTGTGGTGTGTGTCTATATTGCCAAGCAAATGTTTGTGTGATGTTTTGCTTGCCTTCCATCAAGACCTGGATTTGATTATGCGTTGTCAAACAGACATTGGGAATTTGAAGGGAAAGAGGGGGAACATTCCAATAGTTTATTTTCAGTAATTCGGTTCCATCTCTAGAGAAGGATGTTAGCATATGTACAAGGAAAGTTGACAAAAGCTAAATGAAAAGATAATTTACTTGCATAACTGGATAAAGTTTTAACTTTCTTTTAAAATTCTATATCACGCTGACTGTAGCAGCATGAATGTATGTGCAGGTGTATATAATTTGTATGTGCTTTACATTATCACAGTACCACTGATGACCTACAAAGGGCATACACTGGGAGCTGATGACTAGCTGGATAAAACACTTTTTTGGCAGGATCACAGACTGATTTATATTAAAAAAAAGGTTTTTCTAATATCAAAAGTGGACTGATTAGAGGCTGTAGATCCACAAGTAATATCTTGCACTTGAATTTTAATAGTGTTTCAAAATGCCTGCTGTTCCCATTTCATTACAAATCAATCAGTCATAAGATGCAAAAGTTTTAAGTTTAGTTAAAAATTCTTATTTCACAACCTGATGTGGTTCAGTAATGAAAAGTGACACCTTACTCAAAATGTCCCCAATCACATATGCTGCCTTCAGTGACCCAATTTAATTTTACTACTCTTTACTCCAGTTAGTCCTCTACACATTACACAACTGAAGGAAAGTAAACTAGAGCATATTCCTTCTTGTGCATTCCCAGAAGTTGCTTACTAAGTTTCCATCAGCTACACCTGTGGAAACCAACACTAGGCAAACACTGTTGGCACATGTCAAAGGGACTGAACTAGTCTGCTAAACACTACTCCTAGTTCTGAGGACTACTCTGGATTATCAGACGGACTCTGGTTTATCAGATCCCAGATCAAATTACAGGGCTGGCAGTAAGGAAAATATCTCTATGTTTGTAAAGAGAGCATATTTGATAGGGAAGTGATTGTTAAAGTCACTTTTCAGAATAAAGCCATACGGCTAGCATGTTTGGAGTGTTATATCTAAGATGTTCTTGAACTCAAGTATAAATCTGAAATTCCCCATGTTTGGAGATTTTAGATTTGCTTTAATGAAGAGACTCACTTGAAATTAAGGCTGAAGGCTAAAGCTTCAGCACGTGTCTGAAAATGTGAATGCAAAATTGGTATAAACATCATGTTTAGTGGGGACACTGAGAGGCGTGCTGAAAATTTGGCTCTAAAAGTCTGAATACTGACAATTAGCTGCTGTTAGTGAAACAAAGGCATCACAGAAGAGGGCTTTACTTCAAAGGCCACCTCAAATTTTTGATCTCCAAGGAGTGTGAAATGACCATTTAATGGCGGTCTCACAAGTACAGTGACAGATGCTCCCAATATACTTGTTCATTTGAGTGGGAAACAGCATACACAGCATGCACCAGTGTGCCACATGCCATCTGATTATGGACACTATGTTGGTGTCAATACACATGGTCATGAGATGGAGGGGTAATGAAAGTGGGGGGAAAAAGACAACACGATAGGAGGGTAGAAAATTTAATGTGAACCCATGTTACGGTGTCAGAGTTACTGCCTAAGGGACATAGAGTCCAAGGCTTACACATTCCATAGTGCAGAAAACCCTACTCTTAGCTTGCTTTTTGGAAAACTGGAAGGAACCATCCTAAAGAAATAAAGCAAAGAAAAGAAAAAAAGACTAAAATTTTCACAGTAAGACAGTCTTGTTTCAGCAGAACTGAAAGTTATATTTGATTTAAGCAAATAAGCAATACAAAATTTTAAAAAGTCTTTTTAAACCCCTATGAAGCCAATGTTTGACAGCTCTGCTATAAGTATTTATATAGAAAGTCTGCTACTACTGTTAAAAATGTTTAAGGCAAGATGTAGATATTTCAAACACTTTTTACTCTTTTGCATTTTAATCACTACATGTGTATCAGCGTGTGAGAGAACATACCATTTCACTATCCTCTTCATCTTTTTCGTCTTCCAAAAAGCGGATTGCACTGACTCTGTTTACTGCACGCTCATTCCATGTTTCATCTGACATTTCATTTACCAAGCTCTCAAATGCACCACACCTCGGCAGGTTATCTGTTATAATGGAAACAAACAAAACTGAACCTTCTCAAGAAAAGAACAGTATGCTAACATATACTTACTAGGGCTTTGGGGTTTATTAATTTCATTGTGCAGGGTTTGTGGTTCCTTGTATATAATAGATATTACTCATTGCATTGTTCCAATGTATCCTACTGTAATGGGTAATCTCTTGGTAATATTACTTAATGCACTTTATCTTAGTATTGTTTCAAATAGCACTACATTAAAATGCACTAGGAAACCTTAGTGCACTCCAGCACCCTACACAGACCAATTATTGTGCAATATGAAATTTTACACATCACATCCTTGTCTGCCTCGGTATTCCATGCAAACAAGTCATTAAATACAAGTAACCACTTCTAACTTTTTTCCAGTGTTTACTAGATAAACACCAAATTTCATTTATTTGTACCGGGGGTGTTATCAGCTAAAACTGAAAGTCAGAAGCCTTAATTATCTATTCATCCCACACAAAAGTTCTATTGACCACTCACTCAGACAAGCAATTTTATTATCAAAGCTAGCAGTTTTTCCATTATCAAGCATTTATTATATGAATTTTAACCATACACATATATTCTACACCTTTGGATTAACAATCTAACTAAGAAATAAGACAAAAGATTTATAGCTAATCAACAGATAATAGCACATCATTTGTCAATTGTCCATCATTGGCTACATGTCATATTAAACAACTGGATGAGATGCTTGTAATCCAAAAAGCTGGACCTACTACACCTCTTGTTTATGCAGGAAATGTGGTTTTAGCAGGAAAGTGGATGGCGACCATCAGTAACCCCTCCACACTAACATGCCTAAACCCCCTTCTCTTATCAGCCTGCCTGGAATGCCTATCTAGATTCCACTTCTGCCATCCCCAAGTTTTCAAAAAAACAGTCTGGCTCTTAAAAACCATGACTTTTTTTTTAAATCATGATTTTTAAAACCAAACAAATAAGATATTGGAGTTTTTTTATACACCTACTGGTTTTTGAGACTTCAGGATTCACATTTTCAATCTTTGTCTCCGCAACTATGGGCACTAGAGGGTTTTGTTTGCTGGTTTTTAAATGAAAACAGATTCTCAAGTAATCTATGCGCCAAATACAGGCACCAAATACAGAGAATGACAATAAAATTGTGGAAGCTGACAACACTAAGCTTTTCATTTGTTCTTAATCACCATAGTACTTGAATCAAAGGCTATGTCTACACTGGAAAGGTTTGGCATAAAAGTGCTGTCAACATGCAAATGTTGCCAAAACTGAAAACTCACCAAACGTGTCTTTCTGCCACCCTTTGTCAATGTACCATGACCACATTGTTAGCTCACTCGTTGATAGAAAGAGCAAAGCAATGTGGGTAAATATGCTACAGTGCCTGGCGTCACCTTCAGTCACTAAGCATTATGGAAACACATAACATAGCGCTAAGCATGTTTTGGGACCATGAAAAATGTCCTGTCAGCCCCCTCTTTGCTTCCCAACCTTCCTAGGCTTCCAGCTTACTTTCACACCACTTGAATGACAATCTTTGCTGTGAACTCCTATATCTGTTGTGAGAAATCATGGATCCCAGACTTCTCTCCCAAGCTGTGTTCAAGGTGCTTAGGACATCATGCATTGCAGCAGAGGTACTTATGCACTTAATAGAGAAAGTGCATTTTGTCTGTAAATGGGTGACAGGAGAGGGATCACATGAGGATTACCTGTTGTGTTCCCTCTCTCTGGAGCATCTGGTATTGGCCACTGGGAGCAGACAGGATACTGGGCTAGATGGACCTTTGGTCTGATCCAGCATGGCCATTCTTATGTTCTTATTTCTTATGCTCTTAGAATGAAGACTCTGATGCGGATGACAATGTCAGTGGCAGGGACAGCAGCAAAGTGGCATTGAGCGTTGTTTTTGGGCTAGGGAAACTAGCACTGAGTGGTGGGATCACATTGCTGTGCAGGTGCGGGATGAAGACCAGTGGCTATAGAACTTTCGAACGTGTAAAGCAACCTTCCTGGAGCTGTGTGCTGAGCTGGCCCCTGAACTGTGGCGCAAGGACACACGAATGAGAGCTGCTGTCTTGATAGAGAAGCATGTTGCCATTGCTTTGTGGTAGCTAGTGACTCCCAATTGCTATTATTCTGTTGCAGTTCATTTTGGAGTGGGGAAGTCTACCATCAGGGCAGCACTTATGCAAACGTGCAGAGCAATAAATGACATTTTTCTGTGTAAGACTGTGACTCTGGGAAATGTGAATGACATAGTGGCTAGTTTTGCTGAAATCAGCTTTCCAGACTGTGGCAGCGCAATTGATGACGTGCAAATTTCCACTACAGAGCCATCCTGCGGTGCTACAGTGTACATCAATTATAAGGGAGTACTTCTCCATGGTGCTTCAGGAGTTTGTAGATCGCTGTGGGCATTTCACAGACATAAATGCAGGGTGGTCTGGAAAAGTGCATGATGGACACGTCTTCAGGAACAGTGGCCTATACAGAAAGCTGCATGGTGGGACTTCCTTTCCAGATCAGACAATTATAGTGGAAGATGTGGAAATGCCCAAAGTGATCCTAGGTGATGCAGCTAACCCATTACAGCCCTGGCTCACAGGGCACCTAGACAGCAGTAAGGGGTGGCTCAACAATAGGCTAAGCCAATGTCACATGGCTGTTGAATGTCCCTTTGCAGAATGAAAGGGAGATGGAGGTGTCTCTATGACAATTGGACCTTTAAGGAGGAGCATATCCCCAAGGTGGTGGCCACATGCTGGTGCTTACGGTGAAGTGTTTGCCCATGGCTGGAACAATGGGACACGGTGCCTGGATGCACAGTTTGAACAAACAGACACTAATGCCATCAGAGGAGCCCATAGCGTGGCCATCAAAATCAGGGAGGCTCCGAGGAACCACTTTGACAATGAGGGGCACTGACATTTCTGTGTGTTGGGGTTGCTTCTCTGCCTCATCCCACTGCTCATCCTGAGTGAGGCATTCCCATGAAACCAAGGGATATTACAGGCTTCCACAGGGGCCAGAGCAATTGGTGTGGGTTGTGCCACACAAAATAAACTTATGGAAACCTACATCTCATCTTTCTTTATTGATGTCTTTGCCATCCCTTACCACTGAGCATCCTGAATGAATGATTATTGGAAAACCTCACAATGGTGTTAACATCCAGCTGTCAAAGTCACAGCTCCTTTGACAGGGAGTGGAGTATGCTGGGAAAAAATTACTTGATTGTGAAAATGAGTGTGTGAGCACAGAGGGAGGGTTGCTGTGAACAGAGTTCTTCATGTGCTGACAGGAGGCCTTTGGCTCTGTTCACTCTACATCTTGAGAAGACACCTCAGCATCTTAGTTTGGTCTTCTATGAGCTTTAGCATGTGCTCAGTGGCTTTTGTTCTGGCTTGCATCTCCCTAGCTATTCCTTGCTCTCTTTTCTCTGTTTGAAGCGTTGAATGATGCAACACATCTTTCACTAAATCCTCCTTTGTTCCCAGAGGTTTTTTTCCTTCGTTGATGGAGTCTGACTCTGGGGAAACATGCCTGACTTCTCAAAGTCTGGTCTGGAAAAGTAACCATTAACAGTAGAGTGACTGTACTTTTTCTGAAAGATTCTAACATTTTACTAACATGCACGTCTCTGAACAAAAACTGGCCACTTTTCTTCTTACCCTAGAGGCAAACACAGATCTCTCCAGACACTCTGATCACAGTGAGCTGTAAAGGCAGGGGGAAGGTTGGGCATGGGGCCCCAAGAAAGTAAAGTCTGTGCTTGTGCAGCAGGTGCACATGAAAACAATTTGTACTAATCCTCCCCTTGTCCGTGAGTTGCCATTACACTGGCTGACATATTTCTGCTGAAGGTTAACAGGTAAACCTCTGTGCTACCTTACTTCCAGAAACACGGTGTGAGAAATGATTTGGGAGAGTGTCATACCATGGGGGCGGGGAAATGGCAGCCTTGCCATGGAATCTCCATGAGAAAATTACTAAGTATGTCAGGCAAAGTTTCAACACCATCTCCCAGCAAGATTCTATGGACATCTCTGTGTACATCAATGCTCTGTTTGGACATAACACAGATCTAGGCAGGGATTAGCCAGATCACAGAAATACAGCCTTTGGTTGCCTTGTGCCACTACCACCAGCACCCCCGGCCTCTAGAGCAACTTCCCATGCTGTTACCACCCGCCCCATCCCACCCCGCTGCAGTACACAGCAACTGACCCCACACACACACACACACAATGCCACTGCTCCCTTTCTCCCAGCTGCACTAGACCAACTTACTGCCATGCATGGCCATTGCCCTCACAGCCTGCACAGCAGCTTACCCAGGATCTATTCCTTTACTTCATGTTGCTGAGAATGCTCATAAACTTTGGGACTTGAGAACAATTCCTCACTGCCTAGTGCACAGGTTGTAACTGGCTTAAGCTCCACCTCTCATCTGCTTCCATGTCTTCATCAATAACTTCGGTCTCCAGGCTAACTCCTATTTCTGACTCTGTGCTATGGGAAGTATCCACACTCTCCTTCAGTGTGGATATGGGGTCCCCCTCTGGGATTGCACCCAGTTCTGCATGCCTGCCGGAGTTCCTTTCTCTTGGCTTTGCATTATACGGTGTTTTGGTTATACCCCTTTACATGAAGAACTCAAGAAATGTGACTGTACATGTTCCAGTTCCTATGGGTTATTCTCAGCTGTGGCTGCACTGATTCTTCATCCCGCACACTGAGAAGATCCAAAAGCTCTGGGATGCTCCAAGCAGAAAAGCTTCTTGAGTGGCAGCAACTCCTATTTCCCTGAGAAAATGCCATGAGGACCACTACACAATGAGCCAGACACCAGGAAATTGCTTTTAAAATTCCCAGGTTGGAGGGGCACAATTGTTTATCTGTTTACTTGGGTACAGAGCAGTGGAGTTCAAAGCACTGACCAGAGTGGCTAATCAGGCATTGTAGGAAACATACTGGACAAAAAACTTGACAAAAAAACCTCTAGTACAGCAGTTCTCAAACTTTTTGGGCTCCAGAGCCCTTTACATGCGTAAAAATTTATGCGGAGCCCCAGTGGTCCACTGATTGTATGTGTTGTACCTATCAAAGTTTCCAGTTTGTTAACCTTGCGGAGCCCCTGGAGATGTCTCGCGGAGCCCTGGGGCTCCGCAGAGCACAGTTTGAGAAACACTGCTCTAGTACATGCTGCATGATTGTTGACAGTAAAAGGAGGAGAAGAGACAAAGTCCCTCTCGGAGCTTGTCACTAAACCTGGGCACTTGTCACGACTTGTGTCACATTGCATTATGAACGCTCCCCAGGTTTTGTTGTCAAAAAAGTTTTGGTGACAAAACTTGCCAGTGTACCATGGCTACCCTTTTGGCCTATTCTAATCAGTATCTGCAAAAACAACGAGGAGTCCTGTGGCACGTTATACACTAACAGATGTGTTTGGACATAAGCTTTCGTGGGCAAAGACCCACCTCGTCAAATGCACATCTGACAATGTGGGTCTTTGTCCACAAAAACTTATGCCCAAACACATCTGTTAGTGTTTAACGTGCCACAGGATTCCTCGTTGTTTTTATAGTACTTGAGTACCAATAAATACTTAGTACTTGTACCTTGGGACGCATACTCAAACCTTCACAAACTACTGAAGCAGCAATCCAGCAACCACTGCAACAGGCTCTAACACTCACCTGAGCCCAGAAGGAATTAGCTACATAGGTGGGAACAAAGCAAAAGAGTCTGTAATTTAACTGGCCCCACCAATCTCTCACCTATTTTTTTAAGATGATAATGTAAATACTGTGCAGAAACTTATTTGAGTGCAAATGCTTATTGCTTATGACATGTGCAATTAATTCACATTGATCTTTCCAGTCATGATTCAGAGATTTTCAACTTTTAACTGTCCAACAATGTTTGACAGCTACAAACACAAGTTTTAAAAACAGATATAAACTTCTGAACGCTCATGGATGGGGGGAGGGGGAGCGGGGAGAACAAGGTTATTATGTTTACTTATTTGTCTTTGTATTTTCATTAAATAAGTCTGTGCTTATGTAAATGATGTAGAAGGAAGGCAAGTCAATTTACTTACCAGCCCACCACTGGAGTTAAAAATCTTTTGAGACAGTAAAGAGTGAAAGCCAGAAGAGAAACTCTTTAATGGTGAACAACTAAAATGTGGACCGTTATGAATGATTAACTGATATTTTTAAACGAAAATGATAAACTAAAGCTTGTTGTACAACACTATAAGAAAGATACCGGATAACAGATTTTTAAAGATGACAGCTGTGCTGTGTGGGGGAATGATTTTCAAAGTGAACCATACCTTGGCAGCTGGGCTCAGAAGGCATTTGAGGAAGTAATACACATGTTAAAATTTTCTCTCCAGTTTCAGGGTCTGTGTCAGTCTGGAACATCAGCAAAGGCTGGGACTGGTTATCAGACAACCACAAAGCCTTCAGCTTTAAGGAAGTCAGTGACAGAGGAAGATGCATCAGCCTAATTTAAAAAGAAATGGTAAGTCTGAAATTTCACGCTAGTTTCTAGGAGACTTAATAAATCAATGTGGGAACCAGCTGCAACCATGCATGCACTCATATATGGTTTGATTTCAAGAAAGAACAGAGATGACTCAGGAATGGGCTAACCATCTCACTTTATACCTTGTACCTCTATCTGTTCTATCTAGCTGTTTCTCATTATGCTTATACTGAAATTTGAAGCAGTTAATGTCTTTTCATTGTGTGTGTACCGTATCAGCCACAATGGAGCCCTAGTTTCTTGTTAGGGCCTCTATGTGTGAAACAATACAAATAAATTAACCGAAAACAACTCTGCATGACTGAGATTAGTAAAACAAGTTTTTATGCTGATGAAGTGTAACTTCAGTTGTCTTAACATGTATATGAATTACTTGATTGTCAAACTCTTTGTTCAGAAGGATTATCTGGAATTAATGCAGGTATTCAATTCACCAGACTTGACCTGAAGCCAAAAGCTCTTTTGTTTTAATTTCAAGTCAGAAATACATCAAATGAAAAGGTTAGGAGACTTTTCTGTTCCTGGATAACGAATATTTGAAAGTCATGATAGGAGAATATTTTTATGTGTATTCGTCACAGAGGTAGTTTTGACACAAATAATTGTGCTCAGTATTGGCAGGGTTCGGAATTACATTTGGCCTGAGGGCAGGAACATATTGCCAATTTCACCATATTGGGATTAGTGAAACTGGAGTATAAACTCTTTTGCTGCTTCATTCTAAAATATCAATCCATATGCTGAAGCAAAACCAGTACAGCAACAGGACACAATAAAATCCTCTCACCTGTTTCCAGCTACATTCAGGACGTGCAGATCAGTGGCTTGTGAAATCTCAGAGGGAATTCGAGATAATCTGTTGTCACGCACAGAAAAGACATTAAGACTGCAGCACCCCCCAATCTATATTAAAAAGAGAGGAAAACTATTTTTGTTGCAGAACCACACTGTAGGAAAGGCATAATAGCATAGATCACATTAGATGTCATAGCACATTGAAATTATAAATGGCTTCAAGTCACAGACTGCAAATTAGTCCCTTTTTTGGACCTTTAGTATTTTCATGAACCATAAGTTTGTAAAAACTATAAATTTCATTATTCAGAACCAATGAGATTCACCGACCTCAACTGTTCCTGCCTTAAGCCTCATGACAGGGGATGTTAAATTTAGATTCATTAACTAATTGAACAGCCGATGAGATTTCCATCAACTATTCAATTAGTCTATAAGGGTGCAGGGAGCATGAGGCTTCCTTCAATTAGTCGCAGGGAGCACGGGGCTTCCTTTTGAAATGTACAAGAGCCCCATTAGGCCCATCAGCACAGGGCCAGCAGGGTGCCTCAGCCTTTGAAAGGAAGCCCCATAGGGAGTATGGGATCAGTGGGGGACTCCCCTGCTGGTCCCATGCTCCCTGTGGCACCCAAACCTTTGAAATGTACAAGAGCCCAGCAGAACTGCAGCAGAAGCGGCGCAAGCCACGACTGCTTCTGTCTCCGCTCGCGCCATTTGCACTGTGCTTCTACCTCCCCTGCCCCTTGTGAAGATGGTGCTGGGGGGAACTGGCTCTCCACAGCACTGGCTCCTGCTCCTCCCCACCCCTTGCTGCTTCTCTCATGATATATGGTCATGCCAATTCTCTTCCAGAATTTGATCTGAGGAAGTGGGTCTGGCCCACGAAAGCTCATCACCTAATAAACCACCTTGTTAGTCTTTAAAGTGCTGCATAGTCTTCTTTTGTTTCAGCAAGATCAGACTAACACAGCTACAGCTCTATTACTTCTCTCTGATAGAGGCAGCAAGTGGGGGGAAGCGACTAGTCGCATCACTAGTTGACTATCCAATAAGCTTCTGCTTATCGGATGGTAGACTAGTTGCTGACATCCCTACTCATGACCAGGTGAATGGGTGCCTATATGCTTTTTCCCAGCAAGTGTTAGGTTCTTCTCCTCAATTTCTTCTAACCTTATATTTCAATGTTCACATTATTTGATTGTGTTTGTAATTCACCAAGCACAACAGATCTCTGTGCAATATCAAATGTTAAATAAGCCATTCAGCTCTTAATGTTTGTTGAGATTATGGTCACTAGAGTCAGCAATTAGCAACAGTGTGAGTCAAAATAATAAACGTCTTCCAAATTAATGTCTTTGGTATAGCTCAAACAATGACAACATTGTTTTTATCAGAAGCTTCTAAAACTCACCCCTTCTTTTGCCATATAAACTGCCCCAAACTACTCTAATATCCTCTGCTTCCACCCTTTTCCCGAATGCGATCATCTGTTCACATCATCCTGCCAACCAAGCTAAGTTCCTCCACAGCACTCCTCCCGAATAAGGTATTCTCTGGTCTTCAGTTATGTTTCTACACCCTGATTATGATGCAAGATATATTGTCACATCAAATACATAGTTAAAAACAGCATTCAATTGGTAAAATCCAGCTTCCGTCACCTTTGCTCTTGATGGCAACTATTGAGGTTACTGAATTCACCCAGCAGAGAGCTTCTTCAAGTAACTGATAGGTTAGAGCACTTTACTTACCTTGGGATTGCTAATCTTATACATTTTAACAAACCAGTATTGCTAATTTTGCATCCTTTTAAAAACCAAACCAAAAAAATCGCTCTTATTTAAAAAGTGTTTCTTCTCCCTTAGTCTGTGTATTAGACTGAAATATCAGAAGCCATTTTAAACTTTCAGACTAAGCGGATTTAAAATCTGATTGCATTAGTAAATGCAGAAGCTATTAACGTGGACCCTAGTCTAAAAAGTAACACACTGTCAACATTTAAGGCTGTGTCTAGATACATCACTCTTTCCACAGAGGGATATAAATTAGACACTTCGAAAGTGCAAATGAAGTGGGGATTTAAATATCCCGCGCCTCATTTGCATAATTCCATCATGGCACTTTTTCGAAAAAGTGCCATTTGAAAGTAAAACTGTGGTCTAGAAGTGGTTCTTTCGAAAATTCAGTACAGGATCTTTCGAAAAAGCCTGCCGTTTTCAAAAGAACCGCTTCTAGAATTTTTTTACTTTTGAAATGGCGTTTTCGAAAAAGCACCATGACGCGATTATGGAAATGAAGCACGGGATATTTAAATCCCCGCTTCATTTGCACTTTCGAAGTGTCTAATTCACATTCCTATGTCGAAAGAGCAATGTAGTCTAGACACAGCCTAATTTATTTATTATAAACATACAGTTTAAATAGTTTACTAATTAATTAAATTAATTAAATGATAAATTATTATTTTCTTTCTTAAGATAACCTAGATATAATTTACAATAACCTGAATGCCTCCCTTTAGCAGTTCCCTCTTCAATATGAAGTATTTTCTGTAGTTAGCAACCCCACCAACCCCACTACCTTAATAAAAGAGTTAGCTCCTTTGTAAGCAATATGGTTCTTTCATTACAAACAACATTCAAAGCTCTTAAAAATCTTTGATTACAGATCCTCAGATTACTGATGTTAGTACCAACTAGCTATCAGAGCAAATTCTACCTTGGCCAATGCTAGAAATTAAATAATAAAAAACATCTAAAATGTAATTGTGCGTTAAGTCTTTCCATCCAAAATGATATCTTTTGATCATATGTATTTAATCTATTACTCATTTTCTCCTTGCTTAAATAAAGGGTTTAACAAATTGGAATAAAAAAAAAGTGCTAACCAAAACAGAAACATCCACCTTCATCTATTTTTACATATATTTTCATGGAAGAATGTAGCATTTAACTAAACTAAAAACTGGCACTGAGAGCATAAGCAAAAGTTTTAAAATTACAAATTCTTCTCCTAATTACTTGATTTCACCACCTCTTTGCAGCATCAAGAGACCACTCACTCAAATTCTTAATTAAGTTGTCTTGACAAATTCACAGCATATGAAGTGCCATCTAGAAAAAAAACAAATCTATTCAGTGTCTAATTGGTGTGTCTAATATGAGGAACTGTGAGGAACAACAGCTACAGTTAGTGAATGTTAGATGAGCTGGCAAGTGATGACTCTCCAAACATAAAAGTGTTGGTTTTTCTATGAATGAACTTTGAGTAATTCAATCTTGGGAGCATGAGGATCTGAACATTTTTGCCAGGCAAACAGAAAAAGCCATGCAGCCCTGTTGGGATTCCCCACTAAGCTGAAAATATCTATACTTCAACAATGAAAAATGTGCTGTAGTGGAGCCAGCTGATTTTGAGTCATCATGCACTTAAAGCGGTTAAATGAGCAGTAACAGAGCAACTGCGGACTGAATGATGTTTAAAAAGTTACAAGTTTACCTGGCTCAATTTTCCAAGCAGCTAACAATTAAGAAAACACAAAAGACATTCATTTGATTTATTCTTCTTTATATGTACTGGACCACACTATGCTAAAAATGGAGACAGAAGATAAATCCCATCTTCCCTGAAGAGCTGCCAAAATTCACATGTGGTTGCTGCTGCCTTCAATTATTTCCTCATGAACTATTAATCTGAACAATATGATTTAACTCACAAATACAAGCAATTTGTATTTAAAAAGAAAAAAAAATACATAGATAATACACTGGAAGCCATTTAAGAAACTATGTTTTTCCATGGTGGTGAGAGCATATATCCAGCAAACAACATTAAGAGAAAACTGCATGACAAGATAAATGGGTCATTTGGAAGATTAAGTATTTGCTACTATTTCAAAAGAAAGAATACATCTACCCACCCAGTATTGTAGGAAGTTACCAGGACCAAATTACAGAAGCGGTTGAGATAAACTGCATGTACTAAATAGCATACTGAATGAAAAATGTGTCTCTGTGACTACTGTGAAGTAATGCAATACTAGAACATTACTTTGCTTGGCAGAATGTCACTAACTGACAAAGAGCCAGGGACTCTGGTCATGCTTTTGTTGATTTGGCAACCTTATGTATAATTTCAAGCACATATTCAAACCATTACATATGCACTAAATATACAACAGTTAAGCCCTCATTCCACAAAACACTTAAGCACGTACTTAACTTTAAATACAGACTTCATTGATTTTAATGGGACAACTCATCTGAGAAAAGTGCAAGCTTCATTGCTCTGTTGAATTGGGGCTGCTTAAATGAAGATTTTTTTAAACTTTCTTTACTAAGCTATGCGCCATGGAGAATGCTGATACACAACCAATTTTAAATGATATCTTACACCTACAACTAAACATAACACTGACACACTATTTTAGAAATGTGTGTCCATCTGTCTATCCGTCCATGAGTCCAGTTGTTCAAGAACTCCCCCGAAATGGTAAGAGCTAAGACCACCAAATTTGGTATGCAGCTTCCTCTAATAACTTAAAGCAAGGTCAGGGTTTGGTTGTGCCAGGAAAATGGGATATACCTGGAATTTGATAGTTTCTCAAAAAAAGGAAAGGGAGGGGTTTGTCAGGAAGGATAGTTATACTGCATAATGACCACAGGAGGGCAGCAAGGGACCAGGATGGCTATAACCCCATTGGGCTAGCAGGGGTGGAGAAAGGGACAAACTATTTCCAAATATATTTCCAAGAATCAGCTTGTGTGTCTGTCTGTCCCCCTACTGGGGGTCATGCACTTCTCCCCCAACTGTGCCTGCTGCAGCGGTTGCCAGGCGCTTCACACCTCGCCCCAAGCAACTATGGTGACAGAGGGCTGGGGCTGTCCCCCCCTCCCCTGGGGCTGTCCCCCCGGACAGCCTGGATACTCAACCCCTCATGCTCAACCCACCCAAGAACAATGATTTAAGTGAACAAAAACAAAACTAATTTGAGTGAAGGACCCGAGCAATGCTGGGTAAACAAGTCTCTAGGCCAGGGGTGGCCAACCAAAACCTGTGAAGGAGCCAGAATTTACCAATGCACATTGCCAAAGAGCAACAGTTGTATGTCACCAGCCCTGATCATCTCCCCACCACCACTCTCAGCACATCCTGCCCACTGGCAATCCCATGAGTCAGTGCCTCCTCCTCCTTTTTCTCCTGCCCACTGTGATCAGCTCTTTCTCAGTGGGAGACACTGGAGGGGGGGAGCATGGGTGTGACAGACTCAGTGTAGAGGGTGGGAACTGGCAGGATTCTAGGGGGAAAGGATGGAGGGGGACAGCGCCTAGGGCAGAGCTGGGGGTTGAACAGTGAGCACTCTCCGGCCCAGTGGTAAGCTGGTACCTGTAGCTCCAGCCCTGGATTTGGTACCTATGTAAGGAGCCACATATTAATGTCTGAAGAGCCAGAGGTTGGCCATCCCTGTTCTAGGCCTATTGCAACCACCTTGCATAACCGGTGTATTACATGTCCATTTCCCTTCAAAAATAAAAAACCACAAAAAACAATTAACCAATCCAGTTGGACAGATGGCAGCGTGTAAGGCTGAACTGCATATGTTTAAAATAAGATACCAGAGTCTTAATACTGATAGTTCTACATCGTACATCTGATAGAAAAAAATTACATACAAGTAATGCATATATTCATTATTTACATTAAAATGCAAGCATGTTCCAGAAAATACACTGCACTGGATATCATGAGAACTCTTCCCTGGGCTTTTTTTATAACAATTTTTCAGTTTTCCTGTCTGACTGTTCTTTCAGCAGTCACTGCTCTTCCCTCGTCTCACTGTAGATGACCTTTAAACCTCACCCACGGGCAATTCTTTCAACTTCCACGGGTTCAGTCATCATCTCTATGCAGATAACTCAGCTCAGCCCACAACTGATCTTCCCATCTCTGCCCAATCACATGTTGCCATTTCTCCCTAACTTCTTCTACCAGATTTTTCACCACCACCCATCTCTCAACTTAGGGATCATCATCTTTTACTCTTCTCTCATTCTCAACACAAGCACATGTCTTGTGACATTTTTTTCCTTATGTCTTCTTCCACAATAATATTACAGCCTCTCGGTTACTTGATAACTGTGTCACCCACTACCAATCCACCCCAAATACAACCACACTACTTCTTCTTTCAACTTTCAATGTCTCCAGTGGTTCTCCTTTTCCCTATTGCATCATGAACTCCGATTTAATCCTTTAAGGCCCTGCTCCACTTACTTTATCTTTTTTGTGCCAGTCCTCTGCAACTTTTGCCAAACCTCAAGGCTCCATTTGTCTGCTTCACCTCCTCACTACTCCTAGCAACTCTGTGCCTTGTTTTATGCTTGGAATTCCCTTCTTGGAACTATGACGACATAACTCTTACTAGCCTTGTCACTTCGCTTGAATTCTGAATCCTTCACCATAGCTCCAGGATAGACAAACTTTTTGGCCTCAGGGCCATATCTCAGTATGGAAATTGTATGGAGGGCCATGAATGTTCATGAAATACAGGGTTGGGGTGCAGGAGGAAGGGTTGAGACCTTCAGCTGGGGTTGGGGCAGGGATGAGGAGTTTGGGGTGTAAGAGGGTGCTCTAAGCTGGTGCCGAGGGGATGCGGAGAACAGGAGAAGAATTGGGGCTAGGACAAGGGGTTCAGAGACAGGAGCAGGCCTGGGAAAGGACGCTGGGATGTAGTGGGAGGGTGAGGGCTCTGGGTGCAGGCTTTGAGGTGGGGCAGGGGATGAGGGTTATGGGATGCAGGAGGGTGCTCTGGGCTGAGATTGAGAGGTTCGGATGGCAGGAGGGGAATGAGGACTGAAGCAGTGGGTTGGGGCACGGTGAGGGACATTTAAAGGATGCAGGCTCTAGGTAGTGCTTACCTCAAATACCTCTCAGAATCAGTGGCATATCCCCCCTCCAGCTGCCAAGCAGTGGCTCAGCCAGACAGGTCTGCACACTGGCCCATACACAAGTGCTACCCCTGCAGCTCCCATGGCCCAATGGAAGCTGCAGAACTGGCAGTTGGTTCAAGGCAGCGTGCACTCCCTCTGGCTGCCCCTGCTTCCAGGAACCACATAGAGTCACGGTGCATGCAGAGTGGAGCAAGCCCCCAACACTGCTCCCTGGCTCGAGTTTGAGAGCCAGAGTGAAAGGTCTGTTGGGGCAGACAGGAAATCTGTTAGCTGCATCAACTACTAACTACAGACAATCCTACTGAACATCAAGTTTTAGCATAATTCAATAACTGTTAATATTATCACATCTTTTATTGATTACTCACTAAATTAAACAATGCTCATTAATTTTTTTTCTGCTATGTTTATGTTCCTTCCTAACATGGCACATGTATTTGTATTACTCAAAAACTGGCTTTCCTCTTTTAAAAAAATCATTTTAAGCATCACAAAAATATTACTTTAATATGAGGGTCTCAAACTCCCATTGCACAGGTCTCTGTTACTGGCCAAAACTCCACCCCCACCACTGCCCCGCCCTCTCCCCCCTCATGGAATGCTGTCCCGAGGATGAAGCTTTGGGAATTACTGGGGGGACTTGCTGCTGCAGGGAGTGGGTGCCAGGCTCTGAAATAGCTACCTCACATCTACACAAGCCACCCATTATTTCAAAATATTTTTAGAAATAACGGGCATGCTATTTCGGCATCCACGAGGGTTAAGGGATGTCTCAAAATAGCACATTATTTAGAAATTTGGCACTGTGTAGACATGCCAAATTTCAAAATAAGCTATTTTGAAATAGATTAGAAATACGATACACAATTTGCAAAGTGCAGATTGCTTATCTTATTGCGAGTTTAGAGTGCTGCGTAGACACACCTTTAGATATTAATAAAATTCCAGTCTCAAACTCCTAGAGGCATGTAAAGCCCAGATAATAAAAAGGGAAATGTCCCATTTTTGAGACTGTGAAGCATCAGGCACATCTATTTAGAGTGATACAACCAGCTATTTGACATACAAAAACTGAAGTTAGGAATTTTCTTGAATCTCAAACCAAATACATTAGTCCCTCTGATACCAAGAAGAAAACACATTTAAGGTTCAAAAGTTGCTTAATTAACATGAATGGAACTGTAGCGGAAGTTCGCAATGCATTATGAAAAACTCAGTAAGTGAAAGCAGATCATCTGCTTATTGCCCTATATTTCTGCTGCACAGTGTGGTGGGGAGAAAACTGGCAGAGAAACTTGTCACCAAGAAGTGTTTCCCTTTACCCCTATTACTCCATTCTGACACGTTATACTACTCTTCCCCCATCTCCCAAGATATCCATGTGGGAAGAAATGTACGGGGCAAGGGTGGGAAAACCCATGCTACACAGTCTGTTTCTCTGGCTTACGACTGAAGGTATGATGCTGGAATTCTGTTAATACTGACTTAACAGCATTGCCACCTTCTGCACTTTGATTTCTCTCCTCAAAGGAAAAGGAAAATTTTCCCAGGGAAACAAAACATTGATTTTGAAAAATGAGTGTTTTCAGTCACAGACAATCATTGCAGTAATTGTTTTTTGTCGGTTCTAGTTATTATGTAGGTAGTTCTCTTCATCAGATTACACAGGCTCATCAATGAGCACATAATTACACAATTTAGGACACTTTAAAATATCCTAAGCAGGTGGATCAGCACACTAGTTTCACTCATGCTCCAGTCACAGAGTGGGATTTAAGATTAGCCAAAGTCACCAACCAGGTGTTTCAAGTTTCAAGGAATCAACCATTTGTAATATAAACAAGTTTAAGCATATTCAGCTCTTGCTCACGTCAGACTTTTGCCACTAACTTAAATGAGAGCAGAATCATCTTCAAATTACGGATAGTAAATATATGGCTTATTAAGTGATTTTTAGTATCTGCCAGCCTTCATTCAGATGTTAAAATTTTCACATTATGAATTGCCATCAGGTTCAGAAGGACCTTTGAACCAAAAAGTCTAAGGAGTTATTATATTAAAGGTTCAGAATAATCTTGAGTCGTACTATAATTAAGTAATAAATACAGATGTTAAAATGCATGTAATTGATTAACCATGTAACCGCTGAAAATTTTGGCAGTTACACATGGAGCAGCAGCCAGTTCCCAGGAGCCAGTGCACACCAGGAGGCAGCTTTTAGACTGGCTCCCTGTGCATACTGGCTCCCACCTGCTGCTGTGCGCTACTGCCTCTGATACAAAGGCCGTACATAGCGCGGGGTGGCAGGTGGCTTCCTGGAAGCCGGATCGGGAGCCGCGTGTAGCCGTTTGCATAACTGATAAAGCTCATGCTTACAACTAATAATCCCTAGTAATAAAGGTGTCAATGTCCCCTTACCACAATAGGAAAAGATTGGTTTCACAAGTATGTATACATGTAAGTGCATAAACACTTGTTTGACAAGTTTACCCAAATACTATACCTCAAATACAATTTAAAAAAGCAAAAATTAATAGTTCTGTCAAAGCACTGTTGTCAGAACACTACTTTTCATTATAACAGATACGCAATTTCTGATATCACAGGTGTAGGATACATCTTTGCTTCAGGAACAAATTCTAGGGGGTTGGATGGAGAAGGAGGAGAACACCTGACTTAACATTTAGAGGTCAGAGACTACCATTTTCCCAATGCTACCCTGACAGCCATCTTGAGTTAAACACACAGAGGGAACAAGTCACCAATCAGAGTTTTTGAAATGAACATTCAGACCTCCTTGCTAACTTCCATGTCAAAATCAGCTTGCTATAAGAATAAATGGGAATGCTGTAGTGAACACCACACACCAGGGCTACTTAACACGCAGCCTGCGGGTCACATGTGGCCTGCAGCCCATTTGTTTGTGGTCCGCAGTGTGGTTTGGGTTTACGTGAGGCTCAACATGCGGCCCACAGGTGGGATCCTTTGAACATGACCTCCACTGGGAACACGCTCCACAATGGAAATTCAATGTAATGGTCTTCTGTTGATATGCGTTTTAGTAGTTAAATTCCTGAACTGCCATTGCTCATTAAAAGTGCTGTCATATGGGTGGAAATCGGGTAACTATTGCATTTTATTAATATCAGCAGAACTGGCTTAAATGGGGCCTGTGTGTTATGTAGTCTTGCCTTATCTGTGATTCATGCCCACCTGTGTGAAATAAGCTATTTGCATATATCTTTGCACGTATATGCAACTTAAGGTGCAGCCCTTGCCATGTGCTGTGAGTATGATTGTGACCCCTGGGACTTCCAAAGTTGAGTATCCCTGCCATACACTCTCACTACCAAGTAATCACAAGCAGAATACGTCCCTCCTCCTGCCTACAGGAAAGTGAATATAAAGGTCTTTGCTACTTGTTACAACATTGTTTTGTTCAGCAGGGAAGTGGAAAAATCTTCTAGCAAGAGATCAAGTTCATTTCCCCAATGATGAAATTCATTGCTAGAATCATGTTCATTATCAATGTCCCTGAAGGCCACTCCTGCTGAGCCTGGGTTGTTCGCATGGCCACACACTGCATATGCCACACCACCTACAAGGCTGGCCAGACTACTTTTTTTTCCTTTCAGGATTGTAGAACATATGGATTTCCCTTCATTCCCTCTTTCCCCACCCATTTTTACATCATGACTTTGAGCCACAAATGAGCAAAAATACTTAAAAATACTCATATTTTGCTTAAAGTCAGTACTTGTGGATAAGACAACTCCTATGCTAAGGGAACTGAACTATTTGTTACCCCAAGTATGTATAGCATGAGCAGCACAACAAGCTTCTCCACACGATCCTACTAGTGTTCCATAAGTATTCTTTGAGGAACAGAGTCCAATAAGATATTTATGTTTGTCAGTCTAAGCACAAAGATCTGAGCCCGCTACAGATGCTAACTAACAGGAGTTCGATGGTGGGTTCTATGACGTGTTGCCTATGAAAGCAACTGAAGCAAATGCAGTCTACCACATGGATCCAAGAATGTAACTTATTTTCCATTTGCTACCATTACCAACTCTGAATTCCAACCACTGCCTTTGAGACGAAAGACTGTAATAGCAATCTGCAACAGCCAGTTACAGGATGCATTTCCTGAAGATTCAAGGGCTAGCAAAACATGCACAAAGCCAACGCACTTACAGAGAGTTCGTGCTCCAGAGCATTTTGTTAGTGGTGAAGACACAGACATAAGACTAAAGCTTATCATTCCGATTATACTGAACATTAAAAGCACACAAAACACCTTTGAAATCGTTGGATGAAAATGCTAATTAGGGGAACAGTGTTTTGCAAAGGTGACCATTAAAGTGTTGCACATTTTGTAGCTCCTCTAGGCTGTATACCTCAAGGTCTCCCTTCCTCCAAACCCCTACCCCTGCTTCCCGTATGCTACTCTCCTCATTCCCCTGCATTTCAGTGAGTCACTGCAACTCCTGCCACTCCCATTCTGCCTGCCACTGCCAGGGGGCTGTGTACGTCCCATTCTCCCCACATGCCATGGGCACAGTCTGGCCCACCCAGGACATTCATCCATTCCCTCCATACCCCCAATCTCCTTCCCAATAGCAGGGCCTGCCCGAAGCTCTGTGACTGCCATTTCCCATTGTGCCTTGGTCTCTGTGTGGCTCCCTCATTTCTCCTAGCCAGGTCTAGCATTCTCTGACCCCACTCCAGGCTCTGTGGTTCCCCCCTATTCCACTTACCAACTGTTTCCCTTGACTCCACACCCACACACTCCGTTACCCTCCAACCTGAGGTCCCAGGCTTCCCTCATTACCACTACTCCCATCTTGCAGGTTCCTGATTTGCCCCACTTCAAGCCCCATTACCAAATTCATTTCTCCCCCCATTCCCAACTTACCTCAGGATCCCTGCCTGCCACCTCTCCCCAAATTCTTTTTCCAGGTTCTTACTTCTCCCTCCCTTCCCAAAGCTCCCCATTCATTTCAGGTCACTGCTTCCCTCTCCACCACAGTCCCATGCTGCCTGCTTCCCATGCACCCACTCCAAGTTTCTCACCCCACCACTGGTCCCTACACCTCCCTTCTCCTTCCCCTAACAAATTCTCCTTGTAAGGGTCTTATTTATGGGTGGTCAGCAATGTAGGCAAGGGAAGGCACAGCCTTCTCAAAGCTGCCTACACACCCAACTGCTTAAGGTTGGGGCTGCCACCGGGGAGGGCTGGGGCCAAGGTGCAGCAGCCCGGCTTCCCCCTGGCCACCTGGAAGGCTGGGGCCGCGGTGCGGCAGCCCGGCTGTCTTCCCCCCGACCACCAGGGAGCCCCAGTGCTCCATGTGGCCAGAAAGTATTGGTCTATGAGGAGGCAGGGCTTGGCTCCAAGGATGGGGCCTTGGGCAGAAGGGATGGGATGGTGCTTGCCTTCCCCAGCTGCGCTTTCACCTGATGCCCATGGTCTTCTTTCCATTAGTTTAGGCTTATAATTTCTTCATGCAGCAAGCTATGCTGTTATCACTGATATTGGTAGGCGGCAGCAAAGGGATTGCTCTGTCTGTGGCACCAGCTAGGTGAGCACTCTGATTCTCCTGTCAATCCGGCTTTTCTGATATTCTAACTTGCACGCACGCGCACACACACCCAAAATCCCAATAGGGTTCAGACCATTGATGGCTAGAACATTCTCTGACATTTTTAGAATTGATTGGATGCAGCATTCCAAAGATATCATGTTATAAACAAAGAGTCTTGCAGCACCTTAAAGACTAACAAAACATGTAGATGGTATCATGAGTTTTCATGGGTAGAACCCACTTCTTCAGATGAATGGAGTTATTAAAGGTCCAGTTTCTAAATAAATGGGATTGGGGGGGGGGGAGGAAAAACAAGGGAAAGAAATAGTCAATTGGAGTCTTCATGTAGCATAGATACTAGAATTGACTATTTCTTTCCCCCTTTTTTCCTTCTTCTCCCGCATCTCCTACCTATTTTGAAACTGGACCTTTAATAACTCCATTCATCTGAAGAAGTGGGTTGTGCCCACGAAAGCACATGATATCATCTACATGTTTTGTTAGTCTTCAAAGTGCTTCAAGACTGGTTTTTTTTTTTTTTTCCAAGTTTTTCCAGTTACACACTAAGGGTATGTCTACACGACCACCCTAGTTCGAACTAGGGTGGTTAATGTAGGCATTCGAAGTTGCAAATGAAGCCCGGGATTTAAATATCCCGGGCTTTATTTGCATCTTGCCTGACGGGCGCCATTTTTAAATCCCCTTAGGGCGAACTCCATGCCCGCGGCTACACGCGGCACGGAGTAGGTAGTTCGAATTAGGATCTCTAATTCGAACTACCATTACTCCTTGTGGAACTACCTACTCCGTGCCGCGTGTAGCCGCGGGCACGGAGTTCAACCTAACGGGATTTAAAAATGGTGCCCGCCCGGCAAGATGCAAATGAAGCCCGGGATATTTAAATCCCGGGCTTCATTTGCAACTTTGAATGCCTACATTAACCACCCTAGTTCGAACTAGGGTGGTAGTGTAGACATACCCTAACTCAGCTACTGCTCTGAAGCTTATGTTACAAACAGACATGCATGCCAAGTTGAGTGCAGCATCTTGGTTTGCTGGGCCAATTATCTACATGGGAAACTCAGGCACAGACTGGGGAGGGGGTGATTAACACACTGAATCAGTAGCACAGATGGAACAAGAATCCAGGCCTCCTAACTCTTAATCCCATGCTTTAGTCACACTACACTGGTTCTCCCTTATTATACTCCCTACCAATACCAGCAACACCTACCTTTTCAGGTTTTACTGAAGTGCTAACTTCTGAGACCAACATCATATTTAATCCTATTCTTCCTTCATACACTGCTTGCAATAAGCAAGAAGCCCTAGTGATCACAGCTATAAAACTAGGGTATCACTAAGCTTAGTATTACCTGCCTTAGGTTTGGCTGTTTAATGATACAGCAGCCCGTAGATACTTTCACAAAACAAAGATCCCAAAATTACAGCATCCTAAATCATCTCATGATATTAAAAACTACCCATACGCTTTCTAGCCATAACTTTATGAAAAAGATCAGGTTTTCTTGTGGCATCTTCACTCTACCTGCAGAAAGAATTGCACCTGTGTTCAGTGCACTGAGTTATACCCAGACCTTAAAAACCTGTCTTCATGGAGTGCTAGGACTGACTTTCACAATCAGAAATCAGTTGATACAAAATTATTTATATCTTGCACCTCTTGCTCAAATACTCTTATGTTGGTCATTCACTAGCACCCAAACCACCTCTACTTTTGTCAAGGCCTTTGCAATCCAATAGGCAGTACCTTGGTGATAGCATATTCTCTAATAATTCACGTAGAACAAAAGCTGTTTAGTACTTCCTACAGGCATCTGTATTTACCATTTTTATTTGTAATAGACCATCTATAATTATAATGGTTAACGGCACACAACATACCTCTTTGGGCAAAGACATTAATTTGTTTCTGTCAACATTCAAATTGTTCAGCTTCTTTAGTTTTCCGATGCTCTTCGGCAATTTCTGTTTCAATGACAACAAAGTGACACGTGAATAAGGTTTCTATGATCAGTGTCAAAAGAGAAGTTTATCTCACTTTGAATGTGATCTTGGAAACAGAGCTTTATAATAAAAAAGTTTACATGTAAGGAACTAATTCGATTCACAGTCACAACTGTGCAACTCCTCTGACTTTAGGGGAATTCCATGGTTGTAACTAAAGGCAGAATTGGCCCCTTGTTTGTTTCAGCTTCTAACCAAAATGCACTCCTTATGAATTAGCTTTGTGCTAAAATGACTCTGTAGACAAGGTAGAGTATATGTTATTTTAAAAGCAATTTTGAAGAAGCAGGATAACAAAAACAAGTTCCTACTATAACTAAATCTCAGATTTTATATTCATTCAACACGTGTAGCATCTAATAACTGATTGAAACACTATTACCACTGCAGGGAGCAAAACAAAGAGCAGCCACATTGCACTAGGGCCTACAGTCTGACTCCACCCTTATTTATCAAAATATGCACAGCAGTAGTTGGCACCAAAGGGGAGGTAATCCCAATTTAAAGTGGGTTGTACCCACAAAAGCTCATGATACCATCTCCATGTTTTGTTAGTCTGTAAGGTGCTGCTAGACCATTCGTTGTTTAAGTTTTTCCAGTTACAGACTCTGAAATCCAATTTAAATATATGTGTGGATGCTCTTACTCTGAAATAAGAGCATCCAGACACCAAATTAAATAAGGAACAATTAATTCATTTAATTGTAAATGCAAACTCTATCTTATTCCAACTGAATGTTAATGTATTGAAAAATACAACTCAAAAATCTTCCTACACAACAGGCTCGCTAACATTCTTATTAATCTTGAAAAACTTTAAAATAAATATGTAGGTGAATAAACCTTTTGAAGTAACAGCTGCTCTCCCTTCATGTCATGTCAGAACCCTCAGTGGTTACAGGTAAAAAGACAGGGGAATCTATTTAGCGAGATACAGTATAAATTTTGGCTGCCATTTCAGGTATTCTCATTTGGAATACTGTGACATGGACAAATACATTAGGTTATTTCTTGTACTTATATAGGAGTCATTATAAATACATTTCCTTCTGAATTACAAATGCTCAGATGCTCCCACCATGGTGAAGTGCAGTACAGGGGGCCAGAAGATGGGCAGCAGGGAGGATCGGAGTAGGCTATCACTATAGCTCCCACCATCGCAGTGAGTGTGGGTCAGGCAACCCTTGCTAGGGGGCCTGGCATAGGGCAGTAACCTCCAGTTCACGTTGCTCAGGGGAGGGGGGCTTCTGGCAAGGAATGCAGGAGGGAGCCGAGCGGGGGGGGGGGGGGGAGGAGGGGCCCTACAGCATGGTGGTTGCCCCGTGCCCCCTAGGGTCAGCCCCATTTTTTTAAAAATCCACATATTTCACCTATCCAAAAAGATGCAGCCAGGGAAATAAGCCCTTTTTACTACACTACTCAAGTAATTCCTCGTAGTTCAATAAGCTCTGCTGACTCAAGTTTAAAAAGAGAGAGAGAGAGAGAGAGAGAGAGGTGTGTTTTTCCAGAATTCATCTAAAATGATATACAAGTTGAAGTGCAGCACTACTTCAAAATACGGACCATGTAAAAAATGGCACCTTGTTACTCAGCATGTTGTTCTACATATTCAGTCTTAATGTTTAAATTTTATACTATGGTCAAGAGCAGAGTAAAAAACTTAGGACAGTCATTTCGGTCAACTCTGATGAATAAGTTTTTACTCATTAGTAATGCAGAGCCAACACAGCTAAAACTGAACTGGGTTCCACTCTGGTTTTTGCATCAACAGATCTGTGACCCAAGATCTAAGTGCAGAGCCAAGTTCTGCCTTCATTTACACCTTGGCAACATGCAAAGCTGACTGACATTTTGTTTAGAGGTTGTTTTTGTTGATAATGATGTACATATTCAAAACAAACAACTGATATTATTTATTTATTTATTTTGCTTAAAAGTCAAATGCAGGTCTTGCCATTAGGTGAAGAAAAATTTTATTCTTGTATAGAAAGCATACTTTCAATAAGAATCTGTCAGGCAAATCTGTAATTCTGCAGTGTCATTCTCCCATATCATCATTCACAGAGACGCAGTAATTAAAAATGAGTACTTTGATTTACCAATTTTCCGTTATGGTGAATTCCTGTTGAGTCTATTGTCATATACATATACAGAATATATTATATATGGAAACAATACAATGACTGGTGTAACATCATGCATTTTCTTAAGGCAAACTCCTCTGTATTGTACTTAGCAGAACTATAACAGAAAGGGAAATAAAGACATTGCAATCAAAATGAACCAGTGCATAGCTGCAGGCCTAATTACTGCCAGTTATTTGAGCAATCAAGACTATACTCACCAGCAGCTGGTTTTCTGTTAGAACAAGTTCAGTAAGGCTTTCACAGTCTCCTATTGCTTCTGTCAACTGAACAAGTCTGTTCTGATTAACTTTCAGGATAGACAGCTTCTTTAAATTTCCTATATATAGAAGAGAATCATTAAGCTTGGTGTTTGGCCTTAACTATATCTTCATCAAATGTTCCCTTTAACTTCAGGAATATGAATTTGTTAATCTTATATTATTCCAGCACATCTGAAATATGAGTGAATATCTCAATATTAATATTTTTAAAAAACATTTTAAAATGGTGACTTTATTACTACATTACAATTTTTTGTAAAACCAAATGCTATGTTGCATCATTTCCTTAGATAACCTTAACTAGTTTTTTAAAGCTACATCAATACTGAATATTCTATAATTCAGAAAACATTTAATGCTTTAAACTGCATTGCTAATGGCAATTAAACAATAACAGTGAGAGCAAAAAAAGGAAAGGAACTCTAAGCATATTCAGCAGCAGTCAGATAATGGAGACTGTGAAACTGTACACAACCTACAATTTGAAAATTTAAAAACATACAAAATACAGTGCAACCTTTCTTCTGTTAGAAAATTTTGATGTATTTCACAAGAGTTTTCAAAGTCAAATTCTATAGCAAAACCAGAGTAAGTGTCAGATATGGACAATAAGTCTCAGAGGGATAGCCCGCTCATAATACTATATATATATTTTTTTTTTTTGTTTGTTAGTCTCTAAGGTGCTACAGGACTACTTGTTTTATGGACAGTAAAAACTCAGTTGGAATTAGACATCACAAATGTAAGCCAAAAAGGAGAATTTTCCAGTTTGCAATGGCTGTGCTTTATAGGTCACGTAATACTCATTTCCCCTTCAAATTAGGTGCTGAATTGCCAACACACTATAGTTCTGCTAGATAATGATAATAAAATATCCATAAATTTTAAATGTCAGACTATTAATGATGGGAGAGGAGCTCAAAATTATATAGCATCCTCCTCAAATAGTGTCCCCCCATAAATCTATGTGAAAAGAAAAAAATAGTTGTGGGGTAAGCTTTAGAGCACATGATTCCAATATTAAATGCTGTTAAAATCCAATAACTAAAAGGTTTTCTTGCGAGAAAAAAAGTGTTTTCAGTTACAATAAAACCTGTGTTGCCCAGCATGCCCAGGAATAGGGGCATGCCAGTAACCTAAAAATTCTGGTTATCTGGGGGGGGGGGGGGGGAGAGGGCCGTGCGGGGACTATGGGGGGGCACGGGAGCCATGCGGGGGCTGGGATATGGCCTGCTGGGGGGGCCATGAGCCGCAGGGGGGAGCCGAGATGCTTGCTGCTTGCTTCTAGCTGCCCTCCCCCAGGAGGCCATACCCTCCCCCAGGTATGTGCTGCACGCTTGTCTGAGAAGTGGTCCAGCACTTAAAGGGCCAGTTTCCTTTGTTTGTTTGTTTGTTTTGCTTTTCCCGGCATCAGAAATTTGCCAGTTTCTACAGTTTTCCGGATGCTTAAGTTCCAGATAGCGCAGGTTTTACTGTATGTTTCACGAGACTAAAATTTGACAAAGGGATAATAATAGTAGACCATATCAATGTGTTAAGAAATGGGAAATAATTTTACATAGGGAGAGAGTGTGGAATAATCGCCATCTAAATATGACTGGGAAAATGAATATTTTCAATATTTTCTGATAAGCATACAAAAGTATGTGAAATTTTAAGCTTCTAGTAATCTGTATTCATTAAACACAAGTACTAAAAACATGTAGTACTTATGAAAACTGAACCTGCTTTTAATTTTCTGTCATCAAAAACACAATGCATTTAGTTTAATATGCAGGTTCATGAGATGACTTAACCCTTATCACTGCACTAGACTACTATACAAATATGTTAGTTTTGTACCCAAGTATTAGGTTATCACATCTTTCATTTTATAATGAACTCTCTAGGACTATTACAAGACTTCACATGATATTCTATTTTGTTTTGTGTCCTTCCACTGTGTACTCTTATGACAATCAGCATAATATTTTCCAGTATTTGCCTCATCCAAAATATTCTTAGTGATTTGAGCAGACAGTTGAAATCATACTATACAGGATCCCAAGGAAGTCATATTGGTACACACTGCAGTTTAATATCTTTCTGCAAAGCTACATATTCCTTGAAGGGAGCGAAAATCAAAAGGCATAGAAGGAAAGTTCCAACAACCCTGTTATTAGTACGTGACTAGCAGCCTGAATTTTCCACGTCCGTTTCAATGTCCACAAGCAACACCCTAATAGGAGGGCTTTTTTACATTCTACTTAAAAAACAGCTGACAAAAATAATCACACAAGCTACTGTTTATACTAGCAATATAAACTAGAAGCTGTAATACCAATAGTATACAATAGTAATTTGAGGTAGCAAACCTAAATAGGGCCACGGCCAAATCCACTGGGTGCTGTACAAACAATAGTTAGTCTCATACTGGCCTGGTAACTAATAAGGTCAGAATTCAAACAAAAACATCCAGGGAGAGGATTTTAAGCCATGTCACTCTCAAAGAGCTCTCTACCAGAATCACTGTAGCTCAGGACACAGATAGCTAGTACTGTATAAGCATTAAATATCACTCTGCTTCTTAGAGCATGGACCAGGTCTTTCTCCAGATCAGCGGTGTTTAACCTTTTCAGCTGATGAGCCAAACATTACTCTTAAAAAGGTCAGTGATACTACACAGGTCACAACTGATACTACAGAGAAGACTTTGTCCTCTTCTGCTCCCTTTGTTCTGTGTACGATGGAGACCTCTGCCAGCTGTTGAAAGTTTGAGCGTTCCCCAGGCTACTCTAACCTGTTCTGGAGACAGATAACCTAGGAGTCATCACTGGGTACAAAGTTTAAGTTTTCTTCCTTCTAACCTTTCCTGAGCTGCCCTGAATGGCTGTGCTAGCATCAGTCAAGCTCCGTTCATGTTCCTCAGTCATAGGGCTTTAACCACCCAACATGGAAGCAGATAACAAAAATTCCATAGTTACTCTCCTCCTTCCCCTCAGATGCAAGAGGGCAGCCAGTGGTGGAGCTACTGATCAGCCACAGCAGGGAACAGAGAGCAACTGTTCAGACTGTAATGAGCTCACATCAGACTGCTCATCCTGGGGTTGACTTTCCATAGTGACAGGGCTGACTTAAAATGTTCCAGTTTTAGAATCACAGAAGAGGACTCAAGAACCACATTTTTCAATAAGGAAAAAACATTTAATCATAAATACAGTTGCTGAGAGCCTCATGGCTTAAAATCGAGTCTCAAAGGCTGTGGAGTTGTTGGGACATAGGCTGGAAACTACTATGTTCAGTACAGTGCTGAGCACATTGATGCAGTCCCTATAATCCCTCCCATTGTTTAAAAACCACACACACACACAGACAGACACACAGCATTTTCTTAAAGAGCTATGCTCGATGAATTTTAATAAATGACTAAATAATTTTACATGTGATGTAGGAAAGTAAGTGTTTACCCAGTAGGCAGCATCTGGCCCAGACAGAGCAGCCCCACTACCTGTGGTGTCATGGGCACTGGCTAGCCAGGCCAAAGCAGCCTTCTGCCCATGGCACACTGCAGGCGGGCACTGTTCCAGCCTACCTGGGCCTACCGCACCTCTCCGTGGGCTGGTTAGCCGGTTAAAAATATAGTTTAACCAGTTAACATTTTAAACGGGATTTTACATCCCTAATGTGATGTACTACAAAATAGGATTTACAGATTATAAAACAGCCAATTAAGCAACTTGCACACCTGACTGTGACAGAACAAGTTCCTGTAGTCTCTTTGGGAGAGCTTACTATATCCGGTGTATGTATTATTGTAGGCCAGGGATTCCATGAATTCTATGGAGCTGGGTGACCACAGCTCCTGCAAGAACTAACAGTGGGGGACAATCAGGCAAATTCACTCAGGCTGCAACACTTCCAGAGAAGGTATTATATCACCTGGAGAGTGCTCGCACGTATTAGTTCAAGTTCAATTTTCCAGAGACCAGAAAAGAAAGGATTTCTGGATAAAGCTAGTTTAAACTATATAAGTGCCTTATTTCAGATTCATCCAGCTAACACAGACAGGTCCAACGGAGCCCCAATCCTTCCCTGCCTGGGTAGGAAGGATTTGGGCCTTTTAAGGTCACATATTACAGGCTGCCCCCGACTTGCAATGCGATCGGCTCCAGGGATAGCGTCGCAAGTCGGGGGCATCGTAACTCGAGCCTGCATTTACAACAAGTGTCGTAAGCCGTTGTAAATGTGGGGCCGAGGATGTAAGTCGGGGGATTTCGGCCCCTTCCACACTTACAGAAAAAGTTGTAAGTGTGGGGGGTCATAAATCGAGCCGTTGTAAAGCGGGGGCCTCCTGTACTGTTGGATGATCTCTGGGAAGCTGTTAGCATGCGTATAAAGAACTGTTAATCATTTTTCCCTATGTTTTCGTGTTAAGAATAAATATGTTTGCTTAAAATGGGCTGTGGCTGTGTGGTAATTGTGACTGCCAGCAATTACACTTGTTTATAGCACTTGAAGAGAAAGATGCTGGCCTGCAGTCTGGCTTTCTGAGGCTGTCACAGTGTAGGTAGAGACATGTGCAGCCTCAAAAAACTCAGTCAAGAGTAAGAGATTTGGGCCTATAGCCAAGAGAAAATGACAACTGAGGAGCCAGGAGCCTCAAACAGGTGCCATGGAGAGAGGGCACAGAGGCAGTTGTCCTGAACTGTGACATTGAATCCTTTGGTGCTGATGGCCATGGATCACATCTTCTCTCTCATACTTAGCTCTCTAAGTTAATAATAAATTCAGGCCATCTAAATGGTGAGGCATCCCTTCCACAACAGAAATAAAAATATTGTAAGTATAAAATTAGCAGGACTTTGTGTATATTAGACACTTTTTTAAAAAGTGTGATAGACTCATCTCTTACATAAGCAGAGCATTGCAAAAGATATTCAGGACAAACATGCGTCCTGTTTAGACTAGATCCAGTAGCTGTCTATTATTATGTTTACTTACCAATACCATCAGGTAGGACCTCAAGTAAATTCTGAGAAACGAGCAAATCTGTTAAGGAAGTCAGGCCACTGATCTCTTCAGGAAGTCTTTCCAATTTATTTTCAGACACATCCAGACATAGCAGGTTTTTCAAATTTCCTATTTCCTATATTACATTTAACAAAACAGAAACAACAACAAAAAATCAAGTCTTATCCAAACGGGCAACTCCAAGTCACTTAAAGTTTCCTATCAGACTTGAATTAAAAAAGGGGGCCAGAGAAGACCATTTTTGTTTTGTGTCATATTACAAATGAGAACAGCAGCTTCTTAAGACAAAAATATTGACTACAACAGGCAAGTAATTCAGAGAAAAAGGCTTCCATCTTAAACACTGTGTACATAATAGGAACAGAAGCAAGCAGCATAAGAGAAACGTAAGCCAAAACAGTTGTCTTCCTGAGGAAAAACTCAATGCAGTTGTTCCTTGAAGCTACAGAACTTAAATCCCACATCAGTCTCTCCCAAGTAACTCCAGGCAAATGACTGGCTCTTCTTGTCCAATCTATCCACATACACAACTATCAACATCTAGGGATTTCATATATTTCCCCCCCCCCACACACACACTTTGGAACAAATGGAGAAATACAAGTCAGAAGTGCTACACTAGCCAGCTTGTAAGCCTCTAAAATTATACTAAGTTCTTCAGCTATTGTTACCAATTATTTAGTTTTGACAATGATATAGTTCATTTAAAGATCTGACTGGAAAAATATTGACACCTCTTATTTTTATATTTTTCAGTACACCCTCACTGTGAGTACACACCTACGCTCATTCTGTCATAGCTGACTTTAATCATTGCAAAACATTCAGCACTGCTGTACCAACACAGCTGAAAATAAAGACATAAAAAGAACAGCAACCTTAGTACTGTATATATGTGTCTACAGAGTTGCAATAGATTACTGAAAAACTGAACACTGATGTTTTTCTCTATATTTTCTAATATTTTAAAAACAAATTACATAAAGTAAGTTGCTCATAAAAAAGTTTTTTCATAGGGTTTCTTCAATGCACTTTAACAAAACCCACTAGTTATTGCTAAAAATGGCTGCTAAACTTCAAATGTCCAGAGAAGACCTAAGATTGCAGAGTCTAATTTAGGGGTGGGTATAATTTAGATGTGGGGCCACTCCAAGATTTTGGTAAGTGGTCAAGGGCTGCACCATTCTATAAAGAGGGTGTGGTGTCTGGAACACAGGTTGTGTGAAGGGTGCTGGGGGTAGGGAACTGGGATGCAGGAGAGGGGTAGGGGGTCTGAGACGGAGTTTGGGTTAAGGAGGGGATTATGGCCTCGGGCAAGGATTGGTGTGCAGGGTTGGGGATGGGTGCAGGAAAGGATTTTGGCCTGAGGGAGGGACATAGGAGGGGATGCAGGATCTGTGAGGTAGTTGTGACCTGGGGGAAGGATTGTGCAGAGGATATGCGTGGTGACCTGGGGCAGGAGGGAATGGTGATGTGGGGAAGGGAGTTGAGATGTGGAAGGGGTGGCAGATGCAGGCTCCCAGCCAGCAGCCAAGTGGGACACTCAGGAAGCTTTGCACTCTGCCCCTGCCTTCAGCACAATCATCGCAGATCCCTTTTGCCAGAAGCCAGCCAATGGGAGCTGTAATGATTGTGCTGGGGGAGGGGCAGCATGTCAAGTACGCCCCTTACCAGGGAGTGAGGGGAAACAATTCCTGAAGTCACATGGCTCCAGCGGCCAGCTGCTCTGAGCAGCCTGGGGCTGCAATAGGCAGGGAGCCTTCTTGGGGGGTCCCACCAAGGTGGGCCACAGGCCATACCCAAATGCTTGGTGGATCAGATCCAACCCATGGCCATATCTTGCCCACCCCTGGTTTAATTGAATCCACTTAAAAGTTCTTACTGTAGCTAGTCTTAATGACTCAAAAAGGCATAGACTAAACTCACTGGATAGCAACATTGTTTTTGCATTGATACTCAGCACGCAAGACTTCCACATCACCCACAGTGGACTCAGCATACAGAATACCAGAGAAATGGCCTGATTTTTTGGCCTGACTTTTTATAAATGCTGTTCTTAATGCACTCAGGATAGGGAAGTTTACTAGATTACAGAATTTCTTAACTGCTTAGGCCTCTCATCCTGCAATGGAAGGTAATGGGGGTATTTGCTTGTATAAGCCCAGTATCAGGGCTGAAGTTTCAAAATTCTATTTATGGAGAAAGTTTTATTATCCTATTTCCTCTAGTCACTGTATTTTCAACAGCAGGAGAAAGCTAGAGAAGAAGACAGTTTACACACCACTTTGCCTACCTGCATTTTGGCAAGTGTGAAGACTTTGAGGGTCAGCTCAACTGAATACTGGTCCTCCGATGCCTACGCCAGGAACACTACAAATTGAGAATAACCAATATGGCAGGGGAAAAGTCCTGCCATACAGCAGATAAAACCCTTTTAAGCCTATCAGTGCATATGACAAAGGCTTCTAAAGCTGAGAGGTAGGAATCCTAAAGATACTTGCTGATCTTTTCAAAAAAGCTAATAAACTTCAAATTTTAAAAAGCAGCCCAACAAAAAGCTAGTTTGATACTTGGAGTTTAACTACAGAGAATTTTTTTTTTACACTTTTTTTTTCATGACAATCCCTTACCTGAGGGATTTCAGCTAACTGGTTTCCATCCAGCCAGAGGTCTTTAAGATTGAGAAGTGCACCAATTGTTTCAGGCTATAACATTTAAACATAAACAAAAGAGCAAAAGGTAATTAAGGCAATCCAGAAAAAAGTAATGCATGCAACAAACGAAAAATCAGGAGAGACAACACACTGATTTCAGTACTATTACTATGCTGTAATGCCAGTTCAGATTTAGAAAATTTGATTAAATATGACCATAACTTATATTCATTACATGTTTTGTTAAGTATCCAACAGGTGATTTATGTATTTGATTAAGACTATGTTAGATTAACAAAGGGGACTCCATATTCTCAGACAGTTTTCAACATAGAGAGAGGAAAGACAGGTATTAGGCAAACAAATACAATCCATTAGACAGAATCAGGAGGAAAAAAAAACATATTCAAGCGATGATACATTATCCTTGTTCTTTAAGGGCTATATGCATCTGACGAAGTGGGTCTTTGCCCACGAAAGCTTATGCTCCAACACTTTGGTTAGTCTATAAGGTGCCACAGGACTCCTCGCCGCTTTTGCAGATTCAGACTAACACGGCTACCCCTCTGATACTTTAAGGGTATGTCTACACTACAGTGTTATTTCAAAATATCTTATTTCGAAATAGCTTACTTCGAAATAACACATCTACACACAAAATGCATTTCGAAATAGCGTTTTGCTATTTCGAAATAGCACGTCCACACTGAGTAGACGCTGAATCGCATTTAAGGCTGGCCGGAACCAGGTCCAGCAGGGCATCAGGTCAGGAGTTACTTTGTGTGGCTGCTGCCTGAGGCTATCTGAGGCCTGTGCTTAAAGGGACCCCCCCTCGACAGCTGGTTCTCAGCTTTCCCTGTTTGCTTGCCTACTTCGATAAGGGACAGCAAAGCATTTGTCTCTGCGTGTTCTGATTGCCCTCACTCGGGACACCACAGCACACTGCAACATGGAGCCAGAGCCACTCCTGGGCACTCTGGTGCTTCTCGTGGACGCATTGCTTCGAGCCTGGCTGCACTTTCTGCAGGCTGCCATACGGGAGCTCCATCGGGGGGCTGTCAGTATCCAAGAGGCCCTGAGGGAGAGCTTCCACCCTGAGGAGCACTAAGAGCCTTCCTGGACTGCCCCACTGGGGGCTTGTGCCTCATTCCTCCCTCACGTCCTTCCTCCCTAACCCCCCTTCCTGATGTCAAATAAAATACGTGTATTTTCATGAACACAAACTCTCTTTATTTAACAAAACTGGGGGGGGGGGGATGAAATTCTGGTGAGACTGGGAAAAGAGGCGGGAGAGGGGAGAAGAGAGGGTGGGAGAGGGGAGGGGGAAACCTGGGAGGAGGGAACTGGAAGGGAGAAGCAAGGGGAAGAAGGGGGAGGGGAAGCTCAGGGCTCAGGGTTGGGGGTCTCGCCGGACCAACTTGATTTTCATGCAAACCTGCTCCTGGGTTCACATGTGGCCTTTGGTGGCCAGGCTGGCAGCTATCCTGCCACAGACAGCCACGTTCTTCCGTCTAGTGCAGAGATTATGGACGTTGGGGGCATCCCCCTCAAACCTGAATAAGGTCCACGATCTTCACCCTGGACCAGGAAGGCGCCCGCCTTCTCCAGGCCCTGGCAGGCTCCTGGGAGCTGGCAGACTGCTCCTCGGGAGCGGAGGAGGGCTGGCTGCCAGTGGCTTGCTGGCTCATGTTTTGGGGCCACTGGGTCAGGGGCAGTAACTGCTGGCTCTGGGCTGGCAGGCTTGGAGCTGGCACAGGCACTGTGGCCAGAATCTATCCCTTTAAGGGCTCTGGGGAGGGGGGAGGAAGAGGAGTGTTCTTGGTTGAGGCTGGAGTGGCCACCAGGGCACCCTGGGAAGGCTGGAGGCCCCCTATTTCGATATAAGTGTCTACACAGCACTTATTTCAAAATAGCTATTTCGAATTTGGTGTTATTCCTCATGGAATGAGGTTTACCAAATTCGAAATAAGTGCTCCACTATTTTGAATTAATTTAAAAATAGCGGTTTGGCTGTGTAGACACTAGTAAAGTTATTTTGAAATAATGGCTGTTATTTCGAAATAACTTTGCTGTGTAGACGTACCCTAATTCTTTAAGTAAGCAAAACAAGTCTAAGTTGTAGCTCCCAAAATGACTAACCCATCCCCTAATCACCCTCATATACACACAAAATATTTTGTCTCAGAAGGGTAACATGTTGCTTGTAAGTTTAAAAACAGTGAGTAGTCCTGTGGCACCTTAGATACTAACAAAAATATATATAGTATGAGCTTTCGTGGGTAAAACCTACTTCAGATGATCTTATCTGGTGATGAGGTGGGTTTTACCCATGAAAGCTCATGATACTATATATTTTTGTTAGTCTCTAAGGTGCCACCACTTTTGATTTGGGAAAATTCTGTTCTGGATATTTTAGTTCCATATGAAATGGCAACATTTTCAATGCCATATTCTATTGATACCTTACCAAGTTATAAAGTTCATTGTTTCCTAAATCAAGTTCTTCTAGTCTCTGCAGCTGAGTGAGTGATCTGTAAGGAGAGAGAGAGAATCACATTAGACTAAACCAGTGTTTCTCAACCTATTTTTATAAAGTACCCCTTTTTCCAAAAAAAAAAAAAAAAAATTATAAGTACCCCTGGATCCAAACACCCCTAGCACTATCACTCTAACCCAATAACCTTCCTCTCCCCCAAAGCCAGGCATCAGACATATGGTAACCCTACATTTGAAGTGCCCACTCCCGCTGCCTGGCCCTGCCTCAGCAGCTTGTCTGCAGGGAGCAAGTGGCCCGCCAGCCCGGGCTCACTGCGTGGGCTGTGCACTCCCACCCCAGCCTGGCGCCCCCCTCCCCCCCCCCAGCATGGCTCCTGGGGGCAACTGCCCCCCCCGCGCCCTCCTTCGCAAACCACTGATGGGAGGGGTGTCCTTTGGAGCAAAGTTTAGTGTGCCGCTTCACCGCCTTTTAGCTCCTCTCCGCAGCACCATGAGTAAGGGGAGATGGGGATGCACTGTACTGAGCTGCTGTCAGGGGTGGGGGTAATGCGTGTCTCCAGGTTCAGCCTCCCTCCCCACTGGAGCACCCCAGGGAGGCTGCCGGAGAGGTAACGAACTAGGAGAGACAGCCTTGGAAGTGATTTTTTTTTCCTCCCCATCTAAACCCACCTCACAACTTGGAATTGCCCTGGATCTCACTGGAGCCGCCGCCACAGCCACATGCTTTCCCCGCCAGGCACTGGAGCATGTGCGCAGAGCAGCTGTTAACATCTGGGCACGCGGCTCAGAAAGTTCAATTTGACAGGCACGTGCCCCGCTCCCTCCCTGATCCCCTTTGCAGGACAAAATCCCAGACATTTTTTGACAAATTTCACTTGTTTTGACATACCCCCCAGGCTTCTCTCGCGTACCTCTATGGGTACGTGTACCACTGGTTGAGAAACACCGGTCTACAAACCCTTGGTATTTGAATGAGTTCATTCCACAGTATAACCACACATTTTTTCTAGAAAAGTATTTATTGGGCATCAAGTATGTACATTAACATTCTATTGGAGGGCACTGAGTTTGTCAGCTTAACGTTATGCCTCTGAAGCATAAAATGCACCATGATTGATTGGATCACTGCCGATTGTGCTAATCACCACTAGGGAAACACAACCTAGGTGGGGCTACTATAAGGTGCGTGTATAACTGGCTGGATAACCATTCTCAAGGAGTAGTTATTAACCATTCACAATCATGCTGGAAGGGCATAACAAGTTGGGTTCTGCAGGGGTCTGTTTTGGGACCAGTTTTGTTCAATATCTTCATCAATGACTTAGATGATGACATAGAGAGCAGATTATTAAGCTTTCAGATGATACCAAGCTGAGAGGGGTTGCAACTGCTTTGGAGGACAGGGTGATAATTCAAAATGATCTGGACAAACTAGACAAATGGTCTGAGGTAAATAGGATGAAGTTTAATAAGGACAAATGCAAAGTACTGCACTTAGTAAGGAACAATCAATCAGTTTCACACATACAGAATGGGGAGCGACCATCTAGGAAGGAGTACTACAGAAAGGGATCTAGGGGCAGTAGTGGACCACAAGCTAAAAATGAGTCAACTGTGTGATGCTGTTGCAAAAATAGCAAATGTGATTCCAAGATGCATTAACAGGAATGTTGTGAGCAAGACATAAGTCGTCATTCTTCTGCTCTACTCAGCACTGATTAGGCCTCAATTGGAATACTGTGTCCAGTTCTGGGCACCACATTTCAAGAAAGATGTGGAGAAATTGGAGAAGGTCCAGAGAAGAACAACAAAAATGATTAAAGGTCTAAAAAACATGACCTATGGAGGGAAGACTGAAATAATTGGATTTGTTTAGTTTAGAAAAGAGAAGACTGAGAGGGGACGTGATAGCAGTTTTTAAGTACCTAAAAGGGTGTGTCAAGGAGGAGGGAGAAAAACTGTTCTCCTTGGCCTCTGATGATAGGACAAGAAGCAATGGGCTTAAATTGCAGCAAGGGAGGTTTAGTTTGGACATTAGGAAAAACTTCCTAACTGTCAGGGTGGTTAAACACTGGAATAAATTGCCTAGGGAGGTTGTGGAATCTCCATCACTGGAGATATAAGAGCAGGTTGGATAGACATCGGGGTGATCTAGATAGTGCTTGGTCCCGTCGTCGTCAGGGCAGAGGACTGGAATCGATGACCTCTCAAGATCCCTTCCAGTTCCAGTATTCTATGATTCTAAGAATGGCAATGAGTCACTGAAGGCAAGTGGTGGGGTTAAAGAGGTGACCACATTCCCCAGAAAGGGAAGACCCCCCCCCTTAAACTGTGGGTCCACAGCAGGGGCCTTATACCAGAAGGGGGTGCTCTGGAGCTGCGAGAGCTAATTCCCAGTACTGGCTTGCAGGAGGCACTGCAGTGGTGACTCAAGCCATTATAATACCACATACATTCAAAATGAATTGAAAACTTCCTCACAAATGGACCCAAACCAATATATGTCTGGATGAAAACTTTAGCTTTTGCTTACCTTTCCCCAAGCTGCAAAAGCATGACACGAGACTAATCATTTTCACTACTGCTATTCAGAACTCAGAGCCATAAGACTGTCCATTGACAAACGGTTTTACTCTGATGCTGCATGGAAAAACCTATATATTCATACTCTACAACTCTTTGTGGCACCTGGAGCCCTTTAAGGATCATGAGTTACAAGCATTAGTAAGTGGGGACCTACTGGATATATCCTGAAGAAAGGAATGCTCAAAAGACGACATTGGAGCAGAGCATTACAGTAGGGGTGGGGAACCTCAGGCTGGGAGTCAGATGCAGCCCCCAAGGCTTTGGAGGCCCCCCCGTGCTTTGGAGGCCCTCCAGCTTTGGGGAGCCTGCGCTGGTGCTACAACTCCTCTGCTGTCCCACAGCGGGGCTGGAGCATACAAAACATACTAGGTTGGGCACCCCACGGCTCTGGGGTGAGGGAGAAAAGTGGCGAATCCCTCTCCTTCTCAGACAGGAGCCACATTTTTGTTTTCGGGTTTTTTTGCTTCTCACTTGTGTGTGGCCTCCAACTGATTTTTCTGTGGGTCAGTGGCCCACAACCCAAAAAAGTTTTCCCACCCCTGCATTAGAGAGACATCCATCCTCTGGTAGTAGAGTCTTTACTCCCTCAGTCAGTGAGGGAGACTGGGGTACTGACAATAAAGAAGGGAAAAATCTTCCCCTTCCAGCAGCCAAAAGGGATTAAAGAGTTAAAAAAAAAAAGAAAAAGAAAAAAAGAAAAAGGATGTCTAAGCAGGGGCCGATACAAAAAAAATTAAAAAACAAAAAAACTGACTCACTGTACATGGTGAAGACATAGCACCCCACTACAAATTCTAGGATCTTCTTTCTTTCACAAAAGGAATGGGGAGTAGAGTTGAACTTCTCATTAGATGCTGCCAGGAAATGTCAGAGTCTCATCTCCATTTTTTCATGGTTTCTGTTAATTACTCAACCTATCATGTAAGTGCGTATTTAAAAAATGGTAAAGCTCACAGTTCATCAAACCAGTGATGAACAAAAATCCTTGAGGAAATTTCCTATTTATTAAGGGAAGTGAGTCTTCATTCATTACACAGAAGTCTGAAACAAATTTTAATTTATAAAATTAAATGAGGGCCAGAAGAAATATTAACTTCAGACTTTTTTGGGGGGGAGGGGATGATGGAGAGATATTAAAGCGCACACGACCACAGACAGACACACATGCAATGGAACTTACTCTGGTAAGTATGTCAGCAGATTCTCTCTTAGTTCCAAGGAAGCCAGGTTAAAAAGGCTAAAAGATAAATAATAATTTTGAAGCCATCTTAAGATTTTTAAATAACTTCAGTAACTAAGGAAAAAGGAATCTTTATACATTGTATTCTAATAATTTCTTTTTTAAAATCTCCCCACACTTCATTTCACACAATTCCTTGATAGACTGAAGAGAAATTTTAAAATTCGGCTCCTCCCCTCCCCCGTACAATGTTTAAAAGCATTACACAAATCAAGAAAGGAAGCAATCAACACAGGAAGTAACCCACATTTCCACTTCGATAAAAAGGTCAATGGTATTAAGTTACTAAAAAGAGAAAGCAGGGTTTAAGTCATTCTATGAAAGTAATTTTATTTATTGGCTTTCAGATTATTATGATATGTGGGCTATAAAAAAAAGTTACAGCAGCAGCTAAACTCATTTCTGGATATACACAACTTGCCAAATATGGCACACTCATTATCATAAGTGACAGTATGTTTCTAAGCTGTTTGCTTTCTCCATAACCCAGGCTTTTACTAACATCACCATAGTAACATTCAGATTTTTCAGGGTTTTATTTTTGTCTAAATGGAACACAAGGAGTCCAACATTATCCAATGCTATAATCTGCTTTAATCCGTCCTTGTAAAAAATAAAAAACAGATACTGTATTTACAAATAAAAAGCAGTTTTCTGCAACATAAATGCTCTGCCATACCTGAGTGCTAAAGATTTAATTTTGTTTTTGGACAAAATGAGGTGAAAATATATTTAGAGCTACTACTACAAAGAGAAATGCAACCACTGTCCCATTCTTTAGCCAAATCTGAATTCAGACAAAAAACAAATGTAAAACATTCCTAACATTGATTATATCCAACACTAGAAAATTTATTACTAGAATGAAGATTGATGAAGTTGAATTGGCCCATTAGTATAAAAGACTACTAAGGACAAACAAGTTACAAATAAAGATTTTTTTTTCTGAACTGATACAAGAAACAGGATTACGGTCAATTATACATAAAGAGGCAATGCTGCTACCTAGACTACAATTAACAGTGTATGAGTTTAGAATCAAATGTAACTTTTTAAACCAAGTAATTTAACTATTGTAATGGTTCTCAAACTTTTTTGATTGCGCCCCCTTTTGTGTCTAATCAACTATGTGCCTCTGTCCCACAATTACATATACCACTGCCCAGCTCTGAAGTCAGAGAGAACAGTGGCTGTTGGCTGGGTGCCCAGCTCTGAAAGCAGCACCATGCTAGCAGCAACACAAAAGTAAAGGTGGCAAGGTGAGAAGTGATTTTTGTCAATATCACTTTTCACAGCAAATTTAGCTCCCCATTAGCACCCTCACTTCTGCAATGCTGCTGCCACCTCTGGGCTGACAGCGGGAGCCCTGACATTGCCTCCAGGTGAGGTACTTAAGGAAGAGTGGAAAGGAGAGCCCTGGCAGTAGGACTCTAGCTGTCCCCTTTAACCCATTACCCCACCTTCTGAGTGCATGGCCTTCATGCACAAACTCTGGCTGCCTGAGGCTGACAGACAGAACTCTTTACAAAACAAAAACAACACAAAGCAAAAACGCACAGCTCGTGCCTTCTTTTACATGTTACCATGCCTCACTTGGGAAGACCGATTCATGGTTTCCCAAGGAATATGTTAAATTCTCTTCTGCTGGAATCTTTGACTATCTTTAGAAAGGTGTGCTCAATTTCAACCACAAGCTACTGGGGTTTATTTCACTACTGAATGAAATTCCATGGCATGAGTTATTGCCAGGGGTTAGACTAGATTACAAGAGCCATTTCCAGCCTTAAAAGTTAAGAATTTTGCATTTCTTCAACAGGAAGACATTTGGAATATACCACCACATGGTTTAAATTATTTTCTGAAAAATTATTATTACCCATTCAATGAAAAGATATAATGAAAATATGCCAACTGTTAATGCAACACTGAGATCACAATCAAACACCACATTGGACATTGAAGTAAATAAGCTTTCCAATCACCTCCCTGAATCTTAAGCTGAGGTGTTGGCTAACAGAAGAGAGCATTTCTTGATGGCTTGGGGAAGGAGGGAAAGCAATTCTTGATAGCTTGAGCAATTCTTGATGGCTTGGGAGCTGGGGGGAGGTGGGGAAGACATAAAACTGCTGAAAAAGAAGCTTACGTGGTGGCTGACTCATTACCCAGGAATGTGGGGCTTAAAAGGTCAGCCTGTACTGGGAACCTCCCCTCTTATCACGGAGAATGGTTGGCAGCAACTTGTCCCAGCACGGCAGAGCCAGGCACCTGCAAAAAGGTACAGTGGACTGAGAAATCCAAACACTAGGGGGCAGCACATTTAACAAGGCCTGACCCCTTCCTTTTCTACAGAGGAGAGCATAGGAGACAAACACTGATGCCAACTGATCACATGTGGGAAATGATCAATCCCTTGGGGGGCCCCATTTGTCAAAGGATGTTATAGAAAAAAATTGTAAAGGAGAGCATGTGGATATGTTCACATCTCTCTTCTGTGCAAACCAGGAGGAGGATACAGGTGGGGAAGGAGAGAGGGACAGGGAAACAAGACAACAAACCAGCAAACTCAAGATGGCTAGAACATTACAGAACTGGACTGCAGCCTTTCATATATATACACATACACACGTACGTAATCTGCAAAACAAACTAAGCCAAAAGAGTCTCCATTTTCATAATATTTAGATGTTATATCCAAAACACATGCCATGAATGGTGGTGCGACATGGTTAAGCTACCTGACCAGATAAAAATTTGCTGAGGTAACGAAGGTACTAGAGCTTAGTGTCTCAACCCAGAAAACTGTGGCACCCATTCTTTCAAGTTGCAGAGGTCATTGCCCCCATACATTAAACAAACAGTTTGACTCCTGAGGGCGGGGGCTCCAGCCTATAAGTTGCTGGAAACCGCACCCTATAGTTCACTGGAGCAACCAAAGAGTAGGCTGATCTCTGGATTTACAGGCACTCCATAGCGCATTGAGCCTTCAGACTGCAGCTGTGTGTTGACTGCATTCATTCATTCAGAGGAGGAATGTGTGACATTAGCTCATACCCTCTCTCCCACTTGATGATGGGCCAATTACAACCACGTAAGTGTCCGGACATGTATGGATGTTTTCAGGGGAGTAAATTTGAGAGTTAAGATTCAGTGGGATGCATTAAACATCTTGGCTGAACACAAAATTGGTTTAATCAGAAATATTAGTAAGGCGAGTTTGGCCTGGAACAGTCAAACTAACCTGTAGGATAGGGCCCCAAAGAATCAATCTGAGATTGACAGAATCGTTCTGGTTACCAGTGGCTCAGAGATTCCCTCCATTGGGAACAAGCAGCTTGCGGTTTTTACAGATGGAGTATACTTGTCAGTTGTAAGGGCTGACATTTGGCTTCAGTATGTTAGACTGGATAAGGCAGGAAATGGGTAGTAGGGATAAAAGGGTGTGACCAAGCTCATAGGTAGTATCCCTTGTGACCTTTGCGGATAAAGACTAAAAGGCCAGCTGCCAGAGGTATCAGAAACCGAGGATTGCACTGTTAAATCTTGTGCCTTTGCATGAAAGGGAGATCTGAAGCCTTCACAAACCAAGTTCCTCTTTTGGCCCTGTTAGGTAGAGGAGGTCAAAGGGATTCAGAAGCGAGCTGAGTCCTAGAAGCAAGATGAGGAAGTCCATTATGAATTACTGGTTATACAATTGGAACTTCATAATGCTGCACTTGACTTGGTTAAATGCCTAGAACATGAGAGACTACAGTGGATGAGCCTACAGCACTTCAACCCAGTGTTAAAATTAAAGCCACAATCCGTCACTTAAATCCATCCCTGTCTGTCTGTCTTTATTCATCTGCATGTACTCATCAGATGCAACCTTACAGTGGAAATGTCAGAATCAGAGAAATTACTGAAGTGTTTGAAAAACTAGGTTTTGGGGCAATTTTGCTTTTTGGTGTAATGTGTTTCCTTTACAAGTCAATTAGCATTAGCATACTAAAGAATTACACACCAGGCATTTCATAAAAGTTATATGACTATACAGCCCACAAGTTATATTGCTAGATCCACTGCTGTATTTTCCTACCATATTTTTTTTTAAAGGTTGAATACTGTCGCTTATTTACAGTTGCAGCTAGTGTTTAATGTTGTCAAAGTAATTATTGAAAGTTGCATTTCAGACTGAACTTGAAATGGTCATAAAATAAACTGATGATTCATATCTATTATGTGGTACACTTCTAATGATATATAATTTAAATTAATTGCATTTTCCCAGAAAACTGTTTCATAAAGCTATGTTTAAGTAGAGACTTTTTTTTTAAAAGTGGGGTTTTGATTTGGTGCCCATTTTTGTGGCCTTCAATTGGGTAAATATATATTACAACATGCAGAACGATCAACCTAAGTGTAAGTAAAACTCATTCTATGACTAAGAATTAGTTCCTCTTTTTATTCTTAATGAAGAGTCCTATAGAATTTAACTAGGTTGTAAAGCCTACAGTATTTAAACACAAATATTCTATAGGTCTTTGGAAGCATTGTATAAGATGCAATAGTAGCAAGGTCATAATTCTTTAAAATGGTCAAAATCTGCAAAGATTACTAATGAAGTCAATAGGATTTTCCCCATTATCAATACGAAAACTGTGGGAATTGATTTAAAAAAAAAAAAAAAAGAGGGTCCTGTCACCTTTCCAAACATATGTGTTGCAATAAAAAAAATTAACTGAGGCAACTAGAATTACACTAGTCAATTTTGAGGTGGTATTAGTTTTAAGAGCATTGTTATATCAACCACTATGTTTAAATGTCAATTTAATAATCTCTGGGAAGATTTTCCCCCCTTTTTGGAGGCCAAATAAACTGAGGGTAGGAATTGTCCATAATATCCAACTTAAATATTTTTTCTTTTCTTAGGGTACGTCTACACAGCACACTTATTTCAAAATAAGCTATTCCGGAAGAAATACTCTGAAATAGCTTATTTCAAAATAGCATGTCTATGCTACAGGGAAGCCAATTACTCTGAGACAGGCTTCTCTGTTGTATATCTACCTTATAGAAATTTCATCTAGGTGACATTTCCCTAATTTGTTTATGAGAATGTCATGTCGAACTATGCCAAAAGCCTTACTAAAATCAAGATATGTTATGTCAACTCTTCCCTCAATCCAAAGAAGGAAATTGTGTTAGTTTGGCATGTTTTGTTCTAGACAAATCCATGCTGGCTATTCAGTATAAACCTTTTATTAGGACCCTACCAAATTCACAGTCATGAAAAATGTGCTACGGACTATCTTCCCCGCATGCAATTTGATCTTTTGCATGCTTTTATCCTCTAGCAGATTTAAAACTAATAAAATAAAGTTCTTCTTCACACAACGCACAGTCAACCTGTGGAACTCCTTGCCAGAGTAGGCTGTGAAGGCTAGGACTAGAACAGAGTTTAAAAAAGAGTTAGATAAATTCATGGAGGTTAAGTCCATAAAAAGCTGTTAGCCAGGGGGTAAGGAATGGTGTCCCTGGCCTCTGTTTGTCAAAGGCTGGAGATGGATGGCGGGAGACAAATCGCTAGATCATTGTCTTCGGTCCACCTCCTCTGGGGCACCTGACACAGGCCACTGTTGGCAGACAGGATACTAGGCTAGATGGACCTTTGGTCTGACCCAGTATGGCCATTCTTATGTTCTTATTGTGCCAGTGTTTCTCAAATTGTGGGTCCTGACCCAAAGGGGAGGGGCACATGGTTATTTGGAGGGGGAAAATCACGGTACATGCATGCCACCCTCCTTCCCTCAGCCAACCTGGCCAGAAGGCTGATTTAAACAACAGACTGGTACCTAAACGCGCACACGCACACACGCACACGCACACGCACACGCACACGCACACGCACACGCACACCACACCCCTTTACTATTACATTCTTAATAAATGCAGCATATTGCCTTTTTCCCTAAAAAGATCCAGTGCGCTTCTTATAAGCAAAACTTATAAGTACTTATAACCATGATCTTGTAGTTGCAAAAAGTTTTTAGAATTTAGTCCACGGTTATAGTTCAAAATCCAAACTCATGTTTAGGGTGTACCATCTTAGGACTGGGACCTCAATCCATATGGCAGAGGCTTCCTCTGCATGAAACCTTAAGCAGATCTGAGAAATTAAGTCAGCATCCATTAAAAGGACACCAGGATATCCTGCAATCTCATTTCTTATGGCTTGCAGCTTTCCCCATGAACATCCAAGCCGATATAAGACAAAAAAAGACCAAGACCCTTTGATACAGCCCTGAGTAAACAACAAGCTTTTGGTGTAACCTTCTGTTTCCCAATCATCATGGTAATCAACTTCTTAATGGATAAATTATCTTATCATAAACTGTAAAGAGACATCTTAACAATGACATTATTTCACTCAAGATTAATTTAAATGTTAATATACCCTTCTAATCTCTGATTCAACAATTATAATGATAGACAGGAACTGTCTGTTTACATGATTAGCACCTAAAAGATGTAAGTAAACACACGTAACTAGTATTACCTCTAATTTCTAACAATATGGGTTCACATTTCAAAGTTCTAGCCTAACTAGCATTGAATGGCCTTAATTAATTTGATCTGAGGAAGTGGGTCTGGCCCACGAAAGCTCATCACCTAATAAACCATCTTGTTAGTCTTTAAAGTGCTACATAGTCCTGTTTTTTGTTTCAGCTAGACTAGACTAACACAGCTACATCTCTATTACTATGCCTCTACAGGTTGACTCTGGGTCATTTGGCCTCAGACTGTTTAACCCTTTCTGGCCATGTATCCTATTTGGCACAAGATTTGTTGCAACTATAACAAAAAACCATAAAACCCACTTTTGATGGTAATATTATAATCTGATAGCACTACACCATGACAGAGGAACATGGCCAGAAATTGTTATCCGATAGAGTAGGCTAGTAAAGATGCTAACCTTTCCCTACAGGGTCAGCATACTGTAATGGAATGGGGAAACACATTGCAAGCCTGTTTCAGGGGGTAGTTTTTCTGAAATTTATAGCTTCAGAATAAAGAGGATACAGAGTTACAAGCATGGTCTGGCTCCCCACACAACACAGAGAAAAAACGACTTAGAATCTTTGAGCCACCTGTATTTCCTCCCTCCCTCCCTCAAGAAGCCCAACATTCAGAAAGTTTTAGTAAGAGGAATTTTAACTGCATGTAGTTTTACATTGTCACTGGTAAATTATAAGTATTTCTATCATTAAATATGCGGTTTGGTGTTGCCTGCACACTAATTCCCCTTCAAATTTCCTTTAACTGGCCTTTATGGATTTCACTACAGTATACCAGGTACTCCCTTTTGCACTAGTATCTTCAAAACAAACATAAGCAACAGTGAGCACTAGGGTTGCCAGATGGTTGAAACAAAAATACCGAGCCGGCCGCCCCCCGCCTGCCAAAAACCAGGAAAAAACTCTGTTGAAGGGGGAAAAAAGGGGGGGGGAAGCCAAAGTTGTTGAGAAAAAAAAAAAAGATTCAAAAAATTCTACCCTGTCCCCACAAATCCACAAATTAAAATAAAACAGCATTAAAACAGCATGTCCCCTTTAAGAGTGAGTGCAGGGATAGGAACAGGGGAGCACTAAGACCCTGGCAGCCTTGGGGAACCAGGTAAGCATGGGGGCTGGGTCGGAGGGCTGGGGGAGGGCGGGCGAGTGTTTGTAGGCATTTTCGCCTCCTGGCCGGGGAAAAATTCAGAAAATACCAGACATTTTAGGTGTCCGGTATTCTCTGAATTTTTTTTAACCGACAGGAGCCGAAAATACCGCATTGTCCGGGTGAATACCGGACACCTGGCAACCCTAGTGAGTACAAGTATTACAAAGCATCACTATCTACAAGCAGTTAGTATGATCTTTTACATCATCATCATTATTGGGCTTCAGAGTTAACACCATTAACTGTTTCATGGTCCTAGGGCCACAAGTTGTAAAAGGGGGCCATAGGATAGAAGAGAAAGCATTTAAATTATTAGTTGATTGTATTTCCTACCATGAAACGCATTATACATTTTGCACTTCCATACAAAGAAGATCAACCTACACAGAGATAAGATGGCTTCACTCAACACTTGAATGCAGCATCTCTATAACAGTTTAGGTCAGGGAGTAAATAATTCCACATCCAGAAGAAACTGTAGAAGTATTTAGGTAGGCAATATGTTCTTGTGGGCCTGATTATCAGCAGTTTGTGGAGAACCTACTACTCAAAGAAAATCGTAGCTGCTTTACTGATTTACACTGGGCTTGATATGGATTCTTGGCCTAGACCAGGGATGGACAATAATTTTAGATGGGGGCCACTTCACTAATTTTTGAGTGAAGGAGTGAGGCCTCTGGTGGAAGGGGCAGGGTCAGGACACTTCTGTGTTCCCTCTCCCACAGACCGTGATTGGCCTGGGGCTGGGGGAACACATGAAGTCTTTGCCCACTGCCCTCCCCTTCCTCCCCCCTAGAGAGAACTGCCAGCTGTTCTGAACAGCTGGTGGTTCCCTCTAGGCACCCACTCTCTTGCAGGACAGGAGGAAACTTCACAAGCTCCACCCAAACCCAGGCCAAAAAGAGCCTGGGGGTGGAAGAAGTGCACAAAGTCTCACACTCCCTGCCCCCGCCCTGCAAAAGCACCATGCGCCTCTTGCAGGGCGGGGGCAGGAAGGATGAAACTTTGTGCGCTCCTTCCACCCCCAGGCCCTGATTGACCTGGGGGCGGGGGAATCGGCGAAGTCTCCTGCAGCCCTGCAAGGAGCCAGCTTTCACTCTAAGCACTGTGTGCCCCTTACAGGACAGGAGGAGACTTCACATGCTCCTGGGGGCAGGGGAGTGGCAGGGCGTCCACGGGCTGGATTCAGCCCACGGAGACCCCATTGCATACCCCAGCCTAGACAATTCTGGTGAACGCGTAAAAGTCTGGTAATCAGACCCTCATATATTCCATTGGTACAATGTCCCCCAACATCACACTGAAGAACTGCTTTTATTACCAACTGAATGACCTGCAAATTTTTATAAAACATGTTGTTGTTTATCAGTTTTCTAGCCAACTGCCAACCTAGCCCAAGGCTGCTAGTCAGAATCTCACGAAGACATGCTAGCTACAGAAAACAGTGACCAGCCTAGAAGCTATATAACAAGCCTTTCTTAAATGAAAATGTTAAATCTTATGATCAAGATTCTTGCAAGCTTCAAAGAAGTAGCCATGTTAATCTTTTTGCAGCCCGCAAAAGCTTCTGCCCTAATAAAACTAACACATTTAAGGTGCCACAGCACTCCTTGTTTTTGTCTCTCTCAAGTATTACTGTACACAACAGAAGTGTGCAAAAATTAACACTTTGCTTAGAGAGGAGTGATTTTATTTGCTCTCCCATACCCTGTCTACCTCCCAAGGGAAGGATTACAGTGAAACTTGGCTACTGAATGCAGATTTTAAAAAATATTTTGGTTAAACTAGTCTTCTAATCAGCAATACATAAACTGATCTAAAGTTTCAGTCACTCTTGACTAGTCACTCAGATTTACATAAGGATCAGATTCCACCCTTCTCAGCTTGGCCTTAGCTCTCTATAATACAAACCTCTAGTAATCTTCCCCACCATGAATTTCCACCCATCCCGAAGATTACCATACCATGAAAAAAGGAGCTGCTGGATCTAAACTCTCATTGAAATCTAATTAAAAGAGAGCATGATGAACTTCAGCAATGGTTGAGGCCCAACAGATAACCAGAGCTACTGGACTTTACTATGGAATCTTCAAAACGATTGCTGGGGAGAAGAATTAGAAAGCTTAAAAATATAATGGATCAATATAAGATTTTGGAATTCCTAACTGAAAATTCTACAGTTTATTTGTGAGTATTACTGAACTAGGACAAGACAATCCATAAGATGAGGTAAGAGTTCTAGTTATTTTCAGAAGCTATTCCATTTAGTTGATTTTCCACTAGTTGATTTTCCACTTCGTTGTTCCACTACCTCCATTAATAGAACAGCTCAACGAATTTAAATAAAATTCTAAATTTATTGAACTTTTAATATCAAGTTAATACAAGACAAACATTTGACTTTCACACATGTTGATAGATCTATTACGTTTTTAATTGGTATAATAGTGCTCATAAGAGTATAAGCAGTTTCAAGTTCCTGAACATTCAGTTTTGCTTTTTAATGGAGAACAGTCTATATCATAATCAGCCCTACCTGATCAAAAGTGAAAATCTCTCAAGATTACAGTTTAGCAAACAGACTCACATGGAAAACCCATAGCCTTAACTGAGTATCTATCAGTACAAGTTAAAAAAACCCGGTTTCTGTATCATTATGAGTTAAGCCTCACTACAGTAATTACTCGTTTAACACGTGCCCACTTAACACATTTTCGCAATAGCACGATTTTTTTTAGGGAACGTTTTTCGAAGAACACGACCATCCCCGAAATAACACGAAAATAATCAACTGGCGGACTACTTCGTGTGGCGGTATAAGTTGGTAAAAAGAGTGGTAATATGCATGAGCAAATGAATATATGTGTCACAGCACTCCCCCGCTCACTCACGTGCTTATCTTTGTGTTTTAACAATCCGTGGCAACTTGTGTTGCTAGTTTTCTTGTGTTGGTAGATATCTAATGTGGACATTGACAACCCAGCACCATCAAAAAAATGGACATAGCCACCATCACCTGAAACACAACCCCCACCTTTTCCATTATTTTTAATAGGAAAATTGACCCCGTGTAGCACGTTTTTGCTTAGCATGAACATTTTCAGAAACGCATCTATAGTGTTAAATGAGGAATTACTGTATCTCATTTGTTTCTTCTGTAACACTGCACTTCAACAAGCTTGCATTTTAAGATACAGTCCATTAACTGACCTCTTCTGCCTTGTTCCATTCAAAATGTAGAATATTTTTATTCCACATGATGCCATCAGATGTCCCAGACTACAAATTTATGTCAGTAAAAAGGTGCATTCTTTCCTATCTTTCATCAATCTAAGGTATATCAACTTTCTTAGCCATAGATCTGTCCTTGAAGCCATCAAAAAGAAATAAGCCTAACATTTTAGTCTGTATTTGAGACATTTCTATTACCTCCAAATCTTTCAGTGCATGGATATTAATACAACATATCCAAGATTCTTGCCATTTTAAGCCTACAAGTTACAAAGTAATTCAAAGTCTCTTAAAATAAAAAATGATTTGTGACTTCATCTGACATGAAATCCAGAGATATTTCACTTTCCATCTCCTCTGGAAAGTGTGCCTTTTTCCCAAATTTCCCCAAAGTCTTATGTCCTATGGAATGTCTTAAGTCAGGGGTGAGCAAGGCAGGCCACTCCAAGATTTTAAAAAGTGGTCAAGAGACACACTTTTTTATGGAGCAGGTGTGGGGTCTGGGACACAGGTTGGGTGACGGGAGCTATGGGGGAGGGGACTGGGGTGCAGGAGATGGTTGGAGATCCAAGAGGAAGTTTGGTTAAAGAGGGGGTTGTGACCCGGGGCAGGGGATTAGGGTGCAGGGTCCAGCAGGGGTATGGGTGTGGGAGAGGATTCTGACCTGGGGAGGAGTGTAGGAGGCGGGTGCAGGGTCTGGGAGGGAGTTACGACCTGAGGCAGAGGATGCAGAGGGTTCAAGTGGTGACCGAGGGCACGGGATGGGGTGCAGGGTCCTAGAGAGGGTATGGGTTTTAAATAGAATAAGAAAATGTAATACCGTGACACAATTACTCATTTGCATAATATACTTCTTAGTTTAATCTTTACATTTTTGTATATACCTGGTGTGCAACATCTAAGTAAATGAAAACAAATTAAAGATCATATCTTGATTTAAAAAACAAACTTACTTTCCAATGTTTTCAGGTAGTGCTTGCAGTGAGATGTCATTTACAGAAAGACACGTTAGATTCTGTAATTCAGGAAAGCTTTCAGGCAACCTATGGAGATATTAATTCAGATAAATCAAACACTTGTACTACAATAATTATTCACATTAGCATAGTGAGATCATATATATATGGTGGGAAAGAACATGAAATGGCTCTTCTACAAAAAATGGAACAATAGTACTTCAAACAAGAAGAAAGAGAAAAGAAGAGAAAAAAAAAAGTTAATTTTCTTCTTGTTTGCATATATTAAGGCAATGAATATCCCATAAGACCACTTCCACAAAAGATACATTTAAAACCTGTTGAAACAACATACATTTTTAAGGAAGTTATTATTAGAGAAGCTTGGGAAACTTCGCTTTCTTATATTGCCTGTGTTAATATTAGTTTATACAGGAAAATTGAGAAAAAAAACCCATGAGAATATTTTGATGGCGTTTGAGTAATTTAGTAATATGTGAGGCAGGGATACAAGCAAGAATGTATATGTGACCACTTTTGGAAGATTGCAGGGTCAAAGGAATTTTGTGTCCCTTCAGTATATTGGGGAGCGTACCACCTGCTTGACCTATTTTGTGCATATCCCCTGTCCTTGGGACAACTTCAGAGAGTGAAGAATACCCCACAGAAACTAAGAAGGTCTATTCTTCAAAACATTCTTTCTTGCTTGAATATTTAAGAACATTCATTGGAAGCCTCAACAACGATGCAACTCATTGGAGCAGTGGAAGGACATTCATGGGTGGACAATAATTTTTGACGGGGGGGGGCAATTCCAAGATTTTGGAAAGTGATCAAGGGCTACACTTTTCTATGAAGTGGGTGCAATGTCTGGGACAGAGGTTGGGTGCAGAAGAGAGCTCGGGATAGGGGACCGGAGTGAAGGACAGGGTGTAGGGTCTGAGAGAGAGTTTGAGTGAAGGAGGGTTAGTGACCCGGGACAGAAGCATGGAGTGTAGGGTCTGGGGAGAGGTATTGGTGCAGGAGAGGATTCTGGCCTAGGTGAGGAGAATAGGAGAGGGTGCAGAAGACTGGGGCGGTGACCTGTGGAAGGGAGTTGGAGTGTGGGAGGGAGTTGGGTGCCAGAGGCAGGCTCTGACCAGGAGTCACTTATCTGGGCAGCTCCCAGCCAGCAGCCCAGTGGGACCCTCAGGCAGGCTCCCAGCCTGCCACAGTCCCAATTACAAAGCAGCTGGCTGTTCCATGTGGTTCTCTGCAGGGAGGCTTTGTGAGCGGCTCCCACCCACCATCTCTCAGCTCCCATTGGCTGGTTTCTAGCCAATAGGAACTGAGAGATGGTGCTGGTGGCAAGGGCAGCACACAATGCCTCCCTCCCCCACTGAGCCCAGGGCAGAGAACAACATGGAACAGCAAGCTGCTTTGAGTGGCTTGAAGCTGCTCTTTATTCGAGGGTGCTGGCTTAGACCCCGAGTTGGAAAGATCTGTGACTGGCATTTAAGCCTAGAGGAAATAAGAACTGGACTCACTAGTCACAAAACAGTTCAGTACTTCAAAGAAAAGGAGGCGATTACTGAGATACACAAATCAACAAGAAAATATTGCCCAAATGATCATGCTATTATAGGTGATGCTGGTATCAGTGCCTATAAATAGTTAGAATGGTTAGAACCATTTTCTGTTGCTTCTAACTTTGCCAAACTTAGCCATTTGAATTGAAGTTTTTCATGCAGAATATATTGCTCAAGCTGAATATTTTCAAAAAGTTTCAGCCATTTCCAAAAACAAGACTGGGGAGGGGAAGACTTTTTTGCCCTCTTAAATAAATCATTCAATCATTTTGTTGAGAAGAACAAGTGCCCATGCTTAGGAGCAGGGTCTTGAAAGGCAGCATAGGGATTGCCTTTATGTCAAGGTTGTATGTTTTCATTGTTCTCTTAAAAACTCATACCAATTTGCAAAATCTCAATTCATACATGCCCAGTAGAGAATTGTTAGTTTGGCATTTACATCTTCGAAAGCAGGGCTACTCAACTTTGGAAGCTCCAGGGGCCACAATGATACTCACAGCACATGCCAAGGGCTGCAACTTAAATGTGGTTGCGTATACATGCAAATATATACGCAAATAGTTTCTTTCACACTGACGGGTATGAATACAAAGATTAAGGCAAGACTACACAACACACAGGACCCATTTAATATTGCTGATATTAATAACATGCAATATTTACCCAATTTCCACCCATATAACAGCACTTTGAATGAGCAATGACAGTCCAGGAATTCAATTACTAAAACACGTATCAACAAGACCACCATTATAATGGCTACTTTTTTGTTTTGGCTTCACAACAGTCCAGGAATTTCACTACTAAAACACATATCAACCTAAGCTGCAATGTAAACCCAAACCGCACCGCGGACCGCAAACAGACGGGCCGCAGATCGCGTGTTGAGTAGCCCTGCTCTAAAGATTCCATCCATACTGAGCATGCTCAGGGGCTAAACAGGACTTTCCCTATAATTGCTGCTCCCACCTATTGGGCTGGTATGGCATCAGACTAGAAATACCAGGCAACTTTTTCCTCTTCTCTCAGTGCTTCTGCTTGGTGGACCCTAAGCAGTGCTAAGGAAGAAGCCACTTGACTTGAATGCAGAACAGACAAGAATGTGGGCTGAGGGGATTGGAGAAGTAGACTAGGATTGGCTAGATTGGAGGGGACGGTGCAGAAGAGTGTGTGGACACTAGAGCAAAATCTCTGCCAAAATCCAGATTGAAATCCAAGATTCCCAAGTCTCAATATTTCTCTGGCGTCAGCAAATACCTTTTGTCAATCAGTTTCACAGCTGTCTCACTCCCTCTAGTGCTGGACCACCTACCAGTAGTAAGTTATCCTCTGTCAGTTTACTCTGTAAATTCAAGCAGCAGAGGCCAGTGCAATGGATCTAATTGTTGCAACCTTGCTAATGATCCACGTGAGTGGCTACATGATTTCATGTGACTGAATTTCTGCTTGTTTACACTTAGAAAGCTACAATCAAACATTCAGTCAAATGTTAGAAAATTTCCTATGCAATCCTAACAAGACCCCTTGGGTTTTACACATTAGGATACATTCTTTAATTACATGATCCACTCCTCATTCAGTGCACAGGATGAACTGGGCTCTAAGGATTAATTAGAACTGTATTGTGAAAGAGGCTGTTGAATCTCATTTGCTGCAGAAATTGGAAGGCAAGTAGTTAATAAGGCAGGGAACTGCAGGAAAAGTGGACGGTCCTGCGATAAAGGCACTTGAACACTGTCCAGGAAAACTGGATTCTATCCCTGCCTCTGCCAAAGTTCCTAAGTGATGCTGAGCAAGGAATTCATGGCCAAGTGTGAACATTTTGGTCATGCATATTCTTCAGCTTACGGATACCCAATTTGTTACCTTGAAACATGATATGCAGAAGTGCTGAGCACTCGTAGCTGCAACTGAAGTCAATAAGAACTAAGTTGGAATGCATGAAATACTAAATGCTAAATAATTGGAAAACCAGTTCCAAGACACCTCAAATTGGGCATCCAAAATGAAGGGACAGTTTTTCACCTTAATTCCTCTGTGTTCCAGTTGCCTTCCATAACCTACGGATAAGTACCACATCCTCACCTCACCAGGGTTTTTGTGAAGGTTAATTAATTAATATGAGAAGCATTCAGATTCTACAGTGATGATCATCATATGAAAGCCCATAAGGAAATTTTCCTTCACCAAGAAGTGTTCTGCATATTGCTCATTTCAAACCCCAGCAAGTAGAAACTTACTGCTATTTTCTAACACCTTGTGACTTGCTTTATATTTTAGGAAATAGGAAGGATTCAGCCTACAAGTAATCCAACCCATTTAATACTGTTACATCAAAGAGAGAAGAATCATAAAACTAATTCTTTACTAGAATAATATGAGCAGCAGAGAGCCTAAATGTACACGTATAGCAAGCCAGCATACCACTGCAGCATCCATGTTGTAACAATGTTTATTGCTAGTGCAAACATGACAACTACTGGGACAGCTACTGGTGGTCAGGCCCCATGTCTATGAAATGTTGTATTGGTGACCTCGTTACACGACAAACATGCTACTCTTTTCCACCAAGGAAGGATCACTTATGCAGATTCCATCCCTATTTCTAAGGCTCTACAGTCAATCACAATACATTACAGGCTTTCTTTTTTAGTCCCCTTCTTGCTAGGCACAACCATCCAGAGCATAGGAATAAAGAGCAGCTGCTACAGTCCCTGGTAGCAGCTCAGCACTTGCTGGCTGAGCTGATCCCTGCTTCTCCTAGATGCTCCTGTACGTCCCAATCTATCATTCATTTTCCTTACCAACCACCTTGATTTTCCAAGGGACTGTCCTCTCCTTTGCTACCATTCATCTTTATGTAGTGTTGGGAGTGGGGTGGAATAACACTAATTCATTAAGCTGAATCAGAGTCACAGCAATCAAGTGAATCCTACCAAACTGAGCCACTTGAGCAACATCTAAAAGACACTTTTCTTAAAATAAGCATCTACAGTGTCTTTGGTGGTGTACAGAATACAGAAGCAAGAGCTACCATCACTGAGGCAACTATTAGGGAGGTAATAGGATAGTTGATTAACCGATAAGCAAAAGCTTATCGATTAATGCAATAGACTAGACACATTTCCTTCCCCAAACAGTAAATTTTTTAGCAGACTGGCCAGCAGCCCAGCTCAGTCCCAGCTTGTGCTGGGGGGGTCCAGGACTTACCTCCACTGCAGTTCTACATTTAAAGTGTATTCGGATCTGGGCAGGAAGGCAGCCTGCTCAGTTCTGCTTGCGCTGAGTCTGGGAGCTCAGACCCTCACTCTCCCAGTCCCCAGGACAGGGGATGCTGCCACCCCATGTTGCTGTCTCTTCATCAGAGGCAGCAGCACAGGGTGACAGGCGGCTGGTCTGCGAGGGGAGGTGGTTTTTAACTGGTGCCCCTCGCAGACCAGCTCCCGCCTGGCACCCACGCTGCTGCCTCTGATACGGAGGCAGCAGTGCAGAGTGGCAGGAGACTCCTCGGGAGTGAGGCCGGAGTGCACTGGCTGATGGCCCTGCCTCGCGGACTATAGAATAGTCGAGTAACCGATAAGAATTCATGAGGTTAATCAACTATTCAATTAACTGATATTTAACATCCCTAGCAACTATTACTTTTTTCCTAGGCCTGGACAGGAGAGAGCATATCTTGACGTAACTAATGCCACTATGAACTGCTTTCACAGCAACTGTATAGAGAGGGGGAAGATGGGTATTAGAGAAGCCACAGCCATCACCAGGTGGAATACATTATGGCCACCCAGCACTGTAGAGGTATGTTGGATTAGCCCTAATTCAGTAGCTAGTTACATGGCATAGCACAGGTGCAAACCTCAAGCATATTCAAGAAGAGCCATAATTTGCATCTGTTGAGTTAACCCCAGTTTCAAGCAATCAAATTGTGCCAATGCAGCTATACTACTTGCTGGCCAGTGACTGCTAAATCCCAAAAATAGACAAAAGCTAGAGATGAAAGAAATAGGTAACCATGGAAAATATAACACCATAGCATTGCTGATCCTGCTTGAAAAAATTCCTGTACTTTTACTTCACATTTGTTCTGCAAAGCCTATAATCTTCAACCCCATGGTACAGTCAGGCACACTTGTCCCTGTAACTCTGAGCTCTGACCACCTCCCTGTGGAGGAGATACATTATGTGCAAATCAGACATATACCATAATATTTACTTTAAAAATGGAGCAAGTTAAATAAGATTGTACAGTTGGCCTGGAAAGCACTTAGCATAAAGGGGAATGTTACCTGGTCAGCGGGTTCCCACTGAAGTCTGCTATCTGTAGTGCTTTGCAAAAGGAGATACTTTCTGGAATTTCAGCAATTTCTGCAGAAACAAATGCACTGTTAATGACTGTGTTGCAGAAGACCTTCTAGTCTGAAATGTTCACAGCATTACATAATCTATCTCATCATTTCAAATAAAATAAATTATCTCAGTACGTGTTGTGACCTTTTTCAAGGTAAGACTATTTTCAAAAAATGTTACATTTATTTCCACATACAATTTGAAGTGCTAACTAATGTTTGGAGAGCCCTAAATTGACTGGAACCCAGAAATTTTAGTGACTTTTTATTTCATATACCCCTATCTCAAAACAGCTGGAATGCTCATTTGTCCTAATGAAGGTTGGTGTCTGTCAGTTGAAAGAAGATTCTCTGGATTTCAATCTGTTTAGCAGAAGTCAAATTCCGCCATTTTAAGGGCACAGACCTATATTAATCCATCTAATCTGATCTTTGGTAATTTGGGTCAATATAAGGACAGGTATTGGTTTACAGGGGGTGATGGCATGGTACGGGGATGGAACAGAAAAGAGCCTCTCTAATCAATTCACACTCATAACAGTGCCATTCCTTCCCATTACAATTAACTCCCATATTATTAGTACTATTCTCTTCAATCTAGTTCTCAAATGAATGCAAAACACTTCTTATTTAGGCTTGGTCTATACTAAGAACTTATGTCCGCATAACTACAACATACAGAGGCGTGGAAAATCCACATCCCTGCACTATTGATTTATACTAATCTATAATCCCTTTGTAGGCAGCATTAGGTCAATGGGAGGGCTCTTTCCACTGAAATATATTGCCTTTTAGGGAGGTGGAGTACTACACTGAAGGAAGAATGTATCTTTTCGGCATAGACAGCATCTTCACTAAGCAGATATTTAGTGAAAGCAGTGATAAGAATTTACCAGCCCACAGGGGTCTGGTTTAATGTAAATGAAAGTAATCAGATGTTTGCACATAAACAAAGTTTCAGATAGTAGAGCTTGGAAAAGATGCCTGCCAGGTTTCATGCTTCAATTTTCCTCTCATGAACCTATGTTATTGGCCCTTACAGTGTCACATCAAATTCCATCAAGAATAATGCCCACATTAGGAGGATATATTTGCTTTAAAGGTTTACTTTGAAAAGAATACCATTTGTATTAACATTTGGATATAGATACGCACAGAGGGAAACATTGTTCAAACAGTGACATTAAACCTTTGCACATACATAGCTTCCTTTCAAGCTTGTCTTTTGAACATGAGCCCTTCCACTTATAAGTTATTTAGAGAGACTAGACAGCAGTGAGCACTTTCAGAATGTTTATCTGTAGAGTAACCCTGATTCTTTGTTACTGTTATTAAACTTATCTTAAAATGTAGATGCCACTGCTTCATCCTTGGAGCACTTAGTTCAGATACTTTAACAAGAAACAAAACACTCAGACCAGAGAAAGTGAAATGTGAAGCTCTAATTAGAGAAGTTTTCCAGGAACAACAAAGTAACTAGTCTGATCTGGTGTTTTAAATCTACCGCGTTTTGGTCTCATATTGGCCAAACCAAGGATGACAATGATAAGAACAACGATAAAGGTAGTTATCTACCTTCTCAATTCTTTCAGAAACTGCATGGGTGTATTATGCATTTAAAATAAGCATAAAGAATATAGAAACATCAGACTATAACTAAATTATCTCCAGTCAAAAGAAACCAAGTCAAATCTCAAAAAAGGAATAGCTATTTTCTTGTCAGATTTCTTCTCAGTTCCCTTCCATCCCCCTCACATTTTTTGCAGACCACATCCCCTGTTTAAGTTTGTTAAATATAGTCCTGCAATTCCAACCACACAGGAAATGTAGTCAGGCAATTATCAGATACACTTACTCACACAAATAGTCCCATGGACTGTACCGGCCAGCAGGACTGTATGGCTTGCATGTGTGGTAGGAGGTATATTTAGTTTTAAAAAAGAGCTTAAAAAGTGTGCTCCAAACTCTAGAAACCTGATTTAGGAATAGCAGGTTTTCCCCTCACCCAAATAAGCTTTTCCACAACTACATTGTGAAGCCTGTGAGAACATGTTTATCTTCAATGACCGGCGTGCAGAACTGAAAAACAAGCAAAACTATCTCCAGAAGCAGTGCTCAGGTAAGTTTAGATGCTCAATGAGGAGACTAAATAAGACTGTTTTCCTGGAAACCTCTTATACTTCCTCACGCAACTGTACAAAAACCACCTCAACTAGGATCACCTACAATTGAGGTACAATCACCTACATCAAACTCATCCTACAAAATATATTAAGGAACTAAGTGTCAATCTGCATTTTTTTCATACCTTTCATTTTCAACCTGTTACCAGTCAGAGGGAATGAGCACTAAAAGATTCCTGGGATACACCAAAAGAGATCACAGGTGTCTGAATACGAATCTCATGTTTTTTTGAACAACTAGGAAATATCCCAAATCTGCTGTGAAAGGCTGCTTCTATACTTCACATTAATTTTGGAATAAATAATTTTGGAATAAATATTCCAAAATAGCTTATTTTGAAATAGCATGTCTATACACCAAAAGCTCATCGAAATAGGGCTTAACTATTTTGAAATAGAGATCCACAGTGTGGATGCTCTAACTCGCATTTAAGGCCACCCAGAAGCACTTCAGGCAGCGCTTCAGGACAGCAGTTAGCCTCAGGCAGCAGGTAAAGGAAGTATTTGAGGATCATGCTTAAAGGGACCCCCCATACAGCAGCATGTCAGGCTTTTGTCCTTTGCCTACCACCTTGAGGGACAACAAACCCATTCCTTTGCCTGCTTGCAGACACCTCAGCTATCCAGGTATGGAGCTGGCGCTACCTCTGGGAAGAGAATGGCTATTGCAGCTTGTGATGCACCTCATGCAGCAGTTTCTGAAGGCTGGCTCTCAGGCTCCAATCCCCTGCTCTGCTTGGAGACCCCCGTCACCTCTCTGCAGACGCAGCTCATGCTGTTGAATCCCGCCCCCCCTCTTACCTGCACACCGTGTACTGCCACCGCCTCTGGTGTCTGGACACCTGTACAGACTGGTGGGACTGGCTCATCATGGAGACCAGCAGTGGCTCCAGAATTTCCAGATGAGGAAGGACCCTTTCAGGAGTTCTGAGTGTGACTCACCCCCACCCTCAGGTGATAGGACACTCACATGAGACCCGCCATCCCCCGCCAGAAGCGGGTTGCCATATCCCTGTGGAAGCTTGCCACGCTGGACAGCTACCGATCGGAAACCAGTTCAGCTTGGGGAGATTGACTGCTGTGGCCCTGCTGATGCAGGTATGGCATTCTCGCGCTCTTGTCCCAAGAGGGGGTTGGACAGCTGGAATGAGGTTCCTAAGGGAAGGGAGATGGGAAAGAGGGGTAGTACAAGCCCTCTCCTTGGGAGGTTTTTTCAGTCCTGCCCTCACAAAACCCTGCCAGGGGATGTGGTGAGTTGGTGGGGGTTGCTCCTGATGTGGGAGGAAGGGGAATTGGGTTCAGGGACTTCCCCAGGGCTCTGGCCACCCTGTGATTCTCTGTTTGTTTGTCTCTTTCTACAGGTGGTATGGGGCCATCAACACTATCTTGCTGCGCAGGGTCATCCACCTCGGTGATGTAGACGCCATTGTTGCTGGCTTTGCCAACCTGGGCTCCCCCAACTGCAAGGGGCTGGGGAGGCTATTGCCAGCACCCACATCCCCGGCTGGGCCCCCGACCACCGGACATCTCTCTACATAAACCGGAAGGGATACTTCTCGATGATCCTGCAGGCTGTTATGGAGCACCGGGGCCAGTTTAAGGACATTTATGTTGGATGGTCAGGTAAGGTGCACAATACCCACATTTTCTACAACTCCAACATGTTCCAGAAGCTGCATGCCAGAACATTTTTCCCCAACCCTGATAGTGCAGTTGGGGATATGGACATGACCATGTGCATGGTAGGGGACACAACCTACCCTCCCCTGCCTTGGCTCATGAAGCCCTACAGTGGCCCCCTTTATCACTCTAGAGAACAGTTCAATGCCAGGCTCAGTAGGGCATGCATGATCATTGAGGATACCTTCGGGCATCTGAAGGTGCAGTTCAGATACCTCCGTACCTGGCTGGACATCAGGGAGAGGAACATATTGCACATGGTGGCCATATGCTATGTGCTCCACAATATTTGTGAGCAGAAGGGGGAAAGCTTTCCTGCCAGGGTTGGGGGCAGAGGCTGACCACATGGGCAGGCCTTCAAGCAGCCCTGAGGAAAAGTTTCTCACAAGGACACCAATGACACTCTCCCCTGGGCCTGCCAGCTAGGGGCCTGTACATCACCCCTCTCTGCCTTTCCCCCAGACACCCCTCCTTTCCCTGCCAAGACAATAAAACAGACTTCTTTTTTTCTTTTCTTTTTTTTTTGGAAAAAATAAACTCTGTGTTGTTTTTATATGGGGTAGAAGTAAGTGGGGAAGGACTGGGGAAAGAACGTGGGGTGAGGGGAAGAGGAGGGAGGAGTGGCCCAGGGCTGGGGTGGCACCTGGCTCTGGTGATGCCACCGGCACGTTGCGGGGGCCATGGGGTTGGAGGAAGTAGGGTTGGGGGGAGAAGTGGAAGTCGGAACAGGAATGGGAGCAGGTGAAGGCTGCACGCTGGAGACCAGGGAGTGCATGGCACAGCCCTGATCCAGCATCTGCCGCTAGGTGTCTCGCCGCAGCTGGATGTCTTCCTGGAGCCTGCGGTTGTTGGTTTGCTCCATGAAGTGCTCCCTCTGGAATTCATCCATGGGTCTCCAGCGGGTGCCTCAGGTTCAGGAGGCTGCCCTGGATGGTGTCAACCGCCCCCCCTCTCGCAGCTGGTCTGGCTGTGGAGAATAGAGACAATCAGTCATCGCTGGAGACACTGTGCCTGAAGCCTAGCCCTCATCTCTGAGGTTATGTGTTTGGAGCAAGGCCATGTGTGCTCTAGCCAGTGGGCCCTTGCTTGCAGGGGCCCAGATGTCTCCGGGGAGGGTGAGGAGCAAGCAGACATGGAAGGACAGTCTGGGGTCCTGTGGGCGGGAGACAGGGCCATGGGGTGGCTGGGCTTCTCTCTGTGCCACATGCCTGCCAGGTCTGGTAGTGGCGGCATCCTGCAGGGAGAGGACTTGCATCCCTGCCCGCTGAGGGAGGGGGGACAGGGTGTTGGGGAGGGAGGTGTATGTGAGCGGCAGATGCTCCTGCATCTCGCCGCACTGTCCCCAGGTGTGGATGTTGCCCCAAAAGTGATGGCATGCCTGTGTGCAGCAATGCTGGGGGTGGGGGGGTTCGTGTGCATGCGTCCATGTCCCCAGACTCCTTCTAGAGGGTGTCCCACGCCGGTGTCATGAGTACAGCAGGCCTTTCCAGACACACTGTGGCCAATAGCACAAGGATCCTCTGGTGCAGCCTGCTGGGGCAGCATGCCCTGGACTGTTGCTCCACGTACTCCCACGTGCACAGGCTGCTGCATGAGCCCCAGGGCGCAAAGGCCAAGTGAGGGGCACACCCCAGCCCCTCACTCCCTCCCCCTCCACCTTGTGTGCATAGAGAACCTGATGGCACTCACCTGATGTGGATTTCCCGGACTCGGACTATATCCAGGACACATCTAGAGCTTGGGGGACCAGCTCCAGGGTCAGGAGGGTGAAGGTGCTGGCCGCATCCGGCTCCTCCTCTGCGTCTGTGTCCCCCGAGAGGGCAACGGCAGGCATCTCGACCCTCGAGTCCACTACCAAGGGAGAGAGGGACTGCCCCGCCCCTTAGGATGTGGTCCAGGTACTTGTAATAAGAGCAGGTGTGGGGTTCTGCCCCGGAGCAGGAGCTACACTCTTGGACCCTACCATACGCCTGGCAGAGCTCCTTCACTCTCATTCATACCTGCTCCTGTGTGCAGATGTGCCCCTTGTTGGCCAGGCTCTCAGACGCCCGGCCATAGACATCTGCATTCCTGCGTTTGTGGTGCAGAGATCCTGGAGGTTTGCCTCCTTGCCCCAGACCTCAACGACTTCCAGGATCTCCCCATGAGACCAGGAAGGTGGCCTCCTCTTTCAGGCCCAGGCAGGCTCCTGGGAGCAGTGGAGGTCTGGGTGGGACAGCAGACTGGCTTATTTTGGGCAATATGCATGGCAGTGGTAGCTTCTGAGTGGCTCAGGGCTATCAGGGCCTCCTGCATGCCACAAGCCCTTTCCCCTGAGGCTGTAGCTTTAAGGGCTCCAGGGGAAGGGGGGGGGGGGGGACTATGGAGTTTGGCTGAGTGCAGACAGAGTGGCCAACAAGGCACCTTGGGAAGAGCTGGAGGCCCCTTATTTCGAAATAACTGCAGCAACCCTGTCTGCACAGCCCCTATTTCAAAATAGCTATTTTGGAAAAGGCATTATTCCTCGCAGAATGAAGTTTACCAATGCCATAATAAGCTGCCCGTTATTTTGAAATAATTTCAAAATAACGGAATTGCTGTGCAGACACTTGCATAATGGCCGTTATTCCGAAATAACTTTGCTGCATAGACATACCCAAAGTTACCTAGAAAGTGTAGCACCTAGAAGTGGCACTTAGTACTCAGATGCCTACTCACATTCCAATATGCTTTGATCAACATAACACTGCACACAGTATGCACACAGCTTTACAGGCAAACTAGTTTAAATCAGTGTGTGCAGCAATGTAGACATTTCTCATTTAGCTGCAGCTTTTTACTTAGTTTGATATAAGCTCTACTGGTATTTCTGAATCAGGCTGAAGACAATGTTTGAGCGCTGGTGGTGTGCAACTGGACATTCAGAGAGAGGCTCACCAGCTCATTGATAACAGATGGAAATACACTGTGTGATCCACTTAGAGACTCCCTGTGGTTCGTAGATTCCATGGCCAAATGGCACCATTTACTACTGTAAAATGCACACCACAGAACTTCCCAAATAGGTCCTAGACAGCATATCTTTTACACAAAAATAGCTTGGCCCTTTGACTGGTCGAATATAGCCACAGAAGTGAGGAGATAATAAAAAATGATCAGTCTTGTCAAGATAATAAAGCAAGGCTCTTGAAATTTCCAAAGGAAGCATCTTCTCCCCCAGTATCATATGTGGTTTTGGGAAGACAAGTTAATAGATTTAGACGAAGCGTCAAGACCACTTTCAGGTAGAACTGAAGGTTTTACCTCCATATCACCTTGCCCCTGAAAAAGCTCCAGTCATAAGGGCTTGAAGTTTGCTGTCCCTCCGTGCTGGACGCAACAGCAACTAGAAAAGCCATCCTGAGGGAAAGATGATGAATCAGACAATTCACAGGCAATCTGAAAAAAGAGACTTAAGAGGACAACACTGAGGTGTCACACCAGAGGAGTATCTCTAGCAGGTGGGTAAATATGTAGGAAGCCCTTGAGGAATTGTGATATCAGATGATAAAAAAAAAATGTGACTGTATCAAAGAGCACCCCTGATACTGCTGCAAAGTGGACTTCATCAAACCCAATGCCAGTCCAGCAGGTTTCAAGTGCAGCATTGGCGAAATATCAGTTCCACGGTGGATTCTGCAGCACTGCTCATGTTTGGTTACCATGCACCCAGTTAAGAAGTATTTCAGGCAGCAATGACCTATCAGAAGGTATGGAGCAAAAAGAATACTCTGTAATAACGAAATCCAAGTCCACACCCTGATTGTTTCTTGGTGGAGAGGGAAAGACAGAGTGCCTCCTTCCTTGTTTGTACAGTGCATTAGGAAAGTGATGTATCACAATTACAGGGTAAAGGACACCTTCAGAACTTTTTAGGTCCCCACCTAAGTGCACTCCCCAAACACTTAAGAGACAGGCCTAATTTTCTGCACCTTACTCTGGCAATACCATGGTCCAATCTCTCAGACTGGCAAGATGCATAAACTGCAATTGAAGTTGCGATTGCAGTTTACGCAGACATGCCCACACTAGTTTCAACCTAGCTAACATGGTTAAATACAGCAGATCAAATGTGGCAGCACAGACCCCTGCATGAACTAGCCACACAAGCACATGCTCAGGGGTTTGGGTGAGCGTGTAAAGCCCACAGCACTGCATCTTCAATGCAAAGAAAAAAAGTCACACCTCTGATTGACATACACTGGATCTGTGGCCTGCAGAACTCATTTACCAAAAATGGAAATGCCACAGGCCCAGTTTTGGTACCCGTGAGCCCTTTCACTATGGGGACCAGCAAATGGCAAACTGATTAAACAGTCTAGTGTCTCAAATAACAGCATCTCTACAAAACAAAAAGAAAGCATTATTTATTCAGATCCCAAAAGATGGAGAGCACATAGGGGCAAAGGATATAAACCTTAAGTGACTTATGCACTTGGATCTTATTATCATCTTAATCTTTTCTTATCAGCTTTCCTAAGTTCCCCTGCAGCAAGCATTCTCCCCAGGTATGGCTGGGAGAAACAGACCATCCTGCTTCTAACATGCTCTGCGTATTCACTTGGTAAGCATATCAACTAATTGCTGCTCCCTGGGCACCCTTCCTTGGCTCACCCAAACCTCCTTTTTTCTTAGGCCCAGGATCCTAATCAGTTTAGAGTAGGTCTACCCAACAGCTTATGTTGGCATAACTTATGCCCCTTGGAATGTGAATAAATCAACCACATGAGCAACAAAAAGCACACAGATATGAGCACAGTTAAGAACAGTGCTATATCAGCCAGAGCACGTCTCCCTCCAACATAGCTCCCGCCGCTTGGGAGGACTGAAGTAGTTAAGTTGATGGGCGCACTTTCTCCCATTACCTTGGAGCTGCTAGACAAGAGTCTGTATCAATGCAGCTGTGCTGCTGTAATCTCTCTAGGGTAGCCGTGCCCTTTGATCTCTCTCTTCTCAGCCTTGACAAACTAGTTATGTCACCAGAGTGGGGCCAAGGAGCCACTTCTTCACAACTCTAAACCTGGCTTTTGTGATTGATTGTTGTGAGGCTCCTTACGTAGGCCACTGGTTTTACCTTTCCAGCTTGGTTGAACTAACAACCCCTTTTGATCTCTGTCAATAGCAAGTAATCCTTTCAAGAAGAAACAGACGTATGTACCTGTCATGATCATGAGAGATGGCCGGCAGCCTGGAGACTAAGGGGTTAACTACACCTAGCCACGTGGAGTGGCCAATGGGAATGTAAGTAGGAATTTCAAACTGGGACAAAGGAATTTTTGGTTTCTCTCTCCTTTCTGGGAGTTCCCTCCAGCTACTGAAGGAGGCAGACATGTCTCTCTCTACAAGAAACAATTCTTCACTTTCTGTAAGTAGGGCAAAGTTTAGATAAATCCGTTAGGTTTTATTATTTTATGGTTTGGGAAATGAGATCTGATGTTTTGGCTTTCTTTTGTAACTAAGTGCTAGGCCCATGGAGTTTCTCCACGAGTATATTATTTTGTTACTTTTCCATCTAGTCATTATGCTTGCAACAGGAATGTTGTGGTGGTGATAAAAGTTCTTTTTCTTTTCTTTGTATTAACCTGGTAGTGGTTAATTTGTGTGTCCTGGTTTGTACTGTAGGGGTGAGATTTCCCAAGTAGTCTCTCCCTGGTTGCTTTATTAATATTTGGGTGGTGGCAGCGGAGATTTTATTCCCAAAATCTAGGTTGTTAAGATTTTGGGGGAAAGTTTTATACCAAAGCCTGGTAGATAAGGTTTTGGGGTACTTCTGCTAGCCCCCACTTCTGCATTTATCGTGCCAGAGTGAGGAAGGAGCCATGACAGCACCACATTTAATTTTAAAAAATTACAGGTATTTTCCAGTTCATTACATCTTGTCTGTCAAGATCTACATAGTGGAGTTCTGCAAGATAGGCAGAAACACTATGCAAGCCAACCAGATGGCACTAAGATACAGAACTTTCATAGGTAGTTTCAAATTGCCCTGAAAATAAGGTATTTGCACCTGCAGGTGAAGTACACAAGCAGCCCATCCTGTCCCTGAATGTTGTCAGGGAGGATGCACTCAGGAATTCTCATAGAATTTGGGACAGGACCTCAACTCCCATTCATGTGATGTTTGGACAGGGAGTATGCAGACCTCAGCTATAGCTGTAAGAGCTGCAAATGAAGGCCACATCTCCATTTGGCACACTGGAGATCAATCTTTGGCAGTCTATTCAGTGGGTCTAGCTAAGACCCGCTAAAAAAAATCAGAGGGTAACTCTGGTCAGTACCGGTACTCCTCGCAGTCGTGAGAATAAAGGAAGCTGATGGGAGTGTTTACTTTTGTCAGCTTCCCCCTGTGAAGATGCCACCAACCTTGGCTTAATGTAGGTCAACTCCAGCTACACATTTTACATATCCATAGTTGCGTACCTTAACCTTCCAGGTCTAATGCAAGCCAAAGTCAGATAAGCCAACATGCGGCCTAAAACACATACATGCCAACATGTGGCTTAAACCCCAGACATATATGAATGGCCAACAGATTTATCTATGTGGGGTGTCACCGACCGGAGAGAGAATGGAACCTGATCAGAAATTGATTCTGGTCAACAGACAGTCAGTCATGGCTCCTATGCCATCATAGAAATATGATGGCATGATTCCTCATTGTTCACCAAGAATACTAGTTGGGAGAAGAGGGAGAGGAACAATACTACCAAGTTGCTGCAAATTCCTCCTGGGACCTATCCATAACAGCTATTCAAGTGGGAATGAGTAAATGTGGATTTGTTTTTCCTACAGTGCGCTGCCACCACTACCAGGCATCTTGTGAAAACTGTGCTGCTCAGAATCTGAAGCATATTACCCTTTATTGAGAATGGTTTGGTCCCACTGACTGTGAGGTGCTTCAGTTGTACTTGATTATGGGGAAGCATGAATCCTGTAGTTGAGTGTCACGAACTCCTATAAGAAATGCCTGAAGTAAACATGCACTGAGGATACCATTTCATCAGCTGACAAGGATGAGAAGTCCTTTGGTGGTAAAACAAGGTGGAAGTGTTGCTCTAGTCCCAGGTCTCCTTCCTGGATCCTTCCCCTCCCCCACTACGGTTCAACCAATGACACTGGATGCCACTGAGGAGAGCTATCCTGGAGTGTGGTAGGCATTAATTCTTAGAAGCACATGAGACTGGTCCCCAGTATGTTCATTAAGGCCATGGTGGCATGTTCTATATCTTTGGGTAACTCATCTGATATTGGCCAGTTGAATGTCAATCCTGATGTGAAAGTGGTTAATCCTTGTAGGGACAGTCAACTGGTCTTTCAGGGGTGCCACCCACAGATCTCAGAGGAGAGGATTCTCTGCTCAAAGCAAGTGAGAACATGTGCCGTAGTGAAGGAGCAAATTTGCAGGAGAAGTGACTCAGTTTATAGTGCTCTCTGTACCAGCACTGCACTGAGGACATGCCTGGTTCTCCTAGATTATCTGCCTCTGTATTTAGGGAAGTCTCTCTCTAGGCCTGCAACAAACACTGAGATGTCCGGTACTGACGCCTGGTGTGTTTGTGGTGTCAGCGCTGTTGTCAGCACTGGATCTTTCCTCTTTGCAGTTTTCTGTATACTAGTTTTAGAGATCATATATGTTAAACTGAGCACATGAATTTGGTTTGCCTGGCAGCTGGGTTCTGATATTTACTTCCCCAAGGTGTGGAAAGATCTTCATAGATTTGCAGGACACATGGACTACTTGTGCATCCTCAAAGAGAACCACCAGCATCAACCAGTGAACCAAATTGGGTGATCAGTCCTGGTTACATGCCACCTGAAATATGTTGCACATTCGCTAAGATGACTAGTTTTGTTACCCCTAATGATGCAATAGCCAATCTGTACTAAACAGAAAAAACTTAAAACAACAATCAATGGTCCTGCCGTACCTTAGACACTTACAAAAATGTAGATGGTATTATGAGTTTTCATGGGCACAACCCACCCACAAAAGCTCATGATACCATCTACATTTTTGTTAGTCTCTATGGTCTGCAGGACCATTTGTTGTTTAAGGTTTTTCAGTTATAGACTAACACAGCTACCCTGCTGAGACTTTTGTACTAAACAGAAGCATTTAGCCAACCAGCATAAGTTAGAGCATTACAATGCAGAATTGCAAGGTCAATGAGCTTACCCATCAAGTGAGTGGTAGGGATAGCCTTGTTACTCTAGTGTACAAGGTTTCTCACAGAGCATCTTGCGATTTAACATGGAAAATAAGGTTCAAAAGAGCACACAAAGTTCATACACAGCATACAGGAAATGTACCCATCTCTGCACAGAATGGTGTTAAGTTTGACTTTTCAGTTGAACAGCTTTCATCCCATTCCCATGTTGCTTATACAGGACTAAACTGACCACAATACAGGAGCTGAAAGAAGGCACCAGCTGACATTCAGCCTTAGCCACAAAGTGCCTGTTGTAGCTCCCAATGTATAGCCATTTAAAACGTACAGCACACTCCTTTTTACTGGCCAGCATGCAGGAGAGATACTCCTGGGTCTAGCCATACTACTTCACTCCTTCCTGTCCCCTTACAAAACAGTGGATGGGGAAGAGAACAACCAAATTGGCCCCTGCATTTCTTTGGGTGCTTAGGCTTTATTTTGACATGTCTGAACTATATTTCAGTTAGCATTAGATTTTAGCTCCTCAAAGCAGGGATTTCTCTTTGTATGGCACAGCGGAGTGGCTGGTGGGAACGACTAGCAGGTGGCCAGTAGGAGTGGTGGCAGGCGCCCAGTGGAACGGCGGCTGGCGGGAATAACCAGCGGGCGGCCAGTAGGAGTGGCGGCAGGCGGCCAGTGGAGCGGCTGGTGGGAACGACCAGCAGGCAACCGGTAGGAGTGGCAGCAGGCAGCTGGCGGGAGCAACCGGCAGGCGGCCGGTAGGAATAAGACGACGACAGGAGCAACAAAAAGGTGGCATGGCCTCAGGCTCAATGAGTGGAGCCACCAGGATGATGTGTCAGGGTCTGCACTGACTGGACAGAGCTGTAAGTGGGGTGTTTGAAGTGGGGTACAGAGAAAGCTGGGTAAGTGAATGGAACCCTTACCTTGTTCGACTAGTGAGCCTGAGAGGCAAAGGACATTGCTCAATCCATTTGAGCTGGGATGGTTACTCGTGGGGGGTTATGAACTCTGTTTGTTGTATTTTCCCAAGTTAATGCCATGTGACTTCTCTCTCTCTTTCATTAAAAGTTTCTTTTCTACACTCTGACTGTGCTTGCGAGTGGGGAAGCATTGCCTCTCAGAGGCACCCAGGGGTGTGTGAATTTCCCAGGCTACTGGGTGGGGGCTCGAGCCAGTTCTGTGTGAGATGGACCCCAAGAAATTGAACCCAGCCCTGGATGCTGCTAGCACTACCCAGCAGAGGGGCTACACTTTTAAAAGGTTTCTACTCTCCTTCTACCTATACCTTCTTCTACAAACACCTCAATAAAAACATTAATTCAAATTCGTCTGAGTCACTATTGTAAAAGATAAAAAAAAATAGAGGCTGACACCTAACTTTATGTTTCTTCATTACAAAATAAACTCAGGAAAGGATTATCAAGCAAGCTGCAATATTTCAACATTGAAGGTCCATTTAAAGCAAATTATTTAAACAATATTTCTGAGTGCCTTTTATTTAAACAGTTTAAGAAAATTAAATACTGTGGGTGAGCAGGGAAACATAAAATAAGGTCCAAGAGGAAACACTGTTCCTATCAAGAATCATCCTGAACGGGTATTATAATAGAAGAAAGAACGTTTCATAGTGGAAGAAATGACAATCATCAGTATAAAATACTGAGGTCACTAAGACTGTTAAATTTCAGTGGGTTATGCAGCTTCTTCCATTTCCATTCACTATTAGATTTCATAGTTGATATTTAAACAGTACGTGCATGCCAATACTAAAGCTTGCTTGGTAAGACACTTTCCTCGCTGTTGCTTGTTAATAGGCTCAAATCCTGCTTAAATATCCAAGGTTTTTCTAACACTGCACATTGATGAATGCTTTGCATTTACATGGGCTGCCCCAGATGTTCTGGCATACACAGACTATGCTCAAGCACTGCTAACCAGTAAGGTTATAAAGCACTCATACGCTTTATGACGTATGACAATGCAGTCAGGCTGACAGCATGCGAAAGTTGTGCCAGAACACAATGGATAAAAATCAAGCTCAGCAGTCATGTAAGTAAGAGCATACACCTTTTTCCAGGAAGGGTTGCTCTCTGGTAATTTATTACCCTTGTTTAAGAAGAAATTATGCCTGTTGCTGACAATTTAGCAAGCTTGCTATTTTTGATATACAAATGACCTTCGGTAAAAGTCGGACACTGAATAATTCCCTGGATTGGTTAACCCAAGCACTATTTCCTTCAAGGTTTTAACGAAAAATATGAATTTCATGCTTAGTTTAGCATTATTTTAGTTTTTTTCCCTAATAGGTTTTCAGAATAAGGTGAGAAAGCAGCCTTGTTCTGGAAACCACTTAAAACTAAGCCACCAAGTTTTACACAGAATAAAATATGCTTTTATATACTGTTCCTGCTTCATGTTCCCCAAAGCACTCAAAGTAACAAATTAGTTGCTTCATTTGCCTACCCCAATGGCTGAATTGCCAATATCTATTAAACACTCTACAACCATTCACACAGGTTTCACTAGCTAACTGCTTTGCAGATACAAAAGTGGCGGGCTAAGGATATGTCTACACTATGCAGTTCTTTGTGACACAGCCTTGTCTCAAAGTCAGCTTGTGTGAACGTTGTTTATCGATAATTTTTCAGACAAAATACTTCCACCCCCTGTGAGAGGGTTTCACTTTGTCAGCAGGAGAGTACATCTGCCAACAAAGCAGTGTTCCCACTTGTCACTTGTTGGGGGTGGGGGGTTAAGCATCCGTGAACGATAAAAGTTTTGGCAATCAAGGGCAAGTGCAGACATACCCTAAGACACTGGCAGCAGCACTCTAGTCCAGCCAACTCTTGCTGTGGGCTGCTCTCACACTTTTCCCTAAAATACTTAATTAACGGTAGGAAAAACAAATATGCACATATACATGCCCAAATCATGGTCATTTATTTATTACTCGCTAATAAGTCTGTAATGAAAAGTGGTATTAAACATACAAGCATTGCTTTTCACAGCAGACTTACTCAGCCCCAGCAAGCCTGAGGACAAATTAAGCCCTAGATAGGGGGTGGCCAAGGAAAGCAGCGTGGGGCATAGCCTGAAGCCCCGCAGCTGAGGAGTGGAGCCTGAACCTCATGGCAACTCCAGCAACCAAAACCAAGGCGGTACACTCAGGAGCACTAGGGAGGGGAAGAGACCACTGCTTTGGCTTTCTACACCCCAGAACAGCCCAAGAGGCCGAGGCCACAAATGACCACATTTGAGTAACTCAATTCTATTCACTATAGAAGGTCAAGTTCTGGCAGCGTTTGCTGCCTACTGGCCAAATTACCTCAGTTACCAGTATAAATGTGGATGGTGCCCCTTGATCTAAATATTTATTCCAGATTTAAACCAACAAGATCAACCATCAGTAATTGCTCTGTGAACATCACCGACCACCTTGAATTGGTTCTATATCCCATAGTAGTCTGTCCTTTAACAAATCATGTTCCATGTGATTTGGGTTTTCTTACAGCACTGTAAATACTGGAGGAATATTTGTCCTGTGCTTTGCAATGCTTATGGATAATAATGCAGAGCTGTGCCTGCTCCATGGTTCTGTTGCAAACAATGGACATCAAGGGGGACCACACAAGTTTATGGCATTTTGAAAAAAAGGGGCACAAATTATGAAATAGAAATAATGACATTATGAGACAGAGGTAGTTGCATGCTGGGAAAGTTGATCCCTTGCTCCTGGTCATCCCTACGTGACCAGTTTCTGTCCCAACATGCATTGCCAAAATAACAGTGTGCTTGACAGTAACAGGTTGCACACTAGGATATCTGGCCACAAAGCACTGCATAAGGTACAATGCATTGGAGCCATGCATGTGCATACAAGCGATATACTAACTGCAGCTGCTTTATGCCATGTAACTTAAGTCAGCCAAAGTTTCTATTGCAGGTGTGTCCTAACTAATTTTTAAAACTGAGACTTAGGCTCAGATTATTTTTTTTTAAATGGTATTCAGAAGTTGTTTCCAGTCATGCCTTCATGGACTAATGTTGCTCACCACTGGGCCAAGTATTTACTGGCTCTGCTCACCAAGATATGGAAATGCTCCATGCTCCCTTGTAAAGAAAATATTTTTTTTTCTTTAAACTTCTGCTGAAGATGTTGTCAGTCTCTGAACGTCCCCAAATCAGAAATGGAGTACTATGAACAGCTAATATTTGCTCAATATTTCTAGAGTGGTTCAATATTTCTGCCTTGACTCCTTGGAGATGTATCTATGAAACAACCTTGTATCCCTCTGGGAAGGTCTAATTGCCAGTTTTAAAATTTAGACAGGGGCAGGGTGGCAGAGAATGTGGGAGGAAAGTATTTTCATAACTCTCCCCCCGAACAGTCCATTTTCTACTTGCCTCTGGATTACCAGGTGCTGGCTACTCTGATAAGGGGACAGGTACCCTGTTCAGTTCAGTTCTGTTCCGTTTGAACATTTCACTTCAGAAATGTCACAGACATGCTCAGTGCTGATGGAATACCAAGAGATTTTAAGCAGCACCAAGCACCTACTGCAAAATGCAACATTGCCTGGATTCTTCCAAATTGGAATGAAAACTGCAGTGTCCCTCAGTCCATAGCCAAACACTTCAATCTGGTCATGATGTCTTTGTGGAAAGCAGGATATTCAGGCCTCTTAACTTGCATAGTCAGAAAATTTTGCCTGTAGCCAAGCATTGCAAACTTTGAGAGATCAGCATTCATTCCCTAGATTTGTATAAGATACACTTTTAAGCCAGCTCCCCTTAACCACCAGCTCCCTCCTGCCCCCTCCCTGCTGCCTCTCAGGGGGATGGGGGGGGGGAGGAGCAGGCAGCTCCATGGGAGCCAATACCCACAGGGAGCCAGCTTGAAAGCCACTTCCCTGAGTACTGGCTTCCACCTGCCCCCCCCCACCTCCCATGCTGCTGCCTCTCTAGCAGAGGCAGCAGCGCAGGCTATGGGGGGGGGGCGTGAAGAGAGAGGGGGGGCAGGCAGCTCCATGAGAGCCAGGGCTCATGGGGAGCCACCAGAAAAAACACATGAAGATCACTGTGTGTCACTGTGAGGAAGCTTCGAAGTTGACAATTCCAGACTCCTATTGGTTGATCATGAATCAGTTTAGAGCTAACTTGTTGGGGTTGCAGCAAAATAAGTGAGCAGAGCCATTCATTGCATCCTGCTAGGAAGGACCATGACTTTTGGCAATGTATGTGAAATGCAGATTTGCAGCAATGGAATTCCTAAATTGCAGCAGGATGATAGATGGCATGCATATTTTAGTTTTGGCCCTGGACCATCTTGCATTTGAGTACATCAATAGAAAGCAGCACTTCTCTACAGTATTGTGAATCACCATTGGCATTTCACTGACATTTACACTGGATAATGTGGGAAGCTGAATGACGGATGCATCTTCAGGAACACCGGCTTGTACAGAAAGCTCCAGCAGAGACTGCCTTTTCACACCAAAAAGGATTCCAGTAGAGGATGCTGAAATATCCATTGTGATCCTGGCAGACCAAGCATACCTCTTCCACTCATAGCTCATGAAGCCTTACATGGGAAATCTGGACAGTAGCAAGGAGCACATGAATAGGTTGCACAGGTGCAGAGTGACTGTAGAACAGCGTTTTGTAATTTTTTTCTGGCAACCCAGTTGAAGAAAATCATTGATGCCTGAGACCAATGGAGCTGGGGATGAGGGAATTTGTATGTGGGAGGGGGCTCTGGGCTGCAGAGGTGAGGGCTGTGAGGTGTGGCCCAGGATGAGGATGAAAGAGAAGCTCTAGGTTTGAGGGTAGGCTTAGGGCTGGGGCACGGGCTTACCTCCGGTGGCTCCCAATCACTGATGCAGCAGCATGTACTGCTTCTTCCAAATTCCCATTAGTCAGGAACAGGCAATGAGAGTACAGAGCCAGTGCCCAGGGCAGGGGCAGTGCTTGGAGCACTGAGGACCCTCTGCCTAGGAGCCAGGCCTGCTACTGGCTGCTTCCGGGGCACAGCATGGTGTCAGAACAGGTAGGGACTAACAGTGGTTTTCACATGAGTCACAACCCCTCTTTAGCCAGGCACCAGAGTTCCTGGGTGCTGAACAAGGTAACCCAGCCCTTTACATTCCTCAATCCAGTACTGGGCCATGCCCCCAAAGTTTGAAAAACACTGCTATAGAATGTAGCATTTGGCAGATTTAAAGTGCACTGGTATTGCCTGTATGACAGGTTAGCTATAAATAGTCCCATGGTCATAGCAGCCTGCTGTGAGCTCCATAATATTTGTAAAGCTAAGGGTGAAAAGTTGCCCCTAGGGCAGAGAGCAGAAGTGGATCCCCTTGCTGCTGAGTTTGAGTAGCCAGATACCAAGGCTATTAGAGGGACACAACAGGGGTTATTCAAGTCAGGGTAGCCTTGAGGCAACATTTTGGCAATGAACACCAGTAATGTTGTTTTCTTCTCAGCATTCTGCCATGCTTTGTTAGTTTGCCACTTTGCATAAACATTTTGATGATTCCTGAACAGGATTTAAAGTCAGCAAATGATCAAACTGACACTATATCATTACCAGCAGCAACCACCCACCATGTGTAGGAGATAAAGATTGCTTATCTTCTTGAGAGTTTGTTTCTAATAAAAGCCAATTAACACCACACATAAAAGGCTTGGTGGAATGGGAGATAAGAGTGTAGGGCATAGCTGTGCATAAGTCGACCAATAATTTTGGAAGCTGTCCAAAGGGGTGGAGTAAAAGGGATACAGAGATGTTCTAGGAAGTTGCAAGGAATGTGTTGGAGGACTTTGGGGAAAGCGGTTCTGTCTCTGCTGCAGGTCCAGGGCGGGAGGGGGAGTGAGAACACATGTTCTGCCTGGAGCATGATTAAGGACTTCAACATCTCTATTTGCTCCTCCATCACTTTTATCATCCACTCCTAGCCATTTATAATGCACTGCCGCTAGGCAGGGTTGCAAAGCATCAACCGGGAGGAGCTGGCTTTAAAGCAGCTTCCTCCTGCTCCCTGCCTGGGCTCCTGTCTGCCAGAGAGCAGCAGAGTATGCTGGAGGCGGGGACACTCAGCACGAAGTCAAAGTGTCCCCCAGAGGTACCAAGGGGAGGAAAGAGCGCAGTGGCTCCAGGGCTGGCACAGACGAGGGCAGGACACATGACCTGCCCTTTACATTGTGCCCTCCTATTATGGGGAGGCACCAGCTGAATAGGGGCAGGAAGAGATGGGACAGGGGTGAGTTATAGGATAGAGTGGGGGATTCAAACATCCCCCTTGAAATCTGGCACCTATGCCCTGAGGTTTTTTCACCTGAGGATTCAAGCACCTCTCAGAATATGTCCTTATTGCTCTGAGCAATATCAACTCAAAGCTATCATTTTCCAGTGCTCTCCTCTCCTGGATCACGCGTGCTATCAAACTGTTAGAACTGACTAGATTCCTCTAGAGTAGAAAAAGAAGTCTTAACTTGCAACACAACCAGATGACTCTGCTATATGCTCCACATAGTCTTCCAACTCACCTTCCCCATCCACAACTATCGGGTCAAGTCCAATGTCCACTGTGATCAGCCCCACCGAAGTATCCACAGGGCTCTTGGCAGTAGAGATAAGGTCACTGTCAAGGATAGCATCAAGCTCCTTGCAGAGCTGGTCTTCAGTGCAGCATCAAAACAGATTGCCTCCCTTGCTTTCTAGCATGTCTGTCTCAGCTCCTTTATCTTCACTTGGTGCTGATGCGTGTCCCGTTCGTAGCCCTGAGTCAACAAGCCACAAGAAATCTGATGCAAGATACTGAAGTTCCTCTGGCTGGAGAGGAGCTGGAACTGCACTGCCTCCTCTCCCCACTGTGCCAACAGATCCAACAATTCATGTGTGCACCAAACATGACAGCGTTTGCTGCATGGAGCCATGAATGTCAGCCAGAAAAATGCAATGTAAAGCAAACAAGTAGAAGAATTTCAAAAATACCAGGTCCTTTAAACGGGGAGGGTGGATGCCTATGTACCAAAGCAAGTCAACTTCCAAGTCTGCTGAGGGGAATGGGGAGTGTTTCCTAATAAGCTTTAAAATATTCATAGATCTGCTAGGAAAAAAGTCAGCCTAGAACATCTTATCTGTCCTTTCACATTCGCATACATGATTCGCTCATTCCTCCTTGGTACTTGCTTACAACTTTTTGTGCATTAAGAAATTTCAAGGAGGAACTGGGGATGGCAGTGATGGGAATGCTTTTGGTAAAATACCCATGCAGATACAGCCTTAAAATGGGATAGCTAATAGCATAAACGTACAAATAACTAAGGTATCATTTGAATTAATGATTAAACAGTTTATTCAAGTCTCCTCCCCCGTCATGGCATTAGAAGGGCTGGGGGGAAAGTAAAGCAATGTGGAGAAGACAACCTCCTGCTTCCATACTGGCAAACAGTGATGTTCAGAGACTGTAGGGCCTGCATCTGCTTAGTATTTCAATCTAAGGCTTTTTCTCAGAGGGTAAGTCACTGTCTTACATTCAATATCAGCACAAGAGAGTCTGAGTGAAACTAAATATGTAACAATAAGTTTCTCTTGACAATATACCTAATTATTTAAGAAAGTACCACCATTCAAATGGCCTTTCTAGTCACCTTTTAATGAAGGCATCTAAATATCAAATCTAGGACAGATTTCCAATTCTGTTTTTTACAAACTGTTCTCACACAAAAAGCCATTTAAAAATGCACACAAATAAAAAATAGAAGAGGTCATTCTAATACTTGGCAGTATTAAGACCGAGGGGAGAGTTGAAAATAAGAGAACGTTACTCGCCCTGTGCGGTAACAGAGGTTCTTTGATGTGTTGGCCCTTTGGGTGCTCCACTTCAGGTGAGTGAGCATCTCTGTGCCTTTGATCAGAAAGTTTCAGTAGCAGTATCAGCTGGGTCACACATCTTCTCCCCCCATCTCATGCCATTGTTGGCATCTGTCTAGCACCATGCAACCACACACCCCTCAGTCCCTTCTCTATCACATCACAGAGTCTGAAAATTGAACTCCAAAGTAGAGAGGAAGAGAGCAGGTAATGAAGCATCCACAGGACAACCACCTCAAAGAACCTCAGTTACTGTATGGTGTGAGTAACTTTCTCCTCTTCTTTGAGGAGTGTCCCTGTCAAGCTGGAAGGGGCTTTGGAGTTTCATTGGGTAACCAATTAATCCACACGTTGTTTTCTAAACATGTGTGCTAATGTCCAGGTGGCCACTTTACGTATGTCCACAATTGGTATATTGCTGAGAAGGACTACTGAAGCTGATAAGGACCTGAAGGAGTAGGTTCAGATCCTTGTTGAAGGTTGTATAACCTCTAGTTAATACAGTGACAGGAGAACCCCTGAGGTATTAGCTAGGTTAATGGAAAAATTCTTCCATCAACCGAGGCCTGTCTACACAGGAACTTGGACATAGTTGATCGGACTTCACAGCAGTGTGGATTTTTCATATACCTGAATGATCTAGATGGCTCAATCTAATTCTCGAATACAAACCAGGATAAGAGTGCTTTTTGCAGCTATAGCTGTCTCTCAACGGAATTGGTGTAAACTATACTAGCAAAAGCACTTTGATGCATATACAAGACCCATCTACCTAGGATCTTTTGCCAGTATAGCTGTACCAGCGTAGATACCAGCACAACTTTTCAAGTGTCCTCCAAGCAGATGGCCTGTGTCAGTTACATGAGCTGTCCACATCAGAAAGAGCAACTATTTTTCAGTCAAAAGAATTTGAAGTGCTTGTCTACAGGGAAATTAAGCCAAATGAATTAAAGGTGTGAATACAAAGTGCTTTATTTAAAGCATGTTTGGGCTGATCTACAACAGGAACCTGCACTGGCATAGTTATGTCTGTCCTGAGAGAGATAAATAAACTCACCAAATCCCTGATGTAGACAGCACCACATCAATCGGAGAATTCTTCCATCCACCTCACTATTGCCTCTCAGGAAGGTAGATTACCTATGCTGACAGGAGAAAACCTGTTGCTGGAATAGCGAGTATTTACATTGAAGCAGCACAGTTGCCGTTCTGCTTAAGACATACACTTAAGTATGAATGTCAACGTGCAGTGGACTACACGATTAACTGATAAGCCTGGGTTTGTCACTTAATCTTGTCAGCTACACCCCCTCCCCCTCCCCCGGGTGCTTCTGTATCAGAGGCAGCAGGGAGCAGGAGCCAGTGCCCATGAGGAGCTGGCTTCAAGGAGGCTCCCAGTGAGCACCAGATCTGCCTGGCCCTCCACCCCCATGCCACTGCCTCTGATAGATAGGCAGCAGTATGGAAGGTGAGGGTGGCAGGCTGGAGCCGATATGCGCAGGGACCAGCTTTCAAACAGGCTCCCTGTGCCTACCAGCTCTATGGATCCACCTGTCCCCCACTTGCTGCCTACTATAGAAGAGTGCGGCCAGGAGTACACTGGCTGCCAGCCTCACCCCCAGGGACTATCAAATAGTTGTGTAACCGCTAAGATTTCATGCGGTTATACAACTATTCAATTACAAGATATCTAATATCCCTATTATTGAGACTCCTATGTGGATGCTCTCATTCAGAAGTACAGTGGACTGAGTTCACATTAGCTTAATTCCTCATATAGTCATGCCCTAGGTTTCCGGTCCCATATGCAGGGATAACACACGTGTGCAATGATTAAGTCTGCATAAACATCTTTTCTGATGTACTGAATGTGTCCTTTGTTAGAGTTTTATTATTATTCCTCCTTCGCAGTTGCTTCTCAATAGGGAACATAAGACATCCCCCAGATCTAAAAATCCTGGTACAATATATATTGAGTTAGGAGACCAAGTACAGCAGCAAGAGCTAGAATTTCCCCCTTCTGGGGAGTAATAAAGAACAAGGATCAGAGACAGCAGGGAATGGATATTGATCATCCCTAACAAAGTTTCCACTGAGCAGCATTCCTCCCTTTGTGCCAACAAAAGAAACAGACTCACTCTGCTGACAGCATGACAAAGTGTTGCCTGCATGTTACAATTCACTTATATCTTGGAGTTTAAAACAGGAGCGGGGAACCTAAGGCCCGGGGGCCGGATGTGGCCCCCGGCTTGCCTGGATCTGTCACCCAGGCTCAGGCTCCCTGCCAGCATTAGGAAGCCCGTGCTGGTGCTCAGTCCCCACAGTGGAGCTGGAACATACAAAGTCTACTAGTCTGGGCCTCCCTAGACACTTGTATGCAAAGGGAATGTGGGAAGTGTCTGTCAGCTTCTCAGTTGGGGGGCACATCAGTGACAATTTGTTTGGATTTTTTTTGCTTGTCACTTGCGTGCAGCCCTCCACTGATTTTTCTGTGGGTCAATAGCACTCAACCCAAAAAAAGGTTCTCTACCCCTGGTTTAAAACATAGTTTTGGTGCTGGGGACAATATTGGCTCTTTATACACAATTTTGTATTTGCAATGCAGTTCTGTAGTCTATACATATGATAGTAGTAACCTAAGTAAAGCTGCTCTCAGCTTATCACCTAAAGGATGGAGGAGGGGGGGAGGAGAAAAAAATATTAGTTCTATGATAGGAGATGGATGGAAGTATTCTGTACATTCAGTAACTTCTCCACTTCATCCTGTGATAGAATGTTCAGCAGCTCTCCCATTTTGTCTGTGGGGAAGAGTCAGGTTCAGCAGCCAGTAGCGGTAACTATCATTTAATGAACTGATATTAGTATACCATCCCTGAAGGATCTAGGATGGTGTGACAGGGTGCACCAGGCCCACACTGGGAAAGCCGGGCTTAAACAGGCTCACCTGGCTGAAAAAGCCCTGTCCCCTCAGAGCTGCTGGGCATGCTCAGACTGCAGCCCAGATAGCCTGGAGAGAGGCTCAGCGTGGGCTGGCTCCTGAGGATGAAGGAGGCATTGCCCGAGGTCCTGAAGGCTAACTGCCAGAGGGACCTGCCCTGGAAACATCAAGACACCAACACTGCTGCAGAGCATATGGAGGAAGGACCCTGGAAGGAAGCCAGTGGAGACTAGTAGGAAGTTGCGCTGGGATTCCTTGCTGAGCGAGCAGTGGTAATAGGTTCCTGGGCTGGGACCTGGTGAAGTAGGGAAGGCCCAGGTCTCCCTGCCACTTCCTCAAACCCCAAGCCAGGGGGACCAGCACCCGTTTATTACCGACTCCAGCTGCTAGGAGAGACAGCCCCGGTGGGAGGGGCATGGATGTATAACCACAGTTGAATTGCAGGATATGCGTGGTTGGTCATGGTCCCCAAGAAGCCCAGGAACCCAGCACCTGCCCCCTGGGAGAGGGACAAGTGTATCACCTCCATGACAGACGGTCAGAAATTAAAGCAATTAGTGCACTCAACAAACAGCTAGCAGAAAAAAAGAACAATAGTCTCTCCTGCCCAGAGTTAAGATGTCACTACCACGCTTTCCTACTCATGCAGCAGGTCATGTTTTGACATGCAGATCTGTTTTACTAGGTCTGAAAGAAACAAATAATTGTAGTACTTTTTGCTGAGTATATAAATAGCAAAGACTGATTAACAAATAGTCACTGGGTAGGAGGTACCTAAGGCATGTTGAGATTCTCTTCCAAGTAAAGCTGTTCTTCAGAACAGAAGTAGGAACCTTGCAGAATAACTGGATATTTAGAATACTGAGAGAATCATTACACTTCTTTTTAAAAAGTTGACAAAATCAGCTATGTTGTAAACAGTTACATGCAACTGGATTAAGCTGAAGAAAGCAAACCCAGTCTTTTCGAGTAATGAACTTTGAGGGAAAAAAAATAACACAATAAAATGGGTGATTAAGATTGGACCTTGGATGCATAAGAGAAATTGCTTCCTGCAACCTACTTTAGTTCAAGTCATCACTTCAGAAATTATTACACAAGGAAGTATTTTATAACTAGCCCTGCTCTCCGCCTCCTCCCCAAACATTCAGTCACACTATCCATTCTTATGGACTCATGTCAACTGCCAAGGGAAGTGAAGCTGCTTAAGGTTCAATGGCTCTGGCTCCATCAGTTCTGCAGCCAGTTATTCATTTGCAGGGAGAAAACAAAGCTGATCCAAAGTACTGTTTCCTTCATAAGCAAAGGGGTACTATTTCTTAGCAGACCTACACAGCCAAATGCTGTACATAAAACCAATGGCATTAACATCGCACCTTACAACGCAATTTAACTAACTAACTGAAGGCATTCTTTCCAACTCCCAGATAATTCCTGATCAACCACTCATTCCTACAAAGTTTTGAGAATATCCATGAAATGATATAGGACAGTGAAAGTCTTTCAGTATTTTTTTTTGGGGGGGGGGTGCATTTCATTACTGAATATTCACAGGAGGGGTTAGGTGGGACCATTACCACCTGACATCTTCAAACCAGGATTCAAAATTTAGGCAGGTATGCAGGGGGAGAAGGAGGAGGAGGAACTGGCTGCTTACAAATGGCAACAAATACAACTTCCCTTACAGCTTAGCGTCACTTCTCTAGCCTCTGTGTTTCTCTTCTTATGTTTACATTTTTGTCATGAGCTCCCCAACCTATTATATGGTAGATTTTAGGGGGGGGAGAAGAGAGAGGGAGGGAGGCAGAGGATAGCTCAGTGGTTTGAGCATTGGCCTGCGAAACCCAGAGTTGTGAGTTCAGCCCTTGAGTGGGGCCATTTATAGATCTGGGGCAAATCTGTCAGGGATGGTACTTGGTCCTGCTGTGAGGGCAGGGGACTGGACTCAATGACCTCTCAAGGTCCCTTCCAGCTCTATGAGATGGTATATCTCCATATTATAAATACATTGAAGCAAAGCTGCAGATAGACATGACTGCCTCTCCACCTAACTGGTTGTTTTTCCTTCACTAAACTGGAAGCATTACCAATAAGCATGACAGCTCTGCCCAGGGGCCTGATATGCTGCTTCTGTAGTGTTCCAGATATTGCTGGTCCAGGCAAGAAGAGACCATGCTCCATTTCTGAACACTGATTTGCTGTTCCTCAACCATATGGATAGGAAGCTGCTAAAAGGGGGCCCTGCAGGCCCCAAAACATCTGCCACAGTTACCAAAAGTTCACCAGGCTACAAAGCTGACAAGTGACACTAATTTCACTCAGCCACTGCTTAGAAAAGCAGGAGCAGCAGTAGTTGAAGCAAGTATTACAATTCAACAACAAACTATCACTCTCTACAGTATGCTTTTTACTTGCCATGAGGAACAACAGAAGATTAGGATTAGGGGGAAGAGAGAAACAAGAGGATGAAGAATGGAATGGACACATAGCCACTGTACTGCCTTTGTAAATCAGTGGGCCTTCTCCCATATATATCTGAACCACTGTGGTGCAGGACTCTCTGGACCACAGATGTTGCCTAACCAAAGAGCCCCAGCAGCTGGGAGTGGAAGTCAGCTGCGAGTCCAGCAGCCAAGAATGCAGCTGATCTGGTAGCAGAGCCAGGACTGTAGGCAGGCAGCAGGGAGGGTGGTGGCCAGGAGTGGAGCCAGGTCACTAGGGCCAGCAGCGGGGCCAGAGGGCCGGGAAAGGAGCCTGGGAGCAGGAGCCTGTGGCCAGGAGAGGCACTGACCATCCCTGGTCCAGCAAACTCCCTCGTTCAGGATTGGATGGGTCCAAGGGTGCTGGACCAAGGAGGTCCAACTGTATTTCATTTTGGTCTCTGCCTTCTAAGTGTATGTGTATACACTGTGATTGAAAAACTTACCAGAGACACACAAAGCAAAACAGGATGGGGGGGGAGGGTGTGTGTGTGTGTGTGTGTGTATTTTCCTTTAGTCAACAATTTTTAGCTTTTCAGAAAGGAGTGGATAGAGAAGAGCAGTATTCTAGTGTTGTGGGTCTACTGCTGGCTCCCCTTAGCACTGAAGCATACATAGCACATCCAATCTAGCATTCCAGAAACCTAGCATTAACTAGAAGCACACTCAGGGTATTTAGAAGCTTCAGAGCCATATGAAGATCTCAGTAGTCTATATTATTGATAATCATAGTACAGCAGAACCTCAGAGTTACAGACACCAGAGTTATGAACTGACTGGTCAATCACACACTTCATTTAAACCCAGAACTACACAATCAGGAATCAAGCAGCAGCAGAGGAAAAAATACTGTGTTAAATATAAACTACTAGAAGATTTACCCCGCATTGCTTCGGTGCTTCACTCAAATAAATTTGGTTTTTCTTCATGTAAATCATTGTTCTGGGGTGGGTCTGGGGATGAGGGGCTCAGTATGGAGCTGCTCCAGGGAGACAGGACAACCCCAGCCTTCTCTCATTGCAACAGCGTGGGGACAGGTGAGAAGCACTTCCCACAGCCACTGCAGCAGGCACAGTTGTGGGAGGGGTGCATGTCCCCCAGCTGGGGGACAGAGAGCAGCACACACGCACATGAGCTTTCTTACATATATAGTAGATAGCTGTCCCTTTCTCCACTTCTGCCCCCTGCAGGTCCAGTAGGGTTATAGCGGTCCCGGTCCCGGTCCCGGTCCCCATCTGTGGCCCCTTGCTTTCCCTCTGTGGTCATTCTACAGCAGTGGTCTCCAACCTTTTTACACCCAAGATCACTTTTTAAATCTCAGAACAGGCAAAGATCTACCTCCCCGCCCCTTCACTGAAGCCCCGCCCTCTCTATTCTCCTCCTGTCCATCACTTGCTATCCCCAGCCCTTACTTACACACACTGATAAACAGTTTATTTTTAAATGATGAGATATATAAAATTAAAATCACGTGTTTATAGTTATGAAATAAATGGTCTGTTTTTTATTCATGCTATTTAAATCTAAAATGAAGCATTTATAATTATACATTTTGTGGGGACAGAGTTCTGCGGCTGGGGGCAGGGGAGAGGGAACAGGGTGCTGGGAGGGCAGGGAACAGGGTTCTGTGGCAGGGGACAGAGTGCCAGTGGGGACAGGTTTCTGCAGCTGGGGACAGGGTGCCAGTGGGGACAGAGTTCGGGGAGTGGGGGCTGGGGTGCCAGTGGAGGCAGAGAATCCCCTGCGTCTGCCTCCTCCCAGGATCCCCTCCCTCCCTCCCCCCCCCCGAGGGAAGCCAGCGCGTGCCTCCTCCGGGCCCGACTCCCTCCCCCCCCCCGTGGCGCAGGGAAGCCCCACGCACACCTGCCCCGGGGCCGACCCCCCCAGCACAGGGAAACCCCGCGCGTGCCTGTTCCGGGGCCGACACCGCCCCGCACGCGCGCCTGCCCTGGGGCCGACACCGCCCCGCCGCACAGGGAAGCCCCGCACGCGCGCCTGCCCTGGGGCCGACACCGCCCCGCCGCACAGGGAAGCCCCGCACGCGCGCCTGCCCTGGGGCCGACACCGCCCCGCCGCACAGGGAAGCCCCGCACGCGCGCCTGCCCTGGGGCCGACCCCCCCCACGCGTGCCTCCCCCGGGACTGACTCACACCACCCCCGTGCGGTGCAGGGAGCCGATGCTCCCTCCTGAAGTACACCCGGCAGAGCAGCTAGCGCACTTCCGGAATCGCCGGAAGTGGCGCTAAGCTGCAGGACTTCTGTCCATCCCAGGAAGCCAACACTACCTCCATTTGCACTTGAGGTAGGTAGTGGGGCTTCTCGGGGGTGGGAGTGAAATGGGGGCAGGGTGGACAGGACGCCTCGCGAGCAACTGGTCAAGGCCTCGCGATCGACCAGTCGATCACGATCTACCTGTTGGTGACCACGGTTCTACAGTATAACTGTCCCTCCTACCAGATCCCTCCCTTTCCATGTTATGAGAAACAATCAATTCCAGATACATTCCTTACATTGCTTTAAGTTATGATAAAAGGAAGCTACATACAAAATTTGGTAGTTTTAGCTCTTACCATTTAGGAGGAGTTCTTGAACAAACAGATTCACATACAGACGGATGAACAGGCAGACACACATTTCTAAAATATATAGTAAGACTAAAAAATAAATGGAAGGTTTAAAAGTTGACCAGGTAAGAAAATTGGTTCTGTGCTTGTTTCACTTAAATTGGTTAAAAGCAGCATTTCTCTTCTGCATAGTAAAATTTCAAAGCTGTATTAAATCAATGTTCAGCTGTAAACTTTTGAAAGACCTACCAAGATGTTCTGTTCAGAGTTATGAACATTTCAGAGTCATGAACAACCTTTATTCCCAAGGTGTTTAACTCTGAGGTTCTGCTGTACACAATAAATAATGGATAACCGAACACATCTGAATACTGTAGCTTACCATTTCGGGATAAATCAAGTTCTACCAGCTGCATAAAGTTTGCTATTTCTGGAGGGAGCCGCTGAATTTCATTATCACTGAGTCCAAGTTTCCGTAATTTTACAAGCTGGAAAAAGGGCTGAAAAAGAAAATCCTATATTATTATTCACATAATGCATTTGCAACTTGTTTAAATTTCATATGTCAAGTTTCTTGGAGAGACAATATCACTGGCTGATGTAAAATATTAAATCTCAGAGACTGTCTGACAAATGTACTTACTCAAGCTTTGATAAAAAGCAAGTATAGAATGAACTTTAAAAGAAGTCAGATTTTTTTCAGAGCCACACAAAACACTCTTTCAATCTAAGTATTTATACTGACCTTGCTAAGAAAGGTGAGTAGACATTGCAGGACTATTTTTGAAAAATATAAGTAAATTCTTTAATGTAGCTTTCAGAACATTTGTAAAATTCTAGCCATTATGCATCCCAGAAGTTACCTAATTGTTACTTAGAGGCTTGCTTTTAAGCACGTTTGATTACACTTCTAGATAAATACGATTTTGATATTATTTATTCAGCAATTCTCTCAGATGCTTTCTCAGAGTCAGCAGTATTCTGATCTCAAAGTATAATGCTAATTATGAAAGGTATTCATATACACAGATAGCCACTTGGTTCTGCCCATCCCAATTATGATACAGCCCAAAAGGGAACTCCCTACTCCAAATGCCTGTAAGTTTCATTCCTATAGTTTTATTACCACTGGTCACAATGTTTTCCTACAAGTCAATAAAACACCAGCTCTAGGACTATGTTGTGATACCCAAGTCCACAGCTACCACAATCTTTTTCTTTAAAAACAGCTTCTCAGAAGAAGGCATTACAAAAGACAGATCAGAGCTGCCAACTCAAAATTTTATTGCAAGTCTCATGATATTTAAGTGGGGTTTTTTGGGTGGGGGGGGGGTATTTTTGTTTCAGTCCCAGCTCCTGAACTCCAGCAATTACACAAAAATCTCATCTTTCATTTAGAAAATTTTCTAGCCCTAATGGCTGTAGTGAAAACATGGACCAAGCATTCTCTAAAGGATAAAAAAATGGCAAATAAAAAGAAGCCCCGACACAGGGATTTTTAAACCCTGACAATTGACAATACTAGACAGCCGTAATAAAACTGACCTTCTATTATTCACTACGGAACCAAGAAATATCCCGAACCCATTAAATACAACTGTGCAGCAATAAAGGATTCAAACAAAAAGGTATATATTGATCTCTTGACTCCAGGGACTCAAGTTGCATGTTATGGGTAGATTTTACTGCAAATGAGAAGGGATATAGTGTACACAATTGTGAATGAAAGGGGAAAATGGTTCACAAAAAGCTATTAAGACATAGTGCACATTAGGAAAGCTTGAGAACTCCTCCTCCACACAATGTTTTTTATTACATATACAGGGTGTTGTGCATTTACAGTATATATTGCCAACACCATATAAAATATGTAAGGACCAAATATGATCAGTTAAACCTGAACAAGTTACAAGACATTTAGCCAGGTTACTATTCCCAAAGTAAACTACATTTTTACAAAAGTAAAAGTCATACATTTAAAGTTCTCTAAGAACTACAATTCCATTTTGCGCACCAGTTCAAGAGACAACATCAGTACTTAGACAAATGATAAAATATTTTTTAAAAACCAGTTGTACTTTAAATTGCTGTAACCTTTTTATACAGGCCTAAATCATTTTTCAATTACGCTTTTAGTGGATCCTACTCCAATTTCAGATAATGCCTATTTATAGTTAAGCAACAGCCAGATTGCCAATGCTCGCTGAAGCCTTGTGGTAGTCTATGAGCTATGCATACTTCTGTTAATTATTTGTTAATGGCCAAAAAAGCAGTATTTACTAGTTAAAGTATCTTTATATCAATACATGTGTGTGTGCACATACACACACATTATGTAACCGCCACCAGGTGGATTTAAACCTGAGACCTCTGAAGCTTAGTATAGCAGCCTCTACCCTCTGAGCTAAAAGCCAGTTGACTCTCAGCCCATGCTGTAGAGGTCTCTTGGTCTTATCTATTGCTGTGGTCTATGTGCCACTGCCTGAGATAGTGAACCATACTAGGTGTGGAGGTTACAATTGCACACATCAAGAAAGCAACTGCTTTAAATATTTGCTACAAGAAATCTGATAGACCTGGCTTATTACTAAATGACATAATAGTCAGACTCCATTCAAAATGCTCTGGTAGGAACCTAAGTGCACCATAATTTCTTGATATTTGACCAGAGGCCAGAGCAGAGTCTTCAGCCAGCATTCACAATATGCTGCAACAGCATGATTTTGACTGTAGATCCAACTTCTTTGCATGTGTTTTGCCAACTCTTTAAAATACAGCTTCTTTAGTGACTTGGGCTAGCCCCAAGAAAAGAATTCTCAGTTTAAGTAAAAAATGATCATTACTCATTTTGCTCAGAGTTGTGTAATAAGGATTTATATTGTCAGGAAAACGTCAAAACCCAATGTTAATGCTATTCATTTTGATGTAAAGGAAGAGGAAGAGCCACTTGTGACACTGACTGCAGTCCACACGTTAAGACACCGGCAAGCAATTTTTAGCCTTGTAATGTTCATGACAAAAAAAAAAAAAAAAAAAAAAAAAAAAAATCACGTACTGAACATTTCATTCCTTAGTGAAATTTTTCATGGCAAACATTATAATTGGTCCTCCCAAATCTGGAAACAAGCAACCCAAATATAAAGTAAGTCGGTCCCTAACCACTTCAATTTAAAACTCCAATTTCTCTACTGGGCAACTGGCCAAACATACATGTTGCCAGGTTTCTTTGACTGCCCCCTTCTTGAAGACAGGACATTAACACACTAAAATCCTGCTTGAATATTTCAAACCTTTGCCTGAATAACAATAAGGATCAGATGAAAGCAAGGGAATCAAAAACGTAGATAATGGAAGGCTAAAAACTCTTGAATCTGGGCTGCTTTAAGTGTTCTTTTCAGTGCTGTAATGAATCCATGTCAAAGTTTAAAAACTCACTTTGACACAACAATTTAAACAAAATGTTTATCACCACAAGCAATTTCTTCCTTCAAGAAGGCCACCACTAGCAGCAGACAGCTCAGAAAACTCAGTTGGGCTTGATTTTCAAGCAGTGCCAACAGTTACGTCCAGAGTAAGTTGCCATGAGGAGACTATGAATGAAATTCAGGTTCAATGTTTTATCCACTGAAAATTGAGGCCTTATTTGAAGGAGAAGGGACAGGCAGGCACCTAAAGTTTATTTTAAAATAGCACATTAAGCATTTTGTACATAACACAGCTCTGAGATCAACTTTTCTTCGGATAATAATGAAGGCTGGAATTTCAAATGCAAGAAACGAACACATTGCTGGGGATATCTGAAAGTCATTCGAACTTTTATTTTACTTCCTGTTTTATATAGTGCCTATGAATAAAGTATCAACACCCAGAATAACCAGACAGAGGTTAAAACTTCACCTGTCTGAAAGCAGCTACAGCAAGGGTGGCAACCTTTTTTGGGTCGGGGGCTGGTGACCCACAGAAAAATCAGTCTAGGGCCACATAAAAGGGAGAAGCCACTGATTGTGGGAAGTGTCTTTCTTCTCATTCCTCTTGCACACCAGAGCCTACGGGGGGCCCAGGATAGTAGGTTTTGCGTGTTCTGCCCCAATGCTGAGCCTCAGGGGCCAGATCCAGCACTCTGGGAGCTGCATCTGGCCCCCAGGCCTGAGGTTCCCCACCCCTGGGCTACAGCTTTAAAAAATGAAAAATAAGCATATAGGAATTACAGATTTAGGAGAAAAGATTGAGAATTAAAAGGCTCATGTATAGTAAATTTAAAAAAATAATTTTCCTTTTTTTTTTCCTCAAATAGGGACCTTTAATCACTCAAATCCACACTTACTTTCAGGCCACTTATTTACAAGCCTAATTTTAAGCAACAATTTTTAAAAGCAAAAAATGAAAGTCACCAAAACAAGAAAAGCCTTCAGGCTTTGGGAGAGTAACCTTCTTTCAAACTGTTTAATAACTCTCTCCTGCTTCCCCAGAAAAGTAGCACTTGAGAACTGTCACAACCATCGTTGTCACAACCACAAATATTTCTCCGGGCAAACAGGCAGAAGGCAAGGAAGCTTCGGTAAACTCTTCTGAAGAGACAGCATTTGTTCCAAGTTACCTCAAAATCTTTAAGATTACAGATACCTTTAAATGCATGTTTGTCACAAGGTATAAACCTTTTGTATAAACCCATATGAGCATCTTTGTATTGGGACACTAAAGCACATCTAGCATAGTTACAACTGAAGAAAATGTAAGCTAAGAACATTGCATCAGTTTGCTAAGGAGCTGAATATGGAAAAGGACATAAATCCTTTCCCGAACGTAATGAAGTTCAGCACAGTTTTAACATATCATTGAAGCAATACAGTGTGGAAAATCAAGCGTCACTCTGAATAAGGATGATGGAAACCAAACTGGAGAATGTTAAAATAATCAGAAAAGGGAACCGTTACAGTCAGTTTACTTCAGATGTTTATGACTGGACATTGGAATCCTCTACTGTAAACCTCACAAGTGATGTCACTCTAGCAGTCAGCTCAAATGTATAGTTTAATTAAATTAATCTTTACCTTCAGACATAGTTTGCACAGAAGAAAACAATTCTCAGCATGGAATCTTTCAGAACTCCACACATACAGTTACAGGTTACACTGCATGCAGAAAATTCAGACTAACTTTGTAAGCCTACATACATTTTGAGCTGCAGAGTGCATCTAAATACAGTTTAAATAAATGGTATTTTTTAAGATGACTGGTCTCCATTTTTAAGTCAAAGAGAATTGCATACATTTAAAAATAAGACACACTGCGAGTCTGGTTCTTTGTGCTGATTTTCATTTACTAATCAACCTATGCCATTAATAAGCATTGCTAAAAGCATACTTTCATCTGTAGAATAAACAAGGAGGCAGTTATTCTTGACTTTTAAGTTCTAAAAAAGGGAGGGAAAGGATTGTGCCAACTGCACTTACCATGTCCAAATTAACCTTAGATTTGAATTCTAGCTTTTGAGCTTGTTCTAACATCAGATAAGCCATACTAAGCTGAAAAATGTCAAAAAGACTTTTACAGCAAAAAGACACTGAGAAACTCGTAAAGGCCAGTAAAAAAGTCTAATGCATATTTAAATTCAGATGAAAGAAGTCTCTTCAAATTCAGATAAAAATGGATGATGATCTGAAAGTTATTTTTTTAAGAAATTTATAGACTACCTGTGTATATTCACAGCTATAAGAACAACTGAGTGACACCTGACAATTCACAATCTAGGCTTTTCTGCAGCAGAAAGCAGCGGATGGCCCCAAGAGCCAGAATTATTTTTGTACAATGAACTGAGTTTGTGGATACCCCAACCAAAAAAACCCCATCTTGCAGTGGTTTTCATAGTGAAAAGGAGCTCACTGTATAGTGTTTTGTTTTTCTAAGAGAGGGCATTGGTCAGGCAGAGGGATGGGGTGAGTATGGGAAAGGACTATTTCATAATTTTAAGACTTTGAGTAGTGTGATATTCTTTCACACATTATCCAAAAACATGCAGTGCATTCTCTTTTTTCCTTAAATTTTGCATCCATGTACAATTCACGCTCAAGGGAAAAGAAGAACAGCCAAATTTCAGGGCAAGAGAAAGAACAGACCTACAGTTAACTATGCAAATTCTGCTGGCATGCACTCTAATTGACATGCCTGACAAGACACATAAGAAATACAGTATGTCCCTCTTTTCTCCCATGGATGCTCTTAAGTGTAAGATACAAAATCAGCAAGGCACAAAGGGCGAGGAGGGGAAAGAGGCCAACAAAGAGAGAACGAACAAGATAACTGAATCCTCACTAAGGCTGGCATTCCACCACCACCACCAATTTGGCAGCTGTGCTTAAAAGGCTTGCCCCATCCCTGACCTACAATCCGTAACAGGACAGTTTTGGAGTCCAGGACTATGCTGCTCCAGATCACTTTTACAAAAACAGAGGGGAAAAAGCACAAGGGGTAATCCATCTTAAAAGTTCACATGCTGCTGCATCTCTACTCACATGCCCTCTTTGTAACGCAACACATTGAAAAGGTTGCTTCATTTTGTTTTCCTGTAGGCAAGGATTTACTTTTTCCTTTATTTGGACTAAGCAGCAGCAATAAAGATTAAAGAGCATCTGGTGCTACAGTCATCGGATAACAGCGGGGGGGGGGAGGGAGAACCCTTTATTTTAGCTGCTGCAGGAGAAGCCAGTGATTATGCATTATGACTGGAGTTGCTGAGACTGCTGTTAAAGTGCCCTAGCTCACCTTAAGCAGAGCAAAGCAGCCCCTCTTCTCACTAATGAATCTGTAGCATGCACCAATCTGCTAAAGCAATCCATGCCTTACAGTAAAACAAATGAACACTGTGTTCTGAGACATGTGTCCTCTTTCTTCCGCCATCTCAGATAAATGCCACTGCAACAGCCTCTCCATGGACCATATGCAAGAGTATCCCAAATTAAAATAAAGGGGCGGGGGGGAAATCAAGAGAGTCTGTCAAAGAAAATCTAGATCTTTGAAAGCATTTATATTCTGCTACATTCTCAGAGTCACCAACAGGGAATTTACAGGCTCAGCAAAAGCTGCCTGAATATTCACTTATACTGAACTCGTTTTCTTCTTTCATTGGTAGTTTTTGTCTAAGTCAACTAAAAATATAAAGTTATATTTTAATGCCTCAAACAGCAAAAGCACAAAACACAATTTTAAATGAACATTGTGCATTAGTAACCTACTGCAATTTTGAGCAATCAGCACGTGTTCTTGTATACTTAGGTTAGTTGTGTTAACATAATAACCCAGTATAATTTCTCCGCAAGCCATAATTTATTTTAACTGTCAGCGCAAGTGTGTACTACAGACTTTAAAATGAGAGGGAGGAAAGAGTGGAGACATTTATAAAATATATATTTAGTATCATATAAAAGTTTAGTTAAGGTTTGAAAGAGACAACTTTTCAGTTTAATTATCTTCAGAGAGGATATACTTGAATTTCATGTATGAGAAGGAACACAATTTATTTAAACATATTTATTGCATTATCTATATTTCTAGTCTGAAATGCAAATAAATTTCCAATTGCATTTGACATGAATGCTTCCAGGTGCTAGTTATACAATAGTATTTACAGCAAGATCTATTAAACACTACTGTTAGATGTAATTAATGTTGTAGTTGAATCCTACAGTAATACTTAAAATTGCTTTTATAATCCCATCTGTATTATGTTGGACTATGTTCCACTGGATATATCCCCCCTCCCCACCCGTTCTCCCCCATATAAGAGCTTCAAATGCTGCATATTTTTCTACAATTTTTTCTATTTAGAAATATGTCATCATAACTGAGATTTGTTATGCATTATAATTAAGGGGAGAATCTAAGATTCATCTTCTAAATTTGAAAGTATAACTCAATAGTATAGAAAATGTGAAACACAAAAAACAAAAAGAGTTTTCAGAACACTTTATCCTGAATTAGGTGGATTTTGTTTAAGACATGGTACACACTTTATAGATACAGGGATTAGAGATTGGTGAAATTTTTTAGATAAACAGTTTATTTGACCAAAAAAATGTAATTTGGGGTTGACAAACATCTATTTGTACTGAATTTTGTTTGTCCAAACAAAAAAGAAATTTTTTTCAAAAACAAACTGTTCAAAAAAATGTTGCGTTTTGACACTTTCAAAATGAAATGTTTTGGATTTTCATTTAGAAACCTTTATTTTTAAGTTAGCTCAATTAAAAAAAGAAAAAAAGGTATAAATATCCAAAACCAAGTTAAAACTAAATGAAAAAAAACACATTTTTTAGCAAATTTTCAATTTGACCAAAAAATAGAACGTTTGGGTTTTTTTAGTTCACCCACAAATTTGGAGAGGAAAAGAAAAAAAATTACTCATTCAGCTTACAGGGACTCTACAAATAGGTGCTAACATACTCTAGAAACTATGGTACAAGACACTGCAGAGGGACTTGACAGATTCCGAAGAGAGGGCACACATCACTGTGGGATTGTCTATACAGAGAACTGCATCACTACAGTTGTGAATGTAATGTAGTGCATACTTATATGGATACACATTTCATTTTAAGAGTAGTTATTTCAGTTTAGTTTCAATCTGTTTCCAACAGACTAACCTGAAATAAGTCACTCTAAAATGAAGAGTATCCACACACAGGTTTGTATTGGTTTAAGCCACTTTAATTTTCTGTGTGAACAGGGCCTGTGTCAGTCTCAGTGGAAAAATGGAATATCACAAGGACAAAAACTGAAAAGCCATTCAGAAAAAGTTATGGAAGCTTTCCATTATTTGCCAACATAACTGATTCCCAACACAAAGGTCACAGGTTGTCTGCAAAACAAGAACAAAAGCTGAAATGCACTCCTACATTAATTGCTTCAATTTTAAACACTGAGAAAGACGACCCTGTTTTCTACCCCAAATCTATATGGAAGCCTTTGTGTCACAGTTTGTTGCACTAAAAATGCTGGAAGTAAAATTACAAGACGTGACAATTAAATTGAAAATTTGCTAAAATTCTGCAGGACCTGCACTTCTGTTCAGCCAGCCCAGCTCTGATAGATGTGTTTTTAAACATTCAGAGTGGTTTGGATGAAACTTTGTAATAGGTCAAGCGCTAGAAAGTAAACAATTTGAAAAAAAATGTGTATTGGTAGTTAAGGGTCAATACACAATAGTGGGAAATGTTCAGACTTGAAAGTGTTTAATTTTTGGTGTAAGCCTTTTCATGTTTGAGGAATAGAAATATGTTTGTGAAGTGAGCAAAACAGCACATGTATTTGCTTCCTTTCATAAAAGCTTTGTGGGCTTACTCAACGAGTTTCTTGTACCACTATCATCTTCAGATTTGGAGTGAAAAAGAAAATTAAGAAAAATAAAGAATTCTAAAAAGGCCTACTCTTCGGTGACAGTTTCTTTACCATAGCAAGTGATATGTAACTATAAACTAAATTGAAAGAATAAAAAAAGTTCACGTCCTCCAGCAGGTGAGTCAAGGAGGGACACATTTAATGTAACCTGGTTTATAATAAAAAGTTGTAAGTGACTAAGACCATTGTTGTGGCCATGCTTTGCACTTTTACGGTCATCATTAAATATAGTCAGTCAAATACTGTATGTCAAAAAAAGGCACTCAGTGAGGATTTTGAAGTCTTTTTCTTAACTCCTACATTTTGGTCAACTGAGCAAACTTTCATTTTAATCTTAATCCTCTGAGTTTATGGTAGATCAAACTACATAAGGACAGGGTAAATGAACTGTTCTTTACTCAAAGTCTTCTCCAATCAAGATCAGACACTATACAATGCTCTACAGATTTCATAGGTGATCAATCACCAGAGCATATTAAAAACATAATTTTAAAAAACAAATATCCTCTAAATAAGCTACCGACTGTTGGAGGATGACAAATTGTGTGATTACTTTTGTGTATTAAATAATCTGAGTGGAGTAATGGACCACTAACCACCACCAAGATGCGATCACAGATTTATATTCCCAGCGTTCATCAACTGACAATGATCTTCCCTCAAAGGGTGAGGGGATGTTTTGGGGAGATACACAACAACATAGGCTGTAGGAGAGAGAGACAGAGAGAATGAGAATATACCCTACAGCTCAAAATCTTCTACAGAAATCCTCACAACAGATTCAGGGTTTGTGTACATACAAACCTGAACTGAACTAAATTAAAATCTTGATTAATTCACATCTTTTGTTATCCCTGTGAAAATCTTTGTGTGGACACATTTCAAATTAAGAATGTCCTATTGTGATTTCACTTAAGTGGATAACAAAAGTGACTACAACCTTCTGCAAAACTTACAGAAGCCAAATGCTCATTTTTGTCTGAAGCAAAAAAGTCAAAAGTTTGTACACTAGAAGTTTGTGTGTAATTGTTCCACAAACCTTCAGCCAAAGCACGGACCAGCCTTTCAGCATAGCCTCTAGAGGAAGGGCAGGCAAAATACAGCACACGGGCCACATCAGTCTCACCAAACTGCTGGATTCAGCCTGCCGTCGTCCCACAGCCCAGCGGGAGCCTCAGGGTGTCTGCCTGCCCCACCTCAGCAAGCCACTCAAAGCAGCTGTTTGTGTGGGCCTGTCACTTTGAGGGTCCCACTAGGTTGCTGGCCAGGAGCCACCAAAGGTAAGCACCTCCCAGCCAACGCCTAAATCTGGCATCTCACACATCTCAACTCCTGCTCCAGGTCACAACCCAAACGCTCTGTACCCCCCCGTTCCTGTACCTATATCCCCCTCCCAGACCTTGCACCCCCTTCACCTGCACACCAAATCCCATGACCCAAGTCACAACCCCAATCTCTGCCTCAGGTCACAACCCCCCTCCCAAATTCTAACTCTCCCCTACATCCCTTCTCCAATCAGAATCTTATCTTGCACCCACTCCCAGACTCTGCACCCCTTCCTGGACCCCAATTCCCTGCCACAATCACAACCCCCTCCTTCATCCAAACACCCTCCCAAACCCACACTTCCTCCTGCACCCATCTCCTAATCTGAGCTCCCTTCTCACCCAACCTACATCCCAGATCTGCATCTCTTCCTTAATATCATAGAAAAGTGCGGCCCTTGACCACTTACCAAATTCTTGGAGTGAACCCCATCAAAAATTATTGCCCACCCCTGCCCTAGAGCACAGCAGTGCAGGACACTGATATTTTTGTTAGTGTGTCCGCATGCTTCAATAATTTAGTGAGCCTCTGGCTACATCTCACTCATTCCCTACACCCTCCTGCCATTATCAGTAGTGATGCTACAGAAGCTCCTACAGACCCCATGATCAGGACCCCATCATTCCAGGCACTGGACAAACTCAGTAATGCATAGCATAGTAAAGGGTCTCAAAGAACTGAATATTTAAAAACAGACAAGATTGGTGATGTGTAGGATGGAAAGCGGAGAAGGAGGAAATTACTTGCCCAGAGACACACAAGAGGTCAGTGGCAGAGCTATGAACAGTACTCACTCAAAACTGCAGAACTAACAGTCCAGTGCTGTGTCCACAAGCCCATGTTGCTTCTTGGGGCCCTCTCCCTAGCTCCTATATAGTCTGTCCTTCAGCACAACACAGCTACATCAGATCTAAAGCATGGCAGCAAAACGCCTCAAAAGCCAAGGTACAGACTTTGCCCTCTAATAAGGAAGTAACAGGCGGCAAGAAAAATCTGTCTACAGAAGTGTGGTTTCTTATTCTACTAACAACCTCTACAACTCTGAACAGCATAATCAAAAAGATTTCTGTCAAGTTTGTAATTTAATAAGTTCCTTGAGAACAGCCCTAAGTAATCCCTTTAACTGATCCGAAGTATAGATCCCAAGTATGGACGTTTTTGAGTGCTGCTATGGAGTAACTCATGGCATCAATTCATTCTGTGGCCTGTACTGATGTCACTTGCACATTTCAAGTGACCTTTAGGTCACTTTGCAAGACCCTTACTTCCCATAGTTGGTTTTTTTTGTTTTTTTTTTCCTGAGCAGGCATGGTGAACTGAGCGAGAGGAGTTCCTAACTATAGACAATGGACTGAGAGGGTCTTTGGGAGCATTGTTTAGGAGGTGCTTGCTTTGTGTGTTAAAATGAGTTTATAAAAATAATGGAGTGTTTTTAGGGCACAGTATCAAAATAGGATGGGATTATTTATGCCTACTGTCCCATCAATTCATAAACAGACCTCACCTACTATTTTAAAGGCATCTTCTGCCTAAGAGAGGGTCACAACTAGCGATGTAAGTACTGTCTCCGTGGGAGACAGGAGAGGTAGAGGCATAGCGGAAACAGCCTGAGTGGGGATTGAAGCAATCTCCACTCACACCTCTTCTGCTTCTGAATGTACAAGAGTGCCAGCGGGGTACATTTCAAAAGCAGAAGCCCAGCAGGGAGCGCAGAACCAGAGGGGACTCCCCCGCTGGCCATGCACACCCTGCAGGGCTTTATGGCTTCCTTAAACCACTGGGGCTCTTGTATATTTCAAAGACTGAGGCACCACAGGGAGCGCAGGGCTCAAAGACTGAGGCACCACAGGGAGCGCAGGGCCAGAAGCGGAGTCCCACCTTCTCTATGGGGCTACTGCTTTTGAATTGTAGCAAGAGCCGATGGAGGCACCTTTATAGACTAATCGAAGGAAATCCCATCAACTGTTCAATTAGTTAATTCAATTAGTCACAACAAGGCCCCTTTCGACTTCTTTGCAAAGTCTGTGCCTCTCTAGTCTCCTAACAGTCATGACCACATCATCTTGCGTGCAACTTATGAATAATTTTTTAAACAAGTGAAACTTTAAGTTCTTACATTTCTAAGGGAGTTTTAGTCCAACAGCACAACTCTGAAAACATTTGTTCGAATGGAAATTTTTGAGAAGTGTTCTCTGGGTCTGACCTCAACAGCTTAGAAGAGCACTAAAAACACACACTTTTTAATTATTTCTAATAATAGTGAAGACACTACTTCTAGCTGAGTCCATTTATCAGAAATTCTTAACAACATGCAGTAGGAGAACAGAGGAGAAAAGTCCACGGGATAAGACAAAAGGCAGGCTGATAAAATGTGTTTATGCATTTCTGATAAGACATGCAGCCTAAGGACGAATGTTACTATAGATCAGGGCTACTCAACTTTGGAAGCCTCGGGGGCCACAATGATACTCATAAGTTGAGGCCCTTGGCATATGCTAAGTGTGGTTGCATATACATGCAAATAGATACGCAAATATATGCAAATAACTTCTTTCACACTGACGGGCATGAATACAAAGATTAAGGCAAGACTACACAACACACAGGCCCCATTTAAGTCAGTTCTGCTGATATCAATGAAATGCAATACTTATCTGATTTCCACCCATGGACAGCACTTTTAATGAGCAATGACAGTCCAGGAATTTAACTACTAAAATGCTTATCAACAGAAGACCATTATATTGACTACTTTTTTGTTTTGGCTCCCACCCGCGGGCCGTGTGTTGAGCCCCACATAAATCCAAACCACACCGTGGGCCGCAAACAAACGGGATGCGAGCCACATGCGGCCCCCAGGCCGCGTGTTGAATAGCCCTGCTACAAATATCTCCCATAAACTGTGTGCACTGGACACACTTTCAGTACCTCTAAAAACCCATGCAAGACAAGACTGCAACTGTTCTCAAAATATATTTTATCTACCAAGAATTTTTTAACGCTGATTCTTGTTCATTTCTACTGCAACACCAGTGCACCAGTTCTCCATCAGCTATTTTCTATAGCTGTGGGACTCAATAGAGAGGAATTTCTATGGCATTAATAGGCAGGCTGAATGTAGAAAATCTCATAGGGAAACAGACAGAAAAATAACCATATGAATCACCTAAAAGACATCAACAATACTGTTCAGAAAAGGAAGTAATGGTTGCAAGAAGTGCATAGATCATTCCAACTGTCATTTATAGCACTGAGCTATTATACATTTATAAAGAGCCTTCGGTCCCAATAGGATTTACAACCCCCTCATGCATCTCACTGCATCCCCAAAATAAGGCCACATCTGAGCCATAATGACAGCAGTTACAGTAAACAAAAGCACAGTACACTGCACAACAAGGAGTTAGTTGCGAGGGAGAGGAAATTTTGGTTTGACTGTCATATTCTTATGAAGAGCCACAGCGTATTCAATCCATGCAAAGCAGATCTGACATTTTAAGAGAGGTCTTATCCAAAAGGCAAGATGGGTGATGTGATATCTTTTGCTGGACCAACTTCTGTTGCTGAGAAAAGCTTTCAAGCCAAACAGAGCTCTTCTGAGCTTGAAAGCTTCTCTCTGTTACCATCAGAAGTTGGTCCATTGAAAGATATTACCTTGCCCACCTTGTCTTTCTAATACCCTTGGATCAACATGGCTACAACTACACTGCATAACTGAAAAGCCACACACAAGATAGGGCTGAGGGGAATTAGATTTATCTACCTTCTAAAGATAGAAAGTGGAGTCAGATGTGCCAAGATTCAAACCTGTTGTTCCAGAGAGTCTAGGTATTTCAAAAGATGATACTTAAACCAATAAGGCATTCCCTTCAGTTAAGAAGCACTTCTTCTAGTTTCACTATGCAAAGTCACACCTTTAATATGCTCTGGTGATTGAATTTGAGTTAGCAGAAGTTCAGCTGCTTGCTAAATTCAGTTTCCAGTTAAGCATGTTTCACTTCCAGAGTTAGATTTTCATCACTGCAGTTCTGCAGTTAACTAGGGTCCAAAGTTTGTACCCGAGAATGCTTTTTAAAAAAGCACATCCTCACCCCAAAAAAAACAAGAAAACACACCCACAATTTACCAATCCTCTTCCTATCCTACAATCTTAACAATGGTTGAGGGGTTTTTTTGTTTTATGTTTTGTTTTTTTGTTTTTTTACAGTTAGCTTCTTATTGGATTTTCTCTGGATTGTAGCTTTTCCAGAATCACCAAATGTTCTTAAGCCACTCATGGTGCAACACGTCAATCTATTGTGAAACGTCATATGTTTCACAATAGATTAGTAGCCAGTTTTAATTTGTCACAATTTGCACAGGAAATGTTGTCAAACATGACACACTATGCCAACAAAATACTACACAGAAAGTTCTGGTGAATGCTTTCTGTAAATGAAGCAGAACACTGATGACTTAGCAGACTTCACACCAACAGGAAGAGCAAATCTATAGTACAACAATATAAGAATCAAATGTATTCAGTTTCCAGAAGCAGAATACAAGAAAGATTAGCATCATAAAAACACAACAATGTCAGCTCTACTGATTGTCTCTAGCCAAGGTGGGGTTTTTTTAAACATACATGTATGTCTAACTCAGCACAAAGATAGAGGTGAATACATGATGTCGACATCAGCAAACTTCAAACCTTTAATCCCCCCAGTTCTCCCATAGCAATTCCTACTTCCACACCACAGTGATTTTGAAATCTTGTTTTTGAAAGGCCACGTATACCAATCTGAACCATGGTGAAACACTAAACGCTAACTCACTATTATGATTTTCCTCTGCTACTAAAATCAGTGTATAAATGGATAATTCGTTTGCACTGTAATATATTAAATGGGCTTTATCAGACAACCCTATGCCCCAAATTTAGAAGAAACATCAATAAAAATACTGCTACTGGTTTTAAAAGCTCAAATGAAAGTAGTTGCTTTAAATTTAGATGGACAGTGACAACTTTAAACTCACTTATCTAACATGTAACACCTAAGTTCATGGAAGCTGTAAGATGAGAGAAGTCTATTTTTGAAGTCTTGTTGAGTTTATACACTTTACAGTACTTCATGTTTAGTTAAGGCCTTCTACAGTACTTCATGATATTTAGCACCCCTTTCCTTATAGAAGGTATATGAAAGCCAGAGACACAAACTGATTTATTTATTTTTATACTACAGACCTAAGGGAAAAAATAAAGTAAACAAACACTGATGGTGTAAAGTGTTTTTTTTTAATTTCCCCTCCACTTGCAATTATGTAGGATGCTATTAGTAATAGTAATTAACTTTGGGGAAAAAAACCTTTATCATGTCCCTTTAATTAGATAGTTGATTGCAGGCAGTGCTGTTAATTTAAGAGTATATTCCGACAAGCTTTCCTCATCTAGGCCAAAGAAAGCTGCCTGGATGTTATGACCTATTGAGTTTTTATTTTTATGGCAGGGGAAGGGAGTTGTTTGTTTTTTAGATCACACCCACGGTAGACAAACATTGCTATCACAAGTTTGTTCTTGTTTAATTGGTGAACTGCACCAAGTCACACCAGAGGTTAAACACGTTTACTGGGTCATTAGTACTAACAACCTCAGCACATACTCACTCTAGGAGAGTAAACACCAAACTGAAGCAGGAGCAGCTACCCTTCTCTGCACCCCTTCCCAGCGGTTTCCCCTGGGAGAAGACTAGTAGGGCAGAAGCCGCAGTGCCATGTTTCAGGTGGATGGCCGGAATGTGAGCGGGAGGGGAACCCACTACCACTGAGCCGCATGGCTAGCACCCTTCTGCGAGCCTTAGAGGGGACACGCTGTATTGAAATGCCAGCTGTGCAGGTGGCTCTGGATTCGAGGTGGAGTCCAGCACATTCCCTTCTGCCTTACAACTTGCCTGGCTCTCGAGTGCAGGGACCTGCAGGTCCCAAGGTCTCTGTTTTCAGAGTAGCTGGGTGGGGGAACAGTACTGGGAGAGGAGGGGAGGGGGCATTAACTGGCCTTTCTTCAGCTGCCACTCCGGCCCCCCACCCCTTTCCAAACACCTCCCGGGTGCCCGGCTTGTGACAGCGGATCGAAGTGCTGAGCGGCCAGAGCACCTTTCCGCGCTCGGCCCCAGCAGGTGCCCGGGGAGATTTCTCGAGCCCCCGGGCTCCTGCCGGGTCTGCTCACCTGGGGCAGCTGCTACAGCCGCGCCACGCAGCTACTCCGGCACCTGTACGCTGGGCTGTAACAATAGCGGGGGAGGGGGAGGAGCCCCAGCCCGGCCAGGCAATGGAATCCCCGGCCCCCCCCCGGCCCCCGCGCTCACCTTGGGCAGCTCGCGGAGCTGGTTGGCGTCCAGCAGGAGCTCCTCCAGGCTGCGGTTGTAGCGGTAGATGTCCTCGGGCACCGAGGCCAGCGAGCAGTGCCGCTTATCGATGGACTCCACGTGACGGTTGCACCGCCACAGAGGGATGCAGTGAAACATAGCAGCAGCCAGCACCGCCCACGAGGGGTCCGGCCGCCGTGGGGCGGGCAGCAGCGCCTCTCCCTGCCGCCGCCGCCGCCGCCGCCGCCTCCCCCAGCTACTGCCGACCGCGCCAAGGGCAGGAGTGGGAGGAAGCGCACCCTTCAGCCCGGCGGGATCCGAAGCGCCTTCCTCAGCAGCCGGCGCCGGGCTTCGAGCCCCTCCTAGCTACTCCCGCCGGCGCCGGGCTCCAAAGCGCCCGCCCCCCTCCTAGCAACCCCCGCCGGGCTCCAAAGCTCCCTCCCTCCCTCCTGCTCCTCCTCTTCCCACTGCGAGTCGCAGCAGAGGCAGCAAGTTCGCAACAGGAGCCAGCATCCAACAGGCAGCCGGAGCAGGAGGCAGCTCTTCCCCCCGACCAGTCCCAGAAAGCCCAAGGAGCAAGAGCAGCGGGAGAAGCCCTGCTTATGGCCTCCTGCGGGACCCCTGCTCTCTAGTCACTTGTCTGCCGTGAGCACGGGGTCCTTGCGCGCTCCGCTCTTCGCTCTCCCTCCTTTCATTCCTCTTCCTGACCCGGAACACTCGCTCCCGCCCTCCCTCTCATTCCAGGCTGACATCATCACTCCCTGATCCCTCCCCCTCTCCCTTCCTGACTCTAGTATCTAACCCCGAGGCTCTGGGACACCAACCCACAGCACCTCTGCTCCTGCTGCAGCAAGAGCATGAGGCGAGAGGCAGAACCCATTCCAAGTTTCCTGCCCCTTCGGAAAAGGGAAAACTTCCCCACTCTATCAGCGGAACAAAACAAGCTGGAGGCAGGCGTGTGTACCCAGGGGGAGGGGGAAAACTCGGATGGATTATTGATCGATGGGATGTTTAAAATGAAGGGTTTTGTAAACACGCAGTAAAATCTCCTAAACACAAGTTGGTACAAACACCAGAAGAGTTTGGAATTTGTAATATTTCACTCTCTCTCTACTTTCAATAGGTGCTGGAGGCTGTCCATTGTTAGTAACAACATTGATATTGTGGGAATGTGAAAAGGTTGTCAGCCGGGTCTGTGAGTGTCATCACAGCTCCTGTCACAAAGGTCTGATCTTTCAGACATTTACACAGGTGGAACTAGTCATCGGAGGAAAATTATGTTCAGAGCTTTTTGCAGGATCAGACCGGTTACACAAAAAACTATCTTCCTGTGTACTTCAGTATGCACAAATCTTGTCATACCACACTATCCAGTGCTCTAAAAATAAAATAAAGAAAATAAATAATAGCTACATGTTGTACTCAGTCCATTGTAAAGTTCAGTTAGGCCCCAACTTACTTGTATAAAGTAGTGCACTTCCATCACTATAGGAGCAGAAATTTTTCCTACTGGTACTCATTTATAATGCAACTATACCAATGTAATGTATTAGATAAACAATGTAAGTAGTTTGGAAGGTACACAGTGGTATTTTATTTTACTTAAAATAGGCTCTAATCTAGCATGTGAATAACTACTTTTGCCCAATCCCTTTGAAGTACAGTGGGACTATTTACAAGAATAAGGAGTTGCAGGATCAACTACAGTAGTCTTAATTACATCTTCATTCAGAAATTATATTATAAACCAGGGGTAATGAACCTTTTTTGGGTCAAGAGCTTCTGACCCACAGAAAAATCAGTAGGGAGGGGGAGGGCAGGCTTCCCAATGCTGGGGTGGAGAGGAGCCCTGAGCCGCAGGGGCCAGATCCAGGCAACCCCAGTGACAGCATCTGGCCCCTGGGCTTAAGGTTCCCCACCCCTGCAATAAACTATATTGTGTGAATAAAGAGACCAGAATGAAATTAGCCAGCTGAATATACCTGGTTTTAATCATAGTATTGGTGAGGGTGGTCTGAGGTGCTTTATATCTCATAAGAGCAAGATTGTGGGCAGATTGAATTTATTTTCTTACATTATATTCTTCATAATATATTAGTGCAGCAACTCAAAAAGAAACTGTTATAGGAATTTTATGCACCTTACAAACTATAATTATAGCATAAACTATTGTGCTGTGCCGAAGGCTTTCTAAAATTAGGTTTTCAGCCCATTTGAAAAAAGGCTAATTCTAAGGTCAAGAAGGTTAGCAGAGGCAAACATACAAACAACACTCCATCTGTTACTGCAAACTCCATTCCTTCATGCCTTTGAGGGTAGGATGACTGCAAAGCTCTACTAAGATAACAGTCTCAAATATTTTGGGGTTTCCTTACACCATGTTTGGATTTTATATCACTCTGTAAAACTTGATTAAGAAAATAACTATTCAATATTAGAACTTCTTAATATGTTATTCAAAATTACAAAGTTGGAAATGGAAAAAATATTGTAGAGGGGGTTGAATCCAATAGTCTCTCTCTCTTCTTGCCCACTTTCTAACATCTTGAACAATTCCTATTTGGTAGTAAAAATAGTGGAAGTCTTTTTAAAATCTTAATGTATTATTTCTCATGTTATATCAATTGCTAAATCTTGCAAGTTCCATTAGTCAGTTTTAAGCAGAGTTTTCAATTAACTGATTTTTTTAAAAATATGCCCTGACATTTCAGAATTTTTCAAAACTTCTAACAGTTAACTGGTCTACAGAATATCAAATAAATACAGGAAATGTTTCCAGTTGGTTACAAACACCTCATAACAAATCTGTCTAGACCCAGAAATTTCATTTGTTTTTACATGCATCCAGTGGGTTTTGGTTTTTTGAGTAAATCAAATAATTGCAACAATTGCTGATCTAACACTGACTAGATTAAGTTTAGCACACAAGAAACTTTTTGGAAAGCAACAAAATACAGCAACCAGGTCAAATTTCAAACAAGTCATGGGTAATACAAATACTATGGGTAAAATCTCGGCCATGCTTAAGTCATTTGCTAAACTCCTATTCACACAACTGGATCAGTATTTCACCCAAGAGGACCATAATCAGGTTTACAAACTAATCATAGTCCATTGTAAGCATACATTTATATACATTGTATAGTAAAAAAATAATAAAGTAACATCTGGGAGATTTTTTTCCACCTTGTATGCAAATTTACTATTCAGTGCCAGACTGACAGCCCACTGGCCTATTTTTATTGACAAAACATATATAGCATGTCAACCATAGTGCACGATTTTCCCCAAATTGTCCCACAAATGTGCTTCTACCATATCATGCAGGGATTAGTTTTAGAAGTGTTACATCCATCATGATCTATTCATATCTCTGCTGGGAAACACAAAACAGGGGTATCAGTGCCAGTTTTATTTTTTCTGACCTGGACAGCCTTCATCTGGAAGATGGACTGAAAAAGTCAAATTCATTTTAAGATTTACCACAAAACAGTCACAGACTGGTATCACTACCAATCTGGGTGGATTTGTACCTGGACCATCATATCTAAAAGTCTCCATCTTCCTTTCTAAATAGTCTGCATAAATACTTTTTTTGCACACACAAAAATTAAATCTTGGGTTATTTTTCTGTTTTCCTTTTCAAAACAGTCAAGCTACATGTAAATAGCAAGGTAGAAGAGACAGATTTCACTACCAATCCCAGGGTTATTACTTGAAATCAGTGGGTGAGTGTTCAAATTGTGGGTATCACTTGCTCAGTGCCAGAGATTTGACAGAACAGCTTTCTACTCTTTCAAAAGGAATGTGAGGAATGCCTCAGTTGTTTGCTCTGTAGAACAAACAATGCAAAGAAAGTTAAGATTGGAAAAAAAGGCAATACATCAAGGAAACCCATAGTTAGGTGTGGAAATGCACTGAAGCTGCTCCTCCTAATGCCCAGGTAAATAATTAGATCACATATTTCAATATATTTTATTATTCACCAATTCACTGTGAATTTGGGAGGTCTTTTAAGAACTGCCATACGGAAAAAACACTAATATGCAGCATGGGCAGATCCAGGACAGCGATACGCTTTCATATTCCAATTTGCTGTTGGTCCATTGGTGAGAGAGAAAAAGAGAGGAGAAAGAAATAGAGGTGTAAAGGTAATCAAAACTCTATGGCTACTGGCATTTTTAGCACCATTTTGAACTGCTGGAGGACAAGTTTAATTAATGCAGTAGAAACAGGACAAGGCTTCACCAATTTAACTACACTAAGAGACCCTTTCCCCCCACAGAATTATTAGGCAAGACACAGGAAAACAGAGACACACAGACAGGGAAGGTTAGGCAAAGACGAAAAAGTAAGAGAAATAGGCTATAGGACATATTGAATTAGTTATTTTAAAAATAATCTCAGTACAACTCTTAAATTTTTGGTTCTCCCTGCAAGAGGAATTACCAACTCTCTTCAAACAAATTAAATCAAGGTTTCAGAGGCAGCCATGTCAGTCTGCTTCAGCAAAAACAACAAGGAGTCCAGTGGCTTCTTAAAGACTAACCGTTTTTATTATGGCAAAAGCTGTTTTACTACCAAACACTGCACATAAGCCTTGAGAGCTGCTGAAAGTCAAACTGGGTTGGCTGCTGAAGTAAGTTGATGAGAGAAATGCTTCTCTCCTTTCTCAGGTTCATCTGCTAATCACTGAAACCACTTTTAGCACTTATTTAATTATTTAAATAAAAAGTAAAGAGTTTTAAAAACAATAGGCAGATGCAATTATAAATTATCTCCTTTTTTATGAAGAACATAAACTGTTGTAATTCCCTGTTGTGTAGTCATACCAGACTCAAAGTGCCACACCTTCATGTGCACAAGTCAGATGTCACTTTGTAAACAGACTTATGTGAAATAACACTCATAAGTCTTAAAAAAAAAAAAAATCTAGGAATTCCGGTGACATAATAAACTGCTTGAGCAACACTTTAGAGCCTTGTGCTGACTACAATGTATTTAATGCAGTCAGTGTATTTACAGGCTGGTATAAATAATATTTTGAGCCATTGTATAGCACCTCTTTTCACCTTCTCCAAAAAGAGAGTGTGTGCACTGTAACCTCTGCCTTTCTTTTAAATTAATTAGCTGTAATTCACATCAGGCAGCAGTCCTCTGATTTAATCCAATTTATTTAAATTTGATTTATGGGAAGGAGTAGAAATAAGCCTGTTGCATTGCAAACCATGGTTTGTTACACTGCACCAATCTTTGAGAGCTGGACCCCTCGGATGACTACATTTGTGAAGCCAGAAAAACAAAGCAATAGAGCTGGGATTATGACAAGTGAGGCTTTGGAAGTTATTGCTGGTGAGGGATTCTTTGCTTTCCCAATTGCAGTCATAACCATTATGAGGACAGAAGGCAGAAAAACATTTAGGTTGGTTTTATAAATAACCTCTAATACTGTACCCACAATTCACAGCACATGCAAAATCAGAGCCTGACTTGAGACACCTGTAACAAAATAGCTCCTAATGAGGACCAGTGTCAATGGCTGGGCTCTCCTTCACCAACCAGCAAAGCATTCCTGTCAATGGTTTTGTCCCAAACAAGAGTCTTCCCCTTGCCAAGACATAGGCAGACACCAACATCTTTTTTCAGGTTGAGCCCAGCATCCAATATCACTCTTTTCCTTCTCTTCCTTTTACAGGCATCAGAAATCACCAAGTGTAATAAGTCACAGCTGCTTTGGCTCTGCAGTCCCTTAATTGCTTGTACTCTAGTCATATATGCCTACAGACCCAACAGAGAAAAGCTGTTGGTTTTGGCTAGACCTGAGCAGCCTCAGCCAAGCTGCCCATACATATTTCAGGCAATATAATCTATAAACTTCACTTGAAGCCTTTGTTCAGGAGTCCAGGGCTCTGTCAGACAATGACCAACACTTCAGCTCATGCTATTGAATATGATTCATTAGTATTATTATCTGTACTGAGTTAGGACCCGCAGGTCCCAGTGAGGATCAAGGGCCCATGGTACAAGGTCCTGTAAATTTAAAAAAAAAAAAAAAAAAAAAAAAAAAAAAGAAAGAAAGGAAGACATTGTTTTTACTTTGAAATTTAACGCCCTGATGACAATTTGGGGGAAAGACCAACATGTAGGTATACATCAGAGATAGTCCTCTGCCACATAGCTTCCAATGCTGGTTGATAAATCTGTACTCAGGGCCAGCCAGGATGGCCCATCTGGGCAACTTTCCAGGTAGTCAAGGGCATGCCATGCAACAGCACAAAGGTACACACTGCTGGAGTAGTGCCAGAAATTGCTCTCAGCTGGCAAGGGATCACTGCTAGAGGGGAGACGGTGTTTCCCAGATTTCTCCCTGCTTCCTCATGGTGGAGGAACGTGGAGAGTAGGGGTGGTAAATGGTGATGCACAGATACTGATCCTCTGCCCTCCCCCAACGTTCTTCTGTGCTTCTCCCCCCAGCAGGCTGGGATGGGATGGGATTGAAGAGCAACACCAACACTCTGTTTCACCACAGTACTGTGACCATCAGGCTCTGCTGCTCTCCTGCCCTGCCCTGCCCTTACACAGCCCTGATGTTGCTCCTTGCTCCCTTCCAACAACCCTCTAAAGATTCACGGAGAAGAGGCATTTGGGGGCCATGGAAGCAATGTCAGCTGCTCTGTGCATCCAGATCTATTTCCCTATGAGGGCAAGAAGGGCGATGCAGGGATTAGACAGGTGAAAGGGGAACAATGCAGGAGTTAAGGGTGCGGGAAGAGGAGTGAAGGAGTTATGGACATAAGAGGGAGTGCAGAGATTAAGGGCACAAAAGGGAAGTTCAGGAGTTAGGAGCAATAGGGGGCACCATACCCCCAGGAGCCAGGGATGTCAAAATACAAGTTTGCCCTTTATGCCGTTTTCCCTGAAGCCAGCCCTGTCTGGAAAGTATTTTGCAAGTGCATCCAAAGTCAAATAAAAGGAATTAGCACTGGGGCTCTGGCAGGTTAGGTGATGGTGAGAAATGCTTTAATTGGCTCTTTTTTCTCCAATTTGTAATTTTAATTATGGTTCCTAACTTGATAATTTTGTTTTAATTTTAACTGGAAAGGAAATTTAGTTTCCCTTAGTATAATGAAATAGGCTCTTATCTATACATACAAACACACACTTTTATATTTTATTATTGATAAATGCTAATTATAATATTGATTCTTTCACTTCAGTTTCCTGTTCTGGGATTTATCTGATACAATGCGTGCTAATTATATTGTATTTTAATGGCTTTAGAGTTAAAAAAATTATTTTATTTTGCTGTTTGTCTTTCAAATATCAAAATGTCCTGGTAGAAGAGGATAATAAAAAAAAAAGAGATTAAAGACATTTCCCCATTTGAAAAGAGGAACTGACATATTGTGAAATGTGTTGAGATGATAAATCTGAAAGCCAGGACAAAAGGAATCTTGTCTGGAATTTATTTGCAACACTCAATGGAAAACAAATCAAAGAAATTACTGGAAGTGGCTGCAGAAGGTAAAAGATTTTTTTTATCTGTGTTGAAATTGCCTATTCATAGTGACTATTCAGGATGAGAGCAGAGATATGAATCTGTTCAGTTGATTACTGTATATGACAGCTTAGTAAGGGGAAAAATTGTCTATAGAATTAGACATGATGGTTCAAGGGAGAAATTACTCACAACATGAAAAGCAAAATTTGGGCAGATACCTGACTGCTCAAACTTCAAGAAAAAAAAACAACAAATGGTCTGGTAGCACTTTACAGACTAACAAAACATGTAGATGGTATCATGAGCTTTCGTGGGCACAGCCCACTTCTTCAGATGACGGGAGTTGGGAGTTTTGAGTTTAGGATGTGCAGACCCAAAATAAATGAGAGAAGGGGAGGGGGGAGGGGAAAAAAGGAGGGGCTGGGAGACAGGGAGCAGAGGGTGTAGAAAATTCAGGAAGGTAGAGGGAATCAGTAAGAATCTGAAGATTGGGTAGTTAAAACGAAGAAGATAAGAATCAAAGTCAGTTGATAGTATCCTTCCTGACATAGGAATCTACACAAAGAGCTGTTTGCACCATCATCGACTGTTAAGTAGTAGTGTCCTAACCATCCTTCATCATGACTGAGTCCATTAGCATGAGAATTGAATTTGCGGATGAACTCTAATTCCAATGCTTCTCTGTGTATCTGACTAGTAGAATTGGTTTATGACAAGACAGCCACTTGAAAATCTTTTAAACAGTGATTAGGACGATTAAAGTGTTCCCTAGTAGGTTTCTGTATGTTTCCTTTATGTATATCTGATTTGTGTCCATTGATTCTTTTCCGCAGAGACTGTCCAGTTTGTCCAATATATATAGCAGTGGGGCACTGCTGGCATTTGATGGAATAGATCAAGTTACTGGATGTGCTGTCACATGACCTTTTGATTTGGTAGCTTATGGTGGCAGCTCCAGTGATGAATTCGCTAGTATAGATATGTAGGCAGAGTTGGCATCATGTTTGGTTGCAGGGCTGGGTTCCTGGATGCTTATGATGTGGTTGAGTGGCATGGTTACCGAAAAGAATTTGTTTCAGGTTGGGGGGTTGTCTGTAAGCAAATATAGGCTTTTCTCCCAAGGCCTCTGAGAGTGAGGGATCATTTTCCAAGATGGGTTGTAGATTGTGTATAATGCGCTGAAAGGGTCTGAGTTGTGGACTATAGGTGATAAGTGGAGTTCTGTTTTCTCTTGTGGGTCTGTCTTGAAGTAGTTCATGTCTGGGTACTTTTTTGGCTCTGGATACCATCTACATGTTTTGTTAGTCTATAAAGTGCTACCAAACCATTTGTTGTTTTTTTTCTGTACAGACTAACTCGGCTATCCCCTGAAGCTTCCAAACTTCAAGAATTCACATAAAAATATGGCAAGAGAAAAGAAAATATTAAACACTAGAGGATTTACCTGGCATTGCATAGGTACTTAACTCAATTTTTGTTTGTTGGAAAATGAAAATATACATGCTTCATTTAAATCTGGGGTGGAGAACCTTTTTTGGGTCAGGGCTACTGACCCACAGGAAAATTAGTTGGGGACTGCACACAAGTGAGAAACAAATAAAACAAAAAACACGCCTCACCAACGTGGGCTGCGGGGAGCCTCAAGCCTCAGGGGCTGAATCAAGGCAAGCCAGGGGCTGACTCCAGCCCCTGGGGCTTAAATTCCCCATCCCTGATTTAAATCATTGCTCTGGGGTGAGGCTGAGATGAAGGGTTCAGTATGAAGGCTGCCCTGGGAAGACAGGGCTACCCCAGGGGTCAGGTGAGAAGTGCATGTCCTCCAGCTGGGGCAAGTCCAGGTGCCTCCTGAGCTCCCCAGACAGAGGGAGGAATGCAGCAAGCTGCACTTTCCCATTACTCCCTGATGAGGGGAAATAGCCAGGCATGTCCTCACAGAAATGGGGAGGGAAGCTTCAGCCTCCCCTCCCTACAGGGTGCCTGGGAGGTAGGAGGCTCAGAGCTGGGGCAGTCCCAGACTGGGGGGCACACCTCCAGCCAGCCCCTTTCACCTGCCTGGTGATTCTGTATGGTTTTCTGAGAAGCAATTCCATCCCAGCATATCCCATTGTCCTGGCACAACCACACCCTTAGCTTACTTTATGATAAAAGGAACCCATATACCAAATTTGGTGATCACAGCTCTTACAGTTTAGCTCTCTCAAATATACAGTAAATTATAAGAGAATTAAAAAAATAAGTCCTAGAAAAATTTAAATGATTGAGTTCACAATAAAATGGCAGTGCTAATCTGTTTGATCACAACATTAAACAACTGTCCATTTCTATAAAACCTGTGCTACAATTGTCAAACAATTGTTTTTAAAGATATGTAGGTCAAGCAAAGAAAACATTTCCTAAACGGGCTCACCGTGAGACAAAAAATTCTTCATAGGCAGCATAAAGTGCTCCAGACTGGTAGAAAGAGTAAATGGGAAGCAGAACTGACAGATGGATATTTTCAAGCTTGGTACTGGCACACAGGCAAATATTATGACTTGTTTAATGAGCTTCTAACGGGCAACTACTTTTATCAACCAGATTTTAGCCCTTTCAAATCGGAAACAGATACCCCCGCTATAAATGTGTTCTGTTAAAAATGAATTTCAGTGTGTTTACAAAGATAAAGAAAACGCATTTGCCTTGCTATAGATTTGGAATGATAGCAAATACTTGTGAAAAAATTCTGAAAAAGTAATTGCAGAGTTACATTCTACATATCTGGTGAATACACCGTACATGTCGGACCTCCCTTGTTGAGCACCCTCAGGACCTGACCTGTCCCAAATGAGGGAATTTGCTGGATCAGGGGAGGTCCCTGCCACCGGCCACCCAGGACACTCCCCCTCCCTGTGACTGGCTCCACTCTGGCCTCTCTGCCACTGGACTCCAGCCTGCAGGGCTTGGACTTGGACTCCAGCCTGCTGAGGCTCCCCAGAGATGCAGCTCACCAGCTGCCACAGCTGTGCTTCTCCCGCCCCGCCCCCCCCCCACCAGGAATCCCAGGGGATGGGGCTTGCCGGCTGCCCCGCTTTTGCCACTGGCTGCCCCGCTGCTGCCCTGCCCATCCTGGGCTCCCAAGCAATGGAGCTCTTTGGTCCCGGTCCTGCCCCCCCAGTTGGGGCTCCCCAGGGATGGGGTCCACACTCCCAGGCGCTGGGACACTCTGATCCAGGAGCATCTTTGGTCCTCCCAGATTTTGGAGGCTCAACCTGTAGACCTTTTCTATATACTAGATATGGTAAAATATGCAACCAAAGGGCTTGCACATACATTCTTTTTAGTAGAACTGCCATTAACTATGGCCCATAATTTGGGTCAGTAATCTTTTCAAATGCTCTGTAATTATGCAGCTATTGTGCAGACAGAGGGTGTGATCCTGCAAAGCCTTATTCATATTAAAATTATATATTTATATTCCAACAACACGTAGCTGTTTCAGTTAGGCAATCTAGACACACAGGGTCTTTTCTGAAGTTTTTCTATTAACTTCAAAAGGCTTCTGAAGAGGCCCTGTGAAAGTGACAGAGTCCCTTCCCTAAAGATTTTACAGTCCAAACAGCAGGTTAGTGTCTAAGTGAAGAGTAGAATTCAAATTGATTAATTCGAGTCCGGCAGTAGGACTTACCTTGAGTAGATAAGTCTTACCTTACTTCAATGGATTTACTTGTATGATTTAGGCCTAGTTCTATGAATATGCAGCATCAGGGTAATATGGGCCCTCCGTCTTGTTTCTTTGTGTACTGCTGTGGGGTGAGACTGTGCAGCTGCAGCTATTGGCAACACCCAATGTGATTTTTCCCCATCTTTTTGATCTCTCCAAATTGGCACACCAGAATCACACCAATCTAGCCACAAAAGGCCTCTGAAGCAGCAGACAAGGAGGCTGGATTTGTCTCAGTGAAATCTCAGGATAGATCCCCTAAGCATCAACAATTATAACTAAACAGCATGCTAAGCATATGTTTAACATGTTGCTGAGACTGAACCATCCTCACCTGGCCTCCATAAGTTTGTCACTCTTCCCTTACACGTCATTCTCTTTGGTACTCCCTCCCCCCATTTCTCTTCTCAGGTCAAAAAATTTTTATTATAAACGTAATTTCTGTGAAAGATGAGAAGCTCTCTACTATAATCTTGATTAAACCTTCAGAGCAAAAGCAGAGAGGCGAGAAAGGGAGAAGATGAGATGATTACAGACCAAGCCAATGCTATGTACTTTGTAACTCCAGGGAGACATTTTTAAAAAGACACACTGAATAAAATCTATAATCATGTACAACCCTAAATCTTGTAAGTTTTCTTTCTTTGTATTTTTCCTTCCTACCCTTTCACATCTTCAAGTTTCCTCTCACTAACACAACCTCCCTGAACATTCGAGGGGGAGAACAAGGCAATACATGACCCTCCATGGATGTCCCTTAGTCTAGGGGCCAGATATTCCAGCTACTTCCCAACTTGGGAGCGGTGTGGTGCACCAGCTAGCAGGGAGGCTGCCAGTGCCACTGAACAGTCAACAGCCCAGTCAACAGTGCTTACCAGAGCCATCAGGATCCCTTTTTGACTATTTAACCTAGTCCAACACCAGACACTGGTCACCCTACACCAGGGGTTGGCAACCTATCAGAAGCAGCATGCCAAGATTTAACTTATTCATGTCTATTTGCAGTCTACACCCATTGATACTTTTAAATCCAATAATAGTCCTACTTACATTTTAGCAGTTTCATTAATCTCACAGATAGCTTCAACTGTGTGCCACATCCTTCTTCACCTCTCCTCCTGCCCCCACATCCCTGTGGCCCCAGTGCGCACACTGGCAGGGCAGCAGCGCTGGGACTTGCAGCGCCAGGGCAAGGAGGCCAGGGTGAAGGGCTGAACCTGGCCAAACGCAGCTTCCCCAGGAGGCCAGGAAGAGAGGGCCGAACCTGGCTGCATATGGCTTCAGCCCAGCCCAACCCCACAGAGGCCGGGGGAGGGCCTGGCCTGGCCCCACGCGGCTTCTGGAGCAGGAGGCAGCCACATGCCACTCAAAATCATCATTCATGCCACTTACGGCACACGTGCAAAACGTTGCTGACCTCTGCCCTAGACTTTCATTGTTCTGGTTTAAAAAAAAAAAAAAAAAAAAAGAAGCAAGTTTGGCCAAGCTACAAGCCTCTGAAAAAATCCCAGTTTGCACCTAAAATTTCAAATATTCTATGTGCACTGAGCATACTTCAGCCCCACAACATATCTCCCACACGGCAATCAAATTATGTATGCGCCATTCCCAAAGAGTAACTGAACATGCCCCCATCCCAGAGTTACAGGGGTTGAGAAGGATTTTCTCAATCGCTCTTCCCAGCATTTGGGGCAGCTACAGCATCAGAACTGAGAGCATAGAAATCATAGAATACTAGGACTGGAAGGGACCTCGAGAGGTCATCGAGTCCAGTCCCCTGCCCTCATGGCAGGACCAAATACTGTCTAGACCATCCCTGATAGACTTTTATCTAATCTACTCTTAAATATCTCCAGAGATGGAGATTCCACAACCTCCCTGGGCAATTTATTCCAGTGTTTGACAACCCTGACAGTTAGGAACTTTTTCCTAATGTCCAACCTAAACCTCCCTTGTTGCAGTTTAAGCCCATTGCTTCTTGTTCTATCCTCAGAGGCCAAGATGAACAAGTTTTCTCCCTCCTCCTTATGACACCCTTTTAGATACCTGAAAACTGCTATCATGTCCCCTCTCAATCTTCTTTTGTAAACTAAACAAACCCAATTCTTTCAGCCTTCCTTCATAGGTCATGTTCTCTAGACCTTTAATCATTCTTGTTGCTCTTCTCTGGACCCTCTCCAATTTCTCCACATCCATCTTGAAATGTGGAGCACAGAACTGGACACAATACTCCAACTGAGGCCTAACTAGCGCAGAGTAGAGCGGAAGAATGACTTCTCGTGTCTTGCTCACAACACACCTCTTAATGCATCCCAGAATCATGTTTGCTTTTTTTGCAACAGCATCACACTGCTGACTCATATTCAGCTTGTGGTCCACTATAACCCCTAGATTCCTTTCTGCTATACTCTTTCCTAGACAGTCGCTTCCCATTCTGTGTGTGTGAAACTGATTGTACCTTCCTAAGTGGAGCACTTTGCATTTGTCTTTATTAAACTTCATCCTGTTTACCTCAGACCAGTTCTCCAATTTGTCCAGATCATTTTGAATTATGACCCTATCCTCCAGATTAGTTGCAACCCCTCCCAGCTTGGTATCATCTGCAAACTTAATAAGCATACTTTTATGCCAATATCTAAATCGTTGATGAAGATCTTGGAGAGCCGGTCCCAAAACAGACCCCTGCGGAACCCCACTTGTTATACCTTTCCAGCAGGATTGTGAACCATTAATAACTACGCTCTGAGTATGGTTATCCAGCCAGTTATACACCCACCTTATAGTAGCCCCATCTAAGTTGTATTTGCCTAGTTTATTGATAAGAATATCATGCGAGACTGTATCAAACGCCTTACTAAAGTCTAGGTATACCACATCCACCGCTTCTCCCTTATCCATAAGACTCGTTATCCTATCAAAGAAAGCTATCAGATTGGTTTGACATGATTTGTTCTTTACAAATCCATGCTGGCTGTTCCCTATCACCTTGCCACCTTCCAGGTGTTTACAGATGATTTCCTTAATTACTGGCTCCATTATCTTCCCTGGCACAGAAGTTAAACTGACTGGTCTGCAGTTTCCTGGATTGTTCTTATTTCCCTTTTTATAAATGGGCACTGTATTTGCCCTTTTCCAGTCTTCTGCAATCTCTCCTGTCTCCCATGATTTTCCAAAGATGATAGCTAGAGGCTCAGACACCTCCTCTGTCAGCTCCTTGAGTATTCTAGGATGCATTTCAACAGGCCCTGGTGACTTGCAGGCATCTAACTTTTCTAGGTTATTTTTAACTTGTTCTTTTTTTATTTTATCTTCTAAACCTACCCCCTTCCTACTAGCATTCCCTATGTTATGCATTCCTTCAGACTTCTCAGTGAAGACCGAAACAAAGAAGTCATTAAGCATCTCTGCCATTTCCAAGTTTCCTGTTACTGTTTCTCCCTCCTCACTGACCAGTGGGCCTACCCTGTCCTTGGTCTTCCTCTTGCTTCTAATGTATTTATAAAAAGTCTTCTTGTTTCCCTTTATTCCTGTAGCTAAGTTTGACCTCATTTTGTGCCTTTGCCTTTCTAATCTTGCCCCTGCATTCCTGTGTTGTTTGCCTATATTCTTCCTTTGTAATTTGTCCTAGTTTCCATTTTTTTTATAGGACTCCTTTTTTATTTTTAGATCATGCAAGATCTCGTGGTTAAGCCAAGGCGGTCTTTGGCCATATTTTCTATCTTTCCGACACAGCGGAATAGCTTCCTTTTGGGCCCTTAACAATGTCCCTTTGAAAAGCTGCCAACTCTCCTCAGCTGTTTTTCCCCCTCAGTCTTGATTCCCATGGAACCTTACCTATCAGCTCTGAGCTTACCAAAATCTGCCTTCCTGAAATCCACTGTCTCTATTTTGCTGTTCTCCCTTCTACCTTTCCTTAGAATTGTGTACTCTATGATTTCATGATCACTTTCACGCAAGCTGCCTTCCACTTTCAAATTCTCAACCAGTTCCTCCCTATGTGTTAGGATCAAATCTAGAACAGCTTCCCCCCGGTAGCTTTTTCAACCTTCTGAAATAAAAAGTTGTCTCCAATGCAGTACAAGAAGACTGTCTGTCTGTCTCTTCTCTCATTTCAGTGACTCACTACTGGGACCAGTCAAACAAAGAAGAGAAGGAAGAAGTTACTGGATTCGAATGTACAGGGAGTGAGGGTGGAGGGGAGAAAAAAAATAGAACAATAGAGCTGACAGCAGAACGAGCAGGATTGGTCAGGAGCAGAAGCAGAGGAGGTAGGAGAGCCAGAGTTCGGAATAGATGGGAGAAGAGCAGGAAGTAGGCAGGAACCAAGGGATATGAGAGTGGATATGAGTAGAGGGGGCAGGAGCCAGGATGGAGGAGGGGGTTAGATGGGAGGAGGACAGAGACAGGATAGGGACACAAGAGATTATGGGTATGACTATACGACACAGCTCTTAGTGACAGAGTTGTCAACCTGCGTTATGTGAACGCAGGTTTTGCTTTGTCAGCAGAGCAATCCTGCCAGCAAAGCAGTGTTCACACTTACACTTACTGTGGCAAAATTTTGTCATTCACAGAGGGGCAGGGGTAAGCATCAGTGAATGACAAAAGTTTTGTTGATTAAGTGTGAGTGTAGACTAGAGAAAACTCATCTGCAGAATCTCATACTGAATCCAGGAGTCTACAGTCTCTACATTACTCTAGCATTAGTAAACAACTGTGAAACTCATTGGCAAAGAGCATCTCTTGTCCAGCGATGGCTCCACTTAGAGGATCACAGTTAACTATTGCTACCAGTTAGTCTCCTAGCTTAAGTGGCAAATATCTTTGCTGTGGATGCAAATATCTGAACATGGCGGATGACCCAAGATGGGGGTCAATATGGTTCTCCAGGAAGGTATTTCTAGTTTTTCAGTTTATAATTTTAAATGGGAAATTACATTAAAAAGACTATTACCAGCATCAAAAGTTGCAAAATCAAGCACTCAAAAGTTTGGAAATGTGAGAATTAAGGTTGCCTATATTAATTTGTCCCCTCTGTGCCAAATTCTGGCATTTCCTAATCTTTTAATGTTTGTTTATGCAAGCTTCATGTTCTTTTAAAATGTAATAATAATAATAAATAATGGTATTCCATTTGTATATACAGCCTTTAATCTAGCAAGACTGCAAACTATTTACAAACTGCGGTATTGAATGCAGCCATCTCTGGGGTGGAGAATTGTAGCCAGTCAGAGAACAATAAGCAGCACATTGAAAAACACTGAAAATGTTGTCTAAATCCCTGAGTAACCAAAAAGTGCAATAGGATATTTAATGACTATATACACAACAGGAGCTCAGTTTTTAAGCATGTAACTCAATATATTTAGAAGGGGATAAAGGGTTAAATTTATCCTACTAGGACTCAAAAATTGTTTTATAAAGTCCAAGTAGATATTTTAAAAACCTACTGCTTAATGCTTTAAAAATAAGCCATCCCCTCCAGTATTGTGCCGAGTTCTTCAGAAGCCAGATCTAACAATTGAGATGCAAGATTGGAACAAAGACAAGCAGTGTTTCCAGTGTGCTGACTGAACAACTAGATGCTTTGCTCATTGTTTGCGTTAAAGCAGATGACGGACATTATGTTCCAGTTCAGGCCCAATGTTTACAAAATAATTGCACTAATAGGCACCTTGCAAGGTATTAGCTATTCTTTGCCAATGCTTTGCTGTTCTCAGAAAATAAACTTCTCATTTTGCATGTTATTTGTAACAAATGGAAGACTTACCTTTTACAAATTTGGAGCAAATCTTTTTCAACTATAAAACAAATATAACATCAAATCCCTGGGTGCAACTTGCAGCCTTCTGTGAGAATGAGGCTGCTGCATCACACAGTAAGATCCTTGGAATGAGGTGCAGCAAGGTTTTAAGGTTAAGCTGTCTGGAGCATATGTTCACTCAAGCCCATCTTGCAGGCATTTGGAATGAGTCAACATCCACCAGGCTCCCCATGGGAAGGAGAAGTTTCAGTGGTTTGTGGAGCTGGGACCCCTCCACTACTCACTGAGGAGTTTCTGCTGCTGGAGCACTTCACTTTTAACCAATGCAGATCCCAGATTGGAGCATACTTTTGGCATGCATTCAGTGCAAGAACTACCCTCGTTTATTTCTCTGTGACCCAAGTAAAAGGCAAAGTCTTATTCATTGGTCAGCTGAAGCAAAATGGAAATTCCTCTTAAATCTCTGGTAATGAAACAAATGCTCAACTTATACTGAGAGTAAACATTAAGTATAGCCTGATGTGGCAACAAACTCAAAGTTAACGTAACAAAGTGCACAGAAAAGGGTCATTCAAAACAGTGATGGGCAACTTAGGCTAGTGAGTGGCCCGCCCAATTGTTGTAATTAAGGGTATGTCTACACAGCAGTGTTATTTCAGAATAATTGATGTTATTCCAAAATAACAAAGAGCACATCTACACTACAAGCCTTTATTTCAAAATAATGTTAAGATGGAGGGCTTCTTACTCCGACTCCTGTAACCTTTATTTTACGAGTAAGGGAAGTAGAAGGAAGAGTGTTCTACCTTCAACTTCCAGCTGTGTAGACAGTGCCAAAAGCTAAGGTAAGCTATTTCAGCTTAAGGTACACAATTGACATAGCTGAAGTTGCGTACAGTAGTTTAATTCGACTTTAGCCCTGCTGTGCATAAGTACCCTAAGAGGGGTCTCCCAGGAAAGGGTAGTTTTGCTAACTGTGCTTGTGTACCTAGAATTTGTGCAGTGTGCCAACTGAAGCATAGCAGCACTTTGTATGTAGAAATACATGGCTTTTATAGTCTTATAGTCATGCCTAGGACTGTTACCAGCAAAGGCGCACTAGTAAACTAAATTTAATGGGCCTGATCTTAAATGATGTTAAGTGCCTTAGTCCCAGAAGATGGTCCGACCTGGACACCACCATATCTGTCACCGGTGGATTTCTCAGCTAGAGTCTGAATAATCACAAACACATATGATGTTCAAATTTAACAGTATATATATTGTAAAGTACGACAGGTAACAGGTAAGTTAAAACAATGGATTACAAACACTGAACCGATAAAACAACCCCTCACCGTCTGATATAATAGAAGACAGGATAGATATAACAAACGGCAGAACTTTCTATTCAGTCTGTTTGAGGCAGCTTGAAGCTCAGGACCCTCAACCCTTTAGCTGGTGGTAGCTTTCAGGCGAGGAACACTGAGGCGTCCTGATGCTCCGGTGGTATGGCAAACAGTTCAGTTCACTGCTTAGTCCCTGCCTTCGCAACAGACCAGCGTACAGTTGTGGATTGCAGGCAGAGCAGTTCTGGGTGCCTTCAAGGGCCTTCGCCACAGCAGGCGCAGAACAGAAGGAGCTCTGTGGTCACAATCCCGATGGTGTAGGAAGAAGCAAGTAGCTAAGGCTCACTGAGCTGAGCTATTGCTACAGCTGTGGGCCAAAGCACCCTGTGGGCAGCAGCGGAGTAGGGTCTGGTCTATTACTGGACTAGGCCTTCACCACGGTCTTCGACGATGGAACAACTCTCCTCCAGGATGGTACGGGAAACTGCCGACCCGATCTCCTCAGGAATCTGGATTTTAGAGAGCCCAAGGTAGGAAAACTCTGAAGGTCCCGAGCGCAAAAGCAAGGCGTACCCAGTGGAAAACTTTGGGGCCTAGTGCACATTCAGTGCCATGTTCAGCTTGGTGGTGCTGTGAGCATAGCCACGTGCTGTGTGCAAAGGTGGTGTTTTGGCAGCAACCGTCTCTTAGGTTCCATTTTGAATCCTTCCTCAAGCTCAGACTCCATTTTGATTTTACAATGTCCATACAGCTAACAGGATACTATCAACATAACATTCAATGAAGGTGCAAACAGCTCTTTGTGTAGATTCCTGTGTTAGGAAGGGTACTATCTATTGACTTTGATTCTTATCTGCTTCGTTTCAACTTCCCAATCTTCAGGTGCTCACTGATTCGCAGTTCTTCCTTGCTGGTTTTCCCTTTGATATTTCCATACCCTCTGCTCCTTGTTTCCCACCTCCCCCTTTTTTTCCCCCTCGCCCTCCCCCCCCCCCATTTATTTTGGGTCTGCACATCCTAAACTCAAAATTCTGGTCATCTGAAGAAGTGGGCTGTGCCCACAAAAGCTCATACCACCATCTACATGTTTTGTTAGTCTATAAAGTGCTACCAGATCATTTATAGTCAATGTTGTGAGTAATCAGCATGCGTATCACTTCACGTGCCCTTGCTTTACATGCATATCACTTTTGTAATACCAGTAGGAAAAAAAACTATGTGGAGGAAAGCAGCAAAATCTGGAAACCCTGCACATGGGTAATGGTAAACAAAAGGTCTTGTGTGCCATCCACAGAACCCACAGGGCACAGTTTGCCTACCACTGATTCAAAATCATTACATGTTAAAGCTACCAGACCCATGGGCAATGCATAGCTGCAACATTTGGGGAATCCGGCCTAAGCACTGGAAGCTCCCCTGGTGCCAGGACCGTGACCCTGGCCCATGCTCTGACCCACTTGGCCTCCTCACGATGAGGCCCTTCCCACATTCCATTCCTGCTTGGCCCCAGACCCTTCTCATGCCCCGCACCTTACTATTTCCACTCCTTTACTGTACCTGAGCCGCCACACCTGCTGCATCTCTCTTCTCCTCCACCCTCTGTCCCCTTAAGGCCCTGCTTCCAGCTGAATCCTTCTCCACCTCCACGCTCTGCCCAAGGTACCCCACTGCCTGCACTAGTTACCCCATAACCGAGAAGATTTTATACTAAATTTCCTTTGGAAAATAGTGGTTTAAATTTTTTAAAAACCCACATGAAACCCAAAACTTTTTTGAAGTCTGGATAGTTTGTGGAACTCAACAGCTCTGATATGCCCATACGACTTCCCGCATCAAATACACCTTCCCCATTTCTCTAGCCAAGACTTTTCTCAAGTTTGATTGGCATAAAATATGTGGTTGGTGATGTCCCTTTAATAATCAGACGAGAGGAATGTTGGCTGAGAAGATGGTTTCACAGCAGCCAGGAAAACTGTTGCTGGGAAGGAGAAACAATGGGGTTGTTGAGCAGCTTGTGCCCTAAAGGCAGCCTGAGCTGGAAAACACCCTATAGGATGTTGTAGGTGTAGTTCCCTTACTAAAGATGCCTCTGCTTATTTTCTGAGAAGACCCTGTGTGCTGCCATCTAGCCCCAGAGAGACTACAATTCCCATGAGCCCTGGAGAAAACCAGAAGGAAGTGACTTATTTTGGAGATTGTAGGCTCTTCACATGTGTGGAGGAAGACTCAGCAGCCTATGGACTGTTTCCTTTGTTTTTTTTGGAACAAGAGGGAGCCAGGCTGCTGTGGAGGTGTTTTTATCCAGTTCAGGAGCTGTTATGTTGCAGTAACAGACTGGGACAGAGTCTTTGGAACTGGGATCTAGCAGGCTGCTTCTGATTGCCCTAGAGGGAAGGCTCTGTGGCTGTACTTGTGGCTAGAAGCTACTCTGCATCCAGGGCACATAAGGAGACCGAGAGTAACTGGGCATCTTTGGGAAAATGCTGCCTGGGACAGACCTTAGAGATTCAGACTAACTCTGGGTTCAAAGAGGCAGAGGCCAACCCGGTGAACCAGAGCTGCTGCATAGCTTGGACCCACATACACACTACCTACAGAGACTCTCCACTACATCTGCAATTCTTCAAGTGCACCCACGGAAGCAAGAGTCTCGGACTCTGAGTCCAGGAGCGTGCACACTCTGGGGGGGGATAAATATTGGCAGCGCAAGTGGCAGCTAGATAAGTTCCTTTTACTTCTGTGTACTTTGTTAATTGATGTTATTCACTGTTAACTTAAAGAAACAGGATTTAATAAATTAAGTAAAGGTTGTTCATTCAAATGCAATCTGTTAGATGTATATTATTTATGATTTGTAATTGTTGTACTAGAGTTAGATCCAGTTTATTGCTGGAATAAGTTCATTCCTGGAGGTTCCCAAGGCACACCAGTAAGTGCGTACAGGGCCAGCCCGGTGGAGGTACTGCCCTTGTACATTCTTTATGAGCAAGGGACTGCAGTAAGGGGGTGGATAGATTTTCCCCAACCAAACATCACCACCACTGGGGTACTCAGGATCTCCTTTTATGTCAAGACCATCAGGCGCCCAGGCACACCTGTGAGCGTGACCTGCTCCTGAGTAACCCAGGGAGGAAAAAGGGGGTTACATAGGCATCATGTAAACTTGGGGTAAATAAAAGGAGATATCCCAGAAATTGCCCAAAAAAAACAAAAACAAAACAAAACACTTTTGAACAGGAGCAAGACTGAGCTGACTGCATTGCCACGATGATCTGTCTGACACCATGGGTGCAGATGAAGCTATGCTGAGCATAGTTTGCCTGTGCCTGCACTGCTGGTTACCTATCCTCAGCCCAAGCTCAGCAGCACCTGTTGCTGATCTGTTGACAGCAGCACTAAATATTTTCTGTGGTGCATCTAAATGCTGAAACCAAAGGATTCACCCCTGGAAAGGAATAGAAACTTGAATGAAAAAGGCAGTGAGAATTCATATGCTAGACAACAATGAATTCTACTGAAAGTGGCACTGGAAAAGGAAACCAATATGACGACTCATGTATCTGAGAAAGAACAGACTTGCACAAATAACCGTTCAATTACCAGAGAATGGAGAGAGAAAGTGAAGAGAAGCAGAATAATAAGTGTGTTCCACATATGATAGGAAATTTAATAGCATTAGGAAGTCAAACTGCTTTCCATTGTTCTATGCCTAGTAACCTTGGGGTTGGAGGTATATAATCTGAGTGATATTTTATGCATGCTTTATGTAACTCTGAACAAGAAGGCCATTACTTTGTGAAGAATCCTTTACTAGCAGCCTTCACATGTTTGAACTCTTGAGAAGGAGGACATCCAGTGGTTCAACGTGGTAGCAGCAGACTGGAGGAGTTCACAGTAGCTTAAAGTACCACAATGTTGAAGACTCACAAAAAGCCAAATATACTATTGACATCACACTTAAATACTCAACATCAGGCTTAAGTGAGGCTCGGGTGACAGAGGGCTTTGTGCAGGCCATGAGCACAGAGAAATTTCATCCAGAGTGAATTATCAATGAAAACTTAGCTGTTTTACCTGATATGACTAAGTGTGCTGATTGTATATTGGTAAAATCTTCAAAAGTATAACAGTCCTTTTGAGCCCATATGCATAGCTGTTTCTTTACACTCATTGTTTTGGTCATTTCTTCTGGGGGATTTTAAACTTTCAAATACTGCAGGTATTGGCTGCGATTGGCAGGTGGAAACTGCTGGCTTCTAATTAGAGTTAGAATTCTAGAAGTGTCTGCTGATTGGCTGAGCGTTGGTAGGGGGAGGGACTTTCAGGCAGTCCAGAGCTTTATAAGGCTCCTTGGGCAAGCGACCAAGGAGCTGGCAAACAGGTGAGTGCTAACAGGGAGTTCGGAAGGGGAGAGGGAAGGGGGCGAGGTTCTCTTGCCTTTCTTTTTAAATCCCTTCTCCAGGACAGCAGGGATGGATGGTGATAGGTCTGCTGTTGTTACCTGCATGGAGTGTGCCATGTTGGTCTTCCTCCCAGAAGAAAGAATGGATTTCATCTGCACTAAGTGCAAGCTGGTCGCCATTTTGGAAGAAAAAATTAGAGGACTGGAGGCCCAAGTGTCGACCCTATGCTCGATGAGAGAGGATGAAGACTTCCTCGATAGAAGGCAGCATTTAATCCTTCAAGCACGGGAGGCGGAAGAGTCAGAGAGGGCAGTACGTGACCAGGAAGAGAACGGGCAGCATGTAACTTCTAGAAGGGGAAAAAGGCCAGCATGGGAATCCCCCAATGCTATAGAGCTAAGTAATGGCTTTCAGGCTCTCTCCACAGGCTCTGCGGTGGTGATTGCTTTGGAAGGGACCTCACAAGGAAGAAACCGGAAGGGAACACCATCTACTGGAAGGCATGGGATGCCTAGTCCTATGGATGGGGGTTCCACGGCCACCACTCCCAAAAGAAAGCGACGGGTGGTGGTGGTCGGGGACTCCCTCCTAAGAGGGACTGAGCCATCCCTCTGCCATCTGGACCTGGAATCTCGAGAGGTGTGCTGCTTACCGGGAGCTCGCATTCAGGATGTGACTGAGAGGCTAACCAAACTGATCAAACCTTCGGATCGCTACCCCTTCCTGCTTCTCCACATGGGAACTAACGATACGGCCAAGGATGACCTTGAGCGGGTTACTGCGGATTATGCAGTGCTGGGGAAGGACCCAAGAATTGGGAGCGCAAGTGGTGTTCTTGTCCATCCTCCCTGTTGAAGGGAAAGGACTGGGCAGGGATCGTCGAATTGAGGAGTAAATGCATGGTTGCGCAGGTGGTGTCGCAGAGAGGGCTTTGGTTTCTTCGACCATGGGACTCTGTTCCGGGCACAAGGACTGTTAGGAAGAGATGGGATCCACCTAACGAAGAGAGGAAGGAGCATCTTCGCGGGCAGGCTTGCAAACCTAGTGAGGAGGGCTTTAAACTAGGTTCGTTGGGGGACGGTGACCAACACCCTGAGGGGAGTGGGAAAGTCGGATACCGGGAAGGAATGCAAAGAGGAACGAGCAAGAAAGGAGGACCCCTGATTCGAATGGAGAAGATGGGGCAATCAACTGGTTATCTGAGGTGTTTGTACACTAATGCGAGAAGCCTGGGCAAGAAACAGGAAGAACTGGAGGCCCTGGCCCAGTCCAAGAAATATAATTTAATTGGGATAACAGAGACTTGGTGGGATGACTCGCATGACTGGAGCGCTGTCATGGAAGGGTATAGACTGTTCAGGAAAAACAGGCAGGGGAGAAAAGGAGGAGGAGTTGCACTATACGCAAGAGAGCACTATGACTGCTCTGAACTCCAGTATATAGAGAGAGAAAAACCTGTTGAGAGTCTATGGGTTAAGTTGAGAGGTGCAAACAACAGCAGTGATGTTGTGGTTGGTGTCTACTACAGGCCACCGAAACAGGTGGATGAGGTAGATGAGGCTTTCTTCGGACAACTGAGAGAAGCTTCCAGATCGCAGGCCCCTGGTTCTTGTAGGGGACTTTATTCACCCTGACATCTGTTGGGAAACCAATACGGCAGTACACAGGCAATCCAGGAAGTTTTTGGAGAATATTGGGGATAACTTCTTGGTACAAGTGATGAAGGATCCGATCAGGGGCCGTGAGCAGCTTGACCTTCTGCTCACAAACAGGGAGGAACTAATAGGGGGAAGTAGAGGTGGGTGACAACCTGGGAAGCAGTGATCATGAGATGGTAGATTTCAGGATCCTGACCAAAGGAAGAAAAGAGAGTAGTAAAATACACACCTTGGACTTCAGAAAAGCAGATTTTGACTCCCTCAGAGACCTGATGGGCAGAATCCCCTGGGATGCTAACATGAAGGGGAAAGGAGTCCAGGACAGCTGGCAGTATTTTAAAGAAGCCTTATTGAAGGCACAGAAAGAAACCATCCCGATGCATAGCAAGAGAGGCAAACATGACAGGAGACCGGATTGGCTTACGGGAGAAATCCTTGGTGAACTTAAGCACAAAAAGGAAGCTTGCAAAAAGTGGCAACTTGGACAAATGACCAGGGAGGGGTTTAAATGTAGAGCTCGAGAATGCCGAGGGGTTATCAGGAAGGCGAAAGCGCAAATGGAACTGCGACTGGCTAAGGATGTGAAGGATAACAAGAAAGGTTTCTACAGGCATGTTAACAAGAAGAAGGTGATCAGAGAGGGTGTGCGGCCCCTACTGGATGAAGGAGGTAACCTAGTGACAGATGATGTGGGGAAAGCTGAAGTACTCAATGCCTTCTTTGCCTCTGTATTCACGGACAAGGTCAGCACAGAAGTCCAGGAGCCAAGTGACGCAAGATGGGATGAAGATGGACAGCCCTTGGTGGGGAAAGAACAGGTTAGGAACTATTTAGAAAAGCTAAACATACACAAATCCATGGGTCCGGACTTAATGCATCCGAGGGTACTGAGGGAGATGGCAAATGTCACTGAGGAGCCTTTGGCCATTATCTTTGAAAAGTCATGGAGATCGGGAGAGATCCCAGATGATTGGAAAAAGGCAACTGTAGTGCCCATCTTCAAAAGAGGGAAGAAGGACGATCCAGGGAACTATAGGCCGGTCAGTCTTACCTCAGTTCCTGGAAAAATCATGGAAGGGATCCTTAAGGAATCCATTTTGAGGCACTTGGAGGAGAGGAAAGTGATTAGGAATAGTCAGCATGGATTCACAAAGGGCAAGTCGTGCCTGACCAATTTGATTAGCTTCTATGATGAGGTAACTGGCTCTGTGGACGTGGGGAAGTCAGTGGATGTGATCTACCTTGACTTTAGCAAGGCTTTTGACATGGTCTCCCACAGTATTCTTGCCAGCAAGTTAAGGGAATGTGGATTGGATAAATGGACAGTAAGATGGATAGAAAGCTGGCTAGAAGGCCGGGCCCAGTGGGTAGTGATCAACGGCTCGATGTCAGGTTGGCAGTCGGTTTCTAGCAGAGTGCCTCAACATTCGGTTCTAGGGCCGGTTTTGTTCAATATCTTTATTAATGACCTGGATGAGGGGGTGGATTGCACCCGCAGCAAGTTTGCAGATGACACTAATCTAGGGGGAGAGGCAGATATGCTTGAGGGCAGAGATAGGGTCCAGAGTGACTTAGACAAATTGGAGGATTGGGCCCCAAGAAATCTGATGAGGTTCAACAAGGACAAGTGCAGAGTCCTGCACTTAGGACGGAAGAATCCCAAGCATAGTTACAAGCTGGGGACCAACCAGCTAAGTAGTAGTTCTGCAGAAAAGGACCTTGGGGTTACAGTGGATGAGAAGCTGGATATGAGTCAACCATGTGCCCTTGTAGTCAAGAAGGCTAATGGCATATTAGGTTGCATTAAGAGGAGCATTGCCAGCAGATCCAGAGATGTCATTATTCCCCTTTATTCGGCTCTGGTGAGGCCACATCTGGAGTATTGTGTCCAGTTCTGGGCCCCCCACTACAAAAAGGATGTGGACGCATTGGAGAGGGTCCAGCGGAGGGCAACCAAAATGATTAGGGGGCTGGAGCATATGATCTATGAGGAGAGGCTGAGGGAGTTGGGTCTGTTTAGTCTGCAGAAGCCAAGAGTGAGGGGGGATTTGATAGCAGCCTTCAGCTTCCTGAAGGGAGGTTCCAAAGAGAATGGAGAGATGCTGTTCTCAGTAGTGACATATGGCAGAACAAGGAGCAATGGTCTCAAGTTGTGGTGGGAGAGGTCCAGGTTGGATATTAGGAAAAACTATTTCACTAGGAGGGTAGTGAAGCACTGGAATGGGTTACCTAAGGAAGTAGTGGAGTCTCCATCCCTAGAGGTTTTTAATTCTCGGCTTGACCAAGCCCTGGCTGGGTTGATTTAGTTGGGATTGGTCCTGCCTAGAGCAGGGGTCTGGACTTGATGACCTTCTGAGGTCTCTTCCATCTCTGGTTCTATGATTCTATGAACAGATATGGGCCAACATTTTCAATGCCAGGATGTAACATTTGGCCCTCAATCTATTTTTAACTACCCATAGTAAATAGGAGTGTGATTTGCAGAAATGATCAGCACCCACCAAATCCCACTTAAGTGAATGAGACCTGCAAGTGTGCCACACCTTTGAAACTGAGGCTGCTTGTACTTGTGTGTTTCAATATGGATTTAGCAATTCGATTTTAGATACCAAAGTTTGAATATTTTGACTTAGTGTTTATAAAGGCTTTATGACTGTAGCATTTATGTTCTATTAACTGCTCTAATTAGAATTTGCAAATATGCGTCTTAGAAGAGAAACTTAAACGTGTATTATAGCAAAACATACTTGACTAAATTCATCCTCTGTTAATGCTTCTGAATCAATGGCTTCATGTAAGCTGAGCTGATTTCCAGAATCATTGACACAGGACTTTTCTGTCTTGGTTGCTTTTCCAACAAGATATTTCTCTAAATAGGTTTATAGGATTTTCACTTAACTCACTAAAGAAAATTGGGTAGAAGTTGTTTGGAGTTTTTTTTTTTTTTTTTTTAATAAGTTTTGTTTTTGCACATTCCTCAAAGAGTAAACTCGTTGCTAGAGCACTAGGGAAGTAGCACATCAGTTGAAATTAGGGATGTTTGTGAGTAGTTACTGGATTATTGACTACTCGCTTCTCTCACCCCCCTTGTTGCCTCTGAGAAGCAGGAGGAGGAGGAGGAGGAAGCGAAGAGAAGACCATGCTGGGGTGAGCTAGCTCAAAAGCTGGTTCGCCCCAGCATCAGCTCTGTGGTGCAGCCTCATCTCCCCCTCCCCCGACCCCCGCCTCTAACAGAGGCAGCAGGGGGGTGGGGAGAGAGGAGATAGGGGAGGCTGCTGCGAAGCAGTCTCTGCCCGTGGCGGGCCAAGACTCATGGCAGCAGCAGATCCCTGGCCACAGCCAGCCCTGGCTGCTGTGAACAGGAGCTGCTGGACTCAGCAAAAGCTGGGACCGAGCAATCCCAGCTCACGCTACTCCGGGACGGTGCGGCTCTGCATTTTAAATGTAATAAAAGCCTGGCATCTCTTACTACCTTTAAAATGCAGAGCCGCAGCACTGGTGGCTCCTGGAGCTACCCCCGCTGCAGCTCTGCAGAGCAGTCCTTATCAACTAATCGCATAGTCAATACAAGTAGTATCAACTACATGATAAGTCAGATACCACAATTTAACATCCCTAGTTTCAAATGGAAAAGCTATCTTCTTTGGAATGGAAGGACTAGAGGTGGTTTTTGTTGTTTTGTTCTAAAAGAAAGCTTTCATTCTCAGAGAAGAGTTAGTGCAAAACTAGCAAACAAAGAATTACAGTGATGAGTTAGAAAAGAAAAAATTAGGTCAATTTTTCCCGATAGGTACTTAAACATCAGTAATATAAATGTTTAGAATAAGACACAAACCTTTCATCACTAAAGACGCAACAAGGGAGCATAATACCCTAAAATAAAAGTTCTAAAATCAGGGCCAGCATGAGGCATGCGTAGTCTGTTTCCTCCACACATGGCCCCACACTGTTATTGACCTCACTTGCCCAGGTGGCATGTCCTACCTGATGTGCATCCCAAAGCTGCAGGCTGCATATGGCAGCCACGCCCTTCCCCCCCGCCCATGGGATAAGAAGAGGTGGCTGCCACAAGGTGCTGGTGGTGAGGGCACCCTGGCCCCATCCCACTGCTGGCCAATGACCTCTTTGCACCATTGGAGAAGTGGCCGCCACATCCCAACACGTATAGAGCTGGAGCCCCAGACTCTGTATGCAGTTGCTGGTGGCCTGGGCCGCAGTGCCCCATTCAAACTAGGCCCTGCAAATAATCATGTCAGCCTGTCTAAAATGAACCAAGTCAAACAAAACAGCCATGTGCTTCTCTTTGTCTTTGGTCATGCCTGGCTTAATACGGTCTCTCTAATGTAAATTGTCTGAAACAGGTACTACTTGCCTAATATATTCTGAAAATATATTGTCACAATGTATGTATCAAGTCCTTTGGGGGTTTATTGTACATGCATCACATAATATTAATGTTCAATACAGTTGTATGACTTGGACCCTGTGGGATGTCACCGGATAACCTGAGATACCATTGAGCTTTTCTGCCAGCGTAGGCATGTTTTTATCCTGTCTTGCTGAGCCAGATTCATTAGCTTTTTCCAACCCAGCATCAAGGCAGGACTACACCCAACTTCAGAATGATAGACACTGAGATCAGCTCTCGGAAGAGTCAACTTAACGACCTTCACGCAGCCCCACCTATTCATGCCCCTTGGACTGCAAACCCAAAATTATATGAAATTTGCCTCCTCCCTAATATATGGAGGAAGGTATGCACAACTTCCTGCCCTCCCAGTTAGCAGTTACAGAAACTGAGTTATACTATAAAGAAATAAGTTTATTAACTACAAAACACACATTTTAAGAGGTTAAAGATGTGGCAAACAGAACAAAACAATAAGAAAATAAAGCAAACTACGCAAACTAACCTTGATTCACTAAAGAAACTGGTTACAAATTATAATAATTCCTCGCCCTATATATTACTTTAAGTAGAGTCCTTCATAGGCCAGGGATATTTTTATCCTGGGTCCAGCAGTTCTTGCCCTCTCTCTCAGACTGAGCTGTTTTGTTTCAAGGTACTTTCAAGTATTTCTTTGGGTGGTGAGGCAGAAGAGAAGCAAATCAAAATTTTCCATTCCTGCCTCATATAAACTTTATATAGGGCAGGAATCCTTTGTTTGATTCCCCCACCTCCCAGTGGACAAGTTCAGCAGTCCAAGAAGAGGTTACTATCAGGTGACCAGGACACCTGACTCTGTAGCATGTGCCTCCATGCATCAGTGGTAGTACTGAGCATCTGCTGGAAGGTCAAGGCTTTTTACAATCCATTGTCCTGTCTGTTAGGCCATCAGCCCTGTCTGGCTTGTCCATTCTTGTCCCTGAAGTGTTAGCGGTAGGCATCACCCAAAGTAGCATAGCCAAAATATGAAATCATTAGTCAACCATTCTTATTAATTAAAAAATGATACCTAACATACAAATAAGAATCATATTCAGTAAAGCCAATGATTCCTTACATGGCTTACCTTGCATAAAGTATACCTCAATTATGTCATATCCATATCAAAGAATATGGAGTGTGGTCACAATGTTATTCATTTTTCAGTAATATATGCCCAACAGGTTGCAATGTATCAGGATCACAATGTGCCCACTGGCACTGACATGCCCTTAGGGTCACAAAATGCTTCAATATCTCAGGTGTTTCTACTCAACATCCCTGTGAGGTAGGGAACTATTGTTATTCCCTGTGGCAAAGCAAGGAATTGACCCCAAATCTACTAAGCCCTAGGTTCCCACTATAAGCTTACGTCTAGACAGTGGGGCTATTTTGGGACAGAAGTATCCTGAAATGGCAATTCCACATCTTTAAAACACACCCATTACTTCAAAGTATGTTTTGAAATAATGGGTGCACTATTCCGGCATCCTTGTAAAGGGATTTGTCGGAATAACACTTTATTTTGAAATCTGGCAAATTTTGAACTAAATTCAAAATAAGCTATGCAATTTGTGTAGCGTAGCACAAACTGCATAGCTTATTTTGAGGTAATGGTGCTGTGTAGATGCACCCGAACTGGAACTGCCAGTCTGTTATGGAAACTATATCTGGAGTTGTATTGTGTGTATTTGGGATGTTCTCTCCGCTTGTGCATTGAATTTATGCTCCTTTCTCTCAGTATTGGAATTTAGAGGTAAGTAAAAAGAATTAGAAATTTGTTGCAACTGTTGCTGTTTTCTTCTTCTCCTCACCTGCAAGAACCTTTATTACTGGTTCTCCTAACTACTATTGCGATGCTGCATTATAGCAGCATGTATGTATCAAGTTGGATATTGTTTATATCCAGCAACATGTTCATGTTAAGAGCACAATTTTATAGTTCCTTTACTAAACTCCCCTTGTGTCTTGGGAGTGTGTGTGTGTGTGGTTGTGTGTGTTTTTTTTTTTAAACCCAACAAATATGCAACTGACAAAAGATCAATTTGAGCCCATGTGGTTTGACAGTTTGGCCCTGTCTACACTTTGTGGAATATTGATGCTACCATAGTCGATCTTCCGGTTCAATTTAGCTAGCATAGTGAAGACCTGCTAATTTGAACTGAGAGGGCCCCACTGTCTGTGCTAGTACTCCTGCTCCTCCCGCTATGCAGTTGCTGACTTAAGAAACATTGACTCCAGCTATATAATTAACGTAGCTGGAATTGAGTATCTGAAGTCAACCTTCCCTTTTAGTGTAGACGTGCCCTTTGGGATTAGATTTGGGTGCATGGGGCCAGAAGTCAGAGAACTGAGGGTGCTCAGAATTGTGCAGTCCTTGGTGAATAGTCTTTCCATAACACTGAACACAAATGGAATCCTTTTTCTTACTGAATGTGCCTCAGTCTGAGTCTGTACCATGTGTTTGTATTGTACGTTAGCGACTTTGTTGTTTGAATTGCTTGTGGAAGTAGTGGGTATGACATTCAGTCATAGCCAAAGCAACAGTAAAACTCCCATTGACTTAGCTTGGGCTGAAATCTGAGCCACGCTGGTCTGGAGTTCCATTTCTCTTCAAGCACTGGTTTGCAGTTTCTCTGGATGCAGAAAATTGTACTTAAAGCCACAACAGAACAGTGATTTTATTTATGGTATTAATTGGGTAACACTATAGTTGGCTGTGGTCAAAATAACCCAACACAATGAATTTGGAGTTATTAACTACATTACATTCCTTCCTTCTTACCATTGGCTTATTCAGCATGTAAATATATTTTAAGTTACCTAACCTTCAAGGGCCAGGTAATGAAGTGCAGCTAAACTGCAGAGAGCAGGCCAGGAGTAAATATTTTAAAGTAGTGTAAAGCTTACCTTTATACTGCTATGATCCTATTGGGGGTCCCTGTAGGCTGGTTCTCTGGTACCATAGTAGAGCAGCCCATGTAATCTACGCTGTGCTGAGAAGGCCAACAGGGTGATGACAAAGCCCTTGAGGACTGACGAAGCAGAGGAGCATCATAGCCACGATTTCTCTCCCTCTACCCTCTTCTCTTGTTACACTGGCAACAGGATGGGTGACTGGCCTGAGTCTGGACGCTGACTCTGTGCCACTAGAGATCATTCAGAGACTGGGCAGATCTTCACTCTAAAACTGCACTATGGACTGATCATGCTAGCAGCATAGCAATGGAGGAGCGACATTGGTTGAACTGTTTGTAAACACAGCCAAAGAAACTTGTACCATTCGTGAGGAGATAGCTGATGTATCATCTGAGGCTAGGTAATTCTCCCCACCACCCTTTTTGCACATCCAACAGAAAAAACTGAAAGTTGCAGCATTTGCCCAAACCACCACTGAAGCAGCAAGACAATCATCATTAGTTCCTACTACTGGGAGATTTAATTGGATATGTAATACTGTCAAATAGCTATCCTCAGCTCTAAGATACAAAGGGAAGGGGAGATGATCCACCTACCGTTCACCAGAAAAAAAAAAGTATAAAATTGAAGAATGGAAACAAAAACTATGAACAATAGCAAATGCTGATTTCTGAATACAGGTTGCACCCCGCCCCCCGCCCAAAAAGGCACTCTCTGGTCCAGCAACATTCCTGGTCCACAGGACCACAAATGTTCCTGGACCAGAGAAAAGAATGGTTACTTACCTGTAACTGTTTTCTTCGAGATGTGTTGCTCATGTTCATTCGAATCAAGTCTGCGCACCACGTCTTCCGGAGCATTTTCCCTAGTGGTACCCATAGCACCAGCAGGGCGCCCCCTGGAGTGGCGCCGCCATGGCGGAGCATAAGTACCCCTGCCGGCGCTCCCCCACCTCAGTTCCTTCTTGCCGGACGCTCTGATGAAGGGGAGGTAGGGGGGAATCAAATGGACATGAGCAACACATCTTCAACAACAACAGTTACAGGTCAGTAACCATTCTTTTCTTCGAGTGGTTGCTCATGTCCATTCAAATCAGGTGACTTCCAAGCCAACCCCACTTCATGGAGGAGGGGCCGGAGCACCCAGAAAGTGAAGTCCATGAAAGTTGAACAACCCAAACGTATTTATTCAAGTAATAGAACACAGAGAACTGTAGAAAAAAAAAATCAATGTGGTACAGATAAAAACAAACATATTTACAATACAGAGCTGAGGACCGCAGAGCCCAGTCCTGCATCCTCCGTGGCCTGCTGTGTCAGCGCACAGTGCGCCATAAAGGTATGGACCGACGACCACGTGGCCGCCCTGCAGATTTCAGTGATTGGAACCTGTGCCCCAAAAGCTACAGAGGACGCCTGCGCCCTGCTGGAATGTGCTGTAACCCGGGGCGGGACCTTGCTGACCAGGGCATAACACTCCCTGATACAACCCGCAACCCAATTGGACAACCTCTGGGTCAATATGGGGAGCCCTTTCATTCTGTCAGCGAAAGCAATAAACAATTGGGTGGATTTGCGAAAGGGTTTAGTCCGATCAATGTAAAAAGCTAGCGCACATCTAGCATCTAGGGAATGGAGCACTTGCTCTTTAGGTGAGGCATGGGGCTTTGGAAAGAAAACCGAGAGGTAAATTTCTTGGGACAGATGGAACGGTGACACCACCTTAGGGAGAAAGGCCGGGTGAGGATGGAGCCTCACATTATTCTCCGAGAACACTAGGAAGGGCGGGTTTACAGTTAGTGCCCTCAACTCGGAAACCCTGCGAGCCGACGTAATGGCTACAAGGAAGACAATCTTCAAAGAGAGGTGCTCCAAGGAGCATGTGGCCAGCAGCTCAAAGGGGGGGGGGGCGACACAAGTCTAGACAATACAAGGTTAAGGTCCCAAGCAGGGAGAGGGGGTCTAACCGAGGGGTACAACTTGTCCACACCTTAAGGAACCTCTTCACCACAGGGTCAGAGAACAGAGAGACTCCTGCCGATCCAACATGGAAGGCAGAAAGTGATGCCACACGAACTTTGATAGAGGAGGGCAGAGAGCCCACCGGACCTGAGTTCGAAGAAGGTAGTCCAGAATGGACGGGACAGGTACACAGGACGGGTGCACTCCCCTTCTGGACGCCCAAGACGAGAACTGCCGCCACTTGGCTGCATAGGACCGCCTGGTGGATGGCTTCCTGCTATCTAGGAGCACCATCTGTACCTCCTGGGAACATTCCCTTTCCGGTTGCGTCAGCCATGGATAAACCAGGCCGTCAGGTGGAGAGAGCTGAGATTCGGGTGAACCATGATCCCCCTGTCCCAGGGCTAGGTCAGGAGATCCTGATCCGGCGGGAGCGTTATAGGCTCATCTCTGAGCATATCCACCAGGATAGGGAACCAGAACTGCCTGGGCTATCGAGGGGCTATCAGGATGACCGTGGACCTGAAAATCTTGACCCTGGTCAGAACCCTGGGAATTAGGGGAAATGGAGGGAATGCATAGAGGATGCCCGCCGGCCACGGCACGGTCATGGCATCTCCCCTGGAGTGTTCCCCCAGCCCCAACAGGGAGCAGTAACTCTGGCACTTGGTGTTGTGTGCCGAGGCAAACAGGTCCACTAGGGGACAACCCCACCTGTGGAAGACCCGACAAAGGGCCGAATCCTTGAGACACCATTCGTGGGCTCCGAAGGACCTGCTCAGAGCATTGGCCAGCAAATTTCTGCACCCCACTAGGTACTCTGCCTGCAAAACTATATAGTGCGCTACGCACAGGTCCCACAGCTCCAAAGCCTCGTGGCAGAGGGGAGGCGACCGGGCTCCCCCCTGCCTGTTGAGGTAAAACACAGCTGCCGTGTTATCCAGGCGTACCAGGACAGAGCGGCGCAACAGCCTTGACAGGAAGGTCTTGCAGGCTCTCCTGACTGCCCTCAGCTCCCGGACATTTATGTGCAGGGACCACTCTGCAGGAGACCACAGCCCCAGGTGTGCTCCCCAACCCAGGTCCGAGGTGTCTGTGAGCGAAGGGGGAAGTACGGTGAATGGGACCCCACTGCACCCCACAGCCTTCTGAGTCCACCACTGTAATGAAGCAACCACCTCTGGAGGTACCATGAGAACCATGTCCCAAAGACCCCTGGACTGGTTGAATGCCTTTGCTAACCAGGCCTGCAGCAGTCTGAGCCTCTTTCGAGCATGGTGTACCACATATGTACATGCCGCCATGAGCAGACTCGGGCGGTTGTAATGGGAAACCGAGTTAATTCAGAGACCAGCTCCACTATGGCCAGGAACCTGTTTCTGGGGAGGAATGCTCTTGCCACTTTGGTGTCCAAAAGAGCCCCTACGAATTTGAGGTGCTGGGAGGGCGTCACCGATGACTTTTCCTCGTTTAGCATGAGGCCCAGCCTTACGAAGAGGGTCCTTGTGAGGGAAACATGAGCCTCCACTTGTTGGTAGGATCGACCACGAATTAGCCAGTCGTCTAGGTACAGAAAGACGTGTCCCCCTTTTTTGCGGAGGAACACCGCTATGACAGACATGCACTTTGTGAAGACCCTGGGTGCTGTCGAGAGACTGAATGGGAGCACCGTAAATTGGAAATGACAACGGGATACAATAAAGCGGAGAAACCTCCTGTGGCTGGGTCTTACTGCCACATGGAAGTAAGCGTCCTTGACATCGAGAGTTGCATACCAGTCCCCTAACTGTAATACCGAGATAACAGAAGCCAGGGATTACCATTCTGAACTTGGATTTTACCACCGTCTTGTTGAGGTCCCTGAAGTCTAAGATGGGACGAACTCCGCCCTTGGGCTTTGGAACAATAAAATACCAGGAATAAAACCCCTTGCCCCTTAGGTGAGAAGGGACCCTCTCTACCGCTCCCTTTTGGAGGAGCGCTAAAACCTCCTGACGGAGAATGCCTTCATGAGAGGTGTCCCTGAAAAGGGACAGGGCGGGCGGGTTGGAAGGGGGCGAGCCCAGGAAGGGGATAGTATAGCCATCTCTGACTATTCTCAGAACCCAGGCATCGGTGGTGATATCCGCCCAGGTGCGGGCAAAATGGGATAACCTGGCCCCAAAAAAGGGACGGGGGGGGGGGGGAGGAGAGAAACTGGTGCGCAACCCTCTAGAGGACCATCAAAACTGGTGTTTGGATTGTTGAGGGGCCGTGTCCAACCCCACGGGGGTTGTCCCCTCTCGGGCGGTGACGACAACCTCTGGCCGATGACGGGGCCGCAGCCGCCCCCGCACTCCCACTGGGAGCACGAGGGCAGCATCTCCAGTAATCCCCACGGGGGACCTGGGACTGCGCTCTCCCCGGCTGTCTGTAGGGAAAGCTGACGTCACTGAGGAGCCGGCGTGTGGATTCCCAAAGACCGGAGAGTGGACCTCGTGTCCCTTAAGTGTATGGAGCCTCGAGTCAGTATGCTCCGAGAACAACGCCTTGCCATCAAAAGGCAGATCCTGAATCATAGTCTGGACATCCGAAGGTATCCCAGACACCTGCAGCCAGGCACCACGGCGCATAACTACACCTGACGCCATGGTACGGGCTGCAGAGTCAACAGCGTCCAGGGAAGCCTGAAGGGCTGTGCGGGCGATTGTTCTGCCCTCTGTAGTCGTAGTCGCAAACTCCTGACGCGCCTCGGGAGGGAGCCTATCCTTAAACTTATTCATCGCCTGCCATGTGTTATAAGCGTAATGACTCAGCATCTCTTGCTGGTTAGCAATGCGGAGCTGCACCCCACCGGTGGCATATACCTTATGCCCCATCAGGTCAAGGCGTTTGGGCTCCCTAGCCTTCGGGGACGGCCCCAGCTGCGGGAGCCTCTCCTTTTGGACCGTGGCTTGGACGACTGAGGACCCCGGGACAGGCTGGGAATAAAGGTGCTCGTGCCCCGACTGCGGACGTAATAGTGCCTCTCGACTCCCTTTAAGGTAGGGGTTAAGGAAGCCGGAGTCTGCCACAGGGTGTTAGTGATCTTAGCCACAGTTTTATTGAGTGGCAAAGCCAAGCGGGCGGGTGCATCGTCAGACAGGATGTCTATCATGGGATCCGTGTCCTCCACAACTGGCTCCCCTGGGACACCCAGGCTGGAGGCCAGATGCCGGAGCAAATCCTGATGCGACTGAGCATCTATGGTTAGCATCGCCAGTGCAGGATCTGCTAAGGCCTCATCAGGAGACAACGACGACTCCTGAATTGGCACCGGATCCAGCGTAGGGCCCGGTTGAGGGGCCGGCTGGACAGGCGGCACTGTGTGCGGAAGTGGCTCCGGCACCGAAGCCTGCGGGTCTCTAGCGGCATCGGCAGTAGCAGTCCTCTGGGGCAAGAGAGGGGGCTGTGACAACAACGATGACGGGGGCGCTCGGTGCCCGGAGACACTGAACACTGCAGAGGGGGGCACAAGCCCTTGCCACTGGTGGTACGCCCACAGGGTCCAAAAGGGCCATTGCGGTTGATGCAGCCAAGGCTGTTGCACACTCTAATGGTCATACCGGTGCCGGGAACAGGATCTATGATGTGACGAAGCTCCCGAGGAGTCCGACCTGAAAGAACCCACATCAGAATCTGAAGAGTAATCAGACTCGGGCCAGGGCGGCGCCGATGACAAGTGCCCCGGCACCTTTGGTGGGGTGAACCTGGCCATAGATTCTGGCTTGCCCGCATGTCTGTGGTGCGGGCGTACCAGTGCCGGTACCGGTGCCAGGAAGACAGGACCTTTTGCCAAGTGCGGCGTCGACCCGGTGCATGTTGACTGCGGTGCCGAAGTCAGTGACAGCTGCGGGCATGGACCTCCCAAGTCCAATTGCCCCAAAGACGGTGCCCCCGTAGACGCCACAGCAGGCAGGATGGGAGATGGCGGGGCCATAGTGGTCGCCCTCGAAGGGATCGGTGTTACAGGCAATGGTGGTACCGGCCTGGCCCACAGGGCCGATGCCGGTACCTGCAGCGGTGCCGAAGCCCCCGGTGCCTGAACTTGAAACGGTGCCTGTACTTGCATCGGGGCTTGTACTTGCGTTGGTGCCAAAGAGCCCGGTGCCGAAGACAGAGGCAGCACCCTGGGCAAGATGGCCGGTGTCGTTGACGGCACCACCAGGCTTGAGTAATACCGTGCTGTTGACGATGCCACAAGGCCTGAGCAGTACGGCACCAGGGCAACCAAGATCGGCTCCGGGAAAGGCCCCAGCACCGACGGGGGTCGAGTCCAGTCAGGCGCCGCGTGAGGCCTGGCGACCCGTGCCGAGGGCGGCACCGAGGTAGAGGCAAGCGGTACTGGTCCCACCGGGGACGGTCCCGCTGCATATGCAGCCGGTGCCGACTGATCCACCCCGTGCAGGGGGGAAAAAAAACGGTGTCAACATGGCTCCCGGCATCAAAGACCTCAATCTCTCCGCCTCAACCGACGACGGAGGGGAGGTAGTGAGGCTAATTAGGTCCTGCACCGCCTCAAACGTGTCCAGCGTCGAGGGACGATGGGAGGGTAGCTGACCTGGACTTGATGGTCGTCCAGCCCTCTTACGCCACCCAGCAGCACTCAGACGCCTGCACCGGGGACTCGTGGCGAGGGTGTAGGCTCGACCTAGACTTCTGGCCCGGAGACTTACCCCGCGAAGACCTTGGCTTCTTTGGCGCCGGGGAGTGAGAACGGTGCCGAGGCCTCGGTACTGAAGTCCGCGCATGGGATGGAGCGTCTCGCATCGACACTGGCGCACTGCACACCGTGGAACCTCCAGTCAGTGCCGGTTGTAAAAGCTGCCTCCATGAGGAGAAGCTTCAAACAGGAGTCCCGCTCCCTCTTCGTGCGCGGCTTAAATGACCTGCAGATCTTACAGGCGTCTGCTAGGTGGCCCTCACCCAAACACTTTCAACAGCTATAGTGAGGGTCTCCCTTGGGCATGAACTTAGCGCATACAGCACAAGCCTTAAAGCCTTGCTGCCCAGGCATTCCTCACCCCCGAAGGGGGAGAGGAAACAAAGAAGTACTACCTATCTACAACACTAAGAGAAACGGGAACCATTAACTACTCTAACAGAGACACACCCTCCAACGACTGTCACGGATGGTAAGAAGGAACTGAGGTGGGGCGCCGGCAGGGGTACTTATGCTCCGCCATGGCGGCGCCACTTCAGGGGGTGCCCTGCCAGCGCTACGGGTACTGCTAGGGAAAACGCGGTGCACACGGTGCGCACACCTGATTCGAATGGACATGAGCAACCACTCTAAGAACCACGCCAGGAGCCTAGTGGCAAGAGCCCATGGGAGCCTGGGGCCACCAACAGTGAGGCCAGCAGCCCAGCCAGGGCTGGAAGCTGGTGGCAGCCCAGTGGGGGCCATTGGTAGACAGGACCAGAGGCAGGGGGAAGTCAGGCTGGGGCTGTAGTGGAGCTGGGATCACTGAGGGTGATGGACTGGGGAGCTGGTGGCAGAGGACCGCCCCGGTTCAGCAAATTCCCTCATTCAGGACCAGAGGGGTCCAACATTTAGTCTGGAAGGCTAGGTCTACACTGCAATGCTATTTCAGGATACCAGAGTATCCCGAAATAGCTATCCCACATCTTAACAGTGGACCCATTATTTCGGGATCACTATTCCAACATTCCTGTATACTTCATTCAACGAGGAGTAAGGGACATTTCAGCATAGCACCAAATTATGAAATAAGCTGTCTACACAGCACCAAATTTTGAAAAAACCTGCTATTTCAAAATAAGATACGCAATTTGGATAGCTCAAATTGCATATCTTATTTTGAACTATGGTGCACTGTAGACATAGCCAAATTTACTTATAGTTATCATCAGCCCCAAAGTCAATCTCATGGTTGTATAACAGGAGATCAAGCAATCCTCCTGCAAGGTCATTTATGTAAGCTCTGGCCAGTTGACAATGAAAATCTGCATAGCATCCAGAGCTGTATCTTCATAGGATGAGGAACTGCCCCACATCTCCTTTTCCATTAAATACTATAATCTCATTATTGCTGAGTGCTGACTGAGGTAGGTATCTGGCTCAAAGCCAGCAAGCTGCAGTAAGACAGAAGTGATATTTGTCAGCTGAGGGAAGCATTAGAAAGTGTACACTGCCTCACTCCTAGGTAGTGAAAAGATTTGTCTAATTTTCATCTAGGCAGTTTGCAAATTCAGAGTCCTATTTGGATCCAACTTTTTTTTAAAGTCACCCCCAATTTCCAGTGGCCCGTAATGAGTTTTTTACTTTCGTAGCTGGCCATAGATTCATAAGGAAGAAAGCTCATAAAGCAATCAGCTGCAAGTCATTCATATTTTTATCCAGCCTAAACTACTGCAATGTGTTCTGTTTCGGAGTACCAATAAGATCACTCCAAGCTTACCATAAATGGAAGTTCTATATGCCTGCCTTCTGGATGTCTGATCACAACCCAGGTTCATAGGCAAGAGGAATTGAATCTGAGATCTTAGGGGCTAAAGCCAAGTGCCTCTGCCAACTGGGCCTTAGAATGTAGAGCACCTTCACTCTCCTTTGTCAGTGGTCTCAGTGCCTCTGGGTTACTCTACCACTGGTAATTCCCCCCTCCCCCCCTCCAAGTGAAAGCCTACATGCCTTCCTCAGTCTAGCACATTACTATTTTCCAGAGTTAACACCTTACCCCGAAGATGATTTGATTTATTCACTAAGCAAAATACAAGTCACACAAGTAGTTCCTATTAACACTCCAAGCAAACATTACCTTCTCAGTGTCCTGGTAGTGTCACTGTTAGGCTTCTCTAAACTTCTGAAGTACTTTTATTACCATGTATTAATAAAAGTTGCCAGAACACTGGGGGATTTTTAATACAGTATTTTGTAGTGAAAGCAGGTGGGACGATGAAAATTAAGGACTGATGTTGTTCACTTTCAATAGAAGCAGGGAGTTCTGCAGTTTGCAAACAAATGCACTATGACATTTTTGAATGCTCCGTCATGCTCTTTCAATTTTTATGTTTATTTTTCATAAATGAAAAGTGGCAGTCCATTGTCAGAACACGTAAGTGACTGGTTAATGCATCCTGAATGAATGCTGGTGGTGTGCTTCGCCAATGATCCAGTCACATTGTAAATCACTGGACTGTACAGAAAAATTGGATGTGACTGTTGGCATGATGTGATTTTAGATTCCTTAGATATAAAATTAGTGTTCCTGGAAAACCTTTTAAGAATTCTCCCCTCTAGCAAATCTTCCTCTAACTTAATGGGTTCAAGCAAATGATGTGGCAACAGCTCAACATGGTACCTGATTGAAGGTATCGGAGAGAAAGTCCTGAACTGATTCTGTGTACTGCTACAGACATGGAAAAGCGCAAGAAAAGCCACATGTGACTGGCCTATGAAATGGCAGATTTCAGCACAGCAGCAGCTTGTCTGTAGTATGCTATTCCACTACAGAAATGGTATAGAAGATAAATTAGTTATTTTGAAAACCTGAAAAGAAACGTCAGATTCCCTGTTAAATATATTCTGTTACATGAGTTTAAAAGGGACTTTCCAACCCAGGAAAGGAATTTGGGTGTACATCTTAGGGGTGGTCTACACTGAAAAACATTATTGGCATAGTGACATCTCTCAAGCGTTAGAGATGTAGTTAAGTCAATCTAACCCCCCATTCTACGCCGAGGTATGTCAATGGAAAAACGCTTTCATCAATGTAGCTACTGCCTCTCAGGAAGGAGGATTTCCCACAGTAATGCAAGAACCCCTCCCATTAACATAGGTAGTGTGAGAGTGGCACAGCTGCAGATCTTTTGGCACTGACAGCAGCTGTACAAGGTGGACTGTTGCTTTTGAGCTTGCAAAATGAACACTGAATAGTGGAATCTCATCATTATGAGGTCTGGGATGACATGTGGTAGCTAAAAAAACCTTTGGATGTGGAAAGTGAGGTCCCCTCTAGGGTAGGCTCCTGCACAGCTGAGCAGGCATACACACTGCATTCAAGGGCATGCAGTGATGATGAGGAACTTAGGACACATGAAGCTGTGGAAATTCCTCCAAGCCCGTGGCTGCAAAGAGGTGAGGAAAAAAGCCTCAACTCCATCCTGGGAGCTGCAGCAGCCAGAGAACCCCTCATCCTCAGCTCCCTCCCAGAGCCCACATCTCCCCCACATCAACTCTGCCCAATCTCTGAATTCCCTCCCATACATCAATCCCTTCAGTCCCATATCGGCACACAACAAAATTAATTCTGCACACGGATGGGAAAAATTAGAGGGTATCTTAACGGAAAGCCAACTTCTTGGCACTGCATGTGGAGCTCACCAAATTTCACCCAAATGAAAGCAGACCTCTCAATGTAAAAGTACGATGCCTGCAGTGCAATAAGCTGGGAACTCCTGAGTGCTACTGCTCAGTCACAAATCAGGACATCAATTGTCGAGTCAGCATCAACATAAATGCCAAGGGCCATCTTCCTATGAAGGCCTGTGACTCTTGGCAATGTGCATGAAATGGTGGATGGCTCTGCAGCAATGGGATTCCCAAATTACAGCAGGCAAGAGATGGCGTGCAGACTTCCAGTTTTGGCCGTGGATAATCTTCTGTCAGAATACATCAACAGAAAGGGGCACTTCGCTACAGTATTGCAGGTGCTCGATCACAGAGGCCGTTTCACTGACCTCAACCCGGAGTACTCTGGGGAAGGTGCATGCATCTTCAGGAACCCTGGCCTGCAGAGAAAGCTGCAAGCAGGGACTTGCTCTTTGAAATGCTCTTTGCTGCTCTCCAAGTTTTCCATGTAAGGCTTCATGAGAAACTCAGAGCAGCAAGGAGCATTTCAACATGTTCCACTTGAATCTTCTGTTTTGGAAAGCAAGGAGTATGCTAGGTCTCCAAAGACCATGATCAGCATTTCAACAATAGAATGAGTAGGTGCACAATGACTATGGAATTTGAGTTTGGCAAATTAAAAGCATCCTGACAAGGCCTTTCTGGTAGGTTAGGCCAAAGTGAGAAGCATTCCAACAGTCATAGCTGCCTACTGCAAGCTCCGTAATCTTTGCGAGACTAAGGTGAAAAGTTTGCCCAGGGCATGGAGTGGTGAGGCAGATTGCTCAAAATCAGTCAGACAGCCTGATACCAAGGCCACCAGAAGACACAATGGGGGACAAATCAAATAAGGGAAGCTCTGAGGCAGCATCTTGGGAGAGAACCAGAAATGTGTGCTTGTACACAGCACTTTGTCATTCTTCATTAATCTAAGTTTTTTGTTTGCCTAACACTTGTGACAATTCCTGAGCAGGATCTGCAAAAAGCAAATCATTAAACCATCTGTAGATATTTTATTACCAACTGAAATCACTAGGTCTTTCAGAAAGTTTGCTTTTATTAAGAGTGTTCTATCTAGGCTGGAAACAGCGAACCAGAGCCAAGGGGAGATGCAAGACTCTGGCTACTGACCCTTTCGGTCAGGGGTCGGTAACCTTTTCAAAGCAAAGGGCCAAACTATCTCAAACTTCAGAACAAGTGGTCAACAAAGAGCCATATAAGAATGCCTATCTGCAGGACTGAAAGTATAAAAATTATTGATAATTGACATGATGAGTAATAGCATAAATGAAATGTACTTCCAGACTTTATTTAATGGGACTTCTGCTGCTGCATCTTTTCGCCCATTTCTTTGAAGTTTACATCATAACTGGTCAGATCCAACTTCATACATGCATTCAGGCTGTCTTCTGTCAATCTTATGGCAGGGGCCTGGATGTGAGGGTGCAGGAGTCTGGTATGGGGTGTATGACGCATTCAGGGCAGGGGATTTGAGAGTATGAGGACTCAAGGCACAAGGTTAGGGTGCATGGGGGTGCAGGACTTTAGGGATGTGGCAGTATGAGGGGCTCAGGGCAGAGGGTTCAGGTGTATGATCCACTTAAAGTTGGTGGGTGTGGAGGAGTGCAAGAGTGTTATAACAGTGCGGCCAGATGGGGGCTGGGGGAGGCTTGCTGGCCAGGCTTCATCTTTAAAATAAAATATGTCCAACACCAAGGTTTCAATGTTGTCTTTATTTATGGCAGGAATGGGGAACCTTTTCTGTGTTGGGGGGGAGGGGGGCACACTGACCCACAGAAAAAACAGATGGGGACTACAAAAGTGAGATGCAAAACCTCCCAACCCTTACTGATGTGTCCCCCCACTAATACCTCACTCCTCTGGTGCTCCAGCCCCATGATTGGGGGGCAGGGAGAACTGAGGTTCAAGGCCTCAGGCCAGATTTACTCTTGAGATTCCAGGGTTAGTGAATTTTGTGCCCCCCCCCCCAAAGCTCTGGGGTGGGGCCAAAAATGAGGCGTTAAGTGTGCCCGACCGGGCTGCCAGTGAGTGGGATAGAGATGAGGTGCTCTGGGCTGGGAGTGGAGAGTGAGGGGGTGGGGGTACGGGTTCTGGCATAAAAGGGAGGGGCATTTACTTGTTTTTGCACTGCATAGCAGACACTGTGTAACACAGCCTCCCGCTGCTCCATTAGTCAGAAGGAAGCCTCCAGGAAGGATTCGCCAGGGAAAACTAGCAGGAAGCGTGTCCCAGAGGAAGGAAAATGGCAGTGTGCAGAGCCATTTTTGGTTCCACTTGTTCCCTGCATGCTGGGGGGGGGGGGGGGGGGGAAAAGGGCAGCGCCTGGAGCCAAAATGCTTGCTCCCCAGATGCCAGATCTGGTGGGGAGGCTCAGGACTCTCTCATCCTCTTACCCCACCCCCTGGAAGCCAGTGCTGGTGTTCGTCTTGCAGGGGGCCATAAGGCTATAGTGCCAGCGATGGCTCCCTGCTACGGGGGAGGGGGGGGGGGCTGGAGGTTGAGTTAGGGATCCAGAAGAGCCATATCTGGCTCCTACTGAACCATATTTGGCTCACGAGCCATAGGTTGCCGACCCCTACTTTAGGTAAAGTGGTACGGGCCCGCTAGCGCTTTTCCCAAAGCAGGCTTGCAGAACACTGAAAAACACTGAGCTAGGGATACGATTGCCCCTGCTCATATGCACGTATCCACACTAGCTCTCACTGAGAGCACTGGCTTAGTTTGTACCAACTATAAATGCACCTGAAACTGGTGGGTACATACCTCAGCACAAATAAGCTGTGCCTCCGCTGCTGCAACCCATTCTACTCCTAGCTTCTATTCCTTTAACTGCAAACAAGAGATCCTAGTGTATCCCGACATCTGTCAACTAGATGTTTTCCTTGGGTTTAAAGTAGCAAGTCTCATGATAGCACTAGCTCCGGACATTTCAACATGCCCATGCGGATAGTATTACGTGGCCAGAATTCCGCAAGACGCCTAGACACTATCCCTAACAAACGGCACAACTATAAGGAGTTTAATGTCTTCTGGTCTGATGGTCTTCTGCTCTTGCTGCAAGTCCAGTATGTGTTTCAAGAGCAATATAACAATGGAACAAATTCCTATTTTTCATAACAGCAGAGGTCCAAATGAAACTAAAGCGGTCATCCAAAAGCTGAAAAAAGTTGACAATTTCTACAGAAAAAGCACCACACACACACACACACACACACACACTACACACACTTTTCCCAAAAATACTTATGATAGAGAGTGTTCTACCAGACATGACTGGAACATTTTTCTCATGGCTATGCCCCTTTCCGAACTAAGGGCACGATCAGAATGCAAGTTATTTGCAATAGTAATTGTTGGATGCATTGAACTGTAAGTTTTAATCTCTAGTCTGCACCTTCAGGACCTGACCGGTTCCAAACTAGAGAATTTTCCTGACAATGGGAGATCAATATTGTCTGGCAACATTACCAACACTTCCACTGCTTACAAGGCTGTTAGACATTTAGGGATAAACTGGAGCTAAATACACAGAATACCTAGAGCTAGGACTGGTGGCTGTAAACAAACTTGATGGCACCATGGGAAACTTGGCCATACCTATGAAAAGTGGACTAACTAAAATCATTTCGACAGATGTTCCCAGACCAGAGAGGTCTGGACTAGAGAGGTTCAACATAACTAAACATTTCCTCTAAGTTACCCATTTACTATTTCCTTCATGTTTCACACAAGTCTAATCTTGCATGTTTTTCAGAGAGGTTTAGAAACTACCAAAAGATTTCACAGTGCAACATTCAGGACTATAAAGAATTTGGTTTAAACAAACAGAAAAAAGATGGAGTATTTTAAGTTCTGCATCAGTCACTGAGGAAAAATAATGAAGTTCATATACTAATGTACAAGGATCATCTATGAAAATATGCATGAACTTCCTTGGTTGCAGTTTATTTGTAATATTAGACTCCTACAGAACTACCTTGTTTCAATTCACTTTTGCTAACTGGTTCATAGATTATAAGGAGTGTGCACTGGGTGAGGGGAGGAAATCAGGGATTTAGATTATATTCTCAAATTGCAAACCACTGCATGCATTCTGCCACTTTATTCATTAAAGAGACCACTTTGTTAACTGAATGCAGGTTAGTCACATATAATTAATTTATATTACATATGATATGCAAATGTTAACATAAGTTTAATCAGATATGCAAGAACCTGATTTATCGTGGTCCAACTCTATTCTTGAATGCTCTCAAAGATTTTCTCATCATCGGTGCAATTTCTTCAAAGAAAAAACAATATAGTTAGGATAACAGTTGTATAATACTCAAAGTGACTTTAAAAGTAATACAATTAACCATATTATCAAAGGGGAATTATTCCAAAACTACTTACTTTTGACAGTTTTTTTAATATCCTGATTCACTCCACTTGAATAAGAGCTGGAACTTCCATTTGTTACATTAGTGGTTGTGTTTCTGCTTGGTGAGGTGTTATTTCTGTCTCTGCTTTCTGGATTCTTTGTTCTATTAAAAATAACCAAAATGGAAAGGGAGAAGCATTCAGCTTAAAAACCTCACAGAGGGTTATCATTAACACTGAACTGTTTTCAAAAACCAGTCATTTAAGATTATTAAACACAGTTACCTTTCCATAACTGCTGTTCTAAGAGATGTGTTGTTCACATGTCCAATCCACATTAGGTGTGCGTTCTCACCACGTGCAGAGGTGTTGGAAATTTTTTCTTACAAGCGTCCACAAGGAAGTGGCTCCAGCGACCAATGGAGCGGCAATGCCATTGCACAGTATAAAGGGAGCTGCATGCACTCCTCACCCTCAGTTCCTTCTTCCTGAAAACTCCAACAGTGAGGACAGGTTGTGGAATGAACATGAGCAACACATCTCGAAGAACATCAGTTACCAAGAGTAACTTTTGTCTTGTCTTCAAGTGATTGCTCATGTCCATTCCACATTAGGACTCCAAGCAGTACTCAGTGAGGCGGATAGGAGTTCACAGCCTCAGATTGCAGTACAGCTCAGCCAAATCTAGCATTCTCTCGAGCTTGCTGAATGAGGGTATAATAGGCTGTGAATGTGTGTACTGATGACCATGTAGCAGCTTTATAGATGTACTGGATAGATACATGTACAAGGAAGGCTGAGGACAACGTTTGGGCCCTGGATGAATGAGCCTCTGTGATCCGTGGCAGCGAGACCTGGGCAAGGTCGTAGTAGGTCCAGATACACAAAGTGATCAAGTTAGCAAGCTTCTGCGGGGGGAGGCGGAAATGCGTGGAGGGGGGAAGAATACAGATGTGCCCTTCATCTTATCAGCCATAGCCATAATCAACTGAAATGACTTATGGAAGGGCTTGGTGCATTCTAAGTAAAAGACCAATGCCTTTCTAATATCCAAGTTGTGTAGCCACTTGTCCTCCTCTATCTTATGTGGCTTAGGGCAGAACACAGGCAAGAACATGTCTTGGTTCATGTGACGGGAGACCACCACCTTAGGCAGGAAGGCTGGATTCAAGACCTTGTCCTTGAAGAAAGCCATATATGAAGGCTCCAAAGTTAGAGCTCAGATTTCCAAAACCAGTCTTACCAACAACAGCACCATCAGGAATGCTACTTTCATGAAAAACAGGAGAGAACAGGCAGCCAGTGACTCAAACAGTAGTCCCATGAGCCAGGAGAAGACCAAGTTTAGATTCCACTGAAGGACTGGGTCCTGGCACCTGTGGATAGAGGCATATCATGTTGAAAGACCACCTGCCCTTGGACCAGTTTATTAAAAGCCCAGATACACCTTAATGAAGAAGTGTGCCAGGCCTTGGCACCAAAGCTGCAGTCGAGAGTTGAGAATTGACTGTACCAGTGGATGTACTGCAGATATGCCTTGATCGTTCACCCAGAGGGAGAATCTTGTCCACTTTGCCTGGTAAGTCACCCTCGTGGAAGGCTTCCTACTTCCCAGCACAACCTGAAGGATTTTCTCCAAACAGATACACTCAGCCTCACAGCACCATGGACCATCCATGCCACAAAGAGCAGAGGTGCGAGGTCTAGATGGGGAAGTCGACCCTGATTCTGCAACACAAGGTCGTGGGGGAAGGGAAATAAATTGTCAGGTCTAGTAACATCCTTTAAAAAAAAAAAACCACACACACACACACACACACTATGCCCCAGGCCTTGCCACGCCTTTGATTTGGATGAGAACTCTGCTAATGAGAGGGATTGACAGGAACACATACAACAGACCTTCCACCCAGGACTGGAGGAAGGTGTCCTAGAGAAAGCCCATAGCCAAATCCCTCTGGGAGCAAAAATGATGGCACTTCCACCAGGCAGAACAGGAAAAGATGTCCATCTGGGGAGTTCCCCACCTTCGAAAAATTGGAGGCCACTTCCCCGTGAAGCAACCAATTGTGATGAGAGCAGAAGCCCCCTGTTGAGGTCACCAGGGAGTTCCTAATCTCCAGAAAGTGAGCCATCTCCAGGTGGATGTTGTGGCTGATAGTAAAGTCCCAAGTCCAAAAGGAGGATCACCTCCCAACAGAGCACAGTGGAATGTGCTCTTCCCTGTTTATGTAGAACATTGATGCTGTATTGTCCATGAGGACTCACGAGGAAGGAAAACCGTACAATCCAGATGTACTATTCTGAGCTCCTTAACACTGATATGCAGCTGAGCTTCTTCCAAGATCCATAGCCCATGTCCAAGGGTTGCTGAGGTGCACACCCTAGCCCAGATCTGAGGTATCCAGTGAGTTCAAAAAAGGGGACTGGAGTGAACAATGACATGACCAGGACCAGTGCTGGTGAGATGAGGACTGGTGTTCCAGAGAATGGTGCCGAGTCCTTGGAGACCCTGACCTCTCTTGGCAGTTCCCATGCTGGGAGTGCGTGCCTGAGATGTTATTGGATTTTAATATGAACATGTAAATCATTGTTGCACCCACTATTGTGTGTTTGTCCCAAATTCTGTACAAAGTGGGCCAAGTGAGGTGTCTATTAAAAGCTTGTGCTTTGCTAGTTCTGTTCATACTATTCATATGCATGTTTGATTTTATGAGTATTGGTTCTGTACTGGTATTTTAAATATTTACTTCTTAGAGACAGCAGCAAGCATACTCCAATAGGTGGGCTGTCTACTGAGTTAATGGCAGTACTACTTTGACAAGAAGCCTTAAGTTTTGCCAATACAATTGGAGGAATTCTGCTGCAAACCTGCAGTCAAGTAGGTATGTCATGGCCACTTACCTAAATAGGACTGAGGGTATGTCTAGATTACATTGTTTTTTTGAAAACCTGCATCCACACTGCAATTGTTTTCAAAATTAAATCGAAAGAATACAGGAGGTTTTCTGACATTGGTTAACTTCAAATTATGAGGAACACCACCTTTTTCGAAAGAGCTCTTTTGGAAAAAAAAAAAAGGTGTGTGTGGACACAGAACAGGGACATTTTTCAAAAGAACAGGCAAGCGAAAAAAGCACAGGTGCCCTGGTGGCCATTCTGTGAATAGCAATCAGGGCTTTCTTTCAAGAGTGTGTCCATGCAGTCTGGACGCTCTTTCGAAAAAGCAGATCACTTTTTCAATCCGGTTTTGAGGTGTGGATGCTCTTGAGAAGCTTTTTCAAAAGAGCTCTTTCAAAAAAGTTTTTCAAAAGAAGCTTGCAGTCTGTCCATGAATGACTCAGGGTATGTCTAGACAACTTGCTCATGTGACAATTTCCATTTTGGGAGGTACCTTCGCACAGCGAAAACAAATGGGATACCTTCTACATGGGCAAGATTATAAAAAGGGCCCTTGGGGTTCCTCCATCTTTATCTTCACTCCTGCTCTACACTTCACAAGTATCTTTGCTATGAACAAAGGGCCTGGAAGAATTGTTGATCCATTCTAACAAAGGATACACTCCAGAGACTTACCAGTTTGTTCTCTCTCTGCTACAAGCTCGCACCAAGAACTTTGGTTGTTGTATAATGTAATTTCTTTAACAATTCTACTCTCAGCCTTTTCTTTCTTTTTAAACAATAAACCTGTAGATCTTAGAGTCTTAAAGTATTGGCACAGTGTACTCTTTTGGGTAAAGTCTCAGGTATGAATTTATCTGGGAATGTGGCTGGTCCTTTGGGATTGGGAGAACCTGTTCAGATTTGATGAGATTGGTTTTTGTAACCTTTCATCAGTGTAAAGTGCAGTACTGGTTGTGGCACAGGTAAAGCTGAAGTGTTCAAGGGGATTGCTTCTTGCTGGCCAGCATGGTGACCAGAAGTGCTCTTTGTGATTGGTTTGTGCCTTACAATGAAGGGTCTCCACTTTTAGGATGTAAATAGCCCTGTTTCTAAGCAATTTGCCTTGATTTGACCCTCTCAGTGATGCCCCCAAAACCATCCTATTACAGTGTCTCAGAAGGTCTGCATCACTGCACCGGCAAAAGCAGTCCTGAGTCCTGCCTTCAGCCCTAATCAGGAGATCGAAGGGAGTTTGCAATGCCTGTTTTCCAGACTCAGACATGGTGGTCTTGCAGAGGGGAGCACTGACACTCTGACCCATTTAAAGACAAACTGCCACAGGGAGGATGTCCTGAAGAAGCCCAAAGCAGGCTTGCCTTGAGACTGGGGTCTCTGTGCTGCTGGCACAGGCATAGACAACATCCTGCACCACTCACAAGGTGGTCAATTCAAGAAGCCATCATCTCTGCCCAGTGCTGATTCTGCTGGCTGAGCCAAGCTGGGAAGAAGAGCTCCATTGAAGACTGTCTTGCAGGCAGCAATGAGCTACCCAATGTAGGTCTAGGCTCTCCAGCCAGCTTCTCCTTGACCTTCCAGGGTGGAGAGGAATGGCCCTTGGCTAATGTCTTCACCTTCCATATGGGTCCAGTGAAGGTAAAGCAATGCTGACTGAAGAACGGCCATGGTACCCAAGGTAGAGACTGATGCTGGCTCCGCTGTTGGGGACAGTGCTGACTCCATCAGAAGTGCTTGCAGATGAATGTCCCTCTCCTTTTTTAGTAGGGGCTTACATGATCTGCAAATTCAGCACTTGTCACTAACATGCCCCTTGCCAAGACTCCACAGGCAACTCAAGCGTGTCACTCACAAGCACATGGCATCTGCATGAAATACGAAGTTTGAGGCCTGCTGATCAGGACATGCCCCATCCCTAGGCAAACAAAGCTAACATCTAATTATGCAGAAGAACTACCTAAGGAGTGCTAAGCAGAGGATACCTAGCTATGAAGAGTTGAAGCCAGCAGTTCAGATGCAGTCACTGGTGGCAAGGAGTTGAGGGTGGGGGAGCACAGGACCCCTTATACTGCACCATGTCAACACTACACCAGAGCCATTCTGCTATGCATGCTGTTAGGGGAAAAAATTCCAATACTGGTGCACGTGGCAAGCACGCATACCTAGAATGCAGAATGGACACTAGCAATCACTCAAAAAAAAACAAACAAAACAAACAAAAAACCCAAAAACCCACACACAGAAGTTTGGGGCAGGAGGAGGAAGATCATATTGTCTGTAATAACGGCACTCGCTTTGTCTCCCAGGGAACAAAATAATGAGGAAACTAGTGAAATGGAAATTAAAAGGCACATGTACAAGAGGAAAAAAAAAACAAAAAACAGAAGAGGCTCAAATTAAATGTATATCACAAACGATAAAACAGGGGAAAAAAAACCTGGTAGTTAAGGCAAAAAGGCATCCTTTACAAATTGGAAGCTAATAGAAAATAGGAAATTAGCTATTAGAAAATAGGAAAATAGAAAGGAGTATAAGCTCTCACAAATCAAGCCTAAAAGTATGATTACACAGGACAAAAAGAAATTGAAGAACAAATAGCCAAAGACCCAAAAACTAACAGTGAATATTTTTAAGTAAAATCAGCAGCAGACCTGCCAATCAGTGAGGGTAATCTGGATAATCCAGATGTTAAAGGAGCACTGAAGAAAGGTAAGGCTATTGCAGGGAAGCTAAATTAACTGATTAATCCAGGAGTGTAAAAATCCCATTAACACAGATATGATCTGGAAAGAACAGACCCACTCCTGAGCTGGAGGAAGAGTACTTCAGCACTGCAGTTTGACAGAAAGGGATGAAAATGGGGCCTACTACAAACTCACAGAATTCCAAATATGTAAGTTTTTATTTCAGATGATTGAAATACTTAAAAAAAAACCACGCAATAGCTAAAGTTTAGTTGCATTCTTTCATACAAAGGTGTTGCTGATAACATTTGTTTACTGACGTGACCAACATGAAGTCATCTAGTCTCAAATCACAGTACGGAAACCGTGTACTTACTTGCCCTTTTCTAAAGGGTGAAGCTGAACAATAGGTCCAGCTGTCCCATAGATTTCTTGCTGCCGACGAACATTTCTGGGTGGTTTTGCCACACTGTGTATGTAAGCCAGTTTAACCTGTCGCCCTGACATAGAAACAAGGGCAAAGGCATTTTTAAAGTGAGGGAGACACACACACCCCACCCATTAACAGTGTGGAAGTGTGAGTTCCAATACTGAATTAAAATGCAGAACACATCAGAAAACAGTGACAGGTTTGCAAAACTTCACATCAAGATACCAAATGAACAACAACAAAATAGTGCAACAAAATGTGCACACTTTCTTCATTGCAACAGTGTCTGGGATGGCTCTGATGGGCCATGCAATACAAGTAACAGCCAGCTTTGGCTCCTGAGCTCTTAACCATCAAGATAAGAAATGGTCTAAAATACGAATCAGTTACATGAATGAATCTTGTGCATGCATGACCTTCAAAAGAATTTGAACACAAAAACAATCACTTTTCCTTGAGATGCATTTTTACTATTCTGTGCAATTTAAAAAAAAAATTAAGTCTCACCCATTGCATTTCTGAAAAGTAGAAAATGGGGGAGAAGAGGTTTAAAGGAAAAGTTACCTGAATACTTTATTTACCTTTAGGCTTTTCGGACTGAGCTGAAATAATGTTTTTTGTGAGGGTCTTTAGTTTTTCTTCTCTTTGATTGAAGAGCCTCAAGTACATTTCACGCCATGACTCATACTCCAGGAGATGCTCATTTTTGAAATCCCTTTGGCAGTGTTTCTTCCACAAATGATCAGACTCTTCTGTGAACGTCTTGGTTTGAAGCAAAAGATATTTAACAACACTTAAAGACTTAGTGTAAAATGTTCAAAAGAGCATTTGGGACTAGTCACCTAATTCCTATAGATGTTGAATGAGATTTAGAATCCTAAATCATACAGGCTCTTGAAAATGTTATGCTCTGTTTACATTGCTTCAACACTGAGAAGCAAGTCAAAGTGACTCTAGTCAACATCTCTTTTCACCACATGCTACAATGTTCAGGAAACCTAAGACACAGGTTATATAAAAGCCATGTTCAGCAACATAATGTATCCATTGGTCAAAGATTACATTAAAGATTGTTTCATTGTACTGTAGACAAAGATGATTAGCCAAAATTTTCAACTTCAGTGCCTAAATCTAGGCACCTAAAGAAAAGTGGCATGATTTTCAAGAGTACTAACCACTCACAAATCCAGTTCAGAAATATTATGTAATTCAAGCCTTTCCACCATACACATATATAGTAGGAGGCAGAGTTAAGGTTATAGCAGCCAATTTACTTTTTGGAGCTTCCTGACTTTTCTGTACTTTTCACAACCTGAACAATTCTCTCTTGTGCGTACAAATGATTGAAACAGAACAGACTGCAAATACTATCATGGATTCCAAATGTCTCTTTCCTTGTTTATTTTAGGAACAGAATTTTGTATGCTATGCTGGCTTCCCTGACTCACCACTAGTAACGCCCCAGTGCTTCTGATCCTGACGTACAGTGAAGAAGCCAGAAAGCAGGACAATGACAGTAGAACTAAAATCACAGAGATGAATGATTAGGGTAGAGTAGACTGTATATAGCTGTTGAAAGAGACTCTATAAGGAAGCCAAGGAAAAAGCCTTTATTTCCTGCATGGTTCCAAGCTAAGAGCAATAAAAGCAGGCTGTTTGCACCCTTCATCTACCCGAATAGCCAAAGAACCCATCGATACTAATTTCCCCACCTCATCCCAGACAATTCAGTGTAGGACCTCCCAGATAGCAAGTGGAGTTGTGTGGGAAGAGACAGCTATTTAGTGCCGGTTCCCTGTCTGTCAGATCCCCTTCTGCTCTGTCCGACAATAGTATCAACAGACCCCAGTTCCTGCCTCCAAGCAGGAGTTAAAGCAGGAACCAAAAAAATGAAAGTATAACCATATTCTTCCAAAAACAAGCTGTGGACATTCATTTAGCTAAACATCAAGCTAAGACCCAATTCTTATTCTCTGGATCCCAACAGGTACCAAGTTTCACCTGAAGGTTTGTTTTGGGCCTTTTTGTGTTAACACTTCTGATGCCCTCTGTACTTTTCTTTGGTGTTGAAGGAGACATTTGTCCAGTGAGGGTAAAACAGTTTGAGGCTGTGCTCTGCTGACATTTTAATAGGAAATAGGCTATCTTCACTAGGAAAAGCAAAAGATTGTAAACAAGAATAAAAATAGTGAGAGGAATAAAAGTAAAGTTAATAGAATTCTATACATATCAGAATTAAAATATAAGTAAGATCAAGGCAAAAGACAGTATAGAAGAAAGTGAGGGTGAACGGATTAATTTTTAAAAATTCACCCTCTCTTCCAGCCCTTTGTGTACTGTCAATTTGGATTACAAATCTTCTGATGCTGGGACGTACCCAAGCATATATTTTATGAAGCTTGTACCATACTTCTAGATCTAGTAATCATTCAGTCATCTGAAAAGAGTGCAACTCCTAACTATAGACAAAGTCCTACTATGTACAGTGTTGATCAGTTTGTGAACTATTCCCGAGGGGAAAAGTGAAGACTTCACAATTTTCTACTTTGTAATTTGGCTGTGTTGAAAATCAATATCACATGAACAGTCACAGAATAGGTGCCAAGGCATTTAATGAGAAATTACCGGATTGCACTCCTCTATTCGAAACAACTGCTCTGGTGTACAACGTGTTAGCACAGGCTCAAGAATTTCAAAGGGCACCCCTCCTACTTCATGCAATGCTACAAAGCAAAACAATATTGTAAGTAACCCATCAACACGTATCCAATAAGTTTCACTTCACCATTTACAAGACAGTATTATAAATAATCAGGTTAATAAATACCAGCTGAACATATGTTTTGAAATCTGGACAATCTAATGGCTGGCATCTCCAACACTGGAGACATTTAAGAGCAGGTTAGACAGACCTCTATCAAGAATGATCTAGATCAGGGGTGGGCAATAATTTTTAATGGGGGGGGGGGTAAAGGAGGAGGTTATGATCTGGGTCAGGTGCTTGGGATGCAGGGTCCAGGAAGGATATGACTGTAGGCAGGGCGGCCCAAGCCATTCGTGCACCCCGGGCCCCAGGAGTGCGGCGCCGCCTCTGGGTGCGCAGCGCCCTTGGGCCCCTGGTGCATGCACAGCCCCGCCCCCACCCGGTCCGGCAGCCCCATGCAGCGCCCCCTACAAAGGGGCGCCCCGGGCAGTAGCCCGGTCAGCCCGTAGCTTGGGCCAGCTCTGCCTATAGGAGAGGATTCTGGCATGGGGATGGGTGTAGGAGGGAGTGGAGAGTCTGGGACAGAGTTGTGACTTGAAGGAGGTAGGGAAAAGGGGCGCAGAGGGTTTGGGTGGTGGCCTGGGGCAGGCAGTTGGGAAGAAAGGGGGAGGGCAGAGGCAGGCTCTGTCTGAGAGGCGCTTACCTAGGCAGCAGCTCTGTAGGAACCCTGCCTGTGTGCTGGACAAGTTGCTCCATGTGGCTCTGCTCCAGCACAGTGAGGGAGGGTGGAGGAGGAAAGGAGGAGGCTTCATTCACTGCCCTTACCTTCAGCAAAATTTCTGATCTCCTATTGGCCAGAAACTGGCCAATGGGAGCTGGGGAACTTTGCTAAGGGGCAGGGATACCACACAAAGCTTTCTCCTTCCTGGCCAGTTTGCAAAGCACTTAGCAGCCTGCTGTTTAAAGCAGGCACAGCTGCTCTATAGTAAGGGTGGCAGTTAGACAGCCACAGGCTGGATCTGGCGGCTTGGCAAGCCAGATTTGGCCCACAAGCCACCTCTTGCCCACCCCTGATTTAGATACTTGGTCCTGCAGTGAGGAAAGGGGCCTGGACTTGATGGCCTCTCAAGGCCCCTTCCAGTTCTAGTATTCTAGGATTCTATGGTTTGTAGATGAGCTGTTCTGTACTGACCACTTCAGTGGTAGTCTGAGGAAAGGTAGTGTACATCCTTGTCTACCCATTTCATCATTTCCGCCCATTCCCCTCTCCCTCATTGTCTCCTCCTGTATAGACACCAAACTCAGAATGTTCACATGCAAGTTGGCATGCACATTCACCCCTTGTATCTAAGTATTTTCTTGACAGCTCATCCCTGGTTTGTATAAAAACATCTGAGATAAAACTACATTAAACATGCTATAAACATGAGTCTAGCAGGATTTAGAGAGAAAAAAGCAAGACTGTCTGTTTGAGCTTTAGTTTCATGATTTTTATATTACCATGGCATCACAGTTTAATGTGAAGTTGGGACTTCATATGAAACACAAGATTGTTTTACACTACTGAAAGCCCAGTGCTATAATGCCACTCAATCTGTTGAAACCCACATTAAAGTACTTACAATCAATGTTATTTTGAAGTACGCGGATGCACTGTTCATACAGCGTTAGCATCTTTGCAAGATAGACTGTTTTAGAGCCAGAGTAAACCTGCATTTTAGAGTTCAATCTCCGTCCGGTGAACTGATTTGTATCACTCGTTTGTGGGGGTGCTTCCATGACTGGTACTACAGACATTACAAAACAGAACAAATCTCAAAGAAGTATTTTGCCCGTGTATACTCAGATTCATACTGCAGTTCTTTAAGAATGTTCAAAGCTATCTAATTTCGTGAAGTATAATTAACTCATTGAGAAACATGGCTGGTAGAAAAAACATGCAATTCATTTTTATTGCAATACAACAGGGGTGGGGAATCTAAGGCTTGCCTGTATCTCACCCCCGAGGCTCAGGACTTCCTCCCTGTCCCAGCACTTGGGAGCCCTGTGCAAGTGCTCCATCCCCCCTGCCATCCCTCCATGGGGCTGCAGCACACAAAATCTACTAGCCTGGGTCCCCCAAGCTCTAGTGTGCAAGGAAAATGTGGGGAGCATCCTTCTCAGTCAGGGCCACATCACTGAAGATTGGGGTGTTTTTCTGCTTCTCACTCCTGTGTGGCCCCCCAATTGATTTTTCTGTGGATCAGTGGCCCCCAAACCCAAAAAAGCCCCCCCCCAAAAAAAGTTTCCCCACCCCTACGAAGATATACATTTACTCAGTACTTAATGACATTGTACACAGAGCTAAAGTAAAGATTCGGTTTCAGGTAAGGTATAATGCCTTTTACCTAAAGAAGCTGAATTACACCACAAATGAAAAATTGATTATTAGCCTCATTTACAAAATTATGTGACAGTCAGTAAAGTTAACAGTTAAACTAGAAAAGCTAGTAGTTGTAACAGCAGGGATATTTGAAGGCAAGAAGGCAGTTTCAGTAGAACTGTGCAGGGGAAGCCCACATAGCATCCACCTACACAGTCTCAGATTATGGCATGCTTCATATTCAAGGAGTAGCGTGTCTGTCATGGCTGCCCCATCTTCATGTTTCTGTATTTGTTTTATTCAAACATGGCTGGTTAATGTGACCCTACATCCTCCTATTTTATGGAAATATGTTTTTGAATATATGTAACACTAATATGCTTTATGGAAAAGCCAAGCAAGTAACCTATAATGCAAGAGCCTGTAATCCCCTGAATATATTCTATTTGTGTGCATGCATCATTCTTGTCTCTGTAGTTAGAAATATGAAGTGTAAATTTGTTTATTAATCTAGAACTCCTAGTGAAAGCCATTAGTGCTACTTAAAGTTGCCCAGAACATTTGGGCCATTATCTAAAAATAGTTTTGTTTTTCCTGCAAGCCTAAATTGTGGTTGGTCTTACAGAAACCAAGCAACCATACCACCTGGTGCTGAAATCCATTTTGAATTTGATTTTTTTTCCCCATTGGGATGGAGAGAATTTAACAAAGACTTCCCACACTAGGGAAATTCTATTTAAGGGTTGGAAAACAATCAATAATAATCCTCATCTGTCTTCTGAAATAGTCTCCCCACCTTAAGAGCGTACACAAGAAGCTGTTAGAGCTAGGCCAGAGAGAAGATCAGGTAAAATCCTTCAAGTGAGAGCTGAAACAGGATTAGGATAGTAAAATATGATTTTTAACAATTTCTCTTAGTATACTAGGCTTAGCTGCCTGTTTTGTTTATTCGAGATTAGTAATTTGGTTTTATCTGTGTTTTCACTTGCAATTACTTATTCTACTTTCCATACTTAAACACTATCATACCAAATGTAAATAATCGTTAGCTGGGGGAACAGCAGCTGTGCATCTCTCACTGATAAAGGGACTTTGTGTAAAACTTTTGCACAGAGTAAGGTGAATTTATTTGGGGTTTTGGTCCTTTTTGCAGCTGTGCTTCTGGGTGCAGTGAAGTCCCTATACCTGAGCCCTTCCAAAGCAGTCTTCAAGGTCTGTGTTACTCTGCTGGTGGCTGTTGCCCCAACTATGTGCCTTTGCTGTATGATACCAGAGCTTCTGGCCCAGCAGGGCAGGATGATAGCTTCAGTGGTATGATCAGCACACATGTGACAGTCAAAGGGACTTGTGATCCAATTCATTACAAATAATACAGATTGTTCCCCCCAAGTAGGAGGTACAGAAGGAAGCAAAGAATAAATGGAGAAGAGAGTCAGAGCCTGAAAGAGTGGGATCAATGTGCCATACTCCTTCCACACCCATGGAAGCCCCTGGTCTTCTCTGTATGGCTCGGCTTCCACAAGGACTTGAACAAGTGGGTGGAACTGGGAAAATCTACAACTCTAGGCTACATACTGCCTTCAGAGCCTAGTGGATTTCTATGAGGGAGCCAATGCAGAAGGTAAAGTATTGCACTGGCACAAAACATGGACATATTTTTGTGAGGGTGCCACACTTTCATCAGGACCGCTCTAACTGCTCATTGTAGTCTCATGTGTAACAGTCTTGCACATTACTTACCTTTGAACTCCATAGAATAGGGGGGAGAAGATAAGCATATCTCTGGTAGCAATTTAGGTAGTGGAGTATGAAGGAGATCTTGGAGTGATGCTGTCTTTGCCTACATGCATGCAAGGAAACACCGTTACAATTTCCTTATCTCCACTAATGATTAAGGAATTTTCAAATACCTAGTTTCAAGATAACTAGGACTTGTACATATTACTTCATCATAACTATTGAATTAATTGTCACTTTATTCATTCACTCATTATCAACATTATATTACGTACAAAAATGCAAAATGTCACAAGACCCTTGCCACAATCTATTCACAACATGGGCTCAAGGAATGAATCTCAAGTGCATAGTCAATGAGGCTTTCACCAATAGGATGCTGGTCCAAATCACTGCAGAAGTTGCAAGGTGTGTAGTGAATGAGACAGGGGATTGCAAGAAGAGGAAATGGTTTTATAGTTATACAGTAGCTGAATGCGACCTGGAAAAAAGGGACTTAACATCTGCTTCAGCCATGATCTCTCTACATTTTACTGGGCAAGTGACTCAGTTAAAAGTTATCATAGGTGGCCACTAACTGTGAGTTCCTGCCCAGCCTAAGGCACCAGGCTCCTGAGTTTTCTTACGTGCTAAGTACATACTACTGCAAGTGAAGACAATGGGAGTGGGATATGCTATATGGTAATACTCTTTAAAAAAAATGTCAGACCCTGCACGTGCCCAATCACTGATCACTCAAGACTAAGCCCAAAATTTGCAAAACCTCCTTAAGCTCATATCTCCCTCTCTAAAAGTCTTCTACTCCCACTCAAGTGTGAAGATAAATTGATCTGATGAGGAGAATCAGATATTTACAATGATGAAAGCCCATGAGGAATTTTACTTCTCTATTTGGTGTTTGTTCTGGACTTTGTGCATTAAGTAGGGTTTGGAGCTACTGCACACTGACCATGGATAAATTACTGGACAGCTGCCTCCTTACTTAAGCACCAATTATCCTATCCGTCTCTAATTAAAGGACACACAGTAAACACATCCCTACTCAGAATAAACACTTGAAACATATGCTTCAGTCCCACAGAAACCAATGGGACTTTGTGTTCTTAAAATTAAGCATGTGTTTAAGGGATTTCATCAATAAGAACACTTTCCTGAGTCGGGGCCTAAATAAGGCAGAGTCAGGTAGAAAAAAAAAATCACTTCAGTAAACACATCATTAAAGACAATCATAAATCCATATGCACAAGGAGGCACAATTAAGGTTGCCAGGGTAAAATAAAATGGCAGATTTCAGATTATTGGCACTTAATTTTGCAATCAAACATTTAACTTTTAAATCATTTAATCCAAGAAATAAACTACAATCATTTCTTTGGGTCAAAAATTATTCCCAATTTTTAGTAACCACTTCTATGTGTGGCTGATATATCAAAGTCATGCAATCTGAGGCTTAAATTTGAATTAAACTTCAAGCTAAAGTTGTTCATAAATTAACTCAATAAAATTAGCACTTTCCTTCACATTAGCTTGCCTAAATAATTGTTCACCTTTTTAGTGGGACTTTCTGACTGATCATCTTCTGATGTGTGTGGTTTTTCCTCTCTCTCTTTCGTGACTGGGGATATTGATTTTTTCTGTGATAAGCAGTTCTTCTGGTTGCAGCCCTTGATGTTTTTTGACTCTTCATTTGTAGTACAAATCTTCCTCTTTCTTTTAGTTGATACCTGATCATAATTAAGATAGGATTCAAAAGACATAGTAGGAGGCTCAAAATCCTCATCACTGGGCAACTTTGGTTTGCTTTTCATACTAAGTGTTTGTTTTAATTTCCCTGGATCCTCAGAGTTTCTCTGTTTGGAGAGATCCTTACAAGCGTCTTTTTTTGGCAATAGGTCTTTTCTGCTGGCTGTAAGGGAATGGTGTTTTTCTGAAGGATTTTTACTGGCTACAGAGGTTGTTTCTTTGTAGTCACTTTTTGCATCTTCAGGATTGATGCTTTGGGAAGTGTTTTTAGAACTACTGGAGCTATGTGTTTTACTTTCATGTCCATTATGAGACTGGACATCTTTATTTCTTTGCTTAGTCTCTGTAAAATTATGTTCCTTCTTCCATTTAACAGATATGGGAGATTTTTTACAATCTTCTGAGGCTGGTTCAAATGTTTGTATCTTGCCAGAATGATTATTCTCCTTACAAAATGATGATTTTGTCTTGTCCAATGATAACTCTTTCCTCTTTTCAGTGTTTTGTATTTTCCCCTTGTGGTCACTGAAATACAAGACAACCAGAACAGACATGAATTTAATGCTCAGTTACTGAAGATTAACTTTCAGACCTTTACCAATGTTATTAGTTTAAAAAAAAAAAAAGAGTCAGATGCAACACACTTCAGTGTTTTAATTGTTTAAAAAAGTCTTCTTTTAACTACCATGAACATCAACCCCCACCTAGGACCAAAAGAGGCGTGAACATGGCCAGGAGCTTTCGGCCGAGTATTGTTTTGGGTAAGGTGAGGGGTGTGGGTCAAGGGAGATCACGCAAAGGGGTGAATAGCCAAGAAAGCCAAGCAGCAAATAGTTTCAGACACTTACAACAGGATTATCTAGCTATACTGACTCCCTCCTCAGACCCTATGGTACCAGCACTCCTAGCTACCTCTGCACCACCGACTTCCTGAGGAAACTACAAAACATCAGTAATCTACCTGAAAATACCGTCCTGGCCAATATGGACATTGGAGCCCTTTACACCAACATTCCACATGAAGACTGATTACAGGCCATCAGAAACACCATCCCTGATGACAGCACTGCAAACCTGATTACTGGGGTTGCCAGATGGTTTCAACAAAAATACTGGACACACTTGAGATTACATCACTATCTACATTACATCTTATTTAGAAGATACCAGACATTTTCTCATTTATATTTTTCCCCCCCCAAATTTGTTTCCCCAAACAGAAAGCTCAAATACTGCACTGTGTCGTTCAAAATCGGACACCTGGCAACCCTACTGATTACAAAGCTCTGCAACTTTGTCCTCACCCACAACTACTTCCGATTCGGAGACAATTTGTATCTTCAAGTCAGCGACAGTCATAGGCACCTGCATGGCACCACAATATGCCAACATCTTTATGGCTGACCTTGAAAAATGTTTCCTCAGCTCTCGCCCCCTAACACCCTTACTTTATTTATGCTACATCAATGACATCTTAATCATATGGGCCCACAGGAAAGACCCTTGAAGGATTTCACAAGAATTTCATCAACTTCCACCCCACCACCAACCTCAGCCTGAATCAGTCCACATAAGTCCACTTCCTTGAAACTACAGTACAATTAAATGGACAAATTTCCACCACCCTATATCGGAAACCTACTGACCACTACACTTACTTTCATGCCTCTAAGCTTCCATCCCAGACACATTTCTCAATCTATTGTATACAGCCAAGCCCGAAGATGCAACCTGATTTGCTCCGATCCCACAGACAGAGACAAACACTTCTTACAGGATCAATATAGAGCATTCCTAAAACTGAAATACCCACCTGGTGAAGTGAAAAAACAGATTGACAGAGCCAAAAACGTACCCAGACAAGAACTACTTCAAGACAGACCCAAAAAGAGAGAACATAATTCCATTTGTCATTACCTACAGTGCACAACTTAAACCCCTCGAATGCATTATCCATAATCTACAGCCTATCTTGAAAAATGACCCCTCACTCTCAGAGGCCTTAGGAGAAAGGCCTATTCTCGCTTACAGACAACCCCCCCACCCCAACCTGAAAAATTCTTTCTAGTAACCATGCCACACAGCTACATCATAAGCGTCCAGGAACCAACCCCTGCGATCAACCCCAGTGCCAACTCTGCCCACACATCTATACAAGCCATTTCATCACTGGACCCAACCACATCAGCCACCAAATCAGAGGTTCATTTAACTGCACATCCAGTAATGTGATCTATGCCATCAAATGTCAGCAATGCCCCACTGCAATATATAATGGACAAACTGGACAGTCCCTATGGGAAAGAATTAATGGACACAAATCAGATATCCAAAAAGGCAACACACAAAAACCTGCTGGGGAACGCTAGCCTCCCTGTACATTCATTAAGGGATCTACGAGTTATTGTTTTGTTTCAGACCAATTCCACAAGCCAAATACACAGAGAAGTATTGGAACTCCACTTCATTCTCAAGTTTAACTCTCATGCAAATGGTCTAAATTGTGATATCAGATGATTCGCACATTATCAACCAACCAATAAAGCTGCTAATGGTCTTGATGTTGATGTAGAATCTGGTGTTTGCACTAGAAAAGGAAGAGTACTAACTAATGGTTATTAGCCTCTTAACTATTTAGTGTTCAAGGTGCTAATAGACTATTGGTTGTTTAAGTTTTTCCTGTTACAGACTGGCTATCCCTTTGAAACTTATCTACCCAATGTTCTCTCCACCACCACCCCCCTTATTTATTCTTGGTTCTGGACTTCAACACTCCGGTCATCTGAAGCGGGCTGTGCCCACGAAAGCTCATGATACCATCAACATGTTTTGTTAGTCTTTAAAGTGCTACCAGACTATAAGCAGCAAATAGTGCCACTTTGGAAAGATATGGAATGCACTTGAGCCAATGCCAGACCCCAAAGAGGGTTGGAAAGCTGTAAATGAAGAAACTGCTCTGTTTCACTTACCATTCCAGCAGCTACAGTAAATCGTATCGAAAGGCACCCCACAATTGCTCAACCCCTATAGGCTGACACTCAGGAGCAGCAGCTTTCAGCAAATGGCTGGACACAGCATCTCTCCGCTTATCCCCACAGTAGCAGATCTCCCCTAAAAGCATGCTTTGCAAGAAGTACCAGAAATCCTATAGTGCTGCTGTAACTCTTCCACATTAGCACAGAGCCCCAGTGAAGCAGAATGGGTCCAACCAACGAGCAACTGTTGCTAAGGCTGTCCTTGGGGTGGCACAGGGCCTGGAGCAGACCCCTGCGCAGGCCCTGCCTCCACTCCACCCCCAATCCACCCTTTCCTCTAATCACAACATTTCTCTACTCCCACCCTACCTCCCCCCCCCTTCCCTGCTTGCCTTAAGCCCTCTTTCTCAAGCAACAAGCCAAGGTAGTGCTGGGGGGCCTGGCACAGGGTGACAGCAGACACCCCCCCCCCCCAAACTCACCACAGCGACAGGAGCTGGAGTGACCCAGCAACCTACTCTGCTTCATCCCCCAGCCCTCTGCTTCATCATGGGGAGATGTGCAGTGGAGTGGAGCAGGCTGCTGGATTGCTCTGGCTCCCACTGCCATGGTGAGTGGGGCGGGGGGGGGGGGGCGGGGAGGGAAAAGAGGGAGCACCACTTCTGCTGCTGCTCTGAGCCAGGCCTCCTGGTAATCCCTCAGGCTGCTCTGGGTCCTGCAGATCCTGTCCATGGGACAGTTGAGGGGGCTGCCACAGGGCCCTCCAAAACGCAGGGCCTGGGGTGGCCGCCCTAAACCATTCTATGGCAGACCAGCTCGGACTGCTGCCACTAGAGAATGAGAGCATACCAGTCACAATTATTTCCTTGGTGTGCTTCCTTCCAGAGGGGAACAGTAGCCAAACATTTATTACCTATTTCATTATATGCTAAATTCATCCCAGATTCTGGGCAGTTGATTGGTACTTAAAAAAAAACCCCACCATTTAACAGAAATTTAACTTTTAAAAAAAATTTTAGTTCAACTAATAATCAAACTTGAATTTTTCCCATAGCAAAAACAAACATCAGAGTACCTTCCCCACCCTACCTGAGCTACCTAACCCCAGATCCACTCAGACCTTCAGACTGAAGCCACCAGCCCATCTCGGTCTCAAAAATATCAGGTATAGAACTGTAAAGGAACATACTTGGCCTGGTGAGCGCAGCAGTGGCGGTATCAATGAGATGGAAATTACCTCTACTCCATGGAGCTAGTGAACAGGACCAGCAAACAGGAATTTTGCAAGTGTGTTATCCAGGTGAGGAGACCTAACTACATGACCCTTCGGGTGAGTGGTCTGATGTCTGCTTGACTATAGTATATAGTGTTGTGAGTAGGAGCAGGGCAGGAAGACTGTGTAGCCTATTTGGCAAGGCTGAGAACTTCTTAATGAGGATTTCATCCCTAATCACTTTAGGCATCATTAACCACTTACCATGGGGTGGGGCTACTAAGAGTAGCACAAAGGCCTTTAAAAAGGCAGCTCCTAAAGTACCACAAGACACTACTGAACAAGAGCAGCAAATGGGAGTTTTGTGCAGGAGTGTGACACCCAGGTGCACCATTGTCTAAATTTAGACAATCAACATCCTACCTAGCTCTTCCCCCCCCCCACACACCAAAAAAAGCTGCACAAATAAAAAGAATGCAGGCAGAAGTTCAGCCACAGAATGGGAGATCTCCACTTTATTGCACTGAATGAGCATGTGACTACCTGCCTATGTGCCACCTGCCCACGTGTAAATTCAGTCCAAAGAGCTCATAGGCTGAGAGTGTAAGGGCTTGAGACCAGAGTGGCTGAACTGGAGGAGCTAAGAGACAGAGGTGAGATACACAGATGAGACTTTTGGACACACAGTAGTGTGGTCCCACCCCCAATCTGACAGTCTTTGTGCTGCTGAGGAGGCTGAAAGTCTCAGGGAAGAACATCAAACTGGAGTAGAGGGAAATGATCCCATAATTGACATGATCCTTCCAAATGATGTCAAGGCATCCTCTTGCACAGAGGCTATTTCTCCAGGGGAGGGGATGGTAGTTATTAGGAACAGACAGGCAACAGTAATGCAGATATAAGATCATAAGAAATACATATAGCTGGGTTTGTGATGACCAAGAGAAGCGTGGGCAGTTGGTGCAGCTGGGGCTGGGAGAGGCAGGACCTCAGCCCCACCCCCTCTGCTGAGGGCCCCCTGCCAGGAAGGAGGCGGGGCAGCATGCCGAGCGCTCCCCAGAGCACCGAGGAGACGGAGAGGGGGAAGGGGAGCATGCGTACAGCACGGCTCCTAGAGCACTAGGAGGGGAGGAGGTGGTTCCAACCTCCCCGGCCAGGAACACAGGGAGGCCGGGCACTGAGGGTAGCAACACTCCACCCCGAATACCTACAACAGACACTCTGGGGGCGGAGTATGGACATGGCCAGGCTGGCCGTTTGGGAAGGCAAAGCAGTACAGAGAAGCACACTGAACTGCCTGCCAGGTGTAAAGATTGCAGATCTCCCAAGACATCCAAGTAGCATGGCCTGGTATTGCTACCCTTACAGCCATGCCACCACTATAGCTAGGTCTGACCTCGCACCATCGTGTCCTCAGTCCTGCCCCTCCCCAGTGCTTGGGAAGTTAAAGGGGCCTTAGCTTGGTTGCATCTATATGTTGGGGTGGAACACAGCACTCCCTCTGATCATAGTGCCCTGGGCAGTCACCCACAGGTAAGGCTGGCTCTGCCTCTCCCCCCCCAAAAGTGACAACTGCCAGCAGCCACTGTTCTTTGGCTGTTCAAGTCTGAAGGCAGTACCATCTCCCTACAATAGCCAGATGTTAGGGATGTGACAGATTTTTCACAGCTGTAACTTTGGTAGGGCTGGATATATGAGCAGTTCTGGGGAGTGGCTGGTACTCATGGTATATGTAGGTACCAACAACATAGGAAAAGGTAGAAGAGAAGTCCTGGAGGTGAAATTTAGGCTGCTAGATAAGAGATTAAAATCAAGGACCTCCATGATTGCACCCTCTGAAATGCTTCTAGTTCCCTGTACAGGGCCAGTTAGACAAAGCTGCAGGGTCACAATAAGTGGATGAGACGTCAGTGTAAAGAGCAGGGCTTTAGGTTTATTAGGAACTGGGGAGCCTTTGGGAAAAAGAGATTTGGAACAGCTTTAATATAAGAGATTAAAAAATTGGTCTTGGAATTTCAGCTTAGAAAAGAAATGACTAAGGAGGAAATATGAGAGAGATCTATACAAATCATGAACCGTGTAGAGCAAGTGAACCAGTGTTACGTGAAGGGCTAAGTAGCCCAAGAACCAGGGGTCACCCAATGAATATATACATAGCAGGTTTAAAACAAACCAAAGGAAATACTAAACCAACACCACAGTCAACCTGTGGAACACATTGCCAGATGCTGTGAAGGCCAAACGGGATTCAAAAAAGAATTAGTTAAGTTCACAGAAGATAGCCATTGATGGACCTATTAGTCAAGATGTTCAGGAATTCAACCCCAATCCCCAAAGCCTGACTCCCAGATGCTGGGACTGGTCCACAGGGGATGGATCACTCAATAATAACCTTTTTTAATTTCATTCCCTTCGCAGCCTCAGCGCCCACTGTTAATAGATAGTGGACTAAATGGACCATTGATCTAACCCAGTTTGACCATTATGATGCATTTGCTCTTTACACAAGTGGGAATCAAAAGTCAGAAAACAAAGGGAGAATTATATAGGAGCCTTATATAACTAAATCATGAAACTATGACAGTACCACAGTACTCAGGAGACAGGTTTGTAGTAAATGTCTCTGAAGTCAGAACCAATAAGAATCAGGGATACCCCTGAGACACATTAACTTGTAGCTATGCTAGCTGCTTCACACATACTCTACTTTTTTGTTCTTCTTGAGGAATATTTCATATAATGTTAATAAGCTTAAAGGTGTGAAATTCCTCTTCTTCCTCTCTTGGAAGTAGCAAGGTAATGGAAAAGAAATCATGGAGATGTGATGAGGAAGGAACAACAAACATTTAACTAAGTACCCCCACACAAGCTTCCTTCCTGATCTGTACATCCTTGAAGAATTAGATGATAGCAATTTATTAGTCCTGCCTTAATTCAGGGGCAGATGATTGGCCTGTTTGTTAACAGGTTGGTCAAATAATTATTTGACCAACAAGACCAACAGAATGTTTGGCAATATTTTACCAAATAGCATTCACAAACTAGTCTTTCATTCCAGCTACTCTATTTCCAAAATATGGACTTGTCTTATCAGTTTTAACTTTACCATGCTAATTTTACGGTATAAAAAACAGTCTAAACTGAAAACATTATACTGGACAACAACTTATCTCAAAATAAAAATTAGACTGTTACTTACCTTTCATTTTCTGGTGGAATAAGTTTTTTCCAGTGGTTTACCAGAGATTTAGCTATATTCCCAGCAGTAGCATGTTTCCTAAAACTGTTAACTGTTTTTCCTATTCCAGTTTCCTATTGAAGACAGTGCAAGAAGGATAGAAACATGTGACTAACATTCTGAATATACTTTGACTAACTAATTCAATTCACACAGCAATAAGTCATAGCTAGAAAAATCCTTTGACCAACTGGATTATAAAAACAATTTTTGTAAGAGAAACAAATATTTCAAAGGAGCCAAAGTAAAACCACACATTTATAACCCAAGCTACTACCTATGTGTAATGTGCATTTCTTTCTATATTTTAGTTTTATGAAACTTATGAGAAATTACGTTACTCTTCATTTAGGAGCATACTTCTGGCAGTTCACTCAGGGTGAAGATGTGAACCCTGTTTACATAGACACAAAAGTCACCTCTCAATTTGATTAAATCAGCTTGAGCATTAAATGAGATTTTAATCATGTAGACAGAATTTAGCAGCTTTAAGATCACTTGAATTGGTTGTGCTGTAGCCTAACTTTAACCACACAGGCATTAAGATGTGTAAAGTATGATGTTTTACTAGAAATGAACTAATTTGACTGAGCTATTCCAACTCAAAAAACCTATACTTTTTTGCCCATGTACATTGACCCTTAGATACTAGACTGCTCAAGTTCATTTTCTGTGGGTCTCAGTAAAATTATTATTCATATTGCAATAGTGCTATGGCTGAGGCTCAAATACCAGTTCACCACTGTGTTTGCAACACATAAATTGTCCTTGACCTGAAGAGCTTATGGTTGGGAGCCCACAATATTGGAAGTGAATTTGCATCATGAGAGCATATCTATTCATATTTGGTTATATTTCCCGCTCTTTTTAAACACCTACACAAACACTAAAATGGTCCTTGTGACACCGAACAGGAAAGACGTTAAACTTAGCAAGCTAAGTGACCTAAAGAACAATCTTTAAGAACATACTAGGAAATTCCAAAAATGCTAAATAGGGCCATTTCTTGTAGACTGTTATCAAACCCAAATAAGTAGACTAAATCCTTTAAAATGCAAGTCTGTCTAATAAATTTTATAGTAAATTACAAATAAATACTAATTATATTTGTCTGTATTTACCTACATCTGTTAGAAACTTCACAATGTGTTCTTATTAGCTGGCAGATGACCCACTTCTATTCATCCTTTCTGTTACTACATAGTCTACTGATTTAGAAACCAAAAGGAAATATTAGCAATAGATAAGTGTAGTGTAATAATACCATTGAATTTTATAGTAAATTAAGACAAAGACAGTTAATTGCCTCATGCTCAATGCAACTAAATACCTCCGTATACAAAAGAAATATGATTTGTCTTTCAAAAAGTAACAATGCACATTACCTATTCACCATCCCAGGAATGTCTGCTGTCAGCTTCAGAAATGAAGGAACTTTGGGGACCTGACCTGTTTATTTCACATCTGCTTGAACTTTGGCAGGGAATGTTTAAATCACAAGAATGAGGTCTCTAGCTTTATTCTGAATTACCCTGCTATTTCTCATGAAACAACTTAGCATTATTGGACAATAAGCGATGGAACTGATTTTGAAGAACTCTTTACAACTCAGCAGCTCACCATCACTGCTTTGAAACTGACTTGAGAATGTTATTCATATTGGTTTTTTTTCCTTGAAAAAAATATTAGATGAGTTAGTAGGAACTGACTAGTAAGCATGTACTTGGGTAAAATTCGAAATATTCACTGACCTCATAGGTAATGTGCCCAATCCCTCTAAGTTGGTAAAACTTTATACATAGTGGCTAAGATTTTCAGTAATCCTTATGATGTTCAACTTGTCTGTCTGGGTTAGGGATGTTAATAGTGACCTGGGTAACCGATTAACTGCTAAGCAACTGATTATTCGTTAATGGTCCCAGTTACCTGCAACACCGTCTCCCACGCCCTCCATATGCTCTGCATTTAAAACTCAGATGAGCAGGCTGGCTCACTCCCATCCCATTAGTCTGAGTTTTAAATGAAGAGCACGCAGAGGAGTCACCTGCAGTGTGGGTTGGCTGGGCTCCCCAGGAATGGAGCCGCGTGAACACTTGGCTGCCAGGCCCACCCCGCAGAGGGGCACCAAGTAACCATGTAACCACTAAGAATTTTAATGGTTACACAGTTATTAAAATAACCAATTTCTAACATCCCTAGTCTGGGTGGGAGCCTAGGGCTGGATTGCTTTAGAGGAGCTGTATTTTGCCTTCTGGGTAGCCAGTAGGGATATTAAAAAATGGTTAATTAGTTGACCATAAGCGACAAGGAGTCCTGTGAAACCTTATAAACCAACAGATGTATTGGAGCATAAGCTTTCGTGGGCAAAGACCCACTTCGGTCAGATGCATGTATTGGAAATTTCCAGAGGCAGGTTTCCTTGTCGCTTTTGCAGACCCAGACTAACACGGCTACCCCTCTGATAGTTGACCATGTAACTGCTAAAAATCTTAGCAGTTACATGCCGCGAGCTTTGCACTACGAAGTTTATAGTGCAGAACTCGCAGCACAGCCAGCTCCCCAGTAGCAAGGCCAGCAGCCCGTGTGTGCCGAGAGCCAGCTCTTAGCCCCAATCCTGGGAAGCTGGTTGCACTGCAGGCTCTGCAGTATAAGCTTTGTACTACACAGCCTACAGCATGGGGCAGCAACTGGAACTGGAACCCTGGAAGCCAGTGCACGCTGGAAGCCGGATTTTAAGCCACCTCTTGGCTTATACCAGCTTACTGCATTTAAACTGCAGAACCGCAGCAGGGGTCGTCCCGAACGTGGTACGAGCCGGGACTGAGCCAGGCTGCCTTCCTCTATCGACTAACTGAGTACTTGATAAAAATGTTATTGGCTACTCCATTAGTAAATTAACCACATTTTAACATTCCTACTAGCAGAACCAAGAGCATCATTAACATATGACTACTAAGATGCTTGTTTTAACTACAGAATCACAGTTACAAAGGGATTGTGGGCGCCTTGGAGGAATGGAAGAGTAATAACTGATCTAAAATATAAATTGCTCATGTTTGTTTCACCTTTGGTATAGAATCAAAGCACGAGCACATATAAATACAAAACAGAAGTGTGTCTGCAGAAAAACCTAGTCCATCGTATTTACACAAAGATCATTTCATTTGGAGCAAAACCCAGCCAGCATGGGATTCTGTTCTCTGGATGTTCAGTACAAGAGCCCAATAGTGTCACTATATGCCATGCTGCCTTAATTACCAGGCATGGCAACAAGCCTTTTGGTGACTTTGCGAAAAGACTCCATAGACCCACGTAACTTTTTATATTTAAAATTGGGATTAGAATTCAGAATTGCGTAGTGCGGGAACTTTCCTGGCTTCTATGGTTGCAAACTACTGAATATGCCATCGATCAGCTCATAGATGAAGGCTTTAAGGACAGTTTGTTACTTACCACTAGAATGTCCAGTGAAATATCCAAATCCTGCAGTCCCTTAAGTGCTTTTATAATCTGGAAGAAAACATTATGTCACTCTACAAGTAACATTTCATAAATATTATCTTACTAGTCTTACCCTTTTGTAACACTTGAAGATAAAGAATTCCTCTTCTAGCCTCTCAATTGATACTTTGCAATTTCAACTTGTTTATTAAGTTAGAAGCACACATACGAGCTCAGGAAAAATAAAGACAGCCCAAACCTGTGTTCCCAAGTATATGATAATTTGGAAGAGAATTACAGATTAAATATCTCTTCCACTTCCTTCTTTAGTTTTGCATTTCTCTGACATTCTAATACGCTTTGAGTAGCATATTTGATCTTGGTTGATTAACTTCCATTCGACTGAGTGTTAGTAATTCCAGCTTTTTTATTACAAATTCTATTCTATTGCCCACTTGAATAATCTTTCCAGCAAAAGGAAAAGTTTGGCACGTGTAGCTGGGCTGCTCCATAGAGGTATTTCTGCTACATCCTCCAATTTAGAAGGTGTACACAGAAGTCCAATAAATGGCATCACTGTAAAAATGAGGTAAAAAAGACCCTATAGTAGAAACTATTTGTATACTCCATCATCACACCTGACTTGGTGCTCCCCAGTCACTTATTTGGAGTATGTTATACGCCAGAATACAGGATGTACCTCCCTTATCTAGCACCCTTAAGTCCTGACCAGTCCCTAACAAGGGCATCTTCCAGACCAGGGGCAGTCAATGCCCATACTCCCTCCCCCTGCTGCCACCGGCTGCAGTGCTCTGCTCTAATAGCAGCAGATGGAGCGAGACTAAGCGAGCGGGGTCGGAAGTGGGGGCGGGGGTGCTCTGGGGAAGAGGTGGAGTGGATGCAGAGTCCCCGAGTTCAGCCCTTCCGCAGCTGGTCTGCACTCCCAGCCTCCACTGTTGGCTGCAGGACTGCACTGCTGCCTCTTCCGGTGACCATACCCATACCCATGCCTGCTCCTCTCCCTCCCTCCCTGAGCTTGAGCACTGCAAGTGAGCTCTGGGAGGACCAGAGAGGGAGGAGTTGCTAAGAACAAGGCCTGGCTTTTCCCCATGAGTGCTCCAGCCACAGAGCACCCATGGAGATAATATACCACAGAGGTTGCCAGACTAAGGAAGTTCAGGCTATAGGGGTCGATCCTATAATAAGTTTTTCACTAGATCTCACCATATGCAAATTACAGACCCTTCCTCAATGAGGAACACAAAATTACCAAACTCCCATTAAATTCCAAGTCAATGCAGCCTGAGGTGAAGATAAGGCTACAAGTTTTTATTCAGTAGCATGGTTTAGCAAGAGGGAGAGACGTTGTTATTCTCTTTCACATACACAAAAAGAATCAGCCCTGTTCTGAGTTTAAAAAACCCACACCTTGATTTTCAGGTAACCATCCTGGGAGATTTCTGCAATTTTACTATGCTTCAAATGAAACAAGTTGTGGAATTCCCCAGGACTATAAAACTGCGCTTTTCTTCCTGGTCTCAAACCACCACCAAAAAAAAAAAAACAAAAAAAAACCACACACCCTTTGTTTAGACTTGCAAAAAGAACACGGAATTTGATAATACAACACACAAGGGCAGCATTCTTAGTTTCACTTAGCTAGTCATAAGAATGCTTTTAAAACAACCTCACCCACCTTTCCTTTCCTGAGGGCCTTCTTTCCCCATACTGTACTATATTATATTTATGGAGAAAGAATGAATGATGGACTCTAGGCACAAGCTTCAGATCTTTTCAACTCATCCACATTTTGGGAATGTTTGAGCAACTGTTTTAGTCATGCCCATTTATACATGCAACAGATAAGAGGATTTTGCTAGGAACATGCACAGGTACATAGATCATGAGGTAAGGATCAGAACTTATTGGGAGTAGCAGACAGTTCTACATGAACTATAGATTGGCATTTATAATTTTAGATCAGTTGTGGCTCCTTAAACCTGTGGTAGCAGGTGGAAAAGGTGCAGGAATTGTTGTTTTAGCAATACAGTAATTTAAAGGAATGCCGGCAAGAGTAGATTAAAAGCCCATAAAATTACTGCAAGTACAACCAAAATTATTATACACAAGAGGCTAGCAAAAATATTGTCCATTTCCCCCCCTTTTGATTCTATTTTGTGCATTGTCAGTTTCTCTGTGCCTCCTATACTGTCAGTCTCCCTATTTCCCAACAACAAGGGGGAAAACATTTAAAAACTAAATAAGTATGCTTGAAAAACCACATGAATTGGTAGGGGGACTTGGACTACTGTAATAACCGAAACTCCTGTACATTTTTTAAAACGTAACTTGATGTCAAGATTCAGTATCATTTTAAAGGATTCTAAATGTTCTGCAATTGCTGCAAAGCAAATCTGAAGTTCTAATTAAAGTAAATAGAACAATTAAAAATAAGGTCTTCCAGGGGCCAGTAGAAGCAGCCTGAGATATAAAGAACGCTTTAATTTTAGTAAGTGGGTATGTAGTTTGCATCCCAAAAGAAAAGTGCTGTTTTCCCTGAAGACACTCCATCCCCAGTGCTAAGCCATATTGCCAGTCACTTAGCAGAAACAGATCAGACAGTATTATAGAGTTGAATGGTAAACTTAGGCTATTTCTCTCTTTCCTAAGAAATCCATCAGAAAAATCTGATGCACAATTTGGTTTTCTGTCAAAGTTACTAGACACTAACTTAACTATATTTTTTAAAAAACCTAAAATATTTTGTATCTATAATCAGCATATAAACAAATTTGATAACACCACTATTTCTTTTTAGAGTTAAAGAACACATAACTCAGACATTTAGCCATATAGGACTGGACACCAAACAAACTAGAATTTATCCTCAGACATAGAAAGGTTTTCAGAGTCAAATCTAGCATCAGAGTAAAATTGCTGAATTAGATGTTTTGATCACTAAGAACATTAAAGGAAGAGAGAATTTAAAAATCATCCAACTTCTAACATACTTTGGAACATCAATTCAGCTTTATGAATTTAACTTATCTTTAAACTCTGCAGTAAGATTTCAGGGACTACATATTGTCTTATAGCTAATCTCAACATCAAACCTGTCAGACACTCCACTTCAAAACTACCAGGCCAACATTCCACAAATGCATGTACATGGCAGGCAATTCTGATACATTACAATATATTGGTAGGTGAGATTTAAAAATACCAAAAAAAAGTTACTATACCAAGGCTGCAATATCAGTTTTGCTTTCTCGAAACATGCAACACAACACAAGAACCAACCAATTGTATTAGAAAAATACAAACTGAAAGAATAAATCAGATTTCCTGACAATACTTTTTATGGAAAGCACCTCCTGTTCTCTAGAAAGCATGGGATGGCTGAGTCTGCAGTGAGATCAGTCACTATGTATGGGAATACCAGAGGACAGACAGCTCCGTTTACTTTGTACTATAAATGGGCAATGTGAATGCCAGCAGCTAGTCTGGCAATAAAAATGGCTGACCTCACAACCCAATACAGGAGAGTGTGAAGTCTGAACACTGACAGCAACACACACAGATGCAACTGTTCCCGTCTCATTTAGGAGCCATCTAACTTTCATACAGGTATGATCAAAGAAAGAGAAAATGTATCTTATCAAACAAAACTGCAGTAAATTTCTTCAGATGACAGCCCAGAAACTAGCTATCTAGCTTGCCAGACAGCTTTGATCAGCTTTTTCTTAAAATCAAATTTTTACATAAGTAACCATGATCCAATGCCTATCAACATATGCCCTTTGCCAAAATAAGAGTACACAAGGCATAACAAAAAATACATTAAAACTTTTCATCTGCCCGTCTCAGAGCTCTCTACAAGCATGAACTGAAATCCAAAACACTCTTTTGGTATGATTTGCCCAATAGCTCAGAGATATTAGCTCACTGGACTATAGTCAGAGATTAATGCAATTTTTCCTATAAATATTTTATTTATTCCGTCCACTCTTTTGTTGTAAAGATGAAAATCTTTAAGCTATTTTATAAGTGGCACTGACTACATTCTTAGCTAAAACCCAAATTTGAAAGGAATCCTACAGAAATTCTTTTTAAAAAAAAATCTTTAGAGTGTAAAGAAAAACAATATCCTTTCAATTGAAATTTATATTTTATTCATGTCTAGAAAATAGGCTCTCTTAATTATCTATTTTATAGCAGCACCAGAGGCAACAAACTAAGATGACAGTCCCACTACACAGTACCTAGGACAACCACATTGTAAGATATTAGTCTCTTTCCCTATCCCTTACTATTTAACTCATGAAGACAAACTGAAGACAAAAGGACTTATTCACATGGACAGAATGACAGATGGCAAAAAACATGCTAGTTCCATGATTTGCTTTCTGGTTTGTGTGACCCATTTTTAAACTCATTATAGGATCTGATGTAGAGTAATGGGAAGGCAGGATGAAGACGAGTTGTGATAGCAACAGTAGACAAAAGAAGGGAAAGGGGACATTGCATCTGTAGAGAAGAAAAGCAGACGGAAAGTTGGTGAGGAGCATGGAAGACAAGGTTAGCAGAGAGATAGTAGGCAACAAGAGGTGGGAGCAAACTGCCAACCAGGATACAGAAAATAGTCTCAACTATAGGCACAGTGATGACACCACCAGCATTCAAAGTGATGTAATACTCAAGTAGAGAGGCGACATCAAAGCTCACTGGCCAATTCTTTTAACTACCCCCAGACGCACATTATTAGGTCCTGCAGATGTAAAAGTGTTTACTTTTAGCCACTACAGTCAGAATAGAAAACATTTAATAATCCCTGTAAACTGTGATAGTCTTTCAGCTTCTTCCCAAATACAGAACAGAAATATCTGTTTAACTCATTTACTTTCCCTTCTGTATCATTGACAATTTTACCCTTATTATCTAATAAAAGATTAAAACATGGCTAGAATTTCTTTTGCACCTTATTTTAAAGTTCCTTTGCATTGTTTTTAACTCTACTGGTCATATTTTTATTGATGTATTTAGCTTCCCTCAGCAATTGCCTGCATTTAATTACTGCTAGCTTATAGCCATTGCTATCAGCATTCCCTTTTTAATGTGTTGTATATTTTCATTCTGCATTGCTGTTTACCATTCTTAACCAGGATGTTGGTTTTCAAAACCAATGAAGTCTGTTGTGATTGATGCACTCTTTTGGGAGCAGATACAAAACTCCCAGTCATCATTCACATTAATTGGGAGGGAAAATGTACACAACAATTTCAACATCAGTAAATTAGCCCTTTTAAAGCAGCAGTATACATTATTTGTCAGCACACACACACACCTCTCAGAACACTGTACATTTACTAGTTTAAAATAATTTTAAATTTGACAGCAAATCCTTTGAAACAGTACAACCCAGATCTACAAAGGTACTTAGGCATAAAGAGGATTTCAGGGACACAGTGCACTCCACAAAACCCTTATTCAGGTGCTACCTAATTCTTCAGGTGCCTGAACTTACCCAGAGCCTAACCTTTTGCAGTTCTCCACGGACTTAAGTTTTGGTCTGGACATGCACACTGATGTGTCACACTAAGCATGTGGATGCCTATCTATAAACTTGGAGAAGATAGGCCTTTGCCTTCCTATCTCACTCATGGGGCTCAACTCTGCAGGTGTGTTTCGATGCTGGCTGACAGATTGAGTCTTTCAAAATCTGTCCAGAGCAAGAGAAGGGGTTTGGGGACCACCTTGTACATTTTAGCCAGATGTTCAGAGCTCTCCTGAGAGGTGAGGGAGACTACCATTCACACCACCTTCCTCCAGCTCAGTGTTTCCCAACCGGGGTTCCACGGAACCCTGGGGTTCCACGGACCATCATCAGGGGTTCCGCAAGAAATCGTGGAATAAATAACACTGGGCGGGGCCTGGAGCGTCTGTCACACCCTTCGCCTCCCGCCCTGGCACTCCACTGACTTCTGCGCTGCTCAGCCGGGCCACGTGGGAGCAAGCAGCCATTTGGGCTCCACGAGTAAGAGAAGAGAAAGAAAGAGAGAGGCAGGAGCGGGGGAGAAGAGAGAGAGAGAGTGAGAGGCAGGAGGGGGAGGATATTTGATATTTGAAAAAAAGATTAGATAATACAAAAAAAGACAGGAAAAAAGTGTTCCCATTTTTTTCTTACAGTGTAAGCTGACATATAAACAGCTCTTTACAAATAAATTTTCTTGAAAAAATTTAGCAGTAATTGAATTGTGCTGCCCGCTGTCAACTTTTTCTGGCCAAGCAAATGTTTTCATAGGTAGGGGTTCCTCGGGATAGGAAAAATTATTTTAGGGGTTCCTCCTTGGGAAAAAGGTTGGGAATCACTGTTCCAGCTTAAGCAGAGGGGGAAATTAAACCTGGGTCTCCCCCCTATATCCCAGGGGAAGTGCTCTAACTACAGGGTTATAAGTGGGAAGTACTTCCCCATCTCCTCACCCCCCCTTTCATATGGCTGGAGGCAGGTGTCTTACTCATTTTCACAAGAAATCACTGGGGTCAGGCAGCTTAGGTGCCCAAGGACAAGCCATGTCAGGCACCTGTGGGAAGCCTGAATTCAGGTGTCTAACTTCATGAGGGGACAGGACATGAACACACCACTCGTCAGTATCTCCCACCATGCTTAAGTGGCTCTCCACCTAGCACAATGGCTTTTGGGGATCACATTCTAAGGCACCTGTCTCTCCCCATAGATTGTATAAGGAACCCAGGTATCTAACTGAGCTTTATGGATCACATTGTTGTTTCAATGATTTTCTAGATGACTAAGTTAGACCTTGCAAAACTGAGCGATGCAATGCCCAAGTCCCTTTGTGGATCCTAGCCAAAGTTGTGAAATTTCCCGCTCCCCCCCCCCAGTTATATAGATACATATGTTTTTAAAATGTCAACCATGGAAACTCAGGCAGGGCTCTGGAAGTCAAACATGATTCCCCCTTCTGATACTCCATTGCCAATTAAAAAAATATTCCACAGGCCAACTACAACTTGCAGTCACAGCAGCGTATGCCAGTGAAGGTTAGTGGGTTTGCAGAGTTGAAAGTGGATCCATAATTTGCAAGCAACACTTGCAGGTGTCACTGGGGATACAGCCTGCAGAAACAACAAAAAACTATTCAATAGAGGAAAACAACCTGCCATTTTGACTCTCATAACCAGCACAAATAGCAAATACATTTGAAATAGAAGACATAAGTGCCTTAATTAAAATTGAGAGAGAGAGAGAAATGTAACCATAAAATGTACTCCAAGTTCAGTAACCACTGATTATTATTGAAAAATTATAGCTGTTCTCTGTGTACAACTTTGACAGAAATTGAGAACTTTAATGCCTTACTACACTCAACCAAGGCTTTTAACTTTCAATTATGGTGCCTGATTAAATGTTATACTTACAGAGGGCTGGTCTACACTGGGAAGTTGCATTCAAAATCTACACCTTTGAAACACATAAGTAGGCTGACTTAACCCCCAGTGTAGAAAGCGCTTGGTCAACAGGAGACTTTTTTCATTGATTGTTGGGCTATTTACTGCCTGTTGGGGAAGATAGATTACCTACAGGAGAACCCCTCCTACTGGCATAAGTAATGTTTACACTGAAGCTCTACAGCAGCACAGCTATAGCTCTGTGCTTGATGCATTACTGCAGCAAATACCCTCAGCTTCCTTTAAAACACGATGTTGGAGGCCCACACCCTGGTTGTCAGGATGTTGTGGCTGGTAAAAAGATAAACAGCAGCCAGTGGAATCCTGCTAATCTTGCCTTTCAGGTCTGGTTTCATTCTTCATTTGCTTTAGTGCTGCTGATTAAGTTCAAATGCTGACACTTCATATCAGACTGATCTATGTTTGATGTTTGCTTCCGGGTTTTTCCCATCTAGTTCTGACTTTTTAGCTCATGGACAATACCACTATCCTACAAGCTACTGAATTCCTTTTCAAGTTTAGGAGCAGCTTTGTTCTTTCTGCATGACAGGAATACGCAGTAACTTTCTCACACTGACAGCTGTAGCCTTTCTTGGCTATATAGCATTAGCAAATTCACAAAGGCTCATATCACACTTAAAATCACTAATATAAAGTACTTTGCACCCCAGAAGCTCAACGTGTTTTCTAATCTCAGACATAACTAACATTGTGTGCTACTTAGATGGGCTTGCTTTAGATGCTCTATTATATCAGGGTCACAAGTTTTAATGATCTTCTCACTTTTCTGTTCTTCATTCTCATCATAAATCACCACCACTGCCACCATTAATTTAGAGAGTTTCCTGATAAGAAAGTGTGTGTCTAAGCACAGGATAAAACTTCATTCTGCTCCAGGATGAAGTGAGTGAAATTACAACAAAGGCCAATTTACTACAAATTAGCTTATAAAACACTCATACTAGCAGCACCACTTGGAATAACAAAACTAATCTAAGAGATCATATTTAGCTTAAACAATGATTCTTCAAATATTACTCTTGGTTAGAAGTATTATCCAGTAGAACTTCAAAGTTACAAGCTGACCAGTCAACTACACACCTCAGCTGAAACCACAAGTACACAATCAGGCTGCAGCATTCAGCAGGAATAAATACAGTACAGTAATTCTTCATGTAACACTATAGATGCATTTCTGAAAATGTTCATGCTAAGCGGAAAACGTGCTATGCAGGGTCAATTTTCCCATTAAAAATAATGGAAAACGTGGGGGCTGCATTTCAGGTGGTGATGGCAAAGTCAATTTTTTGTTGGTGCTGGGTCATCAACGTCAACATTAGATATCTAGCAACACAAGATATATAGCAACACAAGTCGCGGCAGTTTGTTAAAACACAAAGAGAAACACTGAGTGAGCAGAGGAGCACTGTGACCACATGTATTCATCCACTCATGCGTATTACCACTGTTTTCACCAACTTATACCACCACACGAAGTAGTCCGCCACTTGATTATTTTCGTGTTATTTCGGGGACGGTCGTGTTATTCGAAAAAGTTCCCAAAAAAAGTGCGATTGCGAAAACGTGTTAACCAGGCACGTGTTAAACGACTAATTACTGTACAGGAGCAGCTCTCAAACAGAGTCAGGATCCCAAAATGGGTCACAACACCATTTTAATATGGCCACTAGGGCCAGCATTAGACTTCGTGGGACCCAGGACTGAAGCCCGAGCTCTATCCCTCCCTAGGGCAGTGAAGCTCGGATTATGGCCCCTCTCTCCGGCCCCCTCCCAGGGTCATGTAGTAACTTTGTCAGAAGGGGATCACTGTGCAATAGAGTTGGAGAATGCCTGCAATACTGTATTGTGTTAAGCCTAAGCCACTAAAAAAATAAAATAAAATAAAGGGGAAGATTTAAAAAAACTGATTAGGTAAGGAAACTATTCTGTACCTGATTTGTTTAAATTAAGGTGGCTAAAGGCAGTGTTTTTCTTCTGCATAAGAAAATTTTAAGGCTGTATTAAACTCAATATTCAGTTATAAACTTTTGAAAGAACCACCATAATATTTTGAATAGAGTTGCAAACATTTCAGAGTTATGAGCAACCTTCATTCCAAAGATGTTTTTTATTCTGAGGTTCTACTGGGCATTAGGGATGTAAGTGACTACTCAAGTAGTCAACTACCCAATAAGCCTAAGCTTATCACTACTCAACTAGTTGCTTCCCTCACTGCTGCCTCTGTATCAGAGGCAGCAAGTGGGGAGCAAGAGTCTGTGCTGGTGGGAGACGGCTTAAAAGCAGTTTACCCCCAGCACCTTCTCCACAGGGAGGCAGAAGCTCAACGGGGGACATAAGAACATAAGAATGGCCGTACTGGGTCAGACCAAAGGTCCATCTAGCCCAGTAGCCTGTCTGCCGACAGTGGCCAGCACCAGGTGCCCCAGAGAGGGTGGACCGAAGACAATGATCGAGCGATTTGTCTCCTGCCATCCCTCTCCAGCCTCTGACAGACAGAGGCCAGGGACATCATTTCTATCCCCTGGCTAATAGCCTTTTATGGACCTAACCTCCATGAAATTATCTAGCTTCTCTTTAAACTCTATTATAGTCCTAGCCTTCACAGCCTCCTCTGGCAAGGAGTTCCACAGGCTGACTACACGCTGTGTGAAGAAGAACTTTCTTTTATTAGTTTAAAACCTGCTACCCATTAATTTCATTTGGTGTCCTCTAGTTCTTCTATTTAGGGAACTAATAAATAACTTTTCTTTATCGGCCCTCTCCACACCACTCATGATTTTATATACCTCTCTCATATCCCCCCTCAGTCTCCTCTTTTCTAAACTGAAACGTCCCAGTCGCTTTAACCTCTCCTCATATGGGACCCGTTCCAAACCCCTAATCATTTTAGTTGCCCTTTTCTGAACCCTTTCTAAGGCCAAAATATCTTTTTTGAGGTGAGGAGACCACATCTGTACACAGTATTCAAGATGTGGGCGTACCATAGTTTTATGCAGGGGCAGTAAGATATTCTGGGTCTTATTTTCTATCCCTTTCTTAATAAATCCTAGCATCCTATTTGCCTTTTTGACTGCCGCTGCACACTGTGTGGAAGTTTTCAGAGAACTGTCCATGATAATTCCAAGATCTCTTTCCTGATTTGTTGTAGCCAAATTAGCCCCCATCATACTGTACGTATAGTTGGGGTTATTTTTCCCCAACATGCATTACTTTACACTTATCCACATTAAATTTCATTTGCCATTTTGTTGCCCAATCACCCAGTTTGGTGAGATCTTTTTGAAGTTCTTCACAATCTTAAATAGTTTGGTATCATCCACAAACTTTACCACCTCACTGCTTATCCCTTTCTCCAGATCATTTATGAATAAGTTGAACAGGATTGGTCCCAGGACTGACCCTTGGGGGACACACCCGGCACAAGCTGGGACTGAGCGGTCTCAGCTCGTGCCCAGTCCCAGACAGCTACAGCTCTGCCTTTTAAATGTGGTAAAAGCCTGGCGATTCTTATTAAGTTTAAAAAGCAGAGTCACAGCAAACCCCCTTATCAACTACTCAATTAACTTACTAACCACTATTTAACATCCCTACTGGGCATGTGACTAGTCCCATTGAATTCAACAGGGCTACTCATGTAAGGCAGCATTGATGGAAAGAACTGGCATATCAACGTCCTTGTTATACCAGTTCATCATGGCATCCCTTAGAGACAGCACACACAAATTAAAGATAAAATTCATGAGAATAAGCACAGCATGAGCTTTAATACGTAATTATGGGTAACAGATCACTTAAAGTAAATGTCAAACTATAGATAAATATATGTCTTTATAATGTAATTTAGAAAGCTAATTACAAATGCTAAATTCTTGAGATTTTATTCCTATTGCTTTTTAAGCCCATTTGTTAGCACCTCCTAATAGGTGTCTATTAGATTGGCTGTACACATCAAAAGGACATGTGAGTCTCTCCCATAGGGATTCTGTTGTTCTGGAGCAGTGTTTCTCAACCAGTGGTACCAGTACCCTTAGGGGTACTTAAGAGAACTCTGGGGAGTACATCAACACAACGGAAATTTAGAGAAAACTGAATTTTTGTTTTAAGTTTTACAGTGCTTTATTATTTTTGTACTTTTTACACCCAAAAATTTCATCACCCACCCAGCTACAATTAAGTTGTTTAAACAAATGTGTTGCAATGGTAGACAAAAAAAAAAAAAATGTGTGTGGCTGAAAACTGTAGGTACTGGGGGTACTTTTTTTAAAAAAAGGGGTACTTTATTAAAAAAAAAAAAAAAGTTGAGAAACACTATTCTGGAGTATGTTTGAGTCTCTCCCATAGGGATCCTGTTGTTCTGGAGCAAGGCCATGTTCAAAGGATCCCACCCACGGGCCATGTGTTGAGTCCTGTGTAAACCCAAACCTCACCCGCAGCAGCCCCCAGGTTGAGTAGCCCTGATCTAGGCACTCAGGATGAAGCATGACAAGCACCCAGGCGTTATCAGCTGAAGACAATGAAGTCAGTGAAACCCCAGACGCCCATCGCAGGGCGAGCTACCAGACAGACGCCGTAGCTCGTGTGCGAGGGACACTGGGGGGGGGGCACCCGTCCAGAAAGGGGCACCAGCCTAGAGCACCCCCCGCAAGGCTGACTGCAGCCTCCTTCCTGGGCAGGTGCGGGCAAGACGGTACCTTTTGGGGATCCTGGGTCTGGCCAAGCCGCTCTTTCAGATACAAGACCCTCGGCACCACGCCCGCAGCCTCTGCCATAGCAAAGTCCCACAGCGCCCAGGCACCCGGCCCAGCCAGATGCCGGGCAGCTCCGAGCGTGCTCTCTGGGCGGGCCGCCCCTACCCCCCGGCGCGCCTCTTATAGCGGCGCCCCGAGCGCCACAGCCATCCCGGCCGGACTACTCCCCGCCGCGCCCCTCGCTCCTGGCGGGCTGGCGGGGCGGGGCGGGGCGGGGCCGTGAGCTGAGCCTCTCCCTGGGCTTAGCATGGGCAGCCGGCGCCGCCTGAGGCCTTGTGTGCCGCTCCCTGCGCTCATGGCTTGGTTATTCCCGCCCTTCAGTGCCCCCGCGGCGCTTTCCACCCTCTCTCCCTCGAGGCGCCCTCTTCCCCGCTAGCCTTTCCCCTAGATTCTCCCATGGCAGGGTCCAGAAATATTGGTAATGACCAGAGCCCGCACTCCCCTCAACCCACACACACCTACCTAAACCCTGGGGCGGGGGAGCGGGTGCAGGCTGTGAGCTGAGGCACGGTTGAGGGGTGCAGGAGGGATGCAGGGAAGGAGTTTGGGTGCAGAAGGGGTGAGGAGTGTGGGTGTGGGAGGGAGTCTGGGTGCTGGGTGCAGACTCTGGGGAGTGAGGGTGCAAACTCTGATAAGGAGCTTGGGGGCTGCAGGAGGAGTTTGTGTGCAAGGGATGCTGGCTCGGGGATAGAGCGGGATGTGGGGGAGAGTGGCGGGAGCTCTGCTTACCTGGGATACCCAGATGGGAGGAGCAGGGATTTCTGCATACTGCTGCCCTCAGACACTACGCCCGCAGCCTCCCATTAGTCACAGGGGCACTTGAGGTGGGGACAGCGCACAGAGATACACACACATGGGGCTGCGGGAATGTGCTGGTAGTGGCATGGAACTAAGGGCAGGTAGCCGTTCTCGCCCAACTGTGTGGCCAATTGCAGGGGGGGGGGCCTGGATTGTTTTATGTCATCTGGGGGCAGCAGAAGGGTCTGAGAGATGCATGGGGGGAGCGTGTTGGCTGGCAGGTGGGGCTAGTGGAGAAACCTGGCCTCAAACTTTGGTGGAGCTGGGCCCCCAGCTGGGCTCATATCACTCTCCATCTATGCCTTTGGCATGTTGCACCTCTCCTCACCTTTCTCCCCTACCCAGTTGCTCTTCAAGCTGCTTGAAAAACAATGAATTGTATTGTCAAGAACCTCAGGATTGTTGGCAGTGTTGTTGTAGCCTGGCGGTGAGTCTCAGGCAGGCCTGCTGATGGGTGGTGGGGCAAAGGGGGCAACTGCCCCAGGGCCCAGCAATACAAAAGGGGCCAGAGCTCCTGGCTGCTGCTGTGGAAGTGGCCAGAACCCCCAGCTCTTTACATCACTGCTGCATGGTGTGCTCTGAGCAGCACTGAGGGCTGCCCAGGGGAAGTGTGGTGCTCTCTGGGTGGCACTGTGAGCTGCCTGGCCCCAGCCCCACACCTGCCTGAGATCCTGCCCCTTCCCAGGATGTGGAGTAGCTCCTCCCTTCCCCAGCTTGCCAGGGGCTTGGCAAATCTGTCAGGTCTGCTGGTCTCAGGATCAGAAAAGAGCCAGGTGGAGGGCTGGACATAGCTTTGGAATTGGACCAACTTCTGTGGGGGAAAGAGCCAAGCTTTGGAGCCTGTGCAGATTGAGTTGCACAGCATGTCTCTACCCCCAAATTGGGCCAGTCAAAACTATGGCTTCTAGCATTTTATCTCTCCAACGAAACAGTCAGGGAAACTCAGTTCTGTTGTTGTTATTTTGTCCCCACAGGTTTTCACCCAGCTCCAGTTTGTCTTTTCTCCAGCTTGGACGAGCAGAGCTCTCATGGACCCATTCCTCCCCTTGTTAATGGTGGGCTCCCTACTTCTGCAACTCTCTAAGCAGCCCGTATTCCTTCCATCTCTTCCCTCTACATTGGTTTTTTTCCAGTAACTTTTCTGTTCAGGGAGCAGATGTGAAGAACACAAAGCCTTTGCTTTCCTTTTCCTCCCCATCCATCATCATCGTCACTATGCGCAGGCCAGGGCCAGTACTTAGTTGTGCCAACTCCTCTGGACATTCTGCATCATTCTGAATCATTCATTATGCTTGACTCACAGCACCTCTTTCATTACAAATTAAGCCCCTCTCCATGGTAGGCAATGGTTGTGGATACCTTAGTTGCATTCGCTGCCTCCACCACCAAAGCAGACCACGCCCCTTCCACTAGCCCAGTGTTTCCCAAATGGTGTTCTGCAGAACCCCCGGGGTTCCACGAAGTGAAAATAAGGGTTCTGTGAGAAAATTCCATTACAATAACATTTTATGATTAAAAAATTAATATTTAAGCATTTATGAATTTTATTGAAAACAATTTTCATTTGTTTGCCATAAGTGTCCCCGTGTAATGCCAACTTAGGCAGAGAGTGGGGACGATGATGTCACTACTCAGCGCTGCGCGCACAGTCAGTCAGTGGTGCAATCGCCTGTTATATACCACTGTGAATCCCTGTACTCACTCTCAGGGAGCGTGGATCACGTGGATGACTGAATACGAATATACTAGCGCCACATTAGACAAAGTCGAAGCTTCAGCTGTCAAACCAGTTGCTTGTACGGGAATACGCAGCCAGTGTTCTCACGAATACTTTACTTCAGTATAGTCGCGTGATTTCTTGTTTTTAAAATTTTTTTAAATTCTTGTTTTAAAAAATATAAATTGACTATGATAGATTAATCTACCTATCTACAATACATAACAATAATACTTTGGTCAGTAATAATAATATGACAAGTTAATAGTATCTACACATAGAGTTTAAATTGTTGATACCAAAATTCCCCATGGATCATTGGCTAAAAGAAGGAACTTTAAAGATAAAAGCGAATACTTCAAACACTCCATATATAAGACTGTTATTAGGGGTTCCACAAAATTCTGTCGAGTTTAAAAGGGTTCTGTGGCTCAATAAAATTGGGAAACACTGTACTAACCATTGAAACCCCGGGAAGCTTTGAAGACACCATGATTTCACAAAGATTTATTTGGGTAGGTGCCATCAGTGTTTAATCTGTAATTAAAGATGTGCCGAGGCCAAGCAGTTATATGCTAGGGGTTAAGCTATGTGGGTTTTTATTGTTGGTAGTTTGGTTGGTTGGTTGGTTTGGTTTACATTCATCACTGAGATAGCAAACTCAGAGGAGGTGGGGCTATGAACTGCCAAGTCTTGCAATCTCAGGGCTCAGCCCCGGCACAAATTAAGTTCTGGGTGCAATTGATAATTAATGTACTCCTACCATGTGAAGCATGGTGGAAGGGTGACTTAGTGGGTACAGCACTGGGCAGTTGAGTAGCATTCATTTTTTGATTCAGCCACATACTTTCTGTTTGATCTTACTTGAGCTACACTGTACCTCGGTTCCCCTTTACTGAAATGGGGATAAGGTTCCCCTATGTCCCAGAAATGTAGTGAAGACAAAATTCCAGGAGGGCTATATAAATACTCCAGTAGAGGGTGCTAGCAAGGACAAGTCCAGATATATCCCAAAAATATTATTCTTCAGCAAACACAAGTGCTTTCCAAGTGATTTAAAAGGACATGATTCTTACTTGGAAGACCTTGCAATCATTAAACATGAGAGATGAAGGTGACACACAGTAGGTATAGGGATGGGGAGGAAGACAAGAGTTGCAGGAATACAGTAGTACAACTATTCATTTTAGACATATGTCCATGGTGGTTCTGTTAACATTTGTTTTTTATTTTTTTACATTTTTTATATAACAGGCCAGATCCTGTCCAACATTAAGATTGTTTTAGATGCCACTGGAAAATCCTCTCTGCCTATTAGAATCTTCAGATGGTGCGGTATAGAATTGTTGTCGTGAGTCCTACTGTGTGGCATAGCATGGAGCGGCCCCGGGGAAATGATGTGGCTGGAAGTCCCTTATGCCCCAGTGATACCCAACTGCAGAAGGCCATTGCCAGTTACTATTTACTAGTCTATAGCCTGGTGGATGGACAACCTGGGAATAGTTGGTTACAAAGGCACCTTTGCACCTTTCTACCCATCCCACTTCTTCAAATACTCCAAATACAGCTGGCAATCTGGTCCACTCAACAGGTTTCACTCACTTATTGAGTGAGAATTTTCAGAAAACAGTACTGACTTGACATGTTGATGGAAATGCATATGAATCTGTGTATCAGGAAAAGTAAATGCTTTACTTTATGGTACCTATTTTTCTTAAATAAGCAGTGCATTGTTTAACAAGCAACTGTAATTAGGGTTTGTCTTTCGAATTGAATGGATGGGGGAAAACTACACCTTGTGCCCAAATATCTTGGAAAGCCTCTCTCCTTAGGGTGGGAAGAGTAAAATGGTGAAGTCCACCAATACATCCGTGCCAAGGTCACATAAATGGATGAGGAGTTTCTCTCAGAAGAGGTGCTATAGATAATGGGGCCAGTCTTGGCATTGGAAGCCTTCTCTGTGCATTTACTGATGCTAGAGTACAACAATCTTCTCTTATACTTTGGCATTTTTGTTACTTCCCCCTTGATGGTAACACAGCAACAGGACAGAAGGTCAAATCCTGACTCCCATTCTATCTGTGATAATTATATGGCTCTCATTATTGTTTATTAAGTTTGCAGATGATACCAAGATATGGAGAAATTGGAGAAGGTCCAAGGAAGAGCAACAAGAATGATTAAAGGTCTAGAAAACATGAGTTATGAGGGAAGACTGAAAGAATTGGGCTTGTTTAGTTTAGAAAAGACAAGGCAATGGTCAAACTGCAACAAGGGAGGTTTAGGTTGGACATTAGTAAAAACTTCCCAACTGTCAGGGTGGTTAAACACTGGAATAAATTGCCTGTGGAATCTCAGTCTCAGGAGATATTTAAAAGCAGGTTAGATAGACATCTACCAAGGATGGTCTAGCGGTGCTTGGTCCTCCCTGTCCTTGGGCAGGGGTCTGGACTCGATGACCTCTCAAGGTCCCTTCCAGTTCTAGGATTCTATGCTTCTAGGATTGTAGTATCTGAACATCTCCCAGTCTCTAATAGATTTAACTTCACAACACTCTGGTAAAGTGGAAGTGGGGAAGTCAGGCACAGAGAGATTCAATGGCTTGCCCGTTGTCACACAGGAAGCCTTTGGTAGAGCAATGAACTGAGTCGTAGGTAGTTCCCTAAGTATTAGCTTTCCTCCTGATGGGGTCTTTGCCACTGAGTTGAATGGAGTCAAGCTGTCCCTTAAATCTGTGAAGATGAGTGACTCCTCACAAAAAATGTTTGAGTTCATTGTATGCAGTGAACATAAGAACATAAGAATGGCCGTACTGGGTCAGACCAAAGGTCCATCTAGCCCAGTATCCTGTCTGCCGACAGTGGCCACCACCAGGTGCCCCAGAGAGGGTGGACCGAAGACAATGATCAAGCAATTTGTCTCCTGCCATCCCTCTCCAGCCTCTGACAAACAGAGGCCAAGGACACCATTTTATCCCCTGGCTAATAGCCTTTTATGGACCTAACCTCCATGAAATTATCTAGCTTCTCTTTAAACTCTATTATAGTCCTAGCCTTCACAGCCTCCTCTGGCAAGGAGTTCCACAGGCTGACTACACGCTGTGTGAAGAAGAACTTTCTTTTATTAGTTTAAAACCTGCTACCCATTAATTTCATTTGGTGTCCTCTAGTTCTTCTATTTAGGGAACTAATAAATAACTTTTCTTTATCGGCCCTCTCCACACCACTCATGATTTTATATACCTCTATCATATCCCCCCTCAGTCTCCTCTTTTCTAAACTGAAAAGTCCCAGTCGCTTTAACCTCTCCTCATATGGGACCCGTTCCAAACCCCTAATCATTTTAGTTGCCCTTTTCTGAACCCTTTCTAAGGCCAAAATATCTTTTTTGAGGTGAGGAGACCACATCTGTACACAGTATTCAAGATGTGGGCGTACCATAGTTTTATACAGGGGCAGTAAGATATTCTGGGTCTTATTTTCTATCCCTTTCTTAATAAATCCTAGCATCCTATTTGCCTTTTTGACCGCCGCTGCACACTGTGTGGAAGTTTTCAGAGAACTATCCACGATAACTCCAAGATCTCTTTCCTGATTTGTTGTAGCCAAATTAGCCCCCATCATACTGTACATATAGTTGGGGTTATTTTTCCCAACATGCATTACTTTACACTTATCCACATTAAATTTCATTTGCCATTTTGTTGCCCAATCACCCAGTTTGGTGAGATCTTTTTGAAGTTCTTCACAGTCTGCTTGTTTCTTGACTATCTTAAATAGTTCGGTATCATCCACAAACTTTACCACCTCACTGCTTATCCCTTTCTCCAGATCATTTATGAATAAGTTGAACAGGATTGGTCCTAGGACTGACCCTTGGGGGACACCACTAGTTACCCCTCTCCATTCTGAAAATTTACCATTTATTCCTACCCTTTGTTTTCTGTCTTTTAACCAGTTCTCAATCCAAGAAAGCACCTTCCCTCTTATCCCATGGCCATGTAATTTACACAAGAGCCTTTGGTGAGGGACCTTGTCGAAGGCTTTCTGAAAATCTAAGTATACTATATCTACTGGATCCCCCTTGTCCGCATGTTTGTTAACCCCTTCAAAGAACTCTAATAGATTAGTAAGACAGGATTTCCCTTTACAGAAACCATGTTGACTTTTGTCCAACAAATTATGTTCTTCTACATGCTTCACAATTTTATCCTTTACTATTGTTTCGACTAATTTGCCCGGTACTGAAGTTAGACTTACCGGTCTGTAATTGCCCGGATCGCCTCTAGAGCCCTTTTTAAATATTGGTGTCACGTTGGCTACCTTCCAGTCATTAGGTACGGAAGCCGATTTAAGGGATAGGTTACAAACCACAGATAATAGTTCAGCAATTTCCCATTTGAGTTCTTTTAGAACCCTTGGATGAATGCCATCCGGTCCCGGAGATTTGTTAACATTAAGTTTTTCTATTTGTTCCAAAACCTCCTCTAATGACACTTCAATCCGGGACAGTTCCTCAGATTCATCACCCACAAAGGACGGTGCAGATTTGGGAATCTCCCCAACGTCCTCAGCCGTGAAGACTGAAGCAAAGAAATCGTTTAGTTTCTCCGCAATGGCTTTATCGTCCTTGATTGCGCCTTTTATAGTTCGATCGTCTAGGGGACCCACAGGTTTTTTAGCAGGCTTCCTGCTTCTAATGTACTTAAAAAACATTTTGTTATTTCTTTTTGAGTTTTTGGCTAGCTGTTCCTCAAAATCTTTTTTTGCTTTTCTTATTACATTTTTACACTTGATTTGACAGTGTTTATGTTCCTTTCTATTTATCTCACTAGGATTGGACTTCCACTTCTTAAAAGATGCCTTTTTGTCCCTCACTGCTTCTTTTACATGGTGGTTAAGCCACGGTGACACTTTTTTAGGTCTCTTGCTATGTTTTTTAATTTGGGGTATACATTTAAGTTGGGCCTCTATTATGGTGTCTTTAAAAAGTTTCCATGCAGCTTGCAGGGATTTGGCTCTAGTCACTGTGCCTTTTAATTTCTGTTTAACTAGCCTCCTCATTTTTGTGTAATTCCCCTTTTTGAAATTAAATGCCAGGGTGCTGGACTGCTGAGGTGTTCTACCTGCCACAGGAATGTTGAATGTTATTATATTATGGTCACTATTCCCAAGCGGTCCTGTAACGGTTATTTCCTGGACCTGATCCTGCACTCCACTCAGGACTAAATCGAGAATTGCCTCTCCCCTTGTGGGTTCCTGCACCAGCTGCTCCAAGAAGCAGTCATTTAGGCCATTGAGAAATTTTATCTCTGCTTCTCTTCCTGAGGTGACATGTACCCAGTCAATATGGGGATAATTAAAATCCCCCATTATTATAGAGTTCTTTATTTTGGTAGCCTCTCTAATCTCCCTCAGCATTTCAATGTCAGTATCACTGTCCAGGTCAGGTGGTCGGTAATATATCCCTACTGCTAATTTCTTATTATTGGAGCATGGAATTACTATCCATAGCGATTCTATTGAACATGTTGATTCACTTATTTTTATTTCATTTGATTCTACATTATCTTTCACATACAGTGCCACTCCACCACCCACCCGGCCTGCTCTATCCTTTCGATATATTTTATATCCCGGTATGATTGTGTCCCACAGATTTTCCTCATTCCAGCAGGTTTCAGTGATGCCTATTATGTCAATCTCCTCATTTAATACTAGGTACTCTAGTTCACCCATCTTATTAGTCAGACTCCTAGCATTTGGGTAGAAGCACTTTAAAAATTTGCCACTGCTTATTTGTCTGCCCTTCCCTGGTGCCTTGGATTCCTTTATATGCGGTTGTTTGTCTGCTGTGGCCCATGGTTTGTCCTCTCCCCTCCTCTCTTTCTGACTACAGCTTAGAGAATCTCTATCAATGGATTCTCCTCTAAGAGAAGTCTCCCTCCGATTTACGTGCATCTCCGCACCAATCGGCTTTCCCCCATCTCTTAGTTTAAAAACTGCTCTACAGCCTTTTTAATGTTTAGTGCCAGCAGTCTGGTTCCACCCTGGTTTAGGTGGGGACAGTTCCTCAGATTCATCACCCACAAAGGACGGATATTTAAAAGGTTAATTTAATTATAATGCAAATTGCTATACTTATATCTTTCATGCTTTAAAGAAATATTAAGACAGGGATTTGGTTCAGTAACTCGGGAAAGAGCACCATCTACCTAAACCAGTATTTTGTCTGGATGTCTCCCATTTTGGAGGGGTTGGGATTATAGTAAGGCTATTGCTGATGAGTGTTGATGTACCTCAGGAGGCTCGATACAGAAATAAGACCAAGAGTGGCATTGCAAGCTCCCCTGAACAACCCCCTTCTCAACTGTATGAACCCTGCTCTGGAGATACTTCTTGTGGAAGTGCAAGAATTCTGTGTTCATTCATTATCTGAAAATGTTAGCTGGTGACATTTGTTTCTGAGATGTGGAGCTGTTCACTAGGAATGGAACTCAATTTACACAAGTCACTTATTGTAATTGTTCTTGGTCACCACTGGCATGAGGAAGAGATATGTTCCACTGTGAGGTTTGCAAAGAAATCTTCATGTTCTGAGTAAAACTCGGTGACAGAATCATGATCTATGTTTGAACCATTAATCTATGAAGGGCTCATTATCCCATTACTAGTTCCCCCACCAGGATCCCTTGTCTTGTGGGGGGAAGGTTTTTTATATATTTTTGGAATGTCAATACAGTTATGTTATGGGAGTCCACAACACTATTATGATGACGATGACCTGTATTTACTTAAATTCTTAGTGACAGAAAGAAACATACACTGTGGATGGTGGAGAGAGGCTGAATCAGGCTGTATTTTGTCCATCTGGGACAAATAATACAGTTATAAACAGTTTCTTCCAGAGAGGGTAGCATGAGGCTGGATGGATGAGAAAGCCCTTTCCAGGAACTTGCCCAATATTTCCCTTGCACATCTATGTTTACATTTAAGAGACAAGTTTGTTCCCTTAATGTTAAAAGTCAGGCAAGCAAAGGAAACCTAACCCCCTTGGATGGCAGAGAGAGAGAGAGGGGAGGAGGAGAAGGAGGGGTCACTTTAAAGGACCTCAGAGTGCAGACACCAGCCTCTTTTATTCACTGTGACAGCAAGGGTCACGCTGGAAACCTCACAATTGCTGGGACTTGTCAGGTGGCCTCTGATCTCTCTCTCTCTCTCTCTTTCTCATTCTCTCTCTCCTCATTCTTCCTAGGAACCAACATTCCTACTGACACCTGGTTGGACAGCTGTAGACAGCGCATTGCTGAGGAAGGTAAGGTTGCTCCTGCTGCTGTACATGCTGGTCATATTCATAGTGTTTCTAAGATAGGGGTTTTTTTTCTGTATCTAGAACATTTGTCCATTTGGACCTGGAATGTCCTTTGGCGTGAATTATTCCTCAGCTAAACTCAGTGTGACCTCTTCTGTCTATGGAAAGGCAAAATGCTGTAGAAAGCAAAGCATCTGAGGCTTGCAAAACTTACAAATAAAATTAGGATATTTTCATGGTATATTGGTTGATATGTTTCTTTGCTTTTGCATTACCTGTAACTTAACTCAGTAGCTGCTTATCAAATAAACTAACTCATTACATTTCTGTTGATAGAAAAGTATATGGCAAGGAAAAACTGGAGAATTATTTTAATAACAAGCAATATTTAAAATTATTGGATCAAAAATTATTTTCAATTGTTTTCATGAACCAAATGGCACATGTGTTAAAGTTTATGAAGTTTAAGTATCTCTGAAACTATTAAAGCCGCAGTTATGGTAGGCAAGATAATATTGTCTACCCATCTATAAAGTTTGTGAATAGAGTATGTAAACACATCCAAAGTTTGGTATCTTTTTCAGTATGAAAGAATGAAACATAGAGAGTATTCTCTGTATTTGAATAGGTTGCAAACTGTCATTTGAAACAATAAAGTGTGTCCAAAATGGCAAATACACCTTAAATTGAACCTGTCTTAAAATGGCAAGCTTCTGTGTGAGTGTTACTATTCCTAGAACTGTCTCTGATAGGTTTCAACAGATGCAGCTCTTGGAATGCAGCCGGGTGGGCAGGGAGAAGGGGAGCAGCTGACCCCCCCCCTCTTTGGCAAGGAGACATTTTGGAATCTCAGCTCATTCTGGCATGCAGTGACACTGAGACACTGATGTTTTCAGCACACATGGGCCTCTCTCGCACTGCACAAGATCATCACACAGCAGGGGAAAAAAAGGCTGGTTCTTAGCAGAACTAACCATTGCTTTCTATAGTAAAAATGCTGACTTATTATAAACTGCACACTTTAGGGGAGTTGGATACAATGAGATTTTACAAAAAAATATTACTGGAGAGGCTTAGTTATTTAAAAAAAATCTAGTAAAGGACACCATTGCTTATTTTATCATTACACAGCATTCCTCCATGTTCTGTCCTTGCCTGTGGGGTTAGGATCAGAATTTGAGGAAATTGTGTAAGAATGCAAGAAAATAATGTATCTTAGGTATAATGCTGTATTTGATTAGAGTCACTGGCTCTTTTGTTCTATTATTCAAGACCACAACCTTTCTTTAATAATGTCTATTTGCATATATTTTGTAACTGAAATAACTCCTCTGAAGGACACACAGGGCCTTCTCCCACTGAATTCTGCCAGAGTTTGACTCTAATGAGAGCTGGAATTTGGCCAAAGTTTATATGCATAATTTAAACTATCTACCATTATATGAAAGTGAAGAATTATCTTTACACTGAGAAATGGCTTCTTAAAACTAATAATACCTGTTGCTAAATCTGTATCAATTTGCACACGTTCTTTTACAAAACAATGTTAGGCTTTTTTCAGAAAATCCTCAATAATTGATGCTGAAATTATAAGCACCATAATTTCAAATTATGGACAATATTATCTAAAGAGAGGAAAGCTTGCAAAATAATGTATATGTAGCGGGGTATTTGTGAAAATGACATGAAAATAGTATTCCACAAGCCTAATAAATCTAGAGTCCTAGTCCTGGAAGCACTTAGGTTCAAATCCTCAGTTTAAAAATACAGAAAACCATGCCTAAAATACACTTTCAACCAATACATTTCATACTCTTTATTTGTGGAAAACTTTTCCCATTTTTAATTTCTGTGTGTCAGAGTCTGAACTCACATCACTCCTAAATTGGGAATTGCACTTCTGAAAGCAATAACAGAATCCGAACTGTGTTTTTTCCTAAAAATATTATAGGTCTGGGTCCTGTCTTTAAAATATTATATATTTTTTAAAGTTTATACTTAGACAAACTCATTTTACTTCTGAGAAATAGAAACTATTCTAAATTTGGATTTAGGGACCTCTTACAATGCCACTGAATATACCTCCTAAACACATTCTTGGGGAAATTTGATTTTTGTGATCTTGTTATGAACAACAGTTAATTTTAAATGCCTTCTTGATATATAACTATAATTCCAGAAGAATCATATTCAGATTCATTATTAGCAACCACACTCCAATGCAGTCTAATAAAACACACAATTTTAAGTCTCCGAGCAGTAGTAGGATATGTTACGTTGTGTTCTGTTCTTAAAGAGGCTTCCATTATCAGTGGGATGTTAAATACTTATCACTGAAATGTAATGCTAAACTTTACCATTGTATTTTTTAGTGAGCACTTGGCTGTGATACTCCATTGCAGTCATGGCGCCTAAAAAGAAGAATGTCAAAAAGAACAAAGGCGATATCAATGAGATGACTATAATTGTGGAAGATGGTCCACTAAGTAAACTAAATGGCTTGAATGGCATCTTAGACGGAGGGAATGGTTTCAGCTGCATCTCAGCTGAGGTGTCTGATTCTTCATACAGCCCAAATCTCTTGGAAGGGCTAAGCAGAATGAGGCAGGAAAATTTTCTTTGTGACTTGATGATTGGTACCAAAACCAAATCCTTCAGTGTTCACAAGGTGGTGATGGCTTCATGCAGCAACTACTTTCATAACATCTTAAAGAAAGATCCATCTACTCAAAGAGTGGATCTCAATGATGTATCCCCATTGGGCCTAGCCACTGTTATCACCTATGCTTATACTGGAAAACTCACTCTCTCTCTCTACACAATAGGCAGTATCATTTCCACAGCAGTCTATCTTCAGATTCACACCCTTGTAAAGATGTGCTCTGAATTTTTGATGCAAGAAATCAGTGTTGAGAACTGTATGTATATTGCCAATATTGCAGAGACCTATGGACTAAAAAATACCAAGGAAGCAGCACAGAAATTTATTAGAGACAACTTCATTGAGTTTTCTGAAACAGATCAGTTCTTAAAACTTACTTTTGATCAGATCAATGAACTCCTTGCAGATGACGATTTGCAGTTGCCTTCTGAAATTGTTGCGTTCCAGATTGCAATAAAATGGCTGGAATTTGACCAAAAAAGAGCAAAGTATGCTGCAGATCTCTTGGGCAATATTCGTTTTGGTACCATCTCTGCTCAAGATCTAGTCAATTATGTTCAAAGTATACCAAGAATGATGCAAGATGCAGACTGCCATCGACTTCTGGTGGATGCCATGAACTACCACTTGCTTCCATTTACTCAGAATACACTGCAGTCTAGAAGAACAAGGATTCGAGGAGGTTTCAGAGTCCTAGTCACTGTTGGGGGCCGCCCAGCATTAACAGAAAAATCCCTTAGCAGAGACATCTTATACAGAGATCCCGAAAATGGATGGAAGAAGCTTACTGAAATGCCTGCTAAAAGTTTTAATCAATGTGTGACTGTAATGGATGGATTTCTCTATGTTGCTGGTGGTGAAGACCAGAATGATGCCAGGAACCAGGCCAAGCATGCTGTCAGCAATTTCTGCAGGTAAATGATTATTTATAAGGGAAGAAGAAGCAGTTTCCTCATTGTGCAGGAGCAAATCCAAGCTTGAGTGCAAAATTTAGCAATACCAAATAAGATTATTAGCAGAGAAGAAAAAGGATGTTATTAGATATTTAAAATTTTAACTATTGCAAATGTGTGACTAACATCATGCAAAATTTCCATCCATAATCACAAATGTATAAAGAAAAACACCTCCAACTCAGAAAGTCTACCTCAAGCCAAAATTAAATGAATAACGGTTATTTAAAAATAAAAATACAGGAAAATTGTAAGTGGCATTAATGTTGTGACAGAACAAACAAGGCAAGAATTCTTTATGTTCAAGAGCTATTGATGAGTGTGGAAAACTTTGAAGAACATTTTTAAGAAATAATTCTGTTTCTTTTTTATGTTCAATATTTCATTTATTATACTTTTTTCACAGCACAGGTTTAGAAGCAGTATCTTTATTTCTTAAATGCTATATTGTTCCCACCTGTGACAAATACACAAAATACAGCATAGTTTCTAAAGGAGTGCAATTCCAATGCATTGTCCTTCTAGAACTACATATGTGGCAGCAATGTAGAATACAGAGCTCAACCTAAAGTCCTGGGGTTAAATGATTTTGAAAAGGAATATTCTACTGATTTTAAAAGTGTTCTGCCTAAAAATTAATGGCACATTATAGCCCTATAAATGGTCTGGCAATGGAAAAACTCATGGATCTCAGTGTATATCTAATACACTGTAAGCATAAATTGTGTGGCTGTCTTCTCTTTGAGCAGCTTCCCAGCACACACATTTGTTACTTTGCAGCTATCCACGACAGTCCTGACAGTCCCCCCACCCCCACAGGAATGCCTAAATAACCCCTGGTAGGAGAGTGATCAGTGAGTGTACAGAGAGAACTAAATAAGCACTAATTTCCTCTGTTGTTTGGTTCATCATTTATGCGAATTTGCTAGAGCAGAATGTTGCATAGAGGAGATGGTTTCCCAACTCCTCCTCCTTATTATAGGCTCTGCCTGATCTTTACATAGCAGAACTCAGCCCACACGTATTTTATGTGGATTGCATGGTGGAAATTAAACAGTGAGATGAAATAATACCACATAGTCACAGAAGTCCGTGTGACCCAACCTGGGTTCTATTCCTAGCTCTGCCATTGACCTTGAGCAAGTCTCTTCACTTCTCTGCACATGTTTAATTGCTTTCAAAGATAAGGGTGAAAAGTATCAGGCAAGAGCTAACTCTTATTATTTATATTTCCCCTCCAAGAGGCTATCCCCATCTCCTTCTCTGTGTGAGCTCTGCCCATCTGCTGGTCTCTATACACCTCTGAAGACAGGAACATGCAGGCCTAAGGATTTATCTGCTTCACCTTTTATCCTTCCAGAGAAGTCCTGGTTTTCTATTTGTGACCTCAAAAATTATTGTTGTGGTGATGTTTAATGTTTTGAACTTCCAGTTGGTGCTACCCTGTGTGACTGACTGAGGTGTTCAGAAACAAAGATTCTAATTTCACGTAAATCTTATTTAAACTGAATAGCAATGAAAGGGAAATGCCTAAAAGATCATGCATATTAGTAGGCAGAATCAATCATACATGGAATGTTATTCGGAGATTTTTCATAATGTGAAGCTCAAGCTCTTCCTTGTTTTCCCCTGTCATGGAAAATTAAATATAATATCATAAGTATAAAACAGATTATCATCCCTTGAACTACCCTGCTTTTTCCATCTACATCATGAGCCTAGAGTTATACATCGGGCCTTATCAAATTTACAGTCCATTTTGGTCAATTTCTCAGTCATAGGATTTTACAATTTTTAAATTTCATTATTTCAGATATTTAAATCTGAAATTTCACAGCATTGTAACGGTAAGGATTCTGAAACAGAAGTGGGTTGTGGGGCACTCTCAAGACTATTGTGTGTGAGGGAAAGGGGTGTTAATGGTATTACCACCTTTACTTCTGTGCTGCTGCTGGCAGTGATACTTCCTGCAGAGCTGGGTGGCCAGAGACTGGCATCTGTTGGCTGAAAGCCCAGCTCTGAAGGCAGTACCACTGCCAGCAGCAGTGCTAAGGTGACCAGGTAGAAAATGTGAAAAATCAGGACAGGGAGGGGGAGAAGAGTGTATAAGAGGTACCTATATAAGAAAAGGCCCCAAATATCAGGGCTATCCCTATAAAATCAGGACATCTGTGCACCTTAAGCAGACGTCTATTCACCTTAAGCAGCACAGAAGTAAGAATGGCATGTATATGGCATGTATATCTTTACTTCTGGGCTGCTGCTGGTGGGTCACTGCCTTTAGGGCTTGTAATCTGGCCAGCAGCCTGTGCTCTCCAGTTATCTAGCTCTGAAGGAAATGCAGAAGTAAGGATAACAATACTATGACTCCCCTACAATAACCTTGTTTTCCCCATGCACTTCCCTTATGGGTTGGGCCCTCCAGTTTGTGAAAAGCTGGTCTCCCATGTGAAATCTGTACAGAATAAGGTAAAAGCACACAAAAGACTAGTTTTCATGGGGGAAACCAACTTTCACAGTCTGTGAGGCATTTTTCATGACCATGAATTTGGTAGGATCCTAGTTATAAATACTTTCTGTGTCTGAGCATGTGCAATGATGATTGATAGGCACAGGACTTGCATTGCAGATCAAAGTTACAGATGGGTAGCCGTGTTAGTCTGTATCTGCAAAAACAACGAGGAGTCCTGTGGCACCTTAAACACTAAAAGATTTATTTGAGTATACACTTTTGTGGGTAAAACAACTTCACAACAAGACAGAGCTGGGGGTTAGAGGTGCCTATACAAATAAAAGCCCCAAATATCATGACTGTCTCTATAAAATCAAAAGGCAAGACTATGCAGCACTTTAAAGACTAACAAGATGGTTTATTAGGTGATGAGCTTTCGTGGGCCAGACCCACTTCCTCAGATCAAATTGTGGAAGAAAATTGGCATGACCATATATACCAAAGGGATACAATCAAAAAAGTGAACACATATAAAATTGACAAATCAGATTTTAGAACAGAGGGATGATGAGGGGGGAGAGGTTAGTGTCTATGAGATAATGATATTAGGGGTTCGTCTTTAAACTGCTGCATAGTCCTGTCTTTTGTTTCAGCAAGACCAGACTAACACGGCTACATCTCTATTATTATTCTATAAAATCAGGACATCTGGGGCATGTCTACACAGCAGGGCTTAACTTGAAATAAGCTACGCAAATTGAGCTACGTCAATTGCATAACTTATTTTGAAATAGCTTATTTTGAGTTTTGGTGATGTCCACACAGCACTTATTTCAAAATAAAACACTCTTCCTCCGACTTCCCTTACTCCTCATATAGTGAAGATTACAGGAGTCAGAGTAAGAAGTCCTCCAGCTTGACAGTATTTCGACATTATTGCAAAATAACTGCCTGCTGCGTAGACATGGACTATGTTGTTTCGAAATAATGTTAGCTATTTTGAAATAATATTGCTTTGTAGACATAGCCCTGGTCACTTTAAGCAGTGCAGAAGTAAGAATGGCGTGTATATGGTATTACCATCCTTACTTCTGCACTGCTGCTGGCTGGGAAATTTGGTTTCCTCCATGAAAGCTGAGCTTTCGTGTACTTTTACTTTATTCTGTACAGATTTCACAGGGGAGACCAGTGTTTCACAAATTGGGGTCCCAACCCAAAAGGGGAGGATGACACGGTTATTGTAGGGGAATCATGGTGTTGCTATCCTTACTTCTGTGCTGCCTTTATTGCTGGGTGGCAGGAGAGCACTGAAGTGGTTTTTACCCATGAACTCTTATGCCCAAATAAATCTGTTATTCTTCAAGGTGCTATAGGACTCCTCTTTGTTTTTGCAGATCAAAATTAGTTTATGAGCTTCAGTGTTTGGGTTTTTGCGTATTCATCAGATCCTTGATCATTTTTAAATACTCGTCTGCATCTTTGATATAATGCACTGTAAAAACTGGTTTGTACAATGACCTGATGCTGCAAATTCTTATTGATACTAACAGTCAGAATGAAATTAATGAAACTTTCTCTGAGTAAGGATTTTTTGCTTTAGTAAGTAGTTGCCAGGTTGGCCCTAAATATTTGAAATGCATCTTTTTACTGACATAGCAAATATACTGTTTAAAATGCGTGTGTAGAACTTTGAAGATAGAAATACTCGTATAAATATAAATTCTTAATTATTACTGCCAAAAGGCACAGTGCTGCTTACACTGGCGTGTATGGCAAGATTCTGACTGACTTCAGTGGCAGCAATACTGGCCTTAAACGACCACATGACTAGGTACAGTACAATATATATTGTGTCTGAACAAATTTAATAAATATATCATTGTATTTATTATGAAGGAGCCTTATGTCACCTTTAAAGGCCAGTCATGCAAAATTTTGAGATGTGTATTACAAGACACATTTGAGGTAAACATAAATAGTAAAAAAAAAAAAAAAAGTTTTAAAAATATAGATACTCTATAGACACACTAATCACTTTCCAAAGTTCTTAAGAGGTTGATTTTTTTTAATTCAAATTACTGAAGGTAATTAGATCAAATTATGCTAGATTTTATTGACAAAACTATTTTTGACACATTTCTTACCTTCTAAAGAATGAAACCTATTTTATTGAAATCTAACGAGAACTACAACTTTCAGTTCAAGTGAACTGTAATAGTCAGCTAATAAAAATCAAACAGTTATTTAGAAGCCGCACCATTTTAACTATATAGAGTGGCAGATGTGACATTGTAGGGGTAGACCTTCTCATAGAAATATTTGAGTATTTTGAATGCATTAGTTATTCTCTTTTCTTAATGCTTCCAGATATGATCCTCGTTTCAACACATGGATTCACCTGGCCAATATGAATCAGAAGCGCACCCATTTTAGCCTGAGTGTATTCAATGGCCTCCTTTTTGCAGTGGGTGGTCGCAATTCTGAAGGGTGTCTGTCCTCAGTTGAATGCTATGTGCCTGCAGTTAATCAGTGGCAAATGAAGGCACCACTGGAGGTGGCAAGGTGCTGTCATGCCAGTGCAGTCATCGATGGTAGAATCCTGGTCACTGGAGGTTACATAAATAATGCTTACTCCCGCTCTGTGTGTATGTATGACCCTACCATTGATAGCTGGCAGGACAAGTCCAGCCTTAGCACCCCAAGAGGATGGCACTGTGCTGTTTCTCTTGGTGAGAGGGTCTACATCATGGGTGGGTCCCAACTGGGAGGTCGGGGTGAAAGGGTTGATGTCCTCCCTGTTGAGTGCTACAATCCTCATGCTGGCCAGTGGAGCTATGCTGCTCCCCTGCCAACTGGAGTGAGCACTGCAGGTGCTTCAACTCTTAATGGGAAAATTTACTTGGTGGGTGGCTGGAATGAAATAGAAAAGAAATATAAGAAGTGCATTCAGTGCTATAATCCGGATCTTAATGAATGGACTGAGGAAGATGAGTTGCCTGAAGCCACTGTTGGAGTATCTTGTTGTACCATTGCCATGCCCAATAACAAAACAAGGGAATCCAGGGCTAGCTCAGTATCTTCTGTGCCAGTCAGTATTTAAACATTATAATTAGGTTATAACAAGAATAAATATAAAATATTTACTCACACAGCTATGTGGTTAACCCTTTAAGTAGCCTTCTCTTCTCATGTGGGAGGGAGGGGAGAAATTACAATTGTAAAAAAATTTAATTTTACAAAACTGGCCAATTTTCCTGATCTCTACAAGACATGGTATGAAAAAACATCTTTAAGATACAGTGAATTTACTAAGTGGAAATAGAATGTTATGCCACATTTAGAACAGGGACTCATTTCTGTTCCTAGCTTTGCCACAGACTTGCTGTGTTACCTTTTGCAAAATGCTTCCTCGTCCTCCTTTCATCATCTGCAAAATAGGGACAATAATCAATTAATGTTTTTAAAATGCTTTGAGACCTTGGGATAAAAGGCACAAGGGAAGAGCTAAGTATTATTAATAAATCTCCACAAGTTAGTAATATGCCATGGCATCATAAACTTGGTCAGTTTTGTTCTATTTTATAGATTGTATATATTGCAAAAGACACTTAATGACAATTTATTGCACATATCAAATATGAAATATACATTTTTCTCTTCTGAGCAGTGATGTCCATAAACAAGTCTTGAAAACTCTCTCTCTTTCTCTCTCTCTCTTTTAGAAACTAAATTAGGGGTGGACATTAAGCAGCCTGTGGGCTGTATGCATTTTGCCAGGCTTATCCCTCAGTGGGCCACCAGATGCTTTATTACCTGCACATCTGCAGGTACAGCTGCTTCCAGCACCCATTGGCTGTGGATTGCTATTCCCAACCAATGGGAGCTGCAGGAAGTGATGTCCTGGTCCATGGCACTTCCCACAGTTCCCACTGGCTGGAAACAGCAATCCGCAGTCAATGGGAGCTGCAAGCAGCCATACTTGCAGATGCTCAGGTAAATAAAGCATCTGGCGGCCAACCAGGGGCTAACCCTGGCAAACCGAGTCTGGCCCATGGGCTATTTATTGCCTGTCCCTGAATTAGATTCTCTGATTTACAATGCAGACATTAAATTATTTATAGGTAGGTCTGTGACAGGGATTTCAAGAGCCAAACTGTACAAATACATAAGCTTATGTCCATTATGGGCCAGTCCTGAGGGCCTTGCTTAGGGCACCAGGCTACTCTGTCCCCCTCCACATACACAGGCACGTCTATAGCTGCAGAAGGGGAGATTCCACTTCAGTTACATACTCACTGGAAACCACTCCATGGGGACTCTGCAGGGTACAAGGTCAGCAGGAATGGAAGGGGCAAACCTATCAATAGTCCAGCTTCTATACATCTCCACCTGCAGAAGAACACACTACACATCTGTATACTCCAAGTTTGACTGTCTTCTGTGCTGTAAAAGAAACCTAGCCTGGAGGGTCCCATATTAAGAACCTAAGGAAACAGAACTCCTACTTGGAGCCAGCTGGAGCTGTTGGTGTCAAAAGCAGAGTGGATACAAAAATTATCTTTTCTGCTCAATCCAACAAATTCCCATTGGATTAAGAAATAAGGACTAAGAAGGTTGCAGGATTTGGCTCAAAGCACAGATACGGGTGGGGAACAGTGAGTTTTAAGGTAAAACTCTGGATTGAAATGGAATCCAGACTATTAATGATGAGATGTTTGGATGCCTCCATTACCAGGCACATACACAGCATCCTGCTTTTCCTGGCCTTACCATTGTATATCATAGAAATGTAGAACTGGAAAAGACCTCAATAGGTCATCTAATCCAATCCCCTTCACTCAAGAGAGGACTATGTAATAACTAGATCATTCCTGACACTCTCTGTGGTGTCTTGAACACAGCTCTTCTTGGAATGTGACTTTTTACTGCATTTGGCCAAAGACTTAGGGTCCTGTGGAAGTCAATGAAAGTGTTGTCATAAGCTTCAGCGAGGCCAGAATTTCATCCTTACTCTCTACAAATTACTCTCAAATTGCTTTCTTAGTTGCATCACTGTGCATAGGCAAGTAAACATGCAACTGCTGGTAGTTTTCATTGCCAATGAGACATGCATACCCAATTTCCTGTGAAATATGCCTCTTATTGACATCTAGACATCCTGTTATTAATAAAGATTTATACACACTTCAGCTAGGATGAAATAAGCAATTAAATGACCTAAAATTATTGGGTAAGAATTCACTCAAAACTAGAACACACTCTGTCCATGTCTACACTAGGAAAGTATTTTGAAGTTACTAAATTCAGCTTAATAACTCCTGATTTAACAAATTTCAACTAGCATGTTCACACTACAGGGAAGTCTCAAAATTAGTCCAAGGCAGGCTTCATTAATGAGGTTGCACTACATAGGACTTAGAGCCCAGGAAGCACTGGGGAGTGAGTAGTTCAAATTACTCTGTGAGTGTCCACATTACTGTTAGTTTAAAATAACTATTTCGGAATTAGTGTTATTCCTGATGAAAAGCAGAAGTACAGATTTCAAATTCTGTGGCCCGTTATTTCAAAACAACGGTAGTGCGGCTGCTGCACTTATAAATTCGACCTGGTGGGGTTATTTTGAAATAAAGTCCTAGGGTAGACCAGGGCTCTTGTACAGATTATTACAGCCTTCACAGACAATTTTTTCTCACTACAATAAACACCTCAAGGGGGCAGTGTCCTTTAGAAAGGAAAGTCAACCAGAAAGCAAGGTTTACTGGTCACCCAAATGCTTTACCCCAATCAAAAAGGGAATCCTTTCAAACTATCTGCAAATGCAGGTGTTCTTCAGCCAAGCATTTGCAGCACTCTCATAACCTGGGTGTTCTTTGGCAAGTATAGTTATATATTAAGCATTGGCAATTAACCTGATATTGTGTCAGAAATCTGAGTTACGTCAAAGTGACTCATCCAGTCAACTGGGATTAAACTGAGTTTTGCACAGTCTGGTTTTCCATTTGATCTAATACAGTTAAGAATCATGACTACATTTTAAGTAATTCCTAATCCCCACATTCTATTTTTGAGTATTATGCATTATTAGGATATACTGCATTGTACTGACTTAGAGTCAGAAGTCTTATTACAGTAGCATTGTGTCTGTAGCACTTGTCACTGTGTTAGCATTGTATATCATTTTGTTTGTCTAATTTAATTTAAATATAATTACATTTACACTTTATATAGTATAATTTAAATAAATAACTCAGATCTATAGTGATTTAATCCAACATAATGTAAAATTGAGTAACTGAGTATAATTTTATTTTAATATAAAAATGCTGTTCTTTTGCCCCTTTCAGTCAGCAGTAACATTATTTGATTATTTTGGTTTTCTCCTGGACACACATTCCACATGAAACCATTTAAGTGGCCTTTGTAAAATCTTTGCCTGCTACAATAATTCTCTGTAAAGACTACCATTATCCTTTTCTTTAAAGTGGGTATTCAGCATCCATGCCAATGCATATAATAATATGCACTTATGTATCTGTCAGGTATTTTCTTAAACATTCGTAATCATTATAGTATGCAAGTAAATAACTAAAAATACAAATAAATAATCATTTTGGCCTCAAATTGTGTTTGGGAGAAAATTGTGCCAGGGAAAATATAATTTCACTCTTTTTTCTTTTAGAATATCAATTCCAAAACTATATGTACAATAAAATGTAATGAATTGTTGCAAAGTTTTTCTCATGAGCAGATTCTGGCATATACACAAACAATGATCTGCTTTTATTTTGTAAACAAAGTTATTTATGAATTATGGGCTAGGTATATTGGAATTACTGTACGCTACTTGAAGGGTTAATCATTTGAGGCCAAATCTTTTTCATCTTGCTCACACAATTTTGAATAAGGTAAATAGGATTTGACCCGCTGAGCCAAATTGTGGCCAAATACTGTGCACTGGTGCCTGACAAAATGATCCATGCCTAGATGCAGCAACATTATCTCAGTCCAAAGTCTGCCTCCACGCTTCCCACCCCCTACAAATCCATAAGTGTTCTGAGGCCTGGATCAAAGGATATCGTACACATTTTCCAACCCAGCTATGACCCCTACATATACCCCACCCTTGGAGATTATATATGCTGCAGGCCACAGTAAGAAATGCATGTGTGGGTGTGCAGTGGCAGTTGTTATCAACATAGAGGTGCACTGCAGTACTCCTTTTGCAGTGTGCACAGCTGCTCCCCAAGTTACGACCACCTCCACTTACGACCATCTGCACTTACGACCAAAGCGGTTGTAAATGAGGATCCAAGTTACAAATGGCGATCCGCGCTTACGAACAGCGTGGTCGCCATGTAACTCTATGGGATCCGAGTTACGAACACTTCGAGTTACGGACCAAGTGTTGGTCCGTAACTTGTTCGTAACTCAGGGAACGGCTGTATATCTAAACCTGTTTTGGATACAACTACACACTGAACCTGGATTTGAATCTGAGGATGTGCAAGTATAAAGCTGAGCTTAATTTCATCTCCGTTACACCAAGTTACCTATTGCTTACATTATGACATTTTTATATAAAATTCATTAGAACTGTGAAAATAATTTGTACATTACATGTTGTGGAACAATTTTCTATCATTATCCTGTTTGGTATTTTTAATACCAAAATATATAATAGTAACATATTGAAACTGGAACTATTGTATATCCCTAAAAGGGATTTTAAAGAGTGTAGTTCAGGAAATATAGAATAGGATAAAATTATTAAAAATAATACAGATGATCTTCTGTTTAAATAAAATACAGATTGTTAACTTAATATACTATCAGAATTTGAATTTACTTTAATACTATAAAAGAAAAAAAGCAATTAAAGTAACCAGATGAATTAGAAACTTCTGTTATATAGTTCACATGACTAGTATTTATGTACTTCCCAAGAATTTTAAAATAGAAATAAGTTTTTCTTCACAGTCTGTAAGGGTGTGTCTACACAGCAGGGCTTAACTTGAAATAAGCTACGCAAATTGTGCTATGTCAATTGCATAGCTTATTTCAAAATAGCTTACTTTGAGTTTTGGTGCTTTCTACCCAGTACTTACTTCGAAATAGAGCACTCTTCCTCTGACTTCCCTTACTCCTCATACAATGATGGTTACAGGAGTCAGAGTAAGAAGTCCTCCAGCTTGACAGTATTTCAACATTATTTCAAAATAACTGCCTGTGTGTAGACACGGACTAAGTTATTTCAAAATAACACTAGTTATTTCAAAATAATGTGGCTGTGTAGATGTACCCTAAATGAAACAGTTTGATTGTTTTATAATGTTTTGGTTAGTTTATCATTCTTTGTTTGCTTATTTGTCTGTTTATATCTCTTTGAGTAAGTGTTATGGGCCTGTATGTGAGAAGAACTTAAAGAGGTAAATTTTGCTTTTAATTCTCATCATTATGAGGTCCCTATGGTCAGATTATCTCTTCCTGGAGTGAGCTCTATATTCTACATTCAATTCCCATGAAACTTCTGTTTCCTGCAGTTCACATACCGCCTGGAATTAGCTAAGAGTTTCATTGTTATGTTAGAACACATATGCCAACATCAGTCATGGTCCCAGAAGGAAGAATAATTTCTGAAGTAGTAGGACTAGTTCTCAGATAGTTAGAGGGCTTGTGTAAACTGGCAAGTTTTGTCAAGGAAAAGTGCCTTTTATCGACAAAACTGCATTCATGTTCACACTGCAGTGTGACTTTTATCTTAACAAATGTCCATTTTTGTCAACAAAAAACATCCAGCTCCACAAGGGACTTTTATCTTTTCCCCTCCCTGTGTTGTCAACAAACATGCAGTGTGGACACCTCAGGGTGTTTTGTCACTGATTCTGCCCTCCAGGAAGTGACCCACAATTCCCAATCAGCTGCTCTAGCCAGCATTTTGAACTCTGCTGCCCTTTATCCAGGTGATCAGCTACCCACCCCGCCCCCTTGCAAGCCCTACAAAATTAAAAATCCTTTTCCTGCTGCCTGAGCACCTGGAACCCACCGCCCACCAATTCCTCCATGGGGTGACTCAGCATGCAGTGCTCTCATGGCATCTTCCCAGGTGCCAGGCCATCAACCAACACTCCCCTGCTTGGACTGCCACAAAACAATTGGATCTAACCAATGTATGGGGAGAGGGGTCCCAGCTGCGAGTGACTCACAGGAACTGGGACACGTCTTGTGTGAAAGGGGTATGAGAGGGACTTGCTGCAGTGCAGAGCAAAGATTAAAGGACTGAGACAAGCCTATCATAAGGCTCATGAGGCAAACCAACACTTCAGTGCTTCACCAAGGACCTGCTGTTTCTATAAGGAACTGGATGCAATCCTCACACACACCACCTCTACTGCCAAGAGTCCCATGGATACTTTGGAGAGCATGGAGGCAGCGCATGAAGGACCTAACACAGAGGATGAAATTGTAGATGAAGACCAAGGACTCCCCCGGGGGTCGCCAGTTGTGTCTGGCAGCCAGGAACTGTTCTCCACTGCTGCTGGACATAGCCAGTCTGATCAGCTGCTTTCCAGGGAACAGGAAGCAGGGATAAGATGCAGGGTAAATATGTGTGGCTTGTGGAGTGCAGGGCTGAGGGCATGGAAAAGTGGGAGGCTGGTTGTGTTTCTGTGAGCTGCATGTATCCCTGGGTAGCTAATCCATATGGCCAAAGAGCATGTTGATGCTTGCCATGATCTCAATGGAATCCTGCAGAGAGAGGCAGAGCCATCCTGTCCATAGCATGAATGGGGCAGTTGCCTCAGGCCCCACACTTTTGGGGTCCCACAGTGGCTGTTCCAACTATCCTATGAATTGGAGAGACTGGAGGATTACCAGCACTGGCGTGGTGGCAACAGCAGGAGTCACCTCCCAGAAACACTCACCATGTGGGTGGCAGGAACCGAAGCAATCCAATAGCCTGCTCCGCTCTACCCTGCTGTTCTCTCCTGGCCCCTTGTGCACCATTTCTTGACAGCAGCAGGAAGCAGAGCTCCCTGGCTCCAGGGTGCTCTGGTTCCAACCGCCCAGAGAAAAGTACAGTGCAGTGGGCTGGGAGGGTGGTGTGGTGGGGCAGAGCAGGCTGTCGGGCCACTGCAGCTCCCACCACCCATGATCACAGAGAAGAGTACATACCCTGAAAGAGGAAAAGTTCTGCAATGAGTTTTGGGAGAAAGGGGTGAGGAAATTAAAGTAAAAGACAGCAGACAAACTGTTGGTGCTCACTTGAAAGTATAACATTGTCAACAGTACTGTCTTCGGAAGATCAAGGGAATACAAATAAATGTATGCAGTATTAGATAACTTGGATGAAAGATTCAGATCACATGATAAGGTTGCAATTCAGAAGATGAATATGAAGATATTGTCACTGAGAATTAGAGTTACATTAAAACTGATTCATTCACCAGTGACCTAAAGATGTTGAACTATGGGGAATAAATGGTTGTATCTTTCAATTGATGAGACTGCAGACACCTATATAATGCAAATTAAACTACACATTGCCTTGGCTATCTAACTGTTATTGTAAATGCTTAAGAATTTTTATTTATTTTACTTACTGCTTAACAGTTTCCCATTTAATAATTGTTATATACACTGCTTAAACAAATAGATTAACGAAATGCAAATACTGTCAGGGTGGAATGTGATAATTACAAGGGAACACACATTTCAGGAAGAAAAGATTGTACAAACTTAATGTGATAATTTTATTACTGGAAAATATAAAAATGTGTAATAAGGTGGATGCTAGAAGGAAGAATAGAGTAGTATGTTAATCATTTTTCATTGTTTACTTATAAATTAAAACAGTTAACATACAGAGAAAAGATTGTTCTTATTGTGAAGTCAGTTTCATATGAAACTCAAATGTTCCTATATGGTTAATCTATGACTGAAGTGCAAATGTTTTGTTTTTTAAATCCCTTGTTAGTTCTATCTTTCATACAAAATTTATGTATGGAACATTCATTCAATGTTAACTGTAAATTCACCATTGGATTAAATTGTATTGCAAGACAATATGGGCCAATCATGTCCTACTTTTTCATTTCTTTTCTAACAGAATTTCTTGCCAGTTTTATTTTGTAAATTGCACACAGTAAGTTATAATACCCAGCATGCCTGACCGAAGATGACAAATCTAGCTGGATTATAAATTTCAAATGAGAAATATTAGCAATGCATTAGAAATTAAAAATCTAAATTGCCAGAAGAACTGCAGAGCAAATCCAGGAGTCAGTGGAACGTTGCCATTAGTTATTATACATAGTGCCAAAAAAGTATGGTTGGTGCTTTGAAACTAAAATACTTCTGGAATATTTGGCACCTCTGTACTTCAAAGTAGCCTATTTTACTGCCAGTGGCAATTCATTCCTTATTGGATTGAGATGCCATAGTTGGATTTTTAAGCAATGGAAAATGTTAATAAAAGCATTGAGGCCTTAATTCAATAACTGGGGTATGTCTACACAGTAAGCCATTATTTCAAAATAATATCGAAATGGAGGACTTCTTACTCCAACTCCTGTAATCCTCATTTTACGAGGAGTAAGGGAAGTCGAAGGAAGAGTATTCTTCCTTTGACTTCCTGCTGTGTAGACAGCGCCAAAAGCTGAATTAAGCTATTTCAACTTCAGCTACACAATTGAAGTAACTGAAGTTACATCAGCAGATGTATTTCAGCATATGCATAACTTTGAGACTGTGTCAAGTGTTATGCTGTAAAGACTAATCTGTCTGTTAGATCTGGATGATAAAGTTCAAACTTACTTGTTCTCAATCTGTAAGAAAGTCAGATTCCTAAAACGTAAATATGTAAAATGGCTGCAGGTCCAGGCCTAAATTCTTTTTCCAGCAAAACCAACAGAAGTTTTACCATCATTGGGCTCATGATCTGACTGTACATACTCTAGTCTGGTCTGATCTGGTCTGTGTAGCTTCTGTCATTGATAAATTATCGGCCATCTACTGAACTGCGATGCAATAGGTCCATCCGAAAATTGACAGAGGTACCAAACGAGGAGTTAAAGAATTTTTTATGCTGTAGGAACAGGACTGATATTAGGAATTTATTTAAATCTAATTTATTTTTTTTAAAGAGAGTGTTATGGATTTATATGTAACTGAAGCCATAGGAGTTAGAGGAGGAAAATTGAGGTTTAGTGATATTTTTAATACAGGCATTTTTGTAATTATGAGTGTAAATAAGTATTTGTTTCCCTAGAAAGATAAGCGAAAAAAAGAAACCTTTTTCTCTATGCACTGACCAATAGTGCTTTAGACTTCCTTAAACACAAAAATTGTTAGAAAGAATGTTAGAAACCTGTTAAGGCATGTGATGGGTATGTATATGACTAATACACAAGTATGTATATGTGTTTCAGTTAGATTGCAGAAAATTGGTGTCTGTATATTTCTACAAGGAGAGTAAAACTGCAAAGAAAAAAAATCTTTCAAAGTAACAGAGGGACAAACTCTGCAGTCTTTATTCAGGCAGAATTCCTACAAAAGTCAGTGAGAGTGATGACACAAAGTACAGAAACAAAACTTGCCATAATAAACGACATTCTTAGGGTTGACCACGACTGTACTTGTAAAAGTACATGCAAGAGGATTATAGTGTACATAGTACTGCCTTTCAAAAGTATCCCGTTCATTGTCAATGACCACACAGAGTACAGTATACTTATTTTCTACAGGATAGTGTCAATTATTTTGGTGCATTTTTATAAAGATTGCTCCAAGAAAAAAATATTCTCTTTGTGCTTTTTGATAAGCCTAGTATCTGTTTATGATGATCTCTGGAGTACAGTGCATGCACTGCCTTGTTAAAACTGAATCATCATTAAAACTGTATCCAGTAACAAATTATGTGATAGACTGATGTGATTCTGACATGTTTCTCCATATTATCTTCTGTTGATATGTATGTTCTGGTTTATATGTTGAGTCTGCATTTAATTTCCTTTGAATTTAAGGGGGAGGGAGCAAAGAAGAATCAATTACTTGAATGTTTTCTACAGTAAGTGAAAACATGTCAATAGAGCCAGAACATTTTCCCAAAAAAAGTACCAAATGTGAAAGCAAGAAAACAAGTTATAATTAATTTTAAAACATTGTATGAATAATATACAGAACACGCTGTAAATATTAATATTTTTCAAAATGAATTGAAAATTCATCAAGCACTAAATATGATCATTAAGATTTTTATTTTGGGAGAAATCCACTGAAAATTTCAGAGGTTGGCCCAGGCTGTTAGACACAGGCATTGTAATCCACTGATGGCTATTTGGTGGCCTAGCATGTGTGAAAGGAGTGTGCTTAATTCCTAATGGAGAAAGGATTGTCACAAAAAAGCACCATGCTATACATTGCCTGGCAGTATCACCAAGGAGGCCAAGAACTGAGTAGGGCAGAAATGCAGAACTATCCTTTTACCCACAAAGCATGCCTCAACTCTGGATATTAAAACAGTGTGAGAAGACAATTATTTTGTCAGACGGGATCTGTAGATTAATTTTGGACTTGCATCTTTGGATGTCTCGGCCTTGTATCTTTCATGCACGCAACAGATTCCAATAAAAGATGCACCCATAACTTCTAGGCACTATTTAACCAATTACTTCCATTGACAACAAGGGAATCTGAATTTCATCCATGATAACTGGAAATAGTTAAGTGCAATGGATTGTTTTTCATTTCCTTGCATAATTGGTATTGAAATGTATTTAGAATAAACAAGTAGTATTTACTTGTCTCTATCACTGAGGAAAATGTAGAGGGGGGACCAATATATGAGTCCTCATATTAGTGCAAATAGCTGCATCATTTCACTTTTTGCCAAGTTTTCACCCACATCCACAAATGCTGATTTTTACTTACTTCACTTCCCATTTTGCCTTCTTATGTTATATCACTTCCCCACAAGGGGTTTTGAGTGCATTTCCTGTTCTGGCTCCATCGTTATGACCTTAAAAGGACATTATGGGGTTGGTATTGAGGGGATCTTTCCAGAAGCGAGGAACTGCAGTCAAGTCTGCTCCCAACCTTTTTTCCAGACCTTATCTGTACAAGAGAGATTGGTCCATGTTATGATAGCCAATTATCTTACACTTGCTTATTGTTTCACCAACAATTGAATATGCCTTCAGGAGTCTCTGAACGGGTGTCAAGCCCTTCTGTCCATCTTAGGGCTATACTATAGCAGTTCAGATAGGGTGACTATCCATTTGACAGCCATTGTATTCAGAAAAGAGGGGATGAGAAACAACATTGAAGAAGGTGAAAATGAGGAAGGGAACAGAGTGGAATGTGCAAGAGAATTTGTTAATTTGATGGGAAATATTAAAAAGGAAAATTCCTTGAAAAGAAAGGAGCGATGAACTTGCATGGAGAGGGGGAAATAGACAACGTAATTAAAATATTATATGAAAAAGAAAAAGTTATTAATATGTGAATGAAGAGATGTACCCTGTCACAGTATAAAGGAGGATGGAATGGAGAGAAGGGGAAACAGGAATGAAAAATAAGAGGTCAGTTAAGTTAATTTTCTATTTTGCTATTTTTAAATAAATAAAATATGATCCAGTAATTTGATGGCATATATTTGTAAAGGGCAGTTACTATAAAATAAGTCCTCTTATGGGGACAAGCATATCTCATTTTAGTAGAACAAAGTAGAAATGGGGAGAAAGTTTGCCCTATTGCAATTCTAGCCTTGGGTTCTATTCTATATGTAGTTTACAAATATGTCAAAGTGAGGGCAAAAGGACTTGTGGGAGTAGTAGTGAGAAAAACTGTAAATGCATATTGAGGCAGCTCATGCTTTTACCTTCAGATTTTAGTCCTACATTATTTCTCAGGTAAGCAGGAGAAAACAGTGAATAGTAATGGGCCATGGGTTAAATGTGCTGAGAGTTCCAGTCTAATCAGCATCTTGTACAATAGAGCATGCAAAATTTTAACTGAATTTGATCTCAGCTTCAAACATACTTGGGGGAGCAGATGTGAAGATGATTAGCTGGGATGCAGGGAAAGTCAAGTGCAATCAAGAGGATGGGCCTGTCAAACAACATCTTTCTGAAAGATAGCAAGCGCTCTTCTGAGATTTGGTGTTCCAGCTGAATAGGTTCATGGGCCTTCTTAAACAAATTAGGATAAAAATTAGTGTCCATATGCAAGAGGCATTTTTCAAATACCCATAGCTTGATTATTTTTAAACCAAATTGCACCAAATGTCAAAACTACCCTTGCAAGAAAATGAATCTTTCTTAAAGTAGACAGACTCACGATCAGATCATTTAAAAATGGCATAACAGAGTTTTACTAGCTTTCTAAATCGAAACCAAATCAACCACTACCACCATTTCTCTGCATATGAAAGTGTCACCAATTCTTTGTTCAAGAAGCATAATGCTTGTGAGCAGGGGCACATAGTGAAAATACCTTGTGAACCATAACTACAGTGCCTCTACTCAGATATAGAGTGCTCCTTTTATTAATGTGATACCAAACTGAGAAGCAGATTTTTCTCAATTTAGGTTAACAATGGTTGGAAGCATAAATCCTTTGCTACTGAGGGGAGCATACACCACTTTTCCCTAGTCCCAGTGTGGTTTTAAGTTAATTTCAGCATTGTTCTAAATGTAGTGGTTAATTGCTTTGTTTTGAAGTAGTGCAGAGTTTGATCCTCATTGTTTCCAGACAGTGGAATGTTACTTGTGCTATATGTATGTGATCTTTTCCCCCCTTAGCTGCTTTGTTCTACTCAATCATTACCAATATAAAACACTAGAGGGCAGAGTGGAATTAATCATGCTCTCTCAAGGCTCTGTTACCAGCAAAGGCGCACTAGTAAACGAAATTTAATGGGGCCTGCTCTAGTTAGATGTTAAAATGCCTTTGTCCCCAGAAGGAGGTCTGGCCTGGAAACCACCGTATCTGTCACCAGCGGATTTGCCCCCAGTCCCGCTGAATAAACACGGACATGTATCAGATTTAAATTTAAATAAAAGATGTATTGAAATACAACAGGCAAATATCAACAACACAACACCGAACTGATAACCCAGCCCCTCACCCTCTGAAATAAAAGAATATAGGAGAGATGACTGAAAGCAGAATGGTATACTTAGTCTGTCAGAGGCAGCTTTGATGATCAGGACCTTCTACCCTTTAGCTTAAGGCAGCTGTCGGGGAGGAACACTGAGGCGTCCTTGAGGGTGTGGAGAGGCGCTCGGTTAGATGTTACCGCTGCTGGTATCACGGACGGACGTGCAGTTTGTGGGTGGTGTCAGAGCGGTTCTAGGCACCGTGAGGGCCTTCACCACAGCAGGTGCCGAACGATGTTGATGCTCTGTGAGTCCCAATGATGTAGGGAGCAATCAGGTAGCCAAGGCTCACTATTACTGGGCTATCATCACAGTGTGGGCCGAAGCACCCTGAGGGTGGCAGGAATGGAATGGGTAGATCTGTCAGCTCGACTGGGCCTTCACCACAGTCTTCTGACTAGAGGTCTCCTTCTTCCGCGATGGTGTTGTAAAACTGCCAACCCGATCTCCTCAGGCTTCTGGGTTTTATAAAGTTCGAGGCGGGAAAATTCTAAGCGTCTCTAGTGCAAAGCAGGGTGTAGTGCTGGGTGCAAAACTAGAGTCGGGTGCAAACTTTCGCACTGTGTGCAGCACCGTGGTGCAGTGTGCACAGCCATGTGCTGTGTGCAGATGGTAATTTTGGCGGCAGAAGCTTTTCAGGTTCCCATTTTGAATTGTCCCTCAGTCCACAAACTCCATTTTGAATCTGTTATCTATAGATGTTCTATTGTCCATATGGTGCACTGTTCAGGGTTAACAGCTCTATCTGCTTGCGGGTGGGAAAGGCATGTTCCTATTTTGGATTAGCTAACATGGGTTAAAATATCAGTGAAGACAAGGCAACTCAGTTTTTAATTTAGGATAGCACCTCAAATTTAATTCCAGGCAGCCCTATGAGCTTAAATTTGAGCTGTTAACCTGATTAAAAGCCAAGTTGCTTTGTCTTCCCTGCTATTTTACCCAGGGGCAGATGAGCGTTTTGCGGGGCCCAGGGCACAGGACCTATTGAAGCGCGGGGCCCGGGGCAGCACAATTTTGCGCATGCGCCATGGCCGCAGCCGACAGGTAGTAGTGTGTGCGTGGGGCCTATTGAAGCGTGGGGCTCAGGGTAGCCGCCCCGCTCGCCCTGCCCTATATCCGCGCTGATTTTATCCCAAGTTAGCCAATTCATGTTCCTATGGACATCCTTTTTTGTGGGGGCAGTGTAGCTATATTCCAAAGAAAGGGCTATGTCAAAGTGACTATATTCTAAAGAAAGGACCTTTGGGCCATACTGCAGCTATGGTCTGACTGTATTGGACATGTGAGTCAAGAAATAAGTCTCATGATACTGCACATGAACCAAGATTTCCTCTTTTGATCATGTACTACAGAAACAGAGCAGAGTACAAGTTCACCTCTCCATACAGTGCATGTATGGCTGGTGAAAGAACTGGGTTTGTATTTCAACAGAACTTTGATGATAGCACAATGAAGGGGGTTATCCCAAAGCAAAGTGATAAAAACATTCTGCTGCCATTTATGTTTCTTTTGAATAGATTAGGGATTTTTTTCTTTCTTCAGATGTCCAGAACAACTCAGAATACAGAAAATCCTGTAAATGCCATACATCAGTACAGCACATCTAGACTATAGTTTTTCCGGGATACCCAGGATACCTGGAAAGACTGTTCCATATCCAGGGAACACGTTTGCTCTTCCGCTTTTTTTTGCGGAAGAGCAAACACGCTTTTTCGGAAGCCTCTTATTCCTTGTTTCATGACGAATAAGGGAGCTTCTGAAAGAGGGTTTTTTTCCAACATTTGGCCCAGTCTAGATGGATCTAGTGAAAGATAAAAAGGGATTGTTTAAAAAAGTGGAATTTAAATCCTAGACTGCAAGCTTCTTTCGGAAGAAGCTTTTCCGGAAGAGATCATTGGATGCTCTCTCACATTTAAGTTGTGATTAGTATGGACGGAGTGACCACCAGGGCACCTGTGTTATTTCCTGGAGGCCTCTTCTTTCGAAAGAAATCCCGCTTCTGCATCCACACATGCCTTTTTCTGAAAAAAGGATTTGGAAAAAGACTTCTTCCTCGTAGAAAGAGGTTTACCGCTGTTGGAAAAACCCCTGCGTTCTTTCGACTTTTTGATAAAAGAATGCAATAGCAGTATGGACATAACGGCCATTTTTCTGGAAAAATGCTGCAGTGTAGACATTCCCATAGTGAGGAAAATAGAAAGGAGCATATACTCTGTCAAATGAAGTGTAAAAATATAATTAGGAAGGCCAAAAAAGAAATATGAAGAACAGTTAGCCAAAAACTTGAAAATAGCAAACCTTTTGTTTAAAGTACATCAGAAGCAAGAAGCCTGCTAAACAACTAGTGGGGCCACAGGACAATCAAGATGCTAAAGGAGCACTCAAGGACAATAAGATCATTGCAGAGAAATTAAATGAATTCTTTGCATCATTCTTCACGGCTGAGAAAGTTAGGAAGATTTTCAAATCTGAGCCATTCTTTTTTGGTGACAAGTATGTGGACAAGGGGGATCCAATGGATTAGATTTGCAGAAAGCCTTTGGCAAGGTCCTTCACCAAATGCTCTTAAGTAAAGTAAGTTGTCATGGGATAAAAAGGAAGGTCCTTTCATGGCTGGAGGCGGCTGCAGAGCCCGGGGCAGGACCTGGAACAGCAGCGCAGTCTCCTGGACTCTGGGAACAATGGACCGCAGGGCCAATGGGGCCAGTGAGGGGGGATATCAAAGCTGGTGGGGCCAGCAGGGCCCCAGAGGGGATGCCCAAAGACCAGCATGACCAGCCCTTAGGTTCAGGAAAGCCAGGTGGAAAACCTGAGGGTACTGCAGCACCCCTCACATTCCTACTTCCCACAGCTATGGTCAGTGGCCTGGAGATGGTGACCCTGGAGTGGGAAAGAAGAACTTTTGCATTTTAACCTGCCATACTTCTGGGTGGGCAGTGGGGATGAGAATGGTCTGACTTTGAGAGCTCTGCTGAAGGCTGCACTTATGCTAATAAATTTTGCCTGGAAGCAGGACTTGACTTGGACCCAGCGGAACAACATTCCTTTCTCAGGTGGGGTAGGCAGGGTGATCATCTCTCTGAGCAGTGGTAGAGAAGATGGACAACTCACTTGGGCCTGGGGAATGTACTGTGAGGCAGGATTTGCCTGTCTTGCTAGGACCAGCTGCAGGAGAGTACCTGGCCCTGTGACAAGCCCCTTTATGCCACTCTGGCCCTCTTAACAGGTGTAAAGCAGCCCAAATGGGAGTGAGGATCTAGAATTCTTACAACTCTTGTTCTTGTTTTTTTCTTAACAGACATGAAAACATAACAAATAAACACTTTTAAACACTGCACTGTTAAGGTCACCCTTCCAGAACTACAGTGACAAAGCATCTGACAACATGGTTTTTAACCACCAAAACTTAGGCCCAAATAAATCTGTTAGTCTATAAGGGCACCTCTACACAGCAGTGTTATTTTAAAATAACTCATATTATTTTGAAATAACAAAGTGAGCATCTACACAGCAAGCCTGTCTTATTTGGAATTCTGTAGCCCTCATTTCATGAGGAATGTGCCTATTTTAAAATAGTTATTTTGAAATAGGATGTGTGTAGATGGGACAACTGGAGTTATTTTTAAATAAGTGGCCTCTAGAGCTTCCCACAGGTGCTCTGGTGGCCACTCTATCCACACACATCAGAAATCTATAAACCCCCTTCCCCTGCAGTCCTTAAAGCCGCAGACTCAGGGGAAACGGTTTGTGGCACAATGCGAGCCCTGTTCGCACTGTGCCACACAGCAGCACCCAGCTCTGCATTCCCTGCTGCCATGACAGATCCCAGCACACCACCTGAGCCTCCCCTGGCTTCAAGCACAGCTGCAGACAGCTCCCAAGCACCTGCCTGAAGCCGGAGAGGGGCTCCCTCCTGGACTGGTGTGAAGATCCTGCATCTCCTTGAGATCTGGGGAGATGTGGCAAACCTCCAGGATCTCCACACCAGGCACTGGAACACTGAGATCTATGGCCGGATTGCTGACAGCCTGCGCCGGGGGGACACATGCGCACCCAGGAGCAGATGTGCATGAAAGTCATGGAGCTTAGGCAGGCCTATACTAAAGGCAAGGAGTGTTGTTTCTGCTTATGGGTGGCACCCCAGCCTGCCCCTACTTTGGCTAGCTCCACCGCATCCTGGGGGAGGAGGGAGGTGTCAGTCCCTTCCACCCTCCTTGTTGTGGACTCTGGGCAGGAGACGCCCATTGTCACCCTATTGGAGGGCATGCCTGTGGCCAAAAAGGAGGAGGAGGAGCAGGCCAGTGAAGCCACAATGCCTGCCAGCCAGGAGCTCAGCCAGTCCCTGGAGCTGGTACCACCCTCCCAGGATGTCGCCTGTGGATCAGACGAAGCCAGGGAAGGCCCATCAGGTGAGTTCCATTACTCTCCCTAGACACACACAGTGGGGGGCGGTGGGCTGCGTGCTCTGTGCTCTGCTTTCTTGGCCTGGGGATCACACAGCAGCCTGTGCATGTGGGTGCATGAGGAGCACCAGTCCAAAGCAGACAGCTCCAATGAGGCTGCCTCAGAGGACCCTTGTGCTCCTGCTCACAGAGTTTCTGGAAAGGCCTCCTTTACTCCCGACTCCATGGTGGGACACGCTCCCACCACAAGGCACCACTAAGGAGGATGGGATCAGGGACACACACACACACACTCTCTCTCTCTCTCTCTCTCTCTCTCTGGGAAGCATGCGCTCCCAACCAAGTGCAGAGAGGCAGAGGACACTGAGCACCTGCTAGGGGAGCCTGCTGGGAGGGGAAAGAAATGAAGGGCACCCCACTAGCACCCTCCCTGGCAAGTGGCATCTGCCACTCACACGCATCTCCCCCAGCACCCTCCCCCCCTCCAGCAGGCATGGATAGAAGTCCTCTCCTTGCGGGATGCCACCACTGCTGGACCTAGCATGTGTGTGGCATGGAGGGAAGCTGAGCCGTCCAATTGCCCCCTTCCCACCACAGGCTCCTGGCCTGGCTGGCATGCCTGCTTGTCCCCGGGACATTGGGGTAGCAAGGCTCCCCCCGGGACATCTGTGCCCCTGCAAGTAGGGGCCCACTGTGTAGGCCACTGATGGCCTTGCTCCAAGCACATCACCTTCGTCTGACCCAAGACCTTTTGGTGTCTCCTCAGAGATGAGGGCTAGGCTTCATACATTCTGTCTCCGGGATGACTGCCCTCCTCTTTGTTCTTCACAGATGGACGAGCTGCAAGTGAGGCACCTGCAACACCTCCAGTGCCAGCCTCCCAACCCCGAGGGAGCTGCCACCACAGACGAGCCTGTGAGGACCTAGAGCGGGAACACGTTGCCTGCTTGCATGGCCTCCAGCAGTCTCTGAAGTGGCAGGACCATCGGTGGGGAGCAGACCAGGAGCTGCGCCGATGCACCTGACAGGAGCTGGCACAAGAGACCTGCAGCATGTGCGGGGCATACATGGCCGCCGTCGACCACCTGGTTGCTGCCATTGAGCAGTAGAATAGCCGCCCTCTCCTGCTCCTGCTCCTGCTTCCGCTCCCACTCCCGCACCCACTTCTGCTCCTACTCCTTTCTCCACTCCTGCTCCTGCCCCTCCAGCTTCTCTCCTTAGCTCCCTCCATGGTTGCCAAGAGCCCTGCACACGAGGCGGTGGAACCAGAGGCAGGTGCCACTCCCAGCCCCAGTCCTGAGCCTCTCTTCCCCCTATTCCCCCCTTCCAGATTCCTTTCCCAGTCCCTCCCCAGTTATAATTACCCCAATTAAACAAAAAATAGAGTTGCTTGGTTCAAAACAAAAGGTCTGGTTTATTTTATCAACAGGGGAAGAGAGGGCAGGGGAGGGGAGTGGTGTGATAGGAAAGGCACAGAGGGGCAATGCACTGGTTTCCCACAGAGTGGCAGCTGTCCAGCAAGGTGAGCTTCCACAGAGCGATGAAGGGGAATGGTGGGTTGCATGTGGGTGTCCTGTCACCTGAGGGCAGGGGTGAGCCACTCGCACAGCTCCTGGAAAGTGTCCTTCCACATGCGAAAATTCTGGAGCCATTTCTGGTCATCCCACTGCTCCATGATGATCTGGTCCCACCAGTCAGTACTGGTGTCCAGTCACCAGAATCAGTGGTGCACAGTGCACAGGGAAGGGTGGGAGGAGCTGAGCTGCATGAGCAGCACATGGAGAAAGATGAGGAAGTGTCCCTCAGGAGCTGCGTTTCCAGTGCCATGAAAGCTCCCTACAAAAACTGCAGCAAGAAGTGCACCATGAGGTCCAGGAGCTGGTGAGTGCTTTGTGGGAGGTCCAGCTTCATGGCAGAAGTACTGTGGTGTCTGCAAGGGCAGCCAAAGCAGACAGCAAAATGGATTTTGCTGCCGCTCAAGGAGGTAGGCTAAGGAGAGAAGTCTGAGTCATGACTGTACGGGGGGGTCTCTTTAAGCATGAGCCTTAGATAGCCTCAGGAAGCAGCTCCAGGAAGCGACTGCTGTGCTGAGGCCCTGCCCGAAGTGCTTCTGGGGGGCTTTAAATGCAACTGAGGCTCCAATCAGCGTAGCTGCTCTATTTTGAAATAGCTCAGCGCTATTTCGATGGACAGTTGTAGTATAGATGAGCTATTTTGAAATAAGCTGAGCTATTTTGAAATAAGCTATTTCAGAGTTTTTCTTCCGAAATAGCTTATTCCTGAATAACGCTGCTGTGTAGACAGACCCTAACAGAGATTCTTAAACTTTTTGGCCCAAGGCTCACCTGGCTCAATGCAAACCTTTCTGTGGATCACCAGCTGCTAATGGAAACTTGGCATTAATTACATAATTATGCATTAGCCAAATGGCTCAGGAGCTAAGGAGAATGGTTTAATTTAACCAGTGAGAAAAGAAATATTAAATTATTAAACAGATTAAGCATTTTAACTTTCTCATGTTAATTTATCAAACTTCATTTTAAATAAAGTAAAATAATAATTTGTGTCTGACACAAAAGGTTTCAATGTTTTCTTTATTTATGGCAGGGGTGAGGAACTGTTTTTGGATCGGGGACCACTGACCCACAGAAAAATCACACAAGTGAGAAGAAAAAAACCCTCCAACCACCCTCCCCCCAACAGTCACTGATGTGGCCCCCAACTGAGACACTTTATTCTGGCACTCCAGCCCCATGGGGTGGGAGAGAGGGACAGAGAGGACTGAGGTTCAGGGGGTTCCCATGGGCCAGATTTAATCTTCTGGGATTCTGGGGTTAATGGATTTTGTGGATCCCCCGGGCTCTGGGGTGAGAACAAAAATGAGGGGTTAAGTGTGTGGGACAGGGCTGCCAGGATATGGGTGCAGGATATGGGCAGGAGGTAGAGTGCAGGAGGGGATGAGGGTGCAAAGTCTGGGTGAGAGGTGAGATACAGGGGGCATGAGGGTGCAAGGTCTGAGTGGGAGGTGGGGTGCAGGAGCAGGCTGGGGGAAAGGATGTCTAATTGGGGGGAGGGTGCAAGAGCAAGGGAGGGTGCAGGAGCAGGCTGGACGTGGGTTGTCTGGTCAGGGGGGAGGATGCAGGAGCGGGCTGGATGTGCAGGACCTCAGTGGGGGACAGGGTCTGGACACGAGGGGGGTGCAGGGGCCACTTACTTGCTTTCGTACCCCATGCCGCTCCCAGGCATCTTGCCCCAGGCACAGTCTCCTGCCAATGGAAGCAGCAGGGAAAGCCTCCGGGTAACACATCCGTGTGCTGCTGTTTCCCCAGCCACAGGAGGGAGGAGTTGGCAGCATGCGGAGCTGCTTCTGGCTCTGCTTCTTCCATGCAAGCCAGATCCAGCAGAGAGGCTTGGAGCTCCCCACCCCACTCCTGAGGCAGGGAGAGGGAAGGTGGAAGGGAGGGGGCTGAGCTCAAGCCACAAACCACCTGGAAGGCAGCAGACCACAGTTTGCGAAACAATGGTCTATAAGGTGCTACAGGACTCCTTGTTGTTCTTGCAGATACAGATTAATACAACTACCCGTCTGACTCCTGTAATTCTGACTCTTCCTTCTCTTTTCTCAATGTATTTGTTGTGAAGACAATTCACTTCCCCACTATTCCATTCTTTCTGTACCACACAGTCACAAGACCATATAGTGTAATGCCAACAGGTGGAACCAAACCAGGAATTTCTGGAGCTTAGTGCATGAGCCTCTATCATATGAAGGTAGAGCAAACTCATTCTTCCTCTTTGGAAGTGGTCTAAGTGCCACTACATGGGACAGTGAACCACATCCAGTAATTGTGGGGGTTACAAAAGCACAGCTGGTATTGAAACTGGGCTCCTAGATAATTTCCTTAGCCTCAGTGCCATGGTGTCACATTGACAGCCTTATTGACAAATAGCCTTAGTGATAAAGAGAGAGCTACCAAATTCATAGCCCATTTTGGTCAATTTCACAGCTGGGCGGGTTAAAATTAGACAATTTCTAGTTTTCATGTGTTTATAATATTTCATCTGAAATTTTATGGTGGCGTAACCATGGGGGTACCAACCCAAAATGCGGTCAGAGTGGGAGGCCACAAGAGTATTGTGGGTAGCACACCCATGACCCCCCCTTACATCTGCGCCACTGCAGTGGGTGTTAGGAGTGGATTACCATATGTCTGGTTTTCCCATAGAGATGTGAATGGCTAATCAGTTAACTGATAAGTAACACCCTTAATGGGTGATGCTTACAGATTCCAGTAAGTTCATTTGGGGGTATGGGGGCTGCTGTGGACAGGAGCACTCCAACTGGGCTGGAGCAGCCCCTGCTTGCAGTGGGGGAGCTGCTGCAGCCGGCCATGGTGGGTGGGAGAACCAGTCCAGCCCATTCGAACTGGAGTGCCCTCCCTGTCCACCCCTCCTTTAATCCATTAGCCGGTTAAACCTTACGCTTAACTGGTTAACCAATTGAATAAGATTTTACTTCCCTGTTTTCCCAGCTGTCTCCTGCCCCAATGGGGGTTTTTAAAGTTGCAGCCACAGCCTCCCAGCACAGTGCTGGCATTGTAGCAGTTGGGGGAGATCCTCCTGGAGATGGGTTTGACCCACCCTGGGAACAGCACCTACATGGGAAGAGGAAGTCGTATCCCTCCCCATCCCCAGCAGGGACTAGCAGCTGGATCCCTGTGCAGGCTAGGAACCCCCAGCTGTATGCCAGATTCCACAGTCTGACACACCTTTTTCACAGTTGTGAATTTGGTAGGTCACTAGTGATAAAGGCTTCCACATCCATAGCAGCCACACCCTAGGCACTGGATTGATGTCTGTCCAGCAATTCTTTATGCAGTCCATGTATCCTATAAGACCCCAATAGGAAAAGCAAATAGTGGGAGCAATAGATAGTTACCTGCTGGTTGCTGCCTAGTCCGCCATGCCCAGCATCACCTCCCCTACCCATTGGATTGGATCTTCCAGCTACAGACCCCTCTGAGAACGCTGGTCATGGCCCTGGACTGCCTTTGATACCAACTGACCTCCTGGCTGCCTAATGACCTGCACAACCTTGACTACTACTCCGGACCGCCTCCTCGCTCTCCTTGGCCATAGGCATCGCACACCAGCACAAAGCAGCTCGGCTTCACAGGCCTACATTTGGATTCACTCAATCATGTAAGAATTAATATTATATGGGAGTTGTGCTTCCTTATCCAGTGCTTGTTACTCTTTGTTCAGTTCAAATGTTAGAGGGCTTGTTTCCAGAGTTTAGACACTTCTGTTCACTTTTTTACCCATGGGGAACTGCACAGTGCTTTATGGCCTTTCAGCATAAGACTTTTGTTCAGATTCTCAGCAGTGTGACCACTGAGTCCATTGGCCCTACTCACTGTGTATGGCGGCTGTTCTAAGCACTGTTTGGGATTTTGGCTTTTATGTAGAGCAGTGTTTCCCAAATGGTGTTCCACGGAACCCTGGAGTGAAAATAGGGGTTCTGTGAGAAAATTCCATTACAACCTGAATTATTGTAATGGAATGGAATTTTCATTAATTTATGAATTTTATTGAAAATTTTCATTTGTGTTTGCCACAATAAGGCTATGTCTACACTCGCGGCTTCTTGCGCAAGTATGGCCATTCTTGCGCAAGAATCCGCAGCGCGTCCACACTGCCTGCCCGCTCTTGCGCAAGGAAATTTACAGTATGGCGTGGTAAGAGGGGGTTCCTTGCGCAAGAGCTATGCTCTTTTTTAACAGGTGTAAGCCCTCTTGTGCAGGAGCTCTTGCACAAGAGGGCAGTGTGGACGCTCGGCAGGGATTTCTTGCGCAAGAAAGCCCTATGGCTAAAATGGCCATCGGAGCTTTCTTGCACAAGAGAGCATCCACACTTCCATGGGCACTCTTGCGCAAAAGCACAGCGCGCACATGGCAGTGTGGACGTTTCCTTGCGCAAGACTTCTTGCGCAAGAAGCCGCCAGTGTAGACAAAGCCCAAGTGTCCCTGTCTAATGCCAGCTTAGCCAGAGAGTGGAGACGATGATGTCATTACTCAGCACTGTGCACGCAGTCAGTCAGTCAGGGGTTCTGCAAAATTATTTCGAGTTCAAAAGAGTTCTGTGGTCAAATAGAATTGGGAAACACTGATGTAGAGAAATCAAAACTTAAGCAAGCATTTGAACAAATTGGTGCATTCATTACTAGTTCTAATCTCTGCTGAGTCACTGACTTCCTCTTCTGCCATGAACAAGTAAGTTGACCCCGCTGCCCTCTATAACTTACTTTAGAAACTGGGAAATCATAAGCTACACTTTACTGAGAATGAAAAGAGTGAGTTTGAATGGAATTATCCTCAGAAAATAAATTACAAAAGTTGATTAATGAGGAATCTTAAGATGTTTATTGTTAACATTTATGGGAGCAGCTGTGTTCTAAGTAAGCCAGTGAATGCAGAAGTCACATGACTCATTATCAAATACCTAGTCGTCGTGACAAGGCACAAAAAGCTGGGTGAGTATGAAGAATTTGCTGTGTCAGTGATAGTCAGGGTTTATTAAGAGTCCAGGGGGCCTCAACCTCTTGGTTTTGCAAGAGAGAACAAGAGGCATGTCTGAACAAAGTACCTTCAAGTTCCTGAGCTTTATTGACATAGCTTGGTGGAAAGTCCATTTTGATGTCATTTGCACAAGATTTCCCAGGCACCCAATTTTAAATCCCCACATGAGTCAGAGGAGCAGCACTTGTACACCCATTCAGTCAGGGAACAGAAACCAATTCTTATTTGAACAATACCAGCACAGCTTGAATTTCAAATAGCTACCGATCCACAGAGTAAAAAACGTTACGTATTGACAATGTAACAAAAATCACATTGTGCTTGCAGATACCTCCAAAGAAAGAGGCTAAATTCTCTGAATAAACTATTTGTTGTGAATTCACTTCTCTAGTTGCTCGTGGTGCTGTTTAACAGATGTGCCTGATTCAAGGCCAACAGGGACTACTATCATCATCTAGTCTGAGCTGTTTGACACAGGCCATAGAATTATGGAGTGAAATTCCTGTATCAAATTAAATAACATATCTCTTTGTATAAATGTAAAGAGCTTGACCTTAAGTTTCCTCACTAAAGCAGGTTTTGACACCTCAAAGCATTGTTGTGGCTCTTTCTGAAAGCTCCAAAACCTCCATATCCTTTTAAAAGTGCAGACACCTAAGCAGAACACAACATTGCAGTTGTATCACCAATATCTTGCACAGAGGCAGTATCACCTTCCTGCTTAATCAATACTCATGTGCAAGGATCACGTTGGCCCTCAGACAGTAGCACACTATGGCTAGTGCTCTGTTGATTATCTGCTGTGACCCCAAGGACCTTTCCAGAGTCACTGCTTCCCAAGACAGCATCCTCAACTCTAACATGCATTTCTTACTAGAAATATGAACTTACCTTTGGCTGCTGAAAACTGATATTGGTTGGTTGCACCCAATTTACCATGTGATCAAGATCACTCTGTATAAATGACCTGTCCTCATTGCTACATAATTAATTGATCTTTGTGTCATCTGCTGTCTATAGTAGTAATGATTCTATATGTTCTTACAGATCATTGATAATGAAAGGAGATGATGGAGCCAAGTGAGGCCCTTAACTAGCAGGCTAGATTTCCCAGCAGGAGTGCTCTCCTGCTTCTTGTCCAAAGACAGTGGAAGGCACCTGATTGATCCCAGGAATGATCTCTGCAACCATATGGCTCTTTCCTTTCTATCTTCTCTCCCCCCACCCCGTTAGCTTTACTGTCCAAACTTCCAGCAAGTAATTGTAGACTACATAGCCTTCAGCCCCCTTCTCACTGGAGCTTCCTCCCTTTATACAAACCCAATCTACTCCTTCCCAGCTGAACTTCATCTTCCATTTGGGTGTATTGATCTTTCGCTCTCCTTTAAGTGGCTATAAGGTCAATTGGCCTGATTTAAATGACTCTGCTTTGTGTGTGGCATATACATCCTCACAGATCCAAAAAATCATAATTGTTTTGAGAGAGCGCTTATATCATGTGAGATAGAATCAGGCCAGAGGGCTACAGGAGAGTGATGGAGGGGAAATATATTAGCCCCAAATTAAATTGGTCTCTGTTCCCACAGTAGACTAACAAGGGCTGACCCAGAACCAGCAGGAACCTGCTAGAATCACTCAGAGCAATCAGGCCAATTAAGAGGCTTCCAGACTCAAGGGAGCCAGGCTAATCAGAACACCTCCGGGCCAATTAGAAACCAGTGTCTGCTACTTCAGCGTTTCCTGGGCCACTTCCCCAGGATGCTGCTCCCTCTGGTCACCTCAGGGTTCTGAGGCTAGGTTCTCAATAGACTCTGTCCAGAGTGCTATCAGTTCTCATAGTCAGCTTGCGGCTAGTATTCAGCCACTGGACCTACGCCTCACCTGGGTCTAAAGTTCAGCTTGCACTCAGAGCTGTCTGCGGTGCTACTATTCTCCCAGTCAGAGCATAGGTCTGTCTGGGACAAACTCCTCTGAGAAACTGCCAGACTTTAACCCAGCAACTTCTTTATTACTGGTCTAATGAGCCCTGATTGGCTGCTGTGGAGGCAGCTACTCTATCCTGCCTGGAGGACTTTTCTTCTGCTCCTCTCATTGGGGTGGGGTGTGGCAAGGCCTCCAGCCTCCTGTAGGTGGCATCGGGACTTGGTCCACCCCATCACACAGAGACATTACAGATAGCTGTTATCAGAGGGTTCCTGGGCTGGAATTGGAATAGAGGGTGGGCCCAGGCTCCCCCCATCACTGATTCCCTATTTCAGTATTAGAAAGACTGGCTTTGGCACAAGACTTTGTCCCATCCTATATCACTTGGAGAGACCACAAAGACTATGAGGTTTGGTTTCCCCTCTTTTTCCCACGCTGGCCAATGATGGGAGTAGCTCAACAAACAGCAAGCTGCTGTCTAAATTGAGGGCTGCTGTGAGCCTCTGAGCCAAGTAATCCCCCTGAAAGTGCAGGACCCACCAAGGTTGAGAGGGAGCTTTGTCACACCTGGTGGGGTTTTTTTTTTCTGTTTTGATTTTTGCACGCCCTTTGCTGACTCCCAGTTCATGTGTGTGACAATTAGGCTATGTCTACACTGGTGGCTTCTTGTGCAAAAACATCTTGCGCAAGGGTTCTTGTGCAAGAAGTCTTGCGCAAGAAAATGTCCACACTGCCATGTGCGAGCTGTGCTTTTGTGCAAGAGCGCCCATGGCAGTGTGGACACTCTCTTGTGCAAGAAAGCTCTGATGGCCATTTTAGCCATAGGGCTGTCTTGCGCAAGAAATCCCTGCCAAGCGTCCACACTGCCCTCTTGCGCAAGAGCTCCTGCGCAAGAGGGCTTATACCTGTTAAAAAAGAGTGTAGCTCTTGTGCAAGACGCCCTCTCTTACCACGCCGTACTGTAAATTTCCTTGCGCAAGAGCAGGCAGGCAGTGTGGACGTTCTGCGGATTCTTGCGCAAGAACGGCCGTACTTGCGCAAGAAGCTGCGAGTGTAGACATAGCCTTAGTGTTTCCAGTGTTCCCAAATTAAGGTAATTTTGGCCCCCACTGCAGAATCTCTCATTTCTACAACTGCTTGTCTGCCTGCCCAGCATCTATTCTGTCCTTCAATCTTCCCATCAATTCTGGCCCACATTTGCCCAGCCTGCCCTCTGCAAAAGAAAATGTTGTGGTGCACCTGGCCCATTCATTGTCATAACTGGGGCTTCTTGCTTGTCTTTCTATTCATTAATCCCTGCTCCAGAGTAAATGGCCTACATAGAAACAAACATGATGGCAGAAACATGATCTTTGTAAAGTTAGTTTAGGCCAAGCAATTGTGATACCTTAAGGACAGGATTATAAAAGGTCGATAAGTGAGTCATTGGATTGTTTAGCTGTCTACCGTAAGATTGCTGTGCTAGACACAGGTGGTGAGTGAAAGGCTATTCTGCCATTGTTTTAAACAGAGAGAAGTTAGTTTTCTAAAACAAGATGACAGAGTCATAAGTAATGAAGTAACTTAACGTAACTGAAGTGAAAAGTTGGCAGAGTGGTGATTCTCCTACATGTTGTCAGTGCAAAGACTTCCCACTGATTGAGGAGCACAGAGAAAAAAGTAGAATTAAAAAGAATGTCCACACATGAAGGAGTTGACCCAGTTTATAAATATTAACATATTAATTAACTAAGAGGAAAGTTTGGACTCTTAACAGCTCCTAATTGATGTAGCTGTATTCAGTGGATGTCTTGCCTTTGACTACAATGGAAGAATGAATGGAATAAACCTGAGAAGATCTTCAAACAAAGGGGTGATTTACTCTCTGCTGATAACATTTAGCTTCTTATCTTTCTCATGCTGACTCATGATTTTGTCTTGCCTCTTTCACAGAAAAGAATGGCTACTTACCTGTAACTGTTGTTCTTCGAGATGTGTTGCTCGTGTCCATTCGAATCAGGTGTGCGCGCTGCGTGCACCGCGTCTCTGGAGCGTTTTCCCTAGCAGTACCCGTAGTGCCGGCAGGTCGCCCCCTGGAGTGGCGCCGCTATAGCAGAGCATAAGTACCCCTGCCAGCACTCCCCCTCCTCAGTTCCTTCTTGCCGGACACTCCGACGAAGGGGAGGTGGGAGGGAATCGAATGGACATGAGTAACACATCTCGAAGAACAACAGTTACAGGTAAGTAACCGTTCTTTTCTTCTTCGAGTGGTTGCTCATGTCCATTCGAATCAGGTGACTTCCAAGCTAATACCACTTCACGGAGGAGGGGTCGGAGCACCCAGAAAGACAAGTCCATGAAAGTTGAACAACCCAAACATATTTATTCAAGTAACAGAACACAGAGAACTGTTGAAAAAAAGTGCAATGTAGTACAGAGAAACAAACACAGTTACAACACCGACCTGAGGACCGCAGAATCCAACCCTGCGTCCCCCTGGCTTGCTGTGTCAGCGCATAGTGCACCATAGTGCCCCCTGGCTTGCTGTGTCAGTGCATAGTGCACCATAGTGCACTGACGACCACGTGGCCACCCTGCAGATTTCAGTAATCAGAACCTGCGCCCCAAAGGCTACAGAGGACGCCTGCGCCCTGGTGGAATGTGCTGTAACCCGGGGCGGGACCTTCCCGGCCAAGACATAACACTCCCTGATACACCCCGCGACCCAATTGGACAACCTCTTGGTCGAGATAGGGAGCCCTTTCATTCTGTCTGCGAAAGCAACGAACAGTTGTGTGAACTTACGAAAGGGTTTCATTCTATCGACATAAAAGGCTAACGCCCGCCTAGCATCTAGGGAGTGGAGCACTTGCTCCCTAGGAGAGGCATGGGGTTTTGGAAAGAAAACCGGGAGGTAATTTCTTGGGACAGATGGAACGGTGACACCACCTTGGGGAGAAAAGCCGGGTGAGAACGGAGCCTCACATTATTCTCCAAGAACACTAGGTAGGGCGGGTTTACAGTTAGCGCCCTCAGCTCGGAGACCCTGCAAGCCAACGTAATGGCTACAATGAACGCAACCTTCATAGAAAGGTGCTTCAAAGAGCACGTGGCCAGCGGCTCAAAGGGGGGTGACACAAGTCTAGACAAGATGAGGTTAAGGTCCCAGGCAGGGAGAGGGGGTCTAACCAAGGGGTACAACTTATCCAAACCCTTAAGGAACCTTTTGACCACAGGGTCAGAGAACAGAGAGACTCCAGCCGATCCAACATAGAAGGCGGAGAGTGAGGCCACATGTACTTTGATAGAAGAGGTAGAGAGCCCACCGGACCTGAGTTCGAAGAAGTAGTCCAGAATGGACGGGACAGGTACACAGGACGGGTGCACCCCCCTTCTGGACGCCCAAGATGAGAACCGCCGCCACTTGGCTGCATAGGACCGCCTGGTGGATGGCTTCCTACTACCTAGGAGCACCATCTGCACCTCCTGGGAACATTCCCTTTCCGGTTGCGTCAGCCACGGTTAAACCAGGCCGTCAGGTGGAGAGAGTTGAGATTCGGGTGAACCATGAGCCCCCTGTCCCAGGGCTAGGTCAGGAGATCCTGATCCGGCGGGAGCGTTATAGGCTCCTCACTGAGCATATCCATCAGGATAGGGAACCAGAACTGCCTGGGCCATCGAGGGGCTATCAGGATGACCGTGGACCTGAAAATCTTGACCCTGGTCAGAACCCTGGGAATTAGGGGAAACGGAGGGAATGCATAGAGGATGCCCGCTGGCCACAGCACGGTCCTGGCATCGCCCGTGGAGTGTTCCCCCGGCCCCAAGAGGGAGCAGTAACTCTGGCACTTGGTGTTGTGTGCCGAGGCAAACAGGTCTACTAGGGGACAACCCCACCTGTGGAAGACGTGATGAAGGGCCGAATCCTTGAGGGACCATTCGTGGGCTCCGAAGGAGCTGCTCAGAGCATTGGCCAGCAAGTTTTTGCACCCCGGCAGGTATTCTGCCTGCAAAAGTATATCGTGCGCTACACACAGGTCCCACAGCAGCAAAGCCTCACGACAGAGGGGAGGCGACCGGGCTCCCCCCTGCCTGTTGATGTAGAACACAGCCGCCGTGTTGTTCAGGCGCACCAGGACGGAGAGGCGCGAGAGCCTCGTCAGGAAGACCTCGCAAGCTCTTCTGACTGCCCTGAGCTCCCGGACATTTATATGTAGGGCCCGCTCTGCAGGGGACCACAAGCCCTGGGTCCTGTGACGCCCCAGGTGCGCTCCCCAACCCAGGTCTGAAGCATCTGTGACTAACGTCACTGAGGGGGGAAGTACAGTAAACGGAACCCCGCTGCACACCACAGCCTCCTGAGTCCACCACTGTAAGGAGGCAACTACCGCTGGAGGCACCATCAGTACCATGTCCCAGAGACCCCTGAACTGGTCGAACACCTTCGCTAACCAGGCCTGCAACGATCTGAGCCTCATTCGAGCGTGGCGTACTACGTAAGTGCATGCTGCCATATGCCCCAGCAGCCTCAAGCAGACTCGGGGGAACCAGGTTAACTCGGAGACCATCTCCACTATAGCCAGAAATCTATTCCTGGGGAGGAATGCTCGTGCCACCCTGGCGTCCAAGAGGGCCCCCACGAATTCTAGGTGCTGAGAGGGAGTCAACGATGACTTTTCCTCGTTCAGCATGAGGCCTAGTCTTAAGAAGAGAGTCCTTGTAAGGGAAACATGAGCCTCCACTTGTTCGTAGGATCGACCGGGAATTAGCCAGTCGTCTAGGTACGGAAAGACATGTATCCCCTTTTTGCGGAGGAACGCCGCTACGACCGACATGCATTTTGTGAAAACCCTGCCTGCTGTCAAAAGTCCAAAGGGGAGCACCGTAAACTGGAAGTGACAGCAGGACACTATGAAGCGGAGAAACCTCCTGTGACTGGATCTTACTGCCACCTGGAAGTAAGCATCCTTGAGATCGAGAGTTGCGTACCAGTCCCCTAACTGTAACACCGGGATGACGGAGGCCAGGGTTACCATTCTGAATTTGGATTTCACCACCGTCTTGTTGAGGTCCCTGAGGTCTAGAATGGGACGAACCCCGCCCTTGGGTTTTGGGACAATAAAATACCGGGAATAAAACCCCTTGCCCCGTAAGTGAGACGGGACCCTCTCTACCGCTCCCTTTTGGAGGAGCGCTAACACCTCCTGACGGAGAATGCCTTCATGAGAGGTGTCCCTGAAAAGGGACGGAGCGGGCGGGTTGGAAAGGGGCGAGCCCAGGAAAGGAATAGTATAGCCATCCCTGACTATTCTCAGAACCCAAGCGTCGGTGGTGATTTCTGACCAGGCGCGGGCAAAGTGGGATAACCTGGCCCCAAACAGGAGGCCGGGGGGGGGGAACTGGTGCGCAACTCTCTAGAGGACCATCAAAACGGGTGTTTGGACTGTTGAGAGGGGCCCTGTCCAACCCCACGGGGGTTGTCCCCTCTTGGGCGGCGACGATGACCTCTGGACAAAGATGGGGCCGCAGCCGCCCCTGCACCCCCACTGGGAGCGCGAGGACGGCATCTCCAGTAATCCCCACGAGGGACCTGGGACTGTGTTCTACCCTGTTGTCTGTAGGGAAGCTGACGTCACTGAGGAGCCGGCATGTGGCTCCCCAAGGACCGGAGAGTCAACCTCGTGTCTTTGAGCGTATGGAGCCTCGAGTCAGTATGCGCGGAGAACAACTCTTTGCCGTCAAAAGGCAGGTCCTGTTGTGATGATGCGTCGGGGTCCCCCGACTCCTGCACCCCCGTAGTGGCACGAACAGACTCCACCAGCCAGTATAATCGAGGGAGTTTATTGCTTCTCCGGGATACAGCACAGCACAGATGTAATCTGGTTACAGGGCCAGGCCTAGGAAGCCTCAGCCCCACTTGAGATGGGGGAGCTTGGGCCCCTAAATCCCAGCCCATTGCCTAGGCTGCTTCCTCCATGATTCCAGACAGAAACTAACTCTTCCTTCTAGCCCTGTCCCCAGCCAGGGCTCCACTCCCCTCCTTCCCATTGTTCCACTCCCTGGGAGATAACTCGTTGGACAAGTTCAGAGCCCCCTTGCATAATGACTCATCCCCTGCCCTGCTGGGCCATCCTACAGACAGCAGCCAGCGGAGGTCACCCACAGCCCACTGCCCAGCATAGCAACCAGCAAGGTACCCACACTACGTCACACCTGTATAGTAGTCTGGACATCAGGAGATATTCCAGACACCTGCAGCCAGGCACCACGGCGCATAACTACACCCGACGCCATGGTGCGGGCTGTAGAGTCAATGGCATCCAGGGAAGCCTGAAGAGCCGTGCGGGTGATGGTTCTGCCCTCCGTGGTCATAGCCCCAAACTCTTGACGTGCCTCGGCGGGGAGTTTATCTTTGAACTTATCCATCGCCTGCCATGTGTTGTAAGCATATCAGCTCAGCATTGCTTGCTGATTAGCGATGCGGAGTTGCACCCCACTGGTGGCATACACCTTGCGCCCCATTAAATTGAGGCGTTTGGGCTCCCTAGCCTTCAGGGACAGCCCTGGCTGTGGAAGCCTCTCCTTCTGAGCCACAGCTTGGACGACCAAGGACCCCGGGACAGGTTGGGAATACAGGTGCTCGTGTCCCAACTGCGGGACATAATAGCGCCTCTCAACTCCCTTTAAGGTAGGGGCTAAGGAAGCCGGGGTCTACCACAGGGCGTTTGTGATCTTAGCCACAGTTTTGTTGAGTGGCAAAGCCAAACGGGCGGGCGCATCGTCGGACAGGATGTCTATCATCGGATCCGTGTCCTCTACTACTGGCTCCACTGGGACGCCCAGGTTGGAGGCCAGACGCCGGAGCAAATCCTGATGCGACCGAGCATCCATGGTCGGCATCGCTGGTGCGGGATCCGCCAAGGCCTCATCAGGAGACGACGACAACGACGACTCCTGAATCGGCATCAGATCCAGCGTAGGGCCCGGTTGGGGGGCCGGCTGGGCAAGCACCACCGTGTGCGGAGGTGGCTCCAGCACCAAAGCCTGTGGGTCTCTAGCAGCATCTAGGGTTGCAGTCCTCTGAGGCGAGGGAGGGGGTCACGACAGCGACGCCGACGGGGGCGCTCGGTGCCCGGAGACACTGGACACCGCGGACGGGGGCACAGGCCCTTGCCACTGATGGTATGCCCACGGAGTCCAGAAAGGCCAGTGCGGCTGAGGCGGCCAAGTCTGTTGCATGTGCAAACAATCGCGCCGGTGCCGGGAACGGGATCTATGCTCTGACAAAGCCCTCGAGGACCCCGATCTAAAAGAGCCCACATCCGAATCTGAAGAATAATCAGACTCGGGCCAGGGTGGCACCGATGACGAGTACCCCGTTACCATCGGGGGGGCGAACCTGGCCATGGATTCCGGCTTGCCCGCATGCATGCAGTGAGGTCGTACCAGTGCCGATACTGGAAAGACAGGTTTTGAGCCCGACTGTGGCGCCGACACGGTGCACGTTGACTGCGGTGCTGAGGTCGGTGCCGGTTGCAGGTGCGGAACTGCAGAGTCCAAGCGCCCCAGAGATGTTGTCCCTACCAGTGCCGCCATGGGCGCCATGGTGGGTAAAACTGATGGCGCCAGAGCCGTGGTGGCCACCCTAGAAGGGATCGGCGTCGTCAGCATGGCCCACGGGGCCGATGCCAATACTAGAGTCGGTGCTGAAACTTGTAGCAGTGCCGAAACTTGTAGCGGTGCCAAAACTTGCAGCGGTGCCGAAGAGGGCGGTGCCAATGACTGTACCGGCACACTGGGCAAGAGGCCCAGTGCCGGTACTGCTGACGGTACCGTTGACGGTGCCACATGGCCTGGGTAATATGGCACTGGCGCAGCTAAGACCGGCTCCGGGAGAGGTCCCAGCACCGAGGGAGGTCGAGTCCAGCCGAGCGCCGGGTGAGGCCTGGCTGCCTGTGCCGAGACCGGCATCGACGTAGTGGCAAGCGGTACTGGTCCCACAGGGGACGGTCCCACTGCATATGTGACCAGTGCCGACCGTTCCAACCGGTGCGGAGGAGAAACCGGTGCCAACATGGCTCCCGGCGTAGAAGACCTCGACCTCTCCGCCTCAACAGACGATGGTGGGGAGGTAGTGAGGCTAATCAAGTCCTGCGCCGCCTCAAAAGTCTCCGGAATCGAGGGACGATGCGAGGGTAGCTGACCCGGACTGGATGGTTGGTCCGCTTGCTTCCGCCGCACAGCAGCACTTGGAAACGTCTGCACCGGTGACACGTAGCGACGGTGTAGGCCCGACCTGGACTTCCGGCTCGGAGACCTACCCCGCGAAGCCTTTAGTTTCTTCGGTGCCGGGGAGTGAGAACGGTGCCGGGCCCTCAGTACTGGAGTCCGCGCACAGGATGGGGTGTCCTGCCGGCGTACTGCGCACCATGGAGTGGCCAGTCGGTGCTGGTTGAAGAGCCGCCTCCATGAGGAGAAGCTTCAGATGGGAGTCCCACTCCCTCTTCGTGAACGGCTTGAATGACCTGCAGATCTTACAGGCATCTGCTAAGTGGCCCTCACCCAAACACTTTAAGCTATCGTGAGGGTCTCCCTTAGGCATGAACTTGGCACATACTGCGCAAGCCTTAAAGCCTTGCGGCCCTGGCATTCCTCACCCCCGAAGGGGGGAAGGAAAAACAAAGAACTCGCTAACTATCTAACTAATTAAAACTATTTACAACTATTTACAAACACTACACCAAGAGAAACGGGAACCATTAACTACTCTGAGAGAGACACGCTCCAACGACTGTCACGGGCGGTAAGAAGGAGCTGAGGAGAGGGAGCGCCGGCAGGGGTACTTATGCTCCGCTATAGTGGCGCCACTCCAGGGGGTGACCTGCCGGCGCTACGGGTACCGCTAGGGAAAATGCTCCGGAAACGCAGTGCATGCGGCATGCACACCTGATTCGAATGGACATGAGCAACCACTCGAAGAAGAAAGAACACTTCAGCATCATATATTTATTTGCTGCTTAGTGGAGCCATTATACCAGAAATGAGTAGGAAAGTTTCTCCAAAGCCTTTGAGGCTGTCAGAGAGGAGAAAAGATAAAATCTTTTTCTTGAGAAATTATGGTGCAAAGGTTTCAGATTTAAAGAAGTCTACCTCAGTGAGAGGAAGGTAAAATGGAGTTAGATTGATTGTGACAATTTTTGGTCTTATGACATTTCTGTCTTGAAAAAAAGTGCTTTCTCATTATTCATCATAGCTTGTGCGATGTCTCCTAGTGGTGTATATGCTGGTTAAAAGAAGATGTCTTCACTCAGAGAACAGAGCCTCTCTTGCTGTGAGAAATTTTCATGCTATTTGTAACTTCCATAATCTAGGGGTGGGGGTTGTTGGAGCTTCCTTGGCTGCACCTAGATGCTAAAGTAACAGCTGCAGCCAATTGTGTTCTTCTATCTGCACATGGTAGGAAGAAAATGTGCAATTTCGAAAAATATGGACCTTGCTATAATTACTTCTGCCCTTGGCAGCTTGACCCTAGGCATCTGACATGGAACTGTACCCATGCAGAAACTGAAGGTAGAGTAGAATGTTCTAGCTTGCTCCCAAAAGTCTGGTGTACACTACAAAGTTAGGCTGATGCAAGGCAGCTTATGGCGACTTATGGTGCATGTGTTTGTGTCAGGTTAGATCACAGAATTCCCTTGGGGATGTCACCTGGTGTGCTGATAATGTCACTGAGCCCACCCGTCTGCTCTCTGGAGAGTCCCACCACCCTGTCCTGCTGGGCTAGGAGCTCTAGTCTTCCCCGTCAAGGCATGGGGTTGTGTGGTGTTTCAGATGCTGCCTGTAATTATTAGTACTGGGAGCACTGGCTGTTGGGTCTCTGGAAGCACAGGAAACAGGAAGGAGGGGGGAGGAGATGGGCAGGCCTGAGTGAGAGCTACGGAGGGGAGCAGCAGCAGCTTTGTAAAGAGGTTTCACCTTTGGTAAATAAAGGCCTGTTGAAGTTTGTTACTACCTTGCTTGCATGATACAACATTTTGGTGACAAGGATGGGATCTTCTGCCTCTGAACCCACCTGCACCCTTTCTGCAAAGGCCAGGCGAGCCTCCAATTGCTTTAACTGCCTGGATCCATATGTTTGAGACTTATCTGCTTGCAATCAGTGCTACAGAGATTTCTGAAGTAAGAAAGCATGCTCTGCTAATCCACTGCCTTGGAGCAGAAGGGCAGTGTATATTTTACACTTTTCCCCTTGCAGATGATAAATATGAGACTGCACTCATTGCATTAAACAACTTTTTTGTGCCAAAAGTGAATGTAGTAGCTAATCGCTACACATTTCGCCAGCGTGAGCAGAAACCAGGGGAGACTATAATGCAGTATGTTGCTTCTCTGAGGAGTCTGATTGTAACTTGTGACTTTGGGAATATGGCAGATGAGATGATTAGAGACCAGCTGATTGAGAAAACAACCATGCTTCGTGTAAGAGAACTCTTGCTTCTAGAACCACAACTTACACTGGAAAAAGCAATAACCATTGCTACCCAGATTGAGTCAGCTATAGCAGAAACCAAAATAATGAGCATGGATACAGGAGGCCCAGTCCAAGCTGTGACTTCTTTGCAGAAAAGTCCACTATTGCTGCAGACAGGGCTGGACTGAGGCATGGGCAAGCCGGGCAGCTGCCTGGGGCGCCAACTGATGGGGGGCGCCTGATGGCAGCTGTAAGGGGTGCGCGGTGTCCCTTACAGCTGCCATCAGGCGCCGCGCGCCCGGCTCCCGCAGCGCCGGCCCCGCGGCACCAGCCATCAGCGCCCTTCCCCCTATGACTGCGGGGTCCTGCACGGCCCAGCGTGCGCACCAGCAGCGCTGGCCGGGACGGGCTGGGCAGCGCATGCTCCATGCGCCCTGGAGGCGGGCCCCAGGCTGCGCGCCAGCAGCCCTGGCCGGCCCGCGCATGCGCCCTGCGCCCCAGGGGCGGGCCCCGGGCTGTGCGCCAGCGGCCGTGGCCAGCCTGTGCATACGCCATGCGCCCCGGAGGCGGGCCCGCACACCCTGGGTGGGGTGAGCCCGTGTCCCACAGGCAGGCCCGTGCATGCGCCATGCGCCCGGGGCCAGGGCGCCAAAAGGGATCGGGCCGGCCCTGGCTGCAAACAAATAATCACAAGGGGAAAACTAATGAAAAACCACAGAATCAGCAAATTCAAAGCACAGCAAAAGCATGCTTTCACTATGGATCCCCACAACATCTTGCAAGCTACACAAGATGTCCTGCAAAAGAAGCTCAGTGCAATCACTGCAAAAAGACTGGGCATTTTGCTGAGGTATGCCACAGTAGCCAGTCCAATCAACAGGTACATGCAGTTACAATACCGGATGTTACTGTGCTGAGTGTGGACAAAGTCACTACTGCACGTATTCCAGAACAGATAAGGTGCACTGTAAATGTTTCTGCCACACCTTCAGGCAAATCACATCCTGTTCAGCTAATGTTGGACACTGGTTCAGCAGTATCTATACTACCTGATTCCATCTATTTGCATTACTTTAAAAATGTGCCTCTTACTGAACCCAAACTTCACTTGGTGTGCTATTTGAAAAACCAAAATCCAGTACATGGCTGCCTGCCAGCAAGTGACTTTTGGTGATTGCTGTGTAAATGCAGAGTTCTACATTGTCCACAAAGGCACTCCTATCCTTGGCAGAGATTTATTGGCTGCTTTAAACCTCAGGGTAGTTAATGGACGAATTGATCTTCCTCGGCAAAGCACTCTTGCAGTAAACACACCAGTTTCAGCTAGGACCCAAGACCAGGTTGAGGAGAAACTTGGCTGTGCTTATGGGTTTGTGCATAAAGTTAAAACGCAACATAATGTGATGCCTGTACGACTGAAGTTACGGCGCTTACCATTTTCAGCCAGGGAAGCTGTTTCAGAGGAACTTAAAAAACTTGTTCAAAAGACGTTATTGAAGAGACTGACTCCCTGGAATGGGTTTCACCTATAGTAGTGACACAGAAGAAGGATGGAGGCATTTGCCTGTGTGTGGACTTAAGGGGGCCAAATAAAGCTTTTGTGATTGACAGCCACCCTCTTCCTCACATTGAAGAAGTATTTGAAGAACTCCGTGGAGCAAAGATGTTTTCTACTCTTGATTTGCAGAGCTCGTACCACCAGGTTATGTTGCATGAAGATAGCAGAGACCTCACAGCATTTATTACACATGAGGGACTATTTCGTTTTAAACGGGTTCCATACGGTCTTGCATTTGCCCCAAATGCCTTCCAAAAAATGATGTCATTGATTCTGAAGAATCAACATGGAGTTCAGTGCTATCTGGATGATATTATCGTGTTTGGAAATACTTCTGAGGAGCATGACAATAATCTGTAATCTGTACTAAACTGCATCAGCACAGCAGGCCTCAAGCTCAGTATGTCTAAATGCAAATTTAGACAAACAGAACTCTCCTTTCTGGAGCATACAATTTTACCAGCTGGACTAAAACCTGATCCAGATCATATCCTAGCAATTTCAAATGCTTCTACTCCAACAGATTTGCAAACCTTACGTTCCTTCTTGGGTCTAACCGCCTGGTATGCAAAATTCATTCCCAATTATGCTTCTGTCATTGAACTGTTACGAGAATAACTATGGAGAAGTTCAACCTTGGTGTGGACAATGGATGCACAAGCTAGTTTGGAAACTGTGAAAGACTTGATTGTACATAGTCCAGTACTTGCACTATTCAGTCCTGCATTGCCCATAATTGTGACTACTGATGCTTCTGATTATGGACTTGGGGCTGTCCTCACACAACTTCATGAGGACAACACAGAGAGGACTGTTGCATTTGTTTCAAGGACACTTGCTTGTGTCTGGGCTACTGAAAAATGGAGAACTTACCTGTGGGGCTGCACGTTCAAGTTGCACACAGACCACAGCCCTTTGACAACATTGCTAACCACAAAAGGACTGGGAAGAGCAGGGAATCGTATTGCTAGATGGTCTGCAAGACTACTCTCTTTCAATTATGAACTGGAATATAAGCCTGGAAACCAAAATGTGATAGCTGATTGCCTTTCTCGCCTGCCTTTGTCTTCACCAGATGGTCCACTGGAAGATGAGGATGAAGTAGCTGCACTTATTACAAGCACTCTTACTGCAGTTACAAGAGAGCAATTCCAAGCTGCTTGTTCAGCATGTCCAATTCAACAAAAGCTACAGGAATTTCTGACAAAGAGATGGCCCAGTAACCCTAAAAACCTTGACCCAGTTTTGCTGCCTTATTTTAGAATTTGGGATGAACTTTCTTTGCTTGATGGCTGTGTGCTACGAGGTACACACTGGCTACTTGTGCCAGAAGAATTACAGCCAAAACTCATACACCTGGCACACGATACTCATCAAGGTATTGTCAGAACCGAACAATGACTACGAAATCTGTATTGGTGGCCAGGAATGGACTCCCAAACTGAAGCAATCATAAAATCCTGTGTCACTTGCCAAATGCATGATAAGACAGCAGTGACCCCACCATTACAGCCTGTTCCTTGTCCTGATTCTGCATGGGAAAAAGTTGCGATTGACATCGTAGGACCCTTTGATACTGCTCCAATTGAGTGTCGTTATGCCATCACTTTAATAGAACATTTCAGTAAATGGCCTGAGGTGGCGTTTACATCGCAAATTTTTTCTGCTACAGTAATTAAGTTCCTCTCTACAGTTTTTAGCAGGGAAGGTAACCCCAAAGAACTGGTTTCAGATAATGGTAGTCAATTTACTTCTGTGGAATTTGAAACTTTTCTAGCAGAGAGATACATTTTACATAGAAGATCATCCCTGTATTACCCTCAAGCCAATGAGGAAATCTAAAGGTTTAACAGAAGTTTGAAAGAGAGTTTGCAAATGGCTAAACTGGAAGGGCGCTCGTGGATAACCTTCACTACTGAGTTTTTGCAAGCTTACAGGGCTACACAACATGCCACAACGCAAAGATCACCCACAGAGTTACTGCATGGAAAACAGATGAATACTAAACTGAACATTGTTGGATTGTTAAAGGCAAGACCTGATGCACCAAATGAGGATGCTGTGAGAACAGTTGAACAGAAGCAAGCAAAGTATAAGGCTTTCACAGACAAATGGTGGGGTGCTAAGGAACCTAAGTTTGAGTGTGGTTCCTTCGTTAAGGTAAGAAAACCTGGAATTTTACGCAAAGGGGACCATAAATTCACATCTCCTCTTAAAATCATAGAGAAGAAAGGACCTTATACCTATCGACTTTCTGATGGACGAGTATGGAATGCTTCTTATCTTGCACCTGCCTATGCACCAAGAGGAGATGATGCCAGCACCCAGCCCGCGTTGTATGACTTCACCGTAGCACCAACACAACAAGACATTGCACTGGAACCGGGGTTTGAGAGATGGTCTGTCAGACCTAGACGACCACCTGTCTGGACTAGAGACTATGTTATGTAGTATTTACAGTGTTTTCAGTGTAATATTTCTGCCAACAGTATAGTGTCTTGTTCCATATTTGTTGCTGTGGTTAGAACAACCATGTTTATTTTATAATTGGGAGAGCTTCTTAAGAGAAGAGGGAATGTGGTGTTTTAGATGCTGCTTGTAATTATTAGAACTGGGAGCACTGGCTGTTGGGAATCTGGAAGCACAGGAAACAGGAAGGAGGGGGGAGGAGATTGGCCAGGCTTGAGTGAGAGCTACAGAGGGGAGCAGCAGCAGCTTTGTAAAGAGGTTTCACCTTTGGTAAATAAAGGCCTGTTGAAGTTTGTTACTACCTTGCTTGCATGATACAACAGGTTGGAGTAAGAATCCCCAAGCAGAGCAACAGAGATGCTGAACCAGCTCAGCTCTGGGAGGGCTCAGCTACAGGGCCTTGACAACATCCAGGAACACAACCCTCAAAAGAGACCCAAACACCAAATAAATCCATCTTAAGTTGTAGAAAAGTCTTACAGAGAGAGCTTATAAGGCTCACTCTCTTTATCCAAGAAAGAGAGAGATGCACAGCTGTGGTTTCCCCTACCACCACCCCCAAGTAACAGTTGTTTACACTGGCTTGATAATAAGCAAAAGTGTTTTTATTTTATTAATTATTATTATTATTAGGATTTAAGTGATTGCAAGAGAAAAACAGCCAGATCAAAGTGAGTTACTAAGCCAAAATTAACAAAATACACCAGCTAATCCTAATGCACTAAGAGACTTGTTACCTAAACATTCTTACCATAACAGTTGTTCTAATCATCTTTTTCACAAGCTAGGAAGTCTCCTCAATTGGGGCCAATCCTTCCTCCTGTTCAGTCTTAGATGTTTCCAGTAGGCATCTTGGGTGGTAAGTGGAGTCGTCTGGCAACTGCCCCATTGTTTCGTTTCCTACCTTTATATCTGCTTTGCCCAAGGTGGGAATCCTTTGCGTTCACTTCATACTTTTCTCAACCTGAGTGGAAAATTACAAGATCCAAAATGGGTTCTAGCACCTAGTGCCCTGGCCACATGTCCTGGCACGACCAACCACAATCCAGGATAACAGGAAAAAGAAGACTAGTCGCAGGTCATTGTTTGAGTACCGAGCCATTATTATGTTTCTGGAGTTAACTAATGGCCTTCATTAGCACATCTAGATTTTTTTAAACAGATTTATACTCTTATTTCTAACTTCACACATGTACCGAAATAGACTATACATATTCAGTAGATTATAACTTTAAAAATGACATATCACAGGATGCATTTTGCTCAAAGTGTCTTTGAGTTATGCATATTCATAAGTCAATTTTCATGAAGCATGGGGGGAGGGGGCATGTCACTGTCTACGCTTAAATTGGTCTCCCACATCTGTAAGGCACTGTTATGTCGACACAGTAACATCACCTTCCTGTGTGTGTGTAGAGCCACATTGTATTTAGGTCAATGCAATGCATGCATAGACTCTATGTCACTTATGTCACCCCTAATATCCTCCAGTAGCTATCCCACAATGCCCCATGCAGCTCTGGTCTCCATTGTGAACTCCCCTACACAGGGCTCCCAGAGACTTAAAGCCCTGTGAATTTTTGCAATTCCTTTCCTTGATTGCCTAGTTTGTCAAGAATACCTAGCAACTCTTTACTGATGAGGGCAACTGCCCAACTGATCAGACCAACTTCATGCTCCAGATGTTCTCCTACCTGAAGTAGACAGGAGATATTAGATCTCTTAGGCCTATTGGGAGAAAATACTATGCAGACACGACTCTGAACCTCCCATAGAAACATCAACATCTATAAAAAGATAGGATATGACTGGTACACAGCAGCAGAACTGCATGAAAGTCAAGGAGCTGCAGTTGGCATACCAGAAAACTAGGGAGGCCAACAATAATCTGATGCTGAGCTGCAGATCTGTTGCTTTTATCTAAGTATTGCCATATACCATGGAGATATTTCCCACACACACCCCCTGACACACCTCCATGGATACCTACAAGGAGACAAAGTCACAGGCACCTGCCATGAAAATCAAGGATGAGGAGGTGGGAATGAGGAGGAGTATGGGGGACAGATGATTGGAAGATCCAGCTGCTCAGTGAGCCAGGACCTGTTTTTGACTCTTCTGCAGTGCACCCAGTCTCACAAAGTTGAACATGAGTGAGTCCAGTGCAGAGGAAGGAACCTCAGGTAAGTATCCAGATAAATGTTCAGTTTTAGGGATGGCACCCCTTGAATAGCAGGTCACATCTTCTGATTCTTCATGAATTTACTCATGCTAGAAAAGAGTGATACAACCAAGAGAAATAGAGTTGCTAGCTGAGTTAGGCACTGGGGTGGAGGAGAGGAGTCCCTTGAATCCTCTTGAGTGATGTCAATGAAAATTTCATGGAGGTATGCCAATCCTCTGATGGAGAGCTGCTTTATTTCTTCCCCCCTGGTAGGCCACTTTCCCACCCCCCTCTACACCTGCAGAATGCCTGAGTCAGATGAGGAGGAAAAAGAAGGCTCTGGATGACATGTCCAATGAGATACTTTAAGCCAGTGCTGCATTAGACCATTCATTCTCCAGCACAGGGCTAGAAGAATGAACATGGTGGAAACCTTAAGAAAGAAAAAGTGGAGAGTAGAACGGCCCAGGAGTTCCAACACAAGAAGGAGGAAATGTACCAGGATATATAACAGGGCTTTTCTGGCAGCAAACACAGAGCCTGCAAACTCTGGTGGACCTACAGGTTCAGCACTCCCAGGATCACCTCTTTCTGCAGCCCACTGGGAACTCAATATCAGAACCTCCCTCTATCTTTCAACATTCCATGTGGTATCAGGGGTCGCTGCAATACTTCCACTTCTGCCTTCTACCCCAGCAGAAACTTTTCTCTCTTTGCTTCACATACATGAAGTACATCATAGCAGGCAGCAATAACCAGTGGGATATTTTTCTCACTAAGATCCAGTCTTGTGAATAAGCAATGCCAGAAATCCTTCAGACAATTGTTAACAGATATGCTTATTACTTTGGGGTATGCTCATTTATTAGGGCTACTCTTTGGGGGGGGACTCAATAATTATATTAATGTACTGCTTATATCATTTGTGTTTTCAAACAGATCTTTAATTTTCTCTTCTGCAAGTTCCCTCCCAATGGAGCTATTCTGGAGGACCTAAGATCCCCAGGGCAAGGTCCTTCCTGCCCCAGAGTTAGATAAAATGCACATACACTTTAACAGAGCACATCTGAGAGGACCAGGTTAATCAGCACTCACAAACTAATTCCTTATATGTCCCTGGACTCAGTAGGCTAGGTTAAATAGCACCTCAGACTGTTACCCTTATATGCACCAAGGTTCAGCATGTTCCTGCCCCTGCTATCATGTTACAATTGTTCTAGTAAAATCCCAGTTGATGAGCAAACCCCACAGGATTTTTAGGTGCTGCAGGGATCTTTAGCTTAAGTACAAGAAGTGTTGTTGCAGAGCGAATGGGGAAGCCAAAAACACCCACGAGGGAAAGAGAGGGATCTTACCACTCTGTGGTGCTTGTATCGATTGGCGTTCCCAGATGTCTTGGTTCCGCAAGAACACAGAGGTTAATAAGTAACACAATCAAAAGTATATTCAACTGTTATTCTGCACCTGAACCAGTAACTGAATCATTGTTTGGTGCTATGCAAGTTGCCAGTGTGTTGCTTCAAGAGCCATGGGAGCAAAGTTTAGGCTGGGTCACTACTGAAATTTCAACATTTCACTATTGAAATTTCAGGATCGCTACTGAAATTTCAACATTCCTAATGGCAATCTACTAGTCGGGAAGAAATTCCCTACTCATAGCTTTCTCAAAAGTCCTGTGTTCTTAAAGATGTGAAGGTTATGCACTTTCCCTTAGCAGGAAAACAGTGGTGTCAGTGAAGCATCCCTGGTGATCCACCAATGCTTGCATAACCATAGAAGAGTAGCTCTTTCTGTTGATGTACTCAGTAGCAAGGTAGTCTGGTGCCAAAAGAGGGATATGCTTGCCATCTGTCTCTCTGCTGCAGTCTGGAAACTCCATTGCTACAAATTCATCCACTTTTCATACACATCACCAAGAGTCACAGGAGGTAGCAAGAGGTGATTAATGGTGCAGCACATTTTCACAACAACAGCCCCAGTAGTGGATTTGCTGACACCAAACTGATTCAGGACTGACCAGTAACAAACTGGTACTGCAAGTTTCCATAGTGCAATTTCCATGTGCTTCTCTGCAGGCAATGCAGGTCTCCTTCTGGTGTCCTTGTGCTGAGGGGCTGGGGTGAGCCTAGTGCAAAGATCCAGGAATGTGGTCTTGCACATCTGAAAGTTGTGCAGCCACTGCTCATCATCCCAAACCTGCATTATGATGCAATTCCATCAGTCAGTGCTCATTTCTCAGGCCCAGAAGCAGCACTCCATCATCTACAGTTGCTCCATGAATGCCACCAAATCCTTGAATTGATTCTCACTATGTCCCACAGCAATCTGACCTCCAAGAGTCCTCACTCATTTGGGTCCTCTTGAGACTCTGCAAATACTCCAGGATCACATGCCCTGTGCTTACAATATTCATGACAATAGTGCAGAGCTGTGCAGGCTACATGCTTCCACAGAGATGGTGGACAGCAAAGAAGGCCACATGGGCCTGTGGGATTTTGGGGAAAAAAAGATACAAAAACTATGAAATATATATAACTTCATGAGATGGAGACAATGGCAGAAAGAGAACTTGACCCTATGCTCTCCATCACCATTGTGTGACTCATTTTGGTTCCATCATACATTGCCAAAACAGCCCAAAAGACAGTATCTTACCTGGTGATGGCGGGATGCCTGCATGTGGTGCATCACACTCTGCATCGATGCTAGCACTCCTGGTGAGTATGTGCACTGCTAATATGAAAAGCCAAGTGGGCACACACGTAAGCAATGTACTAACTGCAGTGGCTATATGGCAACATAACTTGAGTCAACATAATTTTATTGTGTAGACATATCCTAAATTGGGGGTGGGCAAATTCTAGCCCACTGGCCAGATCTGGTCCACAGGGTTAATCCCTAGTGGGCCTCTACCACTATGTTTATTTGCGCTTCTGTGGGTATCGGACAATTGCAGCTCTCGTTGGCTGTGGATTGCTGTTTGAGGTCAATGCAAGCGGCGGGAAAGGACGTGGACCAGGATGTTGCTTCCTGCCACTCACATTGGCTGCGAACGGTAATCCGCGGCCAATGAGAGCTGCAATCATCTGACACTTGCAGAGGCACAGGTAAACATAGTGGCGGTGGCCTGCCAAGGACTAGCCCTGATGGGCTGCTGGTTTTTTATTGCCCACACCTGTCCTAAGTAGTATCTCACATGGAGTTGCAGTTATCACTACATGACAGCATTTCTCCACATGCTGGCTGCCTTCTGGGTTCTCAGGTTCTTTGGAAGAAATGTGCTTTAGGAAAGGATATGAAGGAAAGGAGGAAATGGCATAATGCATTGTAAAGAAAGGAGGCTACATAGAAAGGTATAAAGGTAAGAGTGGGAGGACATGAAGGAGAGCTCTTGCAAGGAAGAAAGGGGTAAAACAGGAGAGAAGAGACATGGATGCAGAGAAATAGTTAGGAGCTAAGCTGTTCAGGGACCTGAAAACAAGGAGAAGGATTTTAAATTAGTACCTAGAGTTGCTTTATAAAAAGATAGCTTAGGAAAGTGACTGAAATAACTTGTGAGAGCCCAAAAGCATAAAAGCTGAACACTATCTAAAAAGTTCAAATGACCTAAAAATAGTCAGAATGTTTGTTTATTAAAGGGACACTTTAATAAACAGATTAACTGGGTAAAACATTATTTTTAGGAAATCCTGGCTCATGCTTTGCTGTTCTGAAGGATGCAATCGACATCATGAGCCAAACTCTGCCAGTCAGTACTTGCACAGAAACTGCAATTGCTTCAATAGGCACTGTGTGCACAAACCTGAGGGTAAGCTTTGGCTCCGGCTCCATGTTTACAATTCCAGATAACAGAGTTTCCCACTTCAATGCAGTGTGTAAATTACAAAATTAAGGGACATGAAAAAATCTGAGTTATCAGATAAAAAGCAGGCTACAGGGCAGGAAATACCATGTGCAGATGAAACAGAGCTTTCTCTTTTGAGTGGTGTCCCTGTGGGTACTCCACTCTGGGTGCTGGTGCATCCTTGTGCCGGCGACCAGAGACTTTTCCAGCAGTTTCCACCATGCCGCGCATGCGCCATGGCGCCCCCTTGTGCCGTTGGTGTCCGTTAGGCACGCGCGCGACACAACCTCTCACTTCCTTTTCTACCATCCTCAGCAGCAGACGGAGCCTCTCTTTCTCTTCGTATTCTATCAAAAAAACCCATCAAAACCCAGTTAATCCCATCAGTTACCTCAGCTTCCAAGTTATTTACCCTTACCACCCGCCCTAGTCTAAAAAAGTTCAAAAAAAATTTTTTTTTCATTGCGGCTTGCCACCTTTCCCCCTGCGCCTCATGCTGGGAACTCCCAGCTTTAAAAAGTGCGAGTCATGCCGAGATGCTATGCCCATTTCGGATCGGCATTCTAAGTGTATAAAGTGCTTGGGGGAGTCGCATCAGACACAAAAGTGCCCCCACTGCTCGAAACTCATGGCTAGAGCATGCCATGATAGAGCCAACAGGCTGAAGACACTCCTCTATGAAAAATCGCTTCAACCGTCATCAGAGGACACGCCAGCGGTCCCAAAACCGGCCTCCCAGAGCAAGGGTATGGATAAATCTCGTCCCTCTGCCCCCTTCGGCCCTACGGTCTTGAAAACGGGTCTCTCTCCAGCCCATTTGCTACCCTTGGCACCGACAGCTGCAAAGGTCAGCACCGTGGATAGGCCCGACACGTCTGGTACAGCACCGTCCAAGACACCGGCACCGCAGAAGAGGGCCCACTCGGAACTGAAACAGAAACAATCGGCACCACCTGAACCAACGGCACCGACCTCACCAAAGGCACTGGCTGCACTGGTGGGCCATAACAGGGACCGCTTGGCACTGACACACCAACCTCAAGCGGCACCAACATCCGTGCCTAAGAGGCCCCGCACCAACATGCCTCCGCCAGATCACATGGCACCAGCTGCACCACTGGCACCGAGCAAACCACACACCTCGGCACCACCCCAGGAACGCACACGCTACTGATCCCCAGTCAGGAGCCGCACACCAACGGCACTGATTTCACCAGGATCCTCTATTCAGTCAGTGCACTTGCGCAGATCATCAAACATCTCCCCATCTCCGAGCGAGTTGGGCACCGAACCCAGGAGTAGATTCTATTCCCAACACTCCAGTCCTGCTCACAGATCTCCCTCTTGGCAACCTGGCCCCGTGATATACACATACCCCCACTTCCACCTCCACAGAAACAGCCCGACACACATCTCGAAGAACCACCATTACTGCACAAGGTGAGTAACTCCTTCTTTTACACTTAGAATTAACTTCTGCATCTACCCTTGGCTCAAGGCTCTTTGCAATAATTAAAACATGCCAGACAAATCACATTTAAATCCTTAAAACATTTATTGGCATCCCCATCCCTACCACAAAAAAAACTGGCCTTCCATAACGAATATCACCCCACAATAGGTCAAGCTACATTCTTTTGCATCCCACTATTCAAATGTCTGGGTGAAATGTGCATTGCAACATGTCTGGAAGGTGAACAAAACCAGATTTTAATAGATTAAGACCACAGCCAAAGATTCTGTGCTGGCAACATCTTCCCTTTTAAATCAGGGCCATGAGTCCCTCCACAGACCGCTAGTGCAAGCGCGAGAGGTTATCACTAAGGTAACCAAAGCATTTAGGTCTCTATTTGTTAAAATGAACCCCTGATAACGTATCGGTCACAAGCGCAAATTGTAGAGCCCCAGTGCATTATGTGTTCCGCTTATGGCTCTGCTTACTAAATGGATAGCTGCATTTTGTACTAGCTTCCCCTTTAAAATGAGCTCAAGAAGAATTAACCAGCATACAGTAATCAAGTGGCAAAGGCATGGATAACAACAACAACAATAGTCAGAGCCATGGCTGCTTCCTAATCATCCAGTGTAAAATACACTTCCTGCCTTTGTTACAAATTGCAGAGGCACTCTCCTCAGTTAGGGTGCCAGTAAAATGGCCCCTTTCTGGTTGCTAGGGAGGGCAGTGAGGAACTTTAGAGGAACTTCCAACTGCACATAGGCTGGAAAACGGGAACATGATGGCAAATAAAGTTCAGTGTTGACAATGCAAAGGCACTGGTCATTGGAAGGATAACATTAATTACTCATACACCTTCCAGGGTTCTAAATCAACTGAGAAAAGGATCCTGTGAATCACTGTAGACAGCTCAGTGAAGACCTCAGATCACTGTACAGCTCTGGCTTTAAAATAAAAATCAAACAGGGTACTAGGATACATAAAGAAAGGAAAGGTGAATATTATAATGTCATTATATCAATCAGCAGGGTGGCCTCCTCTGGAGTACAGGTAACCCTCCCCCCCCTCATAAAAAGGATACTGCAGAGGCAGACATAATGGGGAGCATATGCTGCCCCTCTCAGGAAACGATGTAAACACTCCAGCTCTTTATGCTTCATTCTTCTCCCTCCCTGTCCCTGCCTTTGCCCTGTGAGGTATTCTGATTACATCTGTCCCCCTCCCATGCAAAAAATGAATGTCTCAAGGCAAACCTGCAGCTGTGCACCTCCCTGTGTGCCTCAAAGGGGAGCAAAGACACAATTAGCCCCTATGATTCTATGAAAATCTGCACTCACTCAGGTTTATGCCAGTAATGGCACAGCTAGTTAATAACTGCCAAGCTAGTGAGGAAGATACCAACAACACTGATGTCAGGACCTCTACACATGAAAGCAGTGGGATTTGGCAGGGAAAGCAGTTTCCTTTTTACACAACAGTGCAAAGTACAGTTCAGTGTGACAGAAGTTGATGGTGGTTCCTAACAGGTTGTTAGGGGCAAGGGTCAGATTTGCTTTGGTCTTATCTATATTTGGCATACAGCAGGAATGCACTGGCAATTGTGAGAATTTGGACAAAGGTTAAATAGGATGTAAATGTGAATAAGTGAGATGACCATGTGGACCATTATTCCCAAGGCAAAACAGACATATTAGTTGGTGTTAGACTCAGAAGCAAATAATCATTTGGCAGCAATGAGAAGACACAAGACTTTTTTAAAACCCTAAATACTAGAACAATGATGCCAAATTAGGGAGTTAATAATGCAGTGCAAGGTTTGGTTTCAAACCTTTACCTACCATACTATGTTTAGCCCATTTCAATACACTGCAGAGGAAAAAAAATCCTTATCCATGGCTTCTACTTAAAGGGCACTATAGCGGGGCAACTGCCCTACCCGGACATGGAAGGGGTTAAAGCAGCCCAGAGAGGCTGCACAGAGCCCTAGTCAACCAGGAAATGGCTTATGAAGAGCCAGTGAAGTGGAGGCTTGAAAGCAGCCAGTCAGGGCAGAGTTGGGTCCTACGATAAGAGGGCTTCAGGGTAGTGAGGAATTCAGTCTCTCCTCACAGAGGAAAGAGAAGAACTGGCTCTTAGAGATGAATCCAGGACAGGACAGGATCAGGTCGGGCCGGGTTGGGTCAGGTCAGATCAGCAGAGTCTGGGAGAGCTTTAGGCTGATGACTGCCAGACTGGGGCCCTGACTCAAAGGGCAGAGAAGGTGCTGAGGCTGTGGGGAAGGGTCCCAGGGAAGCAGGCAGTAGAGGGAAGTTGGAGGCGGGTAGTAAATGGTTGCTGCTAGAGGGTTCATGGGTCAGGGCCCAGATTAGTGGACCAGCCTGGGACCTCCTTTCCCTTCTTCTCTCCCCCCACTTACCAGTGATGAGAGTGGCTAAGCCAGACTTCAGTTTACCTTGAAGGAAGGAGCTAGACCAAGGACTGTAATGAGACACTGAGGCAAGTGATAGAACAGGACACCTCTTGTCCCCCCAGAAGGGGGGAGGGAAGAGCCAGAGGAGTGGGCACAACCAGAGAGGAGGCTCCAGAAGTGGACACCACAGTTCAGGAGTGAGGTGAGTCTGACTGTGAGGACAAGGGAGATTGAGGGAGTGTAATGATGAGCAAGACACCACTAGCAAAGGCGCACTGCTGAAAACTAATTCCTAAAACAAGGAGCAGGAGATGCTGCTGTGGCGAGTTTGACCCATTACAGGCGCATATAAATTTTATGAGAGTCAGAGCTTAACTAGTGACCCTTGTAACATGCACAGTAAACACATGACCCAGAAACCAACTGTGAAAAAAGTGGACTTGCCCGTGGAGTGTCTCGTCATGGGTGGATGTGGTATATCAACTCTCTTCCCTTCTGGCTCGTCTCATCCACCTTTGGTCCACCCCTTCCTGTGACCTTGCCCTCTGGTCCAGTCACAGTTTTGGTCACCAAAATGTCCCAAAATAGATGAACACTATGAAGTCAAAATGAGGGTTGTCCAAGGATTCTATAGTAGGATCCCATCTTTCTACACAGGGCATGCCTATGTGAAGCCAGTCCTTTTAGTCAGACTTCCTGGACCGAGTCTTCCCATTCACCCAGAAGCCCTAAGCTCATTCAGACAGCAAACTGACTCAGACTCTTGGTTGAAATCAGGCTTCCCTTGCTGAATGAGAAACAGAGCTCTATTCTCCTCCTTAGTCAGCCCAAAACTGACCCGGATCTCCTTCGTTTAACTCCGTTGTCTGCTCCTGGCATCTGCTACAGGTGTAACAGGGTGGGGACTGTTGGGTCCTCAGGCCCACACTAACCCCCTGCATGCTAGTGTGGGGCCTATATGCCCCATCATATGCCCTCCTGCTCAAGACTGGGCTTGGGGTATCCCCCCCATCAGCTCCCCTCCATCTTATACAGGAGGGAAATTACTGTTGTGATGAGCAGTCTTTGGCCTATGCTGATCTCAGAATGAGAGGGATTGCAGGTTCCTTTGCATTGAGTCAGTGGTTGGTGCCTTCATGGCTTTAAGCCATGATAAAGGGCATAGTCAGTAACCAGAGTAAATGCTCCCAAGAAGTTAGCGCCAGAGTGCCTCCACTTTACTCTCTCAGGGAAGTTTCCCACTCAGTCCCAGAAGCCTCCTGGGACAAAAGAGCTCCCATCCCAACTTCCAGGGCATCTATTTAGGATAGCTCTTCGGTAAAGTCTGGGCTGTATAAAACAGATTCCCTGCAGAGGTGAGCCTTAAGGGTTAGGGAGAGCTTTTCACAGGCTTCCACCCACTACACCTTTCCACTGATGCTGTCTTTAAGATCTGGGAGAGGGTTTCAATTAATGAGAACTTAGATACAAATCAATGTATTTAGGGGACCCACTTTGAAGACCTAGTTGTTATGGGAGGTCTCAAGAGGACCACCACTCAATATACAAGTTGCTGTTGCAACAGTCACTGTTGGACAAACCATTTGAATTTTGTCCATCACAGTGACATCATTATTATTGTTGTTATTATTATTTATTAATTTGTTTTCAGTAAGCAGCTGTTGCAGGACTGCATTTAACAGAAACATTCTGCCCCTTAGCAGGCTACTTTTTGTGTATGGAGCATCAACTTACAGAATTTCTAGGGTGCCCAGGACAGTAATTTCTGAGAACCTTTTAAAGTCTTCTGCTGTCCTTGGTGTCCTCTTGAGGTGGTGGCATCTGTAATGTAACCATAGCCACTGCTGCATTCACAGTCTACACACTGTTGAAATATTTATACAAAATATGCCTTGTGAGGTATCATTTGAAACAGCCGTCACTCTAGTCAAAAGATATAATTATGTTAAATGATGAGCATCAACAATTTTCTTCAACTGGGTTGCGAGGAAACAAGTTTGAAAACCATTGGTTAATTTCTAGCAAAGCTCACTCTTGCTGTGGCAAAGAGGTAACACAGTGGCTCACAGTTCTGGATGCTCCCAGCATGTACACACTGTCATTTCAGCCCTTTTCCTCTTTGGTTGGTTGGTTTGTGATTGACAATCTAAACCCAAGAGAGCTTATGAGCATTAACAGTCCCCACTGCAAACTATTCTCAAATGTAAACCACAGTAAGACTGTTAAAAGGCTAAAGGAGGCAAACTGCAAAACACAAAAGGCTGTTACATAAATGAATTAAATAAACACACAAAAGAAAACAACAGAACAAATCCCAGCTCTCAGGAAGTCTCTATTTCAGACTACACAGGAAATTCCCTACCGCTTTAGACAACACCATCTTGATTTGGAACTGACCCATATCCAAACACATCAGAACTCTGGGGCTGGGGAGAGGTCTGAAACTGAGTTCCAAATATGACCTCTCTAACATCCCCCAAAGTATACAAAACTTGCTCCATCTTCTTCTCTTCTGTTGTCACTTTCTGATTTTATTCACAAAGGCAGGAAAATCAGCAGTTGCCCCAATTGTTAAATGATCAGTTAATCCCCTGAAACAGGCACCTGGAATTTGAGAACATATTCTCATCCTAGTAGCAATGCAGATGAGGAGAAAAGAAATATTAAACAGTTTCTTCAGTGCAACTTCCAAGACGCACATATTGTCTCCTATCTTGGAAAATGATTAGATTGAGACTGAGAGCTGGAGTCAAGAACCTGAGAACTAATTAGCACAATTAGTAATGTTCCTTTATTCTGCATTTAACATCAGCACTTTTTCATACTGTTTGTTTAAACTCCTTTCTGAAATCACCTTGTACAAAATAAATATATGTCACAATACAGCTAGTGTGTGTGTGTGTGTGTGTGTGTGTGTGTGTGTGTGTGTGTGTAAGGTAGAGCAAATGGAACATTTACTACACAGAAAAAACATGCCTTCTGTATACAGCTGCACTAGTATTGTCTTGAAGCAGGTGGATGGTTTTCAAGAATCCTGTCTGGAGTTCTAAAGAAGCCATCTCATGCAGGAACTTTCTTTGCTGCAAGTTTTTATTAACACACAAAGGGCCAGATCATGAAGTCAATGCCCGTTGTATGAATGCATCACATTGAAAGAGGTGGATAAATCTATGCATGATTGAGCCTGAAGAGTCCAGTAAACAACAAAGGGCCCATTGACATTAATGGGAGTTTTGCCTGAATAGGGATGGCAGAATCAGGCCACGAGTAGATTAAAGCCAAAACCACATAATATCTCAGGCACCAGGCTGCCTCTTAGTGTCCTTGAAGAGTTGTGAGCCTTATGCCGCTCTGAATTCTCTCTGTAATAGAGCAACAGAACTTTGCAAGTGTAAAGTGAAATGGCAGCATAACAATACAACTTCTATTAGACTTTAATTCCTGTCATAATCAAACCTCTCCCTTTGCATGGTATAGGGACTCTTTAAAGTTAACACATTTATCCCAAACTCAGTCTAAATAAAAAAATCAGACCTAAAAATCACATACTTACTAGTATCAGATGATGAAATAATTAAAATAAATGATAGAACAATAAGACCAAAGCTCAGCCTGTTTAACTCAGTTTCCTAATACTTCTTTCATTGAAGATTTAGAGTGTGCATGGACTTCAGTGATCTCTCAGAGTCACGGGGCTTCTGCCCTGCCTCTCAGCCTCCTGGAAAGTACAGTTCCTGCTAAAGACATACTTCCAGGGTGACTCTTCCCTGACTGAAGACACTCCCCCTGATGGGGCTTCACAGTGACTTGGGAAAGCTGACCCCATTGGCCTGGAGAAGTGAATCTGCCCCTCTCAACTTGAAGAACTGGAACCCTACAGCACCTCTGCAAGCAGGGCTATGCAGGTGTGGGGCCTGAGGCAAACCCTCCTCTGCCTCAGGCCCCACCACTGCCCCCACTCCATGCCTTTCCCCCTGTTCTGCCTCTGCTCTGCCCCCATTCCACCTCTGCTCTGCCCTCTTCTTTCCATTGCACCCATTCCCCAAAGCCTCCTCCTACGAGTGACAACTCGGATGGATTAGCAGGGGGCCTAGTGGGTGGTGGCAGCAGGGGTAGGAACCGCACCCCTGCACTCACCATGGCAGCAAGAGCTGTGGGAAGTGGAGTGATGCACAGCCTGCTCCTTTCTCCCCACTGGGTTGTTCTGCTTCACCTTGGCAGTGTAAAGCGGAGTGAGCCGGCCCCAGCCCACTCCACTCCCCAAAGCCCTGTGTCGCTCAGAACAGAGCAGAGTGAGCTAGGGCCAGGTCACTCTGCTTCCTGCCGCTGCAGTGAAGTAAAGTGACCCAGCTGGAAGATGGCAGAGAGGAGCAGGCTGCTGCATCACTCTGCTGCCCACGGATCCTGCTATTGTAATAAGTGCAGGGAGCAGGAGGAGCAGCAGCAACCCCTGCTGCTGGCCCCAGGTAATCCCCCAAGCTGGGCCCTGGGGCTAGCCTAATATGGGGGACCGTCCTGTCCATAGGATGGTTTGGGCGGCCACCACGGAGCTCCGCAAAGTCTAGGTTCTGGGATGGCTGCCTTGAACTGTTCTATGGATTCTATCTACAACATACCTTGTGTTGAATAGTCAAAGAGATAGACTGTGTCATTCATTTACCTTGGCACCCCCAGCCTACAAACCTTCCAATGCAGGCCCTCTCCTGTTCACAGAATCAAAGGGGAGTAGGAGAGTTGATCATGAACATTTATTTCCCACCAATGTACCCTCATAATGAGTCATGCTTGATTCTACTCTTTTCACCTGGCAACAATACTACTGTCTCCTATGTTCATTACATTATGAAACAAGTACAGGTTGGACCTCACTGGCCCGGAACCCTTGAGATCTGAGGGGTCCCAAACCAAGGAGTTTGCCAAACCAGATGAGGTCAATGCTCCCCTAGTGGCGCCCACTCCTAGGCTCCTCTCCCTGGAGCTCCCAAGGCTGGGGCTCCCACCCTTCTGCCCATGCTGCCACCAGAGTTCCCCAGGGTTCTGGCCAGGACTGTCTGGCTGCTGATGGCCCCACTGTCTCTGGGGGTTACCAGAGATCACCTGCCAGAGCTGTCCAGCTGCTGCCAGCCCAGTTCAGCCATCACTGGCCCTGCTGCCGCTTAGTGTTCTCCGGGGCTCCCCGGCCAAGGCTCCCTTGCCTGGCCCGACTCCCGCCAGAGGTTCTCTTGCTGGAGCCATCCAGCTACCTGAGCCCCACTGCCACTGGGGATTCCCCAGGCTCCCTGGCTGGGGCCCCTCATCTTCCTGGCCCTGCTGCTGCCGGGAGCTCTGTAGGGTTCCTGGTCTAGGGCTGCCCAGCTTCCACTGGCCCCACTGCCGGGGCCAGTCCTGCTCCTGCCGGGGGTTCCCCAGCCCAGGATCACCCAGCTGCTGCCTGGCCTGGCTGACACCAGGGGTTCCCTGGCTGGGGTGGGTGCTTCCTGTACACTACCAGGCCCTGTTTATGTTTGGGGTTCCCCGGTCAGGGCGGGGCTCCCATCCCCCAGCCCTGCTGATGCCAGGGTTCTCTAGCCTGTCTGGGGCTCGGCAACTGCCACCTGGCCCAACCAGGGCTCCCCCGCCCTGCATTCTCCCAGCTGGCTCCCACTCCTGGCCTCTCAGGCTCTTTGATCCAGCAATATCTGTAGCCCCGCTGGACCACAGATGTGGCCAGACCAGAAAGCACTAATGTGAGGCAGAAAACCCAGAAATAGAAAGAATTCTGAGCTGGAATTGAGTCACCAGGCTTACAGAGTTGAAATCAATGGTAACATATACATTGGAAGCCATTGCATTTTGATTGCCTTGATGCACCCCCCACCACTGTCATTGTATTACAATGCCAACCCAGTAAAGGGCTAAGCCTAGGGACACAGTGATGAGGCAGAGCAGTTACACAGTCAGAAATGCAGGGCTTTTTTGGGCAACAACATTACATGATATCATTACACGAGAGCCTATGTGAAGATTATTTTTACTACATGCTAACACAGTGGTTGCTGTACCTGTAGCTATCAGTGACATAGGGAAAGGTAGGAGAGAGGTTCTGGAGGCCAAATTTAGATTGCTGCATAAGAAATTAAAGTCCAGGGACTCCATGGTAGTATTCTCTGAGATGTTTCAGTTCTACCCAAAAGGTCAGTTAGACAGGCAGAATCACAGTGCCTCGATGTATGGATAAATGATGATGATGTGGGGGGGGGGGGTTTATGTTTGTTAGGAACTATGCAACCTTATGGAAAGGAGAACACAGAAAGAATGGAGTCCACCTAAACCAAAACAGACCCAGATTGCTAGCATGTATAATTAAAAAGATTGTGAGGGTCTTTTAAAACTAAGGACAGGGGAAAGCCAGCAGTTATGGAGGCACACATATTTTAGGTGGAAATATCCCAGATGAATTTATTAAAGGGGGAAATCTACATTCTACTAAGAGGACAGAAAAGAAGTTGGTATAAAGTACAGCAAAGAGTCAGTGAGCTAGTAAGACAGTCCCATTTAAATATAACACATGAAGGCAAGAAAGTAAGTTATTGTTAAAATGTACAGATCAGTAACTGCTTAAAATGTAGGAAATAAAGAATAGAAATAAATGGTCATTTTTCACAATGGAGAAAGGTAAGACTGACCCTGCAAGGATCTATATGGGAACATACGCTGTTCAACATATTCATAAACGATCTATAAAAGGCGGTGAACAGTGAGGCGGCAAAATTTGCAGACAACACAAACTTACTCACGATTGTTAAGTCCAAAGCTAACTGTGAAAAATTAGGCCAGAGGGGAGGTTGAATTAAGATACACAATTCCAGCTATGTTAATTATGTAGCTGGAGTTCACATACCTTAATTCAAGTTTACGCATGGTCTCCACAATGAAAGGCGGATGGGAGCAAATACTCCCATTGACTTTCCTTTCTCCACATTAGGAGCAGGAGTAACAGCACAGATGGGGGCACCCTCTGAGTTCGATTTAGAAGGTCTTTACTAGATCCAGTAAGATTGATCACAGCAGCATCAATCTTCCCCCTAGTGAAGACATGGCCTTAAGAAGGGATCTCACTTCCTAAGAGATTAGGGGAGTAGGCAATAAAATGGCAGAAGAAATTCAGTTTTAATAAGTGCAAAGTAATGTACATAAGGAAAAGTTATCCCAACTATAGATACAAAAGGATGGGCTCTAAAATTGTTGTTACACTCAAGAAAGAGATCTTGGCATCACTGTGCATAGTTCTCTGCAAACATCTGTTCACTGTGCAGCAGCAGTCAAAATGACTACAGGAGTGTTAGGAACCATTAGAAAAATAATAGATAATAAAGTAGAAAATATTCATAATGCCACTATATAACTCCATGGTACTTTCACACTTAATACCACATGCAGTTCTTGTTGCCTCTTCTCAAAAAATATATATTTGAATTGTGTAAGGTGCATAGAAAGGCAACAACAATGAATAAGGGTAAGGAACAGCTTTCTTACATGAAAAGATTTAAAACACTGGTATTGTTCAGTTTCGAAAAGAGACAAGTAAGTGGAGATAAAATAGAAGTCTATCAATTCATGAATGGTATACAGAAAGTGAATAGTAAAATGTTATTTGCCCCTTCACATAACACAAGAACTACTGGTCACTTGATGATATTAATGGAAACAGTTTTTTTTTTAAGGAAGTATTTTTTCTCACAACACATTGACAATCCCAGGAATCTGCTACCAGAGGATGTTGTTAAGGCCTAAAGTCAGCTGGGTTAAAAAAGGAATTAGATAAATCCATGGAGGATAGGATAGGTTTATCAATGGCTATTATCCTAGATGGTCAGAAATGCATCTCCATGCACCATGTATCCCTAAACTTCCAGTTGCCAGAGCTGGGAGTGGACAACAGGTGATGGACCACTTGAAATTGCCATCTTCTGTTTATTCCCTCTCCAGTATTTGACACTGGCCACTATAAGGAAGTCCACTGGACTAGATGGATTATTAGTCTGACCAGTGCTTTTTTTGTAAGCAAAAAGGTGCCGGTACTCTGGGGCAAACTTATTGAGCAAAAAAAAAGAAAGAAAGAAAACAAATATGCTGGGGTCCAAAATGTGGTTGTGGCCTCTTTAAAAGCCACAGCACCACGCTGGGAGCCAGAAAAAAAATGCCGCACATCCCCAGCAGGTTTCCGTTAGGAGCCTAACCTCCCCAGGAAAACAGGTGCCAGTATGTGCGGGGAAAATCCCATTCCTTTTCTGTGAGCTGGGGAAATAGGTGACAGTATGCCGTTCCAGGCTGTACCTGTAACAAAAAAACCACTGAGTCTGACCCTGTGTGGCCGTTCTTAGGCAACAAGGTGTTTTATAGATTTTAAGGACAGAAAGGACAGTGATCTTTAAATCCAACCATCTCCATAACACAAGTCACAGAATTTCCTGAATTAATTAGTGCTGGTCCCAAGCCCAGATCAGAAAGGAGTAGGGTTGGTTGTCGGGGTAGCTTCCCTTCACCATAAAAAACTCTTGAGCTATGGAAACTACTTGTAGCCCAATGTGCTGAAAAGCATGGGATGGACTAAGGTCTAAGATCAAGTCCAATATATATGCTTGAACTACATTTTGGGAAAAACATCCAATTATGATGTAAACATTTCCAGTGATGAAGAATCCATCATAAACCTGGGTAAAGTGTTCTGATGGTTAAATAACATCAGTTGTTAAAAAATTGCACCCTATTTCTAGATTTCTAGAAGTCTACCTTCAGCTTTCAGCCAACAGATCATCTTGTATCTTTGTCTGCTACCTTGAAGAACTTTCTGTTATTAAATTTCTGTTTCCACATTAAGGATTATGTTCAATTCACTCCTTACTTTCTCATTATAAGCTAAGTGGACTGATAAGATAAGCAGATTGAAAAACTTTAAGAGCACAATGTAAGGCATTTTCTCCAGCCTTCATATAATTTTTGTAGCTCTTTTCTGAATCCTGTCCAAATTTTCAACATTCTTTTAAAAATGTTGACACCAAAATGGTTGTTATTCTAGTGTTGGTCTCACCAATATCATATACAGAAGTAAAATCACTTCCCTTGTCATCCTATTCACTATTTCCATGTTGATATATGAAGGATCATAACAGGCCTGTATAAATATTTTCTATATAAAAGATAGACACAGAGAACACAAGAGAAACTGGGCTGCCATGGAATTATTAACTTGGAGGATTCGTTTGTTCATTTTATTAGTGGTTCATACCCTATCCTAGAAGAGAATATTCAAGGGAGACCAGCATGAAGGGAGAATATCATCTGGCAAGTTAGGATGGGAGGGGCATTCCATGCATAGATGGGGAGGTGTAAAAAACCATAGATAGGAAGAGGAGAAGATGAATGTGTCACTGAGATGGGCATTATTGGCAGGGCAAAGCAACTGAAAATTCTGAAGTGTAATACGTTATAAACTGTAGGTTATTACACTATTAAAAAACACATTACACTGACAGACATTAGAGACTAAAAAAGATCTTGTACAGACCAGTGTATCTACTATCCACATTGAGTGGAGTTGATGGCATGTCTATGAAAAACATGTCTATGTCCCCATGGGTGCTCCACTATAGGCTGGGCTTGCCCCGGCGCCGCAGTACAGAGATTTTTCACAGCAGTAGTTTGGCCAGACCGCACATGCGCAGAGAGCGTCTCGCGGCATTCGGGTCCTTTCGCGCTGCTCGGTCCAGTTTCAGCCAGTTCCTCGAACCCGCCTCAGGAGCTGGAAAATAGAAGGACACAGACTCTGAAGCGGGGAGGTGGGCGGGAAGTGGAACACCCACGGGGACACACATCTTGAAGAATGACAGTTACTGCACCAAGGTGAGTAACTTCGCTTTCTTCTTCGAGTGATGTCCCTGTGGGTGCTCCACAGAAGTATCCCTCCTATATGAAGGTAAGTGGGATTCGGAGCCCCTATTTATTAGCAGATGAAAGAACTGTGGCTGCCACGGAATTATCAGGCAGCCATCTATGCTGGATGGCGTAGTGTTTTACGAAGGTGAGATAGGATGCCCACGTGGCTGCCCTACAAATATCTGCAAGGGGGACACCTCTCAGAAAGGCAGTGGAGGCCGATATGGCTCCAGTGGAGTGGTCTGTAGGGCATTCGGGGAGCGGTATTCCCCGTATGGTATAGCATTAGGTTATGCATGACACAGTTATGTTAACTATTCTTTGAGATGAAATGGGCTCCCCTTTGGAGCATTCTGCCAGGGACAGAAGGAGCCGTTCTTTCTAAAGTGCTTAGTGTGGTCTATATAGAAAGCTAGAGCCCTGTGTACATCTAGAGTATGGAGGGCTGCTTCTTTAGGAGAAGCGTGCGGCTTGGGGTAATATGAAGGCAGTATAATCGGCTCATTGACGTGAAAATCGGAACAGACCTTAGGTATGAAGGCTGGGTGATGTCTAAGGATGACACAGTCTTTCTGGAAGATGGTGTACGGAGGTACCGCCATCAGCGCCGATAGCTATGGGTGGAGGTGATGGTGAGTAGGAACACCAACTTCTTGGTTAGCAGCTGAAGAGGTATTGCGGCTAGCGGCTCGAAAGGTGGGGCCGTGAGAGTTCATAGGACTAGGTCCAAATCCCACAGTGTGGGGAGGGTTCAAATTTGTTAGCCCCTTGAGGAATCTCTTTGTGAGGGGATGAGCAAATATGGAGAATCCCTCAGTTGGTTGTTGAAAAGCTGCCATTGCCATGAGATGTACTCTAAGTGATGCTAAGGCCAGTCCTGTTTGTTTCAGCTCCATTATATAGTCCAGTATGTTGTGGATAGGGGTAGTGAGAGGGTCGATGCAGTGTTCAGAGCACCAGCTGGTGAACCTTCTCCATTTTGCGTGGTAGGTATTTCTTGTATTTTGTCGTCTACTGTGTATCAGGACATCTTTGACATGATCTGAGCATAATGTTTTGGCAGCATTTAGCCAGCGAGGTACCACGCTGTGAGGTGCAGTATGCGAAGCTGTGGGTGAAGGCAGCGGCCGTGGTCCTGAGTGACTTGATCCGGGAACAGTGGTAACTGGTATGAAGGATACCGGGACAGTTGTAGGAAGAGAGGGAACCAGTATTGCCTTGCCCATGCTGGAGCTACCAATATTATTGTGGCCTGGTCCATCGTGACCTTCTGAAGCACTCTTGGAATGAGTGGTATGAGGAAGGCGTACATCAGGGGACTGTTCCAGCTGACAAGAAATGCATCTCCCAGGGAGTGGTGACCGAGTCCTGCTCTGGAACAATAACTCCGACGTTTCCTGTTGTTGTAGGTCGCAAATAGGTTGATGAGTGGCGTGCCCCATCAGCGAAAAAGGGAGTGGAGGACTTCGCGGTGAAGCTCCCATTCATGATCTGGTGCAAAGTTCCTGCTGAGGGAGTCCGCTGTTGTGTTGTTGATGCCAGGTAAGTATGATGCCACAAGAGTGATGCCGTTGGTGATACACCAATTCCAGAGTCAGACTGCCTCTGCACATAGGGATTGTGAACGTGCGCCTCCTTGACGATTCACGTAGTACACTGTCGTTACAGTGTCTGTCAGGATCTTTACTATGCAGTTGCGTATTTGGTTGCGGAAATGCTTGCAAGCATTGGCGACGGCCCTGAGCTCGAGAAGATTCATGTGAAATAATGTTTCTTGGGGTGCCCAGCGGCCCTATATCGAGACTCCATCCATGTGTGCGCCCCAGCCCATAAGGGAAGTGTCTGTAGTAATCTGATATCGTGGCAGTGGTTGGTGGAAAGGCACGCGTGACAGCAAATGCTTGTCTATGGTCCACCACTCCAGGAAGGCGATGACCTTGGGTGGAACACTCACTATTCTGTGCATGTCTCGAGTGGTATGGTTGTGAACACTGGCCAACCAATGTTGTAGGGCGCAGAAATGTAGTCTGGAGTGAGAGACTACGAAAGTGATCGCGGCCATATGGCCCATAAGGTTGAGAGCTGTAAGTACCTGTACCATGTGCTTGGCTCAGAAGGTATCTATCAATAGCTGGATTGAATGAAATCTGGCCAATGGTAGGAATGCTCTTGCTACCATGGAGTCTAGTCACGCTCCAATGAACTCCAAGTCTTGGGTAGGTTGTAGTGTGGATTTGTCCTCATTCACTAGTAGGCCTAGACACTGGAAAGTTTGTCTGGTGATGTTGAGCATCATGCATACTTGCAGAAGGTCCGACCTTTTATGAGGCAGTCGTCTAGATAGGGGAATATAACAACTCCGTTGCGTCGGAGGTGAGCGGCTACTACTGAGAGCGTTTTCGTAAACACTCTGGGAGCAGCGGAGAGCCCAAATGGTAGGACACGGTATTGATAGTGGTCTTCGCCAACAGTAAATCGGAGAAACCGTCTATGAGCGGGATGGATCGTAATATGAAAATATGCGTCCTGCAGGTCGAGAGCAGCAAACCAGTCATTTTGATCCAAGGATGGAATTATAGATGCCAGGGTTACCATCTTGAAACGTTGTTTTTGGAGGTATTTGTTTAATTGCCTGAGGTCCAATATCGGTCTCCATCCCCCAGTTTTCTTCTGCACCAGGAAATAATGGGAATAAAACCCTTTCCCTCTGAAGTCGTCTGGTACTCTTTCCACCGTGCCGATCTGTAGTAGATGGTTCATCTCGGTATGGAGTAAATCTTCGTGAGGGGGGTCCCTGAAGAGGGATGGGTTTGGTGGGGTTGTAGGTGGGATGGAAAGGAAGGGTATGGCATAACCGAGTTGGATTATCTCCAGCACCCATTTGTCGTTGGTGATATCTGCCCATTGATGGTAAAATGGGTGCAGGTGATGATGAAAAAAAGGGTGGTAACGAGTGGTTGAGGAGTTGGTGAGACTGGTTGCTTGCTCCCGACCAAGCAGTCAAACCTGCTCTTTGGCATTGGGTTGGTTCTGTGGGCGATTATTTTGGTTGCGGCATCTAGGAGGCCGGTGATGTTGGTCTGACTGGTCTAAAGGCCGATGCTGTTGCTGCCACTGTTGCCTGGTGTGGGTGTAGTTGTCGTGCCTCTGGAATGAAGTGTAGCGCGTTCTCCTATATGGAGGAGTGTACATCCCGAGCGTTCGGAGAGTTGACCTGGAGTCTTTACTGGAATGTAAAACCGTGTTAGTCTTTTCTGCAAACAGGTTATCTTTCTCGAAAGGTAAGTCCTCTACTTTTGCTTTCAGGTCTTTGGGGACTGCTGCAGACTGAAGGTATGAAGCCCTTCTCATGACGACCGCAGTGGCTGTGGCTCACGCTGCAGTGTCTGCTATGTCCATTGCTATCTGCAAGCTGGTCCTGGTGGAAGCATAACCCTCTTGGACAACGGCTTTTAAGATGGGCCTTTTGGACTTGGGTAACGACTCCATAAGAGTTGTAAGTTTAGTATAATTATCGAAGTTGTGGTTCGATAAAAGTGCCAAATAGTTGGCTATTCAGAGAAGCAGCGTTAATGATGTGTAGACTTTCCTTCCGAATAAATCAAGTCTTTTTGAGTCCTTGTCCGATGTTTGATTCCTGTATTGTGGCACTCTTGCTCTTTGTTGCGCCACATCCACTACCAGTGAATTGGAATGCGGGTGGATGAATAAAAATTCCGATCCTTTAAGTGGCACAAAATATTTCTTGTCCACTCTTTTATTGGTTGGGAGTGCAGACGCTGAAGTTTGCCATAATTCATTGGCGACCTCTAATATGGCCTCATCCAGGGGGATGGCCAGTTTAGAAGTATGAGGTGTCTGGAGATTCTTGAGGAGACAATGTTGTTTCTCCTTTATCTCAGTGAGCTGAATCTCCTGGGAGACTGCCACCCTTTTAAAAAGATCTTGGAATTGCCTGACATTGTCAGGGAGAGAAGTATCCCCCAGAATGACCGCCTCATCCAACGAGGATGATGATGGGTCTGTAGGTGATCTCTCAGGCTGGTGTACCTCCGCTACAATGGGCTGCTCCTCCTCCAGCTCAGATTGGGGAGGGGGTGGGGACGTCTGCCCCTGAACCAAACGGGGTAGATTGGTTACAGGTGAGTGTCTAGAAGATGAGTAGTCCACCACCGAGCTAGGGGCTGATCTGGCAGTGTGATGGTAAGAAAGGTGGTATGGTGAATATCCCTTGTAGTATGTGTGACTGTCATAATGGTCATGGTAGTAATATGAAGAGCGGGACGGGGAGCGATCATAACGGTGTGATCTGCTATATCCTGCTCTGTAAGAGTAATCCAGAGAGCGAGGTGACAGTGATGGAGAGTAACATCTCCATGGTAGAGGGGAAGGAGAGGCAGAGAAACGCTGATGGTAATGGCGGTGTTGCTCCCTCGGTGGAGTAAGGAAGGTAGATGGAAGGCACTCCAGAGACGAGAAGCATCTGACTGGTGATCATCTGGGCGACTGAGGTGGAGGTGGAGACGAAGGCGCCGGTGAAAACACTGGGGATGGGGAGTGTAGTGACAGGCTCCGATGTCAGCATGTTTTGGCACTAGCTTTTCTAGGCTCGGACCACCGCAGTGCCGTGCTCGGTGTCGGCACATCCAAAGCGAGAGTCGGACCGTTGGGATCGGTGCTGAAGGCGGTGCTGCTGGAATCGGTGCCGTGTAATCCAGCTGTTCTTCAGGACGGTCTGGCACCGAAATCAGTGCCGGGTGAAGCTCAGTGAACATCAGTGCCAGCTTTGGAGTCGGTGCCGACGGTACCAAAGGGTTGCAGGCGGAACTTGTCAGTGCCGGGGCCGTCATCGGTGCTGATGAATGATGTGCAGATGGCACGTGGAGGCTGGTTTTCTCGGTCTGGACGGTGCCGTTACAGTAGTGCGCACCGCAGACACTCCAGATGTGCCTGGTTTGCTGCCTACACTCAATCTGCCATGTGAAGTAGCCGGCAGAGAGCGGGTTGGAGACGGTTTACTTTTTCTTGGAGGGGCTGCAGTTGGAGAAGAGGCCCTTCGCTTCTGAGACTGCTGTGACAGCCGTGGGGGGGGGGGAGGTTAATCCTTCAGGCTGAAGAGCCTTATCAAAAAGGATCATGCAGAGCCTCATTTCTCTGTCTTGTGGAGCTCTAGCTGTGAGCTTAGAGCAGTGAGGGTACTTTTGTGTAACATGGCCCTCACCCAGGCAACGTATGCAGGTCGAATGGCCTTCAGAGCTGGGCATAGCCTTGTGGCAGGCCTTGCATTTTTTTAACCCTGGCGATCCTGGCATTTTGACAGGTTGAAAGTTGTTTCTGTCTCTTTTTTTTTTTTTTTCAAAGGAGAGGGGTGTTAACTATATACAACTGGGGAGTTAACAGACACTTATATAACTCTAAGCTAAATAAATATTTATGAAACAATATCTTTTTAACTTTTTTTTTAGCAGGAGAACAAAGTAACGATAGCAGGAAGAAGACTATATATATAGAGAGAGAGAGAAAACAACTATTAAACAAGAACGACTTTGAATTGTCTCATGAACAAGACAATCTGAGAAGACCAGTTCACTCCATCTGCAGCCTGAGGTGGTTAAGAGGAACTGGCTGAAACCAGACCGAGCAGCGTGAAAGGGTGCGAATGCCGTGAGATGCTCTCCGCGCATGCGCAGTCCGGCCAAATTACTGCTGTGAAAAATCTCCGTACTGCAGCGCTGGGGCAAGCCCAGCCTATAGTGGAGCACCCACGGGGACATCACTCGAAGAAGAATCTGTATTTATTCAGTTCCAAGGTAATGGTTGGGCCTCATAAGAAACTAGAAGTACAAGTTCTCTGCTGAATGAACATGTTAATTTGAGGCAATCTTCTTAATACTCATCTTGCACATACATGTATATGACTTTTATAAATTGAAATGCTTGGCTTAATTTTTGGTTATACCTAGAATAAAAAACAAACAAAAATATCCTCCACAAATCACCAATAGCAACAATAACAAATAACACTATTTTCTTCTAATTCTTCATACCCTTTGAAAAAAACTGAGCCTGCTGCTGATCTTATCCTGGAGAGAATCAGATATAACTATTAAATTTATTAGAGTTACAGCCCTCTAGAATTGTCTTGAGATCAGAATCAGACCTGTCTCCAAGGACCTAATCCAAAGACAACTGATGTCAATGATTTCAGTTCAGGCCCTCGGGGTATGTCTACACTACAGAGTTATTTTGAAATAACAAGATGTGCATCCACACAGCAAGCCCATTATTTCTCTGTTATTTCAAAATAACAGGCTTCTTATTCTGAAGCAGTAAACCCTCATTTCACAAGAAATAATGCCTATTTCGAAATAGGGTGTGTGTGGAAGGTGCAGCTGTAATTATTCCAAAATAATTGGCCTCCAGGGCTTCTCACAGCTGCCCTGGTGGCCACTCTGTCCACCCCCCTCAAAACTCTACAGTTTCCTTTCCCCTGCAGCCTTCTGAGGTACAGGCAGAAGAGGAAAGTTCTTGTGTGCTCACACCATGCCACACAGCAGCACCCTGCCCAATGTTCCCTGCTGCCATGGCAGAGCCCAGCACTCCCCCTGAACCCCCACAGCTGCAAGCATGTCTGCAGCCAGCTCTTAAGAGGTGGGCACCCTGGTGGACTGATGCAGAGATCCTGGATCTGATTGAGGTTTGGGGGGGGATCAATCAAACCTCCAGGATCTCCAAACCAGAGAGCACTGTGGGGCTAGTAGACATCAATAGAAAAGGGTACTTTTCCACAGACCACCAGGCCGCTATACAGGTATTAACATTGGGCGGTTATGGAAAGTGCACGATGCCTGTGTCTTTAGAAACTCCAGCCTCTTCCAGAGGATGCATGCTGGCACTTTTTTCCCCAACCGCACCATCATGGTCAGGGATGTGGACATATGCATTGTGGGCAACACAGCCTACCCCTTGATCCTCTGGCTCACGAAGCCCTACACGGGACACCTGGACCCCACCAAGGAACGGTTCAATGCCAGACTGAGTAGGTGCTGCATCATGGTGGAGGGTGCCTTTGGCTGCCTCAAAGGAAGGTTCCATTGTCCTCTCACCCACCTGGACTTTGGCGAGCAGAATAGCCCTGAGATGGTGGCGGCCTGCTGTGTCCTACAAAACCTTTGCGAAAATAAGAGGGAGACTTTCCTGCCAGGGTTGGGGGCAGAGGCTGAGCAGCTTGCAAGGACTTCTGAGCAGCCATGGACCACTGCCATCCGGCAAGCCCATCAGGGGGCTGTGTGCATCCGGGAGGCCCTGTGGGAGAGTTTTTCAGACATTCCAGCTGTGTGATTCCCCTGAGCCTCCCCACAAGGCAGGGCCGTCCTTAGGATTTATGGTGCCCTATGCGGGATTATTAAACTAGTGCCCCTATGCCTAGGTTTGTCGAGCAAAAAAAAAAAAAGGAACCCACCAATACATTAAAATCACGTTTCTCCCCAAGACCTCACCCCTTTGAGGCCCCATCCTCTCTGTTCCCCTCCTCTCCATCACTTGCTATCCCCAGCCATTATACGCTCTCACTTGGTTGAGAGAGGAGGTGCAGGCTGTGGGATGGGAATGAGGGATTTGGGTGTGGGAAGGGGTGAGAAGTGCAAGCTCTGGGAGGGAATTCGAATGCAGGAGAAGGGGATGCTGGCTTGGGGAGGGGGCTCCAGGCTGGGGAGTGTTGGGCTCAGGTGGAAGGTTGGGGTGCTGAGCAAGCCACAGGCTTGTGGATGAGAGGGTGCAGGAGTTTGTGTTGGATATGTGTGGGGCTCAGGGCAAGAAGGTTGTGAGTATGATGGACTCGGGACACACATTTGCCATGTGGGGATGGTGCAGGAATGTTGTGGCAGAAGACTGAGGATGTGGGGATGCAGGAGTTTGGGATGTAAGAGGCTCAGGACAGGGGATTCCAGTGTATGATAGGCTCAGATTTGGGGTCAGGTGGTGCAGGAGTGTTATGATGCTGCAGTGAGATGGGGATTTGGCCCCAATTGGGGGGATGTTGGCCAGGCTTCATTTTTAAATAAAATATTATGTCAAACTCAAAGGCTGCGTCTAGACTGGCATGATTTTGCGCAAATACTTTTAACAGAAAAGTATTTGCGCAAGAGAGCATCTATACTGGCATGTGCTTTTGCGCAAAAGCATCCGTTCCAGTGTAGACGCTCTCTTGCGCAAGAAAGCTCCGATGGGCATTTTAGCCATCGGGCTTTCTTGCGCAAGAAATTAACATTGCTGTCTACACTGGCCTCTTGAGCAAGAATACTTGCGCAAGAGGCCTTATCCCTGAGTGGGAGCATCAGAGTATTTGCGCAAGAAGCACTGATTTTGTACGTTACAACGTCAATGTTCTTGCGCAAATACTCGCGGCCAGTGTAGACAGGTGGCAAGTTTTTGCGCAAAAGTGGCCGCTTTTCCGCAAAATCTTGCCAGTCTAGACGCACCCAAAAGATTTTAGCATTGTCTTTATATATGAGAGGGGCAGGGAACCTGTTTTGAGTCAAAGGTCACTGACCCACAGAAAAGTCAGTTGGGACCACACAAGTGAGATGCCAAAAAAAAACAAACCCCAAGCCTCACTAATGTGGTCCCAAGGATGCTGGCACAACTGGCAGGGTGCTGGAGCCAGGGACAGGGTGGTGCTGGGTGCTGCGGTGGGTGGCAGGGTGCTGGGTCCAGGGACAGGGTGGTGCTGGTGACAGTGTTGCTGGGGGCAGGGAACAGGGTACTTGTGGGGGGTCTGGGCAGGGGACAGGGGCAGCTGGGACTAGTACCTGACAATCCTGCAGCACCTCTGGGAAGTGTGCAACTGCACTCCCCCTCCCCAAACAGCTGGCGTGCGAGCTGCCTGAGCAGCAGGGGCTGTTGCACCTCAGCAACTTACCTCCGCGAGGAGGGGGGAGGGCGCGGGGAGTCCCAGGAAAGTGAAGCTCTGTCCCCCTGGGAGGAGTTGTCAGCACAGCATTGTCACCCTTGTAAGCCCCATAATCTCTTCCAGCTCCCTCCTGAGTTCTGCACCCTCTACCTCCTGCCCTGACTCCTGCTCCCCCACCTCCCTACCCTGAGCCCCCCCATCAGACCCTGTGCCCTGAATCCACCCCTCCTGCCCTCAATCACCTTCTGCCCTGAGCTGCCCTCACAAACCTTCCAGCCCCATGCCCACACATCTTAACCCCTACCCCTTACCAAGAGTCCCCCATTTCTCTGCCCTGACTCCAGCTCAAACCAGCTGAGAGGGAAGACACCGGGGCTTCTCCCCTCTCAACTGTTCCACGGCATTTAAACACGCCGCGCAGGAGCTCCCTCGGCCCCACACAGTGCCCTGGCCAGCACCGGGGAATTTAAAGTGCCGGTGCCGGGCTCAGGCTGCAGCGTGCCGGTGCCCCACGTATGTGCCACCAGCCGGCCCTTCGGCAGACAGCCCGCTGGGCCAGTCCGCACGCAACCAGTCCCTCCCCTCCTCTCCAGCACCTCACCCAACGCTCCCTCCCCCTAGCACCTCACCCAACCCAGCCCTGCCAGAGAGAAGGGGGGAGAGAGGGGTGCTCCGTGGGGGAGGGGGAAGGGGGGGGTATTCCGTGGGGGGAGGAGAGAAAAAAGGATACTGCCACAGAGCCGCCCAGCCAGCCTGCCTCACCTTACGCTAGGGGAGAGAGTCACACAGGTAAGTTCCTTCCCCCACCCCTACTCCCTCCCCTTCCCAGAGACGCCAGCAGCCAATCCCTTCCCTCGAACTGTGCTGCAGCCAGTGCATTGGGCTCTCTCTAGGACCCAGCAGCCCTGCTGTTGCCTGCTCACTGCTTCCCGTTTCTCCCGGCAGAGTGGTGCCCCAGAACTACTGTGGTGCCCTATGCAACTGCGTACTCTGCATATGCCTAAGGACGGCCCTGCCACAAAGGACCTCTGCATAGCCCCTGTGTGCCTTTCTTCCCCCACCTCTCCCTTCCCCATTCCCCTGCAGATCAAATAAACCAGACTTTTTATTTGAAACAATAAACTCTCTGATTTGGGGCGGGAGGGGGAATCTAGAACTGGGGAGGGACTGGAGAAAGAACCCAGGAGAGGAGAGGTGGGGGCAGGAGGGGCTCAGGGTTGGGGCTAGGAGTGGCGCTTGCCTTGGATGGTCCCATGTGCGGGGTCCTCGGTAGCCTCGAGAGGCTAGGAGGAGAAGCCTGGGGGTCAGGGGTAGGGGAGGGTGCTGGGAGGACTTGGGAAAGAGCAGATGCAGGGGGGTGGCTGCTGGACCACTCCATGGCAGCGACTATGCGCTTGACGGCATTGGTGTAAGCCACACACATACTTTCGTGCTGCCGCGACAGCTGCTCCCAGATGGTACAGCGCAGCTCCTGGTCAGCATAGCACTCCTGGCAGCCCTTCTCAAAGTTTCAGTTGAGGGAATGGATGCTTCCGGGCGTCCCCACCCACAGACTATGATTGGTCTGGGGGTGGGGGAGCCACTTTGTCCCCCCTTCCCACTAAGCACCCATGACCCTGGCAGCGGGAGGAGACTTCCCATGCTCCCCCACCCCCAGGCCAATGAGGGGGTAGGGGTGGGGAAGCACACGAAGTCTCCTCCCGCCCTGCCAGGAGCAAACGGTGCTTCTAAGTGCCGTGTGTTCCTTGCAGGCTAGGGGCAGGGCAGAGGAAACTGCGCGATGTCCCCGCACCCAAGCCCTGATTGGCCTGGGGGCAGGGGAGCATGCAAAACCTCCTCCCGCCCTGCCAGGAGCACGGGGCACTCCAAAGCACTGCGTGCTCCAGGCAGGGTGGAGGAAAATTTGTGTGCTTCCCCCCCCACCCCAGGCCCTAATTGGCATTGGGGCAGAGGAGCGGCAGGGCCTCCGTGGGCTAAATCAACCCACTTGGCGGGTTGGATCTGGCCCGCAGAAGCCCTTTTGCCCACCCCTGTGCTATGCTAGATTTGCTTGTACATATGTTTTGTAGACCTATTTAATATTGTGCTAAAATTGGTCACTCACAGTGGGCACAATTTAGCAACATAAATTTAGCTAAGAAATAGGATGTATTTTCCAGAGATCTGAATTAACCTTATATTTAGTATTTAAAATCATCTAAGTAACTAGGGATGTTATAGTGTATTCATTTACATGATTAACCCTAACTACTACATGGACTCCCCCCTTGCTGTATCAGAGGCAGCGAGCAGGGGAGGGAAGGTGGGAGCCAGTGCCTGTGGGGAGCTGGCTTTTAAGCTGCCTCCCCGCTACTCTCCCCCCCCCCGACACCTCCACAGATGCAGCAGCGTGTGGGGAGGGAGATAGGAGCCAGTCCCCTGCAAGGACCAAGAAGAGCTCCCACAGAGCTGCCTACCCGCACGCTGCTGCCTCTGTATTAGAAGCAGCAGAGAGGGCAGGTAGGAGCTGGTGCTTGCAGGGGGCGGACTTAAAAGCTGGCTCCACATGAGCACCAGCTCCTGCCTGCCCCCCTGCGTGTAAATGTGCAAACACTGAAAAATTCAGCTGTTACACGTTTACAAAAATAAACATTTGGTAACATCACCGTAAGTAACCCATTTGGAGTACCAAATTTAGGAGGGTTTTTTTTTCTACATAAAGAACATGTTGTAACTAAATCTAAACAACAGAAGAATAAGCAGATGCAGGGTAACTGCACCTATAACCCTGCCTCTGCTGTTAACACCAGCAGTGCCCAGTCAGGTCTCAGGTCTACAGATATCACCTGTCTCTGGACAAGAAGCCTTCTACTACTCCCTTCTGACAGGGTTTTTTAAGGCTGCACAGGTCCTTCTTTAAATAATAATATCCCTAGCTAGTCATCCACTCAGCCAAATGACCAGTACTTGTGTGCTGCTTTCTCTCTGAGGACTAAGTATGATGTCTCACCAGCAGTTTCAAGTTATCACACAACTCTTTCTAAGCAAGCTCATTTATTCATAAGGTAAAACCACTGCAGAGAAAATATAGGAAATCATTTCCTGTACATGGGCTAAAAGCTTGCCAACTTAAGAGACCCCAACAGACAAAAATCTTTTCAACTCTTCCACAAGGCTGCAAACCTGCTTAGACAGGTCCTGTCCATTTGCTGGCTCAGAAAGAAGGCCATGAGTCAGTGCAAGCAAAAATACTGTGGGGGTTGCAATGTCTGTCGCAGCTAAGGCTGTGTCTACACTGCAGGGAAGAGTCGGAAAAAGACTTTTTCCCGCTTTACTTCTGAAAGAGGCTTTTCTGACATTTGGCCCATCTACATGGGGCCAAATGTTGGAAAAAAACTCTTCGGATCATCCTTTCTTTCTCATAGAACGAGGTTTACAGGAATGCCGAAAAACACATCTGCTTTTCCGAATTTTTTTTTTCTGAAAAGCAGATGCATTTGTTGGATCTAACAGAGCTTTTCCAGGATACCAGTGTAGACATAGCCTTAGTCTAAAGAAATAGAGGAACAAGTAAATGCAATGCATGGGCACCCTGCAGTTTAAGAGCTCCAGGTGCCACTTAATCCTTCTCTGTCTGGTTTTAAACTTCTGCAGAGTTGACAAGGAAAATGGAAGTCCTAGTTTACCAGAATGATCACAGAATGAAGAGTAGTAGCATATCCTACAGCTCCAACATAAATAACACTGGTTGGCTCTCCAATATGAAGCAGAAAAAATAAAGATGGTGACATGTAATTTTTGGTTAGGCAAGCACAGAAGTCTCAAGTATGTGTTGCCTTTACATGATTCTCTTCTCATCTTATCAATATTACCAAGTACTTTCTGTTTGACCTTTTTCAGGCCAGATGGTTTTTGCTGAGCTTCATTCATGGGGTTAGCAAGTTTGGCATGTGGAGAACCATGAAGTATGTTTGTCAACTTGTGCTGGGTCTCTGGCATGGCTGAAAGAGAGATTTCTAAAGTGTTCACCATTCTCTGAAAAAGCTCTTGGAATGACTTAAAATCATCCCCCGATGTTGGAGGCGGGAGCACGATTGTGTCATTTGGAGACGATGATATATGGGTTGGTGGGTGTGACTCAAGTGTCTGGTCATTACCGGTTACATCAAGGGTAGGCAATAATTTTTGGTGGGAGGCCACTTCAAGATTTTAGAAAGTGGTCAAGGGATGTGTGGAAGAGATGCAGGATCTGGGGTTAAGGTGGGCATCCTCTTGTGGCCATTTTGTGTGGAGTGAGGCAAGCACCTTCACTTCCTCCTGCAGCTGTCTGGTGTGGAGTGAGGCAGGAGCCTAACTCATTCTTACAAGAAAGGACTTAGGTACATAAGCTGCCTGATTCCAGGAAAGGGGTTCTCAGTTGGGGATCACAAGTAATTACTGATGTCTGCATGCATCAGTAATTACCTTTGAGCACTTGTGTGAGGGAGGTGAGGCTTAACACACACCCTCTTCTTGACATCTTCACTGGCTAATTTAGGCAATTCCTAGCCTACTCTGCTAGCTTTTATGGATTGTATTTTTCAGTGCATCTCTTCCCATTCATTGTATAAGATGTCCACATAAATAACTTAGGTTTTATGGATTGCAGTGACATTCCTGTGATTTTTCTATATGCCTAAAAGTTATGCATTGCAAGTCCCTTTGGAGATCCAAAGCAGGTGGTTTTTAGCTAGTGTGCAGTTCTGGGCCCCCCACTACAAAAAGGATGTGAATGCATTGGAGAGGGTCCAGCGGAGGGCAACCAAAATGATTAGGGGGCTGGAGCATATGACCTATGAGGAGAGGCTGAGGGAGTTGGGTCTGTTTAGTCTGCAGAAGCGAAGAGTGAGGGGGGATTTGATAGCAGCCTTCAACTTCCTGAAGGGAGGTTCCAAAGAGGATGGAGAAAGGCTGTTCTCAGTCGTGACAGATGGCAGAACAAGGAGCAATGGTCTCAAGTTGTGGTGGGTGAGGTCCAGGTTGGATATTAGGAAAAACTATTTCACTAGGAGAGTGGTGAAGCACTGGAATGGGTTACCTAGGGAAGTAGTGGAGTCTCCATCCCGAGAGGGCTGCGTCTAGACTGGCATGATTTTCCACAAATGCTTTTAACGGAAAAGTTTTTCCGTTAAAAGCATTTGCAGAAAAGAGCATCTAGATTGGCACGGATGCTTTTGCGCAAAAGCACTTTTTGCAGAAAAGCATCCGTGCCAATCTAGACGCGGTTTTGCGCAAGAAAGCCCCGATTGCCATTTTCGCCATCGGGGCTTTTTTGCGCAAAACAGTTTTTACCTGTCTATACTTGCCCTCTTGCGCAAAAGCATTTGCGCAAGAGGGCTTATCCCTGAGTGGGAGCATCATAGTATTTGCGCAAGAACACTAACAATCTTACATTAGATCGTCAGTGTTCTTGTGCAAATTCAAGCAGCCAGTGTAGATAGCTGGTAAGTTTTTACGCAAAAGCATCGCTTTTGCGCAAAAACTTGCTAGTCTAGACCCATCTGAGGTGTTTAAGTCTCGGCTTGACAAAGCCCTGGCTGGGTTGATTTAGCTGGGATTGGTCCTGCCTAGAGCAGGGGGCTGGACTTGATGATCTTCTGAGGTCTCTTCTGTGATTCTATGAATATAGCCAAGCTAACCATTACAACCTCCAGCTAGTATTGATCTTGATTACCTATGCTGAGCTAATAGAGCATGGTCACTATAAGTAAGTACATAGTATAAACAGTAATAAAGTCCTTTTCATCAGCTCTACTATTCTGGACTCCTCTGCAAACACTATGAAACAATGAATTACTTTAAAACCAAGCAATATGCAAAGATGGGATGTAACCATTCACAGGTGTAAATTCTTACTCATCTGCAAATAGTGTAAGTTCCTTCTGAATTATATGCTTTACTCAGATTACATTTTCCCTTACATAATTAAAAAACCTAACAAGTAGACTGTAGCAATATGCCTACACACCATTTTGCTGTTTGGCAAGAGTAGTGATGAAAAAAAGACAGTGTAACTACACATGATGTTCATAGACCACATAAACATTACCTGTGAATCTTCTTCACCTAGTCCTTTTACACTTGTTCTTTCTATTCTGGTGATACTGAGATTGATGTCACAGGTGACTCTTTAATGTGTCTGCTGGAGGTCTTTGCAGCGCATATTAAACACCAATTTCCTTATTATTCAATCTAACCTATCAGCCAATCATGAAGCTTTGACAGTTAGCCAATTAAGTTATGAATTTGCACATAATTATTTGTTCTGATAAAATCGATAAACTATACTACGTGTAGGTAAACAGTAGGAGGGAAATAATGTTATATAAATATTTCCCATCCTACCGTTTACCTATGCATAGCAAAGTTTATACATTTTCTTGGAACAAATAAGTACACTCCACATGCTGCATGTGACACTGCGCCTGTTAGCCCGGGGAGTCCCTTCATAGAACAACATTTTACATTCTCCTTCCCGGAGGGCTGGTGGGTGCCGTGCCCTAGTCAAGCGACTAAGATCAGCGGGCGGGAGGCCAGGGCCCCGGGGCGCGCCCCAGAACACGCTGGCGCGACGGAGGCAGGTGAAGAAACCCGTTTTTCCCGAGGAAGTGGACGGGCGACACTCTGGAAACCGCTGGCTCCCGTGACCCCGGGGGGGACGCCCCAGCCCAGCGGGCTCCCGGGCGAGCCGCGGCAGCAGGTGACTTTCAGAGGCGCCCAACAAGGGCGCCCCCACCCGCAGGACAGCGGGCTCGGGCTCGGGCTGCGAACCGGGGGCGGGAAGCTCGGGCTCTGACGGCCGCAGGTGTCCGCCGCCAAGGCCCAGGCCCTCCCTACCGGCGGGGGCGGGGCTGGCCCGGCGGAAAGTGCTGAGTCACGGCCTGACGCGCCGCCGCCCGCCCCCGTCACGTGCTACGCCGGGACCCTGACTCCTGCGGCCGCCGCCGCTTCCGCGCAGTGCGTCCGCCGCCGCTAAGCCCCGTCCGCCTGAGGCACCTGCAGCTGGGCTGCGCAGGTCTCGGCATGGGGCTGCTGTCGCAGGGCTCCCCGCTGAGCTGGGGGGAGACGCAGCGGCACGCGGAGCACGTGCGCCGGCACGGCGTCCTCCAGTTCCTGCACATCTACCGCGCTGTGGCCGAGCGCCACAAGGACGTGCTCAAGTGGGGGGACGAGGTGAGCCGCGGCCGGGGCGCGCTGCCTGGCAGCTTCCCCCGGCGCCCTTGGGCAGCGGCCGGCAGCGCTTCGGCGTGGGGCGGGCTTGGGGCCGGCGGCCCCGCGTGGGGCCATGGCAAGTCCAGCGGGCGCCGGCCGCGCGCCCGCCCCCCCCTTTCATTTCGCTGCCTGCTTCTCGTGTGGGGCGCCCCGGAGGGGGCGGGGCGGGAGCTCGAGCCGCGGGGCTGCCGGCCGGGGAGAGCGTGTGTGGAGCGGCGGGTGGGAGAAACTCTTCATCGGTGTTCTCACAGCTTTTCTCTGTGGCGTGTTTAACCGCTGCCCTACGGCATCCCGAGTTACTGGGGATGGCTGGGGCGCTCCTGCGTCCCAGCAACTGCTGCTGGTTGCTTCTCAGTCCTTGCGGAGCTCAAGCCCGTTCTGCTCAGGACTTGCTGTATGCACTTTAGACATGTGCATCTGTCTCTCTCTGAGGCAGTTTGAGTTATTCCTAAGCAGTAAGAGCTAGGACCACCAAATTCGGTAGGCCGCTTCCTCTTAACCCTCACTTAAAACAAGGCCAGGGTTTGGTGGTGTCAGGACAATGGGGTGTGCTGGAATTGGATTGTTTCTCATAAAATGGAAAGGGAGGGGGTCTGGTGGGAGAAACACTTATACTGTGCAATGACCGCAGGAGGGCAGCTAGTGCCCCAGCCAGAAGCCACTGGCCAGCAGCACCTGACATCCCAGCCTGCCCTGGGGAGCAGCTACAGGTGGCTGTATGGTCCTTGCCACTCATGGGCCAGCTTGAGGAGCAGGGGCATGAGGTCTGTGTCCCAGGGCAGGCCTGGGGAACACTGGTAGGAGGCTTCCCTACCCCTGGGTTGGCCCAGTGACCAGGGTGCACAGCCTCCTTCCATATTCTATGCCCCCTTTTTCCCACACACACACTTTGGCCTGACCTGGTGAGACGCTGGTAACCAGGGTTACTAGTAGGTTACAGTTTGAACTAAGATATAGATATTGGGTCTTACTATCTGTAGTTCTTTAGTACATCTCCATGTGAGGTAGCCTTAGAAGACCCTGAGGTCCCAGCAGGCAGCAAGATAAACAAGGCATTCTTGCATTACACTTCAAGTTCCGTTCATGGATCATTTTCAGACTTGGGAGATCACATCTGCAATTAAGAATAGAGTTTCAAAAACTCTTCTTTCGAAGCACAGTATCTACAAGTATATCCAAACTGGGAGGTTCTCCATTATGAAAGAACTTAGTCTTTAACAGCTTATAAATGCTCTGGAGGTGAGGGCAACCCTGTTAACACTTGAGAGGAGATGGGGGCCTGATACCCAAAAAGATGGCCATAGAGCAAATGCACTTTTGGACCTCCATGTTCTGTATAAACAATCCAGGCAGCTGGATTTGGGAAACTCTGAAAATATGGGAGTGAGCTCTTCAGCCCTGTGAAGGTAGTTGGGCAAAGACATTGCCCCCTCTGCTGAGGAATGTAGGTCTCTTCTTTTCTCTACTCTTGGTTATAGCTCTTCTTAAATATTCTTTCTCTGATGACCAGGCACAAGGTACAAAATTTGGCCTGAAAAGAGAGCACTACTGCAAGACAGACTTTGAATCCTTTTGAGCAGTCTTAGGATCAAGGAGTGGCAAAGCAGAACTTCTGCCCTTCTTAGTATGAAAATTAACTTTTAAAAATTTTTTTTTTTTTTAAGTCTTAAATTGGCTTTTCCTTCTGGTAGTTCTACTGTGTGGGAGAGGAAACTGACTGTAACTTTTTTTTGCTTGGCAGAGGCAATGTGTGGTGATCAATAGAGGGAATGGCTTGCCCTCTTCTTGGCTCCTGATATTTTCAAGGGTCAGAATCATAAAATCTAGAATTCCACCAACTTCATGCTAAAAAGCTAAAATGCAGGTGTGAGAAGCCTCTATACCTTCAGAGAAGCAGATTTAGTGATCTCAACAGTGAGTATCACCTTATTGCGTGATGGTTATTGATTAACTGGTGGCCCAGCTGGGCAGGAGGTTGTTACAGCCCAGTCTCTCACCCACAAGACCCTGTTCTATCAGTTAACCGGTTACATGTAATGTTTAGCCGGTTAACTGAGTAAACAGGGTATCACATCTCTAAGCAAATGACCCGGCCATGTTTCCAAAATTAGGGCAGTGCAGTGTAAACTCTATTTTTCATCACATTTGTGGACAAGCTTCTGTCCTCCCTATGATCCATGGAGTGTTCCTGCCTATAAGGAGCTATTTACATTGCTGCTTGCCTTGCAAAACTTTTTTGGGGCAAGAGAGAAGTGTTTAAGCACCTGTGAATGGCAAAAGTTATGCAATTGGCAATGTAAACAACGCCTTGTTGGCAACAAACTTTCCCTCCCTTTTTTTTTTTTTTTTTAAACTGGCCTGTTGCCCCAGATGTAGTAATATAGATTTGTGTATTGTATTATCCTTGTACCTTTTAGAGAGCAGATTAACACTTGCAACTCTTAAAAATGTTTTTATAGAGCAAGCAGTTTTCTCAACTCAGTCAGAAAACATGATTCCTTATTTCATTTTTGTTGTTTCCCATTGCTACATAATGCATTGCATTGACACTGACTGTTTTGTTTGTCAGACTAGTATCAGTGTATGTTGAGAGAGTCCTGTCTTGACATATGGTAAGTTGCTATTTCAGTGGGTATTAAGGGCTCAACATGTTTTTAGAGTCTGTCAAACATCAGTTGGTGAAATTTGTGATTTGGACATGTGCACCCACAGAACAGTAACTTTTATTGCTTCCATATTTTTCTTCAACCTGTAAAACAGTTCATTTGTATTAGAAACTGACTAGTTGAAAAGGATATCTGACTTGGATTTTTCCAATCAAATAGCCAGAAGGATTGTGGAAAGCATTGTGTTATCTGAGTTTAATTCAGAATTAACCCTGTATTAAACTTAACACCCCCGCCCCCCCCCCCCAAAACCCTGCTGTGGACTTGGACTTTGTATACCAAGTTATGAATTGAAGAAAAATTTATTGACTTGGCTATAAAGGCTTAAATATTAGGAATTAATAATGGAGATGATAATTCTCAATTAACTCTAGTGATAGTCAGGACTAGTGTAATAAAACTGATATAAAATACATTTCTGAGATACAGTTGGGTAATAGCTTTTTGGGGTTTTTTTTGTTTGACAGTATTCTTAAAAACAAAGATGTATTTGCTTGCCCAGCTCTGTCTGGAACTCTGAGCATGCGTCTACACTGCGGGCTAAAGTCAAATTAAGATATGCAGCTTCAGCTATGTTAATTGCGTTGCTGAAGTCGAAGTACCTTAACTTGACTTTTGGTGCTGTCTATGCAGCAGGAAGTCAAAGGAAAAACACTCTTCTTTCGACTTCCCTTAGTCCTGGTGAAATGAGGGTTACAGAAGTCCGAGTAAGAAGCCCCATTATTTTGAAATTACTTTGAAATAACGGGGTTGTTGTGTAGACACGCACTCTGTTATTTCAAAATAGCATGACTTATTTTGAAATAAGTGTGCAGTGCACACACAGCCTCAGGAGGTTACACCCTGAGACCCTTACCTACAGATCCTCTGTTCTGGTCCACAGGCAGATGGAAGTATTTAAAAGATGCTTTCCTCTTTCACCTCCCAAATTTCTTTTCACAAAGTGGAGTCACCGTGTTTGCCTTGTGCATGCAGAGAGAAACTGTAGCCTGGGGTTGTAGAGCTCTCCAGTATCTTTTCCATTCTTAGAACATTGTCACAATAATCCTCTGACAAAGCATCCCCTTAAGTCAGCTCCCCTGACTTCACTTGGAACCTCAAGTGATTTCTACCTGTGAAAATCAAGCAGAAGGTATTCGGACATGAAATTACCATTGTGATCCAAGGCTTTATCTACAGTTGGAAGTTTAAAGTGCATCTGTGGCAAGCACTTTAAGGTGGCAGTATGGTAATAGTGCTGCCCTGTATGCCAGTGGGCATGAAGGATGACGATGATGATGGTAATAGCATCAGCACTGGGAAAGAGCTAGAAAACTACCATACAATAAAGTGGCAGTGTAGATCAGCCCCAAGTATTAGGCTCAAAGCTAAGCGTACTTAATGTAGTTTTATATCCCTCCCAGTGTAATTCTACAGCAGCTGTGGCCAACCCGTGTCTCGCGAGCTGCCTGCGGCTCTTCCCCTTCCAGGGTGTGCCTTGCGAAGCCTCCCTCCCTCGTTGCTCGTAAAGCCACACCCACGCCCCCAAACACGTCCCTCTCCTCCCGGCTCCCTGTGCTGACCTGGGCAGGGGAGCTGTCTGGCACAGCTATTAAAGATGGCGTCGGCCAGCAGGAGCCTGATGTGGCCAAAAAGCCTCTAAATGTGTTTTCTTAAAGGGGAGAGCGTTTTTGGTTTTGTTTTGGCTCGACAACTTTGCCCCAGCTCTTCGTGCTGGATCCACTGGTATCTTGGCTCTTTGCCCAGAATGGGTTGGCTACCTCTATTCTACCGTGTTCCTGCCTGCCTTCAAGTAGCAAGTTTGAAAGATCAAAACATTGGCTCTGTGACTCCTTGAGTTGCTAATCTTCTATCTTGCCCACAAGCGTGGGAGATGCTAAGATAATACTTAGTCATGTCTTTACTATGCTGCTCCTCTTTTATTGCTCCATCTTTCCCCAAAATCCCACTGCTTCAACAGCCGAGCCCCCACAATATCAAAGATATACACACAAGAATAACCATAAATACAACTTTTTATTTAGAATGGCAGAAACAAACTTAATATATGTGTGTGGGGGGTGGGGGGGAGAGGCACTGGAAGAGAGGGATGTGTACAAGTGGTGTGTGTGTAAAAGGTGCACTTGGGGTAACATTTTTCATCAAAATGAAAGCTGCAGAAAAATAATCTACTATATAGTTGAGAGAGGTAGGGTTGGACTAGTCCTCTCTCCTCTGGGCAGCCTTCATACTTAACCTCCAGTCCTCACCCCAGAACAGAGATTAAAATGAAGGACATAAGTTTTCATTTTATTTTCCAAAAACAAAATTGAGATGACCTAGCACTGCCAATAAATCTTGTGGTCATTTTATATGCAACAATGTGACTGGCATGGCAATCTACCTTATAATTTTTATTCTGTCCTTGCTTGTTTTGTGAAACTAGACACCATGACCCTCTTTATTGAATACAAGTTACGCTACTGTCAGTTTTTAGGCATACAATACAATGAGTGGATTCAGTTTTCACAGGATCATTTTTCTTTTAAAGAAAAGATTAAGGAATTTGCATGGCTTGAAAACTTGACTCTCATCTAAGTATATTATCTACAGTGAAGAACCTGTGTCACTATGCTCCTTAAAATTTAATAAATCTGCTATATATTTGAGAGATGCCAGTCTGAGAGTCCTTTTGTTCAAGAACTCCTCCTCAACAGTAACAGCTAGACCACCAAATTTGGTATGCAGCTTCTTATAACTTAAAGCAAGGTTAGGGTTTGGTACCAGAGCAATGGGATATGTATGGAATCCAGTTGTTTACTGTCACATGGAAAGGATAGCAGGGACAATTACACTCACTAATGCCCGTAGGGGGACGGTTATACCTTGGAATGGCAACTGGGGACAGCAAGCACCCTGGCTTATCCTGGTGAGCAGCTGCGGGCTAGCCAATATGGGCCCTCCTGCCCCAAGCCAGTTCCAGGGAGAAGCTAGTGGGTGGGTTGTATGGCTCCTCCCCCTCATGCTGGCTCTGGGGAGAACCCCCCTCTCGGCCGGGTCCCCTGCCCTCACTCCTGCACCCCTCCTGCCCCCAATAACCTGAACAATGTTGGGTAAGTCTTCTAGTGAATAAAAAACAGTTGTGTATTCTTTGTGCATTGAATGTAATTATAATGTTATCAGTCAACTCTTTTTAAGCTGTAAAAAAGTAATGTGCTCTTCTGATTTTTGTTGTACCCTTCTCTCTTCTTCATGGTATGTTTTTTCCTACCTGGTCTTTCATCTTCTTAATCCTTCTTTTTTCTCTGCAACTTCATCTATTTCTTCTGTACCAGATGACTGGGGGAGCTAATGTGGCATCAGTGGGTTGGTTTGTTTGTTTTGTTTTAAAGCTTTAGAGGCGATCCTGGCAGTTACAGGATAATAAGTCTAACTTCAGCTCCAGGCAGATCCGTGGGAATGGTAGTAAAGAACAGAGTTATCAGATAACTAGATGAAAATGATTTATTGGGGAAGAGTCTACATGAGTTTTGTGAAGGGAGGCATGATTTCCCCAACTGATTAGAATTTTTTGAGGAGGTGGTCAAGCATATGGGCAATGGTGATCCACTATGTATAGATTACTTAGATTTTCAGAAAAGCTTTAACAAGGTCCCTTCAACAAAAGTTGTTATCCCATGACAGCTTGCTTTGCTAAGACGGAAAGTCCTTTCATGGATCAGTAACTAGCAGGATGATGGCAAAGGATAGGAATAAATGGTCAGTTTTCAGAGTGGAGAAAGATAGTGTTATTCCCCATGGGTCTGCACTGGGACCAGTACTGTTGAGCATATTCATAATGATCTGAAATTAAAAAGGGTAAGCAGTGAGTCTGCAAAATTAGCAAATAATACAAAGGATCAGAGGGGTAGCTGTGTTAGTCTGAATCTGCAAAAGCGGTGAGGAATCCTGTGGCACCTTATAGACTAACTGAAGTGTTGGAGCTTAAGCTTTCGTGGGCAAAGACCCACTTTGTCAGATGCATCTGACGAAGTGGGTCTTTGCCCACGAAAGCTTATGCTCCAACACTTCAGTTAGTCTATAAGGTGCTACGGGACTCCTCACCGCTTTTGCAAATAATACAAAATTACTCAAGATGCTTAAGTCCCAAGCAGTATGCTAAGTGTTTCAAGGAGATTGCACAAAATTAGGTGATTGGGCAAGAAAATGGCAAATTGAATTCAGTGTTTATAAATGCAAAGTAAAGCACATTGGAAATATCCCAACTAAACATATAAAATGAAAGGATCTAAATTAGTTGATACCTACCACTCAAGAAAGATCTTGGATTGGTTGTGCATGAGTCTCTGAAAACATCCACTCAATATTCAATTGTAATACAAATGCTAACAGTGTTTGGAGTCATTAGGAAAGGGATAAATAAAATAGAAAACATCATGTTGCCTCTACATAAATCCATGCTATGACCACATCTTCACTACTGTGTGCAGATACATTTGCCCATATATGTATTGGAAAGAGTATAGAAAAGGGTAACAAATTATTAGGGGGTATGGATCAGCTTCCATGTGAGGAGGGATAAGACTGGGACTTTTCATCTTGGAAAAACAGTGACTAAGGGAGGATATGATAGAGGTGTATAAAATAATGTCTGGTGTGGGAAAGTAAATAAGGGAGTGTTGTTTACTCTTTACCACAAGAATTAGGGGGTCACCAAATTAATTTGAAGAGGCAGCAGTTTTAAGACAAAAAAAGGAGTTTTTTTTTTTTCACTCAATGAACAGCTGAATTGTGGAACTTAATCAGCGTATTGGGAAGGCCAAGAGTGTTATAGGGTTTAAAAACAGAACTAGGTAAGTCCTGTCCCTGTTTAAGCTGTTAAACATGTTTAAGTAGTTAACTGATTAAATGGGATTTTACATCCCTAAATCATACAAAAAGGTTATTCCATAATAGTGACCTGCAGAGTGTCTTTTACGTTCCTCTGAGGCATCTGGTACTTTGGGTTGTCAAAAACCATGTATGAATGGTTGCATACATGAACTGTTATCTAATCTGGTATATGTTGCTAGTTATCTATCTCTTTAAAACTTCAGCCAGGTGAAGATGCAGATTGATACTGTCACCTTAAATGTGGGAGGTGTGTGTGTGTGTGTGTGGTGTGTGGTTTTTTTTTGTTTGTTTTTTAAACCCATGTTACTAATGCTACTAGAAGTGAGCATTGTAAAAATTCAGTGTTTATCACTGGTATGCTCTTTATTTTTTGTGTAGTGTTTTCTTTTTCTCAGTGTGGAGAATGATGATGAATAAACTGACTGCGTAGTCTACTTATTGCTGCACTGCATTGGTTTCATATGCTACAGAAGAATGCCATTTTAAATCATTTCCTTGGCATCTAAGTTTGTAGAAATGCTTAGATTGCTTTCAGTTTTGTAAAAGCTTGTTTTTTTACAAAACTTAAACATAGGTTCAGGTAAATTTTATGTCCCTTTTTAATCCTCTGCAAATTATCCTTCCAGATAGTAAGATTCTGAAAACAAGGCTCTATTTTTTTAAAACTCTTTTCCTTCATGCAAAATTTCACAGTATTGGCCCCCAGTCAAATTCAGCATGAGTGGCTGCATTTGAATGATGGTTGGATTTGAATAGTGTTTGAATGGGGGCCGTTTTAATCACTACTTGCCTGTGTGACACATAAGAAAAGCAGCACTCATGAATGATTAGGTTCATTGCCACAGGACTGCTTGTTCATGCTTTTTCCTCAGAGTACAATTTGACTGAATACAAAAAGTAGGACAGTGGCATTATTTGATACAAACAGAAGATTTAGCATGTCCATAACATTTGTATAACTGCATTTGCTGTGTTGATCATGTTGGCCTTTTCTAGGCCAGGATGTGTTAGCTGGCGTTTTGAAAAACCTAAGCTCTGGTTTTTTTTTTTTTTTTGTTTGTTTGGTTTTTTTTAAATGCATGGTAGTATTATTACAACTTAAATCTTAATCTAGACATGGCTACTATTTTGCTTGCCTTCTGGTGTTTCCAAGTCTCTCTGCCTTAATGTGACTTTCCGGCTTATCAATTCCTTTCTGTCTTTAATATCCTTACCAAAACCCACTTCAGGGGAGAGCTTAAGCTAAATAGTTCACATAATTTTTTTAAAAGCTTCAATCCTCAAGATGGGTATGTAATAACCTTTCAAATGACTCTCTGATCACCTAGCCTCTGCCTCCATCTTTCCCTTCATTTCCTCTGTGGGTCTTGTCTTAGGCTAAGTGCTTTGAAGGATAGGGTCATAATTCAAAATGATCTGCAGAAATGGTCTGAGGTCAATAGGATGAAGTTCAATAAGAATAAATGCAAGTACTCCACTTAGGAAGGAACAATCAGTCACTTCCCATTTTGTATGTGAAAAATTATCTAGGAAGGTGTACTGCAGAAAGGGATTTAGGGGTCATATAAGTCAGCAGAGTGACACTATTGCAAAAGGAAGTAAACATTCTAGGATATATTAACGTGAGTGTTGTAAAACACAAGACATAATTTCTTCTACTCTACTCCATGCTGATTAAGCCTCAACTGGATTGTTGTTCAGTTCTGGGCACCACATTTCAGGAAAGATGACAAATAGGAGAGGATCCAGAGAAGAGCAACAAAAATGATTAAAGGTCTAGAAAATATGACCTATGAGGGAGGACTGAAAGAATTGGGTTTGTTTAGTTTTGGAAAAGAGAAAACTGAGGGTGTATCTAGACTACATGGCTCCGTCGACAGAGCCATGTAGATGAGTTTACTCGGCAAAGGGAAATGAAGCAGCAATTTAAATAATCGCCGCTTCATTTACATCAAAATGGCCGCCACGCTGTGCCGATCAGCTGATTGTCGGCACAGCGCGGTAAGTCTAGACAGGGATCTGTAGACCCCAGATCCCTTTGTTGTCAGATCCTGTAAGCCTCATTTCACGAGGCATAAAGGATCTGACGACAAAGGGTTCTGGGGTCGGCAGATCCCCGTCTCGACTACCGCGTTGTGCCGACAATCAGCTGATCGGCACAGCGTGGCGGCCATTTTGATGTAAATGAAGCGGCGATTATTTAAATTGCCGCTTCATTTCCCTTTGCCGAGTAAACTCATCTACATGGCTCTGTCGACGGAGCCATGTAGTCTAGACACACCCTGAGAAGGGACATGATAGGTACTTGAAAGCTGCTAAAAGGGTGTTACAAGGAAGGAGAAGGGAGAAAATTATTCTTCTTAACATCGGATGATAGTACAAGAACAAATGGGTTTAAAATGTAGCATGGGAGGTTTAGGTTGGACATTAGGAAAAACTTCCTTACTGTCAGGGTAGTTAAGCATTGTAACAAATTGCTTAGGGAGGTTGTGGAATCTCCATCATTGGAGATATTTGAGAGCAGGTTAGCTAAACCTCTATCTGGGATGATAGATGGTGCATGGTCCCTCCATGAGGACAGAGGACTGGACTGATGAGCTCTTGAGATCCCTTCCAGTTCTTCGATTCTGTGTCTACACTAAAGACCTCACTGCATGACAGCTGTACCAATGCCACTGCATTGCTGTCTTACATGGCTTCTGTCTGAACCGGAGAGAGCTCTCGTGCCTACTTAACACTGAGCACACTACCACTGATTCTGACTAAACTTCAGTTGGCTTGCATGGACACCCCCTGGGCGACCAGTTCTGTTGACTTATGGCAGTGTAAATAGGGCCTTACACTGTGAGCTCCTGGGGGATGGCACTCTGTCTTGATAGATATAGGCAGGGCTCAACAAATCGCTGTTTCTACTCGCCCATGGCAAGTAGATTTCAGCCGGTGGCTCCGTTTGCCCTGTTCACCGGCGCTGCGTGCATGTGCAGTGCCAGTCTGGCACATGCGCGGTGCGGGACTGGCGAGTAGATCTCGCCGTGCTTTGTCGAGCCCTGGATATAGGTATAATTTTTGTAAGATTTAGTGCACACTTGTTGTGTTTATAGAAGTGGTACATCAAATAGAAATAAGATCTTACCACTGTACAAGGTGGAAACTTTGAGGTTGCTGATCTTTGCTATGTTTCTGTATTGCCAGTCCACTGCAGAGTTTTAGGTTGGTATAAATTGCCTCCTGAACTCTATACTGTCAGGCCAGTTTTGAAGTATTTACTAGCTACTTGATATACGGAAGACTTGAGCTATTAAGTTGAAGGAGATATGAAAGAGAGTGGTTGAGTCAGGGACACCAAAGGCTATGGCAATGCCTTCATGAGAAGCCCAGCCCTCCACTACCATGTGAGGGGAAGCTGCCACTTCTGAATCTTGCTTGAGGGATGGAAGGAGGTTCTGTGTCTCATAGCAGCTTCTTGTTAGGATATGATAAATTTGATACTGTTTTCCCCTCCGCCTTCTTGGTATCCACTCAAGTACTGGAAGAGAAAAAGGGTGGCTTCTCATCTCCCATTGAAAGCCTCTTCGCTGCTAGGAAAAGAAAGGGGTTCATTACTTTTTCTTTTCTCACCTGTGCTATTTTGGGTTCCCCCTGTGCTTGCTTTTGCTGCTGCTTTTTGAGGAAGTGGGGGGGAACAAAAACCCCGATTCCTGAGGTTTTCACTGATGTCCACATGGTTGTGAATGACGTGAATGAAATTGATGAGTTTTGTTAATTTCTGAGTGCTGCTGCTTGTCCCAGATAAGAGCTTCAGCAGGTGAATGCTTTATAATAGTTCACTTCTAAACAGTTATTTTTGCAACCCATAAAGGTTAGAACTTTTTAGGTCTCATTGGAAAAAAATTGTCAAAAATGGATGTAGGTTCTTTAACCAATGAATGGATTTTTCAAGCCCTGCTCAGAGAGTTTAATAGTAGCTTTGACTGTCCAATATTTGAGGCTCTTGTGGTAGTGGACCATTCTGATTACTGCACTGAACTTCTTTGCTGTAAAATTCAATATTGAATGAGACTTTATCTGAAAAAGGAAGTAGAGTTATGACTCTGGCTTTTGACTATCCCTATGACACTCTACCCATGTCTGTGCTATGAAGAGCTTTTATCACAAAATAGGATGCTTTTACTCCATTTTTCCCTGTGGAACAGGTTGCTTCCTCTACTTTTCACTGTTCACATATATAATTCTTGAGTAGTGTTTTCTTAGTAAATAGTATTTAGCAAAAGTTTGAGCAAGGAAGGTAAGCATGGTGGTGCCCTGTTTCGCCTCTGTGTGATGTGGAGGACTCTGAAATAGCCTGTAGTGGGTCGGAGTGGCCGCCCACTGAGCCAGAGGAGGAGGAACCCCTCCAGATGCCATGTTGGGCTGAGGCTGACCCCGCCCTATCACCTGACCGGAAGCCCGGGGGCGGGCCCAGGACTATGAAAGCCCAGGCAGCGGCCTCAGTCAGGATTGAGCCTGCCGAGAGGCTAGAGGCCTCCTCTGGACTCCCAGCCTGGGAAGTAGGGACTGAGGCCTGGCCCGGACCTCCTATTTGCCGGGGCCCAGACACAGACCGGTGGCTCTCTGCCTGGGAGGTGGAGGCCCAGCGTAACCGGCCTACCTTCCCAGAAGCGACGGAGGAGCCGAAAGGCCAGCCTGAGCCTGTGCCCCAGTGCCAGCCCCGGGACCGGGGAGAAGTGGCCCCAGCTACCTCGACCGGAGGCACCGCCGGGGACTTCCACGGACCCTGACCCGGAGGCCTGGCTCAACCGCCCGAATCTGCCGGCTCCTGGAGTCCAGCTGAGCCCTAGTGACCTGCAAGCGGCCGAGGACTGGACTGGACCACCCCGGTGGGACGAGACCCTCCTGGACTCCCAGTCTCCTCTGCCCGATGTCCAGGTACCACCTGAGGGGGAGAACGGAAGTGGCCCGGGGTAGTGGGGGCTGTTAAAGGACCCTAGGCCAGCACGTTTCGGGCCGGAGCCCACCCGCTGAGCTGAAGCAGCCCGCACGGCTGCCCTAGGGCCCTGGGCCAGGGCGCAGAGGAGTGGGTGGGCCTGCGCGCCCCCCCCGCCACCCACCTATTGGGTGGCAGTCTCTCCCTCCTTTCCACGGCCACAGGCGATCCGCCTGCACCCCTCCTGACCAAGGAGCTACTCACCTGTTGTTTGTTGCCACGCCCTGGACTGAGGGCCTGGCGGCTCCTCATAACTGTGAGGGGTTTGCTGCTGTCATACCCTGAGCTAAGGCTGGACCACTCCCTGTGGACCAACGGGGTCGGTCTTAAAGGGGCAGCACAGTGGGTCGGAGTGGCCGCCCACTGAGCCGGAGGAGGAGGAATCCCTCCGGGTGGGCCAACCTACTACATAGCCCTTTACTTCTTTCATTGCAATCCAATAAACCTTTTTTGCAAGAGAGACAGCTTTTCAGTGTAAACCTAATACAATTCATAGGTAAGGCCTTTTATGTTAGACTTGTAAATGTAACTGTTACCTTTTTATGGTATTGCACCTATCTATATGGTACACGGTCAAAAAAGAAATTCTTTATTTTTAATGTAACATAAGAACGGCCGTACTGGGTCAGACCAAAGGTCCATCTAGCCCAGTAGCCTGTCTGCCGACAGTGGCCAGCACCAGGTGTCCCAGAGAGGGTGGACTGAAGACAATGATCAAGTGATTTGTCTCTTGCCATCCTTCTCCAGCCTCTGAAAAACAGAGGCCAGGGACACCATTTCTGTCCCCTGGCTAATAGCCTTTTATGGACCTAACCTCCATGAAATTACCTACCTTCTCTTTAAACTCTATTATAGTCCTAGCCTTCACAGCCTCCTCTGGCAAGGAGTTCCACAGGTTGACTACACGCTGTGTGAAGAAGAACTTTCTTTTATTAGTTTAAAACCTGCTACCCATTAATTTCATTTGGTGTCCTCTAGTTCTTCTATTATGGGAACTAATAAATAACTTTTCTTTATTCGCCCTCTCCACACCACTCATGATTTTATATACCTCTATCATATCCCCCCTCAGTCTCCTCTTTTCTAAACTGAAAAGTCCCAGTCGCTTTAACCTCTCCTCATATGGGACCCGTTCCAAACCCCTAATCATTTTAGTTGCCCTTTTCTGAACCTTTTCCAAGGCCAAAATATCTTTTTTGAGGTGAGGAGACCACATCTGTACACAGTATTCAAGATGTGGGCGTACCATAGTTTTATACAGGGACAGTAAGATATTCTGGGTCTTATTTTCTATCCCTTTCTTAATAATTCCGAGCATCCTATTTGCCTTTTTGACCGCCGCTGCACACTGTGTGGAAGTTTTCAGAGAACTATCCACGATAACTCCAAGATCTCTTTCCTGATTTGTCGTAGCCAAATTAGCCCCCATCATACTGTACGTATAGTTGGGGTTATTTTTCCCGATGTGCATTACTTTACACTTATCCACATTAAATTTCATTTGCCATTTTGTTGCCCAATCACTCAGTTTGGTGAGATCTTCTTGGAGTCCCTCACAGTCTGCTTCTGTCTTGACTATCCTAAACAGTTTGGTATCATCCGCAAACTTTACCACCTCACTGCTTACCCCTTTCTCCAGATCATTTATGAATAAGTTGAACAGGATTGGTCCTAGGACCGACCCTTGGGGGACACCACTAGTTACCCCTCTCCATTCTGAAAATTTGCCATTTATTCCTACCCTTTGTTTCCTGTCTTTTAACCAGTTCTCAACCCAAGAAAGGACATTCCCTCTTATCCCATGGCCATGTAATTTACACAAGAGCCTTTGGTGAGGGACCTTGTCAAAGGCTTTCTGAAAATCTAAGTATACTATATCTACTGGATCCCCCTTGTCCGCATGTTTAACCCCTTCAAAGAACTCTAATAGATTAGTAAGACAGGATTTCCCTTTACAGAAACCATGTTGACTTTTGTCCAACAAATTATGTTCTTCTATGTGCCCGACAATTTTATTCTTTACTATGTTTAGACTAATTTGCCGGGTACTGAAGTTAGACTTACCGGTCTATAATTGCCCGGATCGCCTCTAGAGCCTTTTTTAAATATTGGTGTCACGTTAGCTACCTTCCTGTCATTAGGTACCTTCCACATTTTTTCTATAGCTGTGTACAAATTACCATCGTCTCTAGTTTAGAGTTCAATAATGCTGCTTCCAGGTTTGTGGGATATGCATCACAGGATATCCTTTAGCCATATAACACCACTTGCAAAAGATAAATACTCTGTACTGGTGTGTCTAGAGGGAGGAAGGCAAACAAGCACAGCTAAGTTTGTTTTTTATCATCTAAAACATAAGCTGCCCCACAGTCCCCTGCATTGTCACTTGAATTCTGTCCGCAGTGGCATAAAATCAAACAACTAAAATACCAACCTATTTTTTTCTCATTTTATTCATGAACCTAAATTGGGGCCTGTCTAAAACCTCACACATGTGCTTTTTTAAATCTTTGGGTTTAGCACTTATCATTTAGAAGTTTATATTAATGTAAACGAAAAAACCCAGGGAATTAATGTAAGCAGTTTGTTTTACAACTGCAAGTTTTTATTACATTAGACCAAAGCTATGCATCTTTGGGTATGCACGAGAACGTTGCTTTCAAATTTTGATTTCCCCATGTTGCTCTGATCCAATAGATGCGAGCAGTTCTATAGTGGGATGTTCTCTTCTGAGCTCTTATAAGCATAGATACCACTTGTGTGAATAAAATCGTTTGTTCTTACTCTATGGAATTTCAGTAACTAAAGGTGGAAAAACTACTTGTGCTCTGCTTCCACACAGAGGATATGTCTGAATTGCAGTAAAACACCCACAGCTGGCCTACATCAGCTGCCTTGGACTTGGCAGGTATGGGGCTATAAAATTGCAATGTAAATGGTTGGGCTCAGGCTGGTGCCCAGATTCTGGGATGCTGCAAGAGGGGAGGGTCTCAGATTGACAATCTACCATTAAATCCACACTACTCACTGAGCGTTACTGTGACTGACCCATTACACACCTTCCCTGGCATGCTTACATTCAGCATAGAAATGATGGCAAAACAGTTGAATTAAAAACTTGCTGATCACCACATTTTTCTATGTTTGCAAAGAAACTGCTTTTTTCCCCCTATTCCTGAGCAAAGATTATAGCGCACACTCCATAGTGAGCTGTCATATTGGTAAGACTGTATTTTACAAAACATACAGCATTACACTAATAGTACATTAATTGGTGAGGAAACAAAGTACATCTGGTTAAACACTTTTTGTTCAGTTACAAGTTTAAAATGTCTCTAATATAATCAGTTTTTAGACCCTGGAAGGAGATATTTACTTAGATTTAAGTTTCTGTTGATATACGTAAACCAAGGTTGTCAATTAGTGGGCATTAACGCCTGTGATTAAGGCAGGGCAGAGTCAACGCGTTAAAAAAATTAACTTGCGTTAATTGCAGAGGTCGGCAAACCAGCATGAGCTGCTCCAGAGACCCTCTGGTAAGGCGCAATAATGCAAACCGCCACCAGAGGGTGCACAGAAAAACAGAGCTGCCAGAAAGCAGGGGAAAAAACCCTGAAGAGATGATTCCAGCTCCAATAGAGAAGTAAACAAGAAAAGTAAAGATCCTAACACCTGTCCTTGTCCCCTCCCAGGTGGCCATATTTTTTAAAATAAAACAGTGGGGGAGGGGGAGGATAGCCCCTCCCCTCCCCTCCCCCCCTGCTGTTTTATCCTCCTCCCTCCCCCTCCCCCTCCCTCCCCCCCCCCCCAGCCCCGGCAGGGCTCACCCAAGCCACCCTCTCGTTGCCTCCTGGGACCTGGACTGATCCTCCCCCCCCATATCTGATTCTGGGGCTGAGTCCCCCCTCCTGAACTATGCACTGCCCATGATGGTGTCCCCCCCCCCCCCCCGAGCTTTGGGGCTGACCCCCACCCTTGAGCCCTATGCCATCTGCAGTTGGGGGCTGAGCCCCCCCCCAAACTTGCACTGCCCATGTCAGAGTCTACCCCCTCTGACCCAGTGCCACCTGCAGCTGGGCCTGAGCTAAAAAGTCTTTTTGAATAGGACACAAATATATTGATTACGTAGAAGAATTTAAGTTCAGCTTTCATGACAGAATTTGTACTACAATACTTCAGTGAGGTGAATTGAAGGGTTTTTTTTACAGTGTAAATGTTTTGTAATAAAAAATAAATAGAAAGTGAGCACTATACACTTTGTATTCTGTGTTGTAATGTAGAAAACATCCACAAATATTTAAATAGATAGCATTCTTATTGTTTTATTATTGTTTCTTCTTTTTTAATTGCGCAATTAATTTTTTTAATTGCGCAATTAATTTTTTTAATTGCGCAATTAATTTTTTTAATTGCTTGACAGCCCTAATGTAAACATAAACGAATGTTAACTTCATAAAGTGAGACTGGTATCCATTATCTATCTTGGCTTTTGCTGTTTGCAAACAAATGATACCATTGGACCTTTTGGGAAACTTCCAATTTGCAGGCTTTGTATCTTTGGCCATGTCTACACTACCACAGACTGTTGACCTAAGTTATGCAACTTCAGTTACATGAATAGCTGAAGTCAGTGTACTTAGGTTTACTTACCACAGTGTCTTCACAGAAGTAAGTTGATTGCTGATGCACTCCCTTTGACTTCTCTTACTCTTCTCATTCTGATGGAGTGAGCATTAAAAAGGTCACTTAGGGTGACTTGCAAACCAATTGTTCCATTTATTTTTAGCAGTTATTGAGAGCGAGAGAGAGAGCGAGCTGTATGTAGCAACAAGCATCATACTTCCAGAAGCAGCCCTTGTCCCTGAATCATTTGTAACCTGGTTTTTGAGACTGAAAACTAAAAAGAGTTCTGTGGTTTGGATTTTTTTTCCTCAACAGCAAACATCTAATATTTTAACAAAACAAGTGTGTGATTTTTTTTTTTTTTTTTTTTTAATTTGGGTAAACATTCAAGTTCTTAAAATCAGGTTTTGTTAAAATTGTTTTTAACTAAAATAGTTAATGAAATATTTTTTTAAAACAAAAATTAAATTGACTGTGCCATCCTGGTCAACATGAGAAATTGAATATACTGGCTTCTGTTAACTGAACTTTTTGAAACTTTCCACTTTTAGAGAGAGGTAAGGGATTGACTCTGTGTACATAAATTTGCAGAGGGACAATGGGGTTGAGATCTGTTGTTTCTCACCTCTATATATTTGTTTATGTATTTACAACATCTTTACTCTTAACAAGCATGTTATCTCTGGAGACAAAAATCCACTTTTGAGATTTGAGAACTGCAAAACGAAGTAACTCTAATATTGTCTAGACTGGGCACTGAGTCCCACTGGGTAGATAGAAAGATTGACCTAAATTATATAGAGAAGCCTATGGAACCCCATAAGATTGAATCCCTAGTACACTAAGTATTGAATTCATTTACAAAATTTTTAGGGAAATACAACTTCTGAAAAATGGCTTTAAAGTGCTCTTATGCTGTGATATTATCTGAGGGACAGAAAATTAATCTTTCCAGGGCTCAGAGGTACACAATGTACTTTTTTTCCAAATAGCTTTCACATAATTTGAAGCCTTAAAATATCCAGGTGGCTGTCAAGTTGGTATAGTTAACATTGCCATGTTCGGTCAGCTCCCAAAGGATTTTGATAGCAAATGTTTCAAGATAATAGTAAAAATTAGTCAGTTGAAAAGGCAATACCCCGAATTTCACTTGTTTCCACCACAGATTTCTAAAAGAAAATTTGCTTCCAAGTATTACGCTATAGCAAGGATTGGTAGAGTCCTTATAGCTGGACTGGCAATATGTGTTAATTGGTTTTTCTGGAGTATAAATAATGCTTTGCCACATTAGTCTACCAATTGGTTGTTCAAGTATTTGGATGTATGGCTCGCTGACTTCTGTTGAAATCTGTAGATTCTGCAAATTTCTGTCAAATCAAAAAGATGTATAATGATTCAGACTGTTTGCACTGAGTTGTGCCTTTTTAAAAAAAAATAATAATAATATGGCTGCAAAAATACTTTCTCTTCAGGCACCTGTATTCAGAATGCTCACCACTTTTGTTAAAGTCAGTGACGGCTACAAGTCCTCTGGAATCCTCAGAATCAGATTCCAAGAAATTTACTATTGATTCTTGTCAAATAACTGCTAAACATTCGCCTTCTTTTCTGCAGCACCTTTTACAACATTCATAGTTCGTAGTCATTCCTAAGTATCTATTAAAGATCAATTCCAGGGGCTCATATCAGTTTTTGTTTAACACTTACACAAAATGTTAGCATGAAGGATAATTTTTATATTTTCATTCATTATTTACAATAGGTGGAATATATGTTGGTAGCTTTTGATCATGAACATAAGAAAGTACGTTTGTCCCTCACTGGAGAAGAAGTTCTTCATATGCTTCAAGAGAAGGGGGAAAGAGTAAATCCCAAGTAAGTCATAGTTTTGTTTTGTTTTTTTAAATCCCCTTGCACAGTCTTTAATTACATGATTATATAAGGTTTTTTTTTGTTTGTTTTTTTAATACCGCATTCTCCCTCTTTCCATCCAGAACACCTGCCCTGTTCAGTACACAGGATGGGTGGTGCTACGGTTAGGAATCAAGTTTGCATATTACAGATGTTGTTGCCTATAGGACTGCTGTGTTAGGAGTTTCAGAAGTTGGAGGATGTGTAATTAGGCAGGGTGTTACAAGAAGGGGGAAGAAAAGAATGGTCTCACAGTTGGGTGTTACCCTGGAAAACTGGATTCTGTCTCTGCCTAAGGCTGTTAAGAGGTGGGTAATTGACTAATAGTGTCTGTAATTGACTAATAGTGTCAATGAGTATTGACTACACAATTAGTCAATAAGGGAAGGTGCTCTGTCATGGCTTGTGCTGGTTCAGGAGATGCCCCCACTGCGGCTCTGCAGTTTAAATGTTGTAGGAGCTGGGTGCATAGGCAGCCCAGCTCCTACCACATTTAAACTGCAGAGCCATAGTGGGGGGGGTGGGCCCTGGATTGGTGCAAGCCACGACAGAGCACCTTGCACAATTAGCCAATAATGGAAGAGTCGAGTGGCTCTTACTACATTTAAAATGCAGAGCCACAGCAGTCCTTAAGCAGAGCAAGTCAGAACTGAGCTGGGATTGCTTGGTCATGGCTCGCACCTGGTCCTGCAGCCTCTGTCTGTGGCCAGCCCCTGCTGCCGAGAACAGGTGCTGCTACCAGAGCAGGCTCTGCCTGCAGCCGACCCTAGCCAGCTGTGGGCTGGGGCTGCTTTGTGACAGCCTCTGATAGCAGCTTTGTGGAGGGGGGGGGAGGCAGGCAGCATAGCAGAGACGGTGCTGAGGGGAACTGGTTTTTAAGCTGGCTCCTCCCAGCACCGGTTCCTCCTTTCCCCATCCCTTGCTGCCTCTGATACGGCTTTGGGGCAGGGAGCGAGTAGTCGAGTACTCAACTCGACAACCTGAAAAGCTTAGGCTTTTTGGGTAGTTGAGTAGTCAACTACTTGCTTACATCCCTATTTCTGCCTTGGTGTTTCTGTGATACTGGGGCAGTCATTTACCTTTTCTGGCAAACTGAAGATTTCGGCATGTGTATAAATTGTCCCCCCCTTACCCCCCCCCAAAAAAAAATCTCACCAAACTCTGTGGCAGTGAGTTTCAGAGCCTAGGTCTGTAGGGTTGAATTTATGCCATAGCACTTAAAAATCATTTAGACATTGAGGCTTGGTCTCTGAAGCTTTGGGGACAAGAGGAGTTTGAGCCCAAGCTCCAGCCTGAGTCCAAACATCTACATAGCTATTTTTAGTTCCATAGAGTGAGCCTCATGAGCTCATGTCTGAAGCTGTAGATCAGTGTTCTGAGATTGACTGCTACAGGTATGGGTTTTTATTCGGGTGCCTTTTTGCCATGTGAACATGCCCATAAGTGCATATACCTTGTTTTCTCAGTGACCAGCTTGAGATCCTGTGGCTGACAAAGGGGAGGAGGGATAGCTCAGTGGTTTGAGTATTGGTTTGCTAAACCCAGGGTTGTGAGTTCAATCCTTGAGGGGGCCATTTAGGGATCTGGGGCAAATCTGTCAGGGATGGTATTTGGTGCTGCTGTAAGGGCAGGGGACTGGACTTGATGATCTCTCAAGGTCCCTTCCAGTTCTATGGGAGAGGTATAACTATAGTCACTGGGAGTTGTCTTGAACACAAGTGCTATAAAAATGCTAAGTGCTCTACATATCAGGCTTTGTGTGTGTCAAGTTGGGCACTTAAAATGAGTGGACACTTGACAATTTTGGCTTTTTAGGGAAATTGCTGTGCCTTTATTCTCCATCTGTAATAGTGAGGATAGCACCTAATTCCAGAGGTGTTGTGAAGACAAGTGTTTGAAACATGCCTGTGAGAAAATCAGTAATTTTGTATTCATAGCATATATATGGTATGTATTAAATTGGGTCTGGGGGCTCATGCTGAGTGAGGATTAGAAGGAATATTGAATGATTGTTCACTGAATGAGGCAGAGGTCTTGGGATCAGCTGGAGAAGAGAATTCTCTTTAAAAGACTGCATCATATGCATACATGACAAGGGGCTCAAATTACAGCTATATATGTAAGGTTAATTCTGACACTTCCTGTCTTTTTCTGAGTGCTTAACTTGCAACATTATTGTTCTTTTAATAAATGTTTACTGTATTTTCCTATTGGGGCGGGGGGGAGGGGGGAAGCAGAGACCTATTCTATATTGAAACTACATGGATCCACCAGTATGAGCCTTCAGAAGATTTGGTCCTTTACAGTCATACTCTCTACCACTTGAGCTAAGAGAGTAACTGGTAGTAAGTATAAGCTTTGAGAGTAGAATACACTCTAGGTTCTGGAGCGAGATGTTTTCTAATAGTTACAGATTTCTCCCCCCCCCCCACTCCCACACACACACACTTTCCACCCACGCCCTGTTGCACAGTTTGCTACCCTCTGCATTTTAGTCAGGTGTTATCCTCCCTGTCTGGGTGCCAGCAGGGGGATACTAGAAGGCACAGGAGAGAGTCTCCCTGTTCTTTGTTCTTTGCCCAGGAACTTGTGAACCAGAAAAGCAATTGCAAGGCAAGTCTTGGCCAGCTGCTGCATATCTGGGAGCATAATCGGTAGATGGGCGCCTTTGGATAATTTAGTTGCAAGACTCAGTTATCTTTGTGCATGTGCAAATGGATGTTCTCAGAGGCTTAGAACTTGTCCAGATTGGGGCAAATTTTCTCAGGAAAGGTATCGTGGAATGTCACTATGGGGATTAAAGTAAAACTTGGGTGGTCCAAGTGATCTAGTCTTCCTAGTTAACTGCAGCAGCCCTGGCATTGCCTAATGGTTAGTGTGACGTAGTGCGGGTGCTGTCTACTTTTATAATCCTGTGTTCACTCTTTGCTGTATTGTGTTTATGTGGAATTCCTGATGACTCACTGCAGATGTGTATTGGGCCCAGACACCTGAAGCCAGACTTAGATCACAACTCCTGCCCGGGAAGAGAGACAAAGGAGAGGTGGGGATGCACCAGGCTGGGGCGGGGTAGGGCCTGTGGGAAGAGTCCATCTCAGTCTGGGCTAGAATGAATGAGGAGGCTGAGAGCAGGAAAAGAGGGTGAGGGGCCCAGGAGGCCCTTCCCCCCCCAAGAGGAATAATATTGTCTGCCCTGGCTCCTGTGTTAACATCTATCCTAAGCTATGCTGTGTCTCTGAACCAATAAACCTTCTGTTCTACCTGCTGGGTGAGAGTCACATCTGGCTGCGGATGGGGGTGCAAGGTCAGGGACCCCCCGACACACCCTGACAGTCAGTATAAGTGCAGCAGCCCTCCATGTGCTGCTAGCTCTACATGTGAGAGTCCCTTAGTCAAATAGCAAGTATGTTATTCCAAAAGGTGTTAGTCTTCCATGTAATTCATACTGAATAATCCATCTCTTTTGTAGTTGTATAAAAATATTTAAACTACGTTGTTCTTTCATTTCAGCCACCCAACACTTTGGCGTCCGGAATATGGAAGTTATATGATTGAAGGGACACCTGGGCAGCCATATGGAGGAACCATGTCTGAATTTAACACTGTACAAGACAACATGAGGAAACGACGGCAGGAGGCTGCTTCTGTACTGAAAGAAAATGAAGCTGTTTGTACTGTGACATCATTTCCAAGGTTAGTGCTGTATATTGTTTTGAGGAGTACATATGTAAGACTGGGCTGAGTGGCCTCCTGTTCTACTGTGCAATAAGATTTTTTCCCCATTATTTAACAAAATTCTTGCATCACTGACTTGATGATGTGTTAACTAAAGTTAATATGCTGTTAATTAAAGTTAATATGCTAATTTTCCACTTGGAAATATCATTTCTCTCCTTGGAAGATTATGAAGCATGGATGTTTCTTCTGGTTGAAAATTCTGTCAATCTATTTCCACTTCATGGAGTACTTAAATTTGTTATGTCTGCACTAATATGAAGTGTATAAAACCATGCACTTCATCTGTCCAGTGCATTATAGACTTGTTAAAAGGTTACACAAATTTACAGCCTAATTAAAAAATCTGCAGCCCTACCCTCATGATGAAGAATTAAAATACAATTTTAATCCTAGGAAAGCAGGCAAAATAGAATTGTGCAAGGCTTGGATAGTATGAGGCAGAGTTTGTTGAATTTAGCACTGTTCTAGCATAGATAGTATAAATTACTTAGAAGATTGGTTTGGTCCATTTAAGCTGATATTTCTTAACACCTTTAAAGTCTTATTTGGTGGAACAAAGTCCAGATCCTTTTTTGTTGATGAGGTGTTGTAGATTGGGTACAGCCCTTAAAAACTGCAGGCATTTGTAAAGTTTATGAGAAACAATGAAAGCTGTTATACGTCTCCCAGGCAGAAATAGTACAGTGTATGTGTATGGAGGGGTGGTGTTATAGAAATGTGTTCATTAAAATAAATGAGTGGTGTTTGTAGGATTGCCCAATTGTAGATCTCAAAACAGTTGTGAAAAGTGAGTATGCATTATTACGCCCATTTTACAGATCCTGACACACAGAGATTAGAATTTGACTGAAGTTTCACAGCAAGTCATTGGCCAAGCTAGAAATAAAACAGAGTAGTTGTTGGTCAGATCAGTAGGCTTCACTCTTAAGAATCAGAGTAGTGATGTTTGTTTGGTCATGTAGATTTTGTGTGGCTTATGCCAGTTAGTGAGAAATGTTATGGTTTTTTTTTTTTTTTTATCTAATAAGGCAGCATGTAATGTCTTGAAGTTAATTGTAACAAATGCTACATTACATGAAATATACCAAATCATCCAAAGATATTTTCTTTGAGTGGCTTAGGGTATGCTGACTTGCTTGCTTTTGTATTCAGACAGATTTTATTTTATAGTACTGGTGGTTGCTCTAACAAGCATAGCCTTCCTTGATCATACATAGCATGTGATGTGGAGTAAGTCTCTCATGCACTTTTCACTGCTGTTTGACTTTCTTATTTAAAAGCTACAAATGTATTTTTAACAATTTCTGATAGTGTAAAAAAGCATTATTAGAGTATATAGAGGTGGTCATAAAATATGTACATATCATTGGCTTTCTAAGAGTTGCTATAAGAATACTAAACATGAAATGTAGGTTTCCCTAGAGCAGTGCAAATGTCAAATTCAGAAAATGAATATACCATTGCTAAGGTGTATGGAATGCACATAGTCACGTCAAAGGTGTCTGTAAAGAAGACCTGTTAAGGTACCGAAAGGGCAAGACAGTGATGCAGACAAGACTCAGATACCTCTTACAAAGGAGTTAGGACAACAATGGCTGAGTCATCAGTTGGTGAAAGAACTGCTACTTTCTGAAATTGACTAGTTTTTTCAGGTTGATTTTGTACTTTTAACAATGACAAGTAAAATATTGTGAGCACTATTGAAACAAATCCCTGAAGTACTCTAAATTAAACAGCACCATAAAAAGGAGCAATCGAGGGTAGCGAATGTCATTGTGTTTCCCTTTTAATAATCAGTAGTGTTAATGCATGCTAAGACATACACGAGGACTATTTTCTAAAGCTTCTTTTAGCATTTGCCGTTAAAATGCAAGCATTTGCTATCCATTGACATACAGTGGTGTGAAATTCCTTTTACTGTAACCACAGTCCTAAAACTATTGTAATTGTTGGAAAATGCTGACCTTTTAATAGTGATTGTCATAAGGCCCCTCTCTGTGTCAACGACTACTGGTGTTTGTTACACTGAAAAGTGTCTTAGAAATACTGATTCATTTTTTTCACTTTTTTATTCCTTTGTCTTTTAAGACCATAGTCTAACTATATGACATTTAATAACAAACTTATTATCCGTTTAGTTTATGACTTACATTGTTATCTTTAGATTAGGGTGTCCAGGCTTTACGCTGCCAGAATGTGAGCCAACGCCTGTAGAAGGAGGAGCTTCAAAGTCTCTCTTCTTTCCAGATGAAGCCATCAACAAACATCCTAGATTTAGGTAAGAATGAGTGTGGAGGAAGGAGAGCAACTCTTGTTTGTGCATAATTTAATACACTATGATAAAGTTGTATAAGTGGTATGCAAAGCTGCATGAATAATTGCTGTACAAGGCCCAGAGACATAGACAAAGAGGTAATGTTGCATATTTACTATAAAGGTGACCAGTAAAGTTGTATAATGCAATTTCAACAAGTTTAGATTGATACTGGTATAATCCATCACATAGTCAATTTTAAGGTAATGTACTCAATATTAACTGCTTCCCTTAAGTGCTGGTGTAACCCACACACCTAGTGGGTGTGGATCACTATCCCATGTATTAGCGTATAGACCGTTTACAGTGAGAGACAGAACGAGTTTGCTCTACAGCCTTAGCTGAGAGCCAGCTGACTTTTGGCTCATGCCGCAGAGGCATATGCACTAAGCTCCAGAGGTTCCAGCTTCGATTCCCCTTGTTGGCGTTACACTGACTCAGTCATGCAATTTCTGCTCCAAATGATGTTCCAACATTTGTTTGGGAAACATCACAACCATCCTGCAGTCGAGCTGGAGCCTACCCTATTTGAGGTGGATAATGTTGTGTAGCTTCCAGAAGCTTTTATTACAGTATGAGATTTAACCTTTGTAAAACTATATTGTGTACTTATTTTTCCAATATAACTTCTTGTCCCATTCTAGATTATGGGCTTTTTTGTTCTGCTTGTGATGTGTAACACCTTGTAACAAAAAATAAATTGACTTCAGTGAAGGACCAAATCTGCTACAGTACAAATGAGAGAGAGGCTAAATGGACAAATATTTAGAAGTTTCTCCAAGTAAAAGCATTTCATCCTAAACTCTTTACGTTCTAGTACTCTGACAAGAAACATTCGACACCGAAGAGGAGAGAAAGTGGTGATAAATGTACCAAGTGAGTAAATGCCAGTGGTTTCTTCAAGTCATCAATGTCTGGTACTTTACTTATTGAATACTTGTATTTTCCTTACAGTATTTAAAGATAAGAATACTCCATCGCCATTTGTAGAAACATTTCCTAAGGATGATGGAGAAGCAGCAAAAGCAGCCAAACCAGACCATATATATATGGATGCCATGGGTTTTGGAATGGGCAACTGCTGCCTTCAGGTAAAATGCATCTGAGTCTCAAAATGATCTAAGATAAATGCAATTACATTCTCTATTCTAAATTGCTCTGTTCTTTAGATACTAGCCAATTAGCCTGTCATAAGACGGGATTTTCAGGTCTCTCCTCCACGTGGGTCTTCTCTCCTGAGCCTCCGGTCTCTTGCTCAGTCCGTCTCTCTCTCCTCCTCCTGCTGCTTCTGCTTTCTCCCCCCCCCCCCCCCCCCGCAGCTCTCCTCCGCCTCCTGCCTCTCTCTCTTTCTTTCTTTCTCTTCTCCTCCCCCTCACTCGCGGGACCGCGGAGTCCAAACAGCTGTTTGGGCTCCGCACTCCCCATGCTGCATGGGGAGCACGGAGCCCAAATGGTCACTTGCGCCACTTGCTCCCATGCGACGGCCCGGCTAAGCGGCACAGAAGTCAGCTGAGCGCCACGGCGGGAGGCGAAGGGGAGCGGGGCGGTGATGTTTACAACCAGGGGGTGGGGCCTGGAGCTGCTGTCACGCTGCACGTCACTGCTCCGCCTCCCTTTGCCTCCCGCCGTGGCACTCGGCTGACTTCTGTGCTGCTCAGCCGGGCCGCCGCGGGGGAGCAAGCAGCCCTTTGTGGCCCGCACTCCCCATGCAGCATGGGCCGCCCAGAGGGAACAGCCAGCAATTTCAGGCAACAGCACCGCCCAGAGGGAACAGCCAGCATTTCAGTGTTACAGACTCTCAGACATTGAGCTACTATATATATGATGCTGTCCTTAAAGAAATCTATTTCTCTATTTCCTCAGGGCTAGGTCTTTTAATAAACTCACAAAGCTTATTAAAACAGTGTGATGTTTTCTCAAAATCCAGTTGAGGCTTGTCAACAATTCACCATTGTCTAATTTTATGTTATAACATGATAATTTGCCAATATTTAACTTCTTTACAAAAGGCTATATTAAATTTATCACTGGTATGGCCTACTGTTGGCCTTCATTGGTGGGGGAGCAAGGTTTGGAGACCAGGGTTGGAATGTCTTGTGATCTGTGCTGAATAGGACCCTTTATATGGCCAAGCACCTTGTCTTAGAGCTGCATGTTAAGATGTGGAAGACCTGCAATTCAGGACTGACATATATTTTTGGACTGGTGAAAAATCTTAAGCAGAATCTCACTTCAGTCCATAGCAGGCCACACTTTGTGGAAATAGGTGAGGTTCATTACCAGGTTATCTAGCCTGCAGGTAGACTTTTTGAGAAAGGGATCAAAGAAATAAGAACAGTGTTAGGGAAAACTCTTGAACATTTTAAATTACTAAGCACTTTTAAATAGTGCCATTTAAAGATTGAAACCAATGTAAACTTCAGATATATTTTGGTGTATTCTTTTCTAAGTTCATCCTATGAACTTCCTAATTAATTCTGCTGTTTACTGATGGGCACATAATCCCTGCAAAATCAGATATTCCTCTCTGTATCTTTCCATCTCTCTTCCCTACTTACTAATTGATTTTACGTAAGATACCATAACCATTTTACATTCCACAGTGCCTAAGTATCTGGTTATTCTGAGTGTCACTCTACGGTAGCAATTTTGCATAAGGGGCAGATGGCTGAGGTAGTTCCTGTGTGTTTGACTTTGTGGTGATAGCTTCTGTCTTTGTTACTGCTGCTTCCTTGGTAACCAGGAAGAGATCATTATGTTATGCCTCCATGGACTTAAATAGAATCTTCTAAATGCTGCTTGTTTCACAGCATTTTGTAGGTTGCACTTGTAATAATCCATTTCAAAGCACCTTTGTTCCAGATTAAGACTCTGAATGAATGAACAAAAACTAACATCAAGTCACATGACAGGAAGGGGAGAAAGCTCACTACAAATGTGGCGAGGGAGGATTCATGCAGTAATACAATCAGACTCCTTTTGCAGCATCAATAATTGTTCAAATCTGTCCATACTTTCTACTATTATGTATGTATCGTTTGTAAATATCAAATACACAATAATTTTTGTAGTCTTATTTAAAATTATATAAAATCCGGCTTACTGAGAGCTATGTAGACACTCAATGTCTTTACAATAGTCTGGGAGAATAATATAGTAAAATCTCATGCCATAGGCAACTTAGTGATGAAAAGGTAAAGCAGATGATACTGGATATGCATGACCATCCCAGACTCATTCCCTTGTTTGATAATTTGCTCTTTTAGTAGCAGATGTAAAGTGCCCCATGTCTGACTTTTTTTCACAAATGTTGTGGTTTTTGGAAAAGCATCCAACAGTGTAGCTCTGCAAATGTCCTAATACTGGTCTTCAAATGGTAAACTCGGTATATGAATGCTTTCAGTTGCCATAAACTTAATGGAAGTGTCGGTTCCAAGCACTTTTAAAGGAGAGTATCTTTGGATGATAAATCAATGCCTTCTAGTAAGATAATTTGATATCTCCGTCAAGATTTTCAGTAGTGTGTCATCCTAAGAGAGAGTAGAAACCTGGCAATGTAGTTAGTGGCTTTTAATGGTCTGAGTGATAGGAACACATCTGAGGGTATATCTACACAGTGGCGCTATTTCAGGATAACGAAATAGCATTCTCCGTGTCTTAACAGCACACTTGTTGTTTTGAAATAATGGACATCTTATTCTAGCTTTTTGTAAACCTCCTTGCACGAGGAATAAGGAAGATGCTGGAATAGCGCTCTATTTCAAAATTTGGTGCTTTGTAGACAGCACCAAATTTTGAAATCTTGAAATAGGCTATCTCGAAATAAGCCATGCAATTTGCGTAGTTCAAATTGCATAGCTTATTTCGAGCTATGCACAACAGTGTAGATGTTCCCTGAGTGTGTATATATACAGCAATTGTGTTCCTCAGCAAGAGGCAGAAGTCTTGGTTACCATCTGACTACTAGAACATGTGTGTCTTGTGCTACTGCCTGTGGAATTGATGACATGCAAAATAATTTTGTTAGCCTATAATTTTACAAAGAAATGCGATTAAATAGTGCAAGGCAGCAGCTTCATTATGCCAGTTGATTATGAATTTTTTGAGCAATTCTTTTGTATGCTGGAGCATTTTTCTTACAAGATATGCATGGAAGTACATGACATTTGCTTCATCAATGTGATATTGGAGATATTTGTGAAGTCAGGGATTTGAATTGGATAGGAGCAGTACCAAGGAGTCCTTTCTGGTAATATTTTTAATTGATTCCTCTGCATACGAATCAGAGATGAGATTGACTTAGTCAAAGGTCCAGTTTTTTCTTCGTAAACATCCCCAACATCTTCAGTGTCCTGTCCAACCTTGCCAAATTTAGTTTGTGGGTGCCCTTATCGCACGCAAGGTACCTCTGAGCATTGTGTTGAACTGGATCCTCCACAGTGATAGTGTTCAAAGATTCAGCAGTTAGTACTCTCCATCTCCCCCTTTATGCCTAAAAATGATCAAAACCAAAGTAAGAATAAGGATTTTGTAATCAATTACTTTGAGGGTAGTTATTGTCATGTAATGGATCCTTTGTAGCTATGGTCCACAAAATGCTGATCTCTTAACCAGTGCCTCAGTACATTTCTTGAAATAATAACGATAATCAGTATCAGTGAATTTTCTTTTTTACTGCTGCCTTTTTCAAATCAAGTATATTGATTTGATACCCTTTCTAAGGCCAAATCAAGTATATAGCCACTTAATTATTCAAGGTTTGTTGTTTTTATCATTGTATTCAGAGGGCATTTGAATAATATCCAGCCTGATCCACTTCCAATGACATTGTATTACCAAAGCTTCTACCAGCCAGAGGACCTGCAGCTGGGAGCTTGGGTGAATGAGTTCCTGTTTCCCTTGTCTCTGAAATGATAATTTTGGAGCTTTTTTACAAATCTGTGTTTACATATCATTTTCTATCATAAACTTGCTTGCAGAATTACCCATGATCCCAGACTATAATCATAAGAACATAAGAATGGCCGTACTGGGTCAGACCAAAGGTCCGTCTAGCCCAGTATCCTGTCTGCCGACAGTGGCCAGCACCAGGTGCCCCAGAGAGGGTGGACCGAAGACAATGATCAAGCAATTTGTCTCCTGCCATCCCTCTCCAGCCTCTGACAAACAGAGGCCAAGGACACCATTTTATCCCCTGGCTAATAGCCTTTTATGGACCTAACCTCCATGAAATTATCTAGCTTCTCTTTAAACTCTATTATAGTCCTAGCCTTCACAGCCTCCTCTGGCAAGGAGTTCCACAGGCTGACCACACGCTGTGTGAAGAAGAACTTTCTTTTATTAGTTTTAAACCTGCTACCCATTAATTTCATTTGGTGTCCTCTAGTTCTTCTATTTAGGGAACTAATAAATAACTTTTCTTTATCGGCCCTCTCCACACCACTCATGATTTTATATACCTCTATCATATCCCCCCTCAGTCTCCTCTTTTCTAAACTGAAAAGTCCCAGTCGCTTTAACCTCTCCTCATATGGGACCCGTTCCAAACCCCTAATCATTTTAGTTGCCCTTTTCTGAACCCTTTCTAAGGCCAAAATATCTTTTTTGAGGTGAGGAGACCACATCTGTACACAGTATTCAAGATGTGGGCGTACCATAGTTTTATACAGGGACAGTAAGATATTCTGGGTCTTATTTTCTATCCCTTTTTTAATAATTCCAAGCATCCTATTTGCCTTTTTGACCGCCGCTGCACACTGTGTGGAAGTTTTCAGAGAACTATCCACGATAACTCCAAGATCTCTTTCCTGATTTGTCGTAGCCAAATTAGCCCCCATCATACTGTACGTATAGTTGGGGTTATTTTTCCCGATGTGCATTACTTTACACTTATCCACATTAAATTTCATTTGCCATTTTGTTGCCCAATCACTCAGTTTGGTGAGATCTTCTTGGAGTCCCTCACAGTCTGCTTCTGTCTTGACTATCCTAAACAGTTTGGTATCATCCACAAACTTTACCACCTCACTGCTTACCCCTTTCTCCAGATCATTTATGAATAAGTTGAACAGGATTGGTCCTAGGACCGACCCTTGGGGGACACCACTAGTTACCCCTCTCCATTCTGAAAATTTGCCATTTATTCCTACCCTTTGTTTCCTGTCTTTTAACCAGTTCTTAATCCAAGAAAGGATCTTCCCTCTTATCCCATGGCCATGTAATTTACACAAGAGCCTTTGGTGAGGGACCTTGTCAAAGGCTTTCTGAAAATCTAAGTATACTATATCTACTGGATCCCCCTTGTCCGCATGTTTGTTAACCCCTTCAAAGAACTCTAATAGATTAGTAAGACAGGATTTCCCTTTACAGAAACCATGTTGACTTTTGTCCAACGAATTATGTTCTTCTACATGCTTCACAATTTTATTCTTTACTATTGTTTCGACTAATTTGCCCGGTACTGAAGTTAGACTGTAATTGCCCGGATCGCCTCTAGAGCCCTTTTTAAATATTGGTGTCACGTTGGCTACCTTCCAGTCATTAGGTACGGAAGCCGATTTAAGGGATAGGTTACAAACCACAGATAATAGTTCAGCAATTTCCCATTTGAGTTCTTTTAGAACCCTTGGATGAATGCCATCCGGTCCCGGAGATTTGTTAACATTAAGTTTTTCTATCTGTTCCAAAACCACCTCTGATGACACTTCAATCCGGGACAGGTATAATCAGCAAATACCACCACAAAGGAAAACCAAGTAACTAAAATTACTGAGAGTGATTTAAGATACTCATCGAGAGTTTACAGCTTAATCTTGATTGAAGCAACACAGATTAGGTGTATACTGGCTTATAGAAACTAGGATACAAATTTATCTTCATGCTTCCAGACTGGTACGTCGATCTCACAATGGACTCAGGAAGTGCATTTGCTTATGGGATTGAAGACAAATCCACATGGAAGACAGACAGTTCTTTGCACTTGACCATTCACCAAGGCTTGTTTGCTGGTTACCCATCAGTACGTTCCTTAGGCATCCCTGCTTAGCTCTACTCATTCCAGGGCTGTTAACTGTGTGTAGAGCTTTCAAGCAGTCTTGTATTACTCTGGCTTCTGGAAGGGCTCAGACAAATTTAATTTGATTTGCTCTCGGCCAGAGAGAAAGGTGGAGTTATAAACCAAATCAGCATTATTTTTTATTTCAGATTTAGAAGTCAAGAATAAAAACAGACTTAGTGACTGAAACCATGTCTGTTCAGGCTTACTGAAAGTGCGTCTCTTTGCTCCTCATTCACATAATCATCAAAATAGACAAAAGAAATATGTAAGCAGGGCCGCCAACAAGAGGGGCTAAGGGCACAGCTGCCCTGGGGCCTGGCAATTTAAAAGTGAAAAGAGAATTCCTTCATTTCAGTTTGGGTATATCTATACAGCAGACAAACATATGACTGGCTAGTGCCAGCTGACTTGGGCTCAGACAGCAGGAAAATCACTGCGGTGTAGACTTAGCCTAGAAGTGGGTTTTTCTGTGCGTAGATATACTTTTCAGCTATTTTAGTTCAGTGATTAGTTTGTTGCTTTTTTTTTTTCTTTACAATATATTCAGGGTATTTTCATTATATTTTAAAATACTGTTTCAGCGTATTTTTAATTTGAATTTCCATCCAAATAGAGCTAGACACAAATGACAAGCAAGTTAATCTAGTAAAATATGCATCATTCACCATTTTCTGAAATAAGAAAGGGATATTCGCTATAGAGTTGCTTAAATGTATACTGTTATATCCTCCTGGTTAGTAAAAAGAAGCACCAAATTTAGTGCAACTGATCTACATTTAGTTCCAAATCAACATTTTAATGGCCATCCACAAGTGAGAATCAGCTTTGCTTTAGGATAATTAACTAATGAATGCCAAATAAGATAAAAATTGATTGATAAAAATTATAATTAAAATTGATTATTGTAAATAAATTATTTAAATCCCTTGAATTCAGTCCACCCAGTTAAATTGGTTGTGAGCAAAACTGGACTAGAGAAGATCCCTTTGAGTGCTCCTCTTAGCTTTAAGAGGCAGGAATAAAGCTATTTTTTGTCTTGTTCCAGTGGTAAACTGTTCTTTTGAAAGCAGTTATAAACCTTTCAAAGTATTTACATTTCCCTTCAGGGAACTGTAGTGGGATTCAGTATTAGGGATCAGGAGACTGAAGATGTCTATATTTTTATGCCATTTCAGTTGTAATTTCTTCATGAGGAAAACTAACAACTTGTACTCTTAAATAATGTTTTTATTAATGTTTGTTGTGGTAGTGCCTAAAAACCAATGCAGAGGAGCGCCCAGATATGTTAGGCATTGTACAGAGTAGTAGACTGCCCTGTCCTGAAGAGTTCACAACCTAAATGGACAAGGCGGGCACAGGGCAGGGTCGAGTTGGTTTCACAATTGTTATTGAATAGTTAGAGGTTTTTAGGGAAGGGGATAAGATAAATGGGAAAGGAGGGGGATAGAATGGGGAAGAAAATCAAAGAGGCATATGTAGAGTGAAGCTGAAATGAGGAGACTGAAGAAGGGGAATTTGGGAAGGCTGAAGCAAACAGCCAATCAGTACAGGATTGAAGTAGGGATGTTAAATTTCAATTGACTAATCGAATAGTCGATGCTAATTAGTCTATAAGGGCACCTCTGCCATTTGAAATATAGCAACAGCCCCAGGGCTGTTACTACACTTCAAAGGTGAAAGTGCTGCAGGGAGCACAGGGCCAGCCAGGCAGTCCCCCATGGGCCCTGTGGTCCCCACCGCATTTCCAAGCGGCAGTGCCGCATGGAGCCCGGGATCAGCTGGGGACTCCCCCACTGACCCTGGGCTCCATGCAGCGCTACCGCTTTGAAATGCTGCATAGAGCCTGACGCTACGCTCCACGTGGCGTTTCAAAGCGTCAGTGCTGCATGGAGCCCAGGGTCAGCGGGGGAGTCCCCAGGTGATCCCGGGCTCCACATGGCGCTGCTGCTCTGAAGCACCCCCTCCTCTTTCCCCCACCCCTTCCTCCCTCTTTCTGATAGAGACAGCAGGGGGGTGGGGGGAACAACTACTTTGTTGACTATCCAGTAAGCATTAGCTCGACTAGTTGTTCACATCCCTAGATTGAAGCAGTCCAATGAAAACTGCAGAAATTTCTCCCAGTGCCAAAAGGTCCTAGCTTTGATGCTGCTTCCCGTGCCAGCTAGAATTTCTGGTGGCTGCCTCTCTGCAGTTTTCTCTTAAGCCCTCTGTCCTAGTATCTCCAGTGTTGGGATGATCTTGCCTACACACTACTGGATCTAGTTGAGTTCTGGGGGAGGGATCACTCCACCCTGGATCCCATTTCATTCTTTATCTCTTAGTGCAGCAGTGTCTGCTGCTTGAATTCAAGTGGTGACAAGGAGAGTACAGTTCTCTCGGGGATGGTTTCTGTTTTGTTATGCTGCAAAGTTTAAAATGGAGAAATAGGAGGGGTGAAAAGCCTTTTTAATTAACTCAGGTTTTATCTACATGGAGACTTAGTGCATGGCAAGTAGAGCTGTGAGTTTGTAGCATGCTAGTGTACAACAGGCTAACTGGCTGTATGAACTGTGCTACTGTGCCCTAAGTGTTATAGTGACTTTTTTCTTACAATTGTATCTTGGCCTCTCTCCAATTCAGACTAACCTAAATTTACAGGCACAACAAGGCACTTACACTTTCCCAGAATGTAATTAGCCTATAATTCGGTTGGAGACCATAAAAGAATCTTGGGTTAAAGACTTCTTTAAAAAAAAACAAAAAACCTCTATTGTCAAATGCTATACTTTGTAATTCTTGCTGACTGTTTCTTTAGGGGAGTTGACTCCTGCTTGAAAGGCGAATTACCAGTTCATGTTAATTTAGACCTCAGTTTCTCTTGGTTCTGACTAACATTTTGAGCGATATCTACACCATCTAAGGTCGACTTTCACTACAGGAGAAAGTCAACCTAAGATAGCAACTCGGGGTATGTGAATAGCATAGCTGGTGTCGACATACCGTAGGTAAAATTTCTACAGCATCCCCACTGTGGGAGGTGAATGGGAGAAACTCTTCTGTTATCTTCCCTTACTCTCATGATCTGGTGGAGAACTAGAGTCAACGGGGCACCATCAGTGATCAATTTAGCGGAAGGGCGGGGAACCTTTTTTAGGTTGGGTGCTGCTGACCCACAGAAAAAGCAGTTGGGAGCCGCACACAAGTGAGAAGCGCGAAAAAAAATCCTCACTCATGTGGCCCCCACGGAGGAGAAACACTCCCCGCATTTGCGTCTTCCCTCACACACCAGAGCGTAGTGGGGTCCAGGCCAATGTTCCCTCAAAGCTGTGTGGCAACACAGCTTCACAGGTGATTAATCAGTCCCGCCCAGTCAGGGGCTCAGGGTTCCATGCATGGAAGCTGATTGACTTCTGATTAATCACCTGTAAAGCTGGGCTGCTGCCCAGTTCAGAGGGAACACTGGTCCAGACTAGTAGATTTTATGTGCTGTAGTTCCGCAGGGGAATGGTGGGGGGCTGGAGCACCAGGGTGAACTTTCCCAGTCGTGTGGGGGAAGCCCTGTGCCTTGGGGGCTGGATCCAGGCAATCCAGGGGCCACAGGTTCCCCGTCCCTGATTTTAGCAGGTCCTTTCTAGACCTGCTAAATCAAACCCCAGGAGATCAGTCTCCACAGCATCAATCTCCCAGTAAGTGGAGACCAGCCCTCTGTGCCCTTGAATTGCAACCTAAAATCTTTAATGAACATTTAAATGTTGAAGTTTGTGACATGGTTTACTGGAAACACTGGCAGCAAAGATCAGTTTTCCTCAGTACCTGGATACATTAAAATGCAAAGTGGAAGTGACTTTCAGAATATTATTGGTTCCATTAAGTGGTCTGATGCTAGCAACAAAGTCTACAGACTTGCTTTTATGTAAGAATCCTACTTCTTTTAACAGGTAACATTCCAGGCTTGCAGCATTTCTGAAGCAAGATGCCTTTATGATCAGCTAGCCACAATCTGTCCTATTGTGGTGAGTAATAGAACTTTATCACCAAAGATGCTATTTTCTGTACAAAAAATTAAAGTTTAAAATGTCCTATAAAAAAACCTTTAAAATCTTGTTACACTAATTTTACTCAGGTTTGTATCAGACAAGGTTCCCTGTAAGTTGTGTGCCTGTGTGGGTGTGCAGCCCTTTTCTGAGCCCAGTGCCAGAGGTTCAGAGCTCCCGCACAGGCAGGGAGCTCAGCTGGAGAAGGTGGGGGGTGGTCGTATGCTTGCTTTCTCGAAGGAGCAGAAGCGGCAGCTACTGCTGCCTGCTATAAATGGAGAAACTGGCTCTTGTGCCCAGCCCAGGCTAAAGATGATTTGTGGGCTGCATCCAGCCACAAGAGCCCCAGCTGGCTCCCTGCCTGCCACGGCCCCACCTGGCACTCTGGAAAGCTGGGTGCAGGGCTGGCTCTGTGTGTGTGTGTGTGTGTGTGTGTGTGTGTGTGTGTGTGAATGCTGAGAACCTGGAGGGAGGGGACACAAGCTTCTCATGCTGCCCCCGTCTCCAGTAGTTCCCACTGGCTGGTTTCGGCCAATAGCAGCTGCTTGTTGGCAGGACAGGCAGCATGTCAAGTGCCCCTCATCCCCTGGGCTCACAGCATTCAGTTTAGAGTAGTAAACATGGCTCCTACAACTGCTCTGAGCATGTACAGTGGCTGGAAGTCAGGGACCCCTGCTAAGGAACCTGCTAGGCTCTGGCTGGGAGACCTTACCTGGGTCAAAGCCAGCAGCCCATGTCGGGCACTCCAGACCCTCCTTCCTTCCCCCAACCCTCTGCCCCTCTTCTGCCCTCCTACCCCATGTAAAGCAAACCTGCACCCCCTGCTGCAACCCTCATATGCCTTCCCAGACACTGCATCCCTTCCTCAGGTCACAACTCCCTCTCAGACCTTGCACCCCAATCTGCTATCCCTGTCACAACCCAAATTCCTGCACCCCTGCCCCAGGTCACAACCCTCTCCCAGGCCCTGCAACCCCTCCTCATGCCAGTCTGTTGCCCCAGGTCACGATCATCTACTTCACCAAAGCTCCCTTCAGCACCCAACCTCTATCCCAGAGCCCTGCACCTCTTTAGTGCGGCCTTCAACTGCTTACCAAATTCTTTGAGTGGTCCCCCATCAAAAATTATTGCCCACCCCCATGTTAATGGCTTAAGGTAAGAAAAAGATTCTTTTAACAGACTTTTTTGAGCGTTGCAGATATCTAAAACTCTGATATTAATGATTTTTTTAAAATCCTGTGTTAATTAATACATGGTAAACTGTATTGCATTAAGGCTAGATCTTTGCTGTCTGGTAGAGTTCTGGTTCTTGTGAGTCAGAAGCAGCAAGTACTAGGTGTGATGCTAGCTGTTTTGTAGGATTAAACCTTATTTGCAAGATTTTTGAAACATGCATCTGTCTGTTAGAAAGGATGATGGTACATGTACTCCAAGGTCTCAGAGGGGTAGCCGTGTTAGTCTGTAATGAAAAAAACTTACCACAATGGTCCTGTAGCACCTTAGACTAACATATATAAATATCATGAGCTTTTGTGGGCACAACCAATTTCTGCCAAGGGTAGTGTTAATTTTCTTTTTATTTGATTTCATATTAAATAAGCATTGCTCCTTGTTAATTTTCCGTTGTTTTAATATATTTTCTTCCACACCTATGGACTATGTAAAATATATATTTATATCTATGGTTTTTGTTTGTACTGGTCGGTGCACATCCACATTACCTCCGTCTTGGTGGTGCACATAAGAAATTTCATCCCACCCAAAAGAAAATTCAGATTGCCCATGGATGGAAAATCTGAGTGGAAACACTGGTATCAGGTAAAGTCATGTCTTCTACCAGTGTTTTTGAAGATGTCGTCAGCAAAAATGGAAGGTGCTGCCTTAGATGGTGGTTCAGCAACAGTAGTATATCAATAACCAATATGCTGTTTGCTGTCGTATACATGTGCCTTCTATTCTGCTAGTAGGCAGAAATTAACAAAACAATTTACAGTAAACACGTCAATGAAATTATTTTTGGTTTTGAGTAATTTTTAGCAAATTGTAATTGTCTACTCTCATAATCTTGTAACATACAGTACTTTTTAAAAGAAAAATAAAAGCATCAACTCTTATAGCATCAGAAATGTGTTCTGAGGTTTTACAGAACAGGCAAGGCTCCTTCCCAAAGTTTTGATTTAGGTATTACATGAGAGGGTAACAGTAAAGGTGAAGGGGGATGAGAGGACAGATATTGGGAGCTTTATTTCCATTTTCAAAAGTGAGTTCAAAGGCTCATTTAAACTGATTTTTTTCCCCCAAAAGGCAAACTTGAACAGTTTTTCACAGAATTAGCAAAAAAAAGCACATACCTGACATTAGTACAATGCACTTGCCAAATTTCCAGTCCTATTCCAAAGAAAACACTAGACTTTCTCCATGAAATGGTTGCAGGGGTTTTGTGTGAAATGTATTTTCCCTTATCTTTTTCATGAGAAATGTCTGAACTGTTTTTGCTGAAACTTTCAAAAAAAATTAACTTGTGGCAGACCCTACATGAAAAATTTCAACCCATATGATTTAGTTCTGGTAAAATTTGAATAAAGACCCTATTTTCAATCATTGTAATAGGGAATAGTAATAGAGAGGTAGCCGTGTTAGTCTGATCTTGCTAAAACAAAAGGAAAAACTATGTAGCACTTTAAAGACTAACAAGATGGTTTAATAGGTGATGAGTTTTCGTGGGCCTGACGCACTTCCTCAGATCGTATTCTGGAAGAGAATTGGCATGACCATATATACCAAAGGAAAACAATGAAAAAAGTGAACACATTATTAAACTGACAAATCAGATTTAGTACAGAAGGTGGGGTGAGGGAGAAGGAGGGAAGGAATAGCTATTTGAGTCAATGAATGGCTAATCAGGGGTAATAAGTAGGGAAGCTATCTTTGTAATGGTTAAGGTAATTAGCATCTTTGTTAAGGACTGTTCGTAAAGTGTCAACTTTAAGGATGAAAGAAAGTTCTGAAGTTTCCCTCTGTAATCTGGTGTTAGTCTCTTTGAAGTAAGGTGCATGTAGTAAGGTCATAAGATTATGTCCAGGTAGGTTGAAATGAAAAGCAACTGGTTTTTCCTTGTGAAGATGTCTGATCTGTGGGCATTAATTCTTTGGCGAAGTGTCCGAGAAGTCTGTCCAATATACATAGCAGATGGACACTGTTGGCACATGATGGCATAAATTATATTTCTGGATGAACAGGAATATGTGTTCTTGATCATATAATTGAGATGGTTAGGGCCAGTGATGATGTCACCAGAGTAAATATGTGGACAAAGTTGGCAACGGGGTTTGTTGCAAGGGAAAGTTCTAGGGTTGGTATTAATGTGGTATGTCCTGTGGTGGTTGGTAAGAATCTTCCTGAGGTTAGGTGGTTGTCTATAGGAGACTATGGGTCTGTCCCCCAGAGCCTCTCGGAGTGTAGTATCTTGTTCCAGTATAGGTTGTAGGTTATTGATAATGCGTTAGAGGGGTTTAAGTTGGGGGCTATAGGTGATAAGTGGAGTTCTATTGTTGGTTTTCTTGAGCCTATCTTGAAGTAGATGGTTTCTGGGTATTGGTCTGGCTCTTTCAATTTGTTTGTTTTATTTCTACGGTGGGTAATTGAGATTTACAAATGCTTGGTAGAGATCTTGAAGTTTCTGGTCTCTTTCAGTGGGGTTAGAGCAGATGCGGTTGTACCTAAGGGTTTGACGATAGATTGTATGGTGTGTCCTGGATGGGAGCTGGAGGCATGTAAGTAAGTATAGCAGTCAGTGGGTTTTCTGTAGAGAGTGGTATTTAATTTTCCATTAGTGATTTGTACTGTCGTGTCCAGGAAGTGGATCTCTCGTGTTGAATGGGCTAGGCTGAGACTGATGGTGGGGTGTAGGTTGTTAAAGTCTCTGTGGAATGTGTCCAATGTTTCTTGGCCATGGGTCCAGATCATAAAGATGTCATCGATGTAGCGTAAGTAAAGGAGGGGTAAAAGGGGACGGGATCTGAGGAAACGTTGTTCTAAGTCATCCATAAAGATGTTAGTGTACTGTGGGGCCATGCGGGTACCCATGGCTGTGCCGCTGATCTGGAGGTATAAGTTGTCCCCAAATTGGAAATAATTGTGGGTGAGAGCAAAGTTACATAGGTCTGCTATCAGATTGGCTGTGGTATTCTCTAGGATAGTGTTTCTAATCGCTTGTAATCCGTCTTCATGTGGAATATTGGTGTAGAGAGCTTCTACATCCATGGTGGCAAGGATGGTGTTATCAGGGAGGTTATCGATGTTTTGTAGTTTTCTCAAAATTTGTACTGCACTACCAGTGAGGTCGCCGCACCTCTAACAGATCTAACTAGGAAAAACCAACCCAACGGAGTCAAGTGGACTGACCAGTGCCAGGAAGCTTTTAACCAGCTCAAGGCAGCTCTTATGTCTGACCCGGTACTGAGGGTCCCAGACTATGACAAGCCTTTCATTGTCACCACAGACACGTCTGAGTGGGATGTGGGGGCAGTTCTGATGCAGGAAGGACCAGACAACAACTTCACCCTATAGTGTTCCTCAGCAAAAAATTGTCTGAGAAAGTCACTGGTCTGTCTCAGAGAAGGAGTGCTATGCGATTGTGTATGCTCTAGAGGAGTTAAGACCGTATGTGTGGGGGCGATGCTTCCATCTACAGACTGACCACTCTGCTCTTCAGTGGCTTCATTCGGAACCAACAAGAAACTCCTTCGGTGGAGTTTGGCGCTCCAAGACTTTGACTTTGATGTACAGCACATTTTGGGAGCCTCTAACAAGGTGGCGGATGCCCTCTCCCGAGAGGCATTTCTGAACTCAGTTGCTTAGGACGCTCTCAGTATATCCAGCATGGTGCTCCACAGATGTGGAGGGGTTTTGTTTACTTTTCATGTATTCAATGGTCTAGTAAGGTGTGCATGTACTTATTTACTATGTTTTATCTCAAACCTCCAGGAAGAAATCACAGCCAGTGTAGCCAGAAGCTGTACAGCACTGGCTGCAATTTGGGGGGGCGTGTCATGATCATGAGGGTTAGCCAGTATCCTGGGGACTATGGGGTTAATTATGCCCCTTACCTAAACCAGGTGGCAGGCAGCTAATAGAAATGTAGGTAGGAATTTCAAACTGGGACAAAGGAATTTTTGGGTTTTTCCCTCCTTTGTCCTGCATAGTTTCTCTCCAACTATTGAAGGGGACAGGATGTCTCCCTCTAAGAAAATACTCTTCACAGTCTGTAAGTAGGATAAAGTTTAGATAAATCCATTAGGTTTTATTGTTTTGTGGTTTGGAAAATGGGATCTGATGTCTGTGCATTTTTAAATGGGTTTTGCTCTCCTTTGTAACTAAGCTCCTGGCCCATGGTAGATTTCTCCTCCATGAGTATATTATTTTGTTACTTTTCCATCTAGTCATCATGCTTGCAACAGGAATATTGTGGTGATAATAAGTTCTTTCTCTTTCTTTTTTATTAACCTGGTATTGGTTAATGGTTGTGTCCTGGTTTGTACTTCAGGGGTGAGATTTCCCAGGTGATCTTGCCCCTGATTTTTGTATCAATACTTGGGTGGTGGCAGCGGAGATTTTATTCCCAAAATCTAGGTTAAGATTTTGGGGGGAAGTTTTATACCAAAGCCTGGTAGATAAGGTTTTGGGGTACTTTTGCTGGCCCCCACTCCTGCATTTATCGTATCAGAATGGGGAAGGAGCCATGACATGCCTTAATTATAGGCTCCAACTACCAGCTTGGACTGTAGGTACAGCTACAGTAGGTTAAGTGAATTTATCACTTCAGTGATAATTGGACCTTGAGCTTAAGATAAAAGGCTGGTCAAATTAAGGTTGCTGATGGGACTGGAAGTATGGTAGCACAATATTTGTCCATCATGAAATTACTTCTGCAGATCATAAGTTGTAGCTCCTTCAGTGTGGATCTCTAGAGGCAATATATTTGGAGATGAGCTACTAAGTAAATAAACCATCTTCCTGTGTGTGCAGTTAATATGATGACTTCTGAGGAAAAAAATGTGCTGTCCTGCATCAGCAGAGGGTTGCTGGAGCACCAGCATAGGTTGAACAAAAACCCTTCTCCCAATCCTGCCCCCCAATAACAGTTTGGTCTTTGAGTACATAATTTTTGTATAAGCATGTGAGATCTTGCTGGTCCAAAAGTAAACTTTCTGTGGAGTTACATTGTGGTGTTGGTGTTCATTTTGTTTTGTCCTGTGTTCTCATGTGTGACTTGGTATTATTTTTTAGATGGCATTAAGTGCTGCAGCTCCATTCTACAGAGGCTACGTGTCAGATATTGATTGTCGGTGGGGAGTAATATCTGCATCAGTAGATGACCGAACACGAGAGGAGAGAGGATTGGAGGCAAGTTAAATTAGTGTTAAAGAGTAAAAGTTAACTTCCTGGGGGTTTTTAGTTAAAAATGTTCTTTGAATATCACAGGCTGAGTACTCAGAGGGATTGTGGTCTTTGTGGAATACCATTCCGGAGGTGTAACTTTCACCCTAATTATTGTCATCCTAATTCTTGTTATAGCATCCACAGTAGCAAATGTTAGTTATAAGTATAGAATTCCATTTAAACTCCACTTCCACTCATTCACAATTTCCTGAGAAGTTCTTCATTTGGTGATACAGCTTCGCTTTTTCTGCCTCAGTCAAAAAGTAAGATTTCTTTTAAAAAACCAGCATATATTGTAACCCTGTGTTATGACACACACTTCTGTAGATGGTCCCTGCTGTCATGGTTTACAGGATTATAAATGCTATAGTACCTGGTCAGCGGAACTTAGAATCATAGGAATGTAGGATTGGAAGGGAACTCTAAGTCAAGTCTGGCCCCCTGCATGTAGGCAGGACCAACTTGAACTTCAGAGAATGGACACCAGAGACCATCTAGAGGATTACAGAATTTTAAAAAAATCTAAATTTATAAAAATGTTCCAGTAGAAAATTCTAGTAAAGTATTCCACAAATATGTTTGTTTATAGCAATACTAATATAACCATGATGTCACAGTAGGTTGTACGTTTTTTGTTGTTTTTGGCAAACCACCGCCCATTTTTAAATGTACCATGTTATCCCAATGAATTCCTTTCATACTGTCAGGACAGAATAGTCAATATATAGCGAGAGACTGACTTTTATTCAAAATTATCCTAAATGAGGATACAAAGTTGGGTTTTTACTGACAGCCACTTTCATTAAGTTTAATTATATACCCTCTAACGTGTTATAGGTGTTTAAGCCCCATGAGTTTCTTATTCGTTAGATCTCTAATGTATATGCCACTATCATTTTCCTTATTTTTGAAGACCTGTGAATTTAGTTTAATAACTTTAATTTAGATGGTTTAAAAGCAACATCTGTTTATTTTTTTACTTGGAATAACAGTTCTCCAAGAATAGTTTAATTAGTAAGGTAACATTGTTTACAAGCTCTTAAAATATTCTATTTTTAAATTATATAGCCACTGAAGAACAACCATTATAGAATCAGTAAATCCAGATATGATTCCATAGACAGTTATCTATCTGAATGTGGTGAAAAATACAATGACATTGATTTGACAATAGATAAAGAAATCTACGAGCACCTAGTAAAGGAAGGTAAGTGTTTGACTCATTGTGAGTCAGTTTAGTCTTATGCTTGTAGTTTTCTTCAGTTTCTTTTTAAAATCCACCATATTTTTGCATTGACTCTGCATACGTAGCAGAGGTGTCTACTCATTCCATGTGGTAGTCTGTCCTTGAGATAATGCCATTGATCTGCAGGGGAAAATGTACTTCAATTCCAAATTGAGCAGCTGACTTCTTAAGAATCATTAATACCTTACCCTTCTGTATCGAGCAAAACTGTCAAAGTCAGCAGGAGACAGAAGTGGAAGAGAGAGCAGAGGAAGAATGGCAGCTATACCAATTCTCAGCTGGTGCTTCCAACCAGAAAATAGAATATCATCTTGTTCTTTGTCATTGTCTTACCTATTTTTGTGGTGATCGCTTTACTTCACCTTAGGATGTGTTTGTGATAGCCTCAAACAGTATGGCGTTTCCTGGGTCTTGAGTCATCATGGCATTTAATGAGGCCTACTTTACCATCTCTGGTGTCTGTTGGTGAATTTGATCTTTGAACTTTTGTTTATAGGAATCGATCATCTTTTGGCACAACATATTGCACACTTATTTATTCGAGACCCATTGACATTGTTTGAAGAGAAAATACATCTAGATGATGCAAATGAATCTGACCATTTTGAGGTTGTATCTTGTTTCATACCAGTTTAAATACTGTGATTATAATTGATCCATATTTTATTGCTTAATCTTGTAATGGTGAGTATTCGGTAGTTGAGAATATTGCCAGAATTTAGCAGCATAGGTAGGAACTAGGAACAAAAGCAGCGAGTTTCACATGTTCTAAATAGTTCTTTACAGCATGCAATTTGTACTATTGCACTGACAAATACCTATTGCTATGAACTTAGAAAATGTTTTTCCTCATTCCAGACAAATAGCTCACACTTTAAACCTAGTGAAACACAGACCACCACTAGAAACAGCAGTGAAAAGAAGCAAGGGAAAAATTTGAGACTGTTCAGGCGCAGACAGTAGTTAACTAAGTAAGGAAAACTATCAAGATCATATACCATCTTTCATAAAATAGCTTTCTATCAGCATACAACACATTGTACAGCAACTATATGTTGTGCAGTATATTTGATATGAATTTTTTTATCTTGAATCATTTTAAGTAGTTGAGCAATAGTTCTAATCTATTTTAATCATGTCAGTGCGGCTCTTCAATTTTGTCATTATGAACTGATTATAAAAGGCCTACTAAATCTGTATACGTAATGTCTCATCTGTAAGGGTTAGCTATGGGTATTTTTATTAAGTCATGGGTAGATTACAGGCAGTAAACAAATTCTTGGCCTATAACCTGACTATGACTTTTACTAGAAATACCTCTCACTAAATCTTAGCTTCTCTTGGGGGGGTCATCACTGCTCTGGGTGGTCCTTGGGGCCTGCTCCAAAGATAAGGGCTGATCTGATGCCTCCAGGAACTACTGCCTCTCTGGAATGGCCTCAGAACAACTGTGGAAATCATGAAGTCCCAGAAACACAAGTCATGCATTCTGTGTCTATCTTTGACAGACTTGCAGCCTCACTCATATATAGTCCTAAATTGAATTTCATGGGTAGTGTGGCATAGTATCATTGGAGTGATAACACTTCATTCCACCATTAAATAGGTCAAGTCTCTGTAAGTGTTTCTTGGTAATTTGCATGTATGTTGACTGAAAGATGGAAGAGCATTTAGTGTTGTTTTTTACAGATGTGCATTATGGAAATGTGCTTGTCTGTAACAGTATATCTTACTTGTGATTTTGCAGAATATTCAGTCCACAAATTGGCAGACAATGAGATTTAAACCACCTCCTCCAAATTCAGATATTGGATGGAGAGTAGAATTCAGGCCCATGGAGGTAAGAAGTAAAGATGCTTAACAGCATATCCTATTACAGATAGAAAGCATGAAGCATTCTCTTATCTAGCATCACAACATTATTTGTAGTGTGAGTTGTCCTTTCTGAATTGCTAATCTCCTGAGGTGAAATGGACAGCAGCATTTAAGTAAATATGCCCAGAAATTATTGGACTGAAACTAGCAGGAGAATTTGCATTAGCAAACTAAAGAACACTAATGAGAGTAATGAAAGCAACTCTAAACAAGGCTTTAATATTGTATTGAATTTCTCATGGCCTTGTTCTTTCTGTTTAGTACTGACAGAAGCATGTGTTAATGCATTCCTTTGTTTCATATGTGCTTGTATCTTATAGGTATCTGTCACTCTAAATTAACACTTTTTAAAATGAAATATCAAAGTTTTTAATGACCTGTTAGTTCAGATTCTCCATGATTAGCCATACTTTTTAAGTTCAGGACACTGATTTTGCATTTATATTATAGTGTTGAGTATACAGACATGCATGCGTTTTTGGCATATAGCTGACTTGGACTCTGTTAGGAATTTGAGCATCCAATATGCATGAAATATTCATGCCCTTTTGCAAGCACCTGTTTGAAAAATTGACCCAAACGGCATAAACTTACTCTGCTGCTTTTTATTTTTATCAGTTCTATTCCACTAAAGTCACTATGTTTTAATATCTAGGTTCAGTTAACAGACTTTGAAAACTCTGCATATGTTGTGTTTGTGGTATTGCTAACCAGAGTGATTCTGTCATATAAACTGGATTTTCTCATTCCTTTGTCCAAGGTAAGAGTGAAACTGTACATTTATTTTTACATCTGTAAGCTAGCTAGAAAGCCTAGTGTTTCAGTGAAAGTCTAAGGATAGTATTTCTGTGTTACTAAATCCCTCTTCATCTAGATGTGAATATAGAGGAGTGGGGACTGATAATGAAATACAGATAAATGCAGTTTAACTCCGTATACTATATAGATTGGGTGAAAAATAAAACAAATGTCTTCAAGTGAGTTGTTTGCTTATATGAATACATTATTTTTCATATTATGTGGTCTTTCCTAAGACCAGCTATACCATTAATAGCATGTAGAATATTAATAGGAATATGTCTAATTTTAATTATTCTATAAGAGGCCATTTCAAGGCTTTTTAAGCACCACTTTTGTGAATTACAAAAAATAAAATTAAATTGTCCACAGGGTGTCAAACTCCCCTCTCCCTATCACAGTTGATTTTTCCCTAAAGGTCAAACTGCAGTAGCTCAGATATATACATGCTTCTTGTAATATGTGTACCAAAAGTCAGTAGGCTTGGGACTATTGAGGGCAAAGAGTAAAGCTTGTCCCAGACTCTGAGGCCCTTCACAGGAAACTTCCTTCTATCCCCTCTGGTTTGTGTATATCTAGAGTTGCTGCTTTTTGTCTTTAACCAGTAAATTATTGGTAAAACTTCTCTGGTGGTAAAATAAATTGGTTATTGGATAATCATTGTTGAATTGTAGCTGAGTTTGTCTACACAAAACAGTAGTCAGACTACAGTGGTGTGATTTCTAAATCACACTAGTTGGTCTATGTAGACTCTGCTGTTGAATTCAAAATTCCCTTGTTTTTAATACAGTGCTACTTAAAACAATACTATATTAAAATGTTTAGGAAACATTACAGAGGTTAATTGTTACAGTATATTACATAGAAAAAGCCCTAAACCTTCTTGACCCTGATTTTTTTGTTTTTGTTTTTGAAACCCACATAAAACTCAAAGGCTAAAAAAAAAAAAAAAAAAAAAAATCTAAACTGAAAATCATATTAAACCTTCTAAAATAAAAAACCTTCCAAAATAAAACCCCCTGCATATGCCGTAATAAGGGATTGAGGATGAATAATCTATATTGCACCCAAAAACTCTTAACAGTCTTGAGTCAAACGGTCAAGTGCTGAAAAATCCTGACACAGACACCAGCATGGAAAATGTTTAGCCCCGTTTGCTAAAATTATAAGCAACTGAAAAATAGTGGATCTTACGATAGGAAGTGTTGTTGAACTTTTACAAGGCAGAGTTGCCAGCCCTGCCTAATTTATATTAGCCTTTTATTGCTTACATTAAGATTTTACTACTTACTTTTTTTTTTTTAACTAAATGTTATGTTTTTTAAAGTTTTCGCTCCAGACTTGAAAGGGTGAGCTCCTTCTCTTTATGGAGTCGGGCTTCAGTTTTCACAAATAAGGAGCAGAAAGAAATTTTGCATCAAACATTGGAATTTAAAATTACCCAAAGCAGGGGTATGTAGTTTTCTGCAGAGAGAAATGTACACACATTATGCAAGCCAGCAATATATAAAGTACCACCGAACACATGGAATGCCTAGTAAATCATAGGCAAGAACATTAGTTAATGAAAGCTGGTTATGACTACAGATGAGGCACAGAGTGACCCTAGATCCAGTCAAACAAATCTGAGCAATTCTGCAGACATCGTTACAGAGAATTACTAGACTTTAGTAACTTGCCTGTGCTACTTGTAAGAACAAGAAAGTTATGGGGGTGATCTTGAACTGATCTCTACAATTGGGTTATGTGGGATTTATATTTTAGCCACCTACAATGCTTTTATTCTTTCAAAACAGCCTCTAGAACACTTGTAGAACATTTGCAAATTGATCAATAAAAGAGATGCTAAAATGAGTAAGAGGACAAAAGATTTTTCTCCTAGTGTTTAAAATATTTTTTTTTAAATCACTTAATTTTGCTGAAAGCTTTTTGCATCACGACAGGAAAAACAGTGTAGCAAATCCTCTTCCCAGAGACCATAGTAATTTTTGCTTCTTGAAAGTAGACTACTGCTAACTCGCCAATTTACCTTATTTCTTGAAGAATTTGGACAATCCAGAGGCTAAGATTTTAAGTGTCACCCAAGATTTTAGTTGGCTTATACATGAAGCCAAGATTTTTGTCATGGTTATTTTTAGTAAAAGTCATAGAAGATGCAGGCAACAAATTCACAGAAGGCCATGATCTGTCTCTGACTTTGTAAAGACTCCTACTAGGGACTGACTGCCACTCCTCTAGTCCTGTGGCAAGGGCAGACAGATGGTCCAGCCCCACCACTCCGGTGAGGGCTGAAGCCAAAGAAGTGACAGAGGTCCATTAAAGTCTCAGAATTTGATTTTGGTGACAAAACCGTATTAACTATGCAGTTGCTAAAATTCTCTCCCTCCCTTTTTTGAGGAGGCACCATGGTGAGACAGTGACTCTTTTACCACCTTGAATGACCCTGTTAATGACCTTTAGTTCTAATGGCTCATTTACTCCAGTTAAACAAAATATGCAAATTTCTTTCTGAAGAACATGAAATGGGAAATGCTAATTTTAGAAACAATACTGATTTAATTACATCTTCATAGCAAAATAAGCTTGCCTGAGAAGACACATGTTCCCCTTGTTTCTGTTTACAAATGACAAATTAGCACAGCTTGTATCTAAAATTACAAGTTTGTATACTGACAGTTATACTTTCATGGATGAGGAATTCTGTGGTTCTGTGCAGAATGCTAACCTTTGAGAAATTAAATAACTTGTCGGTGGTGCAGTGAAATTAACAAATATCTAGAAATACTAACTAAGATCAGAATACTCTAGTATGTGAAGTGCCCATTTTCTAGCATCTGATAAGTAATCTTTGGGATTTTTCCCTTACTAGGTTGATGAAAATATGAAGGTAGCCCAGAAGCGAGATGCTGTTCGGCAGGGAATGTTTTATTTCAGAAAAGATATTTGTAAAGGTACTGTCCTTACTGCTTTCAGACTACTTGCTAAGGACCAGTTCAAGAGATGCACAGAATTAATTGTCTTGCCTTTTTTCCCTTCTCCTTTGTTAAGGGGGAAATGCTGTTGTAGATGGATGTGGCCCAGCGCAGAATGGGAAAGAGACAGATGCAGAAGAGTACACCTTGATGAGCATAGATACAATCATCAATGGGAAGGTGTGGTGGTAACATACACTTGGAACACTGACCTGTTTTCCTTACTCACAAATTAAATCATATGAGTTTATACTGGACATGTGTTATTTCATGCAGGATGGTGTCTTTCCTGGCTTAATTCCAATTCTAAACTCTTACCTTGAAAACATGGAGGTGGACGTGGACACAAGATGCACCATTCTGAACTACCTGAAGTTAATAAAAAAGAGAGCCTCTGGTATGACTAATACTTATGTTTAGTGCAGGAAAAACTTGACTCAGAATTTCATTTTTTTTCCCCATTGTATAATGTGTAAACAAAACTTAGAAAATGTCTAATGTAAAGGGGCACTAAATCTACTGTAGCTAATCTGAATATTATTCATCTATTACCTTTTCTGCATCTGTTAAATCACAAGTAGGGTCTGTGGATAGTGCTGCATAATTCTGGTGTCATGCTGGTTTTGCTAATCATGTTTCTATGATTCTAAGATGTGGGTGTTTTTTGATACTGGAATGACAGTGAATGTTTGCTATTACACTTATGTACAAAAATTAATTTATAATAGGAAAAATATTAGATGTATTAACGTGTCTCGGCAGTTTTGGAGGCACAAGCTCTGGAATTGCCTAGTTATCCAGTACCTCCTTAGGGATCTTTGTGTCTGAAGTTCCAGAACAGTGGGCCATGGAGCACTTGCTTCTGGTCCTTGGACAGTTGTCTGGTCACTAATGTTGTCTACCCCAGTCTTCCTTTAATTTCTTACTGTTGCTGCTAGTGGTGCAGCTCCAGCAGAGATAGCAACATCGTGAGTACTAGCATAGATTAAAAATTGACAGTCACTGTGTCCTTTAGTCCTCTTCTGATAAAGTGTTTCTAGTGCCAAGACCTCACTCACCCCAGCGCTCTCACTAATGGGGCAGTATCAGTGGGGAAAACTGAGGAAATAGCTAATACAGTGGAGCCAGACTAAAGAATCTCCTTGTTTCTAGGAGCTGAGTTGTATTAAGACAGATAATTGCTGTAGAGACATATGGTAACGTTTGGTCTGAGACAATTTCTCTAATAAAATGTGCCTCATGTAAAGAGTTGAATTACTGCCTTGTACTGTCTGCTTTTGTCATTGGTGCACTCTGATTATTTTTTTTGTTTTTGTTTAGGTTTTGTTAGTTTGTTATGCAGGTTTAGAAATGTATCCTAGCGTTTTACTTCTGAAACTTTGAAAGTAAAACTTGTAGGATGTAGATTTTTCTAGATAAGTGGAATTTCTAGTGTCTGCGTGGTATATATCCTTTGAGATGCATCTGTAGTGAGTTCATAATATTTTTTAAAATGTAGCTACATTATTATGAAGCATATATGGTGCTCATTAATATGAAGGGAGTAAGTAATTAGAAATACTTGCAAGTATGTAATATATTAAAGTAGATGCTAAATGTGGTGTATAAATGTCTGTAATTTGATTTTTATGTACTATTTTCTCCTTTCAGGAGAATTAATGACAGTTGCTCGGTGGATGAGGGAGTTTATTGCAAACCATCCTGACTACAAGCAAGATAGTGTGATCACTGATGGAATGAATTATAGCCTTATTTGGAAATGCAACCAAATTGCACAAGGACAAGCAGAGTGTCCTGAATTACTTGGAGTAGGATTTAACAAAATAAAACACAGTGACAACAAAACTAGCTCTTTTTAATGAAATGCTTTAAATGCCTAGTAGAAAGTGTAAACATTCTAGTGAAGAATGAGTTACAGTACTGTATATCCAGTAGTTTCAAGTTTTGAAGACCAAAACAGGTTATACTGCACTAAAGATGGGCCAATCTGCCTAACTATTCCTTTAAGACTTCCTAAAATTGGCATATTCTTATTGTTAAGGTTTATACATTGTACATGTAAATAGTAAAATATTTTTATGACTAACATCAGTGTATTTTAATAACATTGTGCCTAAAGTTATTGTGAACCAGCTTGTAATTTTTTTATGCTTATTCTGGAAATAAAAGTACTGTCCTGAGCAACTTCATATATGTAATATAATGGTACTTGTATATTATATGCATTCCAGATATTGAATGTTCACTGTAATTTTTTGTTACCTGGAATGTACTAATCTATCTATTGTTAAAGGAAATCTTGGGACCTGATTCACAGAACTTTTCTCCATCCTATGAATATATAAAACAGAATAAATTGGCAGTTCCCTATTTTTTCATTTGTGCCAGTCCCTTGACTACCACAAGCCCCACATGCATTCATCAACCACAGATCCAATAGAATCTGCTCAAAGTCTTCAATCAAATATGCAAAATCTGTTCATTTCCAGATGGCCAGAGCCTAAAGGGATATCCTGACTTGCATATCTCAAAACTCTCTTGGAAAACCACACACCATATACAAAAAAGCTTCAGAAATAAATGTGTCCCTCATTGGATGTTTTTTCAATTCTGGTGAATTCCTGTGCTCTTAATTCCAGAAATAGATTTTACCATAGGTGAAAGACTTTCAGTTTAACTTGGGGAAAGGAGAGAATGTAAGAACTGGAGTGTTAAAGGAATGCTTATATGAAAGGCAGGTGAAATAGCTGACACGTCTGCTCTATTTTGTGCTGCTCTTAGCTTTGTTTTTCCAATGACTGCTGTTCCTAAAGTCTACAAGTTCAAGTGCAACACAAAATCAAGATGAGAATGTGTATTCATTCCTTTTCTAGGGTAAGGCTCTCCTCCATCCTGATTTTGCCAATTCATTCCTTTGTCAGCATGCAAACTTACTATAAACTGTTACCCAGCATTATGGGCACAGGTTAATCCCCACATAAAATAAATCTAAGGAGAAATCATGAAATGCGCTAATCCTTTTGTGAATTGGGAACCTGAAGTTTAAAGAGATTGTAAATAACTTATATAGTTATAATAATCAAACTAATCTAAATTTATAGGGACTTTTAAATTGAATTTACTGAATGGCTTCTAAAAGTGACTTCCTGTATGGTAGATTATGCATAAGCATATATAAATATTTAAAGTGTAATTTTTAAAAGGAACTAAGGGCGAAATTGTAATGAAGCTGCACCAGAAAGAGTTTTTATGTATCAATATTAGAACTTGTGCTGCTGTGTTCATAGGTGTGCTTTGGAGAATTAAAGAATGCCTGTTTTCTGCTTTTGGTGAGATTGTTTTAATCAAGATGTAGATGGCAGGTGATATGCTCATTTGTGGAATAAGGAAATAAAATGAAATTTGCAGTATATAGTGGTGGTTTGGATGTATACAAAGATCCAGCTCTCAGTGGAAACCTTTTCATGCCACCAGTGCAAAAGATAACTACTTTCCAGAATTTCCAGAAAATTCTCCTTCATTGATAGTCATTTCTAGCAATTTAAGCAGCTATGAAAGTCATGAGTACTTACTTGGCTGGAAGATTTCTAAGGAATGCTGGAGCACACTAGGAAAGCATGTTTGTTGATTCTTCTGCGAGTGCCTGTTTATGTCCATTGCACTTCGGTGTGCGCGTGCTGCATGCATGAATCCTGGAACTTTTTTACCCGTAGCAGTACCTGTTGGGCCAGCCAGCGAGACCTCTAGAGTGGTACCGGTATGGCCGTGCTTATATGTCCCTGCTGGCCCCAACCCCCCTCAGTTCCTTCTTACGGCCTGTGATGGTCGACCAGAATGCTTGTCTTGACTTGCAAGACTGCCCTTAGTAATTAGCTTATCTAGTGTAAATAGTTGGTATTTCTCAGTTTTTGTTAGTTCTTTGTTGTAGATAGTTAGGAGTAGTATTCCCCCGCCCCTCTGTAGGGGGAGGCAGGCCGGGGCCTCAAGGCTTCAAATCCTGCTGGCGTTGTTCCAAGCCTCTGCCCTGTGGGGACCCATACAAAGAGTGCTTAGGAGAGGAGCACCTTATAGACTCCTGTAAGATTTGCAAGTCGTTCAGGCCGTGAATGGGGAGAGAGCGCGACTTGAGACTTAAATTTCTCTTGATGGAGTCGGAGCTACAACCCCAGGCACAGGAGCCGCTGTTGATATGGAGTGCACCAGGGTCGGTGCGAGAGACCTGGTGTTATGCCCATGGGGTCCAGAAGGGCCACTGGTGAGTGATGTGCCCTTGACTGGTGCCGTCTGCCCCGGCACCACCGGCTTCAACACTGCAGATCCCAACCGCATGGGTGGCACTGACCCTGGCGGTACAGAACCCGGTACGTGCCAGACCACAGGTGGCCCCGGCATTGCATCCACTGGCACCAGACAGTGAAACCATGCCCCCACGGGCCCAACACACCCAGCAGAGGGGGTAAGAACCACTGATGGCACCACCATGGTCCGCATCGGATTACTCATCTAAATCAGAAGCAGAGTCTCTATCTTCCAGAGCCTCCTCGAGACACTCTGGCGGGTTCCATAGGCACCAACTGAGCTACCAGCACCAGTGAAGGGCCCATCACTCATTGGTGGCACAGTTTCGGCCACCTCAATGGCAACCACCTCCTCAGTGGCCCTTCTGGACCTCATGGGCATATCACCAGGCCTAGGGCCAGAACTCGACGAGGTCTGGGTCAGTCGTCGCATCATCGTACTCAGGTTGCAGACTGGCCCCCTCTGCTACCCCGCTCATCAGGGACCTAGGGTCAGAGGGCAGATCCAGCGCCACCCCCAGCTCTGTCGGAACTTCAGTTCAACAGCAGCAACATCGACCGACCGCACCAGACCAGGTCATAACACACCCCTTCCAGCCTGCAGGGTCCGTGCCCCCGCAAGGATAGCTGACACTGAGGGACTCTTCATCTTTGTCACCTGATGAAGCCCTAGCAGATCTGTCCCCAGCCATGCCACCTATGGACAAGCGGGCACACCAGGATCTTCTCAAAAGGCTGGCCCAGAATCTAGGGGTACAGACTGAGGAAGTTAGAGGAGGCGGATCCAGTGGTGGACATTATCACCGTAGATGGCCCCATTAAGATTGCCCTCCCCTTGAATAAAATGGTCGCAAAAAAATCACCAAAACCCTTTGGCAGACCCCAGCATCCATACTACCTACGCAGAAAGCGGTTGAGAGATGGTACTACGTCACTCAAGTGGGTCATGAGCACCTGTTTACGCACCCAGAGCTGGGCTCGGCAGTGGTGCAAGCTGCCTGTTAGATGAAGAGGCAAGGGTAGATGGGCCCCATGCCCAAGAGCAAAGAGCCAAAAAAGCTTGATTTATTGGGCAGAAAAGCATACGCGACGGCTGGGCTCCAGCTGAGGATAGCCAACCAGCAGGTTATGCTCAGTAGATACGCCTACAACTCCTGGGTGGCTGTTGACAAGTTCAAAGCCTGACTACTTCAGGACTCCCAGCAGGAGTTCACAGCTCTTACAGAGGAAGGCAGAGTGGTCTCCAGATCGGCCCTTCCACCTGCTCTAAACACGGCGGACTCTGCGGCGCAAGCTATGGCCACGGGCATAGGCATGCACCGAAGCTCCAGGTTTCGGGTATTCCCCTGGAAGTACAGACAGCACTCCAGGACTTGCCCTTTGAAGGGTCGGGCTTGTTCTTGGAGCAGACAACTAGTAGGCTACGTAACCTAAAAGATTCTAGGGTGACACTGAAATCCTTAGGGATTCATACCTCAGCCCCACAGTGTCGACCACTGAACCCATGGGGCCAGAGGGGCTATAATCAGGGGCCCAGATGTGACAGGTGTAGAAATGGGGGTAATAACAGGAACCCCAGGAAACACTCCCACTTGGGCTCAGACCAGAATCAGGGACCCCCACGTAAGCACCAGGGCTTGAGGTCGGGAATTTGAAGATACTCCCGAGGGTGATGCACCAGCCCCAGTACTAGATCGCCCTTTCTGGGACAAGCTATCCCCTTTCCACCATGCCTGGAGAGCTATATCACTTCAGAGCACTGGGTCCCAGCTGTTGTGGCAAGGGCCTATTCTGTTCCATTCCTATCTCTCCCTTCGTCCCCTCCACCCCTTCCCCATCCCTCTTCAGGGCTGCCGGCTGGGGAGCCCACCTTGTGGAACTACGAACACAAGGGCTGTGGTCTAAGGCTGAGAGAAAATTGCATATCCATGTCAGGGAACTGAGGGCGGTTCAGGTTGCTTGCCTAACATTCCTTCCCCGTTTGAGGGGCAACTGTGCTTTTGTCCAGATGGACAACACAGCAGCAATGTACGATATCAACAGACAGAGTGGGGCTTGCTCCTCTCCCCTCTGTCGGGAGGTGATAACCCTCTTGGAGCTACGCATTGCACACAGTATACACCTACAGGCAACCTATCTTCCTGGAGCCTGCACCACCCTGGCTGATTGGCTCAGCAGACTGTTCTCTGCTCATGAGTGGTCTCTCAAGGGGGAGGCAGTTGCCACCCTTTTCTGCAGGTAGGGTACTCCCCCCTAGACCTCTCTGCATTGAGGTGCAACGAGAAGTGCCCCAGGCTCTGCTCGTACCGCGGCATGGAACTGGGGTCAGTGGGGGATGCTGTAGTGATTCGGTGGCCAAAAGACCACCTATACGTTTTTCCCCCCTTCCCCCTTGATTCACGAGGTACTCTTAAGGGTCAGAAGATACAGGGCAACACTGATCCTCATTGCTCCAGCATGGCCCAGGCAACACTGGTACACCACCCTGAGGAATCTCTTGGTGGAAGACCCTATCCTGAAAAGTGGCATTCTTGGTGGCCGTCACCCTAGCTAGAAAGGTTTCGGAGCCACCGTATACAGTGTTTTCAAAGGACGGGGTGACCCTACGTCTACACCCAGTCTTTCTGCCCAAGGTGGTGTCCCTGTTTCACATGTCCCAGTAAATTATCCTCACAATGTTCTACCCCAAACCTCATGCAGATGGGAAAGAACAAGTTACACACGGTAGACACTAGGAGGGCACTCGCCTTTTATTTGGAAAGAACAAGACAGTTCTGTAAATCTATGCAGCTGTTTGTTTCTATAGCAGACAGGATGAAAGGTTGCCTGGTGTCAGCTCAGTGTCTGTCCTCTTGGATTACTGCTTGTATCAGGGCATGCTATGACGTGAAGGGGAAACCAGTGCCTCCTCTCACAGCCCATTCCCCCAGGGCCTTGACATCATCCATGGCGTTCTTAGCACAAGTGCTGATTCTAGACACCTGTAGGGTGGCTACGTGGTCGTCGGTCCCCACGTTCATTCCCCACTGTGTGATCACGCAACAGGCCAGGCAGGATGCCGCTGTGGGCACAGCAGTGCTGCAGTCTGTTTCTCTTTAGGCTTCTGACCCTGCCTCTGTGGAGTGGCTTGAGAATCACCTAAGTGGAATGGACATAAGCAAGCACTCGAAGAAAAAACAGTTACTTACCTTGTAACTGTTCTTCGAGATGTGTTGCTTATGTCTATTCCAATCCCGCCCAACTCTCCTTAGTTGGAATGTCTGGCAAGAAGGAACTGAGGGGGGTTGGGGCTAGCAGGGACATATAAGCGTGGCTATACCGGTGCCACTCTAGGGGGCTCCCTGGGTGGCCCAATGGGTACTGCTAAGGGTAAAAAAGTTCCGGGATTCATGCACACGGCCCACGCGCACCTAAGTGGAATGGACATGTCGAAGAACAAGAGTTACGAGGTAAGTAACAGTCTTTTTTTAATGTGGCTCTCCTCTCTTGAATTGATACTGAAGAAATACTCTAGCCTGACACTGGACCACGGAGCTCTTGGAAAAAAATGTTTAACGCTTAAAACAAAATGTGATTTAGATACAATCTATTCCATAGTATACTATATATAAATGGTATGTAATTTTAAGCAAACTCTCCCCAAACTCATGTATGTACAACCCATACTTTACATTCCAGGCATGATAAAGCATTACGTGTACTGACAGGCTCTAAACTGTATGGGCATGTCTACACTACAGCATTATTTCAAAATGGTTAATTTGAAATAAGTTATTTTGAAATAATGCATCTACACACAAAATGCACTTCAAAATAGCGTTTTGCTATTTCGAAATAGCGCGTCCATACGGAGTGGTCGCTGAATCGCATTTAAGGTCGGCCGGAACCAGGTCCGGCAGGGCATCAGGTCAGGAGTTACTTTGGGTGGCTGCTGCCTGAGGCTATCTGAGGCCTGTGCTTAAAGGGGCCCCCCCTCCCCCGGACAGCTTTCCCTGCTTGCTTGCCTACCTTGATGAGGGATAGCAAAGCATTTTGTGTCTGCGTGCTCTTGTTGCCCTCACTCAGGCCACCACAGCACTTGGCAACATGGAGCCAAAGCTGCCCCGGGCACTCTGGTGCTTCTTGTGGACGCATTGTTGCGAGCCGAGCTGCACTTTCTGCAGGCTGCCAGCTGGGAGGTCCATCGGGGGCTGTCAGTATCCAGGAGGCCCTGAGGGAGAGCTTCCACCCTGAGGAGCACTAAAAGCCTCCCTGGTCTGCCCCACTCGGGGCTTCTGCCTCATTCCTCCCTCATGTCCTTCCACCCTAACCCCCCTTCGTGATGTCAAATTAAATACACATTTTCATGAACACAAACTCTCTTTATTTAACAAAATGGGGGGGGGATGAAACTTTGGTGAGACTGGGGAAAGGAGGCAGGAGAGGGGAGGGGGAAACCTGTGAGGAGGAGGGAGCTGGAAGGAGGAAGCAAGGGGAAGAAGGGGGAGGGGAAGCTTAGGGCTCAGGGTTGGGGGTCTCGCCCAACCAACTTGATTTTCATGCAAACCTGCTCCTGGGTTTGCATGTGGCCTTTGGCAGCCAGGCTGGCAGCTATCCTGCCATAGACGGCCGCGTTCCTCCATCTAGTGCGGAGATCGTGGACGTTGAGGGTATCCCCCCACAAACCTCAATAAGGTCCATGATCTCCATCCTGGACCAGGATGGCGCCCGCCTTCTCCACTCCCTGGCAGGCTCCTGGGAGCTGGCAGACTGCTCCTGGGGAGCGGAGGAGGGCTGGCTGCCAGAGGCTTGCTGGCTCATGTTTTGGGGCCACTGGGTCAGGGGCAGTGACTGCTGGCTCTGGGCTGGCAGGCTTGGAGCTGGCACAGGCACTGTGGCCAGAGTCAACCCCTTTAAGGGGAGGGTGGAGGGAGAGGAGTGTTCTTGGTTGAGGCTGGAGTGGCCACCAGGGCTCCCTGGGAAGGCTGGAGGCCCCCTATTTTGGTATAAGTGTCCACAGCACTTATTTTGAAATAGGCATTATTCCTTGTGGAATGAGGTTTGCCAAATTCGAAATAAGCTCTCCGCTATTTCGAATTAATTTTGAAATAGTTTGGCTGTGTAGACGCTAGTAAAGTTATTTCGAAATTACGGCTGTTGTTTTGAAATAACTTTGCTGTGTAGACATACCCTACTGGAACAGGTGTCAAGGTAAGGATACCTATACAAGTCATGTGACTGACAGGGAAGATGTTGCCTTAAGGAAGTTCAAGACTATCACTGCTAGAATTTGAATCTACATGAAAGCTTTTTTCAGCTGAGACTGCCTTGGGAGAGATGGAGTGTGTTGAAAACAATTCTCTTAGTTGAAAACATTACACAGAATACATATTAAAAACAATGAAAGAATCTACACGTATTACAAAGCTTATCAACTCTCACTCCACCTTCAGCCTCAGCTCTAGTTGATAGGAGTCAGTGCTTCAAAGTTCATAAATGGGTTTTCCTCATGTTTACAAATTCATAATGGAGACAGAATCAGACCCTAGGCAGTGTTATATAAAGAAATGGCTGAACATCTCAGAAGCAATTGAAGGTTCAATTTTCCCAGGGCTTGTCTACACTGACTTTCCTGTGCTGTAACTTTCACTCTCAGGGCTGTGGAAAAAACACAGCAAGTTAGTATTGTAAAGCTACTCCCCTTGTGGAGATAGCTTACCTATAGCACTCCGAGAGAGCTCTCCCAATGCTGGCGCCATGACCATGCTTCTATGTTCAAAGTGCTGCTGTGGCTGTGCTTCTAACTTAGACAAAGCTTGGAGTAAAATAAGAGATGCAGGGATTTCCTTTCTCCTTCCTCTTCTTGTTCCATAATACAAATCTAAGAGGCCAGGAAGTATAGAAAAGGTCCTCATAGCCATCTTCCTGGGAACCAGGGCAGCTTTTATTTATTTATTTATTTTTACATGGGGCTAGAGCAGAAACAAATTTTTAGGGGAAGTAATTTGAAACCATTTTCAGGAGTATCATGCACACTAAGATTTTCCTTAGAAATAGCTTCTGTGAGAGACTGTCATCCTACTTCAAACAGACTGAATGACTGTGTCTCTAGCTTTCCCTTGGGCCATAGACATTCTATTCCTAGGCAAAACTAGTATGTTATTTCTAGGTACTCCAGGGGCCTCACCACCTCACTGGTGGAAAACACCAAAATTGACAAAGGAAATATTGCAGGAAACCCTGCTGCATCTTTCAAGCAAGCATAACGACAGGCTAATTCTGGATAATGTTGTTCCCCAACTAGAGAACAAGTGGCAGGAAATGTTGCCATGTTGGGATAATACATTAGAATGATGAGACAGAGTGCCAGGCTTACACTTTAAAATTGAAAGCAATGTCAAAAAAAAGTTATTGCTATCCCCTTTTCCTCCTAAAACACCAGAGTAGGAAGACTGCAATATATCATCTGCTTCAAGCTGGAGTACTGTATCTCCAGGGCCATCCCTAGGCATATGCAACATATGCAGTTGAGTAGGGTAATGGAAATTCGAGACACCAAATTTTCAAGTGCCCCTACACAGCTGCATGTGCTGTGTATGTAAGGGGCTGCTCAGCTGGTTTCCCTGCTCCTCCCCTGTGCACTTGCTTCTCTCACCAGCAACTGGGGCAGAGAGAAGCCCAGGCAGGCTAAGCTTCAGCAGCTCTGCTCTAGCCCCACCTCTCCCCCCAGAGGCTCCTACCACTTGGTGGTATGGGAGGATGGGGGATGAGGATGGGATAGAGGAAGGCTTGGTACCCAGTCCAGGAGTTTCTGGCTTCTGCATACTGTAGAAAGCTAGGCTTCCCCATGGCAAGGTTCCCATCTCCTTTCTGTGTGTTCCCATGCAGCTCCCCCCAACCCTGTGTGCCCTCCCCAGTCCTTCCACTATTCAATTGCAGAGACCATGGTGCGTGGGGGGTGAATGGGGGGAAGAAGGAGCAGATCCTCGACCACCCTAGTCAGGAAGAGAACCAGCATTCTGTGGACAGATCCTGAGCGGGGGTGTCCCCTAGTTCTTGGTCTGGGCCCCACAAAGCAACTGGAGCCCCAGTTCCCAGTTTCCTCCCATCAGAGCCCCAGGGGGAGCCCCAGTTCCCCCAGCCCCATTTCTCCCCCCCTTCCCACCAGAGCCCCCGTCCGCATTTTTCCAGTCCCACCAGCACCACAGAGAGGAGCCCCAGTTCACTGCCCCATTCCCTCCCACACCCCATCAGCACCCCCTGGGGAGCCCCGGTTGCCACTGCCCTGTTTCCCCCATCTCACCAGCGCTCCGGGGGCCAGCTCCAAATCCCTCTGCACCATTTCCTCAGGGCCATCCTTAGGATCTATGGGACCCGATGCAGGGTTATTAAACTGGTGCCCCACTAACCCCAATGCATGAAGGGGACACAGCTCCTGCACAAAGCCTGCTTGGTGCCCAGGTTGCTCCACATTAGCCTACCACTTGCCCGCCCCACAGGCAGAGCCCCTCGTATGAACTACCAGGGTTTGAATTAAATTTGTGCATGACATTGGGGCAAATTTAATAACTGTTTAAACATTTTAAAAATAAAAATATGAACAGTTAATTTGTTTTATTTACAGTGTCGTTATTCACTGAAATGGACCCAACCCACATCCTGCCCTTCCCCATGGGTGTTGGTAGGAGAAGACGAGACAGGTGAAACTGGTCTCCTCCAACCACTCCTTCCTGCAAGTAGGAGGAAACCAGGGCCAACCACTTTTTAAAAAAATAATTAGTAAGCCAGTACCTTTTAAAAACATAGTACACTAGTACCCTCTAGTGGTCAAATCCAGAACAGTACAGCAGTATCATGCACATCAATAGCAATTCAATTCCCATCTATAAAAAGGGAAATAAAAACAACCCAGGAAACTACAGACCAGTCAGTTTAACTTCTGTGCCAGGAAAGATAATGGAGCAAGTAATTAAGAAATCATCTGCAAACACTTGGAAGATAATAAGGTGATAGGGAACAGCCAGCATGGATTTGTAAAGAACAAATCATGTCAAAGCAATCTGAGAGCTTTCTTTGATAGGATAATGAGTCTTGTGGATAAGGGAGAAGTGGTGGACGTGGTATACCTAGTCTTTAGTAAGGCATTTGATACGATCTCACATGATATTCTTATCAATAAACTAGGTAAATACAACATAGATGGGGCTACTATAAATTGGGTGCCTAACTGGCTGGATAACCATTCCCAGAGAGTAGTTATTAACAGTTCACAATCCTGCTGGAAAGGTATAACAAGTGGGATTCCACAGAGGTCTGTTTTGGGACCATTCTGTTCAATATCTGCATCAATGATTTAGATATTGGCATAGAGAGTACACTTATTAAGTTTGCAGATGATACCAAGCTGAGAGGGGTTGCAACTGCTTTGGAGGATAGGGTCATAATTCAAAATGATCTGGACAAATTGGAGAAATGGTCTGAGGTAAACAGGATGAAGTTTAGTAAGGACAAATGCAAAGTGCTCCACTTAGGAAGGAACAATTAGTTTTACACATACAGAATGGGAAGCGACTGTGTAAGAAGGAGTACGGCAGAAAGGGATCTAGGGGTTATAGTGGACCACGAGTCAAGCTAAATACGAGTCAACAGTGTGACGCTGTTGCAAAAAAAGCAAACATGATTCTAGGATGCATTAACAGGTGTGTTGTGAGCAAGACATGAGAAGTCATTGTTCCACTTTACTCTGTGCTGTTTAGGCCTCAGTTGGAGTATTGTGTCCAGTTCTGGGCACCACATTTCAAGAAAGATGTGGAGAAATTGGAGAAGGTCCAGAGAAGAGCAACAAGAATGATTAAAGGTCTAGAGAACATGACCTATGAAGGAAGACTGAAAGAATTGGGCTTGTTTAGTTTGGAAAAGAGAAGATTGAGGGGACATGATAGCAGTTTTCAGGTATCTAAAAGGGTGTCACAAGGAGGAGGGAGAAAACTTGTTCTTCCTGGCCTCTGAGGATAGAACAACAAACAATGGGCTTAAACTGCAGCAAGGGAGGTTTAGGTTGGACATTAGGAAAAAGTTCCTAACTGTCAGGGTCGTTAAACACTGGAATAAATTACCTAGGGATGTTGTGGAATCTCCATCTCTGGAGATATTTAAGAGTAGGTTAGATAAATGTCTATCAGGGATGGTCTAGATAGTACTGGGTCCTGTCATGAAGGCAGGGGACTGGACTCAATGACCTCTCGAAGTCCCTTCCAGTCCTAGTATCTATGATTCTAACTACAATATGTTACAAAATCCAAAAACAAATAGGCATATTAGCATTATAACAATGATTACACACTTAGAGTAATATAGGTTATCATTCTTGGCAACTGTCAGCCCAACTGTGAGTTTTATTTAAAAAAAAAGTTTACATATTGTGCTTTATTCAAACTAACCTCAACATATGTAAAGTACTCACTTGCTAAGCAGAGAACAGGGATGCCAAAACTGAAAACATGTGGGTGGGGCAGGTGTCGCTACTTGGTGGCATGGACTCCATCTAAGCAAGGAGTCCTTGGCCCCATATGGCCTGATCTGCTCCAGCATTTAATGACAGAACTGATTAGGCTCAATTAAGATTCCTTACTTCAGTGAGTGATTCCTAGAGCTGTCCTCCCTGCTGAACATGTCTAGGGGTCAAGCCTTAAACCTGCTGAAATCAGCGAGCTGGGTTAAGTGGTGGAAACTCAGAATATGATGTTGTGGCAGCAGAAAGAAGATGGACAGTGACACTGTTGCCCTAAATTTGAGGGGTGTGCATACCCCAAAATGTGATCAGGCTAATTACTGCCATATTATGTGCATTCAGCCACCATGAATTAATGAAATAGAATACCACATACATAAGGGTTAATTTGGAGACGGGCTTTTAGAGACAATGTCAAATTTGGCTGGCAGTTTCTGCTAATCAGAATGGGAGGAAGGGAAAAACATGTAAACAATGGACAGTGAAAACCATAGTGGATTGACAGCCTTGAGTCTAGATGCCTTTGATATTAAAAGTTTATTGAAAGTTGGGAAAGTGATGATCCAGTAAGGGGTCATTGTGACCTATGTGTGTTTTGTAGACGTTAGTTATAAAAAGCCCATAGAGTATATTTGGGCCAGTCCTCTGAAGCCATCTTGAGAGACATTTTTTTCCTGACACCCTTTCTCCCCCATGGGTGAGCAACTGGCCATTGCAAATATGCTGTTAATTACTCAATATTGTCTCAGAATTTAGGTACATATCTGGGATTTTCTAAAACCTATTGCTTATGTCTGTGTGCTTAAATCTAATATACTTCTGTCAGACAAAAGCATGTTTACTTGCATTCTTCCTTGATTAGACAGAATTGCTGAATTCCTATTGATTTATTCCTTACACCGCCTGGAATAAAATACATAAGTTGCCTCTGGTGGGAATTCTGAAAGCCCTAGGTAACAGCAGTTGTGTAGAAAGTGCAGCAGAAGGGGGATAGTGGCAGAGAGACAGCAGCCGCTGAGTCGTCGTTCAACGCCCTTCTCATGTCTTACCTAGCCAAGGACCTTCAACTGTGAGTGAGGTGCCATGGTGGGAAAGGGAAATGGTGTGTAAGAGACATTAGTCTGTTGACTTTCACACCTGGAGGTGAAAAACTGAGGCAAAGGCCACTGCCCAAAGTATTGTGGGTGGGTGTTTGCCTGTGTCCGTGTGCTTTTGAATTATGGCTGTTGTGTTCTCCCAAATTCATGTTGAATGCCCTTTTCCCTTTAAAATAGCTGTATTTTGTTAAGCATGGACTCAGTGCTTGTGAGAAGGGAAGTTTTTCTTAGAGGTGCCCAGTGCCATGTTTAGTTTTCCCAGATTGCTGGGTGGGAGCTCCAGTATGTTCTATTTTCTGTTGTTAAAAGAAATCCCTCCTAGACATTGGATCTGGCTATTGTTGCTGCTGGCTCTGCCTGGCAGAAGGGTTACAAATACAATGAAAGTTCAGCCATCCCTTTGGCAAGTCACTGCAGTTCCCAGCAGGGGCACTGGAATGGGGAAGGAGGGGCACCCCAGGGAGTCAGAGCCCTCCAACTTCATGAAAGTTTATAAACTGGCCCGTCCACTTTTTGACAGGGGTCCCACCCCCTTTGCTCCTCCTCCTCTCCCCCTCCCACCACCAACTCCCACCTGCTCAGGATGTGGGGATCAAGTCCAGCCCCTGGCTTGTGGCTCTACCCCATGACTCCCCACAAAAGCCCATGTGGGTCTTACCATGGCTAGGGTGCAGCTCTCTACCTCCCAGTTGGAGCTAGGTAAGAGCCATGCATGGTGTGCAGCAGCTGTGGAGGAACCATGGATCCTTTTTCCTGGGGTGGGGGGGCCTGTGGGACAAGACACAGGCTGAGGGCTCTTCTGAACCTCCCCCTCCCCCCAGACACGTGCAGGTTCTGTGATTCCCGACCTGCTCTGGCTTGTGGCCTGCCCAGGTACCTGGCCTTGGGTGGAAGAGGAGGGGCAGGGGCAGGGGCAGAGCATCCTGGCCCCAGCACCTTTGAGGCAGGCTCTGCCAACCTTGGTTCTCAGAAATGGTTATGTGGTTTTCCAGCCGAGGGGGAGGGCTACAGCGCATTTTAACTGAGGTCCAGAATTCAGTTCATTTTAATTTAGTTTCAAAGTGCAGCCAGCTCGTGAAGCCGCCCACAGCTCTTTATTTGCTGCTGATAGAGATGATTTTAAGTGTAGGTAGTAGTTTTCCCTCTCTTTGGATTTGATTAAATGTCTCTTTTCATCTTGAAAGCCTTTGCTAGTTTTACTCTAATTCGTTTTAGTTGACTGGTATTAGGAGGGTTTACAGCATGGGCTTTCATTTTTTTTTTTTTTTTTTTACTTTCACTTTCAATCAAGGTTAAACTCAAAGGTCCTTATGATCCCAAGATTGTCCTGGAGGTGGCAATAGCAGTTCTTCTAAACTTATACGCAGCTATATGCCCTCTAAAGCAGGGATGAGCAGGGGATTGGGGTGCAGAGTCTGGGAGAGGATATGGATGCAGGAGAGGATTCTGACCTGGAAGAGGGGTTGGACTGGAGCATGCCCTGTCCCTCGCAGGGCTAGAGTAGCCCCCTGCCCGCGGTGAGCAGGGAGCTGCTCCAGCCCCAACTGATTAACTGGAAGGGTGTAGCTTAGCGATTAACCAGTTAACTTGTGCAGGCTTTTGCCAGGAGGCACTGAGCTTTGGTGGCTCCCAGCCAGCAGCCCAGCCAATCAAATTGCTCTGTGCGCCATGTGCCCCTTGGGGGACACCTCTGTGCATTGCCTGCACTGCAAGCATGACCCAGGCAGTTCCCATTGTCTGGAAGCTGTGAGACTGTGCTGGGGGTGGGAGCTGTGCACGAAGCTACCCCACCTCCAGGGCATTCAGTGCACAGAAATGCACATGACTCTTGCAGCCAGCAGCTTTAAGAACATAAGAATGGCCATACTGGGTCAGATCAAAAGTCCATCTATCCCAGTATCCTGTCTGCTGACAGTAGCCAATGCCAGATGCCCCGGTGGGAGTGAACAGAACAGATAATCATCATGTGATCCCTCTCCTGTTATCTATTTCCAGACAAACAGAGACTAGGGACACCATTCCTACACATCCTGGCTAATAGCTCATTGATAAACTTAACCTCCATGAATTTATTTATCTCTTTTTTGAACCCTGTTAAAGTTCTGGTCTTCACAACATCAAGGAGTTCCACAGGTTGATTGTGGACTGAGTGAAGAAAAACTTCCTTCTGTTTGTTTGAAACCTGCTACCTATTAATTTCATTTGGTGACCCCCTAATTCTTATATTATGGGAACAAGTAAATAACTTTTCCCTGTTCACTTTTTCCACACCACTCATGCTTTTATAGACCTCTATCATATCCCCCGTTTTCTAAGATGAAAAGTCCAGGTCTTTTTAATCTCTCTTCATATGTGACCTGTTCCAAACCCCTAATCATTTTGTTGCCCTTTTCTGAACCTTTTCCAATGCCAATATATCTTTTTTGAGATGAGGCGACCACATATGTACAGAATATTCAAGATGTGGGCTTACCATGGTTTTATATAGAGGCAAAAAGATATTTTCTGTCTAATTCTCTATCCCTTTTTTTATGACTCCTAACATTCTGTTTATTTTTTTGACTGCCGCTGCACACTGAGTGGATGTTTTCAGAGAACTATCTACAATGACTCCAAAATCTCTCTCTTGAGTAGTAATAGATAAATTAGTCTCCATCATACTGTATGTATAATATGTTGTGTCCAGGGGGGCACGGCAGGCAGGGAACCTGCACAAGGCTCCCACTGGGCTGTGAGACAGTGGCAGACCAGATCCAGCTAGTGGGTGGGTTGTATTTTTGCCCACCCCTGCTCTAAAGCTTGAAGCATAAACTTGCACAGTTTGTTTTTTCCCACCCTTCCCCCCAGGAAATACTGTAGAATAAATTGTGACTAATTTGAGATGAATACCTACCACCTTTACTCCTAAATGATCACTTACGTCCAGGGGGTCAGATTACATGCAGGTGCAGCAGCCTCAATTTTGACAGCTGCACCCATGCCATCCTTTTACTGTGATTCAGTCAGTGCTGACATGTCAACCAGCTGGTAGGAGGTTTTAATAACAGTTCCCAGTCAGCATCAGAGACCATATACCACACAATTTAATAGTAAAGAAATGTTTAATACACAGAGAACATTGTAAATAGACTTTGGAACACTTGTGAATAATTCTTAAACAAAAGTTATTAGATCGTAAATCTACTAGTCCCTGTCCAAACTCCTCCCTTTCTTGCCATTACATATATTGCAGTGGGAAGTATCAATATAACATTTATATGCCATATTTCAGCCCGCATATTCCCCTTTGATCTTCCCTAAGATGGTGTTTTGGTCTCTACAAAGTGGCTCTAATATGCAGTGTGTGACATCTAGATTCTTTAGAGCTTAGGCAGAGTGGCAACATCTTAGTTCCTTTCCAAACACTTTTGAGCCATCTCAAGACACAAGTCCAGGGAGTCTCTTAGCTGGCAGCATTCCAACGCTTTGGCTAGTAGCTAACTGGTCTCTCTCTTCAGCTGCTGAGGAAAAAGAAATCAGCAGCTGTATCCCAAGTAATATAGATAGGTGACTCATAGTAGCACTTGGGAGGGGCATGGCTCTCTTGTGTCTGCACCAACATTTCAATTGCCACATGAAGTGCCCCTCCCCATCCCTCTGAGTGGCCGTCCCTGCACCTCCTGCCCAGCAGGATCCCGTCACCTATGGTAGTACAGGTAGTAGACTCAGCATATAAAATTCCCTGGTTTTTTTTAGGCTTCCTTTCAATAGGCCACTATCTCTCCCCTATAAGCTCAGATGAGTATTTATAAAACTTCATGTCTGGTGATCCAAGCATTTTGAGTGCTCAAATTATGCATCTGAACATCTATGCATTGAATTTTTTAGAGAGATGATTTTATATTCTTCAGCAACAAACCAGTGAAATATTTAAAGCAAATTTTAAACTACAGTCCTGTAGACATAGTACTGCACATCTAGTTTTGTCAGTAAATTCTGGGTAGGCACATGCCTGTTAAATGCTTTCAGTACCACTTAATGGCTTCTTTCACAGGTTTAATGTGATGCTAATAGGTCTGGCAAGCTGGGAGGCTTTTTTACTTTTCAGTTAACAGATCTGTAACCTCAGTTTTGATGTCTATTGGTTGTGTGGATGGACAATGGTAAAATAGTGCGGTTATGAGCCGAACTAGCAAAGTTAAATCTAACTAAGCTGTTAATTCGAACTATCTTCCCTTGGTTCAAACTAAGGAAGCTTGACAGTTGGAAGCTTCCCGCCTTTTGAGAGTTGCACACGGTACTAGTGCTGTGCACCCCATCCCATTCCTTTGCACCCGGCTCAAAGTAGCTGCACACGGTTCAAATTGTTATGCACACCACCCGTATAAGAATGCACTCAGCACCATTAGAGTTTTCCCGCCTAAAGGTGCATAAATACCCTAGTTAACATTAGTTCGGGTTCCCAGTTCTGTTTGGGTTCCGGAGTGTGTGTGGGTTCTGTGGAATGTCTCTCTCTCTCTTTAGTATGAATGGTAGAGTGAGGGAGGGAGTATAAGGGTGTGAGTATAGACAGCATAATTTGCATGTGAGTGGAGGGATATATTTTTGGATTCGGTATTCCTGTGGAGTATTCCTGGGGGAAAACCTTTTTGGATCCCATTGGGTTATCCTCAGAGAGCGGAAGGCCTTCGAATAATAGTCCACCATCCGTCTACCACCTGCCCGGAGAACCAGATCCTGAAGTGACATCGAGGGTCTCCTCACTGTTCCTCTGTCACGGCTTCCAACTAGCCAAGACATAGAGGTTGTGAGCTCCTAGCTGATCTGTGCCACTTGAATGTAATGTATAGTCCTATTGTTTAGGGGTCTTTACTATCTGCTTTGTCTTCAGGGATAGGGAGGTTTATATTGTTTTGTCATATGCTGTTCAGTTCTGTATTCTAAATTTACAATATATGGTTTGGCCCCAAACTGAGACTCAGAGTGTTATTTGGTAAACCACGCGCCGGTGATAGATATGGCCACGAGTATTCGGCCTCAGGCAATCTCTTCTTCTGGGACCTGGGATATTTGTCATCTTCACCATAAGTCAGGGCGTGTCCTTTTAATTGGGTTTTGAAAATTATTCGTTACTGTGTCCCAGGGTAACAGATCCACTTCAGGGGAAGAGTCACCAATCTACAAGCTGCAACAGCCTGCTGTGGGAGTCTTCAGAAAGAGTCGGAATAGGAATAGGAGAAAGTGAGAGATTGAGAATCCAGGGATGTTTACTTTAGTTTGGAAAAAGATTAAGGGGAGACATGATAGTGGTCTCCAGGTACTGAACAGCTGCTACAAAAAAATGGAGAAAAGTTCTCTTTTGCCACAGAGGGCAGGACAAGAGGCAATGGGTTCAAACAACAGCAAAGCAAATTTAGATTAAATCTCAGGGGCAACTTTCTCACTTTAAGAAGAGAGGAATAATGGAACAGACTGCCTAGGGTGGATGTGGAAACTTCTTCACTGGAGTTTTCAAAAGGAGGCTGGTTAACCATCTTGGCCAGAGGTTAACCTAGATGACCCTTGCAGTCCTTTTTTAACCCTATGATCTTATATTTAACAACTAGTAAATAATGTAGCTATTAGAAAAACTAGAATGTTTGTGAAACATGAAGGGGATTTTCAAACACTAAAGGGGCCATTAGAATTTAATGGGAGATGTGATCCTAAGTTACACTGTTGTATTTGAAAATCCTATCTAATGTCTGTTTCTATTTTAGCTTGAGTGTTTTCAAATTCTTAAGCGATTCAAGGGGGCAGAAAGTGAAGAATCCCTTCCCCCTCCCCCCCCCCCACACACACTGAAGGGTTGGGTAAGTTCTGCTGCTGTTTGTTTGTTTCAGTCCCAAAGGCCTCAAGTGTCACTTTTGACAATGTCATTGATTTGGCCACATCATCAATGGATAGTGTGTGATATTTCCCCTGGACCCCAAACCAAAAGCTAATCCAAAAAAGTTATTTTTCATTTTAATTTCAAAAGGCAGAAATAAGTGCTCTGTGGGAAACCTAGCACAGTAAACACATGTAACAAAGTAGCTTAGCACAGGGAGCACATGGCAGACGATTGTACTGTTTCTTCCTTGCTGTGTTATACAAATTTGTGTATCTATATATTTTGGTAGCAATTGTAACTGTAGAAAAGGACAAGCAGATCTCAAGCTAGGGAAAGGACTCCCCTCCATAAGGCTGTGCTATGCTGCACGTAGTGTGGTGTAGCAGTAGGGACAGGGACCAAGAAGTCAAAAGACATGGGTTCTGTTTCTTGCTCTTCTGTGACCGTCAGCAATTTCTTTATCCTCTTTGTGCCTGTTTCTCTGCTGTAAAAGGGGCTTGTGATCCTACCTCTGAAAAGTGTTTGGAGGACCCCAGATGAAAAGCACTCTGTTAGTGCATAACACACACGGATTTAACATGATATACAGGGTCATTGCATTATAGGGTGTCTTTGCTTTCTTCTGAAACCTTAGGCATTTGCTACTGCCAAAGCTAGCCTGAATACCTGACTGGAAGACCCAGGGCTAATGTGGAAAGGTGAAGTTCACATTCCTTATTGAATACATTACACAATATTTGATTGATTTGATCAATTGTACTGTTGTCTTTATGGCTGTCAAACAAGAGTACTCAGCAATGCCCGCTCTCTGGAGCACCATGATGTGCACTGGTGACATCCAGGGCTGCAAAGACTGCCCAAAATTGGCATATACATTTACATATATTTTCCTAGAAATAAATGGATTGTCATTTCCTTGCAGGGGTGGGTTGGGGAGGCCCATACACAGAGCATTGCTTGCATCTATTGAAGCCAATCTCTGCCCCATAGAATTCATGATCTCACCTTGCTGTTGCTCATATTTCAGTCTCCTGGGCCACAATACTAATACATACTGGAAAAGAGTGTCTTTCACACGGGAACTCAGGGTTAGTCATTTGAAATCTGCCTGCAGGGCAGGAAACTCTCCCCAGGACAGAGGAATTTTAAGGCTCTGGGGTGCGGAGCTATCCTCACTAGTACATTTCCCTCTCCGAACTCACGCTGCATTTCACAGCTGTGGAGGATGGTCAAACCTGACAGTTCTAGCACATGGGCAAAGCCTGGGAGGGTTAGGCTTGGACTCTATGGACGATGTTTGGCTCTGAGTATGACAAGTTCATTTGGTCAGGGTTCTGCCCATTTATGTCTGGCTAGACACAAAAGGCCTGAAAAGTAGCCTTTGTGCCTGAAAATGACAATTTTCATGCCTCAAGAGTGTCTTGTGTCCCTGGGAGGGACAGCAGCAGCCATTCTCTCTGACTGGAAAACCAGCTGCACAGTGAAAGTGAAAAAACCAAAACCAAACCAAAACAGCTTTCTGTTCTTCCAGCAACATAGCATTCAGCTGACTTTCCTGGGGTTTCTCACACTGCCAGATGACCAACAGCACCATCTGGAGGAATCACAGAATCATAGATGACTAGGATTGGAAGAGACTTCAGGAGGTCATGGAGTCCAAATCCCTGCTCAAAGCAGGACCAGCCCCAATGAAATCATCCCAGCCAGGGCCTTGTCAAGCCTGGCCTTAAAAACCTCTAAGGATGGAGATTCTACCACTTCCATGGGCAATTCATTGCTGTGCATCACCATCCTTCTAGTGAAATAGTTTTTTCCTAATATCCAACCTAGATCTCCTCCCTCGAGCTACCTGAGACCATTGCTTCTTGTTCTGTCATTTCCCATCACTGAAAATAACCTGACTGCATCCTTCTTTGGAATCCCCCTTCAGGTAGTTGAAGGCTGCTATCAAAATCCCCCACCCCCATTTGTCTCTTCTGCACATTAAGGCTATGTCTACACTGCAGCACTATTTCGGGATACTAGAGCTATCCTGAAATAGCTATCCCACGTCTTAACAGCAAGCCCGTTATTTCGAAATATAGCAGGCTCACAATTCCGATGTCCCTGTAAATCTCATTCCACAAGGAGTAAGGGATGTTTCAGAATAGCAGATTATTTCAAAATTTGGTGCTGCGTACAGTCAAATTGCGTAGCTTATTTCGAGCTATGAGTGCAATGTAGACACAACCTAAATAAACCCTGTTCCTCCAGCCTCTCTGCATAAGTCTTGTGTCCCAGCCTCCTAACCATTTTTGTTGCCCTCTGCTGGACACTCTCCAAATTGTTCACATCCTTTTTGTAGTGGGCGGAAGGGGGACAAAACTGGATGTAGTACTCCAGATGTGGCCTCACCAGTGCTAAATAGAAGGAAATAATCACTCTTGCTGACAATGCTCCTACTAATGCAGCCCAATCAGGGTCATCCTAAGGTATATGAGTTTGTGTAGGGCACCTGAAAATTTGGGGCACCAAATTTTCAAGTGCTCCTACACAGCTGCGTGTGCTGGTGTGTCTACTGATTGCCCTGACCACCATCTGCCAGTTCCTCTCTGGTCCAGACCTTCCCCTCCAATGCTCTCTCAGCCACTGGCAGCAGGCTGTTCCTCCCCCAGCCCACATGTTCCTTTTGGCTAGCCAGCTGCCGAGCTGAGGGCTCCCTCCTGCCACACTGAGGTGGGGGGTGAGTCCTCAATCTTTGTGTCTCTGTGCTGGCCCCAAGCCCTGTCAGGAGCCACCTGAGGGAGTTGAGGGAAGCCACAACCTGAGGGTTAGGGACACAAGGGAAGGCCCAAGCCCTGGCAAAAGCCCTGGGGAGCGGGGCTCAGGTAATTTGCATAGGGCCCCATAAATAGTAAAGACAGCCATAAGCACAATATGCCATTAGTCTTCTTGGCAACAAGGGCAAACTGTTGACTCACACCCAACTTCCTGCCCCCTTCCATTTCTTTTCCTGCCCTCCTTTCCCTTCTCCCCTATTTATTTTGGGTCTGGACACCCTAAACTCAAAACTCCGGTCATCTGAAGAAGTGGGCTGTGGCCATGAAAGCTCATGATACCATCTACATGTTTTGTTAGTCTATAAAGTGCTACCAGACCATTTGTTGTTTTTTAAGTTTACCCAGGTTCTCCTCCACTGTAATCCCCAGTTCTTTTTCTGTAGAACTGCTGCTTAGTTAGTTGGTCCCCGGCCTATGGTAGTGCTTGGGATTCTTCCGTCCTAAGCACATCATAAAGCACAACTGAAATTGTCATCAGCATGGCTGAGTAAACTGTGGCAAAGTAGTGAGAGGGGAATAAGTAACACTTTCTGCGTCCGTGCTGGGTGTGAGATGTTGCTCTGTACAAGAGAATCTAGTAAGGCCTCCAAAATAAAGCATTAGAAAAAAACCTGACCACCACCCAGGAGGATTTACTCAGCTAATGCAACTATGAGTCTTCTCCAAGGAACCACAATGCCTGGGTATGAGTGCTGGGCGTGAATCATCTGGTGAGTTTGTCCCATACAATAAGCTTGCTGTGACTGCTGGGAGATGGCCATTGGCAGGTGCCAGTCTCCCTTGTCTCCAATTTCTCTGTTTCTCTATGAGCTAAATCAGTGCGACCGCAGCTTTGAAACTCTCAGTGAAACTAGTGCTGGGTGGAAAGAATGTGCAAACGGCTCCAGTATCCTCTTGCCCAGTGTGACCCATCACAGCCAAAGCACCACATCAGGAAGAACTGGAAAAAGGTGACAGCAGCAAGAGCCTCCTGAGGAGGGAATAAGGAGGGTCAGAAACCTTTGGGTGGGGAAAGGGAAGAGGAATAGAGCAAGTGGTATCCCTAGGGGATCTCATTCTTACTCCCAGATATATCCAGCCCTGGCAGGGTGGCTTTGCACTGCCTTAAGCATATGGAATAAGAAGCTAAGGATAACCAGTCACTTCATCTATTTGCTTTTACTTGCTTCAGAAATGCAGCTTGTTTCTTCCTATGTCCCCACCTCAGAACAAGTGAGTCCAAAGTTGTTAAGCAAAAGTTGCACCACTCCATCCAGTTTGGGGCCACACCATAACCCCCAATGCAACAACCCCTCCCCGAGCCAGGCCCTCCAGACCCCCCATCCCAATGCACTCACCCCTGCCTCAGAGCCAGGCCCCCTGCAGCATCCCTCATCTCAGTGCATTCACCCCTCCCCCATAGCCAGGCATCCCCAGTGCCGGGAGCGCCCCACCCCAATCAAATCACTGCCCCCCCCCCCCCCAGAGCCAGGCACCAGAGGAATGGGACGGCCAGGTAAATTAATCTTACTTTTAAAGTCGCTGCTCCTGCTGCCTGGCCCGGCTGCCTGGGCTCACATTGTATAGAGGGAGGCATCACGTGGCCAGCTCCTGGGTCTCTGCTGGTCACGTGGGCCAGAGCAGTGTGTGCTCCGCTCCCACCCCAGCCCAGCACCCCCCTAGCATGGCGCCTGGCAAGTGCCCCCTTTTGTCCCCCTTCAGTACAACTCTGCCATGCTCCTCACTCCCCCACATCTGCCAGATGTGGCAGGGGAAAATTGTCCCCGCCAGGCCTCCGTCCAAGGGAAACAGGAAATACCGGACATTTCACATGTCCGATATTTTCTGGTTTTTTTACCGGACAGAGCCCTCAAATACCGGACAGTCCGGGTGAATACCAGACACCTGGCAACCCTAAGGGCAGGTCAAATGGAGAGACACAATGGCCCATCTTTATTCGTGGAATTTATACTGGGCCACATCTGGTCCAGCTGGATCAACCATTGTGAATGAGCCACCCAAATAAAAGGCTGGGATGAGGCCACCCAGTTGGATTTTCTTGGTCTGCTACTCCCAGGCAAAGCCCAGGGTTGTCTGAGAGATCATGACACCTCGGAGAGGCCAAGCATGCCCTAAGCAATCTCTGGATTGGACCACAGATCCTGAGCAGGACTGAGCAACTTTCAACAATGGGTGATAAGAAATAAAGGAGAGTCTGCCAGCAATTCTGGGTGTATCCTTTAGCATGTGTAGGCCTGGCTTGACATAATTATTAAATCCAGTGGGAGGCCTCATTTCTTGGTGGAGAGAATTAGGGAGGGAACTAGATCAGCATGCTGAAAATGAAATGTTTGTGCCAAGATAAGTAAGTGGGTCAATAAGCTAAAAGTAGTGTGAGCTAGCTATAGGCTTGCCAGCTTTCTAATCCCACTGAACCAAACACCCCAGCATGCTCCTTTTTTGGGACCCTGCCCTTTCTCTGAAGCTCTGCCCCCTGCTTGCTTCATCCTCTGTCTCTCTGTAATTCACTCTCCCTCAGCCTCACTCACTTTCACCGGGTTGGGACAAGGGGTTGGGGTGCAAAAGGGAGTGAGGGTTCTGGCTGGGGAAGAGGGTTCTGGGGTGCAAGAAAGGGCTCCAGGATGGGGCAGGGGGCTAGGGTGAGGGAGGGAATATGGGGTCCTGGAGATACTTACCATGGCTCCCAGGTCCCTGTGGCCCCCTAGGCACAAGGAGGTTCCATGTGCTGCCCTCACACCTGAAAGTGCTGCCCCTGCAGTTTCCATTTCTGGCACATAGAACGGGGGCAGTACACAGAGCCTCTAAATACCACGGGGCTGTAGGAGCCTGGTGGCTGCTTCCAGGAGCCATGTGGAGCCAGGGCAGGTAGGGAGCCTGCCTTTGCCACTAACTGAACTTTTAACAGCCTGGTTGGCTGTGTGGTCATCTTCAACTGTGTGTCTGGTAAAAAAAAAAAAAAGGATACCTGACGACTCTAGCTCATTAAGGGTATGTCTACACTAGCCACCCTAGTTCAAACTAGGGTGGCTAATGTAGTCATTCGAACTTGCAAATGAAGCCCGGGATTAAAATATCCCGGGCTTTATTTGCATGTTCCCGGGCGCCGCCATTTTTAAATGCCCGGTAGTTCGAACTCCCTGTCCGCGGCTACTCGCGGCACGGGCTAGGTAGTTGGAACTAAAGCCCCTAATTCGGACTACCGTTACTCCTCATTGCTGCAGCCACAGCATAGGGTATCTTTACACTGCACATAGATACCCGCAGCTGGCCCCTGCCAGCTGACTTGGGCTTTTGGGGCTCAGGCTAACTGGCTGTTTAGTTGTGTTATAGATATTTGGGCTCAGGCTGGAGCCCAGGTTCTGGGACCTTTTCACTTCACAGAGTCCTAGGGCCCAAGCTCTGGCCCGAGCCTGAGTGACTACATGGCAAATAAACAGCCCCTTAGCCCAAGCCCCAAAAGTCTAAGTCAGCTGGCATGAGCCAGCTGTAGATTTTTAATTGCAACATAACAGAGTATGAGTTGTAACAGCAACCCACAGAATACTAAGCATTGTACAATCATAGTTTTAACAGGATTGGCACACAAATTGGACTGCTTGAAATTGGTAACAAGTTTCTGAGGGGTACCTGTGTTATTCTGTTTCAGTAAAAACAACAAGGAGTCCTGTGGTGCTATAACTGGGTACACCTCACTGCCACGGGCACCCTCTTCTGGTCACTCAGGAATTAGCCCATTTGGACCAGGAGTGCCCCCTTGTGGGTATCTCACCCACAGTTACCTTTTTTTTCTCCACCTCTGGGTACTGTTCTATCACAGTGCCCCCAAACTCTGGGGCCTCCCCCTCTGGGAACTCCCAGCTCCCTATGCCCACCTTGCCTCAGTGACTCACTGCCAGTCATCATCTAGCCCCTTTCCTCAGGGGCAAACTGAAGTCTGAAATGGCCACTCACCATTGGCAAGGGAGTGTGGACCTGCTTCCTTTACATGCCCTGGCTGCTTCCCTGCAGCCCTAACAGCCTCAGGCCCCGTATAGACGGGGACAAATGTAAAAAAACCCCCACCTGTTTCTCAAGACCCCTTATTCCTCGTAAATTGAGGTTTACAGGGTCTTGTGAAAGAGGGTTTTTTTCCGACATTTGGCCCCTACACGGGGCCACATAGCAGCAAAACCTCTTCCTCAAAAAGAATCGGAAGAAGATATGCAAATGTGAATGCAATTTGCATAGCTTCTTCTGCAAAAAAACAGCAGTGTGGCCATAGCCTCAGCCCTCTTCTGGGGTTGGGTTTTACCCTTAAAGGGCTAGTGTGGGGCAGATGCCCCATCACAGGCACTTAATGATGAAAACATTTATTTGGGCATAAGCATTCGTGGGCTAGTGCTCACTTCATCCCATACAGGCTTCAGTTTGGCAGAAATATGCAAAAATGGGTGTATTGCATTACTATGCAGAGGCCCAGTGCCAATCAGGTCAATTCTATGTGGGTGGATGTTGCCCATTCCCAACAGTGGATGAGAAGATGTGAATACCAAAAGAGAGAAAATTACTTTCTGTAATGAGATAGCCACTCCCAGTCTCATTTCAGATGCAATCTGATAGTGTCAAGTTTGTGCATGTTTGCACATGTCAAGTTTCCAGCTCAGCAGTTTCACACTGAAGTCTGGTTTTGAAGGGTTTTTTTTGTTTTTGGTTTTCCTGAAGTCCTCACTCCCAAGCAAGGACGCCATTTTGGGAGCTAGGGGGAGCAGCAGCCATGTGCTTTAATCGTTGGAGCCTCTTCACATTGTTCAGTCCATCACACCCTTTGGGCCTGCCCTCCTTTCGTCAAGTCTGTTAATGGTGCCGCCACCGTGGAAAACTGCAGTATGAACTGTTGATAGTACCCCGTGTGATGACGCAGTCGGGGTTCCCCCAACACTGCACCCCTGTAGCAGCAAGAACAGACTCCACCAGCCGGTAGAATAGAGGGGGTTTACTGCTTCTCCAGGATATAGCACAGCATAGACGTGATGTGTTTACAGGAGTCTGGGCCAGGATACCTCAGACCCCTTGAGATGGGGGTCCCTGGGCCCCTAGATTCCAGCCCTCTCCTTAGATTGGTTCCTTCGTGATTCCAGCCCAAGACTGCCACACCCCTTTACCCGAAACCTGGTGTTGGTCTCTGCCTCCCTGCCTTTGTCTCTCTCCCTGGGAGGCTGAGCGTAGGTGTCTGGGTTAATACACATTTGGATGAGTCAGTGAGCATCTCACATTACAGCGCAGGGGGACCTCGGGTTACAGAGCAAACAGCCCCCCACTATGCCACATCTCTCCCCCCTCTGAGAGCGAACTGAGCAGGGTCACTCCGCTTGTGTCCTGGGGAAGTTCGGGCCCCTGCCCGGTAAAGCCACAGCAGTGATGTTGGCGCTCCCCTTGGCTTGGGCCAGCCACAGCGCTGCCTTGCAGGAGCCGGCTTCCCCCTGTCTGGCTGCTGGACAGCTTTGAGGGGCCTGCACGGGCCCATTCTCTGCAGTGGCACCAGCCCTTCCACTTCCCTTAGGCTCTGGCCACAGTCTCTCTGGCCGGGCCCATGAGCTCAGCGAGCCTTTCCCGGAAAGCCAGGACGTCTTCCACCCCCAGTGCTCCCTGCAGAGAGGTCTCCCCCTCCCATAACTCTCTCAGTAAGCCCAAGGGGTCCTTCCCCCTTCTGCAACCTGGGTCGGTCGGGGGGAACCTGGCAGATCCTCGGGGTGCCTCCCTGTGTGCAGACAGTATGTGGGGCAGGTACTTGTCCCGGTCCTGTGGATGCTGGTGCATAAAAGCCTCCAGCATCTGCTTCAGGGTCCCCTGGAACCTCCTCACCAGCCCGCTGGACCAGGCGCCATACGCTGGGGCCCAGCTGAGCCAGGCCCCGTGCTTCTCCCACAAGCACCGGAGCAGGGCCGACATGAAGTGGAATCCCTGGTCTGTGAGGATCTCCTGGGGGAACCTCACTCTGCTGAAAATGGCCAGCAGGGCATGTGCTACCGAGGCTGCCTCGATAGAGGGCAGAGCAACGGCCTCAGGGCAATTGGTAGCCAGATCCACCACTACCAGGATGTATTTGCTCCCCGTCCGGGTCGCCTGGCCTACAGGCCCCACTATCTCTATTGCTGCCTTCCGGGGCAGCTCCTCCCACCTTGGGCCTTCCCTACCCTGTGGCAGGAGTCGCAGGACCGGCAATATCGCTGCACGGCTACAAATATCCCTGGCCAGTAGAAGTGTTGGAGCAGCCTCAGCCGGGTGTGCCAGATCCCTCGGTGCCCTGCAAATGGGACGTCATGGGCCAGATACAGCAGCCTGTGGCGATACTATTGGGGAACTACCAGCTGCCGCTGGAGCCCCCATATCCTCACCTTCCCTGGGGAAAGCCATTCCCAGGACAGGAACCCCTGCTCCCACAGGAATCTCTCCTGGCAGCCTTTCCCCAGGCCTGAGCTGCGCCCAGGCCAGCCCAGTCCCTCAGCATCTGTAAGGAGGGATCTGCCTGTACCTCAGCCTGGAATTCAGCAGCTGGGGCAGGGATCCAGGAAAGTAGTGAGGAAAATAGAAAGGAACATAAACACTCCCAAATTAAGTGTCATAATGTAGTAAGAAAAGCCAAAAAAGAGTTTGAGGAACAGCTAGCCAAAAATTCAAAAAATGATAGTAAAATGTTTTTTAAATACATTAGAAGCAGGAAGCCCGCTAAAAAAGCAGTGGGGCCCTTGGATGATAAAGATATAAAAGGAGCGATCAAGGAAGACAGTGCCATTGCGGAGCGATTAAATGATTTCTTTGCTTCAGTCTTCACGGCTGAGGATGTTACAGAGGTTCCTAAATCTGAGCCAGCCTTTTTAGGTGACAAATCTGAGGAACTCACTCAGATTGAAGTGACATTAGAGGAGGTTATGGAATTAATTGATAAGCTGAATAGTAACAAGTCTCCGGGACCAGACGGCATTCACCCAAGGGTTCTGAAAGAACTCAAATGTGAAATTGCGGAGTTATTAACAGTGGTTTGTAACCTATCCTTTAAATCCACTTTGGTACCAAATGACTGGAAGATGGCCAATATAACACCAATATTTAAAAAAGGCTCTAGAGGAGATCCTGGCAATTATAGACCGATAAGTTTAACATCAGTACCAGGCAAATTAGTAGAAACACTAGTAAAGAGTAAAATTGCAAGGCACATAGAAGAGCACGAATTGTTGGGCAAAAGTCAGCATGGTTTCTGCAGAGGGAAGTTGTGTCTAACTAATCTGTTAGAATTCTTTGAAGGGGTTAATAAACATGCGGACAAGGGGCACCCAGTGGATATAATATACCTAGATTTCCAGAAAGCCTTTGACACGGTCCCACACCAAAGGCTTTTACGTAAATTAGGTGGTCATGGGATAGGAGGAAAGGTCCTTTCATGGATCAAGAATTGGTTAAAAGACAGAAAACAAAGGGTGGGAATAAATGGTAAATTTTCACAATGGAGGAGGGTAACTAGTGGTGTTCCCCAGGGGTCAGTACTGGGACCAATCCTGTTCAACTTGTTCATCAATGATCTAGAAAATGAGGTAAGCAGTGAGGTGGCCAAGTTTGCAGATGACACAAAGTTGTTCAGGACAGTCAAAAGCAAAAGGGATTGTGAAGAACTACAAAAAGATCTCAGCAAACTGAGTGATTGGGCAGCAAAATGGCAAATGAAATTTAATGTGGGTAAGTGTAAGGTAATGCATGTTGGAAAAAATAACCCAAATTACACATACTACATGATGGGGTCAAATTTAGCTACGACAGATCAGGTAAGGGATCTTGGAGTTATAGTGGATAGTTCTATGAAGACATCCACGCAGTGTGCAGCGGCAGTTAGTAAGGCAAATAGGATGTTAGGAATTATTAAAAAAGGGATAGATAATAAGACAAAAGATATCATACTTCCCCTATATAAAACTATGGTATGCCCACATCTCGAGTACTGCGTGCAGATGTGGTCTCCTCACCTCAAAAAAGATATATTGGCATTAGAAAAGGTTCAGAAAAGGGCGACTAAGATGATTAGGGGCTTGGAAAGGGTCCCATATGGGGAGAGGCTAGAGAGACTGGGACTTTTCAGTTTGGAAAAAAGGCGATTGAGGGGCGATATGATAGAGGTATATAAAATCATGAATGGTGTGGAGAAAGTGATTATAGAAAAATTATTTACCTTTTCCCATAATACAAGAACTAGGGGACACCAAATGAAATTGATGGGTAGTAGGTTCAAAACTAATGAAAGGAAATTTTTCTTCACACAGCGCACAGTCAACCTGTGGAACTCCTTGCCCGAGGAGGCTGTGAAGGCCAGGACTCTATTAGGGTTTAAAAAAGAGCTTGATAAATTTTTGCAGGTTAGGTCCATAAATGGCTATTAGCCAGGGATAAAGTATGGTGCCCTAGCCTTCATAACAAGGGCAGGAGATGGATGGCAGGAGATAAATCACTTGATCATTGTCTTCTGTTCTCCTTCTCTGGGGCACCTGGCATTGGCCACCGTCAGCAGATGGGATGCTGGGCTCGATGGACCTTTGGTCTGACCCAGTATGGCCATTCTTATGTTCTTATGTTCTTATAATCAGGACCTGTTCCCCGCCCTTGCCTTGGTCTGGAGTCCCAGCCTGGCTGGACTCCGTGTCCGCTGGGATGGAGTCCTGAGCCTGCAGGGAGCCCTCCCCTGGGTCAGGGTTGCCAGCCCCTCGCTGGCTCTGGCTACGGGTGGTGACCAGGGTCCTGTGGGGCCATTTGGCCACTCCTCTAGGTCACCCCCCATCAGCACCTCCTTGGGCAAGTGCCAATGCACCCCCACTTCTTTGGGGCCCTCCTTGGCCCCCCCATTTCAGATGCACCTGGGCTACAGGCACCTTAAACGGCATCCCGTCTATGCCCCTCAGGGTCAGCTGAGTGTTGGGCACCATACAGTCTGGGGCCACTACCTCGGGCCGGGCCAACATCACCTCTGCCCCCATGTCCCAGTAGCCCATCACCTGCCATCCACCTGCAGGGGCACAAGGCACTCGCTCCGCAGGGGCTGCCCTGCCTCCACCCAGTACACGGAGAAATCCACCTCCTGAGGGTCAGATCTCCCAGGGGAGGTGCGCTGGGCATCCTTCCCCCGGCTCTGAGCTGAGGTTTGCCTGCCCCTGGGGCAGCCTGCCCTTTCCCCTGCTCCAGCCAGTTAACCCTGGGAATTCCCAGGTCCTGGGACCTGTCCTGGTGCCTGGTGCACTGAGCCCTCTTGTGGCCTCTTTGCCCGCAGTGATGGCAAGTTAGGTCCTGTGGGCCCTTTTGGGCTGGCTCTGCCTGGCCCTGGCTGGTTCTCTGGGGCGCAGATAGCTGGTCCTTGTCTCTTGGGCTCGCCTCGTTGGTGACTCTCTCCATTGCTCAGCCAAGAACCAGTCTTTGTGCGATTCCCTCTCTCTCTGGGACTCCTGTTCACACCTGGACTGGCTCTCTGTGAACTCATCCGCCAGCCTTCTGGCTTCCTGGGGGTTCTCTGGCCTTCGGTCCTGGAGCCACAGCCTCAGGCTAGGTGGGCATGCCTCATAGAACTGTTCCAGGATCATCAGCTTACACAGGTTCTGTGCGGTCTGGGCTCCGACCCCAGACACCCACTTGAGGCAGTATTGCGCCAGGTGGGAGGCCAAATCTACATAGGTCTCCTGTGGCCCCTTCTGGACCCCCCGGAACTTCTTCCTGTATGTTTTCGGGGTCAGCCTGAACTTGTGCAGCAGGGCCTCTTTGACCTGTTCATAATCACGTGGCTGCAGATCCTCCAGCTGGTTGAGCACCAATGTGGCCTCCTGATTCAGCAAGGGGTGAGCTCTTGCAGCCAGTCAGCTGGGGAGATCTGGTGCAGTTCACAGGTTTGCTCAAAGGAGCTGAGGAACCTGTCCATGTCCCCCACGTCTTTACACTGGGCCAACACAAGGTTCTCCAAGCGGCTGGCTACCCCGGGCCCCCTGGGGTCCGCCTCACTCACCGCAGCCGGGGCCTCTCGGCTTCTCCACTCCGCCATGGCCAGCTCATGCTGTCGCTGCTTCTCTCGGTCCTGGCGCTCCTCCCTACAGTCCTCTAGTTCCTTTAGCTGCAGTTCAATCTCCAGCCACCATAGCTGTGCCGGGCTGGAACCCGCCCTGGATGAACCATGGCTGGCAGGGCTTGGCCTGTTGGGCATTGCATCTCTCTGGCGGGCTCCAGCCCTCCGTTGGGTCTGAGAGCCTGAGACGCTTCCCGGGGGTGCCTGGCTGCTCCCCGTTGGGACAGGATCCAGGCCCTTGGATGGGTCATTCTCTTCCAGCTGGGCAATCAACTGGGCCTTGGTTGCTTTCCCTATGGGCAGGCCCCTCTCTCTGCACAGCCCAACCAGCTCTGCCTTCAGGAGTTGGGTGTAGACCATCTCCCCGCTGGTCCCCATGGTGTAGACTCACTGATCTAGTGCTGCAGCGGCCACGATTTCCAGGAACCGCTTCGCTCTGTCTCCAGCACGCCTGGCTCTAAGCCCCTTCCTTCTACTGCGCCTTGTCACTCGCTGCTGGAAGCTCCATCCACGGGGTGCAGTGCATCCCACTCCTGACACCGCTGTGATGACGCAGTCGGGATTCCCCCAACACTGCACCCCTGTAGCAGCAAGAACAGACTCTGCCAGCCGGTAGAATAGAGGGGGTTTATTGCTTCTCCAGGATATAGCACAGCATAGACGTGATGTGTTTACAGGAATTTGGGCCAGGTTACCTCAGACCGCTTGAGATTGGGGGTCCCTGGGCCCCTAGATTCCAGCCCTCTCCTTAGACTGGTTCCTTCATGATTCCAGCCCAAGACTGCCACACCCCTTCACCCGAAACCTGGTGTTGGTCTCCGCCTCCCTGCCTTTGTCTCTCTCCCTGGGAGGCTGAGCGTAGGTGTCTGGGTTAATACACATTTGGATGAGTCAGTGAGCATCTCACATTACAGCGCAGGGGGACCCCGGGTTACAGAGCAGCCAGCCCCCCAGTACACCACACCCAGCCAGTCCCAAGAATTGCCAGACCTGTTTCTTTGTGGTTGGCATCCGGTAATTCTTCACGGCCTCCACCTTGTCTACCTGGGGCTTCAGTTGTCCTCAACAGATGATATACCCCAGGTACATCACTTCTGACCTTCCAAATGTGCACTTGCTCAGGTTGGCAGTCCAGTGTGCTTCAACCAAGGCCTTAAAGATGGCTTGAATATGTTGTAAGTGTTCCTCCCATGATGTACTGTAAATGACGATATCGTCTATATATGCTGCGGCATACATCTGGTGGTCACTTAAGATTTTGTCCATTAAGCGCTGGAATGTCGCTGCTGCCCCATTTAATCCAAACAGCATTGTTAAAAAGTGGTACAGCCCAAAAGAAGTGGCAAAGGCTGTCTTCTCCTGTGATGAGGGAGTGAGGGAGATTTGCCAGTATCCCTTTGTGAGGTCAATTGTGGATAAATACTGCGCCTTGCCTAGCCTCTCTAAGGGTATGTCTACACTACAGCACTAATTCGAACTAACTTAATTCAAATTAGTTTATTCGAACTAAGCTAATTCGAACTAGCGCATCTAGACCTAAAAACTAATTCGAACGAGCGTTTTGCTAATTCGAACTAGCATGTCCACATTGAGTGGACCCTGAACCGAAGTTAAGGCTGGCCGGAACCAGTGCCGGCAGGGCATCAGGTTAGGACTTAGAGTGTGGAGCTGCTGCCTGAGGCTAACTGAGCTCCGTGCTTAAAGGGACCCGACCCCCACCCCGGACAGACAGTTCTCAGGGTTCCCCGCTTGCTTGTCTACCTCGATGAGGGACAGCAAAGCAGTCCTGTCTTCGAGTGCCCTGAGTGCCCACACTCGGCACATCACAGCACTCGGCCATCAGCCCAGCTGCACTTGCCGCAGGCTGCCATCCGGGGGGGCCAATCGGGGGGCTGTCAGGATCCAGGAGGCCCTGCAGGAGAGCTTCCACCCTGAGGAGCCTGCAGAGCCACCCCAGTCCTCCCCATCAGGGGCTCGTGCCCCATTCCTCCCTCACCTCCTTCCACTTACCCCTCCCTAGCCCCCCTTCCTGATGTAAAAAATAAAGGACACGTGTTCAAAAATAGAAACTCTCTTTATTTAACAAAACTGGGGGTGGGGGAATTAACCTCTGGGGAGACTGGGAAAAGGAGGTGGGAGACGGGAAGAGAGAGGGTGGGAGAGGGGAGGTGGAAGCCTGGGAGGAGGGAGCTGGAAGGGGGAAGCCAGGGGAAGAAGGAGGAGGGGAAGTCTAAAACTATGGTACGCCATATCTTCACTATTGTGTAGAGATGTGGTCTCCTCACCTTAAAAAAGATATTTTGGCCTTGGAAAGGGTTCAGAAAAGGGCAACTACAATGATTAGGGGTTTGGAACAGGTCCCATATGAAGAGAGTCTAAAGAGACTGGGACTTTTCAGCTTAGAAAAGAGGAGACTGAGGGGGGATATGATAGAGGTATATAAAATCATGAGTGGTGTGGAGAGGGTCACAAAGAAAAGTTCTTCATTAGTTCCCATAATATAAGGACTAGAGGACACCAAATGAAATGAATGGGTAGCAGGCTTCAAACTAATAAAAGAAAGTTCTTCTTCACAAAGCAAATAGTCAATCTGTGGAACTCCTTGCCACAGGAGGATGTGAAGGCTAGAACTATAACAGAGTTTAAAGAGAATTTAATTAAAGTCATGGAGGTTGGGTCCATGGAGTGCTATTAGCCAGGGGGTAGGAATGGTGTCCCTGGCCTCTGTCTGTGGAAGGCTGGAGATGGATGGCACGAGACAAATGGCTTAGTCATTGTCTTCGGTCCATCCCGTCCGGGGTACCTGGTGTTGGCCACTGTCGGCAGACAGGCTACTGGGCTAGATGGATCTTTGGTCTGACCCAGTACGGCCATTCTTATGTTCTTATGTTCTAAGCTCAGGGTTGGGGGTCTCAGTGGACCAACTTGATTTTCATTCAAACCTGCTCCTGGGTTCGCATGTGGCCTTTGGTGGTCAGGCTGGCAGCTATCCTGCCCTAGACGGCCGCTTTCCTGTGCCTAGTGCGGAGGTCGTGGACGTTGGAGGTCTCCCCCCAAACCTCGATGAGGTCCACGATCTCCGCACTAGACCAGGCGGGCGCCCGGCTCTTGCGGCCCCGGGCAGGCTCCTGGGAGCCGCCAGCCTGGTCCTGGGAAGAGGCGGAGGGCTGGGTGGCAGCGGGTGGCTGGCTCATGCCGTGCCAGGTGCAGGGTCTGCTGGCTGGGTGCTGGCAGGCTTGCACCTGGCATGGGCACTGTAGCCAGACCAGGGCCCTTTAAGGGCTCCGGGGCAGGGAGGGGGGCAGAAGAGTTTTCCTGGCTTGGCCCAGAGTGGCCACCAGGGCAAGCTGGGAAGAGCTAGCCTCCAACTAGTTTGAATTAAGTGGCTACACAGCCCTTAATTTGAACTACTTAATTCGAACTAGGCGTTAGTCCTCGTAGAATGAGGTTTACCTAGTTCGAATTAAGCGCTCCGCTAGTTCGAATTAAGTTCGAACTAGCGGTTTGCATGTGTAGCGCCTATGAAAGTTAATTCGAACTAACAGCTGTTAGTTCAAATTAACTTTGTAGTGTAGACATACCCTAAGAGTTCTTCTTTCCTTGGGCCCGTAACAGATTCCCTTTAGCTAACTCTCCTGCTACCCTCAACTTTCTCCTTAGATCCAGGATGTACGGTATTGTCCCCTTTACCTGTGAGTCTTGTCCCTCCCAATTTTCTTTTAAAAGATCTAGGATCCCTTGGGGCTGTCTCTTATATAATAACTCAAAAGGGGAGAAGCCCGTGGATGCTTGGGGCACTTCCCTAACTGCAAGCAGAAGGGCGGATAGAAAAATGTCCGAGTCTCTCGGATCTACGCACACAAATTTCCTCAACATTGCCTTTAAGGTTCTATTAAAACGTTCCACAAGCCCATCTGTCTGTGGATGGTATACCGATGTGCGGAGGGTTTTGACCTTCATTAATCAGCATAACTCTGCCATTTCCTGCCCCAATATGTTAGACCTTCTAGAGGTGCCCCTAACGGGTCTGCTTCTGAGGCCCGGCCCACTGCTTTGACCCTTGTTCCTGTTGTCTCTGCTGATGTTCCATCAGCTCTCGTACTAACTGTTGCTGCTCCCTCTGTTGGTTGGTCATTTATTGGAGCAACTGGGTCTGCTATTGCTGCTGCTGTCGCTGGCTCTCAGCCAGCCATTCCAGCAGCTTCCTCGTATCCATCTCTACCCTCCTTCCCTGTCTGCACCACTGTGAGTTTTTTTTTCTTTTTTACCCATACCCACGTTCTCCACCAGTGTAGCGGAGTCAGGGTTCGGGGTGCGCCCTAAGCCCCCTTCCCTTGCTCTGCCTCTGTCCTGTTGTATCACTCTATAGTGCACCCTGTCCCACAGTCACCACAAGATCATGCCCGGCGGCGGTTATCCGTATGGGCTCCTCCCCATCCGCCTTATGTCCAGATCCCTCGCCCGGCCGGAAAGGCTCCATCTCCGCATCATCTGCTCCGTTCTTATGGCTACCTCCTCTGGGCTTCCTAGGGGTGAGAGCACAACTAGCCCCTGCTCTCCCCCCTCCTCTTTTGTTCCCCTTCGCTTTTGAATTCCCCATGTTACGCCGCCCGGCATCCCCGCGTAGCGGGTGATTGGTGGCTGGGGGGTCCTAGCACCACCGGGTTTGGACCATTGCGCCCCCGTGCATGCGTGGCAGACTCCCCGCTCACCAGTCAGCGCGCTGCATGGAGCCGCGCTCGGGCAGCCTCCAGTGCGGGGCTCCGGCCCCCCCTCCCCCCATCACAGTGACTTGGCACGTTCCTGACCAGGTGTTTGGGTTTGGTGTATAATAACTTCCTTTCAGGGGTTTGGTGTACAGTAACCACAATAAAAACTCCCATAATTCCCTGGGTACTGCTACCAGTTTTATTTTTTTCTAAAGGGAGGCCTGGATGCATGCTCAGCTCTTGCTGGGCTTTAAGGCTACATCTACACTCCAAGGTTTTTGTGCAAAAACGACCACTGTTGCGCAAAAACCGGCGAAGTATCCACACCTCAAGAGCATTTTTGTGCAAGTAAATCAGCAGAACAGAGGGCTTTTGCCGACAGAGTTATTCCTCTCCCCACGAGGAATAACTCCTTTTTGTGCTACAGCTCTTGTGCAACAAGGCAAGTGTGGACATTCCAAAGGGGGTTTTGCGCAAGAAACTCCTATAGGCAAAAGCACAGGTGTTCTGATGGCCATTCTGTGAATGGCCATCAGAGCTTTCTTGCGCAAGAGTGTCCAAGCAGTGTGGACGCGCTCATGCGCAAAAGCACATCGCTTTTGCGATGTGCTTTGAGGTCTGGATGCACTTTTGCGCAAGAAGTTTTTGTCAAAGACCTCTTCTGCAAAGGCTTCTTGTGCAAAAACCCTGCAGTGTAGACAAAGCCTACAAAGTGGCTGCAGCAAGGTGGTAGAGGCATATTGCAGCTATCTACAGAGAGCCTGGGAGAGAGTAACAGTTCATGGAAATTGCTGTGTAACCCCCAGAACTGTGATAGTTGGATCCATGCATTTAGCAAGGATGATGTTCAGTTGATGGAGAACTGCTGTTGGGTCCTGGCCACAGATACACACTGGTGGGACACAGTTGTTTTTCACCTGAGATAAGCAGCCATGATTATATATGGTTGGAATGAGTGGTAAGACTCTTTCTGTATCTCTGTGGTGAATTTGCAGCAAAACTGCAGAGTTATGAAAGAAGGATAAGAGTTCTCATAGGAGTTATATAATCCAGGCGCCCTATCAGTCAGTTGTGCACCAACGTGGTTTGTTTTGTTTTGTTTTGTTCCAGTGAGTGCTGTTCTCACAAAGGTCTGTATGTCAATGTGTTGCTTGTAGCAAGGGCAAGTGATCAAAGTGAACAGTGTGACAGATATGTTACTAGCAAAGGTGCACTCGTAAACTAAATTTAGTGTGGGGCCAAACAGATGGAAAATACCTTTGTCCCAGAAGGTGGTCCGACCTGGAAACCACCGTATCTATCACCGGCGGATTTCTCCAGTCCGAAATAAACAGAGACACGAATGTCAAATTTAAAAGATATATTGAACACAACAGATAACAACACAAAGAATAACCCCAGAATGCAACACTGCATAAACCAACCCCTCACCCCAGAAGTGATAGGAGATAGCACAGTATAAAGGAGAAACACTATACTCAGTCTGTTCTAGAGGTAGATGGTAGATGATAGCTGAGGCTCAGGACCTACTACCCGTTGGCTGCTTAACAGCCTCAAGGGAGGAACACTGAGGAGTCCAATGGTGTTATTCTGTGGACACAGGTAGCTGGGGTCCACCGTGCTGGGCAATCGCCACAGTGGTGGGCCGAAGCACCCTGTGAGCAGCTGAGGATGGTGATCCGTCCCACAGTAGATCCCGGGTCTTCACCACAGTCTCAGGAACGGCAGGCTGCTGTAGTGCTCAGGTAGATGGACGAACCAAACTCCGAGAGCAGAGATGGAACAGAACCCGATCTCCTCTGGAGCTTGAGTTTATAAAGGTCCCAAGGCGGGAAAACCCCTGGAGTGTCTCTAGTGCACAAAATGGTGTTGGGTGCAAACAAATCAGTGCCGAGTGCAGATCTTTAGTGCCGTGTGCAGAGCAACAGTGCTGTGTGCACAGCCATGTGCTGTGTGCAGACGATGGTTTTGGTGGCAAAGTCTTTTGGGTTCCATTTTAATTTTTGTGTGAAATCCAAGACTCCATTTTGATTTCAGTGTCCTTATGATTGTAAATGTCCTTGGCCTTCATATCATAATTTACATTCAACAGATATCACAGAGGGATATAAACAATTGGGCTTCCCAAAAGTCTGGACCTATCAGTGCCATCTATATACCCATTCCACCGCTCCCCATTTCCTTCCACAAGCAGCCGTGGCTTCCACAGCAATGTAGGCTCCACACACATAGGGTGGGCAAGCATAGCACAGAATGCCAACATTTTCAAAAGCTCTGTACTTTCCAGCTCAGTCATAGGGGTACACTCTTCCCACCAAACAACATTGCCAATACTAATATAGAGATTCTGCATTTGTAGAGAGGCAGACTGGGTAATCCACTGGGAATTTTCTAATTTCTTTGTTTCTCTCTTGTGCTCATCAGAGATCTTTCTCTTTACTTCTTAGTCTTTGGTAAACAAAGTTTAAGTATTTTGCTTCTTTTATTTTCCCTCTTTGTTCTCTAAAAATATATACTTGTTTCCTGTATGTGTCTTCCTTCCTGTGGCTGTCTTTCCGGTTTTTATTTCACTGAAATATAGTTTCACAGACTGATTCTCATTTACACTAAGGACCAATGTACATTTGCACTCCCTTTAAGGTTAAAGCACTGTAAAACGGCCTTAAGTGAAAATGATAATTGGGCCCTAAACATCTGTTTTAACTTTCCTCTCTGACTTAGGCTGTAGCTAAACCAGAGGCCAAGTCCACACTATGGGGGAAGGTCAGCTTAAGGTACGCAATTCCATCTACGTAAAAAACATAGCGGGAGTCAACATACCTTCAGCTGAGCTTCAGCGCCGTCCTCACAGCAGGAGATCAATGGAAGAAATGCTCTCGACTTCCCTTATTCCTCACGATGAGTAGGAGTACCGGCGCCAATAGAGGTGCCCTCTATTCAAATTAGTGGGTCTTTACTAGACCCACTAAAATGAACAACGGAATATTGACTGCTGCTGTTCTCACCTTTTGGACTTTTGTTTGCTAGGCTATTATGCTCTGGCTTCCAGCTTCAGATTGTTTACCTGGTTGTGCTACAAACAGGAAATCCACTTTTAACTGAGGAGTTCTGGCTGCCAGATCTCCTATTTTAGCACATGCAGTGAAAATTAGCCAAAAAGAAAAGCCTTGTGTTTGTCATATACAATCTGGGAAGAGGGCACTTCAAACATTATTCATAGCACTAGGAATGGATAAAAATCCTTTTGTGTGAAGCTTTGTATAATGGGTAAACACCTGAGACTCCTTGGCAGATATTAACTGTGTTTAGTTTGCATTATGCTAATTTGGTTCCATGAGCTTTAAAACCAAACAAAGACAAGTGATTTGTCTGAAGTGGAGCTGATGAGCTTAACTCATGGGAGGCAGGTGGTGGAGTAGACTATGCAGGGTGGAGTTTGGAGTTATAGGATGGCTCAGACAATTGGCAATGAACTGCAGAGTATTTTACCTCACAATCCCCAGTCTGACTCCAGTCCAGGTTAGTAGTGACAGTATGTTTTTATCACGTGGTGGCTGTCTTGTACTCTCCATTCACCGCACACTGGGACTAATCAGCAGAATTAACAGTCACCGTGGATCTGGGGGCAAGGTGTGGGGGGGACTGGCTCTGAAACCCAGAAGGAGCGGAGCCTCAGGTGGAAGGAGAGGTGCCCGGGCAGCCAGCCCCCCCACCGCCCCGGCATTCAAAGCTGTGCGGAGCAGTAGCAATGGCGGCAGCCAGGCGCTTCAGGCCCCTTTGAAATACCAGGCTCCAGTGCAATTGGCTCCTTGGCTCCCTTCATTGGCAGGTCTGGAGAAAATCCTGCCAAAAAGCCAGCACCATAAGTGACAATAGTTGTTTACAGAGTAACTATATTCTATCATTTCAGTGCACAGCTATGGCCTGTGCAGTACCTCGTCAATAGGGAAGTGTTGTCTTTGTCTCCTCTGCCATGCAGACACAAGATATCAGTTAGCTTTAATAAGAGCAGAGCATGCATGTCTATCTTCCTTAGGCCAGGAAGCTTCATATGGATTTTTCTGGTTTATTTAAATTCTTTTATTGAAATTGTTAATTTAGTAACTAAATAGCCAAGAAATGAAAATACAAATAAATAATGCTGTTCATTTTAGATGAGCTGTATATTTGATTTTCAATCAGCTTTAGAATTTATCTCTACTGAATTATCCCCAGGAGCAAGCACTGCATATCTTCTAATTAATTAGTCTCAAAGACTTCAGTTTGTTAAGAATACACCATCTTGACACTGTCCCCCAAGGAAAATCTCCCAAACACATGGCCTGATCCTAAGCCTATTGCAATCAATTGGAGTCCTTCCATCAGGCCCACAAACAGTAAGCAAGTGAAAAACAACACTATGCAAATAACAAAAACTCAAGAACATCCATGTTTTGAACATACATGAACCTCATTGTGAATTTATTGTTTTTACACTGATATGCACTAAATTATGCTACATACTATTACATATACTTTGGAGTTACTTCCTATTTAACAGTAGTCTGAATTAAATCAGAACTGATCCCATGGGTTGGTATCTAGTATAATGTCCATCAAATCCTTAAGGCATCTAAAAATGTGAACTTAAACCATTTTCTTAGTAAATCCAGACTTCTTGTTCATTGGTTTTATTAAGCCAGATACACGATCCATCTTCCCACCATTACAAAATACAGTAAAACCTGTGTTATCTGGCACACTCGGGGATTAGGGCATTCTGGTTATCTAAAAATTCTGGTTATCTGAGGGTCCCATCAACCCAGGAAAAACCAATGGACAATAATAGTAAAACTCAAGTTTTTAATATTGGTAGTTTTGTAGTGTGAGGCAGTTGGTCTCACATTTCTATTTTGAGTTAAAGATGATTATACTTCTTAAATAAAAAATTGTTAATCCAATCATGGTAAACCAAGCCAGGCCTGTGCCCCTGAAGATGTGACAGTATTGTGGCTGGGGGCAATGCTGGTTAACAAAATTTTCTAGTTAACAGTGTGCTGGATAACAAATGTTTCACTGTATTTTCCCCAGAAGACAGGTTTGTCTGATATCAAATATGCTATTTTGTACTGATTTTCACACACTTGGTGCCATGTGTGCTGATTCAAACATTCTAAAAGTTTGCACAAGAAGTAAGTGAATGTTTCAATTATTCCCATCATCCTGTCAAACTGAAGGCTTGGTTCTGCTGTCCTTGCAGTCAATGGAAGTTTAAGTGTCAGATGGATTGGGTCATTGTTTTCTAACAATGCAAAATTGACAATAAATCTTTCTTGTGCCCATTTTTGTTTATAAAAGAAAAAACAGCATATGTGCTCAATGCTGAGTTTCATGCTACCCTTCATATATCATTCCAAAAAGGAGTTTCAAAGATTTTTTCATCCTTCTTATTCAAATGTTTATTTTGCATCATTTCCCAGTATTGCCACAGCCATAGAGTTTCTGCAATGGCAAGTGAATTTTCCAAAGTAATTGGAAGAAGCTAGTTTTAATTAATGCTGTTTCTAATAGTTGCCTGTTCAGTTGTGGGCTATAGTCATTTGAATTTTAAAAACAACCAAGAGCATGTCTATGACAAGGGGACTGTGCCAAAGATGGGTTCAGATTCAAATTGTGGAAGACAATCACAAGTGCTCATTTGCTTTAAAGAGTCATTGGTTATTAGACTAAATGATGGAACAGAGGAGCTGAACGGACTGAGCTGGTTTCTTATTCCCAGTTCCACAGTCATGTGACTAGCTCTTCATGCATCATTCCAAATTCCTTAGTCAAAGGCCAAAATTATTTAAAAATATTAACATATCTTATATTGATATAAAATTATCTTTTTATAAATGTAATCAAATTAATGTGATCAGATTTAAATTGGTTTGATGGCCTATAGAAGGGAGAATACCAATTGCACAAAAAGCCCTCTGTTCTTTTGATTTACTGTCTAAAGAATGTGCTTGCAGTGTGGACGTAACTCAAGTTTTGTCGGAAAAACGGCCATTTTCCGACAAAACTCTGTAGTCTAGACATAGCCCCAGGGAGTCTAGATAACAACAGTGGAGGGGGGTACTTTTTGTTTCAAATAGTTTTAAAAGTCTGACCCCAGAAGAGGAGACTTTAGTTTGAAAGACCTGTTGCGTGGTATCCACATTTGGCAGGGACACCATAAAGCAGGGGTAGGGAACCTCAAGCCCGGGGGCCAGATGTGAACCCCGGCTTGCCTATATCCAGCCCCCGATGCTCATGTCCCCCCCAACATTGGGGAGCCTGTGCTGGTGGTCTAGTCCCCCTGCTGTCCCACAGTGCTTTTCATTTATGTGAGGCCCCCAACTGTTTTTTTTTGTGGGTCAGCGGCCCCTGACCCAAAAAAGGTTTCCCACCCCTGTAAAGGAAAAACTCAGTTACATCAGCCCTCCATACAGTACAGTAACCCTGTGACAAAACAATACACTATATGGCCCCAATCCAGCAAAATATGGATACAAACATTTAAAAGCTTGGAGTCTATGTGAGCAGCACAAGCTGTATTCTGAAATAAATGTACTGTGCACATTTAACAATAGATATAACTAATGCACAAATCATACAGACACATGGGGAAACATGGGCCTCTATCACCTGAGCTGAGCAGAATTATTGGAGTTGTTAGTAGTACTAGATTAAGTAACTATAGTGAGCAACATCAACACCACTCAAGAATTACAGTGGTAAGCTATTAGTAATGGAGTCAGCCATTCTAACTTGTGACTGAGAATAATGGCCCTTAATTTTTAAAAATACACATAGTCATCTTTTATCAACAGCATGGGCTGCTGTGGGAAGGCTCCCATAATGCTGCTTACACACATTGGCTTGATGCTGTTGCCATTATGACACAAATTGTTTTTATTAACTGGATGGAAGCAAATAAATCTGCCAATAGCTAATGAATAAATAAGAGATTCTGTGAAGGTTGGGGTTTTCTGATGAATCCTTGAATATGAATATACACAGCTATTCTACTAACAGAAAAATGGGCCAGAAGTATATGTCCTGCTTATGGGTTTTTTAAGTCGGAGTTCTCAACACAGAGCTGGATCAAAAGTTACATTTTGAACAGACATGATCAATGCTCCAAGCAAGAAATGTACCAAAGCAACTACTTTAATGTTGGTCAAAGCAAGAAGAAGAATTGGAATAATTTTACTGAAGGTTTTCATTCAGTTCATCTGCCTGAGTTAACACCTATGGGAAAAACTCTGTATCCTGGCTTCTATTAGTAAGTGAGTATAATCTCTGAACAGTCTGCATTATCTCTCTTATTATATAATAAAGTACTACTGGACCCCTTGCTCCATTCATCTGAAGTGATGAGTTGTTTTTGTTAATCTCTAAGGTGCTGCAGGACCATTTGTTTTGTAAGTTTTTACAAATATTGTTTATTAAAAGCAGCCAATATGTGCTAATTTCACATCAAACGCAACATTTAAATGATGGGTTCAAGTAATCTGTTTTGGCATAGAATAAACTGAAGTAGCAGGTTTAAAGTTTTTAATGAGTCAGCGATAACAACTCTTAACTTGTGCAGTTATATAATCAGGTAGTAATGCTACAGTTATGAATGCAGAGAGGCACTTCTATATTGTCTAGAAGAGCATCTGGCACCAACCAGGATTGTCTGTAGCTATGAGAGTTACACTTTCTTCTTTGACTATTCCTTTTGTACAGGTATTTGGGGGATGCAATTATAGGTGTATGGGTGCTTTCTTGTAGCAAAGGCTAGGTTGCAGGTAATGTTCTAGAAAGTTCTAAAGTGAAACAGATACACAGAGAGATAGTAGATTTAAAGATAATGCTGCTTTCCTGATTCTAATTATCCCTGCTTTGTTAACGTTAGAAGAAAGAAACTCCTTTTATGAGCTTTTACCTTTGTTTCAATACATTTTGAATTTTTTTTTTAATTAACCTCCATGAGGAAAAAGCATAACAGAACCTCAATTTGGTTTTGGTTACCAAATGCCAACCTCAATATTTTATTTCATTTTAGAAAACTACCTTTCACGTTTGCCAAAGTGCTCTACATTAAATGACACAGAACATTGAGACAAGCCTAATAAGTAGAACAATAAGTTTTAAGCCTTTTCTAAAATTGGAAAAACCACCCAGTTGTTTATATGTCAGGAAATAAAGACCACCACTAAAATGGAAAGGATAAAAGCCTGATGTTTAAGGGTGGCAAATGGTAAAAATGTAGTTGCTACATGTAAATCATAAATGAGAACAAGTGTGTGTGAGTAAATCTTTTACACACACACAAACCACAATACATAAAAGGCGAGGTGCTTAGCCTCACATGCAATGGAGAAAACATTATACTAAATACACAGAGAAAGAGGAAGCTTGTCAAAGGCCTTTGAATAATGGAGTCACGTGAGAGAAACGAGAACAGCTAAAGATCAAGGATTAGATTGTACAACTTTTATTTCTCTGGCAAGCACCTGCTCACATGAGTGGTATTATTGACTTTTCACCAGAAAAGGTAAAATTTATGCTCTTTGGCCCCAGGTTAGTGGAATCATATTTAAACAAACCCTGTATAGACACTGATGCAATAGTCCAGTTAGTAGTTTACTGTATCAGTCTTGGCAGGAAGGAATCAGGTCATGCACCAAGGTCCTGATCTTGCAAACGCTTACACATATGTTTATCCTTATACACAAGTACTCCTGTCAATGGGATGACTCAAATGATGAAAGTTAAGATTATCTTTACGGGTTTGTAGGGTCTGGGCCCAAGATCATAATGACATTAATTTCTCAGATGTTTAATGAAAGAGACATGTCTTAACAAAATTTAGGCATGAAACCTAGAGCTTGGATAGAAACTCTTAGTAAAACTAAATAAGCTGAATAAAAAGGAAGTTAGAATAATCAAAAGTGACAGCCCAAATGCTGTGCCACAAGAATAGGAGAAATGTCAGCTGCACATATCTCAAATACCTTAAAGTGGGAAGATGAGCAAGAGGTCTGAAAAACTTGGATTTCGGTCTTTAAATGTATTAGTAATGAAAGACTGTCCAAGTGGCATCTCTAAAACATCTTAATAAGAAATACAAAGAACCTCAACATTCAAAAGAATGTATATTCATGTACAAGAAGTCCCCAAATTACAGACAAGTTGTGTTTCAAAAGTTCATTTGTAAGTTGCTTGTTTTGAACTTAGAATGCATTTTCCCAGAGAAACAGTGTTATAAATGGTGGTTCCCACAATAGGTTAACCCACAAAAGCCTATTTAACCCATAATGTAGCTGAAATACAGCATATTTACAATGAAAAATGGTAGAAAACATTATTGTTGCAATATTAGTAATTAAACAATAAAATTGATTAAGAATTAAGGAAAGGCAGGTTTAATTAGAGGAGTACATATACAGGATAATTAAACTACAGAAGTGTCAAGTGAACCAATACAGTGTTATTGTTACTGTTGCCTCCTGGCTATTTGGCAGCCAAAATCTAACAGAAACGATTTCCCTGAGGTGTGAAATCAGTGACATTTATTTACAAAACTGTACATCAGCCCTGTTGCCCTGAACCGCTGCAGGAACAAACTTATCCACAGATAGCCCTCTTTTGCAGAAACCCCAGATAAGCCACCAGGGTGGTCCCTAGTGGGTGCTGGGCCCAGGTAGAAGTGATAAATGTCACTTACGGGACAAATCCCTCACTTCTGGGGCCAACTGCACCGGCCAATCACACCAGCCTGTGGGGTCCCTCAAAGTGTGGACTTGGAATGATCAGCCTGATTTGCTGTACCCTAAAGACAGCTCTGTAAGGCCCTTGTCCAAGAAGCTACTGCAGAAATCTTATTCTGGTCAATTTCTCTGTGTAGTAGATAAGCCCTTTGTTTTGGAACATCTTCCCCTATGCTTATATAAGACCCAGAAAGGAAAGTGAGGGATGATGCACTAGGATGATGGAGGGAGAACATTCCTCATATGTTAGACAGAAATTGATACTGGGAAGATAAGAACAAGACAAATCTGAAAACATCTGACAGCTGTTTTTTTGTGTAATTGGTTTTCATTGCTTTTGGTTGCTATTCCTTTTTGGTACTATGTACATGCTATATTAGTTTGTTTTTAAATGAATAAATCAGACCTTTTACAAGAAGGCTTTTCCCCTGATTCATCCACCTTTAATTGTCCTGATTCACTGTTTGCTCCAAGCAAAGGTACTGTCTTGAATAATTTCACTACTGGCTGTAGTTATACGGAAATGGATGGGAATCAACAATCACAGATGAAGTCTACTTTTTTTCATTGTAACTGTCATTAACATTAACAGAAATGCCTCTCAAAACAAGCCTGGCACTATTACAGTCTCCAGGAATAAATATCCAAAAGTCAGATAGTGAATATTTGGAAAAGGTTGGGAAGGATGTTCTTGCAGAAATACTTCTGATCTGAAAAACAGACTTCTCCATAGCTGTTGAATAGAATCATTGCATTATGAGACTGGTCCTATGCCTATTAAAATCAATGGTGCAGAACTGAGTCCTCTATCTCTTTTTATTTTTTTATCTCCACGCCTGCTTCCCTTTTTGTGCTTGATCTCTTACTAAGTGTTTGTCTCTGAATTAAACGTAAAGAGAAGGATCTTACCTTCACATGTATCTATAAAATATGTTCGCCTATAGCACTGTATAAATATGAATAGTAGTAATAAAATACATAGGCATATAGTTTTGATTTGTGTTGTATGTGTTAAAAGTGAATGTTATAACTAATTGCTCCTGGAGAATGAATTAGAATAGCTGGTATTCTCAATGGAAATACAGTGTCATATTCATAACACAACACATATTCATAACATATAATCACCCAATTATTCTATGTAATGCAGTAGACCACTCCTACTTCAGCAACTGTTGTGAACTGGGGAAGTGAAAAGAGGGGGAAGTACAGAAAGTGTTGACTGAATTTCAGAATCCACAGCTATAATGTTGCACTTTGAAATTTTGAGATCTTCCTTTTTTCCATGCAGTGTACCCCCCAAAAGAATACACACATGTAGACAAAGATCAGGCTTCCAATCAATAATTCAAAAAAGTCATTCAGAGTTAATACTTAAACTTCAAGGTATCCCCTTTTGCTGTTGCTATTAGATCACCCAGAAGCTGCTTTCTGTAGTAATTAAAAATATGGTTCCTTTATGAAGAGCTTAGAACCTAAATTCAAATGGGAAATAACAGCAAGGGGAATAAACAAATAAAAGGCAGGGAAGCAGAGAAGTAGAACAAAGCTTCATAGCCTTTCTGCAGTTGTTGGCCACCTTCTTCTGTGGGTGAGGGACAGGAGAATGGCAAGCTCCAGGAGGATCCTCTGGCCTCAAAGCTGAAGTATGCCTTGAATTCTGGCCCCATCCCCTACACTGGGAAACAATAGAACAAAACCAGTTCTGCTTCCAAGGTAGGTGCCATGGCTTAGGAGAGGCAGGATTTCCCCTGAGAAGAGAGGTGCAGGCTGCACAGGCCAATGAATTAGAAGCTCCTGCATGCCAATCCAAGTGAAGATGGTGATACCCTTGCCTAGGGGAGGCCCTTTAATCTTCCTGTGCCACTTCTGTAAAATGGGGGTAGAAAAACTACTCATCTCAGAGGGGTGGTGGGAGGTTTAGTTTATTGTGCGTAAAGTGTTTTCATGAATGATGAATTCTCAATGGTTTTATCTTTCTTGTTTGCCTTTCATCCTTTGTTTTATCTTCATGCCTCTTCTATCTTTTTCTGGCTCTAGCCATCCTTTTTTAAAAATTCTCTTTCTGGGTGTTCCATGAACAGCCCCATTGACTGCCAACAAAGGTCAGGGGATGATATCTGATGGAAAGAGCTTGCTGTTTTGTCAGATCAAGGCAGTCAGAAGGTGGCAGGGCTAACATCGATGCCAAATAAACACGTATGTGTCCCTAAGTGGCTAGGATAAGAAGTGCTATCCTTGTGGGAGGTTTTTAATTACAGTTTCTGTCAGAAATGGGAAGGCAGAATAACATGAGAGGAAGATGTACTAACAGGAATGGAAGAGAAGAATCTAATTATTAGACCTGGATTTTTGTTGGCTTCCAATTGCATATTTTCCTGTTGCTAGGCACCACCTATTCCAGCTACCTGGTAGAGCTGGCTCTGGGAACAGACAGTAAGTTTGATATTTCAACCTAGGTCTGAGCAACAGAGGAGATAAATCTAATATTTAGGTGCATTCCAGGCCTTAGAGCAGCAATGGCCAACCTAGGCTAGTGAGTGGGCCACGTGAGTGGCTCTCCATTTCAGTGGGCTGCAAAATTGTTGTAACCAAGATGATCTCCGGGTAAGGTAGTTTTGCTAACTGTGCTTGTGTACCTAGAGTTCACAGGATCTGCCGATTTGAACCACAGCAGAGCTTTGTTTGGATGCAGAGGGAGTGCATGGTTTTTCAGTCAATGTTGTGTGCAATCAGCATGCACCTCACTTCACATGTGCTTGCTTTACATGCATGTCACTTTAGTAACTACTGTAGGGGAAATCGACATGGACAGAAGCCAGCAGTATCTGGCAACCCTGCATGTCTCATGGCCTTTGGGCTGCATGTTCCCATCACTGCCTTAGAGTAATGATTTGCCTACAGCGGAGTATTGTGGGGAGCTGAAAAAGAATAAGTGAAAATGCAAATCACATTACAACCTATCAGTAACTTTTCAGTTTCTCTTAGTGGTGCATGGCTCTTACAGTCAACGTTGTGCAGAATCAGTATGTACCTCACTTGATATTTCAACCTAGTTCTGAGCAACAGGGCTTTTGTGTTAACACAAACATGAATCACAGGAACTGGCTTAGAAATGTTCAGAGTATTATGCTACAGAAAATTGGCCACTAGTTCCTGTAGGCGTAGGACTAGCCCTGACATGAATTACATTGCAATGAGAAGAATAGCAAGAGCATTCTCAAGGTAAAAAGTAAAAACTAGGACTGTCAAGGAACTAAAAAATGAATCATGATTAATTGCACAATTTTAAAAAATCAAGCGTAAAAAATAACACTGCTAAACAGTAAGATACCATTTATTTAAGTATTCTTTGATGTTATTTACATTTCCAGTTATGTGCACTTCCTGAGTAATAAACATCTGACTTACAAACATCCGCAAATACGAACAAAAGCTCATCTGCAGCCTCAGGCAGGGTGTCCTTAGGATTTATAGGGTCCTAGGCAGTAGTATTAAACTGGTGCCACTATGCCTAACAGCAGCCTGGGATGCCAGAGAGAGGGATGATTTTTTAGCAATGTGATTTTATAATCTTCAGGGACACAGTAATGAAATATTTTTAAAGCAAATTTTTAACTAAAATGCTGTAAAGTCCGAAACGGACAGTATATATCTGGGGTTGGCAAATGCCGCTTACATGTCTTCATTACCACTTGAAAGGCTCTTTCACAGGTTCAGTGTTCTACTGATAGGTCTGGCAGGCTTTTCTACTTTTACATTAACTGGATCCTCCCTGCAGAAAGCAGAGCCACAGAACAGGGATAGGAAAAGGTGAGTGTGTGCACATTAAGACCCAGTGGTGCCCCAATTTTTTTGGATGTCCTATGCAACTGCATATGCGGCATATGGGTAAGGATGGCTTTGGCCTCAGGGTAGCAGGCAAAAGGCACAGGTGGTGGTGGGCAGTGCATGGCAGGAGGATTCTGAAGGAACAGAAGGTGGTTGCACAGCCAACAGCTGGAAAGTTGTGGCTCTTTGAAGGGGAAACCGCTGCTTTGGTCCAGCTGCATGGCCACCCTCTGCTCCTCTGGAGTTCTCCAGCCTGTGCCTGCACCACTCACTGCCTCCTGGTGAATGAAGGGTGGGTACAGCCTGCAGGGTGGTGGTGTTGCTAGCCACAGGAGTTGGCACAGGGATGGGTGGCAGCCAAGGAATGCCCAGAAGTCCCCTTCAGAATATCCAACTGCCTCCTCATCCTCTGATTAAACCTGCCTTTCCTCAAGCACCAGCATTCAATGTTAAATAAAAAGCTATTTCTACTATTTGTCGTTGCAAATATACAGTATTTCAGCTACATTATGGGTTAAATAGACTTTTGTGGGCTAGCCTAGGAACCTAACTACCATTTATAACCTTGCGTCTATGGGGACATGAGTTCTGAGTTCCAAACAACTGACTTATAAATGAGCTTTTGGAACACAACCCATTTGTAAGTTGGGGACTTCCTGAATATCAATTTCAATTATAACACAGAATACAAAGTGTACAGTGCTCATTTTATATTTATATTTTATTACAAATATTTGTACTCTAAAAAACAAATAGTCTTTTTCAGTTCACCTAATATTAGTACCACAGGACAATCTCTTTATCATGAAAGCTGAACTTACAAATGTAGAATTATGTACAAAAATAACTGTATTAAAAAATAAAAAGATGTACAATTTTAGAGCCTACAAGTCCTCTCAGTCCTACTTCTTGTTCAGTCAATCTCTCTCACAAACAAGTTTGGTTACAATTTACAGGAGGTAATGCTGCCTGTTTCTTGTTTATAATGTCATATGAACACAAGAGCAGGTATTTGCATGACACTATAGTAGTTGGTATTGCAAGATATTTATGTGGTAGGGGTGCTAAAAATTCTTATGTACCTGCATGCTTCAACCACCATTCCAGAGGATAGGTGTCCATGCTGGTATATGGCAATTCATGGCCAATAACAACCCAAAGCTGAGAGGACTGATACATGTTCGTTTTTGCCAGCTGAGTCAGACACCACGAGCAGAAGCTGATTTTCCTTTCTGGTGGCTTGGTTTCTGTAGTTTTTGCATTAGAGAATTTCCTCTTTTAAGACTTCTGAAAGCATGTTCCAGACGTCATCCCTCACAGATTTGGGATGACACTTCAGATTCTTAAACCTTGGGTCAAGAGCTATAGCTATTTTTAGACATCTTACATTGGTACCACCTTTGCATTTTTTCAAATCAGCTGTGAAAGCATTCTTAAAATGAACATGTGCTTGGTCATCATCCAAGACTGCTATAACATGAAATATATGGCAGAACACGGGTAAAACAGGACAGGAGACATGCAGTTCTCCCCCAAGGAGTTAAATCACAAATTATTATTTTTTAACAAGAAACATCAGCATAGAAGCATATCCTCTGGAATGATGGCCAAAGCATGAAGGGGCATATGAATGTTTAGTATATCTGGCACATAAATACGTTGCAACATGGGCTACAAAAATTGCAACATGGGCCATGCAAACGCTGGTTCTCACTTTCAGGTGACATTGTAAATAAGAAGCAGGCAGCATTATCTCCTCCAAATGTAAATAAATGTATTGGTAACAGATTGAATGGACTTAGAATTTTTAAAGTTTTACATTGTTTTATGAGTACAGTTATGTAGTAAAAAAATCTACATTTGTAAGTTACACTTTAATGATAAAGAGATTGCACTATAGTACTTGTATGAGGTGAACTGACTATGCTATTTCTTTGGTTTTTTTACAATGCAAATATTTGTAATAAAAAATATAAAGTCAGTACTCTATACTTTGAATTCTGTGTTACAACTGAAACCAGTATATTTGCAAATGTAGAAAAATATCCAAAATATGTAATACATTTCAACTGGTATTCTATTGTTTAACAGAGCAATAATCACAATTAATATTTTAATGGCAGTTAGTCTGAGTTCATTGCGCAAGTTAATTGTAATTAATCGACAGCCCTAGTAAATAGTAAAGATATAAATGCCAGTAATTAGCTCATCTATAGGAAAGAAGGGTAAGGTTGCAGGTGTCTGGTTTTGAACCAGACAGTCCAGTATTTGAGCTTTCTGTTCGGGAAACAAATTGAGAAAATATAAATGTCCGGTATTTTCTAAATAAGATGTAATGTAGATTGTGATGTAATGTCAAGTGTGTCTGGTATTTTTGTTGAAACCATCTGGCAACCCTAACAGAAGGGTTAGTTTGTTCATGTAGTGTTGTGGTAGCTCACTCCAGCAAGGAGAGGGTTACAGACAAGCCAGAGGAGGCTTGCACAACCCTGGTCAATTAGAGTGGAAATTAGGCAATCAATTAGGGCCAGACTAGGCCCTAGACTATAAAAGGCTGCATGGATGAGAGGCACTCACTCCTGCTCCAGCTGTGGAGCAGAAGTGACCTGGCCACCTGGGAAGCTACAGTGTGTACCTGTGACAGAGCAGTGCTGTGGAAAGGCAAACAGAGCTGGGGAGCTCTGGCCTGACCCAACTCAGCTCTCAGACTGGGGAGTACTAGGGAGGCAGCCAGGGCAGGGGAAAGCAAAAGGTTCACACACCCTTGCCAACAATGAGTGGCAATTTCAGACTGCAGTTTGCCTCTGAGATAGGGGCTAGATGGTGACTGGCCAGTGGGTCACTGAAACAAGGCGGGTATAGAGGATTGGGTTTCCCTAGCAGGGAAGGACTACAGAGTGCAGGGACATTGCTGCAGGGCAATACTATGAGGAAAGGGCATTGTGGGATGGAAGGGACTTGGGGCCTAATGTTGCCCGAAAGACAGAAAACTGACATTGAGAAGCCAGTCAACAAGGTGTGCTCCAGAGGTGGAAGAGCTAATTTCTGAGGAGACCAGCAGGAGGTGCTGCACTGGTGAGTTGACCTCTCTATAATTCACAACTGGACTTGTGCTGTGGTATTAAAATAGTCAAAACAAAACTTCAGCTAATTGTCTGTTTATATCTGCCAAGCAAGAAACACTGAAGCAAAAAGAAACTTGGTCCAACTTTTTTTCCCACAAGGATCAAATGATTATATAGTTGAGCATAGTTATACACACAGCACGAAGAGAAGCAATTTTGGTTGGTACAAAAGAAGAAAAGTAAAGGGAGTAGATATTGAAATTTAAACCTAAGCCTTTTAGTACAATTTTGATTTAAAGGAGCTGTAATCATATCTTCCTTATCTTGCTAATAAAAACTGAAACTACCTTAGTAAGCCTGAACAGAAACCAATGCAACACAAGACTGAAGATTTTGGACTGAACAAGAGTGACAAATAAATCTACTATATATTTGAGAGAGTTTGTCTGTTTTCTTCTATTTGTTCAAGAACTCCTCCTAAGCGGTAAGAGATAGGACCACCAAAGTTGGTATACAGCTTCCTCTTACATTACTTAAAGCAATGCAAGGGTTTAGTTGTGCCAGGAAAATGAGATGTACCTGGAATGGGATTGCTTCTCAAAATGGCACAGAAAAGAAACACTCACTTGGCAGATGAAATAGACTGGCTGGGGACACCTTCTCCTGCCCTGTTTGGGACTGCCCCAGTCCCGAGCCTCCCACCCCCAAGACACCCTTTAGAGAAGGTGGGGGGGGGGTCTGATGTTCCCTCCCCCGAGATTTGCACAGGGACATTGCTGGCTGTTCCCTTTTGTCAGAGAATAAAGGGAAGTGCACAGTTTGCTGCATTCCACTCCGACTGGTAAGCCCAGAGGGTAGATAAAGTGCACTTTGCTCTTGCTTCCTGACAAAGACAGGAAGGGGAAGAGCAATTAGCTCTGGTACGAACTGGGTGGGAGGGGATTGGCCCTCTGCCTTGCCGACATAGATATATACATACACTCCCTTGCCCAGAGGCCCTCCTTACCACCCAACTCTGACTCCTGCACACCCTGATCCCCTGCCCTAAGCCTCTCCTTAAGGACTCCAGCAACGCCAGGTAAATGTGCTAGCATAGTAATATTTCAAAAAAATTCTTTAGTATTTATTGTGCCCTATTTTGATATAGCAGTGTCTAGAGCTTCAAGCGGATTAAAATTGTAGCAGATGTAAAATCTATTAATCCATCTACATACCAATGTAAGGTGGTTCCTTGAAATATCTTTCAATTTTTTTGTCCACCTTATTTTAAATATCTGCAGGGATGGGGCCTTCACTGTTTCTTTAGACTGATTTGTGGTTCTCATCATCAGATTTTCCCCCAGATACTAACAAATTACTCCACTCCCTCCTTGGCATTTATGCCCTTAAATTTTAGTATTTATTTATTATATCCCCCTTACTCCACATTTAGTTAAGCTCAACACTAGATGGCATGTCATGACTCTAGAGGTCTGTTTTTATCTAAGATGAGTCACTTATTCCTGATTTTAAGCCTTTCGCATAAGTGTTGAGAATGGATGTGTATGAAGTACTTTGAGATCCATGCATGAAAGATGCTATATGAATGCAAAGTATTTTAAACTTCTCCAAATCTCTGTCATTTTTATAGCTGTGTGCTGACCTCCTCCTACTTTATCTACCTCTGATAATAAGGTGCCAAGAACTTACTGAACCCAGCATTCCAACCTCAGTGTCACTAAACTCCTGCACCAATGGGCCATTGTATCATTAATAAGAATAATACTCTCACTCATGGTGCAGTTGAGATGCATGTTCCACACCTCTGTCATGCCTCAGTACACACAGCCCAAAATCACACTGATCTTTGCCTGAACCTTTGGTTTAAGTATTACTCAACACCAAAGCTACATTCCAAATCTGAAAAGCTCTTAAATAATTAAACCACAATTTGTTTGATTGCTTAATTCTGATTACCAAGTTGTTCTGAGCCTGTATTTCACCTTTAATAACCTTGCCCTCTTTTTCTGATTGATAACAGCAACCTTCTAGACATGTCTGGGTAATCAAGGAAACAGCTACTGATAGGTCACTTGAAAACTGTTGCGCTGGGAACCTGTTAGAGGGGTTTTGTTTTTGCTATCTCCCTCATGTGTAGGGTTGCCAGATGTCCAGTATTCTACCGGACAGTCTGGTATTTGTACTCTTTGGCTGGTTAAAAAAAATCAGAGAATACCGGACATGTGCAATGTCCAGTATTCTCTGATTTTTCGGGCTGTGCACCGGACGGAAGCCTGGCATGGGCGGGGGGAGCGGCTGGAAGGTGGGGACACAATTGGCGCTAGGAGCCTGTGATTGTGCAGAAGCCTGGCGGGGGCAGGGGGAATGGCTCGGACTCCCAGCCACTCCCCCCGCCAGGCTTCTGCGCAATCACAGGCTCCCAGCGCTGACCGTGGCCCGGCCTCCCAGCTTATGAGTCCCAGCTGGGAGGGTGGGTTTTTTTTTTTTTTGCTCGACCAAAAAATACTGGGTGTCTCTGGTATTTTTTGGGAGACCATCTGGCAACCCTACTCATGTGATGGGGTGCAGTCACACAAGATCCCTTGGGATTGTTCCCCAGCGTGTTCATTATACCACTGACACCTACCTTCTTGCTCACTGGGGCTCCCCACCACCCTGTCCTGCTGGGCCAGATTCTCTAGTCTCCCCCAGACCAGGCACAGAGTTGGGGGTAACTACTTCATCTCTAGGAGGATGCAGTTCTAGGGCACAGAACCAAGGAAACTTATCCTCAAAAGGGATCAAAACCTTAGATAAATCCATGTTTCTCAGTGTAAAAGTTTTACGCAAAAAAAGCTCATGAGGATGTTCGCCCTCCTTATCAATGGAAGGGAGAGATATGTACACTGGTCATTCCCCAGGTAACAATTATTTCAACTGGGCCTAATAGTAAACAAAAGTGTTTTTTTATTAAGTACAAACAGTAGGATTCAAGTGGTTGCACGTGAAAACAGACCAATCAAAGTGACTTACTTAAAAATGAAAACACATAGCTAATTCTAGTTCACTACAAAACTTACGGCAAGCAGTTTCTTTCTCTAAAGAGCTGTTCTTATTTTAGGCAAGTCCTCAAGTCAAAGACAATCTTTTACTTTGACTTGGGTCTCCAGTTCTCTTTGTTTTCTTTGATTCCCAGTGTGCCAGACAGTTCCCCAGACTACCTGAGGACAAAACCTGATAACTTTCCCCCGGGATAGCAATCTTTCATTCTACATCCCACCCAGGTGTGGCCTGAGGTGGGCTGCGGCAGCTGGCGCCCCAGGCGGAACGCGTGATCGGCGCCCCCGCCTGCACAGCCGTCAATGGAGTGACATCATCATCGGACGCCCCGGGCACCCCATGATGTCGTCATCGGGCGCTGTTGAAGGTGGCGCCCTAGGCGACGGCCAAGTCGGCCTATAGTCATGGGCCGCCCCTGATCCCACCCCCCTCTTGTGGAAAACTACCAGCTCAAAATGGAATCCCAGTAGCAGGTGGTATGGTCACATGTCTTACTAGTCCAATCACCTCTGGACTTCAAGGACAAACAGAGCTGTTTTAGAAGTCATTAAGTTGACCATCCAGTCATTAAGGCTTCTGAGGCATCAGTAATGGCTCTCCTTAGCACATTTAAAACTATAAACAGTCTCATACTTCATATTTCTAACTTTATATCCAGGAATGATACATGCACCAGAACAGGATATACAGAGCGAGCAGATTATAACATTAAAATTGATCGGTTATTTTGTTCAAAGCATGTTTGAGTTATGCATATTTATATTCCTAAGCCAATTTAATAAAGCAGGGCGGGGGCTGTGACACCTCCTTCCTTCCACTAACCAATAATGATCACTCCCTTCTCTGAGTGCCAGCAGTTGTGGGAAAAGAAGAGAATTATCCAGGCCATAGGCACACAGGGCCTAATGCAAAGCCCACTGAAGCCAATGGAAAAACTCCAGTTTGACTGTACACTGTAGTGAGTTTTGAGTCACTTTAGTATCTTTATACCACAGTGACTGGGCATTTGACAGACATGGAGTTCACCTCTTATAGAGCTACTATGGAAGAGTCAAATTAGCACGCTCATTCTGCCCCAGGAGGGGGCATTTCAGAGCTTCATTTATCTACCTTTGGAAGCAGTGTCTCCCCAGCCTTCTGCTTCATTTCTTTTTACATGCATCTCTGGAGTGGTCCTTTTTTTATTTTAAAAAACACTACATTGCCATTATTTAAGCACTTTGCAGATTTAGGGAGCTATTTAGGCTGTGAAAGTAACACTTGAAGGCATCACAACTCATCCATAATCCAGACACAAATGTGTTAGACAGCAGACTGCCTGGGAATGAGTTTACCTAAATCACGTTTTCAAGCCAATTTTAGCTCTATAGGCATGAAAATGTCTAATACTGTTCCCATTATATTAGCATGAAGCTAAAGAGGAAAAATAGCCCTGCTCCTTCTATTAAAATCAATGGCAAAACTCTCATTGACTTCATTAGCAGCAGGATTTAGCCTATAGGCTGAAATTAATTTTCCTTCATGGTCTAAAAGAAATGGATTTAAAAGATAAGAGCATCATATGCGGCAACTCGTTTGGGGTGCTGCAGTTGAGCTATCTTGAACTTGACTAGTCAGAAGTGCTGAACACAGAGTTCCAGATGAAGTCAGTGGGAGATGTGAGTCTTCAGCCCCTTGGAAATTATGGCCAAGTCTCAAGTCAGGCACTCAAAGTCACTAGATGCTTTTTAAAATGTAGGCCTTGGTCTTTCAGACATAACATGCTGGGTGAATTTAATGTTCAAGACAAAATCTTTTGTTTTCTATAGATTGCTTTTATCTGTGTATGTGCATGGAATCTTAAAAGGAAAGACGTTCCTCATCCCCTTTTCTCTTCTCTGCAATCTATGCATCACAATAAACTACTAACTAGATTTGAAGTCTGTATTACTTTTGGCAGTAATAAAGAAATTGATGGTGGTATTCTACTCCAATAACAAGACATGAATTGGCAGATAAAACTTGGAATCTTACCAATATGCAATTTATATTGTCATCCAGCTTAGAGCCATGATAGAGAAAGTATTGCTGAAAACTGGCCACAAAGGAGTGCTTTATAATTACAGTTCTAATGGAATAACTCCACCAGTTACTAATTTACTTCAGAATCTAAACTGGGTAACAAAATCAGAGAATATAACAATTACATACATCATTTTAGCAGGTTTTCAAAGTTACAGATTTGGGAGGTTTTTTTCAAAGTTTCTTAGCAAGTGCATCTTCTGATTACTGCTAGCTATCTCCCTTACTATCCACACAAATCCTAATTTTTGTTTTTTAAATAATCTGATGATCTAGATTATAATAATTGGTTGTCAGAGTGATTTAACACTGAAGCTGAGTAATTTAGGCCTGTCCTACATAGTGGCAAAATACAATTTACAGCTGGTTGTGGACAACCAAACTTAAAAACTCCATACATCCTTTGACCTCGATCTCTACTTTAAATAAAGCAGTTTTGTTTGTTTTTTGTTTGGTTTGAAAATGATTGGCCCATGCCACTCTAGCCAACTAAACTGTATTATAATGTTGTTTATCTGCAAAAGTTTAAACCAAAGTTGGGAATTGTTTTATAAGTGTAATTATGCCAGTCCATGTATCATTAGGGAATTATGACATGGGCTCAAAGATGATTCCCTAATGCAATCGTTTTCAAACTTTTTTTTCTGGTGACCCAACTGAAGAAAATTGTTGATGCCTGAGACCCAGTGGACCTGGGGATAAGGGCTTTGGGATGAAGAAGAGGGTTTATGGATGGGGCAGAGAGCTGGGGTGAAAGCTGTGGGGTAAGGCTGGGGATGAGTCATTGGTTCACAGTGTAGCAGGGTCTCTGTGCTGGGGTAGGGGATTGGGCTGCAGGATTGGGTCAGAGCTGGTGATGCAGGCTGTGAAATGGAGCCGTGGATGAGGGATTTAAGGTGCAGGACACTTTGGCTATGTCTACACTGGCAGGTTCTTGCACAAGAACGGCTGTTCTTCCGCAGAGCGTCCACACTGCCCGCCCGCTCTTGCGCAAGAAGATTTACAGTAAAGTGTGGTAAGAGAGGGTTTCTTGCGCAAGAGCTACACTCTTTTCTAACAAGTGTAAGCTCTCTTGCGCAAGAGGGCTGTGTGGATGCGCGGCAGGGGTTTCTTGAGCAAGAAAGCCCTATGGCTAAAATGGCCATAAGAGCTTTCTTGCACAAAAGAGCGTCCACACTGCCATGGATGCTCTTGTGCAAAAGCACATGGCAGTGTGGACGTGTTCTTGCGCAAGATGTTCTTCCGCAAGAACCTGCTAGTGTAGACATAGCCTTTGGGTTTTGGGGGAGGGTTCAGGGCTGGGGCTGGGGATCGGGGCACAGAGTTGGGGCATGGGCTTCCTACCTGTCTTGGCACCATGAATCATGCTGGGCCCCAGAAGAGGCCAGCAGTAGGTCCAGCTCCTAAGTGGAGGCATGCATGCAGCTACACACAGCTCTCATCTGCAGGTACTGACTCTCCCCAGTTCCCATTGGCTGGTTTCTCGTCAATGGGAATGTGGAACCGGTGCTTAGGACAGGGGCTGCATGGGGAGCCTCATGGCCTTCCTACCTACAAGCTGGATCTGCTTCTGTCCCCCTCCGGGGTGCAGCACGGTAAGGATTGGCTAAGAGTTTTCAAAGTGTGGGTTGTGACCCAGCCTTAGCTGGCCACCAGGGTTCCTGATTGCTGAGCAAGGTGACCCAGTGCCTTACATTCTGTGACCCAATACTGGATCACCACTTGCACTTGGAAAACCACTGCCCTAGCGGTTCTTTAACCATGTTGTCCCATCCACGTTACAAACAAAAAACCTGCATCAATCCAGTTGTCTAGCCCAGCTAGTCTTGTGCTTTAGATGGGCCCTTAAAGTTGTTTTATCTATGTAGACTCTATGCTAAGGGGACTGAGGAAAACCAGGAAAAACTTTCCTTCCAGCTGGACCCGAGTTTTTGCCTCTTAGAGATTCACAAACATTTTGAATAGCATAGACAATGCATGTGAAACAACTCCCATTATCTCCCCTTTCTACTGTGATTACATAGATTATTTCACCTCCCAGTCATGATTACATAAAATCCTTGTGGCAATTACAGCAATTGTTTCTATATAGAGAAGTAATGTTAGTCAGTTATTTCATGAGTTCTTGGAAGCCAGTAACATTTGGCCAGCCTGCTCTTCATAAACTACTAGTGATCCACAGACCACAATTTGAGAGTGTCTGCTTTAACTGTTGACTTACTTCCCACTCTGGAGAAAGCATTTAGAAAATAAAAATGAGAAATCAGGAAAATATGGGAGGGCGTGAGGCGAAATGCAACAGCATATTCTTTACTGTGGCCCTTGACTTCACCACTTTTTTTATGGCTTCCTTTCCCCTTCTATACCACTAAAAACATACACATTTTCTAATTCACTACGTTCTGTTAGTCTTGGGATTTCAATCACACCTACCACTGTAATAACTAAGGCACACATTTTAAAAAGGTACACTGGCACCATTGATATTCTCAAAACTGCCACTCAACTGTCGCCTAACCTGTAGGCATCCAAATCTCCTAATGGTCAGCATTTGGAAAATCATCTAAGTGCTGACTCCTCCCCAAAGCAAAAAGGCTGCTTAGAGTGCTAGTGCAAACCAATGTTCTGGTGGTCCCAAAGTGGGATTCTCAAACTGGATGGTGATGGGGGACAGGCCTACCTTGCCTGTGGGACCCAACTCTACAACCTAATACCTGCCACATCCCACATGGGGGCTAGATGCAGACCTCTGATGGCAGGCAGGGGGAGGGGAAGCATAGCATCTGTACAAAAGACAGTTTGAGGCAGACAGGTCAAGATTTCTTTTAAATGTACCTACATCCTGGTGGTTAGGGCAGGAATCCAGGCTGTTGGAGACATGGGTTCTTGTCCCTGCTCCAGACTTCCACACAAGCCTCACACCTTCAATGACTGTCCTACCCACTAAGGTATGGGGCAGTGGTTCCCAACGTGGTGCCTGTGGGTGCCATGGCGCCCGCTGGGGCATTATGCGTGCCCCCCGAATGATCTGGGCTGGCCCTGGTGCATGCAGGGTGCCGGCCCCGGGCATGTGGTACATGGGTGGCCCCTGCCCTGGGCGCGCGGCACATGCGCAGCGCCGGCCCCGGGCACATGGGCGACCCCACCCCCAGGCGCACGGCACATGTGCGGTGCCAGCCTTGGGCGCGTGGCGCATGGGCGGCCCCACCCCCGGGTGCGCGGCGCATGCGTGGCCCTGCCCCCGGACGTGCGGCGCGTGAGCGGCCCCGTCCCCGGGTGCCCGGCAGCCCCAAAAGGTTGGGGACCACTGGTATGGGGTATTCTGGGAGAGGTCTCTCTCAGCATCTCCTGCTGGAGCTGTTCTGCTTTGTATAAAAAAGAACTTATTGAAGCAGGGACTTGAGTGTCCCACCCTAACCAGTGTTTTTTCTTGTGGGTTCATGGCTGTGGATCCCATCTGGAAAGAGGCATCTATCTCTGGTCCCTCAGTCAGATGGCAATACCCAGATCAGTGGGAGTTAGATCGCTCAATGTCCTTTGAGGATCTGGTCCCTAAGGCCTTTCTGCTCTGCTCAACATTTCACTTCTGGCAACTAGCTTAGGCAACTCCCTGCTCAGTTTGCTGGCTTGTTTCGGTGCCACTCTCCCAGCGTGCAATGAAAGGGGAGCCTGCCTGCCTAATTTGCAGCTGAGCATTCCACTAGGCACCAGTGTGAATAGGGGTTAGGCATTGTACAAAGTACTTTTGTGAATCTGCACTTACGTGCTCCTAAGGTAAATTAGCTCCTCTCTCCCCCCTGATGAAGTGAAACTCTTCTTGGAATGTCAACTTTTAGTTTAATATATCTTAACTAGCAAAGAGACGCAAAATCTACTCAGTTCAGGTGAGCTCATTCACCACTCATTCAATTTCAGCTGGTTGGCTGGAAGCACGAGTCATTTACTTTTAAGCTATGTCTACACTGCAGGCTTCTTGCACAAGAACTTCTTGCATAAGAGATGTGCTTTTGCGCAAGAGCTTCCATGGCAGTGTGGACACTCTCTTGCACAAGAAAGCTCTGATGGCCATTTTAGCCATAGGGGGTTTCTTGCACAAGAAACCCCTGTTGTCCGTCCACACATGCCTTTTTGCGCAAGAGCTCTTGCACAAAAAGACTTATTCCTCATAGAAAGAGGAATAACTCTTGTGCAAAAAGCCCTGTGTTCTTATGATTTACTGTACTTTTTCTTGCACAAGAATGTGCTTGTAGTATGGACGCTCTGTTTTTTGCACAAAAACTCTGCAGTGTAGATGTAGCCTTAGTCTTGCAGCACCTTAGAGACTAACAAACTATGTAGATGTAGACTAGCCATCAACATGTTTTGTTAGTCTCTAAGGTACTGCAAGACTATTCGTTCTTTTTTAAGTTTTTCTAGCTACAGACTAACTCTGCTACCCCTCTGAATCATTTACTTTTGTTTGTGAAATTCTGTTTGGAGGAAGGTAGAAACTCATTGGGTAAATGTGGATCTCCATTCTAGACTCTGAGTCAGTTACTATCCCCAAATGTTGTTATATTTTACATCTTTGCCAAAGAAAATAATATGTTATAGTTCATCACATTCCTTAGCCGCCAGTACCCCCACCCTTTATTTATTGTCCTTATTTGCTGTGTTAAAATCTATCTAATTTGGATGGCAAGCAACCCTAAGAGCGAGCAGGGGAATTTTATGTCTCTGGTAAGTACCCTGCACCCTTGAGAGAAACTCAAGAAATATAATTTAACCACAGATACTTTAACTTTTGTAAACATTCAGATATTCTGGTTAGGAGCTGAGTAACTGAGGAGAGACAGAAACAGACAGGATAGTTATCTAGAATCATGTATATTTTTTGCACAAAAACTGTTTTGAACTACTGTAATGTTATTAAGGTTGCACAGTCAAGCACTCAAATGTTAGGAAATGGCACCCTTAATTCGACCCCTTATGCATATAAGAACATAAGAATGGCCATACTGGGTCAGGCCAAAGGTCCAGCCAGCCCAGTACCCTGTCTGCTGACAGTGGCCAATGCCAGGTGTCCCAGAGGGAGTGAACCGAACAGGTAATGATCAAGCGATCTCTCTCCTGCCATCTATCTCCACCCTCTGACAAACAGAGGCTGGGGACACCATTCCTTACCCATACTGGCTAATAGCCATTTATGGACTCAACCTCCATGAATTTATCTAGTTCTCTTTTAAACCCTGTTATAATCCTAGCCTTCACAACTTTCTCAAGGAGTTCCACACATTGACTATGCACTATGTGAAGAACTTTCTTTTATTTGTTTTAAACCTGCTGCCCATTAGTTTCATTTGGTGGTCCCTAGTTCTTGTATTATGGGAACAAGTAAATAACTTTTCCTTATTCACTTTCTCCACACCACTCATGATTTTATATACCTCTGTCATATCCCCCCTTAGTCTCCTCTTTTCCAAGCTGAAAAGTCCTAGTCTCTTTAATCTCTCCTCCTATGGGACCCATTCCAAACCCCTAATCATTTTAGTTGCCCTTCTCTGAACCTTTTCTAATGCCAGTATATCTTTTTTGAGATGAGGAGACCACAACTGTATGCAGTATTCAAGATGCAGGCATACCATGGATTTATATAAGGGCAATAAGATATTCTCCGTCTTATTCTCTATCCCTTTTTTAATTATTTCTAACATCCTGTTTGCTTTTTTGACTGCCGCTGCACACTGCGTGGATATCTTCAGAGAACTATCCACGATGACTCCAAGATCTCTTTCCTGATTAGCTGTAGCTAAATTAGCCCCCATCATATTATATGTAGAGTTGGGGTTATTTTTTCCAATGTGCATTATTTTACATTTATCCACGTTAAATTTCATTTGCCATTTTGTTGCCCAGTCACTTAGTTTGGTGAGATCTTTTTGAAGTTCTTCACAGTCTGCTTTGGTCTTAACTACCTTGAGCAGTTTAGTATCATCTGCAAACTTTGCCACCTCACTGTTTATCCCTTTCTCCAGATCATTTATGAATATGTTGAATAGGACTGGCCCTAGGACTGACCCTTGGGGAATAATGATAGTCTGTAATTATAAGATCATGCAATATTTTTCCACGGGGACTATGCCTCAGTGCACAAGCTATGGCATTTATAGAAAAGGTCTCACTAAGTTTACATAGGAAAGAATATATTTACCCCTACTCTTATTCCTAGAAATAGCTAAACTGTTTTGACTTAAAATTTTCCCTAAAAGGTCCTTTTCAAGGAGGGAGAAAATCATCAGGTAAAAGTGGATCTCCATTCCAGACTCCAAGCCTGTCACTGTCCCCAAATTGTATTATATTTTACATTATTACCAATGAGATAACATCTACACATTACTATCAGTTTCATCAGCCTGAGGCAGACACCTGATTTAGAAAATTTCAGCCCAAAGTATTGTTTTATGAGGTACATATACAATGCAAGTGAAGGTGTGATTGTAGTACAAGTAAAGCATACCCATGCTAGCTTTAGTACGTACGAACGGCCATACTGGGTCAGACCAAAGGTCTGTCTATCCCAGGATCCTGTCTGCCAACAGTGGCCAATGTCAGATGCCCCAGAGGGGGGGATCACAACAGGGTAGCAAGGGTAGATAGCAAGGGTACCAAGAACAGTGTAGATGTGTCAGCAGAGTACAAACAGGGTACAAGTGCTTCAGAGATTGGTAGGGAAGGCTCAGGCAACATAAGTTACAGTGTGTTCTAGAAGTCCTCTCTCTATGGACAAGTGCTAATGCCATCAGAGTACAGGTTGAAACTCTTAACTGGAATCCTCTGGTCCAGCAACATCAGTGGTCCAGCACGGATGTTGCAGAACCAGAGAGTCCCGATGGAGGGCCAGTGGCAAGAATCCCTATGGGTCCAGTAGGACAGTGGGCTGCCTGCAGCGAGCTGACGGTGGGGCTGCCCAGCGGGCTAAGGAGATAAGGCCCACAGCTGGTTCCAAAGCCCCAATGCGGTGCGCACGGCTGCCTGGCAGGTCCCGGAGCCATGGCAGTGATGGCTGCCCAATGGGGCAGGCAGGGTAGCAAGGCCAGCAGAAGGTGGGGAGCCAGCCAGGAGGCCATCAGCTGGACCAGGGGGGATGGTGGCAGAGGTCCATAAATGACCTCCCTATGTCCAGAAAAATCCCTCATCCAGGACTGGTTAGGTCCTGAGGGTGCTGGACCAGGGAGGTCCAACCTGTAATCTGACAGGAGCCAGTGAAAAAAGATTTTACGTGATTACTGCCAGGCTGGTCGACTGGGCCAAAGTCCTGTCTTATCCCACAGATTCGCTGGAGAAGGGGAGAAATACAATGACCCCTTTCCTTTGGACAGTGCCTGTTCCGAAAGCCCAATGTCATTAACCCTTGTATAGTGTCCTGAACACAAGCCATGCTCAGTGCTGTGACCTTCTGTACTATTTCACAGCCCACTCTGCCATCCGCTCTCACTACCAGGAGTAATATGACCAGATACCTAGAGCCACCCTACTGATATGTGAAACATGCAGCAACGTGGGGCACCATGACTTTTAGGGCGCCAACAGGGCTGGCAACAGATTTGGCCAGGCCCTGGGCAATGTGCGAGCAGGTAGGGGGGAGTCAGCTGTGGACTGCTGAGGCAGGCCTGGGGGCAGCCAGTGCCGCCCAGACCGTGCCGCATAGGACTCCAGGGGCAATTTAAAGGGTTCAGGGCTCCAGTTGCTACTGAAACTGTGGTAGCTGCCAAGAATCCTGGGCCCTTTTAAATCACCAAGCCCTGGAACAACTGCCCCCTCCCCCATCAGCACCCCTGGACACCAAATTGTCCCAAATGTCTCAGTGTTCTAGTGTAACACCAACAGGTGGAACCAAACCTGGGACTTCTGGAGCTTAGTGCATGAGCCTCTCCCACTTGAGCTAAAAGCCAGCTGGCTCTCAGCTAAGGCCATAGAACACACATTTTTTTCCACTCTGTAGGTCATCTCAGTACCACTACGTTGGAGAGTGAACCACACTCAGCAGGTGTATGGATTATATATATATCAGCTACATATGGGCTCTGACTGAAACCCATCCCCTGCTCACCCATGGGCTATGAGCCAGCTCCAGTGGCACCTACCCCCTCCCCCCAGTTGTCCTCGTCCTCCACCGTAGGCTCCAGTCTTACTCGGGCATCCCCTAACCCTGGAGAGAAATGACAGTTTCCTTTGAAAGTGCATCTTCCCTCCCGCCAGCTGTGCAGCTGCCTCTGCATCACCCACCTGCACCTCCTGCCAGCTCCCCTGAGGCTGCAGGTGAGCCTCCTGTAACTCTCCAGGACCAGACAAGATGGCAGCAAACGGCATGCAGTACATCCAGCTCAGGAGAGTTGGCAATCCCAAATCCTGCCCCCCACAGCTTCTCCTCCTGCTGCTCCCCTCCCCACTGAACGTCCCTCTCCTCTCCCCCGCCCGTGCAGGTTTAGGTTGCCTTGGGCATCAGCATTGGTAGGGAGAGCCCTGCAAATGTCCTAACATATTGGGGACCTTTTCTTGTATCTGAGCCTACTACCCCTCCCTACCCGCGCGCGCACACACGCTGTCCTGATTTTTCACACTTGCTCTCCAGTCACCCTAGCAGAGGCAGCCTGACCCCCGCTGGGAGCTGCCAGCTCAGTGGCCAATATTAGCAGCGAACAGGAATCAGGCTCCGCAGCGCCTCCCCGCAACTGTGCTGATTGGTCGCCTGAGCGGCCGGCTGCCTGGGGTGATGATGAGCCGCGAGTTTGGGTTTCCAGCGAGCCCAGAGCCCTGAGCTCAGCCCGGACCCGCCCCCATGCGGGTGGTGCATGCTCTGAGCGGCGGGGAGGCCCCGTCCCAGGAAGGGAGACATAACGGTCCCGGCCTGGGCCGTGTAGCTGTTCTACGGGACGGAGGGCGGGCGGTTAGGGGGGAAAGGCGCGATGCAGCGCAACCCAACCTCCGCCTCCCTGGTCCCCACCCCGCCCTCCTCAGGATCGGGCCCCAGCTTCCCCCCACCCCGCCCTCCTCAGGATTGGGCCAACCCCCTCGCCTCCTCCGGATCGGGCCCCAGCACCCCGGCTCCTCACTCCGCCCCGGACCACGCAACCCACTCCGCCTCCCCTGCGGATCATGCTTCTCATCTCCCCATGCCGGCGCTGCGCCAGCGTGCGAGCCCCTCGCCGCCCTTCGCTCCCAGGGCTCCCCTTCCAGCCAGGCTCGCCCCCGTCACCCCGCCCCGTCTCCCTGTGGGCTCCCGGTCCCGAACGTTCCATTGTCCCTGGATTGGCCCTGGCGGCCATGACGTCATAGCGGCCCCCCCCCCCCGCTTCCCAGACAGCGTCTCATTTGTCCCTAGCACCATTGTTACGTCACAATCAGCCCACGCTCTATTCAGGGGATCGCACTTCCCCCTTCTTCCTGCACGCGGTGCCCAACCCTTCTTTTTGCGCGTCTGCAGCGTGAGCGCGCCGGCCGGCAGCCGCTACCTCGCAGCCTCCCTCCTCAAGCACCCGCCGCCGCTGCCGCCCGAAGCTGCTCGCCGAGTGAGGAGAAGGTAAGAGTCCAGCCGGGCAACTTCCCCAGAGCCTCCAGGCCGGGTCCCTGCTGCCTCTCCAGGAGGACGGCAACTTGTCTCGCCGCCCGCCCTCCCCTAGGGTGGTGGAGAGCTGGGCCCCACAGCAGCCCGCGCGAGCAGCGGTCGGGGGTTGGGCTGGGAGCCGCGGACAGGCGGTGCGGGCTGGGGTAAGCGCCAGCGTCTAGGTGGCGTAGGGAGCCAGTACTGTTTCCAGGCAGCTTTCGTGCAAACGTGCAGCTGCAAAAAAATCAGGACACTAAAGGGCGCGAGGTGCATTTCTCCGTGCATCCCTGGGCTGGTCGGCGGAGCGGCCCTGAGCCCAGGCCCGGCAAGCTGGAGAGAGAGTCTGCCAGGGGCTAGCGCTGTCTCCCGTGGCGGCGAAGGCGGGGGAGCAGCTGGAGCTTTCTGACGGCCGGGAGAGCTGCAACAAGTCGTGCCTCTTGGTGTCCTGCTGCTGTTTGCGAGTATTTGCCACCCCAGTGCGTGTGGGCAGGGACCGCGCGTGCACCAAGAGCTACTTCGGGGCTCGTCGCCAGCCCGCCAGTGCCCTGTTCGCTGAGGGGACCGGGCTGTTACCCAGTTCAGGAGGGTAGCCGGGCCTTGGGAGCCAGGAGTTCTGGCTTTTCAGCTGATAGGCTGAGTGGCCTCCACTTACCTGTGGAGCCCATTGTGGGTCTTGGTTTCAAACCCCAGCGGGCATGGTGGGGATTCCCCGACTGCACCCCATTCCCCTGCTGTGTCACATTAATGAACGTGTGCAGAGCGTGTTAAGATCCTCAAATGGATGGAGCTGTGAAAGTGCAAAGTGGTGTATCCTGCTGGTGGATAAACTGGACATCAGAGGGAAACTTGCCAGAATGACTCCTTTTGGGGATTTATTACTGGTCTACAAATGTATTGTCTTATGAATAGAAATTTGCTGTTTTGGTAATATCTGAAGTTTCTTTCCTTTTATGGAATGTAATTAAGTGAAAGCAAGTTTTGGGAGGTAAGGGGTGGAGCAGAGACCTTCACTCTGTTTTTGCTTGATAACAACCACTGGAGTATGATGCAGTTGCTCATTACCATGACTACTTCATCCTCTTTCACTTCAGCAGCAGGTGACTTCCTCCTGTCACTTGCTCCACATGTAAGTAGAGAGAGAGAGCAGAAATGTAGAAGGGAAAACAGTGAAGAATAGTTCCTAGAAGGTGTTAATCATAAGGGAATTGTAATCATATGTAAAATGTCCCTAAAGGTGCCACGGAAAGTGTTAGATAAACTGCTCTGGAGGAAATGCTCAATCCTATTATGGTGCAAGATTTTTGTGGAGTTTCTCCCTGATGTGATGTAATACCAGTCCATAAAGTATTTGGATGAAAAGAAACAAATTCTAGATTGAACATGTTCAGTGAATAAGAACAATACAGATTTTGATCTTAAGGAAGCATCATAAGTATTAGATGAGGTCAAATTTCAGTAGAGGTGGCTGGATATGAACAAGCAGTCAAGATTTAGAGCTGGTGAGAAATGTTTTGATTGAATGTTTTTCTGCCACAAAATTCCAATCAAAACTGAAACATTCTATGGAAATGAAATTTCTGAGAATCTCATTTGGGAGGGTTCTGAGGGCTACAATGGAATTTTTGGTCAAACCAAGAGAGACATCAGGTAAGCTAAAAGCCTGGTGTTTAGGGCATTTACCTAAGATGTGGCAGACCTTGTTCTGCCTCATTCAGAGCAGGAACTGGACTTAATATAATATTCTTTAGGTCAGACAGAAAATGACGCACAGGAGACAGAAGGGTCTAGCTGACTGAAAGGGATAGGTGTGAGGGCATCTAAAAATAGACTTTGTACAATACCAAAGGCATTATTGTATTTGAGGTAAAGGAAATGGTGTCCATAAAACTACACATTAAAGTTTTGTGGAAGCCTGCTAACTAGTTCTACATCTTCTATAGTTCATTCCCTACAGCTCCTTCCCTGAACACATTAGGTTTCAAAGCCCCTAATCTGACTTTTAAATATACCTTCGCAGCCTATGTCCATGTTCAGATTTTTGAGACAAAAGATTCTATATTGTAGCCAGCCTCCTTTTAACTGACAATGAAAAGTAATATTGCTGTCAAAAGACACAAGATACATCCTCTCCAGAGGTGAGCATGCTTGCTGCATGGCACTCTCAGCCCGAAGAGCAGAGGCTACTAACCAGTTGTGGGAATACATAATACAACCATTATGCCTCCCTTTTGTCCTAACTGGTATCTGTTGTTGGGGAGGAGGTTCAGATGCCTGTTTCTGATTAGCAGAGCATTGATGGCTGCCAGTAAAAGTGCAATGAGAGTGAGACAGACAGATGAGAACTGACACTACTTTAGCTAGATAAGATGCTGGTCTTTAGAGTAAGAAGTCACTGAAAATGAGTCTGTGCTACCTGAAGCACAGCTCTGCAGTTGAAGCTACAAGAAGGTAGGTCTATCTTAGTGAGGAAATGAGTACTTGTGTTACAATAACTTCCAGCAAGGCTTTGTCTAGCATAGTAGTTTCCACACAACCTCCCATCATCACTGGTGGCAGCAGCTGTTGGAGCAACAGGCCATTGACCACTGTAATCATGTGGCTTACACTAGCACTGGTGGATTTGGCCTGGAGATGGTTTATGGATCTAAAGTTTTAATGTCGATACAGGTGAATGTGGTAGCTGTATTGGTATTAAATATTAAGTTGCTAGTATAAACAGCTGACAGGTATTCAGAATTTCATGATTGGGGAGGCATGGGTAAAACATCTGAGCTTTGTCTAGAGAGTTCTTTAATGTTTGTGTGTCTTCATTGGATCTTCTGTATACTAGTATATTTCATGGCTGTAAGATGTCAATGGTAGTTGTGGAAGCTCTAATAGACACAAGAATCAGGTATTTACCACTGACCTCTAACTCTGCTCAGCAACTATGCCTGGAGTTCTGTAACAAAGCTGCTAATTTCTCTAGGGTAGACTACACAAGGTTGGGTGGTGGAGAGATCAGCATCTTTTGATGGGGAGTTGGGACAGTTGACAAATGTGGACTTGTACCTTGCCCTGTGTGATGGAAACTGTAGCTGTGCTGGTGGGATGCAGGCCAGCTGCAAATGTCTGTCAGTATTTTTTAAAAAACTTTTGATGCCATTACACTGCACGGGTTGGTTTAGTGGAAATAACTTTCCACCTTTGTAGCATGCCTGAGTCTGATAAAAGGACGTCATACTTAATTTACCAAGCTTACATTTTAAGAATATTTTTAGAGGTAAAGACTTCATTACTGGATAATAAGGCACTCAGGTCAAGTAAGCAAACTCTGGCTTCTGCTGCAGTTTATGTAATCCTTGAAGGATACATGTTGCTTAACCAAAATGCATTGAAAAACTTGGGGAGGGGGTGTCTTGTGCCTGGTATGTTTAATGTCTTTATTGAAAATGAGTTAATACATATCTTTTGCATTTCAATATGCAAGTCCAACTGCAAACGGGGGTAGCAGCAAAAATAACTGAATTAAGTTCTGTTGTGTAAGATTAGGAAGAGACTGACAAATGGACCTTTTGTTCTATTATAAAGTGTGTTCATTGTTTTAAAACTGTTACATTTTGTATGGCACATTGTATATTGTATTTTATATGTCCCATTTTTGATAATTCAAATATTTTGCTTGTTATATTGTTTCACTGTTAATACATTGATGTGGAAATGTGTAAACAAGGTCAGAGGAATTCTTATATCACATACCTGGTCTTTGTTAACATAAGGGTTATAATCAAACATTCAGATGGTGATAGACAAAGGGAAATTCCTTTCTTTTTCTCTCTGACCTTCATTTTATGTCACCTAGAGGAGGAATTAAATAGAGATGAAGTGATTAATTGAGTTAAATATGCAATTATATCAATTAAGAAATATTTAATTTGATAAGAATCCCAGATGATGGGACTCAAGACCAGACTATATTAAAGTAGATTATCTTTTGCACCTCACTGCTTATGGGGTTTTTTTGGAAATAGGTTGAAGACTCTTAGTTTTAAAACTCAGAAATAGCTTTGTTAAAATTTCAGACCTATTTCATGAGCTTGCTGAGGTTCTTAAAGTAAGCATCTCTATTTTAAATAGTGGTAGTTACAGTAATTAGATCTGGGAAGTTTACTGTATCTGGGCTGTGTTCTAAGCTGCTTGTTGGGGAAAGTGTCATCTTGTAATTATATTCAGGTGATAACAGAACCTTCCAGCTATGAACAGCCCTTCTTTTTGTGCTTTCGCATCACTTTGCTCTCCCAACCTTTGTAACCCATTCACTTCTGCTTCAGAGAGGCTTGAAAAAATTATCCAGCTCCTGTGCCCAAAGATTGAAATACATTAGTGCCTCATGCTACTCTTTCCCTCCTCCCATTGGTCAGCTATCACAACATTCCTTAGTCTGTTGCTGGCTGAACTGTGAGCCCCCAATTAATGCCCCTTCCGCTGCATAAACACTATGTAAATCGGTGAGTGTGTTGATGGGGGGAATGAAAAATAATGTGATGTTTTTAAATAAATTAACTAATGTTGTGCCTGCTACACCCTCTTCCTCCCTCCTGATGAAATTAATGCTGGTTAACCCTCTTGAACAATAAATACTGTTGTTGCCCCTAAATATAGTCTTCTGTTGGGATGATGGGAGCTGAAGTTTCCCTTCTCCTCCTGGACTAGACCTCAGCCTATGCAGAAACAGGGAGAGGTGCATAGAGACTGGAGAAGCTCTAGCCAACCTGAAGAGGAGCAATGCTCAGCTCTCTGCCTGTCTCCCTGACAGAAGGCTCCTGTACCAAGCCTTATCAAGTAGTGCATGGTGGGGAGGGGAGGATTGTGGTGAAGTGGGATACTGCCACTGTCCCACCTGAGACCTTGGTTGGGGTAATGAAATCTCCCCTATGTTTACACAGAATTTCTCCCATCCCAGAAGTGGTAATGTTGGAGGGGCCTCTGCATACCTGTAGAGCTTTTGTGAGGTTCGCAATGTTCCTAATTCCACATGGTGGTGGCTGTTCCTCCACTACTCTAACAACTGACAGCTGGGCTCTCTCCTTTTCTATAACAGTGTCAGCCATGCTGGAGTTGTTTCTCTGCACATGTACAAAGATGCTCCATGTTTAATTCCATATTGCCTTTGTAGATGGAATATCTCTTGAGCTGCTTCTCAAGGCTACCATGCTCTATCAGAATTCCACTTGATGATGCCTAGAAGATATTGGCAAACTAGGCACCTATATATTTTATGATATTTCTCATGCTATGTACATTAGTATCACAGTAGTATTGAATAACCAGGTAATCTTACCTATATTGCTTCTGTCCTTTCCTGGTCTACCCTTCCAGACTGCTTGTGTTGCTTCCTTTTGTTGTTGTGTCTGAAATTAGTGGTTGAGCTCTTTGGGATAGTGCTCATAATTTCCTCTCTGAATTGTGAGATGCTTATTGTTCTGTGGAGAACAGCAAAATATTAATGTAAGGGAATGTCATGGTATTGATGGTACTTTTCAGTCATCAGAATACTTCAAATGGTGAGTAAGCATCTGTGACAAATTGGCAATATCCTGAACAAGCTTTGTGGAATTATGATAAAAGTTATTAAATTAAGTTAATTTTATTTAATTAGGATTAATACCTTTAGGATACATTGAGTTCAAATACATTTGAGTATGTATTAAGCAATTGTATTACTTCCATGAGAGAGGTTAAATAGAACAACCAGGAGGAGGGGCAAGGGCAAAATCAAGCAAAGTCATTTAGGCTGTGAAATCTCTGGAGAAGCCATCCCCATGGAAAAGGTTTGAACATACTTTTTGTCTCTGAAGAATGCAATTTTAAACAGACAAAGAAAGGGGGATGTTTTAAATAGACTTAGGGCTTCTTCCTGATCATGACCCCCTGGTGCACAGTGGTCCCCAACCCTTTGGGAAGGATTGAAAGAACTTGGCCAACTGAGGTCCCATAAGACTCTGTGCTTGTTCTGAGTAAAGTGGTGATGAACTTTTAACCACAAAGAATCCTCCTTGGGTGGGGGGTTTGAAGGATTCCTCCTGCCAGAATCCATGTTAGGACTGGGGTTAACTCTAGTGAGCTTGTTAGCATGCATGTAGTTTCTCTTATTGTTCAGTGTTTTCTCTGGAATGCTTTTTACCTTAATAAAAGATGCTTGCATGGACACAACTGTGTGGTATTTATAACTGTAGCAATGACACCTGGAAGGTGTCTCTGAAGTTGAAATCAAGCATTGGTCCTTGGGCAGCTGGTCTGCGCTAGGAATAACATAGTGAAGACAGCCTGGACATAACCAGTCAGAAAGGACACAGATGCAGGACCCCACACAGAGAGTCAACAGCTGGGGAACCAGTGGGTGCCCTTGTTGGACTTTTGAAGGAAAATGCAAGTGCAGCTTCATTGTTGAAACCAACAAAATCCCTTTCCCCTTTAGGTTCTTGCAAACATTATAATGTAGAATCCAGCATACTTTAGCTCTGGAAATAATCGCCATCATAAAATAACATTAACCAATGGCTACATCTAAAGAATAGCCAACTATTTGTTTTCAGAATTTAAAATAGTTTGTTTTGCATTCAAATCACCACAATGAGAATACTTAAAAATTGTTCCTCTAGACACTGGACTACTTCAGGAGTATGATTAGTGGAATGACTTAACCAAGATGAAAGGAAGGGAATTGTCTAGATTGCCTTCTCTAAGGTTCACTAGCATTCATCAGTGTAAATGAGATTTCCATGTTTTTAAATATACCCAAGATTGTTGATAAAACTTTCTACCAGCTCCCCATGTTTTGATACTTACAATAAAAATAAACACTTCCTTGAAATCTATTCTAAAGATAAATTGAACTGGCATTGTGACCTACAGGTATACACAAGTAGCATTTAATGAGTGAAATTAACTCTTAAAATACATTCTGTTGGGTTTTTTCTATGTAAAATAGGAGTTCAAGAGCAGACTGGTTCAAAGAAATGGGTTGTGAACATTTCTCCAGTGCACTTTAGTGTATATTATGGAATTGTTTGTATTTCTTTAAGATAGTTAACTTGTATTAAACACCCAGGCTATGTCTACACTACAGGGTTTTTGCGCAAAACCCGCCATTTTTCGCCAAAACCCGCGGACTGTCCACACCTCAAGCGCGTTTTTGCGCAAGGAAATTTACAGTAAAACGGCAGAACAGAGGACTTTTTGCAGTGTAGGTATACCTCTTTCTACCTGGAATAACTCCTTTTTGCGCCAGAGTTCTTGCAGAAAAAGGTGTGTGTGGATGCTCAACAGGGGTTTCTTGTGTAAAAAGAGCCTATCACAAAAAGCACAGGCGCACTTTCTTGCGCAAGAGCGTCCATGCAGTATGGACGCTCTCTTGCGCAAAAGCACATTGCTTTTGCGATGTGCTTTTGAGGTGTGGATGTGCTTTTGTGCAAGAAGCTTTTGTGGAAGATCTCTTCCACAAAAGCTTCTTGTGCAAAAACCCTGCAGTGTAGACACAGCCCCAGTTCCAAGGCATTTAGAAAGCAAACCAGCAATGTAGCCATCTCCCTTATCAGTCCTCCAAGCTTAGCAGATACAGTCTAACTTCAGTTAAAATTGAATCAGACTTTTTCTGAGTTCAGTATTGCAAGTTAAAACAGTCACTCAGTCCAGGGAATGCATCCATTCCAGTGCATCTGGAGACTGTGTATGCTTTTTTACTAACATCAGACTTTTACCTCCATGGCTATGCTTCATTAGTGACAACTACTTCAATAACCTGTGGTATTTCTAGTTGATAGGAATACAAATATCTTGTATGAACTCTGGGTATATTAACCTTTAGTTTAAATTAATATACCAAAGACCTGGGATTCTTTTTTTTTATTATGGTTTGGTTTGTCAGGTTACAGCAGGCGTGGGGAACCTTTTTTGGATCGGGGGCCACTGATCCACAGAAAAATTCAGTCAGGGGCCGCAAACAAGTGAGAAACAAAAACAAACCCCCAACCCTCACTGATGTGGCCCCCAACTGAGAAGGCAAAAGACACTCACCACATTCCTCTCCCATACCAGAGAGTAGGGGGTCCCAGCCTAGTAGATTTTGTGTGCTCCAGCCTCGAGGTGGGGCAGCGGTGGGCTGGAGGGGCCCTGAGCCTTGGGGGCTGGATCTAGGCAAGACCAGGGCCATGTCCAGCCCCCGGGCTTGACGTTTCCCACCCCTGGGTTACAATAAAGCTTGCACTAAATGAAGCTGGCTTGTTGCTTTTTTCATGTAATTTCAAACTATAAATCAGGAGTCTTAAAATTTTTCCTCTCATGATCTAAAATCCAGCCACTTTGTCTCTCTGAACCCACATCCCAGTACCATTTGTGCTACTTCTGGAGTGATTTAAATGAGGAGTTAATTCTGTTATTACCTCACAAGGATCTCTGCTGCTCTCCTTTCTGCTGAGTGTGATTGGAACAGTAACTTCTTTTGCTCTCTGCCCACAGGGTTAGAACTCCGGTTGTAGAATTTAAGGGGATGGACTTCAGCTCAAATGATACTCTGGCTGTTAAAAGATGTTCCCCATGCCATATATTCCTTGTTAATGTCACAGTTCTTATGGATATTGCTGATGCTTTGAAGGTTTAAGGCAAGTTAGCTTGTACTGAGAGGAGGAAGTAAATGTGTTAATTTCTTAAACCAGTGTAAGTCCTACAGTATTACTTGGATTCATGCCATTCATTTCAATAAACTATTGATAAGTAGCTTTCCTTTGCTTCCACTTTTAATGTGATATTACATTTCCTATTCCTTGTATGTTATATTTAAAGTGTTACAACTTAATATTTAAGTAGCAGATAATTACCAAAAGAGTCTAATTGTGGTTTTTGTTTTTCTTGAACAACAAGCTTGTAGCATTTATTTTTTTCCTGACCACAAACGCTGCTTGCTGGTAACAGCTCTGAATTGTTTATCGCAGACTAGGGCAGCAGATCTGTCCATCAGTCCATGCTTGTACAATGGCTTTTTAGTTTCTGCTAAGCTTTCCATTTGTCATGTGACAAGCACAGTTCATTGCATGCATCATTCCTGATTATAGGAAAGGCAGCTCTGTTTGTTACTGTGATCAGAATTTCCTGTTCACATCAAAATATATATTTTCTGGACAGGAAACTGGCACTGATCAACAATCCTAGCAACTTTAGGTTTGTGTCCACCATCTTCTTCCTTTATCGCTCTTTTGTCATTTCTCTATCTATAAAAATGCCAGGCCATAAATTTCTTTTCCACAGTCTTGTGTAGTGGCTTTGACAATATCTTTCATGATCATAATTTTAGTATTAATTCTAACAGATTTTTATACTTTTCCTTTAAAGCATGTCTTCACAGCAGCTGTAACTATGCTTTGTACTCCATTCGTGACATTTTGATTTGAATCAGCTACAACAAACAAAGCTGAGCTGTGCCCATACAGCTTCTCTTTTCACAACACAGTCACATGTGTGTATGCGTGCCTACCACCCTGCCTACTGATGTTTGTGTGCATACAGTCTCTTAGAAAATCTGGGCAGCTTTCCTGTAGTGTCTCCACAAGGGAGTGTTCATGGGAAATGTACATCGAGAGAGCAGCACCAGGACACCATGGAGCAATGCACTCTGGCATGGCCTACCACACTAAGCCGGGAAGAAGTGTTACTGGCCAAGGTGACTACACGTGCATGTTTAGGAAGTAGGGACGTAAAAGGTTACTCAGTTACCATTATCCTTACCAGCATGCTTATCTGGAAACCAGTTAACTGTAGGGCTGGGCCTGACCAGAGCAGGCCCCCATGTAACAATATGGTTTTTCTGTAACCATATTGAAAGGCCTAAAGCCTTCCTCTGCAGCCAGATTGAAGAACAGCAGCCATTAGCTGTAAAGCTTGGAGTCACATACTCCCATTCTATCTAAATTGCATTAAAATAGTGTCACACTATGTGAGAAGGAGATCCTGTCTTAATGGCACCCACTGTCACCAGAAAAAGAAATAGATATCAAGTTGGGTAAAAAAAACTTAGTTTAACAGCATTTCGCCTGGCAAGAAACTGTTTATTAATAGTTGAGTTTGTGGAATCCTAATTCTGTGATTATGGTCCTCACTTTCCTATTGTTTGTATGATCTCTGTCTGCTGTATAATTAATTTTGCGAGGTGTAAATCAGCTAAGGTGGTGGGGTATTATTAGTTAGGTAATTCTGTAATTACATACTGTAATGTTCTGATTGGCTAGTAAAATATACTAAAATAATTGGTTAAGGAATAGCTAAGCAGGACTCAAGTTTCAGTATATAAACTGGATTCCGAGAAGGAGACCAGCAGGGAAACGAAAAGAGGAAGGAAAGGGGTAGGGATGTAATAGTGTAGCTGATTAACTGATAAGCAAAAGCTTATAGGTTAATGTTATAAACTACACGCATTGCACCCTCCCCCTGCCAGTAAGTTTTTTAGAAGGCTGGCCAGCAGCCTGGCTAGGTCCTGGCTTGGACTAGGTCTGGGACCTACCCCAGCTGTGGCTCTGAATTTAAAGCGTATTAGTATCCAGGTAGCCTGGCTCAGTTCTGGCTCGCGCTGGCTCTGGGAGCTCAACTTACCTCCCAATACAGAGGCAGCAGCATGAAGTGACAGGGGGCTCTTTGGGAGTGGGGCTGGAGAGCATTGTGTGCCACCTCTGCCTCTGGGGACTATAGAATAGTCGAGTAACCGATAAGAATTCATGAGGTTAATCGACTATTCAATTAACCGACATTTAACATCCCTAGAAAGGGGAAAGGAACCGCAAGAAGGAGGAGGAAAGACCTTGAACTCACCTTCAAGACACAACCTAAGATCACAGCTTCCAGAACTCCTCTGCATGACTGTGCAACAACTAAGATCCAGAGAGGCTGCCCTTGCCTAGCTAACAGGGGAAGTTTGCCTGCCTTTATCAGGGTTAGTGAGCATGACATTGTCTGCTTAGCATGTGCATTCTGCTTGCTTGGTAATTGTCAGTAAATAGAAAATAAGGATATTACAGTGTAAGACTTTCAATGGCAAAAGATCCTGCAGACCTGCAGGAAGTTATACCCCGAGCCCTAGGAATTGGGTACGTGTGGGTGTTTAACAGGATTGCACCTTGAGCCTTATGAGTTGGGTAAGGGTGGGTGTCCCTAAAATGTGGAAGGGATAAAGAAATTTGTATGGGTAAAACCCACCCCTGCCTGTGGTGGGACTGGCTGGCCAGAGCAGGCCTCCTCCTGTGGCACAGCGGGGCTGGCTGGCCAGAGCAGAGCCCCCCCCACCTGTGCCCAAGGGACCCCAGTCCCCCCCATGGTTAAATGGTTAAACATATTGTCTAACCCCTGAGTTCCCAAACTGGGGGGTGTCCCCCCCTGGGGCGGGGTGTGAAGAAATCCTAGGGGGGGGCGTGAGGTGATCCAGCCCCACACCCCCATCAATCCCACCCCAAGTTTTGCTGCTATTTTTTTGGGAGAGGGGGCGTGAGGGTTTCACAAAAATCAAAAAGGGGGCATGATGCCGAAAAGTTTGCGAACCACTGGTCTAACCAGTTAACTTTTAAAATGGGTATTTACATCCCTACTAGGAAGCTGCATCTACACCGTAGTCAACTGCATCACTGAAGGAGTGCAACACCTTGTTAAGTAATAGTAAAAAGACCATTGTCCTGACTCTTAAACCCTTCACAAAGTATCTGTGTAATTCTGAACTGTGTCCTAAGCAAGACCAGGCTCAAGTCTTCTACCCTTTACTTCTACCCTTTACTTACCCTTTACTAATATTCCTGAAGCCTATATCTTCATTTGCCCCTAGGTTTGTTCTTTCATGGGCAAAACGTTGGCTTTTGAAACAGACACCAAAGCAAGAACATGACACCATAGCATAGGTCTGACAGTGCCTGGGAGCACAGAAATGGCTTGTCCTTCTACAGGTTGAACTGCCCAAATCTGGGATTCTCTGCTCCAGCAACATCTGTGGTCTGGCAGCGGCATGGATGTTGCTGGACCAAAGAGCCCTGGAGCCAGCTGAGACAATCCAGGGGCTGGGGAGCCCCAGCTGGGCTAGGTGACATCTGGGAAGCCCCTGCCCTCACCAGGGAACCCCTGTCATCAATGAGGCCAGGTGGTGGCTGGGAAGTCCTAGTGTTAGTGGGGCCAGGTGGAGGCCAGGGAACTCCCCGGCTGCAGTGGGGCTGTTGGGGATCCCCTGGCGGAAGCAGGGCTGGCTGAGGTGGGCATCCCTAGCCAGGGATTCCATGGAATCCCCAGCAGCATCATGGTGGTCCTAGCAGTGGGGCGGGGAGCTTGGCAGCCCCACCCTGAAACTCCAGGGAATACCTTGCTGCAGTGGAGCCAGCAGCAGCCAAGCAGTACCTGTGGGGAACCCCAGGAGATCCTGAGGCAGCAGAGGGGGGAACCTTACCAGGCCAGCGTTAGCGAGGCCAGCAATAGAGTAGGGAGCCTCAAGGATGGAGCCCCAAGGACAGAACCCTGAGGGCAGCCAGTAGGGGAGCACTGACATCCCCTAGTCTGGCAAATTCCCTGGTTTGGGACAGCTCAGGTCCTGAGGGTGCTGGACCAGGGAGGTCTAACCTGTATTGATTTCTTAGTTTCCCTTTCCTGGGTAGTTATAATGGAGGGGTGTATGTGAAGAGAAACACTAGCATTATTTTCAAGTGATTTTTTTCCCCCCCCCATAATTCTGTCTAAAATCAACTGTCTGGTTGGCTTATATTTAATCCTGTCACTAGATAATTTATTGATGTATAATCATGGAGCAGTTGCAAGACCACAGGTAAGGTTGCATAGGGTAATTTGTTTACACTAACACACTTGCTCACTCTTCATTGCTGGACAGAAGGACTGGAGGAAGGAAAAGAAGTTAAGATTACTCTTGGAGGAAAGGAATGCAAGACCATTTCCCTGTTCAAAAACTTGTTGTTGTTGTTTGCTTTATTTATATAAACTAGAAGATTTACCTGGCATTGCTCGAGTCCTTAACTCCATTCATTTTTGTCTTTTGGAAAGTTAACGTGAAAATGTACGTGCTTCATTCAAATAATTGCTCTGGGGTGGGACTGGGGTTGAGGAGTTCAATATGCAGGCTACCCCAGGGAGAGAGTACTACTCCAGCTCTTCCTTACTTCAGCAGCTCGGAGTCAGGTGAAAAGCACCTTTTCATGTCTGCTGCAGCTTCAGTTGGCATAGCCAGGGGAGGGACGCATGTCCCCCAGCTGCAGCAGGGACAGGTTCATCTGCCCTCTGCACTTCTCAGCCAAAGTGAGGAATGCAAGAAACTGTGTATTTTCCCCTCTCTTCCTGACAATGGCGAAGAGCCAGCAATATTCCCATATGAATGGGGAGAAGCTGCAACTCCCCAGCCTCAATAAGGTGCACCTGCAGGGTGGGAAGACTGGGGACGGGGCAGTCCTGGGTGGGGGATGTGGCATGCCACCAGCCAGCCCCTTTCTCCTGCCTAGAGATTCATTCTCTCTCTTTTTTTTCCGGTGTAGTTTTATGAGAAGCAATCCCATTCCAGGCACATCCCATTTTCCTGGCACACGCAAAATCTTATCTTGCTTTAAGTTATGAGAGGAAGCTGTATATCGAATGTGGTTGTCCTAGGAGGACAAGGAGGAGTGGTTGATGAGTTTGAGGAGTTCTTGGACAGACAGACAAACTGCCTCAAATATATAGTAGAAGATGTCTTTGGCTGTTCCATGATTGAAAATGTATGGATTGTCTGTTTTCCCCAACCCCTTCATCTTTTCCTGGCTGTTCTTTTTCTTGCTTTTTACATCTGGTCTCTCTGTGTGTCTGTCTCTGTCATTTTATTTTAAAGTCAGATTTTCCCGGTTACAGGAAATTCTTTGGGAGTTCGTCTTGCAAAAGCAGACAGTCCAAGGTTGGATTGTGTACTGAGCTGCAGTAAGGGGTCCCCATTTTTGACCTGCAGGCAAAAGAAGGGATCAGGAATGATCCTTAAAGAAGTACAGATCTTTATCAGGCAACCTCTGCTAAGTCGTGCCTAAAATCATTGGGTATAGCTTAAAATTCTTTTGATTAAATTAATTGTCGGAAAACTAGCAGAAGTTTTTGTTTTTTCCCTTCCCTGTTCTCCCATAAATTATCAGTTTCCATGTGTGGGTTAGTGAACTCCAGAAGGGCGATTAGTCCTAATTGTCTGGAATAACACTACTATTTTCTAGCAAGTTTATTTTATAAATAGCACATTTGTGTATGGGGATTAGGTGCCATGGTGATAGGCACTCTAGAAAAACCTTTTATCATTGGAATTTACTTGCTAATTTTTATTCCTTAATAGGAGAGAGGGTTTGACACAATTTTTTAGCATTCAAAGTATGGTAAGTAATAGAATTGCAGTGATGGAAAAAGGTAAATTGGAAAGCTGAAATAAAATCTGGTGCAGCGCTGTATGTGAAGACACGCCCTGTTTTTCCATTGCTATATTAGACATGAATAAAAGTTGCACATGATTGCTATAGATACATAAATTTTCATTTTATTAAGAGTGTTGTGTCCCATAATAACTTACTAATTCCTGTAAATACAATTGCTTTCCTTTTGGGATCCTCATTTTCTTGTTAGTATCTTGCCTTTTTCAGACTGTCTTCACTGACTCAGAGCGATCTGGATTGCTTCGTAAATCAGTGCAAGCCAAACAATGCATTTTAATATGGCTAAACATAAATGCATGCATCCAGATGCAAAGGATGTAGGCCATATTTGTACAGAGGGGGTCTCTTGTTTGGGAAGCGCCCCACCTATACAGATTGTTCCATCCAACACTATTGCTCAGGAATATGGAAAATCCATGTCCCTGAGTGCTATAGCGCTTGACCTTCTAGCACTTGACCTTATAATGTAGACACAGATAGATCATTGGAAGCTTCCATCACTTGGAGAGATGTGTTCTTACAGTGACAGGAAAAAACCTTTTATTGCTGTAAGCTGTCTGTTACAGCCATGCCGTCATAGCCCCGTGGTGCCATACATATGATGTATAGTCCCTGCAGTATAGACTCACCCTCATTATCTCTTGATGTCAAACTATGGGTGTGGAGCCTTAGATCTATGTAGCAAGGCTTAAGCATTACAGTTCATCCACAAATTCAATTCTCACACTGGCCTCAATCGAGATAACGGATGTCTGGGACATTATCAACCTAACATTCAGTGAAGGTACCAACAGCTCTTTGTCTGTGCAGATTCGTGCGTTAGTACCCTTCCTATCTAATTGCTATCCTATGATCCTTATCTGCTTCTTTTAACTATCCAATCTTTAGGTGCTTATAGACTACCAGCTCTGCCTACTTGTTTTTCCTTTTGATATTTTCATACCCCCTGCTCCTTGTTTCGTGCCCCCTTCTTTTCCCCCCCCCCCCCTTCCCTTCTCCCCTATTTATTTTGGGTCTGCACATCTTAAACTCAAAACTCCGGTCATCTGAAGAAGTGGGCTGTGCCCACGAAAGCTCATGATGCCATCTACGTGTTTTGTTAGTCTATAAAGTGCCACCAGAGCATTTGTTGTTTTTTAAGTTTATCCTGTACAGACTAACTCGGCTACCTCCTGAAGCTTCAGAAAATTACTGTTCATTAAGCCTTCGGCACTATGTGACTTTGTGAATGTCCATCCTGTATCTGAAATTCTGACTTCTGTGAGTCATAGGAGGGATGCAGCACACTTGCAAATTCAAGGTTTTCTAAAAAAGCATAATTTTCCCAAAATGTGGGGCATAAAAACTGGCGGTGGATGTGTGGTAAATGTTAAAAGCAGACATCTTTAATTTTATACCTGGCAGGTGAGAGTGACTAGTTGTGTGGGATTTTGTTTGGTTTGGTTTTTTTGAAAGGCTTTTCAAAAGTTTGGCAAATGTTAAAATGTGGTTTACTGTGTTCTTCATCTTGTATACCCATGCTTTCAGTGAAAGCAACAACTTGACTAATAACCCAGCAACTTGATCCAAAACTCTGTTGCTAGCAAATGCACCTTGGGAGGGAGAGAAATGGAAAACTTTGGTGGAAGATGTAACTGGCTGATAAGTCTTTGGGAAACTCTAGATAACTTTTAAGCACAGCAAGTTCCTTGGTGGTCTTTGAGAGGGATTTTTACACTTAGTTTCGGTTATATTGATTGCAGTAAGCATTTCACAAGTTGTGTTAAATCAGTTTTCCCTCTAGTATCAGAGGGGTAGCTGTGTTAGTCTGGATCTGCAAAAGCAACAAGGAGTCCTGTAGCACCTTATAGACTAACAGATGTATTGGAACATAAGCTTTTGTGGGCAAAGACCCACTTCGTCAGATGCATGGAGTGGAAATTTCCAGAGGCAGGTATAAATATGCAGGCAAGAATCAGGCTAGAGATAATGAGGTAAATTCAATCAGGGAGGATGAGGCCCACTTCTAGCAGCTGATCTGGAGGTGTGAACGCCAAGAGAGGAGAAACTGCTTTTGTAATTGGCTAGCCATTCACAGTCTTTGTTTAATCCTGAGCCGATGGTGTCAAATTTGCAGATGAACTGCAGCTTGGTAGATGTGCAGGTGAATGAGCCAGTGATGGTGCGGCTGATCTGGTTAGGTCCTGTGATGGTGTCGCTGGTGTAGATATGTGGGCAGAGTTGGCACCAAGGTTGTTTCAGGGAATGGTTCCTGAGTTAAAAGAAACCAACAGAACACCACTGGCCATCACCTACAGTCCTCAGCTAAAACCTCTCCAACGCACCATCAGTGATCTACAACCCATCCTGGACAACAATCCCGCACTTTCACAGGCCTTGGGAGGCAGGCCAGTCCTCACCCACAGACAACCCGCCAACCTGAAGTATATTCTCCCCAGCAACTATACACCTCACCACAGTAACTCTAACTCAGGAACCAATCCCTGCAACGCCATCATGTGCCAGCAATGTCCCTCTGCTATATACATTGGCCAAACTGGACAGTCCCTACATAAAAGAATAAATGGGCACAAATCAGATATCAGGAATGGCAATATACAAAAAGCTGTAGGAGAACACTTCGATCTCCCTGGACACACAATAGCAGATTTAAAGGTAGCCATCCTGCAGCAAAAAAACTTCAAGACCAGACTCCAAAGAGAATCTGCTGAGCTACAGTTCATCTGCAAGTTGGACACCATCAGCTCAGGATTAAACAAAGACTGTGAATGGCTAGCTAACTACAAAAGCAGCTTCTCCTCTCTTGGTGTTCACACCTCCACATCAGCTGCTAGAAGTGGGCCTCATCCTCCCTGACTGAATTGACCTTGTTATCTCTAGCCTGATTCTTGCCTGCATATTTATACCTGCCTCTGGAAATTTCCACTACATGCATCTGGCGAAGTGGGTCTTTGCCCACAAAAGCTTATGCTCCAATACATCTGTTAGTCTACAAGGTGCTACAGGACTCCTTGTCATTTTTCCCTCTAGTTGATTTGTGCTGTCCCCTATCTGCAGGGGAGCTTTTTGCCGGCCCTGGGCAAGGGAGAGGGATGGTGCTGCACCCCTGGGAGGGGTGGCAGCTAGCCCTATGTGATGCCCAAAGTACAGTGTGTCCCCCGGCCTCAAGCTCTCACAGCCGCACAGAGGGCGCAGTGGTGCTCACGGCACCAGCAGTGATTTGAAGGGCCTGGGGCTCCAGCTTTGCAATAGCGGTGGCAGCCAGAAGCCCTGAGCCCCTTTTAATCAATGAGCCCTGCGGCAACTGCCTCCTTTTGCCCTTCTCCTCCCTCACCACTCTCCTCTTCTCCCCCTGCCTGCAGAGAAAAGTAACCGGTGTGATCACGGCAGAATACAGGAAGTTGCTAGCATTGTTTGAGGCATCCTGGAGGAGAGGTCTCTGAATCATTATCCTGAAAGTGTAGCCAACATCTGCACAAGGAGATTTACAGATGAAAGTATTTCTGTAGCTACTGCACTGTTGGGTGCACAGCTTTCACTGGGGTAACTGACTGAATTCATCATGGAAAATCCCATGTCAGATCAAACTATTTGTATGTTTTGTTTAGTTTCCTACCTCTTGCAGAAGCCAGTATCATGCTTTTGGTAAAGGTGAAGACCCCAATAACTCATCAACTGTAGCTAGTTTTACAATGGTAAAAGGGGGAAACATATGGATGAGAATTCCTGGTTCCCAGAGGTGATCACCCTACACCTGCTAGTATGAGATCAGGCTATTTTTATTATCTTGCACAGCAACAATTATTGGTGATAAACATATTTAGCCCTCTTTAAAAATCCAATCATAGTCCTTGACTCTGAACTTACATGGTGTGAATTTCATGAGTTGACTACATGCTGCTCCTGGTACTATTTCTTTCTTGGTTCCAAACTTAGACCACTAATTTACCTAATGAGGACACTTGATGAAGAGAACAAAAAAAGAGGAAATGATCATTCCTTTTGGCCTTTATAACTTTTTGATTGAATTCCACAGCTTAGTCAAAAGCCGGCTCCCTATGTGTACTGGCTCCCACAGAGCTGCCTGCCCTCCTCCCCCCCTCCCCCTCCCCCCCAATCTCCCTCATGTAAATATACAACCGCTGAAAATTTCAGTGGTTATTTGAATAAACACATTTTAACATCCCTAGCCTACCTGGAATCACTATCTTGGCCCTTCTACACATAGGTTTGACCTTTCTGGAGAGGAGATCATAACAAGGTGCATTATTACAGTGTGCTTATCATTTTCAAAATGGCAAATTTTTTTTGCATTTTTAAAAGTTTGTTTTAATTAAAACTTCCAGCTCTAGGGCTGTATTTTGAGCAACATATGGTGATGACATAACTGTTATTGGACTCATAATTCCATTTTCCATCTTCCCTTCCCTCTCCCACAATTGTTCCATCATGTTTTGTCTGAGGCATTTGTGCTAGATTGTGGGTTTTGAGGTTTTTGACAGCACAAAGGATATGAGAGTACTTTACTTTTCTCTGTTGTTCAACAGTCTGTAGTGAACAGTGTCCACTGGCACAGTGTCAGCATCTTAGAATGAATGGTGCAGCCCTGTTCATATGGTAGTAAATTGTTATATCTTAATACTGAAATATTAAAGAAATCTTAAATTTAGTCTCATAGTGTGCCCCCTGTATCCTCAGCCACAAGCTGTCCCTCGAGCATTAAATCTGTGCTGCTGTAACTGTATATCCCTCAGTGACCACACTAGCAACCTCCTCTGCTCTGTCAACCTTGTCTTCCTTCCTTGCCTCTTCCTATTTGCTTATCTGATTACAGTAACTAGTCACTATATTATCTCTGGATAATCTCTTTTTAACTAATCCTGTTTATTGGTTACCTATCCTTTGAGCACTTTTGCTAGGCACAGTATTTCACCCGTCCAGCAGCGTAATTGCTCTTATACGCATTCAGTTTGAACAAATACTATGTGACATCGACAGAACCAAACCTGGGACCTCTGGAGCTTAGTGCATGAGCTTCTACCGCATGAGCTAAAAGCCAGTTAGCTCTCAACTAAGGCTTTAGAGTGAACTCATTCTAGAAGGGACAGTACACCACAGCCAGAAGGCATGTAGGTTACACACACTTTAAATATGATATATGCCATCAAGTGCCAGCAGTGCCCCTCTGTGATATATATTGGCCAAAGGATAAATGGACACAAATGACATCAGGAACAGTAACATACATAAACCTCTACAGGAACACTTTAACCCCTCTGGACATTCAGTAATAGATTTAAAAGTAGTCATCCTTCTACAAAGGGAAACAGCTGAACTGGAGTTCATTTGCAAATTCAGTACTATCAACTTAAGATCCTTATTCAGTCCTAACTAGTTAACACACTTCAAAGGCCATTTCCCCTCTCTTGATAGCCACACTTCCATATCAGCTGCTATGAATGAGCCACTTCCACCTTGACTTTGATAGCCTCATTTACACAAGTACTCACTTTATTTTGTTGTCCTTATATATACCCATGCCTGTGTAAACTCCACTCCAATTCACCTGATGAAGTGAGTTTTACACATGAAAGCCCTAATAAATCTGCTAGTCTCTAAGGTGCCACAGGGCTCCTCGTTGTTTATACTTTATACTAGTATATCAAAAGCCATGAGCAAAGTAAAACCTAAAATCAAAGCTAGTTCCTCTAAGTTCTGTTTTTTGTACTTTAATATCACTTGCTATTTTTTCATATTTCTGTTTCATACTTGGCAAGATGCCATTCTGAAGCTTTAACCGCAGTGTTTGCTCAGTAACAAAAGGGCATACTGCTAATGAGTGTCCTTTTACAGCTGTTAGAACATGCCTGCTTTGATATTCATAGGGATCGAGCGTCTTTTGATATCATGGTATTGTCTAGGAGTAATCTTCTCTTTCTTCTTCCTTCTCCAGTCTGTCTTAACATTTACATCTGAAATCCTCTAACAGTCCATTAGACAAGAAATCTACATCTTTGATTATGTACAGAGGGCAAAATTCTCCTTTTGTACGGCAGTTCTCAGGTCTGCTGTTCTGTGTAGATTTCCTGGTAGGCCTAGAACTCCTGCTGACAATTGTGAAAGTTCTGTGCTTGGAAGGAGAGTACAACAGTGGGGCAGGAAATTACCATGCAGACCAAAGAGAATGCTATCGAGAGCATACCTTTCAGGTACACGAAATCTCTTACTTGAGGAGTGGCTAACTGATTGGACCTGTAAGCTCTCTTCTCAACAAGTGTTTTCCATGAATACCTGTGGACTGAAGCCATGGAATGTTGATCCTTGTAGGAGAGGTCTGCTTACTTAGCCTGTGCATTTTTTATTAAGAATCCCAACTGGTGTAGAATGCTCTCCTTCACTGTCTCTTGTTAGAGGTTGAAGACTGAGATGTGTTGTGTGGAAATTCCTAAATAATTTGAGACTCAAGGAATTTCTTTTTTTTAAAAAGAGAAAGATTAAAACTGTTTGCAAAACATATTGGCTACGTCTAGACTACATCCCTTTTTCGTAAAAGGGATGTAAATTAGACATATCGCAATTGCTAATGAAGCGGGGATTTAAATCTCCCCTGCTTCATTAGCATAAAAATGGCTGCCGCTTTTTTTTCCGCACTGAGCTTTGCCGGAAAAAAACGCCAGTCTAGATGCTGATCTTGCAGAAAATAAAGCCTTTTCCGAAAGATCCCTTATCCCTCTATGAAATAGTTTCTGTAAAGTATATGCCTTTGAAACCAATTTTTTTTTATCTCTTATTGTCTCGTTTAGTGGGGAAGCCTATCATAGAAGCTCAGTAGCACTTTTTTTAACTTCTGCTCCTGGGCCATCATGGCATATTTTAGAATTTTCCGCCAGTGAAAGGTGGACCAAAATTCCACATTCATCTGGTATATGTTCAGTTGCAAAATATTATTTTTAAATGTTATTAAATTTAAATATGAAAATTATTAAACTAGTGTGATATCCTGTATGGTGTTTTCTTATGTTACGCACTTATTTTATGTGACACTTTCACATCCTAAGTATGGGGAAGGATTATATAATAAATAAAAATCCATGCCAAGTTGCACTGTAAAAGTTAAGACACTTTGGAGGGGACTGTTGTGGCACTTTGTATCCTCTAGGAAGGCATGTGGTGGGAGAAGTATGATGGTGCGGTAATTTAGTTGTGATTAAATGAACAGCCCATTTCTTTTCTGTTTCGGGCTGTTGGCAAACTCAGGAAGGTAATGCTGCAGCAGTTTTTACTTGAGTTGTATTTTCAGGGTTATCTTTGGAATCATCTAGAAACATCTTAAAATCATTCCAATATCTTCAAAATTAGGCACTGCAGTGTATTCACAAAATCTGGTCTATTACCCTACCTGTAACTAGTCTCTGAGTGATCCATTTGGTGTACTGTACCTTAAAGATCCACATAGTTTCACAGAGGTAGGCCCATAGCCTTCACAACTTTGAAACTAGGTCTTTGATAACCAGTAGTCCCCCGGGGGTCTCTCTGGCTCCCTACAGAGTCCAGCCATGCATGTCAGATTTCTGTGGAAGGCTTGTTCTTTACTCTGTCAGGGCCCAGGTGCTCTGAGTAAATATTTTGCAGTGACAGCTGGCAGCCTTTCAAAATAAGGCAACAATGTATAAGTCACTTGGCATGCGGAATTTGAAAGTCCTTCAGTTAATATCGAACAGCATAAATTGGCTAATGCCAGGGCCCCCTTGAGCCATGCTGCTGTAGGAACTATATTCACTGTCTTTCTGAGTCTGTTTCATTTTGTTTAGATTCCTTTGCCTCTGGAGCTCAACTCTTAACACAGTTCTTCCCTTTGTTATCCAGCTCAGGGTCTGTGTTCTGCTTCCATACTGAGAACTATAGTTGCTTGTTGGTAAGTGTGAAAATTCCAGTCGTTGTTTACATTGCCTCTTCCATAGCTTCCATTCACGTGTATAGACTTAGGTGGCTACCTGAGGCTATGTCTAGACTGCAGGCTTCTTGTGCAAGAAGCACGTCCACACTGCAAAAGCACATCGGAAAAGTGATGTGCTTTTGTGCAAGAGAGCGTCCAGACTGCATGGATGCTCTCTCTCAAGAAAGCTCTAATTGCCATTCACAGAATGCCACCAGGGCACCTGTGCTTCTTCCGATAGGAGGGTTTTGCATTGCACAAACCCGCCCCCTCCCCCCCCCGTTTCCCATCCACACGCACCTTTTTGCACAAGAGTTCTTGTGCAAAAAGGAGTTATTCCTCGTAGAAAGAGGAATACCTGTACTGCAAAAACCCCTCTGTTCTGTTGATTCACTGTAAATTTTCTTGTGCAAAAACGCACTTGAGGTGTGGACGCTCCACAGGTTTACGCAAAAATCCTGTAGCGTAGACATAGTGTGAATCCAACAACTTGTTTCTTTCGTTTTTGCTCCATGCATAGCAATACAAAGCCCAGAGGGAAATTGAGGCACTCACAAGAATCATAAAAATATCACCCAAATTCCCACATTTTCTACAGGTGCCTCTAGTTAAGTTCCTTAAATTCCATTTTAAGCTCTGAGAAAGTGGCCTGCCTTTTTTAAGTGCTGAGCAGCCAGGCATCCCCACTGTAGTGGCTGAATGTTCATACTGCAGGTTGGAGTGCACTTCCCAATTTGGATAGACCGACTCTCTTCCTCCCCCCCCCCCCCCCCCCAAAATAGCAATGTAGGTAGATGGGGGTAGCACAGGAAGCAGCTTCAGCTACCCATCTGAATGCAATTCTGCCTAGACCCCCCTAGGATGTACTCTAAGAGCTACTCAGAGCCCCTGTCTACTCCTGTTTGTAGAGGGCTAGATTGAGCAGGGATAGTGCATGTCTGTCTAACCAAGCTGGGAAGCAGGCTCCTAACTGCAACGTAGATGTACCTCGCCAATGCCTGGCTGCTCAACACCAATGGTAAAAGTAACTTAAAAATTCTTACAGGTGCTGTCCTAACACATCCTGGGTCCCTGCTAGCTCTTTAAATAGCTCTGTGCTGGCTTGGGCCGCAGCTCTTACCAGAACTGTGCACCCGCTTACTTTCCCCTCTGCTCAGTGTTCTTGAAAATCATTTGATTGTTCTGTAATTCCTGAACTAGGGTTTAAGAACCTAACTTTAGGCCCCTTATTTTGGAAATCTTGTCCTTTGGGCTCTGAAGCATAATTCTGTGACAAAGGGGAGCAGCAGAATGAAGAATATACACAGAGCATTACTTATAAGTACAGGTTGGACCTCCCTAGTCCAGCACCCTCCGGACCTGACTGGTCAGGGATGAGGGATTTTGCCCGACCAGGAGAGGTCCTATCTAGCTCCCCTTCTGCCGGCTCCCCCTCAGCCCTGCATCAGCTGCCAGCCTCCTGCCAGGCTCCCCTTTTGCCACCAGCCTCGCTGCCCTGCTGGTCCCCCCCACCTCCATCTTTGCTATGCTGGGCAGCCCAGATTCCTGCGCATTGGGCTCCTGGCCCCGCGGGGCAGCTCCGCTGGGTTGTGCTTGGCTGACCAGTTGCAGTGCGTTGGACAGCCCAGCAGTAAGGAGCTCAGCCGCCAACCCGCCACCGGGACTCTCTAGTCCCGGAACACCCCACCAGATGATTAGATGTTGCCGAACCAAGGAGTCCCGGATTACAGAGGTTTAACCTGCAATTAAAACCTTTTGGGCTGGATATACCAAACATTTAGCTTTTTAAGAAAAACTTGAGTTCATAATTAATTTTTGGACATGAGAACACTAACTACAATAACTATATTACAGTCTGATCAAGAATATTTAGAATATAGCAAGTTTGACATAAATAATTATTATAATTCAAAATAGTGAGAGAGAACTTCGTTTATCACATTAAAATATTGGAGAAAGATCCTTTGTCACATTTACTGTAGTTTCTAGTCAGGAACAAATAAGCAGGAGGTGAACTGCTGTATCTAAATCGATTGGAACAAACCCAGCTGCACTTTGAGTTGTTGCAGAATTGTATGTTTGACATTATTCCTGCTGACTGAGATTGTTCTTAAAGTGTAGGCACACAAGCCAGGGTACAAAAACAAAACTGGAGATCACTGTGTAACCTTTCACCTGCATTTTTATTTGGCATGTGATTAAGGTAAATCAGTGGTCATCTGTTCCTGGATTAAATTGCAGAGTAGTATTCAAAGAAATACTATATGACATTTTATCCTGATTTTAATGTAACATGGGACAACAGAATGAGACAATTCAATACAAAATGATTTATTGGACATTTCACTTCCTTTTCATTGTCTCACTTTGAATGTATTGCTGGAAGGGTTCTCTGCCCAAGACACAGTACTTATTAAATAGGGAACTTTCCAAAAGGCTTGCACTGTTCATTCAAAATGTAACATTTGTCTGTCTATCTGAATTAGAAAGTCACAGATTTTTTTTTAAAAGCATTTGAGTAACTTTTTTTTTAATGATGGATGCTACCCAAATAGCTTTAAAAATGCAAACAATAGAAAGCTTGCCAAAGAAATATGATACATGGAACATTTGTTACTGTTTTTTGGAATAATACACTAACTGAAGAAGAGGGACAAGCCATACTTTAAATATATTTGTCATACTACAGATAATTTTATGTTACCTATGGTTTCTGGTAATACAGGAACCACTTACTTTTTGCTTAAGGCTGTATCAGCATGAATTATGTGCTGTGAGAATGTAAAATTGCAGTATGGAGAATTAAATCAAAAGATCATATTAAGATGTGGCATACAGCAATATAAAATAAAATAAATATTACCTTTTTGGAGAGTTGCCATCTCTTTCCCAGTCTAATTGGAAACACCGATGTGGAATGGGATTTTAGAAGACACTGCATCCAAAGTAGTCTCCCTTTTCACTTGCCTGCTTCATTACCGTAGAGATTTGGAAGACTGCATGAAAGGACCTCTATCACCCAAGATTTTTATTTTTTCAGAAATATCCCAGAAGTAAAACAAAAAGCCTAGGTGGAAGAGCATACTCTTGGTACATGGTGCTCAAATTTCATAGGCTCCATAGCAAGCATCAATATTTCACTTAAGCAGGAAAGAATTGTAATAGTGAAAGTATTTAAAAATATTGGCCATACACTAATTTACACTAGCTGAGAGTAACTCCTTTCTAGCTGATGAAGCTATGTTGATTTATGCTTTCTAATAATGAAGAGGTTTGGAGCATTAACTGTTGTAGGGAAATCTCAGAGGGGTAGCTGTGTTTAGTCTGTAACTTTAAAAACAATGAGTAGTCGTGTCACACCTTAGGGCATGTCTACACTAGGAAATTATTTCAAAATAACTCCCAAAATAATAATTTCAAAATAACGTGTCCACACTCCAGGGAAGCCTTGAAATTAGTCTGAGATGGGCTCCCTTAATGTGGATATACTACCTTGACTTAGAATCCCAGGAAGCATGGGGGAGTAATTAGTTTGAATTACTCTAGGGAGCAGTTGTTTTGAAATAGCTTTAGTATGGATTTTCCAGTGCCACTATTTCAAAATAACTATTTCAAAATTAGCATTATTCGTCATGGAAAGCAGGAGTTATTTTGAAATAATCAGCCTGTTATTTTGAAATAACAGGCTTGTTAGTGTGGATGCTGTGTTTGTTATTTCAAAATAAGGGGTGTAGACCAGGGCTTAGAGACTAAAAATACATATATAGTATCATGAACCTTTGTGGGCAAAACCCAGTTCTTCAGGTTGACTGGAATACTCACAGCAGTTTGGTTAAGACTTTGTAATCTGTTCCACATATTTCCTCCTGTACAAGTTATCTGCTATTGATTGGATAGAGTTTGACACAGTCTGTCAGCAGGGAGAGCAGTAGAGACAGTCATGTCCTTGCTTTTCCTGATCTCACCTGGCTTAAGTCCCAAGTTTAGTCGTCTTGAAAAGCTAATGACTCCGCTGGTTTTAGATTGCATTATCTCATGTCCCATTTATAACCTGTCTTGCCAAAATGGGTTTGTAGAGTGTGACAATACTGGCACTTAAGGCATGGAAAGTGAGTAACTGTGAACCATGCAGTTCATGTATACAGAGTGAGAACTGCACTAGCCAGATTTGGCTGCCTGTGTCTGGGCTGGAAGTGACAAAATCTTGCTCTGGGAAGAGGAAGATAGCAGTAACCCTTTTGTCAGTACCATGAAGGAAATTACTACTTTGGCCTTTCCTCATAGCTGTTGCTCAGCCTAGTCTTTTTGGACCTTATTCCCTATGCATTCAAAACTGCCGGTGACTCTTCAAAATCATGGTAATAGCCTTCTGATGCAATTTAGGACCCAGTTTAATGCCTTTGCCTCTATTAAACAATGCATTTCAATCTTTGCATTCCTGCTAATTTTAATCTTCATGATTGTTAATGGACTCTGGTTCTTAGCCCAGCAGTATGCAGATTCCCTTAATGATTTTGCTTGGTTTATGTTGTCATGCATTTGTTTACACTACAGTCTATCAGCTATTTCACAGCCCACTTATGATGTGTTCACATTTCTGAGAACTTTCACAGTTATTGCAAATGCTGTTGTCGTTGGCCAATTTTGCCACTTTGCAGGCACAAACTAAGAACAGAGTATTTGTGATATGCTGTTTAATGGTCCAGTGTGCTTTAGATAGAGCTTATACACATACTGTTAGTAGCCGTACTGATTTTAAAAAAAGGTACTACTAGGTTATCAATTCTTTTAAAGTTTTACTCTTTAACTCTTCTGGGAATGCTGCTTTCAGAGGTACTGACTACCTGTTTCACCAGCCTTTCCCTTTTTTTTGAAAGGTTGGGGAGCCTTTGCCACACATCAATACTGTGCCTGCAAAGCTAATGTTAATGACAGATATACTATATACATATGTAACCCACTCTTTCTTCCCTGGGTTACATGGGAGCAGACCACACTCACCTGTGTGCCTGTGCACCTGATGGTTGTAACATTAACGGAGATCCTGAGTATCCCAGTGGTGATATTGGATAGTTGGGAATCCCCTATCCATCACCCCTTGCTGCAGTCCTTTGCTTCTAAAGGAATATATAGTGGCGGGGCCTCCACCTGGCTAGCCCCTGTACCCACTTAATGGTGTACCTTGGGAGCCTCCAGGAATAAAATTATTCCAGTAATAATCTGCATCTAACTCAAAATAACAATTATAAATAATAATATACATCTAATTGATTACATTAAAATTAACACACCTTTACTTTAACCACTGTAAAGAAACAGGGTTTACAGACTAAAAGTGAATAAAATCAATTAGATAAGTTTCCTTTATTTCTGTGCTCTTAGCTAACTGGCATTTACACTGCCACCATTTATTGCATCCCAGAGTGTGTGCTCCTCTGCATCTAAGTCCCAGCTGCTTGTAGGGTTGCCATGTGTCCGGTTTTGAACTAGACAGTCTAGTATTTGAGTTTTCTGTTTAGGGAAACAAATTGAGTTTTCTGTTTAGGGAAACAAATTGAGAAAATATAAATGTCCAGTATTTTCTAAATAAGACGTAATGTAGATTGTGATGTAATGTCAAGTGTGTCCGGTATTTTTGTTGAAACCATCTGGCAACCCTAGACGCTTGTGTGGGCCTGCTTGAAGATCTGAAGCAGGAGTGGAGACAGCACAGTGGAGATTTTGTGTGTGTCTCCGTCGACGGAGCCATGTAAACTAGTTTACCCGGCATAGTCAATGAAGCGGGGATTTAAATAATCCCCACTTCATTAAAATAAATATGGCCGCCACGCTGTGCTGACGATCAGCTGATCCGGGACAGCACGGCAGTCTAGACACGGGTCTGTCGGCTGGGGAAGCCTTTGCCGACCGATCCCTTATGCCTCGTGAAATATGTCAGTATGAATGCTTGGGAATGTTGCTGGAGAAATCTGTTGCATATGCCTATTGAATAATTGCTTGTCTTGCTAAAAATCAATTGTAACCCCTCCCCCCACAGGCCATGTCTACACTTATGCAGCTGTGCCACTGTAAGATCCTTCCCACAGCCATATTATGCTGATGGGAGAGCTCTTCTGTCAACATAATACAATACAGTGAGCAGTGTTAGCTGTGTTGGCTGGGGACTGTCTCTCACTGACCTAGTGCCCTGCACATGAACACTTATGCTAGAAAAAATTGTCACTCATGAGGATGGTTTGTTTTTACATGCCTTTGAGTGACCTGTTTTGCCTATATAAGGCCATCACCAAACTAGCACTTAATTACTACTTAACTGTTGTTCAAAAGATGAAAAAGAGATCATTTCCAATTGGGTATTCAAGAGAACTAAGCATGTTTCTGGGTTCTAATCCTGGTTCTAATTCAACTCTCTCTGTGGTTTGGACTCTCTTTCTCCATCTGTAAAATGAGGATACTACCTGTTTGTCTAAATCCAGAGGGCTGTAAGAACATAAGATAATTAATTGTTTGTAAAACTATTTGAAGATATAACGTGATTAGAGATACAAAATACTGACCCCTTGAGAATGTTTCCACAAGATATGGTTTGTCTAGGACTTGCATTTCCAAGATTCGGGAAATCACTAATTAAATATATAATGTTTATGTTTGATAAAGCTTGGCACAACCATGAACGTTTATTTTTTTTCTGGTGCTAGTAAATGTCTGTCAAAAGATCTAAACTATCACACTGAAGCAGCTGAAGCAGAGTTAAATTTTGTATAGTTACTGGCAAGAAACTTGAAGAATGTTCCCATGACCCTCTGAAACAAAAGCTGACTGTTTTGAAAAGAAATTCATTTGTATAATAGAGAAACAGAATGAAACAATTTTTTGTTTCTGTAGACTGACACCAAGCAATTTCTTTCTGGATTTGTTCACTTTTATTCCATTACATGATGATGATAGCTTCTCCCATGTAACCTTTTTTGTTCTAACTTGTTGGGTGAGATTTCTACAGGAAGACTTTTTACTGTGGAATGAGTTTCTCTTCTGTTGAACAGGATGGAAAAGTAACTTCACTTGTCGTTAGTTTCAGCACTGTACAGCTTTTAAATTTACTTAGTTCTCTCATCTCTGTCTTCATGCATAAAGAAATTATTGACATTAAATATGGCAAACAATTATATGAATTCAGTTAATGCTATTCGCTAATTTTTAATATGCTTCCTTTCTATTTAACTTTTTTCTTTAAAAATATCAGAATAAGAAGCAGAAGGTGGTTTGTTAGATCAAAGTAATGGCTCAGAGGATGAGCAAATGGAGATTTCAAACACAAAATTGATGACCCATTAGGGAATACTGTGCATGAGGGACAGCTAATAAAAGCATGACAGAAGATTTTCCACATCAGCTGAATATCATCTGGGAAGTTAGGTTCCTCACTTTATTACCTATAACCTTTATAGAGTGTTACATTCCTGTTTGAATCAGAAACATATTGCTCATTGTCCTTTCTTTTCCTTTTTTTTAATTATTCACAGGAAACCAATATTCCAGGGTATTCAGGACATTTATATAGACATTGATCATTTGTGTAGATCCAACATCGTATCTAATTTCAAAATGGTTGAATTCTGTTGGAGAAGCCTCTGTGGCTTGTTTCAATAACATTGTTTATTCAAGAATTTTGAAGGTGATTGCATTAAAATGCATAAATGCATCAAAAATAGTACTGGTAAATGGGGAAACTCATGCCATTCTAAATACCTAAAATTAGTTTAATTGGTCACTTTATACAGATGTAAATGCCTGCTTGGGATATGGTCCAAATTCAAAGATTATACTGTCTGTGTTGCAGTGGAGATACTGTGGGGAAGGATTGATTGAAGTTGGGCGTGTTGTGTGCATGTATGTGTTCTGTGCACTTCCTTTGGGAGGGGGGGAGACCTCGGATTCCTTCCAAATCTTCTGTCATGGAGGGCAATGGAGTAAAGAAAATTCCAGCTCCTACTTGACTTCTAGACAAATATTGCAATTTTGAAATATATTTTGCAGACCAGCATTCAGAGCTTGGGGCAGGGGAAAGCATGTATCATGTTCTTCCTCAGATTTATGAACAGCATTATTTGGGAGTAGTACAAGGAATGCTGGGAAGGCTTTTGTGTTTTTTTTTTCCCTGGTGTGGGCTTCAAAACATTATTGGTTACAAAAGCCGTGTTTTATCACTTCTTGGCGGATCCTTTTAAAACAAAAAAAGCAACCCAAAAAAAGAAGAGAAGATTCAAGTCTTACTTTTCATGTCACTTGTGCACCTGGGGAGTATCCTGCAAACCATTATTTAACTTGGTGAGGTGAGAGATACCTTTCCCCCGCTTGGGGGGGGGGGAGGGGAAGGGGAAGAGAAGGAACGTAGACCTCAAAAGGGTTTCTTACCATTTGCCTCCAAAATGGGTACATTAGCCCAGCAAGGAGGCAGAGGAAAAAATAGAGAGGCTGCCATCAGTTAAGATTTGCTTATGTATTTAAACTTTGCAGTTTACACGAAAATGTAAACATTTAGAACAAGGACACTTCCTGCAATGATTTTTTTTTTTTATCAGCTGATTTAGAAGTTCTCTTTCCAGAGTTGCTTTGGCATCAGCACTTGCTGTTGGGCTCTTTTTGTTTGTTTATTTATCTATTTATTTGAAACGTGTGCAATGTTCCATTAGACTTTTGTCTCTGGCTACATCTACACAGCTTCCCTCTTCTGCCAAAGCCTATGCAAATGAAGCATGGATTAGCATATTGCCACACTTCATTTGCATAATTAATTAGGAGCTGTTTTTGCTTTAGGTTTTTGCACAAAAATGGCTCCTAATTATGCAAATGAAGTGCAGCAATATGCTAATCCACATCTCATTTGCATAGGCTTTGGTGGAAGAAGGAAGCTGGGTGGATGTAGCCTCAGACATCAAGCAGTGGGATTTAACCATCTCTGGTAAGGCTGTTCTTAAAACTTTCATACGTTAAGGACCTTATATAGTTGCTTCAAGCAGTCTGTGGAAATATGCCAAGTGAATAAAAACTAATGTGTTTGTGGGGAGGGTTGCTAGGTCTTTTTCCCCCTACAAGCTGAGCGCTAACACTAACACTGAAGTTTGGGAACTGTTTGAAATAAGACTGAAGAGATTGCTTTAGCAAGCAGATAAAGAGTGGGGAAATTACATTCTCATGATCAAATAGCTAATGTTACGCATAGTTGATTATGGCCAGAAATAAAATCTTTTGCAGATTTCAGGCTTTGTATGTGATTTTTAGAAGTGTAAAATGCTTAAGTAGTGCTACTTTACAATAAGATGCCAGTAACACTTTTTCTTTATGTTTAGCAGTCTGATTACATTTTGATCTCTTTGCCTTTCTGGTATGGCTTTATTCTTTTGGTTATTTTTGCCATTGCAGAAGTTTTTAGGACTGGAGCTTTTTATTTGTTCCAGTAAGTTATGTCTGTCTGTCTTTCTCCATGGCTCTTTCCCCTTCCATCCTCCACACCATTCTATTCTTTCAAACATTGTCAGTTTAGTTTCATGCTGCTATCACTGTAAAATTTGAGCATCTTCCATATAAAGTTGATAGCAGTGGTGAAGGTTGTATTGGACTCTATCAAAGTTTCAAGCTTTTCCTTTCTGCTGTGACGATTCTGATTGGGAGAGTGCCTTTGTTCAATCAGTTCTTCTCCATGGGTTTTTTGGGTGGGACTGTAGGAGGTGGGTGGTGTTGGTTTCAAAGAACTGGTAATGTTGCAGAAGCCTCTCATTGCAAGGAAACAGCTCCTAATTAACTAAACATGTCTGCAAAGTTGTTAAAAATACCACACATTTTACACTTCAAATGGTATTTTTTTACTTTGCCCTTCTAAACCAAATGCAGCACTTGTGAATTTTATTTTGAGTCGCATATATTTGTTAAATTGCATAAAGTCCCAACTTCTAGCGAGTAATAATAATGTGCGAATCAAGCCTTTTAAATAAAAGTTTCTAGTCCTTGTGGTTGCAAAGCAAAGCTTGAAAAGATTATCTGAGTATAAACTAAAGGCCCCCAAATAAGAAAACCACAAGAACCCTAAAGTTAGTTATTTTTTGGCTTAAAAGTATTGAAAAAAGCTCATAACCTTCCTGGGGCTGGACTCAATATTTGAAGACTTGATTTTGGTAATATTGCACTTAAAATTTTTTGTAAAGATAGCTGCTCTTTGGGGCTGAGGCATATTTCTATGGGCTTATTTACACAAACATTTTATTTGTGGCAGATGAGGCATGAACCTAGCCCACATAGCCTGCCATGCACTAAGGGTACATCTGTGCTGCAGTATAATACCCATGGCTAGTTTGTTACCTGAGTTGGGCCGTGGGACTATAAATTGGAAGGGTAGATGCCTGCACTTAAGCTAGCATCTGGCCTCTGAGACCTCACAAGGGAGAAGCATCCAGCCCAGGCCCTGTCATTTTTACTTCAGTTTTATAGCCTTCAGTACAAGCTTTACTGGAGCAGGTAGCTTTTTGCTACCTAGCAGGGTACACTGGTAATATGTATTTAGTTAAGCAATTATATAGCTTAATATTTTAAGATTGTTCTTAATTGTAGTACAGTGAAACCTCTGTTATCCAGCACTCTGTTAACCAGAAAACTTTGTTAACCGGCATTGCCCCCAGCCACAATACTGTCACACCTTCAGGCGCACAGGCCTGGCTTGGTTTACCATGATTGGCTTAACAATTTTTTATTTAAGAAATACTAATCCTCTTTAACTCAAAATAGAAATGAGACCAACTGCCTCACACTACAAAACTACCAGTATTGAAAACTTGAGTTTTACTATTATTGTCCATTGGTTTTTCCTAGGTTGATGGAGACCCTTAGATAACCGGAATCTTTAGATAACCGGAACACCCTAATCCCCAAGCTTGCCGAATAACACAGGTTTTACTGTATGTTAGAAAATAATAACTTAGTGCTGATTTACTAGATAATTAACTACTTGCTCCCGAGTTGTGTAAAGCTGCATTTAGATGGTAACTGGAATTTAATTAAACATACGCAACAACATATACAACTTATTTATTAAACAAAGCAATTTGACATACATAAACTTCACCTCCCTCCCTCATGAGCTGGAGAGTAAGTTTTCGTGGTGGGCTGAGTCATAAATATTTATGACCTAAGTACGGAGCCAGTCAGAATTCAGGTAAGAAGAAACTATAAAATAGGAACACAGTATAATGCCATCCAAGTAGGATCAGTGGATGATCCTGATAAGATACATGTTGGTGTCCCTGGAATCAGAGACTGGTTTGCAACATCAGTGCTCCATTGTCCGTTTTTGCACCCACTAGCACAGTGCCCGCTTCCCCCAAACCACACATCCGCTAGGATCAAACCTTTTATATGGTACACCAGCTTTGTGCTCTGTTTATGAAGGTTGATCTAAAAAATTAGATATTTTCCCCTGATTTTTATATAGAAAAGCAGCGTTTAGCTAAAAGTGTTTTCATTGTGGCTCATGGATTCATTATATGTATTCTTTACTGAACTATTTTAAGAGGACTTAACGTGTTACATTAAAATTAAATCTGAATTTAAACAGGTCTTTTATAAAACTTTTTTTTTTTTTTTAAAACATCCGGTTTAAATAAAATCTCTTTTTCCAAAATACTATTTAATCCAGTGTGGGCTAGCATGAGTGGTTTTACACCCAGCTTGCCATGAACATTATTGACTGCAGAAATAACTCTTTTCTCACTGTCTGTTTTTCTAGGTTGTACAATGGAATCACTAGATAAAACAATCAATAGCTACCTGGATGTCTGGCTTGGGCCAAGAGGTAACTTGTTCATTTTATAAATATGTAAATTTAATTTCTAGAATCAGAGTTCAAATGAATAGAAACTGCCATACTGGAAGAGTTTGGCTCTCAATACCGTGAAGCTCATAGTAGTTGAAGTCCACTTCTTTGGTGCCATATATACCAAATTGTGCAAAACTGTGGCATTCAGAGAAAAGTGCACATGATGCTACTGGGTGATCAGCTTATGACTTGAAGAGTGAGGAATGGTAGAGTTGAAACTTTATCTGAGCTACTGTACTGCAGCTGCTATTCTTATTCCTGTAAGGCTACATCTACACTGTGGGGGTTTCCAGGGAACGTGTTTGCTCTTCCTCTTTGTTTCGTGGAAGAGCAAACGCACTCTTTCGGGAAGCCCTGTATTCCTCGTTTCATGAAGAATAAGGGCTCCTCCAAAAGAGGAGGCTTTTCCGCCATTTGATCCCATGTAGACGGGAAAGCTTTTTCCAAGAAAACCCGATAGTGTAGACCTAGCCTTAGTGGCAACCCTCTTTTAGGTTTTATTCAGCTAATTGCCTACACAGTACCCTGCAACATGAAGTTCTACAAATTGATTAAACATTACATGAAAAGTACCCTGCTTTAAGTTTGCTCTTCATTTAAGTACTCTCTTATAATGAAGGAAAGAGTAAATATGAGTGTCTGACTGATGTTCCATAATATTCCTGAGTTAAAATGACTATCATATAATCTCCTTTTCAGATGATTAGTTCTGATCTTTTACATTTCTTCACATCACTACTGTCTCGTGCCTCTCAGCAGTTTTGCTCACCTTCATTAGATCTTTTATTTCCTTCTCTCCTTTTTTGAGACGAAGTGACAGAATGAATGCTGTATTCTAGCTGAGGTGGTTGCACCTGTTATATGTAGTGGCTTTATGCTACCCATTTGTCATGTTGCGTTGAAAACATTGATTGAAAAGAAGCGCCTCTAAACCACTTGCAGGCTTTTCCTCTCAACCCCCCACCAAGTCTGCTAAGAGAAGCTGCTGCCCGGTTCTGTTTGAACAGCTGTTCGCCTTCACACACTGTTCCTGCCCCCAGCACAATCCCGTTGATACATCTCCAGCCAATAGGAACTGTCTGTTGTCAACAGGAGCTGGCAAAGCACCCTTCCTCCTCCCCTCAGGCTTGTAGCTATTCAAAAACTACATGGTCCCTGCAAACAGTGTGGGAGCAGGGTAGGCAGGGAGTCTGCTTGAGAAACCTGCTTGACTTCAAGTCAGAGCCTGTCTCTGGCACCCCACCCCTTTGCCCCCCTACACTACATAACCCAAACCCTCTGCCTTCTCCTGCACCCATATCTACTCCCATATCCTGCACCATAGTCCCCTGCCCAGGTCACAACCTCCTCTTGCCCAAGGTCACAACTCAAACTTCTGCATCCTTGTTTACTAACCCAGGTCACAACTGCCTCCTTCACCCAAACTCCCTCCCAAACCCCACACCCTCTCCTGCACCCCAGTCCTTTACTGCAAGCTCCTTTCTCCACCCAACCTCCATCCCAAACCCTGCACCTCTTCCACTGATATGGAAGAGTGCGGCCCTTGACCACTTTCCAGATTCTTGGGGTGCCCCCCCCCCATCAAAAATTATTGCCCACCCTTGCCTTAAGCCCTCATCTTAGGGCATGTCTGCATTGCAGTCAGAGGGTGTGATGGCAACTCACATAACTCGTTTTGTTGAGTTAGCTCTGGTACCAGATTGGTTGAAGCTGTAGCTGCGTCGACACCCACATGTGCTAGCTGCCTGAATACTGGCTGAAGATTCTGGGTGGGCGTTTGTAGCCCATGCAACTGCAGCGTCAGTGCTCCTGAGTAAAGCTAGCTCAGCTGGAATAAAGATGCTCCATGAGCTGCACTGATATCCTTAACTGCAGCATAGATTCCCCCTATACTACAGTGTGGTTTCTGGACTCCACTGAAATAGAGCTGGAGCCTCTTCCTTGCTGAAGGGTGTCTAAAATGAATTGGTGTAGGCTTGTGTTAAACTGTATTTTGACCCTTTTATAGACAGGCTTTTATGGAACAAGACAAGCTGCCAACTTCTCTGTGACTCTTTCCTTATGTGTATTTCAGTCCAAAACGTGACTTTTGTAGAACAGACATCATATTGGTCTGAATATTTTATATCCATATCAAACTGGTTCCATTTACTAGTTTTAAAATGTCTTCTGCTTTCAAGTCTTGCAAACTCCCCCTGGAATCAGATTGTCAGTAGAGCTGTTTTTTTCCTCCTTATTCATCATCCTCAATAAAAAAGGTTCCAAAAGTGAAATCCATGCTGAGTAACACTTGCCTAAAATCAGTGTTCCTTTGGGTTTGCATGGGTATCACTTATTGATTGGAATATAGTGTGCAGTGTACAGTAAGAAATCCAGTTGCCTTATAGCCTTGCTGGCTCCTAAGGACTAGCATAAATAAAAACAGTAAAAATGTACTTTTATTAATAAATAAGCAGATATGACTCTCGCTAAAACTAGCTGTGTTGATGATGAGACCTTTGGGGAGAAACGAAGACACAAAAAACAAAATGGTGTTACCCAGGAATTCAGTAACAAGATTAAATTTAAAACTAGGATCTGGTTGGAGTTTGTTCCTAACACCAAAAGAACAGGTTCCCCAACACTGTATCTATCACCAGTGGATAATTGCCCAATGAAAACACAACTAAGGTATAAATTTAACAAATCTATTGAAAGAATTTGGAACAGTACACAGCATATAACCATACAAAACAACAGTAAAACCCCAGTACACCAGTTAGAATCCAACCCCACACCCTCAAAATAGGGGAACTTTCCTATCTTCTTTTCTTCTAACAAGCAGGTAAGTTAAATACTTTACAGTCTCTGGCCAAGATGTTAACACAGCAGGTGAGGACCTAGGACCTTCTACCCAGTGGCTGCAAGCAGCCAAGGGGAGGAACTCTAGGTGATCCGGTCCCACAGCACATCTTCCTTGATGTTAAAGAGGTAGGGTGAGGATTGATGGCACTGTCCAGAATAGAGCTGGGTCTTCACCCCGGGTCCTCTTCAGGTGGTGGAGGAAGTCAACGAACCCTGATGTAGTGTATCCCCAATACCACACCTAAGCCTTCGCTATAGGTGGCATGGAGAAAGCACTCTAAGCGATTCAAAGGCTCCACAGCACCACTGCAGTACAGCTGTCTCTGGTCCGGTATACCTAAAGCTTGAACCCCTGGGCTTCGCAACAAGGTGTACGAGGGAACCAACAGCAGCACTGATGTCTGTTGGCCTTGACGAGTCACAAAGACTGGACGGACTGGCCCCGCACTCTTGAGTGGTGGTACTTTTATGTCTTTTGTGGCAGGAAAATAAATGATTGACAGTAGCATATGTGCAGCAGTCTGACATAAAGCTAATATGGTAATTAGTCCGAGGCGGGAAAATCTGGCTGGAATCTGTTCTTGTTTACCTCCACATTTCCAGATGACAAGATGAAGTTTGTGATTTCAAAATGGAGTCGGTGATTTTAAAATGGAGTCCAGTTTGCACATATGATTAAGTTCTCATTCAATCACTACCAACAATGGTGAAGTTTATCTGCTTTAAATTTTAGTAAGTAATAGTTTAAAACACATAGCAGCAATAATTCCATTTTGAAAACACTGTTTTTTTGGGAACAGCATTACTTGCATTTTGCTTAGCAATAACATGATTAAATGTAACCTTGTTACATATTAAAATTGTGTAATTCAGAGCAATAAGCATTTCAAGGAAGTTTTATTTGCTGTTTGCTCTTTGGTTCATGTTAGGTGATTGTTACTGAAAGTCTCATCAGGAAAAGATTTTTCTCGATGTTTTAAAAATATTTCCCTTAACTAAATTGAGAGTAATTTTTGTTTTTGTTTTCTTTCATTCTATTTCAGATCCCCGAGTAAAAGGATGGCTTCTTCTGGATAACTATACACCTACTTTTATCTTCTCCGTCTTATACTTATTAATTGTATGGCTAGGACCAAAGTACATGCAAAATAAACAACCGTTCTCATGCCGGGGGATTCTAGTGGTCTATAACCTTGGACTAACACTACTGTCGCTTTATATGTTTTATGAGGTAGGATGGTTTTTTGGCTTGTTTTGCAGTACTTTTACCCTATTTAACCCCACTTAAACCAAAGACCTGTCTGCTGTGCGTATTGGTAAACTTGGTAAAATAAAGACAGAAATGTTGCAACAGTTCATCAATGGTCACTTCTCCCAAGAATATCACCACTATTACGAATTCATATGGGTACTTCCATTAATGCCATAGGATAGTGTGCCAGGTCTGTACAGACTCAAAGGCAAAATAAGTACTTCTGAAATGTGCAACTCTCCCTCAGCATACAATAGAAGAGGAAAACTCAACTTTCATGTCTTGTTATAGCCTTCAGGTAAGCCTTAATATTATTTGAGTAGTTCCTAACTACTCACCTAAAAGAGAACCATGGTCAAGCTATTCTAAAAATGGGGCAGTTACATCGCATCTCACTAGGGAGTGTGGAATATCATGTATCTGCTTTTTTGCACATTTGAGAAACATTTTCTCAGTTCTCTTAGCTATTCCAAAACAGAAATATGATAATACACGGGATTCCTTTGGTTTTTTTAAACAAAGTTAAAATTGGATTATTTAATATAATTCCTTCATCTTTGAGTGGCAATGTGTGTCTGTTTTATTTAACAATATAAAGATCCAGAAAATATACATTCTGTCCTACCCCATCAACGAGATCAATAAGAATATTCACCTATGCTGGGATTCACCTATGCTGTTTTTAGTAGGTACTTAAAGTGATTAACTTTTTTTTGCCATGTTAAGCTTTATATCTCTGAAATAGTTGTATAAATGTGATTAGTCCATGCAAAAATGTTTACTAATAAATTTAAACTTAAACAGTATCACCACTGACTTCATGACAAAGATCTTAATCTGACACACACAACTGCAGCTTTCTTTGGCACTGTAAAAAGTGTAGATAAGATTCCCATTGCAGCTATTCTCTTCCTTTCTAGCAATCAGAATGATACTCCTATTTTCCACATGAAGCTTTTGAAATGGGGTGTGAGAAGGCTTAGTAAGGGATGTTAGATATAGTGTAATTTAATAATCGTATAACTGCACCAAATTTTAGTGGTTACATGATAATTCAACAGTCCCCAGGGGCGGGGCCATAGCCAGTGCACTCTTGGCTCCACTCCCAGGGAGCCCCCTGCCACTCTGGACTGCTGCCTCCCCCCAAGACTGGCTCCCACCTGCCAAGCCCTAGCTCCCCATGGACAGAGGCTGCTCTGCCAATCCCGCAGTGCAGCCTCTGTCCATGGTGAGCCTGGGCTCGCCACGGCTGCAGGCTGCTCCACGGAGCAGCCCCTGTCCGCAGGGGGCCCAAGCCCCGTGCAGACAGGGGCTGTGCTGGCATCCCTCCTGTCCGTCCCCCCGGCCACTGCCTCTGATATAGAGGCAGCAGCTCCGGGAAGGGGAGGGTGGTGGTTCCACGAAGCCAGTGCTTGTAGGGAGCCAGCTTTTAAGCCAGATTCTCCTGAGTATAAGCTCCTGCCTGCACTGCCCCCCACCTCTATAGGAGGCAGCAAGGGGGGACAGGTGGCTCCATGGAGCTGGAATGTGCTGAGAGTCGACTTAAAAGCTGGCTTCCTACATGTACCAGATCTTGCCTGCCCCCCTCACTCTGTGCTGCTTCCTCTCTATCAGCAGCATGGGGGCGGGGAGCAGGTGGCTCTGCGGGATCTGGTGCTCTTGGGCAGCCGGTTTAAAAGCTAGTTCCCCATACGCACCAGGCTCCTGCCTCTCCCCTCCTTGTTGCCTCTGACACAGTAGTATCAGAGTGCATGTAGTCATTAAGATTAACTGATAAATCCAGTCTTATCTGTTAATCATTTACACAACTATACGCTAACATCCGTAGTAATTACTAAGTCTTTTTTCCATCACTAATGTCTGGTTCTGTGTACTTTGAGCACTTTAGGGACTGGTGTTCTGTTTTTGGCTTTGCTGGTTGACTTTGGGTAATTTACTGTATTTCTGTGTGCCAGGTTTTCTGTCTGTAAAATGAAGGTAGTGATACTGACCTCCTTTATTAAAGCGATCTACTGATGGGAAAGAAACTGTGTAAGTTAGGTATTAATGGTGGTATTATTGTTTTCTTAGAAGTTGTACCTTCACACTAGTCCATACACAATATTCCATAAACTTCATATAATATAAAGCCTTTATAGTTGTATTACAGTGGAATGGCCTCTGTTTTGCATACTGGTCTCCCCACTTATTACATTTTAGTTATCTGGTCAACTCTGCTCAATCAAATACATGTTTATATATGTATTTTTTACCCTTGCTTGGCATTACTCATGTGGCTAGGAAAACTGCCATCAATTCACTGTCAATGTGAATTTTTGATGTGATGAAGGGGAAAAAACCCCTCACCTGTCAGCTACGTAATTAATGGAAAGAGCTTAAACTTAAAAACAAGACTGTCATTGAACATACTCTTCGCTATTGCAAATATATAATGCAACTTGATTTTTGTTTTGTGTTAAGTGATCTTGCTGTCTTTATGGAAAATAACCATTTAGCATTGTCTGGCCAAGCCACAACTTTATTTGCTTAAAATCTCTGAAAGTGCTAAGCAATTAATTGCACATGCAGCTTAACAGCATTTCCTTAATCACTTCCAAATAATCCCCAGCCAGGTCCTGGCTGTCCTGCTCTGGTACCCCACTGCCCTCCCCTTGCTTGACATGAAAAGGGAAGGGGAATTGTAGGTGCCCCAGATTCACCCTCCCTCAGCTTCCTTAAGGGATGCTTTCCTGCAAATCCTATCCCAATGCATGTTATCCAATAAGTGTGTCGTTTCCATAAAGAGTATCCACCATGAGTGTGTGGTACTAAGGTACAGCATTATAACCCGACTCCTCTACTCCTACAGTGTGGGTCCCAAACTAACTGTGGGGAAGGAGACAAAGCCCACACCACTTCTGTCAGAGAGGTAGCCGTGTTAGTCTGAATTTGCATAAACAACGCGAAGTCCTGTGGCACCTTATAGATTAACAGATGTATTGGAGCATAAGCTTTTGTGGGCAAAGACCCGCTTCGTCAGATGCATGTAGTGGAAATTCCAGAGGCAGGTATAAATACAGGCATATGAAAAGAAGGGAGTACCAATCAAGAGTAAAGCTACAGATAACGAGGTCAATTCAGTCAGTTATCTGTAGCTTTACTCTTGATTGGTACTCCCTTCTTTTCATATGCCTGTGTATTTATACCTGCCTCTGGAATTTCCACTACATGCATCTGACGAAGCGGGTCTTTGCCCACGAAAGCTTATGCTCCAATACATCTGTTAATCTATAAGGTGCCACAGGACTTCTCGTTGTTTATACACCCCACTTATGCAATCTGGCATTGAGGAAAAATACCTTTCCATCCCTCTGAGGAAACGGGCCCACAGCAGATCAAATGGAACCTGGTCCTTTTATCAAGTTTGCGGGTGGGTATTTCCAATTTGATCGCAGTAAAAGAGGGGCTCTCTGAGGCTGCATGGGGAATAATTACTCTCCACATGTACACTCTTACTGCCAGCAGGAAGGGCAGGACAGTGCAGTGGCCATCTGGCCCCAGCTACATGCTGACTTTCCTGTGTTTCCCAGTCAACTTTCCTTCTCCTCGCTGCCCATTGTAGGGGAGTCTTAGAGACAATATCCCTTGTCTTCCAGATAGGGTGCATCTACACTGCATCCATAGCTTGAAATATGCTATGCAAATTGCGTAGCTTATTTCGAGTCAATTTAAAAATAGCTTATTTTGAAATTTGGCACTGTCTACACAGCATTTATTTGAAATAAATCGCTATTCCAAAACATCCCTTACTCTTCATGGCATGAGGTTTACAGGGAACGTCAGAATAGCAAGCCCGTTACATTTTGAAATAATGGGTGCGCTCAAAAGATGTGGAATATCGATTTCAGGATACCTCTGGTATCCTGAAATATCACTGCAGTGTAGACGTAGCCATAGATAGCTCTCCCTACCCCATATGGTGAGCCAATGGTAGTGGGTACAATATAACTAGTTTTATGAACAGGCACCCACAGAGCTGCAGTGTTATATTACATGTTCATGGCCTTGGTAAACTGGGCATGTTTAGTAAATATTAAATCTTGTGACTTTTAGTATTTTGTAACCTAAATTACATTCTATGCATACAACGCATTTCTGTTCAGCACTTCAGAAATCTTCTAGGGTAAAGAAACCAATTCGTCAAACCCCTGGTTAAATCCTCATTGTATAGATTCTTCACTGTTTCCATATTTATGTAGTCCTACAATGGCAGACCTGAGGACAAACATAACGAGGCATACCGGAGCGGTCGACAAAGGCTTCCCTTGTCGACCGCACCACGTCTAGACTGCCCCGCTGTGCCGGATCAGCTGATCATCGGCACAGCGCGGCAGCCATTTTTATTTTAATGAAGCGGGGATTATTTAAATCCCTGCTTCTTTGACTATGCCAAGTAAACTATTTTACATGGCTCCGTCGACGGAGCCATGTAGTCTAGACGTACCCCCTGAGTTTGTGGAAAGCTTTCACATGGGAAGAGCTGTATTAACTTCAGCTGGACAACTCACTTGCATAATATTAAGCCTATACATGCTTGCTACATACCACTAGTGTTATCAATTCACAGTTCCACTGCAGGAGAGCATCTTTTTTGCCAAAAAGTAATATCAGAATAGTCATCCTGTCCAGCATCCTGTTTGAAAATATTGTGCTTTTATTTAAATCTAGATTTACCTGGTGTTGCACTGGCCCTTAACTGAATTAATTTTTGTTTTTGGGAAATAAAATGAAAATGTACATACTTCATTTGAATCATTGCTCTGGGGTGGGTTTGTGGATGAGAGATTCGGTATACAGGTTGCCTTGAGGAGAGAGGACTACCCCAGCCCTCTCACCAAAGCAGCTTGGGGCCAGGTGAGAAGCACAGATGAGGGAGGGGTGCATGCTCCCTGGCTGGGGCAGGTCCAGGTTCATCTGCCCCTTGCATTCCGAAGCCAGAGTGAGGAATGCAGCAAACTGTGCACTTCCCCTCGTTCCGTGATGAAAGGGAGCAGCCAGCAATGTTCTTGTACAAATTACGGGACTTCAGTGCATCACCCCCCTCTCATTACCATTCCTAAAGGCCACTTGGGGGATGGGATGCTCAGGGCTTTGGCAGCCCAGAATGGGGTGGAATGTGCCCCTGGTGATTCTCTTTTTCCCCCCCGCCCCCCCCCCAAACCCTTACATTTGTTTTAAGTTAAGAGAAAGCTGTCTATCAAATTTAGTGGTCCTAGCTCTTACCATTTTGGAGGAGTTCTTGAACAGACAGATAAAATCTCTCAAATATATAGGTTAGACCTCCCTGGTCTGGCACACTCAGGACCTGACTGGTCCTGGATGAGGGATTTTGCCAGACCAGAGTAGGCTATTTCTGCCCTCCCCCCCCCCCCACACACACTTTACTACCGGCACCCCTAGCGCTAGACCGGCTGCAGGCCCTGCGGGTCCTGGCCACCACTTGCCTGCCATCCCACACAACCCAGTTTGCAGTGTGCTAGGCTCCCACCCCGCCAAGCAGCCCAGCTGGGGTACACCAGGCAGCCTAGCTGAGCAGCCCCCGCTGCAGCATGCTGCTCCCAGCCCCTCCAGGGAGATCAGCTGGGGCGTGCTGAGCAGCCCTGCTGCTTCACACCAGGCTCCCAACCCCTCCAGGCAGTCCCGCTCAGGTATGCCCACCTTCTCTATTGTGATCGAGGCTCCTGGTCCCGCTGGCAGCTCACTGCCAACAGCCCACAGCCCTGCCGGTCCACAGGGCCCCTAAGCACCAGCCCTGCACTGGGATTCTCTGTTCCTGGAACATCCGTGATGTCAGATCAGAGTCCCAATTTAGAGGTTCCGCCTGTAGTAGAATTGTCAATAATGTACTATGGGCACTTTGTTGTATATCCATTTTTAAAACTTATGTCTATAGTCTGACAATAAAGCAATTCTAGCACTTTGCAGTTACTATATCTGATATTTTATGTAGAGTTTTGCTGCAATTATCATGACAGGAACCACATTTGCTAACCCTGTTTAAAGGGATTTTTTTTTTTTTTTAGAACCTGAGATAATGGGGTCATACCATGAAGTCAACATTCCAGCTAAGGTGTGATGAAAATTAACCAGTATGGCCCCCTATCCTTCAAAATAGAGTACATATATGTAGCTATAACTTTTTTTTATTAAATTGAACTTCAGTGACTTGAAAATAAACATTAAAGCATGAACTTGAGCATGAGAGAGGTGCAGCATAGTGTGTAGAGTAGAGGATTACACTAGTCTACAATTTTTTAGAAGTCGTCTGCTTCAGAGATAAAATGTGCTATTTATTATGTATTTTGATGTGCTGAATTCAAATATGACAATTAAAACAACTGATTGGCTACTGTTTCCAAGATATTTAAGTTTTTACATTTTACGTCTATGTATAGTGTGTCGATAGTAGAGTTTTAATCATAAATTGTAAACCTAAGTCTTTTCATGTGTTTATGGTTGCTTTACATGATAATATTTCACCTGTCCTGTTTATGTAACACTTTAAAAATCAGCAAAAGGGTTATATAAATAAAATTTATTATGAAACAAAAGGCAAAAAACTATTATGTACATAGTTTAGTCATTCAGTTCACCTTGTGTTATGAGGTGTGGTTCAGAGGAGGAGGATGGGAGAAAATGTGGGTCCTGTGACATGGATGGTTCAGGACCAGAAGTTTCATCCTCTTCCTCTTCCTCGTCTGACTCAAGTGAGAATGATTCTGGTGCATCAGGAACCGGCAGCCCTTCTCCGTGGGGTACTGGGCATATAGCTGATGGAATGTTTGGATAATGCACAGTCCACTTTTTCTTCTTTGACACACCTTTCCCAACTGGAGGCACCATGCAGAAGTAACAATTGCTGGTATGATCTGTTGGCTCTCTCCAAATCATTGGCACTGCAAAAGGCATAGATTTCCTTTTCCTGTTCAACCACTGGCAAAGATTTGTTGCACAAGTGTTGCAGCATATGTGTGGGGCCCACCTCTTGTCCTGATCTCCAATTTTGCAGCCAAAATAAAGGTGATAGGCTTTCTTAACCATAGCTGTTATACTGCGCTTTTGTGATGCAAAAGTCACTTCACCACAAACATAGCAGAAGTTATCTGCACTGTTCACACTAGTACAAGGCATCTCTGCTCACTTTGGCTAAACAGAAATGTGTCCCTTTGCAAAATCAAACACTGACAAATAAGAGAGCACGACACCTGTATGATTTCTAGAGCTGATATAGGGCAATTTGTTCAGCAGAGTGATGTAAGCTTCGTTATGATTGCATCATCCATGACTTCTAGGAATAACATGATGCAATTCATATCATGTATGACGCAATACCAGCTTCAGATTGCATCATTAATTGTTTTGCCTAAAAAGCAAGTACTGTCCAAACCCAGTCATAGATTTATTCATAGATCCAGTCAAAGATGTATTCTAGTCATTTCTGGTTTAAATTGAGATCCCTTCCCTTTATAACTCACTTATCCTCCGCCATTCCCAAGTCAAGGGTCGTATATACTGACCCAAGAGCATATCTTGAAAACTAGAGCCAATCAACAATTTTAAGCATCATTTTCGTTTTCGGTGACCCAGAATTAGTAAAGTTTGACTACATTTATTTCAGAAGCATTTTGGCTGTAGAGCAGTGTTATAAGTTAAATTCCTGAGTTCTGATCCCAGTTCTAATACTGATTTCCTCTGTAATTTGGGACACCTATTTGACATTTCTGCATCTGTAAAATGGGAATCATATTTTCCTAGTTACTTCATAGGAATGTTAAGGATTGACTTTTAAAGCACTTTTGAAATGAATAAATAATAATAATAAATGCTATATTCACAATCTCTTGTAATTTTTCATAAAGCAGCCACATACCTTTAACACTAGCTTCTAATTGTTTTATAGCATATTTTTAAATCTTCATTTTGAAGGAGAACATTTGGACTTATGCAAACTTAATAATGTTACTAGTCATAGAGAGCTTCCCTGTAAAGTTTTGTAATTTAGATAATGTTCCATCACTCTTAGAATGTGAAATATTGTTTATAAATAAATAATTTTAATTAATTTCAGTGGGACCAGGGTATAGCCTTAAAATGATAACTTCCTTCTCCATTAGAAATTTCCATCACTGCATATAGAAAGTAGCTCATGTTATTGAACAGCTTGCTCTTCTACAGCACTTTTTCATCAATAGATCTCAGAGCGCACTACAGACTCTTTCCATGATTTCGGCATTTGCCCAGAGTGTGAAGAGGTGTGATACGTAACTGACAGAGTTGTGCTTCAAGAGTCTGTATTTTATACAAATTTTTCCTAGGGGATAGAATAGGTTTACCTGTAAAATTATTCCTAATGTAGGCATGATCTAGGTTAAACTGATTACCTGTTTTTCTGTTGTAAAAATATCTAGTTAACTTTTTTTAGTGTTCATTAGCAAAACCACCCAAGTGATGGGCAAGTCAAATTAAATAGGAGAACGTAGTCCATGATGAAATTTCCATCTCAGATAAGTGACCTTCCCACTCTATTCATTTCTGCTCTTTTAAATTATCTGAGATGGACAGAAGTTGTACAATAAGCATCTGGTACGGAAGACTATTTTCAGGCCTAAAGAGCATCTTACTTCTGTAAAGCAAAGATATCTCTCACTCTCAAGAGACAACATGACTCATCTGATCTTGTAAGCCAAGGAGAGAAGTGACAGCTTCCTTTAGGTTTTGGTGCACTTTGTTCTGAGGTGGTTGTATTGGGGGGGAGCATTTTTTTTTTTTACATACTTTCCTTCAATTTACTTTCTTAAGATCAGAAAAATATAATTTGAATTTCTGCCTCTTCTCCATTTTAATATAAAATTCTTGTGATCTCTAGTTCCCCTGTTTACTTGTATTTGCTAATATGTGCTATCTCTGGGTCCCTTATCCTAATTTGGAGCACTTGCTGGCAGCATGGAGGCTAAAGTTCTGTATCAACAGAGCAGCAGATTTGTACACATTGCCTCACTAAGGTGTCTCAATCCAGACATTGTAGGGAAGATTTGCTGTACAGTTTTATTTTGTTTAAGGTCTTTGATATAAATGGCAACCCAAAAACACTATAAAAATTTCAGTAATACAATTACATAATTAAAGCAAAAATAATAGCAGACAGGGAAAAAGTAGCAGGCTATAATCTAAGGACAAAAACAAATACTTAACTGCAGAGTGCTCATTTTATGTTCATAAAGTTTCTGCTTTGGTTCCTATGAACTAATGACTGCACTGTTAATTTTGATTAGCATTTTTTAAAGTTGTCTTTGAATGGTTAACTGTGTGTAATTTAAACATCACGTACACTCTATATTTCTGCTGATAACTGCTCTTCCGTTCTGCTACAATCAGTCTCTTATAGACAGCAGCATTTCACAAGAAAAGACATGTCCATGATCTAGCATTGACAGTATCATTAGGAAAAACAGTTGAACTCTATTTGGGTTCCTGCCAAATTGAAAGTAAAGCTACAGGACTTTCCCAGTTACAGCTGAACAGTACAGAGATTCCTAGCCCATAAGTGGTTAGAGGACCTACCTATGCTGTAAACATAAGATTCCCAAGTGAGCCAAGAGTTATTGCAGAGCCAGTCAATACCAGCAGTAATTTGGACTGGTCTCATCTCCTGTAAACAGAGACTAGGTGTGGGATTCAAGTTAGTAAACTGTTGTACATCAAATGATAGCACAGAAATGAGCAGGCCATGTAGAGAGTAACATTAATATAAACAACATGTTATCCCAGTATTTGCAGCTAGGTAAATAATACATTGGGGAACAATTAATGCTCAGGTTAGTGTGTCCCATCTGTGACTAGTTCCTTAATTGTCCTTTTAATATGTGCTGAAATAATGTAAAGCTAATAAATGTGGCTATAAGGAACTTGAGTAATTTAGAGAAAGCAAGCATGGTTGATTACTTTTCCTGTTTAAAAAAGCAGAGCATATAGTTAGCACTTCTGGAAACAAATGAGTAGTAAGCTATTTGAAATAGTTTTCTGACTACAGGTCCTTCCTTCCATTTAAAAGGCTGAATCAGAACACCACTGGGTACTTTACTTAAGTGGAAAAACTTCATACCAGATTTATTTACAAGTTTAAAAAAACAAACCCATTTTGGATTGCACAACTCAAACATACTGATTACTCTGGAAAAAATATGATATGTGGGGCTGTTTATTTGAAGCAAATCTTCACTAATTGGAACAAATGCGGTGTAAATGTTTTGGTTATTTCTACATTTTAATGGCCCCTTGAAGTATGAGACTTATGTAAGCTTTTTCCACACACTGTGCTGAAACAGGGTTTTTTATGCTATTTGACTAACTTGAGAGTGCTAAAGATTCTTTACAGGCTTTTCATGCTTCAGTTATTTGAAGCTCTTTCCATACTGTCCCAATTTATGGTCTCAATGCAGCACTCACTGTCCAGAAATGAAGTTGGTTCTTTGTCATGCTTCTGCTTTTAAATGTCTGTGCACGTAGAGATCGAGGGTTCTTTTTGGAGAGAAGTATGGTAGTAGATTTGTATTTTGCAGTTGGTTAAACTGACAAAGTGGATTAGATGGATATATTGTTGTTGGTTCTTTTAGCTTATAGTCACATGCAGTGCTGAAATGGTCCTTCCTCAATAAGAGTTTCTTTGTGGCATGGAGATACTCAGTTCAGTCCAGTCCTCTCATATATGCCATTCATAAGAGGACTCTGAAGTGTAGTAAATACTAGTGTATAGCTAATGTTTGCTTTAAATAGTGGTTGTTAGTGAAGATGAAAAATGGTGATACAAACTGACTTTGGATTTTGTTTTGATTTTTAAAGTAAAACTGTAACTGGTCCAAGGCACTTCGCATATTTAAAAAAAATATGGAAAATAATGCTGTAGTGATTGGAAAAAAATGACATTAGCAATGTGTGGGCCATTTAAGCAGTTTACTTCTACAAGACATAACTAATTTACTACCCCCTCTCGAATTTTGAGGTACATGCAAGTAAATTAACACCTTTTATCCTTATCTTATTTAACTACTGCATTTTAAAATGGTTATGTAAAACTCTTTGTAACCGAAGTCATCTCTGGTGACACTGTCAGGGCAACGCTACAGTAGCACTTTGTTGTCAAGTACTTGTGAATAAGTGTACTGGCTAACCCAGCTCTAGCATGAGGGTAGTGGGGGGCCAGAAATGGACAACTCTTGTTCAGCAATGATTACTCAGAACTGCTTTTCTTAGATAAGGCTGAACTACTTTTTGCACCTGGAAGTTGTCTAACTTAGTTACCACTCTTCTTTTGTAAAGAAATAAATGTGTCCAAAATGCCAAACTTCATAATAGCATGGCTAATTTAATAGATATGGATGGGGAAGACAGCTGGGAATCTGTGGGTATGTCTACACAGCCAGCAGCAGCCCGTGGCAGCAAGGCTTAGAGCTCAGATTGACAGACTCAAGCTAACAGGCCTTACAGTATCAAGCTACAAATAGCTGTGTAGACATTGCCATTCAGGCTGGAGTTGGGTCACTGGAGTCTGCCCTCAGGCTTGATAGGCCATGCTCATGCCTGAGTCGCAATGTCTTAGTGCAAGCCCGAGTGTGTCGACTGAGTGCTGAGTCTCATCATTTGTTGCGTAGACCTACCTTATGGAAAAGTTTACACTGTGATGAAAAACCCACCGCTAGCCTATGCCAGTTGACACAGGCTCCCAGGGCTCGGGCTGGAGCCTCAGGTCTAGGATCCTGTGAGGTGGGAGCATCCCAGAGATCAAGCTGCATCCTGAGCCCAAACATCTACACTGCAATTAAACAGCCCCTTAGCCCTAGTCCCTGACACGGGCTAGCTGCAGGTGTCTAATTGCACTGTAGACATACCCTACAAAACTAGAAGCAGCCGAACATAATCCACTCACCTCAGCAGATGTAATGGGAACATAGTAGCAAGGGAAAAAGAAACGAAAACATATAGCTTGGTTCCAAGTATTAATGCACATATGATGGGGGTGTGCAGAACCTTTGTCATAAGTGTTATAGGCACACAATGCTAGGAGATGGACAACCACCCATATACACAGGTAGTCATTTGCCTGGCTGGAACATACCATCATTGAAAGGTTTATATTTAAAGTAATCTAGGAGAATCAAAACATAGCAGAGTACTAACTCTTCATGATTTCAGACAATAAATAATTCTGAAAATGTGAAATCATTTGACACTTGTTTGTTTATTTCCAAACAAGTAAAACAGTTAACATGATTTAAATTCAGTAACTTTTAAAATATTAGGCGTAGGGCAACTTTTGGTACAATAGAAATATTCAGGTATTATGCTTACTATCAGAAGGCCCTGGATTGTTTTACAGCATAAGGGCTGTAAAACTCCAGCAGTTTTCCATACCTAGTTGATACTTTGTGCACATAGACTCTTTTCTTCAAACAGTCGGGGAAAAACTTACTTTTGAGTATTTTCCACAGAATTGTGGCACTTTATCAGTTAAACATTTTTGTGCTTTAAAATAGGTTTATTCAAAAGCGCACACAGAAACCTTTCAAAAGATAGGGCTAGGACCTTTACCTGTGCTGTATAGTCCAGGACACAGTCATTGAAGTGGGCAGGGTGGCGGGAAAGAATATGGAACTGTTATTAACTTGGTTTTCAATCACTACCATGATTCAGTTTCTGTGTTTTGGGGCTTACATTGTAACCTAATATTTCATTTAGATGGCCTGCAATTGGTCAGTAAAGCTGTGGCCATGGTTCAGGTGTATTGTAAACTGCAGTGTTTTCATCAGATGATGATGCCTTATTCTTTCATCTTGTCAGCTGCTGACAGGAGTATGGGAAGGAGGATACAATTTCTTCTGTCAGGATACACACAGTGGAGGTGAAGCTGATATGAAGGTAACATTGTTATAACTCAATTGCTACTTCAAATTTTCTCTCTGCAGATGAGTGAAGAACAGAGCAGGATTTATCTGTAGCCACATTAAATAAATTCTTCCCCTCCCCCTCCATGTTGCTCAGTGCACCAGAAGTACATGTCGAAGCTTGTCAGTTAGTCCCTAATATGATTTAATCCAGTGTTTCTCAACCTTTTTTTTTTTTAAATAAAGTAGCCATTTAAAAAAAAATTAAAAGTACCCCCCCAATACCTACAGTTTTCAGAGACACACACACAATTTTTTTCTACCGTTGCAACACATTTGTATAAACAACTTAATCGTAGTCAGGCAGGCGATGAAATTTTTGGGTGTAAAAAGTACAAAAATTATAAAACTCTGCAAAACTTAAAACAAAGATTCAGTTTTCTCCAAATTTCAGTTGTGTTGACATACCCCCCAGACTTCTCTTGAGTACCCCCAAGGTACTCATGCCACTGGTTGAGAAACACTGATCTAATCATATTTGTGTTTGAAAAGACCTCTTGATGCTGAGTGCATGTTTCACATGTACTGTACTATGCCCATTACTGTAGCATCTAGGCACACTTAAACTATTTTAAAATTCATTTTTTAATTGTTCATCTCCTCCCCCACCTGATCACCCTGCTGTGAATTGCTTTTCCTTCATGCTCAGAAAACAACTTCTATGATATGTAGAAGTTATTCCCTTCTGATTACTGTTCAGACTTGTTTTCCACAGAGAACATAGTAGGTTAGCCATCCTGCCTGGTGTCTCAGTGCACTTTAATAGCCTCATAAATATCCTCTCATAATCATCTCTCTCAATTATAACTATGTCTTTAGACTTGCGCCTCTTACAGAAAACTTAATGCAAGAAATGCACTAAGCTTTTCAGTGGATCACCATAAATATCTAAAAGTAGTTAGATGTGTTCTGTTGACTTAAGAGTTAAAGCAGGGTAAAACACACCCAAAAGGTATAGAATACAACTCTGAATTTTTCTTTTTCTCCCTCCTCTCTGTCTAGATCGTACGTGTCCTTTGGTGGTACTACTTCTCCAAACTCATCGAATTCATGGATACCTTCTTTTTCATTTTGCGAAAGAATAGTTACCAGATCACTGTTCTTCATGTCTATCACCATGCAACAATGCTGAACATTTGGTGGTTTGTTATGAACTGGGTGCCTTGTGGTCACTGTAAGTACTGTGGTGGGGAGAATCTACAACAGATTTATGTTTTACTTGTGTCCAAATTGTGCCACAGAATGTATACAGATAACCCCCCTTGGCGTCAGTCTCAGGATGTGGCCCACTTTGCTTAAAATGCAACAAAAAAATTAAGTTGCTTTATTACATTACAAGCAGTATCAGTAGTGGCAGGCTTGGAGCTGCCTGTAGGACTCTCCTAACATGATTGAACAGTGAAAGTGTTTTAGTGTAGGTAGGTAGATAATAAATTTTGCAGCAAGTACAGTCTGTTTGCCTGCTGCTGAGTGACCACCTTGGTCCAGCACTGTTGGGATCTGACCAGTCCCAAACAAGAGGATTTGCCAGACCGGGGAAGGTTTCCTGCCAACTGTCTACAAGCTTATCACCTGCTGCCGGCAGGCTGCCCCAGCAGGCACCCTGACTCGCCTTCCGCCCCAACCTGGCTGGGCTGCTTGCCCAGCTGCTGCCAGCTCCCTGGACGTCACAGGCTTCGCTCCTGGTGTGGGGCTCTGGCCCTGCTTGCCATGGGCTGCTGTGGGGCTCCAGCCCAACTCCACCCCTCACTCCCAGGGGCTGCCGCAGGGGCTCTGGTCCTAGTCCCAAGCTCCAGGGACTCCTGCGGGGCTGTGGTCCCAGGCTTTTGTGAGCCGCAACGGGGCTTCTGCCCTGTGCTGACATAGGCTGCTGGGGGACTCTGGCCCCGGCCTCATGCTGCTGCCGGCTGCCATTGGGCTCCTGTCCAGCCTTGCCCTCCCAGGGGTAACCACGGGGCTCTGATACCAGCCCCACGCTCCAGGGAGCTGCTCCAGGGCTCTAGCCACAAGGTCCTGGTGATTGCCAGGAGAATCCAGCCCTGTGCTGCCATGGGGCTCCAGCCCATGTTCCTAGGGGCTGTCATGGGGCTCCAGTGTGGCCTTGCCCTCCCAGGGTTTACCATGGAGCTCTGATCCCAGCTTCATACTCCAGGGAGCTGCTCCGAGGCTCTGGCCACACTCCTGGGGATTGCCATGAGAATCTGGCCCCGAGCTGCCACGAGGCTCCAATCCCAACCCCATGTTCCCAGGGGCTGCCATGGGGCTCCAGCCCCGTGCCAGCATAGGCTGCTGGGGGATTCTGGCCCTAGTCCTGCACTGCCTCCAGCTGAGCTGGTGACCCTGTTTTTCCCAGCCCCATCTGTCCCTCCTGTCCTTAGGCTACCAGGCTCTCTGGTCCAGGAAGACCAGAGATGTTGTTAGACCAGTTTTTGGAGGTATAGCCTGTACAGCACATTGAAATACTCAAGCATATTTTACAAGGAGAAACAGTTTTTTTCAGTCAGGCTTGGAAACCTGTTGCAGATATGTGTAAGGTGGCTAATAACTGTTGGAAATCAAACCATTGTCTGAGTCCATCACACTTGCTCACTCAGGATATCTGTTCCTTTCGATTATTCTGTTATGTGGGGTGGCCATAATAAATTATTTCAGTTAAAAGGAGACACAGGTCTCCTGGGCACTCATAAACTTGACTGCCTGTTGGTTGGTTTTTTGGGGGGGCTTTTTGCATCTTCCCATCTGTCCTTTTTTGCAACCTTACTATTGCTCTCCTCTGGCAATTTCACTTTGGGTTCTTTTAATTTCAGTTCCTTTTAACTGATATTGTCTCCTAAATATATTGGCATAAAAATATCTCTTTTTTCTTACTGTCCATATATGAGCAAGTAATATTTAACTTGAATAGTGTGCATATGTAGCTGTTCTAGAACAATGGTTCTCAACTATTTTTTTTTCATTTGTGGATCCCTAAAAAATTTCCAGTGGAGGTGCAGACCCTGTTGGAAATTTTAAACATAGGGATCTGAAAACCACTATTCTAGGGAGAAGTCACACAACTGTGTGTGTAGTTTTTACTGTTGTAAAGCTATTGACAATTACACATTTATATGGTCTTGATCATTCTTGATTATACCTAGTTGATTTTGGGTTGTTGGGTTTTTTTTTTTCCAAGCTTACTGTTCTACTTGCACTTTAATAGCACTATGCAATTTATTGATAGGCAGCTGAAACTTAAAATTCTTTGACAGTGTAGCCATTGTAAACAAAGGCAAATAAAATGGGTACTCTGAGCTGTCTGAAAATTCCCAGACCTTTGAGGCTTGTAATCAAAAGCAGTCTCCTAATTTCAGTGGAATTGCCTCGCTAAGGGAGATAGGCCTAAAATTAGACTTGTGATGCTTTGGTTTGTGGATCTGTTTTGTGTGTTTCCACCCTCTTGCCTCTTTAATTTTTTGAGCAGGCAGAGCATCGAAATGCACAAGAACTTTAGTTGGATAAATGGAACGGACAAGTAGGTGTGCAAGATTGGCACGAAATATACTGATTGTGTAAACAGTTGCAAAGACCTCTGACCCCTGAGCTTTATGCTTACTAGCAGATGTACCTAGCATTGCTCAGGTCCTTAACTGTTTGGGGCTTGTTTTTGTATGTTAAAAGAAAAGTGTACCCGCTTTATTTACATAATAGTGTATGGCAGGAAGATGGGAGAGGGGGGCTCCGAGCAAAGGGTTGGGTGTGGGGGGAGGGGCTCAGGCACAGAGTGAGGGCAAGGAATAGGAGGGGCATGGGACTGGGAGGCTGGGGAGGGGGAAGGAGGTTACTGGGGCTGCCCAGTGGCAGCTCATCCCGAGAGGCCATGGCAGCGCTCTCCATTCGACAGCTGCTCCTGCGGGGCTGGGACTGCAATTCCTGGCTGGCAGCTCCTCCCAAGAGGGTGGGGCTGCAAGGGCTTACCCCATCCTACAGCTCTCAGGGGGCTGTCCCTGACCTCCAGAGGCCCCACCCATGGCCTGCAGGTTGTGTGGGGCAGAGGTGAGGCTCTAGGGGCTGCCCTCAGCCTCCTCTGGGGGTTCCCCACCCCATGTCCTGCAGGCTGTCTGGGGGGACCAGGCTCTGGGAGCTGCCTCCCTCCAACACTCCCCATGGCCTGCAGGCTTTCTATGGGGAGCAAGCAGGCTCCACGTTTCAGTCAGGGAGGCTTTTTACCGGTGTGCTGGCAGGCAAGATGGCAGAGTCCGAGCTCTACTGGCCACTCTCTTGGTGCTGCAGCTGCCCCCAGTGGTCACTCTAAGCATTGCGTCCCTCCCTTTCACATCCTTCTGCTCTCTGCCCCCTCCCTTTCCACAGTCCCATTCCTGGTACTTCCCATTTTCCAGGCAGTTTAAGTTAAGGTAAGAGGAAGCTGCATACCAAATTTGGTGGTCCTAGAATCTGACTCTTTTTAGACCCTAGTTTTGGGGAAACTGATTTACAAAGCTCCTGTTCACATTTCAAAAGGTCCCCTTTTGTGGCGGTTCATTTTAGTGCTGTTCCATTTCCATGTGCCAACTAGTGTTCAGTATTAAAATTACCTCTTTCTTTTTTCTCTGTTTTAGCATATTTTGGTGCCACTCTGAACAGCTTTATCCACGTCCTCATGTACTCCTACTATGGATTGTCTTCTATTCCGGCTATGCGTCCGTATCTGTGGTGGAAGAAATACATCACTCAGGGGCAGCTGGTGAGTTATTCAGTCTTTGGTTACCTGCCAGACTTCTCTGGAGGAGCTGTTTTCCCTACCTCCGGGAGAGGGATTTTAATTTCTTGACTGAAAGCTAATAAAACTGGAGAGCATTTTGTATTGTGTGTAGCATAATGGGGGCTACTGGGCAGTTATCGTAATGTAACAGTAAGTTGCAAGGAGAAGGTTAGTAATGGCTCTGCCCATGCTTCTCTGACTTACAGCTTAATTTGCTCCTGTGTCATAGCACTGGATTTCCTCTGATTCTGTAGTGCAGATACAGAGAAAAACGAAGTTTCTTTGCAACCACTCTGAGCCTGTGCGTTCTTCTAAAGCATTTGTTAGTCATTGACTGATGCTCTGATGACAAACTGGAAGCTGCATGTGACTCAGACACGCAATTAACAAGGCTCTTTATTCTAATCCTGCAAAGCAGTTGTTTTCCTGCTTGGCTTTAATCATAGAATCATAGAACCATAGAGCTGAAAGAGACCTCAGGAGGTCATCAAGTCCAGCCCTCTGCTCTAGGCAGGACCAATCCCAACTAGATCAACCCAGTGAGGGCTTTGTCAAGCCGAGACTTAAACACCTCGAGGGATGGAGACTCCACTACTTCCCTAGGTAACCCATTCCAATATTTCACCACTCTCCGAGTGAAATAGTTTTTCCTAATATCCAACCTGGACCTCTCCCACCACAACTTGAGACCATTGCTCCTTGTTCTGCCATCTGTCACGACTGAGAACAGCCTTTCTCCATCCTCTTTGGAACCTCCCTTCAGGAAGGTGAAGGCTGCTATCAAATCCCCCCTCACTCTTCGCATCTGTAGACTAAACAGACCCAACTCCCTCAGCCTCTCCTCATAGGTCATACGCTCCAGCCCCGTAATCATTTTGGTTGCCCTCCGCTGGACCCTCTCCAGTGCGTCCACATCCTTTTTGTAGTGGGGGGCCCAGAACTGGACACAATACTCCAGATGTGGCCTCACCAGAGCCGAATAAAGGGGAATAATGACATCTCTGGATCTGCTGGCAATGCTCCTCTTGCCATTAGCCTTCTTGGCTACAAGGGCACACTGTTAACTCATATCAGCTTCTCATCCACTGTAACCCCCAGGTCCTTTTCTGCAGAACTACTACTTAGCTGGTTGGTCCCCAGCCTGTAACAATGCTTGGGATTCTTCCGTCCCAAGTGCAGGACTCTGCACTTGTCCTTGTTGAACCTCATCAGATTTCTTGTGGCCCAATCCTCCAATTTGTCTAAGTCACTCTGGATTCTATCCCTGCCCTCCAACGTATCTACCTCTCCCCCTAGCTTAGTGTCATCTGCAAACTTGCTGAGGGTGCAATCCATCCCCTCATCCAGGTCATTAATAAAGATATTGAACAAAACCGGTCCCAGAACCGAACCTTGGGGCACTCCGCTAGAAACCGACCGCCATCCTGACATCGAGCCGTTGATCACTACCCGCTGGGCCCGGCCTTCTAGCCAGCTTTCTATCCATCTTACCGTCCATTTATCCAAGCCACATTCCCTTAACTTGCTGGCAAGAATATTGTGGGAGACCGTATCAAAAGCCCTGCTAAAGTCAAGGTATATCACATCCACTGACTTTCCCACATCCACAGAGCCAGTTACCTCATCATAGAAGCTAATCAGATTGGTCAGGCACGACTTGCCCTTTGTGAATCCATGCTGACTATTGCTAATCACTTTCCTCTCCTCCAAGTGCCTGGAAAGGGATTCCTTAAGGATTCCTTCCATGATTTTTCCAGGAACTGAGGTAAGACTGACCCGGCCTATAGTTCCCTGGATCATCCTTCTTGCCTTTTTTGAAGATGGGCACTACATTTGCCTTTTTCCAATCATCCGGGATCTCTCCCGATCTCCACGACTTTTCAAAGATAATGGCCAAAGGCTCCTCAATGACATTTGCCAACTCCCTCAGTACCCTCGGATGCATTAAGTCTGGACCCATGGATTTGTGTACGTTTAGCTTTTCTAAATAGTTCCTAACCTGTTCTTTACCCACTAAGGGCTGTCGATCTTCATCCCATCTTGCATCACTTAGCGCATTAGTCCGGGAGCCCACCTTGTCCGTGAATACAGAGGCAAAGAAAGCATTGAGTACTTCAGCTTTCCCCACATCATCTGTCACTAGGTTACCTCCTTCATCCATTAGGGGCCGCACACCCTCTCTGATCACCTTCTTCTTGTTAACATGCCTGTAGAAACCTTTCTTGTTATCCTTCACATCCTTAGCCAGTCGCAATTCCATTTGCGCTTTCGCCTTCCTGATAACCCCCCGGCATTCTCGAGCTATACATTTAAACCTCTCCCTGGTCATTTGTCCATGTTTCCACTTTTTGCAAGCTTCCTTTTTGTGCTTAAGTTCACCAAGGATTTCTCCTGTAAGCCAATCCAGTCTCCTACCGTGTTTGCCTCTCTTGCTATGCATCGGGATGGTTTCTTTCTGTGCCTTCAATAAGGCTTCTTTAAAATACTGCCAACTGTCCTGGACTCCTTTCCCCTTCATGTTAGCATCCCAGGGGATTCTGCCCATCAGGTCTCTGAGGGAGTCAAAATCTGCTTTTCTGAAGTCCAAGGTGTGTATTTTACTACTCTCTTTTCTTCCTTTGGTCAGGATCCTGAAATCTACCATCTCATGATCACTGCTTCCCAGGTTGTCACCCACCTCTACTTCCCCCTATTAGTTCCTCCCTGTTTGTGAGCAGAAGGTCAAGCTGCGCACGGCCCCTGATCGGATCCTTCATCACTTGTACCAAGAAGTTATCCCCAATATTCTCCAAAAACGTCCTGGATTGCCCGTGTACTGCCGTATTGGTTTCCCAACAGATGTCAGGGTGAATAAAGTCCCCTACAAGAACCAGGGGCCTGCGATCTGGAAGCTTCTCTCAGTTGTCCGAAGAAAGCCTCATCTACCTCATCGACCTGTTTCGGTGGCCTGTAGTAAACACCAGCCACAACATCACTGCTGTTGTTTGCACCTCTAAACTTAACCCATAGACTCTCAACAGGTTTTTCTCCCTCTATATACTGGAGTTCAGAGCAATCATAGTGCTCTCTTGCGTATAGTGCACCTCCTTCTTTTCTCCCCTTCCTGTTTTTCCTGAACAGTCTATACCCTTCCATGACAGCGCTCCAGTCATGCGAGTCATCCCACCAAGTCTCTGTTATCCCAATTAAATCATATTTCTTGGACTGGGCCAGGGCCTCCAGTTCTTCCTGTTTCTTGCCCAGGCTTCTCGCATTAGTGTACAAACACCTCAGATAACCAGTTGATCGCCCCATCTTCTCCATTCGAATCAGGGGTCCTCCTTTCTTGCTCGTTCCTCTTTGCATTTCTTCCCGGTATCCGACTTTCCCACTCCCCTCAGGGTGTTGGTCACCGTCCCCCAACGAACCTAGTTTAAAGCCCTCCTCACTAGGTTTGCAAGCCTGCCCGCGAAGATGCTCTTTCCTCTCTGGGTTAGGTGGATCCCATCTCTTCCTAACAGTCCTTGTGCCCGGAACAGAGTCCCATGGTCGAAGAAACCAAAGCCCTCACTGCAACACCACCTGCGCAACCATGCATTTACTTCCTCAGTTCGACGATCCCTGCCCAGTCCTTTCCCTTCAACAGGGAGGATGGACGAGAACACTACTTGCGCTCCGAATTCTTGGGTCCTTCTTCCCAGCGCTACATAATCCGCGGTAACCCGCTCAAGGTCATTCTTGGCCGTATCATTAGTTCCCACGTGGAGAAGCAGGAAGGGATAGCGATCCGAAGGTTTGATCAGCTTGGTAAGCCTCTGTCACATCCTGAATTCGAGCTCCCAGTAAGCAGCACACCTCTGGAGATTCCAGGTCCGGACAGCAGATGGATGGCTCAGTCCCTCTTAGGAGGGAGTCCCCGACCACCACCACCCGTCGTCTTCTTTTGGAGGTGGTGGTCGTGGAACCCCCATCCCTCGGACTACGCCATCCCATGCCTTCCAGTAGGTGGTGTTCCCTTGCGGTTTCTTCCTTGTGAGGTCCCTTCCAAAGCATTCACCACCGCAGAGCCTGTGGAGAGAGCCTGAAAGCGATTACTTACCTCTAACTTAATGTGCAGTTGTAAATGGTTCTCTAAATACTGTTCAACATTTTCCCCCCTTTAGTTACACTATAAGAAGGTAGATTTAATCACTTGTATAATTTTGTGTTGTACTCCTTCCACATCCATTTGTACTGTTCTTTTATACCCATGCTGGTGCCTGTAAAATAGTTTTCTAAAATAACAAGAGTGGCCTGAACCAAAGGTCTGTCAACAGATGTTTACTAAAATCCTTATTCCTGGTACAAAGGCAAAGTCTCTTCAGCAGTGGGCAATAACCGGCCCACAGGCCGGATACGATTCACCAAGTTAGCCACTGGTGGGCCGCTGCTGCTGTATTTGCCTGTGCCTCCACGGGTACAGGACTTGCAGCTCCCATTGGCCACGGAGCGCCATTCCTAACCAATGATAGCCGCAGGAAGCGGCACAGACTGGGACACCACTTCCCACAGTTCCCATTAACTGGGAACAGTGATACGTGGCAAATGGGAGCTGCAAGTGCCTGTACCTGCGGAGGAGCAGGTAAATTCAGGGGTGCTGGCCTACTATGGGCTAACCCTGGTGAACTGCTGCCATGTTATTGCCTACCCCTGCTTCAGATGCACTTTAGTGATCATTTTGACTTGTTTAGCAATAATTACACTAGTTCATGGTCTGTCAGGTTTTTTTCCTCTTCTTTTCACTATTGTGCTCTTGTTTTTTGTTTTGTTTTTGTTTTGTTTTTTTCAGACGCAATTTGTCCTGACAATCATCCAGACAAGCTGTGGTGTTGTTTGGCCGTGTGCCTTCCCTATGGGGTGGCTGTATTTCCAGATATCCTATATGATCTCTTTGATTATCCTCTTCACAAATTTCTACATTCAGGTAAAACAAGCATGCATTCATACTTTGCACCAATCTTAACCTGAAAGCCTTGAAATGTGTTTTTCTCTCTTTGGTATAAAGCTTTTTTCACAATTGGCACTTGTCAGCCCTTCAGCATGTTGGGCTCCTCTATGCGGTATGTGCAGCTCAGGGAGATTAGGAGTTTGGATAATGAGTTGATGAACAGCTAAGCACTTTTGGTAGCAAGTAAAGTGATGTAAAGTATACGTGTGTAGGAAATGGTGCTCTATTCAAGGAACAGCTTTCCATTTTGAAATACAGTGGTGACCTGTAAAGGTAATTTGCAGTGGACCCGTGTAAAGAAGTATCGTGCGTGACCAAAGTTGCAAAAACAGTGACTCAGTGTCATGCGTGATCATAACAACTTTTAGGAAATAGCTTCAAATCTTGACTTGTAAAATTATTCTTTGCCAGAAATACATACAACTGTTTAAAAACAAGTAGTTCTGTTGTACCTTAGAGGCTAACAAAATATGTTGGCCTCTAAGATGCCACAGGACTACTCATTTTTAAAGTAACAAACTCCCCCAGATACCTCTCTAAAACATAAAACGGTTTGCATTCACACTTGTTTTTTTCTGCAGTCAGAACACTAGCAGGCTAGCATTAAGCCTCTGGCTTAAAAATTCAGCATAATAGCTACTGAAAAATTCATCTCTGAATGTGTTCAGGACTTAGAGTATATCAAAGTAACCAGGGGCCTGTGCTAGGAATCGGATGTGCAAGCCATGTTTAATTGCTTTGAGGGAATAGGCCATTTTATATCTGATTTTAAAAACCAACAACCCTGTGTGTGCATTTATGTATTTTAGACTTACAAAAAGAAGGCATCCTCCAAGAGGAAAGAATATCAAAATGGCTCTACAGCCACTGTGAACGGGTACACAAACAGCTTTTCTTCCCTTGAGAACAATGTGAAACAGAGAAAACAAAGAAAGGATTGAAGATCAAACTGAGGAACCATTTTGATATCACAAACAACAAATTAATCGGATTGTAAGCACAATAATAAGAGTTGTGCACTGACACCCTAACAGCTACTGTAACTATTCCTGCCTAGAATAGTGCGATTTATGTAGGACTTAACCTGTGCAAACACCCTAGAAACTGAATACAGAATATAAAAGTAGGTTAAAGTTAATAATTCTAGGCATCACTGACCCTGCTATAGACTGTGGAAGGGAGTATTATTGTAGTATATGACACTGCTGTTGCCTTACTAGTCAATTTAATAGGTGCTGATTCACAGTTTCAAAACACTGTAATTCAAACTCATGTTTTTTTACTGTAGATTATGCATGTGATTGTAAATGTAATTTGTACAATGTTGGTTTCAGTAGGTAAACACACATGCCTTAAAAAAATAAAAAGCAAGGCCCAAAGCTTATTAATGTTTTGAAAATTAGGGTATGTTTAACTTTGAGTTAATTGACTTCTTAATAAGTCATTTAGAAAATCAGTTGATTGTTTTACTGTACTGTATGTGATGCATAACGTTAAACATCTCCTACATGTTACAGTGAAATTGAAAATGATGCCTTTAGTTTTGTATATTTGGCTTTAATTGACTAAGCAGTCACAACTGAGAGAGAAATTTATTTTACCTTTTTAATAGATCTTATTTTTTTATTTTCCATATGTCATTAATGCTTAAACAGTCCAGCAAGACTTAAATTATTGTCTCTAAGAGTTAGGGACTATACAGGGAGGGTACGCTTTTTTTATTTCTTTGACTTGCTAAATTGCAAAGCAGTTTTTAATGCTGGAAACTGCCAGTTTCAAGCATTGTGGTACCACAGCCATATTCAAATTTCAGAAGTGACTGGATAGTCCTTTTCAAATGCAATTATTCATATTTAAGTTGGCATTTGTATTGCTATTTGTGTAGCATACTTTGTCACTTTTTAAATGTGCCTAGTTCACAAAAAGATATTTTTTTCCATGAAGTAAAATTAAACAGACATTCACACACAACTCAAAAAATAATCACATGGACATGTGCTGGAGATGAGTGTTTGTTTCCTGAGTGTAAGCTGTGTAGATCACCTGTAACCTTTTGGCTTGTTATCTACAGATTTGTGTAGAACTGCTTGTTAAAATTCCTATTAATATAAAATCTTGCCTTGCACAAATGAGGAGTCAGTGGCAAAGCAGACATCTATAGCTGGTATGTTATCTATTATGGTGGAGTTTAGATTATGAATGTGTTTATTCATTGAGCTTGGAGAACATTTAACTAATCATGCAAGACATTCTGTTGGTCATTTGCTTAAAGTTTATGTTAACTATTTTGTTTGATATTTATATAAATATCAGTTTTAACATATTTAACATTTTATTTTTTGCACATTTGTTAGGGAAATAATGTTTTCTTATTAGTCGGGGGGGGGTCCCTTAATTGTTTTAAAAGAGACACAACATCTGTTTACATTTACATTATCAAAGCTTGTGTGTCTTCATTTCTAGGTATTTGGTTTGCACAGTCTTTACATATTTCAGTACAGCAGTTGTAATGTTCAAACTATGCTAAGTGTGCTAGAAATAAACCCTTAGCTCATCTGAATATACCTACATTGTTAATGTTAGACATTGTTTAATCATTAAAACATTTTTGATTATTCCTGCCTGAATTCCATAAGGTGTTTTTATGGACTTGATACCGCACCTGATTTTTTGTATAATGCCAAGTGAGAACTATCATGGTCCTTAGAAATAAGGGGGAACTACAAACACAGAAATTTAACACACATGTACATCAAATAACAATTCCTTACAAAAACATTGGCAGCTCCAAACACTTAACAGTTTCTTGGCTATCATTGTAGGTATGATGGGTGGATTAAACCTCTCAGTGGAAGTAATGCCTCCTTACATATAGACTGGGATGTATGGTATGAAAACAAGACAAAAACTACAGTCCCAGCCATAGCGCATAATTTTCCTGACTCAGAAACCCAGTCTCTGACATGATGATAAATCCTGTCTCAAAAACACTGAGGAATTAATTGTTTGTAGAGCCTTCCTTAGGCTCTGCTACCCTTACCTCTGTGCCCTACCTGTACCTAAAGCATTTAATCAGTCTTGGACAATGCCCATCACCGTGGTCTCTGAGCACCTCACAAAATCATAAAAGTATGCACAACTGCTTATGGGCTTGTTCATACATAGTGATTCAGGAACAGCTGTTCCTAAATCACATGTAGACAAGCTCTCTTCCCTCCAGGCTGCAGGCTGTTACTGTGAGAAGGCTGGATTGAGAAAGTAAAGCATTTTCCTCTGAAGGGCCATGGTTATTTTGATTTCTTCCAGGAGTGAGATCCAGTTTTGTGGGCCAATGTCTAAGCAAGATCTGTCTCCTGCATTCATCAGTTAAACTCCTGAGAGTGACAGTTTCATTGAGCAGTATGTAGCAGTCCTGTGGGGCTTGATCAGACAGGGTAATGCAATCCCTCATAACTAACCTCTTTTATGGAGAGCTTTTAAGATGAAGGCTAAAACCTTAAACTGAACCTGGTATTCCCTGGGGAGTCAGCATTGGAGTACTGTGCCATGAGGTTCATTTTTTGCTGGTTTGCTGTGTTCTGAACACAGTACCTTTTTAAGGTCAGTGGTTTCATACATTGCTACAAAACAACATAATAATTGAACTGTAGCAGTCATGAATGTCTCCAAATGCAACAAGAGAGAATGCAGTCTTGTGGCTAGCTGTCAGTGGCAGCAAGGGTGGAAATTGGAATGTTCCACCCACACACTATTAGGTTTTCTTCCACAAGCTAACTCACTGTAAGGTCCACAGTGGATCTCTAGTGATTACATAAAATATCTATTGCCCACTACTATCTGAGAGGGTGTGTAGTCTATCCGCCTTTACCATACTGATACAGTGCTAAGCTTTTTCCTCTCAGTCTATTCATGTAATAGAGCGACCAGGAAACTTGGTATGTAGCCCCAGCTCTGCCGCTGACAGACTGTGTGACTGTAGAAATGTCATTGCACCTGTCTCCATTGGTTTCCCTGCTTGTGACATGGGGATCAGGATGATTTCATCTGTAAAACACTGATGGGTGAAAAGTACTATCTAAGTGTTCAGTTCAATTTTAATACTAGATACAACAGTGACTGCTGTCATCTTGGCCAGGAGTTACCTGGGAATCTCTAAAACAACTTGTGCCAAAGAGCCAGGCCCTGTGGACTGGGTGCAGTGGGGCCCCACAACAGACACTGGCATGGGCTTCCACATGGAGCTTTGCTGTCTACTTAAAATTGTTCCAAATGACCTAAATCACATCTGCTTGGTTAGGGTTCTGTCTAGCTAATACATATTGTGTGTGTGCCACATTTCTTCAATGCTATCCAGACCCCAGTGCATTTCAGAGTTGAATGTGTTTTGTAAATAAACAGGAAGCGGATAGAAGGCTGATGGATTCTGAGAACATGCTGTTCTGAGTAATGCCAGTGTGAATATGTGGATATCCCTGAGTGTTGAGGCATTAGTGCAGCTGCCTCCATCGCTTCAGGGAATACACTATTGTTCACTTGGTTGCTAGGTTTGGGGGGGAGGGACAAGCTCTGGAAATGAAGATAGCAACAGTAGGCATTGCATCAGTGCTGTTCATTCCAATATTCACCTTTCTCATCAGACACGGAGAAAACAAACAAGAGTAGGCATGCAGTCTGCAATGTGCCTGAGCATGCGGGTGCCATGGGGACTGTAGGGTGATCATCATCATTTGTGACTCGTGCAGAACGGTATGTATGTGTGTAAAGTGAGGGTTGCTATGCCTTTGCCATCACTGCAGAGTTAATTGGGCTCAGCTGTGGGTTTTCCCCTGTAACCTGCTCTCTGTTCATATAGCCCCACACCACAGGTGAAGATTTGGTGGGGAGGCATTGCATCCTTAAACTGGCTATGTTGCAGAGATGATGGGGGAGTGCCCAATTTTCTCCCTTAGTCCCATGGATGGTAGGTATCAAAACCAAGACAGGCAAAGCTTCCCTGACCCAGGCTATGGGCCCACCCATGTGCCTCTGGGAGGCCCCACCTGCCTCCCCTCTGCCCTAAAGCTGGGGGGGGGGCGAGGCGCAGCTCAAGCAGGCTGCAGGAGTTCCAGCCCACTGGTGGCCAGGGTTGGCCCAGGGTGGGGCTGGGGTGGGCTACTCCAGCTGCAGTTTGGGGGGGGCTCAGGCCTTTGCTAGGCGTGGCATGGCTGGTGGGCTAGTCTCCGTGAAGGGGGGGGTGTCATGATCATGAGGGTTAGCCAGCAGCCTGGGGACTAAGGGGTTAACCATACCTAACCCAGGCAGAGTTGGCCAATAGGAATGTAGGTAGGAATTTCAAACTGGGACAAAGGAATTTTTGGTTTTTCCCTCCTTTGTGTCTCGGGCAGTTTCTCTCCAGCTACTGAGGGAGACAGAATGTCTCCCTCCAAGAATAGTCTCTTCACTATCTGTAAGTAGGATAAAGTTTAGATAAATCCGTGAGGTTTTATTATTTTATGGTTTGGGAAATGGGATCTGAGGTCTGTGCATTTTAAAATGGGTTTTGTTCTCCTTTGGAATTAAGCTCCTGGCCCATGGTGGGTTTCTTCTCCATGAGTATATTATTTTGTTACTTTTCCATCTAGTCAGTATGCTTGCAACAGGAATATTGTGGTGATAACAAAAATTCTTTCTCTTTTCTTTTTTATTAACCTGGTATTGGTTAATTTTTGTGTCCTGGTTTGTACTTTAGGGGTGAGATTTCCCAAATGATCTCTCCCCTGATTTTCTTATCATTACTTTGGGTGGTGGCAGCAGAGTTTTTATCCCCAAAATCTAGGTTAAGATTTTTTGGGGGAAGTTTTTTACCAAAGCCTGGAAAGAAAGTTTTGGGGTACTTTTGCGGGCCCCCACTTCTGCATTCATCATGCCAGAGTGGGGAAGGATCCATGACATGGTGGCAGAGGTGGGATCATTTTGAGAACCCAGGATTTTTAAAAGGACACAGGTTTTTCTTTTAAGTTGCAAGCTTTGCAGGGTTTTTTTCTCTTGTTTTTTTCTTCTGTTTTCTGTGCTGCCTCAGGGAGGGGCAGACAGAAGGTTAAGCTAGATTTTGGGGATATACTCATGGAGGGGAAACCCACCATGGGCTAGGAGCTTAGTTCCAAAGGAGAGCAAAACCCATTTTTAAAATGCACGGACCTCAGATCCCATTTCCCAAACCATAAAATAATAAAACCTCACGGATTTATCTAAACTTTATCTTACTTACAGATAGTAAAGAGACTATTCTTGGAGAGAAACTGCCCGAGAGACAAAGGAGGGAAAAACCAAAAATTCCTTTGTCCCAATTTGAAATTCCTACCTACATTCCTATTGGCCAACTCTACCTAGGTTAGGTATAGTTAACCCCTTAGTCCCCAGGCTGCTGGCTAACCCTCATGATCATGACAGGGGGTCACTAGACGTAGCCTCTTCCTCCCTGTGGAGGAACACAGTGGGGGAAGGGAGAGCAAATGCTGACACAAGGCATTGTGTGCCTCCTGGTCAGCTTGCCCACGGGGGCTGCTTAAGGGCAAGGCAGGTAGCAGCTCCTGTTGACTCACTATATGACCTTTGGAGGAAAACTGACCCAGCAGGCATGGAGCGCCTGGGTTGCTGCTTGCCTCCCCTATGCCTCAGCTCCCTAGGGCTTTGTCTATACAGCGGCGCTATTTCAGGATACCGGAAGTATCCCCAAATAGCTATTCTGCATCTTTAAATGCGCCTGTTCTTTCAAAATATATTTCGAAATAACAAGCGTGCTCTTCTGGCATCCCTGTAACCCTTGTTCTATGAGGGTTAAGGGACTTGTCAGAATAGCGCTTTATTTCAAAATTACTTCTAAATAAGCTACACAATTAGTGCTGCGCAAATTGCATAGCTTATTTTGTGGTAAGGGTACAGTGTAGATGCACCTTAGGGGGTCTTGCAGGAAAGTTGATGAAGACGACAACCATGTATTCTCTACTTAGGCAGCAAACTTGTCTTTGTTAATTAAAGGGGGGATATTTTCTATTGGCATTAAAAATGCTTCTAAATATTTATAAACTAGAAGACTTACCTGGTGTTGCTTGGGTCCTTCAGGGCAGGATGTTGGGGGTGTGCAGTGCAGGAGTTGGGGTTGGGGGTGAAGGAGGAGCTTGGGGTGGGGAGTTAGGGCAGGGGGTTGGAAGGTGGGGGGCAGGAGGGGATGGTTGGTCTCTGGCTTCTCTCTGGGGTGGGAGAGCTGTGCACCCCACTGGCTAGCTTCTCCCTGGGGCCAGCCCACGGGTAGGGGTAGAGCAAACAGGCTGCCCACTGGCTTCTCCCGGGGCCTGCAGGGACCACGCTGTGGCCAGCAGCTGCTGGCCTGGGTGGTGAGGGCTATGCTGCTGGATAGCAGCTGCTCACTAGGGCACTTGCTGCCCCCTGGGGTCAGTTGTAAGTATAACTGTCCCTGTTGTCACATCCCTCCCTTTCCATTGGCTATGAAAACTTAGCATTCCGGGCACATCCCATTATCCTGGCACAACCAACCCCTGACCTTGCCTTAAGATATGATAAGAGGAAGCTGAATACCAAATTTGATGCTCCCAACTCTTACTGTTTAGGGCGAGTTCTAGAACAAACAAGACTCACAAACAAACACACATTTCTAAAAGGTATAGCAATATGTGCTAGAGTTCTCCTCCAGGTCATCTAGGAAATGGGAAGACTCAAGTGTTATACTTAAAGGGAGAGATTTTGAGAATCTCCCTTTTGTGCCTTTCAAAGGCACAACATGAGTTAGGTCTCTGACTCCCTTTTGTGCATTTGCAGAATCCCTCATCCCTTTGGAGAATTCCTCCACAGAGGATCCCTATAGGAGTAAAGCCCTGTCACACTATGTACTACTCATAGAATCATAGAGCTGGAAGAGACCTCAGGAGGTCAAGTCCAGCCCCCCTGCCCAAAACAGGACCGATCCCAACTAAATCAACCTAGCCAGGGCTTTGTCAAGCTGAGACTTAAAAACCTCTAGGGATGGAAATTCCACCACCTCCCTAGGTAACCCAGTCCTGTGCTTCACCACCCTCCTAGTGAAATAGTTTTTTCCTAATTTCCAACCGAGACCTCCTCCACTGTAACTTGAGACCATTGCTCTTTGTTCTGCCATCCGTCACTACTGAGAACAGCCTTTCTCCATCCTCCTTAGAACCTCCCTTCAGAAAGTTGAAGGCTGCTCTTAAATCCCCCCGACTCTTCTTTTCTGCAGACTAAACAAACCCAAATCCTTCAGCCTCTCCTCCTAGGTCATGTGCTCCAGCCCCCTAATCATTTTGGTTGCCCTGTCCAATGCGTCCACATTCTTTCTGTAGTGGGGGGCCCAGAACTGGATGCAATACTCCAGATGTGGCCTTACCAGTGACAAATAAAGGGGAATAATCACTTCTTTTGATCTGCTGGCAATGCTCCTCCTAATGCACCCTAATATTCAATTCGCCTTCTTGGCTACAAGGGCACACTGTTGACTCATATCTAGCTTCTCATCAACTTAATCCCCAGGTCCTTTTCTGCTGAACTGCTACTTACCCATTTGGTCCCCAGCCTGTAACAATGCTTGGGATTCTTCTGTCCCAAGTGCAGGACTCTGCACTTGTCCTTGTTGAACCTCATCAGATTTCTTTTGGCTCAATCCTCTAATCTGTCTAGGTAATTCTGGACCCTATTCCGACCCTCCAACGTATCTACCTCTCCCTCAAGCTTAGTGTCACCTACAGACTTGCTGAGAGTGCAATCCATCCCCTCATCCAGGTCATTAATAAAGATGTTGAATAAAACCGGCCCTAGAACTGATCCTTGGGGCACGCTACTTGAAACCGACTGCCAACCAGACATCGAGCCGTTGATCACTACCCGATGGGCCCAACAATCTAGCCAGCTTTCTATTCATTTTACAGTCCATTTATCCAATCCATACTTCCTTAACTTGCGGGTAAGAATATTGTGGGAAACTGTACCAAAAGCTTTGCTAAAGTCAAGTTATATCACATCCACTGATTTCCCCATCTCCACAGTTATCTCATCACAGAAGCTAATTGGTCAGGCATGACTGCATGCCTATAATAAGAAACAGTCCAATTTAGGATATGATGCAGCAAGTGGATGTGACAAACAGTCAAAACCAGGAAATGATGGGTAACGGGGTAGGAAACATGTTTCCATAGATTAGTGATGTGCATACCTAGCTGGATTAGAGATTTAAACAAAATCAGCTATAATTAAACCAGTGCATTTTAGATTTTTTTAAAAATAGCTATTGGCCATGGAGTTAGCTGCTTAATGGCAGATTCCTGTAGGCATTATGGTTGAAATTGGTCTTCAGTAGTTATTTAAAGAAGAGTGTTCTTGAGCTTTGTAGATGAGATGGGGAAAGTTCTACCATATGTAATGAGGGAGAGAGAAGAAATTCTATGGATTAATAATACCAGCCTATTTTCCAGTTCATTGAAAGATTCTTGCAAAACATCTGGAAATGGCCTCTTCCATCATCTTAAAAGGATTTACCAATATAGGTGTGGAGTTTTGTTAATTTTATTTGCTGTTTCTGTGTTCCAAGAAATGCTGTAAGGAGCTACTGCCTCCTTTTACCATCTCTAGTGGGAGTCTAGGAAATAGGCTTGGGAGAGTCCAATGTGAAAGATATCTGCTGGTGTATTTGCCCAGGAAGCAGGTGAGACGGCTACAGAGGTGGTTCGGATGAGGAGCATCTCTGTGTAACCTATGTACCTAATAGGGAGCTATCTCTTTAAAGACTGCTGGGAGGGAGGAGTGAGTTGTGTCTGGGTCACTGTTGCTAGGCTGATTTAGTGCTCCATACCCAGAAGCTTCTGGACTTGGCTGTGGTAGTTTTGGGGGTCTGCTCCAATAGGTTCTGTCTCTGTTGCTGGGATCAGACTTCATTCACAAGCAGGCAGGACTGCTGCTTTTGTAAGGGTGTTGTGCCCTGTGTGAGCTGGGAGAACTGAACCAGAGAGCAGGCTCTTGTTCCTCACTCTGAAGCACTTTGCAGCAGGTAGTGATGATGTTAAACTTCTACTAGGGAACATGGGCAATATTAATTGTAACAAGGAGAAACTGGGAGGGAAAAATAACTTCTATTTTAGTTGTATGCTTTGAATGTTGTTTTGGTTTTAGCCAGACTCTTCTAATTAACTTTCTCAGCTAGTGTGATACTTCAGCTCCTCTGTAAATGTAGCAATGGGGAAAGAGTCATTTCTAGTTTGTTGTTCTCAGTTTTTGTATTTTCTTGTAACCGGGTTTTCTTTGAGTCTGAACACTTGTGACTTAACTGACTGGTTAATCAGACAGCTGGCTGTCTAGCAGTGATCCACAGCAGAGAAAGAAGCTGCCTGGACTCCAACTAAGGATCCCTACAAGCAAGTGGAGAGATGGTTCAGACTCAGCATAGTGTGCAGATTTGATTATGAGCCTTTGGTTAACTAAATTTAAGCTTCTGGGATCTTTGTTTCTTTTTATTACGTTTTGTGTGGACTGAACTGTTCAAATTTTCCTTTTGGTTTTTCTCTTTGTTTGTTGTAACTGTGAAGACAGTGTTGGTGGGTTATAAAATAGTTATGTTGTAAAAATTAGATTATTGTTTGTTAATAACTTTATACAAATCATATGATGTATTTAATTAAACTCATTTCTTTAGTGTCTTTTGAGACTTGAATGTAGGAAGGCTGACACTGGGCAATCCTTGCTGAATTCCTTACAGACTGAACTCTCGGACTCCAGCTACTTTCTGTGGGAGTTTGGGGGTTTAGTAGACACTGGAGAAAGGCAGTGAAGTCCAGCCTGCCCAGGATTATATAAGCACATGAGGAATTCATTGAAAGTACTGATATGGAGGTCTCCAAAGCTGAGGAAGCTATTCAGCTAGAGAGGACTGTTATCACCGAGAGGAGAAGGAGATAGCTGTATCACACAGAGGACAGTGGCTGCTGGTTACTTCTGGCTACAAGCAGTGCTCTCCACTCCTGCTCCCAACCCACCGAGCATGTGGTTGAAGATGAAGAACCATTAGCCTCCCCTGGCAACAAGGAATGAGGAATCACCCCCAATGATGAGGTGGAGAAGCTTTGTGTCCCCCAAGGGTGGGAGGATTGTGGTCACTACTCCCTAGAGGAAACATGGAGTGGTGGTAGTCAGTGATTCCCTTCTGAGAGGGAGAGGAGCAGCCATCTGAGTTAATACTGTAATATTGTAAAAAATGGCAGATTTTAGGATATATTAGCAGGCGTGTTGTATGCAAGACACATGAAATAATTCTGCTTCTCTACTGTGCATTGATAAGCTTAACTGTCCAGTTCTGGGTGTCATGTTTCAGGAAAGATACAGTTAAATAGGAAAAAGTGCAGAGAAGAGCAACAAAAATTATTAAAGTTCTAGAAAACATGACCCGTGAGCAAAGACTGAAAAAACTGGGTTTTACTTTGGAGAAGAGAGGACTGAGGGAGGGCATAACAGTGTTCAAATATCTAAAAGGTTGTTAAAAGGATGACGGTGAAAATTGTTCTCATTAACCTCTAGAATAGGACAAGAATCAAGGGGCTTAAATTGAAGAAAGGAAGGTTTAGGTTAGAAATTAGGAAAAACTTCCCAAGGATGATTAATCACCGGAAGAAATTGTATAGGGAAGTTGTGGAATCTCCATCACTGGAGGTTTTTATGTGGTCCTGGCTGAGTGACCTATTGAGGTCCTCTATGGTCCTACTCTTCTGAGTTTGTGAAGATGTCACACAGTGAGACAGCACTGAGGCAGAGAGGAGTGAGGCTTGTTGTATATCAATGCATTTTTTCCTTTCATTGCTTTTCTTCTACTATTTAATTGTGGTTATTTTGGACGCTTGCTCTATCCTTTGGTGAGGAGGGAAATGAGGCCATGATATTTACATACCCATTGCAAACAAATGTGCACCAAGTGACTTAAGAAACACTCTTTGGTCTATCATACACCAGCTAGTCAGGATCATGTGACAAGTATAATACATATGGACTCAGCCATAAATTTTATGAAGACATCACCAATTTTCCTGTTCCTCAGAAAAAAGATCAGGCATGAAAAGAATCCTCATTATTTCTCTCTTTGCTAAAGGAAAAACTCAGGGAGCTTTAAAATGGTTTAAATCTCAGGTGGGTTCTGCTTCAGCCTTCTCAGAGACTTGGTGTATTCAGATCCAAGGTTGATGTGAGTCCCCTGCTAATGCTAAAGAGCTAAATGCTAACTGGAATCCGGTTTACACTTACCAGGAGATCGACACTCTGGAGATCAATCTTCCAGGGTTCGATTTAGCAGGGTCTAGTAAGGACCTGCTAAACCAACCATTGATGATGCCCCTGCCAGTCTTCCAGGGTTCAATTTAGTGGGGTCTAATAAGGACCTGCTAAAGCAACTGTTGATGATGCCCCTGCCAACTTCACCAGGTCATGAGAAATAAGGGAAGTTGACAGGAGAGTTTTTCATGTTGATCTCCCACAGTGGGGATGCTGCAGAAATTAAACTTACTATATGACAACTCCAGCTATGCTATTGTCTTAGCTGGAGTTGTGTAACTTAGGTCATCTTGCTCGTGTAATGTAAACCTGGCCTGAGTGATTTCAGCAGAGGTGGAAGAAGAGTCTGCATGGATTCTGAGTCTGCATGAAGATTTCTGCAAGCGGGTGGAGGGAAGATCTCGCTTTATAGTTATGATCTTTTTATCATATGTACAATGTGATTCAGGTGACTTGTGACCAAGGTTCTGGGTCTCCAGGTACTTTTCTGTGCAAGTTGGGTTCTTCTAAAGGGCAAGGAAATAAACTGTAGTCCACACAAAAGATACAAATTGTTACCCAAACAGACAGGAAGTTTAGGATTGCTCAGAATTTACCTCTGTTTTCTTTTTGAGGCATGTTTCAGCAGTTAGTTATAAAAGAATTTAGTGTTATTGAATTTGTACGCTGTATTAATATTGTTAGTATAGTACCGTAGTCTGTATAGTACCATTTTGGTCAGTGAGATGTCCCCTGTTGATGATACAGCTGAAGTTGAAAGGACTGTTAAAATTTTTGGTCGTGTGACTAATATGAGACGGGTGCAGGGAGAACAAAACTATATGGATTCTTTGTGAATTTGAAGACCCATAAAGAAGAACTGTGTGTTGCAGAAGCTAAGGAAGAAATGGGATGTGACTCCTATTCCTTTTGAGGCTTAGCCATTTATGTCCATTGGTTCTGTGCCCAGAGTACTTCAGGGCAGATGAAGGGCTATTCAGTGTATTCTAACAGAGAGATCAAGGGTGAGAGACAGACTGTGATTACACAGGCACAGTAACAAGTTAATGTGTTATTCTGACAATAGAAGGGCTATAGAACAAACCTAGCAGTAAGAGTGAGCTGAAGTAAGCAATTTCTTCTAGCCCTCTGGGAATCCATTCACTATGCAACCATGCCCTCTTGTGCTAGAATATAAAAGTGCTGACATAGTTGGGGACAGAGGGCATACATCACTTCTATACAACATAAAAGCAAAGGCCGTTAATAAATAACTAGTGCTGAAAAATAAGGATGTTGAGGACTAGTTGACTATCCAATAAGCAAATGCTTATCGGATAGTCAGTCTCCCCCCCCCCCCTTTGCTGCCTCTATCACATAGAGATAGAGGGAAGAAGGGGTACTTCAAAGGGCAGTGCCGGACAGCTGAGCCAGGGATCAGCTGTGCAACGCTGCCGCTTTGAAACCCCAAGACAGCATTTCAAAGGGGCAGCTGCTGCACAGCTGATCCGCGGCTCAGCTGTGCGGCACTGTCCCTTTGAAACGCTGAAACAGAGTTCAAAGGGTCAGCACCATGGAACCCAGGGTCAGCTGGGGAGTCCCCCACTGACCCAGGCTCCATGGCTTTGAAATGCACAAGGGCCCCCACTGGGGAATCTTGTACATTTCAAAGCTGGCCCGCCGCATGCAGCCTGGAGTCAGCGGAACTTCCCGCTGGCCCCGGGCTGCACGTGGAGTTCCGCATTCCTCCTCTGAAATGTACAAGTGCCTATCGACTAGTCAAGTAGTCGATAGAAATTCCATCGACTAGTTGACTAGTCAATTAACTGCAATGTAACATCCTTACTGAAAAAATGGCAGATACATTGTCTATTTTCTCACACCTAGTACAAGACAGAGTTGTATAACAAAAATGGTAAGACCATAAGAATGGTCATACTGGGTCAGATCAATTGTCCGTCTAGCCCAGTATCCTGTGACTGTCTCCCGACAGTGGCCAATGCCCGATGCTTAAAAGGGAATAAACAGATTCAAGTGATTCACCCTTTGTCATCCAGAACCAGCATCTGGCAATCAGAAGCTTAGGGATACCCAAAGAATTGTGCTGAATCCCTGAGAATCTTGACTAACAGTAATTGATAGCTCTGTTCTCCATGAACTTATCTAATTTTTTAAAACTGGTTATAGTTTTGGCCTTTACAACATCCCCTGTCAACAAGTTCTACAAATTATTGTGAGTTGTGTGAAAAAATTATTCCTTCTGATTTTTTTTAAATTTTTATTTTCATTTGGTGACCCCTGGTTCTTGTGTTATGAGGAGTAAATAGCACTTCCTTCTTTTCACCACACCATTCATGATTTTAAAGATCTCTTTCATATACCCCCTCAATCATTTCTTTTCCAAGTTGAACATTCCCAGTCTTTTTAATTTCTCCTCACATGGAAGCCGTTCCATACCCCGAAATCTCTTGCTGCCCTTATTTGTATCTTTTCCATTTCTAATATGTCTTTTGAGATGGGCATGCAATATTCAATATATGGGCATACCATGATTTATACAGTGGCATTATATTTACTATATTATCTGCCCCTCCCTAATGGTTCCTAACATTGCTAGCTTTTTTTGAATGCTGCTGCACACTGAGTGGTTGCTTTTAGAGAACTACGCATAATGACTCCAAAAATGCATTTTGGAGTGGTAATAGCTAATTTTAGACTCCATCGTTTTTCTGCGTATAGTTGGGATTATGTTTTGCAATGTGATTACTTTGCATTTATCAACATTGCCCATGTGTAGTCACGGAATACTAAATTTCACTATCTTTAATCAAGCATTTGGCCTCCATAAATATATAGAGCTTCTTTTGATTTTCCCCCACCCCTATTTTAGAAGCTCAGCTTTAGCCTTTCTAAAGACTTATTTTGGATGGAAGGATTTAGAAAAGGTTTTGGTAAAGCGAGTTGTAATCCACTATTTACAAAGTAACAATTTGAAATGCCCTCAAAACAGATTCTATTAGTACTAATGACCAGAATATAAGTCACTTGACAGGGCACTGCCCAGAATAATATATTCCCCCTTTTTGTTTCACCACTACTACACACATACAGTGGAGAATTTGTAAACTAGAGCTACCATATGTTTTCAACAGGAGAATAAAATCTTCATACTAAGAAGGAGATTAAAAGAAAGTTCATGCTGTATACTGGATTGTGGTATTTCTAATCTTCATTGTGCCAATAACCTTGGGAGACAAATGCTGTGGAACAAAATAAGAGCTGTTATAACAGAAATGGCAAGAGTGCAGATCTGTGTGTTTTGATATCCAGGGGAGATTGATAGTTGTATGTCAGAAAGTGTTATATTTAGAGGTGAGCAAACGTATCTAAACAAAGGGGGAGGGAGAGGCTAAAATTCAGCATAACTCCCAATTAAAATGTAAATTCATAAGTCAGTTGCTTTTAATGTTTGTAGCTCTTGGGCAGCTAGAAATGTCTGATAATTAATTAGATCATGTCATTGGTGTATTCTGTGCATCAGAAGTAAAATGTGCTAAGCAAAGCAGGAAATGTCTGTCACAATCTCAGACAGAGATTGGGTCAAGGAATATCTTTTGGTTCTGTGTTTGTATAGCACTGGCGCAATAGGTCCTGTTCTTTGGCACTACAATAATACAAATAAATAATATCTAATTATTAATAACAGCACAGAGAACAAAGGGGGAGATGTGAGTTCCACACCTAAAAGAGGTCTTCAAGATCTCACAAAATGATACTCCTAGGGCATGTCTGCACTGCAGAGTTATTTGGAAATAACAAAGTGAGTATCTATACTGCAAGCCCATTATTTCGAAATAATTTTGAAATAACGGCCTTATTCCAAAATCTGTAACCCTCATTTCACAAGGAATAACATCTGTTTTGAAATAGTTATTTCGAAATAGAGTGTGTAGACAGCACAGTTGTGGTTATTTCAAAATAAGTGGCCTCCAGGGTTTCTCCCTGGTGGCCACTCTGTCCACACTCATCAGAACTCTATAGCGTCCCTTCCCCCGCAGCCTTTAAAGGTGCAGGCAGAAGGGAAAGGGCTTGTGGCACAAGGAAAGCCCTGCTAGCCCTGTGCCACACGGTAGAGCCCTGTTCTTTTCCTAGTGCCATGAGCAACCCCCATGCTCCCACCAAGCCCTCCATGGCTGCAGGGGAGCCAGCAGCCAGCTCGCAAGCCCCTGCCCAGAGGCAAAAGAGGAGGGCACCATCCTGGTCTGGTGCAGAGATCCTGGATCTCATTGAGGTCTGGGGAGAGGAGGCAAACCTCCAGGATCTCCACACCAAACTCAGGCACACCAACATCTAAGGCCAGATGGCTGACAGCCTAGGCCAGAAGGGACATAGCCACACCTAGGAGCAGGTGTGGATGAAGGTGAAGGAGTTGAGACAGATATACACCCAGGCCAGCACCCTACTCCTGCCAGTATTACAATTAGCTCCACCATATCCTGGGGTGGGTCAGTCCTTTCTCCCCTCTTATTGTGGACTCTGGGCTGGAGATGCTCGTCGTCAGCCTCCTGGAGGCTGTGGCTGTGGGGGAGGAGGAGGAAGACGAGGCCAGCACTGACACCATGCCCACTCGCCAGGAGTTCATCCTGTCCGTGGAATCATCTGCCCCTTCCCAGGGTGTCACCCCGGGATCGGATGAGGCTGGGGAAGGCCCCTCAGGTGAATTCCATTACTCTCCCTAGATGCACACGGGGGAAGGCAGTGAGCAGTGAGGGGCTACTCACTCCTCACCAAGCCTTCTTGGCCTGGAGATCACACAGCAGCGTGTACACATGGAGTGCCAGTTTGAAGCAGACAGATGCACTGAGGCTGCCACACAGGAACCTTGCACTCCTGCTCACAGGGTTCCTGCACAGGCCTGCCTTACTCCCGACCCTGTGGTGGGACACCTTCCCACCACAAGCCACCAGTCAAGAGGCTGGGGTCATGGACACACACACATCAGTGCTGCATGTTGGCATGCCCACACTCTCGAGGCAGCATCCACTCCCAGGCCAGCATGGTGAAGCGAAGGACACAGCCCCTGCCAGGGGAGCCTGTGGAGGAAATGGATGGGACCCTCACTGGAAAGTGGCATCTTCTGCTCACACAACCTCTCCCAACACCATCCCCCTCTTCTCCAGAGGGCAGAGGTACGAGTCCTCTCCCTGTGGGATACTGCCAGATCTGGTGTGTGCATGGTATGGAGGGAAACTGAATCATCCCATCGCCCCCTCTCCCATCCACAGGCTCCCGGCCTGGCCGGTACCTTCCCATGCCTGCTTGTCTTTGGGATGTGGGGTAGTGAGGCTCCCCCAATGACATCTGTGCCCCTCAAGGAGGAAGGCAATGGAGAAGAGCTTGAGACACGACTGAATGGGGGGGGTCCCTTTAAGCATGAGCTTCTGCTAGCCTCAGGTGGCAGGTCCAGGAAGTAACTGCTGTCCTGATGCCCTGCCCAAAGTGCTTCCAAAGGGCTTTAAATGCAATTCAGGATCCAATGAGTCTGGAAGCTCTATTTCAAAATAGTTCAGCGCTATTTCTATGGGCATTTGTAGTATAGATGCACTATTTCAAAATAAGCTATTTCATAGTGTTTATTCCAAAATAGCTTATTTCTAAATAAGCATGTAGTATAGGCGTACCCCTAGTGGTGAGCAGGTATAGGGTTTAAATGCTCCTTGGAACAGGTGGGTTGTCAGATTTTTGAGGACTAGAGGACTTAGCATATTTAGGAGGATGTGCTACACCTCTGGAGAAAAGCAGAACTGAGGAAGTGAGCTACGAGGACAAGGGAAACAAACAGGAGAGAAGGTTGAACACATGTTGAGCAGTGGAGGAAGGGACGAGAGTATAGTTTTATGAAGAGCTTTAGCAATGAGCAGGAGAAGTTTAAACTTTGAGAGAGAAGCCACTGAGGAGAAAGAGAACTGGCTTGGCAGGAAAGGAGGGTTGTGTTGATAACAGCATCTGAAGAGAGGCACGATGGGAGATTATAGAACATGTACTAAATCAATCATGTTTTCACCAGGTCAAAAGAGAGGTTCTTCCATAGCTTCTCATATGATACTTGAACTATGCTCTAATCAGTTGTATTTAGTATCCAACTCCAGCATGGTTTCTTAATGCAGCTCCTAGTGGTTGATAACCCTTCCTGTCTAATTGTCATCCATTGCACTTTTAGTACAGTAAGTACGTTCCATTAGAATGGCAGCAAGAAAGGGCACACTCTGACCTTCAGTCTTCTGGTTCATGTGCCTTATTATTTCAAACAACTGTATTAGGCCTCCCCACTGATTTTTTTTTTCCTTCACAGATGACTGGTCTCTGAACTGATTGATTACCACATCAACTATGTAGGAATAGCTCTCTAGTTCTTGTGCCTAGAAAGTTGGTGATGGATTCCATAGCATTTACCAACTTTACAATTCTCTTTTGTCTTCTAGCTCTTCTCATAATTTTTGGTGGCTCACTCAGAACCCATCTACATGGGGAAATTGTTTGGCAAAGCTATTGTGGAATGAGCTGTCCTAAGGTGCGTCTACACAGTGCCCAAAACTCAAAATAAGATACGCAATGTGCACTACGCAGATTGCATAGCTTATTTCGAGTCTATTTCAAAATAGCTTATTTCATCATTTGGTGCTGTCTACACAGCACCAAATTTCGAAATACAGCACTATTTCGAGCTATCCCTTACTCCTCATACAATGAAGTTTACAGGGATGGTGAAATAGCACATTCGCTATATTTCGAAATAGCAGACACGTTCAAAAGACACAGAGTAGCTATTTTGGGATACCTCTGGTATCCCGAAATAACTTTGCTGTGTAGACATACCCACTAGTGTGGTTTCCAGAAGAAAGTAACTTTCAAGTTTTCTGCCAAAGCTATGCTGGCCAGCTTCTGCATGCAGACAAGCCCCAGGCTGGATCCTGTTCTCTCTGCATAGAATATAATTTTTTATCTATTTATCTTCTTTTACTCGAACATTTAATTTCTCCTGCCTGACTTCACTTGTCCTTAGCTGGCTTCAATCTCTCCTGGTCTTTGCTTTCATCACTGGCAGAGTCTTGGGGAGGTTTGCCTCTCTTTCAAGCGTGAGCTGTTTTGTCATCTTTGTGCTTCGGGACTCCCACTTAATCCATTGTCACAAAGCAGCAGGATTCTTTAGCCCTGCCGCAGATGCCAAAAGAAGCAGTCTCTTAATTTTACATTAAAACAAACGTGGATGATCTAAGTAAAAACCAAAATGTTTCTACATTGTATAGGACCTGCCTGCTTATCAAGGCATCTGCGGAAAGTTATACAAAAGTGATGGTGGGGGGAGGGAGAAATGTGCTAGACAAGTGTGGTCTCATTTTACCTTCCTCCCTACAATGGAATTCTGTAAGTTACCAAGCATCAGTTTCAGGTTTGCATTTTCCACACTAGGTGGTGCTAACAATTCCTACGTTTGCTAAAATGGTTTAACCAAAAAGCTGTTCCTTACAGAACAATAATGTTCTTATTAATGGCAATTGATTTAATTTGATTTCATCAGAATCTCTCTTAAAATCAACTCACTAGTAAATTGAGGGCAAACTTTTCAAAGTCTCTAGTGATTTTGAGTATCTGCATTTTTGGATGTAAAACTTCAGATGCCTTTTCAGGGGCTTGATATTTAGAATATGTTAAACCACATAAAATTAAACTCCATAAAAGTGTCTCATGCTGGGCACTCAACGCTTGAGGCATGCAAAATCACTGACCTCTCTTGGTAACTTTGACCTAAAATTTAGCTTTTACTTTACAAAAGATAATGAGCCAAACCTCTCTGACAGCTTTGCCTGATTTCAGTGGGAGTTTTGCCAAAATAATAATGAAGTGAGGACTTTAATATATTGGTCAATGAAAACTAGAATATAGAGGTTCTGGTAAAAATGTTCCATTCAAACTGTTTTTCAAGGGTATTTGGCTATACAAAACTTTTTACAAAAAGTGCCGCCTTTCTTTGGAAAATGAAAACCAAATATCTCGAAACTGAAAAATTTCTTTTCAGAAATATAGTTGCATTGCCTCCTAATAGTTATAATTTAGGTGTCTCGTGCTTCCATTCTCCTCGGTGGGGGGTTCCCCAGCTGGACTATGATCTCCCATGATGCACTTTGGTGGCTATAGTTCATTGTGGTACATGCAGCCTGGCCTACACAGCTGAACAGCACCTGAAGAACAACTCCCATTGAGGTACCATAATGGCATTTTCTAACAAACTGTATTAATACTAATTAATAATAATAATTAATAATTTTCACCTGAACTTTTTCCTTTTTTTTTAAATTTAAGATTGAAATTGTCTGTAGAAAATGTGGAATAATATATTTCCATTTGTGACAACATTATCCATAGACTAAAACCTATTTTCTCACCAGCTCCACTAGAAAAAGAGAGAAAGAGCTCTGGGTTGACTCTTAAATGTTCTTTTGACCTTGCATTTTAATGGCTTTGTGCAGACAGAACTTTATAATTTGTTGAAAAGCCAGTGTGTCAAAGACACAGAATCTTAGATATCAGGAAAAATTGCTTGACATTTACCACACTAGAGAAATCACCTACAAAGCAAACCTTTGTCCTGAAGGCTGAGGAAAGATCAAATCACATTAGAACAGCAACATTCTACCAAAATAATGATGACAAATGTACTTGACAACTGGCTCAGAAGTGTTCTTCAGTTGCAGAACTGCAATAACGTTTCTGGCTGTTGAGATGAAGGTTAATCATAAGGGAAAGGTTACACATTAATCATTCATGGTACAATGTGAAGAAATCAAGTCATACACAGCCTGAACACCTTCTAAAAATAATGTAACTCTGATAGAAAATGAAGAGGGCTGCAAGATGAAAATTTAGAGGACTCTCTGGCTTGAGTCTTTTGTACTTTGAAACTGAAGATCCCACATCAAATCCTGTCTTGGCCTTTTACAGAGGGTCACATAATAGCAAAAGAACCAATTATGTAAAAGCAGCGTTCCAAGCTTACCTTTGAATAAAGTGAGGTATGTTTCACAACCCACTGAAGTAAATGGGAGTCTTTCCAGCAACTCCACTGGACTTTGGATCAAGCCCTGTAAACGCATCATTATGATAAATTAGTCTAGAATTGTACAGAAAGTGGCTTTGCAACACTTAAAATGTCTGAAGTCCTTAAAAATATTCCTGCAAATTGTAGAAATGTGTTACATTGTCTATGAAAAGATGAACACGGTTGCTGTGTTGGATGGGAAAGTATCACTGTTTGTGGACACACTTCCAAAGAGCTCTCTGAGTCGTATGGCTCCTTCCTATTTTGAAATGAATCATGGCCCAAGAAATAATTTTGAAAGAAGAGGGGAAGCTCCTTCATCCAGCAATGTCATAGAATGTTTTAACCACAGAAGTACTGGGAGGTGAGCTGGACTCTTGCCTCTCTTCTAGTAGCCTAGAAGGTTAGTTGTGCATTAGATCCAACCATAACTTCCAATATTTTATTTTTAAGGGCCACTTCTTCCACTAACGGTGGGGGGAGGAAGGGGAGGAGGAATCAAGAGGGCGAGGGAAGATGCACAATTGGACTGTGTATTCTTATGGATCTAAAGCACAACCCTGCCCATTCCTACTGATTCCCACTCTCTCTCCTACTGGTGCCAAGCTTTGGAGGAGATGAACCATGCTATAGGAAGCCTCCAACTCCTGATTCACAGCCCCCCTAGTTACTATCACTATAAGTCAGCTTGTGAACTCTCAGTTCCACGTGATGGAACTAATCTCCATATTTTAACTTCATTTTACTTAATTTTAATTTTAAAACCAGGATTCAAATCCAGCATGGTTGTTCGTGACCACAGAACAAACCCTAACCCAACCCCCAAATCTTTCAGATGCTGCCTGTTCTCATTTGCCTTCTGGCCCTCTTTAGTCTCCCAGTTCTAGCTCCTTGATGGCTGCACTCTAATTCCTCACACAGCACTCCTGTGCTTCCTGAACTCTGCTGAGCTCTTCTGTCACTCTGCTGGTACTTGGCTTACTAGGAATGTCCTGGCAGATTTAGTGGCTTCCACAAGGTATTGTGGTTCTTGCTGGCTCCTTCTGAAGTTTAAAAAAAAAAGTGGATGATGCCTTGTCAGTCCATCTGCTATTGTGAAACAACGAGTGGTCCTGTAGCACCTCTGTCAGGGCTGTTCACCACTTCGGCACTCCACATGCAAAAGGTGGGGCCCTCAAGAGCGCTTCAAAACCTTGCCTCATCAGACACTCGTTACAAAAACTTCCCCCAAGAATCATAATCCGCAGATGTTGGGGAATCGATGCCACCATCAAGTGCTTTTTAATCGCTAAAAACCAGGGGTACCCCAAAGTCTTTTGCCCCAAAAGAGCTGGAAAAAAGAAAAGAGAAAAACAAGCTGCAGTCTCTGGTAGCTAACCCCTCAGTCAGAGGCATGCAGCTACACACAGGTAGCAGATACACACAGGTAGACCTTCCAGGACCCAAGAATCAAATCATCACCTTAAAAAAAGTGATTTCTATTACAAAACAAAAGATAAACTTGATAAAGCATACTTGGTTGCTAGATGTTACAGAACAACTAAGGAAAACAAATTTAAAAAACACAGAGAAAAATCTCTGGGCACAATGCAAGTGTCTCTGGGCACAAAAGGGGAGGAGAGGCATAGATTCACACAGAGCAGTTCAAACCAAACCACAAAATAAAGAAAATTACCCTGAATGTGACTGGATTCACTTTCCCCTTTTACTTACTTTTAATTTTCTCTTGGTTTAGTCCTGTCCCATGCTCTGAATTCCTTGGAGACACAGCAGTCCTGCCTGGGTTTAAATCATTCTGTCTCTCTCAACTCCTGGTTTCTCTCTCCCACACAAAGAAAGTAGGCAAGGAACCTATATCCAATTCAAATTTCAACCCTCCATCTCGATTGGTTCATCCGGTCCTCTGTCCAATACCTTTTGCTAGTTACCCGAGCTTAACCCCTTAGTCACAGTGTGCTGGTCAGCACTCCTCCTGTCCATTACAACCTCGGAGACTAACACAACCCACTTCTTCAGATGAGTGGCGCAAAAAGGAGAAAACACCCATTTGCTACTGTGCTACCCTGTAGCAATGCCATTTGCCCCCCTGATGATTGATCTATTTAGGGTCTCTGCAGTGGGAATGCTGTACCAGTTTTCATCACCTTTCCCACCCAGTTTTACTAAAATCAGAGCATCATCTGGGTTTTAACAAACTTCCATAAACTCTAGCTGCCTGAAGCAGCTGCCAACTAGCTGAGTTGGTAAAGTTGACAGCAAGTTGGCTGAGCTCTTGCAAATCAAAACTGGCCTATCCCATTTTTCTATACCCCTTTCCCCATAGCCTTCTAATAACTCTTCTTCTCCTTTTCTTGCACGAGACCTAAATCCATCCTTCCTCTCTTCATATAATCAGGCCCATGAAGAGTCAAGTCAGATTGAGTAGGGCAATGAATAGGCAGGCAGCTCTATTCTACCACCACCTTGTGCAGGTCATTACTGACCCAGACTGGCCAGCTTCCTTATCTTCCCCAGAGGTCAGCACAGTGTTGGGGCAGTCTCAGGGGCAAATGGGAGGAAGGGAAGAGAAAGGCCTGAAGTGAACACAGGAGAGACATAAGTGAACATCACCTTTAAGCAGTTTGAAACATAGACCTTACAAGGAGTGCTCCATGTTACTGCCCACAGAGATCAAGATGTAATAGTACCATATTGCCTGGCTCCCAGCTGGAACTGAAGAATCAATCAAAGGGCAAAGGCTGGCACAAAATGGCTCCTGCTGTCAGTTGTGAGTACTTCACAAGCAGTCTCTACACCAAAAAGGATTGTTCACTCCCTGCTCTGTTCTCAGACCCAGGCTTCTAGCCTTGATCACAGGCTGTCTGAACACAGTCCAAAGGGCCTAAGTTACAATCTCCAAGCAGATTAAGACTTGATTTTATTTTGCTCAGTCCAGCTGGGTTTTCCCTAACTTTTTCTGATTCCCATTATTTTAGGCTGCCTACGTGCTCTCCTTGGCTGCAGCACAGCTGTGAACTTTGGTCCAGAGATAAACAGTGATACAATCAAAATAATTTTGCTGCAGCACATGCTGCTTGCTTTTAGCTTTGCCTTCTCAAAACTCTGTGTGCTTCTCTGGGGTGGTGGTCATGTTCTCTCGATGCTTCCCAGGTTCCTTTGTACTTTGTTCCTGTGTACTCATCGCTATAACAACATTCCTGCTTGGTTCTCTTTAGGAGCTGGCTGCGGGATACATGTTTGTTCATTTCAGTAGACCCACTTATTTTGTGACAGGTTCCTCTTGACTTTCAAAGCCCTCCACACTCCAGCCTGCTCTAGCTATCTCCTTATCACCAGATCAACTCCTACCTTTGTTTGCTAATGATGCCATCTTGGATCATCCAGTTCTCTCCATCTTTGAGTGTTTCCATGCTTTTTCATGTCCCCCGCCTTACGAGTGGGAAGAACTCCCAGTTAAAATCCATAAAACCACCTTTTTGTCGTCAAGTGCTTCTGCAAAGCTCACCTCCGTCATAATGGATAGAGGAAACTGCAACCTGATAAAAGTAAAGATCTGTGTGACAAGTGCTACTGACTCATTAAGCATTATGCATTGTAATTTTTGCTGCCCTATTACTCCTGCCCTCACCAGTGCAGGCTTGATTGTTTCTTCGCCCCACTATATCTTGTCTTTTAGACTACAAGCTCTTTGCAGCATGGACTGTTATTTACTATATGTTTGTGCAGCACCTAGCACAATGCAGCCTGACCTGCATGAGGACTTTCGGCACTATCAAAGTACAAACATTTGCTAATAATGAATACTTTACATCCTTGTATAGTCTATGTCTCACAGTGTTCCATTCAAAGAGAGAGCTGAGCTTTAGCATACAAGGCAAGTCATTAAGGTAAAATCATAAACAAAACAGAAGGCTAAAATATTTGTACATCTCATCTAAAATGTGATGGATCTCCCATCCAACATACTTTGCATATCTTCTGAATTTCATACATACTTTGCAAAGCCTGCAGTGTGAATTCCTGTAATTTTCATTAATTTGCTTCTAGAGGAGCTTCAGCATTATAATATAGGGAAAATATTGTGGTGGTTTTGCAGGTAATGAATTGGGGTTTGCTTCATATGTAGGATGACCCTGCTCCCCTATCAAGCAATGTGAGCACTTATCTTGAAGGAGGCATGGGCCTACTTGGTTCATGTTGGTCTGCATCTTGGGAACTCTATGGAGTCAGGTGATATAGTAGTTGCCTTTGTGATCCTGTGGTTTTACTGCTATTGATTTAATAATCAACATGCCAGTCTAACTCGATGATTGTCTCTGAACTAGCAAATCTTTAAAGATACTTGACTTCAAATGCCTGCAACTTCTGTGTTGAGCTGAATGCAACTTCTTCTCTGTCCTGGGATGCTTCGTACTTCTGTTCTGTCAGAGGCCATAAGAAAGGCTGCTAATGAGTTCTCTTTATTGTCTTCTCATGACAAGGCCCTAATCCCCATGAGCCGTTCGTTCGTTCGTCCATCGTGGTCGATGAAGACCTCAACACCACTAAGTGCTTTGAGACTGGATACAGTGTGTCCGAAGATGACTTATCAGGCCAATTCGGGCACCAAATGTCCTGGAACATGTCGGGCAGACAACTGTAGGCATTGCAATTGTTGCGCTGGTAGCTTTGGACTTGCGCAGCACGCGCTTGTGTTGTGCTTCAGAGATGCGCCTTGTTTCGAGAACTTGGCATCCCTTGTGAATGAGACTGCACCAGGCAGGGCGGTTGTGTGCCAGCGATTCCCAGGTGGTTGTATCAATTCCGAGCGACTTCAGGGAGACCTTGAGTGTGTCTTTGTAACGTTTCCTCTGTCTACCATGCGAGCGTTTACCAGTAGAGAGTTCCCCAAAAAGGAGCTGCTTAGGTATACGTTCGTCCAGCATACGAATGACATGACCTGCCCATCTTATCTGTGCACTCATCAGCAGGGTGTGGACTGACGGTAAACTTGCTCTAGAGAGAACCTCAGTGTCTGGTATTTTGTCTTGCCATCCGATGCATAATATTCTGTGAAGACAAGTCATGTGGAAGTGATTAAGCTGTCTTGCGTGCCTTCGATACACAGTCCACGTTTCACAGGCATACAGGAGGGTGGTAAGTACCACAGCTCTGTAGACCTTCAGTTTTGTTGCTTGGCTGATTCCTCGACGTTCCCATACAGTGGGGCGCAGTCTACCAAAAGCAGAACTTGCCTTCGCTATTCTGCATGTGACTTCTATGTCAATGTTAGCTGTATGGGAAAGAGTACTGCCAAGGTAAGTGAACTGGTCCGCTGCCTGTAGCATCCGCCCTGTGACTGTGATTGTGGGTTTTGTGTACGGTGCATAAGGGACAGGCTGATACATGACTTCGGTCTTTCTGCTGTTGATGGTGAGTCCAAAGTTGTCACAAGCTGTGCAGAACTTGTCCACGCTGACTTGCATCTCTGCTTCAGAGCCAGCATACAAGGCGCAATCATCGGCAAACAAGAAGTCTCTCAGAACAGTCTCTTTTACTTTGGTGATTGCCTGAAGTCTCCTCGGGCTGAAAAGATTCCCGTCCATTCTGTACTTAAGGCTGATTCCGACAACACTGTCCTGGAAGGCATCATTCAACATAGCAGTAAACATGATGCTGAACAGTGTAGGTGCGAGTACACAGCCCTGTTTGATGCCATTGGTGACTGGGAATGCCTCAGAAGATTCTCCACCATCTAGCACTCTGGCCATCATGCCATCATGAAACTGGTGTACCATCTGAATAAATTTAGGGGGGCAGCCAAACTTTGACATGATCCTCCACAGACCTTGTCAGCTGACAGTGTCGAAGGCTTTCGTGAGATCAACAAAAGTTGTGTAAAGTTCACGATTCTGTTCCTGACACTTTTCCTGAAGTTGGCGCGCGGCAAAGATCATGTCAATAGTCCCGCGTCCCTTACGAAAGCCACATTGTGACTCCAGCAGGAGGCCACACTCCAGATGAGTGACCAAACGATTTAACATCACTCTTGCAAGGATTTTACCTGCGATGGAAAGCAGCGAAATTCCCTGATGATTGTCACATACCTGTCGATTGCCCTTCCTCTTATAGAGGTGTACAATGGATGCATCCTTGAGTTCCTGAGGAATGGATCCTTGCTCCCGAAAAGACTGGAACAGCTCGGTGAGCTTCTCTGTGAGTACGTGACCTCCGGCTTTATAGACCTCTGCAGGTATAGCATCTGCCCCTGGAGCTTTGCCGCTGGATAGCTGGCTAACAGCTTGTAAAACTTTGGCTACTACTGGTGGATCATCCATGGCGCCATTGATGTCAACCTGGGGAATCCTCTCAATCGCCTCGTCGTTGATAAATGACAGTCGGTTGAGGACGTCTTCAAAATGTTCAGCCCATCTCTGCAGGATCTGAACCTTCTCTGTAATCAGAGTTGAACCATCTGTACTAATAAGGGGAAAGCTCCCGAGAGACTGAGGACCATAGAGAGTGTTAAGGGCTGCATAGAACCGTTTCAGGTCATTCCTGTCAGCATGCCCCTGAATTTCAGCTGCCAGGTCACTTAACCAAGCATCCTGCATTTTACGCAGTTTGTTCTGGACTGTCCTGTGAGCATTTGCAAAGGCGTTCTTCTTGGCAGCTGATGATGGATCGTTCTGATGTGCACGATGAAGGCAGTGCTTTTCAGCAAGTACAGACAATATCTCCCCATCATTCTCATCGAAGCAGTCGGGCTGCTTGCACGAAGAGGGTCCCAAAATCTTCAGTGCAGATGAGTAGATAGCATTCCGGAAAAGTTCCCAGTCGTCCGCAGCACTGCCTACAAGGTGCAGGTCGGAAAGCCTGCTTTCTAGCTCCTCAGTCAATGCTGAGGCTATGCTCGGGTTCTTTAGCCTGGCCACATTAACTCTTTTTATGGGCTTAATACCTTGTGGCCGCCTCTTCATTCTAATTCGGAGATTCATTTTGAAAACAATGAGCCTGTGATCTGTCCAACAATCAGCACCACACATGGCCTTAGTCACTCTGATATCTTGCCTGTCTTTTCTCCTGACAACAACATAGTCGATAAGATGCCAATGCTTAGAGCGAGGATGCATCCAAGAGGTCTTGTTCCGGGTAGGCAGGCGGAACGTTGTGTTGGTGATAAGGAGGTCGTGTGCTGCACAGGTCTTCAATAGGAGTAGGCCGTTGCTGTTACATTTGCCCACTCCATGTCTACCAAAGACTCCATGCCAGGCTATTGAGTTGCATCCTACTCTTGCATTGAAATCACCGAGCAGGATCAGCTTGTCGGTGCTACTCACAGCTGATAGTAAGGAATCCAGTTCTTCATAGAACCTGTCATAGAACCATGAGCAGGGACTCAGTGAATGATGGAACCTTTTAATGTATCTGTGTTGCTGTGCTGTCTGGAATGCTGCATGATGTACAAATCTGTTTTAACACATAATCAACTTAAGATAATCACCCACAGTTGTATGCAGTGTTGTTGTAGCTCTGTTGGATCAGGACATTAGAGCCGGGTAGGCAAACTTTTTGATCTGAGGGGGACATCTTGGTATGGAAATTGTATGGCAAACCATGAATGCTCAAAAAATTGGGGGTTAGGGTATGGGAGAATATGTGGGTTCTGGCTGTGGGCTCTGGGGTGGTGCCAGAAATGAGGAGTTCAGGGGGTGGGAGAGGGCTCTGGGCTGGGGCAGGTATTTGGGATGCAGTAGGGGGTGAGAGCTCTGGCTGGGGGTGCAGGCTCTGGGGTCAGGCTGGGAATAAAGCAAGTGCTCCAGGCTGGGATCAAAGAGTTTGGAGGGCTGCAGGGGGTTCATGACTGGGGCAGGGGGTTGGGGCATGGAAGGATGTCTGGGATGCAGGCTCCAGTTATTGCTTACTTCAAGCAGCTGCTGGAAGCAGGAGCATGTCCGCCCTCTGGCTCCTCCATGGAGATGCGACCAGACGGCTCAATATGCTGCCCCATTCTCAGGTACTGCCCCCACAGCTTCTATTGGCTATAGTTCCCAGCCAATGGGAACTGCAGAGCCAGCATTTGGGGCAGGGGCAGCACGTGAAGCCCCCTGTCTGACTGCATGCACAGGAGCCAGAGGAGCAATATGCCATTGCTTCTGGGAACCGCATGGAGCCACGGCATGTGCAAAGCAGAGCAAGCCCCAACCCCATTCCCCAGTTGGAGTACCAGAATGGGAGAAGCCCTTGACCCATTCTCCGGTGAGAGTTGAGGGCTGGATTAAAAGGTCTAACAAGCTGGACACAGCCTGCAGGCTATAATTTGCCTACTCCTGTACTAGAGAGACAAGGTGGATGAGGTGATACCTTTTATTAGACTAACTTCTGGTCATAAGACAGAGAGAGAGAGAGCTTGATTCCCTTATCTCTGTAAGGGAACCAAAAGAAAAGAAAACATTGTTACATGGCAGAGTAGGCATGGAAAACTGTTGATGAAAGTCAGGATTAAAATGACAAATTTAAACTCAACACGAGCTCAAAGATGGAAATGTCTTAAGGAATTGTTAAGATAAAACAGATTGAAAACAGCTAGAGGCTTGGGTTATGAGTAAAGTTAGAGAGGCAGCATTGTCCAATGGATAGAGCATGGTGAGGAATTTAGGATACCTGAATTCTCTTCCTGACTTTGCTGTTGACCTTGCCTCAGGCAACCACCTTTACTGCTCTGTGCCTTTTTTCACTCCCTCCCTTTGTCTGCTTTGGCAGTGTAAAAAAGGCTTAATTTGGTATGTTGCCATGAATCAATAGTAGAATGCACATCCTACATGCACAGTGTTTGCTTTCTAATATGAGACTCTGGTCTGAATTTTTTCATCATGTAACTACACATATTTCACCTACCAGGACTGTGGTATCTTTCTGAACTGTCCTGAAGAAAAAGGAGAAGCTTCCCCCAGAATATCTGCAGCAGAACTGGAAAGACTTGTATCTGTTTCAGTGCTCATGCAAGAGCCCCACACATATATGCACAGATATTTCATTGGGAAACATGCTGAGGGGGGCAATTCTGCTGAGCAAAGACACTTAAAAGATTGGATTATTTCCCCCTCTCAAATTTTCATGGTTCTGTAATTTTTGTTACCTCTGAAGTTGTGCTAAATATGAAGGCATATAAACTGACATAATACCCAATAAAACTATGGTCATTCAAACTGTCTGTCCACCTTGTGCCCATCACGGTTCTCCTATCAATTCTGTGCATTAGAATCATTGCCTCTTTCTCCTCATCCTGGTGTGAAACTGCAGGTACTGATGGAAAGCTAAGCTGAAGTAGTGGTCCCTAAGCTGGCATGCTTTGTTGGCATGTCTGCATTCTGATAGCATCTGCCAGCTCTGAGAATCACTACATGCTACTTTCCATGCTGCTACTGTGAAAATGTGAAAATGCCTCTGGTATCATCCTCAAAGGCAGACTGACTCTTCTCCAGGGCATTACAAGGCTCTAGCTCAGATGCCATTGTAGAGCTAGCCTCAGATAAAGAAAGAGAAGACAATAGCTGAGTCCCCACCTCATTTTTAACCTAGCTAAAGCACTTACATAGTGTGTTTAGTCAAGGTGGGTAAAAGTTGAGTAGAAAGTCACTTGGACTTGTGAGCCCATCATGTAAAATTGTCAGTTAAAACACACATAAAAGAAAGTCAAACGAGTTGTGTGAACTGAATTTGTTCAGGATGGATAATGATTGTTCATCACTCACCTTTCAGCTTACCGTATCATGTTTGCACATGAATGAAGATCACTGAGATCGATGTTTTCCTTACTCTTCCCCTCCTGCGTGTTTGTCCTCATCTAACAGAAGAATTACTTTTAACAAGAAATGTTGATCTAAAATCCAACTGAGGATTGATTCTTTTTTCCCTGAGAGAGCCTTTTGGTTCCAACCAGAGACTTTTTAATCAACATCTTTCCTTTTGATGCACTGTGATGAATGTATTTCCCAGAATGAATAACTATTTAACTTCTGAATTCCAAGTAACTTAATGTTTCTCCTTAGCTTTTCTTGGGCAACTAACAAGTATTAGATGTTTAAGGGGTGGTTGCTATGGTAATATCTGACGCATCCTTTTACATAAACTCTAAATCTACGTCTTACAGTTTCAAAAAAATTCCAATAACATCTAATACCTCAATACCCCTTTTACAATAGCACTGTCATCAGTGTACTACTTGCTAGCTTCTTTGTCAGAGAACTAACCCCCAACAGATACTTTTCTCATATTTCTTAAGAAAAGTTATAAGACCAATTCTAAATCTTAGTGAACAATATTCCCTCTCCTTTTTCATTTACACATGCTTTGTCTTTCTACGAAACATCTGTTAGACATCACTTAAGTAATTTAGCTGGTTAACAAGAGAACACATACTTGAACTCACATGTCAAAAATATGCACAGCTGCATCTGTACAATAAACCATTTTCTTTATACAGGGAGGCTGCGTCTAGACTGGCATGATTTTGCGCAAATACTTTTAACGGAAAAGTTTTTCCATTAAAAGTATTTGCGCAAGAGAGCGTCTACACTGGCATGTGCCTTTGCGCAAAAGATTTGCTTTTGCGCAAAAGCATCCGTGCCAGTGTAGACGCTCTCTTGCGCAAGAAAGCGCCTACGGCCATTTTAGCCATCGGGCTTTCTTGCGCAAGAAATTAACGTTGCTGTCTACACTGGCCTCTTGCGCAAGAATACTTGCAAGAATACTTGCGCAAGAGGGCTTATCCCTGAGCGGGAGCGTCAAAGTATTTGCACAAGAAGCACTGATTTTGTACATTACAACGTCAATGTTTTTGCGCAAATACTCGCGGCCAGTGTATACAGGCAGCAAGATTTTGCGCAAAAGCAGCCGCTTTTGCTCAAAATCTTGCCAATGTAGACACAGCCGGAGAGTCCATTGAGGTAATTTATAAGCGAGAGAGTCTATAGCCTGCGTCTATCTTAAATCTAGGCATTTATATAACCTCTTGTCAACTTAGCATCTGCATTCCTAAGGGGCAAGATCACTAAAATCAAAAGAGTAAACTGATGGTCAGAATGGAGACTAGCACACCCAGATCCAAATGACTAAACTATATTCAATTAATATTGAGCACAGAACGAGCCATTTCAGGGAGAAGGTGTGACAAGGGAGCAGATGGTGGTTGTTCCTGACAGAATTAGGACAGTGTGCTTATATGGGAGCCAGAGAAAATGTGCCTACATGAAAGTAAGGGGACACAGCTGTGTTTTAGCTGGACTTCTGAATGTGGAATTACCTGTTTGTATCTTTCCAGATGTATTTACCCTCTTTGTTCAAGGTTAACAGGAACCTGTGTATGTATTGTGGAAGAAAAAGACTACAAAAGTACACCCCTACTTTCTGTCATTCATTTCTCTCCCACGGAGGTAATGACCATCTCAGCTTTCGTGGTCAAAACCCACTTCCTCATCAAAGCTCATGATTTATATATATATGTATTAGTCTCTAAGGTGTGCTACAAGACTACTTGTTTTTTATCATAGTTTCTGTGATTTGTTTTAAAATACATTAAGATTTTGTACAAGATAATTTTGATACAAAATAAACACAAATACAACTAATTTCAATCGTCAAAATATTTTCATTTGATAGAAACCCACACAGATAGTGTTAAATAAAGACATCCCTGCTCAGATGTCCTGCAGAACCCAGGCCATACAATTTCACCAAGTGACACCTGCATTTTGCTTAGTAACAGATTGAACTAAGCTTAGGAAAAACATTAACTTCAAGACCCCAAGCAATGGAGAATTTATCACACTTCTTGGTAACCTGTTCAACAGTTATTACCCTCTGTTAAAAAAAACCCTGGCTTATCACCATGGCTTCATTGGGACTCTAATTCTCTATTTGTGTGATGGATCCATCCACACAGACTGCATTCCAGGTTCAGGGCCTAAATATATCCCTCTAATAGTAGGGAAAGGAGGAGTTAAATCAGAGAAAAATAACATGAAACCCAAAAAGCTTATCTATAGGACATGTGGAAAATTGAAAATGTGTATGATTTAATAATAGACGAAGGCTGAAATCCTGGCCCCTTTGAAGTCATAGAATTGAAGTCCAGATGCACCTTCTAGATCTTCTATTCTGACCCCCTATATAGTACCAGCCACCAACACCAGTCATCACGCATACACAGAGCCCAAGATCAGAAATTAGACCAAAAAATTGCAAGCCTAAAGAAGACTAAACTATATGGTGCCACAGGTAAAGGATAGGATGGACCCAGGTGCACAAGTATCTGAAGACCTTGTAACATCAGGGAAAAGGTAAGTGAGATCTACCAATTAATCCCAGCAAATGACCCACAATCCATATTACAAAGGAAAATAAAAACCCCCCAATGTCAGTAGTCATCTGATCTGGAGGGAAATTCCTTCTGGACCCATGGCAATCAGTTAAACCCTCATTATGTGAGGATGAACCAGCCAGCTGAGCACCAGAGACTGAGGCTATATCTACACTACAGAGTTTTTCCGGGATACTGGAGGTATCCCGGAAAAACTCTGCCGCATCCAGGAAATGCATCCGTTTTTTCAGATCAATTTCCAAAAAAAAGCAGGCATGCTCTTTCAGAAGCCCTGGATTCCTCATTTTATGAGGAATAAAGGTTTTTCTGAAAGAGGAGGTTTTTCCCACATTTGACTCCGTATAGATGGACCAAATGTCAGAAAAACCTTCCGAAAAAAGAATTGGAAAAAGGTACACAAATTGCAGCTTGCGATTTCCATACCTTTTTCTGAAAAATAACTGCAGTGTAGACATAACCCCAGAGAAAGAGAGAGCCTGGTCAGTGACACTTCAGAGCCCCTTGGGCCACCCCGTCCAGAATCCCATCCCCAGATATTGACTTTAGTGGAGTGGCCTCCATCATCGCAGCATATGAGGGCCTCAGACTAATTGGAAGTGCATATAAAATGAAAAGGAACAAAACCCCTGAACTCTGAAATGACTTTATAGGCCGACTTGAGAGTCAAAGGAACAGAAGACGACCGTGTAGCTAGAGTTATTGCGACTTGTTCCATCATTAGACTCTGATTCACCACTTCCACATGAGCAGCTTTACATATGTGAGTAGGGTCACTGAGTTGAATGGGCTAACCTGCATGTTTACGTTTTATTAGGATCAAGGCCTTAGCTCTTTTTTTTAATTTGGTTGTCATCTCAGTCAGAACCTACAGTTAATTCTGTTATAGTGGCTTGAATTTCAGCAACTAACAAGTGAAGGGAATGTATGTCTAAGGCATTATTTTGATCAGTAACACTATATGAAAAACACTGGGAAGCCTTTTCACTGAAAATCATACTCCAGACAGATTTTTTTACAGATATGCTAATTCAGAGCACTCTAGGGCCTCCTACTGACTGCAAATCCACTGTTCTGCTACAGAAAACTAAAGAAAAGAATGTCTCTGGCGCCATCTACTGTGCCAACAAATCAATAAAGCAGGGGTGGGGGACTTCTTTTCGGTTGGGGGCTGCACACAAGTGAGAAGAAAAAAAAACAACCCTCCCCCTCAAAAAAAACCCAAGAAAAATCCTACCTTCACTAATGTGGCCCCTGATGCGAAGGTGAAAGACCCTCCCCATATTCCCCACGCACTCCAGATTTGGGGGGGGCAGGAGGGCTGGCTAGTAGATTCTGTGTGCTCCAGGCCTGGGGGGCGGGGAGCATTGGAGTACCAATGCAGGCTCCTCAACACTGGGGCAGGAGGGGATCCTGAGCCTCAGGGGCTTGTTCCAAGCAAGTTGGGGGCTGCATCCAGCCCCCAGGCCTTAGGTTCTCTACCTTTGCATTAAAGCAACCAGAGATCATGTATAGGTGTACTATCCATGGGCACAGTCAGTCACGTCTACAGTTAGTGGTATGATTTAATTTTTTAATTAAAGTAAGACTATTTTTCCATAAATAGAGTCAGTTGACTCATTTTAAAGTACTTAGCTAAGCTTGCTAGTTTTATAAACTCACTAATGTTACAAGGGTGCAGATGACATTTTCTTCAAAAGAATTGAACAGCTCTATTTAAAGTTTTAGCTTTCCATCTTGTACCTTATTTTTATGGAGTGTTGTATGTTTATGACTATACATCCTGATTGTGTTTGTTGTGACACACGTCCCATAAAGCGCTGTCTCTTCAGTGACTTCCTGCTGTGTAGACAGCACTTAAAGCCAAATTAAGCTATTTTGACTTAAGCTTCACAATTGACGTAGCTGAAGTTGTGTAGCTTAATTCAAGTTTGCCCTGCTGTGTAGATGTCTACTCTTGGGGTGTTGTAAAAATACTAAAGCTTTATTCTGTTTCTATACAACCCTAATCTTAATAATACACGCAAGAAAGATTTCAGTATGTGCCTTATCGGAAAAATGCATGGCTAAAATACAGGAAAAATAAAACAGAGGGCCATATCCTTCAGAGGTAAAAAGAACACGTGATAAGAAAAGCCACTGATACATATTAAACTTCAATTGCAATTTGTGCTGAAGTATAATAGCAGTTACACAGAAAATCACTGCAGGGTGCCATCAGCTTACCAGAAAATTGCTGCAGCATGTAATTAGATATGCTGATAAAAGCAATGTGTTTGGTTTCAAATACAAGTGCCATTCCCTGCCAAGATAACTGCTAGGGGAAGATTCCTGCTATTCTGCAATAGCACGTAGAATCAGTGGGTTCTTACAAGTCTATTCCAAAGGCCATGAGAAGGATCATGGATCTTGAACCAATGTTCAACCCATGGCTGCTACCTAGCAGCTTACCCTAATAACTGTATAGGGAAGCTAGTGAATCACAGGTCGCAAAGGGCCCTGTCCCAAAGCTTCTGATTGAAGAAAATGTCCAGCACCAGCCAATCAGGGAAAGTTCTATTTAAACCAGAAAGAGGCAAAGGATTTTGTCTGAGCAAATAAAGAATTCCCTGGCTAGCTGCTACTAGGGTACATCCACGCCTGACCATAGCCCTGCCTGTTCCTGTCCTCCTTCTCCTGGATTGCTAGCTGTTCGCAGTTCCAGATGTCCTGCTTCACTTCCAGTCCTTGCTCCTATACCCCACCATCTACAGCTCTGACCTTTGGCTTGGCCCCCCCCAACTCTGACCAATAGACCTTACGGCCCACACCCTAGTCCCTACAGCCCATTGAATTCTGTAGAAAGGCTTTCGCTGACTGCAGTGGACTTTGGTTTTTATAGCATTTTTCACTTGTAGATCTCACAGTCTACAAAGGGAGGGTCACTTTCATTTATTCACTTTACAGATGAGTCATGGAGTAGTGAAATGACTTGCTCAAGGTCAAACAGCAGGGCAGTGTCAGGGCTAGAAGAGAAGCCAAGCATTCTGGCTAAGAGTTCTGTGCTCTATCCATTAGCTCATAAGGGAAAAAACATTTGAAATGTTTGCAGTCAAAAAGATTATAATGGGCTTGTCCCCACCCAGTAACTGGGTTTCTGGTCAGCATGGTTTAAGGGAAGGGATGGGGAAACAGACTTGAAACAAAGAGCTGTTGTGGTGGGTGGATCTGCCTGGCACAGCCCTACAAGAGGGCAGGTGCTGCAGGATGAGGGCTCTGGCTATATTAAAGGCGGTTGACTTTTCAGACTGCATGTCTTGTTACCTTCCTTCAGATATCCCTAATATTACACTGGTGTCAAAAATGTGGGCTGCTGATGAAACAAATCAATGCTAGCAAACAGAAGCAGGGTAAGCTGAGCTGCTGTCACAGCTACAACCAGGAAGAGCCATGATGGAGCACACTAAGTCATAGGCAGACAGTAAATAGAAGGAGGCAGAGACTGAAGGTCCCTCTAAAAGAAAGTGAACATAAGAAACTGCAGGGATCACCAACCAAGAGAAACCCAGTGAACAACAGGAACAGGAATTCCTCCTGCTAGTACATCAGGCAAGGCAGCGGGGAAGAACAGAGGCCTCTGATGGTGCACAAAGCATTTGGTGGCAAGGTGAGCAAGGAAACAGACTTGACTCCATTTGAAATCAACAAGGAAGCTGAACTGCTGGTCAGAGGATAAGAGAGGGGCATATTTGCCCACAAGCCAGACCGGGGAAGCTCTGCCAGTTCTTGTTAGATGGGGTAGGTGAGTATTCTAGTTAACCAGGCCAAGTCTGAGGCCTTGCTGTTGGCTTCCGGGTGGAGAAGCAGACAGAGGTGGCTCGCTTTCACTTCTAAACTCCAAGGAGAGACACAGTGAGATGCTTTCAAGTCGCACTGGAGATCTGCATTCACTGATGTGGATGATTTATCCAAATGTTTTAACAGACAGTGCTGGAGCAGCTTCTGCATGGACTGGACTATTTATATCTGAGGGTACAGGTGACACTGAGGTGACCTAAATCCCTAAGAGAGGCCTGGAAAGAGAGGCAATTTATTGGGCAGACAGATGGTAAGATTGTCTTCCTGTTTGGTGTGTGAGGACTGGCTAGTGGGCCTGGGCCTCTAGAAGAAGAAGCCTGAGGAATACTGGCACAGCAATGCCAGTGTATGACTTGAGGTTTGAAAATACAGATGTGGTCCCAGATTGGCCACCTAGATTCCCAGCAGATTGGAAATCCCAGACTCAGGTACCTCCCAACTGCCAGGGTTCATGGGACTTACCTTGTCTGTAAGGGGGATTGCTAAGACAACTGCTCCACTGCTTAGTCTAACAGAGGAAAGCTCTGCATTTAGTTGGATAGCCAAGTGCAGCAAAGCAGTGCAGGAGATGACCGATGCTTTGATCTCTGTGTCAGTATACCATGCTCCCTGCCAGGATGCCTAGTTGTGTTGGATAGTGAGACCAGCAAGATAGGATTAGGAGGGGTGTTTTCCAGCGGCAGAGTACCCTAGTATAACACAACCCTCAAGAAACTGTAATGGAACTACTGTGTGATCTGCAGGGAGCTCTTGGCAGTTACTGGAGTTCTTTAGAGATTCATTTGCTCCTATACAGACTAACCATGTTTCCCTGTGGTAGGTGTTGAGTTCCAAGCAACCTGAAGCACAAATGGCATGTTAACTGGAGAAATGGCAAATGGCATAATTTCAAAGCATAGCATTGAATCTGGGCCGAGCATGGGAATGTGGATGTCTTGTTTCACCATTCATGCTAGGGAGTCAAAGGACAGCACTGGGTCCACCAGAGGCAAAAGGAAGAGATCCAGGAGGTTGCAGTTCTCAGAAGGAGTAACAGTTAATCCGAACTAAGGACTTATAGTTCGGATTACTTAGTTCATTAACTTTAAACTGCCGCGTGTAGCCGCGGGCAGTTCGTTCGAACTAAGGGGGATTTAAAAATGGCGGCCAGACGGGAACATGCAAATAAAGCCCGGGATATTTAAATCCCGGGCTTCAGTTGCAACTCCAGTTGCCTGATTTGCCTACCTAGCTCGAATTAACGAGCTAGTGTAGACATACCCTGAGAGAGCCTCACACAGTAATATTCTTATCCTCTGTTTATTGACAATTCCCAAACAAGCAGAATACACATGCTAAGCACACAGTGTTATGCTCACCAATCCTGGTACAGGCAGACTTCCCCTGTTGGCCAGGCAATATCAGTCTCTCTGGATCTTAACTGCTGCACATCATGGTCATGCAGGAGAATCTTGGCAGCTCGTATCTTAGGCTGTGTCTCAGAGGTGAGTTCTTCCTCCAGGTCTTCCCCCTTCTTCTTGGTGTTCCTTGTCTCCCTTTGGTCTTCTTCCAGCCTTTTGCTTCTTTTCTTCTGCTTCTGTTACTTCCAATCTTCTTTCTGGTCTCCTTCTTGGACCCCAGTTTATATAATGGAACCTGAGTCCTGCTTAGCTATACCTTAACTAATTATTTTAGTATAATTTTACTAACCAATCATAACAAAATTACCTAACCAATCATACCCCACTACCTTAATTGATTTACACCTAGCAAAATTAATTATACAGCAGACAGAAACAGTTACAAATCAGACAGAGATCACACAGTCAAACAATAGGAAAGTGTAATGACAATGATCATAGAATGAGGATTCTACAACCTCAGGTATTGATAAGCCATTTCTTGCCAGACAGAATGGTGTTACTTACGTTTTCTTTACCCATCTTGAGATCTGTTTCTTTATCTGGTGACAGTGGGGGAGCTATCAGGACAAAATCCTCTTCTCACAGCTTGGTGTGACACTATTTTAATACAATTTAGATGGATTGTGAGTATGTGACTCTAGACCTTACAGCTAATGGCTGCCGCTCTTCAGTCTAGTGATAGAGATGCAGCCGTGTTAGTCTGGTCTAGCTGAAACAAAAGAAAGGACTATGTAGCACTTTAAAGCCTAACAAGATGGTTTATTAGATGATGATCTTTCGTGGGCCAGGCCCACTTCCTCAGATCAATATGTGGAAGAAAATTGGCACAACCATATATACCAAAGTGATACAATCAAAAAAAGGGAACACATATAAAAATGACAAATCAGGTTTAAGAACAGAGGAGGGCTGAGGGCAGAAGGTTAGTGTCTGTGAGGTAAAGACATTAGGGGTGATAATTGGGGAAGCTATCTTTGTAATGGGTGAGATAATTAGCATCTTTGTTAAGACCCCTATGCAAAGTGTCAAATTTAAGCATGAATGACAGTTCTGAGGCTTCTCTTTGAAGTCTGGAGTTAAAATCTCTTTGAAGCAATATGCATGGTTTAAGGTCATTGAGGAAAATGGTCAGTCTGGTTAAAATGGCAAGCAACAGTTTTCTCTCTGTGAGAGAGTCTGATGTCTGTTTTATGTGCATTGATTCTTTGGCAAAGTGTCTGAGAAGTTTGTCCAATATACATAGCAGACGGACACTTTAGGCACATGATGACATAAATTATATTTCTGGATGAAAAGGAATATGTGTTCTTGATCTTGTAACTGGCATGGTTAGGTCCAATAATGGTGTCAGCAGAGTAAATATGTGGACAAAGCTGGCACCGGGGTTTGTTGCAAGGGAAAATTCCAGTGTTGGTATTAGTGTGGTATGTCCTGTGGTTGTTGGTAAGAATCATCCTGAGGTTAGGTGCTGCATAGTCCTGTCTTTTGTTTCAGCTCTTCAGTCTGGCTGCAGAAGAAGGCTTTGGTTGCCAATATGGCTTCAGGCCATATTGGTTACAGAAAAAACATATTGTTACAGGCATTGGATGTTTTCCTTTCTAAGTGTAGTACTTTGGAGGACAGTGTTGGAATTCAAAAGGACATTGTCAAAATAAAGAATTGGTGTGAAAATAACAAGATGGAATTTGATGATGAAAAGTGCAAAGTGCTTCCAACCCATCCCAGCTTGTTGTCATCTGCAAATTGTATAAGTATACTCTGCACTCCATTATCCAAGTTATTAATGAAAATGTTGACTAATATCTGATCCAGAACAGATCTCTGAGGAACCCTAGTAATTATGCCCAGCAATGAACTATTGATAACAATTCTTTGAGTATGGTTTTTTAACCAGTTGTACATTCACCCTACAGTAACTTCATCTAGACCACAGTTTTGTAGTTTGCTTATGAGGCTATCATGTGGGACTGCATCAAAAGCCTTACTAAAATCAAGAACTATCAGGTCTACTAACTCACCCCCATACAGTAGGCCAGAAATCCTGTCAAAGAAGGAAATCAGGTTGGTTCAGCATGATTTGTTCGTGAGAAACACATGCTGGCTCTTGCTTTTAGTCCCATTATCCTCTAGTAATGTATATTGGAAAACACAATCCTACTATACATCCAAAATGATATGGCAGAAGTGGGCAAATTCTGGCCCATGGGCCAGATCCAGTCCATAGGGTTAGTACCTGGCAAGCTCCCAATTCAATGTTTACCTGCACCTCCACCGGTATCAGAAGATCTCAACTCTTGTGGCCGTGAATCGCCGTGAGTGGCCAACTTGAGTGGCAGAAAGCAGCGTCCTGGTCTGCAACGCTTCCCACCACTCACATTGGCCATGAACAGCAATTCACGAACAACCAGAGCTGTGATCCTCCAACACCCACAGAGACATGGGTAAACATAGTTCCACCCGGAACTAACCCTGCGGGTCTGCTTTTTATTGCCCATCCCTGTGACATGGTCTAAATTAGCTAATAACACTCAAGAAAGGAATCATGGAGTCGTAGCAGATAGCTCTCTGGAAACATCCACTCAAAGTGCAGAGGTAGTCAAAAAAACCTAAATGAATGTTATGAACCATTAGGAATGGGACAGATAATAAGACTGTCAATATCATAATAGCACTATGTAAATTCATGGTACCTTGAATACTGAATGCAGTTCTGGTCACCTCATCTCAAACAGAATATATTAGAAATGGAACAGGTACAGAGAAGGGCAACAAAAACGATTAGGCGTATTGTACAGTTTCCATCAGAGGAAAGATTAAAAGACTGGAACTGCTCAGTTTGGAAAAGAGACGACTGAGGCGGGGAGGGTGTGATAGATGCCTATAAAATTCTGAATAATCTGGAGAATAAGGCATCATTGTTTATTCCTTCTCCGAATACAAGAACCAGGAGGCATCCAATGAAATTAATGGGCAGCAGATTTTAAACAAATAAAAGGAAGTATTTCTTCATACAACACACAGTCAATCTGTGGAGCTTGTTGCCAGGGGATTTTGTGAAGGCCAGAACTATAACTGTGTTCAAAAAATAATTAGATAAGTCCATAGAGGAAAGGTCCTTCAGTGGCTATTAGCTAATTTGGTCAAGGCTTGAATTCCTTACCTCCTTATTGTTAGTATTATTTGTGTTGAGTATCATGTGTAAGCCAGGGGTCTGAAGGACTGCTTGCAATGCAGCCAGCTGAAGTTGTTTAGCCCTGCAAGATAATTAACTGTTAACATGCAATTACAGCTCATGCTGGGATGGGGAAGGAGTCCGGGGTGTGGTTATGTAAATCCAATTCAGCCAGGTCTGATGGAGTATTGGTTGTTAGAATGGAATGTGATGTATTATAACTAATTTGGGCTGTTGTGGGGTCACAAATCATGCTACCCCTAAATGTGGGAACTGTAAAATAAGACACCAGTGCTTGCAGTAGAGACACCAGCATTGTAAGGGGTCTCAGATGAACAAGCCTCCCCCTTCCAGAGTTGAGTGAATTGAGCTGGGGGGAAAGGGCTTGAGCCAGCCTGCTTCATGCCTGCCAAGTGTGAGTGGTAAGACTGGTTCAATCTTCCCCTTCTCTCTGTACTCCTCTCGCCCTTGTTCTAAGGTTAGACCTAAAGCAGACTCCATCAGGAGTCTTTTTGCTATTCCAGTGGAAGCTGGAATCTTTTGACAGCCTAGGTGGTGGCTAAAGTGTTGAAGTCACTGATTTGGCCTGGAGCCAGACCCATTGCAGCCAGCAGAGTGGCTGGCAGGAATGGGGGGCCAGTAGGAGGAGTGGCTGGCGGGAACAACCGATGGGCGGCCAGCGGAGTGGCTGGCAGGAACAATCGGTGGGTGGCCAGTAGGGGCAGCAGCAGGCGGAGCAAGCGGACCACAGGAGCAGCACAAACATGGCATGGCCTCAGGCTCAATGGGTACGGCTAGACTACAGGCTTTTGTCGACAGAGGCTTTGTCGACAGATACTGTTGACAAAGCCTCTGTCGACAAAGAGCATCTAGACTACATCCAGTTCTGTCGACAAAGCAAGCCGCTTTGTCGACATGAGAGTGTAGACGCAAAGGACAGTGTAGATGCAATAACGTCCTCTGTCGACAGAATTCTGTCAACAAAAGGCGTTATTCCTCGTAGAATGAGGTTTACCGCCATCAACAAAACTGCCGAGTTCTGTCAATGTTATGTCAACAGAACTCGGCAGTAGTGTAGACGCAGGTATAGTTTTGTCGAAAAAAATCCACTTTTGTCGACAAAACCCTGTAGTTTAGACACACCCAATGAGTGGAGTCATCAGGGTGACGTGTCAGAGTCTGCACTGACTGGACAGACCTATAAGTGGGGCGTTTGAAGTGGGGTATGGAGAAAGTTTGGGTAAATGAATGGAACCCTTACATTGTTGGACTAGTGAGCCTTAGAGGCAAAGGACATTGCTTAATCCATTTGAACTGGGATGGTTACTCATGGGGGGTTATGAACTCTGTTCATGGTATTTTCCCAAGCTAATGCCATGTAACCTCTCTCCCTCTTTCATTATAAGTTTCTTTTCTACACTCAGACTCTGTGCTAGTGAGTGGGGAAGCATTGGCGCCCAGGGGTGTGTGAATTTCCCAGGCTACTGGGTGGGGGCTCGAGCCGGTTCTGTGTGAGATGGATGAAGAGGGACCCCTAGATATTGAACCCAGCCCTGGCTGCTGCTGGCACTACCTGGCAGAAAGGATACACATGTCAAGACTGAAGTAAACTAGGTATTCAACACCTCAATTGTCTTGATGCCATCAGTTTTTAGCTCTCCTTCCCCACTAAGTAGAGGACCTTCAGTTTCTTTCAGCTTGCTCTTATGCCTAATATTCTTGAAATAACTCTTTTTACCTTGTATGTCTCTTGCTAACTCATTTTGTGCTTTAGCTCTCCTGAGTTTGTCTCTGTATGCTTGTGTTATTATTTTGTATTCCTCCTTAGCCATTTGTCTGTGTTTCCAGTTTTTGTACGATTTCTTTTGATTTTCTGGTTATTAAAATGTTCCTGATGGGCCCATATTGGCCCTCTCCTATTCTTCCTTTCTTCTATCACAACAGTTGACAGTTGTTCTTTTAATATTGTCTCCTTAAGATAGTGCCTCCCTTTCCTTAGACTTTCCTTAGACTCATGAAGTCTGTTATTTCATAATCACTTTCACCCCAATTGCCTTCCAGTTTCAAATTTGCCTTTAATTCCCCCTCTTGTTGGTCAGAATCAAGTCTAAAATGGCTGTCCCTCTGGTTACTTCCTAAGAACATAAGAATGGCTAGAGAACTCTCTGCAATGACTCCAAAAATCTCTTTCTTGTGTAGCAACAGCTAATTTCGACTCCATTATTTGATATGTGTAGTTGGGATTATGTTTTCCAGTGCGCATTACTTTGCATTTATCAATATGGAATTTCTTCTGTTATTATGTTGCTTAGTCACCCAGTTTTATGAGATCCTTTTGTAGCTCTTTGCTGTCTGCTGGGATGTGCAGGGATGGTGTCCTTAGCCTCTGTTTGCAGAACCTGGGAATGAGCAACAAGGGATGGATCACTTGATGATTACCTGTTCTGTTCATTCCCTCTTGGGAACCCTGGCTCTGACTAGTGTCGGAAGACAGGATACTGTGCTAGATGGACTTTTGGTCTGCGCTAGTATGGCCGTTCTCAAGTTCTGCTTGGGTAGTTTTGTATCATCTGCAAATATTGCCACCTCACTGTTTTTCCAGATCATTTATGACAGGGAATAGGACTGGCCCCAGTATAGACCCCTGGGGGACACCACTATTTACCTCTTTCCATTCTGAAAAGTGACATGAAATTAGTACTGCACAACATTCTAGATGAGAACACAATATTGGTTTATATAATAGAATTTAATGTTTTCTGTGTTATTTCCACCTTGTTCCTTATTTATACTCATATCTTGTTTTCTTTTTTGAGAATGGCTTTATGTTAAACAGAAGTCATCACCAAGCTGTTCACAGTGATCATCTAGTCCCTTTCCTGAGCTGATGCACTTAATTTAGAACCCTGTAAAGTGGTGTAATATAACAGGTGGTCTGGGGGCGCCTCTGTGAGGGTCAAATCAGGGCAAACTGCTTAGAACCAGGGCTATTTACAGCCCAAAACTGGGATTGTCCTCCTATAACTATAAGGCACCAAACCAGTCACAAAGAATACTCCAGCTGCCACTCTGGCCAGCAATAAGTCTTATAAGCAATTCCCCCCCACACACACCTTTGGCGCCTCTGATTTACCTGTGCCTCAGCCTGCACCACTCCTTACACAAATGAGAGGTTATAAAACCAATCTCACCAACTCTGAACAGGTTCTCCCACTCCCAAAGGACCAGCCACAGTCCCAGGGCAATTTATACCTCAGATCTTACCCAAAAGAGCACGCTGGACCAATCCTTTAGAATCTAATATCTGAAGGTTTATTAATAAAAAGAAAGAAAAGTTGAGAATAGAATTGTTAAAGAAAGCACATTACATACATCAATAGCCAAGTTCCTGATACAGGCTCTTAGCACAGACGTAACAAACTGCTAGCTTAAAAGTCTCTGGAATACATCCTATGTTAGGATGCGTCAACTCAACACTCCTTCCTGGCTGGCTTTCTTTAGCACAGTTGCTTCTAGAGCAGAGAGCAAGAGCGAAGACAAAGATGTAGGAACCCTCAGGATCCTTTTATAATCTTGTCCTTGAGGAGGGAAATCCATTGTTCTCCGGAGTGACTGTACCTCCCAAAATGGATCTGATCACATGATCAACCAACCTGTCCATGTCCTTTTTAGTGCAAGGAGCCCATGGGATGCCTGCTGGTTTGCAGGTTTGCATCAGAATTACTCAGGTGTTAACTGGCAACATTTACGAGCCATTGTCCATGCCATTCACTGGGCCACACCCCTCACAATAGGTGGGCAACACATGCTGCTTACTTCCAGACAGAAAACATTTAAAATACAAGTATAGATCCTATATTCATAACTACACATACAAAAATCATACATGTATACGAATAACATAAATAGAATCAGCAAAGCACAAGCTTTCTTTAGACACCTCACTTGGCCCACTTTGAACAGAATTTGAGGCAAACACACAACAGTGGGTGCAACAATGATCTGCATTTTCCTATCAAAATCCAATAACGTGACATATGGGTATATGAAATAATTAGGTATCTCCCTGTAATGTGAACCACTTTATATGTATCAGCATTAAATTTTATTTGCCACTGTTACCCATTCACCTTCCTCTGAATTTCAACACAATCCTCTCTGAAATTGACTAACTTGAATAACTTTGTCATCTGAAAATGTTGCTGCCTTCCTGGTGACAGTCTATCACACACACACACAGAATGACTACCTGAATACTTAAGGGAGTGTGGGACAATTTATGTGAAGGACAATATGCACTGGAACTCATACCCCAACCTTACATCCTACTAATGCTGTAAATGAGTCAATCTGGATTCTTTACAAGTTTTCTTACCTGTATCTGGCTGTGAACGTCTAAGTTTTGATTGGGTAGCAGCCAGAGCACATTAGCATATAGTATCTGATCATGGAATAGAGTACAGCTACCTAGCCTTAGTGACTAAAGGCAGAGAGCTCTGTCCTCAAAGAATCTCTTCATTCAGATGACACCACATCAGTTTCATCCACATAACAAGTTAAGGAGGTAAGATATGTGATAGAAGTCCTAACTGGTGGTTGACTGAGGATTGCTTTAAAAAAACAGAAGGATACAAACATATTTACCATAAAGTAAAATTTAAAGTTTGTAATGTTGATGTACTTCAGTCAGAAGATAAACAAATAGCAATCAAAATAATTAAAAAGCTATAGTGCAAGTCTATTACTAGAAATTTTGCAAGTATTTCAGACCATCCCAACAACTAACTGTACTACATTGTTCCCTGCAATTGTCTTCTATTCTGTATTAATAAGCCATCATTTGTCATTCACTGAATTTTAAAGTAATAGTTCATTATTCTTTTTTCTTTGGCAAATGAATATAAAAGGAAATTGCTACACTATAGATTGGTAAGGATTCATTCTAATGAAAAAAATATTAAAACTCAATTTTCAAGCCAGTTTGTTCTGAAAAGTATTTGAATAAAGGATTGGACTATCTTTCTGAAGTATATAACAGGTCATTTAATATTCCAGGATGCTTAACATTCAAGGGTATTTTGTTTCACAAATACAGCACAGCTTTCCAACGTAATTTACATGTTAGATTGTCTGTTCTAATTTTACTATCCCTGTCTGCAGCAATGACTATATTAGTCCTCATCATATAATATGAGAAGCTATGAAGACCTGCTGTTTTCTATAGCCCTTGGTATGTAGCTCTTGTAAAGCAGCTTTTCCCAAAATAAGATCATTCTAATAACATCTTTTCTGGAGCAAAAAATGAATTAGTTGCTTAGAAGAAATAAATTGCCTATCAAATCACTAAGCAATTAATATTAAATACCATGTGTCATGTTTAGTGTCTTTTTGCATGCATTTTACTGTGAATATCAGATCAGAGCAATGTGTAATCCACTTACTCTTTTACTATTGATATGTTCTGATTTATTTATTGGAGAGTGATACTTTGAATATACTGTTTATGTTACCTTTCATCCATGGATCTCAAAATGTTTTGCAAATATTCACTGAGCCTCATAACACTCCTTTGAGGTATTATCAAACCCATATCTTGGCTGGGTAAACTGAGGCACCTCTCCAAGATCTTGTCACTTGCATAGCTAATAACAATAAAATAATGGCTCAAGTACCCTATTCCAGGTATCAGACAAACTCTCTAATACATTATTATGCTACAGTTATGTATTTCACCACTCAGCATGCTGCATCTGATCCTTACATGGCGTAAATAAAAGTAATGAAGATAATGAAGCTATGACAATTTTCCCCATCTGAAACTTTTCAGATTTGCCTTCTCTCTCAGAAATAATAATGATTTCCCTCAAGAAAAAGAATTTTTTATATGTGTGCGCATTGCTGAAGTGGTACTATGCTTAGCTAATCCTGAAATTATGATGGGAAAGCATAAGAAATTGCATGTGAAATATATGGGATGCCAACCATCATTTTTAACTAACATCCCAAATTCTCTTTTTTTGTCTGCTAGTTGAGATAGGGAAATGCAGGCTACCCAGTGCCACCCATTTTTAACGGATGGGCTCTCAGAAATGCATGCAATTTTTGACATGGCCAAGAATCATTTCAACTGAAATGATGTGACAGAGTCACCCATTGTTCCACACTTTTGTAATGTACAGTATGAGGAAATCCCAGCATGTAACTAACAAGAAAAAGAGGCCTTAGCAACTGCTGAGCGTTTCGGTCATTTTGGCTCTGAAAAGATGGGGCAATTCTGATCTCACTTACAAAGAAGTATGGGAGTGGAGTTACATGAACATAAATTTGGACTGAAAGGAGACTGCACAAAACAAAACCATTGATAAACCCATAGTGTGCTTTCAGTTAATGATGCCTCCATAAGATCACATACTATCTCAAAGCTATATTTTCCATGACTTTGTCTGCTTGCAAAACTTTTAATGGAACAAGTTTTTCTGGCAGAAGAACACTGATTTTATCTTTAATGGGCAGCCTCGCTATCGCTTAGCTTCAGGAAACAGCTTCCTTGGTGTAAACTGCCTGAGAGCGGTGACAGCTAGTCAATTTCAAAAGAAGGCAGTGGAGATTTGCTTGCTGAGTTTGGGAAGGAATTCCGAAATGCTGAAAGTTGCAGATGATATTACGGACCACGAGGATGCCACTTCTCAAAGTGGAGAAATGACAAGCTGGGATATCAATGACATCAAACTGCCTCAGGTATGTGTGTGTGTGTTAGAAAATATTTTAGAAGTTCACCCAATCATGGAATACCTTCTGAAACATCCATATTTTATCATCTTTCCTCATTTGCCACTTCCCCAGTCCCCATCCTCTAGATTGCAAAAGGCATTTTGTTGAATAGCTAGAAAATTATTCTTTAAAACATTTAAGCATTCATACATGTATCTTTGAATTATACACCCGAAAGAACTCTCTATGTTACAAGAAGTGGTGATACTAAAGTTTCACTAGTTCTCTGGTCCACTGGTTGAATTAAACAGCTAGTCAATATTTTATTTTATCCTCTCTTTTGAATGTCTTATTTATTACATACCATTCACTCATTCTCTGAACACATAATTATTAATTTTCTCAGTGGTTTAGAACTATAATATCTGAGTGCTGCACTACAATAATGAATTTATTTTCACAACAGCACTGTGAAGCAAGGAAATGGTATTATCCCATTATATAGATGGTATCAGAGGCACAGAGATTAAGGTCAAAAGTGACCAGGAACTTCGGGTGTCTAGTTTGAGATGCCTAGGACTTGATTTTTCAGAATACTTTGCACTATATCACATTTTATCTGTTCAAAAAGCACAGAAGCCACTAATTTCATTTGCAAATGTGAGCACTCCGCACTTCCACAAAGCAAAGCCGGGTTCAGCCTGGGTACCCAGACACTTTTAATGTAGTTTTGTATGTGTGTAATTTCCTAGGGGTTTTTTTTTTTAAAGCAAGCTGAAAAAAGTGAAACTCCAATAAGTGGCAACATATTGACAATAACATGGGTTATCAGCATTGCAGGGAAGGGGTCAAATAGGGTGGGGTGGGAGCAGAGCATGGGCAGAGCTATAGGTGCTGGAACTATGGGTATGGGGGGGGGGAGAGAGAGTGCTGTAGCACCCCGGGCTTGAAGTAGTTTTCATCATAAATATGATTTACAGTTTGGTTCAATGGCTTTCAGTACCCCCACTATAAAAATTCTTCCAGCACCCTTGGGCAAGGCCTGGAGCAGAAGTCAAGCTCCCCTCACCTGGAGGGGAAGTCAGCACCGATGACAGAAGATGAATAGTGATCCCTCAAGCTCTTGATACCAACCCTAGTTTCCCCCTTCATGCTCCCCATCTGAGTCTGAATTTTCCTCTACATCAGTTTCAAGTTTCAATCTCCCTTCCTGAGCTTCTCATCCTAACACCCCCACCGGCTCCTTGTCCCAGTCTCCTTGCCAAGCCAACTCAGACCCTCACCCACTGAACCCAAATGCCCCCATTCAATCATTCTCCCTCCCAAACTGACTCCCACTCACAATCACCCTCGCCACCCATCCTCCCCAAAGACTCCTCGTCCAAATCGATTGCCTGCTCTGGCCCTCTTCCCACAGGTCCACCTCTTGTCCCATCTGCATTCAAGTCAAGTAGATTCTACCTCCATGCTGCCTACAAGCCAGCAGCTGGAACAGAGAACACAGAAGAAACAGTCTCTTTGTTCTCAGTCCCTGACCTCAGAGCCACAGCAGCTGGAAGCAGCAATTACAGAATCAATCTTTATCAGCCGTTGGATCCCTCAGCCACATGCTCAATGCGGATGAAATCTTCAAAGAATTTAGCTGCCAAAGTCTAACTAGTCTCTATTGAACTGGCTGGACATAACTCAGGGTTCTTGGTTCCCAAAAAGTTTCTGTATTTTGGGTTTTTTTTCCTTCTGAACTGAATCAAGAACAATTATACCAAGCTTTTATACATCAACAAAGCCAGAAAAATGCCATTTTGGAAGCACTGAACCATAATGTTTCCAAAAGTAAATATTTGAAATTGACATTCTTCTTGATTTCACTGTTTCTATCTGTGCTAATAGCCATGAAACTGACAAGAATGTCACTTTTATTCAGCAGCAGTCTGGATCCCCACGTCTGCTGGTCCAGGACAGCATCACCACATAGACTGTCACAATGCTGGGGACCCTAGGGCTTCCAGATACTCGAGCCTACTCAGGTGTACAGTATATCAGGGAGCCAGCTGGCCTAGGAATCTAGAAACTTTGGCGCCCCCCCCCCCCAGTGTGGAGCCATCTTGATGGCAAAGCTGTCCAGCAACCATGAACACTGGAAGCTCAACACAAGCCTTCTAACACCCAGTTCTGAAGGCCATTTGGAAGACCTTAGCGTGAGTAGGATTCATAGGACTGCTAGGCTCTGAATCTACTAGCTGAGCTGTGTCTAAAGTCAGGGCACCTTGAAGTCTGATGTGATGCAACTGAAATTCACACTTTCAGAGTTCTAGGCCTTACAGCCCAGAGAGGGGAGCTGAGAGTTCCCTCCAGCTGGGGCTTGTAGGCTCAGAGCTCCTGGGCTTTTTAAGCTTAGGACTTTTGGGAAAAAAAAAACAGTGCTTTGATGAGACTTGTTCATGTTGTCACAATCTATTTCTGATTAAGGCATCAGAGTGTTTTTTTGGTTCTTTATAACCTATTTACATTTTCTTCTTGTCCTGACTGTAGCCCTTGTGTTGATGTCTGGCTGGCCCCTTGCTAAAATGTCATTCTGTTTGTGTCATTTTATATTTGTTGTTTACAATATATAGTTTGACTTAGCCTCTAACATGGGTGGGGAACCTAAGGCTTGGGGGACAGATGCAACCCCCGGCTTGCCTGGATCTGGCCTCCGAGGCTTGGAACTCCCCTCCTCCCCTCAGCACTAGGGAGACCGTGAAGCTAGAGCACGCAAAATCTACTAGCCTGGGCCCCCAGGCTCTAGTGTGCGACGTGTATGTGGGGAGTATCTTTCTCCTTCTCGGGTGGGGAAACATCAGTGAGGGCTTGGGGGTTTTTTTTCTTTTGCTTCTCACTTGTGTGTAGCCTGCGGATGGATTTTTCTGGGAGTCAGCAGCCTCCCTTCCCCCCACCCAAAAAAGGTTCCCCACCCTTGTTCTAACAGAAAAATAAGCTCTGAATGAAATGTTGTATATTGGGGTGAAGGGGAGAGGTTTAAGTTAAAACAGAAATATGATCTAAGAACTAGCAATTGACCTGAATAAAACACAGCATGAGGAAACTCAGGAAGGTTTGAAGCAGTCTGGATATACTTCAGTGCTCATCCTCTCTCTATGAAAAGTCAGGCTAAACCAAAAGCAAACGCTTGGCTCTGATTGCAAACTGTGCAATGCTATAAAATAATAGCAGTGGTGAAGCAGGCCATGGAGTGCACAAGAAATTATCCAGCTCATAATTGCTAAGTTTGAGGGCTGTGTAGAGAACTTCATTTAAAATAGGCGGCTTAATGCCACTTAGCACTCTGCCTTTCATTCCTGAGGCTTCTCTGCACCTGACTGGGCCCTGGGATGAGTGAGAGTAGCCTGGAGGCCAAGGACTGTTCTGGCAGCTGGTGAAATCCTTGGAGCAAAGGGGAACTGCAGTCATGGTGCCTAGCCATCCCCCAAACATATTCTAAAGGAATCCTCCTGTTACTGGCTAGTCTGGATTTAGGCCTGCAACACACTGCCAGAGTGACAAGAATCTAGCCTATTGCTTTCACAGTGAGAAACTATTTTCTGTCCTTGCCTAAAATGTGTCATTTTTGGGGTTCTTAACAGGATGTGAAACAAACAGATTGGTTTCAGGAATGGCCAGATTCCTATGTAAAGCATATCTACAGCTCAGATGATAAAAATGCTCAGAGGCACCTGAGTAGCTGGGCGATGAGAAACACCAATAACCACAACTCTCGCATATTAAAAAAGTCCTGCCTTGGGGTAGTGGTCTGCAGCAATGATTGCTCGGCCGCAGATGGGAGGAAGATATATCTGAGACCAGCCATATGTGATAAAGCCAGACAAAAACAACAAAGTAAGTATGATTATGTAGAGATGGCAACACCTGCTTTAGTTCTCATTAATTCCCTACTTAATGAAAGATTATAATATCATAGAAATTAGAGATGGAAGAGACTTATTGCAACATCCATTCTTTTCCACTGGGATTGCAACAATGTTCCCTATTGTTAAACACAACTTGTATATTTCAGAAGAATCCTAGTGAGTATTGATTCCTTTTTTATTTTTACTGATTTGGCTTCTCAAAACTTTCTTTTGTAGCCCGGCTTGTCTTAAAAGTCAGCCTGCACTGTCTATTTAGCATTAACTAAGGCTTTATATCCAGCTTGGTACAGGTGAGTTCCTGGTATACTAATTTGCACAGGAACCTCATTTCCATAGGAAAATATTTTAATTTAAAGGTAACCTCCAAAGGAAAAAATGAGCTGATTTTTTTTAATGATGTAGAAAAAATATTTTTCTAAAGAAAAGATATATTTTTAACTTGTTTCTCTGTTAGAAATTCAGCTCCTGTCTATATTGACAGAGTCTATATTGACAGGAAAATTCCTGAAAAGGGGACAACAAAAAGCTGAGAGATCAAAAGTTGAATAATTGAGAAGGGAAGGGATTTGTAGTCAGACTTGTTAAAATTCTTTTTTGATTATTTGGTTTTATTAATGGTGCCTAGTGAACATTTTGCATAAAGGAAGATTTTGTTAAAGACTTTAATTAAAGTTAAGCTTGGAAAGATTAAATTTTATCGATAGAAGTCAGTAAACTTTGATTTCACAGTGCACATATTAATTGTTAAAAAATCCTTCAAAAATAATGGAAACTTACTGATAGCCAAAGCAAGAAAAATGCTGACTGAGAACATACTAGAGTTTGATTTAAGGATATTTGCTTTGCATATTTTTACATGTGATGTTATCTCCCTGATAATTTTGCAAAACTATAAAAATTTAAATCAAAAAACATTTTTAAAATGCTTAAAATTAGCATCTATATTATCCACTGACATTTATTTTTAAAAATAAATCAGATTCTTCCAAATCTAGCTGAAGTTTTGGAATCCATCATAAATATCCCTAAGCTCTCGCAGGGATATTGGTCTCCCAGCCAAATTAGGGAAGATCAGACTTGAAATTCCTGATATTTTTAATAGAGCTTGTTGAAGTTTGGACACTCTGTTCCTCAGGAATTCTGACATTTCAACATTTCCGTTCATCCCAAATCACAATGAAAAGTCAACCATTCTAAATTTCCCATGAAAGAGAATTGCCAAAAAATGGGTTACAGAAATATCTAAATGACCTGATCAAAATTTTTTGTTTTTATAATGTTGAAGTACTTTGTTGCAACATTTATCATTCAAAATATATTAGTTGAAATGATAAGTTATAGTTGGGTTCAAAAAAGAACTAGAGATGTTCATGAAGAATAGGTCCATCAATAGGTATTAGCTAGGATAGTCAGGGACACAGTCCCATGCTCTGAAAGTCTCTAGCCTCTGAGCAGGCGATGGGTCATTGGATAATTGCCTGTTCTGTTCATACCCTCTGAAGAACTTGGAAATGGCCACTGTTGGAAGACAGGATATGGAGCTATATGGACCTTTGGCCTGACCCAGTATGGCCATTCTTATAATAATTTTTCAATGAACATTTTGATGAAATTGGCGTAGTTTGGCAAAACGTTTATTTTATTGAATCAGCATTTTCCAGTGGAAAATTTATTTCAGAAAAATTTTAATCAGGCCTCCGTCTCAGTTGAAGAACAATCAGAAGACCAAAACCTTCATTGCCCAAAACATTCATTGCTCTTTTTAAAAAAATTCAATGAAAAACCAAAATAGGTCAAAAAGTACAATTTTTAGAAATATCCATTGCAGATCACCTTGAACCATAACAGGAGAAAGGTCCTTCTTTGCCGATGTTTGATTTTTCTATATGTACAAAGGGGTTTTTTTTGCACAGTTCTATTCAGTGCATCTTTTGAGCATGCAAGCACTGTAGTGTAAGGTAACATTCCACTGCAAATGAACCATTCTCACTGATTGGATTCATCTGACTGCTAGATGCCCTACACAGATGCAAATGTATCCTCCTACCCTTGTTCCAGGGAAATGCTGTCCAAACTGCAGTGGACCTTTAAAGCTTATTTCCTGTCGAGGCCATGGTGGGTACCCTGTCACCAACTTCTGGAGGCATGAAGGGCCATTCATATTTTTTCAGGTTGGTGTAAAACAGTTTTATCCAGACCAATTTAAGAAGGTATTTAATCAGGTTAATTGAAAACATTTATTTGTCCTACCAAATAAAGATCTTATATGATCATTATTTTGTAATACGTCCTATTTTTCACACACAACCTTTTCCAAAGTTCACCAAAATCAATGGGAGTCTTTCCACTTATTTCAGCTGCCTTTGGATTAGACCTATAAGGGTAAGTCTACACTGCAGCTGGGCATGTGCCTGTCCTGGATAGACAGACAGGACTAGGTCTCTGTGAGCTAATGCGCTAAAAATAACAGTGTAGATGTTGTTGTGACACAGGTGATGGCACAGCCTAGCCACTCGAGTACAGACCCAGGAAGGTCAGGCGGGCTTGTACTTACCGTACACACTGCTATTTTAGCATGCTAGCTAGATCAGATCTAGCCTGTGTCTATCCAGGCAGGGTGATGTTTTCCCAGCTGCAATGCAGACATAATTTAAAGTATTATAGGACAAAGCCCTGACCCTTACAGCTTCAGAAATGCTATTTTGCTGCTACATCCTTCCCAGAATGCATCATGCAAGACTAAGGATTTCTTAGAGCAGTAAGGAGTCATACCAAGCCTTTGTAAGTGGTAGCCCATCATATACACGCTGTACTTTTTAGGATTTAGTAGCAATTGCACAAAAATTTAGATAATGGGCCAGATCTTGACTGATGTAAACAGATTTTGTAAAGCTTTCCTCTGACCCTTTGGGAAATATGCAGTTTTGTTTTGTTTGTAAGTACTTGTACTCCACTGCCATAGTGTATGAGCACTTCATAATGTTTACCATATTTGTTCTGAGGACACTACCCTGTGCAGCAATATTATCCACATTTTACAGATGGAGAACTGAAGTAGAGAGAAGCTCAGAGACTTGCCAAAGATCACTGAGGAAATCTGGGGCAGAACAGGGAATTGAACCTAGGTCTCTTAAGTCTAAGGCTAAGTTCTGAACTATCCTTCCTCTCCTCTAGGTCTTTGCACCTGTTGGAGACATAGCCAAACATATTTAGTTTTAATAACTAGCATACTGCATTTACAAATATGCATATCAAGTTAATTCTCAAAGAAATAGAGATAGAAATGAATTTTCAGATTAATCATACTATATATATATATATCTCCCACATGAGGGAAGCTTTCTTACACATCTAAGTTCTAACTGACAACACCACTGCAAGTGTGGACTCCGTTGAGAAGAGCCCTAGATGTAAATGTTGTACAATGGGTTTGTGATTTCCGCAAATGTCCACCAGCAGCAGACCACCCTATTCTGTTTTGCTGAGTTGCATGCATCTTGTGAGGTGTAAGACTCTAACCACTGCGACACAAAGACCTTAGGTGGATTTTACATATGTACCATAAGTTCTGAACTCTTAAATTTACTACTTGAGCTCTGTTTTAAACTTGAACTTAACCCATTCCTTTCTAAAAGTCTAAGGGGGCCCATGATCACCCAAGACCAGAAACCAAATTAGAAGCAGAAGCAAGAAGATCAATACAGAAAGCACATACAGCTGTTTCTCCCATTTCTCCAAGGCTAAAAAGATGCCGGGAGGCTGAGGTAACATTTATGATTAATATACAAAACATAGAGGGCTTGTCCTATGTACCTTGCTGCTTGGGTTACCTGGACCTTGGGTCTGAGAGTCAGCAACCTGGGCATGTACCCCTGAATAAAAACTATGTCCAGATTCTCTCTTTCCTTAGAAAAGCCCTCAGGAGCGGAGACATCTGTCTTTGTGGCTTTTGCCTCAGAGCTCTCCCCAGCTTTTTGTGTTGTGGGGACTCTCACCCTGCAAAATGAGCTGGGATTTGGCCAAAATAACCTGGAAATCCCCATGATATGTAGCTATCAAGGATCCACAAGAGGCTTAGGACTCTACAGCACCAGGTTCCATCCCACCACCACCTCCTCCAGTTACCTCACCATGCTATTCCAAATGGGTGCTGTGCTGCCAAGACATTCTCCACTTGCTGTGCAGGTCCTATTAATGACGTCAAGGGGGCCTCACATAAAAGTTAATGTCGTCTCACCTTGGGTTCAGTTTCTATGGATTCTGCAGGGATGGTGAGCAATAACGTGCATCCTTCATGCTTAGCCCTCTCTGGCCCCTTTCCCACATGAGTGTTTCTAGACCCCTGGAGAGTCTCTGCAGAGCTGAGAGGAGGTTGATTCAGAGGTTGATTCAGAGTTCCCTACTCTGACTCTGGAAATGGTGAGAACCACATGCAGCATCCATGCACAGATCTCAAGACTATAATCCAGCCCTGAATAAGGAAGTCAGGTTGGTCAGCGGAGCTATTGGCATTCTTTGAGCAAGGTCACATTATCGGTCCATGTATATATCACAAGTACCCAGCTGCACCTGCTGTTTGGTGGATGAAAGACAGTGACACTTATCACAGGTCGGGTGTTAGACACTGACACACCTTCTGGGTGCTGAAAGATGGTATTAATCCTTTCCAGAGGGAGCTAACTACCTCCCAATCTCTCAGTTCTGCATGAAAGAATGTGGCGAATCGGTGAATCCTTGAAACTCCACAGAATGGAGTCAAAGATAGAACAGTGGAGATTAAAGCAGCTAGAATGAAACAGTGATGTGGAAGATCTAAGTGACTTTTAGTAAAACTATGCTGGGAGGGTATGACAAAGTGGAGTGAGTGGGAGAAAATGACTTCTGAGGCAATAGGGAGAGAATACAGGATGCAGTACTGAGGCAATGTCTGATACAAGAACCAGGGGGATATGAACATTTGAAAAAGCCAATGAGTCCGTATGTAAAACTCGGAAAAAATGATCTAGAAAAAATGATTCTCATGGTTTCAATTCTGTCCTTATTTGCGGAGGTGCAGTTCTTCCCCCACCCTGGCACAAGATTGGGTTCCATTTGCCATTTTTCCTGTGTGCTTGATCCTGCTATTCTAACTCGGGCAAAACTCCCATTGTCCACTTCTCAGTTCTTTTCCCATTAACGTCAATGAGAGTTTGGGCCCAAGACTCCATAAATACATGCTATTCGGGTCAGATCTTCAGCTGGTGTAAATCAGTATAACTGTTCCATTGCTCACCTGGTTCTGTTTCTCTCAGGCTCATTTGTTCCTGCGTGTGTTTTTCTTTCCCTGAAATCATGATCCTTTGTCATATGTTGACAATTCCCACAACTAGCTGTGAGGTCACAGAAGATTGTTGACTTCAGATGAAGAATAACTTACTGAAGCAGAAAAATCTTTCAAAGAATAGGGGAGAACTATAAAAAATATGTGATCTAGAAATGGAACAATTTTCAATAGAATGTTTTCAAACTTTTCCATATGGCATCAGCTGGTTTTCAATTATGACAGGGCTGGGCCCTAAAGAATGTACAGTCAGTGGAATTTCTTCATACAGATATTTCCAGAATACGTGAAGGGAGTTTTATTGTGGCTGGATCCATCAAGTCATAAAGTTGCAGTAATTAAAAGGATGCAAAAATAAAATGACAAAGAACTGTAAGCACTAATCATTAAATATACACAAAAAGAAGGTGTTCTGCAAGAAATAAAACCTTGTAAAATTATAATCCAATAATAAGAGTACTTAAAGAGATTGCAAAACGCCCAGAAACTATGCTTAGCAGAATACTTTCAGTGTGCTGCACCTTCATTGAATGAAACGGACATTTGTGAAACTCTGAATTTTAAAAAAATTAAAATGTCAATTATAATAAGTGGTAATACTTTTACAGATTTCTGAAGAATAATATTTATTGGGTTGAAAAATATCAACTTAAACAAAATGCTTCTACTTTTTTTTTTTGAAAAAAAAACTCACTTTCTTATTCACCTGCAGCAAAGTTCCAAAGAAATAAGTAAATTAGCCTCTGTGATAATGAAACTGCTGTTTCAATACATTTACTAACAAGTATTATTTTGCTAAATTCTAGATTTTTGATTCTAGGTACATTTTCCATTAAGTCTTTGGAAGGACTTTGGAGGCTGAACTATCTATATTTACATGGTCCCCATCAGCACAGCATCTGAACTTTTTATACATTTACTTTCACACCCCTAACTTGAAGTACTAATTTGACCATTTTACAGACAGGATGGAATAATTATACGACTTGCCCAAGGTTATACAGGAAGTCTGTGTCAGAGAAGAGAACCCAAATCTTAAAAGTCCCAGATTAACATCTGAACACCATGGCCATTCTTCTCCTTTCTCTGCATTCTGACTTTCCTTTGCTGTTTTTTGAGGCCCCAACCCTTTTTTTCTATTATGGAGAAACAGACACTAGTTCAAAGGAAGAGACTCCCCTGGATGGGTTTCTTTCTAATTCAGATTTCACTTGTACTGTGCCATCAGCCTCCTGAGGTTCACCATTCTAAATCCACAACATTAACATAATGCAAGGAGAGAAGAAATATAAACCCAGATGCCCTTTGGTACTCTGACTGGATTTGTTTTGTTGTTTGTATTGACAGAATTAATTGCTATGGGTTAATCATATGGATTTTTTTTTTGTTTGTTTTTTTGTTTTGTTAAGTGTTACATTTTATTTTTCTTTCTTAAGTCCCTGACAGGTAAGATGCAAAGTCAAGAAGCTTTGCCTTTACTTCTTTCTAATCAGGAAAATTACCTATCATCCTGTACTTTTAATGGACATTTAATAGACAAACACCCTCAAGAGCAAGTAATAAATAACTATTTGTCTCTTGCCAAAAGCTATGGGTTTGGAAGAACCTCTTACTTAACAGAACACTCTCAGGACATAGGATCTAACAAATACTATGAGAAGTGCAAAGAAATTGGCATGAGGGAATATGTTAGCGGAGACCTGTCTGGAACTTCTTTGTGCAATATGCATACTGACTATGGAGAGTCACAACCCCAGAATAAGAACACTACCCTTGAAAGGAATCCATGTACTGACAAGTGTTGCAATGGTTCTGCTTTATCTTTGGCTGATCTGCATTGTGAAATTGCTCCTTCACAAAACTGTATGGACTCCAGTATCCATCATGTTCCCAATATGCCACCTACAACAAAGGCTGGTTACCATCCTTCCAGGTCTAACACAGGCCTGTCTGGAGATGATTTTTATGAAGGGAAACTGCATGTGAATTACAACAGCAGCTACATCCCTTCTTCTTTGAACCCTCTTGCTCCGGAGGATCCCTACCTCATTATGAACTCTGCACATCACCATCAACAGCCTTTGCTACACACTAAAGGAAATGAATGGGACTTTGAAGAAGAAAGAAAATACACCAATCTGGATTACTGCAACAATGAAATGTTTTTTAGTCTCTACCCTTTATGGTGATCAGGCGTATAATTTCCCCTCTTTCTTGCACTTGTAAAAGTGAGCCTGATGCTCTGCTCTGTGTAGCGTGGATGTAAGATGCTGCCTTTCTGACTGGGCAGCCCTCTACCCCCTCACTCTACACAAGCATAAAAGACTGCACAAAAGTTGATAAGCAGGCTCAGAGAGCAGAGCCACCCTGCACCTCCCTCAGGCCTCTCATTGCTCTAGTACAGCAGGGCAGGGGAGCCATAATCCATCCCAGTTTATTCCCACCATCATTCCCTAGGGTGTCTCTACTCCCTGTTTGGGGATATATCTATTCATAACACCCCACTGATGTCTTCTGTCACCCTTGAATTGTTCTTAACATTAGCCACTTTTCTTTTGCAAAACTTGTCCTACTCTCGTGTAAGGTGGCAACAGACCCTGACTACAAATGTCCCTTATTCCACCCCACATATATATTATGCAAATCACCCATGAAAAATCAAGTCAAGTATGTAGGTGCCTAAATATGGAATTTGCTGCCAACATACCTTTTGACAATTTTGGCATATTTCTTTACATTTCCCTTGGAGCATGTATTTTTTCCACGGGTATGTGATCTCTGTTGCTCTTTTGGATTCCATTTCATTGTTCTCCATTCCACAGCAAGGTGTACTGTGTTTCAAAGCTCTGAACTAAGTTGAAACTTAGCAGCGATCACTAGAAGAGACTGCTTTGGACCTAGATACCCCGAGGAAGTTCAGATCTAAATCCACATTTCATGGATCGTTCTTATTAATATTAATTAATATTAATATAATGGGCTGAATGAACCAAAACCCTGGATCCAAACATCCTTAAGCTTTGTGATCCAGATCCAAACTTTGTAATGGAGTCCATCTCTACTCTCTAGTCCTACAAGCAATGTCCAGACTATATGTTATGATGTAAGATGCTATAAAGTTTTTATTGATACTAACCTGAATCAAGAGTATTACAAAATAAGTGGCAATAAAACTGTTCTAGTACTTCACACCATGAAATAGTTGGTGTCTGTCAGACAAGTTGTCTATTCACTTCTCTTTTGTTTGCATTTTTCCTTTCTTTAGATACTCTCTGTCTTTTCTACTTTGAAGTATTTAGTTACTATGGCAATGGTACCGTCAGCAGGCAGGGTGGAGTTTAGTGACATTTACAAGAGCAGGATAAAGTATATTTATAGGATGTTTCAAAATGCATATTGCAGTTTGTGAAACAAAAGGATCTGCGGTAGCTTTCATGACTAGGGATGTTGTATAAATCTCATATATATCCCAGTGTGGTAAGTCATCCTTTTAAGTGTTGGCTTTTTCAGGTACCTTCTAGTTAGTCTGTCAACATATAATTTGACAAATTTTATTTATATTATTCATCAAGTATATATTTTGATGCTAAAGTTAATTAATGACAATAGCCACATTTATATTCATTAAGATACAAAACATTAAAAAAAGTGGTAAACCCTCTGGCTTCATAACACAAGCCCATAACTAATTGATGACAGTGAGGAAGGAGCTCTCTCTTGAGCTGGTTATTCTATAACTGTTTCTGCTGGGAATCTTCTTCAAAAGCTTCTAGTGCCAGGCCTTGCCAGACACCGAACACTGGGCTAAAGGAACCTCAGTGTTCTTTGCCACATCCTCTAAATTTGCTTAGTCTTTGCTAAATTTGCTTAGTCTTTAGTACTACTGTTGTTGCCATAACTAATCCTTGGTGTTGATGCAGTGCCTTCCAAAACACATCACAGAATTAAAAACATGGATTTCAGAAGAGGCCTGAAGGGAAGTATTATTATCCCTATTTTATAGATGGGGAAACTGAAGAACAGAGTGGCTGAATAATTCTCCTAGAGTCACACAAAGGTGGCTCAGATCTGTAGGCTTCCAGTCCCAAGACATCCACTCAGGCTTTGCCAACCCAGGAAAGCTCAGGTGTATGGAATCACAGCATTTTCTGTATAATCAGTACCTTGAAGCGCTATGCAGCCAGCTTTGCAGTTACTGGGCTGATGGTATGGAAATACCAGTCCCATGGGTGAGCCTTGTAAACAAAACATACTAAAAGTTAAAGTTGTTCTGATCATTTATTACAAAAACTAAGGGAGCCCGAGGACCCTTGGATTGCATTCATCAGAGAAGATCACAGCACAAGTCCTCTGAAACTTACTGCCTTTTACATATAGAAAATTCTTTTAAAGATACAAGAGATAGCTACGTTGTTAGTACATACAAAACCCTACTAGTATGAATTCCAGTCTCATAATTCTCAGTCTATTTATCCTCAGGATACCTCTGTGAGGTGAAAGTACCATTATCCCTATTACTTACATGGGAAACTGAGGCACGGGGAGCCTAAGGCCTAGATCAGGGCTACTCAACTTTGGAAGCCCCGGGGACCACAATGATACTCATAGCACATGCCAAGGGCCACAACTTAAGTGTGGTTGCATATACATGCAAATATATATGCAAATAACTTCTTTCACACTGACGGGTATGAATACAAAGATTAAGGCAAGACCACACAACACACAGGCCCCACTTAAGTCAGTTCTGCTGATATTAATAAAATGTAATATTTACCTGATTTCCACCCATATGACAGCACTCTTAATGAACAATGACAGTCCAGGAATTTAACTACTAAAATGCATATCAGCAGAAAATCATTATATTGACTACTTTTTTGTTTTGGCTCCCACCTGCAGGCCGCATGTTGAGCCCCACATAAATCTAAACTGCACCACGGGCCGCAAACAAATGGGCTTCAGGGCACACGCAACCCATGAGTCGCATGTTGAGTAGTCCTGGCCTAGATCCATAAAGGGACTTTGGCTGTGGGGGTGCCCCCAGCCATTTTGCCAGTCAGCTGAAGAGAAAAAAAATTACACATCCAGCCAATCAGAAAGAAAAGAAAAGAAAAGAAAAGAAAAGAAGAAGAGATAGTTGGGCACCCCTGAAAGTTGGCGCCCAAGATATCTGCCCCTAGACCCAACCCTGCTTACCCCTCTCAGCACTCAACTAATCACTGCTACCTAACTTTTAGGCCCTTTGAAAAATCTCTGGAGTGGCCTGAGTAAAGTCTCTAGTCTCCCTGTACAATGGCTAGAAGGAGAAAGATGACTGACAAAAGCCAGCATAGTTGGCTATTTTAGATGTCTGTAGAGAGGGGAATCTTCTAAACTCTGCCCCTCTCGCAGAGGTAGGTGCCTAAGTCTAGGTTGCAGGGAAGCACCTGGGTCTTCTTGCATTCCCCAAACAGGAACCTCTCACCCAGGCTACATCTACACTGCAGGCTTCTTGTGCAAGAAGCTTTTTGCGGAAGAGATCTTCCACAAAAGCTTCTTGCACAAGAGCGCGTCCACACTGCAAAAGCACATCGGAAAAGTGATGCACTTTTGCGCAAGAGAGAGTCCAGACTGCATGGATGCTCTCTCGCAAGAAAGCTCCAATTGCCATTAACAGAATGGCCATCAGGGCACCTGTGCTTCTTTTGATAGGCTGTTTTGCACAAAAACCCTGTTTCCCATCCACACACACCTTTTTGCACAAGAGCTCTTGCACAAAAAAAAGTTATTCTTCATAGAAAGAGGAATACCTTACCTCAAAAACCTCCCTGTTCTGTCGCTTCACTGTAAATTTTCTTGCGCAAAAAGGCGCTCGAGGTGTGGATGCTCTGCAGTTTTTGCGCAAGAACATCTGTTTTTGCGCAAAAACTCTGCAGTGTAGACACAGCCCCAGTGTTTTCTGTAAGGTGGGTGTTTGGCTGGCCACTCAGGAGAGATGCAAATGCTGCCCAGGCTCATACAAGATTAGGCAGCAGTTGAGGAGGGGTTTTGTGGATCCCACTGGGGCCTAAAACTGGGACTTGGGTCCCTAAACTAAAGATTTAGGCACCCACACCCCTTTAGGGATGCTCTAACAACTGGCCAGTCTTTCACCTGTTATCTATGTTGCACCTGAGAACAATTGCTAATGCAGCTGGAGCAATCAGGTGATTGGATTTCTAAATATTCCCCTGTGGAACAGCTTTAGAAGCTGCAAACTGCCACTGCAGTTGATCTGGGGGACAAAATTGTAGGCTGCTTTTAAAATTTGGTCCTGAATGCAGTTCTGAAATTTTTAGAAAGGAAAAAACAAAGATTTGTATCAATTTGCTGCTCAAGAAACGGAGTCAAAGAGCATCAGATGTCCTATATCATGCAGCTTGATCAGAGCATTTTATTCATCACAGCCTCTGAAAGCCTGGTTGTTTCATTTCCTCTTGGAAATTGTGCTAACTGCCAGTTCATGTAGTGGTGTGTCTTCTAGCTAATTGTGCGGAGGGGATCAGTATGGGACTATGAAACATATTTCACTTATGACTGCAAGCAAAGTTTAAAATGAGACCTGTGGCATGTTTCAGGAAGGAAAGTGGCTTGCTCTGAAAGGAATAGAAGCTAGTTCTTCTTGGGTGGAAGGACAGTGACTGGAATGTAGGATTCTGAGGGAGGTGAAGGAAACAAAGGATGGAAAGGTTGCATAGTTTTGGTTTTTTTAAATGGAAAGAACTGGAAAGTCTGAAAGTAATTGAAGTACATAATCATTTGAAGCAATGCAGAGATGGGTTTTTATTGCACTATCTACCAACATTTTCAGTGATTAGGAGCCTGATCTTGCAAGGCGTTGAGCACTCTAGCCCCAAGTAAGGATGTTAAGGACTAGTCAACTATCCGATAAGCAAGTGCTTATTGGATAGTTGAGTCAACTAGTTGCTTCCCCCCCGCCCCTGGAGGAGGATTAGAGGGTAATTCAAAGTGGCAGCGCCGTGTGGAGCTCGGACTCAGCTGGGGAGTCCTCAGCTGATCCCAGGCTCTGTGCGGTGCTGCCGCTTTGAAATGCTGCGTGGAGCCCGAGATCAGCTGGGGAGTCCCCAGCTGATCCCAGGTTCCATGGAAATGCTGTGGTCCCCCCGCTGACCCCTGGCTCCATGCGGGTGCTTCTGCTTTGAAATGCGGGTGCTTCTGCTTTGAAATGCTTCTGCTTTGAAATGCACAAGAAATGCATTTCAAAGCAGAAGTGTCCACGTGGAGCCCAGAGTCAGTGGGACTTCCCCCTGGCCCCGGGCTGCAAGCAGAGTTCCAACTTTCAAGAGCCCCCACTGGGGCTCTTGTACATTTCAAAGGAGGAATGTGGAAGTGCCTATCGACTAGTCGATTAGTTGATGGACGTTCCATTGACTACTCGACTAGTAAATTAATCAATATTTAACATACTTTGCCCCAAGTCAGTAAAGCACTTAGGCAAAGTTCCCAATTAATTCTAAAGATTTCAAGAACTGCTGCAGACTCCAAATACAATGGATCATTCTTACAGGAAAATACATCTTACTAAAGGCAATCTAATAATGTTGAATTATCAAATCTACTCATTCTAGTGGTTGATTCTCCAGAAAGATGGGAAACCACTTTACTTCCCAACAGTGCAAATTCTATTCCGTTTGGCATCTTTTTCTAGAACATTGTCTAATACTATTGGTATCTCTTCCAAAGCCATTATGTAACATCCATACCAGACAGTTACTGCAGGGGATAGAGCAAGTCAGTCATTCAGTGTCCTACATTGCTCTTTCAGCTCTGAATAGAAAGGGATGAGGGTTTTCATTGCTTCATTTGTTACTGAGTTAAAATGTTTGTATTAAAATTTTGAAGGGTTTGTATTAGGTGATTCTGGTTATTTCTCAAAACCTTATAAGTTAGACTTGCCATTATGGCTATTACTTGGTAATTGTATCATAAACAACATATTTTTAAGTCGGCTGTATCTGAGGCTTGCACAATGTACTTGTTTTTCTGAACACAACTCTGATGTCTCTCAACATATCATTTGACACATTTTATTTGTATTACTCATCAAGTCTATTTACCATAGCGTTTTTTACTAAAACTGTTAGGGCAGGGTCCGATCCTGCAAGGTCCTGGGAACTTGCAATACATTTGCAATGAAGAGCAGGTTCTTCAGATTCCAAGAACAGTACCATGTCAAGCCCAAAGTGGTGGTTCAGGCAAGAAACACTATGCAAAGAACTGCTAACCTCTTTTGAATCTACAAAAAAAATCCGTATGGTAAATGCCTGTACACAGTATTAAGAAAAGATCAAGTGTTTCTCTTGCCAGCTCTGCAACTTCTCCCCTGATATTGAGATGGAGACAGCTTTGCTGGCCCCTGTGATCACATGCTTGTTCAGATAGTCCATAGACACATTGAGCAAAGTACACAACTGCTACGTGTGAACAGCTGTGACTTAACCAATGACTGGTTACTGAACAATACTTGAAAAAGTATTCCTGTTACAGACTAACTCAGCTTCCCCTCTGAAGCTTTTGAATAATAGTTGGTCATTGGAGTTACTTTAAAAGCCTGTAGGTTTCTCCCATCCCCACTATCCAAACTCCAGATACAGTAAGGCAGGGGTGGGGAACCTCAGGCTGGGGAACCAGATGTGGCTTCTGGCTTGCATGGATCTGGCCCCTGCGGCTCAGGGGCTCTCCCAGCATGGGGGAGCCTGTGCTGGTGCTCCAGCCTCTCCTCCTCCTGCACTATAGGGCTGGAGCACACAAAATCTACCAGGCTGGGTCCCCCTAGGCTGTGGTTTGGGAGGGGAATGGGGGAAGTGTCTTTCTCCTTCTCAGTTGGGGGCCAAGTCAGTGAGGGATTTTGTTTTGTTTTTTTAATTTTTTTGCTTTTCACTTGTGTGTGGCCTCTGACTGATTTTTCTGTGGGTCAGTGGCCCCCAATCAAAAAACGTTTCCCCAACCCTGCAGTAAATTGTATACAATTGGGGTGGGGGAAGGGAAAGATGGAGGAACTCTAGGAACTAAACCTTAATCCAGGTGGTGTTAATGTTACTATTGCTGCCATAGAACAGTCTTCTTGAAACTTTCTGGGCCATGTTTTGAAGTTTTACCTTCCGGAAAGAGGTGGGGAGGAGAGGTCAGAACTGAACAACAGTGATCTTACAAGAAACACTGAAATTAAGTGAATACATATTTAGTACTTTCCTTATAACTCATTTCCTCCAGCCTTCTGGTCATTTTGCTATTGTCCTCTGAATCCCTCCTGTTTGTGGTAATCTCTCTGGATGTGTCAACACTGCAGGGCTTAACTCGAAATAAGATACACACATTGAGCTATGTCAGTTGCGTAGCTTATTTGGAAATAGCTTATTTTGAAACTGGGAGCATCTACACAGCACTTACTTTGAAATAGATCACTCTTCCTCCAACTTCCCTTATCCTTGTACAATGAGAGTTACAGGAGTCAGAGTAAGAAGTCCTCTAGCTTAACAGTATTTCGACATTATTTCAAAATAACTGCCTGCTGTGTAGACGTGAACTAAGTTATTTTGAAATAACGCTAGTTATATTGAAATAATGTTGCTGTGTAGATGTATCCTTTGGGAATACAGTGCCCAGAACTGAATATGACATTCCCAGCGTGGCTGCAGCAAATGACCTATTTTTCTCAGCCACAGTTGCAGAGGTTGACTTTGCCAACACAACTGATGCGAACTCCTAGTTAGCTGATGTAGAACATGTATAGGAAATTAAATAAGAAGAATCCATAAATAACAACCAGCCTACTGGTGAGTGCAATTTGATGACTTTTCACTTAAACCAGCAATGCAACTTAGAGGGGGACCATGTCAGGGCAGACTCTTCACCAATTTCAATAATAATTCTTCAGGCAAATCAAATAATATGGTTTTGTATTTTTTTCTCAAGTCTTCCATCCCTAATGAGTGTGCTTATGCAATGTGTCAACTAGTGTTCTCTTGCACCTAGAAGTGAATGGAGATTTCTAGAGAACACTCAGAGGGAAATATTGTGAGACTCCTGGGACAATATCTTAGTTTTGTGACAAAATTCTACAATCATATACAGGCTGAACCTCTCTAGTCTGGCACTATCTGGTCCGCTCAGCATGATTTTAGTTAGCCAGATGTCCACTTATCATGAATGTGGTCATGTTTCCCACAGGCCCATAAAGTTTGTTACCAGCCACCAGTCCTGGCTCTCAGTGTTCTGTGCTATTAGTTAGCTCTAATTTACCCCTACTGTCTAAGAGCCCAGTAAGTAGTGGAAGTGTTGATAATGCTGCTAGATAACACTGACCTCCCATGGTCCAGCAAATTTTGTGGTTCAGCACTGTGAGGTCCTGAGGGTGCCAGACTAAAGAAATTCAGCCTGTAACTGCAAAATATCAGCAACCTTGAACTTAGACGCTAATTAAGGGTCAGGTTCTTTAGAAAGTCACTTCATAGCTCTGTGGGTAGAATTTTCCAAAGTGCCCAAGTGATGCCCAAATTCCCCTGGCAAGAAGGGAGGTTGGCACCTTACTTCTTTAGGCACTTCTGAAAATCCCAGCATGTACCTTGGTTTCTTGTCTGTAAGACTGAACTAATACTTTCTTCCACCTCTGCGTGCTGTGAAGCTTAATTTATTTAGATGCAAAGAGATCTTCAAGGCCTGATGGGGCAGTAGTTGCAGGACACGTTCTTAGTGTAAAATTCAGAAACAGTGGTTTCTAAAGCCTAAAGATCACAAAATGATTAGCACAAACTATGCCCTGAAGATGAAAGTTTACACTGGTGAAGTGTGGTAATCATATACAATTATTATCCAGTGAATGATCTTGCTATCATAAAAGACTTCTTAATTAGAGACCCTTGAAAACAAAGAAGAAAAACCTGATTCAGAACCTTCCTATATAGTTACATACCCAGACAAACATTCATCTTGTCTTCATATTTTCTACAGTTTTTCAGGTTCTTTGAGATTTTTTTGAAATCCCTTTTTAAAGGCCACAGAACAGAAGGGAACTAGCTTCAGATTGAACAACTTCACTTTTAGGCAACTTTTTTATCCGTATCATACAGACAGTTAAAAGGACAGTCTTCACACTGTTATTACCAGTAGAACTGGTCAGGAGTTTTTCCAATGCAATGTTTTTCATCACAAAATGCCAGTTCATCGAACTGATACTTTCTACAGAAACATGTTGGAATAGAATTCCTGGAAGAAAAAGAGGGAGAGAGAGAGAGAGGTATTAATATGTCTAGTTTAGACACTTTTGGCAGTGTGGTAGCCCCTCCTACCTGGTTCATTAACTTTTATAAAAAATGTTGCTGCAATAAAGGATTTTTGTTTATTTTCTCCTTTGTATTCTGTTTTTTCAGCAACTCCAGTGTCTCTGTCTAATTATGCATATTGGACCAGATTTGCTGCTCAGCCACACAATATGAAGATGGTATAACCCCACTGTCCTCAATAGCAGTTTCTCTTACTTTATAATAATACAAAGGGAGAATTATAAATTAAGAGTGTATTGGACTGACCGAAAATGTGTAGAGCCATATGCTAAGTGTACAGACCTTAGTGATTTCTGTAACTGGCTTAACCACAGGACAAGAAACAGGTTAGACAGACATCTATCAAGGATCATCTAGATGATGCTTGGTCCTGCTAGGAGAGCAAGGGACTGGACTCTATGATCTCTTGAGATTCCTTCCAGTTCTAGTATTTTATGATTCTATGATTCTATAATTGGCTATTCTGGGGTACGTCAGAAGATTTGATGTTCATTCCATTGTGGAACAAAACCAAATCTCAAAAGCTTGTATTTTTAATTTTTATTTTAGTTTTTTACAAAATTGCATTTTTATTTTCTAGTCAGCCCTGACCATTTTTGCTGAAAAATGCAAGCTGGATTCAACTCCTTAACGTAAGCTCTCCTGTTCAGATACTGCCAATTACTAACAGGGGCAATACTAATAGCAAGTTTAGGATATTGGACCCGCCCACCTGTATAATATTAAATTTCTAGATTGAGGGTGGTTGTAAGCCCAACCCTTCACTATTCATAATGTTTGTGATTTCATGTACTAACATTGCATAGTGCTGAGAAATTCAGGATTTTTTAATTTTAATTTGACATAGTCATAGTAGATGCTAGACTACTGTGTCCAGTTCAAGGTAATTGGAGAGAGCCCAAAGTAGCACTACAAAAATGATAAAAGGTTCAGAATACCTGACAAATAAGAAAGGTTAACTTTGGGAACAAAGAATGAGGGGGAACTTGAGAACACTCTTCAGATATGGGAAAGGTTATTATAATGAAGAGGGTGATCACTTGTTTTCCATGTCCACTGAAGGTAGAAAGCCCTGAAATAGATTTCCCAGTGAAGGTGTAGAATCAGCATAATTGGAAGGTCTAAGAACAGGTTAGCCTGTCAGGAATGGTCCTGGTATATGTATTCCAGTATAGGTGGCTGGCCTAGATGACCTCTCAAGGTCCTTTCCAGCTCTACACTTCTATGACTCAAAGTGAGACAGACCTCTGAGGACTTGGACTGTTGTGAAGATAGTGGGACAGATGGTGACTCCACCTTGGGGGTTTGCAGATTGTGGGGGCAGTCATCTGAGTGCTTTGTGGGAAAATATTCATAACTAAATTAAGAAACTGGACAACTTTAAGGAACAGTCAGCCTGGTCATTAATTATCCCAGCGATGTGTACTAACCCTTAAGAGAGACAGGATGGGTGAGGTAATATCTTTTACTCGATCAACTTCCGTAAGTGAGACCAGGTCCACCGACAGGGGGGAACAAAGGGTGCAACTACCCCAGGGCTGGTGATTGACTCCTAGCTGCTGCTGCCATGACTACTGTATCAGCGGTGGTGCCGAAAACCCTGGGCCCTTTAAATCATCGCCGGAGTGCCATGCGGCATGCTTTGGGCAGCTCTAAGGGTTGAGGGGGCCACACTGTGGTCTGGGTGGTCCTGAGAGCTGCCTGCCACTCACTGGTCCTACCTCTTCTGCCCAAAGCCCCACCCCTTCAGTACACAGAGCCAGCCCTTCCATCTTGCCCAGAGACCTGGCAAGGCTGTCAGCTCCCCTGGGTAAGACATAAGTGTTTGAGCTACACAGAGCTCTGGTTCTGCATGGGAAATCTACTCAAGAGTATCGCAGCTAAATATATGGTGGAAGAGATTGATTAGCACAAATAGTTAATACATATTTAAAGGGACCCTTTAACACCCTTCCAGTTATAGGGGGGGAGGAAGAGGCAGCAGAACAGTGGGGGGGTGAAGGAGAGTAGGGTTGTTAGTGATTTACAGGTTGAGATAATAAGCCATAAATCAAGTATTTCCATTCAGGCCTAGCAAAATAATGGATTTAACCTCACAGGCTTGTCTTGAATAGTGTTGTAGAGGCTGACTTTTGGGGAAAGGACTTGTCTGGGCTAGGAGCTCTTGCTATTAATGCAATATCCTGGGACCAATGTGGCTCTTAAACACTTGGGCTGTGTCTATACTGGCGCGATCTTGCGCCAGAGCTATGCAAATGAGGCTCAGCATGGAATATCGCCGAGCCTCATTTGCATAACTAATGAGCCGCCATTTTTGCGGAAGAGGCTCTTGCGCAAGACAGAGCTGTCTACACTGCCCCTTCTTGCGCAAGAAAAACCCTCTTGCGCAAAGCCGTTATGCTGACTATTTTCAGGCATAACGGCTTTGCGCAAGAGGGTTTTTCTTGTGCAAGAAGGGGCAGTGTAGACAGCTCCGTCTTGCGCAAGAGCCTCTTCCGCAAAAATGGCGGCTCATTAGTTATGCAAATGAGGCTCGGCGATATTCCACGCTGAGCCTCATTTGCATAGCTCTGGCGCAAGATCGTGCCAGTATAGACACAGCCTTGATGTTAATTCTTATGCCTATTAAACCTACTCTGAGTTTTAACCTATGTTAAACAACTGTTAAACTTAGTTTAACTACATCTCTAGCTGAAATTGCTCCTAACACAGTTAGTACCAGCCACACCGGGTCCTTGTGTGGACTAGAATCTTGCAGCCACAATTCCCATTCCACTATTGTTTGCACCACTACAAGATGAAGTAAAGCCAAGGCTCAGGTGACCCTGTGCCTTTTTTACCATTAAGTTTGTCAATACTATTCTGGGCATGGTTAAAAATAATTTTTGCTACTATTGGTGAAAAAGTGTTAATTATGTGGGGCTACTTCTAGACTGAGGCTTCTTTCGGAAGAAGCTTTTTTCAGAAGAGATCTTCAGAAAAAACTTCTTCCAAAAGAGAGTGTCCACACACAAAAGCGCATTGAAAAAGCGATGCACTTTTTTGAAAGATAGCGTCCAGACTGATTGGATGCTCTCTCGCATAAAAGGCCACCCAGAACCACTTCGGCCAGGGATTTAGGTCACCAGTCACTTCCGAAAGCTGGTGCCGGAGCCTTGCAGAGACACGGGCTTAAAGGGACCCCCCCCCTGGACAGCCGTTTCTCTGCTTCTGCTGCCTGCTTGTTACCACTTCAAGGGACAGGAAAGCTCTCACAGTGCCCGCTTTTTTGGATGCCACAGCTTTTCTCTTCGTGCCCTGGAGCCGGAACTGCCCTTGGGCAAGCAATGGCCCCACACAGTCATTCTGCAGTTTTTGCAGCACTTTGTGCCAACTGCCTTCCTGGTCCTGACCGAGCTTGTTTCTGGAGTCCTGACACCATTTCGGACTGGTGGGACTGGCTGGTCATGGAGTGGTGGGATGACCAGCGGTGGCTCCAAAACTTCTGCATGCAGAAGGCCACCTTTCTCGAACTGTGTGCCTGGCTTGCCCCTGCCCTCCGGAGACACGACACCCACCTGTGGCCCACCATCCCCCTGGAGAAGCAAGTCACAATCGCCCTCTGGAAGCTCATCACCACCGACAGCTACCGGTCAGTGGGCAACCAGTTCACCATGGGGAACTCCACCATCAGGGCCCTCCTCATGAAAGTAAGGCACCCTGGGACTGCAGTCCCTGCATGGGGTGGGGAGGGAGGGAGGAGAGTCCTGGAAAAGGGGCTTGGGAGCTGTGGGGGGTGGAGTGGGAGTGGGGGGAAGCCCTGTCCCTGGGGGGATTGAGCTGTCCCGTCCTCACACAGCCCTGCTGCTGGGGGGGGTATCATAGGGGGTGATTCCTGGGGTATTTGGGTGAGGGGAGGAAAGGGGGGGAACCTCACAATGGCTCAGGCACTCCTTCTCTCATTCTCTGTTTTGTGTGTTTGTTTGTGTCCTTCTGAGGTGGTGAGGGCCATCAACTCGATCCTGCTGTGGAGGGTCATCCACCTGGGAGACCTGGACCTGATCTTGGCTGGATTTGCTGTCCTGGGGTTCCCGAACTGCACTGGAGCCATAGATGGGACCCACATCCCGATCCGAGCAACAGAACATCATGCAGCTGAGTATATTAATAGAAAAGTCTACTTCTCCATGGTGCTACAGGCCCTTGTTGACCACTGTGGACACTTCACGGACATTTTTGTCGGGTGGTCGGGGAGGGCACATGATGACCATGCCTTTAGAAACTCGAGCCTCTACAGCAAGCTGGAGGCGGGCACGTTCTTCTCCCACCATGAACTTGCCATTAGGGACGTGCAGATGCCACTGTGCATCATGGGGGATGCGGCCTACCCCTTCATGCCATGGCTTATGAAACCTTATATTGGCCACCTGGACCCCAGCAGGGACTGCTAACAGGGAGTTTGGAGAGGGAGTTCTCATGGTGAAGGAGGAAGCTAATACAGGACCCTTGAGGGAAGTGGCTGTCTGTAGTGTGTGTTTGTGTCTGGGGGTTTCTTGCTGTTTGCTGAGCTTGTGTTTGGCTGTTTGGGTTTTTTTTCTCCTTTCCCTTTCCTCTTTCGGGCCCCCCCCCTTCATCTCTCCCCCCACGAAGTGTGTGCTGTGGCTGACAGGTGGAAGCTGTGAGCTTCTAATCAGGGTTTGAAATCTAGAAGCCTCTGCTCATTGGTTGAGCATTAATCAGGGGGAGGGGCTATCAGGCAGTCCAGGGCTTTATAAAGGAGTGAGTCAGCGAACAGGGAGCTTGCGAACAGGGAGTTTGGAGAGGGAGTTGGGAAGGGGGTGAGATACACTCGCCATTCTTTAAAATCTTTTTGCTATGCTCCTGCCCTTCAAGGAGGCATTGAATAACATCTGAGGAATCTCTCAGAAGGAAGGCAGGTATGGCTAGTGATAGGTCTGCTGTTGTTACCTGCACAGTATGGGAAGCAGTGATCATGAGATGGCAGATTTCAGGATCCTGACCAAAGGAAGAAAGAAGAGTAGCAAAATACACATCCTGAACTTCAGAAAAGCAGACTTTGACTCCCTCGGAGAACTGATAGGCGGGATTCCCTGGTATGCTTACATGAAGGGAAAGGAGTCCAGGAGAGCTGGCAGTATTTTAAAGAAGACTTATTAAAGGTACAGGAAGAAACCATTCCGATGTGCAGCAAGAAAAGCAAATATGGTAGGTGACCAGATTGGCTTACCAGGGACATCTTTGGTGAACTTAAACACAAAAAGGAAACTTACAAGAAGTGGAAACTTGGATGGATGACTTGGGAGGAGAATAAATATATTGCTTGAGAATGCAGGGGATTTATCAGGAAGGCGAAAGCACAATTGGAATTGCAGCTAGTAAGGGATGTGAAGGGTAACAAGAAAGGTTTCTACAGGCATGTTAGCAAGAAGAGGGTGATCAGAGAGGGTGTGGAGCCCTTATTGGATAAGGGAGGTAACCTAGTGACAGATGATGTGGGAAAAACTGAAGCACTCAATGCTTTCTCTGCCTCCGTCTTCATAGACAAAGTCATCTCCCAGACAAATGCGCTAGGCAACGCAGTATGGGAAGGTCGACAGCCTTTGGTGGGGAAAAAACAAGTTAGGAACTATTTAGAAAAGCTAAACATACACAAACCCATGGGTCTGGATTTAATGCATCTGAGGGTTCTGCAGGAGTTGGCAAATGTCATTGCGGAGACTTTGGCCATTATCTTTGAAAACTCGTGGAGATTGGGAGAGATCCCGGATGACTGGAAAAAGGCAAATGTAGTGCCTGTCTTTGAAAAAGGGAAGAAGGACAATCCAGGGAACTACAGACCAATCAGCCTTACCTCATCCCCTGGAAAAATCGTGGAGGGAATCCTCAAGGAATCCATTTTGAAGCACTTGGAAGAGGGGAAAGTGATCAGGAATAGTCAGCATGGATTATGAAGGGCAACTCGTGCCTGACCAATCTGATTAGCTTCTATGATGAGGTAACTGGTTCTGTGGACATGGGGAAGTCAGTGGATGTAATATACCTTGACTTCAGCAAAGCTTTTCATACAGTCTCCCACAATATTCTTGCCAGCAAGTTGGGGAATGTGGATTGGATAAATGGACTGTAAGATGGATAGAAAGCTGGCTAGACTGTCGGGCTCAGCAGGCAGTGATCAATGGCTCGATGTCAGGTAGGCAGTTGATTTCCAGTGGAGTGCCCCAAGGATCTGTTCTTGGACTGGTTTTGTTCAACATCTTTATTAATGACCTGGATGAGGGGATGGATTGCACTCTCAGCAAGTTTGCAAATGACACTAAGCTAGGGGGAGAGGTAGATACGATGGAGGGCAGGGATAGGGTCCAGAGTGACCTGGACAGATTAGAGGATTGGACCAAAAGAAATCTGATGAGGTTCAACAAGGACAAGTGTAGAGTCCTGCATTTGGGACGGAAGAATCCCAAGCACTGTTACAGGCTGGGGACCAAATGGGTATGTAGCAGTTCAGCACAAAAGGACATGGGGAGTAAGTGGATGAGAAACTGGAGATGAGTCAACAGTGTGCCCTTGTAGCCAAGAAGGCTAATGGCATATTAGGGTGCATTAGGAGGAGCATTGCCAGCAGATCCAGAGAAGTGATTATTCCCCTTTATTCGGCTCCGGTGAGGCCACATCTGGAGTATTGTGTTCAGTTCTGGGCCCCCCGCTATAGAAAGGATCTGGACGCACTGGAGAGGGTCCAGCGGAGGGTGAAAAAAATAATTAGGGGGCTGGAGCGCATGACCTACGAGGAGAGGCTGAGGGAGTTGGGCCTATTTAGTCTGCAGAAGAGAAGAGTGAGGGAGGATTTGATAGCAGCCTTCAACTTCCTGAAGGGAGGTTCCAAAGAAGGTAGAGAAAGGCTGTTCACAGTAGTGATGGATGGCAGAACAAGGAGCAGTGGTCTCAAGTTACAGTGGGAGAGGTCTAGGTTGGATATTGGGAAAAACTATTTCACTAGAAGGGTGGTGAAGCACTGGAATGGGTTACCTAGGGAGGTGATGGAATCTCCATTCTTAGAGGTTTTTAAGTCTCGGTTTGACAAAGCCCTGGCTGGGTTGATTTAGTTGGGATTGGTCCTGCCTTGGGTAGGGGACTGGACTTGATGACCTCCTGAGGTCTCTTCCAGCTCTATGGTTCTATGATTCTATGACCAATTTAATGCCCGCCTGAACCAGGCCTAAATCCAGGTGGAGTGCGCCTTTGGCCACCTCAAGGCACATTTCTGGTGCCTACTGAGCCGCCTCGACGTGGGGGAGCACAACATCCCTGAGGTGGTCACAGCACATTGTGTCCTCCACAACATTGTGGAGAGGAAGGGGGATCCCTTCCTCCTGGGGTGGGGGGCAGATGCTGGCTGTGGGGGCAAGCCATTCCAGCAGCTATGGACAGCTGCCATCTGCCATCAGGCCGGGGTGCGCATCTGGGAGACCCTGAGGGAGAGGTTCTCTGAAGGACTCCAGTAACTCTCCCCAGGGCCTCCTCCCTAGGGGCCTCTGGCTTGTGGCCCTAGCCCTTCCCCACCACAATCCCTCCCTTTGCCCCTTCCCTGACCTCTCACACACGTGTTTGGTTTCTAACTAATGAAGTCTGTATTTATCTTACATTAAGAAAAGGTGGGCAGGAGGAGGGAGCTCATAACCTGGAGGGAGAGGGAGGTGGTTAGATGTGCCACCTTGGGTGCAAGGACATCATCAGAGTTGGTGTTGGGTGGGTCCAGGGACCACAGGAGGGGGGGCTGCAGGAGGGTCAGGGTTGGCAGGGGGACTGGGAAGGGGACATGGACATCAGTTGGGGAAGGGGCATGGGCATTGCGAGGCAAGGGAACAGAGGCATTGCACGAGGGGCAGGTAGAGGGGGAATGGGCATAGCAGGAGGAGCAGGAGGGTGGAAGCCAGGAGCAGTGGCATCAGGCAGGTGTGCCAGCATGTGCACCATGATGGCACAGATGCTATCACACCACTGCATGAGCTGGTCCCATGCGCAGTTCCGCCACTCAGTGTCCTCACGGACCTTCTCTGACAGGGTCTGCTGCATGTTGCGCAGGATGCTGACATGCTGGCGTATGAGGTCTTCCTGGACCCTGGCGAGCCTTCAGGTCCCCCGGGCTCAGGCAGCTGGCTCTGGTGACATGGCTTACCCTTCAGTCACAGCTGGTCCAGCTGTGGAGAACACAAAGAGGGAGAGGCGGTCAGTCATCCATGCAGACACTGTCCCGGAGGCCGTGCCCTCTGTGAGCAGCGAACAACAGTCCTTGGGGCAGAGGAGGGGGATGTCCCGGAAGCAAGGCGGTGTGTGGGCTGTACAGCAGGCCATGCCTCACAGGGGCCATGAGGTGCCATGGGGACCATGCTGCCTGCTTCCCAACCGCTCCTCCCCTCTCCCCCTCCCGGCCCACAGACAAGCAGGCAAGAGAATTATCCGGCTACAGTGGGATCCCCTCATGGGTGACAGAGGAGCCGGGAGCAGCCTGGCCCTCCCTGGTGTCCACACACACACCTACAGCTCGCAGCGCTGCCTGCGGGAGCAGGTGGTGCCTCACCCATGCAGGCATGCTCTTGTACTGTGTGCGGCACTCCTCGGTGTATCTGGGATTGTGCCTGTGCCCTTGTGGCTAGCCTGCTTCCAGCCATGTCAGGTGGTGGGAGGGCTCCCCTCCCACTTCTCACCCTTCCCCCCCGGTGGCAGGACGTGTGTGGCCTCCCCTGAGCCTGGCAGCAGGATTCCACTAGTGCTTAGGAGCTGCCTGCTGCATCCGTGTGCTGCATGCTAACTCTGCAAGTGGTTCCAATGTCCAGCCCGAGCAGGCTGAGCAACACTCGCACCCCACCCCCTATGCGCCAACTTCCCCCACCCTGTGTGTGTGACAGACTGAGAGCATTCACCTGAAGATCCCTCCCTGTTGTCCAACGAGGCCTGGGAGACGTCCTGGCTCATAGGCACTGGCTCCAGGGACAGGGGCACGGTCTCCATCTCCTCCTCCTCTTCCAGCTGGCCCTGGTTCTCCTGTTCCTCCTCCGCTGTGACCTCTGGCAGGTGATGACGGGGGTCGGAGTCCACCACGACAGGTGGGGAAGACATTTCCCCACCCTCCAGAATCTGGTGCAGCTCGTTGAAGTAAGGGCAGGTGTGGGGGTCCTGCTCCTGAGCGTGAGCTGCGCTCTCTGGCCCGGGCGTATCCCTGGCGGAGCTCTTTCACCCTACTCCGGACCTGTTCCAAGGTCCATGGTGGGTGTCTGCGCTCTGCCAGGGGCTCGCCCATGCACTCAAATATCTTGGTGTTGCATTGCTTGGAGCGGAGAACCTGCAAGGTGTCCTCTTCGCCCCATAGCTTAAGGAGGGACAGGATCTCCACTCTGGACCAGGAGGATGCCCACCGCTTGGGCCCCGTGATTGGGTCCTGGGACCCCTGGGGCTGCTCCCTGTGAGGGCCAGGGGGGTCACGGGAGGGCTTGAGGCTAGGCCATGAGTGGGGCCTGTGGTAGGGAGCGCCACGTGGTGAACTGCTGCTCTCAGGCTGGCTTCCTGCCACAAGGCTTGTCCAGGGTGCCTGCAGCTTTAAGAGTGGCCAGGAGACTGGAGTCCTGATTAATTTGGATGGAGTGTCCACCAGGGCACCAGTGTTAGTTCCTGGAGGCCTATTCTTTTGGGGGGAAAAAAAAAAAAAAAAACCTCCTCCCCCTCCACACATGCCTTTTTCCAAAAGAGCGCTTTCAGTAAAAGGCGTTTGCCTTGTAGAAAGAGGATACCAATGCCAGAAAAACCCCTTTGTTCTTTCGATTTACTTTAGGAAGAACGTGATTGCTGTGTGGATATAACTCAGGTTTTGTCAGAAAAACAGCCATTTTTCTGACAAAACTCTGTAGTTTAGACATACCTTGTCTGAAAACATCTAGTGTAGACACTTTTGGCAGCTTGGTGCCCCTCCAACCCAGTCCATTAACTTTTTATAAAAACTTTTGTTTATTTTCTCCTTTTTATTCTGATTTTTCAACAACTTCAGCATATCTGTCTAACTATGCATGTTGGATCTGATTTACTGCTCATCCACACAATTTGACAATGATGTAACCCCACTGCCTTCAATGGCAGTTTCTAATAATGCAAGGGGAGAATTGTGAATTAAGAGTGTATTGCACTGACCCAAAATTTGTTGAGCTATATGCTAAGTGTACAGACCTTAGTGATTTCTGGCTGTGTCTCCACTCCAAAGAAGAGTCGGACAAAGATACGCAAATTTGTGTATCTTTTTCTGCTCTTCTTCCGAGAGAGGCTTTTCTGACATTTGGCCCATCTACATGCAGCCAAATGTTGGGGAAAAAAAAACCCTCTTTCAGAACATCCCTTCTTCCTTGTAGAATGAGGTTTACAGGGATGCTGAAAACCCACGTCTGCTTTTCCAAAATTTCTTTTGGAAAAGCAGATGTGTTCCTTGGATGCAGCAGAGCTTTTCCAGGATACCTCCAGTGTAGACATAGCCTCTGTAACTGGTTTAGTGCACTTTCAGGGGAAGGACTTGGCAACCAGCCCAAGGAGTGGGCTGGGACCTCACTATTATTCTAGTTAGAAGAGGGAGGAACTTTGCAGCTGCACTGAGTCGTAGTGTTTTATATTTATTCCCCTCCAGTGGGGAAGGCTGTAGTTCTATGATGAGGGGGGGTTGAGTAGTGATGCACCTTGCTATCCATCTGAAATGGGGCTAGGCAAAAATGCAGCCTGGGGGCTACCTAACACTTTGAACCAGACTGCGGGCTGTATCTGGCTGCTTTCTATTTATATCCTGCTGCCCAGGCCACCAAATTTTTGGTTGATGGCTGGGGCAGCAGGATCCTATTTAAATGGCTCATGGCTCCAAGTCGTGGTGCTACCCTGACAGGAACTGGAGTCGTGAGCCCTTTAAATAGCTGCAGCAACCCCAGGCAGATGCCAGGCAATGCAGTAGTGGCAGAGGTTGGAGCCACCAGCACTTTGCTGTGTTTTTAATTCAAAGCCTTTGGGCCCAGCCCCGCCCTTTCTGCCCCAGGCCCTATCCCTTTCAGGCTGTGGGGGGTGGGATGAAGACAGCCCGTGACCACATACCAAAATTCATTAAGTGGCCCCTCTGCGAAAATTATTGCCCACCCCTGACCTGAATGCTTGGCACTTGCCTAGGGTTGGTCAGACACTAAGGCATAACTTGCTGTGTTTTACCATTATTAGTGGAACATTCAATTATTTGTAAAGAGATAGGGGGCAATATATATTTACACTTTATCAAAAACAGAATGTGAGAGTTTGAGGGCCACCTAGTGGCAGCATAGCAATATGCTTAGTTTGCAATAATGGCTCAGGTTAGAAAAATCACCCTGAAGTCAGTGTCCATGGCTGGATTGCAGCATGTGATTAAATGAGTTGAGGGACTGCCAATTTAAAAGTAGAGTATTGTAAACAAATGAATTTCTGTGCCAATAATGTCATTATTAAAAATAGAAATTTACATTTGTTTTTCAGTCACTACTACAGATGTTGTCTGACTTCCTATAGATCTCTCATCTTGGCCAATCAAAAATCAAGGAAAAGCGTCTCACTTTCAGGTTCTCAACATACGATGTTTGGGCTGTAAACAATCTAGTTGTTTGAAAACAGTAAATGATGAAAACATGCCTATTAAGTTAAATGTAACTAAATTTAACTAAATAGTAGGGTGACTGCCCTGCCTATTTTCCATCTAGCGCTTGTACTGAGTCCCTGTACTGAGTCTCAGAACACTGTTCTATGACAGAGAAATATTATCCCCATTTGACAATGGAATAATGAAGTAGAAAGATGAAATGGCATGCCCAAGGTCACAAAAAAAGTCTATGACAGAGCTGCCTGCCTCCAGATTCCCAGTCCAGCAACTTTAACCACAAAATGGCTCTTGTTTTCAAACAAACACAGAATGTCCCATGACCTGTATTTTCTAAGGCCTGATGAAAATAATGTTTTCAAATGCAACTATCTTTCAAATTCTGATTTTTGCTTTAAAGAATACTATGTAATACTTTCAAGGAACACTGAGTGATTTCCTTGAACTGGTTACTCTTTGGTCAGGGTCCTTTTTAAAGACAACATTTAGAACTTTTCTGCCTAAGAGTGTGGGTTAAGGTCAAATGACACAGACATCTAAAACTATGTTGGGCTAAATTGTACAATGCCAGTATCATTTATTCATGGTCAAAGACTCCATGTAATAGTAGCTTCTAGCTTTTCTCTCCCAGCTGAAACAATAGAATTGCTATACCCCAGAACTAGTGATTTTGTATTGATTTTAAAGGCTCAAATAGGGACTAAGTAACAGCCCCACAGCTACATTCCCAACAAGATAAAAGTTTACAGCATAACATTAACTGTTCTATTTCTTTTAGGTCAACCATTGTGCAAGAGATTATTTTACCATGAAAAAGCAACCAGACTTATCCTGAGGCTGCAAAGCTGCAATTCAGGATTCAATGGAGTCTGGATAGTACTATCAAGTTAAAAGTCACATTTAATTACCTTATCAAAGTAAAACTAATTTAAAAAAATCTTACTTTTCACTAGTTTTTCTTTTTCTTTTTACAGTTTTCCTCAGTTTTGGGCAATGAAAAATAACTAGACAATTTCACTTTTGTTTTGTCAATTTAATTCTTTTCATGTTCTCTTGAATCAGTGAGCTGTTGTGGTTACATACATTGCTGGGGAATGTATTCTGAAATCAAAACTGAATCTTCCACTGAAACTTTTAAAAAATACACTTTTATTGGGCCAAGATAGTCCTTTCCAATTTTTTCATATGGACTTTTTCATTGACACAATGGTGTAGGAGCTATGGTGCATCCAATTTCAGAAAGATTTTGTTTTTAATGCAATAAATTTGATTTGTACATAATAATTGAATTAGCTTTTGTAATCTGTGCAATATTTTATGTACAGGAAATAATACTTAGCATCACTCCCCAATGCTTATCATTTCACAAAGCACTAAACCAATGTTAACTAGCCTTTGCACTATCCACTGAAACTGGGTAGCATTTGCATATTTTACAATTGGAGAATCTGAGACAAAAGTTAAGGATAGGCTCTTCAGAAGAGCTCAGCACTGGCCTAGTTCATATCATGTTGATTCCCAACAGTAAGTGGCAGGACTGAGAATTTGGAAATACCTAGGTCTAAATCCACACACGATGTCTATTAGGCACCTAGGAATAACTCAAGATACCAGAGTTAGGGTATGTCTGCAGAGCAACATTATTTTGAAATAACACTAGTTATTAATAGGATTGCGGGAAACCTGACCACACTCATGATAAGTGAACATCTGGCTCACTAAAATCATGCAGGACAATGGATGTTGCTGGACCATATAGGGCTGGACTAGAGAGGTTCAGCCTGTACATGGTCGTAGAATTTTGTTACAAAACTAAGATATTGTCCCAGGATTCTCACAATATTTCCCTGAGTATTCTCAAGAAATCTCCATTCACTTCTCAGTGCAAGAGAAGACTAGTTGACACATTGCATAAGCACACTCATTAGGGTCGGGAGACTTTTGAGAAAAAACTTCAAAACCATATTTGATTTGCCTGAAGAATGATTATTGAAATTGGTGAAGCGTCTGTCCTGACATGGTCCCCCTCTAAGTTACATTGCTGGTTTAAGTGAAAAGTCATCAAATTGCACTCACCACTAGGCTGGTTGTTATTTATGGATTCTTCTTATTTAATTTCCTATACATGTATTGGAAATTAAATGTAGGAGTTTGCATCAGTTGTGTTGGGAAAGTTAACCTCTGCAACTGAGGCTGAGAAAAATAGGTCATTTGGTGCAGCCACGCTGGGAATGTTATATTCATTCAGTTCCAGGCACTGTATTCCGAGGCGAGAGGGTACATCTACATAGCAACATTATTTCAAAATAATTAGCGTTATTTCAAAATAACTTAGTCCGCATCTACACATCAGGCAGTTATTTTGAAATAATGTCGCAATACTGTCAAGCTGAAGGACTTCTTACTTTGACACCTGTAACCCTCATTGTATGAGGAGTAAGGGACATTGGAGGAAGAGTGCTCTATTTCAAAATAAGTGCTGTGTAGATGTTCCCTATTTCGAAATAAGCTACGCAACTGATGTAGCTCAATTTGCGTCATTTATTTCAAGAGACGCACCCTGAGGGAGAAAAGAATGCAACCCACAAAGCTAGTGTGCTAAGGAGTAGCTGCCACAAGGAAATGTGGTGGACAAAAGGGATGTGCCCTAACTCCCATTCCTGACATGAAGATACATGCCTAAGTCTGAATGAAGGATGAAGTGGGGGAAGATGCATAGAGCCCTGTGTGGATACAAAATGTGTATCCGCATCTACATCTGTAGCTGCAAAAATGAGCTGTGGCTATCCGTGGATGCAGATACCCACATATATAAAGAAGATAGCTGTGGATTTGCAGGGCTCTAAAGATGGACGCTTCGTTGCCTAAATAGTGCATAGGGCATGAACTAGTAGGCCATCCATATATATAATAGCGGGGATAGTGCTGGTGCAAGATGCCCAGTGGGTAGCACACTCACATGGGATGTGTAAGTCCCCGTTCCACCTGATAAGGAGAAAATATTCTTTCAACAGGGATCTGCTCCGTCAGGTGAATGCTCTAACCACTGCACTATGAACTATTCTGCTGGGGATTTTCTAGCAAAGTTGTTCCATTGTAATTAAATATTAATTGAATCATCATGAATGACTATATAACGAAGTGCAGTGATGCCTAAAAATGGGATTTAATTGTCTAAATCTAGGAATTAGGCACCCAAACACTTACAGATTTGGGCTCTAGAGTTGAATCCTATATTCGATCTATTAGAACACACTATCTCTGTGCTCAAGAATACAACATATGCCAATTATGTACCAGGATGGGACCATTAATTTATTTTATTCTCTATTAGATCTATCATAGAGGAAAAAGCACTTTTCAGCAAACTGTGAATAACAGATAAAACTCAGAGATGTTGAGAAAGTTCTCAGACCAGGTAAACCAGTTGAGATTCTTTGCCCTTTGTGGTAAAGCACAGACACTATAAAATCCCCTTGTTCCTCTTTTGATCAGAAAATTTTCTGTGGACCAAATGCTGAGAAGCAGATTTCATTTAATCACTGAATGTGGTATCGTTGATCCACTCCACCTCAATATATTTACAAGCACATGTAACAAAACGTTCATTATCATTCTAACAGTCCTCCTTTTTGTTATACCCACTTGTCACATCTTGTCTTGTGTTTTCAGCAGGAAACCCCACGAGGGTATGGCTCCTGTCTGAATGCTACTTATATACACAAATAAACTTGAAAAACCATGTGTACCATCAGCACAGTTGACTATATTTACTAGTGTCCCTAATTGCTTATTTAGCATATGAAACCTTGAGGGCAAGTTGTGTTGAAATACTAGATGCAAGAGTGTATTGCCTTACTAGCTGGAGGCTACACCATGGGACATCAGACATCTATAAACAGACAATAACATTAGTGGTGGGGTGTGTAAAAATACGGGACCAAACAATCAGTATCTTCACTTGAGGCACATATATACTTTTAACGCTAGCATACGAACAAATATTAGTAGATTTTGATACTGGCAAACCACCTCGTCCTTCCCATATTACTAAACGAGATGTGGAGGACATAAGATCAGCCATTCCCCAGCTAGATGGAGAAAGATCCTGGTGTTTCCTTAGTATGGAAAAAACTGCAAACCTGTGTCACAGCTCCCTATGCCACCACACCTTGCTTTATGAAGACTGAGTTATGCATATCCATAAGCCAAAGATGCTTTAGGCAAAACAAGTCCTGTAACATATCAATGTTACCGTTACAATATGCTGAATCTGAATAGCCTATTTTTGTGCATGTGTCATTCTTGTACGTGAAATTAGAAATATGAAGTGTGGATGTGTTAATGAGGGCAATTAGTGATAATTTAGTTACTTAATGACTCACTACTCAAACCAACAACCTGTGGATGGACGTGTTTGTCCTGTAAGACCATACTGTGGTTGGTCCTAGAAAGGCATGTGACCATGTCACCTAGTACTGGAATCCATCTTGAACCTGGTATTTTTCCATGGGATAGGGGGATGCCGAACAAAGGGTTCCCACTCTGGGGGAAAAGTCTATTTAAGCAATGAGAAGCAGTCAGTCTTTTGTCTTCAGCTGACCTATGAAATTGCTTGGCACAGCCTAAGAGGATATAAAGAACTATGAAGAAGCTGTAAACCCAAGCCAAAGTAAAGATCAACTCTGACTTGAAGTTTTTCCCGTGATAAGAACAGCTGTTTAGGTAAGAATTTGCACGTAACAGGTTTCTAAGTGTTTTTATTCATTTAGTAATTTATGTTGATCTGTTTTCACTTGCACCCACTTATATCCTAAGTTTTGTACTTAAAAACAAAAGTGTTTTTAATCAAGCCCACTGTAAGTAATTGTTACCTGCAAGGGATGGGGGTAGGAGAGCAACCGCTGTGCATATCTCTCATTGATAAAGTGAATGGACTTTATAAGCTTTCTTTGTGCAAAACATTTACACAAGGAAAGATGGATTTATTTGGGATTTTAGTCCCTTTTGGTTGCCTGGGTGCTGAGCCCTTATGGCTGAGTCTTTCCAGAGCTGAACTGGTTCAGTGTCTGTGCTGCTCTCCAGGGGGGTAGTAACCCCAACTCTGTGCCTTCTCTGGGGGGAGACCACAGGATCAGGCCTGCTGACAGGGTGGTGGGGAGCCCCAGAGAGCAGGAACATGGGAGTCAGTGGCATTAACAGCACACCAGCGAACAATGGTAAGGGGCTTCTATGATTCAACCCATCACTCTCTGCTGTAAAGCTGTATGAATGATTAGCTTCTGAGTCTACACCAGGACATGGTTACATGTGCTAAACCTGAAAGTACCCCCCAAACCTTGAAAATGTACATGTAAAAGAAATCTAACAAACAAAAGAGCAGAAGCAGCAGGCAAATGTCAGATAGCGTGTTTTTAAAGCCTCAGACTGTAAGCCTCAGATTGCATTTATTGTACAGGCTAAAGACTCAAATAGGTTAGTTTACACACATAATTACACACTGCATATATGTGCATCAAAAGCTTGAAGTATCACTAAGTGACCCAATTGAGAACTACTGAATGTCACCTAGATAAAAAGTTTAACATCTTTATCCCTTTCCATACAAGTTAAACATTGGTATTTCTTTACATACAGATGTCATTTGCAGACCAGCTAAAAATAATCTAAAATCAGAGGTTTTACCATAACCCTTACAATGAATAATTTCATAATAGGCACTCTTACTTTATGTATTTAATAGAACTTCATTGTCTTGAAGACCAACAACTGAGATTTGAAACAACTGATATTTTTAAATCTCTCAGTCATATTGAAACATGACGTAATCCTTACTGAGTATAGTGTATTGTACAGGCTCCTTACAGAACACAGAACATTTTACTATGTGAAAAAAGTAAATGTACTCATAAGTCACTAAGAAATAACAATTAATTTATTTGCAAAATGTTAATTTATTGATGTATTTTTAACAGTGTAGCTCCATGCAAGGGTACACTTTACAAATGTTGGAACAAATAAAGTTCATTTAACAGCTTTTTTGTACTTGCATCCTCTTAATTCCTAATCAGTATTTTGAAATAAGTTGTTCAGAAGATAAATTTGTAAGGAATTGCTTTAAGAAAAGAAATCTTACATGAATTTAGTAGAACAAATGTAGAAGCTTCAGTTGTTTGAGAACCCAAAGTACATATTTATCATAAGCAGCATACAGTTTCTGCACCAAAATCCAAAGTCATATATGCAGAAGTCACATACAGTGCCTGCATGAAAATCCAAGGAATATATTTAATGATAAGCAATACATGGTACCTACAAATCTGTAGCAGCCCCAGAAGTTAAATGCCCAATGAATTTACAGTTTCTGTAGCAAAGCTAGATGAAGGATTAGCAACGAAATACAAACATGTTAGAGTGAGCCCTGTTCTCATTTGCGCAATCAAATCTGAACAGTTTGCAATCACCATCCCAGCAGAACCATGCACTCTTGGAGTCTTCCCTGCACCACCATATACCCCTTGCGTCAGACTTACTCCTGACAGTGGTCTGCCACCCAGGGATGGTAGGCTCTAATGGGCCGATATTAAGATCAGCTTACATTTATGGTGCCTTATCACCATGGTTCGGCTGAATTTTATGATTGAACTTCACACTTGTTCAGGTTTCTTTGCTCTTGATTTGCTTTTCAGAAGACTGATGTTTGCACTTTATGTATTGTCATTTCTTAAAGGCAAACAAAATGCATTTACTTTAAAAGAAAAAAAACTGTTTTCTCAAGTCACACACAGTTTTAAACAGATGGAGGACAAATTATTTCACATTTTGAGCCTTCACCAGGGCGCACACACTAAATCACGTGTACAGTAAGTTTTTCTATTATAATTCTTCCTGGACTGAAACATCATTAAGGTGCATAGGCAGATGAAGACTTGCATTTTAGAGAGAATGGTTCATAACTCTGTATGAAAAATGACATGTAAAAACTTTTCATGTTATCAAAGTCTTTTCACAACATAAATGTTTAAAACAATTCATAAGCTTGATTTCAAAACAATAAAAACCCAGCCACCCTAAATCAAATAGAACATATTACCAGTATATATTCATCCAAAACGATTCCCAGAACTTTAAAATAAGTTTCAAATATATACAGATGTAAAACTTAAGTGCTCATTTGCTCTAATCTTTTATTCATGCAAGAGTTGCAAGAAGAGAGATGTATTTCTTAGAGAGGCTTTTCTGAAAATGCAGTAAAACTTTTCACTCGTGCAAAAAACAGAGGGGTGTACATCTTGTCAATGTCAAAAGCAGAGACTGCAGTCTCACCAGTAGATCTACAAAGAATGTTAAAAAAAATAGTGAGATACCTTCACCAAATACAAATTGCCATTTAAATCCTTCAATCCTGTATTTCAGGAGAGTGATAAGGAGTAATACAGTATTTTCATAATGTGAAGTGTACATAAAGCCACAGACACACAAGCTAACCTTGTATATACAACACCACTTCATGTGAAAACATGGCCTGTATTTTGTCTCTCCCATCTATCCAATATGTGTGTGTATTATTAATAAAATGACAAATGATTATCAAGATAAAGAAATGTCATTCCATGCTGCATTATATTTTCCTCTCCTGTCACAGGATTCAGAATTTGGAATACAAGAAGGAGGATATTGTCCTTGTTAAGCAGGTACAGTGAATCATATTTAAATGTAAAGCAAAAATACTATCTTTGCATGTTTCAGTGAAAACCGTGAATGTAGACTACAATAAAGTGATACCATACCTTATTAGCCTATTTAATGTTCATAGGTAAGATTCCCAGTTATGTTCTCTAGCACATGAGGATAGCCTCCTGACCTATGCATTGATTTGTGCAACTCTGTTGGTCTGCACCAGTTGAAACCTCCCCTTTGGCAGAACTCCAGCATAAGGGCTATGCAACATGTAAGCTCCCCAAACTGGGCTTAATTGGGATCTAAATGGTGCATAGTTCTTGTGCTGTCCATCAAGAGAACTTCTCCTGTAAAACAGGTCATAGTGTAAGAGTGACAATCTTTAAGGATTAGTCAGGGTGAAAGTATCAACTACTTCCCTGAAGCGGGATTATTTTATTTTATTTTTGTTTTCCATACCATGAAAACAATTATTTTGCTCATTCATTAACTACACGCTCACTGCACTAAGGAATTGGTCCCTATGCAAAACCTAAGCAGAAAACATACGTGGGGAAGTATGGAAAATGTTGGGAAGCCTCAATTTTCCCTACAATTCAGCATCAGGAATATCTGAGTAGCCCGTCTATGACTGCTGCTACTGTAATTAATAGGTAAGAATAATGACCACAGCCCTCTGTGCCTCACAACTCAAAGGTCTGAATTAGTGGGTATGCAAATGGAGTCTGCCCTTATCTCTCACAGCCAGACATAGTAATAGGGCACATTACTCCATAGCAGACAGGGAGCTGGAAAGTATCCTTGCAGAGACTCCTTGCAGCGTTCCCTGCATTTCACACTTCACAAGCCCATCGGTAAAAAAAGAAGTAGTTCTAGAAAGCAGTTTTTCAAAACATCTCCGATAGGAACAAAAATATTTCTGCTGAAGATTGCCAGGTACAATAGATAAAATACTATTCACAAATTTTAATACACTGCAAAAACTCCATGCCTTCATATTTCAGTTTCACATTGCCAAAAAGTAGTGATCTTTTAAGTTCTTAGAATGAAAGCTATGCTAACAAAATGCCAAACCAAAACTATTATTTATTTATATTCAAGTCATTTGTTAAACCACAAAACTCTTATTACACTTTACCATTAAACAGATTAGGGTTAGGGTTATTAGATTAGATTAGGGTTCCTGCCACATTAACAAACAAACATTTTTCCTTGCTCTTGTTCCAAGTGTATTAACTTACTTATAAGTTATGTGACAAGAATGATGGATCCAAACAAGCTTGTTGAATCTCTGGCGGCCACTGGAACACAGCTGTAGTCCTACATGAAAACTGTGTTCTGTTTCTTGTATAGGAACACGGCGGAAATACCGGTATTTGTGGTAGTCAATTGGTTTCTGTACAACACACACAAAGTTTAGTAACATAAAAAGAATATACAGCACTACCCTGGTTTACTATAATACTTGAAATAAGGGTTAAAAGAGAAAAACTCCATGCCTTCATACATAGGATACCTTCACATACTTTACACTGCCAAAATGTTATGATCCTTTAAGCTCTTAGAATGAAGAGCATACTAAGAAAATGTCAAACCAAGACCATAATTATTTTATATTTACATCATTGGTTTAAACCTCATTTTACCACCTCCTTATTTACCACACATTCTACAATGTCTCATACATAGAAAATGCTAGAATTAAGTAGTAATGTTACTTGAAAAAGTGCTTAACTTCTACCAAGCTAGATATGAAAGCAGGCTTTCATAGAAAATAAAATTTCTCAAACTCAATATAAGGTTTGAGAAAAACTGAGACTAAGCTGGATGTTCAACACCACAGCACTTGTAATTACTTGGATGCTACTTACTATACTTGTTTCTTTTTTTTGTGCAATGCCTGTTGTTGAAAGTTAAAGTTACTCCCCATTAAATTATTGGCAGGTTTTTATTTAGATTCATTTATTTAATTGCTGCAGAAATAAGTTCCATACAGATGAAAGATGATGTCTGAAAAAGGTTTTTGTTGCTCTTCCCACCTTTTTCTTCCTCCTCTGGCTTAATTCTCATGCCACAATCTTGTGAGCTAGGTATACACATCTTTTTAAATTTAGTAAGGCTGTTACAAATTAATACAAGCCTTGTGTAGCAACCAAGCTTGGGGAATTGTTGGGAAGAGGGCTTATTAGAAGAGAAATGGTGTCTAAGTGTGAACAAAGTAATCTTACAGCAAACAAATAGGCTTGGCACAGTATGCTGATGCAGACAGATTGCTTTCTTGCTTCAGAAAGTTAATATATTTTTGGAAGGAGACAAATAAGTTATTAAATTACCACAAATAGCGCTTGTAAAATATTTGACACAACTTCACTGCACCAAGTTCATAAGCTAGTCTCTGGTACAGCTCACATCTTCATGCGTATTTTAAAAACACAACTGTGGGAAAGTCTTAAAATAATCCCACTTTATTGACTCTCTTGTTCTCTCATTTCTCTGTATTTTATTTTGATACCTACCTCTTCCTTCTTCTTCATTAATACAGCAAATACTTTGGTTTGATTGTCCGTATCCTGGGAGAGGCGATAATGGCCAAGCAAGATTGCATCAGTTCTGGAAAGTTAAAAGGGATGGTCTTAAGTATGTATGGTTGAAACAGGGAGTTTAGAGAGGGAGTTCTCTAGGTAAGGGAGAAGTGACTACAGGACTCTTGAGGGAAGTGGCTGTCTGTAGTGTGTGTTGTGTTTGGGGCTTTCTTGCTGTGTGCTGAGTTTGTGCTTGTGAGTGAGTGTGGTGGGGTTTTTTGTTTTTTTTCCCCTCCCCCCCCCCAAGGAGTGTGTGCTGTGACTGGCAGCTGGAAACTGCTGGCTTCTAGATTTCAAGTTTTAATTAGAAGCCTCTGCTGATTGGCTGAGCCTTGGTAGGGGGAAGGACTATCAGGCAGTCCAGGGCTTTAGAAAGGAGTGAGTCAGCAAACAGGTGCTTGTGAACAGGTGATTGCAAACAGGGAGTTTAGAAAGGGAGTTTGGAAGGGGAGAGGGAAGTGGGCGAGGTACTCTTGCCTTTCCTTTAAACCCTTTTTTAGGACAGCAGGTATGGATGGTGATAGCTTTGCTGTTGTTACCTGCACAGCATGTGCCATGTTTGTCTTCCTCCCGGGAGAAAGAAGGGATTTCATCTGCACTAAGTGCAAGCTGGTCGCCATTTTGGAGGAAAAATTAGAGGACTGGAGGCCCAAGTGTCAACCCTCTGCTCGATCTGAGAGGATGAAGACTTCCTCGATAGAAGGCAGCGTTTAATCCTGCAAGCAAGGCAGGAGGAAGAGCCAGAGAGGGCAGTACAGGACGAGGAAGAGAACTGGCAGCATGTAACTTCTAGAAGGAAAAAAAAAGGCCAGCACAGGAATCCCCCATTCCTACAGAGGTAAGTAATCGCTTTCAGGCTCTATCCACAGGCTCTGTGATGGTGAATGCTTTGGAAGGGACCTTACAAGGAAGAAATTGGAAGGGAACCAATCCTACTGGAAGGCATGGAATGCACAGTCCTAGGGATGGGGGTTCCATGACCACCACCCCCAAAACAAGAAGGCGGGTGGTAGTGGTCGGGGAATCCCTCCTAAGAGAGACTGAGCCAGCTATCTGCCATCTGGACCTGGAATCTCGAGAGGTGTGCTGCTTACCAGGAGCTCGAATTCAGGATGTGACAGAGTCTTACAAAACTGATCAAACCTTCGGATTGCTACCCCTTCCTGCTTCTCCATGTGGGAACTAATGATATGGCCAAGAATGATCTTGAGCGGGTTACTGTGGATTACATACAGTTGGGAAGAAGGATCAAAGAATTGGGAGCGCAAGTGGTGTTCTCATCCATCCTCCCTGTTGAAGGGAACGGGGACTGGGTAGGGATCGTCGAATTGAGGAAGTAAATGCGTGGTTATGCAGGTGGTATCGGAGAGGCGGCTTTGGTTTCTTCGACCATGGGACTCTGTTCCAGGCACAAAGATTGTTAGGAAGAGATGGGATCCACCTAACAGACAGGAAGGAGCATCTTCGTGGACAGGCTTGCAAACCTAGTGAGAAGGGCTTTAAACTAGGTTCATTGGGGAATGGTGACCAAAACCCTGAGGGGAGTGGGGAAGTCGGATACAGTGAAGAAATGCAAAGAGGAACAAGCAACAAAGGAGGACCCCCTGATTCGAATGGAGAGGGTAGGGCGATCAACTGGTTATCGAAGGTGTTTGTACACCAATGCAAGAAGCCTGGGTAACAAAACAGGAAGAACTGGAGGCCCTGGCCCAGTCTAAGAACTACGATTTGATTGGGATAACAGAGACTTGGTGGGATGACTTGCATGACCGGAGCGCTGTCATGGAACGGTATAAACTGTTGAGGAAGAACAGGCAGGGGAGAAAAGGAGGAGGAGTTGCACTGTATGTAAGAGAGCACTACGATTGCTCAGAACTCCAGTATATAGATGGAGAAAAGCCTGTTGAGAGTCTATGGGTCAAGTTTAGAGGTGTAAGCAACAGAAGTGATGTTGGGTTGGTGTCTGCTACAGGCCGCCGAAATCAGGTGGATGAGGTAGACGAGGCTTTCTTCGGACAACTGAGAGAAGCTTCCAGATTGCAGGCCCTGGTTTTCATGGGGGACTTTAAATCACCCTGACATCTGTTGGCAGACCAATACGGCAGTACACAGACAATCCAGGAAGTTTTTGGAGAATGTTGGGGATAACTTCTTGGTACAAGTGCTGAAGGATCCGACCAGGGGCCATGCGCAGCTTGACCTGCTGCTCACAAACAGGGAGGAACTAATAGGGGGAAGTAGAGGTAGGTGACAACTTGGGAAGCAATGATCATGAGATGGTAGATTTCAGGATCCTGACCAAAGGAAGAAAAGAGAGCAGTAAAATACACACTTTGGACTTCAGAAAACCAGACTTCGACTCCCTCAGAGATCGGATGGGCAGAATCCCCTGGAATGCTAACATGATGGGGAAAGTAGCCCAGGAGAGCAGGCAGTATTTTAAAGAAGCCTTATTGAAGGCACAGAAATAAACCATTCCAATGCATAGCAAGAGAAGCAAATATGGTAGGAGACCAGATTGGCTTACCAGGGAAATCCTTGGTGAACTTAAGCACAAAAAGGGAGCTTACAAAAAGTGGAAACTTGGACAGATGACCAGGGAGGGGTATAAATGTATAGCTCGAGAATGCAAGGGAGTTATCAGGAAGGCAAAAGTGCAATTGGAATTGCGAATCGCAAGGGATGTGAAGGATAACAAGAAAGGTTTCTACAAGCATGTTAGCAAGAAGAAGGTGATCAGAGAGGGTGTGGGGCCCCTACCGGATGAGGGCGGTAACCTAGTGACAGATGATGTGGGGAAAGCTGAAGTACTTAATTCTTTCTTTGCCTCTGTCTTCACGGACAAGGTCAGCTCCCAGACTAATGCGCTAAGTGATGCAGTATGGGAAGGAGGTCGACAGCCCTTGGTGGGGAAAGAACAGGTTAGGAACTATTTAAAAAAGCTAAAAGGTACATAAATCCATGGGTCTGGACTTAATACATCCGAGGGTACTGAGAGAGTTGGCAAATGTCATTGAGCCGCCTTTGGCAATTATCTTTGAAAAGTCGTGGAGATCGGGAGAGATCTCGGATGATTGGAAAAAGGCAAATGTAGTGCCCATCTTTAAGAAAGGGAAGAAGGCTGATCCAGGGAAATATAGGCTGGTCGGTCTTACCTCAGTCCATGGAAAAGTCATGGAGGGGATCCTCAAGGAATCTATTTTGAAGCACTTGGAAGAGGGGAAGGTGATCAGGAATAGTCAGCATGGATTCATGAACATCAGGTCATGCCTGACTTATCTGATTATCTTCTATGATGAGGTAACTGGCTCTGTGGATATGGGAAAGTCAGTGGATGTGATATACCTTGACTTTAGCAAGCCTTTTGATACGGTCTCCCACAATATTCTTGCCAGCAAGTTAAGGGAATGTGGATTGGATAAATGGATGGTAAGATGGATAGAAAGCTGGCTGGAAGGTCGGGCCCAGCGGGTAGTGATCAACGGCTCGATGTCAGGATGGTGGTCCGTTTCTAGTGGAGTGCCCCAAGGTTCGGTTCTGGGACCGGTTTTGTTCAACATCTTTATTAAATGACCTGGATGAGGGGATGGATTGCACCCTCAGCAAGTTTGCGGATGACACTAAGCTAGGGGGAGAGGTAGATACACTGGAGGGCAGGGACAGAGTGACTTAGATAAATTGGAGGATTGGATCACAAGAAATCTGATGAGGTTCAACAAGGACAAGTGTAGAGTCCTGCACTTGGGATGGAAGAATCCCAAGCATTGTTACAGGCTGGGGACTGACTGGCTAAGTAGCAGTTCTGCAGAAAAGGACATGGGGATTACAGTGGATGAGAAGCTGAATATGAGTCAACAGTGTGCCCTTGTAGCCAAGAAGGCTAATGGCATATTAGGTCGCATTAAGAGGAGCATAGCCAGTAGATCCAGAGATGTGATTATTCCTCTTTATTCGGCTCTGGTGAGGCCACATCTGGAGTACTGTGTCCAGTTCTGGGCCCCCAATTACAGGACGGATGTGGACACATTGGAGAGGGTCCAGCGGAGGCGAAAAAAAATGATTAGGGGGCTGGTCTATGACCTATGAGGAGAGGCTGAGGGAGTTGGGCCTATTTAGTCTGCAGATGAGAAGAGTGAGGGGGGATTTGATAGCAGCCTTCAACTTCCTTAAAGGAGCTTCCAAAGAGGATGGAGAAAGGCTGTTCACAGTAGTGATGGATGGCAGAACAAGGAACAATGGTCTCAAGTTGCGGTGGGAGAGGTCTAGGTTGGATATTAGGAAAAACTATTTCACTAGGAGGGTGGTAAAGCACTGGAATGGGTTACCTAGGAAATAGTGGATTCTCCATCCCTAGAGGTGTTTAAGTCTCGGCTTGACAAAGCCCTGGCTGGGTTGATTTAATTGGGATTGGTCCTGCCTTGGGCAGGGGGCTGGACTTGATGGCTTTCCGAGGTCTCTTCTCGCTCTATGGTTCTATGATTCTACTAGTAGCCTTACTATGTTATAAAAACATGTAAGCCTTAAGACTGGCTAGTAAGTTCTATTTTTCCTTTCATTACTGAGTTGTGCATGTATTTTAAGGATATGAGATTTTGGGCCAGGGAACAGTTCTTTGTTCTGTAAAGCATCAGCCCTGTTATTGGTGATGAATATTAATATTCATAAAATTCCTTTTAGTATTTCTCTTAGGCAGGATAGAGAAGACAGACTGGTCAGTTTATTTTAGCCAATTTCTAGTTATTTTTGCTTTCAAATTCTTATGCAGTAGCACAAAACGGCATTGTTTTGGAGATGCAAACATATTTTCACAATAATTTAACAAGTTCTGAGGAATATTTCAAGAAGGGAACATCCTCCTTAACCCAGTAAAACATATATAGGTTAAACCTGTCTAGTTCAGCATCCTCAGGACCTGACTGGCACCAAACTGGAGAATTTGCCAAACCACAGGAGGTCAATACTGTCTAGGAGCATTACCAACATTTCCATTCCTTGCTGATCTCTTAGAAGACATTTAGTGGCAAATTAGAGCTAAATAACAGCACAGAACACTGAGAGCCAGGACAGGTGGCTATAAACAAATTTTATGGGACCCCAGAAAACTTTGCTGGATGTCCAGTTATCCTGCTATGGCCAACTAAAATCATGCCAGACTACATGTTGCTGGACCAGAGAGTGATGGAGAAAAGAGGTTCGATCTCCTTGATTCCCTGAACTCCTTCCTAAACAGTCTCAGAGGAGTAGCCGTGTTAGTCTGCAACTTTAAAAACAACTTTTAAAAAATGAGTAGTCCTGTGGCACCTTTAGAGACTAACACAAATATATATAGTATCATGAGCTTTCATGGGCAAAACCCACTTCTACAAATTAGATGATCTTGAGTGGACAAAAGGGGGGGCTGAAGTGGGTTTTGCCCACAAAAGCTCAATATTATATATAGTGTCTCAGGTTCCACAGGACTATTCCTTCCTAAACATTCACTTCTAGTCAGCCTTTCACTGTTTGCCATCTTTTCCTACTTCCCCGCCTTTCTTAAAAAAGAAAAAAAAAAAATCCTCAAGTCACAGGACCAGAAGCACATGGCTCTTACATCTATTCCCTCACAGTTTATCCAGACATTGTTGAAAACCTTGATCTGACAATCAGATGTATGATTCCAGAATCAGTGTATTAAATTGTAAGGCACCCTGAAGTAGGGACTTGGTTTTGTATTTCCCTGTAAAGGACTATGAATATCCATGTCACAATAGAAATAATAAATTATATTTTAATTTTTTTACTAATCCTAAATATAGATGCTAACATGAGTGAAAAGTGTCCCTTTTCTGTAAGATAAAAGGGAAGGAGTGATGCAGACAAATGGACAATTTCAACATACCTTGTATTTTTAGTCCGTAAACGAGGAACAATAGATTGGGGATCTTCAGGAGTGGTTAGCATCATTACTTGACCATCTGGAAAGAATCGCATGTATCTGAAAAATACAATTGTATAATAAACATCTGGAAAAAGTAGTAGACATTTTATATTTTCTCATGGCAGTCATTCACACAGGTTAGCACCTATAATGCTACATTCTTAGCATTTGAGTACAGATTTTCACATTTTCAAAAGCATAGAAACAGCTCATCAGAAACCAAAAGACCTGGTTTGGGAACAAACTGTGTAGAATTATGCAAGAGCACAGAAGCCGAGAACTTTTGTTCAGAGTAGGAATACAGGAAAAGAGCTAATGACCAGAAGCTAAGATAAACCTGGTATAAACTTTGGGAATCTTCTTTCTACTCAGTGTCCACAGAGAGAAGTGTAATTAGCACTTAACTCATATTAATCTGAAGACATCTGTTTAATAATACTTCTGTACCTTAATACTCCAAAAGGAATTTTGTGCCAAAACATCCAAAATTCTGCATTTTTATTTGTCAAAATAATGCAATATCACACCAGTTTCACTTATTTTGGTAGTTTATTTAAACTACCATACAGGGGAACAAAATCATTGTGACTATTCAGCATTTCCTAAACACATAAAAATTAAGGGTATGTTTACACTTACTTTGCACTCTCTTTCGAGAGAGGGATGCAAATGAAGACATTCGAAACTGCAAATGAAGCCGGGATTTAAATATCCCACACTTTGTCTGCATAATCGCGCTTATGGCGCTATTTCGAAATAACAGACGCTGTTAAGATGCGGTTATTTCGAGAGAAAACCCTTCTCTTGAAATAACCGTGTCTTAACAGCATCTGTTATTTCGAAATAGCACCATAACGCGATTATGCAAATGAAGCCCGGGATATTTAAATCCCGGCTTCATTTGCAGTTTCGAATGTCTTCATTTGCACCCCTCTCTCGAAAGAGGGTGCAAGTGTAGACATACCCTAAAATACAAATATTTTGTAATCTAGACCCTGGATTTTCATTTAAATTACATTTCTTTTACTTTGATATTCTGTAAGTCATAGAATCAAGTCCAGCCCTCATGGCAGGCCGAAGCACCATCTAGTTCAGGGGTCAGCAACCGTTTCAAACCAAAGAGCCAAACTACATCAAAATTTAGAACAAGTGGTCAACAAAGAGCTGTATAAGAATCACAGAGCTGGAAGAGACCTCAGGAGGTCATCACGTCCAGCCACCAGCCCAAGGCAGGATCAATCCCATCTAAATCAACCCAGTCAGGGCTTTGTCAAGCTGAGATTTAAAAACCTCTAGGGATGGAGATTCCACCACCTCCCTAGGTAACCCATTCCAGTGCTTCACCACCCTCCTAGTGAAACAGTTTTTCCTAATATCCAACCTAGACCTCTCCCACCGCAACTTGAGACCATTGTTCCTTGTTCTGCCATCCATCACTACTGTGAACAGCCTTTCTCCATCCTCTTTGGAAGCTCCTTAAGGAAGTTGAAGGCTGCTATCAAATCCCCCCTCACTCTTCTCTTCTGCAGACTAAACAAACCCAAATCCCTCAGTCTCTCCTCGTAGGTCACTCCAGCCCCCTAATCATTTTTTTTGCCCTCCGCTGGACCCTCTTCAGTGCATCCAGATCCTTTCTATAGCGGCGGGTCCAGAACTGGACACAATACTCCAGATGTGGCCTCACCAGAGCCGAATAAAGAGGAATAATCACTTCTCTGGATCTGCTGGCAATGCTCCTCCTAATGCACCCTAATATGCCGTTAGCCTTCTTAGCTACCAGGGCACACTGTTGACTCATCTCCAGCTTCTCATCCACTTAATCCCCATGTCCTTTTCTGCTGAACTGCTACTTAGCCATTTGGTCCCCAGCCTGTACCAGTGCTTGGGATTCTTCTGTCCCAAGTGCAGAACTCTACACTTGTCCTTGTTGAACCTCATCAGATTTCTTTTGGCCCAATCCTCCAATTTGTCTAAGTCACTCTGGACTCTATCCCTGCCCTCCAGCGTATCTACCTCTCCCCCTAGCTTAGTGTCATCCGCAAACTTGCTGAGGGTGCAATCCATCCCCTTATCCAGGTCATTTTAAAGATGTTGAACAAAACCAGTCCAAGAACAGATCCTTGGGACACTCCACTAGAAACCGATCACCAACATGACATCGAGCTGTTGTCATGACTGAATGCCCATTTGCATGACTGAAAATATACAACTTAAGGTTATTGATAACTGACAATGATTAATAATAGCATAAATGAAAACCTTAATACTCCAAAAGGAATTTTTTTTACATAATAACTGGTCCAATCCAGCTTCATGCACACATTCAGGCTGTCTTCTGTCAATCTTATGGCAGGAGTCTGGGTTAGAGTGTACAAGGGGCTCAGGGAGTATGATGGACTCAGGGCACAAGGTTAGGGTGTATGGGGGTGCAGGAGTGTATGGCAGGGGACTGAGCATGTGGGGTACAGGAGTCTGGGGATGGGAGAATGAGGGGCTCAGGGCAGGGGGGTCCAGGTGTTTGATGGGCTCAGGATTGGTATGTGGGGGGTGTAAGAGTGTTACGGCGCTGCAGCCAGATGGGTGCTGGGCCCCAATTGGGGGCTCGCTGGCCAGGCTTCATTTTTAAATAAAATAAAATATTACATCCAACACAAAAGGTTTCAACATTGTATTTATTTATGGCAGGAATGGGGAACCTTTTTTGGGTCAGAGGCCATTGACTAACAGAAAAAAACCAAACAAAAAAACCAAACCGAACCCTCACTGATGTGACCAACTGAAACACCTCACTGCCCAAGTGCTCCAGCCCCATGGAGGGGGAGGGGCAGGGAGGACTGAGGTTCAAGGCTTCAGGCCAGATTTACTCTTCTGGGATACCAGGGTTAGTGGATTCTGTGGGCCCTGCTAGGCACTGGGCTGGGCCAAAAATGCGGGGTTAAGTGTGTGGGACAGGGCTGCCATGAATGGGATAGGGATGGGAGTGCAAGGTCTGGGAGGGAGGTGGGGTATGGAAGGGGATGAAGGTGTGAGGTTTGCGTGGGAGATAAGGTGACTGACCAGGGGGCAGACGCTGTCTGGTGGGGGCAGAGTGTCTGGGCAGGGGCTGTCTGGCCAGGGGAAGGTGGCAAGGGGTGTCTGGGCAGGGGGCAAGTGGTGTCTGGAGGGGAGGGTGAGTGAGGGGATGGAGTGGGGGCTGAGCATGAGGGATGGTGTGTGGGGGGGGGGGCACTTGTTTTCGTGCCGTGTGGCAGAAACGGTGTAACACGCATCCCATGGCTCCCATTCACAGGGGAAGCCTCCAGGAAATGTTTCTGAGAGAAGAAAATGGGCAGCACACGGAGTCGTTTTTAGTTCTGGGTTTCCCCCATGCTGGGGGAAGGAAAGAGCTTTTGCACTAAGCCATGTTTAGCTCTGCTTGTTCTCTGCATGCTGGATCCAGTGCAGATCCTCAGCACTTTCTCCCGCTCACCTGCACCCGCAGGAAGCCAGCGCTGGCATTCTAGTCTTGGGGGGGCTGCACCAGTGCTGGCTCTCTGCTGCAGAGGGGAGCAAAAAGGGGATGAGCTGGGGCTCCAGAAGAGCCATATCTGGCTCCCTAGTGAACCATATTTGGCTTGTGAGCCATAGGTTGCCGACCCCTGATCTAAATCATCCCTGACAGAGGTCTATCCAACCTGCTCTTAAATATCTCTAGTGAGAGATTCCACAACCTCCCTAGGCAATTTATTCCAGCGTTTAACCACCCTGAAAAGCAGGAAGTTTTTCCTAATGTCCAACCTAAACCTCCCTTGCTGCTATCATCTGAGGCCAAGGAGAACAATTTTTCTCCCTCCTCCTTGTAACACCCTTTTAGATACCTGAAAACTGCTATCATGTCCTCTCTTTTCTAAACTAAACAAGCTTAATTATTTCAGTCTTCCCTCATAAGCCATGTTTTCTAAACCTTTAATCATTTTTGTTGCTCTGGACCTTCTCCAATTTCTCCGCATCTTTCTTGAAATGTGGTGCCCGGAACTGGACACACTACTCCAACTGAGTAGAGTTGCAGAGTACAGTGGACGAATGACTTCTCGTGTCTTGCTCACAACACTCCAGTTAATGCATCCCAGAATCATGTTAGCCTTTTTTTTTTTGGCAACAGTGTCACACTGTTGATTCATATTTAGCTTGTGGTTCACTATGACTCCTAGATCCCTTTCTGAAGTACGCCTTCCTGAATTGTCACTTCCCATTCTCTATGTGTGAAACTGATTGGTCTTTCCTAAGTGAAGTACTTTGCATTTGTCCTTATTAAACTTCATCCTATTTACCTCAGATCATTTCTCCAGTTTGTCCAGATCATTTTGAATTATGACCCTATCCTCCAAAGCACTTGTAACCCCTCCCAGCTTGGTATCATCTGAAAATTTAATAAGCATACTCTATGCCAATATCTAAATTGTTGAAGAAGATATTGAACAGAGCCAGTCCCAAAACAGATCCCTGCAGAACCCCACTAGTTATGCTCTTCCAGCATGACAATGAACCATTAATAACTACTCTATCCAGCCAGTTATGCACCCACCTTACAGTAGCCTCATCTAGGTTTATGTTATTGATAAGGTCAGTTTATTGATAAGAAGATTTATTCATCAGAAGGATAAGAAGGTAAAGCAGAATGTTGCTTTAGATTGCTCAGACTGTCACACAAGAAAGTCATATGGGTTTGCTATTCATCGTCCTGCAATTTTTTTTAATAGATAAAAGTAAAAGAGAGAACAGCTGAGGAGCTAACCCTATTGTGCCTTTCTTCACACAGGAAAAAAAGCAAGAAAGCACACAGACCTTCCTAGCTGAGGATTCAGTTGCTGTCATTTACAATAAGGCTTACACTACTCTGGCAAGGTAAAGGAGCCTTAACTAAGAATGGGAACAATTAACGAACATTAGCAGCCTGCTTTATTAGCTGTAACATTTCTATTCAGCCTATTTCACACAGCCCTGTGCATCTCAACTCAAAATGCAGCAACACTGTCCGTTTAATCTCTATTAGTTCCTGCTATAGCATCACACTTGTTCCTGTGAAGAAACCAGACACACATTGCTACTCCCCGCTTTGGGTGAAAAAAACCTTTATCTGGAAAAACTTAAACAACAAATAGTCTCTAAGACTAACAAAAAATGTAGATGGTATCATGAGCTTTCATGGGCACAACCCACCCCTTCAGATGAATTCAGAAGTGGGATGCGCCCATAAAAGCTCATGATACCATCTACATTTTTGTTAGTCTTGCAGCACCTTGGAGACTATTTGTTGTTTTTAAAGTTTTTTCAGTTTCAGACCAACAAGCTACTTCCTCAAACTTTTAAAACCTGTATCTGTTTCTCAGCTTTCAATTGTGCAAATTGTGCTGTGAGGAGATGAAATCTTTGCCTCTTTAATGAATGCACACAACTGTCTCCACCAGTCCGTGCAAGCTGCACCATTTTTGTACATTGTATATGCCAGATTACACATGGCCTTAAAGTGCTGGCAGTTACAGCACTGCTCACGGAGCACAGAAGCAAAACGCTATTTGGTGTCCATATAGTCAGCTGCTAGTGCATTAGCGTGACCACACTCGCGGCACTTGCTGCACTGGTCTGAAAGGCGCTTTCTGGGGAGCTATCCCTCCAAGCACCTCTTCTTCTTCTGCCACAGAGGTTTGTGGGGAGAGATGGGGGGCATCCTGGGTCCCGTCTGATGCCCCATGGTGCAATGCTTCACATTCCAGCAATCTTTACACTTCCGTCCGTATTTGGTGCCATCTTTCAATGGCTTTTGTGTACTCTGCCTCCTCTGTGTGCAGGAATGGATCCCCAACTATTGATGAAAATGCCGAAAGGTCTCACTAGCACATCATGCATGGCAGTCAAGTTATTCCTGAAGCTGCAAAGTGACAATAAGGAGTCTGAGCAGCATTTGTATGATATGAGATTTCTTGTGGCATTCACGGAGGTTCTGACCACAGTGGAACGTTGCTTTTGGGTTTGGGAAACAACCATACACAGGGAGTCTAGACTGCAACAAGGAGCTTACCTGAGTAGATTTAAAAGCAATTCTTATTTAATCTCAATTTTTCTTTGCTGAACACTATTTTGGTGAACAGAAAGGAAGGAAAGATTTGGGGACTGGGAGAAATCTGCGATATCTTTAAAGCTCTAGTTTTACTGACATGAACAGAAGGTTTAACTGAGGAGGAAAATTAGTTTATAAACCTGTATCTATTGACCAGATCTAACAATATTCCTTATGGCCATGATCCTGGAAATCCTTCAGCCAAGTAACTTTACACACTAAGTTGATAAGTGTTTGCAATACTGAGATTTATATTTGAATGAACAATACTTGGAGAGAGGAAACGAGATAAGCTCATTCAGTTTACTACAGTTCTACCTGTAATATTCCACTTGGTGCCATGCCCTATAGAAACCATCAAGAGACTGCTCTCCTTGGCGTATGTATGTTGTCTTGCTGATGTACACACCTACAGAAAAGAAGCAAACAAGAAAATAAATATCTAAAAATGTAAACATCTTTTAAAAGCACAAACTTACATTTGTGCTACTATATAATTAGACAGAGACTAACTCAGCTTTTAGCGACAAGGCCATGTTGACACAGCCCTATCACTAAAAGTTGGCACAGGTAAATGTTGCTTGTCAGCACGTTTGCTGATAAAATACTTCTAGACCCCACGAGTGGCTTTTGCTTTATCGACAGGAGAGTGCACCTGCCAACAAAGCAATGTTTACACTTGCACTTGTTGTGGCAAAACTTTTGTTATTGGGGGCGGGGGGGGAGAGAGGGGAGAGTAACCACTCAGGAACAACACATTTTTTTTGTTCGATTTTATGTGTAGATAAAGCCAGAAATAAAACATGATGTAAATTTTGTTGGGCAAAATAATATGTAACAATGAAGACATCTCAGTTTTCAAAAATAATCCTTACCATCAAATCGAACACGGGGTCTTTCCAGAAACATTTCCCTCCAGGAGGTATAGGGAACAAGTTTATTACAGCTTCTGCCCCAAACCCTTAAACAGGCTTGATGCCAGATTTCAGGATCCCTAGTGAAAATATGAAAGCAAAACTCACAGCTTTACAGCACCTTGCAGAACTCCAATATCAAGGCTCAAAAGACGAGTGGGGAACTTTAAGAATGTAATGGTAGATGTCTTGAAAGAGTCAAAAGCACTTTTCTAAGACTGTTTAATTACTAAATTATTAATCCACTTAGAGCCTGGAATCATTGAGAAGCTAGAAAGCCATTTTCTCATCATAAGGGACAACATATGATGCAGCCACAATACAGAACAGAACACTGTGTGTGAGTTCACCTAGCAATGCTCTGTGACGTCTACATGGTTATCAAAGTCACACTACTATTATTTTGGGACTTCTCCACTCCATTTGAAAATATGCCCTCTCTTTTGTGAGCAAGAGTGCTTCTTGCTTGTAAACATTCAAATATTACCAAAACATATTAGTTGATATTTAACTAATAGCTTCTAGTTACCCAGACGTTTACACCACTATCATCATAGAGGTATTCAAGCACTTGATTAGCATTATCAAGAGTTTAACATAGAATACTCATGAATACAGAAAGAAGGATTTAGTAGCCTGAAAATAAATAAATAAATAAATACTCTTAACACGGGCTGCTTTCCTCTATGAATTTACAAGTCTTTCTATACCAATGCTAATTATACCAACCTCTCATATAGTTTTTTTTCCCCCCAGGGATGTAAGCGACTAGTCGAGTAGTAACTGGACTAGTCGCTTCCCCCACACTTGCTGCCTCTATCAGAGAGAGGCAGCAAGGGGAGGGAGCAGAAGCCGGTACTGGGGGGAGACCAGCATGGGAAAGCCAATTCCCCCCAGCACCATCTCAGGAGCGGGGGGGGAAGGGAGGAGAGGCGATAGGGGAAGCAGAGGCATAGCAGGGGACCAGGCACGAGCTGGGAATCAGCTGATTCCCAGCTCACGCCTGGTACCCCCTACTGTGCCTCTGCTTTTAAAAATATATTAAGAGCCTGGCAGCTCTTAATACATTTAAAAGGCAGAGCTGCAATGGGGTTAGCTCCCAGGCTAGAAGCTAACCCCGCTGCCGGCTCTGTAGTTTTCCTCTCTTATTGACTAATCAAGTAGTCAATGGAAATCCTATCAACTACTTGATTAACTGATTACCCACAATTTAACATCCCTATATTATCCCCCCCATCAGCAGATCTCAAAGCACTTCACAAAGGTGGTCAATATTATTATCCCCATTTTACAGATGCAGGCACGAAGAAGCAAAAAAAAACATAGGAAAGGTCATCAACAAGCTAATGGCAGAGGCAGGAATAGAACCACTATGCAGGGTTATTATACACAAAACTATGTTTTTTGGCAATTCTAACTGTTTATAGAGCAATATACAGTCTCTGTTCACATTTATTTAAACAGTATTCTCAAGAAAATGTCAGTTGGAGATAAGTGCCACCAGGAATTTTCTAATTCCAATTCCCACAATGACTTTCTCTACCTAAAGAAATGTCTACTAATTGTATACTAGTAACCAGTTTAAAGCCTAAGATTAAGATCTGTTTTATTAGTTCAGCACAGAAAATCTCTTTGTTCTCCACCCAAAAGAACAGAAGGTAAATCTCTCACAATATGGATAAAGTTTCAACTGTACCTGGCACAAATGTAAAATCCTCTACAGACCATAGATAGCTGCTCTAGTGACCTTATGTCCAAATCACTGGAAACCACCCATCGAAAAATGTACATTAGCACTTCCATAGGCAGCACTGTGAACAAGAACATAATTAAGTGATCACATTGTCATATGACTATCAAAAAACTATTTCCCTAATTTTTGATAGCTACCAAAATCCTGTTCTTCACGGTAATTTAGAGAACAAATTTGATTGGGAATAGCCAACCAAAAAGCTTACATAAAAATTCATGATAAACAACTTACTCCTGAGGGAATTCTGCACCAAAAGAAATGTACACTATATTTTAAAATTCTGCCAATTTTATTTGGTAATAAATATACGTGGCTCCAGCATGATAATTAGCAGCACAGGCCATTCTGGGACAACAACCTGAAGACCTCACTTCCCTCAGTAGAACTTGGCAGTGAAGTTGCACCTGACCCTGACAGTGCAAGAGCTGGGGCCGCCCCAGGAACATCGTGGGGCCTGCCTCTCTGAGCAAGGTGCAATAGGTGTGTGTGGACAGGCTGTCTTAACTCAGCAGAATTCAGGTATGGAGGGGTTTAGTATGGAGAGAGATTTCTGTGTGGGGCAATCTGAGTGTGTCTGGTTCACTCCCAGATCTGGTTGCACAGTGGCTCATTTGGGGATTCTAGGAGCAGGGGCAATGGAACTCTGCAGGATATCCAAGTGAAGATGGTTTGGGCTCATCAGTGGGGGTTTGGGTGTGGAAAGATGGGGCTCACTGAAGGGGATTGGTGAATGCAGCATGTCAGGATGAGGGTTTGATGGGCGTGCTTTACAGGGGAGCCCCTTTCCCTCATTTCCAATACAGCTCCTTATCAAACCCCACTGCAGGCATTCACTGTTGCACAGAAAACAGGAAGGCTCCCAGCACACAGAAGGGGAGCCTGACTGGCACTAGGACACAAAAGGCAGCGTTCAGTTGCAGAATCAGTGGAGCAGAGACACAATCTCCTTCAGCTAGGTAGCTCTGAGCCTTTGGCAAATTGGTGCCTACTAATTTGAACAACACTGATAATTATCACTGGATAGTCGTCAGTCAGCCAAAGCTAGTGAAACTGGATGCTTATATTCTTTTCTAGTTTAGCAATATCTAGGAAATCAAACACTTAAGATTCATAAGTCAATTAAAGAAGAGTTTTTAAAAATGCACATATCTTAGCAATGTTAGACTTCTGGTGAGATCATAAATATCTTGTTTGCGTTTCTAAAAAAAAAAATTCATCTATACTCTTGGTGGGAAATAAAAATCTAGCATTTATGTTAAATAGCAGAAGTCTGATCTTCCCCAGCTTTCTTGCACCAAGAACTAATCACCACTCCAAAAACAAACAAAACCCACATGCTACTGCCATCTTTGATTAGTGTTCTCTCATTCACATTCTAAATTTCTTTCTGTATGCCAGAGAGTAGTTAAAGAAAACATAATAGAAATACAATCAAAGAATGCTTTGCTGGCATTTAAATATTGTAAAAATAAGGGAGTCATGTTCCAGGTATAGATAGTGTCTTATGTGTTTATAGTATCTTGCAAACCTAGATCTTGGTGTTAATAGAATAATAAATGCACACGTGACCACAAGAAACGGAGCCATCCCAAGTTCTCTTTCACATCCAGCATACTTTTCTCCCTGAGCCAGTGGCTCTGTAACTGCTGCAAAAATGCTCAATAGTGATCCCTTCACCCAATTAACAAATGTATTAAAGATCAATATGTTACTGACTTTCAACTCTACTACAAGCAAAGAAGCACAGTAAAATACAGGAATAGCATGGAGACTGAGGAAGAAATACTAAAAAGGAGAGGAGATCTTGAAGCCTTCTCCCACTCAGGCAGAGATATGTAGGGTTGCCAGATGGTTTTAACAGAAATACAGGACACACTTGACATTACATCATAATCTACATTACATCTTATTTATATTTTCCTCAATTTGTTTCGTGAACAGAAAGTTCAAATACTGGACTGTCCAGTTCAAAACTGGACACCTGGCAACCCTAGAGATATGATAATATAGTATACTAAGTGCAAACTTCCAAATTATTTTGGGGTTTAAAAAAAAAAACAAAACAAACAAAACAAACAAAAAAAACCCCCCCACACACACACCCAAGAAAACTGGTCTAAATGGGAACGGTTAAAAACATAGCAGATGACAGCAAAGAATGCCAAAATTCTGCTGAAGTTCCTTATTTTTTGCCCAAGCCAAGACAAACTGTTAAATTTATTCTATTTTTCTTACTTAGAAAAGGAATGAGGGTAAGATTTTCAAAAGCGGACTAGTGATTTTGGAGAGCCAGAATGAGACACTTCATAGAGGTCTGATTATCAAAAAGTGTTGAGCACCATCCACCAAAAATCAGACCCCACTGTAGTTGTCAAATTGGGTGCCTCAAAATGGAGGCACTCCCCCCCCCCCAAAAAAAAATCACTGCTCATTTTCAAATACCATGGCTAAAGTTTTCTAATCTGCATGTGAACTGATTCATTTATAGCAACAGCTATGAAAATGCTTGCTTTCACTGAAAGGAATCTGATAATCTCCATCAGCAAACATAAAAGATCCACTTACATAAAACAAAATTACTTTCATTCATAAAATTATAGCAGTTTCACATTTTCTGATACACGTGAGTCTGTTTCGATTTTCCTAAAACAAATTCAGCTTTAAGGAAAGGTAAATGGCAGCTTTTTTTTTTTTTTTTTTTTAAAAGCAAGAGGCACAACAACAAATGTTAAGAAATCAGAATTTAGGACCCACTCCTGCAAAGACTTATACATGTGCTTACTTTTACACACTTGGAGTAGTCCCAGTGAAGTCAATAGGATTACTCATAGTATGTAGGACAGAACACCTGCTTATGTTTTTTAGGATTGTACCTTAACAGTTAAGACAGTCCTTCAATACTGTATTCAAAAATAAATAAATATGTCAGCCTGTTCCCTCTCCCAAACTCAACATACTGAACATAACTGTCAGAGATAAACAATACAAGAAGCACTGAACATTCATCCTAGCTAACAGAATTTTAAAGTGAAGCACTGATTTTGCAAGCCACTTTGCATGAGTCTGCCTGCATGGAGTAGCTTACAGGTACAAGAATATGTATGAAGACAGACCTGGTAAGACAGTTGAGCTTTCTTCCCAAATATCTAGTTGTTATAATGAACAAATAGATATCTTGAGTCATTTACAATGACATTCTTTAAATTTAGATTTTAGAATAAAAAACCCCAAACATTTTGTTAAAACTGAGCTCAAACATATGCCTCTAAAAATTCCTTCCTTACAAAGTTATGACATAATCAATCTCACACCTGAGATATGAGTCTGACTGACATCAAGATCAGGCTGACAAAGTTTGACTGAGGATTCTTGAAGAGCAAGTTGCTGCTGAAAATAGGACAAAAGATCAGCCATCTTGCCATCATCATCACCATCCTCAATGCTGAAGTAAAGAAAAATAAAACATGTCAACATCTAGCAATCACGCCAACCTTTTTCTTATTTGATATGATTTCAGATTTGTACTTTGTAATTCCTTTAAGTATTTTTAAAGATTAAAGTATAGTAAAATTAAGAAGATTTCTTATCATACGATGATAATTTGCCAAGGAAAAAACCCATATCTAATCAGGTTTATTTAGGTTTTGTTAAAACAAGAAGGTCTTTATAAGAGAGTATGATATTAAGAGAAACATTTCTGTAGTTATTTTTCTTTTAATCCCAAACCAAGCAGTTTCTCTCTTTGGATTTCTATGTTTGCCTACAGTGCTTGCAACATAATCACTGAAGAACTGTGCTAGTCCACTAGCAGCAAAATATTAAAGCAATTAGTTTATTTTTGTCATCTAACATGAACAATAATAAAATAGAAGCATTACAAGTGAAAATTAAATAATATTTTATAGAGCTCATTATAGTAATTATTGTAATGATTTACAGGCTCACTTTTTACTTTTTTACATGGATAGCGTCCCTTTGTGACTTTCCTCAGAAACACGTTGATCTTTTAGAAGAAGCGGTTGGATAAAAGGACTTTGGCACCGCAACACTCAGCATTGTGGAAAATCACAGAAAGAACACTGATCCACAACTCCTGAGTTAGATACCAGAACTTCAACACAAGGAATAGGGAGAAGTAAATGCTTTTAAGTTCAAAAACTTGTCTTTTTCACCTACAGAAGTTGGCCTAATAAAAGATATCATCTCACCTACTTTGACTCTGCAAGACACTAGAATGACATTCTAACTCTCTCTGGCCCAATTATCATTGTTCAATGATTCAGTTAATGTGGAATAAATTCAGTACAGAAGATTGAAGGGGCACCTTATCAGACTACTCCATAGCTCAGTAGTTAAGTAACTCACCTAAAATGTGGCAGATTGCTGTTCTAATCACTTCTCATCCTCAGGAGGCAGGATGACAGGAATCAGGAGTTTCATACATCTTGAATGAGTGCCTAATCACTGGGCTAAAAGTTGTAAGAGAGGTCCTCTTATCTCCTTTCCCCCATTTTGTGAGAGATCCAATCCAGTTGGCACTCCCTGAACCTCCCCATCAGATTAGGCTGTGTATATGGCTCAGGTGGCTGAACAACTATCTTCTTAGTTTGTAAATCAGAGTGCATGCTCAGATTCTAAAACATCAGCACTCAGTGAGTTCAGGTGTCTACGGGGTATGGTAGCAGCTGAGTGGGAGTTCTGTGGATCACAGTGGTGCCTAAAAACAAGACTTAAGAATCTAACTACCTTTGTGGATTACACCTTAGGAGAAAGGGATAATGAACTCTGTGTAATATGCTTTATTACTGAAACAGATTAAATTTGAGTTCTCTACAACAGGTGCAACCATTTGACACAGGCATGTACAAGTAGCCACTCAAACAATACGACTCTACCTAGCCTTACTCATGAGGTGCTGCATGGCCTTTAAAATTAATCAGCTCTCTGTGAGAACACAAAGTTTGTACAGAACTTCCAGAAGCTTACTTATTTCTCTTTTGCATGTTTAGTTTAATTGTAACCTGAGGCTATGTCTACACTGTGCATTGTTGTGCAATAAGATATGCAAATGAGGCACAGGGATGAATATTGCTGTGCCTCATTTGCATACCTAATGAGCCGCCATTTTTGTGGCACGGGCTTTTGAGCAAGAAGGAGCTGTCTACACTGCTCCTTCTTGCGCAAAAAAACCCCTCTTGCGCAGAGCCCTTCTTCCTGAAAATAAGCAGCAGAACAGCTCTGCGCAAGAGGGGGTTTTTTGCACAAGAAGGAGCAGTGCAAACAGCTCATTCCTGCGCAAAAGCCCGTGCCGCAAAAATGGCAGCTCATTAGGTATGCAAATGAGGTGCAGCAATATTCATCCCCGTGCCTCATTTGCATATCTTACTGCGCAACAATGCGCAGTGTAGACGTAGCCTGAATGTTTCATAAGGAACTTATGTTCCAGGTAGTCTAGAAAAGGATCTTTAAGGTACTGTAAAAAGAAGACAAAACTCTGTTTTGGACTTCTAAGCCTAAAACTCTCGTAAGAAGTTATGGAGACAGGGAGTGATAATGGATAAAATAGTGTTTATTACTTATCTGGTATTACTGGAAGAGACAGCAACTGTTACAGAACATTGTTATAGTAGCTTATTATACTTTATGCTGATGTGACAATGTCTACAACTTTTTAGTTTAGAGAGCAAAAATATTAGAGGCATATACTTTACACATGCTACTTTATAAAACAAGCAAGAGAGAAGAATACGAGAGCTGGCTCCAGCCCTGGTATCACCTGGAGTTGGGAAAAGGCAATAAAAACTATTTAAAAGACCACATGGCAATTCATGTACTCCTCAATGGATGGCACTGATTAAAGGAGAGTTGCTTAACAGGGAGGGGAAATAGTAGGAATATTTAAGAACTTTATAAAACTATACTCTATAATCTAGTATTTTTCTTACTTTATTGATGTGTGATGTTAAGGATAGTGCATTCAAACACCCACCTAGTCCTATACCAGGGATTGGCAACCTGTAACTCTTTGGCTGTCCCTTCTCCCAGTCGCTCAAGAGCTCTGTTAATGGAGCAGTGCTGTCGCCAAGAGGCCAGCGCAGCCCTGCAGCGGGCAGGGTCTTTGTGTGTGGCTCCTGCAAGCACCATTCCAGTATCTCCCAATTGGCTTGGAATGGGAAACTGTGGCCAACAGGACTGGAGGGAGTTGTGCTAGCAGAGAGAGGCTGTGCGTCGAGCCATGTGCCTGCCCCCTACCCCTCATGGTCAGGGGCCACAGGGTGCACTGACCCCTTCTGGGAGCAGCATAGGACCAGGTCAGGCAGGAAGACAGTATTAGGCTCCACTATACCACCAACCAGGAGGTGCCAGCAGTAAGTGCAGTCCAGCAGGAGACTGAATGCCAACCCCCATCCTCTTCCTGAAGCCAGCACTCCAAAACCCCTCCTGCATCTCAATCCCTTGCCTTGACCCCTCTCCCAGCACCAGCACCCCGCTCCTGCACCCAATCCTCTGCTCTGACTCTCCTCCCAGAGCCAGCACTCTGCACCTTCTCCTGTACCCCAGTCCTCAGCCCTGATCCCCTCCCAGGGCTTGCACCTCTTCCTGCACCACAGCCACATGCCCTGACTCCCCCTCCCAGAGCCAACACCTTCTTCTGTACCTATGTCCCCTCTCTGAGAGCTTACTATCTTTGTGTATGACTGCAAGTAGCTTTACATGTGATGCAGCTCTCCACATATTTTTGTCAAAGACAAAAACAAAAAAAGGCTCTTCTTGAAAGGTTAAGACCCCGTCCTATGCTCTTTATACTTATTTTCCTTTGAGAGTATTAGCTAACTTCTACAAGCCTACAAGTGCAGAATCTTATAATATAGCAATGTAACTTTCAAGAATCAATATACCAGCACTTACTAGCTAAAAATAATCCTAACTGGATAGCACACAAACCTCAATCTTAGAGTAAAAAGTAATATGGTGGCTTCTCTATTTTTAAATTGCCAAGCAACTATGTTCTGGTCAATTATTTTAATCCCTGAATTTTAGTTTGAATTGATTCAAAACAAATTAAGAATGCTATATCATTGTATTGTTTGGTATAAAATGTTTTCCTAGGCCCATTAAAGGATGTATATAACTTTCCATAACGCAGTCTACTAATTAAATCGAAGTTAAACAAAAAGATGCTTCTCGAACATTAGATGACTATATTACAAACAGATAGGTGACACCTTAAATAATGTCTTTGGATTAGAAACAAAATGTGTAAACTGGTGCATTCCTGTGTTGCTCAATGGTAAACTTGTCATACTTACTAGCTCTTTCCAACACCATCGCCCTCCGGAGACCACGTATAGGTGATCTTAAACTCTATATCAGGTACAAGTTGCATGGCTAGACGATAAAACTTGATGGCTGAAAACAAAGGTAATATTTACAACTTGGAACACATTTAATATCTATTATAGTGATCAAAATTGCACATCTCCTGAGAAATACCTTTAGCTGTAACTAAGGCTGGGAAGGCTCTTTAAAAAAAATCAATTTTTTCCTAAATCATGAAGCTGCTCATCAGGGTGCCAGGCTGAATATTAATCCCTTCCTTACCAGTTGTTTCTTTACTATTAAATTTAACCTACAGTGATTAGAATAAAAATGTCAGTCTTAGTAGGGAAGATGGATAATTTTGGCGCACTTATCATGGCTTGAAAATCCATTTGCCCCTTTTGTGGAGGAAGCTTTCCAAGACACATGCCATTAGTTTCTACATAATTAATTTTCATTCAAAATCTGCTATGGGAGTGCCAGTTGAGGCTTGAAAGTGTGTTTTATACACTTACATTTATAAAAGCTTGATTTTTTTCCAAATGTGTTGGACTCCCAACTCTTACTCACTTCCATAGTCCACAAAGTTTCTGTGTGTTTATGGCTGCAAAGAATTTTCCAAACGTGAACTTAGTGTGAAAGGATGATAGCAGCGAACTGGAAGTCTGCAGACAGACGGCTCCAGTATCGAATGCTTTCAGATCACTCTTTCAGATGCTAATAACTTTACTAAGTAACAGCAGAGTAAAATAGGCTGCTATTCCCAACCCTGTAGATATCAGTGACAAGAATCACTGCAAGCAGCAGCAGTGAAGGCAGGCACTGGAGCTAGTCACTGGGAAGGCTCTCTCATTCCAAAGTACAGAGAAAGCAAGCTGAAAGATATATACAGGAGCAGAGACCATCCCAAAATCTTTGCAAGCAGCCAAATGGCTCTGCATGAGATGGGGAACAGAGTTGCATGGGGGAAACATCAGTTTCTAGCATCCAGAGAGAATACTTCGAATTACAGATATTTACTAATAAAAGACTCAAATTCAGATGGAGCATCCCTGAATAAGAGTTAGGAAAAGCACTTAGTATACTAGGAATACAAGATCTGCAGTTTTTCTATTAGTAGGGCATGGAGGGAAAAAAGAGATAGCAGGTTTGTTTTTCAAGTGGGTTTTGCTTTTAAGGAGCTAGGCCCAACTGTATAAAGGGATTTAGGTGTTGGAAGTCAGCATGCTAGCAGGGTGACACTTAAATTAGCCAACAGGAAATGCCAATAAGAGAGGTGTCCTAGGTCCCACCCTACCCTTCTCAAAGATAAGTACCTCAATTCAGGTGGCAGGGAGGCACCTAACTCTGCTTGTGATCCACAACTAGGAACACTTCTCTTGGAGTCAGACAGCTTATTTCTTGTAAGAACAAGTGAGGTGTCTGCCTCATTCCACATAAAACAGCTGAAGGAGAAGGTGCTGTTGCACCTTATAACTTCTGGCCCAGTAGTTATAGCACTCAAATTGTGAATGTGGGAGAGCTATTCAATTTCCCCCTCTGCAGGGTGGTATGGGGGGGGGGGAGGAGGAGGATTTGAAAAGGAGTCTCCCACCTCTCAGAAGAATGTTCTAACCATTGAGATATGGGGTATTCTGATATGGAGTTCTCTCAATTGTTCCCATTGAAGTTGTTTCACTTTAAACAAATCATTAGTCTCTGGAGTAGGGAGATGGAAACATGGGTTTTCCCACATCCCTGGTGGTTGCTCTAACATCAGGTTATAAAGTTATTTGCTCTCTTTCACACTCTATGCCCCTGATTTTGTATGGGACCCAATCTTATAGATGGCTTCTGAACATATCAATTGGATCAGACCTCATGGGTAAACCAGGTGTTCCTCTATGTATCTTCCCACACTTTGTGGGTCACAGTGGGATTCGGGTATATGGTAAGACCTAGTCTGAGGCAGCAGTGTACATATCCAAATGCAGGAACTTAGGTGCATAGATTTCTATTGATTGCTATGGCTCTAGGGCTTAGGTGCCTAAGTACCTATGTGGAACTAGGCCCAAAGCCTCTGTATTCTGTATTTCTCTTTACCTAGCAGTTGAGTCCTCGAGTTACTTGGTGTCAGAGCAAATTTCCATGCCCTGGGTAAAACTGGACAGAAAAGAAAGAGCAGGAAGACTGGGTATGTGTGATGAAGGGAGAGAGAAAACAAATGAAGGGAAAGAGATAAGGGAATGGAGAGGGAGAGTAAGTGTCAAAAGACCTTGAAGACAAAGCTCTCCTTTTCTGTGTTAGTGATTGTTTATAGGGAGAGCTGGAATGCACCAAGCCACTGACTGACTAGTTAAATTCAGCATGCATATATTTCACTTGTTTCTATTTTAATATTTCTTGACTAAAGCACCAGGATTTATATAGTTCCACTTCTCTTCAGGGCTTGAGAAAGTGTAAGCCAGAGAAGGAAAAGGCCTGGCATGTAGGAGAAGGGGAGGAAAAGATTACTACTAAAACAAACGACTCAGGGAGATATGCCAAATATCAGACACCCTCTCTGAAGTTTATGGAGAGATTGCAAAAACCTGATTTAGAGTAGACGTGCAGAGCTAGTCTTGATTCTCCTGTGTACTATGCAGTCTGGGCTAGAGCCACAAAGTCACTGTGCGGCAATGCTGAGTGTTGCAACATCTAACTTTTAGGTATCCTGCTACCCAGTGTGATCCTTACCCGTCAACAGGCACCCAGGCTCCCTATACAATATATGTTGAGCGTTATGTGCATAAGACAGGATTCACAAAAGGCAGCAAGCTGAGCTGACACCTGAAAGCTAGCCAATAGTTAGACACCTAACTCTGGACCAGGCAAGGTACCTATTTCCATCGGGGATTCACAGCTGTGACCCCTCTTCTGGACATGGATTCCTCTGCACCTTGTACCTGGAGGGATCCAGTGTCACTGCCCCACTCTTTCCCTCACTAACTGGGAGCATGGGGACCATCTCTGCCCAGGAGCCATTTAACAGCAGGATGGCCTCACCCAGAGAAGGAGGCTTGTCCTCTTCCTCCTCAGCCATGAGCTGGCATGCACGGGCAAAGAGTTTAATCATAATGGAAACTGATAAGCTAATGCTTACTGGTTAACTGTTTAAAGAGTTAAACTCTTACATACCTAATGTCATGTGTAAGTGGCTCTGAAGCAGAGCAGGGAGCCCTCTGTAGCCACACTGTCACAGCCCCACTCCGTCATTCAACAGCTGAATGTGCATGGGGACAGCCCCCAGACTGCAGCTGTTTAGCAGTGAGGTGGCCTGCCTAATGGCAGGAGGTTCATCCTCGTTGTCATGATCCCAGCAGGACCATGTGGCCAGGCCAGAATCATTCAGCTTGGGGGAACAGATGATCATGCAGCAAAAGGCTACAGCAGCTACCAAACAGTATTGGAGCTGCAGATCTGACCGATTAACACAGTGCATTGGAGTCAAAGTTCACAAAGGGCATGAAAGCAATTAAATTTGTGAGGGGGCTCAACAGTACGAGTTCAGTAAGAGAGGGTAAGTTTGTCATTTTATGTCAGTAATCATTCACACAAGAAAAACCCTAGAGAAAAATTGCAGTGTATATCCTGATCTCAAATTCAAAATAGTAAAAGTCTGGAAAAGGAGAGGAGGACCTTTTGCACTGCAAAATTTGTAAAACAGAAATCTCTGGAAAAGCAGCTTGCATTGCTGAACATCTGAACAATAAGTTTCATATGCAATTGAATGAAAGTCAAGCAAAGGCAAGCCATTCTTCAACAGCAGCCTGTTTCAAAGAATAAGACAAAAGATGGAAAAAGCTGCAGATTTCCATAAAATCTGATACTGGTGTGTTTTAAATTAATAGGATCTGTGATTTGAGCTTTTTAATGTTCTTCTTTATAAGCATGCACTTGCTCAGAACTTCTTCAGCTGGAAAAAATACTTGACAGAAGTTTTCTCTCAGGCCGAAGCATGCAACAAGGATCTTTTGAGAAGTGAGAATTTCTCTTTTCCAACTGAGGAAACCCAGAGCTTTCTGGACAGCCAGCAATGAATACCCTTGCTCTGCACTGACAAAAAGAAATCATTAATATTATTTTATTGGAAGCCTCTGTTGTTCTTCAGTGGGAATTGTTTGAATATGGATCCAAGATGTATTGCAAGAGTATGGCCAAATGTGAGAAAACTGTGGTAATCAAGGGCACATGCAGAGTAAGGGACATGAAAGAAATGTATCCACATCTGCTGCACATTCCAGGCACTACTCATTGTCACAGTTTCAGGTAACTGTACCCGTTTTCACTCAGTGATCCAGCAAAGGCACCCAGTTCTTGGCTTGCAGCTCCTTTGGTCACTTCTAGTGGGTGGAGACCCACATCTCAATCCCTTCTGACTGGAGTTTGTCCAAGCTGAACAATTCCCTATCTTCACTGTATTATCCCCAGCAAAGACAGACTGCCTAAACAGACCTGCCTGTTCTCTCTTCAGAGATAGTTAACAAGAGTAATTGCTACAATTATAAGATACCACATAGCACTTTCTATGCAAGCCTACTTTATTCTTAAGGTTAAAGCATTATGGAGAAAACATAATAAAAGAACCTACACTCACGCAAATAAGCTGCCGTTTTGATGCCCCCCCCTCCTCTTCCCCACCCCTTGCTGCCTCTTTCTGATAGGGAAGCGACTAGTTGTTCACATCCCTATACCAGAGCTCACGCCATTCCAAACATGGCAGGGGCTGTCCTTCATTCCCCCCATCTTGTGGTTACAAATTCATCACAGCTTCACCTCAGAACAAGCACAGTGTCTTATGGGACCTCATCAGGTCAAGTCTTCTCAATTATTCCCTAAGAACTGGGGTCCTCCAGAAACCAAAGATCCTGTGTGTTTGCTGGATCATGAAGACCATAAATCAGTTTAAAACCAAGCTATTTATACAGAAATCCTTTGTCTGTTAGTTCCAGCAGCATTCTATTTTAAATAGCAAATGTGGACCTCTCCCAGAGGCTGATAACAGAGGAAGTACATTAGCATCCTTCTCCTTACCAAAGGAGCATATTATGCCAAAGCAATATACACATGATGTAATTGCATTTTAATACTATCTGATCCAAATATGTCACCCATAATTCAATAAGGTTTAATTTAATTCACTAATCCCATACATTTATTTCATTTTATTCTTAAATTTGTTCAAGATATTGTCAGTCTGTAACACTCATCTTTTGCATGTACCCATTGATCATAGTAAACATATCTGTGTAATGTTTTCCAGTGATATTGAGAAAATGACAACAGGCAAAAGCAGGCATTTTTAAAGTTTTTTTTTTAAATTTGTGAGAACAACAACATGAGCTCAATGGGTTTGTATGTGCACCTCATATTGTGCCATTACACTAATTTTTCTGGCTCAAGACAGCAGCATTCATTCATATACACTGGGATAGTGTGACAGACTCTCTCATTAAAAAAGATAGCAAGCAAATGGTCTGGTAGCACTTTATAGACTAACAAAACATGTAGATAGTATCATGAGCTTTCGTGGGAACAGCCCACTTCTTCAGATGACCGGAGTTATGATTAGGGGAAACTCAAAATAAATAGGAGAAGGGAAAGGGGGGGGGGATGGAGAAAGATGTTCTGTCGCCATCCCCCTACCTCTCTGCATAAAGTATCAGGAGAAAGGGTGCTAAATCTGAGTAGATAAAGATCAAAGTCAGTAGATGGATAAGGTAGGAAGTATACTATTCAGAAAGTAGTTAGCACCTTCATTGATAAAGGTTCCACCACTCCAAATCTTGATTAAGTCCATAAGTAATTGAATTGAATTTGCATATGAATTGTAATTCCAAGCTTTCCCTGTGGATTTGACTTGAGGAACTGGCCTGTGACAAGACCGCCACCTTCAGATCTGTGAGATTATGGTTAGGTAAACAGAAATGTTCTGCCACTGGCTTCTGAATATTTTCTTTACGTATATCTGATTTGTGTCCATTGATTCTTTCACGTAGAGAACGTCCAGTTTGACCAATATATATAGTAGAAGGGCACTGTTGGCATTTGATGGCGTAGATCAAATTACTAGATGAGCAGTCAAATGACCCTTTGATTTTGTGGCTAGTGTTGTTTGCTCCAGTAATGAATTCGTCAGTGTAGATATGTGGGCAGAGTTGGCATCTTTTCTGGTTGCAGGGCTAGGTTCCTGGAGGCTTATGATGTGGTTGTGTGGCATGGTTATCAGAAAGAATAAGTTTCAGGTTAGAGGGTTGTCTGTAAGCAAGAATAGGTTTTTCTCTCAAGGCCTCTGAGAGTGAGGGATCATTTTCCAGGATGGCTTGTAGACTGTATATGATGTGTTGGAGGGGTCTGAGTTGTGGATTGTAAGTAACAACAAGAGGAGTTCTGTTATTTTCTCTCTTGGGTCTGTCTTGAAGTAGTTCATGTCTGGGTACTTTTTTGGCTCTGTCAATTTGTTTTTTCACTTCCCCAGGTGGGGTATCTCAGATTTATGAATGCTCTGTAAAGATCCTGTAGGTGATTGTCTCTGTCTGTGGGGTCGGAGCAAATCCGGTTGTATCGTAGGGCTTGGCTGTATACAATCGACTGAAAAATGTATCTGGGATGGGAGCTGGAAGCATGAAGGTAAGTGTAGTGGTCTGTGGGTTTACGATATAGGGTGGTTGAAAGTTGTCCATTATTTAACTTTACTGTAGTGTCCAGGAAGCGGATTTCCCTTGTGGACAGGTCCAGGCTGAGGTTGATAGTGGGGTGGAAGTTGTTGAAATCCTGGTGGAATTCTTCAAGAGTCTCTTTACCATGTGTCCATATGATGAAGATGTAATCGATGTAGCGTAAGTAAAGAAGCGGTGTTAGGGGGTGAGAGCTGAGGAAACGTTGTTCAAGGTCAGCCATAAAAATGTTGGCATATTGTGGTGCCATGCGTGTGCCCATGGCTGTGCCACTGATTTGGAGATAGAAATTGTTTCTGAATTGGAAGTAGTTGTGGGTGAGGACAAAATTGCAGTGCTCTGTAATCAGGTGTGCAGTGTTGTTATCGGGGATGGTGTTCCTGATGGCCTGTAATCTGTCTGTGTGTGGAATGTTGGTGTAAAGGGCTTCTACATCCATGGCAGCCAGAATGGTATTTTCAGGGAGATTATTGATGTTTTGGAGTTTCCTCAGGAAGTCAGGGGTATCGCAGAGGTAGCTGGGAGTGTTGGTGGCATAGGGTCTGAGGAGGGAGTCGATATAGCCAGATAATCCTGTGGTGAGTATGCCAATGCTGGAGATGATGGGTCGTCCAGGATTACCAGGTTGGTGTATTTTGGTAGTAGATAGAAGGTTCCTGGTCGTAGATTAGGAGGAGTGTTATTGTAGATTTGGTCCTGAGTAGCATCAGGGAGTTTCATGAGCAGTTTTTTCATGTTTTTTTGGTATTCCTTAGTAGGGTCATAGGAGAGAGGCCTGTAGAATCTGGTATTGGTGAGTTGTCTGTTTGCCTCCTGTTCATAATCTGTCCTGTTCATGATGACTACAGTGCCTCCTTTGTCAGCTTCTTGGATTATGATATTAGGATTGGTTTTGAGGCTGTGAATAGCATTGCATTCTGTGTGACTGAGGTTGCATGTTATATGTTGTTGTTTGCTGATAATGTCAGCTCAAGTGAGTTTGCGGAAACAGTCGATGTAGAAGTCCAGATTTTCGTTACGTCCGTTGGTGGGGGTCCACATAGAAGCCTTCTTCTTGTGGGACTGCTGGGGGTGAGCAGTGAGGTCAGTATGTTGTATATTGGTGTACTGGAAATATTCCTTCAGGCGGAGGCGGCGAAAATAGGATTCCAGATCCCCACCGGTCATCTGAAGAAGTGGGCTGTACCCATGAAAGCTCATGATACCATCTACATGTTTTGTTAGTCTATAAAGTGCTACCAGACCATTTGCTTGCTGTTTTTTTCTGTAACAGACTAACTTGGCTACCCCCGAAACACATTAAAAAAGATGATATAGTTACCTTGAAGAAGACATTACAACTATGCCAAAAGCACTGGAAACCAGCAACAACTGTGCTCAGATTAATTTTTCCTTTGTTTATTTTTGGAGAGGGAAAGAGTGAGAGGAAGTGATGGGGCTCATTTGCAAAGGAAATAAATGTACCACTTCATCATGATTTACAAGTTGCTTCTGATGCCTTAAAAGAAGTGGCCTTTAAGTCAATGGGCTCCAGATAGCAACTCCTTTCATCTGCAAGGCTGGTGTTTGCATCAACATTCAAAGAAAACTGAAGGCAACCACGTCTCACTATGTACCTTATGGACTCTATGGAACAAGATATCTTTTTGCCAACTGTAAAGGATGTACCCATTTTTCAAGGTGCAAATTTCATGTCATGTAATTTTAGCTACTATAAAAATATTCCATACATTTTTTCCTTGCCTGGCAGAAGAGTTCCAACATGATTATGTCTTGTATATACGTGAAGTGCCCTTTGATAACAGTATAACAGCACTTAAATACTGGAAAAGTGAAAGCCAATAATTGCATTATGTGCACTCTTCAGTGTTTGTGGAAAGTTTATTCAGTCTGTTCAAAAAAGTTCAAGACAACATTGCATGTGCTGCTCTGAAGACCACTTTGGGTAGCTCCATGTTTTGCACTACAATTAGGCCATAAGTTTAAATCTGAAAAACTTTTAAAATCCAGAACTGTCTGCTGGCTCTAGCAAATAATAATGTTGCAGTCCAGTAACATAAGCCCAAAGTTTTTATTTTATTTTATTTATTTGTGCATTCAAGCCTCTTAATTGTGGGAACTGGAAGACTATGGGCAAAATTCTATGATTGAGACCTGCTTTCATTTAAAACTTAGATCAACCTAGTTACATCATTCAGAGCTGTGAAAAATTTCATACCCCGTACAACCGTGGTCACCAACCCGTCGATCACAATCTACCAGTCAATCACGAGGCTTTCGGAGAGCCCCCTCACCCCTCCCCACCCCCAAGAAGAACCCTGTGCTGACGCTACCTCCAGTGACAATGGAGGTAGCACAGGCTTCCTGCAGGGTGGGGGGAGGGGGCGGGGAGTGCTGCAGCTACGTGCCAGGTCCAGGAAGTGTGCAGACTGCTCTTCCTCCCTCCCCAAACAGCCGGTGCATTTCCTGAAACGCCAGTCCGTTGTGTGCTGGGGACTTCCTTCCCTCGGCTACCTACCTGCGCGTGTGTGTTAGTAGTCCCGGGACTGCGCCAACTCCAACTGCTCAGGCAGCACCCGCCCTTCTTCTCCACTCCCCACGACAGCGAGCACAGTTGGAGCTGGCGTGGTCCTGGGACTCCTATTCCTCTCCTACCCCCCCTGCACAGGAAGGCAGCCAGGGGAAGGGGGGAGCAGCCCGTGCACTTCCTGGACCTGGAGCGCAGCTGCAGGATCCCCAGGTACCGGCCTGAGCTGTCCCTATCCCCATCCTCCACCCAGCCCCCCATGAGTACCCCGCCCCGGCCCCACCAGCCCTCTGCCTTAGCACCCTGCCCCAGCCCCCACCAGCACCCTACCCCCTGGCCAGGCCCCTACCAGCACCCTGGCCTTGCACCCTGACCAAACCCCATCTGCACCTTGTCCCTGCCCCCTGGCCAGACTCCCATCAGCACCCTACCCCCTGGCAGAACCCCACGAGCACCTTGCTCGTGCCCCCTCCCTCCTGGCCAGACACCTATCCCGAGCTTGCTCCTATATCCTATTTTCCACCCAGATTCTGTACCCCCTCACTATCCCACTCACTGGCAGCCCTGTCCCGCACACTGGATCCCTCATTTTTGGTCCCACCTCAGATTGTAGAGGGGCTCACAAATGCCACTAACCCTGGAACCCAGAAGAGTTAATCTGGCCTGGGGCTGGAGTGCCAGGGGAGTGAGGCGTCTCAGTTGGGGCCACGTTAGTGAGGCTTGGGGGGTTTTGGAGGCTTTTTTTTTTTTGGCATCTCACTTGTGTGGCCCTGACTGACTTTTCAGTAGGTCAGTGACCCCTGACTCAAAACAGGTTCCCCACCCCTCTCATAAATAAAGACAATGCTGAAACATTTTGTTCGACATAATATTTTATTTAAAAATGAAGCCTGGCAACAAGCCCCCAATTGGGGCCAAGTCCCCCATCTGGCCACAGCATCATAACACTCCTGCACCCCCCCAGACTCTAGACCTGAGCCTATCATACACTGGAACCCCCCTGTCCTGAGCCTCTCACATCCCCAAACTCCTGCACCCCCACATCCTCAGTCTTGTGCCACAGCACTCCTGCACCATCCACACACTGTAAATCTATGTCCTGAGCCCCTCATACTCTCAACCTCCCTGCCCTAAGTCCCTCACACACCCCCACCCAAACTCCTGCACTGTAACATGCACAGGCCTCAACCCCCCCCAACCCTTCCCAACCTAGAGCCCCCTCCCTGAGCCAGCATCCCCTTCTCCACCTCCTCCTGCATCCAAATTCCCTCCCAGAGCTTGCACCTCTCACCCCTTCCCACACCCAAATCCCTCAATCGCACCCCAGAGCCTGCACCTCCTGTCTCAACCCAGTGAGAGTGTATAAGGGCTGGGGACAGTAAGTGATGCAGAAGAAGGGAGCAGAGAGGGCGAGGCCTCAAGGAAGGCGTGCGGTCTTGGGGAAAATCTTGGCTTGGCTTGACATTTAAGAAGTGATCTTGGGTGTAAAAAGGTTGGAGACCACTGCTGTACAACATAGTTAGGTTGACCTTAGCCCCCCTGTAGATGCAGCTGTGACCTAAGAACCTCTGGGTGCCAATTGCCAGAGGGCACAAGCATTCAAGGGTCCCTGGGTTCACTGAAAGAAAGATCTCTAATGAAAGCCTGTGTTGCACTGCTTACCAGTACCACTGCAAACCACATGTACAGATGCTATGTGTATATACACTGAAAATTACATTTAGGTCTATACCTGAGGACTGATAAGTAAAAAACAGGGTTTATGTTTTGTTTACATGTAAATTAAATATTTTATAGTGGTCATAATGGGCATCCATACAGTCTAAGCCAAATCCTAGTGAAGGCTTGTGAAATCTTCAAAGACAAGATTTCACAGGAAGAAGTGAACTAGCAATGGAGAACTCTGTTTACAATGAAGGACAATGAACTTTTGAGGGTATAATTAAGAATTATAGAGGTAATAAACCCTCATTCCATCAATCTAGGAGGACAAACTGCCAGCAAGCTTGATCTTATGAAAGGGATCTCAGCCAAACTGACTGCAAATAGTGAGAAAAAGGACTTAGGGTAAGCTATCTTGTAGGAGACAGGAAAATGGCACGTTAAATTTGAGCTCTAGAAAGCATGCTATAATTTTGTTTTATATGTAACCATTAATTTCCAACATTCTTTTTAGATCAGTTGAATGGCTGTTCTCAGAAACTTATTCTTACGTACTATATGTTACATTTTGAATCTTATAAGCTGGTATGCATTATTCCTTTAGAAATAGTAGATCTAACAGTGCTGTGAGTGTTCAGCAGAAGAGGTGCAGAGCATTCCAGAGGGATGCTAAGAGGATTCGGGTTCCTGTGTCCTACTACCAATGTGTACAGGGTGTGCCAGTCCTTTTTGTCACAAGCTGGTATTTTCAGGGAGGTGATTCACAGCAGACACAGACAAAACTTCCTCATGCTAAGTGTGAGAGGTCACAATCCTAACTACCCTGCTGAAACACTGCAGTCTCTGGGAGATGGGGGTTTACTACAGCACCAAAAAAATCCCATCTGTAATAAATATCTACATATCAGAGCTTCACAGAAGCAGCCCTGCAACTGTGTTGCTGTAACACTTATGTTTTCGCTATATCTTTAGCCTTTTAAACAGGGCTGTATTTTTCCCCTGGACTCTATAAGAAGATTGTCTTTTCTTTTGGGCTGTCAATTAACACGTTAATCACTGCACTGCCCCTTTGAAATGCCGCCAGGGTGTTTCAAAGGAGCAGCACAGGAAGAGCCTGGGATCAGCTGGAGTCCCCAGCTAACCCCGGGCAGCGCTGACCCCTTGAAATGCAACTGCTGCATTTCAAAGGGGCAGCGGCTGGGGTCAGCTGTGCGGCGCTGCCCCTTGACACGCTGCCCTGGCTTTTCAAAGGGGCAGCGCAACACAGCCTGGGATCAGCTGTGGACTCCAGCTGATCCTGGGCTCCCATGGCGCTGCCCCTTGGAAATGCAGCAGTGGCATTTCCAAGGGGCAGCGCTGCACGGAGCCAGGGTCAGCTGGGGACTCCAGCTGATCCTGGGCTCGGTGTGGCGCTGTCCCTTGGAAACGCCACTGCGGCCTTTCCAAGGCGCAGCCCAACTTGGAGCCCGGGATCAGCTGGAGACTCCAGCTGATCCCAGGCTTTGTGCAGAGCTGCCCCTTGGAAACACCGCCGCTGAGTTTCAAAGCGTCAGCGCATGTGACTAATCGCGATTAATTTTTAAAATTGCTTGATAGCCCTACTTTTCTTCAAAGGTTATTGGCATCTGAACAGAGGAGGCTAAGAAGGTATACTGGACTGAGACTCATGTCACTTACACTGACTAGCCTATTTTTAATGGTGGCAACAGAAAGGTTTGGAAAGATGCGGAAAGTTTGATTGCGAAAAGCCAGAGTTCAGCTCAGAGGTCAGACAGGCTAGCACTTTATCTAGTTGTACAGCTGTCTCATGAACTCTTGCCTTTAAAGTGCCACAAGATACTAGTTGATGATATTAATACCTAAACTAGTGAAAGGTTATGTTGTACAACTTCTTAAAATGCTACAGTACTTCAAAGAAACACTACTGCTAAAATTAAAGCAGTGGTAACCTAGCCTCTATCCTTACTTCTCATCCTGACTCAGGCTGACCCCTCAATCCACAGTTCCCATACTACAATAGTGGCATAGAAATAGCTCATCTTACTGGAACAAATGTAAACCTGGCTGTTACAAGAATTCCATGTGACACTACTATGCAGAACTGAGGTTTATTACCACTGCATGAATTAACTCTACCCTATTTGGTTGGGTAAAGTACGGCTCAGATAAAATCTGTCATTTTGATATGGTTTCATTGAGCAGTTGGGCAAGGTGTTGAGAGTCCAATGAAAAACAACTAGCCCTACTATAATAATAGGGTTTTGATAGCTTTAAGGGAAAAATGTAATACTCTTCCAATAAAATTAATTGACAAAATGATCTTCTTAGGGTAAAGATGAGAATGGTCTTTTTTAAAACTTTGGAAAGAAGACTGCTTGATGTAAAACTCTAACACCCTTCACAAAATAACTTGTGCAAAGTCTGTACTATCGCCGTTTTTCAGAAAAAGCTACGCAAATTGCACTCTGCAATCTGCATAGCTTTTTCCGATGGCTCCTCCAAAAGAGGAGGATTTCCATCATTTGGCCCTGTCTAGACAGGGCCAAATGGCAGAAAAGTCTCTTCCGGAAAAGCACTTATTCCTCGTAGAACAAGGTATACAGGGCTCCTCGAAAGAGCGTGTTTGCTCTCCTGCAAAAAAAAAAAAAAAAAAAAAAGAAAGAAAGAAGCAAGCGGAAGAGCAAACACATTCCCTGGACATGGTGGAGTTTTTCCAGGATAGCTCTGGTATCCCAGAAAAACTCGCCAGTCTAGACGTACCCTTGGAGACCTCTGGTGCCTGCTGGCAACCCAGGGAACTCATAAAGATGAAGCAGATGCCTCCTATATTCTCTCTGAGGGAGGGGCTGCTGGAGTTCCTAGCAAAGGTTTCCATTACTTTCAGTAGGAAGTTAAACAGGCACCATCCAACTGGAGATCCTTTTCCTTTATACATGCTCAGAATGACCCAGAATCTTTCTCTAAGGCCGTGGTGTCCAACCCGCTAACTACTATGTGGCTATTTGGCCTATTGAGTGTGGCTAGTTGTCTCACAAAATTATTTACATTTTCAGAATAACATGGCTAGTTTGCTATAGCAGTAGCCACTATAGTAGCGACTGATTTAGAACTGGTTAGACATCACAGCTCTAAGATGACCAGAACACATGAAATAAATAATAGTAGCACAGATCAGCCTTGACCTGTAAGACCATTCAGGGTAGATAGCTAGAGGAATAATAATAAAACCTGAACCATGTTCCTTTGACATTTATTGCCTGAGCAAAGCAAGGTCCTACAAACAAATCAAAAGCATTTCTGTTTGTATTCAATGCAGTTTTAAAAGTTACTGATTACATATACATTCTAGAATGTCAGGGAGTATTCTAGGCACTACTGGACAGAATTTTGATTGTGGTGAAAAATCAGAAAAGCCTGCTTTCCAGTAACATCAGATGCTGTACTGTGATGGGGTGGGATTCCCACATTAGCCGTGCAAATGCAGAATTAGATCAGGTGGGCCCAATCAGTTAATTAGGCTTTATGCTGGAGGCAGCTCATCAGAGAGGCCCACCTGTGTAGGAAGAGATGAGGGGGGCTATAAATCAGGTAGGGCCAATTAGTGCCTAGGAAGAGAATTCTTGGTACTAATACATCCAAGAAAAGAGTAGGAAAGCAGTCCAGGGAAAGAGCAATGAGGGCAAAGAGAGGAAGTCCAGAACTGCTGAGTGTTCCTGGACTGGAACTCAGAATAGAGGGTTGACTTGTGTTCCCTTGCTAACCACTGAGGTAAATGGGCAGTAAATGGAAAGAGTACCTAGCATTGTTCATGGACTGAACCACAGAAGGGAGAACATAGTGCCATAGGCAGAAGAGTGAGTCAAAGAGGATGCTAGGGTCCATAAGCAAAAAAAGGAGTTGCTGACCAGAAAGAGAGATTGAGTAATGACACACAAATCAGGGAAGAGAGCATCTACCTCGAGTTGATCATCCGAGAGACCAGGAAGAGATGCCAGAGGAGGGGTGAGTGGTGTACCCTATGACATCCCCTTAGGATACAAAGAAAGCAATATTTCAAGTATAAGGTTAGGAGGCCCTGGATGTGCCTACCTCCCTAAGCAGCCCCCTCTAATAAGACCCCTAGTGGTTTTGCTGAAAATTGGGAAGCACATTTTTCACTCTTCACTAAAGTTAATAGGGTTCTGACCTGTGTGTGTTTGAGAGGAGGTAGGGGGGTAAACAGACAGGGGGAGAGATACTGGGTGTCCAATTCTGCCTACATATTGCATATAGATTTTCTGTTTTGTCTATTTAAATTCTAAGTTCTTCAGAGCAGGCACCATCTCCCCTGTGTTTGTACAGCACCTAATACTTCTGTGCAGTATTAAAGACTTATAGTGTATATTGTTTGAACATCTCAGGTGGGGCTCATAATCTGATTGGAGTTTGAGTAATCAATCTTGCTATTTTAACAGAGGAAGGATCAGTTACTGGAATTTTACTCTCCCTGATCATAGGACCTAAAGTTACAGCCACCAGGAATAGAACTCTATCCATATGAAAGCTGATGTCAGACAAATTGAATGGCTGTAATGAAGGCTTGGAGAAGAGCTCCACTAATCATATGACAAGCATTATGGGCAGTACAGCACTTTCTAATTTTGGCTTGTTCAGTGGTTTAGAGTTTGTACTAGTTCACTTCTACATGAACAAGTGAATTTAACTTATTAATGTATCTCAAGAGTCTGAAAAGTATTAACTTGGGTCAAAATAAAGACCACTATTGTACCCTCTCTATAAAAGACAGCTTGCTGGGAAGCTTTCAGTAAAGCCCTGCTACAGTCTAGTATGAGAATCATGTTCTTGCAACAACCTAATCACTGTTTAAATATGCTGTATTTGAATGGAAATATCAAGCTCTACTACAGGGACACACTCAAAATGGGGGCTAGGATCAGTGTCCCCTGTAACTTGAGTGCTTAAGCAGCCACCTAGGAGAGAGTCCAATGCCATCAGCTGATTAGCAGTGCCACAGCCAGCAGCATGTGTTTCTACTGATGGTGCACATCTGCACATGCCTCAATGCATATAATGTATTCTGCACATGGATGAAAAAAAGTTAGAGGAACATTGGTCAGGACCCCCTTAGGGTTCAAGAAGCTAATGCACTGAGGGTAGCAAGCTATCAACCTCCACTCCAATTCCTGCTTTGTCTCCAGCATTTATAATGGTGTTAAACATTTTAATTTTTTAATGTATTTGCTGAGTACTGACCTGTGACTCCCCTTTTATTTATAAACAAAAAAAAAAAAAAAAAGAGTCACACTTGGAGGCTTGTTATGTTACCAGTACAAAAGTTTGAGAACCACTGTTCTAGTAAATATTCTTTACTGAAGGAATGCAGGGAAAACTTAGCTTGAGTTGACATGTCCAAGACGGAAAGTAGGAATCATTACATTGAAGGGTTTCTATCAACTGTTAATTTCGTTTTTGTATCAACCCCACACCATCATGTGACAGTAAATTCTCAGTACAACATCTGAAAAATGTTGAGAGCTGTAATGGACTCAACATTTTAAAGGCAATGTTACACCTCATTCAAGTGTCATTTCAGGACATAATCCCTGTTTTGCAAACGATTTGAGTACACATATAAGTGCTTTCCTTAATTAGAGCCATGGTGCCTAACAAAGATACCCTGTCCAAAGTTTCCCTTACTGTAATACAGTTTCTCATTTGATTATCAACATTATCCATTGATTGAGTCTTGAACATTAGTACCCAGATCTTTAACTGGACTCCGCTCAATGGGCCAGGGTGTTAGCGGAGACAGCAGAACATTGTCTGCTAGGCAGACAGACTGCAGCATCTTCTAGGGATGTTAAATTTAGATTAATCAGCTAATCGAGTAGTCGATGGAATTTCCATCGATTACTCGATAAGGGAGGCACTTGCTATCCTACCATGCCTCTCCTCTTGAAGTGTACAAGAGCTGCCTGCAGCTCTTGTATATTTCAAAGGGAGATGCACAGAGGTTTCCTTTTCCCTCTCTCCTTCTGAAATGTACAGGAGCCTCCTGCGGCTCTTGTACATTTCAAAGGCAGATGAAACCTGCTGCCTCTCTCCCTTTGAAATATACAAGAGCCATGGCACCTCCTGTACATTTCAAAGGGAGAGAGGCAGTGGGAACCTATGCCAGCGGGAAGTAAAGCAGTCCCCGCTGGCAGGGGTTCCCCTCTGTGACTCTTCTCTTGAAATGTACAAGAGCTGCAGATGGCTCTTATACATTCCAAAGGAAGAGGAGCAGCAGTGGGACTGGCACGAGCAGGACTGTTTCAATCCCGCTTGCACCATTTGCCCTCGCCCCCCACGGAGACGGTGCTGAGGAGGGGAGGGAACCAGCTTGTAAGCTTGTGCCCTCCCCCTTGCTGCCTCTCTCTCAGGCAGCAAGGGGGGGAGCGACTAATCAAGTTCCTACTCGACTACCTGCTTATCTCTGATCAGGCTGTTCTCACATTTTTTTGCCACAACAATCTGTAGAGTTTGCAATACATTCTTCTTGAATGTGGAAAGTTTCAACTACTGCTTGGTACAGCTTTACACGAGAGGAAGTCTTCATCAGAACTGCTAACAACAGTACTGCAAAAATTGAAAGCTGTGCAGCACCAGATGGTAAGTCCTCAAGCTGAATTTTTAGACCATTTTCCTAAGTTTTGAAAGTAATTGCTCTAATTTAGTCTACCATATCACCAATACAGTGCAATACAGAAGAGCCACTTTTTCAATGTAGTAGTCACTGTAGGACCTATAGCTTATGAAGCCATGTCTGTTGAGTAGGAAAAAGGTACCTTTCTGCAATAACATTTGCCTCCTGCCCAAAAGGCGTGTGTAACACTGATAGTTGAAAAGTCCATGTGTTGATTTAAAGGCCTCATGTTTATCTGTGGTGTTTGTCTTCTAAATACTGTAACAATTTTGAAGGCTTCGCACTTTGCAACAACTTCAGGACAGAGTGGGATGTAGTTATGAACTAGTGGACTTTGTGTTCTGAGGTTCTGTTTCAAAATATGAAGACTTCAAAGCTGCTGGATCAACATGAAGCCATTGCTTTTCTGCACTCCTCTTAGCAATCATTAGAATAACTCACTGTCCTTCATGAAGTAATCTTTGCTTGTTGCCAAAATTTACTTCTACAGATGGAATGACAGATGCAATAGTAAAGTGAGGTTCAGTGTCTTGGGCCTCAGCAATTATGGCTGACAGTATGTCTGCATGCATGACTTAGATGCAGCAGAATGCAAGAAGTTTAGTAAAATTGCTACTCATTTTTAAAAAAAGTAAATTCAGGCACACAGATACCACTGTTCCCAACAGTATTTTAACCTATCATTGTGTGTGTCTGAATTTACTCCTTTTCCTCTGGCTTCTCCTCTCCCCTGAGCAACTTGAGCACTAACTTTGGCATAACTTGTGTACAAGTCCTAATGGTTTATTCTTTAAGCTTAGTAAATGTTTGCAAAGTTTTTACTGTGAGATCCCTTTGCCCCAAGCCACTGCATGATCTCAGAAGTTGTGACCCATAATGTGGGGAATCCTGACTGAAGCTCTAATACCAAGTTCAGTAAGATACTTAATCATGTGCCTATCTTTAAAAGATGTGGATAAATCCACAGCAAGTCAGTGGAAATACTGATACATAAAAGGTAAGCACATGATTAAGTACTCTAATTAGGGTTTAGGTACAGGTCTCTCTCCTTCCAATTATTCTGAACCTCCTTTTTCTCAACCTATGACAAAGGGGGGCAGGAACAAGAAGGAAGGCTGTCCACAGTTGTGTAATTGCTATAATTTTCATTACATGGAAATATTCAATTTTGGGGGCAAACTTGATAAATTAAAGAAAATCTGTTGATCCCGTAATACTTCCAAAGAGGCATCTACAAGAAAGCTTTGAACATGTTAAATGTGGTAACATCAGTTTGTTTTAAAAATACAAAAGCTATTAACTGCAAAGCAAACTAAAATTGAACTTTCATATTAATGAAGCTGTCCATGGCTCAGCAAAAATGTTCTGGAGAAACTTCAGTATATTGAAACTAGTGGCGTTACTGTTAAAGATGGCTGAACATAAGACTGTGTTCTCAGTACACCTTGCATTCATAATTTTGCTTAATCTTAACCATAATAATGCTTTTTTTGGCATTCATGTCCTTTCTTAGCAAGTTAACTTAGTCTTGGAGTCTTTGGGTGACCAGTACTCCAGTTCTTAAGTAGTAATTTAAACTTTTCTAGATATTTATTAGGAGCACCCAGCTCTCATTATTTCATTAGCAACTAATAAAAAATGGCTTCTTCACCTATATGGTATTTTATAGGCACTAGACTTGTAATCTAAAAATGGCATGTTACCTTCATAAAGGGCCCCATTTTGTTCTTGTTCCACAGCCTTCAGGAACAGTTCTCTTGCCTGCACAATAAATTACATAGAACATTTTAAAAAGCTTGTTACAAGTGCTCAAGCAAATCTAGTTAACAGAATTTTCATCCAAGATGACAACTGTATACTATGAAGTGCTTTTACTGTTCTCTTTGACCCAACGGCAAATAACATGGAGGTGACATTCAGGTTCTAACTAACTGAATTTCCAAGTCATCATAGAGCATGATTCTAATCTTGCCTTTTTTTTTTTTTTTTAAATTAAAGCAGGGCAAGAAGCACTTATCAATTAGGAATTGCATAAATTCTAGCATCACTGTAGCCATGGCTGATGTAGCACTTCCCTTGCAAACCTATGAAAATAGGTTTATAAACTAATAATACCTCTATTTTTAAAGAAACCTGTCATGGTTGACTTTCCATTTGAATGGAACCATGTCTCAGGAATGAGAGAGCTTTATCAAACCTCCTTTGCAAAGCAATAAACTTTATAATATGTCTTTCACCAAAACTGGCAAGGGAGTGAAGATCTTGACTGACTTTCATTCAAGTATCACACTTTTTCCTAAAGACACTTTGGCTCTAACTCAATTTTGTTCTTAAAAAAAAAAAGGTACAAAGCCATTCCAGAGGTGAAACTGATAGCCGGGAAGAGAGGCAGAAAGCACTTGGCAGATATTCAAAAGTCAAATCCATAGCTGACCTACAGGAGTAAAAGCATGTCAATTGCAAATCCAGTCTGCTGAACTGAAGAATAGTGAGAATTCAGCTGGAATTCTCTCGCCTGTTAATTGGAAAACATTAGCTATTGACCTAGTTCAGAAAAACTTCAGCAGTTTAGTGTATGGATATATCCATACAAGATGATAATTAAAAGGACAACTTGGCCAAGACATCACTCAAATGGACTACATACCTATGTAACACCCACTGTTAAGTATAGCGGCCTACATCTTTTCATGATACATATGTTTTGGTGCAGGAGGCAAAGTCATGTATGAGGAGGAAGAAAAGGGGATTGGTTTTAAAGGTGGTAAAATGTAGAAACAGAGGGCTAGATTCACAAAGCGACTCAGGTGTCCAACTTCGACATTTTGACACCTCTGGCATTCACAAAACCCCTGCTTAGCTACCACCTAACCCTGTAAGTGACTAAACTGCCCCAACTTTTTTGTAGCAAAACTTCTGGATGCCTAATTCTGTGCTGCTGTACATACGTGCTGCTGCCTCACTAAGCATCTCAACATCTAAACCCCAGCAAAATCCACAAAGTAGGGGAAAATAGCAGTTCCTCTACCTTTCTCAGCTGAAGGGCCTAATCCAGTAAAGTGTACTTGGAATCTACCTCCATAAGCAGGGACCATTCAAAATCTAGCCAGAGGAGGGAGTGGTAGCAGTGGTGCCTAGGATGTGAACGACTAGTTGAGTAGTCATTCCCCCTACCCCTTGCTGCCTCTATCAGAGGTAGCAGTGGGGGAAGAGGGAGTGCTTCAAAGAGGCAGCACCGCATGGAGCCCAGGGGACAGACCTCAGGCTCCACGCGGCACTGCCACTTTGAAACACTGTGTGAAGCTGAGGAGCCTGCAGGCTGCATCCAGCATTTCAAAGCGGGAGCACTGAATGGAGATCAGGGTCAGCAGGGGAGTCCCCAGCTGACCTCGGGCTCCACATGGTGCTGCCGCTTTGAAATGCTGCAGGGAGCACGGGGCCAGTGGGGGACTACCCCATGCTCCCCGCAGCACTTTCACCTTTGAAGTGTAGCAACACCCCAGCAAATTACATTGACTACTTGATTAGTCAATCAAAATGTAACATCCCTAGTGGTGCCTATTTTACAACTTTTAGAACACTTCCCCAGAACATGGGAGACCTGGATTCAATTCTCCCCTCAGGCTGAAAATGCCCTCAATCTCTCCTGTTGCACTTTGTAGATCTCAACAGTCCCTGGAGTTCCAGGAGCCTCCTTCCAAGTGAGAGCCCTGACAAAACTACAGTGTCATTTTTGCACACTCTCTAGTCCGGGGTGGGTTCACAGTGGAGAATCCCATGCAGGAAATGGCACTCTTGCAGCCCAGACTTATGACCCTAACTCCTTGGAAGCAGTGATGCTTAGGATACCTTCTCTTTGCTAACTCCTCACTCTGTGTGCTGGCTTTTGGGAATCCAATTCTTGGTATACATCTATACTTACAGCAGTATACAGAGTACACACACCCACCTACCATGAGTATCACTAGAACTGTAGACTAAGAATGTCTAAGTAACTGTTAACCGATGAACCTGGGCTCATTGGTTATCATACATGGTTACACGCAGCCCCTCCTCCCCACCACCGCGTGAGGGGAGAGGAGGGCAGGTGGGAGTCGGTGTGTGTGCGGGGAGCCAGTTTTAAACCATCTCCCCATGTGTACTGGTTCCTGTGGAGCTGCCCACCCTGCCTGTCAGGTGTGTAATCGCTGAATTTTTCATGTATGTAGGGCATGTACCCTACAGGGCTCTCTACATACCCAAGAACTGCACCCCACATCTACAATGCTATTTTTAGCAGTGTTGTAGCCAGCTTCCAAAAGCTCTCCCTCCTGCACTGAAAGGCTCCAACTCCACTCTGCCAGAGTTCTTCACTGAAGCATGTCGCTCCACACCACAGTGACAAGTGTGGATTCAGCCTCTCTTTCACTGTGACAAGAAGGGCACACATGTAGTGTTTGCACATACGTACTTAAGGCAATTTCCCCTGTCCGTTGTAAGGGGAGCTGGAGCATTAACTCAGAATTTGTGACTCCCAGTGTTCTTCTAGGTACCTAAAAGTTAAACACCACAGCAACTTTGTGAATCTAGCATATAGTGAGGAAGTTATCTGATCTCTTGAAGGTTTAACCAGAAATTAAACATTCAATGTTAATAGCTAATGGAATGCTAACTTAAAGACAGTCCATTAGTAAATTAAGTGATCTTTCCTACCTTCTCCTCTTTTGCTAGCTCCTGCTTTCCTTTGGTATCTACAGCCTTTACTCCAGGCCCTCTTGCGCATGACACATTTTCCAAACCACCAGAACTCATGCCTGGGGCAAGTTCAAAAATCCACTGAGCTCTAAACATCTGGAGCTCTGCCTAAAAAAGCAGAAATGTTAACTCCTAATAGCTTCTGATTTAACATCTTCTGTACAAGAGATGACATTGTCTCTAAAGGTCTAATCTACTAATAAAAACTTTGAATATACGTTACATATACAATACTAACTATATAAGGGTAAATATAGAGACTTTATTTAGCAAATTCAGGCAAAGATTAGAATTGGCATTTTCTGTGGTGTCATTTACAGTGGAATTACCAGAAAAGTCTCACACATTCTATGGCTTATGGCCAATTTAGTTCTACCAATGCAATTGCTTCTGTTTGGACCATTCAGTGTGAAGAAGAAAATGTAATCACCAAGATTGCTTTGTTTCTATGAATTTAGGCCAGAATTTAGTTGTTGCACAATCTCATTGTTTTATTTCTGAAGATGTCTGAATAAGTCTACTTGCTCATTCATATATATTTTAAGCAAACAATAGCTGAAATTGTTTTATAGTAATCTTAAGCCATTTTTCTATAAAAATTATTACGGTTATGAATACATTATTGTAAATTAGCTTTGACTATGATACAGGTTATAATTTGTAGTTTGCTTTTTCATGGGGAGGATCATGTGGCATAAAACAAGTGAAGTCAGCATATTATCATTTAATTTTGACTTCAGTATGTATTTGAAAGTATATTTTAGTAATCTAAATTCCAAAGCTGTTTTATTTTGTCTTTTTTGTGTTTCTACTATGGAAGAAAATGCCAAGTGAAATGAGTTTTAAAATGAGAGTGCTGCTTTAGATGTACCTGAAGATTTGCTTCACCAGGCCTTTCATTGTCATCAGTTCTTAGCAGATCAGAGTGACAATCTTCTTCAGCTTCTGCCTAATAGAGAACAGTTATTCATTAATATGAAGCCGCGATATGTACATTCACTACTTTGAGCAAACTGTACATGCGCACATGCGTGCACGCACACACTACAAGAAAACCTTGTTCCCCCTCCATCTCCCACTTAAAAGTAATTTAGTCTGATATTAAGCTGATGTCATTTCCCATTCCTTTATGCTATTGAAACTGATAATGAACTTTTTTGCACTTCACTTAAATGGGTTAATGCAGACATTAGCTAGATGTCATTTGCATATTTCACTCTGCTAGCAAACAGTGCTTCATAAATTTGGATTATAATGGAACTCTACCCTGTCTTCCTATTCAACATTGTATACTGGACTACAGTGACCCATCACTGTATCAGTGTTCTATAAACATAACAAATTGATATCTTCTAGGAAGGGAGGACATGACTCCAATAAAACTTACACAAGTAACTTCCTGCTTTGACTAAACAAAGTGGTAAACTTTAAAAAGGACAATTGTCTGGAGCAAAATACCCAAGTTTATTTTAAGTAACCTCCTACATGATGGCTTTGGTAGAATCATTTTTTTTTTTTTCTCCAAGTCTGTGTCTCAGCCAACTGTATTTTCACGCTCCTTGTGCAAAGAACACCCCTCCTCACTCTGCCACTGGGACTTTACTCTGATCAGTAGTCTCTTGGTATAATTCAACACTGTTAGGAATGGAGAATCCTATACTCACTCATTTCCAGTGCAAGCAATCAAGTCTGCCACAATGTCTGAACTTCAAGGTCCTACTCAAAACCAACTGTCAGAACTGCTGAGCCTTCAAGATGCCGTTACACCCTCTGAGTTCTGAATTCCGCTGGTCTCCCTTTCACCTGCACTCCATACATATTCAAATACTAGTCACTTCTAATTTGCAAATGTATATTTCTCCTACCGATTTGACTGAAAGTCCAATTAATTAGTGTAATGAGTAAAGAACTGTATTTTTTTTAAGTTCACTCAAATATTAGATTTCAGTAGCCATTTAACACTTATGTTGACTGAACAAGAAAACCATTTCTGCTTCTCTTTCCACAAGCAACCTCTCTCATGCTATCTTCACCACATTAAGTTTTGCTACCTATGTTAGCACGCCAGGGAAGTAAAGTCAGTGGAAAAGTCATCCTGGTGCTTAAAAGTTGTTTTCATTTTTAATCACTTCAACATATACTCACCAACCAAGACATACTGAATTTACATTTTGAGTGTTAAGAGAATTGAAGTGTCACGAGGGGAAACATGGCACTAATAAGCCAGTTTGTTTGCTGACTGTACAGATCAAAATCTAAAAAAAGTTGGGTCATTTTAACTCAGGTTTGATTACAAAGAACTTGCTACATCTCATAAGCTTGTTCATCTATGGAGCTCAATTATCACTGTCTTGCAAACCAGAACTGTACAATGCAGTCCTGAGACAATACAAAGGCTGCCATTTACTGAAGAAACTCCACTGTCATTTAACACCACCATAGCCAAGTTCTGAACTAAGACCTTCACAGGACCAGTAGTAACTGTACAAGGCGAGCCTCTCTGAATCACTAAGCGTTACTATGCTCAACTCATCTAAAATAAATCACCCTTCATCTTTCCATAGCTAATCTGAGGTTTACAGAGTTTTGATTATTTTACATCATCACAGATTTAGACACAAGAAAATCTCTGTCCTACTTGCCCTGGCTATTATTTCTTTGGGTTATTTTTTTACTTGTCTCCATGTAACTAAGGAGCATTTTAATTTGGGTCTGGTTAGAAAAAGCTCTGCGAAGATTAAGGACTTATCACAAGATATTTCTTTACAACTAAGATCTCTCATGCACAAATACTTACTCTCCTTAAACATGAGTCAAAACTAGTAGACAACAGATTCAGTCAAATGACATCTATATTTTGCCCAGCAAAAGGGCAGTTGGGAAATGTCCACAAGTTGGTATAGACCAGGATGGGCAAACTACAGCCCACAGGCTGCATTCAGCCCCTTAGGGTTTTCAATCTGACCTTTAGGATCACCAATCCAGTGGCAGAGGGAGGCTAAGGCAGGTTCCCTGCCTGCTGTGGTCCTGGGCCAGGTGAGGAAGTGGCTGGCATGTCCCTACAGCACCTGGAAGGGGCAGAAGGCTCTGTACCAGGGGTGGGCAAAATACGGCCTGCAGGCCGAATCTGGCCTGTCAAGCTTTTTTAACTAGCCCATGGCCCACCCTGCCACTCCACCAGTTCTATCTCAATTGAGACCAGGGGCAGGGGAGTGCATACAGTTGTTCACTATTCAAAGCAGCTGGCAGCTCCCTCCCCCCCACCAGGGGCACGTGGCACCTAGGAGGCACCAGCCATTTTAAACAGCAAATGACTGTGTATTCCCCTGCCCCCAGGCCCCAATTGGCCTGTGGACAGCAGAGCATGTGGCACTTAGAAGAAACCACCAGCTGTTCCCTCTAGGCTCCTCTAGAGACTCTGTGTGCTCTGCTTGCCCCCAATTGGCTGGAGGGAGCATGTGAAGTCTCCTTCCCCCGACCAGGGGCATATGGTGCCTGGAGGGAACGGCTCTTTTCCTCAGAGACCCTTTCCTTTGGTCTGAGGCCCGGCCCTTTCCAGGGGCGGAGCTGGTCCATGACCATTACCAAAAATGGTGAAGTGGACCCCCTGTAAAAATTATTGCCCACCCCTCCTGTGCATGTGGCCCTAATCAGAAGGTGCCATCCCTGCAGCTCCCATTGTCTGGGAACAGGGAACTGTGGCCAATGGAAGCTGTGGGAGCAGCACGGGAGCCACCTGCCTCCCTCCCCCAGGAGCTGCTACCAGCAGCTGTGCTGGCCACATCCAGGAATGATGTGAGACCAAAATGGGGGAGGGGGACAGGCCACCTTAGCCCCACTGCACTGCCAACTAGGATCTGCCTAAGGTAAATAGTTGTCTGGGTGGAGCCTGCACCTCAACCCCAACCCTTTTCCACACTCTAACCTACAACCCCAGGCCTACATTCATGGCTCACCATGCTATTTCCCTACACAGCTGCGGCCCTTGAGCCTAAAAGCTTGCCCATCTCTTGTGTCAACTACACCCCCCAAAAATAAGGTTAAAGCACAGAACAGAAATCTGAGTGAATGGGTTCTTCTTAGATCCATAACAGATGATAAAATGTTGTCCATCCATTTCCAATAAAATGGAAATAATTTTCAGCTTGGGGGTAAAGTGTTTTGAGATCTTCTGCCTGCCCCTACCAGCACAGAGTGTTAAGGTATTAGATCATCTGATGTCTTAAGAAATTCATATGGAAGTATAGTCCTTAGGCCAATAGCTGCTGTATCCACTGCTTTGCTTAGAGCCAAGGAGCAAGTCTGAACTGTGCAGCAAACAAACAGTTGCACGACGCAGGGCCTGGGGCAGGCGCAACAGCCTGACGCCGCAAGGCTGGCCCGGGGGACAAGGTGGTATCTCGACGCCATTATCCTCCAGTACCTCGCACTGGGGTTCCCCACACCCCGGGCGCGTCTGGTCCCAGGGAGCTCGCCCCACAGGACACAGCGCTCACAGGCCAGGGCCTGCGGAGAGGTCAGTGGCGGGGGGGGGGGCCGCGCTTCCAGCGCTAAACTCCCGCACACCCACCGCTGACGGTTGCCAGGGACGCCCCCGCCCCTCCGGCAGCCAATGACAGCTGCCGCCTCGGGCCCGCGCCCTGCCCCCAGCCCCAGGGCCCTCGCTGCAGCAGCCACCAGGGAGCAGGCACGGCCGGCCGGGCGGGGCGGGGCGCTGCTCACCATGCTGCGGTCGGTCAGGCGGCGCTGTCCGGGGTCTTTGCCCCCCTGCTCGGTCCGTGTCTCCTCCCCGCAGGGTGACTTAGCAGAGTTCTCGGTCGGAGAAGCGCACCACGCAGCGGGAGTAACTGCGGGCCCTGCGTACGGCAGCCATCTTCCCGGAGAGTGAGGGGTAGGAGGACCCGGAGCAGCCGAGACCTTAGCCAGAGGGACCCCCACGAGCACTGAGAGAAAGAACAGAGCGTCGCCTTCCCGGCGCACGGGTCGCTTTAGTACGGAGCGTCGGCCGTAAGGACTGCAAGTCCCGGCATGCAGTACGCCATTCTGCCTGGTTCTTCGCTTGGCTCAAGGTGAAGCGTTGCCTCCTGGGCAATGTAGTCTCTGTGGGCCCTTCCGCTCGAGGAGAAGCATTGCATGCTGGGAATTACAGTTTTTTTTAAGCAGGCCAATCAAATAGAAGAGGGAGCACAGACTGCTAGGAAGTGTAGTTCCTCATGGGCACTTCAACTAGACATTGGAGCAGTGGTTGCTGGGACCTGTCGTTCCTGCGGGCTGCTGTAGCCCTGCAGTTAGGGCTAAGAAGGGGGTTGCTGTTTGCCTCTCCGCGTTGCAGTGAGTGTGTTTCTGCTAAGGTTAGCCTGGTGCTTTGTCTGCCTGCAGGCCAGGCCCGGCCCGACCCAAGCATTGTTGAAGACCATCTGTAGAGTTACTTAGTGGGCCAGATAATAATGTACAATGGCCTAGTGATATAGCACCTTTGCATCCTGTAGAATCCAACTGATCTAACAAACTTGATTACTGTAGATATCTGAATCGCTGTACCCACCACTGACAAGCAGACATCTCTGGGGTAAAATAGGCAGCTGTTTAACAGGGCCACACAACAGTGTAGGCATCAGCCCAGATCTGGAGCATATGAAGTCCTCTTGACTTTTGCATAGGAGCCAGAGTCCATGTTTTCATGGGGATTCTAGGGTTGCCAGATGGTTTCAACAAAAATACCGGACACACTTGACATTACATCACAATCTACATTACATCGTATTTAGAAAATACCGGACATTTATATTTTCTCAATTTGTTTCCCAAACAGAAAAAGCTCAAATACTGAATTGTCCGGTTCAAAACTGGACACCTGGCAACCTTTCTGATGCAAGTTCATGGCCAAGCAGACTTGTGGAAATCCATTTGAAGTAGCATATAGAATTGAAAGGAAATATAATTAACAATCCTTTCACCACACAAATATAAATACTGCTTTACAAATATATATCTCTAGTCTCCCAAACCTATTTTATTTGTGGTCTGAAAATAAAGATGAAAAGTTTCCACTTCAAAAATGTTATAAAAAGTTATGAACAAGTGAAAATATGGATTTAGTACCTGATCATTTTTCAATTGCAATCCATTGCAGAAAACTCCCATTGATTTAAATAGGCTCCAGGCTTTGAGGACTAAATTTTGCCCTTTTTTGTATCAATGCATCTTACATCAAAGTTTGCTTCTTACAGCGGAAATTCTTTGAAACCAAGTAACCTAATAATATCATTACTCAGGCTGACAAAAGAGGAAGTCTTGTCTGTATCTCTGTCTCAGAATCCTACTCTGCTTCCCTCTAAGTCAACAGCAAAACACCAAAGTCCTTGGTAGGAATATGAAAGCCTAAAACATATTTCTAAAGCTCTGATCACTTTTTTTCATACAGGATGACCTCTATAACCACACACAGCCCCACTGACTTCTGGGGATCCATATGGGCACTAGGACATATCCCACATGGAACAAATTGTAGAATCTCGGTCTCTTGTAGAATTTGGGCCTAATTTGTGTGTGTGTGTGTGTGTGTGTACACACACACACATAAAAATTCAGCAACATTCTCCAGGTAATTTAAAAATAATAAACGAAGGGGTGTCTCAATTAGCCAAATGTCAAAATGAGTAAATTTGGATAATAGTGGTTTCTAATAGGTGTGGACATTTTCAGTGTAAATATAAATAGACTTCAGGGTATATGACCCTGTTTTAGACAGCTGAGAGTTTTGGATAAATGAGGAGCACAGGGAAGCTTTGCAGAATTGTCATGAAGATTTATCATGAGACACACAAAATATGTTTGTGTTCTTCTCAATAATGAATATGAAAACATTAATTAATTATTATCATATACTTTTTACAGATTACTGCAGTTTTATAAAATTCTACTAGCCCATTCATTTGGGGTATAGAGTTATGTACAAAGTTGTGAGACATCACAATAATGATTTAATGCCATATTCTTCCTTTCAATAAGCATATACTACTACTGTTCGCTTCACAGGAAATTATGCACGCTTATTGCTGGCAGAATTTGACCCTTCATTTTTCGTGTTAAATAAAAAGTAAAGTTAAATGGTCAAGATTTGTTGATATTTGTGTCTGAAATAAAAATCTAACTTCTCAAATCTTTAAACCACATTTCTGGAAGTTTTGTCACACTTTCAAATTAACGAAATTCGAGAATGCCACTGCAAAATAGCTATTACTTGATGTCACTGAACTATACAGTCAGCCTTTTTAAATGTATGCATGCCACTACACTGTTATGTAACTCTGAGCATATGGTATTCCTGCGTTTTAAGCCCAACTCAGATACTGCCCTGTATAGTTTGTTGGGGGAGGGGTTAGAGAAATCACATGCCTCAGTTTCCCCATGTAAAATAATTAAAAATGGGGTGGGGAGGAGGGGAAAGAGAAAGAAGACATCCTCTCCTAGCAAAGGTGTTGGTGCTTAAGTATTTGATGCCCAATCAATTATTCTCATTAACTTCCTATTCTTTAATTCACTATAGTAAAGGGAGAGGAACCTTTGGGTGCACACGAAATGGAAGTATCAGGTCCTTTGGATTTGTAGGCTTTGATCTCAGCTGCTCTGTGTTGATGAATCCCTGGGCAGCTCCTCCTTGTAGGATTGCCGTCTGGGCTGATCATTACAATATATTCACAGTTACTGCCTTAGTATAAGCTCAATATCAATTTATTAATGGGATTTTTTTGCATTAGCTTGTTATTTTTTATATTTAAATTTGTCTTAAAATTAATTGGATTATCTTATGTCGAGATTGTTTTTAATGAAAAAAAAATCCTCCCTGTGACTGTCTATAATAAAGACATGTCTGTAGCCATGCTGTTTGGCTACAGTGCCCTGGAGAGAGAACACTGCAAAGGAAAGGCCAGACAGGGGAGCTGCTGGGTAGCTTTCGCCAGGGAAAGCTCCTGGTTGTCCACAGTGTCTTTTGTTTGTTTTTCTGCTGGTTGGCGAGCTGAAAACTCTTTTTTTTCTCAGCGTCAGTGCCATGAGCCTCTGGCAGCTAGACCAGCCCAGGCTTCTCTCAGATGGATTTGCCGCATGGCTTCTTGTAGCAGGGTTTGTACTATGTATGTTGTGATTTACTGCTGTTGTGTAATTTTCTTCTACGTGTAGACAGCATGTTGTACAAGCTGTCTTAACAGCTTTTCTGTTACTTTAAAATTGCTGGAAATCCAGTGCAAGGACTCTGCCAGCAATTAACAATAGTCTTTCAGAGCAGTACTGTTAGATTGTAACATAAATGTCACTAGACAGGATGACAGATTTGGAGGCGCTGAGAATCAGGTTAATCCTCTGTGTTTTTCTTGCCCTAATTCTAATAGCTAGGTTTTAAAGGAGTGTCAGCTGAATTTGTGTTTACACTTCTTGTTTTTTAAATAATTTGCCCACCCTCCTCCCAACACCATGATTTTAGGCTTCCTTGTGACATTTAAAACAGAGCTGTACATGAAAGTTTTCTGAGGAGGCCCACATCTGCTTTGGAAGACTTCAAAATACTAATTTCTTGTTTAGTAGCAACCATTTTTTATTGGATTTGCAGATGGTGTTTTGATTTAGTATGACCTCATTTATGTAAGCGTACATGAATATTATTCAAATAGGAACACACCATGTGGCCTACAAATATGATCAGTTAATACAAATTTGTCTTTGTTTTTCTTTTGAAAATGATAGTTTAACTGTTATTACATGAATCGTAAGGCAAATGTTAAATTGTTCTCTCCATACACAGTACAGAAAATTCTTATTAACGGAGCTTAATTCTTTTTCTTTTAGAGTTGTGTAATACTGAGTGACTACCATACAATGGGCTGGATTGATCAAAGGTAAATTTTTTTTTAAATTTACTAATACATGGCATGGTTGTTCATGGAAAGTGCTGTTAGTTAAGAAACTGCTAACTATTATTAGTTACCAGGTTTCAGATAAAATCTCTATGAGCCAGAGTTTCATAAATATTGTGCTGTTTTGTCTCCATCCTTGCAGGATTTAAAAACTAATAATAAATCTGATACTCAGTCATAGGTATTTGCACTGTCTCATTTGCTTTAGTTTTTTTTTTTTTTTTAAGAAGTAGCTATTCTTCAACAGAAAAATCCACCATCACACGAATCCAGCTCAGTATCATATATGTTTGTTTGTTTGTTTGTTTGTAACGTTTCCTGACTCTTTCTAACAGACACATGTGCATGCAGATAAACTTACCCATGAGTAGTCCCACCTGAAGTCTGCAATTTCAGTGGGATTACTCACCTGCATACACGTTTGCATGATGGCACTCTAAATCAGTCCTCCTCCCTCTTTTGGGGGTGATAGGCTCCTCACCTTCAACTTCAGTTGTTTTTGGCATTGTGGTTAACCTGCTGTTACAGCTGAGAGGCATACAAATGGGCTGAGAGGATGTGATTTGGACAATTTCATGAATGTTTATGGAAGCTTTTCATTCTTAAGCGATTCTTTGAAGGGTTTTCTTTGTGTGTGTTTGTGTAATGTTTTTCTTATATCTCAAAATGCTTTACAACAGGAGTGGCCAACCTGTGGCTCTGGAGCTATCTGTGGCTCTTCTGAAGTTAATATGCAGCTCCTTGTTCAGGCACTGACTCTGGGGCTGCAGCTACAGGTGCCAACTTTCCAGTGCTCAACTCTTGCCTCCACCTCCTCCTCCATGCATATTGCTCCTTCCCTCTCCCACAGAGCCTCCTGAGTGCCATGAACCAGCTGATTGCAGTGGGCAAGAGGCATGGGGAAAGAAGAGGAGGCACTGATAGGGTGGGCTGCTGGTGGGCAAAAGATATGGGAGAGGAGGCACCTGATGGGGACTACTGACCAATTACTATTGCTCTTTGGCAATGTACGCTGGGTAAGCTGTGGCTCCTTCTCAGGCTCAGGTTGGCCACACCTGCTTTACAAAAGACTGAGCTAAACACAACACAAAATATTGTAAACCAGCATATTTCTTTGTAGAGATTACTAACAACAACTTAAATTATCTAATAGAAAGAATTTTTAAAAATCATTGTCACTGTTTATGCTGGGGTTTTTTGCATTTCTCTTTTGACAGTACAAATTAAGGAAATTGGTTTCATTTTGTTTTATAGTCAGTTTCACTTTAGATTCTCCCTGTTGTATTGTTTCATTACAAACACAAGAGGGGAATATTTACTTGCTTAAATACTGTCCCAATGACATTTTTAAAAGTGTTGTAGAATCATTTATATTGAGTAGGCTTTACAAAAAGGTATTATGTTGTATTTCAGTTGACAGTGCCCCCTAAATAATAATCAAGACTTCCTTTGCAGGGTGATGTACAATAACAAAGTTGCAAAGTTGCAGGGGGTTGTTTTGTTTTAAGGTACTGTGTCCTTTTAAATTTAGGCCACAAACAAAGGGTTATTTGGAGTTTAGTGACTTTCAGTGTGATAGGTTTTTTTTTTTTTTACAGTTATAACAAAACTGTTATTTTGTTTAATTCCAAGACAACTCCAGCTCCTTGCTCTCTGCCTCAAATATTATTGTGCAGTTTTTACTTACCTCATGGCAGCCAGTAAGTAAATCAGATAAGCAACAATGAAACTGACTAGGGCTGATCTACACAAGAATATGCTTGTGCTACTGCTAAGTCACATTGACTTCAGTAGGACTCCATCTGTGTGGAGCATCCAAGATTAGGCTGTGCCCATAATTCAAATTGAGAGAACTTTAAAGTGAAAAGGAAATTTGGATTACTGAAACAAGCTTAAAAACTTAAGGCCTCTTCAAGAAAACTTTATACTGGTTGAGATAAATCCGCTTAGAAACTGACTTAATGAAATGGGTATGATATTTTCATGTTGATAAGGCCCACCTGGTATTAGTAATATAGTATGGTCAAGTTTAAAAACTCAAAACCAGCATCTTTCTTCACCTTGACCATTGCTTTTGCGTGTGTCTGTCCATCTCTCTGTCCAAACAGGCCAAAAGTTTTAAAAGTATCCATTAATTTTGGGTACTTAAATCACTGTTTAGCCAACTTGAAACACATTGGCCAGATTTTCCAAGATTCAGAGAGCCCTATGCCACTATCTGACTTCAGGCTCCAGACCTTGCAAACTGGCATTCTAAAATAGGCCCTGATCCTCCATTGATCAACATGTGTATGGATATTTATGGCCATCTAGAGCCTCACTAACTTCCATCTGCAACAGCATGATTTTAACATATATTTCACTTAATTTTATAGTAGCATGCTTTTGAAATCTGTTTGTGCTGCTGTAGAACCAGTAGTACATAGACCTAGCCTTACTTTGCAGATTTGAAAGTCTGAAGGGATCATTGTGATAATCTGTCTTACTTCCTGTACAACACAAGCCATAGAACATCCCCAAAATAATTTGCAGAGCACATCCTTTAAAAAAACATTCAACCCCGATTTGTAAAAACTTTTCCTGACATGTTGAATCTACAATGATCTTCCAGTGGCTTATCCTCAGTGTTAAAAGTTTACACTTTATTTCCAATCTGCATTTGTCTAACTTCAGCTTCCAACTAGCCTATTGAGTTATATTTTTGTGTGCTAGATGGAAAAGCCTATAATTAAATACTTGTTCCGTTATGGAGGTACTTTTAGCCTGTAATCAAGTCACAACTCAATCCTAAAATAAATAGACTCAAGGAGCTCAGTCACTATAATCTGTCAATCATTCTCATAGCTCTTCTCTGAACCACTTTCAAAATGTCAACATCCATCTTGAATTGTGGACACCAGAACTGGATACAATGTTCCAGCAGCAGTCATATCAGTGTCAGATACATCCCGATCAGGGAAGCTATTGCTATAGTTATGACTCTTCCAGGCCTCCCTTCAGATTTTTGCAGCTATCCAAGGGGAAGGTAAGCTGTGCTTCCACTCTTCACTTGTGTTTTGGCCAATATACAAAGCAGAGGTGGCACTTGATGGCATATATCACACTAGAGGCTGTACAGTTGTATGAGCTGCTGATGTGGTTAGGTCCTGTGATGGTGTCACTAGCAGGGCTGACAAACCGCGGCGAGATTTACTTGCCAGCCCCGCACCGCGCATGCGCCAGACCGGCACTGCGTATGCGCACAGCGCCGGTGAACAGGGCGACCGGCTGAAATCTACTCACCACGGGCGAGTGGATATAGCGATTTGTCGAGTCCTGGTCACTAGTATAGATGTATGGACAGAGTTGGCAATGGGGCTTATTGGAGGCGTAGGTTCCTGGGTGAGTGTGTCTGAGGTGTGATGTGTGGTTGCTGGGGAAAAAAATTGCTTCAGGTTAGGAGTTTGTCTATAGGCAAGGATTGGCCTCTCTCCCAAGGCCTGTGAGAATGAGGGCTCATTTTTCAGGATAGGTAGATTTTCAATGATGTGCTGGAGGGGTTTGAATTGGGGGCTGTAGGTGATGTGTTCTGTTATTTTCCTCATTGGGCCTGTCTTGAAGAAGCAGATTCCTAGGTACTCGTTTGGCTCTGTCAATCTGTTTCTTCACTTTCCCAGGTGGGTATTTAAAAAAAAAAAAAAAAAAAACACAACACACTTAAAGAATACCTGATAAAGATCTTGTAGGTGTTTGTCTCTGTCTGTCTGTGGGAACAAATCCAGTTGTATCTTAGGGCCTGGCTGTAAACAATGCATTTTGTGATGTGTCCTGGATGGAAGCTAGATGTATGTAGGTAAGAATGGTCAATAGGTTTCTGGTACAGGGTGGTGGTAATGTGGCCATCATTTCATTGTACTGCAGTGACAAGGAAGCGGATCTCTCATGTGGACTGATCCAGGGTAAGGTTGATGGTAGGGTGAAAGTTGTTGAAATTCCTGGGGAATTCTTCAAGGGTCTCCTTCCCATGGGTCCATTTGATTATGTCAATGTAGCATAAGTAGAGGAAGAGTGCTGGGGGATGAGAGCTGAGGAAATGTTTTTTGAGGTCAGCTGGTTTGACCTGAACTGCTCTTCTACTCGGCTATATTATTAAGCTCTTAATAATGGAGGTGTAAGAAGGCATGGAGCTGACATAACACAAAGCATGCAGATGTGATTATTTTCCCACTATTTAGCTTAATTCCAAGGGTATGGCTAATTTACATAGTATAGGTCACATTTTGTTCCTTTTTGTATCTAAGTTGATTTAAGCACAGAGATCATTGGCAGGGATAGAACTAGAGATGCTAAATAAGTACTTTTAATCTTTATTTTCTATGTATTCTTTTATTTGTATTGTATCCAGGACATGGGTCTGGTAAGTAATTTGGATATATCAAGTATTCCTAGTGCCAAACTTATCCCTGGAAACTTGGAGATAAATGTGATCCTGTGTGTCTTTCCCTTTGAAGGGTATAGAATCATAGAATACTAGGACTGGAAGGGACCTCGAGAGGTCATCGAGTCCAGCCCCCTGCCCTCATAGCAGGACCAAATACTGTCTAGACCATCCCGGATAGACATTTATCTAACCTACTCTTAAATATCTCCAGAGATGGAGATTCCACAACTTCCCTGGGCAATTTATTCCAGTGTTTGACTACCCTGACAGGAACTTTTTTCTAATGTCCAACCTAAACCTCCCTTGCTGCAGTTTAAGCCCATTGCTTCTTGTTCTATCCTCAGAGGCCAAGATGAACAAGTTCTCTCCCTCCTCCTTATGACACCCTTTTAGATACCTGAAAACGGCTGTCATGTCCCCCTCTTTTCTAAACTAAACAAACCCAATTCTTTCAGCCTTCCTTCATAGGTCATGTTCTCTAGACCCTTAATCATTCTTGTTGCTCTTATCTGGACCCTCTCCAATGTATGTATGACTCTATCCCTTTCACAGAGGGATATCTGAGAGACCTCAGAAGGCGGAGGGAAGGGTGAGGGCTGGGCACAAGGACTAACATCTCTCCTAGCCCCCCCCCCCCCTTGAAGGAAAGAGCTAGCCCTGCTGTTGCTGCAGTGCTGTCGCTGCCTATCTCCTGAGTAAGAGGCCTGCCCTGTTCGGACTCAGACCTTTCAGCTGCAGGTGTTACTTGCAGCCATTACCAGGGGCGGGCTTAAAGCCAGGAGGCCGCCCCTGGCAGCGGGCCACTGCTGGCAGTCCGCCCCAAAGGGGCGAGCCAAAGGGGGCTGCCCTTTGGGGGGAGCCCTTCAAGGGCAAACTGAGGGCCCGTGTGTTGTGATGGTAGTAGTTTTGTGTGATTGAGTGTGTGTTTGTGTGTGCTGGTGAGAGCAGCACACTGTTGGTTGTGTGGTGGCCTATTCAGTCCCTGATGAGAGCAGGGAGGGCAGGCGAGGGTTCTTGGTGAGAGGAAGTTCCCTTTAGCTGCCCAAACTGAAGGTTTGTGTCTGTTCTGTTTCTCCCCCCCCCCCCCCCCCGCCCATTATGTGCTTTGGCACAGATGGGGTGCCTAAGGGGGAGGGCTCAGATGGCATAGTGGCAGTTGTGACAGGTAGGGGAAGATATGGAAGTAAGATCCAGACTGGCCAGCCAAGGGGACTGAGGTTTAGACAGTTATGTGCTATTCCTTGTTCCAGTCCTGTTCCCAGCCTCAATAATTCTGGGGACTTTTATACCTGTCCATCAGCCCTAAGGGTGCTGCTGCTGAATGCCAGGTCAGTATCCCAGAAGACAGCTGTCATCCATGATTTAATTCTGGATGAAAGGGCTGATCTGGCTTGTATCACTGAGACCTGGCTGGGAGTGGAGGGAGGCGTTGACCTTTCCCAATTGTGCCTGGCTGGGTTCTCCGTTCAGCATCAGCCACGGCTTAATGGTCGGGGAGGTGGGTTGGCAATTGTCTATTGAGATACTATCTCACTGGCTAGGGCCTTGGTCCAAAAAAGTGTTAGATTCGAGTGTTTGTACTTGATGTTGGGTGGTCGGGATAGGTTGGGTATGCTGCTTGTGTACCGCCCACCTCGCTGTACGGCAGATGCTCTGCTCAAGCTGGCCAATGTGGTCTCGGACGTGGCATTGAGGACCCCGAGGTTTCTGGTCTTGGGGGACTTTAATATCCACACCGAGGCTGTCCTGTCTGGTCCAGCCCAAGATTATATGGATACCATGATCGCCCTAGGACTATCCCAAGAAATAACTGACCTAATGCATGTTGCAGGTTATATGCTCGATTTGGTTTTTTGGACTAAGGGTGATAGAGTTCTTGGGATAAGGGATGTGGCTACACTCTCTTTGTCATGGACTGATCACTACCTGGTCAAGTTTAGACTATGTGCTGACCTTCCCCTCCACAGAGGCAGGGAACCAATTAAGATGATCCGCCCTCGGAGGCTGATGGATCCGGAGGGTTTCCTGAGGTCCCTGAGGGATTGTTCAGCCGTTATGGCAAATGATCCTGTAGATGCCCTAGTCAATACATGGAACATCGAGGTAGCCTGGGCAGTTGATATGATTGCTCTTAAGCGCCCTTTTCAGGCTAGTCAAGCCAAGTTTGCTCCCTGGTTTTCTGGGGAGCTGATGGCGGCAAAACAGTCTGTGCGACGGCTAGAACGCCGCTGGAGGAGAACTAGAGCTGAGTCTGATCGATTGCGGGTTAGAGCTGAATTGTGAGCTTAATCTGTGGCGGTGCTGACAGTGAAGAAAAGCTACTTCTCCACCCGTATCGCATCCTCACAGTGCCGTCCAGCGGAACTGTTTCGAGTAGTGCGGGGCCTGTTGCAGTCTGGCACTCATGATGAAATGGAGGAGCTCTTGGCCCCCCGCTGTGATCTGTTTGCGAAGCACTTTGCAGATAAGATTGCTCGCATCCGGTCGGATTTGGATTCTGGTTGCTATGTAAGTGGGGCACAGAATGTGTAGAGTGCACCACCCAGTCATTTTTCTCTGGATCAATTTCAGTTATTGCAGACTGAGGATGTGGACAAGGTGCTTGGAGGAGTGCGACCGACCACGTGCTCACTTGACCCCTGCCCTTCATGGCTTATTAAATCTAGCCAGGAAGGGATGACTGGTTGGGTCCAGGGGATTATTAATGCGTCTTTTAGATCCGGTATGGTTCCCGCTGCCTTGGAAGAGTCAGTGATAAAACCATTACTCAAGAAGACTTCCCTGGACCCACATGATTTGAATAACTATCGCCCAATTGCTAATATTCTCTTCTTGGGCAAGGTACTCGAGCGGGCGGTGGCATTGCAATTCCAAGCTTTCTTGGAAGAAACAGATTATTTAGATCCATTTCAGTCTGGCTTTAGTCTGAGTTTTGGAACTGAAACTGCCTTGGTCGCCCTGGTAGACGACTTACGCCGGGGGAGAGAGAGGGGGAGTACATCCCTGTTGATTCTCTTAGACCTCTCAGCGGCTTTTGATACCATCGACCATGAGATCCTTCTGGGACACCTGGCGGAGTTGGGTATTGGAGGCACTGTTTTGCAGTGGTTCCGGTCCTACCTGTTGGGACAGTTTCAGAAGGTGGAGCTAGAGGGCTGCTATTCGACCCCGTGGCGATTGTGCTATGGGGTCCCGCAAGGTTCCATCTTGTCCTCTATACTGTTTAATATCTACATGAAGCCGCTGGGAGAGGTCATAAGGAGTTTTGGAGGATGGTGCCATCAATATGCAGATGACACCCAACTCTATTTCCCTGTGACATCAGAAACAGGTGTGGCGGTGACCAGTCTAAATCGGTGTCTGGAGGCGGTGATGGTTTGGATGAAGTCAAACAAGCTGAAATTTAATCCAGATAAGACTGAGGTCCTGTGGATCAGGAGGCTATCTGTTCAGGAATGTGGCATGGCACCTGTTCTAGACGGGGTTACTCTCCCCCTGAAAGAACAGGTACGCAGCTTAGGAGTCCTCCTGGACCCTTTTTTAACATTTGAAAATCAGATTCGTTCGGTGGCCAGGAGTCTTTTGGGCAGCTTTGTTTGATCTGCCAGCTGCGACCCTTACTGAACCAGCATGACTTGGCCACAGTGACCATGCTCTTGTTACATCTAGACTGGATTACTGTAATGCACTTTATGTGGGGCTGCCTCTAAAGAGCCTTCGGAAACTTCAACTGGTCCAGAATGCGACTGCTTGAGTCTTAACTAATACTCGTTATACAGAGCACATTATGCCAGTGCTTCAGCAGCTGCACTGGTTTTCGGTATGTTTCTGGGCACAATTTTCTGGGCACAATTGAAGGTTTTAGTTAGGACCTATTAAGCCTTAAATGGGTTGGGTGCAGGGTATCTGAAGGACCGTCTTCTCCCATATAAACCTGCCCGGGAATTGAGGTCAGCTGGGGAGGCTTTGCTTCATGTTCCCCCACTTCTGGAGATAAGATTAACATCTACGCGGAACCGGGCCTTCTCAGCTTTTGCTCCCAGGCTGTGGAATTCTCTTCCTCGGGATATTTGCATGGCGCCAACGCTAGTGTTGTTTTGGTGTTAAGCTAAAGCCACCTTTTTTACTCATGCTTTTATTAATGTTTGAGTCTTTGTGTGTGTTCTCCATATGTTTTTAGCAGGCTTTATGTCCCTCTGGGGTCTTGTATTTTAAATTTTTATATATATTTGTATTGTGTTTAAACTTTTTTTTTGTAAGCCGCCTCGAATATTTTAAATAGAGAGGCGGGTAAAAATATTTAAATAGTTTATTTATTTATATTTATCTCGGAAAGGTGGTTTGTCAGAGCTCTGGACTGACTGCAGTATGACCTGTGAGTTATTCATTTGTTTGCTAAATAATTTTTCGAAGAGAAATGCCCTGCCACATAATTAGAGATGTTCAATGCTCTTGCTGTGGGACTGCTATTTCTAGGCCATGAGAACTCTTTCTGTGCTTTTGGTAATTACAGTATTGCTTATTGCTACCTATTGGGGTTGCCATCACATCTGATGCAAATTACAGGCCCTGCCATTGCAGCTGGCTTCTGGGAGAGGAGGGTACAAAGGAGTGGACGGTAGTCCTGGTTCTGGCTTTAAACTGGTATGAGCACAATCAGGAAGATAGCCTATTTGTACTCCTGGATGTCTTTGGGAAGAAAGGAGAGTGAAAACAAGCCAACTTTGAAAAATGCAAAAATCCCAAATCCAGTGAATTGTGTTCTGTATTTCAGATTAAAGGCTAAGCCTTGAAAACATGACTCTTGTGGCTATTCGTGCAGTCCTGAGTACTCTGTATTTATGCTGCCACAGAAAGAACTGGTTACACTCAGAGGAGAAACACCTCAGCTCAAGACTGAAATGAATTTGCAGCTAAAGGATCCACATCATGAATAGATACACGACTATCAAGCAGCTTGGTGATGGGACATATGGCTCTGTCCTCCTAGGGAGAAGCATTGAATCTGGGGAGCTAATTGCCATTAAAAAGTGAGTCACTTTATTCCTCAATGTAATAGTCTTACACTGGTACATAGCCAACTAATATACATCATGCGTTCAGTGTGTATATAATTGGTTTTGCAACAAAATCTGAGAATATATACCTCTGCATCTTAATTCTCAGCCCCTTTACATGAAATGAACGGTCTAATCACTCAAGGACAATTATAATATTGAGGTGACCCAATCAGTACTCTCTTTTTGTCTGTTACGTATGTCCCATTGTAATACACAGTCCTCACATTTCACCAAAATTGTTTGAGACCTATTTAATTTCCAACCGTTCACATAGCGAGTTTTTTAAATGGCCCACCTCTCTAAGACTGATCTACAGTTAAAATGTAAATTGACATAGCTACATTGCTCATGAGTATATAAAATCCACATCCTTGAGGTACCATAGATATGCCAAACTAATCCCTCCCCTCCCCCTGGCATTGATGCAGGTAGGTTGACAGAAGAATAATCCTTTCAATCTAGCTATCCCCACTCCGGGTGACGGATTACCTAGAATAATGGGAAAACCCCTTCTGTTGCCCTAGGAAGCATCTAAACCAGTGTTTTACAACCAGTGGTACGAGTACCCTTAGGGGTACTTGATAGAAGTCTGGGGGGTACATCAACACAACTGAAATTTGGAGAAAATGGGGTTTTGTTTTGTTTTTTTAATTTTACAGCATTTTATTATTTTTGTGCTTTTTACACCCAAAAATTTCATCGCCTGCCTGGCTACGATTAAGTTGTTTAAACAAATGTGTTGCAATGGTAGAAGAAAATTTTGTGTATCTGAAAACTGTAGGTACTGGGGGTACTTTTAATTTTTTTTAAAGGGGTACTTATTAAAAAAAAAAAAAAAAAAAAAAGGTTGAGAAACACTGATCTAAACTATAGAACTACAGTGGCATAGGTATGCCACTAGTTCAGACATGGCTTAATTGATAGGCACAGAGTACTGGAGGCACCTCCACAAAATACTGTTTGTGATTCAGTGATGCATTTAAGAGAACAGTGTAGAACACTGTAACAGGTTTTCACAACTGAAGCTGACTTCAATTGGTTCTGCAAATGCTCAGCAGCTGGCCATACAAAGGTAGTTGGTAGGGTTGTAATTAGCAGGTATTTTTCCTACTTCCCACCCCATCCTTCTCTACAATAAAAGAGGCAAATCTGTGGGTCACACAAGTGTCAGGGGACAGAACAGGTCAGCTGAGCTATTCTCATGGCCATTGCAGGGACTGTGAGCAAAGATTCATTGTGAGCAAAGATTCGCACTAGTAGCTCTGCCTTTTGTTAGCATGAATCTGTCATGAGAATAGATGCAGGCAAAAAGTTCACCTAGTGACTCAATCAGCTATTTGAAGGTATATCTACACAATGTTTTCTAATAGATTATATTAGCTGTCTTGAGTGAGTTGGAGTTTTAGACAGGCCCAAATTTTTGGGGAGCATCTACACTAGCCTTAACTAATGTTTTATGTATCAATGCTATGGGGACTGTAATGGCGTAACTATGTTGGTGTAATCCCTTAATGTAGACCCAGCCTACTAGGGATGTTAGCAAGTAATCAACTGGAGTATCGACTACTCACTTGCCCCTCCCCTTTGCTGCCTCGATGAGAGACAGCAAGGGCAGGGAACAGGAGCCGGTGCTGGGGGGGAGCCAGTGTAAAAGCCAGTTTTCCCCCCCCCCCCCCCAGCACCGTCTCTGGGGTGCCGCCCTGTCCCCCACCCCTTCCCCTGGCTGCTTTTATCAGAGGCAGAAGGAGAGGAACAGGGAAGGCTGCTTCAAAGTAGTCCCTGTCCACGGGGTCCCAGCAGGGAGCTGGTCCACCGCCCCCCACACACATACAGAGACTGCTGCTGCCCACCTCAAGCCAGGGCTGGGGTGCTATTTTTACTACCCCGGTCCTGGCACCAGCAGCTGCAGTCCCAGCTGCTTCTGAGGGCAGGGCTGCATGGCAGGCAACTGCCTCATGTGCCAGGACTGGAGCCAGGGCCACAGTGCTATTTTTAGCATCGTGGCCCAAGCTCTAGCCCTGGCAGTTGCCATGTGGGTTGTGTGGTGGCTGCCCAGCTGCTCCTGGGGTGGGGCAGCCACCTGCCATGCGGCTGTGGCCCCGCCTCTAGGAACAGCTGGGGCTGCGCGGTTCTGCTAAGGGGGTGAACGGCACTGAAATTTTTGGGCGCGCACCTTATAGGGAACCCTGCTGCTGACCTGCAGAAAAATTGCTCGTGGGTCACATTCGTGGGCAGCACACAAATGAGAACCACCAAAAAAAAACCCCCAAAACTCAAATCCTCACTGACATGGCCCCGCCTGAGAAGGACAAAGACATTCCTCGCATTCCCCTCACACCAGAGCCTAGTAGGGGCTCAGGTTAATAGAATTTGTGTGCTCCAGCCCCACGGCGGGAGAGATGGAGCACCAGCACACGCACCCCAGTACTGGGGGAGAGCCCTAAGCCTCTGAGGCTACATCCAGGCAAGACGGGGGCAACATCTGGTCCGTGGGCCTTAGGTTCCCCATCAGCTGATTATGCCATAACACTTTCTTTAAACTTAGCCTCGGACTTTCACAGTAATTGTTTAGCCATGTCAATGACTGTTGAAGCTGTGCTTTCACTAGGAGAAGAAAGGCATATTTTAAATGTTAAACTAGCCTACTTTACATTCTGGTGAAGACACATGGTAGCTCTGCCTGCGAGTTTACTTTAACCAGCTAATGCAAGTTAAAACTACAGCATTCTTATCTTCACTACTAAGTAACACAGATTAGATAAGAAGGGTTAGAAGCAATGTTTTCCACCATTCTTGTAGCCATCACGACTGTAACACGGTTTGCACGTGTAACTTGTGGAATGTGGGTTTTGTTATCTCACAACCTTGCTGGAGACTACTTCCCATTGAGGTTTCACCATCATGCCAAACAGAACCTGTGGAACAAACCAGCATAGCAAAAGAAGCTATAGCCTCGCATCTTCAGGCACAGAGAACTGCTGCAAAACAAAGCCAATTGGAGTGATTTTTAAAAACTCAGAATGTCAAGGTCCTTTTCAAGTTGAAAAATGGCTGCAGTAATAGTGAGACCAAGCTCTTGCACATGCCCACTCTGGTTTTGCCCACAATAGGTCATGTAGCTATGTCTGAAAACATTGGGCCCATTTACACTATGGAAATTAGCTGCATTTTAAATAAATGAGCATGCTTTACACAATAAACGTACCATTGCAAGTTGGAAGGAAAGAATGAACCATCTCTGTGAAACTGTCTGTGTTAAAGCCATATTGTTTAACATGCTGCAGAGGCAGGCCAAAGTGGACAGGAAACAGGTCTCAGTGAGGGCAATGGAAGAGACAATTTCTTCAGGGGAATTAAAAAGGGTGTAGAAACCTGGATATTTGACAGTGAGGCAATTGAGAAATAGAAAGGTGTGTCTAGACTACAGGGTTTTTTTAGAAAAAGTGGCCCTTTTTTTCCAAAAAAAAAAAAAAAAAAAAACTTCCCCTGTGTCTAGACTGCTGCCATGTTCTTTCAAAAGTAAATCGAAAGAATGCGGCAGCTTTTTCCACAGCGGAAAACCTTGTTTTACGAGGAATAACACCTTTTTTTTTTTTTTTTTTTTTTTTTTTTCCCTCTCTTCTTCAAAAGAGAGCATCCAGACTGCCTGGGTGGTCTCTTTTGAAAAAGCGACTTGCTTTTTTGAAAGTACTGGTTGTAGTCTAGATGCTCTTTTTCGAAAGAGGATTTTTTGAAACTCTTTCGAAAGAGGCTTGCAGTCTAGACGTAGCTGAAGAGGGGAAAGGAATACCGGGCACAGGAGGCAATCAAGGTTGTTGCCTGATCTAAGATTGCTTATAAATTTCTGGTTACCACCTTTAGGATTGACAGGTCCTTTTTCTCAGGATCAGGCCAAATATTCAAATGGTTGGGAACCCTGATGTGCACAGATGCAACACTCATGCCATAGGAACTCTTGTATATTTGCAAATATAGATAATTAATTAATTTAGCACAGTCACAAACACCCCAATTTCATAAGATAAATAGGGAATGTACGTCTCTACTTCCACACCATATACTCACACCATTCCTTCTAGAACAACCCAAGGTGTTAGCCATTATCTTCCTCATCACCTTCGCCTTCCCCATCATCACCAGCAGCCGTCATTCTAGCACCTCCCAAGGACTACATCTCCTTCTCCAGCCACCCCTAGGCTGGGATGCCACTTTTATCATATGGTACGCTGACGTTGGTATGTTTGATGCATATTCAGCTGAGGAAGTTTCCTTTTTTCTTATTTGTATTTCCTCATCTTACTAATGGTGAAGTGTCTTTTTCCAATAGGTCAGTATATCCTTGATCTCAATTTATTATCCTGTGCTAGGGATGTTAAATTTAGATTAATTAACTAATCAAATAGTTGATGGGATTTCCATCAACTATTCGATTGATCTATAAGGGCACCTCTGCCTTTGGAACTGTAGCAAGAGTCCTGCCAGGCTCTCCCTACAGTTCAAAAGCGGAAGCCCCTCAGGGAGGGTGGGGCCAGCATGTACCTGAGCCTTTGAAATGTACAAGAGCACCATGCCTGAGCCTTTGAAATGTACAATCACCCAATGGCCCCCTGCAGCTTCTGCTTTTAAAATGCTCCTATTTTAAATGCTCCCTGTGGGGCTTCTGCTTTTGAAATGCTTCTGCTCCTAGCGGGCTCTTGCGCCACTTCTGCTGTGATTCTGCTTTTGAAGTGTACAAGCAGAGAATGCTTCAGTCCCCACTCACACCGTTTCCCACTGTACCTCTTATCTCCCCTGCCCCCTGCAGAGACAGTGCTGGGGGGGAACCAGCTTTTAAGTCAGCTCTCTCCAGCACTCGCTCCTTATTCTTCCTCTCCCCCACGTCCCCCGCTGCCGCTCTCTGATAGAGGCAGAAACAGGGAGGGGAAGCAACTAGTCACATCACTAGTCGACTATCTGATAAGTTTATACTTATCAGATAGTCGACTAGTCACTTACATTGCTGTCATATGCTACAATTCTTTACCATGGACCTTTTGTGATTGTCTATCACATGGATTATTTCCTTCCTACCCAGTTATTTGGTCTGTTCTCAACCGGTTATTTTGGGTTTTTCTAAGTAATGATGTACCTGCTAAGTTTGAGGGTGGTCTTGGAAGTTCCTATACCATGGAGAGTCCCTCAATCTTACACCATCTATCTAGGTGAAAGGTCCATCTTACCACCAATCTTACCACCATCTATCTAGGTGAAACGTATGCCACAAGGTGCAGAAAAGGAGGAAATAGCAAGGGAAAGAAGGAACAAAAATAGACCTTATATAGAAGTGGTTTTTAATAGACTTATTGTGTTCAGCATTTTGAATATGATTTAAATGTTAAGCTGTTTACAAAAACAATCAAGCTCTACTTCCTTTGGCTACATGTGGGGATCCAAGTCACTTACCATAAATTGTGGCATGTTTTCTGAATGCTAAAAAAGTATACAAAATAATAGCACACTGTAGAAGAATACCTAACTCCCCTATAGTATCCTTCGTTTAGCAATGTAAATAGTTTGAAACTGAGGTACAGTGTCTTATGGAGCTCAGACTGCAGCGACACAGGCCATATTTCTCTCCCCTCTGCTCCTGCAGGATGAAGAGAAAGTTCTACTCCTGGGAGGAATGCATGAATCTTCGGGAGGTTAAGGTACTTGTTAATTCCAAGAATGGTTACTTTTTCAACCCAGCCTTTCACATTAGAACAGTTACAAGTTACATACACCCATTCCAGCTGCCTTGCTGAGAAGAGCCTCATTAGCAGTCCCTGCAGTAAGAGCTGTGGAGTATGTGGTAGCTTTGCCATTTCCTCATTCTTCCTTAATACAATTGCATGCTGTTTCGTAGTCCCGTAAAAAAACTATTGATTGTAGTTAGTGGTGAGCAGGCTCCTGCCCACAGACCTGCAGTCAGCAGCAGCTGTCCAAGGGAGAAGATAGCCATCTGAATTCTTACTGTTCCCATGGCAGGGCTGTGCTGCAAGAACTCTTAACAGGAGCTGGGAGTAGCATTGTAGTATGGATTTTAAAAAGTTTTTTATATATTCCCTTCACTACCAGCAGCATCTGTGCAGACACTCCTTTCCATGCAGGTTAGTTCAGTTCCTGGATAGCTAGGACAGAGACAGCAAACAGTTGTGGTGCCAGTGTCAGCTAGAGTTTGGGTGCATGCTACAAGGGTGTTAGTATCAGCTGTTCTGTAACTTCCAAATGTTGCTACCACTAGCACAGCTCCAATAGCTGTAGTGTCAGTGAGAGCACAAGTGTAGAAAACTTTAATCACTTATCTTCTAAACCCACTTAAAGCAGGATTTGTCTGCAGGATTTGTCTATGCTGTTCTACCACTGGATATAGAAAAGGTGGGAAATTTTATAGGGAAAAGACCTAAAGGTGAAGTAAGGACTGAGTTTATTCCAAAATCTGATCTGACTTCTAGCAGTGCAGGTGCTCAAGTAGAATGGAAGGTCCTCTGGTGAGAAGTTGTGTTGGAAGTAGATGCAGTCAATCAAGGTGTATAAAAGTGAGCTAGTTGAGTGTGTCTAAGCACAATTAAAAGCCAGTATGTTTGCACAAATCAGCCTGCATACACAACTCAGAGCACTTGCAATGGTTTATGTGAATGGCTTTCTTTGGAAATCTGGTCTTTAAATCTGTAGCTACCTGCTACTTAAATAGCATTTCAGTTTAGCTTGTGCAACAAGAGTTTCAAGCTAGGTAAAAAGGAATCCTTGTTTATAACAGTGTATTAGATTCTTTTGTATTTTGTGCTTCCAGTCTTTGAAGAAATTAAACCATGCCAATATAGTAAAACTGAAAGAAGTTATCAGGGAAAATGATCATCTTTACTTTGTATTTGAATACATGAAAGAAAACCTTTACCAACTGATGAAAGAAAGGTATGTAAGTTGCATCATAAACACATTTCTGATATAAACTAAACTATAAAAGTAATGACTTCATGTTTCTCAGCTTTGACATTAGTGTCTTTTAAAGGATGCAGTTCTATTTAGCCTCCAAACACAATCTAAAGTTCTAAGTTACAGTAGAAAATGTGGGTCTTGCTCAGTTTTAGGGCCCAGCTACGTCAGGGATTTTTGCATCAATAAAACTACATCTGATGCAAATCCTCATTCTGCACACTTTGCACCAGTGAACAGCAAAGGAAGTCAAACTGGTTCAAGCCCCTCTTCATATGGGTGCAGCTCATCTGGATTGGGGATTTTCATTGGTGTAGCAAAACCGTGTAAAGCTCCCTAGTGTGAACTAGCCTTTTGTAGAGGTCAATAAATTAAGCCTTCATAAAGTGAAGACAAAGAGACTGCAGTTGTCTATACAAACTAGGCATTTGTGCATATGGAAATGGATATTTAGATACTAAAACAGGGCTACTCAACTTTGGAAGCCCCGGGGGCCACAATGGTACTCGCAGCACGTGCCGAGGGCCGCAACTTAAGTGTGGTTGCATATACATGCAAATATATATACAAATAGCTTCTTTTACACTGACTGGCATGAATACATAGAGTAAGGCAAGACAACACAACACACAGGCCCCATTTAAGTCAGTTCTGCTGATATTAATAAAATTTAGTATTTACCCGATTTCCACCTATATGACAGCACTCTTAATGAGCAATGACAGTCCAGGAATTTAACTACTAAAACATATATCAACAGAAGACCATTATATTGACGACTTTTTTGTTTTGGCTCCCACTTGCGGGCCACATATTGAGCCCTGTGTAAACCCAAAACACACTGTGGGCCGCAAACAAACGGGCCACGTGTTGAGTATCCCTGCACTGAAATGACATTTTGAATGCCTAGTATGCATACCCAAATGTGATCTGGTGTGCTAAATTAGATGGAATTGTGTTTAGACTCAGGCCTTTATTGTATGATGCTCTGAACCTCAAGAAAATGAGTACTTATACAGTACTGTGATTGGGCCCCTCTTTCTGATGTCCTTTCCTGAATGCTGACATTACTGTAGAAGTTGGATGTGGTCCTTCAGATGCAAGTTTTAGAGAACTCCCTCATCTGGGGGCATTAATGAAATGGGCAAACCAAAATAATCTTCCTGCCCTCAAAAGGAGCCAGGCTTACACTGCTGTTCTCCATAAGCCAAAAGGTGAGTCGTCTCAGGGAGCTGGGAACCCATGTCCCTTTCACTCACTGTCCATACACCAGGCCAACCACCTTGGGCTCTAAAGAATGCAGCTGAGCAAAGATGGCCCCTGTATTTATTCAGAGTCTCCTCAGTAGCTTTGCTGATAAGCAACTTGTGCACTATGGTCTAGCTCAGTTTATGACACATTGCCAATCCATACTGGGCTTGGATCCTCCCTTTTGGAGCCCCGCCCCTTTTCAAGGTTGGCAAGCCTTCCAGGTTTGCTAGGTTATGGCTGATTGTGCCCCCAAGCATTCCTTATCCTTCTTCTGACTGAGTTGAGGATTACCCTACCACAAATTCAAATTATTCCTATATAGTGTCACAAAATGTTTTTTAAGCAAGCATTTATGGATTCTACATACTCATGGAAACAAAAGAGCATGAGACAGTTGCACATGAACATTCAAGACCTTTGTTGTGCAAAAAATATTGTATGTCTGAAATCCCACAAAATGATTAAGAATTTTAACAACAAACCTGTTGAACTCTGATCACTTCTTTAAACCTAAGCTAAAACTGTCAATTGTTTACACATTGGAGGAGGAGAAAAGAAACTCAACTTCATTCCACTACCGTTTAAAATGGAAGTGTGACTCTAGTTGCTGACCTCTCTTTTAAAATACACGATGGGCCAATGAGTTAATGGAGGAATCCAGCACAAGGAGTCCACAAATGTCCAGGCCTCTTGTTTCATTACTGGAAGGCTCTTTCAGTGAAATGTGAAAAACAACAAATAGTCTTGCAGCACCTTAGAGACTAACAAAACATGTCACTAATCAAGGCCACTGCCCTGCCGACTGAGATGCTTTGGGATGCAGATGCTTATCACTTAGCCCATGAGTTGATTTTTTTTTTTCCCCCTTTCCTCAGTAAGGCTATCCATAAACCTGCTGCCCTTGCAGATCCTATTGGAGGCGCTTTCATGGGGTGAGAGGAAAGGTGATAAACCAGGAAAGGTGATAAAGAGGATCCTAATATCAAATAAGGCTTATAGTAAAATGGATGAGTGTGGCAGAATTAAGATCATCAGGAAAAGTACAGTGAAAAGTGTTCCACTGAGATGGGCTGTCTCTGAATCACTACAGTATTGTGGGATGCACTTGAAGCCTTTCTTGTTTTGTTTGAAGTCTTAGACGTCATGCCGTTCAATTTATTGACTAGCTTTTTTACTTGTAGCATTCGGTATCAAAGGTACTTAAATACCACAGGATATGTCAGTGAGCGTAAAGACTGCACAGTTCTTGTTGAAAGGCAAAGTACACTGCTTGCAATTGCTTTCCTGAATCTTCTAACTGCTCCTTTTCCTGTAGGAGCTTAAGAATCTGATGCGGTGACACATCAAGTAATTTTCTTTCCTTTTTACTCTACAGAAACAAACTTTTTCCTGAATCTACAGTTAGGAATATTATGTATCAGATCCTGCAAGGGCTTGCATTTATCCATAAACACGGTAGGCTGTATTTTGTCTCTAAATATTTTGAACAGAGCAAGATAACGTCTGTATGTTTGGTGTTAAAATAAATAATACAATTCCTCTGTTAAATGGAGTGATGGGGGCTAATAATAGGAGACAAGCTGTTGACTTTCAGATCAATAATCCCAGGTTGGGAAAGGTTGCCAGTGACCTATCTGCTTGGTAGCCTATGATATTCAACTACTCTGGCAACTTGTCCAGATCTTAATGAAGAATGTTCCACACCACAAAACTACCAGTACAACTGGCACTAATGAGTGTCTTTATTGACTATCCCAGAAAAGACCTCAAAGATTGGGCTTCAAGACTAAATTATCGTTTTGCACCTCCAGGTAGCTGTTTCAGGTGAGGGCTAAGGCATGTTGGTGAGGCATCGGGACAAGAGTTGCACTGTTGCTCTCTGTGCTGTGCCTATTCTTTGGACAAATGAGAGTTTTCATCTTCCGAGTTTACCTGGCACTTCTCCAGACTGTTACATTTTACACATACACAACCTAATTTATACATACATTATTATACTTTATGATAAAATACCCTTCTGATAAATAGCTTTGATAACCTTAGGGTAACAATAAGAACTGATTTCTGTCGTCCAACCTGCACTAATAAGACAAACCTAAGTAAACCACTGTCTGAATCAAGCTATTCTTTTAATTTTAGGATTTACTCTCAATGTTTCCCCTAAGGATGTTAAATTGCGGTTATTTGACTAGTTGAGTAGTCGATGGAATAGTCGATAGGCACTTCCACATTCCTCCTTTGAAGTGTACAAGAGCCCCTACAGAACTCGGAATACAGAAGTCCGCGTGCAGCCCGGGGCCAGCAGGAAGTCCTGCTGACTCCGGGCTACACGCGGGTGCCTGCTTTGAAATGTACAAGAATTCCCAGTGGGGGCTCTTGTGCATTTCAAAGCCATGGAGCCCGGGGTCAGCGGGAGACTCAGAGAAACCCTGCAGCATTTCAGCCATGGGGTCCGGGGTCAGCAGGGGACTCCTCAGCTGACCCCAGGTTCTGGGGAAATGCCATGCAGAACCCGGAGTTAGCTAGGGAATCCCCAGCTGACCCCAGGCTCCATGGCGCTTCAGCGTTTTAAAGGGGCAGCACCGCACAACTGAGACGTGGATCAGCTGTGTGGCAGCTGCCCCTTTGAAACGCCACCTTGGGGTTTCAAAGCGGCAGCACCGCACAGCTGATCCCCCAGCTCAGCTGTGCAGCGCTGCCGTTTTGAAGTACCCCTTCTTTCCCCCCGCTTTGCTGCCTCTATCTGATAGAAGCAGCAAGAGGGGAGGGGGAATTGACTAGTCCACAGACTATCCAATAAGCATTTGCTTATCGATAGTCGACTAGTCCTTAACATCCTTAGTTTCCCCCACGCATTGTAGTACTGTATGACTCTGGGTTCCAGGCCTTCAAATTCTCCACTGCAGAACACTGTCAATGGAGCTTTGTAGATGGAGGACTTACAGGATCACAGTCATGAGGGGACAAAATGGTTTATGAAAAATAGGTCCTGTCAGACTAACTTGATATTTTTTTTATAAGATTGCAAGTTTTGATATAAATAATAGTGTTGACATAATATACTTAGACTTCTGTAAAGCAATTGACTTCATACCATGAAACGTTTTGATTTAAAAAAAACTAGAACAGTATAAAATTTAAAAAAGCACGCAGTAAATGGATTAAAAACTGGCTAATTGGTAGGGTCCAAAAAATGAGGACTCATCAACAAATGGGAGGGTTTCCAATGAGGTTCTGCAGGGATAATTTCTTGTCAGTTTAATTTTTTTAATCAAGTGACTGGAATTAAACACAATCATCAGTTTACAGATGACCCAAAAATTGGAAAAGTGGTGAATAATGATGAGGCCAGGTCACTGATCCAGATTGATCTGGATCACTTGGTAAACTGGGCTTAAGCAAACACTATGCATTTGGATATGGCTAAATGTAAATGAAGGCATCTAGGAATAAAGAATGTAGGCAATATGAATAGGCTGGGGGATTCTATTTTTGGAAGAAGTTCCTCTGAAAGACTTGAAGATCATGGTCAATAATCACCTGAACATGACTCCCAGTGTGATACTGTGACTGAAAGTCCTGGGATGCATATTCAGGGAAATCACAATTAAGAGTAATGAGATTATTTTACCTCTGTATTGGTCACTGGTGTGACCACTGCTAGAATACCCATTCCAGTTCCAATGCCAATTCAAGAAAGGTATCAATAAGTTGGAGAGAGGATTTGGAGGAGAGCCACAAGAATGATTAAAGGGTTAGAAAACATGTCTTGTAGTGCGAGACTCAAAAAGCTCAGTCTATTTAGCTTCTGTAAAAGAAGGTTAAGACATGACTTGATTACAGTTGAAGTATTTATATATGGACAAAGGATATTTAAAAGTGGGCTCTTCTGTCAAGCAGAGAAAATGAGCCCAATGGCTGGAAGTTGAAACTAGACAAATTCAGACTAGTAAATTTTTAAGGTGAGAGTAATTAACCATGGGAACAAGCTGCAAAGGGTAGATGCTCCATCACTGACCATTTTAAAATGAAGATTGGATATATTTCTAAAAGATCACAGAAACATGTGGTTAGAAGGGACTTCATCTAGTCTAACCCCCTGCAAAGGTGGATGGTTTAGACAGCAAATCCTGCAAGACTGATAGCCAGTGAAGGAGTTTCTACAACTTCCCTAGGCAGTGTTTTCCATTATCTTACTATTCTTATAGTTAGAAAGATTTTTTTTTTCTGAAATTTCATCTAAATCTGCTATGCTGTAGTTTGAACCCATTGCCTTTTGTCTTGCCATCTGAGAGGCAAGAAAGCACAATTTTTCTCCATCTCTAGGAATGCTAGGGTGTGCTCTAGAAACTACCTTAGGGGCATTCAGTCTACTTAAACCTCCTATATAACATAGGCCTCTATCACAATGGTCTATTCTGGCCTTGGAATCTGTGGGCTTGTCCTCACTACATGCTGGATCGACACTGCAGAGATCAGTCCACCGTCAGTCAATTTATCATGTCTGCTTAGATGTGATAAATCGTTCTCCAAGCACACTCCTGTCTGCTTCGGTGCTCCCCCAGGATAGTAGAAGAGTAGCTAGAGCTGATGGGAGAGCAGCCCTGCCAACCTTACTGTGTGGAAGACGCTGCAGTCAGTACGCTGCTTCAGCTAAGCTATTAGCATAGCTGAAGTTGCGTAGGCTAGATCAATGGGGGGAGGAGACAAGGGGTAGCAGGTAATAGAATAGGCAACTAACTGCGTGAATTCTTTGTGCAATCCAGCCCCACTCCAGGCGGGAACCAGTCCACGAGGGGAGCCAATTTAAAAACCAGCTCCACTTGCGGACCTGCTGCCCCGCACTGCTGCCTCTGATATGGAGGCAGCAGTGCGGCATGGCAGCAGCCCCTGTCTGTGGAGGGTCCGAGCTCCCCCATAGACAGACTGCTGGGGGAGAGGGGCAGGGAGGCTGCCACAAAGCAGCCTCTGTCCACATTGGGCCCAGGCTGATAGAGGCAGGGGAGGGGTCATCATGGACCCAGTGCTGGGGGGACCTGGCTTTTAAGATACAGAGGCAGCGGGAGAGCGCAATAGGAATAGTTGACAAGATTAACCGATAACCTAGACTTATTGGTTAATCGACTACTCATTCACATCCCTAGGAGAGACTATAAGCCTATGAAAATTACTTAACATTCTTAGGTTTTACTTCTGTAAAATGTGTCCTGCTAATGGCTTTATTTTCCTCCATTTACACCATGGGATCTCAGACATGCCCCTGAAAGGGAAGAAGCAATCTCTACCTGTCACAACAGGAAAATAAAATATTTTAAAATATTAATGTAAAATGAGTTGTGGACAACTATGTAAGTCCTCATTGATATGGCAAACAAAGCACAAACATGTAGAATATTTTTGTATCTCTGTCCTGCATATTGTTGCTGTACAAAATATAACTAATCCATTCTAGACAAACCAGTGTATTATGCTGATCTTTTGTACTCTTGATTGTAATTTCTGCCACAATGTTGGGAAATGAGTCACAAGGAAGTGTTGGAAGATTTTGCCACAGAAGGCAATTTGGCCTTGTGGCTAATGGCATGAGATTACAAGTTCTGAGACCTGGGGTCTCTTTATTTCTGCAACAGACAGACAAGTCACAACTCTTTCTGTTTTACCAATTGTAAAATATGCACATACTTGATATTTTTATATCAGAGTACAGAAGTGTATGAATTTATTTTTCCTGATTCTTTGGTGTTTACCCAGATCTCTAAGCACTTTCCAAAGCTTAAAACCCACAAATTAAAAATTTCAGTAAAAAACTTTAATCAATTCTAATTACAGTTTTTCCCTGTTAACCATTCCTTTCAGCCATAACCCAAAAATCCTCCTTCAACTTCCAGTCCCTCCATTTATGAGATCTGCTCTCCCCCAACCTTTCTAAATGCCTGCTAGGAGACAGGTTTTCCAGCATGCCCAGACATTTAAGAAGTCCAGGCTTTGGCACAGCAAGAACAGAAACAAATTCCGTAGTCAGACTCATGGTGACCACTTTTCTACAATTCCCTCTCATTTGTATACAGTCCAGCTCAAGTACCCCTACATCATAGCTGGGAAGCTAAATATTTGTGTAGTGTTTAGAGAGTCTTTGATGGAAGAAACTCTAGTAATATAAAGAATCATTTTGTTTAAACTAGGAGAAATTTTGATATGTTCAACACACACTTTCTATTAAAATTAAAACAACATAAAGCTAACTATAAAATGGCACATCTTTGATTCCCATTAAAGAAAGATGGGCTGGGAGCTGGCCACACTGCTTGGAAAATCTCAATTTTTGTGTAGGTATCCTCCAGGGATAACTAAAATGTGAAAACTAGCAATGTTAAATTTTATTTCTGGTGGTTGTGACCTGCTGTTGGACCTCCAATAGTGGCAACTGAAGTGAAGGAATCTAGATGGGGGTGGGTGGACTATAAAGGCTACAAATAAATGTAAAACTGCAGTGCTAACTGGCATTTAATTTGAATTGCAGGGTTCTTTCACAGAGACTTGAAACCTGAAAACCTCCTTTGCATGGGACCAGAACTTGTGAAAATAGCAGATTTTGGCTTAGCTCGAGAAATCCGATCTAGACCTCCTTACACAGACTATGTATCTACAAGATGGTAAGTGCAATGTAAATGTTTCGCTATATTTTATGAAATTACATATTTAGTAGTCATGTCTTTAGATAAGACTAAACTTTAACTTAACCTAAGGATAAGATCACTGTTGGTCCATAAATGCAGTGAATCAGATTTTTAATTTAGAATAATTAAAAGGCTTCAAAATGTATAAGATGGTGGATATGTAGACAAATGACAGTAGCATAGCTTAAGTAAATCGATATCCTTTAATCTACTGTGCATATGAAGAATAGTCTCCAAAACCAACAGTGGGCCAGAGCCACCACAATTACTATGGAGCGATTGATTGAAAAGGCTATTCCAGCACTAGTAGGGCAGTCTAATTAGGTGGCAGTGGGGAAAACTGTCAATGTAAAAGCAAGCATGGAAATGGAAGACAAAAGAATCAAGTTTAATCAGATGTACCTGCCATATACCCACCAAATCTTAATAGATTACCCCCATTCATTCTTTTAATCTTTAACAAAAAGTATTTATACTTCACTGTCACCTTCTCTCATCATCTCATGCAGGTGGCTGAGGCAAAATCTAATCTCATGCTTCAGCAAAAAGGAGCAGTGTAAACCCATCTCTGAACTTCCAAATTTATTTCAATCTGAGATACAGAACCACAGGCTGGAACACTGTGTTTTTCCTCATAAGCAAGGTTAGAACCTTGTCACTGATGACCAGTATCTTCAGCATAGCTTGTGTTCAGTCCTCTCTTTAACCAAAAAAAACCTCACTGAAAATCAACTTTTTATAAAAGCAATGGAAGTGAGAATTGACACACAACTTCAATTGCTGAGAATAAATCTGTACTTTGTACGCAGGGCTCCATTCTGCAGTCATTGACAATGTGCGAGTCAGTGAGCTGAGCATCACCTCACAGGTTCAGGCCTTCAGCTTTTAAATTGCTTAAGGATGTGCAGTGTCTAAGTAATATGGACAAATGTGACAGGACGAATTGGGCATTCCGGGAACATTGTGTGGCTTCGAACTCTGACTCTAAAAGAGATACAGTCTTGTATGTTGGGTGCGGTTTGCTGGGAATCCTTTAAAGGATGCTTTCTGTCTCTAGCGAGACAAAGAAGGAAAGATCACAGGCTGTTCTACTTGAGAACCATGTTGTAGTACTTATTTGATTTGTGAATGCTATAAACTGTTGTTTTTTATAGGTATAGGGCTCCTGAAGTTCTTCTGAGGTCCACCAGCTATAGCTCTCCCATTGATATCTGGGCTGTTGGCTGTATAATGGCAGAGGTTTACACCTTAAGGCCTCTTTTCCCAGGTGCCAGTGAAATCGATACTATATTCAAGATATGCCAAGTACTGGGGACACCGAAAAAGGTAGCTTAAGTGATAACTAAATCTTCAATGTGCATTGCTTAGTGCAGCAGTGATACTGTGCCTAGGATAGAAGAGAGAATGTCACTTTATCCTCCTCATACTTATTGTTTTCATAGCCTAGTACTGATCTGAGGGGTAAAATAAAAAAACTTTCATTTTCTGTGAAGTCAATCGTTAAAATTTATGCCCTTGAAAATTGTGACATGAGAAAGAAAAGACATGTCCAGAAAAGAAGAGTTTTGTCAAATGACAAAATTATTTAAAATTTCCAGTGTCCTCAGGACCTTACTATGAAATTAAAGTCTCATGTACAGTTGGGTGCACACATCTGTTCTGGTTCAGTAGCTAGAACAAATGGAAGACTGACAGTCTCTTCAGCTTCCATTTCTGCCATTTACTGTATTTGGTGCGTGATCCTGTATGGCCAGTTTCATGGCATGTTTAAAAAATAATTTTGTCACAGCAGTGCTTTGAGGTTAATTCATTTAGCCTGTAAAGAACTCAAAGACCATTGAGAGGTGTTCAAAGTGAACAGTATTGGTACTTAGACATCCGAGTTCTTTATGGCTGGGTTTTTCAGTGATCAAAATACTGATTCTTTCAGAACAACTGGCCTGAAGGCTACCAACTTGCAGGTGTCATGAATTTTCGTTGGCCCCAGTGTGTACCTAACAACCTAAAGACCCTAATTCCTAATGCTGGCAGTGAGGCAGTTCAGCTCATGCGAGACATGCTTCAGTGGGACCCCAAAAAGCGACCAACAGCTAGTCAGGTTTGTTTTCATTTTTTTTTTTTACTCTGTCTTTATGCAGCTGTTAGCTACATTCACTGCACTTTACCTTTGCCACAGACTGCCATTAATTATCCTTCTGACTGTAAACTGAAGAGGGTGCAGACAAGAGTCACAGGAATAATTAAAGGTTTAGAAAACGTGCCTGATTGTAAGACTCAAGGAGCTCAATCTGTTTAGCTTAGCAAAGAAAGTTAAGGGGGGACTTGATCAGTCTAAACAGGATACATGGTCCAAAGGCTGGAAATTGAGGCTAAGGAAATTCAGGTTGGAAATAAGGTGTAATTTTTTAATAGTGAGTCATTAAACTTTGGAACAGTTTATGGTGGGTTTGGTGGATTCACAATCACTGTCAATTTTAAAATCAAGATTAGATGTCTTTCTAAGAGAGAGATGGTCTAGTTCAGACAAATTAATTCAGGGAAGTCCTATGTCCTGTGTTATTCAGGAGGGTTGACTAGATTATCACAAAGCTCTTTTTTGGATTTATCTATTAATTTAATAATAGAAAAGGCTTGATTTTTGCAAGTCAGAAGGAGCTGAGGATTGAATCATGAGCTTTAAAAATCAATATGGCAGATAACTGATTAGTCCATTGACTTCAATGGCAGCCAAAGGAATTCAGTGTTGTGCATGATAGGTCACTATGTAATGAAACAAGCATTTGGTGGACAAACCCAGCCTTAGATCAGAGCTCCCTGTGAGTTCAGTGGGAGTACAATTAGACCATTATTTTGCACAGAGTCTTTCATACAAAAATATGTAAATTTAAATAATGCAGTTACAAAACAAAATTTAGGAAGAGGGAAACTTGGATGGGAGGGCAAGATTAACTCTCTTTAGATAATTTAGTAATAATAAATACAAACAAAGGGTGCTTCTTGTGAAACAGATGAGACAAGATTGTAATGCAGTGGGGAATCTGTGAGAGAGAGAGCTGTTAGAAGCCTGTTCTAGCTGGCAGAAGCTAAGGAGAAGAATATTTTTGCACCCCCAACAGCAGCTACTTAATTATCTGTAAAGCAGAGCACAACTGTTACAGCTACATGACACATCTTTTAAGTACTGGCTGGTGCCTCCCAGAATCAAATACAAGTTGGGTATGTGCTAGCAGGTTTTTTTCAATCACATAGTGAAGCATATTTGTTGATTATAGTTTCACATTTAAGTCTTCATTTCTTGAGGACATTTTTTCTCTTGTTTTCTGTGCAGTGCCTGATACTGACCAGTGCTTTTTGCACACTATTGCACTACAAAGTAAATAATAGCATATTGCCACATTAGTGAGAGGCTAGCATGGAAACCTTTTTTTTTTTTTTTAACTGCTTTTGCATTACATGAACAAGATTTTGCATAGAGGTTAAACCTTTACTAAAGTTTATGTAACTGCCAGTGGGCAGATTTGAACCTTGGACCTCTGGGAGCTTAGTACAGGAGCTGCTACCCTTTGAGCTAATAGCTAGCTGGCTTTTAGCCCATGCTGTAGAAGTTACTTGTTCTTAGCTATTGCTGTGGTCTAAGTGCCATTGCATGGGACAGTGAACCACACTAAGTATGTGGGTTATACTTACTCTTATCTGAAGAAGAGAGTGTATTGTGCTTAGTAATATCATCTCAATAGTCATGGGAAAGGAAGAGAGGGGTAAGGTAACATAGGAACTGTCCCCTATGACTAAGCTAAGTCAGACTCTAGCTTCCCCTGTTGAATACTGTTGCCTTTATTGTGTTTTTTAGGCACTTCGATATCCCTACTTCCAGGTTGGGCATGCCTTGGGCACCTCCCATTGCATTCAGGACCTGGGCAAACAGACGAAAGATCTCCATGATAAAATAGCACTGCACCATGTTAAACCTGTCCCTCCTGCACAACCCCCTCCAAAGCCCCATGCCCGTCTCGGGTCTAGACCATTCCAACAAAGCCAGTCTTCCCAGTACCTCATGTATCCATATAAAGCAGATTCCTCGGTGACTGACCACGTGATCAATTTAAGAGAGGACAAGCCTGCTCAGGTGGTTCTGCCAGCCCTTCGTAGTCAAGTCCCTCAGCAGGTGAGGGGGTGTCTGGGATAACTGATAGACCTGTTGATGACTTTGTGCATTTTTTCCATAATTGGGATTTGGGGGGTGTGTTTGTACCTTAACCAACACTGCCATTTTTATTTCTTAATAAAACGGAGGGAAATACAAGTAAAGATTAGGTTGGCACTTTTATCATGTTGGTATAAACTGGGAGTAGCTCCACTGAAGTAGGTGGAGTTTTTAGTGTAAAACAAATTAGGTGGCCTTATTTCAAGTCCACTTTATGGTGATCTGGCATTGTAAAGTGGCCTTAAAGAAGATGTAACTGTAGCTTACTCACGTCCAGCCGTTTTACAGTGACAGAGTAATTTTGAAGTGGTCTTGGTGTAAATGACACTCAGGCCCAAGTTGGAAGAGAATTGGGCCCACAGGTATTTGAAACAAAGAGCCAGGTCTTCAGCAGGATCTAGTGACCTTCACCTTGTGCATATGCAAAATTGCACAAAGTGCAAACAACTGCGAGGACACGAATATCAGAATTTGCACTTGCAAAATCTGTTAATAGGTTGCACTGGTGCAAATTTTAATGTGGATGCTGACAGCTGAAGTGTACGCACATGAATGTGCATGCAGTTTTACACCCACATGGGGCTAAAAATTCAAAATGAGCTGATCATTTTTTATAGCCTGTATAGTGAAAGAAGTATGGAAATTGAAGATGAAAGACTTAAGAGCTCCATTCTTCTGCCATAATAGGACTTTTACCAAGACAGGTGTTCATAAGATCTTCTGCATCTCCTCCTGTTAGAGATAGGGCCCTACCAAATTCATGGCTGTAGAAAACACATCGCAGACCATGAAATCTGGTCTTGTGTGCTTTTCCCTATACTGTACAGATTTCATGGGGGAAACCAGAGTTTCTCAAGTTAGGGGTCCTTACCTAAAAGGCAACTACAGGGAGATTGCAAGGTTTAGGGGGAGTCACAGTATTGCCACTCTTGCTTCTGCGCTTGCCAACTGGAGAGTGGTGGCTGTTGGCCATGTGCCTTCAGAGATGGGCAGCCAGAGAATGGCAGCTGGTGACTGAGGGCTCAGATCAGTAGTCTGAGCCACTACCAGCAGTAGTGCAGAAGTAATGTTAGCAGTACCGCAATCCCCTCACCCAATAACCCTGTGATAACCCCACAACTCCTTTTTGGGTCAGGGCCCCTGAAATTGTGAAATTTCAGATAGCTGAAATCATGAAATTGGTGGTTGGTTTTTTTTTTTTTGTTTTGTTTTGTTTTTTAATCCTATGACCGTGAAATTGATGAAAATGGACTATAAATTTGGTAGGGCCCTAGTTAGAGACCAGGTCCTCAGTATATTGAGGGGCTGGTGGAGGGGGGGGGGGGGAAGAGGGGCTGCTGCTACAGCAAGATCACCACTCTCTTTGTGAAGAAAAACTGTTTTACTGCTCCTATGTATGACAAACATTTTGGATTTTTTGTTTGAATAACAGAAAATACCAGTTGGGACCGAGAACACAAACGGTGAACTTAAACCAAAGACTAGGCGAAGATGGGGGCACATTACTAGAACAATGAAAGGTTCTGAAGATTGGGATGAGTTGGAAGACTTTGATTTTAGCTCTTCCCTCCCTAGAACTGATCTGAAAAACAAGAGGCAACAGAGTGAGGAAGCTCTTTGTAGGTAAGTTGATGTTTCTCCTTCTCATCCCATCATTCATTTCTCCTACATTTCTTCTTGCTCTTTAGCATTCTCTCCCTGTGCTCTCTCTGCCTAGGTATAGTACTGGCAATAGATCATTTACAATTGTACTCTCAGCTGGTTCTTGGTGTTTTTGATTCTTCCATGCTGTACTTTATGCTTGGAACAGCCTTTGTTTCTTCTGTTCAATTTCTGTTACCAGTGTGCTTAGCATGTGAAATTTTTCTATGCCAGTCTCTCAAAATGTATCTTTACTGCTTTACAGCCTGAGCTGTACTGTGTGTTGAATCGGGATTCCAGTTTCCATGGGACAGGGTCAATGGGGAAAACTTAAGCTCCTAAAGGCTGGTCTGTGTTTCAAGCTACCAATGCTGCTGTAGCATTTAAGTGAAGATGCTCCTATACCAGAGGTCTCCAAACTCTGAGGGGAGTGGGAAGGAACATTCTAGGGGCCATGGCTGGGGTGGGTGAAGAGTGCCATAGTGGGTGAGAAGGGAGTGCCACTCAGCTTCCAATGCCAACCCCCTGGGCACATTGATCAAGGCTCTGCTCCTGGCCCAACCTTAGCCCCCTCACCCTGAGTCCCCCTGCTTCCAGAGCTGCAGCCCTACTCCTGACTCCAGGAATGGGTGGGGTACAGACAGGGGAAAGAGGAACATGAGGTAAAAAGTTTTGGGACCTCTGTCCTGCACTGACAGGAGAGCTTCTGCTATTGACATAGTGCAGTCTACATGAGGTATGTGTAGGAGTTAGGTTGATATAACTATGTCACTGAGGGGCATGGCTTTTTCCCCACTCTTGAGCGATTTATTTCTATTGATTATAGGTCTGTGGTATGCACGTGACTTAAGGTATGTCTAACTGCACACTGAACGTGGTCTCTTACTCCTGTTTGAGACCAAGCCCCCTTCTGTACGTATGATGTTCAGTCTGATGTGGGTCAGCAAGCACTTATGACATGAGTCCTAAGACTCTGCTGGGAGGGCAGAGGTGGACCAACCTGAGACCCACTGGGACTTGGGTCCAACTGTTGTCATTCTGCACTGCCGAATTATCTCAAGCCACTGACCAAAGGTCTGTGCAATACGGACTTCTTAATATGTCTGTGAGCTCCAGGGCCAGCAAGCGTAAGCCCAGGTTTACAATGCGGCATGAACATGCCCATAGGCACTTTGCCAATGGTCTGCAATGTCTTCCTTTATCTGGGGCAAATAGTTTGTGGAGGCAGGTGAAAGGAACACTCCGTGTGGAGCTTTGAATTTGGGGCTAAGCATGGTGATTTTTCTTGGTACAGATTTGAAAGTATTTTGGATCTGAAGCCTCCAGACAGTCTAGGTTCAGGCAACAGTGCACCTTCCCATGTGTCCTTTCCACGGCAGGACACACCCACCTTGCGAGTTTCTGCAGCCAAGCAGCATTACTTGAAACATTCTAGGTATTTACCTGGTTAGTATAAAAGTATTGACTTTTTTTAATGGCGGTGGGAAGTGGTAATGGATACTTTGGGCCTCGGCTTCGGCTTAGAGTGAAGAGCTATTGCTTTGAAGAAAAACACTGGAGTGAGAGGATGCTGCTTTGGTAATGGGAGGGTACTCACAACAATGAGATGATTCTAGCATTCCAGAAACTGAGGAAAATCCTGCCTGCTGGCATGCTAGAAAAGGATGATTGTGTCAGAAGCAGCTTTTTCCCATGCAGCACGAGCAGTCACATGGAATAGCTGTTTAGCGCACACAAGAGCATACTAGGAAATGTGCCCAGCTGATGTGCCAGGCTCTGCTTTCTGTTCCCAGGCATATCTGGCCGCCTGTATAGGAGGAGGCACATACCCCCAAGATGCTTGGTGACTATGTACTAATAGCAGCAGCAAATGCTAGGTGAAAGCAGGAGCTAGGTGTAGTGTGTTAAAGCAGCCCACTGTGTGACATCCAGCCCTACACTTCTGCATAGGAGTAACCTGCCTGTATGTCTGTTCCTCCTCAATGTGATGGCACCAGCAAGGGGGAGAATCCAAGTGTGGACATGTGCACAAGATTCTCTTGAGGCACAGCCTTCACTGGGAGCGACAGGTCCCTTTTTGTGGCATTATAGGAGTGGGCCCTCCCTTGTCCATTCATGTCACCTGCTTCTAGGCAGTGCTTACTTTGTAATGGAAGAGATGCCAGCCTCAAACAATTTGTTTACATTCATAATTTAATGCAGCAGCCCAGAGTTCCTGGGGCTATCAACTGCCAAGCATAGAGATGTCAGGGTATGGGTGTGTGTGAGCACCCAGCAAGAAAATAAGCAGCTTGTGATGTCCTATTTTTACTGAGCTGTTTTTTCTGAATTTCATTATGGAATTCCACAGTTAAGAGATTTCAGCTATGTGCCTTTGGTCTTTCTACTCATTGCACTGTTCTTCCAAAAAGTCAGTGGGTCTCCACTTGACTATTAGTGGCAAAGCTACTGTATTGGCTTTGAGCTGTGTAATTGGTGGGGTGTTTTGGTTTTTTTTTTTTTTTTTGGAGGCCAAAGGAAAAAAAAATTTTTTTCAAACACAACTGATTCAGTTTTTTCCTCAGCAAAGCTTGTTTGGGTTGAAATGCAATGTTTTAATGTTGAGTTGGTAGGACTTTATTTTTGATCTGGAATGTCATTTCAGTTTTTATTCTTAAACAAGTCATTTTTTTACATTTGTTTCAGAAAATTTTGGTACTGCGTTTGAAACTATTTGCCAAATTTAACCTGAATTTGTGAATTGTTTCAGGGTTTTGGTTTTTTAAGCTGAACAACTTTGTGAAGCTCTAATTTTGATGATGGCAGACTGGGTCTTATTTTTTTTTTCTTCCTTTAAATAAAAATGTACATGTAATTGTAAGATGTAGGTTACAATTTTGAACCCTTGGTTTTTAATGGAATTTTTGGTATTACTAGTTATACTGTTTGTATTTTAAGATCTACATCAGTCAGCCCAAATAAATTACATATAATTTATTGCATCACACCCAAATGTGCTCTAAGCACTCACGTATAATTAAAAAAGAAAGAGGCCTGGAACCTGTCCCCAAAAGCCTGTCATGTGCACACAACTCTGACTTCAGTATAAGAGGCACATTGCACAGTAGAAGAGGGTATTTTGAGAACCTTAAATTGCCTCTCCTAATTTGAGTTCTTAATATTGGTAATCAGCATTTTATGCTGATATTGATATTTAATAAGAATTTATATTAAGTAGCATTGTTCACCCACCAGGATACCAAAGCACTCTTGTAGGATTAGGACAAGTATATAAATATCTGGATCCTTATTCTGACATGGACTCATGCTGACTTCAGTGAGATTCAGTATAGTACCAAGGGCCTAAATATGTGGTTATCTTTGCAGGGATAGGGCCCGTGTAACACCACTAACAAGCAGCTGGTGTGAGAGGATAGGAAGTGATACAAGTATAGTAGATGCTGAACAGTGGAATGTGAAGAGATTTTTGGCTAAGGTTATTGGGGCAAACAGCTACTCCATTTATATACAGGTGCAAATCTATATAATGCATGTCTATGAAACAAGGATTTCTTAATGGTTAATTCCCTTTCATTTCCCAACAGGGATAAGCACAAGGAATAGTATAGTCTCCAGCTCAAGTAAGGATTCTATTACGCCTAATCCATGGCCCACTTCTAGTTTGCCTGGAAAAGCTTCAGGTGTGGGAGTAGGGGTCAATGGAACGAATTCAGGTAAGAAATGGTGCTCTGGCATTCTAAGAGAATTGTGAAGGGGGCAAGGTGAGAATTTTTGTAATGGCCTCCCAGTTACCCAAACCCACTTCAGTCTCCCAAAAGCCAAGCTGATCTACCCAATGTTTAGTATGACTGGAAGCTTGAAATCTAGCCTTGTTAATAACATTTTATGTAGTCCCTGAGTTCCCTTGCCAGTTTTTTGTAAAATCATTATCTTTCCAATTTTTTCCCTTCTCCTTGTTGCCATGTAAACAGGTCACATAGCTGGGAAGAATTGACTGTATAGAAAAATGAATTAAACTGATAATATATTTGACAGCACTTTGCATGAAGTAATCAAAGTAGGGATGTAAAAAGCCATTTAAAAATGTAACTGTGTTACCATTAAAAATCCTAGCGGTTACATGCTCTGCAGCATAAAACTTTATATATAGGCTTTATATTTCAGAGCCTGCAGTGAAGCCTCCCTGGGTACGTCTAGACTACAGGCTTTTTTCGACAGAGGCTTTGTCGACAGATACTGTCAACAAAGCCTCTGTCGAAAAAGAGCATCTAGACTACAGCCCGTTCTGTTGACAAAGCAAGCCGCTTTTTCGACAGAGTCTAGATGCTCTCTTTTGAAAAAGCACAGCGTGGATACAATAGCGTCTATTTTTTTCTACATAACTCCTTCAAAAAAAGGCGTTATTCCTCAAAGAATGAGGTTTACTGCCGTCGACAAAACTGCCGCATTCTGTTGACTTACTGTCAACAGAACTCAGCGGTAGTGTAGACACAGATATAGTTTTGTCAACAAAAGTCCACTTTTGTTGACAAAACCCTGTAGTCTAGACACGCCCTCTGGGAGCAGCTACCAGCCCCTCATTCAGGGAACCAGGATATAACTGTAATGGAGAAGCTGATGCTTATTGATCAACGTTTTAAATGGTTACACCTTTATATCCTAAAACAAATTTTCTCATCTATTCTCTAGCTTAATTAATATTAGATGCGGGTTTCTGTTGCTATAGGAACTGCACTTCCCCAAGCAATGTGTATGCTGGCAGTTAGGTCATTGTAGATGTGGCATTCAGCCATAGTAGGGTTGACCTAACTTTCAAGTGCAGCCTAGGCCTTAGTGTGATGATGCTTCCTGCCAAATACAGGCTAGATCCACAGCTGGTGTGAATCCGCATAGGTCCATTGACTGACTGACTGACTGACTTATACCAGGTAAGATCTAGCCCAGTTCTGAGTGTTCACCACTTGTGAAGTATCTTTGCAAGATCTGCAGTAAGGTAGGGTGTGTGCATGTGACCTTGCACACTGACTTCAGGTGTTTCTTGTCACAAATTCTTTCAGGGCACTCAGGATCAAGCAGGCTGACAGATGGTTATATCCCTTCATTTCTGAAAAAGGAAGTGGGCTCTGCTGGGCAGAGGGTTCAGTTAGCACCAACTGCAGATCCGTCTTCTAGTAAGTATAAGTTAATGAGCTTGGTTGGTTGTTCATTTGGACAATAATGCTGTCTGTCAAACTCCATAATTAACATTGCTTGGACACACTTTATTTCATTGTGAAATATACTTAAGAGACCAAATAAGCAATGTCAGCTACGTTTATTAAGACGATATAGAAGAATGGCATCATATAGAACCTATCTCCAAAAAGCAGTCCTGTACAGTGATATTACATTCACCTTGCACAGGTGTGTTCCCCAAAATTACATTCCAAAAGGTACTATGCATCACCTGCAACTAGGTTTTTTTTCCCTCCCCCGATACCATGATGTACCCCCTTTATCTATTTGTTTTAAGCCCACATGTTCCAGATCAGGATGCACCCTTACCTCTGTTCTGAGTGGATGCATTCCAGGTTCTTAGGGGCTTGAAGACACCGCCTAGGCTTGTACCAGGATAAATAGATCTGTAAGGGTAAATCTGTTTTTTTGTGGCTATGAAGAAATGATTTTATGTCGTGATACTGACAGTTTTTTCCTATCTACTTATGCCTATTACTTCAGCTAATACTAGGTGTTATGGGATACTTAGCCTTAGTGAAAAGGATCATGGTACTGGCTAGTTTAGGCTATATTACTGTTACTAGATTTGTGCTTAATATATACTAATATCCTGGGGATAATACATATTTTGATTAGAATTCTGGCTAGCATATATGTCATCACTGCATATATAGCATTAATCCTCAGGTTTTATATTTTGACTTTATTGTAAAGAAGTAAGTCACTAGTTATAAGACCCAGTCTTGCAACTCTTATTCGTGTTGCAGGATTGAGTTTATTCTGATATCTTTAAACTGTTTATAAAATGTCAGTTGTACCAGTTAAACAAAAGCATAGCCTGTGCCCCACAATAGCTCCACGAATGCACAACTATTATTACCCCCCAAGGGTCGGTGTCACGCACCACTGCTATGTCTCCCTAGGCCTCTTCTTCATAGCCCCAGCACCTTCTTCACCCTGCATCAGGGCCTGCAATTACCCAGTCTCAGCAGCCAGCCAGGAGCTCCATTTGCCTCTCCCAGCAGTTGCTCTGTCCAAGTTGCTGCAGGTCTCTCAGCTAGCTAGAAAGACAGGCTTCACTCCTTGAGCTCCAGCCAATGGCTGACTCTGTTAGTTCTGCTCTTTTTTTTTTAATATATGGGGCTATTGGGCCCAGAATGGCTGTTCCTCACCTCCCCTTTCCTATTGGCTATTTGCTGCACAACCCCTCCCCCCCCCAGGCTGCTTTTAACCCCTTCTCTGCCAATGTGGGGGTGATGCCCTGTACAGTGGGATATTCAGAAGCACTGTAATGATTTAGGAACTCAAGTCTCAGAACCCCCACACTAAATTGTCCATTTATAGCTTGAGTAAGGGCAGAGTAAAACTGGGGCAAAGATTCATGCTCTGCTCCAACCCTCCTCTACTGCTTTTATCAATACAAAGGGGCTGTAAAATAACCACATCTCTTCAACTTGGGATTCCCTCGTATGGGGGCCTGTACTGTTGGCACAAAGCCAGAGTAGTCCACTTCTGTATCACCCCTCCTATGCAGCCCTTGAGTGAAAGAGCTACCATGCTCATTATTCAATGGTAGCAGGTAGTCCTTTGTGGTCGTAAAATCAGCAAGCTGCAAATTCGTTCCTTTGCACCCTATCTCTTGCTGCATTCAACTTATACCTGGCACGGTAGAGCAGTGGTTCCCAATCACCGGTCCACGGCCCAGTGGCAGGCCATGAACCCCTACCTGCTGGGCCACAGCACACTTCCAGGCCACACCCCCAGCTACTAATGATCCCAGCCCGCTGCGGTTCCCCACACAGCAGCGGGGTGAGTGGCCTGGCGGGCAACCAGGTGTGCTGCGACTGGAACTGGGGCCACAGTGAGGCTGACCCTACTGGGGCAGCCTCATTGTGGCCCTGGTTCCAGCTCCGTTGGCTGCTATGCGGCCCAGCTGGCAGGGCCGCATGATGGGCAGCTGCAGTGCTTGGCCAGGGCCAAACGCCATGTGTAGTCCAGCTGCCGCAGTGCTCAACAGGACTCCACGTGGCACTTGACCCCAGCTGAGTGCTGCAGCTGCGCTCAGCAGGGGCCCAGCTGCCACGACACTCAGCTGGAACCAAGCGTCACATGGAATCTGGCTGCAACGGCGCTCAGCAGGGGCCCAGCACACTGTGGGCTCCGCGCAGCCCTCCCGCCATGCAGGGAAGTGCTCTGTGCTTGGCTGGAAGGCAGCGGTAGGGCTAGGTGAGGGGGGCAGGGCAGATACGAAGGCTCTGGGGGTGGGGCCAGTGCTGGAGGGGCTCTGGCAGTGATGGGGCTCTAAGAAGCAGGGGGGCTGACATTGAGGGGCACTGTGACATCCAGGATGGGGAGCTGGTACTTAGGGGGGCTAGTAGTGAGAGGACTAGAGGGGGCAGGACAGGGCTAATATTGGGGACTGGCATGAAGGACCTAGGGGGAATAGGTGCAGTGGGGCTCTGGAAACAGGAGGCTGGGGCAGAGGGCCTAGCACTAAGGAACTTTGAGGGCAAGAGGCTGGCACTGGGAAGGTTGGGTGCAGGAGACTCTGGGGTCAATGGTTGGGGCAGGAAAGGTGGGGGAGGGGCTCTAGGGGTTAGGGCTGGCACTGGGGGCTGGTGCTTTTTATACCGTGGACCGGCAAACCCATTTACAAACTCTTGGCAGACTGGAAACATTCATTTGCATAATTAATATGCAAATAAAATGTTGTCAGTCCGCCAAAAGCTTGTGAATAGGTTTGCTGGTCCCTGGTATAAAAAAAGTTGGGAACTGCTTCAGTAGAGAATCTGGCCTCAGTAAGAATCTTGGCACAGGGCTCACCATATTAGTCTACATCCTGATTTTTTGTTTTTTGTTTTGTTTTTTTAAAAGAAAAATACAAAAATTGACTCTAAAGTTGTGCTCCTGACAAAGTATCCCAATCCTATATCCTCAATCTTAAAAGGAGTAATTCCTCCAACTGAACCAGTCACTGAAACTATCTCATGGCTTTTCTTTTTCTCATCTGTAGATTACGTTTCTCTGAAGTCTGTCAGACCTCATATTGGGCGACCATCATTTAATACACCTTCAAAGAGCACACCAGGATTAATGCCGCGTCCACCGCCAATTCAGCCAATCCATGGACGCACTGACTGGTCTTCAAAGTATGGAGCTCACCGGTGACTTGCAGAAAGTATTTTCTGTTGAACCAGTGCACATTTCTCATGAAGTGATGACCAATTCTAGACCATTTGCCATGATTTTGTAAGCCTATGATTTTTTTTAAAGAAACCTTATCTTCTTTGAGCAAGACATTTGAAGACTTTTTTTTAGTTGTATTAATTTGAATATAATCTTACACCTTTTTGTATAAAATTGTTTTGTTATATATTTGGGTCCAATTATTTTCTTAAAACAGATACATTTTGTATATCTGTCTTGGGGGTTTGGGCATTTTATATGATAAACTTTGTAATGAACTTGATAAATTTAATATTTTCCTTTGTCAGGTCCAAATATTTTATACAAGTAAATAAATGTAGCAGACTGAGGCAGTATTGCAACAGAGATGCAATTTTCAGAAAGGGGCATTCACCAAATATTGTTTGTGATCAAGTTATGTTCTGATTGGGATGTATGAGGCAAGGCCATCAGTCAGACTGAATAACTCAGCCTTATTTTAGCACTATGCTGCGCCAGCTGGATGGTGCTAACGTGCAAAGTCACCTGCTTTGGGCTGACTTAACACAAATAGCTGATCTTGCTCTCCTTTAAGAGGCTGATTGATTTAAGGCCCAATCACAGGCTTATCAACCAGTTTTCTTTAGCTTTTGTTGGTGTTTGTCTGAAAATGTTTCTTCAAGCTGGTTGTGCTCCCTGTTAGTTTTGGGACCTGTCCTGCAACCCCAAGGCCAAATCCCCACTAACTTCCATGGGAGTTTGACTTGAATGAGGCCAGCAGGATCAAGCTGCTAGTTTGACTACGTTCCACCTGTGTTTCTAATGCTGTCTTTTTGAAGAGTATTTGGTGGGTTTTTCTCATCTGGCCTGAAGTGTCACTTCAAGTTTAAGTGTTGTTGTCCTTCATGCTACATAGGGGGCTGCTCCTATTTAAGTCAACTATAACATTCCTAAAGACTTCTATGAAGCAAAATCAAGCCCTATTTTTGTAGGGCAGATAGGAGTTGGAAAAATATTTGAGGCAATATTGAATATGACAAAGCTGGTTCACAGGCAGAATAATAGTATTTGTGATGCACCAGCAGCAAAGTTAAAAAAAATTATATATGTGGCTGACTTAATTTCTATGGCTTTGTTTCCAGTCTAATTCCCTTTAATGCATCCAGATGCTGTTTTCATAGACCAGTAAACTTCAGTTAATAGTTACAGTGCTGATTTACCTTACCTCCCCATATTGTTAATTCTCAGTCTCCATAAATAAGGTCTTATTGGCTATTTTGCTATAGTAAGCATTTACAGTCAAATCCTGGCCCTCGGGTCTCCATGGGAAAATCTCAGTTGATTTCATTGAGATGGGATTGACTGGTAGAGGAGGGAGAGAAGTGACAAGCAAAATAAATGGGTTACTGATAGGAAAATAGTGCAGGTGCAATGTCTTCTCCATTCTAAATGCTTAGCTTAAAAAAAACAAGGTGCATTGGAAAGGGCCACCTCCCCCTTCTTAGCAAAAAGGTACAAAGAGGAAAAACAAATCTGTCTTTTACTATACAGAAAACCCTTCCTGATCTCTCAAGGATAAGGGCTTGGTAACGGCCTTGTATTCATAGAGAGCCTGATAATCCACAGGGATGCGTGAGCCCAGCCCCAGTGCATCCATGCTGAGTGCCTCTTCTTTGCACTCAGACCCTCTTCCCTCCTGAGCTAACTGAGGGCTATGTTGCTCTGCAGCTTCCCCCATCTCTACCTGCACACTGTCTCCCCTTCCAAAGGACAGAAGCTAAATTGGAAGGTAAGTCCATGTACTTATTTTCTGGACTTCCCTACAAAAGCCACTTCATTTTGCATGGAGAGTGTGACCTTGAGTAATTTCTCTCAGTCCCATCTTGAAATCAGCAGAGTACCAATAATTTGCTCATGTGGAGAGAGAAAGAGCAGCTGCTAACTCAGCTGTAAGAGACAGCACGATGGTTAGAGGCCAGTGCCTTTTTTCCATGCATGGCGACCACATGTGGGCAGCATATGTTGCCCTCTATACAATGCAATGAAGGAGTAAAATGGTCTATGCATTATTTAAAAATTAATATATATACATAGGACCTTCACAGAACAACCTAGGCTATGTTATCAGTTAATTAGCAAGTGTCTATAGGTTTGAGAGTTCAACAGAGCTATGATGTTAATGTAATCACAAGGAAGTAAAACAGCCATTTTGAATTAAGCAGCACTAGAGGCATATACTGGGAGAAGGGGTGGGATGGGAGAAGAAATGTTTGCCAAGTGAAAAAGGACAAAATTGTGTGTTTACATTTCTTTAAAAAAAATAGCATAAAAATTGACAGTCTCTGGAAATCAAAATCTGCATTTATATTTAGAGATTATTTTAATTTATTTATAATGAATGAATGGGCAGTAATAAGGGAGATGTTTGGACCTATACAAATATCTAACTAGCTGATTGTAAATAGTCTATTCTGCTGTGACCACACGCCCTAAATTCTCATTAATGGTCATAGGGCCTATCATTGCCAGAATAGAGCACTTAGAGCCCAATCTTGCAACCCTTACACAGACAAGCAGAAATTTGCCTGAGTAAGGGGTTCTGAATTGGCACTAGTCCTGCAAAGGGATCCACGAAGGTAGCCTGTAAAGGTAGCCTCAAAAGGTTACTCGGTTCAGGAATAAGGATCTGCATTACAAACCCCTTTGCGGATATGGGGCCTCTGTTTGTCAAATCTAAAACCACTCACTTTCAAAAATTGCTGACTTCACTTGTAAATTAAACGGATATATAATAGATTCATTGAGCAGCAAGTGTATCATGGGCACAGTCCTAGTGTTTACTCTGGCAGACTTGCACACTGAGTTCAAAGGGAGTTTGATTGAATAAGGACAGCAGGATTGGGCTACACCATTTTTAATGTATTGTTTTCTCTGATTTATGCCACTTAGAGGCTGTATATTACATTGAAAATCTGACTAAAAGCTATAGATTTGTAAGAAAACATATCACATGCAAAATATTACCTATCTCTTTGCAGGTTCTACCGCATTTTTATTCTACATATATTTTGATTTATTTTACAATTTACATTTTCTTATACTCATGTGTAATAAGTATGAATGACCTTAATATGAAGGAGTTGGCATATTACTCTCTATTATCTTGATTTTTTTCTTAAGTTATGCACAGAGAATAAAATGAAATTAGCACAGAAACTCTCCCCCAGTTCACACTACAGATCACTCTAGTGCAGTGTTTCCCAATTTTATTTGGCCATGGAACCCTTTTCAGCTTGAAAGAATTTCAAGCAACCCCTAGGATTGCCAAGGTTAAATTTTTCGAGCAAAAAAAAAAAAAAAATCAACCCCGAGTCCCACCGCAATTTGTCTCCGTCTCATTAAGAGGAGGCGGGGGAGTGCTGGGTTCTCACAGAACCCTTACTCTTGCTTCGCGGAATCCCGAGGTTCCACAGCGCACCAGTTGAGAAACACTGCTCTAGTGAAACAGTACATAACATAAGATGAAGGCAAAATTATTTATTGAAAGAAACAAAGATTTTCTATTTGTTTTTTCCCTATGTGTGGTGATAGGGGGGTAAGGGTTGTTTTAGAATGTTTAATTCCTTCTGTATAAAGAGCCTCCTGCCCAGAATAAAGTTACTCCGTGAAGAGATGTTGACTTAAGTGTTTGTGGGGTTTTTTTTCCCCCCCATTCAGGTGCTAATATCTAGGGATAGTTAAATATATTTTTAAATAACTTTGTATTTAATCCCTTTTAAATTTTGCATTAGGAACTTTGCTTCTACCAAAGAGATCTTCTTGTCTACAAGTTCCATCTTATTATTTTTATCCAAATATGTATTTTATGTGACATTTTGGAAGTTTCTGTTCCTTACAGCAGGGGTTCTCAAACTTTGTGATACCACGACCCCCTAAAATGCTAAATGAATTTGTGTGACCCTCCCACCCTCACTGCCCTGGGTCGCTTCCTCCCCCCTTCTCACCAGACTCCTTGCCCTCCTAGGGGTCCTCAACGCCCCTGCAGGCTTCTTCCCCCGTCTTTCTCCTCTGTGCCTCTTTTTCGCGTCGCATCTCTTTTGGTTCCTTCCTTTCCTTTCCTTTCCTTTCCTTCTCTCCTCTCCTCTCCTCTCCTCCATCCTATCCAACCCTCCACTCCACTGTCTCCTCTGACCGCCACATGTCCTTATTTACCTCCGGGTCCTCTGTCCTGACCCAAAAGGGCAACTAAATTGATTAGGGGTTTGGAACGGGTCCCATATGAGGAGAGGTTAAAGCGACTGGGACTTTTCAGTTTAGAAAAGAGGAGACTGAGGGGGGATATGATAGAGGTGTATAAAATCATGAGTGGTATGGAGAGGGCCGATAAAGAAAAGTTATTTATTAGTTCCCTAAATAGAAGAACTAGAGGACACCAAATGAAATTAATGGGTAGCAGGTTTAAAACTAATAAAAGAAAGTTCTTCTTCACACAGCGTGTAGTCAGCATGTGGAACTCCTTGCCAGAGGAGGCTGTGAAGGCTAGGACTATAACAGAGTTTAAAGAGAAGCTAGATAATTTCATGGAGGTTAGGTCCATAAAAGGCTATTAGCCAGGGGATAAAATGGTGTCCTTGGCCTCTGTTTGACAGAGGCTGGAGAGGGATGGCAGGAGACAAAGCGCTTGATCATTGTCTTCGGTCCACCCCCTCTGGGGCACCTGGTGCTGGCCACTGTCGGCAGACAGGATACTGGGCTAGATGGACCTTTGGTCTGACCCGGTACGGCCGTTCTTATGTTCTTATGTTCTTAATCCCCCAGCCCGCTGCCGAAGGGACCCCACCCTCTCCCAGCTGGGGAAGCATTCAATCACCCGGCAACCATGCCCCAGCCAGCCCCTTGTGCATCAGCTCCTGCGCCGGCTCCAGCCTCACTCTCCCGTCACCTTGCCGCCTCCTGCAGCTGAGCCATGCTCCTGGATTCCTGTGGCCCCGGCCACGCTGCGCGGCTTGCCAGCGGCTGCTTTCTGCTGCCCTGCCGCTCTTCTCGGCCCGGGATAGAGGGGCCACAAGTGAAAAACCGAATCCAGCTGCCCACAGTTTGAGAAACGCTGCCTTACAGGTAAACAAGGAGTCATCTCCATTAAAGCCACGAGATGACTGGTATTGGAGAGTTACAGATAGATGGCAGGGCCAAACATGATTTGGCTCTGAAACCCCAAGCAAACAGTAGCAATACCCACAATATGGAGCTGGTTTCAGGAGCCTCTGCTGGGGCTTGTGTGTGGAGTGTGCTTACTCTCTCAACCCTGGGTCTCCTTCAGCATGTAACATGAGACTATATGGGCCTTAAGCCCATTTCAAGACTGAAGCTGGTGTGGAATCCTTCCGTAAGTGAGACATTGGCAGTATGTGGTATCAGTGCTCCTGCCCAAATAGAGTTTCTAACATGTTCATCGTGATTTATAAGGCTCTAAAGGGCCTGTGAACTAGGGATGGTAAATGTTGGTTAATTGAATAGTCGATTAACCCCATGAATTCTTATCTGTTACTTGACTATTCTACAGGCCCTGGGGGCGGGGCTGGCCACCAGTGTGCTCCTGGCCCACTACTGAGGATCCCCGTGCCACTCTGCGCTGCTGCCTCTGTTTCAGAGGGAACAGCATGGGGTGCTAGGTGGGAGCTGGTCCGTGAGGGGAGCCAGTTTAAAATCCAGCTCCCCTTACAGACTGGCTGCCTGTCGCCCTGTACTGCTGCCTCTGATAAGGTGGTAGCACTGCCCTCCTGGCTCCTAATACACTTCAAATGCAGAGCCACAGTGTGAGTTGGGACTGAGCCGGGCTGCGGGCCAGCCTGCTAAAAAATTAACTGGCAGGGGAGGGTGAGGGAAATGTGTGTAGTCTATACCATTAACCTATAAGCTTTTGTTTACTGGTTAATTGCTTAACCAACTATACTACTACATCCCTACTCTAGGTCAAGATCACATCTCTTCTGTGACATGCTGCCACAGTTGTCAGTGGAGATGCTCAAATTGGATATGTCCTTTTTATAAAAGCATTGGGGACTACTGATGGATGGGGGATACGCTGTAAGAGCCACAGGCTGCTGGAACTTGCTTCCTACCCCCTTCCACTCTTTGACCCATAGCCTGAATCTAGGGCTTGTTCCTGGGCGGAGAGGAAAAAGAGCTTTTGTCTCTGAGTTGTTCATTGGCTCAATTAATATTACTCCCCTTTGAGTATTTAATGCTGCTGGTGTCCTTGTTATTGCAAGTTTGGTTATTTCTTAGGACCTATCTGCATGGCTTTCTTTCTTCCGCCTCTTTATTTTGTTTCTAATGTTTCCCTCTAAAAGTGCGAAATGCAAAATATTTTAATAAACTGTTTTTCTGTACAGTGAAATAAAAGATCCCAGAAATATTTTATTAATATACATTATTACTGTTCCGGGGGGTGGGGAGGACTTGTTAATGTGTCCTGATAAGCTTTCATTTCCTGATTTAAATGTTTAATGTGAATCAAGTATATTTAACAACCCCCAGCTTAAACAGCCATCTATAGAACTACAGGGGCAAATGTTGCTAGCCTATATGTCAGTAAACTTTAAGTATTGGTCTGTTTCATTTGTATTTCTCTTATTGCAGCACCTCATGCTTTTTGTGTAATTCGGAGCAAATCACAATTTCTGCCTCTATTCCCCCTGTGTAAAATTATTAGACTTGCCTTTTCCCTGTCCTGAGCTTGAGGATTGTAGGAGACTCGCAAAAGCCCCATGATCCAACTGAAAGCAACGCTGATTGTAAAATGTAATGTAAAAGTGCGTGCTCACTTTTATGATGAAGGGCAATACAGAAAAGAAAGGCAGACTGCCACATGCAGCGCCTCATTTGGATGTGTCTGGAGTCTTGGAAGCTTGACTACCCTACGTTCTCCTACAAATGGACCTTGAGCTTAGCTTGTTTGGAGGTTCTAGCAGGGGAGCGCAGCTATCGTATACCCTTGACCGAAGATCGGTACTCCTCTATCTGGGAAGGTCGTCCTCTTCGACCGAGCGCACAGCTTCGGGAGGGACGCACATGGAGCGGTGAGGGAGGAAGGGGACACCCGCCTAGCCAGCCAGATCAGCCGAATCAACCCTGGCGATCAATGGGGTGACAGATGTCGCAGCCAGATCGCCCTCACATCCAAAGCCTAAGAGGACTCGCGAGGTATATAAAGCTTGAACACTAATATGATTTACAGGTTAGGGTGAACAGCTATTGGTAGTCTATGGGGCGCATGAAATACAGCTAGCCGATTTTAGTGTTTATCCGATACAATATCTAGTGAAAATCGATCCTACCCACTGGGAGCCCCAAATATGTGCCCTATATTTATTTCCCGAAAGTCTTTGCATCATTTGCAAATGACCTGCCTCGCTACTGGCTGCCTGCTTGTCCCGCCCATTGGGGGCGGGGGGGGGTTGGTGCTGTAGGTAGGGAGGTTGGTGGCAGTGCTTCCTGCGGCGCGCTGGTAAGTGAAGTGCGTGTGTACGCGCGCACTGCCCCCCCCCCCCCCCCCGGTCCGGTACCAGGTCTGGTTTTATTACGTGTAAACCCGCCGCGGCTCACAGCTGCTATGGGGCGGGCCGGGGCGCCGCGCAGCGCCGCTTCCGGGCAGGGCTGGGAGCTGCAGGGGGGCTGGGCTGATGCCTGCGCCTTGCCCGCGGTGTAAGTGCCCTTTCTCGGGGAGCTGCCCCCACGCGCCGGTCTGCCTGGGAGAGCGAAGCCGCCACGCTCCGTCAGCCCGGGGGGCTGTGCCGGTGTGCGGGGCAGCGCGTTGGAGCCTGGTGTGACGCCGCGGCTGGGGGGGAGGGGCTGGCGGAAGGACCCGCGCAACCCTGCTGCGAGCCCGCCCCGCCTCCCAGAAGGTCTCCCGCTTTACCTCGTTCACACCAGTTACAGTCACCCCATGGACACCAGGCCAGGGGTGGGCAATAATTTTGAAGGGGCGGAGCCTTGGACGGAATGGGAGGGGGCAGGAGACTTTGCGGGCTCCCCCACCCACAGACCCTGATGGGCCCTGGAGGCTGCCTTGACCGCCCCTAACTTCAACCCTGTTAGTGTCCTGCCATCACCTCTTACAACCAGTGTAAGCCCCAAAGTCCTGCAGAATTCAGGCTAAGGCATGTGTGGGAACTCTTTTTTGGATCAGAGACTCTGACCCACAGAAAAATCAGTGGGGTGCCACGCACAAGTGAGATGTGTGTGTGTGGGGGGGGGGAGAACACCCTCGCTGTCTCTGAGATGTGAAAAAGTATACAATTAACCTATGAGCCAAAGCTTATTGGTTAATCTTCTGGATCTGGACACTTGCCCCTATATCAGAGGCAGCAGCAGGGGAAGCTGGTGCTGAGGGGAGCCAGCTTAACAGCTGGTCCCTCCCCACAGCACCAGCTTTGTGGTGCCATGGTCTCTCCTCCTGCCAGAGGCAGTAGGGCCTGCTGTGAAGCAGCCTTTGCCTGTGATGGGCCCTGGCTCACTGCCGGCAGAGGCTGTTTTGCAGCAGCAACCCCTGTCCACAGGGGGTCCAAGCTCCCTGTGGACAGAGGCTGGAACAGGCCCAGGAGCTAACCCCGCTGCAGCTCTGCTTTTTAAATGTATTAAGAACCTGTGGACTCTTAATGCATTTAAAAGGCTAAAGTGCAGCAGGAGGGATCCAGCGTGAGCTGGGTGGGAATCAGTTTGTGCTGCTGCGAGAAGTGGTGTGCGCACCAAGCCTTGTGGGGCCAGATCAAAGCAAGCCATGGGCCTGGTCTGGACTATGGGCCATAGGTTCCACACCCCTGAGCTAAGGGATAATATTGTGTCTGTGTTGTTAACAAGAAGAGCTTTCAATCAGGTTAACAGCTGGGGAAAAGGCATCTTCACACACACACACACACACACACACACTATCTAAATAAGGCCTGTAACAGGGTGGGCCATTCCACAATTTTGGTAAGTGGTCAAGGGCCTCATTTCTGTAGGGGGAACAGGATCTGGTTCAGTGGGTGGGGTGTAGAGGGGAGCTTGGGATAGAAGAGTGTAGTGCAGGAGAGGGTGTGGGTTCTGAAGGAGTTTGGGTGAAGGAGGGGGTTGTGATCTGGGGCTTGGGGTGCAGGGTTCAGGAGGGGTTATGGGTGCAGGAGAGGATTCTGGCCTGGGAGAAAGGGTTTGTAGGAGGTGGTGCAGGGTCTGGGAAGGAGTTGTGACCTGGGAGAAGGGGCGGGGAAAGGGTTTGGGTGGTGACATGGGGCAGAGGCTTTGGGTGCAGGGTTCAGGAGCTGTATGTGTGCAGGAGAGGATTCTAGCCTGGGGGAGGAGTGCAGGGTCTGGAAGGGAATGGTGACTGCAGGAGGTGGGGAAAGAGGATGCAGAGGGTTTGGTTGGTGATGGGGGGGGGGGCAAGGTCAGGGAGGGGTTATGGGTGCAGGAGAGGATTCTGGCCTGGGGGAAGGGTGCAGGAGGGAGTGCAGGGCTTGGGAGGGAGTAGTGAGTGGAGGAGGTGGGGAGAGAGGATACAGCGGTTTTGGGTGGTGGCTTGGGGCAGATAGTTGAAGGGAAGAGAGGGGCCAGGGTGCCAGAGGCAGGCTGTGGCTGGGGGGTGCTGATGTAGCTGGCTCCCAGACAGCAGCTCTCCACCAGCCTGAAACAAACTCCCTGCCTATGTGCTGGGGGGTGGGTAGAGAGGGCCACTCCAAGTGGCTTTGCTGGGGGAGGGGAGTGAGGAGGCTTCATTAGCTGCCCCTGCCTTCAGCAACATTTCTCAACTCTTATAGGCCGGAAATTGGCCAATGGGAGCTTGTGGTGGAGCTAGGGGCCAGGTCAGTGTGGGAAGCTCTCTCTTCCCTGCCCAGCTTGCAGAGCAATTAGCTACAGCTGCTCTGTTGTAGTAAGTGTGCCCGGCAGGGAGTGGTGGACCAGATCCGGCTTGCTTGATGCCTCTTGTCCACCCCAGCCTATAACTTTATTTTACACGGCAAATGTGCTTTGATGCCTATCTTGTACTGTGTTGAGAGTGCTAAGCACCTGATTCAAAGTCTATTGAAATCCATGAGATTCTTTCCACTAAATTCAGATCAAACTGTGAGTAGGGATCCCTAGTCGACTAATTGCTTCCTCTGCCCTTGCTGCCTCTAAAAGAAAGAGGCAGGAAGGGGGGAGAGAGAGACCGGGGTGCTTCAAAGTGGCAGTGCTGCGTAGACTCTGGAGTCAGCTGGGGACTCCCCCGTTGACCACTGACTCCATGCGGCGCTGCTGCTTTGAAATGCTAGAGGAGCACGGGACCAGCACCTTAGCCTTTGAAGCGTAGCAACAGCCCCAGGGCTGTTGCTATGCTTCAATGGCGGAGGCGCCCTTATCGACTATTCAATTAGCCCATTCATCTAAATTTAACATGCCTAACTGTAGGCTGTCTTTTAAGAAGCTAGCGTTCCTCACTTTGAAACGGTTTGTGTTCTCTATTGGGCACCCATGTAGACATGTTAAAGTTAAACCCTTTTTTATGAAGGTTGTTAATTACTCCCTATGTGGGTATAAGTCTCATTGTTCACTTTAGGAAAAACAAATTTGTTTAATCTGAGAACCAACTTTTAAAAAAAACCTTTGTTTTTTAACTGTCTTTATCTGTATTACAACCTACACCATAAGTCACTGATGCACAGACTGGCTTGCAAGCTGCAAGTGTCCATTTAATCTGCCTTGTGCAGCTCTTTGGAGCTCATATTAAAACACTGATTTAATTATTAATCCATCAGTATGCTCTTAATGTCTTATTAACCAATTAAGTTATTTGCTATAAGAATAGTAACTATTTTCCCTATCATACTGTTTATATATGAAGAGTACTATAGCAAATGAAACAGTTAATTCACACTATTGTGGCTCTTTTGGGTAATGTTGATTTCTAATTTAGATCCCGAACCTCTGAGGTCCGAGTATCACTGCCATAAAGACCATTATAACACACTGAAACAATAAATAGTGAAGACTTACATTTCTGCATTTTGCTTATCTTAGGGAGTAGAATAATTGCTGGTTGTGCACTGAAACAAAGCTGCAATATTGGGGTTGTAAATATTAATGGCCAGTGTTTCTACTGCTTGATGAACCTCTCTAGTCCGGCAGTCTGGTCTGGCAGCATCCATGGTCCGGCATGATTTTAATCAGCCAGATGTCTGCTTATCCTGGGTGTGGCCAAGTTTCCCACAGTCCCATAAAGTTTGTTTACAGCCACCAGTCGTGGCTCTTGGTGTTCTATCAGGTTGTTTAGCTCTAATTTAACCCCTAAATGTTTTCTAAGGGTATATCTACCTGCATTCCTCTTTCGAGAGAGGAATGCAAATGCAGCTGAGTGAAATGACAAATGAAACGTGGATTTGTATTTCCCACTTTTCATTTGCATAATGGCGTCCAGGCTCTTTTTCAAAATACCCTATTTCGAAAGAAAAAACGTAGTCTAGGCGGGGTTATTTCAAGAAAAAAACCTTCTTTTGAAATAACCGTTACTCCTTTAAAAATGAGGTATAAGGGTTATTTCAAAAGAAAGTGTTTTGTTTTTTTTTTTCAAAATAGGGTATCCTGTCTAGGCTGCATTTTTGCTTTCGAAATAGGGTATTTTGAAAAAGCGCCCGGACGCCACTATGCAAATGAAGCGCAGAAAATTCAAATCTGCGTTTCGTTTGCAATTTCACTCGGCTGCATTTGCATTCCTCTCTCGAAAGAGGAATGCAGTGTAGACATACCCTAAGAGCCCAGTAAGCAATGGAAGTGTTGGTAGTGCTACTAGATAATATTTGACCTCCCATGGTCCAACAAATTCTCTGGTTCAGCACCAGTCAGGTCCCTACGGTGCCAGACTAGAGAGACTCATCCTGTACTGATTAAGAGAGTAGGAGCAGGCCCCTGATTGTGTTTGCACTGGCTGGCTAACTTCAGTTACTTTTATTCCTGGGTCATCAGTGGCCAATTGGATTCTGGCCTTTGGCTTTTTGTTTTTATGCCAATTAACTAACATGCACTTGTTTGTGCAGTAGTATAGCTATCTTCAAGGCTGTTCAAAGGCCACTTCTTCCCTACTCATTAGGGACACTGCACTATTGAAGACTGTAGTCTGCTGTTCACATGCCAGCATACACTTTCCCAGATCATTACACCTGTGGATGAGAAACCACCTTACAGATGGAAGCATCCTCCACATCAGCAAAGACTTCCCTTTCCACAGTCCTTTACTTTGTTGATGCTGGTCCCAGGAGAATGAGGAGTCTAGATGATTGAGGTAGTATCTTCTGCTTGACCAACTTCTGTTGGTGAGAGCAGTTATTTAGCTGACTTACTGGTGGTGGTAGAGCTCAAAACTCTCTTGGCTTACGGTCGCGGAATGGAATTCAGCTCCTCCTGAGATACAAACACTTGTCTAATTTAGCATATAATAATAAAAAAAAGTCATTCTCCTGGCAGCATAATCTAGGTCAGCAGTAAAAAAAGTTTGAAAGGTTACATGCTGCTATAAGAGCTGTTCAGAGAGAGCTATGAGACCCAGTTTCATGAACCCAAACTTACACCGGATAGATATCCACCTCCTTTTATATTAAGTCTTAACCAGTGTGACAGAACGCTGATCCAAGAGCAAGAAAGTCATGTTCCAGAGCATTAGAAAATATATTCCCAGGCTTTCATTTTTCTAACGATGTACAGCTTTTATCTTCAGTTAATATGCGGTTCGGGTACATAGGTAGTAATGGAATCCCATATTTCAGATTACCATCTTGCCGTACTTTGATTCTGATGTGACTTTTAGTGATTATTAACTTAGAAACATCTAGAGCAGTGTTTCTTAAACTTTTTAAGATGGAGGAACACCAAACAATAATTTTTATGAGGAACACCAAGTATTTTTTGTTGAGCAAAAAAAAAAAAAAAAGAGGCCAGAGAAAAATTATTGAGCAAAAAGAAGAAAAATAGGGTCGGGGGGAATGTTATTGAGCAAAAAGGGGCAGCCATTTTTAACTCTGTTCTCCGCGGCACACCTCCGACTGCCTCACGGCACACCAGTGTGCCACGGAACACAGTTTAAGAAACACTGATCTAGAGCACTAAACCTATTTTCCCAACTGATTTTTATAGAATCTAGAGATCATTTATTTCTTCAGTTTCCCACTAGCTAGGGACCTGGGAAACCCCTATACAGGTCACACCCTGAGACAGTCCTGTGTCCCTGGGATGGGGCACCTTTATTCTTTTTCTTGTTTTTTAACGGTAGGGTGACCAGATGTCTGGCTTTTTACTGGAACGCCCAGTCGGAAAGGGACCTTTGTGGCTCTGGTCACCACCACTGACCCGGGCTGTTAAAAGTGCAGAGCTAAGGCAAGCTCCTATGCTGGCACCATGGTGCACTGCAGAAGCAGCCAGAAAGTCCAGCTCCTACGTGGGGGTGGGGCCACAGGGCTCTGCATGCTGCTCTCATCCTGCTCCCGTTGGCTGGTTTCTAGCCAATGGGAGCTGGTGGGGGACAGTGCCCACGGGCAAGAGCAGCATGCAGAGCTCCCTCCCCATGGTCTAGCTGCCAGACCTGCAGGCTTGGCCAAAGAGCATGCGGGGCCCAATGCAGCACGCTGAGTGGCAGGGCCGGGAGCTGGGCAGCGCGGGGCCCTGAATGCGCAGAGCCATGGGGCCCAAGGCAACTGCCTTGGTCGCCTTGACCAAAGGCCGGGCCTTCAGATCTGGATGCTTCTGGGGCCCACCATGGAGCCAGGACAGGCAGGGAGCCTGCCTTACCCTTGCTGTGCTGCTGTCAGTAAGCCACCAGAGGCCAGACTGTGCCCCAACCACATGCCTGAGCCCTACCCCCCACAAACTACAGCCCTTTCCTGCACTGTGAATCCCTTGGTCCTACCCCATCCTGCACCTCAAGCCCCTCATACCCAGCCTTACCCTCTCCTACACCCCCAACCCCTTGCCTCAGTGAAAGTGGATGAGGGTGTGGGAGAGCGAGCCACAGAGGGAGAAGAATGTAGTGAGCAGATTTCGGGGCCTTATGGAAGGGGCTGGGCTAAGGTGTTCAGTTTTGTGGGATTAGAAAGTTGGCAATCCAATTTAATTGTCATCTTTTTAGTATATCTTTAACATCTTCCAGCAGTGGGGGAGCCATGGTTAGGATATATCTGGATTTGCTGAGTGTATACTTGTCACAAGATGTGTGCATAGCCTAGAGTAGGGGGTTTTCAAACTTTGGGTTGCGGCTTGTAATGGTAAGCTGCTAGCTGGCCGTGAGATGCTTTATTTACCTAAGTGTCCAGAGGCATGACCGCTCGCAGTGGCCGCACTATATCGTTCCCGATCAATGGGAGCTGCAAGTGGCCATGCCAGTGGGCGCTTAGGTAAATAAAATGTCTTGCAACCAGCTAGCAGCTTACCCTTACAAGCTGTGACCCAGAGTTTGAAAACCACTGGCCTAGAGTATGTATGAGTGAGTTAAGACCTTCTCTGTGCAGTGCAGTCTTGACAAACTCTAGCTAGAGAAACAGATTAATCTGACTGCAGCCAGTTTGCCTTGCTGGACCATCCAGGAGGGAGGGAGATTTTACTTACTTGCTGTAATTGTTGGTTAGGATCATATTTAGATCCTGTTGTAGTTTTCATTTTCAGTAAATTGTTATAATCACTTGGTCTCTCTTGAACTTGAGGGAAGGACAGTTTGTTATACACTTTACCAACAGTTTGGTGTAGATTACTCAAGCACTAATATTTTATGGTGTTTGGTTTATTTGAACTAGCAGTGGGAGTTACTTGCTTTTGTTAACATTGTTAATTTTTGCTTTCTTTTCTCAATGCCTTTCTTTGTCCATGCATTCCTTGGAATGCTTTTTTGCCAATCATAAAAAAAACTATCTCTGGATATGAGATTTTTCTTCAAGTATTCTTACAGAGACCTGAAATTAAGATTATGCATTGTGTAACACTTCTTTGTAGTGTAATGTGAAGACTTCACATTATTTTGTGTAGCAAAATCCATGCTATCAAGTTCACTGTGGAGATATCTAATATAGGATGACTATAATTTTTATACATGCGTGTATGTGGAGGGCCCACTGTACAGTAGTGGGCACTTGGCACAAAGTTTCCATCCCAAGGAGAATTACTGATTTTTCGTTTCTCCAAAAGGGAGAAGTGCCAGGGAAATCTGCTAGGAACTTTACTAATGCAATTGCTTGCCACGTAAAATCCCTTGAATTGTTGTGATGGGCAGGAATACTAACTAGGGATGTTAAATATCGGTTAATTGAATAGTCGAGTAACCTCATGAATTCTTATCGGTTACTTGACTATTCTGTAGTCCCTGGGGGCGGGGCCGGCAGCCACTGCATCAGAGGCAGCAGTGCAGGGTATCAGGTGGGAGCTGGTCCACGAGGGGAGCCAGTTTAAAAACCAGCTCCCCTTGTGGACTGGCTGCTTGTTGCCCGGTGCTGCTGCCGCCTGATAAAGAGGCAGCAGCGTGGGGTGGCAGCAGTTCCTGTCTAAGGTGGGTCTGAGCTCCTGGACACAGCACGATCCGGAACTGAGCCAGGCTGCCTGCCTGCCTGCTAATATACTTCAAATGCAGAGCTGCAGCAGGAGTAGGTTCTGGACCTCGTGCGAGCCACAACTAAGCTGGGCTGCTGGCCAGCCTGCTAAAAAATTTACTGACAAGGATGAAGGGAGGGAAATGCATGTAGTCTATAGCATTAACCTATAAGCTTTTGCTTATCGGTTAATCAGGTAGTTGACTGTACTGTTATATTCCTAATACAAACTGCTAAGATGGATACATATTAGAGCCATTGCTGCAGCCTCCAGCTCTTGGAAACCAGTGCTTATGTAGCTGATACTTTTCTTTTTCTGAAGTTCCTGGAGTGAAAAGACTCAGGCACAATTAAATGATGTACATTGGAAAACAGCTCACTTAAGAGAAAAAAAGTACTTAGAGGGATGCTGAATTAATTTAGAGAAAATATTTAATCTCTCACAGGTATCTTGCAAACCATTACTCTAAAAGTAACTTGCAGGAGATCCTTATAGTAATTCTTCATTTTTGTCTATTTGTCAGGTGACCTGAAGATTTGACGTCATGACTGGAATACCCAAACTTTGCTATTTTAATGGGAGAGGCAAAATGGAATCAATTCGTTGGTTGTTAGCAGCCGCTGGGGTTGAGGTTTGTTTTGGTAACCTGACCTGTGTGTATACCTGTCTCATAGGCCAACCTTACAGCTGTGTTAATTACACAAAAAAATAAAGTGGAATTTACTGTATGAACAAAACAGCAGTTCTTAACACCAGCATTAGATGTTAGTTTAGTCTAGGTAGATAAAGGGATGTAAACTACATTTTGAAACCCACTTTTAAACTATGCTTAAGAACAAGTTTGATCTGAATATTTACTACATTATTTGTCAGTGAAATGTTTAATATCCAGCTCATCAGTTATGCTGATAACATATACACAGTCTGGGGCAGGCAGGATTACCACCTGTCTGCTTTATCTTTCTTTTGGTCTCCTCTTTCTACTTCTATGGTGTTCTGTTTTTGCCAGTGTGATTCCTATGCAAGGAATTCCTATGCTGTCTGCCAGGTGCTAAGATACAGGATGTGGAACTAAGGTTGAAGAGGATCCTAAAGGGAGTGGGAAAGAATCCACTGATCATCCTTCATGTAGGAACAAATGATACAGCTAGATTCTCGCTGGAACGAATCAAGGGAGACTATGCTAGGTTGGGGAGGACGCTTAAGGAAATTGAGGCTCAGGTGATTTTCAGTGGGATTCTGCCTGTTCCTAGGGAAGGGCAACAAAGGTGTGATAGGATTATGATGCTCAATAGTTGGCTCAGGCAGTGGTGCTATAAGGAGGGCTTTGGGATGTATGGCCACTGGGAGGCATTCACGGACAGAGGACTGTTCTCTTGGGATGGACTTCACCTAAGTAGGGAAGGAAACAGACTTCTAGGATGCAGGCTGGCACAACTGATTAAGAGAGCTTTAAACTAGGAATTTGGGGGAGACGGTTAGGAGATGTCCAGGTAATCTCTACACCGGATTTTAGCATTGAGAGGGAGGAAAACGAAGTAAGAAAGGATATAGCCGGGCGTAGGAGAATTTACATAAGGAGGAAGGGCAGAGTGGATACTAGTCTAATAGGTCATGTTGGAGGTACAATGCCCATGCCAAATTGGATAAAGAATGTGAGTGAGGTGGAACAGCAAAAATTAAGATGTTTGTACAGCAATGCGAGGAGCCTAGGTAACAAAATGGAGGAACTAGAGCTACTGGTCCAGGAAGTGAAACCAGATATTATAGGAATAACAGAAACATGGTGGAATACTAGGCATGACTGGAGTACAGCTATTGAAGAGTATGTGCTGTTTAGGAAAGACAGAAATAAAGGTAAAGGTGGTGGAGTAGCATTGTATATCAATGATGGGGTAGATCGCAAAGAATTAAACATTGAAGGAATGGAGAAGACAGAGTCTGTCTGGGCAGAAATTACATTGGGGAAGAGAACTATTAGATCCTCCCCTGGGATAGTGCTTGGGGTGTGCTATAGACCACCAGGATCTAATTTGGATATGAATAGAGACCTCTTTAATGTTTTTAAAGAAGTAAATACTAATGGAAACTGTGTAATCATGGGAGACTTCAACTTTACAGATATAGACTGGAGAACAAATACTGGTAATAATAATAGGGCTCAGATTTTCCTAGATGTGATAGCTGATGAATTCCTTCATCAAGTAGTTGTTGAACCAACAAGGGGGGAAGCCATTTTGGATTTGGTTTTGGTGAGTAGTGAGGACCTCATAGAAGAAATGGTTGTAGGGGACAACCTTGGCTCGAGCGATCATGAGCTAATTCAGTTCAAACTAAATGGAAGGATAAACAAAAATAAATCTGAGACTAGGGTTTTTTATTTCAAAAGGACTAATTTTAATAAATTAAGGAAATTAGTTAGGGAAGTGGATTGGACTAAAGAATTTATGGATCTAAAAGTGGAGGAGGCCTGGGATTATTTTAAGTTAAAGTTGCAAAAGCTATCAGAAGCCTGTATCCCAAGAAAGAGGAAAAAATGTATAGGTAGGTGTTTTAGACCAAGTTGGATGAGCAAGAATCTCAGGGAGGTGATTAAGAAAAAGCAGAAAGCATATAAGGAGTGGAAGGTGGGAGGGATCAGTAAAGAAAGCTACCTTATTGAGGTTCGAGCATGTAGGGACAAAGTGAGAGAGGCTAAAAGTCATGTTGAGTTGGACCTTGCAAAGGGAATTAAAACCAATAGTAAAAGGTTTTATAGCCATATAAATAGGAAGAAAACAAAAAAAGAGGAAGTGGGACCACTAATCACTGAGGATGGAGTGGAGGTTAAAGATAATCTAGGCATGGCCCAATATCTAAACAAATACTTTGCTTCAGTATTTAATGAGGCCAATGAAGAGCTTAGGGATAATGGCAACATAACAAATGGGAATAAGGACATGGAGGTAGATATTACCAAGTCCGAGGTAGAAGCCAGACTCGAACATCTTAATGGGAGTAAATCAGGGGGCCCAGATAATCTTCATCCAAGAATAGTAAAGGAACTGGCACATGAAATTGCAAGTCCATTAGCAAAAATTTTTAATGAATCTCTAAACTCAGGGGTTGTACCGTTTGACTGGAGAATTGCTAATATAGTTCCTATTTTTAAGAAAGGGAAAAAAAGTGACCCGGGTAACTACAGGCCTGTTAGTTTGACATCTGTAATATGCAAGGTCTTGGAAAAAATTTTGAAGGAGAAAGTAGTCAGGGACATTGAGGTTAATGGCAATTGGGACAAATTACAACATGGTTTTACAAAAGGTAGATCGTGCCAAACCAGCCTGATCTCCTTCTTTGAGAAAGTAACAGATTTTTTAGATAAAGAAAATGCAGTGGATCTAATCTACCTCCATTTCAATAAGGCATTTGATACAGTACCACATGGGGAATTATTGGTTAAATTGGAAAAGATGGGGATCAATATGAAAATTGAGAGGTGGATAAGGAACTAGTTAAAGGGGAGACTACAGCGAGTCATACTGAAAGGTGAACTGTTAGGCTGGAGAGAGGTTACTAGCGGAGTTCCTCAGGGATCAGTTCTGGGACCATTATTTAATCTTTTTATTACTGACCTCGGCACTAAAAGTGGGAGTGTGCTAATAAAGTTTGCGGATGACACAAAGTTGGGAGGTATTGCCAATTCAGAAAAAGATCGGGATATCATACAGGAAGATCTGGATGACCTTGTAAATTGGAGTAATAGTAATAGGATGAAATTTAATAGTGAGAAGTGTAAGGTTATGCATTTAGGGATTAATAACAAGAATTTTAGTTATAAGCTGGGGACACATCAGTTGGAAGTAACGGAAGAGGAGAAGGACCTCGGAGTCCTGGTTGATCACAGGATGACTATGAGCCGCCATTGTGACATGGCAGTGAAAATGGCTAATACGGTCTTGGGATGCGTTAGGCGAGGTATTTCCAGTAGGGATAAGGAGGTGTTAGTGCCGTTATACAAGGCATTGGTGAGACCTCATTTGGAATACTGTGTGCAGTTCTGGTCTCCCATGTTTAAGAAGGATGAATTCAAACTGGAACAGGTACAAAGAAGGGCCACTAGGACGATCCGAGGAATGGAAAACCTGTCTTATGAAGGGAGACTCAAGGAACTTGGCTTGTTTACCTTAACCAAAAGAAGGCTGAGGGGAGATATGATTGCTCTCTTTAAATATATTAGAGGGATAAATGCCAAGGAGGGAGAAGAATTATTTAAGCTCAATACCAATGTGGACACAAGAACAAATGGATATAAGCTGGCTATTAGGAAGTTTAGACTCAAAATTAGGCGAAGGTTTCTAACCATCAGAGGAGTGAAGTTCTGGAACAGCCTTCCAAGGGAAGTAGTGAGGGCAAAAGACCTATCTGGCTTCAAGATAAAGCTAGATGGGTTTATGAAGGGGATGGTTTGATGAAGTAACATGATCTTGGCAATTAATTGACCTTTCACTATCAGTGGTATATAGGCCAATGGTGGGAAGATAGGAGTTGCTATAGAGAACTTTTTTCTGGGTGTCTGGCTCGTGAGTCTTGCCCACATGCTCAGGGTTCAGCTGATCACCATATTTGGGGTCGGGAAGGAATTTTCCTCCAGGGTAGATTGGCAGAGGCCCTGGAGGTTTTTCGCCTTCCTATGTAGCATGGGGCACGGGTCACTAGCGGGAGGATTCTCTGCATCTTGGGGTCTTTGAACCATCATTTCAAGGACTTCAATATCTGAGATATAGGTGAGAGGATTATTCTAGCAGTGGGTGGGTGAGATTCTGTGGCCTGCATTGTGCAGGGGGTCAGACTAGATGATCAAAATGGTCCCTTCTGACCTTAAAGTCTAAGTCTATGAGTTTGCAGCTTCAGCTGACTGATAATTCTCTGCCAGAGAACTAAACTGCATCACAAAAGCATTTCACTACATTTGTGAATTAGTGAAATGTAAGGAAACAGATGTTAGCCATAGTCATTTTTAGTGTGATGAAAGATTTCTAATTTCTTGATAGGAAAGAGCTTGGATGAGCACTTCCATAACATGTACCTCTCTGCTTTCCCTCTCCTTAAAGTAACCATCCTGAAGTCACACTTAACTGACCTCTTCGTTATACAGCTCTGAGGGAAAAAACTTGTTAATATCTTGGGTGGTGCTTTTTTTCTTTCTTTTTTTTTTTTCAGTTTGAAGAAGAATTTTTGGAAACAAGGGAACAATTTGAGAAGCTCTTACAAGGTGAGTCAAAATTAAATCTGAAAGATTTGACCAAATTTTTCTAAATCTAGAAGAAGGAGGGCTAAGGGATGATTGGATAGGTTGGGACCAGTGAATTGCTTCCTTCCCATGCACACACCAGCAAGGTGAAATGAAGGTGAGATGGGAAGGTTTCCCTGCACTGACAAGGATGTTCTTCAGACAGACACAGTGACTTGCTGAGGATTAATAGCCTTATGTAAATTCTAAAGGATAATCTGTAAGAAACAAATTCACCCTATTGTCAGTTCCTTTCCCCATCAGCCAGTGCCATTCTAATGGACATTAATCCTTTCTGACACAGCAAAAATCATACAAGGAGTGAATCCAAAATTGTCACTCTAGCTAGCCTGATTGTCCCCTTTTTTGCACCTTGTATGGTCATTCAAATCTGTGTGAGATGCTGCCAAGTGGCAAATCAGGCTCTGTTATTTTTAGTATTCATTTATTGTTGAAACTGGACATAGTAACTTTTTCTTGTTTGGCTCGCAAACCATGCCATTCTCCTTAGAACTGATCTTAGTCATTTGGAGTCTCCTGGATATTTGCCTAACTCTCTCTAGAGTATAACTCTAACTCTGTATAATGTCAGAATTGAAGATATTTTCCTATTCATGAGAAAGGCAGTGCCCTAGAGTAAATTAATATTTTGAAACTCAGCCAAAGTATATAAAAGTGAATGAGTTTTAGCTCCCTGCAAAAGCTTAGAGCAGCAGACATTGTGCCAAGTTCCACACCTACAACTGCATATACTAGAAAGTTTTAAGTTTCTGTGCTTCAGAGGAATGTCTTATTTCCTAGGAAATCTTGTGTTTAATAAAAAAGCTTAGTCAGAATTCTGAGCAATTTATCTATTTTGGTCAGTTCACTGGTGTTTAATCCTAATGTGATAAAGCATAGTACAAAACACATACACAGTATCTAAATACAATCCCTTGGCTGTTCAAAGGCCCCTGTGTTGAATAGTATTAACAGCCTCTCCTCTGTTTCTACCTTTGCTCCCACTTTGCTGGGGAAACTACATTATTTAGGTTTCTTTAAATGTTGGCATTTGGGGTGTACCTCTAACATTAAATATTTCAGTTTTGTTGATACTTTTAAAGTAGCTTTTCTCCATAGTATTGCAGGGCCATCAAAAATGCTGATGTGTACAATCAAGCCTTGGCATGCTGAGGGAGAACTTCTTATCTTTAAAGCCAAGTCTGATGAAACAAAGTAATTTTATTTCCTTCATCTATGAAAATAGCTGGGGTCCTTCCAGTAATTCATGTCTTTCTTTTGATTGTCTCTACTGTTACAGTTTTGTTACCGCCTCCCATTGACTGTTCACATCAATTTTTATTATCAAAGTAACTTTTTTTTGAAGACAACTAAAAATATACCAGAGTGTCTTTGGACTCCAGTTCCAGGTCTGTATAAAAAATTGCGATGGGACTATATGACTGTTTCGTTTTCCTTTGCAAAGATGGAGCCCTGCTCTTTCAACAAGTGCCCTTGGTGGAAATCGATGGGATGAAGATGGTGCAGACCAGAGCCATTCTCAGCTACTAGCAGCAAAGTACAACCTCTATGGAAAGGACCTGAAAGAGAGAGCACTGTATGTAACAGCACTATTCATACACAGTTTCTGTAGTAACCAACTGATTAACAACTAAAGCTGTCTGACAGATATAAGTTGGTGCCTCTATGGCAGTGGTCACCAACCAGTAGATCGGGATCTACCAGTAGATCTTAGTGCCTCTGACAGGTGATCCTGACTGATTTGGCTGGGAAGCTATCAAGTGCTGGAACTTCAGTTGCCCCTGCCCCCACTGTCCTGCTGCTCCTGCTCTCTGCCTTGGAGCTGCCCCTTGGGAGCCTCCTGCTTGCTGTGCCGGGTGTGGGAGGGAGAAGGGGGGGTGCTGATGTCAGGGTGTCGCCCCTCCCCCACTCCTGTACCTGTTTCCACACAGAGAGAAGGGGATGGAGGAAGCTTGGCAATGCAAATCTCTGTCACTTTCACAAACACACACTGTCCTTCCCTCTCATCTCCTGACCCAACACGTACATGGGGGGGAGGGGTCGTTACCACTTTGACTGCTTGCAAAGTGGGTTCTTTTTAGTGTTTGACTGGTCTGTGCATTTCATAACTTTCATTTCTCTCTTATGCCTAAATTTAATTAATTGAGTAGTGAGTTCTAAAATGCTGAACCTGTCATGGCTGGAGTAATTATCCCTGTGGCAGTTGTGCTCTTGGATGTGGCTGGCATGTCCCTGCAGCCCCTGAGATGGTCAGAGCAGGGGGTCTCCACATGTTGTCCTTGCCTGCAGACATTGCTCCTGCAGCTCCCATTGATCAATAATGGAGAACCATGGCCAGCAGAGGCTGTGGGGTTGGTGCTTGTAGATGAGGGGAAGCACATGGAGTCACTGCTGTACATGCCAGCTGCTTTCAGGGATGGGCCTGCCTTGGCTCTGCTGCTCCATCCATGGGGCAGCTGTCTGGCCACTTCTAGGGTGGGACTTGAACCCACAACCCTGCCCTCCCCAGGCAAGTGCCCTATGTCCCTCAAGGACCCACCCCACCACCCTACCTTCAGAGGGGCCCTTATCCTGCTTTCCTAATGCAGGAGCCTGCTCCATCTCTGGGGCAGCCTATGTTGGCTGCCCAGCCACTGCCTAGGTGGATGGGATCAAGTCACCACTACCCTGTTCTCCAGAGGCTGATGTCCTATCCCTGAGTTCACTGGAGATCCCACCCCACCCAGTCCCTTATCTTGTTTTACAAATGCAGGAGCCAGCTCCATCCCTAGGAGCAGTCTGAGTTGGCTGTCCAGCCCCTCCCAGGGTGGATAGGACTCAAACCCACCACCCTGCGCTCCCCAGGCAAATGGCCTATCCCCTAGTCCACTCAAGAACCCACCCCACCTTCAGGGCATCCCTTATCTTGCCTTCCTGATATGAGAGGCAGCGTGATCCCTGGGGCAGCCTGTGTTGGCTGTCTGGCTGCTGCCTGGGGGGCCAGGGACTCTAGTCCACCACACCCTGTGCTCCAGGCACTAATGCCTATCCCCTAGGCCACTCCAGAGCCCAGCCCACTTCCCTTCCTAAGGCAGATGTCTGCACCATCCCTGGGGCAGCCTGTGTTGGCTGTCTAGCCGCTCCCAGGGTGGAGGGACTCAAGCCCCCAATCTTGCACTGCCCAGGCAAATGCCCTATCCCCTAGGCCACTCCAGAACCCACCTCACCTCACTACCTGCAGGATGTCCCCTCCCACATTCCGAACCCCTTGGCCCAAGACCAGAGCCTGCACCCCAACCCCCTACCCCAGCCTGGTGAAAGTGAATGAGATTCGGGGGAAGGGGGATGGAGTGAGCAGGGTGAAACCTCAGAGATGGGGTGGAGCAGGATGAGACCTCAGAGAAGGCGGGGAAGGAAGTCGGGCAAGAGTATTTGGGTTTGAGGTAGATCTTATATTGCACTTAAATTGAAAAAGTGATCTTGTGGTTAAAAAGGTTGCAAACCACTGCTCTATGGAGTTACATTGGTGTAACTGAGATCAGATATGGCCCACTAATTCATTGTATTCTAATTATTTATATCTAACTGAGCTCTGAACTGGTAGATTGCTGTGCTCCAATTTTAATCAGTTTGACTAGGCAGTCACCAGCATTTGATGGGTGACCAGAACTTCAATGTTACTCCTCTTACTGCAAAATCAGATTTCTCGTAGTGTGGTGTTGGCTTCAAGTGGCATCACATTACATTGCAGAAATATAAAGAGTACATTTTCAAGTATAAATGTAGTAGCTGGGGGGGAGGGTGTTTAGTCTCTGCTCGCAAATTTTTGGTTTTATTTGAAATTACATCCAGTCTAATTACATCCTATGTGTCTACCAGTCTAATTGTGATCTGTTTCTCTGGAGTCTGGGAACTCTGGCTATTCAGGCTGTGAGTACCTGTTTCCTGCAGTCCTTCCTTTAAGGCAAACTGAAAGTTGGAAGTAGTGTTACTGTTAAATGCTCACATAGTTTTAATGCTTAGAAGCCAATTAAATCAGGACCCTATTTTTGTAGGAGTAAGAGGAGTATCAGTGACTGGGCCAAAGAATGAAACCAACAGCCTCTTTGTGAACACCAAATTCCCTTTTTAAACTGGAGAAGCTTTTCCTGTTGGAAAAAAATTATACTTTTACTACAGCAAAACAAGGCTGACTGTTGATGCCTAAATAAAAGTGCACTTTTGATAATCTGTATTTATCTTTAGGATTGACATGTATGTGGAAGGAACAACTGACCTAATGGGGCTAATTTTAATGTGCCCTTTTTTATCCGCCAAGGAGAAGGAGAAGCAGCACACTATAATAATCCAGAAGGCCACAAACAGATATTTCCCAGTCTATGAAAAGGTGTGTTGCAAAATACATTTCTTCACTCATGTTACCTTTCAGAGCTCTGTATTGATGCAATGTAAGATTATAGAATGAGCACAATGAGAGGCACTCTGCATACCTTTACCAGATATAAAGTTGTTTACAGTTCGGAAGAATAGGGACTGCTTTTGATCAATGTTCTAACAAGTAAATTACACAACAAGATACTAGCATGAGATTGCTCAACCCAAAATCAGATGAAGAAACAAAATAGACAGACATTTAGGTACTGTTTATAATGGTTAAGAAAGAAAATTGTGTTATGGGGCATTTCAAGCTGGAGGACATACTGCCACTACTAAAACATCACTAGATGTTTCTAAAAATTATAGGTTACAATGCCTCATGACAATAAGTTATTATATATTAGGGGTAATTCTATAAAAGGTTTCATTCTGTCCAACAGAGGAATAAATCATTCTACTAAAAACAGATGATTGCCTAAGTACAAGTGATTGCAGCTTAATTTATGTGGAAACACAATATAGTCCCAGCCAGTAAGCACCAATTTCCCAAAGCTGAAGAACAAACTTGAGTGGGAAGAAAAATATAAAACATAAAAATGTGAATAGTTGGAAGTTTACGAAAAATCCTCTGTTAGATGCTTCCTACCCACTTTCTTCCTATTCCAAAATTTTGAAAGAAGGCTTCTTTAGGTTGAATTGTTCTTCAAAAACCTGGTTAAAACATTGAGTGAAATAATAAACTTCTATATATAAAACAAATAGGAAAATGGGGAGGCTGATAGCAAATCAGTTGGTAGTTAAGGAATGCAGACAATTGAGAACAGCAGCTAAAAAAATGATGGTCAGTAGAGGTTTGAAGACAATGAAGAAGCAATTCTTCAAGTATAGCAAAATAAACTATTTAACTAAGAGGGAGGGTGAAGTACTGGAATAGGTTACCTAGCGAGGTGGTGGAATCCATCCCTAGAGGTTTTTAAGTCTCGGCTTGACAAAGCCCTGGCTGGGTTGATTTAGTTGGGATTGGTCCTGCTTTGGGCAGCGGGCTGGACTTGAAGACCTCCTGAGGTCTCTTTCAGCTCTATGATTCTATGTAGTTGGCTAGACTGTCGGGCCCAACGAGTAGCGATCAACAGCTCGATGTCAAGCTGGTGAGTAATTGGATATTTCTGTTTTATTTGGGTAATGAAGCAGGATGATGTATTCAATCTTACAGTGGTGAAATATCTTCTGTTCCGTCATTAACTATAGAAGATATTAAACAGAAATTATTAGCCTGTCCTGGAGATCTAAAAATGTTTAAGTTTGATCCTAGACTGACTGACTTACATAAAATATTCAGGGGGTAGCCAAGTTAGTCTGTAACAGAAAAAACTTAAAAAACAACAAATAGTCTAGTAGCACCTTAAAGACTAACAAAACATGTAGATGGTATCATGAGCTTTCGTGGGCACAACCAACTCCTGTCATCTGAAGAAGTGGGTTGTGCCCACGAAAGCTCATGATACCATCTACATGTTTTGTTAGTCTTTAAGACTATTTGTTTGTTAATATTTTATTTTTATATGTGTGTGTGTGTGTGTGTGTGTGTATATGTATATGTGTGTGTGTGTATATATATATATATAAACCTTCTCACAAGCAGCTACATATGGAGTCGGTATCTCCCTATCTAAGGTATTTATGACACCCATCACTTTAGTATTTGAGGACCTTGCACTCTTCATTGTAGTTATATTCATAACATGCCTGTGAGGTAAAGGAGTACTGTTTGTTCCTGTCTTACGGATTGGGAACTGAGGTGCTCAAGTCCCAGTTTTAGGCGCCACTATAATCCACAAAACCCCTGCATGGCTATAGAGATATTCTAACTTTCTCTGGCCCAGTTAATATTTACTTTAATGTGTACCAACTTCAACAGGACAGACTGAGGAAATCCCAGTTCAGAATGTTTGGTTAGGGTGCTTCCCAAAGGTGGGCAGATCTGTATTCAAATTGGGGAATTTTGAACCAGGGGTCTCCATGTCCTACGTGAGTATCCAAAAAACTAGAGACATGGTTATAAGGAAGCACCTACTCTCTTTTTCCAGTTCTGTTTTAGGCCCCACATGCAAGTTAAGTGATCGAACCCCTGTCTTCTCCAGTTTGGGAATTGCAAGCAGAATGAGATTCCTCCCTGCAGCCATCATTTAGGTGCCTAGTTCTGTGAGGGCAGGGTGTAGGAGACACACTTCTCATAAGCATTTCCTCTTGGCTAGCTTAGGCAGCTTCCTGGATAGCTGACTTTGTAGAATACATTCTAAGGCACTTTTCTCTGCCCAGGCACTGTCTAGGAGCCTACATGCCTAACTTGGCTTTGTCGATCACATTCTTATTCCTGAGATGACTTTTTCCCCTCTATCCTACCTACTTACAACTTTTATGTGGCGCTCAACATTGCAACATCTAAGTCCCTCTCAATGCACCTGGCTTCCACAGGATGTTTATGGCACAGCAGGAATTGAACTGACTTCTCCTATAGCCTAGCTACACTTATTCCTGTTACACAGTAGAAAAAGGTAACCGCAAAGAGGTCTAGCAAGTTTCATAGAGTTGAGTAGTCTAGTGCAGTGGTTTTCAAACTATGGGTTGTGACCCCATACTGAGTTGTGAAATGTCAGGCACTGGGTCTCATCGTTGCATGGGGATCAGGTGATCAGAGGGGGTGCTAAAGCAGGCTCTCTGCCTGTCCTGGCACTGCAGACTGTACTGTGCCCTAGAAGCAGCCAGCAGCAGGCCTGGATCCTAGGTACAGGGTGGGTGAGAGAATACACAGGGCTCCGTGCATTGCCCCTATCCCGAGTTCTAGCTCCGTGCTCCCGTTGGCTAGGAACCTGCTGCTGGCTGCTTCTGGGAGCAGCATGGTCTGCAGTGCCGGGAGAGGCAGGAAGCCTCCTTTAACCCCCTCCCCCAGATGTGTCTTTTAGTGAGAGCTGGTCAAGGTAAGTCCCTCCATCCCCAGCCCTGGTGCCCCCAAAGCCGGAGTCCCATCCTATGCCCCAAAGCTCTCGTCCTCAGTCCCATCCTGGTGCCCACACTCTAGTCAAATTATGTTGGGTCACAGGCATCAACAGTTTTCTTCAACTGGGTCATGAGAAAAAAAGTTTGAAAACCACTGGTCTAGTGACTGAGACATTGGCTTGAGCCGTTTGAAAGGTACCAGTCAGAATTCCCGGTGTCCAGACTGGCATTTCTTTGTGCATATATTTTGTATCTTGCAGGTTTTAAAAGACCATAGACAAAATTTTCTTGTTGGTAATCAGTTCAGCTGGGCGGATGTTCATCTGCTTGAAGCCATTTTAATGGTAGAGGAGAAGAATTCCAGTGTTCTCTCAGAGTTCCCTCAGTTACAGGTAACTACACTAACAAGTAGTATAAGCACTTGATAAAAATGTGACAGAGCCACTTGACAAATAAACCTTTGCACATATAGCAGGTTTTTTTCCAAAACACTGCACAAACACAAATGATTCTGCAACTTTGTCATTCTGTGGACTCTTGATTTACTCTGCCTTCCTTTCTAGTCCCTTCCTTCTGGAAAATTCTCTCATAAATGCTAGAGATTAAAAACAAATAGAGAATGAGATTCCTGTTATAGAAATCAGTACTTTGGCTGAAATTCTGTACGACGGTTTTTCATTTCCTTTTCAGTTTTGTGGGGCTAGTCAATAGATGTTGGCTAGAGATCATAAGATGTGACTTGTTCTTGCCTGAATAATGCAGAATTGCAGGTGCATAATAAACATTCTTTATACATTTCAAGGTGAGAATACTCTTTCCTGGGATGGTTGTCCTGAAAAGCCTTCCTAGAGGAGGTCATCATCTCTTGAGGTTTCTTAGGTGGCTAACCATAAAGTCACACAAGGTGATAAGCATGAGAAGTATACATCAGTGTGTTGGGAATCCTGAACTGGCTGCTGAGTACTATAGGTTGCATCTCCCTAAACCAGGGCTCTCTTCTCCAGCAACATCTGTGGTATGGCAGGACCACGGATGTTCCTGAACGAGAGAGTCCCAGCACTGGTGAGCCAGCAGCTGAGAGCCCCACGCACGGCGAGACTGATGGTAGCAGGGCAAGGGCCTCAGCAGCCCAGTGGCAGTAGCAGGGCCGTGGTAGCGAAGCAGGGGCAGCCGGCAACCCAGCTGGGGTCAGGGCAGCCCATGCATGCTGGCCAGCCAGCAGGGCTGATGCCACAGCAGCCCGATTGGGGCTGCATGCCAGCTCAGCAGCAGGGGCAGGGCCACAGCAGCCTCACTGGGAGCAAGGCTGGACTGCGGCAGCCCAGCAGGGAAAGCCTGTCTGGGGCCATGGCAGCTAAGCTGGGGCTGTGGCAATTCAGCTGGAGCCGGGGCAGGCCGGCAGCCCAATCAGGGCTTCATGTCAGCCCGGCAGCAGGGCTGGTGCCACAGCAGCAGGGTTGGGGCTGCGTGCCACGGGGCTGGCAGTGGGGCCAGGACAGATGTCACCTGTCCAGCAGGGGGGGGCTGAAGGAACTGGCAGCGGGTAGAGCAGCAGTCTGAGGGGGCTGGTGGCAGGAGTCCTTCCCTGGTCTGGCAAACTTCCTCATCCGGGACCGCTCAGGTCCCAGGGGTTCTGGACCAGGGAGGTCCAACCTGTACCATCTTCTCCAGACCTGAAGAACAACTCTATGGCTTGAAAGCTTGTCTCTTTCACCAACAGAAGTTGGTCCAATGAAATATACTACCTCACCCATCTTGCCCATTTAATCTCTGGCATTAGAGCTAAATGGCAACCAAACACTTTCCTCTTCAGTCAGGTCCTTTGCTTTTACACAAATTGATGTAATTTTTTCTCTCGCTTTCTGAGCTTTAAATGTCTCACTGCGATGTTTCTGGTTTTAGGCTTTTAAAGCAAGAATAAGCAATATCCCCACAATTAAGAAATTTCTGGAGCCTGGCAGCCAGAGGAAACCTGTCCCGGATGATAAATATGTGGAGACTGTGAGGCGAGTTCTCCAAATGCACTTTTAATATGTAAACAAATTACTGTGGTTGGTTAAAATAGCAGTGATGAGCTCAATGCTAGCAAATACTCACACTTAAACTGAAAGTAAAAGAAATTGCTTAGAATGTACATAAGCTAGTAAACTGCATAGATAAAGCTATATCCCATTTGAATGGCATAGTTCTCTGAACAATATGAAGCAATTGAGAGGTGAATAACAAATACAAAACACAATATACAAATATTAATTTCTGAACTGCTTGTCTGCATTTAGTAAGATATAGTTTTATTAAATTGATCTTGCTGTTCCGAGTTAATGAAATGAATACACACATCATCTAGCCAGAAAACTTGGATTTGTTGGGGGGGGGGATAGTGAAGCCTCCAGCATCATTTTTCACCAGTATAAGGGTTTTCTGCCATCTCCACAATTCTGATAAGACTTCACTGGGATGAAAGGTTCTTTTTCAAGCTTGCACTTAGCTTTTCCATGGTGGACTTATCCCTGAAAAATGGGTAATTTTAAAAGCTGGGGGCTTTGTATAACACGAACATCCTGCATTTGTATCAAACTTGTATCTCCTTTTGCTCCCTTGTATTAACCATCTTAAGAAGCAATATATAACATCATATTAGTATATTACTGTCATATCTAATTTGTTCCATAAATATTCACTCAACAATAATATGAAAGACTTTTTCTAAGCTAATAAAATACTTTAATTCTTATGTGGTAGTATTGCCTCTTTTTAAAATTTGAATTTTAAATTTAAAATACAATTTAAAATTTTGTATCTTTGTATCACAATTGTTGATCGTGTTACAGGCTACACAATTGAAACAAGTTTTAAGTGGGCATCAGAGCTTAGATATTTCCATGATTTTAATAACCTGATACTGCTTTTTCCTCCCCTAGTTTTAAAGTATATACTCTACACATTTTCTAAAACTTGTCCATTGTACATGAATTTAGGAATTGTATTCATCCAATGCTCCTGCTGCTGTTGACACAGATGAGGCATACAGGGGCAGGATTAAAAATTGGCATGCATCTCTCACCCCATACCATGTTTGGCTCCTCCTACAGTTTCATGGAAAACAAATCTTCAGTGGGATTTCATGTGTGTTGCCGGGTGAGGTACAGTCAAACATTGTAAAATGCTATCACATTGTTCCATCACTGGCCCATTTCACAGGTAAAGAGATCTCTTCCCCATTTCCCTTTTGTTGCTGTTCAACTTTTGCAACAGTTGTAGGGTAGGAAGGTAGATGCTGCTTAGTAAGGATAACCGGTTTATGGGGCAATTGAAGTGCAATGGGGAGCACATTCATTACAATAGAGTGTGCCCAACATTGGATTCCCTGCTCTTCTGGGAAGCTCCCCAGCCTGAAGTTGACCAGACACTGTATTTCCTTCATCCAAGAGAAGTTTTGGGCTGATCTGTCTACCTTGCCTCACATCTTTTGTCACCTGCCTAATGTTAATTGCAGTTCCAGTTCATTCCTTGGATTAATCTGAGAAAGGTGGGCTAGAAGGACCTGGAGGTCATCTATTCCAGTGTCCTGCACTGAGGCAGAACCAAGTGCATCGACCATCCCAGGCAGGTGATTGAGGTTTCTAATACCAGCTTAGACCAGTTCCACAACCTCCTTCCAGTGCTTAATTATCCTTCTAGTTAGGTGAGAGATGTTATGAAAATTTTTCTAAATGTTTCTTGCTGCAGGTTAAATCCATTACTACTTGTTCTACCTTCAGTGGGCATGCAAACAACTGATGACAGTCCCATTTATAACAGTCCTCAACTTGAAGTCTGCCAGGTTCCCCATCAGTCATTTGTCAAGATTGAAACCTTTCCACTTAGGTCAGGTTTCCTAAACCTGTTATCATTGCTGTTGCTCTCCCCTGGACTCTGCTAGTCCACATTGCTCTTAGAGTGTTGCACCCAGAATTGTACACACCAGGCCTCACAAGTACCTAGCAGAGTGAGACAGTTACCTCCTGTGTCTGATGTATGAATTTCTGTTAATATACCCCAGAATGATATTTGTAGTCTCTTCCAACTGCATCATGTTGTTAGCGCATACTTAATTTCTGATCCACTATAACCACCAGATTCTTTTTAGCAATACTGCCGCCTAGCCAGTTACTTACCATCGTCTATTTGATTTTTTCCTTCCTTGAGAACAAGATGAAGTGCCAGTTACGCTCCCTGAATTCTGGCTCAGTAGACTGTAATGTTCTCTGGTCCCAGTGGTTTGCTGCCACCAGGTGGTTGATAGAGTACTTTCTAACATCCTTAATCCAGGATCAGAGTAAATTTCTGTCACTTGGGGTGGGAGTGGAGAAAGGAGGCCGGATTTTTAGTGTCTTTGTTGTTGTTGTTGTCAGTGTTTTATTTCCAATGTTTAATTTACAAGAATCTGATTTGCCACCTTGCTTACCGTCACAAATGGAGAGGAGGAGAAAACACGAGAAAGATTCTGGGGGCCCAGAATTGAGGGTGCGGTGCTTTAGAGATTCCATAGCATGTTTCTTCCTGTCTCTGAGCCTGGAGCTATGCCATCTTCACAGACATAGTGAAGACAAGGTGCGGGAGCAGCTGCCTGGCTCTGAGGCATGAGGCTATTCTGAGGCGGAATGAATGCTGCTCACGGTATCAGTAACTCCTGTACTCACCTTTTCTCTCCCCTTGGGATAGAAGGGTGGGATTCTCAGAGATGCAGGCAAAGTAGTAATGTGGTGGCTGCTCTTGGCCTGGGGGTGTGGCCAGCAGCACCAAAGGGTGCAGCACACAGCAGGACAGCTCCTGTTCCCTGTGGATTGGTCTCCTCTGCAGCCCAGCCCCTCCCCAACTCTCCTCCCATGAGAAGCATTCCAAAATACTGAACCATGCCATAGTGCAGCTCCTGGTGGTAATTATTAATGGGCTTTGGGCAGTCTTTGCAATGTAACTGAGACACGTTGCTCTGCAACGTGCTAAGGCAAAGGCTCTGCTCAAGTGTGAGCATTGAGGCATAAGAACAAATATTCTGTTCTGAGCATCTCAACGTCTCTAGCTTTCTGTCCATTGGATCAACGTGTTTTCCTACCCCTTGATCAGTGACTGAGTTTTGGGTAAGCCTTTCTCAAAACTGGAATTAAGCTCACTCCTTAATATCTAGAACAGTGTTTCCCAAATGGTGTTCCGTGGAACCCTGGGGTTCTGCGAAGTTAAAATAAGAGTTCTGCAAGAAAATTCCATTACAATAACATTTTATGATTGAAAAAAATATATTTAAGCATTTATGAATTTTACTGACAACAATTTTCATTTGTGTTTGCCACGATAAGTGTCCCTGTGTAATGCCAGCTTAGCCAAAGAGTAGGGACGATGATGTCACTACTCAGCGCTGTGCGTGCAGTCAGTCAATGGTGCGATCGCCTGTTATATACCACCATAAAACCCGTACTCACTCTCAGGGAGTGTGGATCACGTGGGTGACTGAATACGAATATATTAGCACCATGTTGGACAAAGTCGAAGCTTCAGCTATCAAACCAGTTGCTTGTATGGGAGTGCGCAGGCAGTTCTCTCGCGAATGGTTTACTTCAGTATAGTCGCATGATTTCTTGTATTTAAAAATTTAACCGTGACAAATATAAATTGACTGATAGATTAATCTACATATCATGACCGTGTTTAGCATTTGTTTATTATTATCCTTACTTATTTGTGGTCTACTTTGTCAGCTCCATATATAAGACTGTTGTTAGGAGTTCTGCAGAATTCTTTTGAGTTTAAAAGGGTTCTGTGGCCAAGTAAAATTGGGAAACATTGATCTAGAAGCACTGAGATGTTAGGCTGGTTTGCTAGGGTGGACAGCTGCCTGCAATCCTTAGTCCTGCTGACTAGCACTAGTACAGGTAGCAGCTTCAGCTTCATCACAGCCTCTCAGGAGTAAGTACTAAGCATAAATAAGCAAGTCAAAGAATTGGTCCCCAAATGACAGGTGTGGGTGCAGAATTGGTTTGGAATGCTTGTACCCTGGTTCAGGGGTGAATTAACCCTGTGATCTCTTTCCCAGTCTCTCTGTGGGCATCCTTCTATGCAACAGGTCCTCCCACAGCTGAACTCTGCATTTCACCCCACTTTAGAGTGGATTACCACATCAGGCTACAAAAGGCCCTTGTCCCACCATGCTGTCACTGTGTGATCAGCTCCTTCTGCCCCCTGTGCAGTGCCTTGGGAGTGCACCCCTCAGGTGACAGGTTTCACTTCCTTCTCCTTTCTTCACCTACACTCAGACTGGTCCCAAGGTTTAGTACCCCTTGGATTCTTGGATCTAACATGGGGAAAATTTACCTGCCAGCCTGGTTGGAGCCAGATGGGGGCATTTCCCAGTTAATAACTCCCCTGTTGTTGGCGTAAGGATCTAATGGATTCCTTCTAGTGGTACCTTGTCTTTGTCGTTGTTTTGTTTGCTGTTTATTTCCCCCCACTCACAAGTTCATTTGATTCGGTTCCAGGCACATAAGCAGGACAACATCAAACATAATAATATTGAGATAATATTAATTAAAAATAATACAGATAACCATGTAGTCTCCACAGCTTGTGTTTAGCAAGAATTTGGAAAGTGTTGCTTCCTGTATTTAGAACTGTTACACAGATTTCTCTGTCATTCCCACACTCGATGGACACACACCTTTACCCATTTCCTAGGGCTCAAGGTGTAACCCTGTTAATTTGAATACCCACCCTTACCCAATTCCTTGGGCTCAGGGTGTAACTTCTTGTGGGTTTGCAGGATCTTTTACCACTGAAAGAGCCTTAAGCAGTCTTATCCTTACTTAAAACAAAAGACAGAACTATGTAGCACTTTAAAGACTAACAAGATGGTTTATTAGGTGATGAGCTTTCGTGGGCCAGACCCACTTCCTCAGATCAATTTGTGGAAGAAAATTGGAACAACCATATGTATATATGGTCATGCCAATAAATAAACCATCTTGTTAGTCTTTAAAGTGCTACATAGTTCTGTCTTTTGTTTTAGCTAGACCAGACTAACACGGCTGCATCTCTATCATTATCCTTACTTGTTATTTATTAGCAGTTATTAAGCAAAGAGAATATACATGCTAAGCACACATGCTATGCTCACCAATCCTGATCAAGGCAGGCTAACTTCCCCTGTTGGCCAGGCAAGGTCAATCTCATCTGGATTCTGCTTGCTGCATGTCGTAGTCCTGCAGAAGGGTTTTAGCAGCTCTGGTCTTAGGCTTGGTCTTGGAGGTGAGTTTTTCTTCCAGGTCTTTCCTCCTCCTTTCTGTTCCTTCTGTTCCTTTCTTCCTTTCCCCTGATCTCCTTTTTGGACACCAGTTTATATAGTGAAACTTAAGTCCCGCTTAGCCATACCAATTATTTTACTAAAATTTTATTAACCTATCATACCTACTGTAACAGAATTACCTAACCAATCATACCCCACCACCTTAGTTGATTTATGCCTAACAAAATACAGCAGACAGAAATAATTAAAGATCAGACAGAGATCATACAGGCAAACAATAGGAAAGTGAGAACCATAATAATAGAAGGATTCCACAACTCCAACTATTGATAAGGGGTTTCTTACCAGCGGAAATGCTATTAAACTAAGGTTTTTTGGTCTGACTTGGTTTTTTTTACTCATCTTGAGACCTGTTTCTTTATCCAGTGAGAGTGGGTGCCATTAGGAAGGGATCTCCTTCTTAATAGCCTGGTATTGCACAATTTTAATGCAATTTAGATGGGATGTGAATATAGAATCATAGAACACTAGAACTGGAAGGGACCTTGAGAGGTCATCAAGTCCAGTCCCCTGTCCTCATGGCAGGACCAAGCACCATCTAAATCATCCCTGACAGATGTCTATCTAACCTGCTCTGAAATATCTCCAATGATGAAGATTCCACAACCTCCCCAGGCAGTTTATTCCAATGTTTAATCACCCTGATAGTTAGGAAGTTCCTTCCAATGTCCAGCCTAAATCACCTCTGCTGCAATTCAAGCCCATTGCTTCCTGTCCCACCATCATGGTCAAGGAGAACAATTTTTTCCCTCCTCCTTGTAACACTCTTTTACGTACTTAAAAACTGCTGTCATGTCCCCTCTGTCTTCTCTTTTCCAGACTAAACAATCCCAGTTCTTTCAACCTTCCCTCATAGGTCATGTTTTCTACAACTTTAATAATTTTTGTTGCTCTTTTCTGGATCTTCTCTAGTTTTTCTGCATCTTTTCTGAAATATAGTGCACAGAACTGGACACAATACTCCAGCTGAGGCCTAATCAGTAAGTGACTCCTGGCTTTATAGCTAATGACTGCTTCAGATAAAGGCTATATTATTACAAGAAACAAATCCTGCTTTCATGAAAATCAGTGGGAACTTTCCCATTGACTTTAATGGGAACAAGGCTCTCAGTACATGTAATGGCAAAGGGCTTCTTAGCTCCTAGTGGTTCAAATTCTTTAGGATAAAACAAAATGCATAGAGTTGTGTTTGGTAAGTCATGATGGTCTCCTCTGCTAAACAAGATATCCCATGGGTCTCATGGTGCCCTGCTACCTTATGGCGAAAACAAGGAAAGTGTGAAATGAAAGTAATACAAAGGTCTCCTAGCAATTCTTAAAATAGACAACCTGAAAGTTTTTCATATTTAGTGGAAAGGTGATAAATAAGCTCATAAGGATCTTCATCAGCTTATTTCAGTTTGCTCACATGTCTTTAAGTGGGGGCTATAGCTAGTAGGAATGATTTGCAAAAAGTGCTAGGCACTTACGTTGAAGTACAGTGAATGTTATAAGATACTTTTTCATCATTAATGAATAAACCATGCTTTTTTCCAAAGAAACTCTTTTTAGTTACTTTTATCAGCTGCTGTTATAAGCTTCCAAAGGGAACAACTTGGCAGGATCCAAACCCTAATGAAGTACTCACTGTTGATACCCGGGAGGCTATAACGCAGGTCCTGGTCAGACAGTGGGAAAATTGCTGAGTTTCACCTCAGAAAAAGGTTGATTGCGCCAGGAAAGTGAAATCTGCCTGGAATAGGATTGTTTTCCATAACACAAAAAGTGAGGTGACGGATCAGAAGGATGATATACTGCAGAGTGACCATGGGCAGGGAGGGGGGGCAGTGAGTGCAGGGAACAGCTATACTGCCGAGCTAGCTCTGGGGGCAGCTGCACCAGCAAGAGAGTGGCCAGCTTTGCCCCCACCCTCTGCCCTGAGCCTCTCCTCAACCCCTGCCCTGACTCCTGCACCCCTCACGTCCCTGGCCTCCTGCCCTGAACCCCCCATGTCCCTAGGGACAGTCCTGACTCCTGTACTCCCCCCCCCCCGCACTAGCCCCCTACCGTGGATGACCTGGGCAACGTCAGGTAAGTCTTCTAGTACTGGCATAAAGCACAGCTTTGCCACTATAGCTATGTTCACATCAGGACCCAGTTTAGTCCCAATATACTTAACACCAAAAAGCACTCCTCCTACAGATGTAGCCCTAGTACATATAAACTACTTCTGTGGGCAGCTATAATAGTACCTAACACAAGAGCAGAGATTAAGTGACTTTCCCAGTGTCATTCAGTCTCTCTGGGGAAAAAAAGAGGAACTGGACCTTGGTTTCCCAAGTCCCAGTTCAGTTCCCATCTGTAGAAGCTAAACTACCTTTCTACTCATTTAGGCTATGTCTAGACTACAGGGTTTTTTTGAAAAAAATGGCCTTTTTTTGAAAAAACTTCATCTGCGTCTAGACTGCCACCGCGTTCTTTCGAAATTAAATCGAAAGAATGTGGCGTTTTTTTCATCAGTGGTAAACCTCATTTTACAAGGAAGAATGACTTTTTTTCAAAAGAGCTCTTCTGAAGACCGCAAACAGGGCTTTTTCGAAAGAGAACATCCAGATTGCCAGGGTGCTCTCTTTCGAAAAAGCAGATTGCTTTTTCGAAAAAAGTTGTAGCTGTCTAGACAATCTCTTTTGAAAGAAGCTTTTTCAAAAGATTCTTTCGAAAAAGCTTCTTTTGAAAGAAGCATGTAGTCTAGACGTACCCTTAGTTTGATGTCCAGATTCAACGGTTTCACCTTAAATGTGAGCAACAAAGCCAAAAAAATTGATTGCATGGAACTTGTGGGTAGGACGCCAGGCAAGTTAATTTTGTTTCCATTGATGGCTCATTTTTAAATGTGTAAAATAGGCATTACTAATTTAAAACATGGGCCCAATTGTGACAGAAATTGCATATCCATTTTTATATATAACTATCTGATTTGCATATGCATTAATAATGATAACTGCATGGGTGACTGTCAGGCTCTGGTGATCAAATTTTAAAAATCAGACTCATGGTTGTCCCTCATTTTAGGTGTCTTTCCTGAACATTGCAGCAGTGAGAGGACAAACCTGAATTACTACTGAAAAATCAGATAAGGGTCAGAGAACACACTGATTTCATTTGCTAAATAGTATCAACTTGAAATGTAAGCAATTAAAATATAATATTTTCTTGGTTTTTCTAAATATTTTCCCTCTGCTTGCTGTGTGAAAGACTCATTCAAGCAATAGGATATGCTGAGTAAGCAGTTATGTAACCATGATGAAACTGACTGTGTAACTATGAAATTGACACTCTCTGTATAGTCAAGTAAACTGAAAAGAATAACGATATTTTTCTCTCTCATCCATAGTAACTTTATAACATAACACAGCAATAGGTACAACCGTATTTTATAATGGCACTGTATCTTCTTAATTGTGTGAGGTCTCTTTACAAGTGGGAAGCTTTTCTTTCCTATTAGGTATGGGTGTGACTTCTTATGAATAGGAGGAGCTCCAACCCTCAGGACCTGAAAACACAACTTCTGTTCTCCTCAGTTAAGGAGAACTCAGCCTGGGTCAGGACCAGAAGAAGGTTAGTACTGAGATTTGCATAAAAATAAATTTCTTTAACCCTAAACTGTTTGACTTGCTGGTTTCAACAAAGCTACTTTTAAACACTTTGGCAATGTGAAATCTTAACTATACTTAGCCTGTACCAAAAGCTGTTCAAGAGCTCTTTGATTGCTATGCAGGAGGACAAAAGTAGGGAAAGGGGCAATTTAAATATGAAATGAATCCAGAAGTTAGCTCAGACTTGAATAAGGCACATCCTAAAGTGAGTGGGGCCAAAAGCCAAAGGAGAGAGGAGGAAGAAAGCAAGAGAGAGTGAGTAAAGGTCAAAATTACAATGAAAGCCTGGAATATAGAGCTGATTTCTTTTGGATCTGGATATGAAAGATGGTTGATATAGCATGCTGTGCTCTGATCTGAACTACAGTGGCTGGTCAAAGAATACGGAAAACTTGTCTCCCTTTTGGGGGTAGATGAGAATAAAATCTGCTGCTGCTTTATACTGAATGCAGACAGTGTTGCTTTTACATGACTTAACTTTGTTCCCCAGTTCTTATATAACGAAGTGGCTGCTGCAGAAAATCCAGTGAAGATGCAGGCGTAGAGCTCATTATAGGAAAGAGAATACGTTAGGGGAAATGTGGAGATCAGACAAAAGCATTTAAACTTGTATGTCATTTTGTACATAGCCATGTGTAATCCACACATCTACTAAATATGGTGTACTGTCCCAGGTTTGTTTCCATGCTTGAAAGACCTTGTAATACAAATAAGTACTAGTAGTATAAATAAATAAGTGGCATTTAAGCCACTTACAGAGAGGAAGAATGAATGTGCTCTATGGCCTTAGCTGAGAGGCAGCTGGCTTTTAGCTCAAGCTGTAGAGATGCTCATGCACTAAGCTCCAGAGGTCCCAGATTCAGTTCTGCCTGTAGACATTACACATGCCCCCTTCTCATCTTGGTTGATAATAAAACACACATGTAACTTTCCATCAAAAATGTGGACTGTATGTTTTACTTTCTATATCACTGATATAAATGCAGTTGATGAGCAGAATTTGGATATCGGGTTTTGATGTTACTCTGGTCACAGTGCCATATTGTTTTTAGCTGGCAATGTTCAATAATTCCTAAAGCTTTTCAGTCCATTTGTTCTGTTTACATGTATAGTGCATTATCCTTCATGAGAGCTGCATTTCACATATTTGATGTGGATACATAATTGCAACAGATGTGTAGAGAAGGGCCTTTATTCCATAGTTTTGATTTAACGGCACTTATGAGATCTTTGGTTTTTATAGTTAAGGGAAGAGTTTTAGTTGCTATACATTTCTGCACACTGTATGTGGTTGCAATGTGTGTTGACATGATATAAAGAGTAAAAAGTATTCATTAAGTGTGATAACATATCAGGAACTATAGGGTGTTGCCAGCTGCACAGACAGCAAACACTGCTAGCATGCACTAAACATTATTTACATGCAAATAACTACAAATGTATAAAACATCTTTCTTATGGATGAAATGTCATGAGCTGCTATTTAGTTATTTGCTTTAATAAGAATGAAGTGATTATTGTTGTGTCATGTTTACTGTGAATATGGTCTTCGTACCAAGATAGAAAGCTTAAATGGTTTGATTTTTAGAATTGTTTAAAGGGTGATTTTCAAAAAAACAATAAATAGTCGGTAGCACTTTAAAGACTAACAAAACATGTAGATGGTATCATGAGCTTTCCTGGACACAGCCCACTTCTTCAGATGACCAGACCAGTCTGAATGTCCAGGACCAGTCTGAATCAGCATTTCCTTGGGCCCGCTTTGGGAAAGCTATTAGCAGGCCCATGTCGCTTTGTTTACCTAAAGGGTCTGTAGCCCCAGAGCCTTGCAGCTCCCATTGTCTTCACTCAGCCTAGTTCCCAACTTTTGAGGGGATGGATTTACTATAGCAGCAGTCACTGAAGTGTGTACCCAACAGCAATGTAGCTATACCATTTGTAGTGTAGACATACCATGAATAACAGGAGTTCAGTGAGAGCAGCAGAGGCCTGAATCCTCATTGTGCAGCAAACATTCTATCATAGCAAAAACTCATTTTTGTTCAGAAACCTTTTTGCTTGATATTTATCAGGGAATCAGAAGCAAGGAAACGTGTGGAAAACCCAAACTTACCTACTTCAATGGAAGAGGACGAATGGAATCAATCCGGTGGCTGTTGGCAGCAGCAGGGGTGGAGGTTAGTCCATAATTTTATAAAGGAATCTAGTTCATCCTCAGAGATTGAAAGGGGTGCTCTTATTTGGACTCATTCTGGATTAGCCATGATTTATTCTAGTATGCTGGTGTACTGCTCTGTGTTTTAGCTTGTTGTGGCAGGGTCATTTCCTACAAGAAGCTGCCTGAAAAATAACAATGTAATTAACCCTTTTCATCTTTCCTTTTCCAGTTTGAAGAAGAATTTTTGGAAACACGAGAACAGTATCAAAAGTTAATAAAAGGTGAGACTGCAGAATGGGGTTTTCTACACCCAAAGTGGCACTAGTTTAGCTAAAATTGCTTTTACATCAGAAAAAACTTTAAAAAATAATGAATAGTCCTGCAGCACCTTGGAGACTAACAAAAAATGTAGATGGTATCATGAGCTTTCATGGGCACAACCCACTTCTTCATTGTTTTTTTTTTTTGCTCTTTTCTGGACTCTTCAGTTTGTCCACATCTTTCCTAAAGTATGATGCTCTGAACACGTACTGTAGCTCTTTCAGGATGGGACAGGGAGAAAGGAAGGACCAATCTGATTAGCTTCTATGATGAGGTAACTGGCTCTGTGGATATGGGAAAGTCAGTGGATGTGATATACCTTGACTTTAGCCAGGCTTTTGATACGGTCTCCCACAATATTCTTGCCAGCAAGTTAAGGGAATATGGATTGGATAAATGGACGGTAAGATGGCTAGAAAGCTGGTTAGAAGGCCGGGCCCAGCGGGTAGTGATCAATGGCTCGATGTCAGGATGGCAGTCGGTTTCTAGCGGAGTGCCCCAAGGTTTGGTTCTGGGACCGGTTTTGTTCGATATCTTTATTAATGACCTGGATGAGGGGATGGATTGCACCCTCGGCAAGTTTGCAGATGACACTAAGCTAGAGGGAGAGGTAGATACACTGGAGGGCAGGGAGAGAGTCCAGAGTGACTTACACAAATTGGAGGATTGGGCCACAAGAAATCTGATGAGGTTCAACAAGGACAAGTGCAGAGTCCTACACTTGGGACAGAAGAATCCCAAGCATTGTTACAGGCTGGGGACCGACCAGCTAAGTACTAGTTCTGCAGAAAAGGACCTGGGTGTTACAATGGATGAGAAGCTGGATATGTGTCAACAGTGTGCCCTTGTAGCCAAGAAGGCTAATGGCATATTAGGTTGTATTAAGAGGAGCATTGCCAGCAGATTCAGAGATGTCATTATTCCCCTTTATTCGGCTCTGGTGAGGCCACATCTGGAGTATTGTGTCCAGTTCTGGGCCCCCCACTACAAAAAGGATGTGGACGCATTGGAGAGGGTCCAGCAGAGGGCAACCAAAATGATTAGGGGGCTGGAGCATACGACCTATGAGGAGAGGCTGAGGGAGTTGGGTCTGTTTAGTCTACAGAAGCGAAGAGTGAGGGGGGATTTGATAGCAGCCTTCAGCTTCCTGAAGGGAGGTTCCAAAGAGGATGGAGAAAGGCTGTTCTCAGTAGTGACGGATGGCAGAACAAGGAGCAGTGGTCTTAAGTTGTGGTGGGAGAGGTCCAGGTTGGATATTAGGAAAAGCTATTTCACTAGGAGTGTGGTGAAACACTGGAATGGGTTACCTAGGGAAGTAGTGGAGTCTCCATCCCTAGAGGTGTTTAAGTCTTGGCTTGACCAAGCCCTAGCTGGGTTGATCTAATTGGGATTGGTCCTGCCTAGAGCAGGGGGCTGGACTTGATGACCTCCTGAGGTCTCTTTCAGCTCTGTGGTTCTATGATTCTATGAACATGGGTGGTTGGTGTAGCTGGGGCTGGAGAAAGCAGGCCCCTCGCTCCTTCTACATCCCCCACCCCTTCTGCTGAGGCCCTGCCCCCCATGGGGAGGATGCAGGGCAGCACACTGAGCATGAGCCCCCTCAGGAGGGGAAGAGATGGAAGGAGGTGAGCATGCACGTGCCCCCCAGCCTCCCCGAAGCACCAGAGGAGGGAGGAGGATGCACGGCATGTTTCCCACCTACCTGGAGCAGAAGGGAAGGGATGAGGGTGCACGATGTGACCCCAGCACCAGGGAGGGAGGAGGCCGCATGGCTCCAGCCTCCCCGGCCAGGAGCACTGGGGGCAGAAACACTTTCCCCTAGAATACCTACAGCAGGCATTCTGGGGATGGAGTGTGGAAAGGGCCATGCCTGGCAGTTTGGGAAGGCAAAGTCAGATGCCTGTGGGAGTAAGGGAAAGGAAAGACCAGGAGGAGTCGTCGTCTAATTGTCATTTGCCTAGTTGTGACCAGCAGGCTGGATTTTACAGACATGATGGTGGAAGTTAGCCTTAATGAAGGATTTGAAGGAAAGGAAAGTAGTTGCTGACCCTGGACTCCATGTGGCACTGCCGCTTTGAAATGCTACACAGAGCCAGGGTCAGCTTGGGACTCCCCAGCTGACCCCAGGCTCCACGCACTTTGAAATGCCGCACACGGAGCCTGGGATCAGCTGGGAAGGGGGTCTGGAGTGCTAGCCCAGGCTCTCCAATGCTGGTTGGGGGTAAAGCCATGACCTCAGGGGCTGGATCCAGGCAAGCTGGGGCCGCATCCAGGCTCCAGGCCTTACATTCCCCAGAACTGCCTTACAGCTTATGGACTAACTGGTATACACACAGCCCTTCAGGATTTTTCCCATCTTACTGCAACCTTGGATGTGTGTTTGGCTTTTATCTTGTACACTGTAGGAAGTAGGAACAAATTTGAATTTGTCCCCTCTTGTTTAGTGTTCTGATCCCACACATCACTCGTGTGTGTTATACTGAGGGCTGATACAGTAGGAATTATTTGAGACTTAGAATAGAAATGAGTGAGCAAAAAGAAATGTCTCAATAACTTCCAACAATGCAAAAATGTTTCTTGCCTTAATGCACAGAGCTCAAATGCTGTACTCCCTGACAGCAAGCATATATTTACAGTATAATAAGAGTTTATCTTTAAGCATATCTTATTTTCTTGGCATAGCTGTTCCATGTTGAGTCATTTGGCAACTGACTGCAGGCTGTTGTTTCAGTGGCTTAGGTGTGTAGGGATTTGCCCAGGTAGGAAGGTATGTTTGAATAAGTTTGTCAGTTACAGATTAGGCACCTGTGTGTATTCTTACTCAGCAAAAATATCCCACAGAGTGAGTCTCAGAGCCCGTGTCAGCTGATCTGGGCTTGTAGTGTCCTGTACTACCGGGCTAAAAATAGCTGTTTAGACATTTGATCTCAGGCTCTATCATGGGCTCTGAAATGCAGTGAGGGAGAGAAGAGGGTCTTGGGCTCTGGGCTCCAGCCCAAGCCCAAACATTACGCTGCTGTTTTTAGCCCTGCAGCACAAGCCCTGTGAGCTCAGATCAGTTGACTGGGCTCTGAGACTTGCTGCTGTGGTTTTTCTTTTACTGTATAGACGTACCCTGTGTCGATCATTTTTTGAAATTAACAGACATTTATTGAACCTCCAAGTGGTCTGGGTTCACTATTTTGTTCATGGCATACACACAGAGAAGCCTGATAAGAAGTTGCAGTGTAACAGTACTTTATCTCTTAGAATTCAGAATCACACACAAGAACCCCAAACCAGAAAGAGACAAAGCAAGCTGCTCCTTAAAACACAAAGGCATAACTCACCCCTCCGTACTCTTAAGGCTACGTCTACACTACGAGTTTTCTTGGCAAAAAATATGCTAATGAGGGACTCATTTGCATGAGTCGCCATCTCATTTATATATTTTCTGCCAATCTGTTTTTGCACAAAAACAAGCAGTATGGACGTTTTCTTTTTGAGCAAAACCCCCTTTTTCCGTAAGATCCTTATGCCCCAAAAAAGGAGGTTTACCGATCTTGCGGAAAAAGGGGGTTTTGCGCAAAAAGAAAATGTCCACACTGCTTGTTTTTGCGCAAAAACCCCAGCGCAAAAATGGATTGGCAGAAAATATGCAAATGAGATTGTGCCTTATTAGCATATTTAGCATATTTTTTGCCAAGAAAACTCGTAGTGTAGATGTAGCCTGAGACTAAGGCTATGTCTACACAACAGCGATATTTCAGAATAACTAACTTTATTCCAAAATAATATAGTGCACATCTACACTGCCAGCATTTATTTCAAAATAATGTTGAGCTGGAGGACTTCTTACTCTGACTCCTTGTAACCCTCATTTCATGAGGAGCAAGGGAAATCAGAGGAAGAGTGTTCTTCCTTCGACTTCCAGCTCTGTAGGAAGCCCCAAAAGCTGAAATAAGCTATTTTGACTTAAACTACTCAATTGACATAGGTCAAGTTGCGTAGCTTATTCCAACTTTAGCCCTGCTGTGTAAGACATGTCCTAAGGTGCTAAAGAACTACTCATTATATTTAAAGTTATACACTAACACAGGTACCCCTCTGAGACTTTTAAACATGCAAGGCACTGCATTCAGCCATATGGAGTGGGCACTATCACTTAAGTTTTGACAACATATCTCACACGGGTTTTTTTAGCACCCCGAATGACATAAATTTTACTGACATATGGCAGTGCAGATTTGGCCTTACTACTTTTGCTGATAAGACCTGATCAAAAGTTACATTGACCCCAACTATATTGCTCAGGAGTGTGAAAAATTCACAACCATAAACAGCTGAATTGACCTAACACTTGGTGAGGACAGCACTAGATTGAGGGAAAATGTGTTGTGTTGACCTAGCTACCACTTCGCAGGGAGGTGGACTATCAACAGCAATGGGAGAACCCCTCCCACAGGCATAGGCAGCATTACCGTGATGCAACTGCAGCTGAGGTTCAACTGTAGATAAGTCCTTAGAAATTAATCCCTTTCAGTTTATTAATGCTCAGTGCAGTGACCTGCCAGGGAACTCTTTGTAAGGAGTGACTAGAAAATCTAGCCATCAATATGTTTTTATCTTAGTACATTCTTCTGATGGGGGCGGGGGGGAACTTGGCCCTTGCATAACTGTTAATGATTTTTGGTTTCTATTAAGGAAATGACTTCTGCTAGAAAAGGACATTTTTGCTTTTTAATGCTTATTTATCCCATAGGGTATGTCTACACTACAAAGTTAATTCGAAATAACAGCAGTTATTTCGAATTAACTTTAATAGAGTCTACACAGCCAAACCGCTATTTTGAAATAAATTCAAAACAGTGGACCCCTTATTTTGAATTTGGTAAACCGCATTCTGCGAGGAATAACACCAAATTCGAAATAGCTAATTCAAAATAAGTGCTGCGTAGACACTTATTTCGAATTAGGGGGCCTCCAGCCCTTCCCAGGGAGCCCTGGTGGCCACTCTGGGCACAACCAGGAAAACTTGTCTGCTCCCCCCCCCCAGCCCCGGAGCCCTTAAAGGGGCAGACTCTGGCCATAGTGCCTGTGCCAGTTGCCAGCCTGCCAGCACACAGCCAGCAGACCGTGCGCCTGGCACAGCATGAGCCAGCAACCCGCTGCCACCCAGCCCTCCACCGCTCCCCAGGACCAGGCTGGCAGCTCCCAGGAGCCTGCCAGGGGCCGCAAAAGGCAGGCGCCTTCCTGGTCTAGTGCGGAGATCATGGACCTCACTGAGGTTTGGGGGGAGGCCTCCAATGCCCACGATCTCTGCACTAGGTGCAGGAGTGTGGCCGTCTACAGCTGTATGGCTGCCAGCCTGGCCACCAGAGGCCACGTGCTCAGTGAAGAGCAGGTGCGGAGCAAGATCAAAGAGCTGCAGCAGGCCTATGCCAGGGCCTCCCAACCAGGGGCTGACCCGGAGGCTTGCCCGCAGTTCGAGGTCCTGGACCACATGCTGGGGGGTCAGATGGTCCGTGCCCCCCTGGTGGTCATCGACCCCGGGGCAGAGGCCCCTGCCCCTGACACAGGGGAGGAGGAGGAAGAGGAGGAGGACGGCAGCCAGGAGCCTGCAGGGAGCGTGCCCTGCACCCAGGACCCCCGAGCCATACCAGAGAGCCCGTCAGCAGCCTCATCCGAGGCCGGGGAGGCCTCCACATGTGAGTGCCATCACGGTCCCCTTCTGCAGGGCAGGGCAGGGAGGGGGAGCCCAGGGACCATGCGCGTGGGCCTTGCTGACCATGGAGCAGGAGGCAACCTGTGCATCTGCCGTGCCAGCCGGGACATGTGGCCCCAGCTGGGTGCCATGCAGGGGCCCTGGCCTGTTCCCCACACGCGTCTATGTGTGAAGGCACATGACAGGCTCCTGACCCCAGGGAGAGACACTGCACACTGCCCTCCCTCCAGACGCCCCCTCTACACAGAGGCAGGGCACATCTCTCCTCCCCCCGTCCCCCACACGTGATGGTGCAGAGACCTGCCGTCCTCGCCTTGCAGAGGGGGGCTGGGTTTCACCCACTGTGTCCCCAGGGAGAACTGACCACCTCTCTTGTTTCACCGCAGCCACAGCATCTGCGAGTGCAGGGTGCACCACCCTGCCTGGAACATCCACCAGCACCCAGGCCAGCAGGCGCACCCACAACCAGGAGGAGTTCCTGAGGCAGCAGCTGCAGTTACAGGGACGGCAGGTCCACAGCCAGGAGCAGTGGGTGCAAGAGGACCTGCAGCTGTGGCAGGAGAGCTTGCGGGAGCTGCAGGAGCAGGGCCGTGCCCTCCGCGAGCACCTGCAGGCCCTGGCGGACCGATTGCTGCCTCCTGCTGCTCCAGCTCCTGTGGCCGCCCCAGCTATCGCTCCTCCTCCCACCTCTGCTCCCCCTCCTGCTTCTTCTGCCCCCCCCCCGTCCCTCCTGCCCCACCCTCCACTCCCCTCAGGAATGCCGAGGCCCCCACACCCACAGTGCTGCGAGACAGGAGGACCGGCAAGACCCCCAACCCTGAGCTTCCCTGCCTCCTTCCTCCCCTTGCCTCCCCCTTCCAACTCCCTCCTCCCAGGTTTCCCCCCTCCCCTCTCCCGCCCTCATTCCCTCCCTCCCCCCACCCCAGTTATGTTAAATAAATAGAGTTTTTTGTGGCAACACAGGTGTTTTTATTGTATGTTAGGGAGGGGAAAGGGGAAGGAGGTGGGGGTGGAATGTAAGGCACAAGACCCCAGTGGGGCATGCCAGGGGGACTTCAGTCCTCGTCCGCCTGGAAGCTCTCCCGCAGGGCTTCCCGGATGCGGACAGCCCCCCAAAGGGCCTCCCAGCTGGCAGCCGTGCGGGGCTGTGCGTACTGGTCAACCAGGCGGGCAGCCTCTGCCATCCCGGCTGGCAGGAAAGCCTCCCCCTTCCTCTCACATAAATTGTGGAGCGCACAGCATGCTGCCACCACATGCGGAATATTGTGCTGGGAGAGGTCGAGGCAGGTGAGGAGGCATCTAAATCATGCTTTCAGTTGGCCGAAGGCCCCATCAACCACAGTGTGGGCCCTGCTGAGCCTGGCATTGAAGGGTCAGACTTAGTGTGTGGGTCTGCTGCCTCAGGCTATCCAAGGTCTGTGCTTAAAGGGACCCGACCCCCCATCCCGGACAGACAGTTCTCAGGTTTCTCTGCTTGCTGGTCTACCTTGCTGAGGGACAGCAAAGCATTTATATCTCGGAGTGCTCTGCTTGCCCTCACTCGGGACACCACGGCACTCTGAAACATGGAAGCAGACCTGCCCCTGGGGACTCTGCTGCATCTCGTGGACACGTTGCCAGCAGCCTGGCTGCACTGTCTGCAGGCTGCCATCCAGAAGCACCATTGAGGGGCTGTCTGGATCCAGGGGGCCCTGCGGGAGAGTTTCCACCCTGAGGCGTGCTAACAGTCTCCCTGGTCTGCCCCACTGGAGGCTTGTGCCCCATTCCTCCCTCTCGTCTGTCCACTTACCCTTCCCTAGCCCCCCCTTCCTGATGTCAAATACAATACACATATTTTCAAAAATAGAAACTGTCTTTATTTAACACAACTGGGGAGGGGGAATGAAACTCTGGGGAGACTGGGGAAAGGAGGTGGGAGAGGGGAGGAGAGAGGGTGGGAGAGGGGAGGGGGAAACCTGGGAGGAGGGAGCTGGAAGGGGGAAGCAAGGGGAAGAAGGGGGAGGGGAAGCTCAGGGCTCAGGGGTGGGGGTCTCGTCGGGCCACATGTCTCCCAGCACGGCGGGTGGGGGGGGCCTCGGCATCCCCGGGGGGATGGGGAGGAGAGTGCAGAGGTTGAGGTGTGGGGGTGGAGATTGAGGAGGAGGGTGTGGAGGTTGAGGAGGAAGAGGTGGGAGGGGGGGCAGGAGTGGGAGGAGGAACAGTAGCTGGGGGGGGGGGGCAACAGGCGCAGGACCGGCACGGGGCAGCACGCTCTGCAGCAGGGCCTGCAGGTTTGAGCACATGGCACGGTCCTGAGCAAGCTGCTCCTGGTGGAGCTGCAGGTCGTCCTGCATCCAGGCCTGGATGGTGCGGTGCAGGGCTCGCAGGGCCCCCAGGTGCTGCTCCCGGTACCCCTGCCACGTGGTGGTGGTCCTGCTGAGGCCGTGGGTGCAGGAGCATGTCCCGGGCGGGGTGGTGCGCCCTGCACGAGCAGCTGGTGCAGCTGTAGGGAAAGAAAAGAAGTGGTCAGTTCTCCCTGGGGACACAGTGGATGATGCCCAGCCCCCCCTGTGAGGTGAGGGCAACTGTGCCCTGCACCATCAGAGCCGATGTGCTTGCACAGAGGCCATGGTCAGGATGTCTGGCTCTCCCTGGGACTGGGAGCTGCCCCAAGACTGCACCCATGCCCCTGTGCCGTGTATAGTGTGGCCGGGGCGGGGGGGAGATGTCCCCTGCCTCTGTGTAGAGGGGGCGTGTGAAGAGAGAGCATCCTGCTGGGTCCCGCCCTGGGGTCAGGAGCGCGTCAGGACTCTTCACACATGCATGTGCCTATTGGGCCGCGGCCCCTGGGTGTCACGGCACGTGCTTGCACGTGCACAAGTGACTGCGTGATCCGTGGGAGGCATGGCCCACGTGCGTGGTCCCTGGTCTCCCTCTCTGCCTCCCCCCCCGGGTAGGGGAGACTGCTGGCCCTTACCTGGTATGGCCTCCCCGGATGACCCTGCTGACTCTGGTGCCAGGACAGCTGGTGGTGGCCCCACTGCTGCGCCCGGGTCAGGGCCCTCAGCTCCCGGCTCACTGCCCCCCGGGCTGGTGTGGACCACCCCGCCCCCCAGGAGTTGGTCGAGGGCAGGAAAGTAGGGGCAGGTGGCAGCCCCTGCTGTGGCGCCACCCCGGTGGCCCTGGCGTACACCTGCCGCAACTCCTTCACCTTCAGGCGCACCTGCTCCTGGGTGCGCCTGTGGCCTTTCCTGGCCATGGTGGCCGCTATGCGGCCATAGACGGCCGCGTTCCTCCACCTAATGTGGAGATCATGGACGTTGGGGGCCTCCCCCCAAACCTCAATGAGGTCCATGATCTCCACACTAGTCCATGAGGGCGCGCGCCATCTATGGCCCCCTGGCTGACCTCTGGGTGCTGGGGGACTGGGCGGGGGATGGCTGGCTGCCACTGGCTGCCATTGTGTGGCCACTGGCTGGGGGTCTGCGGCTGCTGGCAGGCCTGGCTCTCGCACGTGTCCAGTGGCCAGAGTCTACCCCTTTAAGGGCCCCAGGGCTGGGGGAGAGGAGAGGATTTTTCCTGGTTTGGCCCAGAATGGCCACGAGGGCTCCCTGGGAAGGGCTGGAGGCCCCCTAATTCGAAATAAGTGTCTATACAGCACTTATTTCGAATTAGCTATTTCGAATTTGGTGTTATTCTTCGTAGAATGAGGTTTACCAAATTCGAAATAAGGGGTCCACTATTTCGAATTTATTTCGAAATAGCAGTTTGTATGTGTAGATGCTATTAAAGTTAATTCGAAATAACTGCTGTTATTTCGAATTAACTTTGTATTGTAGACATACCCTGGGGGTGTTCATTCCCTGCCACTGCCCCGCGCCCCACTCCCAGGAGCAACCCCACTGTAATCCTGGCCACCACTGGCGGTCTGTAGCGCAGCTGGGACAGACCGAACCCTCCCGGGGAGGGCACTTACACCACCTCCCCCCCGTTTTCCCTGGGGCAGCCCATGTCCTCCTTGCAGCTCCCCTCCTGGCCCAGTGGCCGGTGAGTGCCGTACCTGCATGAGAACCACTCCGACGGTGGATCTCCCCACGCCAAACTAGTTGCCGACAGATCGGTAGCTATCCAGCGGGGAGAGCTTCCAGAGGGCGATGGCCATCCACTTGTGGAGGGGAATGGCGGGCCTCATGAGTGTGTCCTGTCACCACAGAGCAGGGGCGAGCCACTCGCAGAGCTCGAGGAAGGTGTCCTTCTTCATCCTGAAGTTCTGGATCCACTGTTGGTCTCCCCAGCGCTCTAGGACGATGCGGTCCCACCAGTCACTGCTGGTGTCCAGACACCAGATGCAGCGGGGCACACTGGCATCTGGGCACCGCTCCTCCAGGGCCCCCGGGGGGGGGGGGGCCGGGGGAAGGCCAGGAGGCTGGCCTGCAGCAGAAGGTGCCAGGCGGCCTGCAGCAGAAGGTGGCAGGCAGCCTCCAGCAATTGCTGCCAGGCTTGCAGCAAGATGTTCAACATGAGCACCAGAGTGCCCAGGGGTGGCTCTGGCTCCATGATGCCAAGTGCTGTGGTGTCCCAAATGAGAGCGACCAAAGCAGGCGGAGAGGAAAACACTTTGCTGTCCCTCAGCAAGGTAGGCAAGCAAGCGGGAAAGCTGAGAACCGGCTGTCCGGGGGGTCCCTTTAAGCACGAGCCTCAGATAGCAGCCACACAAAGCAACTACTGACCTGATGCCCTGCTGGAACTGGTTTCAGCTGCCCTTAAATGCGATCCAGTGTCCAATCAGTGTGGATGCGCTATTTCAAAATAGCAAAATGCTATTTCAAATTAGTTTTTGTGTCTAGATGAGTTATTTCCGATTAGCTTATTTCGAATTAACTAATTCGAAATAAGTTAATTTGAAACAGCGCTGTAGTGTAGACATACCCATAGTCTAGTAAGATTTGCTCTTGGGAAGTCATGGGGCCACAAGACCTTTATGTAAATGTTTACCAAAAAATGATTATGTGGACAACCAGTTCTATGCCACTTTATTGCACTATGAAATGAAACACTTTGCAGAAACTGAAGAACCTTTTTAAATCTTAGACTACTGATATAGTTTGACAGTTCTGTGCAAAAAAGAGCAGGCACAAACTTCTGTTAAAATGATCTTTTCTACCTAGAAGAAGAATGCAGGGATTTAGAGCAAATACTCTGCATAACTAGGTACAGTAGAACACATACCTATTTGAGGCCTAATCCTGTATCACTTAATTCAATGGGATTTTTGCCATTGACTTCACTGAGGGGAAGAATCAAGTCCTGGAGTATAATCTATATCTATAGTTGAATTAATATTTAAACGGAAAGCTCTTTGGGACAGAAAACACCTTTTGGGGGTGCTGGAACAATTTGCTTAGTGCGGGTGCTAAGAGCCATTGAGCCAAACAGTAAACCCTGTATAAGACAGAAACTACTTCTTTCAAGCAGCAGCACCCTGTGTTCCAGCGTTTATGTCTCTAACTATAGGCTTGTGAAGCAACATGTCAATTCATTATTCTAGGTCTTAGTTGTGGAGTAAATATTTGGATTAATTTATGTTTATTCTTTCCCACACATTATTTTTATGGCAGGCATTGAAGAGCTTCTAAAATACAATTGAAGGTGTACAAGCGACTTAGATTGTTACCATAGTGGAACTGAGAAAAACTCAGTCTCTAGGGGGAGACCAAGGCCACCACAGGTGCTACAGCTACATAGGTATGGTGCTGTAGTTATGTTGCAGTAGTGCCGTAGTATATGGGCTTCCTGTAGAGATGGGGGAAAAAAATTGTCACTATAGAACTTTGCCTCCTGAGCAACAGTAGCTATGTCAATGGAAGCATTCTTCTCTCGATCTAGCTGCAGCTATACCAGAGGTTAGATTAGCATCAGTCAGGGCACTTGGGTGAGAAATTTTCACACCTTTGAGTGCCGTAGCTAGGCCAACGTAACTTTTAACCTGCCCTAAGTAACATTACACTTGCTGTATATTCCTTTCCAAAGATGGAGCCCTGCTGTTTGACCAAGTACCATTGGTAGAAATTGATAGGATGAAGATGGTGCAGACCAGAGCCATTCTCAACTATATAGCTGCCAAGTACAACCTGTATGGGAAGGATCTGAAAGAGAGAGCATTGTACTGTAACACCTCTTTTTGCTTAATAAACTACAGTAAATGTTTATATTACCAGTTAAAATTTATGTCATACTGTAAATTGAGTATGAAAGGAAGAGAAAAAGCTGTTATGCAATAAGGGGGAAATTCTTGCTGGGTTTTAAGAATTGTTTCTGAAATGGTGCTGAACAGGATCTGGCCCTTAGTGATGTTTTTGTTTTGTATTGTGTTTTGCTGAGCAAATTAGGATCACAACATCAGTAGTAAAGAATTCCAAGTATTTTCAGCTTTGCTGTAGGTGAAATTTTTTAGATACAAGAACAGAAGTCATAACTTGTTCAGTAATACAGTACTACAATGGTTTTGCTGCCATTACCTGTGAACAAAAGGACTTGAGCTTCCAGGGCTGTTAACACAGAATCTTTGATAAACAATAGGTTTATTTTAACAGCAATAATAAATGAATAAATGAACCACTCACCAGAAAATCTTTGACTGCCTGTCAACGGGAACAAGGAATGAGAGATTTTAACAGCAATATAGTACAGCCCAATAGCTGATCATACAAACATTAGCTGATCATAAAGAATTGGTTTTAATAATTTGTGAGATAAACCTGAAATAACTTCAACATGCTTTCTTCTCTTGCCTCCCTCCAGCATTGACATGTATGTGGAAGGAACGACTGATCTCATGGGAATAATCATTACCTTTGATTTCACTCCACCTAAGGAGAGGAATCTTCCCTTAATTATTGAGAGGGCCACAACCAGATACTTCCCAGTCTACGAAAACGTAAGTGACAGGCAATAATGAATAGTCATTTCATTAGGTATCTTGAATGAAGACATACAATGGAGGCATTGGATCAGATGTCTGTGAACAAAAGGAATCGAATAACCACATTCCCTAATTTAGACAGATGGTTGAAAAAGGAGTAGACCTCTCATTATAAGTGCTCAGTATTCAGAATGATTTGTAGTCTCTCGGCTGTAATTAAAGTTAATGGGAATTGCACATCTAAATCTCATTGTGTTGCATTCAAACTGCACCCAAATCAGCTACAGCAAGACACAATACATATATGGGATAGGAGTTTCCTTGTATGGAAGCTGTTCCATATCCCTAATCATTTTTGTTGTTATTCTCTTTACTTTTTCTAACTCTAAATTATCTTTTTATGAGATTAAGTCATCAGAACTACATACAGTATTGAAAGTATGGGCTAACTATAGATTTTTGTATTGTATTATGATATTTTCTATCTTATTATAAGAATGGTCATATTGGGTCAGACCAAAGGTCCATCTAGCCCAGTATCCTGTCTTCCAACAGTGGCCAATGTTAGATGCCCCAGAGAAGGAGTGAACAGAACAATCATCAAGTGATCCCTCACCTGTTACCCATTTCCAGCCTCTGACAAACAGGCTAGAGACATACCATTCCTACTTATCCTGGCCAATAGCCATTGATGGACCTAACCTCCATGAATTTATCTATTAATTTCATTTGGTGACCCTTAGTTCTTACGTTATAGGAACAAGTAAATAACTTTTTTTTAATTCACTTTCTCCATACCTGTCATGATTTTATAGACGTCTATCATATCCTCCCTTAGTCTCCTCTTTTACTAAGCTGAAAAGTCTCAGGCTATGTCTACACTCGCGACTTCTTGTGCAAGTACGGCCGTTCTTGCACAAGAATCTGCAGAGCATCCACACTGCCTGCCCGCTCTTGCGCAAGTAAATTTACAGTACGGCGTGGTAAGAGAGGGCTCCTTGCGCAAGAGCTATGCTCTATTTTAACAGGTGTAAGCCCTCTTGCGCAGGAGCTCTTGTGCAAGAGGGCAGTGTGGCTGCTTGGCAGGGATTTCTTGCGCAAGAAAGCCCTATGTCTAAAATGGCCATCAGAGCTTTCTTGCGCAAGAGAGCGTCCACACTGCCATGGGCGCTCTTGCACAAAAGCACAGCTCGCACATGGCAGTGTGGACGTTTTCTTGCGCAAGACTTCTTGCACAAGAACACTTGCGCAAGATGTACTTGCGCAAGAAGCCACCAGTGTAGACAAAGCCTCAGTGTTTTTAAGCACAAGCTCAGCACACAGTACCTTTCAGGCAATTAGCAAGTAACCCCCAAACACAAACACACACACTATAGACAACCACTTACCCCAAGGATCCTGCATCACTCCTCCTTCACCTGGGGAATTCCCTCACAAAACTCCTTGTTAGTTGCTCCTGTTTGCATCTATCTATCTATCTAATCTCCTTTTCTTATGGTTCCCAACCTTCTATTTACTTTTTTAACTGTCACTGCACATTGAACACATGTTTTCTGAGAACTAGCCACAATGACTCCAAGATCTTTCTTGAGTAACAGCAGCTAATTTGGACCCCGTCATTTTGCATGTATAGTTGCAATTATGTTTTCCAGTGTGCCTTACTTTGCATTTATCAACTTGAATTTAATCTACCATTTTGTCATTCAGTCATCCAGTTTTATGAGATCCCTTTGTAACCGTCCACAGGTATCTAAGTGCTTTTTTTGTGATGGTACTGCCCGGTACACAGTACCAGCACCTCCAGTCAGAGCTTACTTGGAAAGAATGGAGTGTACCAACACCTCTGTACGCAAATCTCCGACAGTCAGGTGGGCCGTGTGTCTTAAAGGGTCCGCATGTCTTCAAAGGGCAGTGCCGGCCCCACCCTGGCTTTTTACTCAACAACTTTTCCCCTGGAGTACCGGCACCTTTTTTTTTTTTTTAAACAAAAAAAGCAATGGGTATCTTTAATAATTTTGTATTGTCTGCAAACTTTACTATCTCACTATTTAACCTGAGCAGCTCAGGTTCCAGGACAGATGCTTGGGGGACAGATGTCTCATGACAACTCACTTAGCCTTTGGTGAGGGACCATGTCAAAGGCTTTCTGAAAGCCCTATTACACTATATCGGGGTGGGCAAGATACACTTTGATCTGGCCTGTGGCCACCCTGCCACAGCCCCACCCCAAAGCCCTTTGGGGCTTGAGAGCGGGAGAGCATGCAAAGTCTCCTCCTCTCGCTAGGGGTGCATGGCTCCTAGAGGGAACTACGAGCTGTTCAAAACAGCTGGCAGTTCCCTCTAGGTGCTGCGCACCCCTGTCAGGTCAGGGCTGGGGGACCAGAGAATTCACGTGCTTCCCTGCCCCCAGGCTCTGATTGGCATGTGGGTGCAGGTGTGCACAAAGTCTCCTCCTCCCACCAGGGGCCCACGGCAACAGAGGGAACCTTCAGCTGTTTAAAATGGCTAGAGATTCCCTCTGGACACTGAGTACCCCAGCACAGCAGGAGCAGGGCCCGAGAGATTTTGCATGCTCCCCCATCCCACAGGGGGAGCGTGAAGTCTCCCCCACCCACATGGGGTGCCTAGAGGGAACCACCCCTTCTGCATAGGCCCCACCCTTTCCACCTGTGGCCCCATCCCTTCTGGGACAGAGCTGGCCCAGGAATCAAAATTGGTGAAGTGGCCCCCCTACAAAAATTATTGCTCACCCCTGTACTATTTCTATAATAGAGGCCCAACTTAAATGTATACCCCAAATTAAAAAACATAGTAAGAGACCTAAAAAAGAGCCACCATGGCTTAACAACCATGTAAAAGAAGCCGTGAGAGATAAAAAGGCATCTTTTAAAAAGCAGAAGTCCAAGCCTAGTGAGGTAAATAGAAAGGAACATAAACACTGCCAAATTAAGTGTAAAAATGTAATAAGAAAAGCCAAAAAGGATTTTGAGGAATAGCTAGCCAAAAACTCAAAAAGTAATAGCAAAATGTTTTTTAAGTAAATCAGAAGCAGGAAGCCTGCTAAAAAACCAGTGGGGCCCCTGTACGATCGAGATACAAAAGGAGCAATCAAGAACGATAAAGCCATTGCCGAGAGACTAAATGATTTCTTTGCTTCAGTCTTCATAGCTGAGGATGTTAGGGAGATTCCCAAACCTGCACCATCCTTTGTGGTGATGAATCTGAGGAACTGTCCCAGATTGAAGTGTCATTAGAGGAGGTTTTGGTCAAATTGAAAAACTTAACAGTAACAAATCACCGGAACCAGATGGCATTCACCCAAGGGTTCTGAAAGAACTCAAATGTGAAATTGCGGAACTATTAACTGTGATTTGTAACCTATCCTTTAAATCAGCTTCTGTACCCAAGGACTGGAACACAGCTAACATAACGCCAATATTTAAAAAGGGCTCTAGAGGCGACCCTGGCAATTACAGACCAGTAAGTCTAACGTCAGTACTGGGCAAATTAGTTGAAACAATAATAAAGAATAAAATTACCAGACACGCAGAAGAACATAATTTGTTGGGCAAAAGTCAACATGGTTTCTGTAAAGGGAAATCATGTCTTACTAATCTATTAGAGTTCTTTGACGGGGTTAACAAATATGCGGACAAGGGGGATCCAGTAGATATAATATACTTAGATTTCCAGAAAGCCTTTGACAAGGTCCCTCACCAAAGGCTCTTGTGTAAATTAAGTTGTCATGGGATAAGAAGGAAGATCCTTTCATGGATTGAGAATTGGTTAAAAGACAGGAAACAAAGGGTAGGAATAAATGGTAAATTTTCAGAATGGAGAGGGGTAACTAATGGTGTTCCCCAGGGGTCAGTCCTAGGACCAACCTTATTCAACTTATTCATAAATGATCTAGAGAATGGGGTAAGCATGAGGTGGCAAAATTTGCGGACAATACTAAACTGTTCAAGATAGTCAAGACCAAAGCAGACTGTGAAGAACTTCAAAAAGATCTCACCAAACTGAGTGATTGGGCAACAAAATGGCAAATGAAATTTAATGTGGATAAGTGTAAAGTAATGCACATTGGAAAAAATAACCCCAACTATACATACAATATGATGGGGGCTAATTTAGCTACAACTAATCAGGAAAGAGATCTTGGAATCATCGTGGATAGTTCTCTGAAAACATCCACGCAGTGTGCAGCGGCAGCCAAAAAAGAAAATAGGATGTTAGGAATTATTAAAAAAGGAATAGAAAATGAGACGAAGAATATCTTACTGCCTCTATATAAAACTATGGTACATCCACGTCTTGAACACTGCATACAGATGTGGTGGTCTCACCTCAAAAATGGTATTTTGGCATTAGAAAAGTTTCAGAAAAGGGCAACTAAAATGATTAGGGGTTTGGAAAGGGTCCCATATGAGGCAAGGCTAAAGAGACTGGGACTTTTCAGTTTAGAAAAGAGGAGACTGAGGGGGGATATGATAGAGGTATATAAAATCATGAGTGGTGTGGAGAGGGTGAATAAAGAAATGTTATTTACTTGTTCCCATAATATAAGAACTAGAGGACACCAAATGAAATTAATGGGTAGCAGGTTTAAAACTAATAAAAGAAAGTTCTTCTTCATACAGTGCACAGTCAACCTGTGGAACTCCTTGCCAGAAGAGGCTGTGAAGGCTAGGACTATAACAGAGTTTAAAAAAGAGCTAGATAAATTCATGGAGGTTAGGTCCATAAAAGGCTATTAGTCAGGGGGTAAGGAATGGTGTCTCTGGCCTCTGTTTGTCAAAGGCTAGAGATGGATGGCAGGAGACAAATCGCTTGATCATTGTCTTCAGTCCACGCCCTCTGGGGCACCTGTCACTGGCCATTGTTGGCAGACAGGATACTGGGCTAGATGGACCTTTGGTCTGACCCAGTATGCCATTCTTATGTTCTTATGCACTGGATCATCCTTGTCCACATATTTGTTGACTCCCTCAAAGAATTTGAATAGATTAGTGAGGCAGGATTTCCCTTTACAAAAGTTGTGTTGACAAATCATATTCATCTTTGAGTTTGATAACTTGGTTCTTTACTATAGTTTCAGACAGTTTTCCTAGTGTTGAATTTAGGCGTACAAGCCAGTTGGTGCCAGAATTGCCTCTGAAGCCTTTTTTAAAAAACAGGCAGGCAACCCATGCCTGCTGATAGTAAGGAAGCGGAGTGAGGGCAGCCATCTTTAGCAGTGTTACTGTTACTAGCTTTGTAACCCTTTGTTACTAAAATGTTACTAACTTTGGCCTTCAGGACCTCTCTCCCATCCTTCCCTATGTCACTGGTACCTACATGTACCACAGCCACCAACTCTTTCCGAGCACTGCACCTTAGTCTATCTAGATGTCTTGAGACATCTGCAACCTTTGCATTTCACCACACAGTTCTCTCCAAATATTTATATTTCTGATAATCAAGTCCCATATTACTATTACCTGTTTCCTCCTAATAACTGGGGTTCACTCCCCCAGAGGGATATCGTCAGTGTGAAAGGACACCATGACAACATCTAAAAGGAGGATCCCAACTATGGGACCATTTCTCTCCCTGCAGCTTTATGTTCTCCTTCCCCAAGACTTTTGACCTGCTCAAAGCACAGAGGCTGTGGGACTGGGGAAAGGACTGCTCTGCTATGACCTGGAAAGACTTGTCTATGTACTTTTTCTATGTTGAAAAGTCTCAGTGGGGTAGCCATGTTCATCTGTAACTGAAAAAACTTAAAAAACAACAAATGGCCCTGCAGCACCTTAGAGACTAACAAAACATGTAGATAGTACCATGAGCTTTTGTGGGCACAACCCACTTCTTCACCAGGACAATTCGTTGTTTATAAAGTCTTTTCCATGTTGGTACAAGAATTCAGACTTTTTCTATTGCAGTTATTCCTGCCAGGCTTTTGTATTCAGAGGGCAGGCTTTGCAAAAGCACTTAAATGATTCATTGGCACCTGTGCACCTCAGTCACTCAAGTGCTCTGGCAAATTCCACCCTCAGATGCTAACCAGAGCATGACCTTGCTGTATTTTGAAAGTATCACACTGAGCTCAGTTGCCAGTGTTTATTCAGCAGATGTCCCTTTCATACCCATAACATTTGTGTTCCCTTGTATTTTATAGGCTTTGAAACAACAAGGGCAAGAGTTTCTTGTTGGCAACCGATTCAGCTGGGCAGATGTACACCTGCTTGAAGCCATTTTAATGGTAGAGGAGAGAGAGCCCACAGTCCTTTCCAAGTTCCCTGTCTTACAGGTAATTCTGTTACTAAAGCTCCACCAACTATAGAATTGTGCAGTACAAAGACTTCAAGATGCTCATTTAACAGGAGTCCCTGGGCTAATTCTGATCTCATTACCACTGTGTAAATTTGTTGTAAGTCCTTTGTAAGCAAGAAATGTAATTTTCTGTATGATTGTACAGCACCAAGCACAATGGGTCCTTGGTTTGATTGGCCTCTAGGTGCTCCCATCATATAAATGTTAAGTAATAATAACAACAAAAGAAGTCTGTGGAATTAAGATGAATTAAGTGCTGCTACTCATGTAAAGAGCTCTGTTTCTTCAAAATTAGCATGTGAAGTTTTATTAGCATATGAAGTAGTTGGATGTTGTTTCCTTGCTTTTAAGGTTACTGTTGTTTGTCATTTCAGGTGTTTAAAGCAAGAATGAGCAACATTCCTACAATTAAGAAATTCCTACAGCCTGGCAGCCAGAGGAAGCCCTGACCTGATGACCAGTATGTGGCAACAGTGATGAAAATTTTAAAGAAAGATTAAATGCCATGTTCCACTCAGAGAGGTTGTTAAAATCCCTGGAAAATCTAAGGCTACGTCTACACTGGCAGCTTCTTCCGGAAGAACAGCCATTCTTCTGCAAAAACTTGCTGGCTGTCTATACTGCACGAGTGTTCTTCCAGAAGTAAATTTACAGTATAGCGTTGTAAAACAGGGCTTCTTCTGGAAGAGTTATTCCTCTCCCCACAAGGAATAAGCCCTCTTTCGCAAGAGCTCTTCCAGAAGAGGCCAGTGTAGACAGGCAACATGAATTTCTTGTGCAAGAAGCCCCTATGGTTAAAATGGCCATCAGAGCTTTCTTGCCGAAGAGAGTGTCTACACTGGCATGGATGCTCTTGTGCAAAAGCACAACTCTTGCACAAAAGCACATGCCAGTGTAGACACTCTCTTGTGGAAGAGTTTTTGCACAAGAACTCTTCCGCAAAAGAGTTCTTGCGCAAGAAGCTGCCAGTATAGATGTAGCCTAAAAGAACCAGAGCAGTTTAGGTGATCAACATGACCATAATTAAAAGCAACTACAGTCCAGTGACAGAAAATAGTATCTAATTACTCTTGCTGTTTGAGTTGTTTGTTTTTAATGGGCATAAAGTCCTTGATCAAATATGAAAACAAAAGATTATTTAGGATAGTGTCTACATCTTCCTCTCCATTGTGAAAGAAGCCACACTGGAAAAGCCAGACTGTCAGAAGATAAATAATAATCATAAGAAGCTGGTCTCTAAATGCAAATAGTTGTTAAAACCTCAACTCTGGAGGAGGAGAGAAAAGAGTCCCACTGAGTTATGACTTATACATTGACTTATAACTTTCAGGTATGGTATGTACTATACATCAGTGTTGGGCAATAACCAGCCTGTGGGACCAGACACAGTTAACCAGGTGTAACCCTTCCGCAGGGTAGGCCCGGCAGTAACCAGGGCCGGGTTCAATATCTAGGGGTCCATCTCACACAGAACCGGCTCGAGCCCCCACCCAGTAGTCTGGGAAACACACACCCCTGGGCACCTCTGAGAGGCAATGCTTCCCCACTCGCAAGCACAGAGTCTGAGTGTAGAAAAGAAACTTTTAATGTGTGAAAGTAGACTGAATTATATTGTAAAAGTAGAATGAATTAAAGAAATGTTTGTTCCTTTAGCAGGAAGAGAAATGTTAAGGTAAAGTTGTTTGTGTGTAAGTAGGAAGAAGGATGTTAAGGCAGAGGACAATGGTTCCACTTCAGGGTGATAGTGAAACATTAACAGGAGATTGGTAAGAGTTAATAAGGAAATGAGATACTTGACTGACCCCAGGTAACCTTGTCAGCACCTTTTATCTGTATAAATAAGGTGGCTTGGGTTTGGGATGGGGTCTCACTTTTCTGGTTGTATTAGCGAAGCACTTTGCTAATAAAACAGAGTGGTCTATGAAAATTGTGAGTCCTGAGTCAACTTTGACAAATGAGAGAGAGAAGTCACGTGGCATTATCTTGGGAAAATACCACAAACAGAGTTCATAGCCCCCTCCCCCAGGAGTAACTGTCGCAGCACAAAAGGATTGAGCAATGTCTTTTGCCTCTCAGGCTCACCAGTCCAACAAGGTAAGGGTTCTATTCACTTACCCAAACTTTCTCCGTACCCCATGTCAAACACCCCACTTACAGCTCTGTCCAGTCAGTGCAGACCCTGACACATCATCCTGATGACTCTACTCCTTGAGCCTGAGGCTATGCCACCTTTGTGCTGTCCCTACCAGCCACCAGCCGGTCATTCCCGCCAGCCGCTCCTACTGGCTGCCCACCAGTCGTTCCCACCAGCCGCACCGCTGGCCGCGGTGCCTACTGGCCACCCACCGGTCGTTCCCGCCAGCCACTCCGCCGGCTGCCTGCTGGTCATTCCCTCCGGCTGCTCCACTGGCTGCAATGGGTCTGGCTCCCAGCCAAACCAGTGATTTCAGCTCTTAGTGATTTCAACTCTTTAGCCACCACCTAGGCTGGCCAAAGATTCCAGCTTCCACTGGACTAGCAAAAAGACTCCTCAAGAAGTCTGCTTTAGGTCTGTCCCTAAAACCAGGGGAAAAGGGGCAGGTTGAGCCAGCCTTACAGCTCACACCTGGCAGGCATGAAGCAGGCTAACTCAAGCCCTTTCCCCTCCCCCAGCTCAGTCCACTCAACTCTGGAAGGCTTGTTCCTCGGAGGCCTCTTACAATGATGGTGTCTCTCCTGCAAGCACTGGTGTCATGTTTTACAGTTCCCACATTTAGGGGTAGCATGATTTGTGACCCCCACAACAGCCCCAAATTAGTTACAATACATCACATTCCATTCCAACACTGATCCTCCATCAGCCCTGGCTGAATTGGATTTACATAGCCACACCTTGGGTTCCTTCCCCCTCCTGGCATGAGCTGTATTTACATATTAACAGTTAATTATCTTGCAGAGCTAAACAATTGGAGTGAGCACGCCCACCTCCAGGGCAGCTCTCTCCTTTTAGCTGGCTGATAGCAAGCAGTAATTCAGCCCCAGCTTACACAGGCTTAGTCACTGATGGGCTGCCATTGTTTTATTTACCTGCACTCCCTCAGGTACAGGTGCTTGCATCTCCTGTTGGCTGTGGATTGCCGTTCTTGGCAATTGGGAGCCATGGGAAGCAATCTCCCAGTCCATGCCACTTCCTGCAGCTCCCATTGGCTAGGAACGGTGGTGATCTGTGGCCAGTGAAAGCTGCAAGTGCCCGTACCTGCAGAGGTATAGGTAAATAAAATGGCGGCAGCTCCCCGTTGAACCCTGGTGAACTGTGTCTGTCTTATGGCCCATCTTTGCTATACATACAGTTAGAAACAGCTTTTGGTTTACAGTGGTTGCAGGATACAGTCCCAGGTACAGTACCTTGGCATTGTGTGGCACTGTAGTCACCCTGCTTCAATTTCTTCTGATCTTCAAAGATTCTTATGGGCCTCAGCATGGTTCAGCTGCTGAAATAAGGGACTGTCTTCACTTAAAATGCTACAGCAACACAGCTGCATCATGGTAGCTCTTTGGTGTAGACACTGTCTGCGTCAACAGGACAGGTTTTGCATCCTGCAAAACAAACACACGCACACAGAGGCAGTAGCTAGGTCAAGGGAAGAATTCTTCTGTTAGCCAAACATTGTCCACACTGGAGGTGAAGTTGGCTTAACTATACTGCTCAGGGGTGCGTGACATAACACAGTTTAGGTGATGAAATTTTCTAGTGTAGACCAGGCCTATTCACAAACATGCACCCCTCCTGGGTTGTCACCCAGGGTGGGCTGTGACCCACCCTTTTAGCATCCAGTACCCTTCCTCCCCCGCCCCCTGCCCCAGCATCAGCTCTGTTCCCACCCCAGCACTTACCTCACTCCTCCCATCTGGTACTCCAGCCATGGAGCAGTGTCAGAGTATGGGGGCCAGAGTAGCTCCAGATGTAAACAGTATGGGCTGTTCTGACTTAGCCCATCTCCTGACACTTCTGTGGAGTCTTTGGTACAATTAAAGCTTCCCTTAATTAGCAGAACCTCTGAGGGAGGGCAGCAGAGGGAGCAGTGCCTGCCTCCCTCTTTGGGGAAGGGTTAGGGTGGAATGCTTCCACAGCACAGCAGGCCATCCTGGCAGATTCATCTTTTCACGTTCTTTTCTACCCCATGGGGACTGGATAGTTACCATTGGTTGGTTTAGGGTGGGGAGGTTGTTTTGTCTTTTTTTTTTCTTGGATTTTGTAAGTGAAAGCTAAGACTCTCACATAATCACAGAAGCTCAGGCTTTAAGATAAATACTAAACATCACCACAGTCATGATAAAATCACTTGAATTGGCAACATGGCCCCCTGGGGCTCACGCCCCTCAGGGTGCAGTGTCACCTGCTACCACTGGAGGACTCTGGATGGATCTGAAACTGCTCCAGGCCCTGCAGGCTTGCGGTATACCCAACTAACACTGGTGTTTCCTGGTTCTGACAAAGGAAGAGCACAGGGCAGGGAATGCTGACTACTGTAAGCTCCATGCCAGTGGTTCCCAATCTTTTTGATACTGGGGACCAGTAAACCCATTCACAAGCTTTTGGAGGACCAGTAACATTTATTTGCATATTTGCATGTTCATTAAGCAAATGATGAATATGCAAATAAATTGTTTCTGGTCCTCCCAAATCCCCCAGTGCCAACTTTAGCAAAGCTTTTGATATGGTCTCCCACAGTATTCTTGCCAGCAAGTTAAGGGAGTATGGATTGGATAAATGGACTGTAAGATGGATAGAAAGCTGGCTAGACTGTTAGGCCCAAGGTTTCCCAAACTTTTTATAGTTAGAACCCGTTTTTTTTCAGTACGGCCCAAAAATATAAACGCATATAAACTGGGTTGAGACTCTGGAGGTGCAGGCTCTGGGGTGTGAAAGAGGGATTTAGGTATAGGAAAGAGTGAGAGGTGCAAGCTCTGGGAGGGAATTTGGATGCAGGAGGATGTGGAGAAGGGGATGCTGGCTTGGGAAGGGGGCTCCAGGTTGGGGAGTGTTGGGCTCAGGTGGAAGGTTGGAGTGCTGAGCAAGCCACAGGCTTGTGGATGTGTAGGTGCAGGAGTTTGGGGATGTGAGAGGCTCAAGACCGGGGTTCCAGTATTTGATAGGCTCAGATTTGGAGTCAGGGTGGGGAGTACAGGAGTGTTATGATGCTGTGGCTAAATGACGACTTGGCCCCAATTGGGGGCTTGTTGGCCAGGCTTCATTTTTAAATAAAGTATTGTCAAACACAAACGGTTTCAGCATTGTCTTTATTTACGAGATGGGCGGGGAACCTGTTTTGAGTCGGGGTCACTGGCCCACAGAAAAGTCAGTCAGAGCTACACAAGTGAAATACAAAAACACAACCCCTCAAACCTCACTAATATGGCCCCAACTGTGCTTGTGGGTGCTGGGACAGGGTTCTGGGGCAGGGTGCCAATCAATGGGTGCTGGTGCAGGGGACAGGGTGCTTGTGGGTGCTGGGGCAGAGGACAGAGTGCCGGTGGGTGCTGGGGCAGAGTACTTGTGGGGGTCTCGGTGGGTGGGAGGGGACAGGGACCAATACCTGTGGATCCTGCAGCTGCATGCCAAGGCCCAGGAAGTGCACAGGCTGCTCCCCTGCCCCCCACACAGCGGCGCAGTACCTGAAACGCTGGTCCGTCGCACTCCTGATGCCTTCCTGCGCAGGGGAGGGGGAGTCCTGGACCACGCCAGCCCAACTGCTGGAGCAGTGCGTGCCTTGCTCCTCCGCTCTCCATGGTAGCATGCGCCACCCAAGCATCCAGAACTGGTGCAGTCCCGGATCCCCACCCCCTCCCCAGCGCACAATGGACCGGTGTTGGCTGTTGGGGCAGGGGAGAGACCAGCCCGCACACTTCCGGGACCTGGCATGCAGCTGAAGAACTTCACCCCCAACCCCGCAAGAAGCCCGCGCTACCTCCGTTGGTCTCTGGAGGTAGCATCAGCACGGCCGCTCCCCCACCCCACACAGTGCTGGCTCCCGTTCTACATCGGTGCTCCTGGCCTTCTCCCTGGGTCCTAGCACCTGCCGGATCTAGCCCCGCTGTCCGGAAACCTGCCTGGCAGAGATGCCGCAGGCGGTGGGCTCTCTCCCAAGAATCATGCACGCAAATTTTTCTGAGGACCAGTATTTTTTTTCTGAGGATCGGTACTGGGCCACGGACCACACTTTGGGAAATGCTGCTCCATGCCATGCTTTCAGCTTTCTGCCCCTGCTTTTCCGGGCCCAGTAATGCGCAACAAGGGTTTACTGATGGCGAAAAGGGGAGGAGTCATGGAGGAGGTTTCTAAGCCTGGGATGATATGTGTGGGCAGGTGCGGAAAAGGGTTCAGAGGAGGGTTCTGAGCCTTATGTAATGAGGTTACATGCATGAAAGTGTTGAAACATTGAGCCCCTGCCAGGGGAGCCATTTGGGAGGCTAGGTGGGTCTGTAACCCCCCTGAAGTTTGAACCCCTGTGTTTCATACTGCCTAAAGCACAAGCTCTAGCTTATGGGTAGGCATACATTTTTGATTGGGGGCCACTGCAAGAATTTGGTAAGTGGTTAAGGGCTGCACTCTTCCATGATATTAACAGAGGGGGCGGTGGGGTCTGGGATTGAGCTTGGGATGTAGTAGGGGTGTAGGAGGGGTATGTGGGACCTGTGAGGGAGTTTGGGTGAAGGAGAGGGTTGTGATCTGTAGGAGGGGGGTGTAGGAAGGGGTACAGGGTCTGGGAGGGGACTGTAACCTGGTACAGGAGTGCAGGAGGAGGTGCAGGGATTTGGGTTGTGATTGCGGGGGGGGGGGGTGGTAGGGGATAGGGGTGCAGGGTCTGGGAGGGGGTTGTGAAAAATATACAAGAGTCAAGAGAAGCTTACTTTCCATCAGGGCGCATGCGCGGGCCCGCCCGTGGGGCACAAGCCCACCCCCCCAAGGGAGCTGTCTACACTGAAAATAATCAGTGTAGCGGCATTGCGCAAGAGGGGTTTTTCTTGCGCAAGAAGGGGCAGTGTAGACAGCTCTTTCTGGCGCAAGAGCCTCTTCCGCAAAAATGGTGGCTCATTAGATATGCAAATGAGGCTCGGTGATATTCCACACTTAGCCTCATTTGCATACTTCTGGCACAAGATTGCGCCAGTGTAGACATAGCCATGGACTAAAGCAGCAGTTCCCAACCTTTTCTAGATGGGGACCCATTCTGACAATTCAGGAAGACTTGGTGACCCAAGGCAATTATAAAACGGGGGGGGGGGAGGGCAGGGGAGAGAGGGAGGAGGCAGTGCCATAACTAGCTAATTTTGCACCTGAGGCAAGAATATAAAATTGTGCCCCCTCCTGTTTATATATTCATAGTAATTATTTCATAGAAAAACTGAAAATACATTAAAATAAAATAACAACACTACATTTATTTGAGTTCTGGCGGGGGAAAGACACTCATCCCCAAACTGCCCCCCCCGGCTTAAACCCCACACTCAGGGGCTGGAGGGGCTGGGAGTCTCACAGTCAGGAGTCTGGGGGGCACACTCAAGGGCTGGGAGTCACACTGGGAGGCACACACTCAGGGGCTGGGGGGGCACATGCTGGGGCTGAGGGGGCTGGGAGTCACACGCAGAGAGTCACACTCAAGGGCTGGAGGGGCTGGGAGCCAGGGCCTGGGGGCGCACACTCTGGGCCTGGGAGTCTCACACACAGGTGTTAAAAAAATATTAGAAACATAATACATATTATTCAAAAAAAAAACAAGTAAAATTTAGTCTCTTACCAGTTTTACCTGAACTTAAATTAATGGGATGGTTGAGCTTGCATTTGCTTTGCTAACTGTTGTATCCTTGGCATTGTTGTGGCACCCCCCAGCACAGTCCCAGCCTCTCCCCCGCAGGCTCCTGAACACAGTCCCAATCCCTACCCCGGTCCCCGTGGTTGCAAGCCGGCCAGAACTCTGTCCTGGCAGGCCAACGCCAGCTGTGGGGACCCCATCCGGGGCGGCTGGAAACCTCTCAACTGGATGGATGCCCGGACACCCGGCTCCCCACCCCCACCCCCACCTACCTGACCTGGGTGCTGCTTCTTTTCTGTGTTCCCTTCTTTCCCCCCATGTCCAGGGATATTTCCTTACTCCAGTGGTCACCAATCAGTAGATCAGGATCTACTGGTAGATCTTGGAGCCTCTGACAGGGGATCCTGATTGGTTTGGCTAAGAGGCTATCAAGTGCCGGTACTTCAGCTGCCCATCCCCCCACTGCTATGCACCTCCTGCCCTTTGCCTGGGAGCTTCCCCCCACCCTCCCCCCACCCCCCGGGAGCCTCCTGCTTGTGGTTCAGAGCAGGGAAGGGAGAGGAGAGGTGCTGATGTCAGGGTGCCCCTTCTTCCACCCTGTATTCTATCTCCACAGAACAGGGAGAGGGGGCCAACAGGCCCTGGGATGGAAGGAGTTTGCTGGCTGCTTTTGGGAGTGGTGCAGGGCCAGGGTGGGGGTAAGCTTGCCTTAGCGCCACTGCACCACCACCCAGGAGCCACCTGTGGTAAACAGCATCCAGCTGGAGCCAGCTCCAAACCCCTGCCCCAGTCATGTACCCCCCTCTACACACCAAGCCCCTGCCCTAGCCCTGATCCCCCCCAGACCCAAACTCCCTTACAGAGTCTGCACCCTGAAACCCCTCCTGAACCCCAACTCCCTGCCCCAGGCTCAGCTCAGAGCCCCCTCACACTCCAAATCCCTTAGCCCAAGACCAGAGCCTGTGTCCCAACCCTCTGCCTGTGCCTGGTGTAAGAGAGGGAGAATGGGAGGATGGAGTGAGCAGGGGCAGGGCCTCAGAGAAGGGGCATGAAGAAGGCGGAGCAAGGGTATTTGGATTTGAGGTAGATCCTGGATTGCTCTTAAATTCAAAAAGTGATCTCCTGCTTAAAAAGGTTGGAGACCCCTGCCTTACTCTGCTCTGAGTCACTGAAATGGTATTCAATTCAATTGATTGGTTTAACTGCCTGAAGGTTGTTATACCAATTAAGTTGAGTACCACTTCAGGTGAATGGCTCCTTCAGACTAAGCTAGCTTGAGACCAGCGGGAGCGAAGCGGGGCGGTGGGGACCTTTTCAAATGTTTGAATGGCTCCTTCAGAGCACCACCTGGGGAGACACTTGGCAACCCTTTTGAAATGTAATGGCGACCCATATTTGGGTCCCGACCCATAGGTTAGAAAACCCTGGACTAAAGCTATCTGTGCCTCAAAGCAGCAACCTAGAGCCCCATATTCACCACTGTCATATAATTATGATGATCTCTTTTAGAGAGTAAGCCTTGTGAGGCATCATTTTCAAAGTCATTAATAGCCTGTTGGACTGTATGTGCTATCATCAGGTGGGCTGAAAGAATTCCCGGATCCCTGGGCAAGGTGGGGAGGGTCAGTTACATAAGAACATAAGAATGGCCATACTGGGTCAGACCAAAGGTCCATCTACCCAGTATCCTGTCTGCCGACAGTGGCCAATACCAGATGTCTCAGAGGGAGGGAACACAACAGGTAATCCTCACGTGATCCCTCCCCTGTCACCCACCTCCAGAGAAACAGAGGCTAGGGACACCATTCCTACCCATCCTGGCTAAGGAATTTATCTAGATCTTTTTTGAACCCTGTTAAAGTTCTAGCCTTTACCACATCCTATGACAAGGAGCTCCACAGGTTGATTGTGCGTTGAGTGAAGAAGAACTTCCTCTTGTTTGTTTTAAACCTGCTGCCTATTAATTTCATTTGGTGACCCCTAGTTTTTATATTGTGGGAATAAGTAAATAACTTTACCTTATTCACTTTTTCCATACCAGTCACGATTTTATAGACCTCTATCCTATCCCCCCTTAGTCTCATCTTTTCTAAGCTGAAAAGTTCAAGTCTTTATAATCTTTCTTCATGTGGGACCTGCTCCAAACCCCTAATAATTTTTGTTGCCCTTTCCTGAACCTTTTTCAATGCCAATATATCTTTTTTGAGATGAGGCGACCACCTCTGTACGCAGTATTCAAGATGTGGGCATACCGTGGTTTTATATAGAGGAAATAAGATATTCTCTGTCATCTTCTCTATCCCTTTTTTAATGATTCTTAACATTCTATTTGCTTTTTTGACTGCCGCTGCACATTGAGTGGAAGTTTTCAGAGAACTATCCACAATGACTCCAAAAATCTCTTTCTTGAGTAGTTGTAGTCAAATTAGTTGGGATTATTTTTCCCAATGTGCATTACTTTACATTTATCAACATTCAATTTCATTTGCCATTTAGTTGCCCAATCACTTAGTTTGGTGAGATCTTTTTGAAGCTCTTCACAGTCTGCTTTGGTCTTATCACAGTCTTCATTGGTCTTACTTTTGACTTACTTCACTAATTTAAAATGCTGTTGGTAGGCATTTGTGAGCATTGAAAAGAGAAGTACTATAGTGACACATCAATATTGTATAACAAATACTAAAGCTTATTTTTTTGGCAGATGTACAAGTAGTTTATCTATAGTGTAGTATGTAGCATTTTAAGAACAGCTTTCTTCATTTGCCATTTTGTTGCCCAATCACTTAGTTTGGTGAGATCTTTTTGAAGCTCTTCACAGTCTGATTTGGTCTTAACTATCTTGAGCAGTTTGATATGTGTGTTACTTGGGGCTTGTCAGCCGATGGTCAGGGCAGTGTGTGTGTGTGTGTGTGTGTGTGTGTGTGTGTGTTACACCCAAGTCTTCAACTGCTGGGACACAAGGTCCTGTCGCAGCAGGCGGCCTTAGGGGAGGCCAACGGGCGTCCCGAGAAGTTTTACGTCCGTGTCTTTGACCGCTAGGACCGGGGTCCCTTCGCGGCGGGCAGCCAACAGGCTTACAGATGCCCCAGAGTTTACAGGGAGACCTTATTATACCTCAGACTTTGACTGCTAGGACACATGATCCCTTCGCAGTGGGCAGCCTAGGGAAGGCTGAAAGATGCCCCACGGATCTGTCTTCTGGAAGTGACACGATCCAAACGCCCAGCTCTGCCTGTATCTGTCCCTTATGACCGGCTGGAGTTCTTTTAAATTGTGCTTGGTTCTGTTACAGCAACTGAAGGAGTGAGGTTAAAGCTTAAACAGTTACAGGTTTATTAAAGGGGTTTATAAAAGCATGTGGTTACAATGGCTATTGCTCTATTTCTTAACTGCTAGCAAATTCAGATCTTAAAATGGTTACAAAGAAAATAAAGATAGAAAATAGAAATAATGGTACCAAGTGACAGCTTAATCTTTAAAGAGCTCTAAGTCTATGTGTACACTTAAGACAAAGGACACATCCAGGTACAATTTTTACCCCCTTCTGTGCCTCTCGACTCCAGCGTATCAGGCCAGTGACGGTCTCTCAATTCCTAGGAAAGACGAATATGAGGTGGGCATCCCCATGGAACCTTAGGAGGCCAATCACCTAACCCAACCAGCAGATAGATGGTAGATTGACGCTCAGAGTAAGTGTGCTGCTGGACCCATCTTTATACCCATAGGGGCCCGTATCCTCTTTCTTATCTAAGATGCCAAATTGTGTTGGTCCATCTTTGTGACGCCAGTTCTTACAAGGGCGTTTCAACTTAATTTACACTTGCAAGAGAGAGAACTAAATTGTGAGTACTGGACATTCTTTACTGGGCAGGAGATTCCTCCCCCCGGACAAGTGTGTGTTCATATCAATATGGGTTTCAGTCAAGGGCACTCCTCTGCAGCTTCTAGGTCAGCAATTGGCGTATCTCTGTTTACAGCCATCCAGGGTCACAGCAGCCAGCATATCCGGGCCTCCTGTCTATGCTTCAAAGACTAAGCTGATTTTACTGCTCTGTGTGCCCTGTGTGCTCCAGGCATCTCAGAGAGGGGAAAGCAAGATGTTACGGGGGGGCAGGTTCCTGTCTGGCTACAGGGCTGCAGCGGTACTTTAAAGGGCTCTGGACTTTCACTGCTGCTGCAGCAGCAGCACCAGCCGGAACTCCTGGCCCTTTTGAATTGCTGGGCTCCAGGGCAATTGCCCCTTGTCTCTCCCCCCACCCCCCTCACACACACCTGGTTACAGGTCTGGCTATCTTTGTATGTGAAGTGATGAAGTTTTGCTCTATGTGTGTTATTGAAATATACTGAGAGGTTGGAAACACTTAACTAGCCTTTCACATACAACAGTGGAGAATCCAGACACGCTGGTGGCCCTTTAATAGTGATCTATACTCCCATGGGCCATCCCAGGAAATGTATACATGGATACCTCCCAGGGTATGGCTACACTACAGTTTTGTCAGAAAAACAACCATTTTTCCAATAAATCCTGAGTTACGTCCACACTGTAATCGCATTCTTCTGAAAGTAAATTAAAAAAAAGAGGTTTTTTTCCAGCATGGGTAATCCTTTTTCTATGAGGAAGAAGCCTTTTTGAGAAAGAGCTCTTTTGGAAAAAGGCGTGTGTGGACAGGAAAGAGGGAGTTCTTTCGGAAGAAGAGGGAAGAGGAAAAAGCATAGGTGCCCTGGTGGCTATTCCATCCATAGTAATCACAGCTTAAATGCGAGATAGCGTCCATTCAGTGTGGACAATCTTTCGAAAAAACAGATCGCTTTTTCGATGCGCTTTTGTGTGTGGATGCTCTCTTCTGAAAGAAGTTTTTTTGGCAGATCTCTTCCAAAAAAAGGTTCTTCCAAAAGAAGCCTGCAGTCTAGACATAGCCCCAAAGCTAGCACATCAACAATGCAGAATGCTTGACCATAGAGGAGGTGGACTCCCATGTCACAAGCAAAGACTCTTTCCAGTAAGCTGTAAGAAACTATACAAGAGAGGAAGTGACATTATCACTTGGTCTCATTTCCCACTCTTCCCCCCAATTCCACACCTGGAAACACATCTGAAAGACAAAGACTGAGGGTATATCTACACTACCAAATTTGTCACCAAAAACTGCCTTTTGGCAACAAAACAGTGAGACCATTCACGCTGCAATGCAACTTTTTTCAGGAAAAATATTCAGTTTTGGCAACAAAAATCTTCCACACTTAGAAAGACCTTTTTCTTTCCCCCTCATTTATTGTTGATAAAAGAACCAGTGTAGATTCTGCTGTTTGTTTTGTGGACAGAACTGGCTTCCACCAGTACCGCACAATGCCTTCCCTGATGGCTCTGCTTAGCATTTTGATCTTTGCTGCCTGGTAGGCATGTGCCCCTCCTCTTTTCACAGCTCCCGGAAGTGTCTGACTGTTGAGTGAGCTGTTCAGTTTGTGAAACAAAGAACAAATCATTGGTGTGCGCCAGTTCTGTCCTTCATTAGGAACACAGCAACAGGAAGACTGCATGGAGAGGAGGACAGGCTGCTTTGACTTTCCTCAGCACAGAGAGCTCACAGAGCTACTCATGAAGCCACTCCCAGCAGCTGAGGAGGCTGTGGGTGAATTCTGAGGGAATCCCAAGATAGGATCAGCTCTGCCTTCCACAGCACTGCACTGTGGGATACGTGTCCACAGTGCATTGTTCACACTGCTCACACTGTCAATGATGGTGCTCCCAATGTGGACGTGATCTGTTGACAGAATGAGCAAATGTGAACATCCTGTGTCGATTTTTGTTTTGTTGACTTTTGAGTGTCAACATAAGTTTTATCAACAAAACTTGGTAGCGTAGCAGCATCCTGATATGAATCTTGGGAGTGGAGGGGCTTTATCCCCCCTCCTGCCCTTTCTAAAAGACACCTGTGTGAGGGCTCAGGGCAAGGGTAGTCCCAGTCACAGCCGCGTTGCCTGGTTGTGGATGGGTCCCTGTCCCTGCCCCACACTGTTCTTGTTCCTGCGCTACCTGGTGTCCAGTCTGTGGTGAGAGGGGGGAGCAGGATAGGGCTGGGATGCAGCTGCCCCATCAGGCTCCTGGCTGGAACCATGCTCCCCTCTACATACAATGCACTCCCAGCCAGCTTCTTTCAACAGCTGACTAGCTGCCTGCTGCTTAGCACACCAATGTGCAGAAGAGCCCTGGGAGTCAGCAGGAGCCTGGATAGGAGCATGCCACGCACCCCACCTACTCCCATAGCGGGAGACCCACAGTGCTAGCCAGCTCCTTACCAGAGCAGCACATTGGGGTGTGCCGCCTTACTCTGACCTTTGGGAGCCATGTTCCACAGGATTTTGAACACATCTTTCACACTGCTTGTCACCTTCTGCCCAGCTGGGAATTGATTGATGCTGCCTCTAACACTGGCCCAAGAAGGGGAAATATGGAAAGTGCCAAATATGCCATGTTACTGTAGACTGGGAAGCCAAACCCCCAAAACCATAGTTTTCCAATCAAACATTGCTAATCTATGGTACCTGAGCTGTTGAAGGGGTTTGCCTAGGTAGGGGTACCCAAGAAGGTCATAGCAGACCAAGGCACTAATAAGACATTCCAGTTAAGGAGAGAACTGTGTGCCCTTTTTAAGATAAGGTTTAGAAGGTGTCTGTTTACCATCTCCAAATGGATGGTCTGGTGGAATGCTCCAATGAAACCCTGAAGGAGCTTCAATGAAACCCTGAAATGCATAGCCAAACACTCACAATATTGGGACCAGTTGCATCTCCCTCTCCTATTTGCCATCCATGAGATCCTGCAAGCCTCAACAGAAATCTGCGTGTCTGAACACCTGAATGCTCCGAGAGAAGCAATCTTGCATTGTCCGGTGCATGACTCCCCTGTGGGAAGACTGGAGGTGACTTGGGGCATTCACCTGGGAGAGCTTACTGAGAGCCCAACAAGAGCAAGAACACACCTACAACAAAGGAATCCAGTTGTGAGAGCTCATAGCTGAATGTAGGGTCCTGCTACTCCCCCCAATGTCAGAGTCAAACCTGATGGTGCAGCGGTGAGGCCTGTTTGAGGTATTGAGGAAGATGGGGGGTCATTAGCTAAAGGATTTGCCAACTCAGTAGACATAAGGAAACACAAATCTAACATATCAAAGTACTCAAAGTATGGTAGGAGCAAGAGGTCCCCGCTTAATAGCACCAAACCCACCAGAACTGGAGCTAGATCCCCAGGGTTTGACCAAACCTGACCATTGGGAGGAGAACTCATGCCAGAGCAAGAACTCTCCCCCCCGCACCCGCTACATCAGCTGATAGACGCCTTTCATGTGGTTGTCTAAGAATGACCAGGTTATACCCACCTGGCAAAACACCATATAGACACTGAGCTAGGGAAGGTTTGTGAAACCTCCTATCCCCTGCTGTAAAAGCTCTGTGATGTGGTCTGGCAAAGGCTACAGATTATGTTGAAGATAGGGTGAGTTAAGGAATCCCAGGGTGAATGGTGGAGCCACTTCATACTGGTGCCAGGGGCTGGCAGATTGACCTGGTTTTGAATTCACTTTTGGAAGGTAATGATTATTTCCAAATTCAATACCTATTTGATGCCCCGGGTTAACAAACTGCTTGACAGACTGGGGATTGCCCAATATATTTCAACCCTGGATCTCAGCAAGTGTTATTGGCAGATATATTTGACAGCTGAGTCCAGGAAAAAACAGCTTCTTTACCCCAATTCAAATCATGCTCTTTGTCCCACACAGGGCCACTGTCATGATAATGAGGGATGGTCAGCAGCCTGGGGACTAAGGGCTTAACTGTACCTAAGCCAGGTAGCAGTCAGCCAATTAAAATGCAGATAGGGATTTCAAACTGGGACAAAGTAATTTTGGGTTTTTCCCTCCTTTGTCCCTGGGCAGTATCTCTCCAGATGCTGAGGGAGACAGACATGTCCCGCTCTCTCTCCAAGAAAAGACTCTTCACTATCTGTAAATCCGTTAGGTTTTATGGTTTGGGAATGAGAATCTGCTGTCTGTGCATTTAAAAATGGGTTTTCCTCTCCTTTGTAACTAAGCTCTTGGCCCATGGGGGGTCCCCCCATGAGTATATTAATTGGTGACTTTTCCATCTAGTCATTATGCTTGTAACAGGAGTATTGCGATGATAATAAAAGTTCTCTTTTTTTCTTTTTTTATTAATTAACCTGGTATTGGTTAATTTTTTTGTGTCCTGGTTTTACTTTAGGGCTGCGATTTCCCAAGTGATCTCTTCCCTGGGTTTCTTATCATTGCTTGGGTGGTGGCAGCAGGGTTTTATCCCAAAAATCTAGGTTTTTAAGATTCTGGGGGGAAGCTTTATACCAAAGCCTGGAAAGATAAGGTTTTGGGGGTACTTTTGTGGGTCCCCACTTCTGCATTCATCATGCCAGATTGGGGATTTGGCCTTGACATAATGGCACAGCGGTGGGATCATTATGAAAACCCAGGATTTTAAAAGGACACAGGTTTTTCTTTTGAGTTGCAAGCTTTGCAGGGGTTTTTTTTTCTCTTGGTTTTTCTTTTCTTTTGTTTTCTGTGCTGCCTTGGGAGGAGACAGACAAAAGGTTAACCTTGAGACAGACACAGACTATCCTACCCAAACAGTTTGTTTTGTTCTAGCCTTCGGGACAACTGAGATAGCTAGATTAGAATAGGGCAATGGGGGAAGGACAAGACTTGTCTTGCCCAGGAAGGCTGCAGCTTTTTAAATCAAAAAGCCCAAAATTGCCAGGGTATCATTGCTTGGGTGGTGGCAGCAGATTTGTATCCCCAAAATCTAGGTTTTTTAAGATTTTGAGGGGAAGCTTTATACCAAAGCCTGGAAAGATAAGGTTTTGGGATACTTTTGCGGGCCCCCACTTCTGCATTCATTGTGCCAGAGTAGGAATTTGGCAGATCTATTTGATAGCTGAGTCTAGGAAAAAACAGCCTTCTTTAGCCCAATTCAAATCATGTCCTTTGTCCCACACAGGGCCACAATCATGTTTCAGTATCTAATGGATCGAGTGCTCTGTCCACATGGGTTGTACACCATGACATACATTGACAACAATGATGTCTACAGCTAGAGCTGGAAAGACCACCTGAGGCACATATCAGCTATATTACAAGCCCTTCAGGAGGCAGGACTAACAGCCAGACTGACCAAATGCCAGCTGGCCGGGCAAGAGGTGACCTACTTTAGCTACCAAGTAGGATGGGGACAGCAGGATTATGCAGTGATGCCTCTCCCTGAAGCGCTACAGTTCTGAAATCCTTCACTACGTAGGGAAGGATGACAAAAATGCAGATTCTTTTTCTAAAGGGACACAGGTTGGAAGAACCACAGGATCACTTCCTGGCCCTGATTCTGAGGGGGAGGGTATGTGATGGGGTTACGGGATGGAAGGGGATTAAGGAGCAACTCTGGATTCAGGGTGTCATGCCCCTCGGCCTGTGCTTGGGTTAGAGATCGGATTTAAAAGGGAAGATGTGGCTGGTTCTTACAACAAATCAGAAACTGGGACTATGTCAGGGAGTTCAGAAGGCAGCACTCTTCAGGGAGATAGCGGCCATCTGGAGTGCAAAGGAAGGGAGAAAGTGGTCCAGGGAAGCTGCCTCGAGGCTAATGCAAAGCACTGCAGGATGAGCAAAGCCAAACCAGCATCTCAGAGCCCTGTGTTGGGAGCTGGTGGGGTGGAAGGGCTGAAGTTCTCCTACTCCACCCAAGAACTGTGCCCACTAGGCAGGACTGTTGCCAGAGACTAACTAGTGGTTGTAACTGCTACTATGGATTCTAACCACTAGAAGGGAGATGCTGTCTCCTGCCCGCAGCAGATAATACTGAAAATAGGATAAGTGAAGCTTTCCACAAAGAGCTCTCCCAATCCACCATGAGATTTTGTGGTTTGTTGATTAGGCAAGTCTGTATTGGGAAGATTCTGATGTATGTGACAAATCAGAAAGCTGCCAGAACCAACTGATTTCATGTGTTTAATTATGGGCGTTTCCCTTACCCTTTGGACAAAATTGGACTCACCTCCCAGTAGGTGGAGCTATAAAACTTTATAACTTAAAAGGCACTATTTTTTATTCAAGAAGAGTTTGGACTGGATCAGGAGTCCCAAAAGGTTAGTACTGATCTTTAGAAATGTACCGGGAATTGACCAAATTGTTTGAAAGTAATTTCAGTGAATGGGTCTAATGGATGAAATATGAATAGAATGTTTGTGCTAATTTTCAGTATGGTAAGGTTGATGTGCAGTAAAGTATTTCAGGTGTGGATCAAATGCTTGCTGTAGCACTGGAAGAAAAGGAGACTCCAGATGTCAGGAAAAAAATAACGATTTCAGGAAAGATCAAGACATGGCATTTCTGAGGGCAAAGTGAGCACTGGGCATTTCTTCCCACAGTTGCTAATGCCATTTCAGCTCCACTTTTGCCATGGCATTAGCTCTTACGGGAGAGCTAGCATGGACTAGGTGCTGCCAGCATTTCTTCCACTAAATCACCTAGCCTGTACCGAGCAGAGTGAGATGAGACAGTGCTAAAAACAGTACTGATTGCCTATAGCTCTGTCTACGCTAGTACTCACACTGTTGTTCCTGCTGGTGGAGCTTGAACTGGTGTTAGCAATGATAGAAACATAGAAATGTAGGTCATCTAGTCCATCATCCATCCTGGCATGAGGCAGCATTAAGAATTTCTAGACTATCCCTCCTGAGAGGTGTTTTTCTAACCTGTTCTTAAAACACTCCAAGGGCAGGGATTTCTCCGCCTCCCTAGGTAACCTATTCCAGTGCTCAATTAGGAAAAACTTTCTAACTTGAATCTAAACCTTCTTTGCTGTAAATTAAATTGGTTATCTCTTCAGTGATGGGGCTTTTTTTCTGAAAAGAGAGGCTAGTGTGGACAGTTTGGGAGTACAAACTGAGGGAGGGGAAGGAGCCAGAGACAGAAGCAGCAATAACAAGAATGCAAGCTTGGAATGGAGAATGTGTTTTCACTGGACTCTCCTTGCACAAGCTGGCTGACAGTACAGACGGGGTCAGAAGACAAACTAAAATGATCAAATAAGAAAGAACTAAACTCCTCCGCTCCATAACAAACACCATAACACTTTGAGAACACAGGAGGCAGCTGGGGCTAGTGAAAAAGACCTTTGCACTGAATGCAGAAGATAGGAAAATATCATTTTGCCTTAGACTTTCAACAAAATGGCTGCTAGAGAAAATGCATCTAAGAGGGGTCTCTTCTTAGTCTTTAATGTCTGAGTTCCTTTATTAAAACAGGGCACAGCCAGCTTGGTGGATAGGTCAAGGTGCCAAAGCATAAAATACACACCACAGCTTTTTGGTTACCATAAAGGATTTTGTGGGGGAGTTTTTCTGCAAATGGACTCTGTATCTTAATTTAATCTGGTCATTCTCTGAGGGTATGTCTATACTTCATTCCTCTTCCAAGAGAGGAATGCAAATGCAGACACCCGAAATTACAAATGAAGCGCAGATTTGAATTTCCCGTGGTTCATTTGCATAATTGCATTATGGCTCTATTGCAGAATAGCGCTATTTCAAGGAAAAAAATGGGGTTATTTTGAGATAAAACCCATTGCAAATGAAGCGTGGATTTGAATTTCCCGCACTTCATTTGCATAATTGCGTTCTGGTGCTATTGCGGAATAGTGCTATTTTGGGGAAAAAAATGGGGTTATTTCGAGATAAAACCCTTCCTTAACCTGGTTATTTCGAAGGAAGGGTTTTATCTCAAAATAACCCCATTTTTTTCCCCGAAATAGCGCTATTCCGCAATAGCCCATAACGTGATTATGCAAATGAAGCGCGGGAAATTCAAATCTGCGCTTCATTTGCAATTTCAGTTGTCTGCATATGCATTCCTCTCTCGGAAGAGGAATGAAGTGTAGACATACCCTGACACATGGCAATGCGCCAAAGCACACTATGTTTATATAACATCTTGGCTGCGTGTAGACTGGCATGATTTTCCACAAATGCTTTTAACGGAAAAGTTTTTCCATTAAAAGCATTTGCGGAAAAGAGCATCTAGATTGGCACGGACGCTTTTGCGCAAAAGCACTTTTTGCGGAAAAGCGTCCGTGCCACTCTAGATGCGGTTTTGCGCAAGAAAGCCCGACCGCCATTTTCGCCATCGGGGCTTTTTTGCGCAAAACAGTTCTCAGCTGTCTACACTGGCCCTCTTGCACAAAAGCATTTGCGCAAGAGGGCTTTTTCCCGAACAGGAGAGTCATTGGATTTCCGCAAGAACACTGACGATCATACATTAGATTTGCATTAGATCATACATTTGCGCAAATTCAAGATCATACATTTGCGAAAAACTTGCCAGTCTAGACACAGCCCTTGTAAGTATCTGAAGGGTATGTCTACACTTGCACCCTCTTTCGAGAGAGGGATGCAAATGAAGACATTTGAAATTGCAAATGAAACAGGGATTTAAATATCCCATGCTTCATTTGCATATTCACATTATGGCGCTATTTCAAAATAGTGCTATTTCGAAATAACAGACGTTGTTAAGACGTGGTTATTTTGAGAGAAAACCCTTCTCTCGAAATAACCCTTATTCCTCATACAATGAGGTTTACAAGTTATTTTGAGAGAAGGGTTTTCTCTCGAAATAACCACGTCTTAAGAACGTCTGTTATTTCGAAATAGCGCTATTTAAATAGTGGGATATTTAAATTCCAGTTTCATTTGCAATTTCAAATGTCTTCATTTGCATCCCTCTGTCGAAAGAGGGTGGAAGTATAGACATACCCTGAGACATCTTGAAGTGAAGGCAAAAGAAATAGAGAAAATGCTGAAGGAACAGTGTTATATGTGTTGTATTTTAAAATTCCCTCCCCACTATTACATTTAATGAAAACACAGGGTCATATCCTCATTTGGTGAAAATCATTTTCATATGCTTGACTTCACTAGGTGAGGATCAGGCCCCCTTTTCTGATTTTTCTACACCTCAAAACTATTGAAAGAAATGTTACCAATAGAAGCTATTAAAAAATCATAAGAGCTAGTGAGCACTAGAAATGATTAATTCTGCTACCATGCACTAGTGTGCTGTTACATGCATGTTCCATTTTTAAATGGTACTGACTGGCAGCTAAAGTGGTCCATGGGCTGGACACTGGTTCAGGAATCAGGAGACTTATTTTTTTAGATAAGTTCATGAAAGATAAGTCCAATAGTGGTTATTAGCCAAGAGGGTCAGGGATGCAACCTCATTCTCTGTATGTCCCTAGCCTCTGACTGCCAGCAGCTGGGAATGGGTGATAGGAGATGGATCATTCCCTCTGAAGCATTTGGCATTGGTCCAGGCCCATATGCTGGGGAGTTCAAAGGATGCAAAAGCTCCCTTCCATGGCCCCCGAAGTAAGCATTAGCCGGCCAGCCAGGGGAAGGCAGGAGTGGCGTGCTGCCTTTGCCTACCTCCTTCATGCCAGCCGGAGGAAGACTGGGGCTGATTTCCCTGCTTACTTGGGGGACCACAGAGGGTGCATTCATACCCTTGGGTCCACATTTACAAAAAAAAGCACACACACCCAGAAATTCCTGCATACCGGCCTGTGGTCACTGTTGAAAAACTGAATATTTGATTAGCTGGACCATTGGTCAGATCCATTATGGCCATTTTTATCTGCTTATGCCATTGATTTGCTGGGGGGGTCTTGGGCAAGGTCCATGTATACCTCAGTTTCCCTGTATGTAAAAGAGTCATAATGATATTTGGTCTCATGTATACAGTATTTTGAGAGTTTCTCTGTCATAAAGCACTCTACTAATTATGACTGAAATATTTTGGGCTTTAAAATGGTCACACTGAGGCTACATCTAGACTTCAGGCTTCTTTCGAAAGAAGCTTTTCCAGAAGAGATTTTCTGAAAAGACTTCTTCCGAAAGAGAGCAGCCACACTGCCAAAGCGCATTGAAAAAGCAATTTGCTTTTTCGAAAGATAGCATCCACACTGAATGGACTCTATCTCACATTTAAACTATTATTACTATGGATGGAGTGGCCACCAGGGCATCTGTGTTTTTTCCCCTTTCCTCTTCTTCTGAAAAAACTCCCTCTTCCCTTTCCTCTTCTTCTGAAAAAACTCCCTCTTCCCCATCCACACAAGTCTTTTTCCAAAAGAGCTCTTTCGGGAAAAGGCTTCTTCCTTGTAGAAATAGGATTACCAATGCCAGAAAAACTCCTCTGTTTTTGATTTTCTTTCAAAAGAACGTGATTGCAGTGTGGACGTAATTGAAGTTTTTTTAGGAAAAATGGCTGTTTTTCTGAAAAAAACTCTGTAGTGTAGACATTCCCTGAATTACATTTTAGTTGTATTAATCCACAGGGTTTCAAACTTTTCAGCGTGCACCATATTTTACTGGGGTGTACACACACACACACACACACACACACACACACACCCCTTCCTATTTTGTAATTGCATAAAATTCCTGATGCAAGAGCAGCAGTTGCTTGCATGAAAAAGTAATATTAGAAAGATATTTCATGCATATTTAGCATTGTTATCACATGGAATAGCAGCTGGAAACAAGGCACTTTCAGAGTTGGAGAGAAGCAGTTTGAATGTATTAGAGAGATCTTTCACCATAGGATGAAATTCATATAAATGTGAGGCTTTCATATACCATGGATAACACTTCATCTGATCTTTGAAATGAAGCCTGGATTTTCAAAGGCGCTGAGCAGCAACAACTCCTGCTAATTGATTAATGAAAAAACAATGATGAGTCCTGTGTCAGTTTAAAGACTAACAAGTTTCGTAGAATCATAGAATATTAGAAATGGAAGGGACCTTGAGAGGTCATCGAGACCAGTCCCCTGCCCTCATGGCAAGACCAAGCACGGTCTAGATCATATTTGGTTTTTTGTGCATAAGTTTTCATGGGTAAAAACATTTGTTTATGCATCTGACAGTGTTTTTTGCACATGAAAGCTTATGCACAAGTAAAACTGTTAATCATTAAGGTGCTATAGGACTTCTTGTTGTTTTTGCAGATACAGATTAACATGACCATCCCTCTGAGACTTGATTAATGAAACAGTAATTTATCTCTTGAGATTAGGAACTAACAGACGATTGAAGATCAAGCAAGCAAGTTTCACAATGACATTTTCACAGCAGCTTCTCCAGCAGTCAGGCCTTTAATAAATACAGTAATTCCTCATTTAACACATGCTCACTTAACATGTTTTCGTGATAGCACAATTTTTTTTTTAGGGAACGTTTTTTTAATTACACAACCGTCCCCAGAATAACATGATTTCCCCAGCTGGCCCGTCGCTGGCGGCTGCGCGGGACTTCCCCCGCCTCCCTGCAAAGCGGCGGAGGGTTCGCCACTTGCCGTGCCGTTCCCCTCCTGACTCCCCCTCGCTGGATGCCTTGCCCCCTCTCCTCTGCCCCTGCTTGCAGGCCAGTGGCTGGGTTTCCCCAGCCGGCCCGTCACCGGTGGCTGTGCAGGGCCTCCCCCACCTCCCTGCAAAGTGGTGGAGGGTTCGCCACTCGCCGTGCCATTCCCCACTGAACCCCCCCTTGCCGGATGCAGTGTGGGTCCCGGCAAACCCGTCACAGGGGCATACTCCCAACCCAATCCCCCTCCCCTCTCCTCCCCTTCCTTTCCCTAGAGCCAAACACCTCCCCTCCCTGCTGTAACCCAGTCCCCTTTCTCCCCCAACCTTATGTCCTGGTCCCAACAGACACCACCGCTTGGAACGCAATCCCCACCTTTTCCATTATTTTCAATGGGAAAATTGACCCCGCATAACATGTTTTCACTTAACACGATCATTTTCTGAAATATATCTATCGTGTTAAATGAGGAATTACTGTATTTATACTCCTTGGAATACTCACCTTTCTTGCCCCTCAACTTATAATAAATCTTTTTTGCTGGTAGGTATTATAGTTTACAAAGAGAGCATATAGGTGCTTTCCCACCAGCATTCCTACAGCATTCCAGAGTCCTGCATTCCTACAGCTTCTAGTGCCATTGCATAACTTATTTGGGTTGGTCTTTTGTCCAGACTCCTGGGCCAAATCATTTATGTTCCATTACTTAATTTGAACTTCAGAGCAGGCCCAACAATGGAGGTGGGTAAAGGAGACAGCTGCCCTACTGCCTGGCAATTCAAAAGGGATCAGGGCTGCTGGCGGCTGCAGCTGCTAATACTGTGACAGCTGGACCCCTAGGCCCTTTAAATCACCACCAGAGAGCTGCGCAGTGCGGGGGCAGGGCAGCATGGTGTGGCACTAAGGGATGCCCCAGCCTCTTCACCCAATGCCTTGCCCTTTCCAGCAGCACAAAACTGCCCCTTCATCTTGTCCAGGGGGCTGGCAACTCTGTTGGCTCCCCTGCTTCAGAGTGTTAGTCTCTTTCCTTTTGTTGACTTTAAAACAGCTTTGGCATTCAGCCCATTACACAGGTATTTAGTATGATTAGGATCCTTTGTGGAGCCATTATCCACCTCTCATTTGGGATGAGATAAAATCTTACAAGGCTAGCTGCATTCCTGATATTACCCCCCAACTGGCAAAAATCTAATGAGAAAACAGTTGATCTCATGGCGATTTAGCCCGTTTAAGTGCGTTTCTCTCCATAAGACAATAGGAGCAGCAATAGGGCCGGGACTGACAACCAACACAGGGAAAGAGAGAAGAGAACAGAAGAAAGAAGGAGGAAGGGATTCCTTTCCTGAGATGTTATATATTTCAGCATTTATGGTAATACAGCCCCCAAAACATTACCAGGTGCTTATCTTGTCTTTACCTACCAACCCCTCCATCAGTGAATGTCTTTGAGCCTTTTGCTCCGGCATTGAAAGAGAATTCCAATGTTCTGAGAAAAGCTACTGCTCTTTTCTGGTCCTTGGTGTTTTGCTTGTTTGTTGTACAGTCAGCATCCAGCATTACTTTAAATTATTTGTATAACTGTAGCAAGTAGGGACCCGAGTCATCTAAACACTACAGTGACAGGTGTTTGAGAATGCCGTGCTGACTTCCTGAGTGTCAAACACTAACTTCCCTCATGTTGATTCTTTGAAACTTTTTCCTTTATTTAATTTAACAGGAAGCCAGACACTTGGAAGCATGACTGGGAAACCCAAACTGTACTATTTCGATGGAAGAGGCAGAATGGAAACGATACGATGGCTTTTGGCAGCAGCTGGAGTCGAGGTCTCCTTCTGTTTTATAAAGAAACCAAGCTGGAAATGCATAATTTGGTGGAAATGACTGTTCTGCATAGCAGATGTGACCACCTGGAAGTCATTGGTTCCAAACTCACTGCACATACACAAGTGGTTGCACAGCCAGCGTGTAAAATTATAACAATGTGTGTGATCATGTCTCTCTTTAGCAGCTTTTCTTGGTGACAGTGAGACATATTTACTCTTAATGGAGCTGCTCCAATCCAGTCAAGCAGTTGAGCCTGGGTTCTGTACCCACTGATGACCACTGTGGTCAGTATTTTACATGCTACCCTCTGTCCCCAGGCCATAGAGGATGTGAATCTTTCACAGCCTCACCTGTAGAGCCTGGTTCTTTACTTCAAGCCTTAGAGATTCAAACTTCCAAATCTAGAAGTTTCCATTTCACTGCTGGATATTGGCCACGATAGCGATTGTATCATGCCCGTCAAAGTGGAGCTGGGGCCTCTATGCCCTACCCAATGCAAATAACAATACTAATATCAGTGAAACTAACTGCTTTCAGGGTTAACTGAAAGCCATGCCAGAGGGGTAGATGGTGGCTGTGACATGTTGGTTGGTAGGCAGCCAGGAAGCCTCTGGGGATTTCTGCTGTTGCGCAATCCTTTTTCTTCTCTCCCCACCCAAGGGTTATGGCAAAAAATCATAGAATAGCCCAACAGCTATTGGATGTGCTTTCTTTCCTCCACCATCCCTGGCTCTGCTTTCACCCCATCCTGGGGAGCTAGACACCCCAGTCATTACCTGTCATCAATGCGTTGTGGCTGCCTCTTGCACAGAAGAATGTTTCTTTAGCTCTCTGGTCACCTTGAACACCTGGGCAGGGCTAGTCACAATCTAACATAGGCTCCTACACAAAAGTCATTTAAATTAAGCATAAAAAGTCAAAGGAAAAACATAACAGAGGCAGGATTTTATCTAAATACAGATTATTGCAAAGTCTTTAACTGCAGAAGTGAAATAAATCCTAAAAACAAATGATCTATTAATTATTTTCTCAAGTGTTTCCCAACTGAACCCCGCCAATAAAAATAAGACACTTTTCTCTCTTTTTACCCATTTGTTTTCCAGTTTGAAGAACAATTCTGTGAAACAAGGGAAGATCTTTTAAAGTTACGACAGGGTGAGTTTCTATAATTTGTTTTTTATTAGAACTGTTGTATCCTAATGGGGAATTCGTTAAAATGTAATTGCCTTTTAAAAAAAGAAAATTGGGAGTGGTTCATGAATATGATGAATCATAATTGCAGTAATACCATTTTGTTTCATTCAAATATTGGACTCCAACCTCCATTCTGTTATGCCAGTTTTATAACAGTAACATGTTACTCTATAATAACATGGACAGGGTAGGCCCATTGCTCAGTGAAGAGGGAGAAACTAACAGGAAATTTGGAAATGGCAGAGGTGCTTCATGATTTCTTTGTTTCGGTCTTCATCAAGAAGAGGGATGGTGATAAGGTGCCTAACATAGTCAATGCTAGTGGAAATGGGGTAGGTAGGTTTAGAAGTTAAAATAAAAAAAGAACAAATTTAAAATTAAAAATTACTTAGAAAAGTTAGATGTCTGCAAGCCACCAGGGCCTAATGAAATGCATCCTAGAATATTTAAGGAGCAGATAGAGGTAGTAACTGAGCTTTTTGGTATCATCTTTGAAAAATCATGGAAATCAGGAGAGATTCCAGAAGACTGGAAAAGGGCAAATATAGTGTCCCTCTATAAAAAGGGAAATAAGAACAAGGCAGGAAACTACAGACCAGTCAGTTTAACTTCTGTGCCAGGGAAGATAATGGAGCAAGTAATTAAAGAATATATCTGCAAACATCTGGAAGATAATAAGGTGATAGGTAACAGCTAGCATGGATTTGTAAAGAACAAATCATGTCAAACCAATCTGATAGCTTTCTTTGTTAGGATGTGGATAAGACAGAAGTGGTGAATGTGGTATAGCTAGATTATAGCAAGGCATTGCATGACCTTTTTATCAATAAACTTGGAAAATACAACCTAGATGGGGCTACTACAAGGTGGGTGCATAACTGGCTGGATAACTGTTCTCAGAGCGTAGTTATTAACTATTCACAATCATGCTGAAAGGGCATAACAAGTGGAGCTCCACAGGGGTCTGTTTTGGGACCAGTTCTGTTCAACATCTTCATCAATGATTTAGATGATGACATAGCAAGTACAATTATTAAGTTTGCATATGATGCCAAGCTGGGAAGGGTTGCAAGTTCTTTGGAGAAGAAGGTCAAAATTATCTGGACAAACTAGAGAAATGGTCTGAGGTAAACAGGATGATGTTTAATAAGGTCAAAAGCAAAGTACTCCACTTAGGAAGGAACAATCAGTTTTCACACATAAAGAATGGGAAGCGACGGTCTAGGAAGGAGTACTGCAGAAAGGGATCTAAGGGTCATGAGTCAACAGTGTGACACTGTTGCAAAAAAAGCAAACATGATTCTGGGATGCACTAACAGGTATGTTGTGAGCAAGACATGAGAAGTCATTTTTCCACTCTAGTCTGCACTAATCAGGCTTCAGTTGGAGTATTGTGTCCAGTTGTGGGTACCATATTTCAAGAAAGATTTGGAGAAGGTCCAGAGAAGAACAACAAAAATGATTAAAGGTCTAGAGAACATGACCTATGAGGGAAGACTGAAAGAACTGGGCCTGTTTAGTTTTTAAAAGAGAAGACTGAGAGGGGACATGATAGCAGTTTTCAAGTATTTAAAAGGGTGTTACAAGGAGGAGGGAAAAACACTGTTCTCCTTGGCCTCTGACGATAGGACAAGAAGCAATGGGCTTAAATTGCAGCAAGGAAGGTTTAGGTTGGACATTAAGAAAAACTTCCTGTTTGTCCGGGTGGTTGAACACTGGAATAAATTGCCTAGGGAGGTTGTGGAATCTCCCTCACTGGAGATATTTAAGAGCGGGTTGGATACATATCTATCAGGGATGATCTAGACCAGGTTTCTCAACCTTTTTTTGCTCATGGCCCCCTTCTGAGCCTCATTCATCATACACCTGGCAGTTAAGTTTGGGTGGCCCTCTCAGAAACTTACTGTGGCCCCCTAATGTTCCGTTTTTTCCATGTGGCCTCCTAGAAGTAAGGTGTGGCCCCCTGGGGAGCCATATGGCCCACATTGAGAACCACTGATCTAGACCACGGGTGGGCAAAAGGGCCTCCATGGGCCGGATCTGGCCCACCAAGTGGGTGGATCCGGCCCGCGGAAGCCCTGCTGCTCCCCCACTCCCAGGCCAATTGTGTTATATCTGTATTAATGAGACTAGAGGAATGTTGAAGGCTAAGGCCTTAATTGTTTGATTTACAATGCCTTTTTTGCCCTGCCCAATGCAGATACTGATGTTATGCTTTTCCGCGTGGCGCTTCAAAGTGCCGCATGCTCCTGGCAGGGCGGGAGGAGGCTTCGCACACTTCCCCCGCCCCAGGCCCTAACTGGCCTAGGGGCAGGGGTGTTATGCTGAAACGAAGCACATGAGATCTTTTATAGGGGAAAAGGCAGTACGCCGCATTTATTGAGAATTCAACAGTTGCATATGTTTTTCATCACTCACACACAAACACCATACACACACACAGTCCCACCAGATGATGTCATAGTTACCAGTCCAGTGTCTGTATCAATCTAGTGGTCAGTTAGATCCATCACAGAGGGAGAGCAGGGCCTTTGTTGGTCGCGCGATCCGATGCTCCTCTGGAGTTGGTGGCAAGACGAACCCAAAGTTCCATAGCAAAGCACCCTGCTTTTATAATCCTTTTTCTCTGTTGAAGTCTATGAATTCCGCTGTATCAGCCTGTGACTGGAGTGTTATCTTTTTGATGTCAGTCATTCCCAAAACATCTCCAGAGCTCATCCTATAATCAGTTGTCTTTCAGGGGTGCTAGCTCCGCTTTAAGGCCGTCAATCTGCCAATAATCCAATCATACTGTGAGTAGGGGTACGCATCGATGGTTATAGATGGTCCTTCTTTGACGCTGGGTAGTCTGGTCTTCACCCACGCTCGCCCTTCCTTCGGCCATCTGATTCTGAGCAATAACTTTCGCACCTTTATCTCGACATATACATACTACTTTCAAACATAAACAGTCTTTTACAAGGACTCTCGAGGAAAAGCATAACGTCAGTATCTGCACTGGGCAAAGCAAAAAAGGCATTGTAAATCAAACAATTAAGGCCTTAGCCTTCAACATTCCTCTAGTCTCATTAACACAGACATAATACCAAAACTCTATCTCTCTACTTAACCAATTACTAACTCATTAAACTTTAAAACAAAGAAATATACCTTTAACTAAGAAGATTTAATTTGAAAAAAAAGTGTTATGTTACCTTGCATTACTATATTATTCTTTCATCATTAAACTATATTATTACATTGCTACATTATTGCTACATCATTAAGCCTAAAATACAAATATAAAAAGAATAAAACTTTCAGTCCCAACAGGGGAGCGAGGGAAGTCTCCTCCCATGCCAGTGGCGTGGGCACCTTGGGGGAACGTGGGGTGGGGACAAAGGCATTCCCTCACCCCCAGACCAATCGTTGTCTGAGGGTGGGTAACCTGGAAATATCTTGGCCCCGCCCCTTCTGCTCGATGCCCTGCCCCTTCCTGTGCACCCAGGGGCTGCTTCAAAAATTTCCGAAGTGGCCCCCGGCAAAAAATTATTGCCCACCGCTGATCTAGACAGTGCTTGGTCTGCTGTGAGGGCAGAGGGCTGGACTCAATGTCCCTGCCAGTTTTTTGATTCTATGATTCTATAGCCTGTGGACTGGATGTGGTTCACAAGGATCAGCTCATGGTGGGCCACTGCTGCTATATTTACTTGCACCTCCACAGGTATGGGTGGTTGCAGATCTCATTTCCAATGGGAACTGCGGGAAGCAATGTCCCGATCCACGCCACTTTCTGCTGCTCCCTTTGGCCAGGATAGCGATCCATGGCCAATGGGAGCTGCAAGCCCTTGTATCTGTGGAAGTGAAGATAAATACAGTGATGGCAGCCTGCCAAGGGCTCATCTTGGTGAACTGCCTCCATCTTATTGCCCCACCTCTGCTCTATAGATTGCTTGTTACAGTGTTTTGATATGATCAGATTAAAGATGTTGTATGCAAAATTATTATTTTGGAAAATTCATATGAAGCATGATGAAAGTTTTCTTACGGGCCAAATCCTTCACTCTTATCCTATTGACCTCTGTGGGAACTTTACTTGAGTAAATGACACAATGCATGATTTGTCCCTTTCTTTGAATTCCTATTGTATTTGCAGTAATTCTAAGAAGTTTATTATTATAATGCAAGCTCTTAGTTTTTGTTTACCTATTTCCACAAGATATAGCATTCACATTTTACTGTAACATTTGTTCACTTCACAGTATGAGATAAAAAAACTTCACATTTAAAAAGAAAATTGCAAAATAGAGGTTCTCTCAACTCTGTTGCAATGATAATTCCTTGGAGAAAGTTACTAATTAATTTGAGTATTACTTCTCACCTTTCTTTTAAAAGATGGACATCTGCTGTTTCAACAAGTGCCCATGGTGGAAATTGATGGAATGAAGATGGTTCAGACCAGAGCCATTCTCAACTACATAGCAGGGAAATACAACCTCTATGGGAAGAACCTGAAGGAGAGAGCACTGTACTGTAACACCGCTACCTTTTTCTGACAGCAAGAAAAATCACTAATATATGTGCAGTACAAGGGTGGAGGGGGAATCCTGATTCCTAATCAATTATATGATGAATCAGCACATTTCTGTTGATTTCCAACCAAGGTCAATAATACTAAGGTCTGGTACAAAGTTAAATAACTAGATTATAAATACACTGAAAAAGTACATGTGAGTTTATCTTGATTAGCTAAGAGGTCATTAAAGTTTTCAAAACTCAGCCAGTCAAATAACACGTACTGCCGCCACAGAGGTCAGTGTTTCTCCTAATATCACTGTCCACTGCTAGGACACCATTACTTGTCTCCCAGAGGGGCAAGCAGCACACTGCTCTTGCAACCTAAGAGCCAAAGTAATCCCTGCTCTTTGTCCCCATGAACTGCATATTTAGGGGAAACTCTCCCTATGCATCCCCAAACTACTCAGATTAATTAGTAAAGGCAAATAAATTGTATTATTGTGTGATGGTCTAGTGGCTATGGATACAAATACCACTTATTATTGCTAATGTGATGTTCCAACTTAATTCTTAATGGGAAACATAGTGTTTCACTAATATTAAGTCTCACCCTCTCACTGATTTCACACAGGTGCCTAAACAGAAACGTGGGTGATTTAGATAGCTATGTTTAACTTTCAGAACCTAAATATGAAAATATTGGCCCTATCTTTAATACAGATAATTCCAACCATCTCTGAAAAAAGGAGGTGATGTCATATATCTACTGATTTTTTACTGAGAAAACACAAATTGGTCAGTGGTAAACCTTCTGGCATTTAGCCTCCTAACCCTATATGAATACTGGCATACTTTGCCTTTCAGGATTGATATGTATGTGGAAGCAACAAGAGATCTGAATGAAATTATTATGTACCATCCTCTCCAGCCACCGGAGACAAAGGCAAAGCATCTTGCCTCTATCAGTGAGAAGGCCACAATGAGGTACTTTCCAGTCTATGAAAAGGTATGTTGCAGTACTCATTGGCACATTGAGTCACTTTATTATATAACCTGGATGTATTCTAGTAAATACACATTGAGCCAGTATTACAGAAGAACAGATATATTTGGTGTGCCCATGGGAAAACTAGTTAAGGCAAGTATAAATTTATGACCTTAATGGGATTTCCTTAGCCTCAAAGGTGAGAAAAAATAAGGGCAGAGCTGCACAAGGGCCAGAATAATTTTTGTACTCTAAATTTCTTGTGAACCACATATAGCTATAGAATAACTATCATTATTTTACACTGCTCATGCAACTATCTGTTCCACAGAGCATGAGGAGGCACCTTCAGATGTGCATTATCTTTACCACACCATTGATAGTGTTTGGAAACGACCTTGTGCAAACATTTTAAGATCAATTTTCAGCTGGCACCTGCACACACCTATGGCACTATATATATATTATATATTATATATTATAATAACACTATTGTTCATAACAACAACTATTAAACTAATGAATCTTTCCCTTTGATCTATGAAATGTGTGTATGGGCTTTCTTTATGATTATTCTTTGTCTACAATGGCAGTAAAATTACTAGCTGGAATTCCTTAAGGTCACTTTATTTATTTCAAATGTTTTTTCTAGCTTGGTACTGAGGTCGAAAATATGGAAAGTCCCCATGCCAATCCCCAGACCCAACCTATTTCAGCTGTGTTCATAAAAGCTACAGATTTTAAAAACTCTTTCTGTCAAAGAGACCAGATCTCCCTGTCAGATCCAAAGCTTCATTATTTTGAAGAAAGCCAAACACAAAGGTGAAACTGAGTTTTCTGTAAGTTCAAACAATCCTGTATTTTTATATTACTTCCTTTCAAAGGTAACTCTTACACAGATCTAGATGTGCTATTGAAATGTCACATTAGGCTTAGCTTTATGTATTTATCCAGAGCACAGAATATCCTGTTTATATCCATAAAGTCATTTTTTCCTGTCCTGTAGGCTTTGAAAGACCATGGACAGGATTTTCTTGTTGGCAACCAATTCAGCAGGGCAGATGTACAGCTGCTTGAAACCATTCTAATGGTAGAAGACTACAAGCCTGATATACTCTCCAAATTCCCGGTCTTACAGGTAAAGGAATTAATAGCTCTAACAGGCAATGAAATGTGTAGGGGCAGATCCTCACTGAAGACAACGTAGCTATGTAGCTTTACACTAACTGATGATCTGGCTCTTAAACATGTATAGGTGTTTCAGATATTGCCTAAATTCAAAACTGTTACAGAACAAATCGTGTTATGTAACAAAAGAACAGGAGGCCAGATTAATCCCTGAAGTCAACGAAGGTGGGATGAATTTGTCTGAATGATTTAAACAGTAATGAGAAAAAGATACAGTGTGCTTAATTCTTCCCTCAGTTATACCACTTGTAACAGGTTGCCCCGCTTTAAGATGCCACCTGATGTACTGAGATACTGCCTGTTATGTGAGCTTGGGAACCCTTTTACTCAGTCTTGCTGAGTCAGGTTAAGTCTCTTTTAATGCATACACAGGTAGGGCCATACCCAACTGCAGATACACTGAGATCAGCTCTGGGAACCTCATTTTAAGGGACTTTCCTCAACACTCAGGTACCTCCCTCCCTTGGAATGCAAACCTAAAGGTACATTATGTAATCTGCTCCCTTCCTCAATGTGGAGACAGATATGCACAACCTCTTTAACTGTCCATTTATGACTTGTACAAAGTGGGTTATGTTGTAAATAAGAAATAAGTTTATTAACTATAAAAGGGGAATTTTAAGTTAATATAAGAGATAGCAAACCGAATAAAGCAGATTACTAAGCAAATAAAACAAAACACAAATTAGCTTGATTCACCAATGAAATTAGCTATAAATGATTCCTCATCCTAAAAAATGTTGTCATAGGCAAATCTCAGACTCTTGAAAGCCAGCTGCACTGGTCTGCTGCAGGGGTGGCCCGTGAGCCGAGGCAGACGAGGCGGTCGCCTAGGGCGCCACCGGCCTGGGGCACCCGATGATGATGTCACGAGGCGCCCGTGCGCCCGTTGATTACATCACGGCCATTGAGGGCTGTGCAGGCGGGGGTGCCAATCGCGCCTTCCGCCTGGGGCGCCAGCTGCCGCAGCTGGCCTCAGGCCACTTCCTGGTCTGCTGCTTGAAACTCAGAAGCTGGATGTCCTTCCACCTTCCTTAGGTCCAACTCTTCTACCTCCAGTTCAGTTCTTGCTTCCAGGTCTTTTTTTCAGTGTCTCCTTGCTGATGTCACTCCCAGGCCTTATATAGAGCTTGTGTAAGGTGGGAACCCTTTGTCTTCTAGTGGAAAACACTGGCATTCCAAAAGGGGGGGGGGCACTACCAGGTGACTCAGACCCATGTCTCTGCAGATCTGTGGCAGCCATTACTTGCAAGATGACTGGAGCATTCACAGGAAGACTAAGTTCTTTCAGTGTCCATTGTCGTGGCTAATGGGCCATCAGTCTTGTATGGCTTTTTCATTGTTGTACATGAAGGGCTAGTTGTGGGTAACACCCAAAGTAGCACATTTGAAATGCAGACACATGGTCAATATTCTAACTTCAAATACAGAAGTATTTGTATAATACATTGGATACAAATTGGATAATCCCATTCAGTAAATCATAACCTTTCCAATGATATTGTCACATATGGTAATTCTCCTTTGAAGAAACCAAACAGTATCCAGAGAGTTCCTTAAATGGTCCTGGGACATCTTCAGAGGCAAGATCATCCGAAAGAGTGTCTACTGGGCTACAAATGACTGTGTGCTTCTTTGTATTCTCAGTCCTTCAGTACCAATATTCTGCTAACATGGTGCTCAGGAATAGCTCCCAGAGGGACGAGCTGGCCACCCCTTCCCGCAGCTCCCATTGGCAGTAAATGGTGAACTATGGATATTGGAAGCTGTGGGGGGAGCTGTGCATATGGATGGTCCACATCAACAAAATGTCTTGTGGCTCGCCAGCAGGTTACCCTAATGGGCTGCAGGTTGCCCACCACTGCTCTAAGCTATCTAACATGGAATGGCCCTTATTGTCATTCACATAGTTTTCTAATATGTCTTTAAAGATTGAATTTGGGTCTGTAGGCCGGTTAGGAGGGGTTCTTCCGCCTCTGGGTCGGTGGGTGGCCACTCCACCCCACTGCAGCAGGCACTTAAAACAACCCCTGAAGTCAATAGTCCAAGCCCGGGTCTCGGCGACAACAACAAGGCTAATCGATAGTCCTGTAACCCCGGCCCGGGTTCAGGTTGGGGCAAGAGGCAAACAGTTCTGACCCCAGCCTTGCTTCAGGGTGGGTGACAGATAAACAAACACGGGTGTAGGGCCCAGGCCCTCGGTTCAGGCAGGGCAGCAAACAAATAGTTACCAATAGTTCAAAGTGCACTGGACCTGGTTCAGGGCAGCACAACAAACAAACAGTTAGTATAAGTGTCCAGTAGCCCAGGCCTTATTTCAGGCAGGGCAACCAGGAGCAGTAGCCAAGGGTTTTGGGTCTCCTTGTTCAGGTGGGATGAGGGTCGCTCGCCTGCGGTGGCGGAAAGGGGGAGACTACCATCCAGTAAGTAGGTGGGCGGCAGGGGGGACGCAAGCCCACCCACTCCACTGCATCCCAGCCCAGGGCCCTAATAGTAGCAGCACAGTCCACTGGGGGTCAGTGGGGGCTCCAGCCCGCAACACACTGACTTGAGGCCTTTAACAGCCCTCTCTGTTCCCTGGGCCACTTCCTTTCTCCCCCTCCATGCATACCTGAGCATCAGGCCGCTTTTTTGGGGGTTCCAGGGTTGTTAGGTCCAGCTGGGGTCCCGGAGATCCAGGCCAGTCCTCGGCTGCTTGCAGGTTCAGCGGTCCCAGTTGGTCCTCTGGTGTAGGCTGGTGCAGGCAGTCAGGCTGGTCCTCGGGGTCAGGCACAGAGGGAGGTCCAAGCCAGTCCTCGGCCTGTTGCAGGTCCAGCAGTTCTAGCCAATCAGGCATGGCTGGAGGTCCTGGCCAAAGCTGAGCCTCCTAGGCAGGGAGCGCTGGGCAGGCCTCTGGTCCCTCTGGAGGCTGGGCTTTTATAGTTCTGGCCCCGCCTTCTGATTTCCTGTCAGGTGGCTGGGCAGGGTCAGGCTCAGCCCAAAACGGCTCCTGGAGGGGTTCTTCCACCTCCGGGTCAGAGAGCGGCCACTCCGCTGCAGTACAGGATCATATAGCTTGATAGTTCACCCCTTCTGGATCAGTGTCACAAACATGCGATGACAGTGAATTTTTTTCAGGACAATTATAGTTGCTGTCAAAAGCCCAGTTTTTCAGTTAAAAAAGTTCTTAAGAAAATGTTAACCAGCTCTTAGGCCACAATCCTACAAGAAGTGCTAGGCAAACAGTTCCTGCACCTGCCCTCCCTGTAGTCAATTGGATTTTGTTGCATATAGCTCACATACAGTTCATTGCAGGGACAGACCACAGTGTCCCATTTTAATTCATGCTTAATATATTTGCAAGTATCTTTTGCTCTGTTATTTCTTTGCTGTTAAATGTTGTACCATTTCTCATTTCAGGCTTTTAAGGCAAGAATAAGCAACATCCCCACAATTAAGAAATTCCTGCAACCTGGCAGCCAGAGGAAACCACCACTGGATACGGCATTAATTCCAAAAGTGATAAGCATTTTCAGCATTGGCAATGAATGATGACTTAAAGTCATGGCAGCTGTTTTACTGTTGCTGTGCAATCGCTGATAAAACAGCAATTAATTAAAAGGGTGAAAATTACAGTGACAAAATCAGTTAATACAAGCTATAAATTATGTATGCAAAAATTTCCACAGTAAATCCAAATCATTGCACTGGCACATGAAATTGTTAACTAAATTATAGGATGCACAGAGCAAAAGGGATGATGTTAAACCACTGGCTTTAAGAGCATAACATTAAATAAAACATCTCATTGCTCTTGTTGTCTAAGTGCATTCTATTTAATGCTGGGCTTTGAATATACTCTTGTTGTCTAAGTGCATTCTATTTAATGCTGGGCTTTGAATATACAGATTAGGGCTTGTGATGCTGTTTCTTTCTGGTAGCCTATCCTGTTCCTATGAGTCTATTAGGCTATATCTACATTGGGCAGGTTTGGCAACAAAAGTGCTGTCAACATTCAAAAGTCACCAAAAGTGAAAATGGGTCAGACCTGTTTTTTTGCCTCCCATTCAATGTGGATAAGCATCCCACAGTGCAGCATTGTGGGAAAGCATAGCTGATCTCTGTGCTTCTTGGGTTTCTCTCAGCTCTGTGAGCTTTCCGTGCTAAGAAATGTCAAAGCAGTACAGCAATCTATCCAGCCCTCCCCCCTACAGCAGCAGACTGCTTGCCGTTGTGTTCCAAATGCAGAGCAGAACAGAAGCATTCTAATGATTTATTCTTTGTTTGTTCCCCAAAGGAAGCAGATCACTCAGCTGTCAGACACTTCCAGGAGCTTTGAAAGGGGGAAGAGTGCATGCCTGCAGTGCAACAGAGATCACAAAACACTGAGTACAACCATCAGGGTAGGCATAGTGGCAGAAGTCAGTTCTCTCAACAAAACAAACAGCAGAGTCCACACTGGCTCTTTGTTAACAATAAAGGGAGGAGAAAAGACAAAAGTCTTTCACAGGGGTGGAAGTTTTTTGTCACCAAAACTGGAGTCTTTCCCCCCCACCCCGACAAATGTTGCATTGCAGTGTAAACATTCTCTTTTGTCACCAAAGGCAGTTTTGGTGACAAAATGTGCTAGTGTAGACAAGCCCAACAAGCCTGTAGGTATCACCATGCACTTAAGGAAGTTCTAAAACATATTAGGTAGAGCACACTATAATTCCAGAAAAAAAATAGGAAAAACAGGTAAACCTTGGCACAATGGGCATGAGACATTTGGATTCAGAATCCACATTCCTGATATTCAAGTGTATTTATGTCTGGGGTCATGGTTCAGGCCAGTAGTTGTTTTTTAACTACATTTCCCTCTGCACTTATTGCTTTGTGGCTGAATCCCAAATGCTATCTTTTTTCAAGTGAGACTCTTAGTGCCCATTCGGCTGCTGCAACACACACATATGTGCTTGTTTTAAGTAGCTTTATTGTTGGAAGATCAGCAGTTCCAATCCTCAGTTTCTGGTTGAGAAAAGAGGTGCTTCATTGGTGTTAGGTGCTCAGACTTTTCCCAGAGATGTAGAGCTCTTCCGCTCACTCATACTGATGTTTAGTAAGTAATGGACAGCTCAAAAATGAAGTAATCTGAAACAAGCTATAATGCAGAAATATTAGCAGGGCAATTTAATGAATAAATGTATTGATACAAATAGTGAATATCTGCAATATCTAATCCTATTTAAAGTCATTTGGTAAAGAACTAGTACCACAGATTTGAAGCAGAACAAGATGAGGACAATTAAAATCCCATTGACAATTATTTGAGACACCTGTAGGAGGGCTTAAATATGGGACTGTCCATTTAAAAATGGGACATCTGGTCACCCTAGTTCCTCCACAACAGAGCCAGTGCAACTGGAACACTTTCAATAGTGGGGTTGCTGAAATCTAGTAGCTCCCCTTTACGCCTGTCAATACCCCTCCCCTAGAACTGGGGCTGGGAGCAGGGCCCTGTCTCTGGGATGGCAGGACTTGGTAAGGGGGCTGAGCCTGCAGGTGGCTGCTTAACCAAGAGGCGAGCCCTGGGTGTGAGGCAGCATCTGGGACCCTAGGCTCTGGGCTAGCAACTGGAATTCATGGCATGGGGCCAGCAGTGGAGCCCTGGGCATGGGCTGGAAGTAAGGATATTAAGGACTCATCAACAAGTTGACGAATCGCTTCCCCTCCCCCTTGCTGCTTCTATCAGATAGAGGCAGCAAAGGGGCATGGGGAAGAGGAGGTACTTCAAAGCAGCAGCGCCGCACAGAGTCCGGGATATGGGTTCTGTGTGGTGCTGCTGGTTTGAAACGCCATGGCGGCATTTCAAAGAGGCAGCGCCGCACAGCTGATCCTGGCCTCTCTGCAGTGCTGCCCCTCTGAAATGCCACCGCAGCGTTTCAAAGTGGCAGTACCACATGGAGCTCAGGGTCAGCTGGGAACTCCCCAGCTGACTCCCAGCTCCATGAGGCATTTCCGCGGAACCCGGAGTCAGCTGGGGAGTCCCCAGTTCATCCCTGGCTCCGTGTGGCGCTGCCACTTTGAAATGCTGTGCGGAGCCTGGGATCAGCTGGGGAGTCCCCAGCTGACCCTAGCTCTGCGTGGCATTTCAAAGGAAGAATGTGGAAGTGCCTATTGACGAGTTGAGTAGTTGATGGAAATTCCATCAACTACTCAACTGTAAATTAATCGATATTTAACATCCTCAGCTGGAAGTGGAGCCCCTAGTTTGGGGCTGGGAGCACTCATGTGAGAGTGAGAGCGTAGCCAGTGGCCAGGACCCCACTTGTTGGGGGGCGGGGAAAGCAGAAGCACAGCACCAGGTGCACAGCTGGGAATGGAGCCCTGAATAAAACTGCAGCACCCTCCATGCCCCTAGTGCCTGCAGCTACCAAACCAGTAACCGGGTTTGGTTCTTTAAAGGATTTGAAACCACAGACAGAGGAATACTTCTTTTTAGGGTCAAACAAAGATTTTTATTTTTCTATTTACTTTATAATTAATTTTTCATTTAAATCAATTCACTATTTTTGATTCTTTTAAGACAATATAATATACAAATAAAAAATAGAAAAACAGTAGTTAAAAAAACAAAAAATAATAACTTCTCCTACAGATATACCCTCCTGATTTACCTTTAAACAATTTATGGAATTAACAAATATATAATACTCACGTTAAGAAAAATAGAAGCATTGCTTAGATTCGGGAGATATTCTTTTCTTTATACCTTTCCTTTTTTTTTTCGTTGCAACTTACGACCGGTGGTGTTCCCCTTTCGGAGCTTATTTGTTCCCCTTTAGGAGCTTATGTGCGGCAGTGAGATTCAGCGCCGGGGAGGGAGCTCTGGTTGATCAGACCTACCTTTTTGGATTCGCAACCCGTCCGCTCTTGGTCTGATCCATCCAACCTTATATACCCTGTTTCGGTATTTTGGTATTCCTCCACTCGCCTGACAATTGCTGACGTTAGATTTTTGTTGTCTTATTCTGCCCTTACAAAAACTTTTGTCTGCTCCATTTGGGGTAATCAGCACTTTGTTGCATACTGCTGTCTGAGTTACTTACTTCCCTAAAAGCGGGGTTACTGTTGGTCATCCAATCAAATTTTGTTTTTATTTTACATCTCCTGTATCTCACAATGCTGCCTTTCCTTTACACTTACAATTAAACTGGTGCTCATTTGACATATTCTAGGTAGGCCTCAACACCTTCCTTTCACAGAACAGAGCTGCAGCTCTGCTTATCCAGTAGCTCCTGAAGGCTATGTCTACACTCGCAGCTTCTTGTGACAGGAATATGCAAATGAGGCTAAGCGTGGAATATAGCCGAGCCTCATTTGCATACCTAATGAGCTGCCATTTTTGCAGAAGAGGCTCTTGCGCCAGAAGGAGCTGTCTACACTGCCCCTTCTTGCTCAAGAAAACCCCTCTTGTGCAATGCCATTATTCCTGAAAATAATCGGCGTAATGGCATTGCGCAAGAGGGGTTTTCTTGAGCAAGAAGGGGCAATGTAGACAGCTCCTTCTGGCGCAAGAGCCTCTTCTGCAAAAATGGCAGCTCATTAGGTATGCAAATGAGGCTCGGCGATATTCCATGCTTAGCCTCATCTGCATATTTCTGGCACAAGAAGCCGCAAGTGTAGCATAGTCAAATTGTGCAGGGAGCTCTTGGACCTTTGAAGGAACTCCCCGCTATCATCACTTGTAACTACAGCAAAAGCAAAGTGGCAGTGGATGGAGGGCCTTCAATCCACTCCCCAAGTGACATAAATTCCCCCCTTAGTTGCCCATGCCCTCAGTTTGGAAATGGGCTATAGGTGTTGTTATCCGACAGCTCCTCTCTGAAGGATGACAACACACAAAATCCCCACTCTGACTCTCCCTGGGGATCAGGACCATGCTTAGGGGGCTTCAGGGCCTGTAACACTCCACCTGCTACCCTGCCACTTCCTACTACTGTTCTGCCTGCACTCCTCCCCCACTGCACCCCTTCCTGCAAGCCCTGCCTTTGCTCTGCCCACCCACCTCTGCTCTGCTCTGCCCCCTCTCTATCTGCACTCCACCTCTTCCCCCAAACACCCTCCACTCGAGCGATGCTGGAAGTTGGTGGAGTGGAGCAGGTTGGGGCTGGGTCACTCCTCTTCTGCTGCTTCCAGTGAGTACAGGGGTGCCCCCTCCATTGCTGGCAACAGGCCCCCCTGCTAATCCTCCTGACTGCCTTTGGTTTTGTGCTTTTGTGTCCCACTGGAGCACAGAGTCCCCCCAAACTGCAGGGCCCAGGGCTGTTGCCCCAAACCATCCTATAAACAGGATGGCTCTGCTGGGGAGCAGCATGCTCCTGTAGTAACAGCCATGGGGCCATCTTGTTGAAGGACTGCTCCTGAATGTCCAGTTCCTCCCTTGCAGCTCCTAGTTTGTGCCCCCATCCCATACAGAACACCTTCCTGCACTGATGACTGCAGTATGAAAACTTAGATAGACTTGGTAGGCAGATTGAAGGATACAAGGGCAATGCAGAGCTTACCAGGGGGTAAAAGTGGGGGACCGAGAAAGAAAGGGCAAAAAAATGTCAAAACCAGCACTTGGGATGACCAGATAGCAAGTGTGAAAAACTGGGACAGGGGTGGGGGTACAAGAGAAAGCCCCAAATATCAGGACTGTCCCTATAAAATCAGGACATGAGGTCACCCTAATAATATTAGATAACAACACAGACTGTGGAGCATTTGAGGTGTCTGATACAGAAGGAACTCACATGATTAGTACTGGGGGCAGCGAGAGAGATTTTCACCCTGTATATGGGCTAAGGATTACCCAAAGTGCAGAAATTTTGATTGCTTTTGTGTCAGTTGGCTTTTACAGTTGCTTTTAGTTTGTTGTAGCTTGTTGCCTTTTTTTTTTTGATTGGCACCGTAGGCCTGGCCAATCAGAAAACACAACTGGTGACTGGCATTCCTGCTGTGTCAAATCCGTGTCAAAAAACAAAGAAATTGGGCTTAGTTTTGACTTCATTTGCTTGTGAGTTGCGTGTTGACTGGTTTTCCCTTTTTAGCCTGTTTTAGCTTGTTAATTTTTTTGTTTGATTGGCTCCAAGCTAGCAGGGGAATTCAAAGGTGCACAGCAAGCCCATCACAGACTATATGTCCAGGGATGTAATCACATAGAATGATTGGGTTAAGGACTGGCTGGTTTTAGTCTTGATTTGAAATGGCATTTCTGTGACATCGGACACTTATTTACAGTGTGTGAAAGTTGGCAATTCAATGGTTAACTCCTTGCGTGCCTGCCTCTGTGTGGTGATGTGTAGGTGGGAGGGTGGGGCAATGTGAGTGACGTGCACATAGACTGTGTGGGAAATGGTTCAGCAGGAGGGTGAGGAACAAGGGGCTACAAGTCCACCCACAGTGCCAAGACTGCATGCCAAGAGATCCAGTCACATTAGGGATTGGCTTTGTTTTGGCCTTGTTTTGACATGGGATTAGCGTGTTTTCTGTTACACTGTGAAAGCCTGTGTGCTTATTTACAGTGTTAAAGTTAACAGCAATTCTGGTTTTAATGTCCAGAACTGAACCCAGGCTCTGTATACCTTGCCATACCATGTAGTTGGAGGCTTTTAGTCCCAGACTCTGCGTGAGTGGCAGAGGCTATGTCATAAAATGGATTCCTGACGATCACAAGACACTGGGTAGCCTTGCTTGAGTAGACAGGAGGACCGAACAGCATTCACCCTAATACACAACACTGCTGGGAAACTGAAGCTGACAATTATAGGACACAAGCCAGGCCACCAACGTGTTTGATCTGCCTGTTCTTCCGAACCAAGGAGCAGCGGTTCCCTCTGCATTGGTCTATCGTTTTGGAGCAAAGCCTCCATAACGCTGAATTTCTCAACCCAAACACGGCCAGGAACGAGGGGCCAGCAGCACGAAAAACATCCCTTTAAAACAAACAAGCGAAACAAACCATTTGGAACAACGACCCGCCCTCCCTTCGGGCCTCCCTCCCTCGCACTGATAGAGGAGAGAGACTTGGAAACGGAGAGGGGCCAGGGGCCTCTCTTCCCCTCATAGGGATTGAGGGCAGAGGCCTCTCAGGAGGAGGAGCCAGGCACGGCTGTGGGGAGGCGGCGGCCAAACGCTCTAGTGTGTGTCCGGGGAGCGAGGCGGGAGAGCGAGGTCAGTGCGCGGAGCGGCTCTGCGCTGCTGCCGCCGCCGGTGGCCGGGTAGCGCTGGGGAGCAAGCGGCGCCCTGGTGTCCTGCCGTGTAGAGGGCGGGGGTGCGGCGCCTGATGGAGACGAGGGGGAAGGGGCCCCAGGGCAGGAGAGCGGGGCAGGCGCGGGACGGACCCTAGCGGGCGTGCTGTGGCTGAGCCGGGGCAGAGGGAGCGCACGTAGGGGGCGGCGGGGAGAGCCGCGGGACCGGGGCCAGGAGAGCCGGGCGGAACTCCCCTGGAAAGTTTCCGGCCCCACAGCTGTCCCCGGTCCGGCTCGGAGGGGAGGCAGGGCGCTACGGGAAGGCTGCTTCCCTGGCTAGCTGGCCTGGCCCGGGGTACGCAGGTGAGACGGCGCGGACAGGCAGCCCTAGCCAGCCGCGCACCTTTCTGGAACAGCGCGTTTGTGTGCGGGGCGGGCTGAGCTCTGAGTCTGGGCGGCTGTGGATTAAAGCCCGGGGAGCGTTTGGTGCAGAGATGCCTCCAGCAGAAGAGAGAGCGATTCCCTGCTCCCCTCCCTTTCAGCTATGTCAGGGTGGGCTGGGCTGAGATCCCAGTAGCTTTGGACAAGGAATGCTTTTTCTATAAAACAGGGTTGACCTCTCTCCCCCATAGGATTCTTCTGGAGTCTGCAGGAATTAAAGCTTAATTTTTAATTAAAGATTATGTGATGTGATGAAACATCCAGGAATGTCTCCAACTAAAATGAATTCCGGGGGTTTCAAAAACTTTTCTAGTACCAGATTGGGGCAAAGTAAATATCTCAATTTTTCATGAACCATAAATCTGAAAAAGGTGGGGTCAGGAAGGGAAATCAGGTCATCTCCAATGAAACATTTTGGTTTGTCTTTTATGGTAAACTTAAATTTCTAAACAAAGTATTTCACACTTAAAAAATGTACATTTGAGTTTTGAAAAATGTCAAAACAGGATGCTGATAATTTTGAAACTTTTTCCAAAACAGAAAAGTCATTGAAACTGACTCTTTGCTCCAAAAAGTTTGTTTCTGCATCTTCAGACCTCTGGCTGGTAGCTGAAGAGCTGTGTCAGACTCCATAACATATAAAGCACACAGTAATTTCATAACCCCGTTCAAGGCATAGCTGCAATTTATTAAGGAAATAGCTGTAGTTCCATTATGTAACTTTTTTCTTTGAATTAGTCCAGACTTCTAATTTTATTGTCCAACTGTACTTTTGTTTGTATGCACCCAGAAGAGATTTATTTTTCTTTCTGTGCATACTTTTAACACTTTGACATCCAAATAAAAGTTTGAGTCTCAGAGATGCTGAGCACTCACAACTCTCACTGAAGCCAGCCAAGCCATAAATGCCCATTGTGTATATTTTAAATCTTATTGGAGAGTGTGCATATGTATTTAACACTAAAAACTTGGCCCCAGATGCTCAAAAGTTAGCTAGTTAGGCATTAAATAAATACTTTTAAGAGTTTTGAACTAGGGATGTAATAGTGTAGTCAATTAACTATTATGCAAAAACTTATTGGTTAATGCTATAGACTACATGCATTCCCCCCCCTTGTCAGTACATTTTTAGCAGACTGGCCAGCAGCCCAGCTCAGTCCTGGGTTGCACTGGATCTGGAACTTACCCCTGCTGTGGCTCTGCATTTAAAGTGTATCAGGAGCCAGGAGGGCGGGCAGCCCTGCTCAGTTCCAGCTCATGCCAGGTGTGGGAGCTCAGACCCCTCTCCCCCCCCCCCCCCCGGACAGGGGCTGCTGCCACCGTTCTCTGCTGCCTTTGTATCAGAGGCGGCAGTGCAACTGGCTCCCCTTGCAGACCAGCTCGTGCCTGGCACCCCATGCTGCTGCCTCTGATACGGAGGCAGCAATGTGAAGTGGCAGGGGGCTCCCTGGGAGTGGGGCTGGAGTGCACTGTCTGCCAGCCCCACCCCCAGGAACTATATAATAGTTGAGTAACCAATAAGAATTCATGAGGTTAATCGACTATTCAGTTAATTGATATTTAACATCCCTATTTTGAACAAAGATTGTGACTTTCTCTTCGATGAAAAGAGGGTGGCATGAGCTGTGTAGGGGCTAGGAATATAAAATTCTGTTAAAAAAATTATCCAGTTAAATGGTATGTTTAACTGGTTAACCAGGATGCTATGGCAGGGGGTGGCATGTCGTGGGCTGCTTCAGCCTGGCCGGGCCTGCTTCACTGCTCTGTAGGTGGGGGCTTCTCTGGCCGGGTTGGGATGCCATTTAATGGTTTAATCTGGTAAATATGCCAGTAAGGAGAATGCTTACTGGGTAACTGGTTAACCATTTAACTCTTCACATCCCTACTAAGGGCCAGTGTTCCCTCTAGTTTTTTATGTTGATGTGCAGAATATCACCTCTATATTGGTACACATATCATCCAAGTGCAGAATGAATTTTGTTCTATGACAGGGGTGGGGTTGAAGGTTTTGGAGTGTGGGCAGAGGCTCAGGGTTGGGGAGGATGAAGGCTCTGGGGTGTGGCTGGGGGTGATGCATTTGAGGTGCAGGAGGGAGTTTGGAGTGTGGGAGCGGGCTCAGGCAGAAGGGTGGGGTGAGTAGTCTGGTCAGATGTCGGGGTGCAAGAATGGGCTATGGGTTAGGGTGTCAGGTCTAGGAGGGAGCTAGAGTGGTGGAGTGAGCTCAGGGCTGGGGCTATGGGCTGTGGTGCCGGGTCTGGGAAGGAGGTAAGGTGTGGAAGCAGACTTAGGGCTGGGGCAGGAGTTTGGGTTGTGGGGTCTTGGAGGGATTGGCCATGAGTCCCAGCTGATGGGAGCCACTAGGTGAGGGCATCTTGGGGACAGAGTTTCCTGGAACTTGCAGCAAGGTGGCTGCAGCCAGGAAGATGGGGGGTGGAAGAGTGTCTCTCTCCCCTGGCTGCAACAGCTCCCAGCTGGCCCTGCTGTGGCTGGAGGAATGCATTTCTCCTCCTGTGGTAGCTCGGTGCATGGCAGTCCTGAGCCCTGAAGCAGGGTTTTTTGGATATCTGTGTGGCTGCACAGCTTGTAGGGGACCCTGCTAGGGGCTGGTCTAAACTGAAAAGTTAGGTCAAGCCAGCTATGTCACTCGGGTGTGAAAAATCCACACTGCTGTGCAATGCAGTTAATCCAGCCTCACCCCAGAATTTTGTCAGCGTTGCTACCATAGGGTGACCATCCATCCTATTTTTAACAGGACAGTCCCTTATTTAATCCCTTTTCCCAGCATCCCGACTTTTAAAAACAGCGGGCACATTGTCCCATATTTCCCCTGCAACGGTGAGAGCCATCAGTGCTCTGGGCTTCAGACCTGCAGCGGGGATGGGGGGGCGGGACAGGAGGGAAGGGGAGCTGCTGGTGCTCAGGGCTCCAGCCCCAGAGTGGTAGGGAGGTGAGAAGATCCACCGGCGCTCTGGGCTCCAGCGGCTGAAACTCCACTCGGTGCCTCCCCTCCCCTTCTCCCTGTATGGTGCGAGGCTGAACTTCATCTCCACAGTGGGGCAGGGAGGACGGGGAGCTGCCTGCACTTGGAGCTTCAGCCACTAGAGCCCCCAATGCTGGCGACTCCTCCCCCCACCCCACTCTGGGGCTGGAGCCCCGAGCACCAGCGGCTCCTCTCACACTCCCCCTATTATGGGGTTGAAGCCGAGCGCTGGCAGCCCACCCTTAGGGCTGAAGCCCTGAGCACCGGCATCTCCTCCCCCCAGCCCCTGCCTTGGAATCTAAACTAGGGAAATATGGTCACCTTATGCTACCGCTTGGGGAGGTGGAATCACTACAGTGATGGGAAAACCCTTTCTGTCACTGTACTGAATGTCTATTCTGAAACATTATAGTGGCAGAGCTGCAGCTATAAACATAAAAACACTGTGGTGGGATGTGGGGAGGGGAGGAGGGAGAATGGTTCTCTCACTAATTTTGGTAATAATAAGCAATCGTCATTACTAGGATTCCTTTTCCTGGTTGGGGGGAGGTGGCCAGTGCTGGTTTTTCCTGTGTCTTGGAGGTAGCTGTTTCTCTTTCCTCACTTTGTGCATTACACGGAGGCTTAGGCATGAGACAGGCAGATGACATTATTTGGGAGCCCATGGGAGTGAGCCCACATCGACTGTGCTGTAAAAACAGCTGTGTAGACAGTGCTTTGAAGTTGCAGCTCAGGCTCTGAAGACCCCTCCTGAGAGCTTCAGAGCCCGAACTTCAGCCCACACCACAACTTCAAAGTACTGTGTACATAGCTGTCTTTAGAGCACAAGCCAGTCCACGCGGGCTGGGAAGCTTGTTCCTGCAGGCTCCCAAATGCCTGAGGTTATGTTTGCACAGCATCAGTGAATATAACAAGTGGCAGAAATGTAAGGGCCTAGGGATATTTTTCAGCAGAAATGGAGGTGCTTAGTGAGTTCTAGTGCCTGCAGGGTTAGATGGCAGCCAAATAGGGAGTCTAAATTCTTTTGTGGGCATCCCCCTACTCCCTTATCCTCTTGATTCAACTACTCTGGCCAGCAAGTAGGAGCAACCAAGGCTCTGTCCAATCCCCTGGTTACATACTCAGAAGAGGAAATAAGCAGATATGTAACCTTACATAAATATGTGGGGTGGGGTTTTTATTTCTTCCTCCACAAACATATAGATCACATTGGCCTTAAGATAGTTTATTTTGCACAACTTGCAGCACTGTGTGAGTTGTTTAACACTGTGACATGTTGATAGTTCTCTCTAGGGTTGCTAACTTTCTGAGAGAATACAGCCAAACACTCTTGCCCCAGTTTTTCTCCAAGGCCCCATCCTGCTCATTCTATCCCCCCTCCCCTCTCTTCCATCATTTGTTTACCCGCATCCTAGTCTCTCGTTTATTTTCACTGGGCTTGGGAGGATCCCTTTCTAACTGGGTGTTCAGCTGAAAACCAGACACCTAGCCACACAAGAGACTGCGTTCCCTCTAATCTTTTCCATCCATGTGCAGAATAAATGTGCACCAAAGCATGTGAATGTGCACCACCAGCAGAAACAATAACTTAGCTGTGGATGCTCTGCTAGTCAGCTGGGCGGTATGTGACTCTCTCCTGAGTGGCTACACAAACACCCTGCTTTCAGGGAACACTGCTGAAGGCATGTCTAGGATTGTCTGCAGTAGGGATGTTAAATTGTGTGTAACTAACTGTGTAACCATTGAAAAATTCAGCAGTTACATGGGGAGCGACAGTTGGGTCCCCACCGCCAGTGGGTATGGGGAGCTGGCTCCCCACGCATACTGGGAGCCTGCACGTAACATGAACGTTAAGTGATATTCGCAGGTTTATCAGTTAACCATTTACATGGTTAAACTTTCATATCCCTAGTCTGCAGTAACACTAGATTTAATTCCTCTGCCTTTGGCTGTTGGGCCAAACAGGAACTTTACTCTCCATGAAAAGACAGGGTTGCCAGCACGTTGCTGAACTGCCCTTTGGCTGCCATGAAAGCAAAAGACTGGATTTATATAGATGGAAAAACTAGACTCTTGATTTGGTAACTGTTTCTGAGTGGTGCAGAATGTCTCCTGCAAGGGGCTGAGCACCCTCAACACCAGTGTTTCTTAAACTTTTTAAGACGGAGGAACACCAAGGATTTTTTTGTTGAGCAAAAAAAAAAAAAAGTTGGGGGGGGAAGGTCAGGGAGGAAGTTATTGAGGGTAAAAAGGGTTGGGGGAAAGTTATTGAGGGGGAAAAAAAGGTCGCCTTTAAGGGTGGCCATTTTGAATTCTGTTGTTCTCTGCGACACACCTCTGACTGCTTAAGAAACATTGTTCAACACCAACTGACCCTATGGACTCAGCCTCGTGCACGGTTAGGGCATGGAGTTGTACAGCTTAGCCTGGGGAGGAATATGGCTCCAGCTTTTGGTCATATCTGATCTGAAGAGAGATTAAGGTTTTATCACCATTTGTAAATCAAGTTTTAAACCTTGAGGGCTAATTTACCCTTAATCCTGTGTGTCCAACATGCTGTTTCTGGAGCCAAGTCCTGCTGGTCTGTCCCAGCAGATGCAAGTTACACACACTGGTCCAGTGTAGGGATGTTAAATGAAGATGAATCAACTAACTGAATAGTGGATGGAATTTCCATCATCTACTCAATTAGTTGAGGAGGGCACCTCTACCTTTGACATGTAGCAAGAGCCCTGCCAGTTCTTGCTATGTTTCAAAGGCAGAAGTGCTGCAGGGAGCACGGGGCAAGCAGGGAACTCAAGCAGTCCCCCCAGCCCACTTACACCATTCCCCTGTGTTTCAAGCCGCCGTGACATGGGCCCCTTGCAAATAAACTCATATCCAGGTTGTTTTCCCCCTGCAACTGGGCTGGGCACTTCTTTTTCACCTCAAATTTCTTTGCTGCTGCTCTGCTCTGCTCCCCAGATGTTTTGAGTGGAGCAGTCAGCTGGTATTAAGAAACTCTTGTGTCTAAGTGTTAATTTGACTTTCCCTTCTCTACTCCTGGGGAAGGGGGGAATGAAATTAACAGTACCCTAGAATGCATTTTTCTGATCAGATTTGAGCAGATGGAGGGGCAGAGCTAAGTGGACAAGTACAGTTTGCTCAGTGGTAGCTTCAGTTTATTTCTCATTGAAGCCTTGAGTGTAGAAGGAGGCTGGGTCAAGGGCTTTGGAGAGGTACTAGGGAAGAAGCAATGTTGGGGGAAGGGAGAAGGCAGTCTGTTAGGGAAAAGGTAAAAAGGGGCAGCAGAGGAAAAGACAGAAAGGAGACAGACATAGGCAATGAGTTTATATGAGCTCATGGTGCCCGGGAACCAGGAATATTCCTGACCGGGGCCCAGCTCCACCAAAGCCAGCCAGAGCCTGCACCCAGCACACAAGCTCCCTCTCAGAGACCATAGGTAGGTGGGAGGTAGAGGGTAATTTGAGGGAGGATGGGGTATGAGCTCCGGGCATTCTGAACACCATCACAATTTCTGCTAACCTGCCATCCCTGAAAGCAGAATGAAAAGAACAAAATAGGGCTGGGAGAGAGAGAGAGAGACTGGACCAAATTCTGTTTTTACTCAAGGCAAAACTTTATAGTGATTGCAAGAGTCATTAATTTGGGACTTGCCACGGAAAACATCCCATGGGGAGACTTGGGTAGGGACAGCTAATGATGCAAAGTACCCCACCACCCTAATGGCAAGCACTCTTGTTCATGGCCTCCATTTCACTGGTGTTTTTCTGATTATCTGCCAAAGAGTTAACCTTTGAGCTATGATAAGAGATTTTTAAAAAGTTGCAAAACCTGTTCCATAAATAATTAAACTTTGTCTCTAACAATGGAGTCATTGTGTTGTTTGCCTTTGCGGCCTTAAGGCTGATGGTCCTCAAGGGTTTCAAATATTTTCCTTTGTGTCCTTGCAGAGGTGACTCAGCAGAATGCAAAGGCTGTTGTGACATGAGCATTGTTAACAAAACTGGAAACTACTGAATGCACTGCAGGCTCTGTGCTGCCAGTTACTGATAGCTGAGCTGTGGGATGGGAGGTGAGACGAATAGGGAGCACAGTGTGTGAGTGAAGCTGTCCCTGCATAGATGTCCTACTAAGTATTCTGCCACATGGTGTTTATAGGCATGGTGGGGACCATACATGCAGCTGCCTTTGCTTTAGCTATAGATGTTGAACAGATTGGTGAAAAAGAAGTTGTTAAAGCCAGGGCAAGGCCCAAAGGCCACAGTCAGTCCCAAAGCCACATTTAAATATTGTTGGATCAAGTGCTGGCGTATTGGTTGGGTTACTGCGACTGAATAGTCCAGATCCCATGAGGGGATTGGCCTTTAACTGGAACCTGAAGTACTAAATAGTTTATTCTAGTACATCCTACAGATCTAGTTATAAGACCAAAGTGAGCACTAAAGGTTGAACAGAAAATTATTTTTTTCAGTTTATTTAAATGATCTCTTGGATACTTAAGCTCTGCAGTTCTCCTTCAATCTAGAAAATTGTTCACTAGTGTGTGGCTATAACATGGACAGGGGCAGCCCTAGATTAGCTGCCAGCAACTGGTGCCCTAGGTGAACCATGCAATCGGCACCCCCACCTCCAAACCCCTCAATGATATTGCGCCACCATTTGGTGCCCCATTTAACTTGGCACCCTAGGCGACTGCCTAGTTCGCCTGTATGGACGGGCCGCCCCTGAACATGGATGACCATTTTGGCTCACTGCTGTGTCAACAACTCTTGTCATATTCCTGAGGGAATTCAGACTACCCCCCCTCAAATAAAAATTCTACACGCCATATTTTAAAATTCTGTATCAGTCTGAAAATTTTGTCAAGTAAACGTGGAGACTCCAGATTGGCAGTGTGGAGCACAGGCCACTGACTGCATGGAGGCGGGAGATCTCTCTAAAGCTCCCCTTCTCTCCCTGGACATCGACTTGTACCTAATCTTGACACAGCTCGAGGGCCGGACCTGCTCCAGAATCAGCCTGGGGGCCATGCCCCTCAGCACCAGGTGTGGGCAGATAGGCTCAGCCTGGCAAGATCCAAGTGTGGTGGAGTCCAGATGTGAGGTGAGAGGGTTCTATGTGGGGCAGTCAGTGCAGGTGGTTTAGACGGAGGTCTAGGAGCACAGGGGCTTGGGCAATAGGACTCTGCAGGCAGGTACAGGTGAAGGTGGTTGGGAATCATCGAGGGCAGGGGCTGGATGTGTGTGGGGTCTCCATGCTGGGGGAGTGCAGCTTGGTGGGGTGAGGGGTCTAGGTGTGGAGGGCTCATCAGGGTAGTCCAGGGGCGTAAGGGGTGTGGTTCATCTGGGTGGGGTTTGAGTGAGGGAAGCTCAGTGGGGGGTGGCTTGAGTGCAAGGGGCTCAGTGGGGGATTCTGGGTGCAGGGGGTAGGACTTGGTGGAGTCAGAGTTCAGTTGGGGGAGGTTCTAGGTGTGTCAGGGTGAGACCCATCTTGTGGGTGTGGGTATTGGGGGATCCAGATGCAGTGGAATTGGGGCTCAGCAGGGGGAGGATGTGCAGGGGGTGAGGCTCAGTAGATGGGGGGGGGAGTTTGGTGCAGGGAGGTTTAGTGGGGACATTCTGGGTGCAGGGGAGTGAGGCTCAGGTGGGGGGATTAAAATGCGTGGGTGTTGGGTCAATGAAGGATTGGGTGTGAGGCATTCCGAACCTCCTTTTTTTCCCCCAGTGATTTACCTCTCTGCCAGCTGCTCTGGGTGCCCACAAGGATGTACCTGTACAGGTAGTCCCCACGTTACAAACACATCGATTTATGACCATTCATCCTTACGACCAACCTCACATTAAGTGCGTCCCCGAGTTACGAACGCGATCCGTGCTTACGAACAGCACGGTCACATTTAAATGAATGGGGTCCGACTTACGAACAGATCGAGTTACGACCAAGTGCTTGGAACATAACTCGTTCGTAAGTCGGGGACTATCTGTACTACTGTGGAGGAGTATGTGACTGTTTTTGTGGCTTCCCTTTGTTTTTCCCAACAGAGAGTCATTTTTTCTGCAGGAAAGCAAAGAAATCTCTGGAAGACATGAATTCTGGATGCGCATAGCTGTGCAGAATTCCCCCATGAGTAAAAGATGGTTCAAGAGGATTGAAGTCACAGGAAATTGATTATAGGGAGAAACCTGCTTAGGCAAAGGCTGTAACTAGCTGAAATTAAGTTTTAGTCTTTGAAGCATATTCCTCCTTCTGTTTGTGACTCTTCCTTAACCCTTAGTACTTCTACTTCATATCACTTAACCTATGGGCCGGATGTGTGCTAGGCGGGCTGCTGGGGCCAAGAGTACTGAACCAGAGCTGCAAAGCACACAAACACTCAGGGGACAGTTTACTTGTTTGCTAGCTTCTCTGGGCTGAGAGCCACACCAGCAGCGCATTTAAGGCACTGAGAGTTATAGGACAGGCAGTGACATAACCACTTACTGGTTTAGATTGCACCCCCAAATGTCACAGTCACATAAAAAACAGTCACTGTTGCCTTATTCACAGTCTGTATTTGAGAGTGTTTGTGTGTCCATCCATCTGAGAGTCCATTTGTTCAAGAACTCCTCCTAAACAGTAGGGCCACCAAATTGGTATACAGCTTCCTCTTATCATAACTTAAAGCAAGGTCAGGGTTTTGTTGTGCCAGGAAAATGGGATGTCCATGGCATGGGATTGCTTCTCATAAAATCTTACAGAAAAAAGAATAATGAGGCAGGTGAAAGGGGCTTGCTGGGGGATAGGGGGGAGGGTACCGTCCCTTTTGGGATTGCCCCCTAGGTGCGCTTTAAGGAGGGCAGGGGAGGGGCAGAAGCTCCCCCCCTACTCCCAGTTCATACGGGAAGATTGCTGGCTGTTCCCCTTTGTCAGGGTGCAAGAGGAAAGTGCACAGTTTGCTGCATTCCTCACCCTGGGTGTGTCTATACTAGCTCGTTAATTCGAGCTAGGTAGGCAAATGAGGGCAACCGGAGTTGCAAATGAAGCCCGGGATTTAAATATCCCGGGCTTCATTTGCATGTTCCCGGGCGCCACGAGGAGTAACAGTTAATTCGAACTAAGGAGTTAGTTCGAATTAACATTTAACTGCCGCGTCTAGCCGCGGGCAGTTAGTTCGGACTAAGAGGGATTTAAAAATGGCGGCGCCCGGGAACATGCAAATCCCGGGCTTCATTTGCAACTCCGGTTGCCCTCATTTGCCTACCTAGCTCGAACTAACGAGCTAGTGTAGACATACCCTCTGACTGGGAAGTGACAGGGGCAGATGAATCTGGACCTGCCCCTGCTGGGAGATACGCACCCTTCCTCAGGCTGTGTCCGCTAGAGCTGCAGTAGCCATGGAGTGATGCTTCTCACCTCGCCCTAAGTAGGGATGTAAAATCCCATTTAAGCGGTTAACCAGTTAAATGTTTAACCGGTTAACTGACTAAGCAGAATGCCAGGAGGGGGACCACTCCAGCCTGGCTGGAGCAGTCCCCAACCCTGCCCGAGGATGCTTGCTCCCAGGGGCAGGGGCTGTTCCTGGTGGGCTGTGAGTGAGGGCTTCTTCTGCGCACCCATTAACCATTATGCAGTAAGTATGAGTCAAATCCAGATTTTGGGATTATGATTACCTCTCTTTCTTGTGTACGTCTCAAGCAATATTTGCTGTATTGGCAGGTAAAATTCAAAATCCCTCTGGAAATTAAATACTTCATTTTAAAATAATTTTCTTTGCTGTATTTGTCAGGCAACGAGAAATCTGAAAACATGGCTGGAAAACCCAAACTGCACTACACTAAAGGAAGAGGTAAAATGGAATCTATCCGATGGCTGTTAGCAGCTGCTGGGGTTGAGGTTTGTATTTCTTATAAAGTGATCAAATTACTCAATGGTTGAAATGCCTGCTCTCTTTTGAAAATATGACTAAGGACTAGTTATTAGCATCATCTCCTAACACATAAGTGATTATGTCAATATATAAGAGTCACAAGAACCTGGATGAAAATTCTGCATATCAGTTCTCTTATATATTATTTACATGATCCTAATAGTATTCATTGAGGACATTAGTGAAACTGGCATTTTGTGTCCTGTAGAATGTATTTATTTCATTTTTTTGTAATAACAAGGGTTTTTGTTCCCAAGGAGAATTTAGCTGTTGTCTTTTCCAAAAAATTAAACAGAAGAGATCTTGGATTGGGAAATACAACTTAAATGGGTGCAAAACCAGTTGGAAAACTGTTCCCAGAGAGTAGTTATCAATGGTTCACAGTCATGCGCAAGGGCATAATGATTGGAGTTCTGCAGGGCTCAGTTCTGGAACTGGTTCTATTCAGGATCTTCATCAATGATTTAGATAATGGCATAGAGAGTACACTTATAAAGTTTGTGGATGATACCGGGGAAGAGGGAGGTTTGTAAGTGCTTTGGAGGATAGGGTCATAATTCAAAATGATCTGGAGAAATGGTCAGAAGTCAATAGGATGAAATTTAATAAGGAGAAATGAAAGGATTTCACTTAGGGAGTAACAAGTGGCACACATACAAAATGGGAAGTAACTGACTAGGAAGGAGTGTTGCAGAAAGGGATGTAGGTGTCATAGTGGACCACAAGCTAAATATGAGTCAACAGGGTAACACTGTGGCAAAAGAAGCAAACAGTATTTTGGGATTTATTAGAAAGAGCATCGTAAGCAAGACACGAGAAGTAGTTCTTCAGTTCTACTCTATGCTAATTAGGCCTCAGCTAGAGTATTGTGTCCAGTTCTGGGCACCACATTTCAGGAAAGATGTGGACAAATTGGAGGAAGTCCAAAGAAAAGCAACAAAAATGATTAAAGGTCTACAAAACATGATATAGGCAAGATCGGAAAAAACCTATGTTTGTTTGGTCTGGAAAAGAGAAAATTAAGGGAGAAGATGACCATTTTCAAGAACATAAAAGGTTGTTACAAGGAGGAGGGGAAAAATTGTTCTTCTTAACCTCTGAGGCTAAGACAAGAAGCAGTGGGCTTAAACTGTAGCAAAGAAGGGTTAGGTTGGACATTAGGAAAAACTTCCTAACTGTTAGGGTGTTTAACTACTAGAATAAATTGCCTAGGGAGGTTGTGGAATCTCCATCATTGGAGATATTTAAGAGGTTAGACAAATATCTGCCAGGGATGATCTAGAAAGTGCTTGGTCCTGCCAGGAATTCAGGGGACTGGACTAGATGACTTCCTCAGGTCCCTTCCAGTCTCTGATGCTATTACTGACCTTAAGCAAAGATCTGGCTTAGTATGGCTTAATTTCTGTGCTTGTTTTTAGCTTGAAAGCATTGTTATAATTTCCTAGGAATTCATTTTCCTCTTTGGCTTTCTCAACACAAAGTGAAAAATGTTCTTTATGACTTCCAGTGATGTATGTTACTGTGGGAGATAAGTTGCTAGAGAACATGTTATGTAGGAGCAAAGATTCTATTCTCAATCACATGTCTTTTATTTTTATTGTTTAAATCAAGGCAAGAAACATAAAAGGCAGAATTGCTTCTTGTAGCTTCTCAACATTTTCCCTGTGGTATCAGCTGTTTTTTAAATAAAATACCCAAAGGCAATTTCCATTAATTGATGATTCATGAAATTTAACAGTCCAACCCTCCTTTATTTCTGTTTTCCAGTTTGAAGAAGAGTTTGTGGAAGCAAAAGAAGACTTGGAAAAGTTACGTAAGGGTGAGTCTGTGGTCTAGTCCGGACACAAACTTGCTCCAGTTTAACTTAAAGCTGTGTTTTTTAAACTAATGCAAATTTGTGTCTAGACCAGCGTTTCCTGTAAGCTGAGTGCTTGGGCAGCCGCTCAGGAGATATTCAAATGCTGCCCAGCTGATTAGCAGAGTGCCCATACTGCCCAGAGCCAGCAGCATATGTTTCTACCGGTAGTGTACATCTGCCATGCCTTGGTGCACATAACAAAATTAATTCACACATGGATGGAAGCAATTAGAGGGAACTTTGGTCTAGTAGTTTTCAACCTGCAGGCCACTTATGGCCCAGTGAGCACACAGCTGTGACTTAAGGGAACATTCTCAATGCCATAACTAGCGTGGGGCAGGAGTGGCACCTGACCCAGATGCAAAGCCTGTGGGGGGGTGCAAAAATAATGGTGCAAGATCATGACCAGCAGTGTCAGCTCCTCCTGCCTCTCCCAAAGTAGGATTGTGAGTCCAGTGACCCTGGCTGGAGCAGGCTCCCCAGCACTAGGACTGCAGGGGAAAGGCAGGCTTCACACCTGAGCTACATTGTAGCTGAGGTGATAGTCCTCAGGCTTGCTGAGGAGGCTGCAGGGGGCTAGGGTACAGGCAGGGAGGTGCATGGGGGACAGATTCTAGGTGGCTGGGGGCAGTCTCTGGATAATGTGCTAGGTACTGGGGCACAGTCCTAGTGTGGGAGACTTGGATGGGGGCTAGTCCCTCAGGAGTGGCGGGCAATCCCTGGAGGGGCCTGGATGCTGGAGGAGGCAGTCCCAGGTGGTGGGCAGGAAGGTCTTTCTGCCCTAGACAGGACACCCTGTCTCTGCAGCGCAGGCACATGTGCCATGCCAGTGTTGGGGGGGGGGGGGAATTGGATGCTGGGGGCACAGCCCTGTGGATTGGGTGATGGGGGAGCATTCCCTGGCTGTAGGCACAGCCTTCGGGTAGGAGGTGCCCTGCTCTGGCCAGGGCTCCTCATCTTTGCAGACAGGCTTTGTAGCTGCATTCTCCGGATGTTCAGCCCAGCCATGCCACTAGAGACAGCATAAAAGTGAGGGTGGCAATACATCGGGCCATGCCACCTGTGTAATAATTTAATGTTAGAACATAAGAATGGCCATACTGGGTCAGACCAAAGGTCCATCTAACCTAGTATCCCGTCCGCCGATAGTGGCCAATACCAGATGCCCCAGAGGGAGGGAACACAACAGGTAATCATCACATGATCCCCCTCCTGTCATCCATTTCCAGACAAATAGAGGCTAGGGACACCATTCCTACCCATCCTGGCTAATAGCAATTGATGGACCTAGCCTCCATGAATTTATCTAGCTCTTTTTTGAACCCTGTTAAAGTCCTAGTCTTCACAAAATCCTCTGGAAGGAGTTCCACAGGCTGACTATGCGCTGAGTGAAGAAAAACTTCCTTTTGTTTGTTTTAAGCCTGCTGCCTATTAATTTCATTTGGTGACCCCTAGTTCTTATATTGTGAGAATAAGTAAATAACTTCTTTTTTTCCACACCAGTATGATTTTATAGACAGACCTCTATTCTATCCCCCCTTAGTCTCCTTTTTTCTAAGCTGAAAAGTTCAAGTCTTTTTAATCTCTCTTCATGTGGGACCCGCTCCAAACCCCTAATAATTTTTGTTCCCCTTTCCTGAACCTTTTCCAATGCCAGTATTTCTTTTTTGAGATGAGGCAACCACATCTGTACGCAGTATTCAAGATGTGGGGACACCATGGTTTTATATAGAGGAAATAAGATATTCTCTGTCTTCTTCTCTATCCCTTTTTTTAATGATTCCTAACATTCTATTTGCTTTTTTGACGCTGCTGCACACTGAGTGGATGTTTTCAGAGAACTATCCACAATGACTCCAAGATCTCTCTCTTGAGTAGTTGTAGCCAAATCTCAATTGTAGTTGGGATTATTTTTCCCAATGTGCATTACTTTACATTTATCAACATTAAATTTCATTTGCCATTTTGTTGCCCAATCATTTAGTTTGGTGAGATCTTTTTGAAGCTCTTCACAGTCTGCTCTGGTCTCATCACAGTCTGCATTGGTCTTACTTTTGACTTACTTTCCTAATTTAAAATGCTGTTGGTAGCCATTTGCGAGCATTGAAAAGAGAAGTACTATAGTGACACATCAATATTGTATAACAAATACTAAAGCTTATTTTTTTGGCAGATGTACAAGTAGTTTATCTATAGTGTAGTATGTAGCATTTTAAGAACATCTTTCTTCTGTTTGGCTTAATCTGGATTGTCAGTGGGAAAAAGAGTTTTGTCCATGAGACAACTTCTCTACTACGAGGTGGCCTGCATGAAAAGTGTATTGCATATTCCTTCACTCTGGCAATAGAAGCTTAGAATCTCTCAAATATAACTGCAGGGCTGTGTCTAGACTGGCAAGTTTTTCTGCAAAAGCGGCTGCTTTTGCAGAAAAACTTGCCAGCTGTCTAGACTGGCCGCTTGAATTTGCGCAAGAACACTGACGATCTAATGTATGATCATCAGTGTTCTTGCGCAAATACTATGACGCTCCCGTTCGGGCAAAAGCCCTGGTGCGCAAATGCTTTTGCACAAGAGGGCCAGTGTAGACAACCCAGAATTGTTTTGCGCAAAAAAGCCCCGATGGCTAAAATGGCGATCGGGGCTTTCTTGCGCAAAACCGCGTCTAGATTGGCACAGACGCTTTTCTGCAAAAAGTGCTTTTGCGGAAAAGCATCCGTGCCAATCTAGACGCTCTTTTCTGCAAATGCTTTTAACGGAAAAACTTTTCCGTTAAAAGCATTTGCAGAAAATCATGCCAGTCTAGATGTAGCCGAAATGTCCATGTGAGTTATAAGGACTTTTCTCTCAGAGCCATGCAGTGATGCAATAGTTTGTGAGGACTGAGTGACTTAACTTCTTTTCTTTTCCAAAGATGGACATCTGCTGTTTCAACAAGTGCCCATGGTGGAAATCGATGGGATGAAGATGGTGCAGACCAGAGCCATTCTCAGCTACATAGCAGGGAAATATAACCTCTATGGGAAGGACCTCAAGGAAAGAGCACTGTACTGTAACAGCACTATCCTTAATAACAATACCCTTTATTTTAACATTTACCTGAAATAGATAGAGGAGTAATCAGCTTTGAAATTTAACCTCCACCCTTGCATGTATGTTAAAATTATGAATCTGTCAAAACACTGGTGTCTCAAACCCAGAGTTTAGATTTGTGGTCCTTATCTAACTTGTAGATTGATACATTCCAAGGCCAGATGAAACTATTCTGATCTTTTCTGACCTATATATCACAGGGCACTGTCCCTCCCCAAAATAATGCCAAGAACACATCCTTTAGAAATACATCCAGTGCTGATTTAAAAAAAATGTCAGTGATGGAGAATACACAACTTGATACTTACTCTCACTGTTAAAATATTTACACCTTATTTCTAGTAAGAATTTGTTTAGCTTCAGCTTCCAACCATTGGATCATATTATATGTTTATCTACTAGATTATTAAATGCTTGTTCCCTATGTCTGTTGATGAACAAATTGATGATCCTGTTAAGGCCCTCCACAGGGTTTCTTCAGTTACTTAGTGAAGCATGTTAAGTTCCTAAGGCAACTACTAGTCCCTGATGGGATAATAATGAAGCTCTCTCATGCTTACTTTGATTTCTTTCGTGTTTAATGAGAGTGATTCAGAGAACTTAATCATTGAAGGCAATCTGGTGTGTCTTTGTGTCTGTTGGTTCAATTTAAAAACAGTCATTTTCAGCTGGAAACTTCTGTTCCCTTTAAAAATTACTGTAGATCATGGTTTGTACATATGTACAAACAACAGGCTCCTAAGCAAAACAATTTTCTGATATCCTGTTGCTTAGACAAAGACTCATTGTATACAAGAGTTCTAGTTTCACAGCATCAGGGATGATCTAGACGGTGCTTGGTCCTGCCATGAGAGCAAGGGACTGGACTTGATAACCTTTCACGGTCCCTTCCAGTTCTAGTGTTCTGTGATTCTATGATTGTTCTATAGCTTAATGCGTGAACAATGAATTTTGCCTTTTCCACTTCCCCTAACAAAGTCACAACAAAAACATCAATGTTGAGAAAACATACTAATGGCGTTTTCTCTGAAAATTGACTTAATGGGAATCCTTTTATGGGATTCATTATTTGTGGTATCAATTTTGTCTGAACAGATGTGCTCATTTTACAAGGAAAAGGTCATATTCTACCCTTGACTATAATAGGGTTGATCATGTAAGTCCAGGTCAATTGCTACTTTGTCAGCATTATTATCATCAAAAACCTAAGATGATGAGTCTCAAAATATTCTGAGGCGCTCTTGCTGGTTATATAGTACTGGTGCCTCTACTAAAAAAACTTGCTAAAAATGGAGCTGGTTGAAAGAGAGAAAACAAAGGGTTGAAAACCTCTTCCAGAATGCCATTTTTTTTTGTCAACATTCAAAAAGGTTTCTTTTGACCAGCAGTGTAGCTAGTTGAAAAACAGAGAAGAACTTTCCCTTTTTATTTTGTTTGACTTTCAGAATGTAACAGCTTTTGAATAGTACAACTAAAATACTTTTCTAATATTACTCTTCCTATAGTTATTGCTGTTCTTGCCACAGGGCAAAAGACAGAGGCATTCTAGTCTAAAGTGTTACTAATAGCATAGGTAATGATCAAACAGTCAAATCAATGTTGTTGTAGTGCAGTAAGTGAGTTATCCTCCTGAGTATTCCTGCCATTACATTGCAATAAAATATAAAAGCAGACTAGACAAAAGATAGGTGTTCAGAAATATATTGATTCCTTTAAATGGAAAATAAAAATACTTGTTTCAGGATTGATATGTACGTGGAAGGAACAACAGATCTGATGGGAATGATCATGTATCTTGCCTTCCAACCACCTGACGCAAAGGAGAAGAATTTAGCCTTAATCATCGAGAGAGCCACAACCAGATACTTCCCAGTCTATGAAAAGGTAAGTAAGTCAGGCAAGAGCTCAGACACCACAGATCATAGGGAAGAACAGTTTGTCTGACATTGTTTGCTGAAATTTCCCTTGCAGAGAAGGGAGTCTCCTCAGGGCAGGTAGAGTTTTAGGACTCTAGGACCACATGGAGGAGCCTCATAGGATGATGTGAAAAGGAAGCCAACAACCTGTTGCTAATTCTGCCATGAAGAGTCTCTGCTGGTCTCTGTAGGACCACAGAATACAATGCAGTTCATTGTGAGTGGGGATGGCAGAATTCAGCTCTTCTAAAGTAGTTTAAGCCAGTTGTTTTCAACCAGTGGTCTTCCAGGGGATACGTCAACTCATCTAGATTTATGCCTAGTTTTACAACAGGCTACATAAAAGCACTAGCAAAGTTCATGCTAACTAAAATTACCCACAAATGATTTGTTTATACTGCTCTGTGTGCTATACACTGAAATGTACGTATAATATTTATATTCCAATTGATTTATTTTATAATTATAAAATAAGAAATTAAGCTATTTTCAGTAATTGTGTGCTGTGAGACGCTTGTATTTTTATGTCTGATTTTTGTAAGTTTTTAAGTGAAGTAAAAGTGAAGTTTTTAAGTGAAGTACATTGTTTCATTTGTATACTTAAGACCTTTCTGTTTTCTCACATTCCACAGGTTTTAAAAGATCATGGTCAGGAGTTTCTTGTGGGTAACCATTTTAGCTGGGCGGATGTCCATCTGCTTGAAGCCATTTTAATGGCAGAAGAGTGCAAGCCTGATATACTCTCCCCATTCCCTCAGTTAAAGGTAACTATATTGCTTGATCCCACCAAGGAACACTACATTGCACAAGAGATTCTGAATATAAATGAAAGTATTGCTGTCTAAGCCCTTGGCCCCACTGCAACACCTGAGCTCTCCTTATTCTCAATGGGATATACTAAGGAAAGAGCAGAGCTGCTCAAAACATTTTCAGCAAAAAGAAACTGAACTGAAGCTGAAAAGCTCAACAGAGAAGTTTTAATTTTGATGACTGGTTTTAGAGGGAGATGCTCTCATGCATTGGCCTGGGATGTGGAAGACCCAAGATCAAGTCCTTGGTCTGATAAACTCAAAGCAGAGCAAGGACTTGAACATGGGTTTTCTAGTTCTTAGGCTGGTGCTCAGATCACCAAGATATCACAGCCTTTTGTTCTCCAAATTGAAAACAAACAGTAACACGATTTCATCACAATCTGGATCAAAAGAAATTCTGAAACCTCAGAAGTTGCAAAAAAGGAACTGTCATCTTCTGGTTAGTACTAGCCTCTTCTGGAAATCTGGCCATAAAGTGCCAACAATTGTTGCGTTGTGTGTGTGTATGTGTATGTGTTTGATTTTTTTGCTGATTATAAATTTTTTGTTAAATACTTTGTTCAGTTTAATCTATGAAATTTAATATTATTTCCTTACTCTCAAAATTTTGTATTACTACTCATTCTAGGCTTTTAAAGGAAGAATAAGCAACATCCCCACAATTAAGAAATTCTTGCAGCCTGGTAGCCAAAGGAAACCACCAGCAGATGACAAGTTCATTGCAGAGGTGAAGAAAATATTTAACATCTAATCACCATATCGGCACTAAAAATCACTGCAACTACAATATATTAGCTCAGCTATCCTTAATATAGCTGTAAATGTTGCATTTACATTTAAGAGTTGGATTAGATTATTATGGGCTTTTCTGGCTTTAATCCATAAAACTGAATTTTGAACGTTTATAGAAAGACATGTTAATTGCTAGCATGCAGAAACACAGTGCTTCACAATTGTCACTATAGTAGTTATAACTAGATTACAATGTATTGTAGACAAAAGTAATTGGAAGATAAGTTTATTGAAATAAAACACTCATTTCTGTTGGAGTTCATTTATTTATAATACATGGTAGGTTAATATTGAGCCAGATGTACCTTTTGAAGTGCTTTAGAAGAGTGGGTGCACACAATCATTCCCATTTTTCAAATGAGGAAACTGAGGCATGGGATCATTGTTGCATGGCTTTAAGTCCAGGAATAGAATTTTCCTTTCTGATTCCCTCTCCTTTCCCTCTCCTTTTCCCTGTCCACTGGACCACACAACCTCCATTCGTATTTAATGGATGTTGATTTTGATCACACTGGTGCTCCCAGTCACCAGTGTCCTTGAAAGCTTTTCATACAGATTCTAAAACCCTTCTTGCTGCATAAAGTAGTATCATGCCTACATTAGTGCTCGGAACTCTTCAGTAACTGGTATTTTATAAGCAGAAATGGAAAACTATTTAAATCACTAAAATGTTCAGAATTTAGGTTAAACTCTCATTTAAAATGTTTTGTTCGCTAACGAGCCAAAGTAATAAATACATCGTATGACTGAGTACCAAAGGGACATGGGCAGATGGATCATGCTCTTCTTTAGACTATATTCCTTGATTTCACACCCATCATAAAGCAACTTGAAGGGTAGATGAGTGATGGAACTGCCAACCCTACTGCATATCACCTTCTTGCACTCACCTTGCCAAGGTGGGCGAGGGGAGGATGTTACAATTTCCTATGCCACCAATGAGCTCAGTTCCCCACTGCTTGTCCAGAGATGTTGGGTGGGGAGAGAGATGTGATGCTTACTACTCTCTAAACAGTTGCTGTCACAGGGTTACACTAGTCCTTGAAGAGGGAAGAAGACAAGTGCTCGTTTGATCAGATGACCTCCAAATAGCCATCACCTGCCCCGTCCTTCCTGTAGAGCCCCGATGCCCCTTTAAGGCTATCTGAACACAGGGGACACACAGAATGTACAACAGAAAGTTGCTCTAGAAAAGCCTGATGATGAGCAGGATGTAGCAGAGGTAGATGCCTGCTGACCTTCCTGAACTGGAGGACTATGACCAAAGAGGGCTGCGGTTAGAGAGCAGCCAAGGAAGATGCTTGCTGATGCTGAGTGGAAGAGCTGAAGCCAGAACAGGCTGAAAGCTGAGGGGACGCACATTAAGACACGCCAGTGTGACATCTGAAGGTGATTGTGGGGATGAGGTGATGGAACTTTCCTTTGTAGTAAACTGTCCCTGCAGGGGCTATTCTCATTCAGGCTGTTTGGATTATTTCTGAGCCACTGAAGGTGAAAGTGAGGCAAGTGCATATATTGTGCTGTGAGCAGACACTGGAGCAACCAGCAGGTGGCTGCTCTCTATAAAAACCCACTAATGAGATTTCAAGGTTCTTGACAAGCATCACTAATGCGTGTATGGCCTAGTGCTGAAAGCCATTGAGATCAGCTCAGAGTGCACTCGGTATCCTTTCAGCAAGTACAGTTGACCATTGGCTAATATCAGTGACTTACAAGTGCAGGGAAAGTAAAAGGGCTGAGTTTAGTTCTTTGTTGGTTGTCTCTTCAAGAAGGTTGGATCTGACTGGTGAACTTGGTTACACTGTTTCCTCTGCATATACAGGCTATGCTACTAAATTTACTATGTAAATAAAATGAGAAAAAAGGGACTTGGCTGTTTTTTTCTAGTTCCTTGCTACTCCAAGGGCCAACACTGTAATTGTACAACAAGCAAATCTTGCTGATAGACTATGGACTACATTCACAGAGTAGCATAAGACCTTCCAACCTCTCCTCTTTTTACCTCCCCTCCTCACCCAAAAAAAGCTGCTGGCTAATCCTGGAGGTGCCCTAAAACCAAGTTTCAGCTGGTAAAGTTCCATAGGTGCCCACTGCTAGGCAGGTGCAAGGATAAGTCCTACTAACCCTTAGTGGGATTCTCAAACTGCAAGTTCCCTGCCTATATATTCAGAGCATCTCCCCCAAACATACCCAAATTGGGAACTGTCAAGGTTTCTTCCCCACTCTGGTGCGATGAATGCAGACGTGGGGGCCCACAAAAGTACCCCAAACCTTATCTTTCCAGGCTTTGGTATAAAACTTCCCCCCAAAATCTTAAAAACCTAGATTTTGGGGATAAAAATCCGCTGCTACCACCCAAGTAATGATAAGGAAACCAGGGAAGAGATCGCTTGAGAAATCTCACCCCTAAATTAACCAATACCAGGTTAACAAAAAAGAGAACTTTTATCATCACCATAATACTCCTGTTACAAGCATAATGACTAAATGGAAAAGTCACCAATTAATATACTCATGGGGGACCCCCCCGCCCCATGGGCCAAGAGCTTAGTTACAAAGGAGAGGAAAACCCATTTTTAAATGCACAGACATCAGATTCCCATTCCCAAACCATAACACAAACAGCTTTATCTAAACTTTACCCTACTTACAGGTAGGGAAGAGTCTTTTCTTGGAGCAAGACATTTTGTCTGTCCCCCTCAGTAGCTGGAGAGAAACTGCCCAGGGACAAAGGAGGGAAAAACCAAAAATTCCTTTGTCCCAGTTTGAAATTCCTATCTACATTTCTATTGGCTGCCCTCTACCTGGTTAGGTAAGGGACATAGTTAACCCCTTAGTCCCCAGGATGCTGGCTAACTCTCATGGTCATGACAGGAACATACTGGAAGATGGGGAGATCCTGAGTGTCAGGGATCAGGGCACTCCCCAGGGATGTGGGAGGCCTGTTTTGGAGCAGGAGCTTGAACACAGTTCTCCCATATCCTAGCTCCTAGTTATTATGGTTTGACTTTCTATCTCCTTGTTGAAGCTGTTCCACTCTCAGTAAATATTCACTGGGTCAGAAGGAGAGTGACATGGTACTTTGGTGGTTAAGCCACTTGCCTAGGATGTAGGAGACCCAACTTTAAGTCCTTGCTCCACAGGAGGAGGAACTTGGATTTGAAAATAAAGGATCTTAGATTAGTAGCTGTATTGCAGTGGAAGTTAGGGTGGCTGGTGTGGCTGTATGTTTTGTTTGTTTTTTTTGAGAAATTACTGACCTGGCTTAGGCTCCTAATAGCAGGAGAGGAGTCACAGCTCAGAGTATGGTGCTATGGAACACCTAAAGCCCCTTTCATCCAGTGTTCTAACCTACGGGTTCTCATACATCATTGCACTGCGACTCCCTTCTGACAAATTACTACATGACCCTAGCAGGGAAGACCCGAAGCCCTGTCTGCTCTGGGGGAGGGTGGAACCACAGCCCAAACGCCAATTCCCTAAACGGGTCCAAAGCCCAAGGGTCAGCCCAAGGCATAGGGCCTGTAATTAACCCCACTAGTCAGGAGTGAGGCCCTTGGACTTTGGCCCTGAGAAGTGGGACTTGGGCCCCAGCAAGTCTAAGCCAACCCTGGCAAACTCACTGAAATGGGGTCCTGGCCCTCAGTTTGAGAACCACTGTTCTAACAAACTGAAAACACAGTGGTCCTAATTATAAGCTGTTCTCAGCCAGTCTGAGAAACAGTTTGCCTTCTTTCCCCTTCCTAGAAACCTCAACTGTGTCTGGAAAAAAGGGGGGCATATGGTTATTGGTCATGTCATCAAATGTTCACATAGTAAGTAGCAAAGTTGTCCCATGAAGAGTTATGATAAAGCCAGTCATCTCCTGAAGTGAGAGCGAGAGCTGCAGCCCTCCCTGACCAGCCGGAAGCCAACTAAAATTAGTTGCTGGAAATATCCAGATGCAGCTGGAGGAAATGCTACTCTAAAGAGTTGACACGAATCCTTATGCTGCTCCACACAGTCAGCTTCATATCACAACGCAAACTGGACTCATTTTGTTTAGATATTCAGCATTACTCAGCTTCCATTCATTTCAACAGAAGATGAGAACATTCTGTAGACGTGGACCCTTATATTTACACAGTTATTAATCAAAACTCTTCCAGTCACGCATGCCACTTCAAATAATGGTCCCTGGAGTTTGTTAGTGAACATAAAAGATTAAAGAAAAACTGTTTAAAAGGGTCCATCTTTTATTTGATGTGTACATTCTCTAGCCAGTAGAAGGAAATATTACATATTTAGAAACAAAATATATTCTAGCAGTACAATGCAGAACACAAGCATATACCTCCTCATCTGTTAGTGATTTTGATAAAATACAGTGCGGCATTACATGATCAGTATTGACAAGACTATAGTTTGTACATTATGTGGAGCTGCTGTTGATTATTTATCATTAGATGCTTACAAGATTATGTTTTAATACTATACACTTTTTGGCTTAATGAAATATCCATACATAGCTTGAGTTTCAAATGTGCAGAACATTTTAACATCATCTGATTTCTATTGTGCTGTTATGCTCTCACACTTCCGGAAAAAAATCCAGCCAATAAGTTGCTTAAATGAAAACAATGATAAAAGAAAGAAACAAACAAAAACCTCCCAGCATATCAAAGAACTTTGAGGAATTAAATTGCAGGTATATTTGTTAACTTTTACAGTGGAAAAAATACAAAAAACAGAAACATATTTCAAGTACAAAGAGCTTGGCTGTTTGCTGAAGGGAAATGATATTTATACATCAGTCCTTAGTTGCTGTTGTCTCTTATAGCAGCAGAAAAACCAATCTCAGTATCATCAAAAGGCTGCATCAAAACAAAAATAAAAAACAAACAGTCAAGTTTGGGTATGATCAAATAGCACAAAATCCTTTCATTAATTTACAGATGAGAAGATCTGGATCTTATAATTCAGAATTTTTAAACACTTTAGGGGCTGGTTCTCCTCTTCCTTTACCTGTTCTATGCCAGCATACCTTGGAAGATGTCAGTGAAATTACACCAGTGTAACGCTAATGAGAATCAGGACTTTAGGGTTCTAGAATGCACAATCTTCTAGACCTTTTGGGCCTAATTCTCCTGTCACCAATATTTGTGTGAATGAAGTTATATGAATATAATTCGGATAAACATGATTAGAGACAACACTCCTTTTAAGTTTTGATCCATATGAAGGAGAGATTTTGAAAACAAGAATAGGGAATTGCTTTTCCAATGTGTTCTAGGAGGTTTCAGTTACCAGAATTCTTTTGCATGTTTTAATAACTTCCAAAGTGCTTATGCCAGGCATAAAGTTCATGTTCTAATTAAGACAGTCTTCACAGTTTCAATAAATACAGTAAAAGGCCTACCCCATAGCTGCTACAAGAAAGATTTAATGAAGAGTGATACCTTTTAAACCAATAGGGTTTAAGACAGAGTATTTGGCTCTCACCGCTCTCTGAAATGGAGCCATTGTTTACAACAGTTAAAAGGTGCTGAACATGGTGTCTCCCTATATACGCTTGCAGTTGCACTAGTTCACTTGCAAAGATGGCAAACAGTTGCCAGCAATTATTCTATTCTGAAACACAGTCTGACACTCGACTTGCACTCTGGGTAGCCCCAGTGAACTCAGGGCAGAATTTGGTCCAGTATGTTTCGTTTTTGTAGTGAGCTGCCTTAGCCATACAAGGAGTTCTATTAATACAGACCTTGCACAAATATTAATCCAAGGGGATTGTTTTAGTCCTGGCCTGCATGCATAAAATGCGGTTATTGTCAGAAGAGTGACATTAGAGTTCTAGATTTATCCTCTCAGGCTAGGTCTACACTACCAGGTTATTTCAAAATAAGTTATAACTCCCAAAATAACTATTTCAAAATACACTTATTCCTCTTCACAAGAGGAATTATTTCAAAATAACAAGCCCATTATTTCAAATTAACAAGACGAGCATCCACACTACCAAGCCTGTTATTTTGAATTAAGGGGAGTGTAGACATGCCCTCAGTGACAGCATATACAATTTCTTTTTACAGGTCTGTCACGTTACTGGATTTTAAGGGGATCACACAGGTCACTGCTGCACCCATGGGGGGGGGGTGTTTGCCCCAAAGTATGTACACAAAGGGGGCTATGTGAGGTGTCAAATGAAAGCTTATGTTCTACTGATTCTGTATATGATATTCAGGTACTTGTATGATATCAGTATGTGGAGTTATAAATATGTACTTCGTACTTATGCTGGAAGATTCTCTGTCAGAGAGCAACGGGAAGGAATGTCCAGTCAGTGACTATGCTAATTAGCAAGGCTCCAGGGACAATACACACCTGAGGAATGCATCTGGAAATCTGGATACCTGCAAACCAGCCAGGGCATAATGGCTGCCAGCATGGGAAACAGAGGTAGGTCACTCAACCATGTGACCTGCACTAGCTCGGACAACGCCAGGAGGGATATAAAATGCCATGAGGCGAACTCCATCTTGTCTTCAATTCTGGTCCTGAACCCAGATTCAGCCTTGAGAGGGACAGAGAGCCAGGAAGAATCGTGGACCCATCCTGACACAGGATGTATACCAGAGACTTTTAAGATAGCAGTTTGTAACATCTCTGCTGAGAACCTGCATTGAGAAGTTGGTGATTCGATGCAGGTAAAGTATTCTCCTTAACAACCTTGCTCTCATGCTTTTCTTTCTTTTATTCATAAACCTTTAGATTTTAGATTCTAAAGGATTGGCCCAACGTGATCTTGTGGGTAAAACCCAAAGTGTAAATTGACTAGGAACTGTGGCTGGTTCTTTGGGACCAGAAAGACCTGTTCAGGGTAGGTGAGATTGGGTTCTATAAACCCTCACCTGTGTGTTAGGCCTGGGGCTGATTGTGGCACAAGGAGAGCTGGCATGTCTGAGGGGTTTTGCTGTTTGTGACCTGTTTGGGAAGGTTGCCGGTCAGGGAGTGTAAGGAGCCCTGAGTTTGAGTAATTTGCCCTGAGTGGACGCCCTCAGCGGTGCCCAGACCCGGCCCGGTCTGTCACAAGGTCAAAAAGATACTTCTAAGTTTCTGCCCTGCAAATTCAACCTAGAACCCGAATATTTTTCTGCCTCTTACATCACTTGAAAATGCTTTAGCTCTGGAGACGTTAAGAGTTTATCGCAGGAATTACTGGGTGAAATTCTATGGCTTGTATTATGCAAGTGGTCAGACTCAATTATAATATTTACTTTGGGACTTAAAATTCACGAATCACCATAGAAGTGTCTACCATGAGAACCAAGCTGACCCTTTGTTAACTATACACAGACACTACAGGTCCAAGAAAGGAAAATAACTTTTACTCTACCTCATGTACCATCAACAAAAGTTCTCACAGCTAAATCTTTCAATAATGATGAGGGAAAATGTAGCAAAAAAATTGATTGTCAGGTTCATTTTGCAGTGTAAACAGTTAGAAAAAACAACTTACTTGCAAACTGAAAAATGTTTTGAGAGATGGAGTTACAGAGAATAAGTTTGGAATTACTATGGAACTGAACTGTGGAATAAATATGGAAAATGTCCTCGATATGTCAAAATAAAGAACAGCAGCAGAGTAATGAAACAGTTGACTCATGATTTGCAGTATACTGGCCAAAGTTTTCAAACCTAGTTACCTCAAGACAAAACAACTAAATAAAAAAGTAACCTTATCTTCAAAGTACCTACATTTTCCATAGACTCCAGTGGAAATTGCTCAGAACTCATGAAAAGCCAGGCTATTTTTATTCGGGTCACTGAGTATGAATGTAAGAGCCCAAATTTAAGTATCCATATTTTAAAATTTTGGTACAATTACCCTAAATACTTTTTAAGGCCTTTGCCAATATGTATTGACATCTGATAGTGTCTTCTTTTCTGAGGTTCTCAGTAGGGATGTTAAAATATGAGTAATTATGCTGAAAATAACCACGTTATATGGTTACATGTGAGAGCTGGCTCCCATCTGTCCCTCCTGTGCTGCTGCCTCTGATACAAAAATATCAGCAGAAGAGGGGGGGCAGGCAGCTTGTTGGGAGCTGGTGTGCACTGGGAGCCACCTATTAAACCAGCTCCCCGAATGCACCAGGAGCCTACATGTAACCGTGAAAGTTAATCCATGAACCCAGGCTTACTGGTTAATTGTGTACATGGTTACACTTTCCACATCTCTAGTTCTCAGTTACTATCAGATGTGTGATTTTTGTGGCCAGATGTGGAGAGCTGTCTACTGGAAACTGGACTAAGAACTTCATGTGCATTTCTTGTAGTCGGTCCAACAGTCACTGGTTGGTAACAACGTTGATCATCATCTTCTTGGATTAGATGTCATCTGGCTACAACTTGAAACAGGTTAAAATCACTGCAGTAGGAAGACTGATATACACACCTACCTTAAACCAGCTATTAGTCCAGCTGGAATTAATTTCTTGGACCTCTTGAACCTCATGCCCATTATAATGGTCAGAATGAAAGCTGAAACTGTAACAGACAAATCAACACCATATTTACTGTTTTCCCTGAGACTATATATCAGTAGAATTTTCAGGAGTAGGGTTACTTATCAAAGGACTCCCAAAAACATATGTTACTACCTATTACTAGGAAATTTCATGTGATAAAACTCTCCAAGGTCTAACTGCATGCTGTAACTAGTAGCTACATGTGTGATCTAATGGCTAGAGCATCAGACTAAAACTCAGGAGACCTGGGGTTCTTGTTCCAGCTCAGTCACTGTATTGCTGAGTGACACTGGGCAATGCCCTGTGCCTCAGTTTCCCCATCTGTAAAATGGGGATAATTATGCTTCTCAAGTACTTTGAGATTTAGAGATGAAACAACTTTGCCTCATTATTTTAACCTACATCCCAAAAATCTTTCAAAATACAGTTCTCTGTTTTTCTCAGATGTTTAAATACATGTAGAATCTTATTTTGTAGACTGTCAATCAGTGTGAATTATTCCACTATTTTTGCGTGTAAAGAGCAATCAGAGGAATGGTCTGAGCCACTACATATTGTAACAGATGACTGAACACTGTCTCACAAATCCCCTCATCATTATAGCTCCTTTCCCAACCCCCAGTTTCAGGAACCTACAAATGCGAAGGCTAATCTTTGCTTTCAATTAAAAAAAAGTTAATTCTTTTAGTTGCAAAGTTTCTTGAAAACATAAACAACTGCTTGTCAAATATTTTCCCTAGGAAAATATCTACTGTGGCCTACAGCATGGCCACAGGTTCCTTGGTTAGACCTCACACTAATTCTTGGCTGTGAGAGGCAGTGCCAACTCTGAGTTGCCACTAATAGCATCAGGGGAACCAAAAGTTTCATCCCACCTGGTTCCTCTGATGCTAGACAATACCACATTGGCATAAGAGAGATAGGGATAGCTCAGTATTGTGATAGGATATCTGATGCAGCACAACTCCAATACTGACATGATTAAAGCTACTGTGGGAATCATACAGTGCTCCTTTTTAAGAGTTGGCAAGAACATAGGTCTAGCATACGCAGCAGGACTCAGATTCTGCAGTTGGAAATGACTACGTTCTTTTTATTATGAGGCAACCCAAAGTATCCCTTTCCAGAATCCACAAGCCAGCCCTTTGCACATCAGGGTGGTCACAGTGGAGAAGAGTACGTTTGCTTGGGAAGGGAGTATAAACTTGTTCTGCAGACTCATCTCACAATACTAAGACAAGTTCTGACAGCTAAACACAGATCCTAAAGTTACATTTATTAAGCATGCACTCATTGAACAATGAAGCAAAAGTAATTTCTAATCACATGCTCCCATAATTGACCTCAGGCATGTACTCCACCAAGACTGCTCCACCACATGATCTTCATCTGAAGCCCTGAATATACTTAGAACGTAAGAACAGACATACTGGGTCAGACTAAAGTTCCATCTAGCCCAGTATCCTGTCTGCCAACAGTGGCCAATACCAGATGCCCCAGAGGGAGGGATCACAACAGGTAATCATCACATGATCCCTCCCATCACCCACCTCCAGACAGAGGCTAGGGACACCATTCCTACCCATCCTGGCTAATAGCCATACTTACACCATCCCAGGTTAAAAAGTGTGTCCATTCCATAAAGGCTCTACTGACCAGGCACTAGTGCCTGTATTATTCAAGAATGCCAAGAAAACTTGGGTTCCATTCCCATGGGTGCCGAGCACCCCCAGCTCCAAGTGAGGCCAATGGGAGCTGTAGGCACTCAGCACCTCAGGCTTCAGGTGTCTCAAATTGGACACTCAAAAATGATGAACTATTTCTGAATATTTAGGCCTAAATTCCCACAGCTGCTCCAGTCATAGAAATCTGAATTTCAAGAGCTCAAGGAAGTCAGGATAACGTATACCATTTATTTATAAAAACACTTAAGATAGAAACTTGTCTTGTGTTTGGATGGTATAATTTCCCATGCACATAAAACATAAATGCACTACTATTCTGGTTTCCTAACAAAGCATTACCTTTTATTATGGGATATTCTTGTTACAATCAGAACTGGAGATGGATATAGTAGTGATTGCTGTATTTTAGACCTAGAGCCTGTAAACACTTATGCACATGCTTAGCTTTATCACACTAAGTCGTTCTCTGGAGCACCAGATTTACGGAGGTTATTGCCATGCACAAAGTTAAACATGGAGGTTTTTGCAGGCTCAGGCCCTTACTTCGTAAGCAGTTAAAAACAAAAATTAAAAAAAAACTAACCTAACAGTAGAAGTGTTTTTAAAATGTATGTCAGATACAGTAAATTCAATATCCTACTACCTGTCTGCAATATTGCTGTAGTCTTGTTAGTTCCAGGATATAAGAGAGACAAGATAGGTGAGCTAACCCTTCATTGCCTACTTCATTTTAAAGGTCTCCTGCAGCATATGTGAACAACCTGTTCCAACTTGCATTTAGCTTAGACACTCTCCCAGATCTGAAAAAGAGCTCTGTGAAGCATGAAAGCCTTTACTTTCCACCAACAAAAGTTATTACCTCTAATATCTAGTTTGTCATATCCTACTACTTGATTTTTGTATGCATAAAGCAGAGAGTGGGGAACCTGTGGCCTGGATCAGGCCCACTTCATTTCATCTGTCTTGGGGCAAGTCTCCATGGTGTGTACCAAAAACCCTGTGCCTTGGCACTCACCCATGGGGCTGGAGCCACAAGCGCTGGCATGTCCCTGCAGCCCCTAGGCACAGGGTCATCAGAAAAGCTCCACCTGCCCTGCCCTGCCCTGCCCTGCCCCCAGTGCCTGCTCCACAGCTCTCATTGGCCAGGTATTGTGGCCAATGGAAGCTGCAGAGAAGCACTTGTGGGTGTGGGCAGCTCAAACCACACAGAGCTGCCTCGCCTCTCTGCCTGGGGGCCACATGAGACAGCTGCTTCCAGAAGCAGTGCAGAGCCGGGGCAGGCAGGGAGCCTGCCTTAGTCCTGTTGCACTGCCACCTGTGAGCCAACTGAGGTAAATGCCTCCTCCTAAGAGCCCACATCCCAACTCCCCTGTCAGTCTGTAATTCCATCCTGTACCATAACTCTCCCCCAAAGCCTGCAACCTCACCCCAACCCTGAGCCACTTTTCACACCCAGACTTTTCCGGAGAGCTGCATCTTGCAACCCTTGCCCCAGCACTGAGCCCATTCCTGCACTTCAAACCCTTGGCCCCAACCCTGAAACCCCAAAAACCTGGCCCATTCCTGGTTCCACTCCAGAGCCCCTACCCCCAGCTGGAGCACTCACCCCAACTCTGTGCCCTAGCCTGAAGCTCCTTCCTGTACCGAGCCCCCCATTTCTGTCCTCACTGTCTGAGCCTAGGAGAAGACCTAAGACTCTGCTCCCTTTCCCACCTGCAGGGCTTTGTGTGCCTCCCCCGCAACTGATTTTTTTCTGTGGGTCAATTGCCCCTGATAGGAAAAAGGTTTCCCACTCCTGGTATAAAGCCTCCAACTGTAATAGACTACACTGAAGCAAAGTGTCTGTTTAAATCAGTGTTTCTTAAACTTTTTAAGACCGAGGAACACCAAACAATAATTTTTTCTTGTGAGGAACACCAAGGATTTTTTGTTGGGGTGGGGGGTGGGAGGAGAGAGGAGTTATTGAGGAAAAAACAAAACAAAGTCACCTGCCCCTTTAAGGGTGGCCATTTTGAATTCTATTGCTCTCTGCGGCCCATCAGTGCGCCACGGCAAATTATTATATACATATATATATATATATATATATATATATATAGTAGCCCAATGTCTGAGAGTCTGAAACGCTGAAATGCTGGCTGTTCCCTCTGGGCGGCCCGTGCTGCATGGGGAGTGTGGGGCCCAAATGGCCACTTGCTCCCCCGCGGCGGCCTGGCTGAGCGGCGCAGAAGTCAGCCAAGCGCCACAGGGGAGGGCAAAGGGGGGGCGGGGCGGGGTGGGGCGGTGACGTGCGGCATGACAGTGGCTCCAGGCCCCGCCCCCTGGCTGTGAACATCACCGCCTCACCCCCCTTCGCCTCCCACCGTGGCACTCGACTGACTTCTGCGCCACTCACCCAGGCTGCCACGTAGGAGCAAGTGGCGCAAGCGACCATTTGGGCTCCACGCTCCCCCGAGTGAGAGGCAGGAGGGGGAGCAGAAGAGAAAGAGAGAGGCAGGAGGGGGAGGAGAGCTGAGAGAGAGAGAGGGGCAGGCAGTAGGAGGAGAGAGAGAGAGAGATGGAGGCTCAGGAGAGAAGACCGACGTGGAGGAGAGACCTGAAAATCCTGTCTTATGACGGACTAATTGGCTAGTAGTTTAAGAAACACCGATTTAAACTGTTAAGTAGATTGAAGTGTCATATGATGCAAAAATTAAACAGAATATGTATTTTGAACAGTCTTTAATCCGTGTAAACATGCTTTTTAAACTGTATTTTTTATTTTTTTCCAATGCTCTTTCCTTTAGTAACGTAAAATACTTACATAATGATATCTTCACATCTCTGGGATTATGTGTTACACAATACGCTCCATAACCAGACACCAAACCAAAGAAAAGACCTGCAGCCAACGAGACTATACTTCCTGCAGCAAGCCATTTAAAGGAATATGAAAATGAAAATGTGAGGAAAAACTGAAAAAACAGCCTACAGAATACTTTTAGACAATTTACTGTGCATTTTGCTGCTACAACTAAAATCTGAGATGACTTCAAGCATTCCCACAATTTGGCTACCAATTACTCCACACACAAAAAAATGTTTACTATGTAATGTTTCAATGAGATCTATTTTAGGGTATGTCTACACTAGAAACACTACAGTAGCACAGCTGCACCTATGCTGCTGTAGCGCAGGCACTTACTAACAGAGACAAAAGGGGTTATCACCACCATAGGACAGTGGTCCCCAAACTTTTAACCTCATGCTACTTCTTCCTCCTATACATATCCCCCCCAAAGGGCCGGGAGAGGGATCATGGCTCTGGGGCAGAAGGGATCATGCAGATAGGAGTAAAAGGGCCAAAGCTGGGAGCCGGAGCAGAGCCCCAGATGTGAGGTTGGGAGCCAACATCCTGGGCCAGCAGGGGGATGGCCTGGACCCAGCCTTGCCCTCCCCACATTCTCCTCTGTGACCCCACAGTTTCGGGGTTTCTTCTGTAGTAAATCCACTTCTTTGAGAAGTTGACAGAGAAATTCTTCCATTGACCTAGCGCTGTCTACACTGGGTCTTTGGCGTAACTATGGCTTTTAGAGGTGTGAAAAATCGATGTATCTAGGTCAACCTAAGTTTTGTGTGTAGACCAGCCCTTACATAGTGGGAGACTTAACGAGGCAATCTGTTTAACATATAAAAAAGATCAAGAAATGACTTGATTATGCAGAGTAAGCACCTTCCTGTAAAAAAGACACCAGATACTAAAGGGCTCTTCAATCTAGTGAAGAAATGCAGAACAAGTATCATTCTTGTGTGTGAATTTAGAAATGATACATGAATCTCTTTTTAATTCTAAATGTGCTAATGTGTAGACAGCACCAAAGTACGAAATAAGCTATTTCGAAACAAGATCGAACTAAGGTACCGTCTTTTAGCGAATATAACCCGCGGGTTATATTTATTTTTACAAACTCCGAACCCCCCTGTGGGCTATACTCGTGCGCGGGGTATTTAGGGGTTTTTTTACTCGATGGAAGAGGATCCCCTCCCCGCCACCCTTTCATTACCTTTGCCGGGCTCGGGTTAGGCTCCCAGCCCGTGACTGAACAACACGGGGAAACTTACAAGGGGCGCAGCAGCCGGGAACGCTCCGGAGCTGGGGCAGAGGCACCCCCAGCAGAGGCGCAAGGTGGGAGGCTCCCAGCCCGGGCTGACAAAGGGAAGGAGCCCGGAGCAAGTTGCTCGGCGGCCAGCAGCAGTGGTGGGAGTCTGCAGGCGGCCACAGCTCACAGGAGCGGGGCCGTGGCATGGTGCTTGTTGCTCGTTGCTCCTGCGCGATCCAGCCGGGCACCCTTCCCTGCCTGCAGCTGCCGCACGCCGGACCCACTATGCGCTCGCTTGTTGCTCCTGGGCCGGCACCTGCCCCGCCGCCCTGAACCATGCCCCGGCCCAGGAGCAACAAGCGGGGCATGGTTCGGGGCGGCGGGGCAGGCGCCTGCCCAGGAGCAACAAGCGAGCGCGCAGCGGGTCTAGTGTGCGGTGGCTGCAGGCAGGGAAGGGCGCCCAACTGGATCGCGCAGGAGCAACAAGCACCATGCCCCGGCCCCGCTCCTGTGAGCTGTAGCTACCTGCAGACTCCTGCCGCTGCTGCTGGCTGCCGAGCCCCGTGCCCGCAACTTGCTCCGGGCTCCTTCCCTTTGTCAGCCTGGGCTGGGAGCCTCCCGCCTCTGCTGGGGATGCCTCTGCCCCGGCTTTGGAGTGTTCCTGGCTGCTGCGCCTCTTGTAAGTTTCCCCGCGTTGTTCAGTCGCGGGCTGGGAGCCTAACCCCCCGCACCGTAAATATACCCCCAGCACAGTCTTGTATACCTCATGGGTTATACTCGTGCGCGGGGTATACAAGATTTTTTTTACTGAAATAGCAAAAATCGCAGGGTATATTCGGGTGCGGGTTATATTTGGGTGTGGGGTATATTCGCTAAAATACGGTACGCAATTTGAGCTACGCAAATTTGTGTATCTTATTTCGCGCTACCATACAGTGTAGATGCACCCTAAGAGACCTGGAAACAAAGAACTGTAGGGAAAGGATGACGGCAAAGCTGTGGATCCAGGTCAGAAAAAGATCAACTTTGGCCTGAGATAAAAACAACTGTTAAAGGTAAGAATTTGTCTGTAACAGGCTTCTTAGTGTATTAGAATTAGATGGCATCTTTTGTTCATTTTAACTTAGTAACTTATTTTGATCTGTTTTCACTTGTGATCACTTAAATCCTACTTTTTATACTTAGTAAAAAACACTATTGTTCATTATCAAGCCCTGTGTAAATAACTGTTACCTGGGGAGGAGCAACTACTGTGCATATCTCTCTTTCATTGATCAAGTGAGCTAACCTTATGAGCTTTTTCAGTGTACAATTTTTATACAGGGTAAGATGCATTTGTTTGAGTTTGGATACCTATTGGGGGTTGGTTTTCTGGATACTGAGCCCTCTTGAAGCCAAATTGGTTCAATGTCTGTGTTTCTCTGAGGGGGGAATTGGTAAGCGCAACTCAGCGCCTTGACTGGAGGGGGGGCGGGAGGGGAGGGAAGACCAGAGCTTCTGGCCCAGCAGGACGGGGTAGTGAGGAGTCCCAGAGAGCAGGATGGTGGGCTCAGTGCCTTGATCAGCACACCGGTGATAATCCCAAGGGGATTTCTGTGATCCAACCCATAACACCCAGCATTTACCTTTGCGAACGTATCCTATACCACCACCAATTGCCACCACTGCTGCATAACCAAATCCAATCCAGTCAACAATCATGATTACAACTCTAAAAAAGACAACAAATTGCAACATAGAAGGAGGACAAATTCTGCTTTAAAATAGATTTCTCATTTAGGATTATGAAGTGATATCCATGAGCACTCCAAATACTAATAAATAACAAGTTACAAGTTTCAGTATTGTGGCACTACCCAAAATGTGCATGTGCTTTTAAACTGAGTGTGTGAACTTTTTACTGAAACCTTTGTCCCTTCTCACATCCTCCTATCTGTCTATGCCCCCCCCCCTTTGACCTTATAATTGTGGCATATCTAAAATTATGCTCCAGTCATGCTTATGAATAAGTCCTGGTAAAATTAGGATCTTAGAAGTAAGGATGTTAAGAGGTGGGTAGTTCCCTAATCATGATTAGTTGATAAAGGAAGGCATGCTCAGTCCCAACTCGTGCCAGGTCTAGGAGCTACCCTTGCAGCGCTCTGCAGTTTAAAAGTATTAAGAGCCGGGTGTACAGGCAGCCTGGCTCCAACTACATTTAAACTGCAGAGGTGCAGACTTGCTCAGTCCCAGCTCTCACTGGGTCCAGCAGCCCCTATCCACGGGGGGCCCAGCAAGGAGCTAGGAACCCTCTCTCGCGGACAGGGAGTGCTGCCAGAACAGTCTCTGCCTGCAGCAAGCGTGGCCTGCCACAGGCAAAGGCTGCTTTGCAGCAGCTTCCCGTGTCCCCCCCCCCCCAGGGTGCTGCCTCTAATAGCACTGACCTCTGTGCAGTGCCGCTCTCTCCCCCTGCCCTTCCTCACCCTGCTGCGGGAGCAGCAGTGACCGGGGTCTGGCGGGGAAGGTCAGGGTTTCTTCACCCCTCCCCCCCATGGCACTGGGATCACTTGTGCATGAAGGAGGGCTGAGCTCCTCCCCTTCCCACCTCACTGGGGGAACGGCAGCACACGGTCCAGAGGCTTTCCCCTCTGCAAGGGAGTGAAAAGCCAGGTAAATGTACCCCCTCATGCTCAGACCCCCCTACCCCAATCCCCCTCACTCACTCCGCTCTCCCTGCCAAAACCCTGCACCCCCAGCTTGTTCTGACACTCTCCCTTGCTTCTGCCCAGTGCTTTTTTTGTAAAAAAAGTGCCAGTACTCCAGGGGAAAAGTTGTTGAGCTCTATCTGGAGGTGCTAGTACTGCGTACCAGGCAGTACCATCACAAAAAAAAGCACTGCTTCTGCCCATCCACCCGCCCGCCCGCTCCCCTCCCCCCGCCAGACTAGGAATGTGAAGGACTAGCTGACTATCTGATAAACAAATGCTTATTGGGTAGTCGACTAGTCGCTTTCCCGCCCCCCCGCCCCCTCCCCCGCTACCTCTATCAGAAAGAGGCAGTGGAGGAGGGAAAGATGAGGGGGTACTTCAAAGTGTCAGTGACACTTGAAGTCTGGGGCTAGACCCCGGGGCTTCACGCAGCAGCGCTGCACAGAGCCCAGGATCGGCTGGAGACTTCACCGCTGACCCCGGGCTGCACACGGCACTGCTGCTATGAAACACCATAGGGAGCCCGGCCTCAGGCTTCTCCCAGTGTTTAAAAGCAGCAGCGCTGTGTGGAGCCCAGGGTCAGCAGGGAAGTCCCCAGCTGATCCTGGGCTCTGTGTGGCACTGACACTTTGAAATGCTGTGTGGAGCCTTGGCATCAGGCTGCACACAGTGTTTCAAAGGGGCATCACCACATGGAGCACAGGATCAGCTGGTGTCCCTGGCTGATCCCAGGCTCCAGGCTGTGCTTTCACCTTTAAAGTGTAGCAGCAGCCTAGGGCTGCTGCTACACTTCAAAGGTGGAATCACCCTATTGACTAATTGAAAAGTCGATGCAAAATGCATCCTGCTCCCAGCCTGCTTCTGCACCCCATCTCCCACCCTATCCCACACACTGGCAGTCCTATCCTGCACACTGAACCCCTCATTCTTGTTCCTGCCCCAGAGACTAAGGGGGTCCATAAAATCCATTAACTCCAAAACCCCAGAAAAATAAATCTGGCCTATGGGAAGCCCTCAGTCCTCCCTGTCCCTTCTTATCGTCCCAGAGGGCTGGAGTGCCACGAATGAGGTATCTCAGTTGGGAGCCACATCAGTGAGGGTTGGGGGCTTTTGAGGAGTATTTTTGCTTCTCACTTGTGCAGTCCCCAAATTATTTTTGTGTGGGTCAGTGGCTCTCAACCCAAAAAAGTCTCCTCAACCCTGCCATAAATAAAACATTGAAACCGTTTGTATTGGATATAAAATTAATATTTTACTTTACTTAAAATGAAGTTTGATAAACTAACATGAGAAACCCCTTAATCTGTTTGATAATTTAAATTAAACTGTTCTCCCTACCTGCAGCGCGGTTCAGAAAATATGGTACCATACCCTGCTCGTGCCCCCCCCCCCCCCCATCCGTAAATAGAAGTAAGTTAAATCTTGGCACCGCCACTTCTGAAAGGTTGCCAACCCCTGATCTAGGGCTCCTAGCCCTGGAACGAGTTCTGCACGGGCACAAGTTCGTGCCTGCAGGGAGCCCCAAAGACACCAGGATCTATCCTGTGGTCTGCCTGCCTAACCGCTCCAAGCGTTACTGGGCGAGCAACCCCATTTATGATCAACAGCATGGCGCTAACACAACAGGTCACTTTGCTTGTGTGCCAGCCTGGCTTCCCGCTGAAATGTGGCCTAGGGCAAGCCCTGCCAGGGGCCGTTTGCAGAGCCCACAGCACCGCGCACAAGGAGGGGACAAGGCTGTTCGGGGCCAGGGCTGTTTGCCCGGGCAGCACCGGAGAAGCCACGCCCAAAGCAGCCCAGCTGGGCAGGGTGAGCGAGTAACGATGCGGGCCGCTACTGCCGAGCTCAGCCTGCGGAGTAGGCCCGCAGAGAACCTGCTCTGCCCAGTGCAAACGGGAGCAGCCGGGGTGATGGGAAAGGGGCAGGGCGGGGGCTCTGGTCAGCTGCGAGTCCCGGGGGCAAGCACCTTCCCTGCGGCTGCCTCCGGCCATCAGCAGCTCCGCGTTCCTTCCCCGGCCCGGCGAAGCGCTCCGCAGCTCCTCCCACCCCTTCCCAGCCCGTCCCCCGCCGGGCGCCTTGGGGGGGCGGCGTTAGCGCCCGTACAGCCCGACCGAGTCCTGGAGCGCTACGGACCTTCACAGACCTCCCCGGCTCCAGCCTCCAGCGCCCTCTGCGTGCCTGCTGCTGGCGGGCGGGCGAGCGCGCACGTGAGCGAGGCAGCTGTGGCTAGCCAAGCTTCCAGGCCCGCACTGGCTTCCTCTCTGCGGAGGCCTCATATTAACGCAGCAGCTCACGCGGGGACCTGGAAAAACACAGGTGCCTGCTGCCACCTCCTGGGAAACATGGGGTATTGCCAGGCCAACAGCTCCCCAGCGCTAAGACCCAGGCCTCAGGTCAGGGGTGGGATTTTTTTTGGATGGGGGAGCGGAGCGGGGGACTGACCCACAGAAAAATCAGTAGGATGAAATCCATGTTAACTACTTATGCAAAACAATCTGCTTCACCATGTGTTTAGCTGTCACACTCAGTATTTTTCTCAGACCTGAGAACAAGCTGTTCCTAAGCTCAAAAGCTTGTCTCTCTCACCAACAAAAGTTGATCCAATAAATGATACTGCCTCACTCCCTTTATCACATTTAAACATCCAGTTTGGTGAGCACTCTTTGTAACTCTTCAGTCAGCTTTGCATTTAAGTATTAAGAACATAAGAACATAAGTGAGCAATTTTGCAATGTCTGTACATTTTGCCATCTCACTGTACTCCCGTTTCAAGATCACTTATGGATGTATTGAACTGCATTGGTCCCAATAGAGATACTTGGGAAATCCTACTATTTACTTCTATCTATTGTGAAAACTGACCATTTACTCCTGCACTTCATTTCCCATCTGTTAACCAGATCATTGAGAAGACCTGTCTGATCCCATGGCTACTTAGTTTACTAAAGAGCATTTGGTGTGGAATGTTATCAAAGGCTTTCTGAAAGTTCAAATACACTAGCTTGACTGGATCTCCCTTGTCTGAGTGCTTGTTGACTCCCTCAAGGAATTCTAACAGATTAGTGAGGCATGATTTCCCTTTACAAAAGCTCTCTTTACTCTTCCCCACTGTATCATGTTCATCTATAAAAATTTTTCTTTGCTACAGTTTCAACCATGTTGCCTGGTATTGAATTCAGACTTACTGGCCTGTAATTGCCAGGCTTGCCTCTAGAGCCTATTTATTTTTTAAATATCACTGTTACATTAGCTATTCCCCAGCCCTCACATAGAGACTGATTTAAGCAATAGATTACTGTTATGGCCAATACTGAGGGGGAGCACCACTTACTGGTCAAAAGGTTAGGCCCTTTGAATTGCAGCAGGAGAAGGGGTTGGTAGGCACTCTCACTCCTTCAGACTTGGACCCAGGTCACTGTGAGGGCTAACAAAGGGGTCTAGCTCCCAGGAGCATCTTAAGATTGCCCTTTCTGGGTTATATCTTGTCAAGGCTTCATCCCCACTCTGGCATGATGAATGCAGAAGTGAGGGCCCACAAAAGTACCCCAAAACCTTATCTTTCCAGGCTTTGGTAAAAAACTTCCCCCCAAAATCTCAACAACCTAGATTTTGGGGATAAAAACTCTGCTGCCACCACCCAAGTAATGATAAGAAAATCAGAGGAGAGATCACTTGGGAAATTTCACCCCTAAAGTACAAACCAGGACACAAAAATTAACCAATACCAGGCTAATAAAAAGAAAAGAGAAAGAACTTTTATCACCACAATATTCCTGTTGCAAGCATACTGACTAGATGGTAAAGTCACAAAGTAATATACTCATGGGTAATTCCACCATGGGCCCAAACTTAGTTGCAAAAGAGAGAAAAACCCATTTTAAATGCACAGACATCAGATCCCATTTCCCAAATCATAAAACAATAAAACCTAACGGATTTATTTAAACTTTCCCCTACTTACAGAAGAGTGAAGAGTCTATTCTTGGAGAGAGACATTCTGCCTGTCCTCCTCAGTAGCTGGAGAGAAACTACCCAGGACAAAGGAGAGGGAAAAACCAAAAATTCCTTTGTCCCAGTTTGAAATTCCTACCTACATTCCTATTGGCCAACTCTACCTGGGTTAGGTATAGTTAACCCCTTAGTCCCCAGGCTGCTGGACATCTCTCATGATCATGACACATCCTATCACCCCTTTAATGTCCAAAGTTTGTTGTCTGTACTAAGAGGGTAGGAAGGGGGTCGGCTCATTTGTGGTCAGATGTGGTGTGACCGCTCTCTCCCAGTTGGGAGATTCTTTGTAACTTGAGCCTCCAGCCAGGTCAATTCAAGACTCTCCCTTCCCAGGGGAAGAATATAAGAACAGAAGAACAGCCATACTGAGTCAGACTACAAGCCTCTCTAAGCCAGTATCCTGTCTTCTGACTGTGGCCGCTAATATCAGATACTTCAGAGGGAATGAACAGAACAGGTAATCACAGAGTGAACAATCCCCTGTAGTCCATAAACAAAACAAAGGAAATAAACACAAGCAAACTGAGCTAATATGCAAGAGACAGAAATGCCTCTTTCTCAGGCTCTATCAGACTCAAGTTCTCCCTTCGCTCAGGGAGGACCATCTGGCAATTGTTGATGGGACAACAATCCTTCTTTTCCTCAGCAACTGCAAGTTAAAGATCTTTTCTCTTCCTTGGTCAGCCCACAAATGAGCTGTTCTGCTTCCCTTTTAACTCCTCTAGTCTGTGCATTCCTTGAAGGTGTGGCAGGGCAGGCGGGGCTGGGCCCAGACACACTCCCACACCCCTGGCTGCCCAGTGTGCAGTTTGTATACCCCTTCACAGTTACCTACACAGTTAGTAGCAGGAGAGACCGGTGCTTGCAGGCGAATGGGGTATAGGGAAGGACACCCAGCGTGGCAGGGAAGGGGCCTGAGAGCACCCCATTTAGGCTATGTCTACACTGCGAGGTTTTTGTGCAAAAATGGCTATTTTTGCGCACAAATCTGCAGAGCGTCCACACCTCAAATGCGCTTTTATGCAAGTAAATCAGCAGTAAAATGGCAGAACAGAGGGCTTTTGCCGGTGGAGGTAAACCTCCTTCTACGAGGCATAACTCCCTTTTGTGCTACAGCTATTGCGCAAAAAGGCACGTGTAGACACTCCAGCGGGGTTTCTTGCGTAAGAAACTCCTGTGGGAAAAAGCACAGGTGCTCTGATGGCCATTCTGTTAATGGCAATCAGAGTTTTCTTGCGCAAGAGTGTCCATGCAGTATGGACGCTCTCTTGCGCAAAAGCACACCACTGTAGCGATGTGCTTTGAGGTGTGGACGCGCTCTTGTGCGAGAAGTTTTTGCGGAAAAACTCTTGCGCAAGAAGCCTGCAGTGTAGACGTAGCCTTTGTGATTAAAATTTTAGCAGGCGCACTGGGGGGCAGTGCAGCTCCTGAGTGCTACCACAAGTCACCTATGGTTAGTAGTACTGCAGTTTCATATGTGATTTCCTTCAGAACTCTTGAGTGTATAGCATCTGGTCCTGGTGATTTATTAGTTTAATTTATCAGTTTGTTCTAAAATATCCTCTATTTACACCCAGATCGGAACAGTTCCTTATTTTTCCCTTTAAAAAGAATGGATAGTGTGAAGGGATCTTTCCTATTCCTCCGTAATGAAGACCAATGCAAAGAATTTTAGAATATGTCTTCTGTAAAAGCTCCCTCAGGACCTTGATTGTCTGCTAGTCTCTTTGACTGGCAGGCTTCCTGCTTCAGATATAGTTACATATTGTTTTACTATTAATTTTTATTATGTCCTTAGCTAGTTGCTTCTCAAATTCTTTCTTGGCCTGCCTATTTGAATTTACCAGAGTTTACGCTCCTTTCTATTTCCCTCAGCAGGATTTGACTTCCAATTCCTTTTTTTGCCTCTCACCATCTCTTTAACTATGCTGTTTAGCCATAGTGACATATTTTTTAGTCTTCTTGTGTGGATTTGTTTTGTTTTGTTTTGTTTGATTTGTTGTACACATTTACTTTGAGCTTCTGTTATGATTATTTTAAACAGTTTCCATGCATTTTGCAGACATTTCATCTTTATGACTGTTCCTTTTAATTTCCATTTAACTAGCCTCCTCATTTTCATGTAGTTACCTTTTTTTGATGTTACATGCTACAGTGGTGGGTTTCTTTGATATCCTTCTCTCTAGGAAGATGTTTAATTAAATTACATTATGATCACTATTACTGAGCAGTTCAACTATATTCTCTTCTTGGACTAGATCCTGTGTCACTTAGCACTAAATCAAACATTTCCTTTCCCCATGACAAACTGATCTAAGAAGCACTCATTTATTGTGTCTAGAAATTTTATCTCTGCATACCTTCCTGAGGTGACAATTACTCTGTCAGTATGGGGATAATTGATAGCCCCCGTTATTACTGCATTTTCTGCCTTTTGGGACTCACTAATTTCCCTGAGCATTTCATAGTCACAATCCTGGTTAGGTGGTCGATTGTACATTCTCACTATTATATTCCTAATGTTCAAGCAAGGGCTTTTTATGCAGAGAGGTTTTATAGTATAGTTAGATTTATTATTATTACTATATTTGACTCCTTCTTTTTCTTCCACATATTGCACCACTCCTCCATCACTGTGACCTATTCTGTCATTTCTATATATTTTGTACTCTAATATTATTGAGTCCCATTGATTCCCCTCATTCAGTTTCTGCAATGGCTATTATGTCAACATCCTCATTTAATGCCGAGCTCCCTAGTTCACCCATTTAGCATTTCTATATAAACATTTGTACATTTTGTCAGTATTTAGGTGCTTGTGTAACTAAAAGCCAGCTAGCTATTAATGTAAGGGTGTAAAGCAACTCATTATTCTCTCTGTAAGTGGTTTAAGGGTTATTTTGAGGGAAGGGTTTTATCTTGAAATAACCCCGTTTTTTCTCTCGAAATAGCGCTATTTCAAAATAGCGCCATAACGCGATTATGCAAATAAAGCGCGGGATATTTAAATCCCCACTTCATTTTCAATTTTGGGTGTCTGCATTTGTATTCCTCTTGAGAGAGAGGAATAAAGTGTAGACATACCCTTAGAGAGACTACCGACGACACTGCAGCCAGCCAGCCGGCGTCCACACACCTGGTACCCTCATTCCAGGGCCGGGGTATGCATATGCCACAACGTGGGGGCACAGAGGAACATGGAACTGGAAGCATTTCAGATATTACAACCATGGAAAGACAACAGAGATGGCATTGAACATTGTAGCATCTGGCCATCAGATCAGGAATGGATGATAATAACAAAAAGACACAGCAGAAGACATGCCAACCAGTTTGGGAGCTGAACTGAAAAATCTGTATGGTTCAGTTCAAATTAAAACTGATTCCCACCCACACACCTTTTTTTCTCATTAGAAACAACAATAATAATCCATTTGGGGGTTGAACAGAATGTTATGGTTGACCAAACTTTTTCTTATTTTTAGATTGGGGATATTTGCCTCTTTTTGTTGATGTTGTATGTTGCATCTTTCTTTTAAAAATGCTAAATTTCTAAACTGCATTGTTAATAATTAGCTACATTTCTGGTTCAAAATAAAGAGTTGAAATAAATAAATTCACAGTGATTAAAATGAACTATTTTAATTTTTCAACCAAAAACAGGGACATTTTTCTAAAAATATTTGCTAAATTGAGCCTAAATCTGTAAATAGTTTCAGTGCCTTGAACATTACTTCAGCAAATTTATTATTTGCCAGGTTTTTTTTTGTCCCCCTTTACTGATGTGTTGTGGGTGCTGCTGAGCTGGTAATGCCCTACTTTTCCCATAAGGTGGCAGCAAACCCTTTTTCCTTTTTGTCCTGTTGGTCATCACAGGAGGGGCCCAGGCAAGACGAGGAAAAGCAGGAGATAGAGGTGTTTCTACATGGGCTCCAAATAAAGGCTCAAAGACTCTGTAATATTAAGTTTTGTAAATGTTGCATCAAAGTCCATTCATGGGCTGTGTCTAGACTGGCCAGTTTTTCCGGAAAATCAGCTGCTTTTCCGGAAAAACTTGCCAGCTGTCTACACTGGCTGCTTGAATTTCCGCAAGAACACTGACGATCTCATGCGGAAATACTATGCTGTTCCCGTTCGGGTAAAAGCCCTCTTGTGCAAATGCTTTTGCGCAAGAGGGCCAGTGTAGACAACGTGGTATTGTTTTGCGCAAAAAAGCCCCGATGGCTAAAATGGCGATCGGGGCTTTCTTGTGCAAAAGCGCATCTAGATTGGCCAGGGACGCTTTTCCGCAAAAAGTGCTTTTGCAGAAAAGCGTCTGTGCCAATCTAGATGCTCTTTTCCGCAAATGCTTTTAACAGAAAACTTTTCCGTTAAAAGCATTTGCGGAAAATCATGCCAGTCTAGACGCAGCCATGGTGTTTTCCCCTGCATGGGCAACCTTAATTCCAGCATTTCCTAACATCTGTGTGGTTGACTTTGCATCCTTAATGTTAGTTTTGTGACTGAACCTCAACTATGAGCTTTATCTGCAGTGACTAATTATCCCATAGCACTAAATGAAATCATCAGTAAATGTCCTGTCCGAGGGGGAGCTATGAAAAATCTGGGAAGGATTCTCTGGGAACACTCTGGTATCTATTGTTCCCAAATCCTAGTGACAAATGGAGACACTTATCCTACAGCTAACTCTGTCTGGACAGACAAGTGGCAACATGAAGTCCATTGTTGGCTGGTAATTGCCTTCCCAAAATTGCCTGCACTACCCAGCTGCCTGAGAGGGGCTGGGGCTATGCAGCAACCTGGCTCCCCAGCATCCGGGGAAGGCTGGGGCCACATCGCGCAGCAGTCCCGGCCCTCAGCTGGCGTTGGGCAGGGCTTGGCTGGGAGGGTGGGGGGAAGTGTTGTGGTCTCATGGAAGGGGTCTGGCTTTGGGCATATGGGGTGGGGCTTTGGCTTCCTTCTCCATCTGGCCTTCACCCACCGCCCATGGAGGAGTCTCATTGATATCTTAGGGGTTTCAGAGACCTAAGTGATATATGAATATGTTAAGGTCATAACATGTTTTAGATGTGTTATCTTGAGTCGGTGGTGGGAGAGAGATGCCTTCTGTTGCAGCATCTGGCATGGGCCAATATGAAGGAAGGATACCAGTATAGATGGATTATTAGGATCTAATCATGAAAGCCCTTATTCATGTGAGTAGTGTTTATTTTCTCAGGCAGTTCAACTGACTATTCATATAAACACTGCTTCAGTAAATAATATTTAATGGGACTGGGCTCCTAGGTTGTTCCAGTGTAGCCATTTCTATGCTCCATTTCTTTTCTTAGTGATGTTTTCAGCAGAGTTTCCTACCAAAAACTTAGTCAAGCTAGGACACTTGGAGGGAAGGAGCCCAGACCAGTATTCAGCTGCATCCGTGAATGGTTCTCACCCCACCCCCAAAGCTGTCAGACCTTTTTGAACATTTTTACCTTTTTTTCTTCTTCCTTGCCTTATCCCATTAGTCAGGGTTGGTAGTGTTCTTGTCAAGAATGTTTGCCAAGCCAACATCAATCTCCATGTCCTCCTTCAGCTTCTCAAACCACCCTTTTCTAGGTCTTCCTCCTGGTCTTGTCCTGTGACTACTCTCTCTTGTAGTCTCTGGCCAACATATCCCATTTAGTTGTCTCATATGACTCAGCCATGTCAGTCAATACTCCCTCAACTGTTTCATTTTAGGACCTACCTACATCATTTGGAACACTTTCAAATTTTATTTTTTTCCCCTGATCCTCCCCTTCCAAACCCAGCCAGGCCACATACAATGTTGATTGTTTAATAGTACAATATTTCAGTACAGTATTAAGGCCAGATCCTGAGCCCCTGTTCCATTTCCTTTGTGCCCAGAGAGCCAAGACACAGAGCCCTTTAAATCCGCAGATATCTGCTTTATATCTACAGGTGTCCACATCCATGGATGTGGATGCAGATATCGGAAACTCATTTTTTCAGATATGGATGTGGATATACTTTTGCATCTAGAACCATATATCCACAGATATCCACATCCCTGGGAATGGATGCGGATATCCATGCTTCATTTTTGTGGATATAGATGTGGATGTGGATACAAATTTTGTGTCCGTGCAGGGCTCTACCAAGAAGCCAAAAAGCTGCCCTAACAAGGCAGCTAGGGATTCTCCTAGCCTGAGAAAAGGTAAAGCTGGCATAAAGCTGGTAAAAAACAGCACCCAGTGGGAGTTGTAACTAGCCAACATAGTGACAAGTCTCAGAGGGGTAGCCATGTTAGTCTGTATCTGCAAAAACAACAAGGACTCTTGTGGCACCTTAAAGACTGACACAATTATTTAGGAATAAACTTTTGTGGGTAAAACTCACTTCATCAGATGCATGCGATGGATACTTTACCCATGGAAGCTTATGTCTAAATAAATCTATTAGTCTTTAAAGTGACACAGGACTCCTCATTATTTCAGGCAACATAGGTTAGAGCAGTCCTGAGTCTGCTCTACCTTATTCCAAAGGCCAAAGCAGCCCCAAACTGCACCCCACAAGATTGAGGGAGTGCACCTTTGTCAGACCCAGAGATCTGGCAAAACATTAGTAAACTAATTTTTGAAATGCAGCCTCACTTTTTGTGACTGATAATAACTGTGAGAATAATTTTGTGGGTTCAAATGTCATCATGTAGATACCAAATGAAACCTACACACCTTTATTTGAACCTGCAAGTGTTGCTGTCATGTGGTTCAATTTATTTTAGATCCAAGGGAAACTAGTACACTTCAGGGCTACTTAACCACTTTCTTATTTATTGCAAGCTTTAAGCAGTTAATACAGTTACAAGCCTTAAGAACAATTACTATACAATTTAAACCTTAAATACTATAAATTCTAAAGCAAATAATATAGCGCAAAGCAATGCAAAAGCAATTACTAAAAGATCTACTATATACAGTAATAAACCCTAATTCACTTACACTTCACCTGTATGCTACCTACAGTGTGGTTCTGTCTTTTTCCATGCATAGGAATGCCACCACTGACATAGCCGGTGTGAAGGGCCTTATCACTTCTAGTTACATTGAGCAGGATATGTGGGTGAATCCTGCCCATTCCCTCCCATCGATTGCTCTTACTAAACCCAATTTATAGCAATGAGAGACTTGGTCATTCTATCTCATAGAACTGGAAGGGACCTTGAGAGGTCATTGAGTCCAGTCCCCAGTCCTCAAAGCAGGACCAAGTACCATCCCTGACAGATTTGCCCCAGATCCCTAAATGGCCCCCTCAAAGATTTAACTCACAGCCCTGGGTTTAACAGGCCAATGCTCAAACCACTGAGCTATCCCTCCCTCCCAATAATATTTACCAATTGATTTACATGTTGTGTAGGATACATAAAATGCCCAATGCCCCTATTTGGGGTACATCCTGCTGCTCAGGATGTTGCTGCTATGTGTGTAGTTGACAGTTTCATGGCTGCATCTGTACTTTTTGCTTATTAGAACAAAAGTACCAGTACAAGGCTGCTTGTCCTGTGTTCTTGACGCGGTCTCGGGTACCATGCTTAATCTGCATTGTTATGCAAAACAATTCCTGACTCTCAGGCCCTGCCTGCATGCTTTGTTACACCAGATTTGAAACAGGCCAGAAATCTACACTTTGGACAAAGCAGACATCACCATTTATTGACAAGGCAGGGCAGTCCAGGCTCCCCCCACAGTTGTGCATTTACAATTATTTTCAGGCACAAAAGAAGACCCCAGCTCGTGGCTTTTAAAGGGGAAAATAAAATATATAACCAGGTCCTAAATGTGCAAGAATGAACAATGATGCCAAATAAAACTGCAGTCTATACTCCAGATTTCAAGTTAAACATCTGTTAAGGAAGAAATATCTCACGGAAAAATGCCATACTTCAGCCATCATTTTAACCACAAAGTTATAGCTCCACCATAATGAGTGTAATTATAGCATTGTGAAGACAATGATACAGATAATGGCCAGTCAGTGTTTCCACTATAAACCCTAATTTGAAGTTTATAGTTTTGTGAAATATAACTGTTTCTGGCTAGAATACCCAGCAGACAGATTCCCAGCCCAACAGCAATTTTTTTTGGTTCATTTACAAATTCAAACACAATTGTTTCTGTTCAAAACAATGGACCATTACTGATTGCCCTGTCCTTATTGCAATATTGAATAGCACTTTTGTACCAATCAGAAGCATGGTCTTCTGATCTTATTGCAAGTGTGGTCAGGATGTATCCACAGCTGGGACAATCTAGGCAGCTATCCCATAGTGCACTAGCACAGGATACAGCCCCCAAAGGACATGCATACAAAGCACCAGCAATATATGAGGCAGTGAACTCTGGAATGTTTTACAGCAGAGTTAGGAGGAAGGAGAATTGGCCAGACCATTCACACAGGCACAATTAAGAAGACCTGTTTACACAGGTAAACAGAGTGTGCTGAACCAGTTACAGGAAGACAACTAGTCATAGGCCAAGTCTGGGCCTTTGGCAAGGACATCATTTTAACCATGCTGTGTGTGAACACAAATATTATAAACAGATGGCAATAAACTAGTTTGAAAGTTGTATCATGGACAGGGCCTAAGTAACTTGATTTATAGGAAAGAAATGAGTGAAAATCACAGAATAAAGGTAACTGACTTCTAAAAAGACTAATAGACTAGAGAACAGGTAGGTAAGGTCCCATAGGAGAAAAATCTAAGTGAGAAAAAGCGTTTAGGAAAGCTGGTTGTTTCACAAAGGGATAATTAGAAAGGCAAAACAACAAAATTATTCCAAATAGGAAGAATAGCAAGAGGCGAATATTGCTCCATCAGAAGGTCTTTAATGACCTGAAAATAAAAAAGGAATCCTACAAAAAATGGAAACAGAGATGAATCTCAGAGGAGTTCAACTGAATATCACAAGCATGCATATACAATTAGAAAGACTTATGCACAAAATGAATTACACCTAGCAAAGATATTAAATGCAGTAAGAACCGGGTCTTTAAATATTGTAGGAGCAAAAGAAAGTTGAAGGCAAGTGTAGGTATTCTACTTATCAGTGAATGAGAACAAATAACAGATGACACAGAAAGCTGTGGTATTTAATGCTTATTTTGCTTTAGTCTTCACTAAATAGGTAAATTGTGACCAGGTTCTTAACACGATTAATATTAACAATAATGGGGAAGGAACACAAGGCAGAGTAGGGAAAGAACAAGTTAAAGAATATGTAGATAAGTCCGATATAATCAAGTAATCAGGGCCTGGTGAAATTTAATGTTGGATACTTTAGGAGGCAGTTGAATCAAACTTGGGACCATTAGCTAATTATCTCTGAGAATTCATGGAGTATGAGTGAGATCCCAGAGGAATGGAGGACAAACATAATACCTATTTTTAAAAAGAGGAACAAAGAGGACCTAGGGAATTATAGACCAGTCAGCCTAACTTCAATACATGGAAAGATTCTGGAACAAATTATTAAATAATCAATTTGTAAGCACATATGGTGATATGTAAAAGCCAACATGGATTTATCAAGAACAAATAATCACAAATCAATCTAATTTCCTTCTTTGACTGGGTTATTGATCAAGGAGGAAGGAGGAAGCTGTAGATATTATATATCTTAATTTTTAGTAAGGCTTTTGACAGAGTCCCACATGGCAGTTTTGTAAGTAAATAAGTGAAACATGGTCTAGATAAAATTATTATAAGATGCATGCACAACTGGTTGAGAGACCATAATCAAGAAATAGTTATCATTGGTTTACTGTGAGTCTGAGTAACATATCTAATAGGATTCTGCTAGGGTGTCCTAGGTTTGGTACTATCCAGTGTTTTCATTAATGTCTTGGATAATGGAGTGAAGAGTATGTTTAAAAAACTGTGAATGACACCAAGCTAGTGGGGGGTGCAAACACTCGGGAAGGCAAGATTAGAAGTCAAACCAACCTCAGCAATTGGAGAATTGCTCTGAAATTATCAAAATAAAAGGCACTACACACAAATACCAAGTATTACATTTAGGAAAGAAAAATCAAATGCCCAGCTACAAATAGGGACTAGATAGTTGTGTCGGTGGTAGTACTACTGAAAAGGATCTGCTGGTTACAACGGATTGCAAACAGAATATGAATCAACAATGTGATGCAGCTGTGCAAAATCATTCTGGACTGTATTTAGAGGAGCGTTGTATGTAATACATAGCATCATAGAACCACAGGGTTAAGAAGGGACAGCAAGGCCACTTCTGGAGTTCTGTGTCCACTTCTGGCCACTAGATTTTTGGGAAAGATGTGAGCGCTACAAAAAATGACAATGTGACCAATGGAGAAAAGTTAAAAAACTGGAAGGCTGCATCTAGACTGGCATGATTTTCCGCAAATGCTTTTAACAGAAAAGTTTTTCCGTTAAAAGCATTTGCGGAAAAGAGCGTCTAGATTGGCACGGATGCTTTTGCGCAAAAGCACTTTTGGAGAAAAGCATCCGTGCCAATCTAGATGCGGTTTTGCGCAAGAAAGCCCCGATCGCCATTTTTGCCATCGGGGCTTTTTTGCGCAAAACAGTTTTTACCTGTCTACACTGGCCCTCTTGTGCAAAAAGCATTTGCGCAAGAGGGCTTTTTCCTGAGCGGGAGCGTCATTGTATTTGCGCAAGAACACTGACGATCATACATTAGATCGTCAGTGTTCTTGCGCAAATTCAAGCGGCCAGCGTAGTCTTGTGAGAGAGAGAGAGAGAGAGAAAAGAAAGAAATAGAGAGACCTGATAGTTTTCAAATACATTCAGGACTGTTATAAAGAGGATGGTGATCAATTGTTTCTATGTCCACTGAAGGTAGGACAAGAAGTAATGGGCTTAACCTTCAGCAAGAAAGATTTAAAGAGACATCTTAGGGGAAAAATAACTGTAAGAAATATAGATCTGGAAGAAATCTTAAGAATTAATCAAGTCCATCTACCTGCACTCAGGCAGGACCAAGTAAACCTAGACCATCTCTGACAGGTATTTGTCCAATCTGTTCTTTAAAACCTCCAAAGTTGGGAATTTAACAACCATTATAATTAGAAAGTTTTAAGTTTATAAGCATCTTTCACTCCTTTATCCACGTCATGAAGGAAAATATTGAATAGAACCAGACAGACCTCTGGGGGACACTACTAGTTACCCTTCTCAGCCTGACAATGAACCAATGAGAATATCTCTTTGAGTAAGGTCTTTCAAATAGTTGTACACCCACTTTATAATAGGGATGTCATTGTGTAGATGACTACACAATTAACCAATAAGCCTGCGCTTATTGGTTAATCTTGTAAACTACACACATTTCTCTCTCCACCCCCTCCCCCCGCCCGCCGCCCTTGCTGCCTCTGTATTTGATACAGAGGCAGCAAGGGTGTGTGTGCAGGAGATGGTGCCCATGCAGAGCTGGCTTAAAAGCCGGATCTCCATGAGCACCAAATATGCCTGCCCCTCCACCCCCATGCTGCTTCCTCTGATAGAGAGGCAGCAGCATGGAAGGTAAGGGAGGTAGGCCAGCTCCTCACACATATTGGCTCCCTCAAACCCATCTGCTCCCCCCACTGTATCCTACAGTGGTGTTAGGGGGTCAGGCAGGAGCTGGTGCTGCCTGCCCCTTCTCCACCTGGACCCTGCTGCCTCTATTAGAGGCAGCAATGCAAGGAGGTGGGGGAAGGGCAGGGGAGGCTGCTGTGAAGCAGCATCTGTCTGTGGTGGACCCGAGCTCCCACATTCCATGGAGCAGTCTCTATATGCAGTGAGCCTGGGCCCGCCACGGATAGAGGCTGTTTTGCAGCAGCAGCCTTTGTCCATGGGGCGCTTGGAGCCCCCTGCGGATGGGGCTTCTGCCACCCTGCGCTGCTGCCTCTGAACGAGAGGCAGCAGCGCAGGGTGGTAGGCAGCTGGTCTGCATGGGGAGCTGTTTTTTAACGTGGCTTCCCTTGCAGACTGACTTTCACCTGCCACCCCGCGCTGCTGCCTCTGATACACGGTATCTAACATCCCTACATGATATCAATTATAATATATCTAACATCCCTACTTTATAGTGATTAAAGGGATTATATTAAATCTGCATTATATTTCTCTAGTTTGCTTATGAAAGTTAAGTACTGGAATAGGATTCTAAGGGAGATTGTAGAATCCCCATCATTGGAGGTTTTCAAGAACAATTATACAGTCATCTATCAGGGATGCTCTAGGCATGCTTGGTCTTGTCTCAGTGCACAGGATGGTACTAGATGACCACTTACATTCCTATCAGCCTACACTTCTATAATTCTAGGTCTTACAAGATAAGCAAGGTAATTTAGATGAGGGATACACAAGCAGAACTCAAAAGTACAGCTGCAACTACAATACAAGGTATAGCCTGTTATTGATTTAAGTAACACTCTTCCCTCTAAGTCAGTACTAAATCAATGCTTCATCATATAAATCAGGGGTGAGCAAAAACTGGCCCACAGGCCAGATCTTGTCTGCCAGGGTAGCTCCTGGTGGGCCCCCACTTGCGCCTCCACAGGTACGGGTGATCACAACTTCTGTTGCCTGCGGATTGCCGTTCCTGGCCATGGGAGTGGCGGGAAGCAGTATTCTGATCTGCTCTGCTTTCCACTGCTCCTATTTGCTGGAAATGGTGAGCTGCAGCCAATGGGAGCTGCAAACGCTGGTACCTGCAGAGATGCAGGTGAACTATAGCAGTGGTGGCCTGCCAGGTGAACTGCCGCCATTTTATTGCCCACCCCTGATAATAATACTACATGGTGGGACAGACCACTTGTGTTTCTGTGATCTCCTCCAGTACTTTTCAGGAGAGTAAGGATATTCATTCAAATTTACATTCAACACTGTTGTTATTACAGTCTTCTTACCTAAATTTCTCCCATACTTCCAGTTTGATGCTGCATTCTTCTTTGTCTTCTATCATTAACTGTTGGCTGTGTCTAGACTGGACAGTTTTTCCGCAAAAACTTGCCAGCTGTCTACACTGGCCGCTTGAATTTGCGCAAGCGCACTGACGTTCTAATGTAAGAAATCAGTTCTTCTTGCGCAAATACTTTGACGCTCCCGTTTGGGCAAAAGTCCTTTTGCGCAAAAGCTTTTGCACAAAAGGGCCAGTGTAGACAGCTAGCTAAGACTTTTGCGCAAAAGCAGGCTACATGGAAAGAAACCCTTTGGACGCACGGAGACCCCATAGCCACCCTGGACTTCGTGGCAACCTGAGCTCCTTAAAGCAGACGCAGGCTGCTGAGCTCACACAGCAGGAGACCAGCACGGACCTCTAGGCAGAGGTCTGCCACGTGGCCCCTGACGTGCTCAGCAGCCACCCCGCAGCAGGATGGCAGCTCCAGGCGATCAGCCACCCGCATCCCCGGCGCAGGAGGCTCCCCAGGGGCCGAAAAAGACGGGCCCCATCCTAGTCCTCAGGGGAGCTGGCCAGCCTGCTGGACCTGTGGAAGGAGGAGGAGGACCTCCGTGACACCCACTCCCGGCGCTGCAACGCCGAGATCTTCACCCGCATGGCCCAGGCGCTCGCTCAGCAGGGACATCCAGCCCGGACCCTCGAGCAAGTCCAGGCTAAGGTGAAGGAGCTGTGCCTTGGCTACGTGCGGGCCAGCGAGGGCCAGGAGGCAGGAGCCGACACCTGCCCCCACTACGACCGGCTCCACGCCATCCTCGGCCAGCCAGCCCCGCAAGCCCCGGAGGTCCCCGTCGACAGCAGTGTGCGCCCCCCCCCCCGTCACCAGGACCACCGAGGTGGGGGTAGGAGACAGCAGTGCATCGGAGGATGAGGCCAGCACTGCCACCCAGCAGGCCCCCTCCGGCAGCCCCGACGTCTCCCGCGCATCCTCGGAGTCCGGGGAAGGATCCACCGGTGAGTGTTGCACTTTGCACTCACAAGGGCGGGGGGAGGGGAGCCAGGCACCCGGAGGGGGGACGGGGAGAGCATGTCACTCAGGCCATGTGAGCTGCACGCTGTGCAGCATTAGGCAGTAAGCAGCACGTACAACCACGTGCAGCCTGGTGACCGAGTGGCACGTGGCCGCGGCAGGCAGCGCCAGGGCACGCCTGGGACCGTGCTGCTCACACACATCCGGCGGGACCAGGGGGAAGGGTGGATGCCGGCTGGAACCAGCCAGGGCCCCAGGGACTCAGGCCAGAGCCCGCACCTCCGCAAGGGTGCAGCACGCAGAATGGCACACTGTCCCATGCCTGGCTGTGAGGCACAGCCAGCTGCTCCTGGGAAAACCACAGCGTCACAGTCCTGTGAACGTGGCCCCCACTGAGCCCCTCGCCTGCTCCCAGTGCCTTGGCTGGCTCCCCGAGGGAAGTCCCCACTGCGGCCACACGTGTCCCTGGGCTACGTGTGTGAGGGATAGTGGGAGGGAGAAGGGGAGGAAGCGCTCGGGCCGCCCCTAGGGCCGCCTGAGTTTTGCTGCAAGGATGGGACACTCCCCAGTCACTCTCCTGGTTCCGTCCAGGAGATATCCCACGCGATGGGGATCTGAGAGCCCAGACCACGTCTGCCAGACGTGCTCCCAGGCACTGTGTGGGGATTCATCTCGCTCCCTGTCAAACACCAGTGATTAGCCCAAAGCCTCACAGCCTCCACTGGCCGGGAGTTCCACAGGTTAACGCAACACAAGCTCCCTCCCACCCTCCACGGGGCCAGGACACAGACCGGTGGTTCCAATACATGGAGGAGGACCCTACTCCAGGGGCAGTCCTCTTTGCAAACATACAACACGGGGGGGAACCGAGTGGGCCCAAGCCACACTACTGTAGTGTCACCTGGGCTCGGGGTGGAGGGCATGAGGTGTGGGGACAGTGGCCGGGCTGCCTCACTGACCCATCCTTTCTTCTCTTCCCTGCAGCGGGACCAACCAGGAGCAGGAGACCCTCCAGTCCGGCAGCAGCAGCACCCCCAGTCCGCCCAACCACGGAGGCAGCGCGTCCGACACCGGGACCAGCTCCTGTGGCGCCACGTGCAGGCCGTCGAGCGAATAGAGGCTGCCATCCAGAGATGCACAGAGGCGGACCTGCAGTGGCACCAGGAGGCCTGGGCCACCTTCCAGGGACACTGTGCGCTGATGGCAAACTCCGTTGCCAGCCTCTCCGCACACATTGCCCATGCCATACATTATGGCATGGCCTCGCCCCATGCCCCCGCCATCTCTCCCCTAGCACTGCCCCCACCCCCTCCTGCCCCTGCTGCCCACCTCCCTGTTCAGCCTGCCCCAATGCGGCCTGCCCCCCATGTCCAGGTCCACCCCCCGCAGGAGCGGTCACAGGGGCCACCCCTCCCAGGAGTAGCTCCCCTCCCCCTCCCAGTTCAAGGTCTCCTCTCCCTCCAAGTTGAAGATCTCCTCCCCCTCCCAGTTCAAGGTCTCCTCTCCCTCCAAGTTGAAGGTCTCCTCCCCCTCCCAGTTCTAGGTCTCCTCCCCCTCTCCCCCCTTTGTAAATAAAAACCGACAAGTTTTTTTGGTGAAACCAAACTGTGTTGTTGTGTATTGGGAGGTAAGGGGAGGGGAGGGGAGGGGAAGGGGAGGGAAGGGATTTGTCCAGGGAAACTGAGGCGACCCTACTCCGGGGCCTGTGAGAATATATCCGTGAGGGCCTCCTGGATGCGCACCCCATCATAGTGCACCTGCCCCCGCCCTCTCCTGCAATGGCCCCTCCTGCTCCTGCTCCTCCTGCTCCTGCTCCTCCTGCCTACCTCCCCATTCAGCCTGCCCCCCATGTCCAGGTCCGCCCCCGCAGGAACGGTTGCAGGGGCCACCCCTCCCAGGAGTAGCTCCTCTCCCCCTCCCAGTTCAAGGTCTCCTCCCCGTTACGTGAGGTAACGTGAATAATTAATTTAGAATGCCGATCAACCTAATAAAATCATGAAGATGACAAATGTGGACTCCAAATTCCATATCTATCACAGGTTTTCTAAAAAAAAAGGGAAATAATTTTAAAGGGTTATGAGTTTGTGATGCATAAATGAATACCAACTCTGAAGATAAAATTTAACCACAGGACTATATTTGACATGCAGAAAATCACAATCAAGCAAGGGATAGATTACAAAAGAGTAAACACAACACAAAATACATTAAACACAGTCTAGGCGCGGAGGGCGATTGCAGTGACGCTGGCGACCTCGATCCTTTGGTCCTTCCGGGCCTCAGGAAAGGAACTGCCAGGAAATCCCTCGATGGACGAAGCTGTGGCTGGCGACCTCGATTCTTTGGTCCTTCCGGGCCTCAGGAGAGGAACTGCCAGGAGATCCCTCGAAGCTGACTGGAATCGGGTGCGCCGACTCTAGCCCTCCGCATGAACCTCAAATCCTCTTCCTGTTCTTCGGGACAGCTCGAACAGATGATGGTGGCCTAGAATATCCCTAAACCTAACCCTGAACTCAAAGAAAACCCTAGCTACGGCCGACGCACCCGACGAACAAACTCGATGACGGCCGAAATGCTTTGAACCGACGACGATAGCTAATCTAACTAAACCTAAATCTAAACCTAATCCTAATTGGTAGGTACAAGCCTTCTGCTTGACCTGACAAACCCTTAACAGAACCCAAGAGTACTCTGCTCTGAACTAGACTGCTCAAACATATTTCATATAACAATCATGAACATTCTGCACAACATCCCCCTCTCCCCTAAACTGTGTTGTTGTGTATTGGGAGGTAAGGGGAGGGGAGGGAGTTGTCAGGGAAACTGAGGCGACCCTACTCCGGGGCCTGTGAAAACATGTCTGTGAGGGCCTCCCGGATGCGCACCCCATCCTGGTGCGCCTGGTGGCTGGCAGCTGTGTGGGGCTGTTTGTAGGCCTGGCTCTCCACTGCCAACCATGCGGGAAGGAAGGCCTCCCCGCTCTGCTCCACAATGTTGTGGAGCACGCAGCATGCAGCCACTACCTCCGTTGCATTCCACTCACCCATCTCGAGACGGGTGAGCAAACACCGGAAGCGGGCTTTTAATTGGCCAAAGGCGAGCTCCACTTGATTGTGGGCCCACTTAGGTGGTCATTGAACCGGGCCCGGTTCTGGTCCAGCTGCCCCGTGTAGGGCCGCATTAGCCAGGCAGCAGGGGGTAGGCCATGTCCCCAGTGACGCAGATGGGCATAGGCACTTCCTCGACAGTCAACTCCTGCCGGGGGAAGTAGGTGCCCATCTCCAGCCTGTGAAACAGTCCGGAGTTGCGGAGGATGCGGGCGTCGTGTGCCCTGCCAGACCAGCCCGCATAAACATCCAGAAAGTGGCCCCGGTGGTCCATGAGGGCCTGCAGAACAATGGAGCAGTACCCCTTTCTGTTCATGAAATGGGCCGCTCGATTCTCCGGGGCCCGGACGGGGATGTGGGTTGCATCCAGGGCTCCCCCGCAGTTGGGGAACCTGAGGGCAGCGAAGCCGGTGATGGTAGCGTCCACGTCCCGCAGGCGGATCACTCTGGGGAGCAGGACATTGTTGATGGTGCGGACGACCTGCAGAAGGGTGCAGAGAAACACAGGGGAACACATCACATAAGGCAGGGGTGGGTGTGCGCTACCTTGGCCCCCTCCCCATGATTCCCTCTGTCCTCACGCACACACACACACGCACGCACACACACACCACAGCCCCCTCGCCCTACACCCCCCCCAGCAGGCCTGTGCAAGGGAGGGACGGCCCGAACCCCTGGGTGACCCAGCGTGGAATCTTGGCTGCCCCTGGGCATGGAGTGCAGCACCCTCCCCCCACCCCACTCCCCCTGGGACTTACCTCCATCACGATGGCACCGACGGTGGATCTGCCCACCCCGAATTGGTGTGCCACCAATCGGTAGCTGTCCGGGGTGGCCAGCTTCCAGACTGTGATGGCGACCCTCTTCTTGACGGGGATGGGTGCCCGCAGCCGGGTGGTGGCTCTCTGGAGCACGGGGGTGAGCCAGGCACAGAGTTCCATGAACGTCCGCTTTCGCATGCGGAAGTTCCGGAGCCATCGCTGGTCATCCCATTGCCCTAGGACCAGCCGGTCCCACCAGTCGGTACTGGTGTCCAGTCTCCACAGTCGCCTCTGCACCCTGGGGTGGCGGTGCCACAGGGACGCCATGGCCTCACTGGTGAGGGAGTCCAAAGCGATGTGCCCCTCCTGGTCCTGGAAGAGGAGGGCACCAACCTGGAGCAGCAGCTGCAGGCACTCCAAAATGGCCGGCAGTGGCCAGAGCAGGCACATGGCCACCCCTGGCTCCATGGCAGACAAAAGAAAAAAAAAACCCAGGAAAAAGCACTAGGTGGCAAAAGGGTGGTGTCCAAAAGGCAGAGGGCAACCACCAAAACTGCTAGGGCTGTCAGTCCCTGCAAGAGGTCTTAAAGCATGGAGCAGGAGACAAACGGCTGTCCGGCGAGTCCCCTTTAAGCACGTGTCTGAAAGGAGCTCCAGCCCCCGCCCCCCAGAAAGGGCTGGTGCCCTTTTGCCCTCTTCAAAATGGTTCCGGGCTTCTGCTTTTGCGCAAAAGCGCGCCGCCAATGTAGACGCGCTTTTGCGCAAAAGCGCATCGTTATAACGATAACTCCATGCCAGTCTAGACGCTCTCTTGCGCAAATACTTTTAACGGAAAAACTTTTCCGTTAAAAGCATTTGCGCAAAATCATGCCAGTCTAGACGCAGCCGTTGTGTGTTGTCATTGGGTTATTAAACTGTTGCTATGTTCTACTCCAGAAGTGGCTGTAATTCAATATTGGTAAATATTTCCAATATATTTTGTAAATTTAGGCTCCTTCCTAGGGAAAGGTGCTATGTGAGTACACAATGTCATTATTATTAGAGATAAAATCAAACTGAAACCATTTGTCTGAATCCTTGAACCTTGCTTTGAATAAAACAGAACCCTGATCTAGTTTCTACTTTGCAAAATTAACTAAGTGCTAAAGTTCCCTTGCAGACTTCCTACTCTTACTACAGGAAACCCCTCGAATAATGCAGATTCTGGCATTATCTTATTGGAAATACTTGTTTAGGCACAGATCCTGCAAACACTTATGCACATGCCTAAATTTTTTTATTTCAATGGAGCTATTTCCAGGAGTAAAGTTACACAATGTGCCTAGCTGATGGCAGGATTAGGGCCTTAGTTTTTAAAGACATTTGCCAAGTTTTTAGGGGCCTTTCCTATGTGCTGGAGAGATTTATGTTACACACGTGGCTGCTTAAAATATTTTTTGCTTGCCATTGTATTAAGGCTGCTGTATCTTAAGTTTGGTTTCTTCAATAAAGAGAGTTGTTTGACTATTTTTGTTAATTATCTTTCTAATTCAGGCATTTGTAGCAAGCTCACATTGAGGGAAAAGCTATAATGAATTTTTAATAAAAAATGCAATTCCAATGGGGTTTGCACTCAACCAATTTGAAATACAAAGCCAGCATTTTATTCCCAGGGCAAAACAACTTCTATAACTTAGAAATTAGAAATGTCAAGGTGTCATTATGGGCAATGAAGGAAGCTAGTTGTTTCTTTGGGTCACTGCAAACATACTGAGTGAGCATCAAAGAGAACATTATTTCCACTTTCATTGAATGGTAAGGAGTACTGAGTTCACAATGCAGTCCGTATTTCAGACCAAGAGCTACATGCAAGCAAACTATGGAACGAAGCAGACTAAACTGTAATATGGCTCACCTGTTGCAAAGGAGCTCTTCTCCAAAGAGGAGAGCTCTGCTCTGACATTTATGACCATGGGAATGGGTAAGCTAGCACAAGCAGTGCACACAGTAGCTAACCAAAAACAAAAAACAGGACTATGTAGCACTTTAAAGACTAACAAGATGGTTTATTAGGTGATGAGCTTTCGTGGGCCAGACCCACTTCCTCAGATCAAATTGTGGAAGAAAATAAGCATGACCATATATACCAAAGGGATACAATAAAAAAAAATGAACACACATAAAAAAAGACAAATCAAATTTCAGAACAGAGGGGGGGATAAGGGGGGGGGGAGGTAAATGTCTGTGAGCTAATGATATTAGAGGTGGTAATTGGGGAAGCTATCTTTGTAATGGGTAAGATAATTAGAGTCTTTGTTGAGACCTAAGCAGACACACTTGAGTAGCTAAGCAGACACACAACATTTGGGTGCCACTGCCACAGGGATCTTGTGTGTATATATGTGTGTATGTGTGTGAATATGCATGTCCATGTGCACATATGTGTTGGTGTGATGGTGGGAAGCTCATGGAAATAAGCTTGCATTACATCAGTTGTCCCAGACAGCCCTTTTACCCCACTGTGGAGATGCCTTCAAGGTGGAGGTGCTGGTGAACTCTTTCAGAACCCCTCAAAACAAGAGTGCTTTTGATGGGAGCAGCATTGAAGGTTCAGTGAAATGGAAGGGGGATTTAATTGCACTTTTCTCCCAGACTGACTGCATGGGACCGTGTCTTTGGGCTCTTAGGCCATGCAGGCCTGCCGACAGGGGAGTGGGGGAGGAGGCGCGAATTGTATCAGGGCCTAGGTGATTTAAAGGGATCTGAGGTCCTCTGGCAGCTGCCGCATTAGCGGTGGCTGGCAGACCTGGTGCTCCTGAGTCCCAGCACCCCCCATAGGCTCCGCTGGGTTGGTGATGCACCCCGCTGGACAGTGTCAAGACAGGAGGGACCTGGGCAGCCAGAGGGTGAGTTGGGACAGAAGCCCCCAGCAGCGCTGGGAATGTAGAGCCAGGACCAGGGAAGATGGAATCAGCAGGGTCACTGCTTGTGGGGATGATAAGGGGAGAAAGGTTGGGTCAGTTCTCATTGCTGTAGAACCAGAGTGTCACTCCTGGGAAATCCCTTCACAGGCTCTGCAGAGGAAAGCTTTTGTCTGAGCTCAGATGTTTCTCTCTTCCTTTGTGTGTCTCACTCAGTACATAGCGGTGTCCTCGGGTTTCAGGCTGTTCATTTGCAGGTAGCAACTGGAGCTGTCTATAGAGGCTGCAAAATGGCCCTGAGTGCTTGAAGAGTAGTGATTTGTAGCTGTGGGTATGTGGTAGCTGAGTAGCCATTCCAGCCCATTCCCAGGCACCTGTCTGACTTGCACCATATTATAGCCAGCAACCGTAAACCCACTTGCGGCTCACTTCAACTGTGTGGATTCTCTGGATTTCTTCATTTCTGCACCTGACTGGGTCCGAACAACCTGTGATTGGGCCTCCGTGTAGAACGAGGGGAGGACGGCAGAATGAGGGAAGCGGGACCATGAAACACATTCTGCTTTTTATTAACAGGAGAATACATGAAATAAGGGCATTTTACCGAATGTATGAACATGCCAGTGACAGTCTCCTGCTTCTGTAGTGAGATTGTGGAGAGAAAATACCTTCCACGATGACAGAAGGAAAAGTAAATGGACCCAAAAACTCAATGTCATTGGTGTTCGAAGGGAAAGTTCTCCGGGGATTGCCTACTAGCCGCACAGACGAAGAAGGCTTTGGATTATCTCTCTGGATGCTGTCAGCGAACCATGTTGGTTGGCAGTTCATTTTCAGAGTGGCCTGGTGCTGGGCAGCATGGACTATTTGACTTCCACCCTCACTGTTTCCCCAGCTGCCATTAACTCAGAGCCTACCTCTCAGAGAGAACATTAAAGGGACACATCACTTCTTCTATACTGACTGCCATGTACAGCAGTAGGCAGGTCTCTGCCTCCTAACAGGGATGGGGTGTAGTGGGGCAGGGAAAGACAGGACTGGGCAATGGAAGAACATTTCTAAAATCACTGCCTTGGAATATTCCCCCCTCCCCTTCCCTTTCTCTGTAGCATCTGACTGCTGAACAAACTAGTGTCAGGATAAACCCTTTATTATGAATAGAGCTATGTACAGAAATGAGGTAACACATTTTCTACTGCTCTCTGAAGCTGCAGCCTACCTTAGCCTGGTCCTGGGCTTCTTTATTCCTTCCCCAGCAGGAAGGGTGTTGCAGAATACCAAAGCCTGCATCTAAAGCGTGCAGGTAATGTGGCATTTCTACATTTCCTGCAGGACTTACTCCATTGCACATCTTCCCATTTTTTAAACGTTCGGACTTAATTCTCCAGGTTGCTTAAACAACCCCAACGTGTCTATCAGGGCACATTAACAAGCCTCCCCATGTGCTATATTGCAAGCCTCAATTTAGTCAAGTCTTTGTCCGTAACCTATTGTTCAGTCTCATGGTCAACAAGACGGTCAGTTTGTCAATTGTTTTCACCTTGTGTCTCTGTTCCCACTTAATTTGTCTCAGCCAAACTTCTCAGGTGTCTTCAGCATAACGTTACCAACTTCCTAATTGCACAAAATCAAATACCCTTGCCCTGCCTCTGCCATGTCCCTGGTCTGAGGCCCGGCCTCTTCTGCTCCATCCCCCCCATCATTCGCTGTCCAATATGCTCATTCACATGCTCATTTTTACTGGGCTGGGGCAGGGTGTGGGGTGAAGGAGGCGGTGAGGGCTCCGGCTGGTGATGTGGACTTTGGGGTGGGGCAGAAATGAGGGCTTCAAGCTTGGACTGGGGGTTGGGGTGTGAACTCTGGGATGGGGCAAGGGATGAGAGGGTTCCAGGCTGTGGGGGGTAGATGTGAGAGTATGGAAGGGAGCTCTGGGCTGAGGCAGGGGGTTAGGTTGCAGGAGAAAGTATGGCCTCTGGGCAGGGAGTGCAGGTTCTGGAGGAAGGCCAGAAATTAGTGGTTCATTGCAGGATGGGTAGGGTATTGGGGTGCATGAAGTGTGGGCTCTGGGAAGGTGCAGGATGGGACTCAAGGCTGGGGCAGGTGTACAGGAGGGTGTGTAGGGTGCAGGCTTTGGGAGGGAATTTGGGCGTGGGAGGGGGTTCTGAACTGGAGCAGGGGGTTCGGGTACAGGACAGGGTGAAGTTTCTGGGAGGGAGTTTGGGTGCAGGAGGGGTCTTAGGGCTGATGTAGGGGGTTGGAGAGTGAGAGGGGGTGCAGTGAGTGGGATCCAGGTGGCATTTTACTTCAGGGGGCTCCTCGGAAGTGGTGATATGTCCCTTGGCTCCTAAGTAGGGGTGTAGCCAGACAGCTCTGTGTGGTGCATGCCAACTCCACCCACAGGCACCACCCCTACAGCTCCCATTGGCTGCAGTTCCCAGACAATGGGAGCTGTGGTGCCAGTGCATGGTATGGGACCAGCATGCATAGCCCCCCTTTGCCCATCCTTCTGCTTATGACAGAGCCAAAGGGACATGTCACTGCTTCTGGGAGCCATGCAAAGTCAGGAAGGGAGCCTGCCATATGTTGCCTGATCTAAGATTACATTTAAATTTCTAATTACCCACCTTTAGGGTTGACAGGTTTTTGTCCCAGGATAAGGCCCAGTATTCAATTATTCTATGGCTGGGAACCCTGATGTGCACAGTTGCAACACTCACGCTATAGAAACTCTTGTACATTTACAAATATAGTTTATTAATACTGTTAATACAGTCACAAACACCCCAGTTTCATAAGACAGGGAATGTACATCCATATTTCCATACCATATACTTACATCCTTCCTTCTAGAACAATCTTCGGTGTTAGCCCATCATCACTCGTTATCTTCACCTTCCCCATCACCAGGGGCCATCATTCTGGCCCTTCCAAAGACTACATCTTCTCCTCTCCATCGCCCCTTGGCTGGGGTCCCACTTTTATACTATGTGACGCTGACTCTGACATGTTTGATGCATATTCAGTAGGGGATGTTTCTAATGTTGAAGTGTCCTTTTCCTATAGGTCAGTGTATCATTGCTCTCAACTTATTATCATATACGTCAATTCGCTACCATGGACCTTTGTTGTCATCTATCACATCCTGTGTCCTGATTACTCAACTCAGCCTGAACCAATTATTTTGGGACTTTTATATAATGATGCATCTGCTGAGTCTGAGGGTATTTTTCCTACCATGCTATGTGGGTGAAAAGTCCCAGACATAAGTTCCCCTTTTCAGTCCCGGGAAACCATAAATAAGCTATGATCTGTATCTGGGTGAGACCATATCTCAACCATAGAAATCTGCTAACCTTAGCTTCTGCTGATCTTTCAAATGGCCTGTTACAGCCTGGACCAAAGATAATATAGTCCCATATTACTTGCCCTGGACTGTGAGCTTATGTGTGTTTTTTCATTCAAGTGCAACCCTGCCCTCTAACTGGCTGTAATGCAGACATGACACTCATCGGAAAGTGCATTCAGAGGCTGAACCATTTTGTTATACCTAGAGCAGGAACTTCTGCACTGCGGGGGAACCTGATTCACCACACAGCCCTTGGCCTGGCTGTACTGCACCCATGCTGCTCCTACACCTAATGGCATCTGGACTGCCACACAGCCCAGTCAGTGCATGGCACTGTGGTTGGCTGAGGGAGGATGGGGAGGCAGGGCTTTTAACTAGCCAGGGGCACCATATCAAGCAGCATATACACACAGACAGGTACAAGCAGCAGGACCACTAATTTGGGGCTCTTGCTAGACTCTTATTTACAAACATGCCCTGGCCCCAGCCAAGAAAGGGCATGGATCTGTACCCAGGCGGGTCAATGGCAAAGCCCCCCTCTCAAGGAATTGAGTGCTGCTGTGCTAGTATTCAGTGGGTCTTCCCAAAATGCAATGGGCAGACATAAGGCCTAGTTTATTATACCTGAACCCAGACATCAGTCAAGCTAACACAAAGGGCCTGCGGGAATGCTGAGAGCAGCTTTGCAATGCTTGCCTCCCACTCCCCTGAGTGTAGCCCTTTGGCTAGGTAGATATGCCACACACACTCCAGTTGTTCCAGTCTGAGGCACTGGGCAGGCAGCGCACATTGTGCTGTAGACCAGCCTTTAGCAGATTTCTTGCATTACAGGTCTTAACTATTACCTAATTAATCTAAATTAACACAACCATATTATTAGCATGATAGGCAAGTAACTTGATAGGCTAGACAATACCATGTCAACCGGACTTTTAACTTGCCTGTCCACCAGTGCTGACCAGAGCCACCAAGGTCCATTTGTGACTAGATGTTCTGGTCAAAAAGTGGACACCTGGTGGCAACCCTATTTGAGCAGATGCTTACAATTTCTTAAGATTTCCCTTCATCTGTGATCACAGAGTATGAGCAAAGTGACTCCTCTTTGACCACTATGGCTTTGACTGGCCGATGCCCAAACTGGCATGCCAAATTCTCATCAAATTTTTGCCTTTTAACTCTGGAAGAGGGCTTTGCTTCTTTATTCTAATATTTTGTTTGCTCTTTCTCAGTCTTTTCTTCACTATCACAAACTCCTTAGTCATCATCTGTTTTTGTCTGATTCCTGGTAATTAAGTATTTGTACAGCTGTTGTAGAGAAGTTCAACAGGTGACTTTCCACATTCCAGTAATGCTACTCTGTCGTTGCATAGTGCTAAATATAAATCTTCTCTTGCAACCATTGTTTTTCTTTTGAACAAGTTCTTCATTATATGTATTCCACGTTCAGCTAAGGATATCTAGAAGTAGGTGTCTCATGATGAAAGTTATACTTTTTAACAAAGTCCAATAATTCCCTATTCTTGAACTGTGGCCCATTGTCAGTTATTACTGTTCTGGGAATTCCATGACACATAAATATTACCCATGCTTGCGTGGTATGTCACTGTGTCCCTCTTTAGTGGCAGCTAGAGATTGATGAGTCTGTTACAGCTTTGGGTAAGAGATTTATCTTTTAACTCATGAAGACTTATGCATTAAGCTCCAAGGGTCACTGGTTTGACCTTGGATGCCAACGACTGGGCTCTTTTGGTGTTACAAAAATACAGATTTAATGTGCGTGAGACAACTGTTGCTGCAGTAGTATCTTCCAGAATGACCACTAGGAAACTGCTAAAATCATCCATTGAAACCAGGCAATTGTGTCTTCCCAAGCTGAATGCGTCAGTTCCATCTTTATTCTGTAGAACTGAAAGTTGTTCATGCAGTATAATTAGTTCTTTCCACTGGGAATCACAACACATCTGACATGTTCCACACTTGCTCATCATTTCTGATGGCACTATTCAGCTGTGGCCAGATGACAACGTCTCTGGCTCTTCTTTTCGATTTTGTCATTCCCAGGTGCCCTCTCTGTATTGGTTCTAATATTTTCCTTCTCATCACTGTGGGAACCACAATCTGTGTTACCACCAAGGGCACTCTTGAGATCACTGAAAGCTCATGTGAATAGTGGGAACATGTCAATGTGAAGTGTTAGTTTTTTCCGCCTTTACGTATTGCTTGCAGCATTTCCTCATTAATCTGTTTGTCTCCAGTTCCTCCCACAGGCCTGGAGATACAGTACATACCACTTTTATCATGTTCATGCATGCCTGTTTTGCATCTTCCAGATCATCAGGCTGGGTATCATCAGATGGAGCAAATGCTCTTCAGCATCTGCTATTACTAAATGTAGTCGAGGTAGGAACTCTAAGGTCACATCATACTTGTATATTTTCAATAGTGGATGTTCTATTCTTAGTGGTACTTCTTCACGTCCCTTCTTGTATACTGTAATCAGTGGTTTGTGATCAGTTTCTGCTTTGAAGCTGCAATATAGATAAAATCATGACATTGTGTATATCCATAAACTACTCCTGACAAGTGTTAGTACAGGTCCCAGCCCTCCTTTTGAGGCATCTGCAGAGAGCTTAAAACAGTTAACTATCTGCCATGCTCTTGTATTCATGACCATTTGGTGATCTTGCGGTGGAGATGTCTTAGGTGAATAGAACAAGTTGTATAGTTAGGTATGACTGTAATGACATAGTGCAACGTGCCTACCACTGTTTGAACTCTTGGCATGGTCAGTATTGCTTGAAGCATTGGCTTATCAAGCAAGATTCCCTTGGGCTACATCTAGACTGCTTTCCTCTTCTGAAAGAGGAAATGCAAATGAAGCACTGTTTTGCAAATCTCATGCTTCATTTGCATATCCTCTTTCGATCCTTTTTTCGGAAGAGGATTTTGCGCAAAAACAAGTAGTCTAGATGCGGTTTTCTTGCGCAAAACCCCCTTTTTTTGAAAGAACCTGTGAACCTCATTTTTTGAGGAATAAGGGTTCTTTTGAAAAAAGGGGGTTTGTGCAAAAAAAAAAAAAACCCTTGCGTCCAGACTGCTTGGTTTTGCACAAAAACCTCTTCCGAAAAAAGGATTGAAAGAGAATATGCAAATGAAGCATGAGAAAATGCTAATCAGCGCTTCATTTGCATTTCCTCTTTCCTCATTTGCATTTCCTCTTTCAGAAGAGGAAAGCAGTCTAGACATAGCTTTGGAGGCCAGTCTCTCTCCCAAGCATCTTATTTTTGTTGTCTGAAATAGACATTTGGCCTTAGTTAGTTTAAGGTTAACAACACTTGCAATTTCCAGTATTCTCATCAGTCATTCCTGATATTTAAGGGAGGTACTGCCCCAAATTATAACACCATCAGTGTACCCTTGCATGCTTGCTAGCATCTAGGGAAATACTTCAGGATCGCAACATATTCTGACAGGTAGTCTGAGGAAGCAGGAGGTGTCAAATTTTGTGCTGAAAGAGCAGATCTTGGAGCTCTCAGGGCATGTGTACACTATAGCATTATTTCAAACTAATTCATGTTAGTTTGAAATAACAAGTTGAGCATCTACACAGCAAGTCCATTATTTCAATAGCACAGGCTTCTTATTCCAAAATCAGTAACCCGCATTTCACGAGGAATGATGCCTCTTTTGAAATAGGGTGGATATAGATAGCGCAGCTGTAGTTATTTCAAAATAAATGGCTTCCAGGGCTTCTCACAGCTGTCCTGGTGGCCACTCTGTTCATATTCATCAGAACTCTATAGTTCCCTTCCCCTGCAGCCCTTAAAGGTGCAACAGCAGGAGAAGCAACTCTGGCACAATGTGAGCCCTGCTCTGCCTTCTCAGCTACCATGGCACACCCCAGCACTCGATCTGAGCCCCCCACAGCCACCAGCACAGCTGTAGCCAGCTCCAAACCCCTGCCTGGGGGCAGAAGAGGAGGGCCCCGTCCTGGTCTGGTGCAGAGATCCTGGATCTCACTGAGGTCTGGGGAGACGTGGCTAACCTCCAGGATCTCTGCACCAGGTGCAGCAATGCTGACGTCTATGACTGGATGGCCAACAGCCTGGGCCAGAAAGGACACCTACACACCCAGGAACAGGTGTGCATGAAAATCAAGGAGCTGAGGCAGGCATACACCAAGGTCAGGGAATGGAGATCCCGCTCCAGGGTGGCACCCCAGATCTGCCCCTATTATGAACAGCTCCACCGCATCCTTGTTGTGGACTCTGGCTGGAGATGCCCATTCTCAGCCTCCCTGGAGGGTGGGTCCATGGGTGAGGAGGATGAGGGGATGGAAGAGGAGGAGGAGGTAGCCAGCAGTGACACCATGCCTGCCAGCCAGTAAGTCAGCCTGTCCCTGGAGCTGGTACCCCCCTCCCAGGATGTCACCCAAGGCTTGGATGAGATGGGGAAGGCCCATCAGGTGAATTCCATTACTTTCCCTGGAGACATGTAGGGGGAAGGCAGTGGGCAGCAAGGGGCTGCACACTCCTTTCCCAACCTTCTTGGTTTAGGCATCACACTGCAGCCTGTGCACATGGAGCACCAGTCTGGAACACAGAGCTGCACTGAGGCTGCCACACAGGAACCTTGCACTCCTGCTCACAGGGTTCCTGCACAGGCCTGACTTACTCCTGACCCTGTGGTGAGACACTTTCCCACCATTAAGGAGGCTGGGGTCATGGACACACACAGCAGTGCCGCACATGGCACAGGCTCATGCCCGCACTATTGGGGCAGCATCTGCTCCCCCAGCAAGCGTGGTGAGGTGGAGGACACCTGACAGGAGAGCCTGCCAGAGGGAGAAAGAGGAGGGGACCCAGTAGCACCCTCCCTGCCAAGTGGCATCTGCTGCTCTCACACACCTCCCCCAACACCCTCCCCCCTTCTCCTCCAGTGGCCAGGGATAGATGTCCCCTCCCTGTGGGACACCGCCACTGCTAGACCCAGTGTGTGCTCCCAGCCTGGCCAACACCTTCCGATGCCTGCTTGTCCCTGGGTTGTGTGGGTAGCAGGGCTCTCCTGGACATCTGTGCCCCTGCAGGAAAGTGCCCACTGTCTAGGCCACAGATGTCTTGCTCGAAGCACATCACCATTGTCTGAACGGAGACCTTTTGGTGTTGGCTCAAACATTAGGGCTAGGTTTCAGGCACAGTGTCTCTTGGGATGACTGCCCTTCTCACTTCTTTCACAGCTGGACCAGCTGCAAGTGGGGCATGAGACACACCTCCAGCACCAGCTTCCCGACCCCATGAGACCCGCAGAACCTGGTGACCCCGGGAACACCTCCAGCAGAAGCACACTGCCTGCCTACACGCCCTGCATCAGTCTCAAGTGGCAGGACCAGAGGTTGGACACCAACCTGGAGCTGTGCCACTCCATGCAGTAGGAGCTGTTGCAACAAGCCCAGATCACGTGCCCAGCATACACCGCCACCATCGACCACTTGGTGGCTGCCATTGAGCAGTCCAGCAGCTGCCCCTGCCCTCACTCCTGTTGCCACTTCTGCTGTTGCTCCAGCTCCTGCTCCTGCTCCTGCCCCTCCAGCTTCTCCCCTTAGGCCCCCCTGTGGCCACTGAGGGCTCCACGTAAGAGGTGTTGGGACCACCTGAGACAGGCACCAGTTCCAGCCCCACCCCTAAATCCTTCTTCCCCCGTCCACCTCCTTCCTTCCCCCTCCCAGGTTCTTTCTCCAGTCCCTCCCCAGTTATACTTACCCCAATTAAAAAAAAAGATTTTATTGGTTCAAAACATAAAGTCTGGAATACTGTATCAGCAGGGGAGGGATGGAGTAGAGAATGGAGGAAGGGAGGAAAGGCACAGAGAAGCAATGCACAAGCCCTTTGTAGGGAGGCCTAGGGGAGTGTCTCACAGATGGCCCTGGCTGAAACTCTCCCTCAGGGCCTCCCGGATGCGCACAGTCCCCAATGGGCCTACCAGATAGTAGCTGCGTGTGGCTGCTAAAGGCCCTTGTGAGCTGTTCGTCCTCTGCCCCCCACCTTGTCAGGACCATCTCCCCCTTGTTCTCACATATATTGTGCAGGACACAACAGGTCACCACCACTTGGGGGACGTTCAGCTCTCTGAGGTCCAGCCAGGTGAGGAGACAGCAGAAGCCCCCTTTGAGGTGGCTGAAGGCACCCGTCACAACAATGTGGGCCCTACTGAGCCTGCCATTGAAATGTTCTTTGCTGTGGTCCCGATGTCCAGTGTAGGGCTTCATAAGCCACAGGAACAGAGAGTAGGCTGCGTCCACCATGATGCACATGGGTATGTCCAGTTCCCCAACCCTGATGGTGTGGTTGGGAGAAAAAAGTGCCAGCATGCATCTTCTGGAAGATGCTGGAGTTCCTGAAGATGCAGGCATCATGTGCCTTCCACAGCCACCCAATGTTGATGTCTGTGAAGCAGCCTCAGGGGTCTATGATGGCCTGCAGAATCATGGAGAAGTACTCTTTCTGGTTGATACAATCTAATGCCTGGTGGTTAGGGACCCAGATGGAGATGTGATGCAGTCAATGGCCCCCTTGCAGTTGGGGAAACCCATGGCAGCAAAGCCGGCAATGATGGGGTCAATGTCACTCAGGGTGATGTCCCCGTGCAGCAGGATGGTGTTGATGGACCTCACCACCTGTAGAAGGAGACAAACTGAGAATCACAGGGTTGCCAGAGTCCTTGGAAATTCCCCAAGTCCAGCTCCCTTCCCCCACACCAGGACCAACCCCAACTTGCCCCATCCCTGGCAGGGCTTTGTAAAGCTGGGACTGGACAACCTCCTGGGGAGGGAGAAGCCTCCACTCCCCACTTCCCTAGGGAACCCCATTCTAGCAATTCACCACCCCTTCTGGGACAATAGCAAGAGAATCAGACCTGCATGAGCATGGCCCTGACGGTTGATCGCCACATTCTGAACTGGTTCCTGACGGAGTGGTAGCTGTCCAGCGTGGTGCGCTTCCAAAGGGCAATGGCAGCCTGCTTCTGGAGGGAGATGGCAGGTCACTTGTGGGAGTCCTGTCACTGGAGGGCAGGACAAGCCACTCACAGAGCTTCAGGAAGGTGTCCTTCCGCATGTGGAAGCTCTGGAGCTACAGCCCACTGCTCCACGATGATCCAGTCCCACCAGCCGGAACTGGTGTCCCATCACCAGAAGCAATGGTGCATGGTGCACAGGGGAGGATGTGAGGGGCTGTGTTGCATGAGCAGCATGTGGAGACAGGTGAGGAGGTGCCCTACAATAAGTTGCGGGTCCTGGGACAGCGTGGAAAACGTGCAGTAACTGCACCAGGAGGTGCAGCAATAGGTCTAATAGCCGGCGAGTGTTTTGCAGGAGGTCCAGCTCCATGACTGGAGTACTGTGGTGTCTGCAAGGGCAACCACAGCAGGCAGTGAGAAAAGTTTGCTATACCTCAAGGAGATAGGCAAAGGTGAAAAGCCTGAGACATGGCTGTAGAGGGGAGTCCCTTTAAGCATGAGCCTCAGATAGCCTCAAGCAGCAGCTACAGGAGGTGACTGCTGCCCTGATGCCCTGCCCGAAGTGCCTCCACGGGGCTTTAAATGCAATTCAGGCTCCAATCAGTGCGGACATGTTATGTCACTAGAGATCTGCACTATTTCAACGGGCATTTGTAGTGTGGATGTGCTATTTCAAAATAGCTATTTTGGGAGTAATTATTTGGAAATAGCTTATTTCAAAATGAGCACATAGTGTAGACGTACCCTTAGTGTCCAAGGAATTCTGCCAAAATTCTGCCAGTGCATGTAATTTGCTGAAGAATTTGGCTCCTGCCATCTCGAACAACTGTTAGCTCCTGTGGGCAAGTGAAAGGATGCTCTTTCTAAATCTTTGTTCAACTCTTTAAGACCCATGCACAGTCATCCTGCTTTTTTCCTCTACGGTTACTAGAGAGTTAATCTGTACTCCAAAGGATATCATTTGCTGTCATGATTTGCAGCTCTTCTTCAGCTTCCTTCTTAAGCCTTTTGGAACTTCCCAGGTAGCATATACCAGAAGTTCTAACTTTTCATAATCATATCTTGTATATTCCTGGAAGGCATCTATTTCTTGTGAAGACACTTTCATAGAATGCTATTAATACTTTCCTACCTGGGTCAGTGTTGACTTTCTGTCACTCCATGGTATGCATTTTCTTAACCAGGGTGCCGACAACCTTTACTGGGCCCCTGGGAAGGGTTAGGGGTAGGGTTAGTGCCATGCTCCTGGAAGGAGTAGGTAGAAGGGGTGGTGCTGGGGGTAGCCAGTCCACAGCCCCACCCAGAGTTTGCTGTACCAAACTCCCTCCCTGCCAGCCGGCCCTCATGTGCTGCTCTGGCAGCAATTTAAAGGGCTTAGGGCTCTGATGGCCACAGTAGTGGCAGCAGCCTGAAGCCCTAGGCCCTTTTGAATCACCAGGCCCCAGGGCAATTACCCTCTTTGTCCCCCTATCGGTGGGTCTGCTCTTAATCAGACTGAGCTCCTCACACATCTGCTTGCCACTGTGTGCCACCAAAAACTCTTGTTTTATCATTTCCTCCTTGTATTAGAGTGTCACAATGCTCTCTCCCACCACTGGAATTGTTCCTCCATTGTAGTCGATTTTACATACACATTAAACTTTTCTACTTTCATATGATCCTTACAGCTCTCTATTTCAGCTTCTGTTATTACATGTACTTGTGCCTCATATCTATTGTCTATCACATAAGTGCCATTTGTGTAATTTAAGTAGCCAATTTTTTGCCTTTTTCAGACTGCTCAGCTATTATGCTTAAGAACAGCCCTTGTTCTTCACTTAAGAAATCTCTTTCTGTACATTTTAACATGCTGGTTAGATTTCTTACAGTATCTATATATTTGCCTGAATGCTAGGCATTTCCTAGACCCATGCTGGTTGCCACATCATTGGGATTGTTTCCTGCTTTCCATGTGTTTGTCCTTGGCCAATTTAATTTCTGTGATCTTTTCCCTGGCTCGTTTAGTTATAATACTCACAGCCATGTGGACTGTGTCTGTTGCTAGGCTTTTTATTTCTGTTCCTGTGCATACTGCTGCTTGGCGTATACATATTGCACTGTCTAGTGTCAGATCCTTCTCCCTTTGTAACTGTTGATGGCATTTGTTATAACTCTCCTTTTATTGAGAGTTTTAAAATATTCTATATTTTCAGGACTGACTTTTTAGTTTTAAGACTAGGACAGACTCTTCTATTGTTTCTCATTCACTCTGTGTTCTTATCCTGAACATATCTCTTTCATAAGTAACATCACCACTTCACACCCGTTCTGTGTGGAATGCATTATAGACACCTAGGGCTTCTGTGCTGATTACTATGAAGAGCAGAGCAAACTTTTGCTCATCCTCTAGTTTCTGTGCCCCAATGGTTTTCATATATATATTATATCCTCGTAGAGGGTCCCTTGTGGATTTAATGGAGTCTTCAACTTTTCTTCCCCAGCTATAGGAGGATCTGCTTGGACTTCTAGTTTTTGAGAAGTGGGTCTTCTACCATTATGGTAGAAAAGCTGTAACCACAAAATACACAAAAGTTCCAACATTTGGCATTGACAACCCTCCTCCAAGTTTCTGGATCAGAAACAGTCTTCTAATACCAGTCTTTCAATTCACCACTCTCTTCTTTAATTCACACCACAAGCTATTATTAACAATTCAGGTGAACTGAATTTTCTTTTTATAACCAAATATACAGCAAAATTAGAGCTGCTTCTTGTATTTAAAGCAAAACAACCTCTCTTTGTGGTTTGAGACTCTCTTTAAAGAGAAAACCCAATACATTTGCATTCAAATTTAGCTTAAACTTCTTCCATATTTTTAAGGCTTAATATTCATGTATTATAAAAAGGATGGTTGTTCCTTGTACTGAGCAGTGCGTTATATAGTGAACCATGATGTATTTACTGAGAATGTTTTAATAAATAAACCACAGACTTGAACCCCTGAACCCTTCTAAGCCAGCCTATTCCCATGGGGAGTTCAGGAGTTTTTATGGATGGATACAGTGTTCTCATGAGAATTTTATTAGCATTCATAGACTCAGGATGGACTAGGAAGAAAATTTATGAGGTTACATGGGAATTATCATATCTTTCCTTCCAACACCCTGCAAGTGTATAAAATGAAGCCTTCTTTACACTATGTGATTAAATAGTAAACATTTAATTAAAAAAATCTAATGTTATCAATGTTTTCTCAGCAAGTCAGCATAGCCAGTTAGCTTTACCATCTCTTCAGTTTTCACTTTATTCTGGGATAGAGGAAAGGATATTTTAAGTGAAAAAAATTGGTGAAAAACAGACATTATTAAATGCCATGGACTGTTTTTAAACATGTTGAATAGTAACTAACAATGAGCCTGTCGTATATTTTCCTATCCTATCCTGTGCTTGTTCCCTTGAATATTCTCTAACATTCCTTGTTGTTGTTTCATTTAAATTTAGAACAAAGATATATTTTGAAGTACTGTAGCTGCTCATTATCCTGCTTGAAATTTAACTTAAAATGTTGCTGTTTAGGATCATATATTTGAGCTGGAAATGTGCCTAAACCCAGAATTGAGGTCTGTGGTAGTGAACTACAGAGGAAATGGTTTAAGTGAAACTCTCTTCTGGGGGTTATGCCAACATTTCATTACATTTTGTATACTTAAGATTAGAGCAAAGGACCTAGAGCCCGGAAGGGAAGAGTTCTATTGTTAGGACTCAAGATATGACCTTCCGTGATCTACTTGACTTTGTAGTTCAGCCATCTTAGCTATAAAATTAGGTAAAAGTAAGGGTTTCATATACCATTCAAGAATAAACTGAATGTGTCTGTTTCAGACAGACACAGTTATATCAGCCAAACTGCCTAAAAAAAAAGAAGAGTTAATCTGATTTGAACTTGCCCAATTAAGTTTGCATCTTTCATCATTGCTGCACCATCCCCAGTATGTGGATGGGCATCATGACACGTACATAGTGATGTAGATTGTATATCACCGAGCCTTCAGGCAAAACCCTGAAAGTGATATCTTTGAGTTTGGCTACTGCTGCTAAAACCATAATCTCACTCCTCACCCCAAATAAATTTTTAATATGAGGGGATTGGAGAAGATACAGAGAAGGGCTACTAAAATGATTAGGGGTAAGAAAGAGGAGGAGAGATTAAAATGACTGGGACTTTTCAACTTTTCAGCTTGGAAAAAAGACAATTAAGTGAGGATATGATAGAGGTCTATAAAATCTTGACTGGTAGTAGGTTCAAAACTAATAAAAGGAAATTTTTCTTCACACAGCGCACAGTCAACCTGTGGAACTCCTTGCCCGAGGAGGCTGTGAAGGCCAGGACTCTATTAGGGTTTAAAAAAGAGCTTGATAAATTTTTGCAGGTTAGGTCCATAAATGGCTATTAGCCAGGGATAAAGTATGGTGCCCTAGCCTTCATAACAAGGGCAGGAGATGGATGGCAGGAGATAAATCACTTGATCATTGTCTTCTGTTCTCCTTCTCTGGGGCACCTGGCATTGGCCACCGTCGGCAGATGGGATGCTGGGCTCGATGGACCTTTGGTCTGACCCAGTATGGCCATTCTTATGTTCTTATGTATGAAAAAAGTGAAATAGGAAGTGTTATTTAATCCTTCACATACATAACCCAAGATCTAGGGGTCACCTAATGACATTAAAAGACAGCAGGTTTAAAAATAACAAAGGAAGTATTTCTTCACACAACATACAGTCAACTCATGGAACTTTTAGTCAGAGATGCTGTGAAGTATTTGTTATTCTTAGGCAGACCATTGAGCAAAACACTTGTCCCCCATCCTCTCTCTCCACTGCGATCTGGCATTTCAATTGAGGGAGACACCCACAGTTTGGGCAGGCTAAGTACAGTTCTGCTCCCTGTTACTCATGCAATAAGGATAACAATATTACCCTGGCATTCAAGTGATTTGTAATTTGACATCAGCGAAAAACTGATCACTTGGCAATACAGTGATGTAACTAGTTGACAACTATGGGGTGTTGAAGGTATTGGGGAAGGGAGGGTATAGGGAAATCCCTGATCTCACTGAAGAATCATATGCCAGCTTTATGGTAAGCTTCTGTGATGGCAACTTTCCAAAATGCCTGTTGCACTTGAGAGAATGCTCTTCTGCCTTGCCATAGTATTTTCACTGACCTAGCAGTACACTTGGGTGGAGTTGGGAGATTGGTCAGGATTGGAGAGTTTGTAGGACTGGGCCACAGGAAGTGGTGTTGTTGGTTTAGTAAATTACATTTATTCCTCTGAGTCAGTACTACAGCAGTATCCCAGCCCAGTGCTAAAGGCCACTGAGATGTTAGAGGTGATGTTTTTCCCAAGGTCCTGACTAAATGTAGTCATTTAAGAAGCCATATCACCTTTTGTAAATTGAGTGGCAATCTTGGGTCTTGGCCAATCTAGTTTCATTAAGAACATTCTTCCTACTTCTTTCTGATGTTTTCATTGTATATGGTATTCTTTGCTTCTTTTCATAAATCACTTTCGTATTCTACGTAAGAAGTAACTACATTTCAGTTGTGGATGAAAAGCAGTCGTGTAGGTTTATAGTGCATGAGATTATTTTGAATGAAAAGCAGTATACAAATAAGATATTAAGAACAACTCTGTAAATTATATTTCCTTACCCTTTTGTTTCAATCCCAGACCCTCTCCCATAATGTAATCAAAATGCGGAGTTCCCCCTTTAATCTTATGGCTGTGCCACAAACCTCTGAGTCTCTTCCAAAAAAACATGATTGTTTCTCAAGCTCTTACTCAAGCTCTTACTGCTCCATACATGCTAGCTACCCATAAAGGGTCAAAATGATCACTGGTATTACTCATTGGTAGGTCCATGTTTGAACCAAAAGAAAAATTATCCAAGCGTGGGAAAAAAAACAAATCATTGCAAATACCTCTAATCTTTAGAACTTCATTACAGGAAGGCATGCTCTAGCACTGTTACACAATTGTCAGGCAAGGCAGTTGGCCTCTGTATTTCCAAACATTTCTGCAAAAGCAAGTTAGGCCATAAGTGTTGTGCCTACAGGAGAAGTATTCCAGAGCTAACATTCCATGTTCCTAACATGCAAGCAGAAGCACAAATCATGTAAACTATTAAACAAAAATGTGGAGCTAAGGCAGCATGTTGGCAGCAAACCAAATTGGAAAAGTTTTAAAGATGGCCTCACAGCCAAATGCCATTTCTAACCTCATATTTATGTCTTATGTACTTGACTAAATTTCTTTCTCCATTTTTGTATGGCAAATCACGTTCCAGGATTTTAATTCCCCCACTTACGTTGTGTGGGATCATAATTGTTTTGCCACTGAATCATTATTCTGAAAACTCTGCTTTATACATAGGATTCATTTCAAATACCATTTACACTTATAGAGAGATTTTCAAAGACCTAAAGTTGAGTTATGTGCCTAATAACCATAGAGCTTCCAGGGAGCTAGGTACTTCTAAAAGTTTTATGTAACGGTGGATAGCTATATCGTCTTTGGAAAGCCAATGAGATTTGTGCACTTAAATCTTTTGTGCACTTCTGAAAACCTCCCCTATGTAGTTGTGTTTTATGGGGAAGATTTTTAAAGTATCTCACTCCACTCTATGCCTTTGAAAATCTCCCCCATATTACACAACTCACATAAAGGTGATTTTCAGACTTATCAAAAACATTTAGGAACACAAGTCCTACAGGTTTTCCAAAGGTCTACCACATTCCCCATTACTCATGGCTTTCAGAAGTAGTGGAGGTTACTTAAATACTTTATCATATTAAAATTAGCATGAGTATTTTTCACAAAATTTTTGTAAATATTGGACTGTTTCCTATTCAAGTGTCCAGTTTGCATCCCTGAAAATGTGGTGAAAACTTCCTCAGCTTTTCTGTATTCTTAGACTATAAATTACAACAACTGCAGTGTCACCATCTGTACATCACCTACATTGGCTGTCACATATTAAGATACATGAGGATTGCTAAGAATTGTTTATGAAATAAAGTAGAATTCAAGGACAATAAAGTTCAATTGCTAAGACTATATCAGTGATTCTGATAGCTAGTTAGCTTCAAGGGGTGTTCATTCATTCATTCATTTTGCCAAGATTAATTTTGTTTACCTCATATCTCTTTGGACAAAGAGTGACTCAGTTACACTAGTTCTATCCTTTCTGTGGGTCACATCCATTCAGCCTTCATAAATCACTATTTCTGTCCCAGTAAACCAACTTGCTTTCTTTCCACTAACATCCGGGGGGGAGGAGGGGAGGGAATCTCTTGGTGCTTTCCATTAGAAAAGTGCAGGCCTGGGAGAGGGAGATAAGATTATCAGGAATATGACCTGCCAGGAATCTAGGCTGGAAGTAGGGATGTGAAAGCAAAAACTTATTGGATAGTCAACTAGACCCTTGACTAGTCACTTCCCCCACCCCCCGCTGCCTCTATTAGAGGCAGCAAAGTGGTGGTGGGGGGGAAGAACGGAGCTGGTGCCGGGGGAACTGGCTTAAAAGCCGGTCCCCCCCAGCACCATCTCCGTGGGGAATAGGGAAGGCAGGAGGTAGTGGGGACTGGGCGTGAGCCAGGAATCAGAGGATTCCCGGCTCGCACCCAGTCCCAGACACGCTTTTGCTTTTTAAATGTATTAAAAACCTGCTGGCTCTTAATACATTTAAAAGGCTAAAGTGCAGCAGGAGGGACCCAGCGTGAGCCCAGACAGCTGATTCCTGGCTCATGCTGGGTCCTCCTCGCTGTGCACCAGCATCTAAAAGGCAGGTGTGCGGGAGGAGGGAGGGGGACCCGGCGTGAGCCAGGAATCAGCTGACCCAGCTTGCGCTGGGTCCCTCCTGCTGCACTTTAGCCTTTTAAACGTATTAAGAGCCGATGGCTATTAATACATTTAAAAGGCAGAGCCGTAGCAGGTTAGCTTCCAGGCTGGAAACTAACCCCACTGTGGCTCCCCCACTTATTGACTAATCGACTAATCTATGGAAAATCCATTGACTAATCGATTAATTGATTAAACTAAATTTAACATCCCTATTTGGAAGTGTACTAAAGTGGCTCCTCAGTAAAATATACTGTACTGATATTGTAATTCACAATGCATTGGCAAACATTGCAAAACATGGTACCTCATATTTAGGATGCACAAACACACACTTCTCTAAAATTACACTACCAAGACCATTTACAAGCAAGAATCCCTGTGCCTTGCTGGGTAAGACCGCTCAGCTCTCGCTTTTGTAATAACATTGCAAGTAGTCTTCTGCAATGAAAGCAAGAAAGTGATGAAAATCCTAACCTAATCTTTCTAACTGGGTGCCTTTGAATGGAAGTTGGAATTAAAGAATGGAGAAATCCCTTTTTTGTGTACAGAATGATATTACCGAGAGGGCTACAAATGTTTTTTGAAACACTACACTAGGCAGCTATTGTCTTTCCTAGCTTACAGAAGGAAAAAACAGCTCGGTCTTCACGGTTGTGTAACAGTGCTAGAGCGCAAAACCAAATATGCTTTTTCCAGCTTGTTAATCTTATTTTTGTAGACAGAGAAACAGCAGAGAAATTTGAACTGAAGGTCACAAAAGAAACACACATGGACAGTTCAAGAACGTGTGCTTTTAAAGCTGCAGCATAGGAGTATTATTTGCATTTTTAAAATTCCCAGTTTTAAGACAATTGTTTCTGTTTTTTTTTAAACAGACTAACAGGGCTATCCCTATGAAACTTATCTCAATGCAAGTTTTAAGACAATTACTTTTAGAGAGTAAAAATCAGCATACCATTTCATTTTACAAAACGTTCATTAAATACATTGGAAACAGATAGTGTGACAATCTGTTTCTATTGGCACAGGAATCTTATCTATCTTTTCAGACATATTTTTGTTGGCATCTTCAGTCATATTTGGCTTAATAGTTCAGGAAAAAAAAGTTAATTGCTAAGTAGTGGCTTTCTGGGACCCAAGACTCAAAAGTAGTTAAAGCTCCTCAGAGTTAAGAAGAACAGACAGAGTGGATTTGCGGTTCAGCATTTTGCACAGTGTACCGTGGAGAAATGAGATGTAATTATCTCCCCCTACACACAATAGCATAAGAAACATGTCAGTTTAGATTTAAAGTCGGCAGCAGTTCAAAATACTGACAGACTTTTGAAAATTATGGAAGTTCATCATCTCATTTTCCCCTATAAAACATTTTCATACAAGGGTTTCATACATGCGCTCCAAGATTTGTTCATTCCCAGTGTTCCTCTCTCTTTTCCATTACAATTAATGATAAGAATATTATGTGAGTGCAAGAGGCCTTAACAGAATGAGGAACACCCTTGTATTCTAGGATCTGGGTGAAATGCAGTAAGAGGTGATCCCTGCCTTACCAGGGTTACAATCCAAAATAACAGATCAGACAAAAGGAAGCAAAAAGGAAATATTGTTATTCCCATTTTACAGATGGGGAACTAATACACAGGGATGTTAAATGGCTTGTCAGAGGTCACAAAGGAAGCCTACAGCAGTGCTAGAATTTGAACCCAAAGATTTTGAGGCCCATGCCATTGCCATAAGCACTACCACTCTTGTTCTCAATTTTCTTCTTTCCATGGTAATTCTGTCAGGCTGTGTCTATGCTACCAGGTTATTTTGAAATAAGCTATTTTGAAATAACTCCCGAAATAACTATTTTGAAATAAGCATATTCCTCTTCACAAGCAGAAGTTATTATTTTGAAATCACAAGACCCTTATTTCAAAATAACAGGCATGGTAGCGTGGACGCTTGCGTTGTTTTGAAATAAGGGGAGTTATTTTGAAATAACTCCCCAGTGTAGACAAGCCCTCAGGGAGCTCGGCAAGAGCTCCTTGCACAGTCAAGGACCATATATACACACAAGGCTTGACTCAGTCACTCCATACTGATGGTAGTTACCAGAAATAATATAAAGAGATTGGGGCCACAAGTGAACCAGCTTCCATCAGTCCTGGAAACTCTTGGATCAATATCTAATTCATAAGAGATCATATCGCCATTTTGTCAACCCAAGCCTTCTACATGTTGGAGATTGCTCCTTATTGTGTGTGTGGGGCGGGAGGGGGAGTTAAAAGTATTCCACTGCTTCTTGTCAACGTCTCACCCCTTTTGCTCTCCAGTTGTTGCATGCAAGTCCTGGAACTGTGGCTGGTTCTACCCACTGGTAGCGGTATACATGGGTTCTGTGGGAAGAAAAAGCCTGCTAAGCAGCCAGCTAAGGGCAAAGCGTGAAATTTCTGTGGGAAATACTGTATTATAGCTGTAAGGTGAGTAATTATAAAATGAAGGGGGAAGGGAGAATAGCATACATAGAGGGGGCCCTGATTCATTCCTCTGTTACTGCAGTTTTACACTGATGATACCAAGCTGGAAGGGGTTGCGACTGCTCTGGAGGATAGGGTCATAATTCAAAATGATCTGGACAAATTGGAGAAATGGTCTGAGGTAAACAGGATGAAGTTTAATAAAGACAAATGCAAAGTGCTCCACTTAGGAAGGTACAATCAGTTTCACATATACAGAATGGGAAGCGACTGTCTAGGAAGGAGTATGGCAGAAAGGGATCTAGGGGTTATCATGGACCACAAGCTGAATATGAGTCAGCAGTGTGATGCTGTTGCAAAAAAAGCAAACATGATTCTGGGATGCATTAACAGGTGTGTTGTGAGCAAGACATGAGAAGTCATTCTTCCGCTCTACTCTGCGCTGGTTAGGCCTCAGTTGGAGTATTGTGTCCAGTTCTGGGCACTGCATTTCAAGAAAGATGTGGAGAAATTGGAGAGGGTCCAGAGAAGAGCAACAAGAATGATTAAAGGTCTAGAGAACATGACCTGTGAAGGAAGGCTGAAAGAATTGTGTTTGTTTAGTTTAGAAAAGAGAAGATTGAGGGGGGACATGATAGCAGTTTTCAGGTTTCTAAAAGGGTGTCACAAGGAGGAGGGAGAAAACTTGTTCATCTTGGCCTCTGGGGATAGAACAAGAAGCAATGGGCTTAAACTGCAGCAAGGGAGGTTTAGGTTGGACATTAGGAAAAAGTTCCTAACTGTCAGGGTAGTCAAACACTGGAATAAATTGCCCAGGGAGGTTGTGGACTCCCCATCTCTGGAGATATTTAAGAGTAGGTTTGATAAATGTCTATCAGGGATGGTCTAGACAGTATTTGGTCCTGCCATGAGGGCAGGGGATTGGACTCGATGACTTCTCAAGGTCCCTTCCAGTCCTAGTATTCTATGATTCTATGAACTCCATTCACCTGACTAGGTTTCACTGACATATTATGCACAATTTTTTTAAGATTGTCTGTGCATGGCCACTATGCCTAAATAAGCCATATTGTCACCTGTACTCCTTAAAGTCAATGGGAGTGTTACTGGTTAATTCAGTGGGGTCAGGATTGGAGTAATACACAAGGGATTTGATGCACGACCCCTGCCAATGTTGGTAATGGAAATTCTGTTCCTGAGCCTCTGTACACTGGAAATGTACCCCTCAGTTAGACAGCTCTGTCCTGTGGGGTGGTGCAGCTAAAACAGCGCAAATAATCACGTGCTGAGTAGGGGGGTAATGGATCTGGCAAAGGATTACTGCCAGGAAGTGCCAACCTTCCCACGTAAAGTATTCTCAGGATACTCAGTTAACGGGGTGGGAGAAAGAAAGCCACCATGGCTCCATAAAAGCCTTGCTCTTATTCAGAGGCTAGCCATATAGTAAGAAGCACCAAAAGAATATTGTAACCAGTTTTTTACCTTTGCAGGTCACCTGAAAGATGTCGTGCAGGCTGGAAGCCATCTTTGATAACACTCAGATAGCTGTAGCAAAGGAAAGAATGCATCTTAGTGCACAGTGCAATTTATGGGGACCAGGAGACCAGGTTCAATGCCAGATACTAGCCTTGTTGGGCGATCTTATCTAAATTACTTCTCTCTGCAGGCCTTAGTTTCTCCCTTTGGAAAGCTTTAAAGTCTACAGATGAAAGAGTTTAAGTGCTATTATTATCCAAATATCCAGTAGTCAGTCAGACTATGAGAGGCAGGCTTTGGGGTTGCTGTGCCTGAGAATGCTGGAGTCAGCTCCCTTGTCCATTAGAACAGGCCCCCATGTTTTCTGACTTGACGAAAATTTTAATGCTTCATTTGGAAAGCTTCTTGGTGCCACCCCGACTGCTCGGTATTGTCTGTACCTTTTGCATGGGTGGTATGTGCTGTCATTATTTGTGTGCTCATTGAAGTGTGCTTGGGTGAAATAATAACTGGCATCCCCTGGGACTCTCCTAAAAGCAATGTGTGTATCTCAGCAAGGCAGGCCTGTCAGCAGCAAACTTTTTAAATAAATAACTAGCCTCCGCAAGCTTTTTCATGATAGAGATATAACTGTACAAATACAGCCTATCTTCCTCTCCAGCAGGCTGGCTGGACAGCTGCTCTCACTATCTGCATCTGTATTTAGAACTTTATCTTTATTCAGCTTTGACGCTCACTTATCAGGGACAAGTGTCTTTTCTTTGCACACAAACAAATGTAAGCCAGGCAACATGCAAATTTTACCCTAGGGAAAATGTGGAATTCTTGTTTGGTATGTAAATATCAGGTCCCCAGTCATCTACTGTTGCCTTTGTGGACTCCCACACCCACTCCCATCCTTAAGCCTCTGTTGCTGCTGCCCTTGTACACTTCTCAAGTGTAACCCTAGACTTGCTGGTCTGCTCAGAACCATGTCTTTCATCAGCTGCTTCCTACAGCATGAAAGCTGCCATTTTGCTCACATGGTGTAAGAAAGATTTTGATTCTAATATTGCACCAGCCCTGTTGGTGCTAATCTACCAGGGGGGCTGCAACAGAGTGCCAACATGGCTCTCAGCACTTCCTTTCACTGATGCTTCAGCGGGATTTTGAGTAGCAAAGGGCAGACCAAAGAGTAGTATACGGGGCAGCTGAAGGAAAGACAAAGGATTCCACAGAAATGACAGGTCACAAAAATACCTAGCTAGCTAGCTACATATCATCTCTGATTACAGGTCAAGCCACAAAACAGGAAGTCTCTGAATTTTATAAACAAAAATTCCCATTGCCAGAGTCTGTTTCATATAGCTCTGAATGAAAGAACTCAAATGTGAAACTGAGAAAAAACTAACTGTGATTTGTAACCTATTCTTTAAATTAGCGTTTGTACCTAATGAAGGTAGGATAGCTAATCTGATGCCAATTTTTTAAAAGGGCTCTATAGCAGTTACAGGCCAGTAAGTCTAATTTCAGTACAGGGCAAATTGGTTCAAACTGTCGTAAAGAACAGAGTCAGACACATAGATGGATATAATTTGTTGGGGGAAAGAGTCAGCATGGTTTCTGTAAAGGGAAATCATGTTTCACCAATCTACTAGACTTCTTTGAGGTAGGCAACAAGCATCTGGATTAGGGGTACCCAGGGGATATAACGTACAAAGCCTTTGACAAAGTCCCACACCAAAGGCTCTTGAACAAAGTAAGCTGTCATGGGATAAGAGGGAAGGTCCTTTCATGGATTGGTAACTGATAAAAAGAAAGGAAAAGGGTAAGAATAAATGGTCAGTTTTCAGAATGGAGAGAGGTAACTAGTGATCTCCCACAGGGGTCCGTACTGGGACCAATCCTAGTCAACATATTCATAAATGATCTGGAGAAAGGGATAAACAGTGAAGTGGCAAAATTTGCAGATAATACTAAACTGCTCAAGATAGTTATGTACAAAGCAATCTGTGAAGAGCTTCAAGAGGATCTCACAAAACTGGGGGACAGGGCAACAAAATGTCAGATTAATTTAATCTGGATAGATGCAAAGTAATGCACATTGGAAAACAGAATCCCAACTATATATATATATAAAATCAGGGGGGCTAAGAGAGAGATCTTGGAGTCATTGTGAATATTTCTCTGAAAACAGTGGCAGTTTAGGAATCATTAAGATAGGGATAGATAACAAGACCGAGAATATCCTATTGCCTCTATAGAAAGCCATGGTACGCTCAGGATAGGTCCATCAATGATTATTAGCCAAGAGAGGTAGGGCTGGTGTTCCTAGCCTCAGTTTGTCAGAAGCTGGGAATGGGTGACATGGGAGGATCACTTAATTATCACCTGTTCTGTTCATTTCCTCTGTGTCACCTGGCATTGGCTACTGTCAGAAGACAGCAGTCTGAGCCACTATGGCTGTTCTTATGAAAAAAAGAGGAAACATCCCTACATCCAGTCTCAGGGTCTGTACCACACTTTTTTTTATGGACGTGTCTACCACCTTACAAAGGACTATTAGACAAGAAAACAAACAATAAATTGCTTATCCAATGCTTCTCCCAGTCAGGCAGGCACCCTCCAATTTTCTGCGTGGTCTGTGAGAAGGGTGATGTTTGTATACCCACATTCCTATTTCCCAGCAGACCTTGCCAAAACCCAGGACAACAAATATGGTTGCCATGGATGCCATATCTCAGCCTGCCTGGCTCTCAGCTTAGAGTTTCCTGGCACCAGTTTTTAACTGCGTAGTCCGGTTGAAAAGGGAATCTGACAGTGTCCTGCTGGCCATACACTAAAAATCTGATTACCTCAATCAGCTTCCAGCACCTGGGAAGAGGGATCCTGAAGTGTGCAGCATTTGAGTAGCAGAGCTAGTGGCTGGGTTCAGTATCCTGGCCCCTCCCTCAGTCTCTCCAGCCCTAGAGCACAGCTCTCCCTCTTTGGTCCTGTCCCAATGATCTCCACCATCACTAGAGCACAGCTCATCTTCCCCAGTCCTATTCCTGTCACCCTTCCACCCCTGCAGCATGACTCTCTGACTGCAGTTTTACCTCTCCATCCCCCTCCAAGCCCAGTCCCTCATTCCTGGAACGCAGCTTTCCCTCAAGTGTCCTGCCCCAGTTACCAGTCCACCCCTAGAGACTTGCTCCATGCGAGGGAAGGCGGGAGGTGGAGAGAGCAGTGAGTGATGAAGGAGGGAAGGGAAGTGGAGGGCCAGAGCTTCAAGGGAAGAGGCAGTGCAGGGGGCAAGGGAGGATCCCATGCTCAGTGTCCAGTTTTTGCAACTTAGAAAGTTGGCCACCCCATCTCAGCTCTGCCTGTGGCACATAATAGTCTAGTCTTCTGAAGGCTAATATACTTTGCTCCAATTTCAGTTGGGTTTAGTGTGCGGGGGCTGAGGGCCTCTGATACACATGAGGTCAGACTAGATGATCTGATTGTCTATTCTAGCCTTACATTCCATGACAATGGAGAGAGGCCAACTAGGAACTACTAATAACTAGTCATGTTTTTCCATTTGGAGGGAAGAGGGGAGTTTCAGCCCATCCTGCTAAAGGAACTCTGCCCTTGGACCCTGAATCATGGGTTGGCAGGAAGGGATTCTTTCTAAATTGTAGTTTGCTTTTTCCAAGACAACTCTTATCCTTTTTGGCAGTGTTTTCCCTCTCTGTTATGCAGTTATTGCTACAGCCAGACCTGGAGCAAGAGGGTTCCTTTTACAAGCTTCAAAGGGCATACTATACTATCCATCTAAATATGGCCTTCATCATTAGCATCTGAGCAATGCATAGTCATTAATTATGTAAGCAGGATCTGAACCACTGATTCCAATGCAGCCAGCTGAAAGGGGAAGGTGTGATTATGTTCACTCAGTTGTTTAGCCCTGCAAGATAATCAACTGTTTATATGTAAATACAGCTCTTGCTGTAGTGGGAGAGGAATCCGGGGTGTGGTTATGTAAATCCAGTTCAGCCAGTGCTATAGGCCTGATGGATGGTCAATTGTTGGAATAGAATGCTGTGTATTATAACTAATTTCACTGTAGTGGGGTCACAAACTATGTTAACCCTAAATGTAGGAATTGTAAAATATGACCACCAGTGCTTGCAGGAGAGACACTGTCATTGTAAAGAGTCTCAGATGGACAAGCCTTCCCCCTCCAGACTCAAGTGGATTGGTTCTGGGGGAGAGGAGCTTGAACCAGCAGCTACATGCCCTCCAGGTATGAACTCTCTCTTCCCCCCTGTTCTAAGGATAGACCTAAAACAGACTCCATAAGGAGTCTTTTTATTATTTTGAAATATTATTCCAATGGAAGCTGGAATCTTTTGGCCAGCCTAGGTGGTGGCCAAGAGCTGAAATCATTAAGAAAGTGACAAAGAGCTAAAATCACTAGGTTTGGCCTAGAGCCAGACCCATTGTGGAAGCAGCAGTAGGTGGCCAGCAGGCAGGAGCAAGCATCCGGCAAGGCAGCTGGCAGGAGCAAACGGCTGGTGGGCGTGGCCGGTGGAGCAGCAGCAGGCGGCCAGCGGGGAGGCTGGCAGGAGCAGGCAGCCAGCAGGGTGGCTGGCAGGACCAACTGGCGGCCGGCGGGGCAGCTGGCAGGAGCAGGCAGCCAGCAGGGTGGCAGACAGGAGCAGCAGCAGGCAGCCAGCGGAGCAGCTGGCAGGAGCAAGTGGACAACAGAAGCAGCACATAGGTGGCATTGCCTCATGCTCAATGAGTGAAGACATGAGGGTGATGTATCTGGTCTGCACTGACTGGACAGAACTGTAAGTGGGGTGTTTGAAGTATGTTTGGGCTAAAGATCTTTAGGCAAAAGACTTTGCCCTGAAGACTCCGGGGATGGTACGTTGCTTACAGGTTTCTTTTGTGTTATAGGTTTTCTTTGTTTATGTGTGATTCTGTAGGTTGATGCTTGACTACTGTTATTAAACTGACTGTTTCTATCTCCGACTCAGTACTTGTGAGAGGGGAAGAATTGTCTCTAAAAGCATCCAGTGGGTAGGTTGGAATTTTCACAGTTTACTGGGTGGGGGCTTGAGCCAGTTTTAATCACCTTGTTGAAAGAACCTCCCTAGATACTGAACGTGGCCCTTCTGGTTGCTGATTGCTATCGGCAGAAGGGTTACAATTAATTCACATTCTTAATGCCCCTGTGACAAAGAAATATTGCCTCCATTTCACAGATGCGGAACTGAGACAGATGGATTAAGTGATGTACCTAAGGTCTTACAAGGAGTCTACATCTGAGTGAGTAACTGAACCCTGTGCAGTAGACATCCCTTCTTCCATTTTCAGCCTGTTACACCCAAAAGCAAGCTAGGCACTTTACAGACATGCAACCAGAGCTTAATGTGTGGTAGGCTTGTTGGTGCTGACAGTCAGCCTCTCTTTTCCTATGGGGGCACAGCCCCAGCCCCTCTTCTGTGAGTGGTGTTTAGTAATGCATGCAATCTACACTTCCATGCAAGGCGGGACCTTGCACCTACAGTGCATGTGAGGTTGTACTCTGTAGAGGATACCACTTTGAGCCCTGGCACCTCTTTCCTTATCAAGTAAGAACTATGTATAATGAGAGAGAACTCTGAACCAAGTTACTTACAATTAATGTAAATAATGTATAGTTAGAGAGTGGGAAAGAAAAGGTAATGGCAAAAACATCATTGGAAGTGATGTGTGAATGGGATGCTCCTTTCACTTAAAATAGTTGTGCAACAGTTAAGGGGCCATATGCAAAATGAAGCCACAAGCAAAATGAAACCACACAAGAAAGGCAACCTAAGATATGCAGTTCCAGCTATGAGAATAGAATAGCTGGAGTCGACTTGCCTTAAGTTGAATTTCTCCCCCCACTGCGGGAGGTCAATGGGAGAAACTCCCATCAATTTCCCTTACTCCTCACAACTCCGTGGAATACTGAGGTTGATCAGGGTGCCATCAGTGGTCAATTTAGGAGGTCCTTACTAAACTCACTTAATTGGAGCAGGAAATAATTTTTGGTGGAGGGCCACTCCAATATTTTGGAAAATGGTCAAGGGCTGCACTTATGGGGTCTAAATGGAGGTTGGGTACAGAAGGGCTGTACAGAAGGGCACTGGGTAAGGGACTGGGGTGCAGGAGATGGTGTGAGGTCTAAGAGGGAGTTTGGGCAAAGAAGGGGGTTGTGACCTGGGTCAGGGGATTGGGGTGCAGGATCTGGGAAGGTGTTCGGGTGCAGGAGACAATTCTCGCCTGGGGGAGGGCTGTAGAAGGGGCTACAGAGGGAGTTATGACCTGGGGCAGGGGAATGCAGAAGGTTTGGATGGTGACCTGGGGGAGGAAGTTGGGGTGCGGGAGGGGTAGGGGCAGCGTTCCCTCTAAGATGCTCAGCAGCACAGCTTCATAGGTAATTAACCAGCCCCGCCCAGTCAGAGGCTCAGGGCTACATGCAAAGAGCTGACTGACTTGGTGGGGCTGATTAATCACCGGTGAAGCTGTGCTGCTGAGCGCTTAGAGGGAACACTGGGCAGGGGTGCCAAAGGCAGGCTCTGGCTGGGAGGCACTTACCAAAGAGTCTTCTGGCCAGCACACCCAAGGCAGCCAATAGGAGATGAGAGATTGGCTAGGGTCAATTCCTATTGGTCAGTTGTTTATGGCCAATAGGAGCTGAGGATTGGGCTGGGGGCAGGGAGATCACACAAAGCTTCCTCCTCCCTCCAGAGCAGAGAGCTGCCAGACTCCACTTCAAATCCGCGGCAGCTGCATGTGCATGAGGGTCCCAGCAGGGTGGTCCACAGGCCGGATCCATTTGCTTGGCGGGCTGGATCCGACCCCCGGGCCATATTTTGCCCAGCCCTGCACTAAATTGAACTCTGAGATATTGATCTCTGGAGCATCAATCTCAGAGTAAGTGTAGACCTGGTATTATAGTCCCCACTGAGAAGTTTTGGACTGTGTAGGTGGAGGAGCTTTATGTATTGTGTGAGTGCGAGAAAGTGGAAGGGGAAGACAGGAAGGGGGCATGTCAATAGTCCTGTTCTGTGTGCTCCTCCTGAAGTGCTTTGATTCTGGATAGATGAACCATTAGTCCAATGCACAATGGCACTTCTTGTGTGGGGGGGAGGGGGGAGAGAGAGAGAGAGAGAGAGAGAGAGGTAGAACACACAGAAACTGAGAACAGACATGAACAGAAAAATTAAAAAAGGGGGAAAGCCAAAAAAGACAATTAGTAGCTGCTGAGCACTGTATGGTGCTGGAAAAAGCTAAAAAGAGTGTGTTTTGGGGTCCATTGGCTTAAAAGGCTTTGGGACTGTAAGCTAAGAAAGTGTTCCTCTTGTTTTTGATTCCTCCTGAATTTGGAGAATCGGGACTTTGTACATTCCTTGTAACTAAACAAAATTGCATTAAAGAAAGTACCAGACTCCATCCATTTCTACTTCCAAACAGAACATCCCCATGGCCCTGAACTTTGATTAGATCAACAAGGGGAACAATATTTTACATCACGTGCAACAGAAGGTTTGGAGTGAAAATAGGATGATGAGGAAATATGAACCCTGCTCTCCTACCTCGAACAACCATATATAGCTCTATAAAGTGGGTATACAACATTCCTGATCAAAATGGCAGCATTCTACACCTTCTTTGCACAGGCATAAATGACAACACAAGGGGGGGAAGGCTCTAGAACCAGGCTCCAAATCTTATTAGCTCTAGTCCTCCAAGTGAAACAAGAGAGCCCTTCCTATGAAAATCAGGATCCAGTAACCTTTGCACTCTAGGAAAAGGCAAGATCAAAGGGGTATTTTGAATGCTATGCTTTGAAAGAGAAAATTGGGAAACAACAGCTCCTCTGTCTAACTCTGGAATGAACAGATATAGGAAACAATAGCTATTGTACGCATAAGAGATTGTTTGAATTCTGCCTTCTCCCAGCCCTCAGATAGTGCACCTGATCAAACATTACATACTTTCAATGCTGATATCATTCTCCACCTTCCTGCCTGATAGGAGTATGTATATTATTGCACCTGCATCAGCTAAAGGCACACAAAAACAAGAAGGAATCTGGTGGCACTTTAGAGACTAATGCATTTATTAGGGCACAAGGGGCAGACTATAAAACATTTAGATCCTGGGAAGAAACAAAGTGAGATGACAACAATACACTTATCCCAAGAGAGAATTCTGACGATGTGTCCCGCCAAGAGGTCTGAAGGACTGAAGATTGGGGAAGTGGATTGTTTTAGGGTATAGCTATACTAACAAGTTTTGTCAACAAAACTTAGTCAACATCCAAAAGTTGATCACAAAAATCACCATAGGGTGTTCACACATTTCCTGTGTCTACAGATCATGTCCACACTGGGGGCACTATCATCAACTGTGTGAGCAATGCACTGTGGGTATATATCCCACAGTGCCAAGCTTTGGGAAGGTGAAGCCGATCACTGTGCACCTTGCGACTCCTTTGGAGTTCTCCTATAGCCTCATCATCTGCTGATAGCAGCATCTTGAGTTGCTCTGCGAGCTCTTCATGCTGAGGACTGTCAACGCAGCATAGCAGCCTGTCCCACTTCCCCTGCAACAGCAGTCTGCCTCCTGCTGTGTTCCGAGCAGGGCAGAAAAGAATCATTCCAATGATTTGCTCTTTGTTAGTTCCCCAAACAGAGCAGCCTTCTCCACTATCAAATACTTCCCGGAGCTTTGAAAAGGCGTATGCCTGCAGGGAGGCAGCAATCACAAAACACTAAGCATTGCCATCAGGGCAGGCATTGTGGATACTGGCAGAAACCAATTTTGTCCCCAAAACAAATATCAGAGTCTACACTGGCTCTTTGTTGACAATAAAGGGAGGGGGAAAGAAAAAAAGGCTGTCATATGGGTGAAAGATTATTTTTGTGCCAAAACTGGGCATTTTTCCCCAACATAAGTTGCATTGCAGTGTGTATGCTCTCACTATTTTGTCACCAAAAGGCTGTTTTTGTCAACAAAACTTGGTAGTGTAAGCACACCCCTAGACATGTAATCCTTTTCATCTCCATGGTAACTACACAGATTGTACAGATTATACCTATATTGATTGTAGGGCTTGCACCATTTTTTTTTTGTTTTACTCTGATTTTTTTTCCACTAGTCATCACATATCTGGTTTCTTAGTAAGATCCTTTGAGTCTTGATTATTTGATTTTGAGTAGCTGTTGTGCTGCTGTAGAACCTAGAGGTCTCAGATGAGATTAGGACTGTTGGGTAGGCACTATAGATACACACAACAAGAGTCAGCTGCTGCTTCACAAAACTTGCAGGGAAATAGGTATAGAAGTAGGTATAGAACTAACACAGAGCTATTAAAGTGACTTGCCCGAGATCACAAAGTTGGGAATTACACACATTTCCCAAGGCCCAATCCAGTGCTTTAACCACTGGAACATCCTGCCCCTCTAGGTAAAACCACTGCATTAGGTGCTCTGAGAAGAAGCAGTCATCTTCCCGCAATGAATCAGAGAGCCAATGGCACCTATCTTAGAGCATAAGGCCCAGGACTCCCCTTCTTCCCTCCAAAAGTGCCACTCAGACACTTTCCAGTGTTCAGTAGGGAGCAAAAAAGAAAACAGGAGGAGTGATGTGAAGGGGGGAACTGGAGGGCACTGAGCTGTATGAAACATTTCAGAGAACTGCATGACAAACAACCCTGTCCTCTCCCCGCCACACATCCACAAGCTCATCAGAAATCATTACAGTCCTGGGATTGCCAAGCTTAAACATGGAATTTGGGCAGTGTGTTCACTATAAATCAATGCCCTTAGTCGCTGCAGGTCAAAAATAAGAGAATAGAGGAACATGGGAGAGTTATCTTGGTGCTTATATGCTATAGCCATAGAACTATGAGATTTAACATGTTTAGGATGGTAATACTTACATGGGACCCCATTGTGCTAGGCACCATGCAGACAGAGTAGTAGACAGTCCCTGCCATGGAGAGTTTACATTCTAACCAGAGAAGGCAGACTGAGGGAAGGGGTAACATACAGTCAACATGAACAGTGTAATGGCAGCAAGCATCACATTTGCTCCACTGGGCTTGTACATGTTTTGGGAGGAGTTCTTTGGGGTGGGGGTATAGGTTAATGGAAAGGAAAGGGAAGGGATGCTGGGGGGAAGACATGACAGGTGTGGAGTGAAGATGAGGCAAAAAGACTGAAGGAAAAGATTGGAATAAAGAGCCAATCAGCACAGTCCAGAGTCAAAACTGTAGCAAGTTCTCTGTGGGGACATCAACAATGCAGCGTACGCCCAGGCTCAGAATCACGCTTGTGGCCAAACTCCCCTTCTGTGTATTCACAAATCTGTCAGAGAAGGGCTTGAACACTACAGGGGGGATGGCCAAAAACAGAATCCAGGCAGGACTCAGGCTTCAAATCCTATTGTTTTTCAGTACAGATGTAACCCTGTCTTGGGAATCCACTAAAAGTATCCCACAATCCCATAGGCTAACTTCCTTTGTCCTCTCTATCCCAAGACTGTCCAGTCACCTCAAATGAAATGGAAGTCCTCTCCCACTCTCCTCCTGCCCCACCCTCACACCAGGGTATTGCAACAACTTGGGGAGTTGGCATTTAACCCTTCCATTGTCTTCTAACCACTGAGCTGAAAACACACCATCAGAATGAGAAATCCTGTGGCACCTTATAGACTAACAGATTTATTGAAGCATGCAGTTTTAGACTAGCATGGCTTGACACCATCAGAGACACTTCTGTGTTTCTACAGGAGACTGAACAGAAAAAACCTTTTATAAAGCACACAGCTTGATGGACATGGGAGCACAGCCAGATTCTGGTAAATCTCTGGGGTGAAGCCAACAAGACAGTGGGCTTTCATAGGAGTACCAGGAATGACCATACATACCAATAAATAGCAAGGAAGCTAGCAGAGTTGTACATTTACCATACTAGTGAACAAGTGGCTCAAGAACAAACACCAGAAACCTTGGGACGAGAACCACACCTTGGGCAACTCATTCACACCATGCCTGTTTTATGAGGCATGCTAGGCATTGCATGGTGCTAACAGTGGTGCATGAGTACAATAACCTGGTCAGCCAGGATGGTAACCTGCTGGGCCCAGAATCTAAGATGGGGACCGATGGGAGTCAGCAGCAGAGGCTGAGTGAGGACAGCAAAGTTGCTCTGTTGCTGAAATTGGACCCAAAGGCAGCTTTGGAACAGCAGCAGCTCCTAGGGCCATGTTTGGAGGAGCTGTTTGATGCCTTCTCTAAGATGCAGTCCACCATGCAACCTACAGAAGCTGCCTCTGAGCCTAGTAAGTTGAAGTTCTGGCCACAGCCAACAAGCAGGTCCAGTACCAAAGACAAAGGCATTTATGGTTAGAGCAAGGGTGGCCAACCCGTGGCTCGCAAGCTGCATGCGGCTCTTCACCCCTGAAAGCGTGGCTCATGAAGCCTCTCCCGCAGCTCGCAAAACTGGGCCATGTGCCCCTACAAATGGCTCCCAGCTCCCTGTGCTCACGAGTGGATGGGAGCCGTTTGGCACAGCAAAATGGCATTGGCAAGATGGTGGTAGCCAGCGGGAGCCTGATGTGGCCAAAAAGTCTAACCCCCCCCTTTTTTTTTGCTCAACAATTCTGACTGGTGGGGAGCTCTTCCTTTTTTGCTCAACAATTCTGGTGCGGCTCTTTGCATTTTTTCTGCCACTGTTTCGGCTCTCTTCGTTTAATAGGTTGGCCACCCGTGGGCTAGAGAAAAGGCTCAGTCTGGCTGCACAGTTTGGGTATATCAACACTATAGAGTTTTGTCGGAAAAACAGCAATTTTTCCGACAAAACCTGAGTTACGTCTACACTGCAGTCGCATTCTTCCAAAAGTAAATTGAAAGAACAGAGGGGTTTTTTCTTGTGTTGGTAATCCTCTTTCTATGAGGAAGAAGCCTTTTTCCAAAAGAGCTCTTTCGGAAAAAGGCGTGTGTGGACAGGGAGGAGGGTTCTTTCTCAAAAGAAGAGGCCTCCAGGAAATAACACAGGTGCCCTGGTGGACACTCAATCCAAATTAATCAGGACTCTATAGTTCTTGTCTCTTGGCCCCTCTTAAAGCTGCAGGCACTCTGGACAAGCCTTGTGGCAGGAAGCCAGCCTGCGAGCAGCACCTCACTGTGCAGCTCTCACTGCCACAGGCCTTGCCACTCATGGCCCAGCCTCAAGCCCCCTGCGCCCCCCCGGCCCTTGCATGGAGCAGTCCCAGGGATCCCAAGAGGTGGACACCCTCCTGGTCCGGAGCGGCAATCCTGTCCCTTCTCAAGCTGTGGGGCGAGGAGGAGACATTGCAGAATCTCTGCTCCAAGCACCGCAACCCCGAGATATTCGAGTGCATGGCAGAGTCCCTGGCGGAGAGCGGATACTGACCCCGGACCTTGTAATTGATCCGCCAGGAATATGTCCGGCCGGAGAGTGCAGCTCACACTCAGGGGCAGGACCCCACACCTGTCCCTACTTCGATGAGCTGCACCAGATTCTGGGGGGTGGGGAAACATCTTCCCCACCCGTCATGGTGGACTCTGGCCTCCAGACCCCTGTCGTCGCCCGGCCAGAGGGCCCGATGGAGGAGGAGATGGAGACCGTCACCCTGTCCCAGGAGCCGGTGCCTGTGAGCTAGGATGTCTCCCAGGCCTAGTCGGATGCCGGGGAGGGATCTTCAGGTGAGTGGTCTTAGTTTGTCATACTCACAGGGTGGGGGAGGCTGGCATACAGGGGGTGGGGTGCAAGTGTCGCTGGGCCTGTTTGGGCTGTAAATCGTGCTGCAGTCTGGGCATGTGGAAACATGTGCAGCATTAGTGTGCGGCACGCGGATGCAGCAGGCAGCCCCTGAGCATGGGTGGGATCCTGCTGTCAGGCTCAGGGGAAGCCACACATGTCCTGCCATGACGGCGAAGGGGGGGACCTCCCAGCACCTGCCATGGCTGGAAGCAAGCTAGCCACAAGGGTGTAGGCATGAACACAAACACACCGAAGAGTGCCACACACAGCACACGGGCATGCCTGAACATGCGAGGCACCACCCACTCCCACAGGCAGCGCTGTGAACCGCAGGTGTGTGTGGACACCAGGGAGCACCGGGCTGCTCCTGGCTCCTCTGCCACCCACAAGGGAATCCCACTGTGGCTGGACACATCTCTGGCCTACTTGTCAATGGGCTGGGGGGGATGGGGAGGTTATTGGGAAGCAGGCAGCACGGTCCCTTGGGCACCTTGGGTCCTCTGAGAGGCATGGCCTGCTGTGCAGCCCACACACGGCCTTGCTCCCGGGACATCCCCCTCCTCTGCCCCGAGGACTGTTGTTCACTGCTCACAGAGGAGAGCACGGCCTCCGGGACAGTGTCTGCATGGATGACTGACCGCCTCTCCCTCTGTGTGTTCTACACAGCCGGACCAGCCGGGACTGAGGAGCAAGCCACACCAACTGAACCAGCTGCCAGAGCCCGGAGGACCCGAAGGTACGCCAGGGTCCAGGAAGACCTCATGTGCCAACAATTCAGTGTCCTGTGCAAAATGCAGCAGACACTGGCGCGGAAGATACGCGAGGACACTGAGTAGTGGAACTGCGTATGGGACCAACCCATGCAGCGGTGTGATAGCATATGTGCCATCATGTCACGCATGATGGCACAACCACCTGCTGTCACTGCTCCTGGCTTCCACCCTCCTGCCCCCCCCCGCTATGCCCATTCCCCCTCTGCCTGCCCCCACATGTGATGCCTCTGCTCCCTCGCCAGGTGATGCCAATGCCCCCTCCCCTTTCCCCCCTGCCATCCCTGACCCTGCTCCAGCCCCCCCCCCACAGTCCCCAGACCCACCCAACCCTAACTTCGATGAGGTCCCTGCACCCGAGGTGGCACATCTAGCTACCCTCTCCCCCTGCAAGTCATGATACACCCCCCTGCACACCTTTTCTTAATGTAAGCTAAATACAGACTTCATTTTGTTGGAAACCAAACAGGTGTGTTTATTAAGAGGTCAGGGAAGGGGCAAAGGGAGGGGTTGTGGTGGGGAAGGGATAGGGCTGCAAGCCAGAGGCCCCTGTTGGGGAGGCCCTGGGGAGAGTTACTGGGTCCTTGAGAGAAACTCTCCCTCAGGGCCTCCCGGATGCACACCCCAGCCTGATGGGCCTGGTAGATGGTAGCTGTCCGTGGCTGCTGGAAGACTTGCCCCTTACAGCCAGCATCTGACCCCCACCCTGGAATGAAGGCCTCCCCTTTCCTCTCCACAATGTTGTGGAGGACACAACATGCCACGACCACCTTGGGGATGTTGTGCTCCCCTACACTGAGGAAGGTCAGCAGGCACCTGAAACGCACCTTAAGGCAGCCGAAGGCACACTCCAGCTGGATCCGGGTCCAGGTTAAATTGGTCCCTGCTGGGGTCCAGGTCGCTGGTATAGGGTTTCAGAAACCACTACGTGAGGGGGGTAGGCTGCATACCCCATGATGCACAGTGGCATCTGCACGTCCCCAACGGCAAGTTCATGGCAGGGGAAGAATGTTACCACCTCCAGCTTGCCGTAGAGGCTCGAATTTCTAAAGATGCGGGCATCGTGCACCCTGCCCGACCACCCGACAAAAATGTCTGTAAAGTGTCCACAGTAGTCGACCAGGGCCTGCAGCACCATGGAGAAGTAGCCCTTCCTATTAATATACTGGGCTGCTTGATGTTCTGGTGCTTAGATCAGGATGTGGGTCCCACCTAAGGCTCCAGCGCAGTTCGGGAACCCCAGGGTGGCAAATCGAATCACGACAGGGTCCAGGTCTCCCAGGCAGATGACCTTCTGCATCAGGATTGAGTTGATGGCCCTCACCATCTGCAGAAGGACACAAACACACAAAATAGAGAATGAGAGAGGGAGTGCTTGAGCCCTTGGGGGGTGTGTGCCCCCCTTTCCTCCCCTTCCCTCCCCTCCCCCCAAATACACCAGGAGCCACCCATTATGAGCCCCCCCCACACCAGCAGCGGGGCTGTGTGAGGACAGGATGGCACAACCCTCTAAGGATGGGGCTTCCCACCACCCCCACTCCACCCCCCACAGCCCACAAACCCCCTTTCCCAAGACTTCCCCCCACTTCCATGCAGGGACTGCAGCCCCTGAGTGCCTTACCTCCATGAAGAGGGCCCTGATGGTGGACTTCCCCATGCCGAACTGGCTGCCCACTGACGGGTAGCTGTCGGGGGTGGTGAGCTTCCAGAAGGTGATTGCGACTCACTTCTCCAGGGTGATGGTGGGCTGCAGATGGGTGTCGCGTCTACAGAGGGCGGGGGTGAGCCAGGCACACAGCTCCAAAAAGGCATGCAGAAGTTTTGGAGACACTGTTGGTCATCCCTCCGCTCCATGACTAGGTGGTCCCACCAGTCCAAACTGGTGTCGAGCATCCAGTGGGTTGCAGTTGCTAGAGTGTAGCTCCCATACCCAGGGATAGGGTCCCCAAAATGAGCTCGGGGTTGAGCTCGGTCAGGACCAGGAAGGCAGCTGGCACAAAAACTGCAGCATGGCCGTGTGGGGCCACCGACAGCTCTGGCTCCATGGCACCAAGAGAAAAGCTGTGGAATCCAAAAAAGCAGGGCAACCACGGCAGGCACTGCAAGAGCTTTGCTGTCTCTCAAAGAAGTAGGGAAGCAGGCAGCAGAAGCAGAGAAACGGCTGTCCGGGGGGGGGGGTGTGTCCCTTTAAGCGCGTGTCTTTGCAAGGCTCTGGCACCAGCACTTGGAAGCCACTGGTGACCTAAAGTCCTGCCTGAAGTGGTTCCGGGTGGCCTTTTATGTGAGAGAGTGTCCAATGAGCCTGGACGCTCTCTTTTGAAAAAATGCATCACTTTTTTGATGTGCTTGTGTGTGTGAACATGCTCTTTTGGAAGAAGTTCTTTCGGCAGATCTCTTCCAAAAAAAGCTTCTTCCAAAAGAAACCTGCAGTCTAGACGTAGAGGGCAAAGTTTCTGCAAGGCAGCAGGCACTTGCTTCACAGCTTCTGGAACAAGAACAGTGACTAAGGGAGGATGACAGAGCACAGACGAAAGAGCTGTTTGAGCAGCTTATATCACCAATTGCTGCAAGAGTACCAGTGGCTGCTGCAACCACCCACACCACAGCATCCTCTGTGCAGGACCTTGTTATGCAGTCCAGAAACAGCTTGGAAATCTCCATGGCTGAGTGGCTTATGCAGTTGGGCCCCAGGAGTGGTTGGGGCCCTTGTCCCAGCAGTCCTCCATAGTGACCCTTTCCCCTGTGGATGCTGCCTCCCATCTCCACCACTGCCAACAATGCAGTAAATGGAGAAAGGAAAACAGGGGGCCCGGGCCCATGCAATGGCAGGGGAGTTCTGCCTTGTTACATGGCTTCACTGTTTGTACTTGTTCACATGCTTGACTTTTATTTTATTTTCCTCTGTAGGATTCTGTTACTGGTGCTATGGAGTGGGAACCACAGCTGGCCTGCCTGGTAATGGGTGAATGTTGAATTTTTCTAATACATCCTCCAAACCATGGAAGCTTTTTAGGTCCAGAAAGCTTGTTGCCACCACTGCATCACATCATACAATGTGCATTCAAAATAAAGGCAACCATATGATCAGCATGCACGCACTTCAATACAGTTATCTGTATCAGTCCGTACTTCAATCATTTCTTTACATTATTTTCCCCACCAAGTTGTCATGTCATGCACAAGTACATTGCATGGCACTAAACTTCCCTCCCCTCCCCACGCGTTAAATCCCCCATACAATCAATGAGCTCTATCCCCACCCCCACAAGCAGGTGCACATAAAAATGGAAAAAATTGGAGGGAATGCTGCCTGGCATCACTAATTTTCTTATGCAGCCCATATTGGCATTCAAAAATTGCCTTCTGTGGTGCACAAAGGCCTTCATAACAATGGAGCAGTAGTACCCTTTGCCCTTCTCAAGGAGCACATAAAGAACAAACTATGGGCACACGAATCCCATCAACAGCCCCAGCTAAGTTTGGAAACCCCATGTTTCAAAGCCAGCAATTACCTCAGGAATATCTTTTTTGCCTGCCATTTTGGGGGTAAATACATGCCTGATTGCCTCAGAAGCCTCATTCACCACTTTACCCAGAGTCAACTTTCCAACACCAAACTGGCTGGCAACAGATCTGTAGCAATGTAGTGTTGCCAGCTTCTACATGGTTATAGTACCCTGCTTCTAGACCAAGAGGGCCACCCACATACATGACGCTGGCAGGTTTGAGCAAGCTGCTCACCAAGGTCTAGAAATGTAGCTTCCTTCATGCAAAAATTCTGGGCCTAATGCTGGTCATCCCAAGTCTGCATGAAGATATGAGCACCCCAGGCTGTGCTTGCGGCCCTGCACCAGAAGCACCTGTTTACAAAGGGGGCATCATCAGCTACACCAAATGTCAGAAGCAGCATCAGCCAGTTCAAGTCTGCCATGCCTGGGAGCACTCCTCCTGTTCTGCCACCTCCACTTCCTCCTGCTCCATCATAAACTGTGTCAGGTACATTTGGTGGGTCAGAAAACACCACTGACATCCACCAGCTCCCCACAGGCACTCTCCCTGTTTCCTAAAACAGGAATGAAAGCACAAGCAAGAGAAGTACCTTCTCCACGTTACGGGCCCTGGTAGCTGGGAACTCACAGGCCACAAGGACTACTCATCAGGCTGTGTTCAAACTTCCCGTAGCCTGCTGGGTGGACAGTCAAGTTTTCCCACAGTGCCCAAAGGTCAAAGAGCTAGAGGAGGATGCTAAGGAGTCTGGGATATGGTTGGTTTGACTCAGGTCTGCATGAACACCAGAGCCCCAGGTTCAAGCCTTCATAAGAAAATTCTTACTGTAAGGCTAACAATCGCTAGATTCTCAAACTCTGGGTTCCTAACTCAGTACTGGTGATTAGAGTTCCACTCACTGTGGGCTTCTGCCCCTACAGTTAAAGTCTCTGACTGACTTCTCTCTTCTGTTTTCTCCTAAACTCACGGGGTATGTCTAGACTGGCAAGATTTTGCGCAAAAGTGGCCACTTTTGTGCAAAAACTTGCCACCTGTCTACACTGGCCACGAGAATTTGCACAAGAACACTGACTTTGTAATGTACAAAATCAGTGCTTCTTGCACAAATACTTGGATGCTCCTGCTCAGGCATAAGCCCTCTTGCGCAAGAATACTTGCGCAAGAGGGCCAGTGTAGACAGGAACATTAATTTCTTGCGCAAGAAAGCCCGATGGCTAAAATGGCCATCGGAGCTTTCTTGAGCAAGAGAGCGTCTATACTGGGCACAGATGCTTTTGCGCAAATCTTTTGCACAAAGGCACATGTCAGTATAGACGCTCTCTTGCGCAAATACTTTTAACGGAAAAACTTTTCCGTTAAAAATATTTGCGCAAAATCATGCCAGTCTAGACGCAGCCACATGGTGGAAGAGGGGAGGAATGTTTTTCCTGCCATGAAAAATTTATATACTATAAGTTGAATCTAGTATTTATTTCGTTTAGATCACTAAAATATACATAAAGAATTTAAGATTTGTGGTATATTTATATTTCCCTAAAACTACTCTACATACAAGCCACAAAACTGCAGCCTGTTGTATAATGGAATTTGCCAAGCCAGACTTCTAATGTGTAGATAGCATCGTGATAGGTGACCTACTTATTCCTAACATTTCTCAACTCCCTTACCCTATTTTTCTGGGGTCCTAGGGCATCTCCAATTTTTACAGTAGCTCTTTGTAGTATCCGTTTTAAATTACAATGCGAACCAAACTTGTGATCAGTGTCCATTGCGAATATCCATTCTGCAGCTCAGAAAGCATGCAGAAGTCACTGTTATGCTCAGAAACCCAAACCATAGCTGTTCTGCCCTTCTCATGGGTCAACATCCATTGAGCTGATCTTTGTCATCGAGGGCCTGTGCTTGCAAACTAAAGGTGATTCAGAGTGTCAGGTCCAAGAAAATCATTTCTCCAGAGTCCTCGTCTGCCAATTTTATAAACCAAAACAAACAAAAAACCCACACACAATGTGGGAAAAAAAAACTTAAACACACAAATATTGTTCTTAGTTTGGAGCCTGAAAAGTAAGTATGGCCCTGCATAGCAGGAAACAGAGCAGCTGAAGAAACTACAGTGCAGTCTTGATTATCCGTGTCATGAGGGACTTTGAATGGGTTTGGATAATCACATTTTTGGATGACAGAGGGAATTTTCGATATTAATAGGCATCAGGAGAGATTACCATGTTTCATATATTAAATAGTTCTGACTATAGAAGGGTGTACTGTTTGTAAATTTTATGATTGCAGACTGATTGACTATTTTTAGGAGCCTTTCCTCCAATTTGTAATGTAGGCTCACAGCACTACATTAGGAGGTGAAAAATGAGAGAGATTAAAATTACTGGGAGTGTCTTAAAATATGAATTTTGGGGGAGAGGAGTTTGAAGGACTTTTGTTTAGCCTATTTCCTCAAATTTGCTCTTTCACATTTTTGCACAAATTAAAAATACTCTGAATGCCACAATAAAAGGTTGTGATGAGCACACCCTTGATTAAACAAGTACAAGGAGAGGAATAAGTTACAACAGCATAAGACACCTTTATTGCAGTATCACTGCATTCACACCAAAGCTTATACTGGTAAAACTATTTTGGAGGGGAAAAAAATCACTTCCCTAACCAAAATAGTGCAAAAACTGAGCAGCTCCATCTTTCATTAAAAAAGACCAAAAGGGATCAAGTACTCTGTCTGCTTCAAAACAAAAAGGCAAACAATACAGAAGAAAGAGTAGCTACATTTTTTTCCCACCAGTGGAATGAGTGGAAAAAAGGGGACTAGATGGCACCTCCTCCTTTCCTACGAATCTGCAGTTGGAGTCCCAAATTCAGGTTTAGAATGTGGGAGGATTATGGGTAGGAATGGGACTTCTAAGCAGTGGCTAGGAAAAGCAATGCAAAAAGCTGTACTACTGTAACCTTGGCTTTGCTGAGTAAGATCCTCATATTCAAAAGTTTACAGGCTGTACTCCTGTGCTCTGCTTGGTGCAGAATATGGCACTAATGCCACTAGGGTCTCTGGGGAAGGGTTCCCACAGCTTTTACCCTTTTGAAGGATTTCCTCCTCTCCCTGCAGGAGGGAAGCATGTACCCCAGAGATTTTTGCCTCCTCTCCCTTACTCCACCATTGTGCCATGCCAGGGGCTTGATTTGCCTCTCCCTCGCACCAGCACAAGTGCCTGGGGTGACATTGAAATCAATGGAGTGAAAGTGTTTATGAGAGAGAGTAAGATGAGGAATCCCATGTTTAAAGAACATTTCAAGACCAGTCAAAAATAGACACAAAACTATCCAGAAAAACAAGTCAGGGAGTGGCTGTGTTAATCTGTTTCAGCAAAAACAACAAGAAATCTTGTGGCACCTTAAATACGAATACATTTATCTGGGCATAAGCTTTTGTGGTTTGGAGCCCATTTCACCAGATGCATGCATCATAAAAGCTTATCCCAAATAAACGGGTTCGTTTTTAAGGCGCCACAGGACTCCGTGTTGTTCAGCCTGAAAGAAGGGGGAAAGTGGGAAGTGGGGGAGGGGAGAAAGTAATAAAGAAAAGGAGCTGGGAAAGATGGCATACAGGGACAAGAATAGAAGCAAATGGGAGAAAGAGTGGAGGTCAGGAGAAGGGTGAGGAAACAAATAGACAGGAAGGAGAACAAAGAAATGGGAAGATAAGAGACCTGCAGAAAGTGAAAGAACCCTTTAGAAAAGTTAACCACCAGACAAAAGGTGAGAGAGGAGAGCGTGGGATGAGACATAATAAGATGAACCCAAAACAAATACAGAAAAATTTAAACAATTGTTCATTGAATTTGTTCTAACCATATGAGTTTTTCTAAGCAGCAGGGATTATCACAGCAATGAGAGATGGAAGAGACCTAGTGGGTTAGCTCGTCTGTTCTCCTGCAGTGCAGGTTCTTCCCAGCGCCACTTTCTTCCTTTTCTTTCACTTTTTCCTCCTACTTCTAAAATAACTATTAAACATAAACCAAGTTGTTGACAGTACAAGTTATTGTTTGTGTAAGCAGTAAGAGTGGGTGTTAGATACACAGATAAGGGGATACAGCACAATGCAGGCAGTATAGGCTATGGCTTATAGAAAGGATACATACAATTATAAAAAGTAACAGCAGATATCTATTTTAAACAGATATGACTGATTGGTCTATCATTCCACTGTTCAGTTAACTTAATACAGATCTCCATAAATAAACAATGTACTGCTCCAGTGCCCAGTTCTGTAACCTTAGCCTCAAGAAGTTCCTCCATTTTAAATTCTTCAGTTTTCTTTGACCACCGATTGCACTAGTAGAAATATGCACAGCTGCATCTCGTATATTGTTGAATACACACCAGGATGCCTTGGACACTCTGGCTCCACTGCAGGTATTTCATTATGTCAGTGGGAGGAACACTATTAAAATGTAACATAATACAATGCAGCTTTTCATCGTGTATGGCTCAGGATGGAAAGTCAAACAACAGAAATGTTTAAAAGATTGTCAATGCCAAACAGAAACAGAGTCTTCCACATAGGACGAATAACTCATATCAATAGCATAACAAGCTTATTATTTATGCAAACTTTCAAACTTAAGTCGAAAAGACCAGCTTAGCTGGAACCTGTCCTATCAGGCATTTTGCAATTTCTGGGAGTCCCAATCCCCCACACTACACAGCACAATTAACATTGTTAATGTCCATCTGATCTTTTCCTTTTTTTAAACCTGCCAGATTATTGGTACAATGCCTTTTATTACCTTAAAATAACTTTTAAAGAGATCTGTGGTAATATTGTAAAAACCGTTTATGGAACTATTATTTTTATTTTTGAGCGTGTTCCCCAATGGATACGTAGAGCAAACTGCAGATGTCTATGAGTTTTATTCTTTTTTGTTTAGGTTTTTGGTGTTTGGCAATAGGAACACAGTAATTGCCAGCCTGGATCACAGCAATGGTCCATACTGCAGTGTGTGAAGTACAGTATGCTCTCCCAGAAGATGTACTGTGCCCTTTTTAATATTTCATATGAGAATGTGTCTTAATAGCGAGTTTGTTGATGTCCCTCTTCTTTGGTCATCTTTGGACTAGATTCAATACAGCTAGCACTAGGGCACTACCTGTTAAGAATCCATGAAACAATGAAAAGTAGAGCCATGGGTGGCGGGTATAAGTAGAGTCCTACAAATCTACAGATACCGGCTTTACATCTATGGATATCTGCAGCCACAAATGTGGCAGATACAGATGTGGATACAAATTTTGTACCCACGCAGGGCTCTAGATATCAGAGGCAAGGGGAGGCAGTGCCTTTCTGGGTCTTAGTGCTCAATCTCTCCCCTCTTCCCATCTCTATTTTGACCATCCATGCAGGCTCCTACAGAAGGCTCTTGAAGCCTGGTGAGTTTTCCTGGGAAGTGGATCTATTATCTTTAAAGTGATACACCTTCCAGCTTGCCAGACCTATTAGCATAACACTGAATCTGTGAAAAAGCCATTAAGTGGTAATGAAAAACAGCTTTGTATTAGTGCAATATGTCTACAGGACCTTATTTTAAAAATTTGCTTTTTGAAAAATTGCTAGTTTGTTGCTGAAAATTATAAAATCACATCTCTAAACAAAATCTTGCATAGAATTTTTGACTCACAAGCTGAGTATTTAGCTTTCATCTTAAATGCTTGGATCTTCAGTTTAAAATAAATTCTTCAAAAGACAACCCTTATCTAAAATACACATTTTAATTTGAATTATTACAGTGCAAATACTTGCTTCCAAAGTCCTCTTGTCCTTTCCGCCCATCCCTGCTCTCCTTTCACTCTTCTGTTGAAAAGAGCTCTTACAGGGACAATATCCCTTTTCTTCCAAAAGCTTCAGAGGGGTAGCTGAGTTAGTCTGAAACCTTAAACAACAAATAGACTAGTAGCACCTTAAAGACTAACAAAACATGTAGATGGTATCATAAGCTTTTGTGGGCAGTGGGTTGCACCCATGAAAACTCATGATACCATCTACATGTTTTGTTAGTCTTTAAGGTGCTACTAGTCTATTTGTTGTTTAAGTTTTTCCTTTTTTTCCAGACAGCTGGGCAAATTTAGTTTCCCTTTCTTTACTTCTGACTAGTTGATGAACTAGTTTGAAGAGGACCCTCCACCGAAATCATACCTTATTAAGATATAAAATCATTTGTTATGCCTAAAATCTTAGGGAAAACATTTTAACATAAATGTATGGTGAAATTTCATGAATATGCCTATTGTTATAGAGATCACAACGTATATTAGTGTTCCTTTTCTAAAAGCAATTAACTTTGTTATGAACACACTAATCTGACTGATTGATTTTAAATAATATCTTTGTTTTGGAGTGTTAAATATGTAGTAATCTAGAATGATTACTTTATTAAGGTTTAAAAGTACCTTTAAAAATTAAAATTGGCTTAGAAATACTGATGAAGAAAATGTAAGAGCAGAGCTGCATCGTGTAGTCTATAATATTTAATGTTGCATTCAGTGGGACAACTGACTTGCCCTTACTACAAAGATTTTGCAAATAAAATCTCTGACCATCTTCCCAAATTTAATGCTTTCAATTAGGTAACTTCTGCATGTTCAGTCTTCACAATCTGGCATGCAGTGGAAAACGTGCTCTATTTTCCTTTGAAAGAAAATGTAGAAGGGCAGGGTTTTAAAAAAAAAAAAAAAGTCATTTGCTACATTTGGGTTCAGGGATTTGTCTGGAAGGGGTAAGCAGGGAGGGAGGGAAGAGAAGACAGACAGTGGAGAGTGGTCTGGGCAGAGTGGGGACAGGGCCTGAGTGGAGCGGGGTGAAGTATGGATGGGACCATAGTTTGGGGACCTTCCCTCCCCAGGCAGCAGCTTCACCCACCATTCGTGACTGTGAGTACAGGATATACAACAGCAGATCCAGGCCTGGTTGAAAAGTTTGTGAGGCCCAAGGCGGTTGGCTGGGCAGTGAGTGGCCGAGCGTCAGGTAGTACAGGGCCCCAGGCAACTGCCTTATTCGCCTTGCCCTAAGGCTGGGCCTGAGCAGATCTATTTCTAAATCCAAACCAGCAAGGGGCCTGGTATGTCCATGTGCTTCACTGTTAGACAGTCGATCCAGACAAACGATGTTAAGTAGTGGGTAACTGGCTAATTGTGTAGTCGATACAATTTGTATTGACTATACGATTAGTCAGTAAGGGCAGGTGCTTTGTCCTGGCTTGTGCAAGGTCCAGGAACTATCTACCCCCACTATGGCTCTGCAGTTTAAATGTAGTAAGAGCTGGGTACCCAGGCAATCCACTAAGACTTAGTGGGTAGTCACTCAACTACCCGCTAAGTCTAGGCTTATCGGGTAGTTGACTACTCGCTTACATCTCTAATCCAGACTCATGAGTACAATTTGTGGATTGAGCTTTTTTTGGCTGCTTAGCTATAATCAGTGCAACTTCTTGAGAGAGGGTTTTTTCTCTGAACTGGTTCCTCTCACCTCCAAACCATAAAGCTCAGAAAGGCAGAGTTGTGCAAGGGGACTCTTCTTTGGACAAGAAGATTAAGATGAATGGGGAAGGCTCAGAAAAAAAAAAAATCCAAGAGCTAAGAGAACTAGTGTCCCTAGTATCACCTGAAGATAATCAAAATAGTTACTACTCAGATTATAGAACAGGGACCTGGGGATCAGAGATCACAGAATTATAGACATGTAAGGTGAGAAGGGATCTTAAGAGGTCATCTAATCTAACCCCCTTTTGCTGAGGCAAAACTAAATGTACGCAGACTATTCCTGGTAGAAGAGCTGTCTAACCTATTCTTGAAACCTGCCAATGACAGGGATTCCACAACATCTCTTAGTAATCTGTTCCAGTGCTTAAGTAGCCATATAGTTAGAAAGTTTTTTTTTTTTAATAACTCACCTAAATCTCTTATGCTGCAAGCACCCCCAAATACTTAGTGGAAAAAATAACTGATCAGCATTCTCTTTGGTCCCTTAACATATTTGAAGACTTACATACTCTCTGTTTTTTCTCCTGTGGATTAAACATGATCAATTCTTAACTTTTCCTCATAGGTTAGGTTTCCCCAACCTCTTATTTTTGTTGATGTCCTCTGGACTCTATCCAATGTGATACCCAACACTGGATACAATAATCCATCTGAATTCTCACTGGTGCAGTAGAGTGGTACAATCAGCTTCCAGGTCTTACATACAATACTCCTGTTAATATATCCTGCTAGAGGACACTATAAATAAACTGTCAGACTGAAAAGCAGACTCTGAGATAAAGCATTGGCTCTGGAGGCAAACCATTCCACACAGAGGATTGCATCCCTTCCCACCACACTACTGGGAGGTGAATACCCCTATAATATTCTGCTATAAAGGGATGAAAGTCTGAGTCAGGGGATCTGTTTCTCCCCTCCCCTTCTTTCTCGCTCTGATAACTGCAAAAATAGAAAATGTAATAAAAGCTGTTAGTCCTGAGGAGTAAGGCATGGAGCTGTACTCAATGCTTCCAGGCTTACGGGTATTTTGATTTAGAGTCTTCAAAGGCAAGACATTATCTTCTAATTTTCCACACAAACACAGATTTCTTTGACTCATATTGGGTTCTATTCCTTACACTACCACAGACTCTGGCTGTGTCTAGACTATAAAGTTCTACTGGAAAAACATATGCAAATTGCAAACTGCAATTTGCTTATCTTTTTCTGCTTTTCTTCTGAAAGAGGCTTTTCCGACAATTGGCCTGTCTACACTGGGCCAATTGTTGGAAAAAAGCCTCTTTCGGAACGTCCCTTCTTCCTTGTAGAATGAGGTTTACAGGGATGCTGAAAAAACACTTTTCCGGGATACCTCTGTGTGACTGACTTACCAATCACCTTCTCCAGATATCAGCCTCCCTGTATGAAGAACAGGAACAATATTACCCTTTACCTCACTGGGATCCGTAAGGCTCAATCCATCAATATCTGAAAGATGCTTTCAGAGCCTTGGATTGAAGGTGCAGTGCATGATGATTGGTGACCTTCTATGGATTTTCACAGAACTCTAGAAGCCTGGATGCAGCATAGAAGAAAGGCTAGCTGTTTGGGGCTTAATGGTGCAATGCAGAATCTGTGATGGAAGCAGGCCCAGCTGCCCTGTATTGGAAAAACGGTGTGTTAAACGTCTGCCTCATGAGCTGGGAGGCTTGCTTATACACTTGTTTAATGAAATCAGTCAGTAAAACACATTGTGGCCGAAGCTCCTTAGTGTTCTCTCAGCTCCCACCCACTCAGTTCAAGTTTTAACAAGCAAACACCAAGCAAAACAAGCACTAGAGAAATGTTGTGATTTATTAGCAGGCAGAAGTGATTTTCAAACATTAAAATTATCCCATTGTGCATTATGCAGGCTTCCTAAATAAAATATAGTGAAGTAAGTCTCATCATTGTGCCACTGTTTTTTAAATGCAACAGCAAAGGAGGTTCCAAATTGTTTAATAAATTTGTAGCAAAAAGCCATTACTGTATCCTAAATTTCCTGTGTCTTTGTTCTCAGCAATTATGAAATTCTGTTTCTCCAAACTGATATAGGAGCACAGGGTTTCCTTTCATTGTGGCACAATAAAACTGTCCTGTGCCTGGTGCTCGTATACTGTTAATGCCATAACTTCTTTTACTATTCCAAAGAAAAGAGGTTACCCCAACATGAGACATTTAAAGTGCTGATACACTGAAATAATTGGCTGCCCCAATTTTGTAGGGGAGCTGGCAATGCATAAGAAACATTCTTGGCAGACAGTTGTCCAGGCTGGAAACATGTTGCTTTATTCAGCGATATAAAAATAAAGAAGGCAGAAAACACAAAATGAACAAAGAGCTGGAGTACAGCCCCAACCCATAATACTCTGACTCAGAGTTCACATCACGATGATCATGTTACTACATTCAACAGTTCTAGCTGAACCTAATTTAAGGCGCTACTCTAAAGACTTAAAGGGCTACATTTTCAGAAGATTGCATTTTAAAAGCAGTTGTACCCATCACTTTCTTAAGGACAAAAATCTGCACCCAATTTTGCACTGCAATTGAACTGTCGGCACAAATCCTGGTAGTTTCCGGGCAGGTACAGAACAGATAGTTAGACATGTAAACCTATTCAGACCCACCCTTGTAATTCATATACAAGCATGCCTTTTTATGGACACAATTTCCAACTACTAACAGCTGGTCAGGGCCATAGCCTGGCTGACAATTTCCCCACTATAGTTGCGCTCACCGAAGAGCAATAACTATAACAACGTAACTTGAAAATGTTCTCCAGCTATTTAGAAATGGCAGTGAAATGAGATACACAATTTGCATAGCTCAAACTGCGTATCTTATTTCGAGTTATGGTGTTGTGTAGATACACCCCAGGTGAGCAAGTTCCCTCCCTCCCTCAGGACAAGTATACTACAATGTCCTGCAATGCCTCAGACTAATACATTCATCCAGTGGACCTGAAGCCTTCACTGCTCCCCTGCTTATAGCCTATGCTCCATGCTAACACTATTCTTTCTCCTCTTTCCGGTATAAATGAGCTCAACTTCTCTGGAGCCCTCTGCTAGCTCCTCTTACAGGGGTTTGAAGAGTACCGCCCATCCCCAAGACATCAGGCTTGTCCTCCCTGCTCACTTGTGGCTAGCACTGCTCTTCAGCATGCAACTGTTCTGGGCTCAGGGGAAGAAAGCCCTTTAGCTTCTGTTGCAGTCACATGCTGCCTCATTACAGCTCTCTAGGCCAGTGGTTTTCAAACTTTTTTCTCATGATCCAGTTGAAGATACCCACGACCCAGAATAATTTGACTAGAGTGTGAGTTCAGGGGGGTGGGGTGGTGCCTGAGGATGAGAGCTTTGGGGAGTAGGAGGGAGCTCTGGCTTTTGGGGGGAGTCAGGGTTGGGGCAGGAGGGACTTACCTTGAGTGGCTCCCAGTCAGCAGTGCAGGGTGTGCACGCTAAGGCAGCTTCCTGCCTCTCCTGGCAGCGCAGACCATGTTGCACCCCAGAAGCAGCCAGCAGCAGGTTCCCAGCCAATGGGAGTGTGGAGCTAGTGTTCCAGGCAGGGGCAGTGCACAGAGTCCTGTGTGCTCTCCCCTTCCCCCACTCCCAGGAGCTGGGTCTGTTGCTGGCTGCTTCTGGGGCCCAGCGCAGTCTGCAAGTGCCAGGATAGGCAGGTAGCCTGCCTTAGCATCCCCAACTGGTCACCCGATACCCTTGCAGTAATGAGACCCAATGCTTGACATTCCATGACCCAGTACTGTGTCAAGACCCTAAGTTTGAAAACTACTGATCTAGGCTGAGAGGAGGCAACTATTACCAAGATGTAGCAAGGCAAAGCAGGATTGGTTGTAGGAAGGAGTTCTACACAACTCCTTTTTTTAGTAGCTTTAGATCATTATTCTTCTCTAGTACAGAGCTGCTTAGTGCCCTACTCAAAGCCTGGAAACTGGCTAAACCCCGTTACATGGTGATTTTCCCAAGAATTCAGGAAGAAAAGCTAAGTTACCAACGGGTAATTTAGAAACCAGAAAATTTCTAAATTTTCTAATTTGTTTACAAGTATTCACATCCTAATTCTGGAAACTACTGAAGGAAAAGCTAGTTGCCTGAATAATCATCTGTATCAGAAACAAAGACGCTATAGATAGAGGTGGCAGAATTGTTTATTATTAATGTCGCTCAAAATTTCCCATTATAAAACCCTGTATTTGGTTCCTCCTAATGCACAACTGGCCAGATGCATCTTGGGTTTTTTCCCCATCTTCCTAATCAACATCAGGGATGAGGAATTTCCCTGGTATCAGATTGGCAAGGATTTGGGGCAGGGAGGTTCACCTTCCTCAGCAGCATGGAATAATCTGCTAGGATCATCTTGGCATAACATCCCATCTAATGAATTCTCTGTCATGATAAAAGTGACAAGGAGTCCTGTGGCACCTTATAGACTAACAGATGTATTGGAGCATAAGCTTTCGTGGGCAAAGACCCACTTCATCAGATGCATGTAGTGGAAATTTTCAGAGGCAGGTATAAATATGCAGGCTAGAGATAACGAGGTTAATTCAGTCAGGGAGGGTGAGGCCCACTTCTAGCAGCTGATGTGGAGGTGTGAACACCAGGAGAGGAGAAACTGCTTTTGTACTTGGCTAGCCATTCACAGTCTTTGTTTAATCCTGAACTGATGGTGTCAAATTTACAGATGAACTGTATCTCAGCAGTTTCTCTTTGAAGTCTGGTCTTGAAGTTTTTTTGCTGCAGGATGGCTACCTTTAAATCTGCTATTGTGTGTCCAGGGAGATTGAAGTTTTCTCCTACAGGTTTTTGTATATTGCCATTCCTAATATCTGATTTGTGTCCATTTATTCTTTTATGTAGGGACTGTCCAGTTTGGCCGATGTATATAGCAGAGGGGCAATGCTGGCACATGATGGCGTATATTACATTGGTAGATGTGCAGGTGAATGAACCAGTGATGGTGTAGCTGATCTGGTTAGGTCCTGTGATGGTGTCGCTGGTGTAAATATGAGGGCAGAGTTGGCACTGAGGTTTGTTGCAGGGATTGGTTCCTGAGTTAGAGTTGCTGTGGTGCAGTGTATAGTTGCTGGTGAGAATTTGCTTCAGGTTGGTGGCTTGTCTGTGGGCAAGGGCTGGCCTGCCTCCCAAGGCCTGTGAAAGTGAGGGATTGTTGTCCAGGATGGGTTGTAGATCACTGATGATGCATTGGAGAGGTTTTAGCTGAAGACTATAGGTGATGGCCAGTGGTGTTCTGTTGGTTTCTTTCTTGGGCTTGTCTTGTAATAGGAGGCTTCTGTGTACATGTCTGGCTCTGTTAATCTGTTTCCTCACTTCCTCGTGTGGGTATCGTAGTTTCAAGAATGTTTGGTGAAGATCTTGTAGGTGTCTGTCTCTGTCTGAAGGGTTGGAGCAGATGCGGTTGTACCTTAGTGCTTAGCTGTAGACAGTGGATCGTGTGGTGTGTCCAGGATAGAAGCTGGAGGCATGAAGGTAGGCATAGCGGTCGGTAGGTTTTCGGTATAGGGTGGTGTTTATGTGACCATCACTTATTTGCACAGTGGTGTCCAGGTAGTGGATCTCTTGTATAGACTGGTCCAGGCTGAGGTTGATGGTGGGGTGGAAGCTGTTGAAATCGTGGTGGAATTCTTCCAGAGTCTCCTTCCCATGGGTCCAGATGATGATGTCATCAATGTAGTGTAGGTAGAGAAGGGGTGTTAGTGGACAAGAGCTGAGGAAGCGTTGTTCCAGGTCAGCCATAAAAATGTTGGAATATTGTGGGGCCATGCGTGTGCCCATAGCGGTGCCACTGGTTTGGAGGTATATATTGTCACCGAATCTGAAATAGTTGTGTGTGAGGATAAAGTCACAGAGCTCAGCCACCACTTGTGCTGTGGCATCATCAGGGATACTGTTCCTGACAGCCTGTATTCCATCTATGTGCTCCAATACATCTGTTAGTCTATAAAGTGCCACAGGACTCCTTGTCGCTTTTGCAGATCCAGACTAACATGGCAACCCCTCTGATATCGGTCATGATAGGGGCCTCAGGTGTTGGAGGTCTCTCTTCTCTGCTTGACACAGAACAGTTTAATCTCCTGAGTGCTGGAAAGTAGACAAGATATTTGGCTCTGATTTGGTCAAATAAAAGCTCTTTGGAACACTCAGAAGCAAGTTGTCCTCTCCCTAATTCTTCATAAAACAAGGCACAAAGAGGGTGACTGACTTCCTCAAGGCATCAGGCAAGTCTGTGACAGAGCTGGAAACAGAACTCAAGTATGTGACTCTGGCACACACTTGACTGTAGAGCAGCAGCACTGGGGAGATGGGATATGCCTGCAGCAGAAGACAGGGTAGATGCTTCCTGCTACTGGGGCCCAGAGTGGTTCCATGCTCAAGCATAGGTCAGCTGCAGAAAACAGCTGGGACAGGAAGCATTGGTATGCTAGGTAATTGGAACTCTCCTGCTAGCAATAGTAGGTACTGGAGGGGAGGGGGAAGAGGGACGGGGAGAGAGAGGGTGTGTGTGTGTGTGTGTGTGTGTGTGTGTGTGTGTGCGCGGGTGCGGGTGCGTGTGTGTGTGGGGTGCGGGTGCGGACATTCCACAGATACTGGTAGTGGGGAGCCATGCTGTATCTAGGGCAGAAGTGCTATGATGAAACACAAGAACACTAAAGAGGCTAGGCACAGTATACCTGTCCTCACTACAATTTACTGAGAATAGGTAAATGTGTCCTTAAGGTAAAAAAAGTTAACCCTTCATTCACAAATAAATTTTCTTCCACTGCTGCTTCACTGGGCATCACAGCTCATCAGCTTCCCCCAGCCAAGAACTGCATAAAATCAGGTTTCATAAATGACTGAACACAGATGACTGAATAGGCTCTAGAGAGGGTAACAGGATAGTACGGAGCACTCAGCTGCAAGTTCCTGGTTCTAATGTCCTAGTGAAAAGGTGCACACACACATTAATCACACACATTTATCATCCTAACTGGCTTATTTATTAGCAGCCCTAAAGAGAGAAGCCAAGGAATGAATGGGAATCTCCAAGACCTTAGCTGCTCGGCTTATTCAAAGCACTGTGTCCAGTTCTGGGAGAGCATACCATCTGGTCTTCTGGGATCCACAAAACGTCAGTCCAACTCCAGCTAGTCACTCAGGTTATTTTTATTAGGCTTGTAACAGTCCTAAGTCCATTTTGTTATAGGCCTAGATGTAGGTTGGTTTAGGTACAAAGTGACATCACGGTTCCTAACCGTCTCTCACACTATGCACATTTCTACTAGCTACTAACATCTGTGCTGTTTGAATCTCATTGGTCTGGACATCAAATGAACATAAGAATGGCCGTACTGGGTCAGACCAAAGGTCCATCTAGCCCAGTAGCCTGTCTGCTGACAGTGGCCAGCACCAGGTGCCCCAGAGAGGGTGGACCAAAGACAAGCGATTTGTCTCCTGCCATCCCTCTCCAGCCTCTGACAAACAGAGGCCAGGGACACTATTTCTATCCCCTGGCTAATAGCCTTTTATGGACCTAACCTCCATGAAATTATCTAGCTTCTCTTTAAACTCTGTTACAGCCCTAGCCTTCACAGCCTCCTCTGGTAAGGAGTTCCACAGGTTGACTACACGCTGTGTGAAGAAGAACTTTTATTAGTTTTAAACCTGCTACCCATTAATTTCATTTGGTGTCCTCTAGTTCTTCTATTATGGGAACTAATAAATAACTTTTCTTTATTCGCCCTCTCCACACCACTCATGATTTTATATACCTCTATCATATCCCCCCTCAGTCTCCTCTTTTCTAAACTGAAAAGTCCCAGTCATTTTAACCTCTCTTCATATGGGACCCGTTCCAAACCCCTAATCATTTTAGTTGCCCTTTTCTGAACCCTTTCCAAGGCCAAAATATCTTTTTTGAGGTGAGGGGACCACATTTGTACACAGTATTCAAGATGTGGGCGTACCATAGTTTTATACAGGGCAGTAAGATATTCTGGGTCTTATTTTCTATCCCTTTCTTAATTATACCTAGCATCCTATTTGCCTTTTTGACTGCCGCTGCACACTGTGTGGAAGTTTTCAGGGAACTATCCACGATAACTCCAAGATCTCTTTCCTGATTTGTCATAGCCAAATTAGCCCCCATCATTCTGTACGTATAGTTGGGGTTATTTTTCCGAATGTGCATTACTTTACACTTATCCACATTTGTCATTTTGTTGCCCAATCACTCAGTTTGGCGAGATCTTTTTGGAGTCCCTCACAGTCTGCTTCTGTCTTGACTATCCTAAACAGTTTGGTAGCATCCGCAAACTTTACCATCTCACTGCTTACCCCTTTCTCCAGATCATTTATGAATAAGTTGAACAGGATTGGTCCCAGGACTGACCCTTGGGGGACACCACAAGTTACCCCTCTCCATTCTGAAAATTTACCATTTATTCCTACCCTTTGTTTCCTGTCTTTTAACCAGTTCTCAATCCAAGAAAGGACCTTCCCTCTTATCCCATGGCAATGTAATTTACACAAGAGCCTTTGGTGAGGGACCTTGTCAAAGGCTTTCTGAAAATCTAAGTATACTATATCTACTGGATCCCCCTTGTCTGCATGTTTGTTAACCCCTTCAAAGAACTCTAAATGGATCATGAAAGGACTGTTTTGCAAATCATGTAAGGACCAATCACTTGGTCCTCACCAATGTCCTCATCTTATCTGCATTTGAAGCTTATCAGTTCAGGGGGTTTCCAATGATCTCAACTCACCCCAAAGCACCATCTCCTGAAAACTGCCTGTCGCACACTGTTGAACCTTGCACTCAAATCAAGCTATATGCAAGCATAGTTGTGCCCAGCCAGAACTATCCCTTTTACACAGGGACTGAACTCTCTTTCATCCCGAGGGACAATCCCTCTAAGGTCATGTTGAAGCACATCAGCAGGGATGCTTGTACCAGGGCTGTCAATTTTGTATTTTACTAGCACAAATTCACACACAATTTTTTTTTAGAAAATAAATTACTGAAACCTCTGCAGTCAAGGTTCTAAAGGCTTTTTTTTTTTTTTAAAGGAGAGTTGCTCATCACACCAAGACTTGGTGCACCATGTTGAAAATGTGCTGGTGACTAGAGCTCTGTGTGGATACAAACTTCTATTTGCAGAAAAGGAGAAAATGTGTTGCCACTGCTCCCAGAAGCCAGTGCCACGTGTTGGCAGCTTCTTCTGGCAGTGTAGCTGCACTGCCCATAGCCCCACCCCAGCAGGACTGTATGACCCCAGACAGGAGACACAGATGCTTCTAAGTGGGGGTGGTAGAGTGCCATGGCTCGGAGGAGCGGTCCATGTAGGGCTCCTGGGAGTGACGGCACCATATTCTTCTTTTGTCACTGTGGTTCAGTGAATACTGATTTCTAATCCATGGATATCCGCATATGCACACAGAAATGTGTAGTCACACAGGGCTCTACTGGGGAGACAATGCTAGGATATCTGCCCAGTCTGAGTGCCATCTGGGGTCAGCTTGATACTCAACTGATTTTCCTCTGTCAGTCTGATACAACGTCCACTGAATTCTACAGAACACGAAAACAGAGCAGGTGCTCATCTGCTTACATGTTTTATAGCACATCAACAGCTAGCCAGGATATTCTCCACAGAGGCTCTGCAGTAGCTCTGGCCAATGGCCACTGATAGAGACTCCCCTGGCTGTGGCTGCCATAACAACCACCCACAAAAATAATAAAACCAGGTTTATAGGTTAGGTTAATTCTAATTTGATGGAAAATCCTGCATCAAATGTAGAGCTGCACTGAGAATCTAACAAAAAAAAAAAAAGTTTCTATTAGAGACAATTCTATACAAGATTAAAAAAATCAAAGAGTAGCTGAGAAATATTCAATTTGTACAAGAATAACTAATAAGGGTACGTTTTCACTGTATGAATCAGATACAAGCAACTATTTAGAAATATTGGTTCCAATTTCAATATTTAACTTGTCATTGTGCACTTTCAAAATCAATAGTACGTTCCTTTGATATTATTCTCCCCACACCCTTATTTCTAGTGGAATGTATGTTTAACACAGACCTGGCATAAATATTTAGTTTCCACACTTCGAACAGCAAAATCCATTTCATTATTATGGATCATAACCCCTTCAGAAGAGGGACACAGCTCATAAAATATCACAAAGCCAAACCATTTCTCAGAAAATGAGATTATATGAACTATAAAATAGGAAACTCAATTACCCTAAATAATAATAGACATTTTAAATTAAACAAACAAACTGGTATTTTTCACTGGTTTTCACTTTAGTTATCACTATGTTTTGTTGCTTGAATTGCATCAAGGACCAGACTTATGCAAAAATAGATAAAATTCCTGTTTATTTCATGTTCAGCAAGTTGTTGAAAAACATTCCAAGCTCCGTATCATTAGGACCACAAGGCTCTACACTAGTGAGACTGGCAGGTGAGCAAAATGGAAAAAAAAATACTGGAAAGGGTAAGCACACAAAAGCCATTACCACCTCTACTTAAATTCCTGTACTTGGAGTAGATCTATCCATTACAGCACAGATGCAGCAGACAATAGACTTCTGTGGTCCCCAGACTTATAAAGGGGGAGAATAGTAAGGCCTGTAGTCAATAGTTGTTGCTATGGCCCTTGTGAGCATGGTTGATCCTACAGTCCCCAAACCAGGGGATTCCATCTCTAAGTGAGAAAAAAAATCCAAATTAAATTAAAAAATTAAATTAAATTACTTTCCATTATTTATTTTTCACCAAATAAAAAAGCCCCACAAAACCTCCACTTCCATTTCTTACTGCTGGCACATAGACATCTAAAGTCCACAAAATCTAGCAGTAAGAAACATGCCACAGTAAGAGATAAGGTGATTAAAGTAGTATCTTGTATTGGATCAACTTCTGTTTGTGAGAGAGATGAGCTTTCATAGACTCAGACTTTAAGACCAAAAGAGACAACCATGATCATCTAGTCGGACCCACACGTTGCCGGACAGAGAACTTCACTAACTCAGCCGGAGGTTAGAGGTCTATTACAGGGTGGGTGAAGTCCTCAAAGATATAAAGATGTAAAATTACACAGAATGCATCAGTTATTCTAATTTAACCCTGCAAGTGACCCATGGCTCATGTACAGAGGAAAGGGAAAACCCACAGGGTCTCTGCCCATCTAATCTGGGGGGAGGGAGAGGGTGGGGATAGTGGGGCGAGAATTCCTGTGGACTCCAAATATGGTGGTCAGTTGGACCCTGATAATTTTGGCAAGACCCATCAGCCAGACACCTGGGAAAGAATTCTCTGTAGTAAATCAGAGTCCTCCCCTTCTAATGTTCCTCACCTGCCTGTTTATTTGCTACTAGCAGGTGCAGGCAGTCAAATAATACCACACTTCAGAAATTTACATAGCTCAGTCTTGAAGCCAATTAGGGTTTTTTTTTTGCCCTCCACTGTTCTCCTTGGAAGACTATTCCTGGGGTTCACTTCTCTGATGGTTAGAAACCTTTGTCCAGTTTCAAGCCTTAGCTTATTGATGGGCAGTTTATATCTATTTGTTCCTCAGTCCACATTGATGCTTCACTTAAATAGCTCTTCTCCCTTCCTGGGATGTATCATGCTGATGCATTTACAGAAAGCAATAATCTCTTTTGAGCTACAAGGAGCTGAAGACTGTTGCAAGAAAGACTCCTCTCCAACTCTGGGGGCACAAGGACCCAGATGGTGCCTCCCTTTTCCATACTCACCAAAGCCTTGGTGAAAAAGAACTGCAGAGTAGCACAAACCAGAGACTCATCTGGAGAAGCAGCTAACGCAGGGGCTTGTTGGACACACAACTTTCGACAGTTTTCACTGGACTTCCTGTACTCTGTGCTGATGGACTGTTTGCTCCAACTCTCACTCTCCACATTTCTTCTTCTCAGCTTCACTCCACAACTTCCCCCTTCTCCTTTCCTGTCACACTCGTCTTCCTTTTCCTTTAGCTTATCACCTAATTCTCCCCACAAAATACTCAGGACACTGAAGTGGTGGTCTGTGCCATCATACAGCTTTTCCTCCCCTCCTCCCTGCAACTCTGTCTGCCTGGCCTAGGGCTGGGCAAAATTCAGCTTGCAGGCTGGATCTGGCCCATGGATGCAGCGGGGAGCCCCAGCCAGGCTCCCTGTTTGCCTCACTCCAATCGCATGCAGCTCAGAAAAATTGGCTGCTGGGTCATTTTTCTTTCAAAGCTCATGAGCCTGGAGAGGAAGGGAGAGAAAGGCTTCATGAGTTGACCCTGCCCCCAGCATAATCCCATTGGCCAATTTCACGTCCCTCTCCCCTCTGGCTTATACTTATTTGCACACTCATGTGGCTTCTGCACCCTGTGCAAGGACGGGACAGGCAGGGAGACTGCCTCAGAAACGTGCTGGACTGCTGGCCGGGAGTCACCCAGGTAAGTCTCCCAGACAGCCTGCCTTTGGCACTCCAGGCCCTCCCTCCCCCAACCCTCTGCCCTCCATTCCTGCCCTCCTACCCCACATAAGCCAAACTCTCGGCTCCCTTCTGCACCCATATACCTTCCCGGAACCAGCACCACAATCCTCTGCCCCAAGTCACACCCTCCCCCCCATCCTAGGTCCCAACCGAAACCCCTGCCCCAGGTCATAACCCTGTCCTGCCCTAGGTCACAACCCAAACCCCTGCACCCCAGACCAGTGCCCCAGATCACAACCACCTCCTTCACCAAAACTCCCTCCCATACCCTAATCTCTTACACCAAGCTCCTTTCTGCACCCAACCTCCATCCCAGACCCGGCACCTCCTCCATTGATATCATGGAAGAGTGCGGCCCTTTACCAATTTCCAAAATCTTGGCGTGGCCCCTCCATCAAAAATTATTGCCCACCCCTGGCCTAGGCTGTTTAGACTTCAAGGTCTTTGGTACAGGGGTTGCAGACTACGCTATCTGTTCAATGCCCCGCTCTTTGTTGGTTCTTAGTCACTGCTATAATAAACATGATTAATAATATATGAAAGATCTTGCAGGCACTCAGTTGCGAAGCTACTATCACTGCATAACCATTTACTCAGTACCATACATGGGCATTTATAAAACATTCCAAGTTCCTGAAACTTTTTAGCAAGACAGAAAAGAAAAACAATGGCATTTTTATTTAACTTTTGTTCACACAAACCTTTTTACTGAAGACTGTTAAAACCATGCATGTTAACTGTTTCTGTAAAGAATAATTCAGCAACCAACAGTTACAATAATAAAATCTTCAAAAAAATATTTCAATCAAGAATAGGAACAGCAAAAAAGTTGAAGCAGCATCTGGCTTTTTTCTGTTTAATAAAGAAATATTTCAAGTTGACTTCAGTGCATATTAAGAAATCACATACAATGCTCCAAACATCCTATACATGAACAAATCATAACAATTTTCAAAAATTTATAAATTGTGAGAAAAAAATGGTGTAAGACTAGACAGGAGAATAACATTCAAAATAAACAGGCCAATTGCTTTGTTTTGCTGAATCAATTACATTATAGATAGTATAAACATGGGAGAGCCAAAATTCTAGTCATTAGCACCTCCAAAACAGCAGTAACTCTGCTACAAGTGAGTTAAGTCATTTGCATTCATTTGTGTTGTATACTTAAGTGTTACTATGAATTTTTGGACTGTTACATGAAATCATGACACAGCAAGGATTCATTGTAAATATGTATTTCACACGTCAAAGTCAGATTACCAGAAGAACACTGAGTTCTGATTGTATCCACTGAGGCCATTCTGTTGAGAACAGCTCAAGCTGTATGACACAAATGGGAAGCACATTTGCCTGTTACATAAAATGGCTTATTTTTCCATGGTTTCAAGAGTCTCACAACAATACTGTTCTAAACATTGTTCCCTGTCATTATTTTAATATGGTTCATCAACACCTCCTGCGGAATGAAAGGCACAAATATGCCCAGTGTCAAAATCCATTATGACAGGATATAGAGTTACAAACTGAAAATTGTACTGGATCATTGTTAAGGTGGACTTGTAAATATTCCTCTATAAAATGTTAAGAAAAATATGTATTAAAAGCAAGCACTTGCTCAATTATTCTGACTATGATGAATTTGAGATCTATGATAATTTCAAGATGTATATTATTTTAATGTGTTTATGCAATGTAAACACCTTTAAAGCCAATAGGCGATGCACATTTAAAGGTTGGAGAAGTGAGATAAAAGCATACTCTAGATCTTACATTTTGAGGCTGTGAGTCTGATTTATCTTCTCTATCTGAACCCTACTGCAGATAGTCTATTCCCTGGACAAAAGGAAAGGGAATTTCCCACGTAATACACAGATGCAATAGTCACAGAAACCATAGTCACAGGAACCTGCTGACAAGGGGTTTTAAAAATGTATATTTTTAAGCAGGTAAAATACTGGTCAGATATGCATTTCTTTCACAATTATTCTACAATGCAAATCATCTGTATCATCAGCAAAATCATCAATCCATCTGAAGTGTATATCAGCTAGGAAGCTGTGAAAGCCTAAGGTAATAATATAACACTAAATGATTTTTGACAATGAATATGTTAAATCATAGATTAAAAGGCACATGCTTTAAGTTTAGTAGGAACATCTGAAAGTTCCTTGTTACCATAACATACACTCTTGCTGAAGTTATATTATTACCATGTATAATACAGAGTACATCAATTTGCTTTGAGATCATTATGTGGTAACAGGAAACTTCTGAATGTTCACAATGCTTATGGCACATATACTCAATAGTTCTATTAGCTTAGCTGAATCTTCAACAAAGTATTGATGATATAGACATATGGTAGGCTACAATCTGGTTAGGCCACAATTAAACTTAACATTTCATTATACTGCACATATTCTCTTCTGCACAAACACAGAGGACACAAAATAAGCAACTGATTCAATATTAATTATAATTAAATGTTTTGCATATGTAAAATAATCAAATCAGCTAATAATGCAATGTAATCAAAAGATCATGCACTAAAAAACAAAACTTCTTCCAAATGAACAATGGTTCTTAGCAACTTTTTCTCTGCCTTGCATAACATTTCATGATTTACGAATTTACTTGATCAGCTTCTGAGGAACATATTTAGATAAAACTGAAAAGCAAGATACTGAAAAAAATATTAGCTTTGCTGTTAGTTGTAATATATAACTGAGCTGTTGCAATGAATTGAAAAATTACAAAAATGAAACATGAATAATAGTAGAAGAATGAATATATATATATATATATACACACACACACACACACACACACACACACACACACACACACACCCACCCCCTAAATTAATGTTAGTAAATACATTCACTGGTCCACTTAAGTTACATATGTATAAAGACATATTTCCACTAATCTTCGGCAGATACAGATGGATGTTCATTCATAGGGAAAGCAATGTGTAATATAACTCAGTTTATCTGTCATTTTTACAGCAAAATCAGTAGCAAATTTGTACAACTAAGAGTATTTTCCCCAGATCAACCACACAGAGATGTAAATCATAAATTCTAATTTATCCAATGTTCAATCAATAAGGCTTTATTTGCATTTCTTTATAAATTCAGGAGAAAGTTTGGTGCAATGTGCAAGACAAGAGAACATTTTTCTCTCATTCGAGATCAGCAGCTACTTATGCTTTAATACTAACCCATAGGTAGCCAATTAAAGTCCCATATATCCATGTTTTTACATAAAGTTTTCTTCCAGATTCTGTCAGAAGCATACTAGCAGTCAGGCCACCTAGAAACAGCAAGGATGGTAAAGTTTTCTTGAGGCTTAGTTTGGAATGAACACATTTCCCTGGGAACTTGTTTCTTCTTTTAGAATCCTTTGCATCATAAAACTCTATTAGTAACCTGTGAGAGACAAATTCATGGGTTAGTTCAGGTTTAAAACAATTTTATTTTGTCTAAATTTTATATCTTATCCTACATTACCTAACAAACACTTATTTAGCAGTGCATATAGCAAGTTTTGTAATAATAGACAGCATGCTATAGATATATTGTTAATCAGTTAAAGTAATGCTTTATTTGGGTGCTCAAACTTAATCCCTTAAAACACCACAAGTGATTTTTTCTTTGTAATCCCATTCTAACTGTCAAAACAATTCTTTTCACTGTATATTACTGTGTCTACTTCTATATTTATTCAGCACCTAGCAAAACAAGTCTCCAATCTTGTAACACACATATTTTACAAAATAATACGTTATTGTCAATAATTCATAACAAAGCAACTCTGAGAAAGGAAAAGTGTCTGCATGTAACAAAACAGGTAATAAATGAAGTCTCTAGAGACTCAAAGGATTTTGAAAATAAACTCAGACATTTTATTCTTACATGCTGAAGTCAAAATGTCTACAGTGGATATTGCTTTACTCGCTCAGCAACAAAATCAGTTTCTGTCTACTGTTTTTAGAGAGCAATATTTTAGCATCTAACTAAATTCTGAAGAAGTCACTTCTACCTATGGCTCTGTTCTGAATCTGTATAGAAGGGATAACAGTACTATATATAGGGACCCAAAGATCAAATTAATTTGTTCATTGACCTCAATGAAGTTACACCAGGGACAACAATCCTGTGAGTTTGAAATGGGATATATCCTTATAGAACTACTTCAATCACAAGTGGCAGCCTTTATAGGACATATGCAGGGGTATCTAGGAGGTTTGGAACTAGATGAATTGGTATTTACCTACTTATATCTAGCAGGAGCTGCCAGCTGAGGAAACTCTGGCAGGCTATTTCCTGCTGAACCATGCTGCATGGGAACAAGAGAGAATTGGACGGGACTCTCAGCTGATGTGGAGGCATAGATATCTGTAAGTATGCCAGACACACACTGGGAGTGTGTTTCCCCATAGGACATTCCAATGTGGGAAACACTATCTTCTCCCATCAATGGAACAATTTGAGGCAAACTCTGGAAATGCAAACAGAATTAGTTTACAGAAAATCCCTACCATTGGGTTCTTATCAGAGTAGGTGATCTTGTCCATGGACACGTATAGGATATCTGAAACTGTTCATTATGTTAATACTAAAAATAAGTTACTCTGAAGTATATAAAATCTTAAGTCTCAGAGGCGACTAACACTACTCACTTATCCTTTATTTCAAAGCGTTCATGAAGCCATCTTCTCATATACATCTGTTCTTCTGGGATATCTTTCAATTCGATCCGATCAAGGTAAATATGAACTTTTGGGCATTCCTTACACAGAAACTCTAACAAACAAACAAAAAACCACAACCGAGTCTTGTAAGTACTTTTTAAATGGCAAAAAAAAATATATATATATATATATATATATATATTCTCCAAATAAATTCTAAAATATATTTTATATATAATAAAATGTTCAAAATGTCTAAGTGACTTTGAAACACAAGTACCATTTTCAAAAGCACTGAGGGGACTGAGGCTCCGAAGTGATATAGATGCTTCTATATTTTTAATCTATTGTCTGATGCAGTTTGGAAAAGCAATCAACCAACCCAACTGGACAACTTGGAGAAAGTTCTTTCAAGATCCTAGTAGCAATCCACTGATGATATATAATGTGGGATTTGATTACCTCTGTTTTAGCATATTTTATTACATGTTAGCGGTGATAGAATTATCCAGTCTATGATTTTTAAATTTTGGTTTAAATGGCTTAAGATTTAATACTAATTTTTTGGGTCCCTTTTAAAATAAAAAGTTAGAGATTTTTTAAAAAATTGCTTCTAGCTTGAACTATTGTATAACAAAATTCAAACTACTTTAGCTTCCCTGGCCATCTCTAAGGACATGTCTGCACTCAGTGGAAGATCGACGTGGCAACGATCAATCTTCCGGAGTTCAATTTAGTGGGTCTAGTCAATACCTGCTAAATTGAATTCAGAGGGCATTCCCATCAGTGGCCGGTACTCCTGCTCTTGCAAAGAGTAAGAGACGCCGATGGGAGCAGAGAATCTCAAATCAAGTTACATCGACTCCAGCTATGTACTTACTGTAGCTGGAGCTGTATATCTTGATTCAGCCTTCTCTTCCTTCAATTTTAGTGTAGGCCAGGCCTAAGAGAATGTGGATTACAGTGGAAATAACCTATAAATTAAGGTTGTAATAGCTAAAAATAAATTGCAGCCCTCAGAACATACTCTTGTCATCTATTAACAGTACCCTTCTGGTCTTAATTGGAATTGCATACTTCTTTTACATTTTATAGTGCTACTGACTTCAGTATCACATCATTCCTGATAGAACAGTGTAAAGTGAGTGAAAATTCCAACCCATTCTTAGTTGGAATTGTGTCTTTTACTCCCAAATCAGGTATTTCATTTACTTTACATGAATGATAATGTTTCAGTAAAATTCTGGGGAAGCAGCCTGATTATTATGCATCCTAAATCACACAGAACTTGGGTATTTTTTCCTTTAGTTAACTTGGCTGTCTGAGATCTATAAAGGCCTCTTACACTGGCATCACCACGGACAAGTTGTAGGGATGCTAGTGGTAGGTGGTCAAATCTTGGCTTTTCTGTGTTCTTGATGGGGCACAGGGTTTACATTATGTTTTACAATGATAATCAATATCATCTCATTGATGGTAAACTTGCTTTAAATTATATTCACCTGGAATTATTTCACCCCTCAGCTTAATACCTCTTCATTTTTCAGATTTTAGAGAGAGCATTATATTGCTCGATTGTTGTCTGTTAGTTGCTTTTCATCTTTTTTTCACCTCATATTTATGCTTAGGAGTTCATTACACAAACACTAAGCCAATTATGAATAGAACACTTTAATATTTGAAAAAGCTGTTTCCTTTGCTAGACTATTTAAATTGTTACATACTAATGGATCTTACATACTGTATTTTTGTGTGTGGACAATATCACCGTGTTCATGATGAAAATGTAAGTTTAAAAAGATAGTAACCATGAAACCACAAAAGCCTTCTATGCACCTCATCCTGATGCTGAATTTTTGGAGAAGGTGGCAGTACCTTAACATCTGGACAATCTTAAACCTTAAAAAGGGTCCAAAATTCGTTTACACGTCATCGACAGGCAACAGATGGAAAACAGATTCCCACTGCAATAAAATGAGTGCCTGTAATTTTATTTAGCAAACAGTGCAACCCATGCAAAATATGGGGTATATTGAGGACTAGACAAAACTTGAGCAAAAAGTCAGACACACTTATGCACCATATCATGACCTGTCAAAACTGAAAACCATACTGATTCTTGCACAGCCATAACAGTATTATTATGTGGTACCATGCTGCAAAAGCTATACTTGCCAGTTCTTAACTATTCCCTGACATTTTTTTAAAAGGTGGGGATGAGGGGCGGACATCACATCTTGATGTCAAAATAAGGAGGACAAAAACTTAAGAAGATGACACAACGTCTCTCTAGAGGAAGAGTATCTAAGTATTTCAATTTTCACATATTTAAGATTCTGAAATAATTTAACAAAACAAATGACAGATTCATATCTTAGGGTACGTCTACACTAGCCTCCTAGTTCAAACTAGGGAGGCTAATGTAGGCATTCAAAGTTGCAAATCAAGTCCGGGATTTAAATATCCCGCGCTTGATTTGCATCTTCCCGGCCGGTCGCCATTTTTGAAATTTACATGGCGGGACTAACTGCCCGCGTCTACACGCGGCAGGGACCCGGTAGTTCGAAATAAAGCCCTAGTTCGAACTACCTGTTAAGCCTCATTCCAGGAGGAATAACAGGTAGTTCGAACTAGGGCTTTATTTCGAACTACCGGGTCCCTGCCGCGTGTAGACGCGGGCAGTTAGTCCCGCCATGTAAATTTCAAAAAACGGCGACCGGCCGGGAAGATGCAAATCAAGCGCGGGATATTTAAATCCTGGGCTTGATTTGCAAATTTTGAATGCCTACATTAGCCTCTCTAGTTTGAACTAGGGGGCTCGTGTAGACATACCCTTAGAGTCTAATGCTGAAACTAATGGAGTAAAGATGCTTAAGGACGCACAGTTTATATTTTAAAACCAAAAGGGGAATGGCTTTATTTTAATAAATGCTAATCATGAACTTTCATTAGGGCATAACTCATCCTTTGGGCGAAGGTTAGAAGCCTGAACATGGAACTTTCTGAAATATGTAAAAATGGATTATAGAAAACAAATGATTGGAAGCGATCATATCAAATACTTTTCTATTTGATTTTAGGCAGCATTTTACCATATATACAAATGTAGCTGTTTACCTTTAAAAGAACTCCAGCAAGATATCAAAGTTGAAAACTAGGTTTAAAAGATATTTAAACTAGTGTTCTGGAGTACGGTGGAACTTTAACAGTGTACATTAATCATTTCAAGTTTTATTTTATGATTTCATTAGACAAAGGAACAAATAGGCTCTTCCCTGACATTTATTTGTACACAATTAAGTACAAGCAAACAAAGCCGCAGCCATTCTAAAATAGCTTTTCAAAACAATTGTTAACAGCCAAATGGCATTTTTACAACTATTCTCAAATTCTGTAGAATATTGATTAGATCCCCATGTCACTGCAAAATAGCAAAGAACTACATTAGCCCACGACAGTACTGCAACAACAACAAAAAAAATGTAGACAAATGGAAGCAAACAGAAAAAAAATCCCATAGTTTCTGCAATTCTTGCAATACAGCTAAACAAAGGATGATTTGATTTCTCATGGTTTGCTACTAAAAAAAAAAAAGTGATTTTTAAATCAAACCTAAAAAGAAACTGTTCTTTCATGGCAAAGAGATTCCATGTATCTGAGCACTGATGATGGCATTTGCTGAGGAAAGGCAATGCATATGGATCCTTACTTCCTCCTCTAGCTTTTCAGAACAGTTCACCAATATCAAAGTCCTACCCCTCCCACCCATCAAGGGTCCCCCTCTATGTAAATCCAATCTCTTTACTCACCCTTGCAGCTAAATGGCCAGATTGGCCTGCATCCAAAACTGCTGTGCTACTTTCTTATCTGCATCTGCAAGTGTTAAAAAATCCTTTTCCCTCCCCAGCCAATCTTCTTGCTCTCAGCTCAAGGACCATTTTTAAATTGTGCTGTCCAGTACATCTATATAAAATGTCCTAATGCGACCAATCATGCCAGCTACTTGAGCTATTTTTATTATGCAATTTATTTTACGGTTGAACGTGACTAATCCATTTTTTAATTTTTTAGACACACAATGTCACTGCAGCCACTTAAGTACATCAGTGGATAGGAACAATTTATTGAGCTGCTGCTTTTGAGGAAAAACAGCTGGCATTTGTAATTAAGCTAAGAAATCTTATTGTAACAATTTATTGTGCTCAAATTAAATTCAATGTTAGGGTTGCTGACCCTAAAAGCCAATATTTGACAGGTTTTGCAAATCTTGGAACTCACGCAAAATTTGTTACAATACATAAGAGGAACAAACAAGTCTGAACTTTTCGGCAACAGATACCACATAATAGAGAATCACGAATTGTATCAAACTTTTGATTAGGGACAACTTTAATTATCATCATAAATAAAAAAACAAGTATAATAGGTGTTAAATGAACATTAATAATTCGCATAGGATCTAAATGGAATGACTCAATATGGGAGATAACTTGTTAATAAAGCTTTCAGTTTTACAAAATAGCTTAACAGCAACTTAAGATCTAAGAGTATATAACTAATAAAATAATGACCAATAAAAGAAAGAGGAAGGAAAATAAGGCAATTTACAATTTTTTAGGTCAAGAATTCATTAGTCCATGGTGAAATTCCAAGCCCAGTATACAAGAAAGAATGCATGGTAACTGCACTGGAAGAAATAATGTATTATTTGGATCCTTAAAAATGTCAGTGATAGTCTCCAAGGACAATCAGATCCCAAATATATTTCAGTCTCAAATAAATATCTAACCAATGGCATTTCACTAGCTAACCTTCCAGTAAAATTCCACCATTTTTTATATACTACCACTACATTTTCAAAACAGATTAACAACATTTTCAGTCTTCTGTATCGAGGAAAGCATATACCAGTCCATAAAAGATGAACTGAAAAGCAAAAACCGAACATTCCCTCAAACAGAAAAACACTATTTATATTAACATAAAACTTCTACTTAAAAATTTATATAAAAAGACAAACTCTTTTCTCCCCAGAAATTATTCTCTTCTGGAATCATATTATCATACATTGATTCCAAATAACTATTTTAATAACTATGTAAAATATACACAACATAGCTATCTATGTATTCTGATGCTGTGTAAGGATGTAAGCGACTACTCAAGTAGTTGACTACCCAATAAGCTTAGGCTTATTGGGTAGTCAAGTCACTACTTGACTATTCACTTCCACCCCACTTTGCTGCCTCTGTATCAGAGGCAGCAAGGGGTGGGGAGGGAGCAGGAGATGATGCTGAGGGGATCTGGCTTAAAAGCCACAGTGGGAGCTCACACTGGGTCCCAGACGGCTCTTACTACATTTAAAAAGCAGAGTTGCAGTGGTCTGGGACCCAGGTGCAGGTAGCCCGACTCCTCCTACATTTAAACTACAGAGCTGCAGCTTATTGACTAATCATGTACTTGATAAAAATTGTATCACGTACACGATTAGTCAATTACCCGCTTCTGAACATCCTTAGTGATGTGACTGGGTTCAGGTAGTTTCTACAATAGATAGGATGACCCATTACAGGTCCCTCAAACTATTTAAATAAATATTCCCCAATTCTTATACACTATAGAGCAGCGGTCACCAACCTTTTTACACCCAAGATCACTTTTTAAAATGTCAGGGCAAGCCAAGATCTATCCCATCCCTTCCCTAAGACCCCACCCCTTCCTTGAGGCCCCGCCCTCTACATTCCTCCTTCTCACCATCACTTGCTGTCCCCAGCCATTACTCACTCTCACTGGGTTGAGACAGGAGGTGGGAATGAGGGATTTGGGTGTGGGAAGAGGTGAGAGGTTCAAGCTCTGGGAGGGAATTTGAGTGCAGGAGGAGGTGGAGAAGGGGATGCTGGTTCAGGGAGGGAGTTCCAGGTTGGAGAGTGTTGGGGTCAGGTGGAGGGCTGGGGTGCTGGAGTTTGGGTTGGGGCGTATGATGGGCTCAGGGTACAGGTTTGGGGTGTGAGAGTGGTGCAGGATTGTTGTGAAACAAGGCTGGGGGTATGGGTGGTGCAAGAGTTTGGGGATGTGAGGGGGTCAGGGCAGGGGGTTCAGGTGTATAATGGGCTCAGAGTTGGAGTGTGTGGGAGGTATAGGAGTGTTATGATGCTGTGGCCAGATGGGGGCTTGTTGCCCAGGGTTCATTTTAAAAAAAATTATGTCCAACACAAAATGTTTCAACATTGTCTTTATTTACCTGTTTTGGGTCAGGGGTCACTGACCCACAGAAAAATCAGTCAGGGACCACACAAGTGAGATTCCCCTGGAGCACGGGGAAGAAAGGGAAGACAAGAAAGTGCACGCGCTGCTGTGGGAAGGGGAGGAACAGTGCATGCGCTTCCTGAGAAGCCAGTTCTGGCATAGAGCCTTGGGACTTTCCCCCCTATGCCGCAGGAAGCTGGAGCTGGCTCGTTTTGCAGGTGGTGGGAGTTTGTAGCGCCAGCGCGGGCTCCTCACTGCAGGTGGGGGGAACAAAGGGGGCCTGGGAAAACTGCCTCGTGATCAACTGGTAGCGCTCTTGAGATCGACCAGTCGATTGCGATCAACTGGTTGGTGACCACTGCGATAGAGTCTTCCCCTCCCCCTTCTATCATGAAAGGACAGACTAACAATCATAAATGCATCACTATATAAACTACTACTGAGAATACACATGCTACAATTAAGTCTGAGAGGTGGTTAAAGACTTCTTTCCAGGTAACATCTCATAGGCCTGAAGTGTCTGCACTTTTTGGTATTGCTGTATCAATATCTTCCTATCCTGTAGAGATAGGGCCACTTGTACAAGAAACAGGGATACTAGGCCCACTGGCCCTATCACAAGTCACCGTCTGTAGCTGTATTAAAGGTTTAAGTGTTCTCAATAGGCATCTCTGGTGTAGAATATCCTCCTGACCCTCTGTGCAAAAACTGGTCTGTCTGTCTTTTCCACTACCCTTTGTGCTGCTTCTACCTAGTAAGAGAGGGGACTGGTCTGTGATCTAATCATATTAGACTTCCATATATTCTTGGGAATTGTTTTTTCCTCTCACATGAAAACTTTGCAGTGGGACTATCTGTGGCCACAGGGTCACATTGTTTCTTTCACATGTCCCTCTGTAGGTCAGGATTTCAAAAGTCTAGATGAGACTATAAATTATGACCCATAAACATCGCTGGTCCCTGATTTGTAAGTATCACGTACTTAATTTGTATAAGCCAATGAAAAATCTACAATCCTTTTTTGCAAGCTGCCTTTATCAAGGGCTGTAGCATGAAGCACTTTCTTAAATATCTGAATAAATCTTTCCACTGATCCTTTTGTGGCAGATTCAATGTGATACCTTTGATACCATTTCTTCTGACAAACAACTGGAACTCTTTGTATGTGAACTGGGTTTCATTGTCACACTATCTGTTCAGGAATTCCTCTCCTTGAAAACAAGAGTTTTAATTCTTCCACTGTTTCACCGAACTAGCTCAATTCATACAGAATACTTCAGATTTTTTAAAATGAGTATTTACTGCAACCAACCAAATCTATCCCATAAATGGTTCAAACAGTATGTAAGAATTAAGGTATTTGGGCACTCCAAAAGATGCAGTGGAGGATGTTTAGGCATGTATTCAGTTTGCTGACAATCCTGACACTTTGTCATTTTCACTATTTTTCTACCAGTACCTGGTTATCACAATAAAACTCCAGGCCAGGACTCTCACTTCTGTAATTCTCAAATGTCCTTCAGTAATTCTTGGAGTTTGTAAGACCTTAGCTAATAAGAGTAACCACTCTAGTGCCATGTATTATGCAATTTTGATATACACTTAACTGTTCTTTTCAAGCTAAGAAAACTGGATACAGTTATTTGTATACCTCAATCTGTCCACTCATTCTAGTGTCATAAACTTTAGCCAGCATTGGATCATTTTAAATTTCATATTGTAGCACAGCATTTGTTACTGGCAAGGGTTTAATTTGTACCATTCAGAATATGTTTACTGTCTCTTCCTCCACTTCATTGATCTTTTCCTGCCTGTTGCAATGGCAGATGTGTTAAGCAATTTACCATGTTGGCTGGTACCCTCAACTCAATATTGTTATAGTGAGCACCCGAGAATGTTGCCCATTTCTGTGCTGCAATTGTTGTCAGTTATTCCTTTTCTAAAAACTTAAGCTAGCAGTTGATGATCTGTAACAAAAGTAAATTGTTTCCTCTTGAGACACTGGTGAAACTTTTTAACTCTCCAGATTAAATGCAGCCTCCCTCTATCAATTTGAGCATTGTTACATTATGCTGAGGTAAGAGATTTAGAAGCAAAGACAATAGGCTTTTTCAGTATGATATCCAGTTCAAATACTGCTCCTATTCCATGCAAGGAAGTGTCACAAGCTAACTTTACAGAAAAAAAGATGTCTTTACATGTGTAGGAACCATTTCAAATTATGAGCCTCTTGGCTTAATCAAAAACCATGCTACACTGTAGGGACCAACACTATTTCTGTTTCTTTGGTCACAACTCATTCAGGGGAGAGGGGTAATACTCTTGCGACATGAGGTAGGTACCTAGTGTAGTAACTGACCATTTTCAGAAAGGAAGGTGACTGACATTTTGCATTACAGGTGCTATAAGAATCATTTAAACTTTTTCTTGGAATTTACGGAAACCATCTTTGTCAATAATGTGGATGCTGTATGTTACTGAACCTCTGACAAATTCACATTTTCTTTAAGACCATACTCAGCCAGAAATACTTACCCAGAGTTATTGAGGCAAGCCTATTTTCTATTCTAGGTAAAGGATATATTTTGAATACAATACCGGGTTTATGGGAACCTTGAAATCCTCACAGATAAGGATTAGGGATGTAAAATCCTGTTTAATTGTTTAAATGGTTAAACACAGAGATTTAATCCAAATGCTTCTAAAAAATCCAGGAAATTATTCTCACAGGGTTACTTATCTATTATTTTCCCTCAAGGAAGTAAAACCTATCTGGTTATATTGATCAAAATGCTGTAGTAACTATAAAACAAATCAAAATCTTTCAGACTTTGTTATCTGGAACTGAAATAGGGCTCAGTCAGTAATTCTCAAGATTTCCTTTGGGTCCTTTAACAAAGAGTCTATCTTTATGTCACCTGCTATTTTTATTCAGTGTTTACCATTGCCAGACATTACTACTTTACACGTTAATTTAAAATTTCATACGCTAGCTTTAAAAACTTCAGGCAGAGTATATAAAGATGCAAATATGAAGTTAGTGTTCATTGAAGTACCAACAAAAATACTGGAGTCTAGCAGAAATTAAAATTGAACAGGTAACTAGCGTGCAAGCTCTCACACTAGCCCACCAAACTGTCTCATCCCTTACCAGGAGATACCAACTTCAGAGGTGTGGGAGAAGATATTGTAATTCTTATTTCTCTGCACTCACTGCTTCAAGCAGTGATGTGATGTTCACAAGAAACTTGACTGTCATGTCACAAGAAGCAATGAATAACTGACAAATAGGAAGAACTTTCAGTCAGTGATTGGGGTTGAATGTGATGCAGTATCACGCAGGTGAGGAACCTTGCATCAACTCTACAACAGTTAAGATTAAAACCAGCATTATGTTTAAAGCTCGATTCTTAAGTACTCTAAACTCTGTAAGATTACTCAGACTGACTTGAAATTTTGTGTGCCTCATGGGGCCATGGGATTTGGAGAGTGATCCAAATTTGAGGCTCTCTAAAAAGGTTCCCAGGATAGCCCCCGGAATCAAAACAGCTTTCCTTAAAACTGACATGTTCTGGCAGCTAATTTTTGCACACAGATACAGATCGAACCAGGGCTGAGATCATCACATGAGGGTATCAAGTGCTTGTGAGCAACTCCAATATAGGGCATGCTGCCATCCATTAGCCTTTAAAATACTAACCAAAGTGTTTAGCTCTTCAATTAGGCACTTTAACCTTTGCAATGTTTGACATTGCACCAAACAGATTACAGTAACAGAGGAGCCAGAAGGATTTAGTGATGAAAATTTCACAGCAGCTAGATGGCTAAAGATGATTAAACAGTAATCCCTCTGAACCTAGCATATCCAATGAGAGTCAGTTTGAGTCCATCCTCAACCAGAAGGCATACTGCTAAAAATCTGTCTCTTATGTGGGGGAAGGGGAATGTGATTGAAGTATTTTTGCGAAAAAAAATTAGACATGCAAATGCTTGCTGGGAGAGGCATTTTATGGATGGGAGAGTAGGAGGGAACAAAGGTGAGGAGCTTTGGGTTGACCTCAATGGAAGGAGGATTGAGGAGATGAGGGACATTGGGAAGGAAGAGTGGCAGGGGAGAACAAGGGCAGTGCTGTCTCAGACCCACATTCTTGCCTTCTCAGTGTGGGGCAGGATCTGGGGGGAAGGGGAGTCTTAGCTCCACTCCCTACCTGTGCATGTGAATCATAGAATCCTAGGGCTGGAAGAGCCATGATTGTCCAGGAGGGTCACAGCCCCTCCCTCTCCTTGCCCCCCACCCCATGTGAGCTGAGAAGGGATATGTGAGCCCTACACTCTGAGTTCTTGTGTGTGTGCCAGGATCTGGGGCTCCCTAACAATTTATGGGTGTCCTTCCCCTCCCTGTCCCTCTTCATGTGAGCCAGATTCTGGAGAGGACTTGCCTTTTGTGGGTGGGTGAGGGGAAGGCTGAGCCCTTCTAACCCCCCTACTCTGATATGCTTTTTGACAACTGTCCTTCCGGCGATATATACTACCTTGTGTATGAGCCAGGACCTAGGGAAGCCCTGCCCCTCTGTGTGGGGAGTTAAGAATAGGAATTGCTTCAAGCATGCATCAAAAACACACCACTGAGACTGGAATGAGGAATGGAGGACAAGCATGCTTGGCACTGTTTTTAAACTGAGGTGTGAGGGGAAAGATGACAGGGCAGAGAAGCACATGGTTTGAACAGAGACATCCCTTACCGAAGGATTTATTAAAGGAGATATCCTCTCTTCTTCACTAGGATAGAGTGTAGAAGTTGATAAAACACAAGTGAAGGAAAACATGCATATGAGAAAGAGTCCCATTTCATTACATCACATCAAGGCAGATAAGTCAATATAGTCAAATTTTATAAGTATTTGTATACAAATGCTAGAAGGCTAATTAATAAGATGGGTGAACTTGAGTGTACGGTATTAATTAAGGGTACTGATATAATAGTCTAACAAGTTTCTGTGATGAACAATGATCATCAATGGAACACAACAACAGCAGGGTACAAAATATCCAGGAATGACAGAATAGCTGGGAGTGACAGTATATGTTAAAGAAAACAGTCAAATATAGTATAATCTTAAATGAATCAACTGTACCATAGAACCCCTGTGGGTAGATATTCCATGCCTGAAAAAGAATATAGCAATAAGAATATACTGCTGACCACCTGATTAGAAAGAACATCTTGACTGTGAAATGCCCAGGGAGATAGAGGGGCTACAAAAAAGAAAATCCAATAATAACAGGGGCTTTCAATTATCTCCATATTGACTGGAGAGCCATCACCTCAGGACAGGATGCACAGATAATATTTCTAGATAACCTCTGACTGCTTCTTGAAGAAGCTAGTCCTGGGACTCACAAGGGGAGAAGCGATTCTTGATTTTAGTCGTAAGTGGTGTACAGTATGTGTTCCAAGCCAAACAGCTTGGAAATAGTGATTGTAATAGAATTAAATGTAACATCCTTCGGGGGGGGGGGGGGGGGGAGAGGGGAGGGAATATACCAAAGAAACTAGGGATGTACAGGGTTAACCAGTCACCCAGTAAGCATGTTAACTGGCACTTGACTGGTCTGGAGCAGTCCCCTGCCCATGGAATGGCGTGGCAGACCCTACTGGGCCTGGCCAGAGCAGTCCCCAACCTGGGTACAGGGGCCCTGGCTGGGCGAGCCCTCCACTGGGTGGCATGTTGTGGAGGGCCCTGCTTGAGGAGCTCCCATCTGCAGTGTGGCAGGCTCGGCCCAGTCAGGCTGGAGCAGCCCACAGCACGGTGGACATGGCCAGAGTAGAAAAGCCTCCCGCCCATGTCGTACTGCAAGTGGTGGACTGCTCCAGCCTCACCAGCCTGGAACAGCCCCCTGGACTTTGGGATTGGTTACCAGGTTAAACATGTTTAACTGGTTAACTTTCTAAATGGGATTTTACATCCCTACAAGAAACCCATCACAGTAATATTTAATTTGAAATTACACGAAAACAAGGAAGCTATGTAAATGGAAATTAAAAGGACCAAAATGCATATAAACTGCATAGAAACTATTTAAAAACACCACAATAGAGACTCAAACTAAATGCATATTCCCAATAAAGCAAAAAAGAACAAAAAGAAAATCTTACTATGGCTAAACAAGAGAGTAAAAGAGGAGATAAAAGGCAAAGAAGTCATACTTTAAAAATTGGAAATCAAATCACAATGAGGAAAATAGAAAGGGACAAAGTCATAAAAACATAAGAACGGCCGTACTGGGTCAGACCAAAGGTCCATCTAGCCCAGTATCCTGTCTACCGACAGTGGCCAGCACCAGGTGCCCCAGAGAGGGTGGACCGAAGACAATGATCAAGCGATTTGTCTCCTGCCATCCCTCTCCAGCCTCTGACAAACAGAGGCCAAGGACACCATTTTATCCCCTGGCTAATAGCCTTTTATGGACCTAACCTCCATGAAATTATCTAGCTTCTCTTTAAACTCTATTATAGTCCTAGCCTTCACAGCCTCCTCTGGCAAGGAGTTCCACAGGCTGACTACACGCTGTGTGAAGAAGAACTTTCTTTTATTAGTTTTAAACCTGCTACCCATTAATTTCATTTGGTGTCCTCTAGTTCTTCTATTTAGGGAACTAATAAATAACTTTTCTTTATCAGCCCTCTCCACACCACTCATGATTTTATATACCTCTATCATATCCCCCCTCAGTCTCCTCTTTTCTAAACTGAAAAGTCCCAGTCTCTTCAGCCTCTCCTCATATGGGACCCGTTCCAAACCCCTAATCATTTTAGTTGCCCTTTTCTGAACCCTTTCCAAGGCCAAAATATCTTTTTTGAGGTGAGGGGACCACATCTGTACACAGTATTCAAGATGTGGGCGTACCATAGTTTTATACAGGGGCAGTAAGATATTCTGGGTCTTATTTTCTATCCCTTTCTTAATAATTCCTAGCATCCTATTTGCCTTTTTGACCGCCGCTGCACACTGTGTGGAAGTTTTCAGAGAACTGTCCACAATAACTCCAAGATCTCTTTCCTGATTTGTCGTAGCCAAATTAGCCCCCATCATACTGTACGTATAGTTGGGGTTATTCTTCCCGATGTGCATTACTTTACACTTATCCACATTAAATTTCATTTGCCATTTTGTTGCCCAATCACTCAGTTTGGTGAGATCTTCTTGGAGTCCCTCACAGTCTGCTTCTGTCTTGACTATCCTAAACAGTTTGGTAGCATCTGCAAACTTTACCACCTCACTGCTTACCCCTTTCTCCAGATCATTTATGAATAAGTTGAACAGGATAGGTCCCAGGACTGACCCTTGGGGGACATCGCTAGTTACCCCTCTCCATTCTGAAAATTTACCATTTATTCCTACCCTTTGTTTCCTGTCTTAACCAGTTCTCAATCCAAGAAAGGACCTTCCCTCTTATCCCATGGCCATGTAATTTACACAAGAGCCTTTGGTGAGGGACCTTGTCAAAGGCTTTCTGAAAATCTAAGTATACTATATCTACTGGATCCCCCTTGTCAGCATGTTTGTTAACCCCTTCAAAGAACTCTAATAGATTAGTAAGACAGGATTTCCCTTTACAGAAATCATGTTGACTTTTGTCCAACAAATTATGTTCTTCTACATGCTTCACAATTTTATTCTTTACTATTGTTTCGACTAATTTGCCCGGTACTGAAGTTAGACTTACCGGTCTGTAATTGCCCGGATCACCTCTGGAGCCCTTTTTAAATATTGGTGTCATGTTAGCTACCTTCCAGTCATTAGGTACAGAAGCCGAATTAAGGGATAGGTTACAAACCACAGATAATAGTTCAGCAATTTCCCATTTGAGTTCTTTTAGAACCCTTGGATGAATGCCGTCCGGTCCCGGAGATTTGTTAACATTAAGTTTTTCTATTTGTTCCAAAACCTCCTCTAATGACACTTCAATCCGGGACAGTCCCTCGGATTCATCACCCACAAAGGACGGTGCAGATTTGGGAATCTCCCCAACGTCCTCAGCCGTGAAGACTGAAGCAAAGAAATCGTTTAGTTTCTCCGCAATGGCTTTATCGTCCTTGATTGCGCCTTTTATAGTTCGATCGTCTAGGGGACCCACAGTTTTTTAACAGGCTTCCTGCTTCTAATGTACTTAAAAAACATTTTGTTATTTCTTTTTGAGTTTTTGGCTAGCTGTTCCTCAAAATCTTTTTTTGCTTTTCTTATTACATTTTTACACTTGATTTGACAGTGTTTATGTTCCTTTCTATTTATCTCACTAGGATTGGACTTCCACTTCTTAAAAGATGCCTTTTTGTCCCTCACTGCTTCTTTTACATGGTGGTTAAGCCACGGTAACACTTTTTTAGGTCTCTTGCTATGTTTTTTAATTTGGGGTATACATTTAAGTTGGGCCTCTATTAAGGTGTCTTTAAAAAGTTTCCATGCAGCTTGCAGGGATTTGGCTCTAGTCACTGTGCCTTTTAATTTCTGTTTAAACTGGCCTCCTCATTTTTGTGTAATTCCCCTTTTTGAAATTAAATGCCAGGGTGCTGGACTGCTGAGGTGTTCTACCCACCACAGGAATGTTGAATGTTATTATATTTTGGTCACTATTCCCAAGCGGTCCCGTAACGGTTATTTCCTGGACCTGATCCTGCACTCCACTCAGGACTAAATCGAGAATTGCCTCTCCCCTTGTGGGTTCCTGCACCAGCTGCTCCAAGAAGCAGTCATTTAGGCCATTGAGAAATTTTATCTCTGCTTCTCTTCCTGAGGTGACATGTACCCAGTCAATATGGGGATAATTAAAATCCCCCATTATTATAGAGTTCTTTATTTTGGTAGCCTCTCTAATCTCCCTCAGCATTTCAATGTCAGTATCACTGTCCTGGTCAGGTGGTCGGTAATATATCCCTACTGCTAATTTCTTATTATTGGAGCATGTAATCACTATCCATAGCGATTCTATTGAGCATATTGATTCACTTAATATTTTTATTTCATTTGATTCTACATTATCTTTCATATACAGTGCCACTCCACCACCCACCCGGCCTGCTCTATCCTTTCGATATATTTTATATCCCGGTATGATTGTCCCCTACAGATTTTCCTCATTCCACTGGGTTTCAGTGATGCCTATTATGTCAATCTCCTCATTTAATACTAGGTACTCTAGTTCACTTTAAAAATTTACCACTGCTTATTTGTCTGCCCTTCCCTGGTGCATTGGATTCCTTTGTATGCGGTTGTTTGTCTGCTCTGGCCCATGGTTTGCCCTCTCCCCTCCTCTCTTTCTGACTACAGCTTAGAGACTCTCTATCAATGGATTCTCCTCTAAGAGAAGTCTCCCTCCGATTTACGTGCATCTCCGCACCAATCGGCTTTTCCCCATCTCTTAGTTTAAAAACTGCTCTACAGCCTTTTTAATGTTTAGTGCCAGCAGTCTGGTTCCACCCTGGTTTAGGTGGAGCCCATCCTTCCTGTATAGGCTCCCCCTGTCCCAAAAGTGTCCCCAGTTCCTAATAAATCCAAACCCCTCTTCCCTACACCATCGTCTCATCCACGCATTGAGACTCTGAAGCTCTGCCTGCCTACCCGGCCCTGCGCGTAGAACTGGAAGCATTTCCAAGAATGCCACCATAGAGGTCCTGGATTTCAGTCTCTTTCCTAGCAGCCTAAATTTGGCCTCCAGGACATCTCTCCTACCCTTCCCTACATCATTGGTACCTACATGTACCACGACCACCGGCTCCTCCCCAGCACTACGCATAAGTTTATCTAGATGCCTCGAGAGATCCGCAACCTTCGTACCAGGCAGGCAAGTGACCATATGGTTCTCCCGGTCATCACAAACCCAACTATCTATGTTTCTAACAATCGAATCACCCACTACTAACACCTGCCTCTTCCTAACTGGCATTCCCTCCCCCTCAGAGGTATCCTCAGTGCGAGAGGATACTGCAACATCCGCTGGGAAGAGTGTCCCAACTACGGGATGGTTTCCCTCTGCTCCCATTGAATGCTCTGTTTCCTTCAGACTTTCATCCTCCTTAAGAGCACTGGGGCTCTCAGACTGGAGGTGGGACAGTACTACAATGTCCCGGAAAGTCTCATCAACATATCTCTCTACCTCCCTTAGCTCCTCCAGTTCAGCCACCCTGGCCTCCAAAGCCCAAACCCAGTCTCTGAGGGTCAGGAGCTCCTTGCAATGGGTGCACACATACGCCACCTGCCCACAGGGCCGGTAATCATACATGTTACACTCGACGCAATAAACAGGATAGCCCCCACTCTGCTGCTGGGCTTCTGTCTCCATTCTTCTAATGAATAAGTTTAAGCAGAAACTGGGATTCTTTTTAAACCTCTGGAATATAGATTATTATAAGAGTTGTTTTTAAGAAGGTCAGAAGTCCCTAGTGCCCTCTAACCTCCCCCTCTAACCTCCCCCTCCAAACTCCCTGTTAGCTGTTCCTGTTCGCAAGCTCCCTGGTCGCTGAGTCACAGGCTTATATAGCTCTGGTAGCCCCTCCCCCTGACTGAGGCTCAGCCAATTAACAGAGGCTTCTAGATTTCAAACCTTTCAGAAGCATCTTCAAACAAACCAACCAACCAACCAACCACACAAACACAAGCTCAGCACACAGCAAATAACTCCCCCACGCACAAACATACACTCCAGACAGCCACTTACCACAAGGGTCCCGCTTTTACTCCTCTTTTACCTGGAGAACTCCCTCTCCAAACTCCCTGTTAGCTGTTCCTGTTTGCAAGCCAAGCCATGTTCTTCTACATGCTTCACAATTTTATTCTTTACTATTGTTTCGACTAATTTGCCCGGTACTGAAGTTAGACTTACCGGTCTGTAATTGCCCGGATCGCCTCTAGAGCCCTTTTTAAATATTGGTGTCATGTTGGCTACCTTCCAGTCATTAGGTACGGAAGCCAATTTAAGGGATAGGTTACAAACCACAGATAATAGTTCAGCAATTTCCCATTTGAGTTCTTTTATTAGTTTCTGAAGTCAAGTGTAAGAACAAAAAGCAGGCCAAAAAATAAACTGAAGGGCAATTAGATAGTGAAGAATTACAAAGGAATCTCACTTAAACTGGGTGACAAAATAGAAGATGATATTCTGTTGAAAAGTATAGGTTGGACCACGCTGGTTTGGCACCCTGGGGAGCTGACTGGTCCAGGACAAAGGGATTTGCTGGACCAGAGAGCCCCAGTTAAGGGAGTACTACCTATAATGCATATTGGAAAAAAATCCCCTCCCACTATACATATAAAATGTCAGGGTGTAAATTAGATATTAGCACTCAAGAAAGAGATCTTGCAATCAGTGCTTTTTTTTTTTTTTTTTTTTTTTGTAAAAAGTCGGTACTCCAGGGGAGAAGTTGTTGAGGAAAAAAAAGGGGGGGGGGAGGGAGGGGGGGGAGTGGGGCCGGCATTGCCCTTTTAAGAGACGCGGCTCCTTTAAGACATGCGGCCCAGCCAACTGTCAGACATTAGCATACAGAGGTGCTGGTACGCTCCGTTCTTTCCAGGTAAGCTCTGACTGGAGGTGTCGGTACTCATCTGGAGGTGTCTGTACTGCGCACTGGGCAGTACTGTCACAAAAAAAAAAGCACTGCTTGCAATCATCATGGATAGTACCCTGAAAATATCAAACAACATGAAGTGGCAGTCAAAAAAACTAACAGAATATTAGGATCCCATAGGAAAAAGGTAATAGAATGGAAAATACCATAAATGTTATATAAATCCATGATACACACACACACCTCGAATACTAGGTACAGTTCTGGCTGCCTCATCTCAAGAAAGATACTTTATTTTGCATACAATTCTTTCAAACAACATAAGTAAGAATGCTAATCCTTTTTACTCTTGTTCCAGTTGAACCCCACCCCCAACTCTGCACCAAAGCAGACTCTGAAGTCAATAAGACCCAATCAGCTAGTATGTAAAGTCAGATTTCTAAGTACTGAAAAGACAAATGACAATTAAAGATCAGGTTCATGCCAATATTAGTCTTGAGTAAACTTGAGTTACATTGCTACAGTAAAAAAATAAAATAATCCTGTCTCTTATTTTAAGAGTGTTAAAAGGAACTACTACCAATTAGTTTAGTTAGAAATATCCATGAATTCATCCTAATCTCCTACATATTTGAAAATAACCTGCATGCTGTGTTTTCTAAAAGATTTTAAATTACATTAACTGTATTAATATTAACAAAACACATAGATGGTATCATGAGTTTTCGTGGGCACAGCCCACTTCTTCAGATGACCAGAGTTTTGAGTTTAGGATGTGCAGACCCAAAATAAATAGGGGGGAGGGGGGGAAGGAAAAAAAAGGAAGGAGTGGGAGATAGGGAGCAGAAGGTATAGAAAATCAGGAAGGTGGAGGGAATCAATAAGTATCTGAAGATTGGGTAGCTAATGGACTCAATCGTGATGAAGGATGGTTGGGACACTATCTACCTAACAGTCGAAGGTGCAAACAGCTCTTTGTGTAGATTCCTATGTCAGGAAGGATACTATCAATTGACTTTGATTCTTATCTGCTTCGTTTTAGCTACCCAATCTTCAGATACTTACTGATTCCCTCCACCTTCCTGATTTTCTATACCCTCTGCTCCCTCCCCCACCCCCTTCTCTCCTATTTATTTTGTGTCTGCACATCCTAAACTCAAAACTCCGGTCATCTGAAGAAGTGGGCTGTGCCCACAAAAGCTCACGATACCATCTACATGTTTTGTTAGTCTATAAAGTGCCACCAGACCATTTGTTGTTTTTTTTCCTGTACAGACTAACTTGGCTACCCCCTGAAGCTTCTTTATTAATATTATCTGTAAATTTTCAAATAATGTTATTAAGTGTATACTTTCCCTCATAAATTTTACCAATAATAGTCTAAGACGTTAAACAAACAAACAAACAAACCACAAAGGCATGACAAAAATGGGGGTAGAGGGAGAGAAAGAGGGAGGCTTTAAGGAATTTTTATAGTCTCCCAAACCTGAAGTCAGCACAAGCCTAAAATTTAATGTCTCCTGGCTGCCAATAGCCACAAGAGTTCATCTTAATCATTTGGAATCACCTGGACATAGAAAGGACGAGGCCACGGGAATACTCCCTGAACTGAGGGCCAGAAGAGATGACCAGGTGTAGGAGCCTACAGTTTGGGAACCTCCTACCAAATTGTTTAGGAGTCACTATATTATGTATACTTATCATCCATGGATCCCCAAAGCAAAGGTCTCAGTAGCTTGGATCCATCAAGCTTTACTGCTGTTAGTCATCTGAGCAGTGCAAACTAGCAGGAGCTGTGCAATGGATCTGGCCTTGTCTTTCTATAAGCGTGTGTATGAATTAATAAATAATAATGTCAACTCACCAGTCATAGATGGTGCCACTTTTCTTTGCCCTTTGTGGTCCATAGTACCTTCATATGCTACTGTAACATCATAAACTGCATCTAAGTAGTTCTTCATTGAGTCAATGGCAACATGAGTTGCCTTTACACGTGGCGTCAGCACATGTTTTAATACTGTAAGCCCTAGAAAAGAGCATAAACACACATTGATAGGAGAAAATTAACTGGAACTACGTTCCTGCTTCCCATCTCACTGGGATATAAAGCGAGTTGAAATTGGGGAAATATGTTAGAACATAAAGACTGTTTCCTGAAATTTGCTGGAACCAACTCAAGAAAGTGAAACATGAACACAGGTAAATTCAAAAAAGTTTAATATTCGCCCAACATCTTACTCCCAGAGTGCAAACAATTTCTCCACTAAATATTGAGTTCCACTACCCACTGATATCAGTAACATAGAAATCTATTCAAATTATGTGTGATTAGACAGGATGCTATTCTTGGCCCCACTTGCAAAGTGTAAGTGGTGATTTCAATATGCTTACATTGTTTCTCCTCCTGAAATATTGATTCTCCCTCTTCCACAAGGCACTGAATAACCACGATCATCTGACTGTCTCAGAAGCCACAAATGTGGATACTGTGATAGCCCATCAATGCCAGCTTTACAGTTTGCCAAAGGGGGCTGATTAAGAGCAATCAAATATCTTTCTTTATACAAAGAACCAAATTCTGTTCTTAACTAAAACGATGTTGCTATTTGAATATTTCAGTCCTCCTCTCTGCGTATGCATGTATCTTTGCAACTTCTGTTCCTAACCCTTCCTCATCCCATTTTCTCTACGATTTTGTTTTCACTTTGCATAACATGACATCAGTACTGCTTATGCCAGCATTTCCAAGGGAGCGCTGTTTGAAATAGCAGCAACATCACAACTGGGTAGGACCCTACCAATTTCACAGCTGTGAAAAACTTGTCATGAATGGTTAAATCTGCCCTTCCCCATGAAATTCAATCTCCCCATGCTGTTGGAAGCCCAGGCACAAGGTTTCTGCCACCGGTTTCTCTAGCTAGAGCATGAGGGTTCTTCCCCCATAGTTCCTGACAGAATCTGGGATGACTGACGGAGTAGACAGAGGTACAGCCTTTGGGGCTCCTTCTGGGGCTGGGACACTCATTTTTCTCAGGGGTCCACAAATTGGCCACTTCCACCTCTGGAACCCTCCTCTAGGTCTGCCCTGAAGGCAACAGAGAAGTGAAGGTGGAATTCTTGGGACCTCCTCCCAACAACTTTGCAAGCTGCCCCTCCCCCACAATCCCATTTTGGGTCAGGACCCGCACAGTTAGACCACCATGAAATTCTAGATGTAAACATATGAAATTAACCAATCTGAAAACTCTCTGGCCATGAAATTGACCAGAGTGGACTGTGAATCTGGTGGGGCCCTACAAATGGGATCCTGCTATTAAGAATTTTGAAAAAGCAAAGGACAGTAAAAACATGCATATTTTCCAGCGCCACATCACATTTAACTTGAAAATATTTGATTAATCCTGTTTCCAGTTTTATAAAATCAAGCCAGAAAACAGGCAAAAGATATGTTAGGATAGGATAGAAGGAAAGTGATTATACATAAGGCGTGAAATAAGTATTCTACAGAAATAATATTTTGATAATAATGTGAATCATGGAGTGCATTATTATGAAGCCAGAGACTGAAAGAGATAAGGTTGTTTTGTTCAGATATTTGCAGTGGATAACTGTTCCCTTTAAAATATATTTGAGTGTTCTCTCCACACCAATTTTAAATAGACTCAAGCAGCAGGTCTTTCACAACTTCACTTGAGAGATTACTATACAGTCTAATATCTCATATTATATTGTTCCTTTGATTCAACCTAATTTCTGTTCCATTTTTCCTAAGTAAGCCTTTTGGATCACTAAATAATCCATTCTTACAACAACAGTAATTGTAGCTGTGTGTTTTGATTGTCTCAGCACAGCCATTTGATGTATAATATTTGATAATGTAACTGATAAGATATGTTTAAAAACACTATTTCAAGCATGAAAAATGAAGTCTTTGCATTTCTGACCTGTTTAGCAACTCAAACCTGAACTTTTATTTTTGTGAATTTTACTCCCCATACGTGCTTTTTATTTAATTCAAAATCTGATGGCTTTCAAAAGTGTCCTTTAGAAAACATCTCTTCATACTAACTGAAGCATTCATAAGGTTTGACTACTCATAAGCCTTGACTACTCAGCTTATTTTCTGTATCTTCTTTAGTATACAGCTGGGAAAGAATTCTTTTCCCACCAGGGAGGAAAAAAAATTGGTTACAAAAGTCAAGATATGAGAAGGAATGGACTGTATTTGCCAATGACTGCTAAAAGGGCCTATAGCCTTCCATCAATAAATTATAACACCACCCATTAAAGGTAGCAAAGTTTTAGTGATCTCAAGGAACAATAGATCCCCAGGCAAACAAACACTTTGCTATTGGCAAATATATGTCTTAAGACTAGACCAAGAATTCATGGAAATACAGTTTTCAAAGGTAAATGACTCAACTCCATTAAGAAAGCAGGCACATAGTGAGGTGGATGGAATACTCACTCCTCATGGAATACCCATATTTTTCAAACACAGTAAAGATGAGCAGATGAAGATCTAATTCAACAAGATACTCAAGCATGTGCCTGACTTGCTTGCTTCCAGCTGACAGGTACATAAGAAGAACCAAACACAGTAAAGATGAGCAGATGAAGATCTAATTCAACAAGATACTCAAGCACGTGCCTGACTTGCTTGCTTCCAGCTGACAGGTACATAAGAAGATAATTACTTGCTGCACTAAGGAATTCATCTGGAAGATAATGAAGTGATAGGTAACAGCCAGCATGGATTTGTAAAGAACAAATCACATCAAACCAATCTGATAGCTTTCTTTGATAGCATATCAAGCCTTGTGGATAAAGGAGAAGCAGTGGATGTGATATACCTAGACATTAGTACAGCATTTGACACGGTCTCACATGACCTTCTTATCAATAAACTAGGGAAATACAACCCAGATGGGGCTACTGTAAGGTGGATGCATAGCTGGCTGGATTACCGCTCTCACTAGTTATTAACGGTTCACAATCATGATGGAAGGGCATAACAAGTGGGGTTCTGTTCAATGTCTTCATCAGAGATTCAGATGATGGCATAGAGAGTATGATTATTAAATTTGCAGATGATACCAAGCTGGGACGGGTTATAAGTGCTTTGGAAGATAGGGTCAAAATTCAAAATGATCTGGACAAACTAGAGAAATGGTCTGAGGTAAACAGGATGAAGTTTAATAAGGACAAATGAGAAGTGCTCCACTTAGGAAGGAACAATCCATTTCACACATACAGAATGGGAGAGAGTGTCTAGGAAGGAGTACTGCAGAAAGGCCACATAGTGGACCACAAGTTAAACATGAGTCAACAGTGTGACACTGTTGCAAAAAAAGCCAACATAATTCTGGGATGCATTAACAGGAGTGTTGTGAGCAAGACACAAAAAGTCATTCTTCTGCTCTACTCTGCACTGATTAGGCCTCAACTGGAGTACTGTGTCCAGATCTGGGTACCACATTTCAATAAAGATGTGGAGAAATTGGTGAAGGTCCAGAGAAGATCAACAAAAATGATCAAAGGTCTAGAGAACATGACCTATGAGGGAAGACTGAAAGAGTTGAGCTTGTTTAGTTTCGGAAAGAGAGACTGAGAGGGGGCATGATAGCAGTTTTCATGATAGCAGTATCTAAAAGGGTGTTACATGGAGGCGGGAGAAAAATTGTTCTCCTTGGCCTCTAATGATAGGACAAGAAGCAATGGGCTTAAACTGAAACAAGGTACATAATGACATTAGTTTAGACCTTAGGAAAAACTTCCTAACTGTCAGGATGGTTAAACACTGGAATAAATTGCCTAGGGAGGTTGTGGAATCTTCATCACTGGAGATATTTAAGAGCAGGTTGGATAGACATCTATCAGGGATGATCAAGACTGGTTGGTCCTGCCATGAGGGCAGGGGACTGGACTCGACGACCTCTCGAGGTCCCTTCCAGTTCTAGTATTTTGTGATTCTGTGATAACAGAAGAGAGGTCGAGCAGATGTGATTCTATGGGTAGCGGCAAAATGTGGAATTAAGAAAACAACTGTGAAGGAATGTCAAGAGGTCTACATTAACTGAACAGCTAAACTTCCAGAGTTTTCCTGAGGAATACCAAGGTACCCACTGAAAGACAGTGTCTTTCACCCTGGTTCTGTCTGAATGAGGGGAGATGTAGGTGACTAGACGAAAAAAAGTACATAGTTTCATAGTATTCTAAAAGTTTTAATCAAAATATTTAAAATCAATAATTGTTTTATCTGACCATTCCCATTTCTATATAAGAAAAAATACTTTTGAACATGCCTAGAATATACGTACTTTAATCTGTGTTTGACAATGAAACTATGGTCTAGTTCCACAAAGTTTGAACGTGCACTGAATCTCAGAAACAGATGGTCTGAAGTCAGTGTTTTGGTTTTTTAAAAATACTTCTATAAAATGGACCACATGTGAAGTGAAAAATTCCAGTCTCTTGCTGTTAACAAAACTTTTTCTCCAAGTAAAATATTAGAAGGCTTTGGAGGTTACTCACTTTTAGCCTCAACTGTTACGAGAAGATATTCTATCTTTTATTGGTCGTGTATCAAAAATGTTCTTCTTTAAAATGCCTGGTCTCAGACTGCCTGCTAACTTAACACCAGAATTCCCAAAGCAAAGAGTAAACACATACTAAATACCGCAGCACTGCTTAAAGAATTTTTAATTTACAGAGTTCAAATATTAACAGTTTCTTTTTGCTTAGGCCTTGACAAAAACACTGCAAAATTAAAAAGATCTGCAAGTGACTGTTACCTCTACTTTCTTTAAATAACTCTTTACAGTGCAGAAAAATACAAGAATGCTATGACAAAGTTTGAGACGCCATGAAGTATTTTTGGGATAACCTCTAGGAATTTTTTTCACTTCCTGACCTAAAACTGTGAAACTTCCTCATAATACTGCTATGTGCTATTAAACAATTGCAGTTTCCAAAGTGAAAAATGAAAGGATCTGTATAAGCTGTTATCTCTATTTTGCTTCTTTAGGTGTATGTAATGTTAGTATCAGGGTATGAGAGAACCAAGCTATATGAAGGAATATGTTTTATTGAAATAACTTCTGTTGGTGAGAAAGATAAGCTTTTGAGTTTACACAGAGCTCTTCAGGTCTTGGAAAGGTACTCAAAGGGTATGACTACATTGCAGTTGGACACTCTTGGTTGGCCCAAACCACCTGACTCAGGCTTGCTAGGCTCAGGGGCTATTTAAATATTGTGCAGATGTTCAGGCTTTGGCTGCAGCCTGAGTAATGACCTCCCCATCACAAAAGGAGGCCCAAGACTGAACATCTACACTGCAATTAAACAGTGCCCAAGCCCAAGTCAACTGGCATAGGCCAGGCATAATTTTTTAACTCAGGTGTAGATCCAGCGTGTCACAGTTAACTCACAAGATGGAACAGATTGTTCAGAGTAAGTAGTTAACATATTCCAAGAGATCATTTAAGATGAAGTAGCCCATTATCAGTCATGGGGTGGGGATCAAGGAATAATAATAAAAAAGCTGGAGAGGGAAGGAGGGTAAAATGGGTGACAGATTGTTATAATATGCCATAAATCCAGTATCTCTATTCAGTCCATTATTTTTAGTATCTAGCAAGAAGTTAGGAATTTAAGCTCCCAGGGCTCATCCTCTGAGGATGAGGACTCAAAGGTCAGCTACAGAGTTATTGCTTTGTGAAAAGTGTTCACCCACCAGTAATATGTTTTTTTTGTTTTATCATTGTTCTATGCGAGTTCATTTGAGAGTGCAGCACAGAGGTGGGCAACAAGCCTGCAGGCTGCTTATTGCTGTCCCTAGTGTAGTGATTATTTTATTTCATCAGTACAGCTGTTATCGGGTCATTAAGCACACTGACTAAGGTGCACCATATATACAACAAGCCTTACTTGTACCAGTTGTGTTTACTAAATATTATACCAATTTTGTAAATATTTAAAAGCCTAATAGGTGGCCTTTTTTAAAGTTTGTAAACTGTCATTTCCAATAATCCTACTACGTTACATTTCAAAATATTTAGTGAGTACTGCTGAATATTACAGTATTGTGCCTGCAATTATATAGCTATTGGTATGGACATGTCATTCAACACACCCAAATATATTCCTTTTGGCCTGAAATCTGTCATTTGCCCTGCTACCATCACCACAATAGATCTTTCTGGAAACATTTACATCCATTCAGACAAAGAAAAAAACCCCAAGCCTCTCGACATTCAAGAAATGCTCTATGATTTGCGCATGTTCAATTAACTCTATACTGACTTGATTTTCAAGCTCTGCACATACATATTACTCACTGAAGAGTAGGTGTTTTATTGGCTTTTAAAAAGTATGACCATGAATAGGGTCATTACTCTCAATAGGGAGGTGTACTATTGGAAATCAGCTCTAAATGGGAATAGAGTTCTTTTCATGAACCAATCATTCATTTAGGAGTCCGTATGGGAACTATTGCGTGCTGAACTGTTTTAATAAATTCAAAAGCCAGAAGGGATGACTGATCAACTAGTGTGATCTCCTATGTTACACAGGTCAGACTTCCCCAAATAATTCCTAGACTACATCTTTTACAAAAACATCCAATCTTGAATTTAAAAATGGCCAGTGATAGAGAATCCACCATGACCCTGGGAAAACTATTCACTTAAAATTTACCTTATATGTTTAGCTTTAATTTCCAGACTTAGACTGCATTATGCCTTTCTCTGCTAGAGAGCCCATTATTACTTATTTGTTCCTTATGTAGGTAATTTTTTAAAAAGTTACTTTCCTTTCACAGCTGTTGTTTTTCAAGCTGTTTTGCTCATGTCCATTCCCATTAGGTATGTGTGTTACATGCACTGTTGCTGGAGATTTTTCCCTCAAAGATATCCAACAGGCCAGCTCTAGTGCACTCTGGTAATGCATGCTTATGTGCCTGCATAATAGATACTGCCAGTCATACATCCTTTCCAGATCCTTATTGATGGCTAACTCCAACAAGGGTGGGTCATGGAATGGACATGAGTAACAGATCTCAAGTTACGGAAGGTTAGTAACTATTTTTTCTTCTTAAATTGCTTGCTTATGTCTATTCCACGTTAGGTGACTCACAAGCAGTACATTAAGCGGTGGACTTGGAGTTCCTGAATATGCTGACAACAGCACATCTCTTCCAAACCTGGCATCACCTTGAATCTGTTGCATACACTGGTGGAAAGATTTTAAGTGAGGCTTTAGGTGTGCTAGCTAAGAACAGTCAAGAGGAGAATACTGGTTTGTTATTTTCTGTTTTCTTATTTCTGAAAGAGAACCAGGGACAGAAAAAGCAGGAAAATGAGTGAAAGCAATGAAACTATTGCAAAGTTAGAGCTTTTCAGACTGTTGGTTGAAGAAAAGAGCACCAGAGACTACCGGAACTGAGAGAACTGGAACTAAAAGAAAAGCAGGAGGAAAGAGAAAGTGAAAACACCAGCTGGAACCAGAACCCACTGATCCCAGCAATTCCCTTCATGCAAAAAATCCACAACTGGTGTAGGGTGGAAGTCTCTTGGCTCAGAGACCAGTATGAACACAACTTCCATTAGGAGGATAACCTTCAGTCTAATCTCTGTACTTCTTTGTAAGAGGGTCAAAAGTCTAGAGTGATTTGGCATCAGACTCTCATACCAGACTCTCTCTCCTAAAACCTGGAATGTGAGTCACTGATGGTGTGAGAGTCACTCATGGCCATAAGCCTACCACAAGATTTGATGCACAGGGACTGGGGCATGCTCAGCCCTACTTAAAATTAACAAGCTATGAAAACAAGGTACATAAACCACAGAGAAGTCTTGCCAAAACAGGAGGGTTTGTTCTAGCAACTGTCACAGGTGGAAAGAAGGGATTCAGCAGTTTCATGATCGGTGACACCCCTTATTCTGGCACATAAGTGCATGGCACCAGAGGGTGCTAGAGCTGGGCTGATGGATACTATGGCGGGAAAAAAATTGCTGGCAACAGTGCACGTGGTATGCACACCTAACGTGGAATAGACATGAGCAAGCACTCAAGGAATACGAAATTTTGAAAATATGATCTTATATTAGAGATTATGTCCCTCGGGAGCATCTAGCACTGGTTACTGTTGGCAGACAGGATACTGGGCTAGATGAACCTTTGGTCTGAACCAGTATGGCCATTCTTATGTTCTTACATTATGTTCTTACTAAAGTGGTCACTGTGAGATGTTAACTGTAAAAGGAGAATGAAGTTCTTTCCCATTCCAGGAATTACTGGTGAGCTTTGAAGATATAAGCACAAGGTAATATCTAATTCTGGGCCTCCCATCTGGTTAATGAAGATGGTCCAAAAATGTCTTAAAAATTAAAAGCTGTAATGCATTATTTACTATACCTAGCTCAGTATATTGTAGATAAGCGAATGTATGGGGCACATAACACATCTTTTAAAAATATCTGTTTTTAAAAATGTTAGCCATTCTTGCAATCATTTGATAATCTTTGCTAAAGTCAACATACTATAATTTAAAACCAACTAGTTAAAATTATTTTGGAATCCTGCCTGCTTCTAATTCACAACTCAACTCACTATGTTTAAAACTGTTTTTAATGTTAGGCAATACAAAGTTAGGACTCTATGTTAAAGTATTTGAGGTCATGAGATTTTACTTTAAAAGCCAACAAAAACAATCAAATAATGTCATACTTTACCTTGTAATGGCACTCTCATTGCTAATATTTAGAGGCAAATTTTTTTTTACCAACTCAGTAAACTATTATAAAAATACAAAGTCTTACCAGATAAGCTAGGGAGGTCAATAAAACCAAAAAAGAACCGGCCTCTATTAAAATGATCAGACAATCTAAAGAAAATCAAGAGTATAATGATACTTCAAGTATCATTCTGGTGAACAGATTCAAATAAAAGTCAAGATTATTTCAACACAGAAAAAAAAAAAAAAAAAGTACTCATCAGAGATGAATGGGAAGCTTTCCCTTATGAGTATGAAGGCCCAAAACACTACCATCTTCAGAAATTAACTTTTTAATTAAAAATAGATATAAATGTATATATGTTCTGCCCATTTCCTCCCATGCTGAGAAACAGGAGACTCTAATGTGAATGAGACTTCTTTGAGTAACTCAACTGTGAGACCAAGGGGACTAACCTGGACTTTGTTCTCATTTAAAATCAGACACTAAAGGAACTGACAGAGACACTGTCTAATAGGGCAATGGATTTCATAAGACTTGTTAAATTGTAAAACAAACATCTTTACAAAGTCTAAACTCTCCTTTTCCAAAAATTTCACATTAGAGTTCTTGCAGTCTCTGAACTCAGAACAAATACAACTGTGGAATAGATCATGAGGTATGAACACAGAGAATGTAATCATCTCCCTTCCTCCCCAATCTTCCTCATCCAGAAAGAAAATAAAAAGTCTTCTCTTTGCAAGGCAAGAAGAAATCAGTACTATGATTACCAAAAATTTATGGACCTTTGTGAAATTCCAAATCATACTTATCGGAAACTCCACCCTGCCAGCATAGTAAGAAGAATAAATGGAATTCACTCATTTCACCCGAACAATATATATGTACACTTTCCTGTCCCAACCCAGTCGACACCAAGATCACCAGGGTTCACAGACAAGCTTTGAGCAATTTGGAGGCTTACGGAGAAAAACACAATGGTATTTTCTATGGATGAAAATTGGAGAATCATTCAATTAAATTCTTTTCAAATACTTTCTTATAGGTTGAGATAGCTCAGTATCCAGTTGACTGGATTTACACACAGAAAAATCTGTTTTTTAACTAATTGGGAATTGAACCATCCATAAAATATAAAAAGTTCACAACACTGAACAACTGAAAATTACATTAGGTACAGTGCATAATGTATATAATGACTGTTAAAAATGTATACAATAAACAATTTTTCTTTGAGAGACCTGAGTCCATTGCCATCAAATCTCTCAGTTTTTTAAAAAACTGTACAATTGCTTGAATGTTGGCTGAAGGATTGAAGGCATATTCAGAAGCAGAACATGACTTAGCAGAAAAATGATTCCTATAACTGACCATTCAGAAGACTGGTGCTCATAAAATCAAGAGTTCTACTGTGTGTGATTACATCTATTAATAAGCAATAAACTCTGCTGACAAGCTGGATAAGCTAGATACATTTTACCCATGTGGTAATACAACTTTTTTGTCCTCCAATTTGTTCTCTCTACATGGTTAATAGCTTTGTTTTAAAAATTAACTAGAAAAAGGCAGTTCTAAGTTGTGTATGGAAGAAGCAGCCCATGCTACCCTGGGATGTGTAAGCCTTTTCTTATATTACTAGAGTTGCATACTCTCCCTTTACTGCAGGGCTACTCATCACGCGGCCCGTGGTGCAGTTTGGGTTTATGCAGGGCTCAACACATGGCCCGTGGGTGGGTTCCTTTGAACATGGCCTCCACTGGGAACACGCTCCACAACAGCGAGGCATCTCCCAGGTAGCGTGAGCATTGAAAGACGCAAGCAGATGGGCTGGCTGGAACAAACGGGTACAGCATGTTGGCATTTCTAGTCCCCAAGGAGGAGGTGCCGGGAGCACTGGGGCATTGTGCAAAGTGCTTTGTATTCATGCCCATCAGTGTGAAAGAAGCTATTTGCATATATATTTGCATGTATATGCAACCACACTTAAGTTGCGGCCCTCAGCATGTGCTGTAAGTATCATTGTGGCCCCTGGGGCTTCCAAAGTTGAATATCCCTGCTTTAGTGGAATAGATTGTAGAGAACTATGTCAATAACACTACGCTAGAGAACTGATCAAGAGTGAAGTTACAAAAATATCACAGCTATGTCCACAGTGGGTGAGTGAGCTACTCAGTGGCAAATTCAGCTCTCCTGCTTCCAGTATCTTCAGATAAAGACACCACTGTATATGCAATCCAACCAGAAAGATACACATTATCAGAGCACACCACAGACAGAAAGCCATTTGGTAGGTCACAATCCAGCTTGCCATGACCCTCCGGGTTGGGGCTAGAGAAAGATCCAGGGCAGTCTACCTGCCTGCTGTGGCTCCACCCATGCTTCTCCTGGAAGCACCAGTAGCAGCCAGCAGCTTTTGAATGGCATGGGGCCAACATGGTATGTACGCAGTCTGCCTGCTGTGCCACCAGCCAGGAGCCGCCTGTAGTAAGTACCTCCCAGCCAGGGCCAGAGCCTGCATCTCTTTCCCAGCCCTCTACCCCAGGTCAGAATCCTGTACCCAAACTCCTTCCCAGATCCCACACACCCTCCTGTACATGAATCCCTGCCCAGAGCTCCCCCCTGCACCCAAACTCTGTCCAGACCCCACACTCCATCCATTGATACAATAGAAAAACGTGGCTTGTGATCACGTACCAAAATTCAGGGATGCTGAAAGAATGCATCCACTTTTTCAGAAACTGTTCTGAAAAAGAGAACGCGTTCCTTGGCTGCGGCATAGCTTTTCCAGGATACCAGATGTATCCCGGAAAAGCTCTGCAGTGTAGACATAGCCTCATTGACTGGTTCACCAGTTACCAATAACAGTGCTCCATTGCCCATATATAAACAATAATATGAACAGATGGGGGAAATGCATATACAGTCTCATTTTTTTGTGACAGTCTCTCTACTGTCAAAATGGTACAGGTTAGAACTCTCTGGCTCAGCACCCTAAGAACCTGACCAGTCCCAGGTGAGCGATTTTGCTGGATCAGGGGAGGTTATTTCTGGCCTCTGACTGGCTCCTCACCTGCTGTTGGTCCCGCTGCCCTGCCGATCATGCCAGGCCACTAAATCTCCTAGCTCTGCTGGGTCTCCACCACCACAGCTCCCGCCGCTGCTGCTGTAGCTCCCGGCTGCACCAGGCAGTCACGCACCTGGTCTTTCAGTCCCAATGGGCAGCCCCACTGTTGTACACTGAGTGGCTCCGCCAGCAGCTTGCTGCGGGCAGCCTACTGCCCTGCCATCCCCACAGGGATCCCTGCTGCTGGCCCTCTACCAGGACTCTCTGATCCTACAACATCTGTGCTGGACCACAGATGTTGCCAGACCAGAGAGTCTCAGTCTAGAGAGTTTCAACCTGTAGTAGGCAAAGCCACGGAGGTTACTTATACTATAGCAGCAGTAAAAAGTTAACTTTGCAGCAGCCCATTAGGGTTTGGCCCCTACTCAGAGGGGCATAATTTGAATCTCAAGTATAGTTTACAACAGCCAGCATGAGGTACTACAGGAATGCTAAAGAGGTATAGTTCTTTCTGCAGCAAACCAGTTATAAAGTTAAATTCAACAGAATATACTATGTATTTGTATCCATCTTCAGCCTTCCTCTCTCATACCTACAAATACTATCTACTAGATAGATTGTAGGCTACAAATGAAGTCCTATTTGCATACTTAAGGTCATGGAACCATTTATAGCTGTGATGTACAACCAATTCTGAAACAGTTGCCACTATTGTGGCTGCTGCTATAGCGAACTAGCCACACTCAACTGGCCAAACAGCCACATGTGGCTAGTGGTTAGCATACTGGACACCTTGGATTTATAGTATTTTTCTTCCAGGAATATTTGATTGTACTGTCTAATCAATGTGTCCACCTCAGTTTCTCCCCCAAACAGGAATATTCTTGCCCCCTAATTCCATTGTTAGCCTTCAAAAGTTACAAAAATCTAAAGGATTCCAGAAAACAAAAAACCTTGCAGTATTCTCAGCTGAGAACTTGGCAGACGGCATTATGGCAATTTTCAAATCCAGTTCACTGAGCTCATTCTTCACGTTAGAGAACCCTATTCTTTTTTCTGAGTGCACTGGCGTAAGGAGGAGGCCCATTTTCCTAACAGGGAAGTTTCCCTATGTTGCACAATCTTCAGTATCAGCTTCTTCATAAAGAGACAGCTGTAAGGCACAAACTATTATATACATCTCATTTGCTTTTGTTTTAGAAACAGGAGGCTTCCTGACTAAATCAGGCAGACAAGACCTGACATTTCATGGTTTCAGTAAACTATCTTGTGGAAGTCTATTTAAAAAAAAAAAACTAAAATAAAGAATCATTCACCACAGACCTCAATTGGTTTAAATTCTTTGTGTTCAATATTATTCCATCTAATTTTTGCGCAGTTAAGCTTATTTACACTTTCATATTGCATCATGCCATGGGCAAGTATTTGAGGTCAGTAACTTGCAAATAAATTCCTTGGATGTTCACTGAAGTATCTGATTTTTTGCCCTCTACGGTCCCAAAATTATCTTGCAATGCAGTCAGTCAATCTGGGTGTGTACTCACTGCAACCTTTTTATAAATGACGTTTAATATCAATAATGAGACAAAGAAACATAACAATCTTATACACAAAGATTGGGTGGAATAAATTCATCCTGCTGTAATGCAGTCTGCTTCAGAAAGCTTTTTCTAGAGAATCAATTTGGCCTACAGAAGGTAAAAATAGAAAAAGGTTTTCATATTTCTCACTTTCTAAAAGCAAAATAAACTTCTCAGGCATACTCATAATCATGCCCAAAATAGTCAGTGTTTCCAGAGTTCAGATACTTGTACAAAGTATGAAAGAATAGCTTTTTTCCCCTGTGATCTGAGACAGATTTGTGATCTTTAACAATTTTGTATACTTATATAGTAGTTATAGCAAACTTTTTTATTATTTAGGTCTCATCACTTCAACTGATAAAGAATATTTTAAGAGAATTATATTAAATTTAAATTTAGCAAACTTAAATTTAAGTTTAACAAAAATAAAGAAACTGACAAAAATGTCTCCTTGTATTTTTATTCAAGTTTCAATTTTTTTAAAGAAAAATATCCCCCAGAGGTTGACAACTGAAACCTCAATCCATTGTGCAAATGACTGCAACAAAAGATGAAACTGACAATAACTATTTTTATTGTCCAGGTCCTGCAAACTTTAAAGAGTCAATAATGAATTCTGAATTACTAAACTGTGAAATTACAGTAACTAAATTTTGTGAAATTATAACTGACCATAAAAAGATACTGCAAACAAAACACACTATTTTCACAACTGTGTTCTAAGCTAAGTTTATGATATTTCATAACATATAAGTAAACTTTATTTTAAGACTTTCCAGAGTCAGCAATGGGAGCAGGAACAAATCCATCCTGAGCTATTCTACCTTAAGATTTTGTCTTAAGATTTAGAACAGAATATTTCTCTCAGAAGGTACTAGAATTAGTAAACAGATGCTATGAAACATCAAGGAGCATGAAAAAACACAGTAAAGTGACCAAATAGCAGAGATATACCTAAGGCCAGGAAAAAATATCACTAATACCCACCATTGATTTTCAACAGGACACTGAAGAATATCAGCAGGATACTGAAGAATAGTATACATCATGACTTAAACATGCACACAAGCCACACACACATTCCGTTCTTCCTAAGAAATAGAAGAAAAATCTATATCCTTCTGGGATAAAAATAACAAAAGCTCAACAGCCTGACAAAACACTATGGCAATTCACATCCTTTTGAATTCAATTCCATATCACAGAAATGACTTTAAGAACCACTGCTGTATTTTTTATTTAACTTCTGATCAACAGGAAAAAATAAAAAAAGAAACAAAAACCAGGAAATGTATTCTTCCAAGTGCTATACTTAAAAATTTACACATTTTGAGATGTTAATTCCTGCCTCCAATTGGCCCATTATGCCAACTTGTATTGTCTTCTTAACTATCTCACTATCCTCCTTTAAACTTTCCTCTGTCTTAATGGCTACAAAAAACTCCACAGTTAGACTACAGTGCTGAGACCACAGCCTGTTAGGCTGACCAATATTGTCTCAATGTCCTGATTCATGACTAGGTCTCCTTGAAGTGAATGTTAGGAACTAACTTTTTCCTTGGGCAGATCATTCCATATGAAGGATTCATTACTCATGTCATACTGACTATAGGAAGCAGGATATTGAAGCAGGATGTTGATAGCATACTGACTATCGGAAGCAGGATGTTGATGGACTAGTAGTTTGATCCATGTTTCTAAAAGCTCTGGTAAAGTAATTCCCCTGAACTATAGATATTATAGATAAAAATCAAAGAGGCAACCTTGTTTTTGAAAATGGACACAGGTTTGTACAATGTGAAAACATACATTAAATCCTCAGTTAATTACTTATTTATTAAAAACATCTATAAATCAATAAGATTGATAGTTGCTTTTGTTAAGAGTTATTTATGGGGTGGCCACTTGAAGTAATATTTTATACTATAAAGTACACAAAAAAAGTCTCTCGTTTTCTTGCTCAGTGTTTCTCAACCAGTGGCACGAGTACCCTTAGAGGTACTCGAGAGAAGTCTGGGGGGGTACGTCAACACAAAACAAAAATTCAGTTTTTCCAAATTTCAGTTAAGTTTTACAGCGCTTTATTATTTTTGTACTTTTTACACCCAAAAATTTCATTGCCCGCCAGGCTACGATTAAGTTGTTTAAACAAATGTGTTGCAATGGTAGAAAAAATTGTGCACGTCTGAAAACTGTAGGTACTGGGGGTACTTATAATTTTTTTTTAAAAGGTGTACTTTATAAAAAAAAAAGGTTGAGAAACACTGCTCTAGCTCACTTACACACAAACACATACATGTGATATTAAAATAGAATAATGTTCCCTTCCTCTTCATTCAACAAAGTTGTTTGAAATTTTTGCTTACCTTCTTTTTCAGCAAATAACTGACTATCTGCAATGACTTTTGGCATCTCTGGATTGTAACGAGTTCCCTCTGGAAATATCACAAGATACATCTGTGGGATTTAACAATATATATGCACATATTTTTAAAAAAATCAGACCTAGGAGATAATTTCTGAAAATAATCATACAATTTTAGTCTCATACACAAGATTAAAAACAAATTCCAGATACAGCTGCAAGTATTGGACAAAAATCAATGCTCTTTACAAAGCTGTAGGAGGCTTACTTTAACAATGGTGCATTTGCAATGTTAAAATTTAGGGTTTAAAACTGTTTTCCATCATTAAGCCAATTTTCAAGGTTCTATAAGCTTGGAATAAAAATTCCACTAGGTGAATTAACAAATTTTAAGAGGAAAGATAAAAAACCCACATATCAAAAGGAAGATTAGGAAGTGAGTTGAGGAAATAAATAGCAAGAACAGCTAAGATACGAACAAAATTCTTGTTCCTATGTAACAACCTTTAGTAATATAGACACTATTCAAGTCAAAATTCAATGACAATTAACTATTAAACATGATCTGATTTAGCATTCAGTGTAAAAACATGTCAGCCATTTTTGTTAACCCTAATAGCGGATTTCTCCGATTTCATAACAGAGGCGGGTCTTGTGGAAAAAAAGACTTGGAAAAGAAGAAAAGCTAGTGGCTTCACAGATAGTAAAAGGAAGGTGTTCCATGAATAAGGGCAGTGGAGAAGAAGTTACGGAGAGGTTTGACTAAAAAGCTTACACCTGAGAGGACAAGACCGTTATGTGTGGTATGAAATCTTTGGAGGGAGAAGGAATGTGGTAAGAGATAGGAATGTACCATTGTCAAAGGTCAAAGTTATGAAGGGCCCTAAAAGATAGGAAAAGCAGCTTAAGATTTATGCAGTGGAACTTGGGGTACGTCTACACAGCAGTGTTATTTCAAAATAACAAAGTGTGCATCTACATAGCAAGCTGTTATTTTGAAATAATTTCGAGATGGAGGACTTCTTACGCTGACTCCTGTAATCCTCATTTTATGAAGAGCAAGGGAAGTTGAAGGAAGAGTGTTCTTCCCTCAACTTCCTTCTGTGTAGACAGAGCCAAAAGCTGAATTAAGCTATTTTGACTTCAGCTACGCAGTTGATGTAGCTGAAGTTACATATCTTCATTCAACTTTTGCCCTGCAGTGTGGACATGCCCTCAGTAAGCAAATGGAGGTGACATGGTCAGAGCAATATGTAATAATCTTAGCAGCTAAATTTTAAAGTAACTGGAGGGAGCAACATGGGTGGTTTGCAAAGGTGTAGATAAAGAGGCAACACCTTGATTGCTGTGAGAAAGACTTGAACAAGAAAGCTTCAGCTGTGTGGATAGAGGAAAAAAAACCAGAACAGAATTGAAAGATTACAGATGAAAAACTGATGGACTTGAATGCAGCCTGTATGTATAGAAGAAAAGAGATGGAGGAGGCAAAGATGATATCAGCTGGAATGACAGGGAGCATAATGGTCATAGAATCATAAGATTAGAAGGACAACCCCTTAATAAATCATCTAGTTCAGTACCATGCACTGAGGCAGGACTAAGTATTACACCATCGTGGAGAGGAGTTTAACCTGTTCTTTAAAATGTCCAAATCTCAGATATCCCACAACCTCCCTAGGTAATCTGTTTCAGTGTATTACTACCCCTTACAGTTGGAGATTTTTCCTAATGTCTAAACTAAATCTTATTGCAATTTAAGCCCCTTATCCACTGAGAACAGGACAAGAAGTATTACCCCCTTTTTTATAATGACCTTTTACACACTTTAGAGAGCTGTCTATTAATTGAAGAGCTAATCTCATTGTTAAAATAGAATATTAAAATGTATTAAATATTTTGGATGATTTCTAGGTTTTCAAATACATTGACTTAAGTTACAACACAGAATACAAAGTATACACAACTCAATTTATATTATTTTATTACAAATATATGCATTGAAAAAATGATAAACAAAAGAAATAGTATTTTTCAGTTCACCTCATACAAGTACTATAATGCAATCTCTTTAACATGAAAGTGCAACTTACAAATGTAGATTTTCTTTTGTAACAAAACTGCTCTCAAAACAAAATAATGTAAAATTTCAGAGTCTAAATGTGCTTTCAATCCTACTGCTTGTTCAACCAATTGTTCAGACAAGAAATTTGTTTACATTTACAGGTGATAATGTTACCCTTGTTTAAAATGTCAGTTGAAAGCGAGAAGAGATGATAGCTAGCATTGCATAATATTTACAGATACACTAAGGATTCATGTGTCCTCTCATGCTTTAACCACCCTTCTAGAGAACATGTATCCATGCTGAAGATGGGTTCTGCTTAATAATGGTCCAAAGCAATGCATAACTATGCATGTTCATTTTCATCATCTGAGTCATGATTTTCTTTTCTGGTGGCTCTATAGTTTCCGCATTGGAGTGTTGCTATTTTAAGACTTCTGAAAGAATGTTCCACTACTCTTCCTTTAAGATTTTGGAAGACATTCTGACACCTTGGGTCAAGTGCTGTAGCTATTTTTACAAATCTAATATTGGTACCTTCTCTGTGTTTCGTCAAACCTTCAGTGAAAACGTTCCTAAAATAAATGTCTAATGGGTCATCATCTGAGTTTGTTATAACATGAAATAGATGTCAGAATGTGAAGAACAGGAGCCCTACACCTTCCCCCCACCATATTTCCGTCACAAATCTAATTAACACTTTTTTTTTAAACAAACGTCATCAGCATTGAAGTATGTCCCCTGGAAGGGAAGCCAAAGCATGAAAGGGCATCCAAATGTTTAGTGTACCTGGCATGTGCCTTGCAATGCCGGCTAGAAAAGTGCCATGCAAACACCTGTTTTCTCTTTCAGGTGACACTGTAAATAAGAAGTGGGCAACATTATCTCTAATAAATGTAAACAAACTTCCTTCTCTAAGCAACTGGCCGAAAAAGAAGTAGGACTAATGGACATGTAGAAGCTGAAGTTTTACATTATTTTGTTTTTGAGCACAGTTATGTTAGAAAAAACACCTGCACCTGAAAGTTGCACTTTCACGCTAAAGAGACTGCATTACAGTACAGGTTGGACCTCTTTGGTCCTGCACACTCAGGTCATTTCTGGGCCCCCTGTCACTGCCCACCCCCCAGCCATAGCATTGCTGCCAGTCAGCTTCCCACTGCTGCCAGTCCCTCCGCACGCTTGGCTCCTGAATCCCATGGCGGCCCCACCATCACACACACAGCTCCACTGCCAGGTTCCTGGCCATGCAGGGCAATCCTCCTGTTGGGGTTCAGATGTGCCACTGGGTGGCAGCCCTAATTAGGCTTCAGCCTCGCTGGGCAGCCACGCTGCCTCCCGGCCTCACTGGGCAGCTCTGCCGGACAGCAGGGGGCCTTCCGGGATCTTTGCTGCACTGCCAGGCAGCCCCACTCCTACATTCCTACATTTAACATTCCTGTGGTGGGAAGAACACCTCAGCAGCCTAACACTGTGGCATTTAATTTCAAAAAGGGGAACTATGCAAAAATGAGGAAGTTAGTTAAACAGAAATTAAAAGGTAGAGTGACTAAAGTAAAATCCCTGCAAGCTGCATGGACACTTTTCAAAGACACCATAATAGAGGCCCAACTTAAATGTATACCCCAAATTAAAAAACATAGTAGAAGAACTAAAAAAGAGCCACTGTGGCTTAACAACCATGTAAAAGAAGCAGTGAGAGATAAAAAGACATCTTTTAAAAAGTGGAAGTCAAATCCTAATGAGGTAAATAGAAAGGAGCATAAACACTGCCAAATTAAGTGTCAAAATGTAATAAGAAAAGCCAAAAAGGAGTTTGAAAAACAGCTAGCCAAAACTCAAAAGGTAATAACAAAATGTTTTTTAAATAAATCAGAAGCAGGAAGCCTGCTAAACAACCAGTGGGGCCCCTGGACGATCGAGATACAAAAGGAGTGCTTAAAGACGATAAAGTCATTGCGGAGAAACTAAATGAATTCTTTGCTTCAGTCTTCATGGCTGAGGATGTTAGGGAGATTCCCAAACCTGATCCATCCTTTGAAGGTGACAAATCTGAGGACTTGTCACAGAGTGAAGTGTCATTAGAGGAGGTTTTAGAATAATTGATAAACTTAACAGTAAGAAGTCACTGGGACCAGATGGCATTCACTCAAGAGTTCTGAAAGAACTCAAATGTGAAATTGCAGAACTATTAATTATGGTTTGTAACCTATCCTTTAAATCAGCTTCTCTACCCGGTGACTGGAAGATAGCTAATGTAACGCCAATATTTAAAAAGTGCTCTAGAAGCGATCCCAGAGATTACAGACTGGTAAGTCTAACGTCAGTACCGGGCAAATTAGTTGAAACAATAGTAAAGAATAAAATTGTCAGACACATAGAAGAACATAATTTGTTGGGCAAAAGTCAACATGGTTTCTGTAAAGGGAAATCATGTCTTACTAATCTATTAGAGTTCTTTGAAGGGGTCAACAAACATGTGGACAAGGGAGATCCAGTAGATAGAGTGTACTTAGATTTCCAGAAAGCCTTTGACAAGGTCCCTCACCAAAGGCTCTTACGTAAATTAAGGTGTCATGGGATAAGAGGAAAGATCCTTTCATGGACTGAGAACTGGTTAAAAGACAGGAAACAAAGGGTAGGAATAAATGGTAAATTTTCAGAATGGAGAGGGGTAACTAGTGGTGTTCCCCAACGTCAGTCCTAGGACCAATCCTATTCAACTTATTCATAAATGATCTGGAGAAAGGGGTAAACAGTGAAGTGCCAAAGTTTGCAGATGATACTAAACTGCTCAAAGTAGTTAAGAAGCAGACTGTGAAGAACTTCAAAAAGAACTCACAAAACTAAGTGATTGGGCAACAAAATGGCAAATGAAATTTAATGTGGATAAATGTAAAGTAATGCACATTGGAAAAAATAACCCCAACTATACATATAATGTGATGGGGGCTAATTTAGCTACAACTAATCAGGAAAGAGATCTTGGAGTCATCGTGGATAGTTCTCTGAAGAGGTCCACGCAGTGCGCAGCAGCAGTCAAAAAAGCAAACAGGATGTTAGGAATCATTAAAAAAAGAGAGAGAATAAGATGGAGAATATCTTATTGCCTTTATATAAATCCATGGTACGCCCACATCTTGAATACTATGTACAGATCAAAAAAGATATGCTGGCATTAGAAAAGGTTCAGAGAAGGGCAACTAAAATGATTAGGGGTTTGGAATGGGTCCCATATGAGGAGAGATTAAAGAGACTGGGACTTTTCAGCTTGGAAAAGAGGCGACTAAGGGGGGATATGATAGAGGTATATAAAATCATGAGTGGTGTGGAGAAAGTGAATAAGGAAAAGTTATTTACTTGTTCCTACAATATAATAACTAGGGGTCACCAAATGAAACTAATGGGCAGCAGGTTTAACACAAGTAAAAGGAAGTTCTTCACACAGCTCATAGTCAATCTGTGGAACTCCTTGCCTGAGGAGGTTGTGAAGGCTAGGACTATAACAGGGTTTAAAAGAGAGCTAGATAAATTCATGGAGGTTAAGTCCATTAATGGCTATTAGCCAGTATGGGTAAGGAATGGTGTCCCTAGCCTCTGTTTGTCAGAGGGTGGAGATGGATGGCAGGCGAGAGATCGCTTGATCATTACCTATTCGATTCACTCCCTCTGGGACACCTGGCATTGGCCACTGTCGACAGACAGGGTACTGGGCTGGATGGACCTTTGGTCTGACCCAGTATGGCCATTCTTATGTTCTTATTTCTGGCCCTACCGCCAGGCAATCCCACTGCCTCCCGTCTCCCCTTTCCCCTGCAGTGTCGCTACTGGGCACCAGCCCTGCTACTGGGCTCCAAGCCACCAGCCCTCCACGGGACTCTCTGGTCCTGGGATATCCATGGGCTTTCCTTCCCAACCAGCGATATTGCTGGACCAGAGAATCCTGATTAAGAGAGGATCAACTTGTACTTGCATGAGGTAAACTTAAAAATACTATTTCCTCTGTTTATCATTTCTACAGTGCAAATATTTGTAATAAAAATAATATAAAGTGAGAACTATCCATTTTGTATTCTGTATTATAATTGAACTCAATGTATTTTAAAATGTAGAAAAAATCCAAAAATATTTAATACATTTCAATTGATATTTTATTTTTTTAAAGCAGTGTGATTAAAACTGTGATTAATCATGATTTTTTAAATTGTGATTAATTTTGAGTTAATTGTGTGAGTTAACTGCAATTAATCGGCAGCTCTATTTATTTTTCATCGTTACTTCAAGCTGGGTCTTTAAGTTATGTTGAGACTTTTTGCACCTGAGAAAGGCAAAGATAGATTCTTTTGGCAAACTTACAGCTATTAATATTCGGTCCATTTACAGAGAGAATAAAATGGCTCTAATTTATTATGAGAGGAAAAAGTTTAACTATTGAATGTGAGCATTTTCTTCTGTAGACTATTTTGCAATTTGGGTACTTGCCATTGGGTAGTATGAGTTTAGTTTTGTAGTATGTATGTTCGCTATGCCATTATTTTATAGCACAATGGACTTGAAAGAAAATAGAAGGATTCCTATGCAGATTGACAAGAAGCACAAATATTTAATACATTAATGCGATGAAATTTCAAACATAAATGCAACAACATGAATATTACTTTACTGTAATATTCATACTTGAAGTGGCTAGATACACCACAAATATTTGAAGGTAAATCTGCATTGTGCCCAAAATGATCACTTTCATTAGAAGAAATATTTTTAAGCAGACAACAATTTTGAGAGCATTTGTTGGTAATTATAACAAGAAATTGCTATGAGATATAACTGAATTCAAAGCAAATTATAACCATATAAGAGATGGGAAAATCAGGCCCTTTAAACAACACAAAATACACAAACACAGGCATAATAATATATGGCTACTAAAATGGAACTAAGCCAGCATTACAGAAGAGTGATGAAAATGTAACAATCAAGACACATCTACTCATTCACCTTCTACCAAACCTTAATAAAAAGTTCTCACAGGGAGAATAGAGTTTTGCAATGTTAAACTAAATGACATTTCACACACTAGCCAAAGACCTATAGAAAAACTCTTAAAATATTTGGTTGTCATAACTTAAATTCACTTCTTACTTTTATAAAAGTAAACAGACAAGTTTGGTTCTTTGCACCTAAACAAAACATGGCCATACTAGGCCCTAACTGAGGACAGAATGTGCTTAAGTGCTATCCTGAGTACAGATGCCTTCTGGAATTAGTGCTTTAAGTAAACGCACCAGAACTTTGACTGAAAACTTACTATCAAGTATAAACCCGTTATGACTGACTATTTAAAAAGGTCACTTTAATAATAGAAGAAAAACATACCACACCAAATCCTTAAATACTGAAGAGTATTAAGACCAAATAATCATTATCGTGGTTTCAACTTTAAAACATGTGCCACAACTAGGACTCAAAACCAAAAGCAGTTGTATTAGGGATGTTAAATATCAATTAATTGAATAGTTGATTAACCTCATGAATTCTTATTAGTTACTCAACTATTCTATATTCCCTAGGGGTGGGGGCAGGGCCGATAGCCGGTGCACTCCGGCCCCACTCCCGAGGAGACCCCTGTCACTCCACGCTGCTGCCTCTGTATCAGAGGCAGCAGCACAGGGTGCCAGGTAGGAGGGAGCTGGTCTGCGAGGGAAGCCAGTTTAAAAGCCAGCTCCCTTCGCAGACCGGCTGCCAGTCGCCCCACACTGCTGCCTCTAATACAGAAGCAGCAGCGCAGGGTGTTAGCAGCCCCTGTTGGGGGAGAAGGGGTCTGAGCTCCCGGACCCAGCATGAGCTGCCTGCCCGCCTGGCTCCTAACACACTTTAAATGCAGAACTGCAATGGGAATAGATCCTGGACTCGGTGCGAGCCAGTCTGCTGGCCAGCCTGCTAAAAAATTCACTGGTAAAGGGGGAAATGCGCTCAGTCTATAGCATTAACCCATAAGCTTTTGTGCATCAGTTAATTGGTCAATCGAATACTCTATTACATCCCTAATTTGTATGTGTATTTCATAGAAAGATAGGGCTGGAAGGGACCTCAAGAAGACAACTAGTCTAGCCTCCTGCGCTGACTATCCCTGACTGGTGTTTGCCTAATCTGTTCTTAAAATTGACAAAGACAGGGATTCTAAGACCTACCTCGGAAGCCCATTTTAGTAATTAACTAACCTTATAGTTAGAAAGGTTTAGCTGATATCTAACCTAAATCTCCCTTGCTGCATATTAAGCTGATAATTTTGTGTCCTGCCTTCAGTGGACACAGAACAATTGATCATCATCCCTTTTCAAAATGTATCACTTTCTTGATGAATACCCAAAGTATGGTGCACTATAATCTACAGATCCTTTTGTTTATTCCCCATTTTGTAGTTGTGCATGAGTTTTCCTTCCTAAGTATAGTATTTTGCAATTTTCTTTATTAAAATTCATCTTGTTAATTTCAGATCAATTCTCCGATTTATCAAGGTAATTTGAATTGTAACCCTCCAAAGCACTTACAACCTGACCAAGTTTGGAGTTACTTGCACATTTTATGTGCACAGTCTCTATTCCATTATCCAAGTCATTAATGAAAACACTGAGTAGTACTGTACACAGGACAGACTTATTTCTGTAGTTTGTTTATGAGAATGTCATGTGGAACGGTGTCAAAAGACTTAATAAAATCAATATATATCTACTGCTTCTCCCCTATCCAGTAGAACAGTAATCCTGTCAAGAAAGAAAATCAGATTGGTTTGGCATGATCTGTTTTTGATAAATCCATGTTGACTATTACAACCTTATTAGCCAGTAGGTACTTACAAACTGATTGTTTACTAATTTGTTCCAGTATACTTCCAGGAACCTAAGTTAGGTGAAGTGGTCTGTAAGTCCCTGGTACTTTTCGGTCTCCTCATTAAAGATTGCTAGTATGTTTGTTCTTCTCCAATCCTATGGGGATCTTGCCCATCTTCCATGACTTCACAAAGATAATAGTTATCAGTTCTGAGATTGCTTCAGCTACTTCCTTAAGTACCCTAAAGTAAATATCAACCTGAATACATTCGGAAATATGCCTATACCACAGAATCTATACTGGCACAGCCATATCACTGAAGTTATGGCAGCAAAACTCTGTTAGAGTAGATTCAGCCTACATCAATAGTAGGGGATTTTGCCAACAGTATAAGAACATCACTTTCCTAAACATTGGTGGTTATGTTGACAGAAGCATTCTTTCATTGACATAACTGTGTCTGCCCTGGGGGTTAGGTTAAAACAGCTACCTCGATCAGTGGTGTATTCCTGATTGGATGCAGTTATGTTGACCTACTTTTTAAGTGTAGACTAGGCTTAACTCATCTAAATATTCTTTAACCTGTACATTCCATATTCTGGATTGTGTTCCTTTCCCCATGTGGTTAATATTAGTTATATTAAGTATTTGGGCACAACTAACCATTTTAGTGAATACTGAAGCAAAATAATCATTAAACACCTTATACTTTGTGATGTAATCCATTAGTGCGCTTTCCCTGCTAAGTAGAGGACCTATGCTTTCCTTTATCTTTCTTTTGCTCCTACTGTACCTACAGAACCTCTTCTTAATGCTTTTTATGTCCCTTGCTAGTCTAACCCATTTTGTGCCTTAACCTTGTTTACTTTGTCCCTACATGCTTGTGTTAGTCTTTTGTACACATCATTAGCAATTTGTCCATGTTTCTGCCTTTTGTCAGATTCCTTTTTCATATAATGTAAAGCATAGCTGATCAACTGACATATCTGAAGTGTTACCAAGTAGGTTATAATGCACTAAGCCAGCGTTTCTCAAACTGTGGGTCCTGACCCCCCGGGGGGTCGCAAGCAACTTAGAGGGGAATCACAAACAAATTAGGGGGGGGGGTCGCGAGCAACTGAGAGGCTGGTTGCAGCAATGGAGAGGGGGGTCGCGAGCAACTGAGAGGGGGGTCGCGGTATCACAAGTTTGAGAACCCCCGCACTAAGCCAACAAAGAGGAAAAACACAATATACTAATGCACAGTAACTAATGCAAATGAAAGAATGGGGATTCCAACCACTGAAACACAGACCATAGAGGGAGTCATGAGAAAAGTCACTTGGCAGCAACAGTTGTTCTTCAAATAGAAAACTGTCAAGAGATTTTTCTCTGTAGCAAAGTTATTTAGTTTTAAAATGTCACTTACATTAAAAATGACTAATCATCCTGATAGCTGATTAATAAATATTTTGTAAGAATGTTTCTTGATTTTCAAAAGACCATACTAATTTGATACACAATAAAAAAAAAAAAAAACAAAAAAAACAGTCTGACATGCATTACTACAGTAGACAAGATGTTGTTTTAAAATATAGGGAACAGTGAAATTGGCTGTTTCAGGAAAGAAATTCAGCTGCTGTAATGGTAGCTCTAAGGTTTATTGGAAAAGATTTTTTCCTACATAATATAGACTTTAATTTGATTGGTTAAAGCTTTCAGTTACTAACTAGAAGGTTTAATTATCAAAAATAATCATTCTAAATACATAAAAGACAACATGAACATGATTGTTTGTCATAATGTTTGAAAATTAGAAGTTAGTTATAATTCCTCTGATGCAGTAATTTCTAGTTACAAAGATCAATTATTTAAAAATAATAATAAAAAAAGAGAGAAAAAGATGAATCTTACTGGAGTTTCGGTTTTCACCTGGGCCTGCAGCTTGTTTCTCATTTCTTTTTCATTAAATTTGGCACTTCGTTTTACATAGATTCCTCCATGCTAGCATATAAAAATTAAAAAATGAAGAGTATTTAGTATTTACCACATATTACATTTGATGAAAGAACAAATGTCAGCATTTGGATACAAATATTTTTAGATATTATCACAGGTCATTAGAAGCATCTATTAAGATAGCAACCTGCATGGTAGAGAACATTATTTCTCATAACGAAAGACACACTATTTTACATTTTCACAAGCAATATACACTCTCAACAAATTTACATAGAAGGGGAATTGTTATACATGCAGATTACAATGTCCACATGATGAATTAGAAAGCACCTGACTTGTCTTGTTTAATAATGTTACTGAATCAAAAGATAACACTGGAAATGACACAAAAGGATCTAATTCTACAAATACAGACACGGAAGTATCTTTATTCATGCAAATAGTAGGACTCCTCACACGAGTGAATTCATCTGCCCAGGTATTTGCATGTTAGAATTTCAAATCTGGGTATCTTATTGCAAATAGTAACACAAGACAAATACTGAAGACATACGTAACGGGTATTGTATTGTAAATACATGTATGTAGTAACAAGCAGAACTGATCACGTCATACTATAATACACTTTCATAAATAAAAGAAAGTCTGATAACTGCAAAGAAAAAGTTAGATACGATGATACTCAAATTAAAATAACTATAGCTTGACCCTTTCTAGTCTAGCAGTCTCTGGTCCAGCAACATCCGGATGTCCACTTTTACTGAGTGTGGCCAAATTTCCTGCAGGCCTGTAAGGTTTATTTACACACACCAGTCTTGGCTCTCAGTGTTCTGTGTTATTTAGCTCTAATTTACTCCAAATATCTTCTAAGAGCTGAGAAAGTAGTGGAAGTGTTGGTAATGCTGCTAGACAATACTGACCTCCTGTGATCCAGCAAATTCTCAGGTTCGGCAATAGGCAGATCCCGAGGGTGCCGGACTAGAGAAATTCAACCTGTACTTGTTTGAGAAGGTGGCAAATTCTTCACAACAACAACATTCTCCTGGGAAACCTTATGAAAAACTAAACTACTCCCTGGAAAAGACTAGTTATATAATTTATTCCTCATAGATTACTATTAAAGTTTTAAAATAAACTGAATGTGCACTATTAGATTTGAAAAGAGAGAAACATAATAAAGAAAAAAGATAAGAGTATATAAATGAAATTTGCTACTTAATTCTTAATTGTTACAAATAATAATCTTTTTGTATGTTCAAAATTAAAATCGGTTATCTTTCCAAATCACTTTTATATCTTTGCTGCACATTTACTATTTTTTTCTAAATACTATATTAGACTACATTCATTTTTTTTCAGGAAAAATCTTTGACAGATTTAAACACATAAGGAAAGAACATTCTGTTATAGTCTCAAATAGATATTTCATTAAATATATGAAAACTAAATTAAGGTCCCAAGCTGATGCTGGATTTTCAATATGATGGTAATATGTTGTGACATGAGCAAACACCAATTTATCAATGAGAGAATGGGAGGCATATAAGGCTAACAAAATTACCTTAAATTGAAGAGAATGATAGAACAGCTATTTTGAGCTGAAAGAGGTGCTCTGGTATACATTAGATTGAGATCATGAGATGGGATCATCATCATCCTCTGCCTACATTTCCTAGGGAGGTTGTGGAATCTCTATCACGGAAGATGTTTAAGAGCATCCTTGATAGATGTCTATCTAACCTGATCTAGATGGTGCTTGGTCCTGCCGTGAGGGCAGGGGACTGGACTTGATAACATCTCGAGATCCCTTCCAGTTCTAGTATTCTATGATTGTGAGCCTTTATTTTAAAATGTAATGTTTTCCAGAGTTCACTAATAAATCCTGAACAAAAATGAAACAAAAGAGGCAATACATTCAGTTCAGTTGTTAACCTAACTGAGGTGAACAGAGTTTGGGCTCGATGGCAGACTCAGCCATCCTGCTGAGTAAGCAAATCTAGAATGGCAGTCAGGGAACATCCCTTCCGATACGCGTAGTAAATCTGAGCAGTTGCTGCTTAGGCCAAGTAGGTGCTATTAAAATTATCTTATGTCCCTTCTTCCCCCAACACTCTGTTATTAGACATAATAAAAGGAAAGGCACACACAGGAGACTTTGGCTTTATGGAATGAGGAATACATCTGAAATTTAATGTCTGTCTGTCTGTCAATACTCTCAAACAGAATTTTTGACATACTGCTTTTTCTTTCATTGTAAAGAAGTGAGTGTTCCTAGCATGTGAAGATTTCTTGTATCACTGAAGTTTTCAGTGGTCAGTTTTCATGGGTGTCTATCATGATTCTGCTTCACTGGTATTGCAGATCACTGTTTTTCCCTGTTAGACGTACAGTCACATGTTAGGGAGGGAACACCATTCCCACTGCCTCACAGCAAAATTAAGAATGGACAACTCCTTGCCTGCTTATATTAAATATTAGCAAAGCTGTCCATAAGCATCTGAAGAACTTTGTGCTGGACACAAAGTTAGGCATTTTAAAACATTCTAACAAAATGCTCTGAGCTCTAGAAGATTTTAATGTAATTTAATATAACATTGTCTTTGAGGAGATTCCAATGTTTCTGGACTGTGAACCTTCAGGAGTGAGCATACCATTCTATCCTGGAAGCATACTGAGCATCCATTATAGATGTAAGATGACTGAACAGTATCCTTTGAGGACACTACAAGGTTGAGCCTGCTAACACAGAGATAGGAGCACTTTCTTTGGAATGGAAAGCTTTTGATTCATCTGTATGTACTTTGTAGATGGCTAAGAGCCAGTGTTGTAAAGTTTTATTTTGAGACCTGCATATGTTATTGAAGCTAAGAGTCCCATCAACTGGAGATACTACATTACCCTTTGAGAGTGCTGAGTTTCTACTGCTGATTTTACATTAACAAATCTCTCTTGAGGAAAAAGCACTCTGCTTATCTTAGAGTCTACAAGAGATAAGATTTGTTGACTGATTAGTCAGAAGTGATTTCTTAGGGTTTATCACGAAATCATACTTCTGAAGAGAGTACATGTGCAGAGATACAAAGATGTTCCTTTAATGACACTTTTCTTAGCCAATCCTCCAAATAAGGGTATACGAGTATTCCCTCTCTTTTTTGATGAAATGCCACTGCTGAATACTCTGGGGGCAGCACAAAGTCCAAATGGAAGGCTCCTGTACGGCAAGTAGTCCTCTCCCACTATGAAACAAAAGTATTTTCAATAAGAACAGGAAGAAATCTATAAATGATTATCTCTTAAATCAGGAGTTGCAAGCCAATCTTTCAAAGGATGATATGATAGAGGGTAGGGTGGCATAAAGAAAGATGTCTTGATGAAAGTATTGAGTTTCTTGAGGTTTAGTGTAAGGCAAAGGCTCCCACCCTTTAGTGTGTGTGTGAAAATCAGAATTTTTTTTTACATAAAACCTCATTACCTTTAATTCTCCTATTAAACCCTCTTTAGCTGTTTGGAGGAGAACTAGAAACTCTGATCTCAACTGGTACTAGTTAGAGGTAAGGGAAGTATGATTGGAAGGACTGTTTATTTGTATTGAATATCTTCTGTGGACAATTGCTAAAATCCACTTCTTAAGGCTAAAACTGTATCATGGATTTTTTTCAGTAAAAGTCACAGACAGGTTATGGGCATCTGTTAATTTTTCTGTATTGCCTGTAGCCTGGCTCCTACTACATTTAAACTACAGACCCTCAGCCAGGATAGGTCCTAGACCCGGAGCAAGCTGTGACTGAGCAAGCCCAGCTCAGTCCCGGCTTGTGCCATGTCCAGGACCTACCCCTTGGGCAGCTCTGGGCTGCGTCTAGACTGGCATGATTTTGCGCAAATACTTTTAATGGAAAAGTTTTTCCGTTAAAAGTATTTGTGCAAGAGAGCGTCTACACTGGCATGTGCCTTTGCGCAAAAGATTTGCTTTTGCGCAAAAGCATCCGTGCCAGTGTAGACGCTGTCTTGTGCAAGAAAGCTCCGATGGCCATTTTAGCCATAGGGCTTTCTTGCACAAGAAATTAACGTTGCTGTCTACACTGGCCTCTTGTGCAAGAAGGCTTATCCCTGAGCGGGAGCGTCAGAGTATTTGCGCAAGAAGCACTGATTTTGTACATTACAACGTCAATGTTCTTGCGCAAATACTCGCGGCCAGTGTAGACAGGCGGCAAGATTTTGCGCAAAAGCGATTGCTTTTGCGCAAAATCTTGCCAATGTAGACACAGCCCTGCAGTTTAAATGTAGTAATAGCTGGGTGGCTCTTACTACATTCAAAACACGGAGTCACAGAGGTCCTGGACCCAGCATGAGCTGGGATTGAGCCCAACTTGCTCATTCCCAGCTCGTGCCTATGCTGGGACCTACTCCCACTGGCCACGAACAGAAGCCCCCCCCCAACCTCTGACAGGAGGCGGCTCTTGCTCCCTCCCCCCCTTGCTGCCTCTGATACAGAAGTAACCGGAGGGATGGGGGGGAAGGGAAATGTGAATAGATGACTACTCGACTAGTCGCTTACATCCCTACAGTCCTCTATAGATCCAGTTCCCTAATTTGTACTGAATTTCTACTTTGTCTGCTTTTGAGTAATATCAAAATATATCTGTACGTCTCAAAATAGATTTCTGGAAGTCTGTAAGTACGCTGTCTGTACTTCAATTTCCCCCCTTTGTACTTTAAAACCTGTTTCTAGCTGAACAATTAACTATGTTTACAAATATGTTTCCTTAGCGCCTGAATTCTGCAAAACTAGGTATCCAAAAAATGGTGTATATTCCAAACAGGATGTTTATTTGAGGTAGGGAATATAAATTCCATGAGTATTCCGTAAGTACATCTCACTGGAAAGTTTTAGTGGAGTGTGAGTGACATCACTGATGGAGCGTCAACAGGAAGAGTAGGAAGTGTTTTATGTTTTTGCAGTGTTTGGTGTGATAAAGACAATAAAATGCCTATTAGCTTGCACTACAGTCCTACTGTATCCCACACAACATCGAAGTCTGTAAACAGATTAGTATATCCATTTCTATTTAATATCTTTAATAATGTGATAAGAGTTATAGGACACACAAAACTAAAGTTAATAACTACGATGTGTATAAAAGTGTAGCCTGTATTCATACCACTTTCCAGAGAAACAGTCTATTAACAGTCTGTATAGTAATCAGGAAGTTGAACACAGGATATTTCGGAGAGCCACAGCAAGATTTTGGAAAATTACAACAACAACTTTGAACACTTAGTGATAGTGGATGCAATAAAGAACCGGAATGTTCAGTAGTAAACTTATGAAAAAACAACCTAAGGTTTTGTTCAGAGTTACGAACAACCTTCAATCCGAAGAGGTTTGTAACTCTGAGGTACTCGTGTACTAAGGGAGCCATGCTGTCATGAGGGACAGGTTAACCTTGATAATTGTGCAGAAGCACTAGTCCGTTATTGGTGTCATGAGATCTATACAGAGCTATGACACCTGCAGTTTAAGGCGAGCCTGACCATTCTATAGTGGTAATAATATGAAGGCAAACCTCAACCTCCCCTGACAACAGAACTGAGAGATTATCCTTCCATTGCTTCTCTTACGGATTCTACATGAGTGTTATTCCACTGTCTTCAAAGAAATTGCCCCCCAATTTATAGAAGGAAAGATGAATCAGTCTCTTACATATTGTCATGCACACATATGTAAATGTCTGAAAGTGAGAAAAAATATAAAGGAACCCATGTTACACACTACCTCTAAATTCTGTCCCATGATTTTAATTCTGATAATACTCTAAAGCACAATATTTTATTCATTAGAAAGATTAAATAAATATTAGTTAAAAGAGACTCCATCCTCTAGTAAACAGCTGTCTTTTAAATCAATGTTATATAAATGTTCAAATTCACACCCTTCTGAATGAGACCAAGCAATTTTCTTGTTTAAATAAAAGGCATGCCAAGGAAACTGAGTAATTATTATTCCTTTTGAATAATAAGTATTAGAAATACACAGTAAAGAATATAATAATTTTTACACTACATGTGCAAACAGTAGGAAAAAACCAAACAAATGGGAGTTACCTGAGAAAAATACCACCCATACAAGGGAAGCCATTTTAACCCATCTTTCAAAACATATCGGACATGCCCAAGAGCATTCTGTCTGATTGCCAACATGTCTGCAACAATCCAGTCAACTGCAAAGACAAAAAACAAACACTCTAGTCAAGCTAGGCTTCAAATATCCCAGAGAAAACAAAATATATTTTGTACTAGGGATACTGTTGATCATTACCCAGACTCTATGATATGGACAATTTCATAAATACATGTCTTTTCATTCAATTTAAAATAAAAAAAGCTCTGATACAGAAACTCTGAGCACGTAGTCCATAAGGGCTGGAACTAGGATTGCTGGGGACGCTGCAGCACCCACTGACTTGAAGCAGTTTCCATTATATACAAGGTTTACAGTTTGCTTCAATGGCTCACAGCATCCTCACTAGAGAAATTGTTCCAGCACCACTGACACAGCCAGTTCTTTAACATTACAAAAACAAAATACAATACTATCAGCTCTCCCCTGTATCAAGCAGCACAACATAAATCAAATACCAACATCTTCAAATATCAGTCTACTGTACACCTAAACCAAAAAAATCCAGGCTAAAGCCTATAAATTTCTAGGTACCAATTCTTAGCTGTAGTTTTCAGTGGGATTTCTCACTCAGACAACCCTTGTTTGATAAGGTGCACAAACCCAATCAAATGTTTAGGAGGGAGGTGACAGAATCTTGATCCTTGAGTTACAGGTGGTATCTATCTTCCCTATAGAGAAATCCAGACATAAGGAACTTGGATGAACAGAGCTGGACCAAGTTATCTTATAAAGTATAGCAGATTGGACTAAAAGGCTTATTCCTCCAAGAAGCTAGGTGCCTTTACTGAAGTCAAAGAAAATTAAAATACTCAGAGCCTGATCCTGAAGGATGCTTGAGGGGGAAATAATTTTTCTGCTGAATTTAGTTGCACCCTAAAAGGAGGGGATGAGAAGGAATCTTGGTTTTAGAATGTAAATGTTATGACTTACATTTTGTGGTAATTCAGATAGGGCTGAACCTTGCAAGGTGCCAAGTGCCCTCAACTCTCATTAACTGTGCTCAGAGCTGAGCAGAATCATATGCAAAGACACTTTGCAGGTTCAGGTCCAGAAATACTAATGTGAAAATTCCATACAAAACCATAATCGGTGTTAACTGTTTGAGATACCCTCCTTTAAAGAAACAAGTGGCTATAAGGCTCATTTTCAAGGTTAGTTTATGATTTTCTGTTAAAAATACCTCCTATTACCTTAATGAGAATCAATGAATGTGTAAGACGAGCAGCATTAAATTCTGATATCTCTAACTATTGTCTACTTTACTTCTCAGAGAATTTTCCAGGTAATTTGTTGCCAAAGTTGTTCTTAAAAAATACAGATTAAATAAATACTAGAAAGATTTAGCTAAAATATATTTACTTATCTATACTTAGTCTACTGAGGCAAATCTGAAATATGTCTCTTTACAAAATATGCCCAATAGCTTTAAGATTTTTTCTTTTCTTGCTGCAAGGTAGAAAAACAATGTGCAAATGAGATACAAACCTGTACACTGATGATTTGATAAATATACTACATTCTCTTTATTTTTTGGCAAATCCCCATAGATTATAATCTAAAAAAGAAATAAAACATTACTTCATTATTTACATTCATTACTTTAATTAATAAAGAGACTTAATGAACAAATTTACTAATAAGCAACAGAACTTCTCAGCCAGTTACCATCGTTATTTAAAATAACCTCTAATGAGATCTTATCAGGACAATCTACTACCAAACAGTGAGCAATGTATACACTGCTTTTGAAGTAAGACAGACATTTCCTTATTTGAGTCTCAATCCTACAACTGGATCCATGCAGACAGATACTTATGCCCAAGTTATTCATAAATTCATAGCATTTCAGACAAAAAGGATCATTAAATCACCTAGCCTGGTTTCCTGGATTACACAAGACACAAAATGTCACCAAATTACCCCTATCTTGAACCCAATGACCTGCACTTGACTAAAACAGATCATCCAGAAAAGCCTCCTGTCTTGACTTGAAGACATCAAGAGATGGAGAATCCACCATTTCTCTTGATAGTGTTCCCCAATGTTAAAAATTTGTACTTAACTTCCAATTTGAATGTGTCTAGTTTCATATTTGAGACACTGGTTCTTGTGCTCTTGTCTCGAGACACCTTTCTCCTGCTAGTCTAAAGAGCATGTTAGTATCCAATGTTTTCTCATTATGAATGTATTTATGCTGGGGGAGAAGAACCTTTTTTGGGTCAGGTGTCACTGACCCACAGGAAAAAAAAAAAAAAAATCAGTCAGGGGCTGCACATAAGTGAGAAGCAAAAAAAAAACAAAAAAAAAAAACAAAAAAACCCAACAAAAACCCCAACCAACCAACTAACCCCCACCCCCAACTGAGAAGGAGAAAGACACTTCCTGCATTTCCCCTCACACGAGAGCCTAAGGGGCCTAGGTTAGTAGATTGTGTGCTCCAGCCTCACGGAGGGACAAAGGATGGGCTGGAGCTCCAGTGCAGGCTTCCCAATGCAGGGGAGGAGCTCCGAGCCTTGGAAGCTGGATCCAGGCAAGCTGGGTAACCGCATCTGGCCCCCAGGCCTTAGGTTCTCCACCCCGAATGATGCAATCAAATCACCTCCTGATCTTTTTGATAAACTGAACAGATTTAGATCTTTAAGTTCTTGCTGCAAGGCATTTTTTCCAGCCCTCAAATCATGTTTGTGGTATTTTTCAGCACCTTCTCTAATTTCTCAATATTCTTTTTAAAACGCGGACATGAGACATGGGTCCAATCTCATGCAGCCATTCTTACATAACATTACACTGGGAGCTCATGTTGATTTGTTCGGTCACTGGGACACACAGACTTTAAGACTCACAGCTATCTAAGATACAATCCTTCAATCTGTAGGCATGGTCTATTTGTCACGTTCCTAGAGGTATAACTTTACATTTAGCTGCATTAAAACACTTTGTTTGAATAGGACCAGTTCACCAAGTGATCCAGATTGCTCTGTATAAATGCCCTCTCACCATTATGGTACCACTCTACCATTCTTCGCATTATCTGCTAACTATGATTTTATACTTACTTCCAGACCATCAATGAAAATATTGAACAGTATCAGCAGGGACCTAATCACTATGGAATCCAACTAGAAACAATCCCACTAAATTAGGATTCCCTAACAACAACTTTTTGAGACCTGCTGACTAGATTTAATGATCTTGTCCATTGCTAAATTTTTAATCAGGAAGTTGTGCATCATTAAATCAAATGGCTAACAAAAGTCTATTACATTCAGGTCTGTATGCAGGAATTTCTGGTGGGGAGTGTTTTTTGTAAATGTGGACTGCAATGAGTGTTCATAAGAGAGGTTAATGAAAACAAATGAATGGAAACAATGATTGGTAAAACGATTTTGTTGTAATATACTAAAAATTTACAGTAATCAAGGTTTTATAGAAATTACCTTCTGGGCTCATGACGGGAAATGTGGCCACCATAGCCCCCTGATCCCTCTGCTTGCTGCTGCTCCACCTGCTTGGTGAGGCCAGTGCCAGTGCGTGCAGGCAGGGCTCTTGGTAAGTGAGGCCAGGCCCGGGCCACTCTTCACGGGTGGGGGATGTCATTCCCCTGGCCCTGCCATGCTGCCACCAGCCCCACCTGCCCATCCCCCTACAACACAGCGCTTTTCCATCTCCCTAACACAGTGGTTCTCAAGCTTCTTGGCCCATGACCCACTGGGCTCAAGGCAAATCTTTCCGTAGACCACCAGTTGCTAATAGAAACTCACCATTAATTACATAATTACACCCAAGCCATCATTTTGCTAGTGCTGCAGCTAGGGAGAATGGTTTAATTTAACCAGTAAAAAAGGAACTATTAATTTATTAAACAGACTAAGCTTTAACTTTCTCATGTTATTTTATCAAACTTCATTTTAAATAAAATATATATTAATTTATGGCCAACAGAAAAGGTTCCCATGTTTTATTTATGGCAGGGATGAGGAACCTTTTTGGGTCAGGGGCCACTGACCCACAGAAAAATCAGTTGGGGACCACACAAGTGAGAAACAAAACAAAAAACTCTCCAAAACCCTCCAACCCTCACTGATGTGGCCCCCAACTGAGCCAATTCACTCCTCTGGCCCTCCAGCCCCACTGGGGAAAGGGCAGGGACAGGGAGGACAGGTTCAGGTTTTCCCATAGGCCAGATCTATTCTTCTGAGGTTCCAAGGTTAGTGGATTTTGTGAACCCCCTCCCCCCCCATGCTCTGGGGTTGGGACAAAAATGGGGAGCTCAGTGTGCGGGACAGGGCTGTCAGCAAGAGGAATAGGGGTTCAGGATCTGTAAGGGAGGTGGAGTGTGGGAGGGAGGGTACAAGGTCTGGGTAGGAGGTAAGGGGATGAGGGCGTGAGGTCTGGATGGGAGGTAGGGTGCAGGAGCAGGCCGGGAGAAGGGCGTCTAGCCGGGGGAGGGGGCAAGAGCAAAGGAAGGTGCAGTGTGTGGCCAGTAGGGAAGGGGCAGGAGCAAGGATGGATACAGAAAACTGCTGAGGGTACGGGGATGGTGGTGCAAGAACAAGGGAGGATGCAGGAGCAGGCTGGGGGTAGGGTATCTGGCCAGGGGGGAAGGGTGCAGGAGCCTGGTGGTGCAGGGGTCTGGGCATGATGGGGTCTGGGCATGATGGGGTGGGGGAGAACACATTTGCCAGTGGCAGATTCCTGCCAGTGAGAGCAGCAGGGAAAGCGTCCAGGCAGCGTGTCCATGCGCTGCTGCTCCCGCTGCCAGGGGAGGGGGAGCGCTTCTTCCCCACGAACCAGATAGCCCCAAGCCTCAATGCACATTCTCCCCCCTCCCAGCAGAAAGCCAACATGGGCACTCCAAATTCACGTGTGTGCGTGTCGGGAGGCTGGAGCACCAGCACGGGCTCCCTGCAACAGGGCGAAGGAGGCAGGCTGAGCTCGAGCCACGGACCCACTGCTCTAACAGAGACCCCTCATGCTTATTTGGGGGACCATGAGGGGGTGCGTTTGCACCCGTTGCACCCCCCCATGGACAAAGAAACACATCAAATTCAGGGCTGGCATCAATGGATGTAACTCCCAGCGAATTAACCTTAGCTCAATAGTTAATACTCCAATTTAAAAACTGTTCTTGTAATTTGAATTGTTGTATGACGTCAACCTGGAAATATCCAGAATATATGACAAAACCTTTAGAAATTGTGTCAAGCATTTTCTTGCGTAAGGATTTCCTAGATTATGAGGCCATAAGAGATCACTGATCATCTAGACCAGTGGTTCCCAACCATTTCCAGATGGCGACCCATTTTGACAATTCAGGAAGACTTGATGACCCAAGGCAATTCAAAAATGGGGGGAGGAGGGAGGGCAGAGACACCTGGGGAGACACTTGGCAACCCTTTTGAAATGTAATGGTGACCCATATTTGGGTCCTGACCCATAAGTTGGGAAACCCTGATCTAGCCTGATCTCCTGCATAACTACAGGAAACAAGACTTTCCTGAATTTTATCTAAAGGCCAACATTTTAGAAAAATATCAATCTTGATTTTAAAAGTTGATGGAAAATTCACCACAAGCCTTTGTAACCTGTTTTAATGGTTAAATACCTTAACCGATAAATATCATCAACTTCCAGTCATTGGATCCTACTATACCTGTGTCTGCTACAATAAAAGTTCATTATGAAATTTTGGTTCCTCATGAATTGTGACAGCTATCGCTTAGCCTTTTCCTGTTAAGCTAAACAGTCTATCAATATATGACATGTTTTACAATTATTTCCATTCTCGTGGCTCTTTTCCAGTTTATCAACATTAGTCTTGAATTGTAGACACCAGTATTTCAACAGTAGTTGCACCAGTGCAAATACAAAGAGGATATAATCTCCCAACTCTTTTTTGCTATTCCTCTGTTTACACTATCCCATGATCACATTAACCCTTTTGGCCACCACATTACACTGGAAATTATATGAAGTTTTAATACTGACTGTAGATACTATACATTTTCAGTAACAAAGCAACAGTTTACGGGCCTGATCTTACAATTTACAGGAATTCCACTGAAATAATAAATCATCTACCTTGTGAAACTAAACTTTCTCTTTTCAGTTTGGGAGCGTAATGTACAGGTTGGACCTCCCTGGTCCAGCACCCTCGGGATCTGATCCTGACCAGTCCCAAAGGACATGGGAGGTTGGTCCCTCTGCTAACAGACTCCGAGCTGCTCCCTGCCACCAGCCTCCAGGGGCTCTCTGCTTTGGCAACATCTGTGGTCCTCTGCATATTTATGTGAAGTACAAAACACACTTTGTCATAAGTCCACTATTTTCTTGGTAGCCTCATAATGAAGAATCTCAGAAAGTTAATTTTTTCTAGACAGTCAAAAGCTGAGCCATACCATCTATGATTGTTATGCTGAGAGACCTGTTGGCCACACTTTCAGTTGGTGCTGGCTTAGGAAGACCATGCAAGATGTGCATTAGTTTGCTTTTTCCCCAGGCATTGTTCTGTTGCATTCAAAACAGCAACCATAGAGCTAATAGTAATGATTGGCGGGATTCATATGCAAGTCATTCGTACCTGCACTTTCCGTAGTGCCAAGTTAAAGGCTGACCCATTTTGGAATGTAATTTTCTCCTGAAATGGTGTGGCACGTGTATCATTTGAGAATATGTCTTCTACTTCTTCAGATGATGGTGTACTCAATGACTTGTTATCCCTGAAGCGTACCTGACTTTTGCACATTGACCAGGTGAAATCAAGGTTAGTGAATGTTGAAAGCACTACTTTAAGTCATTTCAACAGCTCCTTCATCGAAATCTTGACTTCTTGGCTCCAAAATTTTTGGATTTTGGCAGGAAAGTAAGCAAGCCATAAAGATGGTAAGCCCCTTCATGGAACTGTCTTTGCTGATCCAGTCAGGACTTGAGGCTAGGACATGTTTCCATTAATACATTCCTGACAGCAGACCATAACAGTAGCACGAAGGCTACCTTTGTCACCCTGAAAGAAATCGAAGTTATTAGCAGCACAAAATATAAACCATCTTGACCAGTTCTGGGAGAATGCACAACTTCCATTCACTTCTATGTGGTGCAGAGCCTCACTTGCAATTGCAGTCTCCAGATGGATTATTTTGTTATAGTCATTGGAGGAGCCTATCCTATGCATAAGCTGCACGCAGAATTTGCTTCGGGTTTTAGAATAAACCGTTAAACCAACAGCAATCTTTAGTGGCAGATTATAAAATGCCAAACAGTAGCGGTGTAAGTGTTGGAAAGCTATCTTTTGCTCAAACACGCACATATGAGGCTTTGCATAAAATAGCATCTTTATGCAAATTTGCTTACTGTTATACTTGATGATGATGAAGTCACTGCAATTATTGATGCAAAACTTCAAGTAGAACAGGGCACACATTTTTAGGTTTCAATCAGTTAAGAATCTCTGAAACTCCCATATACTACAGACAGAACACCCTTAAAAAATTAGCAGCTGCAAACAGTCTTCATATTGGGCTGTCGACATCATCACTTTCTTCTGCTTCTGATAGGATCAATTATGTGGCAGTTTTTGAAGATATGTGCTACGATTCATTTCTGCAGATAGGGTTGCTAAAATCTACATCCATATCCCACAGTTCATCTCCAATAAGTGCTTTAAAAGCCTCTCTAAGCATTTGTTCCTCTTCAATCCCATACAAAGCACACATTTCTCTGTACTAGCCTCTGTATGGGTCATCACTACCACTTTCCTATCCATTAGAGCCTCTGAGAGACAATTTATGAACTCCAGCTGAGTTGCACAGTTTAAGGTAATAAAATCAGTATTTATTTCTTTTGCTTTTTCCTTTTAGCACAACACATTACATTTATTCTTGACGCGTCACATGCAACATTGTCTGGATGGATGTCTTTTGAAATCAATGCCGCTATTTACTTTCCACGCGACATTACTGCTAAGAATGACTTCTTCATAGAGTTATTCACCTGTCTCACATGTTAAAACTGTTAAATGGATGCCTTTGGCTTTCCTGCTTATGGCAGAAGAAGCAGGCATTCTTCTCTAAACTCATGTCATGAGATCTAGCAGAAGGTGAGTCCCATGACACAGCTGCCATTTGTCCTGGAATTTTCAACTGTTTTCAGATAGATTTCCACTCTAGTGCACCCATAAACTGAATTTGGTGAGGCTGCTTACAGAATGTAAGATGCTACCAACTGTTGTGTTTAACCAGGTCTTCCCCAGAGATAAACTCCAAAAAGCCAGCTACTAGTCAGTAGGCTTCTTCTCCCTTTTGATGCCTAACAAAATCATAAAGACCAAAATAAAATAAAAGATTTTGTAATAATTTATTTTGGGATTGTAATTAATTATATTATTTAGTGTATGTTATGTAAATAAGCACATGCTGTTTGCAAAAGGACTTCAGTAATTTCTGGTTAAATGCTGATGTTTTAATCACTGCCTCATTACAACTCTCTTGGCATAATAATTAAATCTGATCAGATCACTGAACCGCCCTTTTTTTGGGCCCATGATGGAAAGCCAATTTGACGCACTGCTCCATTTAAACTGTTATCTTAAAAAAAATAATAATAATTAGGCATCATTTTCTGAGCATTCAGTGATAAAGCACAGTCAGTCAAGGGCCACAGTCTAACTGCGGAGCTGCATGTTTGATATGCCAGTATCAGCATATCATTTAAACTGTTATTTAATATACATTTACATAATTGTATGTAAATATACATTTACAAAATTGTATGTTTTGCCACGTTTGGTACCATTGTGTTCAGGGGAGAAAGGGTTTTTGAATAATACCCACGTGGACTCATTTCTGATGACACTGTATTATCAATATCTCCACCAAGACCTAAGTTCCCTCTAAGATGTGTGCTCCACACTTCAGACACCCCTTCTCCCCACTGTTGCAGTGCTCCTGCTCTCTGCCTTGGCCAGCCCGCCTGGGGGGAGGGCAGGTATCTGCTACTTGTTGTGCAGAGCAGGGACAGGAGAGGCAGAGAAGAGGTGCTGATGTCAGGGTGGCCTCCTCTCCTGCACTCCATCTCCACAGAGCAGGAGACAGAACAAGACAAAGCTCAGGAGCTAGATGAAGCTTGCAGGCAGCTGCTGCTGTGTCTGAACAAGCAGGCTTCAGACTGAGTGCTGATCTACTTAAAAGGCTTGCACATCTCTCTCTCTCTCACAGACACACTCAGCATCTGTCTTTCACCCCTCAGCATGTTTCCTTCATTCTCCTCCCCCTCCAGTGTCTTCTCCCCTCCAATGTCTGTATCTCTCTCCTTACCCCCACACAATGTCTCTCTCTCCTCTACCACAGAGTCTCTTTCCTCTCCCCCACAGTGTGTGTTTATCACACACTCAAAAACACACACACAGAGCCACATTCACTTCAAACACATACTTGTATTATTGTTGTGATTACTTCTTGGTAATTCCTGATATACGAATATATACTCTGTGAGTCTATTCTTTCAAAGTGCTGTTATTTTAATTTTTTTTATTAGTGCAGGCACTTAATTTTTTTTCTCTGTTATGCTTATATAGAATTCTTTGAGTAGTGAGCTCTAAAATGCCAAACCTGTCCCAGCTGGAGGAATTATCCCGATCATATTTTTTAAAAAGATATAATATATCTAGGTTTTTTGTTTCTACTGGTGGCACACATCCATACATTACTTCAATACTGGGGTGCATATTAAAATTAATTCTGCATATGGATGGAAAAAAACCTGAGGGCACACTGAAGACCTGGAGTAGGGAGCCTGCAGAAAGGGAGGGCACCAAGTCTCCGTTACCATGCTGCAGAGGGTGACACCATTGAAATTATGATTCTGTAGATTTTTCTGAATTAAATGACACCTCTTTTACTTTTCTATCATTAATTTGCCCACAAAAGTACACATGCACTCAAAGTATTTCTCATGTGCCTTTAATAATGTTACACATTACTTCTAAAAGCTATTTTCTTCACACTTTGATGCACTGTCTCTATTGCACCTTTCCTGGCAAAGATAATGCTTCAGATGAAGAGGGGTACCCACATCTAAATCCATCCCTATGAAGCAAAATCTCATGCAGAAGGTCACCAATCAGTACCATCTTTTCCACATTTAAATACTGGAAGAGTAAGAACAACAAAAAATTGTATACAGTGAAACCTGTGTTATCTGGCACTCGGTTAACCAGAAAACTATGTTAACCAGCATTGCCCCAGCCACAATACTGTCATATCTTCAGGCGCACAGGCCTGTCAGTTGCATCTGACAAAGTGGGTCTTTGCCCACGAAAGCTTATGCTCCAATACATCTGTTAGTCTATAAGGTGCTACAGGACTCCTTGTCACTTTTGCAAATCCAGACTAACACGGCTACCCGTCTGATACTTGAGGCGTCTTGGTTTACCATGATTGGCTTAATTTTTTATTTAAGAAGTACTAATCATCTTTAACTCAAAATAGAAATGAGAGACCAACTGCCTCACACTACAAAACTACGAATATTAAAAACTTGAGTTTTACTATTATTGTCCATTGGTTTTTCCTAGATTGATGGGACCCTCAGATAACCGGAATTTTTAGATAACCGGAACGCCCTAATCCCCGAGCATGCCGGATAACATAGGTTTTACTGTATTACCACTAACCTTGTATAAAAGAAGAGGGATATGCTACAAGTGGGGAACAAATATTTTATAAAACAAAGTTTTAGTGTCTCCCTTCCCCCCCCCCCCCAAACCAGTATTGATACACACAATTTCCTTTTGACTAACAACTTAGAAAGATGGATTTTAAAAACAGTACTGTTTCCCAAGACAGCCATAATATAGCCATGATTATCCACCACATCCAAGAGGTAACCCACATAATCTGTCTCTACAAGGTTGACTATCATTTATTTTTTATAATCTCAGTTTGGTAAAACAGTTTTACAATGCTTTTCTAAATAGAATATTCATTATGAAATATCTACATCATAACAGTTTTTCCATGTGCATGATCAAAGAAAAAATAATTTATTCAAGGCGCATGTTAAACACAAAATACACAAAAATGATGATAAAGGAATGCCTAACATAGTGAATGCTAGTGGGAAGGGGGTAGGTTTAGAAGATAAAATTTTTAAAAAGAACAAATTAAAAATCACTTAGAAAAATTAGATGTCTGCAAGTCACCAGGGCCTGATGACATGTATCCTACAATACTCAAGGAGCTGATAGAGGAGGTATCTGAGTCTTTAGCTATGATCTTTGAAAAGCCATGGAAGACAGGAGAGATTCCAGAAGACTGGAAAAGGGAAAAATATAGTGCCCATCTATAAAAAGGGAAATAAGAACAACCCAGGAAACTACAGACCAGTCAGTTTAACATCTTTGCCAGTAAAGATAATGGAGCAAGTAAGTAAGGAATTGATCTGCAAACACTTGGAAGATAATAAGGTGATAGGTAACAGCTAGCATGGATTTGTAAAGAACAAATCACGTCAAACCAATCTGAGAGCTTTCTTTGATAGGATAACGAGTCTTGTGGATAAGGAAGAAGTTGTGGACATGGTATACCTAGACCGTAACTGGTCTGGGGGTGGGGGAGCCCCTTTGCCCCCCCTTCCCACTAGGCACCCATGCCCCAGAAGAGGCTTGGCATGCTCCCCCACCCTCAGGCCAATCAGGGTCTGGGGAAGCCTCCTCCTGCCCTGCGAGGAGCACGTGGCAATCTGAAGTGCCACAGGCTACTCACAGGGCCGGGGCAGGGCAAAGGAAGCTTCATGCAGTTCCCCCACCCCTAGGCCCTGATTGGCCTGGGAGTGGGGGAGGCCGCTAAGCCTCCTCCGCTCTTCCCCCCCGCCCCCGCCCTACGAGCAGCATGCGGTGCTTCAAAAGCGTCATGTGCTGCTCGCAGGGCGGGGGCAGAGCGGAGAAGGCTTCGGGTGCTCCCCTGCCCCTAGGCCCTAATTGGCTTGGGGGCAGAGGAGCAGCAGGGCCTCCGTGGGCCGGATCCATCCGCTTGGCGGGCCAGATCCAACCCGCGGAGGCCCTTTTGCCCACCCCTGACCTAGACTTTGGTAAGGCATTTGATACGGTCTTGCATTATATTCTTATCAATAAACTAGGCAAATACAACTTAGATGGGGCTACTATAAGTTTGGTGCATAACTGGCTGGATAACTGTTCTCAGAGAGTAGTTATTAAGGGTTCACAATCATGCTGGAAGGGCATATCAAGTAGGATTCTGCAGAGGTCTGTTCTGGGACCGGTTCTGTTCAATATCTTCATCAATAATTTAAATGATGGCATAGAGGGTATGCTTATTAACTTTGCAGATGATACCAAGCTGGGAGGGGTTGCAAATACTGTGGAGGATAGGGTCAAAATTCAAAATGATCTGGACAAACTAGAAAAATGGTCTGAAGGACACGGATGAAGGACAAAAGCAAAAGTATTCCACTTAGGAAGGAACCATCTATTTCACACATACAGAATGGGAAATGATTGTCTAGGAAGGAGCAGACAGCAGAGTACAGTGGGGTCTCACCCACAAACAAGCTGTAAGTTATGCATTCAGAAACCAATATACACCCTGTGTGTACTGAAGTCCTGTAATTTTACTAATCTTATAAAAACATTCACTCAAGGAAACAAATGGCTATTTATAACCATTCGGATGTCTATTTTATGTATTATAAAAATCACAACTATGTCTGAAGTTGTTCAAATTTGTACTTAAAAAAAAAAAAAATCTTCCCTCCCTCCCTTGAACAGCCCATACTGGACTTCTCAGGAGTAGTTCAGATCACTGAGCTTTCTCCTTTATTTGACAGTAATGGACTTGAGAGAGAATACTACTGCAGGTATTAGAACACTGAACTCTCTCTCTGGTACTTATATATATTGCCCCCAAAACCATAGTATCTGAACATCTCATGTATTTATCCTCACAACACTCCTGAGAGGTAGGGAAGTATTATTCCCATTCCACACTCATATAGGTAGGTGAAGCACAAAGACTGAATTACTTGCTATACAGAACATCTGTGGCAGAAGAGGGATTTTAACTCAGGTCTTCCAATTCCCTGGCTAATATCCTTACCACTGGATTAGTGCTTCAAGGGTAACAAAATGCTCTCTCTACCTTTTATTTTCAAGTATTGTTCAAACCTCCATTCAGATGGTAAGTCTGCTGTGACTTCACCATCTGACAGGAGAGATGAAAGAAGAGGGAAGGAAAGAATCCCTTAATTTTTTAGTCCATTAATTGTGAGGAAAGAGCAACTCCAAACTTCTTGGCTTTACATCATATTTTTCCTTAAAAAAATCCTTTATATTTTACATTCACATAAATTTATTTTTATACAACTGCTTAATCAGATATGAGATGTAGCAATACAATGGACAAAAGCGACTTCATAGCCACAAGTATGTTGAGACATGTAATCCACTAACCTTGTAGTCGATAAAAATTTTATTGATTACACGACTGGTCGATAAGGGAAGGTTTCCTCAGTCCTGGCTCTCACTGGTCCGGGAGGTACCCCCGCCATGCCTCTGCAGTTTAAATGTAGTAAGAGCTGGGTGTGCAGGCAGCCCAGCTCTTACTACATTTAAAATACAGAGGCACAGCCAGGGTAGCTCACGGATCCGGAGCAAGCTGGGACCAAGCTGGGATTGCTCAGTCCCAGCGCGTGCCAGGTCTATCAGCAGCCCGTCTGCAGAGCAGTTTCTGCCTGCGGCCAGCCCAGGGGGGAGGTAAGCAGTCCCCTCTTACCTCCCCCCACTGCTGCCTCTGACAGAGGCAGCAGTGTGGAGGGGGCGGGGGGAGACGTCACTGAGGAGACAGTGCTGGGGGGGAACAAGCTTTTAAGCCAGCTCCCGCAGCACTGTCTTCTGCTCCCTCCTGCCCCAGAATGGGGGGAAGAGAGTGTGGACTTGACTACCTGATAAGCCTAGGCTTACTGGGTAGTTGACTACTCGACTGCTCACTTATATCTCTAGTCAGAAAGTACAATTTCCTGGCTTGAAAACCTCGTCCAAACCAGATTAATAAAGCAGAAATATAGTACACTTGTGTGTTCTATTTGCATTCAGGGAAAGAAACTGTTGCCAAACCCCAGAGATTGAACTTCACAGTCACCTTGTAGGGAGTCTGATGCATAATTTAAGATGTTTGAGAAATCCTTTACTTGGCTGCACTGAGGCAGAGGATTTAATGAAGATATTTTGATTTACTTTATTTTGATTTACTTTCATTCTCTCTAGAAATGATACACAGAGCTATCAATTTAGTATTTTATTTACTCTGATTATGCATTTGATGTATAGTGCTAACCTATGTTTTAACTGTTTTATTCTTAGATCCTAATCCTGCAAACACTTACACACTCTGAAATCAATGAAATTACAAGCATAAAGTGTTTTACTAATTTGGGGTACTAAAATGAGGTTTGTTTGTTTTTGAGATACTGAACAACCAAACATGCTAAATATCTTCAAGTACTTTCAATTAATGGACCCTTTTTAAAATAAAGGCAAGTGACTTGTCCCACATCATTCTGAAAGTCATTAGCAGAGTTGGGACTGGAGCCCCATAGAAAGTGAGGCCTAATTTATACTACGAAGTTAGGCCTACATAAGATACTTAGCATTGATATGGCTGTGCATGTATCTACATCACATTTGTCTCCCACTGATGTAAGCTTTCCTTTATGCTTACGTCATAACACCACTCCCCAGCAGTGCTGAGTAGGGTGACCAGATAGCAAGTGTGAAAAATCAGGACAGAGGTAGTGGGTAAGAGATGCTTTTAATGAGAGAAAGCCCAGAATACTGTGACGGTTCCTATAAAACTGGGACATCTAGCCACCCTAGCGCTGAGTTATGGTCAATATACTGAGACTGATACAGTGCAAATGTAGAGATCCTGTGTTACTCATGTCAACTTTTAGGGATGTAAGCGACTAACTGGCTAGTCGACTATCTGATAAGCAAAACACACTAGTCGACTATGCGCTCCCCCCCTTGCTGTCTCTATCAGAAAGAGGCAGCAAGGGGCAGAGAGGAGGGGAGCCTGCTTAAAAGCCGGTTCCCCCAACTCCAGCTCCATGGGAGGGGGGAGAAGCACAGCAGCAGCGTTCCACCTTTGAAATGTACAAGAGTCCCTACACAGCACCAAATTTCAAAATAATGCGCTACTGCAAGCCATCCCTTATCTCCCATGCAACGAGGTTCACTGGGATGGCAAAACAGCGCACTCATTATTTTGAAAAATATTTTGAAATAACAAGCAGCTTATGTAGGAATAAAGCAACTCCTAAACATTAGTCACCCTTTATGAAAGGAACTGCCATCACTCAGGTAAAATGCATTTGAGAGGGGAAACTACCCCTATATGGAGGTTGAGAGGATAGAGCACTATATTGAAAACCAAGAGTTTTGACTTAATTTTAACAATCCTGTTTGAGAATCAGGAGATTTGACTTAATCACAATCACAAACCAGATTGTTTAAATAATTGTTTAGAAAAGCCAATCCTTTTAGTTCATCCTTCTGTTCTTGCAGTTCAGCCTGCTTTCAAACAAACACATTTTGGTTTTGATCCCCTCAGTATTATTCATAAGTCGTTTCTCTTTTTAGTGCAGTGCAACATATTTTTGACTTCTTAGGATTTCCCTAAAGGCATCCCTTTATATTTACTGACAATTCTATACATTGATACTAGATACAGATACAACTATAGATGACTGATATTGCTGTAAAACTCATGTACAATCTTATAATCTGAAGATTAAAAAGACAGTACAATTTACATAATTACTCAAATAAGTTTGCCAAATGCCTGAGCTTTTAGGTTACTTTTGGCTTGCACAATAGAAGCCTACTCAGTACCCGCAACTTCAATCAAAGGCAGTGGAAGCCTCAAGTACACAACATCTCAATGCCAGGCCTGGATAGTTTAACTGAATCTCACAGTGCTGACATCTACCGTAGTCTCTTAGGGTATGTCGACACTACAGGACAAAGTCGAATTACAATACACAATTTCAGCTACATTAATTGCATTGCTGAAGTCAAAGTAGCTTACCTCGGCTTTAGGCACTGACTAGCCTGCAAAAAAATCAAAAGAAGAACACTTTTCCTTCAACTTCCCTTACTCCTCATGAAAACGGGGTTACCGGCATTGACTGGAGTGCCCCTCTCACTTCGAATTAGCTGTCTTAATTAGACTGCTAATTCAAACCCTGGAAGATCGACAGTGGCAGCTTCGATCTTCCTCTGTCATGTAGACGCACCGTTAGTCATAGGCTGCAATATACCAAACTTCTCCTTGGCATCCAACTGAATGGGAAATACCGTCTCTGTCTGTTTAAACAAGATATCACTTTCACCCCTAGTGTGATAGTCAAAGGCAATCAGAATAGAAATTAAGCACAGATTGACACATTATTTATCTTACACACACATATGCACCCATAGTGGAGGATTTTCTCAATCTCCAGAAGCATGTTTGAGACGTACAGAACATGGGCAAAGTTTCACTCAGGTTCCAGTCTTTAGTTACTTAAATCTACAAATAGATCTAGGTATCTAAAGTTAGGTATCTACATTCGGAAAATTTATCCATTGTGTTCAAGCAGCATCATTTAACATTTGTACAATAATTTACACAAATAAATATATAAAGGCACATATTCCTTAATAAGAATATACTCTTTTTTTGACTATCCCTAAATTGGTCCAATAAAACATTATCTCACCCAACTTGTCTGCCTAACATCCCTAGTGAGGCAGTTTATTCTAAAACCAGTCTCTGTTTGGGAGTGTCCTGTTGGTAATTGTGAAAAAGTAGGGATCCTTTCTAAAGTGTGTTAAATTCAGACCCAAACAACTGGGCTATAACTTTAAAACTACAGATCAAGTCAGTTCATGTCCCAACATCTCCTTGTTTAATTACCTGTATCATGAGATTTAGCACTCTTCTGCAGTGTCTATCACTAGACAGATGCCCTTTCCAGGGAACAGTAACTTTCATTCCCCTCAACAAACTCCTTATAGTTTCAAACCTGTCCCCTTAGCCAAAACTTGTCCCCTTAGCCATTCCTAAACTTTTGCCACCCATTTGCCTCACTAATAGCTTCTGGCATGAGACAGAAATACTAGACTGTGACTATACTGGATTTTTTCCCTTAACATGTCTCATAATTGCGTCTATAGCTTCACCAAGGTCAGTATCAGTGAGTCCACTAGGATAAACAAGGCATTACTAGGCTTCAGCAGCTAACATTTTTAAACACAGCTGTCCTTGTCTAGCTAGGTGCCAAACTTTTTTTTTTTTAAACAATGTATTAAGTCAGTACATTTTCTAACACCATGCCATTTTCTCAGTACAGACAAGACCTAAGTATTACAAACTATTAACACCCATTGCGAAAAGCATATTACACAACATAGTGTAGTTGTGGCACAGCACGTACTCTGTAACAGATGTGAGAAACAATATAGTTATGCTGACTATAACTGTGGAAGCATTACCAATAAGACACATACAAATCTCCTAATAACTTGAGTACTACATGGGCAATGAAAATTCGAATTCCATAATGCTTCTAGTTGAAGACTCACTTCTAACATTTCTTTATTCAAAGAGGGTGCAGATGGAGATAGAAAGGTAGATGTGTGGCCAAGGGGAAAAAATGAACAAACATTCAAAGTAAATTAGTCATGGATTTTACATCACTATCAAAAGCTTGCAGCTTGAAAATAACTCCTAAATAAATTGCACAAGCTTCTTCTTTAGTATTTCTACATTGCCAATCAACATAAATATCAAATTTAATTAGAAAAGATTACAATCAAGAGTATTTATCCCTCATCAGCTCTGAAATATGTGAACACAACAGACATTAATTTTATCACCCTGACAGTAACTGTGATGAGTCTAAATAGTTACTGAGAGACAAAAGGCTTTATCATAGCCCATTACCTACTTTTTCATCCATTCAAGCACTCTCATCACAGAAATATTTTTTAATAATTGTAATCTTCAATCACATCTTAAAATAAGAGCATATAAACTCTGGGCTCCCTGAAATGTAAGCATGGGTACAGAACCCCTTCAGAACATAAAGGTGGATTCAAAAAGGAACAACAGACATGCTAACAGTTGATATACTAAGTAAACAACTGCAAACAGCCCACATACATTTTAAGGTTTATAAACTTGGGGTCAAATACACAATTAGCATAGCAAATGCTACTCCAATGACTTCGCTGCACCTGTTTGTGTCAGTGTAATTTTGACCCACAAAGTCATTCACTTAACATCCTTTGCTGTCGAGCCTTCTAGTCACTTTACTAAATTTAAAAAGTTTTCCAGCTAGCAAAATATATTGTAACACTGCTGTAGCTCATACCATAGCGAAGGGGAGTCAACAGCCAAGAAAAATAGAAATGTGTCTTAAGAACACAATGATCTTGCAACAAGATAGATGTGTGAGAGGGAAAGGAGTGTGTCCCACTTTCCAATAGATTGCATTTATATTTCCATATTATATGTTTGTAACCCAAGCTAGTGCTCCTGGGCATTGTCAGAATTAGCCATATGGATTTATTTTAATATATATTTATAGCATATGATTTACAATAAAAATGCATGAATATCAGTTAAAATAGACTGAAAAAATGTCTGTAAGTGGCATCATGGGGTTTAATGTTTACAGTCACAATGAATCTGCCTAAAGTGACTTCATTTGCAGATTAGGAAGTTTTTTCTAATTGTGAGCTCTGTAAATTCACTCTGGGTTCTAAAAGTCAAACCATGCATCATTACCAGTAATAAGAATCCTTTTGAAAATTCATTAACAGTTTTGTGAATTATGAGACAGCCACAATAGAATCTAGATCTCTCTTTTATTGCTGTATGAGATTTGCAAAGCTAACAGGAACAAAAAACCTATTTATGGCAGGAAGACTGGCAGATATGATACTTTCAAAAAGTATAGGAAGAATAGATGATTGAGTAAGAAGGGACTGTTTCTACACGATCACCTCATTGAGCAGAGCACACACTAAATAAAACATGCTGGAGCAGTGTTTCCTATAGTTTTAGAGCTTTCTGATAATTACATATTTAAATTTAATTTCTAGTACCAATCCCTGCTGACAGGATATTAAACTAGTTCTGTTACATAATTAATATAGAAACTTGGACATATATTTATTCCACATATTTTAAATTCAAAATATATTCTATAACTTAAAATTAATATGCAGTATGGAGTAGGGTTTTTGTTTTGATATACTCGATTGGTTAGAAACACTAAGTTAGAGGAATGAAAATGTTAAAAAAAAATAATAATAATGACATACAGGACCCAAACTCAGTGTTAACCCAATAAAACTCCTATTGATATCAATGGAAATTTCATGACAGATATGATTTTAAAAGCAAGCACACCCAATATTTATGACAGAATAGATGTATTATTGCATTAAAATTCACAGATAATGTAAATATAACAGATCAAAAGAATCCTGGATAGAACATGGTCTCAAATAAAGTTCTCTCTTCCAGCTCTGCAACTGACACTCAGTACAACTTTGAGCTAGTCTCTTTAAGGCCCTAATCCAGCAAAGCATTTAAACTCATGTATAGTTGCATTGACTTTAATGGGACTATGTATATGATCAAGTGCTTTGCTTGATTGGTTCCTTAAACATCTTGTTTCCCTGTCTGTAAAACTAGAGAATGAGTTAAGCTAGATTTTTTTCCATTTCTACTAATTTATGCACCATTTCTACTAATTTATAATATCACCCAGTAATTTACCTCCCCTATGGGAGATGTTAGGATGCTTTAATGTTTGTAAAGCATTTAGTTTAGATGAAGAGTGCTATAGAAACATAATATTAACATTCTTGTATCCTATTTTTGTTTGATTTTACTTTAGTGATATTTTATTTTAAGCACGAGGGCTTGACACTGGGGAAAATTGTTGCCTGCTATGTTAACCTAACTATGTGCACCAAAATAGCAGTTTACGAGTATGGTCCCAATTCTGCAAACATATGCTGACGCATTTGGAGGGCTGGGGCCTATGCATCATTTTAGCCCTCTCCAAGTTAAGAGTTGTGGAATATTTTCCAACAAAAAGTAGTAATAGAATATATACATAAAACAAGTTCCAAGGATTCTCTCTCCTCCTACCCCTGAAAATGGTGAGAGATCAAATATTTGGCATTTCTTTGACTAATTCCTACTCTTAGCTTGCCTTTTTCCTCCCTTTACTTTTCCATCTCCTGATTTTAAGCCACAAGTGTCATTCCACAAGCATTGGTCTTGAGGAAACTCTCCTGGTTGTTAGTTTTTGGTTCCTTTCTATTCCCTCTTTCTTTTTGTCTTGCCTGCACTTTTCCAAAGATCATCCACTGTTGCAACTCTTAGCAGGGTTACTTGATCCTATGATAAAAAATAGTAGCTGAAGGCCTATGTTGCCATTATTGTTGTACCTGCACTGAACCAACAGGGAGAAATTAAGAAAAAAAGCACAGTATAGGCATAGCCAGTGGTTTTCTTGATGTTTCCCATACTGTCTTTCCTTGGTGTTCTCTACTCTTATTTTCTTATAGTTAGTGCTAGATGTTCAACAGAGTATGCATTTTTCAATAATAAGTGTCCTGTTCATAATACTTATCCCAAGGCACCTTCTTAATAGGAAATCTGAACCACATACAAACTCAGTTATGGTTTATATCGTACATACATACTTGATTTTGAGTTTTATCCTTAAGATCTGTTGAGTTAAGCAGCTGATCTTACATCTCTGGAAGATCAATTCTAATTAATAATAATGTACCAAGATCTTTGGATGGAAGATGCTATATGAACACACAGCTAAGTACAAAGAGCAAACAATTCAAATCACCCTGAAATAGGGAATTATAGGGATGTTAAAGGTTAACCAGTAAGCATCTGCTCTTGACATACTTACTGACTAACCAGTTAACTGGAGGACCCTCCCCTCCCCTCCCCTCCCCTCCCAAGGCAGTCTAGCTGTCAGGAGCAGGCCCCACCACCCAGGCCCAAGCTGGGAAGGAGCAACCCGCAGCTGTGGAGAGCCAGGACTGGAGCAGCCTCAACCACCCACAGCTGGTGGTTAACTGCTAAAACAAATTGTTTAACCAGTTAAGTATTCTGGGAGGTTTTTACATCCCTAGATTATACAGATGTGGAAATGGAGACAGAAGTTGCTACAACTGGCTAGTCACACAATTTGTGGCACAGAAGGGAACAGAACTCCCAGATTCTAATCTTGTGCCCTAAACATAGCACTATCCTACCTCCCTGTTTTAGTTTATATCACAAATCAAGTGTATTAGTGCACTTTATGCATTTAACCTCTACACAGGAGGGCTGCATCTAGACTGGCATGATTTTGCGGAAATGCTTTTAATGGAAAAGTTTTTCCGTTAAAAGCATTTCCTCAAAAGAGCATCTAGATTGGCACGGGTGCCTTTGCGCAAAAAGAGCTTTTGCGCAAAAGCATCCGTGGCCAATCTAGATGCGATTTTGCGCAAGAAAGCCCCGATCGCCATTTTCGCCATCGGGGCTTTTTTGTGCAAAACAGTTCTTCCCTGTCTACACTGGCCCTCTTGCACAAGTATTCTTGCGCAAGAGGGCTTATCCCTGAGCGGGAGCATCATAGTATTTGCGCAAGAACACTGACAATCTTACATTAGATCGTCAGTGTTCTTGCGCAAATTCAAGCGGCCAGTGTATACAGCTGGCAAGTTTTTGCGCAAAAGCGACTGCTTTTGCGCAAAATTTTGCCAGTCTAGATGCAGCCGAGAAGTTTAAGATTAGCAATGAAATGCATTAACAAGCTTGTAAATAAAATTATGTGTATCACCCACTTGGCTCCTGGAGTCTTCAAGAATGATCATGCTAGGATGAACAGTCTTGTTACAGGACTGGAACCAAGAGATCTGGGATCCATTTCAAGTTCTGTAACAAACTTCCTGACTGATTTACTTCAACATTTTCAGAAGCATCTATTTTTTGGTTACCCACCTTCAGACACGTAGGGTTTATATTCACAGGTGCTGAGCACCTGCAGCTCCTATTGACTATAACTGGACTTAAGAGGGTGCTCAGGTACTCTGAAAAGCAGGGCACAGGTGACTCATAATGGGGATCCATAACTAAGACATGTTTGAAAATGTAAACTTGAATATCTCTATACTTCCATTTCCCCTAATCTAAATGAAGATGTAATCCTTCACAGTGGCATTGGGAGACTTCATTCATTAATATCTGTCAAAAGTTTTGAGATTCTCTAAGACAATGTGCTCTGTAAAAATGAAGCATAGTTATGTGCACACATACAGATATTGATAGGGGCAACAGCAGGCTGAAACTTGCAAGAGAGGCCTCCAATTCTGGGTTTATACCTTGAGATCTTGAACCTGAATTCAGAGCTACTAGAAATCACTGCTCCAATTAACTTCAGTGGAACCAAAACTTAGGAAAATGAGCAGTACGAATATTGGGAAGTTATGTTTACTTTCATTGGTTGTAATAATTGAAGTTATTATTATTAGCAATATATTAAGTCATTTTACATTTTATTTTAACTCAAAGGTACCCCTTTAACACTCCTCCTACTATGAACCGAGTGATAACAGAAAAAGTCTAACTTGAAACACAATTCAGACATGAACAATTTTATATAAGCCAAGATATATTCATAGTGATCATTGAGTACTACAAATATGTTTGAAGCCACTATTTGCAATGAACTCAAGGAAAGTCACAAGTTTTTCTTTGGGTAGCAACAGTCATTTCTAGTAGTTTCATTAATCCTGCTTGCCTTACTCCTGTCAGTATTATTTTATTACCTAGTATGGTGATTGTGCAAAAGAGACAGCATGGTTTTGTTGTTAAAAGCACTAAAAGGGGAGAGCGGGTCTGGATTCCACAACGTTATCATGCAGATGTCTCTTTGCCTCAGTTTCCATATCTGTAAAATGAGCATAATAATATTGGTCTTCCTTTTAAAGCACTTTTACAGCTGTGAATGAAAAGTGCCAGATAAACTTATTGTGATGATTCTTTGCAAAATAAGAGGGTCAGACCCCTACCCCCGCTTACAATGGAAAGGCCAGAGCCTACAGAAATGAGAAGTCTGTAGGAGTTTTATCACTGGTTTCCAAGGGTGCAGCTAAAGGGCTTCAAGGTCAGTGGTTGCAATTCAAGGCAGCTTGCTTAGCTGTAAAACCCAGACAAGAACACAGGAAGGGAGTGACAAGAAGAACTGAATGGAGAGGTTGTGCAAACAGAGGGCTAGGTCTGTGTAGATCCAGTGGCCTAAGTATATTTTCTTTGCCTTCATGCTACTCTAATCTCGCTGAGACTACTCTGCCTAATGTATGTCTATTTATGTACAACAAACGCTTGACACGGGATGACCTGGCTCAGTCTGAGCAGTCCATGTAGTGGCACAGCTCGGCACCCAAGCAACACGGCGGCGACGGGTGCATTCACGAGCCCCAGCACAGATCCCGTGCCCTCCACGTAGCAGCTGACTGGTAGTGGCCCCAAATGCAGACCCCTTGGTGCCCACTCGGCCCCCCGCTCTGCTCGCTGCCCACTCCCGGTACCAGGCGCGGGGGTTCACCTGCACGCCGGTGTAGCGCTCGAAGAAGAAGAGCACCATGCTCTGGTAGATGCTGTAGAACCGGTCATCCAGCTCCCGGTAGAAGCGGGCGGGCAGCAGGGCGGAGAGCAAGCGCCAGGCGCCCCAGGCCAGCACGTAGGTGGGCGCGATGCCCATCATTACGGCGGCAGGCAGGACGTAGCGCATGGAGTAGGTGTGCAGCACCAGGGACAACAGCATCTTCCCGGCCCGGCCTCGCCGCCCCTCAGCACCCACGTGCGCCGCGCCCGGCTGGGCTGAGAGCGCGTCCGGTCTGTCTCCAGCCGCCTCCGGCGCCCGGCCGCATGGCCCGCGCGGCGGGCACGGGCACGGGCACAGGCAGGGGCGGCGCCCGGGCTGGAGGAAGCGTGGCGGCGGCGGCGGCGGGAGCTGGGGGGATGGGCCGGGTTCCGTGTCCCCTCGGCCGCCTCCTCCACCAGATTGCCCGGCGGCAGCAGCGGCGCGGGCCGCAACAAGGTGGCTCCTCAGTGGCTGCGGGGAGACTTCCGGGGGCGGGCAAGGACCGGAGGCCGCCGCCCCGCCCCGCCCCGCCCCGCTCAGCAGTGGGTGTTGATGGGGTTGGAGCCTGCGCGGCCTGAGGTGTCTCCACGGGACAGGGCTGGGTATCGCCGGCTGGCAGGGGCCAGGCTGTTCCCGCCAACCCTCCAGAGCCCTGGGTCTTCGGCCTCCCCCCCCATAGATCCCGTCCCGGATACTCAGTCTCCCTCCCCCCCAGTCTGGCCGTCCGTCACCACGCCGTCTTGGGCACCCTTTCTCCCGCCCCTCCGCGAGTACCCGCCAATCCTAACCTCCGTGTTAGCGCCCTGCTGCCCCGCCCCCACCGCCGCCGTGTCCTAGTCAGCCGCGGCCGCCTACCCCCACAGGCCCATCCTGCCACCTTCCACTCTCAACCCCGACCCTGGACACACCCCGCTGGTGGGCATCTGCCATTCGCACCCTCCCCCTGCCGCCTCCGTTCCACACACACATCCATCCACTGTGAGTCCCACAGACCCATCCCAACCACCCACCCCTGCAGTTCCAGTTTCCCCGGTTACCTGCTGCTCGCTCCTCCCCTCGGCCCAGGGACCTCTTGCCCCCTCCCCACAGCCCTTCCTCAGGCACGTACGTTCTGTTGTACAGTTCGGCTTATTATGGGCACCTAGCTCCGCCTGCCCTCCCTGAATGTTAGCCCCTGTTCACTGTACCCATCCACCACCATCCAGTGTGTCTTAGCCCACCAGGCCAAGTGCCCATCATGCCTTTTCTGTCACAGGTCTCACAAGCCCCTGTTCTGGGCATCTACCTTAGAGCTCCTTTAAGCCACCCAGTGCCATAGCAATGGTGTCACTTTTCAGCTCACAGGGGAGTGGGCTTGGTGAGGGTTCCCTCAGCTGGGATGCCAGTATGCCAAGATGTTGGTGTATGCTGCTGATCTTTCTCTATCGGTGTTGCATTGAAGTTGCCATACTGGATGGTAGATTGCAAGCTCCTTGGCACAGGAACCATCTGTCTGACACACATTTGTACAGTGTCTTGAACCATGAGGTTCAAAATATTACTGCTACAGACATAAATAATAAAAACATGCTGGCTTTAGTAGTGGCCAGCTTAACCACTGCTCAGAAGAAAGGTACAACACACCTTTATATAGAGAAAGGATACTTATACAGTAACTGGCAAACTAAGTCTTGCTAGTGGATTGTTTCTACCTAGCAAAAAAGGTTTTTTTCTGGAATTAGGCTGCTCATTTTTATGGACAGGTATGTTAGTGCCACCTGTTATTAAGGTGCCTGATATGTCCTATTCAAAGTTTGTTTTCAGTTGTTTATAATTTTATCATAGCATAACTTCAGCCTGAAATTTTACATCCTGAGGGTCTGCCTCAAATTGGTTGTTTTGGGTTGGTTTTGTTTTGTTTTAGCCAAAATGATTTAGCTTTTTCCATGTAGTCTTCAGGATCATGTAAAGGATACAACTCTTTACTGATGTTTAGGGTTTGTCTACATGGGGAAATTTACCAATATAATTATACCATAGCAGTTATACTGGTATAATGCTACTTGTGACAGCACTTATTCTGGAGCAGAAGTGTCTATGTGGGAATTTACATCAGTATAATTATATAACCGTATAATTATGTGGGTAAATTTCCCCATGTGAACAAGCCTTCAGATGCTATATGTTAGAGCTGACCAGAAGACAGCTGTATTTCATGACAGCTTTTGAAATCTAGAATGAAATCCAAGCCTTTTGAACATTTTTGTGAAAATAAAATTGTGTCAAAATTTATTTTTGATTGAGTTTTTTAGTTCAGGAAGTATACACTCCCTCACTCTTCCCCCTTCATACTGAAAATTTTGTAGAAACTAAAGTATTTCAGCTTAGATGAAACAGCACATTTGACAAATTGTATTTTTGTTTTGTTTTAAGGTGAGATGGCAAGCTGATGTGTCTAAGATTCCTGTGCTTTGGTTGACAGTGAGAGGAACTTCAGTTAGCCCTTGCAAATGAGGTTTGTTTGACTCACAGATGTGTGTGTATTGATTGATCTGTTTATGGCTTCCACATATAAATTCCCCTAAACTCTTCATACCTCAATGGCATTTTGCCTAGCCCCCACACTTTTCCTTCAGAAGAAACCCTGAAATGTAAAGCATTAAATGCAACAGCTTAAAATATTTAAACTCTTCCTCATTGGATTAATTACATGATGGTGTTGGCAAATTTAAGAACCTATAAACCAGAAAATATTAATTAGAATGGATGAAGCCAGATAATGTCACATAAAAATCAAATGCATAAATATGAAACACTATGTAAATACCACCTGAAGTATGAACATTTAAACTCCCAAATTTGGAAAGTCAGAGTTCTCATAGCAACATTAACATGATCATATTGCACAGATGTCATAGCATTTCAAGTTACTACTAATGAGATCACAATATTTTGTTTCTGTTCCCTGATCTAGAACCAGTATTTGGAAAAAAATAGTGTTTGGAAATAATTTGCTCTGCTCTGCCAAGAGGCCCCTGCAAATCACACAGCAGTTCATGAAATCACATTATTCTGATTAGCATCTTATTTCTCCACTTCAGTTTTGATGTGATTTTTTGCCACTAACATTTCCTGGATTGCTAACGGTGAAAATTAATATATTTTATACCATTTCAAAACTTCCATTTCAATTCATGTTTAGAAATAAGTTTGAGATAGAAGCCAATAAGATCATGTCAGAACTCAAATGGAGGGGGAGGGGGAACCAAAGTGGTAATTGGAATAGTATGATTTGTGGTCTGATATCTTGCTCTGCTACGACTAGAAATTATTTTTGCACCTGGAAAGATGAAATTCTGAAGCAAACGCAACTTTGCAACTTAAATTTGGCCCTGTTGTGCATATGCATCATGATAAAGTCTCTAGTTACATGATCACATACTATTTTACAGAACTTCTACCTGGCTGTTGTTAAATATTGTGTTTTCTCCTCAATATGTCCCTCCATACCTTTTTTATTGTACAGTATTTGAACCCTGTTCTGAAAAAAGAATTATAATTTTTCTCAGGGCTCTTCACAGGAGGGTAGTAAAGTGAAATACAGCAGAAAAGATAAGTGTATTGTGGCATTGCACCTAAGGATTTTTAATACAGGGAGAACAAACTCAAAAGTATTCAGTAATTTTGGATGTCCCATTAGAAATGATTAGGACTTGATTTTTCAGACTATTTGGCATTATATAGCACATTTTATTTTGTATGCTGTCAGCCGGTGGTCAGGGCAGTGAGTGGTGTGTGTGTATTATACACCCGAGACTTCAACTGCTAGGACTGGGGTCCTTTAGCAGCGGGCAACCTGGAGGAGGTTGACGGGCGCCCCAAAGAGTTACAGGGAGAGCTTTACACCTCAGACTTTGACTGCTAGGATACACGATCCCTTCGCAGCGGGCAGCCTGGGGAGGCTGAGAGATGCCCCAACGGATCTGTCCCCTGGAAGCGACACGATCCAACGCTCAAGCTCTCCCTATATCTGTCCCTTATGACCGGCTGGAGTTCTTTTTAAAATTGTGCTTGGTTCTGTTACAGCAACTGAAGGAGTCAGGTCACAGCTTAAACAGTTACTATTTTATTGTTACAGGGTAAACTTAGCTGTTAAATGCTACTACTGTGTTACAGATAACACAGCCACTACAAAGGACAGGACAGAAATTACACTAAGAAGTCACTTACAGGTACCATGAAACCCTTTTGGTTCTCTGAGCTCTTATTAAATGCATGCAAAATAGACACCTAGCAGGTATATATTCTCACCCCTGCGTTCCAGACTTGGCGTGGCCAGCGTCTTTCTCTCAATCCCTCGGGAAGAAGTAGGGCGAGGCTGGGCGTCCCACAGACCTCGGGAGACCACCAATACCTGCCAGCAGGTGTAGATGATTGGAGCTCAAAGGGGGTGGGCTACTAAACCCCTCTTTATACCCCTTGGGTCACGTAGGCTTCTTCCTGGTCTCAAGTGGCCAATTAGGAAAAATGGCTTTGAATGCCAAGTTTCCCACAAAGGGTGCAAAGCATAATTCACACCTGGGAAAATGCAGACAATGGGCACTTCTAGTATGTGATGGGCGAAGATTCCTCTCCTGGGACAGTGTAGGCATGTCAATTACTGGTGCTAGCCATCAGGGCGACGGGAGGCTCCCGGGTCGTCAGCTAGCCCATTTACTGTCTGGTTTCTGTTTATTAGAGTCAGGGACAAGCAGCACCCCTGCGTTCCCAGGGCATCAAAGGCTGACTGCCTTTCTCTTGCTCTCTGGGGGGGAAACAAGATGGGGTTCATGTCTGGCTACATATGCAAACCTTCCAAAGCTCAGTGCTTCCCCACAGACCCAAGGATATCAAACTGAACACTGAATAGTAATAGAGAGGTAGCCGTGTTAGTCTGATCTTGCTAAAACAAAAGGAAAAACTATGTAGCACTTGAAACCATCTTGTTAGTCTTTAAATTGAACACTGGTAGGAGGTACCAGGCATTTGTTGCACCTGGTCGGAAGCCCCACCACCTCAACACTTTCTGCACTAAGATGATGCCCTGCTGGTAGGGAAGAACAGCAAGTTTAGATCTACAGGGGTTGCCTAGAGAGTCCTCTGATGATGAACTGCAGGGAGAACCCGCAAGAGCTGGCTTTTCAGCGCTTACATGGGCTAGAAGTAGGCTGAGGCCAATCAGTGCCTAGCAGGATAGGTAAAAAGGGCTTGCTGCTTTTAGGAGTTAATCCAAGATGAAGCCAGGATAAGGAAGAAAGGCTATCCCTGCTTTAACCCTAGAAACCTGGCCTAGTCAGAAGGGGACTGGCCAGCAGCGAAACCACAGAAGCATTGTGGAACCAGAGGATAGAGGGATACTAGAGAGAAAAGAGTCCCTGCAATGCCAAATTGTGATATGAGTCAGTGCTTTGGTGGTGATAGCACATTAACAAATGTGATAGTACCCAAAAATGAACACCTGTCTAGTGCCCATCTGGGAAACATTTGGTTTAAGTATCTTAGAATCATAGAGTCATAGAATCCTAGGGCTGGAAGAGACCTCAGGAGGTCATCGAGTCCAGCCCCTTGCCCAAAGCAGGACTAATCCTAACTAAATCATTCCAGCCAGGGCTTTGTCAAGCCGAGACTTAAAAACCTCTAGGGATGGAGATTCCACCACTTCCCTAGGTAACCCATTCCAGTGCTTCACCACCCTCCTAGTGAAAGAGTTTTTCCTAATATCCAACCTAGACCTCCTCCATGGTAACTTGAGACCATTGCTCCTTGTTCTGCCATCTGTCACCACTGAGAACAGCCTCACTCCATCTTTTCTGAAACCTCCCTTCAGGAAGTTGAAGGCTGCTATCAAATCCCCCCTCACTCTTTTCTTCTGCAAACTAAATAAGCCCAAATCCCTCAGCCTCTCTTTGTAGGTCATGTGCTCCAGCCCCCTAATCATTTTGGTTGCCCTCCACTGGACCCTCTCCAATGTGTCCACATCCTTTCTATAGTGGAGGGGCCTAGAACTGGATGCAGTACTCCAGATGTGGCCTCACCAATGCTGAATAAAGGGGAATAATAACTTCTCTTGATCTGCTGGAAATGCTCCTCCTAATGCACCCTAATATGCCATTAGCGTTCTTGGCTACGAGGGCACATTGTTGACACATATCCAGCTTCTCATCCACTGTAATCCCTAGGTCCTTTTCTGCTGAACTGCTACTTAGCTGCTCTGTCCCCAGCCTGTAACAGTGCTTGGGATTCTTTTGTCCCAAGTGCAGGACTCTGCACTTGTCCTTGTTGAACCTCATCAGATTTTTTTTGGTCTAATCCTCCAATTTGTCTAGGTCACTTTGGACACTATCTACCTCTCCCCCTAGCTTAGTGTCATCTGCAAACTTGCTGAGGGTGCATTCCATCCCCTCATCCAGATCATCAATGAAGATGTTGAACAAAACTGGCCCTAGAACCGATCCTTGGGGCACTCCGCTTGAAACTGACTGGCAGCCAGACATCGAGCCATTGATCACTACTGGTTGAGCCTGACAATTAGGCAGCTTTGCAGCCACCTTATAGTCCATTTATCCAATCCATGTTTCCTTAATATGTTCAGCATCATACATGAATTCTGTTGCATAGACAGGGATAGAATCCAAGTATTCATGGTAACATTTCAGTTGCCTTAAACATGAATCCATTGTTCCCTGTTTCATTCACTACACACCCTTCAGCAGTCCACAAGGGATGTTAGTTACCAGCTCCTCTATGCATCCTGTGACAGGGTCAATTCAGAAGGCTATAAAAAAGTGGTCCTATTGGAGTTTGGAAGGTGGGCGGGTATAAGCCCACTCACATCTAAAGGTCCTCTCCCCAGCCTACGAGAAGGAGCCATAGAACCCAAAATACTAAATGATTATGGAGGACAAATTAAAGAAAAAACAGGGACAGGTGTGGAGGTCAAAGGGCTAAAATGAGGGAATTGGATAGGGACACTGAGCAGAGAGCCCTGGACAGCACCCACTGCCTCTCAAAGGCCTTGAGAGAGCCAGCAGATGCTGCCCAATGGAATTCTGCCCAGATGCATGAATGGATACAGAAGTGGAAAGAGGTCCCACAGTTGCAGGCCCCTCCTTCAGCCAACCTCTGCTCCCTGATCTTGTAAATGGCTGTCTTGGACATAGCCGGGAGGAGGTTGATGAGGATGTCCTGTGACTTTGTGGGGCTGCGGATGGGGTGTGCATAAATTAATACGTGAGAGGAGAAGTGCAGCCAAAGTCTCAACAAGAGGTTCTGCAGGAGCCAATAGGACTGTAATGTGGCACACTCGAGATGGACATGTGTCAGGGTCTCCCTCACAGCACAGAAGGGACAAGTGTCAGGAACAGGGGTGAACTGCACTAAGTACACGCCCGTGCTCACAGTGCCATGGAGGATTCTCCAGCTGATGTCCCCAGCAGGCTGTGGAACCACGGTGGAGCAAAGATTGGTGCACCGAGGCTCCCCACCCTCTATCAGTGGTAAGAGGTCCCGCCATTTGGTATCTGGATGGGACACAAGGGTGAGGAAGTGAAGAATGTGAAGCCTGAATTTGTAAAGATGGCTTTTTGACACAATTCGAAAGGGGACTGGCTGCAATCTGTGCAGCCAGCTCAGGTGATGAGGGGGAGGCGTCTGGGAAGGCACATGGGGCCAGGAACCGATGGAGAGCTCTGGAGGGCAAGGTTGAGGGGTGGGTGGGGTGCACCTTCTCGCAGGACACAGTCATGATAAACACGAGCAGTGGGCAGCAAAGTGTCCCACACCTCCTGAAGTATGTACCGGGGAGTATGGAGGTTGGAGAGCTCCATGTACTGGGCAAGAGCCAGAGAATCCATCCAGTCTCACCGGACGTAGTGAGACTGGTGATTTCTGCCAGGATCAACCTCTGGCTCACCAAGGGGTACTCTCTTGAGTGCACACGGAGGTGCGGCTTGTTTAGATCAGTGTACTTGCACCCCACGGTGGCCCCCAAGGACCTGATCATTGAAAGCAGCTTCCAGGTCTGGAGGAGAGCCTGGTAGAAGGCCGACAGCTTGAAGAGGTCTTGCAGAAACCCTCTCAAATAAAGAAGCTGCCAGTCATATCAGAGCCCTCAGAAGCGGCAAACAAAAGCGTGCACCAATGTGCTCCATGCCAGACTACCAGTATCAGGAGCCTCTGCAGGGCTTGGAGATGGAGGACATGGACCTGCATGTGCAAACATGTCAGACCCTGCCCTCCCTCCTCCAAGAGAAGATGGAGAACCCCTGCAGAGACCCAATGCAGTCCTGGCCAGGGCAAGAGGAGGTTGTGACCTGGGCAAGCGATATGGGAGGAGATATGGGTGCAGGAAAAGGCAGAGGGTTTGGGTTATGTAGTTGAGGGGGAGGAAAGAAGAGGAGGGATAGCTCAGTGGTTTGAGCATTGGCCTGTTAAACCCAGGGTTGTGAGCTCAATCCTTGAGGGGGCCATTTAGGGGATCTGGGGCAAATCTGTCAAGGATGGTACTTGGTGCTGCCGTGAGGGCAGAGGACTGGACTTGATGACTTCTCAAGGTCCCTTCCAGCTCTATGAAATAGATATATCTCCATTTATTTATATTAGCTGCTGGATCTGAGCCAGGAAACCCACAGTCAGGACCAGAGTGTTGAGATGGCACCAGAGCATGGACAGGACCAGCTGGTTAAGCACCAGCACTCTCCCTCACAAGGAGAGGCACTGGAGCAGTCCTGTCCAACTCTGCAACTGCTCGGCCACCCTGGACTCTAAACTTGCCAGTTCTCCAGTGGGGAGGGATGTGGGGCAGAGAGGAAAATGCCAAGACAGATCAGTGGACCTGTGCTCCACCAGATGGCCTGAAGTGTGGGTAGGAAGGAGCTCGCCTGCCACCTGACCACCAGACCAGAGCTCTTGACCCAGCTGACCAGGGTGGATGAGGCCACCAAGTAAATGGCTTGGCTAAGCCTCCACCCATGCCAGGTCACCTGGGTCCTGGATCACAAGGAGTATGGCATTGGTATATGCTGACAGGACCAGCCACATCTCCAGCTCATGGAGCACCAACCTGTTGTGAAGGAGACAGAGGAAGGGCTTGATGGCTAGAGTGTACAACTGACCTGACAGCAGGCAGCCTTGACGTACTTGTGGATAAATCTCTGTAACATGTCCATATAACCATGTATCATTCTCATATAACTTTGTATTAAGAGATTTTATATATACATATCTTGTTCTTTTAGATATATCTTTATGTTAAGCTTATAGAATCCTTGTATTAAAAGAAACCTTGAATCCAGTCTTTTCCATAGAAACTTTGTATCAAGCTCTTTATGCTATAGGTCTTAGGAATAATTAAGGTAAAGAAAAATGTCTTTTGCTAGGAGTAGAATAGATCTCTCCCCTTTCCTTGATTGCCCTGTTGAAATGAATGAGGTGTGAATGGAGAATGAAAAGTGAGCACCTCCAGCAGCAGTTGCAAGGGTGGAGAGGATCTGGGAGCCAGATCCAAGACAATACCTGTGAAGTGAGCTCATTGAAAAGAAGACTGGACATACAGACTGCCTTGGGAGTGAAGCAGCAAGTGCCTGCCCTTGGAAGAACTCTCTTTGAAGCAGCATTAAGAAAGGCAAGGAGATGACTAATTGGCTCCATGAGAGGGATAAATATGAGGCATCTTGCAGAGGGACCCTGGGTTTTTCATCTTGTCAACATGGGAGCATCGATCTGGATCTGCAGAAGCCCGTGTGTGTGTGTGTGTGTGTGTGATGTGTGTGTGAGAGAGAGAGAGAGAGAGAATGAGGAGTGCATGAGTGTAATGTATCATATGCATATGATAAAGTGTTGATTGATCTATGTATGTTCAATAAATGTGGCATGTTGCCTTATCCCCCTGAAAAAAATCCCGGGTGCTTCTTTTAAGCACAACACAGTTAGGTCAACTGAAGAGAAATTATTATGGCTTTGCTATTTGGACGTCTATTGCATACACACTTGATTATATTCTGAAAGGAATAAATGATTGCCTGATGGCCCTTCACCTCAACTTGGCATCTGCATTTCATGTTACAGTTATTAGCAAAGACGAACCCATGATGGCATATTTAGAGGATGTCAAAGAAAAATTCTGCAAAGACTTTAACAGCACCGTAAAGTCAGTTCATTGGTACATCAGATTAATCACCCCAAGGAACTTTAATTCCAGAATTGATTGACATTATGAAATTGGTCTAAGGTAATCAGTAAATATGATTTGAGGAAAGAAAACAAATGGTACACAATAGGGTTGTTTATGCATCTATTTATGTAAATGTGTAATTGCTGAAAATTTCAGTGGTTACATGTTTACACAAGGAGGAGGGGAGAGGTTAAGCTGGCTCCCTGCAAGTGCCAGTTCCTGCCTTCCCCTCCCCCCCTGCGTTGCTGCTTCTGATGCTCTTTGTGTGCTCCAGCTCCTGTCTCCCCCCATCGCACTTGCTGCGGAGAGGAGCTGCATGTAACCGTGCATGTTAATCAATGGGTCCAGGTTCATCAGTTAACCGTGTACAACTGTACATGGATACACATTCACATCCTGAGTACACAACTCCTCAAAAATTGCATGAAGAATCATCTACTTATCATAAACAAGATATTTCAAAGCAACAGAGTCGAAAAGAAAATGGGTGCATGTAATTGACTGTGTCATTATATGCCTACACAATTATTGGGGCATCAAAATCACCCATGCATACAGTGTTGATCAACTCATGAGTTGTAAAATGACACTGAGGCTCCATTTAAACAGCACAGATGTTGAGAGTTCCAATACCCAGCTTCATGTGCATGTGTTGAACTCTGAGCTCATGTGTATATGGCTTGTTAAAAAAACTAGATGAAATTCATACTCTTTCAGTAACACAGATTAATATTTTTATTAAAGCTAATGTTAAAATTATATGATACACAGGTTAAGGAAAGAGCCTCTGTACATCTGTGTATAGTGCTTAAATTATCCAAAGCACAAAGGGTGGTATAAAAGTAATACAATATATATAATACCCCAAATAAGATTAATAAATTTAATGATACAATTTGGAGATTAGCATCCAGGTATTTTGGTGTATCACTCATAAGTTATATGGCGAGTTGGTTGTAGAAAGGAAATGTAGGAATTAATGTAGATTGTCCCTGAGTAATTGAGTATTTAGGCTAGGTAGTCCCTTAGTAGATACATTCCATTAGAGAAGTATTTCAGTTACTTTCAGTTACTTTGTTTCTCATTGGCACTCTAGCTCATCTCTCTTGGTATTGCCGATGTCTGATGATGTATTCTACTTAGATGTCCCTCAGCCATTTCATGGCACCCAACACCATGATTTCCTGCATCAGCTATGTGTATTTGTTTACTGACCACTCTGCGCATGCAGCACTTCCCGGTTGAGTCTTCTCTGTCTTCATTAGGCAGACCATTAAGCCAAAACATTTGCACTGTGCACAGCGAGAAGTATAAAGATGTTGCAAGTTCAAGTATGCTAGTGCATCGATGCAGCCAGCGACGCAAAAACTTCAGCCTCATCTCTGCAGTGAATGGTATTAGGCTGTTAACAAAAAAGAACGGTTACTTACCTCGTAACTGTTGTTCTTCAAGATGTGTTGCTCATGTCCATTCCATGTAGATGTGCGTGTGCAGCATGAACATGTCGTCTGAGATTTTTCCTCAGCAGTACCCGTTGAGCCAGCAGGGGAGCCCCCTGGAGTGGCGCCAGTATACCGGCCCATATATGTCCCTGCTGGCCCTCCACCCACTCAGTTCCTTCTTACCAGAATACTCCGGAGAAGGGGCGGTGATTTGGAATGGACATGAGCAACACATCTCGAAGAACAACAGTTATGAGGTAAGTAACCATTCTTTCATCTTCGAGTGATTGCTCATGTGCATTCCATGAAGGTGACTCCAAAGCAGAACCTAAGGAGGAGAGCTGGATGCTGAAGCTACCGATGAATGGAGAACCTCCCTGGCCTGGTGCATCAGCGCATAATGATTAGTGAAAGTGTGGACCGAGGACCACATGGCAGCCCTGCAGATGTCCAAGATCGGGACCTGAGCTGCGAAAGCCGTGGAGGCGGCCATGGCCCTCGTGGAATGCGCTCTAAGGGAAGGCGCTGGAACCCCCACCAGGGCATAGCACTCCTTAATGCAGGTGGTAATCCAGGAGGAAATCCTCTGTGAGGACACGGGTTGACCCCTTACACGCTCTGCAATGGCCACAAAGAGTTGCAGCGATTTCCGGAATGGTTTTGTCCTATCTAAATAAAGCCCTTCTAATGTCTAAAGTGTGTAAAGCCTGTTCTTTCCCTGATGCATGGGGCTTGGGGTAAAAACTGGTAAGAAAATATCTTGGGAGGCATGGAAGGGCAGACACCACCTTGGGTAAAAAAGAAGGGTGAGGGCAGAGCCTGACCTTGTGCTTGAAGAACACTGTATAGGGGGGATCCGTGGTGAGCGCCCTGAGTTCAGATACCTGCCTGGCAGATGTGAGCGCTACCAGGAGGGACACCTTGTAGGCAGGTATAGTAGGGAACACGTTGCCAATGGCCCCATGAGTTTGGAGAGAACCAGGTTGAGGTCCCACTGGGGAACGGGCTGACGGCCATGAGGGTAGAGTCTGTCCATTCCTTTCAGAAACCTGTTAACCATGGAATGGAAGGCCGAAATAGCTGCTAGGTGGACTTTAATGGAGGAGGAGGAGAGTCCCTGGAACCTGAGGTCCAACAGGTAATCCAAGATCATGGGGATTGTCGCTCACCTGGGGGACACCTCCTTATGGGAGACCCAAACAAAGAACCGCTTCCACTTGGCAAGGTAGGTGGCCCTAGTGGAGGGGTTTCTACTACCCAATAGGACTTCCTGGACCCGGGCCGAGCACTGAAGCTCTGCTGCCATCAGCCACGGAGCTTCCACGCTGTCAGGTGCAGCAACTGCAGGTCCGGGTGGCGGAGTCTGCCTGAGTCCTGAGAGAATAGGTCTGGGAACATCGGGAGAACCATAGGTCTCTCGCATGACAGACTGAGGAGGGTTGAGAACCAGTGCTGTCTGGGCCACGCTGGGGCAATGAGGATCAGGGACGCCCTGAACTCCCGTACTCTCAGGAGAACCCTGTGAATGAGTGGGAATGGCAGGAAGGCATAGAGCAAGCCCTCCAGCCAGGGGATGAGGAGAGCATCTCCCAGAGAACCCCGTCCCTGTCCCATGAGGGAGCAGAACCTCGGGCACTTCTTGTTCTCCCTGTGGCGAACAGGTCTAGATGGGGAGACCCCCATGCACAGAAAATAGAGCGGGACACGTCCCAACTTAGGGACCATTCGTGCCCTGCAAAGGTCCTGCTCAGCCTGTCCACTAGGACATTTTGAGAACCCAGGAGGTACAAGGCCATCAGGTGGATGTCCGCCCCAATGCAGAGATCCCAGAGGTGGATCGCCTCCAGACACAAGCAAGGGGATCGTGCCCTGCTCTGCTTGTTTATATACACCACCGCTGTCGTGTTGTCTGACAGGATAAGGATGGACTTGCCCCTGGGGAAGGAAAACTGCACAGGCCAGACGGACTGCCCAGAGCTCCCCGATATTGATATGAAGTGAGAGCTCGTCCGCGGACCACATACCTTGTGTGTGCAGGTCCCCCAGATGGGCTCCCCAGCTGGTGTCTGATGCATCCGTGACAAGACGGGTGGACGGCACTGGCCTGGAGAAGGGGACCACTGCACAGACCTCCCCTCGACAGGTCCACCAGTCCAGCAAGAGGAGGACGGGGGCGGGAACCGTCACCACCCTGTCCCATGAGTGGACAACCAGCTTGTGGACTTCCAATAGCCACATCTGAAGTGGGCGCATGCGCAGTCTAGCATGCTGCACTACATAAGTGCAGGCAGCTGTGAGGTCCAAGAGCCGCATGCACGTCTGGGCGGTAGTCACTGGAAAGTTCTGTAATGCCCTTACGGCAGCCTCTGTTGTGAGGAACCAGGACCTGGTCAGTGAGGCCCTTGCCAACGAAGAGTCCAGGGAGGCACCCACGAACTCTATTATTGGGGTCGGGGTCAGGGTTGACTTGTCTAAATTGAGAAGGAGCCCAAGATCCCTGAAGAGACTCCGGACCAGGCCGATGTGGGCTTTCACTTGACTCTCGGAGTCTCCCCTTAGGAGCCAGTCGTCGATGTAGGGGAACACTTGAACGCCCCTTTTCCTCAGAATGGTGGCCACAACCGCCATGCATTTGGTGAAGACCCGAGGGGCCGTCAGAATGCCAAAAGGGAGGGTCATGAACTGGTAGTGGTCCAGGCCCACAGTAAAATGAAGGAACCTCTGATGGTGGGAGGTGATGGAAATATGGAAATAAGCGTCCTTTAAGTCGAGGGCAGTGTACCAGTCTCCGGGGGCTAATGAGGGAATTATGGAGGCCAATGTTACCATTTTGAATTTTGCTTTGGAAATAAAGGAGTTGAGGGCTCTGAGGTCCAAAATGGGACGGAGACCCCCTTTGGGACCAGGAAATAGCAGGAATAGAATCCCCTGCCCCAAAAGTCGGAGGGAACCTGCTCTACCACCCCCAGCGCAAGGAGGTGGTGAACCTCTTCTTGTAGCAGAGGCTCGTGAGAGGGGTCCCTGAAAAGGGACGGGATAGGGGTTTGGGACGGTGGGGGAAAGTGGAAAGGGATTACATAACCCTTTCCACTATCTCCAGCACCCATCAGTCTGATGTAATGGACTGCCAGGCCTGAAGGAAGTGGGATAAACGATCCCGGAAGGTGAGTGGGGAGACTGGTAGAATGCTCTCAAGCGTCCTGTCAAAACCCTGGTGGGGGCCTGAGGGTTTATTGAGAGGCCCCTGGTTCTGATCTGGGGCCGGGCAGGATCTTTGCTACGGTCTTGTTGACCGGCAGAGCCACTCTGGAGAGGGCATCAGATTGGAGGATGTCCATCATGGGGTCCGAATCTTCGGAACCTTTTCTGCCTGGACCCCCAAACTTTGGGCCAGTCGGCAGAGAAAGTCCTGGTGAGCCCTAGAGTCCATGGAGGGCATGGGTGGCAGGGTATCACCTAGGGCCTCACCAGGGGAGGAAGACGATGACCCTTTCTGGGCTTCCACCATAGGGGCCTCCGTCCGCACTGGAACTTGTGAGGGCCCCGGCGTCGAGGACAAGGGAGGTTGGCTCACCAGTGCCACGCATCCCGAAGGGCCTGGAGAGGTTTGGCCAGGAGGTAGCGACTGCCCTGAGTTAGGAGACCTGCTCATGGGGGTAGCCGAAGGAGGGGCCCGCGGGACCGAAGAGATGGAACCCGGCCTGAATGGGTCCACACCCTGGCCCTGGTGGTATGCCCAGGGCATCCAGAATGGCCACTGGCCCAGAGATTGCGGAGGCCATGTCTGTTGTAGCATCGGCACCGGGACTGGTTGCACCCACTGTTGTTGGTACAGATGGGACAGACTGCGGTGCTGAGAGCGGGATCGGGAGCCCCTCGACGACCAAGTGGATTCTGCCTCAGAGTTGGACGAGTACTCCAAGGAGGACCAAGGCGGTACTGACATGGGCACTGAAGAAGCTGCTGCGTGTGTGGCCATGGATTCAGGCTTACCATGGTGCCGAGGCGGAGGCGGCAGCATGGCGGCATGCACGTCCCGTGCAGAGGTAGGTGCCACAGGGGCCAGTGCTGAGGACGGGGCCGGGTGATGGTACTGCGCCAAGCCCGGTGCCGCATCGCGGGAGGGTCCCGGGCCCAGGGACGACTTGGCGGCTGGTGCCGTGGGCGGTGCCGGCAGAGCAGGGAGGGTTGGGCGGTGATCCTTGGCCTCCGGTGCCAAGTCTTTGGGCGTCCTAGAGGGAGGCCGGTGCTGACTCGTCCCGTGCTGTCTGGAGGGTGTAGGAGTGGGAGGAGGAGGCTAGGGAGAGGAGTCAATGAGGACCCTCACTGCCTCGAGAGCCTCCGGTGTGGAGGGCTCGGGAAAGTCCTCCAGAGGACTGGTCTCCCTATGCAGAAATGAAAGTCCGCCCGACGGAGATGGCCTGGGCTTCCGTCTTGTAGGTGCCACGTGACCCAGTGGAGGGCGCACGGAGGGCATGTGCTTTGGTGGAGACCTGCCCCTGTTAGGCCTTCTCTTTCTCTGAGGTGCTGGGGACTGGGACCGGTGCCGGGGTCCGCGCGGTGCCAGAGAAACACGCTGCACCGAACTGTCCCGCACCGATGCCAGTGCGCTCTGGGAGACCGGTGCCGGGTCCGACGTCGGTGTTGGCCTGAGGGCCGCCTCCATCAAAATGATTTTGAGACGCGACTCTCTCTTGCGGTTGGTGCGGGGTTTGAAGGCTTTGCAGATCTTACAAGCTTCTGCAAGGTGAGCCTCCCCCAGACACTTTAAGCAGGCTGAATGTGGGTCGCCACAGGGCATAGGCCTGTGACACTTTTTGCAGGGCTTGAACCCTTGCGGATCAGGCATGCCCTGCCGCGGGCGCACAGCGCGCCGCAGCAGGGGACAAACAAAACAACAGAAGAGTCTTTAACTTAATTTGCAGCTACTTAGCCGGTGATTAACTGTGAAAACAGAAGACAAACACTGAAGACAACGATCACTATCAAGAGCTGAGGGTTGTTCCAATGACCGTCACGGCGGTAAGAAGGAACTGAGTGGGTGGAGGGCCAGCAAGGGTATATATTGGCTGGTATACCGGCGCCACTCCAGGGGGCTCCCCTGCTGGCCCGACGGGTACTGCTGAGGGAAAAATCTCCGATAACGCGTGCACACTGTGCGCGCACACCTACATGGAATGCACATGAGCAATCACTCGAAGAAGAAATGATGTTTATCGTGCTATGATCATCACCATGCTTGTACAACTACAATATTTATCAATGCCACATAAAATGTCCAATACTGAAGGCCATCTTTTATGGAGAATTGCAGACAGGAACTTGTTTTAGGGGCAGACCAAGAAAATGTTAGACACTTTCAGGGTCAACCTCCAGTCTTGCAATATTGACCTCAGTACTTGAGAGCTCTTAGCTCAGGGAAGGAGCTCTACTACCTCAGATGGAAAGATTTTGAGATCTCATGGACTGCTGAAATCATGGAAAGATGTACAAGCATAAAGCTAAAAGCAGAGCATGTTCACCTACAATTGTCTTTCCCTCTGACACCTGCAGACAGTGCTGCAGGTCTGAAGTTGGTCTTTGATTCCATCTCAGGACATACAATATGTAACTAACTCATCAATCAAACTCAGTGGGAGACTCCATCAATCAAGTAAAGCAGCTATCTCCTTTTCCGTTTAGGCCCCAGTAAAGGGGTCATTGGGAGTACAGGAGACACAAGCTCCTTCCTCTAAATTCTGGTACCCTGCTAACCTGTTAATTGGCTGAGCCTTAGTCAGGGGGTGGGGCTATCAGGAAGACCAGGGCTTTATAAAGCAGTGAGTCAGCGACCAGGGAGCTTTGCGAACAGGGGCAGCAAACAGGGAGTTTTGAGAGGAAGTTGGGAAGTGGAGTGGGAAGGGGCCAAGGTACACTTGCCATTCTTTATAGTTTAGTTTAAAGGTTTTAATCAAAACTTCCTGATTTAACTAGAAACCCTATCAATAACCTAGGTAGCTGTAGGAGAGAATGCAGGCAGAAGCCCAGCAGCAGACTGGGGGCTATCCTGTTTATTGCACTCACTGTAGCATGTATGATTACTTGCCCTATGGGCAGGTGGCATATGTCTGCATTCGGTGCAAGGAGCTCCTGGCCCTCAGAGACCATGTACGGGCTTTGGAGGCCAGGGTGGCTGAACTGGAGGAGCTGAGGGAGGCAGAGAGGTACGTAGATGAGGCTTTCTGGGACACTGTACAATTGTCCCACCTCCAGTCAGACAGGCCCTGAACTGTTAAGGAGGATGAAAGGCTCAGGGAAGGAGAGCAGTCAATGGGAACAGAGGGAAACCGTCCCATAGTTGGGACCCTCCTTCCAGATGTTGGGGTATCCTCTCGCACTGAGGTTACCTCTCCAGGGGAGGGAACTCCAGTCAGTAGGAAAAGGCAGGTGTTAGTAATGGGAGATTCAGTCATTAGAAATGTAGATAGCTGAGTTTGCAATGACTGGGAGAACCGTATGGTGACTTGCCTGGCTGGTGCGAAGGTTGCGGATCTCTCAAGGCATCTAGATAGACTTATTTGTAGTGCTGGGGAGGAGCCGGTGGTCAGGGTACATGTAGGTACCAATGACATAGGGAAGGGTAGCAGAGACGTCCTGGAGGCCAAATTTAGGCTGCTAGGAAAGAGACTGAAATCCAGGACCTCTATGGTGGCATTCTCAGAAATGCTTCCCATTCCACGTGCAGGGCCAGGTAGGCAGGCAGACCTTCAGAGTCTCAATGCGTGGATGAGACGATGGTGTAGGGAGGAGGGGTTTAGCTTTATAAGGAACTGGGGAAACTTTTGGGGTAGGGGGAGCCTATACAGGAAGGATGGGCTCCACCTAAACCAAAGTGGATCCAGACTGCTGGCACTTAACATTAAAAAGGTCGCAGAGCAGTTTTTAAACTAAGAGATAGGGGAAAACCGATGGGTGCAGAGGAGCACGTGGATCGGACAGACGTCTCTTAGAGGAGAGTCTATTGATAGAGATTCTCTAGGTTTTAGTCAGGAGGAGAGGATGAAGTATGGGCCAGATCAGACAAAAAACATTCACATAAAAAAGAATCTGACACATCAGAAAAGGGCAGACAAAAAAACAGTGACAAGTTTTAAAGTGTTTGTACACAAATGCTAGCAGTCTAAAAAATAAGATGGGTGAACTTGAGTGCCTTGTGTTAAAGGAGGATACTGATATAATAGGCATCACAGAAACCTGGTGGAGTGAGGACAATCAATGGGACACAATCATTCCAGGGTACAAAATATATCGGAAGGACAGAACAGGTCGTGTGGGTGGGGGAATGGCACTATATGTGAGAGAAAATTTAGAATCAAATGAAGTAAAAATCTTAAATGAATCAACATATTCCATAGAACTGCTATGGATAGTAATTCCCTGCTCTAATAAGAATGTAACAGTAGGGATCTATTATCATCCACCTGACCAGGACAGTAATAGTGACTATGAAATGCTAAGGGAGATTAGAGAAACTATCAAAATAAAGAACTCAATAATAGGGGGGGATTTCAACTATCCCCATATAGACTGGGTACATGTCACCTCAGGACGAGATGCAGACACAAAATTTCTAGATACCTTAAACGACTGCTTCTTGGAGCAGCTGGTACAGGAACCCACAAGGGGAGAGGCAATTCTCGATTTAGTCCTGAGTGGTGCACAGGATCTGGTCCAAGAGGAAACTATAACAGGACCGCTTGGAAATAGTAACCATAATATAATAACATTTAACATTCCTCTGGTGGGAAGAACACCTCAGCAGCCTAACACTGTGGCATTTAATTTCGAAAAGGGGAACTATGCAAAAATGAGGAGGTTAGTTAAACAGAAATTAAAAGGTAGAGTGATTAAAGTAAAATCCCTGCAAGCTGCATGGACACTTTTCAAAGACACCATAATAGGGGCCAAACTTAAATGTATACCCCAAATTAAAAAACATAGTAGAAGAACTAAAAAAGAACCACCGTGGCTTAACAACCATGTAAAAGAAGCAGTGGGAGATAAAAAGACATCTTTTAAAAAGTGGAAGTCAAATCCTAGTGAGGTAAATAGAAAAGAGCATAAACACTGCCAAATTAAGTGTCAAAATGTAATAAGAAAAGCCAAAAAGGAGTTTGAAGAACAGCTAGCCAAAAACTCAAAAGGTAATAACAAAATGTTTTTTAAGTACATCAGAAGCAGGAAGCCTGTTAAACAACCAGTGGGGCCTCTGAACGATCGAGATACAAAAGGAGCGCTTAAAGACGATAAAGTCATTGCGGAGAAACTAAATGAATTCTTTGCTTCAATCTTCACGGCTGAGGATGTTAGGGAGATTCCCAAACCTGGCCCGTCCTTTGCAGGTGACAAATCTGAGGACTTGTCACGGATTGAAGTGTCATTAGAGGAGGTTTTGGAATTAATTAATAAACTTAACAGTAACAAGTCACCAGGACCAGATGGCATTCACCCAAGAATTCTGAAAGAACTCAAATGTGAAATTGTGGAACTCTTAACTATGGTTTGTAAATCAGCTTCTGTACCTAACGACTAGAAGATAGCTAATGTAATGCCAATATTTAAAAAGTACTCTAGCGGCGATCCCAGAAATTACAGACTGGTAAATCTAACGTCAGTACCGGGCAAATTAGTTGAAACAATAGTAAAGAATAAAATTGTCAGACACATAGAAGAACATAATTTGTTGGGCAAAAGTCAACATGGTTTCTGTAAAGGGAAATCATGTCTTACTAATCTATTAGAGTTCTTTGAAGGGGTCAACAAACATGTGGACAAGGGGGATCCAGTAGATAGAGTGTACTTAGATTTCCAGAAAGCCTTTGACAAGGTCCCTCACCAAAGGCTCTTACGTAAATTAAGTTGTCACGGGATAAGAGGGAAGATCCTTTCATGGACTGAGAACTGGTTAAAAGACAGGAAACAAAGGGTGAATAAATGGTAAATTTTCAGAATGGAGAGGGGTAACTAGTGGTGTTCCCCAAGGTCAGTCCTAGGACCAATCCTATTCAACTTATTCATAAATGATCTGGAGAAAGGGGTAAACAGTGAAGAGCCAAAGTTTGCAGATGATACTAAACTGCTCAAAGTAGTTAAGACCAAAGCAGACTGTGAAGAACTTCAAAAAGAACTCACAAAACTAAGTGATTGGGCAACAAAATGGCAAATGAAATTTAATGTGGATAAATGTAAAGTAATGCACATTGGAAAAAATAACCCCAACTATACATATAATGTGATGGGGGCTAATTTAGCTACAACTAATCAGGAAAGAGATCTTGGAGTCATCGTGGATAGTTCTCTGAAGATATCCACGCAGTGTGCAGCGGCAGTCAAAAAAACAAGCAGGATGTTAGGAATCATTAAAAAATGGATGGAGAATATCTTATTGCCTTTATATAAATCGATGGTATGCCCACATCTTGAATACTGCATACAGATGTTGTCTCCTCATCTCAAAAAAGATATACTGGCATTAGAAAAGCTTCAGAGAAGGGCAACTCAAATGATTAGGGGTTTGGAACGGGTCCCATATGAGGAGAGATTAAAGAGACTGGGACTTTTCAGCTTGGAAAGGAGGCGACTAAGGGGGGATATGATAGAGGTATATAAAATCATGAGTGGTGTGGAGAAAGTGAATAAGGAAAAGTTATTTACTTGTTCCCATAATATAACAATGAGGGATCACCAAATGAAACTAATGGGCAGCAGATTTAACACAAATAAAAGGAAGTTCTTCACACAGCGCATAGTCAATCTGTGGAACTCCTTGCCTGAGGAGGTTGTGAAGGCTAGAAGTATAACAGGGTTTAAAAGAGTACTAGATAAATTCATGGAGGTTGAGTCCATAAATGGCTATTAGCCAGTATGGGTAAGGAATGGTGTCCCCAGCCTCTGTTTGTCAAAGGGTGGAGATGGATGGCAGGAGATAGATCGCTTGATCATTACCTGTTCGATTCACTCCCTCTGAGGTACCTGGCATTGGCCACTGTCGGCAGACAGGGTACTGGGCTGGATGGACCTTTGGTCTGACCCAGTATGGCCACTCTTATGTTCTTAACCTCTAAAAAGTTTCTACATAGCATGCACAAACAGATTTTTCAAAGGCTTACAATTTGGCCCAGTTTGGGTCAGCAACAGACATAAATCTGACAAAAAAAGCCTCTCCCTTACAAAATTTTAAAGTCCCTGCTCCAAAGAATGGGTTTACTAAATGTCTAAGAAAAGCTTGCCAGTATTTTTTTAACATGGGCAGAACAACATATTTCCCCTAACCTCGTGCTTGAAACTGGTTGAACCATTCTGGATAAATAACTTTCCAAAAACATGAGTCTGGCAAGGAAAGCATCAGCCTGAACAGTTGAAATTTTGGCAAAGTTATAAGCATTTGAAAACAGGGGCTTATCATTTAAAGTATTGGGAAACCTTAATAATATGCAGCACTGCTCACTCTGTCCTCTGTAACATAGTTGATGGCCTATTTTGGAAACAGGCAGAGTGTACATTTTCATTACCAAGAAGAACGACACTGATTTATAGGACCGGAACGATGACTCCAAAGAATGAGGCTATAGAGAAGTTTCACATGGGGTGTTGGGTTTGGAATAGCTGAGTGGGTAATGGGGGAACGGGGCATATTAGCAGGGCTTGACAAACTATAGAATCTACTCGCCTGTGGCGAGTAGATTTCAGCCGCGCGCTCCGTTTATTGGCGGCGCGCGCATGCGCAATGCGGCTCTTGCGCATGCGCAGTGCAAGGCTGGTGAGCGGCTTTTGCCGCCGTTTGTCAAGCCCTGCATATTAGTATACTTGTACTTGCACTGGAACAACATTCTTAGGGTATGTCTACACTACAGAATTTTGTTGGAAAAACGGCCGGAATTAATTAATAAACTTAAAAGTAAAAATCTTCTTCCGAAAGAAGCTTGTAGTCTAGATGTAGCCTTTTTCTCCTTGTTGTGCACATTGCAAATATTTGCAGAATCCAGGATTTCCAGCCTATCACTGTGACAGAGAAGTACCTTTAAACATGCACAAAGACAGGTTAACATTACATCTTATATTCTTTCCAATCAAAAAACTTAACGGTGAATTATTTTAGGGTGTTTGCTATTTCAATATCCAATTGTGGGGGTGGGGAAGACTGGGTGTTCTCCTTTCCTTGTGTAGAAAAAAAAAGATACTTTTTTGTGCTTCTGTTGTTGCCAGAAGATTTACAATTTATCTACACCAATAACCATTGTAGTGGCCTGCCCTAAAGGAATTGCCAGAGAAATCAAGCTAGGCTTGTGGACCCTTAAAGTCATTAATACTTCCCTCCAATCAAGAACAGGCACACAAGCAGTAATTCTTTGAAAATAGAACTAATATATATTTAGAAAAATAAGTAATCACAATGTGAGACATAGCAGGAAAGAACAACGATAAATACAATGAAGTTTACAATTAAATTAATGAAATGGCACATAAAAGCCCCCTCCCCAGAAATCCCTCTATAATATAACTATACACTTAACACTAGTATTTAACATTTACCATTAAACATATAATATTTATCATTCACTACTAAATACTTAATAGACATCCAATAAACATTGATCAGGCAGTTATTATATAGGTAAGAGAAGGCTTCAGAACACAGTGATCCAGTTTTATTGACAAGCAAAACTCTGAATAGGAATGCCTTCTTTGCAGGCAGCTTCTTCTTCACAGGGTCTATTTCTGCTGCCACTAGTTCTCAGGTAGCTTCTTTTGTGCACGTGTCTTGTAGCTTCTTTTCTCCACCAAGCCCCAAACCTACTACTAGTTTAGCCTGTCGGCTGTTGGTCTTATATCAGTGGTGGGATACATGCAGCCCATTGGGGTAAATTATGGCCTCTGAGAGTTGTGGAGGGTAGTGCCTAATATATGAGTACTCATCAAGCTCCAGTCAGTTAATTCCCAGAGATTAGTATATGTTAATCCAACTTACCCAATCACATGTAAGTACATGTGCTTGGTAGTGCATTCCCACCAGAAGTCCAGCCTATCCCTTTAAAACTGTCAGCTTTCAATCAAAGTTAGGACTTTTTGCTGACTCATTCCTTACTGAAAGTGAAACTACCATTACATGACAGGAAATGGAATTACTATGTCATAGGAAACGGATTTTCCTATTATGTCACCCTCTATCTGTCAAAGATAGAATCTCCCAAAGGAAATAGAATCTTCCGTTACATCACAGGAAATGAAATCTTCCATTATATGCCATTTTGGCCAGCCATAGTGGATTGTACAAATCTAAAATACTCTTTGTATCAATCTAATTAAAGCTTTAATCTTAAAACTAATTACGGCAGAAAGGGATATAGGGGTGATAGTGGACCACAAGCTGAATATGAGTCAGCAGTGTGATGCTGTTGCAAACAAAAGCAAACACGATTCTGAGATGCATTAACAGGTGTGTTGTGAGCAAGACACGAGAAGTCATTCTTCCGCTACACTCTGCGCTGGTTAGGCCTCAGTTGGAGTATTGTGTCCAGTTCTGGGCACCGCATTTCAAGAAAGATATGGAGAAATTGGAGAGGGTCCAGAGAAGAGCAACAAGAATGATTAAAGGTCTAGAGAACATGACCTATGAAGGAAGGCTGAAAGAATTGGGTTTGTTTAGTTTAGAAAAGAGAAGATTGAGGGGGGACATGATGGCCGTTTTCAGGTATCTAAAAAGGTGTCATAAGGAGGAGGGAGAAAATTTGTTCATCTTGGCCTCTGAGGATAGAACAAGAAGCAATGGGCTTAAACTGCAGCAAGGAAGGTTTAGGTTGGACATTAGGAAAAAGTTCCTAACTGTCAGGGTAGTCAAACACTGGAATAAATTGCCCAGGATATTTAAGAGTAGGTTAGATGTCTATCAGGGATGGTCTAGACCCGTGGTCACCAACCAGTTGATCGCGATCGACTGGTCGATTGCGAGGCCTTGACCAGTCGATCGCGAGGCGTTCGGGCCACCCCACCCCCCCATTTTCCCCCCCACCCCCAAGAAGCATCCCCTACCTACCTCCAGCGTAGTGCCGGCTTCCCGCGGGGTGGACGGAAGTCCTGCCTGAAGTTTCGCGCCACTTCCGGGGGTTCCGGAAGTGGCTGGCTGCTCCCCTCACACAGCTCTGTGGCGTGCCGGGCGCGCTGCGGGAGGGGGCGTCCGCCCCAGAGGAGGAGTGCGATGGCTTCCCTGCGCCCCAGGAGGGGTGAGTCGAGCACAGGGGTTTCCCTGCACTGCAGGAGGGCGGGGTCGGCCCCGGGGTTTAGCCCCGGGTCAGGCGCGCATGGGGGTTTGGCTGCACCGTGGGAGGGGGGTTTGGCCCCGGGGCAGGCGCGCACAGGGGGGTTTGGCCCCGGGGCAGGCGCGCACGGGGGTGTGGCTGCACCGCAGGAGGGGGGTTTGGCCCCGGGGCAGGCACGCACGGGGGTTTGGCTGCGCTGTGGGAGAGGGGTTTGGCCCCGGGGCAGGCGCGTGCAGAGGTTTGGCTGCGCCGTGGGAGGGGGGTTTGGCCCTGGTGGAGGCACGTACTGGCTTCCCTCTGGGGGGGGGGGGAGAGAATCCTGGGAGGAGGCGGGTGCAGGGGACTCTCTGCCCCCACGTTCCCTCTTCCCTGCCCCCCTGTTCCCTCTCCCCTGTCCCCAGCCACAGAAACCTGTCCCCACTGGCACCCTGTTCCCTCTCCCCTCTCCCCACTCCGTAGCCTCAAAAACCTGTCCCCACTGGCACCCTGTCCCCAGCCTCAGAAACCTGTCCCCACTGGCACTCTGTCCCCTGCCCTCCTGGCACCCTGTTCCCTCTCCCCTGTCCCCAGCTGCAGAACTCTGCCCCCACTGGTACCCTGTCCCCTGCCGAAGCACCCCCTAGCACCCTTCCCCAGTACTATGTCCCCTGCTCCCACCGACACAGTTGGGGCCACATTAGTGAAGCTTGCGGGGGGGAGGGGTTGGAGGAGGTTTTTTTTGCATCTCACTTGCGTGGCCCCAACTGACTTTTCTGTGGGTCCGTGACCTCTGACTCAAAACAGGTTCCCTGCCCTTCTCAGAAATAAAGACAATGCAGAAACTTTTTGTGGTTGACACAGTATTTTATTTAAAAATGAAGCCTGGCCAACAAACTCCCAGTTGGAGCCAAGTCCCCATCTGGCCACAGCATCATAACACTCCTGCACTCCCCTTTCCCCCAGACTCTACATCTGAGCCTATCATACACTGGAACCCCCTGCCCTGAGCCCCTCACATACCTCAACCCAAATTCCTGAACCCTCACATCCAGAAGTCTGTGGCTTGCTTAGTACCCTAACCCTACATCTGACCCCAACACTGCCCGGCCTGGAGCCCCCTCCCCGAGCCAGCGTTCCCTTATCCACCTCCTCCTGCATCCAGATTTCCTCCCAGAGCTTGTACCTCTCACCCCTTCCCACACCCAAATCCCTCATTCCCACTCCAGAGCCTATACATTCTGTCTCAACCCAGCGAGGGTACAGCTAGACTGCAGGAGTTTTTCAGGATTCCAGAGATATCCCAGAAAAACTCTTCTGCATCCAGGGATGCATTTGTTCTTCCACTTCTTTTAGTGGAAGAGCAAACATGATCTTTTGGTCACCCCTATATTCCTCTTTCCATGAGAAATAAGGGGGCTTCCAAAAGAAGGAGTTTTTCTGACATTTGGTCCAGTCTAGACAGGCCAAATGTTGGAAAAACTTCTTCCTACAGAAGAACTGGGGAAAAAAAGCAGCAGTATAAGGGTTGGGGATAGCAAGTGATGGAGAGGAAGAGAAGAGAGAGGGCAGGGCTTCAAGGAAGGGGCGGGGCAGTAGATCTTGGCTTGTTCTGTCATTTAAAAAGTGATCTTAGGTGTAAAAAGGTTGGAGACCACTGGTCTAGACAGTATTTGGTCCTGCCATGAGGGCAGGGGACTGGACTCGATGACCTCTCGAGGTCCCTTCCAGTCCTAGTATTCTATGATTCTACTGTTCTATGCATTCCAAAAAGAGTCCTGACACTATCACTGTCCTTTTTATATCCAATTAATAGAGTTTTTTCTGATTTTAAACCCCTTCTGGTTATTTTTCTGTAAGCCTCCATTTAAATTGTTATAAGATATTTCAAAATAGCTAAAGTAAAATCTTTTGGTACATTATAACTGAAATATGTGTGTTTTGCAGTTTCAGTTTTGAGCCCTGATTCTTCAGTGTAGGCAGATTCTTGTGCCTGCACAACACTCTACTGAGGCCAGGGGGGCCTGTGATGGTGTAGGCCTGCTAGCACATGAAACCCTTTTGAAGGATCAGAGTCTTGGCATAAAGATGTCAGGGCTGGTCAAATTAAATAGTTTATTTCCATCATGAATCCCATCGTAAAAACAGGGCTGATATACAGCAGCTGGTATGAGAGGAAATTTTTTGGTCCAACAGATGCAGCATAAATGGGTGATGCATTTTGGCCACTCAGTCTCTGAATATGGTTCCAATAGGACTTTTAGACAGTGCCATTTACATAAACTCTCAGAAGATCATGAAGACCAATTTAATTTCCTTATTACTAACAAAAATATTGTAGAAACTATATGGTATTTTCAAAACTGGAAATTCCTTACCATATTCAATTTTCTTGGGCCGTACACAGGATGTGGGCCATAAAGAGGTAATTGGATATGTTGATATCACAGCCAATGAAAATTTGTTCTGGGATACTTCTCTATGGACCAGGCTTGCCAGCTTCATTATCAATGAAAGATACACTAAAAATATTGCTATTTTACCCAATATTGCTATTTTTCTTTTTGGGCAATTAATTTTTTTTGTTTTAAGGACAATATTATTTTAATTGATACCTGAAACTAATTTAGTATCCCACTGCAATCATTTCCAAATTGAGGTCATTATTCAGTCAAACAATTGTTTAAACATGATCATCATTTTTATAGTAAGAACTCAAATATTTCTAGTAAATCCAGAACTCTATCACCATTTTCATTGTTTTTCTGTTGGAAAAGTACTGTGTATCATTTGTAAAGGCAAGTCCTTTAAGGAATATAGTCGCACTTCCGATATGTCCCATTTAAATTAGACACAAAATGAATGAATGGAATTCCTTTTTCACAATAATGGCATCATATTTAAAGACAGATATTAATCATTTCCTTGAAATCTAAAAAGGAAATTTGAAATCCCACTGGTCATTAAGCTGGCAACTCATTAAAAGCAAGACATTTCCCATGCAGCCGGACAAGTGCACTAGTCCATTTCACATAAGCAACTCCTCCTTCAAACAATACACCAAGATTCATTAACAAAAACCTTCAATAAAAGCTGTTCAGATTTCAAGTATGCTTCTGAGTCCAGCTAATACCTAAAATCCCCCCAATATTATTCTTTCTTAAAACATTAAACATATGTTTACAAACCTAACGTTAGAAAGTCTGGAAATGAACAGTTAAACAATCTCATTAATCCACCACTGCCATATCATACTACTTCTCTCACTGATACCTCACCTGATTTGCATCACACATTTAAATTTAATGTTGCCTCCTAAAATTTGCAAAAAAAGAGGTCAAAATAAGAAATACTAGTAGATTATAGTATCCCCATATATTACTCAGTGAATCATTTTTTCAATAGTATCTTATTAATTTGTAATTTTATATTTGAATTTATGGGAACATTTACTGGAAAAATCTCTGCTTTAGACTGTGTAATGTATGTATTCTGAAAAGTCACCTGCAAATCCTGTTCCTACAGGAAATTGTTAAATAGCCTATGCAATTACATTATCTAGGATAAAATTATTGGGCCTATGGCTGAATCAGAAAGAAGTTTGCACTTGCTCTTTGTTTGCTCACCTTTATGTATCGTGTAGTTTTATGCTTTTCTCTGAAGTATATGGCATTGGTCACTGCTAGCAGCAGTATATTGAGCTAAATGGACCACTAAATTGTTCTGCAAGAAAGAGAAGTCTGTGGCACCTTATAGACTAATGGATTTATTGGAGCACAGGCTTTCGTGGGCAAAGACCCACTTCGTCAGATGCATGTAGTTTAAATTCCAGAGGCAGGTATAAATATACAGGCATAAGAAAAGAGTTCCAATCAAGAGTAAGGCTAGAAATAATGAGGTCAATTCAGTCAGGGAGGATGAGGCCCACTTCTAGCAGCTGATGTGGAGGTGTGAAGGCCAAGAGAGGAGAAACTGCTTTTGTAGTTAGCTAGCCATTCAGAGTCTTTGTTTAATCCTAAAATGATAGTATCAAATTTGCAGATGAATTGTAGCTCTGTAGTTTCTCTCTGAAGTCTGTATTTGAAGTTTTTTTGTTGCAGGATGGCTACTTTTAAATCTGCTATTGTGTGTCCAGGGAGATTGAAGTGTTCTCCTACAGTTTTTGTGTATTGCCATTCCTGATATCTGATTTGTGTCCGTTTATTCTTTTACATGGGGACTGTCCAGTTTGGCTGATGTATATGGCAGAGGGGCATTGCTGGCACATGATTGCATATATTACATTGGTAGATGTGCAGGTGAATGAGGTTAGGTCCTGTGATGGTACCACATCAGCTACATCATTACGGGCGCATTTACCTGCACATCTATCAATGTAATATATGCAATCATGTGCCATCAATGCCCCCTCTGCCATATACATCGGCTAAACTGGACAGTCCCCACATAAAAGAATAAACGGATACAAATCGGATATCAGGAATGGCAATACACAAAAACCTGTAGGAGAACACTTCAATCTCCCTGGACACACAATAGCAGATTTAAAAGTAGCCATCCTGCAACAAAAAAACTTCAAGAACAGACTTCACAGAGAAACTTCAGAGCTACAATTCATCTGCAAATTTGATACTATCATTTTAGGATTAAACAAAGACTGTGAATGGCTAGCTAACTACAAAAGCAGTTTCTCTTCTCTTGGTGTTCACACCTCCACATCAGCTGCTAGAAGTGGGCCTCATCCTCCCTGACTGAATTGACCTCGTTATCTCTAGCCTTACTCTTGATTGGTACTCTTTTCTTATGCCTGTATATTTATACCTGCTTCTGGAATTTCTACTACATGCATCTGATGAAGTGGGTCTTTGCCCGTGAAAACTTATGTGCCAATAAATCTGTTAGTTTATAAGGTGCCACAGGACTTCTCGTTGTTCTTGCAGATTCAGACTAACCCGGATACCCCTCTGATAAATTGTTCTGGAATTTGTTTTTGTATTCTGTTCTTAGTGTAAACAGGAATTCTTTAACAGCACTTTTTTGGTTTCTCAGTGAGTCAGCATGTTTCTGTAGGATCAGGAACTTTTCATCTCTCTCCTGCTAGGTGTGAGAGGGGCTGGGCTATGGAAGAGAGGAGGAGGTGAAATTTATTAAAGTCCAGTGATTGCCTCCCTCCAGACAGCAGCATCAAAGGAGAGAGAAGTGATAGTAGAGCTGATCATAAACACTCTGGCTGCGTCTAGACTGGCAAGTTTTTGTGCAAAAGCGGCTGCTTTTGCGCAAAAACTTGCCAGCTGTCTACACTGGCTGCTTGAATTTGCGCAAGAACACAAATTTGAGCAAATACAATGACGATCCCGTTCGGGCAAAAGCCCTCTTGCGCAAATGTATTTGCGCAAGAGGGCCAGTGTAGACAGCTAAAAAGTGTTTTGTGCAAAAAAGCCCCGATGGCTAAAACGGCGATCGGGGCTTTCTTGCGCAAAACCGCGTCTAGATTGGCACGGACGCTTTTCCGCAAAAAGTGCTTTTGCGAAAAAGCGTCCGTGCCAATCTAGACGCTCTTTTCCGCAAATGCTTTTAATGGAAAAACTTTTCCGTTAAAAGCATTTGTGGAAAATCATGCCAGTCTAGACGTAGCCTCTGAGAAACACACTGTTTAGTTGGAATTTGCCAATTTGGTGAAATCTAAACTTTGGGTTCAATTTCACCAAAGTTCTGATGAAAACCTGCCTGGTTTCCTACCAGCTCACCTGCCGGGCTCCTCAGGACCCCAAATGGAATGTTACTGGGTAACCTTTACTTGAAGGTGTAACCCACACACCTGGGCTTTGTCTACATGGTTTGTTTTTTGTGGAAGAGGAAATGCAAATGAAGTGCTCATTAGCAAATCTCACACTCATTTGCATATTCTCTTCTGATCCTTTTTGTGGAAGAGGCTCTTTGCGAAAAAACCCCCACAGTGTAGACGGGGCCATTTTTCAGAAAAAAACCCTTTTGCGCAAAATCCTGTAAACCTCATTTTTTGCATTTCCTCTTCCGCAAAAACCAGCATAATGGTCTAGTGTCCCGTGCAGTGGCACCTAGACCACAGCAACAGATAAGACCAAGAGACCTCTAGAGCCAGCTGGCTTTTAGCTCAAAGGGTGGAGGCTCCTATACTAAGCTCCAGAGGTCCAAGAGTCAAATCCACCTGGTGGTGGTTACACAGGCTTTGCAGTTCTGGGGCAGCCCACCATACGAACTTCTCTGTAGCCAGGACTCTATTTCCTTTTATGGAGAATGTCTACATTTTTTGTTATCATTTCTAATTAGAATGAAACCAGATTACAAAATATCAAAATCCCCTCAAAAAGGAATTATCTTTCTCCACCCACACTAGGTATAAACAGATGACAGATGGTTCTGCAAAAGGGGAGAGGGAAACTTGGCATTGAATATGCTAGTTTGATGGCATGAAACAGTGACATTGCTCTCCCTAGATTTTTTTTCACCTTTTTTCCTTTAATTCCTAACATTTAGCAAACTGGCAGTTTTCTTTGGAAGAGGCACCTAAGGCTCCTGTCCTAGTACATCTATGCTGTTTGAAGATTTATGGACAACCAACTGGTGAAGGATGTGCTGCTTCTTATATGCATGAAAGATGGAGGAGAGGGAGATGAAGCTAGAGACAAGCACTTTCAAGTTAAAACAGACACTGAAAAAAATATACCACGAATGGCCCATAATTCTTTTTAGCCCTCACTATTTTATGAAGTAAGATCAGTGACAGTAGTCACACTAAAATTAATGAGTCTCCTTGTATTTGGGGAAATTATTTTTAGCTGTTCTTTTGTAGTTTGTCATAAACCAAATTTATTTTCCTTGCTCCATTTCACTGATTTTACTTTCCTATTTAGATACAGATTTCTGTCTCTCTAAGCATTCCATTTACCATTTTAGGTACACTGTGAAACTATGTCTCTTTCTTATCTATAGCTAGTCTGGATCTTTTAATTCATGATTTTTATATTTTAGGTGTGATCATTGTAACTCTTTGTTTGCCGAACTTCCTTTTCAGTCCAGCTGCCCACTATAATTTATCTAGGGGTACAGCAACAACACTTGTCATGGGATTAAGTCATCTCAGCATCTTAGTCCAGTTTTTAAATAATCAGTTTGGCTCAGGGGTTCAAATGTCCTTACTATATGTGGTTATATAGTAGCTTTCTGAGGATAAATACATTAAAGATTCAGAGGCACTCAGATACAGGTTGGACCCACAGGCACCCTTGGGACCCGATTGATCCTGAACAAGGGAATTTGCTGGACCAGGAGAGCTCCCCTGTAGCTGGCCTCCCAGGCACCTGCCAGTTCTGCTTCCAGCCCCAGCCAGTCCTCACTGCCCTCAGCCAGTTGTGCTGCCAGCCCCAACTGGACCCCTCAGCCCTAGAACTCCCAGCTATGGTGCTCCCTGCGCTGCCTGAACCTCTGCAGCTGGACTCCTGGCTGTGCCACTGAAGCTCCCTGCCCTGGCAGACCCACTGCCACAGGGCTCCCAGTTGTACCATGGGATTCCCCACATCACCTGAGCCCTCAGCTCCCTGTCCACCACTGGTCTTCCTGACCTGGGGGTCTCTGGCCCAGAAACATCCGTGGTCCATTGCTGGACCAGAGAGTCCTGGTTTAGGGAGGTACAACCTGTACTGCGGTGATGAGGACTCTATAGACAAATATGCCATGGGTGAGAGAAGAGAATAAGATTGCCACTTCATGGAAAAGGTATGGCTATAGATTAATACTATGAATGTGAAAAACAGTGTTTGATGGTAAAAGATTCCAACTGGCAAATCAGATTTGGGGAAAGGCAGAAGACTGGAGTGAAGGCCTTCATATCAGTTACTTAGTGTATAGGTAACTTGTGACAGATGAAGTATCTTGGTAGAGAACTTGAGTGCAGTTAGCTGTTGCCTGCCCTATTCTGAGGCCTGTCAATTATAATATAGGGAGTTTTTATGTCCCCATGTTCTGGTTGCAATAGAATCTAAGGAAGTTTTCATTCCTCGCACCAAAGCATGTGGAAACTCTAGAGCAGAGTTTTGAGAAGTCACCATTGAAATGAATTCAGGCTCCTTCTGCTCATATAGAGTCAAATCTTTTTATTAAGAATTGTTCATCTTCACAATCCAAATCAATCACATTTATAGCAGTTAAGCAGCTCTGAAAAATGAGCCCCTAAGGTGTCTAAACATTGGCACCAGAAGTTAGAAATATTCAAAAAGCAGAGCTACTTTGGAATATATAGGCATTATTCACTATTTGAGTGCAGTGTTCATACACCATATTGTGAATTAACTCAGAATCTGAAAAAGAACTGTTTCTTGATTTTATATATCTATATAAAAATATTCAGGCCTTTCCTTGAGAAATAGATTTTTTTTTGCAGTTACTCTCAAGCTGTAGCAACATGTAACTTTCTGAAACCCTATTCTGAGTATGAATGAGTATTTTTAAAAGCTCATAGAACAAAAGAAAGCAAACCTGGATTCAGGAGGCATCCCTCATTAACTTGCAAGGCATTTCACATGGTGATGCATCCAGTGTATAATTTGGCTGTTTAATCTCCATGATGATACATTTTGCACCTCACAGAGCAGAGGTTGTCCTACTGGTAATCCTGTGAGACTAGCACTTTCTCTTTTCATGCTTGTTTACAGAAGTTGCTGCCATTCAAAATTAGGAACTACATTGCTGCCAGTTTTTAGGCCCTATTTCAAAATGTGTTTTGAATCTGATCTTTTGTTAATGTTCATCTAGATCTTTGCATACATGGAAGCCATGCATGAAACGCTTCCAGTAAACAGCTCTATATTTTGTAATAGTTTAAAAGCATTTGGGAGTTTTTGTTTTCATATGTGCAATTTTTTTTTAGTATTCAGGATCACTGAAATTGAACTGCTCTATCAGGCTCTATCTCTGGCCACATTTTTCAGCTGGAAGCTGTTCTATGTAGTTGAATGTTACAAGGGACAGTCCATGAGGAGATATGATGGCTGATTTGCTTTCCTAAGACAAATAATTTCTTATTCTGTAATAGTAAATTTCAGTGTTTTCAGGTCTCCAAATGTAGTTGCTTCAGATAACTAGAAGTCAAGACTGGCACACATACTTGGAGCATGTCTAATTAAAAGGACTGTAGGAGTTTGTCAGATAAGATGTTCTAACAGGGCGAGGAGCAGAGTGTCTGGGAATTATATTTGCCACATTTACACACACTCTTATACACTTCTTCTTTGGAATTAATTCCTCTGGGATTCAGGTTTTTAAGCTCTTTTTACAACTAATTCAATTTGCACAAGAAGTGAATGTCCCTTTTCTTTCATGTTTTCTTTTTGTGACACCAATGCTAAATTAAGACGAGGCCTTGGCTTTCATTGTTATAGTTACAGAACAATTCTTTTATATCTTTTTGTCCTTACTTTGCCTGTCACTTCAGAAGGGCAGCTGTGTCTGTTTTCTTCTAATCTACACTCAAAGCATTCTTTGCTATATGGCTCAGCCTCCTGCAGGGGGTGCTGCAACTCAGGCAGTTGGCACCTTTCTCTAGACATTTAGGCAGTTTCACAAAGTACTTAGCCTGAAGCTAGGGATTCTGTTGTCATGGGAAAAATTTAAGAGAACAGAGATTTTAGAGAAACTTTACATCTAGTCTGACTAGTTTTGACTTCAGTGTTGAAGTCAAACAGATGTCTCCTGAAGGCTACCCTGTTTATACTTTAAAATATGAAGGGATGCATTTTGCTTTACAGTTAGTTCTACAGTGTCAGATGCACATACATATATCAAGTAAATATAAATAAATCCCATTATCGCTTATAAGATTAGAAAAAAACTAATTTCTTAGTAAAATTGAAAAAAAGCTAGTTATGGACTAAGTGACGAAACACATGAAACAAATGTTTAGCTGGGATTATTTAATAAGAATGTGAATTATTAATGTGAACTTGGTACAGAATATATTTGACCCTTTCTCCTGTGTGAAATTAATTTGAGAGCTGCTGTTAGCAAGTTTGTTAGCTCTGTTTTGTTAAACTCTCCTAATATACATATTTTCTAAGTTGTGATCTAGCATTATTCCCAGGGGTTCTCCAAGAAAGGAAGTAAAGAATGTTCTTTTCAAAGGCATGAAGTGGGAAAATGTTTAGAACTATTTATAGCAGCGGTTAGGCTGTGGAAATCCCAGACATTATCATCTATTTATAGATATTCTTTGGGTTAAAAGGGTAAAGCCCAGCAATTTTATTGAAAATTGACATGTTTTTATCCAAAAGTTAAACAAATAAGTTTTTTAGGGGAAGATGAGTGAGTGAGAGGGAAGGGGAAGTTTTTTAGGGGAAGATGGGTGAGTGAGAGGGAATGTTTGCCATTTGCAAACATTAGTGATAACTAATAAACCCACTAAAAACAAGATAAATACAGCATGCAGTGTTCAGCAGAGCAAATATATACTTTATATTTGGAAAGCAATTTCATTTTTTTCCATACCGCTGGAGGGTTCCATCCTCTGAGGGGCTGATCACCCTGAGTTCCTGTTGATTTCACTAGTTGAGGCTGATTAGCTTCTTGAAATATCAGAGCCTGAGTGGTTTCAGTTCTTCATAATAACTGTTTGATTGATGGGGTTTTTTGCTTCAAGATTTCTGATACTGACTGCTACAGAAAATGGGTGAGTTGCCAACACTCCTGAGTTACCATAAACTGAGTCATTCAAGCTGAAATTGCCTAAACAACTGTGATTGAGCAACAAACTTTTATTGTAAAGATGCAGAATTATAATACAATAGCCCCTAAAATTATTAAAAACAAAATGACAGCCTGTACTTGTTTTCATGTTAAATCCTCTCTGTTTAAAATTTTTTTTTGAATTTTTTTCTGGGAGGCCTTTTAATTGGTGATGTTTCCTAGATATGTGTATTATACATATATCTTGTTTTCTTTGCTCAGAGTAGGGTCCAATCATGCAACTTCTGTGCAATTCCAGTTAGAGAGCTTGCAGGATTGGAACTGCAGATTGAAGAAAGGCATTCATTTTCTTACAGCACACATAACATTGGCTGCTGATACTCAATTTTAAAAAGCTTTTTTCACGTAAAGTTTGTGGTAATTTTGCCACAGTCAAGTAATTGGCATCTCTTAACTTTAACAACTGCCGTCTTTCAGTTTGTAAAGTACACATAGAGCACTGATTTATCTAATGCATAATTAACAACAGTGCTGCAAATAATCAGCAAAGAAAATAACAATCACCTCAGCATTTAGTGAAAAGTTGTACTCGCACAGAAAGTAGGCAAAATATAGTTTATTAGTAGAACAGTGTCATATAGTAACTGTTTTATTCTGATCATCTTAGTGTATTTCTCCTCCATTATAACATGCATAATATTGTTACACTTAATAGTTGCCTGTAAGCATACTAAGTAAACTTGTGCATTGCTGTTATTGCATTAATTTAAAATCACTTGCATCTAAAAAGCCACCATTATACCGTGAAAAATAGGTACTCACTTATACCCCACTGTTGAGAAATAATGCTAAATAAATATAGCCTGATTCTCCTTTCTAAGTCAACACTTTACCATGCACCTTCACAACATCCTTCTATTAGTGCCATATTTAGATGTAATAAATGGGTCAAAGGGTAAACATAACCAAGTTACTATCCAACATTAAACAGTGTTCAACAAAGGTCAGAAATTTGGTGTATAGAGACCTAAGCTTGCTAAGTACAAACACAGCATTAAAATAATTTAAACCTTTTGTTAAAGAAAAGGAGGGAAAACAGTTACAGCATATGAAATGTAAGGGTTAAGTAAGGCTTTCATTTTAACAGTTTCCCTAGTTTGCTTTCCCTGGAGAGACTTTTCAGAAGGAAAAGTCTGTTTGATGGTGTTTTAGATGATATTAAAGACGGTAATAATTTCTCTTTTGGGGGAAAGAAAATAAGTTAGTTGAGATAGGCTGGAACTGCTGTTGCGGTGTTAAAAATCAGATCCCTTCTTATCTCTAGTGGGGTTCAGCTAGAGCTGGTGTAGACGGGCCAAATGTTGGAAAAGCCTCTTTCAGAAGAAAAGTGGAAAAAGATACGCAAATTGCGTATCTTTTTCCGACTTTTCTTTGTAGTGTAGACATAGCCATAGTAATGAAGGGGAGGAGAAATAAAACACAAGAGTTTGCAGATATGTGAAGCTGCAACAAATCCATTTTTATGTGTTTTCTTGTAAAATGTAAATGATATTTATCTTTAAAATCAGGACCATTTTCATTGTTTTAGCAACCCGGCTTGGCTTGATGGGTCACCCTGAGGCAATAATATTTTTATCTTATCTTTTATCTTAGGATCATCCCAAATCTACCACCTAGCACTGAAAGCCAATCTAGAAGTCAACAGAGGTAACAAAGCAGAATTTGGCTCCTATTTTGAAAGGAATGACCCCATGAGGGGTATATTTGATATATTTACACTGTTAACCCTGAAATATAGATGAATTAATTTGGGTAAGTTTTAGTTTTGCACAATGAAAGCCCAAGCTTGTGATTGCTTGGATTCAGATTCCATTTTATCCAAACTAGGAAACAGAGTTGAATAAAAGATAGCTTGGTCCATCTCTATTTCAAAGTGAGCTGGCAATTGCTTGTTGTGCATTAGGCTCTGGCAAAATCTCATTGCTCCCAGGTTTTTTGTTTTGCTAAGTCAACATGAGTCAGGTTCATGCCCCATTGTATCTAACCCTTTTTTCCTTAGAAGAGTGAGAGTAAATGGTTCCAATTTCAGCCTCCTCCATTTAAAAAGAACATGTATTAGGGGTTCACCTACAAATATTTTTACAAATATGTTTGCAATAAAATATATATATTTCTATCAAAATACCTCAGTATATAGAATAATTTTATTAACGTATCTGCTTTTCTCCCAACATCTCCACAACCCAGTAAAGAAACTCAAAACAGGTTTAAAGGGAATTAAATAGCCCTGTGTTCTATCAGACTGACTTAACCAAAGGGCTTCCCTATTGACATTAGTACAGTCATTTATAGCCTCATTATCAGCAATATATGTACTGCTCCTAGCACCATCTGAGACAACAATAGGGATTTTTCAAAGGAGTGGTATCCTCCTGGTGTACTGGTTCTGTATATACTTCACCTTTTCCCACATATTCATGAGAATCAACTTTTTAAATTTCCATCTATTATTTCAGAAGCAATGATGGGGCCAAATGAAGTCTTTCTACCACTTTATCTTATGCCACATTCATGGCTCTGTTAATCTTTACACTTTTTGTCATCTTTATCATGTTAACTTATCCAGTTTTTTTTGTTTCTGTATGTTGCTGTGTTTGTTCTGATCTCCTACCTACACCCCACCTCGGTTTGAGTGGTGAATTTCCCTTGTTTGTCCAAACTGACGTGTATTTGTTTCTTTCCATTCAGTTTCTATGGTCTAATATACACTTAGGGTATGTCTACACTACAGCGTTATTTCAAAATAAGATATTTTGAAATATCTTATTTTGAAATAACGCGTCTACACACAAAATGCATTTCGAAATAGTGTTTTGCTATTTTGAAATGGCACGTCCACACTGATTGGATGCTGAATCGCATTTAAGGCCGCCTGGAACTAGTTCTGGCAGGGCATCAGGTCAGTAGTTACCTTGTGTGGCTGCTGCCTTAGGCTATCTGAGGTTCGTGCTTAAAGGGAACCCCCGGGACAGCCGGTTCTCAGGTTTTCCTGCTTGCTTGCCTACCTCGCTGAGGGACAGCAAAGTGTTTTTGCTGTGCATGCTCTGGTTGCCCTCACTCAGGACACCACAGCACTCTCCAACATGGAGCCAGAGCTGCCTCTAGGCACTCTGCAGCTCCTGGACATGTTGCTGCAAGTCTGGCAGCACTTTCTGCAGGCTGCCTTGCAGGCTCTGCACCAACCCAACCCCCAAGCCGTCTTTCAGACCCTCCTGGGGTATGTGACGGAACAGCTGCAACACCTGGACTCTGGTGTGCCCCGCCGCATCTGGCATCTGGACACCAGTACCGACTGGTGGGACCACATAGTCCTGGAGCGCTGGGGAGATCAACAATGGATCTAGAACTTCACGATGAAGGAGGACACCTTCCTGGAGCTCTGCGAGTGGCTCGCCCTGGCTCTGAGGCAACGGGACACGCACATGAGGCCCGTCATTCCCCTCCAAAAGTGTGTTGCCATCGCCCTCTGGAAGCTCTCCACACCGGACAGCTACCAATCTGTGGGGAACCAGTTCGGCGTGGGGAGATCCACCATCAGTACCGTGCTCATGCAGGTATGGCAATCTCCGCGACTGTGCCAGGCGGGGGTGGTGGCAGGAGGGAATGGGCTGCCCTAGGGAAAGTGGGGGGGTGGAGGTGGTGTAAGTCCCCTCCCCGGGAGGGTTTGTTCTGTCCCACCCGCACTAAGGATAGCCTGTGGTGGCCAGGATTGCTGGGGGGTGTTGCTCCTGGGGAGCGGGGCAGTCGGGGGCAGGGGGGCACTCTCAGGCGCCCTGGCACCCCAGTGACTCTCAGTTTTGTGTGTCCCTCTGCAGGGCCATCAACAGAGTCCTGGTCTGCAGAGTCATCCGCCTCGCTGATGTCGATGTGGTCATCAAGAGGTTTAGCACCATGGGCTTCCCCAACTGCGGGAGGGCTATCGACGGGACACACAATCTGATCCGTGCCCCAGACCACCAGGCCTCCACATTAATAAACCAGAAAGGATACTTCTTGGTCATCCTGCAGGCCGTGACTGACCACTGGGGCCACTTTCTGGACATTAATGTTGGCTGGTCGGGCAAAGCACACAACATGTGTGTACCGCAACTCCTCCATGTGCCAGAGGCTGCATGCCGGGAACGTCTTTCCTGACCGCCATTTCAGCGTCAGGGATGTGGACATGCCAGTCTGCCTGGTGGGTGATGCAGCCTATCCTGTACAGCCCTGGCTCATGAAGCCCTACACAGGACACCTCAACCCTTCCAGACAGGCCTTCTATGCCAGGCTCAGCAGGGTCGAGGGTGCCTTCAGGCAGCTGAAAGCATGGTTTAGGTGCCTCCTCACCCGCCTGGACCTCGCGCAGAATATTCCGCACATGTTGGCAGCATGCTGTGTGCTGCACAATATGTGTAAGTGGAAGGGGGAGGCCTTCCTGCTAGGCTGGGTGGCGAAGGAGGAGTGCTTGGCCAGCCTGTACGTGCAGCCCCACATGGCTGCCATCTGGGAGGCCGATCGGGGAGCTGTCCACATCCGGAAGGCCCTCAGGGAGAGCTTCTGTCCAGAGGAGCAGTAACAGTGCTCCCTGGTCCACCCCACTGGGGGCTTGTGCCTCATTCCTCCCTCACATCCCTCCACTTACCCCTCCCTAACTTCCCTTCATGATGGAAAATAAAGACGTGTTTTGATTAAACCAAACTCTGTTTATTCAACAAAACGGGGGGAAATGAAACTCGGGTGAGACTGGGGAAAGAAGGTGGGAGAGGGAAGAAGAGAGGGTGGGAGAGGGGAGGGGCAAACTTGGGAGGAGGGAGCTGGAAGGGGGAGGAAGGAGGAAAAGAGGCTCAGGGTCGGAGTGGCACCGGGGCTGCTGACTCCCAGCACCATGGGTACAGGGGCCTCGGCATCCCCAGGGGTGTGTGGAGGGTTTGGAGGGAGAAGCAGGAGGGGGAGAAGGAGCGGGAGGAGGAGTGATTGCTAGGAAGGCAGCAGAGGCTGGAGTGGAAGGAGGCAGCATGCTCTGCACCAGGATTTGCAGATGGGCACAGATGGCACTGGCCTGGGCAAGCTGCTCCCACCAGCTCTCTCACTGGAGCTGCAGGTCTTCCTCCACCCAGTGGTCGAGGGTGCGGTGCAGGGCTCGCAGTGCCCCCAGGTGCTGCTGCTCATAGTTGTCCATTGGACAGGTGTGCCTGCGGAGCCCTCGGGTGCGGGAGGATGTCCTGGGTGGTGCGGTGTGCCCTCCACTCATAGCTGGTTCAGCTGTGGAGAACAAGAACAAATGGTCAGTCATCCCTGAGGACACAGTGCCTGAAGCCCAGCCCTCCTCTGCAAGGCGAGGACGACAATTCTCCGCGCCATCAGAGCCGATGTACTTGAACACAAGGCCATGTTCAGGATATCCAGGTGGCCCTGCTATCCCCGGGAGTGGAAGCTACCCAGAGACTGCGCCCATGCCCCTGTGATGTATATCAGTGTGTGTGTGTGGGGGGGGAGATGTCCCCTGCCTCCTTGTACAGGGGGGCTTGTGGAGAGAGGGTGTCCTGCTGTGTCCCACCCCGGGGTCAGGAGCATGTCATGTCTCTCCACACAGCCTTGTGGCTAACGGGCCAAGGCCCCTGTGTGGCAGCCAGCTGGGGCCATGTGCCCAGGAATGGCACAGCATGTGCACAGGTTGCTGCATGATCTGTGGCCAGCAAGGCACAAGCGTGCAGTCCCTGGTCTCCCCCACCCCCCTACATAAGGAAACAGTGATAGTACTCACATGATGTTCCGTCCCCGGCCTCGGACGACGCCTGGGACAAGTTCACAGGGATGGCTTGGGAGTCCTGGCTCAGCTGGCTGGTGACACTGGCCTCCTCTGACTCCTGACCCCCCTCCTCCTCCTCTGTGCCGTCATCAGGACCCCCAGCGAGGACAACATTGGCCGGCTTTGCCCAGGAGTCGATGTCCACCTGGGGGGAACAGACTGTCCTGCCCCCAGGATGCAGTCCAGGGCATCAAAGTAGGGGCAGCTCTCGGGAGCTGCCAGCTCTGGCCCTGCCACAGTTCTTTAATCTTCATCCGCGCCTCTTCCTGGGTGTGGATGTGGCCTCCGTCAGCCATGCTGGTGGCCATAGACAGCCACATACCTGCATCTAGTGCAGAGATCTTGGAGGTTGGTGGCATCCCCCCAAACCTCGATAAGGTCCATGACATCCACAGTACACCAGGAAGGTGCCCATCTTTTCCGGCCCCTGGCAGGTTCTTGGGAGCTGGAGGACTGCTCCCGGGGAGCAGTGGAGGGCTGGCTAGTACCGGCTGGCTGGCTCATTTCAGGGCCACTGGGTCAGGGGCAGCAGCAAAGTGGCTCAGGGCTCGCAGGCCTGGTGTTAGCCACAGAGGCTCTGGGCAGACTCTAGACCTTTAAGAGCTCCGGAGGGGGAAGGGGAGGAGACGAGTTTTCCTGGTGTGTACCAGAGTGGCCAGCAGGGCACCCTGGGAGGGGCTGGAGGCCCCCTATTTCGAAATAGCCCCTATTCCCTGTCGACACAGAGCCTATTCTGAAATAGCTATTTCAGAATAGGTGCTATTCCTCATAGAATGAGGTTTACATATTTTGAAATAAGCCCTCCGCTATTTTGAAATTATTTCGAAATAGCGATTTGGCTGTGTAGACACTAGCGAAGTTTCAAAATAATGGTTGTTATTTCAAAATAACTTTGCTGTGAAAGATGTACCCTTAGTGTTCAACCATAACTCCTTGGTTGTGTTGTCCAATGTACCATAGCCCATCTGCAATACGTTCCAGCATTATAATACTTCCAAAGGTGTTCATTGGTCACATTCACTATAGGTGACTTCATGCAGTCAGCAGACATGCTGTTTTTACCATTAGATTTAGTATGTAAGCCAAGGCAAAGTCTCATAGTGTTGTGCTACAGCGAACAGTCAACTTCCAGGAGCCACTCGTGAGATTTCAGTAGGTTACAAGAACTGAGCAAACCACCCCTTGTGGGTGCAGTTGTCTGCTTTGCAGAGGACTAATTTTAACTAACCCCATACATCCTAAAATATCAACTCTACCCGTCACTGAAAATTCAGGGCAGAAAAATAAGTGGTATGATTTTCCCAGCATTAGTTGGAGTGGCTGAACATGAAGTTTGTGTTGAACATTTTGCAATTATAGATTACTACTCTTATGAGACAGTCCATAAGGGAAGTGCTACTGGGAAGGCATGAAACACCATAGATCATCTATTGTGGGAGGAAATTCTCCTTATCTAGCCAATGAGAGGGGGACAGACACCAGATGAAAAAAGAATTAGTAGAGAGAGGAAAACCAATTTAAAAAGCATTCCAACAGCTCTCTTTTGGTGCCAAATTAGTTCCACTCAGCTGATATCATTTAAGGGAAAAAGTGATAACTTGTGCAAATAAGCAGATCATCTTTTCCTCAGTCTATCCACAGAAAAGCTTTTTAATTTAAATGGAAAATTTATTTTCAGATTGATAGATTTATTTGAGAAATATTACCCATTTCAAGCAAGGGTGGTTTTACTGGCATGGATGTATGAAAGAAACTCTTTACATGCAATTATACTCCAAATGTTCTCAAACTGGTCTTTGGAGAGTAGCTTCATCAAATGGTGCTGGGTTTTCGTCACTCTCAGTTATTAAATTGCAGAAGTTAACATTACATTAAGCTTTTTCCCAATGCTACTTTAACATGCCTGTAATTGCTGTAGTTGGCATAGGGATCTTATGTGAATGATAGGAAAAGTAGTTTTTAGTCACTCCTGGGAGGGGAAATGATCTACATGTTTGTGAATCACAGAGATGGTGTCTCAGAAGCCAATCTTCTAAGAAGTCTGAAAATACTTGTAATCAAATTTCTAGATATTTTGTTTAATCCTCTTTACATTACAAACTTGACCCCCGTAAGTAGATCCATCTATCAAAAAGTCACTGATTGTATTAACTCAATAAATAAATATAATCACTTTTGATCCCTTTATCATCTTTTAAAAGAAATAAGTTCTTCCCTTTCCCCAAATCTACATGCTATCAGTTTTTCCTTCTGAACAATTAGCTTTGAGAGTTTTCCAAAAGGATCAGTGCTGGTTGTGTCATTGGAAATATAAAACAATTAGACCTAGGATAAAATTTAAAAAAGAGTAAGATTTAGGAGTTTCAAAGTCCCATTTTCAGCAATGATTTAGGAATCTCAGTCTCATTGATAGGGCCCGATCAAATTTATGATCCATTCTGGTCAATTTCACAGTCATAGGATTTTAATAATAATAAATTCTTTGCTTTTAAATATATAAATTTGAAATGTCATGATGTAGCAATTTTTAAAGAGGAAGTGCTCCGTCTCCAAATTTCTGAAATGGCTATCTTTGTGTATTATTGAAATATGTTGGAGAGACTGTCCAAAGGGCATATTTTTAGTCAGGAAAATTTCAAATGGGTGTGAATTTTAAAAGTTACTCAGGAAGATACAACCATCAGTGAAAGTGTTTCAGATTTCTTCAAGTGTGCATTAAAAGTGGCCTAAGAATCAACTCTTTCAATCTCTTCACAAAGGTCAAGAATATGCAAGTTACTGTTTACTATAATGCAGTGGTTCTCAACTCGTTTCAGTCCACGGACCACCAAGCCAATCAAAAAATTGTCGTGGACCACATCCTTTTTGAGACACGATAAAAAAAGAGCAGACAATGAACATTTTGGTTTGAAATTTATATCTTACTAACAGATTTTTGGATTCTCTTCTCACTGACAAGCTTTTCAATGTTTGGAGTGGTACTTGATAATGCACAATGAATATTGCTTTCCACTGCAAGCCGATTCCTCTGTTTGGACTTAACGTGCAACAAACACGAAAATCCAGTCTCACACATATAAGTTGATGCAAATGGCAAAAGAAATCTGACTGTGTGTGCTGACAGATTTGGGTAACTCCCGGTCACGCTGGCCCAAAATTTCTCTATGGTAGACTGCTGGTACACGTCTTGAGCCGCAAAATCATTTTTCAGATCCAAGAATTCCTCCTGCAGATCCTCTGGAACACTATTAATATCTGTTGTAAATGGATTCCTGATGAAAGATAATCCATCCCTTGTCCTGTCCACATCCGGAAAGCATCATTGGAATTCGTCTTGTAGCTTCCGTAAATGATCGAGAATTTGCATCCAAATGGCTTCCTTTTCCCCGAGCATGGCATCCACATATGGAAATTGAACCAAATTATTGCCTTCAAATCTTACGTACAGAGTTTCAATTTGTCAAGAAAAGCCTTGATGATGCTTTGGTGAGAGAACAGATTTGCACCTTTCCCTTGCAGCTGAAGATTCAGTTTGTTCAAGATTCCAAAAATATCGACAAGATACGCAAGTTCTAAATTTGACTGTGTCAGCACATTTCAGAATTCCTCTTTCCCTTGAGCCTGGAGAAATAAATCCAGCTCCTCTCTCAACTGAAAAACTCTGTTGAGTACGTTCCCTGCTGACAACCACCATACAGAAGTGTAGAACAGCAACACATCAAAGTTGGAACCCATGTCGAGGCAAAATCTTTTGAACAGCCTGGTGTTCAGAGCCGATGATTTGATGTGATTCACCACTTTCACTAACCCTTTGAAAATGGCGTTCAGTTGATCAGGCAATGTTTTTGACACCAAAGCTTCCCTATGAATGAAGCAATGAACTCCGGTTACTATTGGAGTGCGCTGTTTCACCAGCGTTTGGAAGCCCGATCTTGAGCCCAGCATGGCAGGTACACCATCAGTGGTGACACCCACAAGATTTACCCAATCCAGACCATGTACTTCAAAGAAATTGTTAACAATTTCCATCACATCCTGAGCCTTTGTGGTGGTATCAAGAGTCTTGCAAAAAAACCTCATCTTTGAAGTCTCCGTCAACCATGTATCGTGCAAACACCAATAGCTGAGAGCACAATGCGATGTCGGTCGATTCATCCAATTGTATGGCAAACAATGGAGATTTCTTTATTTCATCCACAACTTGTTCACTGATGTTCTGTGATCTCATTTATCCATCTCAATACTGTGTCGTTAGAGACAGATATATCATTCAGCTTCCTTGCTGCTTCCTTGCCAAGAACAAGCCGCACCATCTCTTTTGCACAGGGGAGCACAAGTTGCTCTACAACGGTATGAGGCTTCTTGGCCTGTGCAGCTTTGTACGCAACAATGTAGGAAGCGCGCACTTCATTGCTTGTCTTATTGTAGAATGCACTTGTTGAGTCGAGGCACTGCCGTTTCAGACCTGATAACCGCTGCACAAAATAATCTTCATCCTTTTGCAACAAGCTGGGGTGACACTTTTCGAGATGGAGTTTCAACTTAGCCGGCTTCATTGAGTCATTCCCCAAGACTTTGAAACAAATAACACATTGTGGCAAATCCACGCCTTCTTTTTCTTGACAAGTGAAGCTGAATTTGATGTACTCCTCTGAATACTTGCGCTTGACATTTCTTCCTGTCATCGCCATTATAAACAAACCACACCACACCTGTAAAACAGCACATGTAGCACAGGACGAACGACACAGCAACCGCTCAACACGACGGTGGCAGCTACACTGACGCTCAGAGCCTCAGATGGAAGTTACTGGCAACACAACGCGGATGCATCCTAGGTGACGCTATGGATGACGCGCCGCATGCTTGTGAACACGGCATAAAACAGCCTAAAGGCGGTGCCTGCTCACGCCATGTGACTTTGGACAATGTTCCTGTGGACCTCCGAAAAAGTCACCATGGACCACCAGTTGAGAACCACAGCTATAATGGTTTCAAATGTCTTGGTTTTTCTATGCAGCAACACACAGTCTAAATTCAGAGCAGGTCTGAATTTGCCCCACTGCCATCAATAAAAGTGTTAAATTGCTGCTAGAACTGTCTGTTTTAACTGATGCCCCAGAATTTGTTCTACCTAAATGTTAAGATTTTCAGGCTTTGCTTCAATTTACTCAGCGTAGGGAGAGAGACAACTTCATTTAGCATTTACATTGTTACAGGTCAATTCACTTTGAGTCCCTCCATGCACATCATTTGTCTTGGTCTATAGGCTTATTCCAGGACTCAAGTGACCACTCTACAACATTTCTCCAGACTTATGTTTCCTGTGTCCCCAAGTGACTAAACCAGAATACCCCTCTCTCCACACTGAGCCATCAAAATCTGAAGGATGGCTTTCCTTTCAACCCTCTCACCCCAAATCTTTTGCAGTACTTATCCTAAATGGCAGTTAACACTTGAAAAGTTACCTTCAATGCAACCAGACTTACTTGAGGTAAAACACAGGGAGAAAATTCAATTAAAGGTTATGCAGAAGGGCCAGATAGATGTCTGTTACTTCCCCATTGTGACATGATTGTTTAACAACTGGCAAAACTCTTGAAAACTAGAACTTTGAATCTTTCCAGTGAGTCAACAATGTCTAGGATACATGAGACTACTATAGATCCTACCTTTTAAGTGGTGGCAATCAAAACTGCATCATCTGATATAAGTGAAATCTCTAAGGGCACATCTACACAGCAGGGCTAAACTCGAAATAAGCTACGTAACTTGAGCTAATTGCATAGCTTAAGTTGAAATAGCTTATTTTGACTTTTGGCGCTGTCTACACATCAGTTATTTCAAGATAGAGCACTCTTTTCCTGACTTCCCTTACTCCTTGTATAAGGAGGGTTACAGGAGTCAGAGCAAGTAGTCCTCCAGCTCAACATTATTTTGACATCATGTTGAAATAACTGCTTGTGTGTAGATGCGGACTATGTTATTTTGGAATAACGTCAGTAATTCTGAAATAACACTGGTGTGTAGAAATAGCCTAGGTGTATATATTATGAGACCACACAAAGCCTCATTGGGATAGGTTGCAGTGTTATAGCATTATTTATTATGTGTTGAAAACAGACATACAAATGTACAAAGGTAGTCTTGCCCCAAAGAGCTTATATTTTAGGTGACACAAGAGGTGCTAGTTAAGAGTAGGTAATTTAACAGTTTATTTTAGAAAACATATAGTAAATATCTCCTATGATTATTTTTGCAGTTGTGGCTAAAGGCCATAGTCAAGTTGGATCCCACCATAGTAGGTGTTGTAAAAACATAATACTCTAGAGGGTTTATAATCTAAAATACAAAATATAACCAATAGAGAATATAAACAAGCCATAGGGATGAGAGTGAGGTAGACAAGGTAACAAACAACAGAATGTGCACAATTCTTAACCAGTCAATAGCACTGATCACAGCTCTCCACATGCCTGGCCATTATAAGGTTGCAGTTTACTATTTGCCTTAAGGAAGAGGATATTTTTAAGGAAGGACTTGAAAGAGGATAAGGTGGTGGCTTTAAGAATTAGGGAGCTGTTCCTAGGCACAAGAGGCGGGGTGGGAGAAAGTGCAAATGTGCCCATTAAAGTAGAGAACCAGGTGATCAAGGCTGGCATCCTGGGTGGTGTAAAGGTGGGAGGTGTGCTGCGATAAAGAAGCCAGCCATGTGATAGGTGGGATGATATTGTGCATGGTTTTGTAAGTAAAGACAAGATTGTCCTTGTTTGAATGAGTCCTTGTCCAGTTGTCTCTGATAAACTGGAAGAAGGGGAACTAGTAAGAGGCACTTGAAGAGAGAGCTCATAGTAAAGTCAGAGCAATGAGCCAAGAAATGATCTTAAGCAGTAGCATACCAACTGAACTTGAGTGAGGAACAATTCCAGGTTCCAAGGCCAGTGAGAGTACACTAGACAAGGTGCAAAATGATCAGGGTTTGGACAAGTGTTTTAGCAGAGAGGAAAGCTTAGATCTTAGAGATGTTGTGCAAGAAGCAAGAAGAAGGGATAAGATTTATACATGACCTGGATGTGCGATACAAAGAATGAGTCAAAGATGGATCCAGGATTACAGAACTGAGTGACAAAGAATCATGGAATTTTATGGGCATTATGGAAAAAGTGGGTGATGGCCAGACAGAACAGGGTATACTGGTTATAATTCATTGTAATTTAAGCAAAAAGAAATCATGTGTATGCACATGTACCCATGTGAATGAACCTGCCCTTTCGCCTACAAGTCCTCATATTCTGTTAGCAGGGTCTGTGTGACATCTTTGGCTACATTTAGACTGCAGAGTTTTTTTGGAAAAAGATACGCAAATTGCAAACCTCAATTTATGTATCTTTTTCTGCTTTTTTTTCCCCCAAAGAGGCTTTTCCGAAATTTGGCCCATCTACACAGGACCAAATTTCGGAAAAACCAACTCTTTCGGAATATCCCTTATTCCTGTCACCGAGAGGAATACAGGGATGCTGAAAGAACGCGCCCACTTTTTTGGAAACTGTTCTGAAAAAGTGGACACGTTCCCTGGATGCGGCGGAAAAACTCTGCAGTCTAGACATAGCCCCAGTGTCAAAAAAGTTCTCCCACCTTTACCAAGGCTAATTCTTCCTTGTTTAGCTTTTGTTTCAGACTGTTAATTTTTTGATATTTAGATGTAAACACCTAAATGCATTATAATTCAGACAGGATATCATCTCTGAAATCAGTAGACAACTTCTAAATGTGCAACAGTATGGAGTGAGAGCTTATTACTGTCTCCTTTTCTATTCACATTGCTATTGTATCCAATATGTAATAAAGTTCAGAATTCTCAGATTAAAAAGTTTCCTGTTTCAAGCTTATCCATGGGATTAACATTATGAGTAGTGGAAATTAAATGTTAAGTAACCATTTCTTTTAACTATTTCATTTTATATCAGATGAAGAAGCTTTGATTGCCACCATGTAAGGTAGAATCTGTAGTTACCTGCCTCAGAAGCTGGTTACATGTCACAATGGGGATTGCAGCAGATATCAGTCCCCTCTGGGCATTTTGCTCTTAACTCAGAGAAAAGCACTTCCTCCAACAATTCATGTTGTGTCTTTTCAGAACCATAATAAGATGGTCTCATACAAATCTATCAAAAGAAAAAACCCAAACACTCTTCTAGGCCTGCAACACAAACATCTGAGTGCAGCCACGAAGAGAAGGAGAAAACACTTTCACTAGCAGCACAAAGCTGGAAAATACACGTGTAACCACTGTTAATTTTCACTTGAAAAAGAAATGATAAATCTTTTCTAAATAAAAGTCCCCAGTGATACGAAGTGCTATCCATACAGTAGAAACCATCCTCATAGTCATAGGCGTGCACAACACATTTCATTAGGGCGTGCACCCAAAGAATTTTTTTAAAATGTACTTTGACCCCCATTAGCCACATCCCTGACCCCTGTTAACCACGCCCCTAACCCCCATTGGCCACACCTCTGGAGGTAACACTCTCCAGGCAAGATGGACACATGACCAGAAGTAAAAGGTGTCATGTGACCCCCCTCTAAGGACTTTTCCCACCATCCTCCTACCAATAGGGATTAGTTTGGCCCCCCCCCCAAACCCCCAGGGCAGGGGACCGGACTTGATGACCTCTCGAGGTCCCTTCCAGTCCTAGTATTCTATGATTCTATGAGCAGAATTAATTTTGTGTTGTGCACCAGTACTGAGTTCATGTGGCTTGTTTGGATGTGCCACTGTGGCACCCAAGTTATCAATAAATATCTCATAAACCTCTACCTTTTCTCTCTGCTGCATGTCTCCTCCCCTTACTCCATCAGCTCCCCTGGTGCCTGCTGCCCCCCAACCCCTCACCCTCCTCTGCTGTCCTGACTCCTGCCCCTCTCACTGCCCTCAGCCTTCCTGAGACCTGCCCCCCTCCACAAGCCCTTCTCTCCCCCCTGTGCCCACTCCGATCATGTGAGCTACCCCTCCTCATCCCCTCTCCTAACACCTCCCTCTACACACCTGCCCTGCCTCTCTTCTCTGGTGCTGGTCCCTCCCCTGCAGGTGTCTGCCCTTCTGCTTCACCCCCAGAATCCCCTGGCACCTGCACCTTCCCTTAGCCCTGCACCCTCCTGGTGCCTCCCCCTTCCCTCACTGCCCTTGCCCACTTTTTCCCTGATGCCCACCACCTCACCACCCTCTGCCCTCATTCCCCTCATGCCTCTGTGCCCTCACACATGCCTTGCTCCATCCCTGCCTTCCTCATGCCCACCCCTTCTTTCAAGCCTTCTCCCAGCACCTCCCCCCCCCCATGCCCTTACCCTCTCCTCTCCCAGTATCACCTTGTCCCCCCCTCCCACTGACACCTCCCCTCCTGCCCTTTTCCTCATTGTCTCCTCTACCCTGTCCCCTGGTGCCTTCATCTTTCTTCTCCTGACCTGCCCCCCTCCCCTCCTATGCCCTGCCCTTCTTTACCTTCAGCTTCTGCCTTCCAATTCGCGGGGCTGGAGTCAGAGCTGGCCCAAGCTACAGGCCGGCCAAGTCCTAGCCCGGGGCACCCCCGGGTGCATAAGGGGCGCCGTGCGGTGCTACCGGGACAGGCGGGGCCCGGGGCGCAAAATGGCTTGGGCCAGCGTTTGTAGTTGGGCCCCAGCTGCTTCTGGAGCTGGGCCACGCAGTTTTAAAGTCCCAGGCCGTGACGTCACGCCACGCCACGCCCGGGCGTCTCCCCTCTCACCTGTTGCGTGGCGTTTGAGCACACCGCGCATGCGCTCTCTCTGCCCCACAGTGCCTCGTAGATGGCCACACGGAATTTAAAAGTGCCAATTTTCTTCCTATTGATCTGAGGAAGTGGGTCTGGCCCACAAAAGCTCATCACCTAATAAACCATCTTGTTAGTCTTTAAAGTGCTGCATAGTCCTGTCTTATGTTCTTAGAGGCTTGTTTCTGGCTCATCAGTAGTAGGGCGGGGGGGGGGGGGGGGGAGAATGCAGGCCTCACCACCCCTATACTTCACACGGATAGAGTTCTTCCACAATTGACCCCTATACACTTAAAGCTTTAAAACACCTTAAGACAAGAACCACCTGTTTACTCTCACCATTAGAAGATTTAAAAGATAGAGAACAATACTAAGAGGGAAAAAAATCACTGCTTAACACAACGAGGTACACAGCTTGCAATGTTAACTTGCCCTTTTATTGAACAAACCAGACTCCAGTTACCTCAGATACTGAAACTTTCATATTCTCTGGTTTTTAGTCAGATTTTTTTTCTAGTTCTGAATTGTTAATCTTTCTTGACAAGAGGATCCTAGCTTATTCAGCTGAGTTAGTGTTTCTGCAACATCTCTGATTATGCTTTGGAAATGATACAAACTAAACTCAACAGATTGCCATCCTTATTTAGAAACATTAATTAAAAATCCTTTTCCTTCTAAGATCATAAGTTGCTTATGCCTTCAAAGAAACAAGCTTTAGAGCTTCCTGTCTCAATCTGGTGACAGTTCCTTTCCAGATGATGCAGCCATCCTGCATACTGTTTCATTAAGACACAGGAGTTTCTTATATTGGAACCATAAATAGAAAAGTAAACTACATAACACATTCTACAAGCATTTTTATTTAAAAACTAATAACCTCCAAAATGTGGCCCCTGTGGATGAGTCAGGAAAATAAAAACATAAAAGTAGCTAAACAAATCTGTTCTTTAATAAATCCACAACAGATGGCTACTATATTAGCAAGAATGTAGCCATTTAAAGGCTTGTTACCCACTTTATAAACTACCCAAAGGCATTTATAATCTAAAACTGCTTGCAAGGAAATCAGTGCCCAATACACTCACCTACCACTAGTTTCCACCACTCTTGCCATCAAACACTCTTCAGTCAGTCTTATATTATTAGCCACTGTGGCTGTAAAGAGGATGTTTTAGGCCTAACTTTTTTTTGGAAGAAAACCTTGAAGAACAACCCAGGGTGCAAGGGATGAATCACTATATACTAGTTAATTGTTTGGGGCACAATACAGGAAAGAATTTAAATACATGCTTACATTCAATTACATTCAATTGACTTTGACCTCTACAGTCATGGATAAGAGTTAATGAATGGCACAGGAGTCAAATTACAGTTTGACTTTGAGATTTGGAATTAGGCATATTTCTTTTCTCTTTGATTACAGCAAGGATCCCAATATGCAATTTGCTATATGGAATAATGCTGCACAGTAGCACTGACAACAGTGGAAACCTTAAGGGTTTGTGGAAATGCAAACAGAAGTTAGTGTGTAACTGTTTCCTGTTAATGTGCGTTTTGTAGCTTCTGAGTGTCTTAATATCATTCCTCACTGGCAGCCTTATTGTTGCTTTTATTCACATTTCAGTCAAACAATAATGCTTCTCACAGTTTTACTTCCAATATAGAAGACATGCAAGGTATCTGAAGACTAATTAAAATAGTTTTAGATATGAAGACAAAGTTCTTGCCTCAAAAAATTTCCACTCTAAATAACAATGCTGAGATTTTAAAGCAGCCTAAGCAGTTCGGACCACCATCAATTTTAATGGAAATTGGGCATCCAAATCCTGGCATAGTTTTGAAAATCTCAGCTTCAGCACACAAATACAAGAGGGTACTAAAGCAGTGTGATAAAACGGTGATGCTTATGAAGTATGTATCTTGTTAGCTCTGATTTTCACTTGGAACTTTTTATTTTTAGTACAGGATTTCCATTGTCCCAGTTTAATAGTTCTCTGAGGGGAGGGCTGTTGTTAAAAGACGTGTGTTATATGGTGCAGTGAAATTATTTGATTATTCATTACATTTATTGGTGCTCATATGTTATCTAAATATATACTACATACTAATCTCTAAAAAATTAGACACAGCCCTGTGTCCATTTAAAAATTGTCTTCAGGACTGCACATCCTAAACTCAAAACTCTGGTCATCTGAAGAAGTGGGCTGTGCCCATGACAGCTCCTGATACCATCTACATGTTTTGTTAGTCTATAAAGTGCTACCAGACCATTTGTTGTTTTTTTAAGTTTATCCTGTACAGACTAATTCAGCTACCCCCTGAAGCTTCTGATTTGTGTGTGTGTGTTTGTTTGGAATTATTACAACAGGGTAATCTTTTCAAAAGCACCTAAGTGACAGTTTCTTAGGTTGAAAAGGGGATCTGGGAGCCGAAGTCATTTAGGTGCTTTTGAAAATCTTGCCCCTGTGTGTAATGCTTGTACATGAGGCCAGAAGCAGACCCAAAGAATTGCATCTTGTACAAATAAATACAAAGCAAAAGTATTTTTATTGGGTAAATACCTTAGTAGAAAAGACTAATTGAAAGATTTCATTTGACAAACACTTACATGAGACTAACCACACTATATCAAAATTCTGGCTGTTTCTCTGTAACTCCATTACTGTCTCTCTGTAAAATCTTCTCTGTTGGCCCAGCTTTTTACTTAATTATAAACTGGACATCTTTGCTAATTTCTTCACAACCATAAGAAGGCTTGTGAGTTAGCTTACTGCTGGAACAGGTAGTTTTCCAGAGGGCATATCCTATGTTGAGTGATGGAATCTACAGAAAATCAAGAAGTAGTACGTTATATACAAGCATACTAGAGTGAACAAATAACAAATAGCTTCTTATTAAAAAGGAAATATATAACACAATATAAGCCACTAACAAAATAATCAACTCAGGAGACTAAATTTCTGATGTAAAGTGGCTCCGAGGAGCTGAGAACATAGGGATTGAGAAGGACCATAAGATATATGCTAATGGTATAATGTGTACACATCTGATCTGTTTTTTTTAAAGCATACATTCTGCTCTACACATCCAATGGCAGCTGTTTGCTATTGAATAAATTAATCCCCAAATCAATCACATATTTGATGCTGAGAGACAGAATGAAATGCATTTTTTTTAAATGATGCTGTGTAAAGCAGAATGTATAAAACCAGAAATGTAGCTAGATTGCGTAAAGTAGGAATACATTTTGATAATAATAAAAGCATCAAAATTGCATCAATCCCTAAATTAGAGCCGAGTAATACACGAATCTAGCCATTTGGTTGGATTTGTATTGTACAAATCTGATATCCCAGATATTTTCAATATTAGATTGGAAGGGACAAATTTTCAAACAGAGCTGTACTCTGCCTCCACTTTTCCTTTAGTATGGATGTACATTCACAAATTATAGGTACAAATACCTGCATGCACACATTAAATATTCTAGGTATGGGTGTGCTAATTTAAGTGTAGAAACTTGAAAATGTGCGTCTATTGGAACTAATTCATGATTGGATTGATTAATATAGGATTTGGGGTCAGCTCATTATAAAGATATAGCTGTTTTGCAAATCTGAGAGCCTAATTTGGATGTTGACAGCCTCTCTTGAAAGTTTCAGTAGTGTTTGGATTCAGAGATCTAGTTCAGGCTAACCCTAAAGCACTAGAAACGTGAACTAGGATAGGAGAGTAATTACTTCATTATAGCTAGGCATGACAGAATTAATTTTTTTAAAAATAAACATACTATATCGATGTTTATTTTAAGCATTTTTCAGTTTTTTTACTTTTATCAGCTTGAATTTTTACAGTTGCCATAATTTTGGGTTTTAAACTTTTTGCTTATATAGTTTTACATTTTCACGGTTGTGGGAGATTATTGGGTGGTAGATCAGACAACTGGCTAATGACTGTAGATTTAGAAATTGAAAATGTTAGTTTTATAGCTGTTTAAAACACAGATGTCCAAATATATAAAGGAAATAATCTTAAATCAAATTAAACAGCCCTTTTCTTAAACAGCCCTTTTCACGCTTTGCCTATATGTGCATGTCAATCATCACTGATGGGAATATTTTTCCTACCATTTACATGTACAGTGAAATGTATGTTTACCAACATTTATTGACAAAAATCTTTATTTACCTGTGTGGTTGCTTGCAGTTCCTGTTGATCATGGATCGCTGTTCCTGGCCAATGGGAGCTGCGAGAAGTGGTACAGACCAGGGCGCCACTTCCTGCAATTCTCATTGACCAGGAACAACAATCTGTGGCTAATGGGAGCTAGAAGTGCCTGTACCTTTGGTTATGCAGGTAAATACAGCGGCGATGGTCCACCAGGGGCTAATCCTGGTGAACTGCATTCAGCATGTGGGTCGGTTATTTCCTGCCACTGCCCTAGCAAGATGAAGGGGAATGTTGTAACTGGCAGCTAATTTCAGCTGAGTGCTTTTCACAGAGTTCCCCCCCAACTCTCACAGAAGGATACAAAGGGACAATATGCATTTGATGAAAGGCAAGCAAAGCATTGCATAGAAGATACGCATAGCTTAATATATTGAGCAGGATACTTAGGGTGTGTCTAGACTACATCCCTTTTTCGGTAAAGGGATGTAAATTAGGTACGTCAATATTGCAAATGAAGCCGAGATTTGAATTTCCCATGCTTCATTTGCATAATGGCAGCCGCTGCTTTTTTTTCGAAATGGGGCTTTTTCGAGGGAAAAAAAGGCAGTTTAGACGGGGATCTTTCAAAAATAAAACCCTTTTTCGAAAGATCCTGCATTCCTCAAAAAAATGAGGTTTACAGGATCTTTCGAAAAGAATTTACAATATAAATGGACATCAGGACAGAGAATTTCTGTGTCAGAGCACGGTTTCACTGTCCCCCCTTAGTTCTATGGAAGATTCAAGACTGGGGCAGGAAAGGCTACACAATGCACCATGGAACATATACATGTAATTCAGAATTGTGTGTGTATGATATATTTTTACAGATGGGCTAAAGGTGCCTAAGTCTGTCTTTGTACACTTTCTCAATGACACTTAGTACTGATATGCCAGAGCATCCCTTTACAGGTGTAGATTTACCAAGTCGGATGTGCTAGTATACTGTAAGGACTCTTTCCAGAGGCTGATGTTCTAAGACTGAAGACTCGGCTCACATCCTTCCAGGGTGCCAATGAATCTTGTAACTAACATACATATTTTGACTTTTAAAATGACATTTTCTGGCTATGAGGTAAAGGAAACTTCTCACCTCTAGAGCCCCTGATCTCTATATATAATTTTTAGAATCATGTGCCAATATAGATCTTTTATTAAAAATTGTTTGGAATATGAAAATTAAAAAAAACACACACCAGAAGTCAGATGTTTAAAATGGAAGAATGCAGTTAATAAGGAAATCATGATGAGGCTATAAAGTTTTGGCAAGAACTCTTGCATTAATTTCTCCATCAGAATTTAATATAGTAGTATGCTGTAATACTCAAAAGAGGTACCAGAGAAATAGTGGAACTCTGGACTGAAAATATGGACCAAAACAAAAATACCCTCCACCACTGTTGGTACATCAACTCCAGTTACGCAATTGTCGTAGCTGGAATTGCGTATCTTACATTGATTTTCTCCGCCAGTGTCAACCTGGCCTCAGACTTTGCAACATTATGATCAGACTGATTTATTCAACATCTAGCAAGGACTGCCCTTTGTCTGTCTCTCATAATCTTGGTTCATACTGTACTATCTGAAAACATTAGCATCTGTTGTAAAGCAGAAAGTAAAGTTAGTTTATTAACAAAACTTATTCAAAACACAAATATCTTATTTTCTTGTATTGGATTATGCAAAAAGAACCTTTTTAGGGGGTGAGGTGGGGGAGGAAGGGGAAAGACTTCTCATGCTCTCCCATCTCAGGCCAATCAGAGGGGGAGGGGAAGCATAAGAAGTCTCCTGGCCCCTTCCACCAGAGGCCCTATCCCTTCTGGGACAGAAATTTCTGAAGTGGCCCCCTTTTAAAAATTATTGCCCACCCCTGGTGTAGACAAATACTAAGCACATTTGTTAGTGTTATTTGGGTTGATATTAAATTTCTTACCTAATATCCATTTTTCTGATAAATATTTTATTTCAGGTTGCTTCTTTCCCCTATATTGTCCAATATAGATTTTGGCCTGACGCAGGGTTTTACATATTTTTCCTCCACACAACTGTATAAGTTCACTTAGCTTGTCACATGGTGGTTGACTGGTAAGAGATATGAACATTACAGGCTGGCTTGAAAGGAGGTTCTGCTGATACTTTCCTGATGATAGGTGGCGTTGAAGTCTGCAGATCTGTTTTTAAGGAAACAATGAAATTAGGACCTAACATATTTCAATTTTATTTATAAGAAGCAAGGGACGCTAGTCTTTGCATTTAGAAAAAGAATCACAGGATCTTAAAGCAATGCTTTACACAATCCCAAATAAAATGTTGGTTCAGAAACTCTTGGGCAAGTCGCACCATGATTAACTAACTATCACTAGCTATTTATTTTTCCATTTATGACTTTTTTTGGCTTGATACAAAACCCAAAATATTTATGTGCCACTTATTTGATTTCCATAATCTAGCCAGGTACTTATTCAATGTTCACTCGGTAGTCTTTTATTTTAAGTGAATTTTGCAATGTGATATACAGCACTGTGGATTATGCTGCTACTCTGCTATTTCTTTAAGTTAGAGTCTCTAGGAATACAAAGAGTAAGACCAAAGGTAGTGACCATGCATACATTCACAAGTACAAGGTTTAGACTTTTTTACAGATTGTATTAAAGTTACAATTAAAACTATGATTACCCAATCATATAAAAGTTCTATACAGACAAATGTAGTTATACTCACAACCTTAACAACAGTGTTAGGATCTAATGGGTCTCCCATGGCTTGATCATCAGTAGAGAGAGGGTTCCTGCTGGAGTCTCCCAGAGGAAGGCTCCATTTTCCCATTCTGGGTGTCCCTTTTTTATAATGTGATTCGCATTCTACACATGTCCATAAAAGTGTCTACCCTCTTTTCTCTTATTGGTCTGTGTCCGCTGGAAACTTAAGGGACCCCAATTTTCTATGGGCTGGGTTAGTTCCCTTTATTCTCATTAGCACTATGTACAGCCTGTAACACATGGTTAAGACATGTTGGAGACAGATGCACCTTTCCAGTATTTTTATGATGTAACATTAATCTCCTGGGTAATTTTATGCAATTTTATCACTTGGTATGTGTTTCCCATACCAAAAAAAGTGGGTCATTTATTTTATGCCACTTCATACATTATCACTGGAACTTACTCAGCCTATAGAAAATTGGGTCCCTTAAATTTTCAGTGGACACAGATCAGTCAGAGAAAAGTGGGTAGACACTTTTATAACCTAAAATAGCTAAGCTAATGCCTTGCAAGCCTCAACCTACAAGTTCTTGCATTTCAACTTATCTTACTCATGAATAATCATTAGTTCCTCTAAATACTGATCAATTATATTTTATATTCCTACAGATTTACTAATTAACATACAATGAATATATGTAATACAACGATTAATCATAACATCACACAATAAATGGATAACATGTTAAGACTGTAGCTATTTAATGGAGTTTATCTGAATCCCTTATAAACATATAAATCCAGCAGGTAGTATAAAAGATAAGCACTATCTTTAGTTCTCTCCCTCCCTTACTGCAGCACAGACTGAGGAATTTCTTCACTTAGTATGTTTAGTATTTTTACATTATTTTTAATTAAAAATAAAGCTAAGTAGATGAGAAGGGTTTTGTGAGAATGGTAGGAAATTTTAGGCCTTGGGGAAAGTAATTCTACAAGTGTTAACAAGATGCTAAAAACCTTTATCTCTTGCTTCTTCTGTTTACAGATAGATCATGGTACCAAGGAAGCACAGTAAATCTTGGTCACCAATTGAGTCTTTTGAAACAGTCCAGGTTCAAGCCACTGCTTTGACCTTTAAGACCAGGACATTCTAAACTTATATGCCAGTTGATCAGTGAGAGGGCGGATGTCATTGTAGACTAGTTCATTGAAGAATCTTCCTCATGCCAGCTGCACCTCTTCAGTCTAGTTCAGATTTAACAGCATACACAAACTGTAATCTAGACATGCCAAACCAATCTGATATTTTCTGTCCCTCTTTTCCTTGTTGAAAGCTTGGTGAACTGGCTCTTGGGTAATAAACAATGAGAACTACAATTGCCAATATAAAAGAGGAGATTGTAGGCAAAAATAAAAGCGTGGACACAAAAGTAACTGAAATGTTGTTGGATGCTGATTTTTTTTTCACTAATGTGAAAAACAGGGAAATGATCTGAACTGTGGAATCCTGACTTTGACACTGCCTCACTGTGTGACTTTAGGCAATTAAGATTTTTGTGCTTTAGTTTCCAAATCTATGAAGTAGGGATAAAAGTGCTCACCCAATTTACAAGGGGATGTGTAGATCAATTAGTGTTTGTAAAGAGCTTTCAGATACTCAGATAAAATTGCAAAGCAGGGTTATTATCTTTAAAAAAGGGAATTTCTTAGTGTTGGTGATCAGTACCAGATGAACAAAGACCTTGCTAAGAGAGCACAGGCAGTAGTTGCACAATCTCCTTCCTCTCTGTCATTCTACAGAGGAGTCAGTCCTACTGAGAAGTGGTATGTCCAGAAATGAGGATAAAACTTTCTATGGCTCATGAAATTCTTGGCTGCTCTGCTGAAACTACAAACAGTTAATTCTCTATAAGCTGACTCAGAGGACATTTTAGAGATGCCAGAAGCTGATAGAGTTGAGGCAGGCCCAAAAGGCTAAATTATCATAAAAAATAAGTTGTAGCTGTTTATTGGAATGTACAGTGTTCAAACAACATATGCATTACTAAGATCAAAAAGCATTCCCCACTGGGGAATACAATCAAAGCTATAAGACACTTTGCAATCCCTGATGTGCAAATAAAAGGCGGGATTCTGGTATTGCTGTGATTGCAGTAACTCGTTTTCCTGAATTACCAATTATTTAAAAATGTGACTTCACTGAGCAAACAAACATGCTTAAGCTAAAGAACAGGCAGGTAAGAAGCTCAACAAATTTTACACTATATTCTAATGAACACAACCTAGAGTTAGAGACTTATGATGAATACAATTCTGTTTCATGGCTCAAATAGCCTTTTTCTTCTGTCAGAGAACTGAGAGCATCTACTGATCTCCTGAGTTGCCTATTTAGATAAGAAAGAAAGAAAGAAAGAAAAAAATAATCACCAAGAGACATTAATTTAGTGTTAGTTTATCTAAAATTAACAATCAAACTTGATTCCAAAGACCTTTGTGCTCAACTTGCCAAATGGCTTTTGTTAGCTTGCAACTCTAGGGTTTCCAAGATGAAACTGATTAGGATTCACAAGCTCTTTTTATGTTAAAAACCCAATAGGACATGAGTTTCTTAGATGGAAGACATACCATTTAATTTAATTTAATCCTGCTGTTTCACACATTTTACAGGACATGATTTTAAAAGGCCTGTTGTATTACCACTTTTTCAGACATTTTCCCTGAAACTATTTATTTTTGAGGAGACTCATAATGAAAAGTTGTTTTATTTGTACAGTGGTCCTACTGGTGGAAATGCACTTAGGCTAAATTAATATTAAAGGCAAAAAATGTTATGTTAAATTTGCACAGCTAATCACAAAGCGTTGGGAATGCAAACTTTATGATTCCAAGATTAGGTCAAGCTGTGTTGCACAATTCATGTGGTTTGAGATAGCACCTACCCCCTTTAGCCTCTTATGAGAATCCCAGAATAATGTATTTATCTATATATTGACTGGAATAATAGGAACAGCACATAATATGAGCAAAATAAAGTTTGTTTGGATTTTAAATTTTACTTTTCCTGCTTCTAGTAATTTAAGTGCAGCTTTCCAGCCAGATAGTGCTTAGCTCCTACTCTAGTGAACAAAAAGGAGAAAGACTCCTTGCTTTCTTCACCCAGAGGCTAGAAATATTCAGGCAGCCCAAGGACTCTGAAAGCAATGCTAGCCCTACGAAGCCAGACTATATACAGGGGGGATAGAGATAGCCAGTCTTGGGAGAGAAAACATACTGCACGCTCTGGAAGTCACTTGATCACCCACAACTTTCATTAGAGATTAAATGGCAAAATCCACCTCTCAAAACTGAACGGACAACTGTGACATCACAGAGTTTGCAGCACTCCAGGACTACTGCACACCCTCTGATTTTTTTTAAAAACTTGAGCTAAATCTCTATTTTCAATCCTAATCAGAGACCTAACATGGGAAAAATTTAGATCAAAGAAGTGAGTATTTCCACAAATTGTGTGCGCGTAAACTGACAGTTATTATGGAAACTATTTCATAATTGTAACAGGCATGACCGGCACCTGATATGATATCAAACACAGATGCTAATTCTCTTGTCTAATTGTATTCCCATCATGTGAGAAGAGAATCTCACTGATTAGTCATTATTCAGGATTTAGATATTATCTTAGTTCTTTCATCAGATAGATGACCAAACAGAAGCACTGTCCACACACTGTTTGGCACTGTTATAAATCATGAATAATAAAAATGATTAATTTTTAAACTCTTTTCAACTGAGGGTTTGAAAAAGATGATAATTACACCAAAAGCAAATTAAAGGTATCAAGAATTTATGAAGTAGTAATTCAGCATTTCTTCATTACAATAATAATTCAGCTTTCCTCCATTTTTCACTTTTTTAATTCTACAGACTGTAGGTTGTATGTTACAAATAATATTAACAATAGCAGCATATAGGTAACAAGATTTATTAAACTATATTGCACTTATGCAGAATTGGGACTTTTTTTTCAGCTATTAATTTAACTTTTCTGAACACACGCACAATAGACACCTGCATAAACACCATCATTTTTAGGTTCACATATTAAAGTTGTACCTGGAACTTTATGAGAATGTATCAAAACAGGTCCCTGGAGAAAACTACTTACGGTCCAAGACCCTGACCCTACAATGGGACTCAGGAAAGACTATGGCTACGTCTACACGGGGCGCGTTCTCATGCAAGTACCGTTTTGCGCAAGAGTTCTTGCGTTAAAGTACTTGCGCAAGAGAGCATCTACATTGGCCACGGTGCATCGTCAGAGCCATGTGCTTTTGCGCAAGAGAGCGTCTACATTGGCGGGACGCTCTTGCGCAAAAGCATGAGCCCAGAACTACTTGGCAGAGGGCAAAAGGGCACCAGGACTTTCCAGGGGTGGGGGCTGGAGCTCCTTTGAGACACGTGCTAAAAGGGCTCTCCCTGGACAGCCGTTTCTCTCCTGCTGAGAGCTTTAGGACCTCTTGCAGGGACTGACAGCCGTAGCAGTTTCCAGCTGTGGTTGCCCTCTGCCTTCTTGAATACCACAGCTGTGCCTTAGTGTCTTTTGGTCATTTTTTGCCTTCACCTCTTTTGCTGTGCCATGGAGCCAGGGGGGGCCTTATGCCTGCTCTGGCCCCTTCCAGCCATCTTGGGGTGCCTGCAGCCACTGCTCCATGCTGCTGCACTCCTCCTCCAGGACCTCGAAACGGAGGTCGCTCTGGACTCCCTCACCACGGATGCAGTGGTGTCCCTGTGGCATCCCCACCCCACCGTGGAGAGGCCATTGTGGAGACTGGACACAAGTACCGACTGGTGGGACCGGCTGGTCCTGGGGCAATGGGACGACCAGCAATGACTCCGGAACTTTTGAATGCAAAAGCAGACGTTCCTGGAGCTATGTGCCTGGCTTGCCCCTGCGCTCCAGAGATGCACCACCTGGCTGCGGGCCCCCATCCCTGTGGACAAGAGGGTTGCCATCGCCATCTGGAAGCTGGCCACCCCGGACAGCTACCGATCGGTGGCACACCAGTTCGGGGTGGGCAGATCCACCGTCAGTGCCGTCATGGTGCAGGTAAGTCCGGGGGGGGGGGGCTGCACTCCATGCCTGGGGGAAGGGAAGACTCCAGGCTGGGGGGGATGGGGAGAGTGGGGGATGCCCCATCACCCAAGGGTTTGGGCCATCCCTCCCTCGCACAGGCCTGCTGGTCGGGGGGTGGGGGAGACCGTGAGGCGAGGGGGCCCTGGTGTGTGTGAGGACAGAGGGCATCACAGGGAGGGTGGGCACCCCCCAAGGGAGCATACACTCACCCTGCCTTATGTGATGCATTCCCCTGTGTTTCTGTAAACCCTTCTGCAGGTCGTCCACGCCATCAACGACATCCTGCTCCAGCGAGTCATCTGCCCGCGGGATGTGGATGCAACGGTGGTCGGCTTTGCTGCCCTGGGGTTCCCTAACCTGCATCCCCGTCCGTGCCCCGGAGCATCGAGCGGCCCATTTCATCAACTGCAAGGGGTACTTTTCCATCGTGCTCCAGGCCCTTGTGGACCACCGTGGTCGCTTCACAGACATTTATGCGGGGTGGTCCAGCAGGGAACATGACACCCGCATTCTAAGACACTCTGGTCTGTTTTGCAGGCTGGAGGCAGGCACTTTCTTCCCCCCAGCGGGAATTTACTGTTGGGAACATGCCCATGTCAATATGTGTTGTGGGGGACATGGCCTACCCTCTGCAGGCCGAGTGTGCTTTTAAGGGGGCTTGGGTTACCAGGAAGTAAGGAGCTGTGAGTGTGAGTATGGAGCGTCCAGGCGGCCACTTGGCTTTTTTTCCTGTTTGGCTGGTCCTTGCGCAAAATCTCTTGGCTGCCTGTCTACACTGGCCTCTTGCGCAAGAAGACTTGCGCAAGAGGGCTTCTTCCTGAGAGGGAGCGTCAGAGTTGTCGCGCAAGAAGCCCTGATTTTCTACTCTACAACGTCAGTTTACTTGCGCAAGAAGGTGTGGCCAGTGTAGACAGGTGGCATGTTTTTGCGCAAGAGCGGCCATTTTCGCACAAGAACGCACCAGTGTAGACGCAGCCTTATATGTACCTCCATTGGAACCTTCGGAATGGCAGTTATTCGTAACTCTGAAATGTTTAAAGCCTTCAGAGGGATAGCTGAGTTAGTCTGTAACTGGAAAATCTTAAACAACAAATAGTCTTGTTGTTTAAGACAAACAGAACCTTAAAGACTAATATGTTTTGTTAGTCTTTAAGATTCTGAAATGTTTGTCACTCTGAACAAAATGGTATGGTTGTTCTTTCAAAAGTTTACAACTGAGCATTGACTTAATACAGCTTTGAAACTTCACTATGCAGAAGAAAAATGTGTACTTCTTTTTCTAACTGAGGTGTGCAGTTGATCGGTGAGTTCATAACTCTGGTGTTTGTAAGTCTGAAGTTCTACTGTATTTGAATAGATACATGAGCAAAGGAACAGTCATAGTGCTGATTCTGATCTCGTGATACTGATGCAAATATTGACATCAGTGGAATTATTTCTGATTTTCACTAATGTGAAGTCAGAATAAGACCCCTCAAAATGTATATATTAGAAAAAGATAGAGATTCAGTTTTATCTGCTCTCAGTGTCTCTCTTGATTTTGGGAGAATAAGGTCAGGCATGAGAAATTGATGGCACAGGAGTAGAGGTTAATACAGAGATGGCAAGACAGAGTCCGCAGGCCAGATTCGGCCCACCAAGCTGTTTGATCCAGCCCACAGCCTCCCTGCTGCTCCCCCAGGTCAATTAAGATCTCCTCCTCCCACCATAGGCATGCAGCACCAGGGGGAATCACCAGCTGTTCAAAATGGTTGGTGGTTCCCTCTAGCTGCGTGCCTCTGGCAGGGGGTGGGGTGGGAAGGGGCGAATCAAAACAGCTGGCGGTTCTCTCTAGGCACTGCACGCCCCTGGCAGGGTGGGGACAGGGGGCAAAGACAGGACCTGGGGGCAGGGAAGCACGCAAATTTCTCCCCCCTCTCCCGCCAGGGGTGGGCGGCACCTAGAGGGAACAGCTCCCTTCTGCCTAAGGCTCTGTCCCTTTGGAGGTGGCCCGTGACCACTTCCAAAATTTGTGAAGTGGTCCCCCCTGCAAAAATTATTGTCCATCTGTGGGTTAGTAGCAGAAAGCCATATTCCTGATATACACAGTTCACTAGCATTCTGCTGAGTGTTACATGACATATAAGTTATTCTAGGTCTTTTTAAGGTAGAGTACAGCAGATATGAGTTATGGCAAGTGCATTTTTAGTTTAAAACAATTTAGATGAAATAAAATATTTCTGAAAAGGAAGATTTGTGAATTATGCAGATGGTTTCCCAACAATATACTCCAGAATGGGCTCTCAAATTCAGGCAATAAAAATACAAAGACATTCTTAATATTATCACTTTTTTTGGATGTACTGTAGCTAGAAAATTATTCATCAGTAAAACTGCTCCCTTCCTATGAACTATACAAGTGCTAATACATATCCTATCAGAAAGACAGTGTTGTACAGAAAGTACCCTCCTGCCTGAAACGTGGTGGTAAGCAAGTAATTCTGCACAAAGATTAAGGGAAAAATATTGTCCTACATTACTTCTGCTAAAGGAAATGTTACATTTAGGCTGGTGTCATGAAGCAGAATATACTTACTAAACTTCTGAAGTATAACATCAAATAAAATCCACCATTAATACAGAATTATAGCTATATAATCGAGAGGTAGAGTGTATATTTTCAGAATTATGATTGCAGAGTTATGTCCACAAAATGCTTATCATTCACAGGAGATGCATTTCTGGCATACATTTGAGGATCACATCCTGTTGCTTGTGAAGTCAATGGGAAATTGACCACTTACTTCAACTAGAACAGGATCTGATCATTAAAAGGTAGAAGGTTTGATTCTCTGCTCTATTAAATCAGTTTTATGCTGGTATAATGGCACTGAAGTAAATGGTTTACTGCAGCATAAAACCATGGTATAACACACTGGTAAATCAGGCACAAAGGATAATATGCTCCATTAAGTTACAAAGATAGCAAGAAAGATAGTTCTAAAAATGGTACACATTTTATGGAGTTAGATAATATTGCTTGTAAAAGCTTAAGGTCTGAATTTACAACTTCAGTGAGATTTCAGGTGCTCAGTATCCTGAGGATTAATGTTTGTGTTTGCTGACACTACTTCTTCAGAATCATCTAGAGGAGAGTAAGGGCCTAATTTATTGCATTTTTAGAAAACATTACAATTAATATGTCCTACATTTTCAGATAGTCTGCCACTTAATAAAAATGTGAAAAGAAAACACATGTGGAACCCCAGGCACATCTGATGATCAAGAATTCACACACTTGAAAGCAAAGTATCAGCTTGTTTCTAACAAAGAATAGCATAATGCAGTCAAGACAACTAAAAAGTACAGTTATCCTGCAGTGAGGAATTTGGAGCATCTGCAGTATCCTACAGGGATCAAGAAAGTCTGAATTACACTACAATATCTTGTGTAGGTCCCAAGGTGATTTCATCTTTCTAAATGTCAGTATAAAAGGGTGAAAATGTTCAAACCAAACAGTGATGTTGTTTAGATAGTAACAAAGTAAAGTGCAAAGTTCATATAGCCTAGTGCTTAAAAAGTTGGTTTGACCCTGTTAGTCCATTATTTATTTTAGACGCTTGCTATTAAATCATTTAACATTATGATCAGTTTTAATGGTCAAAGTGTTACTCAGTAAATATTTTAGTTTAATACTATATTGGAATACTGAACTAAATAATGGATTTTTAAAACTAGGTGCTTAATAATTAATATGATGTGTTTAAGAACTGGATATGCCCTAAACTTACCCAGCTGTTTAATGCAAACAGCACTTTTTGCCTTTGAAGAATTCTATTGAAGTTAATGGGTTGCACATGAGTGCAGAGGCCAGCAGGCATGACCAGCGCTATAGCAGTATGCTTAGCAAAAATAACCCAGGTCAGCTTGTCTGCCCTAATAGCTACAATAGTCTGAACTTCTTCATTATCATCAAGGAATTTTACTACTGGAGCAGGTACTTATCATTCTGTGAATGAACCTGAATCTGTAAAGTTTATTGAAAACTACTGAAAATACTGTATACACATTCTAGTTTATTAACCGGAACTGATACTTTTCGTTAAACTATTAATACTGCCCAGCTAAAGTACAGGCTTCCATTTTGTCAAACTGCAGAAGCACAACATTTTAAATGACAGAAATGCCAACACACTTTTTGCATGACCGATAGAGGCATTTCAACATCCCAACATGCATTTACAAGTGGTGATTGTGAGCAGGCAAATCCATGTCTGCTTGCATTAAGAGGTTTGGGATCTGAAGAAGTTTGAGCATCCATTTGAAAATTTGGGGCAGAAAAATTAATTGCTAATTTCTCTTGTGGACAATATCAAGAGGAATGTAAAATGTGTTAGAAAGACAACTGATACACAGCAAACACTGTGGATATTCCTCCAAAATATTTATATCGTTTTCCTCAGTAGTTTTCTACAGAAGTGTTTCCTGACAAAAAAAGGAGGGCAAAGAGTGAAAGAAAACTAGAATGAAGACCATTTTAACTAATAATATTTCTTTACGCTTTCCGTTGACAGACAAGCAATACTTCTCTCATATCTCAGACTGATAAGTAAGACTTACTTCAACAATATATTCTCTAAAAATCAGAGACCTAATGGGAATACCATACAAAAATGTTTGGCAAATACATCTACTGTTTGGCAGGTATTCAAAATTGTATTTGAAGATGTTTGGATCACTTCTTCCATCAGAGCAATTTTTTGCAGAAAAAAGCAAACAAAATTACTTACTTTTAGTTTAGAGTTGCTTCCCCCCCCACTGACTTAAAACAATTTTTAAATACTGTGTAATACAAATATATACAGCTATAGATTTTTTTAAGAAAAGAAAAGAAATTAGGCTTATCGAACACACATGCTTTTTCTGTAATGTAGATCAGTAGGACTTAAAACTAAGGTTTGTATTTCAAGTGCACATACATCACATCAAAAACTTTAAGGTTACAAACTATAAATAAGTTTCATTATAAATTCCACTTTATTTGCACATAACTTCCCAAAAATATTCTTGTAAACTGAAAGTTTCCATGTTTGGTCTTAGCACAAATGAATTTTTATGGAAAATTCAAAGAAAATCCCTCAAAATTTAGGCCTCGATCCTGCAATCACTTAACTTTACACCTGTGAGAAATGCTGTTGACCTCAGTGAAACTAATCTGTGGATTTAAAAATATGCAAACTTACATTGCCAAATGTGGTTCTCATTACTATCTTAACTCACACCAAGGAAAAGAAACATGAATGGCTTTAAGAGAGAATTTTCAGAAGGGTAGCCATGTGAATCTGTATTCACGATGATGCCATGGCACATCTGGTGACTGAGCTATGTGACTTGTCCTCACCCACAACCATTTCCAATTTGGGGACAATTTATACCTTCAAGTCAGCAGCACTGTTATGGGTACCCACAAGACCCCACATTATGCCAATATTTTTATGGCTGACTTAGAACATTTCCTCAGCTCTCATTCCCTAGCAGCCCTCCTCTACTTGCGCTACACAGATGACATTTTCACTTTATGGACCCATGGGAAGGACGCCCTTGAAGAATTCCACTGGGATTTCAATAATTTCCACCCCACCATCAACATCAGCCTGGAGCAATGCACACAAGAGATCCACTTTCTGAATACTAAGAACAAATAAATTATGTTCACATAAACATCACCCTATACCGGAAACTTACTGACCATTTGTCATGTTACTGGATTTTAAGAGGAGCAGCCAGATCATTGCTGCACCCATGGGGGGGTGTTTGCCCCAAAAGTTGGTACAAAGGGGGCCATGTGAGGTATCAAACAAAAGCCCACTGTCTACTGATTCTGTATATGCTCTTCATGTACCTGTATAATGTCGGTGTGGAAGTTATAGACATGTACTCTGTATGGATACTGGAAGTTTCTCTATATGTGGTTGAGCAATAGGCAAGAAAAGCTCACCCTATGGACATGCTAATTAGCAAGCCACCAGGAACAATAGGTCTCTTAAGTACCAGAGACCCACCTGGGAAGGAATCTTGGTGTCTGGCCACTGACCATGTAACTGTCTCCAGCTTGGAAGAGACCAGGAAGGGATATAAATATCCCATGCGGCCAACTCCATCTTGGTGCTCAGCTCAGCTCTTCATCCCGGAGGCAGCTGTGCAGGGATCAACTAGCTGGAAAGAACTGTGGACCCATCCTGACATAGGATGTACACCAAGGACTTTTAAGCCAGCAGTTATAACATCTCTGCTGCAAGCCTGCATCAAGAACTGGGAGATTCGATGCATGTAATGTATGATACTTTAACAACCTTACTCTCATGCTTTTCTTTCTTTTAGTAATAAACCTTTAGATTTTAGATTCTAAAGGATTGGCTCAGGGTGGTTTGTGGCTAAGATCCAGAGTGTAAATTGATCGGGACCTGTGGCTGGTTTCTTGGGACCGGACAGAACCTGTTTGGGGAGTGTGAGATTGGGTTCTAAAACCCCTCACCTATATGTTAGGCCCGGGGCTGTTTGGGGCACAGAGAGAGCTGGAGCGTCAGAGGGGTTTGCTCGTGAGGCTTCTGGCTGGCCAGGCTGGCAGCTGAAGCGCTCTGTGAGACTATTTGGGAAGGTCTCCAGTCTGGGGCTGTACGGAGCCCCTAGTTTGAGCATTTCGCCCTGAGCGGACGCCCTCAGCTGTGCCCAGACCCGGCCCAGTCTGTGTCACCATTATTCTTACCTACATGCCGCTAGCCTCCATCCAGGACATCACACGATTGACTGTCTACAGCCAAGCCCCAAGATACAACAGTATCTGCTCTAATCCCTCAGACAGAGACAAACACCTGCAAAGTCTTCATCAAGCATTCTTAAAACTGAAACCCTCATCTGGGGAGGTGAAGAAACAGATTGATATAGCCCGATGAGTACCCAGGAGTCACCTACTACAAGACAGGCCCAACAAGGAAAACAATAGAACACCACTGTTATTACCTGCAGCCCCCAGCACACCACATTATCAAGGGACTGGACTTGATGACTTTTCAAGGTCCCTTTCCACTTCTTGTATTCTATGATTGACAATCTACAACCTATCCTGAAAAACGATCCGTTCACTCTCACAGACCTTGAGACACAGACCTACAGACTGCTCCCCATTGGGAAGCAAATACTTACCAGCAGCCAAACACCAACCACAGAAACACTTACCAACAAACCTATCACTGTAACAAACCCTTTTGCCAACTCTGTCCACATATCTATACAAACGATACCATCATAGGACCTAACCACATAAGCCGCACAATTAGGGGCTCATTCACCTACACATCCACTGTGATATTTGCCAGCATGTGCCAGCAATGCTCCTCTGTCATGTATATTGGCCATACTGAATAGTCTCTGTGTCAAAGGATAAACGGGCACAAATTAGACATCAAGAAAGGTAACATTTATAAACCTGTAGGAGAACACTTTAACCTCCCTGGACAACGGATTTAAAAAGTAGCCATCCTTCTATAAAAAAAACCCTTCAAAACCATATTACAGAGAGAAACAGCAGAACTACAATTCATTTGCAAATTCAATGCAATCATAATAGGACTGAAAGACTGGTTCTCACACTACAAAGGAAATTTCTCCTCACTTAGTAATCACATATCCTTATCAATTGCTGTCAATGAGCCACATCCACACAGATTTAACTGGCCTCATTAACACTGGCCATATACTTGAGAAGCAACTTCTTTTCTTTTATAAATAAATATAAATATGAATACATACACACACCCTTGCTTCTGTAATTTCCACTCCAATTTATCTAATGAAGTGGCTTTTATCCATAAAAGCTTACACCTCTAATAATTAAAGTGCCACAGGACTCTCATTTTTTTGCAGACACAGATTAACACTGCCTCCCCTCTGGGATTTAAGGATTAACAAATTTATTTGAGCATAAGCTTTCATGGGCTGGAACCACTTTGTCAGATGCATGAAATGGAAACTTCATCTTAACAGGAATATACACATGCAAAGACAGATGTGTTACATTACTATGTGGAAGGCTAGTGCTAAAGAGGTCAGTTGAATCAGGGTGGATGTGATAATGTGGGCTTTAAGTGACAGTCTCTTGGTTTGCTTGTATCCATTCAAATAGGTAAAAAAAACCCCACAATAAATTGATCTGTACAGGTTGAAATGCCCAAATCCGGGACTCTCTGGTCCCGCAAAATCCATGGTCCAGCAAGGCCACAGATGTTGCTGGACCAAAGAGCCCCAGAAGGACATGGAATCTGTGAAGTCCCAGCTGGGCCAGCAGTGGCTAGGCAGGGGAACCCCGGTGTCAGTGGAGCCAGGCAGCATCGGGGAATCTCCACTCCAGCCAGGGAACCCCTGGCATCAGTGAGGCTAGGTGGCTGGAGAGTCCCGGTGGTGGGGCTGGCGGCAACCAGGCGGCCTTGGTTGGGGAACACCAGAAACCGCCCAGTGGCGGCATCAAGACCATGCAGTGGCCTGACAACAGAGCCAGGCGGCAGCTGGGGTGTCCCAGCCGCAGCAGGAGAAACCCTGATGGCAGTGGAGCCAGTGGTTTGTACAGAGCTGCTGCCTATAGGACTGTGCTACTTAGGGAGAATTTAGTACAAATCAAAACTGCTACTGGGGAATTTAGTACAAATCAAAACTGCCCTGTCAGCCCTGGCCAGGGAAACTCCCAGTGGCAGCAGGGTTGGGCTGCAGCAGCAGGGAAGGCAGTGGCCAGGCGGCCCGGGATACCGTAAGGAACTACCAGAGGTAATGGCTGAATGGGGCTGGCAGCGGTCTGGTAACCCTGGTTGGGGAACCCCTGGGAACCTACAGTGGCAGTGAGTGGTAGAAGGGGTGGGTAGTCTCTATCGAGCCAATGTTAGCGGGGCAGTGGCAGGGCGGGAGGTCCCCAGGGAGAGGAGATGGCAGCGGGGCAGACAGCAGGGGACCACTGACCTCTCCTAGTCTGGCAAACTCCTTGGTCCGGCACAGCTCAAGTCCCGAGGGTGCCAGACCAGGGAGGTCCAACCTGTATGAGACTTACACAGTTGACAAAAACTTACAAAATTAAGAGATTTTCTCTGAGTTTAATATATTTTGAATTTCAATAAGAATTACTTCTTGAAGTGTCTAGATTCTGCTTCCTCAGAAGTAGTTGAGAATACAATTCATATTGGGAATTCCCCTTCACTCCTCTTCCCTACACCTGAAACCTAGATCACAGAGTATAGGAGAAAAGTAGCTGAACTAAAAATAAAATGAACAAACTGTTGAGATGAGAAAGTGTTACAAACTTTAGCTTCTAAAGAACTTGTTTAAGAACATTATGGAGAACTGAAAAAACGCATGTAACAAAAAAAGGAGCAAGCTTTTACCAAAGGATTCAAAGGGTTGTTACTATTACACATATCCTTATAAGCACTGTGTACTGGGTTGCCTTACCCTGGGTCTCTCCCTGACCCGGCACCCTGGGGCTCCGGGCCCTGCTCTGCAGGCCCAGAGGCCTAGTCACAGTTCCGCAGGCCCTGAGGCCAAATCACAGTTCCGCAGGCCTTGAGATCAAATCACTGTCCCACAGGCCCAGCGGCCTATTCACAGTTCCGTAGCAAGGGGTTGGGTAAGGGGACCCGGGCTCTCCCTCTCCTCCAGGCCCCAGCCCAGGGCCCTATCAGTGCTGGGCGGTTCCCACCACTGGCTCGGCGGGGAGTTCTCCTCGAAATGCGCCGAGTCCGCCGGGTCACTTTGTGCCCCGCCCTGGGCTGCTTCCTATCCCGTCCCCCTGGCTACCGTGGACTCTACCGTCATGTCCAGATCCCACCTCGGTGGCTGGGTTGGTTGGTCCTATGGCAACTGCACATGCGGTGACGGCAGTGAGATTAGCTGCAAGGTGTGGCTGGCGAGGTGGTAGAGATCGTCTCGAGAGCTGTGTCACCGGCAGTGGCTGTGGTTCTGGTAGGAGCTCCTTCCCCTCCCGGGGTCAGCCCCAACTGAGCTGCACTGCAGGCTTTTATACCCGGGCTGCACTGGAAGCATGCCCAGCAGGGTAGGGGTGTATTCCCCCCCATAGGCGTGCTCTACTTCCCTTGTTCAGTGCGGGGCTGGCCTGCCCCATCACACACTGTCATATGGCAGTGAGTTCGAGGTTCAGCCATAGCCATAACAACTAAAGATGCAGGTATGAAATGCATCTTTTAGTTTAAATTCTTAGCTAGAAACCACTCTGGCATTCGCCCATAAGAAATATGGCTGTCTAAATTAGGGATGTAGAGTGAGTAGTTGACTACCCAATAAGCCTAGGCTTATCAGGTAGTTGAGTCACTACTTGACTACTCACTTTGCCCACTGCCTCCCCCTTTCTGCTCTGATACAGAGGCAGTAAGGGAGGGGAGCAGGAGCTGGTACTGGGAGGAGCCGACTTAAAAGCTGGTTCCCCCCAGCACTGTTTCCACAGGGGGAAGGGGAGGCAGAGGCGCAATGGGGGACCTGACGCAAGCTGGGACTCAGCAGTCCCGGCTCGCACCAGGTCCCCTGCTGCAGCTCTGCCTTTTAAATATATTTAACTACATTTTAAAAGCAGAGCTGCCGTGGTCCCGGAGCTGGCACAAACCAGAACTGCTCAGTCCTGACTCGCACGACCCCCGAAGCTAACTCCCTTATCAAATAATTGAGTAGTCGATGGAAATTCCATCGACTACTCAATTACCTTATTAACGGCAACTTAACGTCCTTAAATTAAATTTAGTTAATTAACCTTCACATATAACAGCTTTATTGTTGACACACAGTTGATCTCCTGTATGATAGCAGTAGGGAACACTACTTCATTGGATATATCCCCTTTTCTGCTTATGATCATTTTTCATTTTTGCCTTGTGGTTTTCATAACCTATCCTCCCAGCTCACAGAATGCCAGTTGTTATACCTTTACTGAGTATGACCATACTCCATAAACAGTCCTATTGATTTTAATGGAGCAGCTTGAACAATAAGATGCTACTGATTGTAAGTTGCAAAATCTGGTCAGAGAAAAACATAAAGAGGACATTACCAAAAGACACAAACATGTAATGACCCAAAACAAAACTGAGAAACATCATAAACATATCTGCATTAACTCTGGAAACTGAAATGCATACATAGTAACAAGCTGATTACAATCTGACAAGTACAAGGCAGTCCTTTAAGAGAGGTGCATGACAGGCTAACATATTAAGAACCACCTGCATATGACACAGCTAAATATTACATATCAACTAGTAGACAAAAGCCTGTGTTATCTCCTGGGCATGGCAGTTGGGTCAGATAATCCACCAAATGTGCTCAGTATTTATTAATTTTTAATTTGGTTTCTCCTTGTTTTTAGGCTCTCTGGATAGGTCTGTATCACAAATGGACACCTGTGGCTGGCCTGTGCTAGCTAATTTGGGCTTCAGCTCAAATGTCTACACCATAGTTCCCTGGCCAGAATCATCTGGCTTGGGTCTGTCAAGGGTGTCAAACAGCAGTGTAAACATGCCTGCTAGCACTTTCTTTTTTGGCATTGTGTGGGATCAAATTTAGACTGGTAATTATGCCACCATATACTAGATTGTGTTCATTTGTACCCAATTTTACATGGTTTAGAACCAGATTATTTCAGGTTTTGTGGCAGGTCTTCATATCAGCATGCCTGTATACCCTTTCACTGAATACTGTAGCAGGAAACACACCTGCACAAAACACTGCAGAAGTGATCACACAAACACAACACAAAGAAGTATTATTGAACAGAAAATCATAGTGTGGCATTAAGGCCATGACCACAGGTATTTTGGGGTTTTTGTTTATTTTGTGCTATAGTGAGCAATGTTGCTGTTTGTAAATGTTCAAGTTAATGCACAAAACTAAGTTAATGCACAGAACTGCCTCCTGGATAGACAGACAGAGGGACAGTCCTTGAAGATTTGCGCAGGTGTTGACTCAATGGTATGTGCTGCTATGAAGGACTCTCTTTCTGGGGTTACTGTGCTTGGTGATGAAGAACTCTGGCAAATGGTCCAAGTAATCCACCACTTGTACAGTCTTCCTCATACAACAAATCAAAAGGTTGCATACACATTAGTTATACAGTAAAGGTGGTGAATTGTACTTTTACTAGTACAATGGTCTAGGACTGTGCATGGAACAAACGCCTTACTTCTGTAGCTGTACAATGTAAGGGTGTAATTCAAAGTAAAATTGATTGAGAACTTAAAAACTGGACAGTAACAGACTATCAAACCCAGTGATGATTTCACCTGTTGATATTTTGAACAAAAAAGAGCTCTCAACCATGTTTAAAGATGTTTTCAATTATTTCACACTGACTAAACAGGCACTCTAGGCTTCAGGCCGACACACAGAGCAACAATCCTGGAATTTACTGTATAGATCAAGCTACTAGGCAAGGGAACAATGTTTTCGTAAAATATATATATTTTAAATTATGGTATAATTTGAATTACATTAGGCTTTAATATAATTTATTTTTTTGAGAAGACCTACATTATTATTATTTTGAATTACACAGGATATTTTGCATCAAGCTCCAAGAATGACATTTGCTTTGGGGGCTGAGGGAATGCTTCCATCAGTGTTTAACAATGAATGATGAATCCAGTGCTGTCATCAGATTTGCTGTACCTGGCATGTTGTAGATGAATAATACTTTGATAAAGAAAAAGGTTTCCTATTCCAGTAATAACAAAAGTCAGTGAGCTTGTTGAAAGGAAAAGCCTGGCAAATGTGATGGGTTACAGAGATGCTCTCTAAAGAGTCTCTCTCCAAACTGGTAATAGTCCACATAAAAGTAATCTTACATTGAGAGTAACTCCTAGTTTTATTATCCTGATTTTTATATTAATTATATATACACACACACACACACACACACACACACACTCTCTAGTTCTTCTACTCTATCTAAAACAAACTATAATTATTTATTAAAAGCAGAGTGCATTCTCTCCCCCTGCCTTAATTGTAGCCGAATGCTATTAAGACGCCCAGCAGTACTGCAGTGTGTGCCAAAACATGACATTTTTTAAGCGTCATTTGAGTCTTAAAGGCTACAGTAAGTGATGGGAACACAATCGTCTTGGGAATCTACAAATAACTTAAAAAAAGCTCATAAATCTAGCTTTCATGCCCCAGTTTTCAACAGCTTCATGAAATATGTCAAAGCTTGAACACAGTCAGTTTTTTTTCCCTCAAATTTCTTAGGCTTGACTTCTCTCAATCTTTTTTTGATATGCTTCAGTGAAACAATTGGAAAGGACTTTGCTTTAAAAAAATAAATTAGGCATCAACCAATTTACGTGAAGTTTAGCTTTGTTCTTTTGAGTTATATTAAAGGAATAACATGTACCCATTGCAATATGACAGCTTAAAATATTCCCTCAGTAATTATTTTTAAAGTTGTAAAAATACTTCTGTCCAAGAAATAATGTCCTTTATTATCACAATACCTTATTTTATGATGAAACAACAGTAATTGGTACTGGTACATATATCTGTGTAATGCAATGTTCAAAGATTTCATATTAACATTAAAAAAGTCATTATCATACACCAATTCTATAAAATAGTTTATGAAGAAAAAAAACTTTTAATCGTGCAACTCCCTCTCCACATGCACTAAAATGAAACCACTTAGATGGAAGGTGCACATCATTTTCAAGAACAAATGGGACAGCTAAAATTGGAGCAAACGTGCACTAATAGCAACAAAATCTTCAAAGCCATTCTGAAATTAACAGTGAAAAAATGTTGAAGTGTATTAGCTAATTTATCATTTAACTGTATGTGGCCTCTGTGGAATGCATCCTTAATGCAATAATATAACAGTGGAAATATACGACACAGTAAGTTACCCACATGCCTGGAGCTCCTGATGACCCTCATACTATGAATATTTCTGGTTCATGGTTTTCATAACCATCACTTCATGGCAAAAAAGGGTATTTGTGGGTAATGCTATCTCTCCTGGTTCATCCATTTGCACTGTTGTGACTGATTAAGGGTAAGAAATCTCACAGGAGATACAGCACACAAAGCGTATGTGGAGTTGTACCCACACTTGACATAGTAGTTATTGCAACTTCAAGCACACACCCTGCCATGCTAAAACATGGTTCTGTTTTAAATACATTTAGTCGTATGCCTTTTAACTAATATGCTAAATGACAGTCACTTCAAAAAAATTAGGGTTTCATGATCGCTGCAGCAGTTCTTCCTTAACAGGTGCTTGAATTTTTTTTTTTTTTAATCTACTACTGTTATAAATGAAAAATTACAGAAGCATTTTCCAGTTTGCTTACTGTGTGCTTTGAGAATACTTTGGTTGGGTCTTTCATTCAGCAGAGGAGGAGAAAAATAGAAAAAGAGTGATTTATCTGATAAAGTGGTTTTACCCAAGAAAGCTCATGGTCCAACTTATTTGTTAATCTCTAAGGTGCCACGGGACTACTTGTGGTTTCTAATGCCACAGACATTGGTAGAAAGGCTTAGGGCTAGATTGTACTACCTGAAACTACTTTTACCCCATTTAAAAAAAAAAACTTAGTAGATTTCAAGTTGACAGTGTCCCTTTAAAAGATTTGTTTTAACAAAACAAAACCACAGCCCAATAAATCCAGTCCCAAAACCAAAACCAAAAAGAAAGAATATGGTCTATGTCCAATTATTTTCTTCTCAAAGCAATCATTTTCAAAGTCTCTGATTTCAGAAGTTGCCTCTCACCATCTTGTGGTTTGGCATACTAAATTTTAGCAGTTAACTGAAATCATTTGTGTTTGCCAAGATTACTTCACACTCCTGTGTTTTCTGTTAAAGAGCTGGTGACCTAACAGGAATGTGAAGCAAAGCAAGGGAACAGCACTCTTCACACCACTTTGACTGTCAGTGATCACTTCAGATGCTAAAGGGAAAACAGAAGTTAGAAATGGTCTTGGCAGGTTTTTGGAGTAAAAGGAGGAAACAATTTTCAAAATGTTTTCTTTGCAAATGTATTTGTCATGTTTAAATATAAAACTACTGATATGGGATCCAAACACTAATTTTCTAAAATGTTTTCATTCACCTTTCAAAGAAATTGCAGCATATTGCACATTTGGGGACAATACTATTGGGATTACTTATTTTCTGTCACTTTTTGTGTAAATTATATGATATCTATATTCACCCTTGCAGAATTTGCTACAGGTGAAAATAGCTTGGATCAAAGATAAGACTGTGCACACCTCTAACAAATAAAGACATATATGTAGTTTATTTACTGGAAACAATTTATATTTTTCTGCAGAAATATTTGAAAAGTTGCTTTATATATGAAGTAGAGCTGCAAAGCTTTAAAAAGGATAAATAGGTATGATACATGGCTAAACATAGAGAATTGGGTAGACATGATAGTGTTGGGGGCATTTCAGATTTGTGGGACACCACTTATGGTATCTGTTACTGATCATTCTCTCTAGGTTCCTTTCTCATTTCTTTCCTCTACCTGTGGGGTATTTTTTCTAGTCAGATGGACTCTTATGTTCTCATTTTTAAGGATATGTAGGGCAGCAAGATCCACAGTTTGTTTTTTTAAGCTCCCTTTCTGTGAATGCATTTTATCGAGAGTGGAAAGCCTTTTCAGTAGGTTGTAAATGGCATAAACAAGCAATTGGAGATTAGAGACTGCATAAACTAGCAAATAGTGTACATAAATTATCAATAGTTGGGTATTTGAATATAGGTGAGGGATAAGTAAAGGCAGAAAATACTTTAAAATGCAGGAATAAAATGAATCTAGTAGATACGCTTTTCCTAGCCAACCAACTGGGTCACTCAGGCTATGGCTACACTGCCTTTTTTGTGAAAGAAGATATGCAAATCGTGCTTGCGTTTCCATATCTTCTTCCGATTCTTTTTGCGGAAGAGGTTTTGCCGATAAAAAGCCACGGTAGACGGGGCTATTTGTCGGAAAAAAAACCCTCTTTTGCAAGATCCTGTAAACCTCAATTTTTGAAGGCATTTTTTCTGCAAAATCTCCTCAGTAAAAAGAATCGGAAGAAGATATGCAAATGTGAGTGCGATTTGTATATCCTCTTCCGCAAAAAAAGGCAGTGTAGCCATAGCCTCAGAAAAGAGCTAATGCTCAATAAAACACCTAAAAATATACAAGTTAAATAATTTCTCATTAGAAAATGCTTTATATATAGTTTCCATTAAAAATGATGGGTCCACTCCTTGTCCACACAAAACTCCCACTGTGTTCAGCGGGAATTCTGTTGAACACAATACAAATTCAGGGTCAATGCTATACAATACAGACCAAATGAGACCTCTTCCTTTACACAGGAAGATACTTAGACTTACTCACATGACGACAAACCCTGAAGCCATTCTCAGTTCTGTAATGTAGGGTAATTACATCATTACAAGACTTGGCTGTCTTATGTGGCCTAAGAGGATCTATACTCAAATGCCCAGTCTGGTCAGAGGACAGAAAATATGCATTGACTTTTGCAACTAGATAAGACTGATATAACAGTTCCAGAAGTGGGAAAGGAAGTTCCTTTTAAAACTCAACTACTGATGGAAGTGGTGGCTCTTCGATCACTGCTGTGCACTGTTCAGTGCCCATGCTCACTTTTGTGCTCCTAAGACTGACATTGGATATGAATACTGCTGGGGCAACATACTCAGTCTGTGGATAGAGGGAAGGAGAGATCACTGCATATACACCTGTGGCTGTGCAAAGTAGTTGTATTGATGGGATTTGAAGAGAGTTCAATAAAGTCTCTCTCACTCACAGAACACCAGTATTACACAGAGCTTTGAAGAAAGGGAAAAAGTGAAATCTTCCCTTCAGGTCTACTATTGTAGAACAAACAATTCATAATTAAAAATAAATATACCCAATATTAAATGCAAGCGGATATTTTATCTATTACCATCATACAAAAGCTGAAAACCATTCAGCTTGGTATATTCAGATTGATATATAAATTAGAACAGCAATATACTATAATTCACATAAAGGGTGTATAAAGGGAGCAAAATAGAACAGTTCTATTTGCTGTGTTTTTAAATTATTTTTCACAGTAGAATGCAATAGATCATTTACAGCCATTATAAGCTAAACGTGTTCATTCATAAGCAATGCCTTTGTGCCACCATGATATACTCACAAACATATGTATACCAAGATGACAGACAGACATCTGTTTTATTGAGTTGTTTAATCAGGCTTGCTAGCAGGCACGAGAATATTATACATAATCTAAAACTGAATTTGTACGTAATTTCCTTCCCCTTTTTAACTGAAGATTCAAAGCAAATCAAGGGGAAACCTACTATGAGACTACTTCCAACAACAGATGACTCAACTAGCACCTGAGAATTTGTTGTGCTTATATGTACTGGAGTTCTGAACTTCCTGTTTCAATAAAATACCAAACAAGTTGTGTTTCCTTTACAAATAAGCTCTTACATCAAGTCCTGTTCCTATAATTTCAGTTTTTGTCTGCATTCCAACTTTTTTTGGCAAATGCAGAAACATTCTAATTAAAGAGAGGAAAAAAACAAGCATCATTCATCACAGAGCAAATGTTTGAAAGATCATCTTCTCTGGCTAATTCATTCATTTTAAGTTGGCTTGAAAGAGTTTGATTTCATTATGGCATATGTTAGTCCTAAACCAAACACAGGTAATAGCTTTTGATGAGGTCCTATTAATTCAAAAAATGGAAAGTGATTAAAAATGATCCTACTAAAATTCTAACGGCATACAAAACACAATGCTTTCTGTGTGAAATGGATCAAAGTTATTTCTGGAAAGATTCCATTGTACTTAAAAATATCATACTCTTCTGTCTAGGTAAATTTATATATCACACCCAATTAAGCTATTTAACACATCTTTTTGCACGTTATAATTTCCATCCTAATTGAAATGATCACATTTTTTTCTCAACTTGTTCTAGCTGATCAAAGTAATAAGGATCTTTTTATTGTTCTTACCCTTTCTGCCATATTAACAGTTTTAATTAATGTTAAGAGTCCAGATTAAAAAACTCTTTATGCTTTAGAGCTATTATGAGAGAGCCAACCTCCTAAGTAGAGTTAAATTGCTCTGCTGCAAACAACACTACAGAATAATGGTCTAGTTTAGTACAATATAAGGTCTATGGATTTGTTTCTTTCCTTAATTTCACTGGTACCACTTAGTTATAATAAGCACAGTACTAAGCCTTTTGAGTAACGTTTTTCATTTTCTTTCCTAGAATCAATACAGTGCACAGAGCAAGTCACTTCTGTCAGCTAGCTTCCGTTTAAAAGCCACCTGAAAACATAAACTGAGAAAAATGTGCAAACATCCTTGTGGTTGGAATCTACCTCAGTGATAAGTCTGGAAATGCATTAGTAACCTACATTGTTTGCTATTTTAAATAGCTGATGTGCCAGTACAGGTTGGACCTCCCTGGTCTAGCATCCTCAGGACCTGACCAGTCCCAGATGAGTGATTTTCTGGACCAGGGGAGATCATTTCTGGTTCCCCTGCCCATCAGCCTTGGACCAACTGCCAGCCTCCTAGCCAAATTTCCCTCACCACCAGCCTGGCTGTCCTGCCAGCCACCCTCCACCTCCTTCCCTGCTATGCTGGGCAGCCCAGCTGTGGTGCGCTGAGATCCTAGCCCTGCTGGGTTGTGCCTGGCTGCTCAGATATGGCACGCCGGGCAGTCCAGCTGCAGAGAGATGGGCAGCCCAGCTGCAGGAAGCTCAGCTGCCAGCCCTCCACTGGGACTCTCTGGTCCTGGAACATCCATGGTCCTGCTGGATTACAGAAGTTCAACCTATACTAAAATTAAGGTAAATTCAGTTATTACAGAAGCTTAAAAATGATATATTATAATTTACTTGTGCATAATAGAATGCCCACATTAAAGGTGTTTATTTGCATTTTACATACCATCATGTAGTAAGCTGAAGGTCAGTAACAGGGAGTCACCAGGCCTGAATAAAGGTCTGTAACACGAAAACAGCAAAAGGCGTGCAATCTAGTGAGCAAGACTTTGGTTCAGTAACACAGGAGCCAAGAAAGAGGCCTTATTGATAATTGTGTGATTGTGTAAGTTAGGTTGAGCATGGAAGGACATGGGAGGCACCGAGTACAGACTGTAAGCCAAAGGGGAATAGCGGAACATCTTAATAAGAAATGTCTTGATACAAAGATTCCCCAAAAACTAATGTACATACTGACCTAGGTTCAGGACCGGGTTGAGATTGACAGCATGAAGGATAGTAAGTAGGCCCCCCTTCCATAAGGTGAGGAGTGGTAACTAGGTAACACAGGATGGCAACCTGGTATGTAAAGAAATGCTGTAAGTTGTTTGTACATGTCTATAAAAGGGCACTGCAAACGGTGGACACCAGCCGACCTGGAGTGTGTGTGTGTGCACTAGTCAGGGTTTGAAATCTAGAAGCCTCTGCTCATTGGTTGAACCTTAATCAGGGGGAGAGGCTATCAGGCAGTCCAGGGCTTTATAAAAGGAGTGAGACTGCAACCAGGGAGCTTGCGAGCAGGGGCTTTGGAGAGGGAGTTAAGAAGGGGAGTGGGAAGGGGGTGAGATACACTCACCAGTCTTTAAAATCTTTTCACTACACTCCTGCCCTTCAAGAAAACATTTAACAACAACTGAGGAATCTCTCTGAAGGAAGCCAGATATGGATGGTGATAGGTCTGCTGTTGTTACCTGCACAGCATGTGCCATGTTTGTCTTCCTCCCAGAAGACAGAAAGGATTTCATCTGTACTAAGTGCAAGCTGGTCACCATTTTGGAAGAAAAAATTAAAGGACTTGAGGGCCAAGTATCGACCCTACGTTCCATCAGAGAGGATGAAGACTTCCTCGATAGAAGGCAGCGTTTAATCCTGCAGGCACAGCAGGCTGAAGAGCCAGTTAGGGCAGTACAGGATAAGGAAGAGTACTGGCAGCATGTAACCTCTAGAAGGAGAAGGAGGCCAACTCAGGTATCCCCCATCCCCGTAGAGGTAAGTAACTGCCGTTAGGCTCTCTCCACAGGCACTACGGTGGAGAATGCTTTGGCAGGGACCTCTCAGGGAAGAAATCAGAAGGGAACACCATCTACCGGAAGGCATGGGATGCCTAGTCCTAGGGATGGGGGTTCCACAACCTCCGCCCCCCCCCCCAAAAGAAGACGACGGTGGTGCTGGTCAGGGACTCCCTCCTAAGAGGGACTGAGTCATCCATCTGCCATCCGGACCTGCAATCTCGAGAAGTGTGCTGCTTACTGGGAGCTCACATTCAGGATGTGACAGAGTCTTCCGAAAGTGATTAAACCTTCGGATCGCTACCAATTCCTGCTTCTCCATGTAGGAACTAATGATACGGCCAAGAATGACCTTGAGTGCGTCACAGCAGATTATGTAGTGCTGGGAAGAAGGATCAAGGAATTTGAAGCGCAAGTGGTGTTCTCGTCCATCTTTCTGGTTGAAGGAAAAGGTCCAGGTAGGGATTGTCGAATTGAGGAAGTAAATGCATGGTTACGCAGGTGGTGTCGGAGAGAGAGCTTTGGTTTCTTCGACCATGGGACTCTGTTCTGGACACAAGCATTGTTAGGAAGACATGGGATCCACCTAATCAAGAGAGGAAAGAGCATCTTCATGGGCAGGCTTGCAAACCTAGTGAGGAGGGCTTTAAACTAGGTTCGTTGGGAGATGGTGACCAAAGCCCTGAGGTCAGTGAGGAAGTTGGACACTGGGAAGAATCACAAGGAGGAACGAACAACAAAGGAGGACCCCTGATTTGGATGGAGAAGGTAGGGTGATCGACTGGTTATCTAAGGTGTTTGTACACAAATGCGAGAAGCCTGCAAAACAAACAGGAAGAATTAGAAGCCCTGGCCCAGTCAAAAAACTATGATTTGATTGGAATAACAGAGACTTGGTGGGATGACTCGCATGACTGGCACACTGTCATGGAAGGGTATAAATTGTTCACAAAGAACAGGAGGGGGGAGAAAAGGAGATGGAGTTGCATTGTATGCAAGAGAGCAGTATGATTGCTCAGAGCTCCAGTATTTAGAAGGAGAAAAGACTGTTGAGCGTCTATGGGTTAAGTTTAGAGGTGGAAGCAACAGGGGTGATGATGTGATTGGGTCTGCTATAGACCACCGGATCAGGTGGATGAGGTAGACGAGGCTTTCTTTTGACAAATGAGAGAAGCTTCCAGATCGCAGGCCATGGTTCTCATGGGTGACTTTAATCACCCTGACATCTGTTGGGAGACCAATACGGCAGTACACAGACAATCCAGGAAGTTTTTGGAGAATGTTGGGGATAACTTCTTGGTACAAGTGCTGAAGGAACTGACCAGGGGCCATGTGCAGCTTGACCTGCTGCTCACAAACAGGGAGGAACTAGCAGGGGAAGTAGAGGTGGATGACAACCTGGGAAGCAGTAATCATGAGATGGTAGATTTCAGGATCCTGACCAAAGGAAGAAAGGAGAGTAGCAAATTACACACCCTGGACTTCAGAAAAGCAGACTTTGACTCCCTCAGAGAACTGATGGGCAGGATTCCCTGGGATGCTTACATGAAGGGGAAAGGAGTCCAGGAGAGCTGGAAGTATTTTAAAGAAGCCTTATTGAAGACACCGGAAGAAACCATCTCAATGTGCAGCAAGAAAAGCAAATATGGTCGGCAACCCGATTGTCTTACCGGGGACATCCTTGGTGAGTTTAAACACAAAAAGGAAGCTTACAAGAAGTGGAAACTTGGACAGATGACTAGGGAGGAGTATAAATATATTGCTCGAGAATGCAGGGGAGTTATCAGGAAGGCGAAAGTGCAATTGGAATTGCAGCTAGCAAGGGATGTGAAGGATAACAAGAAAGGTTTCTACAGGCATTTTAGCAATAAGAGGGTGATCAGAGAGGGTGTGGGGCCCTTATTGGATGAGGGACGTAACCTAGTGACCGATGATGTGGGAAAAGCTGAAGTACTCAATGCTTTCTTTGCCTCTGTCTTCACGGACAAGGTCAGCTCCCAGACAAATGCACTAGGCAATGCAGCATGGGAAGGAGGTGGACAGCCCTTGGTGGGGAAAGAACAAGTTAGGAACTATTTAGAAAAGCTAAACATACACAAATCCATGGGCCTGGATTTAATGCATCGAGGGTACTGAGGGAATTGGCAAGTGTCATTGTGGAGCCTTTGGCTATTATCTTTGAAAACTTGTGGAGATCGGGAGAGATCCCGGATGATTGGGAAAAGGCAAATGTACCGCCCATCTTTAAAAAAGGGAAGAAGGACAATCCAGGGAACTACATATCAGTCAGCCTTACCTCAGTCCCCGGAAAAATCATGGAGGGGATCCTCAAGGAATCCATTTTGAAGCACTCGGAAGAGGGGAAAGTGATCAGGAATAGTCAGCATGGATTCACGAAGGGCAAGTCGTGCCTGACCAATCTGATTAGCTTCTATATGAGGTAACTGGCTCTGTGGATATGGGAAAGTCAGTGGATGTGATATACCTTGACTTTAGCAAAGCTTTTGATACGGTCTCCCACAATATTCTTGCCAGCAAGTTAAGGGAATATGGATTAGATAAATGGACTGTAAGATGGATAGAAAGCTGGCTAGACTGTCGGGCCCAACGGGTAGTGATCAACGGCTCGATGTCCCAAACTTTTCCATATGGGGACCCATTTTGCCCTCCCTCCTTCCCCCGTTTTTGAATTGCCTTGGGTCAGCAAGTCTTCCTGAATTGTCAAAATGGGTCCCCATCTGGAAAAGGTTGGGAACTGCTGCTTTAGATAAAGGGAGCACTGACATTGATGCACGCAACCGGAAATTTATTATCACCGATGGAGTTGAGGTCCTGTCAGGAGCGCGCCAAGACAACCCCAAGAACCCTCACCAGATAACACTGACAGTATGGACCACTGAAGTACAACAGTCAAGACCAATAGAGAATGCTCAGCAAAATAGCCAATACTACCTCTCTTAGAGGGACATTTGCCATACCTTGAAATGTGATAGTATGATGTTTCATGAAGAATCCAAAACTTGCCATACATGATCTTACTTCCCAATCTCAGACTGTTAAGAAACTGATAGCAAATTGACTAAGATGCCGTGCCTCAAATAATAGCATCTACCCCAGGAATATTTTGGGATGCTGACTTAACATTGAACAAGAAAGAAGCAACCTCTAAACACCACCAATACAACCACAATAGCACCCAAAAGTATTGCTCAAAGTTTTCCTACCTATGTACTGACTGACAACTGACCCTGTCCAATGTTCATAGAGAGATCTGACAGGATCACAGCACATGCTTGTACAGCTGCAGGAAATGATAACAATGTCCCATTTATTTACTAATTACTGTTTGGTGATGAAAATTCAACAAAACAGAATAGCAAACAAACAAAACCACCTATCAGTAGTGTGCAGTTTTGTTCTTTTATGGTTCTCACAAGCTAGGACTAACTCAGCTATAAATGGTATGCAGGTTCAAATAAAATTTGTTTTTTTAAACGCATAAACAGTGTTTCATCATACATTGTCATGCTTGTAAAACAAATATATAAATAAACTATCTGTATTATCAACACTATCTAGTTCCTTTCCAGTTGAGTTAGATGAACATCAGCTACTTTAAATGACATTATTTTGTGCAAACTTTTGTGGGTTTTTTATCCACATGTGTTTCTTGAATTTAATGGTAGAATAGATTCAGAATCTCAAAGACTAATACTAAACAAGAGTGGCAGAGTTTAACCTGATTCTAAAATCAGAAATCCTCCCTCCCCCCACTGCCTTAAAACCTGTCCAGGTTCATCAAGAAAACTTATAGGTATAGCTATCCAAGTTTTTAAGTTGGTAAAGAAGCTGCTTGTTTGGAAGTTGAAGTGAGAATGTTCATCACCATTTCAATTTTTAATTTCTAGGGTGATTTTTTAAATAGTTCTTACTTTTGATTTTACTAATTTAAAAAAGGCCATTACCCTAAGGCCTCAGAGCCCCAAAATAAGTTACAAAAGCAATAGAAAGAAGAAGTTACTCACCTTGTGCAGTAACGATGGTTCTTCGAGATGTGTGTGCTATGGGTGCTCCACTGTAGGTGTCGGGCTTATCCTGACGCCGCAGATCGGAGAACTTTCTAGCCGTAGTCCGCTGGACCGCACACGCGTGGTGTGCATCTCGTGCTTTCGCGCCATTTCTGTGAGCATGGTCCGGCTCCCGCCAGTTCCTCCTGAACCTCTCCGGTCTGAAAGACATAAGAGATAAGGTACTCCGAAGAAGGAAGGAGGGTGGGTCGTGAAGCACCCACGGGACACGCATCTCGAAGAACCATCGTTACTGCACAAGGTGAGTAACTTCTTCTTCGAGCAGTGTCCCGTGGGTGCTTCACTGTAGATGAATTTATAGCAGTAGCTCTTGTAATGGAGGCGGGATTCGGAGCTATCATGCTGTAGCAGAGGAACAGACAGCTGAGGCAACTGCTGTATCGGATAGAGGGAGATTAGTCATGGCATAATGCTTAGTAAAAGTAAAGCCGGAGGACCATGTAGCTGCCCTGCAAATGTCTTGTAAAGGGACTCCTTTGAGGAAGGCAGTTGACGTTGCCATCGCTCGTGTGGAGTGAGCCTTTAGTTTGTGCAAAAGAGGCTTATTTTGTAAGGCGTAACATCGTTTTATACAAGAGACAATGACTGAAGAAACGCGTTTCGTCGATAAGGGGTGGCCCCTCGAGCGCTCCGCTGTGGACACTAGCAGGCTCTGGGATTTGCGAAAGCATCTTGTTCTATCGATGTAGAACGCCAACGCTCGACGGACATCCAAAGTATGGAGACGTGCCTGTTGTGGTGAGGAGTGGGGTTTGGGATAGAATGTGGGAAGAACAATTGGTTCGTTTATGTGGAATTCTGAATTAACTTTCAGTAGAAAGGCAGGTTGAGGACTTGTACTACTCAAGTAGTCCTTGAGAGGTAAATATCGTGTAGGGCGGTGATGCTGAAAGGGCGGACAGTTCCCTGACCCTTCGCACTGAGGTTATCGCCAACAGAAAAATGACTTTCATTGTTAAGGTGTATAAAGCACACGTTGCCAGAGGCACGAAGGGGGGTTGTGTTCAAAACTAGCTCCAGGTTCCAGGGATCTGTGGGCTGTCTGTAATGTGGGAACAGGTTAGCTAACCCTTTCATAAATCTCTTTGTCATTGGATAGGAAAATACAGGAGTAGCCATCAACTGAATGTCGGAAAGCAGTGATTGCCGCTATATGCACCTTTATCAAGGAGCAGGTGAGGCCCGAATTTTTAAGATATAAAAAGTAGTCCAAAATTTGGTGAATAGATGCCGAGTATGGGTCTACATTTGTGGCAGAGCACCATGAAGAGAAGCACTTCCACTTATGAAGGTAAGTATTTCATGTACTAGATTTTCTGCTATGGAACAGAACGTGTTTGACAGCTTGAGAACAGATCATTTCTGTTTGCTGGAACCAACTAGGTACCAGGCCGTGAGAGCAAGATGGTCGAGTTGAGGATGCTATAGTCGTCCATGGTTTTGCGTCAGCAAGTCGTGGCATCTGGGAAGATGGTATGGAGAGTGGATCGACATGTGAGTCAGGTAAGGGAACCACGTCTGTCGTGGCCAGAAGGGGGCTATTAGAATTACTATGGCTCCTTGGATTGCTATTTTCAACAAAAGTCTGGGAATTAGGGGAGTGGGTGGGAAGGCATATAGAAGATGGTGACTCCAATCGCATAGGAAGGCATCCCCCATGGAGTTCTGTTCGACTCCGGCCCTTGAACAATATTGAGGGCACTTCACATTGGAGCTTGTGGCAAAGAGGTCTACTGATGGAAACCCCCCAGCGATGGAATATGGTGTAGAGTACTTCTGGATGTAATTCCTATTTGTAATTCGTGGAGAAATGTCTGCTTAGTGCATCGGCTGTGGAGTTCTGATCCCCAGGGAGGTACGCTGTGACGAGCATGCTCTTGTGATGGTTGCATCAGTTCCATAAACGTACCACTTTGGCGCAAAGCGATCGAGAATGGGCTCCCACCTGTTTGTTTACATAGTATACTGTAGTCATATTGTCGGTAAGGACTCGAATGACTCAACCACGGATCAGGAGGAGGAAGCACCAACATGTGTTGAAGACCGCCCGTAACTCGAGGAGGTTGATATGCAGCAGCGATTCGGGGGGGGAGGAGGGGGAAACGACACCACAGGCCTTGGGCTTGCTGATCCTGTAAATGGGCGCCCCAACCTAGGAGTGATGCATCGGTGGTGAGTTGCATTGTTGGTTGGGGGCAACGAAAGGGGATCCTGTCCATTAGATTGTCGGGGACGGTCCACCAAATCAACGATTTTCTTACATGAGGCGGTATTGTAACTCTCCTGTGGATATCATGGACGTTTGGGGTATATATATCGTAGTTATCCAATGCTGAAGACATCGGAAATGAAGTCTTGCGTGTGCTACAACATAAGTTGTGGACGCCATATGACCTATAAGCTGCAGGCAATTGAGTATAGGTGTTCTAGGGCTGGCGGAAAGTACTTGTACCAAGTCCTGGATTATCTGGAATCTGTTCACAGGTAAGAACGCACGCGCCTTGGTTGAGTCAAGGCACGCGCCGATGAACTCTACTGATTGTTGTGGTAACATGGACGACTTTGGGACGTTGAGTATAAGCCCAAGCGCCTTGAATATGGATCTCGTGGTGTTGGTGGCATGAAGCGCTTTGGTGACTGAGGGTGCTCTGATCAGGCAGTCGTCGAGGTACGGGAATATCATGATTTCCAGTCATCGCAGGTATGCCGTGACTACCGCTAGTATCTTCGAGAAGACACTAGGAGCTGATGAGAGACTGAAAGGCAGGACCTTGTATTGGAAATGGTCTGTGCCAATTTGGAAATGTAGAAATCATCTGTGGGCCGTATTAATGGCCACATGAAAATAGGCGTCTTGTAAGTCGAGGGATGTGAACCAATCTCTGATGTGGAGTGATGGTATGATTGTCGCTAGGGTCACCATCTTGAATCGTTGTTTGCGAAGATTTAAACCTCGAAGATCTAGGATGGGCCTCCAACCTCCCGACTTTTTCTGAGTTAAGAAATAGTGGGAATAATAGCCTTTGTGTCTGAACTTGTCTGGAACCTCTTCTATTGCTCCGATCGTGAGAAGGCGAAATGCTTTCTGTCTTAACAGAGGCTCGTGAGATGGGTCCCTGAAGAGGGATGGGGTGGGAGGAAGGTAAAGGGGATGATGTATCCTATTGCAATAAGCTGTAGTACCCATCGGTCAGTGGTAATATGAGCCCATCAGTGGTGGAATGGCCTGAGATGGTGATGGAATAGTGTATTTATTGCACAATGATGGTTGTCTAGCAGTATGGTTCGCAATCCCTCGACTGAAACATCAAACTTGCTGTCTGTTTTGTGGGCTAGGCGCCTTGGATTGAGGTCGTCTTTTTTGTTGGCATTGTCTGTTGTGTTGTTGCTGCTGCTTTTGTACTGGGACAGTGGATATGAAAACGGTCTCTGTCTCTGGTAGGGTGTATACCTCTTGCGACAGAAAGGCGGGGCGTACATACCTAAAGTTCTCAAGTCTTTGCCTGAGTGGAGAACTTGGTCCGTCCTTTCCGAGAAAAGACTCTGCCTGTCAAAGGGGAGGTCTTCTACCTTGGACAAGAGGTCTTTGGGCACTGCTGCCTGTTGTAGCCATGATGTCCTATGCATGACTCCTGAGATGGCAGTAGTCTGCGCTGCAGTGTCTGCTGTGTCCAAGGCTATGTGTAGGGCTGTGCTGGAAGCCACGTAGCCTTCTTGTACAACCGCCTTAATGATGTCCCGTTTATTTTCTGGGAGGTGTTCTATGAGTGGGACTAATTTCGAGTAATTGTCGAAGTTGTGGTTGGCCAATAGTGTGGCGTAGTTCACCATTTGTAGGGTTAATGTTGCCGAAGAATAGACTTTTCAGCCAAATAGGTCCAGTCGTTTAGTGTCCTCGTCTGAGGTATTAGGCTTAGGTTGAAGAGCTTTTGACCTATGTTGTGTTGTATCCACAACAAGAAAGTTTGGCTGTGGATGCGTAAAAAGAAATTCCATGCCCTTTATGGGGACGAACTACTTCTTGTCCACTTTTTTGTTAGTAGCGGGGGTTGATGCTGGCATTGGACATACGTCGTCTGCTATCTCTAAAATAGCTTCGTCAATTGGTAGGTAGTGCCACTTCGGATTGCTGCGATGGTTGTAATTTTCTAAGATTATGTTGTTTTTATGGTATCTCAGAAAGTTGAACTTTTTGACTGTCGGCTACCCTCTTAAATAACTCTTGAAATTGATGTAGGTCATCGGTTGGCGACGCGTCACTGGGAAAAACTGTGTCATCCGGTGAGGATGAGGAGTGATCAGTGTGAGAGCCACGCTGCAGTTCTCCCTGGTCAGAAGAGTGGTGTTGTTGTGGGTCTATGCGATGTGTTAGTTCAATTCCGGTTGGGGTAGGCGGTTGTGTTGAAGACAGCGCAGGTGAAAGAGGTCTGGTACTTGACGGTTGAGAGTGGTGAGGGGACGGTGATGGCAAGGTATCCTGTCATGGTGAGCGTGAATGCCGTCTGTAGTAGCAGTAGTGACTGGGTGATCGATCATAATAGTGTGAGCTACGAGGGAACCTGGAGTGATATCTGCTCCTATGGGTCCCATAGTGTCCTGAGTGGCTAGACAATGTAGGGCAGTGGTCCCCAACCTTTTTGTGGCCAACAGCACATTCATGTTTTCAGAAGAGTGTGGTGGGCGCCAACAAAAAAAGGCGTCAAATGTGAAATTGAAGGCTATTTCCATATTAAATGTGAATTGGGTAAATTTGATAGAAATTTAATTTAGTTGGATAATTTTTATTTTAATTATATTGTAATTCATTTTTAAAAAAATTCTGCATTAATAAAAAGGGGGGGGATGTCCAAATGTTGAGCAAAAAAAGCACCCTCCCCCCCCAACAAAACCATAGCACTTTTAAATCTCACACTCCCCATCCCCACCATGGCAGGGGGAAGAGTGTCAATTTTGTGGGCCCCCCCCATTGGAGAAAAAATAGAAAAAAAGGCGTCAAATGTGAAATTGAAGGCTATTTTCATATTAAATGTGAATTGGGTAAATTTGATAGAAACTTAATTGAATTGGATAATTTTTATTTTAATTATATTGTAATTCATTTTTAAACAAAATTCTGCATTAATAAAAAGGGGGGATGTACAAATGTTGAGCAAAAAAGCACCCCCCCCCCAAAAAAAAATCATGGCACCTTTAAATTTCACACTCCCTTCCACATGGCAGGGGAAGAATGTCCCAAGTGGCTTTCCAGGTGAGAAACTGAAAATACCAGACATTTTACTGGGGGAGAGGGGTCAGGCCAGGGGTTTGGATTGTGCCTCAGGGCAGGGGTTTGGGGTGCAGGGTCTGGGAGGAGAGTTCTGTGGGTGAAGCTATCGGAGTGGGAGTAGCTGGGGGGCCGGACACTTACCAGCGAGACGCGCTGCTCTCCTGTTTCTCCTACAGGAGCTGCCTGGCCATGTGCTTGGGGATTGGTGGGTTCCCGCAGCTGCCATTGTCCAGGTCCAGCCAATGGGCTTGTGCGGGGGGGTGGAAGCGGCCATGAGGGACTCTCCCCTGCCAGCTCGCAGCTCCTGCACCACAAAGGGCCGGCCACGGCTGTTTTGCACTGGGGGGAGGGGGGGGAGGGCTGTTGCTGCCTCGCAGCTGGACCCGACCAGCGTGGGGCTTGCTCCGGCTACTGAAGCGCCTGTGCGGGCTGCCTGCTGTGGTTGGGGCGGGGCTCAAGCCTCCAAAGTGCCGCATCAGGCTCCCTCGCGGGCCCCAGGCTGCCGACCCTGCTCTAAGCAGGGGTGAATGTGAGTAGTTTTAAAACGCTGGCACGGGTGCACATAAATGCCCCCGCGGGTGCCATGGCACCTGCGGGCACTGTGTTGGGGACCATGGATGTAGGGGATCTGGGCGATTGTGACGATCTCCTCAAGTGCATGGACAGTGCTGGTGAGCATCGGTGCCGGTGGTGGTAATGCAGTGAGGCATAAGGTGAATAATGAGATCACCTTGTGATATAGCATGTCAGTGAATGTCTTGATGAAACTGAGTGAGTCGGAGATGGTGAAGGCAGTTGCGGGAAGAAACGCATCCGAGCTGGGCTCGGAGAGGGCATTAGTAGCTTGCGAGGCTTTTGGAGAATCTTTACCTGCCCTAGGGATTGCTCGGGTGACAACGAGCCTGCGGTAGAAACATCCCTGGGTGCCACAAATGAGCTGTGCTGTGGTACCAGCATCAGGTGGGGCATTGGCGCTGGTGCTGTCAACGTTGGCGCTGAGGTGCATGCTGGTGCCGATGTTGCTATCGGTTTCGATGTTGATGCCAGTGCCAGCTCCAGGGTCGGTGCCAGAGATGATTTCGGTGCTACATGTTTTGAGGACCATGGGTACGGTGCCAATGTGCTGCAGCTCTGTTTGAGCTTTTCGGTTCCACATGTAGGAAGCGAGCCCGAGGTGCCTGGCTTGTCCCCCGTGCTTACATGCGTCGGGGGCAAGGAGCAAGACGGAGAAGGTCTCCTCTTTGTTTGTTTAGGTGACATTGGTTGGCGCCTGCTGGTCTCGATGGGTTCAGTTGAGCGAGAGGAGTCAGTCCCTTGAGGCTGTAATGCTTTGTCAAATAAAAGCATTTTAAGCCACATCTCCCTGCCCCGTCTAGCTCGCGCCGTGAGCTTGGAGCAATGGGGACATTTTTGGGGGATGTGCCCCTCACCTAGGCAGCGTATACACAGGGTGTGCCCATCTGAGGCAGGCATCGGCTCGCGGCATGCGCTGCACTTTTTAAATCCAGGTGATCCCGGCATATCTTCGTCTTCTTTATCTTTCTTCTCTCTCTTTTTTTTTTTTTAAGTTTTGACGAATAACGTGTCGTCTGAAGAACACTAGCTAACTATACAAAGAAATAAATTTTTTTTTTAACAACGATATGAACAAAAGAAAACTAGAACAGTAACTAATGTGTATATATATAAAACTATAACTATAATTAAGTAAGTAACTAACTAACTAACTAACTAACAACTTCTCTCTCAGTCCTGACAGGATTCTGAGGAGAGCGTTCACTCCGTCCGCGGCTGAGGACAGTCAGGAGGAACTGGTGGGAGCCAGACCGCGCTCACAGAAACGGCGCGAACAGCACGAGACACGCATCATGAATGCGCGGTCCAGCAGATTACGGCTAGAAAGTTCTCCAATCTGTGGCACCGGGACAAGCCTGACACCTACAATGGAGCACCCACGGGACACTGCTCCAAAAAGAACTAAAATAGTAGCTAATCCCCCCAAAAAACATAAAATTCAAATTCTTTTTAGACTGCTCACAAGGTTCCCCACTCCCATGCAAACAAAACTCTCATTAAACTTCTCCCACTGGAGAGCTTAAGAAAACAAATATGCCTTCTGGAATGAAGCACTGAAGATCAATATAATTGTGCTATTTCTGACCAGTGGGGAGGGAGGAACTAGTTTCATAACTAGTCCATAACCCTCATGGACAATATTCTACTGTCAATCCCTTCTCTTTTTAAATTGTGTGGGATCCAGTTTGTGTGTTGAGTCAACAGGACAAGAGAAGGATGCAAGAATGGATCCTTTGGGGAAGAAGATCCCAAGACATTTAGGTTAGATGCACTCTATTAGAAATAAGATAGAACTATGTTTTCATCTTCATCATTTTATAAGCGCCTTGGGGCAGAAACTCTATTTGCTCTGAGTTTGTACGATCCAGCACAATTGAGTCCTGAGGCACATTGTTGCATACACTAAGATGAAGAGGACACCTACATGATACAGTAATACAAATATATAACAACGACAATATGTTTATATAAAACTAGCACAGTGGAGTCTTGCTTTTGATAAGAGCCTCTGGGAGCTTTCTTAATATAAATATTAAACAATAATATTTTAAAACATTGCTAATTTAGATGTCCTGGTAAATAGTTCTGATGATAAATAACTTCAGTATACAGCACATAAATCATCATAAAGAGAACTTGATAGTTAAACAAGTTCTTGTCTTTGGAAAAGCCTGCAAGGTCTACAACAGAATCTCATCATCACATAATAAATCAAATGTGTTATGGACAAGAATAGAAACTTTTATATATACACAATAACTCAAATAAAATGAAAAACAAATACATTCAAACTGGAGCTCTGTTTTGCAACTATCTTATGAAAATATTTTCAAACGAGAGAGTGCGTTTTCCAGTGGTTGAATCACGCGTATGGAAGTCAGGAGTCCAAGGTGCTATTATTCACAGTGTTTGCTTTACACTAGAGGAAATTGCCCATCTCAGGGCAATTTTGGACCAAAATACTTGTATTTAAAACAGATCCTTATCCTTGGATCAGCTAACACAGACCCATGCAGAGTCCCTTATTTTCAATGCAACTTACAAGTGTCTACACTACCAGACCCCTCTTTGAACTGGGCACTAAATCTATGCAGGAAGAGCAGAATCAGAGCAGCAAGGAAAGACCTCATCTCAATCACAGTCTTGAAGCAGCCCTATAAAAGGACTTGCATTGTGGTCTGCAAGTGTATACCCTGTTATGTCTCACTGAAGCCAAGGGAATAGCAGAACAGAAACCGGACCAAAGTATGTCATCTGTTATGAAAAAGAATAGACCCTGATATAGCACTGGAAACCCCTATCCTGGATCTGTGCAGTCTACATGTTGTGGGGCTGCAAGAATATAACTAGACTTCATCTACACTAGAAAATTAGCTCAGTTTAATTACATTGGGCAGAGCTCCCTGTGTATTCTTTCATTGACACTGCTATTGCCTCTTAGGGAAGTGGATTACAGATGCCAATGGGAGAACTTCTCCTTCCTATATAGGTATGTGTACACTGAAGTGCTATAGTTGTGCTGCTGTAGAGTTTTAAGTGTAGACAAGCCTTAAAGTGGGCACATAACCCTTTGATGATATTTTTAAAAAGAATGAAAAAAATTGATCAGAAATTATATAATAAACACAAATAAGACAGCTTTAAATTAAAAAAATACATGGATTCACTTTCAGTGTTATAAGTGCAGTAGATTTATAACTAATTTTTATAGCCTGGATATAGTGTACTATGTTCTTGATAAACAAAAGCCAACAAAGGCTCCTCAACAGCTGTCTTCACTAAAACTGTGGAATTAGGAATTTTCCCTTCTGAGATTTAAGATAGCTATAAATAGTCCCCCACAAAACTGCATCACATTGCTGCTTCTTCAGCTGTTCCATCTAAAACTGCTGTTAAATATATGTAACCATGGTTGTTAAAAGAACCATGAAGATTGCCTTTGACATGTTATAGCGATAAGATCATATAGTTCACACATTTCTTCTCTTTTTAACAAAATTGCTTGATAGCACTAATTTTACTATGGGAAGGTAATTTGAGTCCCTTGTATTTCTACAGTTTAACTATATGGACCATATTTTTTTTATAAGATAAATGCTTCATACAAGCCAAATTGACTATTTTTTACACACACACACACACACACACACACACACACACACACACACAGGGCTCGACAAACTGCGGCGAGAGCTACTGGCCAGCCCCGCACCGCGCATGCGCCAGCCCGGTGCTGCGCATGCACGCAGCGCCGGTGAATGGGGCGCACGGAGTGACCAGCTGAAATCTACTCGCCATGGGCGAGTAGAAACAGTGGTTTCTCAAGCCGTGCGTGTGTGTGTGTGTGTGTGTGTGTGTGTGTGTGTGTAAAAACAATGCCCTTCTACTATAACAAATGCACAGATCAAGTGAGACAAAGTAGGTTTTCTGTGGTTTTCGCTCTGCAGCCTCTATAGGGCTCCAAAGGTTTAACTGCCACAAAGACAATTGTATACAGAATCAAGAGACTGTCTACCCTACATTGAAGATAGCCTTCAACATCCAAGTGAGTAAGAGGGAACAAGAATTCATGCTTTACCTGGACCAATATATGGAATACTCACTAGGTATAAACCACTGGGCATGCTCAGAGATCAGGCATTTATACTGTAAAGCAGGGGTGGTGAATCTAAGGCACAGGGGCTAGATGCAGTCCCCAGGTTGCCTAGATTGGGCCCCCGAGGCTCAGGGCCCCTCTATCATTTGGAAGCCTGTGCTGGTTCTCCAGCCTCTCCTCGCAGCCCCCTAGAGATCTGGAGCACACAAAATCTACTAGGCTGGGCCCCCCTAAGCTCTGGTGTGCAAGAGGAATGTGGGGAGTGTCTTACTCCTTCTCAGTTAGGAGGGCCACGTCAGTGAGGCTAAGGCTACACTGCCAGTTTTTGAAGCAGAAAAATGCTAATGAGGGACTCATTTGCATGAGTCACAATCTCATTAGCATATTTTCTGTTGATCCGTTTTTGTGCTAGGGATTTTTGCGCAAAAACAAGTAGTGTGGATCTTTCCTTTTTGCACAAAACCCCCTTTTTGCGCAAGATCGGTATACCTCCTTTTTTGAGGCGTAACGATCTTGCGCAAAAAGCGGGTTTTGTGCAAAAAGGAAACGTCCTCACTGCTTATTTTTGCACAAAAACCCCTACCACAAAAACGGATTGGCAGAAAATATGCTAATAAGATCATGAGTCATGCAAATGAGTCCCTCATTAGCATATTTTCTGCTGCAAAAACTGGCAGTGTAGCTGTAGCCTGAGGGTTTGGGGGGTTTTTTGTTTCCCACTAGTGTGCGGCCCCCAACTGATTTTTCTGTGGGTCAGTGGCCCCCAGCCCAAAAAAAAGCTCCCTGTCCCTGCCGGATAAAAGGGTATTTAGATGTGAAATGACAGACACCATCTTTGCAGTTAATTACTGTTGGAGGAAATGTCTATTTCCTCTCCCATCCTGTGATGTACTAACTCACACAAAGATTCTGGCTCATGCTGGTCACTCCTAGAAATATCAGTAGTCAGTCCTCCTGTTTAAGAGGCAATTGATGGTAAGAAGCAGATATCTTTCAGATACTATTAGCAGACATTGAATATTCCAGTCAAGATAATTTCCCAGATATTAATGAAGTCTCACTCATTCACCCCAAGTGAAAGGATTCTATAAAGTTAGAAGTTAAGTAATTATCAGGAATGATCACACAATTCACATGACTGACTGCTCTGATGTGATGGCTTGCATCAGAGCCAAGTTCAAGCAGAATACCATCAGTATCACCATTACAAAATTGGAAAAAAGTTGAGGCACATAACTTCAACTAGCTCCTTCACTAGAATGGACAAAAAACAACATAAAAGGTGCCACAGGACTTCTCGTTGTTTATGCAGATTCAGACTAACACGGCTAACCCTCTGATATTTGTCTTCATTACTTCAGTATTTACACTCCAATGATATAACTGACAACAGAAATTTGGCCCTCTGATTTTATGTTTTTGTGTGTGTTCATATATCAAAGGACTGGAAGGGGTCTCAAGAGGTCATCTAATCCAGTCCCCAGCAGTCACAGTAGGACTAAATATTATCTAGACCCTCCCTGACAGGCATTTGTCTTGCTCCTAAAAATCTCCAGTGATGGAAAACCCACAAACTCCCTAGGTTATTTATTACAGGGATTAACCACCCTGACAGGAAGTTTTACCTAATGCCCAACATAAACCTCCTTAGCTGCCCTTTATGCCCATTGCTTCTTGTCCTAGTCTCAGAGATTAAGGGGAATATTTTCTCTCTCCTCCTCCTTGTAACAACCTTTTATGCACTTGAAAACTATCATGTTCTCTCTCACTCTTTTTTCCAGACTAAATAAACCCATTTTCCCCCATCTTTGATCATAGGTCATGTTTACTAGACCTTTAGTAATTTTTGTTGTTTTTCTCTGGTGTTCTTTGAGGAGGAGACAAATTAGTGAAATGAGATAATGCTGCAGACAGGAAAAGAGCCAATTCTTGCCAGTTCTGCTGATGACACCCCAGCAAATGAAATGTGTGTCTCCCTCCCACTCCCTAGAGCACCTGCTGCAAAGAAAACAAGATTGATTGTTTTTTTGCAACTGCCCTTCAACCCTTCCCCCTCTATCAGCCATTGAGCTCTATATGCCTCCAATATCAGACATCTTTGTCTCCTTCAATCTTCTTGAGTATTCTCATTAGAGAAGCAAGGACATGGGATAGAGGGAATGCTGTTACTTGTAGAAGTGTTCCAGGTGTTTGCTACAACACTGCTTGACAAGAGCTGGGAATGAATGACAGGGGATGGATCACTTAACACAGGTTTGGGGAACCTTTTTTGATTGGGGGCCATTGGAACCACAGAAAAATCAGTTGGGAGCCACACACAAGTAAGAAGCACAAAAAAAAAATATCCCTCTCACTGACCAGGGGCTAGTAGATTTTATGAGGCCCTATAGTCTCTGGAGCAGGGCCAAAAATGAGGGGTTCAGTGTGTGGGAAGGGACTGCTGGGAAATGGGCTGAAGTAGAGTCTGGGCAGGAGGTGGGGGTGTGGCGTCTGTAAAAGTGGAAGGGATGCAGCAGCACACTGGGGTTGGGAAGTGCAGGCTTTGGAGGGGAGGCGAGGTGCTAGAGGCAGCAGGAGATTGGGGCTCCTATTTGGCACAGCTCTCAGGAGGGCACAGGTGCCTCTGCTTGCAGGAACTGCCCCTTGTTGCTCTCATTTGCCAAGACTGCTGGCTGGTGGGAGCGACGGTGGAGCCTGCAGGTAAGCAGAAGGGCAGAGCGTCCCTGTGCGGCTGTTCCCAGAGCCACTTCCCCACCTCTGCCAGGCGCAGCCTGCGGGCAGGATGCAGCTCATGGTTTGCCTGGATCCAGCCCCCGAGGCTCGGGGCTCCTTTCCTGCAGTCTCATGGGGCTAGGGGTTGGGCAGTAGGTTCTGACAATGATTACCTCTTCTGTTCATTCTTTATGAAGTATCTGGAAGTGGCCACTTTTGGAAGAAAGCACACTGGGCTAGATGGTCTGACCCAGTATGGCCATTCTAATGTTTGTAAGCAGTTATTCTGCTCTATTAGTGATATCATCACCAGAATGCCCTTGTGACCTGGCTTCAGCCAGAAAGTCTTAAAAAAATATCCTAAATTAAACTGCAAAATAAAGAAATCTCAGAGATTAGTGTTCGCCTACCAAGGAGCATTATAATGTGCATGGACTAAAACTCCGCTTTAAGTTTTCCTTACAGTACACACCGAGGACCTCACAATATGCAAAAGGTGAAAGCGCATAAGGCAACCCATGCAGGGAAAGGGAAATTTTGGGATGAGGGGCTGTCCGCAAAAAGGAGGGCCAAGGTTTCCTGGGGCAATAGGAATCCATTAGGAAAAAGGCAGGGGCAGCAAAGAAAACTTCTGGGAGTTTTAACAAATTCATATGCCGCAAACAATCACTATATGAATTATACAAAACACAGAGTTAAATTCAAATCATGGACCTTCATCACCAAAACCTTTAATCTAGCTAGACTGAGTCCCTTATAGCAACTAGTAGAGAGATCACACCCAAACCCAGTCCATCAAAGGAGGAAGTCACAGAGTAGCTTGGATATCCTCAGCAAACTATATTTTCTGAGGAATAACACAAAAGATATATAAAGTCTGAGATTTCAAAAATTGTGCTATCTGGGTAAATTATATCCGTTTTAATAAGATTTTGAAGCATCTGTATGGTGAAAGTGGCCCTTGATTTCTGGGTATGTTTACAAACTAACATACAAAGGACATAGTAAAAACTATAATACGTCTTGCTTTTTCAACCTTGAGCCAACTTTCTTAGTGTAGAAGCTGGATGTATTGTTTCAATAACTTGGCTTCAAGTTCTTACATCTTAATTGGTAATAAACTTTAAAGTTAGCGCCAGCTTTCAACCATCTTTATTTAATAAAAAACAGTAATTAACTTTTGCATTGCCTCTGATGGCTACTTGAAACAATTTTTTTCTTGTCTGTGGGAATTAGAATTAGGGATGTGAATGGGTAACAAGTTACCTGGTAAGCATCACCCTTACCCAGGGATGCTTACAGTGATTGGCTAACCAGCACCCAGGAGAAACTCCCTGCCTGTGGAGGGCTCTCCAGCCCTAACAGGCCGACAGCCTATGTGCCAGCCCACCCATGAGATCCTGCTTAATCTTAAACTTAACGTTTAACTGGTCAACTGATTAAATGGCATTTTACATCCCTAACTGGAATATGGACTATTCCATGCACTATCAACATAACATACATCATCATAAGCTGTGGAATGATGCATGGAAAGTCATTACGTGGCTTGCAGGATTTATCAGAATGGTATCCTATAATTCAATCTCTGTTTCAATACACAGATGAGAAAATATCTGACATATGGATCCTGCCATCTCTGTTCCTCAGGCTTTGGACTGAATGGTAACTTACTCAAACATGCAGTAAATGAAGGAGAGCAATACGTTTTCCAGGGTTTCTGCTGGATGGGTGATTGTTAGTTGAAAGACTCAGAAACAGGTGCATTTGCACTGGGTCACATGACATTTCCTGCTGCGGCCACCATAGCATGTTTCAGCTACCCTGTGGTGTTCACCCAAACTATCCCATTTAAACAGGAAACTTGTGGGACAGTCCCAATGTATATAATTGTGGGATTGCACTTCACTATACTTGTGCTAGGAGGACTCTAAATTTTTCTGAAGTTTTGCAGGATGGAGAACTCCACAGCTCATCACGATTGGATGCAGCTTTTAGCAAGAGGCACTTGCTTTTCATTAGCTCCAGTGAATACCTTTGCCCCAGAAAAAAACTGAAAGAGATAAGATGTTTATCTAATGTCTAAGGAAAACAAACTTCTGACATCAAGAGTAATTTGGCTAACATATTCGAGAGTTAAACCTTAAAATACTACGCTTACAATACTGGCAGTTACAATGAAAACTGGGCTATATTTGGGGTTTAATTTGGCCCTGCCTTAGAGCAGATTTAACTAGTGTTTTATATTAAAAAAGGAATAGTCTAGGATGTATACTCTAATATCAGGGTGTTGTTGCACATATTTGTTGAATTTCACTCAGTTTTTGGCTTTTTACCTTGGCCTTCATCTTGTGAAGATTTTAACTTATGCTGATGAATGCTTCTGTTTAGTTTTCTTGCTTTTGTTGCCAGATTTGCAATAGGAACTACATTTAGTATTTCCAACTCCAAATGTGCAAAAATCATGATTTTGGTTCCCTCAAATCATGATATTTTAGAAACATTTAATTCTGGGTTTCTTTTATTTGCCTGGTGGTTTAGAACCCTCTAGGATGACAAAATCTGATTCCTTTAAACAATGAAAGCTGAGATTCTAACAATCTCATGAGTTCAGAATGTGGGTTTTAAAAACTGTATCCGTGATGAGAATTGGCAACACTGACTATTTTGTGACTATAGTAAAAACTTGTTGTATAGTTAAAAAAAAAAGTTGTAATAGCTATATGCAACATTTTCAAGAGCACCCACTAATTTATGAACATATGTCGCATTTTCAAAAATTACTCTAAATCATAGATTCTAAGGTCATAAGGGAACCGATATGATCACCCAGTCTGACCTTCTGTACTGCACAGACAATAAAACTTCCTCAAAATAATTCCTAGAAGAGATATTGAAAAAAAATCCAATCTTGATTTAAAAATGGTCATTGAGGGAGACTCTACCTTGATCCACAGTAAATTGTTTGAATGGTTAATTACTCTATCAAAAAATATGCCCATTTCCAGCCTAAATTTGTCTAGTTTCAACTTCTAGCCATTTGTTATACCTTTCTCTGCTAGACTGAGTATTTGTTCCCTATGTAGCAACTTACTGACTATTCAAGCCACCCCTTAACCTTCTCTTCATTCAACTGAAAATATTGAGTTCTTTGAGTCTTTCACTATAGCATGCTTTATAATCCTTTAAGTATTCTTGTCGCTCCTCTCTGAACTCTCCAATTTATTAACATCTTTCTTGAATTATGAGCTCCAGAACTGGATACCTATGCCAAATATCAGGCTTTCGTAACTTGTTCTTCAAGATGTGTAGCATATGTCCATTCTATTCTAGATGTGTGCGAGTGCCCCCTTGCACAGTCAGAGATTTTTGCCTTCATGGTGTCCATGAAGGGCTGGCTGTGATGCCCCCTTGAGTGCCATGCTCATACACGGGTATATCAGGTGCCACCAACCCTATGCCCTCTTGGTTTCTTGCCAATAACTCCTGTTTTTCATTGGCTGCCGTGACACTCAACAAGCTGTAGGGAAAGTGAGTACATAAGTACTCAAAATTTTTGTTTCTTTTTAACCTGTTTTAAGGTGGGAGGGATGGAGAAAGGAGTTTGCCAGATGGCCTTAACAAGTTTGAGGACCCTGTCATGTACTAGTGCAATGTGGGTCAGGATAGATGTTGAAAGGGTATTGAATAGAGATTCAATCTGCTCAGCCATCTTCTCCACTTCCAGACCCAGGTTTTTAACTATCCAATGAAGAAGGGCCTGGTAGTCCTTAAAACTGTACAGTGTACTGGCCCTGGAGGAGCCTGTAACCACCTCATTCAGGGAGGAAGCTTGATGCCTGGAGGAGCTTGATGCTTGGAATGAACTTCACATCGATACTGAAGTTATTGGTGAATCATGCCAAGACAGCTTGGATGTCGGATGAAAGGTGGACTACAAGAGGAGAGCCCAAAGTTGAATATTCCACTCTTTGTGTGTCTGGGACTGAAAGTTTTTGCAGGTACAGTACTTATCTTTTACATGTACCTCCCCTAAGCACTTGAGACAGCTACTGTGGGGGGTCACTAGCAGGCATAGGCCTGTTACAGTCTGTTCAGGGTTTTAACCCCAGAGACTGGAACATGCCCCACCAGGGACTCTAACTGCTAAAACACTTAATGGGTAATTAATAATGAACTCCTGAAGAATCAACTAAATTGAAAGCTAGAAGTTGAAAGACAAAAAACCACTAGCCCTTGCTAAGCAAGGAAAGGCTTTTGGACTAACCATGACAGGCAGTAGGAAGGAAATGCGAGAGAATAGGGCTGGCAGCACCTGATATACCTGTGCATGAGCATGGCACTTAAGGTGATGCCACTGCCAGCCCCACGGATACTGCTAAGGCAAAAATTTTTCAGTGACCACGCATATGGGTGTGCACAAACACTGAGAATGGAAAAAGACATGAGCAAGTACTTCACGAAAAAACAGACCATTTAATCTAGTTCAACAGCCAGTTTTTCTGATTTTGACTAGTTCTGGAAGCCTCAGGAAAAAAGTCTAAGCCCTCCAATATGGAAACACAACATAATAGCATGCTATGGAGAGCAAAGATTTTATGATCCAAGCTATTTGTCAGTTTACAAAAAGCATTTTATAAAAGCTAGATATTATTATTGTGCTCTAGCAATAAAGAGATAGTAGCCCAGCAGATTTAGAAAGAAATGTAAATAGTGCTGAATTTCCCCATCATATTCCTGGCCAGTGCAGGTCACAAACTATATGGATATGAAGTCATCTCTTTGAGGGGGAAAAATGCTTTAAAATAATGGATTTATTTGGCCAGTCAGAAAATAACTAGCCTTAAACTGATAAATTAAATGGAGATAGAAGTTCTATTCTAAATTTATAGATGATAACCCATCATAATGGTACAGTAACACCTGCGCTATCCGGCACTTAACTATCCGGAAAACTTTAGAAACCAGCAAATTTCCTAGGGGCTTGGCGTGGCCGCATGGTGCTTTGATCCGGCTGGCTGGGGGCTGGGCACGGCCAAGCAGTGCTTTGATCCAGCCGGAGGCTGGGCGCAGTAATGCAATGCTTTGATCCAGCTGGCCGAGAGCTGGGCCTGGCAGCTGGTGGCCCCTGTGGCATGGGGGTCGCAGCTCCAAAAAGGTTGCGCACCTCTGGGACCCTCAGATAACCGGAATTTTTAGATAACCGGAACACCCTAATCCCCAAGCGTGCCGGATAACACAGGTTTTACTGTAGTTTATGTTTTACTTATCATGAGGTACGTTTTGTATCTCTTAATATTGTAAAAGTGTTTAAGAAAGAATTTTTTTAAATGTTTAAAACAAAAGTAATAAGTTGTTAATAAATCAGGATAATCTGTCTAGGTGTGTGTTCAATTAGCAAAAACAGGCCAAATTGTAGAAGTCTTTATTCTTCTTACCAAATGTAACAAGGTGATATTGTAGTTCTTAGAATGTTACTGAACATACTGTTTTGTATTGAGACACATTACATCATTGTTGTATCTCCACTTTTGGTATGCAATTCAATGATGTTAGGATGTCTCATGTTGAGAGGCAAATGGTTGCTAACATTGTAATATAATCTCAGATACTGCGTTTAGTGGCTTGCAGTCATTAACACTTTAGTGTTCTTGCGACTGAAAGTTCTAATTTCATGGGTGTGAGAAAATGCATTATTTATATAAATATATTTATAAGTTATGGGTATAGAAATCTTTGCTTTAAGTGCTTTTCACATAAAGCTCCAAGATAAATATTTTTGTAATGGCAAGTGGTGGGATTTAATCAGAGATGAAAACGGCCTATTAGATCATCTACTGCATACCCCTGCCAATTCAGGATTTTCCCTTACAGTACATTTTCTACTGCTTTGTCCATCTAGTTTTAAATTATTCAAGCATTCGGAATCCTACCACTTCGCATGAGAGGCCATTCCACAATCTAATAAATCCCAGTACTAAAAGCTATTTCTTGATACTTGGCATAAAATTAAGACAATTACAATTTAGGCCATGATTCTTCAGCTACTTTCACTTGTTCTACGCAGGGGAGTGTATGCTGTGTTACAGCACAGAAATTACTCCTCAGGATGTGGGGAAGCAATGGTGGCTGTAAGTCACTTTTGCATCATCATGATCCTGGGCTAAGCTGGGGGAGGGCAGAGATGTAAAATCCTATTTAATTGGCTAACTGGTTAAACACATTGTTTAACTGGTTAACTGATTAAAGTGGGGGTAAGCGGGGGGGGGAGGGGGCGCTTGAGTCAGCCTGGCTGGAGCAGCCCCCCTGCCCGCTGCTGGGCTGGAGTACCCCCTCCTCACCTGCTGCTGGCAGAGGCTGTTCCAGCTTAGCCAGAGCAGCCCCTCTACCTGGTGGGTCACCTGTGGGGCTGGAGCAACCCCCTGCCCGCAGCATGTAGGGAGTTGCTCCAGCCCCTACCGATTAACCAGTTAAACCTTCACATCCCTAATGGAGAGATCCCCAACATAATTTAGCTAGCCAAATTATGGCAGGGAAACCTGGGGAGACCATGTACCACCCCACTGCTTCTAATTTCTGTATTACTGCTTGGTGTAACCTCATGCCTGCCCCAAATACCAGGGCTTACAATGGGCTTCTTGGCAGTCTTCCATAGTTCCTGCATTCCCCCAGCCACTAACTGAGATTTAGGGCCCCCTTATGCCACTAGTCTTTATCTGGCACAAATGGGAATGAGCAAGAGAGAGAATCTCAGTTAAGACTCCATTCCCTTTACGATTTTATGCTTTTTCAATACCAACATCCAGTTATATCCTTTGCTTACATCTTTCCTTCTAGATCAATACTTTGATTCCCAGGCTATGTCTACACTGTAGGCTATTTTCAGAAAAAGGTACACAAATTGCGAACCGCAATTTGCGTACCTTTTTCCAATTCTTTTTTCAGAAGAGGCTTTTCCGACATTTGGCCCATCTATACAGGCCTTATTCCTCATAAAATGAGCCCTTATTCTTTATAAAATGAGCCCTTATTCCAAATGTGAGGAATACAGGGCTTCTGAAAGAGCGCTCCCGCTTTTTCGGAAACTGATCCGAAAAAGCAGACATGTTCCCTGCACGCGGCAGAGTTTTTTCAGGATAACTCTGGTATCCTGGAAAAACTCCATAGTATAGATATAGCCTTAATTATCCGTCTTGCTCACATCTGAATCCCAACTCATAGGCCAAGTAAGAATCAGAGTCAAAAAAGGCAAAAGAAAGAATAAAATGAGAAAACTTGGCACAAAAGCATAATAGTACAAAGAGAGTAGTAGAACACAGAGAAATGTCAGACTACACCAGAAAAAGGGTTTCAATTTATTTGAGAAAATGAACCTCAGCTGAAAACTGGGACAAACACATTTGCTTTCTAGTGAATCTACTTTGAATTCTTAGCTGTCTGCATACAAGAAATCAGATTTTTTTTCCTAGCCTCAATTCCAGACCATGTTGACCTTCTGGCACAAAATGGTTTTGTTCCAGAATTCATGATGTGTTTGACGATGAAGACAAAATAGATAAACAGAACTACGTCTAGTCTAGAAAACTGGTTTCTAAAAGGCTTTTACTTCATCCATATAACTACAGAAAGCATGTTATTTTAAAATGGATTCATCAAACAATCATTTGTAAGGTCTAGTGGGCCAAACACTTGGGCCTTATTCCAAGAAATGAAATTTAAATTGCTTGAAGTGGAAAATTTTCTAAGCATGGTACTTCAGGCTTCTTTCCTCCAGATACGATGTTACCTTATCAGTTTAACGCTATTTCCTGGGATTAATAAAAATATTGAAATTTTGTTAGCAGTATGATCAGTATATAAAGAAAAATGATATTTGAATTGGGAATTTGGAAAAGAAGGATATAAACTAGTAAAATAGAGTCAGCCGAGCAGGAATTTGATGAATTAGATCTAAAGTTACTAATGTTGAGGAACAGTGCCAGTCACTGACCATTAAGTCAACATCCTGCAGGATATGGTTAATGCAGTAATTAATGATAATATATCACTTGATTTTTAAAGGTGAATTCTTGGGAGAATATTTTAAAATAGAAATTTGACAGGTCTCTGCCTCCTTTAACGGAAGGAACTGACGCAAAATCATGTGAGTATATATAATTACATGAGCTTTTGTAATCATAATCAGATATGGAATTTAAGATGTAGTAGATTTCTACTTCTAATGCTCACATGAACCGAGATTTGGCTGTGGCTAAGATGACTAGAGATTCTTATCCTGTCAAGATAGCTATGAAAAGTAGTTTTGGATTCTATTTAAAAATGTAATTTAATCTGAAGAAGAATACCATTATGTTATGTTCCAAAGTGTACCTTTTCAATGATGTAGCTAAAGCTATTCAGCTGAGATGCAGATTTATACAATTAAAAAGCAAATGAGCAGATTAGCAGGTTATAAACCAGTCAAATTGGTGATTCATGTAGAGAAGAAAAGATACTATATTATCAACTGTGATTCTGCTAAAAGATTTGGTTGACAATTAACTGTACATAGTCTATTACAGATAGATGATTATCTTTCTAGCAGATGATTCGTTCAGAAAGATGAACAAAGAGCAGACCAGAAAGCATATTCTTATACTGCCACTTAGAACAACTGGCGGTGTTTTTTTCAAATTATGTGAGGTTTTTTTTAATATATAGATTTGAGAACTCTTAAATCTCTCTCTCTGGTTCTTTCTGGTAATTACTGGAAAAGATATTATAACTCTTATATGAATATTACAAATGAAGTTCCCCAACGCCTCCAATTTATTAAATAGCATTTAATGGGATATATTGAAAGGAAGCAACTTTAGCTAACAAAAGGTGATGGATCTATTACTGTCTCTATGCACATATAGACAAGGTGTTCATCTGAGGTCAGTAACTGGTGATATGGTTGTGCCACTGATCAACAGCAATTAGCCTTTGCTGGCTAGTGTCTGCTAGTTATGAAAAAAAAACCCTACAGAATTTTTCTTCTTTTCTCATGTGGTTTAAGGACAAAACTGAAAATGACCAAAAATTAGATACAATGTTAGGGATGCACAGTTTTAGCAAGTGCAACTCAGAAACTGACAAAAGTTACATTGCATGGCACAACTGCATCTCTTTCCTGTTTACACTGCAATACCATATAATCCCAGAGTTAGTAGTTACATAATGTATTTTTCTAATTACAGAAAAATACCACACTGTATTAACTGAGAAATAGCATGTTATAACTAAGGACTGAATTGCAAATGTGTGTATGCAGCAGAGCTGGGGTATGTATTCAACTTAATTATTTCCTGATGTGTGTGTTTAATAGATGTTTAAAACAGTTATTACTGTAACCGTGTAACCGCTAAAAATTGTAGCGATTACATGGTTACATGCGGGCTCCTTGGAAGCAAGTGTGCTTCTGGCTGCAGGTCCTACTCCTGGGGATTCAGTTGCCACGTGAGTCTGAAGACTCTCATACAAAGGCAGCAGCGTGGGGCAGCAGTGGGCTCCCTGGGAGCTGGCCCGTGCCAGGAGCTCACTTTTAAGACAGCTCCCTGAGCATGCCTGCTCCCACCTGCCACTCTACGCTGCTGCCTCTGATACAGCCTCCCTCCTGGCGAGACCCCCCCCCACTCCCAGCCCACTTCCATACCCAGTGGGGCCACCAGCTGCTACAAGCCACAGGGTAAGCTGGGGGGAGGGAGGGCACAGCTCCACACCCATGGACCCCAAGACAAGGTGGGTGGAGGACAGCTCCACACCCCCAAGAGGCAGGGCTGAGGGCAGTCAGTCCTTAGCACTGCCCGGGCCACAGCACTGCTTCCCCCCAAGCCGTGTGCCAGAGCTGGAGTCATGTGGCCAGCCCTGGCCACAGCTCCAGCCCTGGGGAACTGGCATGTAACCATTTGGGTAACCAATAAGCTCAGGCTTATTGGTTACCCATTTAAATGATTACACTCTTACATCATTAGTGTTTAAATGCTGCATTTATATCTCAACTCCATTAATGCTGGTGTATACAACTGTGCTGAGGCATTGCTTTAATACTGTTTTAGGGAAAATAGTGCTGTCTGCAGAAATGCCTGATGCTACTTAGATACAAGATTCAAAAGAATCATAGAACAAGATGATTTTGTTCATTTAAAATCTGTGTTGCATAAAAATGGATTTCCTTTTAACCATGTATACTATTCTCCATGTTCTTGCCATAAGGTACCCTCTGGTATTATAGGACAGATAATTCACTATGACATATTAAAGGAGAATATATGGTAATAGTGGCATTTCTTCTTTCCAGGTGGAAACATGGAAGGGATTCCTTAGCCCTAAGGCAATGTCTCACCTTCACTCCTGCTAGCAATTTTGCCTGGAGTCTCCTGGAATTGGGCTCAATCTCCCAGAGAGACCCCTGAAGTCAACCCAGGAGATTGGCCATTAAAAGCTTGGCAGTGCAGCAAGGCTAAGGCACATTTTGGCCCCATGCCATCATGAAGCATCTGGCACATCCTTCTCTGAAGCCCCTATGCAGGGTGGAGGGGCAGGGATCACCATACACTGTCCCTGCTTGGAGTGATGACTCTGCAGCTCCCCTTTGCGGTTCCCATTGGCCACGAACTGTGGTCAATGGGAACTGCGGGGATGATGTCTGCAGGCAGGGGAAGTGTGCTGAGTCACTTGACCCTGCCAGTGGCCCCAGGGATGTGCAGGCCACTACTGGGAATGGTGAAGGACCAGGACAGGTAGGGAACCCACCATAATTCTGCTGCACCACCAACAGGGATTCACCTGAAGCAAGCCCGGCCCAGCCAGAGCCCACACCCTGAGCCCCCTCCTACACTCCAACCTCCCATCCCCAGCCCTGAGCCCCCTACTGGAGCCAGCACCCCAACCTCCTACATTAGCCCTGAGACTGCTCCTTCACCCAAACATCCCTTCCAGAGGGATGTTTCCCTCCTTCCTCACCCTCTCCTGCATCCCAACATCCTGCCCAAACCTTGAACCCCCTGCTGCATGCAAACTCCCACCCACCCCCAGCTCACACTAACTCCTCAGTCCACAGTCCCCTCCAAGACTCCAAACTCTTTGGAACCAGCCCAGAGAGCCTGCATTCCCTCCCACATCCTGGTGAAAGCTTGTCAGTGTGGTGGAGAGTGAGTAATGGGGGCGGGGGGAATGGAGTGAGCAGTGCTAGGGACTCAGGGAAGGGGTTGGGCCAGACGCAGGACAAGGGTGTTTGGGTTTACATGATTAAGACAGTGGATAGTCTATTAGTAACCCATTGCTGTTATTTTTCTTTGGTTCCCCATACCTCACAGCCAATTTTAAGAGAAATACTGAAAAAAGTCAATATTTTTATTTATATTAGAACTGGGAAAGCCTTTCATTTTCTAAAGCCCGTACCTTTTAAAAATTAAGCACAAAATCTTACATTTTGGCCCTAAGCTTATTTGGTGGAGTCTTTGTAACACATTTTTTTTATTTTCTTGTTTGTAAGCCTTATAGTAATGACAACAGTAATCATTACCTGCTGTGACAGAGCTAATAGAAGACATGCAAGGAGGCGTGGGGAGGGAGAGTACTGAGTCACCTGACCATGTTCTTTACAGAGAGGAAGACACAAAATCTTAATTGAAGGCAAGTCAGGTTTACAGCGGATCTACATGTTACAAATATCTAGCCAATATACCACAAGTATGAATACATGAAAACCCCTATCTGCAAATACTCTGCACTCTTTTAAAAAGGTTAACATGTGTACTGTACTTTTTTCTTGAGGGAAACAGATGTCAGGAACTAGGTACCTTACTGCTGCAATAAATGTCCTCTCCCTGAAACCTTTGTTTATTCCTCTTACACAATTTTCACTTCCTTTTCATTCTCTCTTTGACATCAATTTTTCTTTGCATTCTGAATCTTAAGTTGAAATAACATGTTCTTGGGAAGCAAGACATGATGCTAAAAAATATTCCATTATTAGATGAGAAAATCCATCACTAACATACGAAAGGCTGTGGAACAGAGGAAAGGATTAAATCAGAAGGGCTCAGGGTGTTTGGAAGGCTAGATTAGTCTAATGCCTAAACCATTATAAAAATATATTGCTTTAAACAAGTTATAAAGCACAGTATATTTTTTCTTTGGGCACAGCTGTTTTCCGATTTTCCAATAGCATTCAGAACTCTTTCATATTCAACTGATTTTATATTGTTCCCCCACCCCCGTAGTCAAAATCCCACAGGAGAGACAACTGGGATATTTTTCTCTTAGGACAAGAAATATCAGAGCAACCAGTCAAAGGTTAAGGAGGATGGACAAGGAAATTAAGAAGGAATGAGGTCACATGGCATTTGAAGAGATTAAGAGAAGAAAGCAGGTAAGGAGCTCCAGGTTTGGATACAGAGAAGAAAGGAGGAAGGACATTAAGACAACAGTTAAACTTTCTTCCCATAGAACCTGACCTAAGGTATAATGCAGTGGTGGGGAACCTTTTTAGGGTCGGGGCCACTGACCCACAGAAAAATCGGTTGGGGGCCACACACAAGTGAGAAGCAAAATGAGACACCCCTGACTGAGGAGAAGACATTTCCCACATTCCCATCGCACACCAGAGCTAGTAGGGGCCTGGAGAGCCAATGTGAGCTCCCCAATGCTGAGCCTCAGGGGCCGGATCCAGGCAAGCTGGGGGCTGCATCCGGCCTCCGGGGCCTGAGGTTCCCCACCCTGGTATAATGGAATTCAGAAGGATTCACAGTTTTTTTTAAGGACACAATATTAAAGGCCCTGCTGCAAACTATCCAATGCAAAAAAGGAAAGAGGGAAGTTGCTAATATCCATCAGGATCAATAATGACCTAGAAATCAAAAGTATTCCTCTGATACATGGAAACACGGATGACTTGCAATGGAAGAGTACAAAAGAATGCTGCAAGCATGTAAGGACAAAATTAGAAAGACTGAAGCACAAAATGAGTTACACATAAAAGGGCATAAAAGGCAACAAGGAGATTCTTTAAACACATTTGGAGCAAGCAAAAAATGAAAGGAAGCAAAGGTCCTCTACTTAGCAGGGAAGAAGAGATAATAATTGATAACCTCAAGAAGCTGAGATGCTTAACACCTATTCTGCTTCAGTCTAGGGAACCTAAGGAACTAGATAAAGCAATCTTGGAACCATTAGCAATTATCTTCAAGAACTTATGGATGATGGGTGAGGTTACAGAGGACTGGAGAAGGGTAAGTACGGTACCGGTACCTATTTTTTAAAAGGGGAACAAAGAGGACCTGCAGTATCATAGACCAGTCAGCCTAACTTCAGTACTGGAACAAATTATTACACAATCAAATTTTAAGCACCTAGATCAGTGGTCTCCAACCTTTTAAAGCACAAGATCACTTTTCGAATGTAAGTGCAATCCAGGATCTACCTCGAACCCAGATGCCCTGCCTCCTTTGTTCCTCTTCTCCGAGGCACTGCCCCTGCTCACTCCGGCCTCCTTCCCTCCCTCCCTCACACCAGACAGGGGTAGAGGGTTGGGGCACAGGCTCTGATCTTGGACTAAGGGATTTGGATGTGAGGGGGAATCGGAGCTGAGCCTGGGGCAGGGAGTTGGAGTGCAGGAAGGGGCTCAGGATACAAGCTCTGTAAGGGAGCTTGGGTTCAGAGGGCTCAAGGCTGGGGCAGGGATTTGAAGCTGGCTCCAGCTGGACGCTGCTTAGCACAGGTGGCTCCTGAGGGTGGTGCAGTGGGGCTAAGGCAGGCTCAGCCCTGCACCACTCTCAAAAGCAACCAGCAAACTCCCTCCATCCCAAACCCCTTTGGGAATCCCTGACCTCCATTCTGTGGAGATAGAATACAGGGGGGAGAGAGGGGACACCCTGACATCAGCGCCCCTTCCTCTCCCTACCCTGTCCTGCACAGCAAGCAGGAGGCTCCTGGGGGCAGGGGCAGCTGAAGCGCTGGCACTTGATAGCCTCTTTGCCAAACTAGTCAGGATCACCTGTCAGAGGCTCCAAGTTCTACCAGTAGATCCCGATCTACTGGTTGGTGACCACTGAACTAGATGATGCCAGGGTTGCAAGGAACACCCAACATGGATCTGTCAAGAAAAGAACATGGTAATGCAATTCAGTTTCCTCCTTTGACAGTGTTACTAGCCTGGTGGATGGGGAGGAAGTGGGGGGGGGGGGGGGAGGGACCAGCAGTGGACCTAATATATTTTTATTTTAATAAGGCGTTCGCAAGACCCATGTGACCCTCACATAGGCAAATCAGACCAATGTAGTTTAAATGAAATTACTATAAAGTGGATGCACAACTGATTGAAAGACTGTACTTAAAGAGCAGTTATCAATGGTTTACTATCAAATTGGGAGGGTGTATCTAGTGAGGCCTGGAGGGGTCAGTTCTGAGCATGGTACTATTCAATATTTTCATTAATGAGTTGGATAATGGACTGGAAAGTACACTTGCAAAATCTGCAACTGACACCATTCTGAGAGGGGTTGGAATATAGGATTAGAACATAAGAATGATCATACTGGGTCAGACCAAAGGTCCACCTACCCCAGTATCCCATCTTCCAACAGTGGCAAATGCCAGGTGCCCAAGAGGGAATGATCAGAACAGGTAATCATCAAGTGAGCCATCCCATCACTCATTTACAGCTTGTGCCAAACACAAGTTAGGGAGACCATTCCTGCTCATCCGGCTAATGGCAATTGATGGACCTGTCCTGTATGAATTTACGTCTTTTTTTAATCTTGTTAAAGTCTTGGCCTTCACAACATCCTCTGGCAAATAGTTCCAGTAGTTGACTGTGTTGAATGAAGAAATACTTCCTTTTGTTTGTTTTAAACCTGCTACCTATTAATTTCATTTGGTGACTCCTAGTTCTTATGTTATGGGAACAGGTAAATAACTTTTCCTTATTTACTTTCTCCCCACCAGGCCAGCTTTTATAGACCTCTATCATAATCTCCCTTAGTTTTCTCTTTTCCAAGCTGAAAAGTCCCAGTCTTATTAATCTCTCCTCATGTGCAACCACTCTATACCCATAATCATTGTTGTTGCCCCTTTTTGAACTTTATCCAATGCCAAGATATCTTTATTGAGATGAGGCAACTACCTCTGCATGCAGTATTCAAGATCTGGACATAGCATGGATATAGAAGCAATACAGATATTTTCTATCTTATTCTCTATCCCTTTTTTAAAAAGATTCCTAACATTGAGTTTGTTTTTCTGATTGTGGCTGCACATTGAGGCTATGTCTACACTTCACCTATGTCCACACTGCAATTGTGTTCTTTCGAAAAAAACCTGAAAGAACAGAGGGGTTTTCCCGACATTGGTAAATCTCTTTCTACAAGGAAGAAGCCTTTTTCCAAAAGAGCTCTTTTGGGAAAAGGTGTGTGTGGACGGGGAAGAGGGAGTTCTTTCGAAAGAAGAGGAAAGAAGAAAAAGCACAGGTACGCTGGTGGCTACTCCATCCATAGCAATCACAGCTTAAATGCAAGATAGCGTCCATTCAGTGTGGATGCTATCTTTCAAAAAAGCAGACAGCTTTTTCGATGCACTTTGGCAATGTGGACACTCTCTTTCGGAATAAGTTTTTTCAGAAGATCTCTTTCGGAAAAGCTTCTTCCGAAAGAAGCCTGCAGTCTAGACATAGCCCGAGTGGATGTTTTCAGAGAACTGTCCATAATAACACCAAGATTTCTCTCTTGACTGAAAACAGCTAATTTAGTCCCTATCATATTATACATATAGCTGGGATTATGTTTTCCAATATGCATTACTTTGCATTTATCATTATTGACATTTTGTTGTCCCATCTCCTACTTTTGTGAGATCCTTTAGGAGCTCTTTGCAGAACTGAAAATAATCTTGCCAAATTAAAGAACTGGTCTAAAATCAATATAAAATTTGATAAGTACAAGAATAAATACAAGTGCAAAATACTATCCTCAAGAAGGAAAAAAACCCAAATGTACAGCTACAAAATAGGGAATAATTGGCTAGGTAGTAGTAATACTGAAAAGGATCTGGGGACTGTAGTGGATCACAAACTGAACAAGTTAATGCGTTACAGTTGCACAAATGGTTAATATAATTGGGATATATTAACAGGAGTGTCATATTTAAGACATGGAAGATAACTGTCCCACTCTACTCAGCACTGTTGACATCTCAGCTGGACTGCTGAACAATTCTGGTTGCCAAAAAAATAAATAAATACAAAACATGCTGGAAATGGAAATAATCAAAAACTCACACACACCTTGGGGATCACTAGTAGTTAAGGTTTCTAAGAAGGATGGATTGTGTGTTGTTTACAGAAAACTTAAGACTGCCAGAGCACCTGATGCACATCCCACACTCAGAATTGATGGCAGGCTGCATTCTTTAGGCCAGGGATGACATCTAATTACTCTAGACCAGTGGTTCCCAACTTGTGGTCTGCAGACCCCTGGTGGTCCGCGACTGTACTGCAGGGGGTCCATGGAAAGTTTAAAAATAAGGATCAGGCCCACTGTGGTGGGTCTGATCCTTTCTTTTTCTCTCTCTCTTTTTTTTCCTTCCCATGGTGGGGGCGGAACGGGGGATGGGAGAGGTCATGAAATTTTAATAGATTAAAAAAGGATCTGTATGCTCGAAAAGGTTGGGAACCACTGTTCTAGACTTTATGAAGGGATACAAGTAAATCTCTTTAGTATAGTAGAGAAAAATAATCCACTTCAGTTTCTAATTTGGGACTTTATAAGTTGAATTAGTGACCTTTGATTAATGCAAGAAACACCTTTCAGAGGCTCTTTAATCAAGTGCTAAAGACACTGCATAGGCTTATATTGATGACATTGCAATATTTAGCAATTCTTTGCCAGGTCATAAAAACCACTTGAGAATAGTGCTGAAAAGACTCAGAGATGCAGGTCTCACGGTAAAAGTTTCAAAATGGCCCTTTTTAGGTCAGGTAGGAAGTGGCCAAATTTCTCCTGATCCCTTGAAAGTACAAATCTATTGTGAACTGGTCTTTACCCCAAACTAAAATTAAGTCCAAACTTCCATTTATCTATTATCACTTATTTGTACATGGTTCCACTAACATCACACAAGTTGGTGTATACACTGTTCTTTTGGGGACAGCAGATGCAGCATTTCTGTGAGTGTTCAGTGGAAAAGGGGCTGGACATTAGAAGAATGCTTCAAAGGGCTCAGGGATTGGGGGGCACCTATTGTTAACCTGCACAGCAAAGTTAGGGTGAACAAAAGCCCGAGGAGAATGCTTGGAAGTCTAACAGGGCTAATGGTGTCAGCAACCTGACACCCAGGTAAGCACAAGCAAGTCTTTTGTGTGCTTGCGGCATTGAGGACTCAGTCCTGGGTACCTGTGGACTAGTTAGTATTCAAAGCCATATCACTATTTTTAATTTTGTGATTTTATTAATCTTGTCCTTGTTTGCATTTGTTTCTGAAAAGCATTAAAAAAAAAACTGAAAGAAAATATTTCAGGTCACCAAATGAAATTATAAACTGATAATATTAAAAGAACCTAACAATTAAAAATGAAGTCCTAGCAGAAAAGTATCAAAATGACTGAAAGTCAGGTACTAGCAATCTACAAAAAAAGTTTTTATTATTTTAAAATTTATGACAGATCTCTTATTTGCATCTAGAACTGTGTTTTGAAGTTTAATTCTCTCATATTAAAACAATTTTAAAAGATTCAGGAGTGCTATAAATATTACCATAATGGTGAATCAATTAAGTACTTTGTACCTCATTATCATAGCCTGGATTCTTATTCTGTCCCTCAGATTTAATCTCACTAAATAACTTGAATTTAAAAAAATGTCAATTCACTCTCCTACAAAATGAACAACCTTAAAATGAGATGGAGGCGAAATTCTGCAAATATAGACTAAGCATCAACTTTTTCTTGTATTACTGCACAAACTTTTTTGCTTCCTTTAGTATCAAAGATCTCACAGAAGTGCCTCTGTACTTGCCTGTCAAACAGAAGCTGTGCAGCTGTATGTAAAATGATAATTGGAAAGATAATATTAGTGGTCTTGCTTTTAATGCGGCTTACTCATATACTGTAAGAAATAAAAACAGAACTGGTTGAGTAAGGGAAATTACTGTTTCCCAAGAAAGGAAATTGCCTGAAGCACATCTGGAAAAGGCTTTAAATGCTTAATTTTGGCTAAATATACATTTCATTCCTTTTTATATGGTGAGTTTTGTAAAGCAAATGGCTTTTTTTTTTTAAAAAGGAAATATCTAATTTTTACTTTATATATACTGAGCAGTATTTGCTATTTTATGTCAAACCCTATACACACTTAGCTAAACGGCAATCAGGAAATCGAAGACTAAGCACCACAACTTGTTTGGATAATACATTGTATTCCATACTCAGACAGGCTCCTCCTCCACCTATAAAGCACCAAAGGGAGACGTCCAAAATGAGTAACAAACAAAAGTATTGAGAGGCAACTACAAGTAACGTGAACTGTAATAAACATTTTATTGAATTTTCTGCTAAAATGTACAAAACCCCAGGCCAAGTTATTCAGATGCCTCCTACTTTAATATGTCTGATAGTCTTACAATGGTATTTTCCCCTTCACTGTTAATAGGATTCAAATCTACCTGTTATACAACAATTGTGGAATAAGCCCTGCCACCTAAGTGATTCTCAAACTTTGGGTCAATATCACAGAATAGATAGCAATCCCATTTTAATGAAGTCACCAAGGCTGGCATTAGACTTACTGGGACCTGGGGCCAAAGCCCACATCCCACTATCCAGGGCCAAAGCCTGAATCCTACTACCTGGGGATGAAGCCAAAGCCCGAGGCCCATCACCCATGGTTGAAACCAAAACCTGAGGGCTTCAGTTCTTGGTGGCAGGGCTCAGGTTACAGACCCCAGTGCCTGGAGATGAAGCCCTTAGGACTTGGCTTTGATTCCATGCCCGGGGTGGTGGGGCTCGAGCTTTGGCATAGGGATATAATAGTGTAGTTGATTAACCGATAAGCTTAATGCTACAGACTACACGTATTTCCCTCCCCCACCTTTCAGTCATTTTTTTTTAATCAGGCTGGCTAGCAGAGTCCTGGATCATGCCGGGTCTGGGACCTACCCCCACTGCAGCTCTGCAGTTAAAGCGTATTAGGAGCCAGGTGGGCAGGCAGCCCGGCTCAGTTCCGGCTCGCACCAGGTCCATGAGCTCAGACCGCCCACCCCCAAACAGGGGCTGCTGCCTCTGAATTATAGGCAGCAGTACAGGGTGACAGGCAGCTGGTCCATGAGGGGAGTGGTTTTTTAAACTGTTACAGAGTCAGCAGCACAAAGTGGCAGGGGGCTGCTCAGGAGTGAGGCCTGAGCACACTGGCTACTGGCTCCACCCCAGGGGACTATAGAATAGTTGACTAACTGATAAGAATTCATGAGGTTACACGACTAGTCAATTAACCAATATTTAACATCCCTACTTTGGCCATACCACCCAGGGCAGAAGGGCGGGGCTGGGCTCAGGTTTCAGGGACCCGTCTTGGAGTCACACAGTAAATTTTGTTGTCAGAAGAGGACAGTGGTACAATGAAATTTGAGAACCCCATAACTCCTCAGAGATACAGTATGCAATACTCAGAATTTCTCCTCCTCACTGGAACTTCAGAAGACAAAAACTTACTTAAACTTTCCTTACATTTCATACTAATTTTCCAAATTCAGATTCTTCCTATTTCCATTCCCCTTGAGCTATGGGGAGTTTGGCTTTGCAGGAGATAATTACTTGGAGGCATAACTTTCCCTCCTCTGCTTGGGAAGCTGCTCTGAAATGGATGACAAAAGGCAAACAATGTTCAAAAAGATCCGTCAAATGCAGCAACTTTTTCCAACACAGGGTTAAAGAAAGGTTCCTCACTTTTAAGCTTCCTAGATTGTGGGAAAGGCTGAGATTCCCGCAGCAGAATAGAGAGTAAGTCTGCCTGGCCCAGATGTTGAGACAGCAAAAGTCCTTACTGATATACCTGAGAGGAATCTCCAACTCACTTCATCACCAGACACACGTATTGGACAGTAAAGGGCAGTCTCACTCTGTGCAGGAGCTCTAGACTAATTCTCCACAAACAAAAGATAGCAGTACATCTACCCACAGATGTCTAAAGAGATTGTTGTAGACTAGCTCACTGCTTCCACATGGGTTCCAGCCAGCATCCCTGGGGACAGATTTGTGTACTCACCACATCAATCTTGCTGAACTCATGAATGCCAGTGCAGCAATGAGGAGCCACTCATTCAACCAAAATGCTAAATTGGTTAATCTTCCCAACATTCAAACCACCATTTTTCTTTCCTGTGGCGGTTCAAGCTTTATCAAGCATTATTAGCCAGGATCCTCCCACCAGGGCTCTGGGAGGGGCGCCTCCCTCTCTGGGTCAGTGGGCATCCATTCTGCCTCACCACAGTCCTCCACTACAATCTTACTCTTAGCCTTTCTATCCTCAAACAGGTTCTCAGAGTTATTCCTATCATTCCCAACACAGAAGCAAGTGCAATCCTCAAGAGCCAGGGCTCAAGTATGAGTTTCTCAGGGCACCCATGACTGATTCATCTGGTTACTCCCTTGACTTCAGTAAAAGAGAAGTTCCTTTGTGTTTAACTGTCAGTGCCCTAACATCTCCAGCTTATTAGCCACTGAAGCACTCTCAGCTGGGTTGTGGCAGCCCTTACTTAGCCTTGAAAGTTTAAAAAAAAAAAGTGTAATACCAGGCCCTGAGCTCAGTTAGAATCATTCCCTTGTTGTATCCGCTGAACACTCAGAAGTACCAGGTCTGCTGTCCCCAAGGGATCAGTACACACACCGACTTGAAGGATTTAACTCAGCATCAGCAGCACCTTTCCTAATATCACAGCTCAGAGATATTTAAGATGATATCAAAGAGATTCATGACTGAAGAGACTGTCAGTAAGGATAACAGAAAAATAAAGATTACCATATAAAACAAACTTGTAGTACATTTTCTAAAGACTAAACTTAACAGGCTAATTTCTAAAGAAGTTTATCTCACCAAAACCCTTTACAGCATCTTCCACCAAGGCTTGTTGTGATCCTATTTTCATGAATGTAAATAAACTGCCTATTTACCTTCTACATTCAGGATCAGTGGGTGCCCTCTTTGCTTTATACTTACATCCCAAAAGCTCAGTTTTTACTGAGACATAATATAACCACATTGCTTGTTTTTCCTGTTGACTTTATACATCTCTGCTGACTTTCTGATGGTTAGTTTATATAATTTACATGCGAACAGAGAAAGAAGTGAATAAACATTTTTTGTCTGATAGAAAAGCTGTCACTTCTGCCATAATACATAATTTAAAATGTATTTTCAATATATATCCATGGCTCCTACATAGTATCTGTACATACGTTTCATAACATTAATGACCAATATGATGCTGGCTTTCAGTTAAGACTTCACATGACATACTTCTAACCTTCTTGCCAATTGGTCATAAGGGGTTGCTGGATCAAATCCAATTCCTTTGATCCCTTCTCAAAAACCCAGATGAATTTAAGTATAAAGATGTTCTCAGTGATTTAGTCAATGGCTATGTCTACACTGATGCATTCTCATGCAAAAACTCTTTTGCGGAAGAGTTCTTCTGCAAAAACTCTTCCAGAAGAGAGCGTCTACACTGGCATGTGCTTTTGCGCAAGAGATGTGCTTTTGCGCAAGAGCATCCATGCCAGTGTAGACGCTCTCTTGCGCAAGAAAGCTCTGATGGCCATTTTAACCATAGAGCTTTCTTGCGCAAGAAATTCATGTTGCCTGTCTACACTGGCCTCTTCTAGAAGAGCTCTTGCGCAAGAGGGCTTATTCCTGAGCGGGAGCGTCAGAATTCTCACGCAAGAAGCCCTGATTTTATAGATTAGAACATCAGTTTACTTGCGCAAGAACATGCGGCCAGTGTAGACAGGCAGCAAGTTTTTGTGCAAGAGCAGCCGCTTTTGCACGAGATCGCGCCAGTGTAGACACAGCCAACCAGTATGCAGAAGGATGAATGCATCATTCTTAGTAAATCAGAAATGCTATCATGTAAGATTTTTTTCAAATCAAGAGCTACCCTTTTCTCCCAGGAAAGGGTTCTTGGTTCTTCTCTGTCTGACATCTTCTCAAAGTCCCTGTCTCCTTCACATAAAGGTGGAAGCGCAACTCAATCAACCAAAAAGAAATCCTTTAGGAGATCATACTGGTAAATGTTGCCCTCCACTTCACTGTCAAATTGAAGTATGAAAATACACTAAGGTCACACCAAAAAGTCAAAGAAAAGTAAGATGAATCTTCCAAGTATTCCTCATTAAGAAAACGGAAACTTTCAGCATTGGAGGAAGTTACAGAAGAACCACCTCATGAAAAGTATTTTCTTCCTCAATATTTTCAAACTAACTTATCAAGGGCCTTAAATTCTTTGGGACGTACTTTCGGGGGAGAAGCCAATCTGGCAATATCTAAGAAAAAATGTCAAGTAAAAATCCCTCAAAAATGTAAAGCAAAATCTGAATCCAACTTAATCACACTTTAATAATGGTAATGGCCCAATAATGTCTAGCCAGACAAAATCAGATTTAAGAATTTTTTTAAAAAGCTAAGAACCAATATGATTGTTCAGACACCTTGCCACAAGTAATCTCATTAATTGAGAGAAACTGTTATACAAACAGAATATTTTTGAAAAGTAGAAACTTCTATCAAAGAAGTTTTGTGGCTGTATCGACAAGCTTTTAGCGCATCTGTCACATTCATTAGTTTTGATAACAATCTCAAGTTGTACATATAATCTATGAATTCTCCCTATTTAACAAAAACAAATGTTTCACTGCTAGATATATTTTACTGCAAATATCCCTCATCATCATGTCTTCAGACAAATTCAGATAAATAAATATACTGGGATTCAAAGCATAGTCAATGGAAAACAAATACTTCCCAGGAAACAAATTTGACATATTTGTTTTATATCTCAGAGCAGAAACTTAAGTTAAGCACATTTTGTCCACTTTGGGGTTCTCCAGAAGTAAACACTTTGGATGATCTCCAGATAGGGCAATCACTAAAATATAAGTGGAGTAAGAAATCCCAACCATCCAATGATTAACAAAGTAGAGGTCTAATTCCTATAACTGGCTTTCACAATCTTTATATAGTTTCCATATCATGGAAAGTAAAACAATGTTAATAGAAAGATATATAGGGAAATCTGTAAGGATGCTTCTTATGGTATAACTGTGCTTGTCAGATGTATAAATAGGGGCCTTTGATCCCTGAGGCATATTATTTTGGAACCTTCTTTAGCACCACATTTACTTAAAAATAAAAATTTTATTTAAGTAGAGAAGTCCAGTTTCTGTGTCCAGATGCAGGGAATTTCTCTTCAAGATTCAGTCCCCCCAGCATTATGGTTTCCATAGCATATTTTTTAGAGCAGACAATGTATTTTTCCAAGATATTATTGGAATCCAACTCCTTCCTGGCCTTTTTTAACTGATTATTATAAATATGGCTTCATGACATTTTTCTTCACCTTCCATCATTGCTATTGACCACTACTAGAGACGTGATATTGGACCAGTATATGATACCTCTCCCCTCATGTCATGTACTGAGGAATTCCTACAACTACTCTGAAATATTATTCCCTTTTGCCCAGCTGACTTTCGATTTAATATTTAAAAAATGAAAATAATTTAAATTAGCCAGTTAATATAAATGACTAACATTTAAAAACTGCTTTCAAGTTTTGTTGTTCATTTTTACATGATTTACATTAAATAGTCTACTTTAATTGCAGTAGAATGTATTTATGCATAATCTGTTCACAGTTGAAGGTTCAATCCTTAAAAAAGAGCATTATTTCTTTCTGAAAGGGTAGACTGAAGCCTGCCTTTGTCTGATTAGACATATCCTCCTCTTTATTTATACAAACTATTAAACATAGGCCAAGCTATGCTGGTCTGAGGCACATTTCAAAAGAATTTTTCTTTAAGAGGAACAAACAAAGGACCTTTTGTGGGCATATTTTAAAATCATCACAACAAATAATTTTCAAGGTAGTACTGGAAACATAGTTGGAGGCTTGCAGAACTGATTTCTCTGTCTAGGAAATTCTTAATTAGAGTTGTGCTAAAGAAATTCATAGGGGTCCTAAAAGTGATCAGTTTTTGAACAGATTTAGTGCAGCATACCATGCAGCATTCAGAAGTGTGCTCTGATCTTTGTTCTGCCTTGCAAGCGACCCCCTCTACAGGAAGATAACGGATAAGCCAGGAGGGAGGAGCAGTTTAGCTACACATGTCTGGCTACTCTTATCAACTTATCATATAAGGAAAGGAAAGTGATTGATTCAGATACCAAAGCTGTAAAATCTTGCCAAAAGACAAGCAGAAGAAAACATTAAAGCTTATTTTAAAAACGAACATAGAACTTGCAGCTGAGACAGGACTGTTTCTCTATTTACATCTGACAGTGAGGGCACAGCTGGAGAGAAGACAGCACTTTTTTACCAACTTTGCAACTAGAAAAGTAAAAAATGCCCTCATTCAGAGTACTTTACATGGCAGTAAAGCACTGAATTTCAGAGCAGATAACTAGATATTCTGAACTCTTGTTAAGGATACTGAAAATAAAATACTTCAGTACTTAAGATTTGCTGAGTTATCGTAGCAATTAAAATGTGGCTGGCTGTTTACTTTATTTTGAGCTGTAATCTTGTTTCAGCTTCAGGGTACAGCTCTTTTCGTAAAAGCATGGAGACTATAGGCAAGAAGCAGTACCAGGTTCAGCATGGGTCGTGCAGCTATACCTTTCTATTGCCTGAGATGGACAACTGCCGCTCTTCTTCCAGCTCCTATGTATCTAATGCAGTGCAAAGAGATGCACCACTAGATTATGATGATTCTGTACAAAGACTCCAACTACTTGAAAACAGCATGGAAAACAACACTCAGCGGCTAATGAAGGTAAGACTGATTTCTATTGTAAAATAGAGGGTCTGACTTAAAATGTTTATGTATTTTTTACTAATGCTTCTTTTTCAACTTCTGTAAATCTCTAATTTCACAAAATTGTCAAACTATGTATTTCCCAAGCTAAATCTGAGAATGAAGTGGTCCAATCAAAAGCTCATGTTGAAATCAGGGATACAATAAGTAGAAAAGGAGTGAGAGCTATATTATTCTGCAGAACAAATATGCTGTTTAACTTGCAACTCAGCTTTAATGACAATAGTTACTAGCAGTTTTATATACTGGCTGCAGGCATATATGTGAAAAATCATACATGTAACAGTGAGTAATAGGAAAAACTTTAGAAACAACTGACAGTGGCTAGCTTGTCTCTATTTAAAAAGTTATACAGTTTATTTCCGTGGAATACATTTTCAGCATATTCTACAGAGATAAATTTAAGTATGTGACTCAAGATTCTGTGTCTAAATCTGCAAATGCTGCTTTCAGCATCTCCAGAGACTGATGTGTACTGAAATTAAGCCAGAGAAATGACAGTTTCAGGAAAGCTCCACATAATTAAAATCATTTGTATTCTGTAACTCTTCCACTTAAACAGTGAGTTTATAAATGGAAAAGTTGAAACAAAGCTAGTGCAGAAATCATCTCTCTGTCCTCATAATTGCTACAGAACAACCTGTTATAATTGAGGGAATGCATATGTATGTATGCACACAGAGAGGTACACACAAAATACCTGAAAGGAGGCAATATTCTACGTGAATAGCAGATTAGCAATTAAATTATTCACTCAAACATTTTTAATGTTAATAGAGAATACAAATACATTCAATGCCACATGAACAAGTTACAATTTTACCAAAACTAATTCAGACTTTCCCAAAATATTAACCAATATATTAAATTTTGATTTAAGCTTGAGTTGCACCATTTTAATCTTAATTCAAGAAATATAGTTTAGTTGCATGGTATAGGTCTTATCCTAAATCTATTTCACACTATTATGCCTGTATTTTAAGCATCAAGAATGCTTTAACCTATCAACTTAATTACAATACTTACTGAAAACATTTATCTTCACATGCTTCAATGACAGCATAAAAATGGTGCTGATTTGCAAACTGAAGTACAAAGTGTCAACTTCTTTGTTTATTCCAACATTTATAATGAATTATCATTATGGAATAATATTTGTGTTAGGACTCACTTCCTCCCAGCAGGTACACAGATAACCAAGATGATGTACCCTGTGAAATCAGCGAAGAGTGTTTGCATGTGTAACACACACAAGCATTTTTTCAAAATATAAAGCAATGTGTACTTTCATAATATGAAAGCTAGCCTTAGACTCAGTTCATAATTTGGAAACCTGGAAGATTTTACACAGACCCTTATGCCACAAGCCTTCTTTTAGGGTTTTAGGATGATTAATTTTAGTCACACAAGTTTGCCAAATAGATCGTAAATATCCAGGCCGTATTCACTCTTTTGCTTTAACTTCCTGTTCATTAGAAAAAAAAATTTCCCTTCATACACCTGTACATTCATCTCTCTCGATTTACCAATATTTTCCATTGCAGTGTTACAGAGCAACACAAACAGATTTACAATGCAAGATGAAAATATACAAAATAAAATAATCTAATCCATCCACAAGTCATTTCCTAAATAAATAGTAAAAGCACACAGAAGCATTCTATGCTACATAGAAATTATCGTAATATTGTGTTTGCTTAATAAAGTGACATCAGGTAAAGCAAAAACCTGTAAGATAATTCACCTCAATTAGTCAAACTACTCTTTTTCCTGTCAATCTCTAGGAAATCCTTTACAAAATAATAGACAAGCAAATCCAACAATGAGAATTCAAAAGGTCATTTTTTGTTTGTTTTTAAAGAGGACACACACATTTAAGTATTTCTCTGAGTTCTGCAAATGTTTTCATAGGCGCACACTGCCCATTTAGAATGGTTTCTTTCTATGTTTAGCAGCTAACCATCATATAGAATGACTTACTGTTTACCTTTTCATTGCTTTAACACCTGCTCTTTTTGTTTTCTGTTATATCTACAAAGAGCACTTCAGAAAGCCAATTTCTGTTGAGACTCATATTGCTAGTCACACCTGGTCTAAGTGGATGTGAAAAGCAAATAGTAAGCCTTAAAGTGCTTGACTTACCTTACTTGATTTTTTTTTCATTCTGTCACCTAACATACTACATGCCACTACATTAATATTCCAATAAATATGTGCTAGATTAGCCCAAATTATTAATGATCATTCAATTTGTATCTTAAATTGTTTTGAAAGTTTAACAGAACACTGACAGAAAATTGTTATTAAATGACTGCAACTTCTTCTTTCCTTAGTAGTTGCATTGAACTTGGAAAAGGTATTATGTCTTTTAGTCATCTCAAATTTTATTCAGGAAAGTACAGTTGAGACACGACATCTTTTTATTTTTGAAGTTAAATTAAAATAATCTAAAATTGTCTTGCAAGCTTCTAACATAAATTAACTTTACGGGCTTTGTTCCAAGTGTATTGCACATCCCAAAACAATTTCACATTTCCCCCTTTAATCCATCAACCAAAGGAAATGTTATGTTTCTGAATGAACACTGGATTGTATGAATGGAACAGCCTGAGAAACATCACTGTTTAAAAGACAAATACAATGGGAAGACAATAAGTTGCACAGGACTGTTTTTGCTTTTTTATATATAAGAGGAGAATTTGGCCTATAATTGCCACACCAATTTGTGTCTTATTTCATAGTACCATATTTTTTTCTGAGAACCATACTAGTAACTAATGTTATCATTGTAAATACGGTATCTAAACCTATACTGACACCATTTTTATTGATTTATAAACATGCTTTTGTGGTAACTGATGATGATCATTAAATTAGAAGGAAACTGGGAATAAGCCGTCTGATGCCACCAAGCATGTAGTAATAACCAATAACCTGATGTTAAAGTGGAAGACAGAAAAGTCATAATGCACCTAGCGCAACTATGTAATTCTGATTATTATGAGTATATCTACTCAAAATGAACAAACAAGCAGCGACTGGTCTGTGCCAACTAACAGGTTCATGGGGCTCGGGCTGCAAGGCTGATTCATTACTGTGTAGACTTCTGGGGTCAGAACCTGAGCTCCAGCCTAGGACCTTAGCCATGAAACAGCCCCTGTGGGCCACAGTTGACTGGCAGGTGCCAAGCCACAGATTTTTCTTTGCTGTGTAGACACACCCAGAGGGAGCATTCCTTCTGACATCCCCCATTCCAAGGATCAGTTTATCTATTGTAACATGGTATTTGTTTATCAGATTTGTTTTGTAATAGGGGGTGGGATAACCCTATGCGCATTTCAACTTTAATTCATGGGAAGTAGGACAACTGAGATAGACCACTGAAGTTTTAAATTTCCATGCGTATGCAGTAATAGTTATGTCCATTACAGATTTTTGTTATCCAACATCAACAGATCTTCAAACATTGCTGCAAGGTAGGCAACTGCTGTTCCTAAGGTTTATGAATAAACCAAATCTTATTAAAATTAGTGGCAGATATCACTCATTTGAATAATGGCAATTTCACACCCAATGATCTATATGTATCAGCTCGAGAACAGACACTAAGATCATTGCATTCACTTCTTTGTACCTAGTAATTTTAACACAAGAGAAAAGGATCTCTATCAAAAGTGATCCTATTTAACAAATTTTTGCACATTCCTAGGCTATGTTATTAGCAACAGTTAAAGATAACATACTAATCACGGAGTACTGAACTTAAACAAAATAAATTAGGTATTACTGATGGGAACAAGACTGACCAGTCTGTATCCGAACAGTGCAAGTCAAATCCAACAGCAGAACTTAGCTCATATTTACTGTTGACCTTGAAGTGGATTATTATGGTGTATAGGTGTATTGGGGGAAGTCCACTCTTTTTTGGGATATTAAAGAAATTTATTTTCCTTTCTGTTCAGTATGAGGCTAAAAATCCTCTGACAATTTGAAATTACTTCAAATGGCCAGTGTTTCTTCCCAATCAAAAGAAGTTCAAACATCTTAGACTACATGAGAATAAGCACATAACAGTTGCTGCATTTGCCTGTACAACTACTGCAATACTAGTTTTCAGCACCTTGAATATAAAAGAAAATACATGAGATTTTCCATAAACCAAAGTTTTATGCAATGTGTGTGTGGGGGGGAGTATATTTTATTAAACATTAGTCAGCTAATGTTTTGTATTTTTCAGCATCCAACAGATGATTTTGACACTCAAATCTAAGAACTACATTCCTTTCCTAAGTAACATCTGTTTTCAGTTACATGTTTCTGTCTATCAGTTACATATTTGTTAAAAGAGTACTGGCAGGGCACAAAAAGAAAATACCTTTTCTCCCCCACTTTGAGACAGCAGCAGTGTATGTTTTGGGGCAGATTTCCCAGGCAATATGCAGTGATCCAACTATGCACTTTATTAATGTAAGTCATGTAGATCAGGAGTGGAGAAGAAAACAAAATAAAACAAAAAACCAAAAGTTGTGGTCCCTGGCTGAGGAGAAAGACACTCCCCTCGTATACCAGAGTCTAAGGGATCCCAGGCTAGTAGATTGTGTGTGCTCCAGTGCCACGAGGAAATAGTGGGAAACTCGAGCACCAGCACAGGCTCCCCAATGCGGGGGGGAGCCCCACGCAATGGGGGCCAAATCCAGGCAAGCTGGGGCCCACATCTGGCTGTGAGTCATAGGTTCCCCACCCCTGATGTAGGTAAATCCCAGTAAAATGTTTTTTAATTGCTTTTGCCCAAAAGCTTAAAGCAAAGAATAACAGCATTATTCTACAACTGCAAAATTCCAATTTTCAAGATGAAACAAGAATCAGACTATATGGTAAGATGAAACCAGACAAACAGTAGGCAGAATGTTTCTTGTACAATTCAACAGTACAAAAATGAGACTAAGGATTTATCACTTATCAGATATGAAAGGCAGTGTTCTGTAAGCAGTATAGAGGTCCTTACTTTGGTTATGCTGCTGCCAACATCTAAATACAGGATTTAGTTTGTCTTGCTCATAATGCACATCAACTAGGATCGCAATTTAGGAATATGGATAGCTGGAGCAGCAGTTAGGGTTTTTCCCAATTCATTCCTGACTGACATATTTCCCGTTAAATTGACGTTCTTTCAAGAGCAGATCTGGCAGGCGACCCTGGAGATGACTGAACAGACAAGTTTCTAGAACTATCCCATTAAGATGCCTGCTTGCATACCCACTTCACACACTTCCATTCCTGAGTCTATCATTGGAGTCTTGAGACCAATCTCCATAAAGTTCCCATAACTTTACATGCCACAGTAGTTACCTTTAAAAACTGTGTTTCTTTTGCACAAGTATAATTTTCTTACCATTAGTTTTCCTTTTGCATTTTTTTTTTAAAAACACATTAGTATCTATTTCTTTATAAAACTTACCAAGCAAAATAATCAGCAGTACGGATGTCACTCACTACTCATGCTGAAAACTCCTTTGCCCCAACTAGAGATAAGTACTTTGTTAGCATTGAGCTCTGTATAAGACACATAACAGGGTCCATTCACAATTTACAGTGCTAAACATTAGTACTCTCAAGAGCAATACATATTATATTATTTGGTATTTCAATTATTTGGGGTATTGGAAAGTTCACTGCATTTTTCCTTGTTTGACTCTCAACCACTTCTCACAGTAAATCATGACTGCTCAGTGAAGAGCACAGGATAGATGCATTTTATTTGACAAGTTTTATCACACTTCAGAGAGTCACCTCATGCTATATTTATTGCTGTCTTAATAGCTTTGGCTTAAAGTCAGTATAGGGTGCAATTAAATGCTGTTCCCTGCATCATAGTGATGTTACAGAATTGGACATATATAAGGAGATGACATAATTTAGACGATATAGTCTCGGGTTTAGTGTCAGGGTCTGCAACATAGGTAATACATGTAATTTTTCAGAGAAGGGATCATCAAAGTAACACAAGAGTCCTATCTGACTCTGAATCAGCACCAAAGCAAATCAGATCAGCCCCTTCTGGAGGTGTGGGGGACAACTGAGGGGGGGAAAAAGTGAAAACTCTTCACAGGAAGTGCTAATTAAATTATTGTGGCCAGCATTGTTTCTTTGCCCTGTCTGGCATGCAAGAGCAGCAGACCAATTCCAAACCCATGAGTTTGAGGGATTGGCCAACAATAGACAAAATGGGGAACGGAGAGTGCCCCACACTTGTGTTAGACTTCATCTACACTTGCAGTTGATCAGACACAACTTTTGTCATTCACAGGTGCTTAAAACTCTCTCCCCCATGAACAACAAAGTTTTGCCACAGCAAGTGAAAGTGTGTATGCTGCTTTGTGGGCAGGTGCGCTCTGGTACCAACAAAGCAAAACCCGCTCACTGGGGGTGGAAGTATTTTGTCAACAAAAGTGCTGATAAACAGCATTCACATATGCTGAGTTTTAGTGACAAGCCTATGTCAACACAGCCTTATTACTAAAAGCTGCATAGTATACACATAGCTTAAGATGCCTAATAAGGATGCTTGGTGATTGGGGATTCCTGGGTGACTTTGCATGTAACTGCTCAGATGACCCCTTTAAATCCCTCATCATAATTAATTAGTTCTAGAAATAAAAAACGAATAAAAGCAGCACCAGATAATGACAGAATCTCACAAAAAAGCTAGAAAAGTGTAATCATGTCAAATTACGTTTTGCTTTTAAAAAGTCTGTGTTAACCCCTCAAGTGTCTGTGTTAGCAGTACAGAAACTATATAGTTAATTTTTACAGTAGAATGATTTAAGATGATACCCTTTCCTGCCAAATTGCTTGTCAAATGGGAAAATTATTGATCAACTTGACTTTCTTTTTAATAGACTTATCCCACTCTCTGAAGGTATTTCCAGAGTAAAGGGGAAAATAATGATGTTAGCTTTTTAAGACTGGATGGAATGCTTGTTTCATGCATCTCAAATGCCTTACACTCCAAATAAACTACAGTATTCAAGAGCACTTCAGATTACAAAATCCAGTTCCATATTTTGTATCAAGAGATGCCTCACCTAAGCAGTTCTGCAAACACTTACCGTGTCAGGATTCAAGATACCCAAGAAAATGTGTCATATTCCATTAACTCCTTTCTTTCACAGGTTGATTTCTGCATTTTCACCACATCATACTATAAACATATTATCACAAATACTTTTTGTCGTCATTTCCCTGGATAGCCTGGGTAAGCCTCAAATTAAATTATAAGACAGCAGATCGGAGTCAAAATGCATCCACTATCTAGAACGGACAGGAATTAGTCTAGAGTTTTCTATCGGTGAACAGACTCCCCCTCCTATAATTTATAGAATGTTTATTCTAGTATACTATCATGGAATTATGTATTAAATGGGGGAATCTATGAAGCTACAGGAGCTCTGTCTCCACACTGCTCCAAAAAACTTCCAAAAGTTTGCTAGCTAGGACTTCCAACCCCAGTAGGGCAATAACCCCAACTCCCTATCCTCAGTCATCCTCTTCCCAAAATACTTCTCTCCCTTATAAAGGAGAATGCAAGTAAGGGGCCTGAAAATGAGATATTCGTTCCTTGGATGGATAACATGTGAAGAACAGCTGAAAGAACATCTGAAATTCAGCAGCTGGCTCACTTCTTTTCTTAGAGATTCCTGCTGAGACCAAGCAATGTGCAATATAATATTGTGACACTATCCTTTGATACTCTCCTTAGCAGTTGTAGATTTTGTATCATGTCCTTCTTGAATACTAAATAGTCAGAGATTATAGAGTACCTTCACTCACATCATTTCAACTATGTATTGTTGACTTTATAACATAACTGAAATTTTACAACGTCCTGCTGAACAGCAAAGGCAGTGTTATTCAATTTTGTAGACAGGAAAGCCTGCAGAATGCATTGCAACAGCTGTCTCAAGTCCAACAACAGGAACTCTTGAACAGGCATATATTTTATTATTTATATTTTTAGACTTTGTTGCATCTAAGGTTAGACCACGTAATGGGATAATGAAAACTGACAACTATATTAAAAAGCCACAAAATGAAATTTGCATGAGCCAGGTAATTAAATTTGAGCCCAAAGTTATCTATAAAACATTATATGCTCAATCCTCTTCATTTTCCACTTCATGTTAAATAGAATGGGATTGTTTTTAGCAAATGGAATATTAGTCAAGGTAATATGAATAAACAAATATCTTCTGTAATTTGTAAATTTATTTGTTTTTTCAGGACTATATCTACTAAAACTTTTAGGAGACCATGAAAATTTCAATTGTTTTCAGTAGGAAAAATGGTTGTTTTTTATAATGAGGACATTAAGTACCTTCAAATACCAAGTTTAATTGCCTGAAAACATAAACCAGCCCAAAACAGAGATGTGAAAGCCATCACTTAAATAATTTCCAGAGTTTTATCTTCCTTCTCAAGTACCATCCAGGTTAGTGGAATCTGTATCATTCATCAGGAATTAGTTGCTTGCAATAGTTTACTGATGTATTGTACTCAGGCTAAAGAATAATAGGGGAATATATTTCCCCTCGATTTTTACTTTTAGCAGCAACACTGTTGATTCACAATAGTTTGGTAAACAACCATTTTTTCTCCCACTATTTCAGTCACAACAAGAGTAAGTTTTTGGGCACTTAGTTCAAATTTGTTCAGTTTTGTAACCAAATATAAAGCATCCACTTAAATAGCACTTACCCATCAAGTAACAATTACCTTTTTATTTTGTGCTTTTTAAAATATATAAACCAACACACAATCTGGCACAATTGGCAATACCTGTCCTGGTAAAAATCAGTGCTCGAAATCAAAGAATGGCAGAGGTTAAGATTGAGCTACATTGGATGTGCAGTACATTTTTACATTTCCCTACATTTCATCAGCAGGTAACCTGTGCAGTCAGTCTCAGTTTAATGTGGAAGAAATCTCCCCAAATTCAGCTTTACAGGTTTAAGGAAACAATCCCCTTACTTGTTTCTGCTTGACCCCTTCAGAAATGTAAGCCAATTAAATACATCTATAAGATCTTTCCTAAAATAGAGGAAGCCAAACTCAGTTCTAGGTAAACAGCAGACTCCCATCCTTAGATCCAGTTTGCACCGATGGATAAAGCAGACCAAAGGACACAAGTTGCAGTAAGCAGTCAGTGACAGTATACCCAAACTTAAATCATATATGTCTGAATGAAAGTGATATAGCTGACTTCCTGCAAGCAAGTTTCATTGAAGGCTGACTTTGTTCCATAGTATGCCTGCATTTTCTCTTCTGTTTTACACACCTCCTGAGCCTTCATTCTATTACCTCAATTTTTATTTTATAATCAGATACAAATACTAAATAAAAGGATATCATCATGACTCTTTCTGAAGCCTTTAACAACCACGTTCTTTGAAAGATTCTCTCGAACACACAGTGAAGCGGGATACAAATTCGCAAAGGGCAACATCTAAGGTTAATAATGAGATACTTAAAAGGACATGTCACAGGTGCAACACAATGTGAACAATGTGACCTCAGACGCCCTAGGAGGGTACATGGTGCTGATCTGCTGGCAGGGCCAGCAAACACGAACACAGCCAGGAGCTACAGCTAGATACTGAAGAGAGGGAAGGCTCCCTCCTTCCTATCCCTACCTAAGAGGCTATTGTGTCTCAAAAAAAAACTTCTTAGACACAACATCATCCTTGCTGTTCTTCAGGTTGAAATACTTTGAAAGCTATAACTGTGCAGAGGGGAAAAAAAATGAAAAGAGTAAAAAATACCATTTGGCAAACAAACATATTAAGTTGAAAAATATTCAGCTTGTGTACTTTGAAGTGAGGTGGTCTTACAAGATTCTTCCTTGCTATTTCCGAAACACTATCATTTAGTGCAATCTGGTCCACTTAAAAGGTCAAATATTTTCTCTTCAGAAGTATTGATAAGACCCTCAGAGATGTCTCTGACAAGTTTGTTTTAGTTGTATCCAGACAGTTTAACTCCAGAAGGGACAGGGAAATCCTTCCCACCTTTCCTTATGTTCAGTGGTGAAATTTTAACAAGAGGCTTCCAGGACTGGTAATAACACAACAATGAGGGACATAACCTAGAGAGAGTTACTATAGTCTATAAAGAAAAATCTCTCCAACTAATAACTTGATTTTTTTGTACCCTGAGAGGAACATTATAATGCATACAATGTATTCCACTAAAAATAAACATCAACAATTGACAACACATGCACTGGTTCATAATACTATATGTTCAAAATCATGCATGTCTTCAACTTTAAAAAGTGATTGATTCTCACATTATTGACTTGGAGTCAAAAGTGTTTCACAATATTTCTTAAACTCTGGATGTGCTCAATGCTCCTTCTCTGCAATCTGGAAAGTGCCAATAATTCTGCACCTAATGGCTTAAGACTAAAAGGAATACTGAGAACATACTCTTGAAATGAGACACACCCACATTTTATAACCAACAAAGAGGGATTAATTGTGTTCTCTTGTTTCCTAACTAGTTTGATCTCTGAACTCCAGCTCATTCTTCCTTTTGGTGGAGGTGAAAAGCAAGATTATTGCTTTCCTGAAAAACACTACTATAGAATATTAGAACAAATTGTAAATGCCTAGAATTCCACTACTAGCAAATTTTGAAAGGATGTTACTTATTATCTCCTAAAATAATTCAATTATAATAGGTCAGCATATGTCAAGAGACACTTGTAAAATAGGGTATCTTCTCAAAGGAAAAATGTATTGCAGACTTCATTGGATTTGGAGACTAAGGCCATGTCTCCACTTGCCTGCTGGAGATGGATCTTCTGGCATTCAATTTAGCGATCACTAAATTGAATGCTGACAATGCACCTGGTTGGTGCCGGTACTCCTACTCCTTGCGAGGAGTAAGGGAAGCCGATTGAAGCATTTACTCCTGTTGGCCTCCCTCTGTGGAGACGGCACCAAGCTCGGTTTATGGTATGTCAACTCCAGTGACGATATTTACTTAGCTGGAGTCACATACATTAAGCCGACCCTGCAGATCTAGTGTAGACCTGGTCTAACGTACAATAAAAAGATAACTAGAAAGCTTAACCCCAAGGAAGAACACTTTTTTTCCCCACTAATTTTCTAAAATCTTCATGGGGTTAATAAATTTGTTGGACAATGCCTATATGCATACAGACTCCTGAACATCCCTGGTGATAAGCACCACGAATGATGCAGCACGTTTATAGTCTGTTTATCCTTCTAGCTCACTGTCCTGCTGAAAACAGATTAAGCAATAGCAAAGGATTACTTCAGGTCTGAAGTACTGATAGTTTATTCAGACTGTAGGGGCAGGAACGTTTCTTTATATGTGTCTGCAAAAAGTCCAAGCTCACTAATACTGACAATGCAAAGGCTTTAGGTACCCCCACATCCTCTCCAAAAGAGTTAGAATATTAAATCTGTTATAATGATAGTTTGGCCTGACACTTATCTTAAACAACATTTTAAGTGATGCACGGCAAAGTTATATATTTTGTAAATGAAGAATCCTAATTCTAAATAGTTTAAGATGATTTGGATGAACCCATTCATTATGTTCACACAAGACTTTTTTATACTTATTGTACTGAATAGCAGGAGCACCACTGACTCACTGTCTTCCTGGCTTCAATGCTACTGAACTTCGGCAAAATGCCATTAATGACTCAGACATTTATTTATTTATTTGTCCTTTATTTTTAGACTAATGGGAACTTTATGAATTCCTTCCCTGCCTTCTAAGAGCAAATACCACTTAGCTTTGATCCTGAAAAACAGTGTTTTAGAATAAGAGCTCAGGTAATTTTATTCATTTCTGATTTATATAATTTTTTTTTTTTTTTGCTTTACACACTGGGTTCTATACAGAAAGTTATTACAACTATTAAATTGTTTTCTAGCATGCACGTAGTTACAGAGGTTAAAGAAATCACAAGCATAGAAATTAAAATAGATATGTCTGTTTTCATTTATAGTTTTAGTGGATACTTAGAAAAATGTACATCTAACCCAAGTATCTTAGAGGCTATAAAATAACTTCATTTTCTCTTAAATAGCAAGCTATTTAGGAAAAATATGATTTGCTTTGTGAGATTAGCAATTGCAATATTTGTAATAGTGAAGAGCTTTCGGATATCTTGAGTACTGAAAATTCCCTCTATACTTACTAAATATTCTTGTGCTTTTTTAGCAATAGTCATTTTGGTCACAATATTTGCAGTTAGCTCAAAATATGTAAACAAAATATTCATATCATGCTGCAAATTCTTTAACATTGAGACGTTCCACAAAAACCATCATGCTTTCAGATGAGACTATATTTATTGAGATGGTCATTCTTTATAAACACTTCTCAAGACAATGGAGATATTTGTATTCATTACATTTCATGTAATTAATGGGAGATTTGATTTTCATCTTTATCTATACAGTTTATTTCCCTGAAGGGAACATTAGGCATCCTTTCGGCTTTTACATGCTTATTTACTATTCTAAGAGTTATCATTTGAACCTTTAGTATTTTGTTATAAAATTGTATTGTGAGCATTTTCCAATACATCCCAACACACGTCCAGATAGTATTTATTTATGTTGTTACTTTCAAATTTTTTTGGACAAAAGAAGAGATGAGAGAGAAAAGCTTAGCAGGAGGTCTGGCCTGACACAAATATACTTGGTAGGGCATGTAAAGAACTAATACTGTAGGCTTCTCAAGCATTTCCACATGCATTCTCAAGAGGATTATTTTTCCCCTTGTGAAACAGAAGTTTAAAGGGACTTCCTGCCCCTAAGCATCAACAGCAATAAACTAGTTTTAAATTGACAACACTACAAATAATTTTAAACAGACTTTCTTCTAGCCTGAAATCACATGCTTGTTTTATTATATTTTCATTTTTTCAAGTTGCAGGACACAAAATTTCTGTTTCCATTTTGGCTTTTAGTAAAATGAAATAAGATTTATATGTCGAATACTGTTGCCACAAAAACCACGTTACATATGTATAACTGGAAAATTTTATACAAAGAGACCATATATCACAAACAGGCAAATGAAGCTTGCTTTTTTCTTTTTCAAAACATGAATAGAATATTTTAAAATTTGTTTCCTTAGGTCCCTCAATATAAACAAAACATGAAAATGCTAGCAATAGTTTCAATTTATGTTTTCATTTTACTTATAAGGTTTGCAAAATTGAAATTTTATCAGTGTTTAGCCTTCATATTACTGAGAAGTTACAGACATGTAGAAACATGGAGAGACAAATACGTGAGCAAACGAATGCATGTTATGATGAGAACAATTGTATAATTTTTCATTCCTTCTATATTATAGTATATGTGATCGCTAAATCTGTGTTCAAGAGTACCACTGTCAAAGACCATCTTAAAATTTCTCACAAATTTGATAACCTGGAAAATATTAATGTTTCTGTGTCTGTATGAATGACGAAAGACTTGTATGCTGTATGTTTAACCAAACTATACTTTTCCTTTGTATGAAGTCTGGAATATATTTCATTGTTATATGTGTTTATATAGGAAAACAAAATCTCACCTTAAGCAACACTTTAATGTTATTGTGCATAAAAACATTAAATATATTTTATTTCTTAGCTTTAAATTAAAAACAAAGTAGTTTAAATTATGTAGAGCTCAGAGACTTGTATTTTAAGTCTATATGCACTATGATCTCCAACCTGAGCAAAAATTCATGTCTGGGTTCTCATGCTGAGGAGCTCCCCATGGCCACCTGGAATAACTCCCATTGCCATATCTATACAGATATTACTTCACGAGACTCAGTTAGCCAGTGAGAAACTGAATGGGGCCATTCATTCAAACGAGATCAAGGCCCAATTTTGCTAGAGGTATAATTTGAGTCACTGTCTTCTCTCATAACATTTTACCCAATAAAGTCTAGAGAATTAGAATCAACAGGAAGCTTAGATAGTGTAGTGAGTGCAGTATAGGGAAACCAAGTAAATACACGTTTACCTAACGTTAAACAGGATGTGCGCATTTTTAGGGTTTTTTTTTTTCCAGATTCTTACTAAATTAATTTAGGAGATTAATATAAATGCTATGTTCCATAATTTATACAGTATTGTTGTAGCCATGTTGGTCTCATGATATTAGAGACAAAGTGGTTAGGTAATCTCTCTTAGTGGATCAGTTTCTGTTGAAAGAAACACCAGTTTTGACACTTCCCTATAAACCAGCATCACTCACAATGATGGCATTGCTGCCTGCCTCAAATATTTACAAGATAATGGACAGCCCTGAGATATCTACCGTAATCACATGGTTGGATTCATCCATTTTATTCCCATGCAACAGTTTTATATCAAACAACAAACACTTCATCCAAACTATGAAGACAGTCATATCTACTAGGTTGGCTACTCAGTATGACAGCTTCTTCACAGGCCACCTTGAAGAAGAATTTCTAGCTGAATGCCCCATGAGACCAGGGATATATTTGAGCTACACTGATGATACCTTCATTCTCTGGAAGGATAACCTGAACTCCCTCAAGGATTTCCACCACAATTTCAACAGCCACTACAACTACCCATGCATCAAACTTTCTACAGAACATGCCCATACTAACAATCTTCTTGGGCACCATAAACAGCTTCAAAAATGGTACTCTACCAAAAACTATATACAAGAAACCCATGGATCCTTGGCATCTGTCCTCACAAATCCAGTAACCATCCCAAACATAACAAAATCAGTTCTCTAGAGCCAGGCACTCAGATACCACAGGAAGTCCAGAACATACACTAGGGATGTGAAGGTTTAACCAGTTAACCTCCCTCTTAACCTTACTGCTTAACTAGTGGGGCTAGAGCAGCTAACTGTCTGCTGTTGGCAGGGGGCTGCTCCAGCCCTGGAGGGGGCCCTCTGTGGACAGGAGATGCTGCAGTGCAGCCCTGGGCATCTCACAGAGCAGCCTCTGACTGCTGCAAGCCCAGGTGTCCCATAGGCAGGGGCTGCTCTGACGGCAGGGATGGGGCACTGTGAAGGGGTCCCTCATAAGGCATACATTCCCCTTCACCTTCTCCACCCCGATCACATGATGTGGCCCCAGCAGTAGGGCTTACTTGGATTCTCGGCAGTGCACTACCCCTGGGCGGGGGTGTGAGGGGGACCTGGGCCCTCCCTCTCTCCAGGTCCCAGCCCAGGGCCCTAAGGTGGGGGTGTCTCCTCCCCCACCTGGCTGGCGGGGCTAACCGCCTAAACTCGCCAGCCCGCAGGCAAGACTCCTTCTGCTCGCCCTGGGCTACTTCCTCACCCCCGCTCCATGGTCCTCCCTCAGGCCTCTCTCTCTTGGCCTGGTGACCCCTCACCTGTCTCTGCTCCCGTCGCTCCCCCCCAAAACCGGGTTGGCCCTCCCCATTTTATAGGCCACCCGCCTTCTCCCTGGTCTGCACCCAACGCACCTGCGCCAGCGTCCCTCAGACTCGCCCCTACCGCGCACGCGCCTACTGACCTTGCCTCCAATGCGCATGCGCTGGCATCCCCTGGGCTCACTCCTAACATGCATGTGCCAGCGTCCGCTGAGCCGGCCCCTAGCGCCCTAGCCTCGGTGCTCCGTGGCCCGTCCTCCCCGGCAGTTGCGCAGGCGCCCGCTGTGCCTGAATTGGCCGTGGGAGAGCCTTTGCCCTCCCGGTGCGTTCCGGCTACTGCCGCTTCTCCTGCTGCTGCAGAAAGAGCCGGCTGGCCATCGCCACCCTTTGGGGTCCTGCCTCGGGCAGTGCGGGGTTCCTTCACCCCGTCACACGCACCTTCAACCCAGTGGCAGGCGGAGGTGGGGCTGCTCCAGCTGGGCTGAAGCACCTCCCCACTTGCCCTCTTATAACTAGTTAAACAATGTTTACTTCTCTAATATACACCTTAACATACTTAACCACTTTCAGCAAACAAGGACACTCCAGAGAAGTAAATCACATTATGAAACAGGCCACCCAAATGCCCTGAAAGATCTTGCTTCAATACAGAAATAAAAGCCCTTCTGAGCACACCAATGCTAGTTGACATCTACCACCCTGCACTGGAACCCATATGGGATATCAAAGTTACAAGCCATATTTGATGGGGAACACATCCAGAAAAATCTTTCCTGAACCCCATCTTCTAACCTTCGTATGCCCCAACCTCATCATCAGAAGTATGCTCCCCACAGATCAGAACACACCAATTCAAAGCAGTACCAGACCCAACCATAATATTAGATACTAGACATATTTCCAGTGCAATCATCAATGCACCCCACAACATGCCTTTCACTATTTATGGGTCCTTCAAATAAATGCCTATCACAACATGTGATGTACCTCATCCACTGCAGAAACTGATTCACCTATAAATTCCCAAAAAATCTTTATATTTGGAAAGTGCTATAATTCGGAGAGAATACTAAGTATTCTTCATACATAGAAAAGTGGTTATGTTCCTGTTTTTAAATGCAAAATTCAACTCAACCTTAAAAGAAAGCACAATTCACAAAATCACATAATAAATAGACTTCAGAGATTCTGTTCTGAAGGAGTGTGGCAAAGTGGAAGATTTCAGATAGAATTTGAAAGAAGGCACAGTATGATGATATTTTAACCGTCATGGAAGTTGATGTATAAACCATTAATATGTTAAATACCCTTAAAGAAAGTAACTTAAAGAAAGAATTGAGTGAATTCACAGAAAAATAACCCTTTTAATAGAGGTTTAGATCACAAAGCTTTTAGAAAGAGTTCAAAAATACTTTTAACATTAATTTATTTCATAGTAAAGAATTTTAGTACAACCATGATAAAATGTTTTTGGACACATATATAAAGCACTTTATTTAGATGTAAAATCTGGACTGTCATCCCTTATTACTTCAAATCATATTAAATTATAAAATTTTGACAGAAGTATTTAACTTACATTGCCAAAAAAATGAGAGCAGATCAATCATATTGGAACACATTCTAAAACATAACTGTGATAGCCAAGATTTCTTTAACAAAGACCAAGCTTGAAATTTGTGAGGGAAAGAAAAATGTACAGAATCTTTTAATAAAAAATGTCAGGTATTGGAATATATTATTAATCACTTGCAAATAACTGACTTGTAAATATTTAGGTAAATGAATCTTTGTGATCCATTTTGTTTAGTTTGTTGCTAATACACAAATGATTTGTGCTTTTCTGGAAACATTTTAATTTGTACTTCATCCATTTAAAATTATAAATGAGATTTTGGTTTTGTTTTCTTGAACGCTAAATGGTTCATCTAAATTAACTAAACAATGTTCTTGGCAGCAATAGTAGATTTATTAATACACATTAAAATCCCTACTTTGCCAAGTGCCAACCCCCGTAAATGATATAAACATGTAGTACAGTGTTTCGTAAACTGTGTTCCGGGGCACATCGGTGTGCCACGAGGCAGTTGGAGGTATGCCACGGAGAACAACAGAGTTCATAATGGCTACCCTTAAAGGGGCAGGCGACCTTTATTTTTGCTCAGTGACTTTCCCCCCAACCTCAACAAAAAATCCTTGGTGTTCCTCATAAAAAAAAATTGTTTGGTGTTCCTCGGACTTTAAAAGCTTAAGAAACGCTGATCTAGTACACGATGCAGATCTCAGTCTCAAAGATCCCTGGCTGGAGGGAACAGTCAAACTTTTTTTTTTTTTCCAAAGTAGGCTCATCCTACTAACAGCCACATTTACACCCAGAGAATGAGAGACAATCTATGAATCTGAGTCACTAACCCAACTAATGAATAAATTTAAAAAACAATAAATAGTCTGGTAGCACTTTAAAGACAATCATGTGCTTTCATGGACACACATACCACCATCTACATGTTTTGTTAGTCTTTAAAGTGCTACCAGACTATTTGTTGTTTAAGTTTATCCTATATAGACTAACTCGGCTACCTCCCTGAAGATTTCCAACTAATGAAGTTTAGTCATAGTAGAAGAACTTAAAGAAACTGACTAAAAACTAAACCAAAAGAGAAACAGGTTAGATTATTTATTGTGGAACCTAAGAAAGATGTGAAATATAATCAGAACACAATTAGGGAATGTAAATTAAGCTTCTCATTTTTATTAATATAACACTAAGCGTATTTAATCTAATTTATAACAGTTAACATTTGTATTTTAACATCTAGTTGTAACCTGATAGTGTACCTCTATGGGATGAGTGATGATAATAATAGTAGATGGACATAAACTATTTTAGGAACTATCAGTTTTCTCCAGCTGCTTTTCTTTTGACACAATGACTGACAGTACCTTGTCTTTATTACGGGAACAGTTAAAGGCACTCATCCTGTTCTCAGTGGAAGCTTGGCTGCCATATGGGACCTTTTCAAAATTCTGAAAGACGGTGATATTGTTGATCAAGATAAAAACTAGGAAAATCTAGAAGGAAGCCAGATTAACAACTCAGAGAAATAAGTAACTCTGAGGAACTAATCTGACAAGAAGCAGAGTGCTCTCAATTCTTATACTGTAATGGGAATTGAGGGCACATATGTAACACTATCAGGCCAAGAAACAGTTGATTGCATGCTCAAATTTGGTTATAGGAAAAGACTGCTATGCAAAGGCCATTTAAAAATAACAGCATATATAACACTTTTTCTTCAATATACTTCATAAACATTAGATATTTAATCCTTACAACACTCCTTCAAGGCAAATAAATATGTCTGTCTGAAGATCAAGTGCTGTGCTCACATCTGTGTAAAGCAGAGGTGGGAAACCTCCAACCCACGGACTGCACGTGGTTCGTCAGGGTTACCCGCTAGCAGGCCATCAGGCACATTTTTTACTTGAGAGTCTGGAGGCATGGAGCCCCGCAGCTCCCAGTGGCCATGGTTCTCAGCCAATGGCAGCTGCAGAAATCATAGAATACTAGAACTGGAAGGGATTTTGAGAGGTCATCAACTCCAGTCCCCTGCCCTCATGGCAGGGCCAAGCACTATCTTCTAGATCAGTGGTTCCCAATCTTTTTGATACTGGGGACCAGTAAACTCATCCACAAGCTTTTGGAGGACCGGTAACATTTATTTGCATATTTGCATATTCATTAAGCAAATGATGAATATGCAAATAAATTGTGTAGCTGGCCCTGCATGTCCGGCGGGTTGTTCCGGCCCCCCCCCCCCCGTTTTGGCCCCAATCCCAGCTGCTTTATCGGCCAGCGCCGGCTTCCCCGGCTGCGTCCGGTGCAGGGCGTTCTGCGTATGGCGCCCGGACTTCTCCCTGGGTCCTAGCGCCCGCTGGATCTAGCCCTGCCACCCGGGAGCATGCCCATCAGACTCCACCGCGGCAGGCTCTCTCTCAAGAGGGCCGCACCGCCACGCTCGGCAGTATAGGGTGCTGCTACCCCATCACACAAAATAATAGAATTGTGCGGGGTAATTTTTCTAAGGACCAGTATTTTTTTTTAAGGACCGGTACTGGGCTGCGGACCACACTTTGGGAAATGCTGTTCTTGATCATCCCTGACAAGGTCCCTCACCAAAGGCTCTTAAAGTAAAGTAAGTTGTCATGGGATAAGAGAGAAGGTCTTTTCATGGATTTATAACTAGTTAAAAAAGACAGGAAACAAAGGAATAGATGGTAAGTTTTCAGAGGGGAGAGAAGAAACTACTAGGGTCCCCCAAGAGTCAGTCCTGGGACCAGTCCTATTCAACTTATTTATAAATGATCTAAAGAAAGGGTGGCAAAATTTGCAGATGATAGATTCATGGAGATCGCCTGCCAGCGAGTAACCACCAATGGCTTTAGCCACAATGGGTAAGAATGGTGTCCCTAGCCTCTGTTTGTCTGAAAATGGGTGACAGGAGAGGGATCACGTGAGGATTACCTGTTGTGTTCCCTCCCTCTGGAGCATCTGGTATTGGTCACTGTCAGCAGACAGGATACTGGGCTAGATGAACCTTTGTTCTGATCCAATATGGCTATTCTTATGACAGATGCTTTCTAACCTGCTTTTACAACTCTCAAATGATGGAGATTCCACAACCACCCTAGACAATTTATTCCAGTGCTTAAGCACCCTAGCGGTTAGGAAGTTTTTCCTAATGTCCAACCTAAATCTTCTATGCTGCAATTTAAGTCCATTGCTTCTTGTCCTATTATCAGACCATTTTTCTCCTTCCTCCTTGTTACACCTTTTTAGGTACTTGAAAGCTATGTCCCCTCTCAGTCTTCTCTTTTCCAGACTAAACAAACCCAATTCTTTCAATCTTGCCTCATAGTGAAGTGGTAGCTTTGCCCACACCACTTCCTGCAGCTCCTGTTGGCCAGAGTTGGTGAACCACAGCCACTGGAAACTGTGGGGTTCTGTGACTATAGACACTAAGGTAAACAAACAGTGTCAAGGCCTGGCAATGGCTAACTCTGACAAACCATGTCCAGCCAGCACCACAGAGGTTCCCTATCCCTGGTGTAAAGTTTCTGTTGGACCAATCTATATTAAGACTCTAGAATGTTACAAATAGAAAGTATTGCAATTTTGGCAGCTGTGGATTGGAGGATTAAAAACATTTGGTTTGATCCAAGAGTAATAACAAACTTACGGATTTGATTTAAAATTGCGTTCTTTGGGTATGTACAATGCTCTTAACATATCCTTTTAAAATTAGTCAGCCTTTGGAAGTGAGTACTTTGTGAGGCATGAAGGAAAAATATCTGATGCTTGCTGAAGTAATATTTACGGAGGTAATGATCTGTCACTAGGCATAGGCAAAATGGTTTTACTTCTCTGATACCACGCTAGAAGAACCAAGACAATCTAAAGAAAAATAGCTACATTTGATCAATGGTATGGAAATGCACTGAAATGGAAGCTATTTTCCTGTCTCCATGCATTTGACTCAATGAATCTCCATTCTTGAAGCTGAGTAGTAGCTGCCCAACCTTTTAATTTTAACTCAGCAAGTGGAAACGTACAATGTTAAAATGAAGAAGGAACTGGACCAAAGGGAAAAAAGTCTTAATATTTCGTATTCCTATAACTTGATAACCCAGGTTTTCTTTTAAATGAAGAATTTCACCTTTGAAGTTCACATTAATACCATACTTCTGGTGATATGATACCTTACAAATAATAGTTCATTAACAGATTCCATCACCGGAGTTCCAAAGTCTTTGTTTAAATCCAAATAATTGAACAGACTTTCAGCCCAGAAATGGATATTTAAAAATTCAAGAAATACTCATTTAAAGAAAAAGAATAGTTTGTTTCATTTGTGAATATTCTAGTGAACTAAGGGCCTGCTTTAACATGTGTCTAACTTTGAACTCGTGAATAATTCCATTGACATCAGTGAAACTAAACATACATTTAAGCATCTTGCCAAACTGGGATCCAATTTACCAGCAGAAATGTTTGCCAAAAGAGCAACTTCTAATACAAAATATTCAACAAAAGTGGATTTTGCATGTGACATCACTGATGTTTATATTAGAAAGCTGATTCTAAGTGACTCACTCCCATACAGGTATCAAATATTCCATGTGACCTGGATTGAGGGTTGCCAACTTTCTATTGGCAAAAAACTGAACTCCCTTGTCTTGGCCCATGTCTCATTCCATCCCCTTCCACAATCCTTCCCTCCTCCCCGGGTCACTTGCTCTTCCCCACCCTTAATCATTGGGCCTGGGCAAGGGATTGGGGTGTGGGAAGAAGCTCAGAGCTGGGACAGAGGTTTGCGGTGTGGAAGGAAGGGCAGACTCTGGGAGGAGTCTCAAGGATGGGGCAGGAGGTTGGAATGTTGGCTTTGGGAGGGAGTTGGGATGAAGGATGAGGTCCTAACCTGAGGCAGAGTGTTTGGGGTGCAGGCTCCAGCTGGGCTGTGCTTACCTCAGGTGGCTCCTCGTTGGGAACATAGTGGGGCTAAGGCAGGCTTCCTGCCTGCCCTAATTCCGTGTAGCTACTTGAAGTGACTGGCATGTCTAGCTCCTAGGCACAGGGAAGACCAAATGGCTCTGGCCAATGGTGGTGTGTGGAGCTTCCCTGATTGTCCCTGCATCTAGAAGTCACAAGGACATGTCAGCTGCTTCCCAGAGCTGCATGGACACAGCTGCCTTAGTCCCACTGTGCTGCTGACTGGAGCTGCCACTGTTCCTTTTCAACTCGACATTCTGGTCAAAAACTGGATGCCTGGCAACCCTGCTTATATCTCCACTCAAGAGAGAAAAATCAATCATGAACAAACTACAAACCACAAGTTATTTGCAGAAATTATGTAGAGAATAATTTTGAATAAATTTGAGATAAATCAAACTGTTGTCAGTCAATTCAGACAGATGGAAAGACATGTATTTGGTCAGAAGAGTTATTTCAGAATTAAATGATTTCAGCAGCTTTTTTCATTCCTAGCCATGTGGTATTTATATGGCTCACCCTAGGTTTTATCAGTTTGTTTGAAAGGCTCTCGAACATTAGTAAAAAAAACATATATACAACCATGTTTATTTTTATACATATACAGATTTCTTCTCTGATCATTAATTATGCAGGTAGAAATGCTCTTCAAAATATTTCTGAAGTTTTGACAGAGGAAATTGACTAAACTCTTAGGTCTTTATATTCTAAAATTTTCCACAATTACTAACACTGGTGGGAGTACTAGTATAGACAAGGTTCAAAGTGGCTGCCAGCATTCTAACCTCTGCAATTTCTAAGCCTGCCCAGAGTCTACAACTACACAGTATAGTTGTTGGAACTCTAGTGACCACAAGAGCCTTGACTCGGCATGCACTCATGCCATTACTCCCTCTGGTGGCGCTAAATCTATGTTAGCAATTAAAGGAAATTTATATTTTAAAAAATCCATACAGCAAAGGCCTAAAAGGAGATTATCTTCTTTCTTTTCCCCCTGTAGCTTGAGAATTACATCCAAGACAATATGAAGAAAGAAATGGTAGAGATCCAGCAAAATGCAGTGCAGAACCAAACTGCAGTAATGCTTGAAATAGGCAATTTACTTAATCAAACAGCTGAAAAAACCCGGAAGTTAACAGATGTTGAAGCTCAAGTAAGTAATGAATTTCAGATTCCCATTGACTTCAGCAGGCTTTAGAGCAACCCATATACAAGGGAATGTCAAAATAGGGAAAATTTAAAATGTTAGCTGCATTTTTTTAAACAAATAATACATTTAAAACCACCAAGATATGCCCCAACATAAACTGAACAATCATATTATCTGCATTAACCCCTACTATTACTTCTTCCTGATTATTCACCTCCAATTTATCAGGACACAGCTAAATTGGAATTTTATCTTCTTTGGGATGGGCCCATGTTTGGATTTATTAAATGAATTTCTATGCTTTTGAGTACTGTAAAAGGAAAAGGGAAAGTTCTCATTTCTGCATTTAATTTCCCCCTTCCCAATCAGTAAGTATCCTCCTTGATAGCATACTCTCTCTGGTGGATACTGTAATGAGATCATAATGAATCTAGGATAATCACAGTCATTTCCACCATGAGATACTAATGCCAGAAGCACATATTTATGATTTCACTGTGAGATGAATCATAACAAGATTAAATGAGTGGGAGAAAGGCTGAGGAATTAAAGGAAGCTACTGGAAAAAAATAAATGGCAATCTTTTTTTCCATTTAACTTCAGTGTGAAAGTCCCACTTCAATTGTGTGGGTTTTTCTCCCCCAAAGAAACTAAGAAGTTCCCATATTATAAAGTGGGAAAACTTTTCAAAATTCCAGCACTGGTTTAAGTTTCAAGACAAATGCATCCACAAGTATGGTCATTACTAAACAACCACACGCCTTCTTTTATCATATTGCTCTAGTTACAAAACAATGTAACAATTATCCAAAATAAAAGACCTGCTCTATCACACAATAAGTGGCATGTGTCTTTCAATATAATGAATTTAAAGGTCTTAATTCTTGCTTTAATTAAAAGCATTTGTTCTGCTAGCAGACAAATCAAACTTTTTTTAAGCGCAAAAACAGTTCTAAATTGAAGAGTAAGATATATAAGGATGAATCCTGGATTGAAATAAAATGGCTTCATGTATTTTAAAGGCTTCTGTTAATATGGTGGGTAAATTCAAATATATATTTCTATAGCAGATATTTAAAATATTTAGCATATTATGCTTCATTGGTTCAAAGTACTATACAAATATTAACAAATATTCACAGCATATGCTGCTATTTAAAGACATTATCTGGTTATTTGGAAGATGTAAATTGTCACCTACTTTTTTTTTTAATTCTGTATGGTAAACTGATGGGTCCATTCAGAACAAGTTAAGTATATCTTTATGGCTTCATTACTAAGAGCCAGGTGGATACCTGTGTTTTTTCACTCACTGAGAAACTGTTTTTATCAATCACAATAAAAATTACCCAATCAGTTTCTGTTTCAAGTAAAAGGACTGTCACTGCAACTTTCTTTCTTTTGCTGAAATTACTGTTGAGTATGTTAAAAGCTTAATTAACAACTTAAAGAAATTAACCAAACAATTGCTCTCTCAAGGACACTCATTCTTTGGCAATAATTCTCAATTACATTTTAGTGTGAAGTCATGTCCTGAATGACTGTTTAACATGAAGGATGTGAGTAATCAATTCTTCCTGTAAACTAAAGCCAAATTCTGATGAATAAAAAAAGTTTTTCTAAAACAGAAAACTGATATTGTCTAGAGAACATACATAAGAATGTAACATAACAAAGCATAACTGATCTTCCACATCACATCATAATACAATACAATAATTTCTTCACTGATAGATGTAATTCTGAATAAAAAAGTTAAATAAGGAAATAGTGTAATAAAACTGAAACCATGGAATGAGTCTATAAAACATTTGGTCATATGGCAAACAGTTCAATTAAAATGATTTTTTTTTCATTTCACTTGTAAACACATGTGAAATTCTGGTCCCGTTAAAGTCAAAGGCAATATTCCAAAGGACTCCAGCACAGCCAGGATTTTGCCCACTCATATAAAAAGAAAATGCTTCATATAGTTATACCAAAATGGGGAAAAACATCTTTTAGGAAATTATTTGTAAAGAACATATACAATAAATGTCAAATACTGTTTTTTCTAATTAGATTCAGTGGCAAAGCTAATGGTTTACCCAAACACCACTAAAACATTCCTAAGGATAAAGATAAGGGGAAATGTAAACTATGATGCATTTGTTTAATGGACAAACAGAAAACTACAGTAACTCTGAACATTTCCCCCCAAACCTCTAATTAATGCATTCTTGCCCAAATCATGGCGTAGATGTATACCATTCAGATGATATCACAAAAGTGAATGTTTTTATTTTATTTTCTACATGTGATAATTTAACTCTGGGATAGATTAAATTAAAACTAGCCAAAAAACTTAGCCTGGGTTTCCAAAGATTTTTTTTTTTATTTCAGGTATTAAATCAGACATCAAGACTTGAACTTCAGCTTCTGGAACATTCTCTTTCAACCAACAAATTAGAAAGGCAAATTTCAGATCAAACCAATGAAATAACTAAGTTGCAAGAAAAAAACAGGTAAGTTGCTTTCTAAGTTGTCCTTTTAAATAATTTTTTCCTGGATGAAAACATTTCTCTTCTAAAATGATTTTTCTGTAGTATTTGCCCCCCTGCCTCTCAATATTATTTGGAAAGAAGCTGAAATGGGCTTAGCAATGCAATACCATTATTTTGCAAGAAAAATATTGCATTGAAAGAGGAAAATATATGATCATGTCATGACAGTTCTCATAATGAATACACACTGTCCTCGATTAGAATGATCTATTATTTTAGAGACATACTAGCCCACAGCTAAAGACTGTTTGGATAAAAAAGGCCACAGTTTTATTCAACCCATTATATATACAGTAAAACTCCAATAGTCTGACATCCAATTGTACGGCATTCCCAATAGTCTGGCATCAAAATGGCAAGAGCCTAGTGAGCGAGCGAGCTTCGGCAAAAAACGATTTTTTTAAGTTACTGTATTAATAGTTTAAATGATTAGCCAGTGCTGCACACTACTGTACATAGTATCCTCTGCTTTCTGTATTCAATGGCTTCGCAACAATAATGGTGAGTACTGTACTGTACATTTATTCTTTCATTCTATGACTAAATTTATGCATTACAGTATGTACAAAAAAGGGTAAAAAAGGGTTAAAAACGAAAATTACAGTATACTGTATACAGTATGTACAATAAAAAGGGTTAAAAACATTTTATATACAGTATATACTGTCTATATCTATATCTATATATAAAAACCGAGCTTATAGTACCTCCTGATAGTCCGGCATATCCGATAATCCGGCACCACCTAGGTCCCAAAGGTTCCGGATTATCAGAAGTCTACTGCAATAAGACAGGCAACCTTGTTTTCTGCATGGACTGAAGAGCCCGTTGGCCCAGCAGGGCCATAATGCTCCAACTGGCTAGCATCAGCTCTGAATTCACTTCAGGGCTGGGACATAGAAGCTTAGTTGCACCCTTCTCCCCACCAGCCAGCCTGAATATATAAAGGTCATCGCCAAGGAAAGATATCCAGGTTTCAAAGATCTTAACCTACATCAGACAGGAAACCATATCTTGGTTAAACAGTCCTAGGAAGTCTCAGATGATATCTACATGTGAAAAGTGATGGCTGTTGTTTTGTTGCCTTAGGGGAAATTTTTCAAGAGTAGAATTTAAGTCCCATAAGAAAAAATGACTAGGCATTTAGCAGCCTAAATCCCACTGACTTCCAATTAGACAGAGCTGGTCTACACCAGGAATTTACAGAAGCATAACTGTATCTCTCAGCGGTATGAAAAATCCATATCCCCCAGAGAAGCAACTATACCAAACTAAGCCCTGTTACAGACAGCACTAGCGTTGCTGTAGCAGTTTAAGTGTAGTCATACCAAGAGGCTCTTAAGTGCCCAAGTCAGAGTAAAACTTCCTTTGGGTGCCCAAGGCTGAGAGTTACCTTGTTACTCTCCATCTCTGCCTCAGCATGAGAGATACTTCTTCATGTTTAACAGGTCATCAGCTCCTCGACAACAGCAGTCTGGTTAACCACCAAAACAAATCTCCTCAGGGCTCTGCTAGCCCTTATTTTGCCTTGCAGACAGCAAAAAGTATACCTCAGCTTCTGAGCCCTTCTATAACCACCCCCCTGCAGCATTTCATCACTGGATACTCTCAGAAATGATCAGGTTTGCAGTCCTCAAATGGAACAGCTTATTCAACTTGTTCGAGTCAACTGTGGATTCACACTCTGGTTAATACCACAGCACTGACATATATTTATAATAAAAATCAGAATGTGTGTATTAAAGCCCAGGGAGTCAAAGATTCAAATGTACAGTAAGAGTATCTTTCCCAGTGTCATCAACCCAGGTGACTAGAATCCACCATTTACAGATGCAAAAAAGCACCATTCCATTTGCTCCCTCAGCGATGGGTAACAAAATATCTTACTTATCTACTAGTGATTGTCTAGTAAAGCTTTGAAGTGTATCCTTTCGCAGTGCACTCCCAGATAAAACTCTTCTCCCTCAATCCTCCCCCCCAACTTGTTTTCCTGTCTATTCCTTTCCTGTTGACTTCACAAGCCTCTGCTGACTTGCAAGGCAAACATAGTTCTCATTGTGTTGTGTTTATCATGCTTAATTTACATGAGAGACAAGGACAAATGACTATACACTATGGATTCGGCAAAAAATCTGCATGCTAACTTTACTTTGAGACAGACTTTAATTATTAGTGACCTGTATTTTTCTGGCTTTCATTTGATACCTTATAAAACACTGTTTATGAATCAATACTATGGAAGTGGTGTATTACTAGTAGGGATGTTAAATTGCGGATAATAGACTAATCAAATAGTTGATGCATTTTGCATCGACTAGTTAACAGGGCGTCTCCGCCTTTGAAGTATAGAAACAGACCTAGGACTGTTTCTACACTTTAAAGAGGAGAGTGCCACGTGGAGCCTGGGGTCAGCTGGGGACTCCTCACTAATCCCGGGCTCCACGCGGCGCTGCCACTTTGAAACGCCATCACAGGAGCCCAGTGTCAGGCTCCTCCCGGCATTTCAAAGTGGCAGCACCACGTGGAGCCTGGGCTGATCCTGGGCTCCATGCGGTGCTGCCACTTTGAAACGCCATCACAGGAGCCCAGTGTCAGGCTCCTCCCGGCATTTCAAAGTGGCAGCACCACGTGGAGCCTGGGCTGATCCTGGGCTCCATGCGGTGCTGCCACTTTGAAATGCTGGGAGGAACCTGACGCTGGGCTCCCGCGATGGCATTTCGAAGTGGCAGCGTTGCGTGAAGCCCACGGTCTGGCCCCAGGTTCCACGTGGTGCTGCCGCTTTGCAGTACCTTTCCTCCCCTTCTTGCTACCTCTTTCTGATAGAGGCAGCAAAGGGGTAAAAAAGGGGGTGGGGGAGCGACTAGTCTACAAGCTTGTCGACTATCCGATAAGCATTTGCTTATCCGATAGTCAACTAGTCGACTAGTCCTTCACATCCTTAATTACTAGTAGTGAGTTTGTCAAGCCCACCTTTTATAGAAGGGTTGGCTTTGAAGTGTTTGCCAGTTGGTCAAGGAGATCTTAGAGTCAAAATCACTTCTGAGAATTGAACCCTTCTTGACAAACTTTTTGAACCTGCTAACTACAACCAAGGTATAAATTCTTCTCAAGGCCCAACAAAGCAAGACACAGGGTTAGAGGACTATCTATCATCGAACCTAACCCAGTCAAAACCTTGTTTCATCTCAGCTAAAAGAAAAGTTGTGTTATTGTCAATTATCTCTTGCATATCCAATGGTGTTCCAGCAAAGGTGCCATAGTTTTTTATTAACCACCTTAATTCCGCACATTGTCATTTTAATCTCTGAAGGATGTTATGAGAGGGATGCAACTAGTTGCTAATATGGACGAAGCATAACTGTCAAACCTCAGAAGTTTATTTTAGTTTCAAATAGTAATCATTTGGAGATTAATTTAAAATAGCAATAGCAGAATACTTCTGTCTACATCAAAATTATATTTTTCAACAAGAAACTTATGTGAAAAGTATTTTTTAGTTTGAATAAACATTAGCATAAGGAAAAAAGTTGGACAGGCATGTTTTGACATTTGTGTTTACTACCCTGTTATATTTGTGTATGCTCCCTGAAGACTTTATCTACCAGCTTTCTACAAACAAGAAACTTTAGCCAATGAGAACAAAGTAAATATTAAATTTTAAAATGTCACGATAGTTTTTTACTACAGTTCCCAGAGCTGAGATCTCCGTATAATTACTGAAATGTATAAGAAATGTATTTGAATGGTGGAAGTGTTATTTCTTAACTTGCCAACATTCAGTTCATCCCTTAAAAAACCGAGAGAGCAGAACAAAATCTCCTTTTGCTTTAAATAAAAAAAAGGAACAATTTGACTATAATCAGAACAAGTTGCATCCTTTTAATCTTCTACATCTCCAGTTCTAGAAATGGCAACAAGCACATTTTAGGTAACTGTATATTCATAGTTTTTTCCAAATAATTACAGAACCATTTTATGTTTTTAGGCCAAAGAAGCATTTATTTAATTTAAACTGGAAAGAAAATAGAAAGTTGAGTAGGTTTGATATTTAAATGGGTCACTTATCCTAATGATAAAGGTCTCTGAGACTAGCTTCTTCCTTAAATTATTGAAGAGAAAAGTAGCATTATTCAAGGAACTTAAATAGCCATAAATAATAGTTTAGAGCCATTCCATGTCGGATTCTCCTACTACTCTCAAGAAATTTTGTTTTCCTTTCTGAGCCAGGAAAGAAAGCTATATAATTTCCCTCATACTATCAAAGTACCATAGAACATATAAAAGAGTTGTTATGGTTTATGAACAAACAATACTGAGCATATTGCAGAGCGGCATAAAAGTTGATCATTTATTTAACTAACAGATTATAGTTATGTAATGCATCAAACAAAGCATATGCCAAACCAAATACAGTTCACAGTATTCTGTGTGCCATTGCATGTATAACATTCTCTGCAGAATCCAGTTAGAGAAAACTCGAAGAAAAACATGTTAAGATAGAAGTTGTTTTCCATAATAGGCTTAATAGTTTTCAGCTAAAAACAAATAAATTCTGAATTGACCCCAATTATATTCTTTTTTATTAGCTTTCTAGAAAAAAAAGTCCTTGATATGGAAGACAAGCACACACTTCAGTTGCAGTCAATCAAAGACGAAAAAGAACAACTTCAAATACTAGTATCCAGACAGAATTCTATAATTGAAGAATTAGAGAAACAGTTAGCCACAGCTACGGTAAACAATTCAGTTCTGCAAAAACAGCAACATGATCTGATGGAGACTGTTCACAACTTGCTTACTATGATATCTACACCAAACTGTAAGTGAACTATAAACACTATTACATCAGCTGAGTACCTCTTGGTATATCTGTATATGTTCTGTTTTCTCCCTATCTTAGCATCCCATAAATGCATTTATATATTGTATGTCTTAACATTTTGCATCAGTGAATTACTTGACTCACTATACTTGAGACTTATCATGTAGAGGCAAGCCCATTAGTTACACATACACAACCCCTAAATACTCCATACAGATGTTTTCAACAATATTTTAGCATCATGAGTTAAACTGCTTTGCTGTGCCAGATCAGTTCTCAGTAGTCTAACTTAACAGAGATGCCAAATGTCATATCTCACATGGCACAAACGCATCTGGCAGCCTTGTCAAACAACTTTCGGCCAACCTGGATCCTTGCATATCCAGGTGGGCTGCTAATAGGGTTTGTAGTTTTTCTTCTTTAGGGGCAGTTACCCTCTTTGCCCCCTCCGCCCTGTCAGTAGACCTGGTCTCACCCACCTATATCAACCATAGCTGGCAAGATCTGTGCACTCCTACCCTACCAGTATACGGAAAAGGGTGCATTGACCAAATGCTGAGGTTTATGACTATATGCAAACTATTTCCATGACAGTCTACAGAACATTTGTTTTTTAGGTTGACGGGGCTGGAAATATAGCACAGGATGCATAACCTCTAAACTGAAGACATCTGAAATTACCAAACCAGAACAGTTTAAAACAAGTACAGTGTGGATGACTTCAATATTCTTAATTCAACAATAGCCACAGAACCCAAATTTCTGATAATTTTTAGCTATCATTAGGTAGTTTAAGCCTACAGTTTTACCTGTCTTTAAAAGTTGCAGGTCAAGACGAGTTTCCAGTGAAATCTAAATATTTATTGTTAAATTAAAATGTAATCTGCTTTAAGGGTATTTTCTTGGATGAAAATTGGCATCAACTTTGTAGACTCCAACAAGCCATGGAATATGTAAATTTCAATGCTGGCTCTTCCAGAGCAACCAAAAAGGACATTACAATTATGTTTAATTTCCTTAAATTACTAATATCTATGATTATTGAAAATAAGTTTAAAAATCCAATATTATTTTTCATTTTACACTGTTTATGTAAGCTGAATGAAATCTAGAAATGAAAAGTCTAATTTAGTTGACTTGTAATAATTTCACTGTGCAATAACACTTTGTAGAATTGTACCCAGTGCTTGAGAAATGCAAATACAAGCAATACATTTTTAAATAAGAAAAACATTGGTTTTGAAAAATCTTGAAGACCTGTGAGTATCCATTTTAAGAAACCAAACCCCACATTTTAGCCTTATCAACACCTGATAATATCTCCTTGAATACTGTTCCTGAAGCTGTGCACATTCCTGCTGATGTTATCTGTTATAGTAGTGAACAAATAAGTAAACAAGTCAGTCATGTTGGCTGCAGCACCATTAAACCTGAAGCGGAAAAAATAATGGCTGCCAACAAGACAAAATCAACAAGGAAAGCTTCTGAGCTAGCTTACAAACAATAGAATGTGGAAAAGCAATTATAAAGTTGAATGTGTTCTTTTTATATTTGAGGTAAACTAGCTGTTATCAACTTATCAGGTAAACTGATAAACAGGAATAAAATTGTGGAACCGTTAAACACATTTTCAGTGTGCTTATCATTGTAGTGTGTGGGCACATTTTTTCTCTTTGAATAAAAAATAGGAAACATATACTGTACTGTCCCACATCACATCTACCCCCAAATGGTCAAATATAGGTATCAGCTAGGAGACAAAATGCCAGGAAACTCCAAATCTTTAATCAGCAAACAAGGAGATACATTTAAGATTGCACTTTAAAATATGGCCAAGCATAAACTGAGATTTTTTTTTCTTTTTTTTACATTTACAAATTCCAGAAGTGGAATCCATAATGCCCTCAGCTTCACCTTTGAACACACAGGAGTGTTCTTGCTGAATGCAGAGATTATATTTTGCTTATTAGCTGAAACTTCTGACTGGCAGCTAAGTGCACCCTCAGATGTACAGATAACTATAGAGAAGACCCATCACTACAAGCAAAGAACATAGCCTCTTATTCAGTATAGCAGTGTGGTTTTTGAACTCTAATTTGTCCAAAAGAACATAATTTCTTACATAGATCAGCTCTATTTGCTTCATCAAAACCTACTGTACTAGCTGATTTCAGTTTAAGAAAGCATATATTTAGGATTCAGACATCTTACTGATCTGAAGATATTTGCTCACTTATAAGATCAATACACATTTATACACAGAATATGAAAGGATATACACATAGTTGTATAGATATCTTTGTATATAGCATGAAATTCTCTAATGGGAGTTGAAACTGCTTAATTGAAGGAGAAATATGCCTATGTTATTCTACTCAAGCACGCAAACAGGTATAAAGGAATTGATGCTTTCCAAGCAGTTATGTTTGTATCTGAATATGAAGCAGTAAAATATCACTTGTGCATTAAGCTGATCTCCTCTGGTACTTTCCAAGAAAGGGGAAGGGCAAAAAACCTACTTCAGGACTGCAAAGTCAATATAATGTTAATTCATTACTATCACTAATTACTATTACATCATGGTAACACTCTAAAAAAAAACCCCTGAGTTCAGAGACAGGTTTTGAAGGCATCGTTAGTAATCTGAGCCATTTATCTTATCTTGCATCTCTTCTATGTCTATTTCATTTTTAGCAGCCAAGAACAACTTTGTGGCTAAAGAAGAACAAATCCATTTCAAAGACTGTGCTGAAGCATTCAAATCAGGACTTACAACAAGTGGAATCTACACCTTAACAGTTCCTAATAGTGCAGAAGAAAAAAAGGTATTGTGTTCCCCCAAATCTGTAACTTTAATTGTGCGTACTAATTAATTTTTAAAGGAGATTAATTTATCTAGCAAATAAGAAATTTAAAATCCAAATTGGGTAACTAGTCTTTAATATTTTCTTCAAGTTTGCTAATGGCAGCTTATTACTCCTCCATGTTGAAATTACTTAGAAAGAACTAGTTGGCCTGAACACTGTAAATGAAATCTTGGTGCCACTGAAACCAATGGGAGTTTTACCATTGACTTCAGTGGATCCAGGATTACAGTGCTCATTTCCACATGAACGGCACAGAACTAAACTAATGCTATTGACTTTGCAGTTCTGCTTCACTCTTCTCTGTTACATACACAACAGCTCTGTATATGTGCAAACAGACAGCTCACATGCCACAGCATAATTGGGAAAAACTAAAAGGCCTAGACTACACTAATCCTGTTTGGAAAAGCAAAAAAACAAAAAAAACTTAACCTTGATAACACTGCTGGAGCAACTTAGGAGGTAACAAAGGAATGCTAGTATAGGCAAGCTACAATAGAACCTCACAGTTACAAGTTTCAGGGGGTAGCCATGTTAGACTATATTTTAAAAACAAAAAACTTCAACAACAAATAGTCTCATAGCACTTTAAAGAATAACAAAACATGTAGATGGTATCATGAGCTTTCATGGGCAAAACCCACTTCTTCAGATGACCGGAGTATAAAGAGTCCAGCTCCAAAGATAAATAAGGGAAGGGGTGGGAGGAGGGAAGAAAAAGGGGAGGAGAGGCAGAAAAAGAGAAACAGTGAGTAGATAAAACTTAAAAAACAACAATTAGTCTAGTAGCACTTTAAAGACTGACAAAACATGTACATGGTGAGTAGATAGTTCAAATAGTTACAGGAGTCTGTTAAGAACCATTAGCACCTCCATTGGTTGGTTAAGTTATTAAAAGGTGGAAGATAGCGTGTGAGCCATCCAGTATCCCTGTTTAGACCGTTAGCATAAGAATTAAACTTGTGAATGAAGTGAAGTTCTAATCCTTCTCTGTGTATTTGGCTTGTGGAATTGGTCTGAAACAAAATAGCAACTTGGAGATCCATTAATGAGTGTCCAGGAAGATTCAAGTGTTTTCCAACAGGTTTTTGTGTGTTGCCTTTTTGGATATCTGATTTGTGTCCACTAATTCTTTCCCGTAGAGATTGTCCAGTTTGGCCAATTGCAGTGGGGCATTACTGGCATTTGATGGCATAGATCACATTAGTGGATGTGCAGTTAAATGAGCCTTTGATTTGGTGGCTGATGTCATTGCGTCCAGTGATGAAATCGCTGGGATAGATGTGTGTGCAGAGTTGGCACTGGGGCTGATTGCAGGGGTCGGTTCCAGGATGATTATGATGCATCTGTGTTGCATGGTTACCGGAAAGAATTTGTTTGAGGTTAGGGGGTTGTCTATAAGCAAGAATAGGCCTTTCCCCCTCAGGTCTTTGAGAGTGAGGGGTCATGTTCCAGGATAGGTTGTAGATTGTTGATAATGCGTTGGTTATCACACCCTCCCACTCCTTCCTTCTCTTATTTATCCTTGGATCTGGACTCATACTCATTATCCGGTCACCTGAAGAAGTAGGTTTTGCCCACGAAAGCTTATGATACAATCTACATGTTTTGTTAGTCTTTAAAGTACTGTTAGACTATTGTTGTTGTTTAAATTTTTCCTATTACAGACTAACTCGGCTACCCCCTGAAGCTTTTAAAAACAAGTAGTCCTGTGGAACTCAGAGTCACAGACACCCAAGTCAGGAATAGAGGCTGTCTGTAACTCTGAAATGGTCTGTATCTCTCAACAAGACATTACAGACTTCAGCCACGGGAAAGTTGGGATGAGGGGGAAGAAGGAAGCCAGAGCCAGGGTGGTGGTCAGGGCTTCTGACCCTACAATCTGCCAGAGCTCCTGGTGGGGGGCTCAGGGCTTCTGTCCCCTGGGAGCACCAGGGCTCAGGGCTTTAGATCTGGGGTAGCATTGCAGCTTGTGATTTCACCTCGCAGCTGTATGTTAGGGGTTATTGTTGGTGTGTGCTCTTAAGTCCTTTTTTGGCAAGTATTTAGATAACGGCAATTGTTTGTGTGATATGATTGCACTAATTACTTCAACACTCCTTCCATTATCTCTCAAATCTCCCTTCCATCTCTGGCTAGAACTTGGCAGTTTTACATATTAAATGTCTTCATCAGATTTTTACACACCACCATTAAATAGGGTCCTGGAACAAAACCATCAAGATCAATTGGTGGACAAAATAAAAGTTAGAAAGCACTTGACTAACAGCCCAAGTTTAATTTTCACACCTGCTACAGCAGCACAATGAGTACTTTAGGATTTAATCATGCCACCATATATTTACAAAGGGATAAAATATAGAAGTTACAAAAATGTTATCAGAAATTGTAGAAAATGAAAGATTAAAAAGGGGCTGGAGCACACAAAATCTACTAGACTGGGCCTCCCAGGCTCCGGTATGGAGGGGAATGTGGGGAGCGTCTTTCTCCTTCTTAGTCGTGGGCCACATCAGTGAGGGGTTTGGGGTTTTTTTGCTTCTCACTTATGTGCAGCTCCCGACTGATTTTTCTGTGGGACAGTGGCCCCAGATCCAAAAAGGTTCCCCACCTCTGTTCTAACTAATCAACACAATTTCTACTGTTTATGATGTGGATTGCCATAGAGACCGGTAAAAATAATGACTTTTTATTTGCCCAAGAGTTGTACTTCTATTTTAGTTATATTTTCATCTTTTCCTTTAATAATACCTTCTGACCCCCGATTGCTTATAAACAATTTCCAGTGTTACTGATCCTGCATTATTGGTAGATTTCAGCCTAACACAAATTTAAATAAGCACAGTACAGAGATAGAGTATGAAAAAGGTTTCCTGACACAGGATTTTTTTTTTTTCCTTGGGAGATTTTGAAAATGTTTCCATTCACCACTGGGATAAGATTGGGACCTGTTGAAGTTTTCTTGAGAGAGAAGTTGCATCCCGAATTACCAATAGCTAAGTGGGAGGGTGCTCCTGATGATGGGGGAGACTCAGTATATGCGACCTGGGATTTTTGATGTTCTGTCTGATTCAAAGAAGGAACTTGAACCTGGATCTCCCACATTTCACGTGGGTGCCCTAGCCACTGGTGCATTAGCTCTATGCATGCTGGGTTCTCTCCCTTCTCTGATTTTGACCAGAAATTCCATGGTGGATCTGATAAACCTTCCTAATTAACATTACATTCCAGTTTGATTAATCACTTTTCCAATGAAAAACTTTCATCTAAAAATTCCCAAGGAGCTGTAGCACAGAATAAATTATATGCTTTGCTAATCATCCACAGTATAACCTACATTTCAAATGTTAGTTCCAAAACATCATTCTGAAAGGGAGATTTAGGACATTTCATTTTATAATCAGTGTTGAAAAATATCAAAAAAGTGTGAGTCAAGTCTCCCAAATCAATTATATTGGCTTAAAATCATGAGATTAAAGGAAAGGGTCTTTTCATTTGCCTTCTAGTGCTTGAACTTTTAGGAGTCACATTTTCAAGTTTTTCTCCACAACCATGAAGACTGGAAATTTTTTTATTTCTATTTTGTTTAATAAAAAGAAACCTCAGATTCTCAATTGAGTCAATTTAGATGAAAATGAACAAATATTGTGCAATGAAGTTGTGAGAGTGGCAACACTCAACATGACTTTTGAAATCACATAATTACAATTTATTAATTTAAATAGTCCAGAGCTGTGACTAGAATAACCAGAATTTCTCCTTTTCCTTGAATGGGAAACTTTGTTCAAAATTTGACGCATGTTAGTGTTTTGTACACATGGGAAGCCAAACAGCAAACATTTAAGTGCAGTCCTAATTCCTCACTCCAGACTGAAGCCCGGAGGCTTAGAGATAAATCTTCAAAGCAGTAAAATACTTGCTTTATTGTTTCTTGCACCTCTGCTGCCACCTGATTACTTCTGGTTTCAGAGAGTGTCTAGTAAGTCCATAAGCCTTAAGTGTTCGTATCTTTGATGTTTTACTGTATACTTAGTCCTCCTGAATGTGAGTTCTCTTGAGCATTCAAAGTGCCGGGGAGTGACACCTGAGTGAAGAGTACTAGAGAAAGCCTTATATACTGTTTTCATTTGAATATAATCCCTTTAAAGGAATTTTTAGTCAATTATATACATGAATTAGCCATCTCCCATATTTCAGCTTTCACATAAATTACTGAATGAAAAGAAATCCCTGCCCTTGGAAGCTGACTTTAATATAATAAATCTACTGTGTTTATTTTAAATTAAGCATTTGTCCATGTAGCTTCCCATTAGTTACATGGTCCATCTCTCTCCTTAGGCTTATAAGATTTTTTTTAAATCAAGATATTTTGATAAATCCTTCTAAAGTATCTTATTCCCCTCAATTTAGTTTAATTTACTTAAATTTTATTTGTCTTTACTCCTCATCTTTATTCTTTTATTTTCTCATTGGCCGGCCTGAAGGTCTGATCTTTAAACCTAAAAAATTCTTGAAATATATATTTAAATTACCACATGTATAATAAATATTTTATTTAGCAGAGAAAGTTAGTAGTCTGAATCAGTTAAGTAGTTAGTAAAAGAACGCTAAATTTCACCTCAAGGGGCACTGATTCTGAAGTCAAAGGGGTTTATTTTCATGAATAATGTTGACTATGTGATTGTTTTATAAGATGAGGTCCCTAGCCAGTCAAGATTGTAAATAAAGAAAGTTTATTAATGTTTGTAGGCCATTTCCTAAACTGTATGTAATTACTTTTTGTTCTCAGTTCATTTCCCTGTGGAAATGAATGAATGAATCAACACACAAAATGGCACCTTGAGAATTCATACATCAAAATCTCAGGGTGACAGCTACCTTCTCACTCCTTATAGCTGCCATCTTCAAAATAGGAGGTGAGGTATGCTGGCACATTCACATTAGCTTGCAATATCTTTTCTACCAATAAAATTGACTTTGATCTCCATGGCTATAAAACTGGTACCTTCCAAAACAACAACGTAATACACATTAAAAACCCAACTGTTTCAGAATTCTTTGAAGTGGAAAAATTTGTTTTAAGATTATATTTATAAAATCACTACTGTTAAAAATTCATTAAAACATGACTAACTTTTTAGGGGAACCTCTTCTTGTGATCATTCCTATTAGTCTTGAGGTGTGATGTGTGGCTGCTGATAATCCGCACCTACAGACATACCCCCAACCTGAAGCAAATACTTTCCAGCAGCCACACATCATCCCTCAGATACACTTACCCAGAAATCTACCCTTCCAACAAACCATGTTGCCAACTCTGTCTACATATCTATACTAGCAACCCATCATAGGTCCTAACTACATAAGCCACACCATCAGGGGCTCATACAACAACTGCACATCCTGTAATGTGATATATGCCATCAAGTGCCAGCAATGCCCCCGTGCCACATATATTGGCCAAACTGGACAGTCTCTACAACAAAGGATAAATGGACACCAATCAGACATCAGATTTGATGAAACAAACTTGTATGGAACATTTTAACCAGCCTGGCGACTCAACCATGGATTTAAAAGTAGGCATTCTTCCATAAAGGAATTTAACCAGCCAATTAGAGAGATAGAGAGAAATTTGTATTCATCTATTAATTAGACACTGGGCTCGAACAAGGATGTTAACTGGATGTTGCAATTATAAAGCTAGTCTCCTCTGCCTTTAATAACTGCATTTTGACATCAAAACCTCAGAATGGAACACTTGCATCCCACTTAATTAGCTTCCCCCCCTATTATAAATATCTTGGTTGTATTATTTCCACTCCAGCTCATATCTGATGAAGTAGGTTTTACCTATGAAAGCTCATGATATTATTTATTTTTGTCAGTCTCTAAGGTGCCACGGGACTACTTGTTTTTTAAGTTATAGACTAATAAAACTATCCTTCTGAGACTTTTTACATTTGAAGTTCACAAATATCCCTTTAATACTTTATGTTATTTGTCTTTAGGACTCCGTATACACTCTGTAAACTTACAGGAAAACTTCTCTGAACTAGCCACTAGCTAACAATATTCAAAACAAACTAGTGGCTGAATGTCCTGGAAATAATATGTTTTAAAAACCAGATTAATTTTAAGACACACAGAAAAGGAATCATTAATGACCATAGCCTGTGTTTCACATCTCCAGCAAAATGTTCTCCTAGCATTACTTTGTAGGATTACAAATTGACTCTCAAAACCATTTCCTGTAGCTCTCATTTTCCTTAGAGGGCTCCCATATAAGTATTAACTAGACCTAATACTGCTTAGCTGATGAAATCTCAGTCCAAAGAGGAATTACTGCGGGCATTTTTCATGAAGTATGGCTATTTTATCTATTGGAAACACTGTTCTCCTTCCCACAGAACTAGGAAGCTTGGTCTAATTTAATATATACTTTGTTCGCATTTAAAGAGTTGCAGTTAAGCCTAGAACACAACGTTCATATTGAGCGTCAATTTAGTTCACATTAAAAATAACCCAGAACAATTATTCCATGTTTAAGCTACAATAGTAGTAGTATAAAAAGGAAGTATGAAGCTTTACTCAGCATTATAAGGCAAAGTAGATTAAAAGGTCTGAAAAATAGAACACTACTGTAGTGAAAGGATGAAATTTGCCACTGGCAAATATGAATCTAATTCCACCAAATTAAATATGGCCTAACATTTCTAAAACTGAATTAATCACGTCTTTAAACCAACATGTATGCTATACAGAGATGTTAAAATGTGTATATTTGTGTAAACAAGTAATTGCTCAATTTTTCAGTGGTTATACATTTACATGGGGGGGGGGGAGGGAGGGAGCAGGAGCAGGCTTTTAAGCTGGGTCCCTGCAAACACCGGCTCTCCCCTCTCCCCCTTCCCCCATTACTGACTCTGTATCAGAGGCAGCAATGGAGGTGAGAGGGAGGCAGGCAGTTCTATGGTGTGGTGCTCACAGGGAGCTGGCTTAAAAGCTGGCTTCCTACGTGTAATAATAATAATACCACAGATCCGTCCACATTTCTAGTAAATGACCAAAAATATTTTTATATTTATACTCAGAAATTGGTATACCAAGTCCTATATTGAAATAATACCTATTTTAAAAACAATATTAAAGTGAACCTTAACTCAGGCGGACATCTTTAGAGATTCTCAAAGCTTTGCAATAACTTCAGGTAAATGTCAAAAGTAGTGGCTTAACTTTGTTTAAGTTTTTAACACACAATTTAGCTTCAAGCAATCTAATTAAATTACTAATTTAGCTACAGCTGTTGAAGTCAGTCTTTCATCACACTAGCTGCAGAAACTGATGTAATTCATTTTATATTGTGCACTATGGATGCCATATTAAAAATCCAAATTGTTTCAAAGTCAAAGTCAATGTGTACTTTTAACTAAAATATATTTTTTCCTGAAAAACCATAATACAAATATTTTATTTGAGAGTTAAACAATTTCTGCACAAGAGAAATTCTTTACAACCACTTTATAAATTGCAGAAAACAGCACTTCCAAACAGAAATTCTTACTTACATTTAAGTGTAATAAATGCTGTAACAAAACTAAGCCATAAAATCAGTGTGTGCAGAGTGGTGTCAATTAAAAAGTACTTACATATACTGAGAATAGAAAAATATATTTATGCCTCCCTAATACCTTGCACAGAGAAGTGTTAATATTAGTTAATACTGATATTTAAAGATAACCCATATAAACATATGTTTGTACAAGTTTGGCTCAATGTACAATCAACTTAGTGAAACTTGTTGCCATGGAATGTTATGAAGGCCAAAACTATAACTGAGTTCAAAAAAATAATTAGATAGAATCATGGATGATAAGCCTATCATTGGTTATTAGCCAAGATGGTCACAACTGTTACCCAATACTCTGGGTGTCCCTAAACCTCTAATTGTCAGAAGCTAGGAATGGTTGACAAGATGGATTACTCAAAAAGTTCTTGTTCTATTCATTCTGTCTAAATGTATCTGGCATGGATCACTGTCAGAATACAGAGTATTGGCCTAAATGGACTTTTGGCCTTAGCCAATATGGCTACTTTTACGTTCTTAAGATAAAAAACCATCACAAATCATACTGTATTTTAAAATGGGGAAAAAAATGTTTTGATGCGTAATGTTGAAAAACTGTTCTTAACCTCCTGAGATTAAATATACCAAACCACCACTCCTCCCATATGGTACACTATGACAATATTTGTACTAAAATTAGACAGGCACAATTATCTCAACAGTTCATCTCTTTGGTTCTGTTTATCACTACAGCCACATTTGGACTTAGTGTAAAATTTTCAGAAATGGCTAACAGATATTTCAGGAAGTGCTGATTTTCAGAAGGGAGATGCCAGTACTTTCCAAAAATCAGATGTTCTAAAGCAGTATCCAACTGCACACCCCAAAACTGAGTCATTCAACATTACTAGTCACATTTGAAGACCTTGTCCTTAGAGTTTTTAAGCACCTGTTCAACATAGGAATGGGAAAGAGTAGCAGTCCCATGATATATAAGCCATTTGAATGTAAACATTGAAGTAACATGTAAACAATGAAGTAACTTTCTTCAGTAGGTCAGTGAAAGCACTGCATGTATAGGGTGCCAGAATGTATAAGTGTCCAAACATACTATTTTTTTTTTAATATCTCAATTGAATTTAGTTCGTTAGCTCTCATTAACACTAGTAATAGCATGTATACCAAAGAGACATAAGTTTTCTCCAACTATTATTAGTGCACTAACACATATTTCTTTTTAAAATGGTATTCCACTAATGACTCCAACTGCTGTCCACCCTTTTGGGGTAAATTAAAGAGGTAAACCTTCGTTTGTTATTTTTAGCCCTGTAGCACAAGTCCCATGACCCCGAGTTAGTTGTTCCAGCCTCTGAAACTTGCTGCTGTGGGTCTTTTTTTTTTTTTTTTTTGGCAGTGTAGACATTCCCAGTGAGGATTCCATATCCTGGGGCTCCCTGCAGCAGCAGATTTGGCAGTACTGTCATAACTGGCTCTGCCAATTGTATTGTTACAGCTCTAACTACAGCAAAGGCACATCAAAGAAGGATTTAATTCTGATGCACTAAACTATACAACATAAACCCAATATAGAGTAAGTATAGTATCACAAAAACTTTCACTTCCATTTCAATATCACCATTAATTACAATCTTAGACTGCAAACTTATCAAAACAACTCAGCATCACAGATGTTAGCAAACCTAGAAGGCTCTATCAGACAAACAAAAGAAACAGTAGTTTAGTGTATACTGTGATATATAAAATATATATGCAAACTCTGTCCATTGGTATTTGAGTACCTGCAATTATGCAATAACATACTCCTCTTACTGACAGACATATTGTGATATGGAAAGCAGTGGCGGGGGATGGACAGTTATTCAGAGACGTGAAGATGGCAGTGTAGACTTTCACCGGACATGGAAAGAGTATAAGATGGTAAGAGCCACACTTTTTTGAAGTTTAAATCTAATTTAATACTCTAATATTTGTCTGGTAAATTTCAATCAGTTACTTAAAAATGTACTGTCTAAACAGATTCTAAAGTTGCATTATAGTACTTAGATGAAGAACTGTGCTTTCATTTGGGAAATACCAGAGCAAATATAAACTGTTTGGCTAAGCAGAGACTTGCAAGTGTAATGTTTGTTTTTACAAAGAAATGTAGCAATTTTTTCCTAAGTCAGCTATTTCATGGTGCGTCCGCATATTCAATTTTATTAAGTTATTTATATATTTGTGTTTTTACTGGCAAATGTTTCCCAAATCTAATAAGTCTAATACTGATACATTTTGTTTTAAGTTCCTAAATTGGTCCCTGCTGAAATCCAAAATGTGAAATACCAAAGACCTAGGATCGTCATATCTGTAGTACACTTTGTGTTGACAAAGCAATTACATTTAAAATTTGATGAACTGATTATTTCAAAATCAAAGCAAAACAAATTGAAGTTATTTAAATATACAACTTGGATTACAGGGATTTGGTGATCCTGCTGGGGAGTACTGGCTGGGAAATGAGTTAGTTTCTCAACTGACTAATCAGAAACGCTATGTTCTTAAAATACACCTGAAAGACTGGGAAGGAAATGATGCATATTCATTGTACGAACATTTCTATCTAGCAAGTGAAGAACTAAAGTACAGGTAAGAAAATACAGAACTGAGTAGAATAAACAGTTATTAATTCCTGTACATTTTTCAGATACATACATTTCTTTTTATATTAATTACAAAGCAGTTGCTCGTGACATTTAAAGTATGTCTTTGTTACTAATTTTCACCTGAAGCCTGCATAATCTTAGTAGATTTTTAAAAATAGAACAGTAGGTACCATTCGCCAGCATAGAGCAGGTAAGTAATACCATCAGGCCCTTCCTTCCCCTTGTAGATGGCCTTATATGCAATACCTATGTGTAAGGGGAGAACCAAACAAGCCCAAAATTGGGTGTTGACTCATAGCTCTTGGAGGACATGAAGGGGTGGCCTCCTGTGTGTGTGCATGTGTTCCACTGAGGAGACGGAGAGGCAGAACTAGGCAGATAAGGAATTGCACACATCTACTGACAGTCCCCCCAACTTCCCAATCTCTATCCATGGACATGCATGCTGCAACCCTAAGGCTACAATAGCAATTGCAGAGCAGACCCACAGTTTCCCAAAGTAGGACTGATTAGTTCTTGTTTTTGAGAACCAATGCAGCTCCCAACTGAGTTACTCAAGATGAATGGTGGATCTTCAGTTTATTCTAATGGCAAGGATTTCATTGTTCCTCTTGTGTTAATAAACCTTTACACCTAGCAGAGTGCTCTCATAATTTTAGCTTTCATATTCTATCCACAGATACAGTTACTCTTATGTTAAAAAGGAGAGTATTCAGGGGGGAACTTTATTTAATTCCATTCAAGAATAGAATTTTAGTCTTGCATTTAGGGCAAAAGAAGTTACCAAATTAAAGTCAGGAACTACTTAAAAAAAGACAGGAGCCACTTAAACCATGATTCCTAAGAATCCTGCAGGCTGAATGACTGAGCAGACTGGTAATGTGATAAGGACCCTCTCACACAGGGAAAGACTGCATAAGGAGAACTATCTGGAAGAGAGTTGAGACCCATAGGAAGAAGTAGCATGAGGAGGCATTCAGTTCTGCTGTTCAAGCTGTGTCCAACAGAGAAGCTAGGAGACTACAAAGAAGGTCAATCTGACACTTTTCATTATACCTAAATGAAAATCTTTATAAAATAAAATTTTGCACCCAAAAAATCAAACTGAATCCAAGGAGCTCACAAGCCATTAAAAACATTATGAGGTCTTAGTCATCACTGCTTATCAAAGAAAATAAAATGAGAATAAAAGTATTTCCCCATCAAGAGATCACCAATGGCAAATTGAAAATTACACTTTGACTTCACCTTGGCCTCCCATATACAAAGCAGTCGAAAATGGAAAGTTACTCACTGACAATTGGAGTATTTCAAGATGGCTCTGCATATTCACAATTACAGTGTACAGCATCCCCTGTTTTGCGTGTTTTGTTGTAGAACCTTCTTCTAGCAGTCAGCTAGAGCATGCTCACCCCCATCCCTCATTTCAGTGACAAGGATGCACTGAGGATGAGATTATGCAGGAGACAGTGCAGGAGTCTAATTGCTCACAACAACAGGTAAAGAGCCTGTGGATCTGAGTGAAAGATTCCTGCCCTCTTGCTGAAACAGTAGGTTTGGAGATAGTGCTAGATACATTAATACTCGACTGAGGAGTTGAAGATCAGTAAACTATTGTTGATGTGGTCTAGCCAGGGCAATGATAATCATCTTCAGAGCCCTGAAAGTCAGTGGATATCTGCTTTATATCCACAAATGTCGGCATCTGCAGCTCATTTTTGCAGATGTAGATACAAATTTTATATCTAGAACCCTGAAAATGTGTGGATATCTGTTTTATATCCACAGGTATCTGCATTTGCAGACGTGAATGCAGATACCCATAGCTCATTTTTGGGATACAGATGCAGCTGCAGATACGAATTTTGTATCCACACAGGGCTGTAATCATCTGTGCCTTGTCCTGGTGTATCTCACCACCTTCTGTATCAATAAAAAGGGGCGAAAGGCATAGCCCAAGCCCATTCCACAATGCAAAAGGAAAACATCTGACAGAGATATTCCCTACCCACTGGGGAACAGAAGATGTCACACTTTTTGTTGGACCTTGTTGCAACCAGCTTCACATCTGGTCAATTCAAGCTCACCAGTGGGTCAACTCAGATGATCACATAGCCCTGATTTGGAAATAAGTAGTCTCAGGAGCTTTACTGAGGGAGCTGCAGGAACTGAATCCAGATGCAACAGGGGTTTCAGTTTCTTGAAACCCTTTGGTCACTTGGAGTGACTAGACCACACAGGAACCATGACTGGCCTCTGAGACCTTGGATCTATGAACTGACCCAGTCCAAAGAGTCTAGCTCTGAGTGTTTCCATGAGAAAGACCTTCAAGTGAGTCTCCCTGTCCTTGCAGGCTGTAGGATTAAAGTTACAGCAAATCAAATATCCAGAAAATTGGTGTCCTCCTCCCAAACAGTTGAGGTACTGCATGTGGTCATTGGACATCAGAAAGACAGATGGGCAGAAAGTGCCTCTCTTGAATCCTGGCTTCCTCTGCTTTTTCAATTCCACTATAACCCAGAATGACAGAAAACATTAACTATATTAACAGCTAACACTATTTTAAGAAAAAGACTCCAGCTCCCAAACAGACTGGAGAGATTCACATCCACCCATGCACACAGTTGGAAAGAACTGAGGGTGCTTTACACCTTATATAACCTCACCCAGAATATCAGTGATGCTGGGGGAAGAGGGGAAGGAGGGGAAGGTGAGCGCTCTAGCTCAGTGTTTCTCAACCTTTTTTTGCTCATGTCCCCCTTCTGAGCCTCGTTTACCTCTGTGGCCCCCCTCATAGCCGCTGTTAGTTGGAAAAAAAGGTACATAATTTACCTAATGTTCCGTTTTTTCCGTGTGGCCCCCTAGAGGTAGGGCGTGGCCCCTGGGGAGCCATATGGCCCACGGTTGAGAACCACTGCCTAGTGACACTGCAAGCTGAAAGTTCCACCACAAGGCGGCTCATTACCCCATAAGTGGGAATATTCAGAGCCACTCAAGGAACTATCAGTCTCTTATCTCATTCCCATCCCCTACCAAAACTTGGACCTTAATGCCTAAATTGCATGCAGTTGCTTCAAATCCAAACCAAATATTTTCTCATCTGGAAACAGTTAGAATCTACAGCAGCAATTTTATTTTTAAATTAAGGCACTATAATACTTATAAGGACAATCTTTACAAAATGGGTCATTACCCCTGTCCATTTACATAATTAAAAATAATTACTGCAAACTAAGATTACTATCTGCAAATATATACTTCCTCTGGAAATGCAATCAAGTATTTGATGTGCCATAAAATGCAGTTTAAAGTAAGGATGTTAAGGACTAGTCAACTGACTATCCGATAAGTATTTTGATAGTCGATTCCCCCCCCCCCCGCTCTATCAGATAGAGGCAGAAAGGGGGGAGGGGATACTTCAAAGCAACAGTGCTGCATGGAGCCTGTACCCAGGCTCTGTGCAGCATTGCCGCTTTGAAACACCACCTCAGTGTTTAAGGGTCAGCGCCGCATGAAGCCCGAGGTCAGCTCCGTGCGGCGCTGCCCCTTTGAAATGCCGCCGCAGCATTTCAAAGGGACAGCACTGCATGGAGCACCGGGTCAGCTCCGTGCGGTGCTGCTTTGAAACACCGAGGCGGCATTACAAAATGGCAATGGCGCATGGAACCCGGGGTCAGCTGGGGTCTAGCTGATCCTGGGCTCCAAGCGGCATTTCTGCAGAACCCGGGATGAGCTGAGGAGTCCCCTGCTGACCCCGGGTTCTGGGGAAATGCCGTGCGGAACCCGGGGTCAGCTGTGGAGTCCCCAGCTGATTCCAGGTTCCGTAGAAATGCCGGGCAGAGCCCAGGATCAGCTGGGGACTTCCCCCAGCTGACCCCAGGTGCCGTGTGGCATTTCAAATCGCTGACTCCAGGCTCCATGCTGGAGCTTCCACTTTGAAATGCACAAGAGCCCCCACTGGCCCTGGGCTGCATGTGGAGTTCCTCATTCCTCCTTTGAAATGTACAAGAGCCCCTGTTGATGGAAATTCCATTGACTACTTGACTAGTAAATTAATCGCTAGTTAACATCCCTAGTTTAAAGTATACTTAACATTATGAAAAGGATATGCATTTCAAAATTATCTTGAAAATATTGAGCTGTGCTATATTTCATGACCTAAAAATAATTTCTTTTTACAATAGTAAATTTTTAAAATGCTTCTAAAGGGTCTAAATAAGTTGTTCCAGGAAACAAACTGATATATTGATCCACCTAACCCAGAAAGATATATGGTCAGAATAAGACTAAGTCATGAGATCTAGTTCTACTCCCAGCTGATAAACTTCCTGGGTAACTTTGGACATGGCGACTTGTGTTTCTCAGTTTTTCCATCTATATAACTGAGAGAATTATAGCTGGAATCTGAAAAGGAGGCTGTGAACTATAACTCCTCAAGGCACTTAATAGGCATTAATATTGTTGTACTTAGAAAGTGAGAGAGATTGTATCCAAAATATTATCATTGTTTAATTTCATGAGATTTTCCATAGAGTTACAGGTTGCTGGGCACTTTTGGAAATAAGGCCACTATCGCATTCCGGGATGCAACTCAAACCAGCGAGAAGTTGTGTCACTGCCTGTAACCAGGTGCCTCACAGTGCTTTGCTCTTGTAGCTCCCAGATGGGGTTTCTCACAAACAGGCTAGCAGCATTCAACTCACATGCTGAGTGTCTGTGTAGAGCTATACTGACACTACCAGCTTGTTAGCAACACTCCAGTCACATTCTAGTTTCCACCAACCTTGGTTGCTACCTACAAGGTGACCCCAAATTTTCTAAATTTTCCCCAAAATGTGTATTCTGCACTGTTTAGCCTTCTCCTGGACAGTTCAGATAAGGGATCAATATATAGCAGTATGCTACTTTAATTTCAGTTTAAAACACAAAACTATATTCGTTTTGATTACAAATAAAACAAGAATATTTAACAATAAAGAGATTTTAAATGAGTACAAGTATAAGGTATTATAGTCAGAAATGGTTACAAGAGAAATAAAAAGAAAATGCTTTCTAGTAATTAAATGTAAACAAGCTACATTTAGGTACCCAGTAATATTATTGGCCAAATTCTCAGGTTAGATATTCCCCCAAATTCAAAAGACTGTTTCCCTTTGTCTTCTTAGGTGACAGAAAGAATGAGAGCAAGAGAGCAAGCTTGGGATATTTTTTCCGTCTCTCTTTTATAGTCCAATAAGCCTTTCAACTGCATTTTCCTAAGGATTACTCCTAAATAAAGTTCATTACAACTTGAGGATGGAGACAGGGAGTCACATGGTGAAAAAAATGTCCATTTTGTTTTTTGCTAAAATTCTAATTGATCTATTCTCACCATTTCTTTATTGAAAAAAAAAAAGTCACTTGACTGGTGATTAGCAATCAACTTTGACAGCTGGCTAGAGGAGTCAGATTATCTTCTATCTTTAAGAAACTGGTTAACACAATCCCCAGACGTATCCAGTAAACACACTGTAATCAATTTCATCTTATGTTCATAACTCTTAATAGCATTGTCTAATATAGAAGATATTGTGTTATTAGATTTTAAATGATACCTCAGAAAGGCATATTTTGCACAACGATTATAACAACAACCTGTAGGGAATTAATACAGGGGTGTATTTTGCTCAGACACTTATTTAGTTAAGTGAATACAGACTTTAGGTTCCTAACTTTAGAAGGCTTTTTAAAAATATTTTTTGTCACTAAGGCACTTGCAAAATTTGAAGATCTCAAACCATTCTATAAGAATGAAATGAATTAACCTTCATAAACCCTGTAAGGTAAATTTTCAAAAACTTTGAAAAATATAAGTTAAGATTAATCACATCAGACTTTAAAAAAAAAAAAAAAAAAAAAAAATCCAACAACAGTTCATATTTATATATAGCTTATTACCCCACAATACTCCAAAATGATTAATAAACTAAAAATATATGACAACCCAACTCTACTGGAGCGTTCAATGAGGCAGGAAAGGAAGGAACCAAATTACACAGCACACCAAACAGGAGAGGAAAATTTAGGTCTGAAACACCTGAGAAAATCTGCATTCTTCAGAAAGTTGCAAGGGGTATTTCACATAAAAAATAGTTTTAAATGGTAATTCACAGGTATCCTAGTTTTAATTCAACCATTTTTTATATAAGTAGTGTAATTAGAATAATGGTCTTTTTACATCAGGCATTGAATAATGTTTGAAAACCAACCCTAGACTTGTACAAAATGTATGGAAACTGTCAATCTTTGACAAACTATATTAGAAATTGGCTGAACTGGATCAGTATTTGAAAACTAAATCTCAACTCTTTAAAAAAGTGTTCAACATTTACATTACTCTCTTTCTCAAACCACCTAGACTTTTAAAAAAAGATTCCAAAGAAAAAACAACAAACTTTTAAAATACATTGTTAATGAGAAACATCTATATTCCTTGTATAAAACTATAAAGAAGTGTGATGTGGTTTGAATATTCTATTTATAACTGCCCGAGATTCTTAAAAATCATTTTAAAACTAAAATTTAGAGAAAAAAAAATCAGCATTGTAATAGAAGTGACTCCAGGATAAAGGGCTTTGATCTAACAACACTGTACAACAGGCAGGAACATAGCAAAAATCAAGACAGGTTTGAGAAGAAATTAAAAATTCCTTAAGTCAGTGCTTCTTCTTAACAAGACAGCTCTATACTACTAGTTATTCGCATGACTATGAAATACTACATAGTTTGTATTTTCCTTCCAATATTTGACAATTAAAATAATAATGGTTGACCATGAAGTGATTTGATTTTTTTTTTTTTTTAATTCTCAAAAGATTTGCAAAGGAACACTCCTATTTGGAAAGTAGAAAGGAAAGGACAGAGAAAATCATCCTTATTACTAACAAAATTTTACCCATCACTGATGCACCATTTTCATGTTAGATTGCCAAAGTTCGTTAATACCAATATGAGAATAAGGCATGGGGAAAATTAGATAGAGGATTTAAAAATCCATTACTACTGGTGCTTGCATGCAATACATTTTAATATTTCAAGTTACTATAGGTAAAAGAGCTATACCAGAGTACATTTCTCAAGGATTATCAATATATATTTCCATGTAATCTGTTAATCTGACAGATAGAACAAACATCAGTAAAAACAGGTTATTTTCTCTCTTCAGTATAATGTTCTGCTGATAGTGTTACTGTTCATACAAACACAATAAATGTCAAACATAGTTTATAGCAGTACATTAATAAAAGGAGAACCAGACTGTTTAAACAGGATATTTATTGCAAAAATGTCCTTATTACCGTGTAGATCAGCTGCCAATAGCTTCAATCTAATATTTGTTTTTCTGTTCTACACTTCTACAGGATCCACCTTAAAGGACTTACTGGGACAGCGGGCAAAATAAGTAGCATCAGCCAACCAGGAAATGATTTTAGCACAAAGGATGCAGACAATGACAAATGTATTTGCAAATGTTCACAAATGCTAACAGGAGGTAGGAATAGTTTTCTGTTTCTCAATCTTCCTATTTTTATTGGCAATAAAACAATCCATGAGGTAAATAGATGGTAATTTTGACATATTAAGTCCTGACTAGTGACAAAGTCCAAAACTTACAATTGGAAATGCCAATTCAGTGAGTTCAAATTTACTATTTTTACCATTTTAGACAGCTCAGCCAGTTAAATCAGGAGGGAAGGAGGAAGAAAAGCCATCATTCTCTCACAACTTGTACCACAACAGGGCCTGCTATTGTGAAACTGGTATGAAGAGAAGACAGCAGAGTTCTCTTCCAAATAGCTTGGGAAAGTAGCTCAATGATCAATATGCCCAAAAACGTATCAATAACCATCTTTTTAATCAACAACATTATTCCCAATTGTTTAATTAGGCACAAGAAATTCTCTAGTGATCCTATAGGAACTAAGCATGTTTTAGGCTCTTTCAAACTATGACAATTATAATGCAGCAGTCATAGAACAGGATGGGCAATATACAGTAATTCCTCATTTAACACTATAGATATGTTTCAGAAAATGATAGTGTTAAGTGAAAACGTGTTATGTGGGATCAATTTTCCCATTGAAAATAATGGAAAAGGTGGGGGTTGCGTTTCAAGCGGTGGTGTCTGTTGGGACCAGGACATAAGGTTGGGGGAGACAGGGGACTGGGTTACAGCAGGGAGAAGGGTGTTTGGCTCTGGGGAAGGGAAGGGGAAGAGAGGGGAGGGGGATTGGGTTGGGAATATGCCCCTGTGACGGGTCTGCCAGGACCTACACTGCGTCCGGCAAGGGGGGGGGGAGTCACGGGAGAATGGCGCGGCAAGCGGTGAACCCTCCGCCGCTTTGCAGGGAGGTGGGGGATGCCCCACGCAGCCGCCGGCAACGGGCCGGCTGGGGAAATCGTGTTATTCCGGGGACGGTCATGTAATTCAAAAAATGTTCCCCTCCCCCCCCCAAAAAATCATGCTATCGCGAAAACGTGTTAAGGGGGCACGTGTTAAATGAGGAATTACTGTATTTTAATGGGGGGCCACTCCAAGATTTTGGGAAAACTTACAACACAACAGATAGTTTTTAAGGTGCTGCTAGACTATTTGTTGTTTTTTAAGTTTTTCCAGTTACAGATTAATTCCACTACCCCTCTGAAGTCCAAGATTTTGGTAACTGGTCAAGGGTCGCACTTCTGTGGAGGGAGCCCAGGGCCTGCGACAGCGGGTGGGATGTAGAAGGGAGCTTGGGATAGAGGACTGGGGTGCAGGAGGGAGTTTGGGTCTGAGAGCTTGGGTGAAGGAGGGGGTTTTGATCTGGGGCAGGAGCTTGGGTGCAGAGTCCAGGAAAGGATTCTGGCCTGGGGAAGGATGTAGGCGGGGGTACGGAGTCTGGGAGGGAGTCGTGACCTGGGAGAAGGGGGGAAGGGAGTGTAGAGGATTTGGGTGGTGGCCTGAGGCAGGGGAATGGTGTACAAGGTCAGGGAGGGGTATGTGTGCAGGAAGGGATCCTGGCCTGGGGGAGGGGTGCACAAGGGGGTGCAGGGGCTGGGAGGGAGTTGTGACCAGGAGGAGGTGGGAAGAGGGGACACAGAGGGTTTGGGTGGTGGCCTGGAGCAGGTAGTTGGGGGAAGAGAGGGGGTGGGGTGCCAGAGGCAGGCTCTGGCTGGGAAGCACTTACCTAAGCAGCTCCCAGCTAGGAGCTCTGCAGGAAGCCGAGACAGGCTCCACGCCTGTGAGCTGCGCTGCCCCACATGGCTCTGCTCCAGCGCACAGGGAGGGAGGGAAGGAGTAAGGAGGCTTCATTTGTTGCCGCTGCCTTCAGCAAAATTTCTCAGCTCCTATTGGCTGGAAACTGGCCAATGGGAGTTGAGGGATTTTGCTAGGGGGCGGGGACAGTGCACAAAGCTTTCTCCTCCCTGCCTAGACTGCACAGAAATTAGCAGCCTGCTGTCTAAAGCAGCTGCAGCTACTCTGTAGTAAGGGTGCCAGCAAGGCAATTGCGGGCTGGATCCAGCCTGCTAGTTGCGTCTTGCCCGCCCATCATGGAAAAATACTTTTCAATAATACAAACCATTATTTATTTGCATATTTAAATACAATTTGAAATGAGATTACATTTACTGAAAGCATACTAAAATTCATATATAGGTGGATACATTCTGGATCAATTTTATTCACAAGTTTATTGATATTACATTTTAGGGTTTTTTGGGATTTTTTTGGATCTTAAAGCAGGTTTAACTTTATCTATAGTTCCAGTCATTTTCTGTAATTTACAGAAAATGCTTAACAGATAATGGAAGGCACACTCAATTTACAAAGCAGTGATCTGTTTCCTGAGTGTACAGATTATAAATCTGAAGGCAGGTTAAATTCATCCAAAGGGAGAACTGGATTATTGCCTTGTAAAACACAGCACCCCATCACCATCAGTATAACAGAAGTGTAAAACTATTGTTTTTACTAATAAAGTTTCCCTATTCGTTACTAACCACTCAGGACAACATGTGAAATTTGAAGAAAAAATGTGAAACTGAATAAATCTAGCTACTTTTTTCTTCACCATTTCATTATACAGTGTTCATCTAGTTATTGCGATACCGAGTGGTTTAGAAATAGTGCACATCTTTACAGACTTTCACCACAGAAGCAAACTGAATTCACTGTAAGAAAAGCAATATTCATTTAAGTAGAAATATAGGATTTAAAAGTGCAAATGATAGTCTTGAAAAAAGGCAAAAGGAGAGGGAGAAAGATGTGATATGAAGCCAAATTCTGCCTTTAGATATATCACCATCAACCGCTGAAATATGTAGTAAGTTAAGCTTTTGAGGAGTTCATTGATGTCCTTTCCCTTAAATTACTACTACATCCAATAAAACACTACAGTTCCTATGGCCAAATTTTGTAGAGTATATTCATTCCTAAAGTACGTTATTCTGCTATATATTTTATCAAGGTTAAAGTTAGTAAGGAAGAGCGATCTGGAGGCAAACATTTATTTATATAAACATACACAAAAAGAACTAGATGTTTTAATGTCCTCTATTTGTTTTCAGTTTTCATTGCGTATACAGTTAATGAAAACTACCCCTACTGATAATTTCATTCTTTCAGATGTTTGTTTGTTTTCTGTTCTTGCAGGCTGGTGGTTTGATGCATGTGGTCCTTCCAACTTGAATGGAATGTACTATCCAGTGCGACAGAACACCAACAAATTTAATGGTATTAAGTGGTATTACTGGAAAGGCTCTGGCTACTCTCTCAAAGCCACAACTATGATGATCAGACCAGCAGATTTCTAAATCAGCTTTTCATTGTATGTGAATTTTGTATCGTATAGTCTTCAAAGACTACATTTGCCAAACATTTAAACTCACAGCTGCAACTTGTCTTTTTCCAGCCCAGAAAACATGCACTAGTATTCTGAAGGGATCAATTTGTTCTGATATTGAATTGCGATAGTCTTCATCAGCTCAAGCTCACATTACTCAACTAGACACAGCAAAGTTTAAAACATGAAATAATCTGATTTAACAATGATTTTGGCAGAAAGACTGAGTAAAAAGAATGTCCAAGAAACTGTCGGAAAATTTAAGGACTTTGTTTTCTTTATCATTATGTTGTTAGTAAATAACTGGAACTGTGAAAAATATCTAAAACACTTAGTTTTAGAAATATGTCTTTGTGCATATCACTGAACTTTAAATATTACACTAATATAAAATGTTCTGAACTTGATATCTAAATCTAGAACTATTTTTCTATCCTGTACTTTGTTTGCAGTTTATATGTACATAAAATACACAGTACCTTGTAATTAACTCCTTGTAATAACTAAAGGATACATTCCTTGCAAAGTTTCTAAATAAATTTTTAGACTTTAATCAGGGCTTTTCTTGCAGTCCACAATAGTTTATTTAACAATCCTAGGAGAAATAGCATCTTCATTTAAGTGTTTTGCATTTATTCTTGGAAAATACTGTGTATAATTGATCACTATTTTTTTTAAACTATCAGATTTTGTACTCATTGCAGTTGATATTTTAAAGTGCAAACTATAGTATGGTATCATGAATTTCATTATATTTTCTATGAAATATTGTACTTTTTCCTTCTTAGTTGTTTGATATATAACAACTGAGACTTAAATATTACACAATGCTGTTGCCTCACTGAAACAGAAAACTGCTGTTCTCCATGACAATTAAATATCAGACTTTTGGTTAGACTTTTAAAAATAAGCTAATTTTAATAACTTCTTTAAAACCAATCTATTATTTTATGGAGCAAAGCTCATGTTTATTTCTTAAGATAAATTTTATTTAATTAGGAGAAAAGAGAAACCCAAATATATGCTACAGTTAGATAGTTTGGGGTTTTATATGTGGCAGAAATATCTGCACGAGGGCTTGGGTAATTCTGAATATGGTGGTAATTTAAACCTCAAAGTGTATCTTTAAGTAAATAAACAGCTTTACTAGGTGATTTTCCCCTGTTTGTTGTACTAATATGATTAAAAACTATGTTATAGAAACATGATAGAAATGCAAGTAATGCAGTGGTAGCAAGTAATGTTATGAGAATTATTTAAGGAAAATGGAGGAAAAAAATAATTTGAGACTTACAAAAATACTTCATAGTGATTTATACCAACCCCATGAATGGAAACTAAATTGAATTGTTCTAACTAGAATTTTACATAATAGGCAAAATATAATTAAGACCATTTTTTAAAATATATTACATCCCATCTACCAAGTTTATACAATTCTTCTTCAAAAATACTAAGTCAAAAGACTACTTTGCAAATCACTTCCATAATGTGGCTGTCTTACAAATGGTATACTACTTTATCTCCTATTTTTAATTCAAAAGATTAAAATAGTCTTAATACTTTTTATTCATATGAAGAAACACAAAAAATATCCTCAACATCTGAAAGATTTAGGTCATCACCACAAAAACAATCCATTCTTTAAGAATGCTCAATAAGGATCATCTTGGTATCAGATAGCACAACATGAGCACAGTATGAATGACTGGCCAGTCATCAAATAAAAACCATGCTTCAACTATAATCTTCAGTTTGTCTAAGGAAAGTACAGGGACAGTACCAGATAATGAAATAAATGTTGATTTGAGGTTTAATTTTGTCTTCTTTGTTTCTATTGGTAAAGTATGAATTCCTGGTTTTAAAAGATTATCTGTTGAATTGCTCAAAATTTTTTAGCACATCTAAGAAACCCATTGTTGATCTAGTTTGATTTTCCAAAGCTTTCAATCTGTAACATGACATAAACCTTAATCATTATTCCAGTCAAAATTTAAAATCATTCTGTAATTACCATTTCCAATTTTATTTGAAAATTTTGTAGTTTTAAAATCAAAACAATGTTTAAAATTCAGTTAATCAGTTTAGATGCCATCCTAACTAAATACAATTGCATGGCTTATTTAAGGTGCAAATACTATCTAAAAGAGACTCTGCATGTATGTGATGTGGTAGTGTCAACCATTCAGTGTCTTGTACTACAGCCTGTAGTGACTACACAGTAGAAAAAAAGAGCACCTTTCTCGTGTCCTTCCCCAACAATCTTCAAAAGTGTATGTGTTGTATATTTCTCCATTCTTATCCTATCCTTCCTTCTTAAATAAGAAAAGGAAGGGAACCCTTCTGAGCTCAACTAAATACAACAAGAAAAATTAAAAACACCTTGAATGGAAATGAATGAAAAGATGATAGACTCACTTATTCACATCAAAAGTACAACACAGACAAAAGCAAAACTAACTAACTATCTGAACAGACCTAATGTCCCTCAACCTTGTCTCAATGGTCTCCAACCCTTCCCAATTCTACTGTAGGAATGAAGGTGATAAGCAGATTGACGTTTATTTGGAGAATGTTTGCAAACAAACAATACTAGATAGAAGTAAGGACACTAACAAAAGACAGAAATCACTGTCAAAGGGCTTTACAGAATGTTGTGCAAAACTATTGTAATTACTTATAACAAGCCAAGTTATTAGCAAGAAAAAAGGTTTGAAAAGAAACAGAAAACCCTACATCCTTAAGTTAAAATCATCTGGCTTTCTCCTGCTTCTCTCTATAACATAATGCATAAACAATGACCGGTACAACAGAAGCAGCACACCTACATGACAGAAAAGTACATACTAGTTATCTGCTACCCCACAAAACCTCCCTCCTCCTCTCTCTGAAAGTACTGTTAGGTTAAACAAATCTATAAATGCATCACTAGTTTCCTTCTACAATCACACAATAATAGAATAGTAGACTAACTTGTATTTTCTCTAAACTATAATAGCATGCTTATTTAAAACCAAAGAGAAATCTTTATCTCAGAAATGTTCAGATTTCATAAAATGATTATGAATGTAAACAGTATTTAAAAATCCCAGTTTCAAAGAATAACACAAAACTGTGTGACACACTATATGAAACAGCTGAAGAAAATGTCTTATACAGCTAAGACAAATTATAAACATTTTTATCATGTGATCATTATCTGGTTGGTACAATCCTGTTTGTATCAAAGTCCAAAACTAGTTTATTGCTTAAAAACCTCAGACAATATGAAGTGGAAGTATTCCTGGAGATAGCCTAGTATATGCAGGATATAAAACTTTTTGCACAAATGCTTAATTCATTGTTTGGGAATTAGCATTTAAGAAGTGCTGTATACTACTCACTTACTAGGTTGTGAAGCCCAAAGCGACTTTAAGTTCCTGAAATCCATTCAGTGGAAAAAACAGTAATGTAAGCCACATCTGGAACAGAAGTATTAAAGCTATGCCCTGTTGCCTTTTCCCATCTGATGATACTTTCCAACTGAGCACAGCAAGAAATAACAAGTGATACTACACAGCTCAAGAACATGCACATTTAAACATGAAACTTAGGCCAGGTCTACACTACATACTTTCATCAGTATAACTATATTACTCAGAGATGTAGAAAATCTTAATCCCTGAGCAAGGCAGTTACAGCAACCTAACTACCACTGTAGAGAGCTCTATGTTGATAGAAGAGTTTCTCCTGTGAACATAGCTAATGCCTATCACAGAGGCAGGTTAACCAGACTGATGGGAGAAGTTCTCCTCATTGCGGGGGTGCAATTTTAACTATAGACCTGCTCTCACTTACTCTGAAGTTATTCGGCAAGCAATGTTTACATATTATACCACAGGGTTTTGCTTACTGTTCAGGAAGGAGGACTGAGTAAGAGGGAAGCAAGAGAGAGAGAATGGGTTTGTCTTTAAAAAAAAAAAATACTTATGAGTAAGTCACCAGTTATTAACCCAATTTCTGTTAACTATTAATTCAAGAGAGAAATTAATCTAAATTCACAAACAGAGGAGCAATTAACTTACAGGAGCTGCAGGGAAGTTGGCTGACAATTCGTATGGTTCCTCTGAAATCCAATGTCCACATTCCAGAGACCACAGTACCTAAAAGAAGGTAAGCCATAAGTAGACACTTAAAATTCTGTAATACCTTTTAAAGGCAGTAAAACAGCAGCCATTCTGAAAATATAATTTAATTAACAATGACGTTACAATATTCAATTGTATTACCCAAATCAGAAGTTTTCCTGAAGATTAATAAGAGGTTTAAAAGTAAGAGAATTTGTGGTCACTTACACTGAAGTCTTCCCTTTCTTCAAAAGGGATAGGACTAGATATTCTTAGTGTGGATCATCACCTGTCTGTAGGTTTAGAATAAAAGCTGACTGGATGGCTGATAGGAGACTACCCGTATCTTACAGAGACCACCTTAGTATCAAGATGCTTCTGAAGTTTGCCTCTCTGGATTGTGAAATAAATATTCTCTCTCATATCCTCCATCAGCACCTTGCAAAAACAGTGGTTGCATAGAGAGCTCCAGGAGCATGGGATACCAATGCTGACAGGCCCAGGCAGGAGCTATCAGGATGGTATCTGTCTTGTCTCTGCAGAGCTTGAGAAGTACCTTGTGGACCAACAGGAATGGGGGTGCGGGGGGAAGGCTGGGAGGAAGTGTGTAAAACATGCTGGTGTGCCATGGAATCAGGAATGTATTTGCCACTGACCCAGGGCTAAAATTGCTGAACTGAGCAAAAATGTTGGAACTTCCAGTTCTGCCAAGTCGCAAAGACGTCTAACCAGGGAAACCCACCATTGGAAGATGATGTGGAGGATGCCCGGTTGAAACGATCACTCGTTGGCAAAGAACCACCTGCTGAGGTAATATACCAGCTGGTTCTGGGCCCCTGGGAGGCAAGATGCCTCCAGGTGAATAGAGTGGGCTATGTTCAAGTCCCACAGGCAAAGGGCTTTCTGGAAAGTGGGGATGATAGTGCACTGCCCTGTTTGTTAATGTAATACACGGAGGTCATGTTGTCTGTCAGGATTCCACTGCATTGGTACTCTGTCCTTGGGCACACCTTCAAAAGGCCTGCTTAGACCCAGAGGAAGGCTTAAACTGGCTTTGGTTGTTACCATACTGTGGTCCAGATGGCTTGTGACAGAAATAGCGAGGTCACCGATGCAAGAAGTCAGTCCTGAGTCGGGACTGGTAAGGTCTCTGCAGAGGCTGGAGCTTGAAAGTTTACCTTTAGGTGGCCAGTGTGTGCATACTCAAGGACTTCATAGTATTGGGTGAGTCCTTAAGGTTATGGAGATGGGAGCTGGCCTGACCTGCACACAGCTGCTCCCCATCGAAGAGAAGATCATTTGCTGCACCCTTGAGGGAAAGCCCAAAGGTTGGAGCCACGCGACTCACTTCATGGCAATACCAGAGATCAAGTCCCATGCCACCAATGAGACTTGGATGCAAGTGCAGCAGACCTCCTTGCTGTCCTAGATGATAGCCATAAACTCATTACAGGAGTCCTGGGGAAGCTGGTCCTGGAATTTCAGGAGGGAAGACCAGGCATTAAAATTATAGCAGCTCAGGATGGCCTGCTGGTTGGCAATACAGAGCAGCAGTCCCCTTGACCCACTAGCCCCGCCCTGTAGAGTAGACCTTATGGCCAAAAAAATAAAGATGCTTAACATCCTTCAACACAGAACACCAAAGCCACCAGGACCCAGCCCTTTTCTCATTAATTGCTTCTGCCACCAGAGAGAAAGGAAAGGAGTGCAAAAAGAGATACTCAAACCCTTTGCCCGTATGAAGTATTTATGCTATACCCCTTTAGCTATGCGGGGAACTGAGGCAGGTGTTTGCCATATGGTCTTGACCGAAGACATCATGGTCTTAATTATGGGGAGAGCCACTCTAGAAGGGGCCTCCATGGTCAAGACATCTATGATGGGTCATCCTGTTCGACCGCTTCCTCTGCTTACAGCTACAGGCAGGTGGAAACCTCACAGAGCAAGTCCTGGAATTCCCTGTAGTCCATGGAGGAGGACCCCCCTGAGACTGACATGCCCACCACTGCCTCATCAGGAAAGGAGAATGAAGAGGCACCTCCTGCTCTTCTACAAGTTGGTCTTGCCCCTGGCTTGGAGGGTTTGAGCAGGGTCTAGTGCTGGGGAGTGGCTAACCATTTCCTCTGTGATTCTGGATTTGAAGGGACTGAAGGAAGCTCTCCTGGGAATAAGCCTTGGGCTTGGTTGTACGGAGGAACTTACTGACCACTAGGGAACAGGTTGGGCCCATGGAGGACCAATGGGAGTGGACCTGTCCAACATCACCAAGACCTTCCTCTGGATCGATGCTGTAGAGCCTGATCAGGAAGGACATAGCGGTATGAGTCAGTAATGAAGGAGGGGACACTCAATGCCATGTCCCAATGAATGCTTATGTGCCAAGATATTGACCATCCACGTGATTGTGACCAACATGGAGACTGCTTCAGGGCCCAGGAAGAACGGCATTGAGACCAGGATCGGTGCCGGGATTGAGACCAAAACCTATGCTGAGATGGGGTCCAGGACAAGGGTTGGAATTGCAAGCAGGTTCTCCGGATGGAGCGTGATCCATGGTGAGACCAGTGGTCAAGTTAGTGTGGTGGTGACTAGTGCCGAGAGTGCTCCGCATGCCTTGAGGAACAGTGCAGAGAGTACTGTGAAGCCCAATGCAGGTCTGAAGAAAGCACAGTCCGAGGAGCAGCACCATCAGGTGGCAGTGCTGGAAGGAGTGAGAGCTGGCTGACAATGAAGGTAACCTCTGTGCCAGTTACTACGGGAGTAGTAGGAATGATAAGACCCAAGTCAAACCAGAACAGAATGCAACGGAAGCTCTTGAGCGGGAACACCTTCAAGAGGGCCAGCATGGATGATGCTACAAGTCAGACCATTGCTGCAAGTGGGACCAGCGATGCTGGGACTCAGAATGGTGTCAGAATTCCATGTGGCGCTGGGACACCGAGACAGCAGCCATGGACCTCAGTATAGCAGGCTTTCCCTGTGAGGTATGGTGTGAGACCAGAGGTCCATCTTGAGGCCGAAGAGTTTGGGTCATCTCTACAAGGCCCCAAGCAGCCTCAAAAATGTCTGGCATGGAGGACTGGACAACCAGCACTGCCTCCATCCTAGAAGAGTCCAGGAAGACGGGATTCACAGCACAGGCAAAGCCCTACACTTCGGAGCTGTGGGGTTGAGAGTCCTCAATGCCAGTTGACGTTGAAGGGGGAAAGCCCTGGAATTGTCAAGGGTGCCATCGGCGTGGACTTGGCTGCTTTGGAAGACCACACTGGAGATCGAGCATGGCACCCTAACAGGCCCAATGGGGACTTCCTACAGCGAGAGTCCTCCTTCGGTGCTGATGCTGATGCTGATGACTATGTGCTGCAGACCATGCCAGGTCCAGGCGATGTGGATCCAAGGCAGATTCCATGGAGAGATGTCTTAAATGAATGTCTTGCTCCCTTCTGGTACAAGGCTTGAATGCCTTACATCAGTCAGGTTGGTAAGTTTTCCCCAGATACTGAAGGCATGAATCATAAAGGGTCACTCATTGGCATGCCTTTCAGACAAGAGCTGCACTGCTTAGGGCATGCCATAGGCCTAGGGCTTTAAGTCCCCAGAGGGACACGGGAGAGAAGGGAAGGCCCCTTTGTTCCCATTGCTAAACACTCAGCTGGCTATTTATTACCTATTGTTAAATGCAGTATCTAGCTAGCGATGAATGGCGCTTTGCAGAGCAAGTGAGTCAACGTTCACAAAAGTTGCCACTGACAGTAAGAAGGAACTGAGGAGCAGTTGGATTTGGCAGGGTCATATATAGGATATCACACTGGCGCCACTCCAGGGGCTCCACAGCCAACCTGATGGGTAGCAGCTAGGGAAAACCTTTGACAGTTGTGCATGCAGTGCGCGCACACCTAATTGGAATACATATGAGCAAGTACTCAAAGAAGAACTATGCACATTCTTAGCGTGGGAAATGGAAGACTGTCTACAATTTTGTGTGTAACAAGAAAGTGCAGAAATCTGTAGTTTCAAGGATTTTAATGCCAATTTCCAGAAGCATTCATTTAACAGACAGAAGAGCATTTAACTTACAGGAGCTGCGACTGGATACAAAAGCCATCTTGTAAAAATTCCAGAACATGAGGTACTTTGGTTACATGATGTTTCTATGACTCTATATTCAATATAGGACTGGAAGGGCTCTTTCCTCAGACTCATGGACCATAGAGTAGTTATCAAATGGTTTGCTGATAATGTATGGTTCATTTGCTAAGTCACTCAACCAGACCCCCCCCTTATTGGATGAAGGCCAGCCTAGAATAGAAAAGGGTATCTGTATCACCTTCTGCCTGAGAAACACCACTAGAACTATGAGAACATTAAAAGATGCAGATGATAGTCCAACATACAGCATTTTGTTTTTCAAACTAAACAGTCCCATGAGTGAATTGCAGAACTCTATGTGCCCAGTGAATATCTTCCTTTCAATTGATTAACAAAGTAATCCCTTTGCCAGATATGCAGTGATACTCAGCTCACGATCTCCATCCATATGAACTTGTTCAGGTGTTTTAAGTTCAATACAGCTCTATCCTAGCCAGATCTCCTGGGTATTAGAACAAGACATTTGAGTCATGATCGCAGGAACTATACTGCACTGAAGATGATCTACAGCCTTTGGTATATTTTACCACTTTTGCGGATTTGATGATACTAGTGTGATGGGGAGTGAGGCCATTGGATCCTTGATTTTTAATAGTCTCCCCCAGAAGTGCTGCTTCTCAGAACTCTCCTGCCCATAGTACAGCAGTGTTCTTAGAGTTAGAATTTGCACTGTGTGAAGGCTGGTCTCTCTTCTTTCCAGGTTTAGACTTGTTACATTTGCTTTTGCTGTAGTGTTGATTTCTATACTTGGAGAAGCCACAGAAAGAATATTTAGACCCATAATAATATTTAGGTAGGGATTCGGAGTTAGCAAGGTTCTGTAAGGTCTTTTGATTTATCTGAGGAGTCTGTCACCACTTTGTCTCATGACTCCCCAAATAGCCAAGCTCCTGAATATTTCACACACACATAATTATATAACCCTTTACACATGTAAACAGGGATGTTATATGGTCACCACACTGGAGATCACACTTGGTGCTAAAAACCTCAAAGCATCTCTGGTTGCATCAAATATGAATGCCGGAGCCATTGAGATTTTCCTTAACTCTGAACCTAACCACAATGATTTCTCTCTCTCTCTCTTTCGTGTGCGCGTGCGCGCATACGTGCGCGCCCAGACTGCTTTCACAAAACATGTTGCCACAGCAGAAGCCTTCAAAGAGGAAGATAGAGCCTCAAATGTATGGTGCAATATTATATCCATCGTGCAGTCACTGGATTCTTTAAGGGATAAGTCATTTCCATTGGGATACCAGTTTCTTTGACACATGATAAAACTGCCCCTTTCGCTTTGGGAAAAGAAAAAATCTGCTTTGCTATGGTACATGTTGTAGAATTCTCTCTCACACGTGGACAATGTCAGACTTTTTCCAATGTTTCCCATTCAGCCTTAAATACTCTTTCCAAAAAGACAGGAAGAGGGAATGTGTAGGTCAGATTTAGGAATGTAAAATTATGGTTAAAAAAGTTAACCGGTTAAATGAAATGTTTAACCAGTTAACCATGATCCCACAGCAGGATGCTGCTCCAGGTCGTCTGTGCATGGTACGGTGGGCCCAGCTTGGCTGGAGCAGCCCCCTACCAATGGCAAGACACATGTACAGTACTGAATCAGCCTGACCAGGCCCACTGCACTGCAGGCTGCTCCAGCCAGGCTGGGCTGAGCCCGCTGTGTTGTGGTTAGGGGCTGCTCTGTCCGGGCCAGAGCAACCCCCCCCCCCCCCACAATGCAGTTGGTCCAGCCAGGCTGGAGCACTCTCCACCCGCAGCGGGACTGGGGCTCATGCTGCAGCACAGCTGGCCAGTGTCCTGCCTGCCCCCGCCCTGGTCACAGGGTTGGGGCTGCTGGAGAAGCTGGAGCTGCCACTGCAACGCAGTTGGGCTGGGATCCTGCCTGCCCCTGCCTCGGACTGGTGCTGTCCTGTCTGGGTTTCTGCCACCCGGACAGTTAACCTGTTACCTATCGGTGACCAGGTAACCATTTAAATCCCTATTCAGACTTGAATCTGTTGGAATACACTTTTGTAATTTCTTCATCAATCCTCTATTCCTCCTCCTCAGAATTTTTTCTAGTGGGCTCATCTGATTGACTATCCAAGTATCTAATCAACCTCTCTCAGATCACTTAGCTGGAAAAAGAGCCTATTGATTCACTTCACCTGTGATTCAAGACTCTGATATTGAGAGTTCACATTCCTCCTGTGAAGCATGTCCTGACTTCCTTCTTGACTTTTTTCCCCCCTTAGATTTAACATATTTCTAATATTTCTTTTTTTTTTTATTGTTGCCCACGAAGGGAAGGATGAGAATGAACTAAATGATGGTGAAGAAACAGACAAATTCTACTCCTTTTATTCTTCTTCTGGGTATTAAAACTCTGTGTGAAGAGTCTTTAGCTCTAGTGTCCTCTGGAGATAAGTCAGAGGAACTGCTGTCAACACAAGGACAGTTCAGTTTTCTCCTGCGTTTGAAATAATTTCTTAAACTTTGTTCACTCTTTTTTAAAACTTTACTCCTTAAGGGAGATGAGGACTGGGAAGCTAGGTCAGATGAAAAGTCCTATCAAACTCTTCTGCTAACAAGCACCTCTTTATCTTTGTCCCTTGGAGAAAAGATAGAATGTCTGCGCTGGGACACTGTAGCTGCTGTTCACATGATGAAGGTATCTGAGGGTAAAGGAGTTTTTCATGATAAATCAGGGACTGCCTATCCCAAGAGGTAATTTCTTCTTGAGGGAAAAAATACCTTCTGTACAAAATTCCTGACTTCCCACGGAGCTAACTGAAGGAGGTTGAATTGCTTGACAAGGGAAAGAAAGGGTGGAGAGTAATGAGACCAGGCCTGGCCAAAGAGTTTGCGGGGCCCATGGTAGCATGCTGTGGTTCGCTGAGCTGCACAGCCAGGCAGCTTCCAGTCAGGGCAGCGAGTGAGCAGCCGGGTGGGCAGGAGATGGGCAACATGGGGCCCTGAATGTGTGGGGCCCAAGGCAACCGCCTTGCTCACCTTGCCCAAAGGCCGGGCCTGAATGAGACCTGCACTGCAGGAAGATGCACACCCAAAATGGTCTCTCTAGCCACTCCTTTCATTGCCCAGGGTGGATTCAGCTGGCTTCACTTATGGTTTCCCCATGCCAGGCTGTTGCCTTTTCATGCAACCAACTCTTGTGCCTTGAAGCGCTCTACTTTTTTTCAAACAACCTTTGACACCTTTGTCGACTGGTTGTCAAAACTCCATGGTGGTGAAAACTCCTAGGGAATCAGTCTCCTAGGACTGGCTAAGGTGGCCAAAGTGAAACCTTTCTGACCAAAGAGTTGGAATACACAAACCTTTCTTGCACTCTCTGGTAGAGATAGAGAACAGCATGAACACAGATTTGGTCTTCTGTGTAGACCATTCTCAGCCAACATCCTAGCTTGTTACATGAGCAATCATGGGGATGGGAAGATGATGTAACTCTGGCTAGAGACAAATCACCTTTTCAGTCTTTTTTCCTTCACTGTTCTCTCTCAGTTGGTGGTAGATTCCACTGCCTGCCAGTAGAGAGAACACAAAACTTGGAGGTTCTCAAGAAAGTGGAGGCTTGTCCCTTGTCACACATCCAATCAGCTTTGATTCTTCCCCGACTGTTAAAGGAGACAACCCACACTGAGAATCTATGCACCTAGACCTGAGAGAAAATTGCAAGTCTGAATTAATAATATAAATGCTACTGAATAATACCAATTAAGGCACAAGTTATAAGAAAAAGGATCATTAAGAGACTGAACTTGATGTGTAATATGGCATATACCTAACAATGATACTGATGAGGCCACGTAGAAAGGGTTTCTGTGCCCACAGACTACCATTGTTTTAAGGATACCATTACTGTGCCAGAAGTCAGGTGCACACCACGTTGTGGTTGACGCTACAATATTGAACACACATGTCCCCCCCCCCCCCACCTAATTGTATAACTCCTCACTTGGCCAGAAATGTTTGGTGCTTCTTATAAAATGTAATTCTAGAATGACTGTTGACCCTGTGGTATATTACCACCTTCCTTTTCAATCTTTTCCATTAAAAAATTGAACACTTTGCATTTGTTTGTGTTAATATTTTAAGATGTTTTGTATTTAAGATTTTTTTTGTATTTATTTTAATCTAATGAACATCATTCTGAGTGTTTCAATGGGAGGCCTTTCATTATTATATTAAATATTTCTCTAATCCTTCAGTTCTCCTTTAGGTAGTATTAGAAGTAAGTCTTAAAGACAATATACATCTCCAAATAAAATCTAGCTCTTCAGTTTAATAATGCAAAGTTGTAAGTTGAAGGATTTTTCCAATAAAATATTACATTCTACATCATGTTGAAATTCACATTAATGTAATATGGCACTAATTGTATTAATAGGGCTTAACCAACCTGCATATATGTAATGACAATGTATCTTATTCCCTTACTTTGGACAAAACCACTGACATTCTATTTATGTGGTTAAATGCGTCAATGCACTGTCCAAATCTTGAGTTTAGAAAGATCAGAAATTACATATTTCCTCATAAAAAATTGGAATACTTAAGATTGCAAAGTAACAGTCAAAAAAATGAAGATTTTACATATAACCTTAACTCTCTTCCAGATGCTAGTGCATTACCGCACAGTCTTAAGTGGCACAACCCCATACTACTATTCCCTGTAGGACCCCTAACTCCTTTAGTGTGCAAAATAGATAGTGCTCTGCATATGAAGCAGATGGTAAAGATTTATTTTTATCTTCATTGTCAAATGCTTATGTATTCTTTCTGCCCTTTCAAGTAAATGGGGTTTCTTTCTACTAGCACTGCTATGCACTGTTAAAGTACTCCCACAATTCAACTCAGAACAAGTTGAATTTCATTGGTTCATGAAGTTACTCCTGTGTACAGATTTATAAATACTTTGGATTTGAATTTAAACACTTTCTGGGACACTCTGAAAAAGAGGGGCTACTGAATCCAAGATGTCAACCTTACTATAAACTACAATACACAGTTGCCAAAAACAGATCACACATGCAACACGTTAAATTTTCAAAATGTTATTGGCTACTGCCCAAGAGGATACTGGACTAGACAGACTATGAGTCTGATCCAGTATGGCAATTCCTATATGTCCAAAGAGGAGGTTGTGACATCTTATACTCCATGTTTTGTCTTCCAAATGATCTTGCTCCATTGACTACCCCACATTCACTTTTGCAGGATTACAATACATTTTGTACAAAGTATACCATGTGAGATTTCACGTGAAAACTTGTGATTTCTTGTACATTTTTATCCTGTTAACATGTGTGTATCCTCATATATGGAGTAATGAAAATTTGATATACGTTTCTTATTGAAACATATTGTGAGTCTGGGAACCCCCCCAAACTAGCTCCTCATAAACAACAAAGGACTGTAAACAAAGGCCTTTTATGTCATCCCAAAATGTCACGTATGCAGAAGGTGCAAACTAGAAATTTACAATTCACATAAGACGCACATCAGATCTCACATATGTAAGAGGGAGGTGGTCCTCAAGGAGTGGAGAAGGGTATAAAATAAGAGAATAGCTTTTTTAATGACCTCTCCTATCCACCTCTAGTCTTGGAGCAAGATTATTTAGAAGACAAAGGAACATCTTTCAACTGGAGTAGTCCCAGAGTGTAAGGAGTTCCAGCCTACAAACTAATAACAATGAACTGTGAACTTCCTGCAGCAGCTGATGGGGTCAAAAAATTGCTTGCTTCAAGTCTTGCTCAGGGCTTGCCTATATTGCCACTTTACTGCACTATAACTTTCCAAAATCTAGAAGTCAGGAGGTATATAAAGGGAGAATGGCCTTTCACAGGAGGATGGAATGCACAGTTTGCTGCCAGACGGACTCTCAAAGTGCTGAGAGTGAGGCCCAATGTCAGGAAGCATATAATATAATCCAGGATGAGAGGAACTGCTGCTGCTTCTGGGCCAGAAAGGGTGATCAGAATTACCATAACCCTATCTTACTGGACACTGCACAGCACTTGAGGAAGGAGCAGTGCTGGGGGAAAGTCCGTGATTACATTTTGTGTCTCCAGAAAATAGGCTGTGGAGAGGATGATCTGATGGCTGAGAAGACACTTGTAGTGTTGTCTAACATGATCAAGAATGAGAGCCAAAGAATTAACTCACATGTCTTTTTGACACATTATAGGATATTGATATGCATTTTGGATTACCAAAATGTCCACTTCGTTGTGTTGTGTGGTTGTCCAAACTGACGTGGATGCAGCTATGATAACCGTATTGACGGGAATGAGGAAAGAAAGGGGAGTTCCATGCATGTGTGATATGAGTTTGTCCACCACAAGGAGTATTGTATCCTGACTGGGACTATCAGCATGTGGTCCATAGGATAACAGTTCAGCGAGTATTTGGAATTAAGCCACATCTGAAGGCAGCAGAGGTGAAGTCTCAGGAAGGGGGAATTACCTAAGGACATGAAGTCTAGCAGCCCAGAAGAGATAAGCAAGTCCTGGCAGGTAGAGAAGAGTTATTTGTGATATAAACTACAATGACATTCATTGTCTGAAACCTGTCTGGGGATAGGTATCCCGTGCTGTGCTAGACTTTATAGTAGCCCTGAAGTTCAGTGATTGCATGTGGTTGAGGATCAACATCTCAATGAAAAAGAGAAAAAGAGTGAAAAAGAGGCTGAGTTACAGAGATTGACATGTGAGTTTCCTGATGGGACCTCGCAGTTAGGAGCCAGTATTCAAAGTCAGTAAAGCCACAATGTCTCCTGTGAGCAACTACTACTGGGGCCTTGTCTTCACTAAAAGGAAGATCACTGCTGCTGTGATTGATCTTCTGGCATTCGATTTAGCGAGTCTAGTTAAGACTCACTAAATCAAACTGATATTGTACCCCTGCCAGTGTCTGGTATTCCTCCTTTTGTGAGGAATAAGGGACGCCAACAGGAGCATTTGCTCCTATTGACCTCCCATTGCAGGGATGCTGCCAAGCTCAGCTTAAGCTAAGCCAACTCATTGCGTACCTTAAGATGAGCTGCCAGGTCTAGTGTAGACCTGGCCTGGGAGTGATAGCTATCCTTAAGGAAAGTACCCTGTATTAGAAATGGTCAGCAGCCACGTTAAACCTGAGAAAACTGGTGGGACTAATATCAACATAGAAGAAAGCATCCTTCATGTCAAGAGCCATGAACCACACATCTTTTTCTGAGGGTAGAATTATTTCTGTCAGTGTGACCATGTGAAACTTAAGCCTGCAGGTCAAGCAACAGATTATAGGGGTTAAAGACTTGTTTCCAACCAACCGTTGACGGCATCTGAAGCAGTAAGTTGAGTAGAATGCTCTTCCTTGTTATTCTAGAGTAATCCACTCTATTGCTCCGTTGTTCCCGGGCTCCATGTAGCCCCGCTGGGGCTCTTGTACATTTCAAATAGGAAGTACTGCATGGAGCTTGAGGTCAGCAGGGGACTCCCAGGTGGCCCCAAGCTCCATGCAGCATTTCAATCTTTGAAATGTACAAGAGCCCCTATTGGCAGCTCCCCCCAGCACCGCTGCCTCTTCCCCCCCTTGCTGCCTTTTTGTGATAGAGGCAGCAAGGGGGGGACGGGAGCGACTCGTCAATTAGTTGCTTACATCCCTAGTAGAAAGGCAAGAGTTAATGTCCAAAGGACAAAGTTGAGTTGGGTGTTTTTGTTGAAACATGAATTGTTTGAACCCTTTATCAACTTTTTAAAATTGTGGTTTCAGAGCTGTAGACTGGGCCACCAGCACCCATGACAGCCTACACTGGAATCGTTGATGCTGGTGTTGACTATCATCTTTACATACAGTTTAGAAAGTTTGTGCATCTGACTGCAAGTCTGTTTGTTCAAGAACTCCTCCTAAACGGTAAGAGCTAGGACCACCAAAGTGCCTATTATCCTAACTTAAAGCAAGGGTCAGGGTTTAGTTGTGCCAGGAAAACAGAAAGTGCCTGGAATGGGATTGTTTTCCATAACATGGAAATAGAGGGGGCTGACTGGAGGGAAAGCTATATTGCAGAGTGATCACTGCAGGCAGCCACACCAGCAGGAGAGTGGCTAGCTAGGAACGAGGCTCAATATTGCTGGCCAGCAGACTGGGTAACTGGCCTCCTGCCCCAAACAGTGTGTGGGGGGATTCCCCCCACCCACTGCCACAGCCCCTCTATGATCAGCCCCTAGGGCTGGACAGCACAACCCATCTCTCGCAGGAGATGTCAGGCCAAGGAACCACATCCCAGCCTCCGACCAGCAAGAGGTCAGGGGGCAGCTGCAAGCCAAGACCAGCCCCAGCCTCTGGTCGGGGGGGGGGGGGGGGGCGGGAGCCAATGCTCTCCAGAAGAGCCCCAGACCAGCAGAAGGGGCGCGGAGAGGCACACAGCTGGAGGCCAGGACTGACCTGCGAAACCCAGTCTCTCATCCGGAGCAGCAGAAGGCTAGAGGGGGCAACACAGGCTGGTTCCAGCCCCTGAAGCCTGGTCCCTCCCCGCCAAATCAGCAGGAGGCGGGGGGTGGGGCAGCTGCAGGCTGGGACCAACTCTGGAGTCCCGCCCTCCCAACCAACTGGAGATGGAGGAGGGGCACTATAATCCAGGGCTGGTCCATGGAACTCAGTCTCCCCCTCGGTCAGCTGGAGGCTGGGGCCAGTCCCCCACCAGACAGGCTGGCCAGCAGGAGGTTAGGGGGAGTGGGGCAGCTGGAGACTGGGGCAAGCTTGCAGAGCCCCAGACCCTCCCTGGACTGGATGTAGTACAGTGGAGATTTTATTGCACATTTTTCACGTCAGAAGAATTTCCCCACAGGAAAGAAAATAATCTGATTAAGATCTAGCTATACCATTCATTAATTTGTACAGCTTCATTTATTACTTGTTATTTACTGTTTTACTGCTGTCATGTTGTATTATAGCATTGTTAAGCAGTAACACACAAGTTCACATGGGCATGCTGATTAATGACATGTGTTGCATTCAGGATGATGTATGAGGAAATTATGTCTTCCAACCACCTATGATTATGCTACATACTTAAATGACCAGAAGTTAATTCACTATAATAATCATCTAAAATTTTAAACAAAATGAGCACTAATGTTAAGTAAACTTATGGTTTCATTTCCTATTAAGGAACAATCCATATCACACAAAGCATCAGCATCACTGATGTTTTTACTAGTAATCAATGACTGAGTAAGTTAGTAAGTCCAGATTATCAACTGAACCTCCAAAACCTGGTTGAAGCACTTTGGTGGGAAATGTGGAAAATCACCCATACTACATCTATTCTCTACATTACATACAAAAAAATCCATCTGTAGGAGAAAAATAGTACTGTAATGTCAATATATGTACACACGGGCACTGAATTAAGGTTGCCTGGCCAACTGTAAATTGGGTATTCCAAAACATTTAAGTGTTTGAGTTTATAACCTAAATAATGTTCTTTTAATGTAGATTTCTGTATGGCATTTCCACAGAAAAGGCCTCTCATCCTCATTCCCGTCGATGAATTTCACAGGCATGTGACAAATAATGGAGAAACTATAGCGTCTCAAAAAGGTCAAAAAATCTTTTAATGCACTACCGAGTCCCTATAATTATTCTTTTTAAAGCTATACACCTGAAACACAATTAAATTATTTCCAGTGTCCAATTTGAAATGTTCCACCACTGAAAACAGTAACATTAAGATTTATGATGAAGCTTTTAATAGATTCGTTATGGACTTTCATGTAAACGTGTTGACTTCAGCCACCTCTGCTAAGAGTGTTGAGTCATGAATAATTTTAGGTGAACATTAAAACAGCATAAGAGATTATAATATTTACAGTTAAAGGGATCTAAAGATTAAATAAATTACTGATTTTAAACAAAAGCCTGTTATCCTTACAGTCTCAATTCCTGAGTTACTTGTACTCTGACTCTTGTAGTTTTCTTCAAGCCATCTGAGTTCGGGGGCAGCGGAAGGCCTGACACTTTTCTTAGGGTGGAATCCTATGTGGTCTGAAGGGAGAAAATCAACCTCAGGTTGCAGCCTCCTGCAATCTTTATATTTAACTCAGATGGCGGGATCTCAGTTCAGTCCTGTTAAACTCTGTTCATTATTCTCTCCAGGGCAAAAGCAGGGTTTGCCAGTGACCAGACAACTTTCATAAAATAAAGTACTATTTATTCAAACAAAATCATTGCAGTAAATATATCTTAAGAAAAATAAACAGTTTATACACAACCTAGGTTACAAAATGGTCACTCATCTACCACTTGGAGACTAGGGATGTAAAATCCTGTTTATTAGTTAACTGGTTAAATGTTAACCAGTTACCCAAAAACATCCATACTGGAGACCATAGCAGATTCTAAAATACTTCAGATCCTCTCTCAGTATCTAGTTCTGTTGCACTGAGTTTTCTGTCTGTCAGTTTTCAGATGATGTCCATGACCCTCTTTCCAGATGAAGGCTGTTATTTTCGAGCCCTTTGTCTGCCAAAACCTTTGAACCAAGTGTCAAACCCATCTGTATGCTACATCCCAAAGGGGCAAAACTTCAAAGAGACTTGTTACCTACATTTTCTACGTATTGGGGATTAGTTCCTGCAGGAAGTATCTGTTATTTGACCTATTAGGCAGAAATGCAATCACTAACAAGCCCACAGATACATATAACATTAATACAATAGTCTTTGCATATTTATTCCATGATAACATCTATCACACTTGCCTATAGCCTACTCATCCACATCTCCCACTTCAGTGAGAATAGTCACAGAGAGGTAGCCGTGTTAGTCTGAACTTGGTAAAACAAAAAAAGTAGTCATGTAGCACTTTACAAACTAACAAAATAGTTTATTAGGTGATGAGCTTTTGTGGGGCAGACCCACTTCAGTGAGAATGTTGCCCACACACCAATTCAATTACAAAAATGAGTGAAAACAGCTTAAAGATTTGGGTCAGTAACACTTAAAGGAACAAAATAATCCCTGATCTATTCCATTCACTTCACTGGCATTACTGCATGAATAAAGCTTCAGAGGGTAGCCTAGTTAGTCTGTACAGTCTAAACTTAAAAAACAACAAATGGTCTGGTAACACTTTATAGACTAACAAAACATGTAGATGGTATCATGAGCTTTTCTGGGCACAGCCCACTTCTTCAGATGACCGGTCTTCTGAACTCCAGTCATCTGAAGAAGTGGGTTGTGCCCACGAAAGCTCATGATACCATCTAAATGTTTTGTTAGTCTATAAAATGCTACCACACCATTTGTTGTTTTTTAAGTTTATGCATGTATAAAGTTGGTCCGGTGGGTAAAACTGTTGAGCTTAAAATGTTCTTATGTGGATTATTCCTAATCAAACTATACTTTTGGCATGGCTCCTAGTTGATGCTGTGCTGTCACTCTTGACATAGAATATTAATGAGATTATGATAGTCGTGGAGGAAGTGCAACTGACATTTGACAAAACAGAGAAACTGACTCTACCCAAATATTGTCAACTACATAAACAGAAACGGGAAAAAGTTTACTAAGATTTGTTTATAATCTTCATTAGCCGAAGCAATTTTCAGATGGAAATATATGTTTATGTTCATTGAATATTTTAAAGAAAATAGCACCCTATAAAGAAGATATTTTTATTTAACGAAGTATTAAATGATACCAGATTATGGGTAATGGTGCTGGAACAATTTTCAGAGTGGAGGGTGCTGAGAACCACTGAACCAAAATGTAAACTCTGTATGTAATGGAAACAACTTTAAGCCAGAGGTTTTGCAGCACTATGTTCCAGCACCTCTGATTACAGACTAGATTTTTTTTAGTTTTAGGTACCTAAAACAGCAGCAGGATGCCTAGTGCAGTGGCTCTCAATCATGGGTACGTGTACCTGGGGGTACGCAGAGGTTTTCCAAGGGTACATCAGTTCATCTAGAAATTTGCCTAGTTTTACAACAGATTACATAAAAAACACTGGTGACATAAGTACAAGCTAAAATTTCATACAGACAATGACTTCTTTATATAGTTCTACATACATTACACTACATGTAAATACAATATTTATATTCCAATTGATTTATTTTAGAATTATGTGATAAAAATGACAAAGTAAGCCATTTTTCAGTAATAGTGTGCTATGTCACTTTTGTATTTCACATCTGATTTTGTAAGTAGGTATTTTTAAGTGAGATGAATCTTGCACTATGAAAGACAAATCAGATTCCTGAACAGGCTACAACAGTTTGGAAAGTTTGAAAGCCACTGGCCTACTGGGATTTTCAGACACCTAAGCAACTAATTTCCATTGATTTCATAGAAGTTTGGTACCTGGACATTTTTGAAAATCTAGGTTTCCATCTGCTGCTTTAGGTACAAAATTACCTTTAAAAATCTGGCCCTATCACAGTAGTTCTCTATTCTTGGTTATAAGGCAAAAATATGATTAATAGTTTGTATTGTTTCATCTACATCACATTTTAACTGACATATACAAGAAAACAAGACATTGATGCACATCTTCAGTCCACATAGCTGTTTGTACACAAGGCTCATAAAGCACATTTTCCAGTCTTCTTGTCTGGAGTTCATAAAAAAACTCAAATTGTTTTATGTAAAAATAACATTCCTTAACAAATGTTTCTACAATATGTTATAAGTACTCAAAATTATGATAAAGTTTGTGTATTCAATATTTGCAAAAAATACAGCTATATGTTTCAGAACAGAATTCTATTTAATGCAAAAGAATAACGGAGATAGCATTGTTTGCGGCAAGATTTTGATAGGGATATTATAGTCTAGATAATGCAAATGCTGCATTTACTCTATTGTAAGATTCAGACATATTTCTTACCCATTCGTAAGACACAATCCAGCAACCCCGGGCAATTCCCAGCATTACATTCAAGGTGCGGCGAGGACTCCCTGTAACCACATGAGTAGTCGTTTCACATACATCATCCGAAAACAAGAAGCCTCCCAGTTTATTCACCACCTGAATCATTGCACACTGTTTCCTGCCAATGCATGGGGGAGAATGGAGGAGAGAACCCACAATCAGAAGAACTCTATATTAAAGGTTTACTTTATAGAGAATACTAGGATATATGCATAAATGTAAAATTTCAGGCAAAACTTTTCTTAACAGATTTCATTGGGAAAGTCTAAGTTGTTAGGCATCCCCGAACATCAGGCCACATTTAGCCTAAATACCAGAGTCTCAAACTCAAATGCCCAGTTTTAAAGTTTTGCCCCTACTATCCAGACATCTTGATACCATCATAAACATTACAGTATGTGGATTCAATTACAAGAGCATGAAGCTCACTCGTTCTACAAGTTATTGCCACCAGATATAATTTCCATGTAAAATAACGTCTAGCTGTAATTATAGTTTGAAGTGTATTATCTATGAATATGCACATTGAAGTACACAAATATATCATGTGACCACCAAGATCTTGATATCCCTTAAGGAAAGATGATATATGAGAACAATTTACTGCTGCTGTACTGTAACAAAAAGCTTGATTCCAATGTCTTTTCTGTCCACACACCTGACTTCTGGTGCTTCAGAGGAAACTCAGAAATACATCTACTCAAGATCAAAAGTAAGTAAGAAACAGACTAAAGCAAATGTACAAATCTGAAGCAAATCAGGCAGAGCTCATAAGTCAATCAATGCCATGTTGCAAGTACATTCAGGATGCCTCCTGTAGCTTGTGCATTTTTTCACTTTAATCACATTTCTCTCTGTGGAAAGTAACTCAGTAAAAAAGCTCCCAATAAACAGTTAAAACAGAAAGTGCTCCGAACTTTAAGAATATCCAAAAATGATTCTTCCTAGAGACAACAGCACCTTTTAAAATGAGATTTAAATAAAACAAATAGCTTAGAAAACTGATTTTCCACTAAAGGCGAGGCCAAATGCAGGGCTCTTTTTTAACTTATTTAAGTGCATGAATATAGACTTCAAAGCCTAACTTTAGGCCCTCATTTGTGATCCTCATACCCTTCGTTATTTGTCACTGAATATATGTTTATACTTCCTTTATTCTGTTTGAGACAGAAATTGTATGAGATGGTCATGGCAACTTCGCAAAAGGGATGCTGACTCTACCTGGACTATATCCGCAGAGGATAGGTTTTACATATTCTGCTCAAAGCGTATCTTAGCTTTTCTTGGTGTCTACATGAGATGTATTGTGGAATGAGAAGTCCTAAAATACTAATCTGAAATAGCTCTAAGATCACGATTTACAACAGAAACTCGCCAATTTATATTTCAATAAACTACAAATCTACTAGATACAGATTTATGGGTTTGCAATTCCATGAAGCATAACATGGCTATGAGCCAGTAAAGTCAGGCTATGCTCTTATAAGAGGAAAACAATGTCACAGCACCTACTCTGACACTACTATGTTTACATAAATTCCATTGACCCATTTCTCTAGCTCTGACACCAACTCTGGCAGAAGATGCTCTTGACAGGTGGCTTCTCTGTCTAGAGCAGTGTTTCTCAAACTTAGGATTCACTGTGCTCATGATTAACTTCTTGTCCTTCCCCCTTTTCTCCTTCCCTCAATTCCTCCTTCTCCCACCCAGGACCTTCACCAAGCTGTGGAACAGTAGCCTGCAGGAGGCACTAGGAGGGAGGGAGAAAAGTGGGGATGGGATACACTCAGGGGAGGGGGCAGAGCAAGACAGGGAAGCAGAGGGGGAGGTGTGGAGTGGGAACAGGAAAAGCTGGGGCTTTGGGGTCAGAGTGGAGTGGGGACAGACGTGTGTGGGGAACAGGGTTGATTGGGAGGGATCTCCAAAAATATAACATAAAATGGAGGTTCTTAGGTTGCTAAAGTTTGAGAACCACTTCTCTCAAGGAATGCATTTCCTCCTCCTTCCAGAGGTAATCTGCCCCACCCATAGACCAGGGAAGGCAACTTATAATGTGCTCTCTCAATGCAGTGAGGTCAAAGCACAGACCTTAAATTAGCTAGCAGAGTTTTGAGGGACAAAGTTGATTACCATTAGCCATATAATATACGCATCATAACATAAACCAAGTGAAGTAACACACAAATATTAAGCGGATTTAATTATGTAAGTAAACGGAGGAAACATTAAATGTAATTTTTTTGCTTGTGACAAAGGAATGGTTTTGCAATACAGCCATGAAACATAGGTTCTTTTCGTGCCGCTGCCAAGACTTTTTCCTTTGTTTTTGGACAAATCACAACCTCCCTGTGTTTTATTTGTTTCATCTGACTTGGTGATCATATTTACCTACCTTATAGGGATGTTGTATTGTGCAGTTAAATGTAAGGCTTGCGAAGCGAAGGGGTATTAGTGTTGAGTTTCATGAGGCATAAAAAATATTAAAAATATAGGTTTAAGTTGTTCTGCTTGCTGAACTATTATTGTATAATGAAAGGAAGAAAAATTGACAAAAACATATCTAAAGCATTTCTTTAAAGATAGCTACTAACCAAGTGTATTTTTAAGTATTCATCTTTATATAACCATCATGATTTGTCAAATGTTTTCAAACCTGAAAGACATGTGGGTGGCACATATAACTTTTTTTAAAGGAATTTTTTAATAAAATATGGAACTGTGTTTGTGTTGGATGATCTTTATTTTGTAAGAGTTTAAGGAGAATAAAAAGAATATGCCAGAAAAATATTAACTCTTCCACAAATATGCAATGGTAGCTGACTTTTAATCTCTGTAACCAACTGTCCAAAAAAGCCTAAAAGAAATACTTCAACAGCTATTTATGTAAACTGATATTTCAGATTATGACATTCTTTACAAAACAATTCAAATTTATATGGATAAAGCAAAGACTCAGGCAAAAGGTCCAAGCCATTTACTGTATAGTCCTCCATTCCTTCCCCAAAACTCAAATTGAAACTTTTTGACATAGTTTTTTTTTACCTTTAATTGCTAGACAGCATACCCATAACATGTATTTTAGTCCAGTGGTTCTCAACCTTTCCAGACTACTGCATCCCATTCATGAATCTGATTTGCCTGTGTACCCCAAGTTTCACCACATCTAACAATTACTTCCTTACAGAATCAGACAAAAATACGAAAGTCTCACCGCATATTATTACTAAAAAATGGCTTATTTTCTCATTTTTACCATATAATTCTAAAATAAATCATTTGGAATACTGTACTTAATTTCAGTATATAGCAAGGGTGGGAGGGAGTTCTGACCTGAGGCTAGGAGTTCGGGATATGGACTCTGGCCAGACAGCGCTTATCTCAGGTGGCTTCCAATCAGCAGTACAGTGGGACTAAGGCAGGCTCCCTGCCTGTCCTGGCTCTATGCCACTCCTGGAAGCAGCTCTCATGTCCAGACTCTAGGTGGAAGGGCCAGACCAGGTAGGCTGTGCATGGTGCACTCTGCCCATACCTGCAGTTGCTGCCCTTGCAGCTTCCTCTGGACACAGTTCCTGGCCAACGGGAACTGTGGAGCAAGCACCCAGGAGCAGGCAGAACTCAGAGCTTCCCTTATCTCCCCTGTGCTTCGGGGCCACAGGAACATGACAGTGCTTCCAGCCCATAGCGCAGATTTGCTGTCAGCCGGATGAAATTAAACAGTAGGCCGGATGCAGTCTGTGAGCCAAAAGCTCCCCTTCCCTGGTGTATAGTCTATTATATATAGCACTATTAAAAAGTGTGTGTGTTTGAAATTTTAGTTTGCATTTATTTCACTCGTACTTTTTATATAGCCTGCTGTAAACCCAGACAAATATGAACTGATGTAACCCCTGGAAGACCTCTGCATACCCAAAGGATATGTGCGCCCTAGGTTGTGATCCCCTGCTCTAGTCTACAGAAAACCACCATGTATTTAAGCATATGCATACCAGTCAACCGAGGAAAATATATTTCATAGATAACCCAAAAATAGATTTAATTCAATATGTGAAAGCCAAAGCTATTCACAAGTTCAAAATTTACACGGAATAGAAAAATCACAAAAATATCTCATACTTACTCAGAGGACATGCTTGTCATGACTAATGTTCTTGTTGGCTAGAGATTTAAAAAAGGAAGAACAAGAAAACAAAGTCAAAAATATGAAAAACTCTTTTCCCACAGAAACTAAATTCTAAGAGATTCCACTAAAGACACAAAGCAAATCAAGATTAAGACACTAGCATGCAGGCCTGCTGCATTTTGAAGGAAATAAGAGCTCTGAACAGATTACAGGTCACATGATACCAGGGACAGTGATGTTCAGACATATCACAAGAATTGCACTCAGGCATCAGGGAATGCAACTGCTATATAGTGCACACAAACATTGCCTGCTATCAGCCCTTTCTCTGAAGCATAAGCAAATTGCTCGAGTTCCCCCATCCAACTATGTTAACAATCACTTATACGGACAAAAATATGTATTGGGGGAAATGCAGAATTTATTACAAAAGGAGGGAAAGACCTTTGGAAACCCCACTGTGACAACCATTGTTACGAATCAAGAGCAAAAACACCAAGTTAATGCTTGGGCAAGAAAGGTACAAATAAGATGGTTCTGAAATAGTAGTTTCAGATGGCAAACACTTCTAATTAGTTTATGAAAACTTAATTTAAATGCTATTGCATAGCTACTGTAATTTGAGTTACGCCTTTGAGCTATTAACTAATCATTAAAAGAAAATTAAGTACATTACCAGGCTACAGAATATATCCATTCTCTAAGCAAGTCTTTGCTTTTATTTAACACAGAAATTTGTGGCTAAGTACTTATTTATCTTTCTGAAGCTTATACATTGCATACAGACTCAAATGATCTACGTAAGAAATACATACATATAAAATAAATTTTCCAAACCCTGACAGCAAGCAGGTCTGCTTAGCACTAGATCAGTGGTCACCAACCAGTAGATCAGGATCTACCAGTAGCTCTCAGAGCCTCTGACAGGTAATCTTGATCGGTTTGGCCAGAAAGCTATCCAGCACTGTCACTTCAGTTGCCCCTCCCCCGACTGTCATGCTGCTCCTGCCCCCCACCTTGGAGCTGCCCCCAGGAGCTTCCTGCTTCCTGTGCAGAGTGTGGGAGAGAGAAGAGAGGGGCACTGATGTCAGTGTGTCCCTTCTCCCCGCCACTTCTGTACCCTAACTCCACACAGACAGAAAGGAATGGAGAGAGCTCGGCAATGCAAATCTGTCACTCTCACATAGTGTGTGTCTGTCATTCTCACAAACACACAGTCTTGCATTCTCATCTCCCGACCCAACACATACGTGGGGGTTGTTGTTACTTCTGTTACTGCTTGCAAAGTGTGGTATTTTTGCTTTTTGACTGGTCTGTGCATTTCATAATTTTCATTTCTCTCTTACGCTTAAATTTAATTCTTTGAGTAGAGAGTTCTAAAATGCCTTGGCATGGCTGGAGTCGTCATCCCTATAGGAACTGCTGCTCCTGGAAGTGGCTGGCATGTCCCAGCAGACCTTGAGAAAGGCAGCGCAGGGGGTCTCCACATGCTGTCCTTGCCTGCAGATAGCACTCCTGCAGCTCCCATTGACCAATAATGGGGAACCATGGTCAGTAGAAGCTATGGGCTCAGTGGATGAGAAGCAGCACATGGTGCCAGGGAACCATTGCTGTACATGCCAGCAGCTTTCAGGATTGGTGCAGGGCCAGGGCAGGAGTAAGACTGCCTTAACCCCACTGCTCCAACACCCAGAAGCGGTCTGAGTTAAAAAGTGCCCAGCCAGATGCTTCTTCCTGAACCCCTGTCCCAGCCCTGAGCCTCCTCCTACACCCAACCTCATGCCCCAGACATGAGTCCTCCTGCAGCCAAACTCCTTCCCAGACTTTGCACCCTGAAACCTCTCCTGGACCCCAATCCCCCAACCTAGGCTAAGCCCAGAGCCCCTCCCACACTCCAAACCCCTTGGGCCAAGACCAGAGCCTGCACCCCAACCCCCTACGCCAGCCTGGTGAAAGTGAATGAGGATGGGGGAGGAAGAGGGAGGGAGTCAGCAGAATGAGGTCTCAAAGAAGGGGTAGAGCAGGGGTGGGGCCTCAAAGAAGGGGCAGGAAGGAAGCCAGGCATGGGTATTTGAGTTTGAGGTAGATCTTACATGGCACTTAGATTGAAAAAGTGATCTTGTGGTTAAAAAGGTTGGAGACCACTGCACTATATTATTACTTAGTAATAGTAAAGAATTTAGGAACGGTTTGTTTGAAAATATTTTTAAGATTCATGCATTTTAAATATTATCCATGCTCTAGGTGTTTTTACAAATCTATTTGTCCACAAAAGACCCACACAGTGTCTTCTACTGTTTCATCATGCCACAGCCCTAAATTTCCTGATTCCTCTCCTCAACTAGCTTCCTTTGAATTCCATTAACATAGTTGAGAATACCTAAGACCCTGTAAATCACCTTAAAGCTTATAGCACAGGTTCAAGAGGTGACTGAAAGCCTCAGTACATCTTGATTATTTACGTATAAAGAATCAGAGAAAGAACAGACCCACAGTATAAATTCCCCTATTAGTGTAGAATTACTCTTCATTGTATGGTCAAGTAATTTGTTCAATATAAGGAGAGTTCCTTCGAATTATATTACTAGACTAATAGCTTTTACTTACTTTTTTACTGACATTCTTTGATGCAAATGGCTTTAAACAAATAATTTGGCTTCAGATCATACAACGAGTTGTAAATAGTCACATTTCCCCCCTTTGCTTAAATGTTTTGTTCCTATTCTGTGTTCATTGAGTACATTATTTTTTCAAGAAATGAGGACACAGAAGAATGGATACAGAAAAGCCACTAAAAGACACTTTTTAGATTTTGACATGAACAATAAAAATTAAGGAAATTCAAAATAAGAGACACTAACCACAGTTTGCGCCTTTTGGGAAATAAATAAACTAACACAGAATACAGAAATAGATTTTTTTTTAAATGTATGCATCTGGAGGATGAAGGGGCGATCAGTAGCAGCCAGCATGGATTTACTAAGAACAAATCATGCCAAACTAGTTTTATTTCCTTCTTTGACAAGGTAACTGCTGGTGGATTAGAAGAACATGGTCGATATAACATACCTGAAGTTCAGCAAGGCTTTTGAAACAGGCCTAAATCAGCCCAAAGGGGCGATCCAAACGGGGCTGCCCTTTTCGGGGAGCCCTTCGGGGGCAGACAAAGGGCAAGGGTTTGTGCTGTGATGGCAGATTATAATTGAGTGTGTGTTTGTGTGTGCTGGTGAGAGCAGCACACTGTTGGTTGTGTGGTGGCCTATTCAGTCCCTGGTGAGAGCAGGGAGGGCAGGCAAGGGTTCTTGGTGAGAGGAAATTCCCTTTAGCTACCCAAACTGAAGGTGTGTGTTTGTTCTGCTCCCCCCCACCCCGCCGCCACTATGTAGTTTGGCACAGATGGGGTGCCGAAGGAGGAGGGCTCAGATGGCATCGTGGCAGTTGTGACAGGTAGGGGAAGATATGGAAGTATGATCCAGACTGGCCAGCCAAGGGGAATGAGGTTTAGACAGTTATGTGCTATTCCTTTTTCAGGTCCTGTTCCCAGCCTTAAAAATTTTGGGAACTTTAATACCTGGCCATCAGCCCTGAGGGTGCTGTTGCTGAATGCCAGGTCAGTATCCCAGAAGACAGAATTAAATCGTGGATGACAGCTGAGTGAAGGGGCTGACCTGACTTGTATCACTGAGACCTGGCTGAGAGTGGAGGGAGGTGTCAACCTTTCCCAATTGTGCCCGGCTGGGTTCTCAGTACAGCATCAGCTGCGGCTTAATGGTCGGGGAGGTGGGGTGGCAATTGTCTATCGAGATACTATCTCACTGGCTAGTGTTGTGGTCCAACAAAGTGTCAGATTTGAGTGTCTGTACTTGACATTGGGTGCCCAGGATAGGATGGGTATGCTGCTTGTGTACTGCCCACCTCGCTTTACAGCAGATGCTCTGCTCGAGCCGGCCGACATGGTGTCGGACGTGGCATCGAGGATGCTGAGGCTTTTGGTCTTGAGGGATTTTAATATCCATGCCGAGGCTGTTCTGTCTGGTCCGGCCCGAGATTTTATGGATACCATGACCACCCTAGGATTATCCCAAGAAATAACTGACCCAACACATGTTGCAGGTCATACACTCGATTTGGTTTTTTGGACTAAGGGTGATAGACTTCTTAGGATAAGGGATGTGGCTACACTCCCTTTGTCATGGATTGATCACCACCTGTGATCAAGTGTAGACTATCTGCTGACCTTCCCCTCCACAGAGGCGGAGGACCAATTAAGATGATCCGCCCTCGGAGGCTGATGGATCTGGAGGGTTTCTGAGGTCCCTGAGGGACTGTTCAGCCATTATGGCAAATGGTCCTGTAGATACCCTAATTGATACATGGAACACCGAGGTAGCCCGGGCAGTTGATATGATTGCTCCTAAGCGCCCTCTTCGGACCAGTTGAGCTAAGTTTGCTCCCTGGTTTTCTGGGGAGCTGATGGCAGCAAAACAGTCTGTGTGATGGCTAGAACGCCGCTGGAGGAGAACTCGAGCTGAGTCTGATCGACTGCGGGTTAGAGCTGAACTGCGAGCTTACTCTGTGGCGGGTCTGACAGCGAAGAAAAGCTACTTCTCCACCCATATCGCGTCCGCACGATGCCATCCAATGGAATAGTTTCGAGTAGTGCGGAGGACTTGTTGCAGTCTGGCACTCATGACGAAATAAGAGGAGCCTTTGGCTCCCCACTGCGATCCGTTTGCAAAGCATTTTGCAAATAAGATCGCCCGCATCCAGTTGGATTTGGACTCTGGCTGCTATGTAAGTGGGGCACAGAATGTGTAGAGTGCACCACCCAGTCTTTTTTCTCTGGATCAGTTTCAGCTATTGCAGACTGAGGATGTGGACAAGGTGCTTGGAGGAGTGTGACCGACCACGTGCTCAATTGACCCCTGCCCGTCATGGCTTATTAAATCTAGCCAGGAAGGGATGACTGGCTGGGTCCAGAGGATTATTAATGCGTCTTTTAGATCTGGTATGGTTCCTGCTGCCTTGAAAGAGGCAGTGATAAAACCGTTACTCAAGAAGACTTCCCTGGACCCACATGACTTAAATAATTATTGCCCAATTGCTAATATTCCCTTCTTGAGCAAGGTACTCAAGCGGGCGGTGGCGCTGCAACTCCAAGCTTTCTTGGAAGAAACAGACTACTTAGATCCATTTCAGTCTGGCTTTAGGCCTGGTTTTGGAACTGAAACAGCCTTGGTCGGTAGACAATTTACGCCGGGAGATAGACAAGGGGAGTGCATCCCTGTTGATTCTCCTAGACCTCTCAGTGGCTTTTGATACCATTGACCATGATATCCTTCTGGGACGCCTGGCGGAGTTGGGTATTGGAGGCACTGTTTTGCAATGGTTCCGGTCCTACCTGTTGGGACGCTTTCAGAAGGTGGAGCTAGGGGGCTGCTATTCGACCCCATGGCGATTATGCTATGGGGTCCCGCAAGGTTCCATCTTGTCCCCTATGCTGTTTAATATCTACATTAAGCCGCTGGGAGAGGTCATAAGGAGTTTTGGAGGACAGCGCCATCAATATGCAGATGACCCTGTGACATTAGAACCAGGTGTGGCAGTGACTGATCTAAATCGGTGTCTGGAGGCAGTGATGGCTTGGATGAAGTCAAATAAGCTGAAGTTGAACCCAGATAAGACTGAGGTCCTATGGATCAGGAGGCCATCTGTTCGTGAATGTGGCGTGGCACCTGTTCTAGACGGGGTTGCTCTCCCCCTGAAAGAACAGGTATGCAGCTTGGGAGTCCTCCTGGACCCTTTTTTAACATTTGAAAATCAGATCTCTTTGGTGGCCAGGAGTGCCTTTGGGCAACTTCGTTTGATCCGCCAGCTGCGACCCTTACTGAACAAGCATGATTTGGCCACAGTGATCCATGCTCTTGTTACATCCCGACTGGATTACTGTAATGCACTTTATGTGGGTCTGCCTCTAAAGAGCCTTCGGAAACTTCAACTGGTCCAGAATGCGGCTGCTCGAGTTTTAACTAACACTAGTTATACGGAGCACATGATGCCAGTGCTTCGGCAGATGCACTGGCTTCCGGTATATTTCCGGGCACAATTGAAGGTTTTAGTTATGACCTATAAAGCCTTAAATGAGTTGGGTCCAGGGTATCTGAAGGACCGTCTTCTCCCATGTGGACCTGCCCGGGGATTGAGGTCAGCTGGGGAGGCTTTGCTTCGTGTTCGCCCACTTGTGGAGATAAGATTAACATCTACACGGAACAGGGCATTCTCAGCTTTTGCTTCCAGGCTGTGGAATTCTCTTCCTCGGGATATTCACATGGTGCCAACGCTAGCGTTGTTTCGGCATCAAGCTAAAGCCACCCTTTTTACTCGTGCTTTTGTTAATGTCTGAGTCTGCATGTGTGTGTTCCTCCTCTCTATATGTTTTTAGCTGGTTATGTCCCTCTGGGGTCTCATTTTAAATTTTTATATATATTTGTATTTTGTTTGTTTGTTTTTGTAAGCCGCCTTGAATATTTTAAATAGAAAGGTGAGGTAAAAATATTTAAATAAATAAAATAAATCAATAAATGACATTCTGATAAGCAAGCTGAAGAAACATGAGCTTGATGGAACTACTATTGAATGGATACATAGTTGATTAAACAACCTTAAAGAGTCACTGTTCATGGAATGATGGCAGACTGAAGGGAAGTCTCAAGCGAGGTTCTACAGCAGTGTTTCTTAAACTGTGTTCTGCGGCACAGAGGCAGTCGGAGGTGTGCGGTGGAGAATAACAGAGTTCAAAATCGACAAGGAGTCCTGTAGCACCTTATACACTAACAGATGTATTGGAGCATAAGCTTTCATGGGCAAAGACCCACTTTGTCAGATGCATGAGTTCAAAATGGACACCCTTAAAGGGGCAGGTGACCTTTGTGTGTGTGTGTTTGTTTTCTTTTGCTCAATAACTTTCCCCCCCAACCCTATTTTTCCTTTTTTTTTTGCTCAATAACTTTTCCCCAGCCTCTTCTTTTTTTTGCTCAACAAAAAAATCCTTGGTATTCCTCATAAAAAAAATTATTGCTTGGTGCTCCTCCACCTTAAAAAGTTTAAGAAACATTGTTCTACAGGAACACATATGCAGGGTGTAAAAACTGCTGGATCCACACAACTGTGGATCCTTTAACCTGCCACCCTTTAGAGTCAGCTTTATGAGGCAATCAGAGAGGCCTCTGGAGCACACAAAGGTTACATCTAGACTGCAGAGTTTTTCTGGGATACTGGAGGTATCCCAGAAGACCTCTGCTGCATCCAAGGAGCGCATTTGCTTTTCCAAAAAAAAATTCAGAAAAGCAAATGCGTTTTTTCAGCATCCCTGTAAATCTTGTTCTACAAGGAAGAAGGGATGTTCTGAAAGAGGGGTTTTTTTTCCTGACATTTGGCCCTGTGTAGATGAGCCAAAAATGGGTACAGAGACTGGTCTGTGTGAATGCTCTGTCAGTAGCTTCTCTTTTAAAATGTCTACCAGGAGGCTTAAGGAACACAGGAGTCCATATGCAAACTATGAACTGGGACAAATTTTACTCCCAATGAACTGTTATTCCCTCTTCATTCAAAAGTACACATTTCTGCAAGTTAAGGGTCATTTAATCAGCACACAATATGTGTTCTATTGTTTCAATAGGACAATGTGTTTTAAGATGGTTGTTCAATAGAAACCTGAGCCAAACTATGTGTTTTAATTTTTAGTTTACTTTTTAAAATTAATTCCTTTTACTTGCTTTTCTCCCTTTACATACTATCTACTCTATTTGTGTCTGGTTTATTGTACACTGTGCTTTTATCATAAAATATGTTTTATATTAGCAGGTTTTTTCCTAACTGGAAAAAAAACCATCTGGGGAGCATCACTGCGGGTTTCTAATGCACATTTCTGCCAGAATTATCAGTAATAAAACACTACAGAAGATGGCATTAGGCAAATGGACCCTTTTTATCATTTATCTGTGATACTTAAATCTTATTTTTATTCTAAAACAGAACACATTTTCCCAAAATGATGCTTAAAGTCTAGAATGCATGATGTATTATAAATTAGACACCTACAGGACCTTTACATGATTTCTGCTTTTTCTTTAAGTCTCTCAAACACAGTTGCATTAAATCTTTTATTTTAGACTCTGCCAACTAGCATATATTTCCAAGTCACATGAAATATAAAACACATATTTTAATACCTCTCAAAGGAAACAGCATTTCTAAATCCTGCCAGTACTTAAAAACAATGTGGTATTTCCTGTATGTTAACTGACCTACTCTGAAAAGAGACACACCCAACCTCTTACTGCTAAATAAAATACATCCATAATAAAAATCTGCTACATGTTACATTTGTTCCTGGCTAAGTTCTTGATATAAGCTCCAAGAAGGTTAGGTATTTCATCCTCACATGCCAAGACAAATTTGTCCAAGCAATATATGCCACCTTTTTAATAGGCACTAAATATTTATCTAAATATTTCCCTACTGACTGTGCCACTAAATCTAGAGAAAGCCCCAACCTAGAGTGGGTTTATTTCAGTGATGAAGGAAATAGGACCATAAATGTCCTTCAACTCAACCAGATCAGGAAGCTAGGTAAAAACTGAACTTTCAGTATTTGGTGCTTAGATGTTCATCCTGCCAATGGTTCGACTGAGGTATCATTCCTAGTGATCACAACAGTTTGGATTTGTCAAGTCCAATTAAAAGCAAAACAGAGGAGAAGAATAATATCCCATGTTGTAGGGATGCCCTCTCTCATCTCTTCTAGGTCATGTGCTTGCCTTACCAGCTCTCAGCCCTCTGCCAGAACTACATACTCTCCCACAGCAACTTGAGACCATTGTTCCTTGTTCTGCCATCCATCACTACTGTGAACAGCCTTTCTCCATCCTCTTTGGAACCTCCCTTCAGGAAGTTGAAGGCTGCTATCAAATCCCCCCTCACACTTCTCTTCTGCAGACTAAATAGACCCAACTCCCGCAGCCTCTCCTCGTAGGTCATATGCACCAGCCCCCTAATCATTTTGGCTGGCCTCTGCTGGACCCTCTCCAATGCATTCACATCCTTCCTGTAATTGGGGACCCAGAACTGGGCACAATACTCCAGATGTGGCCTCACCAGAGCCGAATAAAGGGGAATAATGACACCTCTGGATCGACTGGCAATGCTCCTCTTAATGCAACCTAATATGCCATTAGCCTCCTTGGCTACAAGGGCACACTGTTGACTCATGTCTAGCTTCTCATCCACTGTAATCCCCAGGTCCTTTTCTACAGAACTGTTACTTAGTTGGTCCCCAGCCTATAACAATGCTTGGGATTCTTCCGTCCCAAGTGCAGGACTCTACACTTGTTCTTGTTGAACCTCATCAAATTTCTTGTGGCCCAATCCTCCAATTTGTCTAAATCACTCTGGACTCTATCCCTGCCCTCCAGCGTATCTACCTCTCCCCCAGCTTAGTGTCATCTGCAAACTTGCTGAGGGTGCAATCCATCCCCTCATCCAGGTCATTAATAAAGATGTTGAACAAAACCGGTCCCAGAACCAAACACTGGGGCACTCCGCTAGAAACCGACCGCCATCCAGACATGGAGCTGTTGATCACTACCCGCTGGGGCTGACCTTTCAGCCAGCTTTCTATCCATCTTACCGTCCATTTATTCAATCCACATTCCCTTAACTTGCTGGCAAGAATTGTGGGAGACCATATCAAAAGCCTTGCTAAAGTCAAGGTATATCACATCCACTGACTTCCCCATATCCACAGAGCCAGTTACCTCATCATAGAAGCTAATCAGATTGGTCAGGCACAACTTGCCCTTCATGAATCCATGCTGACTATTCTTGATCACCTTCCCCTCTTCCAAGTGCTTTAAAATGGATTCCTTGAGGATCCCCTACCATGATTTTTCCAGGGACTGAGGTAAGAGTGACCGGCCTATAGTTCCCCGGATCGTCCTTCTTCCCTTTCTTAAAGATGGGCACTACATTTGCCTTTTTCCAGTCATCTGGGATCTCTCCTGATCTCCACGACTTTTCAAAGATAATGGCCAAAGGCTCCTCAATGACATTTGCCAACTCCCTCAGTACCCTCGGATGCATTAAGTCCGGACCCATGGATTTATGTAATTTTAGCTTTTCTAAATAGTTCCGGACCTGTTCTTTTTGGAATGGTGAGAGTAAATGGTACGGTACATTCCCTATCTATCTTATAAAACTGGGGTGTTTGTGACATAGCAGTCAGGACAGTGATAGTGACTATGAAATGCTAAGGGAGATTAGAGAAGCTATCAAATTAAAAAACTCGAGAATAGTAGGGGATTTCAACTATCCACATATTGACTGGGTACACGTTACCTCAGGACGGGATGCAGAGATAAAATATCTTGATAACTTAAATGACTGCTTCTTGGAGCAGCTGATACAGGAACCAGCAAGGGGAGAGGATATTCTTGATTTAGTCCTAAGTGAAGCGCAGGATCTGGTTCAAGAGGCAAATATAACTGGACCACTTGGAAATAGTGACCATAATAGAATAAAATTTAACATCCCTGTGGTGGGAAAAACACCTCAGCAGCCCAACACTGTGACATTTAATTTCAGAAGGGAAAAAACAAAAAATGAGGATGTTGGTTAAACAGAAATTAAAAGGTACAGCAACAAAAGTAAAATCTCTTCAAGCTGCATGGAAAGTTTTCAAAGACACCATAAGAGAGGCCCAACTTAACTGTATACCCCAAATTTAAAAACACAGTAAGAGAACCAAAAAAGTGCCATCATGGCTTAACCACCAGGTAAAAGAAGCAGACACAGATAAAAAGACATCTTTTAAAAAGTGAAAGTTAAATCCTAGTGAGGAAAATAGAAAGGACCATAAACTTTGTCAAATTAAGTGTAAAAATCACATATATATATATATATATGTGAGTAACGCTGTAGCGTTACAGACTCGCCTCTGGGGGGAGCTCTTGCCTTCCGCCGTGGCGCTCGGCTGAGTTCTGCGCCGCTCAGCTGGGCGGCAGCAGGTGAGCAAGCAGCAGCAAGCAGCCGTTTGGGGTCTGTGCTCCCCATGCAGCACCCCCGTGCTGCGCCGCTTGGCCTCCCCCGTGGCGGCCCGGCTGAGCGGCGCGAAAGTGAGCCAAGCGCCACAGCAGGACGGGAAGGGGGGGCGGGGCGGTGATGTACACGGCCCTGCCCCCTGGCCATGTACGTCACCGCCCCAACCCCCTCTTTCCCTCTCGCTGTGGCGCTCGGCTCACTTCTGCGCAGCTCAGCTGGGCTGCCGCGGGGGAGGCCAAGCGGCGCAGCACGGGGGTGCTGCATGGGGAGCAGCGCAGACCCCAAACGGCTGCTTGTTCCTGCGCAGCAGCCCGGCCGAGCGGCGCAGAAGTGAGCCAAGCGCCACGGCGGGAGGGGAAGGGGGGCAGGGCGGTGACGTTCACGGCCAGGGGCAGGGCATGGACAAGCGTGGATTCCCAACGGAGACAGAGGAGAGCAGAGAGAGAGTGAGAGGCAGGAGGGGGAGAAGAGAAAGAGAGAGACAGAGAGAGAGGCAGAAGGCGAAGGAGAGCTGGGGGGGGGGGGTGGCAGTAGGAGAGGAGAGAGAGAGAGAGAGACACGGAGCGAGAGACCAGAGCCTCAGGAGAGAAGACCGACGTCAGGAGAGACCTGAAAATCCCGTCTTACGACGGGCTAATTAGCTAGTAAAAGAAGAAAAGCCAAAAAGGAGTTTGAAGAACAGCTAGCCAAAAACTCAAAAAGTAATAGTAAAATGTTTTTTAAGATCAGAAGCAGGAAGCCAGCTACACAACCAGTGTGGCCCTTGGACAATCGAGATGCTAAAGGAGCACTCAAAGACAATAAAATCATAAATGAATTCTTTGCTTCAGTCTTCACGGCTGAGGATATCGGGTAGATTCCCACGTCTGAGCCATTCTTTTTACATGACAAATCTGATAAATTATCCTAAATTGAGGTTTCATTAGAGGAGGTTTTGGAATAAATCTATAAACTTAACAGTAACAAATCACCGGGACCAGATAGCATTCACCAAGAGTTCTGAAAGAACTCATATGGGAAATTGAGGAACTATTAACTGTGGTTTGTAACCAATTCTTTAAATTGGCTTCCATACCTAATGATTGGAAGATAGATAACGTGACACCAATATTTAATGATCTTGGCAATTACAGACCTGTAAGTCTAATGTCAGTACCAGGCAAATTAGTTGAAACTATAGCAAAGAATAAAATTGTCAGACACATGGATGAATATAATTTGTTGGGGAGAAAGTCAACATGGTTTCTGTAAAGGAAAATCATGCCTTACTAATCTGCTAGAGTTCTTTGAGGGGGGTCAACAAATATGTGGACAAGGGAGATCCAGTGGATATAGTATACTTAGATTTCCAGAAAGCCTTTGACAAAGTCCCTCACCAATGGCTCTGACTCTACTTAAGTTGTCATGGGATAAGAGGGAAGATCCTTTCATGGATTGATAACTGGTTAAAAGACAGGAAACAAAGGGTAAGAATAAATGGTAAGTTTTCCGAGCGGAGAGAGGTAACTAGTGGGGTCCCCCAAAGATATGTCCTGGGACCCATCCTATTCAACTTATTTATAAATGATCTAGAGAAAGGAGTAAACAGTGAGATGGCAAAATTTGCAGATGATACCAAACTCTTCAAAGTAGTTGAGACCGAAGCAGATTGTGAAGAACTTCAAAAAGATCTCACCAAACTAAGTGAGACTAAGTGCCCCTGTATAAAACTATGGTACGCCCACATCTTGAATACTGTGTACAGATGCGGTCTCCTCACCTCAAAAAAGATATTTTGGCCTTGGAAAGGTTCAGAAAAGGGCAACAAAAATGATTAGGGGTTTGGAACGGGTCCTATATGAAGAGAGATTAGAACGACTGGGACTTTTCAGTTTAGAAAAGAGGAGACTGAGGGGGGATATGATAGAGGTATATAAAATCATGAGTGGTGTGGAGAGGGTGAATAAAGAAAAGTTATTTACTTGTTCCCATAATAGAAGAACTAGAGGACACCAAATGAAATTAATGGGTAGCAGGTTTAAAACTAATAAAAGAAAGTTCTTCACGCACCATGTAGTCAACCTGTAGAACTCCTTGTCAGAGGAGGCTGTGAAGGCTAGGACTATAACAGAGTTTAAAGAGAAGCTAGATAATTTCATGGAGGTTAGGTCCATAAAAGGCTATTAGCCAGGGGACAGAAATGGTGTCCCTGGCCTCTGTTTGTCAGAGGCTGGGGAGGGATGGCAGGAGACAAATCGCTTGATCATGGTCTTCGGTCCACCCTCTTTGGGGCACCTGGTGCTGGCCACTGTCAGCAGACAGGCTACTGGGCTAGATGGATCTTTGGTCTGACCCAGTACGGCCATTCTTGTGTTCTAAGTGATTGGGCAACAAAATGGCAAATTTAAAGTAATGCACATTAGAAAAAATAACCCCAACTATACATACAATATGATGGGGGCTAATCTAGCTACAACTAATCAAGAGAGAGATCTTAGAGTCATTGTGGATAGTTCTCTGAAAACATCCACTCAGCGTGCAGTGGCAGTCAAAAAAAAATAGAATGTTAGGCGTCATTAAAAAAGGGATAGAGAAGACGACAGAAAATATCTTATTGCCTCTATATATAACCATGGTACGCCCACATCTTGAATACTGCGTACAGATTTGGTAATCTCATCTCAAAAAAGATATATTGGCATCGGAAAAGGTTCAGAAAAGGGCAACAAAAATGATTAGGGGTTTGGAACGGGTCCTTTATGAAGAGAGATTAAAAAGACTTGGACTTTTCATCTTAGAAAAGAGGATGAATAAGGGGGAGATGAGAGAGATCTATAAAATCATGACTGGTATGGAAAAAGTGAATAAGGAAAAGTTATTTATTTATTCCAACAATAAAAGAACTAGGGATCACCAAATGAAAATAATAGGCAGCAGGTTTAAAACAAACAAAAGGAAGTTTTTCTTCACTCAGTGCGCAGTCAACCTGTGGAACTCCTTACCAGAGGATGCAGTGAAGGCTAGAACTTTAACAGGGTTCAAAAAAGAGCTAGATAGATTCATGGAGGTTAGGTCCATCAACGGCTACTAGCCAGGATGGGTAGGAATGGTATCCCTAGCCTCTGTTTCTCTGAAGGTGGGTGACAGGGAAGGAATCACGTGAGGATTACCTGTTGTGATCCCTCGCTCTGGGGCATCTGATATTGGCCTCTGTCAGCAGACAGGATACTGGGCTACATGGACCTTCGGTCTGACCCAGGATGGCCGTTTTTATCTGCTAAATGTATTAAACTATATTTGTAAATATACAAGAGTTCCCATAGTGTGAGGCCAGGTCTACACTAAAGAAGAAGGTTGAATTAAGACACACAACTCCAGCTACATTAATTACATAGCTGGAGTCAATGTACCCTGATTTGAGTTTCCCCGCCATCCCTACAGTGGGTGGCTGATGGGAGCAAATGCTCATGTCAGCTTCCCTTACTCCTCGCATGAGCAGGAGTACTGGCTGCCGATGAGGGCACCCTCTGAGTCTGACACATAAAAATATTTAATGGTTGTTACTAAAATATATTTATAAGCTGGGGAACCTGTCTGATATTAGCTCCCTAAAAGCAACAGCAATGAAAGTAAGCAACATCTGGATGGGTTGTGGAAAAAAACCCATAAACAGTCATTGTCCTTCATGAGGCTACACCAGGGCAACTGGCTGGCCTGGAGATTTAGCAAGGCCCACTGACCTGTCTGGATTTGTGCTCCCAAAGCATATGGGTCTGAGGGCATAAAACAGGCCCAGAATATAGCAACTGTGTTCTTTCTCCTTTACCCACTTGTGCTGCAAGCAACTAGGACATTAGGAAGACTGAAGATTCTAACTGAGGGGACTGGTCCAGATTTCAAGGGTGAAATCTGGATACTATGGACTACAATATTCAGCAGGGTGAAAAATCTGCTTCATCTAGTTATTGCCTAGTTTAATAGGGTTGAGAGTTTATTGTGTGTTTATATTTTCTTTTCTTTTGGTAACTACTCTTTTTTCCTAACATTTATAGTCACTTACATTCTATCATTGTAATCAATAAAAGTATTTTGTTTATTTTTACCAGTGAGTTGATACTCAGTGTGTGGCAAATCTGCTCAGGTTTTACAAAAGCTGATGTACATCTACTTTCCATTGATGAAGTGCTGAACCAATTAAAAATGAAATGGTATATTCCTGAAATACAGTGTTGGGAATCGGGGGGAGTTAGCTGGTACCTGTGTCTGTGCAATTCCTGAGTGACTCTGGGACCATTCATGCAGTTGAGCGGTGTTGGGGAGGGGAGGGTGTCCACATATGGCTGAGCTGAAAGATAACTGCACCTGAAGAGGTTGCTGCTGCTAACTAGCAAGGCACTGCAGGAGACAGTGGTTCCACAATCGCAGGCTGAACCTCGGGGCGGATCCCATCACAGTAGTCACTTTTCTTTTTAAGAGGGTCTCTGAAAAGACAATCTTTCTCCCAAAAGAACTGTAGTAAACCCTATCCCTTCCATTTCAACAATCTCAGGAAGTCATTGCCAAAGGAGAAAAACACCCGAGTCAAGGAAACTATTGATGCATTTTTAGAGGAGCAAGATCATACTGACAGACAGACCTATAGTTCCTTGACACAAGGCTGGTCTCAGATTTATCTAACAAGAAATATATTCAGCCTAACCTCCCATAGCTCTTTAGAGATAGTTTTGAAAGCAAACAATGTATAGAAAATTTGCTAGTAATATGTCACTCACCTCGGGAAATAAACATTTCTTGTGACCATAATTAAGCAGTCAGACTGTCACATGAGGAGCAAGATCTGAAGTGGAGAGGGGTTTTTTTCAGCCATGAAGACTGAAAATCTGGTAGTGGGTAACACAGAACTATACAGAAAAGTTACCCAAATGAAACAATCTTTAAAAAAAAAAAAAGTCTCAATGTGAACACTAATAGAATATTATTTTCAAAATTTACAATAAACTATGGAAACAGAATTAGCTTCAGTAAGGACACTACTAATCATTCTCTCTCTCAGTCTAGGATGCAGTTAAAAGGATAGATGGTTGGCTTCACTCCACACTTTATGCCTTCTGAAGAATGGGCACAAGTGTAATGAGATTGTGGGGGCAGGCCATCATCTGACCTTTGAACCGGGGGCTCATGAACACCAAGAGTAGAATACAGCAACTCCAGAACTATTTTTAAAAAGCAATATACTCTCATAACAAGGTACAGAGGACTCCTGCTTAAGAGTTAAATTGGGGTTAATTTACTAGTCGAGTAGTAAACCCCACCGGGGTTCTTGTACATTTCAAAGAAGGAATGCAGAACATCGCACGCAGCCCGGGGCCAGCGGGAAGTCCTGTTGACACTGGGCTGCATGCAGGCATGCCAGCTTTAAAATGTACAAGAGTCCCCAGAGGAGGCTCTTGTGCATTTCAAAGCGGAAGTGCACTTATGAAGCCCAGGGTCAGTGGGGGACTCTGAGTCACCTGCAGATCCCGGGCTCCATGTTGCGCTGCCAATTTGAAAAGTCACGTGGAGCCCGGGGTCAGCTGGAGACTCCCCAGCTAAACATGGGTTCCGCGCAGCATTTCCCCGGGTCAGCTGGGGGTTCCTGGGTCAGCTGAGGGCTCCTCAGCTGACTGCAGGCTCCAGGAAGCGCTGCCCCTTTGAAACGCCCAGGCGGGGTTCAAAGGGGCAGCACCACATCAGCTGTGCCTTTGAAGTATCCCCTCTTCCCCTCCCCCATTTGCTGCCTCTATTTGATAGAGGCAGTGGGGGGAGGAGGAAAAAATCGACTAGTCGACTATCCAATAAGCAGGGCTCGACAAATCAGTGAATCTACTCGCCGGTAGCGAGTAGATTTCAGCTGGTCGCCCCATTCACCGGCGGCGCGCGCATGTGCAATGCGGGTCTGGCGCATGCGCAGTGCGGGGCTAGCGGGTAGATTTCGCAGCGGTTTGTCAAGCCCTGCCGATAAGCATTTGCTTACCGGATAGTTGACTAGTCTTTAACATCCCTAATAAGAACCAGCTTCTTCATAGCATAAAAAAAATCCCTTTCCTCTCAAAACTGCAATGTTAACAACTGTACCTTCACTGAAATCTAAGAACTGCAGAAGTACATGCCAATATGAACTGTTTAAAAACAAAACTTGAGGAATTTCATCTAGTCCATGCTATCTTCTCTATGAAAATATGGTTTTAATTATCTTTTGCCATCCTTAACCATTTCCTAATATGTACTTTGTTAAAAACAGTTCATTCTACTGAAAAAGAGTTGAAAAAAATCTTGCTTTGATTAGTGAAACTTATTCCACTTAAATGTATACTGATGCAATACCAAAATCTGAAAGACACATTTTTAAAAAAACTAATTGATTTAGATAGCCAGGAATTATCTGCAGCAATAAGTACACACAGTACAGTCTAGTTTTATTCTCCAACCTTATTGAAGTGCAAACTGCAAACACCGTTAAGCTGAGGAAAGAGTTTGTGATTAACTTTACTTTCTACAAGAATAAAACATGTTGACCCACGTCCCATTTAACAACTTTATTGGGTTGTAACACAATAGTTGTTGTAACAACTAGTTACTATCTAAAGCCATATAAGAAAAATCTTTTCTCCAATCAGGCAAGGTTTCCAGAGCGCATAACAAGATTTGATGGGAGAAAAGTAGAAGTTGCCTCTGGCACAACCTCTTTAGGACAGAAAATTCTTTCAAGGTCACAACAGAAAATCATTAACCCTCCCCCCAGTATTTTTAATCTCTTCCCCCTCTTACCTACCTAAAAGCATTCTCATACCCTTACCCCAGAATAAAATCATTTCAACCTCCAGCTGCCATACAAGTTAAAGCATTCCTTGGAATTAAACCTATCTTCCCCAAGCTGCCTTCACTTGCAAGCATAAAGTAGCAGTTATTCACTACAACTGGAGGTTCTTAAAGCCAGTAGAGGAATGCACATAGGGACCATGGCTTCAAGTTCCCCAACCCTTCTGGCCAAAGTGATGGTCACCAAAACCATCACCTTTAGACTTGTGGGGCATGGGATGTCACCATGTCAAGAGAATAACATTATGGTCCCATTGAGGTGAAGGTTTAAGCACTTGTGAAAAGTTACTGATCAAACTTTTCATAAATTATACTGTAAAAGGTCATGTAAATATAGAACACAATTCCACCAGATGGAAGAAGGCACTAGTAGCTCTAATAGAAAGACCTTAAGTCTTCAGGGATAGGAGATGCCACAAGCCTCCTGCTAGTGCTAGACTATTTATACCCTTCCTCTCTAATTGCTATCCTATGATCCTTATCTGCTTCTTTTAACTATCCAATATTTAGGTGCTTATGGATTACCAGTTTTGCCTATTTGGTTTTCCCTTTGATATTTTCATATCCTTTGCTCCTTGTTTCCCTCCCCCTTCCATTTTTTCCTTCCCCTTTCCCTTCTCCCCTATTTATTTTGGGTCTGTACATCCTAAACTCAAAACTCCAGTCATCTGAAGAAGTGGGCTGTGCCCAAGAAAGCTCATGATACCATCTACATGTTTTGTTAGTCTATAAAGTGCTACCAGACCATTTGTTGTTTTTTAAGTTTATCCTGTACAGACTAACTCGGCTACCCCCTGAAGCTATTTGTAGAATGTCAGCGGAGTCATGCCCTGATTGAAAAGCATCTCCTTTTAGCTAGATAACAGGTTCTACTAGACTCCTTTCTACTTTGGTTAAGAATCTTCTGAACTGGAAGGGTCAAATATTATCATTCCATTTAAGATATCCATCCAAACATCAGGCTGTCAGATGGAGAGCACGCAGATTAGGATGGTTGATTTTCCCTTCATCCTGAGTTAGCAAGTCCAGGAATGGGCAGATCCTAATTGGTGGATGGGCTGATATCATTAGATGTTCTGTGAAATAAAATGGCCTGACTCATTAGGGGGCTAGGAGAATGTTGTTGGCTCTGTCGTAACATATCTTCATTCCCCCTGCTTCCACAAGTTGTGGGGAATAGGAGGAAAGGCATATCTGAGGCTGTTTGTCCTGGAGAGCATCACCGTGATAGTCTGAAACAAGATGGGGAGAGCTTTCTATTAGTTTGCAGTGCACAGAGATCCCATAGAAGAGTATTCTGAAGTCTGCAGGTTTGGAATACTTATTCTAGTTGTATTTCAGTAATAAAGCTTAGTTAGGTACACAAAATTGCAGGCCCGAGGAGGCTTTCCTTCCCAGGAGGTCTAAGAAATTGAAGCCTTTTATCTGGCAGGGTGCGATAGCATGACCAAGCTCTTTCTATAGACAAGTGCACCACCAGCGAATTAGGGCAAGATGGGAAAATAAAATTCAGCTATTTTAACAGGAATAAAGTATCACCTCTCTACTTTTATGGATCTGGACGTCACTGGGAACTTTTTTTTTTTTTAAACAACTTCTGGTACTGGCAGTTATTCATTGGACAAGGCGAATGAGTGAAATCATTCGGGGACGACGAAGAAACACCTGTCAGAACCTGTGACATCAGTTGTAGCTCCTCCTCCTTGTACAAGGACAGAACTAGCTGGCGTGAAGAAGAGCAATAAGATCCTCAGAAGAGTCCAGATGCCTGCCATAAGGATCCGAAAGACCTCAACAAGGCCAAAAAAGAGGGATCAATATAGGTTGCAGGGGAACTCAAGGGATTCTGCTCCAGTGGTCCCTGAGGGAGTCATACCCAGAAGAATGGCAAGAATAACTCAATCGCCTTTTGGAGCTCAAGTGTCTCCATGGAGAGACAGTACAGCTATCTCCTCTGACTCATCCAAATCCCAGAAATGTTCAAGCAGTTGCACTGGCGATATTGATACCAGAGACACCTGTCAGAAGGCTAGAGATGAAACTGTCCCTGGGACACATGGATCATCTTCGGGAGCAAGGACATGCCTCAAGAGAGCATGTCTGATAAGTGGAAACTGTGGTTTAGGAAGGAATATATCTTCCAGTGTTACTTACATCTCCCTATGCACTGGTGTCCAAGAGGTACTCCTGGGAGAATTCTACAACAATGTGCAGGCACAGAATTAATGTTTCCCCATCATATTTTCCTCCCCCACAGAATAATTGATTCTGATGGAGAGGCGAAAGGAAGTTGAGAAAGGTCATGCTGCATTTACACATTTTTGCTTACCAGGGGCTCAAGTGGCAGCAGAAGAAAGAGCAGCTGGCTCATAGGCCAGAGCACACGACCATGAAGAAAAAGGAGGAAGAGGATGCTTTCTGCACAGGACAGACAAAGTAGGGGACACAGCTTCTGCACAGTGAGTCATCACAGACTGGGCTTTTGAAGGGCTAGTGGGAGAAAGACTTGGGCAGGGGCACTGGAGCTAGTGGGGTGACAACACTGAGCTTTGAACAGAATGGGAATGGAGGTGCAGGGCCATATGGAGACAGGAGGAAGCTAGAATTGAAGGCCACTTGGAGATGTGCAGATATGCCTGTTGGAATGGGGAATGGAGATGTAGGGACAAGGAAGATGTGCCTGATGAATGGGAGAGGCTACGGGTCAGGCAGGATCTGAATATGGGAGGCTCCCCAATTCCCTAACAATTCCTACCATATGCCCCCCAATAAAACATACTTCACACACCCACACCCAACAGCCTTTCAGGTTCACTCCCAGGTTCCATCCCAGCAATTGCTTCCTTCCCCCTCAGCTTCTCTGTTACCTCTGATTCCCCCAAAACTTTGCACTGCTTCTGAGGGGTGCAGAAAATACATTTCTGCATTGCAGTTAAAATGAATTACTAAAAGTTCTATATTAATATGCCTAGTAAAGACTCTATTTGTCCAAAAAGTTTCCTGAATCTTTTGTCTGTATAGATACAGATATACTTGCTGACAGGTATTTTTAAATAAATTACCAAAATAATTGAAAGTCACTATTATATTATTGACAAATAAAATATGCAAAATTTTAAAATATAGTGCCAAGAATTTTAAAAATTTGGCAAAGAATTCTCCCAGGAGTATAGGGGTTGTAGCAATCAAGTTTGAAAGACCTGGAGCATCTGTGGCAATCAGACACTCTTTAGATAATTGAAGTGGTAACAATGATGATTCTAGACTAGCACCATAAACTGAATGGACCAACACCAATCCTCTGGCAACCATACTGAGCTGACTGGTGGAACTTTTTCTTTTTTAAACACACTTTGGCCTCCAATCGGGGTTTTCATCAGAGCCAGTTCCTTAGGTTCTTTGTGACATCTCACCCAACCTAAAGAAGCTTGGGAAGAAAGCACGTTTCTTATGGGCAGTCCTTAAAGAGGATCTGCCCTTGTGCCCACAAGAAAGCCTACTAATCGCATTTTAGGGGAGCCCTAAAAGAGTCTTGGGGCTTAGAGGTTGAAAGTTCCACTTCAAGACACATGTTGGGGGGGTGGGGGGAGAGGGAGATGGGACCACTAGTCAGCTGAGGTCAACATACAGGGAGGTCTCCATGGCCCAGATCAGAGAAGAGCCTCATAGCCTTCTCTAGCTGGTGCTCTCATAGGTGAACCTCCCAGGGTTCTAAAATTCTGGCTGGGAAGGGGTAACAGATACTGCAGTGATTTGCATCTCACCCAGACAATACAGATACCACTGATGTTCAACACTGACGGAGAAGGAGCAATAGTTGCAGACAATTCTTGAATCCCAATTAAGATAGTGACACTCTTTTCACTTTTGGAGTAAACATTACAATTAATTACCATTCAAAATACTTCTTATGGAAGTCCTGATTCTAAACAAAGTTTTGAAGGAAAATTTATACTGTTTCCCAGACTGTTTTTTAAAACAGGTTAAATAATTACTTGAGCAAATCACATTTCAAAATTATAATCTAACAGAGGGATATCAATGGGTAACCATTTACCAGTAAGCATCACCCTTAACAGGTGATGCTCATTGGATAATAATTCAGTACCCAGGGAGTAGCCTGCCACAGCTGAGGGCTACTCCAGCCTCACTAGGTCCCCGAGCAGGGCCAGAAGTAGCTGGGCTAGAGTGGCCCCTGCCCACAGCTGCGGGGGGGAGAGCACTCCAGCCCAGCCAGGTTGGAGTCTCCCATCTAATTAGTTATCCGGTTAAACTTAACGTTAACTAATTAAATGGGATTTTACATTGCCAATCGTAACAGGATATATCACAGCCTTATACAGCTGAAATTTTGGAGCACCACTGTTGGGTTCCATTACACTGGAAGTAGGAGCAATTCATGAACTTTTCATAGAATCACAGAATACTAGAACTGGAAGGGCCCTCGAGAGATCATCAAGTACAGTCCCCTGCCCTCACAGCAGGACCAAGCACCATCTAGATCATCCCTGATAGATGTCTGTCTAACCTGCTCTTAAATATCTCCATTCCACAACCTCCACAGGCAATTTATTCCAGGCTGTGTCTAGACTGGCATGATTTCGCGCAAATACTTTTAACGGAAAAGTTTTTCCGTTAAAAGTATTTGCGCAAGAGCGTCTATACTGGCATGTGCCTTTGTGCAAAAGATTTGCTTTTGTGCAAAAGCATCCGTGCCCAGTATAGATGCTCTCTTGCACAAGAAAGCTCCGATGGCCATTTTAGCCATTGGGCTTTCTTGCGCAAGAAATTAATGTTCCTGTCTACACTAGCCCTCTTGCGCAAGTATTCTTGAGCAAGAGGGCTTATGCCTGAGCGGGAGCATCAAAGTATTTGCGCAAGCAGCACTGATTTTGTACATTACAAAGTCAGTGTTCTTGCACAAATTCTCACGGCCAGTGTAGACAGGCGGCAAGATTTTGCACAAAAGCGGCTGCTTTTGTGCAAAATCTTGCCAGTCTAGACACACACCCAGTGTTTAACCACTCTGCCAGTTAGGAAGTTTTTCCCTAATGTCCAACCTAAACCTCCCATGATGCAGTATAAGCCCATTGCTTCTTGTCCTATCATCAGAGGCCAAAGAGAACAATTCTTCCCCCTCCTTCCTGTGACACCCTTTTAGATACCTGAAAACTGCTATCATGTCCCCTCTCTCTCTTCTCTTTTGAAAGTGCTTTGTGAATTTGTATTGCAATGAGATTGGATTCTGCCATACAGCTTGTATATTGTATAATGTAACATGCTTAAAACTAAACAAGCAAAAAGAATTAAGATAAACTAGGGACCTAAAATAGGTAAGAGCAATGAGATAAAATTGGAACTATTGTATACACTTATTACCATAAGTCATTTACACAGGCTAAAGATGAATAAAATTAGAGACAACAAATCTGATATAGAATCTCAAACATTGAGATTGTACCAAATGAAGATTCAAAAGTGATATTTTATGAAGGGTGCAACTTAGTGTCACGTTCCTATGGCAAACCATGAGGTGGTTCTGACCAAATTCTTAAAAATAATGTACTAGAAGGATTCAGATATATCAGTAATTGTGATTTTAGCATATCTGTTTTCTTTCCTTAAGGAGAATCTGTCAGTGAACCGTTAAAATAATCAAGTAGCATAAAGACAGGACATAAAGTCATAATTTCAGCCCAAATAACCATTAGCCTATCTAGTCCACCATCCTGCTCTCAGGAGTGTCATTTAAGTTGGAAGCTAATAACTGCATCTACTTAATACTTCAGTGTAAAAAGAAAATTGGTATTTTGATCAGCAGATCTCTTTGAAACTTTTCAGACACATAATCTAGCTTTCTGTCCTACTTTAGCTGATTTATACTTCCATTGCTATGCATTGTATCTGGCTGATTTTGTCTGCTCAGAAAACTTCTGCCATCTTTATCTTCATTTTGCTAGTTACTATATATTGTATAAATTTACTTTTACCAGTTATATTTGTTATTAATCAGTTTTACATTTACCAAGAACAAGATTTTTAAAAAGTTAAAACTATAAGAATTAAATGAGTAGTTCAATATTGATGCTTCATATTCAAAGTTTTACATTCAAGTACTGCGTAAACCATAAACTGTTTAGTACTATACAGAATATACAAGTGAAACCCCACTTTGCTTAAACATATACTTTTTCAGAATACAACTATTAAAAATACCACAATTAGTTTTGACAAAGAAAAGCCTAATACAAGTCATATTATAGATACACTGACAATCATATGGTGTAGCTCAGTGTTTCTCAACCAGTGGTACGAGTACCCTTAGGGGTACTCGAGAGAAGTCTGGGGGGGGGGGTACATCAACAACTGAAATTTGGAGAAAACTGAATTTTTGTTTTAAGTTTTACAGCACTTTATTGTTTTTGTACTTTTTACAACCAAAAATTTCATCCCCCCACCCAGCTACGATTAAGTTGTTTAAACAAATGTGTTGCAATGGTAGAAAAAAATTGTGTGTTTGAAAACCGTAGGTATTGGGGGTAATTATAATTTAGTTATTTATTTTTAAAAAGGGGTACCTTATTAAAAAAAGGTTGAGAAACACTGGTGTAGCTCACACGTAGTCAAGTATCTCTAGAATACTGTTTAGGCATTCCTGTCCTATATTCACCCAAAGAGTATACAAAAAGTTAGAAGATTCAATCGATTATTTGCACTGCATACAGAGGAAATTTTTATCCTTTAAAGTGTTAAAATTATATATTACATACAAAAATGTTCTTGATATTATGTCTACACAGACTGACCTTTTTGACTCTCCCAGTTTTCTTTGATTCCTGACTGGGTTTATTCTTGTTTTTATTAAAAACTTCACCAGAGGCATCTATAATCTCACATACTGAAATTTCATTTTCAATACCTAGAAACCAAGAGCATTAGAAGTTTAGAACCTTGTGGGGAAAGCAAGGAACAATCTGGTAAAAAAAATTCTAAAATTTTTCAATTTTTTTTATCCAAGTACCACCAAGACAGACTAAATTGTTTTCAAAGTATAATTTGCATAGTAATATCTGTGTTGTTTACTTTTGTGTTTCACTCAAACTACAGCAGTACATTTACACTCTTCTGTCTCTGGTTTAGCCTCATGCAGATGGCCCTCCAGAAGAACAGGCTACCAGAAGTAAACACTGAGTATCATTGCCTGTGTTGTATCTGTTCTGTGATTTAGTAACTTTCAGTCTCTAGGGCTGTCAAAACCACTTTGAGAAGTTACACCTTGATCCATGTTTTGACATATATAGGATTAATTACTCAAGATTTAACTAGCTCATTCTTTCCCATTTAATTAATTGGTGCCTAATCTAGGACATTGCCCAATTTATCATTTCAAATGAAAACATCCAGTCTCGTTAAAAAAAAGTTTAATGCCCGGATATTCTAAATTCAACTCTCCACAAATAAGCTGATTTTCTATTTGTTTTAGAGGATAAAGTACAAAAGTATACTAAATAAATATTCATTATTACAACTGCATTTAAAACTTGACCAAGCAAAGTTAAAACTATAAGTAAATTTAAAATATATTAACAGAATTTGAAAGTTTTACATGTTATCATCAACTACCCAAGAACTCCCAAGCATTTTACAAAATGACTTTTTAAAAGGACAAAAATATGGCAAATAATTTAAGAAAAAAGTGTTATTGGTGTTCTACCATTTTTCTAATTTATACACCTTACTCATAACTTAAGTGATAAAATCAAAATGAATGTAACACTTTGATTTAGAGTGTTACATTCTGGTTCTCATGCAACAGAAAAAAGCTGAGGAGGAGCTTCAATTTCAACACTGCATAGTAATATATACATAATGAAAAATCTCATAAGAATGGCCCTACTAGGCAGACCAAAAGGTCCATTTAGCCCAATATGTGGTCTTGCAATAATGGCCAATGGCAGGTGCCCTAGAGTGAACGAACAGGTAATCAAGTGATCAATCCCATCACCAATTCTCAGCTTCTAACAAAGAGGCTAAGGAAAGCAACCCCTCCCATCACGGCTAACAGCCATTGATGGATCTACCCTCCATGAATTTATCTAGTTCTTTTCTGGACCCTGCTATTGTCTTGGCCTTCATCAAACATCCTTTGGAAGAGTTCCACAGGTTGTCTGTGATGTGTGAAGATATACTTCCTTTTGTTTGTTTTAAACCTGTTACATATTCATTTCATTTAGTGATCCCCAGTTCTTGTGTTATGAGATGGAGTAAATAATATATATTTACTTTCCTCACACTAGTCATGCTTTTATAGACCTCTATCATATTCCCCCTCTTAGTTATCTCCTTTCCTAGCTGAAAAGTCCCAATCTTATTAATCTCTCCTCATATGGAAGCTGTCCCATATCCTTAATGATTTTTGTTGCCCTTTTCTGAAACTTTTCCAATTCCAGTGTATCTTTTTTGAGATGGGGCAACCATATCTGCATGCAGCATTCAAGATGTTGTCATACCATGAACTTCATAGAGGCTACATGATATTTTCCATCTTATTTTCTATCCTTTTCTTAATGATTACCAACATTCTGTTGGCTTTGACTGCCACTGTACATTGAGTGTATGTTTTCAGAGACTTATCCACAATGACTCCAAGATCTCTTTCTTCATTGATTTATTAATTTGTTCTATATCGTTTTTTGTGTGCGCGCGCGCACGCACGCGTAAGTAATTGGAATTGTGAGATGCCATCTCACTAATTCATGAAGAAATATACCTTGATATTACATTTCAGATAAAATTCTTTTACATGCAATAAACAAAGACTGGGATTTAATAGAAAGTACCCTTTTAAATGCAGAGTACCAATGATATAGCTTTAACATTTTGATTTATTACATATTATGTGAATTACATTTGTGTCTATATGCTCCAATCACAGACCAGGAGATACTCTGTAGACAGCTATAAAACATCTATTAACAAGTAGAAGATTAAAAACATTACAGCACATAACAGAGGTGGCCAAACTGCGGCTCATGAGCCACATGCAGGGTTTTTTTTTGCAGCTAAAAACCGTGGCCCCTCCATCCATTCTACACCTCTCAGAATGGCATGTGCAGAGGAAAGCTTGGAACCTCTACCTTATAGCAGGGCAGAGGGGCAAGAGCTTCTGCCTAGTGGCAAAGGGGATATCAGGGCTCCAGCAAGAGAAGGGCTGAAGCCCAGTTCGAGCAAGTGCTTCCCAACCTGGCTCTTGCATTTCTAAAGATTGTCATATGCAGCTTATAGGATCAGTAAGTTTGTTCACCCCTAACATGCATGTAACTGTTTGACAAGTATCTACCCCACACTGGCTCAATGGGGATTGGCCATACACTGTGGGGTGAAGAGGCAATGCCTCCTTGTCCTTGTTGTGCATGCTCTAGCTGGAGGCAGGATATACGAGGGAGCAGCCCCACTCAGTCTTAAAACCTATTAATATCTCATTCTTTGTCTAACTTATGTATTTCTGGGCTACTCAGTTAAGTAACTATAGGAATTAAATAGGTCTGGACAAGTAGAACACCAACTTACTTAATCACCATCCCTATAAAAAAAAAAAGTCACAGCCAGACTAATGGAAACTGTATTACCATAAAACGTATGGCTCAAGTTTGATCTAAAAGGAAGTTTAACACAATGTTAACTAATAAACCCATTACGCTTCCCTTATATCATTGTATATTCATTTTTCACTGAAATCTCTGTATATTGCTGTATTTCCAATGACTCTTATTCACAAATCCAAAAACCACTAATTCTCTTTCTTATGTTTAGCACAAATCTAAGACCTTGACATAAATGAGATTGATCACCCTGTAAGGTGTTAAATGTAAGGGTTTATTTTTTAATCTCCTCCTCCTAAACAATTAGAAAAGAGGAATCTTATTTTACTAAGATGTTTTATTTGAGTCCCTTGTGACTACTAATGAATTTCTAATGCCCTTGCATTTGGACTTTTCCTGCATATTATGTATGTCTAGTAGGAGAGTGAACCAAGCACTGTTACCTGTGTTCATACACAGGTCAGGAAGATACATGGACAATGGTGGGAATTATAAAAGTGACCTGCTTAGAAGTTGTGCACAATTTGCAAAGATAGAGCAGAGGGCCTGAATTGTCAGATATCAGGTTTCACTTGTAAATGCATGGGCACTGCATACATCAAAGGTCACAGAGTATTTGCACATGACAATATTGTCAACTGCTCACACAGACCTTAATGATGGAAAGTAACATGCACAGACAGAACTGAAGATTCAAGAAGAGAATACTTATTTTCAATGGATTTAATGGGAATTTTACCAATAAAAAAAGTTTCAGCTAAAAGGTCAAAGATATATTTTATCAGAGGTTTTTTTTTCAACATTTTAAAAGTCAGCAAATCCTCTCTGCTAGCTCTGATAATATCTGCATGTATCCCTTTCAAACAATTACCTGGAACAAAAATAAAAATTATAAACCATTTTTTACTATTTCAACAAGCAGCAATATGTAAGCTCTGTCTTAGAAGAATAATTGATAATCAATCTAAAATAAAAATGAAGACTATTTACAAAACATCAATATTTAATAACCACATTGATTCAGTCAATTAAAATTAGTCACTGTGGAGAATTGTAAGTGGGACTTTTGTTTCACAGAATATTTAAACAAATTCACATTTTTCTATTTTTCATTACTGCTTCTTCCCTTTCAAATGATTTTAAAACTAGGGCTCCCAAACTCAGTCTCTAACAAACCTTCAAAAGGCTGAACTTGTAACACCAGAAGCATCATCATCAGAAAACCGGTGACAATGGTAAATGTCAAATATCATTAGATCAAGCAGAACTGGAGCTATTAAAGTTTTTAAACAAAAAAACAAAAGATTTTCAAATAGACAGAAAAATGTAAAGGTTCAGTAAATTGGAGTTCATATTTTCAAGTCTGCCAAAATATGGAAGCTTTTCTTTGAGGAAATTAAAGCAAAATGTCTCTGAAGAGATGCTCATTTTTGGATCTGGAGTTAGAATTCAACTAGTGTCAAAGCAATTTATGTAGTCAAGTTTAAAACAAACCAAAGAAACACCTTTGAGGTCTTTATGCTTGTCTTGTAAAAATAACAAAAAAGGAAAGATGTTGATTTTATTACCATTTTCTAAGCTTGGATACATGGCACAAACATGTACATCTCCATAATCACTTACATCTAAACTTGTGACAATTTTTTTAAGCTACACAATAGTGGTACACTCCATATCTTGAAACACTAGTACTTGTTTATTAATTAAACCAAATGAGTAACCCGAGGCTTTGAGATTTAGCGTTATATGGAAGTTTTCCCATATTCAAAAGTAAAAAAATATCAAATTTTAAAAAAAGAGTACTACAGACAATTTACAGGGAAATTCCTAAGGTATCATGTTATATTTGTATATTCTAATACCAGAATGACTAGCAATTTTAAAACTTGATTAAATGACTATCCAGTAATACAAAAGTCATGTGACTGTTACAAATTAAACCCACAACATACTGAAAAACAAATTCTAAATTGAAGTTGGTATACTATCCGTATCTCTACATTTTTTCACCTCCATCCAGCAGTATGGATGGAGTTACAGCAATGCAAGTTTTCAACTCATTTTTCTGGACATCTCCCCCTGCTCATTTTTACCTCAGTTTTATTTAAAGGTAGTCTGCTGGTGGATTGAAGGACTATACCCATTCCAAATGTTACAAATTAAGAAATTATATATGTATATGGACAATTTGTAAAGTCACAATACAATTAAACATGACAATATTGTTTCTTGGGGTACACAAGAAAAATGACAGGGTTTTACAAGGTGCCAAATATCAGGGTAAAGAAGTTCACATACTTGGATTGCAATTTTTAAGCAGGATTTCCTTCTTTTCCCCTGTTGACTTTTCTGTATCTATAGAGTCTGGAGAAGTAAGTGGGTGTTCTTGTGGCTCCACTGCACCCTTTTTGTCACTTGAACCTGATGCCATCAAAGCAGCATTTTTTTCTGATAATCTAGTTTCTGAAATACATTGTTTTCTCTCAATATGGTAGTCCATTTTAGAATTTAGTTGCGCACACATTTTTAATGCATCATAATTTTGCATCTTTTAATTTTTATTTGTATGGAGCAACTTACCAATAGTTTGAGGGCAGCTATTCACGCTGGTTCTGCAGGATATATTCTGAATACTCTGCTGCAGTTGATTCAGAGTGCTAGAACCCAGGGCTTCTGCTGACTCAGTGCTAACTCCACCTGACATGCAGTTTAAAGTCACAGTTACTGTACTTTCTGAACCTTCAGTCAGCCTGCAGTCATTCTCTGTTGACATACCATTTGTCTTACCAGTTCTTCTCCTTTTTTTGAGAAGAGCAACATACTGTTTATCTGACCCTTCAAACAAGCTCTCTCGTTTGTGGCTCAGAAAGCCTCTTTTGCAACTCATTTCAGGAGTACTTGGCAATTTCTGCTGAACTTGCAAAGGAAAGTCTCTTATTTGCTTTTTACTTTTATTCAAATTAGAAGGAGAAAAGAAATCTTCATATGAAGCTTCCTCTATTTCTGATAATTTGTTACGTGTGGTCATTGCTAGAAGAAATTCATTTTCAGACTCTACCTTACATAATGCCGAGGTGGTTAATTTTATGCTCTCTCTCTCAGTCTTCCCTTTTATTTTGTATCTGACACTACAATCCTCTCTGTCAACAGGAATATTTATGTCAACTGCATGCATATTAACAGAATCTGCACTGCTCATTAATGAATCAGACTGATTGCTCATGGTAACTGCAGAAGCTTTCAACTGGACCATTTTGGGGTAAAGAGTGATGTGACTAAAGTTTTTTTCTTGGACACAAGAACTTTTGTTTGAAACCAATTCACAAGTCAGATGATTTTCACCAGTCTGATTTAGGTTAGGAGACTCCTTAGATTTTCTCTTTTTACTTTCCAGAGAACGTTGCAAACTTAGTTTGTTTAAATGTTTTCTGTTAGTTGATTTTGGAGTTAAGTCCCCTTGGTCACTACTGGAAAACAGAGGATGCTCTAATACAGGTGTAGATACATAAATATCATTTCGAGCTGGTGCTGGTTTCTGATTTTTGTATTTACAGTTTCCCCAAAGATCATCAAAACTCGAGTTTAAAGAATCACTGATGTGCTCTTCTGCAAGACATTAAGAACAGCATTATAAACATTAAGAAAAATGGAATAGTACAAAGTTAAATTAGTGAAGTATGTGGAAAGTTGCTCAAAGAACTGACCAAGGATTTAGCCATAAAACTAAACATTAACACTTGCACGGCTAAGCTTTTCATTAAAATACTAAAAAACCCTGCATTTCTGTATTTTCCTCTTACAATATTCATATTATGAAGAGTTTTTTGTGATGGAAAAAAATGTGATAATTTTAAAGAACATTTTCAGAACTCTAGCAATGAGTGGCTCAGATACAACAGACTAGAAGAATGTTTGATTATTCTAGAACAGTTCTGAGGAATCATAAGCCCCTGTAACAAGAATTAAATTTTCTGAAAGAATGATTTATTGCAAGAATCATAGTAAGTTTTAAAGGTATTGCCACAAGTTTATTAGATGACTTGTTATTGTCCTGCTTGGGAAAAAGTGAAAAGGTTTAATTGTAAGATAATTGCTGTATTTTTTGTGAATGCATTTTAAGGTCAAGTATGATATGGCCATTAACCTAATTTTAACTGAGTTGGAAGAGATGAAAGCTGAAACTTCGACATGTCAGACACCTGAAACAATGGCTAAAAGTGAAAAGACACATAGTACATAAAACAGAGGACTTCAGTTCACATCCAAAATTAACTTGAGTTAAAACGGCATCTGAAGCCTCCAACAGTGTGAAAATGATTTGCAATCATCACTTTAACCACTATCAGGCTAAAACATCTATATACCATAGCTCATGCTATTAAAGCATTTACATTTTGAATATATTCTAAAGGAGATACATAACTGCAATAATTCCATCAGTAACTAAATTGAAATCAGAGTTCTGACTTCAGTGAGACCACCTCTGTCTTAGATACCACTTTTCATATGCATCTCTCAGAGCGCTTCACAGCTCTGAATGTGATACAAGTATAAATATCCCTGTGAAGTTTGGGAAAATAGTCTTATATTTGAATACAAGTGGTGAAAGTAAACAAAGTTCTCCCTCTATTTTGAAAAGCATGTAAAATGCAAGAACTGTAATGAAAGAGCATGAGAAACTATATAAAGTAAATACCCATACTTATTCTGGTTGCTCAGTGTCTTGGTTCACTATTTGTTCTCTTTTCTTTTAGTAATGCTACATAAAGTCTTATGTTAATTCAAACAGTCTGATTCTGTTAGCAAAATGAGCATTAAATATGAAAGGAGCACTCGAAACAAAGTCATTGAAGAGGAGCTAAATTAATCCCATGCATCAGTCTTCACTCAGAGGATACAAAGGAGATTCTCACAGCTGAGACATTCTTTTTTAGGTAACAAATCTGAGGAACTGTTCCAGATTTATAATACAGTGTAGTCTAAATAGTCTGTTTTTACTTAGCATATTTATAAATTTAAAAAAATATATATTTCACAGAACTTAAAGCTACATTATTTACCTGGCAGCAAAGCACTCGCTGAAGTGGCACTAAGACACTCTCCATATGTAGGCTGTGTTGAATTAAATGTAGATATCTGAGACATTTGTGAAGCTAAAATATAATATATTAATAATTTATTACACAATTTTTTCTACAAAAATTTCAAATTTAAAATGTTCATCTACGCTAAGAGACAAACCCAAGACCACATTAATATCCTTGCTGTGAAACAAAACACGCACATACAAAGTTATAAGCAAACAAGTCTGATATATTTGCAACCAATACCACTTTCTGATTTACTGAACTTCCACAAGTCAAGAAAGCTAAAATGCTTCAACCTGGCTCTCTCGATCCCTCTAAGTAACTTTTAAAGATTCCACCTTTTAGACATCCAAGTATGGGCTTAGAAGCCTAATTTTAGGCTTCTATTTCTGAAAAGTTCAGCCTGCATGTATAAAGAAATTCACAAGTGCTCTATTAAAATATTGAAATCTAAATAGCTTTTTCTTGTTAATACAGAAAGAACTACATGCCTACCTAGGAAGGAGTATTGCATAAAGAGATCTAAGGGTCATAGTGAACCACAAGCTAAATATGAGTCAACAGTGTAACACTTGCACACACACCCACACACGAAAAAAACAGCAGTGAACATCATTCTGGACAGGGGTGGGCAAAAGGGCCTCTCCTGGCCGAATCCGGCCCGCCAAGTGGATTGATCTGGCCTGCGGAAGCCCTACCACTTCCCCGTCCCCAGGCCAATTGGGCCCTGGGTGCCGGGGAAGCGCACAAAGTGTCCTCTGCTCTGCAAGGAGCGCACGGCACTTCAAAGTGCCATGGACTCCTCGCAGGGCAGGAGGAGGCTTTCAACACTCCACCGCCCCCAGGCCAATCAGAACTTAGGGGTGAGGGAGCACATGAAGCTTCCTCTGCCCTGCAAGGAGTGCATAGCACTTTGAAGTGCTGCATGCTCCTCGCAGGGCAGGGGTAGGGCGGAAGAAACTTTGTGCGCTCCTCCTGCCCCGAGGCCCTAATTGGTCTGGAGGTGGGGGAGCGTGTGAAGCCTCTTCCCGCCCTGCCAGGTGCATGGGTACTTAGTGGGAAGAGGGAGGCAAAGGGGCTCCCTCATCCCAAGACCAATCATGGTCTGTGGGTGGGGAATCCTGGAAGCATCCTGGCCCTACCCCTTCCAGAGCAGCCTGGGACCACTTCAAAAATTTTTGAAGTGGCCCCTGGCCAAAAAGTATTGCCCACCCCTGTTCTGGTACATATTAGCAGGAGTATCAGAAGCAAGACACGAGAAGTAATTCTTCTGCTCGACTTTGCACTTATTAGGCCTCAACGGGAGCATTGTGTCCAGTTCTGGGTGCCACATTTAAGGTAAGATGTGGATAAACTGGAGGAAGTGCAGAGAAACAAATATGATTACAAATACAATATTTATTTTTCAGTTCATTGTACATTTTAGTATTGTATTACAGATAGCACAAATGTACATAGTCACAATCAATTTAAACCTGTTTCTTTAAAGAAAAGATTTAAATCAATTATTTAAGTCTCATCACCCGGTGCTTTGTATAGTAGATTACTTATGACTACTACCTATCACAAGCTCCCCCTTTTAAAATAACATGGCATTAAATGTACGAATAGAAGTTAAAAAGAAAAAGCTGGTTTTGCTTGAATTTTCAAAAAGGTTCAATTTTGTGTACCTTTAGTTAAAAAAAAAAATCCATATTTTAACATTAAATGGGTTTCAAACTAATTTATTCATATAAAAATATTTCATAAGAACATAAGAATGTCCATACTGGGTCAGACCAAAGGTCCATCTAGCCCAGTAGCCTGTCTGCCGACAGTGGCCAGCACCAGGTGCCCCAGAGAGGGTGGACCGAAGACAATGATCAAGCGATTTGTCTCCTGCCATCCCTCTCCAGACTCTGACAAACAGAGGCCAAGGACACCATTTTATCCCCTGGCTAACAGCCTTTTATGGACCTAACCTCCATGAAATTATCTAGCTTCTCTTTAAACTCTATTATAGTCCTAGCCTTCACAGCCTCCTCTGGCAAGGAGTTCCACAGGCTGACTACACGCTGTGTGAAGAAGAACTTTCTTTTATTAGTTTTAAACCTGCTACCCATTAATTTCATTTGGTGTCCTCTAGTTCTTCTATTTAGGGAACTAATAAATAACTTTTCTTTATCGGCCCTCTCCACACCACTCATGATTTTATATACCTCTATCATATCCCCCCTCAGTCTCCTCTTTTCTAAACTGAAAAGTCCCAGTTGCTTTAACCTCTCCTCATATGGGACCCGTTCCAAACCCCTAATCATTTTAGTTGCCCTTTTCTGAACCCTTTCCAAGACCAAAGTATCTTTTTTGAGGTGAGGAGACCACATCTGTACACAGTATTCAAGATGTGGGCGTACCATAGTTTTATACAAGGGCAGTAAGATATTCTGGGTCTTATTTTCTATCCCTTTCTTAATAATTCCGAGCATCCTATTTGCCTTTTTGACCACCGCTGCACACTGTGTGGAAGTTTTCAGAGAACTGTCCACGATAACTCCAAGATCTCTTTCCTGATTTGTCGTAGCCAAATTAGCCCCCATCATACTGTATGTATAGTTGGGGTTATTTTTCCCCAATGTGCATTACTTTACACTTATCCACATGAAATTTCATTTGCCATTTTGTTGCCCAATCACTCAGTTTGGTGAGATCTTCTTGGAGTCCCTCACAGTCTGCTTCTGTCTTGACTATCCTAAACAGTTTGGTATCATCCGCAAACTTTACCACCTCACTGCTTACCCCTTTCTCCAGATCATTTATGAATAAGTTGAACAGGATTGGTCCTAGGACCGACCCTTGGGGGACTTTTGTCCAACAAATTATGTTCTTCTACATGCGTCACAATTTTATTCTTTACTATTGTTTCGACTAATTTGCCCGGTACTGAAGTTAGACTTACCGGTCTGTAATTGCCCGGATCGCCTCTAGAGCCCTTTTTAAATATTGGTGTCACGTTGGCTACCTTCCAGTCATTAGGTACGGAAGCCGATTTAAGGGATAGGTTACAAACCACAGATAATAGTTCAGCAATTTCCCATTTGAGTTCTTTTAGAACCCTTGGATGAATGCCATCCGGTCCCGGAGATTTGTTAACATTAAGTTTTTCTATTTGTTCCAAAACCTCCTCTAATGACACTTCAATCCGGGACAGTCCCTCAGATTCATCACCCACAAAGGACGGTGCAGATTTGGGAATCTCCCCAACGTCCTCAGCCGTGAAGACTGAAGCAAAGAAATCATTTAGTTTCTCCGCAATGGCTTTATCGTCCTTGATTGCGCCTTTTATAGTTCGATCGTCTAGGGGACCCACAGGTTTTTTAGCAGGCTTCCTGCTTCTAATGTACTTAAAAAACATTTTGTTATTTCTTTTTGAGTTTTTGGCTAGCTGTTCCTCAAAATCTTTTTTTGCTTTTCTTATTACATTTTTACACTTGATTTGACAGTGTTTATGTTCCTTTCTATTTATCTCACTAGGATTGGACTTCCACTTCTTAAAAGATGCCTTTTTGCCCCTCACTGCTTCTTTTACATGGTGGTTAAGCCACGGTGACACTTTTTTAGGTCTCTTGCTATGTTTTTTAATTTGGGGTATACATTTAAGTTGGGCCTCTATTATGGTGTCTTTAAAAAGTTTCCATGCAGCTTGCAGGGATTTGGCTCTAATCACTGTGCCTTTTAATTTCTGTTTAACTAGCCTCCTCATTTTTGTGTAATTCCCCTTTTTGAAATTAAATGCCAGGGTGCTGGGACTGCTGAGGTGTTCTACCCACCACAGGAACGTTGAATGTTATTATATTATGGTCACTATTCCCAAGCAGTCCTGTTACAGCTATTTCCTGGACCTGATCCTGCGCTCCACTCAGGACTAAATCGAGAATTGTCTCTCCCCTTGTGGGTTCCTGCACCAGCTGCTCCAAGAAGCAGTCATTTAGGCCATTGAGAAATTTTATCTCTGCTTCTCTTCCTGAGGTGACATGTACCCAGTCAATATGGGGATAATTAAAATCCCCCATTATTATAGAGTTCTTTATTTTGGTAGCCTCTCTAATCTCCCTCAGCATTTCAATGTCAGGATCACTGTCCTGGTCAGGTGGTCGGTAATATATCCCTACTGCTAATTTCTTATTATTGGAGCATGGAATTACTGTCCATAGCGATTCTATTGAACATGTTGATTCATTTAATATTTTTATTTCATTTGATTCTACATTATCTTTCACATACAGTGCTACTCCGCCACCCACCCGGCCTGCTCTATCCTTTCGATATATTTTATATCCCGGTATGATTGTGTCCCACAGATTTTCCTCATTCCACCAGGTTTCAGTGATGCCTATTTTGTCAATCTCCACATTAAATACAAGGTACTCTATTTCAAAGTGGTATGTTTCTCGCATGAAAAAAGTATTTTTAAATTGAGAAACATTTGAGTCAAGAGATGTGATGAAACAAGATTTCAGTTTTACAGAAAGTGTTACTTGTATAATTCTATGCATATCAGCAGAAGCATTGCAGTTTAGGTTATCTGACAATGAATGATTGCAACTGCAGTATGAAATGTCAGATAGAAACAAAGGTTTTCCACCCCAATTTAAATACTACCATGAGCCATTGACCCACAGGGGGAAAAAAATCAATTGCAGGCCACACACAACTAAACGACTACTTAATTTAGGAGGTGTTTTGAGAGAGAAATATAAAACATTCAACTTACCTGCCTGTGGGATATGGAGGCTCAGGGCTTCCCCTCACAGTGAGGTGAGCCACAGGGGGAGGGGTGAAAAGGTAGAGCCCAGAATCTTGGCACCCTCCCCAAAGCAGTGAGAGCCAGCACTCAAAGCTCCAGCCTAGGGATGTACAGAACTAGTCGAGTAGTCGACTATTCAGCTCTTACTACATTTAAAAAGCAGAGGCGCAGTATCTGGGACCGGGCACGAACCAGGACTGATGAATGGTAAGCGTCCTGGAGCAGGCAGCTCTTACTACATTTAAAAGGTAGAGCAGCAGCAGGGTTAGCTCCTGGGGCCAGGAGCTAACCATGCTATAGCTCTGCAGTTTCTCCCCTTATTGACTAATTGAGTAGTTGAAATCCATCCACTACTTGATAAACTGATGTGAAAGTAGAAAGAATTATATTGTAAGAGAAAGATGAAATATACTGTAATAATAGAATAAGTTCAAGGAATAATGTTTGTCCCTGAACAGGAAAGAGAAGATTACGTTAATGTTGTTTGTAGGTATGCAGGATGGATCAGAGTGGAGCCAGGTGTGTCTGGGATAACAGGAAAAGGAACATTAGGTGTTAGGCAGAAAGTAATTGAGATAACCAGGGAGATATGGACAGGAGATTGCTGAGGCTTGATATGGAAATGAAGATACGTGACTAGTCTCATAGGAATCATGTGAGTTTTGCCCTTTTGTAATCTTGTTAATTTTGCTTTCTTTTGTCTGTATAAATCAAGGGGTTTGAGCCTTGCATGGTACTCACATTTTCTGGGTGTATTAGCAGAGTGGCTTTGCTAATAAACAGAGCAGTCTGACAAATTTGTGAGTCCTGAGTCTGACTGTGACACTGATTAAACGCAATTTAATATCCTTACTCCAGCCCCACAGGGGGCCACTGAGACTTGCCATGAGCTGGATGAAATTAAGCAACAGGCCAGATCCAGCCTGCAAGCCTTAAGTTCCCCACCCAATATAAATAGACATTAGGGAATATTAAAATAACAGCACTACTGAGTGGGAAGAATCTTGGAGAATATATAGTACTTTAGTCTAGCTGGTTGTGCATGGGATATTTTCTGAAACTAGACTCTTAGTCGATGTCTATATTTAAATCATTACATGGCAGCAACACTTCCGCTTCACTACTGTAGCACTTAAGTGTAGACACTCACTACAGTCCCCCCATCAATGTAAGTAATCCAACCCCTTCCCCCAGCTCCAAGAGGTGATGGCTACATCAACAAAAAATTCTTCTCTTGACCTATCACAGTCTACACTGGGAGTTAAGGTAACCACGTAGCTGAGTTGTCCTGTTCAGATTGTGAGCATTGTACTACTACTGTTCTCCACACTTAAATCTATGCTGCTATCCAGAGTTAACTATGCTGCTCATGCAATTTTAATCTCTGGCAAAAAAAAAAAAAAAAGGGGTTCAGGGAATTCCAGGGAGCAATGACCCTGATAATTATGGGCTCCATGGGTTGTTCATATCAGATTTCACTGGGTAAGGAGTAAAAACAATGGAGGTTTATTTGTGGAGAGGAAGAAGAGAGGAGTACATCATCTGATCTTCAATTCTATTTTACAATCATCTTGAAATACTCTGAGTTCTTTAAAAATTTAAGATATTCTAGAAACTATGAATTGGGATGATTTAATCTACCACTGAACTACTAATTGTGGGTTGAAGTGGAGCACAAAGCAATATTCAACATCCTAAAATGACAAGAAATGTTGTTACCAATTTTAAGTTTAGGAAGAAAGTAATTAATCTGATATTTCACCAGCACCCATACTTTGGCAAGAGGTGTCATACTCTTTAAGCAATCAAAACTCTGATCTTACATATTCTCTAAAAACAACACTCAGGAGGGAAGAGCCCTCATTCTAGTGGATCACAGGCACCTACTGGTTCCTTGAAAATCCCTTTTCCAAGAAATGACTTAACCCTGCTTGATTTTTTTTTTTTTTTAAATCAATGAAAAGGTGCGTGACCAAGCGCATGGTCTGGGTGTTGGACCAAGAATCTTCTATTTGGTTTAAATCATGCATTTTCAATTTAAGTCAGAGTAAGCAGATGTTTCACAGCAACATGATTTATCAAATCAAAAGAAAATTACACAGTCCTGGAACATGTGCAGAGCTTGCATCAGGATAGTTCATAGAGAAAGATGTCAACCATTTATGCTTTTTCTTGAATTCATAAAGCTGAACTGCTTACCAGTAGGGGAAAGATTTTCCCTTTTCTCCTTCATTTCCTTTATTCTCTTTTCCATTGCACTGCACTGATCTTTTATCTTATCTGTAGGGCTATATGCAAGTGAACCATCATCCTCAAATAATAAGACAGGTATATCGTTTTCTAAAAAAGCAATCGTAATTGTCAGTTAACGTGAGGGCTTCCATATTTGAACATAACATGAATTTTTCAAGTACAAAGTTACATTTATAAACGAAAAAAAAATGGTCCTGTAGCACCTTAGGGTATGTCTACGCTACAGTATTATTTCAAAATATCTTATTTCGAAATAACGCGTCTACACACAAAATGCATTTTGAAATAGCGCGTCCACACTGAGTGGACTCTGAATCGCATTTAAGGCCGGCTGGAGCCAGGTCCTGCAGGGCATCAGGTCAGGAGTTACTTTGTGTGGCTGCTCCCTGAGGCTAGTGCTTAAAGGGATCCCCCCCCCCCGGACAGCCAGTTCTCAGCTTTCCCTGCTTGCTTGCCTACCTCGATGAGGGACAGCAAAGCATTTTGTCTCTGCATGCTCTGGTTGCCCTCGCTTGGGACACCACAGCACTCCGCAACATGGAGCCAGAACTTCCCCATGGCACTCTGGTGCTTCTCGTGGACGCGTTGCTGTGAGCCTGGCTGCACTTTCTGCAGGCTGCCATCCAGGAGGTTCATCGGGGGGCTGTCAGTATCCAGGAGGCCCTGCGGAAGAGCTTCCACCCTGAGGAGCACTAAAAAAGCCTCCCTGGTCTGCCTCACTGGGGCTTGTGCTTCATTCCTCCCTCACGTCCTTCCACTTACCCCTCCCTAACCCCACTTCCTGATGTCAAATAAATACACGTATTTTCATGAACACAAACTCTTTATTTAACAAAACTGGGGGGGGGAGGAGGGGGGGAATGAAACTCTGGGGAGACTGGGTAAAGGAGGCAGGAGAGGGGGAGGAGAGAGGGGAGGGGGAAACCTGGGAGGAGGGAGCTGGAAGGGGGAAGCAAGGGGAGAGGAAGCTCAGGGCTCAGGGTTGGGGGTCTCACCGGACCAACTTGATTTTCATGCAAACCTGCTCCTGGGTTCGCATGTGGCCTCTGGTGGCCAGGCTGGCAGCTATCCTGCCATAGATGGTCGTGTTCCTCCGTCTAGTGCGGAGATCATGGATGTTGGGGGCATCCCCCCAAACCTGAATAAGGTCCATGATCTCCACCCTGGACCAGGAAGGCGCCCGCCTTCTCCAGGCCCTGGCAGGCTCCTGGAAGCTGGCAGACTGCTCCTGCGGAGCGGTGGAGGGCTAGCTGCCAGTGGCTTGCTGCCTAGTGTTTTGGGGCCACTGGGTCAGGGCAGTGACTGCTGGCTCTGGGCTGGCAGGCTTGGAGCTGGCACAGGTACTGTGGCCAGAGTCAACCTCTTTAAGGGCTCCGTGGAGTGGGGAGGGAGAGGAGTGTTCTTGGTTGAGGCTGGAGTGGCCACCAGGGCACCCTGGGAAGGCTGGAGGCCCCCTATTTCGAAATAAGTGTCTACACAGCACTTATTTTGAAATAGGTATATCGAATTTGGCGTTATTCCTCGTGGAATGAGATTTACCAAATTCGAAATAAGCGCTCCACTATTTCAAAATAATTTCGAAATAGCGGTTTGGCTGTGTAAATGCTAGTAAAGTTATTTTGAAATAACGGCTGTTATTGCGAAATAACTTTGCTGTGTAGACATATCCTTAGAGACTAACAAAAAACGTAGATAGTATCATGAGCTTTCACACTACCCACTGCTTCAGATGAATGGAGCAAGGGATTCAGAGGTACAAATAAACAGTAGAAAAAGAAGGGGAGATGGGTTTTTTCCCCCATTTCCCTCTCTTTGTCAATTAAAGTGTCTGCTAAATGAGGCTAATAGACTGGGCTGTAAGTATCACAGGCACTTTAATTGACAAGTTTCCCCCCCCCCCCCGTATCTCCCCTCTTTTTCTGCTATTTGTGTGTACCCCATGACCCTTTGCTCCATTCATCTGAAGAAGTGGGTTATGCCCATGAAGGCATATGATACTATCTACATTTTTTGTTCGTTTCCAAGATGCTGCAGGAACATTAGTTGTTTTTTAATTTTTTTCAATTACAGACTAACATGGCTATGCCTCTGAGAATTTAAAAACTAAGTTACTTAAAAACTACATTTCTACAATGCTGTCAGTACCACAAGTTTAATAAAGCTGAATTCTAAATAACTCCTTAAAAATCAAGTCCAATAGTACTTCAATTACTGAAAAGTTATTCTTTAATATCAAAACACAATTCTATAGTAGCTTTTCTCAATGAGTAATCATATTGTAATAACTACTTTAATTTCAGTTATAAAGTGATAAAAGAAAAAAATTCTTTTTTATGAGATTTCTTAAAACTTAAACAAAGATATTTTGGCATTTTTTTGTTTTTAATTTTTTACAATCTAACCAAAACTACTACTAAACTCACCGGTTGCTGTTTTTTGTATATCCAGTTCTTTAGCCATCAGGTCAATTTTTTTTTGTAGTCTTTTATCATTTTCCGGTGTTTTTTCAATGAAGTCTTTGGGCTGCATGCATTTGTGCTACAAGATTAACCACAGCATAAAACTGTAAGAAACTTGTATTCAGCATTTCTCTATTCTACCATTTAATACTATATGTATTATATGATCTTTCTATATCATTTATGACTCCTGGTAAATCCGATTTAGGCAGCATGGATAGACCATAAAAATGTAGGGGAATGTGTCAGTGGAAGCTTCAGTATGTATTAATGAAAAAATGATTTCAGATTTATCAGAATGACCAACAAGAAATTAGACAAAACCACTGTAGACAATTTAATACCTATTTGAAAATACCAAATATTTTGGACTTGAGTTAATATTTTCAAAAGAGCCTAAGCAGATCTACACTACACCTGGGAGGCGAGATTTCAAGCACAGACACACTAACATGCTTGCATAACATGCTAGAAATAGCATGTATCTATGTTGCAGCACAGCTCATGCTAGGAGACCAAGCTTGGACTCAGGGGGTTGGATGGCTTGTACTTGGGTGCCTGGCTGTGCTGCTGTTAGTGCTGCCACATCCACATTACTATTTTAACACACTAGCTTGAGCTAAACTAGCATGAGTCTCTCTATCTGGCCCGAGAATCACACCTTCCAGCTGCAGTTTATACCCACTCAAAGTAATTTATGGCCCTACGTTTGGTTTTCAAAAATGACTTAAGCACCTAGAAGGCCAAATATCATTGAAATTAGGAAAATGTCTGATTCCCACACGTTAGTTCCACAAATTCCTATTCAAACAGGTAAGTTCTCTCACCATTCCAAGGAAGCCTGAATTACTAACTTGGAGAACTAAGAGGAGGGACAGGAATTGAGATTTAAAATTAAAAAGTGTAATATTCTGTACATTGTTTTAAAATTACACACTCACCTTTTTAATTAAAAGGGGTAACCCTTCATTAGTATATATTGCAGGAAATAATGATTCATCAACATGGGCACCAGCTTCTCTGCATCTGTACAATAAAAATAAAATACATTAATTTTGTTTAGAATTAGAATATAGTTTAAAAATAGTAAAAAGGCCATTCCCATTAGTCACAACAAATATCTAAATTAACAGAGAATGGACTGAGGAATTATAACTGAAGAGAAAAGGAAAGCCTGAAAACAGTAGCACCTACTCCTTAGTTTGTCCAACAAGCAAAGAACTCCTTACAAAGTCCATCTTGCATTATTTAGCTTTCCATCTTGCCAGTGGTCTCGACCTGTGTCTGAGAAGTGAAGGTCTCCTCTGAATGGGAAGTAAACCTTTTGGAAGTCCCTATAAATTATAGACTTAAACTGTTCCCTTGCTGGGAGTCTATTCTCTCAAGCCAGGGTCACACAGTGTTGTGGGTAAACAACAGTTTCAAAAGCAAGAAGAGATATTTGCAGTCAGGCAGGTGAAGAGAAAGAGGCCCTATCTAATCTTTATTTTCACTTTTAATCATTCCTCACCCAGTCTTGTCCTGGTTTACTCACTCCACACAAAGAGGTTCTGTGAAGGAAATAGTCTCTGAAAAGGTCCATTTGTCACTCATCCAGCTGACTTTGGCAGACATGCTGCCTCACCCTAGTCAGCTATGTTTCTTCTGTTTTTACTGTTGGGAGCCAAAAAACGATTTTGACCAGAAACAGCAAAAGAGTTTAATTAATCTACAGTTTTTCAATATATAGTAGGATTGATTATGGAAAAAATTATGAATCATTAACACTACACTAGGAATTTCAGAAGTAACTCAAATATGTGATTCTAGTGACACCTAGTGATCTTAAATTTGTAGAGTACATAACTAGTTAACTACAGTATAGCATGAATAATTCTAACAAATTGCTTCATGGCCACAGATCTGTTTTATGCATAATGTGCAGTTTCAAATACTTATATGTTAGTATATTAATCTGAATTTACTGGGGTTTCTGAAAAATAAAGCCAGGGTAATTTCAAAGAACATGATAGTCAATTAGCTTTAAACAACCGGCTGTTATTAAATCCTGGATACTACCACCAATGGAACGCAACTAGACTATGTGAAAAAGTTAACATTCGCCAAATTAGTATATGATCAGTTCTTGTTAATAAAAGCATCCTTTAATATTTAGCATATGCAATGTGAACGAGTTATACATTTCTCGGGCTACGTCTAGACTATGTGGAAGATTCAAAAAGATATGCAAATTCCACAGGAATTTGCATATCGTCTTTCAATCACTTTCGAAAGCAGAGCTTTCGAAAGTGAAAGTAGTCTAGACGCAGGGTTTTTTTTGGCAAACCCCCCCATTTTTCAAAATTTTTTGAAACCTCATCCGATCTCACTTTCGAAAGTGGAATTTGCATATCCTCTTTCGAATCTTCCGCGTAGTCTAGACGAGTCCTCAGGGAACACTGATTTTCATTTCCTAATATTTTGTGTAGAAATCAGAATCCTTAATGTGACATCAGTAAAGTTTTTAAAGAGGCACAATGAATTTAGAAATTTCAGTTCACCGTAGCTTCTGAACACCTTTTCTACCAAACTTAATTTGAGCAGTAAAATGAAATGGTATTTAAACACACACATACAACTTTCAATAATTTAGGCACTGATTTCTGCTTATCAGGTTCAACTGCATAGCCACTCTAATGAAATGTTCCATAAAAACCTTGAGATAATGTTAGCAAGGTAGACAAGACCTGTATTTATAAAGCAAAAAAAACCAAACAAAAAAAAACACACCACTTCTTAACACACGAAACAAAACACGCCTTTCAGATCCTCTACATATTCCACAAATAATCACTTCTGCTATACTGCCTGCCTCCCGCATGCAACAGCTGAAATCTAGAGTGCTTACACGGTTACTTAAACACATTTTAACATCCCTAGTGTGAATATTAGAGAACTAGAAAATCTTCCCTGCATTGTCCAAGTCCTTCAGGGCAGGCAGTAAGTAGGGAGGGTATGTGTGTGCAAGAGCGCGGGCAGGGCCTTGGGGATGTGTGTGTGGGGGGAGGGGGCAGCCAGGAAGCTGGGGGAATTGAGGGATGTGAGAGAGAGGGTTGGGGGTTGAGGAGAGGCAAGGGGTCCCATCTGTGGGGCCGTCTCTTCCCCCCCACCCCCTTTCTGACCACCAGTGGCCTTCTCTCCCCGCCCTCAGCCTCCCTGACTGCCAAGGGACTTCTGCCCCCATCCCCCCAGCACTGCAGCCAAGGGCTAAAGGGGGTGGTAGAAAGAGTTGGGGTAGGGGTAGTGTTCCCTCTAAGCTGCATGGCAGCACAGCCCCACAGTCTCTTAAGTGAGCCGCACTCAGCCAAGGGCTTAGGACACACACATGGAGCTGCCTACGCAAGTCCTGAGCCCCTGGCTGGGCAGGGCTCATTAAGCAGCTGCGGCACTGCTCAGAGAGAACACTGGGCAGGGAGGCTACTTACCTAGTCTGGTGGCAGGCAAGACCCAGCCCTGCTGGCCACTCTCTTGGTGGCGTGGCTGCCCCCAGAGGTCTCTCTGCAGTATTGCTCTCCCCTATGGGCTTGCTGCCCCAATGACCACTCTCCACAGCATGCCAAATTTGTCGGTCCTAGCTCCTACAGTTAGGAGTTTTTGAGCAAACAGACTCAGAGACAGACAGACTTTAAATTTGTGAAGTTTTTAAATATACAAAAAAAATCTCGTACTTTTTTGCTGTTTAAAAAAAAAACCTTAGGCCTTTTTAGATTCCTCTTCCCCTTGGAAAAAGACACATTTTTAATATACATCAGAACTCACTTTTCCACCCAGAGTACAGAAACTAGTTTCACTCCAGTCTTCTGCGCCTTTCTCCAAGTAGCCAAACGTCCTTCTTTGAAGACTACATGAGTCACTTGTTTGTTAAAAGTTTTTGAAACCTACAAGATTATACAAAGAGAAGTATTAGATATTTCAGTTCTCCAAATAGCGCACACATGATCTACAGAACATGTAATTCCGTGGTGTCCAACCAGTTCTGAAGCAGTAGCCACTATAGTGACTACCACTATATTGAACTAGCCACATTATTCTGAAAATGAGTTTTACTGTTCAAGCCAACTAGCCATACTGAATCAGCCAAATAATCACATGCTGAAATTTTCAGCAGTTACACATTTTTCCATGGAAGGGGGCAAGGAGGCATTCCTCCACCTGTAGCTCCTGTAGTGGGGGAGGAGGGTGAGTTTGCTTTCTTCACCTCCCTCCCAGTCCCTACACGCCCTCTGAGTGGAAGCCAGAGCTGGTGCTGCAACCTTGTGACTATACACCAACCGCAAGGCTCAATCGGCAGCTCAGGCGCCCCGCTGCGTGGGGGTGCGGCTGAATTTGAGCCACGGACCACCTCACTTTGAGACCTACTGCCTTAGAGCAGCCGTGGCCAACCTAAGGCTCGCAAGCCTCATGCAGCTCTTCCCCCCCCCCCCCCCGCCACACCCGGTGCGGCTCACGAAGCCCCCTCCCCCCCCCCGTGGCTCGAAAGCTGCCCCCGCGCCCCCCAAAACAGCCCTCTCCTCCCAGCTCCCTGTGCTGAGTTGGACAGGGGAGCCGTCCGGCACAGCCATGAAAGCTGCAGAAAGAAAGATAGCGGCAGGAGCCTACTGTGGCCAAAAAAACTCAAAACATGTTTAAATGCGGTTTCTTAAAGGGGCCAAGCCCCTCCCCCCCTTTTTTTTTTTTTTAAGAGCTTTTCCCCCCACCCCTCGACAACTTTGCCCCGGCTCTTTGTGCTGGATCTACTGCTATCTAGGCTCTTTGCCCAGAACTGGTTGACCACCCCGCCTTAGAGTGTCACAGCTCAAAACACATCTTGATAAAGGCACAATAGCGAATTAATGTTGTCTCTGAGAAACTACCCGATCTCTTGAACTCCTTTTTGTAGGAAAACTGATAGAGAAATGTTAGTTAAGGTCCCCTCAGTTTAGGCTCAAGCTGGAATCTTTCCTTCTTGCACATAAACACTTAACAGAGATTTCATAGCCCATGCTTTCAGTGACACATGCCAACCTTTAATAGGCATCTAATTATAATTTAGTAAGTAATGTTGCTGATGTACAAAAAGGATAGTGCTGAGCACCACTATCTTATACGTGAAGCCAATGCACCCGGCTTCTGCTGGGCTAACACAAGTCAACAGTAGTTTCCCTCCCTACTCCAGACTTTTCTCCTTTTGTTCAAATGAAAATCTCCACCTGTCCCTCTGACATATCCTCATGGCTATCTATCCTCTGGCTCAACCTCAGCTTGGTTAAAAAATGAGAGGGAAATCTGGAGTTAAACATTTTTACACTTGAGAACCAAGCACATTAGATATAGTCGCCTCTGAAACACACACAGAATTCCAAAATACTGTTCTTATAGTCACTTTTCAGAGCAGAGCCACACTAGAAGGGATCTCTGTAGGACAGTGGCTTGACAAGATTAAAGATAAGATTGGTGCATAGTAGTCTGGGGTGTATGATAATTGTAGCAATAATAAGGTGATTGGGAGTCTGTGGAAGGGTATTGGATGTGTCCTGGTAAGCAGCTTAGCTTCTCTTTTCCTTGTTTTTGTGGGTTTGTGCCAAAGTATGTTGTATTTAGCAAGCCTGCTTTGCAACAAAATGTTTTGGGTATGCTACTATATAATAGAGTTCAAACACATTTCCCAACTGCCATAAACACTCATGAATTTGAGTGATGGTAGCAGTATTGACTCTTACAATAGCCTTCCTAGATTAAACCATACATACGAGACATCCTTGACAAATAAAATATGCAAGCAACAGTCAGAAGGCATTTTTCTTGTAAATGAATAAAGAGGGCAAATAATTTCCTTACTTTTGCACCCATATCCAGAAGTTGTTGTGCAAATGTTTTTGAATAATTCTCGGTTCTGTTGGATGACCATACTTCTACGTATGCTGAAACACCTGGGGAACAAAAGTTGTATATTAGTATGTGCTTTTGTCTATATATATATTGAAAAAAACTTGCTCAAGTCTCCTTTAGGACCAGATTTTATGACCCTTACTCATACTGAGTAGTAACCTACTTCACAAGAAGTGTCAGTGTGTGTAAGCATATCACCAGCAATTACATGTGTTTAATAAACACCACACATCAGAAACAGAAGGCATTTTTGTAAGATTAGTTCAGAAGGGCTGCTAAAGTTTTAGTAAGAATGAAACTAACAAGTTTGCCGAACACATTGCCAAGGTTGGCCAGTTCAGCCTGGTAAGTGCATGAAAGCAGTGTTTCCCCTAAGCTGTGCAGAAGCACAACTTCACAGGTGATTAATCAGCCTTGCCCAGTCAGAAGCACAGGGCCCCACCCATGCAGCTGACTGGATGGGGCTGATTAATCACCTGTGAAGCTGTGTTGCCACGCAGTTTAGAGGGAACACTGCATGAAAGTACAGCTAATTCTGACCTTCCAAGCGACCCTGATGTTTTTGTCTGACTGGTGTCTCAGACTTTTCAAAAACCCAAACACCAAGTTGAAATTAATTTTACATATAGGACTTAAAACTGGATGGTCTCCATTATTTATTTCCTGATCTATTTATCTTCACAGTATTTTCCTACCTCATAGGGATGCTATCACGTCAATTTTACTGAGGCACTGAAAGACTGAGTGATTTTCCCAATGTTACAAGTGTAGTCTGAAGAGCATCAGTGAATTAAATCCAGGTCTCAGACTAGTAGAGCTCTGCAAATCTGTGGATATCTGCTATATATCTGCAGTTATTCTCATCAACAGATATGGATGTGAATATCCAAGACTCATTTTTGCAGATATGGATTAGGGATGCAAGTGAGTAGTCAAGTGGAGTATCGACTACTTATTCCCCCTCCCTTGCTACTTCTATGAGGCAAAAGGTGGAGGGGGGGCAGGAGCCACTGCTGGGGAAGGCCAGCTTAAAAGCCAATTCCCCCCAGCACCGTCTCCATGATGCTGCCTGTCCCCCACCTCCACTGCTGCGAAGCAGCCTCTGCTCATGGCAGGCCGAAGCTCGCCATGGGTAGAGGCTGTTCCAGCAGTAGTCCCTGTCCAGAGGTCTTAGCAGGGAATTGGGCACCTCTATGGACAGGGGCTACTGCTGCCAAGAAGCCTCTGTCCACAGCAGCCCAGGCTGGCTGCATACAGGGGCTGCTCCGGCAGCAGCCCCTGCCCATGGCCAGCCCTGTCCACAGAGAACAGGGGCTACTGGACTCAGTGCGGGCCCGAACTGAACAGTCCCAGCTTGCGCTGGTCCGGGACACTGTGCATCTGCATTTTAAATGTAGTAAGAGCTTGGCAGCAGTTACAACATTTAAAATGCATAGCCACAGCATAGGTGGCTCCTGGAACTAGCATGAGCAAGGACTGCTCAAATTATATTGACTACAAACTTAGATAACTGCAATTTAACATCCTTAATATGGATACAAATATTGTATCTAGAATCCTGCAAATTTGTGAATCTCCACTTCCCAGATGTGGATGCAGATATAGATGTGGATACAAATTTTGTATATACACTAGGGATGTCAAAGTGTAAACGACTACATGATTAACTGATAAACCTGGGCTAATCAGTTAATCCAGTCACCTACGTGCATTCCCCCCACTTGCATTCCCCACTTGCTGCCTGAGGCAGCATGGGGAGTTGGAGCTGGTGCCCGTGGGGAGCCAGTGTTTAAAACAGCTCCCTATGAGCACCAGAGCCACCTGCCCCCCATCAGAGGATGATGGGGGCAGGCGGGAGCCAATATGCGCGAGGAGTAAGGATTGTAAGTAACGGTTAATGGACTAGTCGAGTAGTCGATGGAATTTCCATCAACTACTCGACTAGGCAATAGGCACTTCCACATTCCTCTGAGGTGGCATTTCAAAGGCACAGTGCCGCACAGCTGATCCTGGGCTCAGCTCTGCAGCGCTGCTGCTTTGAAGTACCCTCTTTCTCCCCCCTTTGCTGCCTCTGATAGAGGCAGTAGTGGGAGGGGGAGGGCAAGGGAATCGACTAGTCAACGGACCATCCGATAAGCATTTGCTTATCAGATAGTCAACTAATCCTTAACACCTCTAAGCCAGTTCCATGAACCTGCCTGCCCCCCTTGTTGCTTTCTACAGAGGTGAGAGGGGGCAGGCAGGAGCCCGTGCTGAGGGGGAGCCGACTTAAAGGCTAGGTTCCGACAGGCACCAGCTCTGCAGACCTGCCTTTGTCAATGGAGAGCTCAGACCTCCTGCAGGCAGGGGCTGTTGCCACAGAGCAGCCTCTGTTTGTGGGTATTGTTACTCGGGCGGCTGTTCAGCAATGCTGCCCGTTAGCAGGGGCCAGGAGCTACTGTCGCGATGTCCTCACGCGTCTCTGACTCCGTCAATGATGATAACCAGAAGGCTGCTTACGTGTGTGATCCATGATGTGTGCTGTGTAGACTAGTGTACTTAGTCTTCACAGCAGACTCCAAGAGAGCCCCCAAAGACCACAAATCAGATAAGGATTGAAGGTGCCAGGCTAGGTTTATTGTTAAGTGAAATACATTAATAGTTGTCAATAGACTCTACTGAACCACTATGCGTTTATACCCCTCCCCGCCCCTCGTAACAATGGAATGGCTCAACACAATGAAACACTTCCATTGCCCCCCAGGCCATTCAAAGACGGTAGCCCAATACACGACCTTACATCCAGGTACAAACACATCACTGCTGACGTGTGAAGTTGCCACCCTCTGATGTGGTCAAGCTACCACCCATCACCTTATGCCTCATGATCTGATTAGATCATCTCCATCCATCATGTATTAACCTCATCTTCTCTTGAGCCAGAGTTAGTATTTGTGGGGATTAAACATCTATCAGGCTGTTTATCTTAGACCTTATTCCTGACCCTGAGTTGGTATTTATGGGGAGTGGGTATCATGGCCTTTTTCAATCAGCTCTGTGTTTACAACTCATGATAAGCCCCCAATTACTGCTCTCTACCTGGGTTTGTGCTGTCTTCAGCTTATTAAATAAACAAGGTTGTTTTCTACTTACCTCAACTTTTCTTTAGCCATATTTTGTTCATTGTTAGCTAGGCCTCAGACCAGACCTGTACTGCATTGGCTTATGTTTTAGGCCCTCATCTTACTACAGTGGGGACCTCAGAGCCCTCTCCCTTGTGGGCAGGAGTTGCTGCCACTCCACGCTGCTGCTTCTGTGTCATAGGCAGCAGCACAGGGCGGCAGGTGGGGGCCAGTTGGTTTTTAAGATACAGAGGCAGCAGCATGGAGTAGCAAGGGGTACCCTGGGAGTGTGGCCGGAGCATACTGGCTGCTAGCTCTACCCCTGGGGACTATCGAATATGGTGTAATCGATAATGTTTGATGTGGTTACACATCTAACATCCCTAATACACAGAGGGCTCTACAGACTAGAACCCTCACCAATGGACCATCCTTAGTCACCAAAAAATTAAGGTGTCAGTTATTCCTTGGCCCTCAAACTTGCTCCACAAGTTGCATCCTTGTTTTATTCAAGTTGCTCCAAGCTGAATTCAAGAACTATTCTGAAATATCATTAGCTATTTGCAATACTGCAGAAAAGGAAGTGGTTGTATCATTTGCAGCAAGAGGTGTGATATCCAACAAGGACACATTTAACATCTGATGGCATCCACTAGTGGCCAGATGCTATCAGGATTAAAAACTCCAGCTAACTAGCCCGCAACTGGAAAGTGAACATTCTGTTTGAGAGAAGTGACAATAAATCCCCTTTACAGTAGAGTCCCGATTACCTGACCTAAACGGGACCGGCAGGTGGTCGGATTACTGAAAATGTCAGATGATAGGGACTCTACTGTAGCCGGCGCCGCTTGGTCCCCATCCCTGCCTGGCCCTGGCCCCTTCCCTCCCTGCAGCTTCCAGGCGCGTGTAGGGAGAATGGCCCCGCTTGCTGCCCCGTCGCTCTTCTGGAGCCGCTGATGCCGCTCCTGCCAGCGCCGCTTCGTCCCTGAGTGCTGCAGGGAGGGGACGAAGTGGCGCCGGCAGGAGTGGCATCAGCGGCTCCAGGAGAGCGACGGGGCAGCGAGCAGGGCCATTCTCCCGGCCCACGCCGTGGAGTTGCTGATGCCGCTCCTGCTGGCGCTGCTTCGACCCCGGGAGCTGCAGGCATCAGCGGCTCCAGGAGAGCGACGGGGCAGCGAGCGGGGCCATTCTCCTGGCCCGCGCCTTGGAGCTGCTGATGCCACTCCTGCTGGCACCGCTTCGACCCCGGGAGCTGCAGGCATCAGCTGCGCAACATTCCGCCTCTCAAATGTACAAGAGCCCCAGTAGGGGCTCTCATGCATCTCAAAGACTGAAACGCCGCATGTAACCTGGGATCAGTGGGGGACTGAGTCCTCCACTGCCCCCAGGCTCCATGCAGCGCTTCCACTTTGAAATGTACAAAAGCCCCAGAGGGAACTCCTGTACATTTCAAAGACTGAAACCCTGTGCGGAGCCTGGGACCAGCAAGTCATTTCCAGCAACAGCACACTTGCATCAATGCTTGCTAGAGTGTGTTAACTTAGCACTACTCAGTAGGGATGTAAGCGACTAGTAGATAGTAGACTTATGCTTATCAGATAGTTGAGTAGTGACACCATTAGTCACTTCCCCCTTGCTGCCCCTATCACAGAGAGGCAGCAATGGCGAGGGGGTGGGGCAGGGAGGGAGGGCGCAGACCAGGAACCGGCACCATCTCGGGGAGAGAGACAAGGGTGCAGTGGGGAAACAGCAGGAGGTGGTAAGGGAGAAATGAAGCAGTCACCACTCACACTGGTTCCCACTATGGCCTCTTCAACCTTTGAAATGTACAAGAGCCCCATGGGACACTTGCACATTTCAAAAGCATAAGCGCAGCAAGGAGCATGGGGGAGCAGGGGACTACTTGAGTCCCAGCTGGCCCTGTGCTCCCTGTGGTGCCCCTCCCTTGCTCTATGAGAGGCAGCAAAGGGGGGGCAGGAACCGGTGCTGGGGGCAGCCTTCTTAAAAGCCATTTCCCCCCAGCACTGTCTCCAAGGTGTAGTCCGCTCCCCCTCCTCCCCTGCTTCTAGGGGAATAGGCATGGCTGCTGTGAAAACAGCCTTTGTCTGTCGGAGGGCCCAGCTCCCAGCAGCTCTTACTACATTTAAAATACAGAGCTGAAGCACGGGTGGCTCCCGGAGCCAGTACGAGACGGGACTGCTCAGTCCCAGCTCAAGCCAGCTCCTGAAGCTACTCCCGCTGTGGCTCTGCAGAGTGGTCCTATCAACTATACAATTAGTCTCATAACTGCATTTTAACATCCTTACTACTCAGGGACTTTCTTCACAACATCCTAAAATCATACAGTAGATTTTCATAATAATCTACACCACTGCTTAAAGCATCCATCACTGTTACATTAATGCTCTAGAGAACGGTTACAAGCAACGTAAAGCAAGGCCCAATTGTCTTGTGGCCCCAAACAAAAGGGTTTTAAAACAAGTTTGACAGGAAATTGAGAAAGCAACAGGGAAACTGGTGGGATGGAAGAAACACAGTTCAAATGAGCATTATAGAGGGTGCATATTCATCAGGAGAAAAGGTTTGTTCTGAAGTTTCTGTTGCTGAGAAAACAACCTCTAAATAAGGAGCAATTAAAATATGGACAGAAAATGGGGAATATAAAGGGAGCCAGTAACCTCCTGATCCCCCAAGAACTATCCCTCCTCTTGCAGAAGAGCTAATCCCCTCTCCCCCTCAAGGTACCCACTTCCATGGAGCTGTTACCTTGACCTCCAGCTACCTCCCTCTCCTGGAGTAGCTAAGCTCTCCTACCTCCTAACTAAGGATGTTAAATATTGACAATTTGATTAGTCAATAGGGCATCTCTGCCTGTGATGTGTAGCAACAGCCCTAGGACTGTTGCTACACTTCAAAGGCAAAAGCACTGCGTGGAATCTGGGGTCGGTTGCAGACTTACCCGCTGACCCTGGGCTCCGTGCAATACTGCCGCTTTGAAATGCTGGGTGCAGCTTGATACTGGGCTCCCTGCTGCATTTCAAAGCGGCAGTGCCGCACGGAGCCAATGTGGCGCTCCCCCCAGCTAGCCCCAAGCTGCATACGGTGTTTCAAAGTGGCAGCACTGCGCGGAGCCTGTGGTTTGGCCCTAGACTTCAAGCAACAATGCAGCTTTCAAGTACTCCCTCCTCTTCTCCACCTTGCTGCCTCTTTCTGAAGGGTGGGGGGTGGGGGGAGAGACTAGTGGACTAGTCCTTCATATCCCTACTCCTAACTGCACCCACATCCAGCTATCTCCCCTCCCAGAGCTGCTGACCCTCCCCCCAACCTCCAGCAGCCCCTCCTCCCCCAGAGCTGCTAACCCGTCTCCCCGAGCTGCTGACCCTCTCCACCTCATCTGCCCCCTCCAAGAGCTGCTAATTCCCCCCACACACACACACTACTACTACTACCACCACCTCCTCCTCCAGCTGCCCCTCCTTCCCTAGGGCTGCTGACCCGCCCCCCAACTCATCTGCCCCCTCCCATAACTGCTGACCCTTCCCGGACGCTGGCGCGCGGGCCCGCAGGCCGGCTCGGTACCTTCCAGGACAGGCTGCATCTTGCCCGCTCGAGGCTCCGCTGCTGCGTGGCCGCTCCGCCGCCGCCTCCCGCCGCCGTTCAAACCGCTTCCGGCCCCGCCGACAGCGCGTGCGCACTGCGCTCGCCCCGCCCCCTCAGGGCCCGGATCTAACCGCCAGCGCGGCTGCCGGTGGGGATCAGAGAGGGGCGGGGCCGCGGGGCTGCTCTGGCGGCCCGGCGCTAGGACGTTACCTGGGGGGGGGGAGGGGCTGCTGGCTCTGTGCTGTGATTGTGCCCGTGTCATCCATCTCGGGGCGATGGTGCACAGTAGTGACACCTGCACAGTCCCTCGCCCAGAAACGTGCCCAGCCAGTGCTCTCTTATGGGGGGACAAACACACACTCCGCGGCCAGTGCTCTACACGGCCTCATAGCCCCGCAGGTGCAGTGGGACATGGTGTGCGGCCAGCCTGTCCCCTATCGTGGGGCTGACCTGTCTGTCTACTCGGGAGCCCTGCTTTTCTCCCCGAGTGGGACTGTCATCAATGCTCACCCCTTTCAGGTATCTTCATCAGCATCGCACTTTTTTTAACTTAATAGGCATTTGTCCCATTTGCTCTTGCCATCTGATCCAGTCGGTAAGAGCAAACGAGACATGCTCACTCTTGCCAAAAAAAAGTCAGGACGGCCAGGGGATGTGGTCATCCTAATATGTGGGGACTCACACTTCCCTCTGAGTGCAGTATCATGAGAAGACACATTCCCTACTAAGTGCCGTTTTGTGGGATTGGACACACACATTTCCCACTGAGTGTGGAGTTATAGGGACCAGTGCAGTGTTATGTGGACACACACACACGCATTCCTATGGAGAAAAAAACAACAAATGGTCTGGTAGCACTTTATAGACTAAAAACATGTAGATGGTATCATGAGATGGTACCTGTGGAGGACAGTGTTATTGTCAGAGAGCATACATTCCCCTCTGAGTCTCATGTTTTAGGCTGACAGACACCTATTTGCAAACTTTATCATAAAATTTTCTGACATTTGTTCTAGTGATATCTATCTCTCCATCCCCCAAAATTATAACTTTGTGAACTTTTTTGTGATGAAAGGATGGCAAGGATGAAAACCCGAAAAATGAAATTCTGCAAAATTCTGCTATCTAACAGTGAGGGGCAATTAAGTTCAGTTTTTTGTTAAATAGCTGTTTGCCTTGTATGTTTTTGATGTAAAGCCACCTTAACTCAAAAAACCCACGGTATTTATACAGCAATAAGGATATGATTAGATAGAAAAAACTGTGTATCTAGGTGAATATTTTGGAAGAAACAGTTCTTTTTTGAGTAGGTTGCATTACAAAAAGATAATTACTCAAGCTTTGTGATTATGCATTTTGTTAAGAATGTTTGATGAAAACTCAAGTCTTGCAAACATGTGCATAGCACCATTGAAATCAGTAGGACTAGTCTTACATGCAAAATTATTTGCATGCATCAGTGTTTGCAGGATTTGGTTCTAAATCTACAGTTAGAAGTTCCATTTAAGATCTTATTTAGAGAATTTGGACCTAGTTCTGCTGTCATTGAAATTATTGAGAATTTTGCCACTGACTTTTGTGAGAACAAAAATTTGGATGATTCCTGTGTTGCAAAGAATGCCTCCATTTTCGGCCTCTCTAAAACATACAATATATTAGAGCCACCAAGAAATGGGTGAATTAATTTTGATATAAGCAGGTTATATAATCAGTGTATACTGAGTACAATTCCAAAATCCAAGAAAATCTATTAGCAGTGAAATCTATTAAATATTTACTATGACACTATGTTATCATTTGGATGAGAAAAAAAGCCATGGCCTTCATATGCTATGTCCCACTAATAAGATGATCCCAACACAATCTTTCTTCCTGTTTTGCCAGGAAGGGGGAGAGGGGAGGGGTCATGTAGGAGACAAGAGAAACACCTTGCCCAATTTATGTCATCAGTGAGTAGCTGGTGCACAAGGTGTATTCTCTGCTGGCTGTATCTGGCTGCTTTGAACACTGCTCTTACTCCCACCCATGTTGCTATTAAATCCAAAGATAATGTGGGAGGATTCTATCCTGCTACCTTTCATACCAAACAGCAGTCTGAAACCAGACGAGCACTAGGTGTTATTTACCTTGCATCTCTAAGGGCAACAAAACAGCAAGAGCATTTACACTGCAATGTGACTTTTGTTGGAAAAAACACCCAGTTTTGGCAACAAAACTTCCAACCCTCCAAGAGACTTTTATCTTTTCCTCTTCCTTTAGGCTTTGTCTACCGTACAACTTTTTCCGCAAGAGGCAATGAAAATGAAGCACGGATTCGCATTTTCTTGCGCTTCATTTGCATACTCTCTTTCGTTCTGTTTTTGCGCTAGGGGTTTTTGTGCTCAAACAGGCATAAGGATCTTGCAGAAAAAGGGGGTTTTGTGTAAAATGGGCACGGCCACACTGCCTATTTGAGCGCAAAAACTGCTGGTGGAAAAACAGAATGAGAGTATGCAAATGAAGCATGAGAAATTGCTAATCCGCGCTTCATTTGCATTGCCTCTTGCAGAAAAAGTCATAGTGTAGAAATAGCCTTATTGTCAGCAAAGAGCCAATGAGGACTCTGTTATTTGTTTTGTCAAGAGAACTGGCTTCCACTCGTATTCCACAGTGCCTGTCCTAATGGTGGTACTCAATGTTTTTTGATCCCTGATGCTCTGCAGGTATGCATGCCTCCCCTTGGAAAACTCAGGGAAGAATCTGGCATCTGAGTGAGATGCTCCATTTGAGGAACAAACAAAGAGCAAATAATTGGAATGCTTCTGTTCTGCCATGCTAGGAACACAGCAGCAGACAGTCTGCTGCTACAGGGGGAGGGCTGGAGAGACTGCTGTGCTGCTTTGACATTCCTCAACACAGGGTACTCACAGAGCTATGAGGGAATCCCAAGAAGTGCAGGGATCACCTCTGCCTTCCCATGACATTGCACTGTGGGATGTGTACTCATATTGCTGTGCTCTGTGGACAGGGTGCAAGCAATATTTCCATGAAATGGAGACAACGGGAGGCAGAAAAACCAGTTTGACTGTTTTTCACTTTTGGTGACCTTCACATGTTGACAGCACTTTTGTCACCAAACCTTCCCATTGTAACATAGCCTTAAGAGGATATATAGGAGTCTAGTTTCTCCACAGACAAAAATCTCTAGGATTGCCAATAGTACATTGATTCACTTTCCCTGCATCTTTCCTAACATACATTAGTTAAAAACAATATAGCTCTGCACTTTTATTTTGCAAAAGAGTAAACGTCAATAAAACCTTAGTAGACATAGGTCATTTTTTACGTTTTAACTCTCCCCTTCTCTATTATTTTGTAAGATGCTAAAACAAAGAAATCTAGAGTTGTTTTTAAGATAATCCAAGGATTTTAGCAAGTGTTGTCAAAAAGGACAGTGGTATATAAACTTGTCAAAAAGATGTGTATATATTATTCTCAGAAACCTTTACTGATCACCCTTAGTCCTTATTTGTGTGTACAGTCTGGGAGGATAATTTAATAAAAATCTCATCCAGTGACAAGTAAGTGATAGAGGTAAGGGGGGTTTCATTTGATTCTATCATTAAATTGCTCTCAGAATTATACATGCTCCCAGTCTGTTAACAGCATGTGGTAAAGTTTGTGAGGGACATTTGTTTCTGGTCATAAAAAATATATAATATTACGATCTTGGAAGTTTTACAGAATTTTTAAATATTTTCAGGAAAGTGAGAGCTTTGTTTTCTAATTTTGTAGTGCAGATGGTCACAATCAAGAAAGGAGTATGTACTTAGTATAATACCTTTTTCAGAATGTGGTAAAACAAAAATCAATGCAAAAATATTTGTTCTTCAGCTGAAGCAGGGATTCCAATTTTATTTTTTTCTTTCTATCCTATAGTTTAAAAAATGATCCCTTTTGGAACTTCAGTTAATGCTGACACAGCACCAGGTTTACTTTTAAGTATGTGGAATGCTGATAATGGGAGAGTCCTACCCTGGTGATTTTTTAGTCATACAGTGTACTGAAAAACACATCTCTTTCACACTGCATTCCCTCAAAAAGTCAGAATAGAGGAAATCATAGTGCCATGATTCAAAATAACAGCCCATCACAGAACGGAAAGCAGGACACAACACCATGCTAATAAACAGGAGCCCTAATTACTCATGGAGAAGTGCAATGTAGTGAACTTAACTAACTGCCCTCTACACAGCTGTAGCTGGCCACAGTTTTGGATAGCAGCTGTAAAGAGACTGTAAAGCCAGTTAACTGACCTCTGAGTGATACACCTGGTATGAGTGTGTCTGCAGTGCAGTGTAGAGCTGAAATACTGGTTTTATCCCACTCTGTGTGCAGTCTTTTCTGGAAGAGCATGCAGTGCCAGATTAAGAAAGTCTCCTTAGCCCAGGACATTGGGCTGTAGCCACCAAAGCCCCTCGTGTTCTGGGCCAGCCATTCCTGGCAGCAGGGGAAGGGAAGCAGCTACATATACTATTGTTCCTCTCCCCAGCCCCAGTTGGAGCTGTGTTGCTATGAGTGCCCTAGAAGCTCTGTCCTTATGCTGACCTTGCCTATAGGATCTGCCCATGCAGCTCCTATTGGCTGGGAATTGCGGCCAATGGAAGCTGTGGAGGTTAGTGCATGGATGTGAGCCTGGGGCAGCATGAGCAGCCCAGAGCCACTTGTTACTCCATCCCATCGAATGGGAGTTGCCCCAGGAAAGCACTCCAAACCCGGACCTTCTACTCCAGCCCTGAGCCCTCTCCCAGACTCTTAACTCCCTCCTAGCCCTGCACCCCAACCCTGAGCCCCAGCCCTTACCCCATTCCAGCACCCTATATCCTACCCACACCCCAACCCCAACCTCTTGCCCTGAGCCTATCCCACACTTCAAACTCCTTCGCCTCAGCCTGGAGCTCTTTCTTACACCCTAACTCTCTCCCCCATCCCAGACCCTGTACCCCCATTTGGAGACCTTCCCCCCTCCTGCACCCACTGTCCTGCCTCAACCCGCAACCCCCCTCCTGCACACTGAAACCATCATATTTGACTCCACTCAGGAGCCTTGGGGGGCCTCACAAAATCTAATAGCCCCAGGTCCCAAGAAGAGTTAATAGGGCCCTGGGGGAATGCTAGAGGCAAGTTCAAGGTAAGAAGGAGAGTATCAAGGAAGGGACCCATGTGGTCAGTTTGTCATGCTCCAGCTAGTCTTGGTTATCAGAGCAGGTTCCAGGAGGCAATTTAAAGCCACTATACATTAGAGCAATCCTTGGCGTGCACTAATTTAAATGGGGGACCAGGCCTCCTGTTCAGGGGGCACCAATTTGGTTTATAATACACCATTCCCACCTTTCTCCCATCTCCCACCACCTGCAGGCTGAGTCGTTTGACAGGCACAGCTCAGAATTTAGACCACTGCCCCTTGAAGCCTTGTGCAGCACTCACATGCCTCAGCAACAGGCATTCTATAAATGCATATGATAGATTTGATTAGGCTTCTAGTATTTAAGAAATGCCTTCTTTGTGCTGCACATTTTGGAAGGGAATAGCCTATGAAATGAACACAATATAACTTCCTTTTCCACCAGCCTTATCTATTTCCCTTCTACTCCACGAATACATCTAAACAGCATACAGTACAATATGGCTGCAGAATGTTTTTGCATTCCCTTAGTGCCTGTTTAATTAGTTACAGTCATTATCAAGGTAAGTGGATAGAACAGATGTGACAGAACTAAGTAGAGCTCTCAGTGCTGTAACCTGTGCAAACAGATTATAGACTAGCAGCAAAAGTTATTTTTCCATAGAAATGACAAATGTTAAGTGAACATTTATTTACTGTCAGCAAGAAGAAATGTATTTTGCTCATTTTAAAATGGCTTATAATACACTCTTAGTTGTCAGGGGCTAAATTTACCCTTTGTGCAACTTCTTTGAAGTCAATAATGAATTTGGCCCATCTAGTATCAGATAATATGTGAAAGGATGAGCAGAAGTGGATTATAAAAAAGGAATGAAGATAGTGACTGTGAGGTTTGGTGGTCCTAAAAGTTAACTCATTTCCTTTGCATCTTTTGAGACTTGAACTCAAATTTGTCTATCAGTAGGTCACAACTGAAATAAGTTTGGTCAACTTGAATGTCTACTTCCTATGCTCAGCAACGAAATCAGGTGTAACTGGCTACACAGTAGAACTGCAGAAAAGGTTATATTAAAGGCTGTTATGAAGAGGACACTGATTAAGTGTCCATGTTCAGTGAAGATAGAAGAAGTAGTAATAGGCTTAATCTGTAGCAAGGAAGATTTAGGTTAGAAACTTTATAAAGTTAGCTAAATGTTGGCAGAGGTTACCAATGTAGTTTATAGAATTCCTACTACTGGAGGTTTTTAAGAACAGGTTAGATGAACACCTGTCAGTGATGGGCTAGGTATATTTAGTCCTGCCTCCATTCAGGGGACAAGCTTTGTTTCATGCACTGCTGCATTCTTTCAAAGAGTATAATACATCATAGTACAAAGCGAGATACAATGCAAGAACATAAGAATGTAAGAATGGCTATACTGGGTCCTGTCTTCCAATAGTAGCCAATGACAGGTGCCCCATAAATACTATGGTTTATGAACAGATCAAGTAATCATCAAATGATCCATTCCATGTCGCCTATTTCCAGCTTGTGACAAACAGAAGCCAGGGAAATCATTCCTGCCCATCCTGGCTAATAGCCATTGATGGCCCTATCCTCCACTAATTTATCTAGCTCTTTTCTGAACCCTGTTATAGTCTTGGACAACATCCTCTGGCAAAGAGTTCCACTGGTTGACTGTGCATTGTGTGAAGAAGTACTGGCTTTTGTTTGTTGTAAACTTGTTTGTTTCATTTGGTGACCTCTACTTCTTATGTTATGGGAAGGAGTAAATAACTCTTTTTATTCACCTTTTCCATACCACTGATAATTTGTATAGATCTCTATCATATCTCCCTTAGTTGTCTCTTTTCCAAGATCAAAATCCCAGTCTTATTAATCTTTCTCCTTATGGCAGCCATTCCAAACCCCCTAATAATTTTTTTTGCCCATTTCTCAACTGTTTCCAATGCCAAGGTATCTTTATTGAGATGAGGTGACCACATCTGCACACAATATTCAAGATGTGGGCGTACTATGGATTTATGTATAGACAATAAAATATTCTGTTTTATTCCCTATCCTTTTTAAATGATTCCCAACATTCTGTTTGCTTTTTTGACTGCTGTGCAGATTGAGTGGATGTTTTCAGAGAACTATCTACAATGACTCCAAGATCTCTTTCTTGAGTGGTGACAGCTAATTTAATCCCCATTGTATTATACATATAATTGGGATTATATTTTCAAATATGCATTACTTTTAATTTATCAGCATTAGAATACATCTGCCATTTTGTTGCCCAGTCACCTAGTTTTGTGAGATACTTTTGAAGCTCTTCACACTCTACTTTGGTCTTAACTATCTTGAGCAGTTTCGTATCATCTGCAGATTTTGCCACCTCACTGTTTATCCCTTTCTCCAGATCATTTATAAATAGGTTAAATAGGATTGGTTCCAGTGAGGCCCTCTGGGGGACACCACTAGTTATCTCTTTCCATTCTGAAAACTGACCATTTATTCCTATTCTTTGTTTCTTATCTTTTAACCAGTTGTCAATCCATGAGAGGACCTTCTCTCTTATCCTGTGACAGATTACTTTGCTTAGGAAAAAAGCTAATTTGTACTAATCTATCACATACGTCACATCACTTTCTCTAAAGAGATGTCTATCAGACGAGTTAAAGAACAGTTCTCCCTGCATGAAAGTAAGTGGAATCTCACAATGCTAGATTTATTTTTCTTTGGTTGCCTCATCATATGTAATTGAGCATCATCACATTTCAGAGTATGGCTGCTAATTACTATAGCTGAGATTTTCAAATTGTGTGCCTTGACTAATTCTAAGGCCTAAGACCCTGATCCTACAAAGGTCTGGTCTACACTTAAAATGTAGGCCAATAATATATGAAATATGCACATCCAAGTGCCATAGCAATGCCAACCTAACCCAGTGTATGTGCAACTAGGTCTATAAATGAATGCTTCTATTGATCTAACTACCCTTGCTCGAAGGCAGTGTTCCTACAGCAGGGCAGTGTTCCTACAGCAATGGAGAAGCCCTTTCCATTGCTGTAGGCTGCATATACATTATGTATATTATGCCAGCATAGCTACGGCACCATAGTCCCTACAATGAAGACATAGACACAAAGACTTACACCTGTGCTTAAGTCTGACTTCAGTGCAATTACTCATAATGCATAATGTAAAACTCAGGCATAAATCTTTCCAGGGTCACAACTTTAGGCCTTAGAATATTTCAAAAGTAATCAGTGGTTTTGGATGCCTTAATTTTCAAAAAGCGTTAAGTACTTTCCCTCTGAAAAGCAGGTGCTTTTGAAATGTTTCCAAATGGACACCTATAACACTGCTCTACAGCCAAAATGCTTCTGAAATAAATGTAGTCAAACTTTACTAATTCTGGGTCACTGAGAACGAAAATGATGCTTAAAATTGTTGATTGGCTCTAGTTTTCAAGATATGCTATTGGGTCAGTATATACGACCCTTGACTTGGGAATGACGGAGGATAAGTGAGTTATAAAGGAAGGGATCTCAATTTAAACCAGAAATGACTAAAATACATCTTTGACTGGATCTATGAATAAATCTATGACTGGGTTTGGACAGTACTTGCTTTTTAGGCAAAACAATGAATGATGCAATCTGAAGCTGGTATTGCATCATACATGATATGAATTGCATCATGTTATTCCTAGAAGTCATGGATGATGCAATCATAATGAAGCTTACATCACTCTGCTGAACAAATTGTATCAGCTCTAGAAATCGTACAGTGTTGTGCTCTCTTATTTGTCAGTGTTTGATTTTGCAAAGGGACACATTTCTGTTTAGCCAAAGTGAGCAGAGATGCCTCGTACTTGTGTGAACAGTGCAGATAACTTTTGCGCAAGAAGTGACTTTTGCATCACAAAAGTGCAGTATAACCACTATGGGTAAGAAAGCCTATCACCTTTATTTTGGCTGCAAAATTGGAGATCAGGACAAGAGGTGGGCCCCACACATATGCTGCAACATTTGTGCAACAAATCTTCGCCAGTGGTTGAACGGGAAAAGGAAATCTATGCCTTTTGCAGTGCCAATGATTTGGAGAGAGCCAACAGATCATACCAGCAATTGTTACTTCTGCATGGTGCCTCCAGTTGGGAAAGGTGTGTCAAAGAAGAAAACGTGGACTGTGCATTGTCCAAACATTCCATCAGCTATACGCCCAGTACCCCACGGAGAAGGACTGCCGGTTCCTGATGCACCAGAATCATTCTCACTTGAGTCAGACGAGGAAGAGGAAGAGGATGAAACTTCTGGTCCTGAACCATCAATGTCACAGGACCCACATTTTCTCCCATCCTCCTCCTCTGAACCACACCTCATAACACAAGGTGAACTGAGTGACCTTGTCAGGGATTTGGAACTACCCAAGAGTAAGGCAGAACTGTTGGGCTCCAGACTACAGCAGTGGAATCTCCTGGCAGGTGATGTTAGGGTTTCCATGTTCCGTGACCGTCAAAAGGATCTTGTCCCATTCTTCTTCATGAAAGGTGATCTTGTAGCCTGCAACAACATCGATGGTGTGATGGCAGCCCTCAACATCGTTCACGATCCAGATGAGTGGAGACTGTTCATTGATTCATCAAAGACGAGTCTTAAAGCTGTTTTGCTGCATAATGGGAATGTTTTGCCATCAATTCCAGTTGGTCATGCAGTCCACAGGAAGGAAACCTATGACAGCATGAAACAACTTTTGAGGTGCATAAACTATGACCAACATCAGTGGCAGCTTTGTGGCGATTTGAAGGTTGTTGCTCTCTTGCTTGGTCTGCAGACTGGATACACAAAGTACTGCTGTTTTCTCTGCGAATGGGATAGTCGTGCAAGAGATTCCCACTACATCAAGATAGATTGGCCACTCCGACAGTCATTGGAGCCTGGGAGGAAAAGTGTTCAGCATCCACCACTTGTTGAATCAAGGAAGATTTTGTTACCACCCTTACACATCAAGCTGGGTCTGATGAAGAACTTTGTCAAGGCCATGGACAAAACACAAGCAGCTTTCAAGTACCTCCGTGGAAAATTTCCAAGGTTAAGTGAAGCTAAGATAAAGGAAGGTGTCTGTTGGTCCTCAGATTCATGAACTTCTTCGAGATGATGCATTTGACCATGCACTGCGTGGCAAGGAAAAGACGGCATGGAAAGCCTTCCAGTTAGTGGCAATACATTTTCTCGGAAACAACAAGGCAGACAACTACAGGTTGTTGGTGGAAAACCTCCTCAAGGCATACAAAAGCCTTGGTTGCAACATGTCACTAAAGATACATTTTTTTGCACTCTCATCTAGATTTTTTTCCACCGAACTGCGGAGCAGTGAGCAACGAGCACGGCGAGCGATTTCACCAGGACATTGCAACAATGGAGAAACGCTATCAGGGCAAATGGAGCCCATCAATTCTTGCAGACTATTGCTGGACAGTGACAAGAGATGCTCCATTTAATGAATACAAGAGACAAGCCAAGAAGCGCCGAGTAGACACTGAATAGGACTAAACTATGTACATAATAGTTTTTTGCCTTTTGTTTCATAATACATTTTATTTATATAACCCTTTTGCTGATTTTTAAAGTGTTACATAAACAGGACAGGTGAAATATTATCATGTAAAGCAACCATAAACACATGAAAAGACCTAGGTTTACAATTTATGATTAAAACTCTACTATCTACACACTATACATAGACGTAAAATGTAAAAACTTAAATATCTTGGAAACAGTAGCCAATCAGTTGTTTTAATTGTCATATTTGAATTCAGCACATCAAAATACATAATAAATAGCACATTTTATCTCTGAAGCAGACGACTTCTAAAAAATTGTAGACCAGTGTAATCAGCAACCATTTTGAAAAAATTGGGCCTAAATGAAGTAATTTTAATTGCATTGGAGGGCTGAAACAAAGTCTTTTACACTTTTATGTAGGACATTCAGGCAGCAACAAAACGGAATCAAATAACAAGCCGATTGAATGAATGACAGTAAAAGCTATGTTATCCTTCAGTTTGCTGCCTGGAATGCTCTACAAACCAGCATTTCTGATTTGCACTGAAATCCAGACTATAGTCCAGATGATGCAGGACTGGCAAGATCTCTGCCTGGATGCAAATGGATCCTCAGAAAGAGCAACATGCTCCTGCTGCTCCTAGGTGGAGGAACAGCTGTGGGGGCTTTATGTGCTGCCTCCATCCCACCCCAAGCATGGGCTCCATAGCTCCCATTGGCCTGGTACTGTGGCCAATGGAAGCTCTGGGAGTAGCGCCTATGGGCAGAGACAGTCTGCAAAGACACGTATCCATGCCTCTATCTAGGAGCAGCAAGGATACATCACTGCTTGTGGTAAGTTGCCCCAGGTGAACACTACCCGGATCTGGCATCTTCAAACCCCTCCCATGCCTCGACCTTCTGTCCTGGAAATGCTCCCACAATTGAAGCCCTTAGCCTTATCCTGGAGCCCTATCTAGCCCTCCAAATGCCTCATCTCTGGCCCTTAGTTAACTGGAATATTTGACTAACCAACATCTGCCATTCCCCCAACATACGAAATAACAAAGCTTTTACCATACCATGAAAAATCCTGCATTGCTGCATTTAGTGGAACAAAAATTTAAGTTCTTTGGGGGAAAAAAAGAATTCTAAGAAAATTGTACTTACAGAGATATAGAGATGGTCTCTCTATTAGTGGAATAGAGGTATGGGAGGGTGTCTTAATAGCTGTAATCTGGGGTACGTGTACACTGTGGGCTAAAGTGGAATTAATATATGCAACTTCAGATATATTAATTGCGTAGCTGAAGTCTAAGTACCTTATCTTAGCTTTTGGCACTGTCCACACTGCAGGAAGTCAAAGGAAGAACACTTTTCCTTCGACTTCCCTTACTCCTCATGAAATGAGGGTTACAGAAGTCAGAGTAGGAGGCCCGTTATTTCAAAAGTATTTCAAAATGATAGGCTTGCTGTGTAGACACGCACTCTGTTATTTCAAAATAATGCTGCTGTATAGCCATGCCTATAGGAATATAAAAGGTCCTTCAAAGGAAAAACAACAGGAACAGCAATGTTCAGAAGAAAGTTTAGAGTGACGTTTCTATCTTGTTGTTGAAGTTTGCAATAAAGCAAGCCCTAATAAAGATAGATATTTGGCTCTGGCCAAGAGCCAGGTGAGAGAGCTGCCATTTTACCGGGATTATATAAACAGTCCAATATTTTCACAAATCCATTGCCACGAAGGAGTATATAATTCTCAACACAATGACCACTTGATATTTTCTGGCAACATCGGAGATAGAACTTACATTCTCCTTCCTCAAAAAATACACACCTCTATTATTTGCGCTAAGAGACAATCTTAACTAGCTGTTAGTAGCCTAGGACATCTGACATGCAATTCTCATTCTGTTCCATAGATGGCAGTGGTACCTAAACAGCCTACCCATTTCATTACAATATGGTGGTTCTCTTTCCACGTTGTGACCCTGTGGCTAGGTCTACACTACAAGGTTTTTGCGCAAAAATGGCTGGTTTTGCGCAAAAACCCACGAAGCGTCCACACCTCAAGCGCATTTTTGCGCAAGAAAATCTACAGTCAATCGACAGAACAGAGGGCTTTTTGCAGTGTAGGTATACCTCCTTCTACGAGGCATAACTCCTTTTTGCACTACAGCTCTTGTGCAAAAAGGCATGTGTGGATGCTCCAAAGGGGTTTCTTGTGCAAAAAGAGCCTATCCAAAAAAGCACAGGTGCTCTGATGGCCATTCTGTGAATGGCATCAGAGCTTTCTTGCACAAGAGTGTCCATGCAGTGTGGACATTGTCTTGCGCAAAAGCACATTGCAAAAGCAATACGCTTTGAGTTGTGGATGCACTTTTGCGCAAAAAGATTTTGCGCAAGAACTCTTCTGCAAAAGACTTCTTGCACAAAAACCCTGCAGTGTAGATGTAGCCTGTATTACAACAGAAAACAGTTTCAAGACTTCCCTCTCTTCTAGCCACAGAAAAAGGGAGAAGAATCATGACAACCTCCCTCTCCTGACCTGCTTGTGATCCACACACAATTCCCAGATCCAGAACCCAAAAAATAGAGAATATTATGCACAGTGCTGCAAAAAAAAAAAAAAAAAAAATCTATCAATTTAGCAAAGGCAGGCACAGTTTGATCTCCTACAAAAAAATCAATATTAAAATGAAATAATCAGAATAACTCTCTGTGACCAAATCCATTTCTGTATTTATATCCAACATATTATTGTAATGATATTTTACAAAATATGCCTTATGAAGTATTATTTGAAAACAAATAAATCAATGATCAATAATATATACTAAAATGTATGTAACTATATCCATTCTATATAAAGTTAAGAACATAAGTTGAAATCACGACTAAAATGTGCCAGATCAGATCTGTGGTGTGGGTAAACCTATTTCTCACCGACAAAAGACAAGTTGATGCCCAGGTCCATCAGCTATCAATAAACCATTCTTTGACAAGGAAAGGGAACAGGAACGAGCAAATATGAATGCTAGCAAACAACTTAGCAAACCTCCTCCTTCCCTCTCCCCAATGAGAATCTATGCCTTTGTACTTACAACTGGAAAAAACTTTATCACAGGGACACTCTCTGGCAGATACATTTCAAAGTGTGACTGACATATAAAAGTAAGAGACAAAAACATCCCAAGTTATCTTTCTCCCTGTCCACCTCTCTATTCCATTTAAAAGACAAAAGAAACAGCTGTTGCATTTTGGGGGAAGTATCCTGACCTGAAAAGTTTGGTCAGAAATGTTGTTGGAAGGATGTTTAAAGAAGCCTTATTGAAGGCACAGAAAGAAACCATCCCGATGCGTAGCAAGAGAAGCAAACATGGTAGGAGACCGGATTGGCTTACAGGGGAAATCCTTGGTGAACTTAAGCACAAAGGGGAAGTTTACAAAAAGTGGAAACTTGGACAGATGACCAGGGAGGGTTTAAATGTATAGCTCGAGAATGCCCGGGGGTTATCAGGAAGGCGAAAGCGCAAATGGAATTGCCACTGGCTAAGAATGTGAAGGATAACAAGAAAGGTTTCTACAGGCATGTTAACAAGAAGAAGGTGATCAGAGAGGGTGTGCGGCCCCTACTGGATGAAGGAGATAACCTAGTGACAGATGATGTGGGGAAAGCTGAAGTATTCAATGCTTTCTTTGCCTCTGTATTCACGGACAAGGTCAGCTCCCAGACTAATGCGCTAAGTGACACAATATGGGACGAAGGTGGACAGCCCTTGGTGGGAAAAGAACAGGTTAGGAACTATTTAGAAAAGCTAAATGTACATAAATCCATGGGTCTGGACTTAATACATCCGAGGGTACTGAGGGAGTTGGCAAATGTCATTGAGGAGCCTTTGGCCATTATCTTTGAAAAGTTGTGGAGATCAGGAGAGATCCCAGATGACTGGAAAAAGGCAAATGTAGTGCCCATCTTTAAGAAATGGAAGAAGGATGATCCAGGGAACTATATGCCGGTCAGTCTTACCTCAGTCCCTGGAAAAATCATGGTAGGGGATCCTCAAGGAATCCATTTTAAAGCACTTGGAAGAGGGGAAGGTGATCAAGAATAGTCAGCATGGATTCACGAAGGGCAAGTCGTGCCTGACCAATCTGATTAGCTTCTATGATGAGGTAACTGGCTCTGTGGATATGGGGAAGTCAGTGGATGTGATATACCTTGACTTTAGCAAGGCTTTTGATACGGTCTCCCACAATATTCTTGCCAGCAAGTTAAAGGAATGTGGATTGAATAAATGGACGGTAAGATGGATAGAAAGCTGGCTGGAAGGTCGGGCCCAGGGGTAGTGATCAATGGCTCGATGTCAGGATGGCAGTCGGTTTCTAGCGGAGTGCCCCAAGGTTCGGTTCTAGGACTGGTTTTGTTCAACATCTTTATTAATGACCTGGATGAGGGGATGGATTGCACCCTCAGCAAGGTTGCGGATGACACTAAGCTAGAGGGAGAGGTAGATACGCTGGAGGGCAGGGATAGAGTCCAGAGTGATTTAGACAAATTGGAGGATTGGACCACAAGAAATCTGATGAGGTTCAACAAGGACAAGTGTAGAGTCCTGCACTTGGGACGGAAGAATCCCAAGCATTGTTACAGGCTTGGTACCAACTGGCTAAGTAGCAGTTCTGTAGAAAAGGACCTGGGAATTATAGTGGATAAGAAGTTGGACATGAGTCAACAGTGTGCCCTTGTAGCCAGAAGGCTAATGGCATATTAGGTTGCATTAAGAGGAGCATTGCCAGTCGATCCAGAGATGTGATTATTCCTCTTTACTCGGCTCTGGTGAGGCCACATCTGGAGTATTGTGTCCAGTGCTAGGCTCCCAAATACAGGAAGGATGTGGATGCGTTGGAGAGGGTCTAGCCGCGGGCAACCAAAATGACTGGGGAGCATATGACCTACGAGGAGAGGCTGCGGGAGTTGGGTCTATTTAGTCTGCAGAAGAGAAGAGTGAGGGGGGATTTGATAGCAGCCTTCAACTTCCTGAAGGGAAGTTCCAAAGAGGCTGGAGAAAGGCTTTTCACAGTAGTGATGGATGGCAGAACAAGGAACAGTGGTCTCAAGTTGCAGTGGGAGAGGTCCAGGTTGGAAATTAGGAAAAGCTATTTCACTAGGAGGGTGGTGAGGCACTGGAATGGGTTACCTAGGGAAGTAGTGGAGTCTCCATACCTAGAGGTGTTTAAGTCTCAGCTTGACAAAGCCCTGGCTGGCTTGATTTAATTGGGATTCGTCCTGCCTTGGGAAGGGGGCTGGACTTGATGGCCTTCTAAGGGTCTCTTCCAGCTCTGTGGTTCTATGATTCTATGATATGGTAAGGACTTTACTTTGAATTAAGTAGAGTTTGTTAATTTAGGTATTAGGAAGCACTTTATCTTTGTTTTTCTTGTACCATTTCTGACCTTTCTGCCTCATTACTTCTAGTCACTTAAAATCTTTCTCTTTGTAGTTTAAAAAAATTGTTTTATTCTTTAACTGAAACTAATCCAGTGTTCTTAAGTTAAATTGTCTGGGTAAGTTCATTTAAGGCGTCAGGTTGTTGTGTATTGTTCCCTTAAAGGGACAAAAACCTAATATATCTGAACTGTCCAAGAGAGGGCTGCTGTATTGTACAGAACATGAATTTTTTTGAGAAAATCAATGACTGGTAATGTGTTGAGGTCACCCTGCAGTACAACCAAGGATAGCAAGAGCCAGAGTGTGACCAGGATGTGGCTAGCAGGCTGCAGTTACACACAACCAGTGATACCTGCATGCTGATGACTGTTTGTGAGCAACCCAAGATATTGCAAAGCATCCCCATATTCCAGGGCAGTAGATGACATAGACTGTGGCTGGTCTGGATAACATCCAGAAATGTCACACTCTCCTAGTATGCTTTAAAACAATAAATTAAGTTTTAGCATATTAAATTACATTCACATCACAAAAAGAAACAACCAAAAAGTTCATTTTTACATAAATCAAAACTGAACAATGCTTCTGGTTACAAGGGAAAAATGAAGACTGCCATTAATCTCAGAGTCAGATAAACTACAAAATGCTTCAGGGAAAGCAGTTCCTTCATTTGTTTCACCACACTAGATTGAGTTTAGAAAGTCACCTAGAAACTTAGAAGGAAACACAGCTAGCAATTTTTTCAATAGTTTTCTTTTACACTGTAGGGACATTGCTGTTGCTCTCAGGCTCTGAAAGTAGGCTATGACCAACAGAGATAAAGATCTTGTTTAGTAAATTCAGGGGTAACGAAAATGATCCACCACAAATAATGACTGAAGGTTTTCATTTCTGAATATAAACAGGTACAAAGAAGGTTGAGGGGGATATAAACTTCAATTTTCTTAACCTTTGTTACTGTAAACTGAGTTCATCTAAAATGATACGTTTTCAATATGTAAGGAAATACAGCTGTTTTTTCTCAGTTTGCTTACTTCCCTAATTCATAGGAGTGTTGTGAGGATATATTAATTAATGTTTGCACACTGCTTTTGCTAGGGTGCCCTTAAGTCCTTTCAGGCAGAGAAAGGTTTACATTGACATTCCATTGTTTCATAATACTGTAATTTAGTGTGAAGAAAAGGTGAAGCTCTGCAGTTTTGACCAAGAGGTCAACCTAACTGGAGTAAACAGGATGGATTGGTACATATTTTTAAGGGTGCAGAGCTTTGCTCTCTCATCAGTATATCAGGGGAAAAGGAAGTGGAGAAAGAGCTAGATGGTTACAGAAGAATGGGACAGAAACAAGGAAGGAACATGGCTGAAGTCCAGACAAGATCTGTATGCCAGAAATGAAAAGGCAGCGTGCATGCACACTGCATATTTAATGGTAAAAGTACATGTACCAAGCATTTTAACATTGTATTACACCAACAACATCCTAGACATTTTCTGTTCACCAACGGAATCAAATTCCATTGTCACATGAACATCAGTAGCCACTAACTACAGGGTGGTTTTTCACTATGTGACTCATATGAGCCATCTTTACAATTGGTTACACACAGTAAGAAAATACCCTTAACAGAGGTTTTAATCTTAAAAGCCATTGTGATGTGACAATGTCATTATGGTACAATGCACAACAGAAAAAAAACAGCCCCTGTGTAAGAGGAAGGATGGAGTGGAGCACACAGACTGCTTTGTTGTCCCCCATGTGCTTTCTCTTGTTACCCCCTGCTCTCTCCCTTGCTGCCCCTTTGTCCTGACTTTTTGGGTCTCTCCTGTGACAAACAATCAGAAATCTAGCTTCAGGAGCAGGAGAAGCAGCTGTGGAGACCATGGCGCCTTTCCAGATCCTCCCCTCTCCTTTTCGCCAGGGGCCTCACCCTAAGGCACTGGAAGGAGAAATTTGAGGAGAACAGCTCCATAAATTCCTCTCTGCTGCACAGTTATTCCTGCCTTAGGGGTAGGATGTAGCAGATGGTAACTTGCAGCAGCTCCACTCACAGGCTGGTGGGAAGGAGATACCAGTGTGTGCCTGCTCCCACAGGTGGATTAAAGCAACACAACTAGGTCCTAGGTATAATACAACACAAAGCATTTCTCATACATTGTAGGCTGCAGGGGTGCTACTAGCAAGATCAGGCTTCTGCTCCAGATATGGATAGTCTACAGAGCTTTTTTTCCCAGTGAGGTACACACATGAGCTGTTCACTATAAACCCGTTTAATATTCTACCAAGTATGGCTGACCCTCTGCTGGACTCTCTCCAATTTGTCCACTTTCTTTCTGTAGTGGGGACCCAAAATGGGATGCTATACTCCAGATGTGACCTCACCAGTCCTTAAAATGACTTCCCTCCATTTGCTGGTAGTGTTCCTGCTAATGCAGCTCAGTATGTTGTTAGCCTTCTTGTCAACAAGGACACATTGTTGACTCATATCTCATTCACTGTAGTCTGTGGGTCCTTTTCTGCAGAACTGCCACTTAGTCAGTTTGCAACCTGTCGCTGTGCATGAGATTCTTCCATCCTAGGTGTAGGACTCTACTTGTGCTTGTTGAACCTCATCAGATTTCTTTTGGCCCAATCCTCCAATTTGTCTAGGTCACTCTGGACCCTATTCCTATCCCCACATCTAAGGCTACGTCTAGACTACATCCCTCTGTCAGCAAAGGGATGTAAATGAAGCACTTTGAAAGTGCAAATGAAGCTGGGATTTAAATATCCCGCACTTCATTTGCATAATCACGTAATGGCGCTCTTTCAAAAAAGTGCTATTTCGAAATTGAAACTGCAGTCTAGATGCGGTTCTTTCAAAAACAGGGCGCTTTTTTGAAAGATCCTGTAAACCTCATTTTTTGTTTACAGGATCTTTCCTGAGGTTTACAAGATCTTTCGAAAAAGCGCCCCGTTTTTGAAAGAACCGCGTCTAGACTGCGGTTTCAGTTTCGAAATAGCGCTTTTTCAAAAGAGTGCCATTACGTGATTATGCAAATGAAGCATGGGATATTTAAATCCCGGCTTCATTTGCACTTTCAAAGTGCTTCATTTACATCCCTCTGCCGACAGAGGGATGTAATCTAGACGTAGCCTTAGTGTCATCTGCAAACTTGCTTAGGGTGCAACCCAACCCATCATCCAGATTATTAATGAAGATATTGAACAAAACTGGCCCCAGGACTGACTTCTGGGGTACTCTGCTTGATACTGGATGCCAACTAGATGTCAAGCCATTGACCACTACCCACTGAGCTCCAGGATCTAGCCAGCTTTCTATTTTTAACAGATTTGCCTGTTACTTTGGAGTATGTTCATTAAGGTTACTGTTCTGGGGGATGGTAAGGGTGGTGTGGGGTGTTTCTATCATGTGCTGCTTGTGTCATTGTGTTCACATACAGAGCTCTACTTCTTCCTTTTGCAAGTTCCCTCCCAGTGGAACTATCCTTCAAGACTTAGGTTCCCCAGGGCTGGGATCTTCCTGATGTAGAATCTGATGAACATGCACATGCACATTAACAGAGCATCTGAGAGGACTGAGGACCAAGCTGATCTCTTATGTGTCTGGACTCAGTAGGCTGGGTCAAGCGTCACTTCCAAGCTGCAACCCTCATAGCCCCATGTTCAATATGTTCCTATCCCCACTTTCACATTACAATTATTCTGGTAGCAACCCACTTGATGAGTAAACCCCACAGGATTTTTGGACATTGAAGGGATCTTTATTTAGGAATGAGGAGCATTGCTGCAGAGCAAATGGAGAGCCAAAAATACCCATGGGGGAAGTGAGGGGGAGTAACCAGCTTAACCACAAAAGTTATTAATTTCCAGGGAGTAACCATACAAGGGGATCCAAACTATTAACTTTCACTTAAATTTGTTTACAAAAGTTAGGCTTAGCAGACTATAAGGGTGTGTCTAGACTGCAGAGTTTTTTCAGAAAAACTTCACCTACGTCCACACTGCAATTGCGTTCTTTCAAAGAATATCTAAAGAATGCAGGTGCCCTGGTGGACACTTTGTCCAAACTAATCACAGCTCTATAGTTCCTGCAGGCACCCTGCACAAGCCTTGTGGCAGGAAGCTGGCCCTGGAGCAGCAAACGCCCTGACTGCGCGGCTCTCCCTGCCACAGGCCTGCTGACCCATGGCACAGCCACAAGCCCCCCGATATTCCCCTGGCCCTTCCAGGGAGCAGCACCAGAGGTCCAGGACCCACCCAGGGGCACCAAAGATCCTGACCCTCCTGGAGCTGTGGGGGGAGTAGGAGATGAAAGATCTCCACACCAAGCACAGAAATGCGGACATTTATGGGTGCATGGCGCATGGCTCTGGCCCACAGGGGACACCACCCCCACACCCTTAACCAAGTCTGAAGCAAGGTAAAGGAGCTCCAGGCCAGGGAGTGCATAATAACATTATTATTATTCTAAAATAACTTTGCTGTGTAGACACCCTTATAGTCCATTCATCTAAGCCATATTTCTCTAACTTGCTGGCAAGAATACTTTTCTTTACAAACAGCTGGAGTTATCCATCTTTTTTTCTTCATCCACTTTGACACGAATATGGTCATAAAGTTCTAGAGCCAGAAGTTCTCTAACCAGCTGTTGTGTTTTTAAGCTCTTTTTGCCTGTTCATGTGATTTAGCTATTCTCTTAATCTCAGGCCACTTTGGAGATAAAATTCTTTTTCAACATAGGAACAATAGCTCTGAATTGTCTTCCCATCAGGAGTTGTTCTGGACTATATCCAGTAGCCACTAATGGTGTTGATCTATAACACAGAAGAGTAAGGACATGGACAGTGGATGAAGGCCTAGCCTGGGGAGGCAAGCCCCAGCCCTGCCTCTTCCTTTTCATGCCTACCAGAGCCCATCCCCCATTGTGGCTGCTGCACCCTGCCTGCACCCCCATACTTCTCTATTATGACTGCTGACTCCCCAGCCTCGGGAGCAGCTACACCGCAGCCCCAGCCCCAGCTCTCATACAGAGGACAGCCACCATGCAGCCCTGGCCCCGGAGCAGCTGGGCAGCCACCACATGGCCCTGGCTACAGCTTCAGCCCTGGGGACAGCAGAACTCCGGCCCCAGCCCCAAGAGCAGCAGCACCATGGTCCCAGCCCTAGCTCCAGCCCTGCGAGCAGCTGCACAATGGCCCTGGTCCAGGGAGCAGCCAGGCAAGCACCATGTGACCCTGGTCTTGGGAACAGCTGGGCAGCCACCAGCTCCACCACGGGAACAGCTTTTTCTGGACTAGGTCTGATTCTGTTTTTGTTTATTATCTTTCCCAACATTTCAATTTGGCAAGGATGGATAACACACTCTTCTTTGTTTTGCTTTAATCCACGATTACAACTTCATAGAGAGGGCTTTGTTGTGTTGTGTTCTTCCATCAAAGACCTGTATATCAAAATAGAATCTTTGAAATCTACAGCTCCATTAGTGTTCATCAACTATTCTGCCATCTTTCCCTGGACATTTTCAGAGTAATTGATAATTACTACATTTCAGAGTAATTGGTAACCTAGAAAAGCAAAACCTCCACAAAAAAGTGTGACAAAGGTAGTCAGTTTAGTAATTTCTTTCACTAAAGGAATTTGCCAGCATCTGCTCAAGGCTTACATCTTGGAGAATTTTGTGGCTCGTTTCACTTTGAGGAGAGATAGTCACCCACTGTTGGGAGGATATGTTTCCTCATGCAACTTTTTCATTTCATCTTTTAAGATTCACACAGATTTGTTTTCCATTTTTCTTTGTAATCAGTGCCATTAGGGCACACCATGCTCAATGATTATGTTTATTATATTAATATGTTCCAGTCTCTTAACTCAGTTTCCATGTTATGCAGTAATTGCATAGGAATCCTACAAGCTGTACAAATATTGTATGGTTCAGTATTCTCAAAAGTCCAGTGTTACTAAATATTCCATTGAGTTCTTCCACCTTTCTCACTATGCCCATCATGGCTGCCATGTTGCACCTGTGAAGGCTGTTGATCTGTAATGATTGATCACATGCACTCTGAATACGTAGCTTGTGTCTGTAAATTGTGGAGAACTGGCCCATGCAGTTCAGAATATCTTGGAGGGCTATTCAGAGCTGTCTCATGTGACTGCAGCTCTGGAAGGGGTTGAAGGTTATAAGTTCTGTCTGAGGTGACTCTGATGGCTGCTCCTGAGTGACTTTTAAAGTCAATAGCCTTTCCATGAATATTCAGGAAAAACTTAAAAAGCAACGAATAGTCTTGCAGCACCTTAGAGACTAACAAAACATGTAGATGGTATCATGAGCTTTTGTGGGCACAACCCACTTCTTTTGGCACTGTTTATACAGCAGGAAGTTGAAGGAAGAACTCTTGTGAAATAAGGGTTACGGGAGTCAGAATAAGAAGTCCTCCAGCTCAACATTATTTCTGGTGGAATGAGTGGATGAGACCAATGGAAGGTCCAACGGTCAAGAAGGCGGTCTCCGCAAGTGTTGTGGAACACGTAGAGCAGGACAAGACACAGAAGACGCCCTGGTCATCCACTGCGCCCAGTCCCATCTCCAGCCGTCTTGACTTTTGTCTTGCTACTGGACCCAGAAGGGAATTGGGAAGAGAGAGTGAGGTTGACGCTGCGCAACTTTTCCTCACTAAAATCCAAATCACGCGCAAGTCTCGACACCACATTATTACCATCATCATTATCGCAACCTTCGAAGTCCTGTGGCAATGGGCGAGTGACGAAGCAGCAGGTGTAGACACACTGGGAGCTGTAGTCACGGACCTGCACACAGGCGGCTCAGGTTTAATGGTCGTTTCTCGCTGATCGAAGCAGCAGTGAAATCCGGTGTCTACCTGGGCGACTGAGCAGTCCTCTTTAGGAACGCACTGCTCACCTCCGTAGAATTGGGGAAGGGGCTAGAAAAGGTGCCCTAAACATTGCCTGCTTCACTATATCCTGGCCAGTTTACTGCGGCTGGCGGGAATCCCATTATAGCGGTCGAACAAATACAAATAAATAGATTAAACGTATGGTGACATCGCTCACCATTGGAACTTGGAACGTGCGCACACTTTTGGACAATCCTACAACAGACAGACCAGAGAGAAGAACAGCCTTGGTTGCTAGAGAGCTTGCAAGATACAACATTGATACTGCAGCCCTCAGTGAGACTCGTCTTGCTAATGAAGGTCAGCTCACTGAAACTGGAGGTGGATATACTTTTTTCTGGAGCAGTCGTGGCAGCGATGTGCATCGCGATGCTGGAGTTGGATTCGCCGTCAGGAATCACCTTGTTCGGCAATTTGCCAGTCTTCCTAAGGGTGTGAATGATTGGCTTATGACACTACAGTTTCCGCTACAGAATGGAAACCAAGCCACTCTGATCAGTGCCTATGCTCCCACAATGACTAACCCAAACGAGATGAAAGACAGGTTCTATGAAGAACTGGATTCCTTACTATCAGCTGTGAGTAGCACCGACAAGCTGATCCTGCTCGGTGATTTCAATGCAAGAGTAGGATGCGACTCAATAGCCTGGCATGGAGTCATTGGCAGACATGGAGTGGGCAAATGTAACAGCAACGGCCTACTCCTATTGAAGACCTGTGCAGCACACGACCTCCTTATCACCAACACAACGTTCCGCCTGCCTACCCGGAACAAGACCTCTTGGATGCATCCTCGCTCTAAGCACTGGCATCTTATCGACTATGTTATTGTCAGGAGAAAAGACAGGCAAGATGTCAGAGTGACTAAGGCCATGTGTGGTGCTGATTGTTGGACAGATCACAGGCTCATTGTCTCCAAAATGAATCTCCGAATTAGAATGAAGAGGCGGCCACAAGGTAGCAAGCCCATAAAAAGAGTTAATATGGCCAGGCTAAAGAACCCGTGCATAGCCTCAGCATTGACTGAGGATCTAGAAAGCAGGCTTTCCGACCTGCACCTTGTAGGCAGCGCTGCGGACGACTGGGAACTTTTCCGGAATGCTATCTACTCATCTGCACTGAAGATTTTGGGACCCTCTTCGCGCAAGCAGCCCGACTGCTTCGATGAGAATGATGGGGAGATATTGTCTGTACTTGCTGAAAAGCACCGCCTTCATCGTGCACATCAGAATGATCCATCATCAGCTGCCAAGAAGAACGCCTTTGCAAATGCTCGCAGGACAGTCCAGAACAAACTGCGTAAAATGCAGGATGCTTGGTTAAGTGACCTGGCAGCTGAAATTCAGGGGCATGCTGACAGGAATGACCTGAAATGGTTCTATGCAGCCCTTAACACTCTCTATGGTCCTCAGTCTCTCGGGAGCTTTCCCCTTATTAGTACAGATGGTTCAACTCTGATTACAGAGAAGGCTCAGATCCTGCAGAGATGGGCTGAACATTTTGAAGACGTCCTCAACCGACCGTCATTTATCAACGATGAGGCGATTGAGAGGATTCCCCAGGTCGACATCAATGGCGCCATAGATGATCCACCGGTAGTAGCCGAAGTTTCACAAGGTGTTAGCCAGCTATCCAGCGGCAAAGCTCCAGGGGCAGATGCTATACCTGCAGAGGTTTATAAAGCCAGCGGTCACGTACTCACAGAGAAGCTCACCGAGCTGTTCCAGTCTTTTTGGGAGCAAGGATCCATTCCTCAGGAACTCAAGGATGCATCCATTGTACACCTCTATAAGAGGAAGGGCAATCGACAGGTATGTGACAATCATCAGGGAATTTCGCTGCTTTCCATCGCAGGTAAAATCCTTGCAAGAGTGATGTTAAATCGTTTGGTCACTCATCTGGAGTGTGGCCTCCTGCTGGAGTCACAATGTGGCTTTCGTAAGGGCCGCGGGACTATTGATATGATCTTTGCCGCGCGCCAACTTCAGGAGAAGTGTCAGGAACAGAATCGTGAACTTTACACAACTTTTGTTGATCTCACGAAAGCCTTCGACACTGTCAGCTGACAAGGTCTGTGGAGCATCATGTCAAAGTTTGGCTGCCCCCCTAAATTGATTCAGATGGTACGCCAGATTCATGATGGCATTAATGCCAGAGTGCTAGATGGTGGAGAATCTTCTAAGGCATTCCCAGTCACCAATGGCGTCAAACAGGGCTGTGTACTCACACCTACACTGTTCAGCATCATGTTTACTGCTATGTTGAATGATGCCTTCCAGGACAGTGTTGCCGGAATCAGCCCTAAGTACAGAATGGACGGGAATCTTTTCAACCTGAGGAGACTTCAGGCTATCACCAAAGTAAAAGAGACTGTTCTGAGAGACTTCTTGTTTGCCGATGATTGCGCCTTATATGCTGGCTCTGAAGCAGAGATGCAAGTCAGCGTGGACAAGTTCTGCACAGCTTGTGACAACTTTGGACTCACCATCAACAGCAGAAAGACCAAAGTCATGTATCAGCCTGTCCCTTATGCACTGTACACAAAACCCACAATCACAGTCACAGGGCGGATGCTACAGGCAGTGGACCAGTTCACTTACCTCGGCAGTACTCTTTCCCATACAGCTAACATTGACATAGAAGTCACATGCAGAATAGCGAAGGCAAGTTCTGCTTTTGGTAGACTGCGCCCCACTTTATGGGAACATCGAGGAATCAGCCAAGCAACAAAACTGAAGGTCTATAGAGCCGTGGTACTTACCACCCTCCTGTATGCCTGTGAAACGTGGACTGTGTATCGAAGGCACGCAAGACAGCTTAATCACTTCCACATGACTTGTCTTCGCAGAATATTACGCATCGGATGGCAAGACAAAATACCAGACACTGAGGTTCTCTCTAGAGCAAGTTTACCGTCAGTCCACACCCTGCTGATGAGTGCACAGATTAGATGGGCAGGTCATGTCATTCGTATGCTGGACGAACGTATACCTAAGCAACTCCTTTTTGAGGAACTCTCTACTGGTAAACGCTCGCATGGTGGACAGAGGAAACGTTACAAAGACACACTCAAGGCCTCTCTGAAGTCGCTCGGAATTGATACAACCACCTGGGAATCACTGGCACACAACCGCCCTGCCTGGCGCAGTCTCATTCATAAGGGATGCCAAGTTCTCGAAACAAGGCGCGTTTCTGAAGCACAACACAAGCGAGTGCTGCGCAAGTCCAAAGCTACCAGCGCAACGATTGCAATGCCTACACATGTCTGCCCGACATATTCCAGGATATTTGGGGCCCGAATTGGCCTGATAAGTCATCTTCGGACACACTGTATCCAGTCTCAAAGCACTTAGTGGTGTTGAGGTCTTCATCGACCACGATGGATGAACGAAGAATTTCAAAATACTGGCTTGCTGTGTAGATGCACATTTTGTTATTTTGAAATAATGTACCCTTAGAGATTAACAGATTTATAAAGTGTCTAAGGTGCTACAGGACTCACTTTTTTTAGCAGAGTGGAGATAACGGGTGGTGGGCTCCCTGGAGCAAAGGGCCAGTTGCTCAGTGACACAATCCCAAGGCTGCTGCCCAGAGAGAAAGCAGAGCTAGTCAGAAGTAGGAAGGCTGTCATAGGCCCCTGTAAGCGGGGAAGCTAAAAACTGAAATTAAGAACTGAGTTAAAAGGCCATTTTTCTGTTTATTTGCTTTTATTAAGAAAATACACCTCCTTGAAAGACACTGGGTTTGGCAATTAATATTTTGGATTTGGTATTTGCTCTGCTTGGTGACAAAGATCTTTTAATTTGTGCCAGGTATGGCTGAGGTTAGGTTTAATAAGGTATGTTACATGGTGTGCCACCTTGTGGTTGATCGGTATAATACAGATTAACATTCCATTACAAACACCATGCACAATCTGGAATGTGCCTCTCTTCCCCAGACACAGGTGCAGCAGGATGGGGCCTCTTTTCCCCACCAGGAGTAACAGCAGTGTTTCCCTATCACGAGCAGCAACCCTCCTCCAGGATTTATCCTAGCAGCTTGAGAGGGTGGCCCTGCCCTGCTGCATTTTTCTCCTGTCACACATAAGGCATTGCAACTTCTTCTGCAACTAGTGTATTGGCAGATCAGCTCCCCAAAAGTAGAGGATCTTGGAGGTAATGTCCTGCAGAGATGCCTGGAGAATTTCACACCTCTTAGAACTAGTGCTGTTCCATATCTGCAGATTCAGTGACCCATGCTTTTAAGCTTTTCTTTGTAACCACAAGGACTAGAGAGAAAAAGACATTTAAATGAAAACTGAGATTCTGTCTTCATCATGACTTGGGAGCTGGGTTCCTATGCACAGGCTGATACCCTTAGGCAACCTCAATGATTTCCATGACTTAATCCAGCACTGCCTACCTCCTGTATATAGAGATTTCACCACCATACACATGAAGGCAGTGTGCCATTTAGAGGTATTGCCTCCTCCTTCTTCTGTTCCCACCACCCAACATCTGTGTCTGACTGTTGCCCCGGCCCCTTAAAACTGCTTTGCCATCAGTGGGACACTACCAACACTAGCAGTGGAACATGGAGCCTCAAATGAATCCAAAACCAACAGTATTACAAAATGCAGTGTAGTGGAGAGATCTGGTCGATAACACTAGATCTCTACAAGTAGAGGAAAGCCAATGTCCTCTTTGATTTTATTTTTCCTCCTCAGGTTGTTTTTATGTATGACCTTGCTGGGTATGGTACAGTTGTTATCTTGGAAGTTGACAGTCCCTTTGTTTCAAATCTGACACATTCTGCACTACCATGGGGATCTGACATTCTTGTTGTCTGGAATGTTTGTCAAAGTATTTTCTCTATTCTGTTTTCCTGACTCTTTTGTAACTATTTCAGGGTTAAAGATTTTTGGTTCCAGGAGATTAATTGAGGTTAGTAGAGGGTTTCTATCTTCCTGCCTATGAGTTAGTGATTTTAATAAATCGTTGTTAAGTGTTTTGCAATATCTGAGCGACACTAAGTATGAAATTTACCAGAGATTTTATATATAGCTATTTGTACTGACTTTATAGCTAACCCACTTGGCTATGCAGAAATCAGTACTTTCACATGGAGAGCTTGAACTGAAATATCAAAGAGAATTGCTGACATGGGCCTCTCCTGAATTGTGGTTTATTACTCATTGGGCATCTCAGGGTGACCAAATTTCTATTTCCAACATGTCATTATACTTCTGGTTTTCACTTTTGGCAACTTTTGCAAGTTGACAGCACTTCTGTTGCCAAACCTGCTCAGTGTAAACATAGCCCTAGTCACTCTCAGATGAACAATGAATAGGAAGGGATGGCAGCCTCATTCCACACACATTAACCAGTTACCACACACTTAATGATATTAACTATAAACTTTTCCTTCCATTTCTAGAGTCTTTTGGTCTGATCTAGCATTTGTTGCTGTTCTATTGAGAGGTTTTTCTTTTATAGTAATCTTACCTGGCAACTAATTTCTTGTAAAGAAAATTTACCAATCCCAAAGGGCATTCTTGCAAGGATCATAGTAGTCTTGACTTTGTTTAATGAATATTTAACCATTTGAAGTCTGCTTCATGCTTCAGGTGTTAGATTTCCAGTACCTCTGGATATGAATATGTATGGAGGATTTCAGTCTGTCTGTTTGTCTAGCTATGTCAGCGATGGGCAACTGAGGCTAGAGAGAGGGCCCTCCATCTCAGTGGGTCACAAGGTTGTTGTGAGCAAGATTGTCTCCTGTGAGAAGATAGTTTTGCTAATTGCGCTTGTGTACCTTGAATTTGTGGGGTATGACAATTGAACCATAGCAGTGTTTTGATTGGATGCAGAGGGAGTGAATGGCTCTCATAGTCAATGTTTGCAATCAGCATGCACCTCACTTTATGTACCTTGCTTTACAAGCATGTTACTTTAGTAATATCCTGGAAGGGAAAAAGCTATATGGATGGAAACCAGTGGAACACACATATGGCTCATGTGCTGCAAGTTACCCAACACTAACCTACATGCTGCAGTGCCTTTATCAGTTCCCTGCCACATTATTTGACAGACCATATCCTTCAGGTGGCTTCATTTATTCCATTTTTGCAAAGTTTTAATTTTCTTCTGACACCACGTAATACAGGTATGACACAGAAGAACATTGGTAAAAGACATAAGAGACTAAGGATGAATCAAAGTGTATAATTCTCCTCTCTGATCTGTCAGGGGATTTAACTGAGCACAACAAAGATCTCACTGTGGACACTACTGATCTGCAGGATACATAAAATATCTGCAGTGGAGTTCGGAGAGGAACATAAGTAAGAAAATAAATGGCAAGCATATGTTGACAAGAGTACTCTGCAAATAATATAGTTAAATTCAAGAAAGGATAAAATCCCCTTTTGCGCAAGATCCTTATGCCTCCATTTTTGAGGCATAAGGATCTTGCACAAAAGGATTTTTTTGCGCAGAACGGAACCGTCTACACTGCTTGTTTTTGCGCAAAAACCTCTTGCGCAAAAAGCATCGGCAGAGAATATGCAAATGACAGCGTGACAAATGCTAATGAGCGCTTCATTAGCATACTCTCTGCTGGCAAAAGCCTGCAGTATAGACGTAACCTCTCTCTCTCTCTTCTCTCTCTCTCTCTCACACGGGGGCGGCCCGAGGTGGGCTGCGGCAGCTGGCACCCCAGGCGGAACGCGCAATCAGCGCCCCCGCCTGCACGTCATCATTGGGTGCCCCGGATGCCCCATTGAAGATGGTGCCCTAGGCGACGGCCGAGTCAGCCTATACTCACGGGCCGCCCCTGCTCTCACACACAGACACACACACACACACACACACACAACATATACCATATCAGTTTTATTGTGTTTCAAGGTCTTCAACAGTTCAATATCCCCCTTTGAAAGCATACAGAAACAAACTTTAAACAATGCAAAGAGCATGCTTTGTAATTCTACCCGGTGTTATCATACTTGCTTGGCATTTTCATATCTGTAATAAAGATTCTAAAATCTAATTATCTTCTGAGAAACAGTAACCTTGTTTTCAGGTCTGTAGTCTGATTACTAGCAATGTTGCCAAAAGACAACTCATATTTTTCTAAAAGGGCATTAGCTTTGGTTTGTGAACAACTAGGTGGTGCTATTCTGCTTTGAAATTTGTGATGACTGCAAGACAGGTAAACCATAGAAGGGAAATGTAGTCTGTAAAAATGAATGTGTAATCAGCACCACCCAGTGAATAAGGTATGCTAGATAGTCATCCAAATATCCCACTGGGAAAAGAGTGTGCATGCAAGTTTCCCTGCAGTAATGTGTAACAGTGACAGTATGACAATGATGCAAATACTCAACACATAGTAATCAAGCAGAGAAAAGAAAAAAGAGAGAGAAAAGTCCCATTTTTCCTCTCATTTCTTCCAATTGGTCTAGTAATCTTGGGACTTACTCGCTGATACTGAATTTTAAGAAGGAAATATGATCTTTTATGTTAATGGCTAAATTTGTTTCTTCACTTAGATCCTCATACATTTAGTGGTGAATGACAGTCAAATTTTGCAGAATTAAGGTTTTTTGGTAACTATTTTTGCACTAATGCTAACCCATTGTTTTAAAAAATTATGTGAGACTGTCCCATTATTATTCATTTTCAAATGGAAAAAAATGCTTCGTTTTGATAGGAAAAATAATTGGATTTAGCATAAATGTTTCTATTTCATTGAAATTTATTGAAATAAAAGTAAGTGTAATATTTATTTTCAGTTCTCTTTTTCCTCCTCTCCTCTTTAAGAACATAAGAATGGCCATACTGGGTCAGACCAACAGTCCATCTAGTCCAGTATCCTGTCTGCCAACAGTGGCCAATACCAGATGCCCCAGAGGAAGGGAACACAACAGGTAATCCTCACATGATCCCTCTCCTGTCACCCATTTCCAGACAAATAGGAGCTAGGGACACCATTCCTCCCATCCTGGCTAATAGCCATTGATGGACCTAACCTCCATGAATCTATCTAGCTCTTTTTTGAACCCTATTAAAGTCCTAGTCTTCACCACATCCTCTGTCAAGGAGTTCCATAGGTTGACTGTGTGCTGAGTGATGAAAAACTTGCTTTTGTTTGTTGTTCTCTACTCATGTTTCCCCCAGAAGAGGGGGAAAATGGGAAAGAAAGGAAGGGGGAGAAGAGAAATATAATGAAATACAGATTTTTTTTAGTTGAATAGAAATTAAATTTTTAGATAAAAAGTAAAACAGTGTTTGAGAATACACACAACAGAAATCAGTCTGTTGGCTATTATCTTCCATAGTTCTAAATAATGTACAAATGTAATAAAATACAAATTAGCCCAGCTTTCTATTTTACAGAAATAACGTGTAATCCTTCTGCAAGGAAAGGTAGGGATTGCCATGTCAATTACTAGTACAGGCTAGTGGCCATTTAAGGCTTCCTGGAGAGAAGATAATGCCAACTGCTTCAGAGGAAGGTGAAAAAGGACCACAAGGTTCTTTTGCACTTTTTCAAAGGAGGAATATTTTTCTGATATTCGCTGGTGTCCATGTTATGCCCACAAACATGGAGAATAATAACCTTTACAATTTTTGCCAGGTGTAACTGTGCTAAAGCAATGGTCCTATAGCACTTTAGAGACTAACCAAAATATATATGTAGTATCATGAGTTTTTGTGGGCACAACACACTTTTTCAGAAGACAAAAGGAGTAATTTTGGCAAAGAAAAAGGGAAGCCGGGGAAGAAGAATTATACAGAGGATGGCATGCCAAGCCACCCCATTTTATTCTCCTCATGGCTGCAGTTTTGAGGGTAGAACTGAAAGCTAACATTTCCAGTTCTAATTCACAGAATGCTTTTCACCTCCTTGATTAGGGAGGGTAGCCCAAGCTACCCGTAATTGTTACATATGACTGCCTACAGAGCTAACCATATAATGACTCCATGGCTATCTGGGTGTGTTATATATACTTCTATTTTTCAAGTAGGGTCCCAAATTACTTATCAGATCTGATTTTGTATTGATAGAAATTATTATAAGAAAAGGCTAAAACTGGGTCAGTTCAGCCAAAGCCCTCTGAAATTTGACTGGAATAGAATACATCTTTGGTTTTATCCATCTGTAGATACCCTCCCCCCCTTTTCTTTTTCCTTGAATCACTACTTTGGCATTTCAGTTTTGTAGCATATCACAAGGAGAGCACTGTGGAGCAAAAAGTGTGTATGAATGTAATTTTTATTTGTAAATTTTAATTGTTTCTTCACATATAATGTATGAAAACATTGATGAAAAAATAAAGTGAATTATAAAAATTAAACTTTATATATTACCTGTTTACCTAAATACAATATTAAGTCAACCTTCATATTCTAGCACAGACATGTTCATTTATATCTGAACAGAGATAAATTCCAAAAGTTTATTCTTAGGGAAAAATACAGCATAATTTTATGTTTATAGGCACCATTTGCAACCCCCCTTTTGCGCAAGAGCTGTTCTTCAAAAACCTCTTGCACAAAAGGGAAAGGAGGAGGAAATGCAAATGAGAGTGGGACATATGCAAATGAGCACTCTATTTGCATTTCCTCTTGCAGAAGAAGATCGTAGTTTAGACACAGCCCAGGTGTCTGACTAATGGGTCTTCCCAACATGCTTAGGATCTAGATGGCTGCCATATTTGGGGTTGGGAAAGAATTTTCCTAAGGTTAGATTGGCAGAAACCCTGGGAGAGTTTTGTCTTCCTCTGCAGCAGGAGCTAAGGGAAGCTCCTTGGTGTTTGAATTAGAGTAAATAGTGGATTCTCTGTAAATGGAAATTTTAAAATCATTATCTGTGGACTTCAGTAACTCAGTCAGAGGTTATGGGTCTATTACAGGAGTGAGTGGATGAGGTTCTGTGGTCTGCAATGTGCAGGAGGTCAGATGAGATGATCACAATGGTTCCTTCTAGCCTGTGAATCTATGAAACTTTTGTGGCTCTAGATAGCAAATTTGAGACTGAGTTCCCAAACAAGTGTTGTATGTTATAAAAGAGAATGGATAGCCTTGATCAGGCTGATATAGCAGTAAAACAAAAAGGAAAAGATGAAAAACGTAAAACAGTAGTGGAAATTCATGTAGGGAAATAGTACTGTACATTCAACTCTCAGAAAGTAGATCTCAGTGCTTAGATAAAAAGATATGTGTATTAGGAATACTTGAGATACACAGACCTACATGACTTAAAGTCATAACACAATATTTAGTGAGAAGTGTTGAAGTGACAGCTAAATTATCAGAAGCAAAAATATTCTTAATAAATGTGAGATGTACTTCTGGAACTGAAGATAGAAGAACCAAGCCTTGAAGTTTAATATACTCTTTTTATGTATATACAAATGAGTAATTTCACAGAATTTTGAAGGACTGCAAGGTAAAATTACAATGGACAATTGTTATGGGAATACATACCCCATTCTGGCCTAGCAACCAAAGAGCTACTATGGGCATAGCTGGTTGCTGCTGATCAGAAGCCTTGCAGCAACTGGGAGGACAAAAAGGCTGGGAAGCAGAAGGATGAGGTAGTTATCAGAGCAGTGAGCAGGCTAGAGAAAAGAGGTCCTGCCAGCAAACTATTAAAGACCTGCCCAGAAACAACACCCCCGGAGGGGATGAACTGTTTAACAGACAGAATAGCCTGCAGAAATCCAAGGGAATGTAGGGAGAAGTTCAGGATATTGTCAGAGTCAAAGAACCCTGATCTTGGTTACCTAGCTCAAGGGTCGGGAGCTGAAACCAGGGTTCCCCTACCAACGTCCTGATCAGTGGCACGGGGACACTTTAAAGACAAGAGGTGCTGAAATCCAACCTCCTTACCCCTGTTCACCACACCTCTTCCACAGCTGAGGCCAAGAGCAAAGCTCTAACCCTGGTGCATGGGGCTGGTAACAGACCTCTGGCATACAGGGTGGCTGCTGGGCTCTCAGGAACTAGGCCAGAAGCTCAGGGATGCTGTAGCATGCCCCACTACCTTAGTTCCCATGCCTTTGCTCCTGGTAGACTTGGAATTGGAAAAAGGCTTTTCAGACTGCTGGGTACCAGGATCATACTTTCAGCCCTGCTAAGTTAGGTGATCCTAAGGGTTGCACCACCCTTTGCCTGAGGGGGAACCATTGCTTTGACACTCTGCAATAACTGACAAGTTTTGCAGAGAACATAAAAAAGACACCTAAAATAAATTAAAAATTGGTTTAACACAAAATATTATGTGGTGGATAGTGGGAGTCATCTCTGAAAACCAGGCATCTCTGAAAATCACGCCAACAATTTAGGTTTGTTGTGGATTTAGCTACCTAAATTAAGCTGCTAAAGACTGAAAATATTGGCCTTTATCTTTAATACCATGTAGTGTCAAAAGCATTGTGCTGGCACTGCAAAATATGTGCTGAACACTGGTAATTCTGCTCTATTTCATTAGCCCAGAATGGCACAAAACGTGGTGGGTTCTGCTGAATAATTTCCTTTATTACACAGAATACAGTGAGAAGTTTTTCCATACACACTCAAAGAAACTAAGGAACCACTTGATCAGCATAATGTACAACAAACAGAAGAAAATGAGGAAGAAGGTCTCAGAACTAGAGATTCTCATAAAAAAAAGCTTTGACATAAATTTCCATGTGGCTGGACTTTACAAAAACTAGACAAACCGTTTACAATGCTCCCTTCACTTACCTACAGAAGAAAAATGATAATAAACAATCTAAACTACATGCCACAGTGTACTACAACCCTGGTACCCTCAACACATCTGACAACATTGTCCATCTATTCAACCACACACTCAGCTTGGCAGAAGAATCTGTCTCATCTCAAGGACTCTCTTTCTGCCCACCACTCCCGCACACCACACAATACAGTTCTGCAGTGACCTGGAAGCCTACTTTCGCCACCTCTGACTGAAGGAATATTTTCAACATATTACTGAACATCTCACTGACCCTCAGGATCCCCCTACAAAAAGATTTCTTCATGGACCCCTCCTGATGGTCATAATAGCAGTCTGGACTTCTACACTGATTGCTTCTACAAATGTGCACAGACTGACGTTGTGACCAAATAACATCATGTGACATATTACCTCAGCCATGCAGAACACAACTTTATCTACAACCTCCAAAGCAACTCTGACATCATAATCAAAGAGGCTGACAAAGTGTGTGCTGTTGTCATCATGAAGAGGTCAGATTATGAACAGGAGGTTGCTAGACAGCTCACCAACATCGCATTCTACAGATATCTTTCCTCTTATTCCAGAGAGGAATACCAAAAGAAACTGCATCTGCTCAAGAAACTCCGTGCTACAGCTTCGGAACAAATCTATATGAACACACCCCCAGAATCCCAACCAGAAGCATTCTATCAGCTACCCAAGATCCACAATCCTGGAAACCCAAGACATGCATTGGCACCCTTAAAGCAGTACTATCCTCGTAAGTTGTCTCTCTCCTCAGACCCTATGATATTAGCACTCCTTGCTACCTTTGAGACACCACTGATTTCCTGAGAAAACTACAGAGCATCAGTCATCTTCCTGAAAACACCATCCTGGCCACCATGGATGTAGAAGGTCTTTACCCCAACATTCCACATGAGCAGGACTCGACAAATTATGGAAAACCCTACTCGCCAGACAAAAAAGGGACTCGCTACCCCCCCAAGTGGTTTTTTAATGGCATAAATTCCTAATAAGAATAAGAACAGTAATTACTAATAAGTTATTAATAAATATCACCCAAGTTTTTAATAAATATCTTATAAACCTCTACCTTTTCCCTCTGCTGCCATCTCTCCTCCCCTTGCTCCATCAGCTCCCCGGGTGCCTGCTACCCCCCAACCCCTCACCCTCCTCTGCTGTCCTGAGTCCTGCCCTTCTCACTGCCCTCAGCCTTCCTGAGACCTGCCCCCCTCCACCAGCCCTTCTCTCCCCCCCTGTGCCCACTCCTCCAGTAGCCCCACTCTGATCATGTGAGCTACCCCTCCTCATCCCCTCTCCTAACACCTCCCTCTACACACCTGCCCTGCCTCTCTCCTCTGGTGCTGGTCCCTCCCCTGCAGGTGTTTGCCCTTCTGCTTCACCCCCAGAATCCCCTGCACCTTCCCTTACTGCTGCACCCTTCCCTCACTGCCCCTGCCCCCTTTGCCCTCTTTTTCCCTGATACCCATCCCCTCACCACCCTCTGCCCCCATTACCCTCATGCCCCTGTGCCCTTACACATGCCTTGCTCCATCCCCACCTTCCTCATGCCCACCCCTTCTTTCAAGCCTTCTCCCAGCACCTCCCCCTCCCCCCTCTAGGCCCCAATGCCCTTCCCCTCTCCTCTCCTCTCCCAGAATCACCCTGTCCCCCCTCCCACTGACACCTCCCCTTTTCCTCATTGTCTGCACTTGGCCCCCTGGCATTTGTCTTTCCTGCACCCCTGTCCCTTGGTGCCTTCCCCTTTCTTCTTCTTCTTCTCCTGACCTCCTCCCCTCCCCTCCCCTCAGCACAAGCCCCTTCCCCATATTTTTCCCCTTCCCTTTCCTTCCCTTCCCTTCGCTCCGCTCCGCCCGCAGCCCCAGCCCCAGCCCCTGCCCTACCTGGCTTCTGCCTTCCACTTAGCAGGGTTGCCAGAGCCTTTTTGAATCTGGTGGTCGCCGGCTGGGATGTCAGGATGCCACGTCATGCCAGCGTCCTGGTGTCTGCCGGTGTCCCACCCTCTGGCTCGTGCCCCGCCTCCTTGTGCCGGAGCTGCACGCTGGCAGCCCGGCGCTGAGAATCGCCGCACTTTCCCCTTCCCGGCGGCGCTCTGCTCCTCCACCGGCCAGTGGATCGGATGGGGCTGCGCCCCCCCATAGTGTGGGCTTCGGCCAGCCCGTCACAATGGCCCACTGGGCCAGTCCACCCCTGCACTCACCAGCTGGTAAAATCTACTTGCCACGGGCGAGCGGGCGAGTGTATTTGTCGAGCCCTGCACATGAGGATGGATTACAAGCTGTCAGGAACACTATCCTAATGATGCCACTGCACGCCTGGTGGCTGAGTTTTGTGTCTTTGTCCTCATGCACAAGTATTTCCAATTTGGGGACAATTTATACCTTCAAGTCAGCAGCACAGCTTATGCCAACATCTTTATGAATGACCTTGAACAACATTTCCTCAGATATCATCCCCTAGTACCCTTATTCTGCTTATGCTACATTGATGACATCTTCATCATATGGACCCAGGGGAAGGAGACCCTTGAAGAATGCCACAGGGATTTCAATAATTCCCACCCCTCTATCAACTTCAGCCTGGAATAGTCCACACAAGAGATTCACTTCCTTAACACTATAGAATCATAGAATACTAGGACTGGAAGGGACCTCGAGAGGTCATCGAGTCCAGTCCCCTGCCCTCATGGCAGGACCAAATACTGCTAGACCATCCCTGATAGACATTTATCTAACCTACTCTTAAATATCTCCAGAGATGGGGATTCCACAACCTCCCTGGGCAATTTATTCCAGTGTTTGACTACCCTGACAGTTAGGAACTTTTTCCTAATGTCCAACCTAAACTTCCCTTGCTGCAGTTTAAGCCCATTGCTTCTTGTTCTATCCTCAGAGGCCAAGATGAACAAGTTTTCTCCCTCCTCCTTATGACACCCTTTTAGATACCTGCAAACTGCTATCATGTCTCCCCTCAATCTTCTCTTTTCTAAACTAAACAAACCGAATTTTTTCAGTCTTCCTTCATAGGTCATGTTCTCTCGACCTTTAATCATTCTTGTTGCTCTTCTCTGGACCCTCTCCAATTTCTCCACATCTTTCTTGAAATGCAGTGCCCAGAACTGGACACAATACTCCAACTGAGGCCTAACCAGTGCAGAGTAGAGAGGAAGAATGACTTCTCGTGTCTTGCTCACAACACACCTATTAATGCATCCCAGAATCATGTTTGCTTTTTTTGCAACAGCATCACGCTGCTGACTAGATCCTTTTCTGCCATACTCCTTCCTAAACAGTCACTTCCCATTCTGTATGTGTGAAACTGATTGTTCCTTCCTAAGTGGAGCACTTTGCATTTGTCTTTATTAAACTTCATCCTGTTTACCTCAGACCATTTCTCCAATTTGTCCAGATCATTTTGAATTATGACCTTATAGGACAAATAAATGATGGCCACATTTCCACCACCTTATACCAGAAATGTACTGATCATTATACTTATCTTCATGCCCTCTAGCTTCTATCCAGGACACATCCCACAATGAATTGTCTTCAGTCAATACTTAAGATACAACTGGATTTGCTCCAATCTCACCGAACAAGACAAACACCAACAAGATCTTTATCAGGCATCCTTAATACTTAAATACCCACCTGGAGAAGTGAGGAAACAGATTGACAGAGCCAGACAAATACCCAGAAGTCAACTACTTCAGGACAGGCACAACAAGGAAAATAACAGAACACCACTGGTCATTACCTACAATCCCCAGCTTAAATCTCTCTTGTGCATCATCAACAATCTAGATACAACCTATCCTGGAAAATGATCCCTCACTCTCACAGGCTTTGGGAAACAGGCCAATCCTTGCCTACAGACAATCCTCCAACTTGAAGCAAATCCTTTCCAGTAGCCACACATCACCCCTCAGATACACTCACCCAGGAACCTACCACGCAGCAAACCTGATTGCCAACTCTGTCCACATATCTATACTTGCAACACCATCACAGGACTTAACTACATAAGCCACAACATCAGGCATGTCCGTTATTGGTGTCTGCTATTTACACTTCAATTCATCTGATGAAGTGGGTTTTGCCTGTGAAAGCCCATGATTCTATATATTTTTGTTAATCTTTAAGGTGCCACAGGACTACTCATTCCCTTTACTTTTGTCAACTTTATATCTGGAGCTGTCTAGTAAACAGGATTTCCATCCTGCAAAAAAAATCTGTGCATGAGCGGTTTTCCCAGACCATATCAAGACAAAAAATCAGTCTTGGAATTTTTTTGCAGTGCTTCAGAAGCATTGAAATGTTCCTGCTTCCTGGGCCATGGAATCATTTTGGTCGAACACAATATGTGCTTCCAGGCTCCCCAGCTTCTAGATTACCAAGGAGCTAGTCATCTATCTAGCTCCCCAGCTCTAGAGTTGCCATAGGAGCTGGCTATCTTGGGATCCTGTGTGCTTACCCCATGTTGCCAACCATATGGCCAGGTGAAAAGTCAGTCAGCCTGCCAGTTAATGAGCCACTGCCCAGCTTCCCAAGATCCACCCACTGATCTACCAGTCAACCTGGTGCAATGACCTGTCAGGGACCCAGTCACTTGCCTCTCCTGGAAACCACCCACCCTCCACTGGGGTAACTGGGCAGCCTGCCCACCTGAAGAGGTGCCTGCAGCTCAACAGCTTGCCTATGGAGGGCTAGGGGAGCCCAGAGCATTCCAATTCCTCAGCAGGTGAGCTGCCAAGGAGCTTGAGGACTGGGCTGGTAGGAAATCAGGAACATGATGTAACTAGCTTTCTAGTTTCTATCTGAAGTTTACACAGCATCCATACATTCCCATGGAACGTGTTAGTTCTGTCAAAATACTATTTCCCCTCTCATCCAGGAACTCCTGCAGGAGCTTTCACTCTCCTTGCAATTCCGTTCGGCAGCACACCCTGAACTCCTGTCAGAGCCTTTCTGCTCTCTAGCAACTTCCCCTCATTTCCTCTCCACCGAGCTTCCCTACTGACTTTATAAAGGCCAATGGGGTGGTGGCTAATTAGCTGCAGAAGGACCATTAGACCTTTCCACCACTGACAGTGTGCACAACCAAAAAAAAAAAAAAAAAAATCAAATTCAAGTTCAGAAAGGGGTTAGAACAGACAAGGTGAGCAGGAAAAATATGCAGCAGGCACATTTACTCATACAGAAAGAGGTGGTATGCTGTGAAATGCCTGAAGCTACAGACAGTCTAGGCAGTTGTTCTCAACCCATAGCCCACTTGTGGCCCAACAACCAGCATGCAGCTGTGACACATGCAACATCTTAAGGGCCATACAGGTAGTGTCTATAACAGGGGTAGGCAAAATATGGCCCTCAGGCCAGATCCCGCTTGTCAAACATTTTGATTCTGCCTGCCATGGCCCTGTCCATACCCCCAGTACCATTCTTGCAGCCTCTCATTGTCAGGAAACTGGCCAATGTAAGCTACATGGGCAGTGCCTGCAGGCACATGCAACACATGTAGACCCGTTGCCCTCTCCCCACAAAGAGCATGCCGTGCAGAGACACATGCTGCCCCCACCAGCAAGCTGCTTTGAGCAATGTAAGGGGCTGTGGCAGCCAGGGAGCCTGCCAGAAGGTCCCACTGGGCTACCAGCCAGGAGATAATTACAGTAAGCACCTGCCAGCCAGAGCCTGCACCTGGCACTCCTCCTATACCCCAACTCCCTGCCCCAGGTCACAACCCTCTCCTGCATCCAAACTTCTTCCCAGACTCTGCACTCCCTCCTGCACCCCTGCCCCAAGTCACAACCCTCTCCTGCATCCAAATTCCATCTCTCACCCTGACCCTCCCTCGGGCACTCCTGCCTCAGGCCAGAGCCCCCTTCTGAACGCAAACTCTCTCCCAGACTCAGCAGCCCCTCTTGTACCCCAATTCCCTACCCAGAGCTCCTTCCTTCTCCCAAACTCTGTCCTAGACATTAAAATATCTTCCAAAGTCTACCCCCTTATTAATAGTAGAAATGTGCAGCCCCTAATCACTTATCAAATTCTTGGGATGGCACCTCATCAAAATGTATTGCCCATTCCCAAGGCCATTCTTAGGCAAATGCAGCACACACGGCTGTGTGGGGCACCACTAAATTTGGGGCACCAGTGTGCAGTCCACAATGGTAAATAGGATGGAACCATTGGTCTAAGTACCCAGGATTCTATTTACAATTCCTATGACTAATGAGGAACTGCTCTAACTGATCCTCCTAAAGATGTATCATTTATAGATTTACTCACAAATTTAATTCTAGAACAGTCAAAAGAAATTACATAAAGATTATATATGTATCAAAAAATACATAGCTGAGGCAGAAGACATTAATTACATCTAGTGGTGTGCCAGCTAGTAAACCTGGTGATTTTTTACTACCTATAATGATTCTGATGGCAAAAGAGATTGCTTTGAACAATGCAATATCTGTATATCTATTATAGCTGTGATGTGCAACATCACTATAAAGACATTCTGTTTCTTTTGGAATCAATTATTATCCTCAGAGGTGAAGTATTTCTTCCACTAAACTTCAGAAAAATAATGGGTATTTCTCAGATGGAAAATCTCTGCTTATTGCTGACGCTTTCTTTTTCAGTTTAATATTTGCAAATCTGGCTGGCTGGACCTAGAGTCAGAGGCAGAGTGTAAATTTTGTATCAGTAAAAATGTAAATGTAAGAGTGTCAACAGCAAGACAGGGGAAATGGGGTGTTGTGATACAATAGCACCTTTAAGAAATTCTGTGGGGGGGGGGTGGGAGTGCGGAGGGGCTCAGTGCAGGGGGTTTAGATGTGTTGGGAATGCAGGAGTCAGGGCAGGGAGCTGGAGATGTGGGAGGTGCAGGAATCAGGTTTGGGGTATAGGAGAGGCTCAGCGTAGAGAGTTGGAGTATGTGGGGCACAGGAATTGGGGCAGAAGGGTGGGTGGGTGTGGGGGAGCTCAGGGCAAGGGTTTGAGGGGAGTGTAGAGTGGGGTGTGGAATGGGAGGTTTGGTTCTGGGCAAATCCCCGTTGGTGTTCCTGTCCTGTGCTGCTCTTGTCCCCAGCCAAATGGGTGCTGTAGGGGCAGTGCTATTAGGCACCAGAAAGGAGCTAAGGGTTGACAGGGTGCTACAGCACTCCTAAGATCCTGGCCCAGCACCTGGGGCTGTGGATGCCGACTTCCTATGCCTGGCACTCTCCAGTCCCCAGGATCCCAGCTGCTTGCTTCAACTTTGGGTGGGGGTGGGGAGGAAACGGGGAAGAAAAGGATTTAGGCCTCACCCCCAGCCAGCCACTTTCTTACCAGTGTGCTGCACCTGGTTGCATCATCTTTCTTTCACCTTTGTTTTTAAGTAATCAATATAATTAACACACAATCACTAAACCAGGCAACAGAGATTATCACCCTGTCTTTACTCATCCAGACAAGGATATCAAGAAGGAAGTGTTGAGGCAGATTTGAAAGTATCTGGAGTCTTCAGATTTCCCTGGCAGTCTGTTTTGTTCTCACTGGTTGAGTATCAGTTTGTAAAGTGTTTTACGACATACTTTTATATGAAAAGTATTTATATTAGGGATATATTTGCTATCTATAGGTATTTATATTAGGGATGCGTTGGCTAACTGTTTTAACCAATAAGCAATTGCTTATCAGTTAATGGTCCTGGTTAACCACAACAACTCCCTCCCTCACGTGCTCTGACATTTTAAACTCGGACTGGCAGGTTTGCTCAGTCCCAGCCCGCCAGTCTGAGTTTTAAATGAAGAGCACACAGGAGAGCCGCCTGCCACCCTGCACTGCTGCTTCTGCTACAGAAGCAGCAGTGCAGGGCAGCAGGCAGCAGCTGGTCTGTGCAGGGAGCTGGTTAAAAAAATGGCTCCTGCCTGCTGCCCTGCATTGCTCTCTCTGTATAAGAGGCAACAACCCAGGGCAGCAGCTTTCCCTGTCCGTGGAACTACTGGAAGCTGCTCTGTGGGATGCTGGAGCAGCCTCTGTCCATGGGGAGCTTGGCCCCCCTTGCACGCAGGGACTGCTACTGCCCCGCGCTGCTGCCTCTGTATCAGAGGTAGCAGCATGGGGTGGCAGGTGGGATGGCCACTTTTTAAACCGACTCCCCTTGTCATCCTGTGCTGCTGCCTCTGATACAGGGGCAGCAGTGTGGGGTGACAGGGGGCTCCCCAGGAGTGAGGCCGAGAGAGCACTGGCTGCCAGCCCCATCTCTGGCGGGGGCGGGGGGGAATTAAAAATCACTGCAGATACATGATTACTAAACTAAACGATTGATAACATCCCAAATTTATATACAATCAAATTATGCTCTAAAGAAAAGATAATTGACACAGGTTCCAGGCTTCCAATGGGGCCTATTAGATTATGGAATCCACAATTTGCTTTATATATAGTTTTAATTTGAACTAAAATGACAGCACCGAATGAAAGAAAATTATTTCTTATATTTTTCAGAGTGCTTTGTTATTCTTTTAATCCAATTTTAATTAATATTAATCCTTTTCCCCAGCCACATGTCACTTATCTTTCTAAGCCCAAAGCCTACAAGTTAATGCACTAATAAAAGTACAGACAAATACTTATGAATAACTTTATGCACATGTGAACTACTCGTTACTCATGTACAAAAAGGTTTGCATAGTCAGTATCTTAGACTGCAGACTCCTGGGTGAATGGGAGGTGTTTATACAGCACTGATCACAATGGGACCCTGATTCTGACTAAGTTCTCTGAATATCACTGTAATATTTTTAGTATTACTTATTTGCAATATAAACTTAAAAAACAACAAATAGTCTGGTAGAACTTTAAAGATTAACAAAACATGTAGATGGTATCATGAACTTTTGTGGGCACAGCCCATGAAAAAATGTACCCAGACATGAACTACTTCAAGACAGACCCAAAAGCAAAAATAACAGAATTCCACTTGTCATTACCTATAGTCCACAACTTAAACCCCTCCAACACATTATCCACAATCTACAACCTGTCTTGGAAAATGATCCCTCACTCTCAGAGGCCTTGGGGGAAAGGCCTATTCTCACTTACAGACAACCCCCCAACCTGAAACAAATTCTCTCCGGTAACCATGCTACACAGCTACATTATAAACATCCAGGAACCCAGCCCTGCAACCAGCCCTGATGCCAACTCTGCCCACATATCTATACAAGCGAATTCATTACTGGAGCCAACCACATAAGCCACCAAATCAGAGGTTCATTTAACTGCACATCCAGTAATGTAATCTATGCCATCAAATGCCAGCAGTGCCCCACTGCAATGTATATTGGACAAACTGGACAGTCCCTATGGGAAAGAATTAATGGACACAAATCAGATATCTGTAAAGGGAACATACAAAAACCGGTTGGAGAACACTTCAATCTGCTTGAGCATTCATTAACAGATCTTCAAGTGGCTGTTCTGTTACAAACCAATTTCACAAGCCAAATACACAGGGAAGGACTTGAACTACAATTCATTCATAAGTTTGATACTCATGCTAATGGATTAAATAAAGATACCCGATGGCTGGGACATTATCAGCCTACCAAACAATGAAGGTGCCAATGTTTCTTTGTCTGTATAGTATCTGCTGTTAGTACTCTTCCTCTCTAATTGCCTACTAATGGTTCTTATTTGCCTCTTTTGACTATCCAGTCTTTAGGCGTTTATAGACTATTTGTTTTTCTTGTTACATTCCAGCTCTGCTTTCCACTTGATATTTTTATACCCACTGCCTCTTCTTGTCCCTCCCATTTTTTTCCTTCTTTCCCCCCCTGCTCCCTTATACATTTTAGTTCTGGACATCCAACACTCTGGGCATCTAAAGAAGTGGGCTGTGCCCATGAAAGCTCATGATACCTTCTACATGTTTTGTTGGACTTTAAAGTGTTATCAGACTATTTGTTGTTTTTTAAGTTTATCTTGTACAGACTAACTCGGCTACCCCCTGAAGCTTTTATTTGCAATAGTTTAGCCAATGTAATTAGATGTCCATGTCTAGATTTGGGAGCAAATCTTTCTAAATGTTTGCCCAGGTCATGCATTTTGAAAACTTATTTTACAAAATTTCATAAAGAAGCTACACTTCAAATCATGGAATTTATAAACAGTTCATTCATGCAGCTTCAATAGAACAGCTGTTGCTAGACTCTGCCCAACTGCTCAAATAGACTTTTGTGTTCTGTGTTTTTCCAGCACCTAGCCCAATGGCATCCTGGTCAATGCTGGGGGCTCCTTGGAGTTACTGTAATACAAATGAATAAAACCAATAATAGTAAATAATAATTTGCAAAGGATACTCTGCTACAATTTGTATGTAACTGCCCCCCTCTTCCCAAGTTATTCAAGGGCAGGCAACACTCACCAGCATGACCAAAGAGCCTGATGTTGTTGATAGGACTAGCCTTAGGGAAAATGGCACCCTGGGTGAACTTGTATGTTGGCACCCCTGCCCCCCCCCCCGCATGGTACCCCCCATTTCCCTTGGCTGCCATGGGCTCCTCCACTCCTGGATCCCCATCCTGTGCCCCCTTTTGCCGTTAACTCCGGTCTCTCCTGCACCGTAACTCCTACACTGTGCCCTAACCCCAACATTGTGTCACCTTCACCCTAACCCCTGTACTTCCCTCCCACCTGCACCCCAGCTCCAGCCTTGCATTACCAGTGTGCCTACCCCACTGCCTCCCGGCTCACTATCACCCAACCCCTTATGCCCAGTAACCCTCTTTGGTCCTGCCATGAGGGCAGGGGACTGGACTTGATGATCTCTCGAGGTCCCTTCCAGTCCTAGTATTCTATGATTCTATGATTCAGTGGCCCGTCACCCAGAGATCACCACACATCCCTATGCCCAGTACCATGCAACCCACAGACCCTCCACACTGCCCAGCACCCCCAAAACTGCCCAGCACCCCATATTTCTGAGGGCATTTGGCACCAAAAAAGTAATATTCTGTGCACAATATTTTAAAATTCTGCAAATTTTATTGTCAGTAAGTAAATGTAGAGGCTCCAGCATGGGAGTGGCAAGCGTAGGCCACTGGCTGCATGAAGATAGGAAATCACACTGCATCCCCACAAACACTCCTCTCCTAGGATAGGAACTTGGCAGTGAGATGCCTCCAAGTGCATGGCAAAAGGCCACAGGAAAGCATTTTACATGATGTTTGAAGTATCAGCCATGACCCAAAATCCATTTGAATTAAAAAGAAATAGCTAATACTAATAACTGAGGCTTTGTCTAGACTACACAGTTCTTCTGGAAAAAGATATGCAAATTGCGGTTCGCAATTTGCATATCTTTCTCCGCTTCTTTTTTTGGAAGAGGCTTTTCCGACATTTGGCCATCTACACTGGGCCAAATGTCAGAAAAAAAAACTTTTTTCTGAACATCCCTTCTTCCTCGTAAAACAAGGTTGTCAAGGCTGTTCCCCACCCTGGTACAACAAATGCAGAAGTTGGGGGACCGCAAGAGCACTCCAAAGCCTTGCTTCTACAGGCTCTGGTATAAGGACTTCCCTCCACAAAAATCCTAATACCCAGATGTTGGGGGACCGGCTGCCACCACCTAAGTAATTCCAAGAAAATCAGAGAAAAGATCACTTAGGAAATCCCCTCCCTAAGATAAAGCTCTTTCCCCTGTCCCAACCTCTGTTTTGCTTGGAGTTGGAAAAAACGGAGGGTATGTCTACACTACAGTGTTATTTCGAAATATCCTATTTCTAAATAGTTATTTTGAAACAGCTTATTTTGAAATAACACATCTACACACAAAATGTATTTCAAAATAGCTTTTTGCTATTTCGAAATAGTGCATTCACACTGAGTGGACTCTCAATTGCATTTAAGGCTGGCCGGAACCAGTTCCAGCAGGGCACCAGGTCAGGACTTACTGTGTGGGGCTGCTGCCTGCGGCTATCTGAAGTCTGTGCTTAAAGGGACCCCCCCAGACAGCCAGTTCTCAGGTTTCCTGCTTGCTTGTCTACCTCGATGAGGGACAGCAAAGCATTTTGTCTCTGCGTGCTCTGGTTGCCCCACTTGGGACACCACAGCACTCTGCAACATGGAGCCAGAGCCGCCCCAGTCACTCTGGTGTTTCTCTGGGACGCTATCCTCTTTTCCAGTTTGAAATTCCTGCCTGCATTGTTATTGGCTGACCACCCGATACCTTGGCTAAGAGACATTAGTTAACCCCTTAGTTACCGTGTGCTGGTCAGCACTCCTGATTATGACAGAGGTTTATGCTGAAAAAACGTGTCTGCTCTTCCAAAAAAAAAAAAAAAAAATTTTGAAGAGCAGATGCGTTCCTTGGATGGAGCAAAGTTCTTCTGGGATATCGCTGGTATCCTGGAAAAACTCTGCAGTCTAGACGTACCCTGAGTCCAGCCCTCCTCCAGGCCATTGCCTGCCATGGATCTGGGCCATCACCTCCCAAATGGCCTTTTAATTTTCCCCTCAGACTGAAATGCGAAGAGGTGCTTGGAATGTGCAGTTTAGTAAGAAAAGGAACCATCAGGCATCATCCACAAAAAAGAGAAATTTCTCTTTTCTCTAAATAAACGTTTTCTAAAGCAAATCCATCTTCCTGTCTAGATTGATAACAAATTGCTCCCTCCCTTGCATTCTGCAGCCCTGATTGCTGCTTTTCTGCTCCAGGTACACACACACCCCTCTTTGTTTTAGTGTCAATTTCTTGTTGACACAGGCATAATGTTAATCATGTCACCTTTTGTTTTCTTTTAACTTTCCCTCCTCTGTTGTCAGGCTGAGTGTGTACCTCCCTCTCCCAGCCCATCTCTGCTGCTGATTCCTGCTGGGGAAGGGAGGAGAGGGGATCAGATCCTTAGCACCAGGGCTTATATTTCAAAGCAGAAGGAGACAGAGTGAAAAGGAGATTAGAGAGACTGCAGGGAGTTGTAGGCAGGGCAGGGTAGGGGCAAGACCTGCAGGCAGAAGTAGGGAGAAGGGCAGGTGCAGTGTATGGAGCAGGGCGGAAGGGCTGCTGTCCCTCAAGGCATCAGAGTGCTCCCCAGGCAGCCCTAGCTCATTCATTTTAGCTCACTGAGGCTTTGTCTAGATTATATCCCTCTTTTGAAAGAGGGATGTAAATTAAACATATCGAAATTGCAAATGAAGCCAGGATTTGAATTTCCCGCGCTTCATTTGCATAATCACGTCTCGGCGTTTTTTTGAAAAACGCTATTTCAAAAGTGAAACCGCGGTCTAGATGCAGTTCTTTTGAAAAGAAATGCCTTTTTTGAAAGATCCTGTAACCTCATTTTTGAGTACTGTTCACTCACATGCTGCAAAATTTTGCTCCTGACACAGAGGGACACTGTCACAGCTCTGGGCTCACTAGGTAGAACTGGAGCCCTCAGCTGGCCAGAAGGGAGGGGCGGGGAGAAGCCTGATGGTGGGGAGGAAGAAGGGACTGGAGGGAGGGGATTGGATGGGAGAGGGCGGAGAAAAGTCTACCAGCTGGCAGGGAAAAGGAAGCAAGGGGGAGGAGGAAAAGAAAATCCGGCTGCTGGCAGGAAAAAGGGGACAAAGGGGAGGGACAAGGTCAGAGCCCTTTGTGGTGCCCTGCTGGTTGCAGCACCCTGGCCTAGGCCCAGATTGCCTGGCCCTAAGGCCGGCCCTGGTTGTTAACAGTAAAGGCAATCCTGAGTAACCCACTGGTGATGCTGCATACCTGGAATTCCTCTAGCCACTCCTCTGCTATAGTTATTCTATTTATAAGAAATTAATCCTGGAGGTGCCTTTGCTTGGCTGGTCACTGTACACAAACACCATTGTGCCTTCGGATAAACCTAAGTGAAGCTATGCAATGGAATGGGTGATAAACGCTGCACAAACAATATACTTTTAGATTAGAGTTAACACAGTTACCTGACTCCTCTGAAGATGGGAGTTGTTATAACCAGAGGTCAGTAACTCTGAATCCAGGTTAGATAATAAGACTCAAGAAAACCACTTAGTTTCTTCTCTATCCCCTTTGCCAGAAAGCACTTTCCCATACAAAAAATGTTGGGTTACTCGCACTCCCCTCACCGTGTGCAAGCCTCAGTCACTTCGGGTTACAGCAACAGTCTCTGCTCTGGCTCCGATGAAGCCCAGCAATAGCCTCCTTATCTTCCTGCTTGGACAAAACCCCAGCAGTTTCTCAACAGCAGCTCCTGGCTAGGACAGAGTCCCACAAAACAAGCATCCCTGCTCTTGGATTGGTAGCAGTCTCAGCTCCTCACAAAATGGAGCCTGTGCATGCTGCCTCTGCATTCAAGCCAAGACTACCTCAGCCCTAGAAGTGGAAGTCTCTTCCCCAAGGCATCATGTGAGTTTTACTCTCCAAGGCTGGGCTGCAGCACTCAGGATCTCCCCAACTGGAACAACCCCAGTTAAGTCCAGAGGCCCCTCTAATCACAACGGGCAACATGAAGAACACTCACAAACACGCAGGAACATTAAAGATGATCTGCAAAGGTGATTACCGGGTTACAGCAATACATGCTACCAGTAGCCAGGCTCAGAGGCAGGCTAAAATATTATTGTTCTTCTTTCACATTCAGAAATATCCATCTTTACCATGACCCAAGTCCAACGTAATGCTCCAGCATGCACCATGCTCTGATGGAAAATTAAAGGAAAATTAATTATTTTTTTTTAATTTCTTTTTCTTCTTTTAAAAATTAAAAGAAGAAATCCACATTGCTCCCTATTTCCCCCCTTTCCCGAAAAGGTAGTGTTCACATGTCATTTAATATAATAGATAATGATTTCTATCTTTAAGGGTCCAAACGATAGAAAGAGAAAAGTCTTGCTGTTGTCAAGATTTATGATACTATATGTAACTGTTCAATCAATAAACAACTCCAACAGTAACCTGCTTAAGGAAACTGCTTCTAGCATTTAGATATACATATTCTGTATAACTCCTGCCTCAGCTTGGAATTCTATGAATCAGATCTGAGGCTGATGGATGCTTTTTCTAAATTGAAGGCATGCAACAACCAAAGTCACTGGAGGCTTATAATGTCTAGTCCTATCACAGAGAGTAGTTTCAAAATGATCTATTCAGAAAACTAATGTTCCCTGTAGTGCAGAAAACATAATGAACTGCTACCCTCATAAAATATTGTGATAAATATTTAGTTTAATAGGCCACTTCGACAGGATTAATCTTATCAGAAACCAGTGCACTTTCAAATTGCTTGGTACTATCCCTAATGGTGAGAAACAGTCTACATTTTATTAAGCATGAAAAACGTCTATCAACTCTGTATTCACTGTAAAGAGATACCCAGGTTTCCACAGATGGCAGGACTTGAGCCATCGTTTTATTTAAAGAATGGAAGACAGAAGATAAAATCTCATATAATCGATTATTGAAACAATCATGGATTTGCTCATGGCTTGATCTCTCTGACATAACAGGAAACTCTTTATAATAGTGGCAATACCTCCAAACTATGTTGAGGGTTGATTTTCCTGCCCAAGAGTAACATCAAAAGAAAAGATAATAGGGCATAGGCACACCATCTAGCATGCCTTTATCTACAGTTTTCTTATAATAGTGATGGATTTAGTCATATCATCATAGACAACTACAGCAACTAAGACAGAGGGTATATATATACAGAAACTGCGAGGTGTGATTCCCAGCTCAGGCAAACACACAGCTCACACTAGTGCTGTTCCAGCGTGCATGCTAAAAATAGCAGCCTGACCATGGGCTAGCCATCCCATGTATGTACCTCATGGATCCGGGAACAATTTTTAAGTAAGGGTGCTGAAAACCATTGGTCCAAACTGTAAACCCTGTATAGGATGGAAACCACTTCAAACCATGGGGTACAATAGCACCATCAGCACTTCTGGTTCCAGCACCGTTGATGTATCTAAGCTCTCAGACAGAGTTGTACTTGGACACAGGGCTGGCCCTACCATGAGGCAAACTGAGGTGGCCGCCTCAGGTGCCAGACTGTGGGGGGGCTCCACTAGGACCCAGAGTGTAGAAAATTGTGTTTGCTGCTGGTGCATATGTATTCTCTCTGCTCTAGATGCACAGAGATGGTGGAGTGCTGTGCTGGAGGAAGGAAGGCACAAGAAACCTTTTGAAGTTTTGGCCCAAGTGAGGGGGTATGGCGGCATCATCTGAGCTCCCCGCCTCAGGTGCCAAAATGTTGTGGGCCAGCCCTGCTTGGACACCCAGCCCAAGCTGCTTCCCATACTACCATGGTCACACTGCTGTTGTCAGCACCCAAACCTGAGCAGGGCTAACGTGTTTTCATCTACCAGAAGCTGGTAATCACAACTTCCAGCTATGTAGACATACTCAGAGATTCAGTGTTTTCCTTATTTTCTAGATGTAATGCATCCTGCAAAATTCAGAATCAGACTTTCAATGAATAAACCATTAATTTGTAGGGCAAAAATGACACTGAATCAAGGAAATATTTGAATATAAATAAAAAATCTGTGTATGAATGTGTGTGTCTATATAATTCTTTATGCTTTAAATGGCATAGCAACTATCACTAATGTTAACAGAAGCAGGGCAGCTGACAGCCTGCATGAGCCCCTGGGCAAGGTGTGGGAGGGAATGGCACTGCACTCATGGAAGGGATGGGACCTCAGGTGGAAGGGGCAGCCTTCCCTCCACAATGCCCAGGGTGTGGTGCACCTTCCTCATCCCTTGGAGCTGCTCAGAGCATGCTGTGTGGCAGTAGCAGTCTCCGGGAGCCTCTGTCCCCTTTGAATCGCTGGTTCCCAGGGCAACTGCCCAATTGCCTCCCCACCAGTTGGCAGGCCTGAACAGAAGTCACACAATAACATTTTGGCATATGACTTTGAAGGTGAATATTTACACAGGAATGATAATGTAATTCTTTCTTGAAGACATATTTTCAATTCACTAAAGTGACCTCCATGACTATTATTTAATGAAACGCACTGTAATGATCTTTGAGTGAACAAATACATAAAAAGTAAAATCAAAGCAAGGAATGTTATATAAATGTAATTGCACTATATTTTGACCCCCAAATGCAAACTTTGAGCACCTTCTAAAAAAATCTTAAATTTGTTGGGTGAAATGTATAGTGTGCCAAGAACAAATTTACGAAGCAGTTCTATTATTTTCATACTTCTCGTTTCTAAGAACCTGAATCCTAATCTTTGTGGCATGCTGAGACTTAAGTAGAACATAGCAAGTTAAGCAAAACCAAAATGCTTGGGACAACAACAACAACAACAACAACAACAAAAACAGTTAAGATTATTAAGTCTGCATACCTATCATTTTCAAAACCTAAACACTTAAAAACAATAAGATGAATAAAGATATAATAAATTGTACATTACCTGCATAATAGAGAAATAAAATATACCAAATTCATATATTCTCATTATGACCTTTTTGATAGTGGATTATTTAGCAAAGACTCATTCATAGTTTTTAAATAAGGATAATCTCTTAGGGTACGTCTACACTAGCCCCCTCGATCAATCTAGGGAGGCTAATGAAGGCGATTGAAATTTCAAATCAAGCCTGGGATTTAAATATCCCACACTTGATTTGCATGTTCCCGGCTGGTCTCCATTTTAGAAATTGACTAGCCCGAAGTAACTGCCCGCATCTACACGTGGCAGTGAAACGGGATTCCGGAATAAAGCCCTAAATCGAATTAGGTGGTATTCCTCGTGGAATGAGGTTTACCACCTAATTCTATTTAGGGGCTTTATTCCAGAATCCCGTTTCACTGCCGCGTGTAGACGCGGGCAGTTACTTCGGGCAAGTCAATTTCTAAAATGGCGACCAGCCGGGAACATGCAAATCAAGCACACGATATTTAAATCCCGGGCTTGATTTGCAATTTTGGTCGCCTTCATTAGCCTCCCTAGATCGATCTAGGGGGCTAGTGTAGACGTACCCTAACTGTTGTAAAGATCCATATTTCATGTTCATACACAAAAGTCCAAATTAACACTTGACCATCCTAAATTTAACAGCTGCATTCAGCTCCTTTTACACACTCTTTGTTGACAAGAATTTGTAATAATGTACTCATCTTTATTAGATGTTCATAGACATGAGCAGTCTTTACACCTTTTGGAACCAACACTGAACTCTATGAACATCTTGGCTTCAGCTGTTGTTTCACTAGCATCATCATCCATTTTATCTTGTGTAAACATCTGGTATGTGCTGCCCCAATGTTGGCAGTTTCATCTCATCAGCTGACCTTCTAAAAGATCTGGGGTTGATTCTTCAGACTCCATAATAAAACATAATCAAGAGAGAATCTCTTTCCTCTTCTTTAAGTTCCTCGCTTGTAGCCATGAAAAGCAATCTGCATTGCCTTTTCAACCAACATAATTGCCAACCATACACCAGACAGCTCTGCAGATTTGCTGACTGAGGAAATTGTAATAATATAAGTGTATTCACTAAAACTGCTGTATTCACTAAAATTGTCATTTTATCATAAAATGACAGGGGGACATGTATCTGCCTATACTTTTAGATGAACAGCAAGAAAGTTACTCCCAAAGTATTCCTGGCACTGTGTATAAATATTGAAATCATTCCAATGGAACAGAAATCAATCTCAGATTTTACACTAAGATTTATAATATTGGATAGCCTGAAAGTTGGATTGATTTGTACTTTTTGCTCAGAGTTAACTTAGTACAATGTAAACTCTGAAGCATATATAAGTGTTGGTTCTGGTACTCTGGTCCTTTTAGTGCAGAAATAAACTAGCTGAAACTATTCACTTCCACAAGAAACAGTAAAGGGAGGGAAGGGGGAATTTAGTCTCCTACTTTCAGTAAAATTTCAAAACTGAAACAATACATGAATATTTTAAAAACAGCTAACTTTTTGACATATTTTTAAAATACTGTGCATATTTTATTAAAAGCTTGCTAGGATATAAAGTCTTCATTTAATCATGGCAGTAATTATATTATCTCTGATAACCAATTTAGGAAATCAATTTTCACATAGCTGATATAAAATCATTAATATGTTTTGGCACGCCTATGCATCAACAACAAATTAGTTTTATTGTAACTGGGAAGTCAATAATCTCATTGCTATAACTAACAGTTGATGATATTACTCCTCTGCTGTTGATTTTGGACCTGTCCTTTCAATGTACTGAATGCCCCCTGCAAGGTGATGAGTGTCCAGAACTGTCATTGAGCTTCAATAGGAGTTTAGGATGTTCAGCAGTAAATATGGGCAAATGGTGAGAAAATTTAGTCACAGACACATCAGTGACTTCTAAATAGAACTTTGCTTCAGATGTTATCAAGTATGTTCCCCACTCCGACATTCTGGCTATGTCTACACTGCAGCCTTTTGTCGGCAGAGACAATGCAAATGAAGTTCTCATTAGCATTTGTCACGCTGTCATTTGCATATCTCTACTGATACTTTTTGCGGAAGAGGTTTTTGTGCAAAAACAAGCAATGTGGACGGGGCCGTTTTGTGCAAAAAAACCCTTTTTGTTCCTGTCAGAAATATCCCTTATGCCTCAAAAAAGGAACATGACCTGTGAGGGAATACTGAAAAAATTAGGTTTGTTTTAGTGTGGAAAAGAGAAAACTGAGAGGGAACATGATAATAGCTTTCAAGTACCTAAAAGGTTATTACAAGGAGGAAGGAGAAAAAATATTTCTGATAGGAACAAAAAGTAATGGGCTTAAATTGCAGCAAGGGAGGTCTAAGAAAAAACTTCCTGTCAAGTGGCTTTAGCACCGGAATTAATTGCTCAGGGAGGTTGTGGAATCTTCATTATTGGAGATTTTTAAGAGCAGGTTAGGCAATCGCCTGTCAGGGATGGACTAGATGGTGCTTGGTCCTGCCATGAGTACAGGGGACTGGACTTGCTGACCTCTTGAGAGTCCTTCCAGTTCTATGATTCCATTTGGCTACTCCAGCACTTACAATACTCACTTCTGTCAATGTGCTGGTCATGCTCCTATTAATATAGGCAAATATGACATTAGACTTTCCAGTAAGAACACTGTTATAGATTACAGTCTTAGGGGTAGGTAGCCCTGTTAGCCTGTAACTTTAAAAACAACAAGTAGTCCTGTGGCACCTTAGGCTACATCGACACTGCAGCACTATTTTGGGATACCGGAGGTATCCTGAAATAGCTATTCCATGTCTTTTGAGCGTGCCTGTTATTTTGAAATATAATGGGCTTGCTATTCTGACATCCCTGTAAACCTCAAATTTCAAATTTCAAAATTAACCCAAAATAAACTATGCAATTTGTGTCGCTCAAATTCCGTAGCTTATTTCAATCTCTGGGTGCAGCGTAGATGAACCCTTAGAGACTAACAAAAATATATATAATATCATGAGCTTTTGTGGGCAAAATCCACTTCTTCAGATGAACTGGATTGGAAAAAACAGGAATCCAGAATTTATAACAGAAAAAGAAGGGGAAAAATGTACCTGTCAATTGCAGTACCAGTGTTACAGAGACTAATTGAGAGGGCTGGAAGTGTACCATACTTAGCTTTTGATGTAAATGAGATATAAAATTCAGGGAAAGCTGGCTTTATAATGTGACTTAATGTCACTTAATGTCTTTGTTCAAACCTAGGGAAACAAATTTGCATATGAATGTCAATTTTGCACTCTTTCTCTGTATTTGGCTTGTGAAATTCCTTTGCAGAAGAATGGTTACTTTTAAATCCATTAATGAGTGCCCAAGCAGGTTAAAATGTCCCCCTACAGGTTTATGTATGTTACCATTTCTGTTGTCTGATTTGTGTCCATTTATCCTTTGTCATAGAGACTGTCTAGTTTGGCCAATATACATGGCAGAGGGACATTGTTGGCACTTAATGGTATATATCACATTAGAGGATGTGCAGTGATATGAGCCCCTGATGTTGTAACTTAGGTTAGCTCCTGTGATGGCATCGTTTGTATTTCTAATGGTCCATTATTTAAATTCTAAGCCATTTAGCGCAGAGACCATGCCTACTTTTGCGTGTGTAAAGCATGTGGATAACTAAATTATATGTTGACACAACAATCCTTAATGGATCTCTGGGAATTATGATGATACCTAGTCTCATTAACCCAGATACTAGCTCTTATAGATTCATTGAAGAATCACCAACAATTGCAGTTGTAGGACAAAATCCTGACTTGTCTTACATGAGTATGCTGAGGTGGTAAGGGAGAATGTGCAAGAATAAATGAAAATATAGCACTGCCCACTGAGCACTTGGAAGGGAGCTAATGTTCCTCGGTACATCTACACTGCACCCTTAGCTCGAAGTAAGCTACGCAATTTGAGCTACACCAAATTTCAAAATAAACCACTATTATGAAACATCCCTCAATCCTCGTGAAACAAGGTTTACGAGGATGTCAGAATAGTGAGCCTGTTATTTCAAAAGCTATTTTGAAATAATGGGCGTGCTGTCAAGACGTGGAATACGAAATATCTCAAAATAGCACTGCAGCATAGACGTACCCCCTGACAGCACTCCACAGCCCCTAACACTTGAGTGAGTAGTCAAACCCATGGTCCCATATTTTGGGGATACACAGGTTTTTTTTTTTACCAGAAATTAGGAGAACTTCAGGTGGCTAACAGGATGGCTAACCCCTATCTCTGTTTATCATCCTGTCCTGTGCAAGCAGGATAACCTAGGAACCCATTGTACTATTCAATTGGCAGAATGTATTCCAACCTCCCTTAGTGTAATTGCATTTATAATGGCACTGTTACAGGTACAGTGGCAGTACATTTTTTTTCTTTTTAAAATAATTCTCTTGGTGGAAAAGCCAGTGATTTACCATTATAGTAACCGTTTCTCTGACTGCTTCTCAGCTCCATTTGAGGAAAATTAAATCCATGTTTTATCTCCATTTTTAGGCTTACTATAATGGCAGTTATATAAAAAAATGAGTATAGCTGGGGTCTTAGGGCTCTCACTTTATACTCTAGATAACTGAATCAAATCCTATAGAAATGTTTTCAAATAAATATAAATGTTTATTTTTTAGCACTCATCCCAGGGACCCTACCTATATGGATTAGTTTTGCCACCTTAGATACTAGAATTTGTTTTCAAAAAGGCTTACAACTCCCATGTTTTAGTAATTCCCTCCATTTCTGGAGCTCTGCCATAAGACGTGCAAATTACATTGGATCTCAAGATAAGTCCCAGTCCAGCAAAGCACTTGATCATATACTTAGTTTTCAGCATGTGAGGACTCTTATTGGTTCATTGACTTTATAACAGAAACTACTCACATGCTTAAAGTAAAACATGTTAATGCCCATGATCCTGCAGATGTATATAAATCTTTGATTGATGGTTCTCACACCACCGGGGTGCCAGGTTTGTGTAATTTTTGGGGGTGGCCAGGATGGGTCCAATCTATAGGATGGACCAGAGCAACTGTTCTGCCCCCCTCCCTTTGGAGGGGCTCCAAGCTTCAGAGGGTTGTGGGGTTGAGGTTGGTCTGGAGAGCTAGCAAGGGCCCTGCCCCAGCTGCAGCAAGTGACCCAATCCATCCTGCTCCATCTCACTGGCTCCCAGCATCGCTCAGAGGATAGGGTGGAAGCCAGAAAGAGATAGGGCAGGAGTTTGGCAGAAAGGATGGAATGGGGGCAGAGAGGGGTGAAGCAAGGATCAGAAGAGGTGAGGCAGAGACAGAACTGGGGCGGGAAGAGGTGAGATGGGAACTTGGGGAAAGGGTAGAGTGGGAATGAAGTGGGATGGGCCGGAGCTAAGCCCTCCCACTAACCCTCAGGCAATCCTGGACTTTACGTCCCCCTGAAGTGTAGGGCCCTCCAAAGTGCAGGACCAAGGGCGGCTGTCCAAGTCTATCCTATGGACAGGATGGTTCTGAAAATGTAAGTCCAATCATTTGTGGAGCTGGGTCCACATTCCTGAATATTGGTGGAGCATGGGCCCATAGAACTTGTTGGCTATGCACACCACTTACAAACTGATTTACAAATACAAACAGTTTAACTGCAGAAAATAAAACTACCTCTGAGGTGCATCTCTCCAAATACTAATCAAGGGAGCAACTTTCTACAAATACTTAGTGCAAAAAGTGAAAAATACTGAATCCAGCTGAAATCACAGGGCATATTTATAGTAAGTAGGCAGAACTGGAATTTGGCCAGGAAACCAAGTTACTACAATTAGTGTTACAAAAAGGGCCACAAAATCACTAAGGACCCAAACGGTCAGAGCCTCGATTTTATATCTCATCAAAAAGAGAGGATGTGCTTCTGAAAGGGCCTGTCAGCTGACCTCAGGGAAGCAGTTCAATACTGATTTAGAGAGAAGAGTGCCATCTACTAAACTATCAGCACTCCTGAATCATCAATTTCATCAACTTTCCTTTCCATGTAATTATCTGATCCAACTGTAGTTAGCGTATGAAATCTGAGAAACTCACAGCTCAAAGTGGTAGGATGCAAGAAACAGGTAAGGAGGTTACTTTTAGACTTTCTTTGTTAAAGTGACACGAAGATTCATAGATATGATATATGATTTTGAATTATGCCAGAGTCCTCATTAATTAATTCATATACAATGACTTGGAACAAAAAGAGCTTGCTTAATGCAGACATTTCTTCTGTTTACAGTGTTCAAAAATTCTTGAATGAGATGGCAAAAATTCAATGACTCAGTTTTTTGTTAAATATTCTTCTCTAAAAACACTATCCAACACCTGTGGATGTGAGAGTAATACATAAGATGAAAAAAATAAGCACAAATTTACATCAAAATGATATATTGAATAATGGCTAAACATTATGTCTAAAGCTGACATCAACGTACATCAAGGTACTTTTGCAATTAAATAGCTGCACAGTATTTTTAAAGTAATAAATTAAATAACATTAATGTTTTAAACAGTGGTATATAACATCTGAGGCAGCAAGGGTCAATTGTCTATTTTCCAATTTTATCTATATATTGACACAGATTTTTAATTGGGAATAATTCTATATATTTAGTATTTTTAATAATAGAGCACTGTAAATGTAAACAAAGATTTATGAAAAGACAATTTCTGAGGGCTGCAAGACAGCAAAGAATCAATGGTGTAGTAAGTCTCAGGTCCGACACTGGGCTCTCAAGGTACAAAATACGCCACACAGGTATCTGTCAAACACAAGTAGTTTATTTCCTGACAGCTAACAGCTGTGCCCCATAACTGGAAGAACAATATAACAAAGAAGCGGCATATCTTACGTCCCTTCCTGCAAGCCTGGGACCCTGGGTAGCTGCGGACAAAGTGGGAGGTTGTCTCAGCTTCCGAAGCGCCAGTACCCAAAGCCCATCGGTAAGTCCAATTTGCTAGGCTCTGAGGCAGCCTTAAATACAATTTTCCTGCCTTGTTTGGCAGCTTGGAAATTTCCAGGGGTTACTCGTTACATGCTGATGTAGAGCTTAGCTGTTAGTTATTGATCTGGCTCCGTTCTGGATCTACTTGTTCTTTGGCCCTGTTTATGTGATCAGTACGTTAGGGTAAACAAAATTGTTTATGCGTTCTTGCCCTTTACCCTTATCTCATACTTGTTCTTGCTATACTGGCAACAATGCTGATCTTAAGTGGTGTATGTTCCCAAAGACTTGCTTCTGGCTCATAAGATATAGGGAAAAGGGAAAGGGGGGAAAGAATGCAGGCCTCACCACCCCTAAACTAGCACGTACAAAGTTCTTCCGCAATTGACCACTACAAATGGGAAGAATTTATTATTATTATTATTATTATTATTTATCACATGTATTGCAGTATCTACTACAGTCCCAGTAACAGACCAGAATCCCAGTGTACTGGGGGCTGAACAAATACAGAACAAAAAATTAAAATAACAGGAATATAAATAGTTCTAAAGAGGCTTACGCAAATAGCATACTTCTTATGTTACCCACGGTACCTTTCATCCAGCAAGATGGAAATTTAGTACGTTTTCTTCCTAAAACTAGAGCAGCGCACCCTCCTAAACAATCCAGTGGATTTGGTCTGCAAATAACCTGTACAATTTTTGTCTCTTTTGAAGTCTCTCAAATGATCAAATAAATCTTGAAACGTCTTGATTTGTTCAACACAGGAACAACTTATTCTTTTTTATTTGGAGCAGTGTGTATAACATACTGCCTCATACAGAGAATTTCATCTGTGGTGAACCGTTGGCCAGCCAGTACGTAATTCACACTAACTCAGTGAAAAATGTGATGTATGGCATGCACACACAGTTATACTGGTGATTAAAACTACTAACTATACACAAAACCTGGTATTTGTGACAAAACCTGTGCTCTGTAAGATAGTAAGATAATTCAAAGTAAATTAGAAGAGGTGTATAAACCCCAGAAACAGGTTAATCATTCTGTCAAGCTGAAAAAAAAACCCTATGAAGCTGCGCCCGAAATACTGTTTGCTAATACATCTGCTGAAGTGAGATGTTCCAGCTCATTGGAACTTCACTTACTCTGTGCTTGAATGCTCCCCAGAAAAACAAAAATTTGTGCATCACTAGCTGTGAAAGTTAAAAATATGCAAGGCAGTTGTATTGACTTCCACTCACTAATATTTAATAGCCAAATTAGTTGGTCTTTTTCATCTGATAATGACACATGCTTATTATAAGTTCTCCCCTATTTCGTATATCAATTCCTTAATATTTATGTTTATATAAATATTAATCTCAGGCTATGTCTACACTGTAGAGCTTTTCTGGGATACCAGAGATATCCCGGAAAAGCTCTGCCATGTCCAAGAAAAAAAGTTCAGAAAAGCAGATGCATTTTTCAGCTTTCCTGTAAACCTCGTTTTATGAGGAAAAAGGGATGTTCTGAAAGAGGGTTTTTTTCTGACATTTGGCCCTGTGTCGATGGACCAAATGTCAGAAAAGACTCTTTTGGAAGAAAAGCGGAAAAAGATACACAAATTGTGAACTGCAATTTGCGTATCTTTTTCAGACTTTTCCCTGCAGTGTAGACATAGCCTCAGCATGGCAATAAAGAGGAACTGTTACAATAACTCCAGCATATAATTTACTACCAATGAGATGTAACTCTCAACATTTTAGCAGGATACAATATTGAAACCATACATCTGGTTCCATCACCTAAACTAACCTGAATCAGACAAATTGCAATGTAAGCATTAAAAAAATATAATGCCATCTTTATGGCATGTTTATTTTATAAAAAGCAGAATCACACTGTCAGAAAGAGTAAAACATATACAGCAGTAAATTTTTCTCTGTTGTTTGCGACTATGTAAAATTATTCACTTGAAGTTTGTCATCCTGATATTTTTTTACAAGATAAGACAGCTACCGACCAGAAAAAATACTGTAGTGTGTTTAAAATAATCTCACAATTTCAATGATTATATAACTCATCTTTCAACTTGTTTCAGGAAGGGCATTGCAGAAAATAGAAGTAATAATGGTGACGATTATAAATAAAAGTAACAAAAGTTTATAAAAAAGTATTGGAGTTACAATACCCAAGCTTTACGACTTCTGAGGTATCCTACTGCATAAGCAGTATTTGTTATGCATGACACTTCAGTAACATCTCCTCAAGGGTTAGAAGAACTGTAATTATTTCTCAGTCAAATCAACCAGTCAAGCCTGCAAACAGAAAATCTTTCTTTCTTTTTTTGGTTTCCCTTGTCACCTCATCTTGGCACGTTTCCCTTTTCCTTCCCAGCAGCTATTTGAATAGCATACCAAACCTCAGTGACTGTTGTTATGAACATTTGCTAAGATGTTTCTAATTTTTCTTCTAGTGGTTAAGTATATTAATTTGTGAACATGTAGTACAGATTTCCTAGGTTGGTTTTCATAATTATCAGGAGATGCAAGACTTCCAGAGTTAAGCCTCAGGCAAAAGCCTATCCCATAGAGTGTGTTGCTGCAATGTGCTCAAGGTTACACACCATGAATAGTCCTACTGATTTTAAGCCCGGGGGCAAACAACTTACTTAAGTTTAAGGGACAGAGGAACATATTTAGGAATGGGATTGTAGGATGGCTTTCCTTCTCATTAGCCATACAGGAGAAGGCTGATCCTGAGGCTGGCAGCCTGTTCAGTGGCGGGGTCTCTTGCTTTCCCTCTTAAACTCCCCTGTCTACAGCCCCCTGTCAACTTCACTCCCCTGGTCGCTCTGCCTCTGGCTTTTAAAGTCTGCTCTCTAAGTCAGGCCTACCCCCTCATTAGGCACACAGGGGAAGGCTGATGCTGAGGCTGATCAAAGGCAATCAAGGGAACAAAGGATCAAACACTCCCAGACACGCAATCACAACTCCCACAGTAACTGAAACTGAAATCACCTGAAATCAGAATCAAAATTAAAACAGTTGAGCAAACTCACTCACACTGAAAGCTAGTACACTCACCTGGCAGCTTGTTCAGTGGCGGGATCTCTTGCTCTCCTTCTTAAACTCCCCTGTCTGCAGCTCCCTGTCCACTTCCCTAAATACACTTATTAAGTTTGCAGATGATACCAAGATGGGAGGGGTTGCAACTGCTTTGGAGGATAGGGTCATAATTCAAAATGATCTGGAAAAACTGGAGAAATGGTCTGATGTAAATAGGATGAAGTTTAATAAGGACAAATGCAAAGTACTCCACTTACGAAGGAACAATCAGTTTCACACATACAGAATGGGAAGTGACTGTGTAGGAAGGAGTACGTCAGAAAGGGATCTAAGGGTTATAGTGGACCACAAGCTGAATATGAGTCAGCAGTGTGATGCTGTTGCAAAAAAAGCAAACATGATTCTGGGATGCATTAACAGGTGTGTTGTGAGCAAGACACGAGAAGTCATTCTTCCGCTCTACTCTGTGCTGGTTAGGCCTCAGTTGGAGTATTGTGTCCAGTTCTGGACACTACATTTCAAAAAAGAGAAATTGGAGAAGGTCCAGAGAAGAGCAACAAGGAAGACTGAAAGAATTGGGCTTGTTTAGTCCGGAAAGGAGAAGACTGAGAAGGGACATGATAGCGGTATTCAGGTGTCTAAAAGGGTGTCACAAGGAGGAGGGAGAAAAATTGTTTTTCCTGGCTTCTGAGGATAGGACAAGAAGCAATGGGCTTAAACTGCAGCAAGGGAGGATTAGGTTGGACATTAGGAAAAACTTCCTGTCAGGGTAGTTAAACATTGGAATATGTTGCCTAGGGAGGTTGTAGAATCTTCATCTCTGGCGATATTTAAGAGCAGGTTAGATAGACATCTATCTGGGATGGTCTAGACGGTACTGGGCCCTGCCGTGAGGGCAGAGGACTAGACTCGATGACCTCTCAAGGTCCCTTCCAGTTCTAGTGTTCTATGATTCTATGATTCTGATGGTGAGGTAGGGCTTGAGAGCCCTGTGGGGCATAGGCCCTGACTCCGTGGGTGCTCCATTGCTTTAGCTCCCAAGGAAAAAAAATAGGAGGTGTGTAGCACCCTTCAGTCATGGTGGTTCCAGCCCTGAGCTATCCCTGGATCAGCTGTTTGGCTAGCAGGAGGTGCTTGGGGAAGTGTAGAGGAGTGAGCAGCAGGTGTACAAGAAGGGCTGTAAGTAGCAGGCAGAGCAGCCATGGGAAGAAGCAGAATGAGGGTAGGTCTTTGGGGGAGGGACAGAGCTGTGTGGGGCCTCAGGGCAGACCAGGGATACTCACCAAGGGAAAAAAGTGAGTGCCTGTGCCTAAGGGTCCCTTCTGGTGTGTCTGGTGTTCCTAAAAATCTCATGCCAATCACCTGAAAGGGTCAGAAGGGGTACCCCATATAATATGGTGTGATTCCCCCACCCTTCCTCTGCAGCTTCAGCAACGGGTTAAGGCCATCTGCCATCCATTCTCTGTGTCCACAATGGCTCTGTTGCTTTGACTAATGGAAGCTACACCTACTTTTACCTGACAGGCAACTCCTTTAGATCTATGCCACAACAGATTTCCTAACTGATTTGTGACCCCATTGAGGGTCTTGCAATAGGAGATGAAGTAGCCTCATGGAAAAATCAAAGGTATCCTTTCCCAATAAGAAGGCTGCTGAGTATATATATTTTCTATTAAATGATATTTCAGTTTAAAGGAACACTACCTTCTTTAATGTATGTTTTTTATTTGAGCTTTCAAGATCAAAAATAGGCATTTAAAAATTGTGACTTCCGTGTTTGCAGAAGCACTGATTTATACCTATTGTAGCTGTGATCAAAAATATTCTGGATAGATTTTAATATTTCAAGACATTTTTAATTCAGAGCTACAGGAATCTCCGCGTTTCCTAGCACAGTTTTCTCTAAGACATTAATGGTATCATGTATCAAAAATCTATTGTGATAGCATACATAAAAAGTGCATTTACTATCACTCTCACCTTCCATCACATCCTTGCACTTTATAGATTTAGAAAGAAAGATGTTATTGAGCAGAGAGGCATACATGTTTCTCTCTGGCTCATATCAGGAATGGAAAGCCAGGCATTCAGTGATAAGCATTCAAGAGTTTTTGGCTGAAAACAATATTTTTGAAAGTAGCAAATTAAAACTCTGTTATTGAAGATATGAAGCTTTTGAGTGGATATGAGGAAACTGACCACACAACTCAACTAATATTTTATTTTGTTCCTTCAGAAAATGTGCTGTTCAGTCCATCCTCCTACACACAGTCACACAAAAATCTTAATTTAGCACAAGGAAAGAGTAAATCCTGTGGCTAAAAAATTCAATGTGCAGCTGTGAGTAAGTGATAAAACTACCTGCGGGCTCAGCCATAAAGACAACCAGAGCTCAGTAATATGAGGTTTTCTTTTTCACCATGGAATAATGTGACTAAGGCTCTGATTGTCATGTTTGCAGTTTTGCACTGTGGAGCCAAACAGTGTTATCAAGATATGGTATGTCATGGTGCTGCATCACATGACAATGATTCATCATCATGTAGAGACACTGCTGTGTAATGGGATGATGTTAAGAAGTAAGCTGCCATTGTCTGTTTCCCTTTATGAAATGAGGGCTCAATTCTACAAAAGCTCTATAACAGGAATTGCCACCGACTTCAATAAGGGTTCTATGCCAATGATGGCTGTAGGATTAAGATGTAAATTTGGAAATTTTTGCATCTATTAGACTAACTTTTCAGGCACTGGACTGCCCTGAAATTATTGTGAACTCATAGAGACCCTAAATTTGGACCACACACATAATACCAGAAGACTTACCCAGCATTGCTCAGGTCCTTAACTCAAATAAGTTTTGTTGATTTAAATCATTGTTCTCGGGTGTGGCTGGGAATGAGTGGCTCAGTACGCAGGCTGCCCCAGGGAGAGAGGACAATCCCAGCCCTCTCTCACCGCAGCATTGTGGGGCCAGGTGAGAAGCACTTGTCCATGGTTGCTGCAGCTATAGCAGGCACAGCCAGGGGAAGGATGCATATTGCTCGGCTCGGGGATAGACAGACAAACAGATACACAAACAGGTCTGGCCTTACCACGAGGTGAACTGAGGTGGCCGCCTCAGGTGCCAGACTGGGGGGGGGGCACCAGTAGGACCCAGAGTGTAGAAAATTGTGTCTGCTGCTGGTGCATATGTATTTTCTCTGCTCTAGATGCACAGAGATGGTGGAGTGCCATAAGAGGAGTAGAACAGGAAGAAGGCAGAATTGAGACCTTTCAAAGTCTTGGCCCAAGCGAGGGGGTATGGGGGCGTCATTTGAGCTCCCCGCCTCAGGCGCCAAAATGTTGTGGGCCAGCCGTGTACACAAACAAACTCTCTGAAATATTTAGTAGCAGATAGCTGTCCTTTTCTTCACCCCTGCTCCTTGCTGGCCCAATGGGGTTATAGATGTTCTGGTCCCCATCTCTGGCCCCTGTGGTCATTCTACAGTGTAACTCCCTCCTATCAGACCCCTCCCTTTCCATTTTATGAGCAACAATCAAATTCAAGGCACATCCCATTGTCTTGGCACAACAAAACCTGTACCTAGCTTTAACTTATGATAAGAGGAAGCTGCATACAAAATGTGGTGCTCCCAGATCTTTCTGTTTAGGAAGAGTTCTTGAATAAACGGCCTTATGGATGGATGGATGGATGGACATTTCTAAAATATGTAAGAAGATTCCAGGGATGTCAAACTGTGTCATTCTGAAGCCTAAAGTGACTGTTGAGTCAGTATGATGTGACAGGAGTTGCTATAAAATAGTTAATGGCCCTTTTCCTTCAAAATATCATCAGGATGAGTCACTACTGGGTATTTTGGTCTTCACTGTTCAATGTTTCAGTTTTCAGCCATTTTGACTTTACAAATTATACACATGCTGAAGTAAGGCCATGCCATACCAGGGGTCCTAGAGCATAGTGATATTACAGGTTAACTCAGTCACCACTCTTAAGCCACAGTTAATTTCCATGCAATATTTCATTGGTTGTGTTAGGGAACCTGTGTAGATGGTGGTTTACTTGGCCCAACTATCACATCCATGTGCTCCAAGTGCCACACACATAAATGAATGCAAATCTCACAGCACAACTCATGCACAACAAAACATCACACACAGTAATCCCAAATATGCATAGCTCCTGCCCACAGCACATGTCCCTCATTCACCACTTCCACAAATGAACACAAATCTCCAAGCACAATGTACACATTCACCCATCCTCACTCATATGTATCATATACTTGAGTGGCAATGCTGTGGGTACATTGTTAATATCAAAATGCAGTGCCAAAGAAAATCAGTTGATTTTGACTAGGTAGCTTCACTGAATATATTGGTATTATACTGAACCATTATTTTTATAAGACTTCTGAAGCCTTGTATTGTCTTAAAGCCATATATAATTGCTGAAGATTATAAATGGAAGTAGGACTATGCACCAGAACCTGCAAATAATTACTCTAATGTGTATGGCTCAGGCCTTCTGACAGGTGGAGGAATGGCTAAAAGGGGTAATTGCACAGGGACCCAGTGGAATTAAGGGGTCTTTGTACTGCTATGTGGCAGCTCTAACCTGGTCCTGCAGCAGCACGACAACAGCTGCGAGGAGCCCCAGAGCTTGGATCCATGGAGCAGCAGGGCTGGAGAGGGGTCTGGAGCTCCCTGCTGCTTTAAGCCCCATGCTCAGATTAGCAGAGCGGCCGCAGCAGCATGGGGGCAGGGCAGGAGCTCCCTGACACTTTAAACCAATGCCCGGGTCTACGAAGGAGTAGGGCAGAGGGAGGGGGCAGCAGGGGCGCCATTTCAGATTTTGGTATTGGGGGCAACTTTAATCATGATTCTATCCCAGAGGCTACGTAGGCACCTGAAAACTCAAGTTTTTTTGCATGTGATAACTTAGAAATTAACTGACAAGAACAGTGTTCCTAATTCTTAAATAAAGGAAAAAAAATACCAACTAAAGCCATATTTTAAGTTTAGTTTAAATTTAGAACAAACATCAAGACAATTCCTGTCCCAAATATTGAGGTGTCAGTTTTGTAGCCATAACACAAGTTTGATACTTTGTACACTATCTTTAGTAGGATAAATAAAACCCACTTAAAACCTGCTTAGCCTTGCAATTATTGTTATTTTTAAATGTCTTATGGTCCAGATTGTGAAGAGAACGAGGTACTTAATTTTCCCCAGGAATGTTTAAAAGTAAATACATTACTGAAAAACAAACCATGCTCCAGATTGGAAGAAGATTCCTAGTGTGTTGCTCTAAGGATTTGAGAGTATAAATATCACTTCCATGACATTCACTGAAGGTACTCACATTTGTGAGACTCTGCCACACATAGAAATATTAAATAGTAAGTTAACAGGAGCTAAGATTACTTACCATTTAGAAGAGAAGGACGTACAGCACAGCAGACACACAGGCTATGTCTAGACTGCAGAACTTTTCCGGGATACCTGGAGGTATCCCGGAAAAGCTCTGCCATATCCCAGGAACATGTCTGCTTTTCCGAAAAAAATGTTGGAAAAGTGAATGCATTTTGTCGGCATCCTTGTCAAACACATTTTACAAGGAAGAAGAGATTTTTCAAATGAGGTTTTTTTCCCCTAAATTTGGCCCCGGGTAGACATCCAAATTTTGGAAGAGCCTCTTTTGGAAGTAACTTGGAAAAAGATATGTAATTTGCGCACCACAAATTGCATTTCTTTTTCCAATTTATCTTTGTAGTGTAGACATAGCCACAGCTATAAAATGCCTGGCTGCACTTGTTTGTATTTACATATGTAAAAACACCAGCGACTCCTTAAAAGGTGTTCTGGAAAAAAGTCCTAGAATTAAAAAGTGCAATTGCAACCCTGCTAAGGAATCAACATTTGTGTGTAACAGTCTGTATGGGCTCTACCTAGTAACCTGACCCAAAACCCATTGAAGTCAAAGGAAAGACTCTCACGGACAAGTAGGACTAAATGGCTGACTAAATGGCCATGCTGGGCTATTGCCATTTCCTCCAAAATTGGAGAGATGGAAAAAAATAGGAAAATGTTAAGTGTAATTTAAGCAACATCAGTGGTGTGACAGCTCATGTTTTGTTTCTTGACAGCATAGAAAGATCCCAGGTGGTCATTCTTTAGCGCTGTACTTTTGCAGTGAAGAAGAGTAAGTCAAGGGATGCAAGCAAGCAGTGTACTGACTGCTCACTTTTGAGTTTTGCATTTGTTGCTGCAGTTCTGTGCTTGTCAATAATGGCAACCTCTCCCCCTCCACCTTCCCCCTCCCGCCGCCCTGGGAGCTCTGATTCTAATCCACCTGCTCCTGATTTCAACTAGGAGCAAGCAGTAGTTTGTACGGGCTAGGCAAGGTTCATTTAAGCACAACAAAAGACCCAGGCTTAGCCTTCTGTTGTGCTTGATGAGCCTGTATTCCTTTCTTTCCCGTGAGAAAATGGAAGGGGAGAGGAGTAAACAAAGAACTGCCTGCATTACTCTCTCTCCTTGCTAGAGGGAAGGCAGGAGAAAGTGTCCTGCTATGGTAGGAAACTTAGGGGAGGGGGGCTCCCCTTAAGCTCCCCTTAAATAATGCCCGTGTGGGGCAGAGTGAGCAGGGAGGGGAGAGCTACATTAGAAATGGGAGTGGGGAGCGAGGCTGGAAAAACAGACTAGCAGACTACATGGTGATATAGATGATGTTTCAAAAGGGATAATTTTCCAATGCTGAAGAAAATCTATTTCACTCTGAATTAAAAGAAAACATCTAAGATAGTTCTTTAAGAGATTAAAACTCCTCCCAATTCAATAGAGAAGTAAAGACAGGAATAGAGATAAAAATCTATATATAACAAATGGGACAAAAAGGGGGCAATAGTTAGCACTCAGTATAAATTAAAAGTCATGAAGTGCACAAAATTGATAAGGGAAGAGAAAGATATCAGGAAAAAAAATTCCATGGCTGTTTGGCCTAATGATAAGAAGAGGTTTAAGCAAATTAGAAACAAAGGTAATTCTAATAATAGATGGTCCCATTACTAGATGATGGTAAATTGTTAAAAATGATGCAGAAAAGGCAGAATATTTGATAAATATCTCTAATCTATATTTGGAAGGAAGCAGTATGAAGTATTTGATATATTACTAGTAGCTTGTTGCGGAGCTAGTCTACAGAAACTAAGCCACTCCGCACTGGACAGGGAAAGATGGAAGGAAATAGTGAGGGAGGCATTGGACACTAATGGGCGCTTAGCCCATGGTTGTTGTTGTTGATGATGATGATGACGAGTATGAAGTATTGATATGAATGTGATGATCTGTGCAGTCCATTAAAAACTGAGGAGGATGTTGCACTTCATCAACTAGAGAGAAACATTTTTTAATAAAAAGGCCTAGAAACTTGTACCCAAGGGTCCTAAAAGCATTGGCTGAATAGATCCATGGCTCACTGATGTTATTTTTATAAAAACAAATCAATTTCAGCATACCAAGAAAATTACAAAAGACTGGACGACTGCTTATGTTATGCCAATATTAAAAATAAAAGACTTAGTAGGGTGACATGGGTAACTATAGGCTGGTTAGCCTGATATCAAGCCCAAGCAAAATAATGGAAGAGCTGATATAGTGTTACTAGCAAAGGCACACTAGTAAACTAAATTTAGTGGGGCTGATCTGAATAGATGGAAAATGCCTTTGTCCCAGAAGGTGATCCGACCTGGAAACCACCGTTATCTGTCACTGGCGGATTTCTCCAGTCTGAAATAAGCACGGACACAAATGTCCAATTTAAAGATATATTGAATACAACATGTAACAACACAAAGAATAACCCCAGAATACAACACTGCATAAATCAACCCCTCACCCCAGAAGTAATAGAAGATAGCACAGTATAACTAGACAGAAGAGCACTATATTCAGTCTGTTCTGAAGTCAGGTGACAGCCGAGGCTCAGGACCTTCAACCCGTTGGCATAGGCAGCCTCAGGGGAGGAACACTGAGGAGTCCAACTGATGATTCGTCGATGGTATGACGGTAGGTATGTTACACAGGCACCCGATCAGGAATGGCCTGAGGCTGGCTGCGGCAGCTGGAGCCCCAGGCAGAAGGCGCGATTGGCGCCCCCGCCTGCACGGCCGTCAATGGCCGTGACGTAATCATTGGGTGCCCGGGCGCCCCGTAACATCATCATCGGGCGCCCCGGGCCGGCGGCGCTCTAGGCGACTGCCTAGTCTGCCTAGGCTCATAGGCTGCCCCTGCACCCAATGGTAATCAGTTCTCAGCTTCAAAACAGAGCCTTCACCACAAAGGTTGGAGTGGAACTGGGTGATAGGCAGCTGCTCTTGGTCCGGAGCTACAGGTAGCTATAACCCACAACGCTGGGCAATTGCCACAGTAGTGAGCTAATGCACCCTATAGGTAGTGGTGGAACTGAGTCTGGTCTGGTCTGTTGGGAAGCAGGTCCCGGCCTTTGCCACGGCTCTTCTTCAACAGCGATCCGAACTGTCAGCTACCAGACGATGAGAAGGAAGCAGGAGCCAGGAGCAGGAGGAGAGCCCAATCCCTTCAGGGGGCTGAGCTTATAAAGATCCCAAGGCGGGAAACAGCAGGAGTGTCTCTAGTGCACAAGGTGTAGTGTTGGGTGCAGATTAGTGTTTCTGGTGCAGACTTTAGTGCCGTGTGCAGAGCAACAGTGTTGTGTGCATAGCAACAGTGTTGTGTGCGTAGCCATGTGCTGTGTGCAAACGATGGATTTTGGCGGCAAAAGTCTTTTAGTCCTTTGGGTTCCATTTTGATTTCTGGGTAAAACTCAAGACTCCATTTTGATTTTAGTGTCCTTTTGATTGTAATGTCCTTGATCTTAATATTCTAACTTGCAGTCAACAATAGGATTTCATTGATAAAGAAGATGGGAAAAAAATTAATGCCAGTCAACATTTCTTTTCAAACAAACCTTAATTTTTTAAAACTACAAATTTGTTTGATAAAATTAAGTTAATAGCTGAAAGACTTTTGTAAGGTGTTTGACTTAGTTCCATATGACATTATGATTAACAAATTAATGCTATGCAATAGAGCACACATTACAAAGAATAAGGATTACCTAACTGACATCTTAAAAATTAGTTGTTAACAGGGAAACCTCATTGAAAGAGGGTGTTATTGGGGTTTTGCAAAGTTCTGTAGCAGGCCTGACACTATTCAACCTTCATATCAGTGTTTTGGAAGTAAATATATAATTGATGCTGATAAAATTTGGGGATGATACAAAGAATGATAAGGGCAGGGCAATCGTAGAGAAGATAGGGCGTTCTGGATTACCTGGTAAAATGAAAAGTAACAGAGAAATAGCCGTGTTAGTCTGATCTTGGTAAAGCAAACAAACAAAAAACAGTCTTGTAGCATTTTAAAGACTAACAAGATGGTTTATTAGGTGATGAGCTTTCGTGGGGCAGACCCACTTCTTCAGATCATATTCTCCAAGTGAATAGGCATGACTATTATGGAACAGAGGATTACAATGAAAAAGTAAACAAAATATACAGTAATGAATCAAATACCATAGCATAGAAGGTGAGGGCGGGGGAAGGGGAGTGACAAGGAAGGAGGAAATTGCTAATTGTAAGCGTCAATTAAGTGGCTTATCTGGAGTTACTACGAATATCAAAAGGTGAGGAGGCTGTCTTTGTAATGTGTAAGGTAATTATAAGAGTTCTGAAGTCTCTCTCTGTAATCTGGTGTTAAAGTTTCTTTGTAGTAAGACACATGTTGATAGGTCTTTAAGGGAATGGCCAGTTTGATTAAAATGTAGGCTAACAGGTTTTTCTGTGTGGAGATGTCTGATGTCTGATTTGTGAGTATTAATTCTCTGGTGAAGTGACTGACCAATTTGTCCAATATACATCGCAGAGGGACATTGTTGGCACATGATGGAATATATCACATTGCTGGACATACAGGAATATGAGCTTTGATTGTATAACTGACATGGTTAGGTCCAGTGATGGTATCTCCAGAGTAAATATGTGGACAAAGCTGGCAATGGGGTTTGTTGCAAGGGAAAGTTCCACGGTTAGTTTTAATGTGGTATGCCCTCTGGTTATCACAGAATCATAGAATCATAGAATACTAGGACTGGAAGGGACCTCGAGAGGTCATCAAGTCCAGTCTCCTGCCCTCATGGCAGGACCAAGTACTGTCTAGGTTGTTGGTAAGAATCTTCCCGAGGTTAGGTGGTTGTTTATAGGAGAGTATAGGTTTGTCACCCAGAGTCTCTTGGAGTGTAGAACCCTGTTCAAGTATAGGTTATAGCTAATGCTTTGGAGGGATTTGAGTTGGGGGCTATAGGTGATGACAAGTGGTGTCCTAGTGTTGATTTTCTTGGGCCTATCTAGAAGTAGCTGGTGTCTGGGTATTCGTCTGGCCCTTTCAATCTGTCTTTTTACTTCCCCTGGTGGGTAATTGAGTTTTACAAATGCTTGGTAGAGATCTTGAAGTTTTTGGTCTCTGACAGGGGGACTGGAGCAGATGTGATTGTATCTAAGCGCTTGACTATAGATGATGGATCGTATGGTGTGTCCTGGATGGAAGCTGGAGGCATGTAAGTAAGTGTAGCAGTCAGTGGGCTTCCTATAGAGAGTGGTATTGATTTTGTCATCAGTGATTTGTACTGTGGTGTCCAGAAAATGGATCTCTCATATTGAATGGTCTAGGCTGAGATTGATGGTGGGGTGTAGGTTGTTAAAATCTCTGGAATTCTTCCAGTGTTTCTTGACCATGGGTCCAAATGATAAAGATGTCATTGATGTAGCATAAGTAAAGGAGGTGTGATAGGGGACGGGAGTTGAGGAAACATTGTTCTAAGTCAGCCATAAAGATGTTAGCATAGTGTGGGGCCATGCGGGTACCCATGGCTGTGCCACTGATCTGGAGGTATAAGTTGTCACCAAATTGGAAATAATTGTGAGTAAGAACAAAGTTACATAGATCTGCTACCAGAGTTGCCATGGTAACCTCTGAGAGAGTGTTTTTAATTGCTTGTAGTCAATCTTCATGTGGAATATTGGTGTAGAGAGCTTCTACATCCATGGTGGCAAGGATGGTGTTATCAGGAAGGTTATCGATGTTTTGTAATTTCCTCAGGAAGTCAGTGGTACCTCGGAAATAGTTAGGAGTGTTGGTAACATAGGGTTTGAGGAGGGAGTCTACATAGCTGGATAATCCGGAAGTGAGTGTGCCAGTACCTGAAATGATGGGACGTCTGGGGTTTCCAGGTTTATGGATTTTGGGAAGCAAATAGAATAATCCTGGTTGGGGTTCAGTAGGCATGTCTGTGTGAATTTGGTTCCGAGTAGAGGCAGGGAGTTCCTTAAGAAGATGGTGTAGTTTCTTTTGGTATTCTGAAGTGGGATCAGAGGAGAGAGATCTGTAAAATGTGGTGCTGGAGAGTTGTCTAGCTGCCTCCTGTTCATAGCCCGACTTATTCATAATGACTACAGCACCCCTTTGTCAGCTGGCTTGATTATAATGTCAGAGTTGTTTTTGAGACTCTGGATAGCATAGCGTTCAGCGTGGCTGAGTTTATATGGCACTTGTTGTTTGCGCATAATGTCAGTCTGTGCATTGTTGCAGAAGCATTGAATATAGAAATCCAGACTGTCATTACGACCATCGGGGGGAGTCCACATAGAATTTTTTTTCTTTTGGTGTTGGTAGGGGGGATTTAGCCAGTCAGTTTGATGTTCATTGGTGACTTGGAAGTATTCCTTGGATGGAGGCGGCGAAAGAAGGCTTCAAGGTCACCACAGAGTTGAATCCAATTCGTGGGGAAGGTGGGGCAGAAAGAAAGACCCTGGGATAAGACAGACTCTTCTGCTGGGCTGAGTCTGTAGATAGAAAGGTTAACAATATTGTCTGGTGGGCTGAGATAGTCACCGTTGTAGTATCCTGTGGCGTGGAGTAGTTTAGAAAGTTTATTGTCTTTTCTTTATTGTAGGGAGTAGAAGTGTGGATTATAGATTTCTTATCTGGTAGAATAAAAGTCCCACAATGTGGCAACCAGTGTGGATGTTTGTTTATAGATGAGAATTTCGAGGTCAGAGATGTCATTCTTGATCGTCTCCTGTTTCTTGTACAGGATACAGATCAGGTGGTTCCTTAATTTCTTAGCTAGTGTGTGGCACAGTCTTTCACTATAATTAGTACAGTATGTTGATTGTAATGGATTATTCACTTTCAGGTCTTTGGGAATGATGTCCATCTTTTTGCACTTGGATAGAAAGATGATGTCTGTCTGGATCTGTGCAAGTTTTTTCATATGCTTGATGGATTTCCATTCCAAACGGCTAAATGTAGTGCCTTGCATGGTGAAACGTAACAGAGAAATAGCCGTGTTAGTCTGATCTTGGTAAAACAAAAACAAAAACAATCTTGTAGCACTTTAAAGACTAACAAGATGGTATATGCCATCATGATATACAATATATGATATATGCCATCATGATATATGCCATCATGTGCCAACGATGTCCCTCTGCGATGTATATTGGACAAACTGGTCAGTCACTTCACCAAAGAATTAATGCTCACAAATCAGACATCAGACATCTCCACACAGAAAAACCTGTTAGCCTACATTTTAATCAAACTGGCCATTCCCTTAAAGACCTAACAACAGTTGTCTTACTACAAAGAGACTTTAATACCAGATTACAGAGCGAGACTTCAGAACTCTTATAATTACCTTACACATTACAAAGACAGCCTCCCCACCTTTTGATATTCGTAGTAACTCCAGATAAACCACTTAATTGATGCTTACAATTAGCAATTTCCTCCTTCCTTGTCACTCCCCCCTCCTTGCCCCCACCTTCTATGCTATGTGTCTGATTCGTTGCTGTATATTTTGTTTATTTTTTCATTGTATCCCTCTGTTACATAATGGTCATGCCTATTCATTTGGAGAATATGATCTGAAGAAGTGGGTCTGCCCCACGAAAGCTCATCACCTAATAAACCATCTTGTCAGTCTTTAAAGTGCTACAAAACTTTTTTTTTGTTATGGTAAAATGAGTGAATTCAAACAAAATGTGTTTTAATACAGCAAAAAAAAAGTTACATATCTAGGAATAAAGAGTACAGCCCATACCTAGAGAAGGGAGACTGTGTCATGGGAACCAGTGACTCTGCAAAGTATTTAGGAGTCATAGTGGATAAGCAACTCAATATAAACTCCCAGGGCAGTGCTGCAGCAAAAAAGGCTAATGCAGTTCTTGAGTGTTAAACAGTGAGTAGAAACAGTGTGGTGATTTTACCTTAGTATACAAAACTGATGAGACCAGTAGTAAAATATTGAGTTCAGTTCTAAATGTCCACATTTTAAAAAGAATATTGAAAAAAAATGGAGAGGGCTCAGAAGAGAGCCATAAAGATGATTCAAGGGCTGGAGAAAATTCTTTACGGTGATTGATAAGGAGCCTGATCTGTTTAATTTATCAAAGAGATTGAGGTGATTTGATTACAGTGTCTAAGTACCTTCACAAGTACCAAAAGGTTCTTTAGCAGAGAAAGGCAGCACAAGAATCAATGGCTGAAAGCTGAAGCCAGACAAATTCAAATTAAGAACAAGACAAAAATTAACATTGAGGGTAATTAATCATTGGAAAGAACTACCAAGAAAATGGTGAATTCTTCATCTCCTGATGTCATCAGATCAAGACTGGATGCCTTTCTGGATGATATGCTTTAATGAAACACAAGTTGCGATTTAGTCAAAAACAAGTTATTGGACTCAAGGTAGGAGTAACTAAGTGAAATTTCATGGCCTATGATATATAGTAGGTCATACTAGATGATCTAAACATCCCTTTTGTCCAGAAGCTCTATGAACACCAAATGAATGGCAATACATCTCAACAGCATTATGTGACAGGATTTGACTCACCACTGCAGCACCTTCAGCTGGCTCTGCCACACTCCATGTTCCACCTTCCCCGGTGACTGTGGCAAAGTCACTCAATCCATCCACTTCCCAGTGTCAAGTGGTGGCAGGGGGCACCCAGGCCCACCCACTACTCTCAGTCCCTGCTCAGGGACCTTGTAGATGGCTGACACTTGCTGTATCCCCTCCAACTCCTCTGTAGAGATCCCTGGGCTACTTCCTTATGGCCCCAGCATGCTCTTTGCCCTTGCCTCAGGACCTCAGCCTCAGATGTAAAGACTTGCCTCAGATCCCTGCAGCCCACTAGGACCTACTTTTAGCTCCCTGGGTCTCTGCTTGCAGCATTGCTGTTCCAGGTGCTTGCTGCTTTCCATCTGCAAGGCAGCCAGTCCTCCTCAGTTTCCAGGGAGCAATCAACGTTCTTTGCTCTCTACCCCTTCTTATATGGACCAGCCTGGCCCTGATTGGCTGCTCCTATAAGCCCTTCTATGATTGGCTGCCTCCTGCCCAGCCACCCTAGTCTCCATTTACTCATGAGAACCTAGTGTGGGGCTTTCACACCCCATTATGCATTCTGTACATGCAACATATTTCAAAGGAAAAAATAGAAATTATATTGTGAGTTTTAAGATATATTATTAGTGCTACTTTTTAAATCCTCTATCTTACAAGTAAACTTTGTGTCAATATGAGTATAACTGTATATACCTGAGAGAAATTATAAATAATGTGTTTAGAAACATAATATATATAATTGCCTTTTTGCAGATATCACTGATGTAAGCTCTCATACACTTGTGCACCTCAAACCCTTGCCCCAGTCCTGAGCCCTCTCTATTAGCCCAAACCCCTGTTACAGCATCCAGTTGAAGTGAAGGGGAAGATGGAGTGAGGAGGGGTAGACCACATGAAAGAACAGGTGGTACAGTCTTGGGGAAGAGGTTGGGCAGGGAGCAGGACAAAGGTGCTGGGTTTTGTGCCATTAGAAAATTGGCAATCCTAATTAAATAAGTATTGGTATATCTCCAAGAATTATCTCAAGCAAATCCTTGTCCAGAATCTCCCAGTCAGCCCTCTACATAGTGCTGTGATTATGGGATTCTGAACTTGGTTATGTTGGAGAGGAAAGGGCAGCAAAGTTTAGTCTGCAAGGCCACTCAAAACATCTAAGGCCAGCCTTGGAAAATAAGGGTACATCTAGACTGCGTTCCTCTTTCAGGATACCGGAAATATCCCGAAATAGCAACGCTGCGTCTTTAAAAGCACCTGCTATTTCCCAAAATAGTAGGCACTATTCTGACATCCCTGTAACTTTCACTCCATGAGGGTTAAGGGATTTAAAGGATTTAAATTTAAAGACAGCACCAAATTTTAAACTAAGCTCTTTCAACTTAGATTCGGAATAAGATATGCAATTTGCATAGTGCAAATTGCGTAGCTTATTCTGACAAAAGGGTGCTGTCTAGACACACCCTGAATCTTACTGGGGAGGATGCCTGGGATTCATGGTCAAGGGATTGATTCTGATAAAAATATTAATATATTTGAAATGAACATATGTGCCTGGAATATATATTGTAATTGAATAAAATACCTAGTCCCTACTATCTGACATTTGTAGCAGGCTGTTAGGGTTTTGTTTTTCTTGAAAATTCTCCTTTAATGAAATGTATTACAATGGACAAATGAAAGATTATTTCTTTTGTCTCAAATTAAAGTTTTGTCAGATACATGTCAACATAAATAGAGAAATTATCTCCATAAAAAGCAGTACCAACAAAGTTTGAACTCAGAGAAAGATTCTTGTTTTTATCAATTAATTCAGCAGTTCAGATCATTGGGAAAAATGTGTCTTTTCATTTGGCTTCTCAGGTGCTAATCAATTGTTAATTATCTTTAACCATATCGACCTGTTCCCACTGTTTGTGCCATATAGATTAATGGATGGCATTATAAAGAACACAGTATCACACTCAGAGAGGAATAGATTCATGTATTATTCACTCCACATAAACTCAACTTTTACTGGGATTCTGAAAGGTCTCAGAAGGAACTGTAGGAAGGGATCAGTCAATCATGCAGAGAAAGGGGGTAAGAGGACAGAAAAACAGGAAAAATAACAAATAACCAGCAGAAATTAGGGGGGAGAGTGACACAGAAGTGCAGAGAGAAAACAGACAGGAATTAATTTTTACACTCTCAGAGTTGTAAGTCTTCCATTCCCATACATAACTCAGATTTGACCTCTCCCTCTCTAGTGCACAAACACGGGCCATTTGCATGCTCACATAGAAGTTTCTAGAAAACAAGCTCAATTATCTTATTATATTGGAATTCTTAACTTTTTCTGTAATATTGAAGAAAAGGGAAGGATAGATAGTATGGAGCCTGGGGGAATTCTGGACCTTCAGTCTTCAGCTCTGCTGAGAAGCATAGAATCATAGAGCTGGAAGAGATCTCAGGAGGTCATCAAGTCCAACCCCCTGCCCAAATCAGGACCAATCTCAACTAAATCAACCCAGCCAGGACTTTGTGAAACCGAGACTTAAAAACCTCTCTAGGTTACCCATTCCAGTACTTCACCACACTCCTACTGAAATTGTTTTTCTTAATATCCAACCTAGACCTCCCCCACTGTAACTTGAGACCATTGCTCCTTGTTCTGCCATCTGCCACTACTGATAACAACCTCTCTCCATCCTCTTTGGAACCTCCCTTCAGGAAGTTGAAGGCTGCTATCAAATCCCCTCTCACTCTTCTCTTCTGCAGACTAAATAAGCCCAAATCCCTTAGCCTCTCCTCACAGCTCATGTTCACCAGCCCCCTAATCATTTTGATTGCCCTCCTCTGGACCCTTTCCAATGCATCCACATCCTTTCTATATTGGAGGGCCCAGAACTGGACATAATACTCCAGATGTGGCCTTACCAGAGCCGAATAAAGGGGAATAATCACTTATCTAGATCTTCTGTCAATGCTCCTCCTAATGCACCCTAATATTCCATTAGCCTTCTTGGCTACAAGGGCACACTGTTGAGTCATATCCAGCTTCTCATCCACTGTAATTCCCAGGTCCTTTTCTGCTGAACTGCTACCTAGCCATTCAGTCCCCAGCCTGTAATAATGCTTGGGATTCTTCAGTCTCAAATGCAGGACTCTGCACTTGTCCTTGTTGAACCTCATCAGATTTCTTTTGGCCCAATCCTCTAATCTGTCTAGGTCACTCTGGACACTATCCCTTCCCTCCAATGTATCTACCTCTCCCCCTAGCTTAGTGTCATCTGCAGACTTGCGGAGAGTGCAATCCATCCCCTCATCCAGGTCATTAATAAAGATGTTGAACAAAACTGGCCCGAGAACTGATCCTTGGGGCACTCTGCTAGAAACCGACCGCCAACCTGACATCGAACCGTTAATCACTACCCATTAGGCCCTACAGTCTAGCCAGCTTTGTATCCATGTTACAGTCCATTTATTCAAGCCATAGTTCCTTAACTTTCTGGCAAGAATATTGTGGGAGACCGTATCAAAAGCTTTGCTAAAGTTAAGGTATATCACATCCACTGACTTTCCCATATCCACAGAGCCAGTTACCTCATTATAGATTGGTCAGGCATGACTTGCCCTTGGTGAATCCATGTTGACTATTCATGATCACTTTCCCCTCTTGCAAGTGCTTCATAATGGATTCTTTGAGGATCCTTTCCATGATTTTTCTGGGAACTGAGGTAAGACTACACTCCATTCACCTTTTGGCTTTCCTAAACCTGGGACGGCCTAAACTATTCTGATCTAGGCTGTCATCCTGTCCCATCAGGGCTGCTCTACTTGATCTCTTGCTTTGTCAGATAAGAATCTGTCCCGCATCTCACTTCTTCATACATTGCCACACTGGTGCAGAAGGGGGAGAGGAGAGGGTGGTGGTATACAGACTTTGTGACACCTAATAATTTCTCTCTGTCAGGGGAAATTTTTTGGTTATCCTTCTACCCAGCTCTCTAGTTGCTTTGCAGTGCCTCAGTATCATAAAGTAGATAGAGAATTTGAACTTGGCCCATCTTCCATGGCTTTAGTGGTCTTAACACCAAAGATGAACTGACTCCAACATTATGATGGATAAGTTGAATATGTCACATATTGGTCTGGACAGGTGCCTGTCTTTGATTTTTTTTTTTGAGCTAAAGTATATGGAACTTGATATCAGTGACTGCCCACTAGATATGAGACACAGGAGTGAAATCAACTCCTATGCAGAAAGCACCCAGAAGATCTATATATTACTGAATTTCCAGTTAAGACATTTTATGGGGGCTTAAGCAGGATTTGAAGGGTAATTAGACCTCATTCAGGCCCTCTGCATGGGGATGAGTTTTACTCTGAAAGTGCAGTTATATTTCTCCCTTTGAGATACAAACAGTAGATCTTCATTTTCAAATAATGTCAGGTAATATGATTTCAATCAGATGTGTCACAAAATGAATACTGGTGGCTTGAAAAGGTAATTTTAGTGCCTTATATATCAGGGATGTAAGTTTGTAAAGGCCTGATCTAGCACTCTGTAAATTTTCAGAGCTTATTGCCAAGAACAGTATCAACCTCACTCATCATCATGAGTCCTGAACTTCCCCAATATTCTGGATTTTTGAAAGTCCAGGTACATTTCAATGTGTATGGTTCTCTGAACAGTATTAAGTTATTTTAAGACATCCTGCTGTACATTTTCTAGCGCTTTATCCAGTGTAGTTTTGAATGTTCTCAGCAATTCTGAGTGCAAAAGATTCTTCCAATTTATCTTTGGTCTTTGATATAATTGTACTTTGTTGGCTCCGTGTGCATGGCAAATTTACACTGGGATGAGCAGACTGAGGTCTTGATACAGCTAAGCACTAAAGTATCTGCTTATTTTTAAGTACAGAAGTAGTCCTTTAAAAGTCTTTGGGGCTATTCATGGCCCTGATTAATCAATAAATGGAACTGCTTGTGTGCTTCAAGTTAAACTTTGCTCTGTCAGGGCTCATATACTTAAAGTTAAACACTTTAAATTAACTTAGGCTATGTCTAGACTATAGGGTTTTTTTGAAAAAAGTGGCATTTTAAAAAAAAAAACTTTACCTGTGTCTAGACTGCCGTTGCATTCTTTCTAAATTAAATTGAAAGAATGCGGTGGTTTTTTCAACAGAGGTAAACCCCAGTTTCCAAGGAAGAATGACTTTTCTTGAAAGATCTCTTTTGAAAAAAGGTGTTCTTGACGTCAAATAAGGCTTTTTCGAAAGAGAGCATTCAGATTGCATGGGTGCTCTCTTTCGAAAAAGGGGATCACTTTTTTGAAAAAAAGTTGTGGCTGTCTAGACGATCTCTTTTGAAAGAAGCTTTTTCAAAAGATTCTTTCGAAAAAGCTTCTTTCGAAAGAAGTGTGTAGTCTAGACGTACCCTTAAAGTTAAACACTACTTTGCTGGAAGGGGGCCTGAGTGTGTTTAGTTCCATTCTCACTATTTCTGTTTATCACACATGCACAGAGAGAGAGAGAGAGAGAGAGAGAGAGAGAGTTTATCACCTCCTTGTCCATGACTCTGATTATGCAACTGAAGACTTTGATTGGCACTGCTGTCGTCATTACATTGTACTGCAAGCGCACAGCAAGTCTTTTATTATTACCAATGGGTCATTTTGGCACTATTATTTTCCATGCATTTTTCTCTCAGCAGGTATCTGTGTTTTAGATTACTTTTTTCTCAAATATCCTACCTTGCATTTTCCAAAGTTGGATCTTATTTATCTTCTATTTGTGTGTCTCATCTTCTACTTCCATGTATATTATTTCTCTATGCTCTCTGGCGTTCACAAGTTAGTGTAATCCAAATTAATTCATGTTTGCTTTTACTGTTTCTTTCAGATCATTAGCAAAGATGGGAGATGCAACCAAGCCTAACACTAACTGACATGGCACATCATCTCCCCTCCCCACAACTTTGTACATTACCATTACCCTTTGTTATTGTCCTTTAGCCCCTTTTCATCCTTGGGACACTCTTTATATCCAACTGTGCTGTCATTTGTCTAGTGACAAAAGGGCTGACTAAACTCTCTTTCTGTCTCCACAGGAAGGCCTAGGTGTCCTAGCAGGATCTCTTTACATTTTTTAAACATGATGGCTGGAGTGTTGTGCGAGACAAAATTTAGAATGCACAGAATGATAAATATTTCATGTACTTCCAAATACTAGAAATCTCTCCAAGCAATGCTGCTTAATGATCTCTGGAGTTGGTCTTGCAATGGGAGGCAACAAGCAATAGATGTCCCTGTCATTCAAGAACCTCTTAACACATGAACCACAGGAGTTCTGGTTAAAAAAATATTTTTCAAAGAAGCGACATGTCAGAACAGTTTTGCTCAATGACTTAATCTGGGTGGATCCTCAGTGACTGGCTACTGGTATGAAAGAAAAAAAAATGTGCATTGCACTATCTACTATATATCTGAGAGTTTGTCTATGAGTCTCAGAAGAGTTGTCATGTTAGTTTGTAACTATAAATACAAGTAGTCCTGTGGCACATTAGAGACTAACAAAAATATATATAGTTTCATGAACTTTTGTAGGCAAAACCCACTTTTAAGTTAATCTCATCTTAAGAAATGGGTTTTGCTCACAAAAGCTCATGACATTAGACATTCTCTAAGGTGCCACAGTATTACTTGTTGCCTGTGTGTGTCTGTTCAAGAAATCCTCCTAAATGCTAAGCAATAGAACCACCAAATTCGGTGTAAAGCTTCCTCTTATCATAATTTAAAGCAAGATAAGAGTTTGGTTGAGCCAGGAAAATGGAATGTACCCAGATTGGGATTGCTTCTCATAAAACTATACAGAAAAAAGAGTCACCCAGAAAGTGAAAGGGGCTAGCTGGTAATGCATTTCCCCACCCCATCCAGGACTGTCTTAGCCCCAAGCCTCACTCCCCCCCCATTGCCCTTTTGAGAGGACAGGGGGGCTGAAACTCCCCTCCCATTTGTATGGGGATACATAAAACCATAGGCTACATCTAGACTACAATGTTTTATCAGAAAAAGGTACACAAATTGCACTCCGCAATTTGCGTACCTTTTTCTGATAGTTTTGTCAGAGGAGGCTTTTCTGAAATTTGGCAGAATTTCATGGAAGGAGGAAGACAGGGCTTCCAAAAGAGTGCGTCTGCTCTTCTGTAAAAAAAGTGGAAGAGAAGATGCATTCCCTGGACGCAATGGTGTTTTTCCGAGATACCTCTGTATCCCGGAAAAATCCCATAGTCTAGACATAGCCATACAAAAAAGAGACAGAATCACCAGGCAGGTGAAAGGAGCTGATTGAGGGTGCCCCCCCAATCCAGGACTGCCCCAGCCCCAAGCCTTTCACCCCCAAGTGCCTTTTAGGGAGGGTTGTGGGGGAAAGGTCCTCTGTCTTTGATTCGTACGGGAACATTGCTGGCTGTTCCCTCTCATCAGGGAGTGAGGGGAAGTGCACAGTTTGTCCCCTGCATTCCCTAGCCAGAGTGAGGAGTGCAGCAGATGACCCTGAACCTGCCCCATCTGGGGAACATGCACCCCTTCCCCAGCAATGCCTGCTGGAGCTGCAACAAGCATGGAGAAATGCTTCTCACCTGGTCCGAAGCTGCTACTGTGAGAGAGGGCTGGAATAGTCCTCTCTCTCTGGGGCATCCTGCTCACTGAAACCGTTATCCTCAGCCCACCCCAGAGCAAAGATTTAGATGAAGAAAAACAAATATTAATTGAGTTAAAAGCCCCAAGCAACTCTAGATAAATCTAGTATGAAATATTTTTCAGGGTTACTCTAAACTTTGTCAGCAATAACAGCCCAATTCTGCCAATCAAGGTTCACTAGACTATGAGGTATGTCTCGGCCATGCCCCTGTTCAGTCCACAGAACCTACCCAGGCTGGTGTCAAGGCTGTTCCCCACTCTGGCATGACGAATGCAGGAGTTGGGGGCCCACAAGAACACTCCAAAATCTTGCCTCTACAGGCTCTGGTACAAAAACTCCCCTCCTCCCCACATGCTAATACCCAGATTTTAGACTCACTGCCACCACCCAAGTAATTCCAAGAAAATCAGGGAAGAGATCACTTGGGAAATCCCCTCCCTAAGGTAAAACTCTCCCCCTGCCCCAACCTCTGTTTTACTTGGAGTTGGGAAAAACAAAGGGAATCCATAGACAACAATTGGACTCTGCCCTTGTAACTAGGCACTAAGTTCTAAGGACATAACAATCAACTAATATGGGTTAAATAGAAAAAAAACCCAAACTTTTATTGTCAAAACAAACCTACAGTTGCAAGCATAGTAAATTGGCTAGATGGAAGGAGCCACCATTTGATATAGATACTCAGGGAAAAAACCCTGGGTTGTAAGGCTTAGTTACAAAAGAGAAAAGAAACCCACTTAGCAAGCTCAGACGTTATTTCCAAATCCCCAAACAAGGAAAACAATAAACCCTGATGGACTATCTAAACTTTTCCCTACTTATACATTTTAAGAAGTCCGTTCTTGGAAAGAGAAGCATCTCCCATCTCCCTCAATAGCCCTCAAAAATGAGGTTTATAGCATTCTTTTGAAAAAGGGTTTTTTCTCCAAAAGAACTGCATCTTTTGGAAAAAGCAATCAGAAGAAGACCTCTTTTGAAAAAGCGATCAGAAGAAGATATGCAAATTCATGCTGAATTTGCATATCTTCTTTTGAAAGAAAAACGTAGTCTAGGTGTGCCCCCTGGGAGAAATTGCTCTGCATCTCACACAAAGAAGAGAGAGAGAAAATCCCTTCTTTTCCAGTTTGAAATTCCTACCTGCATTGTTATTGGCTGACCACCTGATACCTTGCTAGGCACCTGAGTTAAACCCTGGGGATATGTCTACACTACAGTGTTTTTGCAGAAAAAAGGCTGTTTTTCCACAAAAACTTGCAGAGCGTCCACACCTCAAGCGCGTTTTTGCGCAAAAAAATCGAAAGAGCAGAGGGGTTTTTGTGCAATAGGTATTCCTCTTTCTATGAAGAATAACTCTTTTTTGTGCAAGAGCTCTTGTGCAAAAAAGTGCGTGTGGATGGGGAACCAGGGTTTTTTGAACAAAAAGAGACAATTGAAAAAAGCCCAGGTATCCTGGTGACCATTCTGTAAATAGCAATCAGAGTTTCCTTTCGAGAGAGCATCCATGCAGTCTGAACGCTTTCTTTTGCAAAAGAGCATCACTTTTTCAATGTGCTTTTGCAGTGTGGACGCTCTCTTGCGCAAGAAGTTTTAGCGGACAATCTCTTCCGCAAAAAGCCTCTTGCACAAGAAGCCTGTAGTGTAGACATAGCTTTAGTCACCAGGTGCTGGGCAGCACTTCTGATTATGACAGCTGGAAAAGAGGTGCAGGCTGGTTGTTCAGAACTGGATATGCTGAGTTTATGGTACTTGGAGTTTATGGTTGCAAGGGCAACCTCATAATTACTGTTGAACCCAACTTTCTATACCCTTTCTTCTGCTGCATCACCAAACAGGAGAAGCAATAACGCCAATAATCTGGCCCACTGTCTCTCAAATTATACAGTACATGAAGTTAGTCTTGTAAATCACACATGTTACAAGCTTATCACTGCTTTTTAAAATGTGTTGCATATACTCAGTGTTTTTTTACAAATGTTCATAATTTGAAAACAAGCCAGAATCAGTTTTCATGGGAACATTCAACAGCATGCTTCCTCAACAAGATTAATTTCCATGCAAGATATTAACATTCTACCCGAGTGGTTTTGACCCTAGAACTCTGAGAAGATCACAGAGTTATTATATTTTATTTGATATAGAGGGGAAAAGGGTTTTTTTGTATTCTTCTTGGACTCAAACAAGTGAAAAATGTTTTGTCTCAAACTTGCCCCCCCTCCCACCCATAACCCAAAGCAGCATTGCACAACTCCAGAAAATTTCAGTCCAGAAGGGATAAACTGTGAAAAGTTATGAACAAATGAAAGTAGGAGTTAGACTAGAAGTTATGCAAATTAAATATAGTGATGGCTAACATTGCCAAGCTAATATATGTTAGGGATAGGCAGATTCGACTGATTCAGCCGAATTGGGTCCCACGCCTAAGGGGACCCAGCGCCCTGAACCTGGAAGTGTGCCGGGCGCCATGAGCGGCGAGTTAATATTCAGAGCTGGGGGCCCTGCTCCAGCAATATGTGGAGCTGGGTCTCTCCCCCGGCTCTGCCTGGAGTGGGCTCCAGTCCTCCCCCGGTAGCCCCCCCCGCACGTTCTCTCACCCCGCCCCCAGAGCATCCCCCTCGGTCCTGGCCCGGCCCTGCCGTGCACGGCTCTCGGTGCGGCTCCCCCTCACCGGCTGCTGCTGCTGCTGCTGCTGCTGCTGCTGCCATGCACGGCATTTGCAGGTGAGCTGGGAGGACGCCTGGGCATGACATGACGTCACGGCCCGGGACTTTAAAACTCTTCGGCGCCACTTGGCGTCACATGGCCTAGCTCTGGGTTCGGAGTCTGGGGCCCGAATGCAGACTCCAGCCACGCAAAGTGGAAGGCAGAAGGTAGGGGAGGTGGAAAACTGGGGAGAGGAAGGGGCTTGTGCGGAGGGGGGAGGCAGGAGAGGAAGGGGCCAAGAGACAGGGTGGAGGAGAGACAAATGCCGGGGGCCAAGTGCAGACAATGAGGAAAAGGGCAGGAGGCGAGGTGTCAGTGGGAGGGGGACAGGGTGATGCTGGGAGAGGAGAGGAGAGGAGAGGGGAAGGGCATTGGGGGCTAGAGGGGGGAGGGGAAGGTGCGGGAGAGGGCTTGAAAGAAGGGGTGGGCATGAGAAAGGTGGGGATGGAGCAAGTCATGTATGAGGGCACAGAGGGGCAGGAGGGGAATGGGGGCAGAGAGTGGTGAGGGGGTAGGCATCAGGGAAAAACAGGGCAAAGGGGGCAGGGGCAGTAAGGGAAGGGGGAGGCACCAGGAGGGTGCAGCAGTAAGGGAAGGTGCAGGTGCCAGGGGATTCTGGGGTGAAGCAGAAGGGCAGACACCTGCAGGGGAAGGACCAGCACCAGAGGAGAGAGGCAGGGCAGGTGTGTAGAGGGAGGTGTTAGAAGAGGGGATGAGGAGGGGTAGCTCACATGATCAGAGTGGGGCTACTGGAGGAGTGGGCACAGGGGGGAGAGAAGGGATGGTGGAGGAGAGCAGGTCACAGGAGGGCTGAGGGCAGTAAGAAGAGCAGGAGTTAAGACAGCAGAGGAGGGTGAGGGGTTGCGGGGCAGCAGGCACCAGGGGAGCTGATGGAGCAAGGGGAGGAGACATGGCAGCAGAGAGAAAAGGTAAAGGTTTATAAAATATTTATGAATAACCTGGGTTCCACAGTGGCATATCCAAACAAGCCACATGAACTCAGTACAGGTGCACAACACAAAATCCATTCTGCTCATGGGAGGAAACTCTTAGGCTATGTCTACGCTGGCGGCTTTTTGCGCAAGAACATCTTGTGCAAGAGTTCTTGTGCAAGAAGTCTTGCGCAAGAACATGTCCACACTGCCATGTGTGAGCTGTGCTTTTGCGCAAGAGCATCCATGACAGTGTGGACGCTCTCTTGAGCAAGAAAGCTCCAATGGCCATTTTAGCCATAGGAGTTTCTTGCGCAAGAAATCCCTGCCGAGCGTCCACACTGCCCTCTTGCGCAAGAGAGCTTACACCTGTTAGAAAAGAGCGTAGCTCTTGCGCAAGACACCCTCTCTTACCACGCCGTACTGTAAATTTCCTTGCGCAAGAGCAGGTGGGCAGTGTGGCTTCTCTGTGGGTTCTTGCGCAAGAACGGCTGTACTTGCGCAAGAAGCCGCAAGTGTAGACATAGCCTTAGAGGGAACACTTCCCCCAGTCTCTCCGCCCCTGAGTTAATGTCACACACATTGGGTTAATGCAACTGCAGGATAGTTGCATGAGGGGGGTTTGGTGGGGGCCAAACTAATCCCTATTGGTAGGAGGATGGTGGGAAAAGTCCTTTGAGAGGGGTGACATGACACCTTTTACTTCTGGTCATGTGTCCATCTTGCCCCGAGCGTGTTACCTCCAGAGGCCTGGCTAATGGGGGTCCGGGGGCGTGGCTAATGGGGGTCAGGGGGCATGGTTAATGGGGGTTGGGGTGTGGCTAATGGGGGTTGGGGCATAGTTAATGGGCGTCAGGGGGTGTGGCTAATGGGGCACCACCAAAAATTCTACAAATCTGCTGCCCCTGCCGGCCCTGGAGGAGGAGTGCGTTGGCTGCCTGCGCCACAGGAGGTGTGAGTTTAGCGCAGGGTTTTCCTGTGCTGCGGGAGGGTGTATGTGTGTGTGTGTGTGTGTGTTGGCGGGGGATTTTTTGTGCTGGTTTTTTTTTGCTTGCTCAATCAAAAAAATTCCTGGAGCCCCCGGTGAAGCTTTTGTGTGCTTTTTTTTTTTTTTTGCTCAACCAAAATACCAAAATTGCTGTGGGACCCTGTCAAAATTGTTCGAATTGGGCCCTGTGCTTCCTAAAGCCGGCCCTGGGGATAGGACCATATTAAGAAACCTACATCCAAATACTCTCAGCATTTAAAGTTTAGAATTAGAACCCAAGCCAAGACCTGGGCTTGACTTTTATGACTTCATCTCATCTCTAATATATAAAGGCAACATTTTTACATCTAGGTGCCACAGATTTTAGACTCTCAAATTTGTATTTAGTTCACCCACATAAAAGTGGCCTGTTTTTCAGAGGGGCTGCTCATCTACAGAGCCCGTGGAGATCAATGGGACTGCATGTATTCAACTCTTGAAAATCAAGCCACTTTTATTAGGTGACTAAATATAGTTTAGGAGCCTAACTTGACACACTCAGACTAGAATAATTTGGAAAGAATTCCTAGGTTTATATTGTTTCTTTAAAAGAATTTCCAAAATGTGCTTGTTCAGATGAGGAAGGCTTCTTCCTCAGACAAACTGGAAGGAAGATTCCCTATGGTTGGAAAGAAGCGGTAGATTTTAAAAAGTATGGGTTTATTCTGCCTGTATTTGTCTGACCAATAGCTGATCATTTCCTAGTTTGATTCCTAAGCTGACTTAAAAAATAAAGAAAATCTAATTTTAGCACTCAAATGGTGGTTTTCTTTCTTTAAAGCAATCTGAGACTTTTATCTATTGTATGTCATATAATCACTCAGTTCTGTAAGTCACATTTGAGATCCTATTTCTAGAGTACTTATCAGGGAAAATGGTCATACGGAAAGTTTGCCTGGGAAAGAGCTGTAGGATTTCATCTACTATATATTTTAGAGAATTTGTCTGTTTGATCAAGAAATCCTCCTAAACGGTAAGAGTTAGGAGGTATACAGTACAGCAGGGGGTGGCCTGAGACAGCGTGCCCGTGGCTGTTGCTGCAAGGGGGTGCAAAGCAAGGTAAGGTCCCCCCTCATGCCCAGACCCTCCTACACCTTAATCCCCTCATTCCCCTCAAGACCCTGTACCCCCAGCTTGCTCTGACACCCTCCCTCCTGGCCAGATACCCCACCCTGCTCCTGCACCATCCCCCCTGGCCTGCTCTTGCATCCACTGTTGCTGCTGCACTCTCTTTCCTGGTCACACACTCCACCCTCCCTTGCTCCTGCTCCCTCCATCTGGCCAGACACCCTACGCCCAGCCTGCTTCTGCACCCTACCTCCCATCCAGACCTCACAACCTCTCCCCCTTCTGCACCCCACCTCTCTCCCAGATCCTGCACCCCATCCATATCCTACTTGCTGGCAGCCAGTCTTGCACACTGTACCCCTCATTTTTGTCCCTACCCCAGAGTCTAAGGGGATCCATAAAATCCACTAGCTCCAGAACCCCAGAAAAGCACATCTGGTCTATGGGAAGCCCACAACCTCAATCCCCCGATACCCTTCCCCTCACCCTGTACCAGGGTACCAGAGGAGTGAGTTGTCTCAATTGGGGGCCACATCTTTGAGGGTTGGAGGGTTTGGGGGGAGTTTTTTGCTTCTCACTTGTATGGCCCCCAAATGATTTTTCTGTGGGTCAGTGACCCCCAACCCAAAAAAGGTTCCCCACTCCTGTCATAAATAAAGAAAACATGGAAACCTTTTTTGTTGAACATAAATAAATATTTTATTTTATTTAAAATGAAGTTTGATAAACAAACATGAGAAAGTTAAACTGCTTAATCTGTTTCGTAATTTAAATTAAACCATTCTCTCTAGCTGTGACTGGTTCAGAAAATATGGTCACCATAACCAGCCTGCTCTTGACTCCCCTCCTGCCCCAGCACACAGATCTGTAAATAAGTTAAATCTTGGTACGCTGCTTCTGAAAGGTTGCCGACACCTGCGCTACAAGGTAAGATCTGCATCGTTCTTTATTAATGAAGCTGCTGTAAGTAGGATTATCATTGACTTTAAAAAGTATCACCAGCACTCGGACCCCTACATAGAGTTGAATAAGTCAAATCTCAGCACTCCACCTCTGAAAGGTTGCTGTTCCCCACTCTGGCACTCTGAATGCAGAAGGTGGGGCCCTACAAGAGAGCTTCAAAACCTTGCCTCTACACTGGTTACAAAAACTTCCCCCCCAAATCCTAATTCACAGATTTTGGGAATTTCACTGCCACCATTAAGTGCTTTTTGATCCCTAAAAAACCAGGTGTGAACACTTGAAACTAAACCCAGGGGTACCCCAAGCTCTTTTGCCACAAAAGAGCTTGAAAAAGAAAAATGAAAAACAAGCTGCAGTCTCTGGTAGCTGACCCCTCAGTCAGAGGCAAGCAGATACACACAGACAGACCTTTCAAGACATAAGAATCAAATCATCACCTTAAAGGAAGTGATTTTTATTACAAACCAAAAGATAAACTTTGATAAAGCATACTTGATTGCTAGATGTTACAGAGCAACCAAGGAAAACAAATTAAAAAAAAACAGAGGAAAAAAACTCTGGCACAATACTTAGATGGTAAGGGAGGAGGGGATACATAGAATCACACAGAGCAGTACAAACCAAATCACAAAATAAAGAAAAATTACCCTGAACGTGACTGGACACACATTTCTAATTTTCTCTTCATTCAGTCCTCTCCCATGCCCTGAATTCCATGGGGGTGGGGGGGGGGGCATGATAGTCTTTCCTGGTTTTAAATCATTCTGTGTCTCTCAACTCCTGGGGTGTGTCTAGACTACAGGGTTTTGTCGACAAAAGTGGACTTTTGTCAACAAAACTATACCTGCATCTACACTACCGCTGAGTTCTGTCGACGCCGGTAAACCTCATTCTACGAGGAATAACGCCTGTGTCGTCAGAGTTCTGTCAACAAAAGGTAAGTGTGGATGCAGGGGAGAATTTATGTCGACAGTAAAGGCCTCCAGGAACAAGCCCTGGTGGACACTCCTGCTGCTGCTTTGCACTCTATTGTTCCTGCCTGTAGCCATCTTTAAAAGGCACAGGCACCCAGGATCAGTACTCTGGCAGCAAGCCTGCTACAGAGAGGACCCTGACTGTGCAGCTCTTCCCAGTAGGGACACTTGGGAGACATATCACAGGGACAAGCCCCCCAAGACCCCCCCTGGCCCTTCCAGGGACGCATCGCCCCGGGAAGCCAGGGGCACAAAACGCCGGGCACCCTCCTGGTCAGGGCCCGAAATCAAAGCCCTCCTGGAGCTGTGGGCTGAGGGGGAGGCTCTTCAGCTCCCACAGGCCAGGCACAGGAATGCTGACATATATGTCAGCCTGGCATATGGCCTGGCCAGGAAAGGCCACCACCTCCGCATGGCACCACAGGTCAGGGCCAAGGTGAAGGAGCTCAGGCAGGGGTACATCAGGGCCCATGAGCGCAGCTCCCGCTCTGGGGAAACGGCATACTCCTGTGCCTACTACGAGGAGCTGGACAGGGTCCTGGGGCCAGGGGAACCCTTGCCTCCCGAGAGGCTTGTGGAGTCAGGCATGGAGACCCCTGTGCAGCAGCGGCCGCAACACCAGCCAGACGACCGGGAGCTCCAAGAGGAGGAAGATGATGAGGAAGACAGCACCCGGAACACCCAGGAGCCAAGTGCCGATGCTCAGGGAGCCTCGCAGACCACCTCGGACACCAGGGAGGGAACATCAGGTGAGTGCTGTGAGGGTCCAACATGCACAGAGCAGGGCAGGCGGGAGCAAAGTGGATGGTGCAGTGCTGTGACATATCATGCTGATCACAGCCTGAGGGGAAGGGGAGCACACCCATGGCCGCCCTCAGGGAGGGCCGTCCTACCTCTGCACCCACACGGCTACTAGACACCACCTGCTCCTGCAGGCAGTGATGCCAGGGGCAGGCATGAGTCAGGGACTCCGGGATTGCCTCACAGCTGCAGGCCTCTCAGTACTCTGTGGGAACCCCAACCGTGGCCTGACACTTGTCTGTGCTCTTCGGCCATGGGGTGTGTGTGAGGTGGGGCAGGATGGTGGCCTGCACACCTTCTGGGCTCCAGGGAGGCTGTGGCTGTGGGCCAGTCCATGCCATGCCTTACTGAGATGCACATGAGCAGCCTCTGACCCTAGGACAGGCTGCCTGCTGAGAAGAAGGAGGGCATGCCTCTCAGGGAAATTGTGAGCATGCATGACTGACAACTTTTCCCTCTTGTCCTCCACAGCCGGACCAGCTGACCAGGAGGGGGGTACCACACCTGCCCCACCACTCCGACGGCCACAGGGAACCCGTCAGCACTGGCGCACCTATGTAGACATGGTGCGCCAGCACATCTCGGTCCTACAACGCATGCAGGACTCAATGGACAGGAGGCTGGAGGCAGAGGCCAAGTGGCGCCGGTGCTTGCTGGAGGAATTCACCCAGCAGCGCACAGACATCTGCGCTGCGATCTGGGAGGCCATGGCCTTCCCCGGTCTTGTGCCTGGTCCTGCTCCTCCTCCTCAGCCTGCCCACCCCCCTCAGCCCCTGTCCCCCCCCTCAGCCCCTGCCATCCCAGACCCAGGTACAGCCCCACCTCCTGCCCAGCCCCCTGCAGTTGCAGCCCACACGCGCAGCCGAGTGCGAGAAGGCCTCCGCAGCCAAACTGCCAGGGGCTCTTCCTCCAGGCAGCCTCCTCAACCCTGAGCCTCCCTCCCCCCTTCCTGGTTGACATTCCCCCCTCCCACCAGTGAGAGTAACTGAGGGAAGCACTTTATTTTGTTAGCAAACAGTTTATTTTCTCTGAAAAAAAGAGTTATTTATTTTCTCTGAAAAAAATAGTTTCTTATTTTATTTTGTCAAAAATGCAACAGTGCAATAAACAGCTGAAATGTTTTCACACCTGTCTCTGTTCTCAGTGTGTGAGGAAGGAGTAGAATGTGTGACTGTGGGGCCAGGAGGAAGGCACGGGGGGCATGGGGCAATTCCACATTTGGAAGGCCCTGGGGAAACTCCTTGGCCTCCTTGGGAGAATTGCTCCCTGAGGGCTTCTCGGATTTGCAATCCCAACTGGTGGGCTTGCCAGAAGGCAGCTGTCCAGGGCTGCTCAAAGTGCCTCTCCTCCACAGCCCGTGTCCCCCACGCAGGGAAGAAGGCCTCCCCTTTCCTCTCCATCAGGTTGTGCAGCACACAGCATGCTGCAACCACATCGGGGATGTTGTGTTCCCCCGTGTCCAGCCAAGTGAGCAGGCATCTGAATCTGCCCTTCAGCCGGCCAAAGGCACACTCCACCTGGAACTGAGCCTGATTCAGGCGGGAGTTAAAGAGTTCCCTGCTTGCATCCAGGTGCCCGGTGTAGGGCTTCATGAGCCTGGGCATAAGGGGGTAGGCCACGTAGGCCACGATGCACGTAGGCATCTGCACATCACCGACTGCATAGTTCCTTTCTGGGAAAAATGCCCCAGCCTGCAGCCTTCGGTACAAATATGAGTTCTGGAAGACGTGGGCATCGTATGCCTGGCCTGACCACCGGACACAAATGTCAGTGAACTGTCCCCGGTGGTCGACCAGGGCTTGCAGCACCATGGAAAAGTAGCCTTTTCTATTAATGTACTGTGCTGTTCGATGGGGCGGTGCACAGATCGGGATGTGAGTCCTGTCGAGTGCTCCACCGCAGTTTGGAAACCCCAGCCCCGCAAATCCAGCCAAGATGGTATCCAGGTCTCTGAGGAGGAAAGTCCTGTGGAGCAGCTCGGAATTGATGACTGTCACCACCTGCAGAAAGGGACAAATACAAACACACATAACAAGACATTAGAGGATTTGCGTGAGCTGGTGAGAGGCTCCGAATCCAGCTCTGCCGCAAACACTATGATGCTCTCCTGAGCATGCAGCAGAACTTCCAGCAGCACGGTGTGGGGCCATCGCCTGCCCAGGGGCAGCTCAGGCTCCATGGCCAAAAAGCACAAAAGTGAAAAGCCAAAAACCAGACCTGAAAATAAACTGCTGTAATGTCCGAGGAAGCAGGGCAACCAGAGCAAAAACTGCAGCAGCTTTGCTTTCCCTTGAGGAGGTAGGCAAGCCAGAAGCAGGAGCAGAGCAATGGCTGTCCAGAAGGATCCCTTTAAGCACGTGTCTCTGCAGAGAGCATGCAGCAGTGCCTGGGATTTAAGGCTGCCCTTGTGACCTTCCAGAAGCACTTCCGGGTGCCTTCTTTTGTCGACAGAGTGTCCAGCAGTCTGGACGCTCTTTGTCGACAAAGCAAATTGCTTTGTCGATCCGCTTAATGTAGTCTAGATGCTCTTTGTCGACAAAGCTTCTGTCGACAGTTTCTGTCAACAGAAGCTTTGTCGACAAAAGCCTGTAGTCTAGACGTACCCCTGGTGTTAACTCTACCACAGAAAGAAAGCAGTCAGGGAATCTATATCCAATTCAAATTTCAAGCCTCTATCTCCATTGGCTCTCCTGCCCCCCTGGGCGACACCTTTGCATAGTACCTGAGTTAACCCCTTAGTCACTGGGTGCTGGTCAGCACTCCCCCTGTTCATGACACCCCTGCAGTACAGGTTCCTCTTATCATAACTTAAAGCAACTTAAGGGTTTTGTTGTGCCAGGAAAACAGGATGTGCCTGGAATGGAATTGCTTTTCATGAAACCAAACAGAATAGAGACAGAATTACCAGATCAAGTACAGTCCCCAAAACTGACACAATTGAGTGAATGTTGAAAGATCCTGAATCAAGAGGATCCAGAAATATGGGATGAACCCAGAATAGTATTGCTTCTCAATAAACCTTACAGAAAAGAGATAAAATGGAGGAAGTTGGAGTAGTGCATTGTTTTGGTACGGCTACATCAATGCTTAAGGTTTGAAAACTAGAAGACAATGTTATTGTAAACCAAATTGATTATAGCTCTTTTTTGTTAAAACATAGTGAATGATAAGAGTTTATAGGGATGAAGAAATAAATATACTTGGTGGAATTCTGATTTTAAAAAGTACTAAAAATTAAACAAATGTTAAACAATCTCTTTAAGAAATGCAAAATAAAAGTAACTTCAGAAAAATAACACTGCATTTTTGAAAAATGCTATCATTTTTCAAATAAAAAGTAAAGATGTTATGAATGTACACCCAAAGCATCTCATGTCAGCCAATCAGAATAATTTTATATATTCTAAAGCTCTTTTGGACAGTGTTTTAAAACTTTTTTTGCTTATTTAAGTCTTTTTCTCTATTTACATGCTTTGAATACCAAGTTAAATCTGAAACAGGGAATATATTCCCTTTATACTCTACGTACTGGGAAAAGTATTTTGGGAATATCGTTGTTTTTGAGGGATTTCACAGACACATTGTTTCACACTTCTCTTTGTGAGCAAAAGGAATAAAAAGTCCTTGATAGCAACGATCAAAAGAAATTAAAAAACCCACTAAAATAATTCACCCTATCTAAAATAAATAAATAGATGCAAGTCAGATAAAACCAAACAGACAGATGGCAAATAAAAATCATGCATAAATTAAACAATAATAAGTATATCTCCATGGTTAAGACCTTATATTCAGTACAAAGAATCTACAAAAAAACAGTAAGAAATAGTTGTTTTAAAACTTACTGTGTATAAATGTTCTACTTAGAACTGACAGACTATGTTTAGTAAAGATAGCTTTTTTCCTATCTTTGGCTGGACATTTTTGTCACATCACTGTTAGATATTTACAGTGATTCTCACATAATCCCTTGGGAATAACAGGAATCTACATCAAAGCAATATTCTTGGGTTCACAAAAAGGAAGTAGATGAATATGTTGTCGTTAAAATGCCAGTATATTTGCTGAAAAATATACAAGATATTGTTGAAATAAAAATATTAGTAATTGTTTAGCTTTATCGTTTGAGTCAATATTAAGTAGTAACAGCCCAAACATTATTTTTGGAAAGTGCTCAGCACATTTTGGGCATTAGTACAGTGCAAGAGTCCACACTGGAAAATTTAGAGTAACTTTACTCATGAGAGTAGTTCCATTATTCTTGACAGTAAAGTTACTTCTGTACATAAACCTGTGCTGTAAAGAGTAATGTTAATAATAACTCAGTAAGTGAATCATTGTAGTATACCAAGATATAATTCAATATTAACACAAGATAATTGATTCATTCCCAAGTATCTACTTACTGTGTTAAAACCATCTGTGACGTCTTATTAACAACCATGAGGTTATGCCATGTGAAGCCAGATAAGACCAAGCAAGAATCAGACCGTCTTGTTAAGATTCAGTGTAATATTGAAGCTATGGGCTAACAAATGGATAGAAGCAACTTTGAGTGGGAAAATATTAAAATAATGATAATTGGGATTGAGAAGCAGCAACATCAGAAAAGATTATGTCCAAATTGACTTCAGTAGCAGCACTGGGTGGGCACGCACACTTCTGTGTGGTCATAAGCTATAAGAAAATGATCAGGGAAAGAATTTCATTGACTCTTCTGGACTAACTTTGCAATTATACTATTATTATTCAGTAATAATATTGCATTATTATGCCAAGGCCACAATCAGAATAAAGGCCTCCTGGTGCTAGACACTGTACAAATGCATATAAAAACAGTTTCCTGCTCATGAAGCTTAAAATTTAAGATGACAAGTAGCATATTAATGTTCGTGGGAAAGGAATACAGTCAAATGTATCATTTTTATACATATATTTACAATGGGAGGGATTTATAATAGGAAGGGGCTGGTAGCTCTGCCTATGATTAAGGTTGCCTAACATTTTCCATTGTAAGACTCCATTTTCAGCTGCTTGCAACTTTGTCAAACTTCAGCCATTTGGACTGAATTTTCCCAGTCCACGTGTTTGCTTTAGGATGAATTCATTAGAAAAAAAACCCCAGAGAAAATGGTTCATACATTTCTGAGAATGAGTCTTAGGAAAATACCTTGCTATGGTCAGGTTTTTAAAAAGTGGCAGTCTGCTTCAGAATAATGACTTGACATTTGGCAGGGAAGTAACCTTTGTGCCATTCACATGAAAATCTGCTCAAATTTGGCATTGCAGTTCACGTATACTTGTGATGGAGCAGCTACTCCTCACTGGCATGTAAGGGTTAAAGCAACCCTGGGAAGGCTGTGCAGAAGGCAGTCAATAAGAAAAAGGCTTGTAGAGACATCTAAGTAGGAAGAGGTTTATTAGAGGCAGCCAATCAGGACCAAGTTGGGCCATCTAAGAAGGGAAGAAGGGACTGCTGAACAGAGCGGAGGAAGTCACTCCCTGTCTAGAGGTCTGAAGCACCATGAACAGAACAAATCAGTGCAGTGCAGAGTGATCAGAGTGTGAGGAAGCTCTTTGCTCTGGCTGCCTGACTGAGATGTTGATACCAGGGACAGAAGAGATGCTGAGGAGAAGTGGCCATATGGAAGGAGAAGGCAGAGTTGAAGGAAGGGCAGTATGTGATTGCCAGCTATTGGTCTTTGGGTCAAGACCCAGAGTAGGGATGTTAAATATTGGTTAATTGAATAGTCAATTAACCTCATGAATTCTTATCTGTTAGTTGACTATTCTATAGTCCCCGGGCAGCCCCTGTTCAGGAGGGAGGGGTCTGAGCTCCCGGACCCAGCATGAGCCAGAATTGAGCCGGGCTGCCTGCTCGCCTGGCTCCTAATACACTTTAAATGCAGAGCTGGAGTGGGGGTAGGTCCAGGACCCAGTGCAAGCCAGGACTGAGCTGGGCTGCTGGCAGCCCACTAAAAAATGTACTTGCAAGGGGTGGAGGGAAATGCTTGTAGTCTATAGCATTAATCTATAAGCTTTTGCTTATCGGCTAATTGGTTAATTGACTATACTATTACATTCCTAACCCAGAGTAGTGTGCTGGCCCAGGTCACCCCAGGGATGTGAGGGAGAGTAGGACAGGCTGTGCAAGGGGAGTAGGACATACAACAGGAGCTGGGACTGACTGGGTCAAGACATAGGAATTGGGAGACTCGTGGGAAATAGATGGGGGCGGCACTCTGGGATGCAGTAGTTGGGAGTGGATGAAGAGACATGGAAGACCGGGACTGGCAGAACAAGGAGTCTCAGACTGAAAATCTGTGGGACAGGGAAAGGAGGAGAGAGGGTAAAGGGGACAAATCTGAGGAATGGGATGCAGGGGGAGAACTGGAACTAGCTGGACAAAAAGAAAGAGACAAGGAACTGGTGGGAGGACACTGAGATTGAATGAGGCACCTGTGGAGGGAGATTGGGTCTAGGAGCCAGTAGGGAGAGGGAACAAGGATGTATGTGGCATGACTGGAGGTCCAAGTCAAGGGAGAAACATGCTATATGAGGTGATGACGGCAGGGATTGGAACGAGCTGTACTGGAGTCTGGACTAGGACAGAGGGGTGAGAGGGACTTGGAATGGCTTGCCGAAGGTTCTAAAAGTGGTGGTGAGGATATTGGGACTGGGGGTCTGGAGATATGAGACTCAGACTTCTTGGGTAAAACAACTAGGATGATAGGCCTGAGGAGTGGAGCCTGGGACTAGCTAGCTAGGTGAGGAGAATGGAGACTGGGCTAAGGAGCTAGGGGAAGGGAAGTGACAGGACAGTAACAGGTTAGAAGAACTTCAGAGGGGTAGCCAAGTTCGTCTGTAACTCAAAAACCTTAAAAAACAACAAATAGTCTTGAAAAAGCTAACAAAACATGTAGATGGTATCATGAGTTTTTGCGGGCACAACCCTCTTCTTCAGATGAATGGAGTTATTAAAGGTCCAGTTTCTAAATAAATAGGGGTGGGGGTGGGGGGGGAGGAAAAAGAAGGAGAAAAAAAGAAAAAAAGGGGAAGAAATAGTCAATTAGAGTGTCCATGCTACATGAAGCTGATAGACAAGATACTAATTGTTCTTAAGTACCCATTATTTGATTTTTTATGTCGTTAGGATGTGGAAGCTAGTGTGCTAGCCAGGTAATGTCTTTATTCATCCCTTTGTGTTGGATCCCAAACCTATAAATGAAATTATGTTCCAATGCCTCCCTGTGTATTTGGCTCACCACAATGACTTTGAGATCCATTAATGAGTGCCTGGGCAGGTTTCTGAGTGTTGCCTTTTCAGATATCTGATTTGTGTCCATTAATTCTTTCCTGTAGAGACTGTCCAGTTTGGCCAAAATACATGGCAGTGAGGCATTGCTTGTATTTGGTGGCATAGATCACATTAGCGGATGTGCAGTTAAATGAGCCTCTGATGTGGTGGCTGATGTGGCTGGGTCCAGTGATGAAATCGCTTGTGCAGATGTGTGGACAGAGTTGGCGCCGGGGCTGATTGCAGGGGTGGGTTCCTGGATGATTACGATGGAGGTGTGCTGCGTGCTTATTGGAAAAAAATTGTTTGAGGTTACGGGGTTGTCTGTAGGCAAGGATTGGCTCATTCCCCAAGGCCTGTGAGAGTGAGGGGTCAATTTCTAGGATAGGTTGTAGATTGTTGATAATGCATTGGAGGGGTTTATATTGTGGTCTGTAGGTGATGACAAGTGATGTCCTGTTGTTTTCTTTTCTGGGCCTGTCTTGAAGTAGCTGATGTCTGGGTACTGTTCTGGCTCTGTTGATCTGTTATGCTTTGAGGGAAAAGGGGATGAGGAGTCTTCACCAACTAAAGAACACTCCCCTCCAGAGCCTGGAATGGAACCCCCAATTCCTGTGTCTGACTACACTTCTGCTATTAACACATAGCTTTGAAACCCACTGGCAAAACATGAGTCTTATTCCTGTCTAGTATGGGCCACATATAGCCTGACACCGCACTACTCCTGTCTGTTACTCCATTTGCTCAATTGATGAGGGTCTGTACAGTGGACCTCAAAGTTCTAAACCATAATCCATGTGGGTGCAGCATGATGTCACATGCTGGAATATCTGGTTTTTCAATTTTCTTGTAAAAATACCTAAGGATATGTCTACACTACCACCCTAGTTCGAACTAACCTAAATCAAATTCTAATCTAACCCAATTCAGATAGAGATTAGAACACATGGTCTTTTCTCCATCTTTAATAATAGCTGACCTGAGCATTTTGAGACAGCTGTGGTGTCCTGCTTAAAACATAGCTGCCAGGAATTTTTTGTGAAGGAGAACATACTGGTTTTCTATACTTCACACCCAAAAATAGCATAGTTGAGTTAAAAATTAGGGCTGTCAAGTGATTAAAAATAATCACAATTAATCTTGTGATTAAAATAATTAATTGTGCTGTTAAACATAAATGGCCTGGAGCTCAGGCTGCTGCTACAGTAGAAGTGGTGGTGGCTGGGATCTCTGGGCCCTTTTAAATCACAAAGGCAGCTGCCCCTTTGCTTTGTCCCATTGGTGGCCCTGGGACTCAAAGCCTTCCCTGCTCCTGTGAGCCCCAGCCCAGGACCTTGGCAGTAGTAGCATGCTCACTGGTTCCCTGGTTTACCCACTGGAACAAAGTCTAATTCCCTGTGCTGCTTCCTACGATGTCTTTGCCAGCTATGGTCCACAGTGCTTATGGGCCTCTGGAGTCCTCAGGTGGCATATGCTCCTGATGGTGCAGCCTCCTCTCTGGGTTCATAAGGCAGCTTAAAATCCATCTGGGGCTTTGCATAGCTTGGCTGTAGAGTGTGAGCATGTAGCAGTTCCCTAGAGAGACTCTGTATCCTGTTCCTCCAGCAGCCTCCTCAGACTGAGCTGGGCTGCTTGCTTTTATATCTTTACTCCAGGTTGAGCATGCTCAATTAATGCTTGCAGGGCCAGGATGGCCTTTCTCTCTCCAAACTCAACACCTGGAAGACTTTTGAAGAGGACAAGGCCTTTGAACTTGGGAAGTTTGGTGCTGATAGGTGGTGTAGGTAATGCTGTGTCTATACAGACACTCTGTCAACCTAACTACTTTGATTTAAATGCCATCCCTATTCTGTTGGTAGAAAGGGGAAACACATCGGCAGGAGCAACCTTGTAGTGTAGACACATACAGAGTTAGGTTGATGTAAGCTGCCTTATGTTGACCTAATTCTGTAGTGTAGACCTGATCTTTAAGTAGTGTGAAATACTGGTCTCAAATAGAAGCTCTTATATCCTACACAACAGAGAAAACCCATCAACAGCAGGTGAATTACAGGTTGGACCTTTCTGGTCCGGCAACCTGGGGACTTGAGTGGTTCCAAACAAGGAATTTTGCTGGACCAGGGGAGATAATTTCTGGCCCCTCCTGCTACTGGCCTGGACTCGCGGCTGGCTCCCCACCTGCCACCAGTTCTGCTGCCCTGCTACAGCAGCCCATGGTCCCACCTCTGGAGCTCCCAGCTCTGCTGTGGCAAACCAATGCCCTGCTTCTGGTGCTCCTGGCCCTGCGAGCCCTACTGCAGCAGCCCATGGTTCCACTGCCTGGGCTCCCAGCCCCACCATGGCAGACCCAGCTGTTGGTATACTGGCCACCATGCCTCACCCAGACACCCTCAGCAGGGCTCCTGCCTGCTGGGCCCCCTTCAGCCAGCCTGACTGGGCTCCTGGCCCCTATATGGTTCCTGCCTCTGGCCCTCCATCAGGACTCTCTGGTCCAGCAAAATCTGTGGTCTATGGGATGTGGTCCAGGGGATGTGGCTGCACCTGCTTAACCCTAAATGACATAAACGTTGTTTATTAGAAAGCATCTATATTTTGAAACTTAAGATTGTAACTCATTTGTGTATGTAGGTTTACCTGCTTTAACCTCGTACATAACACTCTTACTTCCTTTTCCTATTGTCTGCAGGAGATGTCTAAGGTGCAATTGATCTGGGGTAAGTAACTGGTCCTTTATGTGTGTGTACTACAAATAACCTGAGTATTGCTGTCAGTTTTGGTGTAAAGCATCAGAGGGGTAGCTGTGTTAATCTGTATCCAAAAAAAAAAAAAAAAAAAGAGGAAACCTGTGGTATCTTAAAGACTAATAGATTTATTTGAGCACAAGCTTTCATGGGTAAAAAGTCACTTTGTCACATGCGCATGCCCACATAAATCTGCTAGGGTATGTCTACACTACAGTGTTATTTTGAAATAGCTTATTTCGAAATAACGCATCTACACACAAAATGCATTTCGAAATAGCGCGTCCACACTGAGTGGACTCTGAATCGCATTTAAGACTGGCTGGAACCAGTTCCGGCAGGGCACCAGGTCAGGACTTACTGTGTGGGGCTGCTGCCAGAGGCTATCTGAGGTCTGTGATTAATGGGACCCCCCCCGGACAGCCAGTTCTCAGGTTTCCCTGGTTGCTTTTCTACCTTGATGAGGGACAGCAAAGCATTTTGTCTCTGCGTGCTCTGGTTGCCCTCACTCGAGACACCACAGCGCTCTGCAACACGGAGCCAGAGCTGCCCCTGGACATTCTGGTGCTTCTCTTGGACACGTTGCTGTGAGCCTGGCTTCACTTTCTGCAGGCTGCCACCCGGGAGGTCCATCGGGGGGCTGTCAGTATCCAGGAGGACCTGTGGGAGAGCTTCCACCCTGAGGAGCACTAACAGCCTCCCTGATCTGCCCCACTGGGGGCTTGTGCCTCATTCCTCCCTCATGTCCTTCCACTTACCCCTCCATAACCCCCCTTCCTGATGTAAAATAAAATACACGTATTTTCATGAACACAAACTCTCTTTATTTAACAAAACTGGGGGAGAGGGAATGAAACTCTGATGAGACTGGGGAAAGGAGGTGGGAGAGGGAGGGGGAAACCTGGGAGGAGGGAGCTGGAAGGGGGAAGCAAGGGGAAGAAGGGGGAGCGGAAGCTCAGGGCTCAGGGTTGGGGGTCTCGCTGGACCAACTTGATTGTCATGCAAACCTGCTTCTGAGTTCACATGTGGCCTTTGGTGGCCAGGCTGGCAGCTATCCTGCCATAGACGGCCGCGTTCCTCCATCTAGTGCAGAGATCATGGATGTTGGGGGCATCCCCCACAAACCTGAATAAGATCCATGATCTCCTCCCTGGAACAGGAAAGCACCTGCCTTCTCCGGGCCCTGGCAGGCTCCTGGGAGCTGGCAGACTGCTCCTGGGGAGCAGCGGAGGGCTGGCTGCCAGTGGCTTGCTGGCTCATATTTTGGGGCCACTGGGTCAGGGGCAGTGACTGCTGGCTCTGGGCTGTCAGGCTTGGAGCTGGCACAGGCACTGTGGCCAGAGTCTACCCCTTTAAGGGCTCTGGGGAGGGGGAGAGGGAGAGAAGTGTTCTTGGTTGAGGCTGGAGTGGCCACCAGGGCACCCTGGGAAGGCTGGAGGCCCCCTATTTCGAAATAAGTGTCTACACAACACTTATTTCGAAATAGCTATTTCGAATTTGGCGTTATTCCTCGTAGAATGAGGTTTACCAAATTTGGAATAAGTGCTCCGCTATTTCGAATTAATTTCAAAATAGCGGTTTGGCTGTGTAGACGCTCGTAGTTATTTTGAAATAAGGGCTGTTATTTTGAAATAACTTTGCTGTGTAGACATACCCTTAGTCTTTAAAATGCCACAGAACTTCTATTTGCTCTTTGTTGTAAAGCAGTGGTTCTTAAACCTATTTGATTTCATCCCCTTTCTTTGTGTCAGTAGTAGTTTATGCCCCTTTTCTGCCACACAAGTACATATGCTGATAAAAAATTAACATGAAACTCTCACTACTATTAAAACTTGAAAACATGGATTCAAACAGAGCCAATGTCCCATTGTAATATGAGCAAAACTGTGATTATGGTCAATGCTTTCAGTTAAATTGGTGCCCAATGTCATAGTAAATGGATTAATAAACAGATGGCAACAACTTTATATAATGCTGTGCAAGTTTAACAGAAATCTATTAGATTGAACAGTGCCATCTGATGAGCTGATATGTCTGGAGGAATCAGTTTTGCTAATTATTCATTGCTGTGAGTAAAATGTGTTCACTAAGGGTTCCCTTCCCCCACAGAGCTTCACACACCCTTGCAGAATGCATTCCATGCCACCACTAGTCTGAGAACCTCTGGTGTAAAGGATCATCAGTCACAAAGTAGGCTTATCTGGGTGACAAGACATGTTGGAATACCCAAGAGAGATGTCTGTGACCCTATGTTAAGGCTGTTATGTGCCTGAGGAGTTTTTACTTGATAATTGGATAGTGAAATCTAAATATAGAACTCGCAGCCAATTTGCCATTTTTGTCCTGGTTCTTCACAGTCTGCCCTGAGGTTTGTACTCACACTCGTGAGTCACTGGAGGACAGTTTGACTCCTCCATTAGTATCAGGTCTTGTGTTTGCAATATTTTTGTTATTTGTTTTAGAAATGCCTCATCTAACTCTTCCTCTTAATTTGGTGTTCTGATGTAGACCCTCATTATACTTGAAAGAAGTATGTGGGACCTTTTGCAGGGGTATAAAGCAAAGTATTTCATTTATTAATAATGTAACATCAATTTGGCATATGAGTATAACACACACACACACACACACACACACACATTGTCCCATTGAATAGTTACCAATCTTTTGCTTACATCAACCTAGTGGCCAGCTAAGTGGAATGCAAGGTAGGAGCTGGGTTTCTGTTGGTTTGGACCAATGCTCCAATCTTAACAGGACAAAGACCTGAAGAACGATGTAAGATACCCCATCCTATATAGCATTTTCCTTCCATTCAGATCAGGGCATTTTGCTTTGTCAGTTCTTAATCAGTTACTTTACACCACAATTAATCACCTGTGACATATGTATTTCTGAAGGTTGTCCTCCCTCTCATCTGATGTCAACACGTTGGTGCCTCCTTCTGGGTGTTGTCCTGGTCTGGTTCAGGTCCCACAGGCAAATAGGCTTCTCTCTGCCTATCTTCCTCCAGATTGTGGGAAGGAACTTAGGTGTGAGATAGCTATCTGAATTTCTACAGTGAGTCAATCAAAGACCAAGGCATGGGCACCAAGGGGAACTTTTACAATGAACATTTAAGCTCTGAGTGAATTTGAGTGGCAACAGAATGGGTGTTTTGTGGACAGCTGCTAAGGTAAGCACCTCCTGGCCAGAGCCTGCCAACTCACATCCCACACCCAACTCACATCCAGACCCTGTACCTGTTCCTACATCCCTCCTCCAGGCCAGAATCCTCTACTGCACCCATACCCCTCCTGGACCCTGCACCCCAATGCCCTGCCCCAGGTCACAACCCCCTCCTTCACCCAAATTCCCTCTCAGACCCCACACCCTCTCCTGCACCCCAGTCCTCCTATTCCAAGCTCCCTTGTGCACCCCACCTCCATCCCAGACCCTACACACCATCCATAGAAAAGTGCGTCTCTTGACCACTTACCTATCTTGGAGCAACCTCCCCATCAAAAATTATTTCCCATCCCTGCCTTAAGACAACCGTAAGAGTTAATTTCTCTTGGCTCAGGTCTCCCTACCTTCCTAGATTGCTGTTTAAATATATCCCTTCCCCCACCTCACTTCAATTTGACTCTATCTTTCTGTTAAAAGTTAAAAGTTATACTTTCTATTGAAACTTCCAAAATATCAGCAATTGAAAATAGAACAAAACACTGGGGTGGTGCCCTGACGCTAACTTATACAGTACTCAAAATCAGACATCAAAATGCAGAAATGTCACAGCATACAACTACTGAAAAATGGATTTCTTTCTCATTTTTACCATAAAATTACAAAATAAATCAATTGAACTGTAAATATTGTACTTACATTTCAGTGTATAGTCTATAAAGAAGCATAAACAAATCATTGTCTGTATGAAACTTTAGTTTGCATTGACTTCACTAGGACTTTTTATGTAGTCTGTTATAAAACTAGGCAAATATCTAGATGAGTTGATGTACCCACTGGAAGACCTCTGGGTACTGTCAGTGGTACCTTTAACAACAGAAGCATAAACTAATGTTTGATATGATCAACTGTCTGGAGTGGCTCAAGAACATGAGTACCAACCTCAGGGCAGACTATTAAAAAGCAGTTCACAAATCCAAAACTGAATGTTTTACACTTAGAATTATCAAATGTGAACTCCTCAAGCATTATAACAGCTTTAACATAGAGTCACAGACCGTCCTCTTGGGTATTCTAAACTATCTTTTTATCCAAGTGAACTTACCCTTTCAAAGTCCAAGCAGCATAGAGATACAATTTCTTTTTGAAAGGGATTTTTATTCCCTTCCCCCAGAGTTTAGGCCAATGGGACCCAATCTGTATGCACACTTCCTCTTCATGAATTTCGGGGAGCAATCAACAAGGTCTTTTGTCCTTTGTTGTACCACAGTGGTATCTGGTATCTATCAGCCTTCTTTTGTTGGGTAGGAGATATGACCTCCTGTGGCAAATTAGCATATCACACTTGGTGATCTTTCTCTCTTAACTGTTGGTTTACAGTTATAGCACAAATACTTATCTATAGCCCATGTTATAAGGTAATATTTATTATAACCAAGATTAATGCATGCAGCAATTTAAATGTATTTCATAAAATCTAAGCACTAAGCACATTATTTTATAAATCCAAATTAACAATACTAACATACAGACTTGTTTGCAGCTATGCATTTGTCAGTGTTCACTTGAGGCCTATAGGCCTTGGCATGAACTGGCACCTTATCTGCCAGGGTCACAAACATTACTTAGGGGTTGTCTACACACAAACTTTGTCTCAGTTGCTAAGCAGAAAGGGGGCCCAGATGAGCAACGTGACACCAATATTTAAAAAGGGCTCTAGAGGCGATCCGGGCAATTACAGACCGGTAAGTCTAACTTCAGTACCGGGCAAATTAGTCGAAACAATAGTAAAGAATAAAATTGTGAAGCATGTAGAAGAACATAATTTGTTGGACAAAAGTCAACATGATTTCTGTAAAGGGAAATCCTGTCTTACTAATCTATTAGAGTTCTTTGAAGGGGTTAACAAACATGTGGACAAGGGGGATCCAGTAGATATAGTATACTTAGATTTTCAGAAAGCCTTTGACAAGGTCCCTCACCAAAGGCTCTTGTGTAAATTACATGGCCATGGGATAAGAGGGAAGGTCCTTTCTTGGATTGAGAACTGGTTAAAAGACAGGAAACAAAGGGTAGGAATAAATGGTAAATTTTCAGAATGGAGAGGGGTAACTAGCGATGTCCCCCAAGGGTCAGTCCTGGGACCTATCCTGTTCAACTTATTCATAAATGATCTGGAGAAAGGGGTAAGCAGTGAGGTGGTAAAGTTTGCAGATGCTACCAAACTGTTTAGGATAGTCATGACAGAAGCAGACTGTGAGGGACTCCAAGAAGATCTCACCAAACTGAATGATTGGGCAACAAAATGGCAAATGAAATTTAATGTGGATAAGTGTAAAGTAATGCACATCGGGAAAAATAACCCCAACTATACGTACAGTATGATGGGGGCTAATTTGGCTACGACAAATCACGAAAGAGATCTTGGAGTTATCGTGGACAGTTCTCTGAAAACCTCCATGCAGTGTGCAGCGGCGGTCAAAAAGGCAAATAGGATGCTCGGAATTATTAAGAAAGGGATAGAAAATAAGACCCAGAATATCTTACTGCCCCTGTATAAAACTATGGTACGCCCACATCTTGAATACTGTGTACAAATGTGGTCTCCTCACCTCAAAAAAGATATTTTGGCCTTGGAAAGGGTTCAGAAAAGGGCAACTAAAATGATTAGGGGTTTGGAACGGGTCCCATATGAGGAGAGGCTGAAGAGACTGGGACTTTTCAGTTTAGAAAAGAGGAGACTGAGGGGGGATATGATAGAGGTATATAAAATCATGAGTGGTGTGGAGAGGGCCGATAAAGAGAAGTTATTTATTAGTTCCCTAAATAGAAGAACTAGAGGACACGAAATGAAATTAATGGGTAGCAGGTTTAAAACTAATAAAAGAAAGTTCTTCTTCACACAGTGTGTAGTCAGCCTGTGGAACTCCTTGCCAGAGGAGGCTGTGAAGGCTAGGACTATAATAGAGTTTAAAGAGAAGCTAGATAATTTCATGGAGGTTAGGTCCATAAAAGGCTATTAGCCAGGGGATAAAATGGTGTCCTTGGCCTCTGTTTGTCAGAGGCTGGAGAGGGTGGCAGGAGACAAATCGCTTGATCATTGTCTTCGGTCCACCCTCTCTGGGGCACCTGGTGCTGGCCACTGTCGGCAGACAGGCTACTGGGCTAGATGGACCTTTGGTCTGACCCAGTATGGCCATTCTTATGTTCTTATGTTAACCCTTTAGCTGGTGGCAGCTTTCAGGGGAGGAACACTGAGGTGACCTGATGCTCCGGTGTTAGCGGTGGTATGGCAAACAGTTCAGTTCACTGCTTAGTCCCTGCCTTCGCAAAGGACCAGCGTTTAGTTTTATGGATTTCAGGCAGAGCAGTCCTGGGTGCCTTGAAGGGCCTTCGCCACAGCAGGCGCAGAATGATGGAAAATGCTCTGTGGTCACACTCGCAGTGGTGTGGGGAGAAACAGGTAGCTGAGGCTCACTGAACTGAGCTGTTGCTACACTTGTGGGCCAAAGCACCCTGTGGACAGCAGCGGAGTCGGGTCTGGTCTGTCTCTGGACTGGGCCTTCACCATGGTCTCTGGCGATGGAACGACTCTCCTCCAGGATGGTAGGGAAAACTGCCGACCCGATCTCCTCAGGAATCCAGTTTATAAAGAGCTCAAGGCAGGAAATTTAGCTGGAGTGCTGGGTGCATCATGTAGAGTGATGTGTGCAACTGATCTATGTCCAGTGCAGATTTTCGTGATGTGTGCATGGCCATGGTGCTGTGTGCACAGCCATGTGCTATGTACAAATGATGGATTTTGGTGGCAAAAGTCTCAAGTCAGTCATGGACTCCATTTTAAAAATCCCATCATGCACCACAACTCCATTTTGAATTGTCTCTCAGTCCACAGCCTCCATTTTGATTTTACACTCTCCATAGCTAACACATTGAACTGTATTGGTTTTGACAATTCATTTTTTAAATACTTTACCCAAAATCAAAAAGGAAACTTTTATACCAAAATAAGAATGTCTATCCACAGACTTGCACAGAAATAACAAGAGATGTCACTTAAAGTTAGGTAATTACTTTGATGCAAGTTTGTAGACCAACCCAACTTAGTGCTGCTTTTAAAAATGCTCCTATAGCTTTAAAACTTTAGACTAATGTTACAAAAGGTTGAGACTTTACATTTCAAGCTTCAGCTTAGAGCATTTATTACATTTGGGTTATTTATTTCAGCTAACAATTTTTAACTAGGGTCAATGTAACAGGCAACCCATCAGCTTAATGGCTTCTAATGCACATTGAAATTGTAAAGGAGTTAACCTTGAAAGTTTTTTGGAAATCCCATGAATTATTTTATAAGTGTTCTTTAATTATTTCTGAATTATTTCTGGAATTCATGATAGATTTATGTATATTGGAGCAATGATTGTCAACCAGGGATAGGCATACCACTGCTGGGAGACCAAGAGGTCTTCCAAAGGGTACATTAACTTATCTAGATATTTGCGTAATTTTATAACAGGCCATACAAAAAGCACTAGGAAGTCAGTAAAAACCAACATGTCATATAGACAATGACTTGTTTACACTGCTCTATATACTATACACCAAAATGTAAGTACAATCTTCATATTCCAATTGATTTACAATGATATGGTAAAAATGAGAAAATAATGCATTTTTCAATGTGTGTGCTGTGACATGTCTGTATTTTGATGATTGATTTTGAGTGCTGGACTAAGCAAGTAGATTTTAAGTGAGGGGAAACTTGGGGTACAGAAGACAAATCAGACCCCTAAAAGGGGTACAGTAGTCTAGGAAGGTTGAGAACTATTGTATCCAAGAGAGAAAGACTAAGGCCACATCTCCACTTACTGGAGGATCAATGCTCTGCGATGGATCTTCCGGGGTTTAATTTAGAAGGTCTGTGGTGATACTCCTCACTGTCATGAGGAGTAAAGGTAGTCGACCAGATGGAGTTGTCGACAGGAATGATTCTCTCATTGACCTCCCACTCTGGAGATGGCACCAAGCTTGGCTTAAGGTACATTGACTCCCGCTACATTATTTACATAATTGGAGTTGTGTACCTTAAGCTGACTTTCCCCCCACAGTTTAGACCTGGCCTAAGATGATTTTTTTTTCATCAACTTCTGTTGGCAAGAAAGATGAGCTTTGTTTGGCAAGAAAGACAAGTTTTCAGAGCCAGGCAGAGCTCTTTTCAGGTCTTGGAAAAGGTGTGCAGAGTGTCACAATTACATGCAAGGTGGAACCAATTGTTTAGCATAAGTAGTTAGCACATAATCGATTGGGCCATTCAAGGCAGAGTGGCCAATTAATATCACCACAGTCATAGGACAAAAAGAGGGGGTTACTGAGTTACAGATTTTTGTAATAAGCCATAAATCCAGTATCTCTGCTTAGGCCATGATTTTTAGTGTCTCACAGAGTTATGAATTTAAGCTTTCAGGTTTGTCTTTTGAAAGTGTTGTGCAGGTTTCCTTTCTGGAGGAGGACCGATAAGTATATTTGTATGTTACTTCAGTCTGAATTACTAAAATAATGTATTATTTAAATCATAGCATCTAGTTTTAGCTCACAGTCATGAATAACAAGAATCAATTTAAAAATATTTTAGTGATATAAGTATTATTAAAAACAACATCTTTACAGAGCATTTGTGATGGTGTGACCTATAATTGCATAGTCATATAATATTAATAGGGAAATTTGAGTCAAATACATGTCAAGGAGTCCTACTAATGTAATTTTTAAATTGCCTCACTTTGGGAGGCACTGTCTTGATACATGGTACATTTTAATTACAATCAAATTCAGTTTGCCCACCCTGCTGGGAATGAACAATGCCCTTTCTTGTAAATTAGTGTTAATAAGTGTTCAATAGATTCAATTCTGCAATAATTAATGACTCAGTTGTTCTCACCAGTTCAGTTCATGTGAGCTGAAGGCAACATGCTGAGCTATTGTGCCCTGGTGGGATCATGCAGAGTGCATTCTGGCAACTGGTTAACAGCTGTGGCCACACAACAGTTTAAGAAATGACATAATCATAATAGTTCAGACTTTTAGACCCTGACCTCCCTTTCTGAATACACAATTTCAATTTCAGTGAGAGTTCTGCATGTGAAACAATTGAAAAACATTGTGTAGGTGATGTACTGATTAATGTATGTGTTAACTGGCTTCATGAGTTTTATTAATTCATTTTTTGTCCTCTGGAGTAAATAATTAATGTAAATCTATGACTCATCATATAGCTTTCTATCATTTGTACTTTTAATCTTATTAGGGTTTACAAATCATGAACACATATAACATCATAGTGCAAATCCCTATACCCCACAGGTACAATATAGGAGATGAGCATACCCACTTAATTATTGTCATGCTTTTAGTTATTATTAATTATCTAAGCAAGGTCAGAATGAGCTTACCCCTGAGATCTAGTGATGAACTGGAGAAAAAGACTTCAGGAGGAGACTGTATTTGTGTAGCTACACCAGCTCTGCTTGGGTGTTCATCAGACAGAGTTCAGAATGTGACACTGTAGATTGGCAGTGAGTGGCGCAACAGCACTGATAGCAGCAGCAGAGCTGTGCCCAGGGATAGCGGGTAATTACCCAGCAATTACCTTTTTACAACGTAAAATCAAGATTTTTACTACACTAACCAGTTTATAGCATTTTTTAAATTGTAAAACCTGTTTCATTATCACATACTGCATTACACTTAGTTTTAGTTACATTTTCAAATTGTGGCTACGTAAGGCAATATATTTGTGGATTAATTTAGGGTTGTACAAATAAACAAAACTGAAGTGGGTATGATGCTAATATATGGAGTTATAATACTGATCAGAATGTCTGTATACAGTTTGGTTTGGTGTTTTCCCAAGGAAGTTATACATGTCATGACTCATATTTCAGTTTTCAACATTATTTAAACAAGTTGAAAACACTGGATTATATGAAAATAATAACAATGTTGAGTTGCAGGCTTGAAGCGTTACGCATACAGATCTGCAGACTACCAGGTCCTTTTGGCTATGCCACATTTTGTACTAGCTTTGATGTAGCAGATAGACCAAGCCCATTCCTCAGTTATGAATGGATGTAGCGAAAGTCTGATCAGAGTTGTTCCATGCTTGCTGAACTTGCTGGACACTTGTACAATTATTTTTTTCCAGTTTCTTGGTTTAATTTTGGTTTAAACTGGTATTTACCAGCATCCTGTCCTAAACTAGTTTTTCCGAATGATTGGAATGGCAGCAAAGGTAACAATGGCAGGGGTAGCAGTGACAGTATCTTTCACACATGGAAATGCCTTAACCTATTCATTGGTTTATGAACCCAAGTGGTCCAAGGATTATCACAAATACAAAAAATGATGTGTCTGCATATCAGCATTTAGGACTGGATCTCTGAGAAAGCTGAAAGTTGGCTACATAGCTGAAGAGCAAGTGTGTAGATGATTACATTTAAACCCAATAGTAATTTATGATGGGATTGTCTTCAATGCATATCTGTCTGATGTAGTAACTCAAAATGAATACATATAGTTGTTAAAACATTTTTGTCCAAATTACATAATAGTTACAGATGTATGTAACAGAAAGTTACATACATCTGAAGAGATCTGTGTACAATTAACAAGGGCCACAGAATTATATATCAATTTATAAACAATTTAAACTGGAATTTGCTGTTAACCATATCAAATGCATATGATTCATTTAAATATTAGAGATCTGTAATGGCAGAATGGATTGGACATTACAGTCTCTAGATTGAGCAAGCAATTCTGCCTCACTGCACCTCAATCATGAGTTGTATCACATCTGTTCTTCCAAGGCTAGGCCTCCCTTAATCAGATTGTCAATATTTAATTATGGAAAGCTTTCTGGTAGTTTCATTATGTAGTCCAATGCCTACTAGGGACTAAGAACAGGCACAAAACTAATCTCCACTTATTTAAACCAATATTTGAATAATCTCCAATGGCAAAAGTCCCTAACTTGAAATCACTGTATTATATATTCCAACTATGTAAACTATTTACAAACTTGTGAGCTCATCAGACAAACCATTCATTCTTCTATCAGTAAAGCCTCTGAAATAACCCCTTTTGAGACACACAGTAAGACTATAAATTGTCTTGCACACATCACTGAACCACATTTACTCAACACCTGGCAAAACTGCACATTTATTGATTTCAGTAATATTGTGGTGATTATGATGTCATGTAACACATGGTGAAGCAGAATAAGTATATCCTTCAGCCTTGTTATGGATCTTTTTGTCAGTTTAAAAGCACTATGTATAGAAACTAGACACCTGTTAACAACTTCATTGTTCCTTTTGCTCCCTATATATGCTCTTTGTAATAAGATAATAACCAGTGTCAGGATTATCTAAAAAATTTAAGTTACTATATATATAATAAATGATGTTAATATGCCATCTTTCATCCACTTCAAGTTACTGTATCCTCAGTAAACTTAGAATAGTGGCCAAAATTCTGACTGGAGCAAATCTTACTCTGTATTTTTGGTGCAACTGACAGCAGAATTTGGCTGACATAAGTAATGAGTAGCACCATCAGAGTTATAGAGTTACCTTAGTGTAAAATTGGTATTTGATCAGAACTGGGCCCTATGATAGCTTTTTAACTGATTTCTAAAATAACAGTTTCAGTATAAAGCATTGTAGCAGTGTAAACATTTTAATTAGCATTAATGATTAATGAACTTCAGGTAAACTGAAATTATTTCTTAATGGGCATTTAAACATTCTGTCAGATTGGCAAACATGGAGATGCTTCTGTAAAAAAATAATCACTGCTGTAATGATAAACAACCACCTTTTTTGTGGGTTAACGGAGTTTTCTAACACACCAGTTTTTGCATTACTTCATGTTTCATGAAATTATCAAAAGCAAAGCATAATACAGTTGTTGCTGTTGTTTCCATTAAAAATAAATTGATAGTGTATGATCAGAAGCATTCTTAGATTTCATTGCTATCATCCAGTATTGTTACTTACGGCATAAAGCCAAGTTTTCAAAGCGAGAAAATAATTACATGTTTCATTAATCCTGGATTCCAAAATTAAATGTATACAATTGTATGAATTTTTATGAACGCTTCCTGATGTTTATGAGGCAATATGTGACTCCTTTAGCATAAATTACAGACAAATTTTAGTGCATTTTTAAGGCTGGTATTATATTCCCGGTTAGCAATTGTTTTTTTCAGCTTGAGATGGCTATGCGTGTGCTGCCTATTTATTTTTTGAGTACATGAAATGCTGTATTTTATCTGGATGTTGAGTTTTGTCACTGCATTTCATTGCTATTCCTGCAAGTAAGAGATCATGGGAGACACACATGAGAGAAGAAGAGAAAGAAGTAGAATGGAGAATTCTGATCAGGCTCATTCTTGCAAAATGGGGATGGCTGTGGTGAGATAGGTATGGAATAAAAACTAAAAAATGTTGAATGAAGAACCTTTTGTAGAACTGGCAAATTGGTGGCAACCAGGATGTTGTAAAGAGTTTTTGGGCCAGAGCAAATCCTGCTGTAAGTGCGTACAATTCCAACTATTTACACCAGGATAGATGTAATGTTTTGGGTCTGGAATAGATACCAAGACTTGTTATTGTGGAAATACAACTCCATTGGTTTCCAAGAGTTCTTTTTGTGATACCACTTCATGAGTTAGACAAAGGCAGGGAGTGCACCTACCACAGAATGATAATTAACAGATGTAAGTACCACACAGGTCTTTCTAAGCAAGCCTACTTTATTCTTAAGGTAAAAAGCATAATAGAGAAAACATATTAAAACAATTAAAGAGTCAGCATGCATGCTAATAAGCTTACAAGAGTTCATCCCAAACCTTAACATGGATTTTAGCAGGAAAAATCTTTCAGCCCCTCTACTCCAGCCTTGCAATTGGTGATTACCTGTTCATCACATTCATCTCAGAACAAGCACATTTAATCCACCCTTTTATCCAGATCCCTGACTTTGATCTGGAGTTCCCAGAAGTGGGTAATTAGTGTACAGTGTGTCTCTCTCCTCACAGTGTATCTTCAAAAGCTTAGCTTTGGTAGGGGAGAAGCTGCATTTCCTTCACTTCACGGTATTACCTAAGGAAATTCACTTCACACGTATTATTACCAAATGACCTTTGAACTTCCTTACCTCTTCCAGAGATTGCATTAATCTTGTCTTCCTACTAAATAAATTCCATAGAATCTGTATAATAGTGCATGAGCATTCCCATTTCTAATTACAGTGTACCCCAAAGGTACACCATAATTCAATAAGATGAATTCAGTTCAGTAAAGGTCATTCAGGGTATTGCCAGTTTGTCATATACTGCTTCAAAACAGACTGCGGACACTGAATGCATGATGTTGTCCATTCATGCAACACTGATATGCCAGATATTAATTCTCTTTTATTCAGGTGTCCGCCCCCAATTCCTGAACCAATGGTTAACTGCAGGATTATAGAAATACTGTCATCACTAATCTTGAGATTCTTACTTATTAGATTAGCACTGAGGTCAGTGGTCAACTTCCTGAGTAAGAACTGAACACAAATGAAAAGATTTAGTTTTGTGAAACCCATGGAATGTCTACACTTGATTCCTCCTTTGAGGGAGGAATGCAAATGTAGACATCTGAAATTGCAAATGAAGCGGGGATTTAAATATCCCACACTTCATTTGCATAATAACGGACTGCCGCTTTTCCGCAATAGCGCTATTTTGGGACATCAAACTCGGTCTCCGCAGGGTTATTTCAAGAGAAAACCTTTCCCTCGAAATAACCCTTAAACCTCCTTTTTTGAGGAGTAAGGGTTATTTCTAGGGAAGGGTTTTCTCTCAAAATAACCCTGCGGAGACCGAGTTTGATGTCCCAAAATAGTGCTATTGAGGAAAAGTGGCAGTCCGTGATTATGCAAATGAAGCACGGGATATTTAAATCCCCGCTTCATTTGCAATTTCGGGTGTCTACATTTGCATTCCTCTCTCGAAGGAGGAATCAAGTGTAGACATATACAGATTAAAAATCTAAATACATCTACTTTTTCTTAAGTTTATTCCTTAGTTAGTGATATTAAACCCAGAATCTGTTCTCACCAATGTGAGATCACAATCTGATTTACATATGCCAGACTGTTATAAACCAAACCATTTACACCAAGGAAGACAAATTTGTGATTTTTTTCCTTACCAGTTCATGAAATCCTTAAATTTCATTTGTTAGTAGTGGTCACATCAGTGGCTACATACAAGTATTTATTCAGGAGATGACTCAAAGTTCTGATGCCTGTTGGTTTCTATGTTAACATACATACAAACATTGTATGTATATTAACATACAAACAATGTTTGTTGACATTGTCTCACTCACATAAAATAGCTTTGATGGTTTTTGTTATGTTTCTTCACAGCACCAAATTTTGAAATAAAGAGCTATTCCGAAATGTCCCTTACTCCTCATAGAATGAAGTTTACAGGGATGTTGGAATAGCGAGCCCAAAATAACAGGCTTGCTGTGAAGACACAGGATAGCTATTTTGGAATACTCTGTTATCCCGAAATAGCATTGCAGTGTAGTCGTACTACACAGAGGCTTAACTTTGCTAGCAGGAGTAATCCCATTGAAGTCAGTAAGACTACTACTCCTTTTAGTAAAGTAAAGCACAAGATGAGTACTTGCAAAATAGGGGCTAAAGTTTACATTTTGTTTACCTTAGAAAATAGCAACAATATTTATAGACAATCGCTTTTTCCATTTTCATGTCTTTTTTTCCTTTCTTTTGCTCTGTCTACCTAACTTCTTCCAGATTGATTGCCTTTTTAATTTTTCCATTTTCCTCTTGATAAAGACTTCTTTTTAACATTCCTCTGTAACCAGAGATTTGGAAATTGTACCTGGGAGTTTGTACCAAATTTAAACTGAAAAACCTTATCGAGTTATTATTCTTGGATCATTTTACAGATTAAAAATCTCAGTTTTTAATTACTATTACAATTACTATCTAGCATTACTGAAGAAAGAATGGAAATAAAACCCCCTTGAAGAGTTAACTTCACTTGTTATCTGTGAGAGTTGCTCTCTACAAGGTTAGCTAAAATGAAGAAAAAAAGAAAAGGAGTAGAGAATAAAAAAGAGGATAGTAACAATGCATAGACAGGGTTAAAGGTATCCCAGAAAAGCTCTGCCATGTCCAAGGAATGCGTCTGCTTTTCTGAAAAAAATTTTGGAAAAGAAGACGTGTTTTTTCAGCATCCCTCTAAACCTCATTCTACGAGGAAGAAGGGATGTTCCAAAAGAGGTTTTATTCCCGACATTTGGCCCCTGTTGATGGTCCAAATGTTGGAAAAGCCTCTTTTAGAAGAAAAGTGGAAAAAGATATGCAAATTGCAGTTCACACTTTTCCTTGCAGTGTAGACATAGCCTAAGTGTAACCTGTATTGTCATAGGGATGTTTCTGGAGTTATGCACTAAATAACATGAATGATGAGCTAGAGTCAACATTTTTGGACCCCCTGGGAACTGAATGATGAGTTTTCTCAGTACTGGACAAACACATCAGTGTTCAGTAAATGCCCAGTGGAAAATGACCAGAGAAAATCCCAACAATGGCCTCCTCAGACATTGATATAACTGCTGTATGTTGTGAGACATTTGTATGAACGGTAGATTATAAAATTAAATTGTGTTGTACTAAAGTGTAATTACAGCAAAGCTGTGTGGGCTTGTACTTCATAAGAAAAAAATCAATGTCTGAAAATCGAAAGAGATTAAACTGGTGTGGAAAAATGTTTTCAAGCTTTGAATAGGATATTAGAAAAAATGAAAAGCAAAAGCAAAAATAAACATTCAGAAGACCATTTGAATGTTTCACTTTTCATACAACTGCAGAATGGGTGTTTTACTGGTTATCAGTTATTAGTGATCATTCTGTTGGATGGAAGAATTCTACTGTCTAAAAGCCAGTGTCCCAGAGCACTGATGTGTTTGACCTTCATTTATATAATGCCTTTTTTTGTAAAGAACGATTCAAAAATGATTTTCTTCAGCATTTGTGTCAGATAAGAAAAGGCACTAAATCAGCACCTTTTGGAGCACTAGTTTATAAAATATTACAGCTTGTTGGAATGTTAATTAGGGTCACTAGCAACTTCACTGACTTGAGTTGCTAAAAATGCCCGTTAGAAAGTGTTCTGACCTAGCAAGTGCAGATTTTGCCCTTCTCTCTATATAACTGATTTTGGAAGTTCATTCTTGCATATTAACACTCAGATGTTGTGATCTTTGTTCCATGATTATGTAGGCCTGGTTTTCCAAGATAAACTTTTTAAAGTGTATTTGTGAAATTTGCTTGCAGAATTAGAGGCCAAGTTGAAAAGGTTTTTTTTTTAAGCTCTATTTGTTAGCTAAGGTGCTTGTTAGCTAAGGTGGCTTCCTTTTATATACAATAAAACCCTACACCTATCCATACTGTCATTCGCAGAGTTGGGGTCATGACATGACAATTTATTTTGGTTCATCAGTGACAAGTGAAAATCCAGACTCAGAACTATTTTAAATCTTCAAACTGTTTCCAGTTTAGAAGATTTTTCAATGCCTGGGTTTTCCTTAGATCCACTTGTATTCATAGTAGTTATCTCATAGGGTATGTCTACACTGCCACCCTAGTTCGAACTAGGGTGGCTAATGTAGGCACTCGAACTTGCAAATGAGGCCCGGGATTTAAATATCCCGGGCTTTATTTGCATGTTCCCGGGCGCCGCAGGAGGAGTAATAGTAGTTTGAATTAGGAGCTTTAATTTGAACTACCTAGTCCGTGCCGTGTGTAGCCGCGGGCAGGGAGTTCGAACTACGGGGCATTTAAAAATGGTGGTGCCCGGGAACATGCAAATAAAGCCTGGGATATTTAAATCCCGGGCCTCATTTGCAAGTTCGAGTGCCTACATTAGCCACCCTAGTTCGAACTAGGGTGGCAGTGTAGACATACCCATAGAGCTCTTTTGAGGCTTTCCAAATTAATATTTATAAAGCATTTGGTCACCGCTAACCCCCCCCCCCACCCCCACATTTACCCAGAGATTCACACAGTGATATCTGAGATAAGTTAGTTCCCAGTCTGTATACAGTGATTAGCTCTGTGTCACAGTTACAGGGGTAGTTGCACTTTTGACCCCTCTGAGGTCTCTCCAAGAAAATCCTATCAGGAATTATTCCTCTTATCATCACCTGTCTTAGGTTGGAATCCTGCAATTCTCCCACTCTTAGACTAGGTCCTTCAGCTGCCGTATTCTGTATACCAATATAATTGCTCAGGAGGCCTGATTTAATTTGTCGCCTGCAGGTCTTTTCTTTGGGATTATACAGGTGACCAGATATCTTACTTAAATCAATGATTGTTCAATTTTAATAGTAGGAACATAGCAAACATAAAGAAAAAATAATTTAAAATAATAAAATGGATGTGTGATGGTGTATGGGGCCCAGAAGCCACCTGTTAGAGGCCTCCAAGTCCTTCCACATCCTTTTCCAAAAAAACCCAGTGGAGGTAAGTCCTCTAGGCAGCCTAGAAAGGCTAGACAGGAAGCAGCCGATCCAGGAGAGGCTGTAGGGAAGCAACCAATCAGGACCCATCATACTCACAGAAAAGGAACTGCAGGGTCATTCAGTTGCTTCTTGGCGCTAGAGGAGTGAGGATTGTGTTCCTGGCAGGCTGAAGGGACTGCAGCACCTCTGACATGATGTTTGTTGGCAGGGACTGGAGGAGCAAGAAGAAGCTCCTGGCTGACTGCTGGGATTTGGTAGCTGAATCCCCTGAGGCAAGGGTGAAGTGTTTATTCAGGTGAAGTGGCCAGGGAAATGTAGCAGCATCACTACTTGGTGAAAGGGGCATAGCAGGTAGTTGCTATTCCTAAGTCTCTGGGCTGGGACCTGGAGTAGTGAGCAAGCCTGGGACTCCTACCCCCCACCAGCCACAGGTGGAGGGGCTAAATTTCTAAGGAGGGAGTTGAATTAGGCTCAGGAAAAGGATTCCTCCTTGGAAAGGGACATGAGCTGCTTAGCTATTCAGCTGGAGAGCTCAGATCAGTGAAAGGCTCACAGAGGGTGAAGACATTGGCTCCAGCGAGTACACCCCAGGGCATGGAGTGTTTAATAACTGCAGGATTACTTAAATACCTGATCCCCAGGAGGGCTTCAGGAAAAGATGTTCCAACTGAGCTATACTGGGGTAGGCCCCTGTTGAACTGTCTACCTTGGATGGGGACTCTTTTGCTTCTGTGTCACATACAAACTGTACATGACTTGACTGGAAAGCTGAGTCATGGGAGACCTACCACAGTTGGAGAGAAAGGGTGGAACCATACACACTTGGCCAACGTGGCACTTGCAAGAGGACAGTCCCGCCTTGTTGAAAGATGTTTATTCTATCTAAGTGTAACAGGTTCTGCCCTTCAGGTGAGCACCCCCAGGTGGCCGAGGGAAGTCTCACAGTCTTTACTCACCCATCTGGGTGAGTCAATGTCCAAGCAATGGCCGAAGATCAGGCCTCTTCGTTTCCCCCCTGTTCTGGGTATGGCTTGCAATGGGTTTGAGGGGGGAACCCAGGCCCGCCCTCAATGTCCACAGTCACTGTCACATCCCTGGGCCACTTCCTCAGGATGCTGCACCATCCAGCCCCTCTCTAGGATCTGGGATTGAACCCCCTTATCCAGGTTTGGCCAGGTTGGCCTGGCTTCTTGGCAAGCTTCCAGCTGTAGAACCAGGCTCTGTCCAGCTACAATGCGCAGCTTCCACTCAGAGCTGTCCAAAGTTCTGAGATTTCCCCAGTCAGCCCTGAGGCCTGCCAGGGTTGAGCTCCAGGAAGGAACTGACTGGCCCTGGCCTAGCAGCTCATTTTATATCAGGCTGCTGCACCCTGACTGGTTACCGCAAGGGCTGCCCTTCTATCCATCTCGGAGGACCTCTCTGCTGCTCCTACTACTGGCCAGGGTGCTGAAAGGCCTCCAGCTGTAAGGTCGGCTTTGTCCAGCCCATCACACTAAGGCTTAGTATCAACAACTTCAGACACAGGCTACAAAGCTGGTGTCTGTGCCAACTTGTTCCTTGTGTACATCCTCTGACAGCTGTCTTTGCCCTCTCTAGGGAATGATATTTTAACTATTTTAGTGTCCCTTTGATTTTTTGCTCCCTGCCTTGGCAAAGAAGGTTTTGCAAATTGGTTGGAATTTGGAAGTCACCTTTTCAATGCTCAGTCATTGTTTCATAGCCTCCTTGAAATATTTCCAAGGAGGTTACTTATTGAGGGTCATTGTGTTACTTTCCTGATAATTTCCTAACAGTCCAGCTATTAAATTAAAGCAACACACCTGTAAACATTCCAATAATTGCATATAGTTCTACAGTAATGATCCCAGTAACTAGATCATATTCACTGTGATAACACTGTGATACTTATAGGTAAGCAGTCTTTTTTAAAATAGCAACTATTTTGTGTGCAAAATGTTCTTAATTAATACTTCAGTATCCTAAGAAGTTGATGCTAGAGAGAAGATAATACCACCCTGGATATTTGTTGGGCTATGCAATAAGCTGCTGGGTATATCATATTGTGAAGAGTGAATTGGTTTGTATAAAATAAGAATCAACACAAACTATACATTTTGTCAGTCCCAGAAAAGTTTTTACCTGATTTTTCAATTAAAATTTTCAATGCACAGAATGTTTTGCAGGAGAACTAGAATTTTCATTTACAAAGTTCTTTGATATGCCATCATATTCGAGGGTGACAAATGCAATGATACACAGAAAAATTGATACTCTGATTCTTTGTTTTGTTCTTTGTACAGAAAGGCTGCTGCTATATATATATTAGTCCCTGGGCCCATGTCGGAAGGTATCTCAATTTGTCAACAGACAGGCCTCAGTTAATTTCTGCCAATGTAGCATTCACGATCCATGCTGAGTACGAAGAGGAACTGGAATATTGACTGGCCATTCTTGTCTGACCATTCTTGTCATAAGATAACTTGTTTGATGATATACTCAAAGGAAAAGGTTGCAGAGCAAGTTGTATAGTGCTGCTTGAGATATTAGGAGGCTGACAGATAGACAGAGGTCAGCTTCCCTTTGGTTTTCCTGTTCTGTGTAGATAATCATTTAAATCATGCTCATTTCTAAAAGAAAAATCCTATTATAAAATAACTGTGCTTTCATTGGGAATTTTTCATCACTATGTAGGTTCATCATAATTTTATAGTCAAACTATATTCCTCATGACTTTACCAACAAGTGATATTCCTGCCTCTGAATCCTTAGTTTTCATTAGAGAGAACATAGTTTTGTGTCTTTCTTGTGAGCATAATGTCCTGAAGAGATGCAGCCATGTAACAAGCATTAATGGTGTGATCCCTCTGTGGACTGGGGACAGAAGGAAGCTGGAGCTGGAGAACTTATATGGTGTTCCATTCTTAGGGGTGGGGAAAGCAAAGATGAGAAGACGAGTTCAGGGGAGGTATATGAGGGTTCTGTGGTGTTATCTGCTTTCCGAGTCCTGCTAGATAGAGTGAAAGGGATCATGGCCAATTCCCATGGGCAATGACTCCCCCTGAAGATCCTTCAGCTGGCTCAGTCTCCATTTTATTCCTTTAGTCTGAAGTGAGAAGAATGCTGCAGTGTGCAAAGGAGCCCAAATGATCCTTAACTGGCACAGGGGCCTCAGAAGGGGAAGAGCACCCTTTGTTACAGCAGCAAGCCAGACTTTTTCAAACCTGACCTGCTGTCTACCTGAAGCTGTCAATTGCTGGAATGGTCATGTGGGGCTGACAGGTGGTGACATACTGCCCAGACTCACGGAGCTGCAAACATTAAATTGCGTACCTGACGAAAAATAAAAAATTATTTAAAATAAGTTCAGTTTTTACTAACTTCTCTTTAAGTTGTTCTTATAGATGTTATGAATTTTAATTCTGAAGTTTTCTTAAGTTTATGAATGTACAGTGTGTGTGTTATATGGGGAGAGGGGAGGATCTAATTTTATATTTATAAATCACCAAACTTACAAATTTTAATTCTGTGCTGGATATGATTCAATACTCCTTCAACCAACTGTGAGCTGAGTGCAGAAAGCATATAGGGGAGCTACAGCAATGCAAGATTTTAAGACATCCCCAAAAGTTTGGCAACATGCAAAATTGTTGAAACCCCAAAGACATTCAAGAGAGAAAAATAACATTTTCAGCTTCTATATACAATTGAAGCGACTCTGCGGTATGTATGTGTGTGCCTGTGCAGAAGTATGTAATTGTTCCTTTCAGAATAGCATCTGTTTCAGATCACTAGCTGACAAATCAAATGGTGACTCATTAGCTAAAAACCTGGCATTCTAAACCTACTATTAACTTTCTGCAGAGGTCAACTGACAGCAAACTACAGGCAGAAACAATTGAAACTCTAGTAGCTCCACCCTCTTCATACAAAATCAACAAAGCTATATATCAGCTGAAGTCACCACTCTCAGGACCATAATGGGAGTCCCTTTGCTCTTAATTATGGTGGCCCAGCACTTATTCATAGTCTTAAATTGTTATTTGTATCCACTTGGGAATATTAAACCATGTCAATTATTTTCAGTGGTACATTTACTGTTCCTCTGTGCAAGAAATGGGTGACATGTCAGGCTAAAGATATTCAGGGATCTCCTTTATATATTCGTAGTAAGGCTCTAGCAAGACCCCGTGTCACTGCAACATGTGCTCAGTGTATTTCTATCCAAGAGTCAATGTGTTTTCAGAAGAGAATTCTGTGCTGTATTTTTATAAAATAAGTCACTTAAAAAGGATCATGAACAATACGGCCTTAACAGAACATTGCGGTAATGTGTCAGAAAACATGGCTGCTCAGTTGACCTTATCCATTTATTCCATCTCCCGTATCTAGAAGGATCAGCTGCCATAAGTATCTTTGAGATCTGGGACATGTGCCAGAATTAACAAAGAAGTAGTAGCCTTCACAAGTTTAATAAGTTTTTTGTGAAATCAATAATTTTTTCACAGGACACCAACCTTAAATAGTGGGTCATGTTTACCTTGCCAAATGATTTTAAAGTCTGGACACTCTACATGAAAGAAGCTTTTTTTACATCAATCTTGACATGCAGCTGTCTCCAAGGAAAAGTTTAGATTAGTCAAAGCTTCTGAATAAGCTGGTGTTCTTCAGGAAATGCTGGGTATTTTGTTCAAATGACCCGAAATGCCTTCCTAAATGTCTTCTTCAGCTAACTATGGAACATTTTAAACCAAAATTCTCGTATTTTAAAAAAGAGCCATAAATATGACTGCATAGCTGGTATTTTGAGAATACTGGTAGCTAATCAAATGCAGTGTTGACTCTTAATAGTCAGAAAAGGTATGACCATCTATGGATGAGCCTCTCTTTTCCAGTGTGTCCTCACATGTACATATGTGGTATTGCAGGGTTTTTTTTCAGTTTATCCATCATTTTCTGTGGCCTTCCCCTCTGGCCTACCCCTCTGGCCAGGTCACTATTCAATCTATTACTCTTCTAGGATAAAAAAAAATAGTCCCAAGGTAGGAAACTAAAAATCTAATGGCCTTCAAGGCCAACTCCAAACATCTCCCATTCCCCTTTTTAACAGCCATGCACCACTTCTTTTCCTGTGGGAGAGGCAGAGATACCTAAGCCCACCATCTCTGGGTTCAAGGCCAGGGACTCTGTTTTAGGGAGATGAGCTGTTTCTTCCAGCTCTCCGCCACGTTCCTGAGGTGCTCCTACCTTCACCCTGGTTGTCAGCATCTTCACCAGATCTCCAGATTCTGCTATGGCCTCCTGGCTCTGTAGTTGCTCATAGAGTCTACTTAGCCAGTTACAAAAAATCCTTTTTTCAAGACTGCTCCCAGCCCTTCTCTGCAGCCACTGGGCTGTATTGTAAACAGTCCCTTTGTGGCTCACATTTGGAGCAGTCAATATTTCTCTCTTCCAAACAGAAGACTCCTTCTCTCCAAGTTCTCTCTCTGGGACTGGGATTTATGTTTCATGCTTCTTGTATTAGGTTAGCCTGTCCTTCCCTCCTTCTAGTAGGAGTTCCTCCTCAGCCCTTTTCATGGAGCTGGGATTTGTCCCAGGCCCCTTGCCTTGCTTTGTCAACTGTGAGGCTTTTGCCAGCTGCTTCAGCTGAACACTCTCTAGTTATTCATCCTTTTCACTTTCCTGCTGTTCCTTTCTTATAACTCCATCCCAGTCGCTGCATGAGAGGGGAAGCCTTGCCTGTTTTCTCTACAAGGCTTCAGGTCTCAGGCCTTTAGAGAACAGTGCCTGTCTTTCTGTCAAACATTACTTATTCCTGGGACCACTTCCTCTCTATCCTATCCCTCCTTAGATCATTATAGATGTTTATTGGGTCTTTCTTAAAGGGCATAAATGGTTGGTTGGCAGGACACCCCAACCATATTTAGTAAAAGACCATCAGACCATATTTAGTAAAAGTAATATCACTTCATTGCCTTTGTCTCTGTGTACTTACAATGTGGCAAAAGTAGCATATAATATACATATACAACACATATAAATCAAGTAATGGGTTTGGGGAATGTTATCAGTAATCTAAGATTGTTAATAAGGACCATTATAACCTCTAAATTTCTCTACTGAGCTGAGAACCTCCAGTTTGAAAAATTATTTTAACATTATCATTCCCCTTTCCAGCAATTTAGTGCATTACTTTCTTCCAGAACTAGGAGCAATAATACGTCTTCATTCTATTTTTCTCTGAATAGTCTGCTATTTGACCCAAAAGTAGAAACTGCCAGTAAAATAGTTTGCTAAGTAGTTCACAAGTGGTGAGCTGATTTCTGTGACTGAAGGCATGTTGTATAAATGGCATTACTTAACCATACCCTGTCTTTTATTCTACGTTCTCAGCCTCCATTTTCAAATGGCAGCAATGAGAACTGAGCACTTGGCATAACCTACCCTCACTACAATTTGAGACCAATAAGTAAGATTATTCAGTATGACATGGCTGTAATTTGTAGTCAAAGGGAAGACATGATGCAGAATTGATGCTCCTTCCCTTAGGGGCAGCTCAGAAGTTTATTTTCTGTGCATATCTTCTCTCAAAGGATACTAAGTATTTCCTAGAGTGTTATGTTCAACTTACTGATTTAGAAAGCTGTTATCCCAAAGTGTGAAGCTGAGATGATGAGTAGAGATGTAATTTTTTATGGACACATTATCTTAGATTAGCCAATGGGGGAGGCAGATAGATTTTTTTCTTTAGTAGGCTATGGATGGCAAAGAGGATAGCAGAGGTCTTCTTATATTATAACCAGAGAAGCTTTAATTGATATGAACGCTTCTGAACCATCCCAGTATCTCTTCCCCATGCTGAGAGATAATAAAGACTAACTGGTAAATGCAGCTGTCTATTTATTTATGACTTATGACACATTTTATATGAAAGTCTTGATTGCATGCCACCCTCAATTAAATGGTTATTTATGCTGTGGAAAGGGTGAGTTAAATTTATAGCGCTAGCATGCTCTTGGTAAGAGTAGGACAATATTCATTTTGAGTGATGTTATTCATAAAGGACATTTGCAGAGATTACCAAGGTTAAAGCCAGTAGAGAATTTTTTCTTAAAGATTGAACAGCTGGTGATAGAAATGTTGGCTGATAAGAAACCTGTTCTACACCCGCCCCGAATGTTCATAGTGGGTAATGTTAAATTATGAGAGGAGATTAGACTGGTCACCAACCAGTAGATTGGAATCTCCCTGTAGGTCTTAGAGCCTTTGACAGATGATCCTGACTGGTTTGGCCAGGAGCCTGTTAAGTGCCAGCACTTCATCTGCCCCTCTAAGCACTGTCGTGTTGCTCCTGCCCTTTGCCTCAGAGCTGCCCACCGAGCTCTGGGAGCCTCTTGCTTTCTGTGCAGGCACAGGAAGAAGAGGAGAGGGTGCTGATGTCAGGGTGCCCCTTCCTCCACCCCATTGCCACAGAGCAGAAGAGGGCAGGGATGGAAAGACTTTGCTGTCTGCTTTTGGGAGTGGTGCAGTGCCAGAGTAGGAGTGAGCCCGCCTTAGCCCCCTGCACCACCATCCCAAAACCACCTGTGGTAAGCAGTGAGTCCCCCTGCATCCAAACTTCTTCCAGAGCCAGCAACCTGAATCCCCTCCTGGATCTCAACTCCCTGCCCCAGGCTCAGCTCAGAACCCCTCCCACACTCTAAATCCTTTAGCCCAAGATCAGAGTCCACGTCTCCCTCTCCTGCACCTCAGCTCCCTGCCCCCAGCCTGATAAAAGTGAGTGAGGATGGAGGAGAGTGGGAGGATGGAGTGAGCAGGGGCAGGGCCTTTGAGAAGGGGCAGGAAGGAGGCGGGGCATGGGTGTTTGGGTTTGAGGTGGATCCTGGATTGCATTTAAATTAAAAAAGTGATCTCATACTTAAAAAGGTTGGAGACCACTGGCATAAGTCAATAAAATGCCTAGTTTGATACTCCAAGGTTTCTTATATAGTATTGGAGAGATATGAATGAAATGGTATGTTCATTGCTAATGGGTACCATTGTCATGAACCTATGGGTCTCAAATCCAGTCCTGCAGAGTTCTTAACAACAGCCATACTCCAGCTCTTCATCTGGAAGCCTCTTAACAATGGCCTACCTGAACCCATGAAACTGAACTCATATGAGGCTTTGTACCTGTGCTTGAACTGTGGACTCCCTGCTGGCCCAGGAACCAAAAGCTGTCTGAACAACTGGGCTCCATCCAACTCTGGACTATATGCCTTCAGCTCCCTTCTCCTGATACCTGCATCCCACTTCTACTTCTCCAAGTTGATTTCCTGGCACCCTGACCAGCTCAGAACCCTGGCATCTAACTTGTGGTTCCCTACCTCCACTGTGTCTCCTGTCTCTAACCCCCAGTTTGCAGACCCAGCCTGACTCTGGTTACCACCTAGAGGTTCTGATCTCTAGTTTGTTTCCTGCTTCTGACCTCCTAGTATCATGACCCAGTGAACTCTTGACTCCTGTTTTAGGGCTGCAGAATCTGGTTCCAACTACTAGGTATGGGTGCCCATCGTCTGGTCTTGACAACCAGTGCTAGATTAAATAAAGCGGGGAAAAGTAATTTTACTTGGTACCTACCCAAAGTATAAAAACAGTGGGGATTATACTGTTAGTTGTAATGAAGATAAGTAGTTCATAATAGATGATTGACATCCATTTGAGAAATGCCCAGCCAAATTCAAAATTGTTTAGTGTTGCAAGGAGGTATGGTCTTTCAAATACAAAAATGAAAGGCTTTCTTGGAGCTGATATTGGCAAGTATCTTGTCCAGTAAGTTTAACCCAGAATGCCACATATGTGTAATAGTTTAAATGTTATAATGGGTAACCCTTCCTCTTATAAAGTTGCATTAGGGGTGGTAGGAACTTGAGCTCCATCTGTTGGGTGAAAACTGTAATAAATGCTTAAAATGTCAAATTAATATTTCCATTGTCTTATCTTTGTTATAAAACAAAATGTTAAAGCAATATTATTTGGCTCCATTGAGACTCTACAAAGCTAAATTGACTGATTCTAATACGTTAGAAGAGTTGGCAATTCTTAGAAAAACAGCCATTGATAGTAATGTCTTCAAAAGAGTAATCCCAATCAGTCAAAAGATCACCTTCTGTAGACTTGAAGTACCAACTGTTTCCCACACTCTCAATAGATCTTTCTGTGGTTCTCAACCTGTGGCCTGATGGCAATTTGCAGCCTGACTGATTTTTTGACAGAGCGAAGTCTCTAGCCATTTTCCATTTACCTATTGCAGAGACCGAGTAAGCAGGGAAACATTTATTCTCTCTTGGTCCAGGTTGCACATATGGAGGTGTAGGGGGGTGGTTCATACACACCTGTGCAGGGGAGTAGTACAAATCACAATCTACCCTGAGTAATCTATCAAATCTCAGCATAAACTGACCCAGAACAGACAGGGTCCAATGTGTGTCTTGTAATCCCATTGTCTATTGTATTAAGTTATTTTTATCATACACCTCTTTTATTCTTCTAGTATGAGTGTACTTATTTTTTCTTTTTTTTGTTACTGTACCAGGATTCATTTTTTCCTCATAAAAAGGTATACAAAAAAAGAGTTCTTCTGATTTACATGATTTGTTTTATACTGCTTTTTCAAACTATATTTGTTTATTTATCAGAATTTGTTTAATCCAGATTGCATAACATTGGCTAGGTATTGAAGATAACTCTTGCATTTGGACATTAACAAATTTGAACCATTTGATTCCCTTTCAATTGAAGGCCATCCAATCTTTTTGGGGACAAGCTAGTTAGGGTAGTCAGGAGGGTGTTAATCTAATTAAAAATGAGAGTGTGAAAGAAGAGAAAAAACTGAGCATTCAGCATAACATCAAGATATGTGGAGAACAAAAATAATGAAACCAAAGGAAATGGAGAAGACATTGATTTCACACTAATGCTGGAAGCCTGGGTAACCAACAAGAGGAATTGGAATTGCTCATTTATGAGCATAAATTTGATCTAGTGCACATTATTGAAACCTGCTGGGATGATTCACATTATTAGAATGTTAAAATCAATAGTTATGAATTATTTAGGAAGAACTGAGTTGGCAACAGGGGAGGTAAGTGGCTGTCCATGTCAAAAATGGCATTACCTGTTTCTGAGTCACTGACATCTTAGAAGAAAATGATCCTGAATACTTTATGGATCAATGTCCTACCAAATTAAGCACAAAATGAGGCATTAGCTGGTGTCTGCTGCAATTCACAACAAGGGACATGAGATCCCCTTCTTAAGCACCTATGTACAATGTGTAAGTTGGGGAGGGGGAGAAATTGAATGAACATGGGAGAAATCATTTTGAGTGACAGAGGGAGGAGGTCTGACTGCCAGTATTAAAACATTCTCACAATTTCTAAATATTATAGATAAACTTCTTAATTCTAATTCAAAAAGTTTTGCCTCCAATGTGGGAGAATTATATATTAGATATTTTCTTGACAGATAAGATAAATTGATCATAGAACTAAAAGTTAGTGCTAGCTTAGGTACAATTTATCATGACTTGATCATAGTTGTAATGTTCAAAGAGAGCCAAATTAGTAATACATGGTGCTTTAACAGGGGCATTTTCAAAACACTAAAACAGTTTATGCGCCAAATTATCTGGGAGGAAGAAATGTATCTGGAAAAAATGTGAATGATATTTAGGAATTGTTAAACAACTAGATGCCGCAAATGCAATAATCTACAATCAAGGAAGATAGCTACACTAGTTAAAAAATGTGGCTCAGAGAGTACATGAAAGTGTGTCTGTGTATACAAACAAATGGAAGAAAAAGGATGTTGAAAGTAATGAATATAAATCAGAAACTCAGAATAGTAGAAAACTGATAAAGGAAACAAAAGGACACAAGTGGACATCTATTGCCACCAAAGGTAAAGACAACAATATATATATTTTAAAGTATATTGGGACAAAAAGAATCCTAACAATGATATTGGTATAATATAGGTTTTACCTCCCTTAGCTGAGACTCTCTGGTCTGACAACATCTATGGATATTTCTGTCAGAGCCCAGAAACAGGGAGATCTGGAGGTGAGACATATGCATGGTAAGGGGGACCGGCAACTTAGCTGGGAGCCCAGTGGGCGGGGCGGGGGCGGCAGGGCGGGGGATCCTAGACCCCAGCGGATGTAGAGCTCCAGCTGTGGCCATAGAGCTGTGACCCCAGCAGCAGCCATGGAGCTCCAGCTCCAGCCCCTGATGGGGCTTCAAAGCCCTGGATGCAGAGCCAAGTGGCTGCAGAGCTCTGACCCTGGCCATAGAGACAAGCGGCTTCAGAACTCTGGCCCTGACTGCTGAGCTCTGGCCATCCTGCTCCAGCCCTGGCAGCAATGGGGCCGGTGGCAGCTAGAAAGCCCTAGGGGTAGGGCAGCAACAAGGCCAGGCTTCTGAACCATCCCACTCTCTCCCATGCTCGTTCGGTACCGGTTAGGTCCCGAGGGTGCTAGACAAGGGAGGTCCAACCTGCACTAGGAAATGGTAGCATTGTCAACAATAGAGCAGAAAAGGCAACAAAGTTCAATACATATTTCTGTTCTGTATTTGGGAAAAAACAAATGGGCTACATCTATACTGGCATGATCTTGCACAAGAACTCTTTTGCGGAAGAGTTCTTCTGCAAAAACTCTTTCAGAAGAGAGTGTCTACACTGGCATGTGCTTTTGCGCAAGAGATGTGCTTTTGCGCAAGAGCATCCATGCCAGTGTAGACACTCTCTTGCGCAAGAAAGCTCTGATGGCCATTTTAACCATAGGGCTTTCTTGCGCAAGAAATTCATGTTGCCTGTCTACACTGGCCTCTTGTGCAAGAACAGTTGCGCAAGAGGGCTTATTCCTGAGCGGGAGCATCAGAGTTCTTGCTCAAGAAGCCCTGATTTCATACATTAGAATGTCCGTGTACTTGCACAAGAACTCGGGGCCAGTGTAGACAGGCAGCAAGTTTTTGCGCAAAAGCAGCTGCTTTTGCGTAAGATTGCACCAATGTAGACACAGCCATGCTGTACAAATATCATATGATGACCATGAGGAGGAAACACATTCTAGTCAATAGTAACTCAGAAGGACATTAAACAGTAGCTATAGAAGACAGACATTTTAAAATCTGTAAATCCAGATAATTTACAGCCAATATTATTAGAAGTGCTGCCTGAGGCACTTGCTGAACCATTACTGTTGATTTTCAATAACTTTTTGAACATTGGGGAATTTCCAGAAGACTAGAAGAAATGTAATGTTATATCACTATTAAAAGATGATAAGTGGGCTGACTGAGTTAATATGGACCTGTCAGCCCGACACTGATCCTGGTAAAATAATAGAACAGCTGATAAAGGGCTCAAATAATAAACAGTTTGAAGGAGAGCCTATAATTAATGCAAGTTAACATGGGTCTTTAGAAAATAGATCCCATTACACTAACTCGATAAATTTGGTTACAAGATTACAGATTTAGATTACATGTAATAGCATTAACGTAATATACTTTGACTTTGATAAGGCTTTTGAGTTGGCATCACCCAACACTTGGATTAAAAAACTAGAACAAAACAACAACATCGCCCCTCAAAACCACCACGGCACATATTTGTAGCCATGTAGCTACAATTTAGCTTTATGCAATGCAATGTGCCTCAGTGTAGCTTACCAGCCATCCTTTCTGACTGACAGAAAGGAACAGCTTAGTCCAGGGGTCTCCTAACTTTTTACGCCCAAGATCACTTTTTTAAATGTCAGAACAAGCCAAGATCTACCCCATCCTTCCCCCAAGACCCCACCCCTTCCTTGAAGCCCCGCCCTCTCTGTTCTCCTCCGCTCCATCACTTGCTATCCCCAGCCCTTATACACTCTCAGGGTATGGCTACACTGCTGCTTTTTTTCCCGATTCTTCTGTAGGAAGAGGTTTTTCCAACATTTTGCCTGTCTAGACTGGGCCAAATATCGGAAAAAAACCTTCTTTTGGAAGCCCCCTTATTCCTCATGGAACGAGGAATAGAGGGGTTCCCGAAAGAGCATGTTTGCTCTTCCACTAAAAAAAGCGGAATAACAAATGAGTCCCTGGATGCGGAAGAGTTTTTTTGGTAAGGGGTGGGAAGGGGTGAGAGGTGCAAGCTCTAGGAGGGAATTTGGATGCAGGAGGATGTGGAGAAGGGGATGCTGGCTCGGGGAGGGGGCTCCAGGATGGGGAGTGTTGGGGTCAGGTAGAGGGTTAGGGTGCTGAGGAAGCCACAGGATTGTGGATATAGAGGTGCAGGAGTTTGGGTTGGGGTGTGTGAGAGACTCAGGAAAGGAAGGTTGGGAGTATGATAGGCTCAGGACACAGTTTTGCGGTGTGTGGATGGTGCAGAAGTGTTGTGGCAGAAGACTGAGGATGCAGGGGTGCAGGAGTTTGGGGATGTGAGAGGCTCAGGACAGGGGGTTCCAGTGTATGATAGGCTCAGATTTGGGGTCAGGAGGTGGTACAGGAGTGTTATGATGCTGTGGATAGATGGAGGCTTGGCCCCAATTGGGGGTTTGTTGTCCAGGCTTCATTTTTAAATAAAATATCATGTCAAACACAACAAGTTTCAGCACTGTCTTTATTTATGAGAGGGGTGGGGAACCTGTTTTGAGTCAGGAGTCAGGGACAGGGTGCTAGTGGGGGCAGGGGACATGGTGCTGGGGCAGGGGACAGGGTGCCAGTGGGTGCTGAAACAGGGAACAGGATGCTGCAGCAGGGGACAGAGTGTTGGTGGGGGCAGGTGACAGGGAGTCCCCAGCACACGCCTCCTCCAGGAACTCCTACCCCCTTCCCCCCACAGGGGAGGGAAGTCCCGGTGTGCACCTCCTCTGGGGACTCCTACCCACCCCCCCACGCAGGAAGCCGGCACTACAGACCTGGCCTTTCAGGTACTGCGCCGGCTGTTTGGGGGAGGGGGACCAGCCAGCGCACTTCCTGAAACTCTGGAAGTGCTGCGCAGTTGTGGGACTTCCATCCACCCCGCAGGAAGCCGGCACTACCTCCATTGTCGCTGGAGGTAGTGTTAGTGGGGCTGCTTGGGGGTGGGGGAAATGGGGAGGCCCCCGAATGCCTTGTGATCGACTGGTCGAGCCCTCCTGATCGACCAGTTGATCGTGATCGATGGGTTGGTGACCACGGGCCTAGTCCTATTGGTAAAGATACATTAAGTAGGCTTTTTGTGTTTGTTATTAATACTAAGGCAGGAATAGACTCTTATGGTCACCAATTTGTTTTAGGTTTAAAATTAGCATTATGAAATAAGTGAAAGAGTGTGATGATTGATTTTTTTAATTGTAATTTGATGTTCCTGCTTAAATGTTCATATTGTTTCTGTGTAACAAAGAAATCAACCCTGTTTTGTTTGAATGAGGAATGTGTGTTAGAAGGTAAGTGTGAAGGCCATCACAGGACCAGATATTTTAGGCAGAAGCTGAGGACATATACAAAGGCATCAGGAGATTGCTATATACCCTTATTGAGATGCAGATGAGGAGCAGTTTGATGACTTTAAAAGATATGACAAGCTCCTATTAATTGGGACAAGATAGCTGTGATATGAGAAGAACAACTTAAGAAAACAAGCACTTATCAACAGTGATTGATTACAGCATGATGGTATGAAACTTATTGATCCCAATGAAAGAAAAATGCTTTAAAAAGGGGCTGCTTTGCTATAGATTTTGGGTCTCATCCTACCAAGATCTTGGAGTACTGGTCCAGACCAATAGAGCTACACTTCTCTCTTGCACTCAACCTATCTGGCCACTAGGGTGATGCAAGCAAGAGACTGGTAACTATAAATCAACAGGATGATATGTGCATGTCTGTGTGTGTTTGTGTGTGTAATGAGTCTAGGACAGCAACATGGCATCCCTCTGACCTGGAAGAGGAAGGGCCCTTGGTGGGTGGGTCTAGCCTCACCCAGCCCTGCCTATAGGAAACAGCAAGGCGGGACTAGGAGTATAAGAGCTCAGAGATCAGGTGGAGCCTGGCAGCTGAACAGGCCAGACGCTCGGTCCAGGCTCCCACAGCAAAGGGCCCAGTCATGCTGCGCCTGATGGGAGGACTGGGTTGGGCTGCCAGGACCCTTCTGGCCCCCGACGACTGGCCTGGGCCACTGGGACCCCTGCCACAGCCCGAAGATGTGCTGAGACCTCCAGGACCCTCAACAGGCCACAATGACTGGACTGATCCACCTGGGACCCTGCCTGAGCCAGAGCTGGAACCTATGGACACACTCCCAACACCTCCGTCCCCAGCTGACCTGAGGAACAGCACCCGAGCCAGGTAGGACCCCAGGGGGAACTGGGATGCAGGCCAGGGACAGCCAACCCTGGGGCAGCTGAGGAGATGGAGGTCGGATGGGCGGCAGCAGGTTGCAGCTCGGATGACTCACAGACCTGGTCGGCGTGTTGTGGTCTGGATCACCGCTGACCCAGTGGCTGCCTTGCTGCCACTGTCAGGGCCTTGGGCTGGGGTGCAGTGGAGCGGGCAAGCCTGTGTCCCTGCTGCCACCCCCCTCGGGTGGCAGGCTTTCTCCTGTGAGGGCAAAACCCCTGCGCTTTTCGGCTGTCCGCCAGCGAGGAGACCTGATCCCCACCCAGCTGGGACCCAGCTGGAGCTTTCAACTGTTATAGAACTGATTGTGTTAAACTTTTGTCTGTGCGCCCCGCCCTGACCCAGGCCTGGGCCTTATAAACTGCTTGTCTAGGCTGCACCTCAGTCTGGGCTCTTAACTGTTGATCTGTGCCTCTGCCTGAACTGAAGGCAGGGCCTTATAAACTGCATCTTAGCCTACTGAGAGGCTTGAGTCCCTGACTGTTTAGAGTGCTCATTTGGTGCCCGCCCTGACCAAGGGCATGGCTGTTATAAACTGCTTACCGAATGTGACACTGCAATTGTCCTTTAACTGGGCAGTATAGGGAGTCAGCATGGCCTCCTGCTGACCTGGACCCTTTACAGTGTGAATGAATGCATATGCTCTTTACTATCGTATTCTTAATAAATGTGGTGTATTGCCTTTTCACTTAGAAAGATCCCATGTGCTTCTTATAGACATAATATAGTAAGTGAATTAAAAATTGGCTGGCAGGTCTCAAAGTAGGTATAAATGGATGTGCGTCTAGTGGGTCCTACAGGGATCAGTTCTCAGCCCTATTGTATTTAACATTCTTATCAATGACCAAAAAGAAAACATAAAATCATCACTGATAAAGTTTGCATATGTTACAGAATTTATGGGAGTGGTGAATAATAATGAGATGTCATGGCACAAAATTGGATTGCTTGGTAAAGTGGGCACAAGCTAACAGTGTGTTCTAATACAGCTAAATAAAAATGTATGCATCTAAGAACAAAGAATATAGCCCACTTTTACAGGGCGGAGGACTCTTCTCTGAAGAAGGTTTCAGGGACTTAATGGATAATCAGCTGAACATAAGTTTCTCATGTGATGTTTGGCCAAAAGGATGAATGTATCTATTTTAAGTCCAGAAGGGATCATTGTGATCATCTGGTCTGACCACTTCCAAATTGCATACCACAGAACTTTGCCTATGCACTCCTGTAATAGAGACATAATCTCTCACTGAGTTACTGATGTCATCAAATCATGATTTAAATACTTCAAGTTACAGAGAATTCACCTTTTAAACTAGTTTAAACTGCTAAGTACCCCTTTCTACATCAGAGGAAGTCAAAACTCCTTTTTGGTCTTAGCCAATCTGACAAGGTGGAGAATTCCATCTAGGCCCCTCAAGTGGTCACTTGCAGCCTGATAATTTTGGCAAGACCCAACACCCAGACAGCTGTGAAAGAATTCTCTGTAGTAACTCAGGTTACATCTACACTGCACTGTAGTTAGAAATAAGATAAGCAATTTGAGCTACGCAAATTGCGTATCTTATTTTGATCTACACAGTGCCAAATTTTGAAATAACCTGCTATTCTGAAATGGTCCCTTACTCGTGGAATGAGGTTTACAGGGATGTCAGAATAGCGAGCCCAAAATAATGAGCTTGCTGTTAAGATGTGGGATAGATATTTCGGGATACAATGGTATCTTGAAATAGTGTTGCAGTGTGGATGTAGTCTTAGAGTCCTCCCTATCTAATGTCTACCAACAGTCATGGGAGATATTTGCTACAAGCAGTTGCTGATCAGTTACATGCCACTGTAGGCAGTCTCATGAAACTATCTCCTTTATAAACTTATCAAGCTCATTACTGAAGCCAGTTAGTTTTTTTGCCTCTGTTGCTCCCCTTGGAAGGCTCTTCAGAAGTTCATTCCTCTGCTGGTTAGAAACCTTTGTTTAATTTCAAGCCTAAACTTGTTGATGGCTATTTAATTTCTATTTGGTCTTTTGTCAATATTAGTGCTTAATTTATTCCTGTCACTCTATGGTATTTATCCCTTATGTATTTCTAGAGAGCAATTATGTCTCCTTTCAGCCATGTTTTGATTAGGCTAAACAAGCCAAGCTCCTTGAGTTTCTCCTCATAAAGTAGGTTTTACACATGAATGATATACTTAATATTATTCCAGTAATGAGATTTATTCTACCAGGCCTATCTGGTGTTTGAGGGCTTTGGTCACCTGCCCCCATTAATATATATCTAGATCTAGAGACAGATAGACAGATAGATCTACATCTACATCTATCTATCCCAAGCAGGGAGATACACATACACACACACACACACACACACTATATATTAGTGTGTGTGCGTGTGTGTGCGTGTGTGTGTGTGTGTCCCTGCGTGGGCCTTTATGTGGAAGAAAGGGTGAGGATGTGTCTGTTCCCCCAATTCCTTCACCCTTACTCCCAGAGCCCAGTAGTCACTACTGATCTACTCAAGGTCATACATACTAAGGTGCATAAGTAGCATGGTGGTAGTGATTAGGGACAGGTGAACATTAGGCATCTTTTCACAATGCCTTGGAGTGCAGCCTCCAGGCAGGCAGCAGATTTCCCAGAACCTCTTCAAATAACATTTACAATGGTTCTTGAGAAGTTAATAAAATTTAGCATTTTAATAGTGCCTTATGTCTGAGGATATTGGAATATTTTAATGTTTAACACAATGTTCCTCACTCAGTCAAGCTAAATTATTTATTGATTCTAATATCTACCTGAAGATTGGTGTTTTTAATTCACATATAGCCGTCCATCTGTGTAAGGAGATATAAATGTAGTTAACTAAAGAGGAATACTTTCCAAACAGCTTTAAGTGGACTTTCACCTAATACATTTATTCATGGATAGTAAACATGATTTCAACAGGATTTTGCTGATGTTATTTTAAATTAACTTGTTGAATCTACATTCAATTGCTGCAGAAGTAAAAATGGCAGACCCTCTTACATGTAAGAATGTGACTACTATGTAGACTTAGTACTACTTAACTTCCTTTTCAAATAGTCTAAGCTCAAGAGAAATTGTGGCAGTAGAGAAGCCTGATTATACCATTTCTTTCCTGCAGCTGCTTTGTAACTAAACTGTCACGTTCACAGCCAGGCTCTATATCTCTGTGGTGGAAGCTGAAGAAGTTAAAATCAGGCATCACAAGAATGTTCCCCAACACATCTATTGTATTATAAATATAAATAACTATTGCATAATGATATGAAAGCAGTTAAAGAAGTCAGACCTTAAAGTAGAGTCCTTGTCTTTACATTATCTGGACTAACACATTCAGGGTATAGACAAGGAAAATATAATCACTTCTAATAATAAAATTTCCCAGTAACTATCAACAGAGCTGATGGACACTGTTGCATGATATAAAATCAACACATAACATAAAGAAAAATTTTGTAAACAGATTTTATTAATTAAATATGACTCTTTAGGCATCATCCAGGAAAACACACTTTAAAATGAATGCAAAAACTTATGCATATCAGTGTCACAGAAACCACAAGAGCTGTGTAAACTATTCAAACCGTTTATTTGACAATTTCAGCTTATATTTTCTGTTTGTGAATAAACTTTGATTTTGTTAATTTCAAATGACCTGAATTCTTTATACAAAAATATTTTCTATGAATTGCTCATAAGCCATTTTGGGAGGTATATATTTGTGTGTCTACTGTTCATAATCTATTTGCATAATTGCCTTTGTCACATGTAGTTATTTCTGTTCACTAATTGGAGGATTCTCAAATAACTTTTAGATAGCCTTCAAACACTTCTGGAGCAAATATATTCTAGAATATACAGTACAGAAAAAAGGAATGTAAATATCATCAAGGTGACTGGAATGGAAAACAGCATCCTTAAAAAACCCCCAAAAGTATCTACCTTCATTAATATACCTGCAAGCAATCCTCATATTTCCTATACATTGAAGCAACATAGGCACTGAACTCATATTACAAAATTACTGAAGATGGGGTAGATTGAAGTATTACACTGAAAGCCATCACAAACATTTCTCCTTTTTTTCCCCTGTCTGTATTGCTAAATCCCTTTGTCCATATATTGGAATGACTTGGGGTGTGTCGAGACTACATCCCTCTGTTGGCAGAGGGATGTAAATTAGGCACTTGGAAATTGCAAATGAAGTGGGGATTTGAATTTCCCATGCTTCATTTGCATAATTGCATTATGGCACTCTTTCGAAAAAGCGCTATTTCGAAAGTAAAACCGCAGTCTAGATATGGTTCTTTCGAAAAAGGAAGGCTTTTTCGAAAGAACCTGTAAACCTCAAAAAATGATGTTTACAGGATCTTTTGAAAAAGACTTCTATTTTCGAAGGAACCATGTCTAGACTGCGGTTTTACTTTTGAAATAGCACTTTTTCGAAAGAGCGCCATTATGTGATTATTCAAATGAAGCACGGGATATTTAAATCCTGGCTTCATTTGCACTTTCCAAGTGCTTCATTTACATCCGTCTGCTGACAGAGGGATGTAGTCTAGACGTAGCCTTAGTGACCACTCTTCCCATTTTGGCCAGGATTGACCCTTTTTTAAACCTTGCCCTGAGTGTCCCGACTTGTTTGGCAAAATTGCCTCATTTGCTCCTGACAAGTGATTAGGCAAGAAAAATGAGACAAATGTCCACTTTGGTCAAAAAAGTTGGGTGCAGAGGAATGTGCAGGAATGGGGGGGGGAGGGAGGAAGGGAGCAGCGATACCAGCCCTGCATAGTGCGGGGAGGCAGAGCTTCAACAGGAAACAGGCAGTAATTGAGAGAGCAGCAATAACAGCCCCAGCCTTTGGGAAATATGGTCACTTTATAAAGTATATGTGTTTCTGTTCACCAGAGCTCTGCCTCCCCCTCACAACGTCTAGGGAGGGAGGCCAGACAAGAGGCTTGGGCCAGCCCTGTGCAGTATCCCATTTTCCTTTTGGGAAATATGGTCACCCTAGTATGACTTCACTTTCTGTGCTCCCAGCCTCCCATCCAAAACAGTGCTCTGAAAATCATCTTTATTAGATGATCTTCCATCATGTCACTCTTGTCTTTGAATCACAAACTTGTCTTCCAAATCAGGTTCAAGAATCTTACTTTCAAGGCTCTGCACAACACTGTGTCTGACTGCATCCTGCTTTCATCAGTTCTCACTTCCTTTAGTACTCTCAAGCCCATGGATAAACCATCCTACCCCTGCTTCGTCTTCTCTCATCTTCATACCTTCTCCCATGTTGCCCCCTTCACCTGAAATCCTCTTCCTTTTTTGGGAGGTCAAGTTTCCACCTTCTGAAGGCTGCCAAAAGCAGTTTATCAAACAAAGGAGTGATATAACTGTTTAATCAATGTATTAGAAACCTCGGCCCCAGTGCTTTGTGATAAATCAATCTTCTGATTACCCTGTGCTTTAAGTGGGTGTATTCTATTATTTGTCTGTTTTTTAAATTGTAAACTTTCAAAAGTTTGGAACTGCACTATGCACACTATTTGTGCTCAGCAAATCTACTATATATTTGAGAGAGTTTGAATGTTTGTCCATCCATCTGTCAGCGAGTTTGTTTGTCAAAGAACTCCTCCTAAACAGTCTCAGAGGCGTAGCTGTAGTAATAGAGAGGTAGCCGTGTTAGTCTGATCTTGCAAAAACAAAAGGAAAAACTATGTAGCACTTTAAAGACTAACAAGATGGTTTAATAGGTAGCTGTGTTAGTCTATAACTTTAAAAACAATGAGTAGTCCTGGGGCACCTTAAGACTAACAAAAGAGCTACAACCACTAAATTTGGTATGCAGCTTCCTCTTATAACTTAAAGCAAGGTAGGGGTTTTGTTGTGCCAGGACAATGGGATTTGCCTGGAATATGATTGTTTCTCATAAAAAGCAAAGCGAGAGGTCTGCTAGCAGGCACAGTTATAGTGCAGAACAACAAAGGGGAGTGAATGCACCAGTAGGAGAGTGGCCAACTGAGAGCAGGGCTCTGGATGTTTCCGGCCACTGGACATGGAAAAAGTTCCCATACTGGTGAGCCACTGTCCAGGCAGTATGTCACCCTTGCTCCAGTCAGCCCAGGGATCAAGCCCCAGGGATAAGCCAGCCCTGGGAATCAGACAGCCCCAAGAATCCACCAGTTTGGCACTGTGCCCTTGCCGTCATGGCCAGCCCCAGGGTATGTCTAGACGACAGGGTTTTGTTGAAAAAAGTGGCCTTTTGTTGACAAAACTATACCTGCGTCTATACTACTGCCGTATTCTGTTGACAGTAAGTCGACAGAATGCGGCAGTTTTGTTAACAGCGGTAAACCTCGTTTTACGAGGAAGAATGCCTTTGTCGACAAAAAGGTGTGTGTGGACGCAGGGAGCCAGTTCTGTCAACAAAAAAGGCGTCCAGGAAGCCCTGGTGGACAGTCTAGCCTTTACATGTACAGCACCTCTGTGGTTCCTGGCCGCAGCCTCTTAAAGGCACAGGCACCCAGACAGGCCTTGCTGTCCAGCAGCTAGCCAGAGCACCCGTGACAGCCATGACAGCCATGGCCCAGCCTCAAGGCCCCCCGGCCTTTCTCGGGACAGAGACGAGGACCCACCCAGGGGCACCAAAAGGTGGGCACCAGCCTCGTCAGGGCCAGAAATCCAAAACCTCCTGAAGCTCTGGTCCCAGGAAGAAGCCCTGCAGGCCCTGCAGACACGCCACAGGAATGCGGACATCTACGAGCACCTGGCCCAGGGACTGGCCACCAAAGGGCATCACCCCCACACCATGGCACAAGTCAGGGCCCAGGTTAAGGAGCTGCGGCAGGGATATGCCAGGGCCCGGGACCAGAGCTCCCGCTCTGGGGCAGCCCCCGAGACCTGCCCTTACTACCGGGAGTTGGAGCAGATCTTGGGCAGCAGGGAAGCCCAGACTCCACGGTGTGTGGTGGAGTCCGGGTTACCTCACCACATCGTGGACTGACCCCTCCTGAGGGAGGAAGACCAGGCAGGAGAGGCTGGAGAGCTGCACCAGGAGGAGGAAGAGGAGGCAGCAGAGACTCAGACCCCAGAGGCCTCCCAGGTGTCCGTGGACATCAGGAAGGGATCATCAGGTGAGTGCTTTGAGGGGTCACCACACATGGGTGGGTTGGCAGTGCGGGGGGCCATCTAGTCCCATTGCCACTGTGGGGCCCCTGTGAGGCTTTCCAGCCACTGCTCAACTCACACGCGGTGTCACGTGTAACACCCCTGAGTCTCCTGTCCAAAGGACAGCCCCTGCCAGACATGGCATGCCCTCGGGGACACCAGGGGTGCACACAGACATTGATTGTCTCCTCTTCTTTTACTCCACAGCTGGATCCTCTACCTAACAGGGGATCACCACACCTGCTCCACCACCATCCCGGACCTGTGGCACCCGCAGGCACTGGCGTGTGTACACGGACCTGCTGAGGGAGCATGTAGTGGCCCTGCAGGACCTCAACAGGACCCTCCAGCAGAGGACGCAGGCAGAGGCTGAGTGGTGCACCAGGCTGCTGGATGAGCTGGTCCAGCAGTGCACTAATATCTGTGCCACAATGCGGGAGGTCTTCGCCTTGCCTGCCCCTGTCACGGGAACTGCTCCTCCAGCCCCCCCTGCTCCCCCTGCCCCCTCTTTCCTCCCAGCCCCTCTTGCTCCCGAGACCTCACAGGCCCAACAGCTGCCCCCCCTGCCCCGCTGCCCAGGCCAGGACTGGCTCTCGCTCCACCCAATCCCAAGGCCATGGCAATGCCAGGATGCAGGAAGGTGGCAGGACCCTGCAATCAGGGAAGCAGCAGCCCTCTTGAGCCCCCTCCCCACTCCAGGTTTTCAGTCCCCCTCCCCACTCCAGGTTTTCAGTCCCCTAATACCCCACTTAAAGGACATTTCAGTTATGTTACAAAATCTTTATTGTTGACTGACAGATTTACTTTGTGGATAAACATGTGAACAGTTAAAAGAGAAAGTTTTGTTAAACAGTTCACACATTTTCTTTACTGCTAGTGTTTCTAATAAACCAAATTTCAGTTTACAAAGAAAAGTGGGTCTTATATGTGTTCTTAATGGGAAGAGAGTGAGGGTCGTGGAGGGAAAGGTAGGGGTGGGCCAGGCCAAACCCCCCATGGGGGAGGCCCTGGGGAGAGTCAGTGGGCTCCTTCTGAGAATCTCTCCCTCAGGGCCTCTCGGATTTGGACACCAGCCTTGTGAGCCCGGTGGATGGCAGCCGTCTGGGGCTGCTGAAATTGCCTTTTCTCGCCATCAGGACCTGTCCTTCACCCTGGCAGGAAGGCCTCCCCTTTCCTCTCCACCAGGTTATGGAAGGCGCAACATGCGGCCACCACCTCCGTGATGTTGCGTTCGCCCATCTCCAGGCATGTGAGGAGGCAACGGAACCTCCCTTTCAGCCGGCTGAAGGCGCATTACACCTGGATGCGAGCCTGGCTAAGATGCGTGTTGAAAAGTTCCTTGCTCACATCCAGGTGGCCAGTGTAGGGCTTCACGAGCCATGGCCTCAGTGGGTAGGCCGCGTCGGCCACTATGCACACTGGCATCTGCACGCCCCCGAGCGCGAGGTGCTGCTGGGGGGAAAATGTTCCTGCCTGCAACCTGAGTACAGGTAGGAGTTCCTGAATATGCGGGCATCATGTGCCCGCCCCGACCACCCAACACAAATGTCCGTAAAGTGTCCCTGGTGGTCAACGAGCGCCTGCAGCACCATGGAATAGTAGCCCTTCCTGTTTATAAACTGGGCTGCTCAATGGGGCGGTGCACGGATTGCGATATGTGTCCCATCGAGGGCTCCTCCGCAGTTTGGGAAGCCAAAGGTGGCAAACCCAGCAGGATGTTGTCCAGGTCCCCGAGACGGACTAACCTCTTCAGCAGCTCTGCATTGATGGCCCTCACCACCTATAGCACGAGACAAATAGACAGACAGAAACCAGGGAGTTAGACAAGTACCTATGTGCTTGGGAGGAGAACCCTCCCCCTCCCAACTCCCCCCTTCCCTTGTCAGGATGCCCCCCTCCCCCGCATCAGTGCAGGGGTGGCCGAGGAGCAGCCTCTGAGTGCCACTCCATCCCCCACTCCCTCTTGCCCTTTCCTGGCAGTCCCCCTTTCACAACCCCCCCACTCAGCAGGGTCTTTCCCCCGACAATGACTTACCTCCATCAAGACGGCCCTGATGGTAGACCTCCCTGTGCCAAACTGGTGTCCCACGGAGCGGTAGCTGTCGGGGATGGCCAGCTTCCACAGGGCGATTGCGACCTGCTTCTGCAGGGGGATGGTGGGCTGCAGGTGGGTGTCCTGGTGTTCCAGAGCAGGGGTGAGCCAGGCACACAGCTCCAGGAATGTGGCCTTCCACATCTGGAAGTTGCGGAGCCAGTGTTCATCGTCCCAGAGCTGCATGACGAGCCGGTCCCACCAGTCCGAACTCGTCTCGTGCCTCCAAATCTGCCTGTCCCCAAAAAAGTTTGGGGGGAAGGACAGAGCTCCTGCATCCTGGAAGAAGGTCTCCTCAGTGTGGTCTGGGTCCATATGGGGCAGGAGATTCATGACAGAGTCATGCAGATGCAGCAGAAGCTGCAGTATGGCAGCGTGGGGCCATCACCTGCCCAGGGGCAGCTCAGGCTCCATGGCTAAAAACAATGAAAATCAGAAAAAAAACCCCAACAAATAAACTGCTGTGGTATCCGAGGAAGCAGGGTAACCAGAGCAAGAGCTGCAGCAGCTTTGCTTTCCCTCTAGGAGGTAGGCAAGCCAGAAGCAGGAGCAGAACAACGGCTGTCCAGGGGGATCCCTTTAAGCACGCATCTCTGCAAAGGGCATGCAGCAATACCTGGAAATAAAGGCTGCCCCCATGCCCTGCCAGAAGCACTTCCGGGTGCCTTCTTTTTTTGACAGAGTGTCCGGCAGTCTGGACGCTCTTTTTTGAAAAAGCGATCGATTTTTCGATCTGCATAATGTAGTCTAGATGCTCTTTTTCGATAGAGGCTTTGTCGACAGATACTGTCAACAAAGCCTCTGTCGAAGAAGGCGTGCAGTCTAGACGTAGCCCCAGGGAGCCGCCTGTGTGGGCAGTGTGGCCAGTGGGGCTGTCAGCCACCATGAGCCCCCAAGCGAGGCATAGGGTGAGCCTGACTTTGCACCCACAGAAGGGATGGGGTTGAGGGTGGAAGGGGCAGGGCCCTAGCGCCACTCAGACTATGTCATGCCCTCCCCTCAAGCCCTCAGAGCCTCATGGAGCAGTGATATGGTGGCAATTCAAAGGGACATGAAGCTCTAGTAGCCACCACTGCTACGGTAGCTGCAGCAAGGAGCTCTGGACCTTTTGAATATCAAGGCCCTGGGACAATTTCCCCCTTTGTCCCTTCCTGTCAGAGATCCTGGAAGGGTGTGACTCTCACCACCCTGGCTAGGTAGCACAGTTGGAGAGCTGCTGCCTAGGTAGCACAGTTCCTACCAGCTCAGCCAGCCTCCTGCACCCTCACCTCCTGCCATGACTCTTGCACCTCCCACTCCCTGCCCTGAGCCCCTCCTCACCTCCAGGCCTGACTCCTGCACCCCCCCCCCACAGCTCCAGCAGTCTGCCATGAGCCCCCCATATCCCCAAGAGTTTCCTTAATGACTCAAGCAATGCCAGATAAATGTGCTAGTCATAAATAATAATGACAACAGTTCTGTGGGAAAGAGACAGGAAGAGAAACCAAAAACCAAAACTGAGTTTCTTGCTATTCGCTTAAAGACAACAAGCAGATATTTGATGTGGTTTTCTGACAATGAACTACAAACAAACAAACAAACAAACAAAAAATTTCATCCAACAGCAACAACTACCCACAAAACAATGGCCGTATTTTCTCCTGAAAACAATAGTAATCAAAAGTGAACTTTGTCGGGCACAGCGAGAGATGACAAGAATAATGTAGTATGCAGGCAAGGTGAGTGAAAAGTGGGAAGAAAAATTAACTTCTTTGAACCATTACCTCTCCAAAATAATCTCCTGTTTCTGGCTCCTTATTGTCCACACACATATGGAGAGAAAAAGAATCTGCTTCTACTAAGGGCAGAGAAATTAAAATGACATGTAGAGTTGAACTGCATACATTTATAGCAATTCTTAATTATGTGATATTGGGCAAGAGTCTAATTCCAGTTATACCAGCACACATTTCTTTAAAGTAGCTACAGCAAGATTTGCACTATCATAACTAAGGTCAGAACCTATCTTTCTGCCTTTAATCACCAGGCCAAATTCTGCTCTTAATTATGCCAATGTAACGTAGCATCCTAATTAAAAGCACAATTTTTCAAGAATAATTATTTCCTGTCATAATGTAATTAATATGCATACCATTGTTCCAGATTGCTATTAGCATAACTGAAATCAGAATTTAAATCCATTTAACTGCAGAATTCCTTCTACAAAATATACTTCCATTGAGGTCCATGGGAGTTATGCATGTGTAAGGACTGTGGGCTCTGGCTGTGCCTTTACTAAAGATACTGAGCTGTGATCTGAGGTAAAAAAATTTCAAAAGGGTCTATGTCCAATATTCAAGTGATTTACTCCCATTGTAAAGGTATCTAGGTATTCCTGTGCTCAGTCATTTACCTTACAGATTTATGAGTCAAAATATAATTGTTAAAGGGATTTAGGCACTTATGAATCTAACTGCCATTGACTGTTGACAGAATTTAGACTCCTAAATACCTAAATTCTTTTTGAAAGGGAGATTTAGTTCTTAAATTGATTAAGCATTGTGCAGCAAATACCTAAATACCTTTACAAATCTGGGCCTTAGGCACATAGTAGTTAGGCTTCTAAATGTGAACCTAAATTAGCTATTCATTTAGGTTAGTTCTCAAATGGAATTTAGGCTTCAAAGTCACTTAGCCACTTGATGAAATTTTTTCCCTTAAATCTCATGATAACAATAGCTATATTTAAATTGTTTACTTGCAGTTGGAGTTTTTTTGGGTCAGATCTACAAGCAAATACAGTAGAATAAATGCAGACACTGCAAATCTTAAAGGAATACAAATATTCCACAGCAGCTCAGAGTTTCATGCGGATCTCCATGTAAATCCATTCTCCTCTCTTTTCCTATCATGCAGACCAGCTGTTTTTCATTCCAGCATTTCAGTATCAACAACTTGCTTGTGCCAATAGCCCACCGAGGAAGAGATTTTACAGGAGGCAATAGCATGCCACTGTCACTGCCTGAATCAAATAAATGGCAAGCTTAAAATCCTAGCAAAAGACTGTGATATTGGGCCAGCCACCCAACAACAAAGGGAATCTAAAAGGATTTGAAAACCAGTTAAATTAATAATTCTTTCCTGCCAGGATTTATGATTTAGTCATTTCAGATGAAAAAGCAAAATGCAGTAGTTTCAAAGCTGGAGCTCCTGCATCATGGCACAGGGCAAAAGGCACCAGGAACATTCTCAAAAGTTTTATGCTTGCAAAACCACCACAAATGGCTAAAAAAATTGACCTGCTCACATCTGTTCCAGCACAGGGAGTTACAGTTAGAATTAAATATTAAAGTGAAATGTCGTTGTTAGTATATAGTTATATTTTGCACATACATGATGTAATTATATTGGCTGAGAGCCAACTACTCATGTCAGTGGCAGCAGGATCAGCTTGATAATGAATACTAATCTATCCATATATCCAAAACCCTAAAAAGCAGAAGTTTGGATAAATTATGTTTGATCATCTCTGACTGCAACCTTCTCAGAAAAAAATGCACACGTAGGAACCTATGCAATAGATATTCATGTTGGTCAACTCCATACCCAAGTGTGGTAGGAATGTGAGGTTACTAGCCAATGAAAATACTATTTGTTCCTTTTTTTTCCTCATAGAAGCATCTTCCTTAGATGGTAGAACAAAAAGCAGAGGCTAGAATAAGGCATTAGGAAGTGTGTGATGGGGAACTGGTAATGTCTGTGTCTGAGAGACAAGAATTTTATGGTAAGCCTTCAAATAAATATGCATAGCTCTCAGAAGCTAGAGATGGGACCAAATTGCAAAGTTAAGATAATACATTTGGTAGCATTCAATGTGGGATTTGGTTTGGGTTCAGTCTTTCAGAGATAAAGGCACAGGCTGTAATTTAGGTTTTGAATTCTGAAAAAGTGAATGTATAAATATCATTCTTTGGAAAGGATGGTCTGTTCTAAATGTGAATTTGAAACAAGCTAAAGGAGTCAGGGTGGGTTTATCCATGTGCAGTAAGATCCCCGTTGCTTAAAAGGGACAGATTGCTCAACAGCACTTCTCATGCTTTATTAATTCTGAAAAGGCTTCTGTGACATCAAAGCAATATAGCCTGGCAACCAGTGTTGTCATTGCCTATTCTCTATCACAAAACACAGAATGGTAAACTACATTCTAAGGTAGTCCCCTTATGGATTTTTAAATAGATCCATACTTTAAACTCATCTTTGCTGTAGTTCCATCTAAGTCAATGAAGTTACAGCATGATACATTTGGCCTAAGGGTTTATCCATGGAGTTTTAGCCAATGCTGATTCAAGCATTTAAGCAAAATATAACGGACTTAGATTTGAAATTTATAGAGACCTTAAAAATATCAATAGATTGATAAAGATCCCAAGCCTCTTGTCAGATGTTAGCAAAGCCATCTAAAGTCATGTTTATAATGAACATTTGATAGTATTTGCAACGACGTAGTTAATCTTTCCCTTTTATCATATAGGTTCATAACTGTTCTATCCAGAATGCAGGAGAGTTGTTAGGACTCTTTTTTTTTTTTTGAAATACAAATACAGTTCAGTCAGGAATGAGAGAGGATAGAGAAAGACTTTCTCTAAAATGTCATGATTCTGGTTAAGATCTGGGGTTTTGTCATGGTATTACAATGAAGGGGCAGGCTCAGTGTATGTCTACTCTGCAGTTAGACACTCACAGTTGGCCTGTGCTAGCTGACTTGGATTTGTGGGGCTGTTTAATTGCAGAGTAGACTTGTGGACATGGTCTGTAGCTCAGGCTACAGACCCTGTGAGGTAAGAGGTTCCCACAGCTCAAGCCCAGAAGTCTAAGCTTCTGTGAAGTAGCTTCACAGCCAGAGCCTCGGGAGCCCAAGTCAGCTGGCAGAGGTCATTCATGGATTTTTCTCTGCAGACTAGACATGCCTTCAGTAGCCGTCTGACAGCCTTAAGAAACCTCACGAAGTTGGGAGATTTGGACTTGCCATTGTCTATGTGTCTTGCAGTGCAGCATTAATATCTGATCAAATGCTAGGGAGGCTGTGGAATCTCCATCACTGGAGATAGTTAAGAGCAGGTTGGATAGACATTGATCAGGGATGATCTAGAGGTCGTGCTGTGAGGGCAGGGGACTGGACTTGATGACCTTTCAAGGTTCCTTCCAGTTCTAGTATTCTATAATCTATAAGGGTATGTCTACACTGCAAAGTTAATTTGAAATAACAGCCATTATTTTGAATTAACTTCAATAGCGTCTATACATGCAAATTACTATTTCGAATTTAATTCAAAATAGCGGAGCGCTTATTTCGAATTTGGTAAACCTCATTCTACAAGGAGTAACGCCAAATTTGAAATAGCTATTTCGAATTAAGTGCTGGGTAGACACTTAATTTGAAATAGGGGGCCTCCAGCCTTTCCCAGGGAGCCCTGGTGGCCACTCTGGGCACAACAGGAAAACTCGTCTGCTCCTCCCCTAGCCCCAGAGCCCTTAAAGGGGCAAACTCTGGCCACAGTGCCTGTGCCAGTTGCAAGCCTGCCAGCACACAGCCAGCAGACCGTATACCTGGCACAGCATGAGCCAGCAACCCGCTGCCACCCAGCCCTCCACCGCTCCCCAGGACCAGGCTGGCGGCTCCCAGGAGCCTGCCAGGGGCCGCAAAAGGCGGGCGCTTTCCTGGTCTAGTGCGGAGATCATGGACCTCACTGAAGTTTGGGGGGAGGCTTCCAATGCCCACGATCTCCACACTAGGCACAGGAATGTGGCCCTCTACAGCCACATGGCTGCCAGCCTGGCCACCAGAGGCCACATGTGCAGCCAGGAACAGGTGTGGACTAAAATTAAAGAGCTGCGGCAGGCCTATGCCAGGGGCTCCCAACCAGGGGCTGACCTGGACACCTGCCTGCATTATGAGGCCCTGGACCTCATCCTGGGTGGTCAGACAGTCCGTGCCCCTCGGTGGTCATTGACCCCTGGGCAGAGGGCCCTGCCCCTGACACAGGGGAAGAGGAGGAAGAGGAGGAGGATGACAGCCAGGAGCCACAGGATCCGTACCAGAGAGCCCATTAGCAGTCTCATCCAAGGCCAGGGAGGCCTCCACATGTGAGTGCCATCACGGTCCCTTTATGCGGGGTGGCGGGGGGGAGGGGGAGCTCAGGGACCATGCACATGGGCCTTGCCGACCATGGAGCAAGCAGCAATCTGTGCATCTGCCGTGCCAGCCGGGACTTGTGGCCTCAGCTGGGTGCCGTGCAGGGGCCCTGGCCTGTTCCCCACACGCGTCTATGCATGAAGGCACATGACAGGCTCCTGACCCTGGCGAGAGACACTGCACACTGCCCTCCCTCCAGACACCCCCTCTACACAGAGGCAGGGCACATCTACCCTCCCCCCCCCCCCACGCCACATTATAGGCAGCACAGGGACTGGGGTGCAGTCCTGGGCCAGCTCATGCTCCCGGGGATAGCAGGATGTGATGGTGCGGAGACCTGCCATCCTTGCCTTGCAGAGGGGGGCTGGGTTTCACCCACTGTGTCCCCAGGGAGAACTGACCACTTCTCTTGTTTCACCGCAGCCGCAGCACCTGCGAGTGCAGGGCACACCACCCCGCTTGGACCATCCACCCGCACCCGGGCCAGCAGGCGCACCCGCAACCAGGAGGAGTTCCTGAGGCAGCACCTGGTGTTACTGGGAAGGCAGGTCCACAGCCAGGAGCAGTGGGTGCAAGAGGACCTGCAGCTGTGGCAGGAGAGCTTGCGGGAGCTGCGGGAGCAGGGCCATGCCCTTCGGGAGCATCTGCAGACCCTGGTGCAATGATGGCTGCCTCCTGCTGCTCCAGCCCCTGCGGCCGCCCCAGCTATCGCTCCTCCTCCCACCCCTGCTCCCCCTCCCGCTTCTTCTGCCCCCCCCGTCCCTCCTGCCCCACCTTCCATACCCACTCCTCCCCGGGGACACCGAGGCCCCTGCACCCACAGTTCTGTGACACAGGAGGGCTGGCAAGACCCCCAACCCTGAGCTTCCCCTCCCCCTTCCTCCCCTTGCCTCCCCCTTCCAGCTCCCTCCTCCCAGGTTTCACCCCTCCCCTCTTCCGCCCTCATTCCCCCTAACCCCAACCCAGTTATTTTAAATATAGAGAGTTTTTCATGGCAACACAGGTGTTTTTACTGTACATCAGGAAGGGGGGTTAGGGAGGGGAAAGGGGAAGGACATGGGGGTGGAATGTAAGGCACAAGACCCCAGTGGGGCACGCCAGGGAGACTTCACTCCTCCTCCGCCTGGAAGCTCTCCCGCAGGGCTTCCTGGATGTGGATAGCCCCCCAAAGGGCATCCCGGATGGCAGCCATGCGGGGCTGTGCGTACTGGCCAGCCAGGTGGTCAGCCTCTGCCATCGAGCCTGGCAGGAAAGCCTCCCCCTTCCTCTCACATAAATTGTGGCACACACAGCATGCTGCCACCATGGGCGGAATATTGTGCTCGGAGAGGTAGAGGCGGGTGAGGAAGCATCTAAATCAGGCCTTCAGCTGGCCGAAGGTCCCCTCCACCACAATGCGGGCCCTGCTGAGCCTGGCATTGAAGGCCTGCCGGGAGGGGTTCAGGTGTCCCGTGTAGGGCTTCATCAGCCACGGCTGTAGGGGGTAGGCCACATCCCCCACCAGGCACACTGGCATGTCCACGTCCCCAACCCTGATGTGGCAGTCAGGGAAGAAAATCCCGGCGTGCAGCCTCTGGCACACGGAGGAGTTGTGGTGCACCCGCGCATTGTGTGCCTTGCCGGACTAGCCCACATTGATATCCATGAACTGGCCCCGGTGGTCAGACACAGCCTGCAGGATCACAGAGAAGTAACCCTTGTGGTTGATGTACAGGGAGGCTTGGTGTTCCAGGGCACGGATGGGGATGTGCGTCCCGTCGATTGCCCCCCCGCAGTTGGGGAAGCCCAGGGCACCAAACCCCTGGATGACCGTGTCCAGGTCGGTCAGGCGGATGACTCTGCGGAGCAGCACCCTGTTGATGGCCTTGACCGCCTGCAGAGAGACACACAAAACCGAGGGTCACTGGGGTGCCTGGGTGGCTGGGAGTGTTTGTTCCCCGCTGCTGCCCCACGCCCCACTCCCAGGAGCAACCCCCGCTGCAATCCTGGCCACCGCGGGCGGTCTGTAGCATGGCTGGGACAGACCGAACCCTCACGTGGAGGGCACTTACACCACCTCCTCCCCGTTTTCCCTGGGGCAGCCCATGTCCTCCTTGCAGCCCCCCCCCCCGGCCCAGTGGCCGGTGACTGCCGTACCTGCATGAGCACCGCTCCGACGGTAGATCTCCCAACGCCAACTGGTTGCCGACGGATCGGTAGCTATCCGGCGTGGAGAGCTTCCAGATGGCGATGGCCACCTGCTTGTGGAGGGGAATGGCAGGCCTCATGCGTGTGTCCCATCACTGCAGAGCAGGGGCGAGCCACTCGCAGAGCTTGAGGAAGGTGTCCTTCTTCATCCTGAAGACAAATAAGCAGTGGCAAATTTTTAAAGTGCTTCTACACAAATGCTAGGAGTCTGACTAATAAGATGGGTGAACTAGAGTACCTAGTATTAAATGAGGAGGTTGACATAATAGGCATCACTGAAACCTGGTGGAATGAGGAAAATCTGTGGGACACAATCATACCGGGATATAAAATATATCGAAAGGATAGAGCAGGCCGGGTGGGTGGCGGAGTGGCACTGTATGTGAAAGATAATGTAGAATCAAATGAAATAAAAATATTAAATGAATCAACATGTTCAATAGAATCGCTATGGATAGTAATTCCATGCTCCAAAAATAAGAAATTAGCAGTAGGGATATATTACCGACCACCTGACCAGGACAGGGATACTGACATTGAAATGCTGAGGGAGATTAGAGAGGCTACCAAAACAAAGAACTCTATAATAATGGGGGATTTTAATTACCCCCATATTGACTGGATACATGTCACCTCAGGAAGAGAAGCGGAGATAAAATTTCTCAATGGCTTAAATGACTGCTTCTTGGAGCAGCTAGTGCAGGAACCCACAAGGGGAGAGGCAATTCTCGATTTAGTCCTGAGTGGAGCGCAGGAACAGGTCCAGGAAATAACCGTTACAGGACCGCTTGGGAATAGTGACCATAATATAATAACATTCAACATTCCTGTGGTGGGAAGAACACCTCAGCAGACCAGCACCCTGGCATTTAATTTCAAAAAGGGGAATTACACAAAAATGAGGAGGTTAGTTAAACAGAAATTAAAAGGCACAGTGACTAGAGCCAAATCCCTGCAAGCTGCATGGAAACTTCTTAAAGACACCATAATAGAGGCCCAACTTAAATGTATACCCCAAATTAAAAAACATAGCAAGAGACCTAAAAAAGAGTCACCGTGGCTTAACCACCATGTAAAAGAAGCAGTGAGGGACAAAAAGGCATCTTTTAAGAAGTGGAAGTCCAATCCTAGTGAGATAAATAGAAAGGAACATAAACACTGTCAAATCAAGTGTAAAAATGTAATAAGAAAAGCAAAAAAAGATTTTGAGGAACAGCTAGCCAAAAACTCAAAAAGAAATAACAAAATGTTTTTTAAGTACATTAGAAGCAGGAAGCCTGCTAAAAAACCTGTGGGTCCCCTAGACGATCGAACTATAAAAGGCGCAATCAAGGACGATAAAGCCATTGCGGAGAAACTAAATGATTTCTTTGCTTCAGTCTTCACGGCTGAGGACGTTGGGGAGATTCCCAAATCTGCACCGTCCTTTGTGGGTAATGAATCTGAGGAACTGTCCCGGATTGAAGTGTCATTAGAGGAGGTTTTGGAACAAATAGAAAAACTTAATGTTAACAAATCTCCGGGACCGGATGGCATTCATCCAAGGGTTCTAAAAGAACTCAAATGGGAAATTGCTGAACTATTATCTGTGGTTTGTAACCTATCCCTTAAATCGGCTTCCGTACCTAATGACTGGAAGGTAGCCAACGTGACACCAATATTTAAAAAGGGCTCTAGAGGCGATCCGGGCAATTACAGACCGGTAAGTCTAACTTCAGTACCGGGCAAATTAGTCGAAACAATAGTAAAGAATAAAATTGTGAAGCATGTAGAAGAACATAATTTGTTGGACAAAAGTCAACATGGTTTCTGTAAAGGGAAATCCTGTCTTACTAATCTATTAGAGTTCTTTGAAGGGGTTAACAAACATGCGGACAAGGGGGATCCAGTAGATATAGTATACTTAGATTTCCAGAAAGCCTTTGACAAGGTCCCTCACCAAAGGCTCTTGTGTAAATTACATGGCCATGGGATAAGAGGGAAGGTCCTTTCTTGGATTGAGAACTGGTTAAAAGACAGGAAACAAAGGGTAGGAATAAATGGTAAATTTTCAGAGTGGAGAGGGGTAACTAGTGGTGTCCCCCAAGGGTCAGTCCTAGGACCAATCCTGTTCAACTTATTCATAAATGATCTGGAGAAAGGGGTAAGCAGTGAGGTGGTAAAGTTTGCGGATGATACCAAACTGTTTAGGATAGTCAAGACAGAAGCAGACTGTAAGGGACTCCAAGAAGATCTCACCAAACTGAGTGATTGGGCAACAAAATGGCAAATGAAATTTAATGTGGATAAGTGTAAAGTAATGCACATTGGGAAAAATAACCCCAACTATACGTACAGTATGATGGGGGCTAATTTGGCTACGACAAATCAGGAAAGAGATCTTGGAGTTATCGTGGACAGTTCTCTGAAAACTTCCACACAGTGTGCAGCGGCGGTCAAAAAGGCAAATAGGATGCTAGGTATTATTAAGAAAGGGATAGAAAATAAGACCCGGAATATCTTACTGCCCCTGTATAAAACTATGGTACGCCCACATCTTGAATACTGTGTACAGATGTGGTCTCCTCACCTCAAAAAAGATATTTTGGCCTTGGAAAGGGTTCAGAAAAGGGCAACTAAATTGATTAGGGGTTTGGAACGGGTCCCATATGAGGAGAGGTTAAAGCGACTGGGACTTTTCAGTTTAGAAAAGAGGAGACTGAGGGGGGATATGATAGAGGTGTATAAAATCATGAGTGGTATGGAGAGGGCCGATAAAGAAAAGTTATTTATTAGTTCCCTAAATAGAAGAACTAGAGGACACCAAATGAAATTAATGGGTAGCAGGTTTAAAACTAATAAAAGAAAGTTCTTCTTCACACAGCGTGTAGTCAGCATGTGGAACTCCTTGCCAGAGGAGGCTGTGAAGGCTAGGACTATAACAGAGTTTAAAGAGAAGCTAGATAATTTCATGGAGGTTAGGTCCATAAAAGGCTATTAGCCAGGGGATAAAATGGTGTCCTTGGCCTCTGTTTGACAGAGGCTGGAGAGGGATGGCAGGAGACAAAGCGCTTGATCATTGTCTTCGGTCCACCCCCTCTGGGGCACCTGGTGCTGGCCACTGTCGGCAGACAGGATACTGGGCTAGATGGACCTTTGGTCTGACCCGGTACGGCCGTTCTTATGTTCTTATGTTCTTAAGTTCTGGGTCCACTGTTGGTTTCCCCAGAGCTCCAGGACGATGTGGTCCCACCAGTCGCTGCTGGTGTCCAGACGTCAGATGCTGCGGGGCACGCTGGCATCCGGGCGCTGCTGCTGCTCCTCCATGGCCCCCAGGAGGGGCAGGGGGAGGGCCAGGGGCCTGGCCTGCAGCAGATGGTGCCAGGCAGCCTCCAGCAATTGCTGCCAGGCTTGCAGCAATGCATTCAAAATGAGCACCAGAGTGCCTAGGGGCAGCTCTGGCTCCATGGTGCCAAGTGCTGTGGTGTCTCAAATGAGAGCGACCAAAGTAGGCAGAGAGGAAAACGCTTTGCTGTCCCTCAGCAAGGTAGGCAAGCAAGCGGGAAAGCTGAGAACTGGCTGTCCAGGGGGGTCCCTTTAAGCACGAGCCTCAGATAGCCTCAGAGAGCAGCCACACGAAGCAACTACTGGCCTGATGCCCTGCTGGAACCGGTTTCAGCTGCCCTTACATGCGATCCAGCATCCAATCAGTGTGGACGCGCTATTTCAAAATAGCAAAACGCTATTTTGAATTAGATTTTTTGTCTAGATGCATTATTTCGAATTAGCTTAATCGAATTAACTATTTTGAATTAAGTTAATTCAAAATAGCACTGCAGGGTAGACATACCCACAATGTTTAAAGCCATTTTTGTTCTTGGATGTGTTTTTGTCTGAATTGAGTCAGAGTAGCCCAACTATTTGCATGTTTACCTGTTACTTTATGAAATTATTAAGGTACATAATAGTTTGGGACTTGAACCCACTTCCACTGAACTCTTGGCAGTCAGGTTTACCCATCATTGCCGAGGTGCCGTAAGTCCTTACACATTATTCACCTGACACACAGAGTAGAAAGGGGTATGTGGCCTGGGGCAGGGGAAAAGGAGAGTGGAGACAGAACAGTTGCTCAGTATGGGATGTTCCATCAGCAAGAGTGGCAACCTGTCTCAGAATAGAGTTTACATTACTGATTCTCAGGCTAGAATAATGGTTTGCATAAATCATTGCAGGAAAGATAAGTGTATGGCAGATACTGTAATAGGTAATGGCAACTGTGACAGTTTAGCACCCCTGGGATGCCAATAGAAGTGCTTCATATACCACTGAGCTGGCCTTCTTAGTCAGCCTGAGCCTCTTTTTATATGATCTTGCTGAACCAGGCTCTCAAGCCTTCTTCAGGAAAGTACACAGGTAGGGTCACAAATAGCTGCAGATACAGACACTGAGATCAGCTCTGGGAGGATTCATCTTGAGGAATTTTCTATAGCATCCAGATGTTCACCCTCCTTCTTGGGGTAAAAACACAAAGGCTGTGTCTAGACTGGCAAGTTTTTCCGCAAAAGCGGCCGCTTTTGCGGAAAAACTTGCCAGCTGTCGAGACTGGCTGCTTGAATTTGCGCAAGAACACTGACGAGCTAATGTATGATCGTCAGTGTTCTCGCGCAAATACAATGACTCTCCCGTTCGGGAAAAAGCCCTCTTGCGCAAATGGCGAAAATGGCGATCGGGGCTTTCTTGCGCAAAACCGCGTCTAGAGTGGCACGGACACTTTTCCGCAAAAAGTGCTTTTGCGCAAAAGCGTCCGTGCCAATCTAGACGCTCTTTTCCGCAAATGCTTTTAACGGAAAAACTTTTCCATTAAAAGCATTTGCGGAAAATCATGCCAGTCTAGACGCAGCCAAAAGGTATAAGAAGTTTGCCTTCTTCCTCACTGTAAAGGAAGGTGAGCACAGCCTCTCCCTTCCAAGTTAGAAATTACAATAACTGGGTTATATTTTAAACCAGAAATACGCCTATTGACTGAGAAAAGATGTATTTTAAGTAGTCAAAGAGATAGCAAACAGAACAAAACAGATTTGGGGTGGGGAAGCAGAGGTACAGCTGAAGACAATTATTATTTTCCTCTCCTGCCTTATATAGAATTGTCATAAGGTGGGAAACTTTTGTTTGATTCTCCCCACCTCCATGTGGAACAGTTAAGTAGTCTAAGATGCAGGTTAGTATTAGGTGCTCAGGTCACTTGACCCTGCAATGCTCATGACTCCATAGCAATATGGAACATCCCCAGGAAGGCCAAGCCTATTCATAGTCCATTTTACTAGCTAATGGGCCATCAACTCTGTCTGGCTTTTCCATTGTGGTCCGTGAAGAGTCATCAGTGGGAGTGACCCAAAGCAGCATAGTGAAATACAGATGCACAGGTCAATATGAATGGGATAATCATATTCAGTAAACTACAACATTTCCAATGATACCTTACATGAATAATCTTGCATAAAACAGTTCTGTCATATTCATATCATAAGCATATTTTCATAAAGCATATGGAACACCATGCCACGGCAATATATCATGAAAACTAGATATTACAGTTGAATGAACACTACAAAACTTTTTCCATTTCTGAATTTTTACATCAGTTCACTCTGAGTGTGCTTCTACACAACACCCTTACCTCAAAATAAGCTACGCAATTTGCACTACGCTATCTACACAGCACTTATTTTGACATAAATCTCTATTCTGAAATGTCCCTTACTCCTCATGGAATGAGGTTTATGGGGACGTTGGAATAGCGAGCCCGTTATGTGTCAAAATAACGGGCTTGCTCATAAGACATGGAATAGCTATTTCAGGATGCTGGTGGTATCCCAAAATAGGTCCACAGTGTGGACGTAGCCTGAGCGTGCTTATACTCTTGTTGTTATCTTTCTATGAATGCTCTAGTATGCAGGTTTCCTGGCTAGAAGGCTCATTGAATTTTAAATGATTATTGGCCAAATATTTGTAATTATAAATTTTGGTCTGGATTGTTGTGTGGTGCTGTACATGGCAGCAGACCTCCTTCATGACTATGTGGGGCCTACTAAGGGGAAAAAGGGAAAGCAGATCCTGCGAGCTGAATACTACCCATAAGTATATGGGTAGTAAATACTACCCGCAGAGTGGGAAAGAAACTGAACCCAACAAAGAGATGACTGTCACAACTTAGGCAATGTCTACACTACAGAGTTAGTTGACTTAAGTTATGTCAATGTTCTTAAACTGCTTAAATAACATCAGCTGTGTACATCACACAATACTCCTTGTGTCACAGTGCACATCCACAGTTGTTGGTCTGGCATAAGTAGAGAGAGCATTGCATTGTGGTAGCCTCCTCAGGGCATCAGATTCAAATTGCTGACACAAAAACATAAAAACATAAGAATGGCCATACTGGGTCACACCAAAGGCCTGTCTAGCCCAGTATGCTGACTTCTGACAGGGGCCAATGCCAAGTGCCCCATAGGGAATGAAAGAACAGGCAATCATCAAGTGATCCATTCCCAGTTACTCATTCCCAGCTTCTGGCTAGAATGGTCAGGATGATCATTGTGGAATGACACCTGGAGGCCAATTAGGGCAACATAACGGTGTCTACACTGAAGTGGCATTATTCTAACTATGTTGCAAAAAGCACTATGCCTCTCGTTGAAATGGTTTTAATAAGTTGTCATAGCAGGGAGTTACACTGGCAGAAGGAACATTTTAGTGTGTACATCTCCACTGTTTTGTCAATGAAAGCTGATTTTTTTTTTTACAAAACTATTTCGTGTCAACAAGGTCTTAATCCCTGCTGCAGCAAGTGAGGGGAACATAAGAGGAATTAACTGGGAGTAACCATTTTTTCCTAAGCTTTTGCTGGGGCAGGCTTCTCTTTGACTTTTGGGTGGAGCCCAAAGGATCAGTCTAGCCCTGTGGATATGTAATTGTGTTTATTTTCAGAACAAATCTGATTCTAAGAGTTAGTCTCTAATCTAATAAATGTATAGAAACATGCCACATTACCCATGCCACATTACCCAAGGCAGCCTACTGTGCTGGTTGGAGTGCTGGGGGACAGGCTCAGCTGTAGGCCTTGATCGCTAAGGTATGTCTACACTACCACCCTAGTTCGAACTAGGGTGGCTAATGTAGGCATTCGAAGTTGCAAATGAAGCCCAAGATTTAAATATCCCAGGCTTCATTTGCATCTTGCCGGGCAGGCGCCATTTTTAAATCCCCTTAGGTCGAACTCCGTGCCCACGGCTACACGTGGCACGGAGTAGGTAGTTCGAATTAGGATCTCTAATTCGAACTACCGGTACACCTCGTTCCACAAGATCCTAATTCGAACTACCTACTCCGTGCCGCGTGTAGCCGCGGGCACGGAGTTTGACCTAAGGGGATTTAAAAATGGCGCCTGCCCGGCAAGATGCAAATGAAGCCCAGGATATTTAAATCCCGGGCTTCATTTGCAACTTCGAATGCCTACATTAGCCACCCTAGTTCGAACTAGGGTGGTAGTGTAGACATACCCTAACAGTCTTTTGGAAGGAGGAGAAGAGATCATCCATGATTCAGAGGAAATGGTCTCTATTTTTGGACTCAATATATTTGGAACACTCCACCCAGGTCTGTGTCTAAAGGGAAGTTTAGCAAGACAGAATTATTCTTGGCTCATCATAAAAAGTGCAAAGTGCAAAGCCTAACTTTTAAAAAATCCTTTACAAGTTACATTGGATGTAAGTTAATCTTAAGGAATGTGCTACTAGTACTACCTACAAGTTTTTGTAAAATCAGTATATAGAGAAGAACAGGAATAATTTATTTTTAATTTGTAAAAAAGTGCAAAAATCATCATTATTTTAGCAGCATCCATATAGCACTTTTCCAATGTCTTAGTTTTCTAAATAGCCTGTTCTTGAAATGTTTATACTTTTTTTGGGTTGGAATCAAAATATAGAATTTGGTCTTGCAGGAAAATGCTTTACTCCCTCTCATCAAATGACAGGTTGTGTTGGTTAGGTGGCGGGTGATTCAACCAGTGTGTGGAAACCATTTGGAGAAAAAAAAATGTCCCACATAAATGGAAATGCTGTTTTAAGATCAGAGAACTTTTATTTGCAGTCATTGAATTAGCTCAATCCTTTTTTTGGCTTTGTTATGATTAAGTGTTACAAAGTCTGAAATGCTCGAGTTATTCTCCATCTATCATGGCACCAACTGCAACATTTGTCTCCATTTGGATTCTTCACCCTGTCTAGGTTTACTGACAGTTTACTTTCTGTAGTGTTTACTGAGCTAAGTTGTGTCATTTAATCATCTTTGCTTTCTCCATTTTCTTCCTTTTCCTTTTCCCAAATGTAAGTCAGATCCCACAGTTACATTATTGTTAATATAGAGAAAATAGAGTAAGAGTTTTGCCAATTAATGAGGGAATGTTGAAATAAACATTTTACTATGGAGTGCAAGATGGAATATTCTACTTTCTTTGTAAGAGATGCTGGTTGAATGAGACTCTCTTTGGATGGCGTGGGACATATACATTGTACATGCTGGTGGCCTGGTATGGCATACACTGTTATCTAGTGGCAACGGACACTGGAACTTTAAAGTCTTGAACAGGAACACCAGAAAACTCTTTTATGGATATTCCACTAATATCTGACTCTCCTGTGGACTATGCATACAGCCAAACTAAACTATGAAATTTTGCATTTGTTTACATCCCATATTTCTGTGTGAAGTAAAAAAGTGACTCTCATATGCCTGGTCAGATTCAGTGCTCTCAAGCAGCTGATATCATGGTCTCACTGAAGTCAATGGAGCTAGGTTTTCACCCATCATAAGAGAGGATGCTGAATTGCGAACCCCAGGTATTTAAATGAGGAATTAGTTTCCCCTCCAAATCAGGAGTTTGGCTTCAAAATTATGAGAGTATGCTGGCACCAATGGGCTATAACATTGCCTCTTGTGCCAGGAAATTTATCCTGGTCAGCAATAAATGTTCCCTGTGCAGATGCTGCCGGAGAAATGCACATATCCCTCAGAAGTGCAGTTTATGTTCAGCTCTTAAGAACAGGGCTTGGAAGGATCAGGCTAGCACTTCTCAGATGTAGTGTTCTCTGCATCCTGCCTTGGATCTGAGTCAGCAGAACCTCCCTGTACATCTGCTTCCCGGTGAGCATTGTGTGTCATACTCTATCTTGGAACCATAAGATAGACCTTTAAAAGAAAAGTTATCTGAAGTCTCCTTGGTGAGACTTTGCAGTCGAGGAGTAACGTTAGTTCGAATTAGGATCTTTAGTTCGAACTACCTAGTCCGTGCCACGTGTAGCCGCGGGCACGGAGTTCGGACTAAGGGGGATTTAAAAATGGCTGCGCCCGGGAAGATGCAAATGAAGCCCGGGATATTTAAATCCTGGGCTTCATTTGCAACTCCGGTTGCCCTCATTTGCCTACCTAGCTTGAACTAACGAGCTAGTGTAGACATACCCATACGGTTTGAGAGGGAAAGTCTTGGAGATGAATAACATGGATGACATTAAATTCAGACAATATTTTAGGTAAAAAAATTGGATACAATCTTTGAAGAAAGCCATGAAAGAGGAGTCTGCAATTAACACCCTCATTCCACGAGGAGTAACGGTAGTTCGAATTAGGATCTTTAGTTCGAACTACCTAGTCCGTGCCGCGTGTAGCCGCGGGCACGGAGTTTGGACTAAGGGGGATTTTAAAATGGCGGCGCCTGGGAAGATGCAAATGAAGCCTGGGATATTTAAATCCCGGGCTTCATTTGCAACTCTGGTTGCCCTCATTTGCCTACCTAGCTCGAACTAATGAGCTAGTGTAGACATACCCTATCAGATTAGTCAGGAAGCTGATGTTTGGACTTTGGATGTCGGGAGGGTCACAACTTGGACACAACCAAATAATTCAGAAAGTCTCCCATACTTTTTGTCTCTGAAAGTTCTAATGGGTCTGCAATTCCCATTGAAAACTCTTGAAGTAGACTTCTAGTTTTATTATTTCTTGCTATCAATTTGCCAGGATACAGTTTTATCCTAGAACGTTAGCCCATTCCATAAGGTCTCGCTCTACCTCTGCGATGTTTCTCAAACACATTCCTATTCCAAAGATTTGCATGGCTGAAACTGCTTTCAGGACATACCTATACTGAACACAGTGCAGTAATGCATTCTTCCAAATCAGATGTTTTTGGAAAGACAGTTTTGCCTTCAGTCACAGAGCGATGGACCTGAAAATCCCCTTCTCCAGCTGTTTGATAATCACTTGGAGCTGAGTACTCATAAGGACACTTCTTGAAGATGGAGATGCTGCTCACTTTGTGCAGTAATTTGAGTTTTTCAGAATCTATGGGTGATCCACTACTCGCTCTCTTTCTCTTCTATTTCAGAGTTTCCTTGGTGAGACTTTGCAGTCGAGAAGAAACTGAGGGTAGTTCACCTTTGCAATTCTATATACTCTTGATGCAGTGCATAAGGATGTGTAGGATATATATGCAACCTCAAGAAGCACAAGTACCAGAAATTTCATAATCAAGAGTTCATGGAGTGCACATGCATTGAAGTGGAGCACCCTTTGTTATGCTTATAGGCATCTTTGTTATGCTTATAAGACATACACAGGATCTTTTTAGAGGAAAAGGCAGATTCTGTGACTTTCTGTGACCTGTTTGACCTCTGGAGGGGCTGGTTCAACTCTCTCAGGGACTGCCTCAGCAGCTCAGGCAGCCTCTGGGTCAGCTGCATTGGCTGCTGCTGGGGCAATCTCAGGGGACCACCCCTCAGCAGCTGCAGTTTAGGTATGTGAGGTGAGGGGACTCAGGGTTGGGGCATGAGGACTGCATGTGGGGAGGCACTTACATCAGGGTGGAGGCTTCTTGGAAGAGGCCAGCATGTCTCTTCAGCTCCTAAGAGGAGGGGCCAGGGAACTCTGCATGCTGTCCTGTCCTGCAGGCACCTCCCTCTGCAGCTCCTATTGGTCACAGTTCCCAGCAATGGGAGCTATATAGCTGGGGCTCAGGGTGGGGGCAGTATGCAGAGCCTCCTTGCCTTCCCTTCTCCTAGGAGCTGCAGGGACACACTGTCTGCTTCCTGGAAGCTAGCATAGCTGGAGAGGGAGATTCTAGCCTTGCCAATCCTTCCTGCCCCCCAGCACCAACAGGGGTCCTGAGCCACCCCCCCCCCCCATCATCCATGGCACCTTTGGGCTGCCTCTGCCACCAGAGCATTCACAAGTTTTAGTCAGGGACACATCACAGGCCATGAATTTTTGTTTACTGCCTATGATCTGTCCAGGACAAATATGTAGCCTTAATTATAAGGCATACTTGATTAAAGGATTACAATTCTTGCAGCTCTTCTTGGCACTCTCTCCAATTATCCATATATTCCTTGAACTATGGGCACCAGAACTGGACACAGTGTGGTTCTATCAGTACCAAATACCGGGGTATGATAAGCTCTCTACTCCTGCTCAATATTCCCCTATGTATGCATCATAAAATCATAGAATGCTAGAACTAGCAGGGACCTTGAGAGATCATTAAGTTCAGACCCTTGCCCTCACCGCAGAACCAAACACTATCTAGATCATCCCTGACAGATGTCTATTCAACCTGCTCTTAAATATCTACAGTGATGGAGATTCCACAGCCTCCCTAAGGAATTTATTCCAGTGCTTAACCACCCTGATAGTTAGGAAGTTTTTCTAATGTCCAACCTAAACCTTCCTTGCTGAAATTTAAGCCCACTGCTTCTTGTCCTGTCATCAGAAGCCAAGAAGAACAATTTTTCTCCCTCCTCCTTGTAACACTCTTTTAAATACCTGAAAACTGCTATCATGTCCCATTTCAGTCTTCTCTTTTCCAAACTAAACAGACTCAATTCCTTCAGCCTTGCCTCATAGTCATGTTTTCTAGAACTTTAATAATTTTTGTTGCTCTTCTCTGGACCTTCTCCAATTTCTACATATTGTTCTTGAAATGTGGTGCCCAGAACTGGACACAGTATTCTAATTGAGGCCTAATTAGTGCAGAGTAGAGTGGAAGAATTACTTTTCATGTCCTGCTCATAACACTCCTGTTAATGCATCCCTGAATCATGTTTGCTTTTTTTTGCAACAGTATCACACTGTTAACTCATAATTTAACTTGTGGTCCACTATGATCCCTAGATCCCTTTCTGCAGTACTCCTTCCTAGACCGTCACTTTCCATTCTGTATGGAGTACTAAGTGGAGTACTTTGCATTTGTCCTCATTAAACTTCATCCTATTTGCCTCAGACCATTTCTCTAGTTTATCCAGATCATTTTGAATTATTACCCTATCCTCCAAAGCCCTTGCAACCACTCCCAGCTTGGTATCATCTGAAAACTTAATAATCGTACTCGCTATGCCATCATCACAAACATTGATGAAGATATTGAACAGAACCAATCCCAAAAGAGACCCCTGCAGAACCCCACTTCCAGCATGACTGTGAACCATTATTAACTACTCCCTGAGAATGCCTATCCAGCCAGTTATGCACCCACCTTATAGTAGCCCCATCTAGGTTGTATTTCCCTAGTTTATTGATAAGAAAGTCATGCAAGACCATATCAAATGCTTTACTAAAGTCTAGGTATGCCATATCCACCACTTCTCCCTCATCCACAAGACTTATTAACCTATCAAAGAAAGCTGTCAGATTGGTTTGACGTGATTTGTTTTCTTACAAATCCATGCTGGCTGTTGGCTATCACCTTATTATCTTCCAGTTGTTTGCAGATGAATTCCTTAACTACTTGCTCCATTATCTTCTCTGGCACAGAAGTTAAACTGACTGGTCTGTAGCATCCTAAGGGCTCATTAGTCCTCTTCACTTTGGCATCACACTGGACATTCATGTTCATAATTCATGTCCATCATGTCCCCCAAACCTTTTACAGAGTCCCTGATTCCTGAACTAGAGTAATCCATTCTATAATTATGGGCTACATTCTTTGTTCCTAGATACATATATTTACATTTATCCAGTGCTTTTTTTGTTAAAAAAAAAAAAAAGGTGCCGGTACTCTTTAAGACCCAGCCGACTGTCGGCCATTTTCATTACAGAGGTGCCGATACTCTCTGTTCTTTCCAGGTAAGCTCTGACTGGAGGTGCCGGCACTGCATACTGGGCAGTACCATCACAAAAAAAAGCACTGCATTTATCTGAATTAAATTGTATATTGTTCACCTGCATGCCATTTACAAGCAATCTAGGGCATCCTCCCAATTTTTGTATCATCTGCAAATTTTATTCAAACAGCTGAAGTTCAAAATTCATGTCACTTCTCTTTTCTTGCCTCTTCACTAACCCTATTTAGCTGTATGTTACAAAAAAAATTTGGAAGTAATCATTTGTAAAGAACAAAATCTTGCTCTAGTTATGAATACAGTTACAACAATTTAATGTTTGAGATTACCGAATCAGAGGAGGTAATATTGTGAAAAATTACTTGATATTTTTGGGGGAGGAGGGCTAACTTAATTGCATTTGAACAGTGGACATTTGAGTTGTAACTGCTTTTATGCAATTTGCAAATTTTGATTTTAGATTTCATAACTCTGGGTTTTGAATTGAATTGGGGTTTTATTTTCAGACTTCAAATATTGATAGGGGAGGGGAAGAATTGAAATCCAAGTGTTCGGTTTAGACCCATCACTCAATTTCTTATCTAAGAGCCTCAAAGGGAACATGAAATAGTTTTTAATCATGATCATTTTTAATTCTGAAAAATAAAATTATTTCGCCCACTATTTGGAATCATAGTAGATGCAGATTTGCACACAGTGATACCATGCTCAATGTTCTCATTGCTGATGATTATGTTATTGACGTGCATTACTCTTTCAGTTGAAAGACTTCTTTTCTGCTTCGTAGGCTGTGTCTAGACTACAAAGTTATATCAGAAAAAGGTACGCAATTTTTTTCCACTTTTCTTCCAAAAGAGGCTTTTCCAACAATTGGCCCATCTACATTGGCCTCTTTTGGAACATCCCTTCTTTGTAGAACAAGGTTTACAGAGCTGCTGAAAAAACTCGTCTGCTTTTCCGAATTTTTTTCGGAAAAGCAGACGCATTCCTTGGACGTGGCAGAGCTTTTCCGGGATACCTTTGGTATCCCAGAAAAACTCCTCAGTCTAGACATACCCATAATGTGTTCAGTGCAAATATCTAACTTTCAAGATCACATTGAAAAGAATAATAATCCACTGTTCCCAGAAATGTTTTTGGTGCAATACTAAATGTCTGTTTTTTCAGTGGTTCTTTGGAAGCACAAAAGTAAATAGATGCCTGTTTCATACACAATTTGTTTATAATTTATTTCCTCTAATAATCAATAAGTAGTTGTTCTTGATAGCTTTTTTATTGCAACTATAATAAAGTCCCATATTTAAGTGATCTCTGACGAAAACAATACTGTCTTACAGAAAAATTACTCCAGCTCATTATGTCTGTTCCATTCTCTCCAGCCATTAAACAACATTCTTATGCCAACCTAGTTAAGCTGCAATGAGTTTTAAAAAATCCATAAACACACACAAAAAAGTGAGAATTAACATGTATGTACTTTGCTAAATCAAGTAATCTCATGAAATACTATTATGTAGAGCTCCCGCATTCCTCTTTGCCTAATACAGATTGCAGTTAAGCACTGAAGAACATGCTTAACTTTAAATGCAAGAATTGTGTTAATTAGAATTGGTTAATTTGCTGAAAAGTGCATTTTGGTGGTATGAAAATCACTCTCAAATTTGACACGTTTGCTGAATAATTTTTTCTGATTTTTTTAAGTCAAGGGAGAAGGTGAATGGTGATGGTGCATCCTTTGTGAGCTGAAGTTATCCCAGTGATTGGGGCCATTATCTGGGATGTATTAGAGTGGATTTCAGTTCCATCCTTTCTCTGATATGGAAAAGGGGTTTGAAATTATATCTTCCATATCCCAGATGAGTTCCTCAACCATCAGGCTAATGCACTTGGGAGACATTATCACTATATCTTTCCACCAGCAATTGACTGAAGTACTCCAAAGGTTGTACTTCTATAAACCAGGACTCTCTGGTCCGGAAATATCTGTGGTCCTGTCACACTGTGTATGTTCCAGGATCAGAGAATCCCAGTGCATTGCAGGGGTGGAGTGGGGGACCTGGGAGCCCAGCATGATGTGGGGAAAGGGGAGGTGAGGACAGGGAGCTGTTTATCTTCATATCACACCTGTTGGGATCTGAGTGCAAAACTGGGCATTGGCTTTTAATCTCTTTGGATAGTGCCACACACATCAATGCCACTATAAGCATATATTAAATAATAGATTAATAATAAATATTTACAGGACAAACAAATTGTATTATATGGAAGGTTCTAGAAATTAATGATTAAGCAATATTGTGGATAATCTTCCAAACAAAATTTATTTTGAACTCTTAGTATTTTATTCTCAATTTAACACTTTAGTCTTAATTCATACACTGAAGTAAAAAGTGAGGTAAAATTGGAAGATATTATAAAAAGTATGAACAAAACCATGCAAAAGCTTGATCCTACAGATCCTCTCATAATCCTAATTAAAATAAATTTAATGTCAGGTTTTCAATGTACAGCAATTGAAAGATTGAGACCTAACTGTCTGCAAGGTTCATGAAGATAATCGTTTTAACACTTTGTACTGAAGTACCTGGACATTAATAGCAGACCTGTAATTTAGCAGAAACAGCACTTTTTTGCTGTGTACCTTCATGGTATCACAGAAACATTACAGTTAGTCAAAACTGCCTTTGTTTGGAAGCTACCTGCTGTTAAAATCATAGAGAGAAATAATTAAATTTAATAGAAACTACCAACCTCTAAATAAATAAATGTATATAGCATGTGTACATGTTTTGAATCCTTAAAGCAATGTGCAAATAAGAACAGGATTTGAAAAATGACTTTTTTTACTCCAACTATAGATTGCTACCAATGACCTAGAAAAAGAGATGTTTCCAATACAAGACTTTTTATTTGCACCAGGTCTTTGCATCAGACATCCTAATTTACATTTTGGAATCACTTTTTATTCTGATTACTAGCTCCTGCAGAGCAGTGAAAAAAAAATCTAGGATTAGAAAATACAATAATAGAAATATCTTGCTGAACTCATTGCATTAATATGACTCTGAGGCCCTGTCCCTTCCCACTTATGTGACTAAGAACATATACCACCTGTGTTGAGATTTATGCACTGGGAATGAAGCATAGTGTTTTTCAAAAGACTTGTCAGAATTCTGAAACCAAAAGTCTCTCCACTGTAAAGCAGTTTTGCTGTTACTTAAATGCCATTCGTAGTCAACAAGCAAGCTACCAAAGTACTAATGTATTCATGTTCAATACTCTCACTGCACAGCAAATGTGTTATATAAAACCACAGTAACTTATCCACTGGGAAATTCACTAGTCCAATAAAATGCATAAAAGCATGATAGTTATTTCAGGAAAGCTATTTCTGCACTTGAGACCGTAGTGGGCTGTGTAGGCTGCTCTAATACTTTGGTAATAAGAGGAACACACTGAAAGATTTTAATTGGCATGTGATTTCTACATTGTGCCCAGTGGAATAGTTTTACCTTTATATACTGTTTCAGTTCATTATACAGGTTATATTATTGTTAAAGGGAGATCATTAGTGTAAACTTTTGAAATTGAGTAGCTTGACTAATTTTTTAAAAATATGAGTACCAGAGAGAGAGCCTTTAAAAAGAATGTGTCTTGAATTATTATTTTTAATACATAATCCATTTTGAAAAAAAAGGTCTGCAAGGGTTTCTTAAGTTTTTTTATTACTTTTTCTGCAAGATAAAATGGGCAGGTCAGAGAACACCACCACAAGATGTTCTCAGAATTGTCTCTCCTTTTGGGCACACATCAGCTGGACTCCTCAGCAACATTGTCAGGGCTCCCAAACTCTGAATTCTGTCCCAAGACCAGGAGACAGGTCACTATGAGTGTGTATGTGTGTGCACGCACACACACACAAGGCGTGGGAAGAAGGAATGTTTTCCTTGTGCCATATCTTCACCTGACACCTACCACTGCTCCCTAGCTCCATGAAAGGATTTCTTGTTGGAAGATGAAAGCTCTCATCTCTCTTTCTGGTCTCTATTGCTCCTTGTTCCATTGGTTGGGTTAAGAGATATGTGAAGATGGGGGCACAATGAATTACTTAAATGCCTCAATAAATGTATTATTAGTGCTACCTATTAATGATTGGAAAATTAATATTCTACCAACCCCTCTATGTGTGAGAAACCCTGTTGAAGTCAATAGAGTTCCTTGTGAGATTGGGACTTGGCTTTCAAACTTGTCTTTTGTTGAGAGACACACAGTTTCTTTGTTGTTTTAAAAGAAGAATAGAAGCTAAGCCTTGCAATGCTTGCTACCTCTCATCAACTGGATGGTTTCTTTTGTTCAGGTGGGTGGTGATTCTGACAGTCTGCAGAATGAAGAAAAATCTCCCACATAGATAAAAATGCTGTTTTAAGATCAGAGAGCTTTTATCTGCAGTCGTTAAATTAGGCGAATCCCTTTTTGGTTTTGTTATGATTCAGTATGAGGAAGTCTGAAATGCTGGAGTTATTCTTTGTGTATCATGCCACCCACCAAGAACATTTGTCTCTGTTAAGAATCGCCACCCTGCCCAAGTACATTGACAGTTTACACACTGCAGTGTTTATTGAGCCAAGTTGTGTTAGTTAATCATTTTTGCTGCCTCCATTTTCTTCCTTTTCCTGACCATAAAATATTAAATCAAATCCACACTTATACTATTAGGCTACTGGAGATCAGGATGGCCAATATTTTCTCATTGATTCTCTATACTTCCTGGGTCTATTTGACTCATCATCTGTAGACTCTCCTATTATACTTGGATTTAAGTTCCTTATACCTATCCCTTTTAGTGTTTGTACAGTGCCTAACACAATGGGGACTTTATTCATTGACAGGGCTTCCATGTGCTACCATAGTACACATAATGATCATTTTTATAATACAGGAGTTTTAAGAATAATATGGCTTACTCTGAGGCTGTGTCTAGACTGGCCAGTTTTTCCGGAAAATCAGCCGCTTTTCCGGAAAAACTTGCCAGCTGTCTACGCTGGCCGCTTGAATTTCCGCAAGAACACTGACGATCTCATGTAAGATTGTCCGTGTTCTTGCAGAAATACTATGCTGCTCCCGTTCGGGCAAAAGCCCTCTTGCGCAAATGCTTTTGCGCAAGAGGGCCAGTGTAGACAACGTGGTATTGTTTTGCGCAAAAAAGCCCCAATGGCTAAAATGGCGATCGGGGCTTTCTTGCGCAAAAGCGCATCTAGATTGGCCAGGGATGCTTTTCCGCAAAAAGTGCTTTTGTGGAAAAGCGTCCGTGCCAATCTAGACGCTCTTTTCCGCAAATGCTTTTAACGGAAAACTTTTCCGTTAAAAGCATTTGCGGAAAATCATGCCAGTCTAGATGCAGCGTGAGGGTATGGATGCCGTTTTTTTTTTTTTTTTTTTAAATCTGCAGTAATAAGCCAAGTGGGTAGGGGTTGACAAAAGTTTTATGCAGAATCATAGAATCATAAGACTTGAAGGGACCTCAATAGTCTAGTCTTGTCCCCTGCACCCATGGCAGGACTAAGTATTATCTAGACCAACTCGAGTAGATGTTTGTCTGCTCTACACAGAGTGAAAGGAGAGATATAGAGATGCTTTCAGAGTAATATTTTTCTTGTTACTAATAATTGCCCTTATTTGGTGATAGAAGTAAGCATCTATTTCTTGGACTCATTACATTACCATTGTCCCATGACAAGTGGGGGTATTGTAATAGCAGATGAACTGAAGCATAGGTGTCACTGGAGAAAGTGGTAGGGATGGCTGGAGACGGGGATAACAAGGAAGTAGAAGAAGAGCTGCTGACAGCAAATGGAAACTGTCAGAGGTGTTATAAGGTTTCCTGGGGCCCTGGGCCAGTGCCAGGGGGGAGGTTCTCCATCCCTTCTGCCTGCAGTCCCACCCATATTCTGCCCCTTCTGCCTGTGGCCCTGCTCATGGCCCAACTCTGTTCTGCCCTTTCCCCTGTGGCCGTGCCCTCTCCCCACCCCCACCATGCAGCCATTTGCTCCTTTCTTTCTCACCTAGCCCTAAGACTAAAGAAGCTTCTGACACCCTGTAGCAGTTTTTTGCTGGGGTGCCCATTTTTCCAGGACCCCCCAATTGGCCAGGGCTTCTGTGCCCTTCAACTAAATTTGTCATTGTAGCCTTTTCCCTGTAAGAGAGACTCACAGAACTGTAGGAATGGAAGGGACCTCAGTAGGTCATCTAGTCCATTCCTCTTCATTCGGCCTCCTGAAGGTACATACCCCACAGTAGTCAACTGCAGAATCTTTATCTCACACTCAGTGCATGATGTTGATATTTTTCCAGCACTTCCTCTGAGGTAGCTAAGCTGGTGCAAAGAGGAAACAGGGTCCATTTGCTGCCACCAACTCCACTTCTACTTCCTCATTATCCCTGTCTATTAATTTCTACCGCTTTATCTAAGGATGCCTACACCTCAGTTCAACTGGTAGCACAACATCCCCACCTGTATAATTGTTCTTGGTACAGTTCCCAGCACTCTCCTAATGTGTGCTCTAGCTACCAATGCACCTATGGATGTTGTTGGAAAATAGAAATGCCATGGCCATCCCTACTCCCTTCTTGACTCCTGGCACCCTCCTTCAGAACTCTCTTTGTCCTTGGGTGTACTTCAGTTTCTTTAGGGATAGGAGGGGAAATTGGAGGGGCCCCAAAACTGTTCTTTGCCTGCCAGAGAGGCTTCTTGCATATGGGGTGTTCCCTGAGACCCTGCTGCCTCATTGTATTGGCTTAGCTACCTCAGAGGAACGTCTGGAGAAATATCAATGGTGTGCATTAGGTGTAAGGGAAAGGTTCTGCAATCTGGGGCAAGGCAGTTGAAAAACATCTTGACTGCTGTCAGCTATGCACCTTAAGAGCTTCGTACTATGAGTTAATGCTACAAGCAAAGTGTGTACATCATATCTACTTTCTTAACTTTTGTGTCCTTTCACCAGCAAGTGAGAGTGGGCCTAAGAGTAAGGGTGCAAAACTTTACCCCTCTAACTCATCTGTTTGCACATGCTAGCCTCTTTAGAAGCATTCAGATTAGGCCTTTCAACTTCTAAATGCATGGGAAGGAACTATGGAGATGTACCCAGAAGAGAAAAAAACCCACTGGCAGCTAGCTCTCAGTTCTCCTGAGACCCTCCCTGCCAGAGCAGCCTCTAAGAGGAGAATATTAGAAATGGAAAAGGTACAGAAAAAGGTTACAAAAAAGATTATGGGTATGGAACAACTTCTGTTTGAGGCGAGATTAAAAAGATTGGGACTGTTCAGCTTGGAAAAGAGACAAATAAGAAGGGATAGGATAGAGGCCTATACAATCATGACTGATGTGGAGAAAGTGAATAAGGAAGTATTATGTACCCCTTCAAATAATATAAGAACTAGGAGTCACCTGAGGAAATAAATAGGTAGCAGGTTTCAAACAAAAGGAAGTGCTTCTGCACATAATGCAGTCACGCTATGGAACTCATTGCCAGGGCATGTTGTAAAGGCCCAAAATATAACAGGATTTAAAAAAGTCTCAGAGTGCGTCTAGACAGCACCCTTCTGTCAGAATAAGCTACGCAAATGGCCTAGCTTATTCCAAGTCTAGGTTGAAAGAGCTTATTTTGAAATTTGGCACTGTGTAGCCAGAGCCAAATTTCAAAATAAGGCACTATTCTGACAAATCCCTTAACCCTCATGAAACGAGCGGGTGCATTTAAAAATGTGGCGGTGCTATTCCAGGATACTTCCGGTATCCTGAACTAGCGCTGCAGTCTAGCCGTACCCTCAGAGAGATAGCTGTGTTAGTCTGTATCTGCAAAAACAATGAGGAGTCCTGTTACACTTTTTAGAGTAACAGATTTATTAGGTCTCAGAGGGGTAGCTGTGTTAATCTGTAACTTCACAAACAACAGGCAGTCCTGTGGCACCTTAGAGTATGTCTAGACTACACACCTCTTTCAAAAAAGAGCGTCGAGATTGCACTACGTGGATCAAAAAAGCGATCTGGACGCTCTGTTGAAAAAAGGGCACCTGGAAGCACTTCTGCCAGGGCATGGGGGCAGCCTTTACTTCTGGGTCCTGCAGCATGCTCTTTGCAGAGACACGTGCTTTAAGGGATCCTCCTGAACAGCCCTGACTGAGAGATTCTCCCAAGGAGCCCGATGAGTTCCCCCAGTGCCTTCCCCCCAAAAACCCATCCCTGCCCCACTTTGTACACATTCACACAGAGAACAGAGACAGGTGTGCTTGACAAAATGCTTACAGTTTATTGAACTGTTGTATGTTACAAAACCTATATAACTGTTTTGTAAAGAAAAATAAACTTTAACAAAGTAAAGTGCTTCCCTTACTGACTCTCACAGGTGGGAAGGGGGATGTAAACCTGGAAGGGGGAAGAGAGGCTTAGGGCTGAGGGTGCTGCCTGGATGAAGAGCTCCTGCCACCTCCAGTGCGAGAGCCTGCTCGGAGACAGCCGTGCATGCGGACTGGGACAATAGGGGGCTGGGCAGGAGGTGGGGCTGCACCTGGGTTTGGGATGGCAGGGGGTGGGCAGGCTGAGCAGGAGGAGCAGGAACAGGCACAGGACCGGGGAAGGCCATCGCCTCCTGGATAGCAGCGCAAATTGCAGTGCGCTGATGGACAAACTCATCCAGCAAGCAACTGTACCACTCTTCCTCTGCCTGCATCCTCTGTGTGATTCTCTCCTGCATCCCTTGCAGGACAGAGATATGCTGGCACATCAGGTCCAAGTATGTGCACCAGTGCCGGCAGATTCCATGCAGCCGTCTGGGTGGTGGGACAGGTGTGGCACTCCCCTCCTGGACAGCTGGTCCAGCTGTGGAGGACAAGAAGGAAAAGTCATCAGTCATGCATGCTCACACTTTCCCTGAGAGGGCATGCCCTCCTTCTTAGCAGTCAGTGCCTGTCCTAGGATCAGGAGATGCTTATGTGGTCTCAGCAAGGCATGGTGTGGCCTGGCCAGCAGCCACAGCCTCCCTGGAGCCCAGAAGGTGTGCCAGCCACCATCCTGCCCCCCCCCCCCACACACACACCATGGCCAAGCAGCACAAGTGTCAGGCCACAGTTGGGGTTCCCACAGGTTGCTGAGAGGCCTGAAGCTGTGTGGCAATCCCAGGGTCCCCAAACCATGCCTGCACATGGCATTACAGATGCAGGGGTAGGACAGCCCTTCCTGCGGTTGGCCATGTGTGGGGCCCCCCCAGGCTGTGATCAGCGTGATATACAATTGGCAAGGTCATCAGCCATTCTGCCATAAATGTCTGCATCCTCCTCCTGGATTGTGGGGCCTGAAGAGACTCCTCCTCGGACCAGAGCTCCAAGAGGGCTTTGATTTCAGGTACAGACCAGGAGGGTGCCCGGTGTTTGGTGCCCCTGGCTAGGTGCGGGGATGTGTCCCTGGAAGGGCCAGGGGGTGTCGGGGGGCTTGTCCCTGGGACATGGCTCTGAGTGGGCCTTCCAGTAAGACCCGAGCAGTCAGGGCCCTGGCTGGAGCTAGCTTGCTGCCACAATGCTACTCCTGGGTGCCTGTGCCTTTAAAAGATGGCTACAGGCAGGAACAATAGAGGTTAAAGTTCTGGCAGGAGTGTCCACCAGGGCTTCTTCCTGGAGGCCTTTATTTAAAAAAAAAAAAACAAAATACAAACCTTCCCTGCATCCAAACATACCTTTTTTCGACAGATCTCCATTGAAAATATCGTTATTCCTCATAAAATGAGGTTTACCACCGTTGACAAAACCGCTGCATTCTTTTGATTTGCTGTCAATCGAATGCAGCAGCAATCTAGATGCAGGTAAAGATTTTAAAAAAAAAAGGCTACTTTTTTCGAAAAATCCCTGTAGTCTAACAAAAATCTATACTAGACACCCTTAGGGTCTAACAAAAATCTATACTATAATAAGCTTTTGTGTGCAAAACCCACTTCTTCAGATGAACTATTCCACTCAAGCTCATCTGAAGAAGTGGGTTTTGCTCACGAAAGCTCATGATACTGTATATTGTAGCGGGTTCACTCACTTTCCATACAGCTTCTTCCCTCAGGGTGGCTTGTGAGGAAGTAACCGGCTGCTCCAACACCAACACGCCCCCTTTGGGTGAGGTGTTACTCTTCAGGGCACTGCCCTCCGGCATTGACCACTCCGGTCTTGGTCCACACCCCCTTCCGGGGGGGGGGGAGTCATTGTTCTTCCTCTGCTTCTCCTCCAGGGTCCTCCCTACTCCCTAGGACCCCCAGTTCTTCTCCCACTCTGCCTGCCCAGTTGCCTCCTGCAACCCTGCCTTGCGGACTTATGGCCTGGGGCTTCCCTGGCTCAAACTCCCCCAGCCTACCACAGCTACCTCCTTGAAGAACTGCAGCTGCCTCCTTGCAGCCCAGCCTTTTAGGGATTCCTCCATGCGAGCCCCACTCTTCATGACTGCCTCCTTGCAGCCCTGGGCTTCAGGCTGAGTAGCCTGGGTTTGCTAGGCTGAAGCCTCTCTCATTGCAGGCAGACAAACTGGTTCGTCTTCTCCTCCCAGGAGCTGCTCTATATGGCCTCTAGCTGGGCCCTCGTTAGCTGCCTCAGCTGGGCTTCCTCCTGACTCCAGGTCTCAGCACCTTAAAGGGCTAGTACAGGGCAACACCCTGCCACAATATATTTTTGTTAGTCTCTAAGGTGCCACAGAACTACTCATTGTTTTTAGATTTAATGGGGCATAATCTTTTGTGGGTAAAACTCATTATGAACCCAAGAAATCCTATGCCCTAATAAATCTGTTAGGGAATGTCTTCACTAGGAAATTATTTCAAAGTAACTAAATTTTAAATAATAACTCCCAAAATAACTATTTTGATATAAGCTTATTTCCCAAGGAAAGCAGGAGTACAGATTTTGAAATAACCAGCCTGTTATTTCAAAATAATGGACTTGGCAGTGTGGACGCTCCGCTTATTATTTTGAAATAAGAGGGATTATCATATATATAGTAGCCCAATGTCTGTGACTCTGTAACTCTGAAACGCTGGCTGTTCCCTCTGGGCGGCGCTGTTGTCTCCTGCCGTGGCGCTTGGCTGACTTCTGTGCCGCTCAGCCGGGTTCCCGCGTGGCGGCCTGGCTGAGTGGCGCAGAAGTCAGCCGAGCGCCACGGTGGGAGGCAACAGCGCTGCCCAGAGGGAACAGCCAGGGGGCGGGGCCTGGATGAGCGTGCATCTCTGATGTCAGGAAAGGGCGCTGGATTCAAAAGGAGGAAAGCAGAGCAGACGCAGAGGACACGGAGGAGACAGAGAGGAGAACAGAGGAGGTGGAGGACAGTGAGAGAGAGAGTGAGAGAGACGCAGCAGGAAGAGGAGAAGAGAAACACAGAGTGAGAGGCAGGCGGGGGAGAAGAGAAAGAGAGAGAGACGGAGAGAGAGGCAGGAGGTGGACGAGAGCTGAGAGAGAGAGCGAGGCAGTTGGAGAAGGAGAAGAGAGAGAGAGGCCATTTGCGCCGCTTGCTCCTGTGCAGCAGCCTGGCTGAGCGGTGCAGGAGTCAGCCAAATGCCATGGCAGGAGATGAAGGGGGGGCGGGGCGGTGACGTACGTGCCCAGGGGGTGGGTCCTGGATGAGCGTGCATCCCCGACGGAGACAGAGGAGAGCAGAGAGAGAGTGAGAGACAGGAGGGGGAGAAGAGAAAGAGAGAGGCAGAAGGCGGAGGAGAGCTGAGAGAGACAGGGGGAGGCAGTGGGAGGAGGAGAGAGAGAGACAGAGCGAGAGACCGGAGGCTCAGGAGAGAAGACCGATGTGGAGGAGAGACCTGAAAATCCCATCTTATGACGGGCGAATTGGCTAATTTTGAAATAACTCCCTAGTGTAGACCAGGGCTTCATCTCTATGGTGCCACAGGATTCCTCATTTTTGCAGGATTCAAAAAAGAACAAGATAAATTCATGGAGAATATGTCCAGTCAAGAATTTCAAGGTTGTAACTCTGTGAGTGTCCCTAAGCCTCTGATTGCCAGATGCTGGTAACTGGAAAACAGAGAATGTCTCATGCAATAATTGCCCCATTATGTACACTCCCTTTGCAACATCGGGCATTGGAGATTGTTGGAAGACAGGGTACCAGACTAGATGGACCATTGGTCTGATGCAGAATATTGTTAATTTAGTGTCTCAGGAACTCACAGTAGTCTGTGGGAAGAGAGGAGAAGGCCAGAAAGAGCTTCTGGGATTGATACATTTTTCTCAGGTAGGAGGAGTGTAACCGGGAATGTGTCACTGCCACAGGCACCTCCTGCCAGTCACTCGGGAATTAGCTCATTCAGCACTGGAGCACCCCCTTTTGGCCGGTGTCAAACCCATGGTTACCTAATTTTTTTCTCCACCTCTGGGCATTGACCTATCACAGTGCCCCCATACTCCGAGGTCTTCCCACTCTGGGAACTCCCAACCTCCTATGCCCACCTTACCTCAGTGACTCACTGCCAGTCTTCATCTAGTCCCTTATCTCAGGGGCAAACTACAGCCTGAAATGGCCACTCATCATTAGCAAGGGAGTGTGGACCTGCTGCCTTTGCCTATCCTGGCTGCCTCTCTGCAGCCTTGCTTCTATCCCTGCGGCTTGGGAGCTTGCCTGGCTAGAGCTTCCCCAGCTCTGCCTGCCTTTTCCCAGCCCTGCTCTAAGTCAGGAAGCCTCTAGCTTCCCTGGTAGCTAGGTCCCTTCTGCTCCCCAGCTGGAGCAAGAGTGAGTCTGAGTCTCCTCCCCTCCAGGAGCCTTTATTTATATTCCCCTCAGCTGGGCCCTAATTAACTAGTACCTGCCTCAGCTGAGGGCTTTGTGCTTTCTCAGCACTCTCCCAGGGCTGGGTTTTACCCTTAAGGGGTTAGTGTGGGACAGATTCCCCGTAACAAGGAGGCAGCTGATCAGACCCAGAGTTGCTATACTTATCATGAACTCAGAAGCTATGTCTAGACTGGCCGGTTCTTGCACAAGAATGGCCATTCTTCTGCACAATAAGATTTACAGCATGGCGTTGGAAGAGAGGGCTTCGTGCGCAAGAGCTAAACTCTTTTTTAAAAGGTGTAATCCCTCTTGTGCAGGAGCTCTTGCACAAGAAGGCGGTACGGACGTGTGGCAGGGGTTTCTTGTGCAAGAAAGCCCTATGGCTAAAATAGCCATCAGAGCTTTCTTGTGCAAGAGAGCGTCCACACTGCCATGGATGCTCTTGTGCAAAAGCACATGGCGTTGTGGATGTGTTCTTGTGCAAGTGTTCTTGCGCAGGAACTCTTGAGCAAGATGTTCTTGTGCAAGAACCCACCAGTATAGACAGCCAGAGACTCCACATCCTTTCCCAACCACACAGACTTAAAATTTAGTAGGAAAATGTAACTTAGGGATATACAATTGCCCTAAATGAAATAGTGAAACTTTTTTTTGAAACTTTTTAATGAAATGTCACTAAAATATCAGCCAACTTTGCACAGGTAGCTATATATAGGTTTTAGCCTATGATCCCTTGATAATATACTGTGATAATACTGTGATGCCTTACTGTGGCTTATTCTGGGGGCATAAATACTATTCTCTAAATCTGTAGCAGAAATCCAAGCAGGATGGTGTGATGAGCCAATAATTTTAGAAAATCATTCAGCATAACTGTTTAAAGTGTTAATGTCCATAAACAGCATCAATAAATGTTTTTAAAAAAGGAAGTAGAAACGTTTCCACTGTCTCATTTTCCCCACACACTAGTTCAAATAAAAATATGGCAAACAATCTCCAGGTCTTGGCAAATTTTAAATTTATCTGTAATTTTTTTCTCCCTATTTGATTACCAAATTTGAATAATAAATATATATCTGCATATATAGCCTACAAAAAATAAAAAAATACAGTAAAGCATGAGGAGTAAACAAAATGGTTAAAATGAAAAATTATTTAGACAAGATTCTTTAAGGGCACAAGGTTGGCTTTTTTTTTTTTTGCATTAATACACCATGGAATTTAAAGCCTCTTTTGCTGCCTAAGTATTATGACTAGCCTTTCTGTGAATGTCAGAAATAATTTGCACTTTAGCTCACGCTCTTTTCATATCTACATGTATTAATATTCCTGGCTTTCAGTGGCTGGTCAATAGAAATTTCAGGGTCTCTAATATTTTTGACAAATTAATCTTATCTATAATAATACAGCGTCCAATTTTTGTGAATCAAAGCTAGAATCTTTTTTCCCTGATTGAAATGAAATCTCTTTGCTTATTTCTTATTATCTTCCATTCTTAGACTTATTACATCTTCACTATAATCAAAATATTTAAGTTATGTGAAGGAAAAGCTTTAAGAAACAATGGAAGTTTGGGATCAGAAGGTTGACAGAGCTACATAGAAAAGAACTATGTTCCCTTTTGTGGTGGTCTCATGATAGTGGGGTCCCAGGCAGGAGCAAACTGAAAAGCTGCTAGGAGTTGGAGAGAACACTTATCAATTGTCTTTCCTGTCTGCTCTCATTGTTGTAGAGAAAGATTAAGCTGGCCATGATTCTGAAACTTTAAATGGAATACTGAAATGCGGGGCTCACTAGAATGAAACCCCAAGTTGCTGCTTCATTTGTTTGCACGTAAGAGGTACATCCCAGCATATGTTGCATTAGGGCAGCAATTCTCAGACTGTGGGTTAGGACCTCAAAGTGGGTTTTAACAGGGTTGCCAGGACTAACTTTAGACTTGCTGAGGTCCAGAGCCCAAGCCCAAGCCCAAGTCCCACTTGCTGGGGCCAATGCCTGAGCCCCACCACCCTGGTCTGAAGTCAAAGATTAATGACTTTGATTTTTTGAGGGTGTTCAGGTTACAAGCCCCCTGCCTGAGGCAGAAGGCTTTGGCTTTTAGTTTTGGCCTGCCTTGCCTACAGAGGAGGGACATTGGCTTTGGTTTTGGTCCTCTTGCCCAGAGAGACAGGGCTCAGGTTGGCTCAGGCTTTAGACTCCCCTTTTGGAATCATGTAGTCATTTTTGTTGTCAGAAGGGAGTCACAGTGCAATGAAGTTTGAGAACCCCTGCATTAGAGAATACAATTCTGGGCACCTCAGGCCTGGTTTACACTGCACACAAAGCAGTAGTGCTTTTACTAAAAGTGTGTTTTTAAAATGATTTAGTAAAATCTCTGTGTGGATACTTAATTCAATTTTAGTCTGGTTTATAATGATTTAGTGTACATCAGCTCGTACCTAGCTTTAAGTTATCATAAGAGGAAGCTGAATACCAATTTGGTGGTCCTACTTCTTAACTTTTAAGAGGAGTTCTTGAATGAACAGACTCACAGATGGATGGACAGGCAGACAGACGGACAGACAGATGCACATTTAAAAAATATATAGTAAGATAATCCATTGGTTTCAGTGAGGCTTCCTATTTGACTCAAGCATGCATGTAAGTATTTGTAGGATGAGGCTACATTTAGCAATTGCCTTCAGGAACTTAAAAGCTACATTGCATATCCTCATCAGTATTTCAGCTATTTCTTGATTTACTCTTTTCAGTAATTTTAGATTACTTTAATCCTGTGTCAGTGATTTACTTCTCTTGAAATTTTCATAGTGCTTCATAACATACTACTTAGAGACTTCAATTTCTGTCAAGGTCGAACTCTGATGTCTAATACAACATGCCGTCAGAATAAGAATTTCCCCATTATAGCCTACAATAAAACAGTAGTAGTAATAAACAGGCAAGAAAGGATGAAGAAAGTCAATGATTTTCTGTTTTTCTATTTTATTATTTTTTTGAAATTGTAAAGACCTTGTTTGTAGAGGCAGAAAGGAATTTGATTTTTTTTTTAATGTCTGCAACAAGTTTTCGTAGATAGCGAAGATGCACCAAATCTGTAGCATTACACTAAGGCCTGGTTTAAACTAGACCAGGAAGGTTGCCTTAAAGTATGCAACTTTAGCTACGCAAAATGCATAGCTGGAGTTGGCTTACCTTAAATTGAGTCATGGTGGCATCCACACAGCAGGAGGCCGATGGGAGCAAACACTCCCATTGACTTCTCTTACTCCTTACAGAAGGAGTACTGGACAACAGGAGGGGCTGCCCTCAGCGTTCGATTTACAGGTCTATACTAGACCTGCTAAATGGAATGCTAGAAGATCAACCTCTGGAGCATCGATCTTCTCATAAGTGTAGATGTGCACAAATGAAGAAAAATAAAACCACTCAGTACCTTTTAAAATATATTTGCTTCATATGTTGCATATAGATGTAGTTGAACTATTCACAATGAATAGAATTTGGTATGAATTTTGTCCCTTTTTGGTTAATAAATAGTTTGCACGCTGTGATTTTCTTTCAATTATGTTCATCTTATGGGTTGTCTGTGATCTATTTGTTTTAATAATCTACTATTGGCTAGATTTTCAAAAGAGTGCATCACTATGATGGGATGTACCAGGCCATTTGAGGCCCCTTGCTGAAGGCTCTGAGGGTGAGGCTACACTAGCTCATTAGTTCGAGCTAGGTAGTCTAATGAGGGCAACCGGAGTTGCAAATGAAGCCCGGGATTTAAATATCCCGGGCTTCATTTGCATCTTCCCGGGCGCCACCATTTTTAAATCCCCCTTAGTCCGAACTTCGTGCCCACGGCTACACGTGGCACGGACTAGGTAGTTCAAATTAAAGATCCTAATTCGAACTACCATTACCCCTCATTCCAGGGGTGTTTAAGACTCTCAGAATGACTTTTGTTAACCTGGAAAGAGTTCATCTATTTTTGACTGTGTTAACAAACATTTTAAAGGAGATTATTGGAAAGGATCTCTTGAATAGAAAGTGAAACTTAATGAATGATTAGCTATTATGATGAGCTTGCTACATATTTTTGTTAATCTTACCAAAGTTAACTTTGAGCAACTGAAAAAGTTGAGTGGGTTGGTGAGTGAAGGAGGATTATATATAGCCTTGCAAGTATTAGATTTATTGGTAAATATTGATAAATGTTGATTTCATTGTATACACAAACCCACAAAGATTTCCACAAATGATAATCAAAATTTACAGATAGACAAAGTAGAAAGAATGCTGCATGAGAACTTACTAGAATTTGATTAAGGACAATGATTTTGTATATTTTGACATGATATGGTGACATACCATATCTGACCCTCACAATTTCCTGCAACTGTGAAAATCAAAATTGATAAAATGCTCACTCCATAATTTTGCACAAGTGTGAAAATTTAAATTGATAAATAAAAATATTTTAAAATAAACAGAGATATGATCCACCAAAATGACATATATAGAAAAAATCACTCTGCAAAGCTTAACTATATGCTAGTGGGTTAATAGCAGGTCCCTCAACTGTTTCCACCACTACATAATGGTAGTAAGTTCTAGCGGCACATGCTATATTGCCCTGTGCAGTTTTGACTTCCTCTGAACGTGTGTAAAAGTAATTTATCTCAAAGCATAGTTTAAATTTGTCAGAGGATTTAATTTGTTAAAAAATCCCTAACAATCACACAATGAGAAAAATATGTTTGCTATTTGTTTTAAATACAAAAGGCCCAAAGCTGCACACTAGAGCAGGTGAGGCTTTTTGAGTGTGATTCATCATTTCATGTGGAATAGCTTTACTCTCTTAAATATTTATTATTTAATCCCAAAAAGTAATAATAGTAATGTTCTAACTTTTCTCTGGCTGTGTTCCCTATGCAGGGTAATTACTTGTGATGAATGCTTGAGGGAACGCTATTCCCAGGTTGAATCTCTCTGGCTAAAGAGAAAATGAGCAAGATGGTTCTTACCTGCCTGTGTTCCAGTCCCAGAACTATTGTGGAAATATTATATTGTAAGCAAAGGCATAATAGAATTTCAAGTGTCAACCTTTAATTACAAGATTAACAGTTTCCTACATAGAAAAATAAGTATTCTGTCACTTCCAATTGTTTTAACAGTGTTTTGTTTATTCAATTAGTTAACTAAATGTAGCTGAGTAGAACATTTACAATAAAGGCAGTAGCTGTAATTTGTTCTCTGTGTACTTGAAACCTTTTTGAAAATCTACAGGATAGGTTGGGAATGATTCATCTGCCAAAGTGCTTATTCACAAAGCAGTTTGTGAAAATGCCAAGTCATAGAGTCGTAGAATCCTAGGGCTGGAAGAGACCTCAGGAGGTCATCGAGTCCAGCCCTTTGCCCAAAGCAGGACCAATCCTAACTAAATCATCCCAGCCAGGGATTTGTCAAGCTGTGACTTAAAAACCTCTAGGTATAGAGATTCTAACACCTCCCTAGGTAACCCATTCCAGTGCTTTACCACTCTCCTAGGGAAATAATTTTTCCAAATATCCAACATAGACCTCCCCCACTGCAGCTTGAGACCATTGCTCTTCATTGTGCCATCTGTCACTACTGAGAACAGCCCCTCTCCATCCTCTTTGGAACCTCCCTTCAGGAAGTTGAAGGCTGCTATCAAATCCCCCCTCACTTTTCTCTTCTGCAGACTAAACGAGCCCAAATCTCTCAGCCTCTCCTTTTTGGTCATGTGCTCCAGCCCCCTAATCATTTTCGTTGCCCTGTACTGGACCCTCTCCAATGCATCCACATCCTTTCTGTACTGGGACTCCCAGAATTGGACACAATACTCCAGATGTGGCCTCACCAGTACCTAATAAAGGGGAATAATCACTTCTTTAGATCTTCTGGAAATACTTCTCCTAATGCACCCCGGTATGCCATTAACCTTCTTGGCTACAAGGGCACACTGTTGACTCATTTCCAGCTTCTCATCCACTGCAATCCGCAGGTCCTTTTCTGCTGAATTTCTGCTTAGCCAGTCAGTCCCCAGCTTATAACAGTGCTTGGGATTCTTCTGTCCCAAGTACAGGACTCTGCACTTGTGCTTGTTGAACCTCATCAGATTTCTTTTGCCCCAATCTTCCAATTTGTCTAGGTCACTCCGAACCCTATTTCTATCCCCCAACGTATCTACCTCCCCCACCCCAGCTTAGTGTCATCTGCAAACTTGCTGACGGTGCAATCCATCCCCTCATTTAGGTCTTTAATAAAGATGTTGAAAAACCAGCCCTAGAACAGATCCTTGGGGCACTCCCCTTGAAACTGACTGCCAACCAGACATTGAGCTATTGATTACTACTCATTGAGCCCAACAATCTAGCTAGATTTCTATCCACCTTACAGTCTATTTATCCAATCCATATTTCCTTAACTTGTTGCCAAGAATTATATGGGAGACCATATCAAAAGCTTTGCTAAAGTATATCACGTCCACCAACTTCCCCATGCTCACAGACCCAGTTACCTCATCATAGAAGGCGATCAGGCTGGTAAAGCATGACTTGCCCTTGGTGATCCATGCTCACTATTCCTGATCACCTTCCTCTCTTCCAAGTGCTTCAAAATGGATTTCTTGAGGATCCCTTCCATGATTTTTCTAGGGTCTAAGGTGAGGCTGACCGGTCTGTAGTTCCCTGAATTGTTCTTTTTCTTTAAAAGATGGGCACTACATTTGCCTTTTTCCAATTGTCTGGGACGATAATGGCCAAAGGCTCTGCAATATGTAAAACAAAAGGCTGTATTGTATTTGGAAACAGAGGCGGATATAGGGCAGGGTGAGCGGGGCGGCTGCCCCGGGCTCTGCGCTTCAAGAGGCCCTGTGAATGCGCTGTGGTGCCGTGGGGCATGCACCATGTCAAAGGGGGGGCCCTGAGAAATTGTGCTGCCCTGGGCCCCGCAAAACCCTCATCCGCCCCTGTTTGGAAATACACTGAAGGTCAAAGCTGGGGAACAAAAGCAGTGGAATTCTGTTCAAATCCAAGTTGCCACATCTTCAACTCACTAATGGATCCTTTTCTGGTCCATTTTTCACTAGAGAGTGCTGCACCTCTTTCATTCCCTTGATGGCAAATTTTGGGCCTTCAGGTACCATCAGCAATGATGGATGAAAATAAAAGTAAAAAAACTGGTATGGATTAGTATCTCCCAAACAAAGTGAGAAAAGTTCCCTCACTTGAGTCATTTATATTTCAATATAACAAAGCACTGAATGAAGAATATACTGTACTGGTCTTGGATGGCTGGGCAATGAAGTTGTCCTTTACATTTCAGTTTTATGTCTCAACTAAAGTGATTTACCCACTTTTTAATTTGACACTAACGTTTAATGGTGAACACACCAATCTATGAATGAAGTAGTTCACATGTCTTTCAAAGCTACTGGGCCAAATTCTACTCTCACGTTCACTAGTGTGAGTCCAGTGTTAAAAAAAAAAAACCCCAAAAGATATTTAACAGTTTTTATTCTTCATCCTGATCTTTTACTTGCTCCTCATGAAAGTTTTACAGCTGATATAACTGAGATTTCACAGAATGGGGACAGAGTCCTATATATGAGATATCTCCATTATGCTTGCTATATGACTTGGGTCAGTAAACTTTTTTAATTAACTAAATTTGTCAGATTTTTTTTTCATTTAAATCATTGGTATCAAGACATACAGTAAGTATAGTGTAAATTATCTCAGCTAATCTCTACAAAAGGAACAAGAATGAAAAATATTTGGACAGATCAGTTTTAAAAAGTAAGAGAAAATATATCTAAGTATATTGTAAATATTTGTTGTACATTTAGGCTATGTCTACACTGCAACGCTATTTTGGGATACCAGTGTATCCCAAAATAGCTATCCTGAGTCTCCACAGCAAGCCCATTATTTCAGGCTTGCTATTCCGACATCCCTGTAAACCTCATTCTACGAGGAGGAAGGGATGATTCGGAATAGCACTTTATTTTGAAATTTGGTGCTGTGTAGACAGCACCAAATGGTGAAATAAGCTATTTCAAAATAGCATCAAAATAAGATACGCAATTTGCGTAGCTCAAATTGCGTATCTTATTTCAAGTTATAGTGCAGTGTAGACGCACCCTTACAGGGCAAACCTTTCCAGTGCGTCTGGAACAATTTACATGGTTTGCAGTAGGCACAGGAAAATATTAGCCAAATATATCAGGCCATGTTGCCAGTGTGCCTCATAAATCTGTGCATGGAGCATAACCTCCTTAAGCAAAAAGGATGGTCAGCAGCCTCAAATCTCTGGGCCTCCAGTGAAGGGGCACTACAGGGAAGTGAGATGGGGGTGGAGGATCCCCAGCCAGGACACTTACAGTTACACAATGATCCTCCATAGATCTCAAACAACACATGCTTACACAACAGTTCAAAACTTTAACTCCTATCTCAAACAATATTTTCTCCACAAAACACATTGTGCATCCCACAACCACCCTGTGATAGTGTCAGTGTTGAATATTTGCAATTTTTGCTGAGATTGTAGTTAAGGTTTTACATTGCACTATGAAGGAGATTACTGTGTAGTGTGTTTCCTTATCTATTGGAGGCAGAAGGAAATTCCTTCTGGAGATAGAGTCTGTCACTGTCTATGGAAACAAGCTCTGTGGGCAATAGGGTATGATTAATGCATTAACTTGACATTTATGTGCTTTTTTAGGGTTAGATTTTAATGAGAAATTGCATATTTTTGTTAGAAGATTAGCTACTTCATTCTAAAGTGCCTTCAAAACATTTGGGTATCTGTCATCTGGGCATGGTGCTATTTACGATATCGGTTTATTCCAGCATCTTCTTTTTTAATGCCTCAATATTGAACATTGCCTTGTGTTTTATGCCTGAAAATGGTATTGTAGATTTGCAGTAAAGAATGCTGCAAATTCATCTGTGCAGAAAAACTGATTCAAAGAAGTCATTTTACTATTTTAGGGTAATTTTATCCTCTTCACTTGTTCCTTTTACTCCTTCGTGGTCCAGCAGATTTGCTAATTTTCTCAGGCTACCTGCTTCTGATATACCTAAATAAGTTCTAATTTGTTTTTATTTCTTTGCATGTATTTTCTTTGAATTCCCTCTTGGCCATTCTCATTTCCACATGACATTCACCTGCTTAGTTTGCTTTTCCACATAGCTTTACTTGGACTGCATTTTCATGTTTTTGGAAGGATCTCTATCTGGCTTATACCATTTAACCATGACATTTCCTTTTTTTGTTTAGGAATATGGAAACCTTTGGGACTCCATTATGGCAAGCTCTTGTAGCACTGGAACTGTGATGGGATATCACATACATTATTATTTCTAGTAAAAAGATATTTTAAAAGAGATCAGATCTTTAAAATGATGGTGCCTATATTTCAGGAACTGGAATCTTGGTAATAACAAGGAAAATGTCCTTAAATTTAAAAGTGAATCTCTGAAGCCTAGGGAGCAAGATTAAAAGTCTCAGAAGGGTAGCTGTGTTAGTCTGTAATAGAAAAATCTTAAAAAAACAATGAATAGTCCTGCAGCACCTTAGGGACTAACAAAAAATTTAAATAGTATCACAAACTTCTGTGGACAGAACCTTGGTCTTCATAGCCTGAGCTCCCAAGCCATAACTTCCAAGCACTATCTACATAGCTGTGTTTAGAGTACTAGTACAAGCCCTGCTAGCCCAAGTCTGTCCAATCCGGGTTGGGAATCTCACTTCTGTGGGCTGTATAGACATGCCCTAGAGCGGTGGTATCCAACCTTTTTAACCACAAGATCACTTTTTCAATTTAAGTGCAATGCAAGATCTACATCAAACCCAAATACCCTTGCCCCGCTTCCTTCCTGCCCCTTCTCTGATGCCTCACCCTGGTCACTCTTCTCCATTCCTCCCCGAATCTCATTCGCTTTCACCAGGCTGGAGTAGGGGGTTGGGGTGCAGGCTCTGGTCTTGGGCCAAGGGGTTCAGCATGTAGGAGGGGCTCTGGGCTGAGCCCAGGGTGGGAGAGTGGGGTCCAGGAGGGATTTCAGGCTGCAAGCTCTGGGAAGGAGTTTGGGAGAGGGGGACTCACATCTGGACAGGAAGTTGGGTATAGGAGGAAGTTCAGGGCTGGGACAGGGGTTCAGGAAGCAGGCACTGGCTGGGCACCGTTTAACTGAGACAGCTTCCGGGTGGTGGAGCAGTGGGGTTAAGGCAGGTTTACTCCTGCCCTGGCCCTGCACCAGTCCTGAAAGCCGCTGGCATGTACAGCAATGGCTCCATGGCACCATGTGCTGCCCCTCATATACAGGCCTTGAGCCCACAGCTTCTACTGGCTACAGTTCCCCATTATTGATCAATGGGAGTGGCAGGAGTGGTGTCTGCAGGCAAGGACAGCATGTGGAGACCCCTTGTTCTGCCTTTCTCAGGGGCTGCAGGGATGTACGTGTCAGCCACTTCCAAGAGCAGTAATAGGGATAATTAATACAGCTGCGACAGGTTAGGCATTTTAGTACTCACTACTCAAATAATTAAATTTAAGCGTAAGAGTGAAATGAAAATTATGAAGTGCACAGACCAGTTAAAAACCAAAAATAATACACTTTGTAAGCAGTAAAAGTAGTAACAACAACCCTCCACATATGTGTTGGGTCAGGAGATGAGAGTGAAGGACAATTGGTGTTTGTGAGAATGACAGACACACACACAGTGTGTGAAAGTGACAGAGATTTGAATTGTTAAGCTCCCTCCATCTCCTTCTCTCTGTGTGGAGAGAGGGTACGGAAGTAAGGGGCTCTTCTCCTTCCACACTCTGCACAGCAAGCAAGAGGCTCCCAGGGGGGTAGCTCCAAGGCAGAGGGCAGGAACAGCATGACAGTGGGTGGAGGGGCAACTGAAGTGCCAGCGCTTGATAGCTTCCTGGCCAAACCAGTCAGGATCACCTGTCAGAGGCTCCAAGATCTACTGGTAAATCCCGATCTATTGGTTGGTGACCACTGCACTATATCAAACATAGATGTCTTGCATGGCGCATAAAGAATATTCAATTTCCTTTTCCTGATGGCTGCCAAAATAACTTATCAGCAAGCTTTTTAATGGTTAATTTACTATAGGTTAGGACAAAATGACACAGCACTGATGAGTGGTTTGAAGTGTTGTAGCCCTGACAGGCCTGGAATAGTAGAGAGACAAGGTGGGTGAGGTAATATTTTTTATTGGATCAACTTCTGAAGGAGAGATAAGCTTTAGAGCGACACAGAGATTCTTCAGGCACTACATGTTGCTTAAAGGTTTGTCTCTTTCTCCAACAGTAAGAGGTCCAATAAAAGATATTACCTCACCCACCTTGTGTCTCTGATGGCACCCAGTTATTGTTATCTGAGAAAACCACTTCAAAGCAGAAAGTGAGAGGAATTTTACAACATCCCATCTAACCAATCCTATAAAATTCATTAGTTGAAATTTGATTTTAAGGGTGCTACATACATCACATATCTATGCTATTTAAAGATAGGTTAATAAAGCTTTTCATTTTGAAATGGATAAGATATGGATCTTAATGCTTTAGGTCACATACTGTATGCAAAAACCTAACTGATCACTCTGGAATATTAAATGCAAATTCACCTCTATGCTTTCATGTATAAATATAACAATTACCTCATTCCCTCTCATAGAACTAGTACATTTAATAAGCCTTAAATATGCATTCTCATGCCAACAGGTCCTTCAGCAAAGACAATCTGCACATTTCAAAAATCAAAAGCAATTTGGATAAATGACCTGTAACCTAACATGGTGCATGCTTCTGGAAATCACTAAGTCTGTTCTTCAGACAGATCACAGAGCCAAAGCTAAATATCCTTTCAGGCAGATGTGCTCCAAGGAAAGTGACTTCAGTGTGACTCATAATCTGTGCACGATATGATTTTCTTTGATGTTTGTGTGTGTGTGTGTGTGTGTGTGTGTGTGTATAAATTATTCACATTCTTTTTATTGACATAGACTGATGGTTGCATCTCACTACCATGCTGCTGTGTATCTACGTACTCCCCTAGTACTACCTGGTATAGATATCCTCAACAAATCTGTTAGCTACAGTTTAGGGAATTATATTTCAAACTGATTGTACGGAAATTTGTATATACAGTAAAACCTGTGTTATCCGGCACACTCGGGGATTAGGGCATTCCGGTTATCTAAAAATTCTGGTTATGTGAGGGTCCCATCAACCTAGGAAAAACCAATGGACAATAATAGTAAAACTCAAGTTTTCAATATTGGTAGTTTTGTAGTGTGAGGCAGTTGGTCTCACATTTCTATTTTGAGTTAAAGATCATTAGTACTTCTTAAATAAAAAACTGTTAAGCCAATCATGGTAAACCAAGCCAGGCATGTGCGCCAGAAGATGTGACAGTATCGTGGCTGGGGGCAATGCTTGTTAACAAAGTTTTCTGGTTAACAGAGTGCCGGATAACAAAGGTTTCACTGTATCTCCTTCTCCTTTATTACTTATTTAACTTTGCAAATTAGTTGTGCCTGTTTTCAGGACCACAGCTTGGATATGCATTCTGATACTACAGGGATGAACAGTATAAATACCTGAAGAGATCAATTAATTAATACTTTCCTTTTACCATCAATACCATATATTGTGTGCTAACACATTTTGTAAGCAGCATGATTCTATTTCATTTGGATGTGAAAAAAAAGAAAATGTCCCATCATTTAAACAAACATAGTTAAAATCTTCTTTAATAATTACCAGAACAAACATAAAACAGTAAACTTAAAAAACAACAAAAGGTCTGGTAGCACTTTATAGATTAACAAAACATGTAGATGGTATCATGAGCTTTCATGGGCACAGCATGAAACAATAAGTAGTCCTGAGGCTTCTTAGGCTAGCATTATTTTGGAACAACGTCAGTTATTCAGAAATAACGTAGTGCACATCTACACAGCAAACCCATTATTTTGAAATAAATTCAAAATAACTGGCTTCTACTCTGACTCCTGTAACCCTCATTTTTTGAGGAGTAAGGGGAAGTCAGGGGAAGAGTGCTCTGTTTCAAAATAACTTCTGCGTAGACAGTGCCAAAAGTTGAAATAAGCTATTTCGACTTAAGCTACACAATTAGTGTAGCTCAAGTTACGTAGCTTAGTTCGAGTTTAGCCCTGCTGTATAGACATGCCCTTAGAGACTTTATATATACATATATATATATATATATAGTATCATGAGCTTTTGTGGGCAAAACCCATTTCTTCAGATGAGATTACCTTGAATGGAGAAAAAAAGGGAGACCCTCAGAATAAGAAGGGAGAGGGAGAAAAAAATGCACCTGTCAATTGTAGTCCCGGTGCTAATGAGGATAATTGAGTGGGCTGGAAGTGTCCCATACTTAGCAATTAGCCTCATTAGCCCCATGACTACAGTAGACAGGTACTTTTTCCTCCCTCTCTCTCTCTTTTTATTCTAAGGGTCTCCCTTTTTTTCCACCATTCAAGATCATCTCATTTGAAGAAGTGAGTTTTGCCCACGAAAGCTCATGACACAATATATACATTTGTCAGTTTCTAAGGTGCCACAGGACTACTCGTTTTTAAAGTTACAGACTAACACAGCTACCCCTCTGAGACTTCAGAACAAACATAGATGTTCTTCAGCTAGTATAATTTCTTTTACAATCAATGTGCCAGATCTGCAGCTTGTGTAAGTTGGCTGTAATTAAGTTATGCTTTTTTACATCAGCTGAAGTTCTGCTCCCATCTATTGGGGATGATATGTCCAGAGAAGAAATGATTAGGGATCACACAGGAGGCCAGAATTCCAGAAGAGCTCAGGACCAGATATTCAAGAACACAGCACCTGCTGATAACACAGCATTTTCCAAAGAGATCAGCACCCAGGAACTCCCATTGTGATACCGACAGTCATATTTGTAAAAGAATGCAGCATATTGTCTGCTGAGTTCTTTTGAAAATATGGCCACTTATTTTGGTACCTATATGATAACTGATTTCTTTTGAAAGTTTGGCCTGGAAAAAGAATGAGTCTGTCCTTTCTACAATCAGATCCACAGGATGTGCAGAAAATCAAGACAACAAAATTTATCTTACCATTATTTTGAGGTTCTAGGAGTCATTGATTCCAACGTTATAAAGGACAGCTTTTAGTCATCTACTTTGCATAATACAATTATTTGGACAATATTATTCCTCTTTGAATAAGGGCTTGAACTGATCTTGACTTAAAAACTGCCAGTGATGGAGAATCCACCTCAAACCTGGATAAATTGTTTCAGTGGTTAGTTATCCTCATTGTTAAAAATGTAACATATGAACAGCCATTCTGGGTCAGACCAAAGGTCCAGCTAGCCCAGTATCCTGTCTGCCAACAGTGGCCAATACTGGATATCCCAGAGGGAGGGATCACAACAGGTAATCCTCACATGATCCCTCCCCTGTCACCCACCTCCAGAGAAATAGAGGCAAGGGACAAAGGGTACACCTTTTTTCCAGTCTGAATTTGTTTAGATTCAGCTTCTAATGATTGGACGGTGTTATACATTTCCCTGCTAGATTGAAGAGCCATTATTAAATATTTGTTCCCCGTCTAGATACTGATAGAGTGGACTCAAGTCACTTCTTAACCTTCTACTAAGCTAAGTAGATTGAACTTCTTAAGTCTATCTTTTTATCGTTCTTGTGTTTTTTCTCTGAACCTGCTGCAATATATCAACATCCTCCTTGAACTGTGGACCCTAGAACTGCACACAGTATTCCAGCTGCAATCACTCCAGTGCCAAACACAGACATAATATATCCTCTCTACTCCAACTTGAGATTTCCATTTATACATCTAGGGGTCACATTAGCCCTTATGACCCGCACAGCACTGAAACACGTGTTTAGCTAACCATCTACCAGGACTCCCAGATGTTTTTCAGAGTCACTATCTTCCAGGCTAGAGTCCCCTATACTGTAAGATTGGTTTACATTCTTTGTTCCTAGATATATACATTTACATTCCGCTATCTTAAAACAGATATTGTTTGCTTGAACTCAGTTTACCAAGTGATACGGATTGCTCTGCTCTGTACAGTGACCTCCTCTAATCATCTGCAGACTTCATCAGCAGTAATGTTATGTTTTCTTAGGCACTGATAAAAATGTTAAGGCCCACCTTAAACAAACTGCTCAGTCATGATTCCCATTTGAAATTACATTCTGAGACCTGCCAACAGACCTGCTAATGCAGGGAATGGTAAAGGGAGCAACTTCTCTGTGGCTTAGAGATTCAAAAGGGCCCAGGGCTCCTGGCCATTGTTGCTGCTATTGCAAGAGCAGCAGTGACCAGCACACTGGACCCTTTAAATTGCCACTGGAGTGGTGTGTAAGTGGCTCTGAGAGCTGGCAGGACGCAGGGGGGAAGCAGGGAAGGTACAGCACTAAGGACTGCTGCACCAACCCTGCCCCTTCCACTTGAGGCCCCACCTATTCTGGGAGTACAGAGACTGGCTCCCCCACACCTGACCCATGGGAACAGCAATTCTATTGGCCTCCTGCCTGCCATTAAATCCATTTAATGTGTGTTTTGTTAATTTGGTGTCATTCTAGTTTTGTCATCAAAATATCCTGCAGTACCAAGTCAAATGCTCTCAAGAGATCTAAGTATATGACACCAACACTATTAGCTTCATCAACCAAATTTATAATTGGAAAAAAAAGAGATGTCAAATTAGTTTTCCATATCAGCCTCCCCATCACCTTGCCTGGGATCAATGTCAGGTTGATAGGCCAGTAATTACCTAGGTTGTCTCAGATAATTGTTATAACTTTAATTTTCTCCTGTAACTTCCTCGGTGTTACAAAAGAGTAAAGTGCATGGATTTTCAAAGGGGGAAGGGGAATCAAACCCTCATATTTAAAATGGAAACAGGGTGCTGAACTGTGCAGTCTAAGTCCATGTTCTGTAAGCCAATTTGTGTTGTTCTAAAGTGACTACAAAAGACCAATGGAGAATTTTTCTGCGCAGGAGAGTCTCCCCGATGGAAAGTTAGTGGAAGTGCTCTGCTACTTCCCGTGCTATTCTCATTCTTAGTGTATGGGGAACGAGGCACCCTATTGGATGCCTGGATGATGTGAAAGGGGGCATGGCAGAGCAGAATGGACTCCAGGTGGTTCCATGATTCAATGTGCAGAACTTACTTGCAATGGAGCTGTAACTGAAGCCCTGTGCTCCCATTCTTCACTCTGTCTGAGACAAGACCAACATTTTCAGTCAGAAATAACTTACAAGTTATGTTAAGTTTTTGTATAGGCTAGTGTCAGTTTACCTGAAAAAAATCACATCAATGATTTTTCAATAAAGCCAAATTTAATGAAATTTTGGAATCTTTTATGGACACGTCATTTTTGAAGTGGGTGGAAGCCCAGGAAGTTTGTAACACTGTGAGGCAGAAAGAGGGGTCCTAGCTGAGTGGTACAATTGCATGGATTGGCTTGTGGCTCTGGCACTGAGAGTCAAATACCTGTACCTTGAGGTCATCTGACCCGGGTCCTTCCCAGGAATAGTCTGCTGTAGCATCCGCGAGGGATGACTCACTGCAGGCTCTGTGGAAGAGGTGAAGCTTTGTAATTGAGTGAGAGGCTCTGATTTGGCTGTAGGTTTGCCTCACAGGGTCAATTTTTTTTCTTATTTTCATTGAAGCAACTCCTTTGGCTTCAATGAGATTCTGTTGGGGTATGCAACAGGAAATTTGATCTGCTGATTTCAGTGAAAGGATGGGATTCAGTATCAGACCCTCAATTAACTTTCTGAAGTTTGAGTAGTCTGAGGTGTTCCTTTAGTAGCTTTGCAAGGTGTCTGAGTTATAGAATGAAAGGGGCTTCTGTCTTCCAAACACATGAAAAAGCAAGCTATGCTAGTATTTTTCTAAATACATCATTCCAAACTTAAATGATATAGTGTATAGTTACCTAAATGTAATTATAGTGTATAGTTATTTAAATGTAACTACAGACTATATCATGCTGTTTTGTTTTAAATCTGACATTCATATGGCAGAAGGTCAAAAAGTGTAAGAGAATCAAGTCTCCAGGAAGATAGACTAACTGAAACTAACATGAGCATGTATGTCTGTGCCTACAGCAAAGAAACAACCAGGTTTGGATATGTTATGATGACTGAGTTACGCACTTTCTAAACCATTTGTATGGTATATGTCTATTATTAAGTTCAGGGCCAGATTTTCACTGACTGTAATCAGCATAGATGCATTGACTTAAATGGATTTACAACAGTTGAGGATCTGGCCCTCTATTTTTAACACCACCATCAAATTTTATTACCTCTATATTGTTGGTACAGTTATAGGGGAAATAGTACAAAATCATAGAATCATAGAACTGGAAGATCCTTCAAGAGTTTATCTAGTCCAGTCCCCTGCATTCATGGTAGGACAAGAATAATCTAGATCAAATGAATGGGTTCTCAGAAGTTTGCCCAACTAAAGAAAGAGGTCTACATTGGTAGCTTGCTAGGGTGTCATATAACCACATCTAATTAACTGAATGGAGCAAATAATTAAGAAGTGATTTGTGGAGACTGTGGGTATCACCAGTGATCAGTATTTCATCATATTAGAATGACCAGTTCACACTACATGCTGGGACCTCTACTCTTCCGGCGGCATTTCCACAATAAAGATAAAGGAGACCACAGTCTATCATACCTTTGGTATACTGAAAATAAACTAGAATTGTAACTATTCCATCAGCATTCCAGATTATAAGAGTTTTCCCTTTCTGCCCAGTGATTGGTGGGTGGATGGGTGAGTCTATATTCATTTTGAAACTAAGCTGCTGTTTTTGAGATAAATATAATATTTTCATGTGTTCTCATCTCTGTTTAAGTTACTGTTTTGCCCCATGAAAGGTTTAATAGTATAAAATAACTTAGTGGAGCACAATGAGTTTGTTTTTCCTCTCACACTCCAATTTTCTGCTGTACATATTTGAAAATCACCACAGGAAGACATAGCAATTTAATAAAATCAATATAATTAGAGAAAAATGATGTACTGAAATGATGACAATTCAGAGAACTATTGAACATAATTGAAATGCTTAGTGAGCTGCAGAACTTCAGAGAGCAGTGTCTGAACTGCAGTGAAACCTGGACTTTTGTGATGGAAATCTTACTTTTCTGCTTGGCTTATCTAAACTCTTCTAAATGCTACTTCATGGCAGCAGCAGTATTAGGAAAAATCTGTATCATGCTTGATTCCATTTCAGAGAACTATTCATGCTGAGAAACATGACACATTATTAACATTTACTTCTGTTGCTAAGGTGAGTGTGCAAATCTTTTATAAAAAGTCCTGTGTGTATAGAAAATTTGTTCTTTTAACAGTTTAATTTTGAGTTGTTTCTTTTAAAAAGGATATTACAGCCTTCTTGATTATCTATACTCTGGTCATCTGAAGAAGTGGGCTGTGCCCGTGAAAGCTCATGATACCATCTACATGTTTTCTTAGTCTATAGAATGCTACCAGACTATTTGTTGTTTTTTAAGTTTATCCTGTACAGACTAACTCAGCTACCCCTCTGAAGCCTATAATCTTATGAACAGACTTTGGTCAAAATCCTGCTTTTTCTATATAAAGCTATACAGCCAGGAATGGGGACTGATATTTGATTCCATTATTTAGAAAGTAATTCCATTATTTTCTTCTTTCTTCTTCACCACCGCATTCCTCCTGATGACCCAACTCTGCCATAATGGCTGTAGCAAAATCATGGCTAAATTAAAGGTCAGATATTGATGGCTGACATGTCCTTTAATAATATTATTAGTAATAATGATCAAATGCATAAACATGTATAGATTTAATTATCTCTTGCCATCCCTAGCTTCACTGTGTCACTTGTGTTCTGAAACTGTAAACTCTTGGGACAAAAATATATCTAATAGCACAGCACCAACATAACAGAGATCTAAGACCATCTGAGCACTACTAGTATAATAATTTTGCATAATAATGACCTTGAAGGTCACATTTCTGCTTTTCTTCTTGAAAAAAGTTTCAGCATATGATCTTGCTTTAGTGCCTGCTTTCATGTGTCAGTACATGCACAAAAGGTTAAGAGTTGAAATATTTCTCAAAACCCTATCCAGAGTTTTGCACTGGGCAGTATGTTATTAATTCCTGCTTCAATTTAAGAGAGTCAGATATGTGGGGCTCAGCATTGGTCAAGTTTTGGACTAAAAAGATTTCATTACCCTGATCTGATGCATTACAAATTACACAGCAAGTAAACTTGGAGTGGTGGAAAGGTAAATGGATTATATTACAATGTATTTTAAAAAGATCTGAAACATGGTGGCCTGTAGAGTCAGTGAAATAAAACTTTTATGGAAACCTTTAACACATCTCCATTGTAACTTGGGGGCATTTCTGTGCATTACTACCAACTCATGGTGCTATACTACATTTAGTTGTCTGCAGAATTTCCATTATAAACTAATTTTGGCAAATTTTTCAACTGGTGTATATCAGTGTAGCCCCAAAGACTTCAGTGGAGCTGTGCCAACTGAAAATCTGGCATGTGTTATCAAGGACAGATTTTCATGGGCTGCTTTGTAAAGAGAGTGCCCTGTATTTTCAGGATAGAGGAATTACATTAAGTATGTTGCATTTTCTTGTGATACCTCTTCTGCAGGAAGTTTTCACTTTAATCACTCTCATAAAGGACTATTTAACAACAGAAATAATCTTAGGTGTCTGACAAATTCACAAAGCACAAATAATCACATTTATTGGGAACAACTTGGACTGTAACTCTATTCTTGTTTTGTTTTGATAGGATTTTTATCTTGGATTGTTATTTCGTTGCTTTAATAGCTTTAAAGCAGACCCTAGGAACAGATTATTCAGTCATTACTTGGCTAAAACTTTCAATGTTATCCATATGAGTAAAGCCTATCATACAGAATGGGGTTTCCAATGTGTTTGTTATTTATTCTTCCAAAGACCTATGCTATAGGTCTTTAAAATCTTAAACTCTGCATCAGGGAGTTTGTAATGTAAGGTCTGGCATCTGCTCTCAATTCATTTAATAGGAGCTGATTCAAGTAATTAATTATCTATCACACATTGTATTTGAGTTAAATATAATGTTAAATTAAAATGTTATAATAAAATATCAGAACAGTAGTGCCTATGGAGTGATGTGTGAGGAAGTCTCATTTGGATCATTCGATCATTGTTAGATCAAAATTTCAAATTCCTCTGTAGCTGCATCCTTGTCTAGTTATCTGAATAAAAGTGTCCTGCCTTTCAGAAATAATGAACACTATGGATCCTATGGAAGTCAAGAGAAGCAGCAGGTGCTTAGCTCATCTGAAAATTAGGCAAGGTGCCTAGATTTGGACACAAAGGCCTAATTTGAGGCACTCAAATTAGAAAAAAGTGGGCCTTTGTCTTTAGTCAGAACTGCTTCTGGCTTGTGTAGCTCTGGATAAATATGACAAAATAACTCTGCACTAGGGTTTAACATTAATCTTGTCATAAAGCATTTCATTTAACAATATATATGCACTAATCCTTTTTACATGTTAATCCATGTAAAATATACCTCAGATTAATTTTAGAAGAGTTGGTAAACAATGCAAGTATCTACACTACTGGAAGCAGCCTTATTGACTCTCTGTCTGAGTGCTTTTTGGCATAAGCTTCAATGCAGCCTGTAGAGGACAACCACAGAGACATTCATCATGGGCAGCATTATTATTATACCTCAGAGATGCAGTATTACTATATTTCCACGTCTGATAATACACATGCGGTATATTCAACTTTATCGAAAAAAGGTAGGATTCTGAAGCTTAATCAAAACTGGAACTTTCTGGCTCCTCAGTTTGGGGCTATTTTTTAGATATTTGTATTGGCAGCTCATAGGCATCAGTGGAATAATAGGTAATACTTGCAATATATTTTTCAGGAAGTCATGCATACCATTTAAACTGAAACAAGAGCTAGTTGTATATTTCTTATGAATAGTTTGTTGCATTTGACCAAATCTGTTGTGTGTGAACTGTCAAAAATTTTGTTTTTCACAAATATTAGTTATTTTTATTTGTTCAACAAATAAGGGTTTAAAACAAACTTAGATTTTTGAATATTCAAAACTCAGAAAAAAAAAAGAAAAATATCATATTGGGTAAGATCAGTAGTTCATCAAGTCTAATATCCCATTTCTGAAAAAGGTCAGTACCAGATTTTTCAGAGGAAGTTTCCTGTATGCTTTTAGATCATAGCATTTGATTGGAAATATATGTCTAATTGTAGGATCAAGTGGAACAAAATCACACTGTAGACACATCAGGGTAACTGAAAGCAGGTTTTGGCTCATTTCTTCTAGAATTTCATATGCATGGTTTCTGAGTTAACATTGATATGAAATTCATTTTATTTGTGTTTGAATTTCCTGGAGGAGAAAATTTCTACTCCCTCCTCCCCCATTTTAATAATTGGGCCTATAAATTTACCCTTGGTATGAACAAGTTTATAGTATTTATTTATTTATTTATTTAAATATTTTTACCCCGCCTTTCTATTTAAAATATTCAAGGCAGCTTACAAGAACAAACAAACAAAAATACAAATATATATAAAAATTTAAAATATGAGAATTTAAAATATGAGACCTCAGAGGGACATAACCAGCTAAAAACATGAAGGGTGCATCTAGACTGGCAAGATTTTGTGCAAAAGCGGCTGCTTTTGCGCAAAAACTTGCCACCTGCCTACACTGGCCGCTTGAATTTGCGCAAGAGCACTGACGTTCTACTGTAAGAAATCAGTGCTTCTTGCGCAAATACTTTGACGCTCCTGCTCAGGGATACGCCCTCTTGTGCAAGAATACTTGTGCAAGAGGGCCAGTGTAGACAGGCACCTCAATTTCTTGCGCAAGAAAGCCCGATGGCTAAAATGGCCGTCGGAGCTTTCTTGCGCGAAAGTGCGACTATACTGGGCACGGATGCTTTTGTGCAAAATGCATCCATGCCAGTCTAGACGCTCTTTTGCGCAAATACTTTTAACAGAAAAACTTTTCCATTAAAAGTATTTGCGCTAAATCATGCCAGTCTAGACACAGCCATAGAGAGGAGGAACACACACATACAGACTCAGACATTAATAAAAGCACGAGTAAAAAGGGTGTCTTTAGCCTGACCCCGAAACAACGCTAGCGTTGGCGCCATGCGAATATCCCGAGGAAGAGAATTCCACAGCCTGGGAGCAAAAGCTGAGAATGCCCTGTTCCGTGTAGATGTTAATCGTATCTCCACAAGTGAGGGAACACGAAGCAAAGCCTCCCCAGCTGACCTCAATCCCCGGGCAGGTTCATATGGGAGAAGACGGTCCTTCAGATACCCTGGACCCAACTCATTTAAGGCTTTATAGGTCATAACTAAAACCTTCAATTGTGCCTGGAAACATACCGGAAGCCAGTGCAGCTGCCGAAGCACTGGCATAATGTGCTCCGTATAACTAGTGTTAGTTAAAACTCGAGCAGCTGCATTCTGGACCAGTTGAAGTTCCCGAAGGCTCTTTAGAGGCAGACCCACATAAAGTGCATTACAGTAATCCAGTTGGGATGTAACAAGAGCATGGATCACTGTGGCCAAGTCATGCTTGTTCAGTAAGGGTCGCAGCTGGCGGATCAAACGAAGTTGCCCAAAGGCACTCCTGGCCACCAAAGAGATCTGATTTTCAAATGTTAAAAAAGGGTCCAGGAGGACTCCCAAGCTGCATACCTGTTCTTTCAGGGGGAGAGCAACCCCGTCTAGAACAGGTGCCACGCCACATTCACGAACAGATGGCCTCCTGATCCACAGGACCTCAGTCTTATCTGGGTTCAACTTCAGCTTATTTGACTTCATCCAAACCATCACTGCCTCCAGACACCGATTTAGATCAGTCACTGCCACACCTGGTTCTAATGTCACAGGGAAATAGAGTTGGGTGTCATCTGCATATTGATGGCGCTGTCCTCCAAAACTCCTTATGACCTCTCCCAGCGGCTTCATGTAGATATTAAACAGCATAGGGGACAAGATGGAACCTTGCGGGATCCCATAGCATAATTGCCACGGGGTCGAATAGCAGCCCCCTAGCTCCACCTTCTGAAAGCATCCTGACAGGTAGGACCGGAACCATTGCAAAACAGTGCCTCCAATACCCAACTTTGCCAGGCGTCCCAGAAGGATATCATGGTCAATGGTATCAAAAGCCACTGAGAGGTCTAGGAGAATCAACAGGGATGCATTCCCCTTGTCTATCTCCCGGCGTAAATTGTCTACCAGGGCGACCAAGGCTGTTTCAGTTCCAAAACCAGGCCTAAAGCCAGACTGAAATGTAGTAGTCTGTTTCTTCCAAGAAAGACTGGAGTTGCAGCGCCACTGCCCGCTTGAGTACCTTTCCCAAGAGGGGAATATTAGGAATTGGGCAATAGTTATTTAAGTCATGTGGGTCCAGGGAGGTCTTCTTGAGTAACGGTTTTATCACTGCCTCTTTCAAGGCAGCAGGAACCATACCAGATCTAAAAGACACATTAATAATCCCCTGGACCCAGCCAGTTATCCCTTCCCGGCTAGATTTAATAAGCCATGAAGGGCAGGGGTCAAGTGAGAAAGTGGTCGGTTGCACTCCTCCAAGCACCTTGTCCACATCCTCAGTCTGCAATAGCTGAAACTGATCCAGAGAAAAAAGACTGGGTGGTGCACTCTTACACATTCTGTGCCCCACTTACACAGCAACCAGAGTCCAAATCCAACCGGATGCGGGCGATCTTATTTGCAAAAGATCTAAGATCTTTGCAAACAGATCACAGTGGGGGGGCCAAAGGCTCCTCTATTTCGTCATAAGTGCCAGACTGCAACAGGCCCCGCACTACTCAAAACAATTCCGCTGGACGGCATTGTGCAGACGCGATCCGGGTGGAGAAGTAGCTTTTCTTCGCTGTCAGCACCGCCGCAGAGTAAGCTTGCAGTTTAGCTCTAACCCGCAGTCAATCAGACTTAGCGCTAGTTCTCCTCCAGCGGCGTTCTAGCCATCGCACAGACTGTTTTGCGGCCATCAGCTCCCCAGAAAACCAGGGAGCAAACTTGGCTTGACTGGTCTGAAGAGGGCGCTTAGGAGCAATCATATCAACTGCCTGGACTACCTCGGTGTTCCATGTATCAACTAGGGTATCTACAGGACCATTTGCCATAATGGCTGAACAGTCCCTCAGGGACCTCAGAAAACCCTCCAGATCCATCAGCCTCCGAGGGCGGATCATCTTAATTGGTCCTCCGCCTCTGTGGAGGGGAAGGTCAGCAGATAGTCTACACTTGACCAGGTGGTGATCAGTCCATGACAAAGGGAGTGTAGCCAGATCCCTTATCCCAAGAACTCTATCACCCTTAGTCCAAAAAACCAAATCGAGTGTATGACCTGCAACATGTGTTGGGTCAGTTATTTCTTGGGATAATCCTAGGGTGGTCATGGTATCCATAAAATCTTGGGCCGGACGAGACAGAACAGCCTCGGCGTGGATATTAAAGTCCCCCAAGACCAAAAGCCTCGGTGTCCTCAATGCCACATCCGAGACCACGTCGGCCAGCTCGAGCAGAGCATCTGCCGTAGAGCAAGGTGGGCGGTACACAAGCAGCATACCCAACCTATCCCGGGCACCCAGCATCAAGTACAGGCACTCGAATTTGACACTTTGTTGGACCACAACCCTAGCCAGTGAGATAGTATCTCAATAGACAGTTGCCACCCCACCTCCCCGACCTTTAAGCTGTGGCTCATGCTGTACTGAGAACCCAGCCGGGCACAACTGGGAAAGGTCGATGCCTCCCTCCACTCTCAGCCAGGTCTCAGTGATACAAGCCAGGTCAGCCCCTTCATTCAGAATTAAATCGTGGATGACAGCTGTCTTCTGGGATACTGACCTGGCATTCAGCAACAGCACCCTCAGGGCTGATGGCCAGGTATTAAAGTTCCCAAAATTTTTAAGGCTGGGAATAGGACTGGAAAAAGGAATAGCACATAACTGTATAAACCTCATTCCCCTTGGCTGGCCAGTCCGGATCTTACTTCCATATCTTCCCCTTCCTGTCACAACTGCCACGATGCCATCTGAGCCCTCCTCCTTAGGCACCCATCTGTGCCAAACCACATATTGGCGGTGGGGGGGGGAGAGCAGAACAAACACACACCTTCAGTGTGGGTAGCTAAAGGGAACTTCCTCTCACCAAGAACCCTTGCCTGCCCTCCCTGCTCTCACCAGAGACTGAATAGGCCACCACACAACCAAGTGTGCTGCTCTTACCAGCACACACAAACACACACTCAATTATAATCTACCATCATAGCACACACCCTTGCCCTTGGTCTGCTCCCAAAGGGCTCCCCCAAAAGGGCAGCCCCCTTTGGATAGCCCCTTTGGGTCTGCCCACTGGCAGCAGCCCGCCTCCAGGGTGGCCTCCTGGCTTTAAGGCTTTAATATGTCACAACAACCTATAATAACAAATGTTGATAGGAAAAGGCATGAAAGGGAGAAATAAAACGGAATTAATCTTAGCAAAAGGCTTATTGATATAACCTAAGGACTATGTTAAAATTGTGCTTAATGAAAATAGATGTGTGGAACTAGAACTTAATGAACCAAAATTGGTGTGTTGGATATTAGGTCTAATTGGTGGATAAAATTAATGAGGGAAAGATTCTACTCGTCACTCCCTCATGAGTTTTTGAAGAAAGAGAGTGGTGTGTATGTGTGTAAAAGAACAAATGGAAGAGAAAGAACAGATGGAGGTTGCTAGAGTGAGATTCACCATCATGGCTGCCACTCTAATGATCTCCTGGAACCCCAGGCCTCCGTCATCCTAATCCTGACAGATGGCCTGGCCAGAATGGGCCAGAGAAAAGGATACAGATAACATTCCCACCCCTGCCAGCTGCAGCTAAATCCCATACACCACCTAGTATGAAATGGGATTGGACTTTAACAACAGCAGCCACAACAATGCAGCTCATTTCAACTTACCTCTTTTCTTTCCCCCAAAAAAGGACAGCTATTTCCATCTACGAAACTGTGTAACAAAGGGTTTCTTCTAAAACCTCTTTCCAGCTGAAGGAAAAGGGAATAAAGGATATTGTTAAATGATAGTCTTACTGTTGCCGGCAAGAGTAAGTCTCAGGTCCAACACTGGGTTCTCAAAGTACAAAGACATGCTACACAGGTATCTGTCAAACACAAGCAGTTATTTTCTGACAGCTGTGCCCATTAACTAAAAGAACAACATGATAGGAAAAGTGGCATTCTTACATCCCTTCTGGAAACTGGGAACCCCGTTTCAGCTCTGGATGAAGTGGGAGACTATACTTCCGAGGTGCCGGTACCAAAGCCCATTGGTGAGGTTCAAATTGCTGTGCTTTGGTACAGCTTTAAATAAAGTGTCTCTACCTTGTTTGGCAGTTTGGAAATTTCCGGGGGTTACTCATCGCTTGTTACGGTATGGCTCAGTTGTACTGCTTGTCCTTTGACTTTGTTTACATGATCAGTACATTTAGGTAAACAAGATTGTTCTGTTCCCACCCTTATCTACAATTCATTCTTGCTACAATGGCATATGTTCCTAGAGGCTTGCTTCTGGCTCATCAGTAGCAGGGAACGGGGAAGCGGGTGGGGTGGGGTGAAATGCAGGCCTCACCACCCCTATACCTCACACATACAGAATTCTTCCGCAATTAATTATTTGTTGCATTTTGTTAAGGGTGTGGATCTGATCCCACACTGTTTGCCATTTTGGCCCAAGGAGAGAGTCCAATTTGGGGGAAACATTTTAACCAAAACCTCAGATTACTGATACACTGGCTTGATATAAATGTGGCCGCCAGCTTCTAGGGCAGAGGCATTGCACCTGCATTCACAGACGGGGACGGGGGGGAGGGGGGTAAACTGGGTGTCTGGTTACTCCAGGTAACAGTTGTAGCAGATACCACACACAAGTATCCCACATGATTAGTGAGCACCACAGTGGTCTGATTAAAGATACCATCCATAACTTACTCCCCCACTGTATCAGTTTCTATTCTACAAGGATCCAGAATGTGGTGTTTAAAGGGACACATCCATTCATTCTGGGCCCACTGCTCACAGCCTTGGATCCTGGACAAGCCCCCATATTCCGATTGGGATGCATAGGAGTGGTAATGGTGTCTTCCTGATAGGTGATAGGTGTGGTCCATAGGTGCTTGTCTAGGGATATAAAGCAAAAACAAAACAAAGTAAGGTACTCAGCAGCAATTGTTTATAATATGTGTTTGGTAAATTAGCAAGTTGGGCTCGTGAAAGGGGGGCGCTATTTCTAGTTCCTTAGCAATAATTCATGGTGGGCCTTAAGAGGGCAGCTGGGTGTTTCTTTCCCATGGAGACTGTGATGCACCTCGCAGAGCCGTAACCTTGAGTGTATATGTGAAATTCATGGTAGTGGTATCCAATGATGGCTTTCTGTTTGGTGTTGTGCTACCTAGCTTATAAACAGACAGGGCTGCTTTTCTGTGTCCATCCTGTTTTCTTCAAGCTTCTTATTATCTGTTTTGACTTCAGCTAGTTCTGCTAGGCCTTGTTTCTTTGCTCCAACTGAACAGCAGGCTTCTGGGGGGACAGCTTAGCCACAGACCATAGGTTAAGGTTTTACCTATATATTAAAGGGCTACTGGCTACAGTGGGTTAAAAACCTGTTCCTACATTCCCTTCTCTTAAGCTAGCGTTCTCTAACCCACCAGGTTAAATACAGCAATTTTAGCTTACTTTGGAGCCGTTGGTAGAGCACTAGTACCAGTATGAATGCTATAATTGATGCACTCCACATAATTTGGCAAACCATCACCCAAATTCAGCCCCAGGGTATTCCATCCCCCGAGATGGCACTGCCCATGACCATAGCTTTAACCTCCACTGCCTTGCTTAGGGCCTTGGAATTGTTACGCCCCTATGGGTAACAACACTAGGGAATATCTGATTAGCCTAATTAATTATGATACTAATAACTTACAGAGGCAGGTGCGACACCGAATGTCGTATCTGTTCACCGGTTAAAGATTGTCTTTACCCAAAGAGTGGCGCATGAAATAAATACTTAACAATTTAGGTAAGTTTTATAACAACAAGACTCTATTAAGCTAAATCTCAGAATTTACAAAATAGGGGGAAGTCCCCTTTTAAGATAAACAATTATTACCAGAGTCTCACGACGCAAAGCCGATGGATGGGTTGCTGGCGACCTCAGTCCTTTGGCTCTTTCAAGCCTGAGGAGAGGAACAACCAGGAGTCCCTCGTCGGTAGACTGAGGATGGCGACCTGCAACCTTCGGGGTAATTGAAAGCCTTCAGGGAGGAACAGCCAAAGCAATCCCTCGACGGATGTTTGAGATCGAAGACGGTTGATTCACCTTCCGTGAGTCTCTGGTCTCCGTCCTCCTTCTTGCTCTTCGGAGCAACAGGAACTGGCGATGGACGCTAGACTCTGTATCTATCCTACGCCTAATCTATCCTAAAATAAAACCCTATCTAGTTCCCGACGCACCCGTCGAACAGACACGACGACGGCCGATAAGCGGGTCCGCGACGCAACCTGCCGAACAAGCACGATGACGGGATCTAAACTATACTAGAATCTAAACTAAATAACTAACCTATGCTAACCTTAAAAGAAGGGAGGATAAACCTTCCGTTTATCTCCGCATCTAAGACTGTTAGACCTCTCTCATTCCGAAATACCCGGGACTAAGATTCTAGACCTCATTCACACCCTCCTAATCTAGAACCATACACAAGCCCGACGCCCCGACGCAACCCTTGAAACGGGCGTTGCCAAAGCTTATAAAGTGAGGCTAATGAATATTCATGAGCTTTGGATCTTTCTGCTGATTGGTGTACCAGAATGCTTATTTGAATAAGTTCAAAATGACTGGCTGTTACCTTTTCGGAATTCCATATTCATGAGGAATTGTAACTTCTCATGAATATGTATGGGTTTTCAAATTTCCACAGTCAGTTTGGCTTATGTGCTAACTCACCTTGCAATTATGGTTTCTACAATGATTGACAGCTCTATGTCTAAGGTGCTAGCATAAGCATTCTGGCATTTTACTCAAATCAATAGCACATCACAACATTTTGCTTACAGGATATACATAGTTGCATCTTACAAGCCATAAATGATACATTATTTGCACAGACAACAGACGATACATTATTTGTAACAGAATACTTGGTATTAGCCTGGTCCACTGTTTCCCCTATCTGAGTGTACCTCAGTCGGCCTTCCTGAATGCATCTGTCGGAGTTAGCCACCAACTCCTCAATTCTTGCCTTCAGGGCCAGTAGACCCTTCTTTAGGTACTTACTGCCATAGTGCCGTTCTGGATCCCATGTTAGGTTACCCTTCATTGGCGGAGAACGGTAGAGCCGTGTCCCATCAACTGTCAGTGTTGCTCATTGAGGGACTGTCATGCACACGGATAGGTGTGCTGAGGGGCAGGGCTTTCCATTTAACTCAATGGAGTGGTTCTGGGAAGTCACACAGCAGTAGGTACCATTCATATGGACCAACTCTGTGTGCGTTAGTTTTTCAGTAACAGCTACCTTTAACAGATTCGTTAAAGCATTTTATGGGCATGTACATAGAATCTCTTTGTCAGAGTGGCTGCAACATTCACTGGGGTACAGTGCCTTTTCAGTGACTTCTGAGTATGCCACACCTTCTATTCTGGTAATGTGACCTCGCCTCAACACTGTCAGGGCGGTCACCCTTCTTGCTAGTTGAGTGTGAGGGATGCCCATGGGTGCTCGCCCACATTGTGTGCCAGGTGCTAGAAGAGTAAAGATCATGCTATGGCCCATTCATGTCTGCCTTTGTATTCTCATGGATTCTCTTTTCCCCCCTTCCCACGGAGGGGTATTGGAGAGATGGGGGTCTCACCACTTCCATAAGCGCTGGGTGGATTCAGCCATCTAAATGGTCTGTTACAATTCCTTGTGTGCTGATTGCTAGAGCTTGCCCCATACTTGCCTTGTTCCTCAGAACTCGGTTAATCGTTCTCAGCTGAGGGCACTTCAACATGGGCCATTGCTTCACAAAGATTTGCCATGGTTCTGGGGTGACCTCTGTCTGTGCTTTAAGTGGGGGGACCCATCTGGAGTTGGCAGGCTCGACTTCCACGGGCACTATGCTGGTGTAATTAATGCATGACTTGATTTCAGTGTTTGGTTTGTTACCTACGAGATCCCACTCAAGTTCTAACACAGAGGATTATGTGGTTCTTTCAATGCCAGTGTTGTTACAGTATTGCAAAGTAGTTGTGTTTAAATGAGGGGTAGCCCAGCGCCTTGTATTTTCCTTGGCTATCAGTACGCAGCTGTCCTCCTTTAAAGGATACTAGTTGCATTAATTGCAAATACTGTCCCCCTAAGAGGACCACAGCATGGTTTAAGAATGTCTTTCATTATTAATGGGGAACCCAAGCAATTCCATGATTTTCTCCAGGTAGTCTTGAGACCTTTTAAGGCGTCAGGCACCTGGCACCAGAGTAACTGGGCAATCGGCTATTATTACAATGGTGAGGCTACTAGTTTTCCTATTGTTGTGAGCATTGGTGTATGATTTTATCCAAATTTTCTGATGTTCCACTTGCAGATTTATTGTTACCTCTGACCAACCCCCTTTCACAGTTAGTGTGTGAGTTCTGCAAAAGCTAAATATTTCATTAGTGTGGCAATTAAAGCAAAGCAAACCCGGTGGAGGGTGGGTTGGTACCCTACTCCCAGTCCTCCTTTTCACATGGCACACTCCTTGCTCCTTCAGTCAGGCTCCATAGGGGTAGCAGGAGATGCAGCAGGAACGGTCTCATGGTTACCTTTTAGTTCCTTTTCTTGTTCACCTGTGGAGACATAGTTAGCATTCATCTAGCTTAAACAATTACCAAACTATTATCTTTCCACTAAGTTTTTTAGAGTTGCTGTTTGATTGGGCCCAGTCCTTTTTTCTTTCCTTTTCTCTTGCTGAGCAGTTTTTTTCCCTAGCTCACGCTTTTGCTTTACTTAGAATGTTCTTTCATTTAAAAAACAATACACAACAACATTTGCAATACATGTGCCACAAAACAAGACAAACTTAGACAGAACACAAAACAAAACTTGTTATGTCATGACAGTAGAATCATTTTTTTTCTTCAGTTTCTCTTCAGTTGGTGCCAGTGCTTTCTGATGTTCTGAAAGAAAAAAAGAACATTTTCTTACTCCCATGGGGGTAGCACATTATATCTTGTAATACTCCTTTACTTTTGCTGACTTCTTTATTAGCCTGCTGTTACCCAATAATTACTTATGTTCTTATTTTGTAAACCAGCTTTTGAGGGTTTGGGTAAAGTACTTCACTGCTCAATTATTAAATTAAAGGTGGTATTCCTCAATTTCCCTTTTAGCAAATTTAACAAAAGTTAAATTTCATAGCCAACCATTTAAATTAGATTGTTTCTTTGCCTGGATTATTTTACACATTGCTTAGGAAAGAGGCTGCAAAAAAAAAAAAAAAAAAAAAAAAGGAGTCCTTTTATAGCAGGTTTTCTTCTCATACATTACAACAATTGCTTAATTCCTTCCACACTCCCACGGAGTCAACTTCTCACCTTCTCATACCCTTAATCACTTGCATTATCCCTCAAATGAAAACTTTCCTCATTTCCAGTAATTTAACTTTCCAATGCCTGTACTACTGCTTTTCTTATTCCTTCTACTATGCCCACACAGGGCCCCAAACCTCTTACCCCTTTTCAGATGCTTCTTTCCTTCTTATGCTCTGTACCTGATCCTGCTTTCCTGCTAAATGGCGCCTTTCCAAAGACATAGGTTTTGTCCATTACTAATTTAGTAAGAAGGGTGGGCTCCTTGATTAGCCATCATACTTTCTGCTTCCTTTACTTGGGTAAATCCAAATGTTCATTTTTGCAGTCAGCTAATTTTTTTTTAACTCCTCAGTACAGGGTTTTTCAGAACAGCCAGACTGCAGCAGTATCTTTTGAGTGAGATTAAGGGTTTTTAAACATTTGCCAATTTGCTCTCAAGGTCTGCATAATATAAATGAGCTAAAGTACTGTCAGACCATGGGCCATGCCTAAACTTTTGCGATACTTGCTTTAAAAACATAGTTTATTCCATCTCCTCTTCACATACACTGCGGAGTGCACTTAGGAATAGCCAACTGGCCTGACACAACCCCTTATCTTTCTTTTGCACTTCCAACACCTCCAGCTCCTTTTGGATACCAGCGGGACTGACCCCTTCAGCTAGTTCTCCCTCAAACTGCATGGCAGGCGTTACATCATATCAGATTTGAGCAACCGAACCCCAGGCAGATGTGCACAGCCCCCCTGGAATTTGGTGCTCTATCCTACTTTCTCCCTCGCCCTTCTGCTTCCCCTTCTTCCACATGCTGAGCGATTTGTATGAAGAGAACCCCGCTCGCTGCGCCAAAATGTTGCCTGCAAGAGTAAATCTCAGGTCCAACACTGGGTTCTCAAAGTACAAAGACATGCTGCACAGGTATCTGTCAAACACAAGCAGTTTATTTTCTGACAGCTATCAGCTGTGCCCCTTAACTAAAAGAACAACATGATAGGAAAAGCGGCATTTCTTACATCCCTTCTGGAAGCCGGGAACCCCGTTTCAGCTGCGGACAAAGTGGGAGACTATACTTCCAAGGCGCCAGTACCAAAGCCCATCGGTGAGGTTCAAATTGCTGTGCTCTGGTACAGCTTTAAATAAAGTGTCTCTACCTTGTTTGGCAGTTTGGAAGTTTTCGGGAGTTACTCATCGCTTGTTACAGTATGGCTCAGTTGTACTGCTTGTCCTTTGACTTTGTTTACATGATCAGTACATTTAGGTAAACAAGATTGTTCTGTTCCTGCCCTTATCTACAATTTGTTCTTACAACAATGGCATATGTTCCTAAAGGCTTGCTTCTGGCTCATCAGTAGCAGGGAATGGGGAAGTGGATGGGGGATGGGGGGAATGCAGGCAGAAGTGTATAGATTCTATACCTCACACGTATAGAGTTCTTCCGCAATTAACCCCTACACTTACTTACATTTTAACTGTTTTTCCTTTTCTTTATCTATAATAAGAGGTTAAAAGAATTTTTAATAATGTTTGCTATGTTCTCTGTGAAACCCTGAACAAACATTGTTTAATGTTGGACAGTGCCTGGGTTATCTTAACTACTTTTGTCCATATGTTCAACCAAAATTAACACAACACACCCTGCTCCCAGTAAGAACAGTGGTAGTCCTCACTGGAGGGAGAGGAGGAGAGTACTTCTTGGTTTTCTGAAGCACTTCTGATTGGCCGCTTTACCTCAGGAGATGAGGCTGTGGGGAACGCTGACAGAGGGAGATTTCCCCAGGCAGAACTGAAATGTATTCTCCTTGGTGAGCTCTATGTACTTGTGGGAATTTTATTTGCTGGTTCCGTGACCTCTTGCAACCACCAGCCATGTTTTAAGTGCTGGTCGTTCAAAGGAGAGAATTGTTTCCGTACTTGGATGAAAGACTGGAGCTTTGATTAGGTTGACAGCATGCTGTGTTTCATTAAATTAAAATGATAAAGTGGCTCATAATCCTTTTTTAATTGTAGCCAAAAGAACTCAGCCTGATGATATGCAGCCTTCTCTTTCATCAGATTCACTAATAAACCAAAAGATAGCTTCTGAATACACTTCAAAACCAAAGACAGCTTGTGGCAGAAATCTGGTTTTTTTTAATGTGTATTTCCTCCAAATAGTAAAATTCATAGATTCAATAAATTTGAAGGCCAGATGGGACCATTGTTATAATCTACATTGAACTCCTGTAATGCACAGGCCATAGAACTTCCCTCAAATAATTCCTCAAGCATATCTTTTAGAAAATACCTCTAACATTGATTTAAAAATTGTATTATCCTTGGTGAATTGTTCCAATGGCTAATTACTCTCACCAGTATAAATGTATGCCTTATTTCCAGTGTGAAAATGGACAAGTAGTTTTTTAAACTGCAGAAACCAGCCGAAAATGAAATTTGCAGATTATACTTAATTAAAGCTTGCACTGTCATTACAATACCAGTCATTAAGTAGTCAGTTGTAAACTTCATCTTGTCTTTAACATTTACCATGACTTTTAGACTTGTTAGTCTGAAGAAATTCTATTTTGCATCAGCAATAATGTTATGGTCTTTTAAATGATTGGGAGAAGCAAGGCCTTACATTCAGTGGAATTTTTGTGTTTGACTGACTGTAACATAACTTTTTGTCCTACCACATCTGACCAAGTCCAACGTTTCAGGAAATTGTCTTGGCATCAATATACAGAATTCTATTAATTTTGGTATACTGGAACACTGGAAAAGCCTGATTCAGAAAAAAATAAGTGCTCCCAGACTTTTTGGTGCTGCAAGCACAGGTATCTCTCTGCCCCCTATGGCTGCCTACACATATCAGAGGCAGCAGTTTAACTTGCTGCATGGGAAGCTTATCTGTGGCTTGCAGTCTGACAGAAATAAGAAAAGACTTATCTGGGAGGGATTACAGGTGGGAAGCAGAAATCTGGGGTAGGAATAGCAGAGTGGGACAGGAAAGTGGAGACACAGAAAAAGAGGTGGGAGGGAAGCAATCAGGAAACAGAGTAATGGGGCAGTTGAAATGGGTGAAGCAGGGGCTCATGGTAAAAAGGTTAAGAAGGGACTCAGGAGTGGGACAAGAGTGGTGCTGAGGGAAACAATGATCTGGAGCGGAGTGGGAGCCCCTGAAATGGGAGGAAAGGGGAAGAAGGAAGGAATTGAGGATATCAAGATATATTTGGCAATTATGATTTGTAGACGCTCCCTCATAAGGGACAGCACTGTAAGTGTGGGAATTTGGAGATGTACCCTGGAGATGGGGGATGGGAACACCACTGGACAATGTACTGCAGTTCACCAGGGACGTTCTCCAATTTATTTTTATTAAAGTTTCATTTCTTTCTTATTCAGTGGTTTATTTAATGAACCTCAGGTTCATTACTTGATTTCAGAAGTGATGAATGAGAAGGAAACCGCAATAACTTTGAAGTTAACTCCTGTGTTTGCAACTGAAAGTAGAGACAAAAGGGTGGGACCAGAGAAGCTTGTCAAGCACCAGGCAAAGAGGCTTTTGCATGTATTTGGTGAGCTCAATAATAGCTTAAGAAGGGGTAAAAAGCCCAAAATGTATGAGTTACTACCTCCTTCCGCTTTGTAACTGTCAGGAAACATTGCAGAAAACCGGAAGAAATTCAGACAGAGGGCTGAATTGTATTTAGCATCTAGAGGAAAAAATAATACAGTGAAATAATCCATCTCTTCACATAATGTTAGGGGGAGGGAGCACTGGATGTTTAAAACAACCTTTAAATTTGAAGAAGATGAAAGTATGAAGTTACATAAAGACCAACTAAAGTTGAGACGCATCACATGTCATAAAGGAATGAAACCTTTGAGAAAGACAATGTTTTATGTGCATGCAAAAAACTGATGACATCATAGAGCAGTATTTCACAGAATTAAGAAATTGCCCTAAAAGCTACGTCTTTGGTGAGCTGACAGAATCTCTAGTTAGAGACAGAATAATTTGTGACATTAAAGATAATATGTTCAGAGAGCTGCTCCATGAAGGAGATTTAACTTTAGTAAAAACTCTCCAAAGATGTAGGTCAGCAAAATTGAAAACACAAGCCGAAGAGCTGAATTCACTTTCTAGGTTAGGTGCAGTGATTGAACAGAAGCATCAGGATTATTGGCAACCAGTGGCATATGCATCCAAATCACTGAGGCAGAAACCAGATATGCACAGATCAAAAAAGGACCTTTGGGAATATTGTCTGTCTGTGAGAGATCTCAATCAGTACATTTATGGGAAGATAATGACAATTGAAAAAGGAAAAAACTCTTGAGAGCATTATTTAGTAAACTACTAAATGGCTGTATCTTAAGGATTCAAACGATGATAAAGTTGCAAAAGTATGATTTGGTTGTGACCTACAACCTAGTAAATTCATGTTCACAGCAGATGCACTTTATAGAGCATTGGCCTATGTAGATCTGATTGTAAAGACAACTTCCATAGATAACAGTAAACTTCAACAAATAAGAGAGGACATGGAGAAAGATGAATAGTTGGAAATCCTGTGAAAAGTAATAATTAAAGGGTGTCCTGAAGAAATAAGCAGTTTCTTTCCAATTGGACTATTGGAACTGCAGACATGATTCCTGTGAGGGTGATTTTCTAGAGCAGTAAGGTTGCAATTCCAATGAGCCTCCAAAAAACAATGCTATAGTAGATCCATGAGAGTCATTTAGGAATTGAGAAGTGAAAACAATGACCATGAGAGGTGCTATATTGGTCACGGATCAACCATGACATTGATAATGTGGTAGAAAACTTCTTTTAATCCTTATAAAGCAAAGCCAGTAGGCAGATCCACTAAAAATTCATCCAGTTCTATGAAAGCCTTATGAGAAGGTAGGTACTGTTTTCTTTATCTGGCAATCAGGATAATTAATAGTCACAGAGTTTATTCTCAGCATCCAGAAACTTGACCAGTACTGATAGTAAGTTAGTGAGAGGTGGCATGAAGGGAGTCTTCGCCAGACATGGAATTCCAGATGAAGTCTTTAGTGATAATGGGACACAATTTTCTAGGGCATATTTTAGGTAATTTGCTATAGTTTTGGATTTTCATCCCAAACATCAAGTGCAAATTACAGCCAGTCACATGGACTTGTGGAAAGATCTATACCGGGGTGGGCAATAATTTTTGAAGGGGGGCTACTTCAAAAATTTTCCAAAGGCTGTGGGTCATCCCAGAAGTGGCGGGGCCTCTGGTGGAAGGGGCGGGACCTTTAAATAGGAACAAGTGAAAGGGCTTGTACCTCTCCTGTGGCTCCCAGGCAACATGGCAGGGCTGGGAGATGAAAGCCCTTTCAATTGCTTCTATTTAAAGGGTTCACATCTTAGCAGCTGGCAGGAAGGCACAAGCCTTTTAAACAGAAGCAGTTGAAAGGGCTCATAGCTCCTGGCCCCACCGCTAACATGTTGCCTGGGAGACAATGGGGAGACATGAGCCCTATCAACTGCTTCTATTTAAAGGGCTTGTACCTTCCCCGAAGCTGCTAACATGCTGAAAGGGCTGCAAGTCCCCAGCTCCCAGGCAACATGTTCGCGGTGGGGCCAGGAGTTATGAGCCCTTTCAACTGCTTCTATTTAAAAGGCTTGTGCCTTCCTGCCAGCTGTTAAGACACAAGCCCTTTAAATAGAAGCACTTGAAAGGGAGGCACAAGCCCTTTCACTTGTTCCTGCATGGGCTGGGGCCAGGAACTGCTGCACAGGCTGGATAAAAGAACTAGGCGGGTTAGATCCGGCCCACTGACAGGCTCTTGCCCAGCTCTTATCTATACAGATAGTAAAGAAGCTTATGTAAAAGACCTTTAACAGAGTGGTGATTTGTAGAAAGCTTTATCGGGTTACTGAAGTACACTTCTGAAGAACAGTTTTTCTCTAGCTTAGCTGTTAATGGAAAGAAGGATCAGATCTAATTTATCTATTACTGATAACCTGCTGAAATCTCAAAACAACACAACCATACAGAAGAGGAAAGAAAATCAGAAATGGAAGCAGAAACATTATTTTGACAAATGAGCTCATGATCTCCCTCTCTTAACTCACATAATGAATGGGGCTGAGGAATCACATGTCTAATATTTGGGGCCAAATAGGCACCACTAAAGAACAGATACATCCAAGATCTTATGAAGTCCAGACAAACCTGGGGACACATTTTGATGTAACTAAAGTGATCTATGAGTAATCCCAGAGGGTTCCAAAACACTGACAGTACAGGTGGACTCTGGTATTTCCCATCTTACTGATCATTTATCATCAACACACAAAGGAAAAATTGTGAAGGACAAAGAGAAGAACCACAACTCTAATGAAAGGCTGATGCTCAGAAGATAAGACTGGGACATAAATGTCCTGACAGATTTATAGAAACTTGCCAGCCGGCTAGGAGAAGGGATGTTTGAAGAAAGTGAGTGGTAAAGACTCACTCGAGAGTGATGTGTTGTAGCTGATACATTGCGTTTATGGAAATGTATCAGTTAAGTTGAGAATTTAATGTATGCGTTAGTAGATATTTGTGAACTATATAGATAGAGATAGAGATAGATGGAATATCAGCGTTTACAATTAATCCATCCTGGCTGGTTAAAACCAGATCCAAAATGGATAATTCCCCTGGTTGTTTCCTCAACTTTTGGTACCCTACCCATGCTAAGAGTTTGTAAGACATTACATTTTGCTGTAATAATTTTCTAATAGATTTCAGGGAAGTAAAAATCCATTAATACTAGCTCATATGTAGGTACGATGTCATCAGCTTATAGAATGCCTCATTCGCTTCCTCTTCCTGATTTGGTGATCTGTAATAGATCCCCCACCATAACATTGCTACTATCCTTTCCCCTTTTTATCTTGACTCAGAGACTCTCTGTAGGTCTGTCACTTACTTTCTCTTGGACTTTGGGGAAAATATATGCATTCTTGCTGTACAGCTCAATGCCACCTCCTCTTTCCCATACCTGTCTTTCTGGAACAAGCTGTATTTCTCGGTGCTGTGAGTTGTCCCACCAAGTCTCCGTAATGCCAGTTATGTCATAGTTTTCTTCATATACCATAACTTCCAGTTCCTCCTGTTTGTTCCTCATACTCTATACAGACATCGAAGATCGTTTGAAGACTGCCTTCATGTTTTTATTCTTGGCTTTTTAATGCAGTCATGGTTTCTTCTCCCGAAATTAGGTCCTTTTTCTCATTGTCATTACTTGAGCCTAGATGCTCATTGGCAGGGTTTTTGTCACCATCCTCCATAAGATCTAGTTAAAGCTCTCCTTATCAGGTTATCCAAAGGTTCCTCACATTATTTGATAGATGGGGCTTATCCCAGGATAGTAATCCTCTTTCTTGGAACATCAGCTTTTTGAAGAAGCAAAGCCCTCTTTCTGACACCACCGGCATAGTCATGCATTGACTTCTATGATTTGATGTTTCCTGCCTAGGCCTTTTCCTTTGAAAGGGGCAATGGATGAGAATACCACTTGCCCACAAAACTAATTTATCCTTCTTCCCAAAGCCACATAATATACTTATGCCCCTTTGTGGTTACTCGTTTGTCTCTCAGAATCAGTGTGCCAAATATCTGACTTGGGGTTATCTCCTTAAGCCTCCGCTATTCTGCTATATCTCAGCCTTTAGCATAACTATATCCACAGACTCACATATTAGTATCTTATACTAATAGAACAGGCTTTTAATCATAGCAAGCCGAATAACCGAATAACCCAGTTATTTATTCTCCTGTTCACTGTTTCAGCTTTCATAACTTCCATTAAGCAAAAAGAATTATATGGTACCCAAAACTATAAACCTTCAAAATCAGGTTAGGAGTCAACAAGAACCAATCTTTCAAGCATCTCAGGATGAGTCACTTAATCCCTTGTTAGATAGCATCATTGGAAGGAACAATCTCACACTTATATTTCCAAGATTCAAAATACCATTTAAATATTGACAATTCATTTTGTGCAATGACATTATACAAAGATATCACTTTCTGCATTACTAATAAAGCAGTATTATATTCATCAATATCACCAAGAATATAAAATTATTCAGGTAGCTAAAAGTCTCAAATCTCATTGTGGTCTGTCTGCCTTTTACAAATTTTGTATTAATATAAATTGCCTCTTTCCTATCAACTGTTTATGGGATGGGTTGGCTGCTGCAAACTCTTTAGATAATAGTGAATTTTAAACAGGGAAAAGATCCTGTTATAAGCTGTCTTTCTCTTTGATGAGCTCACTAGAAAAATCACAATTTTCTACATAAAATTCTTAAACATTTTATGTGGGCCTAAATAACCACATCTACTTATCTACCTCTAAAGGATGTTATTTTCTTACTGTAAGTCTCTACAATAATTTCTTTGTTTTACATCATTCCACTTTTGGCATTAAAATCAAACAGTTTCAGAAAGAAAATGGTCCTGTATTCAAAATCAAAACTGGGTAAAATAAAAACAATGAAAGTATAGGCATAAGGCAGTAATAACCTATTCATTTGGATTACAACCAAGCAAAAAGACAAGGAAAGCTTTAGGTACCGGTAACTTCACTAAGGCTATGTCTATACAGCAACACGTGACCCCAGATATAAAATGAGAGCATTTTGTTTGAAGCAACTAAGATATTTTAGGAGAAGTCTGCGCAGAATGTTCTCTACAACCTACTCATAAAAGATCAGCTGATCATATACTTGATATGAGCAACACTCAGTCATTCAGGCCTGATCTGTGCTGAAAAATTCACACCTTGAGGGCGCGTCTACACAGCAGGGCTTAACTCGAAATAAGCTACGCAAATTGAGCTGCATCAATAGTGTAGCTTATTTCGAAGGAGCTTATTTTGAGTTTTGGTGCTGTCTACACAGCACTTATTTTGAAATAGATCACTCTTCCTCTGACTTCCCTTATTCCTCATAAAATGAGGGTTACAGGAATTGCAGTAACAAGTTCTCCAGCTTGACAGTATTTTGACATTATGTCGAAATAACTGTGAGCTGCGTAGACGCAGATTATGTTATTTCAAAATAACGCTAGTAACTTGTCCCCCCAGTGTAAACAGTGCTAGGTCAATGAAAGAATTATTCTGTTAACCCAGCTATCACCTCTCATGATATGGAATATATACAGAATCCCTCTCATTGCTGTTGTGCTGTATCATTTTAAGCGTATACATAGCTTCAGGGAAAGTGAAATCTTTGAAAAGTTGTGGAAACAAGCTCACCAAGAAAATGAATTTGATTCTGTGGACATCATTTTGTCATGTCTCTTCTAAATGACTTGAGCTGATGGGACAAAGCTATTCAAGATGGCAGAGAATAACTTTGTTTTCCTATACTTGAATGCACTGTAAGAGTGTGTGGTAAGGACAATCCATAAAAATAAAACTCTGTTATAGAAAAATCACAGAGTCTTACAAAGCATGGGATTGTCATGGCTACCAGCAACAATTCTCAGTTGCTAAAATCAGTGCTGAAAAACAAAGGTAGTGAATGCAGAGCATTGCAAATTACAGTGTGAATTTTAGGATTAAGAAACGGATTTTTTTGTGCAATAGTATATATTACTACAAAATTCTACATTTCAAACAGAAAGCTAAAATACTTTATAATTTCTAGAAATATATGTACATGTACTTAAATTTAAACACCTTCAGCCATACAAATCACTGCATATTCCTCAAGTTACCTCATCAAACACAGGCACTTTCAGATTCAAAGCTACCATACATTTGGTTCATGTGGTAAAAGCCCCAGGATGTGTTTCTCACCCATCTCTAGCCATTTTATACATTTTATCATCTTTCATCAGAGGAGACAAAGAAACCAAGGCTGTGTCTAGACTGGCGCGATCTTGCGCCAGAGCTATGCAAATGAGGCTCAGCGTGGAATATCGCCGAGCCTCATTTGCATAACTAATGAGCCGCCATTTTTGCGGAAGAGGCGCTTGCGCAAGACGGAGCTGTCTACACTGCCCCATCTTGCGCAAGAAAAACCCTATTGCGCAAAGCCGTTATGCCTGAAAATAATCTTGGTCTCTGTGTTGTATCCTGGTGAAAGACTGGTCAACCCTGCTGGAAGAATGACTTTGGAGAGAAAAAATATTTTGAATGAAAGGCTTTGCTAAGTTATACTTTTGTCTTCAAAGAATATTTTTATGTTTGTTTGATTGTAACCATTTCTATCCCTATCTCTTCTACTTAATATCACTTAAATCTGTAATCTATTGGTAATAAACTTGTTTTACATTTACTGTAAACCAACTCAGTGCTGTATATTGAAGTAGAGGGCATGTTAAGCTAAGAGGCTACTGTGTACTAGCTCTTTAAAGGTGCAGCAAACTTGATAAGGTTTTATGAGTTTTATACTGGGACAGGTGAGGATTTCAGACAAATGATTTTGGGGGGAACTCAGACTGGAAGGTTGTTGAGGACCTCCTGCGAAGAGTAACTGGATGGTGCAAGCCCGGGCAAGATCTCTTTGCTTGTATATGCTGGCTGTGTGTATCTAGGCTGCAAGCCACACAGTCCAGCATTTAAGGCACCCAGAGCCTCAAGGCAGATATTGACTGAATCTTGAAACCATCACAGTTGCACTCTCCAGCAGGGCTGTGAGAGGGAGGAGTATTCTGGGGCAAGGCCATAGCATGTAGCGCTGTGGAGATGCCGGGTGACATTGTTTAATGTATTACAGCTGAAGATGGACTACTCTAACTGATGTATCTACACTGTAGTGGCTACTGAGGCACAGCTATGGTGCTGCAGCCAGGCTGCACTGTAATGTCAATCGATCTTACATTGATGGAAGAGGTTTTTTCTGTTGATGTAGGTAATCTGCTTCTCCGAGAGACGGTAGCTAGGTTGACAGAAGAATTGGGGTTAGGTTGACCTAACTACATTGCATAAATAGCTCCATGCTGGCTCTGCCAGCTCTTGTCAGAGCTGTGCACCAGGATGCATCTGCTTACTTCCACCTCTGCATAGAATGTAAACTTTATTCCTTGGACACCTCTTCCAGCAGTCTCCTGCCCCAGTAATTATTCTTCCTTTTCTCTGATCTGTTTCCACTGGCTATCACCTCCAAGACATTGGTACACCATGGAGTCTTTTTTCCTAATGGCACTAAAGCTTTCATTTTCTAGTGGCTAATGTGGGAAAAAAATGACTTCTTTCTAGTTTATAGAATGGCAAAAATGCAGCATGTTGACAAGTCTTTTTTAAATGTGTGAGAGAGGAAATTATCAAATTTACTGAAAGAAAGTTTTATTGAAAGCAGTATTAGAAGAATTGTTTTGGTGAACAATGGACTAAAGTAAGAAGATATTGAATGTAATCAAATGTTTACTTATTTAAGGGGCCTCTGACTTTTACTAGAAGGATCCTTTGTGCTGCAATTTAGCCCTAGAGACTACTACTCCCATGAGCACTTGGGAAAAAGAGGGAATGGTGCCTCTTCCAGGCTATACAGACAGAGAGTTAGACTAGGCTCCATTTTGGGAGAGAGGAGCCACACTGCAGGTGTGGAGCCTTTTCCAGGCCAGGAGCTGTTGTGGCAGAGGGATTTTGCAGCTGGCTGCTCTGTTTCGACTAACACACACAGAACCTGCACAGTGCTGTCTCCACTCCAGCTGCAGACATTCAAGCGCGTCCACGCAAGCGTCTGCGACTCTGAATCCAAAGGAGTGCACACTTTGGGGTGGGATAAATGGTGGCAGTGCAAATGCCAGATGGATAAGTTTCCTTTCTTCTGTGTTCACTTTTAATCTGTTAAACCTGATTTCTTTAAGTTGTTAAGTAAAGGTGTGTTAATTCTAATGTAATCAATTAGATATATCTTATTTATAATTATTGTCTTGGAGTTAGTTCGAGGTTATTGCTGTAATAATTTTATTCCTGGAGGCTCCCAAGGCACATCTTAGGGCTATGTCTACACTACAAGTTTTTGGGGCAGAGAGTATGCTAATGATGGACTCATTAGCATGAGTCACGATGTCATTAGCATATTTTCTGCCAATGCTTTTTGCGCAAGGGGTTTTTGCGCAAAAAGAAGCAGTGTAGCCGCTTCCGTTTTGTGCAAAAAAACCCTTTTGCTCAAGATTGTTATGGCGAGGCATATGAGTCTGTCATTACCATACTCTCTGCTGCAAAAACCTTGTAGTGTAGACAAAGCCTAGGTGTGTACAGGGCCAGCCAGGTGGAGGCACCGCCATTGTATATTCTTTGGGAGCAAGGGACTGCAGCAAGGGGGTGGATAGGGAATCCCCAACTAAACAACATCACCTCTAGGGTACTCATGATCTCCTGTTATGTTAAAAACATCAGGCATCCAAGCACACATTTGAGTGTGACCTGCTCCCACGTAACCCAGGGAGGAAAAAGGGGGGTTACAACTAGAAAAGATTTTCTTGTATCCAAGATGGTTATGCAATTATTGACTTTAACATAGTAATTTAATTAAAAATAGCTGCAACCTCTGACTCCCTGGCATATGTTCTTGAAGTCATAAGCTTGAAATGCTTCATCAAAATATTACCAGATGTAATATTTACTGATATCTTTATACCAAGACACGTTGATGGAGTAATTGTTATTTTAAAATATGTTTACATTCCAGATTGTCTACTATTTGAATTTTTAGAATTTTTTTGGCACTTTCTTCAAGTAAGACATTTCCTCAATAAATTATTTAAACTTGACTGGAATAATATCCTGGTCCATCTGACATTTCAAATTTATGCATTTCCTAAGTATGTGAGCAGCTTGGAGCAGCCAGTATTTATAATTACTTATTAGCTAATACTCTACACAGAACTAATATATTAGGAGATCTTTGGAAATGAGATGTATAATCTCAGAGTGGTCTGCAATGTGCTTGTGTATTTAAAAAAGCCATAAATAACCTCTGCATATGCATCAAACAACAAAATGTAATCTCCCTTATCTAGTAGACACCAGACTGCATACACAGAGTGGTCTGCACCAGTTTGTTCCATATACTATTGTACCTGTCAAGCCTTAATAATTGTAGGTCTTCATAAAAATCAATAAAACATGTAAATAACAAAATAATCAGACAGAATTTTTTAAAGCTTTGTTTACAATTATGAGCATAGGTGCTGATTTGCTCTGTAGATGAGGGAGCTTCACGGCACCTCCCTTCTCTCCAGGCCCCAGTCCTGCCCCCTTTCTGCCATGCACCTACTGTGCTTCCACCTTTGAGTCAGCCCCATTACAGCTTTCCCCTCCTTCCCTTGCAGTGTTCTGTATGCTGCAAAACAGCTGGGAGGGGAGGTCAGTGGGGCTACTGATGGGGGAGAGGTGCAGGGGAATGAGAAGGAAAGAGGGGACCTTGGCTACCAGTGGGTGCTGAGCACCCACTAATTTTTCTTTGTGGATACTCCTGCCCCAGAGCTCCCATGGAGTTTGCACTCATGATTATGCGGATGATCGTATTTATGAAGATTACTCAACTGTAGGGAGGATTTGAATGTCGGCCATTAAAGTTCCTTCTGACTAGTACAATACTCTCTTTTTCTACGTTCAGAATAATATTTCATGAGCCCTGACTCCCATCCTCCCAGTCCTCTAAAGTAAGACTAGCATTTAGAGCATTATTCTGTATTGATAAATACAATATGTTGCTTTTCACAGTACTGCCTAATGTCTCAATAAGGCTGTTCAAATAAAAGTGAGCGATAGTTCCTACCCTAATCAGTGAGTTTAGATTTTTATCAACATTTCCAACCTAAATATTCAATCTAACAAGAAGGAATATGGAGATGCAGGGTAATAACAGAGCAAATCTGGTCCACAATGCTGACAATTTACAATCTGAAACACACTCAGTAATTTTCCCCACTATTTGACCAGCCCTACACAAGATTTCTGTGTGCCTAAAGAGGAAGCTAAGAATGATTGTAAGGGTAGTTAAATCTGTCAGACCAGCAATAGTCCAGAAAATTGGACAGACAACGCTTGCTAACATCTTAAATGCTGAATTTAAACCACAGAAAGTACATGGACAATCCTCTGACATTTTTTATAAACTATTATTCTTGTTCTTGCCTACAAAAAGAAGAGGCACAAAAGGAACTACCCTCCTTTTGTGTGATGTTTAAGGGGATGAGGGCTGTAACAAGAAGGGGTATCACCTGTTGAACCAGATATTAGAAGCCTCAACCCACCTTCCCCAGCTTCTTTTTTACTGCACTGAAAAATCTTGACCTTCCCTCCCTCATCAGTCCCTGACATACTGTTGGAAAGTGAAAAAAAATCTGCTTTGCCCAATCTGGTCTTGTGATTAGGGAAAAATTTCTTCCTGGTCCCAAAGGAAAAAAAGATGACTATTGTAATGATCAGTGGTTCTATTCTAATCCCATGGGTGAGAAGGAGGGTGCTGTTGATGTGGGATAGAAGAGGGTTCTCGCTGAATGGCATAGAGTATTAATATCCTTTCACACTAGTGTGCCTGGTGGGTCTGAGGCCCTATCTGAACCAGTCATTCTGGTCCCCACTTTGGCTCAGTCAGGTATTGCTGCCTTTGTTCTCCCATAGAACACTAGGGCAATGGGGACCCTTAAAAATCCACTCACTTTCTGCTAGCCCAATGGCATTCGAACTTTTCCAGTCATGCCCCACTCCTGACTCTCTTTGTGCCATCCTCCATTACAGCACAGCCAGGGCTTTCTCAGCAGCACAGCATGGTCTGAAGGTGGCGCTAGAGGTGGAATTGGGGTGAGGGAGGCAGAACTGGTATGGAGGCAAAGAGGGAATGAGGGCAGAGCCAGGCTGGGGCCAGAACAGAAGGTGGAGTGGAGCTGTAACTGGGGTTGGAGCTGGTCTTGGGGTGGAGAGGGAGTGAGGGCAGAGCTGGTCTTGGTGGTAGAGGGGCTGGAATTGTGGTATTCTTTCCCTGTGGGAACTGGCCCTGGCCTGCTGTGCATTCTCATGAACATCCTCAATGCCATGCCCCACACTTTGAGAACCACTGTGCTAAGTCCCACTTCATTCACTTGTAATTAGCATTTGTTTGTTTTTACTGTCTTTCTAGACATCTATAGAAGAGGCTGGTTTAAACTGATAAAAACATCCTGTATTACTTAGTCAGAATAAGCAAAACCAAATAGAAACTGTCTTTAATCAGTCTATTAACTTAACTAAAATCACAGCTCATCAACTGTAACTCACTGTAAACTTACAATTTACAAACAAAACTAACACTTGATAAAACCATTTCTACCTGGGAAACTATCTGAAGCTATATTAAACATATATTTTTATTTTTATTGGAATTTTAAAATATCAGTTAAATATAGGATTATTTATTTTATCTTTAAAAACAAATCTTTAAAATTACCTTTAACAGCCTATGCTAAGACTTAAACCAAATATAATCTATTAAAATTATCTAAGTTATTATTTTTTTAAATATCAAGCTATATATCTTTGCTGCCAAGTTTTAAAATAAGTCTAGTGAATGAGTAGAAGTCACTGGTTAAGAACCTGGAACCAGAGGTTTTTGAAGTGCTCAACTAACTTTCAACATCAGTAGATTGTTCTGTGAGTGCAGAGAGAATATTTTTTCCATTTCAGTTTATTCAACTAGTCTTGGTCAGTGACAAGTTCATTCAAAGTTAAGAGACCATTGGGAGCTGAATTTGTAGGAAAGCTTGTTTTCCTCTCCTAATCAAATATATAAAGGAGAATGTTTGTATGTTTGTGCTCTAACAACTTGGACACTATAAGAGCTACCACAACCAAACTTTCCATGGGGTAACCTTTCCTCCACGAGAAGGTTTTAAGGTACTGTGGGAGGGTGTGACGGTCCTCCTACCCCCCGCACTAGCTCCACCGGTAGCAATGAGCTCCCAGGCCGCCGCAGTGCCCCCACCCCCATGCGCACAATGGCTCGGGCACCCGCCCTGCTCCCTGTGGCACCTGCAGCCCCAGATGCGAGCTGGGGCACCCCTCCCGCGTGTAACCTCCCTTCCACCCGGGGTCGCTCCCCACCTGCCACTCCCCCACCCTCCGGAAACCAAAGCTGGCCAGCCTTTCTGCTCAGCTCGCTGGCCTTATCTGAGCAGAAGGAATCCGTGCGCCTGCTGCAGTGCAGGGCAGAGGGGCCGGGTTAAACCCTCGAGCGTTACACTGCTGTGAAGCCAGCCGGCTCCTGTTTGTACTGTGAGTGGGGCTCTTCTGTATCTGGTTCCAGCCATTGGGGTTAGATGTGAGCTCTGAGCTTTTGCTTGACAAGGCAGGGCAGGTGGATCCCTGAGCCAACCTTGCAAAGAGAAGTCCCCTTGCTACTGGCTGCATGACTGTGTACTGTTCTCCTGGGGGCTGGCTGCTCGGTCCTGGGGGGAGAGGGGGTCCTGCTGCTCTCACAGGGTCAGGTGTGGGTCAGGAGCCATCAGCCCCCAGGGTCTGTGGCTCTGGGGGTCCCCTGGCTCAGGGTCCCCTCCTTTCCTAAATTTTGTTCCTCCGGTTTCCCGAGCAATGCCGGGTAAGTCCAGCTAGTCTATCAATAAAAACAAGGTGTGAGAAGATTAGATCTACTAAAAAATTTGATAATTTATTAAATTATCCACTCTGTCCTCTTTCAGAGCACAATTTTTTTCAGTGTTAACTTCATAGCCAAAGAAATATTGATATTTTTATATAATAATAAACTTATGACATCTTTCTTATTTATTCACCTCTTGAGTTGTCTGATGTTTGCTATCCTGATCCTGGAAATACTTCTACATATACTGAATTTTATTCAAGTGAGTAATCCCATAGACTTCAATGTTTATAATTGTTTGCAGAATTGGGGCCTTAGACAGTAAATGCCATGTCTTGAAGCTCTGAACAAAAGTGGAACCACTTTTGAAGTGAAACAAATAATTACAATAAAATCATTTAATTATTAAGTGCTATATAAAATGTCCATATAGTTATGACATATTTCTGACAGGCAAATTGTGATTCTGTCTTTGTTTGAGCTAGCTGAAGATGAGTTCTATAGCCAGTGTTGCCTCTAATTTTTTATGTCCATGTGTGGAATGACTTTCAATATGTGCAGAAATATGGAGGTGATGTATCACTTAACAAAAGTCATTCCACATATAGTATGTGGTAGAGTGCTGCTGAGGGCCATGGTTCAGGAGTGGTCTCAGGGCTGGAGCAGAGGATTGCAGAGTGGGGTGAAAGCTTTGGCTTGGGGTGAGGGCTCTGGGGTAAGGTAGGGGATCAGGATTTTGAGGTGCAGGCTGCTCTGGGGACAGAGGACTACCCACTACCCTCTCTCACTGCAGCAACTTGGGGCCAGGTGAGAGGCACCTCTCCACAGACACTGAAACTCCAGCAAGCAAGGCCAGGGGAGGAGTATCTCCTGGGGAAGATCCAGTTTAGGCTGGGAGGGGGCCAGGGAAGGGACTTCTGTCTCCCTGCCCCAGCATGGAGCAGCCATATCTGGGGGTGGGGGAGGAAGCATGAAGCCTGCCCCAGTAAGGAGCTGCTGTGACGGGGAGGGGCACCTTTCTCCCAGCCATGGCTGGGGGGGAGCATGGAGCTGCTGTGGCAAGCATGGGAGGCATTGTGTGTGGCCACCCAGAATCCCCGCATGGGGTTTGTTAGGCAGTTGCGCAGCCAGACAGCCACACAGCTTATAGGGAACTCAGTTCACAGCTGATATAAATTGGTTTTGTATAATAGGGAAGAATTTGCCTCTCTTGCATTTGAGATGATGGTACCAGTCTGCAGAAGTTTCAAGTTATTTTTTAAAAAACAAACCTAATCATGTCTTTGCCTTTCCCCCATCTATCTATATCTGACTATCTAGCTAATCTCCTAGAAAAGAGAAACATGTTTCAATATGTAATTCCTCTATTGTGTGGGAAAACATTATGCGCTGGAGATGAGAACAACTGCCTTTGTACATTACAAATCTGAATCTGTATTCTTAGCAACAAAGCCACACTGTGCTTTTCTCCTTATCAGCTGGAAGATGCCAGTGAGTGACTGCATCTCCGTTGAATATTTTTCTCACCATTACCAGCCAGTCCATTCTTTAGGTACATCAATTGCTCCCAGGCATTCAGAAACGCTAGTAGTTTTTAAGGTAGTTTGTTTACTCTTCAGTTTAAATAGTGATTTTTATATTGAATGAATGCATGCTGTGAAATATCTCATAGATTTTGTATTTTAAAAATTGCTGGAATAAACAAGATGAAAAAATATGATGTGCTTTTCTATCCAATTTTGTAGCTGATATCTAGTGAAAGAATAAGAATGCAAAGGGAAGGCAACTAATGTAATTACTGATGGTGGAGAAAGGAGGATTTGTAGATTAATGCGTCCCACTTTTCATCTCACTTGAGCTGGTTTATATTGGAAGTAAATTTATTAAGTCCAGGGAATGTATGTACAATTAGTATAAAGAAAGTAGAAGGAGGCCCCATGAACTACTCAAATATAATTTACAATATGAATCTAGTCCCTTTGGATCAGATGGTTTCCATTTAAAATCAGATATGTTGAAGGCCTCCTAGATTCAAAATGGCAGAGATTGTTAAGATTATAAAATAGGTAGGAAAAATTAAAGGTGAAACTTCCATGTTACTGAAATGTACATGCTTTCCCAGAATAAAAAATGAGGTGGAAGATGGAGGTATTCAATAACAAAAGATATTTTAATGCATTCTTCTTATATTTTATCTCTAATCTTGCAAGTATTCTGCAATTTTTACTTCAGTGTAGGTTGCTGTAGAATTTGTCATTTGCTCTTTCTTTGCCATAAAATAATGTTCCAGAATTTACACTTAAATACCACATTTTTTCCACTCATGGTTCTAAAGTTAACTTTGAAAATGTGAACAATTTATAAACTAATAGTTAAAGTGCACTAAACTTTCAGAAAGATTAAAAAACTGCTCATTCATCTCAGTGAGACTGTTAATCTACACATGATAATTTCAATGTCAACATTGTTAACTCTGTTGATTGATAGTTTTGGAAGTAACAACCAGATAATATATTCACTGAAAAATTGCAAACTGACCAACTTAATATCTCTAGTGTGACATCTGAATTTGTTACTAATTTCAGATTATTACATGTGTCAAATCATTGTCAAGAGGTAATCTGCCAAATTTTCTTTACATCATGGGCATTACAGAGAACTGTAGTTCGCAGAAGATCCAAATGGTAGCAACAGACATAATTCCTTTCATCCCCTGCTAGGATATTTATTTTAAGTACTGAGCCCAAACTAAGACTGTGTCTGTGGCTGAGGTTTTGTTTTCATTGACTAGTCAGTGGGAAGTTCAGACGGTACCTCCATATCTTCACTGGGCAAAGAAACATCTGCTTCTTTGAAAAGAATTTTTACCAAGTCATACTGCTTCACGTCATTAGTCCCAGGCACTGAGAAATTATTCATGAATTTGCTTTGTAATTTGGTATGTGCTCAGTATTCCTTTCATTCGTCACAATTTTTCATTTTTATACAGACACTTCTAAGAAGTTTAAATGAGGTCATTATTCTACACCCTCCCAACCCTACAGATTAAGCTTTTTTTTTTTTGAAAGCAGCTAACTTTGTTTTTTTCAGAAAGTTTGAATCATATCTCTGCAGTGACAATCTGAGTATATTTAGCTTATCAGATGTATCAGCCAGGTCTGCCAGAATGCACAGTCACAAGTGTATTGCTTCACCAAATTGCTTTCCAGAAAAAAAAAAGACTTAATTTCTGAGTTCAAACACTTAAACTAAAAAGATTGCCTCTTGACAGCGATTTTACTTAATACGAAGAGGAAGTTTTGGTGCTCAGAGCACATCTCCTCTCAAAGTCTTGAATTGAGTGTCCTTGACTTGATAAAATTTGCCAATTTTATAGCATTTGATAGGGATACATAACTTGCATGTAATTCAGGAGATAATTGCTTTGCTGTTAATACTTCTCTTTAGATAATGCAGTGAATCTGCTTTGTAGAGTTTTGGAAATCTCTGATTTTAGCTCAGAGCCACTCTTTTTGCTAGTCATAGCTGCAGCATTACCAGTATATGTTTGAATAACAGAACTGCTGCTGAATGTTACTTTATTTGAAAGAATCCTCAAGAAGATTTGCTCCCTTGTAGTATTTGTCAGGATTGGTCAGCACTACACAATGCATACAGAAATATTGCTATCACTTAAAAACTGAGCAAAAGCAAGTCTTGTTGTTGTTCTCCAGCAGCAACAAGACATGCCTATTTTTAAAAATCTTTTCAATTATTTGGTGTGACATATTTGGAGTGTAATAATTTATGAATACTCTGTGCTGGTCAGGTTCCTGCTTTGTTTACTCTGTGAATATATTGGTCCAAATTAATGTGGAGTAGGCAGGGGGTCTCTATGAGTTCTTTGCAGGCCTGCTGATGGCGGGGGCAAAGGCAACTGCCCTGAGGCCTGGTGATACAAAAGGACACAGAACTCATGGCCGCCACCGCTGCTACACTGGCAGTGGTGGTGTCTGGAGCCCAGGGCCCTTTCAATTACTGGAGTGCCACATGCTGCACTCCATTCCTTTTCATCTGAGGACTCATGCCTTTTGGAGACATAGAGAAGGGCACTCCCCTGCCTGCCCAAGGGCCCAGCAAGGCTGTCAGCTCTTCTGGTTCATTGTTTTACTTTGCAGCCTTCAGGTATGTTTTGACAAACAGTGGATTGGGGTGGAGAAATTGACCCAATATAGCAAGCTGATATTTGTATCTTTAATTAAAACTGTGAGGAGCATGTATCTCATGTGGAAAGTGTCTAATATCAAATTGCTAAGATGGCATCTAGTACTAGAAGATTATGACAAGGAGGTTACTCACATCAAAGGGAGTACAAACATGATGGCAGATGTTCTCTCTCTCCAAAGAGGATGTGACAACTTCCCTATGATGCTTGGGAAGTACTGTCCATCTTCAGTGGGGAGACGTATTGACGGATTTGGAGCTGTTCTGTAATAGTTTAATGATACTGTCAATTGACCTAGTTTATGAGATGTTTTCTGTATCACTACATTGATAGAACAGAACAGGGTGTTGTCTGAAAAAAAAAAAGCAGGAAGGGAAAGAATGGCTTAAGATAGGGGTGGGCAAGATACTTCTCATGGCCGGATCCAGCCCACCAAACCACCAGATCTGGCCTCGGCCCCTCCTGCTAGGACCCTCAAGCACAACAGCCACTGTTCTAAGCGTAGGGCTGCTCTGTGTGGCTCAGTGCTCTGGAGGGAGTGGGAGGCTTTGTGTGATCTCCCCACCCCGAGCCCAATCCTCAGCTCCTATTGGCTGGAAACAATCAGCCTGACAGATTGGCCTGGGAGATGGGGTCAGCTCAAGCCTCTTCCCCTCTCGGTGCTGAGAGCCACATGTAAGGAGCAGCCTGCAGTTTTAAGTGGTCTGGGACTGCAGCAAGAAGGGAGCTCAGGCTGCCTTGGGGGTGCTGTAAGGCTGCTGACTGGGAGATGCTTAAATAAGTACCTCCCAGCTAGAGCCTGCCTCTGGCACCCCTGCCCCTCCTACACCCCAACTCCCTCCCCCAGGTCACCATCCAAACCCTCTGCACCTCTTCCCCCAGGTCACAACTCCCTCCCAGACCCTGTACTCCCTGCCACACCCCTCCCCTAGGCCAGAATCTTCTCCTGCACCCATAGCCCCTCCTTGACCCTACACCCCAATCCCCTGACCCAAGTCCCAACCCCCTCCTTTACCCAATCTCCCTCTCAGACCTCACACCATCTTCTGAACCCCAGTCCCTTACCCAGGGTGCCCTTCCACGTCATCCTAGATGCTGTACCTCCTCCATAGAAAAGTACAGTCCCTGACCACTTTCCAAAATCTTTGAGTGGCACTGTTGCCCATGATCCTATCTAACAATAAGAGAACTGCATAACTCTAACCTTGGATTGATAAAGGCACATGGCTTGAGATCTGAGAGGGTGCACCCCAAGAAACCAAAAAGGGGACATAGGGATAGTTAGCCAGTCCTGGAACTATGTGATTGCACAGCAAGAGCCATTTCATCTGCCAAGTATCTCACAGTACTACTGGCAAGTGGGAGCCTATTTACTGCATCCGCTGTTTTTTATTCCCCTAATGCTATTTCAGCATCATTGATAATGGATAGTAGGATTAACTCCTCACTTATGGTTGGAGGCTTTTATCCTTTAACTGTTAATAATGTAGAAAAATTGTAGTAACCATTTTATATTTCGCTAGAAGCCATCTTGTATAACAGAAACCATTTCAGCTTTTCTCTCAAGCATGTAGACCAGAGTGAACTTTCTGTCACCCCGTGAGAAGAGGCCTACAGGATGGGCTATTGGTATGTGTTAATTGGGCTGGTTGGGACAGGAGGTGTACTCCCTCGTACCTGTCCGCCATCTTGTTGATAAGGCTTTGTTTTTCCAAGTTTAATTGATGATTTCTGTAATTGGATGCCCTGACGTCAGACTGTTTGGTTAAGGGTATAAAGATACTAGGACTGATTGTATTAGCAGTCTTACTGGGCCTGGCTTTGCTGGGACCACTTTTGGCTCATGCTGTGCTTTATTAATTAATAAAGCTGTTTGTTAGCTGCCTAAACGGAGAGGAGCGTTTTTGCTTCGACAGTAAGGATACAGCATATAAAGCTTTCAAGGCCGTTTCAGAAAATGCTTTTCTGTTACGTGTGAACAGGTAAGGTTTTTTGGAATAAAATCTGTAGTATCTTGGCATGCTCTTCATAAAGTACCTAGAGGTGATCACAGTTTGTTTGGAGCCATACCTTCATTGGACAATATAATGTTAGATAAGCAACATAATGGCTTTTTGGTGGCCACTAAATGTACATTTCTCATAATTTCTATCTGTTACTCAATCATGACAGTTTTTCTTTTTCTCATAGGGTGCATCTACACAGCAGGACTTAACTCAAAATAAGCTATGCAAATTGAGCTACATCAATTGCGTAGCTTACTTCAAAATAGCTTATTTTGAATTTGGGAGTGTCTACACAGCACTTATTTCAAAATAGAGCACTGTTCCTCGGACTTCCTTTACTCCTTGTACAATAAGGATTACAGGAGTTGGAGTAAGAAGTCCTCCAGCTTGACAGTATTTCAACATTATTTCAAAATAACTGCCTGCTGTGTAGACACAGACTAAGTTATTTCAAAATAATGTTGCTGTGTAGACATACCCATGGTGAATTTTGTTCTGCAAACTGGAGGATGCTGTAGTATTATTCTGTAGAGCTGCCATGGTCAGTGAGTCACAGTGATCTGCCAGTGTGTCAGCAAGATAATGGACTTAGAATCATAAAATCATAGGGCCGGAAAAGAGATCTCAGGAAGTCATTGAGTCCAGCCCCCTGCCCAAAGCAGGACCAATCCTAACTAAAACATCCCAGCCAGGGCTTTGTCAAGCTGGGACTTAAAAACCTCCCTAGGTAACCCATTACAGTGCTTCACCACCCTCCCAATTAAATAGTTTTTCCTAATATCCAACCGCTACTTCTTGTTCTGCCATCTGAAAACAGCCTATCTCCATCCTCTTTGGAGCTTCCCTTCAGGAAGTTGAAGGTCGCTATCAAATCCCCCCTCACTCTTCTCTTCTGCAGACGAAATAAGCCCAAATCCCCCAGCCTCTCTTCGTAGGACATGTGCTCCAGCCCCCTAATCATTTTCATTGTCCTCTGCTGGACCTTCTCCAATGCATCCACATCCTTTTTATAGTGTGCGTGGCGGGGGGGGGGGGGGGGGAAGGGGGGGGACACACGCAGAACTGGATGCAGTAGTCCGGATGTGGTTTTACCAGTGGTGAATAAAGGGGAATAATAACTTCTCTAGATTTGCTGGCAATGCTCCTCCTAATGAACCCCAATATGCTATTAGCCTTCTTGGCTATAAGGGCACACTGTTGACTGTCCACTGTAATCCCCAGGTCCTTTTCTGCTGAATTGCTGCTTAGCCAGTCGATCCCCAGCCCGTAACAATGCTTGGGATTCTTCTGTCTCAAGTTCAGGACTCTGTACTTGTCCTTGTTGAACCTCATCAGATTTCTTTTGGCCCAAACCTTCAATTTGTCTAGGTCACTCTGGACCCTATCCCTGCCCTCCAACATATCTACCTCCCCCCTTGATTTATAAAGAACTAAATGAGACAGTGTAATTACAGTTGATCAACGTGTGTTTATGGAAAATAGATCTTATCTCATTAATTTAATATCTTTTCTTGTTGAAATTACTTGTTTGGTTGGTAAAAGGTAATATTGTTGCTGTAAGATTTTTTTGATTTTTGCAAGGTGTTTGACATGGTGGTATTTTGATTAAAAAAAATTAGATTAATATAAATATTAGATGGCACACATTAAGTGGATTTAAACCTGTCTAACAGTTTCAAAGTATAATTTCACCCAGGGACTCATCATTAAGCGACTGTGTTTCAGGCAGGGTCCTGAAGTGATTGGTTCTTGATCATATGCTATTTACCATTTTTATCAAAGACTTGGAAGAAAACATAAAATCATCACCGATGAAGTTTGCAGATAACACAAAAGTTTTAGAGGAGAGAAAACTGAAGAAGACAGGTCACTGAAACAGAGTGAACCACATCACATGGTAAGCTGGATGCAAACAATGTGCATTTTGATATGGCTAAGTGTAAATGTACACATGTAGGAACATGGAATGCAGGCCATACTTAAAGTATAGGGTCTTTATCCTAGGGAAGCAGTGATTGGAAAAAATATTTGGAGATAATATATAATCAACATGTGGTTTGATGCTACAGCCAAAAAGCTTGTGATTCTGGGATGCATAGACAAGGGATTCTCTACTAGGAGTACAGAAGTTATTTTACCTCTCTATTTGGCACAGATGCAAACGTGGCCAGAATATTCTGGTCAGTTCCGGTGGCCACAATTTGAGAAGGATTTTGAAAAATTGGACAAGCACCCAGGGGCTATGTCTATACAGCAATTAAAAGCCTATTGTTGGCCAGTGCCAGCTGAATTGAGCTCATAGGGCTTGGGTTATGTAACCAGTCAGACACACCCCCTCCCTCCTCTCCACTGGCATCTAGCTGACTGGACATACTCCTCTGCTTTCCCCTTTTCCCTTGACCCTACACCTCTTAGTTACAATTTATGTTAAGTCCTTATCACGCCTTTGGTATGTTAACCCATATTATTTACATTAGGTCCTTTTAGTATGTCAAGTAATTCAATTTATGGTAAGTTTCTGGTTATTTACCTAGAAACCATATTGCTTATGAATATATATGTAACCTGTGGAATGTGTGTGAGGTGTGAATGAGAAATACCCAACCAAAAAGGCAGTTTGGGATCCGTGACCTTCTAAGGCAGACAAAGACCCTGCAAGCAGATAAATTATCTGAGAAGCAGCCAGAAAATCTCTCTCTCGGAGAAGATATAATATCACAGCAGAAACCTGGGACTGGCCCAGAGGAAGTAAAGCCTCCTGAAGATCTGAAGGGATCTCCCAAGGAACATCATGGTCGAGTCTCCCAGAAGCTGACACCTGACCAGCACTCCAGCCATCAGTGAAATCAAAAATAATCTACACCGTACTTGCAGCCTGCCTCCAAACTGCCAGCATGAATGCGATGTGTGTGTGTGAGTATCACCTTGCTCTTAATAAACTACCAATAAACAACCCCCAAAGCAATACTGCTCCAGCCCACCCTTTGTCTGGGTTTGTTCCTCAGCAAGTCTGAGGAAGTGCAACAGGTTAAGGGACTGCTTAATTGCAACATAGATATTTAGGTATGGACTGCAGCCTGCACCCTGGATCCTGCCCATCTTGTAGAATCCAAACTCCAACCTGAGCCCAAATGTCTATTCCACAGTTAAACAGCCCTTTAGCCTAAGCCCCTGAATCAGCTGACATGGGTTAGTCTAGGGTTTTTAATTGCGGTGTAGGCATGTTGAAGGAGTTCATTCTGTTTCGTTTACCAAAGAGAAGGCTAAAGAATTTCTCTAATGTATATATTCAAGGTCTCCAGGAATTATTTTGGGGAGGTGCTGTGGCCTGTTTTATACATGAGTCACACAAGATGATCAGAGAGGTCCCTTCTGGTATCAGAATCTATGTAAAAAAACAAAACAAAGACCACTGGAAATAATGTCATGTACAGTCCACTTTGGGTTGTACTCCACAGATTGAGAGACTCGCTCGCTTAAGGCACAACTGAAATCTTTGGGGCAATTTGTATGGAAAGAGCAACTGTTTATATGGTAAAACATGCACACAAGATCATGTAAGCACTTTTGCAGTAGAAACGGCAGATTTTTTTGAGTGTAAGAACTCAAAAACACTAGGGCTACGTCTACATTGAAGGCTTCTTGCGCAAGAACAGCCATTCTTGTGCAAAAACTTGCAGAGCATCTACACTGCATGTGCGTTCTTGCGCAAGTAAATTTACAGTAAAGCATTGGAACAGAGGGCTTCTTGTGCTAGAGTTATTCCTCTCCCCACAAGGAATAAGCCCTCTTGCACAAGAGCTCTTGCTCAAGAAGGCAGTGTGGATGGGCAACAGGGGCTTCTTGCGCAAGAAACCCCTATGGCTAAAATGGCCATCAGAGCTTTCTTGCGCAAGAGAGCATCTTCACTGCCATGGATGCTCTTGCGCAAAAGCACATCTCTTGTGCAAAAGCACATGGCAGTGTGGACACACTTTCACGCAAGATCTTTTGTGCTTGCACAAAACAGTTCTTGTGCAAAAAGCCTGCAGTGTAGATGTAGCTTATGAGTTTTGCTCTTTTTTAAAAAAATGCCTTTCTGCTGAGATGAAGCATCAAAAGTTTCAACACAAAAGGAGTTTATTAGCAAATACATCATGTGCATTTGGAGTGAGTTTTACATGGGAATCTGTTCTGATCCTGGAATGAAATCCACACTCCCACTTTGCCCTATTGTCTTCAGTAGAGCTCTGCATAGAGGCAGGAGCCCACCTGAGTGGAACTCTTTGCAGGACCAGGTGCCCAGGTTTCACTGTTGCCAAAACCTATTATATGTGTGATGTGGATGAGTTATACTTTATTTGAAAACAGCAGGCCAGATCCTTAGCTGATCTAAACTGGAGTAGCTCTACAGATTCAATGATGATACTGCACTAACTGATGGTCTGATCCTGTGTCTTTCAATTTCTTAATCTGTGTGTTTAAAAGTCCAAAACGTAATAACTGGGCTTGTTCCCTAAATAATATAAATGAGAGTTTGACTTGTTCAATATTTATAATCAGTCCTGATCCTGCTTTCATTTACATCAATGTAAATGAGGAATAATCTACCAAAGTCCACAGAGCTAAACCAGTTTAAAACTGATGTAAGAGAAGAAGTTGACCCATCTCTTATTACTGATGTGAACTTCCAACAGATCCAAAACTCCACAATAGTACTGGAGTGTCAAGGGGAGGGACAAATTAACAGGAGTATAAGAGCTCAAGTATCAGAGGGGAGTAGCCTTCTCATCAAAGTTGGGAGGGTACAAGGTCCACCTTGACTGAATTGGCCTCATTTGCACTAGTCTTCCACTTGATACAGTAACACTCTTCTGTTCATGTGCTGGTATATTTATACCTGCCTCTGTAATTTCCACTCTGTGCATCTGATGAAGTGAATTTTTGCCCAGGAAAGCTTATGAAGTCAGGAGAAACAACTGGAAAAGCTACAGGAGGAGAGTTTGCTTTTGTGGTGAGTCACAAGGTGGGGACAAAGCTCCAAAGGAATGAAGGCCTGGCATACTGTTGTTCAGGTGAGAAAGGAGAGTACTTAGGGAAGATCTGTGAAGGACTGAATTCCAGCTTGGGAGGGAATGGGTGGAAGTGGCATAACTTTGCACTTTTTGATTTGAGCTCTCATGGAGAGCTCCAGGGGGAATGCTGTGAGAAAGGATAAAGCCTGAGACTTTGGGAAGTCTGAGATGAACACAGGTTGCCCAGGGATGGGGTGATGGGAAAGACCTGTGGGCAGGCTGATGTAAGGAGAAGCTCAGTATGGAAGCAGGGAACCTGCATAGACAGACTTTGACTGCTTTTTAAAGGGTCCCTTTGCTGGACTTCAGAGAAGAAGGAAGGCCTTTGTGGGAAAGGTTATATGAAGACTTTGGAGACCAGTGATTGAAGGGTTACTGATTCAGGACTGGGGCAAAAAATTTGGTCTTCTGTCCTGTGACTATTGTTTGTTGGACTTTTGGTCTTTCCTTACATCAACCCTTTTGTCTCTGATTACTATAATCCTGTGGATAAATAATACTTTCTTTTGGAACAACTATTCAGTGTCACTGCATTTACCTATTGTTCTTACCATCGTGAGGGAAGTCTATAGCAAGGGCCAAAACTAGTTGGACCTGAGAGTTCCACTGTGAGAAGATTGTAGGCTCTAAGCCTGTTATTTGAAAGGGGAGCCCACAGAGATGATGAATGAGGGGTCAAAGGTACAGATCACCCTGGAGCCAGGTTTTGCTGAAATAGAGATGATCTGTCATTAACCTTAATGTCAAGCTGACCTTAGGCACTATATGCATAAGGGAACTCATAAATTCTGTACTCCATTAGAGTAAAGCAGCAACTAAATTTAAATAGGAAAAACTCAGTTAATCCTAGGATAAATGCCTCAAAATAATTAGAATTAATCTGATGTTACATACCTCTTACTATTGATTCAATGCCCTAATTTTACTAAAACAAGAATATGCTGATGATCATCAGGCTCCACTAAACACATTTTTTGTTTCTGACTCTCTTCTGGTTTCCTGTTTTAGTATCTGATCCTACATGGTGCTGAGTGCCCTGGACTCTCCAATCACAGGAGACATGCAGCGTCTTACAAGATTGGTCCCCTAGCTGGGGGTGTGCTTTCCAGATAGACTTATTCTTACAAGAGCTACCACATTCAGTGCTCTGTTCTTACTCTTGTGGCCCATATTATTTCATTATTTTGTGACTTCATATTATAATATGAAGAGCTTTTCCCCTCAGGCTAATTCTAGACAACAACAGGAAACTGTGGCAGGGCATTCCAAGTTTCTTGCCGGAGACCCCAAAGAAAAAAAAAAGCTGCTCTTCGATTTTAAATACTCACTTGGGTACTGTTGACAGTGTGACCCCTAACCATTTGCCCCTTTACCTCAGCACCCCATCTCCCCTGCCAAAAAGGTAAAAATGTAAGGGTATGTCTAGACTACATGGCTCCATCGACGGAGACATGTAGATGAGTTTACTAAACATAGTAAAATTAAGCAGCGATTTAAATAATTGCTGCTTCATTTACATAAAAATGGCCGCTGTGCTGGGCCGATCAGCTGATTGTCGGCACAGCGCGGTAGTCTAGGCACTCCGTGGTCGACAAGGGAAGCCTTTGTCAACCACTCCGGTAAACTTCGTTTCAGGTTTCATGTCTAGTAAACTCATCTACATGGCTCCGTCGACGGAGCCATGTATTCTAGACATACCCTTAGTGTTTGAGAGAGGCATTTTCATCATTTTTGAAAATCTAATACACTGGGAATGTCTAGCCACTGCACTTCAGCACAGGTCATAGAGTATCTATCTTGATCAGAGCAACCTTTTCTGTGTAGGACACAGACAACTTCATTTCTTCAATGAGCTACAGAGCAGACATTCTTATTTAATGGAGTCTTTTAAATTCCTGTGTAGTTTTAGATTGCCATTTAGTTATATTTTTTATTGTTAATAGATTGAACTCATTCATTCGGAACACAATTCTTAAATTATCTTCTTAAAATGACCTTAAAGTATTCTTCATATTTTAAATATACCCAATATTGCTTTTCCTTTCACACATTATAGTTCTATCAAGATGGGTTACACTGTTGTAATAAAATTTGATCAGGAAACCAAATGAGAAATGGTCCAAAATATCTCGGATGTGATTCCACTTTAGTGTAAATCCATTGAAGTAAATGGAATTTGGATCTGCTTACACCATGCCTATGTTTAGCTCATTTATTTTTAAGAGTATTCCTATAGAGGGTCATGTTAGCTTGAGATGAGAATAAGGTCAATCATGTCTAAATTCTTTTGCATTTGAACATTCCAGAATTGCCTTCTTAGAGAAACGTAGTTAGGTTCTGAAGAGTTTTAATTTCAGAAAACCTAAATCCCTGGAAGGTATAAAACAAGATCAAATGAATCCAGGAATCACTTTCTCACACAACCGAATAATCATAAGACATTTTTAATAGTTGAAAACGATTTCAGAAGAAAGTGTTGGTTTCTAGACAAAGACAAATATCAGATTTTTTTCAGCCATTAACCAAAAAGGCCAGGTTATGTGAGATTTAAATGTCCTAGGCCTCATTCTGCTCTTGCTAATGCTTGTTTTATGCTGATGCAACTCAGTGTGAGTGATGAGATATACCAGTATAATGAAGAGCAGGTTCATGTTTCTTATCTTTCTGTCTGAGACATTTATAACAAAAAGAACATTATTAAGATTGCAAAATCAAGTACTTACAAACAGGAAATGTCAGAACTGAGGTTGTCTGTACAATCTTCCTTCAGCCCCCTGTGCATATGCATTGTGATGCAATCTTTAATTACATAATCACACACTATTTGTTCCATAGGATCCATGGCTCATTCAGTTCACAAGACAGAACTGTTCTGGGTATGAATTACCTCTATCAAGGGAAAGAAGGCTTTGACTGTGGGATCCCCGCTTCATTTGTTGCGAAAATGGAATGTTGTGTAACTATTGAAGATCCTGGGATGGATGGGTCATATCCCATCGGAAAGTAAAGGTGTGGTCTCTCATCAGAGGGAGGATTGGAATATGAGAAGAGACTGGATCAGGGGATCACAGGCAGATAGCCAATGGTCTCATGCTAAAGTTAGGTGACTGCTGCCCTACGGAATGGGACTTTATCCCTTCTGCTAGAGAATTTGTGCATAAAGTTGGACAAGTCATTAAGACCAATCTTTTCACAGGTGTTCACTAGTTGTTTCTTATTTTCTGTTTGTCTGCTTTCAGATCCTGGGCTCTGCTATGAAGAAGTGCCGAGCACTTTCATCTGCAATTGAAATCAAAGGAACTATTCTTTAAACATAACGTGCTATATAATGCAAAGTACTTTGAAAAATCAGGTCTTGAATTTCAAATGAGGCACCCAACATTAGTGGAAACATTTTAATCTCTCTGTGCCTCAGTTCTTCATTTGTAAAATGGAAATAATGCCCTTTAATTTCAAGGGGATATTGTGAAAATAAAATCATTAATATTTTTGAAGCTCTCAAATACCAAAGTGTTGCCTGTAAGGAAATGGACAGTTCTGTTTCAGAGCAGGTCTTGAATGACATGCAATAAATAGTACATGGGAGCACTCACAGAACAAGATGACAACAAAATTTTGAATAAGTGTATGTTACAAGAGAACCATCCCTTCTGTGCATTGAAGGAGCCAGAAGTCTTGTGAGCAAAATAATAAGTGATAATGTAATTAAAACCTGTATCATAAAGTTACAGAGAATCCACCATTTAACTAATTTAAGGTTGATCTGTGCCACGTGCTGCAGAAGTCTTTAAAAAAAAAGAAACCTCCAAAGTTCTCGGCCAATCTGAGTCAGGGGAAAATTCCTTCCCAACCCCCAAAATGCTGGTTAGGGTTTGGGTATACATTAGGATTCTTCCTACATTCAGAGTAAAAGGATACTTCAATAGAGGCTTCAATCCCAGACACATGTCATGGCCCAAAGCAATGGGATGTTTGAGGCTATTATGGAATTTGAATTATATATGAGGGGAACTTGTCCTGGTGTTGTACTTAGAAGAGGCGTCTGCAAGAGGAAACCTCACAGAAACAGGGAGGGTACGTCTAGACTGCAAGCTTCTTTCAAAAGACGCTTTTTCGGAAGATCTCTTCTGAAAAAACTTCTTTCGAAAGAGCGTTCACACTGCACAAGCGCATTGAAAAAGCGATCTGCTTTTTCGAAAGAGAGCGTCCACACGCATTGGACACTTTCTTTCATAAAAAGCCACCCAGAACCACTTCAGCCAGGGCATTAGGTCAGCAGTTATTTCTGGGAGCTGTTGCCGAAGGCTAGCTGAGACACGTGTTCAAAGGGACCCCCCTGGACAGCCGTTTCTCAGGTTCTGCGGTGGGCTTGCCTACCTCTCCGAGGGACAGCAAAGCTTTAGCAGTGCATGCTCTGGTTGCCCAGCTTTGTTGGATGCCACAGCATTATTTTGTTTTTGGCTATGGAGCCGGAACTGCCCCTGGGCAAACAATAGCCCCACACTGCCATGATGCAGGTTATGCAGCAGTTTCAGCAGACTGTCTTGATGGTCCTGCCTCAGCTTGGCTCTGAGCTGATCTGTGAGTCCCTCTGCCTGGATGCAGGAGCAATGCCCTTTCCCCCACACCCTATGGCGGAGAGATGATTTTGGAGGCTGAACACCAGTTCTGACTGGTGGGACCAGCTGGTGATGGAACAGTGGGACGATCAGCAGTGGCTCAACAACTTCTTCATGTGGAAGGCCACTTTTTTGGAGCTGTATGCCTGGCTCACCCCTGCCCTCCAGAGATGTGACACCCACCTGCAGCCCACCATCCCCCTGGAGAAGCGGGTCGCTATTGCTGTATGGAAGCTCACCACCCCCGACAGTTACTGCTCGGTGGGACGCCAGTTCGGCCTGGGGGAAGTCCACCGTCAGGGCCCTCCTCATGCAGGTAAGGCACTCTCGGGCTGCAGTCCCTTCACAGGGGAAGTCCTAGAAAAGGGGGACTCTTGGGAAAGGCGTGTGAGGGGTGCGTGGGGTGGAGTGGGGGGGAAGGCCCATCCCCGAGGGGGTTGTGCCATCCTGACCTCAAACAGCCCTTCTGCTGGGGGGCAGCCTCATAGGGGGTGGCTCCTGGGATGTTTGAGGGGGGGAGGAAGGAGACAGGCACCTCCCAAGAGCTCAGGCACTCCCTCTCATTCCATGTTTTGTGTGTTTCTTTGTCTCCTTCTGCAGGTTGTGAGGGCCATCAACTCCATCATGCTGAGCAGAGTCATTCGCCTGAGAGACCCTGGACCTAATCGTGGCCGGATTTGAAGCCCTGGGCTTCCCAAACTGCAGAGGAGCGATCGATGGGACCCACATTCCGATCTGCACACCACAGCATCAAGCCACCCTGTACATAAACAGGAAGGGCTATTTCTCCATGGTGTTGCAGGCCCTGGTTGACCACCGTGGACGGTTTCTGGACATTTTTGTCAGGTGGTCGGGAAGGGTGCACAATGCCTGCTTGTTCAGAAACTCTAGCCTCTACCACAAGCTGAAGGCTGGCACTTTCTTTCCCCAGTGGGACTTTCGAGTGGGGGATGTACAGATGCCACTGTGCATTGTCGGGGACGTGGCCTTGGCTTATGAAGCCAAGCCACTCATGCCTTGGCTTATGAAGACGTACACTGGCCAGATGGACCCCACCAGGGAACAATTCAATGTGCACCTAAACCGGGCCCTCATGCAGGTCGAATGTGCCTTCAGGTGCCTCAACGCCAGGTTTAGGTGCCTTCTGACTCACCTCGACGTAGAGGAGTGCAACATCTCCAAGGTGGTTACCGCATGTTGTATTCTCCATAACATTGTGGAGAGCAAAGGGGAGGACTTCCTCCCAGGGTAGGGGACAGAGGCTGGCCAGGAGGAAAGGGTCTTTGAACAGCCATGGACAGCTGCCATCCGCCAGGCCCATCACTTGGGGAGGTGCATGTCCGGGAGGCCCTGAGGGAGAGTTTTGCTGAAGGACCCCAGTAATTCTCTCCAGGGCTTCCCCAGTGGGGGCCTGTGCCTTGCCCCCCTATACCTTTCTCACCACAATTCCTCCCTGCCCCCCTTCCCTGTACAATCAATAAAAACAACAGTTTTGTGTTGAGCAACAAAAAGTTTGTATATTTTTAAAACAAAAAGTAACTGGGGCAGAGGGGGGCTAAGAATCTGGATGGGAGAGTGAGGAGGGGGAATCAGGGATGTGAGTGGCCCATGGTGCACCTGCAAGTGCTTCCTCATGTCCAGGGACCTCGATGTACTTGGAGCTGGGTGGGGCCTGGGACAACAGGGGGGCAGGCAGGAGGTGAGCGCTGCAGCGGGGTCAGGTCAGGCAGGGGGAGCAGGAGTGGAGGGAACGAGAGGGGAAAGGGGGCATGGGCATGGCAGGGGGAGCCGGAGTGGAGGGAGCCGGGGGGGAGAGGGCTAGAGTGGGGACAGGAGCCGGGTGTGCCATCATTTCCTGGATGGTTGCACACATGTTTTTGCCCTGCCACATGAGCTGGTCTCACATGCGATTGCACCACTCGGCATCATTGCGGACCTTTTGGCCAGGGTTTGCTGCATGTCACGCAGGACTGCAATGTACTCTCTCATGAGGTCCTGGTGGGCCCTCCAGCACTTGTGGCTCCCCCGGCTTCAGGCGGCTGCCTGTGATGGTGTGGATCACCCCTCAGCGATGGCTTATCTGGCTGTGGAGGACAAGAGAGAGGCATTCAGTCACGTGTGGCGACATTGTCCCTGAGGCTGTGCCCTCCTCTGTGAGCAAGGAGCAACTGTCCTTAGAACAGGGAATGGTGATGTCCTGAGAGCAAGGCTATGTGTGGCCTGCACAGGGGCCCTAAGATGCCCAAGGGACTATCCTGCCCGCTTTCCACCAACCCCCATGGATAAGCAATCCAGGGAAGTGTTCAGCCACAGTGGGATCCCATGTGCGGGAGGAGGGCTTGGAGTGGCCTGGCCCTCCCTGGGGCCCACACACACACCTGCACCTGGCGGCACTGTCTGTGGGAGTGGGCAGTGCCTTGTGTGTGCAGGCATGGCCGTATGCTATGTGCGATACTCCTTGGTCTGTGTGGGGTCGCACGCGTGCCCTTGTGCCCAGCCTGCTTCCAGCGATGGCTGGAGGGGGGAGGATGTCCCTCCCAGGGGTTGGACATGTGTGGGGGCTGGCTCATGAGACCATGTGGTGCACACTGCTGCTGAAGGTGCTTGCACGTGCACGGACAGCTGCATGCTATCCAGGCCGAGCATGCCGAGTGACAATCGCATCCCATCCCCTGAGCCTGCCTTCCCCACCTTGTGTGTGTGACAAAATGAGAGCACTCACCTGATGATCCCTCCCCGGTGTCAGATGATGCCTGGGAGATCTTCAGGGCCTGTGGTACTGGCTCCAGGCTGAGGGTCACGATGCTGCCAGTGTCCTCCTTCTGCAGCTGTTGATCATCGGCATTGTCCTTCTCCTCCAGGAGCTCCACCCAGGCAAACACTCATGTCTCCATGCTTGAGTCCATCAGTATGGGCAGGGAAAGGGCTTCACCACCCCCCAGGATCGGTGCAGCTGTCTGTAATAAGGGCAGGAGTGGGGTCCTGCCCCAGAGTGAGAGCTGCGCTCCCTGGCCTGGGCATAACCTTGCCGGAGCTCCTTGACCTTGCTCCGTACTTCGTCCTCTGGGTCAGAGCTTTGCCCATGAGCCCATAAATGTCCGCATTACGCCTCCGGAAGTGGAGATCCTGCATAGTTTCCTCCTCCCCCCACACCTCCAGGAGGTACAGGATCTCTGCCCTGGTCCAGGAAGGTGCCCTGTGTTTGGTGCCCCTGGGCGGGTCCTCTGAGCCCTGGTGCTGCTCCCTGTGCAGGCCACGGAGGGTTTTGGGGGGCTTGTGGCTGTGCCATGGCTCAGCAGGCCTGTAGCAGTCAGAGCCGCGCAGTCAAGGTCCTGCTGCAAGGCCAGCTTCCTGCCACAGGGCTAGTCCAGGGTGCCTGCAGCTTTAATAGCTGACAGTAGACAGGAACTATAGAGCTGTGATTATTGTGGACAGAGTATCCACCAGGGCACCTGATTTTTCCTGGAGGCCTTTTCTTTTGAAAGAACTCCCTCTTCTGCAGCTACACATACCTTTTTCCAAAAGTGCCTTTCAGAAAAGGATTCTTCCTTGTAGAATGAGGTCTTCCAATGTTGGAAAAACCCTTGTGTTTTTGTAATTTTCTTTCGAAAGAATGCAATAGCAGCGTGGATGTAAGTGAAATTTTTGGAAAAATGGCCATTTTCCTGAAAAAACCCTGCAGTCTAGACATACCCACAGAGAAGAAGCCAGGATGTACCAGACACAACTTAAACAGAAATGGAGAGCATGATGCTGAGAGACGCATGGGGAGAGTACATTTGGGCAAAGTGCTGGGTGAAAGGTGGTTGGTAACGGGACTTTGTAAACAAATAAGCTTGACTCAAAGATGCCTGACTCCATCATCAATTTCTCCTCTTTATGGAAACAACTGCAGGGTCTTGAACTTTGGCTAACCACTTAGGTCAAAAGGGGTAATACTATTATCAAACACATCTTCCAACAATTGTCATAATACTGTTTCACTCTTGCAGATTTCTGTGTGGCTTATTATGGTTTTATTGACAAATTTGCATAATCAAGTATACTAAATCCTTTAATTTGTTCTAATTCAGACATTATTTGTTAGGTATGAAGCTTTCATGTTTGCTGTAGTGCAACTAATGTCCATCAAAGAGCAATTGATTTTAATTTCATTAAGGATTAAATTTTGATCACATCCAAGTGTTGTCAAGGCTCACATATTGCTAAGAATGAACAGAATGGATAACTGTTCAATATCTGGATCATGTCTTACTTTTCTATAACTTACAATAGCCAAAGTAATTTTCAACCAGTTGTTGTATCAGAAATAATTTTGTTTCTCATTTGTTTAATTTGTCAGAACCTTTCTTGGTATGTGTTATGTTTCCTCATGTAGACAGAGCAAGAGGATGCTTTCAGTTTAAATGGCTTTGTTTTAGATTAAGAAAACATTAAGAATGTAAATTCTGAAAACACAGCATGTATCTCTTTAAGGAACCTTGCCTTTCAAAACGGTTACAAATAGCAGTCTTAGATATTTGAAGAAGCAGTGTATATAAAACAAGTGAGTTATGAAATATTTTAAAGACAAATACCTAAGGATGATTGTTCTTATAACTGGAATGCCTTTCTCTGAGGACGCAAATTTCACTCAGTAACCCAGATTAAGAGATACACCTCTGTTGTATTTATGTTCTATAAAATGCCTATTTTTAAACATTCCTACAATAACTATTATATAAAAATGATTATAAACCGAGTCTCACTTTGTGGTTTTTTTGTTATTCTTTTACTGCAATTCTGAAAGGTATCATCTCGCTATCATTTTAGCACATTCGTGTTTGGGAAAACACACTATGTGCTTCTTAAAGATCTATGTTTATGTCTGAAAGGCTTAAGCATAAAATTATAATACCACAAAAATGTATATACAATGGTATATAACAATTATCTGCATCAACTAGTCTACCTAGCATATGTCTCCAGAATTATGTTCTTTATTACAGAAGCAAAACTCTTCAACATATTATCCTTAATTGGAGTTACATTCTCAGAAGATCTAAAGAATGAATCAATATTTTGTCATTTTCATATTTTGAGCCATATCCTGTGATCAATTTCAAGCAGATTTTCCCAGTGATTTCTAATAGTATGACAAAATTTGGGAACAGTTTACCCTGGGTTAGGAGGGCCTATAGAAATAATAGCTGGTAATGGAAGGATGGAAAAGACAAGACCTGATTCTGATCTTATTTAATGTGATGTAAATTTACAGTAATTCAGCTAAAGTCCCTGGAGTTCCATCCGTATAAAATCTGAATCAGGGCCTCTATTTTATATCCTTTAATATGTTAGCATTCAATATCCTTTAATATATTGGTATTCACCCCTTGACCTTTAAAGTACATTTGTTCTGCATCCCCTAAATTCACACCAAAATTAATGCAAACTCTACTGTATTGCTTTCTCTGTTTCTCACACATACATCCACATTTTGACTAATTTATATACAACTAGCTGGAGTTACCCAGCATTGCTCGGGAAACTGGAGGAACAAATACAGAAAAACAGTAGTCCATTATCTTTTTTGAATGATTGCACTGATTTCTATAGGAATTAAAATATAGGTCCGCGTCATCCCCGGAGGGGGAGAGGTGCGACTCGGGGTGGAGGGGAGGTTACACGCGGGAGGGGTGCCCCAGTTTGCATCCAGGGCTGCAGGTGCCACGGGGGGCAGGGAGGGTGCCTGAGCCATTGTGAGCGCGGGGGTCAGGGTGCTGTGTGCTGGCGCAGAGTGGGGGGAAAGAGGGTCACTTATGTAACCTCATGGGCGGGAGAGGGTGAGTCCCGGATGGTGCTGGGGGCTGCAGGCAGTGGGCATGGGACCTAGGGTGGGCAGGGCGACCCCTGCAGCGCAGCGTGATGGGTTACTTTTTATTTTTACAGCTTGAGCTCGGGCCTGATTGGGTCCAAAAGTACCTTAAAACCTTCTCCTGGATGAAAGGTTATCCCATGCAAAGTTTGCTTGTGGTAGCTCTTATAGTGTCCAAGTTATTAGCACACAAACTTACAAACATTCTCCTTTATATATTAGATGTGTAACTTGCACCTCTGAATTTTGACCCCACTTTCTACCTGTCCACAGTAATTGATTCAATAAAAGGTTATATGTTTTTATATTTTCCATGTATATTTTATGTGTGAATCTGATGTATGAAGGATGTGTAACCCTGACTACAAGGGTGCCATTTTGGGAGGGTAAGGATGGCAGCAGCTGTGTGCTCTGGTGAAGGGAGCTCACCATCCAGGTGTGAGAGGCATGCACAGATTGCAAACATTTTCCCCTCACTTCCTTAGTGTCTGGGGAATGGGATGAAAAGCAAGCCATGTCCTAGAGCGCACAGCTGCTGTCCCCCCTACCTTCCTGAAATGGTGCCCTAGCCTGACTAGGACTCTATTGCACTGCATGACGGGTTAGATTTTCTGTAGGCTTCCTCAGACAATTGCTCAAGCTGCACCTCAACTCCCTCCTCAGGCCCATCATGCTGAATCGTGGACAACTAATAGGAAGCAGGAGAAAATCACTGAATCCACCTTCAGTTGATTTGTAAAGTAGAAGTTGAATTGTGATCTCAGGATTTCAGAAGCTCACTTCTGTGTGCCTGTTATCTATAATGCTGCCATGTAACTGAACTGATAAGGGATGGACTGTTATCTGGTTATTAAATCCAGAGCTAAGATCCACTATTCTGCTCTTTTGGAACAACTATATACTACAAAAGTCAGTGGGTCACAATTTGGCCACTTCTTTTCGGTTGTGATGCTGAGCTGCTGTCGGTTGTATTAATTTAGATGGAACAAATGGGGCAAAAGGTGTTAATATAACACAATGAGTCATTGTCTAACATTAAACTGTGTTAATCCAAACATACTGCATTTCAACCTTGTATTATAGATAAAAGAAAGAAGGAAAAGCAGTTAAAGCATTTGATATGTAAAATATTAAGTAAGTATTTCATTTTAACAGCATCCCTTGTTCTCTTTTCCCTTTATCTGTAGACATTTCTTGTAAGAAAACCCCTCATCTTGCCCTATCCCTCATTGTTACTAGTCTCTTAGGGTATGTCTACAGTATGTGACAAGGTCGAATTAAGATACCCAACTTCAGCTATATTAATTATGTAGCTGAAGTCGAAGTACCTTGACTTTTGGTGCTGTCCACACCTCAGGAAATCCTTCTACTTCCCTGCCTCCTCGTGGAAGCAGGACTATCGGTATCGACTAGGGTGTCCCTCTCAGTTCGAATTAGCTGTCTTAACTAGACCTGCTAATTCAAACCCTGGAATATGGACAGAGGCAGCTTCAATCTTTCTCTGTAGTGTAGACAAAACCTTAGATGACATCAAAATCAGAAATAACAGTTAATTTGGCAAAAAGAGAAGTTAGTTGAGATGGGCTGGAGATTATATGGATGCAAAAGCATGTGTGCACACAAATTCTTGACTTCTATTGGAAACCACATTTTTTGTGCACACCTGTATGTGGACTTTTAAAATGCAGACCTTAAGTTCACTGTGCCTCAGCATAGATATCTGCAAAGTGGCTATAGTAATGATCTACCTCAAATGTATGTAGTCAGAGTTGTTTGCATTTGTAAGGAGCTTTATTTTCCTCATATGAAAGATCCAAAGATTTAAAACTTGAATAGAAGAACAAAGTCTAGTACTTAGTGGAGGGAGGAGAGTTAGAAAATAAAAATCTTGGAATGCAAAGGACTCTGAAAGACTAAAGGTGTTGTCAAAATAACTGTATTTTGTCTCTTCAGATTTTGTAATGAAAAGGGTCTTATAGTGTGGGGCTCTGAAAACAGAAGTCACAAAGTACATATGGAATGGAAAAAAACTGCCCCTCCACTCCAAAAAAGTGAGTAGTGGTGCTTCAGAACTTTTTTTCTTTATTCTTTTTTTAATGAGGTGGAATGGAAAAGAGTGGTAAAATGTAAATGTAGTCTTCTGAGCAAAGCACTGACAAGACATGGTAGGCAAAGGCACAGAATCTGGCACTAAAAGATAGAAACTCCTTTTGAGTCCAGAGCACTGTAAAATGTACCACAACTTGCCTGGCTTTGTAGTTGTTTATCACTTACATAGTGTGTCATTTATTCACAGGTGCAACAAACTTAGCTTTTTTATATACTACTGCACATGAAGGATACTTGCAAGCAACAAAAAATGAACTACTATTTTTCCTGGGTTTATTGTTTACTAATTAGCATTCCCTGAGCTATTTTGCTAGTTCTATTTATCTTCTTCAGCGCTCCCAAATATGTTTTCCATCCACATTTTTAAAGGAACATGCAAACTTTTTGCTTTAGCTTCAGTCTAACTTGCTCTTATGAAAGTTAAAAGCTCTCTATAGAAATTTTTCAAGGATGGCATTTGACAATAGAATAGAGCTAATCAGCACTAATCGATATGGTCATTAAGGATCACATTAAGGGGCTTGCAGTGTATACTTTGGGTGATATTATGGGGGTGCTGGTGGTATACATATTAGGGATGTTAAATTTTGATTAACTAACTAATTGAATAGTCAATGGGATTTCTATCGACTATTCAATTAGTCGATAAGGACTAGTGAGCGTTCCTCCTTTGAAAAGTACAACAGCCCCAGCAGGGGCTCTTGTGCATTTCAAAGATTGAAACACTGTGTGGAGTCCGGGGCCAGTGGGGAGTCACTTGCTGACTCTGGGCTTCACGTGGCATTTCAATCTTTGAAATGCACAAATGTCCCTGCTGAGGCTTTTGTACATTTCTAAGTTGGAACACCAGGATTGTGCCCCTACTCCCTTCCACGGAACTGGAGGGAACTGGCTTTTAAGCCGGCTGTGACAGATGATCTCTTGCTGATCATGTGCTGACATGGCCACTGCCACTTGCCTTCCTGCTGTCTGGGGCTCCTCACCACCTGATCCTGCTGGGCCAGCTCTGCTAATCTCCCCCAGCCAAGGCCCCGGACTGAGATCTTTGCCCCACCGAGAAGCAGTACAGACAATGAACCTCTTCAGGTCCAAAGAAAGTGCAGTTTAGGGTCCAGCTTCCTGGGATACCACTACCCAAATGGGATCAACTCCCAAAGAATTAGATAATGGTAAGCCACCTTTAACAATGAAAGGGAGAATGTACACATTGGTTGCCCCTCCCCCCTAGGTAACAATTATTGACATTGGGCTTAATAGAAAATAAAAGTGATCTTACTAAGTACAGGCAGTAGGATTTAAGTGGTAATAAGTGAGAACAGGCAGAGCAAAGTAGGTTACAAATCAAAAGAAACAAAATGCTTGGCTAATTCTACACTGAAACCTCAGTACAATCTCTTCAAACTCACCCTAAAACCTCTTTTCCAGCTTCCCCTCCAAACCAAGGCTGTGTCCCTACCCTGTTGTCTTCAGCTACTTTCCCTCAGGTGTAGCCCAGACAAAAGACTAAAAAACTCCTACTTTCCTATTCTTTTTAAAGAATTCCCTTATTGTATGGGGAGTCACCTGGCCACTCCCCACTAACCACTGCTAAGACTTATGGACAAAAGGCTATTTGCATATGACTGCACACACACTGAGGCCTCACTTGATGGTTTTCATTCACACATTTACAAATCATAAAGGATTCCCTACTCCATATGTCTAATTTTACACACCTCAAAATAAGATAAACAGAACCAGTGGATCGTGACATGAAGATTGATAGGTTACATGGAATAATGTGCTCAAAGCACCTTTGAATTATGTATATACATGTCCATGGTGCGGAGGGGGGGGGCATCACACTGGCTCCCCCTTTTTTCTCCCCCTCGCTGCCTCTTTCTGATACAGGCAGCAAGGGGGGGAGCGGGAAGCGCCTAGTAAACTAGTGTGTCGACTATCCAATAAGCTTTTGCTTATCAGATAGTTGTTTAGTCGATTAGTCACTTACATCCCTAGTATATACGGATGTTATTTTAGCATTGCTAAGAGTACCTATAAGAGCTAATGGAGGGAGATATTTGTCATGCTCAACAACTAGTGTTACTGGTCCCACAAAACCCTGTATATTACATGTGCATTAGTGCCACCTACTGGCATTGTATCTGTTAATGAATTATTTACATATTCAGATGCAGGTCAGTCTTGTAACTGGTACTGTGATTGTGGAGGGTTATGCTGGGAATTGTTTTGGAAGCTGTTAGATGTGACATAGGTCATTTGCTGAAGGGCTGACAGTTCATGGGGCAGAATTGTGCCACTTGTTGCTCAGGGGGATGAAGGAGGTGGCAGGGAGGACAAGGATGAGGGAGGTTAATTTGCCACTGAAAAGTGTTTTGTTATGGAGGGCAGGCATTGATATTTGCAGCTGAAAGATGACCTCTGTGGCTTGTTGCTGAACCCTTATTAACAAAACCTAGTATCTCCTCTCTCTAAAAATAGAACTTGGTACCTAGATACACAGTGAGTCCTCTTTGAATTTTTGTCACTTGCAGAAAGCCCCAGAGGTCAGTTCAGGTCAGGGTAGGCCTTAAGTACATACTGGGTAAGGCTATGCAATGGCCAGAGAGAAAGGGGAAAACACCACACCAACCAGAATCACTGCTGATTATTCAGTCTTACTCATACATCATTAATTGTTCTTCACTTGACTAGAATATAGGCTAATTTGGGACCAAAAGGCAATTTTGTTTCCTTTAATTCATTGTACTTGATTATTACTATTACTCCAGATTGCATGTTTTCTCTCCCTCTGCAGCTGGAATCTTAATTGTTTGCTCTGTTTCTGAAACAGCTGTTAGAAGCTTTGCTCTTTCCCAAGCTGTTCTGTTGTTTCCATGTAACACCAGATGTAGTAAGACTTTCTTAACCCTGAATACTTTTTCTGGTCTCATCACAATTCATTTAGCTACTTAAGAAGTTGAAGTAAAATTGTTTTAAAAGTATTGGTGGCTTTTTCAAATTGATAGCTACCAGAATACTCGAATATGTGTGTATAGATGGTGCCAGCATCACTTCTAGGCATGACAGGGCTCATTAGATTTCTTCAGGGGAAACAAGTTGCCTTGGATATGTGTTTTGTGATAATGTAGGGAAAGTTGGACCCACTAGGTGAGGAGATTGACCTATTGATGTTTCACCACCAGCAGTGATAAGTAGTCTTTCAGAGGCACCAGCTGCACACATCCTTAGCCTGAATTTTATTCACACCCCCCTCGCTGATCCCATTTGAATAGTTTTCACTCTTGGAAGGCCAGCACCATCTCCTTTCCAAGTATCTCCTCTTCAGATTAAAATTCTGGGATATATTCCAGGATTCATAGTGTGATTTGGATACTGGCCAGCACACATATTGTTCTGCACATTTTCTTATCTGAAGAAGCAGCAAGCAAAAGTTGATGCAAGAACAAGACCTTCCCCCCCAACCATTCACTTGATTTTTCATAGTTGCAGTGTTCCCTATCTCTCTGAAGCTCATTGGAAAGTCTGACAAAAGACTGTAAATAAGCCAATCAGCATTATGTTCTCTGGCAGCTAATGGGAATATTTAATATAGTGCGCAAGAGCTCTTATTGGCTACTGAAGGACTGGACTAGTTCACTTTCTAACAAACAAGTGCTGTCAATTTGCTTCATAAAGAAAATACATCTGGTAGGCCTTGTGTTTTCTGGTCCTCTAGGCAAATAGATAATACTAAAGAAATGGAAAGGGTCAACAGTATAGATAATGAATTGTTCTTTGCAAATAAAGTTGTGGATAAAGTGGATAGAAATACCAAAACTTCTGCCTACTCTTAAAGTACAAATCTGGATGTGGGCATATAAATAAGAAAAGAAAAAAATGTAATTATCTGTTCCACCCTCAGTGGCTGGATCTGCTTCTACTTCAGGGCTGAAATTCTGAAAAGTGGTTACTGATTTTGAGTGCTCACATTGAGGTGCCTTTTTAGAGACCCAATTTTCTAAAGTATTAATCACCCCACATCTGATAATTATTCCCTTTCAAGAGTCTAAAGTCAAGCACCCCAAACTAGACAGTTTTAAAGCCCTTAGTGTATATTTTTCCTTCCCTTACTTGATTGCCTCAGGTCTTTCCCTTCCTATTCAATATTTTATCTCTTGTCATCTTCATAGCTATACACCCCACTCGCCTTTCTTGCTACCCACATCCCTTTTCTTTTTCCCAAGGTACCAGAACTGGAGAAGCAGATGTGAATTTCTTCACCAGTGCATTTAAGATGTCTATAACAATATAAACAATAGTAAGATGCTGGAAAGTGTTAATTGCTGGAATTAAGTGAGTGTTTGATCTGTAGACAATCACAGACCACCTTAAAGCTGGTGGTTCTGCTAAGCACCCACCTTTCAGGTGAAAGAGCAGGTGCAATTGAAAGCCACTTTAAGTAGTGATAGCTGAAACAATGGGCCACATAGCAAAACCTGACCAAGGTTATTCTGTGGTCGGTCTGTGGGGTTTTCTGGGACTTATTACAGAATAGGGGCTGAGGGATAAGGCTATGCTTTGTGTACATTCAGGTTATGTTCACACTGCAGGCTTCTTGCACAAGAATGCGTCCACACCGCCATGTGCTTTTGTGCAAGAGCATCCATGGCAGTGTGGACGTTCTCTTGTGCAAGAAAGCTCTTAATGCCATTTTAGCCATAGGGGTTTCTTATGCAAGAAACATATGCCTTTTTGCGCAAAGGCTCTTGTGCAAAAAGGCTTATTCCTTGTAGAAAGAGGAATAACTCCTGCGCAAAAATCCCTGTGTACTTACAATTTACTGTACTTTTTCTTGCACAAAAATGGGCTTGTAGTGTGGACACTCTGCAAGCTTTTGCTCAGAAACAGCCGTTTTTGTGCAAAAACTCTGCAGTGTAGATGTAGCCTAATGGTGTGTCATGATCAGAAGGAGTGCTGATCATAACCTGGTGACAAAGGGGTTAACTCAGGTGCCTAGCAAAGGTGATGGCCAAGGGGGGGAGGTGGTGTCAGGCAATCGGCCAATAACAATGTTGGTAGGAATTTCAAATTGGAAAAGAGGGTTTTTTTCTCTCTCTTCTTTGTTTGAGATCAAAGCAGTTTCTCCAAGGTATTGAGGGAGATGGGAAATGCTTTCTTTCTTCAAGAACGGACTTCTTGAAATGTGTAAATACAGAAAAGTTTAGATAGTCCATCAGGGTTTATTGTTTTCCTTGTTTGGGGGTTTGGAAATCATGTCTGAGCTGGCTAATTGTTTTTCGTTTTTGTAACTAAGGATTACAGCCCAGGGACTTTCCCTGAGTAGATGTCAAATTGTGGCTGTTTACCATCTAGCCAATTTACTATGCTTGCAACAGTAATTTTGTTTTGATAATAAAAGAGTTTTCTTTTTATTCTAATTAACTGGTATTGGTTAATTATTGTGTCCTTAGGTCTAAGTGCCTAGTTACAACAGATTCCCTGTTTTTTCCCAGCCCCAGGCAAAAGGGAGGTTGGGGTGGGGGGAGAGCTTTACCTTAGGGAGGGGATTTCCCAAGTGATCTCTTCCCTGGAAAAGGGTTTATTTTTATATTTTCTTGGAATCACTTGTGTGGTAGCAGCAAAGAACCAGTCTTGGGTTTTTGGGGTTTTTTTAATCTCAGAGGGACTGAGATTGAATAAGTTTGTCTCTGGGAATCACGGAGACAGGTTTTGCAGAGTTTATTTGGTTAGCCTGCCCCCCATCTCTGCACGCATAGTGTCAGATTGGGGGATTGAGCCCTGATCAGGTGGAAAGCAAGAGAAAGCAAACAAAGCAGTCGTGTATGGCCCTGGGATGGAATGCAGACAGAGATCCTTAGGGCACAGGCCAGGTTAATGAGGCAGACTTGGAAATTGTGTGTTCCTTGTTCCTCTTGTATTCTGGGGAACAGGGCTTTTTCTACTTCTCTGTAAATAAACAGAATTAAACTAAAGAATATAACAAGCTCATATCATCCATTTTTCTTCCTAGAAGAAACAATTTTTCAAGGCCTTGCATATTGGTTAGCTGCTGAGGCTAAACAGGCAGCTATAACGTTATCATATTTATGACATTTAAATATTTTGTAATAAGAACAGTAAGAAAAATAGATTGAAGCAGGAGAATGGTCATGACATCAGTTATGGATGAGGGGAAACTCTCACTATATTTTAATAGTCAATAAGGTGAGAGAGCCATGTTCATTCCCTTCAGGGAATGGAAAAGAATCTGTGTGAAAAGACATCCTGGGGATAAAATGAAGTAAACAGTGATACAAACATAATCGCCACAATCAAATGTACATGATGACACATCAGACTCCAATAGGACTGGATTAAAGAATGCTGGGGCCCGCTGCATTATGGCAATTACAAGGAGGAACACCACCTTCCTTGCTCCCAGAAAGTGCTTGTCAGGTCCTGCCCCTGAGAAGTTTGTATTTTCAGGGAACATGGATGGAGCGCAAGCCCACCCTACTCTCACCCTGCAGATCCTGGGCCTGGACCGTATTCTAGCCCACTGACTCTCCCCTGAGAGCTGCCCCTTACCTGGCCCAAGGTTGGGGGGTGTCTTTTGTTTGTGTGGTTTTTCTGGTGGTATGGGGACAGACCTGTATAGGTGCACCTTCTGTAAATTGGTGTATCTGGACCTAGTCTGTAAAGCACACTGAAAGTCAATAAGTCACTGGTATGTCTGAGGTACACAAATCTTTGCAGAAGGTGCACATAGGAAGCAGATATTCTAATGCATGCCATCCCATTACAGTTAATGTGGGTTTTGCCACATAAATGATTGCATCATTGGGACAAAAAATCTGCTTAGTATAGGTTTACAGTGCTTGATGTACTCTTTCAAAAAATGCCCATATTACAAAGTAAAAGCCAAATAATGGGATAAGTAGGTACATTCAACTCTAGTGACTGCAGGCTAAGACTATCACAAACACTGTAATGTGGCTATGTATTACAATATGACGGGGGCTAATTTAGCTACAACTAATCACGAAAGAATCTTGGAGTTATCATGGATAGTTCTCTGAAAACGTCCACACAGTGTGCAGCGGCAGTCAAAAAAGCAAATAGGATGCTAGGAATTATTAAAAAAGGGATAGAAAATAAGATGAAGAATATCTTACTGCCCCTATATAAAACTATAGTACTCCCACATCTTGAATACTGCATACAGATGTGGTCTCCTCACCTCAAAAAAGATATTTTGGCATTAGAAAAGGTTCAGAAAAGAGCAACTAAAATGACTAGGTGTTTGGAACGGGTCCCATATGAGGAGAGGCTAAAGAGACTGGGACTTTTCAGTTTAGAAAAGAGGAGACTGATGGGGGATATGATAGAGGTATATAAAATCGTGAGTGGTGTGGAGAGGGTGAAGAAAGAAAAGTTGTTTACTTGTTCCCATAATATAAGAACTAGGGGTCACCAAATGAAATTAATGAGTAGCAGGTTTAAAACTAGTAAAAGCAAGTACTTCTTCACACAGCGCACAGTCAACCTGTGGAACTCCTTGCCAGAGGAGGCTGTGAAGGCTCAAACTATAACAGAGTTTAAAAAAGAGCTAGATAAATTCATGGAGGTTAGGTCCATAAAAGGCTATTAGCCTTTCTGTTTGTCAAAGGCTGGAAAAGGATGGCAGGAGACAATTTGCCTGATCATTGTCTTTGGTCCACCCCCTCTGGGGCACCTGGCATTGGCCACTGTTGGCAGACAGGATACTGGGCTAGATGGACCTTTGGTCTGACCCAGTATGGCCATTCTTATGTTCTTATGTTTATTTATAAGCATATACTACTTGCCTAGATTTTTGTTTACTTATACCAAGAATGATCTTGAAATACATAATACTTGAAATACAGTATAAGAAACTAAAAAGGACATTGGTGCATTAGAAATGTTGACATAGGAAATGTAGCTTTAACAAAGTACACTGACTTTTGACTGTGATTATTGGGAAACTGTTGTCATCAGAGAGAGTTTTTTTCCTTTATAGTTTTCCTAAGAAATTCTGTACTTTTCCAAACCACTTCAGGAACCTGAATAAACAAGGAGGATTATGAGTCTGGATACTGAAGAACCAAATATGTAGTTTTGAGAAAACAGAAATGTGGTGGGAATTAATTAGGCAAACTGAAGCTAAAGCTTATTATACATACAAAGATAAAATCCTTATTTGAATGCAAATACACTTGTGTAAGTAATGTATGAGGATATACTTTTGTGTCCTTTGAATACATCAGAGACACAGATTAATTTCTGAAAATGTCACATAAATAACACAGGAACTTAGAAATGCTTTAATGAAAGAGAGAGCAACCAATGCTGGGCCAAATCCTGAGCCAGTAGAAAATGATGTGGCTGCATTGACATCAGTGAAGTTATGCTAATTTATACCAGGAAAGAATCTGGCCTAATAAACTTTAGTGGTTTCATATACTGGAAATGAAGTAGTTTAACTGTTTGTTTGGGGAGGGAGAGGCAGGATTGGGGATTAGTAAATTATGATCCCTTAGGCTGTGGCTCAGGAAATCATCTAAGAACACACTTGAAAGCACATGCTGAATAGGGATTCTCTTTTTGATATATGTTGGAACTATATCTTGCATTTAACAATTAGGGTGATACCCAAAGATCCTGGGAATACACTAAAGATTCCAATGAACAACACAGATATGTAACACTGGAGATTATTGTTACAGAAGATGGAATATTGGATATTGAGGTCAGCAATAAAATAGCAAGAGCCAAAGATGCATTCTGGAAGAATATGTATCTGGATCATACATATGAAGACAAACTTCCAACTCTTAAACTTATAGTGGTCTACATTAAATTATGGCTTTGAAACGTGGATATTAAAACAATCAATAATAAAGAAATTAGAACTCTTCAATTTATGGTGGTAGATTGACCAAATAATCAATGGAAAGATATTGGAGAACATTGGAATTCAACAAATGCTAGCCAGAAATTTTACAAAACAAGATTTGATTGCGGGCCACAGAACCTCAGTCTCTTGAACAATGGAAGAGAAAGTTGATTGTAGAACAGAAATAAGAAAAAAAAATCTTGTTGGGAGAATATGGTATCCTGTGTAGATCAAAAGAATTATTCATCCATAAAGATATTAGCATATGATTACACCATGGCTGAAAACCTTCAGTAACAGAAATGGCACATAAGAAAGCAGGTACCTCCTCCAAATCCTGTTTTGAGAAGGAATTTAATCTGTGGACCTGAATCTCCTTTCACTTTACACAAGTGTAAATCAGGCGTTATTCCATTTCAATCATTGGAGATAGCACTGTAAAGGAAAGCAGAAAGAATGTCAGTTTTGCATTTGTTATTAGGATGAATAGCAGAAAATTTAAGGCTCAGATCCTTGGTCAACCATGACATCTCTGTGTCTTAGCATTTCAGGATAAGGAAATGTATCAGCTAATTTATAAAGCTTAAATCCAAAGTACTAAATTCTGTAATGATTTAAATCCAGGGCAGAGGTGAAAGTAAGTGGGTGCATCCTGGTGCACAGCTCCAGCAAGAGCTGGCTGAGCTGCAGCAAAGCCAGTAGGGAGCTATTTAAACAGCTGGCAGGGACCTGGGTTGCAATAGGACAGCACCTGTAAGAAATTTTAAGTTACTTTCAGCATTGATCCAGGGTAACTCTATTGACATTTTTGCAATCAGCCCCAAATGTGGCTAAACTTTTTTAATTAAGGAAAATGTGCACATGGAACTGCTGTTACAATTAACGAGAAATTAGCACAAATTAAAAACCAAAGGCCTAATGAGGAGATGCTGCCAAGATAAACAAAGAGCTGCTTTCTTTTCTGCAGTGTCATAAGTTTTTCATTAAGTTTTTCCAAAACAAAGCTGAGAGGGAGATGACAGGCTTTCTCATAATGCACAATAATAAATTATGTCATGTCACAGGGCATATTTGTTAAACAAAAGCCTGTACCTGCACTAGTGGAATCTAAATATCTATGTGGGTTTCAAAACTAAAGCTTCACTTTTACCCTGAGATTTGTTCTGCTAAGTCAAGGTCTGTATGCTGGTCCTGCACCTTTATGGCCAAACCAAAACATGACAATCTGTCCCCTTAGCCATGGTCCAAAGGCAAAATTCAGAGGGATGACCTGATAGTTCAGAATAAGTACCAAGGGACACCCCATCTGTGGTACAAATGGCACTTTTAAAAGCAATTTCAGCTACCATTAGCACAAGTGTGCCATGTGGACATGTGAAAATGGGGAGTGGGGTGGGCAAAGGGGCAACTGCCCCAGAACCTAGCAATTCAAAAGGGCCCAGGGCTCCTGGCTACTGCTTGATACTACTACAGCAGCAGTGGCATATGTAGCCCTGGGGCCCTTTACATCACTGCTGGAGTCCCACGTAGCCCTTATGGACAACTAATTCCATATTTCTTCACTATGGGGTATCTTGCACCTTCCTATGAGTCATCTGATAGTGGACTGGAATGCACTGGAATGATAGAACCATTTCTGTGGCAAGATATGTTCTTCAGAAAGGGCACAAGATGCTTCATGGTACAAAGAAAAAAAATTATGTACAACCATTTTAGAACTCATTATCTCAATAAATCTATAAAGAGATTAATAATCCAAGTGGAAAAACTGAAATCCAAAATTACAAAATTGTCATTCCATACTTCAAAGTATGAAAATACCCATACTTCAAAGTATGAAAATACCCTTCCCCTGGAGATCTACTAAAGATATATATTTGGGAGCGTCCGAATAAAACTACCCTTTAGTGTCACAGTTGGTGAATCTTGCTCCTTGCACTGAAAGTATCTTGTTTTGTTGACATTTTTTCTAAGAGGGTTTTGGAACTTGGTATGTTCTTAGGGAAACCACAATTATATGTTCTAAGCAACGTGGTAGGTCTGTTAACCAACTCTCCATCCCGAAGGGCATCATACTTGTTCTCATATAACAGGGAGTGGATCCTTATGAATGAATCCAAACATTTTAAGGAAGTAGAAATACATAATCTAGACGTGAACAGAGTCTACAGAGAAATACAGTTGTTTATAGCAGATGCAATAAAAGCCTAGCTACAATTCCTCTCATTTCTATGCATTCTGTGAAAAGAGCAGTGATGTTTGCAGGTGGAAAGATCATAATGATCGCCTAAGGAGGTGTGTAAGGCTACTACAGGGCCTTTTATCCCCTCACTCTTAAACACAAAAGATTTGACATCCTCGCCACTGCTAATCCAGCATTTGGGATAGAAGAATATCAGGGCACAGGGTGCCCCAATAGTCCTTATGTTCCTTTTCACCTTCCATGGGCAAATTGAATGTTTTATTAAAAAGCATGCTGAAAAATTATTTTGCCTAGCTCCGTAATCCAGAGTGCATGTTATTATAATACTGTGCCCTGTGCCTGCCATCATTCTGCATATGGAACATTCAGTGTTCTAGTATCATACAATGTTCCTTCAATTTTCATACAAATACTGTCTTCAGTTAATATCAAATCCAACCATTTTTATAACAAATAGTTGATGGTAATATGGTAAAATATTTGTTGTAATTAAAAACAATATTAAATTAAAATCTCCACAATCCTTGGTTTCTTGTTTTTGAAATGTAACCCATATACCATATGGGGGGGAGGAAGAGTTGCCGCTGCTGTTGCTTTTTTACTTGCTTTTTTTTCATTGTGTTCTAGCTTGAATCATTATCTATGCTTTAAGAACAATTAATTTTTATTACAAATAATTATGAAAACAGTTTTTCTTCCTTCCAATACAATTTTAGTTAAAGATACCCAACAGAGATGTTTCTAACCAATATTAGGTACCTGTATTCCAGCTGGTAGGGAGAAAAATAAGATATCTTCTGTGATTTTTCTTTTCTATTTAAAAAGAAAAATCCCTTTCTTTCATCTTGGGATGCTTCCCTACTGAGCTGGCATTGATCATCCTGTGGCCACTGGTTTTATTTTTAACTGATTATTTGTGATTTTCTGTGTGTTTGCTGAAGAGAGGAATCAGATAAACCATATATTGCATGCATAGAACCCAATATTGCATTTTTGTACTTCTGGAGTGAAGTGTCTGTATGGATATTTGATTTAACTTGCAGGTTTCATTTCAAGTTAAAAGTAATGACAGATGACTTGCTTTTTGTCTCCTCTCTTTCCCTACTAATATTATTTATTCCTTCTATTGCAGTAATGGCTATCAAAAACCAGGCCGTGTTGTTATACTGCAAGAAAGTATGGCATCTACCCTAGCAAGTTTAAAGTTTAATTTAATTTAATTTAAATATAGAACCAACACTTTCTGTATCTTTTTTTGTCTGATTATGGCTTCTAAAGCCATAGGATGAAAGGTACCCAGATCAAGGAGCCAGAGACTTGGAGAACATTTTGAGCCAAAAGACTATGACACTCTCTCCCAAAGACCATGTTTCTTACTCTTCCACACATACTTTCTCTTCACTAGGAAAGAAGGTTGATTTTAGCTCAATCTTAGCTAGTGTATGTCAGTTGAGCTAGACATAGTTCCAGACAAGGCCAATAATGAACGTTCTAACGTTCTATAAAACTACTGAATTAGACAAAGTCTATTGTTTTACAGTATATACATACAAAATGAAGTCTAAATTTCAAAGTGTATACAATTTTGCCGTTTAAACAGTTTTTAAATACATCTGTAGTTTGGAGATTTTAATACAGTTTGATTATTTAGAGGGCAGTAAATATGGGTGGATAAATTCCAAACTATTACAGGAAAGTTTGACTCCTGACAAACTGTTTTAAACTTGTGGATGCATTACTGATAAGTCACTTTCCTGCTGTGTGGAGAAAACCATAGTTCCTTAGTCATCTGAGGTCTGGTTCGGTTGAAATGTAAAGATGTAGATTTTTGAAAGGTAAAACATTTGAGACATTCTTATCAGTAAAACTTCATCATGCAAATATTGTTGACAAGTGAACATGCATGTGCTTGGCTGAAATGAATTCATTTAAACATCCCTGCTATTTTTTTGTGCTATTCACATAATTAGCTCAATGTTTCTCAACGAGTGTGGTGTGGTCCTGAGCAGGGTTTGAAGAAGTAGTTGGGGTGGGCAGAGATAAACTGCTCATTCTCCAGACTCTTAGTTTACAGTTGATTAGGTATTAAGGTAAGTCTCTAGCTTTTATTATTGGGGGAAAATCCCTTCAAAAGATAACCAGAGAATAACCCATACTTGAATTTACAGAAAGAGAGAAACAATAGCTCTAAGTAGGATTTCCATGGTGGATGCTAATGATATACGCAGTACGCAATGCTGTTGTAGTTGTGTTGAGAGAAGGCTGGTGAGGTAATACCTTTGAGGGATACAACTACTGTTGGTGTGGGACAAGCTTTCCAGTTTACACAGAGCTCTTTTTCAGACTAATGATATCACTGCTCATCAAGGCATGTAAGAAAGAAACAGCAGCATCATTTTATGAAGATGTCTGCAACTTACTCTGTGTGACAATCCATTTGACCAGGCCAGGTTTGAAGGGAGGTAAGGGAGTTCATTTTTTTTCATTTTCCTGAAAGAGGACCTATCTTTCCAAAGTTTGGAAAACAGTGAATTAGCGAATGGCTTGGTTCACTATCATAGGCTGAACTCAGACAACTGGCCCATCCAGAGAAGGTTTCTGTAGTGCAAACTACCTGAAACTTGTGCTCCATTCAAGGCTTTCGAACTAACGTACTACTGAAGAAGTATAATTAATTTTGTAACTGACATGGTGCAAGGTTTTCCCTGACCCTCTCCTTCGTTTATTTTCTATTAATCGACATTGTTTCTGCAACATTCATTCACTCTCTCACATTTCACTTAGCTATTTTTATTCTCAATAACCTTTCACATGGCTCGAAATAGTCTCAACTGAATGAAACAGAAACAACAATTTATAAAACATCAAAGCACATTCCATGCTTCTTCCACATAAATTCAGCAAAATCACTCTTTTCATAAGTCGGTTCCTTTGAAACCTTTGTTATCATATAACATGCTTGCAGAAGTCCTACTTAACCAAGTCACTGTTTTCATCCAGATATAATTTATTTTCCATCTGTGGTTGTTTTTATTGACATAATATGGTTGGCTTTTGCTCATTAGGCAATGTACTTAAAGTCCCTGGGATCCTATTGTATTCTTAACGAGGATTTGAAATCTAGAACCAGGTGTTCATTGGTCAAGCCTCAGCCAGGGGGTGGGGTTTTCAGGAATGCTAGGACTTTATAAAGCCTGCTAGTAAGCAACCAGGGAGCTTTGTGACCCGGGGCAGCTAACAGGGAGTTTCATGAGGGAGTTGGAAGGGGGCTGGGTACATATGGCATTCTTTAAAACTTTTAAACTAAGCTAAAACCAAAACCAAACCTGATTTAATTAAAAACTCTATCAATAATCTAATGCTCTGTAGGTGAGAATGCAGGCAGAAGACCAGCAGCAGAGTGGTGGCTATCCTTTTTATTGCACCCAGTGTAGTATCTATGATTACCTGCCCTATGGATAGGTGGCATAGGTGTGCATTTGATGCAAGGAGCTCCTGGCCCTCAGAGACTACGTACAATCTTTGGAGGCTAGAGGGGCGGAACTGGAGAAGCTAAGGGAGGCAGAGAGGTATGTAGATGAGGCTTTCTGGGACACTGTAGAATTGTCCCACCTCCAGTAAGACATCCCCTCTGCTGCTAAGGAGGATAAAAGGCTCAGGGAAGGAGAACAGTCAACTGGAACAGAGGGAAATGATCCCATAGTTGGGACCATCCTTCCAGATGATGTTGTGGTATCCTCTCACACTGAGGATACATCTCCGGGGGAGGGAACTCCAGTCATTAGGAAAAGGCAGGTGTTAGTAATGGGGGATTTGATCATAAGGAATATAGACAGCTGGGTTTGTGATGACCAGCAGAACAGTATGGTGACTTGCCTGCCTGGTGCAAAGGTTGCGGATCTCTCGAGACAACTAGATAGACTTATGTTTAGTGATGGAGAGGAGCCAGTGGTTGTGGTACATGTAGGTACCAATGACATAGGGATGAGTAGGAGAGAGGCTCTAGAGGCTAAATTTAGGCTGCTAGGAATTAAATTGAAATCCAGGACCTCTATGGTAGTGTTCTCTGAAATGCTTCCAGTTCCACGTGAAAGGCCAGGTAGGCAGGCAGAGCTTGAGAGTCTCAATGAGTGGATGAAAGAAAATGTAGAATCAAATGAAGTAAAAATCTTAAATGAGCCAAAATGTTCCATAGAATCTCTATGGATAGTAATTCCATGCTCCAATAATAAGAATATAGCAATAGGGATATATTATCAACTACCTGATCAAGACAGTGATAGTGACTATGAAATGCTAAGGGAGATTAGAGAGGCAATCAGAATAAAAAACTCAATAATAGTGGGGGGTTTCAACTATCCCCATGTTGACTGGGTACACATCACCTCAGGATGGGATGCAGAGATAAAATTTCTTGATACCTTCTTGGAGCAGCTTGTTCTGGAACTCACAAGAAAAGAGGCAATTCTTGATTTAGTCTGAAGTGGAGTGCAGGATCTGGTCCAAGAAGTAAATATAACAGGATCACTTGGAATAATGACCATAATGAAATAAAAATTAACATCCCTGTGAAGGGAACCCTTAGCAGCCCAACACTGGCATTTAATTTCAGAAGGGAAACTACAAAAATGAGACAGTTAGTTAAACAGAAATTAAAATGTACAGTGAAAAAAGTAAAATCCCTGCAGGTTGCATGGAAGCTTTTCAAAGACACCATAATAGAGGCCCAACTTAACTGTATAATCCAAATTAAAAAACACAGTAAGAAAACCAAAAAAGTGCCACTGTGGCTTAACAACTAAGTAAAAGAAGCAGGGAGAGATAAAAAGGCATTGTTTAAAAAGTGGAGGTCAAATCCTAGTGAGGAAAATAGAAAGGACCATAAACTTTGTCAAATTAAATGTAAAAATATAATAAGAACAGTCAAAAAGGAGTTTGAAGAAAAGCTAGCCAAAAACTCAAAAAGTAATAGAAAAATGTTTTTAAGTACATCAGAAGCAGGAAGCTGGCTACACAATCAGTGGGCCCCTTGGATGATCAAGATGCTAAAGGAGCAGTCAAACTAAATGAATTCTTTGCTTCAGTCTTCATGGCTGAGGATGTTAGGAAATTCCCAAATCTGAGCCATTGTTTTTAAGTGACAAATCTAAGGAATTGTCCCAGATTGAGGCATCATCAGAGGAGATTTTGGTAAGTTTTCAGAGTAGACAGAAGCTACTCGTGGGGTCCCCCAAGGTTCTGTCCTGGGACCCATCCTATTCAACATATTTATAAATGATCTGGAGAAAGGGTTAACACTGAGGTGACAACATTTGCAGATGATACCAAACTGCTCAAGATAGTTAAGACTAAAACAGACTGTGAGGAGCTTCAAAAAGATCTCACCAAATAAGTGATTGGGCAACAAAATGGCAAATGAAATTTAATATTGATAAATGTAAAGTAATGCACTTTGGAAAATATATTCCCATCTATATGGGATAGAGAATAAGACAGAAAATATCTTATTGTCTCTATAGAAAACCATGATACACCCACATCTTGAATACTGTGTACAGATGTGGTTGCCTCATCTCAAAAAAGATATATTGGCATTGGAAAAGGTTCAAAAAAGGGCAAGAAAAATGATTAGGGGTTTGGAACAGATCCCATACGAAGAGAGATTAAAAAGACTTGTACTTTTCAGCTTAGAAAAGAGGAGTCTAAGGAGGGATATGATATAAAATCATGATTGGTGTGAAAAAAGTGAACAAGGAAAAGTTATTTACTTGTTCCAATAATATAAGAACTAGGGGTCATCAAATGAAATTAATAGGTATCAGGTTTAATACAAACAAAAGGAAGTTTTTCTTCACACAGAGCACAGTCAACCTGTGAAACTCCTTTGCCAGAGGATTTCAAGATTAGGAATTTAACTGGGTTCAAAAAGAGCTAGATAAATTCATGGAGGTTAGGTCCATCAACGGCTATTACCCAGGTTGGGTGGGGATGGTGTCCTTAGTCTCTGTTTGTCTGGAAATGGATGACAGGAGAGAGATCACATGATGATTACCTGTTGTGTTATGTTGACTCCCTCTGGGGCATCTGGCATTGGCCACTGTCAGCTGACAGGATATTGGGCTAGATGGACCTTTGGTCTGACCCAGTATGGCCATTCTTATGTTTTTATTATTTACAGGTTTGTATTAATTGTAGTACAATGGACAAAGAAACAATGTATAGGATTTTTTCTAAAAAATTCCAAACCCTCTATTCGGTTCTCTACACAATTGTAGAGGACTTGCAATTTATTTTGAATGCTTGAACTCCCTGTATCCACAGTGAGATGTAAGTTCAAGGCCTAAGGACCCTTTTTATTTCAATGGAATTTTTGGATATTAGAGAATGAGTCTTTAAACCTGTGGCAAAGACAGCCACCCTAGACAAAGGATTGTGGTTTTCCATCTGGTACATTAAGAGACAATGAGAATACAATTTAGAAAGAAGGCATGTATGCATGTATGTATGTATGGGCTGAGCTGTTCATCTCATCCAGATCTCATCTTCTACGTGGTGAGTGACTAAGCCAATTCTTGATTAGCAAATCTGATGACAGATGTCACATAAAATCCACCTCCTGTGGGTGTTTCACATTCTTTTTGGATCCTATGTTTTTCTTGTAATGTCTGGATACATATATTCTTCAAGCATTTGAGAGCCTGTACAATAGTTTGCCACTAGAACAAGCTAGTCTAAGCTATGATTTCACATTGGCCTTTAAGATATCTTTGTAACACTTATACGGACCACCAATAGAGCACTTTCCACCAACAAGCTGACCATAGAAGACCATCTTCAGTATCCATGTATTATCCATCATTATAACATGACCAATCCAGTGAAACTGTTTCTTCATAAGCATTGCTTCCATGCCCATGACACCACATAGCTTAAGGACCTCCGTGTTGGGATTTTTGTCCAACCAATTCACATGAACAATTTTCCTTGAGGAAGCACATATGGAACCGATCGAATTTCAAAACATGACGGCGAGATATGGTCCATGACTCTGAGACATACAAAGAGATATTCAGGACATCTGCCTGGTAAACTGTTACCTTCATATGAAATTTAACACAATTGTTATTGCATAAGTGTTTGGTCAGTCTTCTGAAGTCAATATTGCCTTTAGCTAGTTAAGCAGATACATCTACATCTTTATGCTGGAGGACTGTAAGCTTCCAAGGCAGCAAAATTTATCAACAATTCTAAGGATTTTTTTAAATGGAATGTCATATGATAACTAAAACTGAATACCCACCAACATTTGTTTATCAATGTAGTGATTTCTGTGCTTTTCCCATGTTAGTTCAGCAAAGTTACTAACACAATGCAGATCTCTCTCTTTCTGAAATTTGCTCTTTTGATTCTTTCATAATAATTTCCTTGCAGAATTTCTAGTTATCTATTATATATTTTGAAGAGTTTGTTTGTGGATTTGTTTGTGCAAAATTAAGTCATACTTCATGATTACCTATAGATACCAAATTTTGAATAAACAATCCTGCCAGTTAAATTAGCTGAATGCATTACTTTTTACACCAGAATATGCTGGGTGAAAAGTTTAAATAATTATTTTTCGCTTTTCATTGGAGAAAAGCCACGACTATTATGATCAGAGTTAATAAAAATATTTGCTAACAACATTAAAATTGAGTCACCTATGCAACTGTCATTTTAGTGCAAAGAAATTTTTTACTATTACGAATCACAAAATAATTCAAATTAGTTATAGAAAGAGTAATGGAAGCTTCACAAGTTTCTGATTCAAATTTACTATGTATCATAATTATTCAATAAAATTAATAATGTTTGAAGTTGAAATCCTACAAATTTAAAACTTTTACTTCCCTTTTCCAAGAACATTAATAAAAAAAATTCTATTACATATATTTAATTTCTTGAACTTTCCTATAAGTGTAATCTACGCAAAATGACTTTGCCCGGTCAATGACAGGCCTCAGCTCCTAGTTATTTAAATTTGTTAGCTCAGCTGACAACATATTTTTCAACTAAGCAACTCTTTTCAGTCAGATAAAATTATGATTCATCCTGTACTAGCTTTTATTAGGATATTGAAAGTGTTTTAGTATGGCAAAGTTATTATCATTTGAAAACTGGCTAATTAGCATGTACAATAATTTCTTTTTATAGCATTTTTTATAGTGTGTGCTTATCCATATTAACAGTGTAACAGCTCCGTATTACAAATTGAGGCAATGTGGTACCATTATGAGATATCATATAAAATCCATTTAATGACCTATTCATAACACAGATGAATACTATTGCTCATAATACTTCAGAAGAAGCCACGTATATATGCTTTAGCTATTATGGGTTTTAATATTCTATGTGGCAAATTTTAAAGTCTATCAAAATTGCCTATGCACAATAGAGACTCCATAATCTGCCTTATAGATGAATTATATTTTGAAAAGTCCCTAAACACATGCTTTTCAGAAATGGCTGTTATGGTTATTTACAAAAATATGTATTTTCAGCATGTGGAAATCAGAAACACTAGAAATAATAAAAAATATTAGAGCTGGATTTAAAAAGCAGCAGGACAATTTTATGACCCAAACTAATACACATATATGTAACAGATGTCACACTAAGATAAGGTCACCACATTGCAGCAGAAGTGTACCAGCTGATTTAGAGATTTTAAGGACAGAGGGGACCATTAGAATCATCTCGTCTGACTTGCATAACACAGGTTATGGCACCTCCCCCAGTAATTTCTGCATCATACTCATAAATATCTATGTGAGATATAACATGTATTTTAGAAAGCTATCCAGTGTTGATTTAAAGAGTTCAAATAATGGAGAATCCACCACATCATAGGTAACTTGTTCCAACAGTTAATTAGCCTCGCTGTGACAAAGTTGCAATGTATATCTTCTGAATTTGTCTAGCTTCTGCCTTCCAGGGTTGGGTGGAATTATTTATGTCTCTTATTGTGAGATTAAAGAGCCCTTTATTAGCAGAAATATTCTCCCCATGTAGGTACTGATTAACTGTGATCAAATCACCTGTTAAATTTCATTTGGGTAAATTACACACGTTGAGTTTCTCACCATGAGGTGTGACTCCCTTTTGAATGCTTTCAACATCCTTTTTGTAATGGGACTACCAGGACTGATAGTGTACAAGAGGAGATGGACTTTCAAAGGCTAGATCTCTCTGAGGGTGTCCACCTGAGTTTCAAGATGATTGTAATGTATAACTTACCCTTCTACAAACCAAAGGTTTGTGTGGGTTTCTTATTACAGCGACTTTGTGTTTGGTGACTTCAATGTCCCTGTAGATCATAGAATACTAGAACTGGAAGGAACATCGAGAGGTCGTCAAGTCCAGTCTCTTGCACTCATGGAAGGATCAAGAACAATCTAGAACATCCCTGACTAATGTTTGTCTAACCTGCTTGTAAAAATCTTTAATGACAGAGATTCCACAACCTTCCTAGGCAATTTATTCCAGTGCTTCACCACTCTGATGGGAAGTTTTCCTAATGTCCAACTTAAACCTCCCTTGCTGCCATTTAAGCACATTGGTTCTTGTCCAATCATCAGAAGTTAAGGAGAATAATTTTTCTCCCTCCTTTTTGTAATAGCCTTTTAGGGACTTGAAAGCTGTTAATGACCCTTCTGGATCTGCACAGAGTTTGTGCTAATTGTAGGTTCCGGTCATAAGGCTGAACACATACTGCATCTGATGTTTGGATTCAGAGTGATGGTGGGGGAGACTTATATCTCTGCCTCTGCCATGTAATAATCATTGACTCTTTTATTTTGAGGTAGTCATGCATTTGTCCCATGAGTGAAATGTTTTGATAACTTGTCCTAGAAATTGACAGAACCAGAGAGCTTCCAGTCATTTGTTCAAGGAAGGTGTCATTCGTCTGACTGACAACTTTACTGAAAGACAGGATTTTATAATTAATCTTTTGTCCTCTGCTACTGGTATGGTTGGTGTTAAATACTTTCTCCATAAGCTTTGTCCTCACAGGTCACCAGGGCTTACTTATGGTCTGCGGCAGATGAAAATGAGAGACATATATCTAGAGCTCCAGTTGTGGAAGTTGTGAGTTGAATTTGAATTATGGAAACATACAGAATTTTAAAGATCATACATATACTGCTGCTGTGTAGCAGGCAAGGAAAAAGTTCTTTAATATAATCAGAATTTCTACTGTCTTACACAATACGGTGATTCCTGCTGATTGATAGTTAGGTTTGATAAGTACCTTGAGTTGCTGTTGCTGTGAAGGTGCTACTCTTAAAGAAGCTATTTGGTGAATTTGTGAGATGCCTCCAGAAGAAACAGTAGTGTGCAATTTAATGTTCCTACTTACTGGAATGTGCTCATCTTTTGAAACTAAGGTGCCCAACTAAATCACGCACTTCTCCTAGATACCCAGGTGACAACTGTGAAATTGTAATCTTTTTTACTCCAGTGCCGGCCTTGTCACAATTATCTGTGTCTCTGTCAGTTGGAGATTAGATTGCTGTTATGTGCTCTGCATACAGAGCCCACTCGGAAACTGAAGCTAATACAAAATGAGTTGTCCACTTAACTAAGCAGAATTTCATGTTAGTAGCACATTATGCTGGTGCTCTGGGATCCACTGACTGCCAATAAGTTTCTGGGTGTATTTAATCTATAAAGTCATAAATAGTATTAGACCCATTTAGCCGAGAGGCCTTATCTCTCTCTTTGTCATAGTGCTGTAGTTGGGGGAGATGCCTCTGCTGGAGCTCCCTGATGAAATGGCAGTGAGCTGCCTACAGGGTGTTCTTATGAGCGGTTCTGGAGTTTGAAAGAAAGTCTGTCTGCCAGAATCCTGTTCTATTGATTTTCAAGGCACGTGACAAGATTAATCCATTTGACCCAGCATGTAGGGTCTGAAAAGACTGAATATTAGAAAGATCATGTGGTTTGCTGTGTGGAAAGTATGTTATATCAGGAAGAGCGGTCTACTCTAACTGAGGTTTTGACATTGAACTATACCCTTTGTGCCCACAGCTTGGTATGGACACCTGCTAACATTTTTAAAAATTGAAAAATTAAATTAATAAGAATCTGCAAATTACAGTAGAAGGGGACTTGAGGGCAGGCTTGGGCATTGCCTGTGTGTCCTTGTGAGTGTATGGATCCACTGGTCATATAGTTTGAAGTGGCACAGTGGCCATGACTACTACTTATGCCCTGGGGTTATAATAGTGCTATGTTGATGCGCCACATTACTGGGATGAATTATGCACTCACTCACTCTCCCTTACGAAATTCCCCTAAAGGAGATTTATGCATCTGTTGTTTGCAGTGGTTCGGGGATTTGTTCCATAGTAGCTTCTTCCTATTTACTTATACTAGATCCTTTGTTAAGCTTATCTTTTTAACATTTCTTAGAAGTCTGTGTGGTTATGGAGATCTTGACAGTAAAAAGCTGTTATCATCTAAAACTTCACATAGTGCAGGTGTATGGCATGCAAGCTTCACCTCATTAATTTTTCAAATAACTTCCATTTAGAGCTGTAATTTATACAGCAAAATTCCAGACCTGGGCTTCTACTGAGCTGACCCAGTTGTGTCAACCTTTGCAAAACTATGTCGTGGTTTGGTGATGTGGACATATGTTCATGGGTATCTGAGGAGTTCACAAGCTCATTTCCATTTGTTACCTACTATAATTCATTACATGAGTCAAAGTTTTGTGAGGTTATGGGCTTATGGTTCAGAAAAGGGCAACAAAAATGATTAGGGGCTTGGAATGGGTCCCATATGAAGAGAAATTAAAAAGACTTGGACTTTTCATCTTAGAAAAGAGGAGACTAAGGGGGGATACGATAGAGGTCTATATAATCATGACTAGTGTGGAAAAAGTGAATAAGGAAAAGTTATTTACTTGTTCCCACAATATAAGAATTAGGAGTCACCAAATGAAATTAATAGGCAGCAGGTTTAAAATAAACAAAAGGAAGTTTTTCTTCACCCAGCACTCAGTCAATCTGTGGAACTCTTTGCCAGAGGATGTTGTGAATACTTGGACTTTAACAGAATTCAAAAAAGAGCTTGATAGATTCATGGAGGTTAGGTCCATCAATGGCTATTAGCCAGGATGGGTAGGAATGGGTCCCTAGCCTCTGTTTGTCTGTAAATGGGTGACAGGAGAGGGATCAAGTGAGGATTATCTGTTGTATTCCCTCCCTGTGGGGCATCTGGTATTGGCCACTGTTGGCAGACAGGATTCTGGGCTAGATGGACCATTGGTCTGACCCAGTATGGCCATTCTTATGTTCCTATGTAATACACTAACCCACAGTGATAAGTACTAGTTTGCTAGTAGTATTAAAATAAGCAATAAGGAGCATATTTTGTACTTGCCCAGCTGTTTGGTTCTAAATGGAATTATTGGTAGGAGTTTTGTCTATGGGAGAAGGGGAGAATAACTCCCTGGTCTGTTGAAATGTTGTTCAAACAATTTATGTGGTTCTCTTCATTTCTTAGAAAAGAAAAATGCACGATGAATCAGAAACTCTATAATGTATCATGTTTTCCTCTTGTTTCTACATATTATTGCAGTAGGTAAATATTTTATCCCCATTCTTTCACTTACCATCCTATGGATTGCTTTCAGAGAGATGTCAAAAACCCAGTCTATCACACTGAATAATTTCCTCTTCCTCCTACATTCTTTGTCTCACTGTAGAAAAATTCCCTAGGGATATTATGAGTTTCTATCCACTTCCCCTTCCTCACATGAAGAAACAAACCACATTTGGAATAATAGGTAAATATTTTGCCTTTTATAAGATTTTAAATTTTAAACTTCTGCCATTGAGTGACTCCCAACCTTGAAAAATATTGTTTATGCTGAATGTAAAAGTCATTTGATGCAGTTTATTACTAAACCTTATTTGTTTATAAGAACTTCAGACGAATGCAAGGAATTATTTTGGTTTCAGAGGGATGGCAAGAGGTGGAAGGAGTGTAGGGAAAAAAAGATGGTGGAAGGAGTGTGGAAAAAAATGAAAAGGCAGCCTTAACAGTCAGGTCACTACTACAACTCTGTAGGTCTAGGTCTAGGTCTAGGTCTAGGTCTATTTGCATTTCTAAATGGCCCATCACCATCAGAGACAATGTATAAATATGTTTTAATTGTGTATCTGAAAGGTTAATCTTGTTCATATTCCTATTTTAGCTACTTTCCCAAAAGGGATTGGTCTTAAGGGTGGTTGTCTGTGAAGGAACATTGCAGTTAACTCACAGAATGTTTACATCCTACAACATTAAAAGCTAGTTTTTACAATTCTAAAGCAGGAAGAGCCTCGGAAGTAGTTGGGAGATAGCAGGAGTAAGCACTAAACTTCTATGTGTTCAACTGATATTTTTATATCAGATCCAAATGAGAAATTACTTCCATACAAACCAGAAAATTGTCAATAAGCATAGAATTTTATTCACCTTCACTGGACAGAATGATTTCTTAAATATTTCAAATATTGCCTGATCACAGTAATATATTGTTTATCCTTTTGTAGCAAGGAGAGGTGCTTCAACTGATTTAGAAGTTGACTTGGAATGAGTGTTGGATAACTTGTTAATACAAGGCACATGTGCAAAATTAAGCTGAATGATAAAGAACATTCCTGGACAATTTCAAATGCCTGAGCCAAATGTGTGAGGTATTAATGTTACCTAATGAGAAATTCTATTTGCTTAATTAAAATACGATGCTTGTGTGCTAATACAAATGAGAACAGCCAATATGTAGCTAGAAGGCATAAACAAAAGGGGATTACTTTACCTCAGAAAACAGTTACCTTAATTACGGCACTCAAATTCTGAATTATTTTCATATGAGAGAACTTTATATTAAGAATTGGAGTTTGCATCGTATTAATGAGATTCATTTAAAATATTAAGCTTCTCATGCAATGACAGTGTATTTTCATTGCCATTGTACTCAATCTAAGAAATGCTGCTTAAGAAATTTTATTAGTGATTTTTTTAAATTATGCTTTAACTTTTATCTAATTTACCTATACAGCTACTCATAGTGACTCTCAGGGGACAAGAAAGATTGTCCTGTAATTTACTCTAATGAGGCCAATAATAGAATGATCAGTGGTCTGAAAGGGACAAATTAATCCAAATCTGCAGCCTGGTAATCAGCAGGAAACACAATGATTTGTCTTTATATAGAAAGTAAAAGTATGATCCTTTAGACTCAAATGTACCCTTCTGAAGCACCAACATGGAAAGGAAAACATATTTTGGCATCAGCATGTCAGTGGTTTTGATAGCAAAATGTTCAGTATGAGAAGTTATTACTTCTGAAAGTGACAATTAATTTTATACAGGTATACTATATATACTATATATTTTTGTTAGTCTCTAAGGTGCCACAGAACTACTCGTTTTTAAAGTTGCAGATTAGCACGGCTACCCCCCTGAGACTTTATATACTTTTCCACTGTGAACAAGCACAGGAGCTGTTAAGAAGTTACATCACCTTGTTTGTGAACTCGTGTATATTCCCACCTTGGGAAATGTGTAATGTTCTTACAAATGCTTATAGAATAATGCTTTCACATATTTGCTGTGTTTCTTTCTAGCAAATATATTTATTAGTTGTCTTAGAACAAGTGAATGAATACTTAGGTGAAAGAAGAAATGAAAGATTATGCAGGATACAACAATTCAGGGCTTGATCTGAGAGTAGGAGAATTGTCGGATTCTACCCCAGGGCAGGTAAAAGCCTTTCATCCTATCCACATGGGGCAGCTAGCCCTGCAACCATGACAGCATGACTATACCTCATACAGGCTCTGGATCCCACTGATATGAATTAAAGCTGCTGAAAAACACTTTGAAGTTTAGGCAACATGCATTTAGAAGCCTACATATTGATTTAGGAGACTAACATTGGCTAGACAACCAAGGTTAGAATTTTAACTTTAAATCTTTTTTTAAAGTCCATATCTGTTAGAAAACACTCCTAAAATGGTTTACTGCTGCTTATCCCAATGAAGATTACTTAAAAACCTTTCTAAATATGATCTGTGCTAGTGTGTTTGCATCCATTCTCAACTATTTAAAAATGGGCTGTGCATACATTTAATTGAGATTAAGTGATGAATATAATTGAATACTTTAAATTTGGTCACTAACATTAAGGTAAATCATAGATTCGTGGAATCATAGAATACTCAAAATGGAAGGGACCTCAAGAGGTCATGAAGTCCAGTCCCCTACACTCACATCAGGACTAAATATCATCTAGATCAGAGATGGGCAACAATTTTTGATGGGTGGCCACTCAAAGATTTTGGTAAGTGATCAAGGGCCACACTTTTCTGTGGAGGGGTTATGGGGACTGGGATGGAGGTTAGGTGCAGAAGGGAGTTTGGAGTAGGGGATTGGGGTTCGGGGGGGTGAGGTCTGAGAGGGAGTTTGGGTGAAGGAGGAGGTTATGATCTGGGGCAGAGGATTGGGGTGCAGAGTCTGATGGGGGTTTGGGTGCGGGAGATGACCCTGGACTGGCAGAGTGATGTAGCAGGGGATGGAGGGTGAGGGGAGGGGAAGAGTTGTGACCTGGACATGAGGAGGGTGCAGAGAGAATTCTGGGAGGAAGTTGGGGGATGAGAGGGGTTGGGGTGCCAGAGGTAGGCTCTGTCTGGGAGGCACTTATTTGAGCAGCTCCTGGTCAGCAGCACTCTCAGGCAGGCTTCCCTACTAGCAGCCCCAGACTGATGGCTGGCTGTGCACATGGCTCTCTATGAGGCAGGGAAGGGTAGAGAGGGAGAAGTTTTGCGTACTGCCCCTGCCTCCCCCAGCAAAATCTATAAGCTCCTCTCGGCCAGAAACTGTTGGCTGTATCTTGCCCGCCCCTCATCTAGATCATCCCTGACAGGTGTTTATCTAACCTGCTTTTAAATATCTCCAGTGAAGGAGATTCCACAATCTTCCTACTCAACTTATTCCAGTGTTTCACCACCCTGACAGTTGGAAAATGTTTCCTAATGTTCAGCCTAAACCTTTTTTGCTGCAATTTAAGCCCATTGTTTCTTTTCCTATCATCAGAGGTTAAGGAGAATGATTTTTCTTCCTCCTCCTTGTAACACCTTCTTAGATAGTTCAAAGCTGTTAACATGTCCCTTCTCAGTCTTCTCTTTTCCAAACTAAACAAATCCAGTTCTTTCAGTCTTCCCTCATAGGTCATGTTTTCTAGAGCATTAATCTTTTTTTTATAGCTCTTCTCTGGACCTTCTCCAATTTCTCCACATCTTTCCTGAAATGTGGTATCCAGAACTGGACACAATATTTCAGTTATGGCCTAATCTGTGTAGAGCAGAGTGGAAGAATTACTTCTCATGTCTTGGTTACAGCACTCCCGTTAATGCATTCCAGGATAATGGTTTGGTTTCTTTTTTTTTTTTGCAACAGTGTCACACTGTTGACTCATATTTAGCTTGTGGTCCACTATGACCTCTAGATTCCTTCCTGCAGTACTCCTTCCTAGACAAAAGGAAAAACTATGTAGCACTTTAAAGACTAACAAGATGGTTTAATAGGTGATGAGCTTTCGTGGGCCAGACCCACGAAAGCTCATCACCTATTAAACCATCTTGTTAGTCTTTAAAGTGCTACATAGTTTTTCCTTTTGTTTTAGCAAGATCAGACTAACACGGCTACCTCTCTATTAGCCTCCTAGACAGCCACTTCTCTTTTTGTATGTGTAAAATTGGTTGTTCCTTCCTAAGTGGAGTACTTTGCATTTGTCCTTATTAAACTTCATCCTATTGCCTCAGACCATTTCTCCAGTTTGTCCAGATCATTGTGAATTATAACCCTAGCCTCCAAAGCACTTGCAACACCTCCCAGCGTGGTATCATCTGCAAATTTAATAAGTGTACACTCTATGCCAATATCTAAATTATTGAACAGAACTGGTCTCAGAATTGATCCCCATGAAACCCCAATTGTTATTCAATCAGTTATGTACTCACCTTATAGTAGTCCCATCTAGTTTCCCAAGTTTATCTATAAGAAGGCCATGGGAGAAAGTATCAGGTGCTTTACTAAAGGCTAGGTATACCATGACTACACTTCCCCCTTAGCCACAAGGCGTGTTATCCTATCAAAGAAGGCTATCAGGTTGGTTGGGCATTATTTGTTCTTTACAAATCCATGCTGGCTGTTACCTATCAACTTCTTATCTTCCAAATGTTTGCAGGTGGATCCCTTAATTATTTGCTCCTTTATCTTTCCTGGCACAGAAGTTAATCTGACTGGTCTGTAGTTTTCTGGGTTGTCCTTATTTTCCTTTCTAAAGATGAGCACTATATTTGCCCTTTTCCAGTTTTCTGGAATCTCTCCTGTCTTCCATGACTTTTCAAAGATGATGGCTAATGGTTCAAGGCCTCCTCTATCAGCTCCTTGAGCATTCTAGGTTGCATTTCATCAGGCCCTGGTGACTTAAAGACATCTAACTTTTTAAAGTATTTTTTAACTTTATCATTAAATTTAACTTGTTCTTTTTCCTATTTTAACTTCTGATCCGACCTTCTTTTCTCCAGCATTCACTATTATAGGCATTCAATCACCATCAACTTTCTTGTTGAAGACTAAAACAAAGAAAGCTTCAGGGGTTAGCTGAGTTAGTCTGTACAGGATAAACTTAAAAAAGAATAAATGGTCTGGTAGCACTTTAAAGACGAACAAAACATGTAAATGGTATCATGGCATTTAGCACCTCTTCCATTTCCATGTTTTCTGTTATTGTTTCTCCCTCTTCATTGAGCAATGGGCCTACCCTGTCGTTGGTCTTCCTTTTGCTACTAATATATCTATGGAATATTTTCTTGTTACATTTTATGTACTAGTTAGATTGAGTTCCTTTTGTGCTTTTTACTTTCTAATTTTGCTCATACATACTTCTGTTATTTGTTAACAACACTATAAATGTCATGTTAGAGTCTGTCATGGGGTTTTCCATAGGCCTCATGCCAGAGGTAGTGAACAGCTATGCTACCCCTGAAGCAGATTATGATAGATAATATCTACCTATCTCAGGGTTTATGCTGGCTCTGGTTGAGATGTATCTTGTACTTCCTGGTGAGATGCACATTCCCTGGCATTTAATACAAGTGTGGTGCTTGGAGTCTGGCTGGTCTTGCCCACATGCTCAGGGTCTAACTGGGGTTGGGAAGGAATTTTCCTCTGGACTTAGAATGGTAGAAGTTTATCACTTTCCTCTGCAGCATGTGGCATGGGGTCACTTGCAGGTTTAAACTAGTGTAAATGGTGCACACGCTGTAACTTGAAGTTTTACTATCATGATTTGAGGCCTTCAGTAACACAGCCAGAGGTTAGGGCAAAGAGAATGTGTGCGTGTGTTGAGGGGGTATGTGGGACTAGAAATTACTTGCCCTCCCTACTCCAGGGTTTACGTGAGGATAGGGGTGTGGCTGCCCCAAGCCCCACTGGGGGTTTATGGAGGAGCAGTGGGACTGATGGGAGGGGGGTGAAGGTGCAAAGCCTGGAGAGGATAGTGAGGAGGGGAGCATGTAAAGGGCCAATGGATGGGCAGCAGAAGCAACATATGGGGCAATCACATGACTCCCCCAACCTTAAAATTGTGTTTCCCTCTGCTATTAACAGTTATGAGTCACCTCAGGGTTAGGGTCCATTACAGGAGGGGGTGAGTGAGGTTCTTGGCCTGAAGTGTACAGGAGATCAGACTAGCATCAGTGGCTCTCAATACATGGTACATAGAATAACCTCAGGACCATATAGGTAGTATATTGATTGTGTGGCTGTGGGTCACATAACCAAAGGGACCTGCATACAAGACCCACAATAGTAAATAGGTTGAGAGCCACATGACTAGATCATGATGATCCCTTCTGACCTTAAAGTCTATGAATCTATGAGTGTTGTGGGGAATAGATGCAAGGCCCATCTCATTCCCTGCTCACTCTACACATAGGTATAAGATGGGATGTTGCAGCCCCCACAGCAGCTGTCCTCTCCATGCTGTTGTCTTCAGTCTGAGTAAGGGAATGTCTTACGCTTCCTTATTGGGTTTCATGGTCTGACAGGCTGGGCAGCAATGGGTCTCACTCTACCAGCGCTGGAAAAAAAATCTAAGCAATGATTTTTGCAGTAGTGCAGAAATGTTTTTATCATGCAATGCTAATGGGTAATTATTTTCAGTATTGATATAACAGACACACTGCTGTCAACTGTTGTCAGAAGCCCATTACTGTGCAGGTGAGTCCATTTCTGGAGGCAGGGATTCCTGCCCTGAAAGAGAACTGCCTCCTTCAAAGAGCACCTACAGTACTGCCCAGCTGTGTATATTGCATGTGCTTTTAGCTGCAGTAGAACATGAGCCCAGAAGATTTGCAAATGCATCAAAGTCCATTTGAAACAAAACACTAATAGCCTTGTGTCACCAGATCTTTAAATGAACATTAGTCTGTAATTGGTTCACACTCAGTGCAAACTTTTCACTCACTTGATATGATAATTACCTCTGGCTTGCATTGTTTTATCACTATGTTCTCAGAAAACAACCTGATTATTGCTTGTAGACTTTTAATAAATAGATGCACACAAGGATCTAGACCATTGCATTTTAGAGTTCCTAGTCCTATACACTGTAACTCCTGAGTGTGCTCGCAACTGATCTCATAGGGTGCGTTTACACAGCACCATAACTCGAAATAAAATACGCAATTTGAGCTAAGCAAATTGTGTATCTTATTTCAATGCTATTTTGAAATAGCTTATTTCGTCATTTGGCTGCACAGAGCCAGATTTTGAAATAAAGCATTATTCCAAAATGTCCCTTACTTCTCATAGAAAGAGGTTTACAGGGACATTGGAATAGTGAGCCCGAAATAATGGGATTGCTGTGAAGACGTGGGATAGCTATTTTGGGATACTCTGGTATCCCAAAATAATGTTGCAGTGTAGATGTAGCCATAGGGACCATGAATAGAAATAAGTACTTGTAGTAAAATGGTCATGATAGAGTTAATTGGGGTTACCCATAGTATTATGAGATGAAGCCCTGCTTCACTGCTTTCTGGCTTTTTCTGTTAGTGGGAATTCCCCCACCCTACTCTTTAGTGATTCAGTATATAAAACAGCAAATTCCCACCCTTCACTCTTAGGAGTAGCCTTTATTTTTGTTCAGTCCTTTTACAGAAATACTATAGATGGAAGTAGGATTCGTGGATCAGGCCATGTTTGTGCTAGAGTTATGGAACTCAGGAAATTATTATTTAATTTCAGGTAAAATCTTAACTTAGTCTATAAAGTGCTACCAGACTATTTTTTTTTTTGAAGTTCTCTCAGTTAGATGAGGCATAAGATCGTCACTGTAAAAAATATGTATTACATCAAATTTTAATTCATTCACTTCATTTCCTGTTCTTTAAAAATCCATAAAATTTGTGCTAATTCCTATTCAAAAAGAAAAAAACCCTTCTAAACCTTGTTGTTCAGTGCATTCTAAATATGAAGGAAATAGTTTTTCTCCTGTCTTTCTGTGTGATTCCAAAAGGAAAAGAGCATCTTCAAAAGTCATCCTGCAGAGTTTGAAAACTGACATTCCCTGATTGTTCTTGAAATATTGAAAATCATTACAGGCTCCCTACACGAGGTCAATATTGTCCACAGGATTCTAAAATACTCTCCACGCACAAACCTCTTCCCACTGGTTTCCTTTTACATAGAATAGAATCAAAACACATATACCTTTGCAAATATACATTCTTTCTTTCTTTCTTTCTTTCTTTCTATTCAACTGCAGTTTTAAAATCTTCCTTGTCCCTATAGTTATGTGACTAATATAATTTAATATAAACAGTCTATTTACAACACACACACGCACACGCACACGCACACGCACACGCACACACACACACACACACACACACTGCCTGAAAATGATGGGAGGGTCTTGTCAGAGCATCTTGGAAATTAGCAGTGAGGCTCATACTGGAAGAACAAATACTGTCCTGTTGTGATTGATTTGATAGTTTAGAGTATGATCTGAAATTGTCATGAAATGACTAACCTGACAGCATATAAGATGATACCAAGTAACTGAATGTGACGCAGGTTGGGTTCATTTTTGTTATTTATAGGAATAATGCCTCTGCTAGAGGGATTAGACTGGTTACTGGCAAACTCTCATTTGTCTTTATAGTTGTGAATCCCCTTAATCCTTGCCCTTAAGTCCTTTGTGCTTGATTTGGTATTTCATGTGACCTGTCTTTTTGTTATGAGTTATTTTTATGAGCTATTAATACCAATTTACTTTTTAATTTACTTTTCAAGTAACTTACTCTGAATTTTGTACAAACAAAGCCAGACCATAATTTTATATTTTCAACTAATCCAATTGAAATGTATTTAATATAGACGACATTACCCTTCTTGGCTTTTTAATCATACTTACCACGTCTTCATAGTTACAAAGTTCTGTATTCATATTAATTAGATAATCCCCCTGAGCAGAAATCAGAAAGGTTTCAGAGTTTTCAGTGCAGCATATTAGGGTAAAATCTTGGTCCCAGTGAAATCAATGGGAGCTTTACTATCACTTTAGAATTTGTTCCCAAATGTAGCTCTTTCTCTACTCTACAGGAGGTTATGTGCTTTTAGATTCAGAGACTTTGGAGAAATGGATATATAAATATGTATGTGGTTCTACAGACTGGAAGGAGTTAAGAGGTGGCGCCATACCAAATAGATGACCAGCTATACACTTTCAAAAGTTACCTTGCAGACCTTGAACTCCAAGACACACAATATATCTAGGAGCACTTGCTGATTCAGTGTGCTGCCACATCATTTCCTTTTGAACGCTAGGACTAAAAGTCATAATATAGTCTTTCATCCTGGAATTTTCATTCTCTCAAGCACATTTCTTATTAACTCTAAGGAAAGTACATGTATAAGTGTTCAGTTGTATTCTTGATAAAATAGACTCTTTAGGATACAGTCAGAAAGTTTGTTTTGTATTTATATGATTATTTTCCTTACAGTCACCCTTAGGATTATCATGACTTGTTCTAAGCATACTATTATTGTTCAATATTTATAAATTGAGGTAGTGCCCAGATGCTCACAGGGATCACACTGTGCTAAGTGCTATACAAATACACATGCAGACATATTTACCGTCTCAAATAATTGATAAACTAAGGCCCTGCAAACTTTCACTGATGTTTAACTTTACACACTATGAGCAGTCCCACTGAAGTTAATGAACTGTTCACAGGATGGAAAGTTAGGCATGTGTAAGGGGACTGTTAGACCCTTACTAAGACTCAGTGGGAGTTTTTGGTTGGCCAGCTGCCAGTACCAAAAGGGGAAGGGTCCATGAGAAATCAGGGCCCTGAGACTGGCAGACCCCAGGGACAATGGAAAGAGGCCAACACTCTAGCTCAGCCTGATTGACAGGTTGGACAGTCCAATGAGGAAATTAGGAGGCCAGGTCCCGTCCTCCGTGTGAGCTGGGATTTTCTGGGTCTCTCTGAGAAAAGGAGAGAGAGCTAAGAAGTAGACCTGCAGTGTCAGAGCCAGACACACACAGCCCAAGGAGTGCGAGCTGTGCTGAGGGGCAGTCCTGCAGTGACAGAGCCAGACACACACAGCCCAAGGAGTGCGAGCTGTGCTGAGGGGCAGTCCTGCAGTGACAGAGCCAGACACACACAGCCCAAGGAGTGCGAGCTGTGCTGAGGGGCAGTCCTGCAGTGTCAGAGCCAGACACACACAGCCCAAGGAGCGCAGACCCTGTGATGAGAGCAGACCTGCAGTGACCTGAGAGCCAAAGGGGTCAGAGAAGCAACACAAGGAGCTGGAAGCTGGCAAAGCAGCACAGTCTGCAGCTGGGTGTGGTGAGCAGCTGGGACCAGCAAAGTGGGGGAAGAGGCTCTGGGCAGGGAGACACCACCAGCCAAGAGGCCCTGCAGGCCAGACTTGGAGAGGGATTGTAACTCCAACTGGGAGAGGGGTCCTGCCACCTAGAGCTTGAAGTCATGTGGTCACTGCCAGAGCAAGTGTGTCCAACCTGCAGCTCCCACTGCAGCACAGCCAGGGCCTAAGAAAGAGCCCTGGGACCTATAAGGAACAGACTGTGAACTGTCCTTACACTCTGCAAACTGATGTTTGTGATGTCCCCGTGCTACAGAGCAGGACTGTGTGTTCTCATTTAACCTTTCTCATTTTTTCTTTTCTTTGTAATCAGTTGCTGTTTAATAAATTGCATTTGCTTTGAACTATATGTAATGATCACTGGGTCAAGAAAACATACAGTGTGAAGAGAGCACCCCAGAGTGGGGACACCCTAGCCCCTGCCCCAAGTGACTACAAGGTCAGGGATTAAGCCCCAGAAAACCTGGGCCCAGCCTTGTTGGGATTTTGAGGACTCTGCTACTCAGGAGAGTGGAAGGGGAGCCCTCAGGATCAGGGAGGCCTTTGGGTAAAAGAAGTGGGAGCGGGGACTCAGATCCTTTGGCTGGTCCATTTCACCGGGGTAGTATAGAAGCCAGGAAAGTTCCCCACAATAGCGGGACCATTTTCCCGCTTACTCATGTGTATAAGATTTTGCAGGATTGGAGTCTAAGTATGTCAGAGACATATAAAGGATGAGAAAGGAGGAGTCAATCAAATGTATACAATTTTATACAAACAGAAATATACATATGTACATAAGTTTTTAAATGATAAAATAAAGTATCAAATATCATATCTGCCCCTCTTTCTACCCACCACTGTCAGATTCCTTTAAAGGTGACACAGCAGAAGTGGATCTTGAAAGAAGGGATTTGAAAGAGGAAATAGCCTTGAAATGATTGCAGGGAAGGTGTAAAGGCCTATCTGAAAGAAGAGGCTGAGACATAGGTTGGAGAAACTGAGGAATAGGCAATAGAGTTGTCTTAGCGGATGGTAGCATAGCCATCTTTGGCTCAAAAATGTGTCTCTTTCAATGTTAGTATTCACATTACAAAAGTACTGTATTGGAGGGCAAAGTGTTGTCATATAAGGAGAGGTTATCAAATATATTAGAAGGCTGGGGGATATCTTCCCATGACCAAGAGTAGGCTTTGTCACAGACCTCTCTCATTGCTTCAGTCACTTTTTTTCATTCACAGTTTTATTTAAGATATTAGTCTATATGGAAAGTAAAACATAATAATCATTCTAAGAACATTATTGGATCTGGATGTGAATGTTTCTCATTTTCCTTTTTGGCTGGGTCACAATGCTATTTTCTCTCCATGTTCATTTTTTAATATCAAATTTTTATTTTCATTTCTTTTTCATGTGATTGTTTTTTGTTGTCCAAACCAATTTTATTTATAAAGTGGCATTCATCAAAATAATAACAAGCTAAATATGTCCAATGCACCTAATAGATCTAAGAGAAAATAAACAGTGGGATCATTATACACTTTAAGCACATTGAGGGCATGTCTACACTGCAGGGCAAAAGTCGAATTAAGATACATAACTTCAGTTATGTCTATTGTATAGCTGAGGTCAAAATAGCTTAATTCAGCTTTTGGCACTGTCTACATAGCAGGAAGTTGAAGGAAGAACACTCTTCCTTCAACTTCCTTTACTCCTCGTGAAATGAGGGTTACAGGAGTCAGAGTAAGAAGTCCTCCAGCTCTAAATTATTTCGAAATAATGGCTTGCTGTACAAATGCACACTATGATGTTTTGAAATAATGTCAGTTATTCCAAAATAATGCTGTTGTGTATACATACTCTTAGAAAGGAACATTTTGCTTGTTTCTGTTATGAAACAGTCATTTTCTGATTTGTCGGGCTAGCAGAGGCCACAGTTTTAGGCTTATCAGTTACAGTTCTCACTCTCAGCCAACAGACTGTCTCTTTGATCATTTGCTGGAACTTTTGAAATATTAGTGCAGACAGCCCAGAGGTATTCTGGTTGGATCACATTGCCAGCTTAAAAATATCTTAGGCTCCTTGCTTGATGGTGGCAATTCAATAATAAGCAAGAAGTATGACAAATGCTTATGTTTGCACAGAAGACCTACTAAGTAATGCCTCTGTTTTACTGTCAGTGAACATAAGAGTGGGTGTAAGCCTTTCATTACACATTATTTACCAGTTCTAGGCAGTCATAAAATACAGGGGCCCCAGAAGGAATAGGTGCAGCAACAAGAATATTTAAACAACAAATGCTATTACCTCAAATAGATTTTATATCAATGAGTTTATGAAGGATCCTTTAGTGAACTGTCTTGTACTAATATTTCAATTGTTTTTATTGGCACCTGTCGAGTGCCATAAATGTAGAAAGTGCTTTACACAGCACATATGGTGATAAGGGGCAAGTCCTGAAGCACTGTCAGCAGGAGCGGCCTGAGGCCGGCTGTGGCAGCTGGCGCCCCAGGCGGAACGCGCGATTGCTGCCCCCGCCTGCAGGGCTGTCAATGGACTGATGTCATCGGCGGATGTCCCGGCGCCCCTGTGATGTCATCATCGGGCGTCCTGGGCAGCGGCGCCCTAGGCGGTGGCCAAGTCCGCCTATACCCATGGGCCGCCCCGACTGTCAGTCTAACTCAGACAAATTCAATAATGACCAATAGTTAAGATTCATATTTAGAAGTAGAAGTTGAAGAGAGCACTGAATGGAGAAAGAATGTTTTAAAGGTGTGGTTTGGATAACAACAATTGTTAACTCTGTATGGATAGTTATTACTCAGATTAAATACCACCTGTAGACAGAAATAGGGTATTTCAATAGAATCCTGATTGGTAAAATGACATATAATACTATAATAGTTGTACATTTTGTACTACAGTTGTACTACAATAGTTGTACATGTCCTATGGCATTAAAGATTGACAAACTTACTAGGGCATAAGCTTTCATGGTCTGCAGCTCACTTCTAGGACTCCTTGTTTTTTTGCCGAAGAAGACTAACAAAGGCTACCACTCTGAAGCATTTTGATGTACAGGTTGAATTTCTCTAATCCAGCACCTTTGTGTCTGGTGCTGAATCGGAGAATTTTCCGAACCACCAGAGGTCAATATTGCCTAGCAGAATTACCAATACTTCCATTTCTTACTGGGCTCTTAGAAGACATTTAGTGGTTAATTAGGGCTAAATAACAGCACAGAACACTGAGAGTCAGGACTGGTGTCTATAAACAAAGATTGCGGGAGTGTGGGAAACTTGGTCATACCCATGATAAGTGGTCATCCAACTAACTAAAATCATGCTAGAACACGGATGTTGCTGGACCCGAGAGTGCCAGACTAAAGAGTTTCAACCTGTATTTTCCTCAAGTTCCTGAGCCCTCTGTATCTAAACCTTCTGAGTCCTCATTAGACTGACTTCTAGCTTCCCAAAGGCTACTTCCTGCACATATCCACCCCCATGTTACCTGCTTCTGTGTAATAAGTCAGGCAATCACATTCCCCTTTAAAGTGTTCACCACTGTTTCTCCTGGTATAAGTATGGGAGGAAGCCAACACTTCCAAGACTGAATATAGAAAGGACTTGTAGTCTAGATGCAGCCACCCGATTCTTGTATAGAAGAATATTCCCCTTCTCTCCGAGCAGATTTTGTGAAAACAATTCTGGAGATTATTCTTATCATATACATTTGAAATCCCCAAGTGCCATGCAGATGAGGGGGCTGCTGGAGCACTTTCTTCCCTCGTAACTTCCTTCTTTCAGTTGGCCTTCTACTGATAACCTGTACCCAGGCTTCTGCTGTGAACATTGTCCCTTATGTTGCAATGTTCTTTATAAAAGGGACCAACAGGCTATGCAGTTAACAGTAAGCTTAGAGGATGATCACTTAGGGTATGTCTACACAGCTGTGTTATTTCAGAATAACTAATGTTATTCCAAACTAACATAGTCCGTGGATACACTACAAGCAGTTATTTCGACATAATGTTGAAATAATGTCGAACTGGAGGACATCTTACTCCAACTCCTCTAACCCTCATTTTATGAGGAGTAAGGGAAGTCGGAGGAAGAGTGCGCTTTCTTGGACTTCCTGCTGTGTAGACAGTGCCAAGAGCCAAAATAAGCTATTTAGACTTAAGCCACGCAATTGACATAGCTGAAGTTGCATAGCTTATTTAGGCTTTAGCCCTGCTGTGTAGACATGTCCTTACTGTTGTAATCCTCATGCTTTCCTACCCCTTTCCCTCTCTGCCAAAATCCCTTGACTATAGAAGTCAGTCCCTTGTTTATTGCCGTTCTATGTTAAATCACACTGACTCCTTAGGACAGGAGTCTGTGATTAGGTGAAAGACTCATGTACACCGGTGGCTCTGTGTGTAAATAATTGCTGTCTAATCTGCAGTTTTAAAATTAACCTTTATTTAGCATGCAGTAGTCTGAGAGGATTCAGCCCCCAGATCAGCCACAGGAGTGAGGTTGCCATTTGAATGAGGACCCCAAGGAGCACACAAGGAATAATTCAATATGTTTATTTGCAATGTTATTAACAACCAAAACAGGGCTACACATTCTACAATGTAATGAAGGAGGCAGAGCTAATACAGAATATCCACTGCTTGCATTATTCCTCTCATCCCTTGCAAAGATACCAGACAATCAGGGGGTTGTTAGCATGTCAATCACATCTTTCTCTGCTAGGAGTTATCCTTTACAACATTGATGCCATCTCTATTTCATTGATATTCACATATGTCTTAGTCCTTTTTTTCCTTATCTAAGTTTCTACCTGCTATAACTTTGGGGCTGACACTTTTATTTGTTCATTTACTTAGTGAGCATATTTATATTAATTAGTTACCATGGTATTTTTGTGGAATTCCTGCAGTTAATGCATTCCAGCTTTGGTTATAGTTATTCCTTAAATTTACCCTACAATACAAATAACATTTATTTTCTGATTTCATACTGGGGAGAGGCCTTATTGGCCTCTCTCTGAATTGTGAGGGACTACTACAGTCCCCTAGGTGGGCAGAGACAAACCTGCCCCATCTCCCTCACCACAAATACCAGGACAGGAAAGGAAGTAGAAAGGAGAACCCTAGCCCAGTCCAGCACCTGAGTGGACCAATGCCTTGCTCTCAGGAGAAGCATATGAGGACCTGAGGACCTGCCAGAGCTATCTGTGACTGAATACCCCAAGGAGTTTGGGATCACAGGAGCCTGCACCTAGACTGTGGTAGGAAGTAATCCAGGGGGAACAGACTCTAGTCTGGTACTGCTACTGGAGTGTGAGTCAGAGTGTAGTATCCAGTGTTCCCAATGACCCAATGGCACATCACCCTAGCACTGTTAGGGCCCTGGGCTGGGTCGCAGTGGAATACAATGAGCCTGTGTCCCCCAACCCTCCTGCCACCAACTGGACACTTGGGATGGCAGCCTCCTCATAATAGTCCCTAGACCAGGATGGGCAATAATTTTTGAAGCGGGGGAGTCACTTCACAAATTTCTGAAGGGCCCTTGGGCTGCCCCAGAAGGGGTGGGGCCAAGAGATGTGCCATGTTCCCCCACCTACAGACCCTGATTGGGTTGTGTGTTGGGAAGTGTGTGAAATTTTTGTCCCCTAACCCTCAGTGCCTAGAGAGAACCACCAGCTGGTTTGAACAGCTGTCAGTTCACTCTAGGTGCCATGCACTCCTGGCAGTGGGAGGAGACTTTGTGTGCTTCTCCTGCTCCCAGTCCAACCAGGGCCTTGGGGCAGGGGAGCGTGTGAAATCTTTGCTACCCGCATCTACCCTGCAAGGTTTTAAAGACCTGGCAATTCCCTCTGGTACTGCATGCCCCTGGTGCGGGGGGGGGGGGGGGGGGCGGGAGGAGACTTTGTGTGCTTCCCCCGTCTCAATAGGCCTGAGGGAAGGGGAGCAGCAGGGTGGCTGCGGGCCAGATAAGCCCAATCCGGCACATGGAGGCTGTCTTGCCCACCCCCACCTTAGACTATGTTGGTGCTCATTTCTTGCTTGTGCCCCTAGACTGCATTGGTTCTCACCCTTTGCATGCGTCCCAAGAGTACATTAGTGCTTACCCCTTGCCTGAGCCCCTAGACTGTATCGGCACTCATCCCTTGCCTGAGCCCCTGGAGTGTTTTGGCACTGCCTTAAACACAGGCCAGATTCTAACTGTTTCTGACTTTGCCCTACCCAAAGGGAGTCAGAGCCCAGCTACCGATTATTTGTAGCTGTCTGCCTTAAACAAGTGACTGCGAGCTGTTTGTGGCTCTGTGCCACCAAGAGGGCCACAGGTCCCTGACAGCCTGCTAATTATACACTGTTAATTGTTGTCTGCCCAGGCCAGGTAGTTATAATCTAAAGGCTGTTATGCTTCAGCCTGCTCTGGGAGCTGGAGCTCTCCCCATAAGACTGTTACTTGCAAGCCTGCATGGCCTCCCTCCCCCCTTGAGAGTGAAGGACCACTACACATCCCTTCTTTTGTTTAACTAGGGAATGGGTGGCCAAGAGCCAAGATAGCAGTGGATCCAGCATGAAGAGCCAGGGCAAAGTTGTTGAGCAAAAAAACCCAACAACAAAAAGGCTCTGCCCCTTTAAGAAACCACATTTAAACGTGTTTTGAGGCTTTTTGGCCACAGCAGGCTCCCGCCGCCTGCCGCCATCTTTATTTCTGCAGCTTTCATGGACACTCTGGACGGCTCCCCTGCCCAAGTCAGCACAGGGTGTGAATCTGTGCTCTCCCTCCCCCATTCACTATCTAATGGTATGTCTACACTTGCCCCCTAGTTCGGACTAGGGAGGCAAATGAAGCATACCAAAGTTGCAAATCAAGCATGGGATTTAAATATTCCGCACTTGATTAGCATAATCACGGCCAGTCACCATTTTAAAATGCCAGTCACTCGATTTAACTTGCCATGTGTAGATGCGGTAGTCCAATTTAAAAGCCTTCCCTCAAATTAACTATTACTCCTCGTGTCTACACTTGCCCCCTAGTTCAGACTAGGGAGGCTGGTATCTGATAAGACCTGCGCGGTTTATCTTACTGTCTCCTGTGATTTCAGGTTAATCAGCTTGGATCCCAAGGACTATGCCAACACACGGAAGAAGTCATCTCACAGTAGACATCACAATTTCAGCAAAACAAGCTAACAGCAACATGTCCATTTTGCTCAAAAAAAATAAGTCAGTGAATCTGTGACTCTGGGGAGATTTTCTAAGCAGAGCCTATCTAGGCAACGTATTTAAGGTCTCCTGTGGGCCCCCATCTTCTGCACTCAGAGTGCCAGAGTGGGGAACAGCCCTGACATATATATGTAGAAGGCTACATACTCATAATTGGCAGTTTGTGTGATTTAATCTCATCTTATGTGTGTATCGTTACGGTAGAGTATGTTTTCTCATTAAAGCTAGGATAATTAGATTTTGAGGAGATTCATTTCCCTGTTTCATTTCATAAGATCTCCCCCACTCCTTGTCCCAACAGATTGTGTGGTGCTGCATTATATTCACATTTCATAGTGGCATTATGCAAAATATTTCCTTATGCAAAACAGTGCCTAATTCTTTTAGCTATCTGGTCTTTAATGGGATCTGAAGAGAAGATAGGGTTACGCATATACAGAGGGTAAGGGATGTTTCATTAGCCCTTGGGCTCACTATTTCATCATCAGCTGTTTCTTCCACAGAGCTAAGCGTGACTGAAATGAATATTTCCAGATACTGTTGCAAATGATGGCTTCTACTATAAACATTTGTTTCTGAATCCAATTGAATTCCACACTGGGGCAAAAATCTTAAATCTGCTACAGATGAAAGCTAGGGTTTTAGCAAAGAGAATTGCAATGTAATGAATTAATTTTGCTCTCTGTACAGAAAAATCTAATTTTACCCTTCCTACGGTTGATAAGTTTCTCCATTGGTGAAGATAAAGATACTCCCCGTCATGCTTTAAGGGTTCATTTTACTTTTTATTCCCCTTTTTTTCAAAGTAAAGCAGAAAAGATCCTGGTAGTCTCACAATATTTGATTCTACTCGGTATATTAAAATGACTGAATGACTACATTAAGCAATTTTAGATATTGAGGAGAGAGATTTTTAGAACAGCAAATTAGATGAAACATCAAGTGTATTGAAGTATATTGCAGTAAAACTATGTGGTTTTTTCCACAAATAAGGTCTGATTCTGTCCCAATGCCACTCTACTAAAGTCATTGGGGTTATATACAAGGGCAGAATTTGGCAGCTGCAGGAGGCATGTTTAGAGTACTTACCCCCCATGATGCTGCTTCATTACTTCCTTCTCTTTGGCTAGACAGTTCTTCCTTTGGCTTCTGTGTTTGTGTATGTCTCCACTTCAATGCTCCCATTCCTCTGGCTTCTCTCCTCTGGGCTGACCCTGGCATGGAAGTGGGGAAGTCTCCTTGTTTTTTCCCTTTTGCACCTGCACAAGGGCCAATGGCAATCTGAACCCATTTTTGCACATATAACATTTGGTACATTTTATAAATTGGTTTAGGCGAACTTTTCCTTGCATTTTGTGGCTACATGGACTGAAATATCTGTCTGCAGAATTATATAGACAGTATAATAAAGCAGATGAGATGTGTAATTACTATATAAAATAAAACAGTAATTCTCCTGAAACAATAATCTGCCTTAGGGTGTAGTTTGGGAGGAGACTGGATTGTCTGTAATTCACTCCAGCGTAGATCATTAGGCAGCTAGGATTATAACTAACTCATGCTGTTGTTGCTCAGAAAAAGTGTTTTCTAGTGAAAGGAAACAGAAACCTATGATTTTAAACAGTATTCACACATAATCATTGAATGTATTCATCTTTACTCTTACCATGTAGCAAATCTGCAAAAATAAAAAATCATGAAAAAGATGTAATGGAAAAAGTATTTTGTCTTGTTTTCTTTTCCTTGAGTTACTGCCACCAGTGCACCCTGCATCTCAGAATAGGTTTGTTGGCTCAAATCATCTGTCACAATCTGATTCCTCACAAGCAGAAGAAATTAAATTATGGTGAGCAATGAAAGAAACTGATTGTTGGCACACAAGTTCCCATTAGGAATGAAGCTCTCTTTATGATACTTTAAAGTGAATTCAGTGCTTGTGAAAACTGCTGGATGGATATTTTCAAACAGGACAGAACACAGATTTATAATCAGGGCAGGTGCAGGTACACCAGTGCAAACTCTGTCTATTCAGCCACTGTACTTTAACTGATCAGGAGCCCAATTCAATGAATGAAAAGGGAATTCCACCTCTGGTGTATTTGGCCTTTGGTCTCTCTACTCAGGCTGCTAACAGGTTTTCAATTTGCGTCAATTGTCACAATTGTTTTTGTGATGTCAAACTATGCTTTGAAGAGCATTAAACAGGGCCAGTGTAGCTCCCAGCATTTCTGACCCCTGCTGCTACTGGTACAGGGAGCAGAAGGGAGTGGGGCACATATTCACTAGAGACTAGCTAAGCTGCAGCCATGTAGGTAGAGTGCCTCAGACTCCTAGCCCTGGCTGCTTCTGTTCCCTGACTGGTGGGTGGGAGGGGGATGGCTGGTCCAGTGGTTTGCAGGCTTGATCCAAACAGCTGGTGGATCATGGCTCCTCCCTGATGCAGTGTGGGGGTGAAGGGGGGTGACAGTCCTAGCTTTGCAGTATTCAGAAAATGATCAGACTCCAGGTAGCTGCCAGTCTGTCCCCTCTCTAATCTGGGGGCATAGAAGGGAGAGGGAAAACAATATCAAAGCAAAACCACCTCTCTTCCCCCCAAGAATTTTGGCAGAATGGAAAATAAGGGCTGAAATACTGTTGGGGAAAGTGTGTTGATTCACAGATCTGTGAAGCTAAGCTAGGTGGCATGTCAGTGTTATGATAGCTATGATATCTTACATAGACTATATTTGATTGATTCGATCTTCTCGCAGTATTTCAGTTTTTGGATGATAAAATTACCATGCAAGACCAACTGTTTTTTTTTGTCTATTTGTTTGCTATTGTAGCCCCTTTAATGGCCCTGGGGAACATTTTTTAAAAGAAGTCAGTGAAATATGTAAATACAAATATTAGATGGCATTCAGACACCTATTAACTTTGTAACCTTTCCCTACTGCAATATACTGGGAAGGCATGTGTCTTCCTTGAATTTAGATTTTGACTCAAAGTGTGTGACATGGGAGTCATTATTTATTGTGAAAACTTACACTATGTCACAGGCATCTGATAAGTTGAGTAATTAAGCTAAAAAATAAAACAATACAACTTTGCAGCCACATTTGGGTGGTGTTAGGCATTCTCCCGTACTATAGTTCCCATCTGTGATGATAGTCCATGGTCATAGTATGAGGTGTCATTAGAGGATATTTTGGAACAAACTGAGAAATTAAATAGTAATTAGTCACCAGGACCAGATGGTATTCACCCAAGAGTTCTGAAGGAACTGAAATGTGAAATTACAGAACTACTGACTGTGGTCTGTAAGCTATCATTTAAATCAGCTTCTATACCAATGTGACGCCAATTCTATAGCTAAAGTGACACCAGTTTTTAAAAAGGGCTTCAGTAATCCCAGCAATTACAGGCCAATAAGCCTGACTTCAGTCCCAGGCAAATTTCTGGAAACTATACCAAAGAACAATATTGTCAGACACATAGATAAACTTAATTTGAAGGGGAAGAGTCAACATGGTTTCTGTAAAGGGAAATCATGTTTCACCAATCTACTAGAATTTTTTGAGGGGGTCAACAAGCATGGGGACAAGGAGGATCCATTGGATACAGTGCACTTAGATTTTCTGAAAGCCTTTGACAAGGTCCCTCACTAAAGTCTCATAAGCAAAGTAAGCAGTCATGGGATAAGAGGAAAGGTACTCTCATGGATTGGAAACTGGTTAAAAGCTAGGCAACAAAGGGTAGGTATAATGGTCAGTTTTCAGAACGGAAAGCGGTAAATAGTGGTGTCCCATGAGGTCTGTTCTGGGACCAATCCTAATCAACATATTCATAAATGATTTGGAAAAAGGGGTAAACACTGAGATGGCAAAATTTGCAGATGATACAAGAGTTAAGTCCCAGGCAGACTGTGAAGAGTTACAAAAGAATCTCTTACAACTGGGAGTCTGGGCAGCAAAATTTAATGTTGATAAATTCAAAGTAAGGCACATTGGCAAACATAATCCCAATTATGCATATAAAATAATGCTATCTAAATTAGCTGTTGCCACTCAAGAAAGAGATTTTGGAGTCATTGCGTACAGTTCTCTGAAAATATCCATTCAATGTGCAGTGGCAGTGAAAAAAGTGAACAGAATGGTAGGAATCATTAAGGAAGAGATAGATAATAAGACAGAAAATAACATACTGCCTCTATATAAATCCATGATATGCCCACATCCTAAATTCTGTGTGCAGATGTGGTGGTCCTATCTCAAAAAACATACATTGGATTTGGAAAAGGTATGGAAAAGGGCAACAAAAATGATTAGGGGTATGGAATGGTATTCTTGCAAAACATTTTGATTTTTATGAAACAATATTTTGTCATAGAAAACTAGTTCATTGGAAAGTATTCAACCAGCTCTCCTGACTAAGTTCACTCATGCCTATCTCGCTTTCTAAGCTGCTTCTTAACTCAGGAAAATGACTTTTTTGCCTTCTCTTGATGGCAGACCTAAAAAGAGTGACAGAAGAGGTGACTTATTTATTGGCAGAGATTTTTTCCCCTTCTTTTTCTGCTTGATACCCTGCATCAATGCCCATTTTCATAGCTCCCAGAAGCCAAACTCTCAACAATAGATCACATGTATGGTAATTCAGGAGGGTAATCTGGTCCATATGAAGTAAGGGAGCACATATGGTGAATAGTTAATGAAATCTGAATCTTGAACACGCACACTCTTCCTCTGACTTCCCTTACTCCTCGTACCATGAGGGTTACAGGAGTTTGAGTAAGAAGTCCTCCGCTTGACAGTATTTTGACACTCTTTTGAAATAACTGGCTGCTGTGTAGACGTAGACTAAGTTATTTCGGAATATCACTAGTTATTTCAAAATAGTGTTGCAGTGTAGACGTATCCTAGAAGAGGGCAGTATAGAGACTGCCTTCACTCTTAGAACAAAGGAGAATTTACAGAGAGGAGGGAATGGGCAGTGAACACTTCCCAGCATTAATTACATAGCAAGGGAAAAGAAAATATTTAAAACAATAATAACCCTGCTTGAATGCTAAAAACAGGAAATCAGAATCTTTAAGCACAAAAGTGAAGAATATGTGTGACAGAGTGCTGGCTAAGCCAGAGCTCTGCCTGGCTGAAGAGGCTGATGGCCACAGCTGAGCAAGCCCAGACCTGAAGGGCTATTCGAAACAGCTGTGGGCCTCACTGGGCGAGGACTATATAAGGCAGAGGAAGGAAGCCAGGAGAGGGCAAGGAGGAGTAAGGAGCTAGGCTGTGGCTGTGGCTGTGGCTGTGGCTGTGGCTGTGGCTGTGGCTGTGGCTGTGGCTGTGGCTGTGGCTGTGGCTGTGGCTGTGGCTGTGGCGCCAGGTAGATGGAGGAGCTGGCTGATGACTGTAAACTTTGTAAATAGAAAGTGGGGATACTGACAATAAAAGCACGGGTGACTGCACCAGAAGGCGCTCTGGCTGATTCGTGGACCAGAAGGTGTCCCGGACCAGAAGGCGTCCCAGACCAAGGGACCTTAGCGGGGACTCCACCACATGTGGTACCAGGAATGGGGTGCAGCACCAGCGAATGTGGTTGGTTGCCCAGAAATGAAGGACACCCTGCAGTGGCTGGTCAAGCAACAAGAGCAAGTGCAGCAGGCCCTGAAAAGCATCCAGCAGTCCCACCACGTGAGAGGCAGTCTTTGCTACCCTGACAGGCAGAGCAGCAGCAAAGTCTGCAGAAATTTATAGAAGACCAGAGCAAGGTGCAGCAGCAGCTCCTGAAAAATTGGTGCATCCTGGGGAAGGGGATGGTACCTGATGGCCAGGCATGGGACTCTATAAAATGGGGCCAGCAGATGACCCAGATGCATTTTTGAGGACTTTTGAGTGGGTAGCCATGGGTGCTGGATGGGACAGGGCTACCTGGGCCCTGCATCTGGCTCCCTACCTGGCAGGAGAGGCTCAAGCAGCCTACATGGCATTGAGGGATGACCAAGCCTATACCTATGAGGCAGTAAGAGCAGCCATTTTGGACCGGATGGGTCTGTCCACAGAGAAGTATCGGCGGAAGCAGGGCTGGCCTTACCATGAGGCGAACTGAGGCAGCCGCCTCAGTTGCCAGACTGTGGGGCGAGCACTCCCGGACTCAGAGTGTAGAAAATTGTGTCTCCTGCTGGTGCATATGTATTCTCCCTGCTCTAGATGCACAGAGATGGTGTAGTACCAGCAGAAGAGTAGAACAGGAAGGAGGCAGAATTGAGACCTTTCAAAGTTTTGGCCCAAGTAAGGAGCCATGGGGGCATTATTTGAGCTCCTCACCTCAGGTGCCAAAATGTTGTGGGCCAGCCCTAGGCAGAAGTTTTGGTCAGTTCAGTGGACAGCAGCAGTGAGACCCCGGGCATTTGCACAAAAGTTGCTAGACTGGGTAACCTGTTGGCTGAGGCCAGAGGCATGGAGAGTGCAAAAAATACTGGACTCGCTCGTTCTTGAGCAGTTGTTTCAAGCCCTTCCAGAGAGTATCCATGTGTGGGTCAGGTGCCACCAGCCTGACAAACTGGATGCATGGTTGCCAGAGGAGTATGTCGAGGCAGGGGTTCCCTCGAGAGAAGACCAACCCTACAGGGACAAGGAACCAGGGAGGAAGCCGGAGGATCCCTTTTCTGGGAAAGGCCCGGAGAGGAAGGAGTCACCTCGAGGAGTATCTGTGGGGGCTGGTACAATGACTTGCTGGCAATGTGGGAGGCCAGAGCACAGAAAGTGGGACTGCCCAGACAATAAGGATTGTGGACATGTGGGGTTCTACGGGTTGACTCAGGTAGGAGGGCTTGACAGGAGGCGGAGTCTGCCCACTGTCCAGATATGGGTGGGGAGAAAGGCCCAGTGAGGGCTAATGGACTCTGCATCGGCCCACTTGCTCATGCAGAAGGAGCTGGTGAGGCTCCCTGGAGTAAACGTGGCACTAGGATGTGTCCATGGGCACATCCAAGTCCTACCTGGTAGCCCAGGTACCGCTGGAAGTGAGAGGGTGGTTCCAGTGGAAGCGGGTGGGGGTAATGGACCAGCTATCGTACCCTGTGGTGGTAGGTCGGGACTGGGACCAATCTACCACAGAGAGCAAGAGGGGAGCCTCAAAGAAAATCAAGAGAGACCCCCAAGGGAGACAGAAGCGTAGCCATTGGTGCTACGGTTGTGGGGAACTAGGACATGTAGGCTGTGTATAGACTGGCGCGATCTTGCGCCAGAGCTATGCAAATGAGTCTCAGCGTGGAATATTGCCGAGCCTCATTTGCATAGCTAATGAGCCACCATTCTTGCGGAAGAGGCTCTTGCGCAAGACGGAGCTATCTATACTGCCCCGTCTTGCGCAAGAAAAACCCTCTTGCGCAAAGCCGTTATGCCTGAAAATAATCAGGCATAACCCAGTGGGGACAGAAAGGTGGGAAGCGAGTCTGGCAGTAATGGGTAGCCCTTCTTCCTCCCAGGGAGAAGAGGTACAAGTGGATCACTCCCCAGAGCAGTCCCCAGAAGTAGAGACATCAACCCTGGTTGGGGAGGTGAGGGAAACTGAGGCACAGATAGTTCCACACAAAGTGGGGCCAGACCTTGATCCCACAATCCAGGTTGGAGTGGTATCAGAGGAAGGGCCCCAACGAGGGTGCGGGTTGTGTAAGCACCTGTGGGCAATCCCTGAAGTATATGGGCCAGGCCCTTTCCCCTGTGAATTTTGTGGGGAGGGAACAAAAGAGCTTCCTGGAAAAGCCCCAAGGGAAGGTTTGGACACAGGCAGGAATTTGCCCAGAAGGGACCCCCTTGGTAAAGACCTGAGTGGCCCAGGGACGGTGGAACCCAAGTGCAAGGGACAGCTCCCCAAGGAAAACCCCAAGAAAAAAAGGGGAAAAGCCACCCCCAGGAGCAGAGAGAGTTAGAGTGGCAGGCCCAAACTGAACACTTCATAAGAGGGGAGGAGTATGAAAGACTGCTGGCTAAGCCAGAGCTCTGCCACTGTAGCCTGGCTGAAGAGGCTGATGGCCACAGTTGAGTAAGCCCAGGCCTGAAGGGCTATTAGAAACAGCTGTGGGTCTCACTGGGTGAGGGCTATATAAGGCAGAGGAAGGAAGCTAGGAAGGGGCAAGGAGGAAGCAGCAGCCAGGGTCAGGGCGTGGGCGTGGCTGAGTGTGCTCCCAGATAGATGGAGGAGCTGGCTGACTTGACTGTAAACTTTGTAAATAGAAGGTGGTAGGAACTGACAATAAAGGCATGGGTGACTACACCAGAAGGCTCTCTGGCTGATTCGTGGACCAGAAGGTGTCCCAGACCAAGGGGCCTGAGTGGGGACTCTGCCACAATGTGAATGAACAGGGAACAAGGATATTGAGGAATTCTGTGATAATATTACTAAGGAAATTGGAAAGACAGCCTTCTAGCTACTCCTTGGATAGCAAACCTAAATAAAGATAGAAAAAGTGCACTATACTGGAACAAGGAATGGAACAAGATAATTAAAGAAAGGAAGAATGCATATAACTAGATAAAAACTGTACTGAATAGTGAGGACTTAATGACAAAAAAGTGAAAGCTCATAAGTTATCTCTTTGTTTAACAGAAGTTGGTGCAATAAAAGATATTACCTCACCCACCTTTGTCTCTAATATCTCGGGATGAACATAGCGACACCAACACGGCATATAAAAAATGATATGTTTGCACAAAGATGCTAATAAAAGGGGAAAAAACAAAGCTGGAGGAAATATGGGGAGTAAGTAAATTAAATAAAGATATCAATACATCTGTGGCATACAAGCAACTTCAGACAATGAATGGAACAAAGAATAAGCAGAACCCAATACCAAGCTTACAGTAGAAGGCTATAGAGAAATAAGCACCAGCAAAGAAAAGGCAGAAATTCTGTCCACTGTGTTTCATGAAGAGTTTTCAGTTTAGGGTTTTTTTTTTTTGCTTTCTTTTCTGACTCCTGCCAGTTTTAAGAACATTTTTCCTGTGTTAATGAAACAAACAAATAAAAAAATTGTACATCACGAATCATACAGATGTGTGCTGCTATGAATGGAGATCTATGTGCACATAGTGTTATCCAATCCAATTTGTGGCACCTTCAGACATTCAAATAAAACATGATAGAAAGTAAATGAAGTTGACAGCTGTTTCTTGTGAATAATGACATCTCTGCTTTATCATCACTGGGTCTTTGGTGTGTTACCCGTATCATCCGTGGAGCCATTCCTGATTTACCATGGTATAAGTAGAAAGAGAATCAGGGCCCCTTGTTTCAAATGACAATATTTTCCCCCTACTTTCCTGAAAAAAATTAACAAATTACATTTTCTACACTTTTTGTCAAAATGTTTCCCTTTTACATTCTCTTCCATTCTTTTTCTTCTCCTACTCTTTTTCATTTTAGCAAATACACAGGGCTTTTCAAAATGCACTGGTTCTATCTCTTCTTTCAGTGCTATGGCTGAATTATACCATTTGAAATCACAATAGCAACACACAGGCTGTGTCTAGATTGGCGCCATCTTGCGCCAGAGCTATGCAAATGAGGCTCAGTGTGGAATATCGCCGAGCCTCATTTGCATAACTAATGAGCCGCCATTTTTGCGGAAGAGGCTCTTGCGCAAGACGGAGCTGTCTATACTGCCCCTTCTTGCGAAAGAAAAACCCCCTTGCGCAAAGCCGTTATGCTGATTATTTTCAGACATAACGGCTTTGCGCAAGAGGGTTTTTCTTGCGCAAGAAGGGGCAGTGTAGACAGCTCCGTCTTGCGCAAGAGCCTCTTCCGCAAAAATGGTGGCTCATTAGTTATGCAAATGAGGCTCGGCGATATTCCACGCTGAGCCTCATTTGCATAGCTCTGGCGCAAGATTGAGCCAGTCTAGACACAGCCATACTGTCTACAGATTTCATCCACTGCTTTGCTGCCATGCTGGTCTTTAAAATCAGTGGCACAACCCTTCCTCTACTTATTGTTCTGTTTTTAGCTGAATTGGCATTTGCAACTGCACTTGAGTCTTCTTGTTTTGTTCAGTGCCCTTTTTAAAGTTGGTGAAATTACTTTTAATTAACTCTACTGCTTTCTTTAATAAGTAGCCTTGATTAGCTCCCAAGGCCCTTAACTAATCATTCTGTGCTGGATTGCTGCTTCATTGTATAGTTTGCAGAGAATAATTTTAAAATTTAATTCAACACATTTGTTTCTTAAAACAATATTTTAGTAATTCTGTCAGCTTTCTTGCACATTTAAGGTCATGCCTACTTTAAAATGACAATTGTGAACAAGTCCTTTAGCTAGATCTCTAGGGGCATGTCTACAGAGCAGAGTTATTTGAAATAATTAGCTTTATTTTGCAATAACTATGTGAGTGCCTACACCACAAGCCTGTAATTTTGAAATAATTTTGAAATAATGGGCTTATTTCAAATTCTGTAACCCTCATTTTATGAGGAATAATGACTATTTCGAAATAGCTATTTCAAAATAGGGCATGTGTAGACAGAGCAGTGGGAATTATTTCAAAATAAGTGTCCTCCAGGGCTTCCCACAGGTGCCCCGCTGGCCACTCTGTCCATACTATCAGAACTCTATAGTTCCCCTTCCCCTACAGCCTTTAAAGCCACAGTGGAAAGGGCTTGTGGCACAACGCAGACCCTGACAGCCCTGTGCCACATTGCAGCAGCCATCACAGCTATCCTTGCTGCCATGAGTGACCACTGGGCTCCGTTTGAGCTCTCCACAATTGCAGCCAAGCAGGCAGCCAGCTGCCAGGACCCTGCCCGAGGATGAAAGACACATACACCTTCCTGGTCTGGTGCAGAGATCCTGGACCTCACTGAGGTCTGGAGAGAGGAGGCAAATCTCCAAGATCTCCACACCAGGTGCAGGAATGCTGATGTCTATAGCCAGATGGCTTACAGCCTGGGCCACAAGGGCCATATGCGCACCCAGGAGCAGGTGCACAGGAAGATTAATGGGGTTCAGGCAGGCCTTTGCCAAAACCAGGGAACACAGCTCCCACTCCAGGGCAGCACCACACACCTGCCTTTATTATGCTCCACCACATGTTGGGAGGGGGGCAGTTCCTCCTCTCCCTCATTATGGACTCTGGGCTGGAGATGCCCATCATCACCCTCCTGGGGGTTAGAGACAGTGTGGAAGAGGAGGAAGAGAAGGAAGAGGCAGACAAAGCCAGCACCATCTCAGAAAAGGGCCCGCTGTCTAGGTCTCAGGTGGCACATTGTCTTTGTCTGACCCAAGAACTTTTGGTGTTGGCTCAGAGGTGAGGGCTAGGCTTCATGCACAATGTCTCCCTTCTTTGTTCTCCGCAGCTGAATCAGCTGCAAGTGGGGTGTGAACCACATCTCCTGCTCCATCCTCCTGACCCCACATAACCCGTAGACAAAGGTGAGCCCATGAAGACCTGCAGCAGGAGCACATCACCTGTCTGCATGCCCTGCAGTGCTCTCTGGACTGGCAGGACCACAGACTGGAGGCAGAGCTGGAGCTGCGCCATAACACTTGGCAGGAGTTGCTGCAGCAGGGCCAGACCATGTGCACAGCTTTCACTGTCACCCTCAATCACCTGGTGGCCACTCCTGCTTCTGCTCTCCTGCCTTTTCCCCTTTTCTCCCCCTGTGGCCACCGAGGGCCTCACACAATAGGCAGTGGGAGCACCCAAGGCAGGCACCAATCCCAGCCCCATCCCTGACCCTCTACTTCCCTTTCCTACTCCCCTTCCACCTCCCTCCCACTTCCCAAGTTCTTGCCCCATCCTCCCCAGTTACATTTACCCTAATTAAACAAAACCAGTTTATTCTTTCAAAATGAGAAGTGTGGTTTATTGTGTCTGCAGGAGAGAGGGAGGGGGGAGAGAAAGGCGGAAGGAATAGCAGGGGAAGGGAGGGGTGGAAGAGGCCCAAGGGAGACTCTCACAGCAGGCCCTGGCTGAATCTCTCCCTCAGGGCCTCCTGGATCTGCAAGGCCCCCCGATGGGCCTGCCAGATGGCAGCAATGCATGGCTGCTCAAAGGCCCTAGAAAGCTGCTTGGCCTCTGCCCCCCACCCTGGCAGGAATACTTCCTAGTTACGTTAACAAAGGTTGTGGACGACACAGCTACCACTTGAGGGACAATCCAGTCGCTGAGGTCCAGCCAGTTGAGGAGGCAATGGAACCTCCCTTTCAGATGACCAAAGGGGCCCTTACCACAATGCGGGCCCCGCTAAGCTTTCAATTGAAGCGTTCCTTGCTTTGGTCACAGTGTCCAGTGTAGGGCTTCATTAACCAGGGGAAGCAGAGGGTAGGCTGCATTCCCCACAATGCACATGGGCATGTCCACGTCCCCAATCCTGATGGTGGAGTTGGGGAAAATGCTGGCGTGTAGCTTCTGGAACAAACTAGAGTTGCAGAAGATGGGACGTCATGAGCCTTTCCTGACCATCCAGCACTGATGTCTGTGACGGTGCCCCGGAGGGGTGAACCCGATGCCCCGAGTCCGGCACCGCCCCCTTCAGTCCGGCCGACCAACTCCTCCTCAGCTGGCGGCTTAACTAGGTTGTCAGGTGTCTCACTGTGGTTTGCTTCCACCAGAGATGGAGGAGAGAGGGGGGCCCGGGCCCGCCCTCACTTGCGGGCCCCAGCCCAGGGCCCTAAGGACTTGGACCACGCCGCGGTTCCAGTCTGGCTAACGGGGTCGTAACCCTAAATGCGTCAGCCCACGGGCTGGTTCACCGCCCTGCCCTGGGCTACTTCCTCTCTCCTCCTTGTCGTCCTCCCTTTTACCTTCACCTCTCCGTCAGGGTGCTCCCTCCAGCCTTCCCCTTGCTTCCTGCTGAGTCTCCCCAGTCGCTTTCTGCCCTTCTCCCGTACCTCCTTCCCTCGCTCTCTGCACCCCCTCCCCCGCTCCGTCCGGGCAGCTTTTAAATCTCCTGCCGCCCCAGACGTCAGGCCGGACATTGTCCTGATGTCATCGGCCTCTCCCTGACCCCGTGCCATCTTGCCATGGGGTCGGCTCCTCCCCCTCTCCACAGCCGCGCCGGTGTTCTCCCAGCCATGCCGCAGCATGGGAGCAGTTGGCACACCGCTGGTAAGCATACCCCGGCAGTGCCAACAGGGCACTTACCTCCTGGGGTCCAGTGCAGGGCCTCGGTGCCCCGTCACAATGTCCATGAACTGGCTGTCCATGAGGGCTTGCAGGACCATCGAAAAGTACCCCTTGTGATTGATGTATTTGGATGTCCAGTGGTCAGGAGCCAGGATGGGGATGTGGGTGTTGTCAACAGCTCTGCCCCGCAATTGGGAAAGCCCATGGCAGCAAAGCCGGCGATGATGGGGTCCCTGTTGCGCAGGTTGATGACCCTGTGCAGCAGGACAGTGTTGATGACCCTCACCACATGTAGAAGAAGACAGAGAATCACAGGGTTGCCAGAGCCCTCAGGAGGTCCCTGAGCACAATTTCCTCCCCGTCCCCTCACATCAGGAGAAATCCCAATTTGCCCCAATCCCCTAGCAGGGCTTTGTGAGGGGGGGACTGAAAAATCTCTCAGGGAAGGGGCTTCCCCAACCCCCAACCCCTCTTCCCTAGGGTACCCCATTTCAGCAGGTCACGACCCACCCGGGATGATAGCATGAGAGAGCCATACCTGCATGAGCTCAGCTCTGACGGTTGAGCTCCCTATGCTAAACTGGTCCCTCAGAGACCAATAGCTGTTTGGTGTGGCGAGCTTCCAAATAGCGATGGTGACCCGCTTTTGGAAGTGGATGGTGGGTCACATATGGGTGTCCTGTCATGTAAGAACTGGGCCAGCCACTCACACATCTCCATGAAGATGTCCTTCTCTGCATGCGGAAGTTCTGAGCCACGGCTGGTTGTCCCAATGATCCATGACAATCTGGTCCCACCAGTCGGAACGATAACAGGGTACGGCTACACTAGCTCGTTAGTTTGAGCTAGGTAGGGTAATGAGGGCAAGCGGAGTTGCAAATGAGGAATGAGGAGTAACGGTAGTTCAAATTAGGATCTTTAATTCGAACTACCTAGTCCGTGCCGCGTGTAGCTGCGGGCACGGAGTTCGGACTAAGGGGGATTTAAAAATGGCGGCGCCTGGGAACATGCAAATGAAGCCCGGGATATTTAAATCCCGGGCTTCATTTGCAACTCCGCTTGCCCTCATTACCCTACCTAGCTCGAACTAACGAGCTAGTGTAGCCGTACCCACAGATTTTAAAAAAGAGCTAGATAAATTCATGGAGGTTAGGTCCATAAAAGGCTATTAGCCAGGGGGTAAGGAATGGTGCCCCTGGCCTCTGTTTATCAAAGGCTGGAGATGGATGGCAGGAGACAAATCACTTGATCATTGTCTTCGGTCCACCCCCTCTGGGGCTCCTGGCACTGGCCACTGTTGGCAGACAGGATACTGGGCTAGATGGACCTTTGGTCTGACCCAGTATGGCCATTCTTATGTTCTTATGTTCTTAACTGGTGTCCAGTCGCTAGAAGTGGAGGTGCAGTGTGCAGGGGAGGGTAGGTGGGGAGTCAAGCTGCCTGGAGAGAGGAGAGGAGGAGCCCTGCAATGAGCCATGAGAGCAGCCTGCAGAAGCTGCACCAGGAAGTGCAGCATGAGAGGCAAGAGTTGTCAACTGGCAGGTCTGGCTCCATGACTGGAGTGCTGTGGTGTCCACAAGGGCAACCAGAGCACTCAAAGAAAAGCTTTTCTGTCCCTCAGGAACATAAGAACATAAGAATGGCCATACTGGGTCAGACCAACAGTCCCTCTAGCCCAGTATCCTGTCTGCTGACAGTGGCCAATACCAGATGCCCCACAGGGAGGGAACACAACAGGTAATCCTCACTTGATCCCTCTCCTGTCACCCAGTTCCAGACAAACAGACACTAGGGACCCATTCCTACCCATCCTAGCTAATAGTGATTGATGGACCTAACCTCCATGACTCTATATAGCTCTTTTTAGCCTTCACCACATCCTCTGGCAAGGAATTCCAGAGGCTGACTGTGCGCTGAGTGAAGAAAAACTTCCTTTTGTTTGTTTTAAAACTGCTAATTTCATTTGGTGACCCCTAGTTCTTATATTGTGGGAATAAGTAAATAACTTTTCCTTATTCACTTTTTCCATACCAGTCATGATTTTATAGATCTCTGTCATAACCCCCCTTAGTGTCCTCTTTTCTAAGCTGAAAAGTCAAAGTCTTTTTAATCTCTCTTCATATCGGACCCGTTCCAAACCCCTAATCATTTTTGTTGCCCTTTTCTGAACTTTTTCCAATACCAATATATCCTTTTTTGAGATGAGGCAACCACATCTGTACGCAGTATTCAAGATGTGGACACATAATCATTTTATATAGAGGCAATAAGATATTCTCTGTCTTCTTCTCTATCCCTTTTTTAATGACTCCTAACATTCTATTTCCTTTTTCACTGCTGCTGCACACTGAGTGCATGTTTTCAGAGAACTATCCACAATGATTCCAACATCTCTCTCTTGAGTAGTTGTAGCCAAATTACTCCTCATCATATTGTATATATAGTTGGGATTATGTTTTCCAAAGTGCATTACTTTACAATTATCAACATTAAATTTAATTAAATTTCATTTGTTGCCCAATCACCTAGTTTGGTGAGATCTTTTTGAAGCTCTTCACAGTCTGCTTTGGTCTTAACTATCTTGTTCAGTTTGGTATTATCTGCAAATTTTGCCACCTCATTATTTATCCCTTTCTCTAGATCATTTATAAATAAGTTTAATAGGATGGATCCCAGGACAGACCCTTGGGGGACCCCACTAGTTGCCTCTCTCCATTCTGAAAACTTACCATCTATTCCTATCCTTTGTTTCCTGTCTTTTAACCAGTTATCAATCCATGAAAGGACCTTCCATCTTATCCCATGACAACTTATTTTACTTAAGAGCCTTTGGTGAGGGACCTTGTCAAAGACTTTCTGGAAATCTAAGAATACTTTATCACCTGAATCCCCCTTGTCCACATGTTTGTTGACCCCCTCAAAGAACTCTAGCAGATTAGTAAAGCATGATTTCCCTTTACACAGGTCATATTGACTTTCCCACAACAAATTATGTTCATCTAAGTGACTGACAATGTTATTCTTTACTATAGTTTCAATTAATTTTCCCAGTACTGATGTTAGCCTTACCGGTCTGTAATTGCCAGGATCACCTCTAGAGCCCTTATTGGCGTCATGTTAGCTGTTGTCCAGTCATTAGGTACAGAAGCTTATTTAACGGATAGGTTACAAACCACAGTTAATAGTTCCACAATTTCCCATTTGAGTTCTTTCAGAACTCTTGGGTGAATGCCATCTGGTCCCAGTGACTTGTTACTGTTAAGTTTATCAATTTGTTCCACAACCTCCTCTAATGAGACCCCATCTGGGGCAATTCCTCAGATTTGTCACCTAAAAAGAATGGCGAAGGTTTGAGAATCTCTCCAATATCCTCAGCCATGAAGAGTGAAGCAAAGAATTCATTTAGCTTCTCTGCAATGACTTTTCATATCTGAGTGCTCCTTTAGCATCTCGCTCGTCCAAGGCCCCACTGGTTGTTTAACTGGCTTCCTGCTTCTGATGTACTTAAAAACATTTATTTTATTACTTTTTGAGTTTTTGGCTAGCTTTTCTTCAAACTCCTTTTTGACTTTTCTTATTATATTTTTACACATAATTTGACAAAGTTTATGGTCCTTTCTATTTTCCCAGCTAGGATTTGACTTCCACTTTTTAAACAATGCCTTTTTATCTCTCCCTGCTTCTTTTACTTGGTTGTTAAGCCACGGTGGCACTTTTTTGATTATCTGTGTTTTTTAATTTGGGGGTATACATTTAAGTTGGGCCTCTATTATAATGTCTTTGAAAAGTTTCCATGCGTCTTGCAGAGACTTTACTTTTCTCACTGTACCTTTTAATTTCTGTTTAACTAACTTCCTCATTTTTTTTAGTTCCCCTTTCTGAAATGAAATATCACAGTGTTGGGCTGCTGAGGTGTTTTTTCCACCTCAGGGATGTTATATTTTGTTACATTATGGTCACTATTTCTAAGTGGTCCGGTTAGATTTACGTCTTGATCCAGTTCCCGTGCTCCACTTAGGACTAAATCAAGAATAGCCTCTCCCCTTGCGGGTTCCAAAACCAGCTGCTCCAAGAAGCAGTCATTTAAGGTATCAAGAAATTTTATCTCTGTATCCTGTCCTGAGGTGCCATGTACCGAGTCAATATGGGGATAGTTGAAATCCCCCACTATTATTGAGTTTTTTATTTTGATTGCCTCTCTAATCTCCCTTAGTATTTCATAGTCACTATTACTGTCCTGATCAGATGGTCGATAATATACCCCTATTGCTATATTCTTATTATTAAAGCATTGAATTACTATCCATAGAGATTCTATGGAACATTTTGGTTCATTTAAGATTTTTACTTCTTTGATTCAACATTTTCTTGCACATATAGTGCCATTCTCCCACCAACAAGACCTGTTCTGTCCTTCTGATATATTTTTTATCCTGGTCTGACTGTGTCTCATTGATTGTCTTCATTCCACCAAGTTTCCATGATGCCTATTATATCAATATGTTCTTTTAAAACGAGGCACTCTAGTTCACCCATTTTATTATTTAGACTTCTAGCATTTGTATATACGCACTTTAAAAATTTGTCACTATTTATCTGTCTGCCATTTCCTGTTGTGTTAGACTCTTTTTCATTTGATTGTGTCTCATCTGATTTGACAATTACTCCCATCCTCTCCTCCTGACTAGAACAGAGAGAATCTCTATTAATAGACCCCAAAGAGATATCTCTGTCCAATCCATGTGCTCCTCCACGCCCGTCAGCTTTCCCCCAGCCTTCAGTTTAAAAACTGCTTTATAACCTTTTTAATATTAAGTGCCAGTAGTCTGGTTCCATTTTGGTTTAGGTGGAGTCCATCCTTTCTGTACAGGCTTTTCCTATCCCAAAAGTTTCCCCAGTTCCTAATAAATCAAAACCCCTCCTCTCTACTTCATCATCTCATCCACGCATTGAGACTCTGAAGCTCCGCCTGCCTACCTGGGCCTGCACGTGGAACTGGAAGCATTTCTGAGAACGCTACCATAGAGGTCCTGGATTTCAATCTTTTTCTTAGCAGCCTTAATTTGGCCTCCAGAACCTCTTTCCTACCCTTCCCTATGTCATTGGTATCTACATGTACCATGACCACTGGCTCCTCCCCAGCACTACACTTAAGTCTATCGAGTTGTCTCGAGAGATCCGCAACCTTTGCACAGGTGAGGCAAGTCACCATACGGTTCTCTTGGTCATCACAAACCCAGCTAGCTATGTTTCTAATGATTGAATCTCCTATTACTAACACCTTCCTTTTCCTTATGCCTTTCAAGGATGGAGGCAAAGGAGAAGATTCTGAGACATGACTGTATAGGGGGGTCCCTTTAGGCATGAGCCTCAGGCAGGAGCTACGGAAAGTGAATGCTGTCCTGATGCGCTGCCTGAAGTGGGTCTGTGTGGCTTTAAATGTGATTCAGCATCCAATGAGTGTGGATGCACTACTTTAAAATAGCTCAGTGCTATCTCGACAGGCATTTGCTGTGTAGACGTGCTATTTCAAAATAAGCTATTTTGAAATATAAATTTTGAAATAGCTCTTTCCAAAATAAGCGTGCACTGTAGACATATCCTAGGATTGGTAATCATAGTATCTCTTTGGTTTCTTATTGACTCAAATGGCTGTTATTCCTAGTGTAACTTTCATTTTAAAATATAATTTGATAAGCATCTTTAACGTAATGGGAAATCATCTATGATTACATTCATCGTACATTACTCTGGATATTATCTTTAATACAATCTCTCTTTTATTACAGAAAGTTTTTCCTGTGGGGCGAGAGAGTGACATCATCACATCACTCCATGCTGCCCCGCCCCTCCAGCCTCAACAGAGTCCCCAAAAGGGGAAAAGGTGGCCATTGCTTAGGGTTCTCCACCCCCCAGGGGGCTTTGGGCTCCCTGCTGTCCCCTAGTTCCCCTGAAGGAGGGCTAAGAGGTGGCAGCTGGATGCCCCTATGCTCAGGGATCCAGCGGGGAACCTACGCCTCCGGCTGCTCGGGCCACGCATGCTGGGGCTGCTGCGTGCCTGGAGCTCCAGCCTGGAACCCTCCTCCCCACTCTCCTCCCTTGCAAGATTAGCACACCAGCACTGGCTTCTTTCAGGGAAGTGGGGAGAGGAGAAAAACCCAAGGTTCCGCACTGGAGGTGGCTTGCAGAGAAGTGAGCACGCTGCTGTGGGGAGGGCCAGGGCTGGCTGCAGCCAGGGGGTGGGGATGAGAGGCCAGGGCCATGGCTGGGGGCAGGCAAAGGCCGGGGCTGGCATGACCCCCGGTTGCTAAGGGGAGAGCCGGGCTTGCTTACCCCCAAAGATGGGGGGTTGGCAAGCATAGCGAGCAGGGGTATTTATAAAGTATTGTCATTGCCGGTCTACCTTTTTCTCTTATGTTTCATAAAATCACATTTCAAAAGGTCTCAATTTTGTTTCAGAACAAAAAAACCCTTTACTTTGAAATCTCAACATTTTTCTTGAAATGGAATTAGTTTCCAGCCAGCTGTCCTTGACATCAGTGAAGTTACTCCTGATTTATGTCACGTTAAGTGTGAGGAGAATCCAGCCATGAGAATGCTGATCTGTGCGTGTGAATATTTTACCAAAGAGCAAGGGAAAGAGTTGATGGATATATAGGGAAAAAGCTAGTTGCTTTAAATACAAGTGGGTGAGAGAATAGGAGTATGTAAAGCAGGGTTTTTTGGTTGGGTGGCAACAGAAAGAAGTCCAGAAAAGCTACAATACCAGTCAACTATTTTCAATACAAACAGCATGGACTAATTTCTCTGCTGTAATAAATCAATATATCTCCCTTGACTTCAGTGTAGCTATGACAATTTACAGTAGTTGAGAAGTGGACCACATATGTGTTCTTATCTTTATTCTTTATGGCTAAGACATATTGTTTTACTGAAAAGTTTCAGACTGGAAAGAAAATATAACTATCCATTGATGCACATTTTTTTGTGTTGGTTCAAGAATTCTTTTTAATTAGAAGAAAAATAGTAGAATGAATTAATTTGTAATAGGTATATTATATAATTGTTGCTCTAAATGACACAATTTCTATCTTTTTCAAGATATTAGTTCATTAAAAATAGTAAAGATGTAAGGGTTAATCCTAATAAGAATATATAATATGGAAATCTTGGGAAAACAAAGAGATCATTTTGTCAAGTACATTCCCACCAATATAAAAATAAAGATGAAATTATTGTATTTGAAAGTGCTTGTGTGTAATTTGTTGTTTTAGACATTTAAAAGGCTAAACGAGAAAATATTCAAATATATGAACACTAGAGTCTTAAAGAGATTCCACTTTAAAAAATCAAGTTTCAGTCTGAATATATTTTATATGAAAATGTGGATACAGGCAACTCTGAGATAAAAGAAAGTCAGTTATTAAGTTTTTGCAGTTTGAATCCTTTGTGTATTTAACAGCACTCTTTGTACAGTTTTACTTTTTTTCCTGTGTAGTCACCAATATCCACTCAGGGTATATCTACACTGCACAGCTATTTTGGGATACCAGAAGTATCTCGAAATAGCTACCCTGAATCTTTACAAACTGCCCATTATTTTGAAATATTTTTTGAAATAACAGGTGTGCTATTTCGGCATCCCGGTAACTTTCGTTCCACAAGGGTTAAGGGATGTTGCGAAATAGCTCGTTATTTCAAAATTTGGCACTTTGTAGATGCACCAAATTTCAAAATAGCTTATTTTGCAATTCAATTGAAATAGGATACGAAATTTGCATAGCATAAATTATGTATCTTATTTCAAGTTTAGAGTGCTGTATAGACGCACCAACAATCTCTCTCAATAGAGGAGAGAGAAACATTTTTTTTAAATAGGAAAAGGTGATAGTAAAACTATGAACTACTTTTAACTTGCTATTTTACAATGTCTAGTGTTGAAGTTGTCAGTGTCTCTTTAAATTGATATTCTTACTTCTGAATGGATGTTACTTAGATCTTAAACCTATTTGTATTTAGATGTTTTATTGCCATGCAGGTATAGGTCACATTCATCTGATGACTTGATTTATCATTCACCTTGGATCATTTTACCTTTTATCTGTCTACTAAATCATCTCCATTAACTTATTTTAACTTCCAAACTGAAGAGAATCCAGAGGAGAGCCATGAAAGTGATGGGGCCTGATAATAGGGCTGGGATTGTCTCCAAGATTTTTTCCACTGGGCTTATCCAGAACACCTTGTCCAGTTCTGGAACATGACATCCAGTCAGTCCTCTGAGAGCCAAACAACTCAGTTCATTTTCACCACTTAAATCCCTTTATTTGACATAGGGCAAAGCTATGATGAGTTGATTAGATGTAATAGTAGGGGGTGGATATAGGGGATATCACACATCCAAAGTTACACAGAAACCGTCTGCCTTCATATACATTTACATCTTTTATTGCATTACATTACACATTTGGGGATTGGCTGGTCACTTTGCAGGAACCAGTCTGTGTGCAACATGGTTTGTCCTTGCTAAACCTATTCCTTACCTCCTGGCTACAATCTTAGGAAATGGTCCTGGGTGTTCTGTCTCTAAAAGACAACGTCTTTTTCAACCTAATGTTCTCTTTATCTTCCTAATTCTATCCTAAAGAAATGTGTCTTCCTTCAGTTAATTATGCATGTTAGGCTAGGCCTCAGCTACAGTCTTTTACTATGTTATGGGTATATCTACACTAGAATTAGAATGGTTAATTATTCAGGCTTGGGTTCCCTCCTGAGCTCTGGGGGTACATCTACACTTGCTCTCTAGTTCGAACTAGGGATGCAAATGTAGGCAACCGAAATTGCTAATGAAGCGCGGATGTAAATATCCCACGCTTCTTTAGCATGATCTCGCCGGCGCGTTACTCCGCTCATTTTTTGAGGAGTAACGTTAGTTCGAACCAAGGGGTTTGGTTCAAATTAACGTGTCCCGGCGCGCACTTTTGCTTTCGAAACAGCTGTTGAGCGGAGTAACGCGCTGGCAAGATCATGCTAATGAAGCACGGGATATTAACATCCCCGCTTCATTAGCAATTTCGGCCACCTACATTTGCATCCCTAGTTAGAACTAGGGAGCAAGTGTAGACGTACCCCCATGGGAGAAGTAATGAAATATATTTACTGAACTTATCTATAATACTTTCCCAGTTTTCCAAAACTGGCCACTTAGTCAATGGTCTCTTGTCTTTGAGTGGAATTGTCCAATGATCTGTTACATAAATTCAAATCCTTGATAAATCCTGTAGCTGAAGAAACCGTCCAAAAGGAGAAGAAAATAAGCCCAGAGAAATCATAGTTTAAATAGCTAAGTATTCCACGCAGCCACTTCAGTACCACAGATGTTAGCATTACAATATGAAATGATTACACACTTCATATGCTGTGATGTTGATAAGGTAAACTAAAACCAAAATAAACAAACAAACAAACAAAAGACCCAAATCAGATTATATGCCTTGTTTTAGGGACTCAGTAGGACCCCTCTATACTGCCAATCTCATTTCTGTGTGTACACTTGGGCAGAGGAAGCCTTCTCCAGCATGAAAACAGATGAGAGTTCTTCTTCCATGAAGGAGGCTGTTTATGAGACAGGGCTGTTTATGAGACGATGTCTTTACCCCTCTCCTCTACTCCACTTCTGAAAGAGCAGCCTGCTTGCTTCTGGCTCAAATTCAGAGGGGAGGGATTTCAAAGAGTAGGGGTTTGGGTGTGATCAGAGAAGCCCGTTTCTGGCAAAGAAACAAACAAACAAAAAGGAGTTAAACTAACAGAAGGAGTGAGAATGTTTAGCAAAAGACAGAAGGAAGATGGAGTGGAGGAGAAAACAGGGAAGGTGCACAGATCAAGGACTATGATTTTCTCCATTACCAAAACATATAGCCTTTCCAGTGAATCTCAGGTAACTCTGATGCACAGTAGTCTTCTGTCATGCTGTTTTAACATTGACTTCAAGCCTGAAGTGAATTCCAAAGTCAAGGATGCTGCACTGAGATAACCTTTGCACAAACCCCATGACTTAAAAAAATCTGAAAGGTATTATCTCAGAAGTGTCAGTAAATGTTAAACTGTCGATGCAGAGCACACAAACTGTCTCTCCAATATACAAGACCACACCCCAAAGGCTATTTTTTACTTACTTTCTCTTGGCAACACTAATTTTTTTGTGTGTCTTACAATGTTTGGGTTTTTTTTTAAAAGCCCAGCTTCTGGAATTTTCAGGAATTTTCATTACCTGAAAATGTCAGCTTTGGGTTTTTTCTAGCGCTCAAAGTGCAGAGAAAACACTGAAAATACTAAAAACTGAAAAAAAGCTAATGGCTCAAAAACCAGAAAGAGCATGATAAGACTCAGAAACTATTATTTTTTAAAAAATTTTATGATTTTTAAGACCTCACTCATGCTTTTGAACTCTTGGGGATAGTAATACCTCATTCTACAGCTAAGGTTGCAGAAGCATTAACATTTCATATCTTTGGGGGGCAGTTCTATGTATGCCATGTAAGCATTTACACCTGCTCTACAGCTTTTCATCACCAGCCATGTCCCCTGGTGATTTCCTTCTTATGTTTTTGTAGGAGGGGAAGAGATTTTTCCATCTGATCTCAGAACTTTATACTGGGAATTGCTATCTCTTTTCAAAAGCATACAACATTGTAGCTGCCTTTTTATTTGCTCTTTCTGATGGAACCAGTAGCCAAGCACTGAAGCTACAGCTTCTATTTTTAAAATGTATATGTAGGTCTTTTTTTAAGGGGGTCTCATGCTTTTTAAAGGGGGATCTCTCTCTAAAGTTTCTATTCTCTGCCCCTTGCCTTCTATATTCTCTGTGGATCTCTTTGCTGCATAGCCTCTTACCTATGTACTGTACTCTAATTATATAGCAGCATTCACGTAAAGTATATTTAGACTGCAGCTGGGAGCAGCTTTCCAGTATGGGAGACAGATGTGTTTGATTGAGCAGAGCAATAGCAACCTAAATATAGCAGTATAGCCAGGGGTTGCTTGGGTGGCAGCTCAAGCTAGCAGCCAAAGCACGGGTCCACTTGGATTCCCTGGGAATGGATGCTGATGGCTCTCCTGAAATGTTGCCTGAGCTATCTCTAGCTATACTGCTATTTTCAGTGATTCCGGGAGCAGCACTAGCATGTCTGTCTCTCCATGTTGAGAAGCATGCTCCCCACTGCAGTGTGGATGTACCCTTTGAATGAATGTGAAGATTTTTCAGAACTTTCCGGATGTCATCACGCAATGTTATGCTAGTTTCCCAGGCAATTAGATCCACACTCAGAATGTAGCTTCAGGCAGAGGGTGGATACAAAATAGTTCCTGCTTTTTTGTCCTTGGTACCTAGAACACTTTGGGGATGAAGTGACACAAAAACAATGCATGCCCTGTCTGTTCATTTGTTTGACAGGCATTTGGCTTAGATAACAGATAAATGCGCCTCTCCAGTCTCAAGTGCCGATTGTCAAATTAAATATGAGCCATTATATCAGTTGTCAGCTTAGTCTTTGTTCCAGCAAATGACAGGTATGAACAGCTACTGCCATTTTTTTTTCACACCCCAAGAGCATGTGATGACATGGGGCTCATACAGAATGAGATGCAATATTCCATTGGGAATAGCATTCAGTGTGCAAAAGCTGTCACAGGCATGAGAAGTCATTACTGATTTGGCTACTTAAGTTGCACAGTGAGATTATGGGTGCTGTGGGAGCTCAGCATGACTGCAGTGAAGCCCATTTGAGAATAACGCAGGACAACATTTTCTTTTTGTGACACTTTACCCATGGTATTTCATTTCGCTTTATAGAATAACTTTTGAATAACACAGAAAATCAAAGTCCTCACCACTTGTAGTCATTATAAAATCCCATGGTACTTTATAAAGAATAAGGGCTTTAGCATCTGTGGCCTGAATAAAATCCATTTGGAGTAATTCTATTCTGCCTGGCAAAATTCCTCTTGTACAGGTTGTACCTCTGAAAATGGGCATTGTCTGGGCCAGCAACATCCGTGGGCTGGCAGGACCGCGGATACTCCTGGACCAGGAATCTTAAGGGCAGGAGGGACAGCTGGGTCTAGGGAAAACAGGGTTGCCAACTCAGCTGGAGGCAGTACAGAACTGCAGCCCGTGCAGCCCACAACAGCATGGGGCCAGGGCAGATTCCCCAGCAGCCTGTGCCGGAACCCCATGGCAGCCCCTGGGAATACAGGGCTGGGACTAGAGCCCCATGGCAGTGGGGGGCCAGATTCTCCTGGCAATTACCAGGAGCATAGAACCAGAGCCCTGGATCATAGAGCTGGGACCAGAGCCCCATGGCAGCCCTGGGAAGGTGGGGCCAGGCAGGAGCCCCATGGCAACCCACAGCAGCACATGGCCAGGGCCACAGTCCCACAGCAGCCCTTGTCAGCACGGGGCAGAAGCCCCACAGCAGCCCCCAGAAACACAGGGCTATAGCTCCCCACAACAGCCCCCTGGAGCAGGGGCTGGTAGTGGAGCCCTGCAGCAGCCCCTGGGAGCAAGGGACGAGCAAGCGGGGCTGGAGCCATGTGATGCCCAGGTAGATGGCAGCACCTGGGCAAGCAGTCCAATCAGTCTGGGGGGAGTGCCTGCTGGGGCTAGGGGCAGGAGACCTCCCCTGGTCCAGCAAATAATCTTGTTTGGGACTGGTGAGGTTCCAATGGTTCCGGTCCAGGGACGTCCAACCTGTAGCTTCAATTGCACATTACATCCTTTTTTCACTATTCCTGTAAATTGTACCCAAATGTTCTTTTATACTGTTGAACAATATATATATTCTGGGTCAGACGTGTACATAAGAACATAAGAACACCCATACTGGGTCAGACCAAAGGTTCATCTAGCCCAGTATCCTGTCTGCCAACAGTGGCCAATACCGGATGCCCCAGAGGGAATGAACACAATAGGTAATCCTCACATGATCCCTCTCCTGTCACCCATTTCCAGACAAACAGAGGCTAGGGACACCATTCCTACCCATCCTGGCTAATAGCCATTGATGGATGCATTTCATTGGTGGATAAAGTGATTCTTATATCTATGAAAATCCCTGTCCTGCTGCTTTGGGGGAAATGATGTTTTTGCCACTGATTTTAATTGCAGTAGGATTATAGCAAATGTTTGCATAGTACTTCTTGAGGATAAGAAATGCTTTGTAAATGCAAGGTAAAATGACAATGTTTAGATTTTGAAAATAATTCTCATTACAAATTCGGGATGAAAAGTAAAAATATCACACATTTTCATCACCTCACAAACTGGAAAAAAAATCAGTCCAGGTCAATTGAAATGGACACTTGGATAATCTCATAATATTTTGTCTAGATGTTGACCTTTTTGCTTTTAGTTACTCTTTTTTGTCTAAATTTAGTTAAAATTTAACCAAAAGCTGTTTTGATTAAAATAAACTGCAACCCCAGAAAGACCTCATGTCTTGATCTGAAGACGTCAAGAGTAGGAAAATTCACCATAACTCTTGTTAGTTTGTTCCAAGGTTAATCAACCTCACAGCTAAAATTTGTGATCAGTTTCTAATTTGAGTTTCCATGGCTTCAGTTCGCATCCAGACACTGGTTCTTGTTATGCCTTTCTCTGCTAGAGTATTTTAGTATCTGCTATATTCTCCTGATGAAGATAAACTGTGATCAAATTACCTCTCAATTTTCTTTTTTATAAACTATATTGATTGAACTCTTAGTTTCTCACTGTAATGCATCTTCTGCCCTTGAATAATTTTTGTGATCTTTTTTGCACCCTCTCCAATTCTTCAATATTGTTTTTAGAAGTTGGACATTAGAACTAGATCCAGCATTCCAATATCGATCTCACTGATTCCATGAAAGGAAGTAAAATTACCTCAGTACCGCTGCTCGCTGCTTACCTGTTTATACATCTTCCAAGGATTGAATATTCTCTTTTCCCCACAGCATCACCCTGTCAGCTCATGTTCAGTTCCTTGTTCACTATAACCCCTTACTCTTTTGCAAAAGCATTTCTTTCCAGGATATAGTCCTGCTTTCTGTACATATGGCCTGCATTCATTGTTCTTAGATATTAATTTGTATTTGGATGTATTAAAATGCAACTCACTGGAATGGATCCAGCTTACAAAGCAATACTTTATTCTCAACAGTCTGTATCTCGGTCAGGGATGCAGCACTTCTCCACTGACAGCTGTCCCAGCCGTCCGGCTCATAGTGAAACTCGCCCGATGTACAGAGGCAGAGCTATCTCCTGCCTTTTCACCATTCAGCACTGAACTGGACCATAATCTTTCCTTTTCATCCCCCCTCCAGGCACAACATTGGCTGCAAGTATTGAGAAGCAGAATTAGCTAGGCTCATAGTCTCTGTTTAACCCCTCTTCTCCTGGTGTGAGGTTTCTCTGTTCCATTACACTGTACTTCTAGACCGGGGTGGGGAATTTCTGGCCCGCAGGCCAGATGTGTTTTGTCAGGATTAGCTACTATTTACCTGAATATCCACAGGCACTGAACCCCACAGCTTCCAGTGGCTGTGGTTGTTGTTCTCGGCCAATGGAAGCTGTGAGAAGTGGTGGCCTGGCCCATGCTGCTTCCTGCAGCTCCCATTAGCTGGCAATGATGGACTATGGCCACTGGGAGCTTTGTGCCTTCAGACACTTAGGTAAACAAACAATCTGGTGGCCCACCAGTGGCTAACTCTGACAAACTGTGTGCAGCAAGCTCACCAAATGTTTCCCATCCCTGTTATGATAAAAATATTGAAGAGTATAATCCCTATTATGGATCCATGAAGAACTCCACTAGAAACCCTGTCATTAAATGGCAATTCCCCCCACTGCTAAATTCTTTTTGAGATCCCCTTGTTAGCCAGTTCTTAATCTATTTAACATGTGTTTTGCTGATACATTACAGTGCTACTTTTTTTAAATTATCCTGTTGGGAAGTAACAAGACAAATGTCTTACAAAAATCTATTACATCTAAGCACTTACCTGTAAACACTAAATTTGTAATCTCACCTAAGAATTAAATAGATTTGTTTGACAAGACTAGGGATGTCAATGTGTAGTCAACTCTATGATTAACTGATAAGCCTAGGCTTAATGGTTAATCTTCTCAACTACACGCTTTTCCTCCCCCTACCACTGCCTTTGTATCAGAGGCAGCAAAGAGGGGGCAAAGCAGGAGCTGGTGCTGGGGGGAGCCAGCTTCAAAACTGGTTCCCCCCAGCACTGTCTCCAAGGTGCTCCCACCCCCATGCTGCTGTTCTATCAGCAGCTGCTTGGACTCCCCTCAGACAGAGACTGCTCCATGGGAGGTGGAGAAGCTTCTGTCCATGGGGAACTCGGACCCCCCATGGGCAGGGGCTACTTCCACCCCACACTGCTGCCTCTGATACACTATATCACTGTATCTAATTCCTATATAAAAGAAATAAAATTCAATAAATATCAGGCCCACTTCAGCTGTAATAACTAACATATTCTGAAATCTTCTGGAAAGTCACTAAAGGAACACTGGTTAGGTTGAATGTATAGTCGTACCTTACCTTGTGGTAAGGAAGACCACCCGTCAGGACTCCTGGTTTCTATCTAAGCTCTGGGAGTGGAGTGGAGTCTAGTTTACAGCAAGGACAGATATATCTGGGTTGTATATAAAAACATAAGAAATGCCATATTGAATAAACGCAGCGATCCATCATCTTTGTAGCCTGTCTTCCAACAATGACCAATATCTGGTGCTTCAGAGCTAATGAATAGAACAGGTAATTGTCAAGTGATCCATCCTCCATTGCTCCTTTGTTTTTGACTGAATTATCGTAATTTTGTATCATCTACAAATTTTGCCATCTCACTTTTTACCTCTTTTTCTAGATCATTTTGAGCATATTAAACTACACTGGTTTCAGTACAGACTGCTGGGGGATACCACAATTTTCCCCTCTCCATTCTGAAAACTGACAATCTATTCCTATCTTTGTTTCCTATCTTTTAACTGGATTGACTGGCAATGCTTTTAGGATCCTCTAACAATCCTTAATTTAATTTAATTTAATGACAAGCATTTTGCTATCTTAATCATTCTGCCTCTGTTTATAAAGAAACTCACTGCCCCAAGGGCAGAAGTTGGGAGCAGCACAGAATTTATGTTCCATACACTGTGTTGCAAGTCAGAGTTCCTTCTAGGGCAGGAGCATGAGCTGATCTCTGGTACAAAATTCGAGGGGTGTAGGTGCCGCTCTCTAAATGGCACCGTTGCCATCATAGACAATCCTATTATAACATCCTCTCCATAAACATAACAAGCTTAGTCTTGAATCTGTTTGGACCCCTCCCCTGCCCCTCACACACACACACAAACACACACTGCTCTTTTTGGAAGGCTGTTCCAGAACTTCACTCCTCTGATGATTAGAAATTTTGAGACTAAATTAGTTGCTGTCCAATTTATAGCCATTTTTGGGGGGTCCATACTGGTGTTTAACTTAAATAACTCCTTATCCTCCCTGGTATTTATCCCTCTGATGTATTTATAGAAAGCATTCATATCTCCCCTCAGCCTTCTGTTGGTTGTGCTAACCAAGCCAAGATCTTTGACTCTCTTCTAATAAGGTAGATTTTCCATTTTTTGGATCATCTTAATAGCCCTTTCCTGCACCTGTTGAATGCACCTTTCTGAAACATGGGGTTCCAGAAGTGCACAAAGTATTTCAGATGAGGTCTCACCAGCTAAGTTCCTTCTAAGCTGCATGTCTGCGTGACCACGTGGCTGTTTTCTAAGGCCCGCTCAGAGGGTCAAAGCTCCCATGCAGACAGGGAGCTCAGTTGACTGGCAGGAGGGCAAGGTATCTGTAAGCAGCAGCAAACAGCTAAACTGAAGAGCTCCCAGAGCAGATAAGCAGACAAGATAAGCAGGGAATAAGAGGCTGGGGGAGTGAGTGAGTAAGTAATTAATTGGCTTGGGCATGGAAATCAGAGGGGAGGAGAGTTTGGAGAGTCCAGTCTGCCTGAGGAGAGAGAGATAGAGAGGCAAAAACACAGAAGTCTCTTTAACCCTCCTGGGATGGGAAGGGGAAGTTAAGGGGCTGACTGCATGGGGTAGGTCAGGGAAAGAGGGGGTGGGTGGGTGCTGGCATCTGTGCAGTGAAGTGGAGGCAGAGGGAAGTCTGTTTGGGGTTTCCTGACTCACTTGCTGCAGTCCTCTCTGTCTGGTTGGGTTGGAGGGAAGGGGAAGTAGGCTGCATGGGTGGTTTGTGTGCCAGGAGGACATTTGCATGATTACATTTCAAATAAAGTTTACATTGGTGTTAATGGCTTAAGATAAGAAAAATAAAGATTCTTTTAACAGATTTTTTTGGGTGTTGCAGATATCTAAAACTCTGATTTTTTAAGATCCTATGTTATGAATACAAGGTAAATTGTACTGTATTAAGGTCAGATCTTTGCTACATGGTAGAGTGCTGGCTCTTATGAGTCAGAAGTAGGAAGGACAAGGTGTGATGCTAGTTTTGTAGGATGAAACTTTATTTGTAAGTCTACAAACTCTGAAGCCATGTGTTAATTTGTTCTGGGGCTTCTACTCTTCCTTGAGTGGAAGAAGGCTAATTCCATACCTTTGTACAGCATCTTTGTAGTCACTCAGAGTAACTCACCACAACTAGACACAGATGTCTTTTTTTAATATATTTTCTTCCACACATAAGGACTGCTTAAAAATATATATATATATTAAGCAGCCCATATGCGTGGAAGAAAATATATCAAAACAAGACACCCATGTCTAGTTGCAGTGAGGTACCCGTACATATGGATTGCTTAAAATATATATATTTTCTTCCACACATATGGACTGCTTAAAATATTTCTGTCTTAAATGACATCATTAAATCAAGATTGGATGTCTTTCAAAAAGATATGCTCCAATTCAACCAGAAGTTAGTGGCCTCTCGCTCATACACAAATTGGTGGGTGAAATTCAATGGCCTTTGTTATACAGGAGGTTATAATAGCTAATAATAATATTCCTTTCTTCCCTTAAAAATATACAAAGCTATGACAATTTAGGACCAGACTGTGACAAATTCATGTGTGGCCATTCATAAGTATAAAGCCAATCCTATGAGTCCTGATCTACACTAGGAAGTAATTTCAAAATAACTCCCCTTATTTTTAAATAACAAGTGAAGTGTACACGCTACCAAGCCCATTATTTCAAAATAATGGGCGGGTTATTTCAAAATCTGTACTGCTGCCCTCAGGGAATAATGCTTATTTCAAAATTGATATTTAAAAATAGTATTAGTGTCAATGATCTCGTGCTGCTAATTCAAAGTAATTGGCCTCCAGAGGCGTCTCACAGCTGCACTTGTGGTCAGTCTGGCCACACCTGCCAGCTCCACTGCTCCCCTTCCTCCTGCAGAGCTTAAAGCAGCAAGCTGCAGGCAAAGGGGTTGTTGCATGTGGAGAACTTTGACAGCCCCATATCATAAATCCTCAGCAGATGGAGCCATGGCAGACCCCAGAACTCCCTCTGAGCCCCCCATTGCTGCCAGCACTCCCATACCACCCTGGGCTGCTACTGGTCAGGTAGGCAGAAGAGCACTGTCCTAGACTTGTGCAGAGATCCTAGACCTCACTGAGGTCTGGGATGAGGAGACCAACCTCGAGGATCTCTGCACCAGAAAGTGCAACTCCAACATCTATGGCCAGATGTCCACCGGCCTGGCTGACAAAGGCCACACCCAGACACTTGACCAGGTCTGAATGAAAATCAAGGAGAACTGGCAGGCCTAGAATAAGGCTAGGAGCAAAGTGGATGCTGTGGGGTGGGGCCTCACATGTGCCACTACTATGAACAGCTCGATGCCATCCTGGGAGGGGGGCCAGTCACCCTCCCTACCCTGTCATAGTTGAGTCTGGCCAGGACATGCCTGGCATCAGCCTTCATGAAGGCAGGATTGTGGAGGATGAGGAAGAGGAGGAGAAAGAGGAGGAGGCCAGCCAGGTGACCATGCCTGCAAGCCAGGACCTGCTCCTCACCCTGGAGCCAGTCCCTCCTCCCAGGATGTCTCCTAGGCATTGGACAAACCTGGGGAAGGCACTTCAGGTGAGTTCTATAACTTTCCCTATATGCACACAGGGGCAGGTGATGGGCTGTGAGTGACTATGCACTTCTCGCTTGGCCTTCTTGGCCTTGGGGGGGGGGGGAGGGCTGCATAACAGCCTACACATGTAAGTGCACATGCAGCGCTAGTCTGGAGCACTCAGCCCCGTGACACTGTCACACAGGAACCCCTTGCTCCTTCTCTCAAGGTTCCTGGAGAGGCCTGCCTTACTCTGGCCTCTATGGTGGACACCTTTCCACCACAAGCCACCACTAAGGAGTCTGGGGTCATGGAAACACACAGCAGTGCCGTACACAGCACAGGCTCATGCCTGCACTCAGGCAGCATTTGCTCCTGGTCAACCGTTGCGATGTGGAGGAGACCGATCCCCTGCATGGATACCTGCCGGGTGGGAGGAAGAAGAAGGGACCCGAGTAGAACTCTCTCTGGCAAGTGGCCTCTGCCTCTCTCACTCACCTCCCCTCATCCAGTGGGCTGGGACAGAAGTTCTCTCTCTGAGTGACACCAGTACTGGACCCAGTGTGTGTGGGACACAGAAGGAGGCTGAGCTGCCCTGTTCCCCATGCTGTCCGCAGGCTCCTGGCCTGGCTGGCACTTTCCTATGCCTGTTTGTCCCCGGGCCATGGGTGTAGTAATACTCTGCTGGGATATCCATGCCCCTTAAAGAAAGTGCCTGCTGTCTGGGCAACATATGGCCTTGCTCAAAGCAGATCGCCATTGTCTGAACTGAGACCTTCGGTGTTGGCTCAGAGATTAGGGCCAGGCTTCATACACAGTGTCTCCTGGGATGACTGCCCTTGTAACTTTTCTTCACAGCTGGGCCAGCTGTGATAGTGGCATATCTACCACCTCCCATACCATTTTCCTGACTCCGCAGGATTTGCTGGAGGAAACGCACTGGGAAGACCTGATGCATGAGCAGATGGCCTACCTGCAGTTCCTCATCTGTATTGCAGTAGTGCCTAGTATCAAACCAAGAATTGGGGATCCATTTTGCAAAGTACTTTACACACACATAATGAAAACAGGGTCCCTGTTCCAAAGGGGTTTATGATTTAAGTATAAATCAAGAGACACCAGGCATAGACAATATACTCTTCCCCTTTTCCTTCACTTCAGTTGATTTTACACTTTCACATTTTTGCACAAATATGTGTCAATTCCATTTGGTTTCACTTGGCTTTTTCGAGAGACTCATGGGAGTCTCTTTGTCATTGTTCTTAATAGTAAGTACTGTTGCATAAATGCCATCGCCCGAGCTATTACTTGATTTTACACATGGATTTTCTGGAAATACACTAAACTGTAAGGTCCTGCCAACACATGACTTACTTCGAGACTGACAAAAAACCTCCCGCTGACTGCATTGCTGGGGCTGGGGGGAGGCAGTTGTCTTTTAAGTCTCTTCATTACTGATGATTTGTAAATGATTCTCTGAAGCTTTGTAATTGTTTCAGCTTCATTGCCTTTTAAACTCTGCAACTAGTTGTAATCTGTTAAACCTTGCAACTTTGTAACTCTCAGCAACTTGGCTTTATAAATTTAGAAAATTTCTGTGAGCTTGGTGATTGTTGAGCCTTGCAACTTTGCAGTCTTTGTTAACTCTCAACCGCTTTGCTTGTAACTTGTTCTAAACTGCTTTCTCCCCTGAGATATGAATGTGTGTGTGAGTGGAGACTATTGTGTGTTTAGGATTAGAAACTGAAAGGCTGAGCACGGGAGCCAGGTGATGAGTCATCGGACCAATTAAGGACACTGCTGCTCTGCTGGATCAAGGAAAGTCTGGGCATGCTCCCTGGTGACAAATGTGGATGAGTCACAGGTGTTGTACAGAGACAATAAAAGGAGAGAGCAAGGGGCAGAAACACTCTTTCTGAGAAGCTCCTCTTTCTGCAGCCAGTTTCTTTTCTGACCAGCTTCTCAGCCATGATGAGCAGACAGACCCTCCAGAACCAACATGCCTTGGCTCCTTCTGCAACCCATATGTCTGTGTAAATGTGCGAGTGCCTGAGGGCAGGAATGAATGTGTGTGAATGAGTGAATGAATGAAGGTGCATGTATGTGTTTGTTTGTGTGTGAGAGAGATAGCTGGTTCCTCTTTAGTTTAAACCTTTAGTGGCAGCTCTATCCTCTTTAGTTTATCCAATTAGTGCATATAGTGGAGTGTTAATTCCTCAAACAATTAACCCATCCTAGTGTAACCCTGAGTGGTCTCCAGTGGGAATTTTTTGAGTAACAAGTACAAACTGTTTTTGGATTCCCTAATTTATCTTTAGTTTGAATTCCAAATATGGAGTCATATGTGTTGACCAGTGACCAGTGATATATCTGATCTGGGTATATGGTTTGGGATATAATCTATATTGTCTTGTGCTCACTCGTTCATGTGATGGAATACCAGGCATCCCGGTCTCTACCTTGAGCCTGAATCCAAGATCTGGATAGGTTGTATGTAGCCACAAAGGGTACTTGCCTGAGTAAGCACAGGACACAGTGTAGCTCCTAATGTGCAGATCACATAGCTTTCCCTCCCAGTTTTTGCTAATGGGAAGATAAATATTTGCTTTCTTTTCATGATCCATTTATGATTATTTTCAGTTAAGTCACCAGAAAATCTGTTCTTGCCAGTGAAAGTGAGACATATCCAATCTTGTCTTTGAGCCATAAACTAATCATTGGTGAGAGTTGGTAAGGAATATAATTTTTACTTCCAAAGGGTTACATAACTGTCGAGAAGCATTATATGTCTGAAGAGAGTGGAAAGTGGAGATTCCTTCCTGTGACATGTCCTATACTGGATACTGCTTGATCCACTTGCAGAAGGATCAATGATATAACTAATATGGCAAATTCTATATGCCAATGTTACTGACTTTCTATGGTTCAGTGAACTTACTTTTAGAAAATTTCTGCCTTCAAAATATGACATATACCCACCAGAAAGTAATACAAACATTAACTTTTATAAAATATTATGGAGGTTCACTCCATTTAAGAATGCCTGTCTTTAAACAAGACCCCTTGAATGCCCAAGGCAAAAAAAGCTTGAGGACCAGATTTGGTCTTCAAATACATATATATATACATGCTTGCTCTGTGCACACACAGACACACATGTGCTATTTTGAAAGCTGAACATGTGTATCTGTGCCCAGAAGGTGGCTAAATAAATTTCAGACTTCTACATATTCCATGAAGCTGGTGACTTTGTTCACCAGACCTGAAATGGCTTTTAATCCCAGGTAATATTTGCCATTTGAAATTGTGCTTCAAAATGTATAAAGGAATGTAAAGTTTAGGTAAACTTACCACAAGTCAAGTTAAACTGATGTCTGAAACATGATGTACTTACATACGGGTAATATTTTATTTTCTCTCAACCACTGAGACTCCAGAACTTTGTGAATTTGATGGTGATCAATCAGTTGCTAAAATTAAAACATATTATGTAATTATGAGGGTAGTTAAACTATTCAGAGACATATGACAATAGTAAATTCACAAGAACAAAATGAACATTAGCAGCAATCAGAAAGGTGAGGTACACATGAAGTGCAGAGATTGAATGGTAGGGTTCAGTAAAAGTTTCATTCTATACCAAGAAAAGTGGTGGTGCAGTGTGTCATATTTAAGAAATATATTTTAGTGTGGCACAGAATGATGTTAAATTGAGGACTGTTAGGAGACAGCGACTCAGACAGAAATAACTTAAATCATGATTTCCAAACAGCCCAGTTCTGAGCTTTGCAGAACACCTGCCAACATAACTAATACTGAGGACAAAAAGCCTGTGGTGTCAAGTCCCTTGAGAAGATAATAATATATGTGGCCTATTCAATAAGCTCTTAGCCTGAGGTATTTCCACTATGCAAAGGAAATAAACCTTCCTTTTCTTTTTTTTATGTTGTCCCTCTTTATCTTGATATGTTTGGTTCTATTATTCTCAAAGAGATTATAGATTAGTTTTAATAGGTTTTCCTTCATTACATCCAATCCACTTCTCTGTGGAAGCCTTTCAAGGGAGTTTGCATATGAGGAGAGATTAAAGAGAGGAAGAGTAATGAATATGGAAAGGATAAGCGCGAGAGAAGATAGAACTGTTAATGCGAATAATAGTTCATGGTATAAAGCAGGACATTTCAGCACTCTTGATTATCCTTTATCATAACACAAGAACAAGACGACTCTTGATGAAATTAAAAGGATATTCAATTAAAAAGATATGAAAGGAAGAAATACTTTTTTTACATTGTAAATAAATAATGAAATTTACTGACATAGCAAGAAATTATGGTGACTTCTGAATTGTCAGGAAGTTTCAGGATTTTAGCAGTGGGCTTTTGGGAGAAAAATTAATAGATTTGGACCCAGGATATTATATTTTAGTCTAATGTACTTACAGAATGGCTAATTCTTCAACAGAGATACCAGATGGCAAAAAGCCAAGCACAGTTTATACCTTGCTTGCAGGGTTCCAAGATGTTTCCAGCTACATAAAGCAGGCCAGTTCCCTCAGTACCTGCTCTCTCTCCTTTGTGCCCTCACTCCTGGAATCCCCCCTGTTTAGGCAGCATGCTAAGGACAGGCACAGTTATGGCCAGAATGGCTATTACTCCAACTACCACGAGGAGGCTATTGTAGCAGATTTACATAAGAGAAGCCTTGAAGTTACTCTAATTTACAACAAAGACATAATAGGTTCATAGATCTTTGGCTGCCCCTGTGGATTCATGTTGTGGGTACCAAGGTGTTGTACACTTCAAGCCCTCCTCCAGAACCAAAGATCAAACCAACTTATTCTTCCTATTTCTTTATTCAAAAATACTACTGTCGATTACCAAAGGTTTCCAAATGTAAGATGGGCCTTCAACATCACTTGGCTCTCTTTTGTTCTGCATATTGATCTTGTTTTGGGCTTGTCTATAAGGGGAAATTGACAGAGGCACGTCTACATTGCAGGGCAAAAGTCCCATTAAGATATGCAACTTCAGCTACGTCAATTGCATAGCTGAAGTTCAAATAGCTTATTTCGGCTTTGGCACTATCTACACAGCAGGACATCGAAGGAAGAACAATCTTGCTTTGACTTCCCTTACTTCCCATGAAATAAGGGCTACAGGAGATGGAATAAGAAGTCCTCCATCTCAATATTATTTCTAAATATTGGCTTACCATGTATACATACATTTTGTTATTTCAAAATAACTGAGTTTATTTGGTGAATATATTATTTATATATAGAATATGTATTATTTATATACATTTATACAAATAACTACTGTCACTTTTATTCCAGAATAGAGTATCCACATGGGGAGTTATCCTGGCAAAACAATAGGGCTGTGTCTAGACTGGCAAGTTTTTCCGCAAAAGCAGCTGCTTTTGCGGAAAAACGTGCCAGCTGTCTACACTGGCCACTTGAATTTGCGCAAAAGCACTGACGTTCTAATGTAAGAAATCAGTGATTCTTGCGCAAATACTTTGACACTCCCGTTCGGGCAAAAGTCCTTTTGCGCAAAAGGTTTTGCTCAAAAGGGCCAGCGTAGACAGCTCAGATTTGTTTTGCGCAAAAAAGCCCTGATCGCGAAAATGGCGATCGGGGCTTTCTTGCGCAAAAGCGTGTCTAGATAGGCACGGACGCTTTTCCGCAAAAAGTGTTTTTGCGGAAAAGCGTCCGTGCCAAACTAGATGCTCTTTTCCGCAAATGCTTTTAACGGAAAAACTTTTCCGTTAAAAGCATTTGCGGAAAATCATGCCAGTCTAGACATAGCCTAGCAGTATACGTACCACTATTGCTATGCTGGTCAGTTTCCCCAAGGATAAATTTGGCCCAAAGGCTTAAGGATCAGCTGTTAACAGTTGATCAAATTTGATGGCACTTTGTTACCATATCGCTGCTCCATATTCAGCTCAGTGTGTATTTGGGGCAACCTGCAGGGCCTTTTCTGTGCAATTCTTTTTACTCTTGAACATAGCACAAAAAAATCATGTATAGCTTTTGTTACAATATTATTGCAGCAAATACACGAGGAAGCTTTAAAAAGGATTGGACATTAGTATGACTAAGATTATCATCTGCCTTTACACTAGCCGACACTGATTATTACGATACCAGTTCTCATGTTTTAGTGTTCATAGTTAAGAAACACATATGATGTGTTATACTTCCCCACACTGGACAACAAGAGGTTAATCCACATTCTGGGCAGAGGAAACAATGCCCCCTCACCTATGCTGGGCATGCTCCAACAGTTGCTGCAGTATAAAAGGGCACAGCGCAGCTCATTCTAGACTGATTGCTGGACAGGCAGGATGCATCTCACAGGCTATAGTCTGGGAGCAGCTGGAACCTCACTCAGATCGCAGAAGCCAGGAATGACAAGATCCAGAAAGATGCTGGATTTCTGCTGACATGGGTGCCAACTCCATGGGTGCCCTGCTCTCTCCCTCATGCCTCTCACCTGCTGCTGACCCTGCTAAACCAAATCTCCCCCATCTTCCCAGCACTTCCAGAGCACTGCAAACAGCTGATGTGCGGTGTTCAGGAAGCTCCAGGAAGGCAGGGGTGAGGGAGGAGGAATGGAGATGGGGCATGCTCAAGGGAAGAGATGGGGAAGAGGTGAAGTGAGAGATGCCTGGGGAAGCAGTAGAATAAGGATGGGGCAGGTGCAGGGCCTGAGGCACAGAGGAGTTTGAGCATCCCCCCTGCTGGAGAGGAAGTCAGTGTCTATGGCTATGGATGCCAAATGGAGGCTGGCGCCACTCGGAGGAACCCATAGTCCCTGAAAATGTCCTGACCACCACAAGGGGGAAAACTGTAGGAAGTAGCTCAAGGGAACCTATCAGTGCAACAGTTAATGAGCTGGATCTTGATATATAGTGTTTTGGCCTGATCCCTGCTGATTCAGTGGCATACACACTTACCACTTCTAGGGCTCAAACTTGATGGAGAGGTGGGTCTCGATCCCTCTATTCTGGGCACCTTCCCCCTTTGGCGGTGGCCCATTTCCCAATCTCTGACCATTAGGTTGCATAACCCTGTTAAGGAGGGCCTTACTGACTCTGGCACCTAGGCTGCTACTGCATTGACCAGGTCTGCCATACTAACTGTGGCAATTAGGCCATAATGTCCTGATATTGAGGGTGACTATATTGACATTGGATTGTATTGCCTTGTTGCCATTAACTCCAGACATTAGGACATATTGTCCTAAAGGCAAGGGTGACTATATTGACTGAGGCAATTAGCCCATACTGCCCCACTGTCAAGGGTGGCCACTGGGTCATATTGCCCTGAGGCTAAGGGCAGGAAGGCAGGCAGACTTTACCATGAGATTAACTTGCCCTATTACACTCCAATATATGAAGTTCCAGTTATAAAATATGGTGTTTTATCTGTGATGGGGATGTGCTGCCTATCCAGAGATTTGTTAGAGCAGGGGTCTCCAGCCTTTTTAAGTATGAGATCACTTTTTGAATTTATATGCAATCCAGGATCTACTTCAAACCCAAACAACCTTGCTCTGCTTCCTTCCCGCCCCTTCTCTGAGGCCCCACCCATTCTCACTCCATCTTCCCTCCCCTATCCTCACTCACTTTTATTCGGCTGGGGGCAGAGATTTGGGGTGCAGGAGAGGGGATGAAGACACTGATCTTGGACTAATGGATTTGGAGTGTGGGAGGGGTTCTGAGCTGAGCCTGGGGGAGGGAGTTGAAATCAGGAGTGGATTCAGGGTACAGGCTCTGGGAGGGAGTTTGATGCAAGAAGGGTTCAGGACTGGGGTTGGGGTTCAGAATGCAGGCTCCAGCTGGGCACCGCTTACCACAGGTGGCTTCTGGGTGGTGGTACGGGGGACTAAGGCAGGCTCACCCCTACTCTGACCCTGCACCACTCCCAAAAGCAGCCTGAAAACTCTCTCCATCCCTGCCTCCCCCCTGCTCTGTGGAGATGGGGTACAGGGTGGGGGTGGGGCACCCTGACATTTTCACTCCCCCTCGTCGTCTTAGTATGCAGGGCATGGGAAGTAGGAGGCTCCTGGGGGTGAGGGACACTTCCAACTCAGAGGGTAGGAACAGCACGGCAGTGCTGAGAGGGGCAGATGAAGTTCAAGCATGGGATAGTCTCCCGGCCAAACCTGTCAAGATCACCCGCCAAAGGTTCTAAGATCTACCAGTAGATCTCGATCTACTGGTTGGTAACCGCTGTACTAGAGCTTTTCTTCACTACAGTTTTCTTTTTACTTCAAATTAATTGACAAACAAATAACACAAGGTAAACATTCTTGTGTAGACATACCTTTAGAATTCACCTTAACTAGGGAAAAAGGGGTGTTCCTACCTAGGCTATGTCTATATTGCAAGGCTTTTCCGCAAGAAGAAATGCAAATGGAGTGCTCATTTGCATATGTTGTGCTCATATTTGCATTTCCTCTTCGGATCCCTTTTGCGCAAGAGGTTTTTGCGCAAAAAAGAGCTGCGTAGATGGTGCCTTTTTGCACAAAAACCCCCTTTTGCGGAAGAGCCGTTCTTCCTGGAAAAAAACCCATCCTTTTTCAAGAGATCCTGTACTCCTCAAAAAATGAGGTTTACAGGATCTTTTTTTCTGAAAGAACCATGTCTAGGCAGTGGTTTCACTTTCAAAATACCCGTTTTTGAAGGAACGTGCGGCTGCCATTATGCAAATGAAGCACAGGAAATTCAAATCCCGGCTTCATTTGCAGTTTTGATCTGTCTAATTTACATCCCTCTTTCAAAAGAGGGATGTATTCTAGACCTGCCCCTAGTGATTACAAGATAGTTTGTAGTTTTTCAATGTGTTAGTGGGTCAAGATAAAGGCTGAGGTGGAACCTAGAGTTTATCTTGACCTGGTAATTCATGTTAAAACTACAACTGACTTGTCCACGATAGGATTTTACAACATGTTACTTACCACATATTCGTTAACACATGGTAAGCAAAACTTTTTTTCTAGTGAAGACCAGGCATTAGAGACCACTGCTGGGAGTAAGGGTACTGGAATGAAGCAATCATTTGATTTATTTTGGTATGGCACTGCCTACATTAATTCACCATTAGCTTCTTTCTTGTGTGTGCTTTCCACTTCTGTTTTGTCTAACAATTTTAATAAGTGGAACAGCTATACATTTACCCTATAGTTTGGTGATGAACACTGCTGCTAGTACTGCAAGTAGTAATGCTTTTCATTAATCAGATATGGATAAAAGTATAGTATGGGACAGTGTTCCCTCTAATCTTTTCCATCCACATGTGAATTTTTTCCCCCCATGTGTGGAATAATTTTTTTATGTGAACTAAGGCATGTGTGAATGTGCACCACTATTAGAAACAAATAATTAGCTGTGGGCACTCTGCTAATCAGCTGGGCAGCATTTTAATCTCTCCTGAGACGCTCCAGAAGTACACAGCTTATAGGAAACATTGGGTGAAAGTTATTGTAGTAAATCATTTTTTGTATTGTTTTTAGCAGCTGACTTTGCCTGTGTCTTGGTCTCCTGTAATATAGAAGCGCTATTGCTTATCAGAATTTGTCTTTGTGAATCTCCATGATTTTTTCTGAAGGTTTGTTTAGTAGATCTCTGAAATTATGATGAGAGGTTGGCAGAATTTCTTTTGCCAAAAAAGGCAGATACAGTTTGACCAAAACATATAATGAATTCATGTTAATTTTAATAAATTGTTTGACTGAGACAAAATAGATTTTTTGAGGGGAGGAAAAATTCCCCAAACATTCACAATCAAACATTTTCACAAAGGGGAGGTAAAGGTAGTGGTGGCTTCCTTATGACCTTGATGCCAGTCATTAAGGTATTCACCTGGGATGTGCAAGACACAGATTCAAATACCTGGCCTGGAGTACAGACTTGAAGTCAGGTCATCTTCACTCCCAGGCCAATGTGCTCACCCCTGGGTTTTGGGGTACACTGCTGAGGCTTTCTTTTATTAATGTGTCCTTTTAAATCTCTCCCATTTTGTTCAGTATGACTTTCTAGCCTAGTAATTAGGGCACTCATCGGGGTTCCAGTTCCTGCTCCAATAACTGTTTAATTATTTATGCAAAGTAAAATTAGAAACCTATTTGGGAGAGTGCTCTCTGCTTTCTGTAGTGCTTAGTCTTGTCTCTTCCAAATCTGCACTGGCATTTGGAGCTGGCAAGGCAAGGGATAGATAGCCAGCATGCAGCATTTCCTTAAGAGCTGAAGAACTACAGTGCCAATGTGTGCAAATGGAGATCTAAATTCCTCCTGGGGCAATGGGCTCCAATCACATTATCAGCTCGCTACCCACTTAGTATGTTGGAAAGAATCCTGCCTAAAAAGAGAGAGAGAGAAGGAGGACACTGATTTGAATCAAGTCCTTGCAATTGTAGACAGGGAAATCTTCTTGGCAGGAAGATTAAGCCACTAGGAGTAAAGAAGAAGAGCCATATCCAAAATACTTGTATCTTTAGTCAGTCCATTAGAGCCATTTTGCCAGGAGTCCTGGGAGTCTGAAACTCTTTTAGCATTACCCATTAGGGCACTAGCCTAGGACCTGGGTATTTTTCTGAATAATTGCTAAATATAGTTTTTGGCTCATGATTGAAATTTCAATTTGTGTAGATACTTACTGGGTCTCATTCCTTATAGAATCTGGATACCTCACAAATAATAATGACTGTATACACACACCTGTCAAGTACAAAGGGATTACCCCTACTTTACAGATGATTCTGTAAGGCACAGAAAGATCAAGGTTACAAGGTGCACATCTAGGGCCAGAAAATGAACCTAGATCTCTTGAGTAGCAGTCCAGTAATTTAACCACAAAAATCAGCCTCTCTTCTAGCATTTTTGGCATAACCTGTTGTAGGCAATGAGATGAAGGGCTGTGGAATGTTGATTATGGGCATCAAGAGATTAACTTTTCTTTTAATTAGACAAAATAATTTAGCTTTGAGTCTACCCGTGTGAAAGTTCACTGAAATACTTGAAGTGACATTGCAACACAGCTCCTGGTGTCTGTTTTTACCATAATTTTGAAAATGAATAAAAGGTGTTTTTGGGGATTTAGTCCAATTTTTTAAAATAAATCACCTTGGAGCTAAGACTGAAACTGACAAATTTAAATCCAACAAAATTTCTAGGTTTTTAAATGATTTATTTAGAAAAAAAGCAGTGAAAATGAGGTTTTACAATGGAGTATGTCTTGTAAATTTAACTACACATTTGCTACTGGTTATTTTTAAAAACTGCATATAATATCATTCCTGAAGATGGATTAGCTAAAATATTCTCTTAACAACCCGATTTTATAGTAGTTTGTGCCCTTCGAAGGATAGAAAATAGATACCGAGTGCCAGCTTATTAAAAGCACTTTATAAAATACTAGCTCATTAGACAGCTTGATGAGGTATAAAGTCTGACCCCCTCATTGTTTACCATATTTACAGTGCTTTTGTTTCACTGTAAAATCTGATTGTTTTTCATTGTCTGGTTCTGATTAGATTTTAGAGGGGATCAATGGAGATAATTCTGTTAATAAAAAAGCTATTCTGAAAGCCGCAAACATCCCTGTTTCCATTAATTAGTACCTCAGTTTCCATTAAAACAGAGAATCAAGGGAAGAATGTGTACCTAGATACTTCATAAAGAGTGTAGTGAAGTCATATGACCTGACTACGGACGACACAATAAAGAATTATTTTCAATTTCCTTTTGGTGACTCTGCTTCTTAGGCTATGTATTAGAGTTCATAGGCTCACATTCTTCCTAACATACTCACTGAACTTCAAAGAGTACGTCCACACTACAGAGTTTTGTCAGAAAAATGGCCGTTTTTCCAACAAAACTTGAGGAATGTCCACACTGCAATTGTGTTCTTCCGCAAGAAAATCGAAAGAACAGAGGGGCTTTTCCAGCATTTGCTCATCCTCATTCTATGAGGAAGAAGCCTTTTTGCAAAAGAGCTCTTTCAGAAGAAGAGGAAAGAGGAAAAAGCACAGGGGCCCTGGTGACAATTCTGTTCATAGCAATCACAGCTTACATGAGAGAGAGTGTCCATTCAGTCTGGACGCTCTCTTTCTAAAAAGCAGATCGCTTTTTCGATGCACTTTTGCAGTGTGATCGCTCTCTTTAGGAAGAAGTTTTTCTGGAAGATCTCTTCCGAAAAAAGCTTCTTCCAAAAGAAGCCTGTAGTCTAGACGTAGCCAATGAGGAAAAAGATACCATAATAAACTGTATTGTTCCTTAATAACCCCCAGTGTTCTATGATCAGACTGATCTGAGAAAAAATGTACCATATAGATAATATGAGGGCCTCACTGAAACAAAAAAACTAAACATCCAGTCTTGAAGGATGTCAATCAACTGGAATCTATTCTAATTTTTTCTAGAGTGCATGTCATCATAGTCAGTTCTTAATCTCTGGCAAAAATCTTATTGGAGTCAGGTTGGCATTTTGCCTGAGCAAATCCTGAGTAAAATGTCAATTTTAAAATAATATAGAAAACCCTCCTTAATTTTTGGTGAATGAATGGCAGTGGGAAAGTGATTAAAATGCACTTTGGTGTCATGCTGAGCTATAGCTTGTGTCCACCATTGGACTTTTTAAATACATATTTAAAGATGAGTCATAGCAAAGGGAGATACGTGAGTTTAAACATCTGGATAACTGTGGCATGGAATTTAGATCAGGCAATGATGCTCATGATGTGAGAGGAAGCAGGGAAAAAAGGAATATACTTTATGACATTTTAAATTGTTATTCAGCGGTAGCTGGAGTTGCTGAGTATTAAGTAGATGTTAGAAAATGGTATTTTTACTGTGTAGGGCATTAGCGAGAACATTTCAAAAATATTTTGTACAGTTTTGACATGAACACTTTAAATAAATGTTGACAAATTAAAATGGTTCAGAAAATAGCTACAAGGTTAGGGGGAAAAGTAAATTTTGTAAAAAAAGTAACATAGTGAGAGATTAAAGGAGTTCAGTCTGTTGAGGTTATCTAAAGAGGAGGATACGAGATAACTTGGCCACTGTCTATAAATACCTCTTACATCCAGAGTAGCCTGCTAGTTCCACGGCTCCCCTTCTCCAGCAGGCTTCAGGAAAAGGGCTTGTGGCACTTGGAGAGATTTGCCAACTCCATGCCATACAGCCTGAGCAGAAGTTGACATTTTCCAACAACAAACCGTCACTGAGGAGTCTGCGGTTATGAAAACACACAGCAGTTTTGCATACCGCACAAGATCATGCCCACACTCAGGCAGCATCCGCTCCCGGTCAAGTGTGGCGATGCAGAGGAGACTGATCCCTTGCATGGGAACCTGCTGTTTGGGCGGAAAAGGGGGAGACCCCAGTTGCACTCTCTCCAGAAAGCAGCCTTTGCCTCTCACACACACCTCCCCTGACTTCTCCAGTGGGCAGGGATGGAAGATCTCTCTCTGTGGGATGCTGCCAGTGCTGGACCCAGTCTGTGCAGGACATGGAAGGAACCTAAGCTGCCCTGTCTCCCCCTCCTGCTCACAAGCTCTTGGCCTGGCCGGCACCTTCCCATGCCTGCTTGTCCCTGGGCCATGGGTATAGCAATGCTCTCTGGGCTGTCCGTGCCCCTGCAGGAAAGTGCCTGCTGTCTAGGCAGCAGATGGCCTTGCTTGAAGCACATCACCATAGTCTGAACTGAGACCTTCAGCGTTGGCTCAGAGACTAGGGCTAGGCTTCATGCACAGTGTCTCCTGGGAGGACTGCCCTTATAACTTTTCTTCATAGCTGGGTCAGCTGTGAATGTGGTGCACCCACACTCTCCAGTGCCATTTTCCCTACTCCACGGGATATGCAGGAGGAAACACACCCGGGAAGACATAATCAGGGAGCAGATGGCCTGCCTGCAGTCCCTGATCTGGGGGGTTGAAGAGCACTGGGAGTGGGCCACTGACAGGGAGCAGAGGAAGGTCGCCTGGGACCAGCTGGCATGCCAGCATGAAGCCATGTGCTCCTCCCTCACCTCAGTGATGGAGCAAACGGCTTTGTGCATGAAACAGGCCACTAGCCACCTTCCTGCCCCTCCCCCCTGTGGCTTCCCTCATTAGCCCTCCCTCTCCCTCCCCCCGGGGCCATGGGGGCCTTAGAACATGGGGCAGTGGGACTCTTGGGCAGCCAAAGCCCCCTGAGCTACCCGAGGCAGGTGCCAGTCCCAGCCCCATCCCTGAGTTCCCTTTCCCCCACCACCTCCTTCACGCATTCCAGGTTCTTTTCCCAGTCCTTCCCCTGTTGTATATCCCCCAAATAAACAGTCTTGTTTTTTCACTAAAAGGATTTTTTATTTGCTCTGCAGGGGAGGGGGAAGGTGGGAAGGAAGGGCAGGGGAAGAGAGGAGTGGGGTAGGAAAGGCACACAGAGGGAATGCAAGGTCCCCTTCTGGAGAGGCATGGGGGAGAGTCTCACAGTTGGCCTTGGCTGAAACTCTCCCTCAAGGCCTCCCTGATGAGCACATTCCCTTGATGTGCTCACTGAATGGCACTAGTGTCCAGTTGCTCATAGGCCCTGGCCGGCTGTTCAGCTTCTGCCCCCTACCCTGGCAGGAAAGTCTCACACAGGTTGTGGAACACATAGCAGGTGAGGCCACCATCATGAAAGGAACATTGCACTCATTGAGGTCCAGATGGATGAGGAAACTTTTGAACCCCCCCTTTAAGTGGCCAAAGGCATAGGCCAACACCACGCGGCAGCAGCTCAGTCTGGTGTTGAAGTGCTCCTTGGTGGGGCCCAGGCTGCCTGTGTAGGGCTTCATGAACCAGGGAAGCAGGGGGTAGGCTGCGTCACCCAGAATACAGATGGGGCATGTCCACGTCCCTGACTTTGATAGTGCAGTCAGGGAAAAAAGTGCTGGCGTGCATCTTTCAGAACAGTCATGAGTTCTGGAAGATGTGGGCACCATGTGCCTTCCCTGACCAGCCAACACTGATGTTGGTGAAGCATCCCTTGTGATACACAGGGGCCTGTAGCACCATGGAGAAATACCCCTTCCTGATGATGTAGTCAGAGGCACAGTGATCAGGAGCCAGGATGGGGATGTGTGTGCCATCTATGGCCCCTCCGCAGTTAGAATCATAGAATCATAGAACCCATAGAGCTGGAAGAGACCTCAGAAGGTCATCAAGTCCAGCCCCCTGCTCAAGGCAGGACCAATCCCAACTAAATCAACCCAGCCAGGGCTTTGTCAAGCCGAGACTTAAACACTGCTCGGGATGGAGACTCCACTACTTCCCTAGGTAACCCATTCCAGTGCTTCACCACTCTCCTAGTGAAATAGTTTTTCCTAATATCCAACCTGGACTGCTCCACCCCAACTTGAGACCATTGCTCCTTGTTCTGTCACTATCTGTCAGTATCTGTCACTACTGAGAACAGCCTTTCTCCATCCTCTTTGGAACCTCCCTTCAGGAAGTTGAAGGCTGCTATCAAATTCCCCCTCACTCTTCCCTTCTGCAGACTAAACAGACCCAACTCCCGCAGCTTCTCCTCATAGGTCATGTGCTCCAGTCCCCTAATCATTTTGGTTGCCTCTGCTGGACCTTCTCCAATGCGTCCACATCCTTTTTGTAGTGGGGGGCCCAGAACTGGACACAATACTCCAGATGTGGCCTCACCAGAGCCGAATAAAGGGGAATAATCACTTCTCTGGATCTGCTGGCAATGCTCCTCTTAATGCAACCTAATATGCCATTAGCCTTCTTGGCTACAAGGGCACACTGTTGACTCATATCCAGCTTCTCATCCACTGGAACCCCCAGGTCCTTTTCTGCAGAACTACTACTTAGCTAGTTGGTCCCCAGCCAGTAACAATGCTTGGGATTCTTCCGTCCCAAGTGCAGGACTCTGCACTTGTCCTTGTTGAACCTCATCAGATTTCTTGTGGCCCAATCCTCCAATTTGTCTAAATAACTCTGGACCCTATCTCTGCCTTCAAGTATATCTACCTCTCCCCCTAGCTTAGTGTCATCTGCAAACTTGCTGGAGGTGCAATCCATCCCCTCATCCAGGTCATTAATAAAGATATTGAACATAACCGGTCCTAGAACCGAACCTTGAGGCACTCTGCTAGAAACCGACTGCCAACCTGACATCGAGCCATTGATCACTACCTGCTGGGCCCGGCCTTCTAGCCAGCTTTCTATCCATTTTACCGTCCATTTATCCAATCCACATTCCCTTAACTTGCTGGCAAGAATATTGTGGGAGACCGTATCAAAAGCCTTGCTAAAGTCAAGGTATATCACATCCACTGACTTTCCCATGTCCACAGAGCCAGTTACCTCATCATAGAAGCTAATCAGATTGGTCAGGCATGACTTGCCCTTTGTGAATCCATGCTGACTATTCCTGATCACTTTCCCCTCTTCCAAGTGCCTCAAAATGGATTCCTTAAGGATCCCTTCCATGATTTTTCCAGGAACTGAAGTAAGACTGACCGGCCTATAGTTCCCTGGATCGTCCTTCTTCCCTTTTTTTGAAGATGGGCACTACATTTGTCTTTTTCCAATCATCCGGGATCTCTCCCGATCTTCACAACTTTTCAAAGATAATGGCCAAAGGCTCTTTAATGACATTTGCCAACTCCCTCAGTACCCTCGGATGCATTAAGTCCGGACCCATGGATTTGTGTAAGTTTAGCTTTTCTAAATTACCCACCAAGGGCTGTCCATCTTCATCCCATCTTGCGTCACTTAGCGCATTAGTCCGGGAGCCGACCTTGTCCGTGAATACAGAGGCAAAGAAAGCATTGAGTACTTCAGCTTTCCCCACATCATCTGTCACTAGGTTACCTCCTTCATCCAGTAGGGGCCGCACACCCTCTCTGATCACCTTCCTCTTGTTAACATGCCTGTAGAAACCTTTTTTGTTATCCTTCACATCCTTTGCCAGTCGCAATTCCAACTGCGCTTTCGCCTTCCTGATAACCCGCCGGCATTCTCGAGCTATACATTTAAACCCCTCCCTGGTCATTTGTCCAAGTTTCCACTTTTTGTAAGTTTCCTTTGTGCTTAAGTTCACCAAGAATTTCCCCTGTAAGCCAATCCGGTCTCCTACCATGTTTGCCTCTCTTGCTATGCATCGGGATGGTTTCTTTCTGTGCCTTCAATAAGGCTTCTTTAAAATACTGCCAGCTGTCCTGGACTCCTTTCCCCTTCATGTTAGCATCTCAAGGGATTCTGCCCATCAGGTCTCTGAGGGAGTCAAAATCTGCTTTTCTGAAGTCCAAGGTGTGTATTTACTACTCTCTTATCTTCCTTTGGTCAGGATCCTGAAATCTACCATCTCATGATCACTGCTTCCTAGGTTGTCACTCACCTCTACTTCCCCTATTAGTTCCTCCCTGTTTGTGAGCAGAAGGTCAAGCTATGCATGGCCCCTGGTCGGATCCTTCAGCACTTGTACCAAGAAGTTATCCCCAACATTCTCCAAAAACTTCCTGGATTGCCTGTGTACTGCCGTATTGGTCTCCCAACAGATGTCAGGGTGATTAAAGTCCCCCACAAAAACCAGGGCCTGCAATCTGGAAGCTTCTCTCAGTTGTCCGAAGAAAGCCTCATCTACCTCATCCACCTGATTCGGTGGCCTGTAGTAGAGACCAACCACAACATCACTGCTGTTGTTTGCACCTCTAAACTTAACTCACAGACTCTCAGGTTTTTCTCCCTCTATGTACTGGAGTTCTGAGCAATCATACTGCTCTCTTATGTATAGTGCAACTCCTCCTCCTTTTCTCCCCTGCCTGTTCTTCCTAAACAGTCTATACTCTTCCATGACAGCGCTCTAGTCATCCCACCAAGTCTCTGTTATCCCAATTAAATCATATTTCTTGGACTGAGCCATGGCCTCCAGTTCTTTCTGTTTGTTGCCCAGGCTTCTCGCATTAGTGTACAAACACCTCAGATAACCAGTTGATCACCCTATCTCTCCATTCAAATCAGGGGTCCTCCTTTCTTGCTCGTTCCTCTTTGCATTTCTTCCTGGTATCCAACTTTCCCACTCCCCTCAGGGTTTCGGTCACCGTCCCCCAACGAACCTAGTTTAAAGCCCTCCTCATTAGGTTTGCAAGCCTGCCCGCAAAGATGCTCCTTCTTCACTTGGTTAGGTGGATCCCATTTCTTCCTAACAATCCTCGTGCCCAGAACAGAGTCCCATGGTTGAAGAAACCAAAGCCCTCTCTCCGACACCACCTGCGCAACCACGCATTTACTTCCTCAATTCGACGAACCCTGCCCAGTCCTTTCCCTTCAACAGGGAGGATGGATGAGAACACCACTTGTGCTCCGAATTCTTTGATCCTTCTTCCCAGCACTACATAATCCACAGTAAACCGCTCAAGGTCATTCTTGGCTGTATCGTTAGTTCCCACATGGAGAAGCAGGAAGGGGTAGCGATCCGAAAGTTTGATCAGTTTTGTAAGCCTCTCAGTCACATCCTGAATTCGAGCTCCTGGTAAGCAGCACACCTCTCGAGATTCCAGGTCCGGACGGCAGATGGATGGCTCAGTCCCTCTTAGGAGGGAGTCCCCGACGACCACCACCCATCGTCTTCTTTTGGGGGTGGTGGTCATGGAACCCCCATCCCTAGGACTACGCATCCCATGCCTTCCAGTAGATGGTGTTCCCTTGTGGTTTCTTCCTTGTGAGGTCCCTTCCAAAGCATTCACCACTACAGAGCCTGTTGAGAGAGCCTGAAAGCGATTACTTACCTCTATAGCATTGGGGGATTCCCATGCTGGCCTTTTTCCCCTTCTAGAAGTTACATGCTGCCAGTTCTCTTCCTGGTCCCATACTGCCCTCTCTGGCTCTTCTGCCTGCCGTGCTTGCAGGATTAAATGCTGCCTTCTATTGAGGAAGTCTTCATCCTCTCTGATCGAGCGTAGGGTCGACACTTGGACCTCCAGTCCTCTAATTTTTTCTTCAAAAATGGAGACCAGCTTGCACTTACTGCAGATGAAATCTGTTCTTTCTTCCGGGAGGAAGACAAACATGGCACACTCTGTGCAGGTAACAACAGCAGACCTATCACCATCCATCCCTACTGTCCTGGAGAAAGGATTTAAAAGAAAGGCAAGAGAACCTCGCCCCCTTCCCAACTCCCTCTCTAAACTCCCTGTTAGCACTCACCTGTTCGCAAGCTCCTTGGTCGCTTGCTCACTGCTTTATAAAGCCCTGGACTGCCTGAAAGTCCCTCCCCCTACGAAGGCTCAGCCAATCAGCAGAGGCTTCTAGAATTCAAACTTTAATTAGAAGCCAACAGTTTCCTACTGCCAGTCACAGCACACACTGCATGAAAGAGAGGGGAGGGGAAAGGGGAAGTGAAGGAAGAAAAAAAGCGCCTCACTCACAAACACAGTGGGGAAAAAAACAAACAAAAAAAACACCACCCCTCACTCACAAACACAAGCTCAGCACACAGCAAGAAAGCCCCAAACACAACACACACTTCCGTCAAGAGTCCTCTATCTGCTTCTTCTTTACCTGAAGAACTCTGTTACAGAATTGTATAATTATAATTGAATGCTTGTATGTTTTGTATAACATCTAATTGTTGTGTATATAATCAGTATAATATCATGAGCCTAATGAGTCTAATGTATGTAGCCTAACATATACAAGAATACCTATGTTACGTCATCATTGTATTTAAAACTATAGTGCATTGCTGTGATTTGATAAACTGGCATGTTTCAATTTTAAATACCAACTGTAAATGAATATTCATGTGTCTAGACGTTGACTACATGAATATTCATAAGAACGACTGTTCCTCATAAATATGTAATTAATAGGTGTAACACCCAATCATTTTAAACCTATGCAAAAGAGCATCTTACCTTAACCAATCAATTTGAATTGGAACCCTCATGACTATGCATGAGCATAACCTTTATAAGCCTGTGCCACGCCCGTTAAGGTGGTTGCATCGGGGCGTCGGGCATAGGTATAGGTTAGGCTTAGTGCATGTGTGAGGAGTTGTATGTGTGCGGTCTAGAGTCTTGTCCCGGGTATTTGAATGTGTGAGGTCTAGTCCTTTAGAGTGAAGATAAACGGAAGGTTTACTCTTCCTCTGTTTAGGTATAGGTTTAGATTAGTTTAGTTTAGTTTTTAGATAGGTTAGATCCTCGTCTTCGAGTCTGTACGTCAGGCGGCATCGGTCCACGCACGTCGGCCGTCGTCGTGCTTGTTCGTCTGGCGTGTCGGGGTTTAGTTAAGGTTTTATTTTAGGTTAAGTTTAGATTAGGATTAGTTTAGAGTCTAGCATCCATCACCGTCCAGCTGCGCCGAAGAGCAGGAAGAGGGACGAGGACTTCGACGACTTTGCGGAAGGTAAATTGGGAACTCCTCGCACTCAACCAGCCTTCGAGGGACTCCTGGTTGTTCCTCTCCCGAGGCCCGAAAGGACCAAAGGATTGAGGTCGCCAGCGTCGGCACTGTCAACCAACGAGGGACTCCTGGCTGTTCCTCTCCTGAGGCTTTCAACTAGCCAAAGGATCAAGGTCGCCAGCAAGCCATCGATCGTCCCTGCGCCGCTAGACTTTGGTAGGATTATTGTTTATTAAGAGGGGACCGCCCCCTTGTTCTGTTTGAGATATGTGTTTATAATATAGTCCTGTTGTTGAAACTTATTTAAATTGTTACGTTTTCATTTACGCGCCACTGTCTATGGGTAAGAACAAAAACACCGGTGAATAGATACGGATTCTCGGAGTCGCACCTTAACATTGTAATGTTCTAATTAGGCTAATTAGTAGTAATTGTCATACATAGTCACCCCTTACAGGTAACAACTCCCTCTCTAAACTCCCTGTTAGCACTCACCTGTTCGCAAGCCAAGTTGGAAAAGTCCATGGTGGCAAAGCCATCAACGATGCTGTCCACATTCCCCAGACGGACAACCTTCTGTAGCAGCATGTGGTTGATGGCCTTGGCTACTCACAGGAGTATGGCCCCGACTGTGGATTTCCCCACGCCAAAATGGTTCCCAACAGAGCAGTAGCTATCCAGCATGGTGAGCGTCCACAGGGCAGTGGCAATCCGCTTCTGGAGGGGGGTAAAGGGTTTCATGTGGGTGTCCTGTCACGTGAGGGCAGGGGTGAGCCACTCACAGAACTCCAGGAAGGCGACCTTCCACATGTGGAAATTCGGGAGCCATTGCTGGTCATCCCACTGCTGCAAGATGATGCAGTTCCACCAATCTGAACTGGTTTCCCACTGCCAGAAGCAGCATTCTACAGTGTCCAGGAGTTTGAGGGGCATTTGCAGTGGCAGGAGCGCCAGGACCTGGTGATGAGGGTCTCCGGTCCACACTGGTCATCTTTCTGCTGGAGCAGCATGTGTGTAGTCTGGACAAACTGCGCCATGAGGCACAGCACGAGTCTCGTGAGCCTGGCACTGCTTTGCAGCAGCTCTGATTCCTTGTTGTGAGTGCTATGGTGTAAACAAAGGTGATCAGAGCACACCATGTCTGTTTTGTGTCCTGCAAGAGGGGAGGCAATGGAGGAGTGGTGTGTGAGACGCAGCCGTAGAGAGGAGCCCCTGAAAGCCCACATCGTAGCTTGACTGATCAGCCATCAAGGCTGCTTCCAGGGGTCTAAGTCTGAAGCAGGCTCCAGTAAGTGTGGAAGCGCTATTTCAAAATAGTTCTTACTAATTTTGATGCTTCCCCATAGTGGGGACACTCTATTTTGATTTTGTTATTTCAGGAGTTATTATTTCAATTTTACTTCCTTCAAAATGATTTCCTAATGTAGACATGAGCTGAATGGCCTATCTGGATCACTGTTGTGGAACAGCTGTGACTAGTGACCATATAGCTAACTGATCTGGACACTGGCAGAGTTTCTCCTGGCATAGGTTTCCATGGTTACATAGGATCACTGTTATGGATCTTATGACATGGATCTCTGGTCATAAGATCCATAACAGTATAAAGGGTATGGTTGGAGAAAAGGTTGTCACAGCATTCAACTGATCCCTGCTGGCCAAAATGTCTATTTTGAGGAGGCTGCTGCCTAAACTAATTTAGAGCTACCAATAGATACTCTGTCCTTAGCTGCATCAAGTACAGCATTGTACATATACTGGGATCATAACGTTTTCTGTTTCACTATATTATAAATCCTGAAAACTCAAAATGTAACCTTTCTGGCAGCTGAAGTTGGCAATGAAATGAGTCAGGTTCAATATCTGGGGTTCCTTTTCAACAATACAGTGCAGAACTGTCTTGAACCCTCACCTGAGACAATTGCACACCACCCACAAGATGGCTCCCCTCTTGCAATGTCTCCCCTCTTGCAAGGACAGAGCCTGAGTGTAAAAAGGAAACATTTAATAAAAAAGAAAGAAGTAACCCAGCATTATTTTGGGGAAATGTAATGAACAGGGTTCATAAGCAATAAATCATGAGCAAAACTCATACCCCAGAATACTTTGGGTAGTGTCTTATGCCTCAGGTATTAAGTCCAAAACCCCAAAGTTCTTTTATGGCATCCCTCCCCTCTCTCACACTCCCCCACTGCACACCACTCACAGTTCTTGTCAGTGGAGGCCCAGAGTTCAGGGAAGACCAAGAGTTCAAGGGTGCATTTGCATGAGCTCACTCCCAACCCTAGTTCCAGTGTCATCTTCCCCTGACTAGCTGCTCATCTGAAAGGTCTTAAGGTCTTACCACTCAACACAGATATCTGTTCAGCAGGATGGGTGTGCCAATGCAAATAAGATCATCTCCTGATGGCCAATTCCCCAGCTCATCACAAGATGCCAGGGGACAGCTCATTCAGACCTCACTTACATAAATGCATATACATAAATGTAAGGCTCTCAGGTATTAGAATAATTCCACCGTGCAGTAACTCTCTGCTGCTTTTCAATCCAGCATAAAATCCATTTTTTAGCATGCTTCTTGCAACTTTTTGTGATACAAAAATACTTTCAGTTCCATGGAGTACAAGAGCTGTGAGTCCAAGAAATATGTATTTTGTTTGCAATCCTTTGGGGATTTGTTTGGCTGGGCAAACAAATCAGGTAGCTTGCCTGAAGCTTAGATATTAGTTCATTTCCCTGCAAAATTCAGTGGACACACATCGCAAGTATGACTGCAGGTATGACTGTGCTTACAGTGAAAAATGGGTTACGTGACTTAACATATTTTTTTAACAAGTCACTGTTTTGTCATGTAGGTGCCCTCCCTGGTAATACAACATGATTAAACAATTAAACACTAGTTCCTGCAAAATATTCAAAAGGTACGTCCTCTATCCTTGTTTCTGGCCAGGAAATCTGCCACTAATTTACATGGCGGCTCTCTTAGTTAGAAATTGAGGTAAAGTGATGGAAAGTAATGTTCATTATAGGGAACACTGAAAAAGTTTTGTTGTGATAATGCTGATGAGGCTCTTTTGTATGGTATTTTAACAATGTCATTTTTTATGTAGCAGTCTCAGAGAAATATTGTGCGGAGACCATGCAGCAAAGATCCCCCAAAATGGCACTTCTGGGTTTGGCATTTATTTTTCTAGGCTCCTTTTGGAGCACAGTGTCCACTGCAATCCTTTTAATGCTCACTGAAAATAACTTTCTGACAATATTTCAGTATCTATCCAGCAAAGTTCAAGCATCAGACAAATATGACAGATGCCACTGACACTGTATGATTTAAACTGAAAAATTTCCTACTAACATGTTCTTCACCAAAGGTAATCCTTCTGCTGTTTTACAGTGGAAAGTTTATTAATAACAGAAACACATCATTGGACTGAATGGACTGGTATAGCGGACGTCCCCATGCTTTATGAAACAGACTTATGGACACAAATATGCTTAACTCAAAGATGCTTTGGACAAAATATCTCATGTAACCTATCAGTCTTAATGGATCTAGATGGAGCTGGATCTGTATTCCTTATTTTGGTGTATGTATCCTTATTGTGCATAAATATATGGAATATGGAATGGATTATGGTTTTAGATGTGGAAATGAAAGTCATCAAGTGAGTTACCCTCCATGTCTAGATAACCTGTAAACAGCCTTCTTTGTTCTTTAAGCCTAGCAATGGTTGGTCCTAGGAAGTCAACTGACTGCCCCCCCCCCAACTAGTAGGGTCTGACATTCTGTGATTTTCCATGTACAGATGGAATGTAGAAACAGAATTTTTGCCCAAAGTGGAATTTATAAAACAATGGGAAGCCAGCAGTTTCTTTGTCTTTGGATGGCATGGCATGCCCAAGAGGATAACTAAAGACCCTAGGGAAGAGGAGTCGTCATTGGTTTGGAGGCTTGGCTGGAAGAAGAGCAGTTTTAGAGTAAGTTTGTATTGCGGTTTTAGTTTTAGAATTAGCTAAGCATTTTGGTTATGTTAAATTTGTAATCTGAAGAAGACAGAAGTCATGACCCTAAATATTGAGGCACAAGCATCAGTTAATATCGATGGCCACGACCTACCTAACGGAGAGCTTTACACACTTGGATAGTATTATCAGGCAATACGGAGGCGTCAGAAGTGATATCCAGAGCAGACTCAGTAAATCCAGAAATGCCTTCGTAAGTCTGAATGCTGTATGGAAGTCATCACAGTACAGCATCCATACCAAACTGAAGTTTTATCAGAGCTGTGTTTTATCAACACTATTATATGGATCAGAATGCTGGCAGATGACAGAGTACGACCTCGATAAATTGTTGACTTTTCACACCCGAAGTCTTCGGAGGATCCTCCATATTTTTTGGCCAAGAATAATTTCAAATCAGGACCTGCTTGCGCGGTGTAAACAAGATGACATGGCTACCATCATTATCAAAAGATGCTGGAGATGGATTAGGCACGTGCTCAGGAAAGATGGAAGCTCCATCACAGAGATTGCTGTGCACTGGACCCCTGAAGGGAAGCAGAAACAAGGACAACCCAAGACAATATGGTGCCAGACCACTGAAGTAGAAATGAAGAGCATGAATTACACTTGGGGCACTATTGAGAGGCTGTCCAGAGACAGACAGAAGTAGAGGACCTTTGTTGCTGCCCTATATGCCAGTGGGTGTGAAGGACGACGATGATGAAATTTGTAACCTACTTTGCTCTGCCTGTACTCACTTATAACCACTTAAAACCTACTGCCTGTACTTAATAAAGTCACTTTTATTTAATATGAAGCCCAGTGTAAATAATTGTTACTTGTGGGAGCAATCACTGTGTACATCCTCCTTTCATTGTTAAAGGGGCTTACCTAAATAATTAATTTAGGGTTCTGATCCCATTTAGGGAGTGGTACCATGGGAAGCTGGCCCGAAAACTGTATTTTCCTTGGACCTAAAGAGTTTCAGTGTCTATACTGCTCCTCGGGGGGAGGAGTGCGGTGATTTCAGCTCTGTGCCATGACTAGGGGAGACCAGCTGATCTGGCCCAGCAGGACAGGGTTGAAACACAGGGATGGGTTGACCAAAGCTAGAATTAATGTCTTTAATTTCTCTATGGAGGCAGAGGTTTGGAAAATAGAATATACTAATAGTTGGAACAAGTGAGCACTGAGCTGCAGGAGCTTCAGGCCCAGGTCTGGCTTGGGGACACATATTAACTCCACACCTATGTACTATGCTGCCAGCTAGTGCAGTTGGGAGCATGCATGGGGGAGGCAGCTGATTTCCAGGAGAAGAGAAGGGGAGAAGAGAAGGGATCCAGCAAAGCAGCGAGCTACCCTGCTCCGAGTGGGGAAGGCCAGGCTCTGTGGGGTTGGAGCTGGAGCTGGAGTGGAAATGGGGGCAGCGCCATGGGCCTGGGCCAGTTCCTGGGCAGCAGAGCCCACCCCCTGCTATGGGGATTGGAGCAGGCAGGGCCCTGACACTGTACCTTTTTGCTCCGCTGTGATATGACAGAAGCTGCTGCTGCCAGGTGCCATCACAAGCCCCCAAGCAGCATCAGCACATGAATCAAATCTATTCCCTTCCTCCCAACCACTCTTGAGATCCTCATCCTGTCCTTGGGCTACTCCTTACCCCCCATCCTTGCTTATGTGCTGCCTGCCTCTTCCCTGCAAGACCTCACCCCCTCGTTCATCCGTACTCCATCTCCCTAGCCCTCCAGATGGCTTGCTGCGTAAATGCAGATGAAGGTAAAATCTGGCTAGCGGATTGCGGATCAGATGACACGTTGAACCTGGTAGATGCGGGTTGGATACGGATCCACATTTTTGTATCCATGTAGGGTTCTAGCTATCTAAGCAAAGAGTAACTGGGTTTGGAAGCCTTTTCAAATTCTGTCCATTTGCTTCTGACTGTCATGTGGTGAACTGTAACCCAGGGCTCCCTCCAGGCTGGAGTTCTGGGGGAGATGTATGAGTCTGAGGGATCATCACTGATCCTGGTGCCTAGGGCAGCTGAGCCATATAGTCCCATTTCCCAGAAGAGGTAACAAACCATCCATGCTCAAGTCATATACCTGAAAGACGAAGCAAAAGTACAGTGCTTCAGCCTACTTAAACCAAGGGATACGTAAGAGCACACAGTCCCTGGGTGGTGGGACACAAGCACAGCAGCATGCATTCCACCCAGGGAGAGCTGTACCAGGGCTGTGGGTGACATATGGCCTTTACATTTTTCTCATGACCAGATTGCAGTTTGTCATATAATTGAGTCTGACAGACCATGAGATCTAGATCTGAAAGATTTGGATATTTTGGGTAAACCAGTTTAAAAAAAAGAAAAGAAAAAGAAATGTCACTTTAAGTGTATCTGCTTCAATAGCAGAAAGTCATCCCAGAGTGTGTTTTAGTATGCCTTACAGTGCTGCTTGAGGTGTGTACCAATAGCCTATAATAACACACCCTGTTGCTGCTTGTTGTCACCCTTTTTCACCCAAGTGACTAGTCAACATTCATGATCTTGTTTCCAAAAGAAGGCAAAATTTATGATAACCTGATATGGCATTGATGCAGTCATGTTATGTACACAGCATGTACCCAAAATCTCATTAATCTCTGAGGATAAAACTAGAAGCAATAGGCTTAAATTGTAGAAAAGGAGGTTTAGGCTAGACATTAGGAAAAGCTTTTGAACTGACAGCACGTTGAGCTCTGGAATAAATTACTAGGGAATTTGTGGTGATTTTAAAGAGGAGGTTAGACAAACACCTGTTGGGATGGTATAGATAATACTTTAGTCCTGCCATGGGTCCAGGGAAGTGGATTAGATGACTTCTTGAAGCCCTTCCAGGCCTACAGTTCTATAATTCTATAATAGGAGGGAGAACCACTTAACCATCAAATTGTGTCTGGTCTTTATACAGGAGTGTGGGTGGATGACTCTTACGTCTCCATAGTAAGGGTCAGGCATGAGCAGTTGTCTCCTTTTAGTGCTCCAGGGACGTACAGTATCACACAGCAATTCACCTTTGCCACAGCTTTCAGATCCATCTGGCTGCTCCGGGGGGAGTAGGATGGACCAGATAGATATGCACTCCCTTGTGTAATGGAGAACCAAGTATGGTGTTTTGCCTCTCTGTAGTCATGAAATTTTACTGCATCCCTAATGTTCCTCTGTGTAGAAAACATAAAACCTGATCCCTCACAAGAAAAATAATAAAGCAGGTAAAACTGCAAGACCAAAGATCTGAGAGAGCAATATTATTGTACAATGTAGCATCCTTGCTATGGACATCATTTTGTGTGTGTGTGTGTGTAATAAGGGTTCAGCTGTGATGAATTAGAACCAGGATCTGTGGTTCTAAAAGTATTAAACGTCTGTTGCTTGTGTTAAAGGACCAGATCAGTTAGCCTGAAGGCCATAGCAGACTCATAATAACCCTCTTTATGTGATCCAGCCAGCAGGGAAGTACAAAAACCATGCAATATTATCATCAACACCTCATAAATATAAGTTGACTTCCAAAATGTGGAATTAAATATGTCTAGCTAGAGAAAGGGGCTCAATTGATGATTTATTCAATGGGGAGTTTAATTTTAATACTGTCTTAAGGGAATGGAAAGTTTGGGGAAGGGATTATACTACTTTTAATTTTGTTCATTTTATTTTGTTCAGGAAGGAAGAAGTTTTGCAAGTACTTGGAGCACACTCATGGGAGTCATAAGGAAAAAGGATTCTATTCCTGGCTCTAACAGCAATTTGTTCTTTGGGTCTCAAGTCAATTCAGCCAAGATTTTTAAAATTTGGTGTCCCAAATTAGGCACATAATTAAATACTCTGGTTTTTAATTAAAGTCAGTGAGAGCTGAAGGTGCAAAGCCTTTTAGAGAGTCAGGTCACTAATTTAGGAATTGTAATATGGTTTATGTTTCCAGCTTTGGGTGCCTAAGTTTGAAAATACAGCTAAGTGCAAGGCTCAGTTAATCAAAGTCTGCAGAGCACTTCCAGTTCCTAGTAAAGTTAATGCTGTGCAAATGCATGCCAGTGTCTTTTCTTGAGGCATGGAAAGGCTCCAGCAGTCGGACACTACACTGTTAAACACACCAATATAGACAAGGAGGCACATTTTGGGCGAATAGAGCTATGTAGGGCGTGGTCTTGTCTATATACCCACACACTTCAGGAATGCCTTTAATCAATTCACCTCCACTATATCTGATAGCCTACACTGCTGAATATAGCAATGGTACTGGGACTACATGTGCATGCACTCTGCAAACTGCCAAAAGAAGTGTGCAATGTAGATGTACCTTTACAGGATAATTTGTGTTATAAGGATACAGTGATATATGAGTGTTTTTTGTTACACTAAAATGATTACACATCTATAGCACATTATTAAAATACACTAATACTAGCTGAAGCTCCTTTGATGTGGTAAACAATGTCTATGACATTATTCAACAGCCATACATACTATGTTATAGATAACAATTAGTAGAATTATCTGGTGGAAAACTGCTGCAATGAAAAATCCACTAAGATAGTATAATAAATTCCCTCAGAGTTACTGTATTTTATTTCGTTTTTTCAGAATCACAAGTCTCTTTGTTACTGCAGCCAAATAGTGCTTTTGGCCATGTATTGTCAGTGAATACTCTCAAAAGTACCCTTTGGTGGATAGTAAGAAACTGAAACAGCAATTCACTCATTGAGTAATTATTGCTCTGGATAGACTCTGTAGCATAGTATAGTATAAACACCAAACCATACGCTTTATTTATAGACCCCTGGTTACAGTGACTCACCAACTGTTCCAATGCTTATTGTGGTGTTTGGCATTTTTTAAATTCACTGCTATTGCTGGAAAAGAGTGAAAACCATCTTAATACAAATCTTATGAGATCTAAAAACCTTTACATTTATAAGGGATGCTGGTCTCTCTCAGGAACCTAACTGATGTTGCCCAATTATCAAAGAGTAATACACAAGGTTAAAAAGAACACTTTCAGAATTCTCCATAGCTATTGCACAAAAGGGCATGTGTGGATGCTCCAGAGAGTTGCACAAGAAACCCCTATGGGAAAAAGCACAGATGCTCTGATGGCCATTCTGCGAATTGCCATCAGAGCTTTCTTGCGCAAGAGTATCCATGCAGTGTGGACGCTCTCTTGTGCAAAAGCACATCGCTTTTGCAATGTGCTTTGAGGTGTGAACGTGCTCTTGCTCAAGAAGGCTTCTTGCGCAAGAAGCATGTAGTGTAGACGTAGCCTAAAATAATGGGAGTTTTGCTGTTGACATCAGTGGAATCAGGATTCCATCTTCTGTCTAGTCATCTGGAGCCCTACTGAGTTCTGAGCTCCTCCCTGAGATGCTGTGTGACCTCAGTTCATACTGAGTTCAACATTTTTCTGAGAACTCAGTATTGTAATATTTACTGGGAATCATCAAATTGCACAGTTATAGGTAGTCATACAAATTTTGTTTAACTGTATGTATAGACACTAACATCTTAGAAGAAGAAATATTACATTTTTGAATTGGTCAGGATGTTACCTCAATGAAAGTTCACTTTGTTAGAGTCTCTCTTTGACTGGATAATTTCTTAGCCACACAGCTGCTTCCTGGAGAGTATTCTCAGTCATGCAAAAACCCAAATAAAAATAAAAACACATTTTTTACACAGTGTAAACGTATGGTTATTTTTTGTTGAAAAATTACCCTTCTTAAGATTTTTTTTTAAATTGTCAGTATTCACTCAAAGGAAAAATGTTCATTATTTGTTCAAATTTTTAATTATAATTTGTCAAACATTTTGGGTTTTCTGTAAACCGATCTTTTTATTAGCTACTTTGATAGCAGATTTAGTAATAGGTTTGATAAAACTTTGAAAAAAATCAAGAAATGGGTCCATTTCAAACTTTACAATGAAAACAACTTTGACATGGTTTTGTAAAATTAGGTTTTCAGATTTCAACCATCTGTAGTCAAAATCTTATAGAAACTTCCCTGGAGGTACCCAGAACTTCACAGGCTCAAATACCTGACAATGCAATTGCCACTGTACCTGCACTTGAAAAACAACACTGTGCAAACACAAAGGCAGATTTTTGTTTTGGTAGTTCCAGAAATGTGTGGGTGTCCCTTAGTACATGTACTTCCTTAGTCTACTGTTGACTTTTCATTTAATCAAAAGCAGATGTCTGTATGCACAGAGCAGTTTGGATTTTTTTTTTAATTTCTTTGCTGCAAGGCTTCCTTCACAAAGTTAAGGCTTTAAAAGCTTACCCCCATGTAATGTGAAAGCTGTAAGAATTACATCGTCTACGTAACTCCCTCTAAAGTAAGTTGTGTAGTCTCTTAAAGGGACAATGCATCCAATTTTTCGAGACTGTATTTGATGAGGCTGGACAGTACAGAATGTATATTTTTTAGAGGAAAACTGGGAGTGGGAGTGTCTTCCCTGTAGAAGAAGTAAAGGTAGGTAAAACCAGAGTTTAACTCAAGAGTGGCTGGCAGGTGGCAGTTACCCACAGATACTCAGGGTGTGGCTTATATGCTGAAAGGCTGTTTGTGAGTGGCCCATGTGGCACCTATTGTAGCAAAGCATTGTAAGGCACCAAAGGTTGCAGGGCAGGAATGCCAGCCTCTCATTGCACCCCAAAATGTCACATTATGCACATTACTTTTACAGACTTATTAAGCCCAACTCCCCAGCACCTTATGGATATTAAAAAAAACCCCTTCTATCCAAGAAACTGTCATAAATGTAAAGAAGACAGAGTGCCTGCTGCAAGAGTAAAGTAAATCATGCCAGCAATAACAGCCACAACAGAAGAAAATATGGAAGTATAAATTGTAAGAGGAGCACACTTTCTGAAAATGAAAATCTTTATTTTTTGTTTGTAGAAGTTAGCCTGTGTATGCCTTTCATTCTGTAATGTGAAATTGTCTAAAGATACTCCTGCAATGAGCAATCACATTCTAGCCTCTTTTAAGGGGCAACCTTTTATGTATGGACCATCAAGAAAGTAACTTCAAAAAAAAGGTTTCCTCCGCCCCTGCCGAGGTTTGAATTGAAATCTCTTCTCGCATTTACAGAACCACAGGTGAGATATCAGTGTCACACTCTGGAGGCCTGTGAAATCAGCATGGAACAGGCTCAAGGTGTCTTGGTAGGGGTTTGTTTTCAGAAAAACGGATTACAATTTTTTTAGCTATGCTTCTAAAGCCATCTTCCAGTTTTTAAATTATCTTACCACAAAAAGTCTTGTTTTATTATGTCTCATGATATCTAAAAATTCTTCCTCAGCTGAAGATTTTCAGTGGGAGAATCCCCTTCAGAAAATATGTAATGAGTATTGTAGAGAATGTAATTAGACAGTGAGGAGAATCTCTTTAAACGATGGGTAATTGCATCTGCCAAAATATATCTCAGTGGTGAAAGTCTATTGGACTATTACATACACAAGACTCCTCATGTCAAATAATTTTAAAAAATACTGGATAATTTTGAGCCAAGTGCTGCTACCCTTACTCACCAGTGGGGCTATCTAAAGAGTGTGATACAACTCAGTGTAAGATTCTTGCCCTTTCTGAGCATTAGTTGGGCTGAGGCAGGCTAAAACAATGACACAAGAGAGGATAACATTTTATTTTTCATGGCATAGGTTGCTTACACAGATCATGAAAGAATTCCTATCCCATGTACAAATGCTGGAGGAAGCACATTCGACTAGACAGGTATCACGTGGTTTGATTTTAGATCCGAGGAAAACCAAGACATTCCAGAGGGACTTAACTACTTTTTTATTTGTTACAAGCTTTAAGTAGTTAATATAGTTGTTTAAGTTTTACGAGCCTTAAAAAAAAACAATTACTACACAATTTAAACCTTCAATACTATAAATTCTGAAAACAATTAATACAGCACAAAACAGTACAAAAGCAATTATTAGAAGATATTACATTATATATTAGTAGAAGATATTATATTACAATAATTAAGCCTTGTTCACTTCCACTTCACCTGTATGCCACCTACAATACCAGGCAGGAGGTTCGTGGTCCCTTTGACTCCCGTGCTTTTGGACGCCATGCACTGCCACAGCCGGCGTGAAGAGTCTTTTACTTCTAGTTACAATGAGCAGAACCTGTGGGTCAATCCTGCTCACTACCTCTCATCGATTCCTCTTACTAAACGCATTTTATAGCAAAGCAAGACTTGGTCATTCTACTAATATCTACCAATTGATTATGTATTGTGTAAGATACCTAAAATGCCCAAATGCCCTTATTTGGGGTACATCCTGCTACTCAGGATGTTGCAAAACTTATGTGCTTGTGTCAATGGCCCTAGTGGCCCCAGAACACATGTGGGGCAGTGAACCCTCCCCGAGGAAGCGGGGAGCACCCCGCCCAGGGTATTCTAGCTCTGCTTTAGTGGTGGCGGCCGGGCCTAGACAATGGGGCCTATAGCTGGCATCCAGCCAGGTGCTCACCAGGGGGCTCCTTGAACGTCCTTCCACCAATGCCGCCCTCTATGTGTGACACCCGACCCTCAAGTCGTAGAGTAATGGGTCCTTTGCTATCAGTCTTGTTTACCCGAGTGAGCCCACGCAGATTTTAGTTCCTTCATCTTCTTCTATGAGTCTGGTGAGCTCTTGATTGGTGACAGTAGGGTAGGGGGGACCCGGTTCCCACCCCCTCTACCAGGTCCTGACCCAGGGCCCTCAGGACAGAGGCTGGCGGCCTCACGGTTTTGCAGGGGGGGGGGGGCTGTATTCTGCTGGCCGTCTCTGAAATGTCTCAGTCCCCTGCCCTGGGTCACTTCCAACCCTGTTAGAGGCTGTGCCTCCTCTTCCGTGCCGCGGCGCCACCCTTGGGTCTTACCAGCACCCAGTGATTCTCTTCATCGAGGGGTCCTGTGCCAGCTGATGTAGGGGCTCCCAGGCTGTATGCCCCTTCGGGGTTGTCCGGGCCACCCTCTGAGTTCCATCCAGGCACCCCGCTTGGCTGCCCGTCTGTGCTGCACCTGTCAGTCCCTGTGGCAGTCCGGATCCCAGCTCCAGATCCCTCGCCGGTTCTATCCCCGCCCTTTCTCCAGGCAGTTGCTTACCCTCTCGCCCTGCCTCTCCGGCCCACTCTCGGTCCCCCCGCTGGCTCCGAGGGGGTCCTCTTCCCACAGTGTTCTCCACTACTCCCTCCTCCGCCAGCCATCCTCCACTTCCACGATGGTGTCGGCCATGCCTCCTGTGTCACTGCCTCTGAGGCGTGCCGGCACGGCCTTTAAGCTGCCCGCGTGGCTGCCCGAGCATGTGCAGCAGCATCTGGGAGTGCCACGCTGCTCCACCCACCCTCGGGTGCAGCGTCTCCCTCTGTGAGGGGGTGGGGCGAGGCTGCCCCATCACAGCTTGGTCAATAGTTTTATGGCTGTATCTTGAATTTTTGCTTATCAGAAATAGAATGTACCAGTACAAGTTTCCTCCCAATGTCCTTGGCGTCATTTCACTGTACCATGCTGTATTCGCATGATTGTGCAAAAAAAATTCCTGCCTCTCAAATTACCCCCTCTCTTCCCCAGTCTTGCCTGCATGCTTACATGCACTAGACTTGAGACAGGTCTGGGTTTTGCTTTGTTAGAGATCCACACTGTGGCCAAGGCAGACATTATTATTTTTGTCAAGGCAGGGCCGTCTAGGCTCCTCTACAACAGATCAGAACTCTGAGCTGAACTTGCACATCCCTGTTTATGTCTATGAGCATTTAAGATCTCTGACCTATTGCTTTATGTCAATGGTGTGAAGATTTCAGTTGCAAAAGGTTATGGATTCCATATTTGGCAAGTATTATATAGCTATCATGTGACAGGGATATTCTGTGACCAATGTCAGGTCAGGAAATAGTCAGGTGCTGGAAATACAGATCAGCACTTCTGTGTAGCACATCTTTATTACAAGGAGATCTTGCACTGTGAGAAACGGTTACTACCATATGAAGGCAATGCCACTGCATAAAGTAAATTCATATTGCAAAGATCCAAGGTAATGTTTTTCTTGGGATGTCTGTTGAGAATTTCCTTTTCAGGAAGTCTCCATTTAATGATCACTAGCAGGAACAGCCTTATTCTTAATTTTCACTGTTAGGCCATGTCTACACTAGGAAACTATTTTGAAAAGTCTACATTCGACTTAATAACTCCCAATTTTACACAATCGAAATAGCGTGTCCCCACTGTGGGGAAGCCTTGAAATTAATCTGAGGCAGGCTCTGTTAATGTGGATGCTCTACCTCGATTTAGAGCCCCAGGAAGCACTGGGGAGAAATTAGTTCGAATTACTCTGGGGAGAACTTATTTTGAAATAACTATTTTTAAATTAGCATTATTCCCCGAGAAAAGCAGGAGTACAGATTTTGAAATAAGCAGCCCCTTATTTCAAAATACAGGCTTGGTAATGTAGATGCTCTACTTAAAAACTCGACCTAAGGGGGGTTATTTCAAAATAAATCCATAGTGTAGACCAGGGCTCAGAAACTGAACAAAGCAATCGTTTCCATAGCATAAAGATTAGTGAGGATTGAGAAGGGACAAGATGATTATTATTAATTTACCTGTTATACAGAGCCATAAATGTATATGATGTTTAATAAATTACAGAGAAAAGACACAGAGGTCTGAATTCACTCTCATTTACACTGGAGTAATTCAGCTATAATACCACTATAACTAGTGGGATTATATCGAGTAAGTGAGAAGATGGTCAGACACATGCTTCCCTGCCCCCACCCAAAAAAAGCTTAAGGTCGAGGGGAGGAATCAGATTTTGTCCAGGTCTCATAATACATCACAGCACCTTCAATAATTTTGGGGGATAATTTCCCAATGAAGATCTTTTGGAAGGGAATAAATAATAATAATAATAATAATAATAATAATAATAATAAATAATAATAAATAACTAATAATAATTAATAATAATTTGGTATTGCAGTAACACCTAGAAAACCCAATCCCCATCTCTGAAAATTAGCTTGAACTTTCTATAAAATTGTTATTGCTGAAATATTTTAGAGAAACTTTTAAACCATGATACTACAGAGTCCATGATTGCACTCAGAGTAATAAAGCAGCAAAATCAGACTGCAGTGTTAGTTTCAGTAGCCTGTTAAAGGAAGATAATTTTCTGTATAAATACCTGATTGAATTACTGGCAAATAGCTACTCTACAGTGAAAATGATATTGAAGGATGGTAGACAGTCGCCCTTTTTGTTTGCTATTAAGTATTATCTGAATTGGCCTGCCAAGTGATTGCCTGTTAAGTCACTTCTCAATCTAAATAACTGTGAGTTTCAAGATGTGATAAATGAGTAATATAATATTAAGGAAAATATCTTTCTGCTACAAGATATAGCACTTAGCAATACCATTTATTGCAAATAACCTGTTTGATCAAATGATAATGTACTCTATTTGTGGTATATGTGTATATATACATATTTCACTATGATTTTTTTTCCTTTTTGTAACTACAATTAATGCTAGCTAAGCCTTACTTTTAATTGGTATTTCATTTATTTTCCTTGTGAGGTTTGATAATTTGAACAACCCTTATAGTGAAAAAACTTAAGAAAGTTATATACCCTTATTATAAGATAAGGGTAATATATTATATAAGGGCATATAACTAATATATACAACCCTTATAGCAAAAAATCCTCCGAGACCCTTATAGTGGTAACTTTTTGATCAGTCAGGTAGGCAATGAGGTAGGCATTTTCAAATTGTGCATGTTTATTTAATTGAGAAGCTCTTGCCTTGTAGCATATGGGGGGAAAAATCAGAAAAAAACAAACCCATTTGCATTGCAGTACATTTTACTTTTTGAGCTGATCTGCATTTTTTTACTGCACTCAGTTTTTTGCATTTGAACCCAGTTTTTCATATCTATTTTACAGTGTAAAAATGAGCAGCAGAATGCTTCCCAGGGCAGAAATAAAGTATCTATCTTCCATTCTGCAAATGAGAATGGGACCATTACAAGAAGTGCCATTTCAAGGACTCCTTAGGATAATACTGTATATGTGTGTCTGGTTTCTTTTGGACAACAGGAAATCTATTTGAAATTGTTTCCACATAGATGTGTTCAGTTTTGAATGGGGGGGGGGGGTAAATACTGCTCTCATTCCATCATTGCAACATGAGGGGAAGTGTTGCAGCATGAGTGTCAGAGGACAATGTGGTCTTGTTTTTATGAAGGCACTCTATTCATTGTAGTGTCTTAGAATGTTAATATGTCTCTTAGATAATTTGTGTTACTGGTTTTTATTAGTTTTTTTTAAACAAATACAGCTTATAGAGACCTATATAGAATATCATTAATGTAAAGCTCAACAGCTGACAAAAATGAACATATATAAAACATGTTACATATGCAGTAATTTACAGTTAGGAATAATAAATGTAGTACAGTTTCTTCTGGCAACAGAAGATTTCAGGAAATCAGGAGTAGATAAAAGAGTTTTCACCTCTAGATCATTGGTTTAAATCTAGTTCAGGGTTGCACTGCTAATTGACAATCTTGGGAAAGATCATTGTTGTGGCCAAAGGTGAACTTGTGCTGTATGTATAAAGAAGACTTCAGTTTAGAAGAATATCAAGTCATCAGTGATTTAGAGTCTGTGAAACCTGCAGCTTCTATAGAGTTGCCAAGTATGCATCTTCCATATTTATGAGTATTTGCTGTGCATGGCAGCAGAAGGATGTCTGCTTGCACAGAAAGCATCAGAAAGGCTCCTGTCCTGATTAGATGTACATGCACAATGCTGCTGGGATCCCTCAGAGAATCCATTCCCTCGAGCATCCACAGGGATAGATTAGATTAGATTAGATCAAAGCGGCAACATTGAATTCATTCCTTGAGAATGAACTGTGTTCTGCTTTCAGGATAGGATTGAAACATAAACTATATCCCCATCCAACTATCTGTCTCTGAGCAATTAGAGATGGAGCCTCAGATTGAAATAGGAGCCTCACCCGTAAGATTTATTGTTATGTTGCCCACAGAGAACACACACGGGCATTGGTCTAAGACCCAGTTCTTTTCTGGAATGAAGGAGCTGTCCCCAGAACAGTTTAAGATATTTTGAGTGAAAATGTGTCAGTTTTTAGTGCAATGAGTCTGACTCAGCTCCAGATGCCATGCAGGGGAAAAGGAAGTCCCATCCTCTCCAGCAGCCGAGCCCAGTGGGGAAGCAAAGAAATCTGAAGTGGACATTGCTTCTGAATGCAGAATTCCCTCAGAAGTAATCAGAGTGAAAGGTAGTCTGTGTAAGCCCTGCCAGAGATACTGACCTGGATCTATTTTTTGCCTGCCCTAAGAGCATCCACATGGCACATTCCTAATTTTTTCCCCTAGATGCATACAGTTGGCTGTATTAAAAAACATACTTATGCACAGATTACTCAGTATCAGTGATTAGTCCTCTTCATTATTTACCATGTCCCCAAGGTTTTTGGTTTTTTTCATTTTGCAAATTTTATTTGTGTTCATTTTATATTTTTTTCTTCTGGGGTATTGACACAAATGTTAACTAGCATATGTCCAATAACCAATTCCCACAGAATCCCACTGCATTCATACCTGTTAGCTCATTTAAAGTTACATTTTGAGACATATCAGTTAGCCAGGTCACTGGAAATCCCTCTGAGATTTTTTCCACTTGGCTTATCCACAACACCTTGTGCAGTTTTGGGACAATACTTCATTGAGTTTTCTGGAATCCAAGAAACTGAGTTCAACTCCAGATTTCATCACTCCGGTTCCTTTATTTGGCCTACAGAAAAGCTACACTTAGTTGACCAGAGTTAAGCATACGTGGTGTTTATAGAGTATACCACATATCCAGTATCACTTACATATTATAATTGCTTCACATGTTTTTGATAGGCCTGTTTACTTCTCAGGAACCAGTCCTGTTCAGACCATACATCAGGGCTACTCAACTTTGGAAGCCCCGGGGGCCACAATGATACCCACAGCACGTGCTGATTGCCGTAACTTAAGCGTGGTTGCAAATATATGCAAATAGTTTCTTTCACACTGACAGGCATGAATACAAAGATTAAGGCAAGACTACACAACATGCAGGCACCATTTAAGTCAGTTCTGCTGATATAAATAAAATGCAATATTTACCCGATTTCCACCCATATGACAGCACTCTTAATGAGCACTGACAGTTCAGCAATTTAACTACTAAAACACATATCAACAGAAGACCATTATATTGATTACTACAAGCCCCAGCACAGAACTTTCTCACCCTGGCCTCGCTGCCTTGCTGTCTCACTGCCCAGCTCTGCCGCTGCCTGGCCACGTGCCTCTTGCCGCCCCCAGCAGCTCCTGCACACACGCCAATGTAGCCTGGGTCGGGGAGGCGCTGCCACTGTGGAAAACGCAGTAGGAATGCTTTGCCACTGACTTTTGCCACTCCCTATCCCCCTGGCCGCCTGGCAGCTCCCACACACGCGCAGACGCAGCTCTGCTCAGGGGAGGCACTGCCTCTGTGGCAGATGCAGCAGGTGTGCTCTGCCTCAGCCTCTTGCTGCTCCCCCCTCCCACCAGCCGGCAGCTCCTGAGCACATGGCCTGGCTCAAAGCCGCGTGGCTCGGCATTGCCGCTGGAGCCCTAGCAATGAGCCCAGGAAGTGGCTCAAGGCGCCATGGGCCACATGCAAAGGGGCCGCGGGCTGCATGCGGCCCATGGGCCATGTGTTGCGTAGCCCTGCCATACATTGTCCACTTTCAACCTACTCTACATCATTTGTACATTACAACTTATCTTGTCCATCCTTATCTTGTTAATAGTAAATGACCCCCTGGGTGTTCTTGCTCTTATCTAGCTGTCTCAGACATTCTGCCTTCATAGCCTACTGACCTATATTCTTATCTTATTGAGCACAAGCATTCTTTTTTCAATCTAACGATCTGTTTACCTCTATACCTCTATCCTCCAGGAAAGAGGCCTCCCTCCAGGAAAGAGGCCTCCCTCCAAGTGTTAATCACTCATGTCAGGCCAGGCCTCAGCTAGATTCCCTCGCTTCTATCTTTCTGTTGTTGATCCGTATTCATCTGCATGATATTCCTGTCTTTCTGTTATATTTTTTCCCCAAACACATTACCCACCAACACATGCCTAGGACCACAGCAGCTGTAATTATTCAAACTATGATTAATATTAGGAGTAAACAATGAAACAGGGTGTGCAAGCTCATTTCCCTTGGCACAGTCCACTAGGGTATAATCCCACATTATAAACTTGCTTTGTCTTTAAAACAGCCTTCTGTACAAACATCTTTGTTTTTACTTTAATTACAATATGAAAAACTAGTAAAAAATAGAAAAATCTTTCCATTTATCACCACAGGAAATTAAAGGCATGAAACAGTACACAGGCCAACTAATATAACACAACCTGGCTTCATCCCAGAAGCAATTCTCTTCAGCTACCACACAATACTTGTCATTAGGACAGGCAGGTTTTTTTTGCTTTACCAATAACCCAGTGTCACAACTGTCCTGTGCAATTTGGAGACTGTTTCCCCAGGTAAAATCATGTGCCAGCAGTTTTATTTGTAAGACATTACACCTGTACATGTAAGTGTCCCTCAGGTGCAGACAGTGATACAAGTCTCAGGCTTTCCAGACTTTGCACTGTATTTCAACAGTATTTGAGGAGGGAAAAACAAACTATGAAAACTCATGATACTATATAGATATATAGATATATATTGGTTCATCTCTAAGGTACCACAGAACTACTTGTTGTTCTTCCAAATATGAATTGTAATGCTTTCCACATTTAACTTTATGGTATTGGACCCTTTTTAATTTTCTTTCCCTGTCTCAATTAGTATCACCTCCCTTATACCAAATTTTAACTTTTTTGTGCTGATAAAAGAGGGCAGCCTTCTTTGTTCTATGTCCCTTGAGGTCTCTCTGACTTTATAAAGAATATATTTCCCATATTATGCACAACATTGTTTTTGCCTTTTAACTTTCATGATAGGAAATTAACTTTGTCTTGTGCATTAAAAATGTACAACATTGTTCATATAAAATAGTCACATGCTCTTTACAGTCACATTCTTTCATTTGTTGATTGTCATATGCTAATTCTTGCTGAAACACTTGCTCATATAATGGATGCAATACCTCCGCTGCTAGCTTATGTTGAAATGCCTGGTCATGTTTCCACAACGTCTCTTGGTTTCAGAACAACGTACCAATCCCAAATAGCTCTGCTTCCATGTCAAACTCCCTCTAGTTTTGTTGCTGCTGCTCCATTTTCACAGGCTTATATGTTTTAAAAATTTACTTTTTTGGCCATAACATTCCATACTTTTTAACCATTTTTTACCAAATTGTAGTGAAATCAGATTGGTGAAATTCAATAACTCTTGGCACATATATAAGCCATGGGCAACAAATGAAACCCCCTTCAGGGATGCTGGCCCCTGGGCCTGCCACTTTCACCCAAGGCCATTCCCCTACTCCAGGCCTTCTGCCCCATCCTCATCCATCAGAGCCCTGGGCACTGGCACACCTGCCACAGCTGCTCTGGGCCTCTGGCTGGTCTCTGATGCTCTGGGTCATCTTGAGCACCCGCCAGCTTTGGGGGAGAGGCAGAGCCTCATGGAGGAGCACGAGTAGGGACATAGACTGGATTTGGGGATACTCAGCAGCCCCTGGCCTATTATATTCCCCACCCTTGAGAAAATCTTTTAAACATCCAAATAATTTTAAACATACACAAGCCTGGAATATTTAGTTCCTATAAACCTTGCATAAATACACAATATATATTTACATTTCTTTTCAATATTTTGCTCAACATCTCTCGTGTTGTTCTAATTACTTGTTACATAGCTGTACCCAGAGCACATTCCCGACAGGTACTTTGAGGCATGCACGTTCAAATGGAAATACCTTATTTGCTTTTGGGGATTTTGACTAAATTGTTCGTAGTTGAATGATTCACATAAGATCAGGTCTCCCTGCCTAGAGCAGTCATTTACAATTGATTTATGAACCATTCATTGGGGAAAAGGAGCCATTTTCCTTCAGAGTGGTGGTAAAGATTCCTGAGGACAAAAAGCACAGTGGTGATATTTGTCACTACCTGACTGTCACTTGCATAATTTGTTTGACTAACAGGGTTCTACCCAGTAAGACTGCAGCAACTTGTACTGCTGTATCAAGGTTTTATTGTTAAACCAAGCATCCTCTTTTTCTTTTCTTACTTAATGTTACGTCCAATATCTTAACTACATCAGCTTGCTTAATCCTTCTGAACATCTACAAAAATACTCACTTTAACCCCTCACTGTCTTTTTCTTAAATCTCTTCGTTATCTCCCAAGGTGATACATTTCTCTGCCAAATTCTCCCTGCAGGCTCTGAGCTTATCTTTGGGCTTTTTTTGCACTCATTCTTTGGCTACAATTACTGTTCTCTCCTAGTCACACATGGATCTTATTCTTTAAAGTTTCAATGGCTTTCAACACACCTGGGTTTTGCTCTGCCACACATTCTTTTGAATAGGTATCCATAGTGCCTCCCGCCAGTCCTCTTATATTACTGCATTTCGCTTTAGGAGAGACTTCTGCACTATAACAACTTTGCATCCCTTTTCTTGCATTTCTTGTCTAATACAGGTTGTTCCTCCAAACACCTGGCACTTCCTGGTCCAGCAACATCTGTGGTCTGGCAGGACCATGGATGCCCCTGAAACAGAGAGCCCGGGAGCCTAAGGGCAGGAGGGCCAGCTGGAGTGGGGCAACAGGATCGGCAGTGAGCCTGAGTCCCTGGCAGCCCGGGACAGACCAAGGCTGGAGTACTGTGGCAGCCCCCAGGAACATGGGGCTGGGTGCCTGCTGGAGCAGCCTGCCAGCAGCAGGTGATGAGCTTATGGGCTGATGGCACGAGACGTCCCATGGTTCAGCAAATTCTCTCATTCAGGACTGGTCAAGCCCCTACAATGCTGGATCAGGGAGGTCCAACCTATACTTTTTGCTGGAGTTCTTTTCCTACCCAGTTCCAGTCTGCTCCTATCATTTTCTCTGGAGACATAAGGATCTCCTTCAGATCTAATCTACTCCTTCATGCCCTAGAAACCTCCTTAGATTTAAACTTTTCTAATACTATTGCTAAGCTGCTAGGCTGAGATCCTAGATAGAAAAGCTAAATGTATAATAAAATATGTTACCTTCTCCAGATGAATGGATCCAGATCTGAGTCATGGTATAACTAATGGGATTCCATCCAAGATCTTTTCCATTTGTCTTATCCAGAACACTTCATACCATTCCCTAGGATCCAAAATAACTCAGTTCAACTCCAGATTTCATTACTACTGTTATGTGGTACCAAGTCAAATGCTTTACAGAAGTCAAAATACTATTATCTTTATCAACCAAATTTGTAATGTCATCAGAAAAAAAGATATCAATTAGTTTGACAGGATTCATGTTCCATAAACTGATGCTGATTGGGATTAATTACATTACTCTCCTTTAATTCTTTATTAATTGAGTCCCTAAGAAAAATAATAGGAAAAAAATAACTTGTCTAATGACAAGGGACTGATAGAGATAGTCCAAGTCTTAAGAAGAGGACATAATGTTCTTGTGTTTCTCCTCCCCACACCCCATAATTGAGAGCCTAATTCTGTGAGTTTGGAGCCCGGTTGCATATTTCATTGAGGCTCTTCCTCATTTCTCATTGACTTAATTAGGAGATATGATAAACATTAGTACCTTACAGAAAATACTCAGCACATCACAAAATCTAACCTTGGTGAGCATTTCTTTTAAAGCCACTGAGCACTTCAGCAGATCAAGCTCTTGCCTTATATATTTGTCCAAGTATTCTTTTATCTGTAAAGATTAATATAAATTAATCCATGTGTAAGTAAAACCTCTTGCAGATAACGTATAGATACTGCAGTCTGAACAGAAGGACGTATAAAAGAAGTTATTAATGCAGACAAATGTTCCTGTTAGGAAGGTTTACAGAGGCTGATAAATGGTACTGTGCTTTTAAAGATATGCTAGAAATGCTGACAAATGCCAAGTGGGTGATTTGCATAAAGATAAAGAGAAGAACTGTGAAGTGCTTCATACTCTCTTTCTACAAAAAGAGCAGTGTTAACAATAATACTGTAGTGTTGATTTGGCAGCAGATGGCATACTTAAGGTTATCTGGGTTCTTTTAATTAAAATTCACTGTATTTAGATGCTCGTATTTTTTTAAAACAAGACTACTATTCTGACTCATATTTTCCAATTGTGGTTTCAGCATACAGCTGAGTTCATTTAGATACTTCCATCAAAATTCATTCACCAGTTTTAGAATGGTTAAAACAGAGTTTTTATTTTTAAAAGAAAGTGCAAGATGTTCCTAGTACATGTACAATTACAATATAGTGAAATTTCACTACTCAACACTTTCTATATAAAAAGGGGAAGGGGGAAAGAAAAAGTTACGAATGGATTCAAAAATCAGCCATACAAGTGCGTGCTACAGACTGTATCTAAAATCCTGATATAGTCCCTGTAATGGATAGGAGGACAGCTGACCAGCACCCAGGGACAAAGGCGTTAAACTCAGGTAGCTAAGGTGTTGGCCTGGGGCCAGGAGAAGCAATCAAGATAGAGGGTTGACATTTTAATTGGATATACATACCTTGCCCACTTTCTTTGTGTGGGACAGTTAAACCAGGAGTTGAGAGATACAGAATGATTGAAACCCAGGCAGGACTACCATGCCTCCAAGGAATTCGGAGTTTAGAAGGGGACGGAACCAAGAAAAAATTGGAAATAAGTAAAGGGAAATACCCTAGTCATGATCAGGGTATTTTCTTTATTTTGTGGTTTGGTTTGAACTGCTCAGTGTGAATCTATGCCTCCACTCCCCATTTACCATGTAAGCATTGTTCCCAGAGATTTTTTTTCTGTGTTTTAATTTGTTTTCCTTAGTTGCTCTGTAACATCTAGCAACCAAGTATACTTTATCAAGTATGTCTTTTGTTTTGTAATAAAATTCGCTTTTTTAAGGTGATGATTTGATTCTTGTTCCCTCGGAGGCACAGGAGGTCTCTCTGTCTGTGCCTGCATGCCTCAGACTGAGAGGTCAGGTACCAGAAACTGCAGCATGTTTTTCTCTTTTTTTTCACGCTCTCTTGTGGCAGAATAGCATGGGGTACCCGCGGGGAAGAATTCAAGTGTTTGCCCTGATTTTAGGGATAAAAATCAGGTGATGGTGGCAAATCTGTGCATTTGTGATTCTGGGGGAAGTTTATGTAACCAGTGCCTGTCGTGGCAAGATATATTTAAAGTCTTTGTGGGCCCCCACCTTCTGCACTCAGAGTGCCAGATTGGGAAACAGCCCTGACAGTCCCTGTATATGTGCATGTGAGTATTATGATTGCTTTTCTCGGTACTTAATGTATTTATCCTCACCACACTGTTGTGAAGTATTTTTTCAAGTTTCATTTCTTTCACAGAACCTCAGCCTCCTTTTCTTATTCCATAGGGTGGCCAGATAGCAAGCATGAAAAATTAAGACACATTTTTGTTGGTGGGAGTATGGTTGTGTATACAAGACAAAGCCTCTGATATCAGGACATCCGGTCGCCTTATTATCCCATGACAGTACTGATAACAATTGAACTGGATTGGATTGCATACTGATCTTCCCATCTCTAGTCCCACCCCAGAGCAGTGATTTAAATCATAAAATCATAGAGCTGGAAGAGACCTCAGGAGGTCATCAAGTTCAGCCCCCTGCCCAAGGCAGGACCAATCCCAATTAAATCAACCCAGCCAGGGATTTGTCAAGCCGAGACTTAAATATCTCTAGTGATGGAGATTCCACCACCTCCAAAGGTAACCCATTCCAGTGCTTCACCACCCTCCTAGTGAAATAGTTTTTCCTAATATCCAACCTAGAACTCCCCCACTGTAACTTGAGACCATTGCTCCTTGTTCTGCCATCCGTCACTACTGAGAACAGCCTTTCTCCATCCTCCTTGGAACCTCCCTTCAGGAAGTTGAAGGCTGCTGTCAAATCCCCCCTCACTCTTCTCTTCTGCAGACTAAACAAACCCAAATCCCTCAGTCTCTCCTCATAGGTCATGCGCTCCAGCTCCCTAATCATTTTGGTCACCCTCCACTAGACCCTCTCCGGTGCATCCACATCCTTTCTGGGGGAGTGGGGGGGCAGAACTGGACACAATATTCCAGATGTGGCCTCACCAGAGCCAAATAAAGGGGAATAATCACTTCTCTGGCTCTGCTGGCAATGCTCCTCCTAATGCACCCTAATATGCCATTAGCCTTCTTGGCTACAAGGGCACACTGTACATTATATCCAGCTTCTCATCCACTGTAATCCCCAGGTCCTTTTCTGCTGAACTGCTACTTAGCCATTCAGTCCCCAGCCTGTAACCATGCTTGGGATTCTTCCCTCCCAAGTGCAGGATTCTACACTTGTCCTTGTTGAACCTCATCAGATTTCTTTTGGCCCAATCCTCTAATCTGTCCAGGTCCTATCCCTGCCCTCCAGTGTATCTACCTCTCCCATCTGCAGACTTGCTGAGGGTGCAATCCATCCCCTCATCCAGGTCATTAATAAAGATGTTGAACAAAACCGGTCCAAGAACCGATCTTTGGGGCACTCTGCTAGAAACCGACCGCCAACCTGACATCAAGCTGTTGATCACTACCCGTTGGGCCCGACAGTCTAGCCAGCTTTCTATCCATCTTACAGTCCATTTATCCAATCCATACTCCCTTAACTTGCTGGCAAGAATATTGTGGGAGACCGTATCAAAAGGTTTGCTAAAGTCAAGCTATATCACATCCATTGACTTTCCCATATCCACAAAGCCAGTTACCTCATCATAGAAGCTCATCAGATTGGTCAGGCACGACTTGCCCTTCATGAATCCATGTTGACTATTCCTGATCACTTTCCCCTCTTCCAAGTGCTTCAAAATGGATTCCTTGGGGATCCCCTCCATGATTTTTCTGGGGACTGAGGTAAGGTCTGTAGTTCCCTGGATTATCTTTCTTTCCTTTTTTTAAAGATGGACACTACATTTGCCTTTTTCCAATCATCCGGGATCTCTCCTGTCATGATCATGGGGTTAGCCAGCAGCCTGGGAACTAAGGGGTTAACCCTACCTAAGTCAGGTAGATTCATCCAATAGGAATGTAGATAGGAATTTCAAACTAGGACAAAGGAATGTTTGGTTTCTCCCTTCTTGTCCTGGGCAGTTTCTCTCCAGCTACTGAGGGAGTCAGACATAATGTCTCCCTCCAAGAAATAGACTCTTCACTCTTCTGTAAATAGGGTAAAGTTTAGATAAATCCGTTTTTTTATGGTTTGGGAAATGGGATCTGATGTCTGTGCACTTTTAAAAAATGTTTTTGCTTTCCTTTGTAACTAAGTTCTAGACCCATGGTGGAGTTTCCCCATGAGTATTACGAGTGACTTTTCCATCTAGTCATTATGTTTGCAACAGGAACATTGTGGTGATAATAAAAGTTCTTTCTCTTTTCTTTTTATTAACCTGGTATTGGTTAATTTTAGTGTCCTGGTTTGTACTTTAGGTGTGAGATTTCCCAAGTAGTTTCTCCCTGGTTTTTTTATCGCTACCTGGGTGGTGGCAGTGGAGTTTTATCCCCAAAATCTAGGTTGTTAAAATTTTGGGGGGAAGTTTTTTTACTAAAGCCTGGAAAGATAAGGTTTTGGGGTACTTTTGCGGGCCCTCTCTTCTGCATTTATCATGCCAGAGTGGGGAAGGAGCCTTGACATCTCCCGATCTCCACGAGTTTTCAAAGATAATGGCCAAAGGCTCCACAATGACATTTGCCAACTCCCTCAGTACCCTTGGATGCATGAAATCAGGGCCCATGGATTTGTGTATGTTTAGCTTTTCTAAATAGTTCCTAACTTGATCTTTCCCCACCAAGGGCTGTCCACTTCCTTCCCATACTGCGTTGCCTAGTGCATTTGTCTGGGAGCTGACTTTGTCCGTGAAGACAGAGGCAAAGAAAGCATTGAGTACCTCAGCTTTTCCCACATCATCTGTCACTAGGTTACCTCCTTCATCCAGTAAGGGTCTCACACCCTCTCTGATCACCCTCTTATTGCTAAATTGCCTGTAGAAACCTTTCTTTTTATCTTTCACATCCCTTGCCAGCTGCAATTCCAATTGCGCTTTTGCCTTCCTGATAACTCCCCTGCATTCTCGAGCAATATATTTATACTCCTCCCTAGTCATCTGTCCAAGTTTCCACTTCTTGTAAGCTTCCTTTTTGTATTCAAGCTCACCGTGGATGTCCGCAGTAAGCCAATCTGGTTGCCTACCATATTTGCTTTTCTTGCTGTGCATTGGGATGGTTTCTTCCTGTGCCTTTAATAAAGCTTCTTTAAAATACTGCCAGCTCTCCTAGACTCCTTTCCCCTTCAAGTAAGCAACCCAGGGAGTCCTGCCCATCAGTTCTCTGAGGGAGTCAAAGTCTGCTCTTCTAAAGTCCAGGGTGTGTATTTTGCTACTCTCCTTTCTTCCTTTGGTCAGGATCCTGAAATCTACCATCTCATGATCACTGGTGCCCAGGTTGTCACCCACCTCTACTTCCCCTACTAGTTCCTCCCTGTTTGTGAGCAGCAGGTCAAGCTGCACATGGCCCCTGGTCGGTTCCTTCTTGTACCAAGAAGTTATCCCCAACATTCTCCAAAAACTTCCTGGATTGTCTGTGTACTGCTGTATTGGTCTCCCAACAGATGTCAGGGTGATTAATGTCACCCAGGAGAACCAGGGCCTGTGATCTGGAAGCTTCTCTCAGTTGTCCAAAGAAAGCTTCATCTACCTCGTCCACCTGATCCAGCGATCTATAGCAGACACAACATCACTCCTGTTGCTTCCACCTCTAAATTTAACCCATAGACTCTCAACAGTCTTTTCTCCCTCTGAATACTGGAGCTCCAAGCAATCATACTGCTCTCTTACATACAATACAACTTCTCCTCCTTTTCTCCCCCGTCTGTTCTTCCTGAACAGTTTATACCCTTTCATGACAGTGCTCCAGTCATGCAAGTCATCCCACCATGTCTCCATTATTCCAATCAAATCATAATTCTTTGCCTGGGCCAGGGCTTCTAATTTTTCCTGTTTGTTTCCCAGGCTTCTCGCATTGGTGTACAAACACCTTAGATAACCAGTTGATCACCCTGCCTTCTCCATCCGAATCAGGGGTCCTACTTTGTTGCTCATTCCTCCTTGTAATTCTTCCCCATGTCTGACTTCCTCACTTACTTCAGGGCTTTGGTCACCGTCCCCCAACGAACCTAGTTTAAAGCTCTCCTCACTAGGTTTGCAAGTCTGTCCGCGAAGATGCTCTTTCCTCTCTTGGTTAGGTGGATCCCATCTCTACCTAACAATCCTTGTGCCCGGAACAGAGTCCCATGGTCAAAGAAACCAAAGCCCTCTCTCTGACACCATCTGCACAACCATGCATTTACTTCCTCAATTCGACGATCCCTACCCAGACCTTTTCCTTCGACTGGAAGGATGGACGAGAACACTACTTGTACTTCAAATTCCTTGATCCTTCTTCCCAGTGCTACATAATCTGCTGTGACCCGCTCAAGGTCATTCGTGGCCATATCGTTAGTTCCTGCATGGAGAAGCAGGAAGGGGTAGCGATCCAAAGGTTTAATCACTTTTGGAAGACTCTTGGTCACATCCTGAATGCGACTTCCCAATAAGCAGCACACTTCTCGAGATTGAAGCATGTACATTTTATTTTTATTTTCCAAAAAACAAAAGTTTGGTAAATACCTCAAAGCAGGCTATAATGGTTGCGGGGAAGCAGCTAATCAAGGCTCGGGAGGTCTATATAAAAGGAGATGCAGAACAGAGTGGTAGGTATTTGCTGCTTGTAGTAGAAGAAGAAAAGACTGCAGTTCTACCTGTCTAGACAGCTCAGTGTGAGCAGGAACCAGAGGAGAGAGATATTCTTGGCTGGGTCTTAACACTGAATAGTAGGGTTAACAGATGCCCTATTTCTAATAGGACATTCCTGTATTTAAGCCCTCCTGCGGGTATCATTATTTTTTTTTCTAAATGTGCACATTGTCCCATATTTTCTATCTCTTCCCCTTCCACAAGTATTGGTGAGGCCTATTGCTAGCTGGATCCTTGCTTACCAGCTATTCATCCACCAGTGGCTGGATGATAATGGCTGATGATGGGGTGGATGAGCAAGGCTGGTGATCAGGCAAATCAGCATGTGCAGCAGCCGCTCCCCCTGATGGTCCATCAGTGCAGTCCCTGCTGAGTGCCTCCTCTTGGCCAGTCAGCCTCCTCACCCCTTGTCCCAATTCCAACCAGCACTGGCTGCTTGCTGTGGTGGCTGGTGAGTGCAGGCAGGCAGGAGTTGTGTGTTATGGTTTGCTGCCCACCTATCAAACCATTACCATTATTCCCCCTCCCTCCCTTACTGTCCTTTCCCTCCTATGGCCCTTTACCTCTCAGCCCTGCTTCTCTTCCTTATTCCACCGACAGGGTACGTCCTGCTCCCAGGTCTATGAGGAGAACCACCCCCTAATCAGATCATTTAGCTCACCAAAAACCTGGCTGGCATGCTCCTTTCTTTCCACACTACCTCTAGCTGGGCTGGCATCAGGGGAAAGCTCAAGATCCATTCATCTGGTTTGGAGCACTGGTCAGGAGAAGCCAGGGCCTGTATGTGCCAAAGTTTCACACAGCATGTGGCTCAGGGAAGTTTCTCCGCCCCTCAGCTAATCTCTGGAGTGGGGGGCAGGAAGCTATTTCCAACCTGTTTGTGCCCTGACACTGCCAGCTCACAGCAGCCCCCCAGACAGGGGATTAGTACCCTCTTCACAAAGTGCCCCTGCTCTAAGTCCTGCTCCTCAGCAATGTAGAGCTTCTCTGTTGCATAGGCATCTTCCCCTGCTGAGCCACCCCTCTGGCTGGGTTTCCTCAAGCCACTGCTGTCAAATCCTTGGGCCCTGGTGCCCACTGCATCCTTAGGGCTTAACCCCTTTCTGCCCATGTTGTAGCCAGGAGACAGGACGTGTCTGGGTTTTGTAAGTGGCCAGCAGCAGCTTGGAGGTGTTAGCTACCTTTCTGTGGGAAGGAAGAAACAAGCTGCTTCTAGCCACAGGGGAGTAGGGTGAGGCGGGGTAGGAGGAGAGAAGACATGATCTCTGCAAAGACATGGGCCAATTCATCCCTACTCCCTGCAACTGGAAGCAGCTCCTGTCCCTTCCCTCCTGCAAGACTGCTGCTGGCCTTGTTCTGGTATGAGTCCTCACAGAAATTTGGGGCAGGAGAGAGATATGACCCTTCATGCCTCCCCCCCCACACACATTTCCTAAAGAAGATGCAGTACCAGGCATTTAAAATTAAGAGACAAAGGTAACAGATATGTGGGTTGGAAGGCCCAAGCACCAAGCTTCAAAGAGCAACATGCATTCCTCATCTGAGATCTCTGAGAAGTCTGCCCCATAGATTAGGTAATTTTTTCTTAATGTACAAGTTTCTATCTGCAATTTAACACCATTTTTTATTATTTTAATTTTCTTATTTATATAAAATACCTGGAAAAGAGGCCACCTGTCACTGCTGTATTTAGTGCTCTATTGTGTGTTTACTTACAGATTATACTTATGAAGTATTCTGATTGAAGGATGTTATGTTGCATTTTAGGAAAAGATTAGTAGATAAATTACTTGGAGACCTATGGAGCCATTTCAGTGATTGTGTGCAAATAATGTCCAATGCACACAGTTTTATCTTCTATTACACTAAGAATGAAAAGTTCATTTTACAATCTCAGCAAAGTTATTGTAATCATTGTAGGAAACTGCAGATGCAAAGTACAAAGAGACTATCAATATAACAATGAAGGGGTATTACATTTTGGAGATTTTTATGACTTTATGACTTTCACATTCAATATAAAACCATCTTGTGCCTCATTGGAGATGGGGTGAATTGGGAATGTCCATGTTATAAATTTCTTTATAGTTAGAATAAACAGTCAGTAGCAACACTATGTCATTTACCAGAATCTATTGATAGCTACACATTTGGGGTCTGATCCAGAAAAAACCTTTCTTACAAGAATATTCTGACTGAAGAAATAAAGAAAATGAATATGACTACGTGTCTGCAAAATAATGGATGTGGTATGAGCTGTTGTCCAAGCACAGGAGTAGGAAAATTCAGACCCATATTTGGTTCCTCTGTATATTGCTTATCAAGACATTGCTCTCAAAGTGGGCGGCTGAGGATTGCCAAGCTTGAATGCACAATTGCAGAAGAGCCAATATCATCATGATCCAGTAGCCCCTGGCTAAGAGCATTGAGAAAGGCTCAATAATTCTAGGATCAACCTGGTCCTATTAGATGTTTCTTCTTTTGGAGTTCACTATTCTGAAATGTTAAAAATTGTTTTTTATTAACAAAGTTTCTATTCAGAGTAGAGAAAGCTTCTCTAGCTTTTTTAAAGTACCTGTAGTTTTCTATTTTGAAATCTGCTTGTATATATTTGCTTTTATGAAGTCACAGGTTCTGTTTTGTCTTCTTGATATTAAAAAGTTATTAAACGCTTACCACAAACCTAACATTATGTAGATAATATAAGAATAAACATAGTATATTTTATCTTTTATTTTTTGTGCACAAATGCGGTTGAATGGGTAAATCTCATATTTAAAATTTCAATTCTGTTTTTAGATCTCAAGCCTGAAAACATGCACATGCTTAGTTTAACTGATGATTGAGAGGAGTCCTAGTGAAGTAAATACATTACCCAGGTGCTTAATGTGAATTATGTGCATAAGTGTTTCCTGGACTGGGCTGCAAGACTTACTAGCCAGCAGATATAAAGATACAGATGAAGACACACATTATGTCATTATCCTCCCTAGACAGAAAAAAGAGTAGTCTGCATATCAAAGCTAATCTGCATGTGCCATTAGTTTACACTTCTCTTCAAACTGTGAAAGTTAACCACTTAACAAAGTAAATTCCCTGTCAAGAGTCTCCCAATATATATATATATATATATAACACTTTAATTTATGTTAATAGGGAGACTATAAATTCTTTTGAAGCCAAGTATGCAGTTTTCTAGCCCAGTTGGGTTACTTTTAGTGTCAGTTGCTAGGTTTTTTTAGTGGATGCAGTATTTTGGGCTGTTTGGCTGCCACTGCCCATGGTGCTTGGGAATTCATGAGGAGATTGACCCTTCTGATCTGCCCCACCCCTTTCTGAGTCCCTCACATGCTGCTTGTCTCCTGTCATGCCCCCTCACCTTAGATGACATTTTCAGCACGCACAGAATTCTTGACCAAGGGAAGCAGAATATATTTTCAGCAGAAAATGTGCTGACGTCCCACTTCTCATCCTCCAGAGGCCACAGTGGTGTCAGAACAGCCTGAGCTGAGTGAGGCTGACGGGTGGGCCATGCAGCCGCACATAGTTAGCCATGTAAACTGGGTGGTGGGTGCATTTTTTCCTTAGGTGAACAATCCATCCCAGATGAGAAAGGGATCCGCTGCATGTACCTAATATTGCATTGTTTGTGTCACTCCTACTGGCTTAAGTGGGACTTTTTGGTTGTGAAAGCAGATTGGGCCCTTTAAGCCTGCAGAAAAGCAATTTAATATTTTTTCAGTGTGATTTATCAGTTCTTGTTTTGATGACAGTCTTAATACACACCTTGTAGCATTCATGATTTTTGTCACTTGGGTAAAAAATAGTGTTACATTTTCTGTAACATGCTGCTCCCTTGCAATATTCTCACTCGGTAGGTAGCTCCCTGTTGATTATTTATTCTTGCTAAAACCTTGTCACAGACTAACACATTGGGCCATTGTCTCTTGACAGATTGGTGTGTAAAGTCTAGGAGACCTTTGCAATACATCACGAACAAATGTACTACTACCTGAAAGTAAAATTACACTTTTAATTGTGGAGTGTCAATGTTGCGCACATACAGCCTTACAATATGTAATGGTTGTAGCCTACAGGGCTAACCTTCTTTCTCTCTCTCTCTCTCTCTCTCTCTCTCTCTCTAGATATTCTTTCCTTATAATTTTGATTATATGTTTGCAAATAGCAGGAGTTCTTATAGTGTGAGTGTTGCATCTGTGCACATCAGGGTTCCCAACCATTGAATAATTGAACTGGGCCTGATCCAGGGACAAAGAACCTGTCAACCCTAAAGGTGGTAACTGGAAATTTATAAGCAATTTTAGATCAGGCAACACAGTAAAAGTACGTATTTAATGTAGGATGCTGTTTTCTGTAAATAATATTTGTTTGAAAACTGTTCTCAGCCTTTCAATGTGTGTGTGGGGGGGGGGGGGGGGGACTCTACAATCAGTAGATTTAACACTCTGAATTAACTCCAGATGTTGTGGGCCCATGAAAGTGACTCTAGGCCATCTGCTTCTCAGCCAGGGCCATGTCCAGGGAAAGGCAAGATCTGATTACAAATATGTGATTTAATTTTTTCAATCAGCTAAGAATGATAATGGGGTTAGATTCAAATTCCCTGCATGAGTTTAGGAAAAGGTGACCTTCTTTGTGGATAAAATGCAAACCTTGATACATTCATGAGACTTTGCCTAGCTCTCCCATTATATTCTGTAATGATCCCCTCTGTACAAAATCTCTCCTTTGAGGAGAAAACAATACTGATATGGTGAAGCAGAGTCATTCATAGAAGCAGTCTTACTGGAATTTGAGAGAGCATATGGGAAATGTACTAGATGTACTGGGGTGGGGACTGATAAAGTGAATACTCTGGGCAATTGTCCCAGGACCCAGAAATTCAAAGGGACCAGGAGCTCCTGGTCACAACAGCCATTGTCAGACCTCCAGACCCCTTTGAATTGCTGCCAAAGCGCCACTCCCTGTGGCACTGATGGCTGGGGGAGGGGCAGCACCACGATTTGGGAGGTGCTCCAGCCGAGGTACCATCCAGGAGAGCTCTGACAGGAGGACTGCCTGGCTCAAGTGATTAGTCTAGCTATGCTATTTAAGCCAGGAAGAAGAACAGGAAGCTTGTCTGAGAAATAAGGTGGTTTGCTATAGTGGCTGCCTTGGATTCTGCATGTGCCTGCCTTCTGCACCTAACGCTATTCCAACTCTGCTCCTGGCTCCTGCCTTTGCTCCTGTTCTCACTGTGCTCCTGTTCGTGCTTTATCTTTGCCTCTCCTCCTCAGTTCTTTTCTCCATAATCCCAGTGACCAGTCCTGGCTGCGACCCTGGCCTGTGACTTCTGACCCTGGTTCCATCTTGACCTTTTGGCTCTGGCATTTGATTTCAGCATTGGTGCTCAGCATCAATCCTGGTTCTGACTGTGGCTTGACCTCTGACTCTGGTAACATGCAGTTACCTCTGATGCTGACCCTTGGCTTTGTTCCCTCACCTGAATGTCTGTTCTGCCCAGTAAACCTGAATCCAGCTCTGACTACCAGGCCAGACTAATTATGTCCTGGCCCATAACAACAGGATCCTAGAATGTGGGCTACTTCCCAAGGTCTTACACCTACACTACAGCCCATTAGATTGAGCCGTATTAGCCTGAATCAGCTGGAACAGGCCAGCTGCGAATTGTTAATTGCAATGTAGATGTACCTCTTCTGTATTCGCCTTGGAACAGGGAAGTACAAGATTATAGACAGAAGCATTTGTCAGTAAATAATTCTTTATTGCATTCAGCTCTCTGCTGCTTTAACATAGCTGGCTGCTATTGCAGGCTACTGTGACAAGCACTGCACTGATTGTGGGGATTGCTACACTTTAGGAGAAATGATACAAATTAATAGAGCTGTAAAATCTTGGAAAATGTATCCTTTGTCTCTCAACTCATGGTTGATGGGAGTTGAGATAATCCAACCAACAACACGGTGAAATCTACAAATGAGTCATCAAAAGAGAGGAAAAGAAGTAAGGAGCTTTATCTGCAGCAAGGAATTTATGGATTAGAAATTAGGGAGAAAATCTAACTATCAGAATAAATAAGGAGTGGAGTAGTATGCTCTAAGCAAACTTGGTTCTCCCTCAGTGCAGAGGACTGGACATGATGATCTCCTGCGATACCTTCCAGCCCTGCATTTCTATGGTTCCATAATGTAAGCAATTTATATAAAAGTGTACATCTTTGAAATATAAACATCTTCTGTTTAAAATACACCATATTCCAAAATGATATAACTATTGAGACACATCAGATAAAATTAGCTAACTCAGCCCTGGTCTACACCAGAGCATTATTTTGAAATAACCCCCCTTAGGTTGAATTTATAAGTGGAACATCCACACTACCAAGCCCATTATTTCGAAATAAGGGGCTGCTTATTTCAAAATCTGTACTGCTTTTCTCAGGGAATAACGCTAATTTTGAAATAGTTATTTCAAAATAGCATCAGTGTGCACACTCTGGTGCTTCTATTTCAAAATAACTACTCCCCAGAGTAATTTGAACTAATTACTCCCCAGTGCTTCCTGGAACTATAAATTGAGGTAGCGTGTCCACATTAATGGAGCCTGCCTCAGATTAATTTCAAGGCTTCCCTGTAGTAGGGGAAATGCTATTTTGATTTTGTAAAATCAGGAACTATTAAGTTGAATTTAGTTATTTTGAAATAATTTCCTTGTGTAGACATGCACCTTAGTGGAATAAAATCCAGTACAAAGTATCTCCAAACCAAGGAAGTACCAAACCAGAGAAGATAAAGTGAATCTAGGCATTTCAGTGGGCAAAAAGAATCCTAAAATGTGACTGACAGAGCATGGGGGCTCCGCACTGGGACTACCCCAGTCTCCGGGCACAAGGGAAGGGGATGGGATGCACCGCAAAAGCCCGGCCGGGGAGCAGAAGGGAGCACTACGGCCGTAAGCGCAGGGACGCCAGATTACGGCATCATGCAGCACACCCTGCAGCGCACAAGGGGGTGGGGCAAGAGTGTCTGGGGGCATGGCGGCATCAGCTGGCGTTGTGCCGCCAGCTTTAAAAGCTGGCCGGCTTACAGAGGAAGGGAGGAAGGCTTGGGATGGCCAGGGACGGATGGCCCAGGGGCGTGCATGGAAGGGCCTGCGAGAGAGGGGGCCTAATTGCCCACGGTGCCAAGAGAACTCGTGGAGGGTAGGAAGTGACCCAGGGCAGGGCAAAGGATAGTCCGTGGGTCAGCGTGTTATGGGCGGCTGCCCCGTTGACCACAGGGGAGAGAACACGGCTGTTCTCTTCCCCTTAGGGCCCTGGGTTGGGACCTGGTTGTGAGGGCGGGCCCGGGTCCCCCTATCCCCAATCCCCCTTGTGATTGTGTGCAAGGAAGACGCTGACGAGCTCGGTCAGCTTGTAAGGCAAAGGTACCTTGAGGGATGGGGTTGCACTTATTAAAGGTGGTGTTAGCAGACTGTGGCCTACGTACTGACTCTTAGGGTATGTCTACACTACAAAGTTAATTCGAACTAACAGCTGTTAGTTCGAATTAACTTTCATAGGTGCTACACACGCAAACCGCTAGTTCGAACTTAATTAGAACTAGCGGAGCGCTTAATTCGAACTAGGTAAACCTCATTCTACGAGGACTAACGCCTAGTTCGAATTAAGTAGTTTGAATTAAGGGCTGTGTAGCCACTTAATTCGAACTAGTGGGAGGCTAGCCCTTCTCAGGTTGCCCTGGTGGCCACTCTGGGCCAAGCCAGGGAAACTCGTCTGCCCCCCTGCCGGCCCCGGAGCCCTTAAAGGGGCACGGTCTGGCAACAGTGCCCGTGCCAGGTGCAAGCCTACCAGCACCCAGCCAGCAGACCCTGCACCTGGCACGGGATGAGCCAGCCACCCGCTGCCACCCAGCCCTCCCCCTCTTCCCAGGACCAGGCCGGCGGCTCCCAGGAGCCTGCCCGGGGCTGCAAGAGGTGGACGCCCGCCTGGTCTAGTGCGGAGATCGTGGACCTCATCGAGGTTTGGGGGGGAGACCTCCAACGTCCACAATCTCCGCACTAGGCACAGGAAAGCGGCCGTCTGGGGCAGGATAGCTGTCAGCCTGGCCACCAAAGGCCACATGCGAACCCAGGAGCAGGTTTGCATGAAAATCAAGTTGGTCCAGTGAGACCCCCGACCCTGAGCTTAGAACATAAGAACATAAGAATGGCCGTACTGGGTCAGACCAAAGGTCCATCTCGCCCAGTAGCCTGTCTGCCAACAGCGGCCAACACCAGGTACCCCGGAGGGGATGGACCAAAGACAATGACCAAGCCATTTGTCTCGTGCCATCCATCTCCAGCCTTCCACAAACAGAGGCCAGGGACACCATTCCTACCCCCTGGCTAATAGCACTCCATGGACCCAACCTCCATGACTTTATCTAACTTCTCTTTAAACTCTGTTCTAGTTCTCACCTTCACAGCCTTCTGTGGCAAGGAGTTCCACAGGTTGACTATTTGCTTTGTGAAGAAGAACTTTCTTTTATTAGTTTGAAGCCTGCTACCCATTCATTTCATTTGGTGTCCTCTAGTCCTTCTATTATGGGAACTAATGAAGAACTTTTCTTTATGCACCCTCTTCACACCACTCATGATTTTATAGACCTCTATCATATCCCCCCCTCAGTCTCCTTTTTACTAAGCTGAAAAGTCCCAGTCTCTTTAGCCTCTCTTCATATGGGACCAGTTCTAAACCCCTAATCATTTTAGTTGCCCTTTTCTGACCCTTTCCAAGGCCAAAATATCTTTTTTGAGGTGAGGAGACCCCATCTCTACACAATACTGAAGATATGGCGTACCATAGTTTTAGACTTCCCCTCCTCCTTCTTCCCCTGGCTTCCCCCTTCCAGCTCCCTCCTCCCAGGTTTCCACCTCCCCTCTCCCACCCTCTCTCTTCCCCTCTCCCACCTCCTTTTCCCAGTCTCCCCAGAGGTTAATCCCCCCCCCCCACCCTCAGTTTTGTTAAATAAAGAGAGTTTCTATTTTTGAACATACGTGTCCTTTATTTTTTACATCAGGAAGGGGGGCTAGGGAAGGGTAAGTGGAAGGAGGTGAGGGAGGAATGGGGCATGAGCCCCCGATGGGGAGGACTGGGGTGGCTCTGCGGGCTCCTCGGGGTGGAAGCTCTCCTGCAGGGCCTCCTGGATCCTGACAGCCCCCTGAATGACCCCCCCGGATGGCAGCCTGCGGCAAGTGCAGCCGGGCTGATGGCCGAGTGCTGTGATGTGCCGAGTGTGAGCACTCAGGGCACTCCAAGACAGGACTGCTTTGCTGTCCCTCATCGAGGTAGACAAGCAAGCGGGGAACCCTGAGAACTGTCTGTCCGGGGTGGGGGTCGGGTTCCTTTAAGCACAGCCCTCGGCTAGCCTGAGGCAGCAGCTCCACACTCTAAGTCCTAAGCTGATGCCCTGCCGGCACTGGTTCCGGCCAGCCTTAACTTCGGTTCAGGGTCCACTCAATGTGGACATGCTAGTTCGAATTAGCAAAACGCTAATTCGAACTAGTTTTTAGGTCTAGATGCGCTAATTTGAATTAGCTTAGTTCGAATTAACTAATTAGAACTAAGTTAGTTCGAATTAGTGCTGTAGTGTAGACATACCCTTATTGAGAAAGGGGAGTCTAGGGGCATGGGTAAAAATTGGGGCATGTACCCCACACACCCTTACAGGTGGTAGAGAATGTGGGTATAGACCCAACCCCTGCACGAGGGGAGTGAGAGTGGGAAGAAGGGAGATAAACCGATATCCCCCCACCGTTCAGTGGCAAGGTATCATTGGCTCAGGAACAGAAGACACACGATGGAGCCCACGAAGATGTGGGAGTGGATGGCGGAGCAACAGCGGCAAAGCCACCAGCAGCAGAGGCAACTGCTCCAGCAAATGGCCATCCAGCAACAGGAACAGCAACGCCAACTCCTGAAAGATCTGGCAGTACAGCAGGAGCATCAGCAGGAGCGATGGTGGCAGCAGGCCAGCACGGCGGGCCAGGTGAGCCTCGGAGGGTTGCCCCTGGGGGAACAAGATGGGGCGCTGGGACAACATTTACTGATTCGTTTGACCAAGATGGGGGCGGAGGATGACCCCGAGGTCTTCTTCGTCATGTTTGAGTGAGTAGCCGCTGCGGTGAGGTGGCCAGAAGACCTCTGGGCAACACTGTTAGCGCTGCATCTCTCCTGGGCAGCCCAGCTGGCATATCGGAGCTTACCAACCCAAGATGCGCTGCACTATTTTAAGGTCAAGGAAGCTATACTCGACCAGCTCGGGGTCACACCTGAGACTTACCGCCAATGCTATCAGTGTGGGCAGGAAGGACATATCCAGCGGGAATGCCCTGTCATGGACTGCACTTTCGGGCAGCTCATGAGAGTGGCCCAGACCCTGGGATCACGTAGGCCGGTAAACATGCTGGTTCGCATAAAGGTAGAAGGGTAGGGGGTGGAAGCCCTGCTGGACTCAGGCTGCGGACAGACTATGGTTCTGGTGAAGCTGATCTCTAAGGAAGCAATGGGCAGGCCCCCCGTATGGATGCAGTGTATCCACGGACATAGTCGTCAGCATCCTACTGCATGGGTCTGTATCAGTGACGGCCATTGCGAAGGAAGCTGTCGGGTGGCCTCAGCCTCCAAGTTAATATACCCAGTGTTACTAGGAAGAGACTGGAAGGGGTTCGGGAAGCTAATGACGCATTGGGGGCAGCAGCAAGGACCGCCCAGAGAGGCGCTCGCTAACCAAATACGCCAAGAAGCGCCACAAGCAAACGGCAGGATCCAGGCAGACCCAAACAGCGGTCAGGAGATCGGGGAAGATGGCGACTTCCTCCAGGACCAACAGGAGGACCCATCCCTGCAGCGGGCATGGGAACAGGCCCAGGACGGCAGTGCCCCAGACCCACCCGGAGAAGACCCTGTCGGCAGACTGTTGTTTGAGGTACATGGTGATAGGCTATACCACGTGGCCAGAAGCACAGAGGGTCAAGGGGCAATCCACCAACTAATCGTGCCGGCGCGATACAGACGTCAGGTATTGGACTTGGCTCACACAAACCCGTGGGCCGGCCACCTGGGGCAAGAAAAAACCCTACAGCAGGTGATCCAATGATTTTATTGGCCAGGGGTCTACAGAGAGGTACAGGACTTTTGCGAAGCATGCCCTGAGTGCCAGAAAACGGCTCCCGGGAGAGTGCCCAAGGCCCCTCTGATACCCCTGCTGGTGGTGGGTGCCCTTTGAGAGAATCGCCGTGGGACCTTTAGAGATGTCACGAACGGGACACCAATATATTTTAGTTGTCATAGACTATGCCACTAGATATCCAGAGGTGGTTCCCTTAAGGACTACCATGGCACCCGTGTTAGCCCAGGAATTACTAAATATTTTTGCATGGGTGGGCTTGCCCCAGGCCATCCTCACGGATCAGGGAATCAACGTCACATCGCGGCTAATGGCCGAATTGTGCCGGTTGATGCAAATTAAGACCTTAAGAACCACTGTGTACCACCCCCAAACGGACGGGTTAGTCAAAAGGTTCAACCGAACGCTCAAGTCAATGTTACAGCGATTCGTGCAGCAAGACCCCCGGGGGTGGGATAAACTGCTACCAGCCCTGATGTTCGTGATAAGGGAAGTGCCCCAGTCGTCCATGGGGTTCTCGCCTTTCGAGTTACTGTACGGACGACAGCCACAGGGCATCCCAGACATCATGAGGGAGGGCTGGGAGGCCTGGTCATCCCGCGTATGTGGATCGGTCCAATATATTTTACAACTTTGGGAAAGGTTGCGATCCCTCGGGGATTTGGTGGGGCATAATTTGACAAGGGCTCAGGAGAAGCAAGCCCTGTGGTATGCTCGGGGCGCTCGGGTATGGACCTTCGAGCCAGGGGAGAGGGTATTACTGTTGCTCCCCGATCAGGACCCTAAGCTGCTGCCAAATGGCAAGGCCCCTTTGAGGTATGGCGCTGCATAGGGCAGGTAGATTATGAAATCCAGCTCTCAGGGAAAAGGAGGGACACTCAGGTTTACCATGTCAACCTATTAAAGAAATGGAAGGACCGCAATGCCTTGCTGGGCGACCCACGACCGCCTGAGCTGGAACTGGGGCCCTGTAGCAGCGATCAAGCAGAGCAGGAGGAGTCGGTGCAGGTCGGGGAGGAGTTAACACCACAGCAACAAACGGAAGTTTGCCAAATGTTGCAACGGTACCTTCAGGTGCTATCCGTGACACCAGGACGGACAACCTGGTCGTCACACTGCATTGACACTGAACCGGGTAAGAAAGTCCGAGATGCGATCAGGCCCCTACACCATAAGATGTGGAGCACGGGATAGAGAACATGCTCAGACTGGGGGTGATAACGGAATCGCAGAGCGAATGGTGTAGCCCCATAGTATTGGTGCCCAAATCTGATGGGATCGTCCGGTTCTGCATCGATTTCAGAAAGATCAACGCAGTGTCGCATTTCGATGCTTACCCCATGCCAAGAGTAGATGAACTATTAGAGCGGCTGGGGTGGGCTCACTGTATAGCTACGCTAGATCTGACAAAGGAGTACTGGCAGATCCCCCTAGACCCGGCATCCCGAGAGAAGACGGCCTTCTCCACCCCCTTTGGCCTGTACCACTTTATTACCATGCCCTTCGGCTTGCATGGGGCTGCAGCCACCTTCCAAAGGCTGATGGACAAAGTGTTGTATGCCCACCGGCCTTACGCAGCAGCCTACATCGACGATATAATCATCTATAGTGACAGCTGGCCCGAACACCTGCAACAAGTAGAGGCGGTGTTGAGGACATTAGGCGAAGCCGGCCTGACCGCCAAGCTGAGTAAGTGCTGGGTCAGGCATCGGGAAGTCTCGTATTTGGGGTACATAGGAGGAAGGGGCAAGCTAAAGCCCCTCATCAGCAAAATAAGTGCAATCAGGGACTATGAGCGCCCCAAGACTGAAAGGCAAATTTGGCAGTTCTTGGGACTGGCGAGCTACTATAGATGCTTTGTGCCTAACTTCGTGACAATAGCTGCCCCTTTATCTGAACTGACCCGTAATAACCTGCCAAAACAGGTACAGTGGAACACGCAAGCGGAGGGAGCCTTCCAGGCCTTAAAAATCAGCCTGACACAAGCACCACTGCTAATACAACCATATTTCGAGAAACTGTTCACGCTACAGACAGATGCCTCCGAGGTGGGACTAGGAGCGGTTTTGTCCCAAGAGACTGAGGGAGGGGAACAGCCCATACTGTATGCAAGTCCCAAATTGTTTGCATGGGAGAGAAATTACTCCACTATTGAAACGGAGGCCCTGGCCGTCAAGTGGGCTATTGACTTATTATGTTATTACCTCCTAGGCACCCAGTTCCAGTTAATAACAGACCACGCGCCGCTTCAATGGATCCAATCAATGAAAGAGATGAATCTGCGGATCATGTGGTGGTACCTCGCGTTGCAACCCTATTGTTTCGATGTAACGCACCGGCCGGGTAAAGCTAACGGGAACGCAGACTTTCTGTCATGAATCCCGGAAGAGTGTGAGGACTCTGTAGATGGAACTCAGATGGAGTTAAAAGGTGGGATGTGTGACAAAGCACCGGGGCTCCGCACTGGGACTACCCTGGTGTCCCAGCACAAGGGAAGGGGCGGGGACGCACTGCAAAGGCCCAGCCGGGGAGCAGAAGGGAGCACTGCGGCCGTAAGCACAGGGATGCCAGATTACGGCGTCACGCAGCACGCCCTGCGGAGCACGAAGGGGCGGGGCAAGAGCGTCGGGGGCGTGGCGGCATCAGCTGGCGTTGCACCACCAGCTTTAAAAGCCAGCCGGCTTACAGAGGAAAGGAGGAAGGCTCGGGATGGCTGGGGACAGAGGGCCCAAGGGCATGCGCGGAGGGGCCCACAAGAGAGGGGGCCTAATCGCCCAAGTGCCAAGAGAACTCGTGGAGGGTAGGAAGTGAGCCAGGGCAGGGTGAAGGATAGCCCGTGTGTCAGCGTGTTACGGGTGGCTGCCCCCGTCGACCACAGGGGAGAGAACGCGGCTGTTCTCTTCCCCTTAGGGCCCTGGGTCGGGACCTGGTTGTGAGGGCGGGCCCGGATCCCCCTATCCCCAACTCCCCTTGTGATTGTGCACAGGGAAGACGCTGACGAGCTCGGTCAGCTTGTAAGGCAAAGGTACCTTGAGGGATGGGGTTGCACTTATTAAAGGTGGTGTTAGCAGACTGTGGCCTACGTACTGACTCTTACGTAGGGAGTCTAGGGGGGGTAAAAATTGGGGCATGTACCCCACACGCCCTTACAGTGACATTGACATGATTATCCTGTCTTAATTTCTGATGGATTAAAGTTAATCTATGAATTCACAATGAGCAGAATAAAGTAAGCAAGATTATAAAAATAACGAGCTCTATCTCTCCAAAACAGTCGGGTGAGAAACTTTATTTTGCCTCTTGCTTATTTAAGGGTAAGTTGACAGACTTTTTGTCTCTCCATGGCTGAGACTGGCTGTGTCAGGAGTCTTATATATATATATATATATATATATATATATACCCATGGTGCAAACACAACTTGATGAAACATCGTTTTCAAGCTCACTGGAAGCCCAGTCCTGAGAGGAGGTGAATACTAATTGAGTGTACTCAGTCAGCTTCATGGCTTCATCCTTCTGGAGCTTTGGGACTGGAGGTCCTAGCTGGGGGTAGGGGCCAGTGGACTCAGTGGAAGTGCTCTGCACCTCTGGGGAGGGGTTGCAAAAGGGGTGGAACCTTAGATGGAAGGGATATGGAGGTCCTTATATAAAACCTAGACCTCCCCCAATGCAACTTGAGACCACTGCTCCTCATTCTTTCATTTGTCACCACTGAGAACATCCTCTCTCCATCCTCTTTGAAAACCCCTTCAGGTAGCTGAAGGCTGGTATCAAATCCTCCTTCACTCTTTTCTTCTGTAGACTAAATAAGCCCAAACCCCTCAGCCTCTCCTCATAAGTCATGTGCTCCATAGTGGCGCTCCACACTGCACGGAGGCAGTTTCAGGATTATGAGTCATTCAGGGAATGGACCATGTCTACCTTTGTTTTTGCCCAGCAGCTAGAACAACAGAGCCTAGAAAATGGAAGCCTTTAGGATCTACCACACATAATTAATTAATATTTTATAACAAAATAGTCACAATTCAGTATAGATGGTGACAGTTTATCATCTTTCTTTATGTATGTTCACCAATAAGGTTATTCTTATGGCTACAGCTTAGGCCTAGAAACAGCGGAGTATTTCTTTCATCCTAAGGATGCAAGAAAATCGAAGAACAATTTTATAGCCAGGATTCAGGAATAGCTCTTCTTTTTGATCACCCGCTTTGGGGGAGGTAGTTCTGTTGTGAATGTTCTCCTTACATTGTCTTTGCAATGTACATAGACCTACGTTGGGGTGCAAGAAGTTAGATTATTCAGGCCTAAGACAAAGTTCATTGAAGTCAATGAAAAAATTGCCTTTAATATGCTTTGAGTCAGATTCTTTTCCCCTTTTCCCCACTTTTATACTCTGACCACAGCTCAGGCCACAATCTGACACTGAAAATGTTTGACTTCAGAACCTCTTCAAACTTCCTGGTGAGCAAGGAAACCTGATATCTCTCTCCCCTAATAAAACTGAGTTCTGATTAGCTAAAATACATTCAATAGATTTTAGTGAACTTGTTACTGCTAAGGGAGACCTGGCTAGATGACAAGAATCCAAGCCCCTATGTGGGTTGTATATAAAATAAAATGTATCAGGAGAATTCAGGTTGGGCAAGACCTGACAGACATATTGTTCTGCACTATATCGAGAGGTCAATATTAGAGGAAATTATTAAAAAATTGAAAGGGGACTTCTGTTACTATTTACATATAAAAAGCATTTTAAATGCTACCAACAGTTTAAATCCAGGAACTCTACATCTGTACATACAGTGAGACTTTATATAGCATTATATGCTGCTAAATAGTAGGGCTTAATCCATTTTAACATATACTTTAATGCATAGCAGGCACCCCCATTTTCATTACTGACAATTCCATTTCCACTGCTTCTGACTGTGAGAGAAGGGAGTTTGAAATTGCAGTGGCTGTCTGTAGAGCATATTAAACTGAAATAGTGACTGGAGCAGAAGGGATTGGATGGGGAGATGAGTAGAAGGGGGTAACAGTTTATTTCTTTAATACAAAATGTTTCTCTTTCAAGTTGAACCTGAGTTTTAAAACTTTAAACTACAACGTCTGTCTGAAGTTCATTTTGTTAGAAATAAACAGTGCAGAGTTATGGCAATTTCAGGTGCTTTTTTCTCACAATCATAGCCAGTGTAAATGATTCTGTCAGCAATGAGACTAGGGATGCTTGCTAGAAATTAAATAAAGGCTATGCTAAAATGCATTGATCCCCATTATTCCATGGCTGATAATGTTATTCATTCATTCTCTGCACATCAGAGCTTCATGCTCATTTTTAAAAAAATTGTGAAATATATGTAGGGGTGCTAGTGAAGTATACAAATTGTACAGGCATTTTAAAAGTTACGGCTTTCTGAGTTCTCAGTGCCCCTCTGTCATGTATTGGCCAAACCGGACAGTCTCTGGGACAAAGGATAAATGAACACAAATCATACATCAGAAATGGTAACACACAGAAACCTGTAATGGAACATTTTAACCTATCTGATCACTCAATCACAGATTTAAAAGTAGCCATCCTTCTACAAACAAATTTCACCACCCAATTACAGAGAAACTGCAGAACTGGAATTCATCTACAAATTTGACAATTATGCTCGGCTTGTGTAACACAGTGGCTTACCACCAAGAGCACCTCCTGTTAGTCACTCAGGGTATGTCTACACTACCACCCTAGTAGGCATTCGAAGTTGCAAATGAAGCCTGGGATTTAAATATCCCGGGCTTCATTTGCATCTTGCTGGGCGGGCGCCATTTTTAAATCCCCTTAGTTCGAACTCCGTGCCTGCGGCTACACGTGGCACGGAGTAGGTAGTTCGAATTAGGATCTCTAATTCGAACTACTGTTACACCTTTCCACAGTGACCCACTGCCAGTCTAGCTTGCCTGAGAGCTTGTCTGGCTAGAGCTTCCCCAGCTCTGCCTGATTTTCCCCCTCCCTGCTCTAAATCAGGAAGCCTCTAGTTTCTCTACCATCTAGGTCCCTCCTGCTCCCTAGCCAGAGCAAGAGTGTTTCTCTCCCTTTCTCCCTCCTGGAGCCCTTATTTATACAGCCCAAAACTGGGCCCCAATTGGCTGCTATCTGTTGCAGCTGCTTGTCCCATGGCTCCAGCCCTTGGTTTTAATCCCTTAAAGCACCGGTATGGGGCAGACACCCCATCACAGCTTGAATAAAGACATTAACTGGTTAACACACTACAAAACCATTTTTCCCTGTCTTTGAAATCCACATTTCCAGATGAAAAGCTAAGAATGGGACACATCCAGTCCTATTAATTAGCTTAATTTACACAGGTCCTATAACTGGCATGTACTTTTTTGCTGTTATATACATCTTGTTTTTTGTTATTTCCACTCCAATTCATCTCATGAAGTGAGTCTTACCCACAAAAGCTCATGATATTATATATTTTTCTTAGTCTCTAAGGAGCCACAGTACTATTAATTGAGTTCTCAATATTTAACACACACTGAACTTAGACTTAGTTCTCTTTCTCTGTGTCCTTAAAAGCTTTATTACTATTGTTGTTTGATAGGTTTCTGCAGGAAATCTGCTTCTCTACCGCTTCATAAGGGAGTTCACATATTTGTCTGATGTGAACTCTACCAACCTTAACCCATCCTTATTTTGTGCCTTATATGTTCTCATCTTATGAACAACAAAGAGTCTGGTGGCACTTTAAAGACTAGGGTTGTCAGGGGTCTGGTTTTGAACCGGACAGTCCGGTATTTTAGCTTTCTGTCAGGGAAACAAATTGAGAAAATACTGGACATATAAATATCTGGTATTTTCTAATTAAGTAAGTTTTATTATTATCAGGAGTATCAGTACATAGTTGTGTACTGCCTGGCTGGTAGACATGCTCACACTGCCAGCCAGGCTGTACGCAACTACGCAGTAGAGAGAAGGGGGGGGGGGCGGGGCCGGGGCTGGGGCAGGATGGAATCCACGGGGCTGGACTCTCCCATGCGCCCCGCCGGGACCATGCGCGGGATGGGCAGCACCCCAGGATCTGCGTGTGCCCAGGTCAGCCCCGCTCCCCACTAACCAGTTCCCCCGGGCAGCCTCACTCTCCCCAACCCCTGCTTCCCACCAGCTGGTTCCCATCCACCCCAATCTCCCTGGCCAGCCCTGCTCCCCCCAACCCCCTCCTGGCCAGCCCTGCTTCCCGCCAGCCAGTTCCCCCCCCACCGGCCAGCTCCGCTCCCCCCAACCCCCTCCCGGCCAGACCTGCTTCCTGCTGGCCAGTTCCCCCCCCCCGATCTCCCTTAGTCAGCCCTGCTCCCCCTGGCCCCCTCCCGGACAGCCCCGCTCCCCTCTCGGCTGGTCCCCCCTGTCCTGTTCTGAGATCACGTGTGTCCACTATTTTTTTGAAACCCATCTGGTAACCCTATTAAAGACCAACAAATTTATTGGGGAATTATAGCATAAATTTGTTTGTCTTTGTTAGTGCCACCAGACTCTTTCTTGATTTTGCTGAAACAGACAACATGGCTACCTCTCTGAAACCTGTCATCTTGTGAAAGCATAGTTCACCTTTCAGGCTAAAATAGTGAGAGAGCACGGAACATTAGAAATCCTTGGATCTGTTTGCTTCCTCCATTCCTTTCTCATCTCTTCCCTTTGTCTCCTGTTGTCTCATTTTTGTTCTCCCTGTGCTCCCTGAGGGTATGTCTAGATTACATGCCTCTGCTGACAGAGGCATGTAAATTATACTACCCGACATAGTCAATGAAGCAGGGATTTATATATCCCCCGCTTTATTAAAATAAAAATGGCCACCGCGCTGTGCCGGCTCAGCTGACCGTCGGCACAGCGTGGCAGTCAAGACACGGATCGGTCGACAGGGAACGCCTTTGTCAACCGCTCCCTTATGACTCATGAAATGAGGTTTATGGGAGCAGTCGACAAAGGCGTTCCCTGTCGACCGATCCGCGTCTTGACTGCCACGCTGTGCCGACAATCAGCTGAGCCGGCACAGCGCGGTGGCCATTTTTATTTTAATGAAGTGGGGGATATTTAAATCCCCGCTTCACTGACTATGTTGGGTAGTCTAATTTACATGCCTCTGTCAGTAGAGGCATGTAGTCTAGACATACCCTGAGGGCTCATCTAGACGACGCTAGAGTGTCGAAAGAGGATATGCAAATTCTGCGGGAATTTGCATATCTTCTTTTGATCTCACTTTTGAAAGCAGAACCTTTGAAAGTGAAAGTAGTTTAGATGCAGCTTTTTTGGCGAACCCCCCCACCCCTTTGTCGAAAAGTCGCTCTTCTGCAAAAAATGAGGTTTACGCGGCTTTTCGACAAAGAGGGCTCTTTCTGCCAACAAAGGCTCTTCTGCCAAAAAAGCTGCGTCTAAACTACTTTCACTTTTGAAAGCTCTGCTTTCGAAAGTGAGATCGGAAGAAGATATGCAAATTCCCACGGAATTTGCATATCCTCTTTCGACACTTTAGCGTAATCTAGATGATCCCTGAGTGTCCTTTTCCTCTATTGATTCCCTCCTCTTCCTGCCAGTATTAATTCTGATGTCAGATGCTGCCCCATGAGAAATTCTGTTGCATAAATGTGTGGAGAAATAATGAAATAATTATGACATCACAATGTTACAGAAACATTTTAGGGAATTGTCTCACAAAAAACTTATCTGAGTTACTGAGGTTTCACACTCTTGGGGATCCTTTCAAGGGCTTTGTATAATAGGGGTACGTCTACACAGAGGCATTATTTTGGAATAACTGATACCTACACAACAAGTCATTATTCTGAAATAATGTTGAGATGGAGGACTTCTTATTCCAGCTCCTGTAACCCTCATTTCATGAGAAGTAAGGGAAGTTGAAGAAATAGCATTCTTCCTTCATCTTCCTGCTATGCAGACAGTGCCAAAAGCCAAACTAAGCTATCTGGACTTCAGCTACAGAACTGACATAGCTGAAGTTGCATATCTTAATTTGACTTTTGCCCTGCTATGTAGACGTAGCTTAAGAGTTTGTGTGACTGCACTCTGAAGTTCCCCACCAATCTTTGCACCCTATAATTAACATATTTATATTGCAGTTGCTTGCTCCTACACACCCCAACTGAGATTGGGACCCTGTTGTGCTAGAACATCTTTGTACTCATCTCTTTAGTGTACAACAGTTTGTAGCGAAAACATGTAAAAGTTTTTTTTACAAATTCTAGAAGTGGCAAATGAATGTATTGAAACAAATCATGACATGCTTTTGTGACAATCAGACACTTCAGATAGCGAACAAGGGGTGAATCAGCAATTTTATTGTATTATAAAACTGTATCAACTAAGGTATTTTATGAAAGTGTGTAATGTTCTGAAACTTGGCCATCATTAATAGGAATGTATGCAAACAATAGTGATAAATCTAAGTATTTAGGTATGTAAAAAACTGTGCTAGGAACCTGCAATACAAATTCAGCTGCACCTCACAACAGGCCAGTGAGCAATCAGACTGGGAGAAGCACCTCCTATGCCAGTTTACACAAAACTAGTTTCCAAGTATCCAGAGAGGAAGAAACAATGGTGGAACATTAAAGTTAATGGAAAAGTATTGACACTGAAAAGGGACCCCAAGTCTTGGAAAATTAAGAAAGGAGGAAATTTCCTTCAGTAATTACCATGAGTCATTAGGGCAGGAGAAAGAGGCAACAAAAAGGAGAAAAAAAAGCCTTTTAAAAAGAGGGGTATGTCTGAAGTTTAGTACTAGAAACTGAGGGCAATCTTTAAGCTGAGAGGTGGCATACTGGGAAAATGTTCAGAGACAATATAACAAAATATAACAACTAACAGAATCTTCCAGATCACAGGCCCTGTTTCTCCTGGGGTTCTTTAATCACCCTGACATCTGTTGGGAGATCAATGCAGCAGTACACAGACAATCCAGGAAGTCTGTGGAGAATGCTGGAGACAAATTTCTGGTACAAGTACTGAAGGAACCAACCAGGGGCCATGTGCAACTAGATTTGCTGCTCACAAACAGGGAGGAATTAATAGGGGAAGTAGATGTGGGTGGCAATCTGGGAAGCAGTAATCATGAATTATACTGTAATAATAGAATAAGTTCAAGGAATACTGTTTGTCCCTGAAATGGAAAGAGAAGATTATGTTAATGTTGTTTGCAGGTATGCAGGATGGATCAGAGTGGAGCCAGGTGTGTCTGGGATAACAGGAAAAGGAACATTAGGTGTTAGACAGAAAGTAATTGAGATAACCAGGAAGATATGAACAGGAGATTGCTGAGGCTTGATATGGAAATGAAGATACGTGACTAGTCTCATGGGAATCATGTGAGTTTTGCCCTTTTGTAATCTTGTTAATTTTGCTTTCTTTTGTCTGTATAAATCAAGGGGTTTGAGCCTCGTATGCTACTCACATTTTCTGGGTGTATTAGCAGAGCGGCTTTGCTAATAAACAGAGCGGTCTGACAAATTTGTGAGTCCTGTGTCTGACTTGGCAACTTGCTGCTCGCAAACAGGGAGGAATTAATAGGGGAAGTAGATATGGGTGGCAATCTGGGAAGTAGTGATCATGAAATGATAGATTTCAGGATCCTGATGAAAGGAAGAAAGGAAAGTAGCAAAATACACACCCTGGACTTCAGAAAACGGACTTTGATTTCCTCGGGGAACTGATGGGCAGGATCCCCTAGGATGCTATCATGAAAGGGAAAGGAATCCAGGAGAGATGGTTGTATTTTAAAGAAGCCTTATTGAAGGCACAGGATCAGACCATCCCAATGCGCAGTAAGAAAAGCAAATTTGGTAGGCCACCAGCTTGGCTTAGCAGCGAAATCCTTAGTGAGCCTAAATACAAAAAGGAAGTTTACAAGAAGTGGTAACTTGGACAGATGACTAGGGAGGAGTATAAATATACTGCTTGAGCATTCAGGGGTGTAATCAGAAAGCCAAGCGCAATTGGGATTGCAGCTAGCAAGGAATGTGCATGGTAACAAGAAAAGTTTTTACAGGCATGTTAGCAATAAGATGGTGATCAGGGAAGGTATGGGACCCTTACTGGATGAGGGAGGTTACCTAGTGACAGATGATGTGAGAAAAACTGAAGTATTCAATGCTTTTTTTGCCTCTGTCTTCACAGACAAGGTCAGCTCCCAGACTACTGCATTAGGCCACCCAGTAGGGAAGGAGGTGGGCAGCTCTCAGTGGAGAAAGAACAAGTTAAGAACTATTTAGAAAAGTTAGACATACACAAATCCATGCGGCCAGATTTAATGCTGAGGGAGCTGACAGACGTCATTGCAGAGCCATTGGCCATTATCTCTGAAAACACATGGAGGTTCCGGATGACTTGAAAAAGGCAAATGTAGTGGCCATCTTTCAAAAAGGGAAGAAGGACAATCCAGGGAACTACAGACCAGTCAGCCTTACCTCAGTCCCCAGAAAAATCATGGAGGAGATCCTCAAGTAACTCATTTTGAAGCACTTGGAAAAGAGGAAAGTGATCAGAAATAGTCAACATGGATTCACCAAGGGCAAGTCATGCCTGACCAACCTGATTGCCTGATTGCCTTCTAGTATGAGGTAATTGGTTCTGTGGGCATGGGGAAGTCCGGAGGATGTGACTTTAGCAAAGCTTTGATATGGTCTTCCATATACTTTGACTTTAGCAAAGCTTTTGATATGGTCTTCCAATGTATTCTTGCCAGCAAGAAGGAAGGATGGATTGAATAAATGGATTGTAAGGCGGATAGAAATCTGGCTAAATTGCCAGGATCACTGAGTAGTGATCAATGGCTCGATGTCTGATTGGTGGCTGGTATCAAGCGGAGTGCCCAAGGTCAGTTCTAGAGCTGGTTTTATTCATCATCTTTATTAATGAGGGAATGGATTGCACCCTCAGCAAATCTGCACATGATACTAAGCTAGGGAGAGAGGCAGATACGTTGAAGGGTAGGGAAAGGGTCCAGAGTGACCTAGAAAAATTGGAGGATTGTGCCAAAAGAAATCTGAGGAAGTTCAACAAGGACAAGTGCAGAGTCCTGCACTTGGGATGGAAAAATCCCAAGCACTGTTACAGGCTGGAGATTGACTAACTAAACAGTAGTTTGGCAGAAAAGGATTTGAGGATTACAGTGGATGAGAAGCTGGATATGAGTCAACAGTGTGCCCTTGTAACCAAGGAAGCTAATGACATATTAGGATGCATTAGGAGAGGCATTTCCAGCACTCCCCCGGGGAGGCATAAGAATCTTGTGCAAAAAGGGGTTTTTGCGCAAAATGGCCACAGCCACACTGCTTGTTTTTGCGCAAAAACCCCTTGTGCAAAAACAGCTTGGAATAGATCATGCAAATGAAGCATGTCAAAATGCTAATCAGTGCTTCATTTGCATTTCCTCTTCCTGCAAAAGCCATAGTGTAGACATAGCCTGAGAAGCAGCAGTGTGAATGTGGTCTTAAGTGAAAGCCAAGAGACAGATAATCTTTTGAGCAGAGTACAGGCTGGATGGATAGGCACTGTGAGGAAGAAACTGCTTGCTTTGTTCCTACTGCATTCCCAAACAGGACTTTGTGTACTCTTTTTTATTAATAAACTGGATTACACAATAGAATATTTGACATGTATAAACAACTTCACCAAAAAAACCCAAAACAAACAAAAAACAAAACAAAACAAAACAAAACATGAAAGCTCCAAATATTGGCTCACTGCTTCAATCAAGAGGAAAGATTTTCACTGTCCCTTTTGAGGAAAAGAGAAGTTAGTTGAGATGAACTGCTATTGTTGCTGTTGTTGAAGTATGAATGTATTTTTTTTGAGAGAGAGAAGGAGAAGAGAGGCAAAGAAGATGCACAAAAAGGGAGAGAAAAGAATAGCAAAGAGAGAAAATACAGCTTCTCTTTCTGGGACAAACTTTATTTTACAACCTCTTTGTTGGAGAAACATAAATCCAGCACATGGCCTTATCCATTCCGAGACCTGGCCAATTTGTACCAACACTGTACTGTTTAAGGCATTGCTTTTTAGCTGACTCCCTGGTCATAGGCTCATCCTACATAGCCAAAGATATAGTCTTGATTAGCTAAGCCAGGTTATTTTTAAAATAAGAAAAGAAAGAAAGGAAGAGGGAGAAATAAGATGGAAAAAGACACATAAGGGATGGGTGATAGCAGGAACCCAAACTCATCTGCTAGGTGTTACTGAAGTTTTAGCCAAAGCAGGGATAGAGATATGATCAGCTCTCTGGCTATGTCTACACACCAGTGTTATTTCAGAATAACAAAGAGCATGTCTACACAGCAAGCCATTATTTTGAAATAATGGCGAGCTGGAGGAATTCTTACTCCAACTCCTGTAACCCTCATTTTATGAGGAGTAAGGAAAGTTGAAGGAAGAGTGTTCTTCCTTCAGCCTTCTGCTATGTAGACAGTGCCAAAAGCCTAATTAAGCTATTTCGACTTCAGTTATGCAACTGATGTAGCTGAAATTGTGTCGCTTATTCTGACTTTAGCCCTGCTGTATTGATGTACCCCCAGTGGCCTAGTCTGGTCAGGATGCCTTTCAGATCAGGATGACATAGGCCCAAAAAGAGTCCTAAGATATCTTGCTCCTATTCAATGACACCCAGACTATGTCCAAGAAGGGATGGCAGCCTTTCCCCATTAACATTAACCAGTCAAAACACATTCTGATGATTTCAACTGTCAACATTTCCTTCCATTTCTAGAATCTTTCACCTTGTTGTCTTATCAATCCCAAATTTTAGCAGGCATCTTGAAGATCCCTTATCACAGGTCTTTCAATTTAAACTATTCTGTTTGAACCAGTCTATTTGTCTTTAACTTCTGTGATAAATTTTATGGAACAGGCTGAGTTGCACTTCTGTTACCTTGGGCAACCTAATGAACAGTCTTCTGCACAACAGTGATAAGAGAAATATGCCTTTGGGGGCAGGGATGAGAGACTGAAATTGAGCTAAACAAATATAAGCGCATGTGGGAAAAGGAGATAGAAGAAGAGATGGAAACTGAGAATATGTCTCCACTACAAATCTAGGTCAACCTATGTTAGGTGCACTTATTGCCACTGTAGTAATACCGTCCTTCTGTCAGTAGTGTGTGTCCTCACCAGGAGCACTTCACCAATTGAAGAGAGACAGTGTGTGGGGTTGAAAGCCAGGACTCTGAGCTCCCTGACAGAACTCCAGCTGCCCTTCTGGGCTTTCACCTTCTGCTCTCAGTCAGGAGTGACAGGCAGCCACCTGAGCAGGGAGCCTCCAAGCAGCAGCCCAGTTGGGAGTAGTAAGTTGGGGGAATCCAGGGTCTACCTGCCCAGATTTCTTCTCCGTTACCCAGTTCCATGCATGGAGCTCTGAAATCAAACAAGACAGCCAACGGCCAGTGTAAATAATACAGTGTCTACACAGACACTGTGCTGCCCTAACTACACTGACATAAGCCCTACGTCTCTCATGGGGGTGGAGTTATTATGTTGGTGTAGTAGGGCACTTACATCAGTGGGACAAGGCCATAGTGTGTACACTAACATAATTAGATATACATAAGGTGCCTTACATTGATTTAATTGTGTGAAGTAGACCAGACCTGAAAAAAAGAGAAAAAAGTGAAAACTGAAAGGGAGACATGTGATGGTAGAGAGAAGATCACAAAGCAGGTGGCAATCAAAAATGTAGGGAAGTGTAGAGTGAGACGAAGGAGGTCAAAAAGAGCAGAGATAGCAGAAAGAACAAGAGGGAGAAAAAGGAGAACAAAACATTGATGAAAAATTAGGCAGGAAGACAGCTTAAGTCAGAAAAATCTCACTCCCTTCACTCACCCACATCCATAAAAAAAGTCGCTTAAAGACCTACATCTAATCTGACAGCTATGTTCTCCCCTTAGACCATTTACTTGGCTTTCATAATGATGATTTCTGTCCCAGGACACAAGGACTAGATTCTCTACTTAGTCCCTAGAACAGCATAAAATAGAATCAAGGCACCCCATCATCTTTAAAGACTAGCCAAAAGATGTAAGGAACATTGTTCCAATGGGAAAAATTAGAAATACAATTAATGTTTTGAGCATATGTAGCTGAATGAATGTATTTTCTTCAGCATAACTATCAGTTTATAGTGGAACATACTGTGTATCATTTTATAGAATATATTAACACATTATTTGTGTTACATTATTACATGCTATCATGTTCTAACTGATGCAGGTAGTAACTGATAAGTTTGAAACACAATTTCAACCACATTTGCATGAGCGGTATTTATTCATTCACCGTAATTGTACTAAATAAAATGAAATTATGCATGTGAGCATGGATTGTAGGAATGGCTCCTGGATTTAAAAATGAAAATACATCTCTTTACATTATACTTATGCTGAATAATGCAATCAGTTTAACCAATTATGATTTATTTCCAACGGTGCATTTTTCAGAAATACTTAAGGACACAAGTCCTACTGACCTTCTGGGGAACTCATTCTCTTAAATCACTGTGAGTCTTTAATTAAAAAAACCATCAATGGTCCTATGGCATCTTAGAGCATGTCTACATAGCAGAGCTAAAGCCAAAAAAATCTACACAACTTGAGCTACGTCAATTGTGTAGCTTAAGTCGAAATAGCTTATTTTGGCTTTTGGTGCTATGTACACACCAGGAAGTCCGAGTTAGAGCACTCTTCATCCAACTTCCCTTATTCTTCATAAAATGAGGGTTACAGGAGTCAGAGTAAAAAGTCCTCCAGCTCGACATCATTTCAACATTATATCGAAATAACTCTTTGCTGTGTAGATGCAGACTATGTTATTTTGGAATAACGTCAATTATTCTGATATAACACTGCTATGTAGACATAGCCTTAGAAACTAAAAAAAATATATAAATAATATTATGAGCTTTTGTGGGCACAACCCACTTCTTCAGATGACAAATATGGAACAAAGGGCACAGAGTTTGAAATATAAAGCAGAAGAGGGGAGAGGGGGAGGAAAAATTGTTTGATTGTTCTCTTAGCCCTTACACTAGGAAGTTATTTCGAAATACTTTCCTCCTTATTTTGAAGTAATAACTGGAATGTCCACAGTACCAAGCCTGTTATGTTGAAATAATGGGCTGGCTATTTCAAAATCTGTTCTCCTGCTTTCCTTGGGGAATAAGCTTATTTCAAAATAGTTATTTGGGGAGTTATTATTTCACATTTAGTTATTTAGACTAAATAGCATAGACATGTCATTCCAAAACATTTTAGGAATCAACTAGAGAGAAAATCTGTGGAACTAGCCTTCATATGCAAATTTGATACTATCTTGCACGGCCTGAACAAAGACATGAATTGGATGGGTCATTATATTCAACACCCTAATGATAACATTAGGCACCTACAGCCTACTCTATTAGCAGGGGTGGGCAAAAGGGCCTCCGTGGGCCAGATCTGGCTCGCCAAGTGAATTGATCTGGCCTACAGAGGCCAGGCTGCTCCCCCCGGCCCCAGGCCAATCAGGGTTGGGGGGAGTGCACAAAGTCTCTTGCCAATAGGTTCCTGATGTTAGTTGGGACTCAGGCACTACTGTAAACCAAATATTAGTCATAATAGCAGACTACTCTCTTTAGCCAATCCACTCAAATGTTCTTCATTTCAAGAGATATCACTTATTTTAGTGCCCCAATCACCTGTGTTTCATATGTACTTTATGTTGATACTTGGGGCCACTAGTTAGTTATAGCACTCCAGCTCAATGGGAGTAGGGCAGCTTTCCCTTCTAGAATGCACTGAAAAAATGTAAAATTAAAGCGTCTTAATGGGCAAATCAGTGTAACTGGCTGATCAGCTGGGAGGTAAGGTGGAGAACTAGGGTCTTTGCTTGGTTGAAGTAATAGCTAGACCAGAAGAGATGGAGCAGGGGGTAGGAATGTGTGTGTGTGTTTAACTTGGAAATGGCAGAGATGCTTAATGACTTCTTTGTTTCGGTCTTCACCGAGAAGTCTGAAGGAATGTCTAACATAGTGAATGCTAGTGGGAAGGGGGTAGGTTTAGAAGATAAAATAAATGCATCCTAGAATACTCAAGGAGCTGATAGAGGAGGTATCTGAGCCTCTTGCTATCATCTTTGGAAAATCACGGGAGACAGGAGAGATTACAGAAGACTAGAAAAGGGCAAATATAGTGCTCATCTATAAAAAGGGAAACAAGAACAACCCAGGAAACTATAGACCAGTTAGTTTAACTTCTGTGCCAGGGAAGATAATGGAGCCAGTAATTAAGGAAATCATCTGTAAACACTTGGAAGGTGGCAAGGTGATAGGGAATAGCCAGCATGGATTTGTAAAGAATAAATCATGTCAAACCAATCTGACAGCTTTCTTTGATAGGATAACGAGTCTTGTGGATAAGGGAGAAGCAGTGGATGTGGTATACTTAGACTTTAGTAAGGCGATTGATACGTTCTCGCATGATATTCTTATCAATAAAGTAGGCAAATACAACTTAGATGGGCTACTATAAGGTGGATGCATAACTGGCTGGATAACCGTACTCAGAGAGTAGTTATTAATGGTTCTCAATCCTGCTGGAAAGGTATAACAAGTGGGGTTCTGCAGGGGTCTGTTCTGGGACCGGCTCTGTTCAATATCTTCATCAATGATTTAGATATTGGCATAGAAAGTACGCTTATTAAGTTCACAGATGATCCCAAGCTGGGAGGGGCTGCGACTGCTCTGGAGGATAGGGTCATATTCAAAATGATCTGGACAAATTGGAGAAATGGTCGGAGGTAAACAGGATGAAGTTTAATAAAGACAAATGCAAAGTGCTCCACTTAGGAAGGAACAATCAGTTTCACACATACAGAATGGGAAGCGACTGTCTAGGAAGGAGTACGACAGAAAGGGATCTAGGGGTTATAGTGGACCACAAGCTGAATATGAGTCAGCAATGTGATGCTGTTGCAAAAAAAGCAAACATGATTCTGGGATGCATTAACAGGTATGTTGTGAGCAAGACACGAGAAGTCATTCTTCCGCTCTACTCTGTGCTGGTTAGGCCTCAGTTGGAGTATTGTGTCCAGTTCTGGGCACCGCATTTCAAGAAGGATGTGGAGAAATTGGAGAGGGTCCAGAGAAGAGCCTCAAGAATGTTAAAGGTCTAGAGAACATGACCTATGAAGGAAGGCTGAAAGAATTGGGTTTGTTTAGTTTAGAAAAGAGAAGATTGAGGGGGGACATGATAGCGGTTTTCAGGTATCTAAAATGGTGTCATAAGGAGGAGGGAGAAAACTTGTTCATCTTGGCCTCTGAGGATAGAACAAGAAGCAATGGGCTGAAACTGCAGCAAGGGAGGTTTAGGTTGGACATTAGGAAAAAGTTCCTAACTGTCACGGTAGTCAAACACTGGAATAAATTGCCCAGGGAGGGTGTGGAATCTCCATCTCTGGAGATATTTAAGAGTAGGTTAGATAAATGTCTATCAGGGATAGTCTAGACAGTATTTGGTCCTGCCATGAGGGCAGGGGATTGGACTCGATGACCTCTCAAGGTCCCTTCCAGTCCTAGTATTCTATGATTCTATGTGTGCATTCCCAATTTATATTTTCAGGCTGAAGATCACAAAAATAGCAGAAAACATGGCACACTAGACTTTGCATTTATTAATCCATAACAAGTCTGTTTCAACAAGTTAATTATCACAAGTTAATTTCTACTGATCATTTCTCTCTTTCCCCCTCTTTTTTCCAGATTCTCTATCATGCAAATGTGACCTATAGAATCTCACCATATTAATTAGACTAGATGAAGACTAATCCGTACTTCTACCACTGCTAGCTAATATAAATGACCATTATGTATGAAGCTAGCGGACTAATGAAAATATTAACCCATGAGAGGGAATGAAGATTTTAAAAGATGAGTGGCCTAGTCCAGAATTCTCAGTTTCATATCTTACAGACTTGATGCTAGAAGAATAGCATAATAAAACATCAACATGAGAGATTCTCTTTTTTCCTGTACTGTAACACCACAACTAAGAGCATCTGAAGGGCTTGAGCTGAATACTGATATATAAGAGGAGAAGATGCTGTCAAGGAGCTGTCTGTAAAGGTCCCATGGCTTTAGAATTTGTTCTGACATTCAATCCATCATAGCCCCATTCTGATCATCTTCAAGGCATGCTGTAAAGATAACATTTCCCCACAGAATCTGAAAATGGTGTTTGGGGGAAAAATGTAAGGGTGGTGATTTATGGGAGGAGAAAAAGGTTTTGAGCTTTTTGGTTGCTTGGTTTGCTGCTAAGGGTGATATTGAATTGTGTTCCTGGACTTTAATTAGCCCTGGGTATTGGCTTTGCTGTATTCTGAAGTTATGTTAAGGCTTCCTCTTTCAGCTTTTGAATAAGTCTAAATAACAGTAATAATGATTAATATTTATATAGAACCTTTCATCTAAAAAACCTGCACATTTCACAATCTGATATGTAATACAGTGCCTGCATGTACATTGCTAAGAGTGACAAGGTGAACTGGCCACAGATAAAAGCAATGAGTAAAAGGCTTCTGTCAGGTCTGCTCCCCACTCTGGCACTCTGAGGCTGTCTACACTGGCGGGTTCTTGCGCAAGAACATCTTGCGCAAAGGTTCTTGTGCAAGAACTCTTGCACAAAAACACGTCCACACTGCCATGTGCTTTTGCACAAGATCATCCATGGCAGTGTGGACGCTCTCTTGCGCAAGAAAGCTCTGATGGCCATTTAGCCATAGGGCTTTCTTGCACAAGAAACCCCTGCTGCGGGTCCACACTGCCCTCTTGTGCAAGAGCTCTTGCGCAAGCGAGCTTATACTTATTAGAAAAGAGCGTAGCTCTTGCACAAGAAGCCCTCTCCTAGCAGGCTTTACTGTAAATCTTCTTGCACAAGAGCGGGCGGGCAGTCTGGACGCTCTGAGGAAGAATGGTCGTTCTTGCGCAAGAACCCACCAGTGTAGACATAGCCTGAGTGCAGAAGGATGGAGGCTGCAAAAGACCTTAAATACCTTGCCTCTATAGGCTCTGCTTACAAAAAGACTCCCCAGAATCATAGATGCATTGACTCTGGAAGATAGGCTGCCACCAACAAGTGATTTTTTTAAAAGAACCCTGAAAAAATCTAGAAGGAACACTTGAATTCCTTCCCAGAGGGTATCCAAACTCTTCTGCCACGAGAGAGCTTGAAAAAAGAATAAAAAGAAAACACAGAAAACAAATTGTGTGTTTGATAGATGACCTCCCAGTCTAGGCAGACACACACAGAGACCTCCTGTTACCTTCCAGGACACAAGAATCAAATCATCACCTTAAAAAGGGGAGGGGGGGTTATTAACAAAACAAAAAAGATATACTTGATAAAGCATATTTGGTTGCTAGGTGTTACAGAGCAACTAAGAAAAGAACTGATCAAAACACAAAGAACAATCTCTTTGGGCTGTAGCTTAAATATCATGATTGGGGGGAAGGAAGGCATATGGAATTCACACAGAGAAGTTTAACCAAACAACCAGAACAAAGATAAATACCCTGATCATGACGAAATATATGTTTTCCCCTGATTTACTCAAGATCCCTTCATGGTCCAGGCCACTTCTATGCCCCAAATTCCTTGGAGGCATGGTAGTTCTGATTATTTCATGTTACTCCCGCCAGCCCTTAACTTAGAAATCACACAAAGAGAAACAGCAGCAGGTATGTATATACAACTCAGATTTCAGTACTGTATCCTCATAGGTTCTTCTGGCCCCCCTGCCAACACCCTTAGCTACTTGAGTTTAACCCTTTAGTCACCAAGGGTAAGTCTAGACTGCATCCCTCTGTCGGCAGAGGGTTGCAGATTAGGCAGGTCAACATTGCAAATGAGGCAGGGATTTAAATATCCCGTGCTTCATTTGCATAAAAATGGCCGCCGCTTTTTGCCGACGCGGCACTTTGTCGGCAAAAAGCGGCAGTCTAGAGGGGGAGCTGTCGAGAAAGAAAGCCTTTTTCGACAGATCCCTTATGCCTCCTGCAAGGAGGTTTACAGGATCTGTCGAAAAAGGCTTTCTTTCTCGACGGCTCCCCCTCTAGCCTGCTGGTTTTTGCTGACAAAGTGCTGCATCGGCAAAAAGTGGTGGCCATTTTTATGCAAATGAAGCATGGGATATTTAAATCCCTGCTTCATTTGCAATGTCGACCTGCCTAATCTGCATCTCTCCGCTGACAGAAGGATGCAGCCTAGACATACCCTAAGTGTTAGCCAGCATTACGCCTATCCATCACAGCTTCTATTCAACTTTTAAAAAATGTTACTTAATAATTATTAATAAGTCATATTTACGTAATATAGTAACAAATATTATTTATAACCCGTGTTTGTTACCTTTAATAGACCCATTTTTGTTTGGACAACTTTTTGCTATCTATATTTTTGTTCAGTTCCAAAAATAGTCCCTAGACATTATAAAATCTCTTGATAATGATAGAGGCCTTAAAAGTTTTCCCCTGCTTTATTTCTGCATACTATGTATTTTGAGTGATCTGTGCTTTCCCAAAAATGAGTTAACATGCATTAGATTGCCAGTATTAATACTGTTATTAATGTGTTCTTCCCCAAATCAATAACCTCTTTTTGATTGCAACCTAACAGTCCCTGAGGGTTCTGTGGAAAACCTAACTTAAGTAGTCTTGAAAATTCTATTTGTTATATCAATAACTTAATGGATGGGATCAGATTCAATTTCTTCTACAGAGACAGGAAATGATCTCAGTGTTAAAGTGGATCACAAATTGAATTTCAGACAAAAATATATTGCAGTTGTGACCAAGGAAATCATTTGGAGGTATCATATGTAAAACGCAAGAGATAATTGTCCAGCTCTACTTGATAGTGGTAGGCCTCAGCTGCTGTAGAGAAAACCATTGCCATTTGTGATGGATGCCTTCCTGGCACCACCACAAAGGGTGAAATTTGTGAATACTGGGAGCTCTGGCTCCCAGCTCCTGCGGTGAGCTCCCTGTGGCTCCTGTACTCACTGTAGAGGCAGTGAGCTGAAGGGAACTCACCACAGGGGCTGGGAGCCAAGGTGAATTCACTGGCTCCTGGCAACTGCAGTGAGTTCCCTGTGGCTCCTGGCAGCAGTGGGGAACTCACTGCATCTCCGTGCAGCTGCAGAGAAATCACTGTGAGGGCAATGAGTCACCGTGAGTTCCCAGGGGCTTCCCACCCGTGCCTCAGGCCAGGCTAGGAGACCCGCGTGAATACATGGAACTGCAAGTATTGATTCTGCAAACTGCGAGTATCTCCTGTATTATGTCCAGTTTTGGTTACCATGCTTAAAGAGAGATGTGGACTAAATGGAGAGAGTCCAGAGAAGAGCAACTTAAATAACAGAAGTCTTAGAAAGGCTGAGGACTGGTTAAAAAAATTGGGCATGTTTACCCTTGATTGAGGAGGGGGCCTCCAAGATTTTGGAAAGTGGTCAAGGGCCATCCTTCTTTATAAAGGGGGTGCAGAGTCTAGGGTGGAGGTTGGGTACAGAAGGGTGCACGGGGTAAGGGACTGGGGTGGAGGAGACAGTATGAGGTCGGAGAGGGAGTTTGGGTCAAGGAGGGGATTGTGACTTGGGTCAAGGGATTGAGGTGTAGAGGCAGGGAGGGAGTATACATGCAGAAGAGGATTCTGGCCTGGGGGAGAGGTGTAGGAGGGGGTACAGGGTCTGGGATGGAGTTGTGAGCTAGGGCAAGGGGGTGAAGAGGGTTTGGATGAAGACCTGGAGAAAGGAGTTAGGGTGCAGGAAGGACAGGGGTGCCAGAGGCAGGCTCTCGCTGTGAGGCGCTTACCTCAGTGTCTCCTGGCCAGTAGCAGTACAGCACCCTCAAAAACAGGCTGGGCTCCCTGCCTGCTGCAGCCCTAGACCACTTGAAAATGCAGGTTGCTCCCCCCATGTGGCTCTCAGCTCTGGGCAGGGGGAGAGGCTTGTGCTGTCTTCTGTCCTCCAGGACAATCTCGCAGCTCCTATTGATTGGTTGTTTCTGGCTAATAGGATTTGAGAGATTGGCTGGGTTCAGTTCCTATTGTCTGGTTGTTTCTGACCAGTAGGAGCTAAGGATTGGGCTGGTGGCGGGGAGATCACATGAAGCCTCCCTCTCCCTGCAGAGCAGAGAGGGACAGGGAGCAGCCCTGAGCTTAAAACAGTGGCTGCTGCATGCCTGAGGGTCCCAACAGGGAGGTCTGCAGGCTGGATCTGATGGCTTGGTGGCCTGGATCCAGCTCATGAGGCATATCTTGCCACCCCTGGGTTAGACAAACACCTCTCAGAGATTGCTTAGATATATTTGGTGTTGCCTTAGTGCAGGGCGCAGGACTTGATGTCCTCTTGCAGTTCCTTCCAGCCTTACATTTTTATGATTCTATGTCACATATTTGTCTCTATCCCATATCACTACCTAGCTTATTTTGCAGGACCAAAAGATGGTACAATACCACAGTAAGAACATGGTCAAAGTAAGCTATCGTGACTCATGACTCTCTTTCCGTCCCCGCTTCCTTTAATTTGCGGTGAACAGATTATTGCAGTTTTAGTTTTAAAAGTCATGTGAGATTAAAGAAATACTGTACATTGTACATCATGATTTTAAACTATTAAAATAAAAATATGCACTTATAACCAAGTGACAGCAAGCAGACCAGACAGAGCTCCTCAGCATCTGGTGCTGCCTGGAGCATAACTATTCAACAATCAAACAATGCAGATCTCCTCTAAAGGGTTGCTAGGTTTTAACGTGCTCGTGCTTGTAGTTAAGGAATATCTTCAGTGGTTGTTGATGGCTTGGGAGGTAGTGTTGCTTTATCTTTAGAGTCAAAGAGCAGGCAGACATGTCACTCATAAGGTACTTAAGAGGAAGGAATCAACATCCAGGCATTGAACTCTTTAGGTCCCTGTAGATGTTATGCATTTGGGACTCAGATACTTTCACAAAGCCTACAATTAAAAAAAAATCACTACTCATTTCCCTCATCGAGTTTGCTTTCGTTATCACTGTCTAGACATTACATTACATTACTGATGTGGTTTATTAAATTTTAGATGGATGCCCAGAAGCCCATCTAAATTTCTCTTGACCTCAAAGGCATCAGGTGTAATTTAATACTAATTGCTGATGCCAACATGTCTCGCTTTTAAAAATCTGGGCATACCACTTACTTGCATTGCTGTCATTTTCTCTGTGGGTAATAAATACTATTTTATTGCTGTCGGTGCTTGTATTTATAAAGAAAAGCGACAACTCCAGTCTTTCTTCCCTTATATGGCACTAGAGACATGTGCTGTTATGGTGAATTACATATTCCAAAACCTCCCCTTCTCTGTCACACACACAATTCAGGCCCATATGGCAGAAGAGAACCATACTAATGCAGTGATCCTTAACCCACCACTTTCACAGTCTGATTGCTGTGCCTAGGGGACATGATCAGAGCTGAAGCCATATGATCATTTATTGGGCTACTCAAGCTCTCAGGTCTGATGGCAGCTGACAGTTGCCACACCCGTACATAATCCTCATGCAAAATTGGTGGGAAAAAGGAGAGAATCATTTGGCAATGTAGTGTGGAGTTCTGTGAGCATCACTCTCCATTCCATAGCTAGATTAGGGACACTGGCACAGACAGGAGAAGAGAGTGCACATTGGAACTAAACCAGCAAACATCTTCTCCATCTTAGCACATCGTGATTCTCAACAAGAGCAGTTTGAAAAATGGAAAAACATTTTCGCAAAATATTTGAAATAAAAAAAAACCATTTCAGTTTCATGGGGTAAAAAATAGAACTGTTTGTTGCTTTTTTCAACTTTCACAAAATGTTTTTGAAAAGAATTTCAAATGTTTATTTTTGCCATTTCTCTCCTCTCCTTTTTTACCGCTGAGGATATTACAATTAATTCAGTCTAGTGTCTAGGCTTTGTTCTAATATTCTGAATAGTACAAAGAACAAAAAAGGAAGATGGGTAAAAATCTGAGGCACTATTCCTTTTTATTAAATTCAGTACCAAAAAAGGGAAAAGGGGAGAGAAATGAAACTTGCAGTTAAAAGAAATTGGTGATGAACCCAGGAAGCTCAGTAGTTGATATTACCTCCTCAGGTGCCCCAGAAACTGCATGGGATATATAGCAAAAGCATCTTCTGGATCAGAGACACTTTTCCCAAGGACAACTTGGAGTAAGGGGAGGGAGGGAGAGGCATGGCTGCAGCAGACTTGGTAGGGGCACCTGAGTCCTTTGAATCATTCCCCTATGATATCCAGCCCCTGACATTGGGTACTCATAGAGAGCTTGTCTACACTACAGAGAAGAGCAAAGCTGCAGCAGTCAATCTGCTGGGATTTGAATGAGCAGGTTTAGTGGAGACCTAATTTGAACTGAGAGGGCACTCCTGTCAACACCAGCAGTCCTACTCCTCACAAGGAGTAAAGGAAGTCGATGGGATCATGTGCTCCCCTTGAGCTCCTGATGTATGAATGGAGCCAAAGTGTGATTTAAGATACTTTAATGTAGCTGGAGTTGCGTACCATAAGTCGACTTTCCCCTTTAGTGTAGACCTGGCCAGAAATTCCAGATCCTCTGCACCCAGAAGTACAGTGTCATTTGAAGAAGTAGGTTGTGCCCACGGAAGCTCATGATACTATTTATATATTTTTGTTAGTCTCTAAGGTGCTGCAGGGACATTGTTTTTTAAATTTTTTTCAAGTTTCAGTGTTACTTTAAACACTGCTCCTGTAAACCATACGCTTGTGAACACTTATCATAAACAATACATATAAGAAAAAGCAACATTTTAAATAGATGTGGGTATGTCTACACTACAAAGTTAATTCGAAATAACAACCATTATTTCAAATTAACTTCAATAGCGTCTACACATGCAAACCGCTACTTCAAATTTAATTCAAAATAGCGGAGTGCTTATTTCGAATTTGGTAAACCTTATTCTATGAGGAGTAATGCCAAATTCGAAATAGCTAATTCGAATTAAGTGCTGTGTAGACACTTAATTCGAAATAGGGGGCCTCCAGCCTTCCCAGGGAGCCCTGGTGGCCACTCTGGGCCAAACCAGGAAAACTCCTCTTCTCTTCCCGAGACCCGGGGCCCTTAAAGGGGTAGAGTCTGGCCACTGGGCACATGCGAGCCAGAGGCCTGCATGCAGACAGCCAGCCCTGACAGCTCTGCATCCAGTGGCCAGACGATGAGACGGGCAGCCAGCACCAGTCCAGTGTTCCCCGCCCAGTCCCCCAGTGCCCAGGGGCCAGCCAGGGGCCGTAGATGGCGCGCACCCACCTGGACTGGTGTGGAGATCATGGACGTCATTGAGGTGTGGGGGGAGGCCCCCAATGTCCATACTCTCCACACCAGTCGGAGGAATGTCGCTGTCTATGGCCGCATAGCAGCCACCATGGCCCGCAAAGGACACAGGCGCACCCAGGAGCAGGTGCGCCTGAAAATAAAGGAGCTCAGGCAGGCATATGCCAGGGCCACCAGGGGCAGCTCTGCAGAGGGGCTGCCACCTGCCACTTCTTTCCCGCCCTTGACTGAATCCTGGGGGGTGGGGCGGTCTGCGCCAGCCCGGGGGGCAGCAAGCTGGGAGCTGAGGGCCCTGGCCCGGGCACAGCAGAGGGGCCACCACCAGCTGTCCCAGCACTGGAGTCGGCAGGGTCATCCAGGGAACCCATGCCAGGTAAGTGCCAGCACTGTCCCCTACCCAGGGGGAAGGTGGGGAGAGAGACCAGGGACCGCGTGCATGGGCCATGCCTCCCACGGGTCACACAGCCACCTGTGCACATGCGGGCACCTGCCATGCCACCCTTGGGCAGGTGGCTCCAGCTGCGTGCCACACAGGGGCCGTGGCCCAATAGCCACACGTGTGTGTGAAGAGACCTGACACGCTTCTGACCTCGGGGCGGGACACAGCAGGACGTCCTCCCTTCACACACCCTCTCTACACAGGGGCAGGGGACATCTCCCCCCCGCCCTGGCCGCACTATACACAGCACAGGGGCACAGGTGCGGTCTCAGGGCAGCTCCCACTCCTGGGCAGAGCTGGACATGCCGACCATGGCCTCTGTGCAAGCACATCGGCTCTGATCGTCGCCCTCACCTCGCAGGGGGGCTGGGCATCATCCACTGTGTCCCAAGGGAGAACTGACCACTTCTCTTCTTTCTCTACAGCCACACCAGCTGCTCGTGCAGGGTGTACCACCCCACCCGGGACATGCTCCTGCACCCACGGCCTCAGCAGGACCACCACCACGTGGCAGGGGTACCGAGAGCAGCACCTGCAGGCCCTGCGAGCCCAGACCCGGATCATGGAGCAGTGGGTGCAGGAAGAATGGGAGTTCCGGTGGGAGCTGCTGCCCATGGTCATGCCATCTGTCACCATCTGTAGGCCCTGGTACAGAGCGTGCTGCCCCGTGCCAGTCCTGCGCCTGCTGCCCCCCCAGCTACTGTTCCTCCTCCCACTCCTGCCCCCCCTCCCACTTCTTCCTCCTCAACCTCCACACCCTCCTCCTCAATCTCCATACCCCCCACCTCAATCTCTGCACCCTCCTCCCTATCCCCCCAGGGACACCGAAGCCCCCTCCCCCGCAGTGCTGGGAGGCAGTTGGCCCAGTGAGACCCCCACCCCTGAACGCTGAGCTTCCCCTCCCCCTTCTTCCCCTTGCTTTCCCCTTCCAGCTCCCTCCTCCAAGTTTTCCCCCTCCCCTCTCCCACCCTTTCTTCTCCCCTCCCACCGCCCTTCCCAATCTCCCCAGAGTTTCATCCCCTCCCCAGTTTTGTGAAATAAACAGAGTTTGTATTTTTGAGACAAAAGTGCATTTTATTTGACATCAGGAAGGGGGGGCTAGGGAAGGGTAAGTGGAAGGATGAGGGAGGAATGGGGCACAATGGGGCAGACCAGGGAGACTGTTAGTGCTCCTCAGGGTGGAAGTTCTCCCACAGGGCCCCCTGGATCCTGACAGCCCCTCAATGGTCCTCCTGGATTGCAGCCTGCAGACAGTGCAGCCAGGCTGCTGGCAACGTGTCCACGAGACGCAGCAGAGTCCCCAGGGGCAGGTCTGGTTCCATGTTTCAGAGTGCTGTGGTGTCCTGAGTGAGGGCAAGCAGAGCACTCTGAGACACAAATGCTTTGCTGTCCCTCAGCGAGGTAGACCAGCAAGCAGAGAAACCTGAGAACTGTCTGTCCAGGATGGGGGGTAGGGTCCCTTTAAGCACAGACCTCGGATAGCCTGAGGCAGCAGACCCACACACTAAGTCCAAACCTGATGCCCTGCCGGCACTGGTTCCAGCCAGCCTTACCTTCGATTCAGGGTCCACTCAATGTGGACGCACTATTTCGAATTAGAAAATGCTATTTCAAATTAGTTTTTGTGTATAGCTGCGTTATTTCGAATTAGCGTATTTCGAATTAACTAATTCGAAATAAGTTAATTCGAAATAGCACTATAGTGTAGACATACCCTGTGAGAGAAAGTAATTGTGTTTATACTGATTAATAGTTACCTTACTCTACAGTAAGTTAGGTTTGCTAACTGCCCCCTCCAGTTCAGTACATTACCGAGCTCGCTGGGTTTGTAAAATCAGGATACAAATGTTCATGAAACTTCACCGCTTCATAAGGGGTTTCCACAGTGAATGGATCCAAGGTTTCTTTCCCTACACTCTATTATATTAGAACAGTGGGGTTTTTTTTATTCTTAGCCAGGGTCATCTGCTGCCTGCTATAGTGCTCCTTTTCACCTCCAGATACTTTAGAAGTTTGAACCTTTCTTTGATGATTTTCTATTGACTGTTCTGCGGTGTGGCAATGGTGGACAACAGAACATTGCTTTAGCTTTTCAGTTCACTAAGGAGGGATAACAATTCCCTCTTGCTTGAACTGGTCATTACTGAGACACAGTATCTCCTACTTCACATCTACATAGCTGGGCTACCATCAAAATAAGCTACGCAACTTGAGCTACACTAATTGTGTAGCTTAAGTTGAAGTACCTTATTTTTACTTTTGGTGCTGTCTATAGAGCACTTATTTCAAGATAGAGCACTCTTCCCCCGACTTCCCTTACTCCTCGTACAATGAGGGTAATAGGAGTCAGAGTAAGCAGTCCTCCAGCTCAACATTATTTTGACATTATGTTGAAATAACTGCTTGTGTATAGACTCGGACTATGTTGTTTCGGAATAACATCAGTTATTCTGAAATAATGCTGCTGTGTTGACATAGCCCAAAGCTATGTCTAAATTACATCCCTTTTTCGATAAAGGGATGTAGATTAGGCATGTCAATATTGCAAATGAAGCCAGAATTTAAATATCCCGTGCTTCATTTGCATAATGGCAGCTGTTGCTTTTTTTCGAAATGGGGCTTTTTCGAAAAAAACCAGCAGTTTAGATAGAGCATTTTCAACAGAAATGCCCCATTTTGAAAGATCCTGTACTCTGAAAATGCCCCAAAAATTCTGTCGAAAATGCCCCATTTAAACTGCCATTATTTTTCGAAAAAGCTCCGTTTTGAAAAAAGCGGCAGCCACCATTATGTAAATGAAGCGCAGGATATTTAAATCCCGGCTTCATTTGCAATATTGACATGACTAATCTACATTCCTTTATCGAAAAGGGATGTAGTTTAAACACAGCCCTAGTGACTAATTTCTACTACAACTCTACAAAACTTACTTTCAGTATAAATACATTACTATTAAATATTAACCATACATATATCTCAGAATGACAATGAATCTTCACAAATTAGAAATTTTCTGTCAATATCTTCTGTGTTATTCTTTTTTGCATAAACATCCTACAAAACATATATTTGGTTTAGTGAGCTTGGCAGATCTGAGGTTAGAGATGTTTGCAAAGATTAGGGTACCTTTTGCCGGTGGGTCTTTGTGTCACAGTTAGCAACTGTGGAATATATATGGACAAGCACTCAAGGAAGAAAATTTACAGTAATGTTGGTTGTTCAAGATTGGTTTTCGATATATATTTCATAATATGCCTTACTTCCCTTCCTACTATAGAGTCCTATAACACTTGGATTCTATATGGAGAAGGACTTGTGGAATAGTTATGGTTGCCCTACCCTGTGTGCACTAAGGTGGAAGGCATGAGGAAATTAATGGTGTACATGTGACCCTGCACACACACTGCTGTTCAAAGTTTTTTGAACTCTAGTGCTTGTGGCAGAAGAGTACCCATCAATGGAATATATATGGATAACACATCTCAAAATACCACAGACCCTATAAAATAAGTACCAAGTCATTTAATAATTAATTCCCCTCCCACACTCACACCTCTATAACATAGATTTGGAGAAATTTTTGGAGGAGGGCTAATTTGAAACTGGAAAGAAGTTTCATGAAATTCTTCTTAGTATTAATATGGAAGATTAAATCTCTCATGCTGGGACTAGGGATGGACAAACATAATTTGCTTGATTTTGGAACCACACATTTTCCATGGTTGCAAAAGTCTGATTCTAAGACTAATTACTGGGTTTCCATCCTGGCTAAGAAAGTCTGTATAAGGAGGATCAGAAAGGAAGTACCAACTAAATAAGTCAAGTAAAAGAGGGTGAAGATTGAGCAGAGAAAAAAAAAAGTGGAGCCAAAGGATCAGAAAGGCGACAGAGAATTCTAATGTTAAAATAAATGCTAACTATAAAGAACACCAATTTGTAAAAACCTACTTTGAGGAAAGGAGCCTCTGTCTCTGTTTTATAACTTCCCTGTAGTTAGAGAAAATGTTTGTCTTGTCATTAAAAAAAAATGGATCATCATTGAATTAAAAAATGAAAGTTAATTACAGTGAAAAAACTGTGCAAACCTAAGCTAATTTGGAGGATCCCAAGTTCTAGAGGTTCACAAATCCCTGTCTGGAACTGGAGCTCTCACAGAAGAAATATTTGGTTTTCTTTGCTTGCGATGATGCCATTTGGGGGAATTTTAAAAGAAATATCCTTTCCAATTTACTCAGTGCAACCTCAGCACTGGTTGTGAGATGGGGCTTGTTTACAGGAAATTAGTGTTTGGGCCAGAGACTTTTATAAAAGCTTTCAAAGGGTATCATTTCTTCCAGTACTCCATGTTTTGCAGTAGGGAAAGCTGTAATTATAGAGAATTAAGATAACCTCCATTGGTGAGAGAAATAATGTTTGCGTATATGTGAGTGTGTGATTTTAAGGATTGGATTTTATGATAGGCATCCTCTTGTTTCTCTGACACTTTGGAAGCCAGTGGGTCATGAGGTGAATTTTTCAGAACTAAAGAAAAAAACATATCATCAGCATGACGGTTACAAATAGACCAAAAGTGTCATCCTAAATTCAGTTTCAAGATAGCATGATTTCCTCCTTCACGAACAACGTGTGAGGCAGAAAGTTAGGTAACTTAGACAATTAGGTAAAATTGTCTCCTCACCCCGTCATACTACCTTTGCCTTCAGTTCTGTTTTGGACTCTTTTGTGCTCTCAATACAGTGTTTTGTTTTTTGCTTTTTTGCCTGCCTTCCACTCCTTTGGAGTGATCTTTAATTCACATTCACAAGCCATGCTTGCTATCCAAATTCCATGTTCAGAAATATGATGTGCTTGTCACTCTGATGGAAGAGTTACTCGCTAAATTCTGTGTTTTATTGCTAAGTTGGTTCTGAGCAGCTCTGGGAAATGCAAGTTAATCTGTCATTAGGTGGTGTAGGTTTGGCATCTAATTTAAGACATTTTATCAGCTTTATTCATGGAAGCCCTTTCTTCTTGTTATGTAGGATGCAGTGTAGCCCTGCTCTGTTACAATGGCTTTTAGTCAAGACTCATTATTCTCAAAAGTGTATTTAGTTAGATCACCCATATCTTTTCTTCTTCCTCTCCTCTTCCTCTTATAAATAAATCTATATAGGGACCACTCTTTCTGAATTCTTGTCAATTTTACACAGTATATGCATCGTTGCAGTTTTAAGATTTTCAGTCAAGTCTCATCAGTATATTTAGTTTACACAATTGGATCTGTCATATATGCCACTCAGTGTTAGTAATTTTAAAGACTGAGGGATAAAGAGAATACTTTATTTAATATTAAAGCGGCATGGAGAGAATTCTCTGTATGTAGTGTATTAAATGTAATCTCATCAGGATTAGTCACATCTTATTTTCATTCTGTATTTCACAGTTATGGGAAGCTGCAAATAGTTTAAGATTCTATGAAGTAAAAAGATACTACTTATTAAATAAAATCTGAATCCAAAGAAGTCTCATTATAGGCCATTTGATTCAGAAAATAGGATCAACTAACTTATAGTTCTTCTTTTAGAAAAGGTGGTAACAGTAGCATTGGATGTGTTGGAAAAACTTAAAAAACAATGAATAGTCTAGCAGCACCTTCAAGATTGACAAAACATTGTAGATGGTATCATGAGCTTTTGTGGGTACAACCCACTTTTGGAAAGTCCAGTTCCAAAATAAATAGGGGATGGGAGGGAGGAGAAGGAAGGGGGAGAAAAAGGGTGTTCATATTACATTAAGCTGATAGAGAGGGTGCACATTTTTCTTAAGTACCCATTGTTTGGTTGGATGTGTTGTCTTTTGTCAGTTTTACCAAGTCAGAAATATTTCATTTCCTTGTGTCCCAATAAGTGATGCAAAATCTGTACTATGGACTAGAAGCCCCACTAATCATTTTTGTAAATGAGTGAGTAATAAGTGGACATATTTCTGATAAATCCAAAATTCACATTGATTTAAGTATGCAAGGAACAAAAAATAGAAAAAATGATATCTTAATATTATGACCTTCAAAAACAATGAAGAATATAGGACTGGTCCCAGAAATATCCCCCAAAATGAAAAGCAAGTATAATGTGTCACATAATATACTCCATCCCTTTCATTAGACAGTTGTAAATTAATTTTAGTTACTTTGGATTCAGAGGGCTTAAACAAAATGTAATTTGGTACAGAATGTTGACCAATATTTGCATTCAAAAGCGAGGACTGGAGTACAATAATTTGCTGAATGCTGTGCAAACATGTGGGAAGACAAAACACAAAGGGCTAGAGCCACTATGGAATCTGGGTCATTGAGAGAAAGAGCAAGAACAAGAGAATGAAAAAGTGAGCGAGAGGGAGAGAGACTCTCTGTATATGATGGGAGACTCTGACTGGTGTTGATAAGACTTGAAAGTCTACAACATTTCCTAAGGCTCAGAAACATTTTGAGTGAAACTGATTTACGCTTTTCATTGATATTGTGTGATGTTCATGGCTCTGATGTGAAATTGCTGGCTTTCAATGACTTTTAATACGAATATTGTATGCCCTAAAGCTGAGAGCTAGGGTGTGTGAACATGCATAGACCAAAATTGAAGAAAATAATCACAAAGCCTTTATCTTGACATCTGCTCTGCAGGTACACCAATGTACAGGGTTGGGAGTAGACAGGGGAAATACAAAAGGAGGCCAATTTTTCCCTTCATGGCGTAAGAGCTAATCTTGTTCTTAGCATGCAATAGTATTGTGTGTGTAGTACACTTGGGGTAGGTCTACACAGCAGGGCTAAAGTCGAATTAAGTTACGCAACTTCAGCTATGTCAATTGCATAGCTTAAGTCAAAATAGTTTAATTCAGCTTTTGGTGCTGTCTACACAGGAGAAAGTTGAAGGAAGAACACTCTTCCTTTGACTTCCCTTACTCCTCATGAAATGACGGTTACCATGAGTTGGAAGAAATAGTCCTCCAGTGAAATATTATTTTGAAATAAAGGCTTGTAGTGTAGACGCACACTATGTTATTTCAGAATAACCGAAGTTATTCCAAAATAACACTGCTATGTAGATGTACCTGTGACTGGGTGTGGTCACAGAAGACCCCCTGGCTTCCCAGAGTGCTGACAAGGCCTCTGCCACTCGCCTTCCTGCTTTCTGGGGTTTCTCACCACCCGGTCCTACTGGGCCAGCTTCGCTGGTCTCCCCCAGCCAAGGCACAGAGCTGAGATCAATGCTCCTCCCCCCCATCCCAAGGAGCAGTATAGATGCTGAATCGCTTTAGGTCTAGAGAAAGTGCAGTTTAGGGCCCAGCTTCCTGGGATACAACTACCCAAATGGGATCAGAACACCCAGGCTACATCTATACTACGAGTTTTCTCGGCAAAAAATATGCAAATGTGGGACTAATTTGCATGAGTTGTGATCTCATTTGCATATTTTCTGCCAATCCGTTTTTTTGCTATGGTTTTTGTGCAAAAACAAGCAGTGTGGACGTTTCCTTTTTGTGAAAAAAAACTCTTTTTCCGCAAGATCAGTAAACCTCCTTTTTTTGAGGCACAAGGATCTTACGGGAAAAGGGGGTTTTGCACAAAAAGGAAACGTCCACACTGCTTGTTTTTGCCCAAAAACTAGCAAAAAACAGATCGGCAGAAAATATGCAAATGAGATCGTGACTCATGCAAATGAGTCCCTCATTTTCATATTTTTTGCCGAGAAAACTCGTAGTGTAGATGTAGCCCAAATGAATTATTTAGATAAGCTCTCTTTAACAATGAAAGAGATAATGTACACACTGATTGTCCCCACAGGTAACAACTATTTACACTGGGCTTGATAGAAAATAAAAGTGATTTTATTAAGTACAAGCAGTAGGATTTAAGTGGTAATACGTGAGAACAGTCAGAGCAAAGTAGATTACAAACTCAAAATAATAGAAAATACTTACCTAATTCTACACTAAAACCTCAGTACAAACTTATTACCCTAAAACTACTTCTTTTCCAGCTAAGCTTTCCAAACCAGGGAAGTTTCCTTTTCTCTTGGGTATTTGGTCATTCCCCTGGGTGAGCCAGACAAAGACAAAGCCTGCCTGCTAGGTTCCTCTTGTTTTGTTTTGTTTTTTTAAGATTCCCACTTTTACATGGAGAGTTACCTGGCTAGTTGCGATGGACATGTGACTTCCCCAAACCAACCACTGCTAAGACTTAGAGGACAAAGGAGATTGTTTACAGGTGGCCAGCTACACACTGAAGGTAACACTCTTAATGGCTTTTATTTGCACATTAAAACCTCAAACCATTCCATACTCTGTATCTCTAACTTTACACACAAGAATGATACATCCACCCAAAGGCTATGTCTAGACTGGTGCAATCTTGCACCAGAGCTATGCAAATGAGGATCAGCGTGGAATATCGCCGAGCCTCATTTGTATAACTAATGAGCTGCCATTTTTGTGGAAGAGGCTCTTGCGCAAGATGGAGCTGTCTACACTGCCCCATCTTGCGCAAGAAAAACCCTCTTGCGCAAAGCCGTTATGCTGATTATTTTCAGGCATAATGGCTTCGCGCAAGAGGGTTTTTCTTGCTCAAGAAGGGGCAGTGTAGACAGCTCCGTCTTGTGCAAGAGCCTCTTCCGCAAAATGGTGGCTCATTAGTTATGCAAATGAGGCTCGGCGATATTCCACGCTGAGCCTCATTTGCATAGCTCTGGCGCAAGATCGCACCAGTCTAGACACAGCCAAATAGATAAACAGATCCAGAAGATTAAGACATTAAGATTGATAGCACATATGAGGCAATTTGTCCAAAGCATCCTTGAGGTATGCATATTTGTGTTCATGAGCCCATTTCATAAAGCATGGGAGGTGTCCTTCATAGTACCCTTAATGTTTCTTGGGGATACACTATAATTTGAGGTATATGCACAGCCCCAAATGATATTTCTTTTAATGTTTTGATTCACTGAACATTTTGAAAATTTTCATTTTTGGTTCAGCCCCAAACCTTTTTTAAATGTTTCAGAATTTCCAGCAAACAAACAAATTAAAAAATCCATTATTCCCACAGCTTGTATAAAAGACTACTTATAAGGCAGCTGAAAATCAGACTCATCGATCAGAGAATGAAAGAACTGCAGTAGATAGTGAACACTATCAGCAGCAGGATCTCAGTAAGGGCTTGTCTACACTACAGAGAAGATTGACCCTCCGGAGGTCTATCTTTTAGTGTTTGATTTAGCAGGGCTAGTGTAGACCCCTAAATCAAATGCTGAGGGCAGACCCCACTGGTGTGTGTACTCCTCATTCTGTGAGGAATAAGGGAAGCCAGTGGGAACATGTGCTCCTCTCAGTCTCCTGCAGTATAGAGCTACATTGTTTTGGCTTAAGGTAAGCCAAATCCAGCTATATATTTTGTATAATTGAATGGCATACGGTTAAGCCAACCTGCCTGATCTGGTGTAGACCAGGCCTAAGGGAGGAGTAGCTGCTGTAAAGAAACAGACAGAGGACTGGATCTTGCATATGCTGGACACTCTGACCCCATTTCAGATAAAGCATTTATGTGGGGGATCTGAATGTGTTCTAAATTAAGCACATGGTTAAGCATTGTGCTGGATGAGGGCCACAGGTATCAGCACATTGCTGGTCCTAGTCCTGACCCATCATTTGTCCCTTCTGCAGTCAGGTCTCAGAAAACAGCACTACTCTTCCTAGATCTCCTGTGTTCTTGGATCTCTGAGTATCCTTCCCAGTCCTAAAGATGAGCTCTGGAAAGCCTGAAAGCTGGCCCCTTTCATCAACAGGGGTATGTCTAGACTACATGCCTCTGCCGACAGAGGCATGTAAATTAGACATACAGACATAGTCAATGAAGTGGGGATTTAAATATCCCCCACTTCATTAGAATAAAAATGGCCACCACGTTGTGCCGGCTCAGCTGTTTGTCGGCATGAAGCGGCTTTCAAGACGGGGATCAGTCGGCAAGGAAAGCCTTTGCCGACCGATCCCTTATGGCTCGGTATGTCTAATTTACATGCCTCGGTCGGCAGAGGCGTGTAGTCTAGACAAACCCCAGAAGTCAGTCTGATAAAAGATATTGCTTCACTTACCTTGTCTTGTTAATTACCTAAGACCATCATAGATAACCAGAACTGCCTAACAAGTGGTTCTTGTTAAATGACATTTCTCTTTTCTTTATCCCCTGTTATATTTATTATTTCAAGGGCTCAAATTTCATTGGTATTTTCTTTGCAAAGTGTTGCTTTTGAAATACATCTACCAGCCTATGCCCTCAACACACTCACAGTTACACTTCTGCTCTTCTCCCTGCTGTGTGTGTATCGCTCACTCTTCCAAGAACCACACCTCATATTTATTGTTCATCCCCCCAATTGTCATTCTGCTTCTAACCTGTCAATTTTAAAATCTCTTCCTTCTCTCTCCTCTTTCCTTCCTGCTTCTGTAATTCCCCCTAGACACATTCACACTTCATCTTAACAGCAAGTGCTTCTCTTCTTTGTTATTCACAATGTTTTTCTCTCCTACCCCTTACTTAATTAAAGCTCTATTAAGTCTGACCCTGTGTCTGATTGACCCTGTCATATGTAATTGGACATTTCAAGGAGCTCTGCTTCTTGATGGACAGCACTGTCTAAACCTTCTTCCACTTTTAGTTTTAGCAAGGAGGAATTGCCTGACTTCTCTACTGATACAAAATTACTATAACTGTAGATGCCAAAACTGTTTTTGTTTATTAAGGAACAGTGGGATCTTAATGTTCGCATTCCCTCTATTGTGTATGACTCCAGTGAAGGAATAAAATAGAAAACAAAGCTATTTTCCAAATGTTATTCAATGTACTATGCATTCTTTGATGATAAATGCAATTCATCCCAAGGAATTAAGCCTTTTGGATGTTCTAAGGTGTTTGATCTTGTTAAAAAGGAATGATTATATGAAGCTTTATCACAACTGGGAACCAAGTACCCTCACTTAGATTAAACAGAGATCCTAAAGTGAGGGCAGAGTGTGTTACCATCATTTCAAAACCATCACATAGTTTAATTCAGTCTGGATAATCTGGAATGGGCTTTCTTTGATGGCTCAATCTCCATTTCATTTTGCAAATTGCTTTTGAGGAATGTAAGATGTCTGCTCTGGTTAATTGAAGGTCATGCCAATCATGAGGCTAATTTGAAAAGAAAAAAGAAAAAGTTTAGCAGTCCCAGTGAAAATGTGAAGTCAGTCTGTACTATTCCTAATTGCTACTATTCAAACTCAATTTCTGAACTTTGTCTGAAAAACAACCCTGTTTGAATTTGAGAAAAATAAAACTAGCTAGCAATGTCTATAGTGCCATCAATTGGAGTTTTTTCATTGACTTTAATGGAAGCAACAGCAGGTCAGTTGGTGTTGTGGGTCCAACCCTGTTTTCACTGAAGTTGATGGGAATTTTATCCTTCATTGCAATGGGAAGAGGTGTTTTCTCTCCGATCTTGAAGGTATTACATATGGGCAGTGGTTGCATTATAAAGTTAGCCTTTGCCAGATATCAGTGTGTGGTAACAGTTGGTAAATGCTGAAGTTTTAATGATAGTCACCTTAGGATGTGTGATAAAATGCTAAACCATCTTATTCCTAATACTTCTCAAAACATAACAATGTTCATTTAAAAATTAACATCTTGATTATCTAAATGTAATTGGAGTTATCTAGAAAACTAACTTTTTAATTTTCTTACTGTCTTATAGCTTCTCTTTTCTTTGTGAATCAACACAATGCAGTAACTAGTACCTAGAGCAGGAATGCAGGACACAAATGTTCTATTCCTCAATCTGCCACTGATCTACTATGTGATCCCTGAGCAAGTCAATTCATTTTTCTGTGCCCATTTCTCCTCCCATCCTTTGTCTTTTCTATCTAGATTGCACTCTTCTGAGGGCAGAGAGTGTCTCCTACCATGTGTTACATAACAACATCTGTTATTATTAATAATTAATGTTATTAATTTGTACTATCATTGCATGTACTGTTATTAATTTGTGCTATCATAGCACAAGTCATGTACCCACGCCTCATTGTGCTAGGTGCTATCCAAACACACAGAAAAAAAGACAGTCCCTGCCCCAAAGGGATGACAACGGGGTACAAAGGAGCCTCAATCTCACTTGGAGCCTCATTGATCTACTAATAATAAGACCTCTGTTATGAATATATGGTATCACACATATTCATAGAAATTAAGAGATGTGACAACTTATTAGGTTATGTAATTTATCTCCTGGTTAATGTAAATTTGTTCCCCATTTTCTAGTGTTTTGACCAGTCTGGGTTTAAATAATTCAGATAAAGGAGTTTCTACATTCCCATTGGGAAACTATTTCATTATTCCATATTACAGTCACTTATGTGATTAATATTATAACAAAACACTCTTATATCTCAGTATTGCCATGACTGCTGTGTTTTTATTGCTTAGCTATTAATATTTCTTTTTTATATAGTATTAAAATTCATAGGTGGATAAAAAATTTTAGAACAGTCGTTTTTATCTTAACAAGTTACAGCAAAACAACTCTCATCTTTGCAGAAAGAAAACATGTCCTGAAGCTCCCTGGCCGCTGGGACCAGGTTCAGAATTTGGAAATACAATGCAGCAGATGTTTCTAAATTCATCAGTCAGACCTGTGAATACAAAACAACTCTTGTTTTTAATCTTAAAGAGGCTGAAGATTTAATGGACTCTACATATATAGATCCAAACAAGGCAAAATTAAAACAAGATATTATTGACAATTAATACAAGTCATGAGACCATAAATTGACCATAGAACTTAAATAATAGAATGTGTGTGTGTGGGGCGTATTGTATGATACGTTCCCAATCACCAAGTTTCAATGCTGTCGGGATACATAGAATGTCTGGACACATAATGACGTCTTTATTTCAGTTTTTGTCAAGAAGATTGATGGTGACGGGAAGCCTAACAAAGTGAATGCTAGTGGAAATGGGGTAGGTTTAGAAGTTAAAATAAACAAAGAACAAGTTAAAAATTACTTAAAAATGATAGATGTCTTCAAGTCACCAGGACCTGATGAAATGCATCCTAGAATGCTCAAGGAACTGATAGAGGCAGTATCTGAGACTTTAGCTATCATCTTTGAAATGTCACGGAAGTTGGGAAAGATTCCAGAAGACTGGAAAAGGGCAAATATAGTGCCCATCTATAAAAAGGAAAATAAGAACAACTCAGGGAACAACAGACCAGTCTGTTTAACTTTTGTGCCAGGGAAGATAATGGAGTAAGTAATTAAGGAATTCATCTGAAAACAACTGGAAGATAATAAGGTGATAGGCAACAGCCAGCATGGATTTGTAAAGAACAAATCATGTCAAACCAATCTGATAGCTTTCTTTCGTAGCATAACAAATCTTGTGGATAAGGGAGAAACAGTGAACTTAGTATACCTAGATTTTAGTAAAGCATTTGATATGTTCTTTCATTACCTTCTTATCAATAAACTAGGGAAATACAACCTAGATGGTGCTACTATAAGGTGGGTGCATAACTGGCAGGATAACCATTTTCAGAGAGTAGTTATTAGTGGTTCACAATCATGCTGGTAGGGCATAACAAGTGGGGTTCTGCAGGGGTCTGTTTTGGGACCGGTTCTGTTCAATATCTTCATCAATGATTTAGATGATCGCATAGAGAGTATGATTATTAAGTTTGCAGATGATACGAAGATGGGAAGGGTTGCAAGTGCTTTGGAGGATAGGGTCATTATTCGAAATGATCTGAACAAGCTAGAGAAATGGTATGAAGTAAATAGGATGAAGTTTAATGAGGACTGTCATGGGGTGGGTAGCCCATCTCTCCTGTGGAACCAGGCAAGGTGGCTCATCCTGTGATCTAGCCCCAGCTAAAGTCCCTCGATGCTGGGCATTATGGCTCTGGGCCTAGTCCACCACACCCCGGTCAGCAGGGTAGTGCAGCCCAGTGGTCGAGTCTATGGCACCCCCATCAGTGGGGCAGTACGGGCCCCTGGTCTATCTCACCCCTGTCTGCGGGGTAAATAAGGCCCAGTGGCCGAGTCTATAGTGCCCCCATCTTTGGGGTAGTGAGGCCCAGCGGCTGAGTCTATAGTGCTCCCGGCTGTGGGGTAAGCAGGCCCAGCTGCCGAGTCTATGGTGTCCCCATCTGCAGGGTAGTGAGGCCCAGCGGCTGAGTCTATAGTGCACTAGATTGGCTCCCTACTCTGGGGGACAAGGAAGTGCCCAGGGCCCTCCTTCTCCACCGGGCCCCAGACCAGGGCCCTGTCAGAGGTAGGTGGTTACCACCACTGGCTCGGCGGGGAATTCTTCCCAAAGCATGCTTAGTCCACCGGGATGCCTCCTGCTCCCTGCCCAGGGCTGCTTCCTACCCCAGGACCCTGGCACACGTACTCCCCATCTATGCTGGTGGATGCTGCAGCATCGACGGTGGTGGCTGTGGCGGTGGCTGGAGCAGCAGCTGTGGATGGTGCGGTGGTGGCTGTGGCTGGCATGGCGGCTATGGCTGGTGTGGTGGTGGCTGCGGCTGGCACAGAGGCTGGGGCTAGGGCTGGGCCAGCAGGGGCGGTTGTTCCTGTGTTCTGCCAGGAGCTCCTTCCCCTCCAGTGGTCAGCTCCAACTGAGCTGCTTCTCTGGCCTTTATACTGGGTCTGCAGTTGGAGCATGCCCAGCAGGGCTGTGGGGGTGGGGCCTGCTCAGCCCAGCAGGCCTGGTTAACTCCTCACAGGTCAGTGTGGGGTTGGTACACCACATCACAAGGTCAAATGCAAAGTGTTCCACTTAGGAAGGAGCAATCACTTTCACAAATACAGAATAGGAAGTGACTGTCTAGGAAGGAGTACTGCAGAAAGGGATTTCAGGGTGATAATAGACCAGAAGCTAAACATGAATCAACAGTGTGACAATGTTGCAAAAAAAGCAAAGATGATTTTGGGATGCATTAACAGGAGTGTTGTGAGCAAGACACGAGAAGCCATTTTTCTGCCCTACTCTGCACTGATTAGGCCTCAGTTGGAGTATTGTGTCTGGGCACCACATTTCAAGAAAGATGTGGAAAAATTAGAGAAGATCCAGAGAAGAGCAACAAAAATGATTAACGGCCTAGAAAACATGAGCTATGAGAGAAGACCAAAAGAATTGGGCTTGTTTAGTTTAAAAAAGAGAAGACTGAGAGGGGACATGATAGCAATTTTCAAGTATCTAAAAGGGTATTACAAGGGAGAGAGAGACAAATTGTTCTCCGTGGCCTCTGATGATAGGACAAGAAGGAATGGGCTTAAATTGCAGCAGGAAAAGTTTAGGTTGGACATTAAGAAAAAAACTCCCTAACTGCCAGGGTGATTAAACACTGGAATAAATTACCTAGGGAGGTTGTGGAATCTCCATCACTGGAAATATTTAAGAACAGTTTGGATAGACATCTATCAGGGATGATCTAGACCAGGAGTGGGCAAAAGGGCCTCCACAGGCTGAATCCGGCCTGCCAAGTGTGTTGATCTGGCCTGCGGAGGCCCTTCCACCCTGATTGGCCTGGGGGCGGGGGAGTGTGTGAAGTTTCCTCCCACTGCCAGGGGCATGGGCGCCTAGGGGGAATCTCTGGAGGGTAGAGACTTCCCATGCTCCACCACCCCCAGACCAAATCATGGGTGGGGAAGCAAGGAAGTATCTTGGCCCCGCCCCTTCCACTTGAAGCCCTGCCCATTCTGGAGCAGCCCAGGACCACTTCAAAAATTTCTGAAGTGCCCCCAGCAAAAAACTATTGCCCACCCCTGATCTAGATGGTGCTTGGTCCTGCTGTGAGGTCGGGGACTAGAGTTGATGATCTCTCGAGGTTGCTTCCAGTTCTAATATTCTATGATTCTATGATATATATTGCATGAAACAGGCAACTTGAAAAGAGAAAGCTTAAAACTATTGCTGGGGCTCATTACCTCTTTTACAACTTTCACCCACTTAAGAAAGGGTCTGGCAAGTCAAACCTTATCGATTTCAAATGCACAGGGCAATCCGCACAGAAGCAGAACTGTGCCAACAGGGAGCTGGAAGAAAGTCACAGAAAGTGAGTGGAACAGTGCCCCTGGATAGGTAGCTCTGTGCCTCTGGCAAATCCTTCAGATGAGGACCAAGCCACCTAATTTTTTATGGGAACAGGGAGGGCTCATCAAAACATGTCTGGAAGAATTTGGAGGAATCTCAGAGGAATCTTACAAAGCTTTTCTTTTTCTCCTCATCTCATTCCCTTCCATGGGTTTTACCTCACATAGGATGGGGGAGATCTGTCCTACAGTCTTTTGTCAGATTTTAAAGTAACATAAAATAATAATTGAGTAAGATGTTGACATTATACTGAACATATATTAAGGTATATTGCAAAATATATAAATCATACATATAGCATTCTTTTGTAATGTCACAAAATGTGGATGATGTACATAGATGTGCACATAATGTAATCTATCTGTAATGTTAAGAATAATTTTAGGGAAAAAATGTCCTTGATAATTTAAGTTAGGCAGTTTTTATATGCACAAGTTCCTTTCCCCAAAGGGGATGCTCTGAGCAGGAAATCAACACTGATAGTTGCCAGTGGCATAGCAGAAGTAGATTCACATTGAACACTATCAACACCAAAGCGACTGATATCTGTGGCTTAAAAAAATATTTGTAGCATGAAACGCCACAGAGACAACATTGTTTACAGAAGTAAACAAAAGATTACGTTAATTTCCATTTGCCCTAAGGCATCACTATAAAATGGAAAAAGGGTCCCACAGGACATCTCCTGAGCAATTCACATCTTCTGTGTAAATCCCTGCTGCTGATCTGAGGGAATTATTCAAAATCCTATGCATTGGGTCAGTGACGGTCCAAGTGCTTGCCTACCAAAGCTAGTTCTTGCTCCCCTGCTCCACAGAATATGGGGGAAGATCTCACCCTGGATCTTTGCCTTTCAGGGAAAAGAAGTTCCTGAAAGTCACACAGGCTGAAGCGATGAGCTGTCTTTTTGCAGTGCATATTACTGTAAGACTTTAAAAAAATGCAGTCATATATAGCACTTTAAAGACTAACAAGATTTTTTTTAGGTGATGAGCTTTTGTGGGGGCAGACCCACTTAAAGCTCATCACCTAATAAACCATCTTGTTAGTCTTTAAAGTGCTACATGACTGCTTTTTTTTGTTTTACCAAGATCAGACTAACGCGGCTATCTCTCTGTTACTGTAAGACAGGAAGCTCTGCAGACATGCACTCAGTGTAGTGGCCAGTAGACGGAGACAGTGTGGATGACATTAGCAGGCATAGCATTTAATTCCTTCAAATTAGATAACTGACTACTCTAGAGGACGACTTTGTCCCTTTCAAAAAAAGAAACTGAGACGTTAATGAAAGTAGACTGGAAATGACTGGCTTAGATGTTGAAAGCATGAGTTAGAAAGCTATATAGTTAAAAGGTAAATTCTATACATTAAAATTATTCAATTAAACAAAAATATTTTAAAACTACAGAATGTATTGTATGAAAACATTCAAACTTTCTGTTTCCTAATGCTTCCTAATGGTAAATCCAATTCTCTCACTCCTTTGCATCATCACACTAGACCCCTTCTGGAAAGCATCATTAAAATGTCAGCTCCCACTGAGAGAGAAAACAGCTCCATTCTGTGAATGAAAAGAGGGACAGCATTTATAAAACTGCTTTGAATTTTTTTTAAACCATGTATATACTTTCCTCTAAAAAGAACTGTGTGTATTAGCTACCAATTTTAATAAAAATAATCACAGGGGCTTTCATTTCAACATCATTCTCTTTGTTATTAGATTTTCTGTCTTTCTCCAGTGGACTTTGGCATCAGTCCAGGGCTTTATAAAGCAGTGAGCAAGCGACCAAGGAGCTTGCGAACAGGACTGCAGGTATGGATGGTGATAGGTCTTCTGTTGTTACCTGCACAGCATGTACCATGTTTGTCTTCCTCCCGGAAGAAAGAACAGATTTCATCTGCACTAACTGCAAGCTGGTCGTCATTTTGGAAGAAAAAATTAGAGGACTGGAGGCCCAAGTGTCGACCCTACACTCGATAAGAGAGGATGAAGACTTCCTCAATAGAAGGCAGCATTTAATCCTGCAAGCATGGCAGGCGGAAGAGCCAGAGAGGGCAGTATGGGACCAGGAGGAGAACTGGCAGCATGTAACTTCTAGAAGGGGAAAAAGGCCAGCACAGGAATCCCCCAATGCTTTAGAGGTAAGTAATCGCTTTCAGGCTCTCTCCACAGGCTCTGCGGTGGTGAATGCTTTGGAAGGGACCTTACAAGGAAGAAACGGGAAGGAAACACCATCTACTGGAAGGCATGGGATGCGCAGTCCTAGGGATGGGGGTTCCATGACCACCACCCCCAAAAGAAGACGACGGGTGGTGGTTGTCGGGGACTCCCTCCTAAGAGGGACTGAGCCATCCATCTGCCATCCGGACCTGGAATCTTGAGAGGTGTGCTGCTTACTGGGAGCTCAAATTCAGGATGTGACCGAGAGTCTTACAAAACTGATCAAACCTTCAGATCGCTACCCCTTCCTGCTTCTCCATGTGGGAACAAACGATATGGCCAAGAATGACCTTGAGCGGGTTACTGCAGATTATGTAGCACTGGGAAGAAGGATCAAAGAATTCGGAGCACAAGTGGTGTTCTCATTCATCCTCCCGGTTGAAGGGAAAGGACTGAGCAGGGATCGTCAAATTGAGGAAGTAAATGCGTGGTTACAAAGGTGGTGTCAGAGAGAGGGCTTTGGTTTCTTCGACCATGGGACTCTGTTCCGGGCACAAGGATTGTTAGGTAGAGATGGGATCCACCTAACAAAGAGAGGAAGGAGCATCTTCACGGGCAGGCTTGCAAACCTAGTGAGGAGGGCTTTAAACTAGGTTCGTTGGGGGACGGTGACTGAAACCCTGAGGGAAGTGGGAAAGTCGGATACCGGGAAGAAATGCAAAGAGGAACGAGCAAGAAAGGAGGACCCCTGATTCGAATGGAGAAGGTAGGGCGATCAACTGGTTATCTGAGGTGTTTGTACACCAATGCGAGAAGCCTGAGCAACAAACAGGAAGAATTGGAGGCCCTGACCCAGTCCAAGAAATATGATTTAATTAGAATAACAGAGACTTGGTGTGATGACTCTCATAACTGGAGCACTGTCTTGGAAGGGTATAAACTGTTCAGGAAGAACAGGCAGGGAAGAAAAGGAGGAGGAGTTGCACTGTATGTAAGAGAGCACTATGATTGCTCAGAACTCCAGTATATAGAGGGAGAAAAGCCTGTTGTGAGTCTATGGGTTAAGTTTAGAGGTGCAAACAACAGCAGTGATGTTGTGGTTGGTGTCTACTACAGGCCACCAAATCAGGTGGATGAGGTAGATGAGGCTTTCTTTGGACAACTGAGAGAAGCTTCCAGATATCAGGCCCTGGTTCTCGTGGAAGACTTTAATCACCCTGACATCTGTTGGGAGACTAATACGGCAGTACACAGGCAATCCAGGAAGTTTTTGGAGAATGTTGGGGATAACTTCTTGGTACAAGTGCTGAAGGATCTGACCAGGGGCCGTGCGCAGCTTGACCTTCTGCTCACAAACAGGGAGGAACTAATAGGGGAAATAGAGGTGGGTGACAATACTTGCTCTCTGCTGGTGGAATAAAGTAACTAATTATGGCAATCAGGGGCTAGACACCCCAGGAAGAGAGTAAAGGTTCTGACACTCAAAGAATACGTAATTGACTCAACTGATTGTGTACTATTACTATTGTGCTATAAAAGCATATCATTACGGTATCATATAAAAACTAGAGACACACTAATCAAGAATATCATTGTGAGATATGTACAGCTAGCGTGTAAAGAATTATGTACCTATTTTGGGAAAAAGGTTCTGAAGATATATTTTGGGGGTGGTAAACAAGTTTGGGTTAGACAATGGAACATGGATTCACCTGTTTGGGCCAAGCTTTGCATGCCTGAGGAAAATGAAAGTATGCTTTTTTTATCTTATATGTAAACAATCAGACAGTAACAAATGACAGCTTAGTGAGCACACTGGCAGACAGAGCCTGCACTCCAGGACACTGTCTGTTAAGGCAGAAACAATGAAATCTGGGTACTATAATGGGAACAAAAAGGCATTTTAGTTATCCATCACTGAAAGGACATAGAGCACAGCACCTTTTGAGGCTAGGACAGAAATTATGGCAGGAGTTGAATTCCTTAGTCTGGAAGACTTGGGTTATAAAAAAGATAACTGTGAAGGCAAAGACTGTAACTTACTAAAATTAAATTTTAGTCACTAGAAAATATGTTTTGTTTTGCTTGCAAACATCCCAATCTATTTTATTCTTGTTTAATACCACTTAAATCTCTGTTCTTTGCTAATAAACTTATTCTGCTTTCTTACAAAATCATCTCAGTGCTGCATATAACAGTGAAGTGTGATTCTTCAGTTAACGTAATGGGCTGGTGTGTGCTCTGTCTCTTAATAATTTGGGTGAGTGTCCAGTGAGAATGATGGACACTGCAGGGAGAAGTCTCTGAGGAAATCAGGAGCTGAGCTTCTCTGATTTTGCCTTGCAAGTGACAATTTAGAGTGGTGATGCAGACCAGCTGTTATGCCAGGCAGCTAACACAAAGCTTAGCAGCAGTTCAGTTCTCTTTCTAACACTGCATAAAAATATAGTGACTTGTCTCCATTACGCCAGAGATTGATGCTTCAGCAATCGATCCACTGGCTGTTGATTTATCATGTCTGCTTAGACATGACAAATCAATTTCCAAGTGCTCTCCTGTTGATACCGATGCTCCACCAGGGCAAGAAGAGTAGCTAGCATCAACAGGAGAGCAGCTCCCACGACCTTGCCAAGCACAAGACATGGAGGTAAGTACGTCAGTTTCAGTTATGCTATTTGCGTAGTTTAAATGACATTGATTAGATCAATAACAGAGGTTAATATAGACAAGACCCCAGTGTCCTAAGTGTGATGCCATGCTAATGCTGAAGTGTTATACAGGACTGCCTAAGAGATGTATAGAGACAATGATTCAAGAAAGGAGCTGAAGTGTCTTGAGCATGTTGTAAAAAGTCTTTATTCTTGGCAAGCCCTTGACTGGGTATCATTTGGTGGAAAACAGAAAAGTGGAGGACAACAGATGACATTTAAAAAAATGAGAAAAATGTCACTGTCATGGAAACAGACTCTGATGGAGAAGAAACTTGGCACTAGACACAGGTGGAAACACTAGGCTGCCCCCATTTGATCTGAGGCTTGAGAGCATCTAATCTAATAAAATCCTCCCAATTGTGGTGTTGCCACTTGCTGTGTCTAAATTTAGACTGAAAACCTCTTTGGGGAAGAGATTATCTATTGCTCTGTGTTACTATGGCAGCTGGTTGGAAAATACCCGAAAGAGTGCAAAAATACTTGATTTTTTGGAAAATATTAAATTTCCAAAACTCTTGTTTATTTTATAAGCCAGCTGATAAAAGATACCACAAAACATTGTCATAAAAAAATTAAAATATTTAACTAATTCTGGTAACTATATCTACAGGGCTTAAGACAATGAGATCCAGATATTTTGAATTATAACCCTATCCTCCAAAGGCTTGCAACACCCCCAACCTTGTTATCATCCACAAACTTTATAAACATATTCTTTATGCCATTCTCTAAATTGTTGATGAAGATACTGAACAGAGCCAGTCCCACAAATGACCCCTGCAGAACTGCACTTGTTATGCCCTTCCAGCATGCCTGTGAACCATTGATTATCTCTGAGAACGGATATCCAACCAGTTACATGCCAATCTTATAGTAGCCCCATCTATTTTATATTTCCTTAGTTTATTGATAAGAAGGTTGTGCAATATTGTATCAAATGCTTTACTAAAGTCTAGGTATATCACGTCTACACTTCCCCCTTATCCAAAGGCTTGTTATCCTGTCAATGGAAGCTCCAACGTTGGTTTGACGTGATTTGTTCTTTACAAATCTATCCTGACTGTTACTTGTCACCTTATTATCTTCCAGCTGTTTGCATATGGATTTCATAATAATTTGCTCTGTAATCTTTCCTGGCACAGAAGTTAAGGTAACTAGCCTATAGTTTCCTGGGTTGTCCTTAATTCCCTTTTTATAGATAGGCATCATATTTGCCCTTTACCAGTCTTCCGAAATATCTCCTGTTTCCATGACTTTTCAAAGATGATTGCTAATGGCTCAGATACCTCCTCAGTCAGCTCCTTGAGTATTCTAGTATTTCATCAGGCTCTGGTGACTTGAACATATCTAACTTTTCTAAGTAATTGTTAACTTGTACTTTTCCTTTTTTAAAACTTATAAACCTACCTTCTTTTCCTCCAGTATTCACTACTGTAGGCATCCAATCATCATCAATCTTTTTGGTAAAAACTGAAACAAAGAAGTTGATAAATACCTTTGGCATTTCCACATTTTCTGTTATTGTTTAGATTTATAATGCATTATCTTGGAGCACCTAATGTGTTTAACACTAATGCTACTGTCCTTTATTTTAGACTATGTCTACGCAGCAGCATTATTTCAGAATAACTGACATTATTCCAAAATAGCATGGTCGTGTCTACACAGCAAGCAGTTATTTTGAGATAATGTCGAAATAATGGCAAGCTGGAGTACTTCTTACTCTGACTCCTGTAACCCTAATTTTACGAGGAGTAAGGAAAGTCAGAGGAAAAGTGCTCTAACTTGGACTTCCTGCTGTGTAGACAACGCCAAAAACTGGAATAAGCTATTTTGACTTAAGCTATGCAATTGACGAAGCTCAAGTTATGTAGCTTATTTCGGCTTTAGCCCTGCTGTGTAGACATTTCCTATGATACTATTTCTTAACTGATAAGATCTTTGCTAAAATACCTTGACACTTGAATCTCTTACTTAGCCCCCCATCCAGTTTCATAGTTTCCTGAATCCACTGTTAGTATCACATTAATACAGTGCTTAGAAAATAAGTATATATTCAGGCATTAATTCTTCAAACTTTTCTACATGTAGAGTCCCACTGCCTTTAACATGGCTCTTCTCAGGTACTGGGTCAACACCTACAGAGAAGTTTAGAGAATTAGGGCCTTAGTATTTTAAATGCTTGGTCACCATTATGAAGTGGAACCTTTTTCATAGATAAGTAGAGTTTTAAGTCCAAAGGGATGATTGTGATCATCTAGTCTGACCTACTTAAGAAACAGACCATAGAATTTCACTAAGTGACTTCTGCTACAAGTTCATAACTTCTGGCTCAGCTAGAGTTTGTCTTGATTTAAAACCTTCAAATGACTGAGAGATGTCATATTGTTATGTTCTATCCTCCTACAGTATTCTTAGAGAATTCCTTTCTACAGGCAGCAAAGAAATTCACTAGAAATAAGGGACCACTTTCATTTAGTGTGACCACACATCAAAAGAGGTACTGAGTGATTCCTTGAACTCTCAGGGCTTGCCCTGACATACTTCCAACACTGTATGTATGGAATCTTCTTCATTTCACTGACAGTGTTCACTATATTGATGTTCTGATAATACATTTTTTACTTTTTAAAGCTGCCCCCCTCCTTGGACAATGAAATTACATATTCCTTTTAGATGGAGTCCTCTATGGGGGAGAAGGGCACCAGGTTAGTTTGCTGTCACTGTTTGATTCAATTCTTTGCCGCCTCATTAAGGTGAAGCCAAATGTACAAATTACTGGTGCTTTTTTTCCCCTCTGATATGGACACCTGTCATCTGTCTGGGATCACCAAGAGTAAGTCTATACTGTGATTCCAGTGTCCCAAAATAGCGTTTTCCATGCCTTGACAGCATGTCTGTCAAAATGTAATCAAAATAACGGGAGGGCTATTCCAGGGTCCTGGTAAACCTCGTTCCACGAGGATTAAGGGACTTGTCAGAATATCAGTCTATTTCAAAATCTGGCGCTATGTAGATAGCGCCACATTTTGAAATAGACTATCTCAAAATAAGCTCAAAATAAGGTATGCAATTTGAGGAGCTCAAATTGAGCAGCTTGAACCAGCGCTGCAGTGTAGCCGCACCCCAAGTAAGGGTATGTCTACACTTGCCCCCTAGTTCGAATTAGGGAGGCAAATGAAGCATACCAAAGTTGCTAATGAAGTGCGGGATTTACATATCCTGCACTTGATTAGCATATTCGTGGCTGGTCACCATTTTAAAATGCCGGTAGCCCGAATTAACTCGCCGCGTGTAGATGCAGTAGTCCGATCCAAAACCCTTCCCTTGAATTAACTGTTACTCCTCATGCAATGAGGGGGCAAGTGTAGACATATCCTCAGTATCCATTAGATGAAAACAAGGAAGAGGACTGAGACTGCTTTCATGTGGAATTTGCAGTGACAATTCATTGGAAGAAACTTTGATTTACGATAAAGAGACTTAAGATATATTAATTGGGTCAACTTGCAACAATGAGTGTTGGGTGTTCCCTCATAGTTTGGTTCCATTTTCTATGTAGTTAATGTTACACAATAGCTGTGTAACACTGAAGCTGTAAATATAACATCCCTTTATTGACACCAGAGAGTTCATCCTTATGCAGATGTTATATATTCAAGCTCCCTGAAAAGAAAAGGAAAAGAGAATCCTTGGGCTTGCTCATTCTATCAGATGCACAACCTCCATTTATTTTGATAGCAGTTGTGTATGTACAGATGACAGGGTAATTCAGCTTCCTTTCATTAGCGACAAATAAAAATAATACATAGTGTTACACCACAACAAGAGAGGGAGGCAGAGACCAAGTGAGTAAGACATATTGGCAGCAACTAGTGCAGTTGTAAACAGCAGTATATTTTATAATGCTTACCACTAGTACTCATGGTAATTATGTTTCACTACATTGGCCAAATGTCTTTTAGGCCTGTGTTAAGTTCTTGACCTGTTCACCATTTATTTTCTGTCCACTATTCCTAACTTTCCTTTTAAGAGCATCAAGAAAGGTGATAATGGGCAAAATAACCCATCCACTTATTATTTTGTCCCTCACATACACCAAAACACCCTTTGAACATACAGACCTGCCTCTAAAAGGATGAGAGAACAAAACGTAAGTAATAGATTTTAGTCACATTGTATAACACACTACTGGAAGGTACTCAAATTCTACTTTATATAGATTTTGATCACCATAATATCTTTCTATGATTATTCTCTTTTGGGTTCTGAAACAGTAGAGAGGACTTTCCTTTAATAACCCACCTGATGAATGGAACTCTAGCATGAGCTATATCCTCAGATGAAGTCCATTACAATGGAGCTGTGGCAATTTAGACCAGGTGGGGAGGTGGTCCTATGAGTTCCATTATCAGATTTCTCATGAAATGTTTATGTTTTGTTGTGCAGAAAGTCTTAGTACCTAGAGTTACATAATGAGATTTCACTAGGTTTTGAATATTGCAGCATAGGCATTGACTGACTTCCAGTTGTAGCTGGGAAGGTGCTTGACCCCCTCCTCCCTGACTCCACTCACATTCCATCCTTTCCCCAAAGTCTCCAACTCTTTTCTCCACCTTTCCCAAGCAAGCCATGTCCTCTCATCTCCCACTCACTTCTGAAGCCTCTGAATGCCACGAGACAGCTGTTTTGTGACAGCAGAAGGAGCTGGGAGGGAGGGGAAAGGGTAGATCAGACAGGTCGGTGATGGGCAAGAGGTTCTATAGCGAGGGGAGCAGAAGAAGGAGCTTGGCTGCTGGGGGTATTGAGCTTCCCCTAATTTTTCCCTGTGGATGCTCCAGCCCCAAAGCACCCACAGAGTCGGCCCTGATCACTTGCAGTAACATTTAAACATAAGAGAAAAATTAGTCCGAAAGGAGGAAATAAGAAGGGATTATAATTGGTTAAACATGATTACAGTTGCTTGACTACTAATAATGTCTTAACTTTTATTGCACAAGCTAGTAGTCTGGAAGTGTTAATTCTCCACACAAAACTAATTTTTTTAATAATTTTTTTTCAATATTGCATTTTTCTACAATATGAATGAAATTGTTTATAGAACTGTTCCCACATAAGAGATATCAAAGTTTCATTAAGACTGTATAGTTTATCAAATTGTATGTTTTATTTTATTTTATTTTATTTTTTGCAATGCAGTTTACCTCAGGACAGTGTACAACTGCTTCTTAAATAACTTTGCCCATTAGACTATGTAAAACATTTAGTATTCCCTGCATGAAGAACTGGTTTTTTTAATGTTTGTTTTGATTTTTTTTGTTAACTTTCATTATACCCCTTCGTCCTATCATCTGTCATTGTCTAACAAGGATTATCTCTGAGGATTTACTGGCACATGATGGCTTTTGAATCTCAGAACTAATTTAGATGCTCCAGGTCTGTTTTTTTACCCTTTTATAATGAATTTATTTAGCTGAAGTGTGAGAGGTATTTTAATATTTCCCCTCCCCCTTTTATAGATGGCCCTTGGTTATGTTTGTCCTAATCAAATCATTAGCTACAGTTTTGCGGCTCATATACTTCTCTCAATGACAGGCGCTATTGAAGTCAATCGAGTTGCATTTGTGAAAAAACAAGGGGAGAAGGAAGTCAGACTCTTTGCTGATCAAATTTCCATGTTATTTCATTATGGCAACTGTCATCAAATGCAATGCACAAACAGAAAATAAATACAGAACATCAAAAGCATTGTATGTTAGTAATAAATGGACCACTTAATAATAAAAATACTTTTATAAAATCAAACTTCCTGACACTCTTGTGAGTTCGCTAAGTATTATTGTCTCCATTTTACAGATAGGTGAGCAAAGGTACAGAAGAGTTATGTTAAAATTATATAACAAGCTGAGGAAAAGCTGAGACTGGAACACTAGGGTCTTAATTCCAGATCCCTGGTCTAATTAATAGACCTCTTCCTTCTCCTACTCACGTATCCACTCACAGGCAACCCAGGCACTTAATTACTTGCCATGTTTAATACCTGTGGAAAAGGGATTAGCTAGCTATTTTAGGATTTTATACTGCTGCTCATGACTATAGTGCCTTCCATGTAAAATCAATAGCAGTAGCTTTCATTGTCAGCGTTAGGTGTTTAAATATGGGTGTGTTTCTAAAAGAGGTGTGTTTGACTCCCAGTGACATCTCCCAAGAGGACTCAGCACCTGGCAGGATTAAGCCTTTTATATTTTTAGATGTCAGTTTGAGGCTTCTATCCAATCAGTCTTATGTTTACCAGAGCTTGTTTTTTGAACTCATATAATAGTGGACTCCAATGGGACATAATTTGTGACAAAGCCTCAAAATAAATGTGGGGCAGATGAATCTGCTACAGTCTGAAAGCATTGATTGCCACCTTGGTTAGCCTTGGATATAACTAGCTGAATGAAAATCAATATGCTGTCTACTGGCCCATTCCGGAGAAAAGGCTGCACTTTCTCACTTTATCCACCAAGGTCAATCCAGCACCTCTTCTCAACACCCATGTGAAAGGGATAGTACAGAATGGGAAGAGAGATACTAGTGTCCCTCACAAACTTGTAGAGGGCCGTGAGAAGAACCATTCTGCTGACCACTGTGAACGAGAGAGCAATTAGAAGGCAGAAAACTGAGAGAGAGACAGACTGATAGGGAGGCGACTACTTGAGGGTTTTTTGGTAGGAAAGGAGAGCTTCAGGGGATGTGGACTATCATTTCTCAGAATAATGTCATTTAGGATCCTTTCAGGGTTAACTACAGTAGCTATAACATACTTTCCTGCATAAATTGTATAACAGATTTCTTCATTTTTGGCCACCGGGGAAAAAAATTGCCCCTTTTCAAAACATAGCCCTTGATTTTCCTTAAACAAATGAAAGAGGAATGAAAAGTGAAAGAACGCTAGTACAACAATGTCCAAAATAACTGGCAACTGTCCATGTTCTATATTCTTCACACCATAAAATTATGCAAATCACAGAACAAAGCTTCTGGAAACCTGCTGAGTGTCTGTATGAGACTATTACCTTTCCTTTACCTGATTATACTGTAGTAATTCTTGTGCTTAGGCAGTCACACTCAAAATATAACTATAATATAATATTTCAGTTATCTCACAATATTTGTCCAAATTCCCTAACAACCACTTGCCTAGTCTCTCTACTTACAGGTAGAAAATGCAATGACAAAGTGTGGGCAAACAGTGTGGGGGATTATAAGCAGTCATTGGACCTAGAGCAGAGCATACTTTTAGTCCTGGCAGACTCATGCTAGAGAAATAATTTTAAAAATCCACCACGCTATAGTGAATCTCAGAATCTTTGTTCATGGGGACCTGTGAAAATCCTTAGTCATCCAATGAAGTCAGGCCATAAACATTTGTAAATGGAAAAATAAACTCCTATGTGCCTCTAGAAAAAGTGGTTTTCAATCTTTCCAGACTATTGTATCTCTGACAGGAGTCTGATTTGTTTTTTGTTTTGAAGTTTCACTTCATTTAAAGACTGCTTGCTTACAAACTCACACATAAAAATATAAAAGTGTTGCAGCACACTATTACTGAAAAATTGCTTACTTTCTCATTTTTACCATAAATTTTAAAACAAGTCAATTGAAATATAAATACTGTACTTACATTTCAGTATATAGTATAAAGAGGAGCACAAACATGTCATTGTTCGTGTGAAATTTTAGTTTGTTCTGATTTCACTAGTGCTCTTTATGTAGACTGTTCTAATAGTATGTAAAAAGCTAAACAAGCCAGTGTACCCCCCACCCCAGAAGACCTCAGTGTACCCCCAGGCGTATACAGACCCCTGGTTGAGAACTTCTGCTCTAAAGAACCAACCTGCCCAGTCATATCTCATCTATTTGAATACTGTGGTTATCAAGGGACGAGGCTGAAATAGCCACCTCTTATCATTCTAAAACTGCAATTAATTAAGTCTTTGGTCTTAGTGAGCTCTGCAGTTCACTGTAGAGTCCTAGGATTTGAGAAGGACACCATCACAGGGCTGGTGCTTTAAGGGAGTCAGATGCCCAGCTGCCCTGCAACAGGCTCCACTGAAGTGAATGAGTCAACCCAAGTCCAGTTGGGGCTAGTTCACAAGTAGTTAATTCAGGAAGGAGCACTGGGCCTAATAAGGAATGTCCATGCAGTGAGCAGTACCAAACTCTGAATGTGGGTCACCAGGCTTGGGCTTGTGGGTTTTACACTACTAAATTAAAAATAGCTGTGTAGACATAGCTCAGGATTGAAAAACCAAAGGAGAGAGTGGGGCCTTAAGAACCTGAGTTCCAGCCCAAACTGCAAAATTTGCACAGCTATTTTTAGTTCTCTTGCATGAGCCCTGCAAACTGAAGTCCATCAGTACAAATTCTGAGGCTCTCCTCTACAGGCTGCTGCTCACTGTATAAACACATGGTGTAGGGCTTAGGAGAGCACAACTGAACCAAGCTCCTGAGGAAAAAAGAATTTCTAGAGGAAGGAAAATCTTAGAAAGCTCGAAGTAACCAAAAGCTTCAGACAAGAAGGCTGGTCTGGGAGAGAACCTGAACAAGCAGAGGAAGACTGTTCAAGTTATCCAGGCAGCAAGGCCTGGAATAGGGTTGCCAACCCAGTCAAACCGGACAGACTGAAAGCCATTGCCTCAAATGGTATCTGGTCTGTCTGGTCCAGGAGAGGTGACAGCTATAGTCTGGAAGAGACCAAAACAAGCAGGATAAAAACTTTCCAGGCAGAAGGATCTGGGAGAGACCTTGAGTAAACAGCAGAAAGACTGCTATGCTCTCCAGACAGCAGAGAGGCTTGAGGTCTTATAGCAGAAGGAGTTGCTGATGAAATCTGGACACTTTTGTTTTGGGAATTAAGTTTTATCTGGCCTTTAAACCCTTTTATAAGTGTTCTTTTCAGAAGGCTTTATGTAAGTGTAAGCCTTCTGCCAGGTAGCACCAGCAGCAGCCAGGGCCAAGTTCAATATCTAGGGGTTCCTCTCCATCCATCCGTCACAGAACTGGCTCGAGCCCCTACCAGTAACCTGGGAAATTCATACAACACCCCTGGGCACCTCTGGGAGGCAATGCTTCTCCACTCGCAAGCACAGAGTCTGAATGTGTAAAAGAAACCTAATAGAAAGGGGAGAAAAGTAACATGGCATTAATTTGGGAAAACACCACAGAGTTCATAACCAAAACCACAAGTAAACGTCCCAGCTTGAGTAGGTTAGATAATCTCCTTTTCCTCCCAAGCTCTCAAATCCAGCCTTGTAAGTATCCCCTTCATATGCCCAACCCTTCTCTGCACTCAACCCACAGTTGCTGCTCTTGGTCAGGGCAGACCAGAGATCAGAGGTGATCTGCAGAGTTTACCTTCCATCCTGAGTGTGGAGGGAGGTAGGAAGCATCTGTCCCACACCACTGGCTACTTGCCATCCACCTGATTGCTGCTCTCTGGCACTGCTCTTCAGGTCATTCGTCATTCCTTGCTGCCGCTACTCTGCTAGATGCTCCTCACTCCTGTCCATGAGCCACCCTTTGCTGCTGCCACTCTGCTGGCTGCTCATCACATCTTCTGCTGGCATCTTGTGGTGGATTTGGCTCTGGGCCTAACCTAGTGATTTCAGCTCTCAGGGTGCGTCTACACTGAACCGATAGCTCGAAATAAGCTATGCAATTGGAGCTATGCAAATTGCATAGCTTATTTTGAAATTTGGCACTATCTACGCAGCACCAAATTTTGAAATAAAGTGCTATTCTGAAACATCCCTTAATCCTCATGGAACAGAGTTAACGGGTGCACTATCAAGACATGGAATATGCTATATTGGGATACCAGAACTATCCTGAAATACCACTGCATGGTAAACATACCATCAGTGATTTCAGCTCTTAGCCCAAAGCAGAGTCCAGCCAGTTCATGCGGTATCTTTAGTTAAAGCAGGTGTGACAATATATAAACTATAATTAAAAGCTCACATTCTAGGCCATTTTATAGCCGTTTATGGAGTACATTGAAAATATATAGCCTGGCTCTGTATCATATTCTCACGTTTTAAAGTAATGCACATAGATCTATATTCTACTCCTCCAGCTCCTGCTCCAATACTTTCACGGTTAAAACAAACCCATTGCAGGCTACCTGGTGCATGTAATTCAAAGTGGCATAGGCTCCTGGAACAGCAAGGCTCCCAGCAAATCATGGATGGCAAGATATTTGACACAGTAGGCAGCCTGGTGCTTCTATTAGTGGGTGATATTATGGAGATAGTTATGCCATGTTATGAGAGAAAAATATATCTATACTGACAAATCTTTAAATATTAGAGTGGTCATCATCCTTCTCAGTAGAATGAGTGATCAGTGACCAGCAAAATTAACCATCAATGATCTCTGCAGACCGTATTCTGGCGTTTACAATAAATGGACTTTCAGTGTTGGGGTGTGTCTAGACTACAGGGTTTTGTCGACAAAAGTGGACTTTTGTTGACAAAACTATACCTGCGTCTACACTGCCGCTGAGTTCTGTCGACATTATGTCAAAAGAACTCGGCGGTTTTGTCAACGGCTGTAAACCTCATTCTACAAGGAATAACGCCTTTTGTCAACAGAGTTCTGTCGACAGAAGGCTTTATTGCAGCTACACTGTCCTTTGGGTCTACACTGTCATGTCGACAAAGCGACTTGCTTTGTCAACAGAACTGGATGTAGTCTAGACGCTCTTTGTCGACAGAAGCTTTGTCGACAGTATCTGTTGACAAAACTTCTGTCAACAAAAGCCTGTAGTCTAGACGTACCCTTGTTGTGTTGGAGACATGATTTTTCATCAAACCCTATTCACTCCATGAGACACTGAGATCTACATGTCCCTGAAAACAAATAGCTAAACATTTCTGGGGTTACTTATTTGACTCAGTCTTTTCAGGAAAGTAAGAGATGGAGGCAGTGCAGACAATTCACAGGACTAGCATGGTTTAACTTCATTATGCAAATAACAAGTAGCCCTATGGAATAGGGGTCCCATTATAATGTATTTCTTCTTCCTGGCAGTGTCCTGGAAGAACAGCTTGGCGGCTGGCACTACTCAGCACCATACCAGCACATGGGCAAAAACAGAGTTGCAAAAACCAAAAATAATAATTTCTGACATAGATTTGTCCTCATGTCTGCTGTACTGTCTGCTTTAAGGCAACATTTTTTCAGTGGTAGTCATGTATTTCCCTACAATTCTTCATATGGTGGCAGTACTTGTTTGGGGCCAAATTGATAGGCACAAATCCTTTATCCTCAGTTGAGGAATATCCAAAATATCCCAGTCAATTTTAAAATAGGTTCAATCGTATATAAATGATATTTGCTATATTATAAAAAAGGAAAATGTCATCCTGTGAGATGCTCTTCTCTATTTGCATATTCGTCCTGTCTGTGGGTCTGCACTCAGAAGTACAGTTATGTTATTTTTCTTGAAATATGGTTTAATAAAGGTTGGATACAAGGACCTGTATCATCATTGAACGAGTTTATTCTTATAATAGAGTACTTGTAATGAAAACCACAGTCTTTGTTACACTGGCACAAATAAGAAGTGTTCATGATTAAGAAGATCTGTTCTGCTGGGTGACACTGAAACAAAGTTTGTAAAAACAAAAATGATTGAAGTTTCATGTAGAAATTTTAAAGAGAAGTGAATTTGGAACCATTCCCCTCAGTCATGGTATTGCTGCAGTAGCTGCCTTCCCTCCATGCCAATGTAAATTCTCACGTTTTCACAGCAACAAGCAGAGGTTCTGTATTTAAAAAGATGGAGGTGTTTCAAGTGAATGCTTTAAGTCACTGTCTCAAACATCCGAGACAGAGCTTTTGACAGCAATAACATTCCATTTGGTGGAGATCAGGCAACATCAGCCTCACACATCTGCTCTTTCCCCACATATTTGTGGACAGCTTTCCGTTATTCATGGAACTGCTCAAGCATTCAGCATACAAAGTGGAGTTCCTATGATTTAGAACCATCTGCTTAAATTTTTATTTTGACAAGCTGTTCTGCTGCTGCAGCTCTCGCAGTGTTGTTTAGGCTTTTACTAAATGATACTAAGAGCTTGTAATCACACTTACAAGCTACTTTCAGCAAACATTCAAGTTTATCTCTAAGGCAATTCATGGCAATGAAACTGAAGCTGCAATGGCCAGGATAGGAATATTATACTGTAGCAGTGTCCCAACTGCGGATTTAGTTAGCTTGTCAGTATTTCCACTATAAATCCTGTTTTCAAATGTATTAAATAATAAGTATTTTACTTGGCATAAGACTTACTCCTTTAGGGTATGTCTACACTACCACCCTAGTTCGAACTAGGGTGGTTAATGTAGGCATTCGAAGTTGCAAATGAAGCCCGGGATTTAAATATCCCGGGCTTCATTTGCATCTTGCCGGGCGGGCGCCATTTTTAAATCCCCTTAGGTCGAACTCCGTGCCCGCGGCTACACGCGGCACGGAGTAGGTAGTTCGAATTAGGATCTCTAATTCGAACTACCGTTACTCCTCATGGAACGAGGTGTACCGGTAGTTCGAATTAGAGATCCTAATTCGAACTACCTACTCCGTGCCGCGTGTAGCCCCGGGCACGGAGTTCGACCTAAGGGGATTTAAAAATGGCGCCCGCCCGGCAAGATGCAAATGAAGCCCGGGATATTTAAATCCCGGGCTTCATTTGCAACTTCGAATGCCTACATTAACCACCCTAGTTCGAACTAGGGTGGTAGTGTAGACATACCCTTACTTGTTTTTAACATTTTAATTTATTTCTTTGTCAGTTTCACTGGATTTGAAACAACATTTTTAAAGTTTATAAAAGGGTTTTTTTGTTGATTTTTGCACAAAAATGACTTATCTCAGGTGACTTTTCTCATATTGTTCAAGACAGCCATATCCCAAACTTCATAATGGAGGGTGAGGCTCTAGCAGACTTTTTTTCCTCCTTTCGTAGTCCATCTTCTTTCAATGGGATACAGCCCCAAGTATTCAGTTTGCCAATAGATAGCTCACTTCCAAACTTGATTCCTCCCACACAAGACAGATTTCAACACACTCTCTCAGGCCAAATTGCTCCTTTTTCCACACAAAAGATGAGATTACAAGATTGTTAATTATATGTATAACTATGTATATAACATATTTAGACTTTTATAAGGCATTTCAGTTAGATCCTAATTATATCCACAATAAGAAAATTAGCATTATATAATATCAATAGAGTTGGTGTTAAATGGATTAAGTACTGGTTAACTGACAGATCTCAAAATAGATGACAATGGGAAATTGTCATTAAATAAGAATGTTTCAAATGGTGTTTCTCAGGAATTGGTACCAGACCCAATATATAATATTTTATCTGTGCTCTGTAAGTAATTATCTAATTTCAATGCTGATAAAATTTGAGGACAACACGAAGAGTGATGGAGTGATAAATAATGAGGAGGACAGGCCAGTCATGAGGAAGACAGCCGGAGTGAACTGAGTGACAAAGTGAGCTGAGTCCATTCACACCTAATGTATTTTAGTACAGCCAAATGCAATGTTACACATCTGGGGAAAAGGAATGGGACTGAACCCTGGACAGCTCAGAAAGGAGCTAGGGATGAGAGCGGACAAGAATACTCAACATGAGCTCTCAGTGCTATCCTGAGGCAAAATGGCTAATGTAACTCTTGAATGTACAAACAGAAGAGTAGGAGGAGGAAGGTGATTTTACCCCATACAGCATTGAAACCAAGATAGCTCTGGTGTCCACATTTTAAAAATGATGTTGTCCAATTGGAGAGTGTACAAAAAAGAGCCACAAAAATAATTTGTGGGCTGGAGAAAATGTATTTCAGTGAGAGATATAAAAAGTTCAATCTTTCTGGGTTATCAAAAAGAAAGATAGGCAGGTAACTTGTTTTCAGTTTATCGGTACCTTCATAGAGAGAAAATATTGGGAAGCAATGGCCTTATTATTATGGTGGAGAAAGGTATAACATGAACTAATGTCTGGAAGCGGAAAACAGACTATTTAGCATTAGGAATAAGGTACAATTTTTTAACAATCAGGATAATTGACCATCACAACGAATTACCAGGAGAAGTGATATCTGCCCCTACATAAAACTATGGTACGCCCACATCTTGAATACTGCGTAGAGATGTGGTCTCCACACCACAAAAAAGATATTTTGGCATTAGAAAAGAGCAATTAAAATGATTAGGGGATTGGAATGGGTCCCACATGAGGAGCGGCTAAAGAGACTGGGACTTTCAGTTTAGAAAAGAGGAGACCGAGGGGGGATATGATAGAGGTATATAAAATCATGAGAGGTGTGGAGAGGGTGAATAAAGAAAAGTTATTTACTTGTTCCCATAGTATAAGAACCAGAGGACACCAAATGAAATTAATGGGTAGCCGGTTTAAAACTAATAAAAGAAAGTTCTTCACACAGCGCACAGTCAACCTGTGGAACTCCTTGCCAGAGGAGGCTGTGAAGGCTAGGACTATAACAGAGTTTAAAAAAGAGCTAGATAAATTCATGGAGGTTAGGTCCATAAAAGGCTATTAGCCAGGGGGTAAGGAATGGTGCCCCTGGCCTCTGTTTGTCAAAGGCTGGAGAAGGATGGCAGGAGACAAATCACTTGATCATTGTCTTCGGTATACCCCCTCTGGGGCACCTGGCACTGGCCACTGTCGGCAGACAGGATACTGGGCTAGATGGACCTTTGGTCTGACCCAGTATGGCCATTCTTATGTTCTTATGTGATGGATTTTCTATCTCTGATGTTTCCAGATCTAGACTGGATGCCTCTCAGGGCCATATATATTTTAGTTGAAACAAAATTATTGGTCTCAGTGAAGTGAAAGTTGTGTAAAATTTGATGGCCTGTGTTATATCAGCAGTCCGATTAGATGATCTAATGACCCTTTCTAGCCTTAAACTATATGACTCTGTGAAGATGAGATGCTTCCCATTCCTTTTTGTCCTGAAATGGTCAGGATTCTCCCAAATGTTCTGCACAGGCTGAATATGAAATATAATTCACTGAGGGTATGTCTACACAGCAAAGTTATTTCGAAATAACAGCCATTATTTCGAAATAACTTTCCTAGCGTCTACACAGCCAAACCGCTATTTTGAAATTAAATTGAAATAGTGGAGCATTTATTTCGAATTTGGTGAACCTCATTCTATGAGGAATAACGCCAAATTCGAAATAGCCAATTCGAAATAAGTGATGTGTAGATGCTTATTTCAAAATAGGGAGCCTCCAGCCCTTCCCAGGGTGCCCTGGAGGCCACTCTGGGCACAACCAGAAAAACTTCCTCTCCTCTCCCCTAGCCCCGGAGCCCTTAAAGGGGCAGACTCTGGCCACAGTGCCTGTGCCAGCTCCAGACCTGCCAGCACAGAGCCAGCAGTCGCTGCCCCTGACGCTGTGGCCCCACCATGAGCCAGGCAGCTAGTGCCAGCCAGCCCTCCACTGCTCCCCAGGCCCAGTCCCCCAGCTCCCAGGAGCCTGCCAGGGGCTGGAGAAGGCGGGCGCCTTCCTGGTCCAGTGAGGAGATCATGGACCTGATTGAGGTGGGATGATAGGAGTTACTATAGGGAACTTTTTCCTAGGTATCTGGCTGGTGAGTCTTGCCCACATGCTCAGGGTTCAGCTGATCACCATATTTGGGGTCGGGAAGGAATTTTCCTCCAGGGTAGATTGGCAGAGGCCCTGGAGGTTTTTCACCTTCCTCTGTAGCATGCGGCATGGATCACTTGCTGGAGGATTCTCTGTATCTTGGGGTCTTTAAACCATCATTTGAGGACTTCAATATCTGAGATATAGGTGAGAGGATTATTCTAGGAGTGGGTGGGTGAGATTCTGTGGCCTGCATTGTGCAGGGGGTCAGACTAGATGATCATGGTGGTCCCTTCTGACCTTAAAGTCTATGAGTCTATGAGGTTTGGGGGGATGCCTCCAATGTCCAAGATCTCTGCACTAGATGGAGGAACACAGCCATCTACAGACGGATGGCTGACAGCATGGCCACCAAAGGCCACATGTGCACCCAGGAGCAGGTGTGCATGAAAATTAAGGAGCTGAGGTAGGTCTATGCCGGGGCCATAGGGGGCAGCTCCCAAACAGGGGCAGACACCTGCCCCTATTTTGATGCCCTGGACTGCATCCTGGGGGGTGGGATGGTCCGTGCCACCCCGGGGGTCATCGATCCTGGAGCAGAGGGCCCTGACCAGAGCATGGAGGAGGAGCGCCAGGAACTGCAGGAGCCCCGAGGGAGCGTGCCATGCAGCCAGGACCCCCAAGCTGTCCCAGCAGACCCATCACCAGTGTCATCCAGGGAGGCAACAACATGTGAGTGCCATCACTGTCCCCTTATTGGGGGGCGGGAAGGGAGACCAGGGACCACGCGCATAGGCCTTACTTACTATGGATCACGCAGCAAACTGTGCACGTGTGAGCATGTTGCATGCCACCCCTGGGCACGTGGCCCCAGCTGGCTGCCACACAGGGGCCTTGGCCTGTTAGCCACATGCGTATGTGAAGAGACATGACATGCTCCTGACCCCAGGGTGGGACACAGCAGGACACCCTCCCTCCACAAGGCCATTCTACACAGAGGCAGGGGACATCTCCCCCCCACCTCACCCATACTATACACAGCACAGGGGCATGGGTGCGGTCTCGGGGCAGCTCTCACTCCCGGGGATAGCAGGACAGTCCGAACATGGCCTGTGTGCAAGCACATCGGCTCTGATGGTGCAGGGAACGGTCATCCTTACCTTGCAGAGGCAGGCTGGGCTTCACCCACTGTGTCCTCAGGGATAACTGACCACTTCTCGTTTCTCCACAGCCACACCAGCTGCGCGTGCAGGGTGCACCACCCTGCCCTGGACATGCTCCTGCACCCGAGGGCTCCGCAGGCCCACCCGTGCAGTGGAGGGGTACCAACAGCAGCACCTGGGGGCACTGTGAGCCCTGCACTGCACCCTCTAGCACTGGGTGAAAGAAGATTTGCAGCTCTGGCGGGAGCAGCTTGCCCAGGGCCGTACCATTTGCCAGCACCTGCAGACCATGGTGCAGAGCGTGCTGCCTCCTGCCACTCCAGCGCCTGCTGCCTCCCCAGCTACTGCTCCTCCTACCACTCCTATTCCCCCTCCCGCTTCTCCCTCCACACCCTCCTCACCCTCCATCCCCTCCTCCCCATCCCCCCAGGGATGCTGAGGCCCCCCCACATCCGCGGTGCTGGGAGACAGTTGGCCAGGCGAGACCCCAACCCCTGAGCCCTGGCTTCCCCTCCCCCTTCTTCCCCTTGCTTCCCCCTTCCTGCTCCCTCCTCCCAGGTTTCCCTCTCCCACCCTCTCTCATCCCTTCTCCCACCTCCTTTCCCCAGTCTCACCAAAGTTTCATCTCCCCCCCAGTTTTGTTAAATAAAGACAGTTCATGTTTGTGAAAAAACATGTATTTTATTTTACATCAGGAAGGGGGGCTGAGAGGGCGTAAGTGGACGGACATGAGGGAGGAATGAGGCACAAGCCCCCAGTGGGGCAGACAAAGGAGGCTCTTAGTGCTCCTCAGGGTGGAAGCTCTCCCGCAGGGCCTCCTGGATACTGACAGCCCCCCAATGGAAGCCTGCAGAAAGTGCAGCCAGGCTCGCAGCAATGCATCTAAGAAAAGCACCAGAGTGCCCAGGGGCAGCTCCGGCTCCATGTTGGAGAGTTCTGTGGTGTCCCGAGCGAGGGCAAGCAGAGCATGCAGAAACCAAATGCTTTGCTGTCCCTCATTGAGGTAGGTAGGCAAGCAAGCAGGGAAACCTGAGAACCGGTTGCCCGGGGCCGGGGTGGGTGGGGGGTGGTGTCCCTTTAAGCACAAGCCTCAGATAGCCTCAGGCAGCAGCCACACAAAGACACTCCTGACCTGTTGCCCTGCCAGACCTGGTTCTGGTCGGCCTTAAATGCGATTCAGCGTCCACTCAGTGTGGACGTGCTATTTCGAAATAGAAAATGCTATTTCAAAATGCATTTTGTGTGTAGACACGTTATTTTAAAATAACTTATTTCGAATGAACTATTTTGAAATAAGATATTTCGAAATAACGCTGTAGTGTATGCATACCCTGAGAGATCACACTTGATTATACAGAAGGCCACTTGTTACACTGGTTCAACCAGTTCATCTTTTGAATGGACAGTGATTGCAAATGGAATTGAAATCCCCTAAAACCTGTGTGCAGGTGATCTCACATCCAAACAATGAGAGAGAACATTACGTGAACCATGAAGTCCCTTTTATCTAGCAAGTATGAAGTGTTTTTAGGTAAATTTATATATTCTGGATTTATTCATTGTATCATAATTCATCAAAAATATTTCCAGTTTCTAAAACTCTTTCATCTCCTCCTAGATGCTTGTGATAAGTAAATTGGTGATCATATTTTCAAGCTGCTTTTGATGATGTTTTCTGTTGTCATCATCAAGTGATGATGACAAAGACAGAATAAAATCATATACAAACAAGGTCCATTTTTAATTTAGGGTTTTAATGGGTTCATTTGATTTTCCTGGGAGAATCAATTGATTCTTACTTCCTCAAAATCAATATGACTAATTGACTGTGTCTTTCCCTGCCCTGCCTCCAAATAACTTATTTTAGGCTTTTCTTTAAACAAACAAACAAACAAACACTGAGTCAAAATAAAGCCCTTAGAAACACTTACAGAGAAGTTTAAGGCCTGATCCTTTGAGGACTTGAAGACTTTCATTCTCCATTCAACTCCCCAAAAGGTACAGGCCCGTTTTTTTATTCAATATTATTACAGATACCAAAATATAATCAAGGCCTTTTATTATAGAATGGGAAACAAAGTTATGAAAACAATACAAGATGATGGAAAATTAAAGGTCATCCCTCTTGATTTATAATATTCACTTACCTTACATTTTCTTAAAGAACAAACAAACTGTCGAAGCAAAAACGCTCCTCTCTGTTTAGGCAGCTAACAAACAGCTTTATTAATTAATAAAGCACAGCATGAGCCAAACGTGGTCCCAGCAAAGCCAGGCCCAGTAAGGCTGGCTAATACAATCAATCCTAGTATTTTATACCCTTAACCAAACAAGTCTGACGTCAGGGCAAGAAATCAAAACAAACTTCAGAGAGGAATTATTATCAGCAAAGAAAGAAACAGGTTTAGAGGGAGTTCGAGCTTCAGCTCAAAATAGTTCATTAACACATTCCAACAGCGCATCCCTCTGGCCTCTCCCCACCTCGGTGAAGGCCAGTTCACTCCCTCTAGTATACGTGCAGACACAAGTAACTGAAATGGCTTTTGTTATACAGAATGGCTTCTAGCTAAATATGAAATGGTTTCTACAAAACACAGTGCATGACACTCTGGAGACTGGAATGAGTTAAGCCACTGTAGGTACCAGAATATTCCTCAATTATCATGTTAATGTGTTTTATTTAAATTGCCACCTAATGATTGGTTTTGGTATCTGAAGTTATAAGATGTACAATTTGTAAGACACATTCTGAGATAAGCTGTTGTGAGTGGGGAAGCATCATGGCTTTCCCTTAAGTAGGAGGAAAAACTGAGGCAGAGTTCTGCAAAGTATTTAGGTGCCTAACTCCCATTGAAATCAACTGGAATTAGGTCCTCATTACATTACAGAGTTGGTTCTTAGTTGCCCAGCTGTGCCTCTTAGGCACTTACATGTACTGACTCCTTTACAGCACAGTCCATTGAACAGTCAACATTTGGCAAATACACTCCCCACATATTCATCACAGATCCTGCTGGCAAATAGTGATAATTGGTCACTACTGATTTTTTAGTGGTACCCACCACATAACTCACATCAGAGTTGGTCCAAAAATGCTACATTAGACTTTATTTTCATCTTTTTGCTTTAACTGTTTTGACAACACCAATACCATGGGTCAGTGTAAATCTATATAGTTCTCTTAACATCAATGATACTTTGCCAGTTTATCCTGGCTGACAAGCTGCGCCTGTAAAAGTAATTTTAAAAATATTTTACTGTAAATGTGCAGATTCGAAAGACTCTATGAAAGATTATCCCAATTTACCATACATCACCCAATATAAAAGTGTTTGATTCACTCTGATGCACTTTCTCTCTCATTCTCTCTCTCCCTCTGTGTCTCAGTTGCTGATTGGCCTGTTTTGCAAAAATGAACATAGTATTTAGTCCTCAGAGCTGTGTGCTATGTTTCTTTTTTGTTAAGTAAAAAACAGTGATCAATACTTTTTGTCTGTTTGTTCTGCTGGGTAAAGGTGCTCTCAAGGTCCAATTGGTCCAAGTGCTACATAGCTTCTCAGAGAAGATCAACATCTCCCATGCAGGCCTTCAGTCACTGGAATGATACTCAAAAGATAAAAAAATACAATAAACTTTGTTCTATACTTCTTATTGACTTGTAGTAATTTCAAACTCCAATGTTATTTGGTAACAGTGTTTCACCTTGGAAGGAATACATTAAGTTCCACAATCTAGCCTCAAATACATGCACGTGGCTTCCTCTGAAAGCAAAGGAAAACATGAGAGTGGAGGTGAATCAGAACAAAGCCCCCCTTTTTAAAGCTTTCTGTTCCATATGCAGATCAGAAAATTCTAACTTCCCACATCTCTACTGTACTTCATCCATATTTTATAGGGAGACAACAAATTAATTTTATTCATAAATATCAATCAGACATTTTGGTTGTAGAGCGAATTCATAAACTTTACAACAGCAACAGCTAACGCTGATCTGGCAACGAGGAGAAAGAAAAGAAAAAAAGGGAGGAAAAATAAGGAGCTAACAAAAGAACTAATCGGCTTTCAAATTATGTCAATGACTAGTCCAAAATACCTAATCTACAATTCAAAAACAAAATATCTTGGTTAAGTTTGCATAGAGCAATTGAAAAGAAGATGTACCAACACATCTTTTGGGGCAAAAAAGAACAGTAACACAAGCATGAAAAGCAATTGAAAGCACAAGCTAAGGCCCAGATCCTCAAAGGTCTGAAGGTGCTTAAATTCCATTATTTTTAATGGGAGTTAGGCCCGGATCCCAACAGGCTCCTGAAGTCTCAATAATTCCTGCATCAGCCTGAAAGACACAAATAAACATATGAATGACCACTATCTAAACAGGTTTAAATTGTCCCCAGGATTTATGTTACTATATAAGGGCCTGATCCAAACTTCTACTGGTCAATGATGGCATTTCCGTTTACATTAGTGGATGCAGGCCATAGTTCATTATATTATCTTTTACCATAATAGATTTAATGATCTTGGGGTTCATGAAATAACAAACCAGTGAATGGGAAAGGAATAAAACTTAAAATAAAACAAACTGGAGAGCATCTCTGGTGAAATAATGCACACTGCCATGTGGTGTTTCTAAATCCCACCTCCAGGGCATATCTCCAATTTCCCACACTCATTACATAGCCTCTAATGGGGGAGAGTCTCCAAATAACAATCTTTCGTAAAAAAGGCTTTGCAATAACATTTTTTACGATCCAGAGCCAGAGTTATGCTTAGTGCACGTGTACATAGTACAGTCTCTGTGACAAAGGATAAATGGACACAAATCAGACATCAGGAATGGTAACACTCATAAACCTGTAGGAGAACATTTTAATTTCCCTAGGCATTCAATAATGGATTTAAAAATGGCCATTCTTCTACTAAGGAATTTTATCATACAATTACAGGGGAGGAAGCTGAACTGGAGTTCATTTACAAGCTGAACACTTTCCACTAAGGTTTGAATAAAGATATTAACTAGCTAATACACTACAAATGCAATTTCCCCCACCTTTGATATTTGCATTTCCACATCCAATGCTATGAATGGGACACATTCAGCCTGACTTAATTAGCTTCATTAACACTGGTCCTACAATTGACAGGTACTTCTTTTGCTGTTATATATACCCTGGATTCTGTAATTTCCACTCCAGCTCATCTGATAACAAGGGTTTTACCCACAGAAACTAATAACTTTTTATATTTGTTAGTCTCTAGCGTGGCACAGGACTGCTCATTGTTTTTAAAGTGACAGACTAACACAGCTACCCCTTTGAGACATAATATATAGAGGTGCTTCCTGTCCCATCCATGCCTTGTTCCCTACTTGCCATCCTAGATCAGCTCCATTCCATAGCCTAATACTAGACCTGGATCATCAGAGAATCCTTCTCCCTGACTTTAGTTTCCAGCCAGTTTCTTTGTCTAGTTTCTTCTATGCCCTGGCAAGTTGTGCAGCTGCACAGCCGATCAGCTACTTAATATTCCCCATGCAGAGGCTCAGGGCTGTGCTAGAGAGAGATGCCTCTTCCCAGCACTGATGTGTCATGGCCAGTGGAGAGGTGCCTCTCCTTGCTGGTCACAGCATGTATCTGCCCTGGACTTGCCATGACTGGGTCGTGGAACCCCTCCCCCAGCCTTAGTCCAGGCCCAGCACTGACCTGCCACAGCTGGGAGAGAGGTAACTGCCCTGAAGCACTGCAGTGAGAAAGGTCTTGGCGGGGGAAGGGAGAGTCCTCTCTCCTTTAGGAAAGACTGCACCCTAAACTCCTCATCCCCAGCCAGAGCCCTTCCCCTTCTCTTACACTCTAACCATCTGCCTCAGCCCCCTCCCATATGACAAACCCCCGTTAGGTCTTACCTGATCTGTCAGTCACCAAAGCTGCATGTACATTGGAGCTTCCCCCCTAGGCCCTTTTGCCCAAGTTCAGTACTCTCCCATGACCCATGCAGACATAGTCACTGACTTCTGTTATAACTGGGGAGTGCTTGATCCTTCCCCCCTCTACTGCTTTCCCAAAGCCTCCACTAGGGCTGCCTCTTTCCTCCCCCTCCCCTGAGCACATTGCATCCTCACTCCTCCCTCTCCTCCCCCGCCGCCGAGCCTCTGAATGCCGTGAAACAGTTGTTTCATGACAGAGGGAGGCACTACAAAGGGGCGGGGAGTATAGCAGGGAGCTGCCCATGGCCGGTAGCTGCCGGTAGGGGCTGAGCACCTGCTAAATTTTCCTGTGGGTGTTCCGGCCCTGAATCATTGATGGAGACAGCCCCTATGTACCCAGCATTGCCATGCTCAACTACTGCCACTTCCAAAATGGAGTTAAATGCCTAGCACTTAAACTTTAAGTGCTAATTGCTTAGTAATGAAACCTTTAATCATCAGGTGATTACAATTTTAATCATTATGGGGATGGAGGAGATCTGGTACATAATGCTGAAGATTCATTACTAACTTTTTTAAGCATGAACTTCCTGTGAAAATTGCTTTATGCCATAGAGACTGACACTACGTAATGTGTGAATTTTTAAGTTCTTTCTTAAATAATTCCTGTGCTAAAAAAAGGGTCCAAAGAATTGGGAGACACAGTTGTAAATGTAAAATACAATTAATTTGAGATTTATTACCATATGAAAGGTTTTTTAATCTTCTAGTTTCCTAACCATCAGGAAAAAGTATTCTCCTAGTAACCCGACATATTTTCAGACACTTTGTTTCTTCCTGTCAAAAAATTCAGGGGAGTTAAAAATAAGGCATAAAAAGGAAGCCTGGTTGGAGCCTTAATTACAGAATCACTACTGTGCCACCATGAATACAAATGGTAGTATTTGTGCATACGTAGTAAATCTTTTCATCATAAAATTTTATAATGAAGTTTAGCACATGGATTCCAAATTAACATGCTAGACAGTAATGGTACTACTAGTTTCAATGAGAAAGAAAGATTTACCAAACAGAATGAACCATCTGCTTCAAACTGCAGTATCCACTTAAATAAATTCTTTATTTAAGAAATTACCTAAATATAGAAAGTACTGTAAGTACCAATTGTATGCAAATTGGCAATGTATGATGTAGGAAAGCATTGCTATTTGACACTTAGGTTTTGGAAACCCTTTGCAAACTGCTGTGTTTTGCAGAGTAAATTTTGAGGCAGGCTCCTGGATCAAACCTAATATGCTTTTTGGAATCACTGGCTTTCTTTCATCAAAGACATTTTGTTGCACCTTAATCACTGATCACATTGTTTCTTTGCATAGTGTGAAACCATTTACGCCAGCACACACTGTGTATAGTATAGTATTGTTTTACACCCACTCTGTGCTCGTGCAGATGGTACAGTGCAGAGGAAAATCTGGCCCCAGATTTCAAAACTCCTTAAGATTTGCTTTCCTTAAAGTCCCTTTTACTGGTCAATTTTGTAGTTCCATTTCTTACAATAGTGGCTTTCAGCTCATACTCCTTGATTCTAGCAGTTCCTATCACTTTTATATTTTCAGTCAGTTCTTCCATCTCTAGAAGTAGAATTATGACAATTTCTTCATTGCTTTGAATTTCTTCCTTACAGATTGTGAATTGTCTTTATTCAACCGGGGAATGTTTTTTATGCTCTCTGTATTCACTACCCAACAGGTATCTGCATGATTAAAGACACGTGGAACAGAGTAAAGTATACTATTGTGCAAAGAAATGGGGTATTTTTTGGTCTCACTCTCCTGTCCTTTGGTCAATAGTAAATGATTCTTCTTCGTTTTCATGCTTTCAATTAAGAACTCCATTTTACTCTTCATTGTCATATTGTAAATCCCTGTAGCCATGATCATGTAAAGCACTCCACTTTCCTAGAAGATCGATAGAAGACAATGAAAGTATTTATGGACACAAGGGTGTTTGCAGGTAGATTTGTCATCACAGCATTGTAGACATTTTGATATAGAACATCAGACCTTCACCTTTCCTATCATGTCTCGATAGTAAAGTGATTTGCACTTTCTGGATGAAAACTGCTATGGTCTAGTGATTTAACTTACAATGAGGGGCTATGCATTGTTGCAAGAGCAGCCCACAATGGCTTTTCTAATTATCTGATTTTCTCTGCTAATCTTCCCTGTGCTCCAGCATGGCAGTGAACTATAACAGATCCATATTTGCCAGAATATACAGTCCCCTGATTTGCTGGCAAAACTATGCTACTGTTCATACTGGGTTAGGGCAGAGTCAAAACTTTGCTCTTTCAACCCACTCCTCACCTCCTTTCGGTGGTAGAAGAAAGGGTCATGCAGCAACTCTGCAGAGCCTACATTCTCTCCTAACCTACCTACCCCTATACAGTAAGTGGTGGTGCAGTATGACCATGTAAGTGAGCACCTTAACCCTTCTACTCCTTTGTGACACTGCCCAGGAATGGCCATGATCTGGGCCAATGTAAATGCATCCCTGTAGTCTGAAGATTATAGGAACCAGACTGGAGGAAAAGACAGAATGGGCTTAATTGTATTTACATTGTTGACACCTTTCATTCCAACGCAAACTTTTTGTCATTTTGGTTGTAATTCATTTCCGTTTAGGATAATAGAATGTTAATATCCTCATTATATGACTACTGGGCAACAAAACTATACCTAACATGCCCCGAGTAAGGGTTTGTCATAACCAAAAGTTCAGTTATGTACAACTGGATACTGGCGCATGCACATAAGTCAGATGGAAAGGAGGGTAAGTGGGGAAAGTACTTTTAGTTGGTAAGGACTTTGCTTAAGGGTCTCATGTACTTTCCAGAGATGGCTGCTTGGTGCAGAGTGTAATAACAGAACCAAATGAATCCTACAGCACCCACAGAACTAAAATCACTATAGCTGGTCAAAGTAGTAGAGGTTGGGGATAGAAATAGAGGTAGTTCTTTGTTGAAGCTGCAGAGGGCAGCAGCAGAACTCTAGTAAGGGCTCGTATAACTAGATGAGGCTGTAGTGCTTTAGGAGTAAACTGGACAAATGCAAGGGTTAGAGGTGATGCAGCAGAGACAGTGTGGTGAGAGGTGATAGCATAATGACATGCACATTGGGAGTCAGTGCAGAGACTTGCCATTCAGCACTTTCTCTAGGGGCTGGGGATGGACCTGCTGAAATACATTTCCAGGTACTGAGACTTAGCTAACAAACGACAACAAACTGAGCAGTTGAAGTCAAGGTGGGAAAGATATATGTAAAATGGACATTTATCCACCAGATATCACACCAGCTAGTGGGAAATGAAAGCAAAGAGCTACTGCCAAAGATACCAATTTGTACAACTACATTGTTGATTTATTGTTGCTGGGTTTCCCCAAATTCATGCTATATTCCCTTTTTATCTCGTAATAAACTTTTTTTTGTTTTAGACACAGTCTGAGTGCTTGTCAGAAAGGAAGTATTGGTAGACAGGGGACATGGGGTCGGAATTTAACTTTTCCCAAGGGTTCTGGGTAGAATCTTGAGTCACTGTAAATTACAAATTTTAAGACAAACCCGGATATATTGGAACACAGACCTTTTTGCTGCCAACACCACCAGACAGAAGTATTATATAAATAAAGATCTTGTTTTATTATAAAAAAGATAAAAAATGCTACCATAACTCATTGTAAAGGATCCAGTTTGCCTACATAAAAGCAAGGAAATAAAAACATTAAGGGTCTCCTACTTTGGAGTTTGGTCATTAAATTTATGTATGCTGTATTTTCTATTTCTATTTCTGTTTTCCTTTTTAATATGTTTATGTTGTTATACGAATACCTTAAAATATAGACAAAGTGTTATATAGCAGATATCTACTAAAATGCTCAAAATTATAATGCATGTAACATTATTTATTATTAATTATTAATATTATTATCACATATTTCACATATGGTTGTGAATGTAGACCATAATAGTGAAGTCTATGTAGGTGGCATATTTAAAGCATCAGCCATTTTTGAGGCATTTTAATGTGGTAATTTCTTACCATAGAATCTTTTTTTTTAATTTCACACTCACTCAAACACAGCTGAATGTATTTTTCTAATTCTAAAATGCAATCAAACAAAAATGCTCATGTTTCACTTGAGGGAAATGAATTTTAACCCAAAAAGGAGGATTTTTCAGAAAATTATGAACTACTGAAAATAAGAAGGTATTATTGAAATTGTTTCAACATTCAGAACATTCATTACGAAGTGAACTCTGTAAAATCACATTTAAAATAAATAGAGGGATACTATGGTGTACTGGTCAATAAACTTTTTTTCATTTATGGAAGTCCTATGCCTAAGGCTATGTACATTTCACTACTTAGCTTAAGGCTGATTTTATATTTGCCTACACAATATTTGCATAGTATCATTGCTTTGTCAAAGCTTAGAGACACCTCCAATTTGAAAGACATTGTACAAACCAAATTCTATTCTATTCTGGTCTATCTGCAAAGGTCAACTCAGCAATAAATCAATGCAGGGTTGGAAGGGGGCAGCTCTCCAGAGAGTGGAGATACCAAAGGGGCTGACAAACTGCAGTGTTTTGCAAAATCAATTGACTATAACAGACATGTTGTGCCAATTTCAGGCCTCATAGTAAGCTGGTGCTATTGCACTGACACTAAAGGAATTATATGTGCTTAAACTTGGTCTGAATTTGGCTCAACAAATGTAACAGTCGTCTAGAATTCAAATTCCCCAAAGCCAGTGGAGTTGCACCAAAGATATATGTCCCCCCACCCTTGCCTAGTATTTAGCATTACTCAATCAGTTGTTTGTGGCAGGATTGCAAAGAATCATAGACTGCTGTGTAATGGGACCTTATTATTTGTAGGTCTCCAGGATCTTCTTTATTTCATTAAATGTAGTTTTCTAGTGATTGAGCTTTTGAAGGACAAATCAGGAGTTCTGAATTTCCTTTTCAAATTTATGATGCACATATATTTGCTAGATCCACTGCAAGACAACAGACTACACAATAAAAAGGGGAAAAAATGATCTGTGAGAGCAGTTTCTAAATGAGAATAAGCATGTGATCATTTTATAAAACAAAATTCCAAGGGAGGATATCCTGGGGCTAGCAGCTCCTGCCATGACCAGCATTTCTAATTTTCCATACTGAACCCTCTGCAGGAGACATAGTTCTAGTATTAATTAATTTAAAATTTTAGGTTAGATTCTGCTCTCCTTTGGTGTAACTGATCATAAACTAGCACTAGTCCCTTACTTCTCCCTCCCACCAGTTGCAAAGTTTCCTACATAGCTTTGTTGAATTTCCTTCCCCTGATAATTTTATTGCAATAAAATATGTAAATTCATGAGGCTGTTTTCTGCCCAATTTACAATTGTCTCCTAAATCTATAAAAGGCATCTCTGCTATTAGGAAGACTCCCTTCATCCTCCTTTACATGAGTTTTTAAAGTTGTTTTAATGCATTCCACTATCAAATTTCTCTAACGATTAAGATAAACCATGCTATATGCCATATAGCATTTCTTGTTAATGAAATTTGGTCTTTTTGACTGTTTCTTATTCAGTTCTATGTTTTAATGGTCTGGCTGCATCCTTGACTGATTTCTTGCTTTGCTTATAGGAGGGAAAGATTAGAGTTGCATTCAGTATGTGTAGCTCTTAGTAATTTCAAAGTTTTCTTTGCATCCTAAATATGCCTTCCATTTTTCATGTGGCTTAGTGTGTCCTTGACTCTCCCTACAATACTGTATAGAGTTCTGACCTAAATTGTGTTTTAAGTCCCTTTTCTAAGTAAAAAAGTTTGATGTTAAGGCTGGTTTCATTCTTTACATGGCTGATAAATATTGTTGAAGTGGTTATGTTTGGTCTGGATATTCTGATCTAAATCCATTGCCTTTACTTTCTGCTAAAATCGCGATATTCCTTTTTGCATAATCCTTTTTTCTCCATTTTTCTTCATTTCCCTTTAAATTGCCCCTCTTGAGGTTCTTGTTTTATTGGTTTTTGGATGCATGGACCTGTCTTTAATCATGCTGCCATTCCCTGGCCCCAGTAGGTCCATGAATGACCTAACTTCTATTGGTAAGGAGACTTGGCTTTCCAAGCTCAGGAAGTCAGCATGCCTATTATAGCAGAGCCATATTGTCACATTATGGAAATTAAGCACCGTATTCAGGCTTTCAGGACTTAACGGAATTTAAAACCCTTAGGTAAGGCCTGTATCTTTGATTGCCATGGGGAGGAGATGATGCTAATAAAAAAGAAACGTCCTATTACTCTGCTGGTGCAATAGCACAGGAACAGTAATAATTATGGAATCCAGAGAGGATAAACACAGTCTCAGATAAGTATATGTCTACTTCTGTGGACATTCCTAAAGGTATTGAGCAAAAACAAATTCCTAAAGCAAAAGCAACCATTTTTTATTAATAATGCAATTTTAATAGCAGCTGCCAAAGCGCTATAACAAATAAATGGAGCTCACACATTAACTCACTTTTTAGCCCCAGTTAAAAACTAAAACTGAACACATATTTAAAAGTTAAATTGATGCTTTCCACCACATTACTGCCAAATTGATATCATCTGAAGAGTCAGAGATCAATCTGATGGACTTAGGAAACAGTCCAGAATTCAGGATTCAAATCCTAGAAATAAGGATCTATTTTTTTTGTTATTTTGTCTCCTGTTCCTTGGACATACCATATTTTACAACCAGGGCTGTAGGAAATATGTGACAACAGTTATTTCTTATTGGAGGTCTAAGGGTATCTCAATATCTCAAATCAATGTGTCTATTTTTACATGCAGCATTATATTGTGAATTGGTTATTTTATTGACCAAGTCCACAGCATGTCTCTGGCTTTTACGTGCCTACTATGTGCTCATTTAATAACTGTGATTTAGTAAATTAAATACATATTGAAAGAACAAAAATGTGTAATTCTTAAAATAAGAGGTTTTCTATGGTTTCTTTAGTGTTAGCATGCAGAGCAAGAGCTAAGATAGATCTATGCACGCACAATTAAGCTCAGTGAGGCCACAATGGCCTCCAAAGGGGAAGCTTTGCAAACATTTCAAACAAAGAAGGATGAAATTATATAGCCTGCGTAACAGGCAAATTCCCTGCTTCTGTGGGAGGGTAGAAAGAGGCGATAATAATTTCTACAGTGAATTATTCCAGTGCACAAAGGCCATTCAGAGGAAAGAAGGATGGAGGTTGCTGTTTAGTGGCAATCTGCAGATGTGTAGGGATCTTTCAGCCCTCTGAACATACTGGCTGCTGTATGGAAATTAGCAGAGCATTCTTCTCATACCTAAGGGTATCTTCCTTTATGATTTGTCTATATACTGTCTAAAACTGTATCCTAACATACATTGCCACACATAGCTTTGTTGAAATACACATAAGTTCCTTGTCTACAGAGTTAACAGGGAATGCTCATATGTCAACTGTCCACTGTAAACTTATAAGGTGGGAATTAAAACAAAGTTAGTTAGACATATAGGAGCACTTGATTGATTGATCTCACTCCTATGTAAATTAGAAGTAATTCTGTTGAAATCAGTGGAATCACACATGTAAAATCAGTGTCAGATCAGAATCAGGCCTACGTTTGCTATTACAATTTTTCTACTTTTGCTTAATTGCCATGATCACAGTGCTCACTGTAGTTCGTTCCTCTGAACTTAGAACGGGGAACAATGCAAATGCCATAGTAAAGTGAATAGAACCATAGAAATGTAGGAGCTCAACGGACATCAGGAGACCATTTAGATCAGCCTCTTGCACTGAGACAGGACGAGGTTGCTCTAACCTGCCCTTAAAAACCTCCAATGATAGAGATGCTACAACCCACTTTAGAAGTTTTTCCCAATGCTATCCTTACAGACAGTTTTTCCTAATATCTAACTTAAATCTCCTTTGTTGCACATTAAACCAATTATCAGACATCCCTCAGTCTTCTTTTATTCAACATTAAACATGCCCAGTTTTTTAATCTTTTCTCACAAGTCAGATTTTCTAAACCACTGTGGTGGCTAGAACTGACACAGTACTACAGATGAGGTCTCACCTGCGCTAAGCACACCAAAACAATTATGTCCCATGTTTTAGATCTGACAGTCCTGTTAATTACAAAGTTCATTACTTGCAACTGTAGAGATTTTAATGGCCATTTTGGCCACCATATGATATTTGTAGAAAAATACTTTTGCTGTCCTTTCTCAGCTATGCTGCGCACACTAATGCTCAGACAGCCTAGCATATATAAATATTACATAATGTGTTCCCATTGGGCCATACTTCTGGTGTAACTGCATTGAAGCAAGCGGAATTACACATATAGGCTGCATCTACACTGTACCTGGAGCTCAGAATAAGCATAGCTTATTTTAAATTAATTTTGAAATAACTTATTTTGAAATTTGGTGCTGTCTACACAGCACTTATTTTGAAATAAATCACTATTCCAAAATGTCTCTTACTCCTTGTGGAATGAGGCTTACAGGGCCATTTGAATAGCTTTTATGTAGCATTCAAAAGATGCAGAATAGATATTTCGGGATACTGCCAGTATCCCGAAATAGCACTGCAGCGTATATATAGCCCTAGATACCATATCCCTAGAGACCATATTCTTTTAAAACATGTATTTATGTACTTACATCTTTAACTGTGTATTGAAAAATGAGAAATTCTTACAACACAGTTTAGAAAACCATTTCCCCTTCCATCTTACTTTATACAGATCTTTAATTTCCTACATGTACAAAATGTGTACATTGTATGACACTAAGTCATATGAATGATTCAGATTATTCATTGGGTGTGATTTGGTTTCTCTTTACAGTGCAGATAAAGTGATATGGTTCAAATTCTGTTCTCTCTTATTGGTTTGGAAATCCTTCAAGGCTCACAGAGGTATAAGTGACTGCAGAAATTGGTCCACTATTTTAAGCATATGTCAGTGGTTTATGTCTAGACTATCACCAGAATGTCAGAACTTCTTGTAATTTTCCACCAAAAGTGAAGGGGGTTCAAGTTTGGGAAAGAAAGATTCCCATCTTATGTAAATATTACTTAAGGCTGGAGGGGAGGGCAAACAAGACTATTTATTTGCCTGCTTGCCCGAAAAGAAAGACTGCTAAGGACACCTGAATGGAAGAAAAATGGGGAGTTCAGACGGAGACAGAGGTCCAGCCTGAAAACAGATATGACTGTAACTCTAAGTTCAAAGAAACTTTGCAACCTGCCTAAATAGCATTTAGAGTAAGAAATTACAAAATGTATCCTGTTTCTTGAGTATATTAAGCTTAGCCATATTTTGTTTTATTTCCTCAGTAATCTGTTTTGTTCTGTTTGCTGTCCCTTATATTGACTTAAAATTCACCTTTTGTACTTAATACACATATTTCTCGTTTATAATGTAACCCAATTTATGTAAATTCTAATTGTGTGATGGGCATGAAGGGATGGATTCATAACATCTTTGAGTCTCCACTCCAAGGGAGGTGGGCACCTGAGTGTCCAGGAAAGTCCCTTAAGTTGAGTCTTCCCAAAGCTGATCCCAGTGTCTGTGTCATTCTGCAGTTCAATATGGCACTGCCTCTGTGTGCACTCAAGGAGGCTGACTCAGCAAGACAAGATAAAAGGGTGTGTTGGCTGGCAGAGCGGGTGGTCTCAGTGGTATCTCAGCACATCAGTTGGGATCACAGAAGGTGCAACCTATCATATGTGTGTGTGGGGGGGGGGGGTGGCTGTTTTTCTGTGGCTTGTTTCAAAGATCAGAGTTCAGGGAGTTGGCATAGCAACCTACTAAGTGTGGATCAAATTCCCCTATGAGAATTTAACCATGAGTCAAGGGAGAGACATGGCAAGGCTTCCATGAAGAGGAGGGATTGAAAAGATAGTAGGATTGTCAGGTGCTCCTGTTTATACTCAGAATACAAAAGAAAGAGACTTCCAATCACATGAAAAAAGAACAAATTTAACACAAGCATAAGAAAATGCTTTATTTTAATGTAACAGAAAATAAATGTGTAGAACTTATTTCTACAAGATTGATGGGATTAACAAAGATCAGATATTTATAAGCATAATGAAACATCCACACAGTTACAGAGGATGAATGTTTAAAAAGGGGTATAAATCCTCACAATTCATCACATAAGCCACCATTAAGTGATGAGGTTTAGACAGATCTTTGCTTATAAGCAAGTTAGTGAATTATTTCCCACTACAGAATTTCTTGCAATTGCCACTGATGCATCTAGGACTGGTATTGTCTAAGACAGGATACGAGGTTAAACAGACCTCTTATCTTACTGAGGATGGCAGTTCTTTATGTTCCTATCAGTACTGTTATTGGCTCTTTGCTCACAAGACTGTAAAGAGGGGAAAGGTGCTGAATTCTTTTTTAACCACTGCCTGGATGTCTCTTTTGGTCAGTGACGTGGTTTTTGTTGTCTAGCTGGAGAAGATTTTCTGCACTAATACCTCAATCTATGGACACTCCCATTTCAGAAAGATGCTGCTATATATAATACATCCAATTTGTCCTCAGTGGGTGAAATGTCTAGATTCTAGATTCTAAATCCTCAAGACAATATTGAAATCAAACTTTTGTTTTGAGGGATTAGAAACTATTTATAACGGATCCAGGCAGACTGCTTATGTGGGCCTCAAATTAGTAATAAATGTGGTCCTAGTTCTGCAACTTTGTAATCAATAGATAGAAATTTTGCTCATTAGCTACAGGATCAAGTTTAGTCCTAGGGCTAATTCAACTCGAAAATTTAAGTCCAACATAGTTATCAGTCCAGCATACAGTTAAGAACATTATTATGCTAAAATCTGTTCTCTTCCTTGTACTCCCTACCTCCTCTCTCCTCATGCAGCCTGGGGAAAAATAATCTCTATGCCAGTTATCAGTAATTTAAATTAGTATATTGTATTTTAAAAGCTTTTCTTCTTCATCCCCTCTCCTAACACACGTTTACCTTCGTTTTCTTGCTTTATCTCTCCTGTCCGAAAAAAAGTACTAAAACAACAATAATAATTTAAATATCTATAGGCCTAGAGTCCTAGCCATGGACCAAGACCCCAGTATGCAGTACAAACAGAACAAAAAGATTGCCCAGAGAGCTTACTTTTCCCATTCAGAGTTATTTTAAAAACTGATAGTGTTTGTAGTGTGTTTGAAGCTGAGGGAGAAAATTAAGCTTTTAAAATAAGCTTATCTATTGATATAATTTAACTTTTTTAGAAATAATTTGGGATATGGGGAGGGAACCAAAACATTTCCTAGCACTCAAAAGTAAAAGGGATTCTGAGTGTAAGATACAGTACTATGCGGCCAATAAAACAATCAGATCACAGAGATTTAATACTACTTGTTAATAAGAAATAACTGTAGCATGCTTCCAATCAGATTGAAGAGATTTACATAATCAAGAAATAATTGTACACTTGTGGATAAAAAAGAAATCCCGTCTATGAACTGCTGGGACAATTCTATTTCAGCGTAACCAGAGTAAAGGACAGTACAGAAACTACCAACAAATAGCAGATGTATTACTCTGCAAGATCAATTGTTCAAATAAAAATGGTTAAATCTACAGTTATCTTGTTTGTTTTGTTTGATTCAGTTGACCCAATGTTGTTTAAATTAGCAATCAACAATGTAGAAGGTAGTTGCCCTTATCTTTTTTAATACAGTGATAATCCTTGAATTATCTCTCTCAAACTTTCTAGGATCATTTTCTTTACTCTTGGAGATGACCAGCAGGTCACTGGTGGGAACTGGCTTGGGGTGTGAGGGTGCAGTCAGTAGAGAAGCAACATACTGCAGCTTATTCCATTTTTTCTCTCTCTATATCAGTGTTTTTACTTACCTGATTATCTCTCTCATTTCTACTGATTAGGGAAGTGTGTATGTAACCCCACAGGAAAACATGGGTCTGTGACCCCCAGTAGTGGACTGTTCAAAACAAAATGTTAAAGCATTTGCTATATTTGCCAGTAAAGAGGCTTTAGTCCTTTAGCCTGTGTGGTGGAAGTGCATGCTTTTTTGATCCAAGGGTCCCAGTTTAAAAAGCTGCTGTTGGAACAAGTAGAGTTGTTTTCATTAATGCAGAATAGCTACCAAGAATCTGATCCCTGTTGCCAGCTTGTGATATTTCTATCCTTTCCTGGGGGGAAAAAACCGTGAACTTTGAGACTGAGACACATGCAGCATTCACACACATAGGGTATGTCTACACTAGCCCCCTAGTTCGAACTAGGGAGGCTAATGAAGGCGACCGAAATTGCAAATGAAGCACGGGATTTAAATATCCCGCTCTTCACTAGCATGTTCCCGGGCGGTCGCCATTTTGGAAATTGACTAGCCCGGAAGAACTGCCCGCGTCTACACGTGGCAGAGAAGGGCGATTCTGAAATAAACCCCTTACTTCGAATTAACATGAGGTTTAACTGTTAATTCGACATAAGGGGTTTATTTCGGAATCGCCCTTCTCTGCCGCTTGTAGACGCAGGCAGTTCTTCCGGGCTAGTCAATTTCCAAAATGGCGACCGCCTGGGAACATGCTTATGAAGTGCGGGATATTTAAATCCCGCGCTTCATTTGCAATTTCGGTCACCCTCATTAGCCTCCCTAGTTCGAACTAGGGAGCTAGTGTAGACATATCCATACAGAGAGCCATTCTTGAACAAACTTTATTAACAAGTAGTAACCACACTACACAACATTATTTTGCATCTTGTTATATGTAGAGACACAATGAAGGGGAATTATCACTTGAACATTACAGTACCTTGGTGTCTAATCTGTTTTTTCTGCTTTCACAAGCATTTTTGATCATGTATCAAGTAAATACTGCGGATGAATGTGGGATACCAGGGCATGCCACACTGATTTCTAAGTACATTAATAATAGATCTTGATATCAGATGTCATTTTAAGGCAGTAGAAAGGCATGAGAGGCAGCTTTTCAGAAAAGAATGTATAAGTCACAGTAAGATTTGAGCCAAAAGTTGTTGATCATCAGTGTTTGTATTGTAGTAACCTCTTATTGAACATATAATAAGTATTTTCTCAGGAGAAATATAAAGCTGATAAAAGGCAACATAAGCATGAAAGTAATACACAGCCCTGGCAGCTTGTTCTGTTGGAGACATGAAAAGGATTTCTGCCTGCTGATCTTCTTTTTGAGATAATAGTCAATATTTTTAATGTTCCTTTTGAAAGCTAATTAATCAGGTGTAATCATCTCTTTTTGTGAAATATTTATAAACTGTAATTTCTATTGCGGGAAATGTTCTTCAACAGCTAAGTAGTGTTTCTTAATGATTGGAAAGAGGGGAAGGAGAGGGTTCTGTATAGATAGGATACATTCCACTCCTCAAAACAATGATTTTTGCTATGAATATTATATATCTACTGAGAATATGTTAGAAAACACTTAAAACTTTATTTGAAGTTTACAGCACTCTTTGGAATAATTCTGCTGCCTCTACTGCTTCTTTTTTCTTACTTTCTGATTGGCAAGTATTATTAGGGTTGCCAGATGGTTTAACAAAAAATAACCAACACCCTTCCCTCCCCCAAAACAAAGAAACAAAACAAAACAAGCACATCGGGAAAAAATTCTGTCAAGGAAAAAAAAGGGGGAGATCGAAGTTGTTAAGCAAAAGTTTCACCACTCCCTCCAATTTGGGACCACACACTAACCCACCCCTTCCCCTGAGCTAGGCCCCCCAGTCTCCCCATCCCAATGCACTCACCCCCGCCTCAGAGCCAGGCCTCCTTAGAGTCCCCCCATCCCAATGCACTCACTCCTGCCTCAGAGCCAGGCCCCCCCTAGAGTTCAAAATCTTTACAAACTAAAGCTTTTTTTCACTAAAGATTCTTTGCTTTTTCAATGCTCTGACTCAGTTCTTGATGCCATCTATTTGGTTGGTAATAGTTATCTAGGTGTTTCTGGAACTGGAATAGATGACTTATCTTTTTGTAGACTTGCCAAGTGATTTGTTGAAAGCAGAGGGCCTTGTTTTGACCTCACTTGGCTACTGTGAATGAATTTTAGATCAACATAAACACTGCTGTGAACAGGAAATAATGTTGTTTTCACTGGTTTCAGGGTAATGGAAGCTTGTCAGTAACAGAAAGAAAGCAGAAAAACAAGAAAATTGCACTATTTGAAAAAAATGTAAGGAATCTCTAGACAAACATGCATTGTTTTCAAAAGCATGACATAATATGTAAAATGATAACACCTTGGCTATAATAAAATAGTATATGAGTCAGTGGATTACTCGTTTGGGCTAAAAGACGATTGCCTGTTTACATTTATTATAGGATCAAATTTGTCAATTGAGACCTGCAAAAGTTTGTGTAGTGACTATAAAATTAGAAAATATATTAAAGCAAGTATGTAGAAGTATGTAGCCTAAAAATATCAAAGAAACAAAATCCTATGAATTAATTCACTGAATTAAGGGAACAAATTTTCTAATGTAATGGGAAAATTTGGTCGAGTATCTTAGAAATAAAAATCAGTGAACACCATACACTATTTTGTTGTTTTTTTGTTTTTTAAACAAAGTAAGAGAAGAAAAGTAATTACCCAGGAAAAAAATCTATTAATTAATAACCACTAATAAAAATTAAGCAGCTTATGTATTCATGTCACTTAATTTCTCAGATTCACTTCTCTGCATCAGTTATATTGCTTTAGGTGATTCTTGGACCTTAAGGAATAACTTAATTAGACAGAAGAAAGGCACTTCAAAGGTTCAATAAAAACTAATTATTTTACTGGCTACCAATAATATGTGATCATTGGCATAGTATATTATAGTTCTGTGACATAGTATATTATAGTTCTGTAGTCAATACTCAGCATATTTATATTCAGTTTCAAAAAGCTGTGTCTGTTCATCTCGGAACCACCAAATTCATAGGCAAAAAGTAATAATTTCTCTCTTAAATGTGAATCTTCTAGGCTTGTCATAATAGGACCCCCAAACACACTTTGTAAATAGAACCATAATAAAACATATGTATGTTCATGCCCAGCAAGGCAAATAACCAAAGTATCAGTAGATAAAAATCGAATCTACCCCTTAAGGCCAATGAACTTGTCTTTTAAACATAGTGGCACTAGCAATGAATGCTTTGCTGTATACTTTGTATTAAGGTCTCCCAAAAGCCCACTCAAATCAATGGACATGTGACAGGATTTGACTCACCACTGTGGCGTCCCTGCTGGATGTCCTGAGGATAAGGCCTGCTAGCTGGCGCACCATCTTCTGGTGGCATTCCACCATCATCATCATCATTTTTGGTGCATGGACCTATGCCACTATTGGGACTGTGGTATTCTCTTCATGTTACAGCCCTCCAGCTGTGCCACATGCTATGCTCCCCCACTTCTAAGAGACAATTTCATATTCTACTATCTAGCCACTTCCATCTGTGGCTTCTGCAGCCAATTTTGTGCCCATTTCCTCAGTGGCAAGGGACAGAACCCAGACCCTCCCACTACTCTGAATCCCAACCCAGGGAATCTGTAGATGGCAACCATGTGCTATGTCCCTTCCAACTTCTCAGTACCTTTCCCTAGGCCACTCCCTGTAGCCCGCAGCACTCTCTTTACCCTTGCCTCAGGGCTTCTGCCTGCAGATCCCTGCAGCTCAGCAGCAGGGTCTCTCTCCCTGTAGCACTGCTCTATATGGAGTGCTTCCTACAAGGCAGCCAGTCCATCTCCCTCCTCAAGTTCCAGGGAGTGACTGCTGCTGTTCTGCTCTGGTGCCCTACGTATATGGGCTACTCTTCACTCCCTCTCTCTAATTGGCCATCTCCTGCAAAGCCTCCTGTTAACCTCTTAGATCCTTGTGTGGGGCTTGTGCCTGTCATAGGGCATTATATCACATCATGCATTCCCTGTTTCCTTTGCAAGATTTCTATGCAAATACAACTTGATAAAAATCATCTTAATTACCTTTATCTGTAACAAAGGTGTGCCCATTAATTTAGGTCTGTGGGTGATATGTTCATCATTGTTGTAGTTTCATGTACCTTTTCTTCTAAAGCTCTTTATTTACATTACATTATTTAATTACCTTTATCTGTGAAAAAGGTGTTACCATTAATTTAGGTCTGTGGATGACATATGTTCACAAGTAATTCTGCTGTAGTTTTATGTACCTTTCCTTCTAAAATTCTTTACAGCGTTCAAATCTAATTTAATTAATGTCACATTTTTATTCATTATGATAATATCTCATATTCTAATTCCAATTCTGTTTTAAACTTTCCTGCAAACTAGTCATATTACTAGTGGTGTTTCAAACAAGTTTAGCTATATGTCCCAACATGTAAAGCAAAACCCCAGGGGCATTACAGCCTTGATTGAATACAGAACTTTTAAAATCCTTAAAAAATGGTGTTCGAAACAACTAATGCAATGGACTAGTTCCTCAGCTTGTGTCACTTGGTTTTACTCCATTGACGTCAATGAAACCACAGTACTGAGGAGGCAGGAACCATTTGCATTTCTATGTTTAAATTATAAAGGAAAGTGTTGGAGAAAATGCTCTAATCATCATGTATTAAAGTGTCTGCCATGCTTTAAAATCTAAATATTTATTTATCTGGGGTTTTTAAAACTGATCAGTTTATGGATCTTATAAATAATAGATGTTTTAAGTAATAGACTGCAACTATTTATTATCTGGCATTAAATATTGTTTAAACATAACTTTCCAAATGTGTTCCTCTTTCTATCACAGGATAATTGAAACTGATCCTAAAATTTAAAATGTCTTTTAATGCCTTAATAAACTATGTAAAACATTTAACTAAATGCATGTGAATGAATTGTATGAAATGTGTGAAAACTTATATTATGCATACATTGCAAAAACTACTTGCTCACAAAATGAAGCACTTAGAAGTAAATAAATGCCGATGTTAAGGTTTCCCTTTCAATATTAACTTTGCTGCTTTGTGCATCTGTATAGCAGTATATTTTTCCTGCATCTCTGCCTCATTCAATTCCATTTGATAGTGTTTTTTTTCACTGGACCTCTTGTTCAGGTTGGATAGTGAGTAGTAAGTGAGGAAGCTGTAAAATATGCATTTTTCTCTCCATCTCTCACCAAATAAGCCTCTGATACATTTACAGCATATAATTCTAATTCTCTGACATTATCCTCTATGTGAATATTGTAGAAATTACAAATGCGGTTTGGACTGTCTGGACCTAATCTCACTACCTGTATTACCTTCTTATTATTTACTGCACACTGTCTAATCTGTGTACAGGGATAGTGTGGAAAAATTAATGTGATCATGTAATTAAAGTGTGTTTTGTAATATGTAAGAACAAGGAGGCAAGGAGTTATGTTTGTAAGAGCACACTTCCATTCAGAATTTGCTGCCTATTGTGTGCTTCACTTTGCAAACTTGATCTTTTAACATAGTTTTTGCATGGAATTTACTAGGATTTATGAAAAAAGAAAATATATAAAATCAAGAAATAAAGTTCCATTTCTGTCCAGTAGAACCTGGTTTCCTATAAATTTGAGGGATATTCCAAAATACTGCAAAAATACAGAATAGTAACATTTAATGTTTTCAGTAGGCCAGGAATGGTAATAAAATAAAGTTTTTCAGCTCTGTCATCTTACCATATCCATTCTAAACCTGATAGGAGGCCCAGAGTTTCCGTCCAGCTCCTAATGGGTAGTTATAATGGATAAATATTGATATCACAAAAAAGAAGCACTGAAAATTGAGTGAGCAAGGAACTGTACGCGCAGAATTGTATGTTGTATGAAATATTATTATTATTAATATTACTATGACTGATAAGAACAAATGTGATAAATGTAAAACCTGAGTGCATGCATTGTTTAGACATCCTATGCCAAGAAAACAGAAAGGGGAGCATTAGAATAGAGTAAGATCAAATGTCAATCAATGAGGTTGTCAATCATTGTAAGGTTACCATAATGACAAAGTGTTTTGGCACGTAGCTCACGTAAGTCACATCCACCAACTTACCTGTTGGAGTTTGAAAAATAATGTATGCACTTGTTATGATTCTCTTTAGCCAATCATTGTAAAGCTATGCAAATTAGCATTTTGAAATGAGCCAATCGATTCAAAGTAAAATATTATGAATATTCATGAGCCCATATTATAAAAGCCTGTACCACGCAACAGTTGGGGTTGCGTCGGGGCGTCGGGCTTAGGCATAGATCTAGCGTAGGGAGAGAGAGTGCGAGAGGTCTAGCGTCTTGTCCCGGGTCGAATGAGTGAGGGTTAAGTACCATCTCAGATTTAAGACAGGTGGAAGGCTTGTTCTTATATTCTGATAGTCTTCATTTAGTTTAGGTTTAGTTTAGTTTAGTTTAGTTTTTAGGTAGATTAGATTTCGTCCTCGTGTTCGTCCATCAGGCAGCGTCGGTCTATGCATATCGGCCGTCGTCGTGTCTGTTCGGCGGGCGCGTCGCGAATTAGTTAAGGTTTTCTTTTAGGTTAGGATAGGTTAGGATTATTAGAGTCTAGCATCCATCGTCTGCTCCGGCTGCAACTGAAGAGCGGGAAGAGGACCGAAGACCAAACGCATCTGCGGAAGGCAGATCGGCCGTCTTCGCAATCTTCCCAGCGCTTCGAGGGATCGCACAGGCTGTTCCTCTCCAAGGGCTTTAAATTAGCCTAAGGATTGAGGTCGCCTGACCAACGACCCTGTCACCGAGGGACTCCTGGTTGTTCCTCGCCCGAGGCTCTCAATCAGCCAGAGGCTTGAGGTCACCAGCACCACCACCATCGTCCTGTTTGCGCCGAGGACTCTGGTAATTATTATTAGGGGTAACCATTGGAGGACTGCCCTCCATGGTTATTCGATGTATGTAATTTAAATTTGCATTATAATATAGTCTTGTGGTTTAACTTTAACCATTTGCCAGTTTTTATTGACTGCGCCTAAAATCTCCTGATATTACGACCGGTGATAGATCCGAGTAGTGAGGACCTTAGTCCATCCCACGAGGATGTGAATTAACTGTAGCGTTCTCCGCTAACAGAACGAACTACAGGTACTGAGGATGGGGTTGATAAACACTGCATTATTGGTACAGTGTGAGGAAGCCTGTATAACAGCGTGCCTTTTGCTGTAGCTATCCTGGGAATAGAGTCAATCAACCTTAGTGCTGTCAACTGAACTATTTTTAAGTGTAAATGATAAATGTACTACACTGCACTTCTCGTTGTCATTCAGCACTTAAAAACATAATCACCCCATTAACAAAGGCTTTTATGGTGTACATCTGGCAGTGTGATATCCATTTAAACAGAAGGAGAAGGAAAAACTTTCAGAGGAGGTTGGAAGAATGGAAAATGCATTTCAGTGCAATCATTATTCCTTTCTAAAACTCATTCTAAAACTATCTCTTCCAAACTCTGATTTCTACAGGCCACATAATAGCCTGCCAGGGGGGATATCTTTGATTTCTTCAGAAAGATCTGTTTTGAATGGTTCATGTAAGGTAAAAAAATTGAGAACTCAGATAATCAGTAGCCACCAATGTAATGCAATAAAACTATGCAGGAAGATGAATGCTCTCTATAATTTTGAATATCCTTTACATATTCCCAAGGTATATCAATAATTAATCACTAACACCTGGCAGGATCCATCTGGCAATATCCCCTCATTACTGGTTAAATGAATGCTGATTTTGTTGAACATTCTGATGCAGGATCATGTGCTGATGGCTTCTATTGAATATGTAAAGTTATGAGTATCTATATGTCAACATAAAAATGCAGATGTTGCTTTGATATAAACATTTTGACTGTAGCTAGTATTCCAGTTGCAAGATCTGCTTTCAATTAAACCAAAAATGTACTTATTATGTTTCATTCCCTATCATATATTATCTGCTCACTAAAATATTTTGTTCAATAAAGTATATTTACTAATGGATATTGAAACAGCCTGTTGACTGGAATAAAATGTGTTATAATAGTAAACCACATACCACTTTGTGAATACCTCAAAATGAAAAGCGAAGGTTTCTCTAAGTTAATGATAGCACCACTGATATTGAGGACTTAACTCTGATAATGAAATTATGTTCATGATACATTTAGCAATAAAAGTTTGGGAACTAGTTTCCAGGTTCACTATGTGCCACAGCTCTGGCAGTTACAAGTATATTCACAGTAAGACTTTATTTCTTCTGACTTTATGGTTCTTGAAAAAGTGGGGGGGTTTGTTTTGTTTTTGGTATGTTTTAATATTGTATACAGAAATCAGAATTGCAATCATTAGGAGTTTGTTCCATAATACTTTTCATCATAATGAAAATCTTTATATTTTATAGACTTACTTCTTTAAACATAAGGAATTTAACTTTCATTGCATGAGTGTTTATGATGAAGTTTGTCATTTCTCAGTAGTTTGAAGTAAAAGGGCATGTAGTATTTTTGCTGTTCTGATTTTTATCTTTTGTTCACCCTCTGACTTTCTTCCAAAATCCTCATCTGCATGTTTTTGTCAGGAAGCAAACCATTAATATTTCCATTTGCTAAGATATACTCTTACTTTCTTAACCTTCAGTACAATACACTAATACAAATCTGCTTTCTGGCAGTGGACTAATGCATTTGTGATGTGTAACAGCCCACAATCTTACACCAAAAAAGGACTGCTTAGAATGCCTTATCGTTCTTTTCCGTCTGTAATTTCTTTGAGTTTGTTTTACTGCGGGGGCCCCAATTAATCAAATAACAGTAGCATAACAAAGTCATGTCACAAGTTGCATGATGAAGCAATAATAGCATGTTACTGCTATCAGCCATGAGAAAAAAGTTCCAGTAAATCATTGGAAATTGGGATGTACATACAATGCTCCCATTCTAGTTATCTGGTACATTGAGAAGCTAAGATCCATTTTCTGTAGCAAAAGAAGCTTGGTTGAAAACTGGTCAATTTTCCAATTTGCTTGGTAACTGATTGTATTTTGCAAAAATCCAACTGGCTGTAAAACTCCTTATAAACAAAGAAAACAAAAACACCCTTCTCTGTTCTCTCTCAGGCTATGTCTAGATTACATCCCTCTGTCGACAGAGGGATGTAATCGAGATGCAGCCTCAACGTTCCATTGTTGTATTTTCCCTTCAATCACTGTTCCTTATTTCAGTTAAGCCTCTTTTACAAGTTTGGAATAAAAAGTATCTCATTCAGTGATCCTTGACACCAGGCTCTTCAAAGAAAGACATGTGGAGGGGATGTTGTCAAGTAGCTGAGTGACTTAGGAGCACTAACTTTCCAGTTGGACTTGTGTGCCTAAATCATGTAGATGCTTTGGGAAACTGCACCCATAATCCCATCCCAAAAGATGTACATTTTGAATTTGAAGACATGGTATTTGTCTACATTATAAATGCTTTCCTGGCATAGCTAAACTGGTATGGCTGAATGAACTGAGATGTTGAATAAGCGTATGGAATTTCTTCTGCAGGCATAGCTAAATCGCCTTCTTGAAAGACATTAGCTAAGCCTGCTTCTTTTGGCACCGTTCTGCCTACAACAGGATTTCTGCCAGCATAATGAAGGAGAGGAGTGGAAAGAAGAATGGAAGACGTATGGAAAGATCAGAGTTACAAAGATATAATTATACACACAAAAATGTAAGATAAAGAAATAAAGTAGTGAGAATAAATGATGTATTTGCATTCTGATATATTATTTCTACACATTTGCCCCATCACACTGAGAAATGAATGCCCATTTAGACAACTCATAAGATCAAATAGGAAGGCTGCTCATGGGCTGAGAATACATCCTATCATGCTGACCAATATTGTTTAATTATTTCCTTGTTCACTCCTGTTAGTTTGTGTGCATCTGTTGTCGCTTGCCTTATAGTTAGCTTGTAAGCTCTTTTGTTATGTGATTCTACAGTGCTTAGCACAAGAAAGACCTGATTCATGATTGGTGTTCGTAGGTACTGCAAGAATGGAAGTAATCAGAATTGTAAAATGTAATAATATAGGTAGAATTTCAGCTGATTTTATGAGGTGAATTGGCTGCTTTTAAGTTAGCTGGACTTGTACCGCAAATTTTCAGTGAGAGAATAAAATGAGAAGAGAAAACATTCAATAGCTGCATCTCTGATACCATCATTGTGATATCTTCCCCAGAAGCCAGGCTTAGGGAATCGAGGTATCTTTATGAATGAATACACCCTTTGCTTTTGTGAATCATAAAAGGAGAGAAAGAATATGGAGCATTTGGCAGAAGTTGTTACAAAGGGGCTGGGTAATGAGTTCGAATTGCAATGAATAGCTTTTCAGATATTGTACTGATATAAATGCAATCATATTCATTGTTATGTCTTGGAATATCCGGTAAACCCCAGAACACTGGAAGATTATTGGGGTTGTGCCAATGTTCAAAAAGAGCAAATGGAATGACCTACCTAATTTATGGGTCAATTATTCTGTCCTCAGTCCCAGACAAAATAATAGAAAAGGAGATACAGGATTTAATCAGTAAAGAGTGAAATGATGGGAAAATGGTTATTGCCAGTTAAACTATGTGATGGTGTTTGGCATACCCAGAACCACGAGTCACCTTGTTACCTTCTGTCTCTGTTGCAGGCACCAGGCCCCTGACTAGCCCTCCTCTCCCTGGCTCCCCCCCCCCCCCAGACTGGCTGGTCCCTTTCCTCTCCCATCCACAGTGTTGGGGCATATGACCCCTTATGTCCCCCACACCTCATCTATGATCTGTTCTGGCCCTGCTAGTGCCCCTGACCACATTGCTTAGGTGAAGGGGAAGAAGCAGATTGGGGGCACAGCAAAGGTGGGAAGAGGCAAGGCAGGGGAGGGGATAATAGGGGGAGAGGCAGAGCCAGGGGCCGAGGGGGGTTGTTCCAGCTCTTCCCTGGGCTGCGGGTGGAAACACGTGGCTAGTGTGCACCCCCAACAACTTTCACCAGTTGCCCCTGTGCCTGTGAGCACTTCTAATAAAACAAGTCTATGTTTATTTAAAATGAAATGGAATCTAGAAACCAGAGAGTGATAGAAACAAATAGTTACAATGCAAAACAAAATCATAAAACCCAAACCTGGGTTATACACTTATTATTAGCTCCCTTTCCTATTTAAAAATACAGATTTCCATCTGAAAAACCAGTCTGTTGCAGAGCTGGTAGGCTTCACAGGAACTCTGCTCCCCAAGATGTCTCCTCACTGAAAGGATGCAGAGTATCTTTCTCCATGCTGCATTTGTCTCTACTCATTGAGAGGCTGGACCCCTCTCTTATTGTAATGTTTCGTTTTTACTTCCAAGTGGCTTGATTGCAGTTGTCTGTGACTGTTTTTCATTTAAAGTCTTGGGACAGAGAAAAGCTGGGCCACTGAGCCTTGCATTATATTTCTCGCTGGTTAAAGCAGGGTGACAATTCTCTTCTGAGTCAATGGGTATATTATACCACGCTGACTAACTTTTACTCTATGTTCCTAAGCATTTTTTCAAAATAATTACAATATTCATTATCCATGCTTACATATCATTATGATCATGAGTATTAAAATGATATGAGCTCTCTGTATATACCTTATATGTTACTCTTTATGGATAAATAACCTGTAAGTCAAGTATTTGGTCTAGTGAGTTTGTCAGGTCTGAAGTGACTTGGGAGATCCTTAGCCAAGTAGCCTTTGGGTCACAGATGGTTTTATGGAAACCAAATCTTGCATGTAAAGTGTCGAACTTAGTTCTGCACATCATTCTTAATAAATGAATATTATACAGTATCAGTAAAGCACATATCTAAATGGATTAAGACTTGGCCAACTGATGAATCTCAAAAAGTAATTGTCAGTAGGGTATCATCAGCAATCAATACTAGGCCCAATTAAACTCAACATTTTGTTTAATGATTTGGAAATATATACGGAATCACTGTTGATCAAATTTGTGGTTGGTACAAAGACTGGCAGAGTGGTAAATGATGAATGGGACATGGTTGTCATACAGAGCAATCTGGGTTGCTTAGGAAGCTGGGCCCAGTCTCACAAAACACATTTGAATACAGTCAAATGAAAAGCTATGCATGCAGGAAAAAGGAATGCAGACCATACTTACAGCATGGGGAACTAGATCTGGGTAGCAGTGATTTTGGTAAGGATTTGTGGGTCATAGTGAATGACCTGCTCAGCATAAACTCCCAGTACAATGCTAATTAAGAAAGGCTAATGCCACCTTTGATGAGACCGGTACTGGAATAGCGTGTACAGTTCTAGTGTCCATATTTTTAATAGTATGTTGAAGAATTGGAGATGGTTCAGAAGAGCCCAAAAATGATGAGGTCTGAGATGAAATGATGAAATACCCACGAAAGCTCATGATACCATCTACATGTTTCGTTAGTCTATAAAGTGCTACCAGACCATTTGTTGTTTTTTTCTGTAACAAACTAACTCGGCTACCCCCTGAAGCTCCAGAGAGAAGAATGAGAGCCGATTTGATTATGATGTATAAGGATCTTCATGGAACGAAAATATTGGGTATACAGGTCTCTTTAACCCAGCAGAGAAAAGGCAAAACAAAAATCAGAACCTGGAAGCTAAACCCAGACAACTTCCAATGAGAAACAAGACACAGATTTTTAAAAAGGAGGCTGACAAATCATTGGAATATACTACCAGTAGAAGCAGTGGATTCTCTAACATCTCAATGTGACAGTAAACCTTGTGCATGCTCTGGCCAAGGATGTAGCATTAACTAGGAAATGACAAACTCATAGCTGGAAACCAAACCAGCACAATTATATCTTAATTGTGTTCCAAATAGGTATTAGTCTGAAAAGAATATATTTAGTGTTTCAAGCATGAAACACTTGTGAGTTGTTGCATGCATTACTTTAACTGATAATGCTTGTATTCCATGCTATAAGGAAATATGTAAATGTTACTTTAAAACTGTGAAAATGTCACTCTGAATTTATGAACCAACTCATCTTCCTACTCGTTAGGGGATCATTACAATACAAATTATTGATGAATGGCCTTATCACACCTTGGAAATGTGCAGCGAACCTTCTCTCACTGACTGAAAGGCCAAATGTAAAAGATAAAATATATTTTTGCTGTTTGACTTCTCACACGGCCAGAGAGATTAACCTAAGGCAGAAATCCCCAGGGATTATCCCTGGGTCCACCCCAAAATACATTTTAAATTGACAGATGATAATATCTCTGTCATCTTTAGTAATCGTAGATGGTAATTTTATTTGTGCAGCTATGTCTGGTTGCTTTAAACTATAAATAGCCCTCTTATTTCTTTCTCCTAGTTAAGAGTTTATTAATGGATTGGCTAAGATGTTATCTTTGGTAGAAGATCTATGGTACCAATTAATCTGGGATAAGTGACTGGTGTCCTGGGACTGGAAGCAACCTGGATATTTTGTGAATTTTGGTGTAAGTGACTGTTCATAGTTAAGTCTAGCTTGGCTGGCTGGCTGGCATGATAGACTGGAGAGTCTAAGGGAACCTTCTGTGACTCCATGATGAGACTGGTATAGAAACCCAAGAGTTCACATTTTTTCTGGGCTAGTGAAATAGAATTATCGAACACACTACTAATCTTGGGTGTCTGTCTTGTTTTTGACAGTTTCCCCTAAGGTAGGAACTCAAGGTTTTAAGTCATTCCAGACAGTAATACTCATGTCTTCAGATCAAGAGTGGAAGACCTTCTGGAAAATGTGCTTTACTTGATCTCAAAACAAGTATATCTAGGTGAAATTCTATGGTCTGGGTTATATGGGAGATCAAATTAGATGATCCAATGGCTCTTTCTGATTTTAGAAATCTATGAAATCCCTGATGAAAATCATGCAAATCTGTACTTGTTATATCACAATTTACATTAATGGGGTTCACATATCTATTGCATTCCCCATGAGTGCAGTATAAAAACTAATGTCTTGATCATCATTTAGTTGTGTGTGGATGCAGAAACCATCAAAGTCTACTCATGTGAACAAGGGTCCTGATTGTTATGTCCATGTTTAGTACTGCGATACCTTTTTTGCTTCTCTCTCTCTGAAACCTACTTGTACCAACTTATCAGCACAGCAATAACACCACTATCCCTTTTTAACATGAGTAGTTAGCTGCAATTTGGAACCCTGATGATTATGTCAGGTAAGAGGATGTTGGTGTCTTTAATATCAGAGGGGTAGCCGTGTTAGTCTGGATCTGCAAAAGCAACAAGGAGTCCTGTGGCACCTTACAGACTAACCGATGTATTGGAGCATAAGCTTTCATGGGCAAAGACCCACTTCACCAGATGTATGTAGTGGAAATTTCCAGAGGCAGGTATAAATATGCAGGCTAGAGATAACAAGGTTAATTCAGTCAGGGAGGATGAGGCCCACTTCTAGCAGCTGATGTGGAGGTGTGAACGCCAAGAGAGGAGAAACTGCTTTTGTACTTGGCTAGCCATTCACAGTCTTTCTTTAATCCTAAACTGATGGTGTCAAATTTGCAGATGAACTGTAGCTCAACAGTTTCTCTTTGGAGTCTGGTCTTGAAGTTTTTTTGCTGCAGGATGGCTACCTTTAAATCTGTGGCAAGTGCAATGATGTGGCTGGGGAAGCAGAGCAAGCTGGAGCAGTGTTGCTCCTGTTCCCCCCCTGCTGCCACTGAGTGCAGGTGGGCTTGACTCCCACTGCCAGTGCTGGACCTCCAACTCCGCTAGTCCCCAAGCCACCTCAGTTGGGGGAAGAGGTGAATCAGGAGCAGAGCAAGAGCAGGGAAAAGGAGGGGAGGGGCCGAGTAGGAACGGGGGCAGGAGTGGCCTGGGGTAGAGGGTGTGGTCCCCAGCCTGGGTGTATGTGTGCGTGTGTGTGTGTGTGTGGGGGGGGGCTGATCACACCAGGTCCTCCCTGACTAGTCACTCCTGCCAAAGCATCTCTCTGTCCAAGCCTTTTTTCGAGGATATGCTTTCATCGCTTATTCAGGCTAATTCTGTCACTTCCTTCCTACACTCTCTCTGCATTTCTCTCAGACATACAGCTTTACAAATGAATGCCCTATCTCCTATATTTGCTATTTCAGGCGCCAAGAACCCCTCAATTGCAACAATACGACACTGCTAGGCAGCATACTGTTCTGTGAGGGCCACTGTTTTCATGCAACACCTATCGGGGAGCTGAGAAGTCTTCAGGCAGAAGAAGCCATGTTGGATGCAAGTAAAGCTGGAGTTTGTTAATTAACTCTGAGTCAGAGTGAAACATTATATGGCAGATGATCCAGATACAATGAAGCATAAAATATGGCGGCAGTAGTAACTGGGTCCTTGACAGTGGGAGAGACCATTCAAAGCTGCACTGCAGACAGCAGAATACTTCTATGAGTACACAGTTTGTTTTACAAGAGAAGGCTAAACACAGAAAGTGAAAGGGCTGAGGCCTCCAGGGACATTCTGCAAGAACCTATTTTAGTCATGGACGAGATGGAAAAGGAGAATATAATGTCTATGTTTATATTTCCAGGACACATAAAATGATGAATAAAGGGGGAGAAAGATAAGTGACACTGTATGCGGAAATCCCCCAAGCTCACCACACCTTGGAAGCAATAACTGATAAGATAATCTCAATATGGCAGTCACTGCTGAGATAAATTGACTTAACTTTGGGGGAAATGTTGGAGATATTCAGGACTACAGAGCTATCCAAAGACAGCATTGGAACCCTGGCAGGGAAGCCAGCAGAAACTGTTCATTCAACACATAAGAAAGTGAAATCAAAACCAAATATACCATCTACCACCAGTAGATGATAATGGTTCAGACATATGCAAATACTATAGGAGAAAACATGTGACATGAAGAAAAGTGTCTGGTTTATGGGGAAAAATGCCACATGTGACAAATGTCATCATTTTACATCGTTTGTCCAGAGAAAAGTAAAATAAATCCAAGGTTCACACATGATGTTGGTGACCAAACAGGCGGTGAACCCAGTGGAAGAAGACATAACAAACACGAGAGAGCGAGAGCAAGAGAGAGAGCTCCTCTATAGCTTTAGCTGGGAGCCAGCTGGGTTTTAGCTCAAACTGTAGAGCCTCATGCACTAAGCTCCAGAAATCACAGGTTCAGTTTCACCTGTCAGTGTTACATTAACAGTGTAAAACCATTTAACATTAAAGCCTATGTAACATTAAATTTAAAAAATCCAAAACACAAAAAATAAACAGCTGTAGTTAGTGGTCAAAGGTGGTGGGTGAGCAATACCAATTCTGGACACCAAAGCCAACCAAGCCATGGAACTGATAAAAGTATAGCTCCAGAACATAATGAAAGCAGATAACTGGGTGACTGAAGAAACCTTGGATGGCATTCCCTGGAATCAGGAGTCAATATAAAAGGAGTATAAAGATGTTTAAGGTATATGGACAGCTATATGGTATTCATGAAATGGAGACTGATATCAGTGTGAAGCTGATTAAATTCCCCAAAAGAAAAAGTACCTATTGTATCACTTCAGCCACTGAAAGATGAACTACATAGCCTACAGAATTGTAGAATTATGCAGCCTATAAATAAGATCACAGACTGGATAAGTAGCTTTGTTACGGTAAGAAAGCCATCCGGAATATGCATAGACCCAAAGCCTTTAAACAAATCTTTGATATCAAACCATTTCCTTCTGCCTGCAGTCAAGGACATATTAACAGTTCTGTCTTAAGCAGGACCTTTTACAGTATGCAGTGTGAAAAATGGATTCTGGCACACTGAACTGGATGAAGAATCCAGTTATGTGATAAACTTTGCAAATCCATTTTGCCAATGGGAACCAGTCCAGCACAGAGGTATTCCAGAGTTGATTGACACAGGCATTGGAGGGCCTGATGGGAATCTTCACAGTAACACATAATGAGCTTATAGAGAGAGGGTGATGATCCAGAACAAGAACAATGGGAGCCTGAGTACAAATTAGTACAGTTTTTGCAGAGATGCAGAGGAAAGAATATTAAATTGATTTTAGACATGTTCAGGTTGAGAGTAACCAGCATGTTATACATTGGATTTCTTTTTACTCTCTAAGGACCTGAAAGTAGACTCACAGAATGTGAGTGAAATGCCTAGACACAGTGATCTTAAAGGAGTCCAAGATTCCTGGGAATGCTCAATTATTTAACAAAGTATTGCAGCTATCTACCTGAGAGCTGTGAGATCCTGAGACACACAAAACATGTTATGGAGTGGAGGGACCAGGTAAGCATTCTGGAAGGTAAAAGAGATGATTGGGAAGCTTCCCCTGATGCTACAATCTGATGCATACAAATTGAGTATCGGGGCCACAGTGCTGCAAGGATGATAACCTGTTGCATTCACAAGCTTAGCATTATCTGTCACAGTGAAGAGGTATGCTCAAATTGAAAACAAGAATTGTTAGCATCCCTTGTTGGTATGGAAAAATGTCAACAATACATGTATGGTTGCACCATGGACATATATATCTGACCATAAGCTTCTCAAAGGTGTTTGAAGAAAATCCTACCTAAGCGCAGCAAATTGCTTAGAGCAGATGATGATGAAAAACAGAGAGATATGACATATGGATCATGTATTACCCATCCGAAGTGATGGAGGTTGTCATAACCATGAGGGCTGGCCAGAACCTGGTGACTAAAGGGTTAACTATGTCTCCTGTCTTTAGCCAGATATCTGGTCAGCCAATAACAATGCAGGTAGGGATTTCAAACTGGGACATAGGAATTTTTAACTTTTCTTTCCTTTCTCTGAGTCAGAGCGGTTTCTTCCATATAACAGGGAGATGGGAAGGCCTGTCTCTCTCCCAAGAATGGACTTCTTATATGTGTAAGTAGGACAAAGTCTAGATAACCTGTCAGGTTTTATTGTTTTCTGGTTTGGGAATGTGGAATTGATGTCTGAGCTGTTCAAAGTGTATTTTTTTCTTTTCCCTTTAAAAGTGTTTTCCTTCTGTACTTAAAATCCTGAACCCAGAGGTTCCCCCTGAGTATGTAGATTAATTGGTGATGTTTTTCATCTAGTCACTATGCTTGCAACAATAGTGTTGTTTTGATAATAAAAGTTTCTTTCTTTTTTTAATAATTTGGTATTGGTTCATTTTGGTGTCCTAGTTTTACCTGTAAGGTCTGTCTGACTGAGGGGTCAGTTATCACAGACTGCAGCTTGTTTTCTTTTTTTTTATTTCAAGCTCTTTTGGAGAAAGAGCTTAAGGTACCCCTGAGGTTTTAGGGAGGAGATTTCCCAAGTGATCTCTTCCCTGATTTTCTTGGAATACTTGAGTGGTGGCAGTGGATATTCCCCAAAATCCGGGTATTAGGATTTTTGGGGGAAGTTTTTGTAACAAAGCCTATAGAGATCATGTTTTGGGGTGCTTTTGCGGGACCCCACTTCTGCATTTGTCATGCTAGAGTGGGGAACAGCCTTGACAGAGGTGAAGACAATAAATATGTTACAGTACTTACTTACCTCACATGAAAGGCTGAGAGAGATACAGAACAAGACAAGAATGCTGATCCTATAAAAATGGCAATCAACAAAAGACTAAGTTCCTAAAAAGATTATGCAATTATTTCAGATAAGAGACGAATTGTGTGTATAGAATGAAATTTTGTGTAGAAGAACAGTTAGTCTAACAGCTCTTAGGAATGAGTTTATGCAGAAAGTTCATTCATCACATCTGGGAATTGAAGGTTGCTTAAAGTGAGCAGGGGAGACCACATGCTAGCCAGGAATGTATGAGCAATGATGGATGATCATTGAAAAGTGTGATTCCTACACATCCTGGGAAGACCATCAACTGAAAGAAATCCTGTGGCAAATGAAGTTCTGGAAAGACCATAGACAAACTTGGGAGTGTATCTGTTCACCTTTGAGACAAAGAGTACATAATGACTATAGATTATTTTTCCAGTTTCTTGGAGATAGACTATTTAGCAGAGAGAGGATCCAGAACAGTCATATAAAAGATAAAAGAACACTGTGGATGGTATGGGATACAGGATATAATGTGTTCCATTACTAGACCATAGTTGGTTTCAGGACAGTTCCAGAATATCAGTACAGACTGGGATTTTGATCATAATATCTTCACTGGGGTATCAAAACAATGACAAAGATAACCAGCAGTAAAAACTGCTAAGAAACTGCTGAAAAGGATGAAAACTGCAGAAGATGACACTTACTTAGCAATACTAGAGCAAAGGAAAGCTTCTTTTCAAGGTCTAAATTTTAATCCAGTCCAAACACTAATGAGCTAAAAAGCTACAACACTTTTGCCAACAAGAAGATTGCTAGAGCCCAAACATTTAGGTTAGAAACCAGTTCTGGAGCAGTGTGACAAAGTACAAATACAATCATTAACAAAACAGAGTAAGTTCTGATACAAAGCAAGGGAACCAAAGATCATATCAAATGGAAATTGACAACAGATAGAGAGAAAACCATCAGAAGAAAAAAACGCCAGCTCTAAGGGCAGCATGGACAACACACACCTTAGGGTTCTACAACTGAACCAAAGTCAGGGACATGGAAGAGGAAAGACTGTAGTGTGCTTTGATAGAGATTCCAGCAATAATAGGTGCTGATTCCATGGGTTCTCCAGGGCAAATGCAACCATGAGAACTGCCCCTACCAAAAGCTGCTCAGCACCTATGAGCCTCCCCTGCCCCCCCGGAGTTTTACACCTGAACTCTGCTCAAAGTTCATATCATAGGGTCACAGGGAGCTTGAGTGGTGAATGTGTCATGTTCTTTGCTACTCCCAGCTTCTGCTTTTGGGATAGGGAGTTTGTTTATGAAGAGAGGAAGATTGATAAAGATAACAAAAGGCTTGTCATGAAATTAAATTAAGGATAGTGATATGATCCTGAAAACATTTCCAGGCACAGATAGGAATCAAAGTGTAGGAATAAATGGTCTATTTTCAGAATGAATAGAAGTAGTGTCCTTCAGGGGTCTGTACTGGGAACATTATTGTTCAACATCGTCATAAAAGGGGTAAACAGCGAGATGACTAAATTTGCATATGATACACAATTACTCAATATAAAGTCCCAATGTGACTGCAAGAGTTTCAAAGGGATCCCATACAACTGGATAACTGAGCAAGTTAAATTCAATGTTAAATGCAATGTAATGTATGTGGTAAAATATAATGCCAAAATGATGGGGTCTAAATTAGCTGTTAGCCATCAAGAAAGAGATTTTTGGAATCATTGCCTCTATGCAGTACTACGCAGAATACTGCGCGGGTTTATAAGAATCCTTCTCACTGCACCTGTATAATCCTGAAGTGCAGAACACTCATTCTCTAGCTTCAGAAGACTTAAAATTATCTCCAGTCATTAACAGGACAGACATAGCTGAATAATGTACTGTCTTTAATGTATACTATGACCATACCAGGGAGCTAGATGTCGATAAGATTGCTGACAGTTATCCAGAAAGCTATGGAGAGACAGACTGTCTGTAAATGGGATGTAAGTGAGCAATTTGTCCATGATTGTAATGGTTTTAATATACTGTAAGCCCTGATAATGTAATTATGTATTTCATTATTATTAAAATGGTAACAATATCAATGATAGACACATGGTTAATCACTAGAACATGAAAAAAGTGAATAAATATGCTGAAAATATCTTCCTCCCCAAACTGGCAGAGTGTCTTCCTAAATATACACATCTCTACAAAAGCACCCACCAGTGGGAAAAAAAAGTCAGTGCCTACACCAGCAGTACCAGACCTAATTGACTGTGGTTAATCAAATGGGAAGACAATAGCATCAGGGAGGAACCAGCAAACCACACTGTACTAGAGGGTGGTATGTTAAAAGACTTGCACTTATGAGGGATTTTGTGTGATGGTTTTCCTAGTTGTACAGGGAAATAGCTAGCCAAACTGATAAAGTGATGCAGGCAGTAACAGCAAAAACAGTTGTATTTGTTATCAGCTATTTCTAAGGTGTTGGACAGTTTTCTGTGAAAGAGAAAGGACGTGGTAATATGAATGTGCTAGCAGACACTTTCAAGTCACACACTGTTTCCAAATGATACTTCCTGGGGAATTGTCTGAAAAGCCACGAGGACATGCTGTAAGCTGGAGCATGCTAATTAACCCTGTGTCAGAGTGAGATTTTATATGGCAGATGATTCAGACACAGTGAAACATAAAACATCAGTTTGCACGGTATAGCATCTTAGCTCAGTTGCCATGTGGGTTTGTGATTTGGATGGTGATCTGCATTGTTTCAGATGTTACTAACAAAAAAGACTTTTATCTTCTCCCTCATGAGTGAATAGAAGAGAAGCGGCTACATCCAGCAATTTCAATGAGGTTCATCCCAATTCATAACAATGAAACAAAAGCAGGCAGAGATTTGTCACTAGTGCTTAATATACAACACAAAGATTTTATCTGTAGAGGATAATTGTTGCTTCTTTGATGTGTGGAACCTGCTCTACTAGCAAATGACTAGAGTATTATTCCAAACTCAAATGTGATGTGGGATATTGCAGTATTATGTGAAATAAATGCACTTTTCCGGAGAGGTTTCTACCCTTAAAGAACAAATGTATCCATTTCCTCCAGTTTGTTTCTCCACTTACCTTTCTCTGCCAAAAACCCTGTCTCCTTTCCTTCTATCTCTCAACCCACAAAGACATGTCAACATAGCCTCATGTGTGAATCATCTCCAAATTGCACCTTCCACAATTTCTTTCAAAGAGTTTCATTATCGCATACAGTTATGAGTATTTAATAAAGGGTCACAGATACAGTCAAAGGGTCGTGATTTACAATGTTTAAAATATTAGGGGAAAATGTTTTGCAGCATTTACTTGTGGCTTGAAACGTCTGTAAGAAACAAATATCACTTTGATATAGAGATGATATCTAGCAGTCTTTTGGAGTGGCACAGTATAATTTCATCACTGTAGAGTGGCTGCGCAGAAAGGCAAATTCACTTTCCAAGACTATACTGTCTGAAAGCATTTAGCATTATCTCTGTGAAACACTATTACAAGTAATCAAGTTGCTACTTTTGCTCTTCTCAGGGACTGGAGCCAATTAATTTGACTAGTAACCTCATCCAAAAAAGGGAATTAAATTTATGTCAATGTATTCTAAAGTGTGGTTATTAACCTCTGTACTAATTCAGCTGGCAAACCAATCGAGTATATTCTGTGTGTCAAATATTAATTTTCTTTGAACTTTTTTTAACCAAGTGCTGCCTTTGGGGCTGTATTTAAAGTTAGATGGATTGACTTCAACTGTGTTAATTAAAAATATTCAATTAACCCAAACAAAGCTGTTCTGAAGCCTAAAAACACTTATAAAACTCTGGTAAATGATTACTAAGTAAATAAATATTGAATCAAGAATAATTGATTTTCCCTTTGAAATCTTAAGTCAACTACAATTTTTCTTTTTTTTTTACAGAAGTAATTAGGCAATTAAGGACCTACTTAGGTGCTGAAGTGACATTTTATAACTCAAATAAACAGTACTAAAACATTGGAGATTTTAAAATATGAGCATTCTGTGAAATCTGTGTACAAAATCTGTTATATTAAATATTGTTTGTTGCCTGCATTGCAACTTATACTTGCTTTTAAAGTTTTAAATCTTTAAATATTTCATGGTACTTCAAGATCAAACAAGCTTGTTTATCACTGGCTATTGACTTACTGTTCAAACTACATTTGCTTGTCCCAGATAGGTTGGATTAACTATTATTCCAACACAAAAAAACTGTAAATTTGACTTAAGGTTGCTAGACAGCTCACCAATGCAAACTATACAACCAAAATAAATGCATGGATAAGTGATTCATTAGCCTAGCTTTGCTCCACTAGTTAGTTCCTATCCCCAACCACTGTGACAAGCTTTCCATCAACCCCGCCCTTGTTACTCCAATTATGCAACCCCACCCCCACCCCATATTTTAGGCCCTTCTGCAAGCAGTCTCAGAGCTTCATCCCTATGTCCCTTGCACCCATCCCCAGGCCTTCCCATGTCTCCATTCATTCCCCAAGTCCCTTGCTTCCCATTTCCCTGCTCATTTCCTATTCTGAGCAGGTGGTTACTTTCATTTGTGTGCGATTCTTGAGGGATTTGGCATGGCTATAATGGGTCATGAGAAGGTGATGAGAAAAATGGGGCGGTGGTGGCGGTGAAGAAAGGATTAGGGATGTGGAAGGCATGAGGTAAGAGGCCTGTGAGGAGTGAGTCCTAGCTGGGGGAACAGTCTTTGTGCAGAAGTTGTGGGATAGAGGAATACAAATTTCTTTATACCAATGCTCCAGTGGATATAAGACTTAATGCACTACTGTTGTCTCAACTCCCAGTCAGAGCCAAGCAGCAGTGCTGTGTTGACTCAGCTTCCCTAACACTGATGCCTTGGTGCCGCAGGAGCACCAGATGGTTCAAGTGTCTGCACGGAAGCAGGGATACAACCAGGGCTTCCCACAACACTATTGCCTTGGTTTCTTGGAAAACTAAGGCAGCAGCAGCACCAGGGGAGCTCTTTAAGCACATTGGTGCAAAAACACAGGATTCTCTTCAGGCTTCCTGCACAAACCCAGCCAGCGCTTCACTCTGACCATAATCTACTATCTTCCAGCTAATTCTTCTCTATCTCCCCAATGCCTGTTTTTTCTACCTTTGCTGCTAACACCTCTAAAGCCTCCTTAGAGAGTTGCCTCTCCCAAAACTCACCTTTATACACATCTCCCTCTCACCAGCAATAGATGCATAGGTGAGCTGCGGAGACTAAGAGCACGTCTACACAGCAGGGCTAAACTCAAAATAAGTTATGCAACTTGAGCTATGCTAACTGAGTAGCTTAAGTAGAAATAGCTTATTTCAACTTTTTGTATTGTCTACACAGCAGTTATTTCTTCCCTTGACTTCCCTTACTCCTCATACAATGAGGGTTACAAGAGTCAGAGTAAGCAGTCCTCCAGCTCTCCATTATTTTGACATTATGTCAAAATAACTGCTTGTGTGTAGACGCGGATTATGTTATTTTGGAATAACGTCAATTATTCTGAAATAACGCTGCTGTGTAGATATAGCCCAAGTGTGCAGCCTGATGGTGTAAGAATATGGAAGCAGCTGATGGCTCTGAAAAATTCACTGGGTTAATCTTTTCATGGAACAATTCTAGTAGCTTAAAGAAAGGGACTAACAACGTGTTTAATTTAACATGTCAGAAATGCAACACATTTAAGATAATATCAGAATATGTGTGTGTGCATGAAATTTGGAATCTGTGGGGGTCTTTGTGATCCTTACTAGTGGAAAACTAAGGTCAGGTCTACATTAGGAGAGAAACTGACCTAAGTTATGCAATTCTAGCTATATGAGTGTAGCTGGAGTTGGCATACTTTATGTCAAGTTTCTGCAGCATCCCCACTGCAAGAGATTGATGGAAAGAACTCTCCTATTGACTTCCCTTACTCTTTGTGACCCTGTGGAATACTGGAGTTGAGGGGGGGTGCCATCAGCAGTTCATTTACCAGTGTTTCCTCTAACATTTTCTATCCTTTGACAGGTTGAATTTTCTTTTGGGCAGGTTGACATTTATGTGAAACATCAATATTGAGGTAGTGTGTGGATGTACGCTGCCAACATAAATAAAAAATTATATGTGTGTCTGTCTCTCTCTGTATATATGTACATACACATGTTTTTTTAAAACAATCCAAGGTATGGAAGTAAATATATTAAAACAAGGGATAGTTAACAAGAAGTAATGCTTATGATATTTAATATGAAATCAAATTTAACATTACCCTTAGAGTACATGTATCATCACCCTTTCTAACAATTCAAGCTAGTAGATACACCAAAATGCATATTATCCACACATAGCTCAGCTTCAAGATGCTAAACAAATCTAAGAGTCCAAATATTAATACAGTATTTATTGACACTGGAAAGGAGAGTAAAAGGCATTCACTAAGGATCATACGTGTTCTCCAGGGAATGTTTATGATCCATGCTGTACAAGCAAATGTGAAACAGAGACCAGTAAACACAGATAAAAGTTCTTCTGGTCTGACGCTTTCACCTTCTGTGTGTCACCAACTCAAACAGTAGAACAGTGTTTCCCAAATGGTGTTCCGCAGAACCCTCGGGTTCGGCAAAGTGAAAATAAGGGTTCCGCGAGAAAATTCCATAACAATAACATTTTATGATTAAAATAAATTTAAGAATTTTTTTGAAAACAATTTTCATTTGTGTTTGCCACGATAAGTGTCCCTGTGTAATGCCAGCTTAGCCAGAGAGCGGGGACAATGATGTCACTGCGCTGCGCGCACAGTCAGTCAATGGTGCAATCGCCTGTTATATATCATTTTAAAAGGATTCTGTGGACAAATAAAATTGGGAAACACTGCAGAAGCATCAGAACAAATTAACACATGGCTTCAGGGTTTGTAGACAGATGCATGCTTCAAAGAGCTTGCAAATAAGGTTTATTCTTACAAAACAACTAGCATCACACCTACTATTTGCTATTTCTGACTCATAAGAGCCAGAACTCTACCACTTTGCAAATATCTGGCCTTAATGCAATACAATAAACCATGTTTTAATTAGTAACACACGATTTAAAAAAAAAACCCATTAAGATCAGCATTTTAGATATCTGCAACACTCCAAAAATGTTGTTAAAAGAATCTTCTTTCTTAAATTAAGCCATTAACAACCAATGTAAACTTTGTTTGAAATGTAATCATGCAAATGTACTGGCACAGACACACACCCCATGCAGCCTGCTTTCCCCTCCCTCCAACCCAGACAGACAGGGAGGACTGCAATCTGGATTGCAGCAAGTGAGTTAAGACACCCTAAACACACGCCCTCCACCTCACTGCATAGATGTCAGCACCCACCAACCCCATTTCCCCCCTTACTCCTATGCAATCTGCTCCCCTATCTCAACTGGAGACTGGGATAAAATCCTGCTTCTTAAACTTGCGGGCACAAGCAGACTAGCTGGGAGTCGGGATACAGCACAAACTCTCTACCCCTTCCCCAGGACACACAGCACAAGTAAACACTCCATTTCCACCTCACCTAATGCCAGCACCCACCCACCCTATATTTTCCCCACATACCAAATGCAGTCAGCTCCCCTATTATCCCCTGCTTCCCAGACCAGGAGGCTTGAGAAGCGTGCTGGGTTTCAGCCTCTCTCGCCTCCTGCAGACGGGACTCCCCTACTCTCCAACTCCCCCATAGCCAATTACTCACTCCTCCTCTCTCCAAATGCCCCCACCTTATACCTCTCCTCTCCCCTCCCCCCTCCCCTCCCCAGTCATTTATTCCCTCTCTGTCTCCCCCCTTTGCCTGCTCCTGGAGCTCTGGGTGAAGCAGGCAGATCCATTTGAACCCTGCCAGGGAAATGTCGTCTCCCCCCACTGGTCAGCTGAACTACCTGCCTGTGTGGGAGCTGTGAGCCTCTGCCTGGAGTTCAGTAAAGGGTTGTGCAGCTGTGCATCTTACAGGGAAATTAGGTCCTTACTAGACCTGCTAAATCGAACCCTGGGAGCTTGATCTCCACCGTGCCAGTCTCCTGGTAACTGTAGACAAGCCCTGAGAAATATGAGGAAAATAGGACAGCATTTCAAAAAACACTTTTAATTTTTTCTTCACCAAAAGTTAGATTGATTTCACATACAAAAATTATAAAGAAAATTCCATTGTACTCAAAGGAATTGAACCAAATTTGGAAACTAAATTCAATCTCTTCTGCATCAAATTGAGAGAGTTTAATCCTACTTTTAATTGCCAATTTTAGAGCTACCTTAGCGGGGGGGGGGGGGTCACTACTAATGCCTCCATATTATTTATTAAAATACACATTTAATTCTCTGCAAGGTCTTTCTTAAAAGGACTCTTCAAGCCTTTCAGAACTGAGACAAAACCCAAAGCTTAATTGGTCTCTAAAGAAAAGCATGTGTTTGGAATGCAAAAGGACATTAACTATAGAAATAGAAAGAGAGGATGACAGTGCTAGGCTATTAACAGACTAACTCATACTAACATGAGCCCATATTCACTTTAATTGCCTTGATATAAATACTTTACCAAGACAGTGAAAGTTTGTAATGAGAATAAATTGTATTGCACTCAAATCTTTCTTTCTTTCTTCTTTTTTAAATTCATTTTCTGATTGCAACTTTTATGGAAAGCTGCCTGTAGAATACATTCTATTTATTGTTCTATTTATATTCTATTTATTGTTACATATATTCTCTCTGATAAACCATTGATTTATTGACTCTGGTTAGTCTGTTATGTATTTTCCTGCACTCTACATAATGCAAAAAAAATTGTCATGAGAGCTACCTTTTTACTAGGTGCTATGTTCTGGAGGACCACAAAAAGGCTTCATTAGCTCTGCTATGCAGTAACTCTTATAATCTCTCCTAAGAAAAGGGTCACATTTTATCCAAATTATTGCTGTAAGATATCAGTGTATAAAAAGTCCTATTTAGTTTTTCTAAGCTGTTGTGATGCTTTATACAATCACATAGATTAGTTGAAAGTATTTAGTAAGCACAATTCTGTTCAATGCTTTAAAGAAATATTGTTTTCCTTACTGTGGGAATTTAGCTTGTGTTGTTGAAAAGAGCGAGGTTATGTTTAGCTGCCTTTAAAAAAAAAAAAGACAAGTAACATCATCAGTGAAAACAGGGCAAAGTGAGGTTAGAAGTTAATACTTTGAGAGGCACCTTATGCTAATTAAGACATTAGCCTGAAATTCAATTTGCTTTATATGACAACGTCACTCTAATTTCTCATTAATATGGGGCCTATAAAGAAAATGAAGAACCTTCTGCTCTCTGTTAAAAGTACTGTCTCCTAGGAAACAGAAGATAGTTAGGACGTTAAAATATCAGAATCATTGAAAAAATACACAATAAACAGTTCATCTTGTACAGAACTGCTGCATATGAATTTTTAACACTATGCGGAGAAACTGTTGTATACTTTGAAATCGCTTTTTTTTGTACATTTTCAGCTAGCTGACAAATGTTGACCACATAAATCATAGATTTCTGATATCTGAATTCCAACACTGTTGCTCCTTGCTATAATCTACAATCATATTCTAAAAAAACCAAATTGCAGTTGTGGGTTTCACATTATAAAAATAAATGTTCATAGATTAGTCCCCACCAAAACATAAACCTTAAAGTCCTGAGACAGTGGTATACAATTAGCACTCTTAAAGGAAGAAAAACAGAACATAGGTGATATTACTGGTGAACCTGAATGATAGCAATGATCCATTTAATGCCATTCCCATTCTATAAGTCTTTGAATAGTGCTGTCAAGCTTGCAGTATGGGGACATGGCTACTTATATCAAAGTTTCATTTCTCTGATTACAGTTAAAGTCACAAGCAATCATAACACAAGCATCTTTGAAAAGCAACACACTTTTGTAATTCATAATAATTTCTTCTACTCAGCAGAAAGGGAGGATACTCAAGAATGAGTTAGCAGCTTGATCATCTGTCTCCTGCAGGATCATATGAGACAATGTGAATATAATATACTCCTTCATTTTTGTGCCCTGCAATGGTTCTAGGACTCAAAAAATCATTCTACATCTGCTCTCTGTGTTAGTTTCATTTTATAACTAACTTGTAACTTTGTTTTTAAAAAAACCAGGAGTCTTTATTCGGGGAGATATACAACAGGGGAGAGAATGGGAAAAGAACCTGGAATGGAGGAGGGAAGCTCAGGGACAGGGCTGGAAATGGCACCTGCATCTGGGTGGTCTGAAGGCACTGACTGCTCTAGAGGTTCCACTGCCCCATATTCTGGGGTCCCAGCAGCCCCTGGGGAACCTTGGAAGGGAAACTATAGGGCAGGTGGGGAGGTGGCTCGTGGACTGCTCCATGCACGATGCCATATGCTCTATCACGAGGTGAGGGTGGAGAACGCGGTGTCATGCTGCCTCTGCTCCTGGTCAACCCAGTGCTCCTTCCAGTCAGTGGCCCACTCCTGCCGCTCTACCAGGGACTGCAGGTTGGCCTGTTCCCTCATGAGCTCCTCCTGCGTGTGTTAGGAGTCATTAAAAAAGGGATAGAGAATAAGACAAAAAATATCTTATTGCCTCTATATAAAACATGGTACGCCCACATCTTGAATACTACATACAGATGTGGCCGTCTCATCTCAAAAAAGATATATTGGCATTGGAAAAGGTTCAGAAAAGGACAACAAAAATGATTAGGGGTTTGGAATGGGTCCCATATGAAGAGAGAATAAAAAGACTGGGACTTTTCAGCTTAGAAAAGAGGAGACTAAGGGGGGATATGCTAGAGGTCTATAAAATCATGACTGGAATGGAAAAAGGGAATGAGGAAAAGTTATTTACTTTTTCCCACAATATAAGAACTAGGGGTCACCAAATGAAATTAATAGGCAGCAGATTTAAAACAAACAAAAGGAGGTTTTTCTTCACTCAGTGCACAGTCAACCTGTGGAACTCCTTGCCAGAGGATGAGATAAAGGCTAGAACTTTAACAGGTGTTTAAAAAAGAGCTAGATAGATTAAAGGAGGTTAGGTCCATCAATGGCTATTAGCCAGGATGGGTAGGAATGGTATCCCTGGCCTCTGTTTCTCTGGAGGTGGGTCACAGGGGAGGAATCACGTGAGGATTATCTATTGTGATCCCTCCCTCTGGGGCATCTGGTATTGGCCATTGTCAGCAGACAAGATACTGGGCTAGATGGACCTTTGGTCTGACCCAATATGTCCATTCTTATGTTCTTATGTGGCAGTGTGAGAGCAGCAGAGTGTCCGAGGAGATGTTGGGTTGCTTTTGTGTCCTGGCGGTGCTTCCTTGCACAGGGCTTGCAAAGCTGGCCATGTGGGACAAGGCTTTCTTCTGTTCTCGAGACTTTAACTGCTCTGCAGCAAGAGGAGAGCAGCTGAGATGCTTGGTGTGGGCGGAGTGGTTAGAGCTGCAGCTGCAAGAGGCCACCAGAGGCCAATTATTTAAAAATAGCAGCATGAGAGCATACACACAACTGTTATTTCAAAATAACTATTTCAGAATTAGTGATACTCCTGATGAAAAGCAGGAGTACAGATTTCAAATTAAAGTCCTACTGTAGACCAGGGCAGAGAGAAGATTAAAGAACTCAGACAAGCCTATTGTAAAGCCTATGAAGCAAACCATTGCTCCAGTGCTTCACCAAAGACCTGCCACTTCCATAAGAAACTGGACATTATCCTTGACAGTGACCCTACCTCCACTGCCAAGAGCCCTGAGGATACTTCCATGGGCATGGAGGCAGGACACAAATGACCTAACTTGGAGGATAAAATTGTAGATGAGGAGGCCAAGGTAGATGAGGACCATTGGCTCCCCCACAGTCATTTGATATGTCTGGCAGTCAGGAACAGTTCTCCACTGTTGACATACATAGTCAGTGTGAACAACTGCTTTCCCGGGCCAGGAAGCAGGGGATAAGTGCAGGGTAAGCGTCTGTAGCTTGTGGAGTGGAGGACTGAGGGCATGGAAAAGTGGGAGGCTGGCTGTGTTTCTGTGAGCTGCAATTATAGCACAAATGCGAAATGTGATTCACCCAAGTTATCATTGTGCTTGGCCAAAAACATAATTAATGTGACTATGGAGCTGAGATGATACAGTGCTGTTGTCCAATATTATTTGCTTTAAATGTACAATTACGTTCAGTTGAGAAAACTGTTAAAAGTGATATAGCAAAAATACAATTAGCTTTTTCATACATAGCCCACATGCCAGTGTCAGAAGTGATCGGTGTTTAATAATTTCTGTATCTTTTGCAAACACAGATTATTAAATTTAGCTCCTGCATTTGACATTTTAAAAATATTGTCAGAGAAAGCACATAAACAGAATAAGACATCAGTTTTAAAATTAATATCTAAAATTTCCATGCTCTAATCTGAAGCAAACAAGTTATTCCAACTATATTTGATTTCTGAAACAATGCTTTCTGACAGTGTCATTTTCCATTTTATGGTCAACTTGTATTATAGAATGAGACTGAAACATATTATTTCCTGCTTACTTTCTGCTAAATTCAGTTAGCTCATAAGCGTGAATTGATTTTAAGTTTCTCTCCTCTGCTTCTTGTTCTCATGTTAAAACTTTTTTAAACCTTCCTTCTGCCCACTTTAAGACAGTGTTTATTCTCTGTGAAATTCTACATAGTCATTATCAGGTATCTGGTCACCTTCCCTACCATCACATTACCTTAAAGTACAAAATATAAATATTCAATATACATTTGTTTCTTTTAAAGGATTTAATAAATTAGTTTGTCTTTAATCCTCTCAGTAATAAAGTGCTAAATAATTAGGCTTAATCTCTGTAAAACATCCAATAACCCAGTTGACTCCACTGCAAGTCTCATGAAATGAAGACAAAGCTGTGTGAAATTTGCATATTGGAGACACTGCAGCCCATACTACCTTCTGTTTTCCTGGGCTTGTTAAGCAGAGAACTTAGTGGAACGTAACCTACAGATACACCACGTAGTACCTTCAAAGGAGCACTCCCCAAGTACTAATCCTTGGATCAGATCTGCAAGAAAAGCATCAAGCCATTAAAAAAATGGTTTGATCCATCCCCATTCAGAACTGATACTTTGTCCAAAACACCTGACTGAATAGCCATTCACTAATTTTGTTTTACATTTATTTAAGAATTTGGTATTAACATGTCTTTTAAAACATTTAAAGCAATAAAAGCTGAAAAATTCAGCAAAGTTGAAAGTCTATTCTTTGCATACCCCTTATATCCGCTGCGGCTTCCACATGATATGTGAACACACACAAAAGCTTCTGAAGTTCCTCGCCAAAACTGCTCTGTAGAAATGAACACACTAGAACTGGGAAACAACACATTATTGGAGAAATTTTTTTTTGCAGTGTGCCAAGACAATTATTTTTGATTACATTGGGACAGGGTGAAGTGACTCAACCCCTGACTTGATTACCCTGTCTTAATGACACTATTGCCAAGCAGTATGGCAAATTACATGATTGAAAAAGTGATTGAAAAAATCGAAGTCCTTTTTCCCCATTCAACTTAGTGAAATGACTGATGTGTCAGGGACAGCTAAGATGCTGACAACTAAAATTTAAAAACAATGAAAAACTCCAACAGGAATTTCGATTCTGATGGTCATTACCACAGCATGCTAGATGGGAACAGCTCTTGGCACTTTTGGATGCTTTTGTCTTTGATTCTGGCTTTAAGTGGCGGCACAATATAAGCATTTGTATCATAGAATCATAGAATCCTAGGGTTGGAAGAGACCTTAGGAGGTCTTTGAGTCCAGCCTCTGCCCAAAGCAGGACCAACCACAACTAAATCATCCCAGCCCGGGCTTTGTCAAGCCAGGACTTAAAAATCTCTAGGGATGGAGATTCCATCACTTCCCTAGGTAACCCATTCCAGTACTTTACCACCCTCCTAATGAAATAGTTTTTCCTAATATCCAACCTAGACCTCCCCCGCTGTAACTTGAGACTATTGCTCTTTGTTCTGCCATCTGTCACTACTGAGAACAGCATCTCTCCATCCCCATTGGAACCTCCCTTCAGGAAGTTGAAGGCTGCTATCAAATCCCCCCTCACTCTTCTCTTCTGCAGACTAAATAAGCCCAAATCCTTCAGCCTCTCCTCCTAGGTCATGTGCTCCAGCCCCCAATTATTTTGGTTGCCCTCCGCTGGACCCTCTCCAATGCGTCCACATCCTTTCTGTAATGGCGGGGGGGCACAGATTTGGATGCAATACTCCAGATGTGGCCTCACCAGTGCCAAATAAAGGGGAATAATAACTTATCTAAATCTGCTGGAAATGCTCTTGCTAATGCACCCTAATATACCATGAGCCTTCTTGGCTAGTAGGGCACACTGTTGGCTCATATCCAGCTTCTCATCCTAATAATCCCCAGGTCCTTTTCTGCTGAACTGCTACTTAGTCAGTCTGTCCTCATCCTGTAACAATGCTTGGGATTTTTCCATCCCAAGTGCAGGACTCTGTACTTGTCCCTGCTGAACCTCATCAGATTTCTTTTGGCCCAATCCTATAATTTATCTAGGTCACTCTGGACCCTATCCCTGCCCTCCAATGTATCTGCCTTTCCCCCTAGCTTAGTGTTATCCACAAACTGGCTGAGGGTGCAATCCATCCCCTCATCCAGGTCATTAATAAAAATGTTGAACAAAACCGGCCCTAGACCCAATCCTTGGGGCACTCCCCTTGAAACTGACCACCAGCCTGACACTGAGTCATTGATCACTACTTGTTAGGCATAACAATCTAGCCACCTTTCTATCCACCTTACAGTCCATTTATCCAATCCATACTTCCTTAATTTGCTGGCAAGAATATTGTGGGAGACCATATCAAAAGCTTTGCTATTAGCAAGATTTGCTTTGCTAATATCACATCCACTGACTTCCCCATGTCCACAGAGTCAGTTACCTCATCATAGAAGCTAATCGGATGGTCAGGCATGACTTGCCCTTGGTGAATCCATTTTGAGTATTCGTGATCACTTTCCCCTCTTCCAAGTACTTCAGAATGGATTCCTTGAGGATCCCCTCCATGATTTTTCCAGGGACTGAGGTAAGAGTGACTGGTCTGTAGTTCCCTGTATTGCCCTTCTTGCCTTTTTTCAAAGATGGGCACTACATTTGCCTTTTTCCAATCATCCAGGAGTTGGATTCCCGATCTCCACGAGTTTTCAAAGATAATGGCCAAAGGCTCCTCAATGACATTTGCCAACTCCCTCAGTACCCTCTGATGCATTAAATCCAGACCCATGGATTTGTGTATGTCTAGCTTTTCTAAATAGTTTTTAACATGTTCTTTTTCCACTGAGGGCTGCCCACCTTCTTCTCATGCTGTGTTGCCTAGTGTAGTAGTCTGTAACAGTGCTCATCCAGTGAAAGGGACAAAACAACAGGCTAGTCACCTGAGTGCAGGTTTTTGTTTCACAAGCAGTTTGGACTTGCTGTATTGCACAAAATGCCACCCATTCTAACTAAGTTCTGAATTTAGTTGTCTGCACAGTGAACTTCCTCAAGAGTAGCTCAACAAGGGCTACATCTACACTGGCAGCTTCTTGCACAAGAACTGTTTTGCGGAAGAGTTCTTGTGCAAAAAGTCTTCCACAAGAGCGCCTCTACACTGGCATGTGCTTTTGCGCAAGAGGTGTGCTTTTGCGCAAGAGCATCCATAGCAGTGGACACTCTCTTGCGCAAGAAAGCTCTGATGGCCATTTTAACCATAGGGGGTTCTTGCACAAGAAATTCGTGTTGCCTGTCTACACTGCCCTCTTGTGGAAGAGCTCTTGCGGAAGAGCGCATATTCCTCGTGGGGAGAGGAATAACTCTTCCGAAAGAAGCCCTGTTTTACAACGCTATACTGTAAATTTACTTGTGCAAGAACGCGTGTGCAGTGTAGACAGCAGGCAAGTTTTTGTGCAAGAATGGCTGTTCTTGCACAAGAAGCTGCCAGTGTAGACATAGCCCAAGTGTACATCTGTTTGGAATTTTGTGCGATGAGGTGGGAGCTGAGCATCATCACTTATTCTACCACACAGACGTTTGGCAGCTGTCTCAGGGAAAGTTTCTCAATTATTTGTTTGAGCTCAGAAAGGAAGTGAGAATTTTTCATTCTCACAAAGATTCCCCCTTGGCCAAAAAGTTTGCAGTTGCCAAGTGTTTTGTTTACTTGTCAGACATTTTTAACTGCCTAAATGTGTAAAAACCTCCCTTCAGGGCAAGACACTTCCATCATTGACACTTCCATCATTGGCTCCAGAAACGTTCCTTGTGGTATGGTTGTGTGGACAATGGCAGTTCTGAAGTTGAAATTTGTTGTTGTTTTGGGAGGTTTTTTACTTGATAATTTTTGGATCAAAATGTCTTGCTAAAGCATGACTTGCAACTCTTTATCAGCAGTCACCTGGAAATACTTAAGTTGCTGTTTCAGGAGTTCTTCCCTAAAAAGAATCAGAAAACTGAGACCTGGAACAGAAAGTCTTTTAATGCAGAAGTGCTGTTATATCACGTACAGTAAAAGGAAAATGAATAAATCTTTCATGTGATGAGCTATTGAATCTGAGATTTTCTGAGCAACCTCTTGCCAACTTCTGGATTTCTGTGTGAGAAGAATACCCAGAGATGTCATCTGCAGCACTGAATGTGCACATGCACTTTCATCCAGCTTTTTGTTTAAAGCCGGATTTTCAACACTAACTTTATTGAAAAACAAATACAGGGCCCATCTCATTCTACCTCAGCCACTTAAAGCCCTGCTTCAATGAATTGTGTTCATGCAGACAATCTCACCCTTGCCACTAGGTTTATATTTATTTTTATTTTTTGCTTCTGGATATAAGGTTTGTCTTGTGATTATACTGTACGTATTTAGTGACTATTTTTGTTGCTATGCCCTTGTAATGTGTCTTTTATTTAAAATATTAACTATTCTAGAGGCACTGGGGTCATGTCAAAATGTTTATTATCACAAGTGGGTTGCAGTGCAATGTACTTTAAGAACTGCTGCTCTACAGTGTAAGTTCCTCCCAACTGGACCCATATCTACATTCAAAATATCTACATTTTCCATCTGACAGAGACTGGTGGCCATGTTCAAATATGGCTATCTGCTTCTGTTGAACCATGTCCATTTTGCCATATGTTCCCTCAGAAATGCAGATTCTGAATAGAGTGTACATAGTATTAGTGCCCCCATCCTCACCCTTTTCTGCAGCAAACCAGAAAAGGGGCTTCTGGATTTGGAGGGCCACATCTTCAGGTGGAGTCCAGTGGTGATGGGGTCATGAAGAGTCACACGCCCCCTTCCAAAAACCATGTGGGGAGCAATCCTGAAGGAGTTGTCCAACTGCCCTAAGCCTCGTACTCCCTGGGGACTATGGAGGCAATAGAGATTGGTTCCCCCCACTCAGGGACAGCAGTAGAAAAACAGAGCAACCCAGACCCAGCCTGTTCCACTCCACCAGCTGCCAGCCACGTCACTCTGTTTCCCACTGCCGGTGAGTGAGGAGAGAGGGTTCCCCTTCTTCTTCCAACTGATGTGTCCCAGAGGACTTGCAAGAGGGGGTTGATACTGACAAGAGGAGGCAGGCCTTCCCCTACACTCACTGGCAGCAGGAAGCAGAGAGACCTGACCTCAGCCTGCTCCACTCCCCCAGCTCCCAGCTGCATCATTTGGGGGAAGGGAAAAGGTTGGAACAATCCCCTGCACTCACCACTGGTGGGAAGGAGAGCAATGGGGTTAGGAGCTGGGGCAGCAGAGTGGGCTGGGGTCGGGTCATTCTGTTTCCCCATGCTGCTGCCTTTGGTGAGTGCATGGGTGGCCATGCCTGCTGGCCCAATGCCTGCCCCGCTAGTTCGCTGGGCCACATCACTGGGGGAGGAAGAGCTTGGGAGATGGAGTGGGAGTAGGTGGAGTGGGAGTGGGGTGGGAGTAGAGCAAGGGTGAGAAGAAGCGGGGAAGTGACAGAGCAGGGGTGGTGGCATAGGGGAAGGGTTGGAGTGGAGGTGGGATGGGTGGGTGGAAAGAGGTTGGGACTGGGTGGAGTGGGGGTGTGGTGAGAAGAGGTGGGATCCTCACCTGGGCTAGGAGTGGCACATGGAGAAGACATGTGGCGGGGCAGTCATATGGCTCGTGCTCCCCTACCCCGTGTCTGTCCCCCAGCAATCACCACTGCTGCTTGAGCCATGACTTCAGCTGCGGAGCTGAATTGTGTGTAGTAGCTGCACAATTTTTGTGAATGTACATTCTTCTGCAATGTGCAAGGTACAGAGCAGCATTTATCCCTTCTTTGTGTGAGTCTGATTTAGGGAATTTAGTGGAAGTACAAAAAATTCTCATGGAAACACAGAGACAATTAAAAAAAAAATTATCAAATATAAGATTATCAATGAGTAGTCCAGGACACTTCAGGGATAATAGAATCAACTTTGCTGCTATGTAGAGATAGACCTCAATGACCCAAAGTTTTGAATTTAGTGTATCATCAGGGAACTGTTAAAAACAGATATTTTTCTGCTTCACTGTCCATGGTGTAAATGCATATGTGAATGCTGTTTAATGCTTGGAATAGTAACATAGACCATAACACCTTTTCTTCCTGGCTCCCACTCCCTGTCATTAAACATAAAGCATGTATTCAATGTATCTGAGAGACCAAGAGGATTACTTTCTGGTTGTCATAAATGATCTGGAGAAAGGGGTAAGCAATGAGGTGGTAAAGTTTGCAGATGATACCAAACTGTTTAGGATAGTCAAGACAGAAGCAAACTGTGAGGGACTCCAAGAAGATCTCACCAAACTGAGTGATTGGGCAACAAAATGTCAAATGAAATTTAATGTGGATAAGTGTAAAGTAATGCACATCGGGAAAAATAACCCCAACTATACGTACAGTATGATGGGGGCTAATTTGGCTACGACAAATCAGGAAAGAGATCTTGGAGTTATCGTGGACAGTTCTCTGAAAACTTCCACACAGTGTGCAGCGGCGGTCAAAAAGGCAAATAGGATGCTAGGAATTATTAAGAAAAGGATAGAAAATAAGACCCAGAATATCTTACTACTCCTGTATAAAACTATGGTACGCCCACATCTTGAATACTGTGTACAGATGTGGTCTCCTCACCTCAAAAAAGATATTTTGGCCTTGGAAAGGATTCAGAAAAGGGCAACTAAAATGATTAGGGGTTTGGAACGGGTCCCATATGAGGAGAGGTTAAAGCGACTGGGACTTTTCAGTTTAGAAAAGAGGAGACTGAGGGGGGATATGATAGAGGTATATAAAATCATGAGTGGTGTGGAGAGGGCCGATAAAGACAAGTTATTTATTAGTTCCCATAATAGAAGAACTAGAGGACACCAAATGAAATTAATGGGTAGCAGGTTTAAAACTAATAAAAGAAAGTTCTTCTTCACACAGCGTGTAGTCAGCCTGTGGAACTCCTTGACAGAGGAGGCTGCGAAGGCTAGGACTATAATAGAGTTTAAAGAGAAGCTAGATAATTTCATGGAGGTTAGGTCCATAAAAGGCTATTAGCCAGGGGATAAAATTGGCCTCTGTTTGTCAGAAGCTGTAGAGGGATGGCAGAAGACAAATCGCATGATCATTGTCTTCGATCCACCCTCTCTGGGGCACCTGGTGCTGGCCACTGTCGGCAGACAGGATACTGGGCTAGATGGACCTTTGGTCTGACCCAGTACGGCCATTCTTATGTTCTTATGTCCCTGTCTATTGGATAAAAATACATAGTCTATAATAAGACATTTTCATAGAAATTATTCATCTCATGGTGCAGGGAAGTTTCTTTTGTGACATTTCCTATTAAAGTTCCCCTACTGGCCTGGTCTGGATGATAATTTGGGGGGCATTTAGCTGGTTTCTAATGCTTTGTATGAATGGGTCTCTTCACTTTACTGTTTTGATTGCCACATAACCCTTTCTCTCAGTCTCTCATCTACCCCTTTTTTGGCAAGTAACATTTCCCTAGGTGTCCCTGCAGGCCTCACACAGAACTAAGTTAAAAAGGGGATGTGTTCTTTTAAAGTTCTCTTAGCTTCAGTGTGCAGCTGAAGGTGGTGTGCTAATTAACTACAGCTAACAGTGTGGGTTAAGCCCTTTAGACAAAGTGAAAGGCTAATCTTTTCTTTCAGAGAAATAAAGAGCAAAGGTTTTAGTCACTCCTTTTAATACATCCTTTTTACCTTCTTACTGCAACAAAACCATTATTGCTGCAGAAGAAGTGGTGGTTCATCCCCATTTCCCAGCCCCTTGCAATATAATGTATGGTTTACCCAGCTGGATTTGTTTATACAATATGGGGAACATTTGAGACATAATAATAACAGCACTTATATTTTAAACGACTATTGCCCATAGTCTGCAAAATACTCGACCCAGTGTTGCTTGTGTTCAGCTTGGGAAATGTTACTATCTGTGGGCTAGAGCCCATATGTTTTAGACCTCCAAAGTCTGACTAGAATCCAGATATTGCTGCTATCTTGAGACCTTAAAGCACTCTCCTGAAGTGCAGATAATTTATCTAGCAACCCTTCCTGACCGCAGTGATGACCCTGCCCAATATTTGCTGACACCAATAATGAGCCCTCCATCTGGTCCTGCAACTTAGGCTAAGTTTACACTGCCACTTTACTGCATGGCAACAATCTTAGGGGTGTGAAAAAACCAAACACACCCCAAGCCCAGCAAGGTACAATGCTGTCAAGTGCCAATGTAAACGGGTTTCCAGTACTGAGAGCCATGCTACCAGTTCTGTTAGCTACTTCCCCTGTGGAGATGATTTGCACAGAGCGTTGGGGAGGCTCTCTCCCGGCACTCCTGCCATGGCCACACTTTAAACTACTGCCACAACTGCACTTTAATTTTAGAAGTGTAGACAAAGCACACCCCCTCCCAGATCTCCTTTTGTGTCACAGTTTCTCTCTCCAAGAGACACATGGTAGGTGTAGTACTATCACATCCAGACTTTTCACAGAATTCTAATACAGCATTGTTCTTTAGTCTTAGAGAGGTAGCCATGTCAGTCTATATCTGCAAAAACAATGAGGAGCCCTATGGTACCAGACTCCTGGTCTACACCAGAAGATAATTTTAAATTAAGATACACAACTTCAGCTACTTTACTCTCCTTCCTCATAGGTCAGAAGCTCCTAACCCTACCACCCTGCTGCAGAGTGGAAGCCTCAAACTCTCCCTTCCCTGCCTCAGTGTGGTAGGTGAAGAATAGGAGGCATCTGGGAGGCTGCACAAGCTGCACTTTTCCTTTAAAAGAGTTGCATGTGGCTCGCAAGTCATGATTTGGCTTCATCTGTCCTTTAGCATGTTTCTAAATATTATATATTTTGAGTAGAAAAGTTTACATACATTCAGGCCTGTGCCTATTGCTTTTGAAGTCCCTTCAGCCATGAAAGACACAATCTGCTATGTATATCACTCTTTGTTCACTCTTAGGCTTGTCGAAAAACATCTAGAGTGTGACTTCGCAGACAGCTCCAAAATTCTGCAGAATCGTGAAATAGTAATTGTTGTGCCAAGTAACTCATTTTCATAGATTTTTCCCTTCGTGGCAATATTTCTCTTTAAATATCAATTCAGAATTGATGTCCTCTAATGTCTACCCCTTGCCCTTGACAGAACCCAAGAAGCAGAATGTGCAAATAGCTCAGCAAAGACTTGCTAGGTCATTGAAAATAAACCTGCCAGATCACTGAGTTCTTTGGCACATTGCCTCGTGGCATCAATGACTGCTTAGAAGGAATTGCTTTGTTCTTTTTCTGCATTTTGTTAAGGATGAATATGCAACATGGTTTATTTTGTTTTTTACTTTTTGATACATATTGTATCAACTCCTGAATCAGAATTCTTACAAAATATATTTTAGAATGATTTTTCCTCCTCCTCCCAGTCTCAGGTTCCAGGCCATGGGCTCTGTTTTGGCCATGGATGAGTACCATATGAGGTATATTCAGGACTGTTGCGTAATTGTAGAGGGCATGGATCAGAGTGGAGGGATGCTTCCCTGGTCATGCTTGCAGATTGGCGGCTCTGAAGTAAAGTATATGAGCAAAGTCAGTGCAGCCAATCTACAGTGAGGTGGGATGAGTCAGTTTTAGAGAGCATGCTTTTTTTGGGGAGCTTTGTGTGTTATCATTTTAAATGCTAGGAAATAAAGTAGCATTAAGTTGTAACCTTCCACAATGAGGTTTTTTTCCCCTACAGTTTCTCTGTGTCAATGCTGAAACACCGTAATACTGTACATATGTATTCATGTTGTTGAACCTCCCTGCAACATGGAAAATTACTGAACAGTAGAATTCATAAACATCTGGCATGGATTACTAGGCTGCATTGAGAGGCAGACTACTTGGAGATGACTAGAGTTTTATTTGGGAACTGTACTTTCTGTGTGATCTTGGACAAGTCACCTCAGCTCTCTTGCTCAGTTTCTCCATCTGTGAAATCAGGAGAATGGTAAATAAACCCAGGGGAGCTGACAGCCTGTGTAGGCCCCTGGCCAAGGCGGTGATGGGGGCAGTGCCTCAGGCAGCCAGCTCTCCAAGCCATCACAGTGCAGCTCTCCCACCCAGCCTTCAAAGCCGCACGGAGTGCTCAGATGTCAATTTAAAGGGCCTGAGGCTTTGATGACCACCACTGCCACAGTAGCCAGAGTGGTGGCCGGGAACCCTGGGTCCCTTTGAATTGTTGGGCCCTGGGGCAACTGCCCCTTTTGCCCCCTCTTATCAGCAGGATATAGTAAACCACTGGTAAAGTGCTTCAAAACATGTGGGTGAAAAATACTTGATAACAGCTAAGTATTGAGAGTTGTTATTATGATCCTCTCAAGCTACACTTAGGCTATGTCTACACTGGCGGGTTGTCGCGCCAGAAATATGCAAATGAGGCTAAGCGTGGAATATCGCCGAGCCTCATTTGCTTACCTAATGAGCCGCCATTTTTGCAGAAGAGGCTCTTGCACCAGAAGGAGCATCTACACTGCCCCTTCTTGCGCAAGAAAAACCCTCTTGCGCAATGCCGCTACGCTGATTATTTTCAGGAATAACGGCATTGCGCAAGAGGGTTTTTCTTGTGTAAGAAGGGGCAGTGCAAACAGCTCCTTCTGGCACAAGAGCCTCTTTCGCAAAAATGGCAGCTATTAGGTATGCAAATGAGGCTTGGCAATATTCCACGCTTAGCCTCATTTGCATATTTCTGGCACAACAACCCGCCAGTGTAGACATAGCCTTAGAGATCAGGGATGGGCATCTGATCTGCCAACTCCTAACCCTCCTTGGTGGCATCCCTCTTGCCCTGGCTTTGAAGATGGAGGAGCAGGTGCCCCTTTTCCCACCCTAATTAACTTCTGTAGGAAACTATTTACAGTAATCTCACAAATAAATATCCATCAGGCCTAAGCAACTAAGTGAATTGTATTTATATAACCACACCCAGAATTTCTTTCCCATTCCAGTGGGAAGTGTATTTACAAAAACAAGAGTTGAATACCTTGCAGGGCTAAGCTACTGAATGAGCATAACCACACCCATTCCCATTCCAGCTGGCTGCAATGGAAGCATTGATTCAGACCCTGCTTACATAAGAATGTTTAGTCTCCTTCCCCTTTTTGAGCATGAAGTGCTGTCATTTTCTTTACTATTTTTTCAACTTGGTTGAAGTTTTTGCTTTAGCTGGGACTAGGCAGACACAGATATTGATATTCTTCTCCTGCTCATTTGCGGACTCCTCACTTTCTTGATCTTCACAAGAACTCTTGCCCCTTGAATGAGTCTTCCGGGATGGATGAAAAAGGAGAAAGGGAAAGGACATTGGACCTTAGTGTTATTCAGTATCACACCTGTTTATTGGCAGTCAGCAAGGTTACACTCATCTATTATTTAAAAAAAATGTTCTTTTGATAGATGGTATCCCTCTAATACTAGACAGCAAAAGCTGCAGAAGCCTAGCTCATGTATGCCTCAGTAGTGTCTGTGCTTTATGCTTTTAACTGTTAGCCATGTTCAGCTTTTTTTGGAGGGGAGGGTAATTTTCAGTTTTTCATTCAGTTTGATATTGAGCACACCAGCAGCTTATGGGCAATGGGTCAGGTAGATGAGACTCTGCAGACATCTATGACACCTAATCAAAATGCAAAACTAAAATGACAAGCTGATTTTGGAAGCTGGCAACTATTGAGAAAAAGAGAGATTAGGTTTCCCATTTAAGGGCTGCCAATGTGCTTGATGCCATTGAGTACATTTTATAAAAGCTATCCCTGCAGCCTGTACCCTAAAGCATTTACCATCTTAATGGTATAAAAAGAAATCTGTGTCATTTTGTTTAATCCAATACTATTAAAAATCAACAAGTTGTATTTATTCTCCTTATTCCTTGTGCTGACATAGTAACTCTTAGGCCTTTGACACTGATACTGTTAGGAGTAAAAAGAAAATTATGTTCATAGCTAAAATATCTAGACTCACCAATAAGTTCTGAGGCTCTCTATAATTAATTATCATTCATTTTAGCCTGTAACAGGATCTTTTAATGACCTGTGTAACCAGGAGGTAATTTAGTGGAAAAGGTAGTGAGCAATGATTAGTAATTTTTATTAACTTTATTCTCCTATCAGTAACAAATGAGATAATCACATTCTTATTACTTTTCTCTTAGGTAGGTCCAAAGCAGGATGTGATGAGCTTAAAAGGATCTCATAAAACTAGGTGACTGGGCAACAAAATGGCAGATGAATTTTAATGTTGATAAATGCAAAGTAATGTATATTGGAAAACATCCCAGCTATACTATATAAAAATAATAATGGGGTCCAAATTAGCTGTCACCACTGAAGATAGAGATTTTGGAGTCATGGTGGATAGTTCTCTGAAAACATCCACTCAATGTGCAGTTGCAGCCAAAAAAGGAAACACAATGTTAGGAATCATTAAGAAAGGGATAGAGACTGATACTTAATTATTTGTATCTACATAAATCCATGGTATGCCCACACCTTGAAAACTACATGCAGGTGTGATCACCTTATCTCAAAAAAGATATCTTAGCACTGGAAAAAAGATCAGAAAAAGGCAACAAAAATAATTGGGGGTATGGAATGGCTGCCAAATGAGGAGAGATGAATAAGACTGGGACTTTTCAGCTTGTAAAAAAGATGACTAAAGGGGGATACGATAGAGGTCTATAAAATCATGACTAATGTGAGAAAAAAGTGAATAAAAAAGAGTTATTTACTCTTTTGAATAACATAAAAACTAGGGGTCACTAAATGAAATTAATACGTAGCAGGATTTAAACAAAGAACTTCTTCACACAACACACACAGTAAACCTGTGGAACTCCTTGCCAGAGGATGTTGTAAAGTCAAAGATTAAATCAGGGTTCAAAAAACAGCAAGATAAATTCATGAAGGATAGGTCCATTAGTGGCTTTTATCCAGGATGGGCATGAATGGTGTCCCTAGTACTGTTTGTCAGAAGATAGGAATGGGCAACAAGGGATGGATCACTTGATGGCTACCTGTTCTGTTCATTCCCTCCAGGGCACCTGATATTGGCCATTGTCGAAAGACAGGATACTGAGCTAAATGGACCTTTGGTATGACCCATTATGACTGTTCTTCTGTTCTCTAGAAAAACCCATGTTCCTTTTCTGCATAGCTTGATCATGGGTATGAGAACAAAAGATGAAATACTTTAAGGACGTCCATCAACCTGACTCCCAGACCCTGAATAGGAAGCTGCTGCCACCCAAATGCAAAACCCCCTTTTGTAAACATCCTAGCATTGAGTAACTAAAGGGTTAAGCACAGAACATTGAATATCCAGGAAGTGTTGGCAGGGAGCCTGGAGAGGAAGAGGGTAAGACATTTTTGAAATCTTTGTTTTTGTTTGTTTGTGTGTTTGTTTGTTTTTTTGGTAAAATTCTGCTGTGCTACCCCTCCCCTGCCCGGGGAGGAAAGGAAGCTGAAAAGAAGCTATTCTCTGTGATTTAATCTGTTTTGTTTTAAGCTGCTCTGTAACTCCTAGCAACCAAGTATACGTTACCAAATATATCTTCTTTGTTAATAAAATCACTTTTTAAAGTATATATTATCTGATTCCTGTATCCTAGAAAGCAGGAGGTTATATGTCCATGTGCCTGAACTGAAAGTCATCTCTTAAGAGATTGCAGGGCTTTTTTCAAGCTTTCTCCAAGGAGGGAGGTTAAACTGGTTAGGGTTACTCCACAGGAAGAAGTTTCCAAGGGCATCTTCCTGGATTCAAAAGGGTTATTTGTATTTAGGTGTTGGCAGTTTACCACTCAAGGTCAGAGTCAAAGTCTGTGACGTTGGGATAGTTGTTAAACTCTTTAGTGGCAGGGTATTTTAAGGTCTCTTGTGGGCCCCCGCCTTCTGTAACTGAAGTGCCAGTATGGGGAACAGCCTTGACAACTTGTCACTGGTCTATAAATATGTTTGGGAAGCCCACATTGACACAACCTCAAATTAAACAGGCCTGCTTCATATGTGCCAACAATATATATTTTCAGCTCCATTTGTAGAAAAGTGGAATTCTCAAGTTGACTATTAAACTAGTCTGAGACTGTTGCCTCTTTGCTTTGAGTTGTACTGCAGAGAAATACATACCATAAAACATACATAATTTGTGTTAAATTTATGTTATTCTCCCTTTGCCTCTGGCACATTAGCATAAATTAGATTTCATGCTAACCTACCCAAAGCAGTTAGTTCACAATTAGAAATTCAGCAACATAAAATTACTTGACATATCAATATATAAAGATAGATAGATATGTTCACGTGAGCTATTCAATACATCCAATATAGTGAAAATACTGTGACATTTTACTAGTTTTACAGGATTCATTTTTCTTTGTCTTAGTGTGATTTAAAAAAAAAGCCCCGTGAAGCTTGTGATATTATAATAAAATTGAATCTGTGTCCATCTGCTGTAACAGAAGAAAGGACTTTCATAAAACAAGGAAAGCAATTCTTCCGCTCTTATTACTTTATGTTTTGGGCATGCCACAAAGTTATCAGTAGAAGTTGTTTTGGTGCATGCAATAAACACAAAATGCATGCCACTGACTTTCAGACCAAGAATGTAGGGGAAAAAGTTTCTTTTGTGTTAAGAATGAGTAGTCCAAAACTTTGATAAGGACTATGACTGATTTTACAAGGTATAGATGATACACAAAACCAAAAATCTCTAGTCAGAGAAAGACAGTACCTCTGTGTAATCTTTGCTCAGGGCTGCTGTTACTATATATTCTCTGTTCAAATGTAGACAGAAAAGATCATGAACATAACTTTCAAGACAGAAAACGTATAGAAAAGTATGCATATATTTATTTAGTGGTTTCCCAAATATTCCATTTTCCCACCACTTTTTTCCTTATGGTGGTAATTTAAAATATAGGGTTGTGAAGTTAATGTGATGAGATTGTGCTTTCTAGAATCAGAACAAACTTTAAGATAAATTCATGCTTAGGCATTTTTTTCTGAAAAGGGGTGATTTCTTGATTTGGGATCATATACTTTAGTATGATTAGTACTTTTACAACGTCTTACCATTTCAAAAATCTAAATGAATTTTATATACATTAATTCAGCGATATAACATGCAAATATTTTGAAGATGGGTAAAACACTGAAAGGTAAAAGACTTGTCTTAAGATCATACTGTAATTTAATGGTGGAAGCAGGAACAATACATGGGACTTCTTGTCCCCTAGGCCTAAGCTTTTAAAATATCTGAATGTGTATCAAAATGTAATATTTGGTGTCTTTTGGGTGCTTTGGGGGGATATTGTTTATCTTGCATATGAATTTTCCAATGGGCTTCAATAATTACCTACAAAGACATAGACATCATACAAATAAACAGCTCATTCTCCTATTTTTGCAGACCTATGTCTTGATCCCCTCTGCATAAGTTTTCTATTTTCACTTTTGGAAGTGGTATATATTTCAAGAACTACACTTCTGCAACTATTTCCCTAAGCTCATTGTATTTAATTTTTTGCCGGGCATTCAACCTGGAATTTTAAGTTAATCAAAAAGGACTCTTGTGAACAACAGTGTACACAAATAGCCTGAGTACATCAGAGACAAGTGTTCAGCAGAATAGCAAATACAGCATCTGAACTACTGGAATAACTCTAAATCTAGTGGACTCAGCAATGAATAGAACTAAGGGACAGCAACACATTTGGTAGCTATGTAGCAAGAGGCAGTAAATGTTAAATACAAAAGTTGTAAAACTTTGTTTTCTTTTTATTACTGTACCAAATATTTATTGTATTTTATTTATTGTGTATTTAGTGTTTCATATGATAAAAAGCAAGCATTTGTTTGCGGCTGCTAGCCTTCAAGAAAATAAAACTGCTGAAATGAAACTATTATTTTGCTTATTGCAGATTTCCTGTCTAGGTTAATAAAGTGACTGCTGATCTGATGAAATAACAGCATTCTTGGTGAGAGTGAGATAGGAATTTAGCTATTTGGGTTCTTATCCCATCTTCCTCACCATGAAACTCAAGCTCCATGGGCTGAATCCTGCAAGATGGTGATACCTCTTGCTCCCTCTGCCATGCATATTTACAGTTAATGTTAAGCATATGTTTCAGTGTTTTGCTAAATTAGGGTCAGAGTTCTCAACATCTTCTTCCATGGAGCTCTTACTGTGGTATTTGAAGGCTAGATCCAGCAAGGGGCTTAGGCTTGGCAATGCTGAGCTTTCAAGCATCCTGCTGTCCTGTAAAATCCTCACGCACACAGGATCCCTCTACAGTGTGTGATGCCTAAGAATAGGATTCACAAAAGCCAGCACACTGAACAGGGAGCTGCTTAAACTACACAAGAGAAAATGCCATCCTGCTGTGAACCCTGTGCTAGAGTAAGGTGCCTAAGTAGGACAGCCCTTCTTCTTGACAGCCACAGAGACCAAGATCTCTACCCTGTTATAGTCAATATCCTATGGCTAGAGCACACACTGTTGATGTAGGAGATCTGTTTTCAGATTTCTTCTTTGCCTGGTTTTGGAGCAGAGACTTAAATTCAAATCTCTAGCTAAATTCCAGGGGCCACCCTTGCAACCCTAGCTGCCTTTATATATTATTTTATAACTGCCTTCACTTCCCTTCTAAACCAGGTTTCTGTTTTATAACTGGTGTGTCTTTCTTTTTCTGTTTGGGATTGTGACTTTTTGGCTATTTAGTAAAGTGCTCTTAAACTATTCTTGATTGTCATTCACATTTTTAAATTAAATACTTCCTCCTAGATGATATAGTTCAAAATTGTTTTCAGCTTTGTAAAATTGTCTATTGTCATATATGAAGTAAATACATCACTGGTTCTGCCTTTATTCTGTTTGTGCATTATAAACGTGATCAAGTCATGATCACTTGTATCTATGTTATAGTTAATTATTAGTTCTGTGGTCAGTTCCTCTTTATGTTAAGAGTCAGTCTAATATAGAATTCCCCTGTGTTGGATTATCTTACTTCAGCAGAAAATAGTTTGCATGGAAACCATATTTTGAAAAGCATTGTAAAAGTGACTAAAACAATACATTAATACATCAAACTCCTCTGAGTCCAGAGCATAAACATGTTTCCAAAATATTCAAGGATCTGCATTTTAAAAAATCCAATATAAATAATCCACTCCCTAACTTAAAAAAAACACATATGGTTCATTTTAAAGCAATATAAAATCGGTGTCAGGAAACTTAAATAAAGGCATTCACGGGTATAGGTGAAATTTTCCATATGCTTTCTTTTACGGGTCTCTTCATTGTCTCTTCATTGTCAGCAGGCAAATATGTTAAGCAATGTTTTTTTCAGGTCTGATAAAGTAATAAGCAAGATTCTGAGTGCCTTTAATCAATATTCAACACACCTATAATTGGGCCTCTAATGAGATTGAAAACTTTGTTTTAGCAAACTTTGTATTGCTGGTGGGATGGTGGGTCAGAATGTTTTTCTTTTGCTTCCTTCCTCCTTTTTTTGCAGTTACAGAATACAGAAATCTGAGGAGAAATATTGGTCCCTTTGAAGTCAATGTCAACATTCCCACTAACTTCAGTTGAGCTGGGATTTCACTCCTAAAGATTTTTTTTATTTTTATATGACTTATATACAGTTTCTGATTCTGATTTTTATGTCATTTATTCTGGTTTCACACAAGAGTAACTCCATTGATTTCAATGGAATTATTCCTGATATAAATAAGGAGAACTGAGAACAAAATAAGATTTTCTGATTTTAATTTTATTCTCAACATCGTATTTCTGCAATGTGGCCCTAATTTGATCTATTACATTATTTTTCACATGCGTAATTATATTTTTTAATTAAAAAAAGCCCATTCCCTGAGTTTCAGGGTCCTTGAACATCATTTAGTGTCAAATAATTTTTAAATAAAAAAAAATAAAAATAAGACTTGCTTAATCAAATTATCCATCCACTCAGCCATAGAGAGACAAAATGGCTGTTTCTATACCTTTAAATAACAAAGGATGAGAATAAACTTTACTCACTGTTTCATTAAGTTAGATGGGATATATGGGCTAACAGAGTTAACATAACCCAGGTACTGTCCAAATTAAACAGTTTTAAACAAGTCTGGTATACAGAGACATCAGTCTGCTTCGAACCATGGCAAAAAAAGTGATTAAAATCCTTTTATAACCTTTTATTAATTATACAAAAAAGAAGGGAAAACACTTACGACATAGTATAATATTAAGTAAAGCTTTATTTTCATAATATTTTCCCTTTCCCTTTAGTAAACAGAGTTTTAGACAGAAAAAAACAAACAAACCAAATGAGGATACCTCTGAGGGGGAGGGAACGCCAGTTGTTAGGAAGAGGCAGGTGTTAGTAGTGGGTGATTCGATCGTTAGGAACATAGATAGTTGGGTTTGTGATGACCGGGAGAACCATATGATCACTTGCCTGCCTGGTGCGAAGGTTGCGGATCTCTCGAGGCATCTAGATAGACTTACGTGTAGTACTGGGGAGGAGCCGGTGGTCGTGGTACATGTAGGTACCAATGACGTAGGGGATCCAGTAGTTATAGTATACTTAGATTTTCAGAAAGCCTTTGACAAGGTCCTTCACCAAAGGCTCTTGTGTAAATTACATTGTCATGGGATAAGAGGGAAGGTCCTTTCATGGATTGAGAACTGGTTGAAAGACAGGAAACAAAGGGTAGGAATAAATGGTAAATTTTCAGAATGGAGAGGGGTAACTAGTGGTATCCCCTAAGGGTCAGTCCTCGGACCAATCCTGTTCAACTTATTCATAAATGATCTGGAGAAAGGGGTAAGCAGTGAGGTGATAAAGTTTGCGGATGATACCAAACTGTTTAGGATAGTCAAGACAGAAGCAGACTGTGAGGGACTCCAAAAAGATCTCACCAAACTGAGTGATTGGGCAACAAAATGGCAAATGAAATTTAATGTGAATAAGTGGAAAGCAGTAGTCACCAACCAGTAGATCAGGATCTACTGGTAGATCTTGGAGCCTCTGACAGGTGATCTTGAGAGGTTTGGCCAAGAGGCTATCAAGTGCTTCCCCCACCCCCACTGCTGCACAACTCCTGCTCTTTGCCTTGGAGCTGCCTCCCCCCTCCACCGCCGGGAGCCTCCTGCTTGCTGTGCAGGATAGGGGAGGGAGAAGAGGGATGCTGATGTCATGTGCCCCCTCTCCCACCCTCTATACTATTTCCACAGAGAAGATTGGGGGCACAACAGGACTTGGGAAGGAGTTTGCTGGATGCCTTTGGGAGTGGTGCAGGGCCAGGGCAGGAGTAAGCCTGCCTTAGCCCCACTGCACCACCACCCAAGAGCCACCTGATGAATGCAGTGCCAAGTTGGAGCCCAGATCCTGAAACCCTATCCCAGTCATGAACTCCCTCCTGCACTCCAAGCCTAGCCTTGAGCAATCCTGCATCCAAATGCCATCCCAGCGCCTGCACCTAGAAACCCCTCCAGCACCCCAACTGCCTGCTCTAAGCTCAGCTCAGAGCCCCTCTCACACTCCAGATCCCTTAATCTAAGACCAGAGCCTGCACCCCAACCCGCTGGCCCTGCCTGATGAAAATGAGGGAGTATGGGGGAGAGGAGGAGGATGGAGTGAGCAGGGGGAGGAGCCTCAGAGAAGGGGCACAAAGGAGGCAGGGCCAGGGTATTTGGGTTTGAGGTAGATCTCAGAATGCACTTGAATTCAAAAAGTGATCTCATGCTTTAAAAGGTTGGAGACCACTGGTGTAAAGTAATGCACATTGGGAAAAATAACCCCAACTATACGTACAGTATGATGGGGGCTAATTTGGCTACGACAAATCAGGAAAGAGATCTTGGAGTTATCGTGCATAGTTCTCTGAAAACTTCCACAAAGTGTGCAGCGGCGGTCAAAAAGGCAAATAGGATGCTAGGAATTATTAAGAAAGGGATAGAAAATAAGACCCAGAATATCTTACTGCCCCTGTATAAAACTATGGTATGCCCACATCTTGAATACTGTGTACAGATGTGGTCTCCTCACCTCAAAAAAGATATTTTGGCGTTGGAAAGGATTCAGAAAAGGGCAACTAAAATGATTAGGGGTTTGGAACGGGTCCCATATGAGAGATTAAAGAGACTAGGTCTTTTCATCTTGGAAAAGAGGAAACTAAGGGGGGATATGATAGAGGTATATAAAATCATGAGTGGTGTGGAGAGGGCGAATAAAGAAAAGTTATTTACTTGTTCTCATCATAGAAGAACTAGAGGACACCAAATGAAGTTAATGGGTAGCAGGTTTAAAACTAATAAAAGAAAGTTCTTTTTCACACAGCACATAGTCAACCTGTGGAACTCCTTGCCAAAGGAGGCTGTGAAGGCTAGGACTATAAGAGAGCTTAAAGAGAAGCTAGATAATTTCATGGAGGTTAGGTCCATAAAAGGCTATTAGCCAGGGGATAGAAATGGTGTCCCTGGCCTCTGTTTGTCAGAGGCTGAAGAGGGATGGCAGGAGACAAATTGCTTGATCATTGTCTTCGGTCTACCCTCTCTGGGGCACCTGGTGCTGGCCACTGTCGGCAGATAGGCTACTGGGCTAGATGGACCTTTGGTCTGACCCAGTACGGCCATTCTTATGTTCTTATGTTCTTATAAGGTAGGGGCCCAAGCAGAGACAGGTGCATCCTGGAAGTGAATGCCTGGCTGTGAAGATGGTGTCGCCAGGAGGGCTTTGGCTTCCTCGACCACGGGATGCTATTCCAGGAAGGACTGCTAGGCAGAGATGGCGTTCACCTTTTGAGGAGGGGGAAGACCCTATTTGGACACAGACTGGCTAATCTAGTGAGGAGGGCTTTAAACTAGGTTCGATGGGGACAGGTGAGCAAACCCACCGGTAAGTGGAGAACATGGAGATCTGGGAGATGGGTCAGAAATGGGAGGGAGCATGGGTATAATGGCAGAGAGAAAGGAGGGTCAGGGCAAAACTGGGAGGCAAGGTCAAATCAGTATCTTAGATGCCTATATACAAATGCGAGAAGTATGGGTAATAAGCAGGAAGAACTGGAAGTGCTAATAAATAAGTACAATTATGACATTGCTGGCATCACAGAAACTAGGTGGGATAATACACATGATTAAAATGTTTGTATGGAAGGGTACATCTTGCTCAGGAAGGATAGACAGGGGAAAAAGGGAGGAGGTCTTGCCTTATATATTAAAAATGAACACACTTGGAGTGAGGTGGAGATGGACATAGGAGACAGAAGTGTTGAGAGTCTCTGGGTTAGGCTAAAAGGGGTTAAAAACAAGGGTGATGTCATGATAGGAGTCTACTACAGGCTACTTACCCAGGTGGAAGAAGTGGATGAGGCTTTTTTTAAACAACTAACAATATCATCCAAAGCCCAAGATTTGGTGGTGCTGGGGGGCTTCAACTATCCAGATATATGTTGGGAAAATAACACAGCGGGGCATAGACTATCCAATAAGTTCTTGGACTGCATTGGAGACAACTTTTTATTTCAGAGGGTTGAAAAAGCTACCGGGGGGAAGCTGTTCTAGATTTGATCCTAACAAATAGGGAGGAGCTGGTTGAGAATTTGAATGTGGAAGGCAGCTTGGGTGAAAGTGATCATGAAATCATAGAGTACACAATTCTAAGGAAGGGTAGAAGGGAGAACAGCAAAATAGAGACAATGGATTTCAGGAAGGTGGATTTTGGTAAGCTCAGAGAGCTGATAGGTAAGGTCCTATGGGAATCAAGACTGAGGGGAAAAACTGAGGAGAGTTGGCAGTTTTTCAAAGGGACATTATTAAGGGCCCAAAAGCAAGCTATTCCGCTGCGTCGGAAAGATAGAAAATATGGCAAAAGACCGCCTTGGCTTAACCACAAGATCTTGCATGATCTAAAAATAAAAAAGGAGTCATATAAAAACTGGAAACTAAGACAAATTACAAAGGATGAATATAGGCAAACAACACAGGAATTCGGGGGAAGATTAGAAAGGCAAAGGCACAAAATGAGCTCAAACTAGCTACGGGAATAAAGGGAAACAAGAATTTTTATAAATGCATTAGAAGCAAGAGGAAGACCAAGGACATGGTAGGCCCACTGGTCAGTGAGGAGGGAGAAACAGCAACAGGAAACTTGGAAATGGCAGAGATGCTTAATGACTTCTTTGTTTCGGTCTTCACCGAGAAGTCTGAAGGAATGCCTAACATAGTGAATGCTAGTGGGAAGGGGGTAGGTTTAGAAGATAAAATAAAAAAAGAACAAGTTAAAAATCACCTAGAAAAGTTAGATGCCTGCAACTCACCAGGGCCTGTTGAAATGCATCCTAGAATACTCAAGGAGCTGATAGAGGAGGTATCTGCGCCTCTAGCTATCATCTTTGGAAAATCATGGGAGACAGGAGAGATTCCAGAAGACTGGAAAAGGGCAAATATAGTGCCCATTTATAAAAAGGGAAATAAGAACAACCCAGGAAACTACAGACCAGTTAGTTTAACTTCTGTGCCAGGGAAGATAATGGAGCCACTAATTAAGGAAAACATCTGTAAACACTTGGAAGGTGGCAAGGTGATAGGGAACATCCAGCATGAATTTGTAAAGAACAAATCCTGTCAAACCAATCTGATAGCTTTCTTTGATAGGATAACAAGCCTTGTGGATAAGGGAGAAGCGGTGGATGTGGTATACCTAGACTTTAGTAAGGCATTTGATACAGTCTCGCATGATATTCTTATCAATAAACTAGGCAAATACAACTTAGATGGGGCTACTATAAGGTGGGTGCATAACTGGCTGGATAACTGTACTCAGAGAGTAGTTATTAATGGTTCACAATACTGCTGGAAAGGTTTAACAAGTGGGGTTCCGCAGGGGTCTGTTTTGGGACTGGCTCTCTTCAATATCTTCATCAACGAGTTAGATATTGGCATAGAAAGTACTCTTATTAAGTTTGCAGATGATACCAAGCTGGGAGGGGTTGCGACTGCTCTGGAGGATAGGGTCATAATTCAAAATGATCTGGACAAATTGGAGAAATGGTCTGAGGTAAACAGGATGATCCTATGATTCTATTAAACCAAAAACAACAACAACAACAAAACCCCCCAGCCCTTGTTTGACAATTCCTCACATGGTATTGCTAATGTTTACAACTGCCTCTTTGGGTAAAGGAACAAAAGGTAATTGCAATGGGCTGAAGCTATTGTTGTTGCTGCTATTAAACTCCAAAACTGTCCTTTCAGGGAAAAAGAGAAGAAATTAGTAGAGATTATAGTAGATTAGCTGTTTTTGCCACTTGTAAAATCTGATACCATTTTATCATAGGCGGTATTTGGGATTCAGCTAGAGCCAGCAGAAGTAGCAAAGGTATCTTTGTCCTTTCTCTGGCCTGGTCATCTCATCTCTTATGGTTAGGACAAAGAAGATCCAGGGTCCCAGGAGACAGTGGGGGTGGCAGCTATAATGGTGATGAGTGATTCATTAGCCTTTGTGTGCTCTTTTCCTTCTCCTTCCAACATTGCTTAGTTTAAAGACTCAATAGAAGAATGATGGGTGGAATAACCATCCTCTTGTCATTTTGTCCACCAATTGGGCCTAATATCTGATACACCAATTTTGGTTCATTAGTTACTTTTTCTATATCTTCTGTTTTTACCATGTATCATTTTAATGTAGTCCTTGAACCATTCACAAGGCTCTTTGTTTACTCTAATTTGGTTCTTCTATCTCATTTTTGTATCTTTTTTTCATCCACATGTGTTGTTAGAGGTTATTGTAACATCTTGTGAACTTTCATACATTTTTACAGGTGTTTATGCAATTAGAATACATGTTTAGGCTCAACTATTACAACATAACCCAGCTCAGTCTGCCTTTATAGAATAAAAACTCATATTTTCCCATAATCACCCTTATTTTGTTCTACTCTTTATTATATATAAATGACTGACAAATTACCTTTGATTTTTTCAGAAACCCAAACAAGATAAACATCCATGTTCTAGTAATTTTCAGCATCTCCTTGAAGATAGTCTTTGCCCACTGGAGCTCACTAAGTTGTTACTTCCCTAGTATGAAGACATATTATAATGGATTGTATTCCACTTGGTTAACTAACGTTACCTGATTTTCCAGTCTCAATGCTTGTATCTTTTCAGCGGACAGAAGGATCTTCTGTTACAATATCTACTTGAAAGATGTATGGTTTTATATAGATTGCTTGCATTATTCCCTACTGTGAACATTAAGAAATTCTGCTGTATCCTAGTCTTCTGTGTCATCTAGTTCAAAATCAAAGAAGAGCAGAGGTAAGTCCTATTTATAGAGAACTCCAACAGCTTTCTTTTGGACACTGAATTTAGCTCAGTCTCTGTGAAGTCATTTAAAGGGCAAGATGCTATCCACATTTGAGAAACTATGAGCCTTTCAACCCATCAACAGCAAACAAATGTCTAATCCTAAAACCAAATGTAATGTACAATATATTCATAGGCAAAATATTGTTCAATATGTGATAGATAATTCATTTGCAACAATAGGTATGCTAGAAAATCTGCTTGAACGCACAATTGCCAAGCCAGGAAAAATGAATTCTCATCTGGTACCAAAATAGAATTTAATAGGAAAGGGGGAATCCTGACTAAGGAAAACAACAACAAAATAACTCTGAGAAGGTCAGTTACAAGGTTTGCCAATTAAACCCACAAAAATATTGACACTGCGATTTGCAATGCCAGCAAATGCAATAACTCAGCACACTGTAAATATATGCTAAAATGCCAAAAGACTAAAACAATAAAATAAAAATCTTCCCTTTTGTCACAACTGAAGCTTTGAATCTAGTCTAATGCTCTGGCTAGAAAAAAATATAATGCACACACAGGTATGTGTATGAGCAGAGGAAACATAAAAGACCCTGTGGGTTTTCAGTCCTGCTAATGGTCTCCTCCCATCATCTCCTGCAGTGACCTACATTGGAAACAGAAACATTTTGCAACTATGCTAATAAAAAATGAGCTTATTTAAATCCATGATTAACTATTTGCTCATATAAGAACATAAAACACTCTGGGTAAAATACTGACCTGCAATACTCAGGTCTTAAATATATAAGAAGATAAGAACATAAGAATGGCCATACTGGGTCAGACCAAAGGTCCATCCAGCCCAGTACCCTGTCTGTCGACAGTGGCCAATGCCAGGTGTCCCAGAGGGAGTGAACTGAACAGGTAATGATCAAGTGATCTCTCGCCTGCCATCCATCTCCACCCTCTGACAAACAGAAGCTAGGGACACCATTCCTTACCCATACTGGCTAATAGCCATTAATAGACTTAACTTACATGAATTTATCTAGTTCTCTTTTAAACCCTGTTATAGTCCTAGCCTTCACAACCTCCTCAGGCAAAGAGTTCCACAGATTGACTATGTGCTGTGTGAAAAAGAACTTCCTTGTGTTTGTTTTAAACCTGCTGCCCATTAATTTCTTTTGGTGGCCCTTAGTTCTTGTATTATGGGAACAAGTAAACAACTTTTCCATATTCACTTTCTCTACACCACTCATGATTTTATATACCTCTATCATATCCCCCCTTAGTCTCTTCTTTTCCAAGCTGAAAAGACCTAGTCTCTTTAATCTCTCCTCATATGGGACCCGTTCCAAACCCCTAATCATTTTAGTTGCCCTTCTCTGAACCTTTTCTAATGCCAGTATATCTTTTTTGAGATGAGGAGACCACATCTGTACGCAGTATTCAAGATATAAATTATAAATTCACCACATACATATACTTCATGTTTACAAGTACATTTTAAAGAAAAATACAAACAAATCATAAGAACTTTAAACATTAAATAAAGTGCTAGAATAATCTCAATGTAGATTTCTCAATCTTTTGTGATCAGGAACCAATCAAGCTAGGAAAAACTACTTGCCTGCCTCACTGCACTGTTAGGTGACCAACTGAGTTGAGCTGCATTGCTTTAGAACTCACAGAGTGGCCACAGAGCTTGAGTGTCAGCTGTTTTATTAGTCCTCGTGATAGATCCTGCCCCCACAGCAGATTAGTGGCTGCTTAGTTCATACTATGTCGGCACTTGCCCTTACTCCAGCTCCTGTTCCCTTCGACTTCTGACTTCTGGCTCTAACTCTGGTTCTGCATTTGGCTTTAGCCCCTCTGGTGCTTATCCTGGGCTTGTTTCCTGGACTCTGACAACTCTGGATCTAGTTCTAGCTGGCAGGCAGAACTGTCTTTTACCACTAGGCCCTCAGCCTGATTGACAACATTTTCAAAGTCAGAAAAGGTCTCTGCACTCAAAAATGTGATTTTTGTACCAAAAGCAAAACTTTTAGCTTACAGCTTACTAATATTTTAACTATTTTGCATTTTCTGTCACCTTTGGTGACCCATCTGTAAATGGTTGAAGACCATGTCCATATTTTTTGTGTGTTCTTCCCAACAAACTGATAAAAGACATACTCATAGACTTTAAGGCAAGAAGGGATCATTGTGATCATCTAGTCTGATCTCCTACACATGACAAGGCACAGAATCTCACCCACATACTCCTGTAATAGATCAATAAGTTCTGTCTGAGTTACTGAAGTCCTAATCATGCTTTAAAGACTTTGAGTTGCAGATAAGCCACCATTTACTCTAGTTCAAACAAGTAAGTGACCCATTCCCCACACTACAGTAAAAGGCACCATTGTGTCCTGAGCTACCTTGTTATTAAAAATTTGTTCCACGGTTATGCATACAATTGAAGTCAAATCAATTGATCTGTGGTATCCCAGATCATGGCCATTTTTCCTACAAAACTTGAACATCCACACTGCAATTGCATTCTTCCACAAGAAAATCGAAAGAACAGAAGATTTTTTTCTGGCACTGGTAATCCTCATTCTACTAGGAAGAAGCCGTTTTGCAAAAGAGTTTTTTTTTGCAAAAAGGCATGTGTGGACGAGGAAGAGGGAGTTCTTTCAGAAGAAGAGGAAAGAGGAAAAAGCACAGGGGCCTTGGTGGTCACTCTGTCCACAACAATCACAGCTTACATGCGAGAGAGCATCCATTCAGTCTGGACGCTCTCTTTTGAAAAAGCAGATCACATTTTTTGATGCACTTCTGTATGTGGACACTCTCTTTTGGAAGAAGTTTTTTCGGACGATCTCTTCCAAAGAAAGCTTCTTCCAAAAGAAGCCTGTAATCTAGACATAGCCTAGGTATGAACCCTGAATTGACAAATACAGTAAAAGCCCTTGGTATTGGGCTTGCAATTTTATGTGCCAGTTCTTCTGGTATTCTTGAATGGAAATTATACTGGTGCTCCAACTTGGTCTCATTAAGCTGTTTGACTTCCATCTTCTATGTGATAATTACTACTTCTATATCCTTGTTCCCATTAGCCACTTTGGTAGCATTGTCTATATTTAGTTGCTCCCTTTCTTCTTTCTTCATGTTCTTTTTATTTATTTGGCTAAATAAACCTTTACTGTGGATTTTAATTTCCTTTGCGGGTTCCAACTCTATTAGGCTTTTTCCCCCACTTAATGTATAATTAGGCCATGGCACTCACTGCCTCAGGATGCCATTGATGTTAAGAGCTTACTAAGACTCAAAGAGGGATCAGATTCTTATAGATAACAAAAATATTCAGAGTTATAATAGTTAATGCAAAAAGTGGTGGAAGGGATCAAAAACTCTGAAGACAATGTTTAATACAGATGGGGATTGGGATGGGATTGATATTAAGCCACACCTGCTTAATGTGAGGCCTTCCTCTTCCTTGATGTAGGTCACTGGCCAGGGTATACCTCATCTATTCATTTCCCTACCATTGTGGGAGCATTGAGTCTTCTTGCACATTGGTCCCTCCTATTCTCGGCCTGCAGAACATACTAATCTAGCCCTGGTCTATACTAGGAAGTTATTTAGAAATAACAAAGAGAGCATCCACTATACCAAGCCCATAGTTTCAAAATAACTCCTGCTTTCCACGAGTAATAACTCTTATTTTGAAACAGTTATTTCAAAATAGCGGTAGTGTGGATGTTCCAGTGCCGCTATTTTGAAATAACTACTCCCCAGAGTCATAAAAAGTAATTACTCCCCAGTGCTTCCTGGGGCTCTAAGTTGAGCTAGTACGTCCACATTTAGGGAGCCTCGCTTGGGCTAATTTCGAGGCTTCCCTGTAATGTGGCCACACTATTTTGAAATAGTTATTTTGGGAGTTATTCTTTCAAAATAAGTTATTTTGAAATAATTTCCTATTGTAGACATGCCCCCAGTGTCTTGTGGGTTGTAATACATTGACCTAATTTTGGTGGCTGTGTGCATATGCTGGGCGATATTGGTGGTGTGTGATAAACATGAGATCAGACTTTATCTGTTGGTCCCTCTAGCCTTAATGCTTATAACTACGACTCTGAGTGTGAACACATGATGTAGAAGCTGAGAGAATGGTATATTTCTGTAGCATTCTCCATTTTCTATACGTGGTGTTAAAAACATCTGATAAAATAAATTGGTGGTTCATAAATTAGGATTAACCACTACCCACATTGATGCTATAACTGTTGAAGTAGTAGGAAATAGTTTGTCCTATTTAACACAACACTGTATGATTTTCTTTCATATATATCTTTATTGATTTTACATTTAATATAAACAAAAACACACACTGAAGACAAATGCACACTGTCCTGAACACTTAAATGTCTAGCTGACCTGCAGAAATGGAGTAACTGTTTATAGGAAGACAATGTAAATCAATGGCATTTCCTCTACAACGCTGAAAACCATTGCAGGGAAGGCAGATTTCAGTGTGACCCAGAACTATATACAAGAAAGAAAACCTATATATAACTGCAGTACTAAGAGCATCATGGGTTTCTTTCTTTCTTTCTTCTTCAGATGTTGGAGCTGGGATGACTTTTTGTAAGCTTTTTGCATGTAAGTGCGTTCTTTTATTATTTTGAATATATTTTCTTAGTAATGCTTCCACCTTAAGAATAAACGTGCTTGCTTATAAAGAGCAGTGTGATAACTTATAACTACAAGCCATTAGATTGTTCACAGCCTCTGTAGAAAAAGCAAAGTTCAGATGGAAGAGTCAAGTACTGTACAGTTATGATATTCATGCAAATATAACTACAGAACTTTAACAGTAATATAAATAATCCAAACAAAGTTTCTTAATATCAAGTTTGTTTGTGATCTGGTACAATTTTGTGCCCATTTTATCTCACTTTCACAAAAATTCTTCATTTATATATTTGTTTATATATGTGCGTTTGTGCAATCAGGACTACAAAAAATCCTTGATCCCTGAAGGAAAGAATATTTATTTTGCACCCACTGTTATACTTCTATTTGATACATTATTAACCACAGATGAAGCCAGAAAAATCAGCTAAGTCCTAAAGTTTTAGATAAAGCAATAATAGAGCTCTAATTACTGTCCTAAAAAATTTATTATTGATTTGTCTGTTCCAGGTTTTAAAGTGCCAGCAGCATGTATCTAATTTAAGGTAACCTCAAATCATTCTTTTCTTAGTGGTATCAGCTGTGAAATGGGGTTAATAGTATTTTTTCAGCCTCACAGTGTTGGTCTGGGAGTTAATTAGTTATTGTTTCCACAGGAGTGTAAAAACAGAAGGCCCTGTATGAGTACTAAGTATTATTATGCACAGTACATACAGAGCACTTTATTTTTAAAGATCTTTACAAACATTAACTAATTAAGTCAAGCACCTGCCACAGAATAACTGAAATCCCAAATGACACATAAAGGCTCTCACATAGTGCAAGCCAGTTAAACAGAATGTACAGTATACTTCAAAACATGGCAATATTTTACTGTTTGTGGAAGCTGAATAGGAAAAAGGCAGACCATTTTCACCCACCTCAGGAGACCTTAGGAATTAGTGCTAAAACCCTAATGATTGCATCAATACATTGTATCTGAACAATTGGAGCTCCTTCTTTCTAGTGCAATAAACGTACACTGAGAACTCAAAATTATCAAAGAGACTATAGAATCTGCCATGTGTGCATGATTGTTGTCCTTGTTACCAACCTGGACTAGAATCCCTGTGAGAGTACAATAAAGTTAAAGGCAGAATACAGAAATGGAAAGGTAGTTGTACTTTAATAGAATGGAAAATGACTATCATTATACTCAAATCAGCTAAATATGAAAACTGTATTTGACTTCCTATTTTGGTCTGAAAGATTCAGCTTGAATACTCTCCTCATGCTACATTCACTTAGCAGATTTGTAATCATAGTATATGACATTAAGTAACAAGAAGTGAGTTGACAAGGATATTCGTTCATCCAAATGTCACATCCAAGGTGCAAGTGAATTCTGAGGGAGACAGGTGTAAAAGGAATGCGCTATGAACTGATACTGTATTTTCATGAATCTGATACAGATATAGACATTTGATGTGACTTAAGCCCTGATTCAAAAGACCCAGTTGAAACTCTTATAAAGCTTTAACTAGTCTTTAGATCAGTGGTTCTCAAAGTAGAGTCCATGGACCACTGGTCTGCAGCTTGAGCTCAACAGCCCCCTTGGTCCTGTAAGGTTGGAGCACCAGTGCCAGCTTCCTGCTCTGAGGGGACTAACGGGCCAATGGGAGCAGTGGGAGGCCATGTTACATAGTGCCTGGGAGCAGCGGGGGATGCAAAAGCAGGTAAGTGCCCTCCCCCCCACTCTCATGCCCAGACCTTGCATCTCACCCTTATCATCACAAACATACACACAGAGACCCTGCACCATCAGTCTGCTCCTGAACCTTCCCCACAGGCCAGACACCCTATCCCCAGCCTGCTCCTGCCCCATCTCTCTTGGCCAGACACCCTATCCCCAGACCATTCCTGCACACACACACCCTGAACAGAGACCCTATCCCCAGCCTTCTCCTGCCCCCAGCGCCCGGCCAGACACCCTGTCCCAGCCTGCTCCTGAACCCTACATCCCACCCAGACCTTACACCCTTACTTCCTCCTGCACCCCACCTCCTGCCCAGATCCTGCACCCTCATCCCGCTCACTGGCAGCCCTGTCCCACACACTGAACCCCTCATTTTGGGCCCACCCCAAAAACTGGGCGGGTCCACAAAATCTAATTAGTCTGGAACCCCAGAAGAGTTCATCTGGCCTATAGGAAGCCCTGAACCTCAGTCCTCCATGCCCCACCCCCATGGGTTTGGAGTGCCAGGGAAGTGAGATGTCTCAGTTGGGGGCCACATCAGTGAGGCTTGGAGGTTTTGGGAGGGTTTTTTTTTTCTTACTTCATGGTCCCAAACTGATTTTTCTGTGGGTCACTGGCCCCTGACCCAAAAAAGGTTTCCCACCCGTGCCATAATAATGTCAATTAATATTTCCTTTCTTATTGGTTAAATTAAACCATTCTTCCTAGCTACAGTGCTAGGGAATTATTATATAATTAACAGTGAGTTTCCATTAGCAGCTGATGGACCGAGGAGAGGTTTGCATTGAGCCAGGTGGGCTATGAGCCAAAATGTTTGAGAACCACTGCTCTAGATCAAGAGAAAAATTACATTAAAGAAAAAAAGCAAAAAAGCATGAGCCTTGAACTGAATATCAACACCTTTGCAGTCTCCACATTTCTAGACCAATAGTATCTTTTTCTTCCTATAGTAACATGAAATCCATACATAACAATATTGAGTGACAACATATTTATCAGTTCTTCAGACAAAAAAATCTAACCCAATAGGACTGCAACAATTGCTTGAACATGGCCCCTGAAGCTTCCTTCATGAAATGGAAATTGCAGGGACAGACACAAATACAAGACATATATTTTAGAAAGCACCATTTTTCAGACCACTTAGAGTTACTTACAAAATTGCAGGCTTGTAATGTATGTTTCTAGCATGTTATAAACCATTCTGTTCCAGAAGGAAGTAGCTAAATGACTGCATCAGAAAATATTTATAATTCAGGTTGATTTGTAACAATATTTACGTAGGATGTGCTTGAAGTTAATATGTCCCATCTTTTTCTTTCACTTTTATGGTTTCTATGTTATCATTGTTTTTCCTTATTACCATTTACGTAGAGGAAAACAAATGGTTTCTGATTACCACAGAGTAATCAGCATAATACTAATTTATTGCAAGGCTGGTGGGGAATTTTTGTGTGTGTATATTATCTGAAATGCCCATTTATCTAAATTGAAACTTTTCCTGGACACATTGATTTTAATGAAAATTTCATTGGAAAGATTTCACAGGTCCAATATTGGAATTTCCTTCCAATGCCTTATACCACAGCTCATTCCTATCCCCACTCCTCGCATGGTTGACACCTCTGATATATATCAGCTCACACATTCTAGTAGTAATAAGCACAATTTGCACACACGTGGGGGGGCGGATTTTCATTTACTGATATTCATTTGAACTTCTTTGTTTATACACACACACGCACACAGAGGGAGGCCCCTTCTATTGCACATAAAGCTGGTGTGAAAGAGAGGATCCCTCCTATATTACATGGATGCCCAGATTTTGATTTTGGTGTGGGGGGGAGATTTTCCTTATTAGCATTACTACCTAAGAGAGAAGAAGGTCCCATGCATTTGTACACACAATGGGAGTGTTGAAAGAAGAGAAAATGGTGCTTCCCCACCCCACAGAGGCAAAAAGGGGAGAACTCTGCCATTTCTTGTGCACCTCTCCAGTTCACAAGCCCCACCAAATTCCAGGCACTCAAACCAAAAGACAATCCCATTTGGGCAGTTGGGAGTGGGTGGGGCAGGAAGCACTACAGGTTGTGATTGGCTGGGTGTGCAGAGAACCAGGCTGTGATTGGCTGGGTTCTGTCCCCCTCCACTTGAGGGTGGGAAGTGTTTGCAGGTGAAGTGTCTCTCAGAACATTAAATTTAAATCAACAGTCAGAGGTTTCCACAGATCAAAAACATTAGACATCTTGGCTTGTCGAATGGAACCCAGACAAGCAAGCTGAAACATGGACTGTACAGGTGAAAACTGGAAACATTGGCAACCCTATGAGTTTCAGACAGCTTGATGCCCAGCCCTAGGTGGGAAGCAGCATGGGTGGCTGGTATGCTAGATGGGGAAAGGCATTACCTTCCCAAGGCACCAGCCTGGCCCTACCCACAGTCCGCCCCCAGAATGCCTACTGTAGCCCCACCCTCCCTGTGCTCCAGGCTATTGCACCCTCCTCCCTCCCTATCCTTCAGGGCCAGGAAGCTGGGGCTGCATCTCCCTCCCCATGCTCCAAGGCTAGTGAGGCTGTGGCTGCATTCCTGCTCTCCTTCCCTATGCTTGGCTCCCGTGGGGGCAGGACCTCAGCAGAAAGGGCGAGGCTGCGGCTGGAAGCTTGTCTCCCTCAGCCCTAACTTGACCCATTGCCTTTGGGGAGTGGAAAGGGGCTCATTCTTGGCCAAGGCAGCTTCAGCTCTGGCCCCAGGCAGCAGAGCTTGGATTCACCTTCATCCTTTGGCAGTTTCAGCCCTGACCTTAGAAAGGTGGCAGGCTGTGCCCTGGTCTCGTGTGGCTTTAGCCTTGGCCCCAGTGGTGGGACTCAGGCTATGGCTCAGTCTTAGCTTTGGTGTTGGGTGGCTTCAGCACCAGACTTGAGACACTTTATTGCCAGCCCTGGGTGGCCGGGCTCAGATGGCTTCAGCTTCAGCCCTTGGCAAGGACTTGGGCAGCGCCAGCCCCACATCTTTTCAAGTCTTAGTAGGGAGAGGCCCAATTTCTTTTGAGGTCCATGGATGTCGTCAGCACAAACAGATTGAGAAACTCCTTGAAATCATGCAGAACAGGAACTCAAACCCATGTGTCCCACATCCCAGGGGACTAGCAGAAGACCTTGGAACCTGGCTATTCTGGGCTGAGTTTCTTTTTTTTCACATTTTTTGAAACATCTAGTTTACCAATTCTAAGACTGTAGAATTTTCTACTAAATAGAATGCTTATTTTCTGGCCAATCTGAATCACTTGTTCTTCTACAGGGTCTTCAACCTGAAGCACTGAACAAGCTTGCATCAATTAGCTATTGCAACATTTAGTTGAGGCAGGCGAAGTATTTTAAAGAGATATAAGGGCTTTAATGATTTGGCCAAACTCATAGAGCCATTACTAGAACTCAGAATACACAGTTCACTGCTTTAACCACTTGACCATTTTTCTTCTCTGTAGCTTAATTTTGGAAAAGTGGAAAATATTTTCCAAAAAGACCCTGTCATTTTGAAAACAAATGATTTTCATTTATTTTTCTTTTTTGTGTGTGAAAATGTTATACCACATTTCTGGCTTGACTTTTGTTTTCCTTTTTTTGGTTTGTTTGTTAATTTTCCTTTTACGCAGATACATCTATGTTGATAACTTTCATCCTGACATCATGAAATCAATAGTGCTATTTTCATCTTTATCATTAAATATATGCATAAATCTTTGCAGGACAGGGTTCACAAAGCCTAAAGGCATAAATATCTTACCTTTCCCACAAACTAAAAGTATATAATGGCCTTAAAACCTTTGGCATTTCTCAGAAGTTTAGCTTTAGTTTCCCTTTGTGCAGCAGTCAGATTTTTTTTTTTTTTTTTTTTTTTTACTAACTAAAGGAACTTCTGAAAATTGTCAAGACTATTAGCAGATCAAGAAAAGTTAATCCCAGTCCTTGACCTTGTATAGCTCTACATCAGACTTCTAAAATCCGATTCTACAGCAGTAGCTTTTACAAACAATTTAATCACAAAGACTCCTGGAACATCACTTTCTGGCAGACACAGTTCGCAGCCTCCATAAATCAATAGCTTAATATTTATTTATAAAAAAATTAAACATTCTCTTCTCCAAGAATATAGAAATCAATTATAATCAAAATTCCCAATAAATCATTAAGCATTCTCTTCTCCAAAATATAGAAATCAATTACAATAAAAAATACACAATAAATCTCTTTTGCTTTTTCAGAGTGCAAACAGCTTCTCAGTATAATTCCTCTTCCATCCAAACACTATAAACAAGTTGCTACTGGTATTTAGCAATATTCTTTACAAATTATGCCTTACACTTGAAAAAAATAAGCCTTATACTGCATCTCAAAATAACAGTTCACAATAAAAAGCAATGAATAATAGTGCTTCCAATGAATTATGCTTATTTACATATGGAAAGCTAGCACACCCCATATATACAGCAGGTACAGATGGGAAAGGTTCTGGCATTCTTTCCCTGCAATTCAGATTTAAGAAGGACAAAAGGCTAAAAAGATCGAGTTTAATTTATTCCAGATGTAGCTAGTTAAAAACAAAGTTGATGGTTGCTCAGCTTCCTGCGGAGCTCTAAGCTGAATTAGAAGAGGCAGCTGAATAATATTGGTGTTTGTCACCAAACTGCAGCATGCTGTGGAACATAAAGGAGGGTAGCTAAACTTCAGAGGAAAAGGTTTCACAACACTGTGAATGGGAGGTAGATGTGAAGGTAAAACTGGGGCTGGATACATGCAGGCCAGAGGACAAACATGACATTTTTCCCTTTCAAGTTCAGTCAGCAGTGTCTCGATAATACATGACAAATGACAGGGCTTCAAAGAGGAACAGCACATTCCCCTCTGCTGTCTCCTCCTCCTCTCACCAGCACTGTGCAGGCCGCTGAGCCATTTCAAATTGAAATGTTTATTTTCAACAACTATGTCTGTAACAAATTAAGCTCCAATTGTAGCAGTTTAAACAGGCACTTAGATCACAGTGTGGTATCCACACATAGAGACCGATGACGAAAGAGGCTCCGGAGACACAGACATTAATTTAAATCAGCATAGAGAATTTCAGATGTATGAAGGCTTGTGTATGAAGCTCCACACCTTGGTTATCTGTTAAAAATGTGATGGAAAACCATGGATTGAAATTCTGAATCCTCTTACATCCATCTTTCCTATTTCAAAATAATATTTCTTCATATCCATGAATTAATCTCCAGGAAAATCTATGCTAATGTTAAGTTGGAGGTTTTTAAAAAACTAGTATTTAGGTTACCCAGGCTTTTTTAAATCAACAAACAATGAAAGAAAGAAAAATAATTTTGAGGCCCTGAGCCAATAGGTCATTTAAGCACATGCTTAACTTTAAGTGCTTCTGGTGTCCCATTGAAATCAATGTTTTGTTGAATTGAGCCTGGGAGTATCATCCTTTATTCATCACATTGTGGTAATCACAAACTAGAAAAATAGCATTTTACAAAACTTAAAAATCTCCTTTGAACAGAAAGGGATGATGGTAAATGAGTCCAAAGTGATTTATTTGTAGGTATCAGAATCTGAATGCATTCTTTGGCCTTAAGAATGGTCTGGTAGTTATATATTATTAAGTCTATTTCCTTGCCAATAATAGCTGCCAGCCATACCCACAGTCAGAGCCTTGACCCTCCACACATCAACTCTCTGCACAGACCTGAACTCCCTCCTGCACTCTTAACTCTTCAGTCCACTTCTGCCGCATACTATCCATATGTAGAATGAATTTTGTGATGTGCACCAATATGGACATTATGTGTCACACTTCACCTCCATATTGGTGTACATAACAAAATTAATTCCCTGGCCATAAAAAATTAGAGGGAGCACTGATAGGAACTGGTTGTAAAATGTGATTATTGTCCTTTACAATTTTTTGAAGGAAAAATATTCCTACTGAAACATTATAATTGACAGCTTGATTTCCAGTGGGAAATTCTGAAAGAGCATGACAAATCTGTCTTTCCATTTTGAAATGACACTTTAAATGAGACCAAACCTTTCATTTCCTTTTGACTTAAAGTATCATTTTGTTTTGGTTTCTTTAATCTAAACATTTTACAACTTTTTGTTTTTCAAAATCCCTCTCCTTTCCTCTTTTTTATTTTTCCACCTTTTTCACAGTAAAAGGGGAGATGGTAAAATCATAGAGAAACTGAGAGGGAGGATTACTTTCAAACCTGTACTGTTTAATTAAATCATCAAAAGCTGTGAAATGTGAATCAGGTTCCCCTCCATTTCCCATGCTTTGATACTGTTTTCCAATTGGTAAAAGTAAAATAGATAGATAGATAGAATCTATCTATCTATCTATCTATCTGGAAGTAACCCCCACAATTTCAAAATGAAATTACTGATATTTTTTTTGAAATATTTTGTAGAGAAAAAAAGGAAATTTGCAAGAATATTTTTTCTTAATATCTGTAGGATAAATATATATAAATAATTAATAACTTATTACTGTTCTTGTGAGAGTCAATGTACTTTGAAACCAATGGGACTTAAGATGCTAAGCACACAATTAATTCCCGCTCTGAGACAGTCTTTCTTTGTCAATGACTAATCAAAGCAAAGATATTGTACATAATGCAAATATGCACAGAATATTCTACTCTCTTCAGATTCTTTATGCTGTGCCCATCACTATAGTATCTGAGAGAGTGTTAAATGTAGCTTTCTAAAGTAGCTTCTTTTCTTTGCAAGTGGTAAGTAGGGGTACGTCTAGACTACAGGCTTTTTTCAACAGAGGCTTTGTTAACAGATACTGTCGACAAAGCCTCTGTCGAAAAAGACCATCTAGCCTGCATAACACGGATCGAAAAAGCGATCCGCTTTGTCAAAAAAGAGTGTCCAGATTGCCGGATGCTCTGTCGACAAAAGAAGGCATCCAGAAGTGCTTCTGGCAGGTCACAGTGGCAGCCTTAAATTCCAGGAGCTGCTGCATGCTCTTTGTAGAGATGCGTGCTTAAAGGGATCCTCCTGGACAGCCGTTGCTCTGCTCCTGCTTCTGGCTTGCCTACCTCCTAAGGGAAAGCAAGACTGCTGCAGTTTTTGTTCTGGTTGCCCTGCTTCCTCGGACACCACAGCAGTTTATTTTCAGGTTTAGTTTTGTGCTTTGCACTGTGTTTTTGGCCATGGAGCCTGAGCTGCCCCTGGGCAGGTGATGGCCCCACACTGTGATGCTGGATGTTCTGCTGCATCTGCATGAGAGCATCATGATGTTTGTGGCAGAGCTGGATTCAGAATCCAGCTTTGAGCCCTTCACTCAGGCTGCATCCCTACTGCCCTTGCCCCTGAACTTATTCCTGGAGAGGCAAGTTTGGAGGCTGGACACCAGTTCTGACTGGTGGGACCAGCTTGTTATGCAGCAGTAGGGACGATGACCAGTAGCTCCAAAACTTCCGGGTGCGGAAGTCCACCTTCCAGGAGCTCTGTGCCTGGCTTGCCCCTGCCTTGCAATGCCAGGACACCCACTTGCGGCCTGCCATCCCCCTGGAGAAGCGCATCGCTATTGCTCTGTGGAAGCTGGCCACCCCCGACAGCTACCGCTTCGTGGGACATCAGTTTGGCATGGGGAAGTCTACTGTTGGGGCTGTCTTGATGGAGATAAGTCACTCTCAGGGGACAGTCCATGGGGGCGGGGGGGGTGGATAAAGGGGATAGTCAGGAGCGGGCACAGGGAATGGGGAATGGGGTGGGAGTGGTAGAAGCCTGCCTGGCCTCACCCTGCGGTGGTGCGGGGGGTATGGGGGGGTTGCCTGAGGGGGGGGCTCTTGGGGTATGGGAGGGGAGGGGTGGGGGAGCACCCCTCATCAGCTCATGCAACTCCTCTAATGTCCTGTTATGTGTGTTTGTATTTGTCCCTTTCTGCAGGTGGTGACGGCCATCAACTCAGAGCTGCTTCACAGGACTGTCTGCCTCGGAGACCTGAATACCACCTTGGCCGGATTTGCGGGGCTGGGTTTTCCAAACTGCGGTGGAGCATTCAACAGGACTCACATCCCAATCCGTGCACCACCCCGTTGAGCAGCACAGTATATTCATAGAAAGGGCTACTTTTCGATGGTGCTGCAGGCCCTGGTTGACCACCGGGAACAATTCACAGACATTTGCGTCGGGTAGTCAGGCTGGGCACACGATGCCTGCATATTCTGGAACTCATACCTGTACCGCAGGCCACGGGCTGGGGCATTATTTCCGGAGAGGAACTATGTAGTCGGGGCTGTGCAGATGCCTACGTGCATTGTGGCCGACACGATGTACCCCCTTATGCCCTGGTTCATGAAGCCATTCCCAGGACAGCTGGATGCGAGCAGGGAACTCTTTAACTCCCGCCTTAATCAGGCTCAGTTCCAGGTGGAGTGTGCCTTTGGCCGTCTGAAGGGCAGATTCAGATGCCTGCTCACTAGGCTGGACATGGGGGAACTCAACATCCCCGCTGTGGTTGCTGCATGCTGTGTGCTGCACAGCCTAGTGGAGAGGAAAGGGGAGGCCTTCCTCCCTGCATGGGGGACACGGGCTGATGTAGAGGGGAGGCACTTTGAGCAGCCCCGGACAGCTGCCATCCGGCAAGCCCACCAGCTGGGACTGCGCATTCGAGAAGCCCTGAGGGAGCAATTCTCCGAAGGAGCCTGATGATTTTCCCCAGGGCCTTCCAATTGTGGTATTGCCCCATGCCCCTGGTGCCTTCCTCTCCAAAACCCCTCCTGGCCCCACATTCACACATTGTACTCATTCATCACACACAGGCAACAGAGACAGGTGTTGGTGAAAAAATATTTACAGTTTATTTCACTGTTGGTTTTTTGAAAAAATAAAATACTTTTTTGTTCAGAAAAATAAAGTGTTTGTAAACAAAGTAAAGTGCTTCCCTCAGTGACTCTCACAGGTGGGAAGGGGGAATGTCAACCTGGAAGGGGGGAGGGAGGCTCAGAGCTGAGGGTGCTGCCTTGATGAAGAGCCCCTGGCACTTTGGCTGCAGAGGCCTTCTCACAGATGGCCACGCATGCGGGCTGGGACAGTAGGGGGCTGGGCAGGAGGTGGGGCTGTACCTGGGTCTGGGATGGCAGGGGCTGTGGGGGGGGGGGGCAGGGGCTGAGTGGGGGGCAGGCTGAGCAGGAGGAGCAGGACCAGGCACAGGACCAGGGAAGGCCATGGCCTCCCGGATAGCAGTGCAAATCTCAGTGCACTGCTGGACAAACTCGTCCAGCAAACGCCTGTGCCACTCTGCCTCTGCCTCCATTCTCTGGTTCATTGTGTCCTGCAGCCCTTGCAGGACCGAGATGTGCTGGCACACCAGGTCCAAATACGTGCGCCGGTGCCAACGGGTTCCCTGCAGCCGTCTGGGTGGTGGGACAGATGTGGCGCTCCCCTCCTGGTCAGCTGGTCTGGCTGTGGAGGACAAGAGGGAAAAGTTGTCAGTCATGCATGTTCACACTTTCCCTGAGAGGCATGCCCTCCTTCTTCTCAGCAGTCAGTGCCTGTCCTAGGATCAGAGGATGCTCATGTGTGTCTCAGTAAGGCATGGTGTGGCCTGGCCAGCAGCCACAGCCTCTCTGGAGCCCAGAAGGTGTTCAGCCACCATCCTGCCCCCCCACCCCCCATGGCCAAGCAGCACAGACAAGTGTCAGGCCACCGTTGGGGTTCCCACAAGTTGCTGAGAGGCCTGAAGCTGTGTGGCAATCCCAGCATCCCCAACCCATACCTGCACCTGGCATCACTGCCTGCAGGAGCAGGTGGTGCCTCACAGCCATGCAGGTGCAGGGGTAGGATGGCCCTCCCTGAGGTCGGCCATGTGTGTGCCCCGCCCCAGGCTGTGATCAGCATGACATGTCACAGCCCTGCACCATCCACTTTGTTCCCACCTGCCCTGCCCTGTGTGTGTTGGAACCTCACAGCACTCACCTAATGTTCCTTCCCCGATGTCTGAAGTTGTCTGGGACACCGCCTGTGTCTGGGAGTCTGGTTCCTGGTTCAGGGTCACTGAGCTCCTGGTGGTGTCTTCCTCCTCCTCCTCCTCTCCTTGGAGCGCTGGTCGTCTGCTGGGGGTCTCACTGTGGAGTTGCGGCCACTGCTGCATAGGGGTCTCCAAGCCAGACTTCACAACCCTCTTGGGAGGCAGGGGTTCCCCTGACCAAGGATCCGGTCCAGGTCCTCATAATAGGCACAATAGTGTGCCGTTTCCCCAGAGCGGGTGCTGTGCTCACGGGCCCTAACGTACCCCTGCCGCAGCTCCTTCACCTTGGCTCTGACCTGGTCTAAGGAGCGGGGGTGGTGGCCTTTCCTTACCAGGCCATCAGCCATTCTGGCATAGATGTCAGCGTTCCTCTGCCTGGACTGTGGGGCCTGAAGAGCCTCCTCCTCGGACCAGAGCTCCAAAAGAGCTTTTATCTCAGGCCCAGACCATGAGGGTTCCTGGTGTTTGGTGCCCCTGGCTTCCTGCGGGGATGTGTCCCTGGAAGGGCCAGGAGAGACTTGAGGGGCTTGTCCCTGGGACATGGCTCCGAGTGCCCCTACCAGGAAGAGTTGCACAGTCCGGGTCCTGGCTGGAGCTGGCTTGCTGTCAGAATGCTAATCGTGGGTGCCTGTGCCTTTTAAAGATGGCTTCAGACAGGAACAAGAGAGTTGAAAGCTATGGCAGGAGTGTCGACCAGGGCTTCTTCCTGGAAGCCTTTATTGTCGACATAAATTCTTCCCCACGTCCATACTTACCTTTTGTTGAAAGAACTCTGTCGACACAGGTGTTATTCCTTGTAGAATGAGGTTTACTGCCATCGACAAAACTGCCGCGTTCTGTCAACTTACTGTCGACAGAATGCGCGGTAGTGTAGATGCAGGTATAGTTTTGTTGACAAAAATCTACTTTTGTTGACAAAACCCTGTAGTCTAGACACACCCTAGCAGTCTATTCATTTAAGTTTGCACTTAATTAAATGAGTTTATACAATATAGTTTGCCATTTACATACACGGAATAAACTGAAGCCATATGAATTTTATATTTATTTGCATTATACTAAGAAAGAAGATGGTTCCTCTTTTAATAAAGATTAATGTGTTTCATGCTCTTGTTTATGTATGTGAAAATATGTCTTGACATACAGCAACCCTCTGGATTAGAAACTTGGCATATTGAATAGGGTGAAGCAAGATTTTGGTGTGCTGGTATGAGGAAGAATTGCCTGACTGTCATGATTAGTAGGCAGGGTTTCCTAAAAATTTCTCTGATAGGGTATGTCTACACTACAGCACTATTTCGAATTAACTTATTTCGAATTAGTTAATTCGAAATAAGCTAATTCGAAATAACGCATCTAGCACAAAAACTAATTCGAAATAGCATTTTTCTAATTCGAAATAGCGCATCCACATTGAGTGGACCCTGAATTGAAGGTAAGGCTGGCCGGAACCAGTGCCGGCAGGGCATCAGGGTTGGACTTAGTGTGTGGGTCTGCTGTCTCAGGCTATCCGAGGTCTGTGCTTAAAGAGACCCGACCCCCCCGTCCCGGACAGACAGTTCTCAGGTTTCTCTGCTTGCTGGTCTACCTCGGTGAGGGACAGCAAAGCATTTGTGTCTCGGAGTGCTCTGCTTGCCCTCACTCGGGACACCACGGCACTCTGCAGCATGGAACCAGACCTGCCCCTGGGGACTCTGCTGCGTCTCGTGGACATGTTGCCAGAAGCCTGGCTGCACTGTCTGCAGGCTGCCATCCGGGAGGGCCATCGAGGGGCTGTCAGGATCCAGGGGGCCCTGCAGGGGAGCTTCCACCCTGAGGAGCGCTAACAGTCTCCCCAGTCTGACCCACTGGGGGCTTGTGCCCCATTCCTCCCTCTCGTCCTTCCACTTACCCTTTCCTAGCCCCCCCCTTCCTGATGTCAAATAAAATACGCGTATTTTCAAAAATAGAAACTGTCTTTATTTAACACAACTGGGGGGGGGGGGAATGAACCTCTGGGGAGACGGGGGAAAAGAGGCGAGAGAGGGCAGGAGAGAGGGTGGGAGAGGGGAGGGGGAAAACTGGGAGGAGGGAGCTGGAAGGGGGAAGCAAGGGGAAAAAGGGGGAGGGGAAGCTCAGCGCTCAGGGGTGGGGGTCTCGCCAGGCCAACTGCCTCCTACCACCGTGGGGGAGGGGGCCCTGGCATCCCCGGGGGGATGGGGAGGAGGGTGCGGAGGTTGAGGTGAGGGGTGTGGAGGTTGAGGAGGAAGTGGTGGGAGGGGGGAGGAGTGGGAGGAGGAACAGTAGCTGGGGGGGCAGCAGGCTCAGGACCGGCACGGGGCAGCACGCTCTACACCAGGGCCTGCAGATGGTGACAGATGGCACGACCCTGGGCAAGCAGCTCCCACCGGAACTCCCAGTTGTCCTGCGCCTGCTGCTCCATGATCCGGGTCTGGGTTTGCAGGGCCTGCAGGTGCTGCTCTCTGCACCCCTGCCGCATGGTGGTGGTCCTGCTGAGGCCACGGGTGCAGGATCTTGTCCTGGGCGGGGTGGTGCGCCCTGCACAAGCAGCTGGTGCGGCAGTAGAGAAAGAAGAGAAGTGGTCAGTTATCCCTGGGAACACAGTGGATGATGCCCAGTCTCGCTTGCGAGGTGAGGGCGACCGTGCCCTGCACCGTCAGAGCCGATGTGCTTGCACAGAGGCCATGGTCGGCATGTCTCGCTCTGCCCGGGAGTGGGAGCTGCCCCAAGACTGCACCTGTGCCCCTGTGCTGTGTATAGTGTGGCCGGGGCAGGGGGGAGATGTCCCCTGCCCCTGTGTAGAGGGAGCGTGTGAAGGGAGGGCACCCTGCTGTGTCCCACTCCGAGGTTGAGAACGTGTCGGGTCTCTTCACACACACGTGTGGCTATCGGGCCACGGCCCCTGTGTGGCATTCCTGCCCAAAGGTGGCACGGCACATGTCCGCATATGCACAAGTGGCTGCATGATCCGTGGGAGGCATGGCCCACATGCATGGTCCCTGGTCTCCCTCCCCGCCTTCCCCACAGGTAGGGGACAGTGCTGGCACTTAGCTGGTATGCCTTCTCCGGACGGCCCTGCCGACTCCGGTGCCGGGACAGCTGGTGGTGGCCCTCAGCTCCCGGCTCGCTGCCCCCCGGGCTGGCGCGGACCACCCCGCGCCCCAGGATTTGGTCGAAGGCGGGGAAGTAGGGGCAAGTGGCAGCCCCTGCTGCGGCGCCGCCCATGGTGGCCCTGGCGTACACATGCTGCAACTCTTTAATTTTGAGGCCCACCTGCTCCTGGATGTGCCTGTGTCCCTTGAGGGCCATGGTGGCCGCTATGCCCTGCATTCCTCTGCCTAGTGCTGAGATCATGGACGTTGGGGGCCTCCCCCCAAACCTCAAGGAGGTCCATGATCTCCGCACTAGTCCAGGTGGGCACGTGTCATCTACGGCCTCTGGCTGGCCCCTGGGTGCTGGGGTACTGGGCGGGGGATGGCTGGCTGCCACTGGCTGCCATTGTGCGGCCACTGGGTGAGGGTCTGCGGCTGCTGGCAAGCCTGGCTCTGGCACGTGCCCGGTGGCCAGACTCTACCCCTTTAAGGGCCCCGGGGCTGGGGGAGCGGTGAAGAGTTTTCCTGGTTTGGCCCAGAGTGGCCACCACGGGAAACTGGGAAGGGTTGGAGGCCCCCTAATTCGAAATAACTGTCTACACAGCACTTATTTTGAATTAGCTATTTCGAATTTGGTGTTATTCCTCGTAGAATGAGGTTTACCAAATTCGAAATAAGTGCTCCACTATTTCGATTTTATTTCAAAATAGCGGTTTGGCTGTGTAGACGCTATTAAAGTTAATGAGAAATAACTGCTGTTATTTTGAATTAACTTTGTGGTGTAGACATACCTTATGAGTGCTGTGCTTGTTTTACCATTGTTAATTAGAATTATGCTTTTTGGAAACCCTATGTTTTAGGACATTAAAACTGACAGTGGAATATTGACAGAAAGTTGGTTGCTTACTTATACTATATGGAACAAACTGCTGATGGAGTAGAGTTTAAAAGCATTAGCTTCTGAACTAACTTTTCAATATTGTGAGACTGCTATTGCTGGACTACTCCATGACTGCTAAAGATCTGTCTGTTCTGGCTAAAATTGCACCCAAAATATATTGCCACACATCGTTTTGTTGAAAGACATAAGCTTTTATCATCAGAGTTAATAGGGACATTTTAATGCATATGTCTCAATTATGTATGGTTAATTTAGATCTCACAACAATATAAATCATAAGTAATTCTGTTAAAGACAACAGACTCACATTTGTATAAAAAATGTAAACCAATGTGAGATTAGGATTAGGCCTACAATTCTAACCATTGAAATCTTGCCAGTTTTGCCTATTTGACATTACAATGCTTGCTGTATTTAGTTTCCCTGTATCTAGAAAAGGAAATAGTGCAAATTCCATAGTAAAAATAATAGAATCATAGAAATGCAGGGCTGAAGGGACATCAGGAGATCATCTAATCCACTTCCTCATGTTGTGGCAGGACTAAACCATCCATGACAAGTGTTTGTCTAACTGTCAGCCGATGGTCAGGGCAGTGTGTGTGTGTGTGTGTGTGTGATACACCCAAGTCTTTTCTGCTGGGACACAAGGTCCCGTCGCAGCGGGCAGCTTAGGAAAGGCTGAAGGGCGCCCCGAGGAGTTTTACAGGGAGAGCTTATTACATCTCAGATTTCAACTGCTAGGATACAGGATCCCTTTGCAGCGGGCAGTCTAGGGAAGACTGAGAGATGCCCCAACGGATCTGTCACCTGGGAGTGACACGATCCAAAACGCCCAAGCTCTTCCTATACCTGTCCCTTATGACCAGCTGAAGTTCTTTTAATTTGTGCTTGGTTCTGTTACAGCAACTGAAGGAGTCAGGTTAAAGCTTAAACAGTTACAGGTTTATTAAGGAGACTTATAAATCATATGGTTACAATGGCTATTGCTCTATTTCTTAATTATTGACAAATATAGATCTTAAAAATGGTTACAAAGAAAATAAAGATAGAAAATAGAAATAATGGTACCATGTGACAGCTTAATCTTTAAAGAGCTCTAAGTCTATGTGTACACTTAAGACAAAGGACACATCCAAGTACAATATTTACCCCCTTCTGTGCCTCTCGACTCCAGCAGGTCAAGCCAGGGCTGGTCCCTCAATTCCTAGGAAAGACGAATATGAGGTGGGCGTCCCCATGGAACCTCGGGAGGCAATTACCTAACCCGACCAGCAGGCAGATTGTAGATTGACACTCAGAGGAAGTGTGCTGCTGGACCCATCTTTTTTACATGGGGGGCACTTCATCAATATTAGTACATGATCATGGGCTGGCTCCAGGCTCCCTGGAAAGGCTAGGGCCTTGGGCGGAAGGTATGGGGCTGAGGTTGAGAGACAGAGAGAGAAAGAGAGAGAAAACAGTGTGTGAGTATGAAAGAGATACACTCTGTGTTTGAGAGACAGACTTCATGACACAGCTTAAGTGTGTGTGGCACAGAGATGGGAGATTGTGTGACAGTGAGTGTGTGTGTTTGATAGTGACTATATGTATGTGGCACAGAGTCTATGTGGCACAGACTTGGTGTATGTGACAGTGACGTAGAGAGTGTGTGTGCTGGCTGCTGTTGAGTAAGTTTTTGAGAGAAGCCACATTAAGTCTCTTCAAGATATGGAAAGCTGTCCATCTCTGAGTGAGTGAGTGAGTGAACCAGAGAGATAGCACAAGCACTGAAATCTTAGAAAAGGTGCCTCTTAGGACAGGGTGCTAACTGTAGATTGTGCGCTCAAGATCATGCTTCGGGATCTCCAGATGGGAGCAGTTCCTGAATCCCATTCAGACTGTGGAAGCTTACAACACCCAGGAATTCAGAATCTAGAACCCCTCAGAGCAGTCTGAATGGCCAAAATGTGATGCTCAGCTGGACTTGTGTCAGCAGTAGTCAGTATTTTTGGGAGATTTGAATGAGGGAACTGTCTGATACATTGACAACCTGGTGTTGGGAAATTGGTCAGAGAAGGGGAAGCAGCATGAAAGAAAACATGAAGACAAAAGTGGAAGTAATGAAGGAAGTGTTGAGGCTAGAGTCACTGGTAAAACGGAAGAGCCAAGGAATGTGGTAAGAGATGTGTTTGGATATGCATAGTATAGATAGAGGTGTGATCTGAATCTTATTATCAGTTGGAGCCTTTATGATGTTTTCTTTCATTTTGGGTGTGTCTAGACTACAGGGTTTTTTCAAAAAAACTTTCCCTGTGTCTAGACTGCTGCCGCATTCTTTCAACAGTAAATCGAAAGAACGCGGCAGCTTTTTCAACCCCGGAAAACCTCGTTTTACAAGGAATAGCGTCTTTTTTCAAAAGTGCTTCAGACTGCCTGGGTGCTCTCTTTCGAAAAAGCGTCTTGCTTTTTCAAAAGTACTGGTTGTAGTCTAGACGCTCTTTTTCGAAAGTATCTTTCGAAAGAGGCTTGCAGTCTAGATGTAGCCTTTGTGTTAGACTCTAGATACCAAAGACATTGCTCACACAAGTACTTCTCACATGAGCAAGACTGCAGGATCAGGCCCTGTGTTTGGATGTTTTCCATCTTTTGAGTTGTTCAGTTCCTGTTGTTTGAAATCCAAAATATATAGATGCATAAACAGTAATAGGAATGCCAGCTTTCCATTTCAATTACCTCCCATATATATGAGACCAGATGAAAATAATTCAGTCTAGTAGCTTAATTCTCTCAGTTTAAATGTGCAAAATTGCTTTTTTTATTTACTGACATTTATATATGTTTTATTCTGCACATAGAAGCCTTGTGTGCTAAAAGCATTTCTATATTAAGATCGATGAGGGAACATTATACATCGTTGGGGGAAGAGTGAAGCTAAACAAAGTTGAAAACACAGGTATAGTTTTTTCCACTATAAATTTGACAGTTGTCCATCAGACAAAGACACTTATCATTTAGACTGTCAAGAGCCCATTTAATTTGTTCCATGCTACAAGGAAATAGATTCTTCACAGCCTGTGCTTAATGATGGCATTGATCAAAATGTTAATTTATGTTGATTTATCAAGACACGATGATTATGGTGATAAGGCTTCATGATTAGAACTTCCAGAGTAAATGTACTGAAATGATAAATGCATATTTCCCAGGCCAAAGAAATAGATTTTGTATTGCAGTTAATGTCTCATACAGACCAACTTCATTAAGCACAACTCAACTAATGACATGAATTTGTTTCATTTTATCAAATTGCATTAATTAGGGAAATGTATCAAAAGTTGATTGTGAAGAAATGTACTTTTCCTTGGTAAAACTAAAGAAAAAAAATCAAAAAAGTAATTGGATTAAGTTGTCTTTTCCCCATTAAATTGGAATGTGAAGATTCTTTCTCAATTTTATGGCATGAACGACTTTGTGTTTAACATGATTCTCATTAACTAATTTAATTATAGGCATTTTAAGTGGGAACATTCTCTGTCTGGACTAGTGCCAGCCTGTTTTTTTTTTCACTAATCATTAAATGCGACCTCTCCAGGTTCTTTCTTATGATTCCTTAAATTATTTTCACTTAATCCTTTGTACCAAACTAAAATGTGTAGTGCAATATTGTTGTCCTATGAGTTCTGTTTGTGCTAATGGAGCAATATAGGATGCATATGATTCATAGTGATGTCTGTGAGTTCTTAAAAACATTGTTGTGGTGCACTTAATTATAGGAACAGAGTCTACAAACTGTTGAAAATCACACAATTTGCATGTAATTAGGGGTATCATGGGCATTGGAAATGGATAGGTGGTTTTCATTAGGGAGAAAGTATGAGACTTCCTAGTTTTAATTGTCTGTTGTCCAGGGTTCTTAGTCATAAGTCCACATTCACATTAGAAAACCAGATTGATACATATTGCTACTGTGTTTTTGTGTGTTCAGGAAATTTAAAAATTGATCTGACTTATATAAGAGAATAGAATCATAGAATCATAGAATACTATGGCTGGAAGAGACCTCAGGAGGTCATCGAGTCCAGCCGCCTACCCAAAGCGGGACAAATCCCAACTAAATCATCCCAGCCAAGACGGGACTTAAAAACCTCTAGGGATGGAGATTCCACCACCTCCCTAGGTAACCCATTCCAGTACTTCATCACCCTCCTAGTGACATAGTTTTTCCTAATATCCAACCTAGACCTCCCACACAGTAACTTGAGACCATTGCTCCTTGTTCTGCCATCCATCACTACTGAGAACAGCCTCTCTCCATCCTCTTTGGAACCTCCCTTCAGAAAGTTGAAGGCTTCTATCAAATCCCCCCTCATTCTTCTCTTCTGCAGACTAAATAAGCCCAAACCCTTCAGCCTCTCCTCCTAGGTCATGTGCTCCAGCCCCCAGTCATTTTGGTTGCCCTCCACTGGACCCTCTCCAATGCGTCCACATCCTTTCTGTAATGCGGGGCACAGAATTGGACGCAATATTCCAGATGTGACCTCACCAGTGCCAAATAAAGGGGAATAACTTCTCTAAATCTGCTGGAAATGCTCTTGCTAATGCACCCTAATATACCATGAGCCTTCTTGGCTACAAGGGCACACTGTTGACTTATATCCAGCTTCTCATTCACTGTAATCCTCAGGTCCTTTTCTGTTGATCTGCTACTTAGTCAGTCGGTCCCCAGCCTGTAACAATGCTTGGGATTCTTCCATCCCAAGTGCAGGACTCTGCACTTATGCTTGTTGAACCTCATCTGATTTCTTTTGGCCTAATCCTCTAATTTGTCTAGGTCACTCCCTACCCTCCAATGTATCTATCTCTCCCACTAGCTTAGTGTAATCCGCAAACTTGCTGAGGGTGCAATCCATCCCCTCATCCAGGTCATTAATAAAGATGTTGAACAAAACTGGGCCTAGAACCAATCCTTGGAGCACTCCATTAGAAACTGACCACTAACCAGACATTGAGGTGCTGATCACTACCCATTGGGCCTGACAATCTAGCCAGGCTTCTTTCCACATTACAGTCCATTTATCTAATCCATACTTCCTTAACTTGCTGGCAAGAACATTGTGGGAAACTGTATTAAAAGCTTTGCTGAAGTCAAGGCATATCACATCCACTAACTTCCCCATTTCAACAGAGCTAGTTACCTCATTATAGAAGCTAATCAGTTTGGTCAGGCATGACTTGCCCTTGGTGAATCCATGTTTACTATTCCTGATCACTTTGCCCTCTTGCAAGTGCTTCAAAATGGACTCCTTGAGGATCCCCTCCATGATTTTTCTGGGGACTTAGGTAAGGGTGACTGGTCTGTAGTTCCCTGGATTGTCCTTTTTCCCTTTATTAAAGATGGCCACTACATTTGTCTTTTTCTAGTCATCTGGGATCTCTCCCATCTCAATGAGTTTTCAAAGATAATGGCCAAAGGCTCTGCAATGACATTTGCCAACTCCCTCAGTACACGCGGATGCATTAAATCCAGACCCATGGATGTGTGTATGTCTAGCTTTTCGAAGTAGTTCTTAACCTGGTCTTTTTCCATTAAGGGCTGCCAACCTCCTTCCCATACTGTGTTGCCTATGGAGTAGTCTGGGAGCTGACCTTGTCTGTGAAGACAGACAAAAAAAAAAAAAAGCATTGAGTACTTCAGCTTTTCCCACATCATCTGTCAGTAGGTTACCTCCCTCATCCAGTAAGGGCCCTGCACCCGCTCTGATCACCATCTTATTGCTAACATGCCTGTAGTAACCTTTCTTGTTACCCTTCATATTCCTTGCTAGCTGCAATTCCAATTGTGTTTTCACCTTCCTGATTATTCCCCTGCATTCTCAAGAAATATATTTATACTCCTCCCTGTCATCTGTCCAAGTTTTCACTTCTTATAAGCTTCCTTCTTGTGTTTAAGCTCACCAAAGATTTCCCGGATAAGCCAATCTGGTTGCCTATCATATTTGCTTTTCTTACTGCACATCAGGATGGTTTTTTCCTGTGCCTTCAATGAGGCTTCTTTAAAATACTGCCAGCTCTCTTGGACTCCTTTCCCCTTCATGTTAGCATCCCAGGGGGACATCTCACTTCCTAAGGAAAAGATACTTCTATGGAGATGATCAGGGCAAAGGTCATCACATTTAAGTTATGAGTGAGCAAAGGCATATTAGATAATACTCTGCACTAAGTACTGATAATTGCTTCATGAAAATACATTAACAGTAATTGCCTGTGGTCCCAAATTGTTCAGGAAATATGTATTTATAATTTATTATACAGGAAATTTATCCTTAAAGCAAGCTCTGTACCTGTATCAGAAAGTGCAAGCTATTAAACGTGGCTACTTTACAAAAGACATTTTTTCCAAAAGTCACAAAGGGGTTCCTTCAGTATTGGAGACTACCGGCAGACATAAGAAGCTGACAATGACCAAACTATGTCAGATCAATGGTCCACCTCACCCAGTATTTTGTCTTCTGAGAGTGGACAGTGTCAGACACTTCAGAAGATATGAGCTGAATGGGGCAATATTGACTGATCTATCCCTTTTGTCCAGTCCCAACATCTGGCAGTTGAAGGTTTAGGGATTCTGGGAGCATGGCGCTGCATCCTGGACCATCTTGACTAAGAGCCATTGATAAACTTATCCTCTGTGAATTTACCTTTTTTTTTTAAACACAGCTATGCTTTTTGGCCTTCACAACATCCCATGACAAGTTCCACAGGCTGAGTATGTGTTGTGCGAAGAAGTACTTTCTTGTATTTCTTTTAAACCTGCTGCCTATTAATTTTAGGCCAAACAGAAGGGCCAAATGGCTCTGTAAACTTTTTCATCAAATGACTGCTGTCTGCAGCAAGACTGTAATCAACTTCCTCTCCTTCTGGAGGATCACACAGATCATGAGCTAAGCATCTGTTAAGGAGCTTGTCCATACAGGGGACTCTTACATGTTATACCCGTATTCTTAGTCTGAGAGCAATTAAACTAATATAGTTAAACTGGTATAACTCTAAGTGTGGATGCCCTAATTCATGAATAAGAGAGACTTTTTACTCTTTAGCTTAAACCCCTTCCAAAATAACATAAGCTGAATGGAAAAAAGGATTGTCCAAAAGGAGTAGTTATATCAGTATAGCTATATTGGTTTAAATTCATTGATTAGTTTATTCAATATTTACTTTCCCTTGTAGACAAGTCATAAAAGGCAGAACCCTCCTTTTCTTATAGAGCTGCAGCCATAGATAATTGACACCTTAATAATAATTTCACAGTGGGTACATTTGCCCCAGGTCTTTAATTCTTTTTCTGGAAAGCTGCAGTAAGAGATTTCCACCCTGCTCCTCCCCCCATGTTTTTATCCACAATAGTTGAGTTCAACCAATGCACTTGATTTTACATTCTCAGTATTGAATATCTGGAGGCTGGTGTAACTTTCAGTAGAGGACTTTGATTCAGAAATTAGTTGTTGGTTGGTCTTTCAAAACCAAATCAGTTGATCTTCTTGGCATCTTATTTCCAGTTTTAAAATTCTGACCTCTAGAAAAATCAAATTAAATAAACTGTATACCAGTAATAGCAGTTCCAGAGAATGGTAAGTTTATCAATGAATGTTCATCCATGTATTTACAAAAAGGGACATCAAGCTTATCATTTCGCAAGCCACTGTGCAGAAGATCAACACTGCTGCAGTCGATCTTCCGGGGTTTGAATTTAGTGGGTTTAGTGAAGACCCACTAATTTGAATTGAGAGGGTGCCCCCCCGGTGTTGGTATTCCTGCTCCTCATGAGGAGTAAAGGAAGTCAGTGGGAGCATTTGCTGTGTGGTCAGCAATTTAAGATATGTTTACTCCAGTTATGTAATTAATGTAGTTATAGTTGTATATCTTAGGTTGAACTTCTGCTCTCGTGTAGACGAGGATTCAGTGTCTTATCTCTACTTTCTTTAAATTACTATATATCTTCCGTAACAATGAAGGTAACTTGTGCACTAAATATTTTTTGAAGAATGAGAATGCTTGAATTAGCAAGTATTCTTTTATAAAAAGGAAACAAAAAATATCAGGGAATTGTGAAATGATTGGATAATAAAATGGCAGAGAGAATCAGTTCCAAAAGATAATAAATTGAATGCAGAAATTAGAAACATTCAAGATACTAAACAGATACATTAATAAGAATCTCATCTGCTAGAAAGTTTAATGCAGAACACTTGCAGAACACTAAGTATGTTAGATCAACACGGTTACTTCTATCAACCAAACTTGCACTATATTGTATTGTATTGTCAAGTGATAATATTAAGTTAATTGGCCAGATTCACTTTCCCATGAAACCATGATGATTGGTATTAATTGTATGTTCACTCTTTCTCTTATTTATTGATAATCAGATATAGGAGCAAAGAAGAAATTAAGATTAGTGGTTGACCATGCAAAGTGTCAAGAAACCTCAATACCTTTGACTCTTGTCACTGTGCCCAGTATTTCTTGAACTACAATGCAAGATTCACAAGTAACAAAGAAAACTGTTTAACATTGTGCTGAATTCTTCTTTTCTCCGGTGTAAGCATGTTGCTAGCAACAAGGTTTTATAAAATATTCATCTTGACATTCGAAAATCCACAGTGCTGAATCAGTCTTTTCAGAAACAGCAACTTCTGGTAGAGATGTTTCCAGAATGGTTAATGCATTATTCCAAGGTGCAGTTTATCCAGATGCAGTAGGACAAGACAGAAAAAGAACAGAAGGGAAAAGGCATATAGTTGAAGTTGGAAAATCTTATTTCTAAATATGTAAGTGACGCGCTGCAACCAAGAAATAATTTACAACCTGATTGCTGCTGAGTGTTCCAGGTATGGTACAATGTGCTAACAAGCACACCTTGTGCCTCTGAATGTAATCTGACTTCAATTGAATTAATGTGCACATGGTAAAAATGAGACACAGATACCATCATATGACTACATGAGAAAGATACAATTTTATTCAAAACAATTATCTAACTGGAAAAATCACCATACATTACCTACAGATCACTTCCCTCCTCTACATCAATTATTTTTGATCAGAAAATATATGCAAATGTGAGAGCACACATTTACAGTGTTTGTCAGTCTGACATATGTAACACAGGCTACGTCTAAACTATACCCCTCTGTCGGCAGAGGGAAATAAATGAAGCACTTCGAAAGTGCAAATGAAGCGAGGATTTAAATATCCCGTGCTTCATTTGCATAATCGCATCATGGCACTGTTTTGAACAAGTGCCATTTCAAAACTGAAACTGCAGTTTAGATGCATTTTTTTCGACAGAGGGGTGTAGTTTAGACACACCCACAGTAATAACCCTTAAAGCCTAGCCAAGTTTGTCGTTTACAAATAGATAGTTACCTCATTATGTGCCTAATCCAATAAACATTAAAGATATTTGAAACCAAAATGGATTGGAATTGGCAGACAAGAAAAATATATTCTTAATTCAATCTAAAGATAGTAACTGTATGCTCTCCTCAGTGGCTTCAATATGGCTTTGTAGCTCCTATCCAGATTCATTTCTCTTGATGAAAAAAATTCTGTAGCCACTAGGAGGTATAGGATGCATTTAAAGTACAGCCTGTGTGTTCAGAATAACTTATAAGCTTGAAAGTGAAATATAAAGTTTATAAACCTAAGATAATAAATAATTGCTAGATAAAATAAAGATTTTAAAGAATAATACATTGGAAAGGTTTTATACTCCTAGATCTTGATTTAATAGTGTATTTGGATATTATTTATGTCATACCATGTCAGTAATAGCCTGCAAATGCCAGGCTCTGATTGGTTTTGCTTTCTATTTATAAATTTATTTGCATATTAGCAATGACAGTGTTACACTGGGCATGTCCAAGGAATTACTGGGGGTTTTTTCAGTTCATCATTTCAGTCCAAGAATGTCTAAACCCAACACACTGATCATCTTGCCTGGCTAACCTCTTTGCCTCTTTTCAACAACCTTATCTCAGTGATGAGACAACACTTCCCTAAGTGATAAATCTCTCAAATCTGACAGGTATCCCTCATCTTTCTCCACATCTTGCTTGGTCTTAGTGCAGCTTATGTCCCTGTTGAACAACCTGCGCTCCCTAAGTGCCTCAGGAAAGAAAACAGCATCTCTGGCTCTTTCTTCTGCTGATTTGAATATTTACATCTGCCGTATTTATGGGTGCTTTACATCTTTTTCCTCTTGTCCTCCCTTTCAGTGTTCTGTCCTTGGCTCTTTTCTCCTTTCTTCTGTCTTCTCCATTTCTAGTTTTGTATTTGGACATCAGAATAAGGATAATAGATTATATAACTGAGTCTAAAGATCCCTCCTTTCACTTGTTTTTCCTTTTTTCTCCATCTCCCTGTCCTGGCTGTTAGGCCCTGGCTGTATCACAGAACCATAGAAATGGACCATGACAGGTCATCAAATCCAGCCTTGACTGTCCCTGAGCAATGTTTGTCTAACCTGTTCTTAAAAATCTTCTGTAATGGAAATTCCACAACCTCCCTAGGGAGCTTATTCTAGTGCTTAACTTACCCTTATAGCTGAAAGATTTCTTAATGCCTAATCTAAATCTCCCTTGGTGAAAATTAAGCAGATTACTTCTTGTTCTACTCTCAGGACAGGACACAGGCTGTGTCTAGACTATATCCCTCTTTCGACAGAGGGATGTAAATTAGACACGTTGAAACTGCAAATGAAGCGGGGATTTAAATATCCCACGCTTCATTTGCATAATCACGTCATCATGGTGCTCTTTTGAAAAAGCACCATTTTGAAAGTAAAACTGTGGTCTAGACACAGTTCTTTCGAAAATGGCAGGCTTTTTCTAAAAGATCCTGTAAACCTTTTTTTCTGTTGTTGTGAGTGAGGCTTTAGAGAGGGAGTTCTCCAGGTAGAGGAGAAGGAGATACAGGACTCTTGAGGGAAGTGAGTGTTGTGTTTGGGGCTTTCTTGCTGTGTGATGAGCTTGTTGTTGTGAGTGAGGGTTGATGTGTTTTTTGTTTGATTGTTTGTTTGTTTGTTTTTTCCCTGTGTTTGAGAGTGAGGCTTTTTTTTTTTTCATTTTCACTTCCCCTGTCCTTCATGGAGTGTGTGCTGTGAGTGGCAGGCGGAAACTGTTGGCTTCTAATTAAGTTTGAATTCTAGAAGCCTCTGCTGATTGGCTGAACCTTGGTAGGGGGAGGGACTTTCAGGCAGTCCAGGTCTTTATAAGGCAGTGGGCAAGCAACCAAGGAGCTTGTGAACAGGTGAGTGCAAACAGGGAGTTTAGAGAGGGAGTTCTCCAGGTAAAGGAGAAGCAGATACAGGACTCTTGAGGGAAGTATGTGTTGTTATTGGGGCTTTCTTACTGTGTGCTGAGCTTGTGTTTGTGAGTGAGGGTTGGTGTGTGGTGGTTTATTTGGTGTTGTGTTGGTTTTTGTTTTTGTTTTTAATCCTTTTTCCAGGACAGCAGGGATGGATGGTGATAGGTCTGCTGTTGTTACCTGCACAGCTTGTGCCATGTTTGTCTTCCTCCTGGAAGAAAGAACGGATTTCATCTGCATGAGGTGCATGCTGGTCACCATTTTGGAAGAAAAAATTAGAGGACTGGAGGCCCAAGTGTCAACCCTACGCTCGATCAGAGAGGATGAAGACTTCCTCGATAGAAGGCAGCGGTTAATCCTACAAGCACGGCAGGCGGAAGAGCCAGAGACGGCAGTATGGGACCAGGAAGAGAACTGGCAGCATGTAACTTCTAGAAGGGGAAAAAGGCCAGCACGGGAATCCCGCAGTGCTATAGAGGTAAGTAATCGCTTTCAGGCTCTCTCCACAGGCTCTGCGGTGGTGAATGCTTTGGAAGGGACCTCACAAGGAAGAAACCACAAGGGAACACCATCTACTGGTAGGCCTGGGATGCGTAGTCCTAGAGATGGGGGTTCCACGATCACCACCCCCAGAAGAAGACGACGGGTGGTGATGGTCGGGAACTCCTTCCTAAGAGGGACTGAGCTATCCATCTGCCATCCGGACCTGGAATCTCAAGAGGTGTGCTGCTTACCGGGAACTCGAATTCAGGATGTGACTGAGAGTCTTACCAAGCTGATCAAACCTTTGGATCGCTGCCCCTTCCTGCTTCTCCACATGGGAACTAACGATACAGCCAAGAATGACCTTGAGCGGGTTACTGCGGATTATGTAGTGCTGGGAAGAAGGACCCAAGAATTTGGAGTGCAAGTGGTGTTCTTGTCCATCCTCCCTGTTGAAGGGAAAGGACTGGGCAGGGATCGTCGAATTGAGGAAGTAAATGCGTGGTTGCGCAGGTGGTGTCACAGAGAGGGCTTTAGTTTTTTCGACCATGTGACTCTGTTCCGGGCACAAGGATTGTTAGGAAGAGATGGGATCCACCTAACAAAGAGAGGAAGGAGCATCTTCGCGGGCAGGCTTCCAAACCTGGTGAGGAGGGCTTTAAACTAGGTTCATTGGGGGACAGTGACCAACACCCTGAGGGGAGTGGGAAAGTCGGATACTGGGAAGGAATGCAAAGAGGAACGAGAAAGAAAGGAGGACCCCTGATTCAAATGGAGAAGATGGGGCGATCAACTGGTTATCTGAGGTGTTTGTACACTAATGCGAGAAGCCTGGGCAACAAACAGGAAGAACTGGAGTCCCTGGCCCAGTCCAAGAAATATGATTTAATTGGGATAACGGAGACTTGGTGGGATGACTCGCATGACTGGAGCGCTGTCATGGAAGGGTATAGACTGTTCAGGAAAAACAGGCAGGGAAGAAAAGGAGGAGGAGTTGCACAATACGTATGAGAGAGCTATGATTGCTCTGAACTCCAGTATATAGAGGGAGAAAAACCTGTTGAGAGTCTATAGGTTAAGTTTAGAGGTGCAAACAACAGCAGTGATGTTGTGGTTGGTGTCTACTACAGGCCACCGAATCAGGTGGATGAGGTAGATGAGGCTTTCTTCGGACAACTGAGAGAAGCTTCCAGATCGCAGGCCCTGGTTCTCGTAGGGGACTTTAATCACCCTGACATCTGTTGGGAAACCAATACGGCAGTACACAGGCAATCCAGGAAGTTTTTGGAGAATGTTGGGGATAACTTCTTGGTACAAGTGCTGAAGGAACCAACCAGGGGCCGTGCACAGCTTGACCTTCTGCTCACAAACAGGGAGGAACTAACAGGGGAAGTAGAGGTGGGTGACAACCTGGGAAGCAGTGATCATGAGATGGTAGATTTCAGGATCCTGACCAAAGGAAGAAAAGAGAGTAGTAAAATACACACCTTGGACTTCAGAAAAGCAGATTTTGACTCCCTCAGAGACCTGATGGGCAGAATCCCCTGAGATGCTAACATGAAGGGGAAAGGAGTCCAGGACAGCTGGCAGTATTTTAAAGAAGCCTTATTGAAGGCACAGAAAGAAACCATCCTGATGCATAGCAAGAGAGGCAAACATGGTAGGAGACCAGATTGGCTTACAGGGGAAATCCTTGGTGAACTTAAGCACAAAAAGGAAGCTTACAAAAAGTGGAAACTTGGACAAATGACCAGGGAGGGGTTTAAATGTACAGCTCGAGAATGCCAGGGGGTTATCAGGAAGGCGAAAGCGCAAATGGAATTGCGACAGGCTAAGGATGTGAAGGATAACAAGAAAGGTTTCTGCAGGCATGTTAACAAGAAGAAGGTGATCAGAGAGAGTGTGGGGCCCCTACTGGATAATGGAGGTAACGTAGTGACAGATGATGTGGGGAAAGCTGAAGTACTCAATGCTTTCTATGCCTCTGTATTCACGGACAAGGTGGGCTCCCGGACTAATGCGCTAAGTGATGCAAGATGGGGTGAAGATGGACAGCCCTTAGTGGGTAAAGAACAGGTTAGGAACTATTTAGAAAAGCTAAATGTACACAAATCCATGGGTCCGGACTTAATGCATCCAAGGGTACTGAGGGAGTTGGCAAATGTCATTGAGGAGCCTTTGGCCATTATCTTTGAAAAGTCGTGGAGATCGGGAGAGATCCTGGATGATTGGAAAAAGGCAAATGTAGTGCCCATCTTCAAAAAAGGCAAGACGGATGATCCAGGGAACTATAGGCCGGTCAATCTTACCTTGGTTCCTGGTAAAATCATGGAAGGGATCCTTAAGGAATCCATTTTGAGGCACTTGGAGGAGAGAAAAGTGATTAGGAATAGTCAGCATGGATTCACAAAGGGCAAGTCGTGCCTGACCAATCTGATTAGCTTCTATGATGAGGTAACTGACTCTGTGGATATGGGAAAGTCAGTGGATGTGATATACCTTGACTTTAGGAAGCCTTTTGATACGGTCTCCCACAATATTCTTGCCAGCAAGTTAAGGGAATATGGATTGGATAAATGGATGGTAAGATGGATAGAAAGCTGGCTGGAAGGCCGAGCCCAGCGGGTAGTGATCAATGGCTCGATGTCAGGATGGCCGTCGGTTTCTAGCGGAGTGCCCCAAGGTTCGGTTCTGGGACCAGTTTTGTTCAAAATCTTTATTAATGACCTGGATGAGGGGATGGATTGCACCCTCAGCAAGTTTGCAGATGACTCTAAGCTAGAGGGAGAGGTAGATACGCTGGAGGGCAGGAATAGAGTCCAGAGTAACTTAGACAAATTGGAGGATTGGGCCACAAGAAATCTGATGAGGTTCAACAAGGACAAGTGCAGAGTCCTGCACTTGGGACGGAAGAATCCCAAGCATTGTTACAGGCTGGGGACCAACCAGCTAAGTAGTAGTTCTGCAGAAAAGGACCTGGGGGTTACAGTGGATGAGAAGCTGGATATGAGTCAACAGTGTGCCCTTGTAGCCAAGAAGGCTAATGGCATATTAGGTTGCATTAAGAGGAGCATTGCCAGCAGATCCAGAGATGTCATTATTCCCTTTTATTCGGCTCTGGTGAGGCCACATCTGGAGTATTGTGTCTAGTTCTGGGCCCCCCACTACAAAAAGGATGTGGACGCATTGGAGAGGGTCCAGCGGAGGGCAACCAAAATGATTAGGGGGCTGGAGCATACGACCTATGAGGAGAGGCTGAGGGAGTTGGGTCTGTTTAGTCTGCAGAAGCGAAGAGTGAGGGGGGATTTGATAGCAGCCTTCAACTTCCTGAAGGGAGGTTCCAAAGAGGATGGAGAAAGGTTGTTCCGAGTAGTGACGGATGGCAGAACAAGGAACAATGGTCTAAGTTGTGGTGGGAGAGGTCCAGGTTGGATATTAGGAAAAACTATTTCACTAGGAGAGTGGTGAAACACTGGAATGGGTTACCTAGGGAAGTAGTGGATTCTCCATCCCTAGAGGTGTTTAAGTCTCAGCTTGACAAAGCCCTGACTGGGTTGATCTCATTGGGATTGGTCCTGCCTAGAGCAGGGGGCTGGACTTGATGACCTCCTGAGGTCTCTTTCAGCTCTATGGTTCTATGATTCTATGACCTCATTTTTTGAGGAGTACAGGATCTTTCGAAAAAGCCTGCTGTTTATGAAAGAACCGTGTCTAGACTGCGATTTTACTTTCAAAATGGTGCTTTTTTGAAAAGAGCGCCATGATGCGATTATGCACATGAGGCGCAGGATATTTAAATCCCTGATTCATTTGCAATTTCTACGTGTCTAATTTACATCCCTCTGTTGAAAGAGAGATGTAGTCTAGGCACAGCCACAGAGAACTCTTTATAAGAGCCCTTAATATATTTGAGGACTTAACAGGTCCTCTCTGTCTTCTTTCCTATCATTTTTCTTGATCTCCTTTGGAGTCTCTCCAGTTAGTTCCATCTTTTCCTGAATTGTGGGGCATAGAATTGGACATAATACACCATCTGAGCCCTCACCCGTGGGGAGTACAACATGACACTATGACTTACATATGATAAACATGTTAATACACCCCAGAACGATATTAGCCTTTCTTTGTAAATGCATCACAATGTTGACTTTGATTTATGATCCATATTCCATTTATATTATAAATGCTTGCAACTGAATGGCTATAAATAGACCTATAGGTTCCATTTTAACTTAGATTCAACTAAGACTTGGAACACTGGAGCCATTTCCTCTATACCTCTCATATTTTTACTGTATGCCTACTTTGTTCTTATTTTTACTCTGCTTTGTAGCCTTGGGGAGAAGTATAATAGAATTTCTGTGGGAAAGGCTCGCCAATCTGACTAGAAGGATCTAGGTTTTTGTCCTCCTTACCCCAGGTCACATAAATTGAAAGCTAGAAAGCTATTTCTGGAGGTGGATCTGGGAGACCATAACAGCAGCCATGCTCACAATGAGGGTAGTACCAAATTAAAACAATTTTTATTATGACAGGTATTAAGATGGCAAACAAAGTAAAGCATTGAGCACCGAATACACAGATTGATTCAATCACCTCTAAGGGCAACATTACAAAATCTGGTTATATAAACTGTATTTATCTAAGTATAGAGATAGAATTACCTAATATAATGCCATACTCACATCCCCTCCTCCCAGAAGACTGGGCATGGAAGGACCAGCCTCCCTCTGCTTGTAGGACTTTGGCGCAAGGTGAAGTATGAAGAAATTAGAAGCAAAGACTTAGAAAGAATAAGTAAAGTAAAGCAAAGAGCTTACATGAAAGAAATAAATACTTTCTTAAATTCCTATACTCTAGCTTGAGAATTCAGAAAATTTCAGCTTCACTAGTCTCTCTACACCAAAGAATATTATATCAGCAGCCTATTATGAATCATGTGAACAGAAGTTTTCTTCTGTGTGTTTCCTTTCTCTGAGCTGTCTTCATTTGTCTGTCTTTAGATTGTGATCTGCACTGATTAGTGACCATACCTTCTTAAACATCTGAATATTGACAAGCATATCTAGGGCATGACCTCAAACAAATAAGAAGACCTTGAGAGGGAATTAAAGATTCTTTCATCCCTCTGCATTATAAGTAAACTAACCTCTGAGCAGTGGGCCAGCAGAAAACCTATGCCCCATATAAATTCCCCTGAAACACTCAAAACAGCATATCAGTAATATGTAGGCCTTGATCCAGCATTCTACACAGATTCTAATTTCACCCTTTATGAGACACATGTATGTGTGGGTTGGCTGGGGAGGTGAAGGGCAGGGAACAGAGGAACTGTAAAGGTTAGTGAAAAAATTACAAGTTCTCTGGAAAGAAACAAAGGAATGTGAAGATTAACTAAAAGGTAAAGCTAGACTCAACAGAGTAACTGGAAAACATAGCTTTTGATGAATGACAGCCTTAATTATTTGGTAGGCCTACTCATAAACAAGCTGGGGAAATGAATGAACCTACTATAAGATAGGGGCACAACTTGTCTGAAAACCATTCTTAAGGGTAGTTATAATGGCTCACAGTCAAATTGGAAGGGTGTATCGAGTGAAGTTTCACAGTGACCTGTCCTGTGTCCAGTTCTATCAATATCTTAATAAATGATTTTGACAATGGTATAAAGAATACACTGATAACATTTGTAGATGATTCTAAAGAGGAATGAAGTGCTTTGAAGGACAGTTTTAGAATTTAAAATTATCTTGACAAACTAGAGAAATTATCTGAAATAAATAGGAAGAAACTCAGTAGGACAAATGTAAACTCCTACACTTAGGAAGGAATAATCAATTGCAGAAATGCAAAATGGGAAATGACTGCCTAGGAAAGAATACTGCTGAAAAGGATTAAGAGGTTGTAGTGCACCACAAACTAAATAAGAGTCAATACAATGTAATGATATTGCAGAAACAAAGGAACATCATTAGGGGATTATTGCTAGAAGTATTGTGAACAAGACTATTAAGGCTCATTCAGAGGTTCCTGGTGGCAGTGGGAAAAGATGCTTTGCCCCAAGCCTCGAAGCTGCCACTGCTGGAGGAGAGGCACCTCCCTATCTAAGCCCTAGCACAGAGCTGCCACATCCAGGGGAGAAATACCTCTCTCCAGAGGCCCAACCCAAAGCTGGGGGAGAAGCATCTCTCCCTGCCTGCCCCAGATGCAGCTGCAGCAGCAAAGGCACAAGCACTTGTCTCTGACAGCTCCATTGTGAAGCTGCCATCTCTGAGCAAGAGGCACTTCTGCGTGCCAGCCCCAGCATGGAGCTGAGCAGGGAAACAGGTGCTCCAGCGATGATGGGGGAACAAGCACCCCTTCCTTGATTGTTCTCGCTGGAGCTGCTGCAGCCATACAGAGGTGCCTCTCACCTGTTCACAAGCTGCTGTGATGAGAGAAGACTGGAGGGAGTCCTCTCTCTCCAGGTAGCCTGCACCCCCAAGGCCTCAATCCTCAGCCCCACCCTAGAACCCGCACCTCCAGCCAGAGCCCTCACCCAGCACCCAATCTTCTGACTGAGCCCTGAGCCCACTTCTACACCCTGACTTCATCGTCCCAACTCAGAACCCTCATTAGTCAGAGCCTTCACCCACCTGCACCCCAACCTTCTTTCTCAGCTTAGAGCCCCCTCAGCCCCAAACCCACCTCACACTGTCCATGTGTGGAATGACTTTTGTTTTGTGACACATCATCTCTGGTGTGCATGTCTAAAGTTATTCCACATGTTGACGTAAAAAATTAGAAAGAACGCTGTACAATACTTATGGGTAGCTAAGCACTGGAACAAAGTATGTAGACAGTTTGTGGAATTTCCATCATTGGAGGTTTTTAAGCAGAGGTTAGACAAATATTGCTCAGGGATGATCCAGATAATACTTAGTCTGCCTCAGTGCAGGAGACTGGATTAGATGACCTATTAAGGTTCTTTCTGGTCCCACATTTCTATGATTTGTATTATTTGTACTTTAGATTAGCAACTGAGTGAGAGAAAAAAGTAAAGATTAAATTTAAAAATAAAGGGGTCAGAAAGAAAAAGGATCACTCTTAAATCTGTAAAAAAAGAATATTGTGAAAAATATATTTTTATTGGACAAAATTTGAACCATGCTGTAAGTGACTGTTACTTCAGCACCCCTTATATTTCCTGCCTCTTATGCAGGTACAACTGCATGAGAGTCAATAGAGCTATGCCAGGGATGTATTTCAGCTATTCTTTTAGAAGTCTTTGAAATTAGGAAAACTCAAGCAGTTCTTTGGGACCATACAGCCACCACAGCCACAAAGTATAGTGAAGAATCACCCAATTAAGTAAAAAATAAGTTTTTTGCAGCTGGATAGGTATATGGTGTGATGGACTTCCCCCCATGCTTTATGAAGTGGACGTATGGACACAAATATGCATAACTCAAAGATACTTGGGACAAATTGCCTAATGTAACCTATCAATCTTAATGTCATAATCCACTAGGTCTGTATATCTTATTTTGGTGTATGTATCATTCTTGGGTGTAAAGTTTGATATATGGAGTATAGAATGCTTTATGGTTTTAAAAGTGAAAAGGCAAGCGATCAGGGTGTTTCTCTCAAGGTCTAGTCAACTGTAAAATAGCCTCTTTTATCCTTTAAATCTTAGCAGTGGTTGGTCCCAGGAAGCCATGTGACACCCCCCCCCCCCAGCTGGTAGGGTCTGACCATCTGTGATTTTTCCCTATAAGGGGGGAATGAAGAAACAGAATTCCCACCCAAAATGGAATCTATAAAACAATGGGAAGCTATCAGTTTCTTTGTCTTTGGCTGGCATGGCCCACCAAAAAGTATAACTAAAAACCCCAGGTAAAAGAGAATTCCCTGGTTTGAGGCTTAGTTGGAATAAGAACAGTTTTAGGGTGTGTTTGTAATAAGTTTGTACTGAGATTTTGGTGTTAGAATTAGTTAGCATTTTCTGTTATTTTAAATTTGTAATCTACTTTGCTCTGCCTGTTTTCACTTACAACCTCTTAAATCCTACTGCTTGTACTTAATAAAATCAATTTTATTTACTATCAAGCCCAGTATAAATAATTGGTATCTGGGGAGCAATCAGTGTGTGCATCCTCTTTTCATTGTTAAAGGGGGCTTACCTAAATAATTCATTTGGGGTTCTGATCTGATTTGGGGAGTGGTATCCCAGGAAGCTGGGCCCAAAACTGCATTCTCCTTGGAACGAAAGAGTTTCAGTGTCTGTACTGCTCCTCGGGGGTGGAGGCAGTGATCTCAGCTCTGGGACATGGCCGGGGGATACCAGCTGAGCTGGCCCAACAGGATAGGGTGGTAAGAAGCCTCAGAAAACAAGAAGGCAAGTGTCAGTGGCTTTGTCAGCACTCTGGAAAGACCTGAGGGGGCTTCTGTGACCACATCCCATCACATATGGTTTGTGCAAAAGTTATGTTATGATGATCTTAAATGTTTTTCCATTTTGTTTGTGATTACAGTATTATAATTTGGGATCATCATACAAACCCTTCCCTTCTCACACACTTCTTTTGCTTCACTAATATAATTCCCTTCTTTATTTCCCCTTTCCGAAACTGGATCAAGAACTAGAGGCAGGCTTCTAACTTTGCCCTTTGATGTACTTTTATCACAAAATGAGGCAAAAGTAAAAAGCATCACTTCCATATTAGTGTAGCATTAGCTGCTGAAATGAGCTCCTAGAGAAAAAATAATTAAGACTGTGAGATAAAAATCAGTCATGTGTTAAAACCTCCCCTGCCATATAATGTACTGAATCACACCTGTTATTATATCAGTTATAAGAACTCAAAGATGTGGAATATAAAGTATCTCAGTCACCAAGGCAAACTGCAGGATAATCCACTAATCCAGACAGATGAAAGGAAATGCAGATTTTATGCCCTTTTGAGAATGGCAGCCTGTCAAAAAATAGATCCTTCTTTTCAGCTTGCCAAAAAGGAGAGGAAGAAAGACTCTCTCTCTGTCTCTTTCACTTTCTGTCTCTCTCTTACACACACACACACACACACACACACACACACACACACACACACACACACGTTCTAAGGTTGTCTATTCTGCAGAGGAACATTTATCAACATTCTTGCAGAAATCAATCTCCAAACAGATCTACCAGCAGGACCTTTTTATGTCTCTTAGTAACATTAAAGCAAAACATATCTCTGAAAGAAATTCAATGGTCCATTTCAAATATGTAAAATAATGTTTTGTAAAGAATCGATATACATCAACTCAGGGCAGCTTTTTGGTTTTTGTGTGTTGTTCAAAACAAAGTTTTTACATCTAATTGGTGTACAAGTACAATAAGAACAGAATAACTTTCCTTATAAAGAAATCTTAATTCAAGTGATACATTTTACTAATGTCTTCAAACTTTTTTTGATTAAGAGTTTTTCCACAGTGAATTGGAGTTCACCATCTTTACTTGAGATGAATAGCCTCTTGACTTCAACTAGAATATTTTCATCACAAGGTTCTAGGCAACATGAGTAAGGTTGGCCAAAATTGGCCTTATGTTTTTAATATGATGGTGCACTTTCATTTAAATCTCAAGTGGCATTTGAGGGATTCACTTTCTTGGAAAAGGTGCAGAATGTACTTTGAGGAGAGAAAAATAAATATGAGTGATCTCTTTAGCTTCTCCTTTTCCCTTGTATTTAAACTATTAGTCCTTTATATATATTGCAGGCAGAAGGCAAAGGTAGGGATAGGAAAACAAGTAAGGCACAAAGTGGAAACAGCCAACATTTTAAAAGTGCATACTGTCCTCAAATGTGTGAAATGTGCATAATCTCTGAAATGAGTAAATATGCATGTTTGGGAGAAAAAATGAATCCATTAAAATCCTCTACAAATGTCAAAAAAGAGATGATACACAAAGAAAGAACCACTGAGCACTTTTGATTTTGCTGTACAAAGTACGATATATTGTTACTCGTACACATTATTAAATGGGTATTGCTAAAAGTACCCAGATTTGTGTTAATGTCAAAGATTTAGCCATGCTATTTGCATTCTATAATTCCTATTTAACATATATACTCATTCATAAGGTGATTTTTCATAAGGTAAGTTGGTTTGGCTTATTAATGGGTATACATTGTCAAGAAGTGGCAGGAAGTGGCAGCCAGCATGTTCCTCAGGCTCCCATTGGCTGGGAAAGGCAAATTGCAGACCCTGGGAACTGAGGGGCTCTGTGGCTGCGAATGCTCCAAGTACACAAAACATCCCAGTGCGTCAGCAGCTTACTCTGATGGGCTGGGAACTGAAGTTTGTCAACCCTGCTGTATTTTAAAAGTTGAAGTAACAAGAAACATGCATAAGTTTTAGTAGATTTATTTTAATGTGATCTAATAAAAAACATGTTATAAGAATTGAACAAATATGTATTCACATGCCTTCATTACAGTCTATGTTTTAAAATCTTTTATCATTCTAATACACTTATTTTAAAAGTCTTAAAATCCTTCAATGTCCGAATCAGTCTCCAATTCACCAAACCGTTCATTAAACTCAGCTTCAGTCAAGGCTGCCCCTGCATCGTCGTCATAGATGTCAGCAGTGTTATCCTCATATCAGATTCCTTATCATCAGCCTCCATTTTGTCATTAGTAAATATGGTGGTGTCTTCTGACTCATCAAGAGCATTACTGATACAGCATTTCTGAAATGATTTTCTATCATTTCCAAGGGAATGGACTCCCACTCATCCTTGACCCCTGGGCAACCAGATTGATTTCAGGCTTCATAAGATTCCCACCTTTTGTCAGCTTTGCCATGCCTGAGCCCATCCAGTCAGATCACACTGTGTATAGCCTGTCTTTAAATGGTTTGTTTAGGCAGACATCAAGTGGTTGTAGAACAGAAGTTAAGCCTCTAGGTATTGCAGTCAAAGTTGTTTTTATTTTTTTGGCCACGTCACCTCATCCATCTTGTTGCCATGAACATGTCCCAAACAAGCATAGAAGGTTTCTTGAGAAGTACTTCCAGTCTCTTATTCCATATTTTTTTCCAGCCATTCAATAGTCTCACTTTCCTTCATCCATCTCTTTTCATATTCACATACAACGACAGCCACAGGAAATTTCATGGTTTTAGGCAACCTTTTTCATTTAAAAGCAATAACAGGAGGGAGTTTTGATCCATTTGCCAAACATGATAAAACCACAGTAAAATGGATTTTTTCAAGGCCAGTGGTTTTAAATAAAACTGTCTTTTCATCAACACCAGTTTACCGTTCTGTTGCTCGGGAGGTAATTATCATTGGTGTTTCATTCATATTTCCTATTTGTGACAATTCAACTGCATATTCCTTTCATTGTTTTATAATAAACTTTGGAAAGATTCAATTTTTCTTCCAGGTCTCTTTTGTGCTGTCTTTGTTCACTGATGAAGATAGAGACCATGACGGTTCATGAAGCTAGTACATCAACATGGTGTTGCAACAAATATTGGTGACTTTACTGACTTCTATTTGTTGTCGTTCAACATTTTCAGAGCATGCAGACAAATTCCAGTTCTAATGACAAGGTACCTATTTTGTTGACATTCAACAACCCAATCATTGAGAAGGGTGGGGGTGATTTCTTCCTTCTCCCCACGAGCAAGGCTGGGCCACAGTGGCAGGAGCAGGGCAGCCACCAGCCCCTCCCATGGCTCAGGCCAGGACTCAAAGCAGAAACAGAAGTAGACTCCCACCTTCATGCTTACTCTGGGAACCATCGGGGAGGGAAGGGAGAGGGAGGAGACAGGGTTGCACCCTTTACACCCTCCGCATATGGGCTTGTTTATACTTTTGAAGATATGCTGTACTATTCCTGTCATGAGTTGTGAATGCAAACACTGCATAAGTGCTCTTCAGAGACTGCACAATTACATGTGTGTCTGTGTAACCGCCATCCAGGGGATTTGAACCTGAGATCTCTGAAACAGAGTATAGGAGCCTCTACCCTCTGAGCGAAAAGCCAGCTAACTCCCAGCCCATACTGTAGAGGTCTCTTGATCTTAACTGTTGCTGTGGTCTAGGTACCACTTGCATTGCTCAGTACCCACAGTAGGGCTATGTCTACACTCGCGGCTTCTTGTGCAAGAACATCTTGCGCAAGGGTTCTTGTGCAAGAAGTCTTGCGCAAAAAAATGTCCACACTGTCATGTGCGAGCTGTGCTTTTGCGCAAGAGCTCCCATGGCAGTGTGGACACTCTCTTGCGCAAGAAAGCTCCGACGGCCTTTTTTAGCCATAGGGCTTTCTTGCGTAAGAAATCCCTGCTGAGCATCCACACTGACCTCTTGCGCAAGAGCTCCTGCGCAAGAGGGCTTACACCTGTTAAAAAAGAGCGTAGCTCTTGTGCAAGAAGCCCTCTGTTACCACTCCATACTGTAAATTTCCTTGCACAAGAGCGGGCGGGCAGTGTAGACGCTCTGCGGATTCTTGCACAAGAACGGCCATACTTGCTGAAGAAGCCACGAGTGTAGACATAGCCCAGGTGTGTGGGTTACAGCTGCATAATGCAAAAGTGATTGTCGGGTCTTGCCCTCATGCACATTCACTATGCAGCCAAAATGGACTTGAATGAAGTGGTGGATATCTTTGCCCGGAAGTTCCCTAGAAGACTGGAGCTTCAAATTCTCTTTAAGGATGAAAACTAACTATGAACATGTCTTAGATACTACTTTGAACTTATTGTCATGAAGAAAAGTTTGCTGTTACCTAAAATCTATTTTACTACTACTAACCTATTTATAGTCTGAACTGAAAAACCCTGAAGATGAAGATTGGAATATTTTAGAATATTGTTTTTCGCTTACGATATTACAGCAAAATCCCAGAAGTTAATTTCTATAAAACCTTTATTACTGTATACATTTTTAGTATGTTATAACAAAATCATGTTACCAATCACTGCTTCCACTCAAAAGTTTTATTAACTTCTCTTATGCACACTCATTGCATGACTATTTTGAACTTTATATTTTAAAAAATTGCAGTCCACATTTACAAAAAAGGTACCCCCCCAGAAATTCCTGCGTGCGGGGCTGAATATTACCATATCTCCTCGGATGTGTCTTCCCTTAAATCTAGGGAAATTTTCTGGAGAAAAGAATACAGGATCAGACCCAAGTGTCCAAAAACACAGGCTAGGCATAAGCATCAACTGATTCAGTTTTGATTTTTGAATTTTATGTTATGCCTTTTGTTTAAATATTAGCTTCTGTGTGTGAACAATATGTCAGAATTGTATCGTGATTGTGAACATAACAAATAAAGCACTGAAGGATTCTATTGAAACAGAATAGTAAGTTAAATCATTTGTTGGAAATTTCTCAGTTGGTATATTCTTATCAACAATATATGTCAGACTACACATTTATTCTACATTATAATAAATAACATATAGGGTCACTTTTTTATCACAATATATGCAGGAGGAATTTGAAATGTAAAATTTGCATATGTAATTGCATCCACATTTAAAATTCAGGCACAAATCTGAGTACTTGTACCTTTTTTAGGTGTAAATCACGTATGTGAGAAATGTGGAACATGCATGTAATAATCTGGATTGGTGCCTATTATTCAAATATGTTGAAATAAAAGAAAATATTAAACCCCTGCTGTGGTTTTATAAATCTTAAATTTCTTTGAAGAAATGACAAGTCTTTATCTGACTTTTTCCTACAGAATAAGTAGCTGGTCTCATCTATGCTAGGGCTAATATCCATGAACTTTTCACTAATTACAGGTTGCCAGTGTGTTGCTTTAGATTGTTTGTGTTGTGCAATTTCCTAAAGTAATTCTCCTCCACTGTGGGTTCAAATCAACATTCACATTTTCTATCCTGATTAATGGCTAAATAGGGCTATGTATTGAATCTCCCATTACCTGCACTTCACACACTTTTACTGTCACTAACAGAACTACTATTATTAGATTTAGTTTGCTAGACATGGACTGAGGCCATCCCTGAGAGGATGTGAAACTGAACAGGCAAAGAATGAGCGATTTACATCAACCACAAGTACACTATTCACAAAGATGTTGTAAGCCTTTCATTTGAAAAAGCTATTCTAATGAATGGGATTCATGCCTCTAAAATGAACCAAAAACAGATCTGCCGACCCCTTCCTGGAATAATCCTTGATATCAAATGTTGAAGATATAGAGTCTTTCAGCAAGTCAATTCAGGATTGGTGTGCAAATGTTAGAAATCGTATAAAATGTATAAGGTAATTTCTCTCTACGACGAGATTACTGAAAAGCATGTTTGTTTCCCCTCCCCCCATAGGAAACAAATTATTTTAATACAAATTTCATGGATTTCCAGCCAAGTCTTATACTGAACTCACTGTTAATGGTCATTTATTATCTGAGTCCCTGCCTATATCATCCGTGAATGTCACTGTTTTTATTAAACAGTTTCCCTTTTCCAACCTATAATATACACTCACTGAACTGTTATGACCTGTTCTTGCCTCCTTGCCAATAAATGGACTTCACTGGGAGAAGGACTGAGTCATCCAGAAATGAACAGAGTTAAAGGCTGCTTTAAAATTATATTAGACTTTAGCATAAAATAGACAATATATAAAATGTATTTAGTCCACTTAGACTTGCAAAATATTTTAATTCTGTGTGATTTCCTCTCCTTCCACCTCTTTCTACTGACTATATACTGCAGCAGTTTAGACTGATATTTATTTACCAGTTGTTTCTGATTATGTGAATTGCATTCCAAAGGAATTTAAGTACAATTTATTTCTAACAACCCACTTATAAACATTCGCAAGATCAGCATTTACAATTTAATCACATGTTCTCGTGCTATAAAATTCAACTGTGGGCTGCTGTATTTTATACAGTTTTGTTATATGATTTACACATAAACATCATACCTGTCTGACTTTTTCTCAGATACTACTGAAGTCCTTCCAAAAGAATTGTTTTCTCTCTAACAAAATTGAATCAATTCTACAAGCTCTTCCTGGGATTAAATTATTACTAGTGTTAAAGAAATGTTCCAGCTCCTACATGAATAAACTAAGCTTACTGGCTGAATACATGTAAAAATGATCTAAAATCTGGGATAGGGACTATAGCCAACCACAGAACTCCTCTGACATAATAGAATTGCCTGCCACATGGGTAAAGCTCGTTGTCACCCTTTCCTTAAACACTGGTTTCTGTCTTTTTCTGCTGCCCTTATTGATACATTTGGCACAAGACTCTTTACTGTGCATCTGTGTGTGTGTGTTTGTGTACATGTATGCAAATTTTTATTGGATTCATTATAGAAAGCAAACATAAAAGACAAGGAAGAATCTTCTCTGTTGACAAAACTGGGAAGAGATTTTCAATCATTTTCATCACTGTTTCTCTTTGTGATGAGTCATCATCACATGGGAATTCTGTATTTCCAATGGCAGGGATGGGTATATGCTAGATTGATAGCAGCTTCAGTAACAGTTCCACACAAAGAAATGCACCTAGGCTTAACTGTCCTGTGTAACCAGTTTTGTGAAGAAAAAAATCTAGCTGATACAAAATTGAGTTCTACAAGAACCAAAGTGAGGTCAGGTGTGAAGTCCTGCAACAGTGAAATCAATTCAAGGAAACATTTTAAAGGATGTAAAAACCCTTTAAAATGTCATCACAAGAGTGATAGAGGTTTATGTGATGGCAGAATGAAGACAAATAAGATTCAAAGGGTTCAACAGCAGATAGAAAAGATACACTACCCAAAGAAAGCCTGAAAGGACAAGTATATCAAGGACTTATCTAACATCAGAGGGCTCAGACTGCCAATGTTATTGAAGATTGTATTCTATTCCTTTCTCTTAAGAACCCTCTAGGGATATCACAGTAGTTTTATCATGGGGTTTCTACATTGATATCTGGAATTATTGTTGGTTTATATTGGCATTAGCGGAAAATTCTAACCCTAGTATATATGGTTGGCAGATACTCCAGTCTTTTAAGGCTTTTCTAAGCCGAGTAAACAATTTGACTGACCATTGAAAGGTGCTAACTTATAAATAATACTGCTAAGCTAACGTACTCAGAAACTTTTTAGGTATGAGTCTATATGAATGGCTATCAAAACCATAGCATTAACAAAGTAGTATATTATGAGATAATAGGTATTTCTAAAATAGTACCCTGGCAATATTATGGATATAAAACATATTCCCTAACAATATAGTTGACAGCTGTGGTTCTGAACCAGCCACAGTGTGATTGTGGTTATAGTCCATGTCAAATGTAGATAAGAATGTTAAGATTACAATTGCAGCACTCAAAAGGCAAAGGTAAAGTTGTAAATACAATCTGTATTCTACTCCCTTATATGTAACCATTATAGTATAGGACATGATTGATTCTTTTATTTCCATTGTCTATTTCAGAAGTTTGAACAGTGCAGAGTGAATATGGATCAATTCAATATTTACTTAGAACTGAATTGTTCAATGCATGAATGACTACCTCATTCATTGGACATCAAACAAACTACCTTGGACATCAGAAAAATCACAAATCTGTGATTCTATGGAAGAGACAGTGGACTTCTGACTGAGTACTGAAGAGCTGAGATGGAACAGGGGCCCAGCTGAACGCCCCTGAAGATGCTGAAGGTGAGAAGGATTTAAAGACTGACTTCATTGGAAATAAAAGAAATGTGGAAAGTCTGGACTAGTAGGATTGGGATGATGGTGAGATTTCAACTAAATTTTCTCTTCCAAGTACTTTCAGTCATGGGATGCCAGGAATACACTTTCCCTTTCCTGCTGAGAATGGGTGAGTGGAGTTATGATGAAGGATTTGTGGGTTTGATTGTCGCTTGTCAGTTACACCTACTTTTGAGCAATACTCCACTAAAATATAGTTCAAGTCTCATTTTGAATGTAAACAAAAAGTGAAGCTCCGGAACAGTCAATCCACATGAATTAAAACTACGAAGGTATTCAGAGTTTATGCCAACAATCTGATTTTTACTAAAGCATAAACTGTATATATGTGTGCACTGTTTCTTTAAATCTGGAAGACAAAGCAGACAGGAGAGGGGCAAGGCAATGTTCTAGGCAGAAGTTCTACAGTGAAGGACAGGGACACAGAGTAGTATTGCCCTTAGTGGTAGCTTATGTGGGACATTATCAAAGAGCTTCTAATTTGTAGAGAAACCTGTGATGTCTGTCTGTCACATTACTAGATTTTAGTGTGAGCAGGCAGACCACTCTTGCATACACTGGAGTATGATTGCCCCCAATTCCATGTAAGGTGGGCCATGTGAGGTGTCAAATGTAAGCTTATGCTATGCTGACTCTGTTTACACTACTCATGTACTTGTACAATCTGTGTGTATAAAGTTATGAATATGGGCTTTGTATTTATATTTTAACCATTTTCTACTGTGATGGGCAGTTGCTCAGTGCTGCATGGGCAATGGCTCATAAGGGTTGTCAGTTGACATCTGAGGAGCACACAATAGTCCCTCACCTGAGAAGGACACACCTAGATACTACATGGCTCCTTGCCCAAAAAAGCACATGGCCTGGTTTGGTGGTCATGTGATCAGCCCCATTTTGGGAGGACCCAGCACGCAGGAAAACAATGGTTTTTTTCTCGCATGTGCAAGGTTATAAAAGTATCCTGAGGGTGCATCCATCTTGTCTTCGCTTCTGCCCTCCATCCCAGGAGCACCTTTGCCAACAACAGAGGGCCCAGAAGGATTTGTGGACCCTTCCTAACATAGGACGCAGACCAGAGACTTTTAAACTGGCAGTTTGTTACATCTCTGCTAAGAGCCTGTATCAAGAATTTGGTTATTGATGTATGTAAAATATTTGCTTCAACAATCCTACTCTCAAACTTTTCTTTCTTTTGTTAATAAACCTTTAGCTGTCAGGTTAAGCACAAGCTTTCTTCTTTTATATTCCCCCAATAATTATAAACAATGCAATTAGTATTAACAAAATGTATGACCAAACATCAGCCAAGTTGATTACAATGAGCAAAAAACCCTTGTAACAGCTGAATAGCTAACACATCTAAGCGAAACAGGGGCAAACTGTGTTTACATAAACACTGCCAGGATTTTTTTTCCTATTCCAGCTTGCTGTAATGAAAGCTTGATTCAGACCCTGCTTACATCCTCCCCCCAGCCAAGAATTTGTCGTCCCAGAAAATCACATTCTTAATTATACCAACTACATGGGTTCTCCTCAAAGGGTCTAAAGCAGGTCGCTATGGCTTCCATAAGCCTGTGAGCTAAATGTATGATGTCCTCACTAACCACTCCAGGTGTATTGTATGTTAGCCTGTTTGCTGGCCTTATAACCCTATTATTGTCTATTGAGAGTGGGCACAGCAGCTGCTATGGGGACTTCTTCTGGGGATAGGGATAATGAGGGGTCTCTTGAAGGTATCTTCTTTACAGGCACAGGCCCTTGCATCTCTTGTTGAGATGTTGGGATTGCCAAGGCACCGGGGACACCTCCCACTTGAACACCCCTCCTGTCCACCAATCAAGGTGTTTTTACACAGGGCTGTCTTTCTACCAGGATGTCTGGGAATGTAGGCTGGACAAGTTCATCACCCTAGGTTGGTCTTGTTGTGGATGGAGGGTTGCCTTCCACAGGCCTAAATACTTCTGCTATGGGATTTAGAGCCAAAGAGGTGGAACTCTCCCCATGTTTAGCTGATGGAGTCTGGAATCTGGTCTCCATGGGAGCATCTTCCTCTTCATATTTACTCTCAGATGTGCTGGACAAGGATAGATTAGCCCCACAGGGCCCACTGCACGTGTTGGGTGGTGGATTTGTCCCAGCTCTCCCTTTTCACTCATGTCATGATCCATTTCATAATGAGTGCCTACCACTTCTCCCACAGGCAGTAGAAGGTTTCTTTATTTGTCCTAACCCCATCTCAGGTTTAACCTTGGCAGATCTCTAAGTTTTTCCACCACCAGGAAAGGTATTGCCTTCCATCTGTCAGCAATCTTGTGTTTGTCAGCAACACCCACATTTTGCATCAGAACTCCTGCAGCTCCTGCAGACACTCTTGCATCATATCGGGGCTTGTTATGATCTGAGTTCTTGTGGGCAGCACCTCTAGCCAAGCAACTTGCATTCTGCAATTTTTCTCTTAGGGTATGTCTACACAGCAAAGTTATTTCGAAATAACAGCCGTTATTTCAAAATAACTTTACCAGCATCTACACAGCCAAACCGCTATCTTGAAATTAAATCAAAATAGAGGAAGGCTTATTTCGAAATTCGTAAACCTCATTCCATGAGGAATAGCGCCAATTTCGAAACTGCTATTTCAAAATAAGCGCTGTGTAGACACTTATTTCGAAATAGGGGGCCTCCAGCCCTTCTCAGGGTGCCCTGCTAGCCACTCTGGCCCCAACCAGGAAAACTCCTCTCCTTCCTCCCCCCTCCCCGGAGCACTTAAAGGGGTAGACTCTGGCCACAGTGCCTTCACCAGCTCCAAGTCTGCCAGCCCAGAGACAGCAGTTGCTGCACCTGACCCAGTGGCCCCAGCATGAGCCAGGCAGCCAGTGCCAGCCAGCCCTCCACCGCTCCCCAGGACCAGTCTGCCAGCTCCCAGGAGCTTGCCAGGGGCCGGAAAAGGCAGGTGCCTGCCTGGTCCAGTGTGGAGATCATGGACCTAATTCAGGTTCAGGGGGATACCTCCAATGTCCATGATCTCCACACTAAACAGAGGAACACAACCGTCTACAGGCAGATGGCTGCCAGCCTGGCCACCAAAGGCCACATGCGAACCCAGGAGCAGGTTCGCATGAAAATAAAGGAGCTGCAGCAGGCCTATGCCAGGGCCACAGGGGGCAGCTTCCAACCAGGGCAGACCCAGACCCCTGCCCCTATTTTGATGCCCTGGACTGCATCCTGGGGGGTGGGATGGTCCGTGCCCCCCAGGTGGTCATCGACCCTGGGGCAGAGGGCCCTGACCAGGAAAAGGAGGAGGAGGGCCAGGAGCTTCAGGAGCCTGGAGGGAGCATGCCGTGCACTGAGGACCCCCGAGGCATCCCAGCGGGCCTGTTGCCAGTGTCGTCTGAGACTGGGGAGGCAACGACATGTGAGTGCTATCGCTGTCCCCTTATACCCGTAACCAGGAGGAGTAGCAGTGGCAGCACCTGGGGATACTGTGAGGCCAGCACCGCACCCTGGACTACTGGATGCATGAAGACCTGCAGCTCCGGCAGGAAAGCTGGTGGGAGCTGCTTGCCCGGGGCTGTGCCATCTGCGACCACCTGCAGACCCCGGTGCACAGATTGGTGCCTCCTGCTGCTCCAGCCCCTACTGCCTCCCCAGCTACCACTCCTCCTCCCACTCCTGCTCCTGCTCCTGCTTTTTCCTCCCCACCCTCCCCCCCACCCCGCTGGGGACGCCGAGGACCCCGCACCCGCAGTGCTGGGAGACAGGTGGGCAGGCAAGACCCCCCAACCCTGAGCTTCTCCTCCCCCTTCCTCCCTGTGCCTCCCCCTTCCAGCTCCCTCCTCCCAGGTTTACCCCTCCCCGTCCCACCCTCTTCCCTCCCTTCCCCCCACCCCAGTTTTGTTCAATAAAGAGAGTTTGTTTTCTTCAACACATGTGTCTTTATTTTACGTTGGGAAGGGGGATTAGTGAGGGGTAAGTGGAAGGACGTGAGGGTGGAATGAGGTACAAGCCCTCAGTAGGGCACACCAGGGAGACTATTACTGCCTGCAGAACATGCTGCCAGGCTCGCAGCAACACTTCCAGGAGAAGCACCAGAGTGCCAGGGCGGCTCCGGCTCCATGCTGCAGAGTGCTATGGTGTCCTGAGTGAGGGCAACCAGAGCATGCAGAAACAAAAATGCTTTGCTGTCCTTCAGCGAGGTAGGTAAGCAAGCAGGGAAACCTGAGAACTGGCTGTCCGGGGGGGTCCCTGTAAGCACAGGCCTCAGATAGCCTCAGACAGCAGCCACACAAAGGAACTCCTGACCTGATGCCCTGCTGGAAGTGTTTTCAGCTGCCCTTAAATGCAATTCAGCATCCAATCAGTGTGGACTCACTATTTCGAAATAGTAAAATGCTATTTCGAAATGCATTTTGTTTGTAGATGCTTTATTTCGAAATATCTAAATTAGATATTTTGAAATAATGCTGTAGTGTAGACGTACCCTTGGTTGGGAAATATAATGCAAATGTGTCTAATAGCTCTCTCCATCCCCTGATACTCCAAAACATAGGTCTATAGGTAGTATTGGCTCTCGTCCAAACATCATGAAATATGGGGTGACTCCTGTAGCATCATTCCTTGTAGAATTGTAGGCATGCACCAAAAATGCAACATGCTGGCTCCAGGATGCCTTCTGGTCCGGGCGTAAAGTCCCTAGCATATCCAATAGAGTCTGATTGAATCATTCTCGCTGAGGGTTACCTTGTAGGTGCTAAGTACTTTTTAATTCCTGCCACCCTTAGCACCTTCTCAAAAGGTGACTCTCAAAGTCCCGTCTCTGGTCAGAGTGTATCCGAGTTGAGAGACCATACACTGAAAAATATTTCCCCCACAACACTTAAGCCACAGTGGTGGTCCTCTGATCACATGTGGGGTATGCCTGAGCACATTGGGTATACTGGTCAGTCGCTACTAAAATGTTCCCAACTTTCTTTCTGTCCACTTCTAAAGACAAGAAATCAATGCATACCAGCTCCAAAAGGCTTGCTGCTGGTGATATTGTCCAGCTAGGCTGCTCTAGTAAGCAGAGTTTTCCTTTTTTTTTTTTTAACTCTTTTGGTAGCACTAGTTGTATTTGCCAATTTTGCAAAGGATCTACTGTGATCTGGTGCAGCACTCCCTGTATCAGTACCAGTTTGCGCTATTCCCTCAATAATAGTTTACCCTCGGGTTGGATGGAACAAGTGCAACAGGGTTTTTCCCCTCACTTTTTGCAAGAACTGAGTGAACTCTATATACATGAATACACCCAGAATCTCATTCTTTAAACTGAGAGCTTGTGCCAGGTTAAGCACAGACTTTCTTCTTTTGTATTCCCCAAATAATTACGGTCATTGCAATTAGTATTAGCAAAATTTGTGACCCAACACTAGCCAATTTGATTACAATGAACAAAACACCATCTTAATAGCTGAATATCTAACACATTTAAGTGAAGCAGAGGCAAACTGTATTTACATAAACACACCAAGATTTCTTTCAAATTCCAGCTGGCTGTAATGGAAACATTGATTCAGACCCTGCTTATAATAGCTGTCATGGAACAGAGATCAATTACAAATGGCATGGAGTGTAGCCCAAGGTCCAGTGTGCTTCAACAGCAGCTCTGGGAATTACAAGTTGTGGACTACAAACTGCGGCATGTTGAGAGAACTTCCTAGTTCCTGCCAGAATGTACCCTCTGCCCCCAGCAGGGTCTCAGCAGGGACTAAACTAGAAGCAGCACACAGGCTGCATGCTGAGAGAAGGGGCTGCTGAACTGTGATCCCGTTCTATGGGGTTTTTTTACATAATAAAGCCCGTTCCTAGTGATTTGTCTGAGTGAGTCTGGTCTGAGGTGCACACACACTAATACACAACACCGAGCACACCAAGGAGCCTCAGGCCTAGCCTCCCACAGTTGTGTAAGAAGTCACAAGGCTTCCCCTATACTGAATAACCTCACACTGAGCTAGTGAACAGGAGGGGTTATAGAGGCAATATCTTCTTTCAGTTATCTCAGTCCAACACCAATGCCTGATTCCCAGGGAGAAACACCACCTCAAGAATTTACGGTTAAGAAGACTAAGTTAAAAAGCAAAATGTCCTCCTGTTTCCTACAGCTCCCCACAAAGGACCCACACTATCAAAACTAATAAACCAGCATTTCTTCAAAGACTAAAAATTTGATCTTGCACAAAAACAAACAAACAAACAAACAAGTTTAAGGTTGTGTAACAGTTTGCAAAATTTTCTTCTAATTCTAAATAATCCCCTGTTGAGTATCTGAAAAAAGTGACTCTTTCTCTAATTTCTTTCTCATTGTCACATGACAGAAACTTTGTTTTAGGTACTTAGGGTAGGTCTACACTACAGAGTTTTTCTGCAAAAATGGCTGTTTTTGTGCAAAAAATTGTGGCGCATCCATACCTCAAGCGCATTTTTGCGCAAGTAAAACGAAAGAACAGAGGGGTTTTTCTGGTGTAGGTATTCCTCCTTTTTGTGCATGAGCTCTTGCACAAAAAGGTGTGTGTGGATGGAGAACAGGGGTTTTTTTGCACAAAAAGAGGCAATCGAAAAAAGCCCAGGTGCTCTGGTGGCCATTCTGTAAATAGCAATCAGAGTTTCCTTTTGAGAGAGCATCCTATGAGTCTGGACACTCTCTTTCGCAAAAGCACATCACTTTTTTGATGTGCTTTTGCAGTCTGAACGCTCTCTTGTGCAATAGTTTTTGCGGAAGATCTCTTGTAGTGTAGACATAGCCTTAGAAACAATTCAGAAGAAGCAATAACTTTAATGGAACTATGTAAAATATCGATTCAGTTTATCAACCATTGCTCTAATAATAATGAAAAAGGATGATTTTATATATTTAAAAATCCGATTTACTTTACTGCATAAGTGCTAAGTGCGCTTTGTTAAGCCAACTTCTTCCATATCAGAAACTTTTGTTTTTCTTGTTAACTTAGTGAATTGGTAACAGTTGATATAATGAAGAACTGGACTCAGTAACATGGTTTCTATGGTAGATGTTGAGAGAGGGTTTGCCTTTCAAAAAGTTCTCTGTTTTTTGTGAATGTACTATCGTACCTTTAGTGATTTTGACTCAAAATGTTACATTCACAGTTTTCCTGGCAATTCAGTGTGGATGCAAAAATATGCCCACAAAAATGGGGGTCAGGCTTGAAAATCAGCCGCTTTGTTTTTATGAATACTAGCTATCTGGTTTTTGCCATTCACATGCCTAGGGAGGGCTTCACCTTCAAGTCTTGTCTACACTTACTGGGCAATTGGTGCTGTGGGGATCAATCTCCCAGGGGATTCGATTTGGCAGGTTTACTGCTAAATTGAGTGCTGATCTTGCTCCGATCAACTCTGACCCTCTGCTGGATCGAGAAGAGTAAGAAGAGTAAACTGGAGAGTTTCGCCCATAGACGCTCCCCCCCCACTTCACTAGAGATGCCATGGTAACTTGAACTAAGGTATGTCAACACCAGCTACAGTATTCATGTAGCTGGAGTTGCGTACCTTAGTTCGACATTGCCCCCTAGTGTAGACCTGACCCCATAGTATTTCTATAGTTCTGGCAATTGCCTGCTTTGCTGTGGCTGTGTCACAGTCTAGCATCTGCCTGTAGCCAGTTTCTAAGTTATTAAGATCAGCCACAGTATTTCAGCTCCTTGAAGTGGACATGTAGTCTTTTAGCTTCTGGTCTCCAAGCTGTGTGGTGAAACTATCTTTAAAAATTGACATGAGGAGACTCAGTGAGGCACTTGATTGGGACTGAAGAGGTTTGAATACTAAAGCAGCGCACAAAACATTTAGAATTAAAAGGAGCTGATTAAAACAGACTCTATTTGGAAGCTGTATAGGCCCAATCTGGAACTGTTTTATCGCTGAGGAGAATTCTTGGCTGTGTAATTAGAGTTGCAATTTTCTTAAGAATTCATAATAATATCTTGCCTTGTTTCTTCTGTCTTCCACTAATAATATTTCATTATGTCTAGAATTAATACAAAGATATTGAACAAAGGAGACTTTTCATAAGCTACATGTCTGCAAATTTTGGGTTTAGTAAATACAGTAATTTATGTTACCAGGTGTTCTGTTCAGTCGGTACTATTTTATTGATTTAAATTTCTTTGTGTAAAAAGGGCAGAAATGAAATGTATTTTAATATCAATTTTTGTATTGATTGTTTTTATGCTTTGTATAGAATCTGTGACCACTCTACCCCGTCTCAGCTTATGTTGTCTAGTGCAATGAAATCCTCTCTCAAAGTGACATCTCTAATTTCTATTATTTTATTCCTGCACTGGCAGGAAGAGGGACTGAATGATCTGAGAGTTCACTTCTATCTCTAATCATTGTACCTCTGAGCCAAACTTTTGGTCAAAAGTGTGTATCTTTTGATATTTACTTCATATTATGTGACAGCTCTTTTCATATAACAGCCACAGGAGTTGTCTTGGACAGAAAAAATCATTTGCAAGAGCTTCTTTTGTCACCAAATACATGAAAACAAAAGCCAAATGCTACTCTAAGGTGCATCACTGATGTAGGTGAGGCTGTCCCTGTGTAATGGACAGAAACATTTGGCATGAACAGCGCAATAAACAATCAATGAAATAGCAACACAAGTCCATAAGTATCCTAAACTCTTAGTCACAGCTGAATGTTCTGCAGGAATATTTGGTTTAATGCAGAAGGTACAAAATATATCGGAAGGATAGAGCAGGTCTTGCTGGTGGGTGACTGGCACTATACGTGAAAGAAAATGTAGAATCAAATGAAGTAAAAAGCTTCTATGAGCCAAAATGTTCAATAGAATCTCTATGGATAGTAATTCCATGCTCCAATAATAAGAATATAGCTGTAGGGATATATTATCGACCACCTGATCAGGACAGTGATAGTGACTATGAATTGCTAAGGGAGATTAGAGAGGCTATCAAATTAAAAAACTCAATAATAGTGGGGGATTTCAACTATCCCCATATTGACTGGGTACACGTCACCTCAGGACGGGACGCAGAGATAAAATTTCTTGATATGTTAAATGACTGCTTCTTGGAGCACCTGGTTCTGGAACCCACAAGGGGAGGGGCTATTCTTCATTTAGTCCTAAGTGGAGCGCAGGATCTGGCTCAAGAGGTAAATGTAACTTGGAAATAGTGACCATAATGTAATAAAATGTAACATCCCTATGGTGGGAGAAACACCTCAGCAGCCCAACACTGTGGCATTTAATTTCAGAAAGGAGAACTACACAAAAACGAGGAAGGTAATTAAACAGAAATTAGAAGGTAGAGTGCAAAGCAAGATGCATGGAAACTTTTCAAATACACCATTATGGAGGCCCAACTTAAATGTATACCCCAAATTAAAAAACACAATAAGAGAAACAAAAAAGTGCCACCATGGCTTAACAACCAGGTAAAAGAAGCAGTGACAGATAAAAAGATATCTTTTAAAAAGTGGAAGTCAATTCCTAGTGAGGAAAATAGAAAGGACCGTAAACTTTGTCAAATTAAGTGTAAAAATATAATAAGAAAAGC